>CP136054.1:358843979-368843979 GCA_032464435.1 Aegilops umbellulata | reverse complement strand
TCGGCGCGGATTTCCTTCGCCGGCGTCTCGCCCCCCTACAGGAGAGGGGGAAACCGGCTTGGGAATTTCAAAACGCGGCGGACATCATGAGGCTGCGCCCGGGCCTTAACTACAACTTCACCGTTCTGGAGCTCGACGGAGTGTTGAAGGAGCTGTTCAAGCACGACTCCGAGCACCCAGAATGGTTCAGGTTGCCGCCGGGCGTCGTCCCCCTGTGCAATAACTCGGCGCTCAGCCGCATCCTTGCGATGATGACGCTGTGCGACTCGCACGGGATCAACGCGACCTGGCAGGAGCCGGCGGACGACGTCGTGCAGGACTTCTTCGACAACTTGGAGGAGGTGCCGGTCGACCCCGACGAGAAGAGGGGCCTCACGCGGGACACCACCCCTGAGGAGCTAGCCTACATCACCTCCAGGATGGAGGAGGTGGCGGCCGCCGCGGCCGCGGGCGAGTCTGGCTTCACCCTGGCCGAGGCAGACGCGGTGGAGGCGGAGAGCCTCGCCGACCAGATGGAGCTCGCCAGCGTGGAGGAACCAGCCGGGCACGGTGGTGCGGGCGAGCCCGCCCAGGACGCGGGTGGCTTGCCGGAGGCGGACGCGCCCTCCTCGCAGCTCCCGGGCAGCTCGTCGCAGGCGGAGCCCCCCTGCCCAGCCGAGCAGGCGTCTCCGCAGGGCCGGAGAGGGGTTGCGGCAGGCCGACCAGCAACCGCAGCCCCGGGTGACGCGCGCCTCTGAAGCAGCGGGAGCGGGGTCCTCACGGGCCACGGCTTCTGCTCCTGCCGCTCCTCGTTCCGCAGCGGCAACGGGGGCGGGGTCGTCCACCGCCCCCGCCAAGCGGTCCCGGGAACCCACTCCCCTGTCTCCTCGCGCCTGGAGCAAGCCGGTTTTTGATTATTCCGCGCTCAGCTCCGACGACGAAGAGGAGGACGGAGAGTAAGTTCCTGGTAGAGCTTGTATCTTCTTGATTTCTGTTGCTTCGCCTTGTTTCGTAGCCAATTCATCCCCCCCTCAAAACCGTTCCCTTTTCAGGACGCTGGCCCAGAGGAGGGCAAAGAGGGCCAAGATCCCGCTGGTCGTCCTTGAGGGCGAATCCCCTCCGGCAACTGGAGAGGTGCCGGAGACGACCTTGCCGGACCTGGCAGCGGGCCCGCAGAGCAGCCCACAGCGCAACCCCCAGGGTGAGGGCACGGCTAGCTCTTGCCGTTTGGCGCGCGCGCGAGCTTCCCTTCTCTTCGCTAACATGTGGCTGTTGTTGTTGTCGTTGGGTAGGAGCAGAGCAGCCCCAGCAGGCGACCCCGGGGGGCACTCCCGCCGTGCCGTCCGCTTCGACCATCCCGCCTAGGGAGAAATCTCCGGCAAGGGAGGAGCCCCCGGCAGGGGAGACCTCCCCGGCAAGGGAGGAGCCCCCGGCAAGGAAAACCTCTCCGGCAAGGGAGGGATCTCCGGCGAGGGACGCGGCCAGCGATCCCCCGGCAGCGGAGGCCGCAGCCACGGACCCTGCCACCGGTAAGCCCCCCTACACGGAAAACTTCCCCTGGCTATCTTTCCTTATGAGCTTCTTTGTCGGCTATTCAGCTGACTCTTCTCCCCTCTTCCGGCCATCAGACCCGCCCACCGCGGACCCGATGGAGACCGAGGTCGTCGTCGAGGAGGGCGCGCGTGGCGACGCCGCCGACGTCGTCGTCATCGAGGAGGCGGAAGGCACCGACGACCCCGCAGGCGGCGGGGAGGCCGAAGCCGCCAAGGGCGCCGCGGCAGCAGGCGGCGAGGGGACCGGCGACCGTGCCGACGGCCCCGGGGAGGCCGAGGCGTCAAGCACTCCGCAGTCCGGCGATCCCGCTGCTGCTACCACGTCGGGCCCCGAGGAGCCCCCGGCAGGCGCCTACCTGCAGGCCGGCGATGGCGTCTTCATCAGGCTCCCCTGGGAGCCTAGCTCCAGGGCGCCAGTCGAGGGGGAGGCCTTGGACGGAGAAGTGCTCGCCTCCGTTGGGCTGACAGTGGTCGACGCGCCAAGAATCGACAGCGGCGAGCCCGAGGAAGAGCGGCTGCTCCGGAAGCTTGTGTCGCTCTACCGCGCCCGGCAGGCCAAGGTGGAGCGCCAGGAGGCACTCGTCGCGAAGGCCGGCGCGGACATGGAGAAGCGCGCCGGGGAGCTCCGGGAGCTCAACCAGGAGGCTCTCCGGTCCTTGGCGGAGGAGCGGAGGCTGCTCGACGAGGCGCGGACGGCCTTCCTCCTCGAGAAGGCAGAGGCTGAAGAGCAGCAGAGGCTTGCCGCTGCGGGGCTATCCGCGCGGGAAAGCGAGCTGGTGTAGCAGAGGGCCAGCCTCGCCAGCCACGAGGAGGAGGTTGCCGCGCGCGAGCAGGCGCTTGGCGGGGACCTGCAGAAAGCGCAGGATGCCGCCGCGGCCGCCGAGGTCGCCAAGGGGGAGCTGGAGGCGAGGGTGGCGCAGCTCGTCAGCGACCTCAAGGCGAGCGGCGAGGAGCTTGCCGCGCTCAAACTGGAGCGCGAGAAGGGCGCTCACTCCCTTGGCGAGCTGCAGGGCCGCTTCGCCGAGAAGATCCAGGAGCTCGACGCCGCCAAGGACTCCAAGGCTGTCCTCGAGCTGAAGCTGGACACCCTGGCCAAGGCGCTGGAGAGCGCCAAGGAGCAGGAAGCGGCCTTGCGGAAGGAGGTTGCTGGCAACGAGGAGCTGTTGAGGAGCGCCGCCGTTACCCAGAACGCCTTCCGAGAGACGGCGGAGCGGTGGACGGAAGGCCTCGTCGACATCGCCTCCACCATCGACCAGGAGCTGAAGCTGCTAGGGATGGAGGGCCACGAGTACCCCTCCGGCGAGGACGTCCCGCCGAGCGCCAAGCTCACTTCCTTCTTCAAGGGCTTGGTGGGGGTGCTCCGGCACCTCCGGTAATCGATCCCAGAACAGCTGGCCGAGGAGACGCGGGAAGCCGTCTCCGGGGCCCTCGAGAGGGTGTTGGTGAAGATCGTCTTTCGCAACCCCACCATCAGGCTCACCAACGTCCTCAGGCACTTGCCGGAAGATGCTGATCTGACGGAGATCAGGGCCCTCGTCACCCCCATCGTGGAAAGGGTGGCGGGGATCAGGCGGGTCAAGGGCGACCGCGCGGATTAGGCCGCCCACCTCTTTCTTTTCTTCTCCTATCGCTACTGAGCACGCCGTAGAAACAGCTGATTAGGGCAGCGGCAAGTCATTTTGTAATATAACTTTTATCTTAGGCAGTTCATTGCACTGTTATCTCCCTCGTTTGACTTTATGCTTCGTACGTTCGCGCCCTACGCTCACAGGAACTGGTTGGCGAAAGTCTCCGCCTTGCCACGGGTGCCGAGTGCGGGACGTCAGCAACCCGCTGACGGGGCTCCCACCGGCAAGAAACCTTGCCGCGGCTGGCGCAACTCACTTAAATGTTGAGCAGGCTCGGGGCGCGGTAGGCGTGGCGACCGCAGTCGCAGCACGCTCAAGCTGCCGAGCGAGCTCGAAACAAGTAAGGACGCTACTCGGGATGTAGCACACTTAAGTCGTTGAGCGGGGCTCGAAACGAAATAAGGGCGCAACCAGCCACGAGCCGGCCCCTCCGCGCACAGGTTTCCCATACGAAGCTCGGTCGTTCGAGGAAGATAATTTAAGAATAAAAAGGAGCTTAGTCGCTCAAACTTTGGCAACTTAGCTTCTCTGTCGTTTGCCGTCCGGCAAGGCACAGCTTCCTCGGGCGACGCCCAGCCCAGGCTCGGGGCCTGACGGCCTGCCACTGCTTGCCGGAGACGAGTGCTGCACAATCGTGTCGAATGATGCCTGCGCCAAGCGGAGAGGCGCGAAATCGACAAGACGTGTGGGGCACATAGGCTATGCTCGGGCTCTGCGCCCGCCTCTGTACCAAGGATTACATGCAACTGCGGCAAGACTTGGACGGAGAGGATGGCCGACGGAACGGTTCCGACCGCCGCGCGTGCAAGGCCCCTCCCACGGTCGGCGTCGACTCGTTTGGATCTTGGCAGCCTGGGCTCGCTGAAGAACGAGGTCGCCTTTCCCGCAACTTCCGGCGCTAACTTCTGCGGCTACGGGAGCGGCGCAGAATTTGCTGGAGGCGAGAGACTCGCTCAGCGGCCGGAAGGCGGTCCTCCTCAAGGAGCAGCTGCTCTTGCCCGGACTCTGCGCGAGTGGGTACTCGAGGAGGGTCGTGCACGGGTCCGTGAGGAGGAATGCCTCCGCTCCGTGGGCTGGAGCGGAAAGGTACCTGGCCATACCTGAGCTTGCCTGTGGTCGCTGAATCTGGTTCGCACAACCTCGACGCACCCCCTACCTGGCGCGCCAAAGATGTCGGGGGGTATCTACCTCCACGAGCACCTATGGGGACGGAGCCCCTTGTCGGTTCGGCGGGGGCGGAGGATGCACAAAGAGCAGATCGAGGCGACACACACACACAACGATTTTACCCAGCTTCGAGCCGCATGGACGCATAAAACCCTACTGCTGCATGTCTGGTTGATTCGGGTTCTTGCTCTGGAGCGCAAGAAGCTACAGTAAGTTGGAGCTGGACGAGGGCCTATTGGGTCCGATCCTTTGGTCCTCTCTTTCGGTCCTCTTCCTCGGTCCTCTTCTCCCCCCTCTACGTGCGCATGGGCCTCCTTTTATATGTTAAGGGGTTTCCCACAGGGAGCGACGCAGGTGAGGGTAAAAATGGCAAGGGATTGTGCAAACAGTGGCCGCACAGTGCTATCGCACCTAACTCTGACGGCGGGAGACAAAGGCATTAAATGCCCATCTGGATCGCCTGAACAGTGCCGAGGCGGACCGTTAGGAGCGCCTCCGCTTGCCACGGGGGCGACTCTGCCAACGTCGCATGCCACCGCGCGTCTCAGGTTGCGCGGCGTCCCGCCACGTGCCTCCGGGGGAGCCCCAGAGCGACGCGTGGGCGGGTGAGCTGGAGCGCAGGCCTGATGTGGTGGTTTGCCGCGGCAAGTGGCTTGCCGCGGCAGTTGCCTTGCCGCACCTGGGAGCTTGCCGCTCGCCAGGCCTTGCCGGGGCGCGCGGAGCGCCGCGGCGGGCTTCTCTTGGTGTGCCTAGCCTTGGCCGTCCCGGCGAGCTCCTCCCGCCGGGGCCTTGGTGCTTCGGCTTAGTCGTCCCGGCAAGCTCCTCTTGCCGGGGCCTTGTCGCCTTAACCCGGCAAGCTCCTCTTGCCGGACCTCGCCTGCTTGGCCCGGCAAGCTCCTCTTGCCGGGGCTTGGTCTTCTAGGCTCGATCACTTGGCCTTCGTCCGGCCCGGAAAGGGCCGTGGAGACTCTTGTCGCTCCCCTGGCAGGCCTTGCCGCGGGAGGCTACTACCGCCCGTGCACAAGTTCGGGGTACTAAGGTACCCCTACTTTAGTACACCAACAGGTGGTTGTGTTGATCTTGATCATGTAGTTGAACTTGTGTGGGATGCTCAAGATTGATGTAACTCATCAATGAGTTTAGGAGCACCGCTTGTAGTTTGAGTTCATCTACCTACATTGGTTAGTTTTGCAAGGAGGAGCACTTGTGTATCCAAAATGACAATCATGAAAATTTGATATCAAATGAAATTTGATATGAAGAAATTGTCAAAGGATATGTTGAAAGGTTTCATGCTTCCTTATCTTCAACCACCATATTGTAGAGACTTGGTGATGTAGAGATTGCTCAAGATGTGAGTGATTTGCAATCTCATAGATTTAGATTTATCCAAGTACCTACAAGGGTTAGATAGCATGCAAGGGTGCAAATATATCCAAGACATATGATCATCATCATAAGAGAAATATGAAGGATTAGTCAAAGGCTCATGCCTTGCATGTATCCAAATGGAGTTTCTACTCCAAGTTTGAGGCATCAATGATGTTCAATTCACCTCTCAAACGACAAAATACTTTCTCATCAAGCGGTTTGGTGAATATATCCGCCAATTGCTTATAAATACAAACATGCTTAAGATCAATGTCCCCTTTAGCAACATGATCTCGAATGAAATGATGACAAACTTCAACATGCTTAGTTCGAGAATGTTGCACGAGATTGTGAGCAATCTTAATAGCACTTTTATTATCACAAAGCAATGGAACATGTTTCACATATATGCCATAATCTTTAAGAGTTTGGGTCATCCAAAGTAATTAAGCACAACATGAACCGGCGGCAATGTATTCCGCTTCGGCGGTGGATAAGGATACCAAGTTTTGTTTCTTGGAGGACCAAGACACAAGATCAAAAAATATCTAAAAAATACCTAAAGTTAATGATTTATCAATGGGTAATGTTGCTCCAATACCTAACCAAAGAGCTACTACAGCACCGATTAAAAAATGGTCGTAGCTACTGGGCGGCGAAATGGAATTTGGAATTTATTGACATTCTCTAGAAAATGTACTGTCAATAAGCCTGTTGGCACAGATCTACCAAGAAATTGACAAGTACCCGAAGTGGACTTTCTATCAACCTTGTCACCGGCATAGTCCGAATCGGAGTAGCCAACAAGATCAAAGAAGACCTCTTAGGATACCAAATGCCAAAATTTGGTGTATGAATTAAGTATCTCACTATCCTTTTCACAGCCTTAAGATGACATTCTTTGGGGGTCGCTTGATATCAGGCACACATGCACACACTTAGCATAATATCGGGACGGGAGGCACACAGATATAATAATGAACCAATCATAGAGCGGTAAACCTTTTGGTCAACTGGTTTGCCATCCTTAGTCAAGTCAAGATGTCCACTAGTAGGCATGGGTGTTTTCATACCTTTGCTTTCTTGCATGTTGAACTTCTTGAATAAGTCCTTGGTATACTTTGTTTGAGAAACAAAGGTACCCTCCTTATTTTGCTTGATTTGCAACCCAAGAAAGAACTTGAGTTCACTCATCATAAACATCTCAAACTTTTCCGACATTAGCTTTCCAAACTTTTCACTAAAATGGGGGTTAGTCGAACCAAATATGATACCATCAACATAAATTTGGCACACAAATAATTATCCATTAACCTTTTAGTAAAAAGAGTAGAATCAATTTTTCCAATCTCAAAGCCTTTTTCAATAAGGAACTTGGTCAAGCATTTATACCACGCTCTAGGAGCTTGTTTAAGACCATAAAGAGCTTGTGAAGTTTGTAATCATGGTCGGGTTTCTTAGGATTAACAAAGTCGGGGGTTGTTTAACATAAACTTCCTCCTCAATTTCACCATTTAGAAAAGCACTTTTAATGTCCATTTGGTACAAGGTAATATCATGGTGATTTGCATAAGCAAGTAAGATGCGGATGGACTCAAGTCTAGCAACGAGGGCATATGTCTCACCATAGTCCATACCTTCGAATTGAGTGTAGCCTTGGGCGACGAGACGTGCTTTGTTGTGAACGACTTGTCCATCTTCGTCTTGCTTGTTGCGAAACACCCATTTGGTACCAATGATATTGTGGTTGTTGTCGAGCTTCTCAACCAATGTCCACACTTGGTTCCTCTCAAAGTTGTGTAGCTCTTCGTGCATGGCATTTATCCAATCCGGATCTTCCAATGCTTCTTCAACCTTCATAGGTTCAATGCTAGAGATGAATGAATAATGTTCACAAAAATTAGCCAAACGAGTTTTAGAGCGAGTGATTCTCCCAGTTTGGATATCATTGAAGATTTGTTCGACGGGATGGTCTCGTGAAACTCTTGCTCTAACTCGTGAGAGATTTTGTTTGGGTCGGGGTGGAACATCTTCTTCATCATCTTGTTCTTCCTCTTGGCCTTCTTCATTGTTGACGTTGTCATTCTCTTGTCGAGGTGGAGAAGGAGGTTGATGAGGTTCATCTTGGTGTACTTCCTTATTTTTCTTCTTCTTGACGTGTCCCACTTGTGGATGCCTCCGTATCAAATCTTGGTTCACCTTGTCGTGAGGTAGAAGCTTCCACTTGGACGGACGAGGTACTCTCCTTCACCTCCGTTGGACGAATCTTGCCAATAGACAAGTCTTGGATTGCTTCCTAAGGGTCTTTGTCTCCTACATCAATTGGCAATTGCTTTACTTGCAAGCCGTTAGATTCATCAAACTTCACATCTAGCGTCTCTTCAACCTTTCAGGTGAAATTGTTGTAGACACGGTAAGTGTGAGAGTTTGAGCCATAACCGAGTAGGAAACCCTCATGAGATTTAGGAGCAAATTTAGAATGACGATGCTTATCAAGAATGTAACACTTTGAGCCGAATACTCGAAAATATCCAAGTTGGGGTTTGTTACATGTGAGAAGCTCGTATGCCGTCTTGCCGAGTAGCTTGTGAAGATATAAGCGATTTGTTGCATGACAAGCAGTCTCAACCGCTTCTGCCCAAAAGTGTTTTGGTGTCTTGTACTCATCAAGCATCGTTCTCGCTGTCTCAATAAGAGTCCAGAAGAACTCCATTTTGTTGAGGCGTGTACGTAGCCGAGAACTCATGTGAAATCCCTTCTTCGTCAAGAAAGGTATCCACATTTGCGTTCTTGAACTCCATTCCGTTGTCACTGCGAACCTTCTTGATCTTCACTTCAAATTGATTTTGGGCCTTCCTCGCGATTTTTTAAGATCTTTTGGACCTGCGATTTATCATCAAGAAAGAACACCCACGTAAATCTTGAAAAATCATCGACTGTGACTAGACCAAATGAGTTTCCACCGAGACTTTTATAGGCGTTGGGACCAAAGAGATCCATATGAAGTAGCTCGAGCGGTCTTCTCGTGGTCATCATGTTTTTCACGGGGTGGCTTCCTTCAACCTGTTTTCCTGCTTGACAAGCACTGCACAATCTATCCTTGTCAAATATAACATATTTCACTCCAAGGATATGATCACCTTTAATAAGCTTATCAAGATTTCGCATGCCCACATGACCTAACCTTCTATGCCACAACCAACCTTTAGAAGATTTAGCAATTAAGAAAGTTCTAGGTTGAGCCCTTTTAGTGAAATCAACAATATATAGATCACCTCTACGTATACCGGTAAATACCATTTTATGATTATCTCTATGAAACACTTGGCAATCTACTTCAGTAAATAGGACATTGAAACCAAAGTTAGCAAGTCTAGATATGGAAAGTAAATTATAGCCAAGAGATTCAACGAGCATAACATTTTGTATGGAGCTATCATGTGAGATGGCCACCTTACCAAGGCCAACCACCTTACCCTTTGAGTTATCACCAAAGGTGACATACTTTCGAGGGTCGTTGTTTTCAGCAAGCTCACGAAACATATCCTTGTCTCCGGTCATGTGATCGGTACATCCACTATCAAGAACCAATTCCTTTCCTCCAGCAATGTAGCCATGAAGATTAGCCATAAGACCAAAGTGTCTCATAGACTCATCGAGATCAAAGTCACTATCATCATACTCATCATAGTATCCATGTTCAACATCGTCTTGTGATTGATCAATTCCTAGAGAGAGTGATTCATTAGATATATGATCTTGACAAGTTCATCTTTATGAATTCTAATGGCTTCGGAGATGATATTGCTAATGATTCCAACATCTCCTTTGGCACGCATGAGGTTACTAAGCTCAAATAGACAATCACCAAACTTAGGATCATTGGAATTCATCTTACTCAAAGTAATAGAATTATGAAGAATCTCATCTAAGTTTTGCAAGGAATAGTTTGGAAATCGTTCCTCAAGAAATCTCAATATAGTATAGGCACAAGCAAGAGTAGGCAAGCAACCAAACAAATTTCTAGGCAAACCTCTAGTAATAAGATTGACAGTTCTAAGGTTGTGAATCATGTCAATAGACTCATCAAGGGTAGGATGCAAAGGATTAACCGGGGGTGCACAAGGGCTAGTAATGTACTTGTTCGAATGATATTCATTGAAAATCTCAAGCATCTCGTTTTTCCACACATGAAAGAACTCTCCATCAAGTATAGGCACTATACATCTAAGACTCCCCAATGTAGACTCATCCATCTTCCTCCAATGGTGATTAAACCAAAGCAACAGAGACCAAAGCTCTGATACCAACTGAAAGGATCGAGAAGAGGTGTCTAGAGGGGGGGGTGATTAGACCCTCAACAAAGAAAAGTAGCAAATTTTAAGTTCTTCAAGTTAAGGTGGAGTTTTAGCACAATTTTAGCATACACAATACATTTCAAGCAAGCATGGCAAGAGTATATGAGCAGCGGAAAGTAAAACATGCAATTTGCAAGAAAGTAAAGGGATGGGATTGGAGTGTGCAAACGCAATTGGAGACACGGAGATTTTTGGCATGGTTACGATAGGTGGTGCTATCGTACATCCACGTTGGTGGAGACTTCAACCCACGATGGGTAATGGTTGCGCGAGTCCACTGAGTGCTCCACTCATGAAGGGTCCACGAAGAAGCAACTTTGTCTATCCCACCATGGCCATCGCCCATGAAGGACTTGCCTCACTTGGGTAGATCTTCACAAAGTAGGTGATCTCCTTGCCCTTACAAACTCCTTGGTTCAACTCCACAATCTTGACGGAGGCTCCCAAGTGACACCTAACCAATCTAGGAGACACCACTCTCCAAAAGGTAATAGATGGTGTGTTGATGATGAACTCCTTGCTCTTGTGCTTCAAATGATAGTCTCCCCAACACTCAACTCTCTCTCACAGATTTGGATTTGGTGGAAAGATGATTTGAGTGGAAAGCAACTTGGGGAAGGCTAGAGATCAAGATTCTTGTGGTTGGATTGGAATATCTTGGTATCAACACATGAGTAGGTGGTTCTCTCTTGGAAAATGAATACTGTAAGTGTAGGCACGTTCTGATGGCTTTCTCCATGAATGGAGGATGGGTGGAGGGGTATATATAGCCTCCACACAAAATCTAGCCGTTACACACAATTCACCAAACTCGGTGGGACCGAATCAAGAAACTCGGTCAGACCGATTTGGTTCAAAATGTGAACGCTAGAGTTTTCGGTGGGACCAATATGATCAACTTGGTGGGACCGATGTGTTAGGGTTAGGGTAAAACCTCAACTCGGTTTGACCGATTACACAAACTCGGTGAGAACGATTTTGGTAATGAGCAAAACAGAGAGTTGGTCAAGCAAACTCGGTGGGACCGATTGCATATCTCGGTGAGACTGAAATTATTGCAACAGGCAACAGAGAGTTTGCAAGCCCATCTCGGTGATACCGAGATCCCATCAATGAGACCGAATTGATTAGGGTTTCTGGCAGTGACTATGTCTAATGAACTCGGCAGCGCCAGTTAGATCAAATCGGTTGGGCCGAGTTTGACTTTAGGTTTTGGTACATATGTGGAAATAAGAAAGTGGTTGAGGGCTTTGGAGCATGTCACTAAGCACTTTAAGCAAGCAAGCCATTAAGCAACACCCCATCCCCTTTTAATAGTATTAGATGACCAGTTGCGCCAATGGCGCAAAGGCCAATAGTAAGCCATGTATTGAAAGAGTGTATATTAATATTATTCGGGCACATATCTTGAGCTCCTTGTGGTTCTTGCTTTGTTTCCACTTGAGCAATCCCTCTTTGCCTCCCAAACCTTCACTGATGCCTGCAAAATGTATGCACATGGGACTACATTAAGATAGCCAAATGAACAAATAGTCCGACGAAGTCATTCACTATAACCAACAATTGTCTTCCAAAACCACAACTTGAAATACTCAGCCTCATTTCAAAAGAAAAATTGAACAACAATCGGATGGCAGAGATGCCAAAATAGCTCAAATGATGCAGCCATTTGCCAATTTCCAGGCATTATTATGCCGCATACTTGTACAGTTGTACTTTCCAAAGCAGTTAGAAAACCATTTTTTCCTTCATCATGCAAGCACCGAGAAGATACTTCCTTGATGAGTGACCTTACTAAAGTACGGAAAAACTAAAACAAAATGTTAATTTCAAGAGGGGAAGCAGACACAAGTAACTTTCAGATATTGGTGTCATTTAATTTATATACTCGAAGATGCCGTATCAATAACTATATACAATTCTTATTCCATTCACACATATTTCTTTGGACCCACATTACAATTCAAGCATATTTTTCATTCTTGCCTCCTCAGCATGGTATTGTAAAGGGGAATAGAGAAACAGGTTCCAAGGAAAAAGTAATAGAGCTATAGGAAATAAAGTAACTCATCTAGGTATGACTATGGACTCGAGAAGTGCAGCTCCCTTGGTCTTCGAAGGTGAAGCAAAGAATTTGCGACGAGCGCTGTTAGGGCATGGTGAGTTGCTCCATTTAAATATAAAAGTATATCAGGTGCTGGCAAAGCAACAGGTTGTGCAAAATGTAGCAGAGGACAAAGGCAGGCTTGGTACCTACGTGTTTTAGGCGAAGTGCTTGCCCCTTTCCTTTCATAAAGGTCAAAAATAAAAAAGGGAAATAGAGAAGAACTCAACCGAGCAGAGCGAGCGAAACAATGGGTACATCTATTATACATGCAGTACCATAGAACTATTGTTGTCCCCAAACTGAAGAAAATATGAAAGAAACTATACCAGCATGAAGCAATGTTGCTAGGCCCCTCACAAGCAACAACTGTAGTACTACTTAATAGGCTATGGATACAAAGAAGCTGGAAACAAGAATAGATAAAAATCTGAGACGGGAGACAGGAAAAGAACATGAACACTTGCCCTTGCGAAATCTTTTCTAGCTCTTTAACGCTTGATGACACCACACAAGTCTGTATCATTGGTGCCACGTGCTTCAATATCGTCCTGAACTTGATGTAATAGAATTATCGAATGAGCACAATGAATCATCCTACCAGAGAATTAGAACATATGATGGCATTAATATTCTGCAAGTAATTTGTTGAAAAACAATGGCAAGCTTTGAATAACCCTGAACAGAGGATGGAAACTCTGTTCCTCGAGGTAGGATCAAACTCCACCATATAACTCAGACCATTAGTTTATGACTGAATTATGAAGATAAGAAACATGCTTGTCCTTATTATAATTTTCATTTTCTTCAGAAGCTTAATTTCAGAACATGCGCACTTGACAGAAAACACAGAAAATAATAACCGTAAACCAGTCACAATACTATTAAAACCATGATAAGCTTTAGTATATATAGCAAACTTAGAAGGTCAATTAGATTTTGGACATAAAATGGGCAAGAGCCCATATTAGAGGCTACCTAATTAAACTCCTAGAGATTGTATAGAAAAATTGAACTCCTGACTACCCATATTAGAGGCCACCTGCAGTCCGTCCTAGGTAAGCGTGTTGTGTGGCAGCCCGTGCTGCTCCTGTCAAGAGCAGGCGTGAATGGAGAGACAACACACAACAGCGACGCAAACTCAGGCGGGAGATAGCAATAGGGAGGGACTCTGAAAAAAAGAGAGATAAATATGGCGGCAATCTGGTCCCGATCCGGAATCACGCCGCGCGGTGGCATTCGGTCCAGATCGTGGGGAGGCATTGTCCTACGGGAAGACAAAAATATGCAGTCGGCCGATCACCAGATATTACGTAGTATGATTTGCTTTAACAAGGGGACAAATAGTTTAATTAGTGATCAACTAACAAGAATCTAAACAATCTATGGCATTCATCTCCTAAGACACATCCAACAGTTGTGAAGAAGCAATTACATCAGGCTGAGGATTGGAACAAGGACTGAGAGAGGATGAGGAACATACCTAGTACAAATCCAATCTCACTTCCTTCTTTCTCATCATTAATTACCAGCATTGCCATCAGGAACATTGATATGTCTCCAACGTATCTACTTTTCCAAACACTTTTGCCCTTGTTTTGGACTCTAACTTGCATGATTTGAATGGAACTAACCCGGACTGACGCTGTTTTCAGCAGAATTGCCATGGTGTTATTTTTGTGCAGAAATAAAAGTTCTCGGAATGAACTGAAAATCAACGAAGATTATTTTTGGAAATAATAAAAAATACCGGTGAAAGAATCAAGGCCAGGGGGCCCACACCCTGTGCACGAGGGTGGGGGTGCGCCTGCCCCCCTGGGCGCGCCCCCTGCCTCGTGGGCCCCCTGGAGCTCCACCGACCTCAACTCCAACTCTATATTCGTGTTCGGGGAGAAAAAAATCAGAGAGAAGGATTCATCGCATTTTATGATATGGAGCCGCCGCCAAGCCCTAATCTCTCTCGGGAGGCCTGATCTAGAGTCCGTTCGGGGCTCCGGAGAGGGGAATCCGTCGCCATCATCATCATCAACCATCCTCCATCACCAATTTCATGATGCTCACCGCCGTGCGTGAGTAATTCCATCGTAGGCTTGCTGGACAGTGATGGGTTGGATGAGATTTATCATGTAATCGAGTTAGTTTTGTTAGGGTTTAATCCCTAGTATCCACTATGTTTGGAGATTGATGTTGCTATGACTTTGCTATGCTTAATGCTTGTCACTAGGGCCTGAGTGTTGTGATTTCAGATCTGAACCTATTATGTTTTCATGAATATATGTGAGTTCTTGATCCTATCTTGCAAGTCTATAGTCACCTACTATGTGTTATGATCCGGCAACCCCGAACTGACAATAATCGGGACCACTCCCGGTGATGACCATATTTTGAGGAGTTCATGTATTCACTATGTGTTAATGCTTTGGTCCGGTACTCTATTAAAAGGAGGCCTTAATATCCCCTAGTTTCCAATAGGACCCCGCTGCCACGGGAGGGTAGGACAAAAGATGTCATGCAAATTCTTTTCCATAAGCACGTATGACTATATTCGGAATACATGCCTACATTACATTGATGAATTGGAGCTAGTTCTGACCCTATGTTATAGCTGTTGCATGAATAATCGCATCCGACATAATTCTCCATCACTGATCCAATGCCTACGAACTTTTCGCGTATTTTTCTTCGCTTATTTACTTTTCCGTTGCTACTGTTACAATCACTATAAAACTATCACTGTTACTTTTGCCGCTGTTACCGTTACTTCCATATTACTTTGCTACTAAATACTTTGCTGCAGATACTAAGTTATCTAGGTGTGGTTGAATTGACAACTCAACTGCTAACACTTGAGAATATTCTTTGGCTCCCCTTGTGTCGAATCAATAAATTTGGGTTGAATACTCTACCCTCGAAAACTGTTGCGATCCCCTATACTTGTGGGTTATCAAGACTATTTTCTGGCACCGTTGTCGGGGAGCATAGCTCTATTATTTGAGTCACTTGGGATTTATATCTGCTGGTCACTATGAAGAACTTGAAAGACGAGAAAACCAAAATTTATCCCTCAACTGTGAGGGGAGGTAAG
This sequence comes from Aegilops umbellulata, assembly GCA_032464435.1. NCBI lineage: Eukaryota > Viridiplantae > Streptophyta > Magnoliopsida > Poales > Poaceae > Aegilops > Aegilops umbellulata. The sequence goes on along the minus strand of CP136054.1, from coordinate 368,828,734 downwards.
GAACTGCCATCTAGCTCTGCACTTGATTCACCTTCTGTTTTGAGTAAACTTGTGACACCTAAACCTGCTTCTGCTATTAATTCTGATATGTCGCATGTTATTGATGATGCCACTTCTGCTATGCATGTACTTATGATGAAACTACTTCTATGCTTGATACTACTGTGCCACTTGGTGAATTTCTTAATGAACAACTTTCTAGGGCTAGAGAGAATGAAATTATTGAAACTGATAATATTGATGAAAGTGATGATGAAGATTCTCCCCCTAAATATGATTTGCATGTTGTGCCTGAGGGCTATGTTATGGATGAAGAAACTGCTAGAGACTTTCTTGCTTGCAATGATACGAGTGATCTTAAGAAATTATTAGTTAAGCTTAAATAAAAAACTCTGAATGCTAGAATGAAACATGATCCTGCTTATGCTACTTTACCTATCTTTGTTACTGATAAGGATTATGAATTCTCTATTGATCCTGAGATAATTACTTTGGTTGAATCTGATCCTTTCTATGGCTATGAATCTGAAACTGTTGTGGCATATCTTACTAAATTGAATGATATAGCCACCCTGTTCACTAATGATGAGAAAACTCGCTACTATTATATCCTTAAAATATTTCCGTTCTCACTAAAGGGTGATGCTAAGATATGGTTTAATTCTCTTGATCCTGGTTGTGTGTGTAGTCCTCAGGATATGGTTTATTAATTCTATGCTAAATATTTCCCTGCTCATAAGAAACAAGCTGCTTTAAGGGAAATATATTATGTGCAAATTGAAGAAGAGAGTCTCCCACAAGCTTGGGGGAGGCTTCTCCAATTACTTAATGCTTTGCCTGATCATCCTCTCAAGAAAAATGAAATTTGATATCTTTTATAATGGACTAACCAATGCTTCTAGAGACCACCTGGATAGTTGTGCTGGTTCTATTTTCAGGGAAAGAACTGTTCATGAAGCTGAAATTCTATTGAATAATATGTTGACCAATGAAAATAACTGGACATTTCCTAAACCAACTCCTAAGCCAACTCCGAAGAAAAGGGGTGTTCTATTTCTCAGTCCTGAAGATATGCAAGAGGCAAAGAAATCTATGAAAGAAAACGGTATAAAAGCTGAAGATGTTAAGAATTTACCTCCTGTTGAAGAAATACATGGTCTTAATTTACCGCCTGTTGAAGAAATACATTGTCTTGATAACCCGACACAGGTAGTAAAGGTAAATTCTCTCTATTGATTTGATGAAAGTGATATTCCTCGTTATAAGTCTGCTAGACAATGCTTAGATGAGTTTGATAATTTTATTGTAAAATAAGAAAACTTCAATGCTTACGTTGGTAGAGAATTAAAACGCAATGTTTATATGATTGAAAACTTGAGTGATTATATGTCTAGAGTTAAAGGTGAACCTAAACTCATTAGTAAACATGCTTTTATGGTTACCACTCAAGTAGAACAAGTACTTAAAGCTCAGAATGATTTTCTCAATGAATTAAATAATAAGAAAAATGATAATGCTATCACAGTCGTGACTAGAGGGGGTAGAATGACTCGGGAACCTTTGTATCCTGAGGGCCACCCTAAGAGAATTGAGCAAGATTCTCAGAGAACTAATGTAGATGCACCTAGTCCTTCTAGAAAGAAGAAAAAGAAAAATGATAGGAGTTTGCATGCTTCTTGTGAACCTGTTGTAGACACACCTGAGAATCCCAATGATATTTCTATTTCTGATGCTGAAACACAATCTGGAAATGAACATGAACCTAGTGGTAATGTTAATAATGATGTTCATGTTGATGCTCAACCTAGCAATAATAATGATGTAGAAATTGAACCTGTTGTTGATCTTGATAACACACAATCAAAGAATCAACATTATGATAAGAGAGACTTGTTGCTAGGAAGCATGGTAAAGAAAGAGAACCATGGTTTCAGAAACCCATGCCTTTTCCTCCCAAACCATCCAAGAAAAAGGATGATGAGGATTTTGAGCGCTTTGCTGAAATGATTAGACCTATCTTTTTGCATATGTGTTTGACTGATATGCTCAAAATGAATCCTTATGCTAAGTACATGAAAGATATTGTTACAAATAAAAGAAAGATACCGGAAGCTGAAATTTCCACCATGCTTGCTAATTATACTTTTAAGGGTGGAATACCTAAGAAACTAGGAGATCCCGGAGTACCAACTATACCATGCTCCATTAAAAGAAATTATGTTAGAACTGCTTTATGTGATCTTGGAGCCGGTGTTAGTGTTATGCCTCTCTCTTTATATCGTAGACTTGATTTGAATAAGTCGACACCTACTGAAATATCTTTGCAAATGGGCGATAAATCAACTGCTATACCTGTCGGTGTTTATGAGTATGTGCCTGTTGTAGTTGCAAACGTTACTATTTTAACGGACTTTGTTATTCTTGATATTCCCGAGGACGATAGTATGTATATTATTCTTGGAAGACCCTTTTTGAATACTGCAGGGGCTGTTATTGATTGCAATAAAGGCAATGTCACTTTTCATGTTAATGGCAATGAGCATACGGTACACTTTCCGAGGGAACAACCTCAAGTCCACAGTATCAATTCTATTGGAAAAATTCCATCGATTATTATTGGAGGTTTTGAATTTCCTCTACCTACTATCAAGAAGAAATATGATATTCTTATTATTAGGGACGTGCATATCCCCGTTGAGGTAACATAGTGTTATTCGAAATTTCTCCGGTTTCATGTTATTCGAAATGAGTTTGTTAACAAGACCTGATCAACCTTGTTAGTGAATTCCTTTTGATGAGGATGAGATGGATGAAGTTAGAAAGCACAACCTCCTGTACCCTCCTTTTACTTTCTGTTTTTTAGAATAAATAAAGAAAAAATAGTATTTTCTATCTGTTTTCCGAATTATCCGTGCAATAAAAAAATACCCCGAAAATAAAAGTTCTCCAAATGCCCTGAAAATGAAATATGATTTTTTTCTAGAATATTTCAGAATATTTGGCACTGAGAACACAGCAGGGGGAGCAAGCACCTGGCCACGAGGGTCCAGGGTGCGCCCCCTGCCTCGTGGGCCCATGGTGGCTCCCCTCCACTTATTCGAGCAACCACACACTCCTTCTTCCTCCCAAAAAAATCACCAACCAGCTCAAGCACGAGTTCTAGCTCATCTTGCTGCCATTTTCGATCTCCTTGCTCAAAGCACCTCTCACAAAACTGCTTTGGGGGATTGTTCTTTGGTATGTGACTCCTCCAATGGTCCAATTAGTTTTTGTTCTAGTGCTTTATTCATTGCAAATTTTTGCTCCCTAGGTGACCCTGTTCTTGAGCTTGCATGTCAAATTTATATGGTCCCAAGTAGTTCTAATGCATGATATAGTCTCTAGGCACTTGTGGGAGTAGTTACTATTAATTTTGTTGAGTTTGGTTCACTTTTATTTGAAGTTACTAAAAATTTCAGAAATTTTCAGAAAATGGTGAAGAGATTTTTGAGGGGCTCTTCGAGCCGAAGCTCGAAGGATAAGCAAAGTAAAGAAGAAGAGAGGCCCAAATATAATCTCCCTCGCACCGCGGAGGTCCGGCCATGTGAATGGCCTTGTGATGATTTCTTGAGAGCAGCCGGGATTTATGATGATTTTTATGAGTTGGCTGATAATGCAGGCCTCACCGACTTCCTCTGCGACCAACGCGAACAGTATCTCTTACTCACTAATATCTTTGTGCAAAATTTTCATTTCCATGCTAGGAGGTCACCACCTTCGGTGGATTTTTATTTATATGATGAGTATAAGGAGATGCCCCTCTCTGAATTTTGTGAGGTTTGCAAATTGCCCTTTTTGGGTAGCGTAGAGGAACCACGTCGTGACGATGTGGAGGGGTTTATTGATACAATTGCTGTAGGGGAAACTAGGAAAGTTTCCGATGCACGAATTACTAGCATACATTTTCCTGTTTTACGTTACTTTGCGATATTTGCTAGTAGATGCTTCATTGGTCGAGGAAACTGTGGCAACCTTAGTGCCCCTAATATTGTTCTTTTGTGCCATGCCCTGTTTCGTGATGACACATTTAGTATGGGCGCTATTGTTGCAAAGCGGTTAAATCTTAACCGTACTAAGGGCCCCATCTTGGGAGGCATCTTCGCCTTACGCCTCGCTGCGTACTTTAACATACCTATTAGGCATTATGAGAAAGAAGAAACGTTGTTGCCTACTGTTTTTCTAGACTACAAGAGTATGGTTGCACATGATTTCATTGTTAAGAACAAGAAAAAGGAGCTTAACTATAGATTGTTATTTGATAAAAATCACCCTGAGACTATTACTTTGCCTGCTCCTTCCTTGTTTGACTTATCTGCAGGTAAGTACCTTGTTCTGCTGGAGGCCATTCACGCCTACCGGAACTCCACCTCAGCTACAGAGCCAGATCCGGAACCACAATTTGTTCCTCCACGCAAGTCTGTTTACCAGTGGGATCCAGAGGAGATGGCCAGCCGGTGGCAACCTGAGGCTTCATCTCAGTACGACCCCAGTTACAACTTTGGATATCCGCCAGGCCAGCCGTGGCAATAGATCAACTTAGGCCAAAAGCCTAAGCTTGGGGAGTACGTATTTCTCACCGACATTACATTCATATTCACACACTCATGCTAGTTGTCGGTGCTCATACTTTTCCACTGTAATATCCGTGCCAGTTTATTTTCCTCTTTATGCCTTCTTCTTGTGTGTTTGAAAAACCTTAAGAAAACTAAAAAAATGGTTGTAGCTTTTAGCTAGTTTACTTTCCATGCTTGTAGTAGTAATAATTAAAAGAAAACCCCAAAAGATTTCTCATTCTTCTTTTGCTTGTTGGGAGCTTTCACGTGTAAATAGTTTTATTTCTTTTCTTTTCTTTGGGGGTCGATAGGAGAAGACCGTAATGAAAATGTTAAAGTGGCTCTTATATGCATTATTGTTGATTTAACCAAGAGGCCATATTATGTTGTCTTCTCCTTTGTATTGAATGCCTGCAGATTCCAACTTAGTCCAATGCACGTGCACTATTATTATTATTATTATTATTCACATCGTTCGGTCGTGCAAGTGAAAGGCAATTATGACGATATTTGATGGACTGATTGAGATGAGAGAAGCTGGTATGAACTCGACCTCTCTTGTTTTTGTAAATATGATTAGTTCATCGTTCCTGATTCAGCCTATTATGAATAAACATGTTTGCAATGACAATTAGAGATTATAGTTGCTTATGCCATGCTTAATTAGCTAGGAGTTTATAATGGTTTACCTTGCATGCCAACATGCTATTAAAATGGTTGTGATGTGGTATGATAGGGTGGTATCCTCCTTTGAATGATTCAAGTGACTTGACTTCGCACATGTTCACGCATGTAGTTGAAACAAAATCAACATAGCCTTCACGATATTTACGTTCATGGTGGATTATATCCTACTCATGCTTGCACTCAATGTTCATTAATTTTAATGCATGTTCCTGACTGTTGTCGCTCTCTAGTTGGTCGCTTCCCGGTCTTTTTCTAGCCTTCACTTGTACTAAGCGGGAATACTGCTTGTGCATCCAATCCCTTAAACCCCAAAGTTATTCCAAATAAATTTGTATGTGCCAGACTCTAAACCTTCAAATAAAATTCTGTTTTGTATGCTCGAATAGCTCATGTATCAACTAGGGTTGTTTGTATATTCCATGCTAGGCGGGTTATTCTCAAGAGGAGTGGACTCCGCTCCTCACTCACGAGAAAATGGCTGGTCACCGGGATGCCCAGTCCCATGCTTTATGCAAATCAAATCGAAATAATTGCAAACAAAACTCCCCCGGGACTCTTGTTAGTTGGAGGCACTCGTTGTTTCGAGCAAGCCATGGATTGATGCTTGTTGGTGGAGGGGGAGTATAAACTTTACCATTCCGTTTGGGAATCGCCTATAATGTGTGTAGCATGGAAGATATCGCCATCTCTCGGTTGTTATGTTGACAATGAAAGTATGTCGCTCAAAATATTATTTATCTCTCCTTTAAAACCGAGCTCTGGCACCTCTACAAATCTCTGCTTCCCTCTGCGAAGGGCCTATCTATTTATTTTCATGTTGAGTCATCACCCTCTTATTAAAAAGCATCAGCTGGAGAGCACCGTTGCCATTTGCATCCATTACTATTAATTTATGTTGAGTATGACTATGATTGGATCTCTTTTACCATGAATTACAATGTTTAGTCAGTCCTTGATCTTTAAAGGTGCTCTGCATTTATGTTTTGCGGTCTCAGAAAGGGCTAGCGAGATACCATCTTGTTATATCATATTATGATTGTTTTGAGAAAGTGTTGTCATCCGAGATTTATTATTATTGCTTGCTAGTTGATTATGCCATTGACATGAGTAAACATGAGATCTAAGTGTTATTGCGAATATGGTTAGTTCATAATCTTTGCTGAAATCTTGAATGTTGGCTTTACATATCTACAACAACAAGAGCAAATAGAGTTTGTAAAAGTTTTTCTTTATCACTTTCAGTTTATCAACTGAATTGCTTGAGGACAAGCAAAGGTTTAAGCTTGGGGGAGTTGATACATCTCCAACGTATCTACTTTTCCAAACACTTTTGCCCTTGTTTTGGACTCTAACTTGCATGATTTGAATGGAACTAACCCGGACTGACGTTGTTTTCAGCAGAATTGCCATGGTGTTATTTTTGTGCATAAATAAAAGTTCTCAAAATGACCTGAAAATCAACGGATATTATTTTTGGAAATAATAAAAAATACTGGCGAAAGAATCAAGGCCAGGGGGCCCACACCCTGTCCACGAGGGTGGGGGCGCGCCCCCCTGCCTCGTGGGCCACCTGGAGCTCCACCGACCTCAACTCCAACTCTATATATTCGTGTTCGACGAGAAAAAAATCAGAGAGAAGGATTCATCGCGTTTTATGATACGAAGCCGCCGCCAAGCCCTAAAACCTCTCGGGAGGGCTGATCTAGAGTCCGTTCGGGGCTCCGGAGAGGGGAATCCGTCTCCATCGTCATCATCAACCATCCTCCATCACCAATTTCATGATGCTCACCGCCGTGCGTGAGTAATTCCATCGTAGGCTTGCTGGACGGTGATGGGTTGGATGAGATTTATCATGTAATTGAGTTAGTTTTGTTAGGGTTTGATCCCTAGTATCCACTATGTTCTGAGATTGATGTTGCAATGACTTTGCTATGCTCAATGCTTGTCACTAGGGCTCGAGTGCCATGATTTCAGATCTGAACCTATTATGTTTTCATGAATATATGTGAGTTCTTGATCCTATCTTGCAAGTCTATAGTCACCTACTATGTGTTATGATCTAGCAACCCCGAAGTGACAATAATCGGGACCACTCCCGGTGATGACCATAGTTTGAGAAGTTCATGTATTCACTATGTGTTAATGCTTTGGTCCGGTACTCTATTAAAAGGAGGCCTTAATATCCCTTAGTTTCCAATAGGACCCCGCTCCCACAGGAGGGTAGGACAAAAGAAGTCATGCAAGTTCTTTTTCATAAGCACATATGACTATATTCAGAATACATGCCTACATTACATTGATGAATTGGAGCTAGTTCTATGTCACCCTATGTTATAACTGTTGCATGAATAATCGCATCCGGCATAATTCTCCATCACCGATCCAATGCCTACGAACTTTTCACATATTGTTCTTTGCTTATTTACTTTTCTGTTGCTACTATTACAATCACTATAAAACAATCACAGTTACTTTTGCCGCCGTTACCGTTACTTCCATATTACTTTGCTACTAAATACTTTGCTGCAGATACTAAGTTATCCAGGTGTGGTTGAATTGACAACTCAACTGCTAATACTTGAGAATATTCTTTGGCTCCCCTTGTGTCGAATCAATAAATTTGGGTTGAATACTCTACCCATGAAAACTGTCGCGGTCCTCTATACTTGTGGGTTATCAAACATCTACAAAATATGTGTTCTCAATTCCTGGATATCCCATGAGAAATAGCAGCAATAAAAAATGATGAAACTAGACTTAAATAGATTGTTTAGTGTCGTAAAAATTCAGTGAGTATGTCAACAGAAGAACAGTACATCAGGTAACGAACTACCATTAAAAGAACCAATTTTTGTACAAAATATAATCAATTTAGGTGTAAAAACATTATCGTGAACCTGCACCAAATCCATAAACTAAAGAACATTGTCTAAAGAAGAAGACATATGTAACACATGAAGAATGTAATCTTCTGGCAATAACTACTCTCTGGCACACCAAAATAACATAGCGTGCTGCAGAACAAATAAACATGACTACATAGAGAGAGAGACCATTTTTTCTTCACCAAGCACTTCCTCAAGATTCATCCCCTTCTCCTTTTCTCTCAGACCTGCACACATGTGGTCAGAAAAACCATAAATCAAGGAGTAAAAACTGGGGAAGAAAATGAGATCTTGCTGCTCCTTGCCTCATGGCTATCCCGCTCATCCAGATGCACAACGACCTGCCATGTTCTTCTCAAGATCAAAATAGTAGTAATCAAATTTCACAAATAAAACATCAACAAATAATGGTTAATTAGTAAATAACCAGTTTTATCTATTGCAGCGACACAAATTTCTTAGCTTGCGTACAACAACTCTTATGTGATAGGAAGTCAATTCTGCTAGGTAGTAAGTACCTCGTGGATATGGTTGGCATGGTGAAGCTGTAGGAGCCACCCATCACGACGAGGAGGCGAGACATGAAGAACATTTGCAGTAAGGTGTTTAAGCCTGTGACGATCAAGAGCGTCCAAATTTCCTGGTATGTATATTGAATGGCTAAAGTTTATTCAAATATCAGGTAGGTACATCCACAATAGCACAACAAATGAAGCAGTTGAAGGTGTACGATGTAGGGGGTTCATCCTTGCTTTGTGATACCAAAAGTTGCAGACATAAAATAAAATTTATCACACTGTGGGCTCTGAGTAAGATAAAGAAAATAAAAAGGTGAACCTGGCATCCGTGATGCTCATGAACTTTATGAGTTCCAATTAGCTTCCTGGTATTTCTATCATAATCATTTGCCAATATAGAGACATATCACTGCAAAAGGTTTCTTCTTAAAAGGAAAGTTAAAGACACACTCCTTCGGTTGGAATGAGTATAAGCTAGGTATATCACATATGCACCATAATAATTTCAAAAGCGGTGAAAAAATATGCGTCCAACATAGAACATAGGTCCCTGTGTATAAGGAAAAAAAAGTAGTTTGCATATAAGGATATAATACATGAACAGACATAATTGTGTGTTTGTGTGTGTGTGTGCATGTGTGTGTCAATAATTATTCTAGTAACATAATCTAATAGTTAACATATTAACAACACTATTGCTTGAAGGGTCCAATCAGAAGCTCCCAATTATTTTAGTCTGCCATGTAATCTCTCTGTGTTGCAATCTTCAAGCATATTTTGTAACCAACTTATTTATTGATAACGAAAAATAAGAACTACCTGAGCAGCTAAGAGGAGGGCTTGTATACACTAAAATCCAATCTTATCCAGTGAGGGGATATTCAGCATACATGTCCACTGAAGCTACAATGCCAATGATCCGTTGTGATACAGTTCCTGAAATTTATGATATGGTATAAAATCATTTTGGGTAGTAGGCAATCACGCCATAACTGAATCTATCAGCAAGCAAAAGTCACATTCCAATTTTGAAGTAAGCATACAATTTCCAAGTTAGATGCTAACATATTGTATGAACTGGAGATAATAGATCTCAATTAATTAAATAAGCAATACATACAAAATCTGTACTCTGAGGCTGAACTTACTTAGAAACTTAATAACTAAACTATATATGTAAGTTAGTAATCTCTCCCATAAACTATATATGAGCATGTACATAACAGCACCCATCTCACAACCCATACTTAGTCTGCTCTCATCGGCAGTGCATCAGGGAGCTTTGATTACACACATCTAGGTAGTTGCGTCGTCCCTGCGACATATTTGAGTCGCTAGCGCTGTTACCTGGATGTCGTCCCATTGGATCAATCAAAGTTGCTCCCTCATGCTTTCCCATCTAGTAGAGTGGAACCTCATGACGTCCACTGGTCTGCTAGTCAGTTGATCAAACTGAACATACGTACAGAGCTGAATGGTTCAGTTCATGGGTAGGCTCAGATTGAAAATTGGGTTCAGTAGTCCAAAACCAAAACTTTGAGATGGTTGGGTTGATATATTGTCGGTCATGGATTGGAGTGGGTTGGGTTGGTGTATTTCACTTCACGGATGGTATATGTGTATGTATTTTGGATTGGATTTAGTTTGGGTCTTGGAGCATTCCCATTCCCAGGTTTACATTCGGATGCTACAACCCATGGATTGGAGTTCAGTTTGAGCTGAATATGTACAGAACTGAAATGCGTATGCATGCAGATACAGAATGGGGCAAGAAGAGAAGAGGGGAGGGGCTGGTTACCTTGGGAGGAGCAGCCATCCCCGTCAAGTCCAACGCCATACTTCGCGCACCGGCGGCCTCTTACTTTCTCTTCCTTCCTTCCTCCTAGTCATGGCCCCGTCAAGCAGAAGGAAGGAGACACACGGCCTCTTGCTCGCGATTTTGAGTCTAGTCCCGTGGCCGGATTGGGGCGGATGGATCTGGGCGCCCTCTCGTCCCATGGCCGGCCGCTGCCTGATCTGCTTGGTCGATCTCCCTGCCTCTCTTCTCTTGTGGTGAGGGGAGAGGGGTGGGGAAGAGAGGGCGAAGGCCATGAAAGGCTGGCTGCTCGCTCGCTCGTTGTTCCTCTCGCTGCTCTCACTCACTGCTCGACGGCGGAGGCGACGGCGACAAGAGGGATGAGGGTCCCGGCGGCGGCGGTGGCGGGACGAGGGTCGCGGGCGCGGGTCATGGGGGAGAGAGAGGTGAGACAGGAGGAAGAGCAAAGGGGGCGGCGCGAGTGCGGGAGGAGGAGCGGCTAGGTCTTCTCCACAAAAGTGGCTCCCTTTTATACTTTGATGCGTGAAATGACGAAAATGCCCCCGGTAGGGCACCGAATTAACAGGCGGTGGCACGAGCGAGGTGGAACTATTCATAGAGATTTAAAGGCGACATGGATGGCCTTGTTGTCGGTGTCAAAACCGGCGGATCTCGGGTAGGGGGTCCCGAACTGTGCGTTTAGGCGGATGGTAACAGGAGACAAGGGACACGATGTTTTTACCCAGGATCGGGCCCTCTCGATGGAGGTAAAACCCTACTCCTGCTTAATTAATATTGATGATATGGGTAGTACAAGAGTAGATCTACCACGAGATCAGAGAGGCTAAACCCTAGAAGCTAGCCTATGGTATGATTGTTGTTGTCCTATGGACTAAACCCTCCGGTTTATATAGACACCGGAGGGGGCTAGGGTTACACAGAGTCGGTTACAATGGGAGGAGATCTACATATCTGTATTGCCAAGCTTGCCTTCCCCGCCAAGGAAAGTCCCATCCGGCTACGGGACGAAGTCTTCAATCTTGTATCTTCATAGTCCAACAGTCCGGCGAAAGGTCATAGTCCGGCTATCCGGACACCCCCTAATCCAGGACTCCCTCAGTAGCCCCTGAACCAGGCTTCAATGACGACGAGTCCGGCACGCAGATTGTCTTCGGCATTGCAAGGCGGGTTCCTCCTCCGAATACTTCATAAAAGATTTTGAACACGAGGATCGTGTCCGGCTCTGCAAAACAAGTTCCACATACCACCGTAGAGAGAATAGTATTTTCACAAATCTAATCTGCTGACGTATTCTGCAGCGTGACATCACACCACAGCCAAGCCCTTATTTGAATTGTTTTTTACTGTCCCACCTCAGTGTGTTTTGCGAGGTGATTTCCTTGGCACGTCTTGTCGAAGCAGAGATTGTGTTCCCTTTAGTTACGGGATCCTCATCATTACGGACGTGGGTAACCCAGTCGTGTCCGTTGGTATATCCCCTTGATCAAAGGTAAGTCCCAAACGGTCACAGGGAGGCCTCTTGGTATTCAACCTCTTATAAAGAGACCAAGGCTTTACTCCTTGCTTTCGATCTCAATCGAATCCTCCCCCCGCCTCGAGTTCCAACACCCAAGGCTCCAGATTTAGGCGCTTCGGACCTTTGATGATGTCCGGCTCCGACCTTCGAGGCCGATGGATGCCTTCCTCTGTCACGGAGGAAGACGTACAAAAGCTGAGGGAAGCCAGGTACTTGACCGGCGAAATCCCGCATAGGTTGCCTGCTCAAGGGCAGGTTATTCCCACTCCCGAGCCTGGTGAGAGTGTTGTGTTCGTGTCCCACTTCCTCCGAGGGCTAGGCTTCGCGCCGGATCCCTTCGTGAGGGGGCTCATGTTCTATTATGGGCTGGAATTCCACGACACTACAAAAAAAGACACATCCATGACATTTTGGGCCGAACGAATTTTTTTTCTGTCATACATATGACATTTCTATGACGATAATTGTGACAAAACCCGGTATCATCATAGATGTGGTGGGCTCCTACTTCTATGACAAAAAATCATCACAGAAAATGGGCTTTTCGTCCTGGGCGGGCCGGAGATGCAGCTGCATGACATTCTTTGGGCCGTCCATGACGGAAAAAACCGTGGTAGAAGCGAGGGGGAGGAAAATTTCGGGGAGTTCCGGTTACGGTGGGAGGTCGGGGGCCAAGCGATGCGCGTTTCTCTCGTACACGTACGCGTGTGTGTGCGAGGCGTTGGCTCTAACTGAACCCGAGCGAGGCGGTGGGCTCTAACTGAACCCGAGCGATTGCACTGCAGGCTATGCGTTACTGAACCCGAGCGATCGATGGATGGCTGTTAACTGAACCCGATCAAGCGATTCCTTGGCTACTGGTGATAACTGAAGCCGATCGATGGGATGAACAGTGAGCGTTGCGGGGGGGTTTGGATGAACAGTGAGTGGTGGCGTTGCCTCTGGATGAACAGGACCCCGTGGTGTGGTGGAGGGTTGGATGAACAGTAGACGGTGGAGGGGTGCCCGTGGAGGGGTGGATGAACAGGACCCCGTGGTGTGGAGGGCAGGAGGAACATTAGATGGTGGAGGGGTGCCCGTGGAGGGGTGGTTGAACAGGACCCCGTGGTGTGGAGGGCTGGATGAACAGTAGACAGTGGAGGGGTGGTTGAACAGTAGTTGGTGGAGTAGCGCGCGGTGGAGGCTGGATGAACAGGAGCCCGTGGAGGCTGGAGGAGGTCGACGATGTATGAACAGTAGCTCGTGGAGGCTGGAGGGGGTCGACGGTGGAGATGAACACTATCCCGTGGAGTCCCGTTTTGCGGTACGCCACACCCCTCCCGATGAACAGGACCCCTGTTTCGACCGTAGAGCTCCAACACAAGTCTGTTTCCTCCGTTTTGCGGTACGCCACACCCCTCCCGATCAACAGGACCCCCGCTTCGACCGTAGGAGGTCCGTTTCCTTCGTTTTGCGGTACGCCACACCCCTCCCGATCAACAGGACCCCCGTTTCGACCGTAGGAGGTCCGTTTCCTCCGTTGTGCGGTACGCCAGGCCTCGTTTCCATCGCCTGTTCCGTCCAAGCCCTCCCGATGAACACAACCACGCATTCCGTTCCGACCCATGAACACGACGACGACGTTGTTTCTCCATTCCGACCCAGCCATGTACACGAGCCCTCGCCGTACGTATGCGCGAGTAGGCGTTCGAGACCCCGCCCGTGTGTACACATACGTGGCCGTATTTTCTTTCATGCACCCTGGACGCCTCTACTACGACACGTGAGCGCCACTACATCCACCAGTATATATGTACGTACACGTTTGTGACCAGAATGACAATGCTATGTACGCTTCGACCAGGTGGGTCCTGACTGTCAGGCACTTCCTTGCGTGCGAAGGTGTAGCTGGTGGGTCCCAGCAGTCAGGGGGAAACGTTTTTTTTTTGCGAAATACGGTGGCCCGTCCGGTGGGTCCCTGCTGTCAGGTGGAGGAATCATTATTTTCCGCATAATAAGGAGGCACTTCCTTGCTGCCGCCGTGGACCCAGCTGTCAGCCTCTCCACGTATAGTCCACGTCCGATGGAAGTCGTTCCTTGACCACGTTGACCACGCCGCGCCGAGAGCACCAGGGCCGTGGACGACGGCGAGGCCTAGGAAGGGGACGACGCGGAGCCGGTGAAGACGCGGCAGTGGATGCCCACGCGGAGAGGAGTATGAGGGTTCACTCGTTCGGCTGCGGTGTGAGGCTGTCGTCGCCGCAGGGCCTGGCCAGCGGTGGGAATAGTAGGGGCGGTGAGGCCTCCGCGGCAGCACAGCCGGCCACGAGAGGCAGGAGCATGCGGCACGACCGGCGCTGCTTTGGGCGGCTGGAGCAAGAAGACCAGAGGTTGAAGAAGCACTACGGCCGTTGGATGGACATCCTACGGTCAATGGAGCTAGAATCATTCATATTGACTAAGTTGACAAAGCCCTTCGTCCCCGTCAACTTAGTAGGCCCACAAGTCAGCCTCCCACCAAGGTGGGTCCTAGCTAGCCGGGGGAGTATTCATTTTTTTGTGCGTAATAAGGAGGCACTTCCGGTGGGTCCGAGCTGACAGCGGGGGGAACTTTTTTTTTGCGAAATACGGTGGCCCGTCCGGTGGTTCCCTGCTGTCAGGTGGAGGAAACATTATTTTGCCGCGTAATAAGGAGGCACTTCCTTGCTGCGGCCGTGGACCCAGCTGTCAGCCTCTCCACGTACAGTCCACGTCCGATGGAACTCGTTCCTTGACCACGTTGACCACGCCGCGCCGAGAGCACCAGGGCAGTGGACAACGGCGAGGCCTAGGAAGGGGATGACGCGGAGTCGGGGAAGACGCAGCAGTGGAAGCCCGCGCGGAGAGGAGTACGAGGGTTCACTGGTTCGGCTGTGGTGTGAGGCTGCCGTCGCCGCAGAATAACAGGGGGTGTGGGTGAGTAAAGGGATGGCCTGGCCAGCGGTGGGAGTAGTACGGGGCGGTGAGGCCTCCGCGGCATCACAGCCGGCTACGGGAGGCAGGAGCACGCGACACGACCGGCGCTGCTTTGGGCGGCTGGAGCAAGAAGACCAGAGGTTGAAGAAGCACTACAGCCGTTGGATGGACATCGTACGATCACTGCAGCTAGAATCGTTTATATTGACTAAGTTGACAAAGCCCTTTGTCGGTGTCAAAACCGGCCGATCTCGGGTAGGGAGTCCCGAACTGTGCGTCAAGGTCAGATGGTAACAGGAGACAAGGGACACTTTATTTTACCCAGGTTCGGGCCCTCTCGATGGAGGTAAAACCCTACTCCTGCTAGATTAATATTGATGATATGGGTAGTACAAGAGTAGATCTACCACGAGATCAAGGAGGCTAAACCCTAGAAGCTAGCCTACGGTATGATTGTGTATGATGATGGTTGTCCTACGGACTACAACCCTCCGGTTTATATAGACACCGGATAGGGTTAGGGTTACACAGAGTCGGTTACAATGGTAGGAGATCTCGAATATCCGCACGCCTAGCTTGCCTTCCACGCCAAGAAAAGATCCTTCTGGACAAGGGACGAAGTCTTCAATCTTGTATCTTCGTAGTCCTGGAGTCCGGCTGAAGGTATAGTCCAGCTATCCGAACACCCCCTAATCCAGGACTCCCTCAGTAGCCCCTGAACCAGGCTTCAATGACGACGAGTCCGGCGCGCAAATTGTCTTCGGCATTGCAAGGCGGGTTCCTCCTCCAAGTTCTTCAAAAAGATTGTAAACACCAAGTATAGTGTCCGGCTCTGCAAAACAAGTTTCCACATATTGCCATACAGAGAATAATATTAACACAAATCAAATCTGCTGACGTATCCCGCAGTACGTCATAACACTGCAGCCAAGCCTTCTACATAAATTGTTTTCATTGTTCCACCTCAGCTTGTTTAGCGAGGCGGTTTCCTTGGCACGTCTTGTCGAAGCAGAGATCATGTGCCCCCCTTTAGCGGGATTCTCATTAATACGGACGTGGGTAACCCAACCGCGCCATTTACCGCGGCGCTCTAAAGGCAAGTGAGTTTTATTAGGTAGGTGGGGACGCATAACCGCATCCGCCTACATAAGGGGATAAGAATCCGCCTTTTCTACCTACGCCTTCTTCCTCCTTTGCCCATCCATCTCTCGCGCACTCAAGCTCCAGCGCCCAAGTCCGCTCTTCCTTCCTCAACCTCCTCCAACAATGTCCGGAGCGGGAGGCAAGTGGATGGTTTCCTCTGTGATGGAGGCTCAAATCAAAAAGCTAAGGAAAGCCGGATACTTATCCAAGGATATCCCGCATCGGCTTCCTGATAAGGGGCAGCTTCTTCCTACCCCCAGGCCCCATGAGAGGGTAGTGTTTCTTCCCCACTTCCTCCGTGGTCTGGGCTTTCCACTTCACCCATTTGTCCGGGGGCTCATGTTCTACTACGGCATGGACTTCCACGATCTGGCCCCGAACTTTGTTCTCTACATCTCGGCGTTTATCGTCGTGTGTGAGGCCTTTCTCCGTGTCTGCCCCCACTTCGGCCTCTGGCTCAAGACCTTCAACGTCAAGCCCAAGGTGGTGTCCGGCACCCAGGCGGAGTGCGGAGGCGCTATGGTTGGCAAGATAGCCAACATCCTCTGGTTCGATGGCTCCCTCGTGGAGTCCCTAAAGGGGTGGCAGGCTGGGTGGTTTTACATCACCGAGCCCCGCGATCCGAAATGGGTCGCGGCCCCTGAGTTCAGATCCGGACCCCCCACGCGGCTCATGTCCTGGAAAGAGACAGGCCTGTCGTGGGGCAACGAGGAGGAAGTGTCTGGTTTGCAAACATGCATCCAGTCCCTGGTGGACACGCCAATCCGGATTGCCAATATAGTCCAGGTTATGCTCGTTCGCCTGATCCTCCCGTGCCAAGAGCGGGATTTTACTTTGTGGGAATTCGACCCGGCGCAGCACCAAACCCTCAGTAGGCTATTCGACACGACGTATGAAGACGTCTGGAAGGTGCTGACCAAAGGCGCCGAGTCCCCCACATCCGCCTCCGAGGATCGCGGATACAGCTCGCAGCGCAACGCTGGCGCGGTAAGCTATCTATACCTTTGACAGGTTCGTTAAGCTCTTCTACATAGATTAACTCTATGCGGGATCTAAAGTCCCTTTACCTTTGACAGGCTTGGCAGGAGGTATCCGGACCAATTAACTGTCCGGCTCCCCTGCCCGAAGACCAAGCCCCAGCTCTCTTGGAGAAGCTGCTAGCTCCGGCACCTTACGTGGTGCCGGAGAGGAAGGCCAAGAAGAAGAAAACCACCGGGACTCGAAAGAGTTCCCGTAACATGGTGGTGTCGGACTCATCATCTGATGAGTCCGCAACGCCCTCCTCTCGTGAAAATGAGGAGGAGGAACAAGGAAGCTCTCCCCCTCCAGCGAGGGGAGCAAAGAAGAAGAAGGCCGCCCCAACGAGGGAGGCCGAGGGGTCGAGGAAAAGGAAGACCCCTCCGCCAGACTACTCCCTCGACGCCGAAGAGGGCGGAGAGGAGCTGTCGTACAGAACCAAGCGTCCGGCGAAATCGTAAGTGTTTGCATACCAGAGTGACTCATGATATTCTTTTAATGTGCGGCTTTTCCTAATATCGCCTGTGCTTTATGCAGCCCGCCCCGGGCCGAACTCGTCAATTCGTCGAGCGGCTCCCTGGATTCGTCGGATGTAAACTCAATCCCGCCCGCTGTCTCCCCCCGTACTACAGATGGCACCGAAGTGGCGTCGCGACAAGCTCCGAGGCAGGAGGAAGTGGTCCTGGAGGAGCCACAAGGCAATCCTCCAGACCCCAGGAGTGAAGGGGACGAAACCCCCCAGGGCTCCAAGTCCGGCTTTGTGCCGGACAACGCCGGACTCGACAGTCCCGGTCCGCGGTGGGTGAACTCCTTCCAAGAGGAGTAAGCCATCTGAGCCGGCGGCCTCCGTCCAACCGGAGGCGCCGGACAATCTGGTGGAGGTGCTTAAGGGCGCCGCCATCGATGAGGAGCACTGTACTGTTATGAGTACGGTGATCCAAAGGGTTCAGTCCGCCAAGAGGGGACTGGATGAAGCTTGCGCTAGCCTTCTAACAGGCTTCAAGGTAAGTAAAAATATGTCGAATTATTTACCGCATAGACAGTAGCCCCTGATGCTCTGTTCGGTGTTCAGAAAGAAAAGCCGGATAGAGGATCTAGTAACTTTCGCAGGAGTCTAACAAAAAAGTCAAATATGCATATGCAGGCTTCGCTGCTGTCCACCGCCGCACTGACTGCGCAGGTGGCTGTCCTTAAAAAGGACCTCGGGTGGTCCGAGCAAGAGCTCGGCCTTGCCAAACGGCAGCTCGAGGATAAAGAAGGTAAGAAATACCCTAAAAGGGGAAAAAAGGTGCCTACAGAGAGGCTTGATTGCAAAAAGAAATAACAGGATTGAGCTGCTTATTATAGGGGCCACAGCCGAGGTGACAACCCTGAAGCAGGCGCTGGCTGAGGCCGAGAAGAAAACGGCTGAGGAGCGCGCCGAGCGAGAAAGGCTTGGGGTCCAAGCCGGCGAGGTGCAGCAAGAGCTGCAAGCTCTCATGAAAAAACATGAGGGTTTGGAGCTTGAGGCGAAAACGCAAGCATCCGAGCTCGCCTCGGCCATTGAGACCGCCAAGAGTGCCAAGGCCGAAGCCCGGAAGGCCCTCCAAGAGTTAGAGGATGTGAAAAAGATAGCAGCGGGTAAGGCATTCTCAATGCAAAGTAGGAATATAAAAGTAAAGTACCTATTACTTACCCGAATCCGGAGTTCTCCAGGGGCGTTCTTCGATCTTCCCCGCAGCGCATCCGACGCTGCCACGGTCTACCGAGCTGAAGAGGGCAGCTCGACGGAGAGTGTGTTCTGGTCTCAATATTCTGAGGCCGGACACCTTGTGCCCTTGAGCGATCAGCTGAAACAGCTGGCCGAGCTCCACAAGGCGGCCGAACAGGCCATGAAGGGCTTACTAGTTCGGCTGTGGCCTGGAGAGGCCCTGCCTGGGAGCTATTTCGGGCTTGTGCGGCGGCTGGTGGAGGCCTGTCCACGGCTTGAGGTCGTCAAGCGCTCCGTCTGCATAGAAGGTGCCCGGAGGGCCCTTGCCCGTGTAAGGGTACGCTGGGGGAAGCTGGACGGAGAGAAGCTGGTGAAGGACGGGCCACCGCAGGGGAAGGAGCATCACAATCGTGAGAACTACTACAAGGAAGTTCTTGTCGGATCCCGCCTTGTCGCGGATGAATGTACTAAAGATGTAATATTTGAATGAACTCGCTCGTTTGTATCCTGTGCGCTGAAAACTTGTTCATATGCGCTAAGCAATGCTTATTGAATTTAAAATATTCTTTTCTGTGCGGCCGTTTATCAAAAAATTGAGAGATGGCCAGTCGTCGGCTTCTGCCCCCATGCCACTAGTGCTGGGGTGTTCGGGATAAACCTGAGGGCTCTTGTTCCCATAGTTGGGTCCTTCGAGGGAGGCGCTCAGCACAGCGAACTAGGCAATCGTACTATAATGCTTGAACACTCTCACTTAGCCATAGAACGTTATAATTTTAAATTTCGGCGAAGCCCCTAGTTCGGAAGGCCGAAGTCGGGGCGCTATCCACGCCATTGGCCGGACATAACCAGCTCCTCGCTCGAAGCGGCATAAGCCGTTAAGGACTCGAAAACCTCTCGAACAGCGACCGGTCTCACGCCTTATCATGACAGTCTGTTTTAGCTTTCTCCACTGAGGTGCTCAACCCACCTGAACTGGAGCACAATCGCAGTGGTTCTCCTAGTGCTACCTTAGCCGATATAGCGGAACGTAAGGCACCAAAACATAGGAGCCGGGCAAACCCAACATGTGACCAAAATCATGACTCGGAGCCGATGCATATAGTGTTATAAGTTCCGGGTGCCGCACTTGTGAAAGTGTACGGACTTCTCACAACCAGATAGAAGGGTAATGAAGCCCCTGGCGTGGTTTGCCGTACCATGGTAATGAAAGCACCAATGTCAATGTCAAAACCGGCGGATCTCGGGTAGGGGGTCCCGAACTGTGCGTCAAGGTCGGATGGTAACAGGAGACAAGGGACACTTTATTTTACCCAGGTTCGGGCCCTCTCGATGGAGGTAAAACCCTACTCCTGCTAGATTAATATTGATGATATGGGTAGTACAAGAGTAGATCTACCACGAGATCAAGGAGGCTAAACCCTAGAAGCTAGCCTACGGTATGATTGTGTATGATGATGGTTGTCCTACGGACTACAACCCTCCGGTTTATATAGACACCGGATAGGGTTAGGGTTACACAGAGTCGGTTACAATGGTAGGAGATCTCGAATATCCGCACGCCTAGCTTGCCTTCCACGCCAAGAAAAGATCCTTCCGGACACGAGACGAAGTCTTCAATCTTGTATCTTCATAGTCCTGGAGTCCGGCTGAAGGTATAGTCCGTCTATCCGAACACCCCCTAATCCAGGACTCCCTCACCCTTGGTACGCGTCAACTTAGTAGGCCCACAGCTCGGATTTGGTAGAGAACATATAGCCCAATTTCGATTTGTAAGAATGTACAGCCCATTTTTGAATTCTAATGGAATTTACTACAGCCCATTTACAGTTTGTTAAAAGTACAACCAAACTTCTAGCTAGGACAACGATTAATAATTTCAAACAACCGCTCAAAACAGTATTCAAAAAAAATTCCCACATTTTGATGGGATCCGAAATTTCTAGTCAGGTTAAATATAATTTCAAAACAAAGTTGTATTACATTAAAATCCAACGAAATATTGCGCGCGCAACAAGTAATGAAATTAAAATTTTCAAATTCCAAAAATAATATATTTTTCAAACTAATTACGTGTTTGGTGCATAGTAATTGTCCAGTTATTATAATTGCATCCCATTTATTATTTATTAAAGTCCATTTTCTTGTTAAGCCTAATGCATACCTCCTAGGAAAGTTTGCAGCCCAGCGGGGCGGAGAATAAACAGTTGACCCGGATATTGTGTACAACTATTAGCCCAGTTGCATTGCTGATGTTGAAAAAAAAGCTATTTTTTATACACACATTTAAAAAAATTGTATAGATAAGGAACATTTTTTATACACACATTTAACAATTTTTAAATACATGATTAACACTTTTTAAAACATATTTTTTAGTCAACAGTGGGCCCACAGCGAGCGGAGGAGGTCACAATACACATATTTTTTAAATACATGATTAACACTTTTTAAAACATATTTTTTAGTCAACAGTGGGCCCACAACGAGTGGAGGAGGTCACAATACACATATTTTTTAAATACATGATTAACACTTTTGCAAAAACAATTAGCTCTAGTCGGCCCATAGTGGGCCGACAGGACCCAATCAGCCCACAGTGGGCCGACAGGGGCCAGTCGGCCAGCTGTAGGCCGACTGGAATCCAATCGGCCGGCTGTGGGCCGACTAGGCCCAGTCGGCCTGCAGCGGGCCGACGGTGTATTATTTTTGAAAAAAATTTACCCAACGTAATATTTATGAAAATTAAGAAAAAATGTATTATTTAAAAAAAAAGCGAAAAAAGGCCTTTGTAGTACAGTACAACCTAACATAGTTGCTCAGCCCACATTCAGCGACGCCGGAAAGAGCCAAACAAGGCTTTTGTACAACTAAGTCACTGAGCTCAATTAATAACTTAAGAAAAAAGTTAGATTACAGTAGAACCTAATTAAAAGCTGTCACGAGCAAATAAATAATTCAACGGGTCCCTCTTGTGCGTGTGCGTGTGCGTGAGTGTGTGTGTGTGTGTGTGTGAGAGAGAGAGAGAGAGAGAGAGTGAGAGAGAAACCCATCGGCCGATGCTCGTAAATACATCTTTCAGCCATATGCATTGCTGATGCTCAGGAAAAACTTATATAGTTGACACAATCATATAGAACATCATAGCACACTGAACTTGCACACAAAAATTTCCCGCAGGCGGCACAATCAGGATGGAAGCAGTGGATCCCTACGGGAAGGGCTATGTTGAAACCAACGAAGTCGTACATAACGGTTCATCGTCTTTATCAATGACGGAGAAATATCTTGAATGTTGTGCAAAGAAAACAGACAGACAACACAATAAGTTCTGCTAGCACATTAAGTTGACGTACAGCCCTTTCTAAAAAAAGTTCAAGTACAAAATTAGAACAGGTCACAATCAAATGTATTGGCATATCAGTGCTTCACACCCATAGCTCGGATTTAACTAGTATCTGACAAGATTCAGTTGTTACCTCAAATTAGAGCACATCCAGGCAGCCAACCCTGCCTCTTCTCCCAAAGAAGCAGTGGCCTCCGCCGCACGATGGAGTAGGCCCTGTGCCATCCATCGTTCCGAGCAACATGGGGAAAGTCTGACGTTAACTCCTGTAATGGACGTCGTCAACGGACCCTGGCACCAGCGGCAGCGGCAGGACTTCGATTGATGGATTGACCACTTCTTCGACATGCACGAACACTCGATATAGGTACATCCCTAACGTGGTCCGCGACGGCCTTGGTGGCGACGAATAGTACAACCCCGGTTCCTGCACCGGTATCTCAACACCAATCACCTTCGGTATGGTGGACGGCTTCTTCATCCATGGCATAACCGTCAGAGCCCAGCTGTCTGGAGGAACAAACATACTTACGAGCTCACCTCCAAGGTCGTTGATAAGCTCGTTCATGGACTCGCTATTCCAAGCACGTCGAGGCATGCCGTGGAAGGTAAGCTTTGTTAAAAACTCAAGCTCAGAGGGCACCGAGCCCCATCCTGGGTGCCACCTATCAAAGCTCACCAGCGCGCCATCGCAGAACAAACGCCAGGAAGATTCGAACACACGACTGCAGTCGAAAGTTGTCTGGAACCTGATGAAGAAATCAGCCGATGGCCGACAGACTTCGACGAGCAAGTCACTTATTTGGATGTCGTGCACAATGCCAAGAGCTTTGACAAGGTCATCCGGCGAGACGGGAGGCCGGTTGCCGTTGATGGTTACCATCAGCACTTTGCCGGCAAACTGGTCGTCAAGCGCTGCCATGCCACTGTTGAGCGACAGCACGCAGCGACCGAAGGCAGGACGGACCTCAGGATCTCCGGCTCGGAGATCCGCGTTGACCGGCGACATGATAGTGCGCTTGAGTAAAGGGAGTACAGGAGGGGGATTTGGGGGAGCTGGAGTAGGAATCGAGATTCCAGAGGTGGGGGAGGGGCGGGAGACTGGGGATGAAAAGGTAGCATGAATTTCGAGCACGCGCCAATATGCTCTCTGCGCGCAAGCGCACGAAAACACCGGTGGCGCCCACATGTCGGCCTAAGAGTCCTTATTCTTTCTTTTTTGGAGAGCCCGGCCTTTTTTCCAGGATCTTTTGAGAGCCCGGCCTAAGAGTCATAATTGACCTGTTTGGCATTGCGTTACTACTCGGCCCATATTCAACGACACCTCACTGGCCCAAACAAGTGTACATCATCGAAAAGACACTGAGCTCAAATTATATAACTTGAAAAAAGGAGATATACTATGAACACTTGAGAATGGTGATGCCCTCATTTAGCCCACCAGTAGTTCGAGACAATAAATAGTTCGAAACAACGATATATACAACATTCAAACACTGACTAGTGACTACTACTGACATAAACAACAAGACATGATAGTTCATAAGAAGTCTTGCTACACCACCAAAACGCACCCATCTGCAGTGCTCAGACTCTCGTGATCCAGACGAGAATGACATTCTAAACAGAAGCAACTATTACATAGTAAGAGTGACATAGACGAGGATGACCAAATGACAAGGAATATGCATAACAAAAGAAAGAACTACCCATCCAGAACCAACAGCAAAGACAACAAAGTCATTCGAAGAGATGATCCAACACCATCATAATTTGCAGCCCCGCTTCAGCGACCAGTGATCCGGAGACACCAGTACTCCACCCTTTCGATGCAACAGCCCAATTACCTATCAACCTGAAGGCTCGAACCACATCACTGCCTGTCGTAATTGAGACATCCAAGGATCAAAATTAATCCGGATGCCTTTGTCATTCTCACCTTCTTTTGGCTGCAGGCTGTATCGTTGACAATCAGGGGAGTTTGCTCCCAAACTCCTAGGGCTCGCCGTGTAGACACAGTTTTCCATAACAAGCAAAGCCTCTCTGCCACCAAGGTCCTTGCCCACGGTGATCTCCTGGTTAATCGGATAATTGAGTCCAAGAAACAGAGAGTGTGAACCAAGGTTGTTTACCCGCCTCCAACTAAAAAATCCTAAAGGCACCAACAAGCTGGTGCATGTTTCTAACCATACATTAGGGAAACCAACAGTGTGGTGCATGTTTCTAAGTCATGAAAATGAGGAAACTAACATGAGAGGAAACAACTTACACGCGTCGTCCCAGCAATACATGGTGCCATCTGCTTTGTCCATCGCGTAGATGATGCCATTGTGTTCAATAGCATCACAGAAGTGTGTATCAGCTTTGACGATGATCCACTGCGAGCCAAGTTGTCTCCAGCTAAAAAAGGCACCGGCGTAAAGATAGGCGAGTCCGCGGTCGAACAAGGCTATTAGCTTGAAGTCTGCGTAATTCGCATGTCATGTGGGCACTTGGTAGATTACAATCTTCTGCAAAACAAGGTCCGTCCAACTGACGTAGTAATCTAGATGACTTGGACCGCGATGGTAATACTCTATATAATCCAACGGAGGAAGGATAATCTCATGGGAGGTCTGGAAGTTCACGAGCACCAACATTTAACCGTCTTCTCTGAAGGCAGCCATCCAGTGGGAGTTCATGCCGACCCAGTACATACCTGCCAAGAAGTTTCGGGCGATGGTGATCGGATCGATGTCGAGGGAAATGATGTACGGCGACCCACTACATACCTGCAAAGAAGTTTCGGTTAATGGAGATCGGATTGAAGTCGAGGGGCATCATGCACGCCTCCGTATCATGGTGAGCGAATCTCTCAAGACCAGATAGCAGCAAGCAGGGTGTCTTGAAAAGCTTAGGCCTCACTTCGACGATGGCCGTGTGCATGTCCCTCGAGCATGCAGCCAGCCGCAGGGCGCTCAACATATACATACACGAACAACAGAGGTCGAGGGTGTCATTGGGGAGATTGCTCCAATCGCGGCTCATATGGATGTTGCGCGGTTCGCGTCCGGCCATGGTGGAGTTTGGAAGGGGGATTGATTTACGGGGAGAAGGATGTCAGTGCTGGAGCGGCTAGCGAGGGAATAGTGGTACTGGGGAGGCGAGTGAGGCGACGGTACACGGGGGCACAATGAGATGGAGACGGAGAAGGAGATGGAGATGGAGTGGTGCTATGGGAGCGGAGAGGGGAACGAGGCAAGGCGCCAATGTGCTGTACAGCGGCGGTGACAGACTGCACTGTGCATAGGGTGAGGCTGACTTTGGTAACCCGAACACGCCGCCTAGACTAGTGTCAGGCGCAGGGTGTTGTCGCTTCACTGTAAGGACCGGATGAATAGTATTTTGACCATCAAGTGTACCATAGTTGTACTACTACTAGTAGTAGTAGGTACATGAGTACTCCAGTATTGTATAGCGTAAATAGGTCTCCCGTGCTAGCATGCCTGTTCACTTCATCGTTCAGGTATCATCCATATTGCGAGCAGAACCAAATTCTCGTGCATGCCCAATCAACACTCTGCCGCGATGCATGGAGCGGTTGTTCTGGTGCATCAAGGACGGCATGCAGATCGTTCCACACTTGAGAAGAGGAAAAATGGAAAGGTAGAACGCGGCAGCAGAGGAAGAGAACGCTGGCTAACGAGGCTGGGAGGGGATCGAGCAGGAAGTTAATGCTCCACGCCTAAAGGTTTTGGGAAAACCTGGTTTTCATGAGGTGACTTATACTCACCTAAACAGAGGGAGTGTTCCTTAACCAGAGAATGTTGTGTCTCCCACTCACACGCTCAAAAAAAGACACTACGACACATTTTTTATCTGTTTGCATAGGTCCCACCTATCAGGAAGGATGGGCACGTACACGAATAGGTACTCGCATAGCCTTTTCGTTTAGTCTACCTAGCTGTCTAATCAACTGCCTGCACACCACTTCTCCCATTTACTCCTTCTCCATCGGGAACCGATTCTCCTCGGCTTCTTCACCGTCAGGAAGAAGAAGAAGAAGAAGAAGAAGAAGAAGAAGAAGAAGAAGAAAAGGCTGCACCAGCAGGAGGGCATTATGGATGGATGAACTATTTCCTCTCTTGTAAAAAAATTATTCCCGCTCGGTGTATATTGATATAGATGGACTATTTCGATGGTGTGCATGTCTTTGGAACAAAGTAGTAGCGTGGGTCCGCTTGACTATAAGGAACTATTTATCCGCATATATAGCTTTCTCTGCTACTCCTTCCAGTGATCGGTATGCAGTGCATGTGTCCGTTGACATGACAGCTTGTCCATGGAAGTTCAACTATGGCGACCATCACGTTTCATCTCTTCCCACGACGCCTCTCCAACCCACGGCACCACGCCCCCCGATGTGCGCCTCACCCCTCTCGGCCGCACCGCCCCTCTGCCTTTGTGTGCATGACATGTGGGCCACCTAAAATGCGGCGAGCATCAAGTTTCTACCACAGCCACCCGCGATTCCCACGACGCCGCTCGAACCCATGAAACCACACATCCCCGACCTATGGCTCACCCCTCTTGGCCCCACTGCCCCTCTGCCTACGGGAGCATTACATGTGGACCAGTCAACTATCGGGTCCACATGTTATTGACTCAAAGGTAGGTGTAGTAAGGCGCTGAAGCTCAGTCCCGACGGCCCTGAGAGGGAAATGTAACTCCTGCGCCAGGGCTTGTGGTGCTTCCGCAGCACGAGCTCGTGCCAAACTCGAGATTTGTTTCTTTACTATACATGCACGCAACGATTTAATGGACATTGTAATCTCAACATGTGATTGGGAGCTCTAAATTTGAATCTGAAACTTACAAAACGAAAAGATTCAAAACAAATAAACTGGGAGAGAGGGAGTATATCGTAGGATGTGTCCCATACAAAATAAGTCCCCTGGTTTGTCACCGCGAAGATGCGGTTAGAAAGGAGCACAACGTCTTCCTACTCGTACGGCAACAAATTGGCCACAGACAGCATGGTCCGCCTTTGACCGCCGTGTGCAAGGTTCGTGCTTTCTTATTCAATCTCACCGTGGTTCCATCGTACCAATTCATGCGGTGGCCCGTTGCATGGTTGATCCCAATGTTGGATAAAGGTTCTACGGGAACGGTGTCACCGTTGTAAATGTTGTGCAAATTGATGTTGCTACCCTCCCGTACATATGCAAGCCAATCTCCACTCGCACCGAGCCTAACCTGTGAAACAGTGGGCAGGGGGAGAATTAGGAAATGGACACGGAAGTAGTCTTTAGAATGCATTTACTACGTGATCAAACTCATCTTACCTGCTCATCGGAGGAAATCCGAGTGCCCCTCAACGTCGGCATCTCAAGGGGCGTCAACTTGCAACTACGGCCACGCCGCGCTGGAGAGACCCCCAAGGAAACATCCTCGTGCGTTCCACGGAACATCAAGATGCATTTGTGTGAGTAGTTTATCTTGTGAGAGCAAAGGATGAATGAGGGAAGGCCTCTAGAGATAGAGATGGACACTACTACTACCAATGTGCTGGCCCGTGCATTGCAATGGATCCAAAGTAGTAGAATAATACTTGTTCACGTGCTTGAAATATAAACACTCTAGTTTTGATATACATGTCTCAGCAGACATGACAGCTTGTCCATGAAAGTTGAACCACGGCGACCATCACGTTTCTTGTTTCTACCACTGCCACACCCACACGCGATTCCCACGACACCGCTCCAACCCACGGCACGACGTCCCCCGACGTGGACATGGATCCTCTGACGTGGCTATCACTGCCTTGCCCTGCCTTTCCTTTGCTGACAGGTGGGACCCACACTTATGGGTCCCACATGTCAGTGATAGAATGTTAGGATTGTTCGCATCAGGGGATCCTCATCCCCCCGACGTGCCCCTCATCCCTCTCGGCCCCGCCGCTCCTCTGCCTTTGTGTGCATGATATACTCCTAATATATTACTCCCTCCGTACCTAAATATTTGTCTTTTTTGAGATTTCAAATGGACTATCACATACGGATTATATAGACATATTCTAGTGTTTCTAGCAAGATGCCCGCGCGTTGCACGAAGTTGATGGAAAAGGTAAGCACAACTTATAAATTGACGGATCGAGTACTAGTTACAGTGATGCATATAATTAAGCAAAGGGATCGCACATGTCGGTATTGACTGGAACGAGAATGCAACAGCACAATAAGAATTAAGGCCACGATGATGCGATCGTAGTGGTGGTTACAGAAGGCAAGAAGAAAGATGGATCCACGAACGTACGACCTCCTCCTCCTCAACTTAGTGCGCCAGGCCACCGACCGGCGGCTAAGGAGCGGCGGCTTTTGTGGCGAGGTCGAGGTGCTTCTCAGCAAAGGCATCCAAGGCTTCCAGCCGGTTGAGGAAGGCCAACCTCGTAGCGTCCTCACTGGCATTGTAGATACCTATGTACATGATTTGCTCATACACGTGGATGTGTAGGTCGACGTATTCTTGCAGGGCGAGGCGCCTCGCGGCGAGCGCGACCTCTAGGTGGACATTCTTTGTGGCGTCGGCGGGCAGTCGCAGGGCCACCAGTGCTTGAAAGAGGTTCCGGCCATGGAGGCCGATTAGGGTGGCAGGCAATGAGGAGCCCGGGTGCGTGGGCTGGAGGAGTACGGCGATGTCGTCCGCGAGCTTCTTAATGACGGTGAACTTGTTGCTGGTGTCAACGATCATCTGGTCCAACTGAGAGTCGTAGTTGGCATCGACGGCGGCCATCCACCAGCCGGTCTCCAACACCGTCTGGAGACGATCCTCGGCGCCATGCCGCAGGCCGGCGTCATGGACCATCTGGCGTAGCCGCTAGTCGCTCACGCGCATCACCGCCATGGGTCTGGAGTGAGCTCTTTTGCGCTTAGTGTAGGTACTTAGGCAAATGCTTAGGTGCATACGATGTGGTAGATGGATTGGAATGGAGGGGCGCCTTTATATGAGGGCAATGAGGGCAAACTGCGTTGCATTCACATCGTGCAACCTCTTTTCCCGGACCTCCTCCCATTACTTCCCTCATGCATTAATTGAGTAGGATGCATTGGCCGTTCAACATATCGGGAACCGCTACTCCCTCCCTCGTCTGCATTAAAGCCATATCGGTAACTGCGCCGCCCGCTTTCAAATCGAATACTCCCTCCGTCTAGGTGAGTATTAAGTCATCTTACAAAAACCAAACAGTAAACACATAGGCGTGGTGCATTAACTCTCACGTTGTTTCTTAGGCTAGCCATAGTGGGAGTAACTTAGGTAGTAACTTAACACATCCCAAGACAATTTTGCTTATGTGGCAACTATTTAATGAGAAAAGAGGTGCTTGTGGTAACATAATATGTTACTGTAACATAGCGCTTTAGTATCTTCGACAGAGATGCGAGAAGACGAGGGAGTAGGCTGCTGCAAACGTAGGGCTGTGTGATTTGACAGCGAGTTACTGCTGGACAGGTGGGGCCCCGTGATTTGACTTGCCATTATCATTTTAACTGCGGCGCTACGACCGGTGTGAGTCTCCCAGATTCCTGACCACCTCCATACAGGTGCCTCTCCCAATGCTCCACCATGTAGTAGAGGCTGGCTCTTGCATGAGAGCTCACTTCTCCAATTTTCCTTGCCTATATTTCCTCCACATATGCAAAAATGCCATGTAAAGCGCACTATTGTACTTACTTTTACTTGCTCCTATAGGTGCTTAAGCTTGCCACATAAGCATAAAGTCTGATGTGGCAAGTTATTCAAGAAGAGAGAGACTAGTTTGGTGACCCAAGGAAGAAACGATGCTGAGCGCGTGTACCTAGGTGAAAAGACAATTTTGAGTCTATAGCTAATTAAATGAAGCAAACTTAGCAACACCATTTCATTGGAAGAGGTCACTCCTTGGAAAATGCAATAAATACTAGTGTAAAAAATGTTCTTATATTATGGGACGGAGGGAGTACGAAGAAAGAGATAGAGAGGAGTAAAAAAATACACTTATAGCCAACCTTGTTGTAGTATGAGTGACTAAGTGATGACTAACATCAGATAGCCTAATGCACTGTGTTAAATCTCCAAGGGCGCGACCGCACGAGCGACGCGACGGTCGTGGTAGGCGCAACCATGATACGGGCTGCTGGCAGCCCTTGGATCTGAGATCAAACGGTCGCATGCTAAGTTGGTAAAAATTTGTAGAATAACCCTCCAGGATAGGATATTCACCCATAGGTCTAGAATCACGCCATGCAACCGTTCGATCTCAGATCCAAGGGCTCTCGGAAGCCCGTATCATGGGAGAATGGAAAGCCACTACCCTGCCGTTCGCACCCTGGCAGTTCGCTCCTACTCGTCCCCGCACGTCCTTCAATACTACGGCGGTTCGCTCCTAGTCGTCCCGTCCATTCACATTACGGCAGTTCCACTAATCCTAACCCTCCTCCCAAATCCATGGCGTCCCAAATCTCCAGGATCGGCGGTGAGTACAAGGTTAGAACCATCACCGACGATGAGTTCGACGTCATCTACACCCGTTCTTCCGCGATGGTGAAAGGACGCCTTTCTCGCTTCAGACGCATGTTCGAAAACTCAGATGATGAGTGGGTCGCTGGGCTAGATGTTGAGTACACCACAGTCGTGGGACGAGAGAAGGATCTAAAGGATGAAGAGAGGAAGAAGCCGGCCGTGATCCAGGTTTGCGTGCATGACTTATGCTTGGTCTACCACATATGCCATGCCGATGTTGAGGGCTAGGATTTTAAGGACTTCCTCGGGAGCAACCTAGCCAAATTCGTTACTATAGACTTTGGTAACGACAAAGAAATCCTGGGTCGGATAGGCCTCGTTGTAGGCAACCCCTTCGAACTCCAGAAGAATCAGCTGGTGCCCTCTCGTCAGCCTTCAATGTTGACCCTGGCAGGAGCCATGGTTCATCCTTCATATGGTAAACTGGTGAAACCTCCATACACGTTTCATCGTCATGCATGGCAGCGGAATGTACTAGATATAGACTACATCCTGTACGCTGCAATGGATGGCTACCTTTGCTTCAATATCTACAAGGGTTGGATGAAGAGCAACAACCAAGTGTGCAGTTCAAGCAAAGAAGTATCGGCTAAGAGGAAGAGGGACAAGGACGAAGTCGAGGACGTGGACGAGGACTCCGAGTAAGGTTGCAGCGTCGTTGCTCATGGTGGTTCTAATGCAGTGTCTACCGAAATAGTTGCGAAGTTTAATTTTAGGTGTGCTTAATTTAATTTGAGGGGTGTGTTGTGCTGAGCCCCCAGCAGAACTATGTTATGTTTCTTCTTGTTACTTTAACTCTTCAGTACGTACATACAAGTATTTCTTACATTTCATCTTTTAGTTGGTACAGTACTACCACTCGTTTCTTCACATTATATACGTACAATATATATGGCCAACATCATATAGCCAGCAGTTTAGTTGTCAAAGAATTTCAGGGTGCTTAGTTTTGTCAAAGAATTCCAGGGTGCTTAGTTTTATTTGAGGGGTGGGTTGTGCACTTGTGCTGGACACCATTATTGTGACAAGCATTTTTAATAGTACTATATGCATACTTTGGCGACGAGCGCTCTCTATATGTACCACCTTTTTTTAATTTCAAGTTTTGCTCCATCGCGCAATCCATCGATACTACTACTGTACAAAAGTGGAGTATATACATTTTTTAAAAGGCTAGAGGGCGGGGGCAGTCTAACTCGGTCGGTTTCACGAGAGGCGAGGGCCTTTGTGATTTGACGGCTCATTACTGCTGTCAAATCGAATAGTACTGCACCGCCCGCTGCATGCCCGACGCCTCCATTAAACCCCTCTGTTAAACCCGCATGCAAACCGAGAATCCTACTCCGACCACACGTCCGTTCATGAGCGGGACGGAATTAAACGCAACACCGGCCGAGCTCCTCCCGTCCGCCCTCAGTTTAAACGAGGCCAGACGACAGCCAAGCTCCTACCGTCCGCCCTCTATTTACATGAGGTCAGACAGACAGCAGGCAAGAATCGCACCCCTCCGCCGCTCCCCCATCTCCTCCTTCACCATTTTCTCCACTCCTCCGATGGCTTCCGATGAGCCGTTCTCCGGCATATTACCCGGCTGGGTGGCCCGCCGAGCCCTCCGGATATGGGCGAGCCGCTCCATGCTTCACCAACCTCGCTTAGCCCGACAGAGCCAGTTGCCGCCCCAAGCAGGCGTGTGGTTCAGCAACTCGCCGCTCCAGTTCAGCTCGATGAGGAGTGGAGAGTTGCTCCACGCCGGCATGGCGGCGAGCACGCCGGTACGGGCGCCGTCGCTGCCGCGTCGTACCGCGCCACCAGTGTCTGTGGGCGCGCCTCCCGTGCCTGCGGCAGCGCCATGCAGGCAGAGACAGAAGCCGGGTGCGTGGAGAGCGACGAGTCGGTGGCCAGCTTCTCCGTGTCCGCCGCCATCATCGAGGAGAAGGAGAACACGAGAGGCCGCCGCCACTTGGGACACATGAAGGCCACCGCCGAGGCGACGACCGCGGATTCAGGTGGTTTCTTTGCTGCTTCGTCTCTTCCGAGGACCTTCATCGACCCCGCAAGTGTCTGACGGACATGAGGAAGACAAAGGGATCCGCGGGCGGCCGTTTAGATTATGTACTCCCTCTCCAGCTGGCGGGGAATTTCTGTTCTAAGAATGGATAAATTGTATGTATCTATAACTAAAATAAGTCTAGATACATCCATTTCTAGGACAAGTATTTCCGGACGGAGGGAGTATTAATTATACAAAAGATCCGGATTGGCACCTCTTAGTTCATGTAAATGTAATGAAATCCATGATGTTTATATGAAGATCCGGCTTTTTTATACGAAATCCTTCATGCTTATATGAAATCAGTCCGTGTTTGCACGAATTTCATCTGGTTGGTTAGGGTTGTAAAAATGTATGCCGCTCGCGTTTGATGTCGTCCTCCGCTTAAGGAAGCGGGAGGAAATTTGCCGGCTGCCGTTGGAGATGCTCTTTATGCTGGAAATAATAGAGTGACATCCAATCCATTTGAGCTAATTGCCTGTATGATTGTCCCTCCATAAAAAGTTAATTGCATGCACAGTATACACGTGACTTGCAGTGTGGCTACAGCTTCGTACAGAAAGTTAAAAAGAAACAAGTTCATCCTTAATCTTATATTCTAAGTACTCTGTGGGTTCCACTATCAGTACAGTGGCAAAAGAAGCATATATCAAATAAGTAGAGTAATATATAATATAAAAATAGAAAGTTAAAAGACAGAATACGAACTCATGTCATCGCGTTGCGAGCATCCGGCGCTAACCAGCCCAGCACATTTTTGTTGTAGACCATGCTGGAGATATATCTCCATGTCTACTCTTATATATACTCCATTCGTTCCTAAATATTTGTCTTTTTCAGATTTCAAATGGACTACCACATACGGATGTGTATGTAGACATATTTTAGAGTGTAGATTCACTCATTTTGCTCCGTATGTCTTTTCAGGAAGGGGTCAGATTTGTCCTTGATTTATTTATGAGGTATCCAGATGGCACTGCACCGCCAAGAAAAGAGGGTAACATCGAAATTATGGACTACTTTTTTGAGTATGTTGGTAAGGTCCGGTCATAGTCACTTGTTGAAATCTCTAAAAAGACAAATACTCCTTCCGTCCGGAAATACTTGTCATCAAAATGGATAAAAGGAATTGTATCTAGACGTATTTTAGTTTTAGATACATCTCTTTTTATCCATTTTGATGACTAGTATTTTCGGGCGGAGGGAGTAGAAAAAGAGTTGGTGATGATGGTGTGCGTGCCATCCTGCAATATAGGCCGTCGGATTTATATCTAATGGATAGGAAAAAAACTATGGCAATTTTGCAAAAATATACCCACACGTCTCTCCACATTCGCAAATAAAGCCTTCCCTCGTTCAACATTTTCTCTCACAAGATAAACTACTCATACAAATGCATCTTGATGTTCCGTGCAACGCACGGGCAGCTAGCTAATTTCTTTTAAAATAGTTGCTGCAATAATTGGGTTGAAGTGATATATTTTATGCCTGCCTCGAATGACTTCAGATTCACTAGTAGTAACAAAGAAAAGGTTGCCTTGTTAATTAACAGAAAACAGGGTGAAAACTATCACATGAGGCCGGTAAAAACAAGGCTCACTGGGTTTAGCGTCATCGTCACTACAGCTGTGCGCGCGCGAGAAGTCTACATATCAAGGGGGCTACCGAGCGAGGCACCAAGACACAATGTTTGAGAGAGAAACCAATTGACAGATTATGATCAGATCGAGTTGTCACCCTTCTGCGGTCATTGTTGGGGGGGGGGAGAGAAAGACGTATTGAGAGTGTGTGCGGTAGACACCGAGGCACAACTAGCGAGTGTGTGTGTGTGTTTGAAAGAGGAGTAGATAGATTATTATCAAGATCGATGTGCCACCCTACTCCTTCGGTGCCGGGTAGTGTGTGTGTGTATGTTTGAGAGAGAAGCTAGTCGATAGATTAGTATCAAGATCGAGGTGTCACCCTACTCCTTCGGTGTTGGGAAGTGTGGGTGTGTGGGGGGGGGGGCAGTGACACTCACATATCTCTACTCTTACAAAAAAAACAGAGTTGGTGATGATGGTGTTCCTGCCATCCTGCAATATAGGCCATCCGATTTATATCCGACGGACAGGAAGGAAACTATGGAAATTTTGCAAAAAGATACCCACACCCCTCTCCGCATTTGCAAATAAGGCATTCCCTCGTTCATCCTTTTCTCCCACAAGATAAACTTCTCATACAAATGCATCTTGATGTTCCGTGCAACGCATGGGCATCTTGCTAGTAGGGAGAAGGAGTTTGTGTGACACATATCTAGGTATATTAAGGGATAGGTAGATAGCATATGTGTGAGAGACATTAGTGGCTGTGGGTGGGCGGAATTAAAGGGGTGGGCGTGTTAGACATAGAGAGCGTGTGTGTTTTTGCGTGAGAGACTTGTAGGATGGGGTAGAAAGACGAATTTAACCCTGACGGAGGGAGAGAAATACACGAAGTGCACGTGTGTGATTCCGATGCCCACAGGGAAATGAGATATGTATGCGTGTGAGAGAGATTGAACAATTCATTGACGTATCACTATCTAGCGATCGTGGACGTGCATCGCTTGAACATAAGTCAATATCTACTTCGTATCGTGGCCAAAGGTACAATATCGATTCAACGCTATAAAGATTGGACACTCACATATCACATTTTTTTCTATTTAAATAAGCCTTTTTAGTTGTGCATGCCAAAATTACAGAGACGTTTCTTCAAACAACCAACGTAGCTATCATGAACATGCACCATTGTTACTCTTGCATTCAAATTCATTAGTCTTGGATGATTTAAGTTTCTATTTTGAAGTAATATATGTAATATACATATATGAATTCAACGGGTACACAATTTATGAAATGGAGGCTATGTAATCATATGAGGTAACACTTTTAAGTAGCTGA
Source organism: Aegilops umbellulata (assembly GCA_032464435.1). Taxonomy (NCBI): domain Eukaryota; kingdom Viridiplantae; phylum Streptophyta; class Magnoliopsida; order Poales; family Poaceae; genus Aegilops; species Aegilops umbellulata. The sequence goes on along the minus strand of CP136054.1, from coordinate 368,793,081 downwards.
ATACAATATCCATTTCTTTTTGTGCGCCTCTACACTAACACGTCAATGCATTATGTTTAAAGTAAATAACCAATGGCACTAAATTATCTATTTACACGAGAAATACATAGGCTGATCGTTTGATCCCTTTTTTTGTGAACGCGCCACTACACCCGTACGATTGGCCGCGCCCGTGTGAACGTCCAAGTTATCGGCGCATCATCCCGAGTTATTGTCTTTTTTCTGGGGTGGACTTCACACCATTTATTAACTGCTGACGCGTGCCCCGTGTACACAGTCTAGCATGACCTTCCCGCTAGCACGGTCCAAAATTAGTTGAAACTGGATACGAACAATGCCGCGGGCGGCAAAATCTCCCGCCTCCTTCTAAAATTTCCGCCACCTTAGTCTTTAGCATGCAAAATCCCCCTTTTGTCCTTGGTGCATGGAGACCAACAGTTACAATACCGCCCTCATCTACATGATAGGTCGGGGCTGCTTTGGTAACTTCCGGTTCCCCCACTACACGGCACCCCCATTTCCTCTCCCCCTCCCGCAAAAAGGACTAACTACACGGCACGTCGTCCGTACTTCATCCCCCGTTCTCCCCTCCCCTCTCGAAACCCTAGACTTCTCATCCACCGGCGTACCATAGACCATTCACTGCCAGCGGTGTCCACCTCGCCGGATCTGCTTCTGCGGCCGCATCTACCCCTCCCACCTCCCCTAGAAACAAGTAGACTGCTCATCCACCACTGTAACATAGCCCATTCAGTGTTGGCCTTGTCCACGGCGCCGGATCTGCTTCGCCAGTACTCTCGTCAACCTCCGCGCATCTGCAGCGGCTCATTCGTACTCCCCACCGGAGACGCTTCATCCACACCCCCCCGGAGCCACCCCACCGACGCCCCCATCGACGGCCTCTGATCCTCTTCGCCGACACCTTCCTCAACCCTACCGGAGCCGCTTCACCGACACCTTCCTCAACCCTACCGGAGTAGCTTCGCCTATACCATTCTCAACCCTACCGGGGCCGCTTTGCCAACTCACAAGTCCACGGCCTTAGATCCGCTTCCTCGCACCCTCATCCAACCTACCGGAGCAGCTTCTGACGCCCCATCCACGGCCGCAGATCCGCATCGTTGACACCACCCTTAACCCAACCATCAGAGCAGCTTCTGACGCCCCGTCCACGGCCGCAGATCTGCATCGTCGACACCATCCTTAACCCAACCACCGAAGCAGCTTCACCTATGCCCTCGTCCACGACCATAGATCCGCTTCGCCCACACCGTAGTCCACCCTACCGGAGCCGCTCCACAAACACCCTACTCGACGGTTCTAGATCTCCTTACCGGACCCCGACAGCCATCGCAACGTCATCACCCTTGACATTTCTAACCTGATTCGCACAGTCTGGAGAGATGCTAAGCACCCGCCACGGCCTAGGTACCTGTCACCTTTAAACCCGTCCAACATCACCTGCCCGATGTACTTCAAATATACTAACCGGTCGCTGTTACCTGTTATGCAGCTGGCAAAAACTACAAGGGCGATGTTTCTTCTGGATCTAACAGCTTGGCCAACCAAGATCCTGGACCGAGGCATTGCTATGATCTTGTAAGCGTGTCTCTCTCTCTTGTATTGTTCTGTGCCTGCCAGCGTGCTTTGCTAGGATTTTCGACCAGTAATCCCATTGTGCAGACAATGATTTCTACTACTGGCTGCTAAATTAGATATGTAGATGTCATACATGATACAACCTCGTACCTCCGTTCCTAAATATAAGTATTTCTAGAGATTCCACTATAGGCTACATACTGAGCAAAATGAGTGAATCTACACTCGAAAATGCATCTATATACATCTGTATGTGGTCCATACTGGAATCTCTACAAAGACATATATTTAGGAACAGGGGTAGTACATTACACAAAATTGTAGGTGGCATGTAGGAATTCCAATGCACTGCATTAGGCTCCCTTAGAGTGCCTGCTAGTCCAGCATACAGAGTCATGGCTAGTTTATGGTACGCACATAATCGTTAATTGGTGGTTTAAATATGCGCAAGGGATATGCAATGTAGTATCATGTAGAGATGTCTGAAATTAGCCGTGTCAACTTGCAGATAGGGTTACACAATGAAAAAATACAAGATGTATGTGGCAATTTCATGGAACATCGCAAAAAAAGGAGAGGCAGCGGTGAGCCTATACAGTGTGCTATGGTACGTCACTCCTCCATTGCAATCATCGTGACATGTTATTTGTATGCCAGTTGTATTAGCCAAGTTTCTTAGGGACAGTTATTATGAGTTATCCTAAGAAAATAAGCACCTGTAAATATAAGTTCCATGTAATAAGCCAACCAGTTCTTTTCATTGCGTTTTCAGCTTATCTTTGGTATGATCAGTGGAAAGTCTAGATTGCATTATATTTTTTTCATTTTGCTGCCCATATGGAAATTAATTTGACTTGCAAACATCACAAATTGAACCCAGTGCAGTAATTAATATGATAGGAAAACAGACCATCACTATTTGCTCAAAATGCAAATATAAAGATACCATCTACTTGGCACAATCTACTTTGGTCAATGTTTTCCACAGAGATCCAATTGCCTAATTTAAACGAAGAACGCATGACCCACATTTAAATGAAGAACAATTATTTATTGAAATTCGATGGTCCAAGTGGCTGGTTATTATCGTATAGCAGCACCACCTGAAAGCATCATATAGCAGCAGCAGCAGCTCATAGCAACTCATCATACAGCAACAGCAGTCTGCAATTCATCATATACCAGCAGCAGCTCATAGCAATTCATCATATAGCAGCAGCAGCAGCTCATAGCAATTCATCATATAGCAGCAGCAGCAGCTCATAGCAATTCATCATATAGCAGCAGTAGGAGCAGCTCATAGCAATTCATCATATAGCAGTAGCAGGAGCAGCTCATAGCAATTCATCATATAGCAGTAGCAGGAGCAGCTTGTAGCAACTCATCATATAGCAGCAGCTTGTAGCAACTCATCATATAGCAGCAGCAGCAGCTCATATTAATTCATCATATAGCAGCAGCTCATAGCAACTCCTCATACAGCAGCAACAGCTCATAGCAATTCATCATATAGCAGCAGTAGGAGCAGCTCATAGCAATGCATCATATAGCAGCAGCAGAAGCAGCTCATAGCAATTCATCATATAGTGGATCAGAATGAAAATTTGGCAAAAAATCAGAGGAGATCCTCACCTTGTTGGATGAGCTCATCCTTCAACAGCACCTCAAGGCCATGGCCTGGGAGGAGGGGAGGGGGAATAAGGTGCCTTCTGCCGCAGTGTGGCATCAGCCGTAGTTGTGCAGCGCCCGCTGGAGTAGTGCGTTGGACGAACCACAGTGGAGCAGCTGCTGGAGACCATGAGAATGAGGGGCGGGGCTAGAGGGAGGAGAAGCCAGGGAGATTTGCCCCTACCCGTCGGCCATCTAGCCTAGCTGGACATAGCATCGTCGAGGACCATAACGGGCCATTAATAGGCCGTATTTGGTGATGCTATGAAAATGACCCAACAGACTAACGGTCCACAAACGGGCCGACTGTAACGACGGGCTGAATTTGGCCCACAAGCAGAAAATGACAGTAACGGGCCGTAAGTAACCGAATGCTGCAAATGAGCCCAAGAATAAATGGGCCCTCAGAAGGCCGAAAGTTAACTTGGGCTGGAAACGACCCAACGGAATAACGGGCCGTTAATGGGTATAAAGTGATACACTGTTCATTACGGGACAGTTTCACCACGGGCCGTTATTGGGTGTAAAGTAATACACTGTTCATTACGGGCCAGTTTCAGCACGGGCCGCTAATGGGCAAAGAGTTACAAAGGGCCTCATATGGGCCGAAAGACGTCATGGGATATACATGGGCCAGAAGTGAAAACGGGCTGGAATCATAGTGGACGGCCCAGATGACGCTACTGGGCCTAATTCGGATAGGGCGTAACAGGCCTTGGGTTAGCGGGCTGTAAATGGGCTATATGCGAACATGTCGTTAACATGCTTTCCATGGGCCGGCCCGCCAGCTTTTGACCAAGTCAAACGGGCCGGCCCGCCAGCTTTTGGCCAAGTCAAACGGGCCGACCTTTTCACAGGAATGGGCCACTGTTGGGCCGTGCCACGTGTCGACGTATCATAGGCGCCTATCTGACCCGCTAACGAGCTAACACGTGATTCGTCCGGCCAATAAGAATTTTACACGTGGAAATTTCCCATTGGTCGGGGCTGTTAACGGGTTATCGGATCCAAAACCCGACCCGATAGCTTAACGACGTTCCGTTACGATGGATGCCACGTGTCGGTCACCCTTGACGAAAGCACTTCTTTGACGCGCGATTTATCATCATGGAAGTGGACACTTCCGTGATGATAATTTTGGTAATGTCATGGAACACTTCTACGACAGCACAGCTATGACTATCTTGATTCTGTCATAAATTTGTCATGGATGTACATGCATGACAAAAAAAGCGACCTACCGTGGCAAACACGTACCATCACGGAAGTGTATTTTTTTATAGTGCGACTTAGCTCCGGAGTCCATCCTCCACATCTCATCGTTCATTGTCGTGTGTGAAGCCTTCCTCCGTATTACTCCTCACTTCGGACTGTGGCTTAAGACCTTCAAAGTAGAGCCGAAGATGATCGAGGGAGAGCATGCAGAGTGCGGAGGTGCTGTAATAAGCAAGGGTGCCAACGCTCCGTGGCCCGAGGGCCTTTTCCAAGAGGAGCCCAGCTTATGGCAACAAGAGTGGTTTTATATCACGGCTCCCAGGGGTACCAATGTTGGGGAACGTAGTAATTTCAAAAAAAATCCTACGCACACGCAAGATCATGGTGATGCATAGCAAAGAGAGGGAGAGTGTTGTCTACGTACCCTCGTAGACCGAAAGCGGAAGCGTTATAACAACGCGGTTGATGTAGTCGTACGTCTTCACGATCCGACCGATCCAAGCACCATTACTCCGGCACCTCCGAGTTCTTGGCACACGTTCAGCTCGATGACGATCACCGGGCTCCGATCCAGCAAAGCTTCGGGGATGAGTTCCGTCAGCACGACGGCGTGGTGACGATCTTGATGTACTACCGGCGCAGGGCTTCGCCTAAGCACTGCAACGATATGATCGAGGTGGAATATGGTGGAGGGGGGCACCGCACACGGCTAAGGAACGATCATGAAGATCAACTTGTGTCCTAGGGTGCCCCCCTGCCCCCGTATATAAAGGAGCCAAGGGGGAGGGGCGGCCAGCCTGGTTTGGGCGCGCCAAGGGGAGTCCTACTCCCACCGGGAGTAGGATTCCACCTTTCCTAGTCCAACTAGGAGAAGGGAGGAAAGGAGGGGAGAGGAGAAGGAAGGGAGAGGGGGCCGCGCCCCAAACCCCTTGTCCAATTCGGACTGGGCTTGCGAGGGGCGCGCGCCACCTCCTGGCTCCTTCCCACTAAGGCCCAATAAGGCCCAATACTCTTCCCCGTATTCCCATAACTCCCCGGTACCTCCGAAAATACCCGAACCACTCAGAACCTTTCCGATGTCCGAATATAGTCGTCCAATATATCGATTTTTACGTCTCGACCATTTCGAGACTCCTCGTCATGTCCCCGATCTCATCCGGGACTCCGAACTCCTTCGGTACATCAAAACTCATAAACTCATTATATAACTGTCATCGAAACCTTAAGCGTGCAGACCCTACGGTTCGAGAACAATGTAGACATGACCGAGACACGTCTCCGGTCAATAACCAATAGCGGGACCTGGATGCCCATATTGGCTCCTACATATTCTACGAAGATCTTTATCGGTCAGACCGCATAACAACATACGTTGTTCCCTTTGTCATCGGCATGTTACTTGCCCGAGATTCGATCGTCGGTATCCAATACCTAGTTCAATCTCATTACCGGCAAGTCTCTTTACTCGTTCCATAATACATCATCTTGCAACTAACTCATTAGTTGCAATGCTTGCAAGGCTTAAGTTATGTGCATTACCGAGAGGGCCCAGAGATACCTCTCCGACAATCGGAGTGACAAATCCTAATCTCGAAATACGCCAACCCAACATCTACCTTTGGTGACACCTGTAGTACTCCTTTATAATCACCCAGTTACGTTGTGACGTTTGGTAGCACCCAAAGTGTTCCTCCGGCAAACGGGAGTTGCATAATCTCATAGTCATAGGAACATGTATAAGTCATGGATAAAAGCAATAGCAACATACTAAACGATCGGGTGCTAAGCTAATGGAATGGGTCATGTCAATCAGATCATTCAACTAATGATGTGACCTCATTAATCAAATAACAACTCCTTGTTCATGTTTAGGAAACATAACCATCTTTGATTAATGAGCTAGTCAAGTAGAGGCATACTAGTGACACTCTGTTTGTCTATGTATTCACACATGTATTATGTTTCCTGTTAATACAATTCTAGCATGAATAATAAACATTTATCATGAATTAAGGAAATAAATAATAACTTTATTATTGCCTCTAGGGCATATTTCCTTCAACCAAGTGGGTGGCACTGCCTGCCTTTCGCTTGGGTCCCCCACCCCGACTAACGTCATGGGTCAATGAGGGGCTGGATTTGGGGCCAGCAAAGGATGTGCCCCTACTACAGGGCCGCTTCCAAATCTCCTGGAGAGAGATGTTAGTCTGGTCGTGGTGACGCAGGTCATGTCAATTCGTCGAGTCCTGCCCTGCAAACGTCACCCCCTCCGCCTGTGGGAGTTCAATCCGGAGGGACCGCGAGCTCTCCAGCATTTTCTGGGCATGACACCCGCGGAGATGTACAGATTATTCTTTGGACCACAGGTAGTGTGTCCGGACACTACTGAGGATGCAGGTCTGAGCTGCAATCGTCCGGATACCCAAGTAAGTAGCCCTGTGCCCGGACACGCCATCTGTTTATTTATCACAACATCACCCTTAAAAGAGCTGTTCTTTGAAACAGGAGTGGATAGCGAAGGCGAAGTTAATCAGGTGTCTGGCCCCCCTTCCTGAGACCTCACCAGATCCCGTTTTAACTAGGATGCTGGAGATCGTGCCTTTGGAAGAAAACGAAGTGGGGAACAAAGAAGCTACTGCCTCTGCAAAGGAGGCTGCCCGGAAGGGAGGAATCAAAAATTCTCCTCCTCCAGGGAAGAAGAGGACCGCCTCTGAAGACCCGGAGACAATGATCTCAAAGCGGGGGAAGAAGTCTTCGCCAGAGGGTCCTGTGCCGGGAGATACCCTGGCCGTATTGTGCCCTCAAGGGGATCAGCCCTCCACCGAGCCGTAAGTAAAGAGGGTGTTTAATAATGAGAGAAATCCTTGCTTTACTTCTGAGGAAAATAACAGAAAATTTACCTTGTAGTTCGGATCTTAGCCCTTCTCAGCAGAGCTCGTCTTCGGGGGATCTTCTTCCGGAGATGATGGAGAGCGGAATGCCTCCCCCTACCATACCGCCTCATGAGGCGGGCGACCCCGAGGTGTCGTCGCAGAGGGTTTCTCCTGATCCGGTAAGGCCAGAAGGTAGTAATATGGCCACCCGAAGCCCTCCGTGTCCGGCTTCTGGGAGAGACAATCGAATGAGTCCGGCACCGCCTGGTGCATAGTCGGAGGTACTGAAGGATCTACTAGGGCGGGCGTCTATCTCAGAAGAGCACCGTGCGTTGATGGGCGCGGTGATTGGAAAGATCTCATCCACGGAAAGCGGGTTGCATGAAGCTGTCGTGAGTCTACTGACGGGCTTTGAGGTACGTGAAATGATGCACCTTTTTTGGACAGTGCCGCATTCTTTTACGATGCGCCCTGTGTAGGTAGTAGCCCCTGAGACTCTAGGTGCTGTCGAAGACGACGACACATGGAGGATCATAGTCCCAGGTATAATTTTGCCATCTTCATATGCAGGTGGCGAAGTGTCCGGTGGCTGGCCGGACTGATGAATTTGCCGAGCTAAAGCGGCATCTTGACGTGGCAGATGCCGACATCGCGCTTGTCAACAAGCGGCTTGACGAGGCACAAGGTATGTAATTTCTCCGGAGACACCTGGTAAGAGGAGCTTGATGCAAGTATCTTATAACACGTGTGCTTGACGCAGATGGGGCTGCCGTCGTGGAGAAACTTCGGACAGAGCTTGCTCGGGCTAAAGAACAAGCCAGGAAAAGCGACGCGGCTGCCATAAAGGTGGTTGAGGAGCTAAAAGCCGAACAGGCTGCTCACTGCCGAAGCAAGGAGAAAATGGCCGAGATGGCTGTGAAGTTGAAGAATGCTGCTGATCGCTGTAGGCTTCTTGAAAAGGAAGACCGGGCGGAGCGGACATACCTGGAAAAGGCCACAACGGCAGCTAAGGATGCTCGTTCCGCGATGAGAGTGGTGAAGGAGGAGCTGCGTCAGGCCGGATATATCGCGGCTGGGAAGCCCTTTATGCTGCGGATGAAGTTCGGGGATCCTCAATATGCTCCGTTGGACCGGATGTGGAGTTCGGCGGACGCGTATATGGATTTAGCGGCCAGCGCTGCTGATGCGTTCGAACACTTCCGAGATCAAAAGGATCGCGAAGTGGAAAAGCTGTTCTGGTCACAGTTCCACAATCCAGAGCGTCCGCTTCCATTGACCGATCGTTTGGCCGAATGGGCCGAGCTCAATAGGTTGTCCGGACTTGCCATGAGGTATGTCGTGGATCATCTGTGGCCGAAAAGGCCAAAGCCGAATAATTATTTTAGCTTGGTGCAGCAGTTCCTTGGTGCGGTGCCGTATATCAACGTGATGAAGAGGTCAGCGTGCGTGGAGGGTGCGCGGATGGCCCTTGCCCGTGTCAAGACATACTGGACGGAGATGGAGGCCACCGCCGTTGCAGCCCAAGATTCGGGCGAAAGCCGAGTACCTGCCGAGCACTACTTTCAAGAAGTCCTGGAGGGCGCTCGTTTAATAGAGACGCAGTGCTCGAAGGATGTTATGTTCGAATAACATGTATTCTTATTAAAAACAATATTTTGCTGAAATGTAGAAGTTTTTTATACTTGTGCCTGCAAGAATTATAATGCCTCCGTGCGGCCGTTTACGTATATGTATATATAATCTGAAAGATGGCAGTCGTTGGCTTCAGCCCCCACGCATATAATGCGGGGGTGTTCGCAGAAGGCGCATCATCACACTTGATCCAACGTCTTGGTCTATTAAGGAGGTGGTAGCGCATCGAACTAGGCAACCAAACTATAATGCTTTATCACTTTCACTTAGCCATAGGAGTTTGACCGTGGAGCTACTATATAGCCCCTGGTGGTGCCGCGCTCGCCCGAATTCGGGGCGCGTGTGTGCCTGGCCGGGAAATGGCCCTTCGTCAATGCGGAGGAATCCCGAAGATTCCGATAAGTCACCGAGTGGTTGACCAGTCTCACGCTACATCATGACAGTCAGTTTTCGGCTTTCTCTACTGAGGTGCTCGCCTGGGTGAACAGGGGCACAATCGCAGTAGTTCTCCTGGTGCCGCCTTAGCCGATAGAGCGGAACGTAAGGCAGCAAAACACAGGAGCCGGGCAAACCCAACATTTGACCAAAGACATGATTCAGAGCTGATGCACATAGGGCCAAACTCGCAACGCTGAACACTCCCTAAGGTATTCGGTCTTTATGATTGTAAATGGGCTGAACGGTGCCCTTTGTAATAAGCCCATAGTGTCCAGGTACGTGCAATATTCTGACGTGGCCACATGCCAAGACGTCAGCCCCCTTCTCGGTTGTACGGAGAATCCGGGGGGTATTTATCAACGAGAGACAGTAAAAAAGGTTTACGCAGGGTCTTAATCTAAAGAGAATCCTTGGAACTGGTCCCTGCTGCACGTCTGCACCTGTATCTCCGTTGTGCCATGTCCTGGACGGGTGTAGCACGATGTTCATCTGTAAAAGAGAGGAACTTACTTGAAAAAGTAGTCGTGCAAAAATGTACGTTATAATAAATAAACGAAGTATAATTGTAGATTTGAGTTTTGTTGCTGCTTGCGCAGAGCCCCTTGTGTAAGGATGTATAACCATCAAATCATTAGTAAATATATAGTTACGCCGGACTCGTCCAGCCGTGTCCGTGGTCTTAACGACCTATTAGGCGCTCTGGTTGGTGGGGCAGTTTTAGTGTGTGGCTGTCCATGCAGCCGCACAGTCTTCCGCGCATAGGGAGCGCTCAGTGTTTCCCTTTACTGAGATGATGCCTTGTGCACCGGGCATCTTAAGCGTGAGAGACGCATAGTATGGTATTGCGTTAAAGCGAGCGAAAGTGTCGCGTCCCAGTAGTTCTTGATAACCACTTTGAAATGGAGCGATGTGGAAGGTCAGCTTTTCGCTATGGAAGTTATCGGGTGAACCAAACGTAACTTCTAGTAGGAGGGAGCCCGTGCAATGAGCCCCTGGGCCTGGCATTATTCCTTTAAGGGAAATATTGCTATGGCTGATGTTTGTTAGTCTATCCCCATTTTGCGGGCTGTGTCCTGAGATATCAGGTTTATACTGCTTCCGCCGTCCATCAGGACTCGCGTGAAATGGTATCCGTCGATTATCGGGTCTAATACCAAGGCAGCCCAGCCTGCGTGCCGGATACTTTCGGAGTAGTCCTGATGGTCGAAGGTGATCGGTTTTGACAACCAGTGGCGAAACTCCTTTGTGATAGGTCGTATGGCACGTATCTCTATGAGCGCCACTTCGTTTCTTCTCTTTGTCATGTGTAGTACGTTTACTGTTTTGACTTCTTGTGGGAATTTCTTTTGTTCCCAAGTGCTTTTGTTTGTGGGGTTCGTCATCGTCTTCACTTGGTATATCCAGCCCCTGGTGTTCAACGTTGAGTTTGCCGGATTGCTTGAAGACCCAACATTCTCTGTGGGTATGGTTTGCAGGCTTCCCAGGGGTGTTGTGGATTTGACATATCTTGTCCAGGATTTTATTTAGGTTGGACAGTTCGTCCCTGTTATCTTTGAGGGGCAGCTTTTGCTTACCCTACCGAGAGCTTTTGAATCCGGCGTTAACTGTCATGCTCTTCGGACTGTTTCCCTTATTCCGGTGCTAGTCTTTGCTACGTCGTGGCTTCCCGTTTCCATCCCTGACTTCGGACGTACTTGGGTCGTTGGTGCTGCGTCTTGCCAACCAACTGTCCTCGCCCGCACAAAAGCGGGTCATGAGGCTTGTTAATGCAGCCATTGTTCTTGGCTTTTCTTGGCCGAGGTGTATGGCGAGCCATTCGTCTCGAACGCTATGTTTGAAAGCCGCTAAGGCTTCGGCGTCCGGACAGTCGACTATTTGATTCTTTTTAGTGAGAAATCTGTTCTAGAGCTTCCCGGCTGACTCTCCGGGTTATTGAGTTATGTGACTTAAATCGTCTGCATCCGGTGGTCGGACATAAGTCCCTTGGAAGTTTGCCCGAAAAGCGTCCTCGAGCTCTTCCCAACTTCCAATGGTGTTTTCAGGAAGGCCTTTAAGCCAATGCCGGGCTGGCCCTTTGAGCTTGAGGGGTAAGTATTTGATGGCGTGGAGGTCATCTCCTCGAGCCATGTGGATATGGAGGATATAATCCTCAATCCAGACCCCCGGGTCTGTAGTTCCGTCATATGCCTCTATGTGTTACGGGTTTGAATCCCGCTGGGAATTCACGGTCCAGCACCTCGTCGGTGAAACATAGGGGGTGTGCGGCACCCCTGTATTTGGGTGTGCCGTGGTGTTCGGATATATGTTGTGTTGCATTGCTTGCTAGAGCTTGCTTTCTTGGCCCGTAGATAGATCTGGCTGGGCCATCTTTTTGATGCAAATCCTCGCGTGGATCACGTGCTGGCTTGTGTGCGGCATTGTTTGCCGCTCTGTGTTGGCCATGAGGTCGTCTATCCGACCGGATGGTTGCTTTGTTTTTTGATTGCGGGGGCTCTAAGGCCTCCTCATCAAATTCAGGCAGTAGCTTTCGCTTCGGGTAGCTCTTTATGTGGCGACTGCCGCCATATTTGTCTGCGGTGTTGAGTACTTTGCTCCATCTAATTCTGAGTGCATCTTCCGTAGTCTTGAGCTTCCGCTTCTGCTTTTTCAGGCTACGCACAGTGGCGACGAGCCTTTTGTGGAGGTTCTTCTGCTCCAGGAACTTGTCCGGCGTGAGGTCATCCGGACTGTTATCTTTGTCGGGGATGGGTTGTTCGGTTTGGTTATCTAAGTTTCTTTGTTCGGACGGTTGCTTGATGCCATGTTCGTCGTCCGCCGGCTCGCCCTGCTCTATGGCTGGGTCTGTATGACCGCTCTCTCTATCGAGGCGGGGTTTGGAGCGGCGCTTACGCCGCCGCTTTGACTGCTTTTCGTAGGAACGATCCTTCGTTGCGTCTCCCCGTTCCTCGTCGTTGCTTCCTTTGGGTGTATCCACCATGTATACATCGTGGGATGAGGTGGCTGTCCAGTGCCCTGTAGGCGCTGGTTCCTGTTCGTCTCCTGCATCGTCGTCCATACTGTCGATGTCTTCGGAGTCGAAGTCAAGCACGTCGGTTAAGTCATCGACAGTGGCTATGAAATAGGTGGTGGGTGGGCGTCGAATTTCTTCGTCGTTCGCATTCCAATCCTGTCGGTCATAATCCGGCCAGGACTCTCCTAACAAAGAGAGAGATTTTAGTGAATTCAGCATGTCACCAAAAGGCGAGTGCTGAAAGATATCCGCGGCGGTGAACTCCATGATTGGCGCCCAGTCAGATTCAATTGGCAAGGGTGCGGAGGGTTCAGAGTCCGGAGAAGAGTCCGGCAATGTGGAGTCACAGGCCTCGCGAAGGGTAAGGTTGGTGTTCGGCTCGATCATCGTTGAGGCTGCGGCATCCGCGGCGGGGTCTAGCCACCCGCCCTCGGTCGGCGCAGTTGGCTCTGAATTAAAGGTCGGAGCGGACGCGGGTGCGGCCTCCAGGACACTGTCCGACGGCAGAGCTAGATCTTGCTCGTGATGACAGTGCGGCGCACTCGGTCGGGGCTCGAATCCGTCAAAGATCAAGTCTCCACGGATATCGGCCGTGTAGTTTGAGCTTCCTAACCTGGCCTGATGGCCAGGGGCGTAGCTTTTAATCTGCTCCAGATGGCCAAGCGAATTGGCCCGCAATGCAAAGCCACTGAATACAAAAATCTGTCCGGGGAGAAAAGTCTCACCTTGGACCGCATCGCTAACGATGATCGAAGGAGCCATCAAGCCTGACGATGACGACACAGAGGAACTCTCAATGAAAGCACCAATGTCGGTGTCAAAACCGGCGGATCTCGGGTAGGGGGTCCCGAACTGTGTGTCTAGGCAGATGGTAACAGGAGACAAGGGACACGATGTTTTTACCCAGGTCTGGGCCCTCTCGATGGAGGTAAAACCCTACTCCTGCTTGATTAATATTGATGATACGGGTAGTACAAGAGTAGATCTACCACGAGATCAGAGAGGCTAAACCCTAGAAGCTAGCCTATGGTATGATTGTTGTTGTCCTACGGACTAAACCCTCCGGTTTATATAGACACCGGAGAGGGCTAGGGTTACACAGAGTCGGTTACAATGGGAGGAGATCTACATATCTGTATTGCCAAGCTTGCCTTCCATGCCAAGGAAAGTCCCATCCGGACACGGGACGAAGTCTTCAATCTTGTATCTTCATAGTCCAACAGTCCGGCCAAAGGTCATAGTCCGGCTATCCGGACACCCCCTAATCCAGGACTCCCTCACTCGTCCTGCCTACGACTTCTTGAGGGTTTATATGTTTAATTGGCTTTCCTATGGACTCAATGTGATCTTGGATCACTAAAATAGAAAAATGTAGAGTCTTGAGTTTTTGCCAATCCTTGTCCTTAGCTTCATGAAGGGGTTCCACATTCTCTTGCCCATGCCACTCCACCGTTGAACTCATCTGAAATATACTAGATGAAAATATTAGTCCAACAAGAGATATGTTGACATTAATTACCAAAATCACCCAGGAAGCACTTGTGCTTTCAAATGTGGCATGGGGGTTACTAATGTTAGAACATATATATTCACAAGCAATTCAAAGTGAACTCTAATAGTAATTCCACCTGCAAAACGGATTCTCAAGAGATAATGTGACACGGGGTTATTAACTTACATCGGACAAAGTTTCATAAGAGTTTTATAATGCGATAAACATCCAGATGAGAAACGACAAGTGTTTGTAAACTCAACAAAGAACCAAATCAAAGACCCAACCTCGGCTAATGATTCCCGCACATGTAACTCTCGATGTCATCCCCCCTGTTTGTTAACACGCGGCAAGAAGGAACAAGAGAACACGAGGGAAATTTACATGCCCAAAGAAGTAGATGAACCAGAATTGCGCGATGAAGAATCATCATCCTGGTTACAAGTTGAAGTTACTCTTGATGGAGAATTTCCACCAGCAGCTGCATCTCCTTCAACATGTTTTCCGGAAATGGTAGGATCTGTTGGTCCTGCAGGGCAATCTTCTTCAACACTTTCTTTTGCTTCATGATGGAATTCCGGGGAAGTTTCGTTAGATTCATCAAGAGTATCATCTTCTTCAACAAACAACAAATCAGTTGACGTGGACTTGGAAGGAAGAGGAGTATATCTATACTTGCGATCCATCTCAAAAGCATCAACGTAGTCGTAATTCTTCAAAATACCAGCTGCTGTGAGTTGATCCTTAGTGAAAAACTTCTAAAGAAGAAACCATGATCGACGCTTATCCTCCTTTAGAACAAGGAGTGCCTGTCGAGTAGTGTTTGCAACATGGTTTAGCTCAACAGCCACATGATCTTTTTTTACTTTCGGTCCAGACACACGTGTTTATCAAGAGTTTGCTAAGCGTGAACACAAATTTCATACAACAAAGGATTTTCTTCCCTTGGAATTCTGATTGTTTTCATGTTTATCGGCTCTAGTTTAGTAACCTTTTTCTTATCAGACTCAGCGATAGATTTGCCCTCGTAGTTATCCTTCATCACTTGAACAGTATTACGAACTGGTGGTATGAAGTATTTTGGACCATCACGATAAATATACCTCTTGCCTTGAGCCATAGTATTTATCAGCATTTGTATCCATGATGCATGGAACTTTGGACAACAAGGATATTCAGCTGAACCGACCAGATTGCGAGGAAAAGAGCTTCAATGTCAAATGATTCTCCAGAGGAGATTGCATACAGACTGTTCCCGAGCACTCCTTCAATCTATCGTGGGCGAGATGTGGGCACGAGAGTATTGCAAAAGATATGAAAGAATGTTGCATTGTCAACTGTCAAATCTTTTAGATCTAAGTTGTTTGAGACGGTGTCTCCAACCCTTTTTTTTGCGAGAAAACTTTCAATCTATTCATCTTCTATCACGACAGTACAACGAACACTAGAAATAATAAAAATTACATCAAGATCCGTAGACCACCTAGCGACGACTACAATCACTGAAACGAGCCGAAGGCGCGCCGCCGTCATCACCCCTCCCTCGCCGGAGTCGGGCACAACTTGTTGTAGTAGACAGTCGGAAAGTCGTCGTGCTAAGGCCCCGTAGGACCAGCGCATCAGAATAGCAACCGTCGCTGATGAAGAATAACGTAGATCGAAAGGATCCAACCTGAAGACACACGAACATAGACGAACCACAACCAGATCCGAGCAAATCCACCGAGGATAGATCCGCTGGAGACACACCTCCACACGCCCACCAACGATGCTAGATGCACAACCGGAACGGGGACTAGGCGGGGAGACCTTTATTCCATCTTCAGGGAGCCGCCGCCGTCTCGTCTTCCTGAGTACGACACAAACCCTAAAAATTTTTAAAGGAACGACTAACAACGGAGCCCTCCCACCGGCCCTTGCCAGGATCCACCACGCCCCCATGGCCCTAGGGCCACCGGAGACAAGGCGGACCTGCAGCGGAGCCGGCGAGAGGCACGAGCCCTAGCTTTTCTTGAAGGGGGAGGCGGCGGCTAGAAAGAGTTGTGTCTCCAACCTTAGGACCATCATCACATGTAGTTGTTCATCAAACACACAACATAAATGTTTTCTTTTCTCTCTTCATCATCGAATCGAGGGAAATTCAGCTTTTTTCAGCATCTCTTCGGCAAAGCAAACAATCTATTTGTTTCAGACATCCCTTCAAACACCCAAGTGGTATTGTCATTTGTGTCTCCCAAAACATACAGAGTGGCATGGAATTGAAGAATTAATTCTTTATTCCACCTATGGTTTAAAACCAGGAATCTCTTCAGACGAAGCTCCTTTATCTGGTTGAGGACAAAACTGAAGCAAGGTAATTGGTCCTTTATTCCGCCAAGAACGCTCAGATCGACCGTTTTTCTAGATGCAGACTCGACCAAGTGCAATTTACACTATGGGAAGGATGTGAGTTGTGCTTGATGCAGCCTATCAAACGACATGCAGAATATGACCCAAAGCCTGTATACTATTAAACAGGCTCCATGTAACCAAACACGTCATAAGTCTGTGTAGAGTTGTATGAGTGGTCGATGAAACTTGAGGGAATATTGATTCTACCTTTAGCTCCTAGCTGGGTTCGACACTCTTATTTATCGAAAATGGTACAACTGACCCCTTGTTATAAGAGGTGTCGAAATCCTAAGTGGCGGTGATCCGGACTTCCGCAAAGGCCTAGTGCCCTTTTGATTTGCAGGAAACGAACGTTTGGATCGCTCCGCGGACTGATAGGTTATTGCGTTGGATGACAGAATGAGTCCGGACGGATGCACACGGTTCGAGGGTCGGAGATGCCTTAACATTTTTTTGTTTACGCAAACATTTCTTACATAATGTAAATCAAAAGGACTGAATTAATATTCTACACGAAACTGTATATCCAATTCGGTATCGTATAGTTAAAATCCATTCCCGGAACCATTCCAATTCTAGGCTTGGGCGGGCAAAGCCGGGGCAACAGGCACGAACTGCGCCGGCGTTATCCTCCCCCTCCCACTTCCCACTGTCCACTCCAAGCAGCTAGTGGCCGTCTCCTCTTCCCCGCTTCCCCATGGCCACCTCCCACTTCCTCGCCGCCGCCGCCGCCACATCTTCCTCCTCCGCCGCCTTCCGCCCCCCTCTCCGCTTCCTCTCCCTGCCGCCTCCTTCTCTAACCCTCAGCCGTATACCCTCTTCCTCTCTGGCCTATTACTTTACTGTGTATGTTTGCTGCCGCGTGTTGTGCTGACGCACGTGAGTTCCGTTCGCAGGGCGGCGGCCGTTCCCGGTGGTCTGCGCGGCCGACGCCGACGCTAAAGAAAGTGCGCGCCCGTTCCTTGTGAAGTTCAGCTTGTTCTGCGATTGATTCCTGGGCGTTTCGGCTGAAGTTCTAAGCGTGTGATTTGTTTTCTTGTGTTGGGCACGGTAGCAACGAAGCCGAAGGTCCCGGAGAAGGCGCCGGCGGCGGGGTCCAGCTTCAACCAGCTGCTCGGAATCAAGGGCGCCAAGCAAGAAGACGTGAGTCATTAATCTGCTCCCATGAACTGGTTTCTCATCGCAATATATTTATGAATCCAAATCGGAGTCGTTTGCTAGTTAGCTGGTTGGTCAGGCATGCGTTGAATTCGGGATTCAGCATGCAGCCAATGTCGGACTGTATGTAGCAGATGTGAAGTGTCTGGCTGTGGATTCTGAAATTTATGAATTTCCACTTTTTGTGGAGTATATGTTTTATGGAGTTACGGCTTATGGTGTCATGAGAGCATGGCTTGTGTATACTAGCTTTGTGCTTAGACTGATCACTATCTAGCTATTTTTGTGTAGGGACTAGAAATGATAATTTGCTCATTAACCCCCTCTTTATCATGCTGCATATATAGAACATATGGAAGATCCGTCTTCAACTTACTAAGCCGGTGACATGGCCTCCGCTTGTCTGGGGTGTGCTTTGTGGAGCAGCTGCCTCTGGTATGCTTTATCGACTATTATGGTTTCTATCTGTACATGAATAGTTTATATATACTTAAGTGGAGTTGGAGTTGGACAGCTATATTTTTCCATATGTGATGCATCGTTGTTACATTGCCCCACATTCCTTAGATTTGCTAGTCATCTGTAACCTGGCGATTTAAGTTGTGCTGGCTTGCAATGGTGTCGATACGCTCTGTGGGCCTACAGTATCTTTCTCACTATTCTTGGTCCCATATATTTATTTTTGAGTGAACCAAAGAATTGAATATTGATTGACTACACAGGAAACTTCACCCAGTTGCTGCAACAAAACAACACATAGCAACTCAAGAATACTACTCTCCCCTGTTGTCAGACGTCTAGAACTTCTAGGGTTTAGGATGAAAATACAGTACCATTATGGCTTCTGTGCTAATGAATGCTGTTCCTCTTGGTGTACAATGCAACTGTTATATTTGTACTTCTCATGCTGTAGGAAATTTCCACTGGACAGTTGAAGATGTTGCAAAATCTATTGTTTGCATGTTAATGTCTGGTCCATGTCTTACAGGATACACGCAGGTTTAATTCAGATTCATCGTGTTTGCTCTATTCATATTTTGTGACCTCACATATGTTTCATGGAAAACTATTTGTACTAAAGAATATGTCAGCTTCAAAAATTATTGCTTGCAGACAATTAATGACTGGTATGACCGAGACATCGACGCTATTAATGAGCCTTATCGTCCTATTCCTTCAGGAGCTATATCAGAAAATGAGGTATGACCACCTCCGGGAGTGAGATTTATTCCATGGCAACTGCTAATTAGAATTTTGTTTAGTTTCATGACTTTAATAAACTGTTGACCACTTTGTAGGTTTATTTGTCACCACGTTTTATTTTAGCAATGAAAAACTATTTAATTCCCCGAAACGCTCATTCATATATCTGTCATTGTATCATCGATTACTGGACATGTGTATGCATGCTTTCTTGGAAACAATATTGCCTCTAATGCAGTCCGGTTGAATTGTAATCAGGTTTGTGTTTGCTTGCCATAAGTCTAAGTAATGCTAGTCCGATTAGGATTGAATTAGTTCGAATTAGGACAATTCTTTTACGGGCATGTGTTGGAGTTAGTTTCCGATTTTCCATGCCTTGGTGCTAGTTGAGTCGGATATGAGTATAGGTCTACGTGCTGGTCAGGACTCAGTAGTAATTGCTAAGTGGTCGGATATGAGTATAGGTCTACGTGCCTTGGTGCTAGTTGAGTCCGAGTTGTGCTAACTGCTAAGTGTCCTAAGTTGAGTAGGTCTAGCTTTAGCTAGCTTTGGTCTCGTATATACGTGCACAAGGGCTGTGAGATTGTATGCTGGATTGGGAAATAAGTGAAAAGAAGAGAGGCCCAATATGTGCCCGACGAAGAGATTTTCGTGCACATGTGTTGGTGATTTTTGATGTGATCGATCCTTGGGAAAAATCCAATATGCCTCTGTAAGTAGATTCTACATGCATAAAACGAACTTGTTGATTTCTTATCTTTTGAGCAAATTTTTTTTTAGATAATGGAGGCTTTTGTTATCCCTGGACACTGCTTCATAGATGCGTTGCAAAGTTTATCTCGACTATGAAAATATTATCTTTTGAGCAATGTGTCATATTGTTTCTCCTTTCTTTTTCATAAAACAACCACCGTCAAATATCCTAGTATTTCCTTTCCAAAGTTTATGTTAGAGAATGCATGTATGACTTTTATAACTGTAAAGCAGACATCTCAAATATATTGCTGTCACAACCACATGCTTACAAGATGTTTAGTTATATGTGTCTATATGTCCTTTTTCTTATTCAATTTCACATTTACTTGTTTCTATTTTCTTTCAATAAATATTGTAAGCATATTTATGTTATAAGTTGACCCTTTACGTTTGCCCTATTATCCAGTGATGGTGCATGAATAAAAGACATCAATTCTTAGGATGCTACACCATTTGTAGAATGCTACACACGGGCTTTGCCTTTATGTTTTTAGGTCATTATCAACAATAGACAATGCATTTTTCGTGCCATAAGTCCAATATCTGATCTACCAATATCTCATTTAAAATATGACAAATTTTAACATGCTCCCTCTTACCCCCTCTTTTCACATGAGAGGCAAGAAGATAAGAGTTAATCAGACCACTAATTGATGAGATCAATGGCTCAGATCTATTGTATACTCTTACCTCTCATGTGAAAAGAGGGGGTAAGAGGGAGCATATGTTAAAACTGCTCTTAAAATATACTGATGAACATTTGATATTATTTTTGAGCAAGATACCGTGTAATAACATTTTAAATAAAGATGCCTGCGTGCATCAATCCATCCAGAGGCCGGGGGTGCTCCCTCATTTTTGCTATTTTGGTTCAAAACATCAAAACCACATAACTTGCATGTCCCCATAATTGCTTCCATGTGGGTTCTGTTCTCATTAGAATCTGTGTTGTTGAAGTGTATATGTGGATTGCCTAGCCCTTTTCATCAGTTTGGACTTTTGGTTGCGTTGGCTAGTGCATGAAGCTTAACATGGTATCAGAGCCTAAGGTCTTGAGTTCAAGTCCTGGCTTTCGTAATTTATCCAAAAATTGTTGCTGCCTCCTCTTTGTCCATGGATAGCCCTCTTGAGCCATACCTCTGAGACTTCCAGCGTCACATGTGAGAGGGGGCGTTGAAGTGTATGTGGATTGCCTGGCCCTTTCCATCAGTTCGGACTTTTGGTTGCGTTGGTTAGTGCATGAAGCTTAACATGTGTTCCACTTATGTTATAGCTTGAATATTATAGACATTATCTAGATGGCGAGTTGAAATTGTTGTGCTTTACCGTTTGAAACCCCATTTTCGAATTGCCTTTTTTATCCAAGGGGATTTGTTTTCTTATGAGATGATGAAGAGTATGTATTGCTACAGTCTTCTGTAGAATGTTTCAAACAAAATTGGCTTCTTAATAGTGACAAGCTTCCGATCGTCCGATCTTATTCTAAAGGCTGATGTCAGATGTCCACTGAGAATTGACATGTCTTACTAATGATGATGATTTGATACAGGTAATTACTCAGATCTGGGTATTATTGTTAGCAGGTCTTGGGTTGGGTGCTTTGTTAGACGTATGGGTAAGTCACAACAAGACTTGCTTTGGTATACTAAGAGGTTGAAGATACGTTCCTTCTTTGCTTATTCTCTAGTTTCATTTCAGGCAGGGCATGATTTTCCTATTATTTTCTACCTTGCTCTGGGTGGATCCTTGCTTTCTTACATATATTCAGCGCCGCCTCTCAAGGTACTTGAGTACTTGTGTTCTATGCACTCTGCATCTTGTTTTTAGCATAGTACACTGTGTGTTGCGAACTCTTTGATAAAAAATGTCCATGTCTTATTATTCCTCATTTCAGCTCAAGCAGAATGGTTGGATAGGAAACTTTGCTCTTGGTGCGAGTTACATTGGCTTGCCCTGGTAGGATCAAAGCTGTGAATCTTTATTTTCATGTTGAATAAGAGGATAATATTCTGTTAGATGTCACCTATACTATATGCAAGAAGATGCATCTTTTTTTCCCGCTCTTTTGTGGTAGCCACTAATTATTGTGGAATGTCTATCATTTTCAATGTAACGGACAAATTAGTTTGGATTTTATCAGACTATAATACCAAGTAGAAGGGATTATATTTTGTTAGTGGTAACATATTGTATTCAGTCCCATCACAACTGTCACTTTCCTCTTCTCAAGAAAAAAAAACTCACTTTCCAAACATCAGAACCCTAGCCCATGACTGAGGAACTGCATGTCCGTAAGCAGTTCGCACTTCGTAGTTTGGTGATTGACTACCGAATTTATCTAATCGCATTTATGAATACCACGCGGCATGTGCAGGAGCCAATTTACTTGGCTCCAACATAGACGCCACTTCCACTTCCCATCAGAAGTACAGGTGTGGCCTGAAGCTCAGTGCTGAGCTGTCGGGTGGGAATTTGTGAATTCTGTTGGGACTTAATTAGTTTGTGTTAAAATGTATAAAATACCTTGAGGAATAATAGGGAAGATAATTCCATATTAGGATTCAAGGACCAGAGTTACTCTACTAAGGTACCATAAAATCCTTATATCTTTTGTGCAGGTGGGCTGGCCAGGCGTTATTTGGAACTCTTACTCCTGATATTGTTGTCCTAACTACTTTGTACAGCATAGCTGGGGTATTTATATTTCTTGATCTGTTTGCTTGTTTGCAATCCTGTATACCATCATGATCGCTGACTGTTTTTCCTGGCTTTGTAGCTAGGGATCGCTATCGTAAATGATTTTAAGAGTATCGAGGGGGATAGAACTCTGGGACTTCAGGTTATTGTTCTTTCTGTCTGTATTGTAGGTTTATTGTCAAAGCATATCTGTTTACCATTTTACCTTTTTGTAGTCACTCCCTGTTGCCTTCGGTATGGAAACTGCAAAATGGATATGTGTTGGAGCAATCGACATCACTCAATTATCCGTTGCAGGTAAAGATACAAATTTTTCATTTCTTTCTTCCTTCAAGGCTTACTATTAAGCCATTTGCTTAACATATTACTGAGTGGCCACGTGGAACACGTGGTTTGAAACCCAAACTTAACAAAAAAAAAGCATATAATAGAGTAGTTCATGGATTTATGCGACTACCTACCATACCATAATGTCATGGGCCAGCTGCGAAAATAGATCGTACTTTATGTCGAAAAGCGAATAGATCATACAACTTTTCAGCGTAGTGATGGAGGCTTTCATGGAACCTTGGAAGGCAGTTGGTGTTTAGTCATAACGACAGAAGATGTGTTTAGTGAAGAAAAAAGATGTTCAGCATTACCAGAAAGTTTCAGATGTCGGCAAACTACACCCAAAGCTTGCCGTTCTTTCTGTTTTTGTTGGGCCGAACAGGAGTGCCTGAATTGTACTACAATCTACCAGTATAAATTAGGGAGCACAGGAAACTTACGTTCATTCGCTATTTATCTATCTATCCTGAATTTGTGTTGGGAACTTGCCCTAATCTTGTAACTCCATTTTCAGCCTACCTCCTGAGCACTGGTAAGCTGTATTATGCCCTGGCACTAGTTGGACTGACAATTCCCCAGGTGATCTTGCAGGTGAGCTGACCAATCTTTTTGGACCTTGGATATAATCATTTCTTGTTTTATATTTCAGATGTTCCCACTCCCCCAGAATTTCATCTTCACACGATCAAATGAAACAAGTGAAAATCATTTAGATGACTTATATTATGAACAATAGCTTTATCTGCAAGGCTTCTCAGACTGTCCTTTAGCTATCCCCGCAAAAAAAAGACTGTCCTTTAGCTCTTATATTACTCCCTCCGTTCACAAATATAAGATGTTCCAACTTTTTCCTGAATTTCAGTCCGTATGTAGTCCATATCAAAATATCCAAACATCTTATATATATGAACGGAGAGTAATAAACATGAAAAGAAAACACTGACTGTTGCCACGTACGTTCTGTACATTCTAATCCTTGATTTCATGGAGCAGTTCCAGTACTTCCTGAAGGACCCCGTCAAGTACGATGTCAAATACCAGGTGCGTGCGGTCGTTGTCTCCCCATGCATTCTTTTTGTTTCTCTCCAATCAGCATCCATGCCCTCCCCCAAAACTGCATCTTATCGTGCCGCCGCCATCTGATCGTGCTTAATGCAGGCGAGTGCGCAACCGTTCTTCGTCTTCGGCCTGCTGGTTACTGCCCTGGCGACCAGCCACTGACGGACGGACGGACCTCAAATCAAGCTGGATGTTTTGGGTGAGGAGGCATTTTGTACAACACAGATAGTGGAATAAATCTGCAGCAACAACATCAAAGAAGGCCTCCCTGAATGCTGAAGATGGAAACGTTAGGCGGTGGCTCTTTCCTTCTGCTGCCGCGCCGTGCCTGTAGTGCGCGTAGACCGTAGGTGCACAGTGCCAGGTTGTATGTGATGTAAACGTAATTTTGGATGATACGGTACGTTATCACGGTTTATGATCAGACTGTTTCGAAAGTGCATTTCGATGAAGCCTCTCCTTCCGTCTCAGAGGAGCATCATTCATGAGAAAATGAAAAAAAAAGGGCTGCATAATATACTGTTGTCTTGTGCTGAAAAATAGGGCTGCATAATGCGTCTTGTACTCGCAGCAATATGCCTGTGGATGTCTTAGGCCTAGAAGTTCAAGTGCCGTCCTTATCCGCTGCAACTGCTAGAACACTATCTCCTGCTTACCCACACCCCATCTTTATGCATTTCCTGTCAAGCTGAAGGCCTGCTGATACTAGTATATGAAGCTTCTGGTATCTCAAACGGACTTTCTTGCGGCCAGATCTCGTGCGTTTTATCTGTTTTTGGTATTTCATCTTTCTTGTTCATCAGTTCGGTGGCTAGTAACTGTTTTTGGTATTTCATCTTCTTTGTTCATCAGTTCGGTGGCTAGTACTCCCTCCGTTCCAAAATATAAGAACGTTTTTGGCACTAATGTTATGGGACAGAGTAGGGTCGAGTTCTCGTTTAAATGAGCGGGTTGGAAGTTACAATCAACAACCGGGAACACCAACAATTAGCAAAGCAGAAGTAGCAAACTGCAAAGCTTCAGATTTCAGCAACGACGACTTACATTACTGGAAATACAAGGATACAGAGGAAGCTGGTTCGGGAAGAGCGGCCGGACCAGCCACCGGACCGGAGCAACAGCCACACTTCCGACCGACACGGACACATGACTCGACTGACCATCATCAGTACCTACGGACGACCTCACTACCAGCGACTACTAAGCACACATGATCATACTACTAGATATGATCTCCTACATGCGTGCACACGTCAGGATCCCTGACCTACATTATTCATCCGGCAAGGTAAACTAACACAACCTAATTAAGCCGTCGTCTTGCTAGCTAGCGAGGCACCGACTGCTCATCGGACTTGGTCTTGAACTTGGACTCGTCGATGTCGATGCCCTCCCTGGCGGCGCGCTCGCCGCCGGACTCGTCGTTGGTGCTCAGCCCGCCCTTGCGCCCCATCTCGCGGTACCCCTCCTCCCCCATCTGCTCCTTGCGCGTCTGCCCGCCGCGGCTGCGCCCTGCCAACACCGTAGACATGACATGAAATGAGTAGCTGAAGCCGCCATCACCATCACCGAGACATAAGGTCGACGTGCGTTGCTACGTAGCTTCGGCGAGGTTCTCCTGCGCCTGGAGGTTGGTGCCGCCGGTGCCGCCGGGGACGACGGTCTCGCCTTCGCGGGCCTTGCGGTCCAGCTGCGACCTCTCCTGCTGACCGGAGGCCATCGCTCACTCTCTTTCTGACTGGCTACTTCGACCTCAACTGGAAGGGAACGTACGTGTGTGCTCTACTGCTTCGGCTTTTGCGCTGCTTGTGGTTGCTTGTTTGATGGTGGTGATGGAGGAGGTGGCGACATCGCCGCCGTTTTATAGCCGGCGAGGAGGCGCGTCGCGGGCGCAGGAGACGGCGCGTGTGCGGCGACGCGGACGCAAGCCTCTCGTCTCGCTGTCCCTAATGCATTGACACGCGTTGGGGGAGGCACCTGAAGGATGACACGTCCGAGCGTGCTTATCCGAGGCAGCCACCGGAATGAGCTAGAGAGCTGTAGGAGCCTACGTACAACACCTGCGTTGTCTTGGCACTGTCGTCCTGTCGGCGCGTAGGAGATCGTACTGCTACAGTACAGTACTTGTCACTCCCGTACGTGCGTTCGTCGTCTGCGGCGGTCGGAGAAACCAGGCGTGGATCGAGCGTTCTACTGCTTTTTTTTTAAAAAAGGAAGCGGCCCATCTTTCCCTTCTTTTCTCTGATTTTAAATCGCAAAAAAATGTGAGCACGAGAGGAATCGAACCAGGTTCTTCCTTGTACACAATTCTGACGGGATAACCAACCGGCGACTTGAGCATTTGTGTTTAGGAAGTTCTTTCTTGTCCCTTTCTTCCTTGCTCTTTCCTGTTTCTGATTTCCTTTTTTCTTATTTTTTTCAAACGTTTTTTTTCGGTTTTCATTTCCCTTTTTTCTTTTTCGTTTTCTTTTCCTTTTTATGTTCCTTTTCGTTTTACTTTTTCTTTTGAATGTGCAAACTTTTTCAGTTTCCTTTAAAAAAAATCAATGAACCTTATTTTTAATACTTCCTTCATTCCAAAATATAGTGCGCCCGCGCTTCCCGAGGTCCAACTTTGACCATAAATTTAACCAACGAGACCGACTGCGGCGGGAGAAAAAATTGTATAATTGAAAACTTCTTTCGAATACGATTTCACTGATATAACTTTTGTTCCCGCCGCAATCGGTCTTGGTAGTAAAATTTACGTTCAAAGTTGAAGCACGAGGATAGAGGAAGCACTACATTATGGAATGGAGGGAGTATTGATGAACTATTTTCAAAGTCGATGAACTTTATTCAAGATTGATGATTTTTTTTTCTAAATTGATGAATCTTTGTCGAGATGAATGATTTCTTTTTCTGAGTAGATGATTTATAAGATGAATGATTTCTTTTTCCGAGCATGATTCAAGATGAATCTTTATTCATTTCCTGCAAAAGTTGAGTAGATTTCTTTTTTTCTAAATTGATGAATCTTTATTCAAGATGAATAAAGTTTTTTTCTAAATTGATGAATCCTTCTGGCAACCGAACACCCTTCATTGAACATGGTCTAGTTTTGGACATTCTTGAAATGACCCCAACTTTTGGAGGAAGGTGGACATTGCCCATGGTAGGCACCAGTGATAGGTTTGAATGAGTTCTGACACCGTATGCAACTTGCGGCACACGTGATCATTTATCGGTATTTTTCATCGGAAAAACTCCAGTAAATGCAGAACTTGTTGAAAATCCAAACAACTTAGCATGGTGTCTTGAATTGGTCATACAAGGCCATGAAAAAAATTGGGGCCATTTCAAAGATGTCAAGAAAACAACGTGCTCTCAAAAAGAGCCTTCTGGCAACCGAACACCCTTCATTGAACATGATCTAGTTTTGGACATTCTTGAAATGACCCCAACTTTTTTAAGTAGGTGAGCATGTCCATGGTAGACATCCATGTCAAGTTTGAATGAGTTCTAACACCGTATGCAAGTCGCGACACGTCCGACCATTTATCGACTTTTTTTGGCCGAGGAAACTCCAGAAAATGCAAAATTCATCAAAAAAAAAACAAGTTGGCATGGTGCATTTAGTTGGCCATACAAGGTCATATAAAAAATTGGGGCCATTTCATGGATGTCAAAACACAACGTGCTCTCAGGCGGAGCTTTCTAACCTACCTGAATACACTCATTTGAACATGGTCTATTTTTAGATATCCTTCAAATGACCACAACTTTTCCAAGAAGGCGAGCATGCACATGGTAGGCATCTATGTCAGGTTTGAACTATTTTTGACAGTGTATGCAAGTTGCCACATGTCGGAGCATTTATTTTCTTTTTTTTTACCGAGAAAACTCTAGAAAATGCAAAAATTATTGAAAACCAAAACAACTTGCTATGGTGTCTTGAATTGGCCATACAAGGCCATGGGAATAATTGGGGCCATTTAAAGGATGGATACGCTTGCAATGACCCAACTTTTGCAAGCAGGTGGGCCTACCATATGGTAGGAATCCATGCCGAGTTTCAACGATTTTCAACACCGTATGCAAGTTGCGACACGTTCGACGCCCTTTTTTGACAAAGAAAACTCCAAAAAATGTAAAATTTGTAGAAAACCAAAAACCTTGGCATGGTGCCTTGAATTGTTCATACAAGCCAGTGAAAAAGTAGGTCATTGGACGGATGTCGAGAAAAAACATGCTCCCAAACGGAGCCTTCTGACCTACCCCGACACCCTACTTTGAACATGGTGATTTTTTCTACATGAATACAAAAAAATCGAGCAAATTCAAAAATGGTTTCAAGTTTTTATTCATATTTTTCTTGAAATTCCAAATTTAATAGTTATTTTAATAAAATGTTAAAAGAAAAATGTTCGGGTTCAAAATTTTGTTAGTTCTTTGTAAAAATGTTTGTGTTTTGACATTATGAGCAATTTGAAAATACAAAAACATTCCGAGGAATTCATAAATGTTCGCATTTTGAAATAATTGCTCATAGTTTCAGAAATTGTCCGTGTTTTCAGTTTTGTTCCTATTATAAGAAAATGTTCGTATTTTAAAAAAATTGTTTGTAGTTTCAAGAAATGTTCTCATTTTCAATTCTGCTCTTATTTTTCTAAACAAAGTTTGAGAGTCTGAAACATCGTTCACAAAAGGTTTGCGTTTAAAAAAATATGTTCACAGATTTTGAAAATGTTTGGGTTTAAAAAACATTTACTTTGTGAAACAGAAATTCACATACTAAATTAAAAAAAAATCGTTTTGGACTAGTGATGTTATGCACTTGCGGGAGCTTGTGTGTTAGATCTGCGCACCCATTTTTGTATTTGTGAATTGGTATTAAAGTGTTGCTGCTTCTATTGCACTTGATTTAGGTAGCCGAAGTGGCCAACAGCGTTTGGAATTATATGGCTGGTCGTGAGTTCGATACTCATCTAAGGCGTAATTTTTGTTGATTTTCCCGCGCAAATGGGCATTTTTGTTGATTTTCCCGCGCAAATGGGCCGGCCCAAGTTAGCTGTGCCTGTGCCGTATTCCAGCGTAGAGGAGGTCCTCCGAATGGCATATTCCATCGTACTTACAAAACCGGATACGATTTGTCAAAAGTCTAAATTACCCTTTATACGCTTTGTAAGGGGGTGTACCGAAGCATTCCTCTTATTAAGCAGAGTTAGAGAAAGACAAACACGGCTCAGTCATTATAAAATGTATGAAACAAACATCAACCTTTTCAAGGAATAAGCGCTCTCACGTCGCTGTGGTCATGTGCGGTCGAAGACAACCAAGACAAGGATTTATACACTGGTTGCCAAAACTAACCACGGAAGGCTAGCACAATGGCAACGAGGCAACACCTTTCATAAGGCAACAGTGCGAGTTCATCGTTGCCGAGCCTAACCAATGAATAGGAGTTTTCACCTTGGACATGAAGTGATGTTCCAATCATTATTTTGACGACGGACCATCGATCTAGTAGCCACACCAGCTTGTCTGTGCTCCATGCCATTGTTTGTCCTCATCTTCGGCCTGCTGGTTATTGACTTGGCACCGAATGGTCGACGCATCATCTGGTCCCCCAAAAGTACGCGTGTTTGCTTAGCGGCTTGTGACAAATTCTCTTGCAAGCGTGGGTGAATAAACTCTCCCGTCATTTGAGAACCACTGACATATGCCCCTATGTGGTCTGAAACGCGAGGACGGATTTCACGCAATGTGTAGCTGCCCTCGTGCAGTCGAGCTTTGGAGGGCGATCACTAAAGTCTGGACACTCCGGGACATCAAGCCGGTGCGGCACACAGGCCCGATGGCTCTTTGACGTGAGCTACTCTCGGACACATCTCGCATGGCGCTCTTGATGACCACGGCGGACCGAGAAAAAGGTAGAATGGTCTTGATGGACTCGACGTTACGTACGACGCCATGCAGCAGCAACCATGGCACGTTGGAGGCACGCATCCGCAGCCGTGGCGAGTTGGGAGAAGGCAGCAACAACGATGCGCTGGCTGTTAGCGGCCACAACAACACACCGGGCGCCCACAAAGTGCTGCGTCCGGGTAAGAGCAACTCTAGCAGACCCCGCAAAACGCCCCGACCGGCAAAATAATCGCCAAATTGCGGGCCGGGGCCGGAAAATCTGCACGATCAGACCCCGCATCCCGCCCCATGAAACAAATATGCCCTAGAGGCAATAATAATGTTATTATTTATTTCCTTATATCATGATAAATGTTTATTATTCATGCTAGAATTGTATTAACCGGAAACATGATACATGTGTGAATACATAGATAAACAGAGTGTCACTAGTATGCCTCTACTTGACTAGCTCGTTGATCAAAGATGGTTATGTTTCCTAGCCATAAACAAAGAGTAGTCATTTGATTAACGGGATAACATCATTAGAAGAATGATGTGATTGACTTGACCCATTCCGTTAGCTTAGCACTTGATCGTTTGGTATGTTGCTATTGCTTTCTTCATGACTTATACATGTTCCTATGACTATGAGATTATGCAATTCCCATTTACCGGAGGTACACTTTGTGTGCTACCAAACGTCACAACGTAACTGGGTGATTATAAAGGTGCTTTACAAGTGTCTCCGAAGGTACTTGTTGGGTTGGCGTATTTCGAGATTAGGATTTGTCACTCCTATTGTCGGAGAGGTATCTCTGGGCCCACTCGGTAATGCACATCACTATAAGCCTTGCAAGTATTGCAACAAGTGAGTTAGTTGCGGGATGATGTATTACAGACTGAGTAAAGAGACTTGGCGGTAACGATATTGAACTAGGTATTGAGATACCGATGATCGAATCTTGGGCAACTAACATACCGATGACAAAGGGAACAACGTATGTCGATATGCGGTTTGACCGATAGAGATCTTCGTAGAATATGTGGGAGCCAATATGAGCATCCAGGTTCCACTATTGGTTATTTACCGGAGACGTGTCTCGGTCATGTCTACATAGTTCTCGAACCCGTAGGTCCGCACGCTTAAAGTTCGATGACGGTTATATTATGAGTTTATGTGTTTTGATGTACCGAAGGTAGTTCGGAGTTCCGGATGTGATCATGGACATGACAAGGAGTCCCGAAATGGTCGAGACGTAAAGATTGACATATTGGACGACTATGTTCGGACACCGGAATGGTTTCGGGGAGTTTCAGACATATACCGGAGTACCGGGGGGTTACCGAAACCCCCCGGGGAGACTAATGGGCCTATTGGATCCTAGTGGAGAAGAGGAGGGGCGGCCAAGGGCAGCCGTGCGCCCCTCCCCCCCAGTCCGAATTGGGCAAGGAGGGGGGGGGGAGGGGGGCGGCGGCGCCCCCTTTCCTTTCCCCCTCTCTCCGTCCCTCTCCTCTCCTACTCCCATATGGAAGGGGGGAGTCCTACTCCCGGTGGGAGTAGGACTCCTCATGGAGCGGCGCCTAGGGTGGCCGGCCCCCTCCCCCTCCTCCACTCCTTTATATACGGGGAGGGAGGCACCCCTTAGAGTCACAACAATTGATCTCTTGGATCTCTTAGCCATGCGCGGTGCCCCCCTCCACCATAATCCACCTCGATAATATCGTAGCGGTGCTTAGGCGAAGCCCTGCGTCGGTAGCAACATCATCATCGTCACCACGCCGTCGTGCTGACGGAACTCTCCCACAAAGCTCGTGTAACACCCACGATGCGGCTATATCTCCCACGTGTCGAGGCACGACTTAGAGGCATAACCGCATGGTGGTTTTGTCGCAAGAAGGGTCATCTTCACACAATCCCATGTAATGAACAAGAATGGGATAAAGAGTTGGCTTACAATCGCCACTTCACACAATACATAACTTAAACAAGCATCATTCAAAGTACAATCAAGGTCCGACTACGGAACCAAAATAAAAGAAGACAACCCCAAATGCTAGATCCCCGATCGTCCCAACTGGGCTCCACTACCGATCATCAGGGAAAGAAACATAGTAACGACCATGTTCCTCGTCGAACTCCCACTTGAGCTCGGTTGCGTCATCTGCACTGGTCTCATCGGCACCTGCAACTGTTTTGGTAGAATCTGTGAGTCACGAGGACTCAGCAATCTCACACCCGCGAGATCAAGACTATTTAAGCTTATAGGAAGGCTGGAGTAGTGAGGTAGAGCTGCATCAAGCACTAAGCATATATGGTGTCTAACATACGCAAATGAGAGCGAGAAGAGAGGCAAAGCACGGCCGTGAAGCTAGAAGTGATCAAGAAGTGATCCTGAAACTACTTATGTTCATACATAACCCCAAACCGTGTTCACTTCCCGGACTCCGCCGAGAAGAGACCATCACGGCTACACACGCGGTTGATGTATTTTAATTAAGTCAAGTGTTAAGTTCTCTACAACCGGACATTAACAAATTCCCATCTGCCTCATAACCGTGGGAACGGCTTTCGAAAGATAATACCCTGCAGGGGTGTCCCAACTTAGCCCATCATAAGCACTCACGGTCAACGAAGGATATTCCTTCTCCCGGGAAGACCCGACCAGTCTCGGAATCCTGGTTATAAGACATTTCGACAATGGTAAAACAAGACCAGCAAAGCCGCCCAAATGTGCCGACAAATCCCGATAGGAGCTGCACATATCTCGTTCTCAGGGCACATCGGATGAACACTACGTACGACAACCGAAGATACCCCAAGTTGCCTAGGGGCGACACCGCAAGTGGCTCTAATTTGGACCAGCATTCGGAGGAGCACTGGCCCAGGGGTTAAAATAAAGATGACCCTTGAGTCCGCGAAACCCAAGGGAAAAAGGCTTAGGTGGCAAATGGAGAAAACCAAGGTTGGGCCTTGCTGGAGGATTTTTATTCAAGGCGAACTGTCAAGGGGGTCCCATAAATCACCCAACCGTGTACGAAACGCAAAAATCAAGGAACATAACACCGGTATGACGGAAACTAGGGCGGCAAGAGTGGAACAAAACACCAGGCATAAGGCCGAGCCTTCCACCCTTTACCAAGTGTATAGATAGATTAGTTAAATAAGAGATATTGTGATATCCCAACATATCCATGTTCCAACATGGAACAAACTTCATCTTCACCTGCAACTAACAACGCTATAAGAGGGGCTGAGCGAAAGCGGTAACATAGCCAGACAACGGTTTGCTAGGAAAGGATTGTTAGAGGCTTGACATGACAACATGGGAGGTATGATATAGCAAGTGATAGGTATCGCGGCATAGAAAAAGAGCGAGCAACTAGCAAGCAAAGATAGAAGTGATTTCGAGGGTATGGTCATCTTGCCTGCGAGGTTCTCAGAGTTGTCGAAAGCTTGATCCTCGTAAGCGTTCTTAACAGGTTCTTCGTTCACGTACTCGTCTCCCGGCTCTACCCAAAGCAAGAACACAAGCAAAGGACCAACAATCAAACCACGGGCAAAGCACAAGCAACATGATGCAATACATGTCATGTTATGCGAGATGTGATATGCAATGCATATGCGGGCTCCGGAAGGGAAAAGAGGAACAAGGCATCAACTTGGCAAACCAAGTATGCCGCTGAAAATATGAGATGATTTCGGTTGAAATCGATATAAAGATCACCGGAATCGGATGCACGGTTTGCAAAAGACAAGCAAAACAAGGATGACACAATTCTGCGATTAACAGCATGATGCCACTTAGCATGCTACAAGAAACTAAGCTACTGTACTCAAACATAACAACAAAGCATATTGCAGCGATCTACTCAAGATGCTTGACAAAATATGAACACTGAGCTACGGATAAATCACACAAGAACAGGTTCAAACAAGCATGGAAAAAGTGCAAAATATATCAGCTTCACAGACTTAGTGAAAATAACATGCCAGGAATGAACATCAGGAAGCCATGTTTAGAGCAAGACAACAATATGCTAAAGGAACATAACATAGAAAAACAAGGCATGGAATGAATCTACTAAAAGCATAGAACAAAAGTCCTTTAATGACCATGAGCCAAAAAGGATTAGAAGATATGATGCACCCATGTAAACATAGCAAGTTTCGTTACAGATTTCAGACTTAGCAGAAAAACAGAGCATGTCATAAACAGCATCATGAAGGCATCTTCGCAAGCTCGATTCACTCACCACAAGGTATTGCATGATAAACTAAGCATACTGCCAGAAATAATATATGCTCAAGAAACTAACCAAAGCAAGAACAAACTCATAGCATGCATGGATCAACTACAACAAGCTTGGCAAAATTGATTAACATGTAAACAATCTGCCAGGAACAATTTATAGCAAAAGTGGAGTAAGATTGAGTCATGCTAGGGCACTCCATAATTTTCAAAATGTCCATGGATGGAGAGAGCACATCCATATGTCCAAAACATCCTTAATGAACATACACAAAAGAAGCATGGATCTCTCTTTAGCAACATGGATACATGGCATAAAAATAACAGCAGAACAATGACTTGGCAAAATCCTAAGTCCGTGAAAACAGGAACATCACGAAGCCTAGTTTGCATGCTTGTGCTAGTCACCAAATAGATCACAAAAATACATGGCATACACCCCTGTAAATATGGCATGTCATAGTCCAAAACACATGTAGTGCTCATGTCGGTAAGATGCACACAATAAATGTAGCAAAAAAGACAAATAAGCATGTTCTGATAAACTACAGCAGACAACATTTTATAGCACTCTTGCAACGATGTTTAGGGCATCAAGATGAACTCAAATGAACATGGCACAATGGAACAAAATAAAGAGCACATCCTGATGAACATTACAATATATCGTATGCATGAAAAGGAGGTACGGTGACAGAGTTACGATGCAATGAACAGAGCAATATAATGCATAAATTAAAAGACAGAAATTGGGTCAACCCTAGGGTGTGCTCAGATCCAGATCCGGGCTGCACGGATCCCGAGGATCGCTGGAGTGCGCTCGCCGGAGCTGCGGGAGGAGGTGGCCGGAGCTGGAGGAAGACGGGGCGAGATCCGGGGCCGGGGAGGCCGGATCTGGCGCGGGCGCCGGCGACCGGAGAGGAGGAGGCGGCGACGCGGTGCGGACGGCGGGCGGCGCGGGGCGGCCGGCGGCGAGGCGGCGGGCGAGGCAGCGGCGAGCGGCGCGCGGGGGCGGCGGACGCGGTCGTGGGGCGCGGGGAGCGCGGGCGAGGCGGCGAACGGGCCTCGGGGGCCCGACCCGGGCTTGGGCGGGCCGGCGGCGCCGGGCAGCGGCGGAGGGCCATGTGGCGCGCCCTGAGTCGCCGGGCGGCGGCGGGCGGACGTGTCTGGCCCGGTCCGGATGCGTCCGGCGGCGGCGGGGAGGAATTTGTCTAGGGTTTGCCCGAAATTTCGGAGGGGGAGGTGTTTTTATAGGTAGAGGGAGCTAGGAGGCTCCAAATGGAGTGTAGTTATCGCCCACACGATCGTGATCGAACGGCCGAGAGGATGGAAGGGGTTAGGATGGTTTATTGAGCCATTTTGGAGGGGTGTTGGGCTGCAACACACACGAGGCCTTTACGGTGCCCCGGTTAACCGTTGGAGTATCAAACGGACTCCAAATGGCACGAAACTTGACAGGCGGTCTACCGGTGGTGTACCAAGGCCGCTTGGCAAATCTCGGTCCATTACAAGAATGTTTAACACCCGCACACGAAAAGAGGCAAAAGGGGGCGCCGGAGGACGTAGGAGTGCCAGATTGCAAAGTGGACAACGGGGAAAATGCTCGGATGCATGAGACGAACACATATGCAAATGCGATGCACATGATGCCAAGATATGAAATGCATGACGTGGACAAAATGCAAAACAAAGACAAGAACCCAACCACGAATCTCATAACTTAGTGCCGAAAATGGCAAGAGTTGGAATGCAAATATGGCAAGTTACATCCGGGGTGTTACAACACTCCACCACTACGAGAGGATCTCGTCCCAAGATCTAGATGTAAGAACTCCGGGTATTCGGAACGGAGGTGGTCTTGGCGATCCTAGGTGGCCTCTCGGTCGGAATGATGTGACCACTTCACTTTCAGGAATTTGATGGACTTTTTGCGAGTCTTGCGCCCAGTTTCTTCAAGAATAGCAACGAGATGCTCATGATAAGACATATCTTCTTGGAGATCAATCTCTTCAAAGTTGATGGTGCGCTCAGGCGTCTTGAAGCACTTGCGAAGCTGTGACACATGAAACACATCGTGCACATTTGCGAAGTTGGAGGGAAGCTCAAGTGGATAGGCGAGATTGCCTCTTTTGCCAATGATCTTGAAAGGACCCACGTATCTAGGGGCAAGCTTCCCTTTGATACCGAAGCGACGAGTGCCTTTCATTGGAGAGACGCGGAGTTAGACATGGTCTCCGATCTCGAAAGCCAAATCACGATGCTTGCTATCATAGTAACTCTTCTGGCGCGATTACGCGTCTTTGAGGTTTTCACGGATGACTTTACACATTTCTTCAGCCTGTGTGATCAAGTCGTTGCCAAGAAGTTGGCGTTCACCAGTCTCTGACCAATTGAGAGGAGTACGACACTTTCTGCCATAGATGATTTCAAATGGGGCCTTGCCCGAACTCGCTTGGAAGCTATTGATGTAGGAGAACTCGGCATATGGAAGACAATCTTCCCACTTCATGCCGAAAGAGATGACACAAGCCCTGAGCATATCTTCAAGGATTTGATTGACTCGCTCGACTTGGTCACTAGTTTGAGGATGGAAAGCCGTGCTGAAGCGAATGTTGGTGCCCATTGCCTTCTGGAAGGAGTCCTAGAACTTAGAAGTGAAGATGCTTCCACGATCTGAAGAAATCAATTATGGAATACCGTGCAAAGAGACAATCCTGGAGGTGTATAGCTCTGCCAGTTGCGCTGCTGTGATGGACTCTTTGATAGGAAGGAAATGAGCTACTTTAGTAAGCTTGTCAATGACAACGAAGATAACATCATTTCCATGCTTGGAGAAATCCAGTCACGAAGTCCATTTCGATATGATCAAACTTCCATTCTGGAATAGCAAGAGGTTGGAGGAGAACAGTTGGCCGTTGGTATTTTACTTTCACTCTTCTGCAGACGTCACATGCATTCACGAATTGAGCAATTTCTCGCTTCATTTGAGTCCACCAATATGACTGCTTAAGGTCATGGTACATCTTCGTACTTCCAGGATGAATGGAAAGAAGGGAATTGTGTGCCTCGTTCATTATGACCTTCCTTAGATCACCTTTAGGAACCACAATCCGGTCCTCGAAGAATAAAGTGTCTCTATCATCAATGCGATAGCACTTGTATTTGGAAATGCCCTTGTCAATACCACGTTTCACCTTCTTCACTATGGTATCTAGGAGTTGTGCCTCACGAATTTGATCTTCCAAAGTAGGAGAGACTAGTAGGTTGGCAAGAAAGCCTTGAGGAACAACTTGGAGATTCAGTTTGCGGAAAGCTTCACAAAGATCCGGTTGGAAGGGCTTGAGGATTAAGTTGTTGCAGTAAGCCTTCCTGCTCAAAGCATCTGCAATGACGTTGGCCTTGCCTGGAGTATATTCAATACTCGGATTGTACTCTTGAATCATTTTGACCCATCGAGTTTGCCTGAGGTTGAGGTTGGGTTGAGTGAAGATGTACTTGAGACTCTTGTGATCGGTGAATATGTCCATTTCCCTTCCCAACAAGAGATGTCTCCATGTTATTAATGCATGGACAACTGCCGCCAACTCAAGATCGTGAGTGGGGTAGTTCTTTTCGTTGGGCTTCAACTGACAAGAGGTATAGGCCACAACTTTCTTCTCTTGCATTAACACAGCACCGAGACCTTGAAGAGAAGCATCACAGAAAACTTCGAATGGCTTGGATTCGTCAGGAGGAGTCAAGACAGGAGCTGTGACGAGTTTCTCTTTGAGAGTGTTGAAAGCAACATCACACTCAGGAGTCCACACATACTTCACATGCTTCTGGATGAGGTTGGAAAGAGGCTTTGCAATCTTTGAGAAATTCTCAAGGAATCTTCGGCAATAGCTTGCAAGTCCGAGAAAACTGTGAAGCTGCTTGACATTCTGAGGAGGTTCCCAATTCACAACTGCAGACACCTTCTCAGGATTAACAGCGATGCCCTTGGCAGAGATGATATGCCCAAGGTAAAGAACTTCATCAAGCCAAAACTCACATTTGGAAAACTTCACATAGAATTGATACTCTCTGAGCTTGTCGAGCACCAATCGCAAATGTTTGGCATGATCCTTCTTATTCTTGGAGAAGACCAATATATCATCGAGATACACCAAGATGAATTCATTGGTGTAGGGGTTGAAGATGAAGTTCATCATTCGAGAGAATGTTGGAGGAGCATTGACAAGGCCGAAAGACATGACAGTATATTCATAAGAACCAAAGCTTGTTCTGAATGCTGTCTTGGGAATATCTTCTTCACGAATTCGAATCTGATGATAACCCATACGAAGGTCAAGCTTGGAGAATACTTTAGAACCTTTAAGTTGCTCAAATAGCTCATTGATGTTGGGAAGTGGGTACTTGTTCTTAATAGTCTTCTTGTTTAGTGGACGGTAATCGACGCAAAGTCGGTCCGTGCCATCCTTCTTCTAGACAAAAAGAACACCACAACCCCAAGGAGATGAACTCAGTCTAATCAGACCCAGACGCTCTTGTTCATCGAGTTGTTTCTTCAATTCCTTCAACTCTTTTGGTCCAAGCTTGTATGGACGCTTGCAAACGGGTTCCGTGCCAGGCTCAAGATCGATAACGAATTCAGCTGGCCGGTGAGGAGGCATACCCGGAAGCTCTTCTGGAAAGACATCTTGGTACTCACAAACAACTGGAATCTGAGAGATAGCATCCAACTCGCCCTTCTCATTGAGAGAAAACAACTGAATGGTTTCATCACAAGCGGCATAGATGATAACATCCTCAGAAGAGTGTGTCAATTGAATTTTCCTGGCAGCACAATCAAGTTGAGCCTTGTGCTTAGAAAGCCAGTCCATCCCGAGAATTAGATCAATATCCGAGTCACAAAGGACAATTGGTTTAGACAAAAATTTATAGTTTCCCATCTTGATGGAAACATCCGGGACGAAAATATTAGATGTCATTTGCTTATCGGGGGACACAATCTTCAACGAAAAAGGAATCTTCTCGGTCACAAACTCATGCTTGGCAACCAAAGGTCTCGAAATGAAAGAAAGCGATGCACCAGTATCAAATAAGAATTTTGTAGGAATATCATTAACTGAGAGATTACCCATGATCACTTCAGTAGATTCCTCCGCTTGGGCTGCATTCATCATGTTCACCTTGGCATGCTTGGGATTATGCTTGACCACTGCATTGCTGGAAGATCTCACAGGAGGAGGAGGCGGAAGGCGCCTTTGGATGAAGCACTTGTTCGCATAGTGACCTTTTTGCTGACACTTGTTGCAAGTCACCTCTGAGAGCGGACGATGATAAGGAGCATTTGACCTTGGAGCTTGATTCTGAGACTTGTTCTGATAGCCAGGGTTGGGTGGGTGGGAAGATCCATGACCACCTTTGTTCTTCTGCTGATAAGGCTGACGGAACGGAGGAGGAGGAGGAGGCAACCAGAACTTCTGATGCTTAGCTACCACTAGTGAGGAAGAAGAAGACTGAACTGCGTCCCTGACTCTCTTCTTAGAAGCCTCACATTTGAGCTGGGCAGCTTCTTGCTTCAGTGCCATGTTCTGGAATTGATCAAACTTAGTCGGCTCAACAAGAACGAGAGCTAACTGCAGATCTTCTCTAAGACCACCTCTGAATTGGTAGATCATACTCTTTTCATCAGGAACGTCTTGTTTAGCGAAGGGAGCAAGTTTCTGAAACTGGATGTTGTATTGGTACACGGACATGTTGCCTTGCTTGAGATTGCGGAATTCCTCACGCTTGCTCTCAACAACACTTTGTGGAATGTGATGAGCTTTGAAGTCTCGGCAGAAATCATCCCAGGTAATCACACGACCTCCTCTGGAATCTTTGTATTATTGATACCAATCAGCAGCTTGGTCCTTGAGTTGAAAAGAGGCAAACTTGACAAAGTCCTCAGGTCTGACATTGCTACATTCAAAATGCTTGTTGATGTCCACGAGCCAATCATCAGCGTCAGTGGCCTCGGCACAATAGCTGAAAGACTTCGGCTGATTTGCAAGGAATTGGTTGAGGGTAGCGAAGTGAGGCTAATTGTTGCCCTGGCCTTGATTTCCCTGATTGCCTTGCCCTTGGTTGCATTCTTGCATGAGCTGAATCAATATCTGAGTATTGGCGTTGGTGGCTGTCATCAAAGCTTGCCATGCCTCCGGAGGCGGAGGTGGTGGCGGAGGGTTCTCCTGACTCCCATCGTTGCGTTCCGAATTCTGACGCGTTGGCGGAGCCATCCTGAAGAGGGTGACATCCATTAGCATCTTGAAAGACATATATTCAAGCTGAATCAAGGGACCGAAATTGCAACATATAGCCTTACCATTTGAACAAGAATGAACGAATGAATTCCAAAGTAAAATCATCACACTTCCATAAGCTGAGAAGCCACTTAGATAAAGATAGAAGAATAAAATCAACAAGGCACGGATATGAACAAATACTTGGTAAGGATTAACCAATCCCAAACCAAATATCTGCGGGAAGAAATACTATAGCTACATGAATTCCCACCTATAGAACTCCCGAAACTTTCTGGTTATGCAATCAGGTGTTAGGGACATAGGGGAAGCAAAATGTCTCACCCAAACTAACAATCCCTACATCCAGTTGTATCCATCCTTCAACACATAACCAAGAAACCTTCGGAAATCGTTTACCTCAACCTTCGAAAAGCATCCGTTATACGAGTTAAGGCAATACTCCCGAACTCCACTCCAGTACTGGGTGTTATCGAGGTTATCTCACCAACAACTGCATAAAAGAGATTTTCGATGTTGGCGAAACTCAGGAATTCCAGAACTGCCACGATAAAATTGTGACGACAACACCTCAGAGCTCAACTCCCCGGGACACTGCCACAACCCCTAAACGACAGGAGGCACCAAGAACAATGTTCTCGTCACAAAACCATCGGAACGATTCCAAGATACCCGCGTGATCCTAATTTTTTTTAGTGAAATTTGAGGAGAGTAGAGTCAAAACTTTTATGTCAGGGGGCCTCACCAGAGCGACGAAGGGACTGGGGAGTAAAAAGAATCCTACTCTCCGATATATATAATCCTAAGATTCAAAACATTTTTTCTAGACTCAACAACGCCAGCGGTTCGATCAAGCAGGGGGCTCCTAAGTTGGGGATATCTCTGATTACCAACTTGTAACACCCACGATGCGGCTATATCTCCCACGTGTCGAGGCACGACTTAGAGGCATAACCGCATGGTGGTTTTGTCGCAAGAAGGGTCATCTTCACACAATCCCATGTAATGAACAAGAATGGGATAAAGAGTTGGCTTACAATCGCCACTTCACACAATACATAACTTAAACAAGCATCATTCAAAGTACAATCAAGGTCCGACTACGGAACCAAAATAAAAGAAGACAACCCCAAATGCTAGATCCCCGATCGTCCCAACTGGGCTCCACTACTGATCATCAGGGAAAGAAACGTAGTAACAACCACGTTCCTCGTCGAACTCCCACTTGAGCTCGGTTGCGTCATCTGCACTGGTCTCATCGGCACCTGCATCTGTTTTGGTAGAATCTGTGAGTCACGAGGACTCAGCAATCTCACACCCGCGAGATCAAGACTATTTAAGCTTATAGGAAGGGTGGAGTAGTGAGGTAGAGCTGCATCAAGCACTAAGTATATATGGTGTCTAACATACACAAATGAGAGCGAGAAGAGAGGCAAAGCACGATCATGAAGCTAGAAGTGATCAAGAAGTGATCCTGAAACTACTTATGTTCATACATAACCCCAAACCGTGTTCACTTCCCGGACTCCACCGAGAAGAGACCATCACGGCTACACACGCGGTTGATGTATTTTAATTAAGTCAAGTGTCAAGTTCTCTACAACCAGACATTAAAAAATTCCCATCTGCCTCATAACCGCGGGAACGGATTTTGAAAGATAATACCCTCCAGGGGTGTCTCAACTTAGCCCATCATAAGCACTCACGGTCAACGAAGGATATTCCTTCTCCCGGGAAGACCCGATCAGTCTCGGAATCCCGGTTATAAGACATTTCGACAATGGTAAAACAAGACCAGCAAAGCCGCCCAAATGTGCCGACAAATCCCGATAGGAGCTGCACATATCTCGTTCTCAGGGCACACCAGATGAACACTACGTACGGCAACCGAAGATACCCCAAGTTGCCTAGGGGCGACACCGCAAGTGGCTCTAATTTGGACCAGCACTCGGAGGAGCACTGGCTCGGGGGTTAAAATAAAGATGACCCTTGAGTCCGCGAAACCCAAGGGAAAAAGGCTTAGGTGGCAAATGGTAAAACCAAGGTTGGGCCTTGCTGGAGGAGTTTTATTCAAGGCGAACTGTCAAGGGGGTCCCGTAAATCACCCAACCGTGTACGGAACGCAAAAATCAAGGAACATAACACCGGTATGATGGAAACTAGGGCGGCAAGAGTGGAACAAAACACCAGGCATAAGGCCGAGCCTTCCACCTTTTACCAAGTGTATAGATGCATTAATTAAATAAGAGATATTGTGATATCCCAACATATCCATGTTCCAACATGGAACAAACTTCATCTTCACCTGCAACTAACAACGCTATAAGAGGGGCTGAGCGAAAGCGGTAACATTGCCAGACAACGGTTTGCTAGGAAAGGATGGTTAGAGGCTTGACATGGCAACATGGGAGGCATGATATAGCAAGTGATAGGTATCGCGGCATAGAAAAAGAGCGAGCAACTAGCAAGCAAAG
This sequence comes from Aegilops umbellulata, assembly GCA_032464435.1. Lineage (NCBI taxonomy): Eukaryota > Viridiplantae > Streptophyta > Magnoliopsida > Poales > Poaceae > Aegilops > Aegilops umbellulata. The sequence continues at coordinate 368,750,657 of CP136054.1, read as the reverse complement.
ATAGAAGTGATTTCGAGGGTATGGTCATCTTGCCTGCGAGGTTCTCAGAGTTGTCGAAAGCTTGATCCTCGTAAGCGTTCTCAACAGGTTCCTCGTTCACGTACTCGTCTCCTGGATCTACCCAAAGCAAGAACACAAGCAAAGGACCAACAATCAAACCATGGGCAAAGCACGAGCAACATGATGCAATACATGGCATGTTATGCGAGATGTGATATGCAATGCATATGCGGGCTCTGGAAGGGAAAAGATGAACTTAGCAGAAAAACAGAGCATGGCATAAACAACATCATGAAGGCATCTTCGCTAGCTCGATTCACTCACCACAAGGTATTGCATGATAAACTAAGCATACTACCAGAAAGAAGATATGCTCAAGAAACTAACCAAAGCAAGAAAAAACTCATAGCATGCATGGATCAACTACAACAAGCTTGGCGAAATTGATTAACATGTAAACAATCTGCGAGGAACAATTTATAGCAAAAGTGGAGCAAGATTGAGTCATGCTAGGGCACTCCATAATTGTCAAAAAGGCCATGGATGGAGAGAGCACATCCATATTTTCAAAACATCCTTACTGAATATACACGAAAGAAGCATGGATCTCTCTTTAGCAACATGGATACATGGCATAAAAATAACAGCAGAACAATGACTTAGCAAAATCCTAAGTCCGTGAAAACAGCAACATCACGAAGCCTAGTTTGCATGCTTGTGCTAGTCACCACATAGATAAAAAAAAATACATGGCATACACCCCTGTAAATATGGCATGTCATAGTCCAAAACACATGTAGAGCTCATGTCCATAAGATGCACACAATAAATGTAGCAAAAATGACAAATAAACATGTTCTGATAAACTACAGCAGAAAACATTTTATAGCACTCTTGCAACAATGTTTAGGGCATCAAGATGAACTCAAATGAACATGGCACAATGGAACAAAATGATGATCACGTCCTGATGAACATTTCGATATATCGTATGCACGAAACGGAGCTACGGTGACATAGTTATGATGCGATGAACAGAGCAATAAATGCATAAATTAAAAGACAGAGAAATCGGGTCAACCCTAGGGTGTGCTCAGATCCAGATCCGGGCGGCACGGATCCCGAGGATCGCCGGAGTGCACTCGCCGGAGCTGCGGGAGGAGGTGGCCGGAGCTGGAGGAAGATGGGGCGGCGAGATCCGGGGCCGGGGAGGCCGGATCTGGCGCGGGCGCCGGCGACCGGAGAGGAAGAGGCGGCGACGCGGTGCCGACGGCGGGCGGCGCGGGGCGGGCAGCGGGCGAGGCAGCGGCGAGCGGCGCGCGGGGGCGGCGGACGCGGTCGCGGGGCGCGGGGAGCGCGGGCGAGGCGGCGAACAGACCTCGGGGGCCCGACCCGGGCTCGGGCGGGCTGGCGGCGACGGGCAGCGGTGGAGGGCCACGTGGCGCGCCCTGATTCGCCGAGCGGCGGTGGGCGAACGTGTCCGGCCCGGTCCGGATGCGTCCGGCGGCGGCGGGGAGGAATTTGTCTAGGGTTTGCCCGAAATTTCGGAGGGGGAGGTGTTTTTATAGGTAGAGGGAGCTAGGAGGCTCCAAATGGAGTGTAGTTATTGCCCACATGATCGTGATCGAACGACCGAGAGGATGGAAGGGGTTAGGATGGTTTATTGAGCCATTTTGGAGGGGTGTTGGGCTGCAACACACACGAGGCCTTTACGGTTCCCCGGTTAACCGTTGGAGTATCAAACGGACTCCAAATGGCACGAAACTTGACAGGCGGTCTACCGGTGGTGTACCAAGGCCGCTTGGCAAATCTCGGTCCATTCCAAGAATGTTTAACACCCGCACACGAAAAGAGGCAAAAGGGGGCGCCGGAGGACGTAGGAGTGCCCGATTGCAAAACGGACAACGGGGAAAATGCTCGGATGCATGAGACGAACACATATGCAAGTGCGATGCACATGATGCCATGATATGAAATGCATGACATGGACAAAATGCAACACAAATACAAGAACCCAACCACGAATCTCATAACTTAGTGCCGAAAATGGCAAGAGTTGGAATACAAATATGGCAAGTTACATCCGGGGTGTTACAGCTCGGCTGGATCGGAGTTCGAGGGACGTCATTGAGTTGAACGTGTGCTGAACTCGGAGGTGCCGTGCGTTCGATACTTGATCGGTCGGATCGTGAAGACGTACAACTACATCAACCGCGTTGTGCTAACGCTTCTGCTTTCGGTCTACGAGGGTACGTGGACGCACTCTCCCCTCTCGTTGCTATGCATCACCATGACCTTGCGTGTGCATAGGATTTTTTTTGAAATTACTACGTTCCCCTACAGTGGCATCCGAGCCTGGTTTTATACGTTGATGTTATATGCACGAGTAGAACACAAGTGAGTTGTGGGCGATACAAGTCATACTGCTTACCAGCATGTCACACTTTGGTTCGGCGGTATTGTTGGATGAAGCGGCCCGGACCGACATTACACGTACGCTTATACGAGACTGGTTCTACCGACGTGCTTTGCACACAGGTGGCTGGCGGGTGTCAGTTTCTCCAACTTTAGTTGAACCGAGTGTGGCTACGCCCGTTCCTTGAGAAGGTTAAAACAACACTAACTTGACGAAGTATCATTTTGGTTTTGATGCGCAGGTAGGAACGGTTCTTGCTCAGCCCGTAGCAGCCACGTAAAACTTGCAACAACAAAGTATAGGACGTCTAACTTGTTTTTGCAGGGCATGTTGTGATGTGATATGGTCAAGGCATGATGCTATATTTTATTGTATGAGATGATCATGGTTTGTAACCGAGTTATCGGCAACTGGCAGGAGCCATATGGTTGTCGCTTTATTGTATGCAATGCAATCGCTCTGTAATTGCTCTACCTTATCACTAAGCGGTAGCGATAGTCGTAGAAGCAATAGTTGGCGAGACGACAACGATGCTACGATGGAGATCAAGGTGTCGCGCCGGTGACGATGGTGATCATGACGGTGCTTCAGAGATGGAGATCACAATCACAAGATGATGATGGCCATATCATATCACTTATATTGATTGCATGTGATGTTTATCTTTTATGCATCTTATTTTGCTTTGATTGACGATAGCATTATAAGATGATCTCTCACTAAATTTCAAGATAAAAGTGTTCTCCCTGAGTATGCACCGTTGCCAAAGTTCGTCATGCCGAGACACCACGTGATGATTGGGTGTGATAAGCTCTACGTCCATCTACAACGGGTGCAAGCCAGTTTTTGCACACATAGAATACTAAGGTTAAACTTGACGAGCCTAGTATATGCAGATATGGCCTCGGAATACTGAGACCGAAAGGTCGAGCGTGAATCATATAGTATATATGATCAACATAGTGATGTTCACCATTGAGAACTACTCCATCTCACGTGATGATCGGACATGGTTTAGTTGATTTGGATCACGTGATCGCTTAGATGATTAGAGGGATGTCTATCTAAGTGGGAGTTCTTAAGTAATATGATTAATTGAACTTAAATTTATCATGAACTTAGTACCTGATAGTTTTTTTGCATGTCTATGTTGTTGCAGATAGATGGCTCGTGCTGTTGTTCCGTTGAATTTTAATGTGTTCCTTGAGAAAGCAAAGTTGAAAGATGATGGTAGCAATTACACGGACTGGGTCCGTAACTTGAGGAGTATCCTCATTGCTGCACAGAAGAATTACGTCCTGGAAGCACCGCTAGGTGCCAAACCTGCTGCAGGAGCAACACCAGATGTTATGAACGTCTGGCAGAGCAAAGCTGATGACTACTCGATCGTTCAGTGTGCCATGCTTTACGGCTCAGAACCGGGACTTCAACGACGTTTTAAACGTCATGGAGCATATGAGATGTTCCAGGAGTTGAAGTTAATATTTCAAGCAAATGCCCGGATTGGGAGATATGAAGTCTCCAATAAGTTCTACAACTGCAAGATGGAGGAGAATAGTTCTGTCAGTGAGCATATACTCAGAATGTCTTGGTATAACAATCACTTGATTCAACTGGGAGTTAATCTTCCGGATGATAGCGTCATTGACAGAATTTTTCAATCACTGCCACCAAGCTACAAGAGCTTAATGATGAACTATAACATGCAAGGGATGGATAAGACGATCCCCGAGCTCATCGCAATGCTAAAGGCTGCGGAGGTAGAAATCAAAAAGGAGCATCAAGTGTTGATGGTCAATAAGACCACTAGTTTCAAGAAAAAGGGCAAAGGGAAGAAGAAGGGGAACTTCAAGAAGAACAGCAAACAAGTTGCTGCTCAAGAGAAGAAACCCAAGTCTGGACCTAATCCTGAGACTGAGTGCTTCTACTGCAAGCAGACTGGTCACTGGAAGCGGAATTGCCCCAAGTATTTGGCGGATAAGAAGGATGGCAAGGTGAACAAAGGTATATGTGATATACATGTTATTGATGTGTACCTTACCAGAGCTTGCAGTAGCACCTGGGTATTTGATACTGGTTCTGTTGCTAACATTTGCAACTCGAAATAGGGACAACGGATTAAGGGAAGACTGGCTAAGGATGAGGTGACGATGCGCGTGGGAAATGGTTCCAAAGTCGATGTGATCGCCGTCGACACGCTACCTCTACATCTACCTTCGGGATTAGTTTTAGACCTAAATAATTGTTATTTGGTGCTAGCGTTGAGCATGAATATTATATCTAGATCTTGTTTGATGCGAGACGGTTATTCATTTACATCTGAGAATAATGGTTGTTCTATTTATATGAGTAATATCTTTTATGGTCATGCACCCTTGAAGAGTGGTCTATTTTTGTTGAATCTCGATAGTAGTGATACACATATTCATAATGTTGAAGCCAAAAGATGCAGAGTTGATAATGATAGTGCAACTTATTTGTGGCATTGCCGTTTGGGTCATATTGGTGTAAAGCGCATGAAGAAACTCCATACTGATTGACTTTTGGAATCACTTGATTATGAATCACTTGGTACTTGCGAACCGTGCCTCATGGGAAAGATGACTAATACACCGTTCTCCGGAACTATGGAGCGAACAACTAATTTGTTGGAGATCATACATACTGATGTATGTGGTCCAATGAATGTTGAGGCTCGCGATGGGTATCATTATTTTCTCACCTTCACAGATGATTTAAGCAGATATGGGTATATCTACTTAATGAAACATAAGTCTGAAACATTTGAAAAGTTCAAAGAATTTCAGAGTGAAGTTGAAAATCATCGTAACAAGAAAATAAAGTTTCTATGATCTGACCGTGGAGGAGAATATTTAAGTTACGAGTTTGGTCTATATTTGAAACAATGCAAAACAGTTTCGCAACTCACGCCACCCGAAACACCACAGCGTAATGGTGTGTCCAAACGTTGTAATCGTACTTTACTAGATATGGTACAATCTACGATGTCTCTTATTGATTTACCGCTATCGTTTTGCGTTATGCTTTAGAGACGACCGCATTCACGTTAAATAGGGCATCATCAAAATCCGTTGAGACGACGCCTTATGAACTGTAGTTTGGCAAGAAACCAAAGTTGTCGTTTCTTAAAGTTTAGGGCTGCGTGAAAAAGCTTCAACCTAATAAGCTCGAACCCAAATCGGAGAAATGTGTCTTCATAGGATACCCAAAGGAAACTGTTGGGTACACCTTCTATCACAGATCCAAAGGCAAGACATTCGTTGCCAAGAATGGATCCTTTCTAGAGAAGGAGTTTCTCTCGAAAGAAGTGAGTGAGAGGAAAGTAGAACTTGATGAGGTAAATGTACCTGCTCCCTTATTGGAAAGTACTTCATCACAGAAACCGGTTCTGTGACACTTACACCAATTAGTGAGGAAACTAATGATGATGATCATGAAGCTTCAGATCAAGTTACTACCGAACCTCATAGGTCAACCAATGTAAGATCCACACCAGTGTGGTATGGTAATCCTGTTCTGGGGGTTATGTTACTAGACCATGACGAACCTACGAACTATGAAGAAGCGTGGTGGGCCCAGATTACACAAAATGGCTTGAGGCCATGAAATCTGAGATGGGATCCATGTATGATAACAAAGTATGGACTTTGGTTGACTTGCCCGATGATCGGCAAGCCATCGAGAATAAATGGATCTTCAAGAAGAAGACTGAGGCTGACGGTAATTTTACTGTCTATAAAGCTCGACTTGTTGCAAAAGGTTTTCGACAAGTTCAAGGGATTGACTACAATGATACCTTCTCACCCGTAGCGATTCTTAAGTCTGTCCGAATCATGTTAGAAATTGCCGCATTTTATGATTATGAAATTTGGAAAATGGATGTCAAAACTGCATTCCTGAATGGATTTCTGGAAGAAGAGTTGTATATGATGCAACCGAAAGGTTTTGTCGATCCAAAGGGAGCTAACAAAGTGTGCAAGCTCCAGCGATCCATTTATGAGCTGGAGTTGGAATAAACGTTTTGATAGTGTGATCAAAGCATATGGTTTTATACAAACTTTTGGAGAAGCCTATATTTACAAGAAAGTGAGTGGGAGCTCTGTAGCATTTCTGATATTATATGTGGCTGACATATTGTTGATTGGAAATGATATAGAATTTCTGGATAGCATAAAGGGATATTTGAATAAGAGTTTTTCAATGAAGGACCTCGGTGAAGCTGCTTATATATTGGGCATCAAGATCTATAGAGATAGATCAAGATGCTTAATTGGACTTTCACAAAGCACATACCTTGACAAAGTTTTGAAGAATGTTACAAGGTGTGAAGTTGAGTAAGACTCAATGCCCAACCACTGCAGAAGATAGAGAGAAAATAAAAGATGTTCCCTATACTTTAGCCATAGGCTCTATCATGTATGCAATGCTGTGTACCAAACCTGATGTGTGCTTTGCTATTAGTTTAGCAGGGAGGTACCAAAGTAATCCGAGGGTGGATCACTAGACAGCGGTCAAGAACATCCTGAAATACCTGAAAAAGACTAAGGATATGTTTCTTGTTTATGGAGGTGACAAAGAGCTCGTCGTAAATGGTTACGTCGATGCAAGCTTTGACACTGATCCGGACGATTCTATATCGCAAACCGGATACATGTTTATATTGAACGGTGGAGCTGTCAGTTGGTGCAGTTCTAAACAAAGCGTCGTAGCGGGATCTACATGTGAAGCGGAGTACATAGCTGCTCCGGAAGCAGCAGAAGGAGTATGGATGAAGGAGTTCATATCCGATCTAGGTGTCATACCTAGTGCATCGGGTCCAATGAAAATCTTTTGTGACAATACTGGTGCAATTGCTTTGGCAAAGGAATCCAGATTTCACAAGAGAACCAAGCACATCAAGAGACGCTTCAACTCCATCCGGGATCAAGTCCAGGTGGGAGACATAGAGATTTGCAAAATACATACGAATCTGAATGTTACAGACCCGTTGACTAAGCCTCTTCCACGAGCAAAACATGATCAACACCAAGGCTCCATGGGTGTTAGAATCATTACTTTGTAATCTAGATTATTGACTCTAGTGCAAGTGGGAGACTGAAGGAAATATGCCCTAGAGGCAATAATAAAGTTATTATTTATTTCCTTATATCATGATAAATGTTTATTATTCATGCTAGAATTGTATTAACCGGAAACATGATACATGTGTGAATACATAGTCAAACAGAGTGTCACTAGTATGCCTCTACTTGACTAGCTCGTTGATCAAAGATGGTTATGTTTCCTAGCCATAGACAAAGTGTTGTCATTTGATTAACGGGATCACATCATTAGGAGAATGATGTAATTGACTTGACCCATTCCGTTAGATTAGCACTTGATTGTTTAGTATGTTGCTATTGCTTTCTTCATGACTTATACATGTTCCTATGACTATGAGATTATGCAACTCCCGTTTGCCTGAGGAACACTTTGTGTGGTACCAAACGTCACAACCTAACTGAGTGATTATAAAGGTGCTCTACAGGTGTCTCCGAAGGTACTTGTTGGGTTGGCGTATTTATAGATTAGGATTTTTCACTCCGATTGTCGGAGAGGTATCTCTGGGCCCACTCGGTAATGCACATCACGATAAGCCTTGCAAGCATTGCAACTAATGAGTTAGTTGTGGGATGATGTATTACGGAACAAGTAAAGAGACTTGCCGGTAACGAGATTGAACTAGGTATTGAGATATCGACGATCGAATCTCGGGCAAGTAACATACTGATGACAAAGGGAACAACGTATGTTGTTATGCGGTTTAACCGATAAACATCTTCGTAGAATATGTGGGAGCCAATATGAGCATCCAGGTTCCGCTATTGGTTATTGACCGGAGATGTGTCTCGGTCATGTCTACATAGTTCTCGAACCCGTAGGGTCCGCACGCTTAAAGTTCGATGACGGTTACATTACGAGTTTATGTGTTTTGATGTATCGAAGGTAGTTCGGAGTCCGTGATGTGATCATGGACATGAAGAGGAGTCTCAAAATGGTCGAGATGTAAATATTGATATATTGGACGACTATGTTCGGGGAGTTTCGGACATATACCAGAGTACCGGGGGGTTACCGGAACCCCCCGGGGAGACTAATGGGCCTATTTGGCCCTAGTGGAGAAGAGGAGGGGCGGCCAAGGGCAGCCGTGCGCCCCCTTCCCCAGTCCGAATTGGACGAGGAGGGGGGGGTGGCGGCGCCCCCTTTCCTTTCCCCCTCTCTCTCCTTCCCTCTCCTCTCTTACTCCCACATGGAAGGGGGAGTCCTACTCCCGGTGGGAGTAGGACTCCTCATGGGGTGCGCCTAGGGTGGCCGGCCCCCTCCCCCTCCTCCACTCCTTTATATACGGGGAGGGAGGCACCCCTTGGAGACACAACAATTGATCTCTTGGATCTCTTAGCCGTGTGCGGTGCCCCCCTCCACCATAATCCACCTCTATAATATCGTAGCGATGCTTAGGCGAAGCCTTGCGTCGGTAGCAACATCATCATTGTCACCACGCCGTCGTGCTGACGGAACTCTCCCTCAAAGCTTGGCTGGATCGGAGTTCGAGGGACGTCATCGAGTTGAACGTGTGATGAACTCGGAGGTGTCGTGTGTTCGGTACATGATCGGTCGGATCGTGAAGATGTACGACTACATCAACCGCGTCGTGCTAACACTTCCGCTTTCGGTCTACGAGGGTACATGGACACACTCTCCCCTCTCGTTGCTATGCATCACCATGATCTTGCGTGTGCGTAGGAAAATCTTTGAAATTACTATGTTCCCCAACAATAGGTTGTTCTGGCGAAAGGAAGCGTTGTGGTGTGAGGATAGTTGAGTGTCCAATCCTCAGAGGTGAAGAACCAGTCCAGTTTCTCCAGTAATGGAGCTTCCTGCATATTGCTCCACGTGTAGGAGCGACCTTTCAGTGGGATTTCAATAAGAGCTAACTGTGAAATGGCTTCATTGAAGGCAAGCATATCTTGCACATTACCCCCCTCCCTGTTCCGATCCTGAGGATATCTGAAGTAATTGAAATCACCAAGTACGAGCCAATTGTCATCCTCACCATTAATATTTTGAAACCAGTTTAGGAAGTTCAGTCTCTCTGGTTGCTGGCAAGGTCCATAATCATTGGTAAGGATCCAATTATCTCCATTTTGTTTGGAAGTGAACTCAATAGTGATAGAATTTATAGTTTTTTCAATAGTAGTACCAGTGAAAACATGATCATTCCCAACCACCAGAAGTCCTCCTGATGCCCCCACTGATGGGACAAAATCAAATTTATTAAGCCGTCTAGGGCAGAAGTTCCTCAAATAATTACTGTAAAAAAGTTCTCTCTTAGTCTCTTGCAGACACAAAATAGAGCAAGCAACCTCTTCAATCTTATTAGCAACAACAAGGTGTTTCTTATCATCATTAAGCCCTCTCACATTCTAGTTTAAAATATTCCAAGATTTGGCCATGGATGAAACAAAAGCATGATACTAAGGATAACAAAAGATGGCATACACTGAGCGCTGATCAGTAGCCAGACACTTTCACCCACAATTACAAAAATAGGCATGAGAAAAGACATCACAAAGTCTTTGCAACTACTATCCACTGAGAAGAACAAAGAAAAACTAGAATGACTAGATAACTAGTTCTGGCTCTTGCTTGAGGTCTTGCTCTTCTATCCTGTTTCCACTGCTTTGGAGTTATTGCACTTGAGCTTCTTGGGCCCCATCTTCAGGATGTTCTCTATTGAATCCTGAGCATTGACTTTGCAAAAGGAAACATTTAGGTTTTTAACCACTTTCCCAGGGATAGGAGGAGGTAGAGCATGACAGGCAAGGCAATTTCTATCAGTGCAATTAGGTCTTTTAAAGCCTTTGTTCAGTGCCTGAATTCGACAACTTCTCCTTACCTCAGTTTCCACTAGTGGTAATTTGTCTTTCCTTTTCTTGTTCTTCTGAATAGCAGAGGTAGAGGAAGCAGTCCTTTCCTCAGAAGACTTGCAGTGTGGGGTAGCCTCATTCTCTTGATCCACTTCAGTAGATTGTGCCGACTGCAGATCATGGCAAGCACCATGCAAAGAGGCATAAGTATCAGGTATGGCAAAAGGTTTGTGCAAATTTGACTCAGATCCTTAAACAATAAAATCCCGAACTTGAGAAGTAACAAATTTCTTTGCCCAGTCAAACTTATCTGGTGAGAGGAGGGCCACTGATAAAAAGTTAACCCACTCAATGGGAACCTGAATTACCTTTTTGCTGTCAGCTTTTGGTGCAAAATGTAGCCTCCAAGTTTCAGCACCTTCCTGTCCCAGAAGAGCAGAATCAGAGGAAGGAATGTTGATCTATTCATTCCTCTCCTTTTCCATGATGATTGGGTCTGGAAGATCTGATGGCATGTGCACAAAACCCACAAGATGATTTTGATTAACATCCAAGTACTTTGGTGTAGGAAAACCAGGATGTGCAGCAAGATCAGACTGAGAGTGCTCAGAAAACGCACCAATATCTACCTGAGAGGCCAGGGGTGGTGGCACTAGATGTGGTTGAAATACAGAGCTATCCATGAGTCTGTCTCCATGGTCAGTAACCTTGGTCATATCCTCTGCAGAAAGGTTGACATCCTTTCCTGGTTCTGCTGCAGTGGTCACAACTAACATGGCACTTTCTTGTAACATAGGATCAAAATCCGATGCGTTCCCAGGGGCTTTCTGAAGACTTTCTTGGTTTATTGGATCAGAAGCAGAGTGCTATAACTGGTTCTGGTCGGCAAGCATAGCATCCAGTAAACAATCAGGTTCTAGGAGCGCAGCTCGGCCTGAAGGGACTTGTGCAATGACCATGTTCTGTAGAAGAGGGGCCAATGGATGATGTAAGTGCATCTAGTGCCACCCCTAGTTGGTTTTGGAGTATTGACGACAAACCTGGTTGAGGGACTAATGTGTTTGTGAGAATTGCAGGATAACACAGGTAGCAGTCCCTCATTAATTCGGTTTACCTACCGGAGACGACCCCTAAAAATGTATGAAGACATTGACGACAATGGTGGTATATGAAGATATTCACATTGAAGACTATGATGTGAGAAGACATTGAGTGAATACTATGGAGCGCGAAGACTTAGTTGTTTCGTTGTTTCCGTTTCATCTTTGTTGAGTCATAGGAACCACCGTACTATTAAGTGGGGTCCAAGTGAACAAAGTCAGAGTGACTGAAGTGATGCTCAACCAAAATCGTATGTCTTCGAGCGAAGACAATGAGAGCAAATCTTATCCAGAGCTGGATGAGTCAGCTTTACTTGCAGCCCAAGTAAAGTTGCCGTGTGTGTTTGAAATCTGACCGTTGGAACACGTGTCAGTTCCTTAGTGACCTAGGGTCATTTCAGACAAATCAGGTCAGGTTGCCTAGTGGCTATAAATAGCCCACCCCCTACACCATAAATTGGTGGCTGCTCAGAGTTAGCGCACATCTTTTGTCGTTTGAGAGCAACCCACCTCCGAAGCTTTTGAGAGAGAGAAATCCTTGCGAGGACAAAGCCCAAACACCTAGAGCCAAAGAGTGTTAGGCATCACTGAGGTCTTTCTGTCTGCGTGACCTGAAGACTTGTTACGCTTGAGGACTGTGAATCCTCCAGTCAGTTAGGCGTCGTGTTCTGAGCATCCAAGAGTCATTGTAGATCGCCGGTGAACGAAGTCTATGAAGGTTTGGAAGTCTACCTTGAAGACTTACCAGAGTAATTGGGCGAGGACTGGGTGTCCTTAGCTCAAGGGGAATAAGGTGAAGACGCGGTCTTCTGAGTTAAATCTCAGCCTCCCTAACCAGACGTACAGTTGTCACAGCAACTGGAACTGGTCCAACAAATCCTGTGTCCTCAACAAGTGACTAGTTCTATCCTCTCCCTCTCTTTACTTAGAGTTTGTCTTCGTGAAGTCATTGTGTTGGGGATATTACTACCTGGCGTAAACCGGCTCAGACAGGCCGGGTTAGCTTCATCAATAGTTGAGTATGTTAAAGCCCATGTAGGCAGATGAGGATAGCATGGAAGGGTTCAGGCCCACAATCGGTTTGAAGCCCATAGCCGTAAACCGACGTCGGTATGTAACTTGTATGGTAAGTTAGAAACAGTGGAGACCGAACCGGACACATGTATGAGCCGGTCTCGGGACTCTGTAAACCGACAGGCGTTACCCGTGTATATAAGGGGATGACCTGGCGACGGTTCAAGGACAACAGACAACAACTCGAGACTTAGGCGAAGCTTGTTTGCTCCCTAGTCATCGAAACCCCATCAGTTCCATCACAACTAGACGTAGGCTTTTACCTTCATCGAAGGGGCCGAACTAGTATAAACTCTCTTGCGTCCCTGTGTCCGCTTTAACCCCTTCAAGCTAACCCGTAGCGATGGCTCCACGACTAAGTCCTTTCACGAGGACATCTGCCGTGACAAAACCACGACAGTTGGTGCCCACGGTGGGGCTATCGCACGATGGTTTCAAGTTCTTGGAGGGCAACTTCGAAGGACTCAAGGGTTATGCCGTGGGCCGGATGACCAAGAGTCGCCGTGGCAAGCTCTACATAGACGATGCAGGATGGGGCCCCGAGGCCGGCTCAATCGAGTACGAGTACCGGGTCCCCTTTGGTGGCATACACGTCTTCATTGGCAAGATCGGTGAACCGGGCCCTGAGCCGGACATCTGCACCAACCTCGGCGAAACGGCTCAGCGTGCACGATCTGCCGAGGTTAAACTGGCCGTGAAGCGCGCCTTCGTGGGAGTCATCCATGGAGGAGAATACGAGGATGGATCGGAATCTGGTGGTGAGACCGTCGTTTATTCCGGCGATGAGTCCTCGACCGGAGAAACCGAATCGTTGTATCAGTTACAAGATGGCCGAATTGGGGGCTGTTCCGATGGCGACAGTATTCTGGACCCATCTGATCTGCCTAACCGGGTTGGAATATTCATGGCCGGTACACAAGCAGCGATCCACTCTTCGACCGCAACAACAATGATCTCCGGGTCAGTGACGACGACGGCAGCCGGGGCAGGAAGCCCTGTGCGCCCGCCGGCTCAAGTTTTATCTGATCTGTTTGATGCGTTGGCTACGCTCATGGCAGAGGCTAACCCGGTGGATCAGGACGCCCACAACGCATAAGTCGCAAAGGTAAAGGATCAGATTACTCAGGCCAAGGCCGATTTAGCGGCTGAGAACGCCAGGATGACCGTAGAACGGGTCGCTTTGGACGCATAGGCTTATCGGCTTATGCTGGATCAGAACGCATCACATGAGGTTCTGAAGAGGAAGCACCGGTCTCGCTTACCTCCGGTTTATGAGGCCAGAGACCTCTTTAACACCCCAGGAGCAGGAACCAGTAACCCGCCTATGGTAAACCGGGCGGAAGCACCAGGGGCGGGCGCGCCGGTTCAACCTCGCATGGTGGATCCGCCTCGTCAGAACAATATCGTGCCTCAGCCTGTCCCGACACCTCCGGGTCATTATTCCAATCCGATGGACAACCTTGTTGCTGCCGCTTCACGACTGGAGGCCATCCCAATTGAAGGTGATTCTCCGGCAGCGGTGGAGACGCGCCGGGTTAAGGAACTTCTTCGGACAGCCTTGATTCAACAGGAAGCATATTCATACAGTCACGATCGGATTCATTCTACCCCTCACCCGAGCCAGAGCTATAGCAGGCGCATGGACGAACCAGCCGTGTCAAGCAACGCAAGAAACCGTGGAGCGCCTCGTGGCAACAACTCGACAGACGGTGTTGGTGACGCTCAGGAAGTGGTAGACCGGTCCCGAGCGCGCAGGGAGGCCGAGTTAGCAGCACATTATGAGGCTCGTCATCTTATGCCGGTTCGTCCAACCACCTCGGTCGAGCCAGGAGTTACCTCTAGTTCTTTGGTGGTGCCATGCCTTGTCCCCGCCTTGCGCAATGTGCGCCTGCCCAAGGATTTCTAGGGCCGCGCAAGGTACCAAATTACACTGCCGATTTATCTCCAGAGACATGGGTGGAGAGCTATGAGATGGCCATGGAGATGCTCGATGTGGATGATGCAGCATGTGCGAAGTATTTCACCATGATGCTAGAAGGAGCGGCCCGCACTTGGTTAAAAAGCTTACCGGCCAACTCTATCAGTTGTGGGCCGAGTTGAGATCCCGGTTTATCCAGAATTTCAAGGATACATGTAAGCAGCCTATGTCGATAGTGGACTTAGCGGCCTGTGTCCAGGAAGAAGGAGAGTCGACGACCTGTTGGGTGCGCCGGGTCTCGAAGATCTTGCACTCGTCAGACTGCATCAATGCCGATACAACAGTTATAACCTTGGAAGGAAACTGCCGGTTTGAACCTCTGAAGTTGAAATTGGGACGGCTGAAGCGCCATTGCAACGATATGGGGACCCTCATGGCTGCGTTAGTGAAGTATGCTGACTCGAATAGTACCAAGGATCCCGAGTCTGACGATAACAAGACAGGGAAGGGAAAGAAGAGCAGCAACTCCAAAGGGCAGCACCACAACACGGCGAGTCATGGAAACGGCGGCAAGCGTAAAGCGGATAGCAGCATGGACTTTGCGGCTAATACCAACGCGCAGGACAAAGGCCAGCGACGAAAGGGTAAACCGCCGAATCGCAGCAGAGCGCCCAATCCCAACCCGGACCGCTTGTCTTACCTGTTAAACGAGCCCTGTCCGAAACATGGGACGAAGGAGATGCCGGCCAACCATCTTTGCAAGGATTACTATATCATGCAAGAGTTCAAAAATTCTAATAATTTCCGGTATGATCAAGGATCAGGTGGCGGTTCAGGATCC
This sequence comes from Aegilops umbellulata, assembly GCA_032464435.1. Lineage (NCBI taxonomy): Eukaryota > Viridiplantae > Streptophyta > Magnoliopsida > Poales > Poaceae > Aegilops > Aegilops umbellulata. Next base: position 368,735,380 of record CP136054.1, on the reverse strand, counting down.
GGATCTCACAGGCCGGGCTATGGCGGAGGAAATTCCGGTTCAGGCTTCAATGGCAATCAAGGCGGGCAAAACAATCAAGGTAACCAGAGCAGCCAGGGTGGTTACAATCAGCAGCTGCAGTCGGGTTATCAGAGTCACCTGAAGCAGTTGAATAGTGGGCAATATCATGCTTTCACCACTAGTTTGGACAAGCGTGACCGAAAAGTTCATAAGCGGGCAGTAAATTCTGTTGAACCGGCGGTGCCCCGTTACTTACGCTGGTCCGAGCAGCCAATCGTATGGAGCAGAGAGGATCACCCTCCCCGGGTTGACAATCCGGGTCAGCTCGCGTTGGTGGTAGCACCTCAGGTGGGAGGTTATAAGTTCACCAAGGTGCTCATGGACGGAGGGAGCAGTATTAACATCCTCTACTATGAGACCTTCCGCCGTATGGGGTTAACAGATAAAAATCTTAAACCGTCCAATACGGTGTTCCACGGCGTGGTACCTGGTAAATCAGCATATCCTGTTGGAAAAATAGCCCTGGAGGTGGCTTTTGGAGATGATTATGACTCCAGATCAGAAATATTGACCTTTGAGGTGGTGAAAATTCAGAGTCCATATCACGCCTTGTTTGGACGGCCGGCTTATGCTAAATTCATGGCACGACCCTGTTATGTCTATTTACAGCTCAAGATGCCGGGTCACAAAGGAAGAATAACTGTCCATGGAGGCCGCAAGATTGCTTTGGAGTGTGAAGAAGGTGACGTGGCCTATGCTGAATCGGTTTGTGCCATGGAGGAGTTGAAATTTTACAAGGATAATGTTGATCCGGCAGACATGACTCCGTTGAAAAAGCCAACTACGGAGCATGATCCGGCCCTGAAATTTAAATCGGCTGCTGAGACTAAGCTTGTTGACTTCGTACCTGGCGATTGGTCCAAGCAGTTCAGTATCAATCGAACTTGGATCCAAAATAGGAAAGCGCGCTCATCGAGTTCATCCGTGAGAATCGGGACATCTTTGCGTGGAAGCCTTCTGACATGCCAGGTGTACCGAGAGAACTCGCTGAGCACACCCTAAATATTGATCCCAAGTACAAACCGGTGAAGCAGTTTCTCCTCCGGTTCAACGAAGAACGACGTAAGGCTATTGGAGAGGAAGTGGCCAGGCTCTTAGCGGCTGGATTTATCATCGAAGTTTTCCATCCTGAATGGTTGGCTAATCCGGTGCTGGTCCTTAAGAAGAATGGTACATGGCGTATGTGTGTGGATTACACGGATCTCAACAAGGCCTGTCCAGCAGATCCTTTTGCCCTCCCCCGTATTGATCAAATCATTGATGCTACGACGGGTTGTGAGCGTTTGAGTTTTTTGGATGCTTATTCTGGTTATCATCAGATCAAAATGGCAGTCAAGGACCAGGAGAAGACAGCCTTCATAACTCCCTTTGGAGCCTTCTGCTATGTGTCTATGCCTTTTGGGCTCAAGAGTGCCCAGGCGACTTATCAAAGGTGTGTACAGAATTGTCTGCATAAGCAAATCGGCCGAAATGTTCATGCCTATGTGGATGATATTGTGGTCAAGTCAAGGAAGAAGGAGACTCTGGTTGATGATTTGAAGGAAACCTTTAATAACCTGCGAACATACAAAATGATGCTCAATCCGGCCAAGTGCATTTTTGGTGTACCGGCAGGAAAGTTATTGGGTTTTTTGGTGTCCAACAGGGGAATTGAGGCTAATACGGAAAATATTACATCTATCACCTCCTTGGCCAAACCGAAGTGTATCAATGATGTTCAACGCTTGGAGGCCGGATCGCCGCGTTGAGCCGATTTATCAGCCGCCTTTGTGAGAAGGCGATTCCTTTGTATCAGATGCTGAAGAAAACGGATAACTTCGTTTGGAGTTCTGCCACTGATGAAGCATTTGAGGACTTAAAGCGGCAGCTCGCCAATCTGCATGTTCTTGCTGCTCCGGTTGACAAGGAACCATTGCTATTATATGTGGCAGCTAATGCTCGCGCAGTCATCGTAGCTATTGTGGTGGAGCGTAAAGAGGCAGGCAAGGAATATCCGGTTCAATGTCCGGTTTACTATATCAGTGAGGTACTTATTGAATCCAAGCAAAGGTACCCGCATTGGCAGAAATTGGTGTACGGAGTTTTCATGGCAAGCCGGAAGCTTAAATAGTACTTCCAAGGTCATCCCATCACAGTGGTCAGCTCTGCCCCTTTGGGAGACATAATCCAGAACAGGGAGGCAACTGGCCGGATTGCCAAGTGGGCCATAGAGCTTGGACCTCACGGGTTGAAATACATGCCTCGAACGGCGGTCAAATCTCAAGCACTTGTGGATTTCATCAATGATTGGACGGAACTGCAAGCACCTGAAGAAAAGCCAGATCACACCTATTGGACTATTCATTTTGATGGGTCCAGGCAACTGGAAGACTCGGGGGCTGGAGTCGTGTTAACTTCCCCACGAAGTGATAAGTTCTGTTACGTTCTCCGCTTAATGTTCCCTTGTACTAACAATGCAGCTGAGTATGAAGCTTTACTCCATGGTCTCCGGATGGCTAAGGAGATGAATCTAAGCCGAGTTAAGTGCTTCGGTGACTCGGACCTGGTGGCTCAACAAGTATCTGGCACTTGGGATTCCAAGGATCCGCTCATGGCAGCATATCGTCGTGAGGTGGATATTGTCACAGGTCACTTCAAAGGTTATCAGGTGGATCACGTGGATCGACGGAAGAACGAAGCGATGGACGCTTTGAGCCGGTTGGGTTCTCAACGTAAACTGGTTCCGCCTAATGTCTTCTTGGACGTTCTGCATAATCCGTCAGTCAAGCTCCCTGGCGAAGAGGATTTGGCTATTCCTAATCCGGAGGCTCAATTGGTGGCTGCTCTTCATGTCATCCCGGACTGGACGGTTCCTTATCTCGCGTACTTGAACCAGGCGAGTTACCAGAGGATGAGATCCTGGCCAGATAGATAATCCGGCGACCCAAGTCCATGACTATTATCAATGGCGAGTTGCATCGTTGCAGTGTGACAGGGGCGTTTCAACGCTGTGTGTCTCCTGAGGAAGGTTGTGAAATTTTACGAGAAATCCATGAAGGAGATTGTGGTCACCACGCCGGTTCAAAATCTTTGGTGGCTAAAGCGTTTCGCCACGGTTTCTATTGGTTTACTGCTCATGCTGATGCGGAGGACCTGGTCAGACGATGTGATGGCTGTCAGAAATTCGCAAGACGTGCTCATGTGCCGGCTCAAGAATTGAGGATGATTCCAATTACTTGGCCGTTTGCAACTTGGGGGCTGGATATGGTTGGGCCTTTCAAAAGGTCCAAGGACAAGAAAACCCACCTCTTGGTGGCGGTTGACAAGTTCACAAAGTGGGTGGAGGCAGAGCCCGTTAGCAAGTGTGACGCAGCCACGGCGGTTCAATTCATCAAAAAGGTGATATTCCGGTTTGGCTTTTCACACAGCATCATCACTGATAATGGTACCAACCTGTCCAAGGGTGCTATGAAGGAGTTCTGTCAACGTGAGCACATCCGGCTTGAGGTCTCATCAGTGGCTCACCCACAGTCCAATGGCCAAGCAGAGAGGGCTAATCAAGAGATCTTGCGAGGCATCAAACCCCGGCTTATGGTTCCTTTGCAGCGAACACCGGGTTGTTGGGTTGAAGAGTTGCCATATGTATTATGGAGCATCAACACCACGCCCAATAGATCGACAGGATACACACCGTTCTTCATGGTTTATGGAGCGGAGGCGGTTCTCCCTAGTGACATCCGTCATGACTCACCTCGTGTAGCGGCATATGTTGAAGCGGACAACGAGGCAGCACGACAAAATGCTCTGGACCTATTAGACGAGGAGCGTGACATAGTGGCTGCCCATTCAACGATTTATCAGCAAGATCTCCGTCGCTATCACAGTCGCCGGGTTAGAACCAGAACCTTTCAAGAAGGAGATTTGGTACTTCGGCTCATCCAAGATCAGACTGATATGCACAAGTTATCCCCACCTTGGGAGGGACCTTTTGTGGTCAGCAAGAATTTGCACAACGGTTCATACTACCTGATCGATATTCAAGAGCACAAAGACTCACGTACATCAGAGGAAGAGACCAACAGGCCGTGGAACATAACTCATCTTCGGCCTTACTATACTTGAGCCATAGGCTCTGCTTATGTACATATTATGACAATGTATATATTATGATCAATATAATAAACCGGAGCCTTAGTTAAAGCGGGGTATCTGTTATCTTTACATCATGTGTGGTTACACGGAGTTTCTGTCTTAAAGCGGCCTCCGGTTTACCCCTTGAGTTAGCTTTTCAAAAGCTCTATATTATATCACTTGGGGGCTTGGTCGTGTCCGAACCACAGCAACGCCATTTGGTAGGCGAAAAGCCACAACATCACTTGGGGACTTGGTCAAGTCTGAACCATAGTCACGCCTCTTGATCGGCCTAGTGCCACAACATCACTTGGGGCTTTGGTCGAACACGAACCATCGCTACACCTCTTGATCGGCGTAATGCCAATGCATCATTTGGGGACCTGGCTGACTCGAACCATAGCTACGCATGTTGGGGGCTTGGTCGTGTCCGACCTTGGTAATGCCTCTTGATCGGCTCAAAAGCCTCATTTGCAAATGGTTTTATCTTTGCCTTTGCTTGAATTTTGTTCTTTTTTGCTAAAGACCTTTTCTCATTTTGTTGCATTTTTAAACCGACATTGTTAAACCGGTTCAACTATCAATTACAAATTGACGGAACACGGTCAAATCTTAATCCGGAGACTAACTGCCCGGTTTGATTTTTCTATTACCATCCTATTATGGAGTAAAACCGGTGTTTATCATAACCGGGAACGGTTTGCATTGTAAACCGACCTTATATTACAGGAGCTGTTTTCTCCTCCAACAGTGTGGGTTTTTAACCCCGCTTCAAGATTGGCCAGCCAACTTCATGCCTAACAATGGCAGGTATTATGTATCTCAATATTTGGTAATATGTTTAAACCTAAGCTATTATCTTTGGTTTCACATACATAGATATCATGACCCGCCTACGATAAACTGCGAAGGCGTTTTAAGTTTTTTGGCTGCATAAAACAATTTGGAGATAGATAATTCAAAAGAAGCATCAATTGCAATAAGTATGCACAAAGGCATATCAAGACCAAGTGTATCAGCTAGCCTATTACAAGGCAATACAGTGCAAAATAAGATCATTGTTTTCTGCATATCACAGCGTGTAGTGTTTTAAACCGGCTTCCGGTTCACGCTTGGTCATCAGCCTGACCTGATGGTTGCAGATCATCTTGCGCCGGTTCAGCATCTTGCTCCCTACCCAGCGGCTGGAAATCAATAGTTGCCCAGTTGATTCCTGTTAATGCTTGAAACACAGCTTCATCACTGATCAGCAACGACGGTTCAATATCAGGAGCGTAAGTATGCTTACGGATTGGCGGGACAAGATTCTCCGCTTCAGGGATTGGTGCTGCAACCCGCTTGTTCTGATCATTGTAATTAGCTTGATAATGGGACATATCCGCTTCTTCCGCCAGCTGACAAGCCAAAGGGCGCACTTCCCGGTTTATGGCTCAGAGATCATCTTGATTGAACTCTGTCCCATCTTCTTTCAGACTAGGATAGCCTTGGGCCGCTTCAACAGGATCAAAATCAGGCACCCACGCCTTTGCCCGGATTAAGGCGTTTATGGCACCCGTCCTAGAGGCAGATCTCTTCAGCTCTTCAACCCGGGTAGGAAGCATGGATAGCCTTTCAAGGGTATCTTTGATCAAAGTAGGCGGTAGATTGTTATGGGACGCTGTATAGATGATCCGTTGGGCACCTGTGTACAGCTGCTCTATCAAAGTATAAGCAGCTTTCAGCTTCTTCCGCACAACCGATCCCAAGTGGCCAATGTGAGTTCCTACATCATTATAAGGGTTATTAAACCGACAGATACATATAAAGGTCTGCTCAAATCAGGAGAACAAGGGTACTTACCAAAGATAGCCGTGGTCATGGCATGAACCTGTCGCTTTACACTAGTTAATTCATCAACCACCGGTTTGAGAGCGGCTTCGGCTTTCTCCGCCCTTTGTGTTAAAGCGGCTTTTTCAGTTTCCCAATCCGCCCGCTCTTTGTTGAAGCCCTCCTTAATTTTCTCCATGGCGATTAAAGCGCTGGTTAACTCCTCTTTTGCCTTGGAGGTTTCGGCTTGTTGCGACTTCAGGTTCTCTTGCAGATCGGCGGTTTGACTTTCTTTTTTGCTCAACTTAGCCTGCATACAGATAGTTATATGATGAAAATGACAGTACAAATTTCAAGTACCAACCACATAACAAGTTATGCCCTTGATACTTGGGGGCTAATGCATATTTTCTCTTCATCATACAATTTCTACAAAGTCCCAAGCTCAATACAAGTATTCAACTTGGCACTTGGGGGCTAATGGCTATTTGCTCAATGACTACTGATACCGGAATTTTTGTCATCTAAAGTCCCGGTTTAACTGCATGAAGTTGAACCGGCCCTTGGGGGCTACGTTAGCAAAGTACAGATGAGTTGAAGTTCACATTGGAAAGTCCCGGTTTAAGTTGATATCTTAAACCGTCGCTTGGGGGCTATTGGAGTTGACACATTATAACATACAAGCAGAGAAGCATATAAGGAATTACCTCATATTTGTCCTTCATCAAGTTGACCAGACCAGCTTCATAATCACGGCTGGTGTACAGCCAGTTCAGATAGCCGGAATGGAGATCTTGGGTGTTCAGAGCGGCATAGGTTGCTAAATCGGCATTCCACTTGCACTACAAAAAAAAGACACATCCGTGACATTTTGGGCCGAACGAATTTTTTTCTGTCATACATATGACACTTCTATGACGATAATTGTGACAAAACCCGGTATCATCATAGATGTGGTGGGCTCCTACTTCTATGACAAAAAATCATGACAGAAAATGGGCTTTTCGTCCCGGGCGGGCCGGAGACGCAGCTGCATGACATTCTTTGGGCCGTCCAGGACGGAAAAAACAGTGGTAGAAGCGAGGGAGAGGAAAATTTTAGGGAGTTCCCGGTTACGGTGGGAGGTCGGGGGCCGAGCGATGCGCGTTTCTCTCGTACACGTACGCGTGTGTGTGCATGGCGTTGGCTCTAACTGAACCCAAGCGAGGCGTTGGGCTCTAACTGAACCCGAGCGATTGCACTGCAGGCTACGCGTTACTGAACCCGAGCGATCGGTCGATGGCTGTTAACTGAACCCGATCGAGCGATTCCTTCGCTACTGCTGCTAACTGAAGCCGATCAATGCTGCCTCTGGATGAACAGTGAGCGTTGCGCGCGGGGGGGGGGGGGGGGGTTGGATGAATAGTTCCCGGTGGGGGTGGATGAACAGGACCCCGTGGTGTTGCCTCTGGATGAACAGAACCCTGATCGATCGAGCCGGTTGGGGCTGGATGAACAGGACCCCGTGGAGGGCTGGATGAACAGGACCACCCCGTGTAGGGCAGGATGAACAGTAGACGGTGGAGGGGTGCCCGTGGAGGGGTGGTTGAACAGGACCCCGTGGTGTGGAGGGCTGGATGAACAGTAGACGGTGGAGGGGCGGTTGAACAGTAGCCAGTGGAGTAGCGCGCGGTGGAGGCTGGATGAACAGGAGCCCGTGGAGGCTGGAGGAGGTCGACGATGTATGAACAGTAGCTCGTGGAGGCTGGAGGGGGTCCACGGTGGAGATGAACAGTATCCCGTGGAGTCCCGTTTTGCGGTACGCCACACCCCTCCCGATGAACAGGACCCCTGTTTCGACCGTAGCGCTCCAACACAAGTCTGTTTCCTCCGTTTTGCGGTACGCCACACCCCTCCCGATCAAAAGGACCGCCGCTTCGATCGTAGGAGGTCCGTTTCCTCCGTTTTGCGGTAGGCCACACCCCTCCCGATCAACAGGACCCCCGTTTGGACCGTAGGAGGTCCGTTTCCTCCGTTGTGCGGTACGCCAGGCCCCTCCCGATCCACAAGACCCCGTTCCGAACATAGGAGGTCCGTTTCCTCCATTCTGCGGTACGCCAAGCCTTGTTTCCATCGCCTGTTCCGTCCAAGCCCTCCCGATGAACACGACGCATTCCGTTGCCTCCCCATGAACACGACGTATTTCGTTGCCTCCCCATGAACACGACGACGCTGCTGTTTCTCAGTTCCAACCCAGCCATGTCAACGAGCCCTCGCCGTACGTATGTGTGAGTAGGCATTCGAGACCCCGCCCATATGTACACATACGTGGCCATATTTTCTTTCTTGCACCCTGGCCGCGCGCGCCTCTACTACGGCACGTGCGCGCCTCTACTAGGACACATGCGCGCCTCTACATCAACCAATATGTACGTACACGTTCGTGACCAGAATGACAATGCTGCGTACGCTTCGACCAGGTGGGTCCCGACTGTCAGGCACTTCCTTGCGTGCGAAGATGTAGCTGGTGGGTCCCAGCAGTCAGGGGGGCAAATCGTTTTGTTTTTTTGCCCGGACGCACTTCCTTGCGTGCGAAGGTGTAGCTGGTGGGTCCCAGCAGTCAGGGGGGCGGAATACGGTGGCCCGTCCGGTGGGTCCCCGCTGTCAGGTGGAGGAATAATAATTTTGCACGTAATAAGGAGGCACTTCCTTGCTGCGACCATTGACCCAGCTGTCAGCCTCTCCACGTACAGTCCACGTCCGATGGAAGTCGTTCCTTGACCATGTTGACCATGCCACGCCGAGAGCCCCAGGGCGGTGGACGACGGCGAGGCCTAGGAAGGGGACAGTGTGGAGCCGGGGAAGACGCGGCAGTGGAAGCCCGCGCGGAGAGGAGTACGAGGGTTCACTGGTTCGGCTGCGGTGTGAGGCTGCCGTTGCCGCAGGGCCTGGCCAGCGGTGGGAATAGTAGGGGCGGTGAGGCCTCCGCGGCAGCACAGCCGGCCACGGGAGGCAGGAGCATGCGGCACGACCAGCGCTGCTTTGGGCGGCTGGAGCAAGAAGACCAGAGGTTGAAGAAGCACTACGACCGTTGGATGGACATCGTACGGTCACTGGAGCTAGAATCATTCATATTGACTAAAGTTAACAAAGGCCCCCATCCCAGTCAACTTAGAATGCCACAAGTCAGCCTCCCACCATGGTGGGTCCCAGCTAGCAGGGAGAGTATTCATTATTTTGTGCGTAATAAGGAGGCACTTCCGGTGGGTCTGAGCTGACAGTGGGGGGAACGTTTTTTTCGTGAAATACGCTAGCCCGTTCGGTGGGTCCGAGCAGTCAGGGGGGAAACGTTTTTTCGCAAAATAAGGTGGCCCGTTCGGTGGGTCCCTGCTATAAGGTGGAGGAATAATTATTTTGCGCGTAATAAGGAGGCACTTCCTTGCGGTCGCTTAGACCCAGCTGTCAGCCTCTCCACGTATAGTACTCTTCCGATGGAAGTCGGTCATTGACCACGTTGACCATGCCGCGCCGAGAGCACCAGGGCGGTGGTCTGGACGACGGCGAGGCCTAGGAAGGGGATGACACGGAGTCGGGGAAGATGCAGCAGTGGAAGCCCATGCGGAGAGGAGTATGAGGGTTCACTAGTTCGGCTGCGGTGTGAGGCTGCCATCGCCGCAGAATAACAGGGGGTGTGGGTGAGTGGAGGGATGGCCTGGCCAGCGATGGGAGTAGTATGGGGGCGTTGAGGCCTCCGCGGCAGCACAGCCGGCAACGGGAGGCAGGAGCAGGCGGCACAACCGGCGCTGCTTTGGGTGGATGGACCAAGAAGACCAGAGGTTGAATAAGCACTAAGGCCGTTGGATGGACATTGTACGGTCACTGAAGCTAGAAACATTTATTATTGACTAAGTTGACAAAGCCCTTTGTATGCTCCAACTTAGTAGGCCCACAGGTCAGCCTTCGAAACGGTGCGCCCCAGATGTCAGGGGGAGGAATCATTTTTTGGGCGGCCGAAGCTAAGAATATCCGAGATTGAAGAAGAAGCACGACATCCACTGGATAGACATCCAACGGCCACTGCTGCTAGAACCGTGTGTTGACTATAATAAGTTGGCAAAGCCTTGCATACGCGCCAACTTATTTTTTTTAGGGGACGCGTCACTTAGTAGGACCACAAGTGTGTGGCAGAGAACTTATAGCCCATTTACGTTTTGTAAGAATGTACAACCCATTTTGGAATTCTAATGGAATTTACAACAGTCCATTTACAGTTTGTTAAAAGTACAACCCATTTTCTAGCTAGGACAATGATTAATAATTTCAACCAATCGTTGAAGACAGAATTCAATTAAATTTCCCACATTTTGATGGGCTCCGAAATAATTTTATCCCGAAATTTCTAGTCAGATGAAATATAAACTTGTATTACATAAAAATCCAACGAAACATTGCGCGCGCAACAATGAAAATTTAAAATTTTCAAAATCCATAAATAATATTTTATAAACTAATTTCGTGTTTGGTGCATTTTTTATAGTTACTGCCCAGTTTTTATAATTACATCCCATTTATTATTTTTTAAAGCCCATTTTCCTGTTAAGCCTAATGCATCCCTCCTAGGAAATATTTGCAGCCCAGCGGGGCGGAGAATAACAAGTTGACCTTGCCTGGGTATTCCTCAAAAAGACGTATAGCTGGGCTAGCCATTTTCATCTTGAAAAAATTAGTATCTGGGCTGGATATCTGTCCTGGGCTAGACGGGCCACAGCCCGCCCAGTTAATACCCTGCTCTCCTCTGAACAACAACGAAATCATCGCCAAGAAAAACTCTATAGTTCTCACGCCTCAAAAACACAAATACTGCTCGAGCTGCTTGGTCCCAGCTGTCGGCCGCACCTCATGCAATTCTCTCATTTATATTGACTACATAGGTTGACAATGGTGTGGGACCGTGATGTCAGGAAACCAGGAGAAAGCAAAAAAAATATAGTTGTACATAATAAGGAGGCACTTGCGTACGTACGGCTATGGCCCTAGTGGGTCCCTAGTGTCATCCAGTCAAAATAAAGTCATCTCCTGAATCCTCATGTTCGTTGACGATGTTAACAATGCTCGGCGCCACGGCGAGCGCAACAACTCGAAGGACAACGGAGAGGGCCTCGCGGGCCCTACGGATGGTCTGATACAACGCCCGCTACTCATTCAGGAAGCCAGGATCATCGGACACCTATGAGCACCTTCGAGAAACTGAGACGGCATGAAACGGTAAGGCCGCGCTTGGGAGCTCTGGTTTATTTCAAATCTGTATTAACATACAAGTGTAATTTACTCGTCATCAAAAACAACGCGTAAACTACAGGCGTAATGAAACCGAGGGCCCGAGATCTGTAAGTAAAACCGTCGGGTTACGCGTGTAATTTGAGAGACCAGTGTATATTTTACAAGCACTGCTGTATGGACGACATTACCAGACGATACATGCACGACGTGCGTATCATGCCATCCAGGGGCAAGGCTAAAACAGCAGCTAACGACTGGATTAGCAATCGTCCGAGCATCTTTCAGCGTTTTTATCGTGTTTCAAGTACTTCCGATATTTTACTAGTCGAAATCGACCAACCAAGCGCCTTCGCCCGAGACCATCTGCTTTAATTTACAAGCGTCAGTTTTACAAGCGGTTTTGGTTGGAAAACGACGATCCAATCACGGCCTAATATCATGAGTTGGTCAGAAGATCATATGGTTTCACGTCTAACCTACCCGACTTGTCGTATAGGCTATGAATGAAACATCTGACGATGAACTTCTTAAGCACGAAAACAACAGAAGAGGATGATCTTCTTAACAAGCAAATCACTGGCATTAGATCGACATGCAAAACAATACGAAGCATTATTCTTGGGAGGCACGGTGAACAGCTCGTGATGCCGCATGCCACAACATTCGAAGCTCAAAATACAAGGCCTGTCATTACATAGACAATATTCAGAACAAACTTTTAACACAGGAATATCTCAGCAGAGTAACTATTTACTTCTAAACTGAACACAGTAACAGGAAAAAACACTCGACGCTGCTCACAGCAAGGGCGTCCCACTCAAAAATATCAAATGCATGCCTTTTGGCTAACATCAATGAGCAAATTTTGACAAGGTTTTCCAATTACAATATATTAAACTAACGTCTTCTTGCTAACATTAATGATTAAACTTTGACAAGCTTTTCCCATTCAAAATATGTAATGCCTATGATCGTGGAGTCCTGTCGCTTCTTGCTAACATCAATGATTAAACTTTGACAAGCTTATCCCATTCAAAATATGTAATGCCTAGGATCGTGGAGTCTTGTCGCATCTTGTACTTGTTTGGGCACTTCTTGTCCAGGGCACTCCACGTGTTGTTAAATTGCCAATGGTCTCTGCAGACTAGTTATGTCACCGGTGTCTAATATTTATGGCACCGGCTGTAGCAATGGAGGGATTCAGTGCCAAACTAAGAAAAGGTGAAATTGGCACCTCTTTTGGCCTACATAGTGGAAGGCCTAATACTCTATAAAGCTTCTCGGTCATTCCTTCTGTAATGTAGTGCAAACAATGACTGCTTCTTTCTGCAAAGTGGAATGACCAACTGGACCCAGTAATGCAGCAGTTTGCCTTGGACACATTGGACCCTTTTGTGCAGTTGAACTAAAATCGAAGTCGGAATAAAACCGAGCTTTAATTTTGATATCCCTGTAAGCAACAAAAGGTATAAGGGAAACAATTACTAAGAAATAGCGGTTGATGACTTGTACTCCTAGAAGAAAAACATCTACTGATCTACCTTATCTTAATGGGAAACAAAGCAGGAGAGTAGCAATTCTCAATCAGTGTGATTCATTCATATTAACTGAGACATTATCTTAACAATGCCTTGTTTCAAGATGTATAAAGAACGAAAAAGCACAAAAGTATCATTCCTAAAACAATGCGACTGATTCATTTTAACAGAGACATTATCTTAACAATACCTTGGTTAAACATGTAGAAAGAACTACAAAGCAGGATAGTACCATTTGTAAAACACTGTAAGTCTGTAACTGATATATAATAACAGAGACATTATCTGAACAATACATTTCTTAAACATGTACTCCGGCCGATCCCTAATAGAAATGGTACTCCTGCCGATCCCTAACAAGTGTTTGCAGTTTTGAACTAAGATTCAATACTTAATTCGGAGGAAGGTCGGTACTGACCATTCAAGACCAAGATTTGAAACAACTCGTGAGGAAGATCTCAAAGAGATCTCAACACATATATGGAAATCCGGTCTCATTTTGTGCAGTTCCACCAAAATTAAGCGAAGCAAAATGTCGCAATAGCAACAAGTTGAAAAGATATCCCTGTTTTAACAGAGGCAAAAAAGGAATCAATTATTGGCCAATAAAGGAGGATGAAACATGCGGCCACAAAAATGGCAATCCCGCCAATCCCTAACAAGTGCTGCAGTTTTGAACTAAGATTCAATAGTTAATTAATTCTGAGAGTGGCATTGCTTAATTTTACCAGCGGCATTAGATTAACGAAAAGCATAAACAGTTGCAGGGTAGAGTGGGCGCAACAACAATATGTGCTTCCATCTACTTATAAAGGGGGTGATGCACAGTTTGTTGTAACAAAGCAACAAGCATCATGTCTGGGTTGGTTCCATTTTTGTTCACTACTTAATGGGAAAAGACATCAATACAATAGCTTCAATTCAAAATTTATTTAAAACAGTACCAATACAAGTAGCACAACATCTCAAAGCACACTGCAAAATCATGTGGATGATGCCTGTACTGACCTTTCATGAGACCAACAAAGATAAAATACGAATTTGCCAACACGAATAGGAAATCCAATCTTGTTTTGTGCAGTTGCACTGAGATTTCTGAATTGAGCCTTATAAACCGGAAAAACAACTTTGTGCGTAACAAGCAAAGAGCACTAATGGAAGACATCTTGTTTTTTGTCGAAAATCGATCAGCTTCACCAGCCGACGCAACCATGAGGCGCAACCATGAGCATCGATAGGTCATTGTGGTGATGCATCATCCATTTGGCATCAAGTTTGGGTGAGGCACCTAAGAAGTTCGACAAATCCTCACTGTGGTCTGTTTCTTCTCAGTAATCAAGCTCGAGGAAGGAAGAACCACGTGGCAGAGGACAGTGAGGCGGAACAACAATGTCCATCCAATTTTGTGCAGTTCCACTAAAATTGAGGAAGACATGCCCGGGTATGGAGACACGCATTTCCAAAAATATTAAAAAGGGTTAGCAACGACATCTCAATTGTTAATAAGAATTAATGAAAAGTACACCAACAAACAGAATCATCATAATTATCTTGATGAGAACTAAACCAGGATACCCGAGAAAAAAAGCATTTCTTCATTTAACCAGTGATAGTACTACCACCATATGGACAATGACCGCACAACCACCATGTACTTTTTGTCGAAACAACATGTATACCTCCACCGAGGCATAAATCAGGACAACTTTTTGAGTGACATTTCCTCTATAATAGTAGTACTAGTAGGTGATGTTGGACCAGCCGACGAACCCTAGCTACTATGCATGGGGAGCTGGGGAGTAGTCGCATAGAAGAAAACCCGCACGCAACAACCTGGGGAGCTGGACCAGTACAAGAAGTTATACCTCAGGTGGGCGAGATGTCGTTTAGGCGGGCGGGCGGGATCTGCCCACACGACGACAGCGAACAAGGGCGCAGGGATCTTCGTCCGCGCCAGCGCCGGCTCCGAGAGGACGGTGCGCATCGGCTTCCTCCGTCGCCGACGGCGACAACGTCAACGCTGCACCTCCTCACCTCCCGCAGCGGACGGGATTCGGCCGGATCTGTGACCACCGGTGAGGAGAGAGATAGAGTGGACACTGTCATCTTGTTTTGATATGGAGAGGGTGAGAGAGCGAGACACGAGAAACTCTACCAAACAAGAGGCTATAATGGAGTAAAAGATCTCTCCATAGCAGTGGTTTTAAATAGAATACGCGCGTTCCCCGAAAAAAGAAACGAAAACTGGCGAACAATTTTTTAAGGGTCTGTCTAGGACACATGTAGATGTGACATAGTTATGTCACATATGAGTTGATGTCCACTCTGTTTGTGGTCTTTTCCTAGTTTTTTTGTTTCCTGTTGCTACATTATATACTTGTGGGAGCTTAGATGTGGTATCCTTAAATAACATCTAGATGTGAATTAGACAAACTGATTTTCTAACGTACCAAGAAAGAAAACTCGATCAAAAACACGCCCACGCTTCCAGGTCACGAGAGTCGTCGTGCACACACACATAGACATAGACATGCATATCCGTGTTTACGTAAAATTCCATTTCCATCTCCATCTCCAATCATATTTGTCCAACTGGCACATTATTTTACGTTGTTAATTATATACGCAACAATATTAACGTACAACATCTCTTGTTTGCGCATGTCCGGACCGCTGCCACGGCCGGTCCTGACCAACCCGAACCCTCTTCATCACCCGCGCGTGCTTCCCGCCCGAAATGGTCAGTGCCGCATTCATGCCCGGCCAGAGCGGACGCAACCTCTCACTGGCGCCGGCATTGAAGCGGCGCGCCGGCCGAGAGAGCGTCGCCCGCGCCGCTTCCGGGTGCACGCGGCTGCTCCGGTTCAAAGGTCGCAATAGCCGGCTACAACATGCATGTAAAAAGTTCTTGGGAGTCCGTGCTACAGCTAGCTGTCCTCCCCCAACTCGTCAATCTCTTCAAGTAGTGCTAGTACTCCATGGTGCGATCCATCGACAAGCAGGCGGGATAGTTATGGTATACTACTCGGTTTGTGGTGAGTGGCATGCCGAGCGACCGTGTGGGGTCGAGCAGTGGAGGAGGGTGAGACATGGACACGACAGACGTGATTTAAACGTTGGTTTTGCTCGATGGCGCGATCCAACGAAACGAAACGTTGGTTTCTCTCCGTTTCCATTTTTTCTCCAGAAAAACGGAAACTTTACCACTCCATTTTCATTCCTATTCCAAGGTTGCCCCGTTACAACATTTCATCAAATACAAAGGAAAACTAACAAGCATGCTGATGCATCTCAATGATTCACAGATCATAGCCAATATTTACTTCACAACTAAAGAAAAAAGTTGTGAGAGCATGTACGAGAGAAAAACTACTGATGGGGTCACTACGACTTAAACCCTAAACCCTAAACATGATTTAATTTCCTGGCCAGGTAGAACCTGTCGAAGGAAAGATGGTTGGCACCCTCGGATCATACGATGCTTTTGTGTAGTTCCACTAAAATCGACCTGAGCATCCCTGATGGCGAAGATATTGAAGAAGTGTGATTAGAATAATAGTACTGGCACTAGTTCATGAGACATAAACTCATCACAAGTAGAAGCCGATAGAAGTAGAGAAAGATCGACATGGAGATGGAGCTACGGCAGTGGAGCAAGCTGGCTCCAAAAGGAAGACGGATTACCTGGGACGTCGGGCTGTAGCTAGAAGGGAGGTTGGGACGCGACATCGGCCCATACCGCGGTGACCCCCGATTGGGACGCATCGACTGTGGGTTTTCTCCCTCGCCGATGTCGACCGCGTCTACGCAGAACATTGTTCCCTTCCCCCAGCTGCAGGATCAGGCCCGTCGTTCTATGCTTGTGAAGGGAGCAACCTAAGCAAGCAGACTTGTAGCTTAGGCTCCTGCTAGTGTATATATAGTGGTTTTATTTTTCTCTCCATATCAACAATTTTATATTGCGTACGTGTCATTCAAGAGTGAAATGATGGTTGCTTTTTCCGACTAACTTACTATGTGATTTGACTGCTCCTTAGTGGCCCCTACACGTACTCCCCCTACGTGTATGCAACAGTCACACATACACATGGACGCAAAAACGCGCACGACGCCCAAATGCATGCATGTCCGAGCACATGACGGAACACACACGGTCACGCTCAAGTGCTCAACCTACACGTGCATGCACACACATACTCAGTCAGGGTGAGCTAGTGACCGTATGAACACCGGAATATATATATATTGAGCGCAATGAGCGTATTATGAAGTCCACTAACCGTATTTTTACAAATATACAACGACAGACATTGTATTTATCTCGCTTGAAATTGAGCCATGTTAACTAGAGAGGAGGCAGCATGGACTAGCATTACTTTGCTGTGTCCCGTCAACTTGCCGAACGAGGAGAAGGTTGCAGGACGGGAGAAGCTTGCGCGCGGTGGCTCGCAGGACAAGGAGAAACTTTTGACTAATGCAAGCTCTCCCTCGCTTAGGCGGTGGACGTGCAACAGTTAATTCGGTGTCAGATTGCCAGAAGCATACACTATACTACTAGTGCTATTATTGTTCAACTTCCCGAACAACCAAGCGCAAAGTTTACTAGGAGTACTACTACCAGGATAGTCCATAAAGGTACGTACTATACTAGTACTAGGAACCGGATGGAGGAGCGTCTGCACTCTTATTATAATTTTAAAATGTGATAAAGCAATCTTCAACACATTTGGTTCTCTTCGAGGTTTCTCGCATTTGATAATGGAAGTTGATTGCATGGAACACTCGCCACAATTCTCGCTTAATTCTGGCTCATATCCTGTTACAAATAGTAGCGCTCAGTAATATTTCCTCTTTTTTGTTATTCAGCATGTAAACAGGTCAGCAAACCTTGCGGCGCATCTTCATGCGAACCGTGCTTGCTGCACTTTGAATGTGGCCGAGAGCTAGCTTGATGAAACACCTCGCTTCCTACTTCTTTTTTGCGGGGTACCTCGCTTCCTAGTGACCAGTGTCTTGGCTGATCGTCCTAAGAATGCTTATATATGAATAAAGCTCTCTCATTTACCCGCAAAAAAGATTAAGCCATATTAACCGGAAAGGAGGGAGTATGGGCTAGCACTACTTTTTGGTGTGTCCCGTCAACTCGCAAAACGAGGAGAAGCTTGCAGGACAAGGTGAAGCTCGCTTACGCCTTTTGACTAATGCAACCTACCCTCGGTGGACATGCATCAGTCCATTCAGTGTCAGATTGTCAGAGGCATACACTGTAGTACCCAACATGCGGAGTACCATCATTGTTCGACTTCACGAAGGGGCGAAGAGCCAAGCGCAGTAGTACGCGTACTCTACTTGGTTTTGCACCTTCATACTACTCCACCCTCCGTCACAGTTTACAGGGCATGCTTCATTATGATGCATTTCTCTCAATGCATTTCCACCACCAGAGAGACTTTAGATGCGTTTGGTTTAATGCTCAATTAATTAGGGCATGGTAACTGCAATCAAGTCCACAATTTTCTCTCCATGTACTGTACTACTACGGAGTGCATGCATGTGTGTACCCGGGGTGGAAGCACCGCATGCATGTGTGTACGCATTATTCCCTCTAGTAATAGACGCCGTGCTATAACTACCAATGCTATTTTTCAGGCCGATCGCTAGTCGCCTTGGTCCCACAGATTTTTTTCTTTTTTCTGAAGCGCGCTGTATAAACAGTGACGGGTGGAGTAGTATGAGCGGATTCAAAGACGAGCGTATTGATGGTTGCTTATTCAGAGCAACTTATAGTGGGAAAGGTGGGGCTTATGATTTGACTGCTCATTACTCACTATTAATGCGGCGCAACGACCAGGCTGAGTCTCCCATGCGGTTGTGCACTACCCCCTCGGTTCTTAAATATACTCCGGAGTATTTGTCTTTCTAGAGATTTCAACGAGTGACTACTCAAATATTTGTGTTTTTAGAGATTTCAAATGGACTGGCACATACAGATGTATATAGACATATTTTAGAGTGTAGATTCACTCATTTTGCTTCGTATGTAGTCACTTGTTGAAATATCTGTTAAGATGAATAGAATATTTAGGAATGGAGGGAGTACACATACGAAGCAAAATGAGTGAATCTACACTCTAAAATATGCCCGTTTGAAATTTGTAAAAAGACAAATATTTAGGAACGAAGGAGTATAATTTTGTGCATGGCACATGGACCCGGATGATGAAGAGGCTTCTCGCAATGCTATCAAGCTTCCATCATTTGTTTACATAATTGACATACTATGCAAATAATTTTCCAGCGACATGAAATTGTACAATGGTGTGAGCTTTCAGCTTTTGTTTCGCGTGTCTTGCCATCGATGCTCTTTCAAAAACAATAAAAAACTAACTTCCTTGCTAATGCATGTCAATTATTAGCAGATTAGAGCTAATAATTACAACTGAAGACAAAGTTGTGAGAAGGTGTTTGTCGGTGTACTAAAGTAGGGGTACCTTAGTACCCCAGACTTGTGCACGGGCAGTTGTAGCACCCTGCGGCAAGGCCCGCCCCGGAAGCGCCAAGAGAAGACCAAGCATTCAAGGCAAGGCCCCCGGCAAGAGGAGCTTGCCGGGTTAAGAAGACAAGGCCCCCCGGCAAGAGGAGCTTGCCGGGCCGAGAAGACAAGACCCCGGCAAGAGGAGCTTGCCGGGACGACTGTGCCCATGAAAGGCCATCCAAGAACAAAGTATAACGAGACAGAAGATCGAGCCCCCGACAAGAGGAGCTTGTCGGGAAGGCCGAACCCAGGCATCACAAGAGAAGCCCGCCGTGGCGCGCCAAGCGCCCCGGCAAGGCCTGATAGCTGGCACGCTATCAGGCACAGGAAGACGACCCCCGCGGCAAGCCACTTGCCGCGGCAAGATCGCCACCTCAAGGCTGCGCTCCAGCTCGCCCGCCACGCGTCGCCCCGGGGCTTCCCCCCGAGGGCACGTGGCGAGGCACCGCGCAGCCTGGGGCATGCGGCGGCATGCAGCCGCCATCGTGGCGAGCGGTGGCGCACCTAACGGTCCGCCTCGGTGCTGTCCGAGCGACCGTGACGGGCATTTAATGCCCTTGTCCCCTACCGTCAGAAGTAGGTATGATAACACTGTGCCGCACTGTAGCGCCACCGTTCCCGCACTATTACAGCTACCACCCCTTTTACACTTTTACCCCTTTCTCCTACGTTGACACCTGTCGGTGACCCCTTTGCGCTATAAAAGGAGGCCCGTGTGCGACGTAGAGGGGGTCCGGGGGTTCGGAGAATCGGGACCCAGACAGCCATACGCTCGGTGCAGCTAGCTCCCCAAGCTCCCGAGCTCCCCAGTTCAATACAACTAAGCAGGAGTAGGGTTTTACGCGTCCATCGCGGCCCGAACCTGGGTAAACCGCCCGTGTGCTCGCTTCGATCTGCTCTCCGCGCTCCCTCCGCCCCCCTCCGGACAACGAAAGGGGCTCCGGCCCCATAGGTGCCCGCGGGGGACAGCCCGTCCGCCCCGACATCTTTGGCGCGCCAGGTAGGGGGCTGCGTCGAGGTTGTGCGGATCAGATCCTGCGTTCACGCGAGCGCGCTCTTCGTCAGCTTCTCCGAACTCGCTAGCTTCATCAACACCATGGCCCCGAAGAAGAAGGCTTCGGAGGCCGCGGGCCCGTCCGCGTCACTCCCACCGCTACCGGAGCCAACGGTGGGCGGGGAAGACGCCGTCGGAGGGGTGGCCACCGGCGAGAACACTCGCGGTGCCACCAAATCCAAGAACAGGGCGGACGACCGAGCCTCGGCCTCCGAGGACGCGCCGCATCCGTCCCTTCAAACGACGACCCAGCAGCGCCATGCCACGGGAGGTGGCATCCGCTTGCTGGAACAAGGGCAAACAGGAGGTTCACGGGACGCCACGGGCCCCCGTCCGGACACGGGCAAGGCGAAGGCGCCGGGGAGGGACCCCGCTCCTTCTAACATTGTTAGGAGTCCGAGCGCATCCCGCTCCTCGCGCCACTCGCCCCCGCTCCCCTCCACTCCGGCAGAAGCGCTCGCGAGAGCGCAACTGCTCCTCGACTACCCTCCAGCGGCTGGCAAGGCCGAAAGCTGGAGGGCCACCATCCAGAGCCTGATCGCCTTCGCCAACAACGACACGCCGCAGCAGCCGGCGACCTCGCGGCCCCGGCAGGTCGAGAAGACGAAGGCCGACGGCGACAAGACCGCCGGAGGTGCGACCACCATGCACTCCCCGGCGGAGAAGCAGAAGACGCCGCCCCGCTGGAACAACGCCGACGACGGCTCCACAGCGTCGTCGGACCCGCGGACTCGCCGGGACCAGCGCCAAGTCCTCGACGAGCGACAGCAAGAAGACGCTCGAACAAGGATTGAGCGCCGCCGAGAAACTCGGCGACAATCAGACCAGCGGGCTGGGGACGCTGTCGACGCGTACGCGCCCGGTGAACCAGGTGACTTACCATACGCGGCAGGTTGCCCTGCGTTCACCCGCGAGCTGCGACGCGTCCGGTGGCCCAGTACGAAGAACTTCAAGCCCGACGTACCGGAGAAGTACGACGGCAGGACGCACCCCTCGGAGTTTCTCAGCATCTACACAATCGCTGTACAAGCTGCCGGGGGGCGCGACGAGAGGATACTGGCGAACTACTTCCCGCTCGTGCTTAAGCCGAACGTTCGTTCGTGGCTTATGCACTTGCCGGAGGGCTCCATTTCTTCCTGGGCGGATCTTTGCCATCAGTTTGTTGGCGCCTTCACAGGCGGCCACAAACCTCATGGCCAGGATAGCGACCTCCACATCCTAGCCCAGAAGGAAGGAGAACCCCTGCGCAAATACATCCAGCGTTTCAGCCGCGTGCATCGCAACATCCCTGACGTTCACCCTGCCGCGGTTATCAGCGCGTTCCACCAGAACGTGCGTAACCGCCGCATGCGTGAAGAGATGGCCATGACCAAGATCCGGGACGTCAGCGAGCTATATGCCTTGGCTGACAAGTGCGCGCGCGCGGAGGAGGGGAGGAAACTCCCCGGGGAGGATGCTGGCGCAGGGGAAAGCGATAGCGACGACACCGCCCCGGCGAAGAGGAGCCAGCGGCGGAATAATAGGAGGAAGAATAGGAAAGAGGTGCTTGCCGTCGAGGGGTCCGGCAAGGAGGCTCCCGCCAAGCAAACGCAGGCTGGCGGCTCCGGCAAGGAGCCTGCCCCCGTGGCGGCAGCCGACAAGCAGGACGGCTCCGACAAGCAATATTGCAAGATCCACCGCACCAAGGGCCACGATCTCTCCAACTGCAAAAGCGTCGAGTACCTCGTCGTGCAGCAGAAGGCCGAATACGAGAGGCGCGACAAGGGGAAGGCCCAGGGCGGGGGAGGCGAACCAAGTAAGAAGCGGCCGCCCGTCGGCCGGGGAGGACGCCGCGGCAAGGCCAAGCAGCGGCAAGGCGATCGGCCTCCCCGGGGCCGCGACGAGGATGAAGAGGACGACGACGAAGACGTGGAAGACGAAGATAACAGCGAGCAGGAGTTCCAGAAGGCCACGGAGGTCCTATGCGTTGACGGCGGCGCCTCTCTGCACACCTCCCATCGCCAGCTCAAGCGGTGGGCGCGAGAGGTGAACGCAGCAGAGCCGCCCGTGGAGTCGCGCAGGCTCCTCAAATGGTCCAGCACGCCCATCATTTTCGATCTTGAGGATCACCCCGACCGCACAACCGCGGTCGGGTGCTTGCCGATGCTGGTCTCACCCACCATCCGCAACCTCAAGGTCACCAAAATGTTGGTAGACGGCGGGGCCGGGCTGAACTTGATCTCCTCCGCTGTGATCAAGAAACTCCAGATCCCAGACGGCGAGCTCGAAGAGACCGGATCCTTCCAAGGAATCAACCCGGGGAGGAGCAAGCCCAAGGGGAAGATTACTCTGCCGGTGACCTTTGGCGGCGAGCTTAACTTCAGGACTGAGCGTATCACGTTCGACGTCGCCGATATCCCGTTACCATACAATGGGATCCTCGGCCGTCCCGCTCTCGCCAAGTTCATGGCGGCTTCCCACCACGCCTACAACGTACTCAAGATGCCGGGGCCGATAAGCGTCATCACTGTCCATGGCGACAAAAAGGACGCGCTTATCTGCGCCGACAAGATCTACCGGGACGTAGCAGCCGCGGCAGAGAAGGACACGCTTGCCGCTGAAGCCCCCGGGGTGAAGAAGACAAAGACCAAGCCCGGTAAGTGCTCTGGGGCCCACTCCGGCAACCGCACCTCTTCGGAGTGCTGCGCCGCCGTCGAGGACGTTCCATCGAGCTCCGCCGGCAAGTACAGGAAGGGAATGACCGCTCCACCGGCAACAAAGAAGGTGTCCGCCAAGGAGGACGGCACTGGCGGTACCTTCACCATCAGTGCCACGCTTGACAGCAAATAGGAAAGCGCGCTCGTCGCCTTCCTGCGGGCGAATGACGACGTGTTTGCATGGCAACCGTCCGACATCCCCGGTGTTCCCAGGAGGGTGATTGAGCACAAGCTCGCTGTCTGTCCTCACGCGCGACCCGTCAAGCAGAAAGTAAGAAAGCAAGCCGTGGAGCGCCAGGAATTCATCAGCGAAGAGATCAAGAAGCTAGAGGCAGCAGGCCTAGTGAGAGGTGTGATCCATCCAACGTGGCTGGCCAATCCGGTCGTCGTGCGCAAAGCCAATGGGAAGTGGAGACTGTGCATAGACTTCACCGACGTGAATAAAGCATGTCCCAAAGATCCATTTCCCTTGCCGCGCATAGACCAGATTGTTGACTCCACTGCCGGATGTGAGCTACTCTCTTTTCTTGATGCATATTCAGGATACCACCAAGTCTTTATGGCCAAGGAAGATGAAGAGAAGACCGCATTTATCACTCCGTGCGGCACCTATTGCTTCATACGCATGCCGTTTGGACTGAAGAATGCGGGATCAACGTTTGCAAGGGTAGTGCACTCTGCCTTCGAGCCGCAGATCCATAGGAACGTGGAGGCCTATATGGATGACATCGTGGTGAAGAGCAGGAGCAAGGAAACCCTGGTCCAAGATCTGGAAGAGACATTTCAGAACTTGCGCAAGATACAGCTCAAGCTGAACCCCGAGAAGTGCGTTTTCGGAGTCCCCTCCGGCAAGCTTCTCGGGTTCTTTGTGTCACAGAGGGGGATTGAAGCTAATCCCGACAAGATCAAAGCCATCGAGCAGGTCGAAGCCCCAAAGCGCGTCAAGGACGTCAGAAAGCTCGCAGGTTGTGTGGCCGCCCTCAGTCGGTTCATTTCAAGGTCTGCAGAACGCGCCCTGCCTTTCTTTAAAATCTTGAAGAAGGCAGGTCCCATGCAGTGGACTCCAGAAGCGGAGGCAGCGCTGCAAGATTTGAAAAGGTACCTATCCTCCACTCCAATACTTGTCGCACCTAGACCACAGGAGAAGTTGTTGCTATACCTAGCGGCAACCAACCAGGTGGTTAGTGCTGCGTTAGTGGCGGAGAGGGAGGCCGACGAGGAGCCTATACCACCTACAAGCGAGTCCAGCGACGAGCGGGGGGCTGCTCCACCAAGCTCTGGCCCCGACAAGAGCCACCCTGCGCAGGAACAGGATGGAGCGCGGAAGAAGATGGTGCAGCGCCCGGTGTATTTTGTAAGTTCCCTCTTGCAGGGGGTTAGATCAAGATACTCCGGGGTGCAGAAATTGCTCTTCGGCCTCCTCATGGCCTCGAGAAAGCTGCGCCATTACTTCCAAGCGCATGAGATAACAGTAGTCACTCGCTTTCCGCTGAAGAGGATATTGCACAATCCAGAGGCAACGGGCAGGATCGTCGAGTGGGCACTGGAGCTGTCGAGCTTTGGGCTCAAGTTTGAAAGTACTTCAACCATACAGAGCCGAGCTTTGGCAGAATTCATAGCTGAGTGGACCCCAACGCCAGATGGAGAAGGCCAAGAAACAAGCGCGCCCGTACAAGGAGCAACAAGCGAGTGGGTAATGTACTTCGATGGTGCCTTTTCGCTGCAAGGCGCCGGTGCTGGCGTGGTATTCATCGCGCCCACCGGAGAGCACCTCAAGTACGTTATCCAGATGCACTTCCCAAGAGAGCAAGCTACCAACAATACTGCTGAGTATGAAGGCTTGCTCGCCGGCCTCAGGATTGCGGCCGAACTTGGGATCAGAAAGCTGATCGTGCGGGGAGATTCTCAACTGGTGGTCCGGCAAGTCAACAAGAGCTACCAGAGCCCTCTGATGGAAGCTTACGTCGATGAAGTGAGGAAGCTGGAAGAACACTTTGAAGGGCTGCAAATGGAGCACGTCGCGAGAGCTCAGAATGAGATAGCAGACGGCCTTTCGAAATGTGCTTCGCTGAAGTTACCTGTGGAACCAGGGACCTTCTTGCTCAAGCTGACTCAACCATCCGTTACACCATCAGTTGGGCAGTCCAAGAAAAGGAAGTTGGTCTCCGGCGACTACTCGCAGGCGGACCTCCCTGAGACCGCCGCCAAGGTCCCCAAGGTCAACAACCAGAACGCCGGGGGACAGCCCGCTCCTGCGGATCCCAGGATCCGTCCAGTCGAAGCCGGTGTCCCCGGTAAGCCTCGCTCCAGCGAGCCGATCAGCAGCCTGAACTCCGAGGGACAGCCCGCTCCTGCGGATCCGAGGACCCGTCCAGTCGAAGCAGGTGTCCCCGATGAGCCTTGCTCCGGCGAGCGGATCAGCGATCCGAACGCCGAGGAACAGTCCGCTCCTGCGGGTCCGAGGGTCCGTCCAGTGGAAGCAGAGGTTCCCGACAAGCTTTGCCCCGGCAAGCTTGCCGGGGGACCACCGGCTCCGGCTGAACCAGAGGTTCTTGCCGTAGAAGCCGGGGTCCCCGCAGCGGCCTTCATGCCTTTAGCCCTTGCCGTCGAGCCCCGGGCTCCGGCATGGGCACGGCAGATCGTCCGTTTTCTGCAAACTGGAGAACTTCCCGACGACCCAGAAGAGGTGGAGAAGATCACCAGGCAGTCAAGTATGTACCAGTTCGTGGACAACGAGCTGTACAGAAGGAGACTCAACGGTGTCAGATTGAAGTGCATCTCCAGGGAAGACGGACAGAAGCTGTTGGCAGAGATACACGGAGGCATATGCGGCCATCACATCGGCGCAAGAGCACTTGTCGGGAAAGCCTTCCGGCAAGGATTCTTTTGGCAAGAAGCCCTCCAAGATGCAACTGCACTAGTAACCAAGTGTGAAGCGTGCCAGTTCCATGCAAAACAGATTCACCAGCCAGCTCAAGCTCTCCAAACAATCCCTTTGTCCTGGCCCTTCTCGGTCTGGGGGCTCGATATCCTCGGCCCTTTTCCCCGGGCTGTCGGGGGCTTCGAGTACTTGTACGTTGCAATCGACAAGTTCACGAAGTGGCCGGAAGTGGAGCCAGTGAGGAAGGTGACCGCGCAGTCAGCAGTCAAGTTCTTCCGGTCGATCGTCTGCCGTTTCGGAGTCCCCAACAGAGTCATCACCGACAATGGGACGCAATTTACAAGTCGCGCCTTCATGCAATACGCCCAGGATCTCGGCGCCAAGGTCTATTTCGCTTCAGTTGCTCACCCCAGGAGCAACGGTCAAGCGGAAAGGGCCAACGCTGAAGTGCTGCGCGGACTCAAGACCAGGACCTTCGACAGGCTGCACAAGTGCGGGAGAAATTGGATTGAGGAGCTCCCGGCGGCTCTTTGGTCAATCAGGACGACACCAAGCCGAGCCACCGGACAGACACCTTTTGCTCTAGTCTATGGAGCGGAAGCGGTTATCCCCACGGAACTCGTGTACGGATCTCCTCGGGTGCTCGCTTATGACGAGCTAGAGCAAGAGCGGCTGCGCCAAGATGACGCGCTGCTCCTTGAGGAAGGACGTCTCCAGGCTGCGGTACGAGCTGCTCGATACCAGCAAGCCTTGCATCGCTACCATAGCCGCAAGGTCAAGGCCAGGAGTCTCGAGGAGGGCGACCTTGTTCTTCGGCGAACTCAGGCGGCCAAGAATTCCAACAAGTTGACGCCGAAGTGGGAAGGACCTTATCGGGTGAGACAAGTCACGAGGCCCGGCGCTGTCCGCCTCGAGACCGAAGAAGGCGTACCAGTGAGCAACTCCTGGAACATAGAGCATCTTCGCAAGTTTCACCCATAAGGCGCGGTTGCCGTGACCCGTTCCGGCAACCATCGGTTTGTACAGGCCTTGCCGCTGTTGCATGTAACCCCTTGTACAAAGCCAGGCGAAGCCCCTGGCACCAGATCAAGTTGCCCTGTTAGGCGACCTTGTTCTCTGGCGCGTTCAGTCGGCCAAGAATTATAACAAGTTGACGCCGAAGCAGGAAGGCCCTTGTTGGGTGGAACGAGTCGCGAGGCCCGGCGCTGTCCGCCTCAAGACCGAAGAGGGCCTACCAGTGAGCAACTCCTGGGAACATAGAGCATCTTCGCAAGTTCCGCCCACTAGGCGCGGTTGCCGTGATCCGCTCCGGCAACCACCGGTTTGTACAGGCCTTGCCGCTGCTGCATGTAACCCCTTGTACAAAGCCAGGCGAAGCCCCTGGCACCAGATAAAGTTGCCCTGTTAGGCGACCTTGTTCTCTGGCACGTTCAGTCGGCCAAGAATTATAACAAGTCGACGCCGAAGCAGGAAGGCCCTTATCGGGTGAGACGAGTCGCGAGGCCCGGCGCTGTCCGCCTCAAGACCGAAGAGGGCCTACCAGTGAGCAACTCCTGGGAGCATAGAGCATCTTCGCAAGTCTCGCCCATAAGGCGCGGTTGCCGTGACCCGTTCCGGCAACCACCGGTTTGTGCAGGCCTTGCCGATGTTGCATTTAAGCCCTCGTACAAAGCCAGGCGAAGCCCCTGGCCGAAAAAAGAGAAGCGCTGGCGCCCTAGATTTTAGCATGCATGCTAAGTCAGAGTCTCGTCCTTGGTTAGGGTTGTCAGTTCCTGACTGTCGCTAACCCCTAACTTAGAGGTCGAGTCCGCGTCTTTTCCCGTCCTTTCCCTTTGGCTCACAGGAATTGAATGTCCTTGCCGGGCCGCTCAAGAACAAGGAAGAGGAGAAGGACGAGCCAACACCTACGCCCCGGCGAGCCAGAGTCGCCGGGGGCTGCAACCTCAGATAAGTTTTTGCATCCCTCATCATGCATTCTCTTATGGACTGTGGCATTTGAAAGCCTCCTTTCCTCCTGGAAAGCTACCGTGCTCTCTTAGCGGCAAGCCCCAGAGCGCGTTCCTGGGGCCCGTTTAGATAGCAGCCGCGGCAGCAAGAGGGAGGGAAGCGAGGGGCCGGAACCCGCCTGCTCCTCGCCTCCGCCAAGGGCGTGAGAAAGGTCGAGCAGTGCGGGGGAGCGGCTGGGCCTGTTGCCGGGCGAGAACTGTCTATCTTAACGATGTAAAGGATTCGTTCCTTACCGCGGTTTCCACCCGCGAGACAAATGATCCGGCAAACATCCCCTTTTCATTAAAAACATTCCACTCAGGTACAGTTCAGAGAGAATGAAAAACATGAAAAGAGGGATTACAAGGCTTAAACGCAACTAAGGCCCGAAGGCTTACAAGCTGAAAAGAGATAAGGTGCCCGTAATCCCTTTCTTGTCTCTCTCCTCAGGAGGTAGGGCAAGTAGGCGAAGAGGGCGAAAGGGGCGCCTAGATGAGCTACGGGTGGCAGAAGGCACCAAGAGAGGATCCGGGGGCTCCGCCCGGGGGTCTCCGGAGGCTGAAGAAGACGGAGGCAGAGCTGGAAGATGAGGCAGCGGCCATGCCGCCAGCCTCTTCCTCTTCCGCAGCCTCGCCACTCCGGCCGCCCGAGGAGGTCAAGCCCCCCCCCGGCAAGAGGAGCTTGCCGGGCCAAAGAGAAGACCCCAGTGGTCGTCACCGAGAGCAAGGGCGATGACGGCGTCTGGGGCGCGTCTGGAACACGAGGCGCCGGAGCGTCAGCCAGCTGTCGAAGTCGGCCCGTACTCCGACTTCGCGGCCTTCGACGTCCGCCCTCTGTCCTCCTCAGCAGCCCCCCCCTACGCCAGTCGCCCAAGGAGACGACCCCGGGGAGTTCACGGAGCCCGGCGCGGTCGATGGGGCCGCCGGCGCCACCCGGAGCCGCGGCCGACGCCTAGTCGTACCCGTCATCCCGGCGGCTGCTCCCCTCGTCGTCGCTGTCGCTCCCCTCCTCGTCACTCTCGCTCGAGGAGGAGCCTTCGCTGTCGGAGGAGCTATCTTCGCAGCACCGGGCCCGGATACCGAAGCCCCAGAAGGCCTTGACGGAGAGGAGGTCCTCCCCCACTAGCTTGAAGTGGAGGGTGAACCCCTCCGTCAAGCTGTGTATCCGGGCGAACGTCTTCCACCCGCGGCCCAGACACACCACGCCGGGGGCTCGGGACTCGACGTGGACTCGCGTCCCGCTGATCCCGCAGCCCCTCATGCGCAGGTTTAGCGTCTCGGGCTGCTCCACCTCCAACACGTTCGCGAATGGAGCGGGGAGCCGGAGGTGGCGACGAGGCGCCCGGCGCAGCCTGATAATGAACTCACAGGGGTCGTCCCCGAGATGGACCGCAGGAATGAACGGAGCCGCTGGCGGGGGCGAGGGCGGCGCACCGATCCGTCCGCCCCGAGCGCCTCGGCCCCGTCCACGACCTCGTCCGCGACCTCGCCCTCTCCCTCTTCCCCCGACGGTCGGCTCCGCCGCCGCGGGCGCAAGGGGAGGAGGGGCGCGTTGCCGAGCAGACACCCTCGCGGCAATCGAAGAAGGACCAGGGTCCCCCCCTCCATCGCAGGTGGGGGAAGGAAACCAGAAACAGAAGAAGGAAGGAGATGGAGTGCGTATTTCCGTCGCCCCCTCTCGCTCCTTATAAAGGAGCGGAGTGGGACCGCGGCCGCCCCGCTCCTCCAATAGAAGCGGAAGAAGGGCAGGCGACTGGGGCCGACCCACTGCATCGGCCCGCGCCGGCCCGACTCCCTGCCTCCGCCGCTGCGACTCCGAGTGCATGAGGACCGCGTGGTGGGCGCACAGAACCGAGGCGACGGGCGGGACGACCTCTCCCCGTCCCGTGACTATGGGGAACGGGCGCCTCGAAAACCGCGCCCCACCACCGTTCATTTATTGAGCCGCGCCTCCGCTCCTCCCTCCACTTAAAGAGGGAACGGGCGTTTTTCGCCCCCACGACGCCGCGGTAGGCGC
This sequence comes from Aegilops umbellulata, assembly GCA_032464435.1. Taxonomy (NCBI): domain Eukaryota; kingdom Viridiplantae; phylum Streptophyta; class Magnoliopsida; order Poales; family Poaceae; genus Aegilops; species Aegilops umbellulata. The sequence continues at coordinate 368,705,439 of CP136054.1, read as the reverse complement.
GCGCCGCCTGGGGAAGGCGCGGCGGATGCGGAGTTAAGGAGCAGCGCGACCAAGGCCACGCGTGCCCGTGCACTGTTAGGGCCTGGCCCAACGACGCTCGGCACCGTGTGTGGCCCAGGCCCGGGGGCTCCTGTCGGTGTACTAAAGTAGGGGTACCTTAGTACCCCAGACTTGTGCACGGGCAGTTGTAGCACCCTGCGGCAAGGCCCGCCCCGGAAGCGCCAAGAGAAGACCAAGCATTCAAGGCAAGGCCCCCGGCAAGAGGAGCTTGCCGGGTTAAGAAGACAAGGCCCCCCGGCAAGAGGAGCTTGCCGGGCCGAGAAGACAAGACCCCGGCAAGAGGAGCTTGCCGGGACGACTGTGCCCATGAAAGGCCATCCAAGAACAAAGTATAACGAGACAGAAGATCGAGCCCCCGACAAGAGGAGCTTGTCGGGAAGGCCGAACCCAGGCATCACAAGAGAAGCCCGCCGTGGCGCGCCAAGCGCCCCGGCAAGGCCTGATAGCTGGCACGCTATCAGGCACAGGAAGACGACCCCCGCGGCAAGCCACTTGCCGCGGCAAGATCGCCACCTCAAGGCTGCGCTCCAGCTCGCCCGCCACGCGTCGCCCCGGGGCTTCCCCCCGAGGGCACGTGGCGAGGCACCGCGCAGCCTGGGGCATGCGGCGGCATGCAGCCGCCATCGTGGCGAGCGGTGGCGCACCTAACGGTCCGCCTCGGTGCTGTCCGAGCGACCGTGACGGGCATTTAATGCCCTTGTCCCCTACCGTCAGAAGTAGGTATGATAACACTGTGCCGCACTGTAGCGCCACCGTTCCCGCACTATTACAGCTACCACCCCTTTTACACTTTTACCCCTTTCTCCTACGTTGACACCTGTCGGTGACCCCTTTGCGCTATAAAAGGAGGCCCGTGTGCGACGTAGAGGGGGTCCGGGGGTTCGGAGAATCGGGACCCAGACAGCCATACGCTCGGTGCAGCTAGCTCCCCAAGCTCCCGAGCTCCCCAGTTCAATACAACTAAGCAGGAGTAGGGTTTTACGCGTCCATCGCGGCCCGAACCTGGGTAAACCGCCCGTGTGCTCGCTTCGATCTGCTCTCCGCGCTCCCTCCGCCCCCCTCCGGACAACGAAAGGGGCTCCGGCCCCATAGGTGCCCGCGGGGGACAGCCCGTCCGCCCCGACAGTGTTAAATTAAAATTGATCCATGCTTTCATTGGCAGCAACGTCCCCCCAGCTCTGTCTAAATCAACAGGGCATGTTGAGAAAAAAGTAGCTGTCTGGAGCATGCAACATTTCGATCATTTTGTGCAGTTCCACTAAAATAGAGCTGAGCGTCCCTGTTCCAAAGATATCAAGTGTGATTACGATAATAGAGGACTGCTGATGAAACAATAAACACACAAATAGAAGCCGGTCACCTTTGCAGTCTCTCTTAAGACTAACTAGTTGGAGAAGATTAGGCTCGGAGTTGGATGAGGAGGATAGAGCAAAACCAATCTCCCTTTGTGCAGTCGCACTGAAATGTAGAGACATTGCCCGTGTGACATTTTAGTACAACTGCACAAAGCACTCTTAAGAAAAAAGTGATTTGTGCAGTTCACCAAAAGGTCGCAATAGCAACGAGGTGAAATGGATAGCCCTGTTTGCAAAAAAGAGGTAGAAAGGAAACAATTACTGGCCAATAATAGTTGATGACACATGTGACGACAAAAAAGAAGCATATTCCTTGTCCTAAGGGAAGATAACAACACGGTTGTGTTTGTCTAAAACGGTGTGAGGACGAGAATGCAATATGTAAAGTACGCCGGACGAGCTACGTTTTGGGCAAAGAACTATGGAAGATCCACATGCAGCGACGTGGGAAAACGGGCAGTGGAGCAAGGCCGGAGGGGATACCTGGAGGTCGTCGGGATGTAACTAGGTGAGCGATGGCGGGCGGAATCTGCGAGCAGGTGGCGTAGGCCCTGCCGCGCCGGAGCTTGGTCAGAGAGAACGGCGTGTACCGCAGATCGGGACGTGCTGCCTTGGCACCGTCGAACGGAGAAATGATGCACTTCCTCCCTTTCCCCCGGTGGACGGGATGCGGCCGGATCAGTGACCAACAGTGAGAGGGAGAGAGAGGCCACCGCACTCCCTTTCCCCCGGCGGTCGGGATGCGGCCGGATCAGTGACCAACGGTGAGAGAGAGAGAGAGAGAGGCCACCGCACTCCCTTTCCCCCGGCGGACGGGATGCGGCCGGATCAATGACCAACGGTGAGAGAGAGGCCACCGGAGCCTTGTGTGAGATACTCTGAAGAGCGGACTACCTTTTCCTCCATAAAAATCGTTTTATATTCTGTGTACGTGCCATTGAGCGCTATAACTTTATTTAATAATAACGCGGCAACGCGTCAAGTCAAACTTTGTTTCGTGCGCGCGTGGTACACGACCTCCCTAGGTAAACAACTGCTATAGGTGTTCAAATTAGCACGTGGGCTGCCATTTCGTAAAGAAATGAGCTCCACCGTGTACCCGCGCGGGTGTGGCTGGGCACGAAGCGTGAGTACGTGCACGGTAAACCTATTCTCTTCCTGTATACGTACACCACCTACGTGGGGTTGTGTGAGAGAGATACAAACCTAGAGAGATATAGTGTGTGGGTTCTTGAGAGTTTTTTTGTGGTGGGGCGGTCAATCAAAAAATTTAACATATGCAATGTGTGTCAAATAGAGTCCTGGATATAACATATATATAGAGGGGGCGATCCAAGAGAAGAGAATGGAGGTATCATCGGCTTGAGGTGTCCATAGAATCGAAGAGGGATGATGTGTGTGTGTGTGCGCGCGCGATCGATAAAGAGTGCCATCAAATTTGTGTGTGCCCATGTCAAAGATATAGAGTGGCTGGCCTACTGGAACGTGAGATGGGACATGTGCAGTTTGTCTCTATGGCATGGATACCTACCTACAGCGCTCGACTATCGGTGCGTGGTGGGGGAAGAGGGAGGCCCAATTAATTATAGAGGTAGAATGGCAGGTATATTTGTGGAGGAGGAGAGAGGCCTACCTCATGTATTAAGGAGATCGATATGCCTCGTGTATTAAGGGAGATCGATCGGCATCCATGCATATGTGCAGGAGATGAATAAGGTTGGGAGAGAGACAGAGCTAGAGTGTTGGAGGGGGTGGTAGTGGAGTTGCTTCTAACAAATGGTGGGATAGGCTTGGTAGACAAACGGAGGGCACGCCCACATATCAATAAGAGAGGAGATGGCTGCTTGTTGTCTGTGCACGTGCGTGTGAGAGACGGGTCAGGAGGCATGCACAAATGATGAGGGGGGACGATGTGGCTGTGGTAAGCAGACATAACTACATAGGAAGATCAATCACCCTTTGTAAGAGAAAGGAGAGACATAACTTGTGAGGTACGTCGATCGATGGGGGGGGGGGTAGTTAAAGTCAATCTAGGTATGTGTTGGGAGATCGATCGGTATACATGCATGTGTGTGTTAGAAGCAAATGAGGCACGAGGAGAAGGATAGAGAGAGAGGGATGCATGTAGGAGGTGGTATGAGAGGCATACTATATCGAGGGGGAGGAGTGTGCGAGTACGAGAACAATGAGTGGTGTGAGTGAGGCATGGACGGTGACAAGAGAAGAGGGGAAGCTTGTGTTTGTGCTAGGCACACCTGGCTAGAGAGGCATATCAATCGATGTGTGCCGGAAAGAAGGAGCTGGGGGGCCTACACACACCGTGGGTGAACGACCTAAAGTGAAAAGACGAATTTGCGCGATGAAGCTAGAGAATGCTGAGGGAGGGTGAGAGGGATGCGGGCGTGTGCATGCACAAGAGAAAGTTAGCGCTAGCTACAAAGATAAGAGGGTTGTGTGGGTGTAAAAGACGAATAGAGATCATATATACTTCATTATAAAAAGCGAATTCGGATATTTGAAGAATTTATCATAGTGTTTCAAACCGACGGATGTGTGAATATATATACACATGGTGTGGTTATGAACATGGTATACTACATTTAATATATTTTATCTCTACTCTTATAAAAACGAAGTTGTTGATGATGGTGTGCCTGCCATCCTGCATTATAGGCCGTCTGATTTATATTTGGCGGATAGCAAGGAAACTATGATGGTTGAAGTTGGCAACAATCATGATTGTAGATTCTTATTGAAATAGAGAAACGAATTCAAATTTAGTTCGAATTGCAGCGGTAGTATAGACATTTGGAATGCACTAAAATGTTGGTATGAGTAGGTTACATGCATTATACAGCAAGAGAAAAAATTAATCGGACATAACATGGATTCATACTCCCTCCTTCCATCTATATAGGGCGTAATGAGATTTTTAAGACCGCCTTTGACTATTGACAAGATTAATAGTACATGACATCCATAATGTGAAAATTATATCATTGAAAGAACCTTTCATAGACGAATTTAACAGTGTGCTTTGTGTAAGTTGCATGTCATATATAATTGCTCTAATATTTGGTCAAAGTTAGCATCGAAAAACGCATTAGGCCCTATATAGATGGAAGGAGGGAGTAGCTTTGAATAGCATTTCTATAGTAAAACGGGGCAAGACACTCTCTTTGTGTGGTGTGAATAGTTTTATTTTTTTTCGTTTTCTTTTTGGTTGAGGGAAGTGCGAATTGATTTGGTACGTACAAGTACAATATTACGACACGTTAGGCTTGTCCCTAAAATTCAACCCGCATCTTGTTATATCCCGAAAATTCAGATATCGTGCTCCCAAAACTGGCGCCTTCACAACCTGCGCCTTGCTATCCCAAAATTACAACGCGCGCGAAAACTCCCTCCAGCTGCCAAATCCCGACACGCGAAATCCCCCTTCTAACTCTGAGCCAAAAGCACCGCTAGTTCAAATCGATGGGGGGTACTTTTGTAACACACCCTACATTTTGGACAAGCGCGTTCCTAAGTCATGCTTCACCCCCTCCCATCACCCCCTTTTCGCCATTCAAAATCCCAGGCCGCCATAACCTCTCCGCTCCAGCCGCGAAACCCCACCCTCCTCCGTCCGCCACGTCACCGCTGCCCAGCCGAAGCCTCTTCCCCGACGACGTCGTCCACCGCAACAGCTCGACGTCCCTTGTCCACCTCCCCGGATGAGGATCCGTCGTCCATCTCGCTGTCCCACCGGTTCAGCCGTCCCGTCCTCCACCTCCAAGGAGCTGCTCCGACGATCGCCTCGTCTATCGCGGCTGCTCCATCCCCACAGCGCCGCCTTAACCTGCTCCACCGAAACCGCAGCATCCTCACCGACTCCTCGGACAAAGCCGAGGCCTACTCGGCGCCACCAAAGAGGTTGTACACTCATCGCATTGCACCTTCTCCTTAACTCGACCTCCCGGCATCGACGGTGCTCCATCCCGCACCCCCATGGAGCGGCTACCTTGAAGCCGGCGCCGCGGGCGACATCTCCACGGTGGCTCTCCCCCAGTGCGAGGCCCCTTTGGTGGCGGCGTCCATACCAGCGGGATCTGCTGCTGCTCCAGCTCTCGCTCGATCGCTCGCTCGCCCGCTGCTGCTGCTGCTCTCCCCCTCGCTCGTGCTGCTGCTCTGCTCCCATTAAGCCACACTTCAGTCGACTGAATCGACTTTTGGGTCAGTCGATTTTCAGGGGTTGGGGGGCTCGCCGGAGTTAAGGAAGAACCACTAGCAGTGGGGACGGGGGCTCGCCGGAGAGGTACCCCACTATCTATCTTAGGGTTCAGGGTGGGGTGCCTAGAGGGCTGGCCGGGGCGGCGGTGGCGAGTTGTTTCGGGGCGGTGAGGCGGCGCTGGGGCCGGCGGTTCAGCCGGTGGTGGCTGGCGGCTCAGGGGGTGCAGGTTGAAGATGAACTGCAGGCCCTCCCTAAACTACATGTCAAGTGCCTCTCTGCTACCATTGCGTTCAGTTTCGACAGTAGCATTCAGATCCCACAGTAAATTTCAGTTTCGACAGTTAAGTTCAGAGTCAATAGTTTTTACCTCATCTGTTGTAGTCAGGTGGTTTTTGGTGATGTTAATTTTACGTCCATTTTACATCATCTATTGGAGATGCTATTAGAATCCCACTTGAGATTGACGATGTCTGTCTTGTGCTGCTTCAGCCTTGACGTCTTACGGCTCACCGGAGCTGCTCGAACGACAGAACGATCCATCACAACAGAGCAGTGCCCTGGACGCCGTCTACAGATTCCTCAGATCTTCCTCCACACCTCCGACAGCCACCTCTGCCTCAACTGCTTCAGCGGCCAACCCAATGATGCTGAGGTCGACACGGCTACGGCAAAGAGGTTGTACACTTGTTGCATCACTTATTACTATACATTCACATCGATCCATTAGGGCTATTTTGGTTCAACGGAAAAACATCGATCCACTGGTTGTTACCATCACTCTAAATTTCTGCATGCTCTCCTTACATAATCTCACCATATTTTTTTCGTATGCATGTCAGATATTGTAAACAGTCATGCTGAACATGTAGAGAAAAAGAGAAGAGTTTTGCGCGACAATACAATGTCATGCAGACATCGCTCCATGGTGGGTTCAATGGCAAACCCTCCCCACCCCTCTCCAGATTGTAATCCAGAGGAAGATATCTGTTCTGAGGCAGATTCGGACGCCGCTGACCACTCCTATTTACCCCCCAAGGTGTTTGCTCTACCTTGGCATGATGATGTTAGTCATATCATGCATATGTTGCCTTGCAGTGCCTACTTTTGACATCATATATGTCATCTGCTTAGTTTAGACATGTTCTATAATGCCACCTGTTTAGTTTCTATATCATATATGGGAATTATGCAGTCTCATGTCTTTTAGCCAGCCATAATATATGTGAAATGTGCAATGCCATCATGTTTAACCAAGCATCATATATTTGAATGATATCTTGCCCATCCTTTTCTTCATTACATTTCCATTTGTCGAAAATGTTTGTACATTAAACTACTCTTCCTGTGAATCAGCCATTTGGGTGGGAGATGGAAAAATCTGGAGTGAAAACAAGGCCTCCAGAGCATACAGTGCTACCTGTCGAAGCAGATCTCTTGTTGGGTCCTGATAGCTCCTCAGAGATGGATTCAGAGACAGATGACCAGTCCTATTCCCCCACTGAGGTGTATGGTCTAACTTGGCATGGTTATACTGCTCATATCATGCATACGGTGTCTTGCATTGCATAGTTTAGATATCATATACACAATATTCAACACCATGTTCTTAGTTCAGAAATCATATCGAATGCCCTCTGTTTAGCATATAAATCACATATGTGAATTAAATGATGCGATCCTGATTACTTAGATAACATGTAGGTGAATTATGTCATGTGATCCTGTTTACTTATTCATCATATCTTTGAATTATGTTATGCTATGCTATCCAGTTTAGATAGACATCATATATGTGAAATTATGTCATGCTATCTGTTTTAGTTAAACAATATACATGTCAACTATTTCATGCCCTCTTTTTTCCACACTATCTATTGCATCTGTCTCTCATACAATGTCTGTACATTCAACTATGTTTCCTGTTTATCAGCCATTTGAGTTGGAGCGGGTGATGCCAGTATCTAGCGGACTAAAAACACGGTCTTCAAATAAAACAGTGCTACCTCTTGTGGAGATAGCACCCTGGTTGTACATGCACAAGAACCAGCCCTACCACACATAACCCAAACTCTCGCAGATTGTACCCCTACTACGATGGACAGAGAACCAGCTTCACCCAATCTAACCCCAACCCCAGCCGATAGTAACCCAGTTCCTGTTGACACAGCACCATCCCCACCACAGAGCTCCCAAACAAGAGCAGTTAGTAAGGCAGCTCTAGTGCCCAAAGGGCCAGTACTATCACGACGAACCCCAACTCCACCAGTTAGTATGCCTATTCCTATGGAGGAAGCACAACCAGCTAGTAGTAGTTTAGCATCTATCGCATTTGATGTAGTTAAATCGTATGTGCGTATCTTCCCAACTTGGAAATATCATACTGAAGATGAAGGAAAATGCCAGTTGCAGGTGTTTGTCCAGGAGTTATGTGTAAGTAATGTTATTCATGGCAATTACTTTGCTTCGCACCATACATCCTACCTCCATGATGGTTATAATACAGCAATTTTTCCCATTTTTCTCTATAGAGAAGGACCGATTTGGAAACTCAGGATGAGGTAGCCTGTGCTAATACCTCTTCTATCTTCAAGAATGCTTGGTGGCAGTATCGGAATTACCTGAAGAAAACGTACTTCACCGGCAAAGAAACTCATCAAATTCCCTTACGTTCTCCTGAGACACATTTACTGGACGATGACTGGGAACGCCTTGTTCTGTACTGGTCCCGAACCAAGAATGTGGTAAGGTCTATGAGCTCATTTTCTATTTTTAAGTATTATATTCTTGCGTCTTACTGTACTCTGTTCATGTAGAACAAGTGCCTAAACCTGAAGAACAACTGTTCTAATTTAAGATTCCATTGCTACCATAGGACATAGATATATGTTTGTGTGATGCTTTTATTATGTATTAGTACTTGGCAATAGAAGACTTGGTAGTTTAATCCTGTCCACCTTACTAATGAACTGGTTCACCGAAATGAGTTTCATATACTAGTACATGTTAAACTTGTTATGTGTCTGCTTGTTTCTTCTTTTAGAATGCTGACAGAATATTGGGGAAGAGTGCCTTATTAAGCAACGGTAAAGGAAGTAATGCAGATAAGGTTCAGGATAGTGACACATCCTGTCTTGGTTTAGTGTTGGAGTTACTGGCCACTACCACTTGCACAAGCTATTCAAACTCACTGTCTGAATCAGTTCGGTTTCTTGAGTCTCAACTACAAGCTGAAAGACATCGATCAGCTGTGCTGCGACAAGAAGCGGAAGGACTGCGGAAGTCCCTGGAGCATTTAGATGCATACTTTCTAGTGCAACAGCAAGCGTTGGAGGATTTTAGCGCCAAACGGGACAATGCTAATTGGCTTGCTAAGCTTATTGCCAGCATGGTGGATACCCAGGATAGCGCTTCTTGAGCTCTTCTGAAGTTGTTTTAGTTATGCTCTTGTTTTACTGCCGCGTTTATTTGCACTGGTGGCCAATTTTGATGGCCAATGTATATGATATGCTGCTTTGTTCCCTATATTTGCACTGGTGGCGAACTTTGATGCCCAGTGGATGTAATATGTGTAATAGCCGTGATAGCCTAGCGTTAGTTGCTTGCTTATTTATTTCCTTGTTGTCTTATTTATTTGTTTGCTTGTAGTCATTGTAGTTCTTTTTCCGCGGTTAACTAGTGGCTACAATAACCTATTTTTTAAAACTAGGCCACAATAACCATGGGCTAATATTTACTGTAGTGACACTGGGCCTCCTACGGGCCGTAGAAATAGTGGGCCTTCTACGGGCCGTAGAAACAGTAGGCGTTCTACGGGCCGTAGAAACAATGGGCCTTCTATGGGCCGTATCATCAATGGGCCTTATACGGGCCGTATGATCGATTGGCCAAACATGGGCCAATAACATGACGCATTATGGCCGTAAACGGGCTAGAGTTGGAATCGTCCGTTCATGGGCCGACCATAACGGGCCATCGTTAATAGGCCGTACTTGATGACGCTATGAAAACGGCGGACCACAAACGGGCCGACTGTAACCGCGGGCTGAATTTGGCCCACAAGCAGAAAATGACAGTAACGGGTCGTAAGTAAACGAATGCTGGAAATGAGCCCAAGAATAAATGGGCTCTGAGAAGGCCGAAAGATAACATGGGCTGGAAATAGCCCAACGGAACAACGGGCCGTTAATGGGTATAAAGTGATACACTGTTCATTACGGGCCAGTTTCACCACGGGCCGTTAATGAGTGTAAAGTGATACACTGTTCATTACGGGCCAGTTTCACCACGGGCCGTTAGTAGGCCAAGAGTTACATAGGGCCTCATATGGGCCGAAAGACGTCATGGGCCATACATGGGCCAGAAGTGAAAACTGTTGGGGAACATAGTAATTTCAAAAAAATTCCTACGCACACGCAAGATCATGGTGATGCATAGCAACGAGAGGGGAGAGTATCGTCTACGTACCCTCGTAGATCATAAGCGGAAGCGTTATATCAACGCGGTTGATGTAGTCGTACGTCTTCACGATCCGACCGATCGAAGCACCGAAAGCACGGCACCTCCGAGTTCTAGCACACGTTCAGCTCGATGACGATCCCCGGACTCCGATCCAGCAAAGTGTCGAGGATGAGTTCCGTCAGCACGACGGCGTGGTGACGATCTTGATGTTCTACCGTCGCAGGGCTTCGCCTAAGCACCGCTACAATATTATCGAGGATTATGGTGGAGGGGGGCACCGCACACGGCTAAGAGAACGATCACAAAGATCAACTTGTGTGTCTAGAGGTGCCCCCCTGCCCCCGTATATAAAGGAGCAAGGGGGGAGGCCGGCCAGCCCTTGTGGGCGCGCCAAGGAGGAGGAGTCCTCCTCCTAGTAGGAGTAGGACACCCCTCTTTCCTACTCCTACTAGGAGGGGGAAAGGAAGGGGGAGAGGGAGAAGGAAAGGGGGGCGCCGCCCCCCCTCTCCTAGTCCAATTCGGACCAGAGTGGGAGGGGGCGCGCGGCCCACCCTGGCCGCCCCTCTCTCTCTCTCCACTAAGGCCCATTAGGCCCATACTTCTCCCGGGGGGGGGGGGTTCCGGTAACCCTCCGACACTCCAGTTTTCTCCGAAATCACCCAGAACATTTCCGGTGTCCGAATATAGTCGTCCAATATATCAATCTTTATGTCTCGACCATTTCGAGACTCCTCGTCATGTCCGTGATCACATCTGGGACTCCGAACAACCTTCGGTAAATCAAAATATATAAACTCATAATGAAACTATCATCGTAACGTTAAGCGTGCGGACCCTACGGGTTCGAGAACAATGTAGACATGACCGAGACACGTCTCTGGTCGATAACCAATAGCGGAACCTGGATGCTCATATTGGCTCCTACATATTCTACGAAGATCTTTATCGGTCAGACCGCATAACAACATACGTTGTTCCCTTTGTCATCGGTATGTTACTTGCCCGAGATTCGATCGTCGGTATCTCAATACCTAGTTCAATCTCGTTACCGGCAAGTCTCCTTACTCGTTTCGTAATACATCATCTCGCAACTAACTCATTAGTTGCAATGCTTGCAAGGCTTATGTGATGTGCATTACCGAGAGGGCCCAGAGATACCTCTCCGACAATTGGAGTGACAAATCCTAATCTCGAAATACGCCAACCCAACATGTACCTTCGGAGACACCTGTAGAGCTCCTTTATAATCACCCAGTTACGTTGTGACGTTTGGTAGCACACAAAGTGTTCCTCCGGTAAACGGGAGTTGCATAATCTCATAGTCATAGCAACATGTATAAGTCATGAAGAAAGCAATAGCAACATACTAAACAATCGGGTGCTAAGCTAATGAAATGGGTCATGTCAATCAGATCATTCAACTAATGATGTGATCCCGTTAATCAAATAACAACTCTTTGTCTATGGTCAGGAAACATAACCATCTTTGATTAACGAGCTAGTCAAGTAGAGGCATACTAGTGACACTCTGTTTGTCTATGTATTCACACATGTATTATGTTTCTGGTTAATACAATTCTGGCATGAATAATAAACATTTATCATGATATAAGGAAATAAATAATAACTTTATTATTGCCTCTAGGGCATATTTCCTTCAGTCTCCCACTTGCACTAGAGTCAATAATCTAGATTACATAGTAATGATTCTAACACCCATGGAGTCTTGGTGCTGATCATGTTTTGCTCGTGGAAGAGGCTTAGTCAACGGGTCTGCTACATTCAGATCCGTATGTATCTTGCAAATCTCTATGTCTCCCACCTGGACTAGATCCCGGATGGAATTGAAGCATCTCTTGATGTGCTTGGTTCTCTTGTGAAATCTGGATTCCTTTGCCAAGGCAATTGCACCAGTATTGTCACAAAAGATTTTCATTGGACCTGATGCACTAGGTATGACACCTAGATCAGATATGAACTCCTTCATCCTGACTCCTTCATTTGCTGCTTCCGAAGCAGCTATGTACTCCACTTCACATGTAGATCCCGCCACGACGCTTTGTTTAGAACTGCACCAACTGACAGCTCCATCGTTTAATGTAAACACGTATCCGGTTTGCGATTTAGAATCGTCCGGATCAGTGTCAAAGCTTGCATCAACATAACCGTTTACGATGAGCTCTTTGTCACCTCCATATACGAGAAACATATCCTTAGTCCTTTTCAGGTACTTCAGGATATTCTTGACCGCTGTCCAGTGATCCACTCCTGGATTACTTTGGTACCTCCCTGCTAAACTTATAGCAAGACACACATCAGGTCTGGTAGACAGCATTGCATACATGATAGAGCCTATGGCTGAAGCATAGGGAACATCTTTCATCTTCTCTCTATCTTCTGCAGTGGTCGGGCATTGAGTCTTACTCAACTTCACACCTTGTAATACAGGCAAGAACCCTTTCTTTGCTTGATCCATTTTGAACTTCTTCAAAACTTTGTCAAGGTATGTGCTTTGTGAAAGTCCTATCAAGCGTCTTGATCTATCTCTATAGATCTTAATGCCCAATATGTAAGCAGCTTCACCGAGGTCTTTCATTGAAAAACTTTTATTCAAGTATCCCTTTATGCTATCCAGAAATTCTATATCATTTCCGATTAGTAATATGTCATCCACATATAATATCAGAAATGCTACAGAGCTCCCACTCACTTTCTTGTAAATACAGGCTTCTCCAAAAGTCTGTACAAACCCAAATGCTTTGATCACACTATCAAAGCGTTTATTCCAACTCCGAGAGGCTTGCACCAGTCCATAAATGGATCGCTGGAGCTTGCACACTTTGTTAGCTCCCTTTGGATCGATAAAACCTTCTGGTTGCATCATATACAACTCTTCTTCTAGAAATCCATTCAGGAATGCAGTTTTTACATCCATCTGCCAAATTTCATAATCATAAAATGCGGCAATTGCTAACATGATTCGGACAGACTTAAGCATCGCTACGGGTGAGAAGGTCTCATCGTAGTCAATCCCTTGAACTTGTCGAAAACCTTTTGCGACAAGTCGAGCTTTGTAGACAGTAACATTACCGTCAGCATCAGTCTTCTTCTTGAAGATCCATTTATTCTCAATTGCTTGCCGATCATCGGGCTAGTCAACCAATGTCCATACTTTGTTTTCATACATGGATCCCATCTCAGATTTCATGGCTTCAAGACATTTTGCGGAATCTGGGCTCACCATCGCTTCTTCATAGTTCGTAGGTTCGCCATGATCTAGTAGCATGACTTCCAGAACAGGATTACCGTACCACTCTGGTGCGGATCTCACTCTGTTTGGTCTACGAGGTTCAGTAGTGACTTGTTCTGAAGTTTCATGATCATTATCATTAGCTTCCTCACTAATTGGTGTAGGTGTCACAGAAACCGGTTTCTGTGATGTACTACTTTCCAATAAGGGAGTAGGTACAGTTACCTCATCAAGTTCTACTTTCCTCCCACTCACTTCTTTCGAGAGAAACTCCTTCTGTAGAAAATTTCCAAATTTAGCAAAAAACTTCTTGCCTTCATATCTGTGATAGAATGTGTATCCAACAGTTTCCTTTGGATATCCTATGAAGACACATTTCTCCGATTTGGGTTCGAGCTTATCAGGTTGAAGTTTTTTCACATAAGCATCGCAGCCCCAAACTTTAAGAAACGACAACTTTGGTTTCTTGCCAAACCATAGTTCATAAGGCGTCGTCTCAACAGATTTTGATGGTGCCCTATTTAACGTGAATGTGGCCGTCTCTAAAGCATAACCCCAAAACGATAGCGGTAAATCAGTAAGAGACATCATAGATCGCACCATATCGAGTAAAGTACGATTACAACGTTCGGACACACCATTACGCTGTGGTGTTCTGGGTGGCGTGAGTTGCGAAACTATTCCGCATTGTTTCAAATGTACACCAAACTCGTAACTCAAATATTCTCCTCCACGATCAGATCGTAGAAACTTTATTTTCTTGTTACGATGATTTTCAACTTCACTCTGAAATTCTTTGAACTTTTCAAATGTTTCAGACTTATGTTTCATTAAGTAGATATACCCATATCTGCTTAAGTCATGTGTGAAGGTGAGAAAATAACGATATCCGCCACGAGCCTCAACATTCATCGGACCACATACATCTGTATGTATGATTTCCAACAAATCTGTTGCTCTCTCCATAGTAACGGAGAATGGCGTTTTTGTCATTTTGCCCATAAGGCACGGTTCGCAAGTACCAAGTGATTCATAATCAAGTGGTTCCAAAAGTCCATCAGTATGGAGTTTCTTCATGCGCTTTACACCAATATGACCCAAACGGTAGTGCCACAAATAAGTTGCACTATCATTATCAACTCTGCATCTTTTGGCTTCAACATTATGAATATGTGTGTCTCTACTATCGAGATTTAATAAGAATAGACCACTCTTTAAGGGTGCATGACCATAAAAGATATTACTCATATAAATAGAACAACCATTATTCTCTGATTTAAATGAATAACCGTCTCGCATCAAACAAGATCCAGATATAATGTTCATGCTCAACGCTGGCACCAAATAACAATTATTTAGGTCTAATACTAATCCCGAAGGTAGATGTAGAGGTAGCGTGCCGACCGCGATCACATCGACTTTGGAACCATTTCCCACACACATCGTCACCTCGTCCTTAGCCAATCTTCGCTTAATCCGTAGTCCCTGTTTCGAGTTGCAAATATTAGCAACAGAACCAGTATCAAATACCTAGGTGCTACTGCGAGCATTAGTAAGGTACACATCAATAACATGTATATCACATATACCTTTGTTCACCTTGCCATCCTTCTTATCCGCCAAATACTTGGGGCAGTTCCGCTTTCAGTGACCAGTCTGCTTGCAGTAGAAGCACTCACTTTCAGGCTTAGGTCCAGACTTGGGTTTCTTCTCTTGAGCAGCAACTTGCTTGTTGTTCTTCTTGAAGTTCCCCTTCTTCTTCCCTTTGCCCTTTGTCTTGAAACTAGTGGTCTTGTTGACCATCAACACTTGATGCTCCTTCTTGATTTCTACCTCCGCAGCTTTCATCATTACGAAGAGCTTGGGAATTGTCTTATCCATCCCTTGCATATTATAGTTCATCACGAAGCTCTTGTAGCTAGGTGGAAGTGATTGGAGAATTCTGTCAATGACGCAATCATCTGGAAGATTAACTCCCAATTGAATCAAGTGATTATTATACCCAGACATTTTGAGTATATGCTCACTGACAGAACTGCTCTCCTCCATCTTGCAGCTATAGAACTTATTGGAGACTTCATATCTCTCAATTCGGGCATTTGCTTGAAATATTAACTCCAACTCCTGGAACATCTCATATGCTCCATGACGTTCGAAATGTCGTTGAAGACCCGATTCTAAGCCGTAAAGCATGGCAAATTGAACTATTGAGTAGTCCTCAGCTTTGCTCTGCCAGACGTTCTTAACGTCGTCAGTTGCATCAGCAGCAGGCCTGGCACCTAGCGGTGCTTCCAGGACGTAACTTTTCTGTGCAGCAATGAGGATAATCGTCAAGTTACGGACCCAGTCCGTGTAATTGCTACCATCATCTTTCAACTTTGCTTTCTCAAGGAACGCATTAAAATTCAACGGAACAACAGCACGGGCCATCTATCTACAATCAAACATAAACAAGCAAGATACTATCAGGTACTAAGTTCATGATAAATTTAAGTTCAATTAATCATATTACTAAAGAACTCCCACTTAGATAGACATCCCTCTAATCCTCTAAGTGATCACGTGATCCAAATCAACTAAACCATGTCCGATCATCACGTGAGATGGAGTAGTTTCAACGGTGAACATCACTATGTTGATCATATCTACTACATGATTCACGCTCGACCTTTCGGTCTCCGTGTTCCGAGGCCATATCTGTTATATGCTAGGCTCGTCAAGTTAAACCTGAGTATTCTGCATGTGCAACTGTTTTGCACCCGTTGTATTTGAACGTAGAGCCTATCACACCCGATCATCACGTGGTGTCTCAGCACGAAGAACTTTCGCAACGGTGCATAGTGAGGGAGAACACTTTTACTATGATAATTTAGTGTGGGATCATCTTATAATGCTACCGTCAATCAAAGCAAGATAAGATGCATAAAAGATAAACATCACATGCAATCAATATAAGTGATATGATATGGCCATCATCATCGTGTGCTTGTGATCTCCATCTCCGAAGCATCGTCATGATCACCATCGTCACCGGTGTGACACCTTGATCTCCATCGTAGCATCGTTGTCGTCTCACCAATCTTATGCTTCTACGACTATCGCTACCGCTTAGTGATAAAGTAAAGCATTACAGGGCGATTGCATTGCATATAATAAAGCGACAACCATATGGCTCCTGCCAGTTGCCGATAACTCGGTTACAAAACATGATCATCTCATACAATAAAATTTAGCATCATGTCTTGACCATATCACATCACAACATGCCCTGCAAAAACAGGTTAGACATCCTCTACTTTGTTGTTGCAAGTTTCACATGGCTGCTACGGGCTTAGTAAGAACCAATCTTACCTACGCATCGAAACCACAACGATAGTTTGTCAAGTTGGTGCTCCTTTAACCTTCGCAAGGACCGGGCGTAGCCACACTCGGTTCAACTAAAGTTGGAGAAACTGAAACCCGCCAGCCACCTGTGTGCAAAGCACGTCGGTAGAACCAGTCTCGCGTAAGCGTACGCGTAATGTCGGTCCGGGCCGCTTCATCCAACAATACCGCCGAACCAAAGTGTGACATGCTGGTAAGCAGTATGACTTATATCGCCCACAACTCACTTGTGTTCTACTCGTGCAAATAACATCAACACATAAAACCTAGGCTCGGATGCCACTGTTGGGGAACGTAGTAATTTCAAAAAATTTCCTACGCACACGCAAGATCATGGTGATGCATAGCAACGAGAGGGGAGAGAGTTGTCTACGTACCCTCGTAGACCAACAGCGGAAGCGTTATCACAATGCGGTTGATGTAGTCGTACGTCTTCACGGCCCGACCGATCAAGCACCGAAACTACGGCACCTCCGAGTTCTAGCACACGTTCAGCTCGATGACGATCCCCGAACTCCGATCCAGAAAGTGTCGGGGATGAGTTCCGTCAGCACGACGGCGTGGTGACGATCTTGATGTTCTACGTCGCAGGGCTTCTCCTAAGCACCGCTACAATATTATCGAGGATTATGGTGGAGGGGGGCACCGCACACGGCTAAGAGAACGATCACGAAGATCAACTTGTGTGTCTACAGGTGCCCCCTGCCCCTGTATATAAAGGAGCAAGGGGGAGGCCGGCCGGCCCTTGTGGACGCGCCAAGGAGGAGGAGTCCTCCTCCTAGTAGGAGTAGGACTCCCCTACTCCTACTAGGAGGGGGAAAGGAAGGGGGAGAGGGAGAAGGAAAGGGGGGCGCCCCCCTCTCCTAGTCCAATTCGGACCAGAGGGGGAGGGGGCGCGCGGCCCACCCTGGCCGCCCCTCTCTCTCTCCACTAAGGCCCATTAGGCCCATACTTCTCCCGGGGGGTTCCGGTAACCCTCCGGCACTCCGGTTTTCTTTGAAATCACCCAGAACATTTCCGGTGTCCGAATATAGTCGTCCAATATATCAATCTTTATGTCTCGACCATTTCGAGACTCCTCGTCATGTCCGTGATCACATCCGAGACTCCGAACAACCTTCGGTACATCAAAATATATAAACTCATAATGAAACTGTCATCGTAACGTTAAGCGTGCGGACCCTACGGGTTCGAGAACAATGTAGACATGACCGAGACACGTCTCTGGTCGATAACCAATAGCGGAACCTGGATGCTCATATTGGCTCCTACATATTCTACGAAGATCTTTATCGGTCAGACCGCATAACAACATACGTTGTTCCCTTTGTCATCGGTATGTTACTTGCCCGAGATTCGATCGTCGGTATCTCAATACCTAGTTCAATCTCGTTACCGGCAAGTCTCTTTACTCGTTTCGTAATACATCATCTCGCAACTAACTCATTAGTTGCAATGCTTGCAAGGCTTATGTGATGTGCATTACCGAGAGGGCCCAGAGATACCTCTCCGACAATCGGAGTGACAAATCCTAATCTCGAAATACGCCAACCCAACATGTACCTTCGGAGACACCTGTAGAGCTCCTTTATAATCACCCAGTTACGTTGTGATGTTTGGTAGCACACAAAGTGTTCCTCCGGTAAACAGGAGTTGCATAATCTCATAGTCATAGGAACATGTATAAGTCATGAAGAAAGCAATAGCAACATACTAAACGATCGGGTGCTAAGCTAATGGAATGGGTCATGTCAATCACATCATTCTCCTAATGATGTGATCCCGTTAATCAAATGACAACACATGTCTATGGTTAGGAAACATAACCATCTTTGATTAACGAGCTAGTCAAGTAGAGGCATACTAGTGACATTTAGTTTGTCTATGTATTCACACAAGTATTTTGTTTCCGGTTAATACAATTCTAGCATGAACAATAAACATTTATCATGGTATAAGAAAATAAATAATAACTTTATTATTGCCTCTAGGGCATATTTCCTTCAAAAACAGGCTGGAATCATATTGGATGGCCCAGATGACGCTACTGGGCCTAATTCGGATAGGGCGTAACGGGCCTTGGGTTAGCGGGCTGTAAATGGGCTATACGCGAACAGGCCGTTAACATGCTTTCCATGGGCCGGCCCGCCACCTTTTGACCAAGTCAAACGGGCCGGCCTTTTCACAGGAATGGGCCTCTGTTGGGTCGTGCCACGTGTCGACGTATCATAGGCGCCTATCTGACCCACTGACGAGCTGACACGTGTTTCGCCCGGCCAATAAGAATTTTACACGTGGAAATTTCCCATTGGTCGGGGCTGTTAACGGGTTATCGGATCCAAAACCCGGCCCGATAGCTTAACGACGTTCCGTTACGGTGGATGCCACGTGTCGGTCACCCTTGACGAAAGCACTTCTGTGACGCGCGATTTATTGTCATGGAAGTGGACACTTCCATGATGATAATTTTGGTAATGTCATGGAACACTTCTACGACAGCACAGGTATGACTATCTTGATTCTGTCATAAATTTGTCATGGATGTACATGCATGACAAAAAGCGACCTACTGTGACAAACACGTATCATCACGGAAGTGTATTTTTTGTAGTGTTGCCTTTGCCAATTGCAGTGAATTCATCTTTGGCAGTGTGCCTGGATAAAGCGACAGGATTACTTGGCTCGGTACGACCAACGCCAGTGATAAGGACCTCATCATCTTTCTCTTCACCATTTTGAGTCGGGGTCGCCGGTTTATCATTATTATTCGATGGACTAGCTGTTCTGTCAGTCCGGACAGGGCTCGTTGGTTGATTAGTAGGGCCTGTGGTATCAACATTTTCCTCTTCAGCGACAAAGTCATGGTCTTGCGGTGGTGGGTCATTCAGCACGTCATCACGATTGGATTCTTTAGGATCTGGTAATTTGTCCGGTTCAGCAACGACATTTTCCTCTGCCGTATTGTTCAGGCGAGCCTTCTTGCTTGGTCTGGGCTTGGCCCTGAGAAAGGAAATTAACAAGGATCAGTACAATTTTTTAAAGGTAATATATCAAACATACAGGATGGAATATAACTTACCCAAGCATTTCTTTTAAGCAGGAGAAGCTTGGTGGCTGATGACTCGCCGGAGGATGAATGAGAAGTGCCCTGATAATTGGAATCAGACGGATTAAGAGGCTAACGAAAACAACCCGCTTTAGGGCATGTAATACCAAGTGAATCAGAGACCTATGTATGGCGTTTCCTAACCGGATTGTTCGGTAAACCAGCGAAGGTAACTACCTGGCCGCTGTGCCGGGTTGTGCGACGAGCTTTGTGCTGTTGTGTCTTCACAAGAAAGTTTGGATCCAAATAAGCAAGAGGATGAGAAAATTTAACTTTCCGATTTGCCCGACGGATTTTTAGTGAAGGCAAAGGGTTTGGATCGGAAGAAAGAACGATTACCTCTACAGCATCAGCGTGACTGACTTCAGCGTCGTCCTGCCAATGATCATCATCAATAAGGCGTATGAAAATAAACCGAGTGAGTCAAGATCTACCTCAAGATCCGTGTTACCCACATCATCATCAGCTGGTGGATCGGAGGTTGCAGTGGTTCTTTTCCTATTCGCAGGCTTCTTCACAACTCTGGTTTTTGGCCGGGTTGGCTTCTCCTGTTTATCTTGCGGTGGTTTCTTGCTCCAAAACGGATCATCGCCCTGTTAAAAATTAAAACATTCTTAGAGTGTATTGGGACAAAGGCAATTTCAGGAAGGTGTAAGGGATGAATCTTACAGCTGGCGGTTTGTTAATGGCGCAGAAAGGAAGCAAGCCGGTTTGGGCACAGACGGCCTCCGGTTCATTTAATATCTTCTTCACAACTTCAGTAACTTCGTCATCTGTAAGCTGGATGTCAATGTGCCGTTGAACATCTTTTACGTCTCCGGTATATTCGCACATCAAACCGGAGCGCTGGCTTAAGGGCAGTATGCTCCAAGATATCCAGCAGCGAGCAAGGTCAACCCCTGTCAACCCGTTTGCCATGAAAGCCCTAACCTTGGATAGTTGAGGAGCGTATTTGCTTCTCTTCTTAGCAGTCAGCCTCTGTGAAAAGGGGTGTGTGTTGCTCAGACGCTCCGGACGGTAACCCGGCAGGGGATTTTCTTCAGAAGGAGAGGTTTCTTTGCAGTAAAACCATGTTTGGTTCCACTCTTTGGGGTGGCTATGAAGTTTAGCGTGAGGGAAGGTGACTACTTTCCTCTTCTCAATTGCCATACCGCCCAGCTCCGTATTGGGTCCGTCTGTGAATTTAGTGCGGCGGTTCAGTTGAAAGAAATCCCGGAATAACTCTATTGTGGGTTCCTCTTGAAGGTACACCTCACAGAACACTTGAAAGTGACAGATGTTGGTTATGGAGTTGGGACCAGTATCTTGTGGACGCAGTTGGAAGTTGGCTAGGATATCCCGATAAAACTTTGAACCGGGAGGGTTGAAGCCCCGGGCTAAATGATCAGCAAAAACAACAACTTCTCCGTATTTAGGTTTGGGAGGACATTCCGGGCCAGGGACCGTCCAGTGAATGGCGTCTTGCTTACTTAAAGCACCAGTGTTGACTAAGTTGTTCAGTTGATTTTCGGTCACTCGAGAAGGGACCCAGTTGCACTCATACACTTGTTTGGCCATGGTGAGATCTAAAAATACAGTAATTACCAGTTCAAGAATATGTTGACAGTTATGTGATGATATATGTTTGCTAAACCGGACAAAGCTATCTATAAACCAGAGTTCAGCCAACACAATAGTATCACTGGAAAATGGTTTTGGCGGTTCAACAAGGGGACTAATGGTATACACCGGTTTGTCAATTTTCTACAAAGTTAAACCGCCTGGTCTAAACATGGAAGAGTCAAGATTGCAGATGAGTAAGTAAACGAAAACAGATTTCACAAGGTTCTATTACAGTTTTGGATCTGGAGCATGTTCAGCAAAAAGAAAAATATTCAAAGCCTAAAAGGAGCAGTACCGAACCAATGAGCAAGGGTGCGAAGAAGATCTATGGTTTTGGGATATGTAAGTGAAAACGAAGGCCAAAGGCTATTAATACACAGAGCACAGATTCAAGAAGTCATCTGAGATCTATCATATGAACAAACGATGAACACTGAAGAACTTGGAAGCCCTAGAACAGATCTATGGCGGAAAAGATAGGAGACCTACCAGAGCTGAGGAAGAAGCGGAAGGCCGCCACGATGTTTTGGTACGCTCAGGGTGATGCAGCGGCCAAGGTCGGAGCAGAAGTCGACGGCGGCGGCGGAGCTACGAAGATGAGCGGCGCAAGGAAGACGAAGCAGAAGGGCACGAAGGGGGAAAGAAAATGACCCCTCGAACCCATTTATAAAGCAAGGGACATGTGTCAGGTGCAAAAATCAAGGGGCCGCAAGTTTGGAAACGGAGCTGTTGCCTCGATTGTCGCAGATCTATTAATAAGGAGGTATCAGGTATCGTTTCTTTATAACAGATGACGTCATGCCGGTTTACAACGATCTGAGAAGATGATGTCACAACAGTTTACCAAATTACAAGAAGATGTTGAAGATGAAGTTTTTGCTAAGGATTGACATGAACCTGTTCAAATCAATCTGGGGCCTAATGTTGGGGATATTACTACCTGGCGTAAACCAGCTCAAACAGGCCGGGTTAGCTTCATCAATAGTTGAGTATGTTAAAGCCCATGTAGGCAGATGATGACAGCATGGAAGGGTTCAAGCCCACAATCGGTTTGAAGCCCATAGTCGTAAACCGGCGTCGGTATGTAACTTGTATGGTAAGTTAGAAACAGTGGAGACCGAACCGGACACGTGTATGAGCCGGTCTCGGGACTCTGTAAACCGACGGGCGTCACCCGTGTATATAAGGGGACGACCCGGCGACGGTTCAAGGACAACAGACAACAACTCGAGACTTAGGCGAAGCTTGTTTGCTCCCTAGTCATCAAAACCCCATCAATTCCATCACAACTAGACGTAGGCTTTTACCTTCATCGAAGGGGCCGAACTAGTATAAACTCTCTTGCGTCCCTGTGTTCGCTTTAACCCCTTCAAGCTAACCCGTAGCGATGGCTCCACGACTAAGTCCTTTCATGAGGACATCTGCCGTGACAAAACCATGACACATTGCCTGTTTGCTTTACCTATTTGTCTTCACTATTTGAATACTATCGTTGTTTGGCTTCATACCATCTTCCATCCTGATCCTTTCTACCTAGCTGCTATTAGTCTTCGTGCCTTCACTGCATTGCATACTTGACTATGGCTTGCTTAGTGTAGTTTACCTTCCGCTGCATATCAATAGGGTCATTTCTATTGTTTGTCTTCGAAACTTCCATGTTTTGAAGACTTTCATAAAAATCGCCTATTCACCCCCCTCTAGTCGATAACTAGCACTTTCAATTGGTATCAGAGCAAGCTACTCCCTTGTTCTGTGTGATTCGGTTTAACCACCTGGAGTTTTAGCTATGTCGACTGCAAGGATAATCAAAGTCTTCGCTGCTTGCCCCATCTTCGATGAAACTGAAATATCCCTACTGGAAGAATAAGATGCGCATGCATCTTGAAGCCATTGATGTCGACCTCTGGTATGTCGTCAAGAATGGCATTCCCAAGACTGGTGAAGGTGTCACCCCTGCTTATGTCAAGAAGTTCATTCAACTGGATTCAACTGCTAAGAACATCATCTGTGGTCATCTGACCAAAGGACGGTATGGCCGCGTGACTGCTCTGGAAACATCAAAGCTAGTCTGGGATTGGCTCTCCAAGGTCAACGAAGGCGTCTCAACCTAGAGAGATCAAAGGATCAGTGTTCTTCGCAACCTCTTCAACCGCTTCAAGAGAAACGACAATGAAAATGTCCAGCTCACGTTTGATCGCCTCACTGACATCACAAATGAGCTTCATGCACTCGGCACTACTGAGATTACCAAGCATGAAATCGTCAAGACACTACTGAGATCACTTGACAGCTCCTTTGACACCCTTGCCCTCATGATACAAGAACGCCCTGACTTTAAGACACTCGATCTGTCTGATATACTTGAGAGGCTCAACACACATGAGTTCCAGCTATCTGAGAAAAGAGATATCTATAGTCCCAACTATGGACGAACTCGCGATTTGAAGGCAAAAGCTGCTTCCTCATCTGAAGAAGAATCTGACTGCAGTTCTGATGATCCTGAATACATTGGAAAGGAACTTGCTATGCTTGTGAAGAAGTTCCAGAAGTTCACTAAGAAGAAGGGCTTCAAAAAGTCTTCATGATCCAGCTCAAGAAATGATGAAGCTTCCACTCATGACTACAAGAAGAGAACATGTCACAAGTGCAAGAAACCTGGACACTACATCTCTGAGTGTCCACAGTGGGACAATGAGAAGAATAAGAAGAAGAGCAAGGAATATGATTCTGATGATAAGAAGAAGAAGAAATCCTCAAAGTCTTCTTCCAAGTCCTCATCCAAGTCTTCATCTCATAAGAAGAGCTCATCTGACAAGGCTCGTGCTTTTGTTGGAAAGGAGATGGACTCAGAGGACGAATCTGCTTCTGAAGAGGCGGAGGTGGAGTTTGAGGAGGAGTCTGACCCTGGCGTTGCAATTCTGGCTCTAGCCACAGCCTACGTTGCCAAGTCTATCTTCAACAATGAAGACAATGGCTCCGTCACCAACGTTGAAGCTAATGACAAGGACGACTCTGCTCCCACCTACTGCTTCATGGCACGTGGTGCCAAGGTAAAATCACGCGATGCTTACTTTCAAACATCAAGTGAAGATGACTCTGACTGTGAATCCAAACCCAGCTACAAAACACTTGCTAAAATTGCAGCCGAACAACAGAAAGCTATGGAACATACTCAAAAACTGTTAGACAAAAGCGATGACCTGTTGGACGCGGAAATGACACGTTCTCAGTCCTTAGTTGAAGACATAAAAAATCTTCATACTAAGTACCAGGAACTTGAAAGTCGTCATGAAATGCTCTCAACCACTTATGAAAAGCTCTCCTATGACTATCTTCAAAGGAAGCAAGAGCTTGAGAAATTGAGAGCGGCTCATGAAGATCTTCAAAAAGAGAATGAGTCACTTTGCGCTCAACAGATCAGTTCTGCTCAGGAAGGATTTGAACCACCATGTCTAAAATGCCTTGAGCATGACAACGCTACCTCTGTTGCCGAATGTTCTACTGCTGCTGCTGTTGCATTGTCTTCAACTGCTGATGTGGTAACTAACCCCTCTGCTAAGGATACCACTACTATTTCTGATGAAAATGCTAGGTTGAAGACATTGCTTGAAATAGGGATGTACAAAAGTCTGAAAGGGCATCAGACACTGTGCGATGTCCTAAAAATCAGATTCTGAACCGAAACCCTAGGAAAGAGGGTGTTGGGTTCGAGAGGAAAATGAATGGTGATGGTTCCTACTAGAAGCCTAAGCAGTACCTCAAAACCACATGGGTTGCTGCAAAGGGACCTTTAGTGGACCCATCCACCTTATCTGGCTTTACCTGTGCTAATCCTATTTTCATTGATGAATCCTTTGATGCAAACTATAAACTGTTTAAGAATCAGAATGGTGAAGTGTTTGCCAGGTATATTGGTACTAACTGCAGGAATGGGCCACCTATGAAGAAGATCTGGGTTCCCAAAAGCTGTCTTGAGAATCTTCCAGTGAATGTCATCATGACACCACCTAGGAAGAAGACAAACCCCAGGCCTAAGGCTTCATATGGCCCAAAGGCTTCATACAGACAGAGGACTCACCTGAGTCACCCTAACGCCAATGTTTTGCAGGGAAACCATACTCAGACTTATGAATATGAGCGTGTGTCTTCAAACCGCTATTTTCATAGAACTAAGAACTTTTCTGCTTATTCATATGAGTATCATTCATCTCCTGCAAGGCTATTTGCTAGGGCTCCAAAGCCGAAGTTCTCAGATGCTGCACTTAGACTCATTGCTTCTAAGCCACCCCTGAAGATGTGGGTGGTTAAGAAGAATTATCTTTCTTTTGCAGGGAAAGGTCTCCAGCCGGAAATCAAAGGCGTCTGATGCTATTGCTGGGGACCTAAAACATCTTGTAGGGCGCAAGATCAAATGCCCAAATGGTCTCACTATGTATTTTGTTCCTGAGTCGTTTGCCATTCATCCTATCAGTCCTAATCTTGATGTGAGCTTAAATAATCCTCTTGCCCATCAAATGTTTATGCTTCACAATACTCTTGGTGAAGCCTATCCCCCTAACTGTATTGTAGGGTATGACACATCTTGCTTCAGAATGGATTATGGGTAGCGGATGCACTAATCATATGACTGGTGATCGAAGTCTTCTCATGGACTCAACTTTACAGCCATCTGACAAGAGTCACATCACATTTGCTGACACTGGTAAAAGCAAGGTATTGGGTCTAGGTAGAGTTGCAATCCCAAAGGATCAACACATGGATAAAGTGATGCTTGTTGAATCCTTTGGTTTCAACTTAATGTCTGTCTCAATGCTTTGTGACTTGAACATGATTGTGATATTTGGAAAATATCGTTGTCTTGTACTTATGGAATCTGACAATTCTCTAGTCTTTGAAGGGTACCAGAAAGATGATCTATACATGGTAGATTTCTCAGCAGGGCCACAACTTGCCGTATGTCTTCTTGCAAAAGCTTCAGAGTGCTGGCTCTGGCATCGGAGGCTAGGGCATGCTGGCATGAGGAACTTACACACTCTCACAAAGAAGAAGCATATCATAGGAATCGAGGGCGTCAAGTTCAAGAAGGATCACTTGTGCGGTGCCTGCGAAACTGGAAAGATGACTAG
The DNA here is from genome assembly GCA_032464435.1 of Aegilops umbellulata. Lineage (NCBI taxonomy): Eukaryota > Viridiplantae > Streptophyta > Magnoliopsida > Poales > Poaceae > Aegilops > Aegilops umbellulata. Next base: position 368,678,885 of record CP136054.1, on the reverse strand, counting down.
GGCCAAGCATCCCTCGAAGACAATCATGACGACGTCTCAACCCTTCGAGCTGCTACACATGGACTTATTTGGCCCTACTCACTACTCTACTCTCACTACAACTGCTTGTCTCTATGGCTTTGTCATTGTTAATGATTATTCAAGATATACATGGGTTCACATAATTCTCTACAAGACTGAAGTGCAGCATGTCTTCAAACGCTTCGCCAACCGTGCCATGAACAACTATGGCGTCAAGATCAAGCATATCAGGAGTGACAACAGCACTGAGTTCAAGAACACTGGCCTCGATCTTTACTTGGATACAATGGGAATCACTCATGAGTTCTCAGCTCCGTACACACCCCAGCAGAATGGCATCGTGGAGCGCAAGAACAGAACCCTCATTGAGATGACTCGAACGATGCTCGATGAATACAAGACACCAAGAAAGTTCTGGCCTGAAGCTATTGACACAACTTGCCATGTCATCAACCGTGTTTATCTTCACAAGCTTCTGAAGAAAACATCCTATGAACTCCTCACTGGTAAGAAGCCAAATGTAAGCTACTTCAGAGTATTTGGTGCTAGGTGTTGGATCAAGGATCCACATCACACTTCAAAATTTGCACCGAAAGCACATGAAGGTTTTATGCTCGGTTACGGAAAGAACTCGCACTCCTACAGAGTCTTCGACCTCTTTCTCTATAAAGTGGTTGAAACTATGGATGTGCGGTTCGATGAGACCGACGGCTCGCAAAGAGAGCACCTGCCAAATGTGCTAGATGAAGCTCCACCCAGTGAATCTACCAAGCTAATGGGAAATGGTGAAATCATGCCTTCTGAAGCAGAGCCTGAAGAGGAACTTATCATTTCTGCACCTAATCAACCTGAAGACTATGCTCAGCCTGAAGACAATCCTCCCAACGATGACAATGATTAGCAAGAGCAAAATCTTCGTCCAGTCCATCCGCGTGTTGCAAATGAAGTACAGATTGAGAAGATAATTGATAGCATAAATGCGCCTGGTCCACTCACTCGTTCAAGAGCAACACAGCTAGCAAATTTCTGTGGGCACTTTGCTTTTGTATCAATATCTGAACCCAAGAAAGTTGCTGAAGCCTTTATGGAACCTGAATGGATCCAAGCTATGCAAGAAGAGCTTCAACAGTTCAAGCTGAACAGTGTCTGGGAACTGGTCAAGCGTCCTGACCCTCGCAAGCACAACATAATAGGCACAAAATGGATATATCGCAACAAGCAAGATGAGCATGGTCAAGTTGTCAGAAACAAGGCTCGTCTTGTTGCTCAAGGATATACTCAAGTTGAAGAGATTGACTACGATGAAACATTTGCTCCTGTGGCTAGGCTTGAAGCTATTCGCATACTGCTAGCCTATGCTAACCATCACAACATCTTGCTATATCAAATGGATATGAAGAGTGCATTTCTCAACGGCAAGATCGAAGAAGAAGTGTATGTTGCAAAACCTCCTGGCTTTGAAGATCCAAAACATCCTGATATGATGTACAAGCTTAACAAAGCATTGTATGGCCTCAAGCAAGCTCCTCGCGCTTGGTATGACACGCTCAAAGACTTCCTGAAGAGCAAAGGCTTCAAACCTTGGATCCCACACTCTTCACGAAGACATATGATGATGAACTGTTTGTGTGCCAAATATATGTGGATGACATTATCTTCGGCTGCACCAACCAGAAATATAGTGATTAGTTTGGACATATGATGCAAGAGCAATATCAGATGTCCATGATGGGTGAGCTGAAGTTCTTCCTTGGTCTTCAAATTCGTTAGCAAAGAAACGACATATTCATATCTCAAGAGAAATACCTCAAAGTTTGCCTGAAGAAGTTTGGAATGCAAGACTGCAAGGGTTACACGACGCCAATGCCAACAAAAAGTCATCTGGGTCCTGACGCTAATGGTAAAGAGTTTGATCAAAAGGTATACCGCTCCATGATTGGTTCTTTACTTTATCTATGTGCATCTGGGCCAGATATTATGCTTAGTGTTTGCATGTGTGCTCGATTCCAAGAGGCACCAAAGGAATCACATCACTTAGCTGTGAAGCGAATTCTTCGATATTTGGCTTACACCCCAACATTAGGATTATGGTATCCAAAGTGCTCAGAGTTTGATCTGGTTGGATTCTCGGATGGTGATTATGCTGGTGACAAGGTGGATCGCAAGTCTACATCAGGCACATGTCACTTTCTGGGTCGATCACTTGTCTGTTGGTCTTCAAAGAAGCAGAACTGTGTATCACTCTCCACTACTGAATCTGAATACATTGCTGTTGGATCTTGCTGTGCTCAGCTTCTATGGATGAAGCAAACTCTCAAGGACTATGGCATCCATCTGAAACAAGTACCACTCTATTGCGACAACGGAAGCGCCATCAAGATTGCCAACAACCCAGTTCAGCACTCGAAGACAAAGCATATTGAAATTCGTCATCACTTTCTCAGAGATCATGTCATGAAGGAAGATATTGATATTATACATGTCAACACTGAAGAGCAACTGGCATATATCTTCACAAAGCCCTTGGATGAGAAAAGGTTTTGCATGTTACGGTGTGAGCTAAATATCTTGGAATCCTCAAATGTCCTGTGATCAGGCACACATCCTAACACTTATGCATGTCGATGACTTAGATGTGCAACACACGAAGTAAACTATATCTTCAATCAATGAATACATACATTCTAAGTGTGAATACATTAATGCGGAATTTGACTTCGGAGCGCCACGATAATTGTGCGCCATGTCTGGGTCTAATACTTCCTTTACGGTGGGTAACGCCACCACCAAATTCTTCTGTTTGAAGTATTTTTCTAATGGCGTTACATTTGCAATGTCTTCTCATTTGGTTTGTCTTCAATATCATCGTGTCTTCTCGGTTATCTTCACTATGTTGACTTGGTTGCATTATGATATATATAAGAATTATGTCCTCTACAGCATTCACTTATTGCTATGTCTTCTCTTTTGAATCTTTTGAACTAAGTGAATGTGATCGGACCCTAATCTCTCTATGCTCTCTACCTCAAACTCTATCTATCCAAATCATATGCATTCTGTTGAAACTGTCGAACGTCTTCTCTGCGTCCTTGTCAGCAGAAGATACAGGGACAAACATTAAATCTGTTTTAAATGCTCTATTCTTATTGCCTGAAACTCGGAGAAGCCGGAACGACCATCCGACAGTCCAGGCGGGCGTGGGAACGTGGGACAAATCTAAGTATGTTGCATGTTCACCACGTGTCCCTCAGATGTGAACCGCCAAGGGCACTTGCGTAATTACGTTGTGCCGTCCCTTTCTCTATAAATGCAAGTCCAATCGCTGTCAAAATCTTTCTTCCACCTCTCCACCTCGCCAAACCCTAGCGCCACCGCTAGCTCTCGACGACGCCGGCGACGAAGCGCTTAGCTGCCGCGACTTCTCCGATGCCGTCTTCACGCCGGCCGCGAACATTGACCTCTTCGCCGCCGCCGTAGGTGTCCTCCATCGCCAAGTTAGGGCACGGAAGATCGAACTGCTTGACCTTCACTTCTTCTCCGTCTAGCAGTTCATCGTGTGGTAAATAAACACCCTCTTTTTACCGTCTCTTTGATCCTATAGAGTCATCCCTTTTTGCCAAAAGTGGTTTCTGCCTCCACAAAATAGGATCTATCCTGTTTGCATCCCATAAAATGCCTAGTATATTCACTTATGCTTCACACATAGTTAGATTCCTCACTTGTACTTACTCTTGGATTCGTACAAATCTGGAACCGACTCTCAACATATAAGTGAATGTCTTCGCGCTATGAGGTCAATGTCTTCTAAACTCATTTATCTTCAAAATCTTCTAAGAATGCATATGACCTCTTCCTCTTCCCTCGCATCTCTAATGCTGTCACAGGTACATGTCCATGGGAGAATCCGTTGGTTCTCATAGTCTGCATTCATTTGTAGAATTCTTAGAACATCACATCAACTCTCCCGAAGCCAGCTCCTGTCTGACCAGCAGACGGAAGCCTTTGACAGTGTTGAAGCCTTTCAGTTTAAACTTCATGGCAACAGAGAAATCAACTAGGAAGGGTGGCAGACAGCGCCGTGGGAACACCTCAAGATATTTGCCTCCTGACCTCTATGAGTTGTACAAGACTGATCCAGAGGAGGACTACAATGAGAGAAAAACCCGAATCCAATGGATTCGAAGATATTGGGCAGAATAATGGTACAAGTACAGGTTCGTGACCCAGGAATATGCTGAGAAGAATGCCATCAAGCGACCATGGGGAGACATTTTGTACAAAAATCTTCCACCCAGGTCAAGAGCTGAAGCCATTGAACAAGGCTTCTACCCTTCATGCTCCGTGGGCCACAACCCGCTGATGCTGACCCATCGTTATTGCTATGGTGTCAAGATGACAATCTGTTCAAGCGCAACTTTCAGTTTGCCAAGAACTCGGCCAAGGAAAACAAAAAGTCTTGGGGATTAGACTTCAACCCAGGCCCCTCTGCGCCTCGTGCCGATGGCACACGCGAAGCTGAACCAAATCTTGTTGGGCCCTTCTACAACTTAGACGGTCTCATCACTCATATAAGGGTTCAAGGGGCAGATGTGGATCAACCTGCAGACGACGCTGACTCTGATGAAGCGCCTGCACCAGCGAAGCCGAAGAAGCAGAAGAAACCCAAGGCTTCAAAGCCTTCCACTCCACCAAAAGCTTCGCGAGTGAAGCCCTTGGCCACTGCTCCACCCGCACCAAGTGTGCAGTCTGAAGATCTCTCTCGCGTCTCCAAGATCGAGAAGAAAAAGAAGAAGCCCATGCACTCCTCCAGTCCTGCTCTGACTCCTGCTGCCGTTTTGAGAAATGAGAATGAAGCCATTGATCTATCGAGTGACGACGATCTTGCTGATGACGCTCTTGAGCAAATGATAAAGAGCAAGCAAGAAGCAGAAATCTTCAATGACTTGCCTCTCTTTGACGTGGCAGTTATAAAAAACTTCATTGATGAGTGGTTTGACACCCGCAATCTCAGCTTTGATGATCTGCAACTTCCAATTGGCCTTAGCGTCTCCTTCCACGGCGCCATTGCTCCCGAGCTAGCTCTTGCTCAGAAAATTGTTGAGCTGAAGCACAAGATTGATTTTGAAAAGGCTCAGTTCAAGAAGCATATGGCCAGGCTCAGTGTGAAGGATGTCCAGAACTTCAAGGTCATGCTGCATGAGCTCAAGGAGGCGTTTCACAAGAAACGTGAAGAAGCTAAAGGTTCTCGTGAACGCATGAAGATTCTTGCTGCCAAGTGCGTTCAAGCTTACAATGAAGCTGAGAAGCGCAAGGCTCTTGGGCATCCTGGCATCGAACCCAGGATGGCTGCCAAGAAGAAGAAGCCATCTATGGATCAAACTGAACCATCAAGGCGGGAAGAGCCTCGCATTGTCTTCCCTGCCAGCATGACAGGCGTGAAGCCTAAGGTCCCCACAGTGGCTTCAGAGCTTCAGAAAACCAGGGCAGCTGAAGCCAAGGCCAGAAAGCAAAAAACCAGGATCACCACTGATGAAGCTCCACCCACCAAGAAGCGCAAGACCAATAAAAGCAATCGGGCTGCTCCCACAGATCCCCTTGTAGTCGAGCCAATCTCTGTTGCTCGTCCTGATTCTGCACACCAAGAACGACGTATGGTAGTTCATGAGCCTGCTTCCACAGAGGCTCCTGAAGCTGAAGACATTCCAGCTGTTGACCCCACCGCAGCTGAAGACATTGGTCATCAAGACAGTGTTGAAGATGATGAAGTCCTTCCTCAGATTGAGCACAATGTGGTATCATCCCCTGTTCTCACGAACAACGAACTCATCAGCATTGGTCGTCCATTGACGCCAATTGCTCAGGATGACTCATTGGCTGATCACCCTCAAGAAACCCCCACGTGATGAAGAAACACCAGTTACCCCCCCCCCCCCAACTCAGGTCACCACTCCAGTGATTGACGATGAAGACTTTGAGGCCCAACCAACTCCATCTCCACAAGCGTCGCCAGCGTTTCGCAGGCTTCGCAGAGGACCAAAGCCGCAAGTCAATCTGTCAAGTGTTCCAGAAGGAGATGAGCGCCAATCTGTTTCACGCCAAGTGTTTCCTGAAGCCTCTCCAACTGTGAACATCCCTGAGTCTAAAGCCAAAGCGGCTGAAGATATTCCGGCTGCATCAGCCGATGACCAAGAAGAAGAAACAAGAGAAGAAGAAGCACGTGTTGCGACACCCCCTACCAACCAAGTTTTTCTCGAGGAGAACATGTCTGACCCTCCAGCTCCTGAAGTGTTACCAATACTGAGGTGGCCACCAACACTGAAGCCAATGACGTTGTCATGGCTGACGCTAATGTGGCGCCTGAAGTCCATGTGCTGCCTGAAGTGATAATGCCTGAAGCCAATGCTGCACCTGACGCCAATCAGCAGCCTGAAGTAAATGCCACTGCTCATGTACCGCCTCCCGGGCCACATACTATTCAGCAAGCATACAACTATGGTCAGCTGGTCACTATCAAATGGCCTATTCTGGCTCCTCCTCCTGCTGTTGGTCCGCAATTTGACTATCATGTCGAGCACAGGCCACAGGTCCAGAAGCCAAAACCAAGTCTGCCCAGGTTTCCAGGTACTGCCACTTCACCAGGGTCCTTCAATGCTAATGGCTTCAAAGTGCACAACACCTTCTTTGATAGCGCCAAGAACCCCTATTCAAGGCCAAGGATTTCATCTGATCGATTCTGGAGCTATCAGCAACACATCTACTATTCATGTGTTCTTTATGATCAAGGGCGCATCTTCCCTCATATGCGTCTTGACCATGAAGCCATTGCTGGATTACCTTGCCTTGAAGAAGCTCTTGACTGTTTCCGTGATGCGGGCTTGCTCAACTTTGTAACTGACAAGGAGCATTGGAATGAAGAACTTTTGCTTCAATTTTATGCTACCCTCCACATTCGCGGATACAACAGAGATCCGAAGACTTGGGTCCTTGAGTGGATGACAGGCAATGTCCATCATGAAGCCAAAGCCTTTGACATCATTGAGCTTACCGGCCTGTCCACTCTAGGAGAATTATATGAAACTAGTTGTCAGCTTCACCGAAATGCTTTGGAGAGCATCTTCCATAAGCCTGAACCCAACATGAGCCAAATGCTGAGCATGATGAAGCCTCTGCCACCTGACGATGATTACCCAAAGGAATTCTTTGTTGAAGACCTATAGTATCTGGCTCACACCATTTATCACATCATCAGGCGAACTCTATGGCCTGTCAAAGGACATTCTTCAGTAGCAAGACTTGAAGTAGCAATGAAGACTTTGGTCTTTTACATCTTCAATGGCATCAGCTTCAATGCTCAAGACTTCTTTATCAGATAGTTGGCTGCATCCGGCTCTGACCTTTTTGGCCTGAAGTTCTATGCTCCGTGGGTCATGCGCCTCATCAAGCTACACTCAGTTGTCAACTATCAGCCCTCTTCTCGCAATCATCTGATCTTTCTACCAGAGGTTGATATGTCAGTTGAAGCCATATACCCAGAGCCTGCCAAGGAACCTATTAGTCTTCAGAATGCTGATCACCAAAGCTTCTCGCAACCCATTGAAGGGGTCCAAGCAGTCACTCGTGTTTATCCATTGGCTGGCAATACTCGCTTACCTCACCGAGCTCAGACTGAAGCCACTAAGAGCACTATTGCCCAAAGGCCTTGGAAGCGCTCTCGTGTTCTGAATGATCGAGAACTTCTTGTGGCACTGCATCAGAAACAAGATAAGCATCACTTTTGGCTGAAGCGGCAGATGCAAAGCATCTTGATGGACGTCAATCGCATTCGCAACCTTGCCACCAAGAATGCTTTTGTTACCCATGAGACCTGTCTGCGATCATGGAAGAGTTTGACATTGCTCAGTGTTGAAGCAGATCTTCAAGATGATGGCTTCACTAAAAGATTCAAGTTTGACACCACTCCCCCAAGGAATGTTGTCCTACGTCGAACTCCATCTCTTGAAGACTCTGACTATTCTTACTCCGCTGCAATAGTGAATGCCAGAGTGATCGATGATGAAGATGATGCTACTTCAACACCCACGACTTCAGCGCGAATCGACACTGCACCAAGTTCGTCTGCACTGCCAAGCCCCGACGCCGACCCTGCATCTTCTCCTACTCCTTCTAGGAACGCGTAGAGGCTCTATGTCTTCAAACCTTTTTGGTCCTTACTGACAAAAGGGGTTGAAGCATATGAGTTGATAGTCTTCAAGCGGGTCCATATGGGCGGTTGCTTTATATTTTTGCCTAGTGTTTACAACTCTCGCTTTTGATACATTTGGTTCTTTGAGTTGTAACACTTAAACTTGATGGTCGTCTGCTACGTTTTCTGCTATTCTGTGATGTGATGATAAATTCCTCATGTGCGATGATAACTTCGGCACTTAGGTCATTTTGCAGATGTCCATTTTTCATTATGCATGTCATTATCTTCGTTATATCAAATCACGCATGATGAATTATCGTCATAAGTTGAAGATGATCTCCACAAGTACAACCTCCATGTGCATTTGCATTCCAAAAGCAAATTACTTATATGCACATCTTCAGGGGGATCCTTTGCTACTTATGAAGACAATACCTTTATCCTTTACAATTTCACGTACTTTATCCCCGTTGAAAACTTCAACCAGTTTGTCATCAATAACCAAAAAGGGGGAGATTGTAAGTGCATCTAGTGCCACCCCTAGTTGGTTTTGGAGTATTGATGACAAACCTGGTTGAGGGACTAATGTGTTTGTGAGAATTGCAGGATAACACAGGTAGTAGTCCCTCATTGATTCGGTTTATCTACCGGAGACGACCCCTAAAAATGTATGAAGACATTGATGACAATGGGGGTATATGAAGATATTCACATTGAAGACTATGACGTGAGAAGACATTGAGTGAAGACTATGGAGCGCGAAGACTTAGTTGTTTCGTTGTTACCATTTCTTCTTTGTTGAGTCATAGGAACCACCGTACTGTTAAGTGGGGTTCAAATGAACAAAGTCAGAGTGACTGAAGTGATTCTCAACCAAAATCCTATGTCTTCGAGCGAAGACAATGAGAGCAAATCTTATCCAGAGCTGGATGAGTCAGCTTTACTTGCAGCCCAAGTAAAGTTGCCGTGTCTGTTTGAAATCTGACCGTTGGAACACGTGTCAGTTCCTTAGTGACCCAGGGTCATTTCGGACAAATCAGGTCGGGTTGCCTAGTGGCTATAAATAGCCCACCCCCTACACCATAAATTGGTGGCTGCTCAGAGTTAGTGCACGGCTTTTGTCATTTGAGAGAAACCCACCTCCGAAGCTTTTGAGAGAGAGAAATCCTTGCGAGGACAAAGCCCAAACACCCAGAGCCAAAGAGTGTTAGGCATCACTGAAGTCTTTCTGTCGGCGTGACCTGAAGACTTGTTACACTTGAGGACTGTGAATCCTCCATCCGGTTAGGCGTCGCGTTCTGAGCATCCAAGAGTCATTGTGGATCGCCGGTGAACGAAGTCTGTAAAGGTTTGGAAGTCTACCTTGAACACTTACCAGAGTAATTGGGCGAGGAATGGGTGTCCTTAGCTCAAGGGGAATAAGGTGAAGACGAGGTCTTCTGAGTTGAATCTCAGCCTCCCTAACCAGACGTACAGTTGTCACAGCAACTAGAACTGGTCCAACAAATCCTGTGTCCTCAACAAGTGACTGGTTCTATCCTCTCCCTCTCTTTACTTAGAGTTTATCTTCGTGAAGTCATTGCCTGTTTGCTTTACCTATTTGTCTTCACTGTTTGACTACTATCGTTGTTTGGCTTCATACCATCTTCCATCCTGATCCTTTCTACATAGCTACTATTAGTCTTCGTGCCTTCACTGCATTGCATACTTGAATATGGCTTGCTTAGTGTAGTTTACCTTCCGCTGCATATCAATAGGGTCATTTCTATTGTTTGTCTTTGAAACTTCCATGTTTTGAAGACTTTCATAAAAATCGCCTACTCACCCCCCCTCTAGTCGATAACTAGCACTTTCAGATGATAAGCAGGTTCAACATGCAGATTAAGATCAGGCAACTGTGGTTCAGCTCTCATTGGCCCATTTGCAGATTCAGCAAATGGCAGACTACTATTGGTGGGGGCCATAGACAAGGTGAGGCTATTGTTTGCTTCTCCTGCATTAAGATGTTGCAGAGCAACAACATCTTCCTCGGGCAGAGGTGCCATCAGATCATCCAGTTCCATAAATTCACCAGGTTGATTTTCTAAATCAAGATCATGACCTTGTTGTGGCAAAGCCCAGTGCCCCCAACCTGGCATATCTTCTTCCTCTTCTTCAAGTTGCAAATCTTGCTGATTGTGATTGACAGGTTGTTGCAGAGCCAATTGGAGGTCCAGATTAGCTGGGGCATGATTGTTGTGGATGTCATCATGCTCATGATGCTGGAGGAGACCCACAAAATGGTTATGTTGGTTAGCATGAAAGTGTACTTGAAGTGGCATGGGATGTGGATTGCCATCAGGAGGGATGGGGTCCTCATCAGGTGCCTCTGCTCCCAAAATCCTCTGCTGCAGAATAACAATTGGCACCATCCAAGATCCTGACTGAAAATCATCACCTTCCCCAATCACCACACTAGCAGGAATGTCCCTCAGTTCCTCGACTATGACATTGACCAGCAGATTAGATTTAGTGCTCTTAACTCTGTCCCAGTGCACTAACTTTCCAAAGCTCCTAACCGCATTAGCAATCTCATGCATGCATCTCTTATCAAAAGGAAAACCACAAAGAAGCAGCCAAACTTCTCTATTGAGGGTCAACTTTCTCCAATTCAAACTTTCATTATGCTTTTGGAAAATCACATGAACATCCGTGAAAGGGTGGGGATTATCTCTCAACAGCGTATCACGATCGAACACACTATCAAGTTTGACAAAAGCCTGACCGAATGGGCAAGGATTGATCTCCGAGAATCCAATATGCTTGACATTTGTCAGAAATTCTGAGATTACCTCGTGGATGTTGTTGAAAGGAACTGGTAGATTAGGCATCGGAACGATAGTGGCTATCACCCATTCTTCATGCCCAGGAGCAGATGCGCCTGGCAACACCCGAATCCTCGCAGGTATCCCTTGAACCTCGATGGCTTGATGATCTGGGGGGATGAACAGGGTGGGATCGAAAGGGAAAGATGCCATCCTGAAGCACGAGGATGGATGAATGATGGTGGTGGCCTGCGACGAGGCGCGGCGGAGCAGAGTGAGCGAGGTGTTGGGAAGACCGAGGTGGAAGGTGGAGCGGCAGCGTAATGGCTAGTACCAACCACCAGAGAGGAAGAATTGGTAGGAATCCCCGGATTCCCTCGATCGGTGGCGCTGACTGTGGGTCCTGCCTTTTCGGTCGCGGGAATTGTGCCAGTCCCCCACTGTTCAATGGAAGGTGACGGGGCTGATCGCACCATTGTGGGCCGCAGGCCTGAAGTCACATTAGTGGGCCAAGGTGCCGAGAAACAGTCACGGGCTATGTGGCCCTAGTTCTTACAATTCCTGCATTTGATCCTGTTGGTGCAATCCGGCCTATAGTGCCCATGCGAGAGACAACGAGCACAGTAAGGTGTCTGAGAGTTGAAAGGCTGCCCGTGCATGGCCGTCCCATGGGTGGAGACGGAGACGTGATTGGTGGGCGCGAGTGACGCGGCATTAAACTGAGAGTTAAAGCCTTGGGCTGGATTAGGGCGACCGTTATTCCTCCCGGTGTTAGCGGATTTTGAATGCTCCGTGGATGAACTACGATTTGGATTAGTCATAGGTGAACCTTGCAGATCTTGGAAAGTAACAGGCGTGGAAAGAGCTTGAGCATAAGATTTCCTATGATGCTTGCGGAAAATGTGTGTCCATTGATCCTGTTTCTCTTTAAGATAAAGATCTAACTCATAACTCAAATTAGGGCCGCCATGTAACGCCCTCGATGCGGCTATATCTCCCACGTGTCGAAGCACGACTTAGAGGCATAACCGCATTGAAAGCAATGTCGCAAGTGAGGTAATCTTCACACAACCCATGTAATACATAAGGGAAAGAGATACATAGTTGGCTTACAATCGCCACTTCACACAATACATGAGTAAAGCATTACATCATACAGATACAATCAAGGTCCGACTATGGAACCAAAATAAAAGAAGACTACCCCAAATGCTACACAGATCTCCGATCGTCCCGACTGGGCTCCACTACTAATCAACTGAAACGAAACAACACAATGAACAAGATCTTCATCGAGCTCCTCCTTGAGCTCGGGTGCGCCACCTGCACGGTTTCATCGGCACCTGCAAACTGGTTTTGGAAGTATCTGTGAGTCACGGGGACTCAACAATCTCACACCCGCGAGATTAAGACTATTTAAGCTTAAAGGCAGGACATGGTAGTGAGGTGGAGCTGCAGCAAGCGACTAGCATCTGGTGTCTAACATACGCAAATGAGAGCGAGAAGAGAAGGCAAAAGCACGGTCGAACAACTATGATCAAGAAGTGATCCTGAAACTACTTACGTCAAGCATAACTCCAACACCGTGTTCACTTCCCGGACCCCGCCGAGAAGAAACCATCACGGTTACACACGCGGTTGATGTATATTAGTTATTAAGATCAACTTCAGGTTTTCTACAACCGGACATTAACAAATTCCATCTGCCACATAACCGCGGGCACGGCTTTCGAAAGTTCAAACCCTGCAGGGGTGTCCCAACTTAGCCCATTATAAGCTCTCGCGATCAACGAAGGATATTCCTTCTCCCTGGGAAGACCCGATCAGTCTCGAAATCCCGGCTACAAGACATTTCGACAGTAATAAAACAAGTCCAGCAAAGCCGCCCGATTGTGCCGACAAATCCTGATAGGAGCTGCACATATCTCGGTCTCAGGGCACATCCGGATGAGACATCCTACGAGTAAAACCAGGCCTCGAGTTTTCCCGCGGTGGCCCCGCAGTCTGCTCATTTCGAACCAGCACTTAGAGAAGCACTGGCCCGGGGGGGCTAAATAAAGATGACCCTCGGGCTGGCCGACCCAAGGGAAAGGGATAGGTGGTGGTGAGGCAAATGGTAAAACCAAGGTTGGGCCTTGCTGGAAAAGTCTTATTCAAAGCGAACTGTCAAGGGGGGCCCATAAATCACCCGACCGTGTTAGGGACGCAAAATCCGGGAACATAACACCGATATGACGGAAACTAGGGCGGCAAGAGTGGAACAAACACCAGGCATAAGGCCGGGCCTTCCACCCTTTACCAAGTCTATAGATGCATTAATTAAATAAGATATATTGTGATATCCCAACAAGTAAACATGTTCCAACAAGGAACAACATCTCCATGTTCCAACAAGGAACAAACTTCATCTTCACCTGCAACTAACAACGCTATAAGAGGGGCTGAGCAAAGCGGTAACATAGCCAAACAACGGTTTGCTAGGACAAGGTGGGTTAGAGGCTTGGTTTGACAATCTGGGAGGCATGATAAGCAAGGGGTAGGTATCGCAGCATAGGCATAGCAAAAGAGCGAGCAACTAGCAAGCAAAGATAGAAGTGATTTCGAGGGTATGGTCAACTTGCCTGAGATCCCGCAAGGAAGAAGAACGAGTCCATGAAGAAGACAAACGGACGAAGTCGAACGAATCCTCACAAACGCGACGTTATCGGAACTAACCCGAAGAAGCAACACCGTAAAGAAGCAAACAACATGGTAAACAACCATCACATAAACATGGCATGATGCGCAACCAAGTATGATGCATGTCCGGTTTAATGAGGCATGGCATGGCAAGGTGCACAAGAAAAACTACAAGTTAAGTGGAGCTCAATATGCAATGAGTTGCATATTGACGAAACACCACATCAATTATTTAGTTCTCTCTCATTTATGTAACCCACAATAATAAATGTTATTAAACATGGCAAGGGGTGAAGCATAATAAAACTACACATCTAGGCAAGTTTAAATGAGGCCGGAACAACAAACAACAATTCCGAAAACTCCTCATGTGCATAATATGAATTGGTACTGTTCTGCCTAAAACCATATTTTATTGTTTTTAAACAGGAAAACAAAGTGCAACATGTTAAACTAGGCATTTTTCTACCCCATTTACATATATAATTTATTTAAATCTGAGCTACGGTTAATTAGTTATGAATTAAATCATTTTAGCATGGCATTTAAGCAAATTAATGCAAACAGCAATTTAAACATTTTTAAACATGGATGAAAGTTGAATATTATGAAACTAGACAAAAATTCTAAGCATTTTACATATAAGAAGTTTTTACATATGATGCATTGTTAATGAGTTATTATATGCATGTTGTGCAAGGGGTTTTCTGCAATTCTGCCAATTCCTTGGAAATTAGGAAATTCACAAAACAGAAAAAAACGTAACAGGCCGAAACTGAAATGAGCTGGGGGTGCTCACCCATGGGCTTGGCCCGGTGAGGCAGAGGCGAACTGGGCCGGCTGGGATGAGGAGTGTGCGCTGGGCTTGTGCAAGAAGACCCAGGCGCGGGCGACGGGTCAACGACGCAGGCGAGCGGTTCGAGCTCCTCTGCTCGAACGAAATAGAGGAGCGGCGGCGAGGGATTTGGCGTGATTCCGGGAGGGGGCGGCGACGCGGATCTGGCGGGGCGGAGCCAAGGCGGGGCGCGGAGCTGCTAGTGGCGGAGGAGCTCGGGCATGAGCTCCTGCTCGGGGAAGACGACGGGGAGGAGCTGCTGGAGGTCGCCGGCTCGGGCGAGGGTCGGGGGTGCAGCGCTCGTTCTCTGGACGAGAGGCAAGGAGAGGCAACACGGCATCTTGGCGCGGTGGTGCTCGTCGCAGCAGAGGGCGACTGCGGCGAGGCAGAGGAGCGGACGAAGCTCCTGCAGGGCGGGCGTCCTGATGACATCTTGCAGCGGTGCGGCGCGAGGCAGTTCCTACTGGAGCTCAACGTCGAGGTTTGCCGGGGCGGATGGCGCTCCGGAGGCTGGCGCAGGCCAGAGATGAGACTGCAGGGGGCGCAGCGGAAGAGCTTGGGCACGGGACGACGGCCTGGTGGTGCGGTGGTCGGCCTGGGCTGCTGGAGAGCTGCTGGCGATTGGATCGATGGAGGCTGGTGGTTGCTGCTGCAGTTGGTCGGGGTGAATCCCGAGCTGGGACAAGGTGGCGGCGGGATGGATCTGAGGTGGAGAGGCTGATGATTGGAGCGATGGGGAAAGCGAGGAGAAGGCAGGTGGGTGGCTTGGCTGCGCTGGGATCCCGAGGAAGATCTTGGAGTGGCGGCGGGGCGGCCGAACAGGGTCGATAGGACATCTCCCCTAGAAATTAGGGTTGCCCCTTATTTATAGAGAGAGGCAAAATGAGGGTGTATTTTTGGGCATCCGATCGTCATCGAACGGCTCCGGGTCAAGGGATGTTGGAGATGATTCAAATCCAACGGTCATGACTGAGCGGATCGGGTTCGGGGGAGGTTTCGAACACGCGAGGGGTCCGTGGCTGTGTAGAGAGAGACAAGGCGGCTGTGTGAAAGAGTGACTCAGAACCCCGGTTGGTTTCGGAACGGTCAACGACGGCAAGAGGGAACGCGGCACTACGAATGGACGCAAGTTTTAAAAACAATGACGACAACGCGTGCCGATGCAATGCGGATGAAGCCATGATGAATGCAACAAACAAATAAATAACACGACAACAACGAAAAACATGGGAGCCTTCTGGAGCGTCGGTCTCGGGGCGTTACAACACTCCACCACTATGAGAGGATCTCGTCCCGAGATCTAGGATGGCACCGGAGAGAAGCGGAAGAGGAGGAGGTAAAACAAAGTTGCTTCTTTGACAAACGAGTGAAACCATGAACCTTGAGAGGTTGAAAAGTTGAAAGAAAGAACACAACGGAGTGGAACGAACTTGAAAACACTCCGTTAGATAAGAGGAACATGGGATACGACAAGAACCAAGAGGTTCAGTGATAAGATAGATATTGAAAGCACCCCGGTTAAAACAAGATAGAGAAGGAATACCAATGATATAATTTGGGCAGCACTCCGACTGTAAATGGAGGAATTGAACATGATCTTGAAAAGATGAGAGGATACTTGATGAAATCAACAAACACTGCCTCCCGAACTATTGAAAGAATGGCACAAGGGGTAGGAAAGATTTCAGACAGCACTCCGGTAGAGAAGGAAGGCAAAACTTGATAAGATGAAAGAACTTGAATGAGAGCACAACACTTCGGATTAAATGGATAAGCAAGGAAAAGAACATGATCTTGACAAAACGAGATGATGGGTTGAAGAAAACATCACAATGCCTCCGGAAGAAAGAATAGAAAATAGCTCATTGGAATAAAAGAATGGAGAAGAAAATGACAACGTCTGCCACAAATGAGCTTGAAAAGGCATCTTTAGCAGAAGGGTCGAACGGAGTTGTTGGGAAAACCAACAACGAAAAGAATAAGCTTGATATGGTCTTAAGGAATGCATCTCAAATTATGAGGTGACAACCTGCCACTCACGGGAAAAGAATTGGATTGATAAGAACAAGGAGACGAGAAAGCTATATCACCGGGAGGATAAAAGAAGAACTTGGGTCATTTATAAGCACCATAATATCAACAAACCTTAAAGAAGGCTTTAGGTGAAGTATAAACCAAGATAACTCCAATGAAGAGATTGATGGATTTAAAAATACCTCATTCTTGACAACATGTGAATCATGAAGCATGAAGGGAAATTGTCAAGAATGACATAACACCACCTCAAAAGATAAGGTAGAAAGAATTGCACTTCAGAATGCAAGAATAAGAATACTTGAACTCCTCGAAACAAACATGTGTTGAGCACCATGTATATTTTAGAGTATAGCTTGACGCATCTTGACTCCGAGAGAAATCTTGATGAACAATTGAAGAATGAAAAGGGTCCTTGATAAACCACCATGTAGAGCCTCCATGAAGAACTCCGGTAAAACAAGGATGAAGATAGATATAGCTCAACTTGAGAAGGTCCTCAACGATCCACCGGTAGAATTTGGAAAGCACGAATGCATTGATATGATAAACGAAGGAAGAAGAGTCTTGAAAGAACCACCGTAAGAATTTAAAATGGACGAAGAAAAGATAAAGAAACACCAGGAAGAATTAGCAAATGAACGAAGATGCTTGCTAGAATTTAGATACATGAGAACGAAGAGATCATGAACTGATTAGAGTATATTTGAACGATGCGCCGGTAAGATTTGGAGAACGATAGACGAAGCTAAGAATGAATAATTCTTCTGAAATGATGGCCTTCGGAGAATCAAACTGAAAAGTCTCCTGAAATGCTCCGGATGGGTGAAAATTATTCTCACAATCGAAAACAATTATGAGAGGATGGCATCAAGCTAGAACCATTAATCTTGAAGAGAATGGAGCAAGATTCAAGAGAAACTCTTCTTCGGTCTTCAAATGTTGAGAATGACGATGAGAAACACCACCATGAATTGTTGAGGCACTCCGGAATGAAAATTGGAAAGGTTGAACCAATAATGAAAAGAATTTGAAAGATCTTGGAGAAAGACATATGACTGATGATAATTCATTCTTACGTCAAGTTTCAAAAAGAATTTGAGAATAACTTCGGGATAATTAGAAGAGTCAGGTAAGATCCTGGGAAAAGACCTGTGGGTTAGGGCCCACTCAAAAGAAACACCGTTGAAAAGATTGCTTGAAAGGGATATTGCACCGGTTGGATTAAATGGCTAGAATGAGATAACAACCTCGAAATAGGGTGAACTGATCTTGAAAGACAAGACGAGCCTTCTGAGATATCTTCAGCACTCCCGAACAAATGAATAGCGAGAAGTGAATTATTATGAGGTGCACCGGTATAAGAAGGTATTGAGATGAGGAAAATATGTGATCACCATCGAAAGATTGCATTGAACACATCGGGGAAGATAAAATAACAAATAATTATAAACTTGAGGCTCCGTTAGCATCTTCATGAGAAACACCGGGTAAGAACATGAAGGAGAAGAATGGAGAGGCTTCACATCAATAAGATGGATACTTGATCAAGAAATCTGTGTCCTTGAAGAAATAAGGGTGGGAGGGCGGGAAAACAAGACAACTTGGGGGTGGATGAAACGAACACCGTTGGGATAACTTAGAATTGAACTTGGGGATGTGAAAAATGATAGGATCCTCTTGAAGAGAATCACACCGGTTGGAAAAGAATTGGCATGATAATCTTGATGATCAAGAAGGATTAGTATTCACATAGAAATATGAGAACAACGCTTAGAATAAGGTATGGAATCAACACTTGACATCGAAGCAACTCGAATACCACAAATAAAACAAAACAAAGGATTTGGCTTGCGGAATAAGCCGGAAACAAACATATGATAGATCCCATATCGTATCATGTGTCTGTTGGAAAGATATCCTACGAGGTACTTGAATTCCCACTTATAAACTCCTGAAACTTTCTGGTTATGCAATCAGGTGTTGGGGATACAGGGGACACAAAATATATCACCCAAACTAACAATACCTAGATCCAGCTGTATCCATCCTTCAACACATAACCAAGAAACCATCGGAAATCGCTTACCTCAACCTTCGAAAAGCATCCGTTATACGAGTTATGGCAATACTCCCGCACTCGCCTCAGTACTGGGCTATCAGGGTTATCTCACCAACAACTGTACAAAAGGGATTTTCGATGTCGGCGTACTAAACTCAGGTATTCCAAAACTGCAACGATAAAATTATGATGACAACACCTCAGAGCTCAACTCCCCGGGACACTTCCACTAAACCCCTGCTGACAGGAGGCACCAAGACAATGTTGTCATCACAAAACCATCGGAACGATTCTAAGATACCCGCGTGATCCTAAAATTTTTTTTAGTGAAATTTGAGAAGACAAGAGTCAAAACTCTACGTCAGGATGCCTTACCAGAGCGATGAGGAGACTGGGAAGTAAAACGAATTCCTAAACTCTCCGATACATAATTCCTAAATGACTCAAAACATTTTTCTAGACACAACTCGGCCACTAAAAACGATCAATCAGTGGGGGCTCCTAAGGTCGGGGAAGGCTCTGATTACCAACTTGTAACGCCCTCGCTGCGGCTATATCTCCCACGTGTCGAAGCATGACTTAGAGGCATAACCGCATTGAAAGCAATGTCGCAAGTGAGGTAATCTTCACACAACCCACGTAATACATAAGGGAAAGAGATACATAGTTGGCTTACAATCGCTACTTCACACAATACATGAGTAAAGCATTACATCATACAGATACAATCAAGGTCCGACTACAGAACCAAAATAAAAGAAGACTACCCCAAATGCTACACAGATCCCCGATCGTCCCGACTGGGCTCCACTACTAATCAACTGAAACGAAACAACACAATGAACAAGATCTTCATCGAGCTCCTCCTTGAGCTCGGGTGCGCCACCTGCACGATTTCATCGGCACCTGCAAACTGGTTTTGGAAGTATCTGTGAGTCACGGGGACTCACAATCTCACACCCGCGAGATCAAGACTATTTAAGCTTAAAGGCAGGACAGGCTAGTGAGGTGGAGCTGCAGTAAGCGACTAGCATCTGGTGTCTAACATACGCAAATGAGAGCGAGAAGAGAAGGCAAAAGCACGGTCGAACAACTATGATCAAGAAGTGATCCTAAAACTACTTACGTCAAGCATAACTCCAACACCGTGTTCATTTCCCGAACCCCGCCGAGAAGAGACCATCACGGTTACACACGCGGTTGATGTATTTTAGTTATTAAGATCAACTTCAGGTTTTCTACAACCGGACATTAACAAATTCCCATCTACCACATAACCGCGGGCACGGCTTTTGAAAGTTCAAACCCTGCAGGGGTGTCCCAACATAGCCCATTATAAGCTCTCGCGATCAACGAAGGATATTCCTTCTCCCCGGGAAGACCCGATCAGTCTCGGAATCCCGGCTACAAGACATTTCGACAGTAATAAAACAAGTCCAGCAAAGCCGCCCGATTGTGCCGACAAATCCTGATAGGAGCTGCACATATCTCGATCTCAGGGCACATCCGGATGAGACATCCTACGAGTAAAACCAGGCCTCGAGTTTCCCCGCGGTGGCCCCGCAGTCTGCTCGTTTCGAACCAGCACTTAGAGAAGCACTGGCCCGGGGGGGGGCTAAATAAAGATGACCCTCGGGCTGGCCGACCCAAGGGAAAGGGATAGGTGGTGGTGAGGCAAATGGTAAAACCAAGGTTGGGCCTTGCTGGAAAAGTCTTATTCAAAGCGAACTGTCAAGGGGGTCCCATAAATCACCCGACCGCGTTAGGGACGCAAAATCCGGGAACATAACACTGATATGACGGAAACTAGGGCGGCAAGAGTGGAACAAAACACCAGGCATAAGGCCGGGCCTTCCACCCTTTACCAAGTCTATAGATGCATTAATTAAATAAGATATATTGTGATATCCCAACAAGTAAACATGTTCCAACAAGGAACAACATCTCCATGTTCCAACAAGGAACAAACTTCATCTTCACCTGCAACTAACAACGCTATAAGAGGGGCTGAGCAAAGCGGTAACATAGCCAAACAACGGTTTGCTAGGACAAGGTGGGTTAGAGGCTTGGTTTGACAATCTGGGAGGCATGATAAGCAAGGGGTAGGTATCGCAGCATAGGCATAGCAAAAGAGCGAGCAACTAGCAAGCAAAGATAGAAGTGATTTCGAGGGTATGGTCATCTTGTTTGAGATCCCGCAAGGAAGAAGAACGAGTCCATGAAGAAGATAAGCGGACGAAGTCGAACGAATCCTCACAAACGCGACGTTATCGGAACTAACCCGAAGAAGCAACACCTGAAAGAAGCAAACAACATGGTAAACAACCATCACATAAACATGGCATGATGCGCAACCAAGTATGATGCATGTCCGGTTTAATGAGGCATGGCATGGCAAGGTGCACAAGAAAAACTACAAGTTAAGTGGAGCTCAATATGCAACGAGTTGCATATTGACGAAACATCACATCAATTATTTAGTTCTCTCTCATTTATGTAACCCATAATAATAAATGTTATTAAACATGGCAAGGGGTGAAGCATAATAAAACTACACATCTAGGCAAGTTTAAATGAGGCCGGAACAACAAACAACAATTCCGAAAACTCCTCATGTGCATAATATGAATTGGTACTGTTCTGCCTAAAACCATATTTTATTGTTTTTAAACAGGAAAATAAAGTGCAAGATGTTAAACTAGGCATTTTTCTACCCCATTTACATATATAATTTATTTAAATCCGAGCTACGGTTAATTAGTTATGATTAAATCATTTTAGCATGGCATTTAAGCAAATTAATGCAAACAGCAATTTAAACGTTTTTAAACATGGATGAAAGTTGAATATTATGAAACTAGACAAAAATTCTAAGCATTTTACATATAAGAAGTTTTTACATATGATGCATTGTTAATGAGTTATTATATGCATGTTGTGCAAGGGGTTTTCTGCAATTCTGCCAATTCCCTGGAAATTAGGAAATTCACAAAACAGAAAAAAAACCGTAACAGGCCGAAACTGAAATGAGCTGGGGCTGCTCACCCATGGGCTTGGCCCGGTGAGGCAGAGGCGAACTGGGCCGGCTGGGATGAGGAGTGTGCGCTGGGCTTGTGCAAGAAGACCCATGCGCGGGCGACGGGTCAACGACGCAGGCGAGCGGTTCGAGCTCCTCTGCTCGAACGAAACAGAGGAGCGGCGGCGAGGGATTTGGCGTGATTCCGGGAGGGGGCGGCGACGCGGATCTGGCGGGGCGGAGCCAAGGCGGGGCGCGGAGCTGCTAGTGGCGGAGGAGCTCGGGCATGAGCTCCTGCTCGGGGAAGACGACGGGGAGGAGCTGCTGGAGGTCGCCGGCTCGGGCGAGGGTCGCGGGCGCAGCGCTCGTTCTCTGGACGAGAGGCAAGGAGAGGCAACACGGCATCTTGGCGCGGTGGTGCTTGTCGCAGCAGAGGGCGACTGCGGCGAGGCAGAGGAGCGGACGAAGCTCCTGCAGGGCGGGCGTCCTGATGACATCTTGCAGCGGTGCGGCGCGAGGCAGTTCCTACTGGAGCTCAACGTCGAGGTTTGCCGGGGCGGATGGCGCTCCGGAGGCTGGCGCAGGCCGGAGATGAGACTGCAGGGGGCGCAGCGGAAGAGCTTGGGCACGGGACGACGGCCTGGTGGTGCGGTGGTCGGCCTGGGCTGCTGGAGAGCTGCTAGCGATTGGATCGATGGAGGCTGGTGGTTGCTGCTGCAGTTGGTCGGGGTGAATCCCGAGCTGGGACAAGGTGGCGGCGGGATGGATCTGAGGTGGAGAGGCTGATGATTGGAGCGATGGGGAAAGCGAGGAGAAGGCAGGAGGGTGGCTTGGCTGCGCTGGGATCCCGAGGAAGATCTTGGAGTGGCGGCGGGGCGGCCGAACGGGGTCGATAGGACATCTCCCCTAGAAATTAGGGTTGCCCCTTATTTATAGAGAGAGGCAAAATGAGGGTGTATTTTTGGGCGTCCGATCGTCATCGAACGGCTCCGGGTCAAGGGATGTTGGAGATGATTCAAATCCAACGGTCATGACTGAGCGGATCGGGTTCGGGGGAGGTTTCGAACACGCGAGGGGTTTGTGGCTGTGTAGAGAGAGACAAGGCGGCTGTGTGAAAGAGTGACTCAAAAACCCGGTTGGTCTCGGAACGGTCAACAACGGCAAGAGGGAACGCGGCACTACGAATGGACGCAAGTTTTAAAAACAATGACGACAACGCGTGCCGATGCAATGCGGATGAAGCCATGATGAATGCAACAAACAAATAAACAACACGGCAACAACGAAAAACATGGGAGCCTTCTGGAGCGTCGGTCTCGGGGCGTTACACGCCACTACCCCAAAGAAGGAAGTTGAGATTGAATTCTGAAACCGAGATGTTACCTCCTTTGATGATAGAATATCCAACTTCTTTGGAGCAGACGGAGAACTTGAATGACCAATTGAGAAATTGCTTAACTCGATAGAGTGATGCCCTTCCTCCAAAGCAAGATAGGAGAACTGTGCCCACCGATTCATCAGTGAGACGGATCTTGGATCTGGTGAACTCCGCCACCAAAAGGAATTCCTCCTGGCCCTCTTCCTCAATGAAGTTGGTGCGAACACCCCACTTTTTCCAGATTTCTTCTTCGAAAGCTCGGCCTTGATCGAAATTGAGGTTGGCCAGAGACATGGTGGTGAGGTCGGATGAGATCTCCCCGCGATTTAGGTGGCCGGAGTGGCACACGGCACGGAGGAGCGTGGAGACGTGGAGAGGGCGCGAAATAGTAGCCTCCACCACCTCTTGAAGCCTGCGGAATCTATCTATCCAGCAAGTGTAAGACGATCTTTATCCTAGTTATGTAGGTGATCCACACTATTTTTATTTATCTCAATATGCACACATGCCATCTCATCAAAGAACACCACTACATGCATGGAAAAACATTTTTCATTATTAATTTATCCACATTGTTTTCATTTACCTCAACATGTACACACGCCACGTTTTCCATTATTAGTTGGTCCACATTGTTTCTATTTACCTCAACATATACACATGCCATTTCATCGAAGGTACGTCATAACAAATTTAAAAAAAGGGTACGTCATAACATGCATGACAAAAAAACCCATTATATTATGCTACTTACATCCAATACACAATTTGTAATTATATAATAATCAAATACAATATATGATACATACTTTTGGTTGTAGTCATTTGTAGATCAAACTACTCATGCTTTATACAAACAAATCTCGTATAGAACATATTACAACCAATTCCCACAGCAAATATCATCTAGGTTAAGGAACTTGACAGACCATTTGTTTTTTTTTTTTGCATTACGGCTTGATTTTTTTTACTATTTCATAAGGGATATGTGTGGACTCTGGGTCTGGAAGTTCCAAAAATACGTGTCCTTGTGAATGCTTTGTTACAACTTACAAACACGTGCGGTGTGTTTCATGATGTCTGCCTCAATTTCGAGTACTTAGTGCAGGCGGCATCTCTTACGGAAGGCACTTTCAGTCTCGATCGTCCACGCGTTCAGTCTGCATTTTCTTCCGGTTAGATGTCCGAAGCAAAAACCTGCTGAGACGGTACCTCGCTTCGTCTCGCACGTAACCAAGACGGCGAGTGAACGTGGCGCTAACTGCAGCTCCCCCGGTTCGTGCATTAGCGAACTCCCAGACTTAATCAAGAGCTCTCCGCTTCTGGGGCATGTTGGTGAGATCGTTCGATCTGTTCTGGTATTTCATCTTTCGTGGCAAATGTGTAGACGCAGGTGGGGAGCAAAGCCATCAAGGTACACACATTCATGCATGGTTTGGCAGTCACAGTGGCTGCTCATGGGGCACCGTTTGTTCTCGTTCAAATGAGCCGGTGAAAGCTACGAGCAACCAGGTCTGCACCCAAAAGCACCAGCAATCAACACAGATCAGACAAGGCTTCAGATTTGAGCAAGACGACATACATTACTGAAGAAGCAAGGATACAGTGGACACTGCGACACTCCTGGGCCCAGAGGCGGACCAGCCACCTGACCAAGCCACAGCACGCTTCCAACTTGACCTGACGCTACTCACCGTAGAGTACCTACGGACTACCAGCTACGAAGCTGACTACCAGCTACAAAGCACACATGATCATACTACGTACGATCGCCTACGTGCGCCTGAACTACATTATTCGGTACGTGGACGCTAGGGCAAACCAACAGCCGACCTAAGCAGAGTCGTCTTGCTTGCTAAGCTAGCGGATCATCTAGGACTTGGTCTTGAACTTGGACTCGTCGATGTCGATGCCCTCCCTGGCGGCGCGCTCGCCGCCGGACTCGTCGTTGGTGCTCAGCCCGCCCTTGCGCCCCATCTCGCTGTACCCCTCCTCCCCCATCTGCTCCCTGCGTGTCTGCCCGCCACGGCTGCGCCCTGCACAAATACAGCAAACAGCAATACTAGCAATCAGTATCGGTAACCACAGATCGCTCAAGTATAAATAGTATAGTGCAAGGACATTTCTCACGCATGCATCATTCCCGTACGTACGTACCTTCGGCGAGGTTCTGCTGCGCCTCGAGGGACTTGCCGCCGGTGCCGCCGGGGACGACGGTCTCACCCTCGCGGGCCTTGCGGTCCAGCTGCGACCTCTCCTGCTGGCCGGAAGCCATTGCTCTCTCTGCGTTGCTACTACAACCTCAACTGGGAAACGTTGTGTGAATGCTCGTAAGGTGGTGTTCGTGATTGCCTGATGCTGATGAAGGAGGAGGCACCGGCGTCGCCCCTTTTATAGCGGCTGAGGAGGGCGCGTCACGGCGCGGAGTGCCGGCGCGTGTGCCTCTGATGTGTCGACGCGCGCCATGCGAGTCCCCTGTGGGGCGACGCGTGCGAGCGTGCATGGGCATACGCCTGCGCACGGGCGTAGGGCATGGTTATCCGAGGAAGTGACCGGAATGAGCTAGTACAAGCTAGGACACCTGAGTTGTCCTGCATTGTCGTTGTGCCGCCACGTCACGTAGGTCCGCGTCGTGGAGCACTCCTTGCCATGCCAGCTCTCGTTTGGCGGCCGGTCGGAGACCAGACATGCATGGACTAGCCCTTGCCGTACTACGGATTCCGTATACAGCATCCGGCAGTTTGGAATTTCTAGAGCAGCGGGTGATGAAGGTGATGAAGTCATGTATCTAGGATCGTGTCATGGACCTGTCCTAACTGCCCTACCTAAGGACATTTCTAAAAGAAATAACCTTTCAATCGACTTAGAGGTGTTCCACTCGACGGACTCGAAGACACTCAACCATGGAGCAATCACTCGACCAAGATCCAACCACTCGACGGCCAGGAGACCTAAAGCCGCTCCACACGCTAACGGTCGGTCATTGAGTAGCTTTTATGGTCATCACAGCTCTTTATGAGGGGCGTTACCAGTAACGCCCAACCTTAATGTACTTTAAACCCTGCATAACTGAGGGCCGGAGGGGTCTGGCGAACTCTATATAAGCCACCCCCTCCTCAGTGTAAAGGATTCAGACCCCTGTAATCTACACACTCATAAACCAGTCGACCGCCTCCGGGCTCCGAGACGTAGGGCTATTACTTCTTCTGAGAAGGGCCTGAACTCGTAAATCTCGTGTTCTTACAACTACTCCATAGCTAAGATCTTACCTCTCCATACCTACCCCCCTACATTACTGTCAGACTTAGAACCACGACAGTTGGCGCCCACCTTGGGGCAGGTGTCTTAGCGACTTGTTGGAGAAGTTGTGATTTTTTCTGATCCAAATCATCATGGTTTCTGGCGGAGTTTTGGTGGAGGGCCGCGAGATCTGTCTCGGCGCGCTCACGTTCATCGCCGACGACTCCGCTTGGCTTCAGGAGGCTCCGCTCGACGTCGACGCGCTTCCTGTCCGCGGGGCAACGCACTTTCGCGCGTGTGTCCGCGGCGTCCTCTTGAGGCAATCGTCGACCCATTGTCGGTCGGCCCCTGCGTTGTCCTCCCTCCCTGTTTCCCGCCGGCACAAGCGCTCCGGTCGGTCGAGACTCCAACGGTGGGTGAGACACGCGGTGGCATGCCAGTCGGCCACCCTTCAAGTCGCGGCGATCGAGCCCGACAAATCCCTCTACGGCATGTTCGACTGGCTCCGCAGAGACCGCATCTGAGTGCGACAGCAGTGATCCGGCGGCGGAGGTTCTGATGGTCGATGGACCGCGCGGCCCTCCCGGTTTTTCCCGCGCCGACGGAGGCGCTGGTGGAGGCGCTGGTGAAGGCGACCCGTCGCATCCCCATGAGGAATATCTCCCCGAGCCTCTCACGTCGCTGCAGCGAGAAGAACTTCGTCGCCGGAACATGGATGCACTGCACACTCCTATCGTTGGAGAAACTCCCGAGGCCCGTGCCTTGGAGGACGCGCGCCTGGCCAACTTGGCTGAGTGCACTCGACTGGAGAACCTCCAGCGAGCACTCGACGAGCGTGCACGACAACGGGTTCCAGAATCCAGTCGCCGTCAGCTCTTTCCGCCCCCGCAGGTATATCGAACTCCGATTCATAATTTAGCAGCTGCAGCCCGTATAGCAGAGTCGATTCAGCCTTCCCAGTCAGAGGCTGGCAGAGGCTTGCTGCAGATCAGAGCGTTACTCTGGGCAGCAGGAGACCAGAATTTCACTGTTTCTCAGTCGCGGAACAGGATCCACAACAGATCCATTGCTGCAGACACAGTTCAGTCGGCTCACAGTCCAAGATCGCCCTCGAGGCGTGAGGAACGTGGAGACCAGCGTGATCAGTACAGGAACCGTGAGCAGTATGGTCACCGATTCGATCGTGACGATCGACGTCGAGTGCCCACCCCTCCCCCGAGGAGTGGATCGTACGTGCCTCGACAGCAGGATGACAAGCGCCCTCATAGTGTTGGGCGGAGGATTCCAGTCGACCCCAGGGAACCAGGCTTTGATGCGAGATCCATTCTCGTTCAAGGTTTGGTCGATAGAAACAGAGCTCACCGAGAAGGTCATGACAGAGATGCACCTACCAGCAGCAGAGTGCATGTTTCAGGGCCAGAGTGCTTTAGTAGAGCCATCAGGGCCGCAGCGATTCCTCTCAACTTCAGGTTGGCGACTGGAGTCAGTAAGTTCACTGGTGAGTCCAAGCCCGATACTTGGCTTGAAGACTACCGAGTGGCTGTCCAGATTGGCGGTGGCAATGATGAAGTGGCCATGAAGCACCTACCTCTCATGTTGGGGGGCTCGGCCAGAGCGTGGCTGAATCAGTTAGCACCTAGCATCATTTACACTTGGGAAGATCTCGCCCGAGTGTTTGTCACAACACTTGAAGGAACATGCAAGCGACCGGCAGGGCTGACAGGACTGCGGTCTTGTGTGCAGAAGCCGAATGAAACTTTGAGGGATTACATCCAGAGATGGATCACGTTGCATCACACGGTAGAAAATGTGCCTGACCACCAAGCCGTCTGCGCCTTCAAGGAAGGCGTCAAGAACAGAGAACTAAATCTGAAATTCGGTCGAACCGGAGACGTGTCTCTGAATCGGATGATGGAGATTGCCACCAAGTACGCTAATGGTGAAGATGAGGATCGACTCCGGAGTGGCAAGCTCAAGTCAGTCGCCCAAGAAACCGGAGGAGGAAATTCCAATCGGAAACAGAAGCGGAAAGCCAAGCCAGCTGCTCCTGGGGAAACCTTGGCTGTGACTCAAGGAAAGTTTAAGGAAACCCAAAGGGCCTTGGAACCCCAAGAAAGTTAAAGAACAAGACGGAAATGATGTGTTGGATTTGCCATGTTACATCCACACAAAGAAAGATGAAGAGGGTAAACTCATTTACCCGAAACATACCACTCGACAGTGCCGGCTCTTGATTCAGCAGTTCCAGGGCAAATAGTCCAAAGATAAGGAAAAGGAGTCGGACAAAGTCGACGACAAGGAAGATAGTGATGATGGATACCCCCAGGTCAATTCCACCCTGATGATTTTTGCTGATGTTGAAAGCAAAAGTCGATTGAAAGTTATCAACCGAGAGGTGAATATGGTAGCTCCAGCGACACCCAGTTATTTGAAGTGGTCTCAGACTGCCATCACATTCGACCAGTCCGATCACCCAACGCACATTGCCATCCCTGGGAGGCAAGCTTTGGTGGTCGACCCAGTTGTCAAAGGCACTCGACTGACCAAAGTCTTGATGGATGGTGGCAGTGGTTTGAACATACTGTATGCAGAGACGTTGAAAGGGATGGGCATTCCGATGTCCAGACTCGGTACCAGCAACATGAGTTTCCATGGAGTCATTCCTGGGAAGAAGGCTGAGTCACTCGGCCAAATTGCTCTCGATGTGGTTTTCGGTGATTCCAAGAATTATTGCAAAGAAAAGTTGTCGTTCGAGGTTGTGGACTTCTAGAGTGCTTATCACGCTATTTTGGGCAGGCCAGCTTATGCACGTTTCATGGCTCGACCATGTTATGTGTATCTCAAATTGAAGATGCCTGGTCCCAAAGGTGTGATCACTGTTACGGGCAATCGGAAGAAGGCAGAAGAATGTTTTCAGAAAGGCTCGAAGATCGCTGATGCCCAGATGGCAGTGGTAGAGCTACAGGAGTATCAGAGGACTGCGGACCCGAGTGATTTGTTGCGAGCCAAGAAGCCCGCTACGGAATCAGCTTTTTAGTCGTCTGGCGAAACGAAGCCGGTTCACATTCACCCGACCGATCCCAATGCTGCTCCGACTCATATCTCAACAACACTCGACTCCAAATAGGAAGAAGCGCTCATCCAGTTCCTCCGTGAGAACTGGGACATCTTCGCATGGAAGCCTTCTGACATGTCGGGTGTTCCCAGGGGGCTGGCTGAGCACCGCCTATGAGTCGACCCAAAAGTGAAACCTGTCAAAGAACATCTCCGACGGTCCGTCGTCCAGAAGAGAAAGGCTATTGGTGAGGAGGTGGCTCAGCTCTTAGCAGCGGAGTTCATCCGAGAGATTTACCACTACGAGTGGCTCGCCAACGTTGTCATGGTCCCCAAGAAGGACAAGTCACTTCGCATGTGCATTAACTTTAAACATATCAATCGGGCCTGCCCGAAAGATCATTTTCCTCTCCCCCGCATCGACTAGATAGTCGACTCGACTGCAGGATGTGAGCGACTGTCTTTTTTAGACGCCTATTCCGGGTACCATCAGATCCGTCTGTATGGACCCGACGAGATCATAACAGCTTTCATCACTCCATTCGGGTGCTTCTGTTATGTTACCATGCCATTCGGCCTCAAGAATGCTGGAGCCACGTTCATGAGGATGATTCAGAAGTGTTTGCTCACTCAAATCAGTCGGAATGTGGAAGCATACATGGATGATATTATGGTCAAGTCACGGAAGGGTTCCGACCTGCTGACTGACCTTGCTGAAACCTTTGCCAACCTCAAAAGGTATGATATCAAGCTTAATCCATCAAAGTGCACATTCGGAGTCCCTGGCGGAAAGTTACTCGGTTTTCTCGTTTCCGAACGGGGAATCGACACCAATCCAGAAAAAGTCGGTACTATACTCCGGATGAAACATCCTGTACATATGCACGACGTCCAGAAGCTTACTGGTTGCTTGGCCGCTTTAAGTCGATTCATCTCTTGTCTCGGTGAAAAGGCATTGCCTCTTTACCGACTAATGAAGAAGTCAGACAAGTTCGAGTGGACTCCGGAAGCTGATGCAGCGTTTGCAGAGCTAAAAGCTCTGCTCTCCGCCCAGCCGGTGCTTGCTGCCCCAATCAGCAAAGAGCCTTTGCTGCTTTACATTGCAGCCACGGGACAAGTCGTCAGTATAGTACTTACGGTCGAGCGGGAAGAAGAAGGAAAAGCCTTTAAAGTTCAACGCCCAGTATATTATGTTTCTGAAGTTTTGACTCCATCAAAGCAAAGATATCCTCATTACCAGAAGCTTGTATATGGGATTTATATGACCACGAAGAAGGTTGCACATTACTTCTCTGACCATACCATTACAGTCTTCAACGACGCTCCATTGTCAGAGATTCTGCACAACAGAGATGCAACTGGTCGAGTGGCAAAATGGGCGATTGAACTCCTTCCCCTAGATATCAAGTTTGAGGCAAAGAAAGCTATCAAGTCCCAAGCAATAGCGGATTTCATTGCCGACTGGTTTGAACAGCAACTACCGACTCAAATTCACTCGGAGCACTGGACCATGTTCTTTGATGGGTCTAAGATGCTGAATGGTTCCAGTGCTGGGGTAGTATTGGTTTCCCCCCGAGGAGATAAGCTCAGATATGTTCTCCAGATTCACTTTGATTCCTCCAATAACGAAGCAGAATATGAAGCACTTTTGTATGGGTTACGCATGGCCATTTCACTCGGCGTCCGTCGCCTCATGGTCTATGGCGACTCAGATTTGGTGGTTAATCAGGTGATGAAGGAGTGGGACATCAGAAGTCCAGCCATGGCTGGTTATTGCAATGCAGTGAGAAAGCTCGAGAAGAAATTCAAGGGGTTAGAGCTTCATCACATACCCCGACTGAAAAAACAAGCAGCTGATGATTTGGCAAAAATAGGTTCCAAGAGAGAAGCCATTCCCAGCAATGTGTTTTTGGAACACATCCACACACCATCAGTTCAAGAGGATCCATTCACGGAAGAAGCCCCGTAGCCAAAAAGTGCCACGGTTCCGACTGAAGTTGAAGTTCCAGTAGTGGTCGACCTGATCATGGAAGTCTTGGTCATCACTCCCTACTGGAGGGTGCCATACATCACGTACATCCTAAGGAAAGAACTCCCAGAGGACGAAGAAGAGGCTCGACAGATCGTCCGTCGATCCAAGGCCTTTACAGTCATAAAGGGACAGTTGTATAGAGAAAGCGCGACCGGAGTCAGCCAGAAGTGTATAACACCAGAAGAAGGGCAGATAATCCTTGATGATATCCACTCGGGGACCTGTGGTCATCATGTGTCCTCTCGGACCATTGTGGCTAAAACATACCGAGCGGGATTTTACTGGCCAAGAGCAAATGAAATGGCGAAAGAGATAGTCGAAAAATGCGAAGGATGCCAGTTCTACTCCAACATGTCCCACAAACCCGCGTCAGCCCTGAAGACCATTCCACTCGTCTGGCCCTTCGCTGTTTGGGGATTGGATATGGTTGGACTGAAGGAAATATGCCCTAGAGGCAATAATAAAGTTATTATTTATTTCCTTATATCATGATAAATGTTTATTATTCATGCTAGAATTGTATTAACCGGAAACATAATACATATGTGAATACATAGACAAACAGAGTGTCACTAGTATGCCTCTACTTGACTAGCTCATTAATCAAAGATGGTTATGTTTCCTGACCATAGACAAAGAGTTGTTATTTGATTAACGGGATCACATCATTAGTTGAATGATCTGATTGACATGACCCATTTCATTAGCTTAGCACCCGATCGTTTAGTATGTTGCTATTGCTCTCTTCATGACTTATACATGTTCCTATGACTATGAGATTATGCAACTCCCATTTACCGGAGGAACACTTTGTGTGCTACCAAACGTCACAACGTAACTGTGTGATTATAAAGGAGCTCTACAGGTGTCTCCAAAGGTACATGTTGGGTTGGCGTATTTCGAGATTAGGATTTGTCACCCCGATTGTCGGTGAGGTATCTCTGGGCCCTCTCGGTAATGCACATCACATAAGCCTTGCAATCATTGCAACTAATGTGTTAGTTGTGAGATGATGTATTACGGAACGAGTAAAGAGACTTGTCGGTAACGAGATTGAACTAGGTATTGGATACCGACGATCGAATCTCGGGCAAGTAACATACCGATGACAAAGGGAACAACGTATGTTGTTATGCAGTCTGACCGATAAAGATCTTCGTAGAATATGTAGGAGCCAATATGGGCATCCAGGTCCCGCTATTGGTTATTAACCGGAGACGTGTCTCGGTCATGTCTACATTGTTCTCGAACCATAGGGTCCGCACGCTTAAAGTTACGATGACAGTTTCTTTATGAGTTTATGTATTTTGATGTACCGAAGGTTGTTCGGAGTCCCGGATGTGATCACGGACATGACGAGGAGTCTCGAAATGGTCGAGGCGTAAAGATCGATATATTGGAAGCCTATATTTGGACATCGGAATCGTTCCGGGTGAAATCGGCATTTTACCGGAGTACCGAGGGGTTACCGGAACCCCCCGGGGGGTTATTGGGCCTACATGGGCCTTGAGGGAGAAGAGGGAAGGAGGGAGGAGGTGGCCGCACGCCCCTCCCCTTCCTAGTCCGAATAGGACAAGGGAAGGGGGGCGGCGCCCCCCCCCCCCTTTCCTTCCCCTCTTCCTCCTCTTTCCCCCCTTCTCCTTCTCCAACTAGGAAAGAAGGGAGTCCTACTCCTTCTTGGGGACCATGACAACGTTGTGGTGCTTGGATCGGTTGGACCGGGAAGACGTTCGACTACTTCCTCTACGTTGCGTCAACGCTTCCGCTTCGGTCTACGAGGGTACGTAGACAACACTCTCCCCTCTCGTTGCTATGCATCACCATGATCTTGCGTGTGCGTAGGAATTTTTTTGAAATTATTACGTTCCCCAACAGTGGTATCCGAGCCACGTTTTATGGTTTGATGTTATATGCACGAGTAGAACACAAGTGAGTTGTGGGCGATATAAGTCATACTGCCTACTAGCATGTCATACTTTGGTTCGGCGGTATTGTTGGATGAAGCAGCCCGGACCGACATTACGCGTACGCTTACGCGAGACTGGTTCTACTGCCGTGCTTTGCACACAGGTGGCTGGCAGGTGTCAGTTTCTCCAACTTTAGTTGAACCGAGTGTGGCTACGCCCGGTCCTTGTGAAGGTTAAAACGGCATCAACTTGACAAACTATCGTTGTGGTTTTGATGCGTAGGTAAGATTGGTTCTTGCTTAAGCCCGTAGCAGCCACGTAAAACTTGCAACAAACAAAGTAGAGGACGCTTAACTTGTTTTTGCAGGGCATGTTGTGATGTGATATGGTCAAGACATGATGCTAAATTTTATTGTATGAGATGATCATGTTTTGTAACTGAGTTATCGGCAACTGGCAGGAGCCATATGGTTGTCGCTTTATTGTATGCAATGCAATATCCCTGTAATGCTTTACTTTATCACTAAGCGGTAGCGATAGTCGTAGAAGCATAAGATTGGCGAGACGACAACGATGCTACGATGGAGATCAAGGTGTCGCGCCGGTGACGATGGTGATCATGACGGTGCTGCGGAGATGGAGATCACAAGCACAAGATGATGATGGCCATATCATATCACTTATATTGATTGCATGTGATGTTTATCTTTTATGCATCTTATCTTGCTTTGATTGACGGTAGCATTATAAGATGATCTCTCACTAAATTATCAAGAAGTGTTCTCCCTGAGTATACACCGTTGCCAAAGTTCGTCGTGCCCAGACACCACGTGATGATCGGGTGTGATAAGCTCTACGTCCATCTACAACGGGTGCAAAACAGTTGCACACGCGGAATACTCAGGTTATACTTGACGAGCCAAGCATACACAGATATGGCCTCGGAACACGGAGACCGAAAGGTCGATCGTGAATCATATAGTAGATATGATCAACATAAAGATGTTCACCATTGAAAACTAATCCATTTCACGTGATGATCGGTTATGGTTTAGTTGATTTGGATCACGTGATCACTTAGATGATTAGAGGGATGTCTATCTAAGTGGGAGTTCTTAAGTAATATGATTAATTGAACTTAAATTTATCATGAACTTAGTCCCTGATAGTATCTTGCTTGTTTATGTTAATTGTAGATAGATGGCTCGTGCTGTTGTTCCGTTGAATTTTAATGCGTTCCTTGAGAAAGCAAAGTTGAAAGATGATGGTAGCAATTACACGGACTGGGTCCGTAACTTGAGGATTATCCTCATTGCTGCACAGAAGAGTTATGTCCTGGAAGCACCGCTAGGTGCCAGGCCTGCTGCTGATGCAACTGACGACGTTAAGAACGACTGGCAGAGCAAAGCTGATGACTACTCGATAGTTCAATGTGCCATGCTTTACGGCTTAGAACCGGGACTTCAATGACGTTTTGAACGTCATGGCGCATATGAGATGTTCCAGGAGTTGAATTTAATATTCCAACAGAATGCCCGGATTGAAAGATATGAAGTCTCCAATAAATTCTATAGCTGTAAGATGGAGGAGAATAGTTCCGTCAGTGAGCATATACTCAAGATGTTTGGGTATTGTAATCACTTGATTCAACTGGGAGTTAATCTTCCGGATGATAGCGTCATTGACAGAATTCTCCAATCACTTCCACCAAGCTACAAGAGCTTCATGATGAACTATAATATGCAAGGGATGGATAAGACAATTCCCGAGCTCTTCGCAATGCTAAAGGCTGCAGAGGTAGAAATCAAGAAGGAGCATCAAGTGTTGATGGTCAGCAAGACCACTAGTTTCAAGAAAAAGGGCAAAGGGAAGAAGAAGGGGAACTTCAAGAAGAACAGCAAGCAAGTTGCTGCTCAGGAGAAGAAACCCAAGTCTGGACCTAAGCCTGAAACTGAGTGCTTCTATTGCAAGCAGACTGGTCACTGGAAGCGGAACTGCCCCAAGTAATTGGCGGATAAGAAGGATGGCAAGGTGAACAAAGGTATATGTGATATACATGTTATTGATGTGTACCTTACTAGAGCTCGCAGTAGCACCTGGGTATTTGATACTGGTTCTGTTGCTAATATTTGCAACCCGAAACAGGGACTACGGATTAAGCGAACACTGGCAAAGGACGATGTGACGATGCGCGTGGGAAATGGTTCCAAAGTCGATGTGATCGCGGTCGGCACGCTACCTCTACATCTACCTTCGGGATTAGTATTAGACCTAAATAATTGTTATTTGGTGCCAGCGTTGAGCATGAACATTATATCTGGATCTTGTTTGATGCGAGACGGTTATTCATTTAAATCAGAGAATAATGGTTGTTCTATTTATATGAGTAATATCTTTTATGGTCATGCACCCTTGAAGAGTGGTCTATTTTTGATGAATCTCGATAGTAGTGATACACATATTCATAATGTTGAAGCCAAAAGATGCAGAGTTGATAATGATAGTGCAACTTATTTGTGGCACTGCCGTTTAGGTCATATCGGTGTAAAGCGCATAAAGAAACTCCATACTGATGGACTTTTGGAACCACTTGATTATGAATCACTTGGTACTTGCGAACCGTGCCTCATGGGCAAGATGACTAAAACACCATTCTCCGGTACTATGGAGAGAGCAACAGATTTGTTGGAAATCATGCATACAGATGTATGTGGTCCGATGAATGTTGAGGCTCGTGGCGGATATCGTTATTTTCTCACCTTCACAGATGATTTAAGCAGATATGGGTATATCTACTTAATGAAACATAAGTCTGAAACATTTGAAAAGTTCAAAGAATTTCAGAGTGAAGTTGAAAATCATCGTAACAAGAAAATAAAGTCTCTACAATCTGATCGTGGAGGAGAATATTTGAGTTACGAGTTTGGTGTACATTTGAAATAATGCGGAATAGTTTCGCAGCTCACGCCACCCGGAACACCACAGCGTAATGGTGTGTCCGAACGTCGTAATCGTACTTTACTTGATATGGTACGATCTATGATGTCTCTTACAGATTTACCGCTATCGTTTTGGGGTTATGCTTCAGAGACGGCCGCATTCACGTTAAATAGGGCACCATCAAAATCCGTTGAGACGACACCTTATGAATTGTGGTTTGGCAAGAAACCAAAGTTGTCGTTTCTTAAAGTTTGGGGCTGCGATGCTTATGTGAAAAAGTTTCAACCTGATAAGCTCGAACCCAAATCGGATAAATGTGTCTTCATAGGATATCCAAAGGAAACTATTGGATACACCTTCTATCACAAATCCGAAGGCAAGACTTTTGTTGCTAAATTCGGAAACTTTCTAGAGAAGGAGTTTCTCTCAAAAGAAGTGAGTGGGAGGAAAGTAGAACTTGATGAGGTAACTGTACCTGCTCCCTTATTGAGAAGTAGCACATCACACGAACCGGTTTCTGTGACGTCTGAACCAATTAGTGAGGAAGTTAATGATGATGATCATAGAACTTCAGAACAAGTTACTACAGAACCTCGTAGATCAACCAGAGTAAGATCCGCACCAGAGTGGTACGACAATCCTGTTCTGGAAGTCATGCTATTAGATCATGATGAACCTACGAACTATGAAGAAGCGATGGTGAGCCCAGATTCCGCAAAATGGCTTGAAGCCATGAAATCCGAGATGGGATCCATGTATGAGAACAAAGTGTGGACTTTGGTTGACTTGCCCAATGATCGGCAAGCAATTGAGAATAAATGGATCTTCAAGAAGAAGACTGACGCTGACGGTAATGTTACTGTCTACAAAGCTCGACTTGTCGCAAAAGGTTTTCGACAAGTTCAAGGGATTGACTACGATGAGACCTTCTCACCCGTAGCGATGCTTAAGTCTGTCCGAATCATGCTAGCAATTGCCGCATTTTATGATTATGAAATTTGGCAGATGGATGTAAAAACTGCATTCCTGAATGGATTTCTGGAAGAAGAGTTGTATATGATGCAACCAGAAGGTTTTATCGATCCAAAGGGAGCTAACAAAGTGTGCAAGCTCCAGCGATCCATTTATGGACTGGTGCAAGCCTCTCGGAGTTGGAATAAACGCTTTGATAGTGTGATCAAAGCATTTGGGTTTGTACAGACTTTTGGAGAAGCCTGTATTTACAAGAAACTGAGTGGGAGCTCTGTAGCATTTCTGATATTATATGTGGATGACATATTACTAATCGGAAATGATATAGAATTTCTGGATAGCATAAAGGGATACTTGAATAAAAGTTTTTCAATGAAAGACCTCGGTGAAGCTGCTTACATATTGGGCATTAAGATCTATAGATATAGATCAAGACGCTTGATAGGACTTTCACAAAGCACATACCTTGACAAAGTTTTGAAGAAGTTCAAAATGGATCAAGCAAAGAAAGGGTTCTTGCCTGTATTACAAGGTGTGAAGTTGAGTAAGACTCAATGCCCGACCACTGCAGAAGATAGAGAGAAGATGAAAGATGTTCCCTATGCTTCAGCCATAGGCTCTATCATGTATGCAATGATGTGTACCAGACCTGATGTGTGCCTTGCTATAAGTTTAGCAGGGAGGTACCAAAGTAATCCAGGAGTGGATCACTGGACAGCGGTCAAGAATATCCTGAAGTACCTAAAAAGGACTAAGGATATGTTTCTCGTATATGGAGGTGACAAAGAGCTCATCATAAACGGTTACGTTGATGCAAGCTTTGACACTGATCCGGACGATTCTATATCGCAAACCGGATACGTGTTTACATTAAACGGTGGAGCTGTCAGTTGGTGCAGTTCTAAACAAAGCGTCGTGGCGGGATCTACATGTGAAGCGGAGTACATAGCTTCTTCGGAAGCAGCAAACGAAGGAGTCAGGATGAAGGAGTTCATATCCGATCTAGGTGTCATACCTAGTGCATCAGGTCCAATGAAAATCTTTTGTGACAATACTGGTGCAATTGCCTTGGCAAAGGAATCCAGATTTCACAAGAGAACCAAGCACATCAAGAGACGCTTCAATTCCATCCGGGATCTAGTCCAGGTGGGAGACATAGAGATTTGCAAGATACATACGGATCTGAATGTAGCAGACCCATTGACTAAGCCTCTTCCACGAGCAAAACATGATCAGCACCAAGACTCCATGGGTCTTAGAATCATTACTGTGTAATCTAGATTATTGACTCTAGTGCAAGTGGGAGACTGAAGGAAATATGCCCTAGAGGCAATAATAAAGTTATTATTTATTTCCTTATATCATGATAAATGTTTATTATTCATGCTAGAATTGTATTAACCGGAAACATAATACATTTGTGAATACATAGACAAACAGAGTGTCACTAGTATGCCTCTACTTGACTAGCTCGTTAATCAAAGATGGTTATGTTTCCTGACCATAGACAAAGAGTTGTTATTTGATTAACGGGATCACATCATTAGTTGAATGATCTGATTGACATGACCCATTTCATCAGCTTAGCACCCGATCGTTTAGTATGTTGCTATTGCTTTCTTCATGACTTATACATGTTGCTATGACTATGAGATTATGCAACTCCCGTTTACCGGAGGAACACTTTGTGTGCTACCAAACGTCACAACGTAACTGGGTGATTATAAAGGAGCTCTACAGGTGTCTCCAAAGGTACATGTTGGGTTGGCGTATTTCGAGATTAGGATTTGTCACTCCGATTGTCGGAGAGGTATCTCTGGGCCCTCTCGGTAATGCACATCACATAAGCCTTGCAAGCATTGCAACTAATGTGTTAGTTGTGAGATGATGTATTACGGAACGAGTAAAGAGACTTGCCGGTAACGAGATTGAACTAGGTATTGGATACCGACGATCGCATCTCGGGCAAGTAACATACCGATGACAAAGGGAACAACGTATGTTGTTATGCGGTCTGACCGATAAAGATCTTTGTAGAATATGTAGGAGCCAATATGGGCATCCAGGTCCCGCTATTGGTTATTGACCGGAGACGTGTCTCGGTCATGTCTACATTGTTCTCGAACCGTAGGGTCCGCACGCTTAAAGTTACGATGACAGTTTATTTATGAGTTTATGTATTTTGATGTACCGAAGGTTGTTCGGAGTCCCGGATGTGATCACGGACATGACGAGGAGTCTCGAAATGGTCGAGACATAAAGATCGATATATTGGAAGCCTATATTTGGACATCGGAATCGTTCCGGGTGAAATCGGCATATTACCGGAGTACCGAGGGGTTACCGGAACCCCCCGGGGGGTTATTGGGCCTACATGGGCCTTGAGGGAGAAGAGGGAAGGAGGCAGGAGGTGGCCGCGCGCCCCTCCCCTTCCTAGTCCGAATAGGACAAGGGAAGGGGGGCGGCGCCCCCCCCCCCCTTTCCTTCCCCTCTTCCTCCTCTTTCCCCCCTTCTCCTTCTCCAACTAGGAAAGAAGGGAGTCCTACTCCCGGTGGGAGTAGGACTCCCCCCTGGCGCGCCCCTCCTTGGCCGCCCGCCCCCTCCCCTTGGCTCCTTTATATACGGGGGCAGGGGGCACCCTAGGACACACAAGTTGATCTTCGTGATCGTTCCTTAGCCGTGTGCGGTGCCCCCCTCCACGATATTACACATCGATCATATTGTAGCGGTGCTTAGGCGAAGCCCTGCGACTGTTGAACATCAAGATCGTCACCACGCCGTCGTGCTGACGGAACTCCTCCCCGAAGCTTTGCTGGATCGGAGCCCGGGGTGCGTCATCGAGCTATACGTGTGTCAAGAACTCGGTGGTGCCGGAGTAACGGTGCTTGGATCGGTTGGACCGGGAAGACATACGACTACTTCCTCTATGTTGCGTCAACGCTTTCGCTTCGGTCTACGAGGGTACGTAGACAACACTCTCTCCTCTCGTTGCTATGCATCACCATGATCTTGTGTGTGCGTAGGAATTTTTTTGAAATTACTACGTTCCCCAACATGGACCACTGAGAACAGGCAGGAGCGGATTCACTCATGTGTTAGTGGTAGTCGACAAGTTTACCAAATGGATTGAAGCTAAGCCTATCAAGAATCTCGATGCCTGCACTGCTATCAGTTTCATCAGAGAGTTGATATTCAGATATGGAGTTCTGCATAGCATCATCACTGATAATGGGTCAAACTTTGATTCGGACAAGTTCAGAGCTTTTTGCGCCTCTGAAGGCACACGAGTCGACTACGCTTCAGTCGCTCACCCCCAGTCGAATGGACAAGCGGAAAGGGCAAACGGTCTGATTCTCAAAGGACTGAAACCCCGACTAATGCGCGATCTGAAGCACGTAGCAGCGCATGGGTCGACGAGCTTCCATCAGTTCTTTGGGGATTGAGGACCACCCCGAACCGGCCGCCTAGAAGAACCCCATTCTTTCTGGTCTACGGAGCTGAGGCAGTTTTGCCGAGTGACCTGCTTCACAATGCACCCCGAGTCGAGCTCTACTCTGAAGTTGAAGCAGAACAAGCCCGGCGGGACGCAGTCGACCTCCTGGAAGAAGAAAGAGAAATGGCCATGATCCGATCGACCATCTATCAGCAAGACTTGCGTCGATTCCATGACAGAAATGTGAAGAGTCGAGCCTTCCAAGAAGGAGACTTGGTCCTCCGAGTGGATCAGCAGAAACCATACAAGCTCGCTCCTACTTGGGAAGGTCCCTTCATCGTCACCAGAGTCCTCCACAATGGAGCGTACCACCTTTACAATGTCGATCGCCAGATTGACGAGCCACGAGCTTGGAACGCGGAGCTACTCCGCCCCTTTTACACTTGAATTCTCACTCGGATGAGATGTAATAAGAAAAACTTATGTAGTTTATTTATCAAAGACAAGAGTGTTATAATTTTCCCAGTGATTGTTGTTGCTTCTGTTTGCGTGAGAAATCCCCCAGTGGGTGGCTTATCTGCGAATCCGTTTCGCCTAAGTTTGTAAAAAAATTCCTACCGAGTGGTGAGCAAATCTCTCACTCAGAGGCTTAGCTGCGAACCCGTTTCGCCTAAGTGTTTGAAAAAATCCTACAGAGTGGTGAGCCAGCCTCCCACTCGGGGGCTTAGCTGCAGTCCAGTACTCGCCTAAGTTTGAAAAAATCCTACCGAGTGGTGAGCCAGCCTCCCACTCGGGGGCTTAGCTGCAGTCTAGTACTCGCCTAAGTTTAAAAAAATCCTACCGAGTGGTGAGCCAGCCTCCCACTCCGGGGTTTAGCTGCAGTCCAGTACTCGCCTAAGTTTGAAAAATCCTACCGAGTGGAGAGCGACCCTCCCACTCGGGGGCTTAGCTGCAGACCATTACTCGTCTAAGTTTAAAAAATCCTACCGAGTGGAGAGCGACCCTCCCACTCGGGGGCTTAGCTGCAGTCCAGTACTCGCCTAAGTTTGAAACACATCCCAATCCGCAAGGACGACGAGGTGCAGGTCGATTGCTACCTTCTTCTTCGGAACTGCGCCATAAATACAAAAGTTGTCTCGAGTGAAGAACAAGTTCCACTCGACAGAGAATTCATGAAGATATTCAACGATAAACCAAATTCAGATAAATCCTAAAGGTCCCAGACCATAGATCAACGTACTCGAGCATTCAGCCCGAAAGAGTTTAACGGTTACAAAATCCACTCGGCATTCCGAGGCAAATTTAAGGTTAAGCATAGAAGTTTTTTACTCCTCAGGCAGAGGACTAGAGGGTGCGACAAACTGGTCCAAATCAATCCCGTCAGCAATCCGAGTGGCAGCAGCGATGAGGGTCTCCATGAAAGACTGAAAGTTGTGCTTCCTGGTGTTGGCGACTTGGATAGCACCCAACTTTTCCTCTCGTGCCTCCTTGCAGTGAACACGGACCAAGGACAGAGCGACGTCAGCGCCGCACCTAGCAGAAGATTTCTTCCATTCCTGCACTCGACCTGGAACTTCATTCAGTCGAGTCAACAGAGATTCGAGGTCATTTTGAAGCGTCGTTCCAGGCCAGAGCGCCGTGTCGATCCGCGACGCCGCAACCTTCAGTCGAGCAAGGTAGTCAACCACACCAGCAACACGAGACTCCAGTCGGAGCACGTTCATAGCAGCTTCATCCTTCACCGTAGAATTAATGGGGTCCAAACTTGTCTCCACTCGACTGGTTTCCTCCTCGAAGTTCTGGCAGAATTCTGTAAGCACAATTCAAAGATAAATCAGTGGCTCTACATTGGGTTGATGACAACAAGTCAGTCGGGTAGGAGTGATTACCCTCAAGCATGACGAATAACTTCTTGGCGAGCCCTCCAAGATAAGCTTCCAGATCGTTCCTCCTCCCTACTAGTTCACTTGCCTTGTCACCCAGAGCTATCTTATCATTCTTCAGACGGCTGACCTCTTGGTTGGCCGCGTTGAGAGCGGCTTTCAATTTGGAGTTCTCCTCTTCAAGGTTACCGACTGAAGCCAGTTTTTCTTCCGCAAGCTTCGTTTTGTCCAAAGCTACCTTCTGCGCTTCAGCAAGGTCATGGTCCTTCTTCTTCAGAGCCTCCTCCATTTTATCTGCGAAATGACAGTGAGATCAACATCAAGAATGGGCGGAAAAGGACAGTCGTCAGATTCTCACCAGCCATACCTTTTGCATCGTCTCTCGCCTTCTGCAAATTCTCTTGGGCAAGCTTCAAGTCAAGGTTGAGCTGGATCTGTTTGTTTTCCAATTCAGTATAGCGAGCCACAAGCTCGCAGGATTTCTGCGAAGAATCAGTCGACATATGTCAAAGGTAGGTTGCTTCCGAGCAACTAAGAGAAAATCATGACGTTTCTAAGACTACAGCCGAAT
The DNA here is from genome assembly GCA_032464435.1 of Aegilops umbellulata. NCBI lineage: Eukaryota > Viridiplantae > Streptophyta > Magnoliopsida > Poales > Poaceae > Aegilops > Aegilops umbellulata. The sequence goes on along the minus strand of CP136054.1, from coordinate 368,635,839 downwards.
CAAAAATATTCGACAGTAGTCTCGGGGAATACACCCAGTGGGTGCACTCAGCGTGCCCCCACTGGTTCGACCAAAAAAAAAAGTCGACGGCCCGCAGTCGACCATGTCCAGTGGGTGCTCTCAGCGTGCCCCCACTAGTTCCAAGATTCCATTCGACATGGCCTGACCAGACCGAGTGAAGAAGTTCAAGTAAAGCAACATAATATAAAGACTACAGTCGACTGCCAGCAGTCCACCGTAGTCTCGGGGACTACACCCAGTGGGTGCACTCAGCGTGCCCCCACTAGTCTAAAAAATTCTGTCGACACACCCAGTGGGTGTACAGATACAAAGATCTTCGAAAAAGAGAGTCTTCAGATAGCATATCCTAACAGAACAAGCGATGGTCGACTAACATGGACATTGCTTTGAAGGGATGAACTAGCATCATAGGCCGCTTGGCTGGCTTCCCAGACCACTTTCACCTGCTCCATCATGATCCCCGCCTGGCGTATAGCTTCCTTAGTAGCACCCACTTGATCCTCGGGGACATGGTGTGTGGCAAAAAGGGAGGGTGGATCAGCAGTCGACGGTGAAGGCCGAACACTCGTCAGAGGCACAGCGAAGGACACAGAAGTCCGAGTGGTATTACCACCCTCCTGAACTACTGCCTCAGGCGATGATGCGGTTTGTGGGGTCTTGTCAGCTGACGCCTTCCTATTCTTCCTCGCCCTCAGCGGCACTTCGTCATCATCATCAGGGAGATCAATGACATGAGGAGGAGCTACAAGAAAAATCCAAAGTTAAAGATGAAAATCCAATCGACCAGAAGAGACCGTCAGTCGACTAAGAGCGGAACATCAGAAATTATACCAAGGTTGGAGGTAATAGCATCTTCCATTTCCTAGTCATCATTCTTGGCAGAGATCTCACAGGTAGCAGCACTGCAAATTTCAAAAACCAGTCAGTTTATTCAATGAGTCGACCAAGAGTCCGTCCATGTTCAACAAAAGAAAGCAAGTCCTATTGTTACCCGGAAATGGTGGGAACGGTCATCTTCATCTTGGGAAGGGCCTTCGGCGGCTTTGACAACGCCGCTCGTGGATGCTTTGGAGCTTTTTCAGTCGGCGCTGGGGAGGACGTCCGAGGGCGCTTTGACGACTGTCCAACATGCACAGTCGCCTTACCACGTTCGCGCACAGGATCGTGTGTGAGCTTGGATCGCCTTTCCGTGCGGGGAGGATCGACTTCTTCCTCCTCCTCTTCACTGGAGTCATCGTCATCATCCCCCTCCCCTTCACCGTCAGACTACCACTCCTCTCCACTTTCGCCTCCGCTCGCCTTCCCCTCCTCGGCCTGCTCTTGTGCTCCGTTAGGCATCGAGTACATATCAGTAATGGCCTGGAAGACAACAAACAAGACAAAGTCAATCGACTGATGCTAAGAGAGCAAAATGAAGAAAGCAAGGTTACAGTCGGAGATGCAGAATCGGACCTGGTCTACTTCATATGTTTGGTCGAGTGGAGGAACCCTCCTGGCTCCTCGGGGGTTGTCCTTGTTCCCTGTGATGCTTGACAACCACCCTTCCAACGTCTTGTCATCGACCTCCTCCGGATGAATCCGAGTGGTGTCATCGAGGCCCGAATACATCCACATCGGATGGTCACGAGATTGGAGCGGCTGGATGCGCCTCCGGAGGAAGACCTCTAATAAATCCATGCCAGTCACCCCGTCGCGGACAAGCTGAACCACTCGACCGACCAACACTTTGACTTGCGCCTTTTCTTCTGGCGTCACTTTCAGAGAGGAAGGTTTTTCTGCTCGGTTCAGGGAGAAAGGGGGAAGCCCAGTCGCCTGTCCTGGAGTCGCCTGGTCTTTGCAGTAGAAACAGGTCGACTGCCATCCTCGGACCGACTCGGGAAAAGTCATGGCTGGAAAAGAACTTTTGCCTCTCATTTGGATCCCAAGACCCCCGCACATCTGAATCACTTGCGTCTTTTCGTCACTCGACTTGGCTTTCTTAACCGACTGAGAACGACAAGTGAAAATGTGCTTGAAGAGACCCCAATGGGGGCGACAACCCAAGAAATTCTCGCACAAAGATACAAAGGCGGCAAGGTACACGATGGAATTTGGAGTAAAGTGATGGAGCTGCGCTCCAAAAAAGTTCAAGAAACTCTAGAAGAAAGAATGGGGAGGCAGAGAAAACCGTGATCGATGTGGGTGGTAAGGAGGACGCACTCACCCTCGCGAGGTTGGGGTTCGATCTTGTTCCTCGGGAGACGCGCAGATCCATGGGGAATGAATCCCCCGTCAATTAGATCATCAATGTCATCTTGCCGAATCGCCGAGGGCATCCAATCGCCCTGGATCCAGTCCTTGGGCAGAGCGGACCTCGAAGAAGATCCACCCCGACCGGACTTCCTCGCCTTCGCCTGCGTCGTCGCTTTCTTCGCACGCTCCAGGACTGCTGTCTTCTCCTTCCCCATCGCCGCGGACGAAGCTCGAACAGGCCGGCAACACTCAGACGAGAACAAAGACGGCGGAAGAATTCGAGAGGGAAGGGGAAAAAGTGAAGGCGTACTGTTCAAAAGTCTGGGTCGGCAGCTTATATGGAGTCGCTTCCGAGTGACTGACATGTAGGTCCAGGCGATCCTGTCAAATCCCGCAACAGTCGCGCACGCGATACGTGGCGAAAAAGGCGACGCAGAGATCGAGGAGGCTCCGCTTTATCCCATCCGATTACAGCGGCGTCCCCCGTCCCGCGCACTTCCCGAAATTTGAATCCCGGAAATCCGCGGGCAGCAAAACAACTCGTCAGATGGAGGATCTCCTCCACGCAACCACTCGGAAATCTACAGGTAAAGGGATTCACTCGACTAAAGAAAACTAAGAATGGATCAAGGCAACTGAAAAAGAAGTTGGTGACGTCACCCACGTTCATTGATCCGAAACAAGATGTACTCATGGCACGAAGAATGGGTCGGAAGAATTCTCAACTTCTTCCCCCACTCAAACCTCGATCCATTCGGGGGCTAATGATGAAGTCATGTACCTAGGGTAGGGTCATGGACCTGTCCTAACTGCCCTACCCAAGGACATCCCTAGAAGAAATAACCTTTCAATCGACTTGAAGGTGTTCCACTTGACGGACTCGAAGACACTCGACCATGGAGCAATCACTCGACCAAGATCCAACCACTCGATGGCCAGGAGACCTAAAGCCGCTCCGCACGCTAATGGTCGGTCGTTGAGTAGCTTTTATGGTCATCACAGCTCTTTATCAGAGGCGTTACCAGTAACGCCCAACCTTAATGTACTTTAAACCCTGCATAACTGAGGGCCGGAGGGGTCTGGCGAACTCTATATAAGCCACCCCCTCCTCAGTGTAAAGGGTTCGGACCCCTGTAATCTACACACTCATAAACCAGTCGACCGCCTCCGGGCTCCGAGACGTAGGGCTATTACTTCTTCTGAGAAGGGCCTGAACTCGTAAATCTCGTGTGCTTACAACTACTCCATAGCTAAGATCTTGCCTCTCCATACCTACCCCCTACATTACTGTCAGACTTAGAACCACGACAGCGGGTGCCTGTTCACTCTCGTGCATTTCTGTTTATATTCTTGCCAAAGGCAAGCACTATAGTACATTTTTTTGTTTTTATGGCAAAAGGCTGTTTTGATACCGATCTCATATGCTTCTTTATGAACAGTAAAATTTTAAAAGTAAAAAAACTGCTTTTTATAAACATTGATGAATATTTCAACTGCATGTAAACTTTTGTGATGAAATGGCAAATGTAGTTGACACATGCATGTTTAGGAGAAAAATTGGATTTTTAAATTCTTTTACTACTTTTTCTTATCTCAGGTACAAAAACTCCATATCCATTTTTTGGACGTTAATATGGGGAACATTACCTCAGGAGGTTCCCGAGGGAACGATTGCCCACAGGTAGCATGGAATGAGAGAATGATGATGTTCTCTCCATGTGTTTCTTATCAATGGTCTTTTTTTTTGCGAAAAATCAATGGCTTTTCTGCACGAACGAAATAGAGAGGACATGCCCAACCCGTTGGACCAAAAGTCACTGTAGTCTTGGCCAATAAAAAATAATGTAAAAATCATTGTATTTTTTCAAAAATCTAAAAATCAAAGTATCATGACAACTAGATAAAAGAACATCTAAAATTACCATTATGACATGATTAATTATATATACGAAGCACAATTAATTTTACCATGGTCCCTTTTATCTCCTCTTTTCACATGGAATGTAAGAAGATAAGAGTTATTGAGACCCTAAGCGAACGGTGGGATAAGAGCATCTCTAGCAGACCTCATATAACGCCGATTCGCATAAGGCGTTTACAGTTCGACGAAGATATGTTTTGTGGGGTGAAATGGTGCACTACAGAATAGACCCCTTAAATGAAACTGTCTAATTTGAAAAAAAACATTCACGGGAGAAATTGCAACCACACTGATCATTTATAGTTCATCACATACTACATGATCATACGTACTACATTCTACTACTACTACTAGAGGGGATGGGGGATCTTGCGGCGGCGAGGCTGAGGTCGATGTATCGAAATGGACAAGCTCGCGGCCGAGGACGACGCGGTGGAGGAGCTTAGTCCTCCTCGACGGAGTTGACGAGATCGACGAACTTCTTCCTCTGCTCCTTGCAGATACACCGCCACTCGTCGTCCTTGTCCTTCGCGGCGAGGTTGCCCGCGACCGCCTGCTTGAATAGGAGGTCTTCGAGCTCCTCATCATGACGGCGGCGCTCCGCCTCCTCGCGCAAGCTCCGTTCGGCAATGGCGGTCGCGACCGCGTCGACATCGGCCATGAAATTTTCGGGCCCGACGACGCCTCGACACTCGATCTCCTCCGGCTCTTGCTTGATGGCGACGAGCTCGCAGTCCTCCGGCTCCTCCGCCCACTCCCTCTTCACGGGGAGAAGCGTCGCGCCGGAAGGGCCCCTCGCGGCGGAGGAAGAGCCCGCGGCTTAGAAGGGCGACCGCCCGTGCCGGCGGTCGTACTCCTCCGTATCGCGACGAAGGAGCCTTGACGGCGGCTCAAGGCCCTGGTTCGTCCACTTGCTCGCCGCGCGCTTCCTCACGCCGTCCGCGCGGACACACCGCTCGCGCTCGAGGTCGCCGTTTCCACATACGGCCCCACATGGCGTTTGGAGGTGGAAGATGGCGACGAGAAATGCGAGTAAGAGAGTGGGGAATCGCGGGGAAAGTGGCCGCGGGGGGATAGGATTTCGATTCGTATCTGCCCCGCAAACCCGTAGATATACGACTTCGAGGGTGAGTTTTGTGGGCCGCGGTAAATTTTTTTACGGGCCGGACGAGTATACGAGCTCTGTTCTGGTCAGAAAATTCGGCCGAGTCTATATACTCGTCGGAATTATGCGGGTTCGCACGTTATACGAAGTCTGCTAGAGATCCTCTAAGGCGCTATCAGTAACTTGGCCAGAAAGCACAACGAGTTGGCGTCCCAGATGCCCGTGGTTATTTATCCTGCTTGATTGTTATGTTAGCGATGGTGGGCTCGTTATGTTGTGCCCCAAGCACATATTTTTCGTACTCCCTTCGTTTCTAAATATACTAAATACTAAATACTGTTAAATCATTTAAACGAGTTGGCGTCCTCGATGCCCGTGGTCTGCTCCAATTGTTAAATCATTTGAACATCTGAGCAGCTGTCGGCAAAAAAGACAAATTCGGGTCTATAAAAATGTTAACTGTTCATGCACTGCTCTGACTAAAGTGAACCTCACGCATCAAATTATCTATCACATAAAAAATTGGAATTGTTTGAATTTTTTCAATATTAGTTTCGATTTTTTTCCTGGCCGGGTGCAGATGAACCTGCGCAGCAAAACGCCGCACTCATCTACTTTAAGTATTGCAAGAAAATATAGCAGGGCCATGCGGTAATCCACTTCTGAGCCTCAGGCTCAGCTGCACCCGCGCATAATTTACCATGTTAAACAGTTCCTTCACATATGTATAAAGCTGTCACATAAAAACAGAAGTGTACCATGATCTAGGAGAAAAGACACTACAAGTCGAAGAATGCATGTGTATAAAAGCTTGCACACAAACAAGTTCCACAATGTAGGGAAAAAATAGAAACAAACGAATGAATTGCCATGGTCACATGGAAATTGAGATATTTTTGCCTACTCAACCATGGTAAGATTTACAAATTTTGTTGAAAAGATTAGTCAACTTGAAAGGGTGCAGTGATCACATGGCGAATTGAGATAATTTTGATTCCTAAATCATGGCAAGATTTAGAAAGAAAGTAAGATAATTGCATGGCGAAATGAGATAATTTTGATTCCTAAATCATGGCAAGATTTAGAAAGAATGTAAGATAATCACATAGTAAAATTTAAGAAAATTTGTTCTCTCGAACATGGTAAAGTTTGAAATGTTTGTACTGATCACACAGCAATTTTTGAAAATTATGTTCCCTAAAATCATGGCAACGATTCAGAATTTTCTTCAATAATCACATGGCAAATTAAGGGAAAATGTTTCTCTAGGGCATGGCAAATTTTGAAAATGTTTGCAGTCAGCACATGGCAAATTTACAAAAAAAATTGTTTCCTGAGATAATGGATAAGAGATTATACTTAAATTCTTTTATATAGTCACATGGCCCTGCTATATTTTCTTGCAATACTTAACTAGATGTCATTCATGGCCCTAAACCCTAACCGACACCAACATCAACTAGTCATGCACCGACCAATGTGGCACATGCGCCCGAGGCCCTCATCCTCGCCCGTGCAACTGAGCTCCCTGCCTCCCTCCTGAGGAAAGACCCTGCAACTAGGCCTGGAACTGGAAGGGGCGAATTCAGATCCGATGGATTCCACAACAAGGCCCCTTTCCTTGAGGACGGCCATGGGAAGCAACACCTGAGTGGTGGACCGCAGGAATTGATGCGTCCGCCACCCTTGCCATCGATGATGCCAACCATTTGTTCATGGACCAGTACGGCCGGGAGTTGTTCCTTTCTAGCCAGTCCAAGAGAACAATTTAAGAGGCACATTCTGATTCAACAACGACCTGATTTAACAACAACTCACATACAACGACCTGATTTAACAACGACTGACAACATTAGCAAGCTGACTCACGAGTCACAATGAGACCTACTACAAGCTACTAGGACACCTGAAGAACACACGGCCACTACTACTACAAGCTAAGACACCTAAAGCACACATGATCACAGTACATGCGATTGCCTACATGCGTGCTCTCGTCATGTCAAGACCTGACCTTGACCTACATTATTCATTACTACGAACATGAGCAGACAGCTTGCTCACTACAAGCCTAGCTAGCTACGCCTAGCTAGCTACTCAGCTAGGCACTGGGACATCTTGACCTACATTATTTAGGACTTGGTCTTGAACTTGGACTCATCGATCTCGATGCCCTCCCTGGCGGCGCGCTCGCCACCGGACTCCTCCATGGTGCTCAGCCCTCCCTTGCGACCCATCTCGCGGTACCCCTCCTCCCCGAGCTGCTCCTTGCGAGTCTCCCCGCCCTTGTGCCCCATCTCGCGGTACCCCTCCTCCCCCAGCTGCTCCTTGCGAGTCTCCCCTCCCTTGCGACCCATCTCGCGGTACCCCTCCTCCCCCAGCTGCTCCTTGCGAGTCTCCCCGCCCTTGTGACCCATCTCACTGTACCCCTCCTCCCCCAGCTGCTCCTTCCGAGTCTGCCCGCCGCGGCTGCGCCCTGCACAAATACGTACACAAGAACGCCAGTAATGAGTACCATAAGTCACACATTGCTCAAGCGAAACGCAAGTACAGGAAGCATACCGTCGGCGAGGTGCTCCTGCGCTTCGAGGCTCTTCCCACCGGTGCCGCCGGGGACGACGGTCTCCCCCTCGCGGGCCATGCGGTCCAGCTCCGACCTCTCCTGCTGACCGGAAGCCATTGCTCGCTGCCTGGGACCTAAGCTAAACAGAACCGTAAGCGGACGTAGGTTTCGGTATGCGACTGCTGTTGGTGTTCTGCGATTGCTTGATGCTGATGGCGGAGGAGCCATCGGCGTCGCCTTTATATAGCCGGCGAGGAGGTGCGTCGCGCGGCCGGGAGCCGGCGCGTGTACCTCTCCCCGTTCCTGCTGTGTCGACATTCGACGCGCGTCGTGCATGCAAGCCTCTGGAGCGGCGACACGTGGTAGCTCGCATGGGCACCGAATGGGTGTGCACGGGTTGTCCGAGGAAGTAGGGATGAGCTGACTCGTGCGTTGTCCCGCGCTGTCGTCCGGTTGGCACGTAGCTAGGATCATGGTTCTAGCACTCGCCATGCTCGGGTGTTCGGCGGCCGGTCGGAGACTGCGCGTCATGGACTCGCCATGCTGTACCGCGGCGTGCCTCATGCAAGGCTCTGGGCTACGGAGGGACGTACGACATGTGCGAGCATGCGTGGCCATGGGCATATATGTGCGCACGACCGTATAAGCCATGGTTATCCGAGGAAACGTTCGGTATGGGCTACAATGCTTGGACGCCTGCGTTGTCCCGCTCTGTCGTCCGGTCGCACCATCAAAGCGAGGCGCGCTCTCCGCTGCGCCCAGCTAGGCATCCTCAACAGTGACCCACAAATTTATTTTGACATCGGTTCACAAGTATGTATGTCAGAATCAGTCATCCAACACCGTTCGCATATATTTTAAATATTTTTTCAACAAATCGGATAAAATTCATGCAAATAGAGGGGATTTCATACAAACCGAACGAAAATATTTACATTTTTGAAAATATTTAACTGAAAAAGGTAAAACTACGTGCACGTCTGGCCGCGTGGAGTTCCATTCTCATGACAAGGATACACTACATCTAGTCTATGGCCTGCCACGGCGGAACCCTTTGTCTTCTCATGTCCGACAGCCCGCTCATCGGACTGCCGGGAGCCCCGAAGGTATATTTTCCCCCGTATCTTTCCTATGTCCAAATGCGCCGCTCATCGGAGTGGCAATGGGGTGCTTCCGTTGGAGGTGAAGGCGGGTGCTTCAGCCGGAGGGGAAGGAGGGCTCCTCCGCTTCCGTGAAGCCCAGGCAGGGGTCGGCGATGATCTGCGCTGAACCGGGCAAGTCACCGGCTGTGTAAGCCGACGATGTGCCGGCGGTGGCCTTCCCAAGACCCAAGCAGTGGCGGCCTCCCGTGTTCTACGTTCCCTCGATGTTGGCGGCAGACGTGGACGCACTGACCACCGACTCGTCGATCTCCGCGTAGCCGACTTCTTTCTCCATCGACTGGGCACGGTTCTGCCAACGTAGATGACGGATGGCACGACGTTTGGCCTCATCCATGGCAGCCACGATGCCCGTTCCTCCGTGCTCCGCTGCGTGCCATCCTGGAGCAACTCGCCACTCCTTCGCGAGCTGGCTGGAGCGGCGAGTTGCTGAACCACGTGCCGGCTTGGGCGGCAACTTGCTTCGTCGGATTAGGTGAGGGAGGTGGAGCAGTGAGTTGCTTGGCTCCTATCCGGTGGGCTTGGTAGGCCACCCAGAAGGCTTTTATGCCGGTGAACTCCTTTTCCTGCACGCCGGTAGCCATGGAGATTGTGGAGAAAATGGTGCGAGGAGATGGGAGCGGAGGTGTGGTGTGATTTTTGCCCGGCATTTGGCACCGTTTAAATAGAGGACGGATGGGAGGAGCTTGCCCGGTGTTGTGTTTAATGTCGATCCGCTCATGAACAAACGTGTGGCCGGAGTAGGTTTCTCAGCTTTCACACGGGTTCACTTGAGGTGTTTGAATGCGGCGAGGAGGCGTGTTCAGCCAGGCGTGCAGCAGCAGGCGCCCTCGGCAAGTGCACCGCTTTAATGGCAGAGGCAGTGAGAGGTTGCGTCCGCTCTAAGCCGGCTTCAATGTGGAGCGGCCGCTCCACATTGACATGAATGCGGGCAGTCGGCGTTAGGCGGGAACACGCGACGACGAGGGAGGGGGCTTTGGGTGGGCCAGGGTGGTCAAAAGCGAGCGTGGATGCTGTCCGGACGCCCGCAAAGCCACTCATGTTTGTCTTCGGTTTGCGGGAGGAAGTGTGATCGGACCACCCCACGGACCGATATAGGCCCGCGTTTGATGGCATAACACATCCGGACCGTACGGTCCAAACGGTTGCGGGCAGTTTAAGGGTCAGCGTTGGAGATGCACTTAGAGTATTTCAACAGCCGCTCGATTGCAGGGCATTTAGGGTCAAAACAAGGCTTCCACATTTGTCTTTGTTGTAAACTAGATAATACCCCATGCGTTGTTGTGGGACATTTTAGTTTATATGAGCATATTCGAAGAAAAACATAGATAGGGTGAATGAAAAGGAAACACGGTATCAACTAAATATCCAATGGAATATCTATATTTACATTTAAGTTTTTCTACTTGGAATTGGTCCCTCCAAGAGGTAAATCTGAAGAGATCCTAGTGGGAGTAAATAATGATTTGTTTGATGTGACTAAAATAGAGGTATGGTAGGGGTATACTTTGTGAAGCTGTTTTTTTTATAAAGATAGCTAAATTTCATTGGAATCTTATTATTGTGTATGGTGATGCTCAATTAGATGGCAAAGCTGCTTATTTGGCAGAATTGTCTAAGAACTATCATGACAATATTTTATATTGTGTGGTAGGCGGGGATTTTATTCTTATTAGAACTTTTTTTGAGAAAAACTAACCCAATAACACTGATCACTGAAGTTCTATATTGCTATTATTGAGCATGAAGAGCTTAGAGAATTACCTCTAAATGGAGAAATTTTACCTGGGCCAATAATTTGGCTAAACCAAGCATTGAGAAATTAGATAGAATTCGTCATGAATGGGAGGAACATTATGCTTAGCTATGGTACAAGCAGTGGATAGGGAAGTTTCTTATCACAGACCTCTCATTCTTGACACTGGGTCTCATAATATTTCAAAGCCAATATATAGATTGAAAAAAATTGGATCCTGAGAGATGGTTTTAAGGACTTTGTCACCAAACTTTTGGACTGATAATTATGAAAGTTCTTATATTGAGAGGTGGCAAAATAGGTTGAGAATTCTTAGGAAGAAGATTAGGGGCTGGAACTTAAATGTTGAGACTTGGCATAGGAAAATTAAAAAATCCAAGTTAGATTCCATTGATAAGGTGCATAAGTTAATGGCTTAACTACTCATGATAGAATTGAACAAAAGGAACTTAGTGAACAGTTGGGGAGAATTTTAAAACAGGAAGAGTTAAAATGGCTCCAAAGATATAAGGATAAAAAGAATCAGATAAGGTGATTGTAATACTAGATACTACAATGGCAATTATTTCTTTGGAGCAAGATGAGGGGACTATTGAAGGGAAGAAAATCTTTTAAATACATCACTGATTTCTGTAAAGAATTTTTTTTTGGACAAGCTAAGATCTTCTTAGTTTCTTTAAACATCCAAGAAGCACATAAAAATTGTGAGGAGGATGCTAACAAGTTGGTGGAACCTTTCTTCAAGGAAAAATTACTACAATGTAGTCTTCTCTATGGAGAATAATAAGAGCCATGTACCTAATGGGTTGCCTCTTGATTATTATCAACATATTTGGGAAAATTTTAAGTGTAATTTGAAAGGGCTCATGGATAATTTTCCTAATGGGGTTCTAGATATTGCTAGGATTAATTATGGATTTATCACCCTGGTTCCTACAACTAAAGATGCTATACAAATTCAAAATTTTAGACCTTGTCTATTGAATGTTAGTTTCAAAATTATTACTAAGGTCCTAATGAACAAGCTTAGTAGGGTGGTTAACCCTATTAATTCTCATAACCAAACTACTTTTATTAAAGGTAGATACATAGTAGAAAGTGTGGTTCTGCTACATGAAGCTTTGAACTCCATGCACCATAGGAAACAAAGGGCCTTACTCTTTAAGGATTTTGAGAAAGCCTATGATAAGATTAAATGGACTTTTGCTCACCAGATGCTAAAACTCAAAAACTTCCCTGATCATTGGTGTGATTGGATTATGCGCACTATGAGGAGAGGACATGTGGGGGTCAAAGTAAATGATGTAATTGGTCCTTGTTTTAAAACTCGCAAATGGCTTGAGCAAAGAGATACTTTATCTCCATTGCTATTTGACTTGGCAGTTGAAGCCCTTGTCATTATTTTGGAGAGAGCTAGAAACAATGGATTTGTGAAAGGGGCGTTGAGTGAAAAATGACACTGCTTTCCTATTACAAGATGATGAGGATATTGCTAGGAATCTCAAGTTTATTCTAAGTGCATTTGAGCAAATCTTTGGTCTCGCTATTAAATTTCATAATAGTGAAACTTCTATTTTTCGGGGAGGCAGTTAATAAAGCTCTCATATATCAAGAGATTTTCATTTGTGAACTGGGTGTTGTTCGTTTGAAATATTTGGCGATGCATGTCTCTGATATTAGAATTAGGAATAAACATTGCAAGGTGGTTGTTGAAAATTTTGAGAAAATATGTGTCTGTTGGTAAGGAAGACTTTTAAACATTATTGGTAGGGTGACTTTGGTTCAATCCCGCCAAACTAATATATCTCTGTTTTATGATGCCTCTATACCCAATTCCTGTGGGTGTTAGAAAGAAAGCTGACTTTTATGGAGCAATGCTTGTATGGCAAGTTGATGAGGATAAAAAAATAGAAGTGCATATTTCAACCCTGAACTTAGGGTTAGTTTAATTTACAACCTCCAACTCCAAAACCGGTTAGAAGACAACATTGTACTTTCAATACTAGCTAAATTACTCTCCCTGACAACTGCCAACTGGTTTTGTGTGACATGGCAACCCAACAGACCAGTCAACGTTGACATGGTCCTCATTTTGCATCCTTTTGCTCGTTCCCATGGCCATTGCCGGGGTTTTTGATTTTTTTTGCCATCACTTACTTTGTACTTTGATAATTTGCCTCTCCTTACATTGTAATTGATCTATTGCCTCTCTTTACTTTGCACTTTGATCTTCAGCCATTTTTTCACACAAAAACAGTACCTGCAAATGATTGACATAATATATGCATAAAGGGGTGGACCAAAATACCCTTTATGCTAGTTTGACCGGTGCATGCAGACGATTCACCAGTTGAAATCGATAGAAAGGGGATGAACTCGTACGCCGCCGCCCCTGCCGCCCTGCTGTCGTCGCCTCTGCTGATGGCCGCCTTCCTCCTCCTTGCGCCGCTCTCCTCCAGTCTGTCCATGGCCATGCTGCCAAAGAACCAGATGCCCTCGGTGATGTGGGGCGCCGCTCTCCATTTTGTGCGCGGCCACGTGTGTGTCTCGATGGGATCGGTATGTTTCCTCGTGCATTGCTTGCGTGTTGTGTAACTTGCCGGAATCAATTAAGTTGTGTACGTTCTTGTCTTCCAAAGAATCCATGCAACAAGCAGCATGTTAGAGCATCTCCAGCCGCGCCACCAGAAAGGCCTTCTCAGGCGATTTTTTCGCGCCGGCGCCGAAAAAACGGCTCAGTCGCGCCCCCAGGAGCCCAATTTTCGCCGGCCTGGGCCGAAAACAGCGCCGGCGGACCCAGGCCGAACCAGTCGCGCTGGGGGGCGCCCGGGGGCGCCGGGGCGAGCTGTTTTGGCGCGAAAAATCCGCGGGCCAGCCGTGTCAGTGACACGGCGCCTCGTCTTCCCCAACGGCCTCGGTTCCCGCGGGGAATCAATGGCAGGGCTGCCGCCGGTCAACCTTGCCATTGATTCCCCACGGGCGGCGTGTCATGGGACGGCGCGCCGACGCCTCCCCTCCCTCGCACGCGTACACATGGGCGTGGTGCGGCTATATAGCTGGTGGCTTCACTCGCCTGTGCCCACACCAGCCCCGCCCCTCGCCGCCCAGCCCCTCCCTCTACCTCTCCCGAGCGCCGCCGCCCAGCCCCTCCCTCTCCCTCTCCCCCCTCTCCCGATGGCAGAGCGTTTCCCCGGAGACGATGCGACGGCCAACGGCTTCGGCCGCCGTTAGCTCCGTGAACAGGAGTCCTGGCTCCTGTTCCAGGCGAACATCCCGACGCCGCCGAACATGCGCGTCGGGCCACGGGCTGGAAGCTCGGCAACGGGGGGGGGGGTGCCCACTCCCCCGCTGCCCGATGCCGTGGCCAAGGCCAAGTACTTCGTCAAGGAGGTCGAGGTCATGCGCGCCTCCCTCACCGACGCCCAGCTCTACCTCCACCAGTATGCTGCCGACAACCACGCGGCTTGGGCGGCGTACTTCGAGCGCCACCAGCAGCAGCGGTTGGCGTCCACCAACGGCGCGCCGGTGGTCGGCGGCCTGAAGAACAGCGAGGGGCGCCACCTGTGGTAGGGCGTCCCCGGCCGCACACTCGAGGACGTGCTGACGTACCTCGAGGGCGGCAACGACCCGCCGTTGGCGTACCCCCCGGCGAGGGAGGCCGCCCCAGCGCACCACCGACGCGTCGGGCCATGGGCGCCAAGGAGGTTTGGGTCCTCCTCTTCTTCTTCCTCCTCGCAATCTTCCTCGCACTCCTCCGGTACTCCGGCCCTGCTCGGCGTCAAGGCCAAGCCCGCGGCGGAGACGCCACTCGGCCGGCGCACTCGCAGCGCCGGCATCGTCATCAACGAGGGCGGCCGGCGCGCCTCCTCGTCGGCTCCTCCTCCGCGCTTCGTCAAGTCAAAGACGGAGCCGGGGCTCGCGCCGGTGAAGAAGGAGCCGGCTGCGCCGGTGAAGACGGAGCTTGACGACGACGACGCGGCCCTGGAATGGCCGCGCAGGGACTCCATAGCGATGGAGAAGGAGCGCCTGGAAAAGGCGAAGGAGCGCCAGTGCGCCACCCTGCGCCGCTTCGCGGAGCGCCGACGCGGCCGCGACGAAGGCGGAGTCGTTGTCATCTACGACAACGACGACGACGCGCCGCCACCAGTCCGCCATGGCGACGCCGGGTTCAGCAGGGGCGCCTACGTCAAGGAGGAGAAAGCCGCCGACGACGACGGCGGTGAGGATGGCGGCGACGGCGGCGACTTCAGCCAGTTTTTTTAGATTAGTTTATATATGTGCTATGTAATGAAAATCCGCGAACTTTGTCGAAATATATGCCCAAGTTGGTCGAAATTTATCGTGTTTAGCCGAACTTCGCCGAACTGTGCCGAAATTTGCTATACTTCTTTTATTTTTAAATGCGCCTGGGGGCGGCCCTGGGGCCGGCGGCTGGGGACCAATTCGCCCCCAGGCTCATTTTTTGCGCCGGCTCACCCCCAGGCGGCGATTTTAGGCACCCCCTGGGGGGGCAACGGCTGGAGATGCTCTTAGCTTACCTTGGCTAGCTTGTGTTTGTGTATGTACAACGTCTATCAGTGGCGGAGACAGGGGAGGCCAACAGGGGCCCTTGCCCCCTATAACAACACTGAGTTAGGCCTAATATGCATATGAATATATGATTATCTGCTGCTAAAATAGTGTAATTTTGTGGATTGGCCCTCCCCAATAAGGATTAAGAACACTTGGCCCTGCTCATTCATTTTTCCTGGCTCCGCCACTGGCGTCTACATGCTCACCAGCGCCGCATACTGCTGCCGCTGCTTGTGCTCGCCGTGTGCTGCTGCTGCTTGTGCTCGCCAGAGTTGAGAGGGGAGCAGCGACACACCCTATATGGAGAAGAAGCAGAGGAGCAGTGACATGGTCTATGGGGCGACGAGCACGGCGGCAACAGCGTGCGCTCCCGCCGGTGCGCGTTCTGGTGCGCGTGGTCATGACTCGCGGTTGTGGGCCGGCGGCCATGGCGCAGATCAAGGGAGGGAGGGCCAGAGCGGCGCTTGGCCGGGATTAGCGAGCTCCGGGGCCGCCACCGACCGCCATCTCCTGGCGTTCTTGCCGGCGAGAGGGTGCGCATAGTCAATCTATAGGACGGGAATATTCTAGTCATTTTTATATGAGACCCATCCCACATGGGGCAAAAGATCAAAGTGCAAAGTAAAGAGGGGCAAAAGATCAATTACGATGTAAAGAGTGACAAATTATCAAATGCAAAGTAAGTCGTGGCTAAAAATAAGAAAAACCCGTAGACAGGTGGCAAAATGGCAGTACTAGCCTCATATACCTAGGATGTAAATCATGGTGGCCTGCACCAACCAGATGTCACTGCTCGGCAATCCTTGAAGAACGGCTCTTGGATATGAAACAATGTTTTATTGATTGTTTCTCTTGATCCAATTTCTTCTACTCCTACCAAACATGATGGTGATGGGAGTATATACTTTGAATTTATGAAGAGCTAATGAATGTCAGCCATTACGTAGCGAAATCAACCATGCATTGTGATACATAGCTTATCACTCGCATGATATAACACGTATCCGTACATTGCCGAACAGTAAATCTGGAGTAAGAGCATTGCACACACACAGAGATTAAGATTCATAACAAACAGACGTTCCAGAGAGCAGAAGCATAGCTTGGTCACAACTGACAACTTACAGGGACGGCTACCACCAGCTAGTAGAAGCTAGCTGGGACACTAAAGTACACATGATCACCTACTACGTACATGCGTGCTCACGTCAAGATCCGAGTACGATTATGGTCGTTATGTTGGTGGATGCAAGGACCAGGAAGATTTTTCTATAAATTTTCTTTGTTTCTTGCAATTTCTCTTGATGTGATGTCTCTTTGGATTTCTCCTCAGATCTGCCATGTATGTTGTAATATGCTGATATTATATTAATACAAATATGGTACTTCTAAAAAAAAGCGTCAGATCTGCCATGTATGCTGTAGTATGCTGATATTATATTAATATAAATATGGTACTTCTAAAAAAAGCGTCAGAAATTTGAATATCTGTTTCTGAGCCCGTGCTCAGATGATCCTGATATCCACACCGCAAGTTGGCATGTGGATCTGTGCATTGTAGTGTATTTCTCGACCGTATGTTGCGGAAATTAGTTCAACCCAGCTTCGCAATCAATGCGACGGCTCGTTGCACTGTGGCTCCGGATCAGATTGCGGTCGGATGGCTCAGCCATGTTTCTGAGCCGGACTAGGCCGTACACGGCCATTCCTAATAGTTAATTAATGACGACTGTTTCCTACGGTGGGATCAGACTCCAGTGAACTTAATATGGTCAGCTGTTTTTTTAAGGCACCTCGCGCATGTTGGCTTTTTTAAAAACGCTGACAAAACCATCCATTATTCCTAAAAATATCCGCCTGCCCATATTTTACGCCTTTAAATTAGATCACAGGTCGCGGGAAAAAAAGTATTAACGATCTCAACTTCATATTAAGCTGCCATCAGATACATAGGGGCAACCACTTTTCCCTAATAATAACAATTGGGCACAATAACTGGTCGAACTAATGATCCACATAAACGAGCAATGTTCATGTCGGCACATTCAGAAACCCTCAAGGATTACATCATCTGATCCCATACACGCCGTCGTCGGATATCACGCCTGATTCAGTGTTCATGTCGACCACGATCCAGCTGCCGAAGCCTTCTTCCGCTGAATCTTGTCCTCCCTCCTCGTTCAGCTCTTGCTTGAACACGCAACAGCAATCAAGTTGGATCATCCCCCCTGAAAATCCATGTATGTCTCCTCTCGGTACAGAAAAGGTACACACCGTCAGACAAAGACGATTCCACATTACCTCCTCAATCACGCCATCATCTTTGCCGGCAGCTGTGTTGTACTCCAAACGGTCGCCGTTGGGTCCATCACCGAAGAGTCAGATGGCTACGAACGGCGGCAAAGTCACAAATCATGCATCGCTCTTAGTAATGCAGAAAACAAGCAATAAACACAAGATATCGTACCTGAACCTTCATTCCACTCACTGAATAGCCAAAGGTGCACCACTCACAAGCAGAGCTTCAGAGACCAGCAAACATTTCATCAAAAGATGCTGCACTCGCATCGCCCATATGCACGACTTCCATGGCTTTGAGGTATAGAGTCGATTTCCTGCAAGGTAATTGAGGCATGGAAAAACATTAAGTTTGGCCTAAAATGATCGCCTAAACGATGGCTACTGAATTTCTGGTACGGACTAACAAAGCAAACTAATGTTTCTGATAAAAAGCGTTCACTGCATACGAACTTGCATACATAGGTCAAGCAATACAGTCCAACAGCGAGGAAGATTTTGTTTCACACCTTTTTGTCCAGCCAGGTGCTTCTGGATTGAATCTGTTAGTCGACTGCGCCGATCTTGTCGGAGATGCGTCCCGGCGCCTGCGCACTCCTTCACGCACTCTACTGCGCCATCGTCCCCGACCTTTTCGGCGCAACCAGACCCAGCATTAGAGTCAGCAGGAACAGCAGTCAGCAGGGGCAGCTCCGTTGCCCGACAAGAACACGAGCGGAACCGGATCTGATGATCAAAGTTGTCAGCGAACTCCTCTCGCAGTGGGTATCTGAAAAAACGACGGCATTCACCGGTAACAAGCCTCGTTCGTGAGGTTACTTCTGCATGTGCTCTAGCTTGCTGAAGAAATTCTAAAACCATTTTACAGATCTACGTGGACCAACCTGTCAATGGCGTCAAGCAGGAACTCCATACCATCATCCTCCATTTCGGCCGTCGGCGCCAGGACAGGACGAGCGCCGCCGCAAACACTAGAAGGAGAAGGGATAGAGGTGGCGATGGTTTCCGGAACGACCCTTATCTGGTCCACGGCCCGGCTAAATCCGTAACGTCCTGGTCCACGGCCTAGTACGCCAGCTCGCTTCCTCCGTCCCTTTACCTCGGCTTGGGCCCACGAAAGAGCCACTGGTCCACGGCCCGGCTAAATCCGTAACGTCCCTGGTCCACGGCCCAGTACGCCAGCTCGCTTCCTCCGTCCCTTTACCTCGGCTTGGGCCCACGAAAGAGCCACTGTTTCGTACCGTATTCATGTGAACGCCCGATTTTCTGCAGCTCACGTCTGACGCGCCAGTGGGCTTTGTTCATCCCAAGCTAGAAACGGACGCGAGCGATTTCGGGAGTAGCTGCGCTCGGGCACCGAATCGCCGCTTCCTCAGAAATTGTAGTACCACCGGTTATCTTGATGCTCGAGGGTTAGATCCCGAACGGGATTCATTTGGCGTCCATCTCGCTGAGTTCGTAGGTTTAGGATTTCTTGGGAAGTGGGAACTATTAATACCATATACCATGTACATTGCTGAGCGAACATTGCACACAGACGGAGTTTCAGATTCATAACAAACAAACAGACGCACTACATTACAGAGAGCAGCAGCATAGCTTGGTCACAATTACAACGACAACCAGCTAGTAGAAGCTAGCTAGC
Organism: Aegilops umbellulata; assembly: GCA_032464435.1. Lineage (NCBI taxonomy): Eukaryota > Viridiplantae > Streptophyta > Magnoliopsida > Poales > Poaceae > Aegilops > Aegilops umbellulata. Next base: position 368,616,566 of record CP136054.1, on the reverse strand, counting down.
TGGGACACTAAAGCACACACGATCACGGTACACATGATAACCTACTACATGCGTGCTCACGTCAAGATCCGAGTACCTGACACCTACATTATTCAGTACCTGGGACACACTAAACGGACTACATCCAAACACGAGCGAGCAGTCAGCTGCTTTGCTAAGCTAGGCACTGAACTGAACATCTAGGACTTGGTCTTGAACTTGGACTCGTCGATGTCGATGCCCTCCCTGGCGGCGCGCTCGCCGCCGGACTCATCGTTGGTGCTCAGCCCGCCCTTGCGCCCCATCTCGCTGTACCCCTCCTCCCCCATCTGCTCCTTCCGAGTCTGGCCGCCACGGCTGCGCCCTGCACAAACGCGCGCGTGTTACAACGATGCCGGTTCAGTATGTAGTAGTATTAACATATCCTAAGTACGTACCTTCGGCGAGTTTCTCCTGCGCCTCGTAGCTCTTCCCGCCGGTGCCGCCGGGGACGACGGTCTGCCCCTCGCGGGCCAGGCTGTCCAGCTCCGACCTCCCCTTCTCCTGACCGGACGCCATTGCTGACAGGTGCTCGACCGCTAAGGTTCTTGAAACGGACGTGTGTATGCGTGTGTGGTGTATGCAACTGGTGATGCTCGAGCCAATGATGGTGGCAAGGACAAGCCATACGCCGCGTTTTTATAGCAGGAGGGGCGCGGTGCGTCGTGAAGCACGGAGGCGGCACGTGTGCAGCGACGCGGAGGTGCGTCGGCCTGCTCGTTGTCCCTGCTGTCGCGCCACGTGTCCGGCAAGGGCCTGGAAGACCACACGTAATGGGCGTGCCCTTGGAGGTCATGGAGTTATCCGAGGAAGCGGGAGGTGCCCAGAAGCTCAAGACTCTGCTTGCATGCATGCATGCATTGTCGACGCGTGTGCTTTTGTATCCAGCGTTTGGCGGCCGGGCTCGGTCGGAGACTGGCCTGAACCAGTCATGCCATTTCTTCGTATGGTTTGCTCACAACGTAGTCAAGCTTGTACTTTTTATCTAATATTTGTATTTCTATTCTACGTGTTTGCTATTTCGTTTAATCTTTTGTAAGGACACACGCGTTAGTGCCCCATACCCATTTAGTTAGGGAAATGTTAACGTCCATACGTGTGGCATTTAGAAACCCGCCCACACGCACTCGATGCCGTTCAATCTATCTGCACGAATTTTATAGCAATTGCAATCGGGGTCCAAAGCCACGTAAGCAAATGGTGTTGTGTGGGCGAAACACTCCTCGCCCGAACGCGTGCGGCAGTTGACAATTCAGCCCGAACGCTTAGATGTCGAATCTTCAAGCATCTGCCGAAGGACCAGCGCGGCTTATCCTTTCGCCTCATGCCCCCACCCCCACTCCACTCGCTAGAGCGGCTGTGGCGGAGCCTTCCCCCCGCATCGACGGCGGCCTCCGCGTCAACAGCGGCGGGCATGGAGGAGTGCAGCTACGCGACGAGGAGCTCCGCTGCTCCCGCGGAAGCCTTGCGCCGAGGAGCTCCCCTCCACCCACCCCGCATCGACGGAGGCCCCTACTTCGACGGCTGCGGCCTCCCATGACGGCCTGACATGGAGGAGTGCGGTGGCGGCGCTCTCCCTTCGTCTCCGTGCGCGGCGGCGGCGCTCTCCCTTCGTCTCCGTGCGTGGCGGCGGCGGCGGAGGTGTGCATGCGCACAGCAGAAGGATGGTGCCGCGAGCAGTTTTGGCGGCGGGTTCGATTCCGGCGACGACAAGAAGGCCGCCGCGCTTGGGGCTGCACGGTCCGACGACGCTTCTGCTACGCGGGCGATTTGGGCTCGGCTCCACCCTGTGCAGCGGCCGGTGCCCCCGACGACTATCGCCTCCTGCCGTGAGCCCGAACTGCCAGTGCTACCGCCGCGCTCTTGGTACTGCTCGTCGCAACCCCAGAGCAACCTCCTCCCACTCCTCCAGCTGGCGCCACTTCCCTCCATGGTGAGTCCATCCCCTGCTAGATACATCCGGGGGGCTAGCCGCTGGATGCTCTGCTTCATCAGTGTCGCACTGCCCCCAAACTTTGGCGCTCTGCATTTTGCTAATTGTTGCTGCTAACTGCTATTTTGGTCCATGTTCTGTAGCGTTGTTGCTGACTAATGTGTGCTAGTAGCTAACTCATGGAGACGATAGGGGGAATGGAACGATGTGCATTGGTCAGTAGAGATTCCCACGGCTTCCTCCTAGCATTGCTTTTTTCTGTAGCAACTTCATCTTGTGAGAGGAAGCCAAGGGGATCACCAAGTTATGTAGTGGAGTTGCCATGAAAAATTTGTTGCCATGGGCATAATATGTTACGAGTAGTTGCCATGGTTTTGATAAAAAAAATCCATGGCAAATTTTGAACATACATTTGCCATGGCAATTTTTCATCATTTTCCTTATCATTTCATATTCGTGGCAAATTATTCTATGAAACCATGGTAAATTTGAAAAAAAATCCAACTACAATTTTTGATTATGCATTTTTTCCATGGCAAATTTGATCATTTTTTGTGTTGTTTCACCTACACAACAATTTAATCATACTAAAAGATGGCAAATATTGGTAAAATACCATGGCAAATTTGAACATGCATTTTTGCCATGGAAAATTTGATCATACATTTGCCATGGCAAATTTGAAATATGCATTTTTTGCCATGGCAAATTTGAAATATTCATTTTTTTCTGCCATGGCAAATTTGAATATGCATTTTGCCATGGCAAATGTGAAGTATGGCAGTTTTTGCCATGTCAAATCTGAATATGCAGTTTTGCCATGGCAAATTTAATCATTTTTTGTGTTGTTTTCTCATACATGGCAATTTTAATCACATAAAATATGGCAAGTTTTGGTAAATACCATGGCAAATTTGAACATGCTTTTGCCATGGCAATTTTCTCTTTCTTTTTAACATGGAAAAATTGCTTCATATTTTTTTGACCATGGCAATTTACTTTCATGGAGCATGGGCAACTGTAGTTTATGGAGCATGGCAATTTCTTTTGTTTGCAACATGTCCAAAAATCACTTTTGTTTGGACCACGGATTTTAGTTTAATAGATCGTGGCAAATATAGTTTATGGAACATGGCAATTTTATTATATGGACCATGGCAAATGTCTTCTCTTTTTTTTGCAGCATGGCATTTTTCTTTTTGAACGGGACCATGGAAAATTTAGTGAATGCATCATGGGACTTATAGTTTATGGATCATGGCATTTTTTAGTCTATGCCTCATACAAATTTTCTATTTTTTGAACGGGACCATGGCAAATTTTCTTTCATGGCAGTTCATGGAGCGTAGCAATTTGTTGTCCTTCTTTGCAACACGGCAAATTTTCTTTTTGAATGGAACCATGGCAAATGTAGTTTACGGGGCATGGCAAATTTCCTTTCTTTATTGCAACATGGCAAATTTTCTGTTTTCAATGGGACCATGGCAATCTCAGTGCATCTTTCATGGCAACGGTAGTTTATGGAGCATGGCAGATTTTCTTCCTTCTTTTACAAGCTTGCAAATTTTGTTTTCGAACAGTACCATGGCAAACTTAGTGTGTGTATCATGGCAAATGCAATTTTCAGAGCATGATAATTTCCAATTTTAAGGACCATGGTAAAATTTCTTTCCTTTTTTGCAACATGGCAAATTTTCTTCTTTGAAGGGACCATGTCAACATTAGATTTACGGAAATGTTAACGCCCACACGTTTGGGCGTTTGCATCTCGGCCACACGCGTGGATCCGCGTCCGTTCATGAGCGCATGAATCTTGGCATGTTTCTAGTGCCACGCAGGACTAGCCTGGTGTGTGGGCGTTCAGCCGGTCGCCCACACGGCCGTTTCACCACACAGGAGGGGCTGGTGTGTGGGCATTCAGCAGTTCGCCCACACGCCACTTTGCACGCACACACAAGGGCTAGTGCGTGGGCATTTACCATCTCGCCCACACGCCCGCCTCCTCTGCCACACCCAAGCTGCTAGTTGCCATGTGTTTTGCAGTGTACATGGCAACTGCCCCTAGTGTGCTTTATAAGAAGGTGGCAACTCTCTTTTTTTACCTGAGTTTGCCATGTGTTTTGCAGGGTACACGGCAACTGCTTAGTGTACACGCAAGCAGATGGCAATCTTTTACCGAGTTGCCATATGTTTTTGGTACATGGCAACTGCCATAACGTGCATGTACATGGCAACTTCCCTAGAGTGCACGTAAGCAGATGGCAACTCTTCCTTTTTACATGGCAACTGCCCTAGCATGCTTGTGAGCACATGGCAACTCTCTCAACTGCTTAGTGTTAGAATGTGGCAACTCCTAAAGTTTTGGAATCATGGCAACTACATTAGATCAGACCATACATGGCAACTGCAGTTGAGCAACCATGGCAACTGCTGTTGTCCGACATGGCAACCGTAGTTCAGCGACATGGCAACTGCAGTTAAACGAACATGGACGAGGGTATGGACCATGGCAACTTCGGGCGCGCGGTGACCGTCACGCGTGTCGTGCGGGACCAGGAGGTACGAGGCCTGACATACGGGCATGTGGGCATTATCAACTTCGTCCACACGCACGCGTGTGAGAGGGATCGAGAGGGGAAAAAAGAGGCGTGTGGGCGCTAGTTGTTTTGCGCACACGTAAGTGTGTGGGCTGTTCCTTTTATACACCACACAAAATGTGTGGGCGGACTCCCTAACGCCCACACGTGTGGCACTTATCGGCGTCCTAGATTTACTCATGTTTCAAAAATAGACACCATCGCAATTTTATTTGCCCCATGGCAAATTAAGTTCAAGCATGACAAATGTAGTTTAAGGGTCATGGCAATGTTCTTTTCCTTTAGCAACACGGCAAAATCTACTTTCCATTTGACAATGGCAATGTAACTCCTCCCCCGGCCTAGACGTCGACTAAGATGCCGACCAGGAGGTCGTCCTCCATGATGACGACCATGATTTTTTTGTTTTGTTTTTTGAAAACATGGCATTTGTTTGGATTTTTATGTGATGGCAAGTTGATATGCACCCCCGCTGCAAAACTTGCCATGTTTTTAGCTTGGGAAACAATAATATTTTCCATGGCAAATTCATACAATTTGCCATCATATAGCAGTAGAGATGTCATGGCAATTTTTCAACCAATTTTTTTCCTTGGGTACAATCAATATGCAGTTTTTCCGTTGGCATTGTTTGTTGCTTAGACCATGGTAATTCCAATACTTTTAGACCATAATTTTCATAACCAGATCAATAACAGCAATATTAATAGAAATCATTCGTATATAGCAACTCGATCAAACTTGTTGCGCCATGGCATTACATATATATGTACATATATCATTTTGTATAATACTTTTCCATGTACACTTTGCAAACTTGTTGCCATGGCAAAAAAATTCTGACACAAGTCAAATTGTTTTTGTTGGCACATATGTACTATAGCAACTGTATTGTTTTTAATTTTTATAAACACATGTTCTTGGTGCTGTTTTTTGGCTTGTTTTAGTGAAGCAATAGGTAACAGGGCTGCATGTCCTTTTTTCGTTGCCAGCGTCATGTTGTGCCAACAGGAAATCATTTGGTCTGGGTTCGATCCTGCATGAAACATATATGTTGATACAGGGTGTGTGGTAGGGTGCTCCTCCTGCCACACGTGTGGGCGGTTCTAATATTCGCCCACACATGGCACATGTGGGCTGTCTTGTGCTCACATCACACACGGTGTGTGGGCAGGTGTTGCTCCCCCCACACGTGTGGCAGTTAGCGCGACCCTTTAGTTAAGGGTCACGCTAACTGTCACACGTGTGGCAGGAAGGGAGACGCACCACACGTCTTTAATGTAAACAGATTGCCACGTCATCACATGCATGCATGTAGGAATCTTTTTGGATTTTCAGTTTTTAAAATGTTTTATCTCTTAAACGAAAAATCCGATTGAAAATCCGTTTTCACCATTAAATCCCTCGCGATGAGATCTTCGAAACTAGATCCCATGTTGATATGTTTTAATGAATTTTTTTTTGGATTAAAAGTTGCCATGTCTATTGCATATGAATTGCCATGATGTTTACACTGAAGTTGCCATGATATGTTTCAGCTATTTTCTTCTACATTTAAAAGTAATTTTTGACATTTATAAAACAGGAAATTAAGAAACTAGACTTGCCATGAACCATAAACCAAAATTGCCATGATACATGCACGTAAAATTGCCATGGTTCATACAAAAAATAATTGTCATGGTTAAAGTATTGGAGTTGCCATCATCAAAATACTAAAATTGCCATGATCTACAAACTAAAATTGCCACATGGCAACTTTAGTTTAAGCCCTATGGCAACTGCAGTGTAAACATCATGGCAACTTCTGGCAAAAAAAATTCGTCGAAACATATCAACATGGGGTCTAGTTTTGAAGATCTTGTCGAGACGGATTTAATGGTGAAAACGGATTTTTAGTTCGCTTTTTTTATTTAGGAGATACAACATTTTTAAGCCGAAACCAAAAAAAATTCTGCTGATGTCGTCTGTTCATACGTGGCAAAATGAGTGGGCGATGTGCAAACGCCCACACGTGTGGGCATTAACATTTCCGTTAGTTAATGGGTATAGAATTTGACCCATACCCGTACCATACCATGGGTATCAAACTTTACCCGTATCCGTTTCCGACGGATGCTCATACCCATTGGATACCCAACGGTAGATCAAATAAAACACAAGTTATCTGCAATTTTACATTCATTTATTGCACATTTGACAAAAAAATCATTGATCTCAACTCAATAATAGATAGATGAGTCAATTGCTTCAATTCAAATTGACAATTGGTGACAACTTTAACATAGGTTCATAAGCTCACAACACAACTTTAACATAGGTACAGTTGTGAATCACTGGTAAGGTTCACATGCCAGTATAAAGTATGGGTATATTCATGGGTAAAAGGCAATACCCATGCCCTACCCATGACTTAACGGTGGGTATGGGTACTATCCATGTGTATAAAATTATGCCCATAACCTGCCCATGAGGGTACGGTATCCGCAGGTATCCGTACCCATGGGTAAAATTACCATCCTTAGTCGGTTCAATTTCCGTCGTTCGCCCATCTCATTATTGCAAATTCCAAAAATGCAATTTTCCTTAGATCCAACTCCGTTTGCTTGGGCACACAGATGTAGGGACATTGCACCTGCCCAGGCATGTCCGTTCATAGATTGTTTCACGGTTTGCTAAATCGTTGAATTCCGCACGAGGCCATACTGAGTTTTATGTTTACTTTAACGTTTATTGGTACCAAGTTTCAACAGACGAAACTTAATGGAGTTTTAAAATATATCAAAACGTATGCAAAAGTGGTTTTATTTCAAAGCTTTGATCACAAGGAACATGAATAGGCAAACGAGATTTAATTTAACATTTGATTCAAAGATATCTCTTCTATCTTGAAAAAAATATGTAATGTTCCTATTTCGCATGTCCTTCATCCGCCCCTCTCCTTTTGCCTGTCCCTCCCATGCTAACAGCTACACTAATCACACAACTATCCCGCAAACTGCTGCCTTAAAGCCCAAACCGCTTCACTAACGTGACCTTCCTCGACTCCCAACTCCCAAGCCCCAAATCACTTCCCCTTTGCCCAACCGTTGCATATGTAGAAGGCCAGGCTGCACTATCGGATCACCACCGTTCACACGCGCGCACATACAGAAGGGGCTCATCCTTCGAGGAAGCATTGCAGCCGATGTGTTGTTGTTCACCTGGAAGGTGTTGGTTAAACCAGTATGCGATGTGTAGATCTCAGAGCGCCGCCAACAGACCCCGATGACTGAGACGCTAGCAGCCATCACCCCTCCTCGATGCTTGTCACACCCCGGGTGGATTGGAGGAGGAAATCAAGCAAAGAGGCTAGGATTTCGAAGGAAATTGGGAATCAAAACACTCTATTAAAGAGGAACCTCTCCTTTACAGTGTACTGTAGCTATAGCTACAACATTGGGTTGTAGTGGAATCTTATGGTCATAGCTTCTTATAGGAGACAGTCCCTCATGTTATGAAAACACCTTAGGGTATTGTTGTAGTAGTGGTTCTGCCGCGGGAGGGGTTACATGTGTTTGATCCTTGGCAATAGTGACATCCCTGATCGGATAAATAGCATATCCAATAGCTCCAGTTGTTAGCATAGAAGCTAATTTTGAACTGTGAATTTCTGTGGCTGCAGAAAATGAGTTACAAGAAGAGGTAGTAATTTGATGGGTACCATTCTCCCTCATCAGTATTTGATTGTTTTCATAGTCAAAAGACACAGGGTTGTTCTTTGCTAGCAGATCACACCCAATTACCATGTCATACTATGACAAAATAAGAATCCTAAAAGAATGTTCAAATTGTTCTTTGCCCATGTGAAATGTAGTAGTAGGGAAATATGAGCCACACTATAAAATACCTCCACCTGCTACTATCACAACTCTATACCAATCTTTCAGCATAGGGCAGTTTGTAGTCAAAGCAAATTTCAGACTTAAATGTAGAATTACTTTCCGAATCCACTAAGCCACTTCTTGTTTGCCTCCAACCTGTACTAATACAAACAAAGTGCTCACTCTAGTAGTACCCATGGCTTGCAAATAAATTTGCATGCAATTTTCATCAGGATTTGGTTGCTCCGACTGCTCTGTTTTAGTCGGTTCTTATTTCTCATTTGGTAATTTTGTTGGCTCCTCTCTAGTTAACATATTTATGACTGGATCTTACTTGCACTTATGCCCATGAAACCACACATCACCACATATCCAGCACTTCTCGGCTCTCTAGCTCTCTGAATGACAGGTGGGTGCTTAACTTATGTTCCCTTTTTCATTAGTTAAACCCTGGGGATTATAAGATTGAAATACCCGCTTCTGTATAACTGATGTTAATGGAGGATAAGGTTTCCTGGCAGGAGTGGCTTGCTCAATGTCAAACAGCCAACTAATAAGCATCTATAGAGTTTCTGGTTTCAAAGGCCTTAACCGAAACTTGATAGTTGCTCTCATTCCATTAACATAACACTTTACAAACCACATTTCTAAAATGTTTGGGTTATCTTCCTGGACCTCAGCCATCAGATCCTCAAGTTGATCAGTGTATTCAACAATGGAGAGATTATTCTGACGAAAATCATTGAATCTGTCCACTAAATCGGAAGTACTAGATGCTGAAAAATGAAGTAGTATTTCTACACAAAATTGACCCCAAGTGTACTATTTCTTGAGAAACCCTAGTCTTCTCAGCCACACATCACCGCTACCCACAAAATACATATCTGGTAATGAAATTTTGTACTCGGGTGGTACCCTTGCCATTTTGAAATATTTTTCAGCCTATCTAATCCACCGATGGATTTGACCTACCAAACTTGGGAAATTCCATCCTTGGACCCAAATGGATTTGACCCCTCCGTCACTCAACCATCTTTGCACCTATGTCGTGGTCGTGAGTGATCTCCCGACACTAATTGGCCTCCTCGGCCCCCACCTCCATGTCACCTCTGTCTAGACATTGCGCATGGTGTTATGTGTTTCCTTTAGAGCGAGCGTACAAACGTTTTAATTAGGGACATCCGATGGTGTAGGTGTGATTGGTTGCATCTAAGGGTGTGGTTGGTTTGGGTACGAAATATATTGCAAAGGTGTGGTTCCATTCCATTTGAATGAGTTAGTTCCGTTCGGGTTTTTGGTTGAGGGCAATTAGATGAATGGAAATGCTTCTATTTTAGTGTTTGGTATCAGAGATCGAATGGAACGGATTTGGTTGAACTCACCTATAGCATAGAAATAGAAAGGGTGAGATAAGTCATCCACTTTTATATGCATGTTTAAAGAAAATACAAGTCATTCACACAAAATTTCTCGATAGCAAGAGTCCACAAGATCAAACAATTCCATCATTGTTAAACAGATCAACTAAACTCTGCTCGTGATGACATAAAAATGCAAGAGTTGATTTAATAAAAAGGTACACACTATTGCAACTAACATTTTATATAACTTCAGGCTACATTTTATACTCATTGATTCAAAGAAATTTCATATGATTTTTGACGGATTTGTATCCTTAGGAATTTTTTCCACACATGTTGTTTGATCCACATGAATGAAATCATTGATGAAACCCCCTAATAATTGCTTTGCACACTTTTTTGGATGCTTTTCCATCCACAAACATCTTGAATCCAAAACCCCATGTTTTTTTTAAATTGGAACACCTTGCATTCCAAACTTATGGTGGACCGAGCAAGTCGGCGGTCACAACACGTGTTACATCAAGCGGGAGATCGGGTGGCCATAAAGCTTGGCACTCCGCATTGCTTTAGCAACCATAGGACGTCAGCACATGAGCTGGTTGATTACAAGTTCTAGGGCAATACAAGACCCGATAATCAATAAAACCTATTTGGAGCAGGTACTTTTCTTCTCGGAAAAGCATGCCAAGAGGGCCAGGATCAAGGCTAGTAGAAGATACGGAGTGTGAGACAATTTGTTTGAAACACCACACATCCACACTTCTCATTCCTTGAGCCCCCACAAACTAAATGGCATTCAGCAAGGCCGACGCTTCAACATGGAGCGCTTCTGTCTGCTGTGTTAGACGTCCCTATGGTTTTCTATCATATAATTTGAGAATCCCTGATGTCATTTCTTTTACAACTCGTTTGGCTCCTGTCAGTTGGGTGGAAATTCACGAATTTCATTTCTGAATTCCGATCCCAGCTTGTTTGGCTCTCACGGAATTGGACCTTGGAATTCATTTCTCAAATCCATTGAATAGGTACCGTACCTAGACCGAAATCCCTCCCCGGACCCTATCATGTGCGTGGATCCGATGCAGCTCTCATCTCCCGACGCCAACTACTCCACCCTGCCGCCACTCTCCTCCGACAAAGTCACCCTCCCAGGTTCCCTCTCCTCCTGCAAGGTCACCCCGCCCCACTCCCTCTCCTCCGACAAGGTTGCCCTGCCCTGCTTCCTCTCCTCCACCAAGGTCGCCCCTTCCTGCTCCCTCTCCTTTGCAGGGTTTTTTAGGTTCTGAAACTTCATATGCAAAGCAAAGTACAAAGCACCTGGTCTAGTTTGTAACCGATTCCTTTCTTGCCCGATGTATAATGTCGGGTTAACTTTGTTCTTGTTATTATTGCTTAATTCCTCTTCAATTTATGTGCTTCTTTTATTTTATTTTTCACTACGATTTATGCATTTACACAAACAATGAGCTTGAGTTCATTTTTGTGTATCACTAGTAATTGAGCATGAGTTTTTTGTGTATCACGAGAAACCCTCCTCTCCTTAATAAACACTTGATGCTCTCAATGCAATTGCCGGATTGGATGATGATGGCTTGCTAGCAGCTTATGATATCCTCATAGCAGATGACCGCAAGTTCATAGCTGTGTAAACCATGAAATGCACATATTTTGCTTGCACATAAATATTCAGTGTGTTTGAAGGTCTGTCATGTACTGGTTTTTTTTCTTCAAACGAGAAGTGGCATTAGTAGTCTAGAATATATCAACTAGATGTGCTTATTTAGTGGCTGAACAAATATATGTGCTTACTATATAAATACCCTATGTTTTATCTAATCTCTTACCAACTTGGTTTCAGTTCTACTTAACCTAGTCGGGTTGATGGTTTGTCGCTATTACCTTCGATTCATGATAATACACTTTGTCCTTCTATATTCGTTTGTGCAAATGAAGTGCAAGTTGACCTTTGAGCAATTTCTATATGAGGTTGAGTTTTTTTACCCTTCCCGAAGATTGTTGCAAGTTAAAGCTTTTCGTGTGACACTTTGATTTGTCTTGTTGATTTTCCTCTTTGATGTCTACTACGCAATCTTCTTCTTATAGACTCGTGTTGGGCCTTCAAGCGCAGAGTTTTGTAGGACAGTTGCAAATTTCCCTCAAGTGGATGACCTAAGGTTTATCAATCCGTGGGAGGCGTAGGATGAAGATGGTCTCCCTCAAACAACCCTGCAACCAAATAACAAAGAGTCTCTTGTGTTCCCAACACACAATATAATGATAAATTGTATAGGTGAACTAGTTCGGCGAAGAGATGGTGATACAAGTGCAATATGGATGGTTGATATAGGTTTCTGTAATCTGAAAATATAAAAATAGCAAGGTAACTAGTAATAAAAGTGAGTGGAAACGGTATTGCAATGCTTGGAAACAAGGCCTAGGGTTCATACTTTCACTAGTGCAAGTTCTCTCAACAATGATAACATAATTATATCATATGGAAATCCCTCAACGTGCGACAAAAGTCACTCCAAAGTTCCTACTGCGGAGAACATAAGATGAAATTGCTTGTAGGGTACGAAACCACCTCAAAGTTATTCTTTCCAATCAATCCATTGAGCTATTCCTATAAGTGTCACAAACACCCCTAGAGTTCATAGTAAAATAACACCATATGACACACATCAATCAACCCTAATGTCACCTAGATAGTACAATGTCATCACAAGTATCTGTGGGTCAAATATACGATATGCATCAAACAACTTCAGATTTATAATATTTAATCCAACACAAAGAACCTCAAAGAGTGCCCCAAGATTTCTACCGGAGAAACAAGGACGAAAACGTGCATCAACCCCCATGCATAGATTACCCCAATGTCACCTCGGGAATCCATGAGTTGAGTGCCAAAACATACATCAGGTGAATCAATAGAACACCCCATTGTCACCACGGTTATCCCACGCAAGACATACATCAAGTGTTCTCAAATCCATAATAGTATTCAATCTGATAATAGTGAAACACCAAAGGTAAAACTCAACTCATCACAAGAAGGTAGAGGGGGAGAAACACCATATGATTCAACTATAATAACAAAGCTCGCGGTACATCAAGATCGTGCCAAATCAAGAACACGAGAGAGAGAGAGAGGGAGAGAGAAAGATCAAACACATAGCTACTGGTACATACCCTTAGCCCCAAGGGTGAACTACTCCCTCCTCGTCTTGGAGAGCACCGGGATGATGAAGATGGCCACCGGTGAGGGTTCCCCCCTTCGACAGGGTGCCGAAACGAGCTCCCAATTGGTTTCTCGTGGCTACAAAAGCTTGCGGCGGCGAAACTCCCGACCTAGGTTTTTTTCTGGGGGTTTCTGGATTAATAAAAAATTTTGGCATCGGTTTCATGTAAGGGGGGTCCATGGGGCAGCGACAAGGTAGGGGGGCACGCCCTAGGGGTGTGGGTGCGCCTTCCACCCTTTTCGTTGCCTCGAGACTCTTCTGGCCCAACTCTTTTGCTTCGTGGGCTTCTTCTAGTCGACAAAAATCTCTGTAAATTTTCAGCTCATTTGGACTCCGTTTGATATTCCTTTTCTGTAAAACTCAAAAACAAGGAAAAAAACATAAACTCGCACTGGGCTCTAGGTTAATAGGTTAGTGCCAAAAATAATATAAAATAGCATATAAATGCATATAAAACATTCAAGATGGATAATATAATAGCATGGAACAATAAAAAATTATAGATACGTTGGAGACATATCACGCATCCCCAAGCTTAATTCCTGCTCGTCCTCGAGTAGCTAAATGAAAAAAACCGAATTTTTGATGTGGAATGCTACCTAAAATATTTATCCATGTAATTTTCTTCATTGTGGCATGAATGTTCAGATCCATAAGATTCAAAACAAAAGTTTAATATTTACATAAAAACGATAATACTTCAAACATACTAATAAAGCAATCATGTCTTCTCAAAATAACATGGCCAAAGAAAGCTATCCCTACAAAATCATATAGTCTGGCTATGTTTCATCTTCATCACACAAAATATTCAAATCATGCACAACCCCGATGACTAGCCAAGCAACTGTTTCATACTTTTGATGTTCTCAAACCTTTTCAACTTTCACGCAATACATGAGCGTGAGCCATGGACATAGCACTATAGGTGGAATAGAACATGGTGGTTGTGGAGAAGACAAAAAGAAGAAGATAGTCTCACATCAACTAGGCGTATCAACGGGCTATGGAAATGCCCATCAATAGATATCAATGTGAGTGAGTAGGGATTGCCATGCAACGGAGGCACTAGAGCTATAAGTTTATGAAAGCTCAAAAAGAAACTAGATGGGTGTGCATCCAACTTGCTTGCTCATGAAGACCTAGGGAAATTTTACGAAGCCATCTTTGGAATATACAAGCCAAGTTCTATAATGAAAAATTCCCACTAGTATATGAAAGTGACAACATAGGAGGCTCTCTATCATGAAGATCATGGTACTACTTTGAAGCACAAGTGTGGAAAAAAGGATAGTAACATTGCGCCTTCTCTCTTTTCTCTCATTTTTTTGGCTTCTTTGCCTCTCCTTTTTGTTGGCTTCTTTGGCCTCTTTTATTTTTCCTCACATGGGACAATGCTCTAATAATGATGATCATCACACTTTTATTTACTTTACAACTCATGAATTACAAATCGATATTAGAACAAAAGATATGACTCTATGTGAATGCCTCCGGCTGTGTACCGGGATGTGCAATGACTCAAGGATGACATGTATAAAAATTATGAATGGTGGCTTTGCCACAAATACTATGTCTACTACATGATCATGCAAAGCAATATGAAAATGATGAAGCTTGTCATAATAAAACGGAACGGTGGAAAGTTGCATGGCAATATTCTCGGAATGGCTATGGAAATGCCATAATAAGTAGGTATGGTGGCTGTTTTGAGGAAGGTATATGGTGGGTGTATGGTACCGGCGAAAGTTGTGCGGTACTAGAGAGGCTATCAATGGTGGAAGGGTGAGAGTGCGTATAATCCATGGACTCAACATTAGTCATAAAGAACTCACATACTTATTGCAAAAATCTATTAGTCATTGAAACAAAGTACTACGCGCATGCTCCTAGGGGGATAGATTGGTAGGAAAAGACCATCGCCCGTCCTCGACTGCTACCTCTTGAGCACTGCGTTGGTTTTCCCTTGAAGAGGAAAGGGTTGTAAGTGCATCTAGTGCCCCTTAGTGATTTTGGTGTATTGAAGACTTATAGGTTAAGGATCTAATGTGTTTATGAGTGTACACAGGTCTATAAGTCTATGAGGAGTTTGATAGTTACAGAGAAAGTCGACCCCTAAAAATGAAGTTCTTTGATTGAAGACTTTGGTATTCTGAAGACTTTGAAAGTGAAGAAATTGGTGTGACCCTGAAGACTTGGTATTCATTCGAGGAACATGAAGCGTGAAGACTTTTGTTTTCGTAGTTTCATTTTCTCTTTCTTGAGTCATAGGAAACACCGTACTGTTAAATGGGGTCGAGGAAATACTAAGGAGAAAATTTCCAAGTGATGCTCAACTCAAATCCTACACCTACCAATCCCTTCGAGTGAAGCCATTGGAAATCTCATACAGTTCAGTCAATTTCTTCAGTGACAGAGACGCAGTTCTTCTGGTCACTGAGGACTTTGCTCTGACTGAGGAGTTAGGAATTCGCTAGTGCGAATTGCCTACGCTGTGAGGAACATGATAGCCCTGAGGAATTTGAACCTCAAATTTCCGACCGTTGCTGTGCTGCGCGCCAGCTGTCCCAAAATATCTTATCCACCTAACGGTCATATCATTGAAGGGCATTTATGTCTTATCATGTCGGACTGCTCCCTAGGCTATAGATAGCCGCCCCCTACAACCACTAGCTGGTTGGCTGCTCCGTGAGAACTTGACACTTGTCACTTGAGAGCAACCCATCCTCCGAGGACTTTGAGCGAAAATCATCAAGTGAGGAAAATCCAAACCCAAACCCAAACACCTACAAGCCCAAAGTGATTGAGCATCACTGAAGAGATTGATCCTGCGTGGATCCGACGCTTGTTACCATTGAAGACTGTGCTTCTTCTAGACGGTTAGGCGTCAAGGTCTAGAGCATCCAAGAGGAATTGCGGATCGCCGAGTGACCGAGTTTGTGAAGGTTTGGAAGTCACCTGAAGACTTACCACGAGTGATTGGGCGAGGACTGTGTGTCCTTAGCTCAAGGAGAATACGGTGAGGACTGTGTGTCTGGGACTGGGTGTCCTCGAGTTTAAATACTCAGCCGCTCCAACCAGATGTACAACTGAGACAACAGTAGGAACTGGTCTACCAAATCATTGTCTTCACCAAGCCAACTGGTTCTATTTCCTCAACACTTTCATTTCCTCATTACTGTGTTGCGTGTTTGTTCATATCTGTGTTTGAAGACTTTGACTGAAGACTTTCTCAATTTCCTCAGTTCAATTTCTTCAGTCTGTTTGTCTTCATCTTATGCTATCCTGTGTTTACGCTTTTTGTACGCTGTGTTTGTCTTCATTTCATCATGATGACCATGCGTGTATTCTGTTATGTTTACTTCTGAGTACTTATTCCGCTGCTAGTAGTTCTTCGCTAAGGAATTTCCTCACTAGCAAATTCCTCAGTGAAGAATTTCATAAAAATCGCCTATTCACGCCCCCTCTAGTCGATATAACGCAATTTCAATTGGTATCAGAGCAAGGTACTCCCTTGTTCTGTGTGATTTGGTTTAACCGCTTGGAGTTTTAGTTATGTCGATCGCAGGTATGATCAAGGTCTCTGCTGGGTGTCCTACCTTCGATGGGACGGACTACCCCTACTGGAAGAATAAGATGCGAATGCATCTTGAGGCAATTGATAACGATCTCTGGTACGTTGTGGAAAATGGTGTTCCCTCCGTCTCACCCTCACTGAACGCTACCGATGTGAAGAGATTCAAGCAACTCGACTCTCAAGCGAAGAATATCATATGTGGCCATCTGAGCAAAGGACAATATGGTAGAGTGAGTGCTTTGGAAACTGCTAAGCTTATCTGGGATAGGCTGTCCAAGGTCAACAAAGGAGTTTCAACTCAGCGTGACTCTCGAGTTGATGTTCTTCGCAATCTTTTCAACTGCTTCAAAAGACTCGACAATGAAAATGTTCAGAAAACCTTCGATCGCCTCACTGACATCTCAAATGAGCGTCAAGAACTTGGTGCCACTGACATCACCGACCATGAGGTGGTGAAGAAATTGCTGAGATCGCTTGATTCCTCATTTGATACTCTGGCACTGATGATACAAGAGCGTGCTGATTACAAGTCACTTGACCCCGCTGATATCCTCGAGAGGCTAAACACTCATGAGTTCCAGCTTGCTGAAAAGAGAGATCTCTATGGTTCGAGCTATGGTAGATCACGTGCACTAAAGGCCAAGGCAGTATCAGAATCCGAAGATGAAGACTCTGGTAGCAGCCTTGGTGACCCTGAAGAACTGAGTCATGATCTAGCACTGCTTATGAAGAAATTCCAGAAGTTCTCAAGACGTGGTCGCTTTGGAAAACCTTCAAGGAGCAATGATTCCTCATCCAGTGACTACAAGAAGAGGCTTTGTCACAAGTGCAAGAAACCAGGACATTACATTCAAGATTGTCCTCAGTGGGAAAAGGAATCAAAGAAGAAGAAATACAAGGATTACAGTTCTGATGATGCGAAGAAAAAGAAGAAATCCTCAAAATCTTCATCATCAAAATCCTCGAAGTCTTCGTCTCACAAGAAGAGCAGCTCCAAGAAGGCTCGGGCATTCATTGGCAAGGAAATAGACTCTGAGGCTGAATCTGAAGAAAATGAGGAAGAGGAACAATCTGAAGACTCCGAGTCTGGTGTGGCGAGCCTAGCCCTCGCTACCGCATTTGTCAGCAAGTCCATCTTCAACGCTGAAGAAAGTGATCTCACCAACAAGGCTGATGAAGGCAGTGATGACTATGCTCCCACCTATTGCTTCATGGCAAAGGGTGCCAAGGTACTAAAATACTCCTCCTCTGAATCTAGTGAAGATGAACCTGATGAGAATCTTAAGCCCAGCTACTCAAAACTTGCTAAGATTGCTGTGAAACAACAAAAGGCTTTTGAAAAGGTTCAAAACATGCTAGACAAAAGTGATGATATGTTGGGTGAAGAAATGGATCGCACTAAAGCCTTAACTGAAAATCTTCAGAGACTTCAGACCAGGTTTGACAACCTTCAAGGTCATCATAACACTCTCTTATCTGATCATGAAAAGCTTTATTATGAATATCTTCAAAAGAAGCAAGACCTTGAGAAGCTAAGAGTGAGTTATGAAGATCTTCAGAAGGAGCGCGATTCATTGCTTGCTCAACAAATCAGCGCTGCTCAGGAAGAATTTATTCCTCCATGTTTGAAATGCATTGAACGAGAATCTGCTAATTCCTCACCTAAATCTTCAAATGCTTCTAATGTTACAAATTCTTCACCTGTCTCTGCTATCACTAATTCCTCATCTGAGGACATTGCTAGTATCACTGACGATGCAGGGCTGAAGGAATTGTACATGACAGGCATGTACAAAAGCCTCAAAGGGCATCAGACTCTTTGTGATGTGCTTAAAAAGCAGATCCTCAACAGGAACCCTAGGAAAGAGTGTATTGCCTTTGAGAGGAAACTCAATGCTGATGGTACATATTGGAAGCCTGAGCAGTACCCCAAAACCTCATGGGTTGCTGCAAAGGGACCTCCAGTTGACCCATCTAATTTATCTGGCTATACATGTGAATCTTCTCATTCTTCTAATGAGTCATTTGACTCCAACTATAAACTGTTCAAAGATCATAATGGTGAAGTATTTGCTAGATATGTTGGCACTAACTGCAGGAATGGTTCCCCTATGAAGAAAATCTGGGTTCCCAAAAGGTGCCTTGAAAGTCTTCAGGTGAATGTCCTCATGACATCACCTGTGAAGAATAGGAACCCCAGATCAAATTCTTCATATGGACCAAATTCTTCATATGGATCCAAGTCCTCATACGGACCAGATTCCTCAAGGGGATCAAATTCCTCACATGGATCAAAGTCCTCATATGAACATCATCGTGCTAACAACTCTGTTTCGCAGGGAAAAGCCAAGGGCTATGAATATGAGCATTATTCTTCAAATTATTATGTTCATAAGTCCTTGAAGAATTTCTCTGCTTATTCATATGCTTACCCTAACCCCTCTTATGTGAAACGTAATGGTTTGGCCGCTATGCCACCATTCTCATATGGAGCTCGCAGAGTGATGAACTCTTTGCCACCCCTTCAGATGTGGGTGGTGAAGAAAAAGAACTAATCTCTTATGCATGGTAAGGTCTCCAGACGTACTGTAACGTCTAAAGAATTTGCTGGGGACCTGACAAATTCCCTGAAAGGACGCAGGCTAACCATGATGAAATGAACTTTCATTTCACACGTCCTCCCTCTGTTTTATCTGTCCTACTGATTGATGAAATTGATCTGATGAATTGTGATATCATATTCTTCACTACTGAAGTATATGAGGTCGTAAGTTGCACTAATTCATCTACAGGATGATCAACCCAAAGCCACTGAGTGGGTACTTGATAGTGGATGTACAAATCACATGACTGGTGACAGGAATCTGTTGATGGATGCTCCCTTATCATCATCACATCTGAAACATATCATCTTCGCGGATAAGAGCAAAATTCAGGTATTGGGTCTAGGTAAGGTTGCCATCACAAAGGATCGACACATGGACAAAGTCATACTTGTTGAGTCCTTAGGATACAACCTTATGTCTGTCTCAATGCTTTGTGATCTTGATATGGTTGTTGTCTTTGGCAAGTATCGTTGTGTTGTGATTATGGAAGCTGACAATTCCAAAGTCTTCCAAGGCTTTAGGAGAGGAGACTTGTATATTGTTGATTTCTCTGCAGATTCACAACCAGCCGTGTGCCTACTTGCAAAAGCTTCAGAAGGATGGCTATGGCATCGACGACTTGGTCATGCAGGCATGAGGAATTTGCACACGCTTGCAAAGAAGAAGCATGTCATTGGCATTGAGAATGTCAAATTCCTCAAGGATCACTTATGTGGTGCCTGTGAAGCTGGAAAGATGACCAAGGCCAAGCATCCAGCAAAGACCATCATGACCACTGTCGGTGTCAAAACCGGCGGATCTCGTGTAGGGGGTCCCGAACTGTGCGTCAAGGTCGGATGGTAACAGGAGACAAGGGACACGAAGTTTACCCAGGTTTGGGCCCTCTCGATGGAGGTAAAGCCCTACTCCTGCTTGATTAATATTGATGATATGGGTAGTACAAGAGTAGATCTACCACGAGATCAAGGAGGCTAAACCCTAGAAGCTAGCCTATGGTATGATTGTGTATGATGATGATTCTGTCCTACGGACTACAACCCTCCGGTTTATATAGACACCGAATAGGGTTAGGGTTACACGGAGTCGGTTACAACGGTAGGAGATCTTGAGTATCCGCATCGCCTAGCTTGCCTTCCATGCCGAGGAAAGTCCCTTCTGGACACGGGACGAAGTCTTCAATCTTGTATCTTCATAGTCCAGGAGTCCGGCTGAAGGTATAGTCCGGCTACCCGAACACCCCCTAATCCAGGACTCCCTCAGTAGCCCCCGAACCAGGCTTCAATGACGACGAGTCCGGCGCGCAAATTGTCTTCGACATTGCAAGGCGGGTTCTTTCCCGAATTCTATGTACATGTACGAATAATGTCCGATTTTTGTAGTGCTCCTCGGCTTCCGCGCCAAATAATGGCTGCCTTCCACGTGTTGAACGAATGCGAAAAGCCTGGGGTGTTCTTACATCCACACCCCTAGCCATATAAACGAGCCGCCTATTTAACGGGATGGGGATTTAGATCCGAACCGCATCTTCTCCTCTCCGCGAGTTATCATCAGAGCTTTCCCAGCTAAGGTCCATTCCAACAAGGCCAGCCGTCGCAGCTCCTCCCCTCGCCCCTCCAGTCCTAAGCCCGGGGATTGGGAGAGTTGCACCATTCCGCATAGCGAGTTAGTGTCACTTCAGGCCAAGGGATTTCTCCCTCAGGCATACATGGTCCCGGTCCGAGCCGGTCTCGCCACCTACCGTGGCGGAAGACAAGCGGAGAACACCCCCAATCCTTCTAAAGGAGAACAGGTGTGCCTTGTTCCCTATCTGATAAGGGGACTGGGATTTCCAATCCATCCATTTCTCCGCGGGCTTCTGGAGTTCTACGGCCTCCAGCTGCATCATCTCACGCCCGGCTCCGTGTTACACATTGCGGGCTTCGTTGCCCTTTGCGAGCTATTTTTAGGCGTCGAGGCTCATTTCGCGCTGTGGAAGAAGATATTCTGCCTGGTGCCCCGTTCTCAAGAGGGGTCTATATACCAAGTGGGCGGAGCCGAAGTATGGCGCATCGCTGGGACCGGATACCTATCCGGAACCCCGAAGAAGGCGTGCGAGGACTGGCCTTCGGAATGGTTTTACATAGACGACGTCCCATTGCCGGACCCTATCCGGGCCGGTCTCCCTGAGTTCAGCGGTGCTCCCTTGAAGAAACGCTTGAGCTAGCGTCCACGGAGCTCTCAGAGAGAAAGTGACAGAGACGTCCTTTACCTGATGGGCCGGATAAGACTGTTGGCTCATTCCGGACTAACCATGATCGGAGTCATGGCCGCATGCATTACGCGATGGGTGCAGCCGCTTCAATACAGAGGCCGCCCCCTGTGGGATTTCAATGGGGAGGATGACACCACACGTTACGGCCGTAAAGGGCCGGACTCGGCTGCCGCCCTAATAAAGAATCTGTCCTCTTTGTACAAGGGAGAGAAGGAGGAGTTCCTCCGCGTTAACCCGCGGGCTGGATTCACTATGTATGAACCTCCAAGTTGGGTAAGCGAACAACTGCGCTTGCCCATTTATTTTATACTTCCATGGTCAGATACGTAGTCTGACGACTTCAATGCAGGAACTGCGACAGGAAGTGAAAGATATATGCAGCCGCCCTCCACAACCCGAGGACCTAGAACGGTCCCTCGATCCGGACTCTGAAGAGGATCCAGACATATCGGTGGAGCTTATCAACGGGGTGTTTCATCAGCTAAGCAAGGACAAAACCTTGGTCGCTATTGTGGCTGATTACCCCGGGTTAATCCCGGCCTCCCAGGTGACAGAAACCGGAGTCTTTATTCCCTTGAAGGGGATTCCATTTTCCCGTATTCCGGCGTTTCTAACAACAACCATGTTTCACAGGGGAGATTTCCGAGGCGGGAAGCCGAACCTGCGGCGGCTAGCCAACGAGGGGCCACAGGGCCCCGTGGGGAAAAAAGAGATGCAGTCCGGACCGAGATGCCGGCGCAAAGGTAACACACTCTCCGTTTCCGCGGCATTATTCCGCCAGGGCATGTTAACGTTCGTGCCTTCTTCAGGATGAAGAGACCTCGCCGGACTATATCCGGAGAGGCTGCCAATCGCGCTTCCACCAGCCAGGTTCCAGTGACCGGCCCGGAAGCGGAGGCGAGCACAAGGTGTGCACCGGGCACTCCTCCGACAGAGGATGCAGATAGGCTGTCTACCACAAATTTCGAAGTGGAGAGTGCCATGAACCACATGCGTCGCCGGACAGTTTTACGTGATGCTTGTTTCTCCCAAGAGGCTTTAGATGCCTTTAATTCGGGAGATGCGTACCTCCGTGCCGCTCAAGACAGTTTAGCCAGAGCTACGGAGCAGTATGTCAAAGACATACGAGTGGATTTTTTTTGGTTTTATATATATATATATATATATATATATATATATATATATATATATATATATATATATATATATATATATATACCAGTAGCCCCCGAGACTTGAAGCAGTTAAATAACTGATTTAAGGATCATATAACATGCAGGTACTTATAGAGAAGAACACCGTGCTGTCCCAGGAGCTGGAAAAGTGCAAGGCCCAACTGGAGGCCGCCCTCGCCGCAGCAGGGGAGCCTAAAGGGACCCCCTCAGGTAAGATACACTTTGAAAGATTAGTATTGTGCGGTTTGGGTGCAAATCTGACAATTAATGTTGCAGATGGCGCCGGACTTGATCCAGAGAAGCAACAACTCTTGTGCCAGTTAGAGGCCGGTGAGAGTACGTTGACAAAGGTGAGGTGAGAGAAGAATGATCTCCAGGATGCCAACACCAAGCTAGATGTTGAACTTAAGGACATTCGTGGCCAGCTGTCGGACTCCACGAAGGAGAATCAGCGGCTTCGACGCGGCATATTTAGTAAGTGCTTGAACGAACTTTGAAAAATGAGTTCGGCAAGGAAGTCAAATAACAGAGTATTGTCTGTAGGTATGCTCACAGGTCGTCCTGCAGAGGAGATGCCCGGTTCTACGGGTGACCTTCTTCCCGAACTCCTGCAACTGCATGAGCGAATTCGGCAGGCAATGCAAGGCGTTTCCCAAGCCTTATGGCCTGCCCACTCCATGCCCGAGGGCCTTGGAGAGCTTGCGGAGAAGCTGAAGGGAGCTCGGCGACGCTTCCGGTTGTGGAAGATATCAGCCTGCCGACAAGGCGCTAGGGAGGCCTGGGCTATGGTGAAGACCCGTTTTACGAAGTCTGACCCAAACCATATGGCCGAGGTCGGACCGGTGGGGCCTGACGGGAAGGAGATCCCTACAAGCTTAGTGTACGGCCAAGTAGAATTGGCCGCGAAGTATTCCCAACAGGACTGTAAATTAGATAGCATGTTAGATGGTATAGAGGAGGAATACAATTAGTCGAAATGACTGTGTACTTTTGAATTGACATATGTAATGCCTTCTAGCCGGATTGTAGATCGTTTGTCGTTGCCGACCTTTTCGCTTCAACCTCGGGACCTGACGGTCCGGAGTGTGTCCGAATACCATAATGGTTATACAAGAACCGTGGTATGCGTGGAGACCAGGCGTAGGGGTCATTAGTGCTTTATCAGACAAGTGCCCAACTAGTTATGTTATATTACATGGTTAGTAAGAAACATCTTCCAGAGAGAATAGTTCCGTTAAGGGTTCCTTTCGCTGGGGAGGCATGCCCTAAAGTGCATGTCCGGACTGCGTAAAAAAAACGCAGAAAAAGCATCTGGGGGCGCATGAAAATTAATAAAAAGATCATCTTTATTCCACCAACCGAATATTCCCTTAAGAACGCTAGCTTTCGGCTTCACCCAGTCTGAGGTACACATCCGGCTGACCCGGCAGTAACAATCGTAGAGGTGCTCCCTTTACCACCTAGCCGAACAATCGGGAACGTAGGGGTAAGCACAGGAGCCAGACAACCCAGCTTGGCCAAAACTTAAGTCATATCAATGCATATAATGGTGAAAAAAGGTACATGCGGAAGTTTGACACATGTGTGGGGCATTAAGCCCGTATAAATAAGCTTCTGTTAAATAAGCCCCCAGGTTAAATGAGCGCGAGTGCGCGTCATGTAGTGAGCCTTTTAAGGGCTATAAAGGAAAAAGAGGGGAAGGAGAGAAATATAAGACAGAAAAATGTAAAGAATGGGCAGGGGAAGGAGACGAACACAGAGTCCGGCGCTAGGCATAGAATCTTCGGAGACGTGTGGCGTTCCACGGGTTTGGCTCGAGTCGGTTAACCGACGCATCTCGCAGGCGGTACGCTCCACCAGTCAGGACTTGGTCGATTATAAATGGACCTTCCCATTTGGGCTTGAGTTTGTCCTTTTTCTTATCCGGCAGGCGTAGAACTAGTTCGCCAACATTGTAATTTTTGGCTCGTACTTCTCTGCTTTGGTATCTTCGGGCCTGTTGTTGATGAAATGCGGAAGGGGCTTTCGCCACGTCGCGCTCCTCCTCCAAGGCGTCCAGGCTGTCCTGCCGATCGAGCTCGTCTTCTCTTTCTTCGTACATGCGCACTCTAGGTGAGTCATGAATTATGTCGCAGGGCAAAACTGCCTCTGTGCTGTACACCATAAAGAATGGTGTGTATCCGGTGGTGCGATTTGGCGTGGTCCGCAGCCCCCAGAGTACGGAGTCGAGCTCCTCTACCCAGTGCGTGTTAGATTCCTTGAGGGACCGCACCAGTCTGGGTTTGATGCCGCTCATGATAAGACCATTTGCACGTTCGACCTGGCCATTGGTTTGTGGGTGATAGACTGAAGCATAATCGAGCTTGATGCCCATGTTTTTGCACCAGAGTTTTACCTCGTCGGCTGTAAAATTTGTACCGTTATCGGTTATGATGCTGTGGGGGACGTCATAACGGTGTACAACCCCAGATATGAAGTCTAACATAGGTCCGGATTCTGCCGTTTTTACAGGCTTGGCTTCTATCCATTTGGTGAACTTATCCACCATGACCAGTAAGTATTTTTTCTTATGGGTTCCGCCTTTAAGTGGTCCGACCATGTCAAGCCCCCAGACCGCAAAGGGCCAGGTGATGGGTATAGTTTGGAGTGCGGTAGGTGGCATATGGCTTTGGTTGGCAAAAAGTTGGCAACCAACGCATCGTTGGACTAGGTCCTGAGCGTCTGCCCTGGCCGTCGGCCAATAGAAGCCTGTGCGGAAAGCCTTGCTAACAAGGGACCGAGCAGCAGCGTGATGACCACCGAGTCCGGCGTGAATTTCGGCCAGAAGATTCCGCCCTTCCTCTTCGGAGATGCACCTTTGAAGGACTCCAGTTGTGCTTTTCTTATAAAGCTCCCCCTCGTGGACTTTGTAGGCTTTAGATCGCCGCACTATGCAGCGGGCCTCGTTTTGCTCCTCTGGGAGTTCCTGCCTAGTAAGGTAGGCTAGGAATGGTTCTGTCCACGGGGCGATGACCGCCATTATTACGTGGGCTGAAGGTGTGATTTCGTTGGCAGGACCTCTAATTATGTCAGGTTGTTTGGTGTCGAGTGGTGCGGCTGCGTCCGGGCTTTTAATTGCGGGTTCCCCCTCCCATGTTACGGATGGCTTGAACAATCTTTCCAAAAATATGTTGGGGGGACTGCATCGCGTTTTGCTACGATGCGTGCCAGGACGTCCGCTGCTTGATTATTTTCGCGGGCTATATGGTGAAACTCCAGCCCTTCGAACCGAGCTGACATTTTTAGGACGGCATTGTGGTAAGCTGCCATTTTTGGATCCTTGGCGTCGAAGTCACCATTTATTTGGGAGATCGCGAGGTTCGAATCCCCGCGTACCTCTAGGCGTTGAATGCCCATGGATACTGCCATCCGGAGACCATGTAGGAGGGCCTCATATTCGGCTGGATTGTTGGAGTCCGTGTACATAATTTGGAGTACATATTGGACTATGTCTCCTATGGGGGACGTCAAAACGACGCCAGCCCCCAGTCCGGCCAACATTTTGGAGCCGTCGAAATGCATGATCCAGTTTGAGTATGTGCCATACTCTTTAGGGAGTTCGGCCTCCGTCCATTCTGCGACGAAGTCGGCCAATACTTGCGATTTTATAGCTCGCCGTGGATTATAGGTTATGTCGAACGGGAGGAGCTCAATGGCCCATTTTGCGATCCGGCCCGTTGCATCACGGTTATTGATAATGTCATTGAGTGGTACTTCCGAGGCTACTGTAATCGAACACTCTTGAAAGTAGTGTCGTAGCTTCTGGGATGCCATGAATACCGCGTATGCAATTTTCTGATAGTGTGGGTACCGTGATTTGCATGGAGTGAGGACAGTGGACACGTAGTAGACCGGCCTTTGAAGGGGGAATTTGTGTCCATCCGTTTCCCGCTCGACGACGAGCACTGCGCTGACAACTTGATGGGTTGCCGCGATGTACAATAGCATTGGCTCGCCGGTGTTTGGCGCGGCCAGGACTGGGTTTGTTGCCAATATGGATTTTATTTCATCGAGTCCGGCCGTGGCGGCATCCATCCACTCGAAGTGTTCGGTGCACCGTAGGAGGCGATAAAGGGGCAGCGCCTTTTCTCCCAGGCGGGAGATGAAGCGGCTTAGAGCCGCCACGCATCCGGTTAATTTCTGTATTTGTTTGAGGTCTTTTGGGACATACAATTGTGACAAAGCTCGGATCTTGGCTGGATTTGCTTCGATTCCTCTACCGGATACCATGAAGCCCAAGAGCTTTCCGTCTGGAACGCCGAAAACGCATTTTTCCGGATTGAGCTTGATGTCGTATTTTCGGAGGTTATCGAATGTAAGCCTCAAGTCGTCTACTAGAGATTCGACATGTCTTGATTTGACGACCACATCATCCACGTACGCCTCCACTATTTTGCCGATCTGGTTTGCCAGACATGTTTGGATCATGCGCTGATATGTTGCGCCGGCGTTTTTTAGCCCAAAGGGCATTGTGTTGAAGTAGAATGGGCTGTATGGTGTGATGAATGCTGTTGCGGCTTGGTCTGATTCTGCCATGTTGATTTGATGGTAACCGGAGTATGCGTCGAGGAAACACAACGAATTGTGTCCTGCAGTGGCATCGATAATTTGATCTATGCGAGGGAGGGGGAAGGGATCCTTTGGGCAGGCCTTGTTAAGGTCTTTAAAATCGACACACAGACGCCTGGATTTGTCCTTCTTTGGTACCATCACCAAGTTTGCTAGCCAGTCCGGATGCTTTATATCCCTAATGAATCCGGCCTCCAATAACTTGGCTAGCTCCTCTCCCATAGCCTGTCTCTTCGGTTTGGAAAAGCGTCGAAGGGCTTGTTTGACAGGTTTGAATCCTTTCTGGATATTTAAGCTGTGTTCGGCCAGCCTGCGTGGGATTCCTGGCATGTCTGAAGGGTGCCAAGCAAAAATGTCCTAGTTCTCTCGTAGGAACTCTCGCAGTGCGGCGTCTACATCAGGGTTCGGTCGTGCCCCGATGGAGGCTGTTTTATTAGGGTCCGTTGGATGGACCTAGAATTTGACTATTTCGTCCGCTGGTTTGAATGATGTGGATTTGGATCTCTTGTCGAGTATCACATCATCCCTATTAACCGTGGAGCGCAGCGCGGTCAGTTCTTCGGCCGCTAAGGTTTCGGATAGTGCCTCAAGGGCCAATGCGGCTGTCTTGTTTTCGGCGCGGAGTGCTATGTCCGGATCACTAGCGAGAGTGATAATTCTGTTTGGCCCAGGCATCTTGAGCTTCATGTACCCGTAATGGGGTATGGCTTGGAAAACCGTGAATGCCTCCCGTCCTAATATGGCATGGTATCCGCTTTTGAACGGGGCCACCTGGAAAGTGACTTCTTCGGACCTGTAATTATCCGGCGTGCCGAACACCACATCTAGTGTGATCTTTCCAGTGCAGCGCGCTTCCTGACTGGGGATTATTCCTCTAAAGGTTGTGCTGCTTCGCTCAATGCGGTTCCAGTCTATTTCCATCTTTTGGAGGGTTTCCTCGTAAATGAGGTTCAATCCACTGCCTCCATCCATGAGTACCTTTGTGAGGCGAGAGCTGTCCACTATGGGACTAAGGACCAATGCGGCTGGTGCTCGGGCTGTTCAGAATTTAGGTTCGTCACTCGCATTGAAGGTGATAGCAGTGTCACTCCATGGGTTTATTGTTGCTACTTGATAGACTTCGGTGAGGCTGCAGAGTGTTCTTTTTCGCATATTATTTGATGCGAAAGTCTCGAAGACTGTGAGAACGGTACTGGTGTCCTCGGGCTGGCTTTCTTCGGCCTCTGAAATTAGGAGGTCCTTGCCAATTTTGGCCACCTGCCGGAGTATCCAACATGCTCTAAGGCTGTGTGTTGGTGTGGCGTCCTCTGTGCTGTGAATTCTACAGGGTCCATCAAGCCACCTTTCCAGTACGGTTCCATGCCCTCTAGACGGGTTTGGCTTTTTGATATTTATTCCGGGTGCCTTAATGTAGTGCACCCTCCTAGTTCGGACGGGATTGCTATTCAAGGCCGGATTATCCCAAAATTTTATTTCGGTTTTCCAAGCGCTTTCCATCGCACAGTACTTTTGTACTATGGACGCCAAGTTAGCGAAGCGTGTAATATCACAGCGACTTATGGCGTTAAGTATTCCCTCGTCCGTGCAGTTACTACAAAAGATTGAGATTGCGTCTCCCTCGCAGCAGTCCTTTGTCCTGTTCATAACCAGGAGGAATCTGGCCCAGTAGTGATGTACTATTTCTTCGGGCTTTTGCCTGATTTGGGAAAGATCGCTTATGTTCGGGCGGGCAGGTGTCGTTGAATCTGTGACCTCACCCAATTTACGATTCGTAGGCCGAAGAGCTTCCGAACTCTGAAGTCCGGAGTCTTGGATGTTGTCTGATGAGTCTAGCCCGTTGCCTGATTCTGAGATCAGGTCTTGGATTGTATCCTCCCCTCCGCGGGTATCCGGCCTGGAGGGTTCGGGAATTCGGACGTAGCTAGTCCTTATAATAGATGAAGGGTCGCCACACTGCGCCTCCACCACGGCAACGTGGTGGGTGACTTGGGGAGAGTTAATTTCTCTTAGATCGGGTTTAAGCCCAACCTGGTCGTAATTTGTAGCGACCCCCAGTGCGGCGATGCGACCCAAGAGCTCCTTTACGGAAGAGAGCTCCATCGGATCCAACTGCTCGGCGAGTTCTGAGCTGGCGTGAAGGTTGCTTTCGATGACCCGAGAGGTCACCGTCGGCGCAACGACCGAACAGGCGGTCGTGAGAAAACCACCTAGCCGGAGGGTTTGGCCAACAGCCAAGGCTCCCTTAGTAATGGCGCCGTCTTTAAAGACGGGAAGAGGCATCCTTCCTGATCGTGACGGCACAGAGAAACTCTCAATGAAAGCACCAATGTCGGTGTCAAAACCGGTGGATCTCGGGCAGGGGGTTCCGAACTGTGCGTCAAGGTCGGATGGTAACAGGAGACAAGGGACACGAAGTTTACCCAGGTTCGAGCCCTCTCGATGGAGGTAAAGCCCTACTCCTGCTTGATTAATATTGATGATATGGGTAGTACAAGAGTAGATCTACCACGAGATCAAGGAGGCTAAACCCTAGAAGCTAGCCTATGGTATGATTGTGTATGATGATGATTCTGTCCTATGGACTACAACCCTCCGGTTTATATGGACACCAGATAAGGTTAGGGTTACACGGAGTCGGTTACAACAGTAGGAGATCTTGAGTATCCGCATCGCCTAGCTTGCCTTCCACGCCAAGGAAAGTCCCTTCCGGACAAGAGACAAAGTCTTCAATCTTGTATCTTCATAGTCCAGGAGTCCGGCTGAAGGTATAGTCCGGCTACCTGAACACCCCCTAATCCAGGACTCCCTCAACCACTACTCGACCATTCGAATTGCTTCACATGGATCTCTTCGGTCCTAATCATTACTCCTCTGTTTCAAATGAAGCATCTCAATATGGCTTTGTTATCATTGATGATTACTCTCGTTACACATGGGTACACCTTGTCTCTTACAAACATGAAGTGCAGGAAATCTTCAAACAATTTTCCTCGAGGGCTTCAACCAACTTTGGTGCGAAGATCAAGCACATCAAAAGTGACAATGGCACTGAGTTCAAAAATTTGGGTCTCGATGACTATCTTGATGAACTTGGTATTACTCATGAGTTATCTGCTCCTTATACTCCTCAACAGAATGGCGTCGTGGAGCGCAAGAACAGGACTCTTGCTGAGATGGCTTGCACTATGCTCGATGAGTACAAAACCCCTCGTAGTTTCTGGGTTGATGCAATTGATACTGCGTGCCATATCATCAACAGAGTATATCTTCACAAATTCTTCAAGAAGACTGCCTATGAATTCCTCACTGACAAGAAACCCAATGTGAGTTATTTCAAAGTCTTCGGTGCTAAATGCTAGATTAGAGATCCTCATCACAACTCTAAATTTGCACCGAAAGCACATGAAGGTTTTATGCTTGGTTACGGAAAGGACTCGCACACCTACAGAGTCTTCAACAATGTTCTTCACAAGATTGTTGAAACTATGGACGTGCGGTTCGATGAAACTAATGGCTCGCAAAGAGAGGACCTACCTTCTGTGTTAGATGAACCAGCACCTGAGGACTCTATCAAGCACAAGGCTACTGAAGATATCATTCCTACTGAAGAACCTGCCGAAGAATTCATTCCAGAACGTGAAGAACGTCGAGCTGATGCACCTGAAGAAAATGCTGAAGAAAATGCTGATCAAATTCCTCAACGACAACCAGCTCATCCTCGCGTTGCAAAAGAAGTGCAAGTGGAGAAGATCATCGATGACATTAGAGCACCAGGTCCTCTCACACGCTCAAAAGCTTCACATCTATCTAACTTTTGTGGGCATTTTGCTTTTGTATCTATCACAGAGCCCACTAAGGTAGACGAAGCATTTCTGGAACCTGAGTGGATTCAGGCCATGCAAGAAGAATTACATCAGTTCAAGCTCAACAACGTCCGGGAACTAGTCAATCGTCCCGATCCTCGCAAGCATAACATCATTGGCACAAAGTGGATCTACCGCAACAAGCAAGATGAAAATGGTGTTGTGGTGAGGAATAAGGCACGACTAGTAGCTCAAGGCTACACACAGGTTGAAGGAGTTGATTTCGATGAAACTTTTGCACCTGTTGCTAGACTTGAGGCTATTCGCATATTGCTTGCTTATGCTAACCATCATGATATCATCTTATATCAAATGGATGTAAAAAGTGCATTCCTTAATGGTAAGCTTGAGGAAGAAGTATATGTTGTTCAACCCCCAGGTTTTGAAGATCCAAAGCATACTGACAAAGTCTTCAGACTCAATAAGGCCCTCTATGGCCTCAAGCAGGCCCCACGGGCGTGGTATGATACATTGAAGGAATTCTTCATGAAGAAAGGCTTCACACCCGGTTCACTCGATCCCACTCTCTTTACTAAATCTTATGATGGTGAACTGTTTGTGTGCCAAATATATGTTGATGATATCATCTTTGGCTGTACTGACCAACGTTATAGTGATGAATTTGCCTATATGATGAGTGAAGAATATCAAATGTCTATGATGGGAGAGTTGAAATTCTTCTTAGGTCTTTAAATTCGTCAATAGCGCAATGGCATATTCATATCTCAGGAGAAATACCTCAAGGATGTCGTGAAGAAATTAGGCATGCAAGATTGCAAAGGCATCAAAATTCCTATGCCCACAAATGGTCATCTATGCACTGATGAAAATGGTATTGACTTCGATCATAAGGTATACCGCTCCATGATTGGCTCTTTATTGTACTTATGTGCATCTAGGCCAGATATAATGCTTAGTGTTTGCATGTGTGCACTATTTCAAGCTACACCAAAGGAATCACACCATAAGGCTGTGAAGCATATTCTTCGATATCTAGCTCACACACCAACACTTGGATTATGGTATCCCAAGGTCTCGGATTTTGATCTCATTGGATATTCTGACTCTGACTATGCTGGTGACCCTGTGGACCGCAAGTCAACATATGGTACTTGTCATTTCCTCGGACGATCCTTGGCCTGTTGGTCCTCGAAGAAACAGAACTGCGTATCACTGTCTACTACTGAAGCTGAGTACATTGTTGCTGGTTCTTGCTGTGCTCAACTGCTATGGATGAAGCAAACACTCAAGGACTATGGCGTCAACGTGAAGAATGTGCCTCTCCTCTGTGACAATGAGAGTGCCATCAAGATTGCTCACAACCCAGTTCAGCACTCGAAGACAAAGCACATTCAGATTCGTCATCATTTTCTTCGTGACCATGTGTTGAAGGGCGACATTTCTATTGAGCATGTGAAGACTGAAGAATTGCTAGCCGATATCTTCACTAAGCCCTTGGATGAGAAGAGATTTAGCAAGTTGCGGTGTGAGCTAAATATCTTAGAGTCTTCGAATGTACTATGAAAAGGCACTCACCCTAACACTTATGCAAAATTGATGAATTAGATGTGCAACACATGAAGAAACGTTTTTCTTCAATCAATGAAGAATAACACTCTAAGTGTGAAGAAATTAATGAAGAATTTGATTCTCAGAACCCTACGACAATTGTACGCGGTGTCTGAAATCATCATTCTTATACGGTGGGTCACGCCGCCAGAAAAGTTGAAAATCTTCAATTTGAGTTTTTCCTCAACTTTTTAAATTCCTCGGTTGTTCAAATTCTTCAAGTTGCAAAATCTTCACTTGAGTCGTCGTTTTTCTTCATTGGCTATATATATATATATATATATATATATATATATATATATATATATATATATATATATATATATATATATATATATATATACATACATACATACATATATGAGTTTATGTCCTCTACAACATTCACTTATAGCTATTTCTTCAAGTTGGTCTTTCTGCTAAGTGAATGTGATCGGACCCTTCCCCTCTATGCTATACTCAATCCAATCTGTTCACCAATTCTTCATGTGCGTTCTATTTGAAACTCGTTCAAAATCTTCACTGTGTCCTTGTCAGCTGAAGAAATTGCGAACGGAACGTTAAAACAGATTTTATCCAAATTTTCGGTTTTGCCGCTCAAACCGTTCCGCATCCCACGATGCATTATTTTACTCACCCACGATCTTACACGATCTCCAATACACGGTACATGGGTGACACATGTCGTGAGAAGGAGAATGGTCAGGGGCACGTTCGTCCTAAATCTTCGGGCGAACAGTTTTTCACTGCCTCTATAAATACCCCTCTCCCCTTCCTCACTTCTTTTACTCTGCTCGATCTCTCTCTCCCGCTCGAGCTTCTCAAACCCTAGTGCCGCCGCTACTCCATCTTCGCCGGTGAGGAAGAGCTTCACTGCCTCGACCTCGTCGCCGTCGTATTCGCGCCAACCGTGGAAATCTTCACCTCCGCCGCCGCCGTAGACGTCTTCCTCCGCCGAGTTAGGGCGTGGAAGATCTACATCGACGAACCTCACTGTTTCATCTCACTGTTCGTCGTGTTCTTCATTCAGGGTAATTAAAAGTTACTTTTACTGCCCTTTTTGATTCGAAACTTTTCTACAAAATCTTCAAAGGTGTTTTATTCTTCAAATCCTCACACACAAAACACCTCACATGTTATCTGTTCTTGATTCATTTCCCTAAGCATCATTTTCTTCAAGATTCCTCAATTGTGTGGATCTTCGATCTATACAACTCTGGAACCTAAGATATAGCGCGCTTAGTGAAATTCTTCGAGACGCATCTGGTCAAATTCTTCAAACTTGTTCCTTAAAAAAAACCTCTGAGAACGCATATGACCTCTCCAAATTCCTCGCAACTATACTCTGTTCACAGGTACACATGTCCGCTGCTGAATCATTAGGTTCTCATCAACTTAACTCGTTTGCAGCGTTCCTCGAAGAAAAACTGCATACTTCTTCAGAGAATTCAATTGTTCAAATTCCTCAACTGAAAAAATGGCTGACGGTAAAAGGCCTCAAAAAGGAGGAAAGAAACCTGAGGTCATGACTGCCTTTGAAATCCCTGAGGATTTATATAAAGATTACTGCACGCCTGATGAAGCCAAGTTTGGTAAAGAAGATAAAAATCAGCGCAAGGTGCACATTTAGAGGATAGAACGGAGATGGGCACGCGAATGGAGGGAGTACAGGTACGTCACTCCAAAGTACATGAAGAAATTCGCACTGAATCCTCCATGACCAAGAGCCCCATTGGCACCTGGCCAAGTGGCTAATCCCACTAGCGTCAAACACGGTGAGGATTTTCCTGAAGAATGGACCAAGCGCCAAGCCAAATTGGCAAGACAGGCCAGAGAAGCAGTGAGGAAATTCAATGAAGATTCTGCTGCTGCTGCTGCCACTGAGGCCTCTATCAAGCCGAGGAAATCAATGCTTAAGAGCCCGCTCGAAAGCCAAGTGCTTCACCAACAATGCCCTCACAGCCAAGTTCCTCAGCTGCGCCCTCACGGCCAGAAACTTCAGAATCTTCAAGGCAAATTCCTCAAGATTCCCCTGCTCCTCCAAAATCCTCAGCACCTCCTCCAAAGTCCTCAGCTATTCCGCCAAAGTCCTCAGCACCTGCGCATCTTGCCACATGTCAAAGGACTGTAGGCATCTCTATTGCCTCTGGTGTCTCAGCAAGTTCCTCAGCTGCACCAAGTTCCTCAGCTGCACCAAGTTCCTCAGCTGGACCCTCTCTGCTGAAGAAAAAGGCTACTGCTGGACGCGGTACTCGCCCAAGTCCTAAGAAGAAGCAGTTAGTCTTCAATGTACCATCTGACGAAGATGAAGCTGATGAAGAAGAACTTGCAGAAATCATCAGGGACCGACAAGAAAGGGCCGCTAGAGCCAAAGGCACACCTGTGCCGCTACTGTTGGATCCAAGGGAGATCCTCGATTATATTGATCTCTGGCATAAGGATCCAAATACACCTATGCCTGACTTCAAGTTGACACTTGGCCAAAGTCACATGCTGACTCACTTCATCCAAGAGGAGAAGTGGAAATATGATAGGGCCAGAGAGATCAAGAAATCACAGTACAGAAAGGAGAAACTGCTGAAGAAAAATGTTGTCAAGTTGACAACTGAAGAACTTGTCAAGATGCAGGCTGACATCAAACCCTCAGCGATAAATTTGACTCCTACTATGCTGATTGGAAGGGAGCCAAAGTCAGATTTGTAAAACTGACTGAAAATTTCACCAATGTTGCAGCCCCATCGCAACAAGAAGTTCCTCAAGCTGAGGCTTCTGCTCAGCCAACTGAAGAACATGCCAGCACCGCTGATGATTTTCAGGCTGCTGAATAAAATGCTAGTTCCAGGGCTGATGACTCCATTCCAGCCGCTGAAGAAATTGCCAGGGCATCCACTAGTGGTGCGCCTGAAGAAACCAAAGAAGTTAGGGCAACTGCATCAGTTGCGCCTGAGGAAATTCAACCAGATTCCTCAGCTCCACCTGCGCCTACACCAACTCCTATCCTTCCATCTGCATCAGATGTGAAGAAGACCAAGGCTGCAGAGCGAGCTGCAGTGAAGAAAAGGAAAGCATCAAGTGCTTCAGAATCTTCAATCCCAAAGAAGATGAAGCGTATGACCAGCTCATATGAAAATCCGATCGATGCTGTTCCGATTTCCATCATGCCATCAAAGGACCTTGTTCCTTTTGATGAAGAGTATGTGATCCCAAGCGGATCTGATGAAGAAACTCAATCTGCTGCTTCATCAGAGCAGATTGATGAAGAAATTGAAGTGGATGCAATCCCTTCAACTCCAGTGGTCTCATCACTAATGCCTCAGTTTACTGCTGAAGAGGCTGGTGTTGAAGAAATTGATGATGAAGATGTGGACATTGGAAGCACAACTCCAGTGATGAATGACGACTTTTGGGAAAGTCAGCATCCCAATTCTCCACTCTTCACCCCACTGCAGCAAATCCCTCACTCTCCTGCACCAACAGTTCAATTGGGCTCTGAAGAAACTCATCCCACTACATCTGTGCATGAAGAAATTCTAGCCACTAGTGCTGAAGAAGCTGCTGCTGAAAATGTGACTGCACCTGAGGAAGAACCTGAAATTCCTCAGCCTGAAGAACCTGAGATCGCGATTCCTGAGGTAGTGATGCAACTCACTGACACTCCTCTGCCCAAGCCAAAGGATCCGTTCTCAAGGAAGCAAAAGTTCAAGGCTGAAGACTTCTTTGGCGAGCACGTGTTCTTCACAGAGTATAATCCATATGACTCTACTCGCATAAGGAAGAGGCGTTTCTGGACTGCAAGTCAAGCCAACTTCTATTCCTCAGTGTTGTTCAACAAAGACAAAGTCTTCGACCATGCACATATTCCTCACGTGGATATGGAGTCCATGCCGTGCTTCACGCCAGTCCTCAGTGTTCTTTATGATGCTGGATTGCTCAATTTCTGCACTGACATCTGTGATTGGAATGAAGAACTCATTCTTCAGTTCTACGCAACGCTTCACATCACCGGCAATTCTGAAGATGTGAATTCATGGGTTCTGGACTGGATGACAGAGAACACTCATTACAAGGCACCAGCGTCTGAATTGCTTCGTACCCTCCCACTCAATCCTCCCCTTGAAGATGCACGTTGTGTTTACAACGAACCTAAGCTTTCAAATCACTATATGCAAGTGCTGATGAAGCCTTTGAAGCCAGGGCAGGCCCCTCAAACCAAATTCCTCGTCAAGGAATTATTGTATGTGCCTCGGACTTTCTATCGCATTCTGACGAAGACAATGAGTCCCATCAAAGGCCATGATTCTAATGATGAAGAAGTCGTTGGCATCATGAAGAACATGCTTTTCAACATCATTCATGGCGTTCCCGTCAACTTCCATGATTTCTTCATGAGGACTCTGGCCAACATTGCTATGTCACCATTTGAGCTGAAGCCTTATGCGCCATGGATTATGAGATTCATCAGGACAAGGTCTTCACTCAATTACAAAGCTGAAACTCTGAACCACTGCAGCTACTTGCCCCCTACTGAAGTCCTCAAAAGGACATTTTCCTCAGCTGAAGAAAAGGGCAAGGCTACTGCTGTGATAGATGAAGGCATTTGTCCATTGGATGGTCAATTTCGCAAGGTTGCATCTTATTCCACCAATGATGACTCTGCCACACATGACACTGCCGCCAACAATGCCAAGCCAAATCCTCAAGCCACAGCACCCAGGGTGATGACTGATCGTGAGTTACTCCTCAGTCTTCATCAGAAGGTTGATCGCAATCACAAATGGGTCAAACGTCAGTTTGGTTCAATTCTTCACAACATGACCTCCACCCATAATGCAGTGAAGAAAAACCACTACTACCTTCATGAAACCCTCAACCGCACCTGGGCTGTTCTGTCTCAAGTCTACAGCGCCGAAGATCTGAAGCAAATGGGTCTCAACGAAGAGTTTGCCTGGTCTGCACCTCCTCCGAAGAAATTCAAGAAGGTCCAGGTTCCTTCTTTGGTGGCCAGTTCCTATTCTTCATCGTGCGCCACTGATGAACATGAAGACTTGGACGACACTGCGGCAGGCCCTACTTCAACAACCGACCCCAACAACGCTGGTGCTCCTTCATCATCATGAATATCTTCAGGGGCGTTAGTCCTCAGTTTCAATCCTTTTGGTCATTTGATGGCAAAGGGGGAGATATTTGAGTTAGTCTTCAAGCGGGTCTATTATACATCGTTTTTTTGCTAAGTTACAACTCTCGTTCTTCTGAAACTTTTATTGGATCGAGTTGTAATCTTAAACCCGATGGTGCTCTGATACTTTTGATGCACTGTGCTCTGATACTTTTGATGCACTACTCTGCATGCTTATTCCTCGTTAATACTATTGCACGCATGCTGAATTACATCAGGCACCATATTTCATCATGCATTTCAAATTCTTCATATTATATATCAAATGCGTGTATGAATTACAAGATATAGGGGGAGATCTCCATGATTCAACTCTTCAAGTGTGCATTGCTTCAAAAGCAAATTCCTCACTATGCACATCTTCAGGGGGAGTTCTTCTATATCTTGCAATCAAATTCCTCAATATCAATTTTTACACTTCATATATTTATCCCCGTTGAAAACTTAACCTATATTGTCATCAATCACCAAAAGGGGGGAGATTGTAAGTGCATCTAGTGCCCCTTAGTGATTTTGGTGTATTGAAGACTTATAGGTTAAGGATCTAATGTGTTTATGAGTGTACACAGGTCTATAAGTCTATGAGGAGTTTGATAGTTACAGAGAAAGTCGACCCCTAAAAAATGAAGTTCTTTGACTGAAGACTTTGGTATTCTGAAGACTTTCTGAAGACTTTGAAAGTGAAGAAATTAGTGTGACCCTGAAGACTTGGTATTCATTCGAGGAACATGAAGCGTGAAGACTTTTGTTTTTGTAGTTTCATTTTCTCTTTCTTGAGTCATAGGAAACACCGTACTGTTAAAGGGGGTCGAGGAAATACTAAGGAGAAAATTTCCAAGTGATGCTCAACTCAAATCCTACACCTACCAATCCCTTCGAGTGAAGCCATTGGAAATCTCATACAGTTCAGTCAATTTCTTCAGTGAAAGAGACGCAGTTCTTCTGGTCACTGAGGACTTTGCTCTGACTGAGGAGTTAGGAATTCGCCAATGCGAATTGCCTACACTGTGAGGAACATGATAGCCCTAAGGAATTTGAACCTCAAATTTCCGACCGTTGCTGTGCTGCTCGCCAGCTGTCCCAAAATATCTTATCCACCTAACGGTCATATCATGGAAGGGCATTTATGTCTTATCATGTCGGGCTGCTCCCTAGGCTATAAATAGCTGCCCCCTACAACCACTAGCTGGTTGGCTGCTCCGCGAGAACTTGACACTTGTCACTTGAGAGCAACTCATCCTCCGAGGACTTTGAGCGAAAATCATCAAGTGAGGAAAATCCAAACCCAAACCCAAACACCTACAAACCCAAAGTGATTGAGCATCACTGAAGAGATTGATCCTGCGTGGATCCGACGCTTGTTACGTTTGAAGACTGTGCTTCTTCCAGACGGTTAGGCGTCAAGGTCTAGAGCATCCAAGAGGAATTGTGGATCGCCGAGTGACCGAGTTTGTGAAGGTTTGGAAGTCACCTGAAGACTTACCACGAGTGATTGGGCAAGGACTGTGTGTCCTTAGCTCAAGGAGAATACGGTGAGGACTGTGTGTCCGGGACTGGGTGTCCTCGAGTTTAAATACTCAGCCGCTCCAACCAGATGTACAACTGAGACAGCAGTTGGAACTGGTCTACCAAATCATTGTCTTCACCAAGCCAACTGGTTCTATTTCCTCAACACTTTCATTTCCTCATTACTGTGTTGTGTGTTTGTTCATATCTGTGTTTGAAGACTTTGACTGAAGACTTTCTCAATTTCCTCAGTTCAATTTCTTCAGTCTGTTTGTCTTCATCTTGTGCTATCATGTGTTTACGCTTTCTGTACTCTGTGTTTGTCTTCATTTCATCATGATGACCATGCGTGTATTCTGTTATGTTTGCTTCCGAGTACTTATTCCGCTGCTAGTAGTTCTTCGCTAAGGAATTTCCTCACTAGCAAATTCCTCAGTGAAGAATTTCATAAAAATCGCCTATTCACCCCCCCTCTTGTCGATATAACGCACTTTCAAGGGTGATGCAGTAAAGTAGCGTAAGTATTTCCCTCAGTTTTTGAGAACCAAGGTATCAATCCAGTAGGAGGTCACACTCAAGTCCCTTGCACCTACACAAACAAATAAGAAGCTCGCAACCAACGCGATAAAGGGGTTGTCAGTCCATTCACGGTCACTTACGAGAGTGAGATCTGATAGAGATGATAAGATAATATTTTTGGTATTTTTATGATAAAGAGTAAAAGTAAAGAAAGCAAAGTAAATAGTAATGGAAATAACTGGAGATTAACATGATGGAAAATAGACCCGGGGGCCATAGGTTTCACTAGTGGCTTCTCTCAAGAGCATAAGTATTACGGTGGGTGAACGAATTACTGTCGAGCAATTGATAGAATTGAGCATAGTTATGAGAATATCTAGGTATTATCATGTATATAGGCATCACGTCTGTGACAAGTAGACCAACTCCTGCCTGCATCTACTACTATTACTCCACACATCAGCCGCTATCCAGCATGCATATAGAGTATTAAGTTCATAACAACAGAGTAACACCTTAAGCAAGATGACATGATGTAGAGGGATAAACTCATGCAATATGATATAAACCCCATCTTTTTATCCTCGATGGCAACAATACAATACGTGTCGTTTCCCCTACTGTCACTGGGATCGAGCACCGCAAGATTGAACCCAAAGCTAAGCACTTCTTCCATTGCAAGAAAGATCAATCTAGTAGGCCAAATCAAACTGATAATTCGAAGAGACTTGCAAAGATAACCAATCATACATAAAAGAATTCAGAGAAGATTCAAATATTGTTCATAGATAATCTTGATCATAGACCCACAATTCATTGGATCTCGACAAACACACCGCAAAAGAAGATTACATCGAATAGTTCTCCAAGAGAATCGAGGAGAACTTTGTATTGAGATCCAAAGAGAGAGAAGAAGCCATCTAGCTAATAACTATGGACCCGAAGGTCTAAGGTAAACTACTCACACATCATCGGAGAGGCTATGGTGCTTATGTAGAAGCCCTCCGTGATCGATGCCCCTCCGGCAGGACGCCGGAAAAGGCCCCAGGATGGGATCTCACGGGTACCGAAGGTTGCGGTGGTGGAATTAGGTTTTCGTGGTCGCTTCTGATGGTTTGGCGGTGCGTTGGTATATATAGGAGGAAGAAGTAGGTCGGTGGAGCCACGAGGGGCCCACGAGGGTGGAGGGCGCGCCGGGGGGGGGGGCTGCCTCGTGGCCGCCTTGTTTTTTGCTTGACGTCCACTCCAAGTCCTCTGGATCATGTTTGTGCCAAAAATCATGGTCCCGAAGGTTTCATTCTGTTTGGACTCCGCTTGATATCTTTTTACTGGAAAACTCTGAAATAGGCAGAAAACAACAATTTGGGCTGGGCCTCCGGTTAATAGGTTAGTCCCAAAAATAATATAAAAGTGTATAAATAAGCCCATTAAACATCCAAAACAGAATATATAATAGCACGGAATAATAAAAAATTATAGATACGTTGGAGACGTATCAAGCATCCCCAAGCTTAATTCCTGCTCATCCTCGAGTAGGTAAATGATAAAAACAGAAATTTTTATGTGGAATGCTTCTTAGCATAATTCTCAATGTAAATCTTTTTATTGTGGCACGAATGTTTAGATCCGAAAGATTCAAGATAAAAGTTTAATGTTGACATAAAAACAATAATACTTCAAACATGCTAACCAAGCAATTATGTCTTATCAAAATAACATAGCCAAAGAAAGCTTATCCCTACAAAATCATATAGTTAGGCCATGTTTCAATATTGTCACACAAACGTTCTCATCGTGCATACGATGACAAGCTGAGCAATTGGTTCATACTTTTTAACGCGCTTCAGCCTTTTCAACTCGTATGCAATACATGAGCGCAAGCCATGGATATAGCACTATGGGTGGAGCAAAGTATAATGATGGGGGTTATGAGAGAAGACAAAAAGGTAGAAAGTCTCACATTGACGCGGCTAATCAATAGGCTATGGAGATGCCCATCAATTGATGCCAATGAGAGGAGTAGGGATTGCCATGCAACGGATGCACTAGAGTATAAATATATGAAACCTCAACAAAAGGAACTAAGTGGGTGTGCATCCAACTTGCTTGCTCACGAATACCTTGGGCATTTTGAGGAAGCCCATCATTGGAATATACAAGCCAAGTTCTATAATGAAAATTCCCACTAGTATATGAAAGTGACAACATAGGAGACTCTCTATCATGAAGATCACGGTGCTACTTAGTTCCTTCTCTCTTTTTCTCTCATTTTTTTCTTTCTTTCTTTTTTCTTTTTTTCTTTTTTGGGCCTTTTTTTCTTTGGCCTCTTTTTTTATTTAGTCTGGAATCTCATCCGACTTGTGGGGGAGTCATAGTCTCCATCATCCTTTCCTCACATGGGATAATGCTCTAGTAATGATGATCATCACACTTTATTATTTACAACTCAACAATTACAACTCAATATTTAGAACGAAATATGACTCTATGTGAATGCCTCCGGCGGTGTACCGGGATATGCAATGAATCAAGAGTGACATGCGTGAAAAAATTATGAATGGTGGCTTTGCCACAAAATATGATGTCAACTACATGATCATGCAAAGCAATATGACAATGATAAAGCGTGTCATAATAAACGGAACGGTGGAAAGTTGCATGGCAATATATCTCGGAATGGCTATGGAAATGCCATTATAGGTAGGTATGGTGGTTGTTTTGAGGAAGATATAAGGAGGCTTATGTTTGATATAGCATATCATATCACGGGGTTTGGATGCTCCGGCGAAGTTTGCTCCAACTCTCAAGGTGAGAAAGGGCAATGTGTGGTACCGTAGAGGCTAGAAAATTGTGGAAGGTTGAGAGTGCATATAATCCATGGACTCACATTAGTCATAAAGAACTCATATACTTATTGCAAAAGTTTATTAGCCCTCGAAGCAAAGTACTACTACGCATGCCCCTAGAGGGATAGATTGGTAGGAAAAGACCATCGCTCGTCCCCGACCGCCACTCATAGGGAAAGCAATAAAGTAACACCTATGTGTCAAAATTGTCACACAACTTTTACCATACGC
Organism: Aegilops umbellulata; assembly: GCA_032464435.1. Classification (NCBI taxonomy): domain Eukaryota; kingdom Viridiplantae; phylum Streptophyta; class Magnoliopsida; order Poales; family Poaceae; genus Aegilops; species Aegilops umbellulata. Next base: position 368,573,622 of record CP136054.1, on the reverse strand, counting down.
GCATGCTACGGGGCTTGCCAACTTTAACACAAGTATTTCTCAATTTCACAATTACTCAAGTAGCACACTCTAATATTACCACCTTTATATCTCAAAACACTTATCAAGTATCTAACTTCTCATGATATTAAATGAACTCAATATGGAAGATTAATTTCACAATTAAAGCAAATTACCATGCTGTTTAAGACTCTCAAAATAATATAAGTGAAGTATGAGAGATCAATAATTTCTATAAAACACAACCACCGCCGTGCTCTAAAAGATATAAGTGAAGCACTAGAGCAAAAACTATATAGCTCAAAAGATATAAGTGAAGCACATAGAGTATTCTAAAAAATTCCGAATCATGTGTGTCTCTCTCAAAAGGTGTGTACAACAAGGCTGATTGTGGGAAACTAACAAACAAAGACTCAAAGCATACAAGACGCTCCAAGCAAAACACATATCATGTGGTGAATAAAAATATAGCTCCAAGTAAAGTTACCTATGGGTGAGGACGAAAGAGGGGATGCCTTCCGGGGCATCCCCAAGCTTTGGCTTTTTGGTGTCCTTGGATCCCATGCTTAGGCTCTTGCCACTCCTTGTTCCATAATTCATTAAATCTTTACCCAAAACTTGAAAACTTCACAACACAAAACTTAACAGAAAATCTCGTGAGCTCCATTAGCGAAAGAAAAAAAAACACCACTTCAAGGTACTGTAATGAACTCATTCTTTATTTATATTGGTGTTAAACCTACTGTATTCCAACTTCTCTATGGTTTATAAGCTCGTTTACTAGCCGTAGATTCATCAAAATAAGCAAACAACACACGAAAAACAGAATCTGTCATAAAAAAAACAGAACAGTTTGTAGTAATCTGTAACTAACGCAAACTTCTGGAACTCCAAAAATTCTACCAAAATAGGACGACCTAGATAATTTTTTTATTGATCAGATGCAATTAAAATCAGTATTTTATCACATTCTGGTGATTTTAACAATTGTTTTCGTGAATAGAAAGTTTCTGGAATTTTCAGCAAGATTAAATAATTATCATCCAAGAAGATCATATATGTTTAACTTGGCACAAACACTAATTAAAACACAAAAACAAATCTAACCAGAGGCTAGATCAAAGATTTATTCCTAAAAAGAACCAAAAATCAAAAACACTAAAAAAAATTGGGTTGCCTCCCAACAAGCGCTATCGTTTAACGCCCCTAGCTAGGCATAAAAGCAAGGACAGATCTAGGTATTGCCATCTTTGGTAGTTGGGAAGAAAAGAGAAAAATTATTATCTATAGCATTAATCTTTCTATTCCGATAGAGCACATGGTCATTAATGGTGGAAGAAAGATTAAGCATGTTACGAAAATTTGCATCTAAGCTAGCCTTTATCTCTTTGATAGTTTCGTTTTGATAAGAGAGCAAAAGAGAGGTAGAATGGACCTTCTCATTCATCGGGTGCCCAAATATGGTTTTCATCTTTTCATAGGTATCTATGGCATCCCCTTAAAGAAAACCTTCTTCAAAAATAGAGTCTAAGACATGCTTAAACGACGAAGGTAAGGCAACATAAAAGCTTTTCAAGTATATTTCAATTTGATATTGGGGTACATAGCTAGCCCGGATCCTTAGTAACCTATCCCAGGCATCTTTCAAAGACTCATCAAGTAAATAATGAAATATTCCAGAATCATCTTCATCAAAATTATTAGGACTCTCATTGATGACCCCGGTATGTCTTTCTATAGCATCATTGTTTATGAGCTTAGAGAGGATAGAGGGATTATCCAAGGTACTAAAACCCAAGAGGGAACCCTTAACCCTTTTTGATTCAGAGATGGCGAGAGAAAAGCGAACGGGAAAAAAGCAAATGGAAAGAGAGGGCGAATAAAGCGGCAAGGGTGAAGTGGGGGAGAGGAAAAACGAGAGGCAAATGACAAATAATGTAATGCAAGGGATAAGAGTTTGTGATGGGTAGTTGGTATGTCTTCACTTGTGTAGACTCGGCAACGTCGCCAAGAATGGCTTGTTGTTGGGAGTCAAATCTTGACTTGACTTGGCGAACACCTCCCCGGCAATGGCGCCAGAAATCCTTCTTGCTACCTCTTGAGCACTGCTTTGGTTTAAAGGGTGATGCAGTAAAGTAGCATAAGTATTTCCCTCAGTTTTTGAGAACCAAGGTATCAATCCAGTAGGAGGTCACACTCAAGTCCCTTGGACCTACACAAACAAATAAGAACCTCGCAACCAACGCGATAAAGGGGTTGTCAATCCCTTCACGGTCACTTACGAGAGTGAGATCTGATAGAGATGATAAGATAATATTTTTGGTATTTTTATGATAAAGAGTAAAATTAAAGAAAGCAAAGTAAATAGTAATGGAAATAACTGGAGATTAATATGATGGAAAATAGACCCGGGGGCCATAGGTTTCACTAGTGGCTTCTCTCAAGAGCATAAATATTATGGTGGGTGAACGAATTACTGTCGAGCAATTGATAGAATTGAGCATAGTTATGAGAATATCTAGGTATGGTAATGTATATAGGCATCACGTCCGTGACAAGTAGACCGACTCCTGCCTGCATCTACTACTATTACTCCACACTTCGACTGCTATCCATCATGCATCTAGAGTATTAAGTTCATAAGAACGGAGTAACACCTTAAGCAAGATGACATGATGTAGAGGGATAAACTCATGCAATATGATATAAACCCCATCTTTTTATCCTCGATGGCAACAATACAATACGTGTCATTTCCCCTACTGTCACTGGGATTGAGCACCACAAGATTAAACCCAAAGCTAAGCACTTCTCCCATTGAAAGAAAGATCAATCTAGTAGGCCAAACCAAACTGATAATTCGAAGAGAATTGGAAAGATAACCAATCATACATAAAAGAATTTAGAGAAGATTCAAATATTGTTCATAGATAATCTTGATCATAAACCCACAATTCATCGGATCTCGACAAACACACCGCAAAAGAAGATTAGATCGAATAGATCTCCAAGAGAATTGAGGAGAACTTTGTATTGAGATCCAAAGAGAGAGAAGAAGCCATCTAGCTAATAACTATGGACCCGAAGGTCCGAGGTAAACTACTCACACATCATCGGAGAGGCTATGGTGTTGATGTAGAAGCCCTCCATGATCGATGCCCCCTCCGGCGGGACGCCGGAAAAGGCCCCAAGATGGGATCTCACGGGTACAGAAGGTTGCGGCGGTGGAATTAGGTTTTCGTGGTCGCTTCTGATGGTTTGGGGGTACGTAGGTATATATAGGAGGAAGAAGTAGGTCGGTGGAGCCACGAGGGGCCCACGAGGGTGGAGGGCGCGTCCCCTACCTCGTGGCCGCCTCGTTCGTTGCTTGGCGTCCACTCCAAGTCCTCTGGATCACGTTTGTTCCAAAAATCACGCTCCCGAAGGTTTCATTCCGTTTGAACTTCGTTTGATATCTTTTTTCTGCGAAACTCTGAAATAGGCAAAAAAACAGCAATTTGGGCCGGGCCTCCGGTTAATAGGTTAGTCCCAAAAATAATATAAAAGTGTATAAATAAGCCCATTAAACATCCAAAACAGAATATATAATAGCATGGAACAATAAAAAATTATAGATACGTTGGAGACGTATCACCGACCGCCACTCATAAAGAAGACAATCAACAAATAAATCATGCTCGAACTTCGTTACATAACGGTTCACCATATGTGCATGCTACAGGAATCACAAACTTTAACACAAGTATTTCTACAATCCATAATCACTCACTAGCATGAGTCTAATATCACCATCTTTATACCTGATACGTCTCCAACGTATCTATAATTTTTGATTGTTCCATGCTGTTATATTATCAATCTTGGATGTTTTATAATCATTTATAGTCATTTTATATCACTTTTTGGTACTAACCTATTAACATAGTGCCAAGTGCTAGTTGTTGTTTTCTGCATGCTTTTTACATCGCAGGAAATCAATACCAAACGGAGTCCAATTGCAACGAAACTTCACGGAGATTTTTTTGGACCAGAAGACACCTAATGGGCCAAGGCTGCACCTGGGGGTGCTCCGAGGAGAGCACAACCCACCAGGGCACGCCAGGAGGCCCAAGCGCGCCCTGGTGGGTTGTGCCCACCTCGGGTGCCCCCCGGACCGCTCTTTGCTCTATAAATACCCAAATATTCCAGAAACCCTCAGGGGGTCGACAAAAATCAATTCCAGCAGCCGCAGAGTCCAGAACCACCAGGTCCAATCTAGACACCATCTCGGATGGGGTTCACCACCTCCATTGGTGCCTCTCCGATGATGCGTGAGTAGTTCTTTATAGACCTTCGGGTCCGTAGTTAGTAGCTAGATGGCTTCCTCTCTCTCGCTGAATTCTCAATACAATGGTCTCTTGGGGATCCATATGATGTAACTCTTTTTGCGGTGTGTTTGTTGGGATCGATGAACTTTGAGTTTATTATCAGATCTATCTTTTTATATCCATGAAAGTATTTGAGTTTCTTTGATCTCTTTTATGCATGATTGCTTATAGCCTCGTATTTCCTCTCCGATATTTGGGTTTTGTTTGGCCAACTTGATCGATTTATCTTGCAATGGGAAGAGGTGCTTTGTAGTGGGTTCGATCTTACGGTGCTTGATCCCAGTGATAGAAGGGGAACTGACACGTATGTATCGTTGCTACTAAGGATAAAACGATGGGGTCTATCTCTACATAGATAGATCTTTTCTACATCATGTCATCGTTCTTATTGCATTACTCCGTTTTTTCATGAACTTAATACACTAGATGCATGCTGGATAGCAGTCGGTGTGTGGAGTAATAGTAGTAGATGCAGGCATGAGTCGGTCTACTAATCTTGGACGTGATGCCCATGTAATGATAATTGCTTGGACATCGTCATGAGTATTTGAAGTTCTATCAATTTCCCAATAGTAATTTGTTCATCCACCGTTTGCGATTTTTCTTGAGGGAAGCCACTAGTGAAACCTACGGCCCCCGGGTCTCTTTCTCATATTATTTGCCTTTATGATCTATTTTCCTTTGCTTTTATTTTCAGACCTATTAAACCAAAAATACAAAAATACCTTTCTGAATTTTATTCTTATTTATTTTATTTGGCGTTCGATCTATCAATCTACTACAATTTTATCTCACGTCCGTTTGCCCATCTAGGGCGCCGCTACCCGAAAGGGATTGACAACCCCTTTTACACGTCGGGTTGTGAGAAGTTGTTATTTGTGTGCAGGTGTTGTTTATGTTGTGTTGCTTGCTTCTCCTACTGGTTCTATAACCTTGGTTTCACATCTGAGGGAAATACCTACTGCTGCTATGCTGCATCATCCCTCCCTCTTTGGGGAAATACCGATGTAGCTTCAAGCCGCATCAAAAGGAATTTCCGACGCCGTTGCCAGGGAGGATCTTCAACATATACCAGGTTCCTAATCACAAATCTCATCTCCTTGCAGTTTACATTATTTGCCATTTTTCTCTCATTTTCCTCTCCCCCACTTCAAAAAATTTGTCGTTTTATTCGCCCCTCTTTTTCGTTCGTCGTTTTCTTGCCGGATTTGTTTTTGTGGGCAATTTTGTTTGCCGTTTTTATCGTCATGGATATTTCTTCCTCTATTGCGTGTACTCCCGAGAATGAAGTTCTCAACTTTAAACAAAGTGTAGGAGAAAATTTGAAAGATGCTTCGTATAGAATTTGCAATGCTCATAATAGATCTATTCGAAAGCAATCTACCGTTGTTCTTCTTCATTGTTTTTATGTGGGCATCACCACTTGGTATAGATTCGTCCTTGATAGAATTACCAGTGAAAATTTCTTGATGTGTCCCTCTCTTGATGCTTTTAATGCTATGGGAAATTTAGTTGGCTCACAAGCCCTTATGATTAATGAAACAACTTTGACTCTTGAGCATGCCATGGAAACATTAGATGCTATTGAAAAGAAAATGCCTACTAAAGAGCATATTGAAAATTTGGATAAAAAGATGCATAATTTTGCCACTAAAATTAGGACAGAAGTGGGGGAATTTTTTAAGTTGTTAAAAGAAAAGGAAACTATAATTCATGAAATAATTGAAGAGAGCCCGTCTCGGATTGATAAACTGGAAGAAATCTTTAGTAATTTGAGTACGACTTTTGCTTCCGCTAAAATTGATGAGAAAACTCTCGTAAAAATTGGCAAAACTACCCAAGTCACTAAGAGCAAGGGTGCAACTTCTAGTAAAGAGGATATTAAGATGATTAGTATCCACCCAGATTTTGTTGAAGTTATAAGAGATCCCTTTGGCAAGAATGAATTCTTTAAATTTGTTCGTAGGATTATTGTCATTGAAAATATCTATGCTAAATCTCTAAGGGATTCTAAGTGTTTGATTGAAGAGTTGAACAAAGATGACAAAACTTAGATCCTTGTTTATGCCTAGCTAAGGGCGTAAAACTATAGCGCTTGTTGGGAGGCAACCCAATGAATACAACTTATTTTTGCTTTTTTCTTTCTGTTCTTGAGTGTTTGCACAATTTTGCTACTGTTATGATTGTTTTTTTGCGTTTTAATTAGTGTTTTTGCCAAGTAAAGCCTTTAGGATCTTCTTGGGTGATAGTTGATTGATCTTGCTGAAAAACAGAAACTTTTGCTCTCACAAAAACAATTCTAATTTTTTACCAGAGCGTGCTAAAATGCCAATTCTTTTTGCAGTAGATTAATATACAAATTGCTCAGGTCGTTGATAACCCACAAGTATGGGGGATCAATTTTAGCTCTTTTCGATAAGTAAGAGTGTCAAACCCAACGAGGAGCAGAAGGAAATGACAAGTAGTTTTCAGTAAGGTAGTGTATGCAAGTGCTGAAATTGTAAGTAATGGAGTAGTTTGATAGCAAGATAATTTGTAACGAGTAAGTAACGATAGTAGTAGTAAAAGTGCAGCAAGGTAGCCCAATCCTTTTAATACAAAGGATAGGCCAAAACGGTCTCTTGTGATAAGCAAAGCATTCTTGAGGGTACACGGGAATTTCATCTAGTCACTTTCATCATGTTGGTTCGATTTGTGTTCGCTACTTTGATAATTTGATATGTTGGTGGACCGGTGCTTAGGTGATGTTCTTACTTAAACAAACTTCCTACTTATGATTAACCCTCCCGGAAGCATCCGCAACTACGAGAAATGTATTAAGAATAAATTCTAACCATAGCATTAAACTTTGGGATCCAATCGGTCCCTTACGGAATAGCGCATAAAGTGAGGTTTAAGTTTCTGTCACTCTCGGAAACCACCATCTAATTACTACTCCACAATGCATTCCCATAGGCCCAAATATGGTGAAGTGTCATGTAGTCGACGTTCACATGACACCACTAAGGGAATCACAACATACATACTATCAAAATATCAAACACATATTAAGTTCACATGACTACTTGCAACATGATTTCTCCCGTGACCTCAAGAACAAACATGACTACTCACAAATGATAAACATGCTCATGATAAGAGGAGTATTAAATAGCATTTTGGATCTTAACATATAAACTTCCACCAAATAAACCATATAGTAATCAACTACAAGATATAATCAACACTACTAGTCACCCACAAGCAACAATCTATAGTTCCGGTAACAAGATTGAACACAGGAGATGAACTAGGGTTTGAGATGAGATGGTGTTGTTGAAGAGGTTGATGGAGATTGCCCTCCCCAAGATGGGAGAGTTGTTGATGATGATGAGGACGATGATTTCCCCCTCGGGGAGGGAAGTTCCCCCAGCAGAATCGCTCCACCGAAGGGCAAAAGTGCTCCTACCCAAGTTTCGCCTCGAGGCGGCGGCGCTTCGCCCCAAAATTCGTCCTCTTATTTTTCTAGGTCAAAATGACTTATATCCCAGAAGATGGGCACCGAAGGTTGGCCGAGGAGGCCACAACCCCCCAGAGCGCGCCAGGGGGCCCTGGCGCGCCCAGGTGGGTTGTGCCCACCTGGTGGCCCCTCTCTGGTAGTTATTTGCTCCAGTAATTCTGATTTATTCCATAAAAAATCCCCGTGAAGTTTCAGCTTGTTTGGGGTTGTGTAGAATAGGTAGTCTGACGTAGGTTTTTCAGGTCCAAATTTCCAGCTGCCGAAATTCTCCCTCTTGGTGTGTACCTTGCAAATTATGAGAGAAAAGGCATTAGAATTACTCCAAAAAGCGTTATTATGGATCAAAACATTATAAATAACAGTAAGAAAACATGATGCAAAATGGACGTATCACCCCCCCCCCCAAGCTTATACCTCGCTTGTCCTCAAGCGAAAACTGAAATCAAAAAACATGTCCACATACTTTGAGAGCGTGGTGTCGATAAAAACAAAATACGGACATAGAAGCATCATGTTTATTATTATAACAACACAAAAATTAAACATAGGACTTTTATCATAGAAGTTTTATCATATATTCCTCATGAATAAGTAATAGTTCATCACACAATTGAAGTATAAAGCAAAAACTCTATTAGAAAGCAACAAACTATGTTCTCAGTCAACTTTGCAACTACAATTCATCATCTTTTCAGGAAAGGTCGCGTATCGGAGCCTTTAGGCAAGTCCACATACTCAACCATCATATAGTCTTCTATGATTGCTAACACTCACCTCATACCCATGAGCAAAACGCCAACCGGACACACAGAAAGATAGGAGCTTATAGTTTCGCCTCCCAACATACTCAACTCAAGGGTGATGTCAACAATAATAACTCATGTTACCTATATTAAACTGGACATATGTGCCTAGATCTTTCCTCACCACATGATGCTTGCCAAAGGAGAAAAATAAAAGGAATAGAAGGAAAACTTTGACTCTTTGCATAAAAGTAAATACATAAAAGTAAAAGATAGGCCCTTCGCAGAGGGAAGCAGAGGTGGCCATGCGCTTATTTGTTTGCATGCTCAATCCCTTAGTGCTAGAGAACGTCACGTTGTATTGCCCCTTAAGATGACAACCTTTATTATGCAGTCTGTCACTTTTATTCTTTGTCATCCAAGTTCGTACAACACTCAATTTTCCCTTACACTAAATGATCTCACACTTTTAGAAGCAATTTTTATTGCCTTTTTGCACCGATGACAACTTACTTGAGGGATCTTGCTCAATCCCGAGGTAGGTATGGTGGACACTTGAAAGTAAGATTTGGGTTTAATGGTTTTTGGATGCACAAGTAGTATCTCTACTTAGTGCGGAATTTTTGGCTAGCAAAATAGGAGGCAAGCACCATATGTTAGATCTATGACAATATGACTTCTATGTGAATATAAACAAACATAAACCATTAAGTTGTCTTCCTTGTCCAACGTCAACAATTTTGGCATATAATATTTTGATGAGGGATCACAATCACAAAAAAAATCTAGGATAGTATATTTATATGTGAATCTTCTCTTCCCTTATTAATTCTTTCATGAGTTGCATCATTGACTAATGCTATGTTTGTCAACCTCTAATAAAATTTTCTACTTATACATTTCCTTATGTGGTGCTATCACCTACCATAGGGTTAGTATATAATCTTATTGATTTATTTCCTTTCTCTTATTCTTTCTTTATTTCTTTTCTTTTATTTGCAACATGAAAGTAAAGAAAGCAAAAACTCGTGCTAAACTTTATTATATAACTTGCACACGATTACAAGGATAGATCACTAAGCAAACTCTTAAAGAAGAAAGGATCGAACAAACTTTTATTCATCTAATGCAAAAGATCGAACTAAAATAAGTAAAAGTGATAAGATAGTGGGATGATACGATACCGGGGCACCTCCCCCAAGCTTGGCGGAAACCAAGGGGAGTGCCCATACTCGATACTCAGTTCTACTTTGGCGGTGAAGAATATGATGGTGATGAAGGAGAGATCTTGTCCTCGGATTTCCATGGCAGTGGTCCACCATCATAAGAGGAGGAGTGAGTCTCATGGGACCTGCAACTAGCAGCCAAACTCATACCTTTGAACCTCGCCTCATATTCAAAGACTTGGTTTTTGAGGTCATAGATCTGGCTTTGGAGGAAGTTGATTGCTCGTTGAGGGTGAAGATGATGTCCTTCATGGGCTTTCGATCCACCTTGAGATCACGAGAAAGGTCCGTGATCATGAGGTGATTAGCATTGAGCCCACGCTCCAGCATCCCCTTGTACCGGAAGACTTCCTGCTCCATGGCTTCAAGCTTGGCCTCCACGGTTCCGTGCCCTTGGGACCTTGATCATCGTGGATGTACAACAGCCCCTCATGCATCTGGATGGTTTGAGGGTGCTGCACCACCTCCCGTAGATAAGGGTTGATGACGTTCTTGAAGAACATGTCCTTGGAGGAGCTTGAAGAGGCCATGGTAGATGGGATCTGACAGAAAACAACAGGGAAAAAGGGAACAAAGGACTTCTTCACGACACAATGGTTAACAGGTTCGGGAAGTATATATAGATTTTTTATCTTGGAAGACAAGCATAAAGAGGAAAAACGGAGTACGGAGGTGTCCCAGGTGGGCACAACCCACCTGGGCGCGCAATGCCTGGCGCACCCTGGTGTATTGTGCCCACAAGGGGACGCTTCCTGGAAGTTTCTTTATTCCTAAAATTATTAAATATTCCAAACTGATAAAAAATATTTTTGCGGATTTTTCGGAGTCCGTTTACTTACCGTATCACGTATCTCCTTATTTTCACAATTCTGGAATGTTCTAGAAAGACTCTTTTATGTGTTCTTCCAGTGTTAAAGTTTGGATAATATTACTTTCAACATTAATAGGTGTACCTGAGATATAATGCTTTATTCGTTGCCCATTGACAACCTTCGGGTTAGTACCTTCGGAATTATTTATTTTGATGGCTCTAGACCGGTAAACCTCCTCAATGACATATGGGCCTTCCCATTTTGAGAGAATTTTTCGTGCAAAGAATCTGAAACGAGAGTTGTAAAAAAGAACATATTCTCCAACTTTAAACTCACGCTTTTGAATTCTTTTTTCATGCCATCTTTTAACTTTTTATTTAAATAATTTTGCATTCTCATAAGCTTGGGTTCCCCATTCATCTAAAGAGCTAATATCAAATAACCTCTTTTCACCAGCAACTTTGAAATCATAGTTGAGCTCTTTAACTGCCCAATATGCTTTATGTTCTAACTCAAGAGGCAAATGACAAGCTTTTCCATAAACCATTTTATGTGGAGACATACCCATAGGATTTTTATATGCTGTTCTATAAGGCCAAAGTGCATCATCTAATTTCTTGGACCAATTCTTCCTGGACTATTAACAGTCTTTTGCAAAAATAATTTTATTTCTCTATTGCTAAGTTCAACTTGACCACAAGACTGAGGATGATAGGGTGATGCAATTCTATGGTTAATATCATACTTGGCAAGCATCTTACGGAAAGCACCATGAATAAAGTGTGAACCACCATCAGTCCTTAAATATCTAGGGACTCCAAACCTTGGGAAAATAACTTCCTTAAACATTTTAATAGAGGTGTTGTGATCAACACTACTAGTTGGAATAGCTTCTACCCATTTAGTAACATAATCAACATCAACCAAAATATGTGTATACCCATTAGAGGAAGGAAAAGGTCCCATGTAATCAAATCCCCAAACATCAAATGGTTCAACAACAAGATAATAATTCATAGGCATTTCTTGACGCTTACCGATATTACCTATTCTTTGACATTCATCATAAGATGAGACGAACTTCCTGGCATCCTTGAAGAGAGTAGGCCAAAAAAGTCCAGATTATAATACCTTGTGAGCAGTTCTATCTCCAGCATGATGCCCTCCATAAGCTTCGGAGTGACATTTCTGCAGGATTTGTCCCTGTTCATGCTCAGGTACACAACGTCTAATAGTACCATCTACTCCTTTTTATAAAGATGTGGGTCATCCCAAAAGTAATGTCTTAAATCATAGAAGATTTTTTTCTTTTGTTGGTATGTAAAGCTAGGTGGTAAATATTTAGCAACAATGTAATTAGCATAATCAACATACCAAGGAGTACTATGAGAAACATTTATTGCAGGTAACTGCTCATCAGGGAAACTATCATCAATAGCTAGTGGGTCATCAAGCACATTTTCAAGCCTAGACAAGTTATCATCTACTGGGTTCTCAGCTCCTTTTCTATCAATGATATGTAAATCAAATTCTTGCAACATGAGAACCCATCGAATAAGTCTAGGTTTAGCATCTTTCTTTTCCATAAGATATTTAATAGCAGCATCGTCTATGTGAACAGTTACTTTTGAATCAACAATATAAGGTCTAAATTTATCACAGGCAAACACCATTGCTAAGAATTCCTTTTCAGTAGTAGCATAATTTCTTTGAGCATTGTCTAGAGTTTTACTAGCATAATGAATAACATTCAATTTCTTATCAACTCTTTGTCCTAGAACATCACCAACAACATAATCACTAGCATCACACATAATTTCAAAAGGCAAGTTCCAATCAGGTGGTTGAACAATAGGTGCAGAAATTAAGGCTTTCTTGAGTGTTTCAAAGGCTTCTAAACAATCATCATAAAAAACAAAAGGAACATCCTTTTGCAAGAGACTAGTGAGAGGCCTAGAAATTTTAGAGAAGTCTTTGATAAATCTCCTATAGAAACCAACATGACTTAGGAAACTACGAATACCTTTTATATGTTTAGGACTTGGCATTTTCTCAATTGCATCAACCTTAGCTTGGTCCACTTCAATACCTCTTTCAGAAATTTTATGACCCAAGACAATGCCTTCATTAACCATAAAGTGGCACTTCCTCCAATTCAAGAAAAGATTTGTTTGTTCACATCTCTGCAAAACTCACTCAAGATTGGTTAAACAATCATCAAAAGACTTCCCATACACAGAAAAGTCATCCATGAAAACCTCAACAATCTTTTCACAAAAGTCAGAGAATATAGCAATCATACATCTTTGAAAGGTAGAAGGTGCATTACATAAACCAAAAGGCATACATCTATAAGCATAGGTTCCAAAGTGACAATTAAAAGTAGTCTTTTCTTGATCAGGTTGAGAAACAGGTATTTGTGAGAAGCCAGAATATCCATCAAGGAAGCAAAAGTGTGTGTTCTTAGATAATCTTTGAAGCATTTGATCAATAAAAGGCAAAGGGTAATGATCTTTTCTAGTTGCTTTATTTAATTTTCTAAAATCAATTACCATTCTATAGCCTGTAAAAATTCTTTGTGGAATGAGTTCATTCTTATCATTAGGAACAACAGTAATACCTCCTTTCTTAGGTACATAATGAACATGACTTACCCATCTACTATCAGCTATAGGATAGATTATACCTGCTTCCAAAAGTTTTAGGATTTCCGTTCTTACCACTTCCTTCATTTTTGGATTTAACCGGCGTTGGTGATCAACAACGGGTTTAACATCAGGTTCCATATTATTTTTGTGCTGACATAGAGTGGGACTAATGCCCTTTAAATAATCAAGAGTATATCCAATAGTAGCCTGGTGCTTCCTTAGAACTTTCAATAATCTTTCTTCTTCATGTTCTGAAAGGTTAGCACTAATAATAATAGGATATATCTTCTTTTCATCAAGATAAGCATATTTCAAAGTGTCTGGCAATTGTTTTAATTCAAACACAGGATCACCTTTAGGTGGAGTAGGACCTCCTAGAGTTTCAATAGGCAAGTTGTGTTTAAGCAGGTTGTGCAAAGAAAAATTTATCTATTTCATTTCTTTCATGCATATGTAAATCATTTTCATGGTCTGGCAGATATTGTTCTAAAGGATTAGTAGGTGGTACAGCAATAGAAGCAATACCAATTAATTCTTACTAGGCAATTCTTTTTCATGAAGATTTCTACTAAACTTGGAAAAATTAAACTCATGAGACTCATCACCAAATCTAACACCAACAGTTTGTTTCTTACAGTCTATCTTAGCATTAACTGTATTCAAGAAAGGTCTACCAAAGATAATGGGACAAAAGTCATCTTGTGGGGAACCAAGAACAAGAAAATCAGTAGGGTATTTTATTTTCCCACACAAGACTTCAACATCTCTAACAATTCCAAATGGTAATATGGTGTCTCTATTAGCAAGTTTAATAGTAACATCTATGTCTTCTAATTTTGCGGGGGCTATATCTTTCATATTTTCTTGATATAAAGTGTAAGGAATAGCACTCACACTAGCACCCATGTCACATAAACCATGATAACAGTTTATCCTTTTTATCAGGTTTGGCAATTCTAGCAGCTTCTTCACGTAAATAAATAACATGCCCATCTATATCTTCTTCTAAGAGCTCTTTAACCATAGCAATGCTAGGTTCTACTTTAATTTGTTCATTAGGTTTAGGTGTTCTAATATAGCTTTTGTTAACCATAGTTGAAACTTTAGCACATTCCTTTATCCTAACAAGGAAAGGTGGTTTCTCAATGTAAGCAGAAGGAACAACTAATCAACATTATAAAGTATAGTTTCTTCTTTAACTGGTACCGGTTCTTTAATTTCTTCTTTAATAGGTGGGTGATATTTAAACGACTTCTCTTTAGGGAGTTCAATATGAGTAGCAAATGATTCACAAAAGGAGGCTACTATCTCAGAGTCAAGTCATATTTAGTGCTAAACTTTTGAAAAGAATCGGTATCCATAAAAGATTTAACACAATCATATTTAATTTTAATACCTGACTCTTTACCTTCGTCGAGTTCCCAATATTCATAGTTGCATTTAATTCTTTCTAAAAGATCCCACCAAAATTCAATAGTCTTCTTCATAAAAGAACCATCACAAGAAGTATCAAGCATGGTTTGATCATTACGAGAAAGCCGAGCATAAAAGCTATGTATAATAATTTCTCTTGAGAGCTCATGATTGGGGCATGAATATAGCATTAACTTAAGCCTCCCCAAAGATAGAGCAATACTTTCTCCTTCACGAGGCCAACAATTATATATATAATTCCGATCACGATGAACTAGATGCAGAGGATAAATTTTTTGGTGGAACTCCAATTTCAAACGATTCCAATTCCATGATCCAATATCATCGCATAGCCTATACCATGCCAATGCTTTTCCCTTCAAAGGTAAAGGGAAAACCTTTTTCATAACTTGATCCATGGGTAAACCTAAAAGCTTAAACAATCCACAAATTTGTTCCACATATATCAAGTGCATATCAGGATGTTCGGTTCCATCTCCTGCATAAGGATTAGCTAGCAGTTGTTCTATCATACCCGAAGCAATTTCATATTCAATATTTTCAGTAGGTGCAGTAGGTTGAGGGGTAATTAATTGTGGTTCCGGACGAGGTGAAGATAGCCCAAACAAACCCCTCAAAGGATTGTTTTCCATAGTAACAAGTGACAATAAATTTCAGCAAACTATATAAATGTTTCCTTGCCAAAGGCGCTTCACTCCCAGGCAACGACGCCAGAAAATAGCCTTGATAGCCCACAAGTGTAGGGGATCAACTGTAGCTCTTTTCGATAAGTAAGAGTGTCGAACGCAACGAGGAGCAGAAGAAAATGACAAGTACTTTTCAGTAAGGTAGTGTCTTGTAGCGACCCGACCCGAATGGATCAAGTCTCTGTGCTTAAGTGTCATCCCTGGATCAGTATGCTGACACACACAGTACTCGAGGATTTATAACAGAGGTAAATCACATGTATAAAGTAACGTAAATACTATTGCCTCAATCCAAATAGCGGAAGTAACAACAAAGTTGTGGATTCCCATCAACACCAACGGCAAAGTTGAGTCTATAAATCGTAACCCTAACGTATCACTTACTCGTCATAAGATCCTGCAACATGAGACGTTGCAGCCACAAAGGGTCAGTACATTGAATGTACTGGAAAATTCACACCATAGGATAATGATGAATAATAGCTATCACTACATGCATATTTGCCTGGTGGAAAAGCTCTATGGTTATAAATGTTTTGCGAAAAGCCAATTTTTCCCTACTGCAAAGGAATATATTATATTTAACTACAAAGTTGGTCGATAAATATTGAGAAGGTTCCTCCAACTCAATCCCAAAATAATAATCATTAACCCAATCAAGTTAATTAAATAAAGTGTTGAGATCAACATGATAATCTAAGAACCAGATACTCAAGATTGTCCATAACCGGGGACACGACTAACCATGATTAGATTGTACACTCTGCAGAGGTTTGCACACTTTTCTCCACAATACTCGATCGCTTCCGTTGGATTTCTCGCACTACATGATGTTTGAGAAACGGATAACCGAGACACAGTCTTTCAAAAAAATTAACTCTTTACTCCGGGCAGACCATACCAAACCTACAACCCTCTACCTGCTGATCCACCTCTTCAAGAGCTTCACGTAACTTACTCAACTATGCTAGAGCCCATAATAGCTTGTGGCTGCACACGGAAGTTTCTAGCATGAATAATCTTATGATCTCTTTGAGCCTGGGTGGAGATCCATAGGAAAATCACACGGTACCCTGGGATTTCCAAAAATACAGGCAACACTAGATTCTCCAGGTGCCTCAATCCACCCAGATGTGTATTAAAGTTGCCACCTTAAGTTGAACCATTAATTAACAATCTCACATCCGTCTTGGAATACACTCAAACCCAATCCATGTCTACGAGCATAGCATGGCAATATAAGCATAACGTAGTAACTCCCAAGGGTTTGACAGTAACAGGGCAATAGGTTCCTACCTCATCAACTACTTCCCAATACCCACATGTTATCAATCCTACTCATGCAATGTTTGAGGGTTGAAATTAATGCATAAAAATTGGGTATGAAAGGGATATGATCAAAGTGTGAACTTGCCTGCAATGTTGATGAAGATGAATCGCACTCATAACTCTTGATAGTTCTACTCGTCACACTCTGTTCAATCTATCGTAGGCAAGCAATAGTAACCACACATAAGCAATCACTCAAAAGATCGGAAAGAACGAAGAAGACAATTCAGAAAACATCAAAACCAAGAAAATAACTCTTGCAACATAAAACAACTTCTAATAGTACCAAAGTTATGTGGATTTGGCCTTATCAGAAAGTTTAGGTCAAGAGCTTCGATTTGCAAAAAGAATCAACTAAATCGGAGTTATAAAACTCAAGTTATGATCAAACGAAGTTCAAATTCAAATCTGATCTAATTTAAATTTTAAACTTTCAAAAACATGTTTGAGTTGAATTACTGGATAGAGGAGATCGTAACGAAAAAGTGTGCGTTAGTTTCATCTAATTTGGATGAACGAGTAAAAAGTTATTTAAAAAATCAGGGCCAAGCTGTTTTATGGAAGAAAAATAGCTACGGCTAAAAGAATTTTAGGTATAATGTATAAATATAGAGACTAATTGGTAATCTAATTATTTTATCGTACTAGTCTAGAAAACAATAAACTACGGAAGTATAAAAAAGAAAAAAACGAAGAAAGATACCTTTATAAGGAGAGAGAAGACAATTTCCAGAAATCGCGCAGGAGAAAAATATTTTTCTTAAATGAATCTAGTCAAAGCAAAATATTGATTTAACCTGAATCTGATGATTTTTGGTGGCTCTATGGGTCTATATTTATAGGTGGAAAATAGGTTTAGGGGTCAAATGCTAGGCAATATGGGACTAAACGTAGACGTAATTAAACGAAACAGACGAGAACCGCATGGGCTTGAAGACTCACGCGTACATGGGCTGCAGTTTACAAAAATCGGCCTAAGTAAAATAAAAAGGCTGGCTGGGCCTGGCCCATTTAGGAGAGAGAAAAAAATGAGGCGCCCGCTGCCAGTATGCTATGCGTGTGGGCGATAAATAAATATGGGCCGCACGTATAGTTTTTTTAAATAGAAACAGAAGGAAAACCGAATAAAGAAAATAAAGTAAAATTTTATATAGGCATATTATATATCAAAATTTTCAGAAAAATATTTTCTAAGACATGATTTTTTTTCAAAGTCAAATAAAATCCACACAACTTTAAATAAAGCAAAGAGTGCTACTTCTCTAATAAAATCCAATAAAAATCATTTTTAAAATACCAAAATGATTTCAAATTTATTACTCTCCAACTTTCTGTTGTAGGGAATCATGTTACCCTATTTTCAATATATTTTATTTTTGGAGAAAAATAATTTGAATAAAACTCAAATAACTCCAAATTGAAAATAAATTCAAAAGAACTTTGATTTTAATTCTTTGAAACTCCCAACTCATATTTCATATGTTTTGAAGAAGTCATTTTATCTTCGCTCGGGAAAATCATTGAGTTGCATAAATTTCCTGGATTGGAAATATTTTCCAAATGAAATTCAAATATTTTAAACACCCCTTGTCATTTAAATAAATGGAAGAAGTCATGTCATCTTCTCTCCAGGGTTTTGTGGTGAAAATAATTTGAATTCACGGAGATCACGAATGCAAAATGAATGTTTGGGAAAGTCCTTTTATTCCCTCTCATTTAACTTTCAAAAAGTTTTGAATTTCACTCAATTTCACACAATCAATCAAATATATCTATTTATTATAACATTCCAAAATTTAGAATTTTGGGATGTTACATGTCTGCAAGTGCTGAAATTGTAAGTAACGGAGTAGTTTGATTGCAAGATAATTTGTAAGAAGCAAGTAACGATAGTAGTAACAAAAGTGCAGCAAGGTAGCCCAATCCTTTTGAGGCAAAGGACAGGCCAAAACGGTCTCTTATGATAAGCAAAGCGTTTTTGAGGGTACATGGGAATTTCATCTAGTCACTTTCATCATGTTGGTTCAATTTGTGTTCGCTACTTTGATAATTTGATATGTGCGTGGACCGGTGCTTAGGTGTTGTTCTTACTTGAACAAACCTCCTACTTATGATTAACCCTCCCGCAAGCATCCGCAACTACGAGAAAAGTATTAAGAATAAATTCTAACCATAGATTAAACTTTGGGATCTAATCGGTCCCTTACGGAATATCACATAAATTGGGGTTTAAGTTTCTGTCACTCTCCCAACCCACCATCTAATTGCTACCCCACAATGAATTCCCATAGGCCGAAATATGGTGAAGTGTCATGTAGTCGACATTCACATGACACCACTAAGGTAATCACAACGTACATACTATCAAAATATCAAACACATATCAAGTTCACATGACTACTTGCAACATGATTTCTCCCGTGACCTCAAGAAAAAAAGTGACTACTCACAAATGATAAACATGCTCATGATCAGAAGAGTATTAAATAGCATATTGGATCTGAACATATAATCTTCCACCAAATAAACCATATAGTAATCAACTACAAGATGTAATCAAAACTACTAGTCACCCACAAGCACCAATCTATAGTTCCGGTAACAAGATTGAACACAAGAGATGAACTAGGGTTTGAGATGAGATGGTGATGTTGAAGATGTTGATGGATATTGCTCTACCCAAGATGGGAGAGTTGTTGGTGATGATGAGGACATTGATTTTCCCCTCCCGGAGGGAAGTTCCCCCGGCGAATCACTCCACCGGAGGACAAAAGTGCTCCTGTCGAAGTTCTGCCTCGAGGCGGCGGCGCTTCGTCCCGAAAGTCATCCTCTTATTTTTTTCTACGTCAAAATGACTTATATACGAGAAGATGGGCACCGGAGGTGGGCCGAGGAGGCCACAACCTCCCCGGGCGCGCTAGGGGGCCCTGGCGCGCCCAGGTGGGTTGTGCCCACCTGGTGGCCCCCCTCTGGTAGTTATTTGCTCCAGTAATTCTTATTTATTCCATAAAAAATCCCTTTGAAGTTTCAGCTTGTTTGGAGTTGTGCAAAATAGGTAGCCTAACGTAGCTTTTTCAGGTCCAGATTTCTAGCTGCCGGAATTCTCCCTCTTGGTGTGTACCTTGCAAATTATGAGCGAAATGGCATTAGAATTACTCCAAAAAGCATTATTATGGATAAAAACATTATAAATAACAGTAAGAAAACATGATGCAAAATGGACGTATCAGTCTTCCTAGTTTTTCAGAATGTTTGGAGTTTCAGAAGTATTTGAAATAGTCAGATTGCTACAGACTGTTCTGTTTTGACAGATTCTGTTTTGTTTGCGTTGTGTGCTTGATTTGATGGCTCTATGGTTTTCTTTGATGAGTTTTTGCCATAGAAAAGTTGGAATACGGTAGATATAATGCAAAAGCAAAATATGAATTGGTTTGGTATAGTACTTATAGTAGTGATTTGCTTTCTTTTACTACCGGGTCTCATGAAGGTTTTGTTGAGTTTTATGTGATTAAAGTTTTCAAGTTTTGGGTTATCTTACGATGGATTAAGGAATAAGGAGTAAGAAGAGCCTAATCTTGGGGATGCCCCGGCATCCTAGGCTATTATCCAAAAGAGAGCAAGTAACTAAGCTTGGGGATGCCCCGAGTGGCATCCCCTCTTTGTTCTAACAACCATCGGTGTTTTACTCGAAGCTATATTTTTATTGGTCACATACTATGTGTTTTGCTTGGAGAGTCTAGTATGATATGAGTCTTTGATATTTTATTTTGTGTTTTAAGTCTTGATTCCTTTCTGGACACACCTATTTGAGAGAGCCAAAATTATGCCATGACTTGCAAGAATTGCTCTCTATGCTTCACTTAAATTTTTATGAGCTATGGACTTGCTCTAGTGCTTCACTTATATATTTTTGAGCATGGTGTGCTTTAGTATTTTTCAAGAAATTATCTCTTGCTTCACTTAAATTAATTTGAGAGAAAGAAAAATATTATGCTCATGATCTTCACTTATATTTGTTTGAGCTTATCAAAAGCAACATATAAAAATTAGTCCCAAGGTGATAGATATCCAAGAAGGATATAATAAAAACTTTCATGAAGATCATTGGACAAAATAAACTTGATTGTTAGTAATAGTTTTGAGATATGATGATGTGATATGTGGGTCATCTTGATGAGTAATTACACTTTAGTAAGAATATTGGTGATAAGGTGTCGGGGGAAATCTGCCTCCACGAACACCTATGGGGACCGAGCCCCTTTCTGGTTCGGCGGGGGGCGGAGGTCACGCGAAGAGCGGATCGAGGCGATGCACACAAGGAGTTTACCCAGCTTCGGGCCGCACGGATGCGTAAAACCCTACTGCTGCTTTGTGGTTTGTATTGTGTTCTTGTTGCGGGAGCGCTGAGTGCTACAGTACACTCAGGCAACTAATCAGACCGAGCGTGAGTGGCCTTCTCCTCCCTCTCTTCTCGTTGTGCATGGGTCCTACTTTTATATGTGCAAGGGGTTACCCACAGGTGGCAACATAGGTGGGGGTAAAACTGGAAAACGCTGTGTTGGGTACAGCTGTTTGCACAGTGCTATCATACCTAACTCTGACGGCAGGGGACAAGGGCATTAAATGCCCGTCTGGGTCGCCCAAACAGTGCAGAAAAGGGACCGTCAGGGGCGCCACCGTTTGCCACGAAGGCTACCCTGTCAGCGTTGCTTTGCCATCGCATGCCCCTGGCTGCGCAGCCTCTCGCCACGTACGCCTGGAATGGCCCCAGAGCGACACGTGGGTGGATGAGCTGGAACGCAGGCGCGGGGTGGTGACTTGCCGCGGCAAGCGCCTTGCCGCGGTTGATGTCTTGTCGCGCCCGGGAGCTTGTTGCTCACCGGTCCTTGCCGGGACGCGCGGCGCGTCGCAGCAAGTCTCTTGTCGTGCCCTGGTCGGCCTTCCCGGCAAGCTCCTCTTGCCGGGGCCTTGTGTTTCGAGCGGCCGTCCCGGCAAGCTCCTCTTGCCGGGGCCTTGCTCTCTTCGGGTGGCCTTCCCGGCAAGCTCCTCCTGCCGGGGCCTTGGCTCAAATACTTTGTTCTTGGATGGCCCAAAAAAGGGACCATGGGGAGTTTTGGCGATCGCCTGGCAAGCCTTGCCGCGGGGTGCTATGACTGCCGTGCACAAGTTCGGGGTACTAAGGTACCCCTACTTTAGTACACCGACATAAGGTTTGTGATTCCCTATGCAAGCACGAAAGTCAATAATTATGCAATGAAATTATATCCTACTTGTGGTGCATTATTCAGTGTCAATTATGCTTAATGCTTGCTTATGAGATTATTCGTTTCTTGGTTGGTCGCTTCTCAATCTTTTGCTAGCCTTCGTTTTGCACTAAGTATGATCACTACTTGTGCATCCAAAATCCTTTAAACCAGTTTTGCCACATGAGTCCACTATATCTAGCTATATGCAGTATTATTTTGCCGTTCTAAGCAAATTTGTATGCGCCATCTCTAATTTTCAAAATAAACCTCTCTTTTCTGTGTTCGTTTCGCTCGCGGAGCGGTGAGGGGTGGCTTATATTTTCCATGCTAGATGTGTTATTCTCACGATGAGTGTTTATTCACTTGTCATTTCATGAGAGTAAGGCAAAGGTATTAGGATGCCCAGTCCCGAAATGAAAAATGAATTTACTTTATGTTGTCAAATAATAAATTCCTTGGAAAGTGTTTGTATGGAGGGCAACCGTGGATATGGTTAGCCATGGAAAGTGAAAGTATGGTGAAAAAGGAATAAACTTTATTTTCTGTTTGGGAACCGCCTATGATATATCTAGCATGCAAAGTGTTGGGAACTCTGAGTCATTTTCATTGGTGGGAAGGATACACCTCCCAAAATGTTTTTATCTCTCAATTTTTCGCTTTGAGCTCTGGCACCTCTACAAATCCCTACTTCCCTCTGCGAAGGGCCTTTCCTTTACTTTATGCAATTTTTATTTTTGAATTTGAGTCTCCATCTTCTCATATAAAAGCACCAACTAGGAGGGAATATGATCGTACTTGAGTATTGGGTGTAGCTAATATACGAGTGTGTTTCATGAATGGATCAATGAATGAGCATAATGGGCAAGGGATAACTTATTTTAGCATTGATATTTTGAAAGACATGGTTGCTTGTTCATATGCTTGAGTATTTAAATTATCATGTCAAAACTATACTATTGCTTTGAACAATATAAAAATTCCAAATGTCCATGCTATAAAGAATATAATTTGATATGACATGATAGGCAGCATTCCACATCAAAAATTCTGTTTTTATCACTTACCTACTCGAGGACGAGTAGGAGTTAAGCTTGGGGAGGCTGATAGGTCTCCAACATATGTATAAATTTTCATTGTTCCATGTTGTTATATTATCAATATTGGATGTTTTATAATCATTTTATATCATTTTTTGGTACTAACCTATTGGCATAGTGCCAAGTGCCAGTTGTTGTTTTCTACATGTTGTTTTTACATTGCAGGAAATCAATGCCAAACGGAGTCCAAATGCAACGAAACTTCACGGAGATTTTTGTGGACCAGAAGAAACCTAATGGGCCAAGGCTGCGCCTGGGGGTGCTCCGAGGAGATCACAACCCACCAGGGCGTGCCAGGAGGTCCAGGCGCGCCCTGGTGGGTTGTGCCCACCTTGGGTGCCCCCGGACCGCCTCTTTTCTATATAAATACCCAAATATTCCAGAAACCCTAGGGGAGTCAACGAAAATCAATTCCAGCCGCCGCAGAGTCCAGAACCACCAGATCCAATCTAGACACCATCTCGGATGGGGTTCTCCACCTCCATTGGTGCCTCTCCGATGATGCGTGAGTAGTAATTTGTATACCTTCTGGTCCATAGTTAGTAGCTAGATGGCTTCCTCTCTCTCGCTGAATTCTCAATACAATGGTCTCTTGGAGATCCATATGATGTAACTCTTTTTGCGGTGTGTTTGTTGGGATCGATGAACTTTGAGTTTATGATCAGATCTATCTTTTTATATCCATGAAAGCATTTGAGTTTCTTTGATCTCTTTTATGCATGATTGCTTATAGCCTCGTATTTCCTCACTGATATTTGGGTTTTGTTTGGCCAACTTGATCTATTTATCTTGCAATGGGAAGATGTGCTTTGTAGTGGGTTCGATCTTACGGTGCTTGATCCCAACGACAGAAGGGGAACCGACACGTATGTATCGTTGCTACTAAGAATAAAACGATGGGGTCTATCTCTACATAGATAGATCTTGTCTACATCATGTCATCATTCTTATTGCATTACTCCATTTTTCCATGAACTTAATACACTAGATGCATGCTGGATAGCGGTCGATGTGTGGAGTAATAGTAGTAGATGCAGGCAGGAGTCGACCTACTAATCTTAAACGTGATGCCTATGTAATGATACTTGCCTGGATATCGTCATGAGTATTTGAAGTTCTATCAATTGCCCAACAGTAATGTTTTCACCCACCGTTTGCTATTTTTCTCGAGAGAAGCCACTAGTGAAACCTACGGCCCCGGGGTCTCTTTCTCATATTATTTGCCTTTGCAATCTATTTTCCTTTGCTTTTATTTTCAGATCTATTAAACCTAAAATACAAAAATACCTTGTTGCATTTTATTCTTATTTATTTTATTTGGCGTTCGATCTATCAATCTACTACAATTTTATCTCACGTCCGTTTGTCCATCTAGGGCGCCGCTACGCGAAAGGGATTGACAACCCCTTTTACACATCGGGTTGCGAGAAGTTATTTGTGTGCAGGTGTTGTTTACGTTGTGTTGCTTGGTTCTCCTACAGGTTCGATAACCTTCATTTCACATCTACCTGCCACTGCTGTGCTGCATCATCCCTTCCTCTTTGGGGAAATACCGACGTAGCTTCAAGCCGCATCAATACCTCGCATCAATACCTCAAAATAATCATGAGGAATCAAACTTCTCATAGTATTAAATGCACTTTATATGAAAGTTTTTATTATTATATCCCTCTTGGATGCCCATCATATTCAGACTAAATTCATAACCAAAGCAAATTACCATGATCTTTACAGACTCTCAAAATAATATAAGTGAAGCATGAGTGTTCATCAATTTCTTCAAAATAAAACCACCGTAGTGCTCTAAAAAGGTATAAGTGAAGCACTAGAGCAAATGAAAAACTACTCAAAAGATATAAGTGAAGATCAATGAGTAGTTGAATAATTATGTAACTATGTGAAGACTCCTTCTCATTAATAAAATTTCAGATCTTAAGTACTTTATTCAAACAGCAAGCAAAACAAAATAAAATGACATTGCAAGGATAGCACATATGATGTGAAGAAGCAAAAACTTAGGCTCAACCAGAACTGACTGATAGTTGTTGAAGAAAGGTGGAATGCCTACCGGGGCATCCCCAAGCTTAGATGCTTGATACTTCTTGGAATATTAACTAGGGATGCCTTGGGCATCCCCAAGCTTGAGCCTTTGTGTCTCCTTAATTCCTCTCATATCACAGTTTCCCTAATTCTTAAAAACTTGATCCACACAAAACTTAACAAGAACTCGTGAGACAAGTTAAGTTAGTATAAATCCATGATAGACCTTATCATTCTCTACTGTAGGAAATCACTAAAATTACAATTTGACATTGCATACTAAATGCCTATGCATATTTAATACTCCTATCCTCAAATATAATCATTAAACAAGAAAACATATGCAAACAATGCAAACATAACAACAATCTATGTAAACAGGATAGTCTGTAAAGAATGCAAAAGGAATCATACTTCTTTAACTCCAAACATTCTGAAAATTTACCACACTGGAGATAATTTGTTGCTACTCATTGTGTAAAAATTTCAAGATTTTATCATGTTCAAACTATTAACCAATATTCAAAACATAACATCAAACTTTCTGTTTTCAAACAGTAACATATAGACTTGCAAAATAAGCATGGTAAAGGCTATACTTGACCTTTTTATTGAAAGAAAATATGCAAAACATTACTATAAATAACATCAAGCAAATCCTAATAAAATAAATGACGCTCCAAGCAAAACTCATATCATGTGGTGAATAAAAAATATAGCCTCAAGTAATTTTACCGATGAACGAAGACGAAAGAGGGGATGCCATCTGGGGCATCCCCAAGCTTAGGCTCTTGGTTGTACTTTAATATTACCATGGGGTGCCTTGGGCATCCCCAAGCTTAGACTCTTGCCACTCCTTATTCCGTTGTCCATCGAACTTTACCCAAAACTTGAAAACTTCATAACACAAAACTTAACAGGAAACTCGTAAGCTCCGTTAGTATAATAAAGCAAATCACCACTTAGATACTGTTGTGAACTCATTCTAAATTTATATTAGTGTTATATCTACTGTATTCCAACTTCTCCATGGTTCATACCCTCTGATACTACTCATAGATTCATCAAAATAAGCAAACAACACATCTGTCAAAAACAGAAGAGTCTATAGTAATATGGAAACTTTCCATACTTTTGTAACTCCAAAAATTATGACAAATTAGGACAGTGTATACAATTTGTATATAAATCTTGTGAAAAATAATCAACATTTTATCACGTTCCAATGAATTTTCAAAATTCCTGGACTGAGAGCAAAAGTTTTTGTTTTTGCACAGATCAAGTCAAATATCATCCACACTATCCCAAAGGCTTTACTTGGCACTTTACTGAAACAAAAGCTATTAAACATGATTACTACAGTAGCTTAATCATGTGGACACACAAAAACAGTAGGGGTAAATGTTGGGTTGTCTCCCAACAAGTGCTTTTCTTTAATGCCTTTCTAGCTAGGCATGATGATTTCAATGATGCTCACATAAAAGATAAGAATTGAAACATAATGGGAGCATCATGAAGCATATGACTAGCACATTTAAGTATAACCCACTTCCTATGCATAGTGATTTTGTGAGCAAACAAGTTATGGGAACAAGAATCAACTAGCATAGGGAGGCAAAACAAGTATAACTTCAAAATTTTCAACACATAGAGATGAAACTTGATATTATTGGAACTCCTACAAGCATATATTCCTCATAATAATTTTCAGTAGCATCATGAATGAATTCAACAATATAACTATCATGATACATAATACAATTGAAAATTAAAACCATGATGACAAGTTTCATGGTTATCATTATTCTTTATAGCATACATGTCATCACAATGATCATCATAGATAACAACTTTATTTTCATAATCAATTGGAACCTCTTCCAAAATAGTGGATTCATCACTAAATAAAGTCATGACCTCTCCAAATCCACTTTCACCAATATTGTGAAAAGATTCAACACACTCCAAAATAGTGGGATCATTATTTTCTAAAGTTGACACTCTTCCAAACCCACTTTCATCAACATAATCATCATAAATAGGAGGCATGCTATCATCATAATAAATTTTCTCATCAAAACTTGGGGGACAAAAAATATCGTCATCATCAAACATAGCATCCCCAAGCTTGTGGCTTTGCATATCATTAGCATCACAGATATTCAAAGAATTCATACTAACAACATTGCAATCATGCTCATCATACAAATATTTAGTGCCAAACATTTTATTGACTTCTTCTTCTAGCACTTGAGCACAATTTTCCTTTCCATCATTTTCACGAAAGACATTAAAAAGATGAAGCATATGAGGCGACCTCAATTTCATTTTTTTGTAGTTTTCTTTTATAGACTAAACTAGTGATAACAAGAAACTAAAAGATTCAATTGCAAGATCTAAAGATATACCTTCAAGCACTAACCTCCCCGGGAACGGCACTAGAAAAGAGCTTGATGTCTACTATGCAACCTTCTTCTTGTAGACTCGTGTTGGGCCTCCAAGTGTAGAGTTTTGTAGGATAGTACCAAATCTCCCTCAAGTGGATGACCTAAGGTTTATCAATCCGTGGGAGGCGTAGGATGAAGGTGTTCTCTCTCAGACAACCCTGCAACCAAATAACAAAGAGTCTCTTGTGTCCGCAACACACACAATAGAATGGTAAATTGTATAGGTGCACTAGTTCGGCGAAGCGATGGTGATACAATTGCAATATGGATGGTAGATATAGGTTTTTGTAATCTAAAAATATAAAAACAGCAAGGTAACTAGTAATAAAAGTGAGCGAAAACGGTATTGCAATGCTTGGGAACAAGGCCTAGGGTTCATACTTTCACTAGTGCAAGTTCTCTCAACAATGATAACATACTTAGATCATATGGCAATCCCTCAATGTACGACAAAAGTCACTCCAAAGTTCCTACCGCGGAGAACATAAGATGAAATTGCTTGTAGGGTACGAAACCACCTCAAAGTTATTCTTTCTGATCAATCCATTGAGATATTACTATAAGTGCCACAAACATCCCTAGAGTTCGTAGTAAAGTAACTCCATATGACACACATCAATCAACCCTAATGTCACCTAGATACTCCAATGTCACCACAAGTATCCATGGGTCAATTATACGATATACATCAAGCAACTTCAGATTTATAATATTCAATCCAACACAAAGAACATAAAAGAGTGCCCAAAGATTTCTACCAGAGAAACAAGGACGAAAACGTGCATCAACACCTATGCATAGATTACCCCAATGTCGCCTCGGGAATCCGTGAGTTGAGTGCCAAAATATACATCAAGTGAATCAATAGAACACCCCATTGTGTAGCGACCCCACCTCAGACAGTCAAGTCTCTGTGCATAAGTGTCATCCCTGGATCGGTATTGCTGACACACACAATACTCGAGGATTTATAACAGAGTTCAATCACACACTTATTACATCGAATGTCTGAAAAGAGAACTTATTGCAATAATATGGCTAAAGGCCATCTAAATAAGATAACAACGGAAGCTTCGAAGGTAGAAGAGTCCATCCAACTCCATGGCAAAACTGAGTGCATGACAACGACCTAGTGCACCTTACTCTTCGTCTGAAAACTCTGCAACATAATACGTTTCAGCCTGTGTAGGTTAGCACATGGAATATGCTGGCAAGATAACATTATAGAGCAATGAACAAGTAACAACTATCACTACATGCATATTTATTTGGTTGGTGGAGGCTCTATGGTTATCATTTGCATAAAGCTATTTTTTCCCTACAACAAAGGAATATGTTTTGTTTAACTACAAAGTTTGTTGAAAACATTGAGAAGGTAACCCCAACTCAATCCCAATTAAAAGTTAACAACCCAAAAAATTAATTAAGTAGAGTGATGAGATCAACATAATAATTCAAGTACCAGATACTCAAGATGTCCATAACCGGGGACACGACTAATCATGATTAGTTTGTACACTTTGCAGAGGTTTGCGCACTTTTCCCCACAAGATTCGATCTCCTCCGTTGTATTTCTCGCACTGCATGGTGTTTGAGAAACGGATGACCGAGACACAGTCTTTCCGAAGAGGTCCCCTTAACCAATAGATAGGCCGGTACAGCTACAATCCCCTACATCTGCTAGCCCATCATGGGAAGGGTTCCCACAACTTACTCAACTACGCCAGAGCCCATAATGGCTTGTAGCTACACACGGAAGTTTCTAGCATGAACAATCTTATGATCCCTTTGAGCCTGGGTGGCGAACCATAGGAAAATCACACGGATACCCTGGGATCTCCTTGGACAACACTGGATTCCCCAAGGTGCCCACAAACCAATCCACCCAGATGTGTATTAAAGTATACACCTTAAGTTAAACCTTAGTTAACAATAACTCTCACATCTTTCATGAATTCTCTCAAACCAAACCACGTCTACGAGTATAGCATAGTAGTATAAGCACAACGTAGTAAATACCCAGGGTTTAATATAGGACAATAGGTACTACCTCATCAACTACTTCCCGATACGCACATGTTAATCAAATCCTACTCATGCAATGTTTGAGGGTTGAAACTAATGCATAAAAACTGGGTAATAAAGGGATATGACCAAAGTGTTACTTGCCTTGCTGACGATCAGAAAACCCTAGTGATTCATAGTAGCAAGCCTCGCACTTCGGAAACTCTATCGTGAACAAACAATAGCATACATAAGCACTCAAGCATAAGATGCATAGGTAAAACTCCAATGAAAAGATCCAAACTGAAAGCACAAGTGAAGAGCTTCGATTTGCAAAAAGAATCAATTGAATCGAAGCTACGAAGCTCAAACTATGATCAAAAGAAGTTTGAATTCAAATCTTCTTGAAACCAAATTTTAAATTGTCAAAAATCATGTTCAAGTTGATTATCTGAATAGAGGGGACCGAGACAAATATTTTGGCGTTGGTTTCACTGGATTTGGACAAACGAGTAAAAAGTAACGAGGGTTTGAAGATCAGGGACTAATCTGTAAGAAAAGTATTCACGGATAGGTCCCTGACCAAAAATAAAAATTAAAAAGAAAAATCTATCGGACAAACGTCCGCTAACAGAGACTAACGAACGAAAACCGTTTGTTAAAATGATCTAACCAGTGAACGTTTACTAAATAAGCAAGACGAAAAAACGATCTAATACTAAACCGATGAAAAAAATAAACCGAAAAAACCAAACGGTTTTTATACCGTTTAACCGGAGAAAACTGGCGGCGGGATTCGGCGGTTGGTGGCAAGATCCGGCGGCTCCGGCGTCGAGCGTCGGCGGCGAGGCGAGGCGGTGGTGCGGGGAGGCGGCGGCGCGCGTGCGGGCGGCGGCAGCAGCTAGCGGCGGCGGCGAACGGCGGCGGCGGCTCGGCTCGACTGCGGGCTGCGGCGGTGGTGCGGCGCGATGAGGGGAAGAGGGAGGGCGGCGGCGACATATAAAGGGGGGCCCGGGGTCCTCGGCTTGCACGAGGGGGCGGGGAGGCCGACCCAGACTCGTCCTCGCCGGAGTCCGATGTCCGCACGGAAGGAAGAGGCGGCGACGCACGGTTGGGCCGCTTGGGCTTCGGCCCAGTTTGGTCCGGAGTTTTTTTAATAAATAATTTCGCCGCAGAAGAAAATCCTAAGAAATTATTAAAAAAATCTTAAAATTACCAGAGAAAATTTCACCATCCAAGCCTAATATTTAGGACAAGATGAACATTTTTCTGAACTAAAATGCAATTTTCAAAATTGCAAGTTTTCTCTAATTCAAATAAAATAGCAAATAAAATAATAATTTGATTTTAAAATTTCTCCTCCAATATTTCTCTTCTGTTGAAGAAGTCATATTATCTTCTCTCATTTATTTTTATTATTTGAAATAATTGGAGAGAAACTGTTAAAATCAAATTGATCCTCTTTTCAAATTTGAAATAAATTCAAATATGAAAATTTAGTGAAACCTCCAACTCTCTCCTTGGGTCCTTGAGTTGCTTAAGGTCTCTAGGATCAACTTGTCCAAATAAAATAAAATTAAAATGTAAAGAGCGTGAATGCATATGATGACCTTATGATTAACGTCCAAATTGAAAATTGGGATGTTACAAACCTACCCCCTTAAGATGAATCTCGCCCTCGAGATTCGGGTTGGCTAGAAAATAGGTGTGGGTGGTCTTTTCGTAGGTCTTCTTCTTGCTCCCAGGTGGCTTCTTCCTCGGTATGGTGGCTCCACTGAATTTTGCAAAACTTGATAACCTTGTTGCGTGTAACACTACAAAAAAAAGACACTTCCGTGATGATACGTCTTTGTCACAGTAGGTCATGTTTTCTGTCATGCATGTACATCCATGACAATTTTATGACAGAATCAAGATAGTCATACCCGTGCTGTCGTGGAAGTGTTCCATGACATTAGCAAAATTATCAT
This sequence comes from Aegilops umbellulata, assembly GCA_032464435.1. Classification (NCBI taxonomy): domain Eukaryota; kingdom Viridiplantae; phylum Streptophyta; class Magnoliopsida; order Poales; family Poaceae; genus Aegilops; species Aegilops umbellulata. The sequence goes on along the minus strand of CP136054.1, from coordinate 368,542,074 downwards.
CACGGAAGTATCCACTTCCATGACGATAAATCGCGTGTCATAGAAGTGTTTTTGTCAAGGGTGACCGACACGTGGCATCCACCATAATAGTTCGCCGTTAAGCTATCGGGGCCGGTTTTGGATCCGATAACCCGTTAATAGCCCGGACCAATGGGGATTTCCACGTGTATAATTCTCATTGGCCAGAGGAAACACGTGTTGGCTCACCGTTGGGACAAATGTCATCCACTCATTGGACAGGAGGCGCCTATGATACGTCGACACGTGGCACAGCCCAACAGAAACCCATTCCGGTGAAAAGACCGACCCGTTTGACTTGGTCAAAACGTAAAGGGCCGGCCCAAGGAAAGCCTGTTAACGGCCTGTTCGTATATCGCCCATTTACGGCCCGCTAACTCCCGGCCCGTTACTGCCTATCGGAATTAAGCCCGGTAGCTTCATCTGGGCCATCCAATATGATTCCAGCCCGTTGTTACTTCCAGCCCATGTATGGCCCATGATGTCTTTCGGCCCATATGAGGCCCTTCGTAACTCTGGGCCCAATAATGGCCCGAGATGAAACTGGCCCATAATGAACAGTGTATCACTTTATACCCATTAATGGCCCATTATTCCGTCGGCTGTTTCCAGCCCATTTTAACTTTCGGCCTTCTAAGGGCCCATTTATTCTTGGGCTCATTTCTAGAATTCGGTTAGTTACTGGCCTGTTCCGTTTGTGGGCCAAATTCAGCCCCTGTTTACATTGGGGCCGTTTTTGGCCCATTAACCCATTGGGGTTTTTTCATAGCGTTATCAAATATGACCTATTAACGGCCCATTATGGCAAAATGATTATACGCCCCGTAGAAGGCCCATGGATCCTACGGCCCGTAGAAGACCAACGGACCCTACGGCCCATAGAAGGCCCATGGATCATAAGGCCTGTAGAAAGTCCATGGATCCTACGACCCGTAGAAGGCCCATGGATCCTACGGCCCGTAGGAGGCCCATGGTTACAACAGTCCGTGTGTTGCCATGATTATTGTGGCCTAGTTACCAAAAATAGGTTATTGTGGCCACTAGAAAAACGCAGAAAATGAACTTCAGTGACTATAAGCAAACAAATAAACAAGACAATAAGGAAATAAATAAGCAAGCAACTAATGCTAGCCTATTACAACTATTACACATATTACATCCACTGGGCATCAAAGTTCGCCACCGGTGCAAATATAGGGAACAAAGAAGCATATTACATACACTGGCCATCAAAATTGGCCACCAGTGCAAATAAACGCGGCAGCAAAACAAGAGCATAACTGAAACAACTTCGGAAGAGCTCAAGAAACGTTATCCTGGGTATCCACCATGCTGGCAGTAAGTTTAGCAAGCTTATTAGCTTTGTCCTGTTTGGCGCTAAAATCCCCCAACGCTTGCTATTGCACCAGAAAGTATGCATCTGAATGCTCCAGGGACTTCCGCAGTCCTTCCGCTTCTTGTCGCAGCACAGCTGATCGATGTCTTTCAGCTTGTAGTTGAGACTCAAGAACCCGAACTGATTCAGATAATGACTTTGAATAGCTTGTGCAAGCAGTAGTGGCCAGTAACTCGAACACTAAACCAAGACAGGAGTTTGGGGTTGTCTCACTGTCTTCAAGATAGTCTTCCTTAGCTGTTTTATTAGCTTTGTTGGAGACCAACAAGAATATCTCACTATCCTGAACCTTATCTGCATTACTTCCTTTACCATTGCTTAATAAGGCACTCTTCCCCAATATCCTGTCAGCATTCTAAAAGAAGAAACAAGCAGACACATAACAGGTTTAGCATGTACTAGTATATGAAACTCATTTCGGTGAACTAGTTCATTAGTAAGGTGGACAAGATTAAACTACTAAGTCTTCTATTGCCAAGTACTAGTACATAATAAAAGCATCAAACAAACATATATCTATGTCCTATGGTCACTTCATTGTCTTACCAAATCAAAATAGAGACACGGTTCAAATCATATCAGTTCAAGACAAAGCAGCAGTGAAAGAATACAAAGCGTGGGAAACTACACGGCACAACAAGATTTCAGATGGGTACGGCAGGTCTACATGTAAAACAACACTATTGGCTCTGTTGTGATGCTAGTAATGTGCATGATATGAGAAGTCAACTGTATACACAATTGAAATTGAAATCAATAGAGCTATTGATAAGAGCAAAGCTGTTAAAGAAACATGCGTGAACATACCTGTTGTGCCATTGAAGTTTCGATTGGATCCTTCAATTTAAATATAAGTTTGTATGAGTAAATACAGTGATATAAGAGCAAAGCAGTATGCACGATAGCAATCAAATCTTAAATTAGAACAGTTGTTCTTCAGGTTTAAGCACTTGTTCTACATCAACAGAGTACAGTAAGACACAAGAATACAATACTTATAAAAATGAGCTCATAGACCTTACCACATTCTTGGTTCGGGACCAGTACAGAATGAGACGTTCCCAGTCATCTTCCAGTAAATGTGTCTCGGGAGAACGTAAGGGAATTTGATGAGTTTCTTTGCCAGTGAAGAACATTTTCTTCAGGTAATTCTGATACTGCCACCAAGCATTCTTGAAGATAGCAGAGGTATTAGCATAGGTTACCTCATCATGAGTTTTCAAATCAGTCCTTCTCTATAGAGAAAAATGGGAAAATTTGTTGTATTATAACCATCATGGAGGTAGAATGTATGGGACAAAGCAAAGTAATTGCCATGAATAACATTACTTACACATAACTCCTGGACAAACACCTGCAACTGGCATTTTCCTTCATCTTCAGTATAATATTTCCAAGATGGGAAGATACGCACATAGGATTTAACAACATCAAATGCGATAGATGCTAAACTATGACTGGCTGGTTGTGCTTCCTCCACATGAATAGGCGTACTAACTGGTGGAGTTGGGGTTCGCCGTGGTTGTACTGGCCCTTTGGGCACTAGAGATGCCTTACTAACTGCTCTTGTTTGGGAGCTCTATGGTGGAGATGGTGTTGTGTCAATAGGAACTGGGTTACTATTTGTTGGGGTTGGGGTTAGATTGGGTGAAGCTGCTTCTCTGACCATCGCAGTAGGGGTACAATCTGCGAGAGTCTAGGTTATGTGTGGTAGGGCTGGTTCTCGTGCATGTACAACCGGGGTGCAATCTCCACCAAGAGGTAGCACTGTTTTATTTGAAGACCGTGTTTTTACTCCGCTAGATACTACCATCACCTGCTCCAATTCAAATGGCTGATAAACAGGAAACATAGTTGAATGTACAAGCATTGTATGAGAGACAGATGCAATAGATAGTGTGGAAAAAAGAGGGCATGAAATAGTTGACATGTATATTGTTTAGCTAAAACAGATAGCATGACATAATTTCACATATATGATGTCTATCTAAACTGGATAGCATAGCATAACATAATCCAAAGATATGATGAATAACTAAACAGGATCGCATGACATAATTCACATACATGTTATCTAAGTAATCAAGATCACATGATTTAATTCACATATGTGATTTATATGCTAAACAGAGGGCATTCGATATGATGTCTGAACTAAGAACATGGTGTTGAATATTGTGTATATGATGTCTAAACTATGCAATGCAAGACACCATATGCATGATATGAGTAGTATAACCGTGCCAAGTTAGAGCATACACCTCGGTGGGGGAATAGGACTGGTCATCTGTCTCTGAATCCATCTCTGAGGAGCTATTGGGACCCAACAATAGATCTGCTTCGATAAGTAGCACCGTCTGCTTTGAAGACCTTGTTTTAACTCCAGATTTTTTCATCTCCCACCCAAATGGCTGATTCACGGGAAGAGTAGTTTAATGTATGAACATTGTTGACAAATGGAAATGTAATGAAGAACAGGATGGGCAAGATATCATTCAAATATATGATGCCTGGTTAAACAGGATGGCATTGCACATTTCACATATATTATGGCTGGCTAAAAGACATGAGACTGCATAATTCCCATATATGATATAGAAACTAAACATGTGGCATTACAGAACATGTCTAAACTAAGCAGATGACATATATGATGTCAAAAGTAGGCACTGCCAGGCAACATATGCATGATATGACTAACATCATCATGCCAAGGTAGAGCAAACACCTTGGGGGGTAAATAAGTGGTTAGCTGCGTCTGAATCCACCTCAGAACAGATATCTTCCTCTAGATTACAATCTGGAGAGGGGGGGGGGAGGGTTTGCCATTGAACCCACCATGGAGCGATGTCTGCATGACATTGTATTGCCGTGCATAACTCTTCTCTTTTTCTCTACATGTTCAACATGACTGTGTACAATATCTGACATGCATATGAAAAAATATGGTGAGATGATGTAAGGAGAGGATGCATAAATCTAGAGTGATGGTAACAACCAGTGGATGGATCCAAAAATAATGATAGCAGGCTGATGATTGCTTTAATTTAATAAAAAGATAGATGATGATTGCTTTACTATTTGTTTCCCACCCAAAATGAACAACATAGGCATACCCTAGGGGAACCAGATATTAGACAAAGATACTATTCATTGCTACCTCGATATGTGCCCCACAACTAATTTAGAACTGAAGTTTGAACATCAATAAAGTGAAACCATATGAAAGCATGTACAGTTAGAATGTTATTCTGCCACTAATACACTTGGTCTTGTTTTCATGCATAGGATTTTGAAAAGTAGGTCCAGGTGGACGTTTTGCTCCATTCCTTTCAACTGAATGAATGAATAATTGAATAGTAGAGTGGCATAGGAAAATTTCCTATTGCTATGTTTTTCTGTTGAACCACAATAGCCCTAATGGATCGACATGAATGTAGAGTAATAAGTGATGCGACAAGTGTACAACCTCTTTGTTGTAGCCGTGTCGACCTCAGCATCATTGGGTTGGTCGTTGAAGAAGTTGAGACAGAGGTGGCTGTTGGAGGTGTGGAGGAAGATTTGTGGAATCTGTAGATGGCATCCAGGGCACTGTTCTGTTGTGATGGATCGTTCTATCATTGGAGCAGCTCTAGTGAGCCCTAAGACATCAAGGTTGAAGCAGCACAAGACAAACATCATTAATCTCAAGTGGGATTCTAATAGCATCTCCAATAGATGATGTGAAATAGATGTAAAATTTACATTACCAAAAACCACCTGACTACAACAGATGAGGTAAAAACTGTTGACTCTGAACTTAACTGTCAAAACTGAAATTTACCGTGGAATTTGAATGTTACTGTCGAAAATGAACGCAATGGTAGCAAAGAGGCACTTGACATGTAGTTTAGTGAGGGCCCGTAGTTAATCTTCAACCTGCACCCCCCATGAGCCGCCAGCCACCACCGGCCGAACCGCCGGGCCCCGCGCCGCCTCGCCGCCCCGAAACAACTGCCCACCGTCAGTCCGCTGCCGCCCCGCCGCCTCGAAACAACTCCCCACCGCCGGTCCGCCGCCGCCCAGGCAAGCCCTATAGCCCCCCCTCCGCGCGCCGAGCTTTTTCTCCGGTGATCCCCATGCCACCGCCACACCACCGCCGGCGACCACCGCCCCCACCCTGAACCCTAAGATAGATAGAGGGGTACCTCTCCGGCGAGCCCCCCTCCCCGCTGTGGGTGGTTCTTCCTTAACTCCGGCAAGCCCCCACCCCCTGAAAATTGACTGACCCAAAAGTCGATTCAATCGACTCAAGCATAGTTAAATTGGAGCAGAGCAGCAGCATGAGTGAGGGGGAGAGCAGCAGCAGCGTGAGCGAGAGCCCGAGCAGCAGCAGCTGGGCGAGCGAGCGAGCAAGAGCCAGAGCAGCAGCAGCGCGAGCGAGCAAGATCCGGAGCAGCAGCAGCAGATCCGGCTGGTATGGCCGCCGCCGCCGAAGGGGCCTCACACTAGGGAGAGCCACCGTGGAGATGCACCCGCGGCGTCGGCGCCGGGAGGTCGAGTTAAGGAGAAGGTGCGATGCGATGAGTGTACAACCTCTTTGGTGGCGCCAAGTAGGCATCGGCTTCGTCCGAGGAGTCATGAAGATGCTGCGGTTCTGGTGGAGCAGGTTAAGGCGACATTGTGGGGATGGAGTAGCCGCGATAGACGAGGCAATCGTCGAAGCAGCTCCTTGGAGGTGGAGAACGAGGCGGCTGAACCGGTGGGACGACGGGATGGACGACGGATCCTCATCCAGGGAGGCAGATGAGGGACGTCGACCTGTTGCGGTGGGCGACATCATCGGGGAAGAGGCTCCAGCTGGGCAGCGGTGAGCTGGCAGATGGAGGAGGGTGGGGTTTCGCGGCTGGAGCGGAGAGGTTATGGCAGCCAGATTTCGAATGGCGAAAAGCAGGTGATGGGAGGGGGGAACCATGACTTAGGGACGCGCTTGTCCAAAATGTAGGGTGTGTTACAAAAGTACCCCCACCAATTTGAACTAGCGGCCCTTTTGGCCCAGGGTTACAAGGGGGATTTTGTGTGTCGGGATTTGGCAGCTGGAGGGAGTTTTCGCGCGCATTGTAATTTCGGGATAGCAAGGCGCGGGTTGTGAAGGCGCCAGTTTTGGGAGCACGATATTTGAATTTTCCAGATATAACAAGGCGCGGGTTGAATTTTAGGGACAAGCCTAACATGTAATATTGTACTTGTAGTACGTGCCAAATCAATTTGCACTTCCCTCAACAAAAAAACAAAAAAAATAAAACTATTCACACCACACAAAGAGAGTAGTGTCCCATTTTACTATAGAAATGCTATTCAAAGCTACTCCCTCCTTCCATCTATATAGGGCCTAATGCGTTTCTCGAGGCTAAATTTGACCAACCGAATATTAGAGCAATAATATATGACATGCAACTTACACAAAGCACACCGTTAAATTCGTGTGTGAAAGGAGCTTTCAATGATATAATTTTCACATTGTGGATGTCATGTACTATTAATCTTGTCAATAGTCAAAGGCGGTCTTAAAAAACGCATTAGGCCCTATATAGATGGAAGGAGGGAGTATGGATCCATGTTATGTCCAATTAAATTTTTTCATTGGCTGTATAATGCATGTAACCTACTCATGCCAACATTTTAGTGCATTCCAAACGTCTATACTACCGCTTCAATTCAAACTGAATTTGAATTCGTTTCTCTATTTCAATAAGAATTTACAATCATGATTGTTGCCAACTTCAACCATCATTCATGTATTACATTAACAACACACCACATGATTACTATAGAGATAGATATGAAATATGTGTACTATATGAACTCGAATTCAATTTTTTGAATACACTTGATGTTGATTCCAAATAATAGTACATTTGATGTACTAACTATAGATTCATAATCTAAACCATGTTCCATACGTACACCCTGTTTATCACACAAGGTATAGTGCCCCGCCCCCTACATTATGACAAGTATATAGCCCTGAGCTGCAAAAGCCACACATTAGCCCAAATTATAATCAATGTTATATATATTATATGTAGTATTAGCAAGATGCCCATGCGTTTGCTACCTCTTGAGCACCGCGTTGGTTTTCCCTTGAAGAGGAAAGGGTGATGCAGTAATTAGCGTAAGTATTTCCCTCAGTTATTGAGAACCAAGGTATCAATCCAGTAGGAGGCCACGCTCAAGTCCCTCGCACCTACACAAACAAATAAGAACCTCGCAACCAACGCGATAAAGGGGTTATCAATCCCTTGACAGTCACTTACGAAAGTGAGATCTGATAGATATGATAAGATAATATTTTTGGTATTTTTATGATAAAGATGCAAAGTAAAATAAACGACAATAAAAATAGCTAAGTGTTGGAAGATTAATATGATGGAAAATAGACCCGGGGGCCATAGGTTTCACTAGTGGCTTCTCTCAAGATAGCATAACTATTACGGTGGGTGAACAAATTACTGTCGAGCAATTGATAGAATTGAGCATAGTTATGAGAATATCAAGGTATGATCATGTATGTAGGCATCACGTCCGTGACAAGCAGACCGAAACGATTCTGCATCTACTACTATTACTCCACACGTTGACCGCTATCCAGCATGCATCTAGAGTATTAAATTCACAAGAACAGAGTATTGCTTTAAGTAAGATGACATGATGTAGAGGGATACACTCATGCAATATGATATAAACCCCATCTTGTTATCCTCGATGGCAACAATACAATACGTGCCTTGCTGCCCCTGCTGTCACTGGGAAAGGACACCGCAAGATTGAACCCAAAGCTAAGCACTTCTCCCATTGCAAGAAAGATCAATCTAGTAGGCTGATATGCCTCCATCGGATCTACTTTCCCAAACACTTTTGCCCTTGTTTTGGAATCTAACTTGTATGATTTGAATGGAACTAACCCGGACTGACGCTGTTTTCAGCAGAATTGCCATGATGTTGTTTTATGTGCAGAAAACAAAAGTTCTCGGAATGACCTGAAACTCCACGAGATGTCTTATAAAAAATAATAAAAAATCTTTGCCAAAGATGAAGACCAGGGGGCCCACACCCTGTCCATGAGGGTGGGGGCGCGCGCCCCCTCTAGAGCGTGCCCCCTACCTCGTGGGCCCCCTAGAGACCCTCCGACGCCAACTCCAACTCTATATATTGACTTTCTGAGAGAAAAAAAATTAGAGAGAAGAAATCATCGTGTTTTACGATACGGAGCCACCGCCAAGCCCTAAAACCTCTCGGGAGGGCTGATCTGGAGTTTGTTCGGGGCTCCGGAGAGGGGGATTCGTCGCCGTCGTCATCATCAACCATCCTCCATCACCAATTTCATGATGCTCACCGCCGTGCGTGAGTAATTCCATCGTAGGCTTGCTGGACGGTGATGGGTTGGATGAGATTTATCATGTAATCGAGTTAGTTTTGTTAGGGTTTGATCCCTAGTATCCACTATGTTCTGAGATTGATGTTGCTATGACTTTTCTATGCTTAATGCTTGTCACTAGGGCCCGAGTGCCATGATTTCAGATCTGAACCTATTATGTTTTCATGAATATATGTGAGTTCTTGATCCTATCTTGTAAGTCTATAGTCACCTACTATGTGTTATGATCTGGCAACCCCAAAGTGACAAAATTGGGACCACTCCCGGTGATGACCATAGTTTGAGGAGTTCATGTATTCACTATGTGCTAATGCTTTGTTCCGGTTCTCTATTAAAAGGAGGCCTCAATATCCCTTAGTTTCCAATAGGACCCCGCTGCCACGGAGGGTAGGGCAAAAGATGTCATGCAAGTTCTTTTCCATAAGCACGTATGACTATATACGGAATACATGCCTACATTACATTGATGAATTGGAGCTAGTTCTGTGTCACCCTATGTTATGACTTTTACATGATGAACCGCATCCGGCATAATTATTTATCACTGATCCGGTGCCTACGAATTTTCCATATACTGGTTTACGCTTTATTTACTTTTCCGTTGCTACTGTTACAATCACTACAAAATACCAAAAACATTAGTTTTGCTGTCTTTACTTTTGTTGCCGCTACCACCACTATCATATTACTTTGCTACTAAACACTTTGCTGCAGATACTAAGTTTCCAGGTGTGGTTGAATTGACAACTCAGCTGCTAATACTTGAGAATATTCTTTGGCTCACCTCTTGTCGAATCAATAAATTTGGGTTGAATACTCTACCCTCGAAAGCTGTTGCGATCCCCTATACTTGTGGGTTATCAAGACTAATTTCTGGCGCCGTTGCCGGGGAGCATAGCTCTATTCTTTGAGTCACTTGGGATTTATATCTGCTGGACACTATGAAGAACTTGAAAGACGCTAAGACAACAATTTATCCCTCAACTACGAGGGGAGGTAAGGAACTACCATCTAGCCTTGCACTTGATTCACCTTCTGTTATGAGTAAGCTTGCGACACCTAAACCTGCTTCTGCTATTTGTTCTGATATGTCGCATGTTATTGATGATGCCACTTCTGCTATGCATGATACTTATGATTAAACTGCTTCTATACCTGATACTACTGTGCCCCTTAGTGATTTTCTTGATGAACAAATTGCTAGGGCTAGAGAAAAAGAAATTATTGAATCTGAATATAATGATGAAAGTGATGATGAAAATATGTCAGTTATTCCTGAGGGTTATGTTTTTGATTTAGAATCTTCTGCCGCTATTTTAGCTTGCAAAGATAGATATGAGCTCAAGTGGTTATTAGCTAAGTGGAACAAAGAATCACTTAGAGATAAAATGAAACCTGACCCTGCTTTTGCTACTTCACCTATCTGTGTTCCTGATAAGGATTATGAATTCTCTATTGATCCTGATATAATTACTTTGGTTGAATCTGATCCTTTTTATGGCTATGAATCTGAAACTGTTGTGGCACATCTTACTAAATTAAATGATATAGCCGCCCTGTTCACTAATGATGAGAGATCGCGTTACTTTTATATACTAAAAATATTTCCGTTCTCGTTAAAGGGTGATGCTAAGATATGGTTCAATTCTCTTGATCCTGGTTGTGTGCGTAGTCCCCAGGATATGATTTATTACTTCTCTGCTAAATATTTCCCTGCTCATAAGAAACAAGCTGCTTTAAAGGAAATATACAACTTTGTGCAAATTGAAGAAGAGAGTCTCCCACAAGCTTGGGGGTGGCTTCTCAAGTTACTTAATGCTTTGCCTGATCATCCTCTTAAGAAACCTGAAATACTTGATATCTTTTATAATGGACTAACCGATGCTTCCAGAGATTACCTGGACAGTTGTGCTGGTTCTCTTTTGAGGGAAAGAACACCATATGAAGCTGAAATTGTATTGAATAATATGTTGACAAATGAAAATAATTGGGCACCTCCTGAGCCCGCTATTGAGCCAGCTCCCGCTCCAATTACTGAGCCTATTCCTAAACCAACTCCAAAGAAGAGAGATGTCCTATTTCTCAGTCGCGAAGATATGCAAGTGGCAAAGAAATCTATGAAAGAAAAAGGTATTAAAGCTGAAGATGTTAAGAATTTACCTCCTATTGAAGAAATACATGGTCTTAATTTACCGCCTTTCGAAGAAACATATGATCTTAATCCTTTATTTATTGAATTACCTCCTGATCCCGATATCCCGACACAGGTAGTAAAGGTAAATTCTCTTTATAGATTTGATGAAGGTGATATTCCTCACTATAAGTCTGCTAGACAATGCTTAGAAGAGTTTGATAACTATATTGTCAAACAAGAAAATTTCAATGCTTATTTTGGTAGACAATTGAAATATGATTCCGATATGATTAAATACTTGGGTGATTATGTGGCTAATATTAGAGGTGAACTTAAACTTGTTAGCAAACATGCTTCTATGGTTACCACTCAAGTAGAACAAGTACTTAAAGCTCAAAAAGAAGTGCTTAATGAAATGAATAGTAAAAAAATGATTATGCTGTTAGAGTGGCTACTAGAACTGGTAGAATGACTCAGGAACCTTTGTATCCTGAAGGCCACCCTAAGAGAATCGAGCAAGATTCTCAGAGTAATAATATTGATGTTCCTAGTTCTTCCAAAAAGAAGAAAAAGAAAAATGATAGAACTGTGCAAACTTCTAGTGAACCTATTGCTGAACCACCTGATAATCGAAATGATATCTCTATGTCTGACGCTAAAACACAATTTGGTAATGAACATGAACATAATGAAAATGTTAATGATGATGCTCAACCTAGTAATGACAAAGATGTAGAAGTTGAACCTGCTGTTGACCTTGATAACCCATAATAAAAGAATCAACGTTATGATAAGAGAGACTTTGTTGCTAGGAAACATGGTAAAGAAAGAGAACCTTGGGTTCAGAAACCCATGCCTTTTCCTCCCAAACCATCCAAGATGAAGGATGATGAGGATTTTGAGCGCTTTACTGAAATGATTAGACCTACCTTTTTGCGTATGCGATTGACTGATGTGCTCAAAACGAATCCTTATGCCAAATATATGAAAGATATCATTACTAATAAAAGAGAGATACTGGAAGCTGAAATTTCCACCATGCTTGCTAATTATACTTTTAAGGGTGGAATAACAAAAAAACTTGGAGATCTCGGAGTACCTACTATACCTTTCTCCATTAAAAGAAATTATATTAAAACTGTCTTGTGTGATCTTGGAGCCGGTGTTAGTGTTATGCCTCTCTCTTTATATCGTAGACTTGACTTGAATAAGTTGACACCTACTGAAATATCTTTGCAAATGGCTGATAAATCAACTGCTAAACCTGTCGGTATTTGTGAGGATGTGCCTGTTGTGGTTGCAAATGTTACTATTTTAATGGACTTTGTTATTCTTGATATTCCCGAGGATGATAGTATGTCAATTATTCTTTAAAGACCTTTTCTTAATACTGTAGGGGATGTTATTGATTGCAACAAAGGCAATGTCACTTTTCATGTTAATGGCAACGAGCATACGGTACACTTTCCGAGGAAACAACCTCAAGTTCATAGTATCAACTCCATTGGAAAAATTCCATCGATTATAATTGGAGGTTTTGAATTCCCTCTTCCTACTGTCAAAAAGAAATATGATATACTTATTACTGGGGATGTGCATATCCCCGTTGAGGTAACTTAGTGTTATTCGAAATTTCTCCGGTTTCATGATTATCGGAATGAGTTTGTTAACAAGACTTGATCAACCTTGTTAATGGATTCTTTTTGATGAGCATGAGATGGATGAAACTAGAAGCAAAATCTTCTGTACCCTCTTTATATTCTCTGTTCTTTAGTAGAAATAAAGTAAAAATAGTACTTTTCTGTCTGTTTCCTGTTTTATCCATGCAATATAAAAATATCCCGACAATAAAAGTCCTCAGAATGCCATGCCAATTTAATATGATTTTTTCACGAATATTTGAGGATTTACTGTGCAAAAATTACCACGGGAGGAGCTTCCACCTGGCCACGAGGGTGGAGGGCACCCCCCCCTTAGGGGCCGCCCCCTGCCTTAGGGCGCGCCCCCTGCCTCGTGGGCCCACGGTGGCCCTCCTCCACTTATCCCAGCACCCATCTTCTTCTTCTGCCTCACACAAACACGAAAAACCAACTCAAGCACGAGTTCCAGCCACTTTTGCTGTGATTTTCGATCTCCTTGCTCAAAGCACCTCTCGCAAAACTGCTTGGGGAGATTGTTCCTTGGTATGTGACTCCTCCATTGGTCCAATTAGTTTTTTTTCTAGTGCTCTATTCTTTGCAAATTTGTGTTGCATAGGTGAGCATGTTCTTAAGCTTGCATGTAAAATTTATATGGTTCCAAGTAGTTCTAATGCTTGATATAGGCTCTAGGCACTTGTAGGAGTAGTTGCTATCAGTTTTATTGAAGTTGGTTCACTTTTGTTTGAAGTTACTAAAAATTTCAGAATTTTTCAGAGAAAAACAATATGCTTAGGAAGATGTTCCAAGGTGGTTCTTCAAGGAATCAAGGACCTAGGATTGCTATGCGTAATGCTGACGAGGAACCACCAAGAGACGCTCCAGTGCGGCCTTGCGAATGCCCGTCGGAAAATTTTATGGATCGTGCGGGAATCAAAGAAGAATTCAACGCATATTTGCGTAATGTCGGTCTTGAGGATTTTGAGGCAGACAAATGCCCCCAATATCATGATCTCACAAGTTCATTTGTGAGGAGGTTTGAGTATTCATATTCACGTAATTCTCCTTCAGTCATGTTTGATCTTTATGACAAATCTTATACCATGGATTTAGAGGATTTCACTTTTGCTTGCAAACTTCCATCATAGGGCAGTGTTAGGGATCCCCCTAAATCTGAATTTAGAAACTTTCTTTCTAGTATAACTGTAGGGGAATCTAGAGATATAATGCAAGCTACCGTAGGGAGCATTCACTTTCCCGCTATACACTATTTTGCTCTCTTCATCGGTAGATGCATAAATGCTAAGGATGAAGCATGTCACATGTGTGTCCCTGACCTCAGCATTCTTAGGAGTGCTGTGTTAGGAGACCAATCTTATCATATGGGAGCCATTGTAGCTCATAGGTTGCATCATAATAGATATAATAGAGATTTCTCACTACAACAAGAACCCCCCTTTAACAATGCATGATTTGCAACGCTTGAAGGATGTGTTGTCAGGTATCTTCTATACCTACGCATATATGCGTTGGTACTCTGTTTGTTGCTAGTGGTGTGAACAACAACGGATACTATGTGATGCACGCTATGCGTTGCTACTCAAAATTTAGTTCAATAACGATTAGACATAATTCATATGTGCACTGTGCAGATCACATGTTATTATTCCATCACATGAATTAAAAAGGAAAAAGTGGGACATGATACTCGAACCAGCAACTTCACGGTTGTTAAGCAAGTTACAAATCACCTGAGACAACTACCTCACGTTGTTTCCGATAAGATTCCTTTTAAATGAACCAACGCGCACGCACCTGGGACATAGCAAGTCCAGGCCCGCTTCTAAAAAAGAAAGCAAGTCCAGGCCAAGAACGTGCACACGGCGATTAGCGAAATGGGCCGCCGCTGATTTTTAATGTCGCTCAGTTGCTACTTGCAATTTACTCACAAAAAATATCTCTTTCTACAAATTCTCTAAAAAAAGATTGCTACTTGTACGTTACACTCCAAATGAAGTTGCTACTTGTACGTGTATGTTCACTTGAAATCCGACATTTTATCAAATAAAGAATCTATTTATAAACATATTTGTATTTTAATAATTTTATATAACTATGTCAAAAAACAAGTAGCGCAAAATTTGTTCATGCAAGTGAAAATTGTTCTTGTAATTTTGGAGAGTTCGTGTTTCTCAGAAAACATGGAATTTCTTTTTTTTTTGGAAAAGAAACCTTCATGTATTTTCATAATGTTCATCATGCATTTTTAATTATACATGCTCCATTTCATGAAAACATATCATGTATTTAGCAATAGTTCATCGTATATTTGAACGATGTTCATCATGTATTACCAAAAAGTCATAGTGGATTTCATAAATATTTATTGTGTATTCAAAATTTATTCATCATGTATTTTAAAAGTACTCACATATTTCAAAGGAAAATACGTATCTGTGGAAAAAAAGCACATCATGCATTTTAAACGTGTTCGTTGTGTATTTCAAAATGTTCATCGTGTATTTAAAAATGTTTAATATATATTTCAAAATGTTTATCATGTTTTAGAAATGTTCATCACATATTGAAAAATGCTATTGCGCAATTAGAAAAAGCTCATTGTATATTTAAAAAAAATCATATATAAAAATATTCTGAATAAAAAACATGAAAGACATAAAAAAGCCTAGGGTTCCTTGTCACTGTCTCGGTGCCTTTCCTTTCTTTGGTCCAACGACCTCGTCGTTGGCTTGAGGAGTGGTGACCCCTCCCTTTCCTCTGTTATTAGTTCTAGTACATCATCACTTTTGCTTGGGTATTGGTTCCTTGGTGACATAGACATGGTGATGGCGACAATGGCACATGGTGGCGGTGGCAAAGGTAATCATCCACCACGGCCTCCTCGCTCACGAACTCGCCGTAGATTTGGCCCTCCACCAACCGGTGATGCATGAGAAGGGTGAGGTTTGTAGTGTTGGTCCTTCTGCGCTAGTCGAAACGCCAACACCGGTGGCGCCAGCTGCTCCTTCGCCATGACGATGTTGAAGTGTGCACTATGCCTACTCCATGGTGACGATGGCATGGACCGGCGTGGGCACGGGCACCGGCTCATCGTTGGACGCCTTCTCCATCGTAGGGTCATTGTCGCTCACCTCAGACGAATTCGCTGGCAAGCCGGCCGCAGGACCACCTAACTCGTACTTCTGCTCCGTTGAGAGTGTCTTCCACAACGAGCTAGAGCTTGCCGTCATGGCGGAGGTGGTGCACAGAGGACGAACAAAAGCGATCGTGGAGTGCGCGATCGCGTGCAGCGTATTGTTTCAATGTGGGTGATCAGAGTGGGTTTCCCAATCTCCATGACAATTTAATGTCGGTGGGCGGATGGACGGGCGTTAGATAGTCGTCTCGTCGCCCCGTGCGATCATGTTCCTCCGGCATGGAACATGCGCAGAGACCGGGACGCGACGCGGGCGGCGCTCTCGGCTGTCGTGCCACTTCAATTCCGGTTCCAGTGATAGGTTGTGTCCGCGCTGGGCCATCATGAATGTGGCACGACTAGTGGAGGGCGGTTGCGTGTGAGAGGGCGAGGACGCCAGAATTATTTTTCGGTAAGACCGGGGCGTCAGACGCGTATGTGGCATCAGTCGGACGCCCACAAACCTTCCGCTTTGCGGAAAATGGGCACGGACGTGCCCACATACAAATAGGGGTTCATATTAGATGAAAAATTACATCCGGACATCATGGTTCAGTTGTGTATTTTAAGGGTCCGCTTTGAAGATACCCTAAATATTATGTCCTCTATATCTAAATATATGACGGTTTTGTGGTTCAAAACTTAAAAAAAACATCTTATACGGACAATATTTTGGTAAATTTCATGATATGAACAAAGTAAGTGGTATATCTAAGAATTTTCGAAACAACCAGATTAGTCAAAACTAATAATAATGTAACGTGGCAACCCAACAGAGAAAAACATCATATATAAAAAAATGAGCGCACGATGCGAGATGTTTTTGGACGTGCGTGGCGGGATCTAGGAAATTTCAGCTTTCAGGTGACCATATATTATTACTTCTAGCTCTAAAATAAAATTTTATCTCCCTCAAACCCACTACCGCAACGCCTCTGCAACGCCGCCGGCTCTCTCGCTGCAACCGCCCCCTATACTAGCGCCGCCGCTCTCATCTGACCGCCGCTGCTCGTGCCTTCACGGCTCGCCTCCCCGCCGGATCTAGCCTCTCCTGTGTTTTTCCTCTCCATCCGGTTAACCCCTCCCCGTCGTTCTCTCGCCGCTCGTTTACCTTGCGCCAGCGAGACAAAGAGGAGCACCGTGGGGAAGTCGGTCGCCACCCATACCCTCACTGCCTCCGTCATTCTCATTCATCCCCCTCCTTTCTCCTGGATCATGCGGCAACGGCAAGGTCCACGGCGTTGGGCCACCTCTGATGTGGGACGGCAAAAGTTCGGGCTCCATCCGCATCGCCTCCTCAATGGTCTCCGGCCAGCAGCCCCACTCGTGGCACATCCATTCGCCTCAGGTATCTCCACCTCGCCAATGCCTCCTTGTAGTCGTTTCGCCTATTTCCCGCCGCGGCAGCACCGCCGGCATGGTACGTGCACCTTCAAGGCCACTGTATGGCTCAACCCGCATTAGTCCAGATGCCTACTCCCCCCGTCGCCCGCTTGTTTGATTGCTTGCTAACAACTTAAATTAATTCACCAATGGATTTTCAACTCACCTTTGTTAACTTTTTTTAGGCTAACTCACCTTTGCTAACTGCTCCACACTGATATGCAATTTCCTCTCGTCCATACCTAGAATCCTCATACTTTTTCTAACTTCATGGATCTGCTTAAGTGCCAACTCAATTACTACTAACAGGCATCCCCTGCGGCAGTACTGTCCTCTGCTCAAGTAGCAAGCTTGCAGTTCACTAACCATTTTATGTGATCTAATCTGCTCTGTTCTCCTTCGCAGGGTAAATGAGGTGTGAGATCCATAATGCTAGCTTCATCAAAGGTCATCCAAATTTGGCTAGAGGAACCGCTTAGGATATTTACAAATTACTATTGCAGTTCCACTCCGGTGAGATGGCTACATTCTTGTACTCTCAGGATACTCACCAGGTACTAACAAGTAGTAGTACTTCTCCACAAGTATATGTTGTAGTCTCTAGCTAGTCTGTCTGATTTATTTCTGCACGTCAAATCCTAGCTAGGGATAAGGTGCATGCATATCTGATTAATTTTGCAATGGCTAATGCAAGTGTCGAAATATATATTATTCTCCCAACTATACTACCCAACCCACGATGGAATCCCCAACTAATCTGGTTGATTTCTAAATGTATACATGTCCAATTTAGCATATTTTCAAGTAGTAGCTTTGGAACACCATTCAGATCTAACAGGTTACGAACTAATTTTTTTGCGGGAAGGTTACGAACTGATTAGTTACTATAGTAGCAACACTGCATTATACATCAAAAAGGCGCCATTGATACAATTGCACATTATGGAGCATGAGCTGTTATCTCCAGAGACAGCAAAAAAAAACCTTGTGACAAGATCACGTAATAAATCACACAATATTGAGTGTGCAAGGACAAGGGAAGAGTCAATTACAGTGAAAACTACGACGATGGCAGAATTCATTGTAGAACTCAATCAACAATTATCACCTCATTTGCAACAATAATGAATTTGTTGTCTTGACTATATATGTGTGTATTAGAGTTCGGACAAAACATAGACTGCCTTTCTGTCATGATGACTGCTTGCTTTTGAACAAATGGGTGTTAAAAAATTGGTGACAAGCAGATCCCTGATGGTAAGGATCTTGGTGGTTTGTGTGAGGAAGATCATGGCTTCTTTTGTTCTGATTAGCTGATAAAGTGATATCTCGAGCCACTAGCTTTATTTATCATTTTCATTTGGATATGGTTCTCTTATCAGCATATGTAAAATGTCACCATGAATATTATGAAAAGTAGTGTTTTGTTAGGTAATATTTATATAAGCTACAGTAAGGAGAACAAGGTTAATTCTAAACTCAGAATTTTGTTGCAATGGTAGATATATTTTTGTAAGTCATGGTTACTGATATGTTAAAATCTTTGTTGCAGATTCTAGCCATTTTCTTTTGATGGGATGATATGCAACTCATCTTTCAAGAAGTTGGCATGGACAAATAAAGACCAAAGCAACCCTAGCTGCCTTCAAGGTGCCATGAGAAAGGCCTCCTGCAAATGTAACTTTGAAGAGGAGAGCTATACAATTGTGTTTGAGAGTCAAGAGAACACTCATTTGTTAATGTATTTCTTAGTGTCTGTTGATGCTACATGTTGTATCAGGTTGATATATAGCTTGTGTTATTTTGGCTTATGGGGAATGTGAACTATGAAACGTGATGTGGAATTGGCATTGATATTTATAGAGTAACTATTTGTCATGTGATGTGAAGTACCCTTGGTTGGGTAATTGACTTGGTCAATGCAAAAAGTAGCCTCTATGGAATTGAGCCAGCTAATAATTGTAGAGATTTTTTCCAACAGAAAATAGCAGAGATGGTAACGGCCTAATAGAAATGTTGACTGATCAACCCATATTGGGCTGGATGGCAATATTATATATATGCCCATTAGAAAAGCCTAACCCATATTGGGCTGGATTGGGTTGGATATCCATTTGAAAAGCCTTTGTGCATGGTGAGCAACAACGCATATGTAGTGTTGTTAGACTCTAACCCTATACGTTGCTAGATAGCAACGTTTCTAGACGTCGTTTACCAACGGATGCATATACGTTGTTGTAGACCCTTGCAACGCCACCAACGGCAACGCATAATAATCCGTTGGTGTAGACCAGTGCAACGCTTATACGGACATACAACAACGCATAGATGCGTTGCTGTAGGGGGGTTCCTGTTGTAGTGTCTTTGGAGGAATTTATGCAACCCACTTAGCTAATTTTCCTGAGATAGACATTCGTGAGAGTGATATGGAGTTGCTTCCTGCATATTTAGATTATAACTCTATGGCTTCGCACCAGTTTGTCGAGAGGCCTGAATCACCTCTTTTATATCGTTTAATTTTTAACAAACGACACGTCGTCCGTATTACTCTCCCTGCTCCTGCCTTCTTAGATTCTCAGGCAAAACGAAGATATATTATTACCAGAGAGGAGGCAGATGAGTACGAGAGAAGAGCGGAAGCAGCCCGACTCCACACTGCAGCTCAGCAGGCGATAACTGCTGTATCGCAGTACGACCCCAGCTACACCTACGGGTATCCGCCAGGCTATCCCTGGCCATAGACCAACTTAGGCCAAAAGCCTAAGCTTGAGGGAGTACGTATTTCTCACCGACATTACATTTATGTTCACACACACTCATTGCTAGATGTCGGTGCTCATACTCTTTCACTGTAATATCCATGCTAGTTTATTTTCTTTTTCCTGCTTTCTTCTTGTGTGTTTGATTAAACCTTAAGAAAAACAAAAAATTAGTAGTAGTTTACTTTCTTGCTGTAGTAGTAATTAAAAAGAAAACCCAAAAATATTTCCCGTTCTTCTTTTGCTTGTTGGGAGCTTTCCCGTGTAAATAGTTTTTATTTCTTTCCTTTTCTTTGGGGGTCAGTAGTAGAAGACCATGATTAAATTGCTGAAGTGGCTCTTATATGCATTATTATTGATTTAACCAAGAGCCCATATTGCCTTGTCTTCTCCTATTTATTGAATGCTCGCAGATTCCAGCTTAGTCCAATGCACGTGCACTCTTATTATTATTCACACCGTTCGGTCGTGCAAGTGAAAGGCAATTATGATGATATATGATGGACTGACTGAGATGGGAAAAGCTGGTATGAACTCGACCTCTTTTGTTTTTGTAAATATGATGAGTTCATCGTTCCTGATTCAGCTTGTTATGAATAAACATGTTTGCAATGACAATTAGAGATCATAGTTGCTTGTGCCATGCTTGATTAGCTATGAGTTATAATGATTTACCTTGCGTGCCAACATGCTATTGAGATGGTTATGATGTGGTATGATGGGGTGGTATCCTCCTTTGAATGATTTAAGTGACTTGACTTGGCACATGTTCAAGCATGTAGTTGAAACAAATCAACATAGCCTTCACAATATTTATGTTCATGGTGGATTATATCCTAATCATGCTTGCATCCAATGTTTATTAATTTCAATGCATGTACATGGCTGTTGTCGCTCTCTAGTTGGTCGCTTCCCAGTCCTTTGCTAGCCTTCACTTGTACTAAGCGGGAATACTGCTTGTGCATCCAATCCCTTAAACCCCAAAGTTATTCCAGATGAGTCCACTATACCTTCCTATATGCGGTATCTACATGCCGTTCCAAGTAAATTTGTATGTGCCAAACTCTAAACCTTCAAATAAACATTCTGTTTTGTATGCTCGAATAGCTCATGTATCAACCAAGGCTGCCCTTATCTTCCATGTTAGGCGGGTTATTCTCAAGAGGAGTGGACTCCGCTCCTCACTCACGAGAAAATGGCTGGTCACCGGGATGCCTAGTCCCATGCTTTATGCAAACTAAATCAAAATTAATTGCAAACAAAACTCCCCCTGGGACCTGATGTATGTTGGAGGCACTCGTTGATTCGAGCAAGCCATGGATTGATGCTTGTTGGTGGAGGGGGAGTATAAACTTTACCATTCTGTTTGGGAACCGCCTATAATGTGTGTGACACGGAAGATATCGCCATCTCTTAGTTGCTATGTTGACAATGAAAGTATACCGCTCAAAATATAATTTATCTCTATTTCAAAACCGAGCTCTAGCACCTCTACAAATCCCTGCTTCCCTTTGCGAAGGGCCTATCCATTTATTTTTATGTTGAGTCATCACCCTCTTATTAAAAAGCACTAGCTGGAGAGCACAGCTGTCATTTGCATTCATCACTATTAATCTATGTTGGGTATGACTATGATTGGATCTCTTTTACCAAGAGTTACAATGTCTAGTCAGTCCTTGATCTTTAAAGGTGCTCTGCATTTATGTTTTGCGGTCTCAGAAAGGGCTAGCGAGATACCATCTTGTTATATCATATTATGATTGTTTTGAGAAAGTGTTGTCATCCAAGATTTATTATTATGGTTCGCTAGTTGATTATGCTATTGATATGAGTAATTGTGAGACCTGAGAATTATTGCAAATGTGGTTAGTTATGATATATGCTGAAAACTTTAATGCTAGGTTTCCATAGTTACAACAACAAGAGCAAACAGAGTTTGTAAAAGTTTTTCTTTTTCTCTTTCAGTTTGTTAACTGAATTGCTTGAGGACAAGCAAGGATTTAAGCTTGGGGGAGTTGATACGCCTTCGTCGTATCTACTTTTCCAAACACTTTTGCCCTTGTTTTGGACTGTACCTTGTATGATTTGAATGGAACTAACCCGGACTGACGCTGTTTTCAGCAGAATTGCCATGATGTTGTTTTATGTGCAGAAAACAGAAGTTCTCGGAATGACCTGAAACTCCACGGGATGTCTTATAAAAAATAATAAAAAATCTTCACCAAAGATGAAGACCAGGGGGCCCACACCCTATCCACGAGGGTGGGGGCGCGCCCCCTACCTCATGGGCCCCCTGGAGACCCTCCGACGCCAACTCCAACTCTATATATTGGCTTTCAGGGCGAAAAAAAATCAGAGAGAAGAAATCTTCGCGTTTTACGATACGGAGCCGCCGCCAAGCCCTAAAACCTCTCGGGAGGGGTGATCTTGAGTCCGTTCGGGACTCCGGAGAGGGGGATTTGGTCGCCGTCGTCATCATCAACCATCCTCCATCACCAATTTCATGATGCTCACCACCGTGCGTGAGTAATTCCATCGTAGGCTTGCTGGACGGTAATGGGTTGGATGAGATTTATCATGTAATCGAGTTAGTTTTATTAGGGTTTGATCCCTAGTATCCACTATGTTCTGAGATTGATGTTGCTATGACTTTGCTATGCTTAATGCTTGTCACTAGGGCATGAGTGCCATGATTTCAGATCTGAACCTATTATGTTTTCATGAATATATGTGAGTTCTTGATCCTATCTTGCAAGTCTATAGTCACCTACTATGTGTTATGATCCGGCAACCCCGAAGTGACAATAATCGGGACCACTCCCGATGATGACCATAGTTTGAGGAGTTCATGTATTCACTATGTGCTAATGCTTTGTTCCGGTTCTCTATTAAAAGGAGGCCTTAATATCCCTTAGTTTCCAATAGGACCCCGCTGCCACGGGAGGGTAGGACAAAAGATGTCATGCAAGTTCTTTTCCATAAGCACGTATGACTATATACGAAATACATGCCTACATTACATTGACGAATTGGAGCTAGTTCTGTGCCACCCTATGTTATGACTGTTACATGATGAACCGCATCCAGCATAATTATCTATCACTGATCCGGTGCCTACGAATTTTCCATATACTGGTTTACGCTTATTTACTTTTCCGTTGCTACTGTTATAATCACTACAAAATACTAAAAACATTACTTTTGTTGTCTTTACTTTTGTTGCTGCTACCACCACTATCATATTACTTTGCTACTAAACACTTTGCTGCAGATACTAAGTTTCCAGGTGTGGTTGAATTGACAACTCAGCTGCTAATACTTGAGAATATTCTTTGGCTCCCCTTGTGTCGAATCAATAAATTTGGGTTGAATACTCAGCTGTTGCGATCCCCTATACTTGTGGGTTATCATAGGCCAAACCAAACTGATAATTCGAAGAGACTTGCAAAGATAACCAATCATACATAAAAGAATTCAGAGAAGATTCAAATAATGTTCATAGATAATCTTGATCAGAAACCCACAATTCATCGGTCTTGAAAAACACACCGCAAAAACAAGAGTTACATCAAATAGATCTCCAAGGGAATCGAGGAGAACTTTGTGTTGAGATAAAAAGAGAGAGAAGAAGCCATATAGCTAATAACTATAGACCCGAAGGTCTGAGGTAAACTACTCACACATCATCGGAGAGGCTATGGTGTTGATGTAGAAGCCCTCCATGATCAATGCCCCCTCCGGCAGGACGCCGGAAAAGGCCCCAAGATGGGATCTCACAGGTACAGAAGGTTGCGGCGGTGGAATTAGGTTTTCGTGGATGCCTCTGATGGTTTGGGGGTACGTAGGTATATATAGGAGTAAGAAGTAGGTCGGTGGAGCCACGAGGGGACCACGAGGGTGGAGGGCGCGCCTGGGGGGTGGGCGTGCCCCCTACCTCGTGGCCGCCTCGTCTGTTGCTTGACGTCCACTCCAAGTCATTTGGATCACGTTTGTTCCACAAATCACATTCCCGAAGGTTTCGTTCCGTTTGGACTCCGTTTGATATAATTTTTCTGCAAAACACTGAAATAGGCAAAAAAACAACAATTTGGGCTGGGCCTCCGGTTAATAGGTTAGTCCAAAAATAATATTAAAGTGTATAACAAAGTCCATTAATCATCCAAAACAGAATATAATATAGCATGGAGCAATAAACAATTATAGATACGTTGGAGACGTATCAGCGTTCCATGGAACATCAACATGATCAAGGGGATGCCTTATTTGCAAATATGGAGAGGGGTGTGGGTATCTTTTTTAAAAATTGTCATAGTTTCCTTCCTATCCGTCAGATATAAATCGGACGGCCTATATTGCAGGATGGCAGGCACACCATCATCAACAACTCTATTTTTTATAAGAGTAGAGATAAAATATATTATATGTAGTATAACATGTTCATAACCACACCATGTGTATCACCGTTATATATATTCACAAATGCGTTGGTTTAAAACACTGTGATAAATTCTTCAAATATCCGAATTTGCTTTTTGTAATGAATCATGATCTCTATTTGTCTTTTACACCCACACAATCCTCTTATCTTTGTAGCTAGCTCTAACTTTCTCTCGTGCATGCACACGCCCGCATCCCTCTCACCCTCCCTCAGCATTCTCTAGCTCCATCGCGCAAATTCGTCTTTTCACTTTAGGTCGTTCACCATGGTGTGTATTGGCCCCCTAGCTCCTTTACGGCACACATCAATCGATATGCCTCTCTAGCCAGGTGTGCCTAGCACAAACACAAGCTTCCCCTCTTCTCTTGTCACCGTCCATGCCTCACTCCCACCACTCTTTTCATCGATCTCGTACTCGCACACTCCTTCCCCCTCGATATAGTATGCCTCTCGCAGCACCTCCTAGATGCATCCCTCTCTCTCTATCCTTCTCCCCGGGCCTTATTTGCTTCTAACACATACATGCATGTATACCGATCGATCTCCCTACATATACCTAGGCCGACTTTAACTATTTCCCCCCACCCACCGATCGACGTACCTAACAAGTTATGTCTCTCCTTTATCTGACAAAAGACGATTGATTTTCCTATGTAGTTACGTCTGCTTACCACAGCCATATTGCCCCCCTCATCATTCGTGCATGCCTCCTGACCCGTCTCTCGCACGCACGTGCACAGACAGGGTAGCCATCCCCTCTCTTATTGATATTGCAGGCGTGCCCTCCGTTTGTCTAGCAAGCCTCTCCCAGACTCCCACCATTTGTTAGAAGCAACTCCACTACCACCCCCTCCAACACTCTAGCTCTGTCTCTCTCCCAACCTTATCCCTCTCCTACACATATGCATGGATGCCGATCTATCTCCCTTAATACATAAGGTAGGCATCTCTCCTCCTCCACACATATACCAGCCATTGTACCTCTATAATTAATTAGGCCTCCCCCCACCACACACCGATAGTCGAGCGTTGTAGGTAGGTATCCATGCCACAGAGACAAACTGCACCTGTCCCCTCTCACGTTCCAGTAGGCCAGCCACTCTATATTTTTGACGTGGGCACACATAAATTCGACGGCACTCTTTATCGATCGCGCGCGCGCTCACACACACACATCATCCCTCTCTTCGATTCTATGGATACCTCAAGCTTATGATACCTCCACTCTCTTCTTGTGGATCGCCCCCTCTATATATATGATATATCCAGGACTCTATTTCACACACATTGCATATGTTACATTTTTTGATTGACCCTCCCCCCAAAAAAACACTCACGAACCCACACACTATATCTCTCTATGTTTGTATCTCTCTCACACAACCCCACGTAGGTGGTGTACGTACACGAAGAGAATAGGTGCACGTACTCACGCTTCATGCCCAGCCACACCTGCGCGGGTACACGGTGGAGCTCATTTCTGTACGAAAATGGCAGCCCACGTGATAATTTGAACGCGTGTAGCAATTGTTTACCTACGGAGGTCATGTACCACGCGTGCACGAAACAAAGTTCGACTTGATGCGTTGGCGCGTTATTTTTAAATAAAGTTATATTGCTCAATGGCACGTACACAGGATATAAAACGATTTTTATGGAGAAAAAGGTAGTGCGCTGCACTATATACAATGGAGCCTGCCTGCTTGGGCTTGTCGCTCTTTAGAGTTTCTCACACAAGGCGTCGGTGGCCTCTCTCCCTCTCCCACCGTTGGTCACTGATCCGGCGCATCCCGTCCGCCGGCGCAAAGGGAGGATGTGCATCATTTCCCCGCTTGACGGTGCCGAGGCAGCACGTCACGATCTGCGGTACCCGCCGTTCTCTCTGACCAAGCTCCGGCGTGGTAGGTCCTACGCCACCTGCTCGCTACCATAGTATGGGAAGACCCCGCCCGCCGCCGCTCACCTAGTTACATCCCGACGACCCCTAGGTATCCCCTCCGGCCTTGCTCCACTGCCCATCTTCCCACGTCGCTGCATGTGGAAAATCTTGCATGTGGATCTTCCATAGTTCTTTGCCCAAAACGTAGCTCGTCCGGCGTACTTTCCATATTGCAATCTCATCCTCACACCATTTTAGACAAACACAACCGTGTTGTTATCTTCCCTTAGGACAAGGAATATGCTTCTTTTTTGTCGCCGTATGTGTCATCAACTGTTATTGGCCAGTAAGTGTTTCCTTTCTACCTCTTTTTTGCAAACAGGGCTATCCATTTCACCTCGTTGCTATTGCGACCTTTTGGTGAACTGCACAAATCACTTTTTTCTTAAGAGTGTTTTGTGCAGTTGTACTAAAATGTCACACGGGCAACGTCTCTACATTTCAGTGCGACTGCACAAAGGGAGATTGGTTTTGCTCTATCCTCCTCATCCAACTCCGAGCCTAATCTTCTCCAACTATTTACTTAATCTTCTCCAACTAGTTAGTCTTAAGATAGGCTGCAAGGGTGACCGACTTCTATTAGTGTGTTTATTGTTTCATCAGTAGTCCTCTATTATCGTAATCACACTTAATATCTTTGGAACAGGGACGCTCAACTCTATTTTAGTGGAACTGCACAAAATGATCGGAATGTTGCATGCTCCAGACAGCTACTTTTTTTCCCAACATGCCTTGTTGATTTAGACAGAGCTGGGGGAACGTTGCTGCCAATGAAAGCATGGATCAATTTGAATTTAAGACCTTCGCACAACTTTGTCTTCAGTTGTGATGTAAATATTAGCTCTGATCTGCTAGTCATTCAGATGCATTAGCAAGGAAGTTAGTTTTTTATTGTTTCCGAAAGAGCATCGATGGCAAGACACACGAAACAAAAGCTGAAAGCTCAGAGCATTGTACAATTTCATGTCATTGGAAAATTATTTGTATAGTACGTCAATTATGTAAACAAAATGCTGGAAGCTTGATAGCATTGCCAAAAGCCTCTTCAGCATCCGGGTCCATGTGCCATCCACAAAATTATAATCCTCCGTTCCTAAATATTTGTCTTTTTACAAATTTCAAATGGGCATATTTTAGAGTGTAAATTCACTCATTTTGCTTCGTATGTAGTGACTCGTTGAAATCTCTAGAAAGACACATACTCCGGAGTATATTTAAGAACCGAGGGAGTAGTGCACAACCGCATGGGAGACTCACGTCGTTGCGCCGCATTAATAGTGAGTAATGAGCAGTCAAATCATAAGCCCCACCTTTCCCACTGTAAATTGCTCGGAAGAAGCAACCATCAATACGCTCTTCTTTGAATCCGCTCATACTACTCCATCCGTCACTGTTTATAGAGCACGCTTCAAAAAAAATCTCTAGGACCAAAGCGACTAGCGATCGGCCTGAAAAATAGCATTGGTAGTTATAGCACAGCGTCTATTACTAGAGGAAATAATGTGTACACACATGCATGCAGTGCTTCCACCCCAGGTACACACATGCATGCACTTACTCCACTCCGTAGTACATCGATAGAAAATTGTGGACTTGATTGCGATTATCACGCCCTAATTAATTGATCATTAAACTAAACGCGTCTAAAGTCTCTCTGGTGGTGGAAATGCATTGAGAGAAATGCATCAGAATGAAGCGCGTCCTGTAAACTGTGATGGAGGGAGGAGTAGTATGAAGGTGCAAAACCAAGTACGCGTATGGCCAGTCGGTCAACACACCTACTCTTGGCATATCATTGACATGTGGGACCAGGGTGTGAGCAAACCGATCTCAATTGACGGCAAAATGGCCTACCCGTTGTTCCTTGAGAGAGACTAGGAGCGAGAACACACAGATGGGCTCGCACGGAGGCCAAGATATATTCGAGCATGGTTGATTGATATCATCATTACTTGTTCGATGTTTTTTAATACTATACTATTGGGCTGCCTTTTCCGCCCTTCTCCCGAATAAATGTATACTTTATCAGAGATTAAAATAAAATAAGAGTATAGAGGCTCCATCATGCGGTTCTAGTAGTAGTACTACTCGTACTACTAAACCTTGCGCTTGGCTCTTCGCCTCTTCGGGAAGTCGAACAATGATGGTACTCCGCATGTTGGGTACTACAGTGTATGCATCTGGCAATCTGACACCAAATGAACTTATGCATGTTCACCGCCTGGGCGAGGGTGGGTTGCATTAGTCAAAAGGCGTATGCGAGCTTCACCTTGTCCTGCAAGCTTGTCCTCGTTCTGCGAGTTGATGGGACACACCAAAAAGTAGTGCTAGTCCATACTCCCTCCTTTCCGGTTAATATGGCTTAATCTACTTTGCGGGTAAATGAGAGAGCTTTATTCATATATATACATACATATATATATATATATATATATATATATATATATATATATATATATATATATATATATATATATAAAAGCATTCTTAGGACGATCAGCCAAGAGACTGGTCACTAGGAAGCGAGGTACCCCGCAAAAAGAAGAAGAAGAAGGATGCGAGGTGTTTCATCAAGCCAGCTCTCGGCCACATTCAAAGTGCAGCAAGCACGGTTCGCACAAAGATGCGCCGCAAGGTTTCCTGACCTGTTTACATGCTGAATAACAAAAAGAGGAAATATTACCGAGCGCTCCTATTTGTAACATGATATGAGCCAGAATTAAGCGAGAATTGTGGTGAGTGTTCCATGCAATCAACTTCCATTATCACATGCGAGAACCCTCGAAGAGAACCAAATGTGTTGAAGATTGATTTATCACATTTTTAAAATATAATAAGAGTGCAGACGCTCCTCCATCTGGTTCCTAGTAGTATAGTACATACCTCTATAGTAGTAGTACTAGTACTCGTAAACTTTGCGCTTGGCTATTCGCCTCTTCGGGAAGTCGAACAATAATAGTACTAGTATAGTGTATGCTTCTGGCAATTTGACGCCGAATTAACTGTTGCACGTCCACCGCCTGAGCGAGGGAGAGCTTGCATTAGTCAAAACTTTCTCCTTATCCTGCGAGCCACCGCGCGCAAGCTTCTCCCGTCCTGCAAGCTTCTCCTCGTTCGGCAAGTTGACGGGACACAACAAAGTAATGCTAGTCCATACTGCCTCCTTTCCGGTTAATATGGCTTAATTTCAAACGAGATAAATACACTGTATGTCACTGTATATTTGTAAAAATACGGTCAGTGGACTTCATAATATGCTCATTGCGCTCAATATATATATTTTCCGGTGTTTATACGATCACTAGCTCACCTTGGCTGAGTATGTGTGTGCATGCACGTGTAGGTTGAGCACTCGAGCGTGACCGTGTGTGTTCCCTCGTGTGCGCGGACATGCATGCATTAGGGCGTCGCGCGCGTTTTTGTGTCCATGTGTATGTGTGACTGTTGCATGCATGCACGAGGTTGTAGTCCCTCACATTCACATGTTCATAAGTCAGTGCTTTGTCAAAATGTTGCATGCAAGGTTTAATCATTCGTTGTTCACGCATGTATTCCCGATATTAATACGTTGGCAAAGACAATTTCTTGAGGAAAAGGAGCCCATGAATTGAGTACAAAGGGGACCAATAAGCCAGGACGGAGGGAGTACCAGTAGTGAACCAAAAGGAGGGAGTAGGTACTAGTAGTATAGTACTACGTAACAACGTGCAGTAAAATTCCTCTACGCGCATCCTGTCTACGTGTCATGCAAGAAAATAGAGATAAGTACAAGTGAGATTCAGGAACGGTCATACACGTAGGGGGAGTACGTGTAGGCACTACTGCAGGATGCTGCTAACGTGACACTACGATCAGAGACCCTTCGAGAAACTGTGTGCGATGCAATAATCGCAAACGGTGTTGTATGAAAACCGTCGGAAATGTGTAAAACGTTTGCGATGACGGGTGCATCAAACACGGTTCAGGTTTTAGTTGCGTGTGCGATGAAGGGCATACGGTTCAGTTAAATTAACTGTTTGCGATGAGGAGGTAGAAAAGAAACGGGCAGCCAGATGAAAGGCGTGTGCGATACACAACATATGGTTCACTCGGATGAACTGTTTGTGATTAGGCAACACAAAAGAAATGGTCAGCCAGATCAAAGATGTGTGCGATATATGAAATGCGGTTCACTCAGATGAACTTTTTGCGTTGAGACATGAGAACAGAAACGATTCAACTTAACAAAGGTGTGTGTGATACACGGCAAATAGGTCTATAATCAGAAATGTGTGTAAAGACCGACAATAACATAGACGGTTGCTGCTAATAAGACGTGTGTGTTGTGGGATTGCATACAAAACAATAACATACACACACACACACACACACACACACACACACACACTTACAAGGACATGCTTGCATAACCAAATTAAACATCCACTTACATAGGTGGCTACTACAACCATGGCATTTGCACACACCAAAGTAAACTATTACATGCATAATTACATAGGTGGATACTACACACATGACATTTCCACACACACACACACCAATAAAGTAAACTATATATTACATGCATGATTAACTAGCATAAACAGTCATCTGATCATCATCTACTTCTTGTGACGCTTGCTCTGCTTGTGGCTCGATCCGGGCTCGTCGATTTGGGTAACGAGGCACTTCCTCATGTCAACGATCCGCCTGTGCATCTCGTAGCATGTGTACACGCTCTTGGCCGCAAACCTGAGGTGAGGTTCATCCAGTTGCCGCATCCAGGCCCCGTGCGAGGATACGAGACTTATTCTTTGGGCATCCTGCTTCATCTTTTCGTAGTAGGAGTCGATGATGGCCGAGGCGAGTTCGACCAGGGAGTCTTTCTTCGTGCTGCCCCAGATCGTGTATACACTACAAAAAAAAGACACATCCGTGACATTTTGGGCCGAACGATTTTTTTTTCTGTCATACATATGACACTTCTATGACGATAATTGTGACAAAACCCGGTATCATCATAGATGTGGTGGGCTCCTACTTCTATGACAAAAAATCATGACACAAAATGGGCTTTTCGTCCTGGGCGGGCCGGAAACGCAGCTGCATGACATTCTTTGGGCCGTCCATGATGGAAAAAACCGTGGTAGAAGCAAGGGGAGGAAAATTTCGGGGAGTTCCCGATTACGGTGGGAGGTCGGGGGCCGAGCGATGCGCGTTTCTCTCGTACACGTACGCGCGTGTGTGCGAGGCGTTGGCTCTAACTGAACCCGAGCGAGGCGTTGGGCTCTAACTGAACCCAAGCGATTGCACTACAGGCTACACGTTACTGAACCCGAGCGATCGATCGATGGTTGTTGACTGAACCAGATCGAGCGATTCCTTGGCTACTGCTGCTAACTGAAGCCGGTCGATGGGATGAACAGTGAGCATTGCGGGAGGGGGGTTTGGATGAACAGTGAGTGTTGGCGTTGCCTCTGGATGAACATGACCCCGTGGTGTGGTGGAGGGCTGGATGAACAGTAGACGGTGGAGGGGTGGATGAACAGGAGCCCGTGGTGTGGAGGGCAGATTGAACAGTAGACGGTGGAGGGGTGCCCGTGGAGGGGTGGTTGAACATGACCCCGTGGTGTGGAGGGCAGGATGAACAGTAGACGGTGGAGGGGTGGTTGAACAGTAGCCGGTGGAGTAGCGCGCGGTGGAGGATGGACGAACAGGAGCCCGTGGAGGCTGGAGGAGGTCGACGGTGGATGAACAGTAGCTCGTGGAGGCTGGAGGGGGTCGACGGTGGAGATGAACAGTATCCCATGGAGTCCCGTTTTGTGGTACGCCACACCCCTCCCGATGCACAGGACCCCCGTTTCGACCGTAGCACTCCAACACAAGTCCGTTTCCTCCGTTTTGCAGAACGCCACACCCCTCCCGATCAACAGGACCCCCGTTTCGACCGTAGGAGGTCCATTTCCTCCGTTTTGCAGTACGCCACACCCCTCCCAATCAACATGACCCCCGTTTCGATCGTAGGAGGTCCGTTTCCTCCGTTGTGCGATACGCCACACCCTCGTTTTGACCGTAGGAGGTCCATTTCCTCCGTTGTGCGGTACGCCACACCCCTCCCGATCAATAAGACCCCCGTTTCGACTGTAGGAGGTTCGTTTCCTCCTTTGTGCAGTACACTAGGCCTCGTTTCCATCGCCTCTTCCGTCCAAGCCCTCACGATGAACACGACCACGCATTCCGTTCCGACCCATGAACACGACGACGACGCTGTTTCTCCGTTCTGACCCAGCCATGTACACGAGCCCTCGCGTACGTATGCGCGAGTAGGCATTCGAGACCCCGCCTGTATGTACACATACGTGGCTGTATTTTCTTTCTTGCACCCTGGCCGCTGTACGTACGTGTACATGCTACGTGCGCGCCTCTACATCGACCAGTATGTACGTACACGTTTGCGACCAGAATGACAACGCTACGTACGCTTCGATCTCGGGACCGGATTTTCAGGATATAATTTCCCAGAAAATGGCCCTTGTGCTCACCAGGCCCAGGATTACTGTTAGCTGATGAGGCACCAACTTGATACAGAAATTCCAAGCAAAGTACATAATATGTAGTACAAGACCATCCTGGCCTATGAGTACAAGACCATAATATGTGGTTTCTTGTGGATCATCAGCGTCTATGGGACTCCATTTCCCACAGGAACAGCTGACCTGGATAATTCCTATCTTTGCGAGGCTGCTATCACCATTGCATAGGTTCCGGGGCTGTCATCGCAATGCTCCTCTCCGCACAAGAAATCTGGACAAGACAATAGCCAGGGACAAGCCAGTGATTACTTTGAATGTACTCGCAAACATTTAAGAACACAGGTAATATAACCACTGATAATCATGCTTTGAAATATTCTGTGATTACTTCGTCAGTCATAAATGGAACTTATGATGCATGCGGCAGGTTAATTATGTCAAATATGAATACACAATCAGAGAGTAGAAATAGAATGCACCGATTGGGTGTCTGAAGCGACGCCTCGAAAGGATAGCAATATAAAGTATGCCTCAGTCGGGCGTCTAAGCGACACCACATAAAGGGCTTATAATTAAATGAAATGACAAGCATGCCACAGTCGGGCGTCTGAGCGACACCACATAAAGGGCTTATAAGTAAATGAAATGACAAGCATGCCACAGTCGGGCGTCTAAGCGACACCACATAAAGGGCTTATAAGTAAATGAAATGACAAGCATGCCACAGTCGGGCGTCTGAGCGACACCACATAAAGGGCTTATAAGTAAATGAAATGACAAGCATGCCACAGTCGGGCGTCTAAGCGACACCACATAAAGGGCTTATATAAGAATAATCACAGTGAATATCCAGGAGGTAGAACCGTCCCAGGGATACTCAATAATTCAAATAACATAAATGGTTAGTCCATAATAATAATAATCATAATCATCATACGTCACAAGTCATGATCAATGTTCTGGTTTAGTAGTTTCTCCTCCGAAGACCGACACTTGACACATCCCAGACTGTAGTCCTTAACCATGGACACGGCTATTCGAATAGGTTTAATCTCTGCAGAGGGTGTACTTTTTACCCACGAGTAACGGATTTCTTTAGTCCATCAGAACTAATTCCGTCTACAGTCTTTTAGTCGAAAACACGCCTGACTTGCACACACCAGCTTAACTTTACTCGTGTTTAGAATCACCCACGACACCTGTTAAGCAAAACTCTAAGTGGGGAGGCTACAACCTCGCGTAGCATGGGATCAAATTTCTATCGCGCGCTCTAAGGGGTGTCCCTCTCTCGGTCCCAACCGGAAACACCCATGCCCCCGGACCAGGTGGCATGCCTACCGGATGCAGTCGGTATCTTCCACCTTGGCCTCTTTGTACGGTGTGTGCTAAGACAGGGGTTGACAACTTACTGAACCGTACCCTACCTACGGCAGGGACAAGTGGCAGCACGAAAACAAGTATGGGGGTTACTCGAACAAGACTCGATCTATGGCCGACTCAGGAGGCTTAAGTATTTCCTGCATGATTAGTATAACAAATATGTTTCATTCCAACAGACAGTATCACTACTCATCATACCTCATCTTGCCATACCGGACACAATCGTCTCGACGGGGAACCAGAGATAAGCATCGTGTCTACCGAAGACAGAGACTTTCTCGGCTTCCTCCCGGTAGGCATAAAAGGCATGTGAGAATGATTATTATCGCAAACATATCAAGCTCCAATAGCATGAGATCATCAGTATGCAAGTATGATCATATCCTCACAAACAAATAATGGACACTCCGTGTCACGATGGTGTTGTAACTGTATCAAACAACAGACGGTAATATTATGCCAGAGTTCAAGAATGCTTGCCTTCAAGTTGTGGAGAGGCAGGGTGCATTCCAAAACTTTTGAAAGTTTTCTCCTTCTTCAAACTCCTATTTTTGAAAATATTCAAATAACACATACTTTAAAAATGGTACAAAAAGTTGTTTGGAAATTTTTTGAAATAAATATGAAAATAAACTAGACATTATTTGGGAAACAACAGAAAAAGAATCAAGTCATTTGGATTTACATATAAAAAGTTATAGCCAGTCAAAGTTTTGGTCAAAATCTATTTTTAAAATAAAACAGAAAGGAAAACGTTTCAAAAAGGAATACGCTTTCGAAGTAGGGGAGACGTACTTGGGGATTTTACGCTTTCACTTAAATCCACGCGGGTCGGCTCGGTGTCACTGATAGTGGGTTCAGGGGGCCCACTGGTCAGGTTTGACCAGCCGCCCCGCCTCCTTCTTCCTCTGGCCAAACAGAGGCGGGGTTCTAGCGATCAACGCCGGCGAACGGCGGCTTACCGTGGGCTCCGGAGGGCAGGGATGGATCCGCCACTCTGGGGCGGTCCTCCCGGTGGTCGCTAGGGTGGTGGGGGCGAAGGGAGTCATCGGCGGTGAGCTTCGCGGCGGCCGGTGGCTTCGGGATGTTTGGGGCTTTGGGCTACGGTGGTTCCCCACCGCAGCTGAGAGCTTGGGCGGCTCCGTGCGGTCGAGAGGGGAAGGATGGAAGCGTGGGAGGGGTCTGGGGGCTTCGGCCTTGGCCGGATTTTGCCGGAGCGTGGTGGTGGTCGATCCTGCCGGAGTTGGGGAAGAGGGGGCCTCTGACCAACTAGGGAGGGGGGGGGGCTTCCTACGGCTCGAACGAGGCTGCTGATGATCCTAGGCATGATCGGGAGGGCTATATATAGCCCGGCAAGGTCGGTCCCCGTGGCCGTGGATAGGAACGACGGCAAACCGCCGTTCTGTAGCAGTTAGGGCGACGTGGTGGAGGCTAGCGGGGTCGGGAGGGTGAGCGGATGAGGATGTCCTGCTCACGAGGGCAGCTGGCGAGCGGAGGAGGCTCGGGTGGCGCCGTCCACGGCAGAGGTTGCTGTGGGCGCCCGCTAGCCGCCGTGGCCGACCTGACGGTGGCGCCAGGGGCGGCTCTGCGGCGAGGGAGGGGGGCGGGCGTGCTGGCTGCGAGTGGGGAGAGGCCAGAGCGGGCGCGGGGAGACGGCCGTGCGACGCGGCGGCTCGGGCGCCCGCACGTGCAAAACGCGCGCTCTGGGCGCGCCTAGTGCACGCACGCTGTGTGCTCGACGCAATGCCAGAGCGTGCTAGAGGATTAGGGTGGGGCTGGGGATTAGCAGGCCTGGGTTAGGGTTAGCTAGGAGCTTAGTGGACATGTTGGTTGGGCAAGGCAAGCAAGTCCAGTGTGCAAACTAAAAATCATGCCAAAACTGGCCATGCACACCAGGTGTTTGACAAAATGCTAAGGGCATCTAGGCAACTCTTGGGGTGGCCAAAATTTCCAGACCAGTGTCTCTTTAGGTGTAGGTGATGATGGAAAGGTCATTTGGGCAAAGCCAGAAACTTGCTAGTGCAAATTTTTGAGAAAACCAATTCTGGACAGAAACAAAAAGGCATAGTTGCATGCACTAAAAATCCTCCAATGAGTCCACTTTCCTGGACTTAAGGGTTTTGTAGGGAGGTCTACATGTAGGAAAAAGAATCATGGGTAAAAGAGCAAGATAAATTGGGGTTGCAGTACAAACCACCAAGATGGATCAGAATGAAAAAGAGGTTGATTCACTCAATTTTTCAAAGAGCAAAAAAGGGTTTTTGCATAAAGTTGAATAATATACTCCTATGAACATCCCATAATTTTGGTGGAGGCTAGAAAGAAATATTTAAATGGGTTGTAGTGCAATATTTCCATTTGGACCAGTTTTGAAAACTTGGGGTAGAGCTCAAAATATCCCATGAATAAAAGATGTTTTTGCATAAAAGTGTTTTGAAAACATCACATGACATCCCCAAATTTTGGTTGAAATTATAAACAAATCTATCAAAGGGTTGTAGTTCAAATGGGACCCTAAAACCATGGGAAACCAATTTTAAAGAAATGAAGATCAAAATAATAATTATATAATTAATTCTACTGATAAAAACAAAAGTTTTTCTTGAGAGGGTAAACAAGTCCAATAACATATTTGAAAAGTTTTCACTTGGGGTAAAAACTCCATAATAACAAAGAAAAGAATGA
Source organism: Aegilops umbellulata (assembly GCA_032464435.1). Lineage (NCBI taxonomy): Eukaryota > Viridiplantae > Streptophyta > Magnoliopsida > Poales > Poaceae > Aegilops > Aegilops umbellulata. Next base: position 368,505,180 of record CP136054.1, on the reverse strand, counting down.
TTTTGAAATCAAAAGAAAATCCAGAAAATAAAAATTTAATTTCCTGGCAAAATTTTAATTAATAAAACAAGGTCAAAATTTTGGGGTGTCACATTCGACCAGGTGGGTCCTGACTATCACGCACTTCCTTGCCTGTGAAGATGTAGCTGGTGGATCCCAGCAGTCAGGGGGCGAAATATGATGGCCCTTCCGGTGGGTCCCCGCTGTCAGGTGGAGGAATAATTATTTTGCACGTAATAAGGAGGCACTTCCTTGCTGCGGCCGTGGACCCAGCTGTCAGCCTCTCCACGTACAGTCCACGTCAGATGGAAGCCGTTCCTTGACCACGTTGACCACGCCGCGTCGAGAGCACCAGGGCGGTGGATGACGGCGAGGCCTAGGAAGGGGACGACACAGAGCCGGGAAAGACACGACAGTGGATGCCCACACATAGAGGAGTACGAGGGTACTGGTTCGCTGCGGTGTGAGGCTGCCGTCGTCGCAGAGTAACAGGGGGTGTGGGTGAGTAGAGGGATGGCCTGGCCAGCGGTGGGAGTAGTAGGGGCTGGTGAGGCCTCCGCCGCATCGCAGCCGGCCACGGGAAGCAGGAACACGAGGCACGACCGACGCTGGTTTGGGTGGCTAGAGCAAGAAGACCAGAGGTTGAAGAAGCACTACAACCGTTGGATGGACATCGTACGGTCACTGGAGCTAGAATCGTGCATATTGAATAAGTTGACAAAGCCCTCCGTCCCCATCAACTTAGTAGGCCCACAAGTCAGCCTGCCACTATACTGGGTCCCAGCTAACAGGGGGAGTATTCATTTTTTTGTGCGTAATAAGGAGGCACTTCCTTGCGTGCGAAGATATAGCTGGTGGGTCCGAGCTGTCAGCGGCGGTAACGTTTTTTTCGGGAAATACAAAGGCCCTTTCGGTGGGTCCCAGATGTCAGGTGGAGGAATCATTATTTTGCGCGTAATAAGGAGGCATTTCCTTGTGTGCGGCCGTGGACCCAGCTGTCGGCCTCTCCACCTAAAGTCCACTTCAGATGCATGTCGGTCGTTGACCAGGCCGCGCCGAGAGCACCAGGGCGGTGGACGACGGCGAGGCCTAGGAAGGGAACGACACGGAGGCAGGGAAGACTCGATAGTTGTTTCCCATGCGGAGGGGAGTACGACTGTACGAGGCCTCGCCGAGGGATGGCTAGGCCAGCGATGGGAGTACAGTGGGGCGGTGAGGCCTGTGCGGCAGCAGAGCCGGACGCAGGAAGGAGGGAGCAGGCAGTCCCGCCGGCGCCTGTTTGAGCGGCTGGAGCAGGAAGAGCAGAGATTGAAGAAGCACGATGGCCGTTGGATGGCCATCCAACAGTCACTGCTTGTGCGTCAAGCTTTTTTTTAGGAAAGCCTCAAATCTGTGGGAAACAGCATACAACCCATCTGCCATTATTTCTAATAATTTACAACCCATTTGCTAATTATTAAGGTTTTTATGGAGCCCATATTCTTTTTGTTAGCATTACAACCCATATTGTGGCCACGGTTAAAAAATTATATGAAATTTTGCATATTTCGGTGCAGTCTGAACTGTTTTTAATCCCAAAATTTCGACTCACATTCAAACTAATTTTAAAAATAAATGTATATTAATATAAAATCCAACAAATTATCCACGCATAAAAATTAATGTAATTTCAAATCTGGAAATGAAAAAAATATATTTGAAACTAATTGTCGGTTTGATGTGTTTTAAAAATATACAACCCATTTCTCATTACTGATGGGCCATTTTCTCGGCCAGCCGAATGAAAGCTCTCGTCCTCTTCTTGAAAGATTTGCAGCCCAATAGGCCTGACAAAGCGACTTACTTGGCAAATCACAAAAAAACTGGGTTGTGGTCGTGGACCCAGCTGTTAGCCTCTCCACGTACAGTACTCTTCCGATGGAATGTCGTTGACCACGCAGACCACGCCGCGCCGAGAGCACCAAGGCGGTGGACAATGGCGAGGCCTAGGAAGGGGACGACATGGAGCCGGGGAAGACGCGGCAGTGGATGCCCACGTGGAGAGGAGTACGAGGGTTCACTGGTTTGGCTACGGTGTGAGGCTGCCATCGCCGCAGGGCCTGGCTAGCGGTGGGAATAGTAGGGGCGATGAGGCTTCATCGGCAGCACAGCCGGCCACTGGAGGCAGGAGCGGGCGCTCTCCCCGACGCTAGTTTGGGCGGCTGGTGCAAGAAGAGCAGCGAATGAAGAAGCAGCAGGACCGTTCGATTCAAATCCAACGGTTACTGCTGCTAGAATCGTTTGTTGACTAAGTTGACAAGCCATGCATACGCGTCAACTTAGTAGGCCCACAGGTCAGGCTCCCAACCAGTGCGCCCCAGTTGTCAGTGGGAGGAATCATTTTTTCGCATAATAAGGAGGCAGTTGATTGCGTGCGGCCAGGCCAGCGGAGGGAGTACGGTGGGCCGGGGAAGCCTGCGCGGCATCACAGCAGGCGACAAGAGGAGGGAGCAGGCAGTCCCGCCGGTGCTAGTTTAGGCGGGTGGAGTAGGAAGATCAGAGATTAAAGAAGCACGTCGGCCGTTGGATGGACATCCAACACTAACTGCTGCTAGAATCGTGTGTTCACTGACAAAGCCTTGCGTAAACAAGTAAGCCTCGAAATCCGTGGCGTGTACAACCCATTTGCTATTATTTTTATAATTTTTACTCAAATTCTAATTCATATGGAATTTATTGCAGCCCATTTTCCATTTTTAGAATTGCTGGCCTTTTTCTGGTCAGTACCAGGGTAAAAAAATTAACTAAATGTGTGGGAAATTTTGAAAATTCGCAAATTTTTGCTTGGGAACGAAATATTCTTAATCCAAAAATTAATAGCCATAGTAAAACAAATTTAAAAATAAATTAGTACTATGTCATGTTAAATCCAATGAAATACGTATAAGATATCAGTGAAGAACAAAAACAAAAAAAGAAACTTATATCCCATTTGCTATAATTTTTTTTGGAATTTTCAACCCCTTTTGATATTACTTTTAACAGACATTGACCATACTCTTAAGCCAGGACCGAATGCATCCCTCCTCGTCTTGAAAGATTTGCAGCCCAGTAATTCGGAGAAAACAAATAGGCCTAGCTTGGGTATTATTCAAAAAGAAATACTGGGCTAGCTATTTTCCCAAAGAACTGGTGAATGAGCATTTAGCTTTATTTATTTATTTACTTATTTATGTTTAGGGGACCATGAGCATGTACCTGGGCCGGATTCATGTGAGAGCCTCCCTTCCAGTTAATTACGAGCTTCTCTATTGATCCTTCATCAGTGGGCTGCATGTTATCAACAAGTGGAAAATGTGTTCCGAGTTTCAAAAAAAATGTGTTCCGTACGATAAATAGTATGCGCTACGTACAGTACGGGGCACTAAAGGATCGAACCGTGCAACGACTTCCAAAACATTGTGTTTTTTGTTCTAACAACACATTTATTCAACCAACAGACGAAATATACTACTGATTGTACATTGAAAACAACAGCAGCAGGAAACAGACGAAATATACTACTGATTGTACATTGGGTCCCAGCTGTCAGGTGGAGGAAACATTTTTTTCAGCTTAATAAGGAGGAACTTTCCTTGCGTGCGACCATGGACCTCGTGGGTCCTAGCCGTTAGGCTCTCCACGTAAAGTCCTCTTCCGATGACTCTCGTTTGTTGACCAGGCCGCACCGAACGCAGCAAGGCGATGGACGACGGCATGGCCCCGGACGGGAACGACTCGGATATGGGAAAACGAGGCAGTGGAGTCGCAGATTGAGAGGAGGAGAAGGGTTATAACTAGTTATGTTGCGGTGTGGGGTTGTAGTCTGTGGAGAATAACAGGAGGTGTCGATGGGTGGAGGGATAGCCTGGCCGGCGGTGCAGTAGCGCTTCGCAGCGGTGCGTGCTAAGCAGAGCCGCTAGCCGCCGGTGGCCGGACCAGGCGGTCCCGGCGACGCTGGAGGAAGAAGACGAGAGATTGAAGGTGCATGCCGGCCGTTGGATATAAATCCAATGGCTGTGGATGACACAATCATTTGTTGACCAAGTTGACAACGCCCTGCGTAGGCTTCGACCTATTGACCCACATGTCAGCCTGCAAAAATGTGGCATATATTTAACCCATGTTTTCTAGAATGTACAGTCAATTTGCTGGGCTGGGTGAACAAATAATTTCGCGTCAATCCGGCCCATTTATATTTTCTAAGAAATCCCAGCCCATTTGCACTTCCTTGAAATACACGTATTAGGTGGGCTTGTTACATATACGTATAATGTTATGTTAGAAGGAGCAATTAATATCAAAGAATAAACCGGAGAGGCACATTATATATATATATATATATATATATATATATATATATATATAATTAAGAAATTAGCGAGTTATTGCTCAAAATAAAAATGAGCGCGTTATTATTAAATTGATCCTTAAAATCTTCGCAATCACCAGGATTTTCCTTGCGTGTGAGTCAAAAACAACCAGGATTTTCCTTGCCTGTGAGTCAAAAACAACCAGGATTTTCCTTGCCAACTTCCGTTAAACATTTACTTTTATAAGTTGGGATGTTTTTATAATGTATATATAAGTCTCTATAAAATATACGATAATAGTAATAATATAAATATATATAATGTGGTTAGAAGGGAAAACATAAATTGAACACGGCATTACTTTTATAAGAGACCTGCGTTTATACCCCACAGTAGGCATACTAACAAGTTCACACACAAATACAACAGAAAAGGTAAACATTCATATCAAACTCAAGTTCACAGGACACGTTCATATCCATAGCCAACATTCACAATCAACAACTCAAAAGATTCATATATACACAAGCTCAGCATATCTATGCATCCAAATGATTGATAGATCACACGACAATATTCATACATAATTTACAAAAAGATTTAGATATACACATGTTCAGTATGTGTATGCATCCAAATGATTGAGATAACAGCCAATATGATCCATGGACGAACTTTAATTTCCTAGGGTACAGACTGGTAAATAGTGTTCAATCGGAGGTACTTCTTGCTAAAATTAGTTCTTGTACGAGTAAACTTTCGAGTACATAAGAGGCAGCACAGACAATCTGAACTTTGCTTGTAGTTTTATCCTCAAATAGTGGCCTCGTGCCGAGGGAGGTTTGAGCAACTTGGCCACTACTTTCATCCAACTAGTTTACTGGCTCATCTTGGTCCTGTATCTCGCCAAAATTCTACATTGCAGACGAGAAAGGAGGTGGTTGAGAAAATGAACCACCCAAATTTTCTGTGCAGTTCAACTAAAATGGAGCATCCTTGGCGTGCAGACTGATTAAGTGCCAGATGAATATACGCATCAACCAACTTTCCTGGAATATTTAGTCTCCATGCCATATAGTTCGCTACCATATGTGCCGATAACCAAAAGGCACAAGTTGGGTCCAAAGACTGGACTGCGTTTTCTGGGTTATGCACCAAGCAATATTTTTGGCGTTCACTCTCCTAATACTTGGAGTTTGACAATTGGTTTACGCCGGTTGATACTCGAATGAATATAGGCACTTCTTGTCAACATCGTCCGTGATAGCCCTTTCATAAAAGGGTATGCCAGATTCTTAGCCATCTAGATATAATCCAACGCTATTACTCCAGTGTTTCTTGATTTTCTGACAGATTTCAATCTTCTTCTTATGTGCTTTGTGGATTTCATGTTGTCCTTTGAACTCTTAGCCTTGACAATTGGTTAACGCCGGTTGATACTCGAATGAATATAGACACTTCTTGTCAACATCGATGCTTGTCTGAGTGAACTTTGGAGTACATAGCAGCAACATAAGTACCTGTCCATCTGATCATTTTGTGCAGTTCTACTGAAATCACCCGATGTAATGATTTGCCTGCGAGTTCAGGCTCCAAATTACTCCTCTATGAAATCAGCAAACAGTAGCACAATACCAAATTACCAATACATATGACATGCACAATAATCAGGATAAAGACTAGTACCAACATGTGTCAGGTAGCATATCAATTACTATTTCCTTTGACTGGAGGCCGAGATAAGCCAAGCGACTGACAACAAAGGAAGAAAGCATGCGGAGTTTAGCGACTGACATCAAAGGACGAAAGCTGTCGAGGAAATGAAGCACCCAAAGTTTTTGTGCAGTTCCACCAAAATCGAGCATCCCTGTTGGCACATATATTGAGAGAGTGAGATTACTGTAATAGTGGGACTAGTTTATGAAACATACACTAACAAATAGAAGCACCCTCATTATCTTAATGGGTAAAGTTAGCAACATAGTAGTCTTGCTTAAAGAGAGGTATTAGTTTATTTAATCAGTGCCAATTAGCTCAACTCAACACTCAAAGCATTGCCATTTATCATAGGTTGCAAAACTTTAACGTGCAAAGATAAAGGAGTTTCTCATGACAGTAGCACGATACAAATAGAGATGACAGCAAACTAATATGGATGAAGGCCTTAGGCCCGTACCAACCTGAGAAAAAAAGCTTATTCATGTAGTCCCATAAGAGATGATAAAGCACTCACTGGAATCACACAATAGTATATATTTTTGTGCACTTCAAATGTATGGTTGAAATCACTCTTGTTTACCAGTGCTGAGATTATATCAAAAGATTATCAAGAACTTCCAGTAGAGTTAAAGCACTGGTTGGGATATAGTTCATTGTATTGTCTTGTGTAGTTCCATTTAATGTATGCTTGGCACAACATGATCCCTGTTTGCACAAGTAGGAACAAGGTGAAACCTTCATTAGCTTAGTGAGAAAGGATAGGAAGTCATTAGCATATTACTCAACCAGTAGCATCAAATTCATGATGGACAATACGCAAAACATTGCCTCATTGAACCAATGGCAATAAATTGAGATGCAAAACAATAGCACTATTATGTCATGACACTAATAATATTCCCTCCCTGCTCCACCACATGATTCACCTCCATAGACAAACATACACACGTACATGATTCAGCATAGGGTCCTACTAAAGATTTGTTTAACTCCAACAGGAAAATTAGGCAGTAATAAATTAGTGGTACTTAAGTACTCCTAATTAATTAAGTGAGACAGCAGAAGTGGAGGGGCTCCCTGGAGGATCGTCTCACATGTAAGGTAGTCGTTGCCGGAGCCCTTGAATGGCCTCGACTGAGGCTTCTCGCTTTAGCAAGATCGCCTTGGCACTGTTTATTCTTCTTCTTCTTCCTCTTCATGCTCTGTTTCTCTTTCTCCTCACCAGTTGGTGAAACCAAGTACATGATTGGCCTTCTAATTCAGAATTGGTTTTGTCAGGGAGGAAGTACAAGTGTACTAGTAAAAAACAACATTATTTTCTCATGGCAGTCGGAAAATAGAGATGAACACATGCATTAAATATCATTCTTACCTAAAGGAAGGTTATGGCGCCAATATGGATGATGAGGATTGGAACACAGATCTCCCTTTGTGCAGTTCCACCAAAATGAACCAACTATTCCATTCTGACATTCCAGTTAAACAACACAAAAGTCACTTCTTTTAAGAAGAGTTTTGTGAAGTGCACCAAAAGGTCACAGCAGCAACCAGGTGAATTGGATATCCCTGTTTGCACAAAAGGCACAGAGGAAACAGTCAGAGTCTCAAACAATTACAAGCACATTTGGCTAAACTTGTCATGGCTTATAAAAGTGGCATGGCTTCATTTTTACCAGGGACATTAGACTAAGAACAACTAAGGCTGCGTTCGGTTCACAGGTTTGGTGCAGGATTTTCATAGGAACACAATTCCTACGGTATTCTTTCCCTTCCAACCGTTCAGAACACGGGAAAGGTGAATAGTGTTTCATAGGAAAGCTGGTCTAGTAGTACTGATTCCATAGGATTAGAAACATCCACGCGCTGCTCATTTTTTGGGCGGAAGCCCGAGGCAGGCGCTCGCTGCCATGCGTTAGACATGTTGCTGTGCTGTGTTACCGGAATAAAAAATCAACCTATGTGTGGTACGTGAGGTGAGGACAAGAGTAGTCACCGTGCAGCTGAATAAAAAAATAGCATCTCATACTGCCAAGCATGCTACTCTAAAAAAACAAATATGTACATTTCGTAGTCCATCCGAACACATTCTCTTGAGAGTTTCCACCGGTTCGCTGTTCCATAGTTTTATACCTACATTCCTTTCCTATTCCTCTATTTTCATCAAGACCTATGTTTTCTGCCCCTTTATTCCGAACGGAGAATATTTGGTATAAGGGCATGGGACAGTGGGTGCACCAGCAGTCCAACACCATGTACGTAAACAGGGGCATAAAGTGGTGATTATTAGTTTGTTGCCCCGAGAAACAAACATCCAAGAAACATATCTGGTTTGGTCCCATTTTTGTTCACTCTAGCCACCTACTCCTATGTGTGGATAGCAAATCTAGTCCTGGTCATACCACTGTGTACAGCGTTACCCCTGTATTTCCCTTTTCGACCAAGAGACCGGTTGGATGACCAGTCTGTACTACTTTCACCCCTTTTCCTTCCTGTTTGTACATACTAAATTCCCCCACCCCCCCTTTATTTCTTATTTGAACCAAGTAGTACAAGATTCGACTCCATGAAGTAGCTTTACCTCTAAAAATAGAAAAAAAATGTGACGTTTGACCATCCGATCGAGAGGGGCTGAGAGGTAGAAAATGATGCACATGCAGCGACGTAGCGAGCTGGGGAAGTAGAGCTAAGGTGGTTTCGAACGAATATATACCTGAAGGTCGTCGAGATGTGGATAGGTGGGCGGCGGGAGGCCGGATTCGCCCACAAGCAACGACGAAGGGATCGGAGGACCTCCCGCGCCGGTGCTCGGCCAGAGATAACGGTGCAGCCGACAATGGGTCTCCTCCCTCGCTGTCGACGACGGCCTAAACGCTGCCCCTCCTCCCCTTCACCGGCGGAGGGGGAAACATCCGGATCTGTAACCAGCAGTGAGTATAGAAAGCCAGTATTTTTTGAAGGGAGAAAGACAGTGTTACTACCCCTATCTTGTTTAGATCTGGAGAGGATGAGAGTGTGTGAATAGAGCAACCCTAGCAAGCAAGCGCGGAGGCTCCGGCCTATATATACGTAGCAAGCAACCCTAGCAAGCAACCCTAGCAAGCAAGCAACCCCTATCTTCATCAACTCGTACAAGACCGAGAAATTTGATTACTACAACGCCCTATCCCTCGCGGACTCAGCTCCGGTGCCTTAACTGCACCTGCCTTTGGCTGCATGACAGGTGGGCCAACCACCTGTTGGGCCCACCTGTCATAGACGCAAAGGCAGGAGCAGTAAGTAGAAGCTTTCGCTACACGCTATCCCTCCCGCACGAGGTGGACGGACATGCAGCAGTGGATTCGATTCTGTAGAAGTAGGAGTAACATCATTGTTCGTCTTCTCGAAGAGGCGAAGAGCCAAGCGCAACCCGAACATGGCAGTTGCGAACGCTCGCGTGGTGCGGTTCCTTGGAGTACTAGCCAGGCTCTTGCATGAGATAAAATTGCTATTGTTTAACAATTAAACTCCATTATCCATTGGTTGATACTCACTCTACATAGGTCCACGCGCTTAGCACCATTTCCTCCTGGGGTCACCAATGTTTATTTGCTAATTAATAGCATTGCATGCAATGAACTAGCCATTGCAAGTCATTAAAAGCATGCACACCTCTCATCTCTTATTGGTTGATATGTCAAGAAACAAGAAACAAGGTAGAAGTTAATGCACCGCGCCTAAGTGTTTTGGGACTACGTATTTGGTTTTCATAAGATGACTTACACACCTAGACGAAGGGAGTAGTATAGCCCTGTAAACCGTAAAGGAGTACTCCCTCCATTCCCTTATACAAGGCCACAAACTCAAATTACAGGTACGAAGGTAAAATTTAATGACTACTTTGCAAGTCAATTATTCTTTTTGTTAACCGGGATCATTAACATGCCCGCATGCATGCAAAGAAGCAATGGGAAGGAAGTAGCATAATGTCATTATGACTACATGCATGCAAGTATTAAACAAGTTGGTAGTACGAGGAAACATCATTAATTCTAGCCTCGATTACTGTTAGTGGCCTTGTATAGATGCAAATTGTATTTTTCATAGTGGCCTTGTATAAGGGAATGGAGGGAGCATTTGCCTTTCTAGAGATTTCAACAAGTGACTAGACTACACCGTGTGCAGTACTCCCTCCCTTCCGGTTTATAGGGCTCAAATCTCAAATCTCATGAACCAAGGCATTTTGCGATTGGAGAAATGTATCTCGTACTTTACAAAACTACCCTAATTAAACTCATGCATTAATTACGTAGTTCTCTCATTTTCCTCTCCGCCTTGGTCGCGGTGCACAATATTGAGCACTCCTACTCCCTCCTTTTCCGGTTTATAGGGCTTATCTCAAAATCTTAGTTTTTTCATTTTATAAGGCTTAATTTGGTTGTTCCCCATCACAAGTTCAGATTCCAAGGTGCATTAAATAATTGCATGCAGGTATTAAGAGAAATTTGACCAATGCATGTACTTTATGCATGCATGCATGCAATTAATACATTGGTAAACATACATTTTTGAAGAAAACAAGAGCATTAACTGGGTGCTTTTGCAAATTACAAAAAGGATTCCACCACTCACCATCTACCTTGGTTGGTGAAATTTTTGAATTGACCCCTATAAACTGGAAAGGAGGGAGTATATGACTAGCCGCTCTATCTACATGCGGGACATTTCAAAGCATCCGGGCCCGCGTGCCATCCACCAAATCACAGCGAGGTGCTACAGTCGAGACTCACCTGTCACCCCGGTGTGTCTGTCATGACCCGTCATATCACAAAACGCTCACCTTTACCAGCAGTGGTAAGGTGGCCTCCAAGTTGGACTGGACGAAGCAACCATCATTTCACTGGAACGCTCGTTCAAGCCCTTTCTTCCCTTTCTTGAAGAAAACCTCACTCCAGGCTACTCACTTCTGCCATTTTTCTTCTGTACTAACGAAGGAAAGGTGGGAGAATCAGTTATGCTGCTATATTTTCATTCCAAGAATCTTCTTTTTGTGAAGCACCGATCGATTCTCACATCCTATTCTTTTCCCATTTTCATTGCGATTGTGGTTTCCTTTCGATTGCTTTTTGTTTGTCAGTTCATTGATGGATCCTGGTGCATAAGGCAAAGAGTTGCCGGCGGACAACCCACTAGAGACAGCGATCTCCAGGAAGTGAGCACCGACCAACGAGTTGACCATGTTGGTGGGCCAACCCATGGGGACGAAGAACTCCAAGAAACAAGCACTGGCCCAAGAGTTGAGGACGTTGGCGGACGAACTCCTCAAAAAAGTTGGAAGAACAGCAATGGCCCCACGTGCCTACCCTAGGAACTCTGATTGCCACCTATGTGAGGCTCAAGACCGAGTTTGAGGAGATAGTCACTGTTGAGAAGCAGTATTCCCCTGGCAAGGTGATGGCCCCCATCGAGGACAAGGAGATGGCCCCCGGAGGATGAGATCCCCCGGTGAGCTGCAAAAGGTAAAAAATAATGGCTTATTACCATAGTTGTGGTTTTTGATTATTTGCAATGTGCTTGCTAATATGTTAGGGTTGTGCAGGTGCCGGTGGACGTCCTTGATGATTCCGATGTCGTGGCCCGTCCTGTTGGCATCGCCCCGGAGATCGATTCCGATGCCGCTGTCCAACCTGTGGACATCGCCCCAGAGATCGATTCCGATGTCGCGGTCAGTCCTGCGGACATCGCCCCAAAAATCAATTCCCATGCCGCTGTCCGTGCTATGGTCATTGCCCGAGAGATCGATGACAAGAAATAGTTGGTCGCGCTAATCCTTTAGGGTAGTTTGCATTGCCCTGTGTTTAATTACCAGAACGATGCGTGTTATCAAACCATCTTAGGGCTAGTGCACTGTCTTGTGTGGGCAGATCTTGCTACTTTTGTTTGATAGTGAATCATGCGAACCCTCTCTGAGTTATGGAAACAAATATATCCTCACCAGCTTTTGATGTAATATATGGCATGATTAGATGTAAGTTTGAACTGTTTATCATATCAGCAGGGCTTGTTTGATGATTCTTGGTGTTAGTAGGCTAGCTACTATGCGAGCTATAGTACTTGCAAAACACTCACCGAAGAGAAACGTTGGGGCTGATGAGCTCGTGGTACGCTTATACTTATCCCTCGTCGATCGACCAATAGCCCTAGCTCCTAAAATTGTAGGCTTAGCGATCAATGACCTAGGCGGGCTAGTTTGGCCTAGTGGGTTTCAGTGATATGACTTGCAACACAAAATCATAGCAGTGCAGAAACGTACTCCCTCCGTTCCAAAATGGATGACCTAGGCGGGCTAGTTTGGCCTAGTGGGTTTCAGTGATATGACGTGGTACAGTGCCGTCCAGTCTTCGCGTGTGGTAGCAGTATTGCGGGTACAGTAAGTTTTCTTGAAGAAGCGGAATTCAACGAAGTCATGATGGTTCCTTCGTCCGAACAACTTACAATGGGAAAGGTTGGGCCTGCGATACGACCAGGGTAGACCAGGATAATTTTGTGCATGGCAGGTGGACCAGGATGGTCGACGTCCCACATGTCGGCGAATGAAAGTATTCTTTCCGATATAGAGGACGAGCAACGAGTATTCATTGTTTATTTTTGACGAAAGCTATTGTCTTCACTGTTACGACAGAGGAGTGTGAAACACGGCAGCCCAGTGAACTTGGCATGTGCACCACTCCCTCCTTCCTCATGTAATGCCCAGGTTACAGCTTTTTCTCACTTTGTCTCTATCTATTTCCTCTCAAATGTTTTTTACCTTTCTTTTTTTAATACACAATTGTTTTTTATGCCTTTTTTAGAATTATTTTTTTATACCTAGGAGCACGTGTAGAGACGGGCTCTTGCAGAGCCCACTCCTTGACTTTGTCAATGCCTCTCTCTCCTCCACATAAGGAGTACTACTTGCTATGCATGCATGCGGCGGGCAGCTGGCGTCTTGAGGGGCCAGCGCGGTGAGAGCGGGCTCCGGAAGCGGTCCGGACTCTAGCATAATTTTGGTTTTTATAGTATTTCTTTCTCCATTGACAGGTAGGCCCGCATAGATAGATAAAGAAGACGAGCTGATGAGGCGCATGCGGACTGTTTGACTGGTCAAACAGACAAATACGGAGCTATACGCTAAGCCAGTGACTGTATAATGACCATATCTCGTATACAATGATCAAAGTGAGCTACCAAGACAAGTTCGATGACCGCCAATGCATTTTACTCGGTAATAAATGACCAGGATTAAAGGGGAATCCAAATTTGCTTCGTCTTCTGTCCTTGAGCTCTTGACAAACCAATGCACTATACGGTTGTCCGGCCACTCCACCCCAGAGCTCTCACCAAGCGTCGTTCATGCCACCGCGCCGCACACTAACCGGTAAGGCAGCGATGGTATCCCGCCGCGTCGAGTTCCTCGCCGCCCACGACCGCACACAAAATGGTAGGGAAGCGATGGCATCCCGCCGTGCCGAGTTCATCGCCGCTCGCGACCTCACAACTATGTGGGAGCAATTTGAAGATGCCAAGGCCGAATGGGCAGTAGAGCAAGAGGCAGCCAAAGCCGCACAGAGGGAGCGGAAAAGTCAGAAAGCACTCAAGAAAAGAGAGGCCCGCTGCCGCAAGAAAGAAAAGGACGCACGCGCTGCTGCGGAGAGGTCGGCGGAGATCCAAGCACGGTCGGGTGTCGCCGACAAAGCCGGGAAGGAGAACGACGACGTCTGGCCAGCATGTGAGAAGTAGTAGTACTAGTAGTTAGTGTGTGTGTGTGTCTGAGTACGAGCATGTACCAGTAAGTACTACTAGTTACTACTGTAGTTTTTAGAGCAAATTACCAGTACATTAGCCTAGACTAAATGGAAAAATTCCTATCCTAAGCATCAAATGGCATCTCTTTCTCTATAGGAATTGAGATGCATGTCATCTCACTTCCTATGACTTTCATATTCCTATCCTATGAACAAAAGGAGGCCTCTGTTGTAGTAACTACTGTAGCTAGCAGTACTGCTGGTACAGTAGTTTTCTTCAAGAAGCGAAATTGAACGAAGTCATGATGGTTCCTTCGTCCCAGCAACTTCAAAGTGGGAAGTGGGCCTGTGATTTGACGGCTCATTAGTCATTGTTACTGCGGCGCGACGACCTGGGTGACTCCCTTGGAGTTCTGTGTGCATGGCAAGTGGACTAGGATGGTTGACGTCCCACATGTTGGCGAACGGAGTAGTATTCTTTCCGATATCGAGGTATAGCATTACTGCTGATTGGTTCGCAAAAAAATAGTATCACTGCCGATTTATAATTATTTTTTATTTCTGATGAATGCTAGCGTTTCAACTCTTACGACGAAGGGTGCCAAACACGACACGTGCTGGATGTCCCACACGTCAGCGAAAGGAGTGGGACATGAACAGTGTGGTAGAGCCCAGCGTAAAAAAACAGCGTGGTAGAGCGTCTCCACTTCTTCCACTTCTGGGTCGGAGACCACACATAGTAGTACTTAGTGGTATGAACGATACAAAGTGCGACCTGGAGACAAAGACACATTTTCCGCAAAAAAAAATGGAGACAAAGATACGTCTAGTTGGAAGGTCTCGGGGCATACACGTAAACAAATATAAAAGTTAATATGTGCCTCCAACTAATATAGTAGTAGTAGAGTACTTAGGCACGTACTCCATAACATCACCGTGCATTGCACGTACAACATTTAGTGGTAGTACGTAGTAAGAGATAAATGCCGCCTTAGAGTTCCCTTCTCGACCTACTTTTGGGTGTTTGGTAGAGTGTATGGAGGGTGCATGAGTCCACACTAGTTTGGCACAAATACACTAGAAGCATGCATGAAGAGAGCATGCATGACGAGGGGTGTGGAGTAGAGCGTGCCTGAAGAGGGAACAACTATGCTGAGACGAGAACGCAACCAAACACACCCTATATGCCACGCATGTTCATACGATTTGTGCCTTTCTACTTCACTTACTGCGCTACATTACTCAGGTTCGTACGTCCACTCCTGGGTACATGTTCGTCTCGTAGTTCCAGTTCCACGTGTTCTTCATATAGATGGAACGATCCTTGCATAACACGCGCACCTTGATGCTAGATGTCTCGCGTGTTGGCAAAAGGATGAACAAAGCTCACGTAAAAAAATAGAGTGGAAGAACATAGATTCCGGACGACCGAGAAGGAGCAAGGAACCTCGTGGTGGAGCGTCTGCACTCATAATATTTAATATTATTCAGCGATATAAAATTAACCAATCATCTCCACAATGGATTGGAAGAGTACGAAACACGACAGCCAAGTGTAGTTACATCATACTAGTACATGGCTAACCCACGCTATCACCATATTTCTTGGCTTCCGTGTGACACCTATCTCTAGTAATCCAGCAACCTGTATCGCTTCTCCCTCCTCGTCTCTATCAAAGTGCGGCGGGCTGGCGTTTCTGCCGTCTATTGAGGTCCGTTAACTATCATATGTTAGCGACATGCCAAGAGCATTCTAAAAAAATTCCTTTCACGTTCCGTTTTCAAAAAGTAAAAAATCCTTTCACGTACGAATTTGCCTGTATGCTTTGAGAAACTTGCATGTCCTATACTGCTCCTGTTTGATACTCTAACTTAGCTAGAGGTTAGACTAACTCATGACTAACCCTGAACTAACTGTAGCCAAAGAGGTGTTTGGGTGACAGGGTTAGATTGACAATAAATGCACTTCATGGAGAGAGAAAAGTGATTTTTCAGTGGTCCCAATGAGAACTATCTCCAGTTAGCACCTCTTGGGTGGGATAGTTTTTTTTGTGGGTTCGGTGCAACTTGCTCCAATTTAAACCCTCATGCTTGGATAGTTTAGGGCTATTTGAGCCCCAACTAGCTCAAACTAACTCTAACCCATGGATCCAAACAGGGCCTATGGCCAGTCTCAACACGGAGCAGTCGCGTGCACCGGGAAGCGGCGCTCTCTCGGCCGTCGCGCCACTTCAAAGCCGGCGCCAGTGAGAGGTCGCCTCCGCTCTGGCCGAGCATTAATGCGGCACTGATGCTCCAGGGCGACGCTGACCGTTTCACACGGGAAGCGCGCGCTGGCAAGGGAGTATAGGTTTTGAACCGTTTTAGGTGTAGTACTGGTAGTTTGCAAAACTACTCAATTATTGCGCTCGTTTTCCTAGGAAATTGTGGTAAAAAACATTACTCCAAAGCCCGCTTCCCTTCTCCTTCCTCTTCCACCGCCCGCGCACTTCTGTAGGAAGCGACCGGTCAACCCTTATATAGGAGTGCTAGCACAAAAAGATGCATGCATGG
Source organism: Aegilops umbellulata (assembly GCA_032464435.1). Taxonomy (NCBI): domain Eukaryota; kingdom Viridiplantae; phylum Streptophyta; class Magnoliopsida; order Poales; family Poaceae; genus Aegilops; species Aegilops umbellulata. The sequence goes on along the minus strand of CP136054.1, from coordinate 368,488,817 downwards.
CCACTAAAAATTCCATATTAAAGCGCCGCTCCGGCGGGAGTATGGCGTATGTTGTTACCTTCGGCCGGCCCATGGCTACCGGGCGACGGCGACCAGAGAAGAGGCGGCGGGAGGGGAATAAATGCAGCTACTGTTTGGGTTCGCCTTCTGGCTTAAATAAATGCGCGGCATCACATGTACCCGTGGGTGCACAAATTGTAACATACGTGTCTGCTTAAGTGGGCGTCACATAACTGGTGTGTGTGTGTGAGAGAGATTCTGAGAGACAGAGTGTGTGCGTGCGACTCTACTCTTTGGACATGTACTCAACCTTTTGCATCGGGATATAAGTATAATGGTATTTACTTTAGCTAGTGATTTACGTGGCCATGTTAACGTGGTTGTGTCAGAAAAATGTCACTTCCTGCTCGTGATTTGCATTATATAATTACAAGCAAGATTCTCGTGCATTGCACGGAACATCAATATGCATTTTTATACAGAACACCTGTTGTGATTGACCCATGCAGGAGTAATCCCATGTGTAAAAACTAATGATATCTCGAGAATTTTATCAGAAAACTGGTATCTCGAGAATGTCATCGAAAAAATGAAAGATGAGAGATAAGGCGAGGAGGAGTGGAGCGTGGTGGTGACTGGTAGTCGGAATGGGCGGAGGCATGGGGATGGACGGCGCCGGCAGGCAGCAGCGGCCACCATGCATGCTAGATTGTTCCAGAGACTTATTCCTTTTTTAATTGCTGAGCAATGAGGTTGCGGGAGATAATGATGTGGAGAGAGGTGCGGGTATCTTTTGTAAAATTATCATAGTTTGCTTTCTATCCTCAGATATAGATCATACGGTCTGTATTACAAGATGGCAGGCACACCATCACCACCAACTCATTTTTTTATAAGGGTACAGATGATAAGTTTGCTGACTACTAAAGTAAAGTGGATTTTGTCCATGTTATGCAAGTAAATAAAGCTGATTGTTCATCATACAGGTAAGGTTGGATGAAGGGTGGTAGGAACAAATGCTCCACCTAGAGCATGTGTGTGTGATATGGAGTCTTAGTGTGTGTGTGGGGTGTGTGTGTGAGAGAGAGAGAGAGAAGGAGTCCTAGTTTGTGTGTGTGTGAGAGAGAGGGAGAGAGATGGAGTCTTAGTGTGTGGGGGGGCGTGCGTGCTTTGCGTGTGTGTGTTTGTGTGTGTGAGAGAGAGAGAGAGGGAGATGGAGTCTTAGTGTGTGTGTTGGGGGGTGCGTGCGTGCGTGTGTGTGTGCGTGTGTGTGTGTGTGTGTGTCGCGGGGTCCTCTATGGCGGATGTAATTTAAGTGTCCATGGCTTTCATCATAGAGAGGTGATGTGTATGGCAGAGGCCACCAACGATGGGGTGCGAGAGAGAAAATGCCCGTAGAGAGGGAAGAGAAGGTGTGTGCGCGTGAGAGGAGTCGACTTCGAGAGAACGTGTTTGTTCGAGAGACACCGAGGAAGACTACTATATATCGATGGTGCATGTAGGCGGGAATTAAACTAATGGATAGTCTTATTGGTTTCAAGGATATATGGGAAGAGTGAGAGGCGGGGGGGGGGGTAGCTAGAAGGAGATTGTTAAGTGTGAGCGTGTGTTTTACCCATCCAGGCGGAAGTTATGTGCACAAAATAGGAGAACGATTCGATGTGGCGTTAGGATTGAGGGTAATTAACTACGTATGGAGACATTGAGACCTTGAACGTGCATGTGTGAGAGGTATACATGTATATGTGGGATGTGTGTGTGTGTGCGCGCGCGCATGATCGAGATAAAAGAAAGAAGACATAAGTCATAAGATCAACGACATGGGAAAGACGGATCGGTATGACAATATCCATGCATGTGAGAATGCATGGAACAAGTCCCGACAATTGAGCATGTGTGTTTGTCTTTAAGAGATAGTGGCTTGGGCTGGAGCATGCATCTATGGCGAGCAGAGGGAGTGAGGCGCAACGATTGTGCAAAAGAGACCAACCTATAAATGCATATGTATGGAGAGACATATAAAGTGTGGGTGATAGGAAGCAAGACTCCGTGCGAGAAAGAAATGTTGACGGAGAAACTACAGATAGATACAGAGATGGAGATGCTAGCTAGAGGGACATCCGCTAGTTTGGGTGTTGGAGATGACCGTCGGGTGGTTCAAAGGGTGAAGTTATATATGTGTGTGAGAGGGCACTTGACTGCATGTAGAGAGAAACATATGTAGTGTGCGTGATAGGAATCAAGAGTGAGGGCGAGAAAGAAGGTTGATGGAGAAACAGATAAATAGAAAGATAAAGATGCTAGCTAGTGTGCGTTAGAGATAGGAGTATAGTGGATCAGAAGGCTGGGTTATGTGTGTGTGGGTGTGAGAGATAGAGAGAGGGTGCGTGTGAGTCACGTACAAACAGATATCAGAGAGAAATGAGATCCAGAGAGACGGAGTTTTGTGTCTGCGAGAGAGAAAGATATTTCACAACGAGAGTGATAGCTAGAGAGACATATGAGAGAGGGTGTGTGTGTGAGCGACATACAAGAGAACAATGGAGAAATATGAGACCCTGGGAGACAAAGTTTGTGTTTGTGTGTGATAAAGAGATATTGAAGAGGAAGAGTCGTAGGTTCTCATATCTAAGGAGCGAAAGACATATCTATATGAGGGGTGTGCGAGTGGCACACATGGGAATAGTAGAGAGAAATGAGACCTCGGGAGACAAAGTTTTGTGTTTGTGTGAGAGAAAGATATTCCACATGGAGAATCATAGTTAGAGACACATAGCAGGGAGCGAGATATACTTAGAGAGAGATAGAGTGATGAAGGTCAAGGGAGAGAGTACCGTCAGTGTGTTACGAAGGTAAAAGATCATTGTCGGCATACAGGTAGCACGAGAGATACCTGAGAGACGATGAACGCGTATAGGTCCAGAGAGATAGTCCTATATAAGCATGAGTGATAGCTATATGAGACGAATATCTGGATTAAAGGGGATTCAAATATTTAAACTGGAGATCACAACATCGATAATATCATAACGCAAATTGGTGTATCAAACATGCATATTCATTTGAATTTGGGCACACGTGTAATGTTATATAGTTTATCAATATTGGTGATCCATAGATTCTTCAATTACAAACAATGCATGGTTTATATGCAATTAATGTCTAAACGGGATTACACTATATGTTGCGTATGTGAAACACTTTATACATGTTTGAGAAGTAAAAAAAACCCACATGAAACACACATTAATTGGAGACAGTTAGCGAGGAATGCATACATTGGATTTCAACATAAAGTGGTTTCAAATATTTGAAAATCCAAATTGATGGATACAACCTTATGAATCTGAGATCATGCCATTTGTAAACCATATTTATGTATAAATGGTGTTGTGCTTTTGAAAGTATATATATGAAAAAATGATGTATATAGAATGTAATTCCAATTGAAAATGGATCCCGCCTGATAAAAAATAGAATACAAATGGGATTCGAATTGAGTTGGCACGGTAAACGTGTACTCTGCAAAATTTGAACGAAGCGGGGAAAGTAGCAGTAACCACCCGAAATCAAAATCTGCGAGATGGAAATCACTACTGCCTATCCCTGCCACGCAAAGCCTATATGCTGGATTTCTATAGGTTTCGATAGGGGTAGGTTTGTAATTTCACCCAAACGTGACGTAACCGCCTCTCACCCGGATTCATACACGGTGGGCGCCAAAACACAGTGTGTCCTCGGCCGAAATCAACTCCCTCCCTGATTCATATTCATACACGGTGGGCGCCAAAAACAAACTCTCGTCGACAAAAATTCGGTGTATGCGAGATTACCGTCCTATCCCCAACCGACTAGTGTTGCTGTGATGTAGTAGAAATTTGAAACGGGTGCTAAGTTTGTAAATTTCCTCGCATTTGAGACAAGCGCGCCCTGAATACATGGTTCCCCCTTCCTCTCTACCTCCCTTTTCACCATTTGTATTCCGTCGGCGCCAAAACACCCTCTCCACCCCACCCTCCTCCGTCTGCCGCCACCATCCGCCACCCCATCCACCGCCGTCCTCCTCCACCATGCCGGAGCTGATACCCCGACGCCGCCGTCCATTACAAGAGATCGACCTCTCTCATCCACGGCTTCGTACCGGGATCCTTTCATCCCGTCCTCTCGCTTCATCCCCGCCGTCGTCCACCTTGCTGGCGCCGCTCCTACGACCATCTCGTCCACCGTGCCCCGCCGCCACCGTCTACCCTCCTAGATCTGCTTCCACGCCACCGACAGCCATCGCTACCGCAGCACCGTCAAATTTTCAGCAGATGCGTACACGGCGCCGCACCAGAGGCGGTACTCTTTCGTATCTGCTCAACTTATTAATCACAGCAAGAAAATAGATCGCCACTGCTTTACTATGATTTCTTGTCTTGGTTGCGAAGTTGCCTTTGTCCGGTTTGCACCTTCAGATCCACCATGGCACACTCAACACCATACTCGCAATGCTCATGGTTTTCCCCTTTTTTATTCCACACTAGTTAAATCACAGTAGACTAAATTTCGAAATTGAGTCAGTCGATTTTTCAGAGCTCGCCGGAGTTCGCCGGTGCGATCGAAGGGGCTCGGGTAGGGAAGGTAGTTTCACGGGGCGGTGGTGGGGCCTCGTCGAACGAAGAAAACTCAACGCGGGTGGGGGCGAGGGTGGGGGTGGGGGTGTCGGAGGAACATAGGCGGAGGTGGTTCGGCCGGCGGCCCGTGCGTTGTTCTGTATGGGAAGCACAGTATGTTCCTTGTCAGGAAGGGGAGCAGGGACATCTGCAGTCAATAGCTGAGAGAGCTGGCCTGTACGTGATCGATAGGATTTCAATTACTAGCGGCAATACAACACCGTAATTTCCAGCCAGTTCCACTTTCCCGATTTATATATCCTGGTTATGGTGTACTCCTGTTATGTACACTATGATCTGCCTAGTTGCTGTGTGCTCTTGTTATCATGGTTTGGCAATAAACTTTCTATACAGTATATTATGAACCTATCATCTGCCAGCTATCCTTACTTCTGGAGCCTATTTTTTTTGTGTACTTGTGCCAGATTATATAAATGCACGCACCATATTACATCACACATGAGCTCTCTCATCAGAATCCAGTGATAGCACACAAGTGTTTACAGGGGCGCCCCTATATTAGAATATCATCTGCATTACAAAGATAATCTCACAACTATTTATGTTTTCATGGTTCTCAGATATCATACGCAATTACAGTGAATATCAAAATCCGCGCATCAGAAGAATATTGTGGAACACTGCAATGACTTACAAAATTGGCACCAAGGCATTGAGTGCCATTCTGGAAGCAATGAAACTCGTACGCTCCCCACTTGTTGATTCTTGTTCAGAATATCATCCTAATGACTATTCTAACCTCGAGGAGTCAAAGGCAGATGGCCTGTCCTGTTCACCCATCAAGGTGCCTGTTCTAATTTGGCAAGGTTTTATTGATTGCACGTATCTTGCATATGTTGTCTTGCATTTCTTCTACTTTGTTGCACCGCCATCTGCTTAGTTTACTCATCATATATGTCGAGATGCCATGCCCATCCATTATCAATACATATTCCATCTGTCATTGTACCATGTTTTTTCACACAAATGCTTACATTAGTGTAGAATATATCCAATGCCAATGTTTTTATCAATTGTTTGCTCCAAATTATCTGATCTGTATGAATGGTTACATTAGTGTAGAATATATCCAATGCCAATGTTTTTTTAGCTCTGCATTGTTCTTGTAAGTACATGTTGTCCTTTATCAGTGTACTTATAATGACAGGTAGGTGTTCATGTACCATCACTCTGCAGCTTATTTTCCTTTGCCCTCCATTTTCTACACCTCAGATCTATATTTACTCTTACCATAAGGTTGGTACTGAAGAAGTTTAGCTGTGCATTGCTCTTGGTTGTACCTTTTGCCTGTATCGCCGCACTTACATTTATAGCTACTTGGTTATGTAGCATCACTCTTCATCTTATCTTAAATATTCTCCATTTTTTGGTATATTATCACATCTATATTTACTCTTAACAAAATGTAGTATAAAGGCAATGCTTTTGAAGAAGATTCTGTGGTAAACTTCTTGAATTGCCCCCCCCCATCAGCATGGACAAGGCCTTTATAGATCCTGCCTTCACCAATAATGTAAGTTTGTCCATCTCAAGCCTTCAAACTTTGTTGTATATATTTGGTTAGGCATGACTGCAACAGCTGTTTATTTTTGGTGTTTGCATCAAATTGCTTGTTTAAAGTTTATTATATGTAGTTCATAAACAAAAGTTCGTCCTTTCTCAATTTAAGTTTTCAGTTGTACAACCAAGTTCCTTCTTCATACCATGTAAATTAAACTATACAGAGCAAGTGATCTTCTTTTGCACTGCATGTATGCTTCTGTTCTTCATATGTAATCCAGTGGTGTGGTGAACCTACCCACTACAGCACAATTTCATATTCTACAATGTCTTAACTATGAACAATGTCCTATCATTCTACTATTATTTAAACCATCTCTTTATTTGCCAATCTGAAATGGTATAAATTGACAGCACACTAACCATTGATACTTATGAGTTCTTGATCTGTAATCGAGTGGTGTCGTGAAGCTGCCAACTCCTTCACAATGTCATTTCCTGCCATGTCTTGACCTGAACAATACCATATTGTGTTAATGCAAATTTAAACTATATCATTTTATTCGTCAGTAAGAAATGTGATGAATTGTCAGCATTGATACTTTTATGTGCAAAACCTGTCATCTGTCTGCTTGTTTATCTTTCATAGTGAGGAAGATATAAGTGTTGAACAAGCGCAGTCTCATCATCTTGCTCAGCTGCTTGCGCTGCAGCTCCCCAGCAGGGCTAACCTTTCTTGAACTCTATTTAAGTGATGTCGGTTTTGTATATTATTTTGTTGGCGTGTTTATTTGCACTCGTGGCGATCTTTGATGCCCAGTGTATGTAATCTGCTGTCTGCATGTGCTTTATTATCATAGTGGCGAACCTTGATGCCTAGTGCATGTAATATGCCGTAATTTCTTTATTGTATAGTATAGGTTTTTTCTTATTCACGATGCTACAGTTATTTTACTGTATATATATCCTGTCTTCGCAGTAAACCGGCCAAACCGTAAAAATTACGGTACATAATCGGGCCGTCATGCAATCACGATATAGGTTGGGCCTGAAACGTGTCGATCAGCTCACGGGCCGGCAACAGCCCGAAATGAACCCCGGCCCATGATTGTGCGAATCAAATCACGGGCTTTTAACAGGCGAAAATTGTCTCGGTCCTTGTTTGGCCCAATCAGATATCGGCTGCGAGCAGGCCGGATGCAAATCGGGCCGTAGTTAGGCCCAACTATATGACGGGCTTTTAACAGGATGAAATTAATATAGGGCAGAAATGTTAAACGGGCCCTTAACAGGCCAAAACTAATATCAGGCCGAATTACTAAGTGGGCCTATAGCAAGTGGGCCCAAAAGCATAGTGTCCAGTTGACGGGCCGAATCTGATATGGGCCATAATTGAGTCCAAAGCCTCTTAAAGGGCCGGACCTGATCTGGGCCGTAATTTGGCCCAGAACATGGTAGGCCTTTAACGGGCCGGATCTCATATGGGCCACTATTAGGCCCGGAGCATGGCAGGCCATTAATGGACTGGATCAAATATGGGTCGGCATTTGGCCCAAAACATGGCATGCAGTTAATGGGCCGACCTACTAGGGTCCACAAAATCTTGTGGGCCTACAGCTGGGCCGGCCCATTAATGTCGGCGAAATCTCGTGGGCCTTTAGCTGGGCCGACCCATTATGACCGGCAAGAATCTTGTGGGCTTTACCTTGGCCGGCCCATTATGGCACAAAAAAATCTTGTGGGCCTTTACCTGGGCCGGCCCATTATGGCCCGCAAAATCTTGTGGGCCTTTAGCTGGGCCAGCCCATTATGGTCCCCAAAATCTTGTGGGCCTTTAGCTGGGCCGGCCCATTATGGTCCGCAAAATCTTGTGGGCCTTCAGTTGGCCCGGCCCATTTAAATTTGATGGGCCGGTCCACGTGTCAACATATCATAGGCGCGTCTCGCCCATTGGATGAGTTGACACGTGTCTCCTCCAGCTAATGATGATTTTACATGTGGAAAATCCCCATTGGTCAGGGCTGTTAACGGGTTATCGGATCCAAAACCCGACCCGATAGCTTAACGGCGTTCCGTTACGGTGGATGCCACGTGTCAGTCACCCTTGATGAAAGCACTTCTGTGACGCGCGATTTATTGTCATGGAAGTGGACACTTCTGTGATGATAATTTTGGTAATGTCATGGAACACTTCTACGACAACACAGGTATGACTATCTTGATTATGTCATAAATTTGTCATGGATGTACATGCATGACAAAAAACGCGACATACTGTGACAAACACGTATCATCACGGAAGTGTATTTTTTTTGTAGTGGTTGTGGTCACGGATTTCGACAAGGTTCTTGCAGGCCAAGCCCGTAACACTGAGCGCTTTTACATCATTGGTGGTATCCACCGTGGCGAACTTGTAGTCAGTGCTGTTGACAAACCTGTTGAAATGGTCGCAAGGCTCTATGGCCATGCAGTAGTGGTAGATGAGGACATGATGGTGCACGCACAACTGGGCGACGGCAACCTTCTGATCTATGCCAGGACGACCGGCGGTGTACTGGAGGTCGATGCCGAGCACCTTGTACTTGTCTCCAGCAAGCAACTGCTCATAGCTGTTGATGTAGTCGTCCACCACGGCCGGGTCAATGGTGTACACCACCGAGTAATCCGTCTCCCTCGCGTGGGTCTCTACTCTATGCTCGCCGAACTCCATTTGAGTGCCGCCAGACATCTCCTCTCTATGTGTCGTCGTGGGTGTGCTTGTTGTGTAGTGGGGCGCGATCGAAAGGTTGAAGACACTAAGGTTATAATGGCCGCGGGAATTAAAGGGGAAGCCGGATGGCTAGGAATACCGGCAGGCCCTGATGGCAGTTCTAATTTGCAGCGCGTAACTCCATCGTGCTGCACGTAACTGCATCGCGTGGCAACGCGCGCGGCGCAACCGCATGCATATGGGGCCCCCGACGTGATCGTGCGCACGCCCAACCGCTAGCAGAGCGCACGCGGAGGGACGCGAGCAGAGCGCTCCGCGGTCGCCTCAAGGAAAAGTTGTCCACAAGCCGAGCACGCCGACGGACGCGAGCAGAGCGCCCCGACGGACGTGACAGAGCATGCTGTGGCGCCTAACGGCGAGCACAGCGCGCTGCGGCGCCTAACGGCGAGCAGAGCTTGCCGAGGGACGCGAGCAGAGGACGGCACAGTGATACGTGGCAAATAATACGAACTGTGCGAGCGATGTGGGAGACATCAAGCACGAATCAGATTAGAGTTGCGTGTGTGATAGGTGGCAGACAGTTGATCCATTAGAGTTGTTTCTGATGGAATAAGTCGTGTGTGTCGCGAGCAAATGCTTGCTGGTGTATAACCTTAAATTTAACCAAAAAAGTGTTAATGCATGTGAAAAATTGTATAGCTGGAAACTATGTTCAAATGCGACTCCAACGATATAATCTACGGCGACATGCATTCGTATTTTATTAGTTAAATCCTACTTATAAACCAGGATGGGGGTATAGTAGGTAATTAAATCGCAAATGTCTTTTTATTAACTGTATGTGTACGTGTCCTCTCGTCCTCCTCTCGCACGTCTTGTCACCCCGCTGCCACAGACGGCTTACAACACAAACTTGCGCAACGCGCGAGGCGTTCTTTGGCCAAACGGTGGCACCCATGAATCACTGGTGAGCCCGTTCCCACGCAACCTCGCAGGTTCCCGCGCAAGCTTCCTGCCAGACTAGGTGAAATCCCCCAAAATCCCAATGCTTGCCGGCCTGCTAAAAAAAACCCTCAGGGCCAGCGAATCCTGCATTGCATTTTCTCCTCCCTCCCTGTAGCTTATCTCGTCTGCTTCTCCCCACAATCACCAATGGCACCGGTCTGTCATCGTCGCTCAGCCACTCCATCGTCATCAGAGGACAGCTCTGGCTGGGAGGCTACACCGCGGTGGCGGTGCAGTCCCCAGCGCAGTGTAGTGCGCGTGGCGTCCCTGTTGGGTGTGCGCGGAACACCCACCACACGCTCAGCCGCCGCTGCCCGTCGGTAGCTGTTGCCGGCCGCCGTTGCCTCCACACCACCGTCGAAAGCCAAGGCCATCTCCCGCTCCGCCGCCGCGGCCCGAAGGCGGGAGGTGGCCGTTGTGGCCGCCACCCCACCACCGGCCACCGTGGCCATCACCCACTCCGCCACCGCGTCCTGAAGGCGGGAGGTGGTGGTCGTGGCCGCCATCCCATCATCGGCCACCGTGGCCGCCAGCCCACCACCGCCCGCAGGGATCATCACCTGCTCCGCCACTGCTGCCCGAAGGAGGGAGGCGGAGGTGGAGGCCCGCACATGCGTCAGCGGCCTTGCGCGCTACATCGAGTTCCTGCGGGAGGAGGAGGAGCGCCTCGTCGAGCATGCAAAGAGCCTTACCGCAGTCGTGGCCGCAGCACATGCTGACATAGAGGCGAGGAATCAGGAGATTTACGAGCAGTCCAGCTGCTTCGAGAGGGATCGTCTGGAGGGGCAGTGGGCGTTCGAGCTGGCGAGCGTCGCTGAACGTGCAACAGCGGCCGGCACCATATTGCATTTGTCCAGCTCGTCAGTAGGCTCCTCCTCCTCTACCTCTTACTGAGCGCGCTCGGCAGAGGAGAGGCTACCGGAAGTAGCACAAAGCCCCTTCGTGCTAGTAGTAGCATTTTGGGGCTATTTTGTTCAGTTCATCTGACTATAGATGTGTGGTCGAACTATGCAACGTACTTAAAATTAGCTAGTATATGTAGTTGAACTAGCTATTTCAGTACATGGTTGGCAACAATTGGGGAGAAGTTTGGTCGGTTCAGCTGTCGAGTTGAATTGTTTGTATAAATTAAGAATGACTGCTTAATCTATGAATGAAATATATGCTTAATTACTGAATTTTAGTTGCAAAAATTACATAGTGCTAATGATTTCTAGCTGCATATTTTGACAAATCGCAGTGTTACAAGGATTGTCAAATGGTAACGTTACTATATCAACAAATGTAAATCATTCCAGTTTGACAAATGGCAACATACCCAATATGACAGATGCAAATCTTACCAAATTGTTTGTACGTGGTTGCACATGGGTCATGCAAAACAACCGTTTGCGTTGAAGGGATGAACAAATCCTGCGATGCTCTCACTTTGCATACGGGTGTTCTATCTAAATCGTTTGCGATCAAGAGCTGCAGAAATCCCGCTCGACACATTTTCTCTTGGCTTCCTGGGGAAGCTGTCGGTTTGCATACGGGTGTTCTAAATAAAACGTTTGCGATGCGTGTTTTATATTTAAAAAGCGAATTAAACTGCGGCTTGGGCGCCATTAATGGAGAGGATGTGAGCAAGGCGGCGGCCATGGAAGTTAAAGGGCTCGCTTCCCATTGAGCGTGCGCAGCGTACAGCTCGCACGTTTCCCGGTGAGCCTGCGCACTCGAGGATAGCTTGCACACCTCTCAGTCAGCCTGCGCATCGCACGACGCTCGCACGCCTCCCGTTCAGTCAAGGTCAACCAGCTGTCCGCACGGCACTTCCTACAGCCATTAAAACCAAGACACGTGGTGTCACGTCAATGGTTAACAGAATTTTGGATTTACTAGAATTTAAAAACCAGGCATCTCAATGTTTTGCCGGCAATCAACGGTGCCCTGGTGTTTGAAATTCATTCCCATTTCTTGCATGGGACCTAAGCATGCACCCAAGAGCACAGATTTGATTTTCCAACCAATTTATATGCACTAGATCATGTGCATGTAGTTCAAATTTGAATTATGCACATAAATGCATTGAAAACTCATTTAGTGCATAAAAATGTCGAAACGAACCCCGAAAAGACACAAAAATTCACACAACACTCCTATTGTTCTATGTTGACACGAGAAAAAAATTGACAGCAATAAGAGGCAATGGATATCGTTTCATCCCCAGAGGTGGGACGTTCCCTACCGAAAACCATCATGCTTGTTGTGGGAAACTCCGGTTTGTGAGAAGCATATACCCAAACCTGTCCAAAATGGGACAGAATTTGTACCATGACATGTTGATGCCGCTCCATGATAGCATGCCGAGTTTCATGAATTTCAGACGAGTTTTGGATTTACTAGAATTTAATAACCAGGCATCTCAATGTTTCGCCGGCAATCAACGGTGCCCTGTTGTTTGAAATTCATTCCCATTTCTTGCATGGGACCTAAGCATGCACCCAAGGACACAGATTTGATTTTTCAACCAATTTATATGCAGTGGAGCATGTGCATGTAGTTCAAATTTGAATTATGCACATAAATGCATTGAAAACTAAGTTAATGCATAAAAATGTCCAAACAAATCCCGAAAAATCACAAAAATTCACACGACACTCCTGTTGTTCTATGTTGACACGAAAAAATTGAAAGCAATAAGTGGCAATTGATATCATTTCGTCCCCAAAGGTGGGAGTTCCCTACCGAAAACCATCATGCTTGTTGTGAGAAGCTCCGGTTTGTGAGAAGCATATACCCAAACTTTCCCCAAATGGGACAAAATTTGTACCACGGCATGTTGATGCTGCTCCATGATAGCATGCCAAGTTTCATGAATTTCAGACGAGTTTTGGATTTACTAGAATTTAAAAACCAGGCATCTCAATGTTTTGCCGGTAATCAACAGTGCCCTGGTGTTTGAAATTCATTCCCATTTCTTGCATGGGACCTAAGCATGCACCCAAGGACACAGATTTGATTTTTCAACCAATTTATATGCACTGGAGCATGTGCATGTAGTTCAAATTTGAATTATGCACATTAATGCATTGAAAACTCAACTAATGCATAAAAATGTCCAAACGAACCCTGGAAAATCACAAAATTCACACAACACTCCTATTGTTCTATGTTGACACGAGAAAAACAATTGAAATCCATAAGAGGCAATGGATATCGTTTCGTCCCCAAAGGTGGGACGTTCCCTACCGGAAACTATCATGCTTGTTGTGAGAATCTCCGGTTTGTGAGAAGCATATACCCAAACCTGCCCCAAATGGGACAAAATTTGTACCACAGCATGTTGATGCCGCTCCATGATATCATGCCAAGTTTCATGAATTTTAGTAGAGTTTTGGATTTACTAGAATTTAAAAACCAGGCATCTCAATGTTTTGCCGGCAATGAACGGTGCCCTGGTGTTTGAAATTCATTCCCATTTCTTGCATGGGGCCTAAGCATGCACCCAAGGATACAGATATGATTTTTCAACTAATTTACATGCACTGGAGCATGTGCATGTAGTTCAAATTTGAATTATGCACATAAATGCATTGAAAACTCAGTTAATGCATTAAAATTTCCAAAAAAAACCGAAAAATTACAAAAAATTACAAAACACTCCTGTTGTTCTATGTTGACATGAGAAAAACAATTGAAAGCAATAAGAGGCAATGGATATTGTTTCGTCCCCAAAGGTGGGACATTCCCTACCGAAAAACATCATGCTTGTTGTGAGAAGCTCCGGTTTGTGAGAAGCATATACCCAAACCTGCCACAAATGGGACAAAATTTGTACCACGGCACGTTGATGCTGCTCCATGATAGCATGCCAAGTTTCATGAATTTCAGGCGATTTTTGGATATACTAGAATTTAGAAACCCGGCATCTCAATGTTTTGCCGGCAATCAACAGTGCCCTGGTGTTTGAAATTCATTCCCATTTCTTGCATGGGACCTAAGAATGCACCCAAGGACATAGATTTGATTTTTCAACCAATTTATATGCACTTGAGCATGTGCATGTAGTTCAAATTTGAATTATGCACATAAATGCATTGAAAACTCGGTTAATGCATAAAATGTCCAAACGAACCCCGAAAAATGAAAAAAAATCACACAACACTCCTGTTGTTCTATGTTGACACGAGAGAAACAATTGGATTCAACAAGAGGCAATGGATATTATTTCGTCCCCAAAGGTGGGATGTTACCTACCTAAAACTATCATGCTTGTTGTGAGAAGCTCGGGTTTGTGAGAAGCATATATCCAAACCTGCCCCAAATTGGACAAAATTTGTACCACGACATGTTGATGCCGCTCCATGATAGCATGCCAAGTTTCATGAATTTCAGACGAGTTTTTGATTTACTAGAATTTAAAAACGAGGCATTTCAATGTTTTGCCGGCAATCAACGGTGCTATGGTGTTCGAAATTCATTCCCATTTCTTGCATGGGACCTAAGCATGCACCCAAGGACACAGATTTGATTTTTCAACCAATTTATATGCACTGGAGCGTGTGCATGTAGTTCAAATTTTAATTATGCACATAAATACATTGGAAACTCAGTTAATGCATAAAAATGTCTATATGAACCTCGAAAAATTCCAAAATTGAACACAACACTCCTGTTGTTCTATGTTGACACGAGAAAAACAATTGAAATCCATAAGAGGCAATGGATATCGTTTCGTCCCCAAAGGTGGGACGTTCCCTACTGGAAACTATCATGCTTGTTGTGAGAATCTCCGGTTTGTGAGAAGCATATACCCAAACCTGCCCCAAATGGGACAAAATTTGTACCACGGCATGTTGATGCCGCTCCATGATATCATGCCAAGTTTCATGAATTTTAGTAGAGTTTTGGATTTACTAGAATTTAAAAACCAGGCATCTCAATGTTTTGCCGGCAATCAACGGTGCCCTGGTGTTTGAAATTCATTCCCATTTCTTGCATGGGGCCTAAGCATCCACCCAAGGACACAGATCTGATTTTTCAACTAATTTACATGCACTGGAGCATATGCATGTAGTTCAAATTTGAATTATGCACATAAATGCATTGAAAACTCAGTTAATGCATTAAAATGTCCAAAAAAAACCCGAAAAATCACAAAAAATTACAAAACACTCCTGTTGTTCTATGTTGACAGGAGAAAAACAATTGAAAGCAATAAGAGGCAATGGATATTGTTTCGTCCCCAAAGGTGGGACGTTCCCTACCGAAAAACATCATGCTTGTTGTGAGAAGCTCCGGTTTGTGAGAAGCATATACCCAAACCTGCCACAAATGGGACAAAATTTGTACCACGGCACGTTGATGCTGCTCCATGATAGCATGCCAAGTTTCATGAATTTCAGACGATTTTTGGATTTACTAGAATTTAGAAACCCGGCATCTCAATGTGTTGCCGGCAATCAACAGTGCCCTGGTGTTTGAAATTCATTCCCATTTCTTGCATGGGACCTAAGAATGCACCCAAGGACACAGATTTGATTTTTCAACCAATTTATATGCACTTGAGCATGTGCATGTAGTTCAAATTTGAATTATGCACATAAATGCATTGAAAACTCGGTTAATGCATAAAATGTCCAACGAACCCCGAAAAATGAAAAAAATTCACACAACACTCCTGTTGTTCTATGTTGACACGAGAGAAACAATTGGATTCAACAAGAGGCAATGGATATTGTTTCGTCCCCAAAGGTGGGATGTTACCTACCTAAAACTATCATGCTTGTTGTGAGAAGCTCGGGTTTGTGAGAAGCATATACCCAAACCTGCCCCAAATTGGACAAAATTTGTACCACGACATGTTGATGCCGCTCCATGATAGCATGCCAAGTTTCATGAATTTCAGACGAGTTTTTGATTTACTAGAATTTAAAAACGAGGCATTTCAATGTTTTGCCGGCAATCAACGGTGCTATGGTGTTCGAAATTCATTCCCATTTATTGCATGGGACCTAAGCATGCACCCAAGGACACAGATTTGATTTTTCAACCAATTTATATGCACTGGAGCGTGTGCATGTAGTTCAAATTTTAATTATGCACATAAATACATTGGAAACTCAGTTAATGCATAAAAATGTCTATATGAACCTCGAAAAATTCCAAAATTGAACACAACACTCCTATTGTTCTATGTTGACACTCGCAAAATTTTGAAAGCAATAAGAGGCAACGGATATCGTTTCATCCCCAAAGGTGCCACGTTCCCTACCGAAACCATCACCCTTGTTGTGAGAAGCTCTGCTTTGTGAGAAGTGTATACCCAAACCTGCCCCAAATGGGACAATTTTTTTACCACGACATGTTGATGCCTCTACATGATAGCATGCCAAGTTTCATGAATTTCAGACTTGTTTTGGATTTACTAGAATTTAAAAACCAGGTATCTCAATGTTTGCGGTCGAGTGACTGATACGTCTCCAATGTATCTATAATTTTTTATTGTTCCATGCTATTGTATTATCTGTTTTGGATGTTTAATGGGCTTTACTATGCACTTTTATATAATTTTTGGGACTAACCTATTAACCGAAGGCCTAGTGCAAATTGATGTTTTTTTTCCTATTTCAGTGTTTCGCAGAAAAGGAATACTAAACAGAGTCCAAATGGAATGAAACCTTCGGGAGAGTTATTTTTGGAACAAACGCAATCCAGGAGACTTGGAGTGGAGGTCAAGAAAGAAACGAGGAGGCCACGAGGCAGGAGGGTGCGCCCAGGGGGTAGGCATGCCCCCACCCTCGTGGGCCCCTCATGGCTCCACCGACCTACTTCTTTCGCCTATATATACTCATATACCCTGAAAACATCCGAGAGCACCACGAAACCCTATTTCCATCGCCGCAACCTTCTTACCCATGAGATCCCATCTTGGAGCCTTTTTCGGCGCTCCGTCGGAGGGGGTATCGATCACGAGGGGCTTCTACATCAACACCATAGCCTCTCTGATGATGTGTGAGTAGTTTACCATAGACCTTCGGGTCCATAGTTATTAGCTAGATGGCTTCTTCTCTCTCTTTGGATCTCAATACAAAGTTCTCCTCGATCTTCTTGGTGATCTATTCGATGTAATTATTTTTGTGGTGTGTTTGTCGAGATCCAATGAATTGTAGGTTTATATTATCTATGAACAATATTTGAATCTTCTCTGAATTCTTTTATGCATGATTTAATTATCTTTGCATGTCTCTTCGAATTATCAGTTTGATTTGGCCTACTAGATTGATCTGTCTTGCCATGAGAGACATGCTTAGCTTTGGGTTCAATCTTGCGGTGTCCTTTTCCAGTGATAGCAGGGGTAGCAAGGCACATATTGTATTGTTGTCATCAAGGATAAATAGATGGGGTTTATATCATATTGCTTGAGTTTATCCCTCTACATCATGTCATCTTGCCTAATGCGTTACTCTGTTCTTATGAACTTAATACTCTAGATGCATGCTGGACATCGGTCGATGTGTGGAGTAATGGTAGTAGATGCAGAATCGTTTCGGTCTACTTGTCACGGACGTGATGCATATATACATGATCATGCCTAGATATTCTCATAACTATGCGCTTTTCTATCAATTGCTCAACAGTAATTCGTTCACCCACCGTAATACTTATGCTATCTTGAGAGAAGCCGCTAGTTAAACCTATGGCCCCCGGGTCTATCTTCCATCATATTATTTTCCTATCAATTTACTATTCCTTCCATCTTATATTTTGCAATCTTTACTTTCCAATCTATATCATAAAATTACCAAAAATATGTATCTTATTATCTCTATCAGATCTCACTTTTGCAAGTGGCCGTGAAGGGATTGACAACCCCTTTATCGCATTGGTTGCAAGGTTCCTATTTGTTTGTGTAGGTACGAGGCGACTTGTGCGTAACCTCCTACTAGATTGATACCTTGGTTCTCAAAAGTGAGGGAAATACTTACGCTACTTTGCTGCATCACCCTTTCCTCTTCATGGGAAAACCAGCACATGCTCAAGAGGTAGCAAGAAGGATTTCTAGCGCCGTTGCCGGGGAGGCTAACGTCAAGTCAAGACATACCAAGTACCCACCACAACTCTTATCCCTCGCATTACATTATTGGCCATTTGCCTCTCGTTTTCCTCTCCCCCACTTCACCCTTGCCGTTTTTATTCGCCCTCTTTTTCGTTCACCCTTTTTGCTTGCTTGTTGTGTGCTTGTGTGTCAGATTGTTTGTCACGATGGCTCAAGGCAATACTAAATTGTGTGATTTTTCCAATACCAACAATAATTATTTTCTTAGAACTCCGATTGCTCCTCTTATCAATGCTGAATCTTGTGAAATTAATGCTGCTTTGTTGAATCTTGTCATAAAAGATCAATTCTCTGGCCTTCCTAATGAAGATGCCGCTACTCATCTAAACAACTTTGTTGATTTGTGTGATATGCAAAAGAAGAAAGACGTGGATAATGATATTGTTAAATTGAAGCTATTTCCGTTTTCGCTTAGTGATCGTGCTAAAACTTGGTTTTCGTCTTTGCCTAAAAATAGTATTGATTCATGGAATAAGTGCAAAGATGCTTTTATCTCGAAGTATTTTCCTCCTGCTAAGATCATCTCTCTTAGAAACGATATTATGAATTTTAAGCAACTTGATCATAAGCATGTTGCACAATCTTGGGAGAGGATGAAATTAATGATTCACAATTGCCCTACACATGGATTAAATTTATGGATCATGATACAAAAATTTTATGCCGGATTGAATTTTGCTTATAGCAATCTTTTAGATTAGTCCGCAGGAGGCACTTTTATGGAAATCACTTTAGGAGAAGCTACTAAACTCCTAGATAATATTATGGTTAATTATTCTCAATGGCACACCGAAAGATCTACTAGTAAAAAGGTTCATGCGATAGAAGAGATTAATGTTTTGAGTGAGAATATGGATGAACTTATGAATTTTTTTGCTAATAAGAGTGCTCCTATTGATCCTAATGACATGCCTTTGTCTACTTTGATTGAGAATAATGATGAATCTATGGATTTTAATTTTGTTGGTAGGAATAATTTTGGTAACAACGCATATAGAGGGAACTTTAATCCTAGGCCGTTTCCTAGTAATTCCTCTAATAATTATGGTAATTCCTACAACAACTCTTATGGAAATTTTAATAAGATGCCTCTGGTTTTGAGACTAGTGTTAAAGAATTTATGATTTCCCAAAAGAATTTCAATGCTTTGCTTGAGGAAAAATTGCCTAAGATTGATGAGTTGGCTAGGAACATGGATAGAATTTCTCTTGATGTTGATTCTTTGAAACTTATACCTATTCCACCTAAGCATGATATCGACGAGTCTCTCAAATCTATGAGAATTTCCATTGATGAGTGCAAGGAAAGAACCGCTAGGATGCGTACTAAGAAAGATTGCTTTGTAAAGGCATGTTCTTCTAGTTTTCATGATAATAGGGATGAAGATCTAAAAGTGATTGATGTGTCCCCTATTAAATATTTGTTTTGCAATATGAATCTTGATAATGATGGGACTGGGTATGAATCTTGATAATGATGGGACTGGAGATGAGTCAACTTTACTTAAAAGGCGTCCCAATGATTCAGAGTTTTTAGATCTTGATGCAAAAATTGGTAAAAGTGGGATTGAAGAGGTCAAAACTTTACATAGCAATGAACCCACTATTTTGGATTTCAAGGAATTTAATTATGATATTTTTTCTTTAATAGATTGTATTTCCTTGTTGCAATCCGTGTTAAAATCTCCTCATGCTTATAGTCAAAATAAAGCTTTTACCAAACATATCGTTGATGCCTTAATGCAATCCTATGAAGAAAAGCTTGAATTAAAAGTTTATATCACTAGAAAACTTTATGATGAGTGGTAACCTACTATTAAAATTAATATTAAAGACCATGAATGGTATGCTTTATGTGATTTGGGTGCTAGTGTTTCCACGATTGCAAAAACTTTGTGTGATGTGTTAGGTTTCCATGAATTTGATGATTGTTCTCTAAACTTGCATCTTGGGGATTCCACTTAAGAAACCTATGGGAAGAATTAATGATGTTCTTATTGTTGCAAATAGTAATTATGTGCCCATAGATTTCATTGTTCTTGATATAGATTGCAATCCTACATGTCCTATTATTCTTGGTAGACCTTTCCTTAGAACGATTGGTGCAATTATTGATATGAAAAAGGAAATATTAGATTCAAATTTCCGTTAAGGAAAGGCATGAACACTTTCCTAGGAAGAAAATTAAATTACCTTATGAATCTATTATGAGATCCACTTATGTATTGCATACCAAAGATGATAATACCTAGATCTATTCTTGCTTTTATGCCTAGCTAGGGGCGTTGAACGATAGCGCTTCTTGGGAGGCAACCCAATTTCATTTTTGTTTCTTGCTTTTTGGTTCTGTTTAGTAATAAATGATTAATCTAGATTCTGTTAAGATGTGGTTTCATGTTTTAAATTAGTGTTTGTGCCAAGTAGAACCTTTGGGAAGACTTGGGAGAAGTCTTTATGATCTTGCTGTAAAAAACAGAAAATTAGGGCTCACGAGATTAGCTGCCATTTTTTTACTGGAGAGTGATTTTCGGTTGATTATTTTTGCAGATGATTAATAGATAAATTCCTCACGTCCACCAATTTATTTCAGAATTTTTGGAGTTACAGAAGTATACGTTTGATCCAGATTACTACAGACTGTTCTGTTTTTGACAGATTCTGTTTTTCGTGTGTTGTTTGCTTATTTTGACGAATCTATGGCTAGTATCGGGGGGTATGAACCATAGAGAAGTTGGAATACAGTAGTTTTAACACCAATATAAATAAAGAATGAGTTAATTACAGTACCTTATGGTGGTGATTTGTTTTCTTATACTAACGGAGCTCATGAGATTTTCTGTTGAGTTTTGTGTTGTGAAGTTTTTAAGTTTTGGGTAAAAATTTGATAGATTATGGAATAAGGAGTGGCAAGAGCCTAAGCTTGGGGATGCCCAAGGCACCCAAAGGTAAAATTCAAGAACAACCAAAAGCCTAAGCTTGGGGATGCCCCGGAAGGCATCCCCTCTTTCGTCTTCGTCCATCGGTAACTTTACTTGAGGCTATATTTTTATTCACCATATGATATGTGTTTTGCTTGGAGCGTGTTGTATGATTTGAGTCTTTGATATTTAGTTTACCAAGATCAGCCTTTCTGTACACACCTTTTGGAGAGACACACATGAATCAGAATTTATTAGAATACTCTATGTGCTTCACTTATATCTTTTGAGCTAGATAATTTTGCTCTAGTGCTTCACTTATATCTTTTTAGAGCACGGTGGTGGTTTTATTTTATAGAAATAATTGATCTCTCATGCTTGACTTATATTATTTTGAGAGTCTTTTATAACAGCATGGTAGTTTGCTTTGGCTATAAAATTAATCCTAATATGATGAACATCCAAGATAGGTATAATAAAAACTATCATATAAAGTGCATCAAATACTATGAGAAGTTTGATACTTGATAATTATTTTGAGATATGAAGATGGCGTTATTAGATTCATGGTAGTTGAGTAGTTTTGAATTTGAGAAATACTTGTTCTAAAGTTTGTGATTCCCGTAGCATGCACGTATGGTGAACCGTTATGTGATGAAGTCGGAGCATGATTTATTTATTGATTGTCTTCCTTATGAGTGGCGGTCGGGGACGAGCGATGGCCTTTTCCTACCAATCTATCCCCCTAGGAGCATGCGCGTAGTACTTCGTTTCGATAACTAATAGATCTTTGCAATAAGTATGTGAGTTCTTTATGACTAATGTTGAGTCCATGGATTATACGCACTCTCACCCTTCCACCATTGCTCGCCTCTATAATACCGCGCACCTTTCGCCGGTATCATACACCCACCATATACCTTCCTCAAAAAAGCCACCATACCTACCTATTATGGCATTTCCATAGCCATTCCGAGATATATTTCCATGCAACTTGCCACCGTTCCGTTTATTATGACACGCTCCATCATTGTCATATTGCTTTGCATGATCATCTAGTTGGCATTGTATTTGTGGCAAAGCCACCTTTATAATTCTTTCATACATGTCACTCTTGATTCATTGCATATCCCAGTACACCGCAAGAGGCATTCACATAGAGTCATATTTTGTTCTAAGTATTGAGTTGTAATTTTTGAGTTGTAAGTAAATAAAAGTGTGATGATCATCATTATTAGAGCACTGTCCCAAGTGAGGAAAGGATGATGGAGACTATGATTCCCCCACAAGTAGGGATGAGACTTCGGACGAAAAAAATAGGCAATAAAAAAAGAAAAAAAGGCCCAAATAAAAAATGAGAGAAAAAAGAGAGAAGGGACAATGTTACTATCCTTTTACTACACTTGTGCTTCAAAGTAGCACCATGATCTTCATAATAGAGAGTCTCCTATGTTGTCACTTTCATATACTAGTGGGAATTTACATTATAGAACTTGGCTTGTATATTACAATGATGGGCTTCCTCAAAATGCCCTAGGTTTTCGTGAGCAAGCGAGTTGGATGCACACCCACTTAGTTTCCTTTGTTGAGCTTTCATACACTTATAGCTCTAGTGCATCCGTTGCATGGCAATCCCTACTCACTCACATTGATATCTACTGATGGGCATCACCATAGCCCGTTGATACGCCTAGTTGATGTGAGACTATCTTATCCTTTTTGTCCTCTCCACAACCACCATTCTATTCCATATATAGTGCTATGTCCATGGCTCACGCTCATGTATTGCGTGAAGATTGAAAAAGTTTGAGAACATCAAAAGTATGAAACAACTGCTTGGCTTGTCATCAGGGTTGTGCATGATTAAATACATTGTGTGATGAAGATAGAGCATAGCCAGACTATATGATTTTGTAGGGATAACTTTCTTTGGCCATGTTATTTTGAGAAGGCATGATTGCTTTGTTAGTATGCTTGAAGTATTATTATTTTTATGTCAATATTAAACTTTTATCTTGAATATTTCGGATCTGAACATTCATGCCACATTAAAGAAAAATACATTGAGAAATATGCTAGGTAGCATTCACATCAAAAATTCTGTTTTTATCATTTACCTACTCGAGGACGAGCAGGAATTAAGCTTGGGGATGCTCGATACGTCTCCAACATATCTATAATTTTTTATTGTTCCATGCTACTGTATTATCTGTTTTGGATGTTTAATGGGCTTTACTATGCACTTTTATATTATTTTTCGGACTAACCTATTAACTGAAGGCCCAGTGCAAAGTGTTGTTTTTTGCCTATTTCAGTGTTTCGCAGAAAAGGACTATCAAACGGAGTCCAAACGGAAGGAAACCTTTGGGAGAGTTATTTTTGGAACATACGCAATCCAGGAGACTTGGAGTGGATGTCAAGAAAGAAATGAGGAGGCCACGAGGCAGGAGGGTGCGCTCAGGGGGTAGGCGTGCCCCCCACCCTCGTGGGCCCCTCGTGGCTCCACCGACCTAATTCTTTCGCCTATATACTCATATACCCTGAAAACATCCAAGAGCACCATGAAACCCTATTTCCACCGCCGCAACCTTCTGTACCCACGAGATCCCATCTTGGAGACTTTTCCGGCGCTCCACCGGAGGGGGAATCAATCACGGAGGGCTTCTACATCAATACCATAGCCTCTCCGATGATGTCTGAGTAGTTTACCATAGACCTTCGGGTCCATAGTTATTAGCTAGATGGCTTCTTCTCTCTCTTTGGATATCAATACAAAGTTCTCCCCGATCTTCTTGGAGATCTATTCGATGTAATTCTTTTTGCGGTGTGTTTGTCGAGATCCGATGAATTGTGGGTTTATGATCAAGATTATCTATGAACAATATTTGAATCTTCTCTGAATTCTTTTATGCATGATTTAATTGTCTTTGCAAGTCTCTTCGAATTATCGGTTTGGTTTGGCCTACTAGATTGATCTTTCTTACCATGAGAGAAGTGCTTAGCTTTGGGTTCAATCTTGCGGTGTCCTTTCCCAGTGACAGCAGGGGCAGCAAGGCACGTATTGTATTGTTGCCATCGAGGATAAAAAGATGGGGTTTATATCATATTGCTTGAGTTTATCCCTCTACATCATGTCATCTTGCCTAATGCGTTACTCTGTTCTTATGAACTTAATACTCTAGATGCATGCTGGATAGCGGTCGATGTGTGGAGTAATAGTAGTAGATGCAGAATCATTTCGGTCTACTTGTCACGAACGTGATGCCTAGATATTCTCATAACTATGCGCTTTTCTATCAGTTGCTCGACAGTAATTCGTTCACCCACCGTAATACTTATGCTATCTTGAGAGAAGCCACTAGTGAAACCTATGGCCCCCTGTTCTATCTTCCATCACATTATTTTCCTATCAATTTACTATTCCTTCCTTGTTTTATTTTTCAATCTTCACTTTCCAATCTATATCATAAAAATACCAAAAATATTTATCTTATTATCTCTATCAGATCTCACTTTTGCAAGTGGCCGTGAAGGGATTGACAACCCCTTTATCGCATTGGTTGCAAGGTTCTTATTTGTTTGTGTAGGTACGAGGCGACTTGTGTGTAACCTCCTACTGGATTGATACCTTGGTTCTCAAAACTGAGGGAAATACTTACGCTACTTTGCTGCATCGCCCATTCCTCTTCAAGGGAAAACCAACGCATGCTCAAGAGGTAGCAGTGACGGTGGCAGGGTGTTTGAAATTCATTCTCATTTCTTGCATGGGACCTAAGCATGCAACCAAGGACACATATTTGATTTTTCAATAAGTTTATATGCACTGGAGCATGTGCATGTTGTTCAAATTTGAATTATGCGCATAAAAGGCCTGGAAAACCTAGTTAATGTATAAAAATGTACAAATAAACCCTGAATAATTCCAATTTTTTTGTCGACACACCTGTAGTTGCATGTTCACTGCAGATAAAAGTTCTAACAATTCAAACACCATCCTTTGTAGTTGTGACCCCATTACGTAATTCAAATGATCAAGACGATAAATCAAGTAGATCGCACACAGTTTATTATCACCAACCATGTGAGATGCAGCACAACATATCTTGGAGCACCGTCGGTGTATAGTACCCAAATTATGCAATGACGTGGATGACCACTGTAACCAGGGAAATTCGAACCAAAATTTTTTACATTCAAACTCAACACACACGGATTAAGCTATCTGAATCGTTTGTGATGTTCACATATCATGCGCAGTTCTGAATAAGGGACCATGTCTGATGACACTTTGCGCGCCAGTTTTTTGGCTGAACGATTCCAAATTTTCGGCTTTCGCGGAAATATCTACCTCCCTGCCCCCTCCCCTTACCAAAAGCCACATTTCCTCTCTTTTCGCCTTCCTTTCCAAGTTGAAACCTTCACTCCTTGCTTGCAGCGCCGCCGCCTCCTCGTCGGCGACCCTCCTTCACGCTCCTCGGCCTCGCCTATCCAGGCAGGTAATCCACACCCGACCCCCATCCTCCTCCTCCTTCCACATCCCACATGCCCCTACCGCCGGTGCGAGCGCGACACCTTCCACCCAAATCACCGACGCCTCTACCAAATAAGCGCCGACATAAGCCATGGTGCACGCAGTATAGCGAGGACCTCAAGGAGCATTTGCCGGTGAAGAAGCAAATCGCGACTGCACGCACGGATGAGGTCGCGATGGCTTACATTCGTGCCAACCCCTAGATCTTGAAGGAGCACCTTGTCATTTGCTACCTACGCCGGTTAAGCATGCTCGGTTTACCCGTTGCGTGTGCTGCTCCTGCCTTTCCTTCACAAATTCTAGTGAATTGTGCTATCTAATTTTACCATGCAATCTGTTGCTCTAGTGTATATGTTCTATATGTCATGCAGTGTGGTGCTCACTTATTAACTGTTTTGTTAATTAGTTGTCGTCTTCAGTTAACTGTTTGGTTCAATTCTGCAAATGTGATGTTCAATTCTTCAGGCTGCAATTTTGTATTGTCTTCCATGTGAGAAATAAATCGAATTTATCTTTACAAAATTGTGGGTGCATTCTGTTATTGTATACCATGTGAGGAATAAATTGAATTTGGCTATAGTAAATACATGAGAAACAAATACAATTGCTACAATTGGCTGTAGTTAACTGTTTAGTTAACTGTATGATCTTCTATTAGGAGTATGTTATATTGTGCAATGTGGTGCTCAGTTAATGTTTGGTTCATTTGTTGTGGTGTTTAGTTAACTGCTTGGTTCAATTCCGTTTGGTTCATATTTTACTGATAGCATGGGAACCCTTACTTAACCTGATGACTAACTACCTTATATGTGTTGCAGGGAAACAATGGGAAGCACTGAGGTTTACAATCAAGGTTAGCACGTGCATGGTCCTTTGTCTAATAACACATTATTGTGCAATTGCAGGAACCATTCTAATATTTAGGTTTTTAACAATTTGGTCTTGCACATGTAGGTCCTGCTGTCAGAGGTTTTGACCATTGTACGATCCTTTTTGCATATGGGGAAATGAGTTGTCCATGAATATCAGTCAAGTCAAGAAACTCAGAAAGATTGCTAGGATAAAGAAATTAGCGACAAAAAACAACAACATCTTTGTCTGCACAATGAAGAAGACATCAGTTCACTACAGGATGGTACTAACTATTATACCTTGCCTTTTTTATTCCTTTGCCCCATTTCCAATATAGAGAAGATATTTATGCACATCCTTGTTTTCATGCCTTTCCAAAGCAGTTCATTGATGATTACCTCTCAAACCACATGTATGGTCAGGAGGCGAGGAAGGTATTCATACAACACCCAAGGTTCAATATTGAAGTGTTTCTGAAGAGGACGAAGGATGGACGGTCAATTATCCACAGGCACTGGCCTAAAGTTAGAAAGACCTTCAACATCAATGAAGGCTCAATATTTGCCTTCTGCTTCAGCAGTTTTCCGGATGAGATACATCCGTCTATATACCGTCTATGATGCTAATTTCGAAAGGTTATAGATGTTGCATGTGAAACTTGGTCCTGGTGTAGTTGTGTAATGGCGTAGCTGAGTGCTGAGATATATGATGTTGTACTCTGATGTATTTCAATTATGAAAATGAAATATATTGTGTGCTTAATATGAACTGTCAATTAGATTAATAAATGGATTATGAATAATCGAATAATTGGCATGCTAATTGGGTTTTGCTATTGCAAACAGTTGTTGAAAAAATACCGTGGGCGATGACCTCAGGCAACGCACACAGTTTCTAGGAATAAACCGTGTTGGATCAATGAACAATCACACACGACTTTCTCTTGGAAACTGTTTGTGTTAGGCCACCTTATGCAAACATTTACCACATGCAAACTATGTGTGATGGACAGCCTTTGCCACACAGTTTCTTCCATGGACCGTGTGTGATATATTCAATAACACAAGCGATTTAACGGGAAAAATTTTGTGTGATGTACCTGTGAACGGAAACGTTTTCCTTGAAGCGATGGGATGTACATACGAACGGAAACGTTTAGCGGGGACTGACTGTGTGGGATGTAATTGCAACCGGAAACAATTTCGCCGTATAATTGTATTTTTTTAGTTCTACTGTACGTATTTCCGTATTTGAGCGCTTGCCGGTCGCACACGACCTCATTTTGCCGAATGTGTGTGCCAGGAGGGCATATCCCCGACGGTTTCTGGGTCGTGTGGGAAGGACCCCCCTATCGCCCACACTCACTTGGTGATTGTTCCAAATGCCGTCGCGGAAAGGGGTTAAAACCGTTTGTTTAGGAGCTCGTTGTACTAGTGAGGGGCCACTAAGGAGCAGCTAAATCACACAGTAAGTTACTCAGAAGAAGCAACCATCATTTCACTCTTCAATGACACGTATGCAATATAAAATGGTTGATATGGAGAGAAAAAAACCACTATATATACACTAGCAGGAGCCTAAGCTACAAGCCTGCTTGCTTGAGTTGCTTTCTTCACAAGCATAGAACGACAGTGGCCACACCGCTGGTCACATATCCGGCCTGATCCCGCCGCTGGGGGAAGGAAACAATGTT
Organism: Aegilops umbellulata; assembly: GCA_032464435.1. Classification (NCBI taxonomy): domain Eukaryota; kingdom Viridiplantae; phylum Streptophyta; class Magnoliopsida; order Poales; family Poaceae; genus Aegilops; species Aegilops umbellulata. The sequence continues at coordinate 368,460,832 of CP136054.1, read as the reverse complement.
CTGCGTAGACGCGGTCGACATCGGCGAGGGAGAAAACCCACAGTCGGTGCGTCCCAACCGCCCTTCTAGCTACAGCCCGACGTCCCAGGTAGTAGTACATCTTCCTTTTCGAGCTGGCTTGCTCCACTGCCGCAGCTCCCCACGTAGCTCCATCTCCATGTTGATCTTTCTCTACTTCTACCGGCTTCTATTTGTGATGAGTTTATGTCTCATGAACTAGTGCCGGTACTATTATTCTAATCACACTTCTTCAATATCTTTGCCATCATGGATGCTCAGCTCGATTTTAGTGGAACTGCACAAAAGAATCGTATGGTCCGAGGGTGCCAGCCATCTTTCCTTCGACAGGTTCTACCTAGCCAGTAAATTAAATCAAGTTTAGGGTTTAGGGTTTAAGTCGTAGTGACCCCATCAGTAGTGTTTCTTTTGTACACGCTCTCACAACTTTTGTCTTTAGTTGTGAAGTAAAAATTGGTTATGATATGTGAATCATTGAGATGCATCAGCATGCGTGTTAGTTTTCCTTTGTATTTGATGGAATGTTGTAACGGGGCAACCTTGGAGTAGGAATGAAAATGGAGTGGAAAGTTTCTATTTTTCCGGAGAAAAAATGGAAACGGAAAGAAACCAACGTTTCGTTTCGTTGGATCGCGCCATCGAGCAAAACCAACGTTTAAATCACGTCTGTCGCGTTCGTGTCTCACCCTCCTCCATGGCTCCACCCCACACGGTCGCCTGGCATGCCACTCACCGCACACCGAGTATACGATAACTTTCCCGCCTGCTTGTCGATGGAGCGCCATGGAGTACTAGCACTACTGGAAGAGATTGATGAGTTGGGGGAGGACAGCTAGTTGTAGCAAGGACTCCCAATAACTTCTTACATGCATGTTGTGGCCGGCTATTGCAACCTTTGAACGCGGAGCAATCGCATGCACCGGGAAGCGGCGCAGGCGACGCTCTCTCGGCCGGCGCGCTGCTTCAATGCCGGTGCCAGTGAGAGGTCGTGTCCGCTCTGGCCGGGCATGAATGCGGCACTGAACGTTTCGGGTGGGAAGCACACGCGGGTGATGAAGAGGGTTCGGGTTGGTCAGGGGCAGGCGTGGCAGCGGTCCGCACGCCCACAAACAAGATATGGTGTACGTTAATATTGCTACGTATATAATTAACAACGTAAATAATGTGCCAGTTGGACAAATATGATTGGAGATGGAGATGGAGATGGAATTTTACGGATATGCATGTCTATGTCTATGTGTGTGTGCGTGACGACTCGCGCGACCTGGAAGCGGGGGCGTGTTTTTGATCGAGTTTTGTTTCTTGGTCAGTTCTCGTTTCTTTTTTCCAGGAACGCGCATATTCTATTTAAAACCACTGCTATGGAGATATTTTTTTACTCCATTGTATATATAGCCTCTTGTTTGATAGGGTTTCTCGCGTCTCGCTCTCTCACCCTGTCACACCTTGATTTTTATGCCACAACACTTAAGCTAATAAATCATGATAAAATATGGTTTGACAAAAACTTTTGAGTGTTTTGGACCTTGCCTTGATTTGATTTTGTCTGTTGTTTGCAAGTGCTCTAAAAATCAAATAAATCCTCAAACTCTTATACTCCTTCTCCTTGATCCAAAACCTCTTCCCAATGATCATGCCATGTGTATAGTGCAATATAGTATTTTCTTACAAAAATAATTTGGCCAAATAGTATTTTCAAAAGATTAGTTTTCCAAAAACCCCTTGATGGAGGTTTGCACTGCAAGTACTTAATTAAGGGCAGTAAAGATCTTTCCAAAAAAAATTGACTCCTATTAGATATAGGTTGCCCAGAAACCACAAAAATATATTTTTAAAAGTTATTTTCCTATTTTATTTAAATGATTTTTTCTTAAGGCCAGAAATGGTCTTTAATAGGTTAAAATTATTTTAAAGCTTTAAAAATATTTGAGAAAAATTAGGGAGACTCAACGGACATATATTTTCCATATATATGAGTTTCAACACATGATCATGATCAAAATATTGGACAAAACCTCCCAAAACCATTTCTGCTCATTTCAAGGATTTGAAATATTTCTACAGGAAATATTTTCATAAAAATCCAAGAAAATTCTAACATGTCACATATGACATTTTTGATGATCTTGCCAAGTACCATGTCATGGAGAGTAGTATAACCCCATGAAACCCTCTTAAAACCACTTCTGTCTTCTTTTCAAGTTTGAACATTTTTGCACTGTCAAACATGTCCAAATGCTCTCAAACTTGGTGCACATGCTCAAATGGTGTAATAATGCATCTAGACCAAATGGCACAAGTTGGAGAGAATGTTATCTTGATCAAAGTGCCCCAAAACCCTCTCTGACCAGAATCAAATTTGAACAAGTTTGTACTACCAACTTCCTCTCCTTGACCCCAACTTTTGTAAGCATGTTCAAATCCTCAAATGATGACACTACACAAAGTGGTGCATCAAGGAGAATAGATTTGCATGACTAAATCTTGGCAAAGCCATTTCTGCTGATTTCTAGCGTTTACAAAAGTTGCATTGGAAACTTTTCTCAAATAAGCTCCAAATTGGTGGAAGGCCCTAATTATATGTGTCATTTCACCCTGTGGAGTCTCATGGAAATTGGAAATCATTTGCTTGCCAAAACCTTTATCAAACACCTTATGCCACTTTTCAAAAATCACCATTTTGATCACTAAAACTATTCTCCTTGAGCTCAATTTTTTACCACAGCCCCTCCTAGACCTCCTCTACCTCCATTAACATTGGCTGCATTTCAGCTCAATTATTTGGGGGGTGAAACCCTCACTTTCTCTCTCTGGACAGCCTCTTTCTCTCTCTCCATCAACCTCTCTCCTCTCCTAGTAGCTCTCCAAGGCATCCAATGCTTCCTCCCCTTTGTTTACTCACCCCACAAAGCCTCACACACTAGTGGACACGCCCCTGGCGCATAAACAATGCCATGGCATGCCATTTGGGTGCTCTGGAGCGTGCAACAGTGCACTCCCACACTGTAGCCGCCCCCTTCCAACCACCTCCGGCCACCTAGGGCTTCCCCCTCGTGTCCCCCGAGGTCACCTCGACGTCCGCAGCACGCTACACTGTCGTCCCCCTCCTCTCTCTCCCTCTCCGGCTCTCCTCGCGTGCGGACAGAGCGGCGCCCGAGCGCGCCAGTCGCTGGCCGCGGCGGGGACCCGCTTTGCCGCATTCCTCGCTCCCTCTCTCTCTCTTCCTGGCGCCCTACTCCACCCCCACGAGCGCCGCAGATAGCCCCGAGCCTCCTCCCGTGGCCACCATGGCCATTTTCGCGGGTGCCCGTAGGCCACGTCCACGGTGAGCCATGGCCTCGCCATTTAAGGGCTCGTGAGGCCTCCCTCTGGATCCCATTCGCTCTCCCTCTCTCCCGAACACCCCCTGGACCAACCCTCTCTCTCTCGTGCCCTCCATCCTCCTCCTAGACCAGAGCCGAGCCGCCGGCCGCTGCTCAAATTCGCAGGCCTCGGCTCCTCTCTCTTCCCCCTTGACAGCCTCGCACCCTCTTGACACCACCACAAGCCCTTCCCTCGCCGCCGTTCATCCCCAGGAGTGTTGTATGCTCGAAGCCGAAGATGGCCGGTGGCCTCTTCCGCGGTCGTCCAGGACGTCACCGCTACGGCTCTCCTCGGCAAGCGATACGTACACCGATGGATGCGGCTCGTCCTCCTGCGAGTGTCGGTGGGCGGAGCGTCGCCAGAGACGCTCTGTAGCCCTGGCTATCGTCGTCGGGAGCCACTCCTCCCCGCGGCCAAAGCGCGCGCGGGAGGTGGAAGACGACCTGCCGCTGGGGTCCGCGCGTCAGCGACCCAGTAGGCGGGCCCCGCCCGTTTAAGTGGAGACGGACCGGGCGTAAAGCCGCTTCCTGTGCAGCGAAGGCGTGCTTCGTCCGGGGCGCCTTCGACGTCGCCCTGCCACCCGCGCAGCCGAGCCGCTGGGCCGGCCCACTGTTATTTCCCGCCCTGTGCGCAGGATAAGGGTAAAACCCTTTCCCTTTTCTTTTTCTTTTTTCTATAAACTTGTAAAATCCATAGATTATTTATTCTAACTCCAAATTTGATGATTCAAATTTTTGGTGGGATATAAATTCAAACCCTACCAAATGGTGCCATTTTCACATTTTTCCAGAGACTGTTTCTTCACTAACATTTACCAAATCCCATTTTTGCATTTCTGTAGTGAACTTTGGAAATCCCCAGAGAGCTCATATTTCATCCAAATGACTCCACTCAAATTCCTAGCTACCTCTAAAATAATAACTTAGATGGTGAACATTTTTCCCAATACTTTCTGTCCCACATAAAATAACGAGCCATTTCTTCATATTTGTCAACTTTGCAAATTCATAGGAAATCCATTTGAACTCCAAATCCAGTGAAACCAATTCCTAGATGCTTCTAAAATCATCCTTTGTTAAATGGGTGCCTTTGCTCATTTTTCAAAAATATGTTTCTGTACACTTCTTGCAATTCCATAAACCCCTTGAATCCATCATATCGAAATGTTTAGAAATATCCATTGATCCACTTCCAATTAAATCACTTTGGTCATTCCTCATATGACCAGAGGTATCCAATAAAAGTCAACTTCATATTTTTAGAGCACTTTTATTTTCTGCCTTGTTGAGTTGCTTATTATGGTTGCTTTCGACGATAGTTGACGAAGTAGACGAAATGCTTGGAGTTGGACCAGAGATATTTGAAGAACTCGAAGACTTTGTTAAAACAGGCAAGCAGCCCTATGACCATGTCTATGAAACCCTTTTTATGCATGTCATATAGCACTTTATTAGTGTTGCTTCGAAATCATGATGAGATGGTAACCACTTTGGTGGGTTGCCTTCATTACTTCCTCGTTGATACCTGCATTATGCATGACCCTACCTTCTTATGAGGGTTATGCCGGTGGGAGTAGATAGGATGCTAAAGTAGTTGCTACGCAAAAAGGGACGTGAATATGCATGGTGATGGAGACAAAGTATTTTCAAAGGAATTTTCGAAAACCCCATCGGCTGCCACTTATGCTCAGGGGAGATTGTCGGATTCTAGGTTCCGGCAAACCCTTAAGGTTCGAACTCTGGGGTGCGCGCGGAGATCGAGCCCTCTACCTCTCCGTCTCGTAAGGATCTAAACTACTGCCAGAACAACACAAGAGACACAGGGTTTATACTGGTTCGGGCCACCATTGTGGTGTAATACCCTACTCCAGTGTGGTGGGTGGATTGCCTCTTGGGCTGATGATGAAGAACGGTACAAGGAGGAACGACCTCGCGAGGGTCTGTTCTTGGCTAGGGGATGAACTGCTAGGGGGAGTTCGATCGCCCTTCTCTCTCTCTAGATGCTGGATTCGATTGGATTCTAGCTCATTCCCCCCTAGATGCCTCTACCCTGGGGGTGGCTGGCCCTATTTATAGGCAAAGGCCCTGGGCCTCTTCCCAAATATTGAGCGGGAAGGGCGCCAACAATTGGCCAATTTGAAGGGGAACATCTGGTACACTTATCCTGACTAAAGTTGGTCTTCGCCTGCCAAAGGCTCTGGTGATGACGCCGTCTTGGGCTCCACAGTGACTTCCTCCTTGTCGCGGAGCTGGTCTTGGTCTCATTGCACCGAAATGGGTGCCTTTGCTTGATCCTCTCGCCTGCGCTTGCTCCCTTTGCACCAAAGAGGAAAGGGAGACGCTGCGCGGGCTGGCGCCCGCCTGGCACCCTTGGTCGTCATGGCTTGTGTCATGGGCGCCTCGTGAGGTACCCTGCCTTGATCTCTCTGCCTCCTCGCGAGCCAGCCTAAGGAGGCCGTGCTTGAGGAAGCGCCGTGTCGTCCGCCTCGCGAGGCTTGGCCCCTCGCGAGGGTCTTGAGCCTTGTGTTGATGAAGATGGGCCACGCTGGGCCCCCACTCGAGCCACGCCGCAGGCCGCAGGCAGGCAAGTCTGGGGACCCCCGTTCCCAGAACGCCGACAGAGATGATGAGTTGTGTAGCCACTTGATGATGAAGTGGTGTACCGAGGCAAGTGTGTGTTGTTTTCAAAACGGATTGGTTTAAGTTGCGACCGTTATACCAACCTTACATGCGCAACCACTCTACCCTTGTATGGGAAAGGGCATTATTGATTACCTAGGCCAATACTAGCTTGGAGCCCGAAGTTGTTGGTGCGCTCTCTCGGGACGGGGTCGTGCCAGGTAGGGTGGCCATGACTGTTTTCGCAGGGCACCGGATACACCGTTGTGTCCCCTCTCGGATGTTACGATCTCGAGTGAGTCTCGTATGATGTACATCGTGAGGATACGGAACAACAAGTGGACTCCTTGTTAGTGTCGTCTAGGGAAAGGTTGTGATTGGGTGCTTACCCCGGTACTTGAGGTACCGCGGGTCGTGGATGACACGGAAGTTCCCCGGATCTTGTGGGTAAAGTGTGCAACCTCTGCAGAGTGTAAAACTATTCGAATAGCCGTGTCCACGGTCAAGGACAGTTGGGTAACCGCTCTTGGGCTACGTCCACATGTTTACAAACCAGTGTGTGTGGGAAGAACTACTTGGGTCAAGTCAAAGGACTTGACATGAATGAGTTGGGTTGGAGCCCACTCTATTTATGTTGATATCTGTAACCTGTCCTCATGGTTACTTGAATTCTCCTGATGCATGTCTTACAAGTTGTTGAACATGTCATTGCACTCAAACTAGCTTTCCGCAAAAATTTACCTATATCATGCATTGTTGTATCTTGAGCCAAAACATGGGTTGCTTGCGAGTACATTCAAAGTACTCATTGGCTTGCCACTGGTTATTTTATTGGCCAGGCATAAAAGAACAGGATATGAAGAAGAATACTTTGGTGACGAACATGCGAGCTAGGACGCTTCCCAGTCAGAATGCCTGTAGGGTTAAGGCAGATGGCATGGGTCCAAGTTATCGACGAAGATTTCCGCTGCAATGTTATACTCAAGACTTGACCATAATGGTCCTACTTGTGTAATACGGTATGTATGGACGTAAGACTCTTGTTATTCAGCTTCTGTGTGTTCAGTGAGCATTGATCTCGGGGATCATTGTACATGTGCATTCGGTGATCACGACTTATGAGTCGGGGTCCCACAGAGCTGGTATCAGAGCCATCCTGACTTTAGGAAGCCTTGGTTAGCATGGTCGTTAGTTAGGGTAAAACTATTTCCAAAACTACTACTAGTTTTCAAAACTATCTATACTTCTCTTCCCTTCTCAGTTTTTCGAAAACTAAGGTATACTTTCCTTATTGGTCTCTTCCCCTTCAAAACCTTTGGTCGCTAGAACCCTTATGCCCCTGACCACTGGATTCCTTGTAATCCTCGTGGATAATTTAGAAGGAAGATGCCTTGCCAGACATTCACCTACACCTCCTGAACACAAGATTGGCGACATCACAACAAGACGATACCAACAAAATATACATCCTCAAGGGATGAGGACCTGAAGACCCAGGAGATGGTGACACCCTTGACACTGCCCCAAGATGATGCAAACTTAGCCTACGACGATCAGGGCATAGGATATGCAAGATCATGATATACGTCGCTAATAGGGTAATCCTGTCACTACCGATGTTGTCTCAGCGACCACCGGTGGATGAGAACCTAGCCATTTGGTCCGCCTCACTATAGTGAGCAGGAAAACAGTTCTCTTCATCCCCCGCTCTCGATGACGATATTGTCAACAATGTGTTCGATGGATTGGACCTCTATTATGCCTTGTTAATGTCATTGCATAAAGGATGGCCACCTGGAACCGCCGACACCTTAAAAAGGCAAAAGCGATCATCATGATTAAGAGGACAAGAGAAGACCAAGTCAATGCCAGCTATGAGGAGCCACCTTCACCCCATCATCTCATCAGGCGAGAAGTGTTGAAGATTCTTCAGGCCAACCCGGATCATTTCATCAAACAACTACAGAAGACGTAGCGACACCTGAGGAAAAATCCAGAAGACTGCATGAGGCACGAAGTAAAGCACAACTACTTAGTCCGAGAACCCCTAGGGTAGGATGAGTCGTGTACCCCCTATGCGCAGTCAAGTCCATATGATGGTTCGAATAGAACCATGACTGTGCGTTGCTTGTTTTTATTTGTTTGTGTTTTAAGATAGGTCACAACTTTTGCCCTAGGCAACAAGTACGTGACTATATCACCTGCCTTATTTTGTTGTTTGTGTTTGGCCCTTTTCGGCACTTGTTTGTTTGCACTTGCACTATAGAACCCCCTTTAGGCATTCCCCTCCTCTATGCTACTTCTCCCTCTCATCTCTCTCATCACCGAAGGCTAGCAAGACAAGGTGCACCAAGAATTCCACCTCGGCAGCCAACTAGCACTGAAGACTTTTTGTTGCAGCCTCCTCAACCAAGTGAAACCCCGTAGAGTTATGTTTAACCCTCCAGACTAGAAACCCATTCCTAGACCCTTCGAGACTTCATGAGGTACCCCAGCTCGAGTCCTTAACCATGTGCTTAACCCACAGAATTGCAAGAGAACCAGTTAAGCCTCTGTAAACCTCACACAACACTGGGTTCATTATGGACATAGTGAACGGGCACATTATCATCCTAATATAGCACCAGAACTGACGATGCCATAGGAAAGACCAGATTGAGGATATAGGAATAGAGGACAAATGACTTGATGGGTTTATATCAGTGACCTTGAGGAATTATCTGAGACTATTTCGTGGACTATGAGGCTTTCATGTTGGTAGATGAACGTGGCTGGATCATGATTATAGATTAGCATAACTTTCATTATCCCCTGGAGTAAACTGGATTTAGTAGGACAATTATGATCACAAGTTGAAATTCTTGGAAGTGTAAGGATTTGACTTAGCTAGGGGATATTGATAGAAGATAGTTGGCAATACGATAATGACTTGGAAGAATGGTAGGAATTCTTGTGGGACATGAGATTTGGATTTAAGTAGGTGATCCTAGTTGAGTATAGATGTTGAGTAAGTCTACATGGTTCGGAGTGAACTGGATTTAGACTGATGATCTCGATTATGATACCATGTTTCTTGGAGGACAATAAACTAGGAGATTGGATTAATTGTCGGAGTTTATCTAGGGATATGTATGAGCTTGATCTTGGAGTTTACTTGATCATGATAATGGGAATTGATGGACTGACTATAGTAGAGACAGCCCTTTCAAGTATTTGGGGAATTACATGGACTTTAGGAGATTATGTGGAACACCATAGACATTGGATTTGTAGAATTAATGGATTATGTAGCGATTAATGGAAGTTAATGGGCTATTGGAGTTGATTCATAGGAAGGAAACAAGATCTTGGAGTGGCTTACGACGTGTTTCCTTAGGATAGAGATGCTTTATCATGGACCTTGGATCAATAGACTGAGCACTTGGATTGTGGTGATTAAATTCAAGCTTAGCAGCTCATACGCTCTACCCATGGATTTTTAGGGGTAGCCATACATATGAGTTTGGGGATAGTTGACATGTATAGATTTGTTAGACCTCCCCATGGGAGTCATGAGGATAATAATAGCATGAGTGATGATTGGAGCTGACCTACAAGAGTTGATGCTTTCGGTGGTATAAGGTTATTTGTTTAAAGGACTAGATAGAACAATTGGCATCTCAGGAACCGTGCTTAAGGATAAGGTGACAAACGTTCGCTCGCACACTAGAATCCTTGAAACCCTTAAGCCCCACCAAGCCACGATATGGTCAGAATCACCACCATGGGCTTTGGCTCTAGGACAAGGAAACCTTGGCCAATACCCAACCATGACCACCACCGATACCCCAACTATACCCTATGTACCCCATGGGCAAGTCTTCAGGAGTACTCGGACAAGTTAGTTGCCATCTTTCTTTGGTGATATACTTGCCTACCCGAAGACGGAAGAAGAACCGTTCAGCCGGTTAGGGAACATCTGAAGACCGCCATGTCAAGGAGGAAGAACTATACCAACCATCATCATCAAGAAGTGAACTTCCTTGTCAAAGATGGTGCATATCTACAAGCCACTTCTCTCAAGGGAACCAAGCATTTTCATGACAAGGAAATCCACGCCAAGATTCATCGGCCCTCTTCGAGATCACTCCAAGGTTCAACAACCCCCTTTTGGATCACTTCGAGACGAAGAGTAGATGACTACCATTAGAGTTACCGCCTGAGTTACCCACTGTGCACAACGTTTTCACGCGACACACCCCCGAAAGTGTTTCCAACTTCCTAACTAGGCCGGTCTCAACAAGGACATCGATCATCGAGCCATCGACCTCCAGCCCAATATGACATACGCGAGAGACCCCAATTGCAATCTGGATCAAGCAGGACGACAAACACAAAGCCACGCCATCGAGTACTTCAAGGTTCAATGGAGCACCAAACGGAAGCAGAAGCAGTATGAGGACGTGAAGACTACCCCAAATCCAAGTTTTCGTATCCCTTTCCGCGCCTAGTCTGGGAATCTCGGGGACGAGATTCTTGTAAGGGGGGTAGGTCGGTCACACCCTGATTTTTATGCCACAACACTTAAGCTAATAAATCATGATAAAATATGGTTTGACAAAAACTTTTGAGTGTTTGGGACCTTGCCTTGATTTGATTTTGTCTGTTGTTTGCAAGTGCTCTAAAAATCAAATAAATCCTCCAACTCTTATACCCCTTCTCCATGATCCAAAACCTCTTCCCAATGATCATGCCATGTGTATAGTGCAATATAGTATTTTCTTACAAAAATAATTTGGCCAAATAGTATTTTCAAAAGATTAGTTTTCCAAAAACCCCTTGATTGAGGTTTGCACTGCAAGTACTTAATTAAGGGCAGTAAAAATCTTTCCAAAAATATTTTTGATTCCTATTAGATATAGGTTACCAATAAACCACAAAAATATAATTTTAAAAGTTATTTCCCTATTTTATTTAAAGGATTTTTCTTAAGGCCAGAAATGGTCTTTAATAGGTTAAAATTATTTTAAAGCTTTAAAAATATTTGAGAAAAATTAGGGAGACTCAACGGACATATATTTTCCATATATATGAGTTTCAACACATGGTCATGATCAAAATATTGGACAAACCCTCCCAAAACCATTTCTGCTCATTTCAAGGATTTGAAATATTTCTACAGGAAATATTTTCATAAAAATCCAAGAAAATTCTAACATGTCACATATGACATTTTTGATGATCTTGCTAAGTACCATGTCATGGAGAGTAGTATAACCCCATGAAACCCTCTCAAAACTACTTCTGTCTTTTTTTCAAGTTTGAACATTTTTGCACTGTCAAACATGTCCAAATGCTCCCAAACTTGGTGCACATGCTCAAATGGTGTAATAATGCATCTAGAACAAATGGCACAAGTTGGAGAGAATGTTATCTTGATCAAAGTGCCCCAAAACCCTCTCTGACCAGAATCAAATTTGAACAAGTTTGTACTACCAACTTCCTCTCCTTGACCCCATCTTTTGTGAGCATGTTCAAATCCTCAAATGATGACACTACACAAAGTGGTGCCTCAAGGAGAATAGATTTGCATGACTAAATCTTGGCAAAGCCATTTCTGCTGATTTCTAGGGTTTACAAAAGTTGCATTGGCAACTTTGCTCAAATAAGCTCCAAATTGGTGGAAGGCCCTAATTATATGTGTCATTTCACCCTGTGGAGTCTCATGGCAATAAGAAATCATTTGCTTGCCAAAACCTTTATCAAACACATTCTGCCACTTTTCAAAAATCACCATTTTGACCACTAAAACTATTCTCCTTGAGCTCAACTTTTTACCAAAGCCCCTCCTAGACCTCCTCTACCTCCAGTAACAATGGCTGCATTTCAGCTCAATTATTTGGGGGTTAAACCCTCACTTTCTCTCTCTGGACAGCCTCTTTCTCTCTCTCCATCAACCTCTCTCCTCTCCTAGTAGCTCTCCAAGGCATCCAATGCTTCCTCCCCTTTGTTTACTCACCCCACAAAGCCTCAGACACTAGTGGACACGCCCCTGGCGCATAAACAATGCCATGGCATGCCATTTGGGCGCTCTGGAGCGCGCAACAGTGCGCTCCTGCACTGTAGGCGCCCCATTCCAACCGCCTCCGGCCACCTAGGGCCTCCCCCTCGTGTCCCCCGAGGTCACCTCGACGTCCGCAGCATGCTACACTGTCGTCCCCCTCCTCTCACTCCCTCTCCGGCTCTCCTCGCATGCGGACAAAGCGCTGCCCGAGCGCGCCAGTCGCTGGTCGCAGTGGGGACCCGCTTTGCCGCATTCCCCGCTCCCTCTCTCTCTCTTCCTAGCGCCCTACTCCACCCCCACGAGCACCACAGATAGCCCCGAGCCTCCTCCCGTGGCCACCACGGCCATTTCCGCGGGTGCCCGTAGGCCACGTCCATGGTGAGCCATGGCCTCGCCATTTAAGGGATCCCGAGGCCTCCCTCTAGATCCGATTCGCTCTCCCTCTCTCCCGAACACCCCCTGGACCAACCCTCTCTCTCTCATGCCCTCCATCCTCCTCCTAGGCCAGAGCCGAGCCGCCGGCCGCTGCTCAAATTCGCAGGCCTCGGCTCCTCTCTCTTCCCCCTTGACAGCCTCCCACCCTCTTGACACCACCACAAGCCCTTCCCTCGCCACCGTTCATCCCCAGGAGCGTCGTATGCTTGAAGCCGAAGATGGCCAGTGGCCTCTTCCGCGGTCGTCCAGGACGTCGCCGCTACGGCTCTCCTCGGCAAGCGATATGTACACCGATGGATGCGGCTCGTCCTCCTGAGAGCGCCGGTGGGCGCAGCATCGCTGGAGACGCTCTGTAGCCTCGGCTATCGTCGTCGGGAGCCGCTCCTCCCCGCGGCCAAAGCGCGCGCGGGAGGTGGAAGACGACCTGCCGCTAAGGTCCGCGCGTCAGCGGCCCAGCAGGCGGGCCCCGCCCGTTTAAGTGAAGACGGACCGGGCATAAAGCCGCTTCCTGCGCAGCGAAGGCGTACTCCGTCCGGGGCGCCTTCGACGTCGCCCTGCCACCCGCGCAGCCGAGCCGCTGGGCCGGCCAACTGCTATTCCCCGCCATGTGCGCAGGATAAGGGTAAAACCTTTTCCCTTTTCTTTTTCTTTTTTTTGTAAACTTGTAAAATCCATAGATTATTTATTCTAACTCCAAATTTGATGATTCAAATTTTTGGTGGGATACAAATTCAAACCCTATCAAATGGTGCCATTTTCACATTTTTCCAGAGACTGTTTCTTCACTAACATTTACCAAATCCCATTTTTGCATTTCTATAGTGAACTTTGGAAATCCCCAGAGAGCTCATATTTCATCCAAATGACTCCACTCAAATTCCTAGCTACCTCTAAAATAATAACTTAGATGGTGAACATTTTCCCAATACTTTCTGTCCCACATAAAATAATGAGCCATTTCTTCATATTTGTCAACTTTTCAAATTCATAGGAAATCCATTTGAACTCCAAATCCAGTGAAACCAATTCCTATATGCTTCTAAAATCATCCTTTGTTAAATGGGTGCCTTTGCTCATTTTTCAAAAATATGTTTCTATACACTTCTTGCAATTCCATAAACCCCTTGAATCCATCATATCGAAATGTTTAGAAATATCCATTGATCCACTTCCAATTAAATCACTTTGGTCATTCCTCATATGACCAGAGGTATCCAATAAAAGTCAACTTCATATTTTTAGAGCACTTTTATTTTCTGCCTTGTTGAGTTGCTTATTATGGTTGCTTTCGACGATAGTTGACGAAGTAGACGAAATGCTTGGAGTTGGACCAGAGATATTTGAAGACCTCGAAGACTTTGTTAAAACAGGCAAGCAGCCCTTTGACCATGTCTATGAAACCCTTTTTATTCATGTCAGATAGCACTTTATTAGTGTTGCTTCGAAATCATGATGAGATGGTAACCACTTTGATGGGTTGCCTTCGTTACTTCCTCGTTGATACCTGCATTATGCATGACCCTACCTTCTTATGAGGGTTATGCCGGTGGGAGTAGATAGGATGCTAAAGTAGTTGCTACGCAGAAAGGGACGTGAATATGCATGGTGATGGAGACAAAGTATTTTCAAAGGACTTTTCGAAAACCCCATCGGGTGCCACTTATGCCCGGGGGAGACGATAAGTTGGGTAGCCACTTGATGACGAAGTGGTGTACCGAGGCAAGTGTGTGTTGTTTTTAGAACGGATTGGTTTAAGTTGCGACCATTATTCCAACCTTACATGCGCAATCACTCTACCCTTGTATGGGAAAGGGCATTATTGATTACCTAGGCTGATACTAGCTTGGAGCCCGCATTACTAGTGACGGGAGAGTTGTTGGTGCGCTCTCTCGGGACGGGGTCGTGCCAGGTAGGGCGGCCATGACTGTTTTCACAGGGCACCAGATACACCGTTGTGTCCCCTCTCGGATGTTACGATCTCGAGTGAGTCTCGTATGCTGTACATCGTGAGGATACGGAACAATGAGTGGACTCCTTGTTAGTGTCGTCTAGGGAAAGGTAGTGATCGGGTGCTTACCCCGGGTACTTGAGGTACCGCGGGTCGTGGATGACACGGAAGTTCCCCGGATCTTGTGGGTAAAGTGTGCAACCTCTGCAGAGTGTAAAACTATTCGAATAGCCGTGTCCACGGTCAAGGACAGTTGGGTAACCGCTCTTGGGCTACGTCCACATGTTTACAAACCAGTGTGTGTGGGAAGAACTACTTGGGTCAAGTCAAAGGACTTGACATGAATGAGTTGGGTTGGAGCCCACTCTATTTATGTTGATATCTGTAACTTGTCCTCATGGTTACTTGGATTCTCCTGATGCATGTCTTACAAGTTGTTGAACATGTCATTGCACTCAAACTAGCTTTCCGCAAAAATTTACCTATATCATGCATTGTTGTATCTTGAGCCAAAACATGGGTTGCTTGCGAGGACATTCAAAGTACTCATTGTCTTGCCACTGGTTATTTTATTGGCCAGGCATAAAAGAACAGGATATGAAGAAGAATACTTTGGTGACGAACATGCGAGCTAGGACGCTTCCCAGTTAGAATGCCTGTAGGGTTAAGGCAGATGGCATGGGTCCAAGTTATCGACGAAGATTTCCGCTGCAATGTTATACTCAAGACTTGACCATAATGGTCCTACTTGTGTAATACGGTATGTATGGATGTAAGACTCTTGTTATTCAGCTTCTGTGTGTTCAGCGAGCATTGATATCTGGGATCACTGTACACATGCATTCGGTGATCACGACTTATGAGTCGGGGTCCCCACACACCCTCTCCATATCAAAACAAGATGACAGTGTCCACTCTATCTCTCTCCTCACCGGTGGTCACATATCCGGCCGAATCCTGTCCACTGCGGGCGGTGAGGAGGTGCAGCATCGGCGGCGTTGCTGCAGAAAGCGGGAGATACGATAGGCCGTCAGCGGAGGCGGCTGGAGCGCGAGCGGGCCGATCGTTACGAGGTCCAGGATCACCTCAGCCACTTGGTGGACCAAGTTGCCATGCACGTGTTGCGGCTGCGCGATGCCTACCGTCGTGCCAGCGCGACCATGCCAGCCGTCGGGATAAACCCGTTCGACCACCCCGTCAACTTCAACAAGCTGCGGCTTCCTGACCTGGTCTCCTTCTTCACCTATATCTCCGAGGAGCTGAGCCGTCTCCGCGAGATGGTGGGGGCGGAGCTGGACAGGAGGGGTTGTGAGCTGCCATCACCGTTGCTGGGCGAATCCTCTCAAGGCTCCGTCACCGGAATCCATTCGTGCCATTGGACGCTGTCTTTGACGAGCTGGCTCCCATCGACCGGGAGCGGGCTCTGTGGGCCGTTGCACCCTGCATCACCAACGTCATGCGCCTCGAGAAGTAGAGGGACTTCGATGGTGTTTAGGCGTCCTCTGCATGGGCATGTCCATGTCTCGGCGCAACATGACCATTGGATCAAAATCAGACGGTGCAGATCAGTCACTGTAGCACAAAGCGTGTGGGTGTGTTTGGTTGCATTCTCATCTCAATATAGTTGTTCCCTCTTTGTGTATTTGTGTTAACCTACTAGTGTGGACTCATGCACCCTTCATGCACTCTGCCAAACACCCAAAAGTGGGTCGAGAAGGGAAATTTTGATCCCATCCAGTGCACCCTTCATACACCCTGCCTAACACTGAGTCGTCTGATACGTCTCCAACGTATCTATAATTTTTTGATTGCTCCATGCTATATTATCTACTGTTTTGGACCATATTGGGCTTTATTTTCCACTTTTATATTATTTTTTGGGACTAACCTATTAAGCGGAGGCCCAGCCCAGAATTGCTGTTTTTTTTTGCCTATTTCAGTGTTTCGAAGAAACGGAATATCAAACGGAGTCCAAATGGAATGAAACCTTCGGGAACGTGATTTTCTCATCAGATATGATCCAGGAGACTTCGACCCTCCATCAAGAAAGAAGAGAGGCGGTCACGAGGGTGGAGGAAGCGCCCCCTGCCTCGTGGGCCACTCGAAGCTCCACCGACGTACTCCTTCCTCCTATATATACCTACGTACCCCCAAACGATCAGATACGGAGCCAAAAACCTAATTCCACCACCGCAACCTTCTGTACCCACGAGATCCCATCTTGGGGCCTGTTCCGGAGCTCCGCCGGAGGGGGCCATCATCACGGAGGGCTTCTACATCATCATAGCCCCTCCGATGAAGTGTGAGTAGTTTACCTCAGACCTTCGGGTCCATAGTTAGTATCTAGATGGCTTCTTCTCTCTTTTTGGATCTCAATACAATGTTCTCCCCCTCTCTCGTGGAGATCTATTCGATGTAATCTTCTTTTTGCGGTGTGTTTGTTGAGACCGGTGAATTGTGGGTTTATGATCAAGTCTATCTATGAACAATATTTGAATCTTCTCTGAATTCTTTTGTATGATTGGTTATCTTTGCAAGTCTCTTCGAATTATCAGTTTGGTTTGGTCAACTAGATTGGTTTTTCTTGCAATGGGAAAAGTGCTTAGCTTTGGGTTCAATCTTGCGGTGTCCTTTCCCAGTGACAGAAGGGGCAGCAATGCATGTATGGTATTGTTGCCATCGAGGATAACAAGATGGGGTTTTTATCATATTGCATGAACCTATCCCTCTACATCATGTCATCTTGTTTAAGGCATTACTCTGTTTTTAAACTTAATACTCTAGATGCATGCTGGATAGCAGTCGATGAGTGGAGTAATCGTAGTAGATGCAAGCAGGAGTCGGTCTACTTGTCTCGGACGTGATGCCTATATACATGATCATACCTAGATATTCTCATAACTATGCTCAATTCTGTCAATTGCTCAGCAGTAATTTGTTCACCCACCGTAGAATACTTATGCTCTTGAGAGAAGCCACTAGTGAAACCTATGGCCCCCGGGTCTATTCTCATCATATCAATCTCCATCACTTTATTGTTGTTTTGCTTTTTTACTTTGCATTTTATATAAAAAATACCAAAAATATCATCTATCAGATCTCACTCTCGTAAGTGACCGTGAAGGGATTGACAACCCCTAATCGCGTTGGTTGCGTTGAGCTATTTGTTTTGTGTAGGTACGAGGGACTCGCGCGTAGCCTCCTACTGGATTGATACCTTGGTTCTCAAAAATTGAGGGAAATACTTACGCTACTTTGCTGCATCATCCTCTCCTCTTCGGGGAAATCCAACGTAGTGCTCAAGAGGTAGCAAGAAGAATTTCTGGCGCCGTTGCCGGGGAGTCTACGCAAAAGTCAACATACCAAGTACCCATCACAATCCCTTATCTCTCGCACTACAATATTTGCCATTTTCCTCTCGTTTTTCTCTCCCCCACTTCACCCTTGCCGTTTTATTCACCCTCTCTTTTCCGTTTGCCTTTTTCTCGCTTGCCTTGTCGTCATGGCTAGTCTTATATCTTCCCCGTTGTCTCCCGAGAACGAATTTCTAAATTTTAAACAAAGGGAAGGAGAAAATTTAAAAGACGCTTGGTATAGAATTTGCAATGCTCAAAATAGATCTACCATGAAGCAATCTACTTCAGTTCTTCTCCGCAATTTTTATGTAGGTGCTAATCCTTGGTATACATATATCGTTGATACCATTACCGTAGGGAATTTCTTGGGTAGCCACACTTTTGATTCTTATAATGCTATGATAGATTTATTTGGCTCACCACCTATTTTGGTTAATGGAACTATGTTAACTTTGGAGCATGTAATGCAAAGACTTGAAATTATTGAAAATAAAGTTGCTACCGTTGAATTAATTGAAAATCTAGATAAAAAGATCCACAATCAAATTACCCAATATGGATCTAAGGTAGGACTAACTTTGAAAAATATTAAGGAGAAGGAACCCATAGTTAATGAAAGAATAAATCAAGATTCCACTAGAATCGATAAACTTGAGGGTATCATTACTAATTTGGGAACCGCTTTTTCTTCCGTAAAGAATACTCCAAGTCCACCTACTAAAATTTCCAAGCTTATGTATGTTCCTGAAAATAAGGGTGAATCCTCTAGTAAGGAAACTGCGGATCTTAAATCTATAAGTATTCATCCCAATCTTTTTGCTATCATTAAGGAACTATTTGCTACGAATGAATTTTTTGATTTTGTTCCTAAAAGTTTGATAATTACTAAAAAGAAAGAAATCTCTAAGGAAGGTAGATTCCTCATTGAAGAATTGCCTACCAAAGATGGCAATACCAAGATCTATCCTTGCTTTTATGCCTAGCTAGGGGCGTTAAACGATAGCGCTTGTTGGGAGGCAACCCAATTTTTTTTGCTTCTATTTAGGAATAAATAATCCATCTACCTTGTGTTTAGATGTGGTTTTATCTTTTAATTAGTGTTTGTGCCAAGTTAAACCTATAGGATCTTCTTGGATGATAGTTATTTTGTCTTGCTGTAATTTCCAGAAACTTTCTGTTCACGAAAACAATTGTTAAAAATCACCAGAACGTGATAAAATACTGATTCCAATTGATGCTGATCAATAAAAAAATTGCCTAGGTCGTCCTATTTTTGTAGATTCTTTGGAGTTCCAGAAGTTTGCATTAATTACAGATTACTACAGACTGTTCTGTTTTTGACAGATTCTGTTTTTCGTGTGTTGTTTGCTTATTTTGATGAATCTATGGCTAGTAAAATAGTTTATAAACCATAGAGAAGTTGGAATACAGTAGGTTTAACACCAATATAAATAAAGAACGAGTTCATTACAGTATCTTGAAGTGGTCTTTTGTTTTGTTTCGCTAATGGAGCTCACGAGATTTCTGTTGAGTTTTGTGTTGTGAAGTTTTCAAGTTTTGGGTGAAATCTTTTGATGGATTATGGAACAAGGAGTGGCAAGAGCCTAAGATTGTGGATGCCAATGGCACCCCCAAGATAATCCAAGGACACCAAAAAGTCAAAGCTTGGGGATGCCCCGGAAGGCATCCCCTCTTTCGTCTACTTCCATCGGTAATTTTACTTGGAGCTATATTTTTATTCACCGCATGATATATGTTTTGCTTGGAGCGTCTTGCATGATTTGAGTCTTTGCTTTTTAGTTTAACACAATCATACTTTCTGTACACACCTTTTGAGAGAGCCATACATTAATTGGAATTTGATGGAATACTCTATGTGCTTCACTTATATCTTTTGAGCTTTATAGTTTTGCTCTAGTGCCTCACTTATATCTTTTAGAGCACGGTGGTGGATTTGTTTTAAAGAAAATATTGATATATCATGATTCACTTAGATTATTTTGAGAGTCTTAAATAGCATGGTAATTTGCTTAATAATAATAATATGCTTGGTATTCAAGATTTGTAAAACTTACTTTTGAGTGTGTTGAATACTAAGAAAGGTTTGATGCTTGATAATTGTTTTGAGATATGGAGGTGATAATATCAAAGTCGTGCTAGTAGAGTAATTGTGAATTTGAGAAGTTCTTGTGTTGAAGTTGGCAAGTCCCGTAGCATGCACGTATGGTAAACGTTATGTAACAAATTTGAAACATGAGGTGTTATTTGATTGTCCTCCTTATGAGTGGCGGTCGGGGACGAGCGATGGTCTTTTCCTACCAATCTATCCCCCTAGGAGCATGCGCGTAATGCTTTGGTTTTTGATGACATGTAGATTTTTGTAATAAGTATATGATTCCTTTATGACTAATGTTGAGTCCATGGATTATACGCACTCTCACCCTTCCATCACTGCTAGCCTCTTCAGTACCGTGCATTGCCCTTTCTCACATTGAGAGTTGGTGCAAACTTCGCCGGTGCATCCAAACCCCGTGATATGATACGCTCTTTCACACATAAACCTCCTTATATCTTCCTCAAAACAGCCACCATACCTACCTATTATGGCATTTCCATAGCCATTCCGAGATATATTGCCATGCAACTTTCCACCATACCATTCTTCATGACACATTCATCATTGTCATATTGCTTAGCATGATCGTGTAGTTTACATAGTATTCGTGGCAAAGCCACCGTTCATAATTCTTTCATACATGTCACTCTTGATTCATTGCATATCCCGGTACACCGTCGGAGGCATTCATATATAGTCATACTTTGTTCTAGTATCGAGTTGTAATCATTGAGTTGTAAATAAATAGAAGTGTGATGATCATCATTTTCTAGAGCATTGTCCCAACTAAGGAATAAATAAAAAAAGGAGAAAGGCCATAAAAAAGAGAAGGCCCAAAAAAATGAGAGAAAAAGAGAGAAGGGACAATGTTACTATCCTTTGCCTCACTTGTGCTTCAAAGTAGCACCATAATCATCATGATAGAGAGTCTCTTGTTTTGTCACTTTCATATACTAGTGGGAATTTTTCATTATAGAACTTGGCTTGTATATTCCAACGATGGGCTTCCTCAAATGCCCTAAGTCTTCGTGAGCAAGCAAGTTGGATGCACACCCACTTAGTTTCTTTTGTTGAGCCTTCATACATTTATAGCTCTAGTGCATCTGTTGCATGGCAATCCCTACTCCTTGCATTAACATCAATCGATGGGCATCTCCATAGCCTATTGATTAGCCTCATTGATGTGAGATCTTCTCCTTTTTTGTTTTCTCCACATAACCCCCATCATCATACTCTATTCCACCCATAGTGCGATATCCATGGCTCACACTCATGTATTGCGTGAAGGTTTATGAGTTTGAGATTATTAAAGTATGAAACAATTGCTTGGCTTGTCATTGGGGTTGTGCATGATGAGAGCATTCTTGTGTGAAGAAAATGGAGCATGACTAAACTATATGATTTTGTAGGGATAAACTTTCTTTGGCCATGTTACTTTAAGAAGACATAACTGCTTTGTTAGTATGCTTGAAGTATTATTATTTTTATGTCAATATGAACTTTTGTCTTGAATCTTTCGGATCTGAATATTCATACCACAATTGAGAAGATTTACATTGAAATTATGCCAAGTAGCACTCCACATAAAAAATTCTCTTTTTATCATTTACCTACTCGAGGACGAGCAGGAATTAAGCTTGGGATGCATGATACGTCTCCAACGTATCTATAATTTTTGCTTGCTCCATGCTATATTATCTACTATTTTGGACCATATTGGGCTTTATTTTCCATTTTTATATTATTTTTTGGGACTAACCTATTAACCAGAGGCCCAGCCCAGAATTGCTGTTTTTTTGCCGATTTCAGTGTTTCGAAGAAATGGAATATCAAACGGAGTCCAAACGGAATGAAACCTTCGGGAACGTGATTTTCTCATCAGATATGATCCAGGAGACTTGGACCTTCCGTGAAGAAAGAAGAGAGGCGGTCACGAGGGTGGAGGGCGCACCCCCCCTAGGGCGCGCCCCCTGCCTCATGGGCCCCTCGAAGCTCCACCGATGTACTCCTTCCTCCTATATATACCTACGTACCCCCAAACGATCAGATACGGAGCCAAAAACCTAATTCCACCGCCGCAACCTTCTGTACCCACGAGATCCCATCTTGGGGCCTATTCCGGAGCTCCGCCGGAGGGGGCCATCATCACGGAGGGCTTCTACATCATCATAGCCCTCCGATGAAGTGTGAGTAGTTCACCTCAGACCTTCAAGTCCATAGTTAGTAGCTAGATGGCTTCTTCTCTCTTTTTGGATCTCAATACAATGTTCTCCCCCTCTCTCGTGGAGATCTATTCGATGTAATCTTCTTTTTGTGGTGTTTTTGTAGAGACCGATGAATTGTGGGTTTATGATCAAGTCTATCTATGAATAATATTTGAATCTTCTCGGAATTCTTTTATGTATGATTGGTTATCTTTGCAAGTCTCTTCGAATTATCAGTTTGGTTTGGCCAACTAGATTGGTTTTTCTTGCAATGAGAGAAGTGCTTAGCTTTGGCTTCAATCTTGCGGTGTCCTTTCCCAGTGACAGAAGGGGCAGCAAGGCACGTATTGTATTGTTGCCATCGAGGATAACAAGATGGGGTTTTTATCATATTGCATGAAACTATCCCTCTACATCATGTCAACTTGCTTAAGGCGTTACTCTGTTTTTAAACTTAATACTCTAGATGCATGCTGGATAGCGGTTGATGAGTGGAGTAATAGTAGTAGATGCAGGCAGGAGTCGGTCTACTTGTCTCAGACGTGATGCCTATATCAATGATCATACCTAGATATTATCATAATTCATAAGTATGCTCAATTCAGTCAATTGTTCAGCAGTAATTTGTTCACCCACCGTAGAATACTTATGCTCTTGAGAAAGCCACTAGTGAAACTTATGGCCCCCGGGTCTATTCTCATCATATCAATCTCCATCACTTTATTATTGTTTTGCTTTTTTACTTTGCCTTTTATTTTACTTTGCATCTTTATATCAAAAATATTATCTATCATCTCTATCAGATCTCACTCTCGTAAGTGGCCGTGAAGGGATTGACAACCCCTAATCGCGTTGGTTGCGTTGAGCTATTTGTTTTGTGTAGGTACGAGGGACTCGCGCGTAGCCTCCTACTAGATTGAAACCTTGGTTCTCAAAAACTGAGGGAAATACTTACACTAATTTGCTGCATCATCCTCTCCTCTTCGGGGAAATCCAACGCAGTGCTCAAGAGGTAGCATCGTCGTGCTTTATATGGTTCATGTTTCATGGAGTACTGTAGCATCGTACTCTCCGTACGCTGTAGACCTAGTTCTGTTAACATTGATCTCACCGTTCATTCTCGACCGGACAGTCAAAAAAGCGGTGCTATGTTACATTACTGTTCATATAGTTGACATGCGCACGACATCATTTTTTATCGTCATATCTTACTAAACTAGCAACAAGATTATGTAGTACTGATGTATGAACCACTGCACATGCCTAGTAGTAGGAGCACTATGTATGTTCAAGTGGCTACCGTGTTTCACACTCCTCCGTCGTAAGAGTGGAAACGCTTGCTGTAATCATTTTTTCCTTCAGAAAAAATAGTGGACTCGCTCTACCATGCGCATCCTCCTCGACGGTCGTCGGGAACTTTGCTACTCACTTTCGTCGACGTGGGACAACCATCATCGGGGTCCACCAGCCATGCACTAAATTACTCCGTAGTAGAGTTCCCAACTGCACGGTAGACTTCCTCGATCGAAGCGTCGCAGTAATGCCCAATGAGTCGTCGAATCACAAAACCCCCTCCTTTCCAGTAGTAAGTTGGACGGATGAAGCAACCATCATTTCACACTTCTCTCTCAGCTTCCTCTCTACCCAACCCTTGCTTCTCCCTCATCTTGTTCCTCAATTCTTCAAGAAAACCTTGACCTGCTTCTGCCATTGTTCTTCTCTCCCAAAGAAGGAAAGGTGAGTGCATCAATGGTGTTGATTCTGGCCAAGACCCGGTCTTGCAACTCCGAGACTGATCCTATAACTCCCTCTCTATTCTTATTTTGGGTTTGTGATTATGGTTTATTTTCTTTTATTTCTATTTGACAGTTTCTTGATGGACGCTGGAGCACCGACCGAAGTGATGTCTATGGCTCTGGCAAAAACCGTCGAGGCTCATGGTACAAAGAAGCGCAAGCACCCCGCCGAGACTACCGCAGACAAGCTCAAAGCCATCGCCTTGTCCAAGCCCCCCTCTCCGGGATCCCTCATTAAGCAAGTCCAGGTAATATCTCTTCTTGGCGATCTTTTTCTCGATCTTGATCGTGTTTTTTCATCTAACACACAGTACTAGTACTAGTACTAGTAGTACCACTTTCTGGGTGATCTTGCATGTGATTTTTGTGTGCCAAATGGCGGTTCTAAATTCCTCTTTTGACCAAAACATGCGAGAGGTTGACACTGATTTCTTATAGATTACTTTCAACTACTTTATGAACATCAATGCTACCTTTGAAGAGGGTATATTTGCATCAGTAAGTTGTGCTATGGATATTGCAAGTAATCCCTCTGCTCTCATGCCTTTGAAGACATGTTCTAGTGTCTTTGTTCACTCATTTCTGTGCGTATATGTAGTCATATATGGAGTAAAATATCAAAAATCATCTTATATTTCTGAACAGAGGTAGTAATAAAATATTTAGTTTATGCTTGAATTAGAACCAGGTCCGCGGTGGAGATGAAGTTCTCAAAGTCATGTCGTGTGAAGTGGAAGACGTGAGGATGAGTTCTACTGCTAAACTATCCAGTTGTTGTGTCCTTGTCACCACGTGTCCTGAACTAGTGTTTTCCTGTAGCATTGTTGTCAGGCGTGTTCTCGAGGCTGTACTTGACCACAACAATTTCCTGGTTGTGCCTTCGATTACAAAGGGTGTGGTTCTTGTAAAGCTTCCCGACAAATCTGATGCGGCCTGTCTTCATCGTCATGTTTATGAGTGGAAAGACCACTCTATTAGGTTCTCCAAGGTTGAGGAGATGGTGATGGTGCCGGTAGACATATCTCACGAAGTCCATGGCCTAGTCAGTTATGCGGGGTTCATCCCGTAGGTCGGTGGAAGAAATAGTGTGCAGAGTTTAATTAGTGCAACTTTGCTTGTCTGTAGTAAGTACTATTGTTTAGTACTTGATTTGTGTTTGTGAACTCTGTATTGTTTAGTACTATCGCTTTTGGTGTGTGGTGAGTCCTGAGAGTAGCCTATGTTAATGTCTGTCCACTCAATTTAGTCTGTATTTTTTAAGTGTCCAGATCATCTTTTTTTGTGAGGACGATTTATGAATTATGGTTACACTCCAATATCTGTATACATTGCAGGGTTTATCGCACCCACCAGGATTTCCAGTCCCATGGAAGTTCGGTCCATATGATTTGTCATGACCTTCGGACTATCCTGCTTGTGGGAGTAGGCGGGGGACCTGCATGCCACACGTAGTTGGACGACCAATCTTCTGTTTAGTACTTCAACATAGTGATTTCCTGGTAAGTATTCACTCGTGTCACATCAAGTAAATCTTATTGATTTACTATCTAGATATTATTGATTTAATGTCATGTTTTCTTTTTTTGCTGCAATTTTACGATGCAGGTTTTTCCATGTGACATTCATCACAGAATAAACCGTTTGGTTTGATCTACGATGGATATTTTTGCAGGTTTCACTTATTATGTCGTGTCAGTAATGAAGGCACTGTCCATCACTTATATTACTGGAAAAAATTGGATCAGTGTGTTGTCTGAGTACAAGTTGAATCCCTATGATGAACTACAGTTTGGTTTAACAAACACGCCACAATTAGTCCTTCTCGCGTTTAAAACAAATGAAGAAAAAGACTAGCTCATAGTCACGGAGCCTAGTCAAGTTAGAAAGCTGATCATAGCAGATCAGACACGATCGCCACTGTCTCGCACATCTGTACCACCTTCAGCAATGGATCGAGCACCCGCAGTTGCTCTTGCACTGACAGCGGCAGCAGCTCAGTCTAATCCAGCTGAGGATTGGGCACCGACCGCGTCAACAGATCAGGCTGATCTACCGGAGGATCGGGCATCGACACCTGCTCCGACACCGGCACCAGCTGTACAAGGAGCACCAGCTCCGGCAGCAGGAGCGGCACTACCAGTCGCACCGGCAAGGGCACCAGCAATGGCTTCGGCACGTGCACCAACACTTGCACTTGCATCTACTCCGACCCGTGCAGCGGCAACGGAACCAGCAGTTGCACCGGCAACAGACTGGGCTGTAGTTCGCACTTCATATACCAAAGTCCTTACAAAAACCGACATGTCCACCTTCTTGGTAAGCATTGGCCGCCCAAGTGCTTCGTCTTTTTTCTTTCCATGTTGTTTCACATGATTCACTGTGTTGATCTAACTGTTTGTGTATGTCTTCCTAGAGCAATGAGGGAGTCGTTCAACAATCCGGGCGACTATGGCCAAGTTTCTCTTACCATGCGCAGCCTTGGTGTGAATGAACCTGCTCAATATACCATAAGTACAAAGGATGGTCGCATGATGATTGATGTTGAAGGATGGTCAACGTTCAAATCTAAATCGTATCTTGCGGTACGGGATGATGTCAGAATCAAACTTTCTTGGCAAGGAGAGCTGGTCCAAATCAACTTTGAAATTCTGCAGTAGCAGCAAGCAACTGCCGAATTGATCTATCCTCCGAGAGATTTTGATGTAATACTCTGGCATGGTGAAACAAGTGTCATGTGTGTATAAGTAGTACGACAATATCGTTGATAGAATTGCAACTCTGATTGCTTGTTAGGAACTGCCTTTGATTTCATTCCAACAACTGCCGTGCTTTATTCAATTTTGTGTATTAGCCTTGCGATAGCATCTAAAACCAGCGCCGTACCGACCGCTTGCAATATGAAAAGCGCTGAGGTAGAACACATGGGCCCCCAAACATGCAGGCCCACCGGCCTGTGGCCCAAAGTCCAGAACCGTGAGCCTGTCTGAGTATTTCTCAGCTGAACCCCCATAATGCTTGTGCGTTGCATGTAACATCAAGATGCATTTGTATGAGTATTTTATCTTGTGAGAGAAAAGGATGAACGAGGGAAGGCCTTATTTGCAAATGTGGAGAGGTGTCTGGGTACCTTTTTGCAAAATTGCCATAGTTTCCTTCCTATCCGTCAGATATAAATCGGACGGCCTATATTGCAGGATGGCAGGCACACCATCATCACCAACTCGTCTATACCGTGTTAAAAAATCTCTGTTTTTTATAATTATATATCACTACTGCAGGATGCTGCTAACGCGACACTACGATCAGAGACCCTTCGAGAAACTATGTGCGATGCCATAATCGCAAATGGTGTTGTATGAGAACCATCAGAAATGTGTAAAACGTTTGCGATGACGGATGCATCAAGCACGGTTCAGGTTTTAGTTGCGTGTGTGATGACGGGCATACGGTTCAGTTCAATGAACTGTTTGCGATGAGGAGGAACAAAAGAAACGGGTAGCCAGATGGAGGAGTGTGCGATACACAACATACAGTTCACTCGGATGAACTGTTTGTGATTAGGCAACACAAAGAAACGGTCAGCCAGATCAAAGGTGTGTGCGATATACGGCATGCGGTTCACTCGGATGAACTGTTTGCGTTGAGACATGAGAACAGAAACAGTTCAAATGAACAAGATGTGTGTGATACGAGGCAAACAGGTCTGTAATTGGGGACATGTGCGAAGACTGATAACAACACAGACGATTACTGCTAACAAGCCGTGTGTGTTGTGTGCAAACGATTGCTGGTATACAATTGTGAGTGATTGATGAAAACATCACTGACGGGTTCCATTGTTTAGTCCATGTGCAATGTGATTTTCTTTGTCCGCACAACATCTACACTCTGTCTACAACATCAACATATATACTTAAAAAGACATCATTGCATAGCCAAATTAAGCATACAATTACACAAGTGACTACACACATAACATTTCCACACACCAAAGAAAGCAATTACATGCATACTAAAGTAGGAGAAACAAGGATCTAATCATCTACTTATTGTTGCGACGACGCTTGCCATTGCTCTGCTTTCGGCTGGATCCCTGACCGTTTTGGGGAAGGAGGGACTCCCTCATGCCAACGATCCGCATGTACATTCGTAGCTCGTGTACGCCTCCTTGGCCACGTACACGACATGAGCTTTGTCGAGTTTCTCCATCTAGGCCGAGTGCCAGGCACGCTTGTCCTTGTTGCACGAATCCTTCATGTCTCTGTAGCAGGGGTCGATGATGGCCTCGGCAAGATGAACCAGTGAGTCCTTCTCATGCTCCTTGCTACCCCTGATCTTGTATTGGCCCTGGATGTTGACAAGATTGTGGCAGGCGATGCCCGAATTCTCAAGTGCTTTTACATCTTTGGTGATGTCCACCATAGCGAACATGTAGTGGGGGTTGTTGACAAACCTGGCGAAACGCTCGCAAGGCCTTGTGGACAGGCAGTAGTGGTAGACGAGGACGTGGTGGCGCACACACATCTGGGCGACGGCGACCTTGGGACGAGACCCGGCATGAGCACGGGTGTACTCGAGGTCGAACCCGACCACCTTGTGCTTCTCATCGGCAAGCAACAACTCCATGATGTGGATGGAGTGCTCCGCCCAGACCGGGTCATTGGTGTACACTACCGAGAGGTCCATGAACCTTTTGTGGGTGTCCACCACGGCACGCATGGTGAACTGCTGCTCGTTGCAGCCGCTCGGAGCGCCACTAGAGCCGCACAGGATACCCTCTTAGAATTTCTTGTGGTGGGTGTGCTTCTTGCAATGGTGGGGCGCGATCGAAAGGTTGAAGAGACACAATGGTAGGTTAAATGGCCGCTGTAATAAATGGGGGCCGGCCGCCCTGTAATCATCACGTCTTGTCACAACGTTCATAGTGGAGGATTCCAGAATACAGAGCACGCTTGACAACACCGCACCCTAGGCGTGGGATCGAAGAGCCTATTCCCGCACTACCGTGTTGTTTACCATGCAAGCTTCTCGCCCGGCTAGTTTGGCCACGCGTCGGCTAGAAGAGGGACAAATCATGGGCATTTATTGGCAAAAAGCTTTGTAAAATCGAAGTGTGTGGAATGACTTCGGTCATAAGTTTACCCTTGGGTGATGAGGTCAAAGTTACATCGAAGGGTGATGATGGACACTCGAGTGCGATAATTAATTCTGCGCTCTACAGTGCACACGGTGGAAGAAACCAACTATGTGCAATATTGTCGAAGATCGCAGTCGATTTAGCTATACAGATCGTGTGATGTGAGATCGACAAGGTAAACTGATTCGAGAATGGTTAATAAAATCTAAGACCATTGCATATTAAGGTCAAAATAGTGCTAGCAATATACGATGCCATTTCAACGATTGTACCACAAAATCTCGAAATGTTACAAGGTTCAAATTCCAGAGTTATATGGCTCAAATTTGAAGATTACAAGGTTCAAACTGATACTAGAAATGAAATTCAGCTCATCAGCTGCAAACGCTCGTGCTGATGCGCTGAACATGGATATCAGAGAGGTTCAAACTAATATCGCCGCTTCTAAGTCCGGCTTCGAAACCTCACAATTTTTGCAAAGGGGTCAGCCACTGAGAAGTCATGTATGGGGTTGACCCGATGACTTCCGATTACTCTGTCATCTGAAGTTCCAAAATGAAATTCAACATTTTTGGAGCCTACTCCGTTCTGCCGAAGGCGCCGACGCTGATCAACAGACCATTCATTTTTGCGAAATAAATGTAGGGCAAACCTCATTTCCTTCAGCACCCTTGCTCTGAGAACAAATAACCTGGTGAACATAATCTTCGGTAAGGTCCTTCGGTAGGAGTTCAAAGTAATTGCTGAGAGATGCAGATCTAGGCATTCGACGTGATTGTTATATTGTATCACATTATCCACCACTAGGCCTAATCTTATCTGCAAAAAAAGAAAACGTGTTAGTGCCTACATGCAGTGTTGAACATTACTACAGGCCTAGCTATTTGGTTTGCGGGATTTGTAAAATGCACTAACATGCCATCTTCGATCTGACATGATTAACATGGGCATTTGATTACATTCTAGAAAAATGTAGCCTTCTTCACAAGAGGTTGGAGTGGATGAAATGTTCCCCAAGAAAACTAGTACAGATGAATCCAAAGGAGAAATGCTTATTGAATGTAACCATATGGATCAAGCAACCAATATGAGGGGGGCATGTATGTACTAAAATCCTCCAAAAGAACCTTCAGAAATCATAGTACATTATCATTGTAAACTTGGAAAAAGGTGTCACAAACTGAACTCCCTTATGGTTAACATTTAACAGGAAAGGAACATCGCCTCGACATATAGCTTCTCCAGGCACGGAAAGCATCTCAGGAAACTGACAACTTGCTCCAGGTCGGGCTCGATAGATTCTAGTGCCAAGACCTTCACTGTGCGCAGTTTCGGGGTCAAGCTTGTCGGAATCATTTTCTGAATGACAAATGAACAAACATCTTCAAAATTAGAAATAATGTTAATTTGTAGAAGGAGAGGTAGAAGGCGGTTATTGTACCTGAATGGGTGTGGATCCAATAACAAGTTCGGAGTATTTGTCAGACGTGTAGCCCACCACTATCAATTTCGGCGCAGAAATGAAATTGATTCTTGTTGGACCTTCTTGATCAACTACAAGTAATATCTCAAGTGCAGGTGTGTCCTGGATGACCATACCGTGGTCCGCCTTTTGTGATGTCTTCCTGCCGCACCAGCAACACACATAAATAGTCCGGAGAGTCATGGAGGTGATGTCGAAGGTACTCAACCCATTGATCGCCTGAAGACAAAGGTACTCGAGTGCAGTACAACCATGGAGCAGGCGCTCCATGTCACCCTTTGAGAGGCAGACGGCGACGAGCTCGAGGTGCTTCAGTCGTGGTAGAATAAGAGCGGGCGCGTCATTAAGGGGCGGGAAATGGCAGTTCCTGAATTTGGCGACGCGCAGTGTGGGCGCGAGGCGGCTGCATATGCCCATCATCAAAAGTGAGATCCTCGAGCTGATCTAGGGCGGGGGATCGGAACCAGTCGTCAATCTTGGCTCGGACCTTGCCGTTGGAACGGAACTTGCCCATTCTAAGGCCTTTGGTTGGGCCAAGGTGACTGACAAGGATCTTGGAGAACGCATATGTCGTGGTTTTTGTCATGGCAGATGTCCTTAGTGTCAGGACTTAGTCGCGAGGCCAACACATCTATGTGGTAGCTTGAGAGGGGTTGAGTGGGACGAGACACGCAGGGCGGATCAACACACAAGGCAAGGATTTAGACAGCTTCGGGCCACGAGAAACATCATCCGGTAATAACCCTACATGTTGTTTGTGGCTAGGTCTCATTATGCTCATGCGGGAGTCGCCAGTAAACCGGCTCTATTTGTCTAGCCCCAGAGATTGTTTTTTCTTGCTTGTCCCTCTTTGGGGAGCCCTGCCCCTCCTTAGATATGTTGAAGGGGCGGTTTACATGACTAGTCCTAGTTGGATTAGGACTACTCTATTACAAGTGGAGTCCTAGTCTTGCTTCCTTTGTAGGAGAATATTCCTTATGTCTTCCTCTTAAACCGGCCCACCATAACATGAACCGGCCTTCTGGGCCTTGGGCCTTGTCACTGTCTGTCCCGCTGATACGTCTCCAACATATCTATATTTTTTGATTGCTCCATGCTATATTATCTACTGTTTTTGACTATATTGGGCTTTATTTTCCACTTTTATATTACTTTTGGGACTAACCTATTAACCGGAGGCCCAGCCCAGAATTGTTGTTTTTTGCCTATTTCAGTGTTTCGGAGAAACAGAATATCAAACGAAGTCCAAACGGAATAAAATCTTCGGGAACGTGATTTTCTCACCGAACGTGATCCAGGAGACTTGGACCCTACTCCAAGGGAGCCAAGAGGCGGTTACGAGGGTGGGGGCGCCCCCCTTAGGGCGCGCCCCCTGCCTCGTGGGCCCCTCGGAGCTCCACCGATGTACTCCTTCCTCCTATATATACCTACGTACCCACAAACTACCAGACACGGAGCCAAAAACCTAATTCCACCACCGCAACTTTCTGTATCCACGAGATCCCATCTTGGGGCCTGTTCCGGAGCTCCGCCGGTGCGGAGGGCTTCTACATCATCATAGCCCCTCCGATGAAGTGTGAGTAGTTTGCCTCAGACCTTCGGGTCCATAGTTAGTAGCTAGATGGCTTCTTCTCTCTTTTGGATCTCAATACAATGTTCTCCCCCTCTCTTGTGGAGATCTATTCGATGTAATCTTCTTTTTGCGGTGTGTTTGTTGAGACCGATGAATTGTGGGTTTATGATCAAGTCTATCTATGAATAATATTTGAATCTTCTCTGAATTCTTTTATGTATGATTGGTTATCTTTGCAAGTCTCTTCGAATTATCAGTTTGGTTTGGCCTACTAGATTGGTTTTTCTTGCCATGGGAGAAGTGCTTAGATTTGGGTTCGATCTTGCGGTGTCCTTTCCCAGTGACAGAAGGGGCAGAAGGCACGTATTGCATCGTTGCCATCGAGGATAACAAGATGGGTTTTTTATCATATTGCATGAAACTATCCCACTACATCATGTCATCTTGCTTAAGGCGTTACTCTGTTTTTAACTTAATACTCTAGATGCATGCTGGATAGCGGTCGATGAGTGGAGTAATAGTAGTAGATGCAGGCAGGAGTCGGTCTACTTGTCTCGGACGTGATGCCTATGTACATGATCATACCTAGATATTCTCATAACTATGCTCAATTCTATCAATTTATCAACAGTAATTTGTTCACCCACCGTAGAATACTTATGCTCTTGAGAGAAGCCACTAGTGAAACCTATGGCCCCCGGGTCTATTCTCATCATATCAATCTCCATCACTTTAATCTTGCTTTGCTTTTTTACTTTGCCTTTTACTTTTCACATTGCATCTCTATACCAAAAATACCAAAAATATTATCTATCATCTCTATCAGATCTCACTCTCGTAAGTGACCGTGAAGGGATTGACAACTCCTAATCGCGTTGGTTGCGAGTAGCTATCGTTTTGTGCAGGTACGAGGGACTTGAGCGTGGCCTCCTACTGGATTAATACCTTGGTTCTCAAAAACTGAGGGAAATACTTATGCTACTTTACTGCATCATCCTCTCCTCTTCGGGGAAAACTAACGCAGTGCTCAAGAGGTAGGAAGAAGAATTTCTGGCGCCGTTGCCGGGGAGTCTATGCAAAAAGTCAACATACTAAGTACCCATCACAATCCCTATCTCTTGCATTACATTAGTTGCCATTTGCCTCTCATTTTCCTCTCCACCACTTCACCCTTGCCGTTTTATTCGCCCTCTCTTTCCCAATCTCCTTCTCCTTCTCCTTCCCTTTTTTCGTTTGCCTTTTTCTCGCTTGCCTTTTGTTTGCTCGTGTGTTGGATTGCTTGTTTGTCGCGATGGCTCAAGATACTACCAAATTGTGTGACTTCACCAATACCAATAATAATGATTTCCTTAGCACTTCGATTGCTCCTCTTGCCAATACTGAATCTTGTGAAATCAATACTGCTTTGTTGAATCTATTATGAAAGATCAATTCGCTGGCCTTCCTAGTGAAGATGCTGCTACTCATCTAAATAGCTTCGTTGATTTATGTGATATGCAAAAGAAGAAAGATGTCGATAATGATGTCGTTAAATTGAAGCTATTTCCTTTTTCACTTAGAGATCGTGCTAAAGCTTGGTTTCCGTCTTTACCTAAAAATAGTATTGATTCTTGGAACAAGTGCAAAGGTGCTTTTATCTCTAAGTATTTTCCTCCCGCTAAGATCATCTCTCTTAGAAACGACATTATGAATTTAAGCAACTTGATCATGAACATGTTGCACAAGCTTGGGAGAGAATGAAATTAATGATACGTAATTGCCCTACTCATGGTTTGAATTTGTGGATGATTGTACAGAATTTTTATGCCGGATTGAATTTTTCTTCTAGTAATCTTTTAGCTTCGCCGCGGGAGGCACTTTTATGTAAATCACTTTAGGAAATGCTAGTAAACTCCAAGATAATATTATGGTTAATTATTCTCAATGGCACACTGAAAGATCCACTAATAAAAAAGTGCATGCAATAGAAGAAATCAATGTTTTGAGTGGGAAGATCGATGAACTTATGAAATTATTTGCTACTAAGAGTGTTTCTTCTGATGCTAATGATATGCCTTTGTCTACTTTGATTGAGAATAATAATGAATCTATGGATGTGAATTTTGTTGGTAGGAATAATTTTGGTAACAACGCGTATAGAGGGAATTTTAATCCTACACCTTATCCTAGTAATCCTTCTAATAATTATGGAAATTCCTACAACAACTCTTACGGAAATTTTAATAAGATGCCCTCTGAATTTGAGAATAGTGTTCAAGAATTTATGAATTCACAAAAGAATTTTAATGCTTTGCTTGAAGAGAAATTGCTTAAAGTTGATGATTTGGCTAGGAACGTTGATAGAATTTCTCTTGAAGTTGATTCTTTAAATCTTAGATCTATTCCTCCTAAGCATGATATCAATGAGTCTCTCAAAGCCATGAGAATTTTCATTGATGAGTGCAAGGAAAGAACCGCTAGGATGCGTGCTTCCAAAGATGTCTTTATTAAAGTGTGTTCTTCCAATTCCTATGAAAATCAAGATGAAGATCTAAAAGTTATTGATGTGTCCCCTATTAAATCTTTGTTTTGCAATATGAATCTTGATGAAACTTAATGTGATCTTCCTTTACCTAGAAGGTGTTCCAAAAATTTGGAGTATTTAGATCTTTATGATGAAACTGATGAAAGTGGGATTGAAAGAAATAAAACCCCAGATATTGCTAAACCCACTATATTGGATTTCAAGGAATTTAATTATGAAAGTTTATCTTTAATTGATTGTATTTCCTTGTTGCAATCCGTGCTAAATTCTCCTCATGCTTATATTCAAAAGAAAGCCTTTACCGAACATATTGTTGATGCCTTGATGCAATCTTATGAAGAAAAACTTGAGTTGAAAGTTTCTATCCCTAGAAAACTCTATGATGAGTGGGAACCAACTATTAAAATTAAAATTAAAGATCATGAGTTTTATGCTTTGTGTGATTTGGGTGCTAGTGTCTCCACTATCCCCAAAACCTTGTGTGATTTGCTAGATTTCCGTGACTTTGATGATTGCTCTCTAAACTTGCATCTTGCGGATTCTACTATTAAAAAACATATGGGAATAATTAATGATGTTCTTATTGTTGAAAATAGGAATTATGTGCCCGTATATTTTATCGTTCTTGATATAGATTGCAATCCTTCTTACCCTATTATTCTTGGTAGACCTTTCCTTAGAACGGTTGGTGCGATTATTGATATGAAGGAAGGGAATATTTGATTTCAATTTCCATTAAAAAAGGGCATGGAACACTTTCCTAGAAATAAAATAAGATTGCCATATGAATCTATCATGAGAGCCACTTATGGATTGCCTACCAAAGATGGCAATACCTAAATCTATCCTCGCTTTTATGCCTAACGATAGCGCTTGTTGGGAGGCAACCCAATTTTATTTTAAGTTTTTTTGTTTTTTTTTTCTGTTTAGGAATAAATAATCCATCTACCTTCTGTTTAGATGTGGTTTTGTGTTTTAATTAGTGTTTGTGCCAAGTTAGACCTATAGGATCTTCTTGGATGATAGTTATTTGATCTTGCTATAATTTCCAGAATCTTTCTGTTCACGAAAACAATTGCTAAAAATCACCAGAACGTGATAAAATACTGATTCCAATTGCTTCAGATCAATAAACAAATTGTATAGGTCCTCCTATTTTGGTAGATTTTTTGGAGTTCCAGAAGTTTGCGTTAGTTACAGATTACTACAGACTGTTCTGTTTTTGACAGATTCTGTTTTTCGTGTGTTGTTTGCTTATTTTGATGAATCTATGGCTAGTAAAATAGTTTATAATCCATAGATAAGCTGTAATACAGTAGGTTTAACACCAATATAAATAAAGAACGAGTTCATTACAGTACCTTCAAGTGGTTTTTTGTTTTCTTTCTCTAACGGAGCTCACGAGATTTCTATTGAGTTTTGTGTTGTGAAGTTTTCAAGTTTTGGGTGAAATCTTTCGACGGATTATGGAACAAGGAGTGGCAAGAGACTAAGCTTGGGGATGCCCATGGAACCCCCAAGATAATCCAAGGACACCAAAAAGTCAAAGCTTGGGGATGCCCCGGAAGGCATCCCCTCTTTCGTCTACTTCCATCGGTAATTTTACTTGGAGCTATATTTTTATTCACCACATGATATGTGTTTTGCTTGGAGCGTCTTGTATTATTTGTGTCTTTGTTTGTTAGTGTACCACAATCGTCCTTGTTGTACACACCTTTTGAGAGAGCCATATATGAATTAAAATTTGATAGAATACTCTATGTGCTTCACTTATATCTTTTGAGCGTTGTAGTTTTGCTCTATGTGCTTCACTTATATCTTTTGAGCGTTGTAGTTTTTCTCTATGTGCTTCACTTAGATCTTTTAGAGCACAGTGGTGGATTTTTTTTAAAGAAACTATTGATCTCTCATGCTTCACTTAAATCATTTTGAGAGTCTTAATAGCATGGTAAATTGCTTAATAATAATATGCTTGGTACTCAAGATTTGTGAAACTTTCTTTTGAGTGCGTTGAATACTAAGAAAAGATTGAAGCATGATAATTGTTTTGAGATATGAAGATGGTGATATTAGAGTCATGCTAGTTGAGTAGTTGTGAATTTAAAGAATACTTGCGTTAAAGTTTGTGATTCCCGTAGCATGCACGTATGGTGAACCGTTATGTGATGAAGTCGGAGCATGATTTATTTATTGATTGTCTTCCTTATGAGTGGCGGTCGGGGACGAGCGATGGTATTTTCCTACCAATCTATCCCCCTAGGAGCATGCGCGTAATACTTTGCTTTGATAACTTCTAAATTTTTGCAATAAGTATATGAGTTCTTTATGACTAATGTTGAGTCCATGGATTATACGCACTTTTCCCCTTCCTTCCACCATTGCTAGCCTCTCTAATACCGCGCACTTTTCGCCGGTATCATGCACCCACCATATATCTTCCTCAAAACAGTCACCATACCTACCTATCATGGCATTTCCATAGCCATTCCGAGATATATTGCCATGCAACTTTCCACCGTTCCGTTTATTATGACACGCTCCATCATTGTCATATTGCTAGCATGATCATGTAGTTGACATCGTATTTGTGGCAAAGCCACCATTCATAATTCTTTCATAAATGTCACTCTTGATTCATTTCATATCCCGGTACACCGCCGGAGGCATTCATATAGAGTCATATTTGTTCTAAGTATCGAGTTGTAATTGTTGAGTTGTAAGAAAAATAGAAGTGTGATGATCATCGTTTTTAGAGCATTGTCCCAAGTGAGGAAAGGATGATGGAGACTATGATTCCCCCATAAGTCGGGATGAGACTCCGGACGAAAAATAAAAAAATAAATATAAAAAAAGGAAAAGAGTCCATAAAAAAAGGCCCAAAAAATGAGAGAAAAAGAGAGAAGGGACAATGTTACTATCCTTTTATCGCACTTGTGCTTCAAAGTAGCACCATGATCTTCATGAAAGAGAGTCTCTCATTTTGTCACTTTCATATACTAGTGGGAATTTTCATTGAACTTGGCTTGTATATTCCAATGATGGGCTTCCTCAAATTGCCCTAGGTCTTCGTGAGCAAGCAAGTTGGATGCACGCCCACTTAGTTTATTTTGTTGAGCTTTCATATACTTATAGCTCTAGTGCATCAGTTGCATGGCAATCCCTACTCACTCACATTGATATCTATTGATGGGCATCTCCACAGCCCGTTGATACGCCTAGTTGATGTGAGACTATCTTCCCCTCTTTTTGTCTTCTCCACAACCACCATTCTATTCCACATATATCTATGGCTCACGCTCATGTATTGCATGAAGATTGAAAAGGTTTTGAAAATGTTAAAGTATGAAACAATTGCTTGGCTTGTCATCGGGGTTGTGCATGATTTAAATACTTTGTGTGGTGAAGATAGAGCATAGCCAGACTATATGATTTTCTAGGGATAACTTTCTTTGGCCATGTTATTTTGAGAAGACATAATTGCTTTATTAGTATGCTCGAAGTATTATTATTATTATGTCAACATAAACTTTTGTCTTGAATCTTTCGAATCTGAATATTCATACCACAATTAAGAAGATTTGCATTGAAATTATACCAAGTAGCACTCCGCATCAAAAATTCTCTTTTTATCATTTACCTACTCGAGGACGAGCAGGAATTAAGCTTGGGGATGCCTGATATGTCTCCAACGTATCTATAATTTTTGATTGCTCCATGCTATATTATCTACTGTTTTGGACTATATTGGGCTTTATTTTCCACTTTTATATTATTTTTGGGACTAACCTATTAACCGGAGGCCCAGCCCACAATTGCTGTTTTTTTGCCTATTTCAGTGTTTCGGAGAAACAGAATATCAAACGGAGTCCAAACGGAATAAAATCTTCGGGAACGTGATTTTCTTACCGAACGTGATCCAGGAGACTTGGACCCTACTCCAAGGGAGCCAAGAGGCAGTCACGAGGGTGGGGGCGCCCCCCCTTAGGGCGTGCCCCCTGCCTCGTGGGCCCCTCGGAGCTCCACCGATGTACTCCTTCCTCCTATATATACCTACGTACCCCCAAACTACCAGACACGGAGCCAAAAACCTAATTCCACTGCCGCAACTTTCTGTATCCACGAGATCCCATCTTGGGGCCTATTCTGGAGCTCCGCCGGTGAGGGCCGTCATCACGGATGGCTTCTACATCATCATAGCCCCTCCGATGAAGTGTGAGTAGTTTACCTCAGACCTTCGGGTCCATAGTTAGTAGCTAGATGGCTTCTTCTCTCTTTTTGGATCTCAATACAATGTTCTCCCCCTCTCTTGTGGAGATCTATTCGATGTAATCTTCTTTTTGCGGTGTGTTTGTTGAGACCGATGAATTGTGGATTTATGATCAAGTCTATCTATGAATAATATTTGAATCTTCTCTGAATTCTTTTATGTATGATTGGTTATCTTTGCAAGTCTCTTCGAATTATCAGTTTGGTTTGGCCTACTAGATTGGTTTTTCTTTCCATGGGAGAAGTGCTTAGCTTTGGGTTCGATCTTGCGGTGTCCTTTCCTAGTGACAGAAGGGGCAGCAAGGCACGTATTGCATCGTTGCCATCGAGGATAACAAGATGGGGTTTTTATCATATTGCATGAAACTATCCCACTACATCATGTCATCTTGCTTAAGGCGTTACTCTGTTTTTAACTTAATACTCTAGATGCATGCTGGATAGCGGTCGATGAGAGGAGTAATAGTAGTAGATGCAGGCAGGAGTCGGTCTACTTGTCTCGGACGTGATGCCTATATACATGATCATACCTAGATATTCTCATAACTATGCTCAATTCTTTCAATTTCTCAACAGTAATTTGTTCACCCACCGTAGAATACTTATGCTCTTGAGAGAAGCCACTAGTGAAACCTATGGCCCCCGGGTCTATTCTCATCATATCAATCTCCATCACTTTAATCTTGCTTTGCTTTTTTACTTTGCCTTTTACTTTTCACTTTGCATCTCTATACCAAAAATACCAAAAATATTATCTATCATCTCTATCAGATCTCACTCTCGTAAGTGACCGTGAAGGGATTTACAACCCCTAATCGCGTTGGTTGCGAGTAGCTATCGTTTTGTGCAGGTACGAGGGACTTGAGCGTGGACTCCTACTGGATTGATACCTTGGTTCTCAAAAACTGAGGGAAACACTTACTTTACTTTACTGCATCATCCTCTCCTCTTCGGGGAAAACCAGCGCAAAGCTCAAGAGGTAGCACCCGCCCGCCGGGTTACCAGTGAATCATAATGTTCAGTCAGGTCTTGTAAACCTTCTTGTCTGTGCGGGTCGCCGGTGAATCGCCAAGTCCGGCCGGGTTATACTTCCGTCCAGGTTACTCGCGGGGTATATCCCCGACATTAGCCCCCAAGTTTAGCTTGGATTTATCCATGGTAAACTTATGCTGCAAAATAAACACAAGAACAAATTTGACAGGTTGTGCTCCGGGTTAAGAATTCTTGTAGACCGGCACCTGATCATCCTTAAGTCCTTGTCATTTCCTCCTTCTAAAAAATCCGGGTCAATAACCAGCTTCATACTCAAATTGCTGACGTTGGCTTCTCATAGAAAAATATTGTGAAGAATAATCCACTTAAGTCGGCTTCCAAAGCGTCGGCTTAAGAAATATCGGTCTTGAAATACTCATCTGATATGCAGCCTGTTTGAAGATGTAAAACTTGCCGGTTCATTCCAGTCACTAGTAAAAAACTGAATACTCCATATTATGTAGCCCCCAAGTGCCGGGTTGTCATGCTTGCAGGAACATGGGACTTGTAATTGCCTGATGCTTAAAAAACTTCAAGCAGTGTAGCCCCCAAGGGCCAGGTCATTATGCAATAATGAGCAGGGACTTTATAAATATGATCATGTAGATTTGAACAACAACTAGTAGCCCCCAAGGGCCGGGTCAGTAAGATAATATTGAGCTGGAACTTTATATATACTTCTTTGAAAAGGACATCATATGATGTAACCCCCATCATAGGGTTTGAACCCACGTCCATAAGGTTAAGATCTTTGTGCCTTACCGACTGAGCAGTGAACCTTTCAATATAATGGATTAAGACTTGTGTGCCTTGAATTGTTGACAGGAGCTATTGGTAGCTCCCAAGGGCCGGCTCATTTTGATGTGATGAGTCGGGTCTTCAATAAGGCCAATAAAATGACTTTGCATTAGCCCCCAAGTGTCATGGTGCATGCTTGCAGCGACATGAGACTTGCATATTTGATATAATCTCAACTTGAATAATGTAGCCCCCAAGTGTCGGGTCGTAAGCCTGCAACGACTCGGGACTATTCCTTCAATTATAGAATAAATCATATCCATTGATAATATAATAGCCATTGCGCTAAAGCGACTTTGAAAACCTTAATCATAATACTGGTTATCGATAACCATAATAAAATCCAGCCATGTTGGCTATTTGAAGATTTGAATAATATAATCCAATGAGTTATGAGAGCATGATTCCAATGGCGCAATCCAAATATATACTGATGACTTATAATCCCAAGCCAGGTCGGTTTAATAAATACCGGATAATTTATCATCATACTGGCAACTTATAGTCGAAAGCCAGGCCGGGTTAATAAACACCGGATAATTTATCATCATACTGGCGACTTATTCAACCTGTTTCTGCATACAACAAGTTTAAAGTGTCCTGGCGGTTTACCGCCGGACGGGTCATAATGCCCAACATATAACCCGGGTTTATAACCAAGGCTGCACTTAAGAATAATCAAATATGAAATATATCATACCTGTGACATTGAATCACATCGTTGGTTTACCAACTTTTTGTAGTAAGGGTGAAAACCCAAATCTTGAGTACTGATAACTCCTCCCATATTGGCCGGTTTATAACAAAACCGTACCGGGTTGTAATAAACACCGGATTATCCATATATAATACTGGCGACTTGTAGTCGAAACCAGGCCGGGTCAATAAGTGTCGGATTATAACTGATCATGTACTGACAACTTATAGTTGAAAGCCGAGCCGGGTCAATGAACGCCGGTTTATCAAAAACATCATAAGCCTTATCAAAAAAGAGAAAAAACTTAGCAAAAAGCAAATGAAACCCTTGTAGTCGAGGCTTTTCACGGGCTGCCAGGCCCCAAATTCGAGGCTTTTCATGGGCTGCCAAGCCACTGAGTTAAACCAATTTACAAAGCCTTTTAAGATGGTCCTCAATCCTTAACCAATCATCATTTTAACTTGACAAGTTCAGGGTCTTATTAGAGTAACTTGTCAAAGTTCGATGGGTCATACCAGGTTTACCTGGGCGGAGTAACTTACTTAAAGAGGCAGGCTAACCCGGGGTTTTAGGTGTATACACCAGGCTTCCAAGCCATGGCTTGATAGCCTGTTACAAGTGTAGATTCTTCGTTCATTTCGACAGCAAAGAATCCCCAAGTAACATTTTGAGTTGTGCTCAGTGGGTGCCTATGTTTGAGTTGTTGCTTTACAACACTCTCTTTGGCCCCAGATTGATTTGGTTTTGAGCCGATCAAGAGGTATGACTATGGTTCGGATACGACCAAGCCCACAAGTGATGGTGTGGCATTGCGCCGATCAAAAGGTGTAGCTATTGTTCGGATACGACCAAGCCCCCAAGTGATGTTATATAACGCATTGATAAGCTGAATCAAGTGGTAAACTGGACGCCACTTTATAACAGAAACCCCCATGTAACCGCACATGATAAGCCAATAAGGCATGATGCCCATGTTTGAACCGCGCATCATGGCAGCAGGTCCTCTTCGGCAACCTTTAACTTTTTGCAAGAGATAAATTCTTCTTGAACCGCAATTTTGAACCGGATATTGAGAGCTTCAAAGCTTTGTGGGAGAAATCTTTCCCTTGAACCGGATTTTAAACTGGAATCTTCATTTTGAGCTGGAAATTTTTTGACGGCCTTTAAACTTGAACTTGCGAGAGGTTAACTCCTTTTTGAACCGGACATTTTTAAACCGGATTTGAGAGCTTCAGAGCTTTGTGGGAGAACAGATTTCCCTTGAACCAGTATTGTAAATCGGAATCCTTTCTGATGACCCGGAACTTCTTCATTGAGCCGGGATTTTGTAACTGTCACATACTTTCTAAGCCGGAGATTTTCTGACGGCCTTTAAATGTTCATCAATATAACAGTAGCCTCCGGGATCGGGTTATCTTTTCCTTCAACATCTTGGGACACTTGAATTTGCTGAAACTGGCAAGACTTGCTGAGTCATATCATCGTAGCCCCCGAGTCTTAAGATGACTCAAGGAGTTGTCTTGAGATTCTCCGTACTTGACCATAGCAGAAGGTATATATAATTGGTGTTAATAACGCGATGTAAATCCACAGAAGGTTGAGGTGACTGCGGCGGGTTATAAATGATCCCGTATGAGTCGTGTCAACAACTCGGCCAATGGTTCCTTTCAACTGGTTGTTTGAAGTTAACCAAACTGTAGTGGCGGTAACTTGTGCGCATGTCCATTGAACTATCCAGCGTAGACTGCGGTTGAATGATAATTTGCCTCCAATTTGGAAGAAAAACCGGGCTACCCAAGCAGTGACTTGCTCATACTCAATAAATAGCTCATGCAGACAGGTGCGGCCTGGCGTGTTGATGTAGACCAGGCTGCGAGAGACGGATGGAAAATACGACCGCAGCATCAGAGGCGGCACATACAGATGAGTCGGCCGCGGCGTTGTAAACCGATGCAGTCTGGTGAAAGTCGGCACCGGTGTTGTAAACCGGCACGGACGGGCGAGTCGGCCGTATGTTGATGTAGACCGGACTGCGGGAGATGGCGGCTTACACGCGTGTCCGTGAAGTTGCGCGATACAGACGAACGCCAAAAAATGATGCTGGCGCATGCTCCATATCCACGGTATATCAACACTTTTGTAATGAATAATTTGCCTGTGTATAATAACACTATAGGGCAGAGTAGTTGTTTTCACAAAAAAATTAACAAGTATTAATAAAAAGTAAACTGGATGGATATCACCTGATGCGCTTTGACGATAGATGACTTGCATGCAGACTACTAACACCAATTAATTCATCTGCTGCATGATCTCCTATACTTTTGTATTTTCCTTTTTGTTGACTCTGGCCATCACGTGGTTAGTAATCACGTTTTCCACCGCAGCCTCAAAGACGTAAGGTAATATACGAGCGCTTTGTTAGGATGTATCCTTTTTCCCTCACCCTCTTCTCACCCTCAGCAGCACAGAACTGCAAAGAGCCCGTTCAGAGATGGAAGACGGCTAAAGCAAACATGGACGAGGCGAAGGAGGGTTGGGGGCAAGGCAGCCCGTGGCCAGCGGTTTGACACAAACGCGGCCGGCAAGGGCGGTTTATTGCGGAGGAGGACTGGTCTGAGGTTTGCACAAAGCCACAAGGGCGACCTCAATACAAACCCATGATGACAAGGCATCTGCGCTGGGGTAGCAGAGTGGGACAGCAGCGCGTGTGAGCTGCAATCTTCATAATTCTTTGTATCCGCCGAAGATCAATAGTAAGCAAAATCTGGCTTACAAGGCGCAAGGCGCAGTAATGGAGTAGCAGCGACGGCTCAAGTTGGCGAAAACGGGCAGCTCAACACAGAGGAGCGGCAGCTGGAGGTGAAGGGCAGCGAGGCAAACTGAAACGGTCCATGGCAGCAGCAGAGGGAAAAACAAGCCTGGCGCGTGACTGCGGCGGCGGAGACAAACTGCAGCAGCGACGGAACGGCCAGCGGTCGACGCGCGGTGGCTCATGATGGAGGTGACTCGGAGGCGCAACCGCGCATGGAGCGGCGACTCAAGGCTCAGCGGGCACAAGACGGACCCCAGCGAGTCGAGGTAGAGCCAGCTTGAGGGCGGCAGCGCAGGCGAGGCCTTAGAGGCGCGGGCCGCGAGGGCGGCTCAGAGCGAGGCCAAGCAGTCGTCGATCGAAACGGTCGCGAAGCGAGCCATGGCGCAGGGGCGCGGTGATTCCAGCTAGGCCCGAGTCTGCGCCCACGCCTCCCTCCAGGTCGTTGTTTGTTTGACTATCCCCGATCTGTGTCCGCCAGGTCGTGGCCCCCTGCCGATTGATTTGCTGGCTTCACGTGCATGTACGTGGTAGTGCTACTTGAACTCCAGAGCAATTAGACCTCAATACTTGTGCAA
Organism: Aegilops umbellulata; assembly: GCA_032464435.1. Classification (NCBI taxonomy): domain Eukaryota; kingdom Viridiplantae; phylum Streptophyta; class Magnoliopsida; order Poales; family Poaceae; genus Aegilops; species Aegilops umbellulata. Next base: position 368,416,035 of record CP136054.1, on the reverse strand, counting down.
ACATTAGTGGACCTCTGGGATTTCACGTGGAGTAGTCTTCAAATAACTTAGCAAATCAGACTCAGACTGTGTAAGTGGCGTTGCAGCTTGTCGTAATACTTCAACTCCGATTTGATGTCTGACACAAGTAGTCCCGGCGGCGCCTATCTTGGGACTTGTTTGGTGTATACGACGGTTTGTACGATCTGCGCGTACGATGGCTGCATCACATTGTTTGTCGATCTCGGCGACCCACGACTGCAACTACAAAAAACTGATCTTTGATTCGGATTTGACGCATCGACCGCGTCGCGTCGGCGACATACAGAAGAACGCAAAACCCTAAATTCCCTTGAACTCAATATCCGTCGCCACTGAAAACTTTTTTATCCGGTCAACTGCAAGCTTCCCGATCCCTGAAGAAATCCCTCCAAGAACTTAACACCACCGTACGCTAGCCCCACGGTGGGCGCCAAATGTCGTCGTTTTTGTCACGGCAGATGTCCTTAGTGTCAGGACTTAGTCGCGAGGCCAACGCATCTATATGGTAGCTTGAGAGGGGTTGAGTGGGACGAGAGATGCAGGGCGGATCAACACACAAGACAAGGATTTAGACAGCTTCTGGCCCCGGGAAACATCATCCGGTAATAACCCTACATGTTGTTTGTGGCTAGGTCTCATTATGCTCATGAGGGAGTCGCCGGTAAACCGGCTCTTTGCGTCTAGCCCTAGAGATTGTTTTTTCTTGCTTGTCCCTCTTTGGGGATCCCTACCCCTCCTTATATATGTTGAAGGGACGGTTTACATGACCAGTCCTAGTTGGATTAGGACTACTCTATTACAAGTGGAGTCCTAGTCTTGCTTCCTTTGTAGGAGAATATTCCTTATGTCTTCCTCTTAAACCGACCCACCATAACATGAACCGGCCCACCATAATTGAGCTCACGAGTTTTCTGTTAAGTTTTGTGTTGTGAAGTTTTCAAGTTTTGGGTAAAGATTCGATGGACTATGGAATAAGGAGTGGCAAGAGCCTAAGCTTGGGGATTAACAAGGCACCCCAAGGTAATATTCAAGGATAACCAAGAGCCTAAGCTGGGGGATGCCCCAGAAGGCATCCCCTCTTTCGTCTTCGTTCATCGGTAACTTTACTTGGAGCTATATTTTTATTCACCACATGATATGTGTTTTGCTTGGAGCGTCATTTAATTTTCTTTATCTTTGCTTGTTGTTTGAATAAAGTATCAAGATCTGAAATTATTAAATGTTAGAGAGTCTTCACATAGTTGCATAATTATACGACTACTCATTGATCTTCACTTATATCTTTCGGAGTAGTTTGTTGTTTGCTCTAGTGCTTCACTTATATCTTTTAGAGCATGGTGGTAGTTTTATTTTGAAGAAATATATGAACTCTCATGCTTCACTTATATTATTTTGAGAGTCTTAAAGAGCATGGTAATTTTCTTAAATAATCCTAATATGCTAAGCATACAAGATTTGTAAGAATTCTTATGAGTGTGTTGAATACTATGAGAAGTTTGATCCTTGATAATTGTTTTGAGATATGAAGATGGTGATATTAGAGTCATGCTAGTTGAGTAGTTGTGAATTTGAGAGATACCTGTGTTAAAGTTTGTGATTCCCATAGCATGCACGTATGGTGAACCGTTATGTGATGAAGTCAGAGCATGATTTATTTATTGATTGTCTTCCTTATGAGTGACGGTCGGGGACGAGCGATGGTCTTTTCCTACCAATCTATCCCCCTAGGAGCATGCACGTAATACTTTGCTCTGATAACTTGTAGATTTTTGCAATAAGTATATGAGTTCTTCATGACTAATGTTGAGTCTATGGATTATACACACTTTTCTTCCTTCCACCATTGCTAGCCTCTCTAATACCGCGCACTTTTCGCCGGTATCATACACCCACCATAAACCTTCCTCAAAAAAGCCACCATACCTACCGATCATGGCATTTTCATAGCCATTCCGAGATATATTGCCATGCAACTTACCACCGTTCCGTTTATTATGACACGCTCCATCATTGTCATATTGCTTTGCATGATCATGTAGTTGACATCGTATTTGTGGCAAAGCCACCGTTCATAATTCTTTCATACATGTCACTCTTGATTCATTGCATATCCCGGTACACCGCCGGAGGCATTCATATAGAGTCATATTTTTTTCTAAGTCTCGAGATGTACATGTTGAGTTGTAAGAAAAATAAAAGTGTGATGATCATCATTTTTAGAGCATTGTCCTAAGTGAGGAAATGATGATGGAGATTATGATTCCCCCACAAGTCGGGATGAGACTCCGGACGAAAAATAAAAAAATAAAAAAAGGCCATAAAAAAAGAGAAAAGGCCCAAACAAAAAAATGAAAAAAATGAAAAAATGAGAGAAAAAGAGAGAAGGGGCAATGCTACTATCCTTTTACCACACTTGTGCTTCAAATTAGCACCATGATCTTCATGATAGAGAGCCTCCTATGTTGTCACTTTCATATAGTAGTGGGAATTTTACATTATAGAACTTGGCTTGTATATTCCAATGACGGGCTTCCTCAAAATGCCCTAGGTCTTCGTGAGCAAGCAAAATGGATGCACACCCACTTAGGGCGTGTTCGGCAACGCTCCGGCAGCCAGCTTCTCCAACTCCACGATTGGAGCTGAGCCGAACGCTCTGACTCCGCGGAGTTCGGAATTGAGAAGCCAGCTTCTCGCGTAGTGTAAAAACGGAGGAAACTGAGAAGATGGCCTTTTCCAGCTCTGAAAATAGAAGAAGCAGGAGTTGAGACATATTACAACCAGATGCCACCGCTAAGTGAGTCCCTAGCGTACCGGTTCGCTCATTCTATTTCTCTCCCTGATATTTGTCTCTCCTGTACGACCAGATGCACGAGGAGATGGATGCTAGGAGCAGACGGGTCGAACGATTTCCTAGACAGACTGGGCCACATGTGCTTAAATGGGCCAGGGGCCTGGTACAGCGACCAAATCGAGAAGTTGCGTGCCGAACGATTTCCCAGTCGCCACATGAAGTGCGAAGCCACACGAGAAGCCAGATTTGAGAAGTTTTAAAGAAGATGGGAGGTTTCAGAACACGCCCTTAGTTTCTTTTGTTGAGCTTTCATATACTTATAGCTCTAGTGTATCCGTTGCATGGCAATCCCTAGTCACTCACATTGATATCTATTGATGGGCATCTCCATAGCCCATTGATACGCCTAGTTGATGTGAGACTATCTTCTCCCTTTTTGTCTTCTCCACAACCACCATTCTATTCCACCTATAGTGCTATGTAACATCCCAAATTTTCAATTTGGAATGTCATGCAGTAGATCATCATTGCATATCATATTTTATTTGCTTTTGGTTTTGATCCTAGAAATTCTACGCAACTCAAGGACCCACGGAGAGAGTTGGGGATTTCGTTATTTTTATATTTGAGTTTTATCAAATTTGACAATAGGATCATTTGATTTTATTTATTTTATCATCAATTCTTTCTACTACAAAAGTATGAGAGAGGGAATAAAATGACTTTCCCAAAATAAAGAAATATTGAGGGTTTAGTAATAAAATCAAACGAGATTTTATTTCGGAGTTTTACGATATTTTATTTGAATTTAGGAAAAATACGCGTTTTTCAAAATTGCATTTAGGACCCAAATAAATGTTCACTTTGTTCGGCTTGATTTTAGAAGTCGGGGACAATTTATTTCGGAATTTTTGGAGTCTGTTTAGTATTTCTTTTTATTTATTTTCTGTGCGTTATTATTTAAAAAAATCGCAACCGACCTACGAGCCGTGTCCGCCTGGGACTCTGGCCCGTCTAGGCTTTATAAGCCGGGGCGCCTGAGGCCCGAGGCCACCCAGCCCCGCGCCCCGAAACCCTAGCCCCGCGCCCGCGCCGCCGCCGCCGCCGCCCGCCGCACGCCGGACCCCGCCGCCGCCGACCCGCCGCCCAAGGTCGCCTCGAATCCCGTGCCGCCGGGTTTTTTTTCTTCTTGAAAAAACCGTTCGGTTTTTCTGTCGGTTTTTGTCGGTTTTTTTTAGTTTCTTTTTTTTATTTAGATCGGTTTTTTTCTTTGGTTTAGGTTAATTAGCGAGCGTTCGCTCGTTCGTTCGTTTTAACGAACGCGTTCATCGTTTAGATCCAGATAACGAACGTTCGTTCGTTAATCTGTTCGTTGTTTTTCTTTTTCTCGGATTTTCCGCGATTATTTTCTGATCGTGATTTCTGATCCGATTTTCGTTTTAGTATAACTTTTCGCTCGTGTATCGGAATCAGGCGATTCAAGCGCCTAGAGTTTCATCTCAAAACCCTCTATCCGTTTAACCAACTTAAACAAGTTTTTGTTTCTGTAAAATTTGACTTAGATCCAGATTAGTAGAACGAAGTTGTTTTCTTTCGCCGTTTGACTTTCGTTGCTTCGTTTGATTTGATTCTTTTTGCAAACCGGAGTTCTTAAGTTGAACTTTCTGGTTAGATCTCTTATTTGAGTTTTACCTGTGCATTAGTTTGAGTACTTATTGTATGCTTGTTTGTTTGTCTGCGATAGAATACCCGGAGTGCGCCGCCTGTTACTTCGAATCTCTAGGTTTCGCGGATCATCAGCAAGGCAACTAACACTTTGATCATACCTCCCCATCACCCAGTTTTTATTGCATTAGTTCAATCCTCAAACATTGCATGAATAGGATCTAATTGAATTGTGGTATGGGAAGTAGTTGAGGTAGTACCTCTTACCTGTTTTATTATCAAACCTTTGGGAGTTACTTCTACGTTTGCTTATTATGCCATGCTATGCTAGTAGACGTGGATTGGGTGAGTGATATCCATGACAGATGTGAGATTGTTAATTAATGGTTTATCTAAGGTGGCAACTTAAACACACATCTGGGTGGATTGAGGTACCTGGTTTCCAGGATTTGCCTGTTTCTTTTTGGACCGCCACCCAGGCCCAAAGGGATCATGAGATTATTCATACTAGAAACTTCCGTGTGCAGCCACAAGCCATTATGGGCTCTGGCATAGTTGACTAAGTCGTGCGAACTCTTACAGTGGTAGACTAGTAGATGTAGGGGATGTAGGTGGTACGGTCCACCCGATCGTAAGGTGCTAGCGCTTCTGAAAGACTATGTCTCGGTCATCCGTTTCTCAAACACCATGTAGTGCGAGAAATCCAACGGAGGCGATCGAGTCTTGTGGGGAAAAGTGCGCAAACCTCTGCAGAGTGTACAATCTAATCATGGTTAGCCGTGTCCCCGGTTATGGACGTTTTGAGTATCTAGTACCTGGATATCATGTGAATCTCATCATGTTACTCTAAATTTATATTGTTGGGTTTTAATGATGATTATTTTAATTGGGATTGAGGATGCTGTCAACCATTCTCAATATTTAACAACCACCATGAGAGTTAAAATAAATTTATTCCTTTGTAGTAGGGAAAAATTGGCTTTACGCAAAACTGTAACCATAGAGCTTTCCACCAGCCATATATGCATGTAGTATAGGCTTATCATTCATTACTCTCTATGTGTTACATTGCCAGCATATTCCATGTGCTGACCCGTTTTCGGGCTGCAACTTTCATGTTGCAGACTTTTCAGACGACGAGTAAGGTGCTTTAGGTCGTGGTTCTATACTCAGTGATGTTGTTGGAGTTGATGGACTCACTTATCTTCCAAGCCTTCCGCTGTTATCGTTATTAGATGGCCTTAAGCCATATTTATTGTAATAAGTTCTCTTTTGAGACATTCGATGTAATAAGTGTGTGATTGCTACTCTGTTATAAATCCTTCAAGTACTGTGTGGTGTCAGCATTACTGATCCAGGGATGACACCTGAGCAGAGAGATCAGCCTGTGTGAGGTCTAGTCGCTACAAAGATGGTATCAGAGCACACACTGACTGTAGGGCATGACCACTAAGCTAAAGCCCTAGATCACCACTCTCTTCTCATTTCTGACTCCTCATCTTTTGTACTCTTTTAGGATGACAGAAGCGAGGATCAAGTTCACCCAGCCGGAAGAAGATACACCCTTTGGACGACACCTGAAGGAAGTCACCAAGTACCTGAACATCGGAATACCCAGCTTCACCGGGACCTACAACGCCACTTTACCCGAAGAGGAGCGTTGGAAGATTCAAGCTCAAGTTCTAGGAAGGACGTTCGCGCCAGTCACAGAGCCCATAGAGTGTGTTTTTAATGCACCAACCTGGAGTCTGGGAAAGAGCATGGCAGCTCACATAACCATGGGACGCATTGGAGAGGTTTATCGAGAGACCTCAAGGATACTATCTACCAGATTTGCGGACGCCGAGATGAACAATGGGAGATAGTTAGCACCAAGAAGGATAGATCCATTGCAACTTTCATCCAAGAGTTAAACCAGCACATTCGACGCCAGGAGAACCAGATGTGCGCTGACATGATGGAGTTAAAGGAAGCAAAAGCCAAGATTATTGAGCTAGAAGGAGAACTGAAGGCCACTCGCAAGGACTACATGGATGAGATAGTAGATCTAGTGAGACAAAACGGCGATCTTAAGGAGAAGATTGAAGAACTCATGGGGAATTCCGCACCCGAAGGAGAAGATGAAGATTGCACCTGTCCAGAGAACTACATCATCATCGACGACACCGATTCCGGTCCTAGTGATGATGATTTCAAAGACGAAGCTGGAGCAGATATCATGGAGTCTTCATCGGAGCAGTTTTTCTAGTAGACTACCATAATAGTACTAGTGTTCCACCATGTACATAGTATAGTCCACGCACTTTTGCGATAGTTCTATACCGATTGTATGCCCTTGTTTGATTGAATGAAGTGATTTTGTGTGCTTTTGTCTCATGTGCATTTGGGTAGTGTTTTCTCTTAGACCTCATTCTATTCTTAATTCTCATCTTTTCTAAACCCTCAGATGCCTCCGAGACGTGATAACGGATTTGCTTTCCCACCGGAGCTCACTCAGTTGATCCAGTAGCAGAATGCTTTGATGCAGTTATTAGTCCAGAACCACCCACCACCGCCGCCACCACCAGTTGATCACCTAACTCGTTTTCTTAGGCTGAATCCGCCGGTGTTCTCCAGTAGTACCGAGCCAATAGTAGCAGATGATTGGCTCCGCAAGACAGGGAGGGAGTTGACCACTGCAGGATGTACAGATGGGGAAAAGGTGAAGTTTGCCGCACATCAGCTTGAAGGACCCGCAGCAGCATGGTGGGAGAATTTTACAGCCACTTACCCTGTAGACACTGTCGCATGGGATCAATTTCAGCAAGCTTTCCGTACTGCCCATGTTTCAGCAGGAGCTATGGCCATGAAGAAGCGTGAGTTTCGCAACTTGCGCCAAGGAGGACGGACAATTGGCCAGTATGTGGATGACTTTAGTAAGCTAGCACGTTATGCCCTAGATGACGTTGCTACAGATGCAGCTAAGCAGGAGAAGTTTCTGGAAGGACTGAATGACGAGCTGAGCATGCAGTTGATGGTAGCAAGCTTCAACAACTACCAGGAGTTGGTAGATCGTGCTCTTATGATTGAGGGGAAGCAACAGCAGGTTGAATACCGCAAGAGGAAGTATGGACAGGGGAAGTACAATTCTGGAGCTTAGCAGAAACCCTGTCTTACCCCTAAACTGGGAGTTCATTTTCAGCATACCCATGGAGGAGGTAGCTCGCACAACCATAATGGCCCCAAGAATGGTAATGGGAATGGAGGAAGCAACGGCCAGAACCATACCACCCCATCAACCCCGGCCAAGAGAGACCTGAGCCAAATCACCTGTTTTAAGTGTTTGAAGACAGGAAATTATGCCAATGAATGTCCTGAAGGCCAGAATGGCAATGGAAGCTCTGGGAAGAAGCCGAACCCTTTCAACAGGGGATAGGTGAACCACGTTAGCGTGGAGGAGGTTGAAGCTCAGCCTGATGCAGTAATAGGTAAGTTTTTGGTTAAGTCGTTTACTGCACTCGTTCTTTTTTATACTGGTGCATCGCATTCATACATCTCAAGGGGATTTGTGGATAAGTATAACCTGCCAACCCAAGCCCTTAGGTCACCCATGTTAGTAACCTCGCCTGGAGCAGAGTATATGGCTAGGCGATGGTGTGATCGGTTACCATTAAGGATTGATAACTATGTGTTTCCCTCGGACCTAATAGTATTGGAATCTCAAGGATTGGATGTGATATTAGGCATGGATTGGTTGTCAAAGTATGAAGGGAACATTGAATGCGCTAGTAAGACAATTTTGCTTACGACGCCAGAAGGAAGAAGGATCAAGTATGTATCCCGACATGTGCCGAGAAGGATTCAAGTAAATTCCTTGACAGGAGTTGTGCAGGAGGAAGTACCAGTGGTAAAGGATTTCCCTGATGTATTTCCAGAGGAATTGTCAGGCATGCCACCAGATAGAGATATTGAGTTTTTGATTGAGCTTTTGCCAGGCACAGGGCCAATATCGAAGCGACCATACAGGATGCCCGCAAAGGATTTGGTGGAGATTAAGAAGCAGATCAAGGAGTTACTGGATAAAGGTTACATTCACCCAAGTTCTCCGCCTTGGGGATCACCAGTACTACTAGTGGAGAAAAAGGATGGATCATTAAGGATGGTTGTTGATTACCGCGGATTGAATGAAGTAACGATCAAGAACAAGTACCCACTACCAATGATCAATCATCTGTTTGATCGTTTACAAGGAACTAAGGTGTTTTCCAAGATCGATTTGCGATCAGGGTACCATCAATTGAAGACTCGAGAGCAAGACATACCTAAGACAGCCTTCACCACAAGATATGGGCTGTATGAGTATACCGTTATGTCATTTGGTCTGACTAACGCACCTGCCTATTTTATGAACATGATTAACAAAGTGTTTATGGAGTTTTTGGATAAGTTCGTCATGGTGTTCATTGATGATATTCTGGTTTATTCGAAGAATGAAGAGGAGCATAAAGAACATTTGCGATTGGTACTCGAGAAGCTCAGAGAACATCAGTTATATGCCAAATTCAGCAAATGTGAGTTTTAGTTGAAGGAAGTAGGATTCCTCGGACACGTTATATCCGGAGAAGGAATAGAAGTTGACCCCACAAAGGTTATCACTGTGACCAATTAGGAAGCACCAACAACAGTTGGAGAGATCCGGAGTTTCCTTGGACTCGCAGGATACTACCGGAGATTTATTGAGAACTTCTCAAAGATTGCAAAGCCTATGACGGAGTTGCTGAAGAAGGATACCAAGTTCATATGGACTGAGGAGTGTGAAGCAAGTTTCTAGGAGTTGAAGAAACGTTTGGTTACCTCACCAGTGTTGATTCTGCCGGATCAGACCAAGGATTATGAGGTGTATTGCGACGCTTCACGTCGAGGACTTGGAGCAGTGCTTATGCAGGAGGGAAGTGTTGTTTCGTATGCTTCACAACAACTGAAACCTCATGAATTAAATTATGCCAGCCGTAGTGCATGCATTGAAAACATGGAGACACTTCCTCATTGGAAACCATTGCGAGGTGTACACGGATCACAAGAGTTTGAAGTATATTTTCACGCAGAAGGAGTTAAACCTCAGACAAAGGAGATGGTTGGAGCTCATCAAGGATTATGATATGAGATTGCATTATCATCCCGGAAAGGCTAATGTAGTAGCTGACGCATTGAGCCGTAAGAGCCATGTCAATACACTAATGACGGGAGAGTTGCCAAATGAGTTAGCTGAGGACCTTCGTGAGCTATGTTTGGAGATAGTTCCGAGAGGCTATGTAGCAGCATTGGAGATTCAGACAACTTTGATGGATAGAATTAGAGAAGCTCAGAAAACTCACAAGGAGATTGCCTCTATAAAGGAGAAAATGGGCGAAGGAAAAGCTAAAGGTTTTCTTGAGGATGAGCACGATACCCGTACGGTGCACTGTGGCCATACCTGCCCCTGGAAAGAGGAGGGAGTGGGCTTTACTGTAGCCACTCCCTATCTCGTCCCTCTTGATGAGGGCTCGGGTATTCGTTGGTGCCGTGGGCCGATTCCTGGTGGCCGGCTTCTCTGGAAGCCGCCAGACTGGAGTCGGCTTGTCTTGAACTCGCCCTCAGGACTTGGCTACGAGGGGGAGTCGGTCGTGCTTCCGGCCGGCTTCTAGAGGGGCGCAGCCTGCCCCGATATCTTGAAAGGTTCTGGGCTTAGGGTTAGCCTACCCGTGGCCCATTACTCCGACAGTAGTCCCCGAAGCTGGTGAGGCACCATGGATGATCAGCCAAGAGCCTCAGCAATTTCTCTCTCCGGGAGCCCGAGAGTCGGATCTTGTTTGACTTCCGCCGGGCCGACTAGAAGGAGTCAGACTCACCCAACCCCGACTCGTCCAATATTTCGAACACCCCGGTGGGAACCAAGTAGTGTGCTGGCTAAGCTTCCAGGCCGCCGCCTGATTCGGGCCTGTCACGTGGCAGCGCGCGGCCAGGCTAGTCTGCCTGCCCACGCGCGTGACGGGACAGGTCTACGGGCGGGGCCCGCCACTACCGTGCCTCGGCGCGCGAGCGGATCCGCTGCGGCCATGGCGGACGGTTGGAGTTCCCAGCGCAGTAACTCCATGCGATAAACATGGGGGGCATGGGGTCGTGGCGCAGTAAATCCCACAACCGCCCCCTCGGCTTCGCAGCCCATGAGGCTATAAGTAGGGGGAGGAGGGGGAGCGGCAGAGCACACGCGCCCCTCCTCCACGCTACTCCTCGCTCCTCTTCTTCTACCTCGCACCACCGCGCCCGGAGCCTCGTCGAGCGTTGCGACGACCGCAAACGATGAGTTCCTCCTCCGCCATCGCACCCCCTTTGGTGCATTCCGGCACCTGGGATGGCTCGGAGGTTCATGACGACCACATCGATTTCCTCCGCAAAACGCGTCGGCTCCCCGGCAAAGATTATGTGCAGGTACGTCTCGCGCCAAAGGGGGAGATCTCGCCCGGCGCCACAGGAGGGTGAGCGGGTCATCTTCCGCTCGCACTGCCTGCGCGGCCTAGGCCTGCCGGCGAGCAGCTTCTTCCGCGCCTTCCTCGAGTTCTATGGCCTCTAGCCGCACCACCTCACGCCCAATACGGTGGTGCTGTTGTCTGCCTTCATCGCCCTGTGCGAAGGCTTCCTAGGAGTCCTCCCCACCATCGAGCTTTGGGGGGAGTTCTTCCACTGCAAGCTCGGCACCTAGGCCGCAGGCGTGCCGGCTCAGTGCGGCGCGTTCATCGCCGTGCGGTGGTCGCGGGCCGACAATCCCTTCCCCACCATCAAGCTGATAAAGTCGGTGAAGATGTGGCAGCGATCGTACTTCGACGTGAAGAGCATCTTCGCGGAGGGCGATTTGGTCAATCTGCCGGCTTTCGTAGCCGGGCCGCCGGCTGGGAGGCTGCCCAACTGGTCATACCGGGCCAAGTCGCTGACGCATGTAGGAGCCGGCGCCATCACGCGACTCCGAGTGCTGACGCAGACGGAGGGCCTGACCGGCCCGGATCTGCTGGCCGCCTTCGTGGCGCGCCGAGTTCTCCCGCTGCAAGGTCGGCCCCATATGATATGCCAAATGAGCGGGCGCTGAGACCCGAGCCGGTTGTGCACCAAGGACATGCCTCACGCGGAGGTGGCCTATATGGTGAACTACCTCTCAGACAGCAAGCTCCTGAAGGATTGGCAGTTCGGCAAGGAGCCGTACTCTCGCGCCATCCCCCACCTATAGTAAGTTGCCTCTTTCCTTCTTTCTTTAAATTGCATTCTTTCTTGCCGAGTTTGTCTTGTCCGACCTGACTAGTCGGCCTTGGTCAGAATCTCCTCCTCCATCCATCAGCCGGCACCGCAGGGCCGGCCCGCGAGTTCCTCGCCGACCGGGCGAAGAGCGACACCGACGACCCCGATCTGGGGGCGGCGGCCTTGGAAGACGATGCCGAGGGAGGAGGCGGCCCGCGGCTCGGGGCCAGTCTAGAGGACTGGCCTGATGACGATGAGGAGGTCATCCCCCGCCACCAGCCAGGAGCCGGCCAGCCTGGCGCGAGCACCTCTGCTGCGCCGGATGCTCAAGGCGGCGTGAAGAAGCGCAGGGTCGTGCCGAGCTTGTTCGGCAGTCGGCCGAAGAAGCCCAAGAGCTTGGCCGCGGCGACCAAGCGGGACGAGGCAGCCGAGAAGGCCAACCGCTTCCGTAGGGAAGTGAAGAAGCCGCCGCTGGTCTCTGCGTGAGTACTCCATCTTTCCGCCTTTATTTTTCTTTGTAGCTTTCGTCTGAGTCTTTATTTGCTTCCCTTGCTTCAGGGCTCCCCTCACTCTTGAGAGGGTCGCCGCCGCCTCCATCATGGGGTCTGCGGAGACGTCCACCACCACTCGGCGGGTCGACCCCGCCGCCGACCTCTGGGAGGCGACGGAGTGGAACGCGCAAGAGAAGCGCAAGGAGGAGGAGGCCGCCCGCCTGGAGAAGGCGGAGGCCGAGAAGGCGAAGGCCTCCGCCAAGAAGAAACTAGAAGAGGCCGAGGCCGCTGTCGCGGCAAGGCGGCAGGCTGAGGAAGCCGCGCGCTGCCAATCGGCGGTGCTCGTCACCCCACTGAACTCTGCGCCGCCGCAGCCGGGGTTCACGGGGCAGACTGGGGGAGTCGGCGGCGAGAACCCGATCATGGAGAGGGAAAGCGGCGACGCCTCCATGCTGGACGTGGTCCGGAGCCGCGCAAGGTGAGCAGCCGGCGGGCCCGCCGGTGCCGCCAACTGAAGATGAGGTCGAGGCGGGCCTGCTTCTTCAAGTCGGGACGCCAATGCGTCACCGTCTCGCAAAGGCGACTTCAGCGCTGCGCCCTCTGGATATTGGCTCCACGAGCTCCACGATCCCAGACGCCGAGGCGACGAGCGCCGCGCCCACTGGGTGGGTGCGGGGAGGCGGGACGGGCCCGTTGAACCAGGCGCTTCTGGACGTCCAGGCCAAGCTCCGAGCTGAGGGCGACGCCATCCAGAACTGCACCAAGGTGCATCTGGCGTCGCGGATAGCCATCCGAGTACGTCTCCTCCTTCTTGTTTCATTTGTTTTTTTCCTCTTTTTCTTTTTCTGTGGGGGTGCGCCAGCGCACCCACTTGGTGTAGTCCCCGAGTTCTGAGTCGGCTGCTGAGCAGGCGGCTTGGAACTCTAATCGGTGAGTTCCAAGTACTAATCATCTGTCTGACATGTTTGCCATAGGACTATCATAATATTCGTGCAACCGCCTTCAACCGCAACGTCGAGGAGCTAGGCAAGCGGATCGATGACTTGTCAGAGAGTCGGAGTGAGTCCTCTTTCTTTCCGCGGGGGCGCGCTGGCGCACCCACGGGCTGTAGTCCCCGAGATTTGGGCCGACTACTGAGCAGTCGGGCCGGATCTTCCTAGCGACCTTCTTTGTTGACGACTGACACCTTCTTTCCTCTTTCCTTCAGAGGCCAACACCACCCTGCAGCAGCAGTTGGGCGAAGCCAACACCGCGCTGCGTGCCAAGGAGGAGGAGCACCGCAAGCTGGCCACGGAGCGCGACCTGCTGGTTACGCAACTAGCGGAGCAGGAGGAGCTGCTCAAGAAGACTCGGGACGAGGCGGAGGAAAAGGATGCCGTGCTCATGGCTGAGTTCGCAAGCGAACGCTCCTCCTGGACCGACAAGGAGGCGCTGCTGACCTACGACTTCCATGAGATCGAGGGTCTTGTCGACGGTGGGTTTCCTCCTTTTTCTTCTTTGAGTCTCCGACTATAGGTCAAGCCGACTCCTTGTTTATTTGACTTGTTCTTCATTCTTCTGTCTCGGTAGACTTCTTCCCAGGCCACTCGCAGGCCGCGAATCAAGCCATCGAGGCTGATCGCGAGGGGCGGAGGACGGATGGCGCTGAAATCGCCGCCGATGCCCCCGAGCCCTTGACGAGCAGATCCTGAGCATTGAGGCTCGCCTGCGGCCGGCCCACCGGATGTTGCGTCGGGTTCAGCGTGCCGGCGCTCAGGCGATTGCCGCCTTGTGGTCGGATATGCAGGCTCCGCACACTCCCAGCCTGACTGCCAACTGGCTGGAGGTCACGGTTGGCCGTCTTGAGGCCTGGAAGGGTTCCTCAGCCCGGGCTGGAGCGCGTCGGGCCTTGGAGTTCGTCAAGGCATGGTATCCGGGGCTGGACCTAGACCGGCTAGCCACACTCCAGTCGGAGGCCCAGCTGGAGCTGGAGGCTGCGGAAGACGCCCTTGTCAAGCGCGCGGCGGCGATCGCCGAGTACACCGACACTAGCGTCTTCGTCCCCGAGCGAGCTGAAAACGGCGAGGAGGCGCCGCCAGAGTGGTTCGGGATGAACCCCGACTACGGCGAGGACTTGGTGGAGGTGATCGGCTCCAGCGCCGAGGAGGAAGGCGAGGCGGGGGACAGAGGCGGGACGGAGGCGCCAGAAGACGGGGCGGATGGCCAGCCCCAGCTCGATTGCGCCTCCAGCAACGAGCCGCGCCCGTCCGAGCCGGCTGCCGCCGGAGATGACCAAGCCGAGACCAACTAGCCGGCCGCCCCAACACCTGACACCGCCGTCTCCTCCGATCCTCCGAACCCGTCTGCCGCTTCCTAGGCGGCCGCTTTATCTTTGTCTTGTCTGCTTAATAGTCTTTGAAGAACTTTGTTAATTCGCGCAATTCCACCCGCGGGGTGTATTTTGAACTTCTGCTCGAAGATTTGGCCAAGGGCCTCTGTTATGTAAATATTTATCCGAATCCTATCTCTTCTTGCTTATTGCTCCTTTGGCTTTTTTCCTTTGCCGCCTTCCCTCAGTTGCCGTCTTGCCAGTCGGGCAGCCGCTTTGCAGACTGCCGCTGGATCAAGTACTTGGTTACTTTGGGAAGGCAAGTACTTAGTCGTTTTTGGAGTTTTCTAGCAAGTCGAATAGAAGGCGGCGAGCCGACTGCTCAAGAGTCAGCTTGCGAAAAAAACTGGAAGCCGGCCTAAGCTATGTTTATGATTTGAGTCCTTAGCCATTTTTCATGTGGACGCCCATTCTACCCTACTCCTGCCCACCAGTCAGTCGCTCTACGAGCTGCGGCTTCTGACAGGAGACGGCTTAGGTGCCACACATTACTTGTCCGACTGCAGGAAGCATTTCATAGTGCAAGGCGGCAAGTCCCCGGGCCGACTAGTCGAACCCGGTGCCAAGCGGCATGACAAAAAGCAACATACTTGTAGGCATAATTCTTACCATATAGATAAAAGAGGGCAGTCCCCGAGCTCTTCTCGGGGGGGCCGAAGTCTTGGTTACTTTAATACAAAAGGTAGCGTGGTACATACTACATTTAACTGTAAAATCTTCTGAGGAGATTTGCGTTCCATGGTCACTCCGTCTCTTTGCCGGAGTCGTCCCTCTTGCGTGCTCGGGGCTTCTAAGCGTCGATCAGGTAGTAGGAGTCGTTGCCCAACACTTTGTTGATGATGAAAGGGCCTTCCCAAGGTGCCGATAGCTTGTGCTGGCCGGCTGTTCGCTAGATCATTCGGAGCACAAGGTCGCCCTCTTGGAAAGATCTCGGCCTGACCTTCCTGTTGTAATACCGACACAAGCTCTGCTGGTAGATGCTGGACCCGTTGAGTGCCAACAGCCGGCCCTCTTCCAGCAGATCGACACCGTCTTGACGTGCTTCTTCTGGTTCCTCCTCGGTGTACATGGTGACTCGTGGGGAGTCGAACTCTATGTCCGTTGGGATGATGGCTTCGGCACTGTAGACGAGGAAGAAAGGCGTGAAGCCAGTTGACTTGTTTGGAGTTGTGCGCAGACTCCAGAGGACGGCTGGCAGCTCGTTGAGCCAGCAGCCAGCCGAGCGCTCTAAAGGCTCGATCAGTCGAGGCTTGATGCCGGACAGGATAAGGTTGTTTGCTCGCTCCACCTAGTCATTTGACTATGGATGGGCAACGGACGCTAAGTCCAGTCGGATGCCCTGCATCGCGCAGAAACGGGCCAAGGCGCCTTTGGAAAAATTTGTGCCGTTGTCGGTGATGACGCTGTGTGGTATGCCGTACCGAATTGTGATGTCGGAGATGAAAGTAACAGCAGTTGGACCATTCAGCTTCTTGATTGGCTTTGCTTCTATCCACTTGGTGAACTTGTCCACCGCGACAAGTAAGTGAGTCAGGCCGCCTCGCGCCGTCTTGAATGGTCCCACCATGTCCAGGCCCCAAACAGCGAAGGGCCAGGCAATGGGGATAGTCTTGAGTGCAGAAGCCGGCTGATGCGGCTTGGAGCGGAACTTCTGTCACCCCTTGCATTTTTGGACCAAGCCCTTGGCTTCTTCCAAAGCAGTCGGCTAGAAGAAACCATGGCAGAAGGCTTTGGCGACGAGTGCTCTTGAAGTTGCGTTGTGGCCACACTCGCCTTGATGGATGTCCTTGAGTATTGCTTGGCCTTGCTCTGGCTCCACGCAGCGCTGGTAGACGCTAGTGACACTGCGCCTGACCAGCTCTTTGTTGACTATGGTATAGGCTGCTGCTCGGTGTTGCACTTGCCGAGCTAAGATCTCATCAGTCGGCAGCTCTTTGCTTACCAAAAATTTGAGGATGGGCTGGGCCCATGAGGGTGCTGCGATTTCTTCGACTGTCAGAACTGCGACCTGGACGAGGGCGGCTGGGCCAGGGGGCGGCGGGTTGGAGTCGGCAGCCGCTTACTGATTTGACAAAGTCCCCAGGCCGACTGGTGCAGTCCCCGGTCCGAGTTCTGAAGTCCCCGGGCCGGCTTTGACTGCTGCGATCCTGGAGCCGTCTGTCAGGATCCTTGTGCCGTCTGCTTGAGCTCTTGAGTCGAATCCGGCTGCTTCAGGTGGAGCCGGCACAAAGATGGAGTATAATTCTGGTGAAGGCTTGACAGACGGCTTGAGGAGGCGTTGAAGGGCGACTCTGGATGGTATTGCTTGTCGGGTAGAGCCGATTCGTGCCAGGGCGTCTGCTTGGTCGTTGTCATTTCTTGGTACATGGAGGAACTCGCATCCCTCAAAATATCCGTTGAGTTGTTGCACGAGGAAAAGGTAGCTCGCCATGTTTGCGTCCTTGGCGTCCCAGTCGCCAGACGACTGCTGGACCACCAAGTCGGAGTCACCATAACACAGGATCCGGCGAATGCCGAGTTCTTTGGCAAGGCGGAGCCCGTGAATGAGTGCCTCGTACTCGGCGACGTTGTTGGAGGCGGCGAAATGGATTTGCAGCACATATTTGAGTGTGTCGCCTTTGGGAGAGGTGAGGACAATGCCGGCTCCCAAGCCGGTGTGCATCTTGGAGCCGTCGAAATGCATCCGCCAATGGGTGGAGTCAGGCGCTGGAGGCAGGTACTGGGTCTCGGCCCAGTCGACGAGGAAGTCGGCCAGCGCCTGTGACTTGATGGCAGTGCGAGGCTGGTAGTAGATGGTGTAGGGGGACAACTCTATGGCCCACTTGGCCACTCGGCCAGAAGCGTCTCGGCTTCCGATGATCTCGGCTAGTGGGGTTGTGCAGACCACTGTGATTGGATGCTCTTGAAAGTAAGGCTTCAGCTTCTTGGCGGCAAAGTGCACGCCATAGCACATCTTCTGGTAGTGGGGGTAGTTCTGCTTGGAGGTCGACAGCACTTCGCTCAGGTAATACACCGGTCTCTGGACAGGTAGTGCCTTGCCTTCCTCCTTGCGTTCCACCACGATAACTGTGCTGACTACCCGGCTGGTGGCGGTGATGTATAGGAGCATGGGCTCCTTAGGAGTCGGAGCTGCCAGGACAGGTGGAGTAGTCAACATCTTCTTCAACTGGAGAAAAGCTTCGTCTGCCTTGTGGTTCCACTCGAAAAAAGTGGTCTTCTTCATGAGTTGGTATAGGGGGAGCCTTCTCGCCCAGCCGACTAATGAATCGGCTGATGGACGCCAAGCAGCCAGTGAACTTTTGCACGTCCAGCAGATGGCTGGGTACTTCCAGCCTCTCGATGGCCTTGTTCTTCGCAGGATTGCACTCTATGCCGCGTTCGGAGACCAGGAAGCCAAGAAGCTAGCCGGCCGGTACTCCGAAGACGCACTTCTCAGGGTTGAGCTTGATCTGAAATCGGCACAGGTTCTCAAAGGTCTCCCTGAGGTCTTCCAGCAGTGTTCCACGCTTTTTCGTCTTCACCACCGCATCGTCCATGTAAACGTGGGCATTTCTGCCGAGTTGCTTGAGGAGGCACTTCTGCATGCAACGTTGAAATGTGGCGCCAGCATTCCTCAAGCCGAACGTCATGGTCAAGTAGCAGAAGGCTCCAAACGGCGTGATGAAGGCAGTCTTCAGTCTGTCAGCCGGGTTCAGCTTGATTTGGTGATATCCTGAATAGGCATCTAAGAAACTTAGCAGCTCGCATCCGGCTGTGGACTCTATCACCTGATCAATCCTTGGCAAAGCAAATGGATCCTTGGGGCAAGCTTTGTTGAGGCTTGTGTAGTCAATACACATTCGCCACTGCTTGTTCTTCTTCAATACCAGGACTGGGTTGGCTAACCATTCTGGAAAAAATACTTCCATGATGAAGTCGGCTGCCAGAAGCCGGGCTATCTCCTCTCCAACAATTCTTCTCTTCTCTTCTAACAGACGGTGCAAGGGCTGCCTGACGGGCTTCACATCAGATCGGACGTGTAACTTGTGCTCGGCAAATTCCATCGGAACACCCGGCATGTTCTTGGGGGACCATGCGAAGATGTCTCGATTCTCATGGAGGAAATCGACGAGCTCGCCTTCCTATTTACTGTCGAGGTTCGCACCTACGACAGCGTACCTTTATGGGTGCTCCGGGTCCAAGGGTATCTTCTTTGTCTCTTTAGCCGGCTTGAACGAACCTTCAGCTTCCGACTCCTTGGGGTTGGGCGACATCTCCGGCTGCTTGCCAGCCATCGCCACAACCCGATCAAGGAGCCGCTTCTCAGCTGCGATCACCAGGGACTCGGCCAGCCGACTCCTCTCAGCCGCACAGGAGGACGACTTTCTGTAGTCGCCGGCTATGGTCAGAATCCCCTTGGAACTCGGCATCTTCATCTTGAGGTAGGCGTAGTGGGGGACCGCCATGAACTTGGCCAAAGCAGGTCGGCCGAGCAATGCATGGTATGGGCTTTAGAGGTCCACCACTTCAAACCAAACTGACTCTTGGCAAAAGTGATCTTTGTCTCCGAAGAGGACATCTATCAGGATCTTGCCGATTGGTGAGCAGGAAAGGCCAAGGACTATGCCATGGAATACAGTCCGGCTGTTCTGAAGCTGTCTTTGCTTGATTCCTAACTTCTCCATGGTGTCCTTATACAGGATGTTGATGCTGCTGCCGCCGTCTATCAGGACTCGGGAGAAGCGAGCAGCCCGCTTGTCTGTAGCAAAGGTGGCATCCAATACCATGGCGTAGGAGCCCGGACTTGGCATCACCTCTGGGTGATCCGCCCTGCTCCAGCTGATAGGCTTCTCCGACCAATGCATAAACTCTGGTGCTTCTGACGCTACTGCATTCACCTCTTGCCGCTGCTGCCGCCTGCTGTGTCGGTCATCGGCCACACTGGTGAACACCACATAGGCTCCGTGCTCTTCTGGGTACTCGTCTTGTACTATGCCGACTGGCCTGACCGCTGCCTGCTGGGGCGGAGGAGGAGGCGGCTGCCCAGCAGGCGGGGGAGGCAAGAGGCCGTCTCCCTTGGCGATCCTGGTGAGCCAGTGGCATTTCCGAGTGGTGTGGTTGGACGGCTTCGCACCACTATGGAACTTGCAGGGTCCGTCCAAAGTCTGCTCGTAGGAGAAAGCCGGCAACCAGTTGGGCTTGCCGCCCTTCTAACGTTTGGGCAGAGGCTGCCCCTTCGGCTGCTGGTCTTCGACTATCGCCACCTGCCGGCTGTTGGAAGCCGGCTGTGGGGCCTTGCGCTTGTGGTCGCTCTGCTGCTGTCGCCGGCTGGCGTCTCCAGCCGGGGTTCTAGGAGCCTGAGGAGCCACTTTGCCAGTCGCACTAACTTGAATCTCCGCCTTCATGGAGGCGTCGGCCGTGGCATACTTGTCTGCTATGATCAGCAGCTCGTCGAGGGTCTCTGGCTCATCGCAGAGGAGCTTGTGCTTGAGGAGGGTGCCTTCTCTGCACCCGGCAGTGAAGTACTCGATAGCCTGCACCTCGTGCACGCCCTCGCAAGAGTTCCGGAGCTCGCCCCAACGTGTGAGGTAGTCGCGAGTTGACTCGTTGGGACCTTGCACGCACAAGGAAAGCTGGCGAGTCTTGGGAGGTCGCTTGTACGTGCTGGTGAAGTTGCGGACGAAGGCGTCGGTGAAGTCGACCCAGCTGTTGATGTTGCGGGGCTTCAGGCTGTTCAGCCACGTCCGGGCCGTGCCCTGAAGCATGAGCGAAACGTACTTCACGGCAACACGCTTGTTGCCGTTCGCGATGTTGACGGCGGTGGAGTAGTCAACTAGCCAGTCCTCCGGGTTCACGGAGCCGGTGTATTTGGGCGTATCTCTTGGGAGCGTGAACCCCTTGGGAAAAGGGCTCGTCTCGGATGCGGGGACCAAAACACGGCGGGCCCAGCTCGGTCTCTTCTTCGAGCGCCAGGGATCGGTGGAGTCGGTCGATCCGGTGGCGAGCGTCATTTTCTCCGACTCCTTCCCGGCGGCCAAGGCGGTCGCCGAGAGTCGGGTGTTCAACAGGCGACGGGGAGACTCGCCTTTCCCTGCGAGGGGGAGGAGGTGGACAGTCGTCCCGTCGTTCCACTGCTCTTGGGCGGCCGTCTTGGTCACGCTCAATGGTTACGTGGGTCCGACTGCAACTGGCAGCCGACTCCTTGTCTTTTCTTCCGCGGACCCCGCCAGTCGGCGTCCGAGACGTCGCGCCTTGATCTCGGCGGGGAGGCGGGTCATCATTTTGCCGTTGCAGCGCATCAGTGCGGCAGCCGTGTCGAGGAGTCGCTGGACGTGCTCCGTCATCAGGCGACGCTCTTCGCCCTCGAAATTGTCCAGCTCGTCAACCGTCGCCTGGGTAACTCGGATGTTCTCCACAGGCGTGGCGTAAACGAGGCGATTCGCCCCGAACAGGTTGGCGATGGCTGCGTCGCGCTGCTGGACCGCGCCAAGGTGGCTAGGCCCAGCTGGAGCCGGCGAGCCACCCACAGCGTGATCCATCTCGCGCTGGTAGGCCTCTGACAGGCATCTCATGCTGGCCAACTTCTTCACGCCTTCGACAAGCTGAAGGCGGTGTGCCTCCAGCGTCTTGGCGTCGGCGTCTTCGGGAATGGGCACGGTTAGATCTTGTAGCGCCGCATCAAGCAGGTCGTGAGCTCCTCCGCCAGAGTGCTCGCCATGACTGATGACAAGCACCTCCGTGACGGCACTCTCCTCGCTCTCCGCGCGGGGGAGCGGCTCATCGTAGACCACCAAGTTGGTGGGGAACGCGTCGAGCGACGCGGTGTCGGAATCGACCAACATCGGGTCGGTGGATCCTACGGACTCCAAGTACACAGCTAGCTCGCTGGCTACGTGAAGTTGATCGAGGAGGCCCGCGAGGAGGCTCTCGGGGCCGCCTGTGCCCGCGTCGGACGCGGGCTCATCGAAGAGGCGGGCCTCACCAACAAGATCAGCGAGGTAGCTGGCCGCGCAGGCGATCTCAGCGCCATGCAGCGCGTCGGCATAGACTCCGTCTGATGTGTCGGGCTGGCTGCGCTCGCCAAGGAGGAAAAGGGTTCCCGTCCAGAGCATATCTCCGGATGACGGTGCACCTCGCCCCACGGTGGGCGCCAAATGTCGGGGGTTGGGTGCGACATATGCCAAAGGATGGCTTATCATGGTGGGAGCGAGTAGAACGTCGCCGGTGCCTGGAAGCGGGATGAGGCGTAGACATGTACGCCGGCGAATCTTACCCAGCTTCAGGGCTCTCCGTGGAGATAACACGCCTACTGCTGCTCTGCGAGGTCTCCGCATGGTCACTATGGCAAAGTGAATACAAGGTTGCTCCTTGAGTTGTTTCCTGGAGGTAGGAGAAGGCAATGCTAGCTCTCTCCTTCCTATATGATCTGGTCTAGTGTTGCTGGATTCGAACCCTTTGCATTGGTGCCCCGGAGGGTTTATATAGGCCTACCCCCCAGGGGTACAATGGTAATCCGACTGGGCGCAGGACCCAGCCATCAGTCTCTTGGGCCGACGTCTTCTCCGCTGACTGTCAGGGCCCGCCGACTGGTGGGCCTCGCTGACTGGTTTGGTACGGACTTGACAGGCCGTGTCCGCCGCGGGCGGGTCTTGCCGGCTGCTGATTACTGTAGCCGTGCCTCTAATGACGCAAGCTTGGTCATGGGGTCGTGGCTATAGCTCCGCCGCCTGGTGGGCGATTACTGTAGCCACTCCCCGTCTCGTCTGGTTAATGGCGCGTGGGACCTGTGGGAGGGGCGAGCCGACTCCTGGAGGCCGACTCCCAACGGGTCCGACTGGTGGCGCTCTCGCCGTCTTCTAGATCCTCGCTGACCGGTGGGACCCGTCATCCCAGGGCCGTACAGACAGGCCGTCGTGGGCGTAGGACTCTGCCTATGGGTGCTGATGTCAGGGTCGGCATGGCGACAGTGCCGCGCCGGACGGAGATCTCCGCGGGTACGGCGCACTGTGGCCATACCTGCCCCTGGAAAGAGGAGGGAGTGGGCTTTACTGTAGCCATTCCCTATCTCGTCCCTCTTGATGAGGGCTCGGGTATTCGTTGGTGCCGTGGGCCGACCCTGGTGGACGGCTTCTCTGGAAGCCGCCCGACTGGAGTCGGCGTGTCTTGGACTCGCCCTCAGGACTCGGCTGCGAGGGGGAGTCAGTCGTGCTTCCTGCCGGCTTCTAGAGGGGCGCAGCCTCCCCTGATGTCTTGAAAGGTTCTGGGCTTAGGGTTATCCTACCCGTGGCCCATTACTCCGACAATGTTGGACAAGGAAGACAACGTAATGGGTTATGTTTTCTTATATCCGAAATAAAGTATATTGTCATGGATCATTCAACATGCTGAGCTTGCCTTTCCCCCTCATGCTAGCCAAATTCTTTGCACCAAGTAGAGATACTACTTGTGCTTCCAAACATCCCTTAAACCAGTATTGCCATGCGAGTCCACCATACCTACCTATGGATTGAGTAAGATCCTTCAAGTAAGTTGTCATCGGTGCATGCAATAAAAAATGCTCTCTAAATATGTATGATTTATGAGTGTGGAGAAAATAAGCTTTATACGATCTTGTGACATGGAAGCAATAAAAGCGACGGACTGCATAATAAAGGTCCCTATCACAAGTGGCAATATAAAGTGACGTTCTTTCGCATTAAGATTTTGTGCATCCAACTATAAAAGCGCATGACAACCTCTGCTTCCCTCTACGAAGGGCCTACATTTTATTCTTGCCTTATACCTTATGCAAGAGTCATGGCACTCTCCATGACAAGGAGGGACTAGTTCACCCTCGGGACTGAGGATATGTACCAGTAGCTATGTGTTTGATCTCTCTCTTGTGTTCTTGAGGTGATACGATCTTGATGTATCGCGAGCTTTGCTATTATAGTTGGATCTTATGATGTTTCTCCCCCTCTACTCTCTTGTAATGGATTGAGTTTTCCCTTTGAAGTTATCTTACCGGATTGAGTCTTTAAGGATTTGAGAACACTTTATGTATGTCTTGCATGTGCTTATCTGTGGTGACAATGGGATATCACGTGATTCACTTGATGTATGTTTTGGTGATCAACTTGCGGGTTCCGTGACCTCGTGAACTTATGCATAGGGCTTGGCACACGTTTTCTTATTGACTCTCCGATAGAAACTTTGGGGCACTCTCTAAAGTTCTTTGTGTTGGTTGAATAGATGAAACTGAGATTGTGTGATGCATATCGTATAATCATACCCACGGATACTTGAGGTGACATTGGAGTATCTAGGTGACATTAGGGTTTTGGTTGATTTGTGTCTTAAGGTGTTATTCTAGTATGAACTCTAGGATAGATCAAATGGAAAGAATAGCTTCGTGCTATTTTACTACGGATACTTGAATAGATCGATCAGAATGGATAACTTTGAGGTGGTTTCGTACCCTACCATAATCTCTTCGTTTGTTCTCCGCTATTAGTGACTTTGGAGTGACTCTTTGTTGCATGTTAAGGGATAGTTATGTGATCCAATTATGTTATTATTGTTGAGAGAACTTGCACTAGTGAAAGTATGAACCCTAGGCTTTGTTTCCTAGCATTGCAATACTATTTACGCTCACTTTTATCGCTTTTTACCTTGCTGTTTTTATAAATTCAGATTGCAAAAACCTTTATCTACCATCCATATTGCACTTGTATCACCACCTCTTCGCCGAACTAGTGCACCTATACAATTTACCATTGTATTGGGTGTCTTGGGGACACAAGAGACTCTTTGTTATTTGGTTGCAGGGTTGCTTGAGAGAGACCATCTTCATCCTACGCCTCCCACAGATTGATAAACCTTAGGTCATCCACTTGAGGGAAATTTGCTATTGTCCTACAAACCTCTGCACTTGGAGGCCCAACAACAACTACAAGAAGAAGGTTGTGTAGTAGACCTCAAGCAGTTTCTGGCGCCGTTGCCGGGGAGGTTAGTGCTTGAAGGTATATCTTTAGATCTTGCAATCAAATCTTTTAGTTTCTTGTTTTATCACTAGTTTAGCCTATAAAAGAAAACTACAAAAAAATGGAATTAAGGGTACCTCATATGCTCCATCTTTTTAATGTCTTTTGTGAAAATGATGGGAAGGAAAATTGTGCTCAGGTACTAGAAGAAGAATTACATAGAATGTTTGGCATAAAATATGTGAATAATGAGCATGATTGCAATGTTGTTAGTATGAATTCTTTGAATACCCGTGATGCTAATGATATGCAAAGCCACAAGCTTGGGGAAGCTGTGTTTGATGAAGATGATATTTTTTGTCCCCCAAGTTTTGATGAGCAAATTTATTATGATGAAAGCATGCCTCCTATTTATGATGATTATACTGATGAAAGTGGGTTTGGAAGAGTGTGAACTTTAGGAAGTAATGATCCCACTATTTTGGAGGATGTTGAATCTTATTGTGATAATTATGAAAGTGGATTTGGAGAGGTCATGACTTTATTTAGTGATGAATCCACTATTTCGGAAGAGGTTCCAATTTATTATGATAATAAAGTTGCTATCTATGATGATTATTGTGATGACATTTATGCTATAAAGAATAATGATAACCATGAAACTTCTCATCATGATTTTAGTTTTCAATTGGATTATGCCTCACATGATAGTTATTTTCTTGAGTTTGCTTCCACTACTATTCATGAGAAGAAATTTGCTTATGTGGAGAGTAATAAAAATTATATGCTTGTAGATCATGAAAAGAATGCTTTATGTGATGGTTATATTGTTTAATTCATTCATGATGCTACTGAAAATTATTATGAGGGAGGAACATATGCTTGTAGGAATTGCAATAATATCAAGTTTCCTCTCTATGTGCTTAAAGTTTTGAAGTTATGCTTGTTTTGCCTTCCTATGCTAGTTGATTATTGTTCCCATAAGTTGTTTGCTCAAAAAATCCCTATGCATAGGAAGAGGGTTAGACTTAAATGTGCTAGTCATATTCTTCATGATGCTCTCTTTATGTTTCAATTCTTATCTTTTATGTGAGCATCAATGAAATCATCATGCCTAGCTAGGGGCGTTAAACGTTAGCGCTTGTTGGGAGACAACCCAATTTTATTTTTGTTATTTACTTTTTGCTCCTGTTTAGTAATAAATAATTAATCTAGCCTCTGTTTAGATGTGGTTTTATGTTTTAATTAGTGTTTGTGCCCAGTAGAACCTTTGGGAAGACTTGGGTGAAGTCTTTTATGATCTTGCTGTAAAAAACAGAAACTTTAGCGCTCACGAGATTAGCTACAACTTTTTACTGAAGAGTGTTATTTAGTTGATTCTTTTTGCAGATGATTAATAGAGAAATTCCTCAGGTCCAGCAATTTATTTCAGAATTTTTGTAGTAACAGAAGTATTCGTTTGATACAGATTACTATAGACTGTTCTGTTTTTGACAGATTCTGTTTTCATTGTGTTGTTTGCTTATTTTGATGAATCTATGAGTAGTATCGGAGGGTATGAACCATAGAGAAGTTGGAATAAAGTAGATATTACACCAATATGAATTTAGAATGAGTTCACAACAGTACCTAAGTGGTGATTTATTTTCTTATGCTAACGGAGCTTACGAGTTTTCTGTTGAGTTTTGTGTTGTGAAGTTTTCAAGTTTTGGGTAAAGATTCGATGGACTATGGAATAAGGAGTGGCAAGAGCCTAAGGTTGGGGATGCCCAAGGTACCCCAATGTAATATTAAAGGACAACCAAGAGCCTAAGTTTGGGGATGCTCCGGATGGCATCCCCTCTTTCTTCTTCGTTCATCGGTAACTTTACTTGGAGCTATATTTTTATTCATCACATGATATGTGTTTTGCTTGGAGCGTCAATCTATTTTGTTATGATTTGCTTGATGTTATATAGAACAATGTTTTTCATCTCTTATTTCAATAAAAGTGGCATTGATGGCCTTAACTATGCCTATTTTACAAGTCTACATATTGCTGTTTGAAAACAGAAAGTTTACCGCTGTTGCAAAAATTCCCTAGAAAAGTCAGAAT
Source organism: Aegilops umbellulata (assembly GCA_032464435.1). NCBI lineage: Eukaryota > Viridiplantae > Streptophyta > Magnoliopsida > Poales > Poaceae > Aegilops > Aegilops umbellulata. Next base: position 368,389,418 of record CP136054.1, on the reverse strand, counting down.
GTGATAAAATGTTGAAACCTTTTGAATATTAAGATCTGATAAATTTAATACAGTGGGAATTTTCTTTAATAATTTTTGGAGCTAGGGAAGTATGGATCTTGCTGCATTCTTTACAGACTGTCCTGTTTAGGCAGATTGCTGTTATGTTTGCATTATTTGCATATGTTTGCTCCTTTAATGATTCTATTTGAGGATAGGACTATTAAATATGCAGAGAAATTTAGTATGCAATGTTGAATAATAATTTTAGTTATTTGCTACAGTAGAGTATGATAAGGTTTTGCATTGGTTTATACTAACTTATCTACAGTAGAGGATGTTGAAGCTTTTGAGATTTAGGGAGACAATGATATGAGAGGAATTAAGGAGACACAAAAGTTCAAGCTTTGGGATGCCCAAGGCATCCCAAGATAATATTTCAAGAAGTCTCATGCGTCTAAGCTTGGGGATGCCCCGGTTGGCATCTCTCTTTCTTCTTCGACATCTATCACTTAGTATCGGTTGATCCTAAGTTTTTGCTTCTTCACGTGATGTTTGCCATTCTTAGAATGTCATTTTATTTTGTCTTGCTTTCTGTTTGAATAAAGTATCAAGATCTGAAATTATTAAATGGGAGAGTCTTCACATAGCTAAATAATTATTTAACTACTCATTGATCTTCACTTATACCTTTTTGGAGTAGTTTGTCATTTACTCATGTGCTTCGCTTATATCCTATGAGTAAATAGTTGAATGATTTGAATATCATAAATCTGAAATTATATATGTTTTATATGCTTATCCCATGGGGAGTAATGACTTCACATATAAGAAGTGGAGGTGGTAAATTTATTGAAGGTTAGCAAACATTGTATTGGTAACTTGAACAATTCATGAAAAAAATATTGAGGGAAGAGAGATTTCACATATAAATATACTGTCTTGGACATCTTTTATGATTGTGAGCACTCATTAAAATATGACATGCTAAAAGGTTGATGTTGGACAAGGAAGACAACGTAATGGGTTATGTTTTCTTATATCCGAAATAAAGTATATTGTCATGGATCATTCAACATGTTGAGCTTGCCTTTCCCCCTCATGCTAGCCAAATTCTTTGCACAAAGTAGAGATACTACTTGTGCTTCCAAACATCCCTTAAACCAGCATTGCCATGCGAGTCCACCATACCTACCTATGGATTGAGTAAGATCCTTCAAGTAAGTTGTCATCGGTGCATGCAATAAAAATTGCTCTGTAAATATGTATGATTTATTAGTGTGGAGAAAATAGGCTTTATACGATCTTGTGATTTGGAAGCAATAAAAGCGACGGACTGCATAATAAAGGTCCCTATCACAAGTGGCAATATAAAGTGACGTTCTTTCGCATTAAGATTTTGTGCATCCAACTATAAAAGCGCATGACAACCTCTGTTTCCCTCTGCGAACGGCCTATATTTTATTCTTGTCTTATACCTTATGCAAGAGTCATGGTGATCTTCACCTTTCCTTTTTTACATTTTATCCTTCGGCAAGCACATTGTGTTGGAAAGATCCTGATATATATCCAGTTGGATGTAAGACATCATGAACTATTATTGTTGACATTACCCTTGAGGTAAAAGGTTGGGAGGCGAATCTATAAGCCCCTATCTTTCTCTGTGTCTGATTAAAACTTTGAACCCATAAATATCGCGTGAGTGTTAGCAATTGTGAAAGACTAAATGATAGTTGAGAATGTGAAGTTTGCTGAATCAAAGCTCTGACATAGACTCTTCCTGAAAATAAGATGAATTGTAATTGTTTGATGACTAATAATATGGTTTGTTAGTTTTCAAGAAAGTTTATGATCTATACTTTAACATGTGAATAGTTTGTTACTTGATCATGAAAAGTTTTATGAGATGAGCTACTGTTATGATACATAATGATGCTAGAAAAGGTGATTGAAATTATCATTGATCAAACTTGTGCACCTGCTAGCATTCACACTTCATGAATTCTTTCTTTTATCATTTACCTACTCGAGGACGAGCAGGAATTAAGCTTGGGGATGCTGAGACGTCTCCAACGTATCTATAATTTATGAAGTATTCATGCTATTATATTATCTGTTTTGGATGTTTATGAGCTTTACTAAACACTTTTATATTATTTTTGGGACTAACCTATTAACCGGAGGCCCAGCCCAAATTGTTGTTTTCTTGCCTATTTCAGTGTTTCAAAGAAAAGGAATATCAAACGGAGTCCAAATGGAATGAAACCTTCGGGGGAGTTATTTTGGAACGGAAGCAATCTAGGAGACTTGGAGTAGACGTCAGGGAAGCTTTGAGGAAGCCACGAGGTAGGGAGGCGCGCCCTACCCCCCTGGGCGCGCCCCCGCCCTCGTGGGCCCCTCGTGGCTCCCCTGACCGACTTCTTTCGCCTATATATATATATATCCATATACCCCAAAAACATCCGGGAGCAGAATAGATCGGGAGTTCCACCGTCGCAAGCCTCTGTAGCCACCAAAAACCAATCGGGACCCTGTTCCGGCACCCTGCCGGATGGGGGAACCCTCACCGGTGGCCATCTTCATCATCCTGGCGCTCTCCATGACGAGAAGGGAGTAGTTCACCCTCCGGGCTGAGAGTATGTACCAGTAGCTATGTGTTTCATCTCTCTTTCTCGTGTTCTTGAGGTGATACGATCTTGATGTACCGCGAGCTTTGCTATTATAGTTGGATCTTATGATGTTTCTCCCCCTCTACTCTCTTGTAATGGATTGAGTTTTCCCTTTGAAGTTATCTTATCGGATTGAGTCTTTAAGGATTTGAGAACACTTGATGTATGTCTTGCATGTGCTTATCTGTGGTGACAATGGGATATCACGTGATTCACTTGATGTATGTTTTGGTGATCAACTTGCGGGTTCCGTGACCTCGTGAACTTATGCATAGGGGTTGGCACAAGTTTTTGTCTTGACTCTCCAATAGAAACTTTGGGGCACTCTTTGAAATTCTTTGTGTTGGTTGAATAGATGAATCTGAGATTGTGTGATGCATATCGTATAATCATACCCACGGATACTTGAGGTGACATTGGAGTATCTATGTGACATTAGGGTTTTCGTTGATTTGTGTCTTGAGGTGTTATTCTAGTACGAGCTCTAGGATAGATCAAATGGAAAGAATAGCTTCGTGCTATTTTACTACGGACTCTTGAATAGATCGATCAGAAAGGATAACTTTGAGGTGGTTTCGTACCCTACCATAATCTCTTTGTTTGTTCTCCGCTATTAGTGACTTTGGAGTGACTCTTTGTTGCATGTTGAGGGATAGTTATGTGATCCAATTATGTTATTATTGTTGAGAGAACTTGCACTAGTGAAAGTATGAACCCTAGGCCTTGTTTCCTAGCATTGCAATACTGTTTACGCTCACTTTTATCGCTTGTTACCTTGCTGTTTTTCTAAATTCAGATTCCAAAAACCTTTATCTACCATCCATATTGCACTTGTATCACCATCTCTTCGCCGAACTAGTGCACCTATACAATTTACCATTGTATTGGGTGTGTTGGGGACACAAGAGACTTTTTGTTATTTGGTTGCAAGGTTGCTTAGAGAGACCATCTTCATCCTACGCCTCCCACGGATTGATAAACCTTAGGTCATCCACTTGAGGGAAATTTGCTACTGTCCTACAAACCTCTGCACTTGGAGGCCCAACAACGTCTACAAGAAGAAGGTTGTGTAGTAGACATCAACTGGTCTCTCAAATTACGCGCGTAACCCGTCGGTTTTACTTACAGACCTCGGGCCCACGGTTTCATTACGCCTGTATTTTAGGTGTTGTTTCCGATGATGAGTAAATTACACTTGTATCTTAATACAGGTGTGAAATAAACCAGAGCTCCCAAACGCGGCCTTACCGTTTCATGCCGTCTCGGTCTCTTGAAGGTGCTCATAGGTGTCCAATGATCCTGTCTTCCTGAATGAGCAGCGGACACTATATCAGACCATCCGTAGGGCCCGCGAGGCCCTCTCTGTCATCCTTCGAGTTGTTGCGCTCGCTGTGGCGCCGAGCATTATCAACATGGTCAGCGAACATGAGGATTCAGGAGATGGCTTTATTTTGACTGGATGACAGTAGGGACCCACTAGGGCCATAGTCGTACTTACGCAAGTGCCTCCTTATTATGTACAACTATATTTGTTTGCTTCCTCATGGTTTCCTGACATCACGGTCCCACACCATTGTCAACCTATGTAGTCAATAACGAGAAAAATGCACAAGGAGCGGCCAACAGCTGGGACCAAGCAGTATTTGTGTTTTTGAGGTGTGAGCGCTACAGAGTTTTTCTTGAGCGATGTTTTCGTTGTTGTTCATAGGAGAGCAAGGTATTAACTGGGTGGGTTGTGGCCCGTCTAGCCCAGGCGAGATATCCAGCCCAGATATTAATTGTTTTCAACCTGAAAATGGCTACCCTAGCTATACTTTTTTTTGAGGAATACCCAGGCAAGGTCAAGTTGTTATTCTCCGCCCCGCTGGGCTTCAAATCTTTCCTAGGAGGGATGCATTAGGCTTAACAGGAAAATGGGATTTAATAAATATTAAATGGGATGTAATTATAAAAACTGGGCAGTAACTATAATGCACCAAAGACGTAATTAGTTTATAAAATATTATTTTTGGATTTTGAAAATTTTAATTTCAATAATTGTTGTGCGCGCAATGTTTCGTTGGATTTTTACGTAATACAAATTTATATTGAAATTTTATTTAATCTGACTAGAAATTTCGGGATAAAAATATTTCGGATCCCATCAAAATGTGGATTTTTTTTAAATTCTGTTTTGAACAGTTGGTTGAAATTGGTAATCATTGTCCTTGCTAGAAAATGGGTTATACTTTTAACAAACTGTAAATGGGCTGTAGTAAATTCCATTAGAATTCAAAAATGGGTTGTACGTTCTTACAAATTGCAAATGGGCTATAAGTTCTCCGCCACACACTTGTGGGCCTACTAAGTTGATGCGTCCCCTAAAAAAGGTAAGTTGACGCGTATGCAAGGCTTTGTCAACTTATAGTCAACACACGGTTGTAGCAGCAGTGGCCGTTGGATGTCCATCCAACGGATGTCGTGCTTCTTCTTCAATCTCGGATATTCTAGCTTCAGCCGCCCAAAAAATGACTCCTCCCCCTGACATCTTGGGCGCGTCATTTCAGAGGCTGACCTGTGGGCCTACGAAGTTGACGCGTACCAAGGGCTTTGTCAACTTAGTCATTATAAACTATTCTAGCTGCAGTGACCGTACGATGTCCATCCAACGGCCGTCGTGCTTCTTCAACCTCTGGTCTTCTTGCTCCAGCCGCCCAAAGCAGCACCGGTCGTGCCGCCGGCTCCTGCCTCCCGTGGCCGGCTGTGCTGCCGCAGAGGCCTCACCGCCCCCTACTACTCCCACCGCTGGCCAGTCCATCCCTCTACTCACCCACACCCCTTGTTATTCTGTGGCGACGGCAGCCTCACACCGCAACCGAACCAGTGAACCCTCGTACTCCTCTCCGCGTGGGCATCCACTATCGCGTCTTCCCCGGCTCCGCGTCGTCCCCTTCCTAGGCCTCATCGTCGTCCACTGCCCTGGTGCTCTCGGCGTGGTGTGGTCAACATGGTCAACGAACGACATCCATCAGACATGGACTGTATGTGGAGAGGCTGACAGCTGGGTCCATGGCCGCACACAAGGAAATGCCTCCTTATTACGCACAAAATAGTGATTCCTCCACTTGACATCTGGGACCCACCAGCTATATCTTCGCACGCAAGGAAGTGCCTCCTTATTACGCACAAAAAAATGAATACTCCCCCTGCTAGCTGGGACCCAGCATAGTGGGAGGCTGACTTGTGGGCCTACGGGGACGGAGGGCTTTGTCAACTTAGTCAATATGAACGATTCTAGCTCCAGTGACCGTACCATGTCCATCCAACGGCCGTAGTTCTTCTTAAACCTCTGGTCTTCTTGCTCCAGCCGCCCAAACAAGTGTTGGGCGTGCCGCCTACTCCTGCCTCCCGTGTTCGGCTGTGCTGCCACCGCTAGCCATGCCATCCCTCTATACTCACCCACACCTCCTGTTATTCTCCGGCGATGGCAGCCTCACACCGCAGCCAAAGCAGTCAACCCATGTACTCCCCTCCGCGTGGGCATCCACTGCCGCATCTTCCCCGGCTCCGCGTCGCCCCCTTCCTAGGCCTCACCGTCGTCCACCGCCTTGGTGCTCTCGGCGCAGCATGGTCAATGTGGTCAACGACCGACTTCCATCGGAAGTGTACTGTACGTGAAGGAGAGGCTGACAGCTGGGTCCACGGCCATAGCAAGGAAGTGCCTCCTTATTACGTGGAAAATAATGATTCCTCCACCTGACAGCAGGGACCCACCAGAGGGCCATCGTATTTCACGAAAAAAAACGTTTCCCCCCTGACTGCTGGGACCCACCAGCTACATCTTCGCACGCAAGGAAGTGCGTCCATATTACGGGAAAAAAAATGATTCGCCCCCTGACTGCTGGGACCCACCAGCTACATCTTCGCACGCAAAGAAGTGTGTGACAGTCGGGACCCACCTGGTCGAAGCGTATGTAGCATTGTCATTCTGGGCGCGAACGTGTACGTACATACTGGTCAATGTAGAGGTGTGCATGTGTCATAGTAGAGGCGCGCACGTAGCATGTACACGTACATACAACGGCCAAGGTGCATGAACAAAAATACGGCCACGTACGTACATACGGGCGGGGTCTCGAACGCCTACTCGCGCATACGTATGGCCAGGGCTCGTGTACATGGCTGGGTCGGAACGGAGAAGCTGCGCCGTCGTCGTGTTCATGAGGAGGCAACCGGCTAGGTCGGAACGGAATGCGTCGTCGTGTTCATCAGGAGCCAACCGGCTTGGACGGAACAATCGATGGAAACGAGGCTTGGCGTACCGCAGAACGGAGGAAATGGCCTTGTGTTCGACTGGCCACGGTCGAAACGGGATCATGTTCATCGGGAGGGGTCTGGCGTACCACAAAACAGAGTAAACGGACCTCCTACGGTCGAAACAGGGTCATGTTGATCAGGAGGGGTGTGGCGTACCGCAAAATAGAGGAAACAGACTTGACTTGGAGCGCTACGGTCAAAACGGGGGTCCTGTTCATCGGGAGGGGTGTGGCGTACCGCAAAACGGGACTCCACGGGATATTGTTCATCTCCACCGTCGACTGCCTCCACAGGCTACTGTTCATCCATCGTCGACTGCCTCCACGGGCTCCTGTTCATCCACCGTCGACCTCCTCCAGCCTCCACCTGCGACTGTTCATCCACGGGCTCCTGTTCATCCAGCCTCCACCGCTCCTCCACCGGCTACTGTTCAGCCAGCCCTCTCCACAGGGTCCTGCTCAACCACCCCTCCACGGGATACTGTTCATCCATCCCTCCACCGGCTACTGTTCAACCAGCCCTCCATTGGCTAATGTTCAGCCAGCCCTCCACGGGGTCCTGTTCATCCAGCCCTCCACGGGGTCCTGTTCATCCACCGGCTCAATTGATCGGGGTACTGTTCATCCAGCGGCAACAGCCTCAACTACCACGGGGTCCTATTCATCCAACCCCCACTGGGAACTGTTCATCCAAACCCCCTCAACAACACTCACTGTTCATCAAGGGAAGGAGGCAGTAGTGTTCGATCGGATTCAATTAGCAGCAGTAGCGAAGGAATCACTCGGGTTCACTTAACAGTAAGGGCTCAATCGATCGCTCGGGTTCAGTAACGCGTAGCCTGGAGTGCAATCGCTCGGGTTCAGTTAGAGCCCAACGCCTCGCACACACGCGCGTAAGTACGAGAGAAACGCGCATCGCTCGGCCCCCGACCACCCACCGTAACCGGGAACTCCCTGATATTTTCCTCGTCCTTGCTTCTACCACGGTTTTTTCCGTCATGGACGGCCCAAAGAATGTCATGCAGCTGCGTCTCCGGTCCGCCCAAGATGAAAAGCCCAGATCTGTCATAATTTGTTGTCACAGAAGTAGGACCCCACCACATCTATGATGATACCGGGTTTTGCCACAATTATCGTCATAGAAGTGTCATAAGTATGGCAGAAAAAAATCATTCGGCCCAAAATGTCACGGATGTGTCTTTTTTTTGTAGTGCAACTCGGCTGGCAAACCCGATAATCTTGACTGGTTTCTCCTTGTAGGTTAGGTGACTCTCCAACTGAATTTCTTCCAGGGGCAGTGTATCTCTTAGAGGAATATCGGCCATCTCTGCATGGCACTTTGTCAACTGGGAAACGTGAAACACATCATGCACTCCTGACAAACCTTCGGGTAACTCCAACTTGTAGGCCACTTCTCCCATACATTCCAAAACTCGATATGGTCCTACAAATCTTGGGGATAACTTTCCTTTGACTCCAAATCGTTTAACACCTCGTAGTGGTGACACACGAAGATATGCTCTATCTCCGATTTCGTAGACTACCTCCTTACGTTTAGTGTCAGCATAACTCTTCTGCCTGGACTGAGCTACCTTCAGTCTATCATGAATCAACTTAACCTTATCTTCACACTCTTTGATTAAATATGGTCCGAACAACGGACGGTCTCCAACTTCATCCCACATCAACGGTGTCCTGCACCTCCTTCCATACAAAGCTTCGGAAGGGGGCATCTTCAAACTAGTCTGGTAGTTGTTGTTGCAAAAGAAATCTGCATAAGGCAAATTATCATCCCAACTAGATCCATAATCAAGCGCACAAGCTCTCAACATGTCCTCCAGAATCTGATTGACTCTCTCAGTCTATCCATCTGTCTGTGGATGAAAGGCTGTACTGAACTCTAGCCTGGTACCCAAAGTCTGGTGCAGCCGATTCCAAAACTTCGAGGTAAACTGTGTTCCTCTATCTGATACGATGGTCCTCGGAACTCCATGCAGACATACGATCCTAGCCATATATATCTTGCCCAACTTCGCGCTCGTATAAGTGGTTTTCACTGGGATAAAGTGTGCCACTTTGGTCAAGCGATCAACTACTACTCAGATGGAATCATATCCTGATTGGGTCCTGTGTAATCCGGTGATAAAATCCATGCCAGGATTATCCCACTTCCATTAGGGTATCGGCATAGGCTGGAGTAATCCTATTGGATTCTCGTGTTCTGCCTTAACTCTCTGACATACATCACATACTGCTACATACTCGGCAATATCCTTCTTCATACCTGTCCACCAGAAGTTTTCCTTCAAATCCAAATACATCTTAGTGTTTCTGGGGTGTATCGAGTATGGCGAGTCACGAGCTTCTTGAAGTACTAACTTCCTGATCTCTGGGTCATTGGGCACATAAACACGATCCTCAAACCATAAAGTTTCATGTTCATCCTCACGAAAACCTTTGGCTTTTCCTTTGCTCATCCTTTCCTTTATTTCTGCAATCTCCTTATCAGTCTTCTGGGCTTCTCGGATCTTTCCCAATAACATGGACTGAACTTCCAATGCTGCTACAAAACCTCTTGGAACTATCTCCAATCGAAGTTCCCTGAGATCTTCAGCTAACTCATGTGGTAATCCTCCGGTTAGGAGAGTATTGACATAACTCTTGCGGCTCAAGGCTTCTGCTACAATATTGGCCTTTCCTAGATGATAATGCAGCTTCATATCATAATCCTTTATGAGCTCCAACCATCTCCTCTGCCTGAGATTTAACTCCTTCTGCATGAAAATATACTTCAAGCTCTTATGATCAGTGTATACATCATAACGGCTTCCAATAAGAAAATGTCTCCAGGTCTTGAGCGCATGCACTACGGTTGCTAACTCCAAATCATGCGTGGCATAGTTCAACTCATGAGGTCTAAGCTGTCGTGAGGCATATGAAACAACTCTTTCGTCTTGCATAAGTACACCTCCAAGTCCCTAGCGAGAAGCATCGCAATACACTTGGAAATCCTTGCGTATATCTGGAAGAATTAGCACCGGGGCTGTAACTAAAGGTTACTTCAACTCCTGAAAACTGGCCTCACATTCTTCGGTCCATTTGAACTTGGTGCCCTTATTCAACAACTCTTTCATGGGCTTCGCAATCTTGAAAAAATTCTCAATGAATCTCCTATAGTATCCTGCAAGTCCAAGAAAACTGCGGATCTCTCCAACTGAGGTGGGTGCCAACCACTCAGTGACAGACTGAACCTTGGTAGGGTCTACGGCTATACCTTCTCCTGATATAACATGTCCAAGAAATCCAACTTCCTTCAACCAAAATTCGCATTTGCTGAATTTGGCATATAGTTGATGTTCTCTGAGCTTCTCGAGAACTAATCACAAGTGTTCCCTGTGTTCCTCTTTATTCTTCGAGTACACCAATATATCATCAATGAACACCAGAACAAACTTATCCAAGAACTCCATGAACACCTTATTCATCATACTCATAAAGTAGGCAGGTGCGTTAGTCAATCCAAAAGACATGACAGTGTACTCATACAGCCCGTACCTTGTGGTAAAAGTTGTCTTAGATATATCCCGTTCTGGGATCTTCAGCTGGTGGTATCCTGATCGAAGATCGATCTTGGAGAATACTTTAGCTCCCTGTAGTTGGTCGAACAAATCATTGATCATCGGTAGTGGGTACTTGTTCTTGATCGTCACCTCATTCAATGCACGATAATCAACAACCATTCTCAAAGATCCATCCTTCTTCTCAACTAAGAGCACTGGGGCTCCCCACGGTGATGAACTTAGTCGAATATAACCTTTCTCCAATAACTCCTTAATCTGCTTCTTAATTTCCTCCAGATCATTCGCGGGCATCCGATACGGCCTCTTCGATATTGGTTCGGTGCCTGGTAACATCTCTATCAAAATTTCTATATCTCGATCTGGTGGCATGCCTGGTAATTCCTCTAGAAAGACATCAGGGTAATCCTTTACAACAGGCACTTCCTCCTGAACAACTCCCGAGAGTGAATTTACTTGGGTCCTCCTTGGCGCATGCCTAGACACATACTTGATTCTTTTACCCTCTGGGTGGTGAGGAGAATTGACTTGCTAGCACAATCGATATTTCCTCCATACATTGATAGCCAATCCATGCCTAGTATCACATCCAATCCTTGTGACTCCAAAATTATTAGGTCGGAGGGGAAAACATGCCTACCTATGGTCAATGGCATCTGAAAACACCCTCTTCTTGCCATATACTCCGCTCCAGGTGAGCTTACTAACATAGGTGTCTTAAGGGCTACGGTGGGTAACGTAAAATTATCGAAAAATCCCCTTGATATGTATGAATGTGATGCACCAGTGTCAAAAAGAACAATGGCAGTAAATGACTTAATCAAAAACTTACCGATAACTGCATCCGGCTGCTCTTCAACTTCCTCCATGTTAACGTGGTTCACCTGTCCTCTAGTGAAAGGGTTGGGCTTCTTCCCAGAACTTCCATTTTCGTTACCATTCTTCAGCTCAGAACAATCATTGGCATAGTGTCTAGTCTTCCCGCACTTGTAACAGGTGACGTGACTTAGATCCTTCTTAGCGGGTGTTGCTGGGTTGGAACGGTTTTGGGTGTTGTTTCCTCCATTCCCATTCCCATTCTTAGGGCCACTGTGGGTATGTGAACTTCCTCCATTGTGAGTATGGCCTCCATGGTTATGATGGGTATGTCCTCCCGAGTTTGGGGTAAAACGAGGCTTCTACTAGGCTCCAGAGTTGTACTTCCCCTGTCCATACTTCCTTTTGCGGCTCTCTATCTGCTGCTGCTTGCCTTCAATCATAAGAGCCCTGTCTACCAACTCCTGGTAGTTAGTGAATGTTGCCACCATCAACTGTATACTCAGATCGTCATTCAGCCCCTCCATAAACTTCTCCTGCTTCGCGGCATCTGTGGCCACATCATCTGGGGCATAGCGAGCTAACTTACTAAACTCATCCATGTATTGTGCCACAGTACGATTTCCCTGGCATAAGTTGCGAAACTCACGCTTCTTCATACTCATCGCTCCAGCTGAAACATGTGTTGTGTGGAAAGCTTGTTGAAATTGATCCCAAGTGACATTAGCCACGGGGAAAGTGGCAGTGTAGTTCTCCCACCATGAGGCTAAGGGTCCATCTAATTGATGTACGGCGAAGCGCACCTTCTCAGCATCTGTGCAACCTGCGGTGGTCAGCTCCCTTCCAATCTTGTGGAGCCAGTCATCAGCAACAATCGGCTCGGTGATACTAGAGAACACCGGTGGATTCAACCTCACAAAACGGGCTAAGTTGTCAACTAGAGGTGGAGGTGATGGGTTGTTGTTGTTATTGTTGTTGTTGCCTTGTTTCTAGACTAGCAACTACATCAAGGCATTTTGTTGTTGGATCAACTGAGTGAGCTCCGGTGGGAAGACATATCCGGGGTCATGTCTCGGAGGCATATGATAGGTTTTAGAGGGGTGAGAACAGAAAAGAGTGGGGTCTAAAGAGAAATCACTACCCATATGCACATGAGACAAACACATTTATTTCACACCACTCAATTCAAACAAGATCATACAATCGAACTAACTATGGTTACAAAATACTCGGACTATTACTATATACATGGGGGAATACTACTGATAATATGGTGGTCGACTAAAAATTTTGATCGGTGGAAGACTCCATGATGTCTGCTCCAGCTTCGTCATCATAATCATCATCACTATCGGGGTCAGAGTTGGTGTTGTCGATTACGATGTAGTCTTCAGGATGGTTGTCCTCCTCAAGTTCGGGATCTCCCATGAATATTCCTAGCTTCTTCTTCAGGTCTTCATTCTTCTCCAGTAGTACTGCAATTTCTTCTTCATATCCATCGCGTGTAGACTTGAGTTCCTCTTCTAGCTCCATGTTCTTGGTCATCACCTTCTTCATGTCTATCATGCTGGCGCACATCTGGTTCTCCTGACGACGAATGTGCTGATTTAGCTCTTGGATGTAGGCTGCAATGGATTTATCCCTCCTGGTGCAAATCATCTCCCATTGCTCATCTCGGCGTCCACATATCTGGTAGATGGTGTCCTTAAGATCCTTGTGGTATACCTCGCCGATGCGTCCGATGGCGATGTGGGCGGCCATGCTCTTCCCTAGACTCCAGGTGGGTGCATCAAAGAAAAACTCTATGGGCTCAGTAACTGGTGCGAACGTCCTTCCTGGAACATGAACTCGAATCATCCAGCGCTCCTCTTCTCGTAAAGTGGCGGTGTAGGTCCCGGTGAAACTTGGTATTCTGATGCTCAGGTACCTAGTGACTTCCTTCAAGTGTCGTCCAAAAGGTGTGTCATCATCCGGTTGAGAAAACTTGTTCCTTGGGTCCGCCATCTATAGAGTAGAAAATGGAGAAGAGTCAGAAATGAGTAGAGAGGAGTATCCTGTGGCTTATCCTAGTGGTCGCGTCCTACAGTCAGCGTGTGCTCTGCTACCATCTTGTAGCGATCAGACCTCAGACGGTCAAGTCTCTGTGCTTAAGTGTCATCCCTGGATCGGTATTGCTGACACACACAATACTCAAGGATTTATAACAGAGTTCAATCACACAATTATTACATCGAATGTCTGAAAAGAGAACTTATTGCAATAATATGGCTGAAGGCCATCTAAATAAGATAACAGCGGAAGCTTCGAAGGTAAGAGTCCATCCAACTCCACGACAAAACTGAGTGCATGACAACGACCTAGCGCATCTTACTCTTCGTCTGAAAACTCTGCAACATAATACATTGCAGCCTGTGTAGGTCAGCACATGGAATATGCCGGCAATATAACACTATAGAGCAATGAACAAGTAATAGCTATCACTACATGCATATTTGGCTGGTGGAGGCTCTATGGTTATCATTTGCATAAAGCTAATTTTTCCCTACAACAAAGGAATATGTTTTATTTAACTACAAAGTTTGTTCAAAACATTGAGAAGGTAACCCCAACTCAATCCCAATTAAAAGTTAACAACCCAACAAATTAATTAAGTAGAGTGATGAGATCAACATAATAATTCAAGTACTAGATACTCAAGATATCCATAACCGGGGACACAGCTAATCATGATTAGTTTGTACACTCTGCAGAGGTTTGCGCGCTTTTCCCCACAAGACTCGATCTTCTCCGTTGTATTTCTCGCACTGCATGGTGTTTGAGAAACGGATGACTGAGACTGTCGGCGTTCTGGGAACGGGGGTCCCCAGACTTGCCTGCCTGCGGCCCACGGCGTGGCTCCACTAGCGGCCTTGTACGGCTCATCTTCACCAGCAAACACTCAAGACCCTCGCGAGGCAGACGACACAAGACCTCCTCAGGGGCGGCCTCACCAGGCTGGCTCACGAGGAGCGGAGAGATCAAGGCGAGGGGCACCTCGTGAGGTCCCATGACATGAGCCGTGACGACCAAGGCTAGGTGGGCGCCAGGTGGGCGCCAGCGGGCGCAGAGTATTGGTTTCCTCTTTAGTGCTAAAGTAGCAGGCGCAGGCGAGGAGTCCCGAGGCATCAGGCAAAGGTTTCCATATTGGTGCAACAAGACCAAGACCCGCAGGACGGCAGGATGGAGGTCACCGCGGAGCCCACGACGGTGTCACCACCAGAGCCTTTGGCAGGCGAAGACCACCTTTTGTCAGGATAGCTTGTACTAGTTGTCCCCCTTCAAATTGGCTGTTGTGGGATCCCTTCCTGCCTAAACATTTAGGAAGAGGACCCGAGCCTCTATAAATAGGACTAGCCACCACCGTAGGGGGGAAGAGATATCATCTTGGATCGGATCCATTCCACCAAGGCCTCATCACCAGCTCACCGAGCTCAAGAACACCTCTCCTCAGGAGGTTGTTCTTCCCTTGTACTTGTTCATCCTCACCCTACAAGGCAATCCACCACACCACACTGGAGTAGGGTATTACACCACATCGGTGGCCCAAACCAGTATAAACTCTCGTGTCCCTTGTTCTTTGGGTTCGGCGAGCCGAGCTTTGATATCGCGGTGAGAGCATGAGCAAGGGGGATAGAGATCTCCATGTGCACCCCAGAGTTCGAACCTCAAGGGTTTTCCCGGAACCCATAATCTGACATTTGGCGCGCCAGGTAGGGGTGCGCTGAAGCTTTCCTTCCGTCGATCCATGCTCCACCGCTCCACCGTGTCCATGGCAGACGTGCGTCGAGCCCGTGCCGAGCATCGGGCCGCGCTCGCCGCCCGTGTCACTCAGACAGCCCCTGTCGGCGGGCCTCCCCATCGTTCTCCGTCACCCGCCGCCAACGCCGCCACTGGCCCGGCGGGAAACGAGCAGCAAGCGTCCTCGCTGTACCCCTCTATGCGGCGGGGCGGCCGCACCGCCACCCCATCGCTAACTTTGGCCGGCTCATCATCCCACGCTTGTTGCGCGCCCACATGCGCGTAGGCCGCGCTGCTCATGGCACGCGAGCTCCTGCGCTATCGCACCTCTATGAGGACTGGTTGGACCGCATCACCGAGCTCGTCAGCGCCGTTGGCGACTCTCCCCCACCATCCCTCTCGTTGCCTCGCCCTCCGCCAGCTGTGGGTGATGTAGCTCATGGAGCGCCTCCGCACCAAGACGGCGCCCTGGAACCAAGAAGTGCGGCCCCTCGGCGCGACCCGTCGTGCCAGGCGCCCGCACGTGAAGTATGAAGCTGCCAAGAAGTTCCCCGACCGCGAGAAGACGCTCCCGCACTCCCGGCGCCACCACATCAAGACCGCGTGCCGCTTGCGCTAGCGGCACGCGGGCACCAAGACCAAGTTCCTCCCCCGCGGCGGGCCCCGGTGGCCACTGTCGGTGTCAAAACCGGCGGATCTCGGGTAGGGGGTCCTGAACTGTGCGTATAAGGTTGGTGGTAACAGGAGACAGGGGACACCATGTTTACCCAGGTTCGGGCCCTCTCTATGGAGGTAATACCCTACTTCTTGCTTGATTGATATTGATGAATATGAGTATTACAAGAGTTGATCTACCATGAGATCGTAATGGCTAAACCCTAGAAGCCTAGCCTGTATGACTATGGTAATGAGTATATCTTCCCGGACTACACCCTCCGGTTTATATAGACACCGGAGGAATCCAGGGTTACATAGAGTCGATTACATAGGAAGGAATCTTCATAGTTGATCGCCAAGCTTGCCTTCCACGCCAAGGAGAGTCCAATCCGGACACGGGTACAGTCTTCGGCCTTCATGTCTTCACAGCCCATCAGTCCGGCCCATGGATAACAGGCCAGACGCCCAAGGACCCCTTAGTCCAGGACTCCCTCAGTAGCCCCTGAACCTGGCTTCAATGACGAGGAGTCCGCAGATTATCTTCGGCATTGCAAGGCGGGTTCCATTCTTTTCGAACTCCAACATAGTCTTCAGATGTAATGATTGTATCCGAACTTGTATACACAACCGCAGAGGATATAATATTTAACGAGTCCAATCCGCTTGACCAATTTCTGGTAATATGACATCACGCCTGCTCGGCCATTATTTTCAAACCGTTAGCTAGCCCGTCATCCCACGTCTCGAGACGTGGTTTTATTGGCATGTCTTATCCAAGCGGGGATCGTGTCTCCCCTTTTTTAAGGGAATCTCATCAACCCGGACGTGGGCAACCCAACCGTCGCTTGAGTACAACTCCTTGGGAATAGGCAAGCCTTGAGGCCCAGGAAGAGACGTTCGATATTCACGGCCTTTATATAGGGGTATAGACCCGTCTTTTTCTTTCACGCTTGCTTCTTCCTCAACCCTTGCTACCCCGAGTTCCAACACTCGGGTTTCAATCGCCACAAGCTCCAATCATGTCCGGATCCAGCCGTCAAGGCCGGTGGGTGTCTTCTTCTTTTACGGAGGGAGATATTGCAAAGCTTCGGGCGGCGAGGTATCTGATCGGAGAATTCCATCATCGGTTTCCTGCCGAGGGGCAGATTATTCCCACCCCCCAGATCCAGCGAGAGGGTCGCGTTCGTGTCCCACTTCCTCCGCGGGTTAGGGTTTGCACTTAACCCTTTGTCCGAGAGCTCATGTTCTATTACGGGCTAGATTTTCACGATCTGGCCCCGGACTCTATTCTTCTTATCTCGGCATTTATCGTCACGTGTGAAGCCTTCCTCCAAACTCTTCCGCACTTCGGCTTGTGGCTCAAGACCTTTGATGTGAAGTCGCAAGTGATAGAGGGGGAGCAACCAAAGTGTGGTGGTGCCACAGTGAGCAGGCTTGCTAGCGTTGTTTGGCTGAAAGGATCCTTTGCCAAATCTTCTGATTTATGGCAGCAGGGGTGGTTCTATATCACCGAACCCCGTGGCTCCAAGTGGGCAGTTGCGCCTGCATTTTGATCCAGCCCCCCAATTCAGCTTGCATCGTGGATTAATAAGGGGTTGGACTGGGGATCAATAGACGAGGTGTGAACTTTGCAAAGTCGCATCCGAGGCCTCATTGAGAGGCACATCAATATCGCCAATGTTGTTCAAGTTATGCTGGTCCGTGGACCCTGCCGTGCCAGCGACGGCCTCTCCGCCTGTGGGAGTTCAATCCAGAAGGGTCGCAGACTCTTCAGCACTTCTTCGGCACTACGCACGAAGGAATGTGGAGGTTATTTTTCGGGAAATGAAGGCAATGGCCGGACACCATCGAAGATGTCGTCCTAGACTGTAACCATCCGGATACCCCGGTAAGTACCCGTTTGCCGAATACCTCATAATCAGATACCTAGTGGCAAGACACTGACTGAATCATCCTTTTTCAGGGCTGGATAAAGAAGGTGGAATGGATTAGGTGTTCGGCTCCCCTTCCCGAAGACTCAGCTAATCCTGTGCTAACAAGGATGCTGGCCTCGGCACCATACTAGGCGCCGGCAAGGGGGGGCAAAGAGGAGAGCGAGAAGACCCAGGATGACCTTTGTTCCGGAGATAAGTCAGATACTGAGTCTGGAGAAATCGACCTTTCCTCGCCTGAAGATAGAGGCGAAAGAGGAGCCAGCATCCCTTCTCCGAGCAGGAGGAAAAGGGCCGCCTCCGAAGGTTGGGAGGGGCAATCCCCCAAGAAGGGCAAGATGCCACCGTCGAGCGGCTTGGGTTTGGAAAGTGACGCTGTTGAACAGCTCCAACATGGGGACAAGCCCTCGACTAACCCGTAAGTGAATCCGGGGTACTTTGATAGCGTCCCGCTACTTTCCCATTACCGAAGATATACGTAACGTATCCGTGCATTTTTACAGGTCGGCACAAGGTTTTTCAGGGAAATCCTCCTCTTCGGGAGATCTCCTCCCAGAGATGATGGAAAGCAAGACGCCTCCCCCGACCTCCTCGCCCAATAAGGCGGATGACTCTGAAGTGTCATCACGAAGGGTTTTTCTTGATCAACAAGCTACGCAGGGGGTGAAAGGGGCAGTACTCAAAGGTGGATCTCCGGTCGTCCGGGATTCTGGGGCAAATAATACAGGCCCCGGGCTGTCTGGCTTGCAGCCGACGATGATTCTAGAGACAAGTGATCGGGTTCCTTCAAAGGATGGTCGTGCTCCTAGAGCGGCTTCCGAAGACCCGGTGGCTCCGGATATATTGCAGGACATGTTGCGAAAAGCATCTGTCTCTGGGGAACATCATACCTTGATGGGTATGGTAGTTGAGAAGATTCTGTCCGCAAAGAGCGGATTGAATGAAGCCTTCATGAGCCTGCTAAAAGGCTTTGAGGTTTGTGATATAATGTTTTCAGCTATGTTTTTTTTTTGCAAAGATGCACCTGTGTATAGGTAGTAGCCCCTGAGACTCGGGTCGGCTTCCACTGGGAAGTGAACGGAGGATCAAAAAGAATGACTCAAGGACTAATCTGATAAATTTGAACACATGCTGCTTCCCCCTTGGCTACTTCCCGGACTATGGATATTGCCGAGCTGCAGCGTAAGCTGGATGTAGCAGTGGATGACCTTCATTAATCAATATGCGTCTTGACGAGTCGCAAGGTATGTATTCGGGGCAATCCCCATACATTTTTGTGGTATAAGCACGATGATAAGATTTATATGCTGGAATGTCCATGGCTGCAGATGGTGCTGCCGTCGTTGAAGTTCTTCGAGCGGAGCAGGCCCGGGCCAAGGAGCAGGCCCGGTGTAGCAATGCGGCTGCCGAAAAGGCATCGGCTGAGTTAAAAGCCGAACAAGCTGCACGGCGCCAAGACGAGGAGAAGATATCCACGATGGCGCTCGAACTTAAAATTGCTACTGGCCGTTGTGAATTTCTGGAGGAGGAGAATGAAGCCAAAACGGTTGAACTGGACAAGGCCTTACAAGAGGCAAGAGAGGCACGGTCAGAATCCAGAGCAGTCCGTGAGGAGATCTGGCAAGCTGGGGAGATTGCGGCTAGTAAGCCCTTTCTGCTATAGACTAAGTTTGGAGATCCGAACTATGCTCTGCTTGATCGAGTGTGGAGTTCTCCGGACGAGTTTTTAGACTTGCTGAAGAGTTCTTCTGATGCGGCGCAGTATTGTCAAGTGTGAGAGGGGTACGCAACGGAGAAGCTTTTCTGGCCACAGTTTGGCACATCGAAGCGCCCTCTGTTGCTGAATGAACAGATGTCCCATTGGGCCGAGCTGCATAGGATATTTGGCGCTGCCATGAAGAACGTCATAATCCGGTTGTGGTCAAACGAGCTTGTTCCGAATAGCTACTTCGGTTTGGTGGAAAGGCTTGTTGACGCGGTGCCGCCTATCGATGATGTGAAGCGATCGACGTGCATTGAGGGTGCACGGATGGCTTTTGCCCGAGTCAAGACATTCTGGGGGAAGATGAAGGCCATCGATGTTGCGGCGAAGAGTCCACCCAAGGGCAAGGACCATCCTGAACCGGAGCATTATTTTGAAGACGTCCTAGAGGCCGGCCGCTTGATAGAGGGTCAGTGCTCGAAAGACATAATGTTTGGGTGAGGTGTATGAGAATTGTGAAAGACAATTTTATAGTTGATCTATTTCTTTGTTTTGCTCGAAAGCTTGAATTCCTCCTGTGCGGCCGTTTTAATATAATCTGAAAGTTTTCCAGTCGTCGGCTTCAGCCCCCTCGTAGGAAGTACGGGGGTGTTCGGAAAAGCATTTAATCACTCTTTATCCAACGTCTTGGTCCATGAAGGAGGTGATAATGCGGCGAACCAGGCAATCGGACTATAGGGCATTAACACTTTCACTTAGCCATAGGAGTTTTATGGTGGGACTACGACATAGCCCCTGGTATGTATGGGGCGTATGGTGCCTTACATATTTGATCTGAAAAAGATCCCTCGTGTGACACGAAGAATCGCTAAAGATTCCAATAAGTCGTCAAGTGGTTGACCAGCTCTCGCCGCATCATGACAGTCAGTTTTCGGCTTTCTCTACTAAGGTACTTGACCAGATAAACCGGAAACACAATCGCAGTAGTTCTCTCTTTACTACCCTAGCCAATAGAGCAGAATGTAGGGTAGCAAGCACAGGAGCCGGGCAACCCAACTATTGATCCAAGACAATGATTCGGAGCTGATGCATATAAGGCCAAACTTGCGACGCCGAAGTACACTGTAGAGTTGTTTGGGCTTTTGCTGGCAACTCATTTGTTTCCATACCGAGCCCCTGGCAGGTTATGCCAAGGTATATCTGTGAAACAACCATGGGAGCCATATTCAAGGGATAATTGATTTTATGCCCCTAGTTGGGTCACACTCGGCAGGTTTACCCCTAGTTTCCAAAAACACTTGTTCCTGCCCCAAGCCACTTTGATCCTCTTATGCTTTTGCCCCTTGACCGTTTGACCATCACTTTGAAAACTTCATAAAAAATTCATACTAACTCAGAAAAATTCAAATAAGATATTAAAATGTTCAGAAAAGCATCACCTATATGTGCATGTCACTTGCATTCATGAAAAAACTGTTGGCCAGTCCCCATCTCAGTTTTAGCTCATATGATCGTAGCATGAACAGTAAAATCTAAAAAAACTAAAAATTCTAAAAAAAATTGGTGGCAAACTTTGACCAATGTTTTGAGTGCTTGCCAAGTTTCATAAGGGAATGACATTCGTGGAAGTCATGGCAAAAAAACAAAAATCAATGCTCCAAAATTTCATTTGTTTTTCAGGACTTCCACGAATGTCATTCCCTTATGAAACTTGGCAAGCACTCAAAACATTGGTCAAAGTTTGCCACCAAATTTTTCTAGAAGTTTTAGAATTTTTTTTAGACTTTACTGTTCATGCTAAGATCATATGAGCTAAAACTGAGAAGGGGACTAGCCAACACTTTTTTCATGAATGCAAATCATGCACATATAGGTGATGCTTTTCTGAATATTTTCATATATTATTTGAATTTTTCTGAGTTAGTATGAATTTTTTATGAAGTTTTCAAAGTGATGGTCAAACGGTCAAAGGGCAAAAGCATAAGAGTAGCAAAGTGGTTTGGGCAGGAACAAGTATTTTCGAAAACTAGGGGTAAACCTGTCGAGTGGGACACAACTAAGGGCACCAAATTAATTATCCCCATATTCAATGGCGAAACAACACAGATGATTAATTCGGATACTGTTTACTGGGAGCTGAGCGATATGCCAATGATTACTTATTATATATATAAGCCACCCTCCCGGCTATTTGACATCCTCAGGGTCGGAGGCGGAGGAACAGGCATGGTACATGCTTGAAATAGAGAGTGCGGTCTACAAAAAGTTATTTTGGACCTCTTGTCGCATGTCTACGCCGCCAGTCCTCGGCGAGGGGAATCCTTGATGGAAATAGCCCCTTAGGTGAGTGTACGGATCTGAACTTCGATAGAGCCAGTTTTAGATGTTTGTCCTGTTCGTCACCTATTTTTAAGGGATAGTGAAGGAAGAAATAAAAAGACAATAGATAAAAATGTTATGGGAATGCTTGTAGGCTTGTCCGTAGTGTGCTTCCGCCAATGCCCATGTGATGACCCAAAAGTATAGGGGATCTATCGTAGTCCTTTCGATAAGTGAGAGTGTTGAACCCAACGAGGAGCAGAAGGAAATGATAAGCTGTTTTCAGCAAGGTATTCTCTGCAAGTACTGAAATGAGTGGTAACGATAGTTTTGTGATAGGATAATTTGTAACGAGCAACAAGCAACAAAAGTAAATAAAGTGCAGCAAGATGCCTGTCGGTGTACTAAAGTAGGGGTACCTTAGTACCCCAGACTTGTGCACGGGCAGTTGTAGCACCCTGCGGCGAGGCCCGCCCAGGAAGCGCCAAGAGAAGACCAAGCATTCGAGACAAGGCCCCCGGCAAGAGGAGCTTGCCGGGCCGAGAAGATAAGGCCCCCGGCAAGAGGAGCTTGCCGGGCCAAGAAGACAAGACCCCGGCAAGAGGAGCTTGCCGGGACGACTGAGCCCATGTAATACCATCCAAGAACAAAGTATAAGAGACAGAAGATCGAGACCCCGACAAGAGGAGCTTGTCGGGAAGGCCGAACCCAGGCACCACAAGAGAAGCCCGCCACGGCGCGCCATGCGCCCCGGCAAGGCCTGATAGCCGGCAAGCTATCGGGCACAGGAAGACGACCCCCGCGGCAAGCCACTTGCCGCGGCAAATCGCCACCTCAGGACTGCGCTCCAGCTCGCCCGCCCACGCGTCGCTCCGGGGCTTCCCCCAAGGGCACGTGGCGGGGCACCGCGCAGCCTGGGGTATGCGGTGGCATGCAGCCACCACCGTGGCGAGCGGTGGCGCACCTAACGGTCCGCCTCGGTGCTGTCCAGGCGACCGTGACGGGCATTTAATGCCCTTGTCCCCTACTGTCAGAAGTAGGTATGATAACACTATGCCGCACTGTAGCACCACTGTTCCCGCACTGTTACAACTTCCACCCCTTTTACACTTTTACCCCTTTCTCTTACGTTGACACCTGTCGGTGACCCCTTTGTGCTATAAAAGGAGGCCCGTGTGCAACGTAGAAGGGGTTGGGGGGGGACATCCGGGGGTTCCGGGGGTTCGGAGGTTCGGGATCCAGACAGCCATACGCTCGGTGTAGCTAGCTCTCCAAGCTCCCGAGCTCCCCAGCTCAATACAACCAAGCAGGAGTAGGGTTTTACGCGTCCATCGCGGCCCGAACCTGGGTAAACCGCCCGTGTGCTCGCCTCGATCTGCTCTCCGTGCTCCCTCCGCCCCCCTCACCGGACAACGAAAGGGGCTCCGGCCCCATAGGTGCTCGCGGGGGACGCCGTCCACCCCGACATCTTTGGCGCGCCAGGTAGGGGAACAAGGAGCTGGGGGACAGCCCGCTCCTGCGGATCCCAGGATCCGTCCAGTCGAAGCAGGTGTCCCCGATAAGCCTTGCTCCGGCAGGCAGATCAGCAGTCTGAACGCTGAGGAACAGTCCGCTCCTGCGGGTCCGAGGATCTGTCCAGTTGAAGCGGGAGTTCCCGACAAGCTTTGGCATTCTTTCCCACGGGCTCGTGTGCGGCCCTCCTCGAGTATCCACTCGCGCAGAGACTGGGCAAGAAGCAGCTGCTCCTTGAGGAGGACCGCCTTCTGGCCGCTGGGCGAACGATTCGCCTCCAGCGAACTCTGCGCCGCTCCCGTAGCCGCAGAAGTTAGCGCCAGAAGTCACGAGAAAGGCGACCTCGTTCCCCGGCGCGCCTCGTCCGCCGGGGTGCCGAACGAGTTGACGCCGACCGTGGGAGGAATCTTGCCAGCGCGGTTGCCGGAACCCGTTCCGCCAACCATCCTCTCTGCCCAAGTCTTGCCGCAGTTGCATGTGATCCTTGGCGCAGAGAGGGGCGCGGATCCCCAAGCATAGCTACGCCTAGCTCCGGAGGGTCGTAAGGCCCTGCGCCTTTGCCTACCCCCAGGATGGGCTGGACGCTGCCCAAGGAGGTTTTACCCTACCGGGCGGCAAGCGATAAGAAAAGATAAGTTGCCGGAGCTCGAGCAATTGCCCCATCGATTTTTAAGAGTTATCTCCCTCGAACGACCGAGCCTTGGTTGAGAGGCCTGAGCGCGGAAGGACCGGCACGAGACTGGTTGCGCCCTCATTTCGTTTCGAGTCCGCTCAACGACTTGAGTGTGCTACACCCCGAGTAGCGTCCTCACTTTGTTTCGAGCTCGCCCGGCACCCTAAGCGTGCTGCGACCGCAGTCGCACCTCTTACTTTGCCTTGAGCCTGCTCAACAATCTGAGTGAGCGGCAACCAGCCGCGGCGAGGTTTCTTGCCGGTGGTAGCCCCGCCAGCGGGTCGCTGACGTCCCGCACTCGGCGCCCGTGGCAAGGCGGAGGCCTACGCCAGCAAGTCCCCGAAAACGTAGGGCGGAAACAAACAAGGCCCCGGTCAAGTAGAGGAGATAACAGTGCGATGCATTGCCTAAGATAAAAAGTTATATTACAAAATGCCTTACTGCTGCTCTAACCAGCCGTTTCCATGGCATATTTAACAGCGGCAGGGAGAGGAGATAAAAGAAAGGGGCAGGCGGCCTAGTCCACGCGGTCGCCCTCGATCCTCTTGACCCCGGCCGCCTTCTTGACGATAGGGGCGATGAGGGCCTGGATCCCCGTCAGGTCAGCGTTCTCCGGCAAGGGCCTGAGGACGTTGGTAAGCCTGATGTCGGGGTTGCGGAAAACGATCTTCACCAGCACCCTCTCGAGGGCCCCGGAGATGGCCTCCCGCGTCTCGTCAGCCAGCTCCTTCGGAAGCGACGTTCGGAGGTGCTGGAGCGCCTGCACCACCCCCTGGAAGAAGGAAGTGAGCTTGGCGCTGGGCACGACGTCCTCGTCGGTGAGGGACTGGTGGCCCTCGATCCCCAGCAGCGTCAGCTCCTTGTCGATGGTGGCGGCGATGTCGACGAGGCCCTCGGTCCACCGCTCCACCGTATCCCTGAAGGTGTTCTGGGAAACGGCGGCGCGCCTCAGCAGCTCCTCGCTGCCGTCGACCTCCTTCCGTAAAGCCGCCTCCCGCTCCTTAGCGCTGATCAGCGCCTTGCCGAGCGCCTCCAATTTCCGTCGCCCCCTTTCGCTCCTTATAAAGGGGCGGAGTGGGAACGCGGCCGCCTCGCTCCTCCAATAGAAGCGGAGGAAGGGCAGGCGACTGGGGCCGACCCACTGCATCGACCCGCGCCGGCCCGACTCCCTGCCTCCGCCGCCGCGACTCCGAGTGCATGAGGACCGCGTGGTGGGCGCGCAGAACCGAGGCGACGGGTGGGACGACCTCTCCCCATCCCGTGATTATGGGGAACGGACGCCTCGAAAGCCGCGCCTCACCCCCGTTCATTTATCGAGCCGCGCCTCCGCACCTCCCTCCACTTGAAGAGGGAACGGGCGTTTCGCCCCCACGACGCCGCGATAAGCGCGCGCCGCCTGGGGAAGGTGCGACGGATGCGGAGTTAAGGAGCAGCGCGACCAAGGCCACGCGTGCCCGTGCACTGTTAGGGCCTGGCCCAACAACGCTCGGCACCGTGTGTGGCCCAGGCCCGGGGGCTCCTGTCGGTGTACTAAAGTAGGGGTACCTTAGTACCCCAGACTTGTGCACGGGCAGTTGTAGCACCCTGCGGCGAGGCCCGCCCAGGAAGCGCCAAGAGAAGACCAAGCATTCGAGACAAGGCCCCCGGCAAGAGGAGCTTGCCGGGCCGAGAAGATAAGGCCCCCGGCAAGAGGAGCTTGCCGGGCCAAGAAGACAAGACCCCGGCAAGAGGAGCTTGCCGGGACGACTGAGCCCATGTAATACCATCCAAGAACAAAGTATAAGAGACAGAAGATCGAGACCCCGACAAGAGGAGCTTGTCGGGAAGGCCGAACCCAGGCACCACAAGAGAAGCCCGCCACGGCGCGCCATGCGCCCCGGCAAGGCCTGATAGCCGGCAAGCTATCGGGCACAGGAAGACGACCCCCGCGGCAAGCCACTTGCCGCGGCAAATCGCCACCTCAGGACTGCGCTCCAGCTCGCCCGCCCACGCGTCGCTCCGGGGCTTCCCCCAAGGACACGTGGCGGGGCACCGCGCAGCCTGGGGTATGCGGTGGCATGCAGCCACCACCGTGGCGAGCGGTGGCGCACCTAACGGTCCGCCTCGGTGCTGTCCAGGCGACCGTGACGGGCATTTAATGCCCTTGTCCCCTACTGTCAGAAGTAGGTATGATAACACTGTGCCGCACTGTAGCGCCACTGTTCCCGCACTGTTACAACTTCCACCCCTTTTACACTTTTACCCCTTTCTCTTACGTTGACACCTGTCGGTGACCCCTTTGCGCTATAAAAGGAGGCCCGTGTGCAACGTAGAAGGGGTTGGGGGGGACATCCGGGGGTTCCGGGGGTTCGGAGGTTCGGGATCCAGACAGCCATACGCTCGGTGTAGCTAGCTCTCCAAGCTCCCGAGCTCCCCAGCTCAATACAACCAAGCAGGAGTAGGGTTTTACGCGTCCATCGCGGCCCGAACCTGGGTAAACCGCCCGTGTGCTCGCCTCGATCTGCTCTCCGTGCTCCCTCCGCCCCCCTCACCGGACAACGAAAGGGGCTCCGGCCCCATAGGTGCTCGCGGGGGACGCCGTCCACCCCGACAATGCCCAATCCTTTTTGTAGCAAAGGACAAGCCTAGACAAACTCTTATATAAGGAAAAGCGCTCCTGAGGGCACATGGGAATATCGTCAAGCTAGTTTTCATCACGTTCATATGATTCGCGTTCGGTACTTTGATAATTTGATATGTGGGTGGACCGGTGCTTGGGTGCTGTTCTTTCTTGAACAAGCATCCCACTTATGATTAACCTCTATTGCAAGCATCCGCAACTACAACAAAAGTATTAAGGTAAACCTAACCATAGCATGAAACATATGGATCCAAATCAGCCCCTTACGAAGCAACGCATAAACTAGCATTTAAGCTTCTGTCACTCTAGCAACCCATCATGTACTTATTACTTCCCAATACCTTCCTCTAGGCCCAAATAATGGTGAAGTGTTATGTAATCGATGTTCACATAACACCACTAGAGGCTAGATGTAGGATCTAGAAGTAGGTGTGTCTAGACGGGGGGTGATTAGACACTCAGTGCTAAAGTTGCAGTTTTTAAGCTTTTTCGGTTTGAGTGGAGTTTTAGGCACAAATTTCAACATACACAATACATATCAAGCAAGCATGCAAAGAGTATATGAGCAGCGGAATGTAAAGCATGCAACTTGCAAGAATGTAAAGGGAAGGGTTTGGAGAATTCAAACGCAATTGGAGACACGGATGTTTTTCCCGTGGTTCGGATAGGTGGTGCTATCCTACATCCACGTTGATGGAGACTTCAACCCACGAAGGGTAACGGTTGTGCGAGTCCACGAAGGGCTCCACCCATGAAGGGTCCATGAAGAAGCAACCTTGTCTATCCCACCATGGCCATCGCCCATGAAGGACTTGCCTCACTAGCGGTAGATCTTCACGAAGTAGGCGATCTCCTTGCCCTTACAAACTCCTTGGTTCAACTCCACAATCTTGTCGGAGGCTCCCAAGTGACACCTAGCCAATCTAGGAGACACCACTCTCCAAGAAGTAACAAATGGTGTGTTGATGATGAACTCCTTGCTCTTGTGCTTCGAATGATAGTCTCCCCAACACTCAACTCTCTCTCATAGGATTTGGATTTGGTGGAAAGAATATTTGAGTGGAAAGCAACTTGGGGAAGGCTAGAAATCAAGATTCATATGGTAGGAATGGAATATCTTGGCCTCAACACAAGGGTAGGTGGTTCTCTCTCAGAACATATGAGTTGGAAGTGTAAATGTGTTCTGATGGCTCTCTCCAGAAATGAAGAGGAGGTGGAGGGGTATATATAGCCTCCACACAAAATCCAACCATTACACACAATTTACCAATCTTGGTGGGACCGAATCAACAAACTCGGCCGGACCGAAAAGGTAAACCTAGTGACCGTTAGAGATTTTCGGTGGGACTGACATGCAACTCGGTAGGACCGATATGGTTAGGGTTAGGGCATAACGTAATCTCGGTGAGACCGATTTGGTAATTAGCTAACCAGAGAGTTGGTCAGGTAAACTCGGTGGGACCGATTTGCTCGTTCGGTGAGACCCAAAAGGGAAACAGAGAGTTTACATTGTGATCTCGGTAGTACCGATTGCCTATACTCGGTGAGACCGATTTTGACAATGGACATACACAGTGAGATTGCAATCCCATCTCGGTGAGACCGAGATCCCTATCGATAGAACCGATTTGCTAGGGTTTGGCAATGGCTTATGACATGTGAAACTCGGTGGCGCCGGATAAAAAGAACTGGTGGGGCCGAGTTTGACTTTGGGTTTAGGTCATATGTGGAAATGGGAAAGTAGCTGAGGGTTTTGGAGCATATCATCAAGCACATGGAGCAAAAGGCTCATTAAGCAACACCTCATCCCTTCTTAATAGTATTGGCTTTTCCTATGGACTCAATGTGATCTTGGATCACTAAAAGTGTAAAATGAAGAGTCCTGAGCTTGAAGCTTTAGTCAATCCTTTGCCCTTAGCATCTTGAAGGAGTTCCCACAACCTTTAGTCCATGCCACTCCATTGTTGAACTTATCTGAAATATACTAGATAAAAGTATTAGTCCAACAAGAGATATGTTGACATTAATTACCAAAACCACCTGGAGAGCACTTGTGCTTTCAATCTCCCCCTTTTTGGTAATTGATGGCAACATACATCAAAGCTTTAGATAAACATACAAAGAATAGCAAGTAAAGCTTTGGAAGAACATGTAACAAACATAGGCTCCCCCTACATGTATGCAATCATGTGAATACAGAATATAGAAGCATGTGAGAGCATAATCATGACAGAGTGGGCAAAGTGTTACATGTATCTTGGCCATATGCATCAGAGCAAAAGATTATTAAGAGAAATACCTTCATGCTTATGAGTCCTTCTTGCAAACAGTATGTACAAAAAGCAAGAATTCCTCATACTCATGATTCTGATGCATATACTTACCTTGTAGTCTTAAGTTGGCTTAGGATGGAATGAACCTGCACAAACAAGGTTAGATAACACAGGTACATCCAATGGCCAGAGCAAACCAAAAGAAACCACAAGAATACCAAGACTGGGATGACATGTAAAGAGTGAGTACAAGGTACCACATTGGATTAGACATGTCCCCAAGAATAAAGATATGCAATGAATTTGAATGATTTCTTTCCCTTAGATGTCTTGCTCCCCCTGAATCTGGCATGGGATATTGGGAGAAGATAGGGAATAGAAAATCAAAGCTGAAATATATGAATAGAACTTAATTCAAATGAGTACATATGAACATGTCTTTCCCCCCAAAAAGACATGTGGCATCTCTCCTCTTGAACATCAAGCATCTGGGATCCTTGAGTATTCTCTCCCCCTGGAGATTTCTTTCTCCCCCTTAATATTTGGGATCCTTGAGTATTCTCTCCCCCTTAGTACTTTCTCCTTTGTAGTTGATAAGCTTTGATGCGATCTCTCTCTCCCCGATGATAAGCTTTGATGTGATCTCTCTCCCCCCCCCCTTTGACATCAATTTCCAAGAAGGTTTTTCCTGAAATCCGTCGAATAGGTTTGGTCCTTGAGATTCAGCACAAAGCAGTGGATAAAACTGTGATGCTTGTAGAGGACAAGATTCATTGAGTGAAGCTGGATCAGAAGAAATATAGAATATGTGGCAAACTGTTTTTCCTGTTACGAAATTGGTGGCACCGAGTGGTATGTTTTGGTGGTACCGAAGGGATTCGGTTGGACCGAAAATTACAATTCGCTGAAACCGAGTTCATTACAGAGAAAACACTTGTCACCTCAGCTCACTAGTCAAATAAGATCTCACAAAGATCTGCAATGAATTAGCTGAAAGATTTGCAAGGAATTTGATGCAGAACAAAAGTCAAAAAAAGAAAAGAATGAAAGTTTCTAGATGAAGTTTTTTTTGTTTGAAAAAGTGGGAAACAAATATGCAAGGGACAAATGCAATAACACAGAAAAGAACACAAGAGAACTTCATCTAGAATTGGGCGGTGACATAGTCACCTATGTTAGAGTATATTGACTTAGGAGTCAAGTGAGAACACTTGATCATAGGTCATACTCATCGTTTAAGCTCAAAATGGGGTTACCATTTTTTGTTTAAGCATCTTGATGTATTCACATCTTGTTGAGTTACTTTGACTCATGACTTGGAGTAAAGCTTCTCTAAGATGGAACAACATACCTTCGGTGGTGGTGTGGATCTTCCTCATGTAGTTGAACTTGTGTGGGTGCTCAAGGGTGATGTAGCTCATCATGAGTTGGGAGCACCACTTGGAGTTTGAGTTCATCTACCTACATGGATTAGTTCTTGCAAGGAAAAGCACTTGTATATCCAAAAATGACAATCATGAAGCTCAACATAGAATTTGTCAAAGGATATGTTCAAATGGTTTCGTGCTTCCTTGTCGTCAACCACCGTTGTGTAGAGACTTGGTGATGTAGAGATTGCTCAAGATGTGATTGAGTTGCAATCTCATAGAATTATATTCAACCAAGTACCTACATGGGTTAGATAACATGCAAGATACAAATATATCCAAGACATAAGATAGTCATCATAAGAGATATATCATGGATTGGCCATAAGCTCATGTCTTGCATGTATCCAATGGAGTTTCTACTCCAAGTTCGAAGCATCAATGATGTTCAATTCTCCTCTCAACCTGCAAAACACTTTCTCATCAAGTGGTTTAGTGAATATATCCGCTAATTGCTTATCTATGCGAACATGCTTAAGATCAATGTCACCCTTAGCAACATGATCTCGAATGAAATGATGATGAACTTCAATGTGCTTAGTTCGAGAATGTTGCACAGGATTATGACCAATTTTGATAGCACTTTCATTGTCACAAAGCAATGGAACATGTTTCACATAGACCCCATAATCTTTAAGAGTTTGGGTCATCCAAAGTAATTGAGCACAACATGAACCAGCGGCAATGTATTCCGCTTCGGCGGTAGATAAGGATACCGAGTTTTGTTTCTTGGAGGACCAAGACACAAGAGATCTACCAAGAAATTGACAAGTACCCGAAGTGGACTTTCTATCAACCTTGTCTCCGGCATAATCCGAGTTGGAATAGCCGACAAGATCAAAAGAGGACCTCTTAGGATACCAAATGCCAAAATTTGGTGTATGAATTAGGTATCTCACTATCCTTTTCACGGCCTTAAGATGACATTCTTTAGGAGCAGCTTGATATCGTGCACACATGCACACACTTAGCATAATATCGGGACGTGAGGCACATAAGTATAACAATGAACCAATCATAGAGCGATAAACCTTTTGATCAACCGGTTCACCATCTTTGGTCAAGTCATTATGTCCACTAGTAGGCATGGGTGTTGACATACCTTTGGATTCTTGCATGTTGAACTTCTTGAATAAGTCTTTGGTGTACTTCGTTTGAGATAAAATGTACCTTCCTTAGTTTGCTTGATTTGCAAACCGAGAAAGAATTTGAGTTCACTCATCATAGACATCTCAAACTTCTCCGACATTAGCTTTCCAAACTTTTCACTAAAACGAGGGTTAGTTGAACCAAATATAATATCATCAACATAAATTTGGCATACAAATAGTTCTCCATTAACCATTTTAGTAAAAAGTGTGGAATCAATTTTCCAATTTCAAAACCACTTGCAATAAGGAACTTGGTCAAGCATTTATACCATGCTCTAGGAGCTTGTTTAAGACCATAAAGAGCTTTGTGAAGTTTGTAAACATGATTAGGTTTCTTAGGATTGACAAAGCCGGGAGGTTGTTTGACATAAACTTCCTCCTCTATTTCACCATTTAGAAAAGCACTTTTAATGTCCATTTGGTACAAGGTGATATTATGGTAATTAGCATAGGCAAGTAAGATGTGAATGGACTCGAGTCTAGCAACGGGAGCATATGTCTCACCATAGTCCATACCTTCGACTTGTGTGTACCCTTGGGCGACGAGACGTGCTTTGTTGCGAACCACTTGTCCATCTTCATCTTGCTTGTTGTGAAACACCCATTTGGTACCAATGATGTTGTGGTTGTTGTCGGGCTTCTCAACCAATGTCCAAACTTGGTTTCTCTCAAAGTTGTGTATCTCTTCATGCATAGCGTTTATCCAATCCGGATCTTCCAATGCTTCTTCAACCTTCATAGGTTCAATGCTAGAGATGAATGAATAGTTTTCACAAAATTTAGCTAAACGAGTTTTTGAGCGAGTAATTCTCCCGGTTTGGATATAATTGTAGATTTGCTCGACGGGATGATCTTTGGCAATTCTTGCTCGAACTCGTGAAAGCTTTTGCTTGGGTCTTCGTTGAACATCTTCTTCATCTTGTTCATCTTCTTGGTCTTCTTCATTGTTGACGTTGTTGTTCTCTTGTCGTGGTGGAGAAGGAGGTTGTTGATGTTCGTCTTGATGCGTTTCCTCATTTTCTTCATCTTGGTGTGTCCCACTTGTGGATGCTTCCGTGTCAATTCTTGGTTCACCTTGTCGTGAAGTAGAAGCTTCCACTTGGACGGACGAGGTATTCTCCTTCACCTCCATTGGACGAATTTTGCCAATAGACAAGTCTTGGATTGCTTCTGAAGGGTCTTTGTCTCCTACATCAATTGGCAATTGCTCTACTTGCGAGCCATTAGATTCATCAAACTTCACATCTACCATTTCTTCAACCTTTCGGGTGAAAGAGTTGCAGACATGGTAAGTGTGAGAGTTTGAACCATAACCAAGTAGGAAACCTTCATGAGATTTAGGAGCAAACTTTGAACGGCGATGCTTATCAAGAATGTAGCACTTTGAGCCGAATACTCGAAAGTATCCAACTTGGGGTTTGTTACCGGTGAGGAGCTCATATGCCGTCTTGCCGAGTAGCTTGTGAAGATACAAGCGATTTGTTGCATGACAAGCCGTCTCAACCGCTTCTGCCCAAAAGTGCTTTGGCGTCTTGTACTCATCAAGCATCGTTCTCGCCATTTCGATGAGCGTCCGGTTCTTCCTCTCAACAACTCCATTTTGTTGAGGTGTGTACGTAGCCGAGAACTCGTGTGAAATCCCTTCTTCGTCAAGAAAGGTGTCCACATTTGCGTTCTTGAACTCCGTTCCGTTGTCACTCCGAACCTTCTTGATCTTCACGTCAAACTGATTTTGGGCCTTCCTAGCAAAGTTTTTGAAGATCTTTTGGACCTGCGATTTGTCATAAAGAAAGAACACCCACGTAAATCTTGAAAAATCATCAACTATAACTAGACCAAAAGAATTTCCACCGAGACTCTTGTAGGCATTGGGACCAAAAAGATCCATATGAAGTAGCTCGAGTGGCCTCCTTGTGGTCATGATGTTCTTCACGGGATGCCTTCCTCCAACCTTTTTACCTGCTTGACAAGCACTACAAAGTCTATCCTTATCAAATATGACATCCTTAACTCCAAGGATATGATTTCCTTTAATAAGCTTGTCAAGGTTTCTCATGCCAACGTGACCTAGTCGTCTATGCCACAACCAACCTTTTGAGGATTTAGCAATAAAGCAAGTTTTAGGTTGTGCCTTTTCAGAGAAATCGACAACGTAAAGGTCACCTCTACGTATACCGATAAAGACCATTTTATGATTGTCTCGACGAAACACTTGGCAATCTACCTCAGTAAATAGGACATTCAAACCGGAATCAGCAAGTCTAGATACTGAAAGTAAGTTGTACCCAAGAGATTCAATGAGCATGACATTTTGAATGGAGCTATCATGTGAGATGGCCACCTTACCAAGGCCAACCACCTTACCATTTGAATTATCACCAAAGGTGACATATTTTCGAGGGCCGTCATTTTCAGCAAGCTCACGGAACATCTCTTCATCTCCGGTCATATGATCAGTACATCCACTGTCGAGAACCCATTCCTTTCCTCCTGACACATATCATCGAAGATTAGCCATAAGACCAAAGTGTCTCACTGCATCATCAAGATCGAAGTCACTATCATCATCTTCATCATAGTATCCATGTTCAACATCATCTTGTGATTGATCATATCCTAGAGAGGGTAATTCATTAGATAAATGATCATCAAAGTGTCACTTTTATGAATTCTTATGGATTCGGTTATGATATCACCAATGATTCCAATATTTCCTTTAGCACACATGAGATTAGTAAGCTCAAATAGACAATAACCAAAACTAGGATCACTAGAGTTCATTTTACTCAAGGCAATAGATTTATGGAGAATTTCATCCAAATTTTTCAAGGAATAATTGGGGAATCGTTCCTCAAGGAATTTCCATATAGTATAGGCACAATTAAGAGTAGGTAAACTAGCAATCAAGTTTTTGGGCAATCCTCTAATGATGAGCTCAACAGTTCTAAGATTGCGGATCATGTCAATATCTTCATCTAGAGTGGGGTGCATAGGATCAACATGAGGTGCACAAGGACTAGCAATATACTTGTTCATGCGATATTGATTGAAAATCACAAGCATCTCATTTTCCCACTCATGAAAATACTCTCCATCGAGAATAGGCACTCTATGTCTAAGACTCCCTAAAGTCGACACATCCATCTTCCTCCAATGGTGATTAAACCAAGGCAATGGAGACCAAAGCTCTGATACCACTTGTAGGATCTAGAAGTAGGTGTGTCTAGAGGGGGTTGATTAGACACTCAGTGCTAAAGTTGCAGTTTTTAAGCTTTTTTGGTTTGAGTGGAGTTTTAGGCACAAATTTCAACATACACAATACATATCAAGCAAGCATGCAAAGAGTATATGAGAAGCGGAATGTAAAGCATGCAACTTGCAAGAATGTAAAGGGAAGGGTTTGGAGAATTCAAACGCAATTGGAGACATGGATGTTTTTCCCGTGGTTCGGATAGGTGGTGCTATCCTACATCCACGTTGATGGAGACTTCAACCCACGAAGGGTAACGGTTACGCGAGTCCACGGAGGGCTCCACCCACGAAGGGTCCATGAAGAAGCAACCTTGTCTATCCCACCATGGCCATCGCCCACGAAGGACTTGCCTCACTAGCGGTAGATCTTCACAAAGTAGGCGATCTCCTAGCCCTTACAAACTCCTTGGTTCAACTCCACAATCTTGTCGGAGGCTCCCAAGTGACACCTAGCCAATCTAGGAGACACCACTCTCCAAGAAGTAACAAATGGTGTGTTGATGATGAACTCCTTGCTCTTGTGCTTCAAATCATAGTCTCCCCAACACTCAACTCTCTCTCATAGGATTTGGATTTGGTGGAAAGAAGATTTGGGTGGAAAGCAACTTGGGGAAGGCTAGAGATCAAGATTCAAATGGTAGGAATGGAATATCTTGGCCTCAACACAAGGGTAGGTGGTTCTCTCTCAGAACATATGAGTTGGAAGTGTAAATGTGTTCTGATGGCTCTCTCCATGAATGAAGAGGAGGTGGAGGGGTATATATAGCCTCCACACAAAATCCAACCGTTACACACAATTTACCAATCTCGGTGGGACCGAATCAACAAACTCGGTCGGACCGAAAAGGTAAACCTAGTGACCGTTAGAGATTTTTGGTGGGACTGACATGCAACTTGGTAGGACCGATATGGTTAGGGTTAGGGAATAACGTAATCTTGGTGAGACCGATTACACAAACTCGGTGAGACCGATTTGGTAATTAGCTAACCAGAGAGTTGGTCAGGTAAACTCGGTGGGACCGATTTGCTCTTTCGGTGAGACCGAAAAGTTACAAAAGGGAAACAAAGAGTTTATATTGTGATCTCGGTAGTACCGATTGCCTAAACTCGGTGAGACCGATTTTGACAATGGACATACACAGTGAGATTGCAATCCCATCTCGGTGAGACCGAGATCCCTATCGGTAGAACCGATTTGCTAGGGTTTGGCAATGGCTTATGACATGTGAAACTCGGTGGCGCCAGATAGAAAGAATCGGTGGGGCCGAGTTTGATTTTGGGTTTAGGTCATATGTGGAAATGGGAAAGTAGCTGAGGGTTTTGGAGCATATCATCAAGCACATGGAGCAAAAGGCTCATTAAGCAACACCTCATCCCTTCTTAATAGTATTGGCTTTTCCTATGGACTCAATGTGATCTTGGATCACTAAAAGTGTTAAATGAGGAGTCCTGAGCTTGAAGCTTTAGCCAATCCTTTGTCCTTAGCATCTTGAAGGAGTTCCCACAACCTTTAGTCCATGCCACTCCATTGTTGAACTTATCTGAAATATACTAGATAAAAGTATTAGTCCAACAAGAGATATGTTGACATTAATTACCAAAACCACCTGGAGAGCACTTGTGCTTTCACTAGACAACATACATCTCATCAAAATATCGAACGAATACCAAATTCACATGACTACTAATAGCAAGACTTCTCCCATGTCCTCAGGAACAAACATAACTACTCACAAAGCATACTCATGTTCATAATCAGAGGTGTAATAATATGCATAAAAGATCTGAACATATGATCTTCCACCAAATAAACCAACTAGCATCAACTACAAGGAGTAATCAACACTACTAGCAACCTACTAGTACCAATCCTGGACTTGGAGACAAGAATTGGATACAAGAGATGAACTAGGGTTTTGAGATGAGATGGTGCTGGTGAAGATGTTGATGGAGATTGCCCTCTCCCGCTGAGAGGAGCGTTGGTGATGACGATGGCGATGATTTCCCCCTCCTGAAGGGAAGTTTCCCTGGCAGAACAGCTCTGTCGGAGCCCTAGATTGGTTCCGCCAAGGTTCCGCCTCGTGGCGGCGGAGTCTCGTCCCGAAAGGTTGCTTATCAATTTTTCCTCGACGAAAGACCTCATATAGCAGAAGATGGGCATCGGAGGGCCAACAGGGGGCCCACGAGGTAGGGGGCGTGCCCAGGGGGGTAGGGCGCGCCCCCCACCCTTGTGGACAGGTGGGCCCCCCTCTGGTGAACTTCTTCAGCTGGATATTTTTTATATATTCTGAAAATCACTTAGGTGGAGTTTCAGGACTTCTGGAGTTGCGCAGAATAGGTCTCTAATATTTGCTCCTTTTCCAGCCCAAAATTCCAGCTGTCGGCATTCTCCCTCCTTATGTAAACCTTGTAAAATAAGAGAGAATAGTCATAAGTATTGTGACATAATGTGTAATAACAGCCCATAATGCAATAAATATCGATATAAAAGCATGATGCAAAATGGACGTATCAACTCCCCCAAGCTTAGACCTCGCCTGTCCTCAAGCGGATGCCGAAAACGATAAATGTGTCCCCATGTTTAGAGGTAGAGGTGTCGATAAAAATAAAATACGAACATGAAGGCATCATGATTATTCTCATAACAGCAACATATATAGATATTTTCATATGATTCCTTATGCTCAAGTAATAATCCATTCACAATGCAGAGTACGAATCATAAACTTTATTGAGAACCAACAAACTATAATCTCAGTCATTGAAGCAATTGCAATTTATCGTAACATCAGAAAGAGTCTATGTCATAGCTTAAAAGCAAGTCCACATGCTCAACTATCATCTAGTCCTTCATAATTGCTAACACTCATGCAATACTTGTGGTTACGGAGTTTTAATCGGACACAGAGAAAGATAGGGGCAACCTTTTACCTCAACCTTTTACCTCAAGGGTAATGTCAACAATAATAACTCATGCTCCCCTACATCCAATTAGATATATCTATCAGGATCTTTCCAACATCCTGTGCTTGCCAAAGGATAAAATGTAAAAAGGAAAGGTGAAGATCACCATGACTCTTGCATAAGGCAGAAAATAATGGTGACAGATAGGCCCTTCACAGAGGGAAGCGGAGGTTGCCATGCGCTTTTCGGTTAGATGCACAAAATCTTAATGCGAAAGAACGTCACTTTATATTGCCCCTTGTGATATGAACCTTTATTATGCAGTCCATCGCTTTTATTACTTCCACATCACAAGATCATATAAAGCTTATTTCTCCCACACCAATCAATCATACATATTTAGAGCACTTTTATTGCTTTGCACCGATGACAACTTACTTGAAGGATCTTACTCAATCCATAGGTAGGTATGGTGGACTCTCATGGCAAAACTAGGTTAAGGGTTTTGGAAGCACAAGTAGTATCTCTACTTAGTGCTGAGAATTTGGCTAGCATGAGGGGGAAAGGCAAGCTCAACATGTTGGATGATCCATGACAACATACTTTATCACAGATGCAAGAAAACATAACCCATTACGTTGTCTTCCTTGTCCAACATCAACTCTTTAGCATGTCATATTTTAATGAGTGCTCCCAATCATAAAGGATGTCAATAGTAGTATATTTATATGTGAGACCTCTCTTTCCTTATTACTTCCTATTAATTGCAACGATGACCAAAGCTATGTCTGCCAACTCCCAACAACTTTTAATCATCATACTCTTTCTATGTGAAGTCATTACTCTCAATAAGATCAATATGAACTTTTGTTTCTTTTATTATTTTTCTCTTTTCTTTTATCCACTCAAGGTCATAGCAAGAAAATCAAGCCCTTGACTCAACACTAATCTTTATTATATAGCTCACGGACTCGATTACATAGAGAGATCAAAAAGCAAAAACTCAAAACTAGATCACGCCATAAACTTTATTCTACTAGATCAAGATACTACTAAGAGGATCGAACTAAGAAAAACGGTGAAGATAGGAGTTGTGATGGTGATACGATACCGAGGCACCTCCCCCAAGCTTGGCAGTTGCCAAGGGGAGTGCCCATACCCATGTGATTATGTCTCCTTCTTTGTTGGCGGAGAAGGTGGAGGTGGTGGATAGTCGCACATCGAGCGTAAGAGGTCCTCCAACTTGCGGATAATGCCCTTGAGTGCAGCGATATGCTCCTTCAACAAAATATTTTCACTTGTGAGATACTTGTTTTGAATACGAGCTAACTCAATCATCTTGAAAGCTTCAATCTCAGTTGGGGTAAGAAAATTGTGATCAAGTTAAAGGATGTCTTCTGCTGCCGGAGCTTGGTTCTCCGTGGCCTTCTTGATCCCTTCATCCTTGTTGATCTCCCTGGGTTCTTCCCTCTTCAGCTCTATCTTCATTAGCCAAGCATCTTTGTCACCATTGTTGGAGGAGGGGGACGACATGATTCCTGGCCTTGACAACCCTGACAGAGAATAGCCCAAAACAAGAACATAGGATATTTGTGTGATACGGGAGTCAAAACCTTCGGGAGAATATATAATGAATTTTTACCGACCAAAATACGTATCGTGCAAGAGAATGGAGTCCGGAAGGCACACGAGGTGCTCATGAGGTAGGGGATGTGCCCAGGGGGTAGGGAGCACCCTCCACCCTCGTGGGGGCCTCGTGTCCATCCCGGACTGCTACTTATTTTTCTATTTTTCTAAATATTCCAAAATGGAGAAATATTGCCTTAAAAACTGTTTTGGAGTCGGTTTACTTACCGTACCACATACCTATTCCTTTTCGGAGTCTGAAACGTTCTGGAAAGTGTCCATTATGTATTCCTCCGGGGTTACGGTTTCAATAACATTGGTTTCAACATTTATAGGATTACCTGAAATATAATGTTTGATTCTTTGACCGTTTACCACCTTCGGATTTGTACCTTCGAAGTTGTTGGTCTTTATGGCACCGGAACGATATACCTCCTCGATAACGTAGGGGCCTTCCCATTTAGAGAGAAGTTTTCCTGCAAAAAATCTTAAATGAGAGTTGTATAGCAATACATAGTCACCTACATTAAACTCACGCTTTTGTATTCTTTTGTCATGCCATCTTTTAACTTTTTCTTTAAACAACTTGGCATTTTCATAAGCTTGGGTTCTCCATTCATCAAGTGAGCTAATATCAAATAACCTCTTCTCACCGGCAAGTTTGAAATCATAGTTGAGCTCTTTAATAGCCCAGTATGCCTTATGTTCTAGTTTGAGAGGTAGGTGACATGCTTTTCCATAAACCATTTTATACGGAGACATACCCATAGGATTTTTATATGCGGTTCTATAGGCCTATAATGCATCATCAAGTTTCTTGGACCAATTCTTTCTAGATCTATTGACAGTCTTTTGCAAAATTAATTTGAGCTCTCTATTACTCAATTCTACTTGACCACTAGACTGAGGGTGATAGGGAGATGCAATTCTATGATTAACATCATACTTAGCAAGCATTTTACGGAAAGCACCATGAATAAAGTGTGAACCACCATCAGTCATTAAATATCTAGGGACTCCAAACCTCGGGAAAATAACTTCTTTAAGCATTTTAATAGAAGTGTTATGATCAGCACTACTAGTTGGAATAGCTTCTACCCACTTAGTAACGTAATCAACAACAACTAAAATATGTGTATAACCATTGGAGGTAGGAAAAGGTCCCATATAATCAAAGCCCCAAACATCAAAAGGTTCAATAACAAGTGAATAATTCATAGGCATTTCTTGACGTCTACTAATATTACCAACTCTTTGACATTCATCACAAGACAAGACAAACTTACGGGCATCCTTGAGAGTAGGCCAATAAAAACCGGATTGCAATACCTTATGTGAAGTTCTATCTCCCGCGTGGTGTCCTCCATAAACTTCAGAGTGACACTTGTGTAGGATCTATTCCTGTTCATGCTCAGGTACACAACGTCTAATAACACCATCTACTCCTTCTTTATAAAGATGTGGGTCATCCCAAAAGTAATGTCTCAAATCATAGAAAAACTTTTTCTTTTGCTGGCATGTGAAACTAGGTGGTATGAATTTAGCAACAATGTAATTAGCATAATCAGCATACCATGGAGTACTATGAGAAGTACTTATAACATTTAATTGTTCATCAGGAAAGCTATCATCAATAGGTAGTGTGTCATCAAGAATATTTTCTAGCCTAGACAAGTTGTCTGCAATGGGGTTCTCAGCTCCCTTTCTATCAACAATATGCAAATCAAATTCTTGTAGTAGGAGAACCCATTTAATAAGTCTAGGTTTAGCATCTTTCTTTTCCATAAGATATTTAATATCAACATGATCAGTGTGAATAGTTACTTTAGAATCAACAATATAAGGTCTGAACTTATCACAAGCAAATACAACTGCTAAAAGTTCCTTTTCAGTAGTAGCATAATTTCTTTGAGCATTGTCTAGAGTCTTACTAGCATAATGGATAACATTTCATTTCTTATCAACTCTTTGCCCTAGAACAACACCTACATCATAATCACTAGCATCACACATAATTTCAAAGGGTAGATTCCAATCAGGTGGCTGAACAATAGGTGCAGAGATCAATGCTTTCTTAAGTATTTCAAATGCTTCTACACAATCATCATCAAAGACAAATGGTATATCTATTTGTAATAAATTAGTCAGAGGCCGGGAAATTTTTGAGAAGTCCTTAATGAACCTCCTATAAAATCCGGCGTGACCAAGGAAACTTCTTATACCTTTGATGTCCTTGGGACATGGCATCTTTTCAATAGCATCAACCTTGGCTTTATCAACTTCAATACCTCTTTCAGAAACTTTATGCCCCAAGACAATACATTCATTAACCATAAAGTGGCACTT
Source organism: Aegilops umbellulata (assembly GCA_032464435.1). NCBI lineage: Eukaryota > Viridiplantae > Streptophyta > Magnoliopsida > Poales > Poaceae > Aegilops > Aegilops umbellulata. The sequence continues at coordinate 368,347,911 of CP136054.1, read as the reverse complement.
TTCCCAATTCAAGACAAGATTAGTTTCTTTACATCTCTGCAAAACTCGATCAAGATTGCTCAAGAAATCATCAAAAGAAGATCCATAGACGAAAAAGTCGTCCATGAAAACCTCACAAATCTTTTCACAAAAGTCAGAGAATATAGCCATCATGCATCTTTGAAAGGTAGCAGGTGCATTATATAAACCAAAAGGCATACATCTATAAGCAAAAGTACCAAAAGGGCATGTAAAAGTAGTCTTTGATTGATCTTTAGCTGACACGGGTATTTGTGAGAAACCGGAATAACCATCTAGAAAGCAGTAGTGTGTACGTTTGCATTATCTTTCTAGCATTTGATCAATAAAAGGTAAGGGTTAATGATCTTTCTTAGTAGCCTTATTTAATTTATGGAAATCAATTACCATCCTATAACCTGTAATACTTCTTTGCGGGATCAATTCATCTTTATCATTAGGAACAACAGTAATACCTCCCTTCTTAGGGACACAATGGACAGGACTCACCCACTGACTATCAGCAATGGGATAAATTATACCTGCCTCCAGAAGCTTTACTATTTCTTTTCTTACCACTTCTTTCATTTTAGGATTCAGACGTCTTTGAGGATCACGAACTAGTTTGGCATCTTCTTCCAAATTTATTTTATGTCGACATAGAGTGGGACTAATGCCCTTAAGATCATCAAGAGTGTATCCAATAGCAGCACGGTGCTTCTTCAGAGTTTTCAATAATCTTTATTCTTCATGCTCTGAAAGGTTAGCACTAATAATAACATGATATATCTTCTTTTCATCAAGATAAGCATATTTAAGATTATCAGGCAACGGTTTAAGCTCAAACACGGGATCACCCTTAGGTGGAGGAGGATCTCCTAAGATTTCAACGGGAAGTTGTGTTTCAGAATAGGTTCCTGTTTAAAGAATACTTCATCTATTTCCCTTCTTTCATTCATAAACATTTAAATTTAATGGTCTAGCAAATATTGTTCTAAAGGATCACTAGGAGGTACGGCAATAGAAGCAAGACCAATAATTTCATCCTTACTAGGCAATTCTTCTTCACGGTGTTGTTTACTAAATTTAGAGAAATTAAACTCATGAATCATATCATCCAGGCCAATAGTAACAACATTCTTTTCGCAGTCTATCTTAGCATTGACAGTGTTCAAGAAGGGTCTACCAAATATAATGGGACAAAAGCTATCTTGTGGGGAACTAAGAACAAGAAAATCAGCAGGATATTTAGTTTTCCCACACAAGACTTCAACATCTCTAACAATTCCCATTGCTGATACAGTATCTCTATTGGCAAGTTTAATTGTGACATCAATATCTTCTAACTCAGTAGGTGCAATTTCATGCTTAATTCTTTATACAAGTCATAAGGTATAACACTAGCACTAGCACCCATATCACATAAGCCATGATAACAATGATATCCTATTTTAACAGAAATAACAGGCACGCCTACCACAGGTCTATATTTATCTTTAGCACAAGGTTTAGCAATTCTAGTAGTTTCACTGCAGAACTGAATAACATGCCCATCAATATTATAAGACAAGAGATCTTTAACAATAGCAACATTAGGTTCAACTTTAACTTGCTCAGGAGGTGTATAAGTTCTAATATTGCTTTTACGAACCACAGTTGAAGCTTTAGCATGATCCTTTATTCTAACAGGGAAAGGTGGTTTCTCAACATAAGAAGTAGGAACAATAGGATCATTATAAGTGACAGTCTTTTCTTCAACTTTAATTGGTGCAGCTACTTTTACTTCTATGGGAGGATGATATTTAAACCACTTCTCCTTAGGGAGATAAACATAAGTAGCAAAAGATTCACAGAAAGAAGCTACTATCTCAGAGTCAAGTCCATATTTTGTGCTAAACTTACAGAAAATCTCGGTATCCATAAAAGATTTAACACAATCAAACTTAGGTGTCATACCTGACTCCTAACCTTCGTCGAGATACCAATCTTCAGAGTTGCGTTTAATTCTATCCAATAAATCCCATTTAAATTCAATAGTCTTCATCATAAAAGAGCCAGCACAAGAAGTATCGAGCATGGTGCGATTGTTTTCAGAAAGCCGAGCATAAAAGTTTTGAATAATTGTTTCTCTTGGGAGCTCATGATTGGGGCATGAATATAACATTGATTTAAGCCTCCCCCAAGCTTGAGCGATGCTTTCTCCTTCGCGAGGCCAAAAATTATATATATAATTGCGATCACGATGAACAAGATGCATAGGATAATACTTTTGATGAAATTCCAATTTCAAACTTCTATAGTTCCATGATCTCATATCATCACATAGCCTATACCATATCAACGCATCTCCCTTCAAAGATAAAGGGAAGACCTTCTTCTTAGCAACATCATCGGGTATACCTGCAAGCTTAAATAATCCACAAACTTCATCCACATATATTAGGTGCTCATCAGGATGCTTTTTTCCATCTCCTGAAAAAGGATTAGCTAGCAGTTTTTCTATCATACTCGAAGGAAATTCAAAGGGAACATTTTCATATTCAATACATTCAGTAGGTTGAGGAGCAACTCTTTGCTCTACTAGTCGGGGTGAAGATACCCCGAACAAGCCCCTCAGAGGATTACTTTCCATAGTAACAAGTGACAGTAAATTTCAGCACACTATATAAATTTTTCCTTACCAAATTCCACCTACCAAAGGCGCTTCCTACCCGGCAACAACGCCAGAAAAGAGTCTTGATGACCCACAAGTATAGGGGATCTATCGTAGTCCTTTCGATAAGTAAGAGTGCCGAACCCAACGAGGAGCAGAAGGAAATGATAAGCAGTTTTCAGCAAGGTATTCTCTGCAAGTACTGAAATGAGTGGTAACGGATAGTTTTGTGATAGGATAATTTGTAATGAGAAACAAGTAACAAAAGTAAATAAAGTGCAGCAAGATGCCCAATCCTTTTTGTAGCAAAGGACAAGCCTAGACAAACTCTTATATAAGGAAAAGCGCTCCCGAGGACACATGGGAATACCGTCAAGCTAGTTTTCATCACGTTCATATGATTCGCGTTCGGTACTTTGATAATTTGATATGTGGGTGGACCGGTGCTTGGGTGATGTTCTTACTTGAACAAGCATCCCACTTATGATTAACCTCTATTGCAAGCATCCGCAACTACAACAAAAGTATTAAGGTAAACCTAACCATAGCATGAAACATATGGATCCAAATCAGCCCCTTATGAAGCAACGCATAAACTAGGGTTTAAGCTTATGTCACTCTAGCAAACCATCATCTACTTATTACTTTGCAATGCCTTCCTCTAGTCCCAAATAATGGTGAAGTGCTATGTAGTCGACGTTCACATAACACCAGTAGAGGCTAGACAACATACATCTCATCAAAATATTGAACGAATACCAAATTCACATGACTACTAATAGCAAGTCTTCTCCCATGTCCTCAGGAACAAACGTAACTACTCACAAAGCATATTCATGTTCATAATCAGAGGGGTAATAATATGCATAAAGGATCTGAACATATGATCTTCCACCAAATAAACCAACTAGCATCAACTACAAGGAGTAATCAACACTACTAGCAACCTACTAGTACCAATCCCGGACTTGGAGACAAGAATTGGATACAAGAGATGAACTAGGGTTTTGAGATGAGATGGTGCTGGTGAAGATGTTGATGGAGATTGCCCTCTCACGCTGAGAGGAGCGTTGGTGATGACGATGGAGATGATTTCCCCCTCCCGGAGGGAAGTTTCCCGGGCAGAACAGCTCTGCCGGAGCCCTAGATTGGTTCTGCCTCGTGGCGGCGGAGTCTCGTCCCAAAATGTTGCTTATCAATTTTTCCTCGACGAAAGACCTCATATAGCAGAAGATGGGCATCGGAGGGCCAACAGGGGGCCCACGAGGTAGGGGGCGTGCCCCCCACCCTCGTGGACAGGTGGGCCCCCGTCTGGTGAACTTCTTCCGCTGGATATTTTTTATATATTCTGAAAATCACTTCCGTGGAGTTTCAGGACTTTTGGAGTTGCGCAGAATAGGTCTCTAATATTTGCTCCTTTTCCAGCCCAGAATTCTAGCTGCCGGCATTCTCCCTCCTTATGTAAACCTTTTAAATAAGAGAGAATAGTCATAAGTATTGTGACATAATGTGTAATAACAGCCCATAATGCAATAAATATCGATATAAAAGCATGATGAAAAATGGACGTATCACCATGGTATCTTGAGTGCATAATGATGTATGCACGGTACAAATTTTGCAGGTGTGCGAGGTGGGCGGCGGAAGCCGGGTTGCTATTTCCGCACCGGGAGTGGTCGATCAATGGGTGGGAATTGCTTCTGACCCCCGGTATTTTGTTGATGAACGCCTCCGTTGTCCCTGTCGCCTGACGACCTCCTCCCCTTGTGTTCGACGTTGAGCTTGTCGGCCTGCTTAAAGACCCAGCAGTTTCTGTTGCTATGATTAGCTGGTTTATCGGGGTGGCCATGAATCTGGCAGGGTCGGTCCAATATCCTGTCTAGGTTGGATGGTTCGTCTCAGTTCGCCTTGAATGGCTTCTTCCGTTGACCGGGCTTGGGATTGCCGAATCCGGCGTTGACTGTTGTGTCGCGTGATCATTCATTATCATTGCAACTGTTGTGTTTGCTTCGTTGTGGCTTGCCGTTGCCGTCTCGGATTTCGGAAGTGCCCGGGTCGCTGGCATTGTTGCTTCTACGAGCGAGCCAGCTGTCTTCTCCTGTGAAAAAGCGGGTCATTAGAGCAGTAAGGGCTGTCATGGATTTAGGTCCTTCTTGGCCAAGGTGTCGCGCGAGCCATTCATCCCGGATGCTGTATCTGAAGGCCGCGAGGGCTTCCGTGTCCGGACAGTCGGCGATTTGGTTCTTTTTGACTAAGAACCGAGTCCAGAGCTTCCTAGTTGACTCTCGGGGCTGTTGGACAATGTGACTTAAGTAATCGGCATCTGGTGGCCGGACATATGTTCCTTGGAAGTTGTCGAGGAAGGCTTCTTCCAAGTCTTCCCAGCTTCCTATGGAATTTTTAGGCAGGCTGTTTAATCAGTGTTGAGCTGGCCCTTTTAGCTTTAGTGGGAGGTATTTAATGGCTTGGAGATCGTCTCCATGGGCCATATGGATGTGGAGGGTAAAATCTACTATCCATGTCGCGGGATCGGCTGTTCCGTCGTATGTTTCAATATTAACGGGTTTGGATCCTTCGGGGAATTCGTGATCCATTACTTCATCAGTGAAGCAAAGCGGGAGTGTGGCGCCTCTATGTTGCGCCACACTGCGACAAATTCGAAGGAGCCCCTTTGCGGTTTTCAGCTCGGGCGTGGCTAGTTTTATCACGTCCGAATAGGTAGCCATCGTCGCGTGTTGAGGCATGCCCTCGCGACCTATAGATCGATCTTGCGTGTCCTGCTCTATTGTCCGAGTCCCGTCAGAGGTCGTCTGTACAGCCATGAGCTATGTTATTCTTGTCTTTACGGCGATGTGGGGCGGTCTGGTATTTGGCTTGAGTTGCCTTTTTATCCGGACATAGTTGTCGACGACCTGCCGCATTGTGTGATGATGGTACGGGCTCCAACGCCTCGTCATCGGACTGAGGTGGCGATATATGCTTTGGGTAGCTTTTTGCTGGGCCACTAAGGCCGCATTCTTCGACGGCCAGGACTTTGGTCCATCTGTCGTTGAGTAGGTCTTGTTCAGCTTGAAGCTGCTGCTGCTTCTTTTTCAGGCTCCTCGCAGTAGCTATTAGCATGCGCTTGAAGTGCTCCTTATCGAGGGGTTCTTCGGGTACGATGAAGTCTTCGTCGCTGAGGCTTACCTCGTCTTCAGAGGGCGGAAGGTAGTTGTCGTCCTCCAATTGTCGCTAGGCAAGGCCTGTTCATTGGGGCTGGCTGGCCCATTTTCTTGTTCCTCTTGTTCAGATCTTGCTCCAACAGGGTCTTCATTGTTTTCGGCGTCGTCCGGAGTACTATTTTCTCTGGTGCCAACGTTGCTGCGATGTGACTTAGAGCGGCGTTTAGGGCGTCGGTACTTAGACTGTGTCTCATGAGGTTTATTCTCAACTGGATCTTCTTTGTCATCATCGCCAGCTTTTTTAGGTGTATCAACCATGTACATGTCGTACGAAGGGGTGGCCATCCCACATCCAGTGAATGGCCGGTCTTGGCCTTGCTCCTTGTTGGCATCGTCGTCTATACTGTCGTTGTCTTCGGAGTCATAGTCAAGCATGTCAGTTAAGTGCTCGAAAGTGGCTATGAAGTGGGTGGTGGGTGGGAAGCGAAATTCTCCATTATCAGCCTCTAGCTCAAACCGAACATAGTTCGGTTGTTAGTCTCCCGCCAGGGACAGATTTTTTAATGAATTTAGCACATCGCCAAAGGGCGAGTGTTGGAAGATATCTGCAGCGCTGAACTCGAAGATCGATCACTGATCCAACTCCAAGCATGCAGGCGTGCGTGGTTCGGAACTTGTAGCCGGAGACAAGTTCGGAATTCCGTTGACGCGGACATTGCGAGGTGTTGAGTCCATGTGCGGCTCCAACGCCGCAGATTCTATGGTTTTGGATGGTGCAATCTGCACTGGATCTAAGGCTGTAGCAATTACAGGAACCATCTCTTGAATATGGTCCGATGACGGATTTAAGTCATGTTCATCGGAGCGAGGGGGAGCGATCGCCGTGCTCTCAAATCCGTTGAAGATCAAGTCTCCACGGATATCCGCGACGTAGTTCAAGCTTCTGAATCTGACCTGGTGGCCAGGGGCATAGCTATCGATCTGCTCCAGATGGCCAAGCGAGTTGGCGCGCAGTACAAAGCCGTCGAATACGAAAATCTATCCAGGGAGGAAGGTTTCTCCTTGGGCAGCATCACTATAGATGATCGAAGGGGCCATCAAACCTTTTGTCCACGTCACAGTGGAACTCTCAATGAAAGCACCAATGTCGGTGTCAAAACCGACGGATCTCGGGTAGGGGGTCCCGAATTGTGCTTCTAAGGTTGATGGTAACAGGAGACAGGGGACACGATGTTTACCCAGGTTCGGGCCCTCTCTATGGAGGTAATACCCTACTTCCTGCTTGGTTGATCTTGATGAATATGAGTATTACAAGAGTTGATCTACCACGAGATCGTAATGGCTAAACCCTAGAAGCCTAGCCTGTATGACAATGGTAATGAGTATATCTTTCCGGACTACACCTTTCGGTTTATATAGACACCGGGGGAATCTAGGGTTACATAGAGTCGGTTACATAGGAAGGAATCTTCATAGTTGATCGCCAAGCTTGCCTTCCACGCCAAGGAGAGTCCAATCCGGACATGGGTATAGTCTTCGGCCTTCATGTCTTCACAGCCCATCAGTCCGGCCCATGGATAACAGGTCGGACGCCCGAGGACCCCTTAGTCCAGGACTCCCTCAGCCACAGCAGGCTCCCGCGCCTTCACTCTGGGGCTATGTAGCGTCGTTTGGCCAGGAAATTTCAAGCCAAACCTACCTCCGCACTACGACAGCACCCCCGACCCTGCGGAGCTTCTGCAACTCTACAAGCTGAGCATCGAGGCAGCCAACGGTGACGAGAAAGTCACTGTGAACTGGTTCCCCATGGCTCTCAAAGTCGGTGCTCGCTCCTGGCTCCTGAACCTACCCCCAGGTTCGATCACCTCCTGGGGTGAAATGCGCGATAGTTTCGTCGCCAACTTCCAGGGCACTCGCAACCGCTGGCCGGCCGTGGGTGACCTATTCCGCATCAAGCAACAGCCAGGGAAGACCCTGCAGAAGTACATCTAGCGCTTCAACAACGTTCGCCTCAAGATCCCCAAGGTGACAGACGAGGCCATTATTTCAGCGTTCTCTGATGGTGTCCGCGGTGTCAAGATGAAGGAGGAGCTCGCCATCCATGAGGAGCTATGCACGGCTCTGGAACTGTTCAACATGGCGACCAAGTGTGCAAGAGCTGAGGAGGGGCGCCTTCCCTCCTCGAGCTCCCTGTTGCCGACCAAGAAGAGAAGAAAGCCAAGGCCAAGGACGTGAAGCGCAAGGGGGTAGCCGTGCTCGCGGCGTAGCCAGACACGAAGCACGGCCGGGACCACCCCGAGTCGTCCAAGAGTAGCCGTCCGTTCTGCATCTTCCACAATGTACACAACCACAACACCAATGACTGCCAAGAGCTCAGGGCCATTCGAGATGGACGCTTCGGCCGATGCCCCGAGTGCAACAACCGGGGCTATGGCCGAGGAGGAGGACGAGGTGGAGGACGCTGGGACGACCGCAGCCCCCATTAGGAGTGGCGCGACCAGCCTCACGAGGCCGCCTGGAGGGACCGGCCTCGTGAGGACCGCCCTCAGGGCAATCCTGGCCTTCCTGCACTGCCGCCGCCAAGAAGGAACGACGACCTCCATCAGGATGTGGGGGCTGGGGGCTTCTAGGAGCCGCGCACTATCGCTTGCATCTTGGGTGGTGCTCAGGCCCCAGCTTCCCAACACATCTTCAAGCAGTTCGCTCGCGAGGTGAACGCGGCCCTTCCCAAGCTCGAGGCCACGTGCCCTCTCAGATGGTCCAAGTGCGCCATCACCTTCAGCTCTTCGGACCAGCTCAAGTGCGTGGCCACTGCTGGCGCCCTCCCGATGCTTTGCTCACCCGTCATCGGCAATGTCCAAGTCACCAAGACCCTCATCAACGGCGGGGCGGGGCTCAATGTCCTGTCCATCGAGATGTTCGATAGTCTCCAAGTGCCATATGATCAGCTTTAGCCTACCAAGCCTTTCTCAGGAGTGACCGACGACCCCACCACCCCGATAGGGCAGGTCCGCCTCCCTGTCACCTTCGGCCAACGCGACAACTACCGCACCGAGCTCATCGACTTCGACGTCGCCCACATCCTCCTGGCATACAAAGCCATCCTCGGGTACCCAGCGTTGGCCAAGTTCATGGCGGTGACCCACCACGGCTACAATGTCCTCAAGATGTCGGGGAGTGGCAGCATCATCACAGTCCCGTGTGAAGAAAGAGATGCGATGTGCTCCCTCGAGCGCGCTTTCCAAGCTGTGAGAACCAAAGACCCCGACAACCAAGGCACCCTGTACCCTCCTGAAGCCATCCCAAAGAAAAAGAAGTTGATGCTCCACCCAGCGCCTCAGGGAGGCAGTGTCTCCAATGGTACCACTTCAGGATCTGCTCCCACAGCCGGGGCGCCTCCCTCCCTCGCATAGGAAGGCGCGCCCAGTGCCCTCCTCAGGCTGGGCTCGGGGGCTCTCTTCTGGAGGGCCTCAAACCTAGCCAACATCACGAGGGAGGCGCTCGGGCATCACATGGAGGCATGCTTCGCTGCACGCTTCCCTCAGGAGGGCACCAGGCGAGGAGCACCAGGTGCTCACGAGTTCATCACCTAGGCAATCCAGGAGCTTCAGGAAGCAAGGATTGTATGCTGCGATCGCCGCCCACCACCGGGCGCAGCCCCCCCCCCCATCTCGGCAAGGATGGCAGGCTGCGCGTCTGCATCAACATTCCAGGGCTCAACAGGGTCGCATCTCAGGAGCGCTTCTGGCCTTCGGGCGCTGGCCGGTGTGAGGGTCGACCTCACAGCTATGTTCGCATGCCGTTTGGCCTGCCGAACGTGGCTATCACTCACCAGCATCATCTGCGGAGCATCCTGGCAGCTCAGGAGGCCAGGCATCACGCAGTCTTGGCAGAAAGGGTGACGGTCCTCAAGGAACCACCCGAGCCCTCAGAGCCTCCTGAGGCTCAGGGCCCTGGTGGATCATGCAGAGCGACTTCTCCAGCGCACCTTCAGCTACCTCAACACCCCTTCGACAACAGAACCAGGTGACATTTTCCAGTTTACTCAGCTGGGAGCGCACCTCGGGCTGCATCATTCCCAGGTCGCACGGGCTAGTCCCTGCGACATGTATCCTTTTGCGTCTTTAGCTTACTTTGTTGGGGGCGCCCCTCGGGCTGGATCATCCCCAGGCCGCTCGGGTCCATCCCAGTGGCATGTACCGTTCTTGCATCTATCCTAAGCTAGCTTGTTTCCTCGCATAATTTATCTATGGCCACCACCTGCTTATCTGGTACATCGATGCCCCACCCACGACCACCCTCATTACCACGGGAGCCGCGCGCCGGTTCTTAGAATTACTCACATGAGTAGGCTCGGCACGGCGTCTGTGCTCGGGTCTGTCCCTGGAGTGTCAATAAACCCAACAACTGAGCTCTGTCTAGCGGGCCAGCCCTGTTCACGTCACCTCCTGGGGTCGTTGGTGTCTGTCCTTCTCATGGGATCGCCTTAGGGAATTTGTCCGGCGTAGGTTACCTAACCATCTCGCAGGATCAACGAAGCTATCAAGAACCAAGACCAGGCGCAACCCGCCTTGAGGTAGGGCCTCGTGAGTCCCGCACTGGCTCACGAGTGCCTAGACACACCTCGTCTAGCCCTACCGTGCAAGCCACGTGTCAGGGCGGGGTTGTACACGCCCCGGGGGCTCCACTGAGAGGGAGCCCTCACCCACGCACCAGTGGAAGCACCATGCTCCGCGTTGGCAGTCGAGGAGCGGTTATGCTCGTGCAAGTGTGGAAGCGCTACACTCCGCACTGGTGATAAACAACTGAGGGCGGCCCCACGGCCGTATCAACCTCAGGGAGCCACCCGGCTCAGTGTCCAGCCTCACCGCAACACTCTCCCCTCGAGAGAGTCACGCGAGGGGTCTAGGCACGGGGGCTACGCTTAGGCCCTGCCTAGCGTACGCCGCCCTGCCAGGTCCCTCGGACCTGGTCGTCGCGCGCCACTCCCGAGCGGGACCTCGGCGATGACAGGTATGAAGGTCTGGTTGAGCATCAAGGGGGATTCCTGAGCATCGCGACTCAGGAGCCTAACTGACCACGTAGCCCCTCACCCCTTGGACCGTCCTGGTGATTCGGACGGCCCAACAACGGCTGAGGTATGCGCGGGGTCGGGCCCTGCCGACGTAGAACCCTAAGACCTACTTCAGCGGTTCCTTCCCGAAGGCCGTTTGCGCGTCTAGGGGGACTCCTGAGCATCGCGACTCAGGAGCCTAACTGGCCACATAGCCCCTCACCTCTTGGACCGTCCTAGTGATCCGGATGGCCCAACAGCGGTTGAGGTACGCGTGGGGTCGGCTCTGCCAACGTAGAACACCAGGCAAACGGGAAGGAAATCAGGAAAATCTCAAACAAATATTACAAAACATACTGTTCTTCAAATACCAAAAACAAGTTTAAACGCCTCCATGAGGCATGGTGCATGTTGCAGAGGCAAAGCAGGAAAAGGAGCCGCCAGCAAGCCATCCCTTCATCCTTGGACGACGTCGTCACCTGCAAGGGGCGCCCCTTCAACGGTGATGTTGCCCTCGCCCGTGCCTTCCACAGGAGTCGCTGGTTTGGTGGCACCACTGGGAGAGGGCGCAGGGTCGAAGGCGCGGAACTTCTTCACCAAAGCCTCCACCCGGCTCTTCACGGCTTCGGCAGCGGCTACGCGGTGCTCATCATCCACGGGCTCGAGCAGCTCGTCCAGGTCGGCATCAGGATCACGGAGATGGAGGTGACTGAAAACGCACGTCAGCCCAGATGACGAGAGCGCACGGGCTTCCCCCTCCACCAAGGGGCCGAGCCCGTTGACGACGTCCTCGAGCGCCACAACAAGATGAGGGAGCAGCTGAGCGGGGCCCTCGTCGCCTGTTGCCAACGGCTCCTCCAAGACCTTCTCGTAGAGTGCCCGCAGCGCCACGCGGGAATTCTCCTCAAGGGACTTGAAGGCCACACGGTCCTCAGCCAGGACCTTCGCTTTGGCTTCCAGCTCGGCCTTATCTGCCTTCATCTCCTGCTCCAGCTTCTCCAGCCGGCTCCGCTCCATGGCCTGCGCCCTCGCTAACTGCACCAGCTCAGCGTCGCGACCTCTGACGGCATCCTCTCAGGCCTTCATCTTCTCCTCCTCCGCCTTGCGGTCTCAAGCCTCGATCGCGCGCTTGTTGCACATGGTCTCCAGCTCGGCCTCCAGCGATCGGCAGCGATCCCGGGCGGCCTCGGCGTCCTTCAGCGCCGCCTCACGGGCAGCCATGACTTGGGCAGCAGCATGCTCAGAGGCCTCCACGGCCTGACTCAGCACCTCCCGGATGGACGCATCAGAGTGCAACCAGCCAGAGAGCAGCTCCAGGTGTCCGACCACTAGGCGACGGTCCGCGCTTTGAATATCACCCCACAGTCGGGTCAGCGCAGAAAGGGCGTCCTCCAGGGCGTCGGGCAAGGCAGAAGAATCGTGAACGGGCAGTGGGGCAGAAGGAGAAGGCAGCGTCATCGCCAAGACCTGCAGGTTAACAGCAGCGGAAGAAGAAGCCAGGAGCCTGCGGGACCTTGGCCAGCGAGCTGGGGACGGGCGCCTCAGGAGTCGACGTAGCTTCAGGGGCCGCTGTCCCCTGGAGACGCTCCTTCGGGCCTCACAAAGAAGATCGGGCCAGATAGGGGCGGGCACCATCGCCACCCCTCTGTGCCGGAGGAGGCGTGGCCGTGCCAGGCTGCTGGGTCCCCGAGGACATGGCCGCTCCCTCCTTCTTCTTCTTCGATGATGACATCGGACTAGAAGCTCAAGGAGGAAGCATCAGGAAGACGCAACGGAAGCAGGAGCAAGGGCAAGGTCGGGGCAGGATACTCACTGGTACATGGCGGTGTAGTCCCGGCGCCTCTTCAGAAGTGCGGAGCCCAGAGGCCTCGCAACCTGGGGCGCGGGCAAGCGGGTCCCAGGAGTCTGCGAGGCCGTGGTGGCTCCAGGCGACGGTGAGGCAGGGGCGTCGCCCCGAGAGATCAGCGACGATCTGCTCTTCGTCGGGACGCCGGACGGTGGCTTCCCCGAGGGGGAGACCCTGGACCTCATGGTAACCCCGGCAGGGGCAGGACTTCCCTCACGGGGTGGTCTCCGGCAGCGTCATCGTCAGGCAAGGCGCGGAGGAGGTCGGCCTTGCGCGGAGGGGAGGTCTCCCCAAACCCCTCCAGAGTAGCCGCCGAGTCCTGCTCCTCCTCCTCGCCGGAATCGTCGGAGGACACCACCACCGGAACCGTCGCCACCAGGGCCTCAGAAGGCGCCGGCGGCACCAGACACGCCCATCGAAGATAGGCATGGCGGTGGTGATCTTCGCCCCATCCGGGCGGCGACCACTACAAAAAAATACACTTCCATGATGATACGTTTTTGTCACAGTAGGTCGCGTTTTTTTTCATGCATGTACATTCATGACAAATTTATGATAGAATCAAGATAGTCATACCCGTGCTGCCGTAGAAGTGTTCCATGACATTACCAAAATTATCATCGCGGAAGTGTCCACTTCCATGACGATAAATCACGCGTCACAGAAGTGCTTTCATCAAGGGTGACCGACACGTGGCATCCACCGTAACGGAACGCCGTTAAGCTATTGGGTCAGGTTTTGGATACGATAACCCGTTAACAGCCCTGACCAATGGGAAATTTCCACGTGTAAAATTCTTATTGGCCGGACGAAACACGTGTCAGCTCGTCAGTGGGTCAGATAGGCGCCTATGATACGTCGACACATGGCACGGCCCAACAGAGGCCCATTCCTGTGAAAAGGCCGGCCCGTTTGACTTGGTCAAAAGGTGGCAGGCCAGCCCATGGAAAGCATGTTAACGGCCTGTTCGCATATAGCCCATTTACAGCCCGCTAACTCAAGGCCCGTTACACCCTATCCCAATTAGGCCCAGTAGCGTCATCTGGGCCATCCAATATGATTCCAGCCCATTTTCACTTCTGGCCCATGTATGGCCCATGACGTCTTTCAGCCCATATGAGGCCCTATGTAACTCTTGGCCTATTAACGGCCCGTGGTGAAACTGGCCCGTAATGAACAATGTATCACTTTACACCCATTAACGGCCCGTGGTGAAACTGGCCCGTAATGAATAGTGTATCACTTTATACCCATTAACGGCCCGTTATTTTGTTGGGCCGTTTCCAGCCCATGTTATCTTTCGGCCTTCTCAGAGCCCATTTATTCTTGGGCTCATTTCCAGCATTCATTTACTTACGGCACGTTACTGTCATTTTCTGCTTGTGGGCCAAATTCAGCCTGTGGTTATAGTCGGCTCGTTTGTGGTCCGTTAATACGTTGGGCCGTTTTCATAGCGTCAACAAATACAGGCTATTAACGATGGCCCGTTACGGTCGGCCCATGAATGGACGATTCCAACTCTAGCCCGTTTACGGCCATAATGCGGCCTGTTATTGGCCCATGTTTGGCAATCAATCATACGGCCCGTATAAGGCCCATTGTTTCTACGGCCCGTAGAAGGCCGATTGTTTCTATGGCCCGTAGAAGGCCTACTGTTTCTACGGCCCGTAGAAGGCCCACTGTTTCTACGGCCCGTAGGAGGCCCAGTGTCACTACAATAAATATTAGCCCATGGTTATTGTGGCCTAGTTTTAAAAAATAGGTTATTGCAGCCACTAGCTAACCGCGGAAAAAGAACTGCAATGACTACAAGCAAACAAATAAACAAGACAACAAGGAAATAAATAAGCAAGCAACTAACGCTAGGCTATCATGGCTATTACACATATTACATCCACTGGGCATCAAAGTTTGCCACCAGTGCAAATATAGGGAACAAAGCAGCATATCATATACACTGGCCGTCAAAATTGGCCACCAGTGCAAATAGACGCGGCAGCAAAACAAGAGCATAACTGAAACAACTTCAGAAGAGCTTGAAAGTGCGTTATATCGACTAGAGGGGGGTGAATAGGCGATTTTTATGAAATTCTTCACTGAGGAATTTGCTAGTGAGGAAATTCCTTAGCGAAGAACTACTAGCAGCGGAATAAGTACTCAGATGAAAACAAAGCAGAACACAAGCATGGTCATCATGATGAAATGAAGACTAGCACAGAGTACAGAAAGCGTAAACACAGGATAACACAAGATGAAGACAAACAGATTGAAGAATTTGAACTGAGGAAATTGAGAAAGTCTTCAGTCAAAGTCTTCAAACATAGATATGATAAACAAGCAGCACAATACTGAGGAAATGAAAGAGTTGAGGAAATGGAACCAGTAAGCTTGGTGAAGACAATGATTTGGTAGACTAGTTCCAACTGTTGTCTCAGTTGTACATCTGGTTGGAGCGGCTGAGTATTTAAACTCGAGGACACACAGTCCCGGACACCCAGTCCTGAGCACGCAGCTCGGGACACCAAGTCCTCATTGTATTCTCTTTGAACTAAGGACACACAGTCCTCGTCCAATCACTCGTGGTAAGTCTTCAGGTGACTTCCGAACCTTGACAAACTCGGTCACTCAGCGATCCACAATTCCTCTTGGATGCTCTAGACCATGACGCCTAACCGTCTGGAAGAAGCACAGTCTTCAAAGGTAACAAGCTTCGGATCCACGCAGGATCAATCTCTTCAGTGATGCTCAATCACTTTGGGTTTGTAGGTGTTTGGGTTTGGGTTTGGGTTTTCCTCACTTGATGATTTTCACTCAAAGTCCTCGGAGGATGGGTTGCTCTCAAATGACAAGTGTCAGTTTCTCTCGGAGCAGCCAACCAGCTAGTGGTTGTAGGGGGCGGCTATTTATAGCCTAGGGAGCAGCCCGACATGATAAGACATAAATGCCCTTCAATGATATGACCGTTGGATGGATAAGATATTTTGGGACAGCTGGCGCGTAGCACAGCAACGGTCGGAAATTTGAGGTACAAATTCCTCAGGGCTATCATGTTCCTCACAGTGTAGGCAATCCGCACTAGCGAATTCCTAACTCCTCAGTCAGAACAAAGTCCTCAGTGACCAGAAGAACTGCGTCTCTGTCACTGAAGAAATTGAATGAACTGTATGAGATTTACAATGGCTTCACTCGAAGGGATTGGTAGGTGTAGGATTTGAGTTGAGCATCAAATGGAAAATTTTCCTTAGTATTTCCTCGACCCCCTTTAACAGTACGGTGTTTCCTATGACTCAAGAAACAGAAAATGAAACTACGAAAACAGAAGTCTTCACGCTTCATGTTCCTCGAATGAATACAAAGTCTTCAAGGTCACACCAATTTCTTCACTTTCAAAGTCTTCAGAAAGTCTTTGGTATATCAAAGTCTTCAGTTGAAGAACTTCATTTTTAGGGGTCGACTTTCTCTGTAAATATCAAACTCCTCATAGACTTATAGACCTGTGTACACTCATAAACACATTAGATCCTTAACATATAAGTCTTCAATACACCAAAATCACTAAGGGGCACTAGATGCACTTACAATCTCCCCCTTTTTGGTGATTGATGATAATACAGGTTAAGTTTTCAACGGGGATAAACATATGAAGTGCAAATGCTGATACTGAGGAATTTGATTGCAAGATATAGAAGAACTCCCCCTGAAGTTGTGCATAGTGAGGAATTTGCTTTTGAAGCAATGCACACTTGAAGAGATGAATCATGGAGATCTCCCCCTATATCTTGTAATTCATACATGCATTTGACATATAATATGAAGAATTTGAAATGCATGATGAAATATGGTGACTGATGTAATTCAGCATGCGTGCAATAACATTAACGAGGAATAAGCATGCAGAATAACGTAGCAGAAGTATCAGACCACCATCGGGTTTAAGTTTACAACTCGATCCAATAAAAGTTTCAGAAGAACGGGACTTGTAACTTAGCAAAAAACGCCCTTATAATAGACCTGCTTGAAGACTAACTCAGATTTCTCCCCCTTTGTCATCGAATGACCAAAAGGATCAAAACTGAGGACTAACGCCCCTGAGGATAATTAAGTTGATGAAGGAGCACCAGCGTTGTTGGGGTCGGTTGTTGTAGTAGGGCCTGCCGCTGTGTCGTCCAAGTCTTCATTTTCATCAGTGTCACGCGATGAAGAATAGGAGCTGGCCACCAAAAAAGGAACCTTGACCTTCTTGAATTTCTTCGGAGGAGGTGCAGACCAGTCAAACTCTTCTTTGAGACCCATTTTCTTCAGATCTTCAGCGCTGTAAACTTGAGACAGAACAGCCCAGGTGTGGTTGAGGGTTTCATGGAGGTAGTAGTGGTTTTTCTTCACTGCATTGTGTGTTGAAGTCATGTTGTGAAGAATTGAACCAAACTGACGCTTGACCCATTTGTGATTGCGATCAACCTTTTGATGAAGACTGAGGAGTAACTCACGATCAGTCATCAGCCTGGGTGATGTAGCTTGAGGATTTTGCTTGGCATTGTTGGCGGCAGAGTCATGTGTGGCAGAGTCATCATTGGTGGAATAGGATGCAGCCTTGCGAAATTGACCATCCAATGGACGAATGCCTTCATCTATCACAACAGTTGCCTTGCCTTTGTCATCAGCTGAGGAAAATGTCCTTTTGAGGACTTCAATTGGAGGCAAGTAGCTGCAGTGGTTCAGAGTGTCAGCTTTGTAGTTGAGTGAAGACCTTGTCCTGATGAATCTCATAATCCATGGCGCATAAGGCTTCAGCTCAAACGATGACATGGCAATATTGGCCAGAGTCCTCATGAAGAAATCATGGAAGTTGACGGGAACGCCATGACAGATGTTGAAAAGCATATTCTTCATGATGCCAACGACTTCTTCATCATTCGAGTCGTGGCCTTTGATAGGACTCATTGTCTTTGACAGAATGCGATAGACAGTCCGAGGCACATACAACAATTCCTTGACGAGGAAATTGGTTCAAGGGGCCTGCCCTGGCTTCAAAGGCTTCATCAGAACTTTCATGTAGTGATTTGAAAGCTCAGGTTCATTGTAAACACAACGTGCATCTTCAGTGGGAGGACTTAGTGGAAGGGCACGAAGCAATTCAGACGTTGGTGCCTTGTAGTGAGTGTTCTCTGTCATCCAGTCCAGAACCCATGAGTTCACATCTTCAGAATCGCTTGTGATGTGCAGCGTTGCGAAGAACTGAAGAATGAGTTCTTCATTCCAATCACATATGTCAGTGCAGAAATTCAGTAGCCCAGCATCGTGAAGAACACTGAGAACTGGCTCGAAGCACGGCAGAGACTCCATGTCTACGTGAGGAATATGTGCATGATTGAAGACTTTGTGTTTGTTGAACAGTACTGAGGAATAGAAGTTGGCTTGACTAGCAGTCCAGAAACGCCTCTTCCTTATGCGAGCAGAGTCATATGGATTATAATCTGTGAAGAACACGTGCTCACCAAAGAAGTCTTCAGCCTTGAACTTTTGCTTCCTTGAGAACGGATCCTTTGGCTTTGGCAATGGAGTGTCTGTGAGTTGCATCACGACCTCAGGAATCGCGATCTCAGGTTCTTCAGGCTAAGGAATTTCTGGTTCCTCTTCAGGTGCAGTCACATTTTCAGCAGCAGGAGTTTCTTCAACACTAGTGGCTGGAATATCATCACGGACAGGTGAGGTGGGATGAGTTTCTTCAGAGCCCATTTGAACTGTTGGTGCAGGGGAGTGAGGAATTTGCTGTAGTGGAGTGAAAAGTGGAGAGTTGGGATGCTGACTTTCCCAAAAATCATCATTCATCACTGGCGTTATGCTGCCAATGTCCACATCTTCATCATCAATTTATTCAACACCAGCCTCTTCAGCAGTAAACTGAGGTATTGGTGATGATACCACTGGGGTTGAAGGGATCGTATCCACTTAAATTTCCTCATCAATCTGGTCTGAGGAAGCAGCAGATTGAGTTTCTTCATCAGATCCGCTTGGGATCTCATATTCTTCATCAAAAGGAACAAGGTCCTTTGATGGCATGGTTGAAATTGGAACAACATCAATGGGATTTTCAAAAGAGCTGGTCATAGGCTTCATCTTCTTTGGAGCTGAAGATTCTGAAGCACTTGATGCTTTCCTTTTCTTCACTGCAGCTTGCTCTACAGCCTTGGTCTTCTTCACATCTGATGCAGATGGAAGGATAGGAGTTGGTGTAGGCGCGGGAGGAGCTGAGGAATATGTTTGAATTTCCTCAGGCGCAACTAATGCAGTTGCCCTGACTTCTTCAGTTTCTTCAGGCGCACCACTAGTGGATGCCCTGGCAATTTCTTCAGCAGCTGGAATGGAGTCATCAGCCCTGGAACTAGCATTTTCTTTAGCAGCCTGAAAGTCATCAGCGGTGCTGGCATGTTCTTCAGTGGGCTGAGCAGAAGCTTCAGCGTGAGGAACTTCTTGTTGCGTTGGGGCTGCAACATTGGTGAACTTCTCAGTCAGTTTCACAAATCTGACTTTGGCTCCTTTCCAATCAGCATAGTATGAGTCAAATTTGTCGCTGAGGGCTTTGATGTCAGCCTGCATCTTGATGAGTTCTTCAGTTGTCATCTTGACAACATTTTTCTTCAGAAGTTTCTCTTTTCTGTACTGTGATTTCTTGATTTCTCTGGCCCTATCATATTTCCATTTCTCCTCTTGGATGAAATAAGTCAGCATGTGGCTTTGACCAGGAGTCAACTTGAAGTCAGGCATAGGCGTGTTTGGATCCTTGTGCCAGAGATCAATGTAGTCTAGGATCGCTCTTGGATCCAACAGCAGCAGCACAGGTGTGCCTTTGGCTCTAGCGGCCCTTTCTTGTCTGTCCCTGATGATTTCTGCAAGTTCTTCTTCATCAGCCTCATCTTCTTCAGATAGCACATTGAAGACAACCTGCTTCTTCTTAGGACTTGGGCGAGGACCTCGTCCATTAGTAGCCTTTTTCTTCAGCAGAGAGGGTCCAGCTGAGGAACTTGGTGCAGCTGAGGAACTTGCTGAGACACCAGAGGCAATTGAGATGCCTGCAGTCCTTTGGCACGTGGCAAGATGCACAGGTGCTGAGGACTTTGTCGGAACAGATGAGGATTGTGGAGGAGGTGCTGAGGACTTTGGTGGAGCAGGAGCAGCATGAGGAATTTGCTTTGAAGATTTTGAAGTTCCTGGTCGTGAGGGCGCAGCTGAGGGTGAAGCACTTGGCTTTCGAGCGGTCTTCTTTGCCATTGATTTCCTCGGCTTGATAGAGGCCTCAGTGGCAGCAGCAGCATCAACAGCATCTTCGTTGCATTTCTTCACTGCTTGTCTGGCTTGTCTTGCCAACTTGGCTTGACGCCTTGCCCATTCCTCAGGAAAATCCTCACCGCGTTTGATGCTAGTGGGATCAGCCACTTGGCCAGGTGCCAATGGGGCTCTTGGGCATGGAGGGTTGAGAGCTAATTTCCTCATGTACTTTGGAGTAACATATCTGTACTCCCTCCACTCTCTTGCCCATCTCTGGTCTATCCTTTGAATGCACACCTTGCGCTGATTCTTGGTCTCTTTGCCAAACTTGGCTTCACCAGGCATGCAGTACTCTTTGTAAATGTCCTCAGGGATTTCAAACGCAGTCATGACCTCAGGTTTCTTTCCTCCTTTCTGCGGCCTCTTACCATCTGCCATATTCTTCAGCTGAGGAATTTGAACAATAGAATTCTCTGAAGAAGTATGCAGTTTTTCTTCGAGGAACGCGGCAAATGAGTTAAGTTGATGAGAACCTAGTGATTCAGCAGCAGACATGAGTACCTGTGAACAGAGTATAGTTGCGAGGAATTTGGAGAGGTCATATGCGTTCTCAGAGGGTTTTTCAAAAAGAACAAGTTTGAGGAATTTGATCAGATGCGTCTTGAGGAATTTCACTAAGCGCGCTTTATCTTAGGTTCCAGAGTTGTATAGATCGAAGATCCACACAATTGAGGAATCTTGAAGAAAATGGTGCTTAGGGAAATGAATCAAGAACAGATGATATGTGAGGTGTTTAGTGTGTGAAGATTTGAAGAATAAAACACCTTTGAAGATTTTGTAGAAAAACTTCGAATCAAAGAGGGCAGTAAAAGTAACTTTTAATTACCCTAAATGAAGAACACGATGAAAGAGAGGTGAAACAGTGAAGTTCGTCGGTGTAGATCTTCCACGCCCTAACTCGGCGGAGGAAGACGTCTACGGCGGCGGCGGAGGTGAAGATTTCCGCGGTTGGCGCGAGTACGACGGTGACGAGGTCGAGGCAGTGAAGCTCTTCCTCACCGGCGACGATGGAGTAGCGGCGGCGCTAGGGTTTGGGAAGCTCGAGCAGGAGAGAGAGTTCGAGCGGAGTAAAAGAAGTGAGGAAGGGATAAGGGGGTATTTATAGTAGTAGTGAAAAACTGTTCGCCCGAAGATTTGGGACGAACGTGCCCCTGACCCTTCTCCTTCGCACGACATGTGTCACCCACGTACAGTGTAGTGGAGATCGTGTAAGATCGTGGGTGAGTAGAATAATGCATCGTGGGATGCGGGACGGTTTGTGCGGGAAAACCGAAAATTTGGATAAGATTAGTTTTAAAGTTCCGTTTGCAATTTCTTCAGCTGACAAGGACACAGTGAAGATTTTGAACGAGTTTCAAATAGAACGCACATGAAGAATTTGTGAATAGATTGGATTGAGTATAGCATAGAGGGGGAAGGGTCCGATCACATTCACTTAGCAGAGAAACATCAACTTGAAGAAATAGCCATAAGTGAATGATGTAGAGGACATAAACTCATATATATATATATATATAGCCAATGAAGAAAAACAATGGAAACAGTGAAGATTTTGAAAAGTTGAAGAATTTGAACAACTGAGGAATTTCAAACTGAAAAAAACTCAAATTGAAGATTTTCAACTTTTGTGGTGGCGTGACCCACCGTATAAGAATGATGATTTCAGACACCGCGTACAATTGTCGTAGGGTTCTGAGAATCAAATTCTTCGTTAATTTCTTCACACTTAGAGTGTTATTCTTCATTGATTGAAGAAAAACATTTCTTCATGTGTTGCACATCTAAGTCATCAATTTTGCATAAGTGTTAGGATGAGTGCCTTTTCAAAGTACATTCGAAGACTCTAAGATATTTAGCTCACACCGCAACTTGCTAAATCTCTTCTCATCCAAGGGCTTGGTGAACATATCGGCTAGTTGTTCTTCAGTCTTCACATGCTCAATAGAAATGTCGCCCTTCAACACATGATCGCGAAGAAAATGATGACGAATCTGAATGTGCTTTGTCTTCGAGTGCTGAACTGGGTTGTGAGCAATCTTGATGGCACTCTCATTGTCACAGATGAGAGGCACATTCTTCACGTTGATGTCGTAGTCCTTGAGTGTTTGCATCATCCATAGCAGTTGAGCACAGCAAGAACCAGCAACAATGTACTCAGCTTCAGCAGTAGACAGTGATACGCAGTTCTGTTTCATTGAGGACCAACAGACCAAAGATCGTCCGAGGAAATGAGAAGTACCAGATGTTGACTTGCGGTCCACACGATCACCAACATAGTCAGAGTCAGAATATCCAATGAGATCAAAATCCGAGCCCTTGGGATACCATAATCCTAGTGTTGGTGTGTGAGCTAGATATCGAAGAATATGCTTCACAGCCTTATGGTGTGATTCCTTCGGTGCAGCTTGAAATCGGGCACACATGCAAACACTAAGCATTATATCTGGCCTAGATGCACATAAGTACAATAAAGAGCCAATCATGGAGCGGTATACCTTATGATCGAAGTCAATACCATTTTCATCAGTGCATAGTTGACCATTTGTGGGCATAGGAATTTTGATGCTTTTGCAGTCCTGCATGCCGAATTTCTTCAGGACATCCTTGAGGTATTTCTCCTGAGATATGAATATGCCATTGCGCTGTTGACGAATTTGAAGACCTAAGAAGAACTTCAACTCTCCCATCATAGACATTTGATATTCTTCACTCATCATATAGGCAAATTCATCACTATAATGTTGGTCAGTACAGCCAAAGATAATATCATCAACATATATTTGGCACACGAACAATTCACCATCATAAGACTTAGTAAAGAGAGTAGGATCGAGTGAACCGGGTGTGAAGCCTTTCTTCATGAAGAATTCCTTCAAAGTATCATACCACGCCCGTGGGGCTTGCTTGAGGCCATAGAGGGCCTTATTGAGTCTGAATACTTTGTCAGGATTCTTTGGATCTTCAAAACCTGGGGGTTGAGCAACATATACTTCTTCCTCAAGCTTACCATTGAGGAATGCACTTTTCACATCCATTTGATATAAGATGATATCATGATGGTTAGCATAAGCAAGTAATATGCGAATAGCCTCAAGTCTAGCAACAGGTGCAAAAGTTTCATCGAAATCAACTCCTTCAACCTGTGTGTAGCCTTGAGCTACTAAACGTGCCTTATTCCTCACCACAAGGCCGTTTTCATCTCGCTTGTTGCGGTAGATCCATTTTGTGCCAATGATATTATGCTTCCGAGGATCTAGACGATTGACCAGTTCCCAGACGTTGTTGAGCTTGAACTGATGTAATTCTTCTTGCATGGCCTGAATCCACTCAGGCTCCAGAAATGCTTCATCTACCTTAGTGGGCTCTGTGATAAAGACAAAAGCAAAGTGCCCACAAAAGTTAGATAAGTGTGAGGCTTTTGAGCGTGTGAGAGGACCTGGTTCTCTAATGTCATCGATGATCTTCTCCACTTGCACTTCTTTTGCAATGCGAGGATGAGCTGGTTGTCGTTGAGGAATTTGATCAGCATTTTCTTGCATCAATTTCCTCAGCATTTTCTTCAGATGCATCAGCTCAACGTTCTTCACGTTCTGGAATGAATTCTTCAGCAGATTCTTCAGTAGGAATGACATCTTCAGTAGCCTTGTGCTTGATAGAATCCTTAGGTGCTGGTTCATCTAACACAGAAGGTAGGTGCTCTATTTGCGAGCCATTAGTTTCATCGAACCACACATCTAGTTTCAACAATCTTGTGAAGAACATTGTTGAAGACTCTGTAGGTGTGCGAGTCCTTTCCGTAACCAAGCATAAAACCTTCATGTGCTTTCGGTGCAAATTTAGAGTTGTGATGAGGATCTCTAATCCAGCATTTAGCACCGAAGACTTTGAAATAACTCACATTGGGTTTCTTGTCAGTGAGGAGTTCATAGGCAGTCTTCTTGAAGAATTTGTGAAGATATACTCTGTTGATGATGTGGCACGCAGTATCAATTGCATCAACCCAGAAACGACGAGGGGTTTTGTACTCATCGAGCATAGTGCGAGCCATCTCAGCAAGAGTCCTGTTCTTGCGCTCCACGACGCCATTCTGTTGAGGAGTATAAGGAGCAGATAACTCATGAGTAATACCAAGTTCATCAAGATAGTCATCGAGACCAAAATTCTTGAACTCAGTGCCATTGTCACTTCTGATGTGCTTGATATTTACACCAAAGTTGGTTGAAGCCCTCGAGGAAAATCGTTTGAAGACTTCCTGCAATTCGTGTTTGTAAGAGACAAGGTGTACCCATGTGTAACGAGAGTAATCATAAACAATAACAAAGCCATATTGAGATGCTTCATTTGAAACAGAAGAATAATGATTAGGACCAAAGAGATCCATGTGAAGCAATTCAAATGGACGAGTGGTGGTCATGATAGTCTTCACTGGATGCTTGGCCTTGGTCATCTTTCCAGCTTCACAGGCACCGCATAAGTGATCCTTGAGGAATTTGACATTCTCAATGCCAATGACATGCTTCTTCTTTGCAAGCGTGTGCAAATTCCTCATGCCTGCATGACCAAGTCGTCGATGCCATAGCCATCCTTCTAAAGCT
Organism: Aegilops umbellulata; assembly: GCA_032464435.1. NCBI lineage: Eukaryota > Viridiplantae > Streptophyta > Magnoliopsida > Poales > Poaceae > Aegilops > Aegilops umbellulata. The sequence goes on along the minus strand of CP136054.1, from coordinate 368,323,280 downwards.
TTTGCGAGTAGGCACACGGCTGGTTGTGAATCTACAGAGAAATCAACAATATACAAGTCTCCTCTCCTAAAGCCTTCGAAGACTTTGGAATTGTCAGCTTCCATAATCACAACACAACGATACTTGCCAAAGACAACAACCATATCAAGATCACAAAGCATTTAGACAGACATAAGGTTGTATCCTAAGGACTCAACAAGCATGACTTTGTCCATGTGTCGATCCTTTGTGATAGCAACCTTACCTAGACCGAATACCTGACTTTTGCTTTTGTCAGCGAAGATGATATGCTTCAGATGTGATGATGATAAGGGAGCATCCATCAATAGATTCTTGTCACCAGTCATGTGATTTGTACATCCACTATCGAGGACCCACTCAGTGGCTTTGGGTTGATCATCCTGCAGATGAATTAGTGCAACTTACGAACCTCATATACTTCAGCAGTAAAGAATATGATATCACAATTCATCAGATCAATCTCATCAAGTAGTAAGAAAAATAAAGCAGTAGGAGGACGTGTGAAATGAAAGTTCATTTCATCATGATTAGCCTGCGTCCTTTCAGGCACTTTGTCAGGTCCCCAGCAAATTCTTCAGACGTTACAGTACGTCTGGAGACCTGACCCTGCACAAGAGATTAGTTCTTTTTCTTCACCACCCACATCTGAAGGGGTGGCAAAGATTTCATCACTCTGCGAGCTCCACATGAGAATGGTGGCATGGAGGCCAATCCATTTTGTTTCACATAAGAGTGGTTAGGGTAAGCATATGAATAAGCAGAGAAATTCTTCGAGGACTTATGAACATAATAATTTGAAGAATAATGCTCATATTCATAGCCCTTGGCTCTTCCCTGTGAAATAGAGTTGTTAGCATGATGATGTTCATATGAGGACTTTGATCCATGTGAGGAATTTGATCCCCTTGAGGAATATGGTCCATATGAGCACTTGGATCCATATGAAGAATTTTGTCCATATGAAGAATTTGATCTGGGGTTCCTATTCTTCACAGGTGGTGTCATGAGGACATTCACCTGAAGACTTTCAAGGCACTTTTTGGGAACCCAGATTTTCTTCATAGGGGAACCATTCCTGCAGTTAGTGCCAACATATCTAGCAAATACTTCAACATTCTGATTTTTGAACAGTTTATAGTTGGAGTCAAATGACTCATCAGAAGAATGTGAAGATTCACATGTATAGCTAGATAAATTAGATGGATCAACTGGAGGTCCCTTTGCAGCAACCCATGAGGTTTCGGGGTACTGCTCAGGCTTCCAATATGTACCATCAGCATTGAGTTTCCTCTCAAAGGCAATACCCTCTTTCCTAGGGTTCCTGTTGAGGATCTGCTTTTTAAGCACATCACAAAGAGTCTGATGCCCTTTGAGGCTTTTGTACATGCCTGTCATATACAATTTCTTCAGCCCTGCATCATCAGTGATACTAGCAATGTCCTCAGATGAGGAATTAGTGATAGCATAGGCAGGTGAAGAATTTGTAACATTAGAAGCATTTGAACATTCAGGTGAGGAATTAGCAGATTCTCGTTCAATGCATTTAAAACATGGAGGAATAAATTCTTCCTAAGCAGCACTGATTTGTTGAGCAAGTAATGAATCGCGCTCCTTCTGAAGATCTTCATAACTCACTCTTAGCTTCTCATGGTCAGATAAGAGAGAGTTAAGCTGATCTTGAAGGGAGTCATACTTAGAATGAAGTCTCTGAAGACTTTCAGCCAAAGCTTTTGACTGATCCATTTCTTCGCCCAACATATCATTGCTCTTACTAAGCATTTCGTGAGCCTTTTCCAAAGCTCCTTAGCAAGTTTGACGTAACTGGGTCCAAATTCATCACCAGATTCATCATCACTAGATTCGGACAGATAGCATTCAGTTATCTTTTCACCATCTGCCATAAGACATGGTGAGGAAGATGATGATTCTGGTTCAAATGTCATTGACTTGAGAGAGTCCTTGAAGTCCTCGAACCAAGGATCATGACGTGTTCAATGACCCTCATAGACATCAGAGATATGGTCCCAGATAAGCTTCGCCTGATCGAGATGCGTCACGTTCCTGAACTGATTTCGAGACAGACTGGAGCAGATGACAGCCTTCGTTATGAGGTTGAGATGAGTGTACTTGCGAATGTCATCAGCTTCCGCCATCTTGCACAGATCGGTCAGACCAATCTCAATGACGGTCCACAGCTTGCTGTTCATCGCCATGAGACGCTTCTTCATCATGGCCTTCCATTTGGGATACTCGTGACCGTCAAAGATGGGGCATGTCACTTTCTTCATATCTGCGATCAACATAACTAAAAATCCAGGCGGTTAAACCAAAATCACATAGAACAAGGGAGTACCTTGCTCTGATACCAATTGAAAGTGCGTTATATCGACTAGAGTGGGGGTGAATAGGCGATTTTTATGAAATTCTTCACTGAGGAATTTGCTAGTGAGGAAATTCCTTAGCGAAGAACTACTAGCAGCGGAATAAGTACTCAGATGAAAACAAAGCAGAACACAAGCATGGTCATCATGATGAAATGAAGACTAGCACAGAGTACAGAAAGCGTAAACACAGGATAACACAAGATGAAGACAAATAGACTGAAAAATTTGAACTGAGGAAATTGAGAAAGTCTTCAGTCAAAGTCTTCAAACATAGATATGATAAACAAGCAGCACAATACTGAGGAAATGAAAGAGTTGAGGAAATGGAACCAGTAAGCTTGGTGAAGACAATGATTTGGTAGACCAGTTCCAACTGCTGTCTCAGTTGTACATCTGGTTGGAGCGACTGAGTATTTAAACTCGAGGACACACAGTCCCGGACACCCAGTCCTGAGCACGCAGCTCGGGACACCAAGTCCTCATTGTATTCTCTTTGAACTAAGGACACACAGTCCTCGTCCAATCACTCATGGTAAGTCTTCAGGTGACTTCCGAACCTTGACAAACTCGGTCACTCGGCGATCCACAATTCCTCTTGGATGCTCTAGACCATGACGCCTAACCGTCTGGAAGAAGCACAGTCTTCAAAGGTAACAAGCGTCGGATCCACGCAGGATCAATCTCTTCAGTGATGCTCAATCACTTTGGGTTTGTAGGTGTTTGTGTTTGGGTTTGGATTTTCCTCACTTGATGATTTTCACTCAAAGTCCTCGGAGGATGGGTTGCTCTCAAATGAAAAGTGTCAGTTTCTCTCGGAGCAGCCAACCAGCTAGTGGTTGTAGGGGGCGGCTATTTATAGCCTAGGGAGCAACCCGACATGATAAGACATAAATGCCCTTCAATGATATGACCGTTGGATGGATAAGATATTGTGGGACAGCTGACGCATAGCACATCAATGGTCGGAAATTTGAGGTACAAATTCCTCAGGGCTACCATGTTCCTCACAGTGTAGGCAATCCGCACTGGCGAATTCCTAACTCCTCAGTCAGAACAAAGTCCTCAGTGACCAGAAGAACTGCGTCTCTGTCACTGAAGAAATAGACTGAACTGTATGAGATTTCCAATGGCTTCACTCGAAGGGATTGGTAGGTGTAGGATTTGAGTTGAGCATCAAATGGAAATTTTTCCTTAGTATTTCCTCGACCCCCTTTAACGGTACGGTGTTTCCTATGACTCAAGAAACAGAAAATGAAACTATGAAAATAGAAGTCCTCACGCTTCATGTTCCTCGAATGAATACAAAGTCTTCAAGGTCACACCAATTTCTTCACTTACAAAGTCTTCAGAAAGTCTTCGGTATATCAAAGTCTTCAGTTGAAGAACTTCATTTTTAGGGGTCGACTTTCTCTATAAATATCAAACTCCTCATAGACTTATAGACCTGTGTACACTCATAAACACATTAGACCCTTAACATATAAGTCTTCAATACACCAAAATCACTAAGGGGCACTAGATGCACTTACAGAGCTCAAGAAACATTATCCTGGGTATCCACCATGCTGGTAATAAGCTTACCAAGCTGATTAGCTTTGTCCTGTTTGGCGCTAAAATCCTCCAACGCTTGCTGTTGCACCAGAAAGTATGCACCTGAATGCTCCAGGGACTTCCGCAGTCCTTCCGCTTCTTGTCGCAGCACAGCTGATCGATGTCTTTCAGCTTGTAGTTGAGACTCAAGAAACCGAACTGATTCAGACAGTGAGTTTGAATAGCTTGTGCAAGCAGTAGTGGCGAGTAACTCCAACACTAAACCAAGACAGGATGTGTCACTATCCTGAACCTTATCTGCATTACTTCCTTTACCGTTTCTTAATAAGGCACTCTTCCCCAATATTCTGTCAGCATTCTAAAAGAAGAAACAAGAAGACACATAACAAGTTTAGCATGTACTAGTATATGAAACTCATTTCGGTGAACCAGTTCATTAGTAAGGTGGACAGGATTAAACTACCAAGTCTCCTATTGCCAAGTACTAGTACATAATAAAAGCATCAAAAAACATATATCTATGTCCTATGGTAGCAATGGAATCTTAAATTAGAACAGTTGTTCTTCAGGTTTAGGCACTTGTTCTACATGAACAGAGTACAGTAAGACGCAAGAATATAATACTTAAAAATAGAAAATGAGCTCATAGACCTTACCACATTCTTGGTTCGGGACCAGTACAGAACAAGGGGCGTTCCCAGTCATCGTCCAGTAAATGTGTCTCAGGAGAACGTAAGGGAATTTGATGAGTTTCTTTGCCGGTGAAGTACGTTTTCTTCAGGTAATTCCGATACTGCCACCAAGAATTCTTGAAGATAGCAGAGGTATTAGCACAGGTTACCTCATCCTGAGTTTCCAAATCGGACCTTCTCTATAGAGAAAAATGGGAAAATTTGTTGTATTATAACCATCATGGAGGTAGGATGTATGGGATGAAGCAAAGTAATTGCCATGAATAACATTACTTACACATAACTCCTGGACAAACACCTGCAACTGGCATTTTCCTTCATCTTCAGTATAATATTTCCAAGATGGGAAGATACGCACATACGATTTAACAACATCAAATGCGATAGATGCTAAACTATGACTAGCTGGTTGTGCTTCCTCCACAGGAATAGGCGTACTAACTGGTGGAGTTGGGGTTCGCCGTGGTAGTACTGCCCCTTTGGGCACTGGAGCTGCCTTACTAACTGCTCTTGTTTGGGAGCTCTGTGGTGGAGATGGTGTTGTGTCAACAGGAACTGGGTTACTATCGGCTGGGGTTGGGGTTAGATTGGGTGAAGCTGGTTCTCTGTCCATCGCAGTAGGGGTACAATATGCGAGAGTTTGGGCTATGTGTGGTAGGGCTGGTTCTTGTGCATGTACAACCGGGGTGCTATCTCCACCAAGAGGTAGCACTGTTTTATTTGAAGACCGTGTTTTTAGTCCGCTAGATACTGGCATCACCCGCTCGAATTCAAATGGCTGATAAATAGGAAACATAGTTAAATGTACAGACATTGTATGAGAGACAGATGCAATAGATAGTGTGGAAAAAAAGAGGGCATGAAATAGTTGACATGTATATTGTTTAACTAAAACGGATAGCATGACATAATTTCACATGTATGATGTCTATCTAAACTGGAAAGCATAGCATAACATAATTCAAAGATATGATGAATAACTAAACAGGATCGCATGACATAATTCACCTACATGTTATCTAAGTAATCAGGATCGCATCATTTAATTCACATATGTGATTTATATGCTAAACAGAGGGCATTCGATATGATGTCTGAACTAAGAACATGGTGTTGAATATTGTGTATATGATGTCTAAACTATGCAATGCAAGACACCGTATGCATGATATGAGCAGTATAACCGTGCCAAGTTAGAGCATACACCTCAGTGGGGGAATAAGACTGGTCATCTATCTCTGAATCCATCTCTGAGGAGCTATCGGAACCCAACAAGAGATCTGCTTTGACAGGTAACACTGTCTGCTCTGAAGGCCTTGTTTTCACTCCAGATTTTTCCATCTCCCACCCAAATGGCTGATTCAGGAGGAGTAGTTTAATGTACAAACATTGTCGACAAATGGAAATGTAATGAAGAAAAGGATGGGCAAGATATCATTCAAATATATGATGCCTGGTTAAACAAGATGGCATTGCGCATTTCACATATATTATGGCTGGCCAAAAGACATGAGACTGCATAATTCCCATATATGATATAGAAACTAAACAGGTGGCATTACAGAACATGTCTAAACTAAGCAGATGACATATATGATGTCAAAAGTAGGCACTACAAGGCAACATATGCATGATATGACTAACATCATCATGCCAAGGTAGAGCAAACACCTTGGGGGGTAAATAGGAGTGGTCAGCGGCGTCTGAATCCGCCTCAGAACAGATATCTTCCTCTGGATTACAATCTGGAGAGGGGTGGGGAGGGTTTGCCATTGAACCCACCATGGAGCGATGTCTGCATGACATTGTATTGCCACGCAAAACTCTTCTCTTTTTCTCTACATGTTCAGCATGACTGTGTACAATATCTGACATGCATACGAAAAAAATATGGTGAGATTATGTAAGGAGAGCATGCAGAAATTTAGAGTGATGGTAACAACCAGTGGATCGATGTTTTTCCATTGAACCAAAATAGCCCTAATGGATCGACGTGAATGTATAGTAATAAGTGATGCAACAAGTGTACAACCTCTTTGCCGTAGCCGTGTCGACCTCAGCATCATTGGGTTGGTCACTGAAGCAGTTGAGGAAGAGGTGGTTGTCGGAGGTGTGGAGGAAGATCTGAGGAATCTATAGACGGCGTCCAGGGCATTGCTCTGCTGTGATGGATCGTTCTATCGTTGGAGCAGCTCCGGTGAGCCGTAAGACGTCAAGGCTGAAGCAGCACAAGACAGACATCGTCAATCTCAAGTGGGATTCTAATAGCATCCCCAATAGATGATGTAAAATGGATGTAAAATTAACATCACCAAAAACCACCTGACTACAACAGATGAGGTAAAAACTGTTGACTCTGAACTTAACTGTCGAAACTGAAATTTACTTTGGAATCTGAATGCTACTGTCGAAACTGAACGCAATGGTAGCAGAGAGGCACTTGACATGTAGTTTAGGGAGGGCATGCAGTTCATCTTCAACCTGCACCCCCCTGAGCCGCCAGCCACCACCGCCCGAACCGCCGGCCCCAGCACCGCCTCGCCGCCCCGAAACAACTCGCCACCGCCGCCCCGGCCAGCCCTCTAGCCCCCCGCCCCACCTTGAACCCTAAGATAGATAGTGGGGTACCTCTCCGGCGAGCCCCCATCCCCGCTGCGGGTGGTTCTTCCTTAACTCTGGCGAGCCCCCCCCCAACCCCTGAAGATCGACTGACCCAAAAGTCGATTCAGTCGACTAAAGTGTGGCTTAATCGGAGCAGAGCAGCAGCACGAGCGAGGGGGAGAGCAGCAGCAGCAGCTGGGCGAGCGAGCGATCGAGCGAGAGCCGGAGCAGTAGCAGCAGCAGTGCGAGCGAGCGAGCGACCGAGAGCTAGAGCAGCAGCAGCAGCAGATCCGGCTGGTATGGACGCCGCTGCCAAAGGGGCCTCGCACTGGGGGAGAGCCGCCATGAAGATGTCGCCCGCGGCGCCGGCTTCAAGGTAGCCGCTCCATGGGGGTGCGGGATGGAGCACCGTTGGCGCCGGGAGGTCGAGTTAAGGAGAAGGTGCGATGCGATGAGTGTACAACCTCTTTGGTGGCGCCGAGTAGGCCTCGGCTTCGTCCGAGGAGTCAGTGAGGATGATGCGGTTCCGGTGGAGCAGGTTAAGGCAGCTTTGTGGGGATGGAGCAGCCGCGATAGACGAGGCAATCGTCGAAGCAACTCCTTGGAGGTGGAGGACGGGGTGGCTGAACCGGCAAGACGGTGAGATGGACGACGGATCCTCATCCGGGGAGGTGGACGAGGGACGTCGAGCTGTTGCGGTGGACGACGTCGTCGGGGAAGAGGCTCCGACTGGGCAGTGGTGACGTGGCGGATGAAGGAGGATGGGGTTTCGCGGCTGGAGCGGAGAGGTTATGGATGCCTGGGATTTCGAATGGCGAAAAGGGGGCGATGGGAGGGGGTGAAGCATGACTTAGGAACGCGCTTGTCCAAAATATAGGGTGTGTTACAAAAGTACCCCCCACCGATTTGAACTAGCGGCCCTTTCGGCTCAGGGTTAGAAGGGGGATTTCGCGTGTCGGGATTTGGTAGCTGGAGGGAGTTTTCGCGCGCGTTGAAATTTCGGGATAGCAAGGCGCGGGTTGTGAAGGCGCTAGTTTTGGGAGCATGATATCTGAATTTTCGGGATATAACAAGACGCGGGTTGAATTTTAGGGACAAGCCTAACGTGTAGTAATATTGTACTTGTACGTACCAAATCAATTCGCACTTCCCTCGACCAAAAAGAAAACGAAAAAAATAAAACTATTCACACCACACAAAGAGAGAGTCATGCCCCATTTTACTATACAAATGCTATTCAAAGCTACTCCCTCCTTCCATCTATATAGGGCCTAATGCGTTTTTCGATGCTAACTTTGACCAAATATTAGAGCAATGATATATTACATGCAACTTACACAAAGCACACCGTTAAATTCGTCTGTGAAAGGTTCTTTCAATGATATAATTTTCACATTGTGCATGTCATGTACTATTAATCTTGTCAATAGTCAAAGGCGGTCTTAAAAATCTCATTATGCCCTATATAGATGGAAGGAGGGAGTATGAATCCATGTTATGTCCGATTAAATTTTTTCGCTTGCTGTATAATGCATGTAACCTACTCATACCAACATTTTAGTGCATTCCAAATGTCTATACTACCGCTGCAATTCGAACTAAATTTGAATTCGTTTCTCTATTTCAATAAGAATCGACAATCATGATTGTTGCCAACTTCAACCATCATAGTTTCCTTGCTATCCGCCAGATATAAATCAGATGGCCTATAATGCAGGATGGCAGGCACACCATCATCAACAACTCCGTTTTTTTATAAGAGTGGAGATAAAATATATTAAATGTAGTATACCATGTTCATAACCACACCATGTGTATCACCGTTATATATATTCACACATGCGTCGGTTTGAAACACTATGATAAATTCTTCGAATATCTGAATTTGCTTTTTTATAATGAAGTATATATGATCTCTATTCGTCTTTTACACCCACACAACCCTCTTATCTTTGTAGCTAGCGCTAACTTTCTGTTGTGCATGCACACACCCCGCATCCCTCTCACCCTCCCTCGGCATTCTCTAGCTCCATCGCGCAAATTCGTCTTTTCACTTTAGGTCGTTCACCCACGGTGTGTGTAGGCCCCCTAGCTCCTTCTTTACGGCACACATCGATCGATATGCCTCTCTAGCCAGCTGTGCCTAGCACAAACACAAGCTTCCCCTCTTCTCTTGTCACCGTCCATGCCTCACTCCCACCACTCTTTTCATCGTTCTCGTACTCGCACACTCCTCCCCCCTCAATATAGTATGTCTCTCGTACCACCTCCTATATGCATCCCTCTCTCTCTATCCTTCTCCTCGTGCCTCATTTGCTTCTAACACACACATGCATGTATACCGATCGATCTCCCAACATATACCTAGATCGACTTTAACTACCCCCCCCATCGATCGACATACCTCACAAGTTATGTCTCTCCTTTCTCTTACAAATGGTGATTGATCTTCCTATGTAGTTACGTCTGCTTACCACAGCCACATCGTCCCCCCTCATCATTCGTGCATGCCTCCTGACCCGTCTCTCACACGCACGTGCACAGACAACAAGCAGCCATCTCCTCTCTTATTGATGTTGCGGGCGTGCCCTCCATTTTTCTAGCAAGCCTATCCCACCAATTGTTAGAAGCAACTCCACTACCACCCCCTCCAACACTCTAGCTCTGTCTCTCTCCCAACCTTATTCATCTCCTGCACATATGCATGGATGTCGATCGATCTCCCTTAATACATGAGGCAGATCGATCTCCTTAATACATGAGGTAGGCCTCTCTCCTCCTCCACACATATACCAGCCATTGTACCTCTATAGTTAATTGGGCCTCCCTCTTCCCCCACCACACACCGATAGTCGAGCGCTGCAGGTAGGTATCCATGCCACAGAGACAAACTGCACATGTCCCATCTCACGTTCCAGTAGGCCAGCCACTCTATATCTTTGACGTGGGCACACACAAATTCGATGGCACTCTTTATCGATTGCGCGCGCACACACACACACATCATCCCTCTCTTCGATTCGATGGACACCTCAAGCCAATGATACCTCCACTCTCTTCTCGTGGATCGCCCCCTCTATATATATGTTATATCCAGGACTCTATTTCACACATATTGCATATGTTACATTTTTTTATTGACCCCCCCCCCCACAAAAAAAACTCTCGAGAACCCACACACTATATCTCTCTAGGTTTGTATCTCTCTCACACAACCCCACGTAGGTGGTGTACGTATACAAGAAGAGAATAGGTGCACCGTGCACGTACTCACGCTTCGTGCCCAGCCACACCCGCGCGGGTACACGGTGGAGCTCATTTCTTTATGAAATGGCAGCCCACATGCTAATTTGAACGCCTGTAGCGGTTGTTTACCTAGGGAGGTCGTGTACCACGCGTGCACGAAACAAAGTTCGACTTGACGCGTTGCCGCGTTATTTTTAAATAAAGTTATAGCGCTCAATGGCACGTACACAGAATATAAAATGATTTTTATGGAAAAAAGGTAGTCTGCTCACTATATACAATGGAGCCTGCCTGCCTGGTTTGTCGCTCTTCAGAGTATCTCACACAAGGCTCCGGTGGCCTCTCTCTCTCTCTCTCACCGTTGGTCACTGATCCGGTCGCATCCCGTCCGCCGGGGGAATGGAGTGCGGTGGCCTCTCTCTCTCTCACCGTTGGTCACTGATCCGGCCGCATCCCGTCCGCCGGGGGAAAGGGAGTGCGGTGGCCTCTCTCTCTCTCTCTCTCATCGTTGGTCACTGATCCGGCCGCATCCCGTCCGCCGGGGGAAAGGGAGGAAGTGCATTTTTTCTCCGTTCGACGGCACTGAGGCAGCACATCCCGATCTGTGGTACACGCCGTTCTCTCTGACCAAGCACCGGCGCGGCAGGGCCTACACCACCTGCTCGCAGATTCCACCCGCCGCCGCTCACCTAGTTACATCCTGACGACCTCCAGGTATCCCCTCCGGCCTTGCTCCACTGCCCGTTTTCCCACGTCGCTGCATGTGGATCTTCCATAGTTCTTTGCCCAAAACGTAGCTCGTCCGGCGTACTTTCCATATTGCATTCTCGTCCTCACACTGTTTTAGACAAACACAACAGTGTTGTTATCTTCCCTTAGGACAAGGAATATGCTTCTTTTTTGTTGTCGCCTGTGTCATCAACTGTTATTGGCCAGTAATTGTTTCCTTTCTACCTCTTTTTTGCAAACAGGGCTATCCATTTCACCTCGTTGCTATTGCGACCTTTTGGTGAACTGCACAAATCACTTTTTTCTTAAGAGTGTTTTGTGCAGTTGTACTAAAATGTCACACGGGCAACGTCTCTACATTTCAGTGCGACTGCATAAAGGGAGATTGGTTTTGCTCTATCCTCCTCATCCAACTCCGAGCCTAATCTTCTCCAACTAGTTAGTCTTAAGAGAGACTGCAAAGGTGACCGGCTTCTATTTGTGTGTTTATTGTTTCATCAGCAGTCCTCTATTATCGTAATCACACTTGATATCTTTGGAACAGGGACGCTCAGCTCTATTTTAGTGGAACTGCACAAAATGATCGGAATGTTGCATGCTCCAGACAACTACTTTTTTCCCAACATGCCTTGTTGATTTAGACAGAGCTGCGGGGACATTGCTGCCAATGAAAGCATGGATCAATTTTAATTTAACACCTTCTCACAACTTTGTCTTCAGTTGTGATGTAATTATTAGCTCTGATATGCTAATAATTGACATGCATTAGCAAGGAAGTTAGTTTTTTATTGTTTCCGAAAGAGCATCGATGGCAAGACACGCGAAACAAAAGCTGAAAGCTCACACCATTGTACAATTTCATGTCGCTGGAAAGTTATTTGTATAGTACGTCGATTATGTAAACAAATGATGGAAGCTTGATAGCATTGCCAGAAGCCTCTTCATCATCCGGGTCCATGTGCCATGCACAAAAATATACTCCTGCGTTCCTAAATATTTGTCTTTTTACAAATTTCAAACGGGCATATTTTAGAGTGTAGATTCACTCATTTTGCTTCGTATGTGTACTCCCTCCGTTCCTAAATATTCTATTCGTCTTTCCAGAGATTTCAACAAGTCACTACATACGGAGCAAAATGAGTGAATCTACACTCTAAAATATGTCTATATACATATGTATGTGCCAGTCCATTTGAAATCTCTAAAAAGACAAATATTTGAGTAGTCACTCGTTGAAATTTCTAGAAAGACAAATACTCCGGAGTATATTTAAGAACCGAGGGGGTAGTGCACAACCGCATGGGAGACTCAGCTCGGTCATTGCGCCGCATTAATAGTGAGTAATGAGCAGTCAAATCATAATCCCCACCTTTCCCACTGTAAGTTGCTCTGAAGAAGCAACCATCAATACGCTCTTCTTTGAATCCGCTCATACTACTCCATCCGTCACTATTTATACAGCGTGCTTCAAAAAAAAGAAAAAAATATGTGGGACCAAGGCGACTAGCGATCGGCCTGAAAAATAGCATTGGTAGTTATAGCATGGCGTCTATTACTAGAGGGAATAATGCGTACACACATGCATGCAGTGCTTCCACCCCGGGTACACACATGCATGCACTTACTCCACTCTATAGTAGTATAGTACATGGAGAGAAAATAGTGGACTTGATTGCGGTTACCACGCCCTAATTAATTGAGCATTGAACCAAACGCGTCTAAAGTCTCTGTGGTGGTGGAAATGCATTGAGAGAAATGCATCATAATGAAGCGTGCCCTGTAAACTGTGACGGAGGGAGGAGTAGTATGAAGGTGCAAAACCAAGTACGTGTACTACTGCGCTTGGCTCTTCACCTCTTCGTGAAGTCGAACAATGATGGTACTCCGCATGTTGGGTACTACAGTGTATGCCTCTGACAATCTGACACCGAATAGACTGATGCATGTCCACCGATGGTAGGTTGCATTAGTCCAAAGGCGTAAGCGAGCTTCACCCTGTCCTGCAAGCTTCTCCTCGTTCTGTGAGTTGACGGGACACACCAAAAAGTAGTGCTAGTCCATACTCCCTCCTTTCCGGTTAATATGGCTTAATCTTTTTTGCGGGTAAATGAGAGAGCTTTATTCATATATAAGCATTCTTAGGACGATCAGCCAAGACACTGGTCACTAAGAAGCGAGGTACCCCGCAAAAAAAGAAGTAGGAAGCGAGGTGTTTCATCAAGCCAGCTCTCGGCCACATTCAAAGTGCAGCAAGCACGGTTCGCACGAAGATGCGCCGCAAGGTTTGCTGACCTGTTTACATGCTGAATAACAAAAAAAGAGGAAATATTACTGAGCGCTACTATTTGTAACAAGATATGAGCCAGAACTAAGCGATAATTGTGGCGAGTGTTCCATGCAATCAACTTCCATTATCACATGCGAGAACCCTCGAAGAGAACCAAATGTGTTGGAGATTGCTTTATCACATTTTAAAATTATAATAAGAGTGCAGACGCTCCTCCATCCGGTTCCTAGTACTAGTATAGTATGTACCTTTATGGACTATAGTAGTAGTACTAGTAAACTTTGCGCTTGGCTGTTCAGGAAGTCGAACAATAATAGCACTAGTAGTATAGTGTATGCTTCTAGCAATCTGACACCGAATTAACTGTTGCACGTCCACCGCCTGAGCGAGGGAGAGCTTGCATTAGTCAAAAGTTTCTCCTTGTCATGTGAGCCACCGCGCACAAGCTTCTCCTGTCCTGCAACCTTCTCCTCGTTCGACAAGTTAATGGGACATAGCAAAGTAATGCTAGTCCATACTGCCTCCTCTCCGGTTAATATGGCTTAATTTCAAATGAGATAAATACACTGTCTGTCACTGTATATTTGTAAAAATACGGTCAGTGGACTTCATAATACGCTCATTGCGCTCAATATATATATTTTCCGGTGTTCATACGGTCACTAGCTCACCCTGACTGAGTATGTGTGTGCATGCACGTGTAGGTTGAGCACTTGAGCGTGACCGTGTGTGTTCCGTCGTGTGCTCGGACATGCATGCATTAGGGCATCGCGCGCGTTTTTGCGTCCATGTGTACGTGTGACTGTTGCATACACATAGGGGGAGTACGTGTAGGGGCCACTAAGGAGCAGTCAAATCACACAGTAAGTTAGTCGGAAGAAGCAACCATCATTTCACTCTTGAATGACATGTACACAACATAAAATGGTTGATATGGAGAGAAAAAGAAAACCACTATATATACACTAGCAGGAGCCTAAGCTACAAGCCTGCTTGCTTAGGTTTCTCTCTTCACAAGCATAGAACGACGGGCCTGATCCCGCAGCTGGGGGAGGGAACAATGTTCTGCGTAGACGCGGTCGACATTGGCGAGGGATAAAACCCACAGTCGGCACGTCCCAATCGGGGGTCACCGCGATATGAGCCGACGTCACGTCCCAACCGCCCTTCTAGCTACAGCCCGACGTCCCAGGTAGTCCATCTTCCTTTTGGAGCCGGCTTGCTCCACTGCCGTAGCTCCATCTCCATGTCAATCTTTCTCTACTTCTACCGGCTTTTACTTGTGATGAGTTTATGCCTCATGAACTAGTGCCAGTACTATTATTCTAATCACACTTCTTCAATATATTTGCCATCAGGGATGATCAGGTCGATTTTAGTGGAACTGCACAAAAGCGTCGTATGATCCGAGGGTGCGAGCCGTCTTTCCTTCGATAGGTTCTACCTGGCCAGGAAATTAAATCATATTTAGGGTTTAGGGTTTAAGTCGTAGTGACCCCATCAGTAGTTTTTCTTTCGTACACGCTCTCACAAGTTTTTTCTTTAGTTGTGAAGTAAATATTGGGCTAGAACTATCGCAAAAGTGCTCGAACTAGAAAAGATTAGAATTAAGAATAGAGTGAGGTCTAAAGAGAAAACACTACCCAATGCACATGAGACAAACTCACACAAAATCACTTCATTCAATTCAAACAAGGGCATACAAACGGGCTAGAACTATCGCAAAAGTGCTCGAACTATAATGTATACATGGGGGGAATACTACTAATATTTGGTGGTCATCTAGAAATTTGAAACGGTGGAAGACTCCATGATGTCTGCTCCAGCTTCGTCTTCAAAGTCTGGTTCACTTGGATCCGAATCGGTGTCGTCGATGATGATGTAGTTGTCCGGACATGCGACGTACTTGTCTTCCCTCTTGGATGCTAATTTCCCCTTGAGTTCTTCAATCTCCTGCTTAAGATCGACATTGTGCCTTGCTAGAGCTACGATCTTGTCCATGTAGTCCTTGCGTGTACCCTTCAGTTCTCCTTCTAGCTCGATGATCCTTGCCTTCGCATTCTTCAACTCTATCATATCATTGCACATCTGATTCACTTGGCGTCGAATGTGCTGGTTTAACTCCTGGATGAAAGCTGCAATGGATCTATCCTTCTTGGTGCTGACTATCTCCCATTGTTCATCTCGTCGTCCGCAAATCTGGTAGATAGTGCCCTTGAGGTCTTCTTGATAAACTTCTCCAATGCGTCCCATGGTGATATGAGCTGCCATGCTCTTTCCCAGACTCCAGGTTGGTGCACTGAAAACACTATCTATGGGCTTCGTGATTGGCGCGAATGTCCTTCCCGGAACGTGAGCTTGAATCTTCCAGCGCTCCTCTTCAGGCAGAGTGGCGTTGAAGGTCCTGGTGAAGCTTGGTAGTCCAATGTTCAGGTACTTGGTGACTTCCTTCAAGTGAAATCCAGAAGGTGTGCCTTCATCCGGTTGAGCGTACTTGATCTTCGCGTCCGTCATCCTAAAAGAGTAGAAAAGATGAGGAGTTAGAAAATGAGAGGAGAATAGTGATCTATGGCTTTAACTTAGTGGTCGTGTCCTACAGTCAGCGTGTGCTCTGATACCATCTCTGTAGTGACCCGACCTCAGATGGTCAAGTCTTTGTGCTCCGGTGTCATCCCTGGATCAGTAATGCTGACACCACACAGTACTTCGAAGGATTTATAACAGAGTAGCAATCACACACTTATTACATCGGTGTCTCAAAGAGAACTTATTACAATAAATATGGCTTAAGGCCATCTAATAATGATAACAGCGGAAGACTTGGAAGATAAGTGAGTCCATCAACTCCAACGTCATCACTGAGTATAGAACCACGACCTAAAGCACCTTACTCGTCGTCTGAAAAGTCTGCAACATGAAAGTTGCAGCCCGAAAATGGGTCAGCACATGGAATATGCTGGCAATGTAACACATAGAGAGTAATGAATGATAAGCCTATACTACATGCATATATGGCTGGTGGAAAGCTCTATGGTTACAGTTTTGCGTAAAGCCAGTTTTTCCCTACTGCAAAGGAATAGATTTTATTTAACTATCATGGTGGTTGAAACATCGAGAATGGTTGACAGCATTCCGATCCCAATTAAGTGAACAATTAAAACCCAACAATATTAATTAGAAGTAACATGATGAGATTCACATGATATTCAAGTACTAGATACTCAAGATGTCCATAACCGGGGACACGGCTAATCATGATTAGTTTGTACACTCTATAGAGGTTTGCGCACTTTTCCCCACAAGACTCGATCGCCTCCGTTTGATTTCTCGCACTACAAGGTGTTTGAGAAACGGATGACCGAGACATAGTCTTTCAGAAGCGCTAGCACCTTACGTTTGGATAGACCGGTACACCTACTTTCCCCTACATCTGCTAGTCTACCCTGTAAGAGTTCGCACGACTTAATCAACTTTGCCAGAGCCCATAATGGCTTGTGGCTGCACACGGAAGTTACTAGCATGAATGATCTTATGATCCCTTTGAGCCTGGGTGGCGGTCCAAAGAAAAACAGGCAAGTCCTGATAGAAACCAGGTGCCTCAATCCACCCAGATGTGTGTTTAAGTTGCCACCTTAGATAAACCATTAATTAAGATATCTCACATCTGTCATGGATATCACTCACCCAATCCATGTCTACTAGCATAGCATAGCATAATAAGCAAATGTAGAAGTAACTCCCAAAGGTTTCATAAGTAAAACAGGTAATAGGTACTACCTCAACTACTTCCCAACCCACAATTTAATTAGATCCTAATCATGCAATGTTTGAGGATTGATCTAATGCAATAAAAACTGGGCAATGAGAAGGTATGATCAAAGTGTTACTTGCCTTGCTGAGGATCCGCGAAACCTAGAGATTTGAAGTAACAGGCGGCGCACTCCGGGTGATCTAGCGCAGACAAACAGCAAGCATACAATAAGTACTCATCTAATGCACAGGTAAAACTCGAACAAGAGATCGAACCAGGAAGTTCAACTTAAGAACTCCGGTTGCAAAGAGAAAACGAACCGAACAAAGTAACGGAAAACAAACGGCGGAAGAAAACAACTCGGTTCTAGCAAGTTGAAACTAGGTCAAAATTTACAGTAGCAAAATCTTGTTTAAGTTGATTAGTCGGAACGGCGGTTTCAAAACGAAACTCCAGGCGCTTGAATCACCTGATTCCGATAAATGAGCGAGAAGAAAGACTAGAAAGAAGATCGGATCTGAAATCACGATCAGAAAAATCGCGGAATAAATCCGACGAAAAAGAAAACGACGAACGGTTAAGCGAACGGACGTTCGTTAACCGAGAATAACCGGTGATCGTTCATTAAGACGAACGGTCCGGCGAACGCTCGCTAAACAACTAAACCGAAAAAAAACGAAAACCGATCTAGGGTTTCGAAAAAAAACGAAACATCGAAACGAAAAGAAAACCGGAACGGTTTTTATAAAAAAAACCGAACCGAGGGGGGAGGGGCAGCGCGGCGCGGGGCTACCTCGGCGGCACGGGGCTCCGACGAGGGTGGGGCTTGGCGGCGGGGCGAGGTGCGAGCGGCGGCGGCAGGCGACGGCGCTGGCGGCGGCGGGCGCTGGCGGCGGTGGGCAGCGCGAGTGAGAGGTCGCATCCGCTCTGGCCGGGCATGAATGCAGCACTGACCGTTTCGGGCAGGAAGCACGCGCGGGTGATGAAGAGGGTTCGGGTTGGTCAGGACCAGCCGTGGCAGCGGTCCGGACGTGCGCAAACAAGAGATGATGTACGTTAATATTGTTGCGTATATAATTAACAACGTAAATAATGTGCCAGTTGGACAAATATGATTGGAGATGGAGATGGAAATGGAATTTTACGTAAACACGGATATGCATGTCTATGTCTATGTGTGTGTGCGCGACGACTCTCGCGACCTAGAAGCGGGGGCATGTTTTTGATCGAGTTTTCTTTCTTGATACGTTAGAAAATCAGTTTCTCTAATTCACATCTAGATGTTATTTAAGGATATCACATCTAAGCTCCCATAAGTATATAATGTAGCAACAAGAAACAAAAAAAACTAGGAAAAAAATAGACCACAAACAGAGTGGACATCAACTTAGATGTGACATAACTATGTCACATCTAGATGTGTCCTAGACAGACCCTTAAAAAATTGTCCGCCAGTTTTCGTTTCTTTTTTCCGGGAACGCGCGTATTCTATTTAAAAGCACTGCTATGGAGAGATTTTTTTACTCCATTATAGCCTCTTGTTTGATAGAGTTTCTCGCGTCTCGCTCTCTCACCCTGTTCATATCAAAACAAGATGGCAGTGTCCACTCTATCTCTCTCCTCACCGGTGGTCACAGATCCGGCCGAATCCCGTCCGCTGTGGGAGGTGAGGAGGTGCGGCGTTGACGTTGTCGCCGTCGGCGACGGAGGAAGCCGATGCGCACCGTCCTCTCGGAGCCGGCGCTGGCGCGGACGAAGATCCTCCGCGCCCTTGTTCGCTGCCGTCGTGTGGGCAGATCCCGCCCGCCCGCCTAAACGACATCTCGCGCACCTGAGGTATAACTTCTTGTATTGGTCCAGCTCCCCAGGTCGTTGCGTGCAGGTTTTCTTCTATGCGACTACTCCCCAGCTCCCCATGCATAGTAGCTAGGGTTCGTCGGCTGGTCCAACATCACCTACTAGTACTACTATTATAGAGGAAATGTCACTCGAAAAGTTGTCCTGATTTATGCCTCGGTGGAGGTATACATGTTGTTTCGACAAAAAGTACATGGTGGTTGTGCGGTCATTGTCCATATGGTGGTAGTACTATCACCAGTTAAATGAAGAAATGCTTTTTTTCTTGAGTATCCTGGTTTAGTTCCCATCAAGATAATTATGATGCTTCTGTTTGTTGTGTACTTTTCATTAATTCTTATTGACAGTTGAGATGTCGTTGCTAACCTTTTTTATATTTTTGGAAACAGCGATGCATGTCTCCATACCCGAGCATGTCTTCCTCAATTTTAGTGGAACTGCACAAAATTGGATGGCCATTTTTGTTCCGCCTCACTGTCCTCTGCCACGTGGTTCTTCCTTCCTCGAGCTTGATTACTGAGAAGAAATAGACCACAGTGAGGATTTGTCGAACTTCATAGGTGTCTCACCCAAACTTGATGCCAAATGGATGATGCATCACCACGATGGCCTATCGATGCTCATGGTTGCGCCTCATGGTTGCGTCGGCTGGTGAAGCTGGTTGGTTTTTGACGAAAAACAAGTTGTCTTCCATCAGTGCTCTTTGCTTGTTACGCACAAAGATGATATCCTTCGTCAGTTCACCTTGGTTGCGTTGGAGACGCAGTCGTCTTTCACGTTGGTGCAATTTTGTCATACAATTGGCTATGAACCAAATGTTTCCTTGAAGAAGGATCGACGTTGGTACTAAGAGCATAAGTTTTGTATTGATTTCTAAGCCTTCTCACAACTTTGTCTCCAGCTCCCCTGTAATTTTATTTGTCCAGCTATTAACTTTGATTTAAAAAATGGTGTGGACTAAAAACCCGGATGGACGTAGTAGCCCTCCATTTTTATTTACTCCGCATATTAGATTTGACTGAAGTCAAACTTTGTAATACTCTCGAACCTTTCCAATAATTGAAATTAAAATTCTTTATTTGTACACACTCTCACACGTTTCCGATAATTTGGTGCATGTGTGGTTGTTCACTTAAGGGAGGGTAGTGTACCACACGTGAAGGACAGGAAGTGCGACCAGGACGCGTGGCGTGGATCGTTAGTTCATCGGAAGTAGTACTAGTTTTCTTCACTGTACATTAAATAAAGAGTTTCGTTTCGTACTTACACAATTTAAAACGATTGTTATGGAGAGAATAAGAAAACCACTCCACTATATATTAGTCGTATACACGAGAGTACTATATGGACGCACCTTCATTGACTTAGTGCACCTCACTTTGGATTTATGATAGGTGGGCCCAAAATGTGGCTGGCTCACCTGTCATACAGCCAAAAGCCGGTGCAGTGAAGGCACCGGAGCTTAGTCCGTACTACAGTAGTATATATATAAGCGAGAGCCTCAGCACTTGTTCACTAGGGTTTGCACTCTCCACACGCTCGCCGCACTACATATATGTTACACGCTGGAGGCTCAGCGTTCATTTTTTAGGGTTTGCTATATTCACAGTCTCTCACCCTCTCTTCACCGGATCTAAACAAGACTGCGTTGGCCTCTTGTCTCTCTCTCCCCCCTCACAGCTGGTGAAGGAGGCGTTCGTATCCCGTCGCACCGGGAAGGGGAGGAGGTGCAGCGTTCACTCTATCGCCTTCGGAGAGGGAGGCAATCCAGTGTCGGCTGCGCTGTTCTCTTTCACCGAGGGCCTGTGCGGGAGGGCCACCGACCCCTTCTTCCTCGCTGTCGTACGTAGTGTGGGCAGATCCAGCCTCCCGCCGCACGCCTTGCCACATCCCGACGACCCTAAGGTATAAGTTTCTTTGAAACCGTCGTTGCTCTAGCTGCATGTGGATCTTTTTTGATCTATAGTCGAATCTAGGTCTTGGTTCAAAGAGGAAAGAAGGGTGCGGTGGGCTGGAGCAAGAATCTAGGACGTGGTTCAATGAGGAAAGGAGGGGCGGAAAGTAGTATAGACTGGTTATCCAGCCGCTTTGTAGGTCAAAAAGGGAAAAAGGGGGTAACCCAGTACACACATCTGTAAGGAACCGATCTCTTTGTTGAAAAGGGAAAGAAACTGGGGGGTCGGGTAGTTTGTGCATGACTAGATTTTCTGCCCTCACATAGGAAGAAGGTTCAAAGAGAACAAATATGGGACCAGCGCATATATGCTACTTGGCTACATACTCTGCATCACCCATTTATACATGTGGACGCACATGGTGCTGGCATGTCCCATGCAGCTATTTTGCTATTGTTAATCTCAGAATTAACTACTGATCTGTTTTAAGAGAATTTCTCTGTTAATATGAATCAATGCAACCGTTTTAGAAATGCTACTTTCCTATACTTTGTTTTCCATCAAGATAAGGTAGATGCTTCTTTTTGTGGCCGCATGTTTCATCCTCCTTTATTGGCCAGTAATTGTTTTCTTTTTTGCCTCTTAAAACAGGGATATCTATTCAACTTGTTGCTATAGAAAACTTAAATGTCACACCGGCAGCTTTGCTTGATTTCAGTGCAACTGCACAAAACTTGATTGGATTTCCTATTCGTATTGGTAGATTCGTATTTTATGTTGGTCGTCTCATGAAAGGTCAGTATAGGCCTTCATCCACATGATTGTGCAGTGTGCTTTGAGATGCTGTGCTACTTGTATTGGTACTGTTTTAAATAAATGATGAATTGAAGCTATTGTATTGTTGTCTTTTCCCATTAAGTAGTGAACAAAAATGGGACCAACCCAGACATGATGCTTGTTGCTTTGTTACAACAAATTCAGCATCACCCCCTTTATAAGCCAGTAATTGATGCCACTCTCAGAATTAACTACTGAATCTTATTTCAAAACTGCAACACTTGTTAGGGATTAGCGGGATTACCATTTTTGTGGCCGCATGTTTCATCCTCCTTTATTAGCCAGTAATTGATTCCTTTTTTGCCTCTGTTTATACAGGGATATCTATTCAACTTGTTGCTATTGCGACATTTTGCTTCGCTACGCGAAACACTTTTCTTGATTTCAGTGCAACTGCACAAAACGAGATTGGATTTCCTATTTGTGTTGGCAGATTCGTATTTTATCGTTGTCGGTCTCATGAAAGGTCAATACAGGCCTTCATCCACATGATTGTGCAGTGTGCTTTGAGATGTTGTGCTACTTGTATTGGTACAGTTTTAAATAAATGTTGAATTGAAGCTATTGTATTGCTGTCTTTTCCCATGAAGTGGTGAACAAAAATGGGACCAACCCAGACATGATGCTTGTTGCTTTGTTACAACAAACTCTGCATCACCCCCTTTATAAGTATATGGAAGCACATACTTTTGTTGCGCCCACTCTCCCCTGGAACTGTTTATGCTTTTCGTTAATCTAATGTCGCTGGTAAAATTAAGCAATGCCACTCTTAGAATTAATTAACTACTAAATCTTAGTTCAAAACTGCAGCACTTATTAGGGATTGGCGGGATTACCATTTTTGTGGCCGCATGTTTTATCCTCCATTATTGGCCAGTAATTGATTCCTTTTTTGCCTCTGTTAAAACAGTGATATCTATTCAACTTGTTGCTATTGCGACATTTTGCTTTGCTTAATTTTGGTGGAAATGCATAAAATGAGACCGGATTTCCATATATGTGTTGAGATCCCTTTGAGATCTTCATCACGAGTTGTTTCAAATCTTGGTCTTGAATGGTCAGTACCGACCTTCCTCAGAATTAACTACTGAATCTTAGTTCAAAACTGCAAACACTTGTTAGGGATCGGCAGGAGTACCATTTCTGTTAGGGATCGGCCGGAGTACATGTTTAAGAAATGTATTGTTCAGATAATGTCTCTATTATTATATATCAGTTACAGACTTACAGTGTTTTACAAATGGTACTATCCTGCTTTGTAGTTCTTTCTACATGTTTAACCAAGGTATTGTTAAGATAATGTCTCTGTTAAAATGAATCAGTCGCATTGTTTTAGGGATGATACTTTTCTGCTTTTTCGTTCTTTATACATGTTGAAACAAGGCATTGTTAAGATAATGTCTCAGTTAATATGAATGAATCACACTGATTGAGAATTGCTACTCTCCTGCTTTGTTTCCCATTAAGATAAGGTAGATCAGTAGATGTTTTTCTTCTGGGAGTACAAGTCATCAACCGTTATTTCTCAGTAATTGTTTCCCTTATACCTTTTGTTGCTTACAGGGATATCAAAATTAAAGCTCGGTTTTATTCCGACTTCGATTTTAGTTCAACTGCACAAAAGGAGCCAATGTGTCCAAGGCAAACTGCTGCATTACTGGGTTCAGTTGGTCGTTCCACTTTGCAAAAAGAAGCAGTCATTGTTTGCGCTACATTACAGAAGGAATGACCGAGAAGCTTTACAGAGTATTAGGCCTTCCACTATGTAGGCCAAAAGAGGTGCCAATTTCACCTTTTCTTAGTTTCGCACCGAATCCCTCCATTGCTACAGCCGGTGCCATAAATATTAGACACCGGTGACATGACTAGTCTGCAGAGACCATTGGCAATTTAACAACACGTGGAGTGCCCTGGGCAAAAAGTGCCCAAACAAGTACAAGAAGCGACAGGACTCCATGATCATAGGTGAGGGAGTCCTGGATTAGGGGGTGTTTGGATAGCCGGACTATACCTTCGGCCGGACTCCTGGACTATGAAGATACAAGATTGAAGACTTCGTCCCGTGTCCGGAAGGGACTTTCCTTGGCGTGGAAGGCAAGCTTGGTGATGCGGATATGTAGATCTCCTACCATTGTAACCGACTTTGTGTAACCCTAGCCCTCTCCGGTGTCTATATAAACCGGAGGGTTTTAGTCCGTAGGACGAACAACAGAACAACAATCATACCATAGGCTAGCTTCTAGGGTTTAGCCTCCTTGATCTCGTGGTAGATCTACTCTTGTACTACCCATATCATCAATATTAATCAAGCAGGAGTAGGGTTTTACCTCCATCGAGAGGGCCCGAACCTGGGTAAAAACATCGTGTCCCTTGTCTCCTGTTACCATCCGCCTAGACGCACAGTTCGGGACCCCCTACCCGAGATCCGCCGGTTTTGACACCGACATTGGTGCTTTCATTGAGAGTTCCTCTGTGTCGTCACTTTTAGGCCCAATGGCTTCTCCGATCATCAGCAGCAATGCGGTCCAGGGTGAGACTTTTCTCCCCGGACAGATCTTCGTATTCGGCGGCTTTGCACTGCGGGCCAATTCACTTGGCCATCTGGAGCAGATCGAAAGCTACGCCCCTGGCCATCAGGTCAGACTTGGAAGTCTTAACTACACAGCTGACATCCGCCGAGACTTGATCTTCGACGGATTCGAACCACAGCCGAGTGTGCCGCACCATCACGAAGGGCATGATTTAGCTCTGCCGTCGAATAGTGCCTTGGAGGCCGCGCCCGCATCGACCCCGACCCTTAGTTCGGAGCCAATCGCGTCAATCGAGGACGGGTGGTTGGACGCCGCCTCGGAGGCCGAAATCTCTACGGCAATCGAGCTGAACACCAGCTTTGTCCCTTACGAAGCACGTGACTCCAAGGTGTCGGACTCCTCTCCAGACTCCGAGCCCCCCGCGCCCCTGCCGATCGAGTCTGATTGGGCGCCGATTATGGACTTCACCGCCGTGGACATCTTTCAGCACTCGCCTTTTGGCGATATTCTGAATTCACTAAAGTCTCTCTCTTTATCAGGAGAGCCCTGGCCAGACTACGGTCAGCAAGGTTGGGATGCGGATGATGAAGAAATTCAATACCCACCCACCACCCACTTTGTAGCCACTGTCGATGATTTAACCGACGTGCTCGACTACGACTCCGAAGACATCGACGGTATGGACGCCGATGCAGGAGACCATCAGGAATCAGCGCCTATAGGGCACTGGAATGCCACCTCGTCATATGACATATACATGGTGGATACCCCAAAAGAGGGAGATGGCGATGGAACAGCGGAGGATGACCCCTCCAAGAAACAGCCTAAGCGTCGGCGTCAGCGACGCCGCTCTAAATCCCACCAAAGCAAAAATGGTGATTACGGCACGGGAGATAATAACACTCCGGACAGTGCCGAAGAAAACCCCCTCCAGCAAAACTCAGCACAGGAGGACGGAGAAGCCAGCCCTCATGAGAGAGCGGCAGACAAAGAGGTCGAGGATGATAATTACATGCCTCCCTCCGAAGATGAGGCAAGCCTCGACGACAACAAATTTTTCATGCCTGAGGATCCCGTCGAACAAGAGCGCTTCAAACGCAGGCTTATAGCCACGACGAGCAGCCTCAAGAAAAAATAGCTACAGCTTAGAGCTGATCAAGACTTGCTAGCCGACAAATGGACGGAAGTCCTAGTGGCCGAAGAGTATGAACTCGAACGCCCCTCCAAGAGCTACCCAAAGCGCAGGTTGCTACCCCGATTAGAGGAAGAAGCACCTACATCACCAGTGCATGATGCGGCCAACCGGCCACCATGTGGCCGTGACAAAGAGGCCTCTCGGCCCTCCACTCAAGCCGCACCCCGGCGCCACTTTAAAAATACCAAGGCACGGGGGAATGCGCCAGACCTGCGAGATATATTGGAGGACAAGGCAAAGCAAACAAGGTCGATCTACGGATCGCGTGAGCGCCCCACAGCACGAGACGGTAATCGTCACACCGAATACAGTAAATCCGGCCGGGCCAAACACAGAAGACGAAGCTCGCTTGAGTTACGTCGTGATATAGCTCAATACAGAGGTGTCGCACACCCACTATGCTTCACAGATGAAGTAATGGATCATCAAATCCCAGAGGGTTTCAAACCCGTAAACATCGAATCATATGATGGCACAACAGACCCTGCGGTATGGATCGAGGACTATCTCCTCCATATCCACATGGCCCACGGTGACGATCTACACGCCATAAAATACCTCCCACTCAAGCTTAAAGGACCAGCTCGGCATTGGCTTAATAGCTTGCCAGCAGAATCAATTGGTTGTTGGGAGGACCTGGAAGCCGCATTCCTCGACAATTTCCAGGGCACTTATGTGCGACCACCAGACGCCGATGACCCAAGCCACATAATTTAGCAGCCAGAGGAATCGGCCAGGCAATTCTGGACACGGTTCCTAACCAAGAAAAATCAAATCGTCGACTGTCCGTATGCAGAGGCCCTAGCGGCCTTCAAGCATAATATCCACGACGAGTGGCTTGCCCAGCACCTTGGAAAGGAGAAGCCAAAATCTATGGCAGCCCTCACGACGCTCATGACCCGCTTTTGTGCGGGAGAAGACAGCTGGCTGGCTCGTAGCAATAACATAACCAAGATCCCTGGTAATTCGGATACCAAGGACAACAGTGCCAGGTCGCGTCGCAACAAGCACAAGCGCCGCATTAACGGCGACAATGCTGAGGATACGGCAGTTAATGCCGAATTCAGAGGCTCTAAACCCGGTCAGCGGAAAAAGCCATTCAAAAGAAATACTCCGGGCCCGTCCAGTTTGGACCGAATACTCGACCGCTCGTGCCAGATACATGGCACCCCCGAAAAGCCAGCCAATCACACCAACAGGGATTGTTGGGTGTTCAAGCAGGCAGGCAAGTTACATGCCAAAAACAGAGATCAGGGGCTACATAGCGACGACGAGGAGGAGCCCCGGCCGCCGAACAGTAGTGGACAGAAGGGATTCCCCCCACAAGTGCGGACGGTGAACATGATATACGCAACCCACATCCCCAAGAGGGAGCGGAAGCGTGCGTTAAGGGACGTATACGCGATGGAGCCAGTCGCCCCGAAGTTCAACCCATGGTCCTCCTGCCCGATCACTTTTGATCGAAGGGACCAGCCCACTAGCATCCGTCACGGTGGATTCGCCGCATTGGTTCTCGACCCAATCATTGACGGATTTCACCTCACTCGAGTCCTCATGGACGGCGGCAGCAGCCTGAACCTGCTTTATCAGGATATAGTGCGGAAAATGGGCATCGGTCCTTCAAGGATTAAACCCACTAAAACGACCTTTAAAGGCGTCATACCAGGTGTAGAGGCCAACTGTACAGGCTCAGTCACACTTGAAGTGGTCTTCGGATCTCCGGATAACTTCCGAAGCAAGGAATTAATCTTCGACATAGTCCCATTCCGCAGTGGCTATCACGCACTGCTCGGGCGAACCGCATTTGCCAAGTTCGATGCGGTACCGCATTCCGCATACCTCAAGCTCAAAATGCCAGGCCCTCGAGGAGTCATTACGGTCAATGGAAACACCGAACGCTCTCTCCGTACGGAGGAGCATACGGCGGCTCTCGCAGCGGAAGTACAAAGCAGCCTCTCAAGGCAATTTTCCAGTCCGGCCACCAAACGTCCGGACACCGTCAAGCGCGCCCGGAGTAACCTACAGCAAGACTGCCTGGCACGTTGTGAGCAGGCGTAGAAATGCGTCCCCAACCCCAGCCTCACGAATTTGCGAAACCAGTACTGCGCGTACATAACTACGCTCTGGAAATACCATGGGGACAGGGGGGAGGGGCACCATCACAGCACGCCCAAAACACGGCTTAAACTGCACTAGGGGCTGCCGATTTCTTACTTTTATCTTACTTTCAGGACTCCATTCTTCGGAAGGCCTAAGCCGGCAGTACAATTGCCGCACAAACGATGCAAGAACCAGGGAAGAAGAAAACCACGCCGCACTATGGAACTCTAAGGTGGTCTCTATAATGAGCAATATACCTGTTTTGCATATCATTCCACAGTCCGCCCCTGGATAGGACATGTCAAATAGTCCCACATTTTGCTTATCGCACAATTTGTATCGTTCTGCTTTGATCGCAACTTCTTCAAATAAACAATGCATAACTTTTGTCTATTACTGTATTACTCTTTTTTAAGAATACATGTTCATTAATGACATGTCGCACCCGTACACTTTGGTACGGCCAATACACCAGGGGCTTAAGTACCCCACAACACGGTGTGAGAAGTCCGAACACTTTCACAAGTGCGGCACCCCGAACTTATAGCATTATATGCATCGGCTCTGAATCATGTCTTGGGTCAAATGTTGGGTTTGCCCGGCTCCTATATTTTGGTACCTTACGTTCCGTTGTATCGGCTAAGGTAGCGCTAGGAGAACTACTACGACTGTGCCTCAGTTGAGCTGGGCTAAAGCACCTCAGTAGAGAAAGCTAAAACTAACCGTCATGATAAGGCGAGAGCTGGTCGCTGTTCGAGAGGTTTTCGAGTCCCTAAAGACTTATGCCGCTTAGAGCGAGGAGTCGGCTTTGTCCGGCCCAGGCGTGGATAGCACCCCGAACTCGGTCTTCCGAACACTAGGGGCTTCGCCGAAATTTAAAATTATAGAATTCTATGGCTAAGTGAGAGTGTTCAAGCATTATAGTCTGATTGCCTTGTTCGTTGTATTGAGCGCCTCCCTCGAAGGACCCAAGAATGGGAAAAAGAGCGCTCAAGTTTATCCCGAACACCCCAGCACTCGTGGCATGGGGGCAGAAGTCGACGACTCGCCATCTCTCAAAATTTGATAAACGGCCGCACAAAAGGAAATATTTTAAATTCAAAAAGCATTGCCTAGCGCACATGAACAAGTTTTCAGCGCACAGGACAAAATAAACAAGTTTTACTCAAAAAATACATCTTTCGAGCATTCGTCCGCCATAAGGCGGGCGCCTTCCAGAAGGCCCTCATAGTACATCTCGGGGTGGCGATGCTCCTTGCCCGGCGGCGGCCGGTCCTTCACAAGCTTCTCCGCATCCAGCTTGCCCCAGTGCACCTTAGCACGGGCAAGCGCCCTACGGGCACCTTCGATGCAGACGGAGCGCTTGATGACTTCGAGCCTTGGACAGGCCTCCACCAGCCGCCTCACCAGTAGCTCCCGGGCAGAGCCTCTCCAGGCCACAGCCAAACTATGAGGCCCTTCATGGCCTGTTCGGCCACCTTGTGGAGCTCGACCAGTTGCTTCAGCTGGTCGCTCAAGGGCACAGGGAGTCTGGCCTCAGCATACTGAGACCATAACACCTTCTCTGTCGAGCTTCCCTCCTCGGCTCGGTAGAATGCGGCGGCATCGGACACGCTGCGGGGCAAATCTGTGAATGCTCCTGGAGAGCTCCAGATTCGGGTACGTAACAAGTAATTGACTTTCACATGCTTGCTTTGCATAAAGAAAGCCTTACCCGCCGCTATCTTCTTCATCGCCTCAACCTCCTGGAGGGCCTTCCGGGCTTCGGCCTTGGCAGACTTGGCATTCTCAATGGCCGTCACGAGCTCGGACTCTCGGGTCTTTGAGTCAAGCTCCAAACTCTCATGTTTTTTCATGAGAGCCTGGAGCTCTTGCCGCACCTCGCCAACCTGTGCCTCATACTTCTCCCACTCGGTGCGCTCCGTGCCCGCCCTCTTCTCGGCCTCGGACAGCGCTTGCTTAAGGGTTGCCACCTCCGTTGTGGCCCCTACAATAGCCACGTTAGTCCTGTCACTTTTTGCAATTGCACCTTTTTATATTTAATAAGGTATTTCTTACCTTCTTTGTCCTCGAGCTGCTTCTTGGCAAGGCCGAGCTCTTGTTCGGACCGCTCGAGGTTCTGCTTTAACGTGTCCACCTCCGCAATCAGTGCGGCGGACGCCAGCAGTGAAGCCTGCATACGCATATTGACTTACTTTTGTTAGACTCCTGCGAATTTTATTAGATCCTCTATTCAGCTTTTCTTTCCGAACGCCAAACAGAGCATCAGGGGCTACTATCTATGCGGTAATATTTTTACATATTTTTTACATACCTCAAAGCCTGTCAAAAGGCCAGCACAGGCTTCGGTCAGCCCGCTCTTGGCGGACTGAACTTCCTGAACCACCGCACTCATAATGGTGCGGTGCTCCTCGTCGATGGAGGCGCCTTTAAGCACCTCCAGTAGATTGTCCGGTGCCTCCGGTTGGACGGGGGCCACCAGCTCAGTAGGCTTGCTCCTCTTGGAAGGAGGTTGAAAGCACAAGTGCTCCCCAGGTGGTTTTGGTAATTAATGTCAACATATCTCTTGTTGGACTAACGTTTTTATCTAGCATGTTTCAGATAAGTTCAACAATGGAGTGGCATGGACTAAAGGTTGTGGGAACTCCTTCAAGATGCTAAGGACAAAGGATTGGCTAAAGCTTCAAGCTCAAGACTCTTCATTTTACATTTTAGTGATCCAAGATCACATTGAGTCTATAGGAAAAGCCAATACTATCAAGGAGGGATGAGGTGTTGCTTAACGAGCCTCTTGCTTCATGTGCTTAATGATATGCTCCAAAAACCCTCAGCTACTTTCCCACTTCCACATATGACCTAAACCCAAAGTCAAACTCGGACCTACCGATTCTTCCTATCCGGAGCCACCGAGTTTCACTTGTCATAGCCACTGCCAAACCCTAGCAAATCGGTTTCACCGACAGGGATCTCGATCTCACCGAGATGGGATTGTAATCTCACTGTGTATGTCCATTACGGTCTCACCGAGTTTAGGCAATCGGTACTACCGAGATTACAATGCAAACTCTCTAGTTAACTTATTACCAAAATCGGTCCAACCGAGTTTAGTAATCGGTCCCACCGAGTTTGCCTGACCAACTCTCTGGTTAGCTAATTACCAAATCGGTCTCACCGAGATTACGTTATGCCCTAACCCTAACCATATCGGTCCTACCGAGTTGCATGTCAGTCCCACCGAAAATCTCTAACGGTCACTAGGTTTACTATTTCGGTCCGATCGAGTTTGTTGATTCAGTCCCACCGAGATTGGTAAATTGTGTGTAACGGTTGGATTTTGTGTGGAGGCTATAAATACCCCTCCACCTCCTCTTTACTCGTGGAGAGAGCCATCAGAACACATCTACACTTCCAACTCATATGTTCTGAGAGAGAACCACCTACCCTTGTGTTGAGGCCAAGATATTCCATTCCTACCATATGAATCTTGATCTCTAGCCTTCCCCAAGTTGCTTTCCACTCAAATCTCCTTTCTACCAAATCCAAACCCTGTGAGAGAGAGTTGAGTGTTGGGGAGACTATCATTTGAAGCACAAGAGCAAGGAGTTCATCATCAACACACCATTTGTTACTTCTTGGAGAGTGGTGTCTCCTAGATTGGCTAGGAGTCACTTGGGAGCCTCCGACAAGATTGTGGAGTTGAACCAAGGAGTTTGTAAGGGCAAGGAGATCGCCTACTTCGTGAAGATCTACCGCTAGTGAGGCAAGTCCTTCATGGGCGATGGCCATGGTGGGATAGACAAGGTTGCTTCTTCGTGGACCCTTCGTGGGTGGAGCCCTCCGTGGACTCGCGCAACCGTTACCCTTCATGGGTTGAAGTCTCCATCAACGTGGATGTAGGATAGCACCACCTATCCGAACCACGGGAAAAACATCCTTGTCTCCAATTGTGTTTGAATTCTCCAAACCCTTCCCTTTACATTCTTGCAAGTTGCATGCTTTACATTCCGCTGCTCATATACTCTTTGCATGCTTGCTTGATATGTATTGTGTATGTTGAAATTGTGCCTAAAACTCCACTCAAACCGAAAAAGTTTAAAAATTGCAACTTTGGCACTAAGTGTCTAATCACCCCCCTCTAGACACACCTACTTCTAGATCCTACAGAGGTCGCCCGCTGGACTCTGGAACCTTTGAAGGTTCCGGAGCGGTGTCCGGCCTAGGGCCGGACTTGGATCCCTTAGGGGTTCTATCCCCTTGGCGCCTCGGGTCCGAAAGGTCGCCTTGCGGCGCCTCCGGGACCACCTCCTCCTGGCTTGGAACCTCCTGGGACGCCACCTCGGCGTCATCCGTAGGGCGGGGGAGGTAGCTGTCGGAAGAGAGTTTATGTCCGACGAGTCCAGGGAACCGCTCGATGACACGTCGAGCCGGTCTTTGGGTGGACTGCACAATCATATTCGACGTAAGGAAAAGCTGTGCAGTAAAGGAATACTATGACCTACTCTAGTATCCGGATACTTACGATTTCGCCAGGGGCTTAGCCCTGTGCGGCCACTCCTCTTCGCCGTCGTCAGCGTTGGTGGAGTAGTCCGGAAGAAGGGTTTTCCCCTTCTTGGACCCTCCGGCCTCCCCAGTTGGGGCGGCCTTCCTTTTCTTTCCTTCCCCCGCTGGAGGGGGAGGGGTATCTTCTTCCTCCTCCTCGTCTTCACGGGAGGATTGCGTCTCGGAGTCGTCGGACGATGAATCCGACACCACCACATGACGCGCACTCTTTTGAGTCCCCATGGCCTTCTTCGTGGCCTTCTTCTCCGGCACCACATAGGGTGCCAGAACCAGCAGCCTTGCCAATAGAGCATCCGCTGGGTCTTCGGGCAAAGGGGCCGGACAGTTGATCTGTCCGGACTTCGCCTGCCAATCCTGTCAAAGGAGAGGGAGCTTAGATCCCGCATAAAGTCAAAACTATGAAAAGCTAAAATACCCTATAAAAGGTAAAACGGCTTACTGCACTAGCGTGACGCTGCATGTTGAATCCGCGATCCTCGGTAGCGGATGCGGGAGCCTCGGCGCCCTTGAATAGCACCTTCCAGGCATCTTCGTACGTCGTGTCGAAGAGCCTGCTTAGAGTTGGGTGATGCGCCGGGTCGACATCCCACAGGTTGAAGGCCCGTTGTTGACACGGGGGGATCCGACGGATGAGCATAACCTGGACTACGTTGACAAGTTTAAGCTTCTTGTTCACCAGAGTTTGGATGCATGTTTGCAGTCCAGTCACCTCTCCTTTGTTACCCCACGACAAGCCCGTCTCTTTCCAGGACGTGAGCCGCGTAGGGGGTCCGGATCGGAACTCGGGGGCTGCAACCCATTCAGGGTCACACGGCTCGGTGATGTAGAACCACCCCGATTGCCACCCCTTCAGGGTCTCCACGAAGGAGCCCTCGAGCCATAGGACGTTGGGCATCTTTCCCACCATGGCGCCTCCGCACTCCGCCTGGGTGCCGCGCACCACCTTTGGCTTGACATTGAAAGTCTTGAGCCATAGGCCGAAATGGGGGTGGATGCAGAGGAATGCCTCGCACACGATGATAAACGCCGAGATATTGAGGACAAAGTTTGGGGCCAGATCGTGGAAATCTCGGCCATAGTAGAACATGAGTTCCCGGACAAATGGGTGGAGAGGGAAACCCAGTCCGCGGAGGAAATGGGGGAGGAACACCACCCTCTCATGGGGCCTTGGGGTGGGGACGAGCTGCCCCTCTTCGGGAAGCCAGTGCGCGATGTCGTTAGACAAGTATCCAGCCTTCCTCAGTTTTTTGATGTGTCCCTCCATGACGGAGGAGACCATCCACTTGCCTCCCGCTCCGGACATGGTTAGAGAAGGTTGAGGTGGGGAGTGCGGACTTGGGCGCTGGAGCTCGAGTGCGCGGAAATGGAT
Source organism: Aegilops umbellulata (assembly GCA_032464435.1). Classification (NCBI taxonomy): domain Eukaryota; kingdom Viridiplantae; phylum Streptophyta; class Magnoliopsida; order Poales; family Poaceae; genus Aegilops; species Aegilops umbellulata. The sequence continues at coordinate 368,289,674 of CP136054.1, read as the reverse complement.
AGGCAAAGGAGGAAGAAGGCGTGGATGAGAAAGGTGGATCCTTATCCCCTTATATGGGCGGACGCAACTACGCGTCCCCACCCGCCTGGTAAAACTCGCTTATCTCCCAAGCGCCGTAATCAATGGCCGGTTGGGTTACCCACGCCCGTATTGATGGGAATCCCGGAATAAGGGGACACAATCTCTGCTTTGACAAGACGTGCCAAGGAAACCACCTCGCATAACACGCTGAGGTGGGACAATAAAACGATTCGAATAAAGGCTTGGTCGTGGTGTGATGTCACGCTACGGAATACGTCAGCAGATTAGATTGGTGTAAATATTATTCTCTCTATGGCAATATGTAGAAACTTATTTTGCAGAGCCGGACACTATCCTTGTGTTCGAAATCTTCTATGAAGTACTTGGAGGAGGAACCCGCCTTGCAATGCCAAAGACAATCTGCGCGCCGGACTCGTCGTCATTGAAGCCTGGTTCAGGGGCTACTCAGGGAGTCCTGGATTAGGGGGTGTTCGGATAGCTGGACTATACCTTCAGCCGGACTCCTGGACTATGAAGATACAAGATTGAAGACTTCGTCCCGTGTCTGGAAGGGACTTTCCTTGGCGTGGAAGGCAAGCTTGGCGATGCGGATATGTAGATCTCCTACCATTGTAACCGACTCTGTGTAACCCTAGCCCTCTCCGGTGTCTATATAAACCGGAGGGTTTTAGTCCGTAGGACGAACAACAGAACAACAATCATACCATAGGCTAGCTTCTAGGGTTTAGCCTCCTTGATCTCGTGGTAGATCTACTCTTGTACTACCCATATCATCAATATTAATCAAGCAGGAGTAGGGTTTTACCTCCATCGAGAGGGCCCGAACCTGGGTAAAAACATCGTGTCCCTTGTCTCCTGTTACCATCCGCCTAGACGCATAGTTTGGGACCCCCTGCCCGAGATCCGCCGGTTTTGACACCGACAATAGGCATTACATATTTTGAATGGGAAAAGCTTGTCAAAGTTTAATCATTGATGTTAGCAAGAAGCGACAAGACACCACGATCATAGGCATTACATTTTGAATGGGAAAAGCTTGTCAAAGTTTAATCATTGATGTTAGCAAGAAGACGTTAGTTTAATATATTGGAATTGGAAAACCTTGTCAAAATTTGCTCATTGATGTTAGCCAGAAGACATGCATTTGATATTTTTTAGTGGGACGCCCTTGCTGTGAGCCGCGTCGAGTGTTTTTTCCTATTCCTGTGTTCAGTTTAGAAGTAAATAGTTACTCTGCTGAGATATTCCTGTGTTAAGAGTTTGTTCTGAATATTGTCTATGTAATGCCAGGCCTTGTGTTTGATTGCAAAGTTGAGCTTGGAATGTTGTGGCATGCGGCATCACGAGCTGTTCACCGTGCCTCCTGAGAATAATGCTTCGTATTGTTTTGCATGTCGATCTAATGCCAGTGATTTGCTTGTTAAGAAGATCATCCTCTTATGTTGTTTCCGTGCTTAAGAAGTTCATCGTCTGATGTTTCATTCATAGCCTATACGACAAGTCGGGTAGGTTAGACGTGAAACCATATGATCTTTTGACCAACTCATGATATTAGGCCGTGATTGGATCGTCATTTTCCAACCAAAACCGCTTGTAAAACTGACGCTTGTAAATTAAAGCAGATGGTCTCGGGCGAAGGCGCTTGGTTGGTCGATTTCAACTAGTAAAATATCGAAAGTACTTGACACATGATAAAAACGCTAAACGGCACTCGGACGATTGTTAATCCAGCCATTAGCTGTTGTTTCAGCCTTGCTCGTGGATGGCATGATACGCACGTCGTGCATGTATCATCTGGTAATGTCGTCCATATAGCAGTGCTCGTAAAATATACACTGGTCTCTCAAATTACACGCATAACCCGCCGGTTTTACTTACAGACCTCGGGCCCTCGGTTTCATTATGCATGTATTTTACGCGTTGTCTCCGATGACGAGTAAATTACACTTGTATGTTAATACAGGTTTGAAATAAACCAGAGCTCCCAAGCGCGGCCTTACCATTTCATGCCGTCTCAGTTTCTCGAAGGTGCTCATAGGTGTCCGATGATCCTGGCTTCCTGAATGAGCAGCGGGCGCTGTATCAGACCATCCGTAGGGCCCGCGAGGCCCTCTCCGTCGTCCTTCGAGTTGTTTGCGCTCGCCGTGGCGCTGAGCATTGTTAACATCGTCAACGAACATGAGGATTCAGGAGATGACTTTATTTTGACTGGATGACACTAGGGACCCACTAGGGCCATAGCCGTACGTACGCAAGTGCCTCCTTATTATGTACAACTTTATTTTTTTTTTGCTTTCTCCTAGTTTCCTAACATCACGGTCCCACACCATTGTCAACCTATGTAGTCAATATAAACGAGAGAATTGCAGAAGGTGCGGCCGACAGCAGGGAACAAGCAGCTCGAGCAGTGTTTTTGAGGCGTGAGCACTGCAGAGTTTTTCTTGGCGATGATTTCGTTGTTGTTCAAAAGAGAGCAGGGTATTAACTGGGCGGGCTGTGGCCCGTCTAGCCCAGGCCAGATATCCAGCCCAGATACTAATTTTTTTCAAGATGAAAATGGCTATCCCACCTATACGTATTTTTAAGGAATACCCAGGCAAGGTCAACTTGTTATTCTCCGCCCCGCTGGGCTGCAAATCTTTCCTAGGAGGGATGCATTAGGCTTAACAGGAAAATGGGCTTTAAAAAATAATAAATGGGATGTAATTATAAAAACTGGGTAGTAACTATAAAAAAATGCATCAAACACGAAATTATTTTATAAAATATTATTTATGGATTTTGAAAATCTTAAATTTTCATTGTTGCGTGCGCAATGTTTCGTTGGATTTTTACGTGATACAAATTTATATTTAATCTGACTAGAAATTTTGGGATAACAATATTTCGGAGCCCATCAAAATGTGGAAAATTTTATTGAATTCTGTCTTCAACGGTTGGTTGAAATTATCAATCATTGTCCTAGCTAGAAAATGGGCTGTACTTTTAACAAACTCTAAATGGGTTGTTGTAAATTCCATTAGAATTCTAAAATGGGTTGTACATTCTTACAAAACGCAAATGGGCTATAAGTTCTCTGCCACACACTTGTGGGCCTACTAAGTGACGCGTCCCCTAAAAAAATAAGTTGACGTGTATGCAAGGCTTTGCCAACTTATTATAGTCAACACATGGTTCTAGCAGCAGTGGTCGTTGGATGTCTATCCAACGGATGTCGTGCTTCTTCTTCAATCTCGGATATTCTTAGCTTCGGCCGCCCAAAAATGATTCCTCCCCCTGACATCTGGGGCGCACCGTTTCGGAGGCTGACCTGTGGGCCTACTAAGTTGGAGCGTACCAAGGGCTTTGTAAACTTGGTCAATATAAATGATTCTAGCTTCAGTGACCGTACGATGTCCATCCAACGGCCGTAGTGCTTCTTCAACCTCTGGTCTTCTTGGTCCAGCCGCCCAAAGCAGCGCCGGTCGTGCCACCTGCTCCTGCCTCCCGTGGCCGGCTGTGCTGCCGCGGAGGCCCCACCGCCCCCATACTACTCCCACCGCTGGCCAGGCCATCTCTCCACTCAACCACACCCCTGTTATTCTGCGGCGACGGCAGCCTCACACCGCAGCCGAACCAGTGAAACCCCGTACTCCTCTCCACGTGGGCTTCCACTGCTGCGTCTTCCCCGGCTCCGCATCATCCCCTTCCTAGGCCTCGTCGTCGTCCATACCACCCCCTGGTGCTCTCGGCGCGGCGTGATCAACGTGGTCAACGACCGACTTCCATCAGAAGAGTACTGTACGTGGAGAGGTTGATAGCTAGGTCCAGGCGGCCGCAAGGAAGTGTCTCCTTATTACGCGTAAAATAATTATTCCTCCACCTGATAGCAGGGACCCACCGGACGGGCCACCTTATTTCACGAAAAAAACGTTTCCCCCTGACTGCTCGGACCCACCGGACGGGCCAACATATTTCGCGAAAAAAATGAATACTCCCCAGGCTAGCTGGGACCCACCATGGTGGGAGGCTGACTTGTGGGCCTACTAAGTTGACTGGGATGGGGGCCTTTGTCAACTTTAGTCAATATGAACGATTCTAGCTCGAGTGATCGTACGATGTCCATCCAACGGCCGTAGTGCTTCTTCAACCTCTGGTCTTCTTGCTCCAGCCGCCCAAAGCAGCGCCGGTCGTGCCGCATGCTCCTGCCTCCCGTGGCTGGCTGTGCTGCCGCGGAGGCCTCACCGCCCCCTACTATTCCCACCGCTGGCTAGGCCCTACGGCGATGGTAGCCTCACACCGCAGCCGAACCAGTAAACCCTCATACTCCTCTCCGCACGGGCTTCCACTGCCGCGTCTTCCCCGGCTCCCCGTCGTCCCCTTCCTAGGCCTCGCCGTCGTCCACTGCCCTGGTGCTCTCAGCACGGCGTGGTCAACGTGGTCAAGGAACGACTTCCATCAGTCGTGGACTGTACGTGGAGAGGCTAACAGCTGGGTCCACGGCCGCAGCAAGGAAGTGCCTCCTTATTACATGCAAAATAATTATTCCTCCACCTGACAGCGGGGACCCACCGGACGGGCCACCGTATTTCGCGAAAAAAACGTTTCCCCCCTGACTGCTGGGACCCACCAGCTACACCTTCGCACGCAAGGAAGTGCGTCCGGGCAAAAAAAAACAAAACGATTCGCCCCCTGATTGTTGGGACCCACCAGCTACATCTTCGCACACAAGGAAGTGCCTGACAGTCGGGACCCACCTGGTCGAAGCGTACGTAGCGTTGTCATTCTGGTCGCGAACATGTGCGTACATATATACTGGTGGATGTAGAGGCACGCACGTGTCGTAGTAGAGGCGGCCAGGGTGCAAAAAAGAAAATACGGCCACTTATGTGTACATACGGGTGGGGTCTCGAACGCCTACTCGCGCATACGTACGGCGAGGGCTCGTTGACATGGCTGGGTCGGAACGGAGAAACAACGTCGTCGTCGTGTTCATGGGGAGGCAACGGAATGCGTCGTGTTCATGGGGAGGCAACGGAATGCGTCGTGTTCATCGGGAGGCAACGGAACATGTGGGAGCCAACCGTCTGGGTCAAAACGGAATGCGTCGTGTTCATCGGGAGGGCTTGGACGGAACAGGCGATGGAAACGAGGCATGGTGTACCGCAGAACGGAGGAAACGGCCTTGTGTTCGACCAGCCACGTTCGAAACGAGATCCTGTTCATCGGGAGGGGTCTGGCGTACCGCAAAACGGAGGAAATGGACCTCCTACGGTCGAAACGGGGGTCATGTTGATCTGGAGGGGTGTGGCGTACCCCAAAATGGACGAAACGGACCTCCTACGGTCGAAACGGGGGTCCTGCTCATCGGGAGGGGTGTGGCGTACCGCAAAACGGGACTCCACGGGATACTGTTCATCTCCACCGTTGACCCACTTCATCCTCCACTAGCTACTGTTCATCCACCGTCGACCCCCTCCAGCCTCCACCTGCGACTGTTCATCCAGCCTCCACCGCGCGCTACTCCACCTGCTACTGTTCAACCAGCCCTCTCCATGGGCTCCTGTTCAACCACCCCTCCACGGGCTACTGTTCATCCAGCCCTCCACCGTCTACTGTTCATCCTACCCTCCACGGGGTGGTCCTGTTCATCCAGCCCTCCACGGGGTCCTGTTCATCCAGCTCCAACCAGCTCGATCGATCGGGGTCCTGTTCATCTAGAGGCAACACCACGGGGTCCTGTTCATCCACCCCCACCGGGAACTATTCATCCAACCCCCCCCCCCCCGTAACGGTCACTGTTCATCCAGAGGCAGCATCGATCGACTTCAGTTAGCAGCAGTAGCGAAGGAATCACTCGATCGGGTTCACTTAACAGCCATCGATCGATCGCTCGGGTTCAGTAACGCGTAGCCTGCAGTGCAATCGCTCGGGTTCAGTTAGAGCCCAACGCCTCGCCCGGGTTCAGTTAGAGCCAACGCCTCACACACACGCGTGTACGTGTACGAGAGAAACGCGCATCGCTCGGCCCCCGACCTCCCACCGTAACCGGGAACTCCCTGAAATTTTCCTCGCCCTTGCTTCTACCACGGTTTTTTCCGTCATGGACGGCCCAAAGAATGTCATGCAATTGCGTCTCCGGCCCGCCCAGGACGAAAAGCCCATTTTTTGTCATGATTTTTTGTCATAGAAGTAGGAGCCCACCACATCTATGATGATACCGGGTTTTGTCACAATTATCGTCATAGAAGTGTCATATGTATGACAATTTTTTTCGTTCGGCCCAAAATGTCATGGATGTGTCTTTTTTTTTTGTAGTGGATACAAGGGAACGAAGCTGTCCGACGGGTACCCTTGGTCGTCCTCGACCAGGAAGCGGAGGGCCGCACCTAGCTCCTCGTTAGACAGGGCCTCCGGACGCAAGCGGAGGGCGTCCCCTTCATCCCCGAGCTTCTACAAGGGGCGCGCGCGTGCCTGGAGGGGAGCCACGCGCTGCGTCATGAACTCCTTGCTGATCATGGCCCCTGTCAGCTTCGCCGCCCTGAGGTCGTCGGCGGTCATCCTCTCCAGTACCACTCAGCGCGAGGGTCGGCGAGCCTCGCGCGGAACCACCCGTCGTGAGACACGGGCATCTCCGTCGGCAGCACCAGCCGAGGGTGGGAGCACTTGGCATCCATCAGGACCCACTTGCCCCTGAAGCCGTCAGCCTTCTTCCCGGCCTTTGAGATTGCATTGGTCTTGTTGGTCGTGATGAAGTTGACGCACCCTAAGCAGTGGCCATCCTTGACCCGGAGATAGAAGAAATGGCATAGTAGCGCCACTGGCGGCATCACCCCAACGTACGCCTCACAATAGAAGGCGAAGATCGACAGGAGGAGGACGGAGTTGGGATGAAGATGGAGGGCGTGAATCTTGTAATGGCTAAGGACAGAATAGAAGAAGTCGGAGAAGGGAGGAACCAACCCCGCCACGATGCTGCTCGTGAAGAAGGGATAGAAGGTGCTGCCCGAGGCCTCTGGCTCGGCAGAGCCGGCCCAGAGTACAGTCTTCCTCTTCTCATCGCCCTCCGCCGTCATCAGGAGCGTGGAGGCGAGATTCTTCTCTGAAACACTTGGAGCATTCAGCGCAGGCTCGTACCAGCATGGCAAAGGGGTGGCCTGAGCTTGTTGGGAGCCATTGGCGGCAGGCCCAGAAGAGGATTTGGGTGGATCTGGAGTCTTTGAGAACAAGGAGCAAGAAAGGGGATCTGGAGCTAGACGAAGGGAAGCAATGAAGACAGAACAGCACACGCTAGCTTTTTGTCAGTCGGGCAGTTGGCGAGACACCATGGGGAAGCGAAGACGCCCACGTCCCATTAGTCGCCACGCGTCAATCAGGGCCGCAGGCGATTGGGGCCCGCGGCGCTCTGCACTTGCCCTTGGCTTTGCCGCGAAGCCAAGTCCGAGCGCGCCTTGGGCCCGGGGGCTACTGTCGGCGTTCTGGGAACGGGGTCACCAGACTTGCCTGGTTGCGGCCCATGGCATGGCTCCACTAGTGGCCCTGTAAGGCCCATCTTGACCAGCAAACACTCAAGACCATCGCGAGGGGCCAAGCCTCGCGAGGTGGACGACACAAGACCTCCTCAGGGGCGGCCTCACCAGGCTGGCTCGCGAGGAGCGGAGAGATCAAGGCGAGGGGCACCTCGTAAGGTTCCCATGACGACCAAGGCCAGGCGGGCACCAGGCGGGCGCCAGCGGGCGCAGAGTACTGGTTTCCTCTTTAGTGCTAAAGGAGCAGGCGCAGGCGAGGAGTCCCGAGGCATCAGGGAAAGGTTTTCATATCGGTGCAACGAGACCAAGACCCGTAGGACGGAGGTTACCGCGGAGCCCACGACGGCGTCATCACCAGAGCCTTTGGCAGGCGAAGACCACCTTTTGTCAGGATAGCTTGTACTAGTTGTCCCCCTTCAAATTGGCTGTTGTGGGATCCCTTCCCACCTAAACATTTGGGAAGAGGACCCGGGCCTCTATAAATAGGACTAGCCACCACCGTAGGGGGGAAGAGAGATCATCTTAGATCGGATCCATTCCACCAAGGCCTCATCACCAGCTCACCGACCTCAAGAACACCTCTCCTCAGGAGGATGTTCTTCCCTTGTACTTGTTCATCCTCAGCCTACAAGGCAATCCACCACACCACACTGGAGTAGGGTATTACACCACATCGGTGGCACGGACCAGTATAAACTCTTGTGTCCCTTGTTCTTTGGGTTCGGTGAGCCGAGCTTTGAGATCATGGTGAGAGCATGAGCTAGGGGGAGAGAGATCTTCATGCGCACCCCAGAGTTCAAACCTCAATGTTTTTGCCGAAACCCGTAATTCGACAGAGACACAGTCCTTCCGAAGAGGTCCCCTTAACCGATAGATAGGACGGTACACCTACAATCCCCTACATCTACTAGCCCATCATGGAAAGGATTCCCACAACTTACTCAATTATGCCAGAGCCCATAATGGCTTGTGGCTGCACACGGAAGTTTCTAGCATGAATAATCTTATGATCCCTTTGAGCCTGGGTGGCGAACCATATATAAATCACACGGATACTCGGGTTCTCCTTGGACAACATTGGATTCCCCAGGTGCCCACAAACTAATCCACCCAGATGTGTATTAAAGTAGCCACCTTAAGTTAAACCTTAGTTAACAATAACTCTCACATCTTTCATGAATTCTCTCAAACCAAACCACGTCTACGAGCATAGCATAGCAGTATAAGCACAACGTAGTAAATACCCAGGGTTTAATATAGGACAATATGTACTACCTCATCAACTACTTCCCAATACCCACATGTTAATCAAATCCTACTCATGCAATATTTGAGGGTTGAAACTAATGCATAAAAACTGGGTAATAAAGGGATATGATCAAAGTGTTACTTGCCTTGCTCACGATCAGAAAACCCTAGTAATTCGTAGTAGCAAGCCTCGCACTCCGGAAACTCTATTGTGAATAAACAATAGCATACATAAGTAGTCAAGCATAAGATGCAAAGGTAAAACTCAAATGAAAATATCCAAACTGAAAGCACAATTGAAGAGCTTCGATTTGCAAAAAGAATCAATTGAATCGAAGCTACGAAGCTCAAACTACGATCAAAAGAAGTTCAAATTCAAATTTGCTTGAAACCAAATTTTAAATTGTCAAAAATCATGTTCAAGTTGATTATCTGAACAGAGAGGATCGAGACGAAGATTTTGGCGTTGGTTTCACTAGATTTGGACAAACGAGTAAAAAGTAACGAGGGTTTGAAGATCATGGACTAATATGTAAGGCAGGTATTCGCGAATAGGTCCCTGGCCGAAAATAAAAATAAAAAGCGTCCGCTAACAGAGACAAACGAACGAAAACCATTCGTTAAAACGTTCTAACCAGTGAACGTTTACTAAATAAACAAAACAAAAAAAACGATCTAATACTAAATCGATAAAAAACGGGAAAAAAACGAACGATTTTTATACCGTTTAACCGGAGAAAACTAGCGGCGGGATCCGACGGTTGACGACGAGATCCGGCGGCTCCGACGTCAAGCGTCGGCGGTGAGGCGACAGCGAGGCAAGGCGGTGGTGCGGGGAGGCGGCGGCGCGCGCGACAGCTGCGGCGGTGGCGGCGCGGCGGTGCGGCGCGATGAGGGGAAGAGGGAGGGCGGCGGCGGCTTATAAAGGGGGGCCCCGGGGCCCTCGGCTTGCGCGAGGGGGCGGGGAGGCTGACCCGGAATCCTCCTCGACGGAGTCCGGCTTCCGCACGAAAGGAAGAGGCGGCGGCGCGCGGTTGGGCCGGCTGGGCTTCGACCCAGTTCGGTCCGGAGTTTTTTTTAATAAATAATTTCGCCATAGAATAAAATCCTAATAAATTATAAAACAATTCTAAAAAATACCAGAAAAACTTTCACCGTCCAAACCTAATATTTAGGACAAGATGAACATTTTTCTGAACTAAAATGCAATTTTCAAAAATGCAAGTTTTCTCTAATTCAAATAAAATAGCAAATAAAATAATAATTTGATTTTAAAATTTCTCCTCCAATATTTCTCTTCTATTGAATAAGTCATATTATCTTCTCTCATTTATTTTTATTATTTGAAATAATTGGAGAGAAACAGTTAAAATCAAATTGATCATCTTTTCAATTTTGAAAATTTAGTGAAACCTCCAACTCTCTCCTTGGGTCCTTGAGTTGCTTAAGGTCTCTAGGATCAAATTGTCCAAATAAAATTCAATTAAAATGCAAAAAGCATGAATGCATATGATGGCCTAATGATTAACATCCGAATTGAAAATTGGGATGTTACCGTCACCACGGGTATCCCACGCAAGACATACATCAAGTGTTCTCAAATCCATAATAGTATTCAATCCGATAATAGTGAAACCTCAAAGGTAAAACTCAATTCATCACAAGAACATGAGAGAAAGAGAGAGAGACCAAAGACATAGCTACTGGTACATACCCTCATCAGCCCCGAGGGTGAACTACTCCCTCCTCGTCATGGAGAGCGCCGGGATGATGAAGATGGCCACCGGTGATGGTTTCCCCCTCTGGCAGGGTGCCAGAACGGGCTCCCAATTGGTTTTTCGAGGCTACAGAGGCTTGCGGCGGCGGAACTCCCGATATAGGTTTCTTTCTGGGGGTTTCTGGATTTATAGAAATTTTTGGCGTCGGTTTCACGTAAGGGGGGGTGGTCCACGGGGCAGCGAAAAGGTAGGGGGCGCGCCCTCTACCCTTGTCGTTTCCTCGGGACTCTTCCGGCCCAACTCTTTTGCTTTGGGGGCTTCTTTTGGTCCATAAAAAATCTTTGGAAATTTCAGCTCATTTGGACCTCGTTTGATATTCCTTTTTGCAAAACTCAAAAACAAGGAAAAAACAGAAACTGACACTAGGCTATAGGTTAATAGACTAGTCCAAAAAATAATATTAAATAACATATAAATGCATATAAAACATCCAAGATGGATAATATAATAGCATGAAATAATAAAAAATTATAGATGCGTTGGAGATGTATCACTCTTCTTTCACTCTGATCAATTTCTATCGACCATTGTGTCCAGAGATTGTTTACATGTACTCAATGAGACTATTTCTCACCATATTTTGCAGGAAAAGAAAGAAACTGCTTGCTACAGGCAAAAGTGTGATGTTGAAAGACAGAACGAACAAAAGAAGATCCTCAATCAATGAAAGTCTTTCTTGGGTGGTTCTAATAATGCAAAGATTTAGTTTTTATGTATTGGCAATATGATTGTGATAATTTGATGTTGTGAATCTTTGTTGTATTGCAAAGTTTGAACTTTTTACGAGGTCTCATGTTGAAGTTCTCATTTGTTATTTTCAATGTATTGGCATGGTTCAATTTAATGCAAACATTGATATGTGTGAACAGATGAGCTATCAATATTGTTGCTGGTACAAATTTATTTATCCTATTTAATCCTTGCACAAAGACTACTTAGTTGGTGTTGGTACAGTTTCCTGCTCATTTTGGTGTTGGTAGAGATTTGACCCCAAAATCGTAGTGCCAGCCAAACAAGAAAATTGGATTTGGAATCTAGATTCAGCCAAATGAAATCTTGTCATTTCATTTCAACCAAATGAAATGAAATAAGGGGAGCAATTATGGGATGGACAGCTCGCTGGATGGCTCCCCTGATTTATTCATCCTATGTAAATAAAACCAGTGAGCCAAATGAAATGAATTCAGGGGAGCCATTAAGCGGGCAAGGATGTAAATGGACAGCTCACTAGACATTGTGTGACTTGCCCGCTTTGACCACCACTTCTTATGTGGGACTATGTCATAGTCCAATTAATATTTTTTGTAGCGTATGTGGTGTCCACGTAGTACCACATATTTACAAAGCAAACTCACACTGATATACACAATACAATGCCATTAGTACATGCCTAATTAGTGCCCCCTCCTATCATTCAATTCAGAGCAAAAACATAGTGTAGGAAATTGGCAACTCTAAATCTCTAGATTCAACATTTTATCTACAACTTAGATTATCAAAGCTAAACGGAGATGATTCTGGCTATGAAGATGTAATGGAGAGTGACGAATCTACATCAATGAGCTGTCTGAAGTCTGAATCTTTCATCTACCTAGAAGGGAATGGCATGCAATGAGGTGTCTGAAGTATGAACCTTGCTCCATATCATTTAGTTCTCAAGTTGCTGCAACCTGAATCTGCATCAATCCTCACCGCCTACTACTCCGGCGACGTACGACATCCACCGGTCCCATCTCCCATAGGCCGCGTTGCAGAAGAGGTGGAAAGGCAGATGAGCATGAGGGGGAACAAAGCAGAGGTATCGTGAAGTTGCTGCCGGAGGCCTCATCCGTCGTCCCCAGTTGCGCCTGCCGTCAAAGCCGACATCGCCGCTGCCGGAGCTGAAGGCAGTATCGGCAAGATTGCACGCAAGGCTCGGCTCGGTCCCTGACGCTTCCTGAAGGCGGCCTCTTCGAGAAACATGGCGGCGACGGCAGCAACATGGAAGGAAGGGATGGAATGGGGAGGCGGTGCTGGTGGAGGCAGCGGCGATGGCGTCTAGGGCACGGCGACCGCAGTGCAGGTGGATGGAAGAGGCGGTGCACGTTGAGTGTTGTGGTCCGCCGCTGGCCTCAGGGGCTTTTCTGGGCTGTCCATTTGTGCCATTTTTTTCCTGGACATCCACCAACGCCATTTGATCACTTTTTGGTTGATGGCATACGTGGGACTAGTGGGACCCAACGCCACTTGCATCGGCATTCCCTATTTAGCGCTGCAGGCACCCGTTATAGGGCATTTCGCAAACGGGCGCCTGCAGATGCTGCGAGCTGGGCCGACCCACTTCTTCTTTTCTGTTTCGACGTTCAAAAATTGTGCGCCCACTGGAGTTCGACCTCACCATCAGTTGTAGCGACCAAGAAACAATTACCGCTAGGCCATCGAACTACTACTGCTTTGTATCTTTCTTTTTATTTCTATTTGTATCTTCAATCACGGGAATCCATTGGTTTTCGGAAGCCTCAAAAAACTTCCCAAGTCGGTTTTTTCACGGTTCGTTGGTCATTTCTGGGGCGGTTTTATTCGGGTTTTCTTATTTCTTTTCCACTTTTTTAATTAAATATGTGTTCTTTTATTCATTGAATTTGTTCCTTCTGTTTTTCTATATGATGAACTTTTTTCAAGTTTCCAATTTTGATGAACTTTTTTCAAATTCAATGAACTTTTTTGAATTTGATGAACTTTTAAAAAAATAAATGATTTTTTGCAAATTTGAGGAACCTTTTTCCTAATTTGACGAACCTTTTTTCAAATCCAATGAACTTTTTCCAAAATAGTGAGCTTGTTTTGAATGTTGATGAACTTTTTTTAAAATTTGATGAACTTTATTTGAAATTTGATCTTTTTTTCAAAATCTATGAACTGTTTTTGAAAATCCATGAACTTTTTTTGAAAAATCCAGGAACTTTTTTGAAAATGGATGAAATTTTGTCAAACTCGGTGAACTGTTTTTCAAATAGATGAACTTTTTTCCAAAGTGACGAACGTTTTCCATTTTTCTGGAACTCTTTCTAATTTTTGAAAATTTTCCAGAATTCATTTTTTAAATATATTTTTTGTGAATTTCTGTTGAAATAATTAATTCTGGGTATATAATAGATCTCTACAACAGGGTCAAATAGAGCTCGATTCTTGCAGTGGACAACTATGCCAGCTTAGTGTGGTGGTTCCGATTCAGGTTCTCTCTATGTAGGTGAAAAGTTCGATTGTGTCCCACACGTGGCTCCCTGGGCCGGCCACAACAACTTTCGCATGGGCTAGAACCACCGGGCCTTCTTGGGCCACCCAACCAAACGGCGATACGCCCTAAATCCACGCCAACCCCTGGGCCCACGGCTCAGCGTCTCTCGTCTCTGCACGCGCGGGTCGCTTGCAACGAGCCCTAGCCACTACAAGCAGCCGCCACCGCCCGCCCATCCCCCAGTAGCGAGCCCTCCGCTTCCATTCTAATCCGCCCCCTCCCGAGACGCCAAAGCCCCAAACCCCTCGCCCTCCCAAACCCTAACCCTAAAACCTCCGCCCTCCCGCCGCCGCCGCCGCCGCCGCCCGATTCCCCTCCCCAGCCTCCGCATCCCCCGTCCGGCTTGAGCGGTGAGGAATTCCCAGTCTCTTCTCGCGCCTCCGGGGCTCGATTCGGGCGGCTTCCTGCCTTCCCCAGGTGTTTTCGTCGCCATTTCTCTAACCTTCTCGGGTCCTTGTTCAGATGTCGTCCGACGAGGAGGTCAGGGAGGAGAAGGAGCTCGACCTCTCCTCCAACGAGGTCGTCACCAAGTACAAGACCGCCGCCGAGATCATCAACAGTAATCTCGCCTCCCCAAACTCTCTCGTTTGCTGTTTGCTGTTTGCTGATGTAGCGCGCGATGCGATTTATAGTTACCTGGGTAGGCTGTCCCAGGTTCGGGTGTGTGTTGTTACCCGTCGCTGAATTTAGCTGTTTGGTCAGTAGCTCTGCAAGTTTTAAGGACTATCCATACAGCTCCCTGCAGAGGAATGAGATTATTAACATGATTAGAGTCCTGATGCTCTGGTTGTAGTTTTATGACACTGGCAGTTTTTGTTTGCTCCATTTTGTTGGTGATGTTGTACTCTATTGCTGTTATGTTCACAGTCCGCCTTCATGTAATTTGAAAATTCAGTTTGCACGTCTTTCTCTGTTTGCTCCGTTTTGTTGGTGATGTTGCACCCTGCTCTGTTATGTGCACGGTTGGCCTTCATGTAACATCCAAGATTCTGTGTGCACGTCTTTCTCTGTTTGCTCCATTTTGTTGGTGATGTTGCACCCTGCTCTGTTATGTTCACGGTTGGCCTTCATGTAACTTCCAAGATTCATTTTGCATGTCTTTCTCTGTTTGCTCCATTTTGTTCGTGATATTGTACTCTAATCTGCTATGTTCACCTTTATGTAATTTCAAAATTCAGTGTGCCCGTTATTCTTTGCTTGCTCCATTTTGTTGGTGATGATGCACTCTACTCTGTAATGTTCACCTTCGCGTAATTTCAAAATTCAGTGTGCAATTCATTCTTTGTTTGCTTTTGTTGGTGATGATGCTCCCAACTCTGTTATGTTCACCTTCATGCAATTTCAAAATTCAGCGTGCATCGTGCTAAGAAAGGCTGTAATTGTAGTGTGAGGTTCTCAGTGTCTTGGATTGGGCTGGTTTTGTGGGATGAGCCATGGCATGTGAATGTGCATTTATGATTGATATGTATGATGTCACTAGATATGTGATTCTTACTTGATATTCATTGTGGAACAGAGGCTCTGAAGTTGGTATTGTCGGAGTGCAAACCGAAAGCCAAGATTGTTGACATTTGTGAGAAGGGTGACAATTTCATAACAGAGTAATGCATCCAGTTTCGTCTTTCATAACATCTTCCTTGCTGGTTCCTTGCTGGATTCCTGATTACATGGTGTTTCCTGTTGATGGCAGGCAAACTGGGAATGTCTACAAGAACGTGAAGAGGAAGATTGAGAGGGGCATTGCTTTCCCAACATGTGTATCTGTGAACAACACGGTCTGTCATTTCTCCCCACTGGCAACTGACGATTCTGTACTCCAAGAAAATGACATGGTGAAGATGTATGTCTCTCCCTTTAACCTTCCTACCATGTGTTTATCTCATAATCTTATTATTTCACCACATGCCTTGCTGATTCTGCTCTCATTTGACAGCGATATGGCTTGCCATATTGATGGTTTTATTGCTGTGGTGGCTCATACACATGTCATCAAAGCTGGGCCGGTTACTGGAAGAGCAGCTAATGTTCTTGCTGCTGCAAACACAGCAGCAGAAGTTGCAATGAGGCTTGTTAGACCTGGCAAGAAGGTACGTTATGTACAGATTATCCCATTGGTTGCCTTTGACAAGTTATCTTCTTTTTCTTTCACTGCATGGTTGCTAATATTTCTCTCTGGATGACTAGTCTTCTCGTTTCTCTTTGTAATGGTCTATTGTTATGTTGGTTTTATTAGTAATCCGCTCCTTATATTTTCTGCAGAATAAGGATGTCACTGAAGCAATTCAGAAAGTTGCTGCTGCTTATGACTGTAAAATTGTTGAAGGAGTTCTTAGTCATCAGCTGAAACAATTCGTCATCGATGGTAACAAAGTGGTACTTAGTGTTTCAAACGCTGATACAAAGGTGGATGATGCTGAATTTGAAGAAAATGAAGTGTATGCAATTGATATTGTCACCAGCACTGGCGAGGGAAAGGTGATAATCGATGTTATTGGCATGATGATATTTCGGCTTGCATGTTTTCTTACATTTATGTTGGATTGTAATTCACAGCCGAAGCTATTGGATGAGAAGCAGACCACTATTTACAAGAGAGCTGTAGACAAGAACTATCACTTGAAGATGAAGGCATCAAGGTTCATCTTCAGTGAGATTAGCCAGAAGTTCCCAATCATGCCATTCACTGCTAGGTGTGTGAATGCACATTAATTTTTTTTGTGTGCCCATTATTTTAGTCTACTAACCTATGTTGTGAATTGTGACAGGGCGCTGGAGGAGAAGCGTGCACGCTTAGGTTTGGTAGAATGCATGAATCATGAGCTGTTGCAGCCATACCCTGTTCTACATGAGAAGCAAGGTAGTTATGATAATCCACTAGACATATTTTAGAATTTGTCCTGTAACTTGTGTCAAAGTCACTTGGGGTTGTACTCCCTCCGTCCGGAAATACTTGTCGCATAAATGGATAAAAATGAATGCATCTAAAACTAAAATATGACTAGATACATCCATTCCTCCGACAAGTATTTCCGGACGGAGGGAGTAGATCTTTTGAACTGTCTGAATTGTTTGTGTTCATTTGTCATTTTTGCTTATCTTATCTGATGTTAATTAGTCTCCCTTTCATGCTTGTTTCGTCTCTTAATTGCTGGTGTTTATGCAGGCGACCTGGTTGCCCACATCAAGTTCACCGTGTTGTTGATGCCAAATGGGTCTGACAAGATAACTTCACATCCACTACAGCAATTGGAGCCCTCAAAATCCATCGAGGGTGATGCTGAGATCAAGGCTTGGCTTGCTTTGGGCACAAAGTCAAAGAAGAAGGGTGGTGGCAAGAAAAAGAAAGGTTTGCTTGGTTGACATTATATATATGCTGCTCTGTTTGGTTGCTGATGCATGAGTTCTTTTCCTGATTGCTAGACTGGTTTACATCTGTCTCAAGTCCCTTGAACTCACAGAGCTTCTTTTATCTTTTAATAGGCAAGAAAGGAGATGCAGCAGAAGTAGCAGAGCCCATGGAGGTTTCTAAGGACGCACCAAGCCAGGAATAATTCTCATTTTTTTTGAATTGCTTCCGTTACGTTTGTACCTGCTCCTTTGCTGCATCTGATTGTGTTATATTACATTCAGCTGTGGGGATTTGAGTACCTTTTTTTGAAGTGTCTAATGAAAATGGTTGATCCTGGCGCACATCACATCAAAGTACAAGCCTGATAATTATGTATGGTGTGCCGAATGTTTACCCGTCAGTAATGCTTATAAATCCGGCGTAAGTTCCACTACTGTGTAATGTTTACCTGTGCTTTACCGTTTTAGGTGTGGCTTTTTTTTTGAGAATCGTTTTAGGTGTGGCTGATTGGTGTTCACCTACTCTTTGTTCTGGGCAATTGGGCATGAACGTTTTGGTTTCTATATCTTTTTGAGGATGTTCTCTAGTGTTTCTCTATAATCTTCCCTAATTGAAATTTCGGCATTTTGCTGAATACATGCTTTTCCCATTTAGTTTCGTATTATTGGGATAACCTTGAAGTTGTTGCCTACGTCATGAACATCCTGGTTTCTTATTCAGCCATGAGGAGCATGGTATAAGACTTGAGGATTCATGCAATAAGTAAGAAAAAAGGATCCATGTAAAAGTTGAGAAAAGATCGATGTGGTGGCTATCAATCAATTGGGTCTTATTTGGTTTTTGGTGTACAACACTTGGGTAAACAAGCCGCGGGTGAGATTTTTTTCTGTCATTTGGGAAACCAGGTTCATGAGAAAAAGGAGAAAAGCCGCGAACTGGGAGAACTCGTCCTAAATTCCTGCTTCGGCACCTCCGATGGAATGGCACAGCCTTGTTGAAGAGCACGGAAGACATAGGCAGACAAACCTACTGTAAGAGCATCCCTAGTAGATACCTTAAAACAGATACCGTATTATGAACTCGTTTTTACGGTTGTTTTTATGGTGCGAAACTGGGCCGAAAAGAACAGATATGTGTTACGTACTGTATCCGGAACGATACAAGTGGTGACCTCTCATCTGTGCCCTGCCGCCGTCCGAGCACCCTCCTACCATTGCGCCGCCGCCGTTCGAGCCCCCTCCCACCAGCGTGGCTGCCGACAAAGAGTCGTCACAAGAAGAAGCGAAGGAGTCGGACATGTAATAAGGGAAATTGGTTCCATCGCATGGCAGCAGATAGCTATAGGCACATGGTGCCTCAAAACGAATGAACGGATACAATGGTACCGGAAAGATAGAGGAAGGCGGAGCCGGCTCGTGTGGAAGGGGAAGCAGAGCAAGCCAAGGATGAGGATGATGATTTCTTGCCTGATGTCTCGAGTCATGGAAATCTTCCCCGGCAAATGGCGTGGCGGGGAAAACCCTGTCGGGCTACCTCGCAAATTTCCCCAGGTTAATGAACCACTGAGGCCTCGTTTGGTAATCGAGGACCCCCCCCCCCACCCCATACCCGTCTTTTCCCAGGGCGAGAAACCCGCACGCAATCTATGCCCGGATTTCAGGCGACCCATTTGGTAACATCGTGAAAAGGGCTTTCTCAGCCCGATCCTCTCGAAATCTCCGGGCCTCTTGCCCCGACCTCCGCACTCCAGGGGAATTCCCCCGGGCTGCCCCTGTCTCTTTCTTGCGATCTCAATCGCCTTGGCCCTCCGTTCTTCTGCTCCTCTGCCTTCGTTCTCTTCCCTCTCCCTTGGTGCCCAAATGGCAACGGGGTATTTCACATGGCAGGAGGAGGATCTCATATGAGCGGGGAAATCCCCCTCGGGTGGTTTACTGCCATGGTTTTTTCACCCCCAACAACCAAATGAGCCATGAGGGTTTTCCGCCCAGGAAAATGGCCTAGAGAATCTCTAGCTACCAAACGAGCCCTTACAACACCGCAAATCTTTATCCAATAACACCCTCTGAGCGACTCTCCCACCCGCACCGCTGAGATCACAACATGGTACATCTGGTGGATAAGTTATGTGTTCTGTCCCTATGCACAAACTTCACCAAAAACAGCTTAGAGTAATAACACAAGAGAATCAGTTAAATGGATGAAATCAGATTCATGCCAAGTTAAATTAAACGTCGATGCCTCGTTTAATTTTGGAAAGGGAGAAGGGGCGACGGGCGCGGTTATCCGTGACAAGATGGGCAATTTCCTTGGATGTGCATGTTTTTATGTTCCATACTCGTCATCGGCCTCGATGACGGAAGCACTAGCAACGAAAAAAGGCCTTGAACTGGTGGCATCCTTTGGCTATCACCAAATCATCGCTGCATCTGATTGTTTGCAGGTGATTGAAGCTTGCAAAGGAGGACAAACGTGGTGGAATGAAGAAGCTGCAGTTTATGCTGATTGTATTGATCTGGTGACGGAAGTAGGAACAGTTCAGTACTCTCACTGTCTCTGGGAGGCCAATGGTGTTCCACATGAGTTAGCAAAACATAGTTATGAGAATCATTTATCTTGTAATTGGGTAGATGATTCCCCGTATTTTCTTACTGTATATCCAGTGAACGATGTAAGTGTGCTTATTTGATTAATAAAGTAAGCCATGACGTCATTCCCTCAAAAACAAAAAAAGATCAATAGTACAACAATCAATCAATCATGCAAACAAATTATTATGGACTTGCCTTCCATCAGCATATCTATATCTACTGAAGATCAATAGTAATTTAGTACTACCTCCGTGTCAATACGGAGGTAATACTTGATTGCTTTCAGTGGGCTAGGAAAATACTCCCTTTCACCAGCACAAGGGTGCGATTGAAAACACAAGTATGGATATGAAATGGCTCTGTTTCCCTTCCACCCCTCCTAGCAAAAAAATTGGTTCTTCTACTGTATCTAAGATGCAAAATACCCATAAAAAGATAACAGTAACGATACTAGATGATTGTTCTGGATTGCCCTGATGACCCTCGGCTGTAGCGAAGTCCAAATGCATTCTCATGTCCTCTGTAACTTGCGGTACCTCATGCCTCGAGGAGCATCAATTATCCAGATTTCTTCCTTTTCTGGGCCTGCAAAGTCCAAATGCATTCATTGCTTATCTATTTGTACAATGCACACAAGTATATGTCTTATCACGCAACACATTTGCTAAACTACTTTGTAAAATAAACTAAACAGGATTCTAAGATGGATTTTCTTTGTTCACTAACCACCAAAAAATGAATATTAAATTTAACTAATATAGTGGAAAATGAAGAAGAACCAAAGCAAGTACCTCTTGAAGTTTTCTGAATACCGATGCTTCCAAATCGCTGAACCCAGTTCCATCAATGTTGCTTGTCCTCGGTTCAGGTGTTTGAGTTGACCTTGCTGGTAACCCTCCCGATTCTTGAACAGAAGCAACAATCAATGGGACAGGGAAAACATTGTACACAGAATGGTTCTTCAGTGCAGTTTGCTGTAAAAAGTCAACAAGTGTTGGTTAGCCGCACAGCAAAAACATATAATCAATTTCGACATATAGTACAGCTTGTTAAAGATCCATGCGAACAGAGGCAGAGACAGCAAGACACCATGCATGATAAAACATAGGCACGTGGTTGCTTGCAAACTCCTATCTTGTAGTGGATCTGAAATAAGCTCGATTTATGTGCTAGTTCAAGATCTACAAGACTTTTAATAAAGGTAGAAAAATTCTCCAGGACAAAAAAACAGTAGATAAATGGAACTTACTGCCGCCTCCTTGGAAGCCATGACAACAATTGCTGAACCCTTGCTCTTTGATTTCCTAGTCTTGATCACAATGTCTTCAACCGTGCCGAATTGCTTAAAGATCTCATCAAGCTTTGCTGCCGTGTAGTAATCTGCACCCCCTTCCCAAGAAACCTTCAAGATCTTACCCTTGTCCGTTTTTGGTCCGTTCTCTGGAGTCGCACCCTTCTTATCCCCATGTGCCTAAAAGGAGAAATAATCAAGTTGTGGTCAGTAGTAGTACCAACATAAAAGATACAGATCAACAGATCTCTTGCATAACCTTAAGATTTTACTTTGAAGGTAAGTACTGTTGATGCATTTCTGGGGAATATTACTTTGTTTGTAGGTTAACACTTCTAAAAAAATCATCACCCACAGTACGAAATTATATACTCTATTACTCTGTTTGAAGGTTATTATCCTCAATGCTACATGCAGTCAGTTACATATTGTTCCACCTTCCTCTGCAAGGCTACAATTGCAAACCCTGTCCCTCTTCAGTAATACTAATTCAGAAATATGCGTTCTAGGGGCATCATTTTGGCTTTTATTTACATCTAACGCCTAAAGTCTAAAGCTCAACTTCGGGGCAATTGATTGCAAAACCATGAGGCAGAATACTACTCCCTCCGTCCCATAATATAAGAACGTTTTTGACATTAGTGTAGTGTCAAAAACGTTCTTAAATTATGGGACAGAGGGAGTAATACAGAAGTACGCTAGCTGGATAAGATCTTTAAGCAATTCGGCACGGTTAAAGTACGCTAGCAAGAGGCAAGCAGCAATTATAAGTGAAGCAAGAGCACAGCGCTATCAATCCTACACGAAGAACGAAGGAATTGAATAGATTCAAACAACAGCGAGACATTACCGGAGTCGAAGCAGAGCCAGAGACGCCGGACTTCTTGGCAGCGAAGAACTCATCGAGTTCGCGCTTGACGTCAGCAGCCTTCCGCTTCTCCTCTCGCCTGGCCAGCTCGGCGGGGTCGAGGGCGGGGCCTCCGCCCGCCGCGAAGGCGCGCTCGCGCTCCTCTAGGTCGGACACGGCCTTCCGCCGCTTGACCCCGGTGGCGGCGGCGCGGGCTGCGGCCTCGCGGCGGCCACGGAGGCGGGCGTCGAACTGACGGCGGAGGGACTCGTCCCGGAGGAACTTGTACGAGCTGGCGAGGCTCTGGAAGTCGGCGGTGGCGTTGGGGTCGTCGGGGCGCTTGTCGGGATGCCGGAGCCGCGACTGCGTCCGGTAGGCCTTCTCGATCTGCTCGACGCTCAGCGCCGCGCCTTCCTCGCCGGACGGCAGGCGGAGCACCTCGTAGTGGTCGACGTCGTCCCCCTCCTGCCCCATCGCCGCCATCGCAGGACAGGCCGCGATTCGGCGAAACAAGGAGCGCCCGTCAGATGCGGGAGCGTGTGACTGCGAGGCGCTGCTCGGGTAGTTAGGGAAGGAGGTGCACGCTAGCCGAGAGAGACGAGGGTGGGCGGCCGCGGTCGAGGCTCCTTAGCCGGTGCAGGGATGCCGGCGAGACAAGGGCGGCGCGGCAAGGCGAGCCAAACCCCAAAACAGGGGAGGGCTAACCCTAGAACGCTGGAGAGACCTGAGCGGGGGAAGCGGGTGAAGAAACCGCGAAGTGTGGCCGGGGGCGGCGCTGGTGCCGGGTGGGGAAACGGGGGAGCAAGGATGCGAGGGCGGCGGCGGCGGAGACCCTCGGCGGCTGGAGGCGGTGGGGAACGAGAGGCGGTGTGTCAGGCTAAACCTGACGCCTGAAATATGAAGACGTCTGAAAGTGTTCAGACTTCAGAGTTCAGAAGCTACCTGCAAGTGTTCAAAAATTCAGAACGTTCCGAACAGAGGTAGAGTGAGAGCCTGCAAGATGTGATATTGAGTGTGGTGCGATGAGCATCCACTGGTTTGGCCAGGTGTTTGATTTGCCGTCGCAGAAGAAAGAGATTTGGTGTTTCAGAATATCTTGAGAACGGCCTCACCTCATGCAAAGCCTATCTTCAGAGTGGCTGAACCTGCAATTCTGTATTGTGCTGCATATTGTGGACACTGGCTGTAATTCTGACAGAAATTAACAAATGTGACATATGTACCAAAGATTATTACATGCTTCGTTTTTGGCATTATCGATTGCATATGCTATGCACACTCAATGCTTTCATGATAAAGCTCGAAACTGTAACTTGAACCTATTAACGTAGAGACCGTACTTTATTCGGACTAACATGGCTCGCAAAAAAAAGAAACACAACCAATCACAAGGCACGGTGAAGCGTGCATGTCCCTCTAATTCATGTCATTTTGCTATGGATGCTGTAATTTAAATTGGATACAAATCTTGTAGTTTTTTTGCTATGAATGTTACAATTGGTATGGTTACTAGAATTTTTCTATGAGTATATTAGAATTTCAAGATGCAAGGTTCTATGTTCCATTCTTATCTTTCCTAATCCCATCTCATCTTTGTCTAATGGTGGGTGTGAATCAGAGGGTCTTTTTTTACTGATGGGCACATATGACATACTCGTTGGCTTTGGAAGCTCGATGATGACACTTTGTGGGCACCACATGGCACATGAGTCATTTTTCTTCTGTCTTAATTTTAGGTTTTGGTTCGCCAAATCTTATACTTGGTTTGCACTCCTTGAATTTCGGCAACAAATTTGGATTTCGCTGATGATGGGAAACCCACTATAAGATAGAAACTAATATATTATCTAGGTTTTGAAAGAGTAACTTAGACCTTGATGTCCTTTCCAATCGTTCGCGGGTGATTTTGTATCCTATCTGATTATGTACGCGCTACAAACTATCTCAATAGTTGTTTGTGATTATTACATAATCGGCTAGGATGAGGAGTGCCTACGTGTTCAATGGAACAATGTTTGGTCCGAGTCATTCTTCTGCAAAATTAGCTATATGAGCAATTTTGCACCATTCTAAATATCTTGACCGAGGCTCTAAATGACATATATTTGGGTATACATGGATAGACTGGATATGTGCGACGAGATCAGACATATAGAGGCGAGATGGGACAACAATGACGTAACCAACAAAAACTTTGCAATGTACAGATGCTAAGTGATAAGGATGAAATGCAATGTTAATAATATGCTACCATAGATGATACGTGACAAATAGAGACTATGCGATGGTATGCAACATGTGTTTGTATTTGTTGATATGCAATGTTGACACTACGCCTGTATGTGTTGATACACACTATTTATGCCAAGCCTATATGTGATAATGTGCAATGTTTTACATATGATATCATTTGTTATGTCCATGTACATACGTGTACGAGGCAGTGCAACCCTAACTGCCAAAGCCACCACTAATCATCACAGACCGGTTGAAGTGGGACGATCGATCACTACCCACCACCCCTTGGTTGCCTGCAATAATCTCTACTATTAAAGGAGAATCGAACGTCGCGAATCAACTTGTGGTTGAGTTGGTTAGGTGGACAGCGGTATCCCCAACCCACCAGGGTTCAAATCCTGGTGCTCGCATTATTCCTGGATTTATTTCAGGATTTCCGGCGATGCGCTTTCAGTGGGAGGAGACGTTCCCGTCGACGACGAGGCGCCTACGGTGACTTCGTAGTGTATGCGCGTGTATATGAGCGCTTGTGTCTGTACTGATGCTAAAAAAAGGAGAATCGAACGTCGTGATGGTTAAACCTCCTTCGCTGCCCCGCCTCCTTCGACCCCCTCCGCTCCTATGTGAAAAAAGGATCTCCTCGCACGAAAGAAAAGAAAAAAGAAAAGAAAAACAGCCCACGTGCGCACGTCGGCCCGCTACCACCTGCGTCCTTCCCTCCCCCCACCAACGATCCAGGCGGCGTACCCCCCCTATCCAACCGCACCACCCTACGCCATGTCGCCGCTCCGCCGCGCTTCATCTTTGTCAAGCCGCCGGGAGATGGGAAGCGGGCCCCTTCTCTGTTGATGAAGTTATACCGGAGGTTGCACAACAGTTCGGGAGGTCAAGGTTGACCATACCCCAAGATCCCGGGCGACGATAGGGCGACCGGCCAAGCACTGGCGGACATCACAAATCAAATGAGGCAGCGGTGTGATGTCCATGTTCCCGTCGGCGAAGCCCCTCTGCGTGGTTGTCTTATGTGTTGGAATATGAGATGGGCCTAGAGCCCATATAACAATTTCAGATTTGATCTCTAAGGGCCCATGTAGGTGGCATGACAAAGTGGTGGGAAGTTTAGTCCCACCCCGGAAGTGAAAGGAGAGTTGGAGTGGTTTATAAGGGATTCTCTTCCTCATGCTATTGGAGCTTGAGAAGAGATGAGGCCCTCGCGCACTCCTCCTCCTCCGCTCGCCTTGTCACGACGCGCCGCGGGTTGCGGGATTGAGCCGAGCCGAGCTCACTCCTATGCGCTTCTTTTTGCCGGTCAGGAACGGAGAGTCTTTGACAGGTGGAGCCACGATCTGAGACGTCGGATCGTGGGCTACCGACTTGGACGTGGGTTCAACCCACGTCTCTCCACGCGCAGCCGCACATATATATGTGGGGCGCTGCCGACCCTAGCCGTCACGAAACAGAACGCATCTCCGCCTCCACGCCCACGCCGTTCCGCTGCTGCTGCTATCGCCGACCACTCCGTCCCGTTCACCGCTTACACGGTTGACGGGAGAGCAGGCCTCCGAAACCCCGCCTCTCCGGATCCTGTAAGGGAGAGGGGCAATTAGGTTTTTGGGTAGCGACTACGCGACTGCTCGCTTCTGTTCATCTACGTCCGCATCACCTTCGTCATCACCATGTCAACCAACGCCGACCGTGCCGCCGCTGAGAAGGCTGAGGCCGACAAGAAGGCCGCCGAGGATGCCGCGGCTACTGCCACCGCCAACACCGCCACGTGGCCGATCAGAGGATACACATCGTTTATCCTTCTCGTGTTTCTTTCTGTTGTAGCAGTACTAGCGATATGCGTAGATGTTTCTACTATATGCGTAGTACATGCTCTGTTAGATCGTAATGAGTGTGTTATCAATGCTGTCCATGTCATGCTCATGATTTATTTATGGATTAATTTAATCGAAAAACTGCCTATTTTCTTATCAATCCAAAAACCTAATCTGTGTAGGAGTTTTTCGAATTCTGGTGTTGCTGCTGCAGTGAAACCGTCCCCGTTTACGGGGACGTACTTTAAGCGTTGGCAGACTAAAACCACCTTATGGCTCACGGCCATGAACGTGTTCTGGGTCGCCGGTGTGACTCCCACAGGAACGATCGCTCCTGAACAGGAGAAGGCGTTTAAGGAGGCCACTGTCGTGTTCCTCGGGGCAGTTCTGAGCGTGATTGGAGATAAGCTGGTTGACGCATATTTGCATGTGCGGTCTGCCAAGGACTTGTGGGAGGCGCTCGAATCTAAGTTCGGGGTTGCCGATGCAGGGAGCGAGATGTATATTATAGAGCAGTTCCACGACTACAAGATGGTTGAAAACCGTCCTGTATTGGAGCAGGCTCATGAGATAATATGCATTGTT
Source organism: Aegilops umbellulata (assembly GCA_032464435.1). Lineage (NCBI taxonomy): Eukaryota > Viridiplantae > Streptophyta > Magnoliopsida > Poales > Poaceae > Aegilops > Aegilops umbellulata. Next base: position 368,263,103 of record CP136054.1, on the reverse strand, counting down.
AAGGAGCTTGAGCTTCTTAAGTGCGAGTTACCGGGTAAGTTTGTCGCGGGCTGCATAATCGCTAAGCTTCCCAATTCCTGGAGGAACTTTGCCACCACTCTGAAACATCAGATGCGTGAATTCTCTGTCGAGGATGTCATTGGCCATCTGAGTGTTGAGCAGAATTCAAGGGCAAAGGACTCGCACGAAAAAGGGGGCGAAGGAACTTCTGTGGCCAATATGGTGCATCAGAAGAACTCCAATTCCCACAAGCCCAAGGAAAAGAACGGTGTCCAACAGAGTACCGACTTTAAGAAGAAGGGTAAGAAGACCTTCAAGAAGAACAAGAAGGATAAGGGCTGCTTTACTTGTGGTTCGCTTGAACATTGGGCCAACAAGTGCCCAAACAAGTATAAGAAGCAAGGGCAGGACTCCAAGTCTGTCAATATGATTGTGAGCAACAATGAGAGTGGTGCATCTGGGTACGGTAATTTATTTGCTGTATTTTCAGTTTGGCCGTCCACCGATTGGTGGGTCGACACAGGTGCAGGTGTTCATGTGTGTGCTGACATTTCATTGTTTTCTTCTTACCAGGCCACAGGTCACGGGTCCGTACTGATGGGGAATGGCGTGAGTGCTTCTGTTCTTGGTGTTGACACGGTCGATGTGAAGTTTACTTCGGGAAGGATCGTGCAGCTGAAGAACGTGCAGCATGTCCCGCCATCAAGAAGAACCTCGTTAGTGGCTCCCTTCTATGTAGAGAAGGGTTTAAGTTGGTATTCGAGTCTAATAAATTAGTTGTTACGAAATATGGACTATTTGTTGGAAAGGGTTATGAATGCGGAGGCATGTTCCGCCTTTCTCTTGCAGATCTATGTAATAAAGTCGTGAACAATATTCATTTGAGTGTTAATGAATCTGAAGTATGGCATTCACGTCTTTGTCACATTAGTTTCGGTGTTATGACGCGGCTAGCAAAATCGAATTTAATCCCGAGTTTCACTTTAGCCAAAGGTTCTAGGTGCCATTCGTGTGTGCAATCTAAGCAACCTCGCAAGCCTCACAAGACAGCAGAGGAGAGACACTTGGCGCCACTGGAACTCATACATTCTGATCTTTGTGAGATGAATGGTGTGTTGACTAAAGGTGGAAAGATATATTTCATGACTTTGATAGATGATTCCACTAGATATTGCTATGTGTATCTGTTAAATACTAAAGATGAGGCTCTACACTACTTCAAAATCTATAAGGCAGAAGTTGAGAATCAACTTGAAAAGAAAATTAAACGAGTCCGGTCAGATCGTGGTGGAGAGTACTTCTCGAAAGAGTTTGATGCCTTTTGTGCGGAACACGGCATTATTCACGAGAGGATGCCTCCCTACTCACCCCAGTCAAGCGGGGTTGCCGAGCGGAAAAACCGTACTCTAACTGATTTGGTTAACGCCATGTTAGATACGTCGGGTTTATCCAAGGCATGGTGGGGGAGGCTATAATGACATCCTGTCATGTCCTGAATAAAGTTCCGACAAAGGATAACGAGATCACTCCTTACGAGAAGTGGACCAAGAGAAGGACAACACTCTCGTACTTACGTACCTGGGGCCGATCCCCAAAAAGCGTAAGCTTGGACCAAAGACTGTGGACTGTGTTAATTTGGGCTACGCTATGAATAGTGTTGGCTATAGATTTCTAGTAATGAAATCTGAGGTACCTGACATGAAGGTCGGTACAATTATGGAGTCTAAAGATGCTACATTCTTTGAGGACATTTTCCCCATGAGAGATGTACAAAGCACTTCTAGACAGGAATCTGAGGAGACTCCTGAACCTGCCATTCCGATGAAATATTATAATCAAACACATGATGAAAATCCTGAGGAGGATAATGAGGAATCCCTTGGTAGGGGCAAGAGACAAAGGACTGTAAAGACCTTTGGTGATGATTTCTTCATATACCTCGTGGAGGATAATCCCACTTCTATTTCAGAAGCATATGCATCTCCAGAAGCTGATTACTGGAAGGATGCGGTCCGTAGCGAGATGGATTCCATCATGGCTAATGGGACTTGGGAGCTTACTGAACGTCCTTATGGTTGCAAACCATTGGGATGCAAGTGGGTGTTTAAGAAGAAGCTTAGGCCCGATGGTACGATAGAAAAGTACAAGGCTAGGCTTGTGGCCAAGGGCTACGCCCAGAAAGAAGAAGAAGATTTCTTCGACACTTATTCACCTGTGGCCAGACTGACCACCATTCGAGTATTACTCTCGTTGGCGGCCTCGCATGGTCTTCTCATTCATCAGATGGATGTTAAGACGGCTTTCCTGAATGGAGAGCTAAAGGAGGAAATCTATATGCAACAGCCTGATGGCTTTGTGATGGATGGTCAGGAAGGAAAGGTGTGTAAGTTGGTGAAATCTTTGTATGGCCTGAGACAAGCGCCTAAGCAATGGCATGACAAGTTTAATGAAACGTTGACGTCTGTTGGCTTTGTTGTTAATGAGGCCGACAAATGTGTATACTATCGCTATGGTGGGGGCGAAGGGGTTATACTATGTTTGTATGTTGATGACATACTGATATTCGGGACTAATCTCAAGTTGATCGAGGAGGTTAAGTCTTTCCTATCTCAGAAGTTTGAGATGAAGGACCTTGGAGTGGCTGATGTTATCTTGAACATCAAGCTATTGAGAGATGATGAGGGTGGGATTACACTTCTGCAATCCCATTATGTTGAGAAGGTGTCGAGTCGTTTTGGATATTCGGACTGCAAACCATCTCAAACACCATATGATCCTAGTGTGCTGATTCGAAAGTCTAAAGGCACAGCTATAGATCAATTGAGATACTCTCAGATTGTTGGTTCACTCCAGTATCTAGCGAGCGCAACGAGGCCTGACATCGCATTTGCTATTAGCAAACTGAGCCGATTTGTTTCCAAACCGGGTGATGTACATTGGCGTGCTCTTGAGAGAGTTATGCGCTATCTGAAAGGTACTATGAACTATGGACTTCACTATACCGGATACCCGTCGGTACTTGAAGGGTATAGTGATGCGAATTGGATCTCTGATGCTGATGAGATGAAGGCCACAACCGGGTATATATTTACTCTTGGAGGTGGTGCTGTTTCCTGGAAGTCTTGCAAGCAAACGATCTTAACAAGATCGATAATGGAAGCAGAATTAACAGCATTAGACACATCGGGTGGCGAAGCAGAATGGCTTCGAGATCTGTTGATGGACTTGCCAGTGGTTGAGAAGCCGGTTCCGGCCATCCTTATGAACTGTGACAATCAAACAGTTACTATCAAGGTGAAGAGTTCAAAGGACAACATGAAGTCCAACAAACACATAAGAATGAGATTGAAAGCTGTCAGAAAATTGAGGAACTCCGGAGTGATAGCGTTGGATTATATTCGAACGACTAAGAATCTGGCAGACCCCTTTACTAAGGGGCTATCACGTGTTGTGATAGATAACGCATCAAGGGAGATGGGTATGAGACCCACATGAGTTGCCTTGGTAGTAACCCAACCTATGTGATCGGAGATCCCGTGAAGTAGGACCTGGGAAAACAAGCCAGTGGTGAACTGAGGAGAGTAACTTTACTAACCCACTCCGTTGGAGATGCAATGCTCTCAGAAAACTGTATGGAAGGATGACTACTGTCTTAATGTGTTCCAAGGCTTATATGCATAAGCAAGATGCTATCCTACAGAGCGACCTTTGGAGGAACACACCTATATGAGCCCGACTGCTGGTCACAGTCTATGAGATTGGGGTGATCTCTAGCAAGCTCATGAACAGGCCAGGAGTGTGACTAATATGCTCCACCCGAGGGGTCGGCCTTCGGTAGCCTCGTATCAGTGAGACTTGTGGTGAAACTTCTTGACGCCAAACTGACAATTCAAGGCATAGTCCATTGTTCAGTTGTGAAGGAGTGTAACTACTTGGTCTAGGTGGAGCTCAACCTTAATCGGTCTCCACTGAAATGCTGGTATATCAAAACGGCGTTTGGAACAAAGGACGAAGTGGGGCCCTGAGATCTGGTGGGGGATTGTTGGAATATGAGATGGGCCTAGGGCCCATATAACAATTTCAGATTTGATCTCTAAGGGCCCATGTAGGTGGCATGACAAAGTGGTGGGAAGTTTAGTCCCACCCCGGAAGTGAAAGGAGAGTTGGAGTGGTTTATAAGGGATTCTCTTCCTCATGCTATTGGAGCTTGAGAAGAGATGAGGCCCTCGCGCACTCCTCCTCCTCCGCTCGCCTCGTCACGACGCGCCGCGCCGCGGGTTGCGGGATTGAGCCGAGCCGATCTCACTCCTATGCGCTTTTTTTTGCCGGTCAGGAACGGAGAATCTTTGACAGGTGGGGCCACGATCTGAGACGTCGGATCGTGGGCTACCGACTTGGACGTGGGTTCAACCCACGTCTCTCCACGCGCAGCCGCACATATATATGTGGGGCGCTGCCAACCCTAGCCGTCACGAAACAGAACGCATCTCCGCCTCCACGCCCATGCCGTTCCTCTGCTGCTGCTGCCGCCGCCGACTCCGTCCCGTTCACCGCGTACACGGTTGACGGGAGAGCAGGCCTCTGAAACCCCGCCTCTCCGGATCCTGTACGGGAGAGGGGCGATTAGGTTTTTGGGTAGCGACTACGCGACTGCTCGCTTCTGTTCATCCACGTCCGCATCACCTTCGTCATCACCATGTCAACCGACGCCGACCGTGCCGCCGCTGAGAAGGCTGAGGCCGACAAGAAGGCCGCCGAGGATGCCGCGGCTACTGCCACCGCCAACACCGCCGCGTGGCCGATCGAAGGGTACACATCGTTTATCCTTCTCGTGTTTCTTTCTGTTGTAACAGTACTAGCGATATGCGTAGATGTTTCTACTATATGCGTAGTACATGCTCTGTTAGATCGTAATCAGTGTGTTATCAATGCTGTTCATGCCATGCTCATGATTTATTTATGGATTAATTTAATAAAAAAACTGCCTATTTTTTTATCATTATGTGACTCCTCTGCAAGGTCATCTCCACATAGGTAAGCTCCCCAGTCCCCACTCCGCCTCTTCTTATCTTCGCGAGGCACGCGGCGACCCGGCTGATCTGTCGTTGGCCAGCGGCAGAGGTGTTCGACGAGTTCCTCCGGGGACTGCGCATGGAGCACGGCAATGTCTCCACCTTGTCGTTGCTCAACAACGACCTCGAGAGTCGAGACAACCGGCTGGGGGTTTCCCGCTTGCCGTTGAGGCCTTCCGCGACTCAGTCCACAGCGCCGCCTGCTTTGCCCTGATCGGGAATTCGGGATAGAAGACGTACAACCACCCATAAGTTTCTCTTCCTTCTCTTCTCTTAACTTTTTGTAATGTCCCGAATCATCTATTTCATCATCACCAAGATACAACCATACAGGAGAGTTTGCGAATGGGGAATTGGAGATACGAGGAGGAAGCAGGGGGTGAGGTTCAGAGAACGAGGGAGAGAGAGTTCAGAGAACGAGGGGGTGAGGTTCCCAGGACACACTAGCCAACTCACAAAGCTCTCTCGCATGGATATTCTGAGCCAGGCGACTTATTCCCGCTGACACAGGCGTAGGTGTGACAATTTTGTACGGTTCTCTTCTCGTTCTGATTCCTAATAGAGAATGTGAGTAGAAAACTCCAGCTTGATTTCTTAATTATGATCTGCACTAATAGTATAGATGCATATTCTCTCAAATTTTATACGGTTCTCTTCTTGGTCTAATTCCTAATACAAAACTTGTGCTGGATCTTGATTTATTGGTTATGACATGCACTATTATTTTTGGTCAGATTCTTCCAGCAACTTCTAATGGAGATGGGATAATATTTCCAGTATAAAGAAGAGGTATGAGCATGGACTTCTAATACTTCTCTATAAGTTTGACATTTTTTGACACTTCCTACAAAAAGAAAGTAAATCTGTCATTGCTGAGACGTAGTCCACGAGAAATTGTGCTTTTCAGTTCCGTAAACATTGTGAGAGTTTTGCTTGATCTGTAACTGAAATCTGATAGTCTTCTTGTGTTTGTTACGCCATTCTGTATGTGGAATAGTCTTCTTGTTGTGATGAATAGGCGCAGGGGCAGCAATCGGAGGAGAGAGGGGCGGATGGGGTGGAGAACGACGTGGTCGCACAGATGGATGTAGCAGCACATCAGAGTTAACTTCATATTTCTCGCTGACAATTATTTTGCTTTTGCTTAGTATCCCACATCATGTTAGTGCTGCATCTATCTTATTTGTTTACTGAAACTAGGAGTAGTAGTACATCATAGTTGTTGCTGAAAATACTCGAGAGAAGTGCATATTTCAACCCTCAACTCTTGCCCTAGTCAATATACACCCCTCAACTTCAAAACCGTCTAATCTACAACCCCCAACTCTCAAAACCGTCTAAGATTCAACCCTGAAACCGGTTTTGACCTTGTTGACCGGTTTTGAACCCATTGACCACCCAGTCAGCGTGCCACATGAGCGACACTGTTCATAACACTGTTCGTGAATTCATTTTCTGCCAAAAAATCAGAAAATTTCATTTTCTGGAAAATTCTCACGCGAACAGTACTGTTCACGTGGCGAAAAATGAAATATTCCCGAATTCACTGCATATGCGGTGAAAAAAATCATTCTGAAAAAAGTTTGAAAAATTCCGTTTTCGCCACGTGAACAGTAATTTCAGGATTTCGTTTTCCGCCGCATGAACAGTATGTTCGAAATTTTTGTCCGCTAGTACTGTTCACATGTGTGAAAACTGGGAATTTTCGAAAATTTGTGTTGATACTTTTTATATTTTTTTCAAACTTTTCCTGAGTTACTGTTCACGAGATGAAAAATTATTTTTCCTTCTAAAAATGGTACTTTTTTTTGAATTTACTATTCACGCAGGATTTTTCCCCTAGAAATTGAATTTCTCAGTTTTTTGGGGGAAAAAGTTTCAGAAAATGAATTTGTGAACAGTGTCGCTGATGTGGCACGCTGACTGGGCGGTCAACAGGTTCAAAACCGGTCAACAGGGTCAAAACCGGTCTCAGGGTTGAATCTTAGATGGTTTTGAGAGTTGGGGGTTGTAGATTAGACGGTTTTGAAGTTGAGGGGTGTATATTAGACTAGGCCAAGAGTTAGGGGTTGAAATATGCACTTCTCTCAAAATACTTCTACGACAGGTGATATTGCTTTGATCATAAATGAATTGCCGTGGAACTATATAATCTCGACGATTGGATGAAGATGATAAACACTATCATTGTCTTGGTCGTTTGGATGATTTGGAAGGAACGATACAGCCGAGTTTTGAAGGAAAATCCTCCCGTTTGGATCGCACGTCGAACAAATTAAGTGTGATGCGCACAACTGGTATAAGGTAGGGGCCAAATTTCTTGCACAGTTGTTTGTTTAACATAACTGCTCTGTTCTTGTCAGCTTATCCCACTTTTCAGAACATGTTCTGGCAGTATCAAGCATTTATTTTCAAGGCTGACAGTTCCTCGTCGAACGGTGGACCTTTTACCAAGTATGGGGTCGCTTCAGGCAAGAGGAATAAGTTTTCCTTCGCTGTTATCTTGGTCGCATGCTCCTTTCAGCAAGAACGTACCAACTTGATGTTTGAATGGTTCAAGGCTGATGCTTTGTGCTTTGTATCTCTCTGTCCGACAAGGTTTACGGTTTGTGTTTCGGCAGTTACCTTCTTTTCCTATGTAGGTTGTGATGAGGTCGTTCTTTTCTTTTGAGCTTTGTACTCGGAAATTAGATACTATTATTTCTTCTATAATGATCAAATGCACTTCTCTTGCATGGCTCCCAAAAAATACCTCGTGAGGGGACGGATGAAATGAGAGGATCGGCTGGGGCGACTGGGGCGACTGCCGGCGGCGAGCCCGTGGGAGCGTCGCCAGGGACGGTCGGCGGTCCGCGTCGGGTGCGGGGTCGGTTCTGGGCCCTTGCCGGCGCCGCCGACGACGATCCGGATGGGGAGGCGGACGCAGCGCCGCCCTCGCCATCGTCTCCTACGCCTTCGGACCGGATCGGAGACTTATTCCATGCGGGATACTCAGAAGCGGATGTGGCGATGAATATCAATGCCATGCTGCCTATTGACGACCCGGCCAGGATTGGATTGCAGCACGGAGAGTTGGAGGAGATGGTTCGTCGCGTGGTTCATCGACGGACGGCGGCGACGGCGGTTAGGCCGTGGAAAGGCCCTATCCCCAAGGTCAGTCTTCCTAATCTCACCGTTTTCGATTTAATTCGGCCGGAATCGTGGACTGTTGTTAAGAAGAAGAAAGTGAGGAAGGCGGCGGCGGCGCCGGCGCCTGCGCCGGCGACAACCGACGAGATCCGTGCCGCCAGGTTACGTCGGCTGAACTCGCTCGTGGGCCTTGGTGGCCCGGAGCGGGGTTCGAGTTCTTTGGGCCGTTTCGCTGTTGGGTATGTGGCCCATAGTGCGGCGGCGCCACCTGGGCTGGTTCCTGGGTATGTGGCCCAGTCTAACTTAGCCTCATCTGGTGCGAGCGATTACGTAGACGTGAACCCCTGCATGCGGGAGCGAGATCACGAAGACTCGTGCGTCCTGCAGCCGTCGCTGTGCCCTAGCTATCGTCGGAGGCGAGGCACGCCGGGGTTCCGTTCCTGTGGTCCGGGGAAAGCAACGCGAATCCCTCCTCTCGGGTCTATGGCTGGTCGCGGGACTGCGCCGCCGCCCGCCAAGAAGCCGGCCTCTGTGGGTGGGGGCCGGGGAGGAGTCCCTCCGCTCTCGGGTGGGGCGGTGCCGCCACCGTTTGCCGGTGCTGGTCGCGGGGCCCTGGGTCCGCCTGGCCAGAGGCCACCGGCGGCCGGTGTTGGGCCCCCGGGCTCTCAAGGACGCGGTGTCGGCAATGCTGCCGCTCGGCCGCCGGGGCGGGTCTACGTGCAGGTTCCGGCCGGGAGGGGCGGGCTCCGGCCTCCGGCGCCGACTTCGGCGCCCATTGCCCCGTCGGCTGCAGGTCGCGGGGGGCCTCGGCCTCCAGGGCCGGGAGTGACAGCGGTGGTGGCTGATGGTGGCGATATGTTGACGGGCGGTCAGCCTCGTGCCGCGCCCCCACCTCACCATGTTACGAGACCTCCTCAGAACCGGTCGGGGCCATCGCAGTCCAGGCAAAACTATAATGCGTCGCGTGACCCGCCCCGAGGACAGTGGTGGGACGACGGATATAATGCATATGGTGATGGACAACATCGTGGTTCCTCTTCCACTGGAGGAGGTCATGGATATGCCTGGCAGAGTGACGGGTCAACCGAGAGACCGTTTCTAGGCCCTCCAGGTGGTTTCGTCGAAGGGGCATCAGGACCGGACCATCGCCAGAGAGGTGGATATCGTGGACACCGGGGAGGTCGGGGTGGTGGCCGTGGGAGGTTTCGCCGACAACCTCCACCTCCGCCAGTCGTTGACCGCACGGTGGCTGCCGAAGAGACCGGGCACACCGACCTCCCTCCTCAGGCGATGGAGGTGGTGACGGCATTGGCGAATGCCGAGGTTTCGGGGACTGAGATTGCAGCTGAGGCGACCGAGAGGACTGATACTGAGAGGGCGGCCAAGTGGGCGCGTAAGAAGGAAAAGATGCTTTGCTACCGTTGTGGAGAGAAGGGCCACTTTATTGCTGAGTGCGTTGCGGAGCTATGTGATTCATGCGGTAAGCCAGCACATGCCTCGGAAGAGTGTTCGTTGTTGCGTGACCAGGCCCCGGCGCTGACCATGTATGGAGTTTATTGCGCTGAGTTGATGTTTTTTGAGTCTCCGGCCGCGAGGGATATTCCGGAGGAATCACTATGCTTGACCACTGGGGTGGTGAAAGTGACCCAGGGTGAGGTAACTGAGGATCAGATTGTGAGGAGGCTTCAGGAGCTGGCACCGGGAGATTTCCATTGGGACCTGATTAGTCTCGAGGCTAATGTTTTTAAGGTCGATTTCCCGTCGGTGGAGGATTTGCAGAAGATACTGAGCTTTGGCTTATGTAGAGTCCCTGGTACTAAGTGTATTTTGGAGTTTCATGAGTGGAACAAGGAGGAGCCTAAAGGCAAGCCACTCACACAGGTTTGGTTGAGGTTTTCGGGGGCTCCCTCTAAGCCTTTGAAGGATCCTCGAGTTGTGGCCAGTATGGGTATCATGGTGGGGAAAACGGAAAAAGTGGATATGGCCTTCACCCGTGCTCATGGAGTGGCTCGGCTGCTAGTGAGTGTGCTGGATATTGAGTTTGTTCCTGATGTGGTTAACTGGACCTATAGGGGGGAGGTTTTTCCGCTCGAGATCGAGTTTGAGGACGCTGATTTGTTTGCGGAGGCGGTTAATGGGAATGATGTACACATGGACGAGGATAGCGACGGTGCGGGAGCCAAGGGGGCACCCACTGATGACGCTACGCGAGAGAGGTCTAATAGTTCTGGTCCTACTGCTCAAGGGCCTGCGGATGGAAGTGGGGTTGAGCCGGCACCATCTCCATCTGTGCCTATGACTTCGCTGCACTTTGGGACCTTCGAGCCAGCCTCTGCTCCTGCCAGACTTTGGAGTGACCGCGTGGATTCTGATGCTGCGTTTGAACGGTCGTTACCTACGTTGGAGTTCATGGGTGATGATAGTTCCTTGGATGAGCGTTTGGTGTCGGCTTCGGCGGCGAGGACGATGGCTGGTGCGGTGGAGGCGGAGCCTGTGGTTGTCTCCCGTGCTTCACCGGTTCCTGCTTCTCCAGGCCGTGGTTCTCCTTTGCTGGCGGCTGAGTGTGAGATGGGGTGTGGAGGAGGGGGGTCGGGGCGGGTGGCCTCACCGTCCTTCTTCCATAGCCAGATGCTGATGGAGTCGGTCCCGGGCGGGGCGGATCGTGCTGAGCGGGGGAGCCCGAGGCAGGAGGCCCCGGCGCCTTCCCTTCTGGTTGGGGCAACATCGCCCTTGACTCCTTCGGCGCGTGGGGGAGGGGGGTTGGGGCAGGAGGCCCTGGCCCCGGCCTCCTCGCCGGCGGTCAGGAGGACTGCTGTACTTGCTTCGCCGGCGCTCACGGGTGAGGAGGGAGGACGGCCCGGGCGGGAGGCCCCCGCTACCCTCCCTTCTGATGCGGCTGGGGCGCCCGGTCTTGGTGTGAGCCACTCTCCTGAGGGGCTTGGGATCCCACAGCCACCTTCGCCGGTGATCTACACTAGAGAGGAGGTCGTGGCTTTTGGTGGGATCCCTGACCCCGTATCTATGGGGAGAAGGATGAGTGCGCGCATCCTGGACATTCCGGAGGTTGACGATATGCAGCAGAGGTGCGCTATGAGGGCGGTCAAGCTCCATGAGGCTGAGGTCTCCTACGGTATGTCCGTCAACACCTCTAATTCTATATTGCATTTTTCTAATGAGGAGATTATTCATAATGCAAACCAGTTAGGAGTGTCTCTAGGGGTGTCCCAGTCTGAAATTAACAACTCGGTGAATGATATGTTAGATTTGGAGGCGGAACGTGTCTTAGAGACACTTCGCAACCTTGCCGCGGTTAAACCAATGAATGATGCGGAGATTGATGCGTTAGGGGTTCGAGTGCTTGATAATCTGTGTGCGGATCTAGTACCCCCCAATCATGACTCTGAGGACGATGATGCTCCTCTAGAGACTGAGGATAGTAACATCTGTGAACCCGGTTATGAGGACCGGGCGACAGAGCCTAGTATACCCAAGCGTAAGTGGAAACGGAAGATCTATCCCGATTCCGCTGTTCGTAGGAGTGCTAGGATTCGAACTTCTAAAAAATTCCATGACGATACATGAGAGGAATATTCTGGAATAGCAGAGGTCTGAAGGACTTGGCTAAAAGGAGGTTCCTGGCTGAGGCGGCGGTAGAGCAGAGGTTAGATTTTGTTGCTCTATCGGAGACTGGTAGAGATAATTTTGCCCCCCAGTTCCTTTCTTCTCTGGTGGGCGGTATTGATTTCGATTGGCATTGCCTCCCTCCACGAGGAAGATCGGGTGGTATCTTACTCGGTGTGAGATGCGATTCGTTGGAAGTCCGAAGTGTTGTGATGGGCGACTTCGCGGTGAAGTTTCGAGTTAGGTCTAGGTTGGATGGTTTTAACTGGGCTTTGGTTGCGGTATATGGTGCTGCACAACCCGAGCTTAAAGCCGAGTTCCTGGCGGACCTTGTTCGAATCTGTGGGTCAGAACAGCTTCCAATTTTAGTTGGAGGAGATTTCAATATCATCAGGAGGAGGGAGGAGAAAAACAACGATAACTTTGACGGCAGATGGTCGTTCATGTTCAATACCATTATTGAAAGCTTGGATCTGAGAGAGATTGAGCTTTCTGGTAGAAAGTTTACCTGGGCTAATGCCTTGCCAAACCCAACCTATGAAAAACTTGATCGAGTTCTTGCCAGCGTGGATTGGGAACAAAAGTTCCCTCTGGTCACGGTGCAAGCTCTTTCCAGGGGAATTTCAGATCATACACCCTTAATCGTCGACTCTGGGGAGCCGAACCACGTGGGTAACAAGAACACCTTTTCTTTTGAGTTGTCTTGGTTTGAACATGAGGGGTTCTTGGACTTGATTGCTAGGGAATGGGCTAGAGACGCAGGTGGCAAGACTGTGATCGAGCGTTGGCAGAATAAGATTAGGCATTTGAGAAGTTTCCTATGGGGATGGGCTAAGCACCTCAGTGGGGTGTATAAGATTGAAAAGGATAGACTCCTTACTCTCTTACAAGCCCTGGACATTAAGGCCGAATCCATCATTTTATCGCCGTCTGAGCTTCAGGCTAAAAATGAGGCAGAGACGAGGTTGAGAGAACTGCTCCGCGAAGAAGAACTGAAGTGGGCTTTGTTGGAAATATGCCCTAGAGGCAATAATAAAAGTATTATTATTATATTTCCTTGTTCATGGTAATTGTCTTTATTCATGCTATAATTGTGTTATCTGGAAATCGTAATACATGTGTGAATACTAGACACCAATATGTCCCTAGTGAGCCTCTAGTTGACTGGCTCGTTGATCAATAGATAGTCATGGTTTCCTGACTATGGACATGGGGATGTCATTGATAACGAGATCACATCATTAGGAGAATGATGTGATGGACAAGACCCAATCCTAAGCATAGCACAAGATCGTGTAGTCCGTTTTGCTAGAGCTTTCCAATGTCGAGTATCTTTTCCTTAGACCATGAGATCGTGTAACTCCCGGATACTGTAGGAGTGCTTTGGGTGTACCAAACGTCACAACGTAACTGGGTGACTATAAAGGTGCACTACAGGTATCTCCGAAAGTATCTGTTGGGTTGACACGGATCAAGACTGGGATTTGTCACTCCGCATGACGGAGAGGTATCACCGGGCCCACTCGGTAATGCATCATCATAATGAGCTCAAAGTGACCAAGTGTTTGGCCACGGGATCATGCATTACGGTACGAGTAAAGTGACTTGCCGGTAACGGGACTAAACGAGGTATTGGGATACCGACGATCGAGTCTCGGGCAAGTAACCTACCGATTGACAAAGGGAATAGTTTACGGGGTTGCTTGAACCCTCGACATCGTGGTTCATCCGATGACATCATCGAGGAACATGTGGGAGCCAACATGGGTATCCAGATCCCGCTGTTGGTTATTGCCCGAGAGTCGTCTCGGTCATGTCTGCATGTCTCCCGAACCCGTAGGGTCTACACACTTAAGGTTCGGTGACGCCAGGGTTATTAGGAAGACTTGTATGTGATTACCGAATGTTGTTCGGAGTCCCGGATGAGATCCCGGACGTCACGAGGAGTTTCGGAGTGATCCGGAGGTAAAGATTTATATATGGGAAGTTGTCATACGGACACCGGAATAGTTCGGGGGCATATCGGTATTGTACCGGGGCCACCGGAGGGGCCTCGGGGGTCCACCGGGAGGGGCCACCTCTCCCGGAGGGGCTCATGGGCTGCAAAGGGGAAGGGAACCAGCCCAAAGTGGGCTGGTGCGCCTTCCCCAAGGGCCCATGCGCCCTAGGGTTTGGGGGAACCCTAAAGGGGGCGCCCCCCTTGCTTGGGGGGCAAGCCCCCTCCCCCTTTGGCCGCCGCCCCCCCCTCTAGATCCATCTAGAGGGGGCCGCCCCCCCTTGCCCCTTCCCCTATAAATAGAGGGGTGAGGGGAGGGCTGCATAGACAACTCAAGGCGCAGCCCCTCCCCTCCCCAACACCTCTCCTCCTCCGTACGCGCTTGGCGAAGCCCTGTCGGAGTTCTGTGGCACCAACCTCACCATGCCGTCGTGCTGCCGTTGGAGTCTTCTTCCTCAACCTCTCCTTCCCCTTGCTGGATCAAGAAGGAGGAGACGCCGATCGTCCCGTACGTGTGTTGAACGCGGAGGTGCTGTCCGTTCGGCACTTGGTCATCGGTGATCCGAATCACGACGAGTACGACTACGTCATCACCATCCCCTTGAACGCTTCCGCACGCAATCTGCAAGTGGTATGTAGATGCAATCTCTCTCCCATGACTCGTTGCTTAGATGAACTCATAGATGGATCTTGGTGAAACCGTAGGAAAATTTTAATTTTCTGCAACGTTCCCCAACAGTGGCATCAGAGCTAGGTCTATGCGTAGTTCTCTATTGCACGAGTAGAACACAAAGTAGTTGTGGGCGTCGAATTGTCAATTCTTCTTGTCGTTACTAGTCCTATCTTGGTTCAGCGGTATTGTGGGATGAAGCGGCCCGGACCAACCTTACACGTACGCTTACGTGAGACCGGTTCCACCGACTAACATGCACTAGTTGCATAAGGTGGCTGGCGGGTGTCTGTCTCTCCCACTTTAGTTGGATCGGATTCGATGAACAGGGTCCTTATGAAGGGTAAATAGAGATTGACAAATTCACGTTGTGGTTTTAACGTAGGTAAGAAACGTTCTTGCTAGCAACCTATAACAGCCACGGAAAAAACTTGCAACAACATTAGAGACGTCTAACTTGTTTTTGCAGCAAGTGCTTTGTGATGTGATATGGCCAGAAGTTGTGATGAATCATGTGATGTATGAGATGATCTTGTTATTGTAATAGGAATCACGACTTGCATGTCGATGAGTATGACAACCGGCAGGAGCCATAGGAGTTGTCATTATTGTTTTATGACCTGCGTGTCACCATGTAAATTACTTTACTTTATTGCTAAACGTGTTAGCCATAGTAGTAGTAGTAATGGTTGGCGAGCAACTCCATGGAGACACGATGATGGAGATCATGATGATGGAGATCATGGTGTCGTGCCGGTGACAAGATGATCATGGAGCCCCAAGATGGAGATCGAAGGAGCTATATGATGATGGCCATATCATGTCACTACTATATAATTGCATGTGATGTTTATTATGTTTATACATCTTCTTTACTTAGAACGACGGTAGTAAATAAGATGATCCCTTACAAAATTTCAAGAAGTGTTCTCCCCTAACTGTGCACCGTTGCTAAAGTTCGTCGTTTCGAAGCACCACGTGATGATCGGGTGTGATAGATCCATACGTTCACATACAACGGGTGTAAGACAGTTTTACACATGCAAAACACTTAGGGTTAACTTGACGAGCCTAGCATGTACAGACATGGCCTCGGAACACGGAGACCGAAAGGTCGAACATGAGTCGTATAGAAGATACGATCAACATAGAGATGTTCACCGATGATGACTAGTCCGTCTCACGTGATGATCGGACACGGCCTAGTCGACTCGGATCATGTAACACTTAGATGACTAGAGGGATGTCTAATCTGAGTGGGAGTTCATTCATTAATTTGATTAGATGAACTTAATTATCATGAACTTAGTCTAAATCTTTACAATATGTCTTGTAGATCAAATGGCCCACGGTAATGTCAGCCTCAACTTCAACGCGTTCCTAGAGAAAACTAAGCTGAAAGATGATGGCAGCAACTATTCGGACTGGGTCCGGAACTTGAGGATCATCCTCATAGCAGCCAAGAAAGATTATGTCCTAGACGCACCGCTAGGTGATGCACCATTCCCAGAAAACCAGGACGTTATGAACGCCCATCAGTCACGCACTGATGATTACTCCATCGTTCAGTGCGGCATGCTTTACAGCTTAGAACCGGGGCTCCAAAAGCGTTTTGAGAAGCACGGACCATATGAGATGTTCGAGGAGCTGAAATTGATTTTCCAAGCTCATGCCCGGGTCGAGAGATATGAAGTCTCCGACAAGTTCTTTAGCTGCAAAATGGAGGAAAATAGCTCTGTCAGTGAACACATACTCAAGATGTCTGGGTTGCACAACCGCTTGACTCAGCTGGAAGTTAATCTTCCGGATGAGGCGGTCATTGACAGAATCCTTCAGTCGCTCCCACCTAGCTACAAAAGCTTCGTGATGAACTACAACATGCAAGGGATGGAAAAGACCATTCCCGAGTTGTATTCAATGCTGAAATCCGCGGAGGTGGAGATCAAAAAGGAACATCAAGTGTTGATGGTGAATAAAACCACTAAGTTCAAGAAAGGCAAGGGTAAGAAGAACTTCAAGAAAGATGGCAAGGAGGTTGCCGCGCCTGGTAAATCAGTTGCCAGGAAGAAGTCAAAGAATGGACCCAAACCTGAAACTGAGTGCTTTTATTGCAAGGGAAATGGTCACTGGAAACGGAATTGCCCCAAGTACTTAGCGGATAAGAAGGCCGGCAACACTAAAGGTATATGTGATATACATGTAATTGATGTGTACCTTACCAGTGCTCGTAGTAGCTCCTGGGTATTTGATACCGGTGCTGTTGCTCATATTTGTAACTCACAGCAGGAGCTGCGGAATAAGAGAAGACTGGCGAAGGACGAGGTGACGATGCGCGTCGGGAATGGTTCCAAGGTCGATGTGATCGCCGTCGGCACGCTACCTCTACATTTACCCACGGGATTAGTTTTAAACCTCAATAATTGTTATTTAGTGCCAAGTTTGAGCATGAACATTGTATCTGGATCTCGTTTAATACGAGATGGCTACTCATTTAAATCCGAGAATAATGGTTGTTCTATTTATATGAGTGATATGTTTTATGGTCATGCTCCGATGGTTAATGGTTTATTCTTAATGAATCTCGTGCGTGAAAATACACATATTCATAGTGTGAATGCCAAAAGGTGTAAAGTTGATAACGATAGTCCCACATACTTGTGGCACTGCCGCCTTGGTCACATTGGTGTCAAGCGCATGAAGAAGCTCCATGCTGATGGACTTTTAGAGTCTCTCGATTATGAATCGTTTGACACATGCGAACCATGCCTTATGGGCAAAATGACCAAGACTCCGTTCTCCGGAACAATGGAGCGAGCAACCAACTTATTGGAAATTATACATACTGATGTGTGCGGTCCAATGAGCGTTGAGGCTCGCGGAGGATATCATTATGTTCTCACACTCACTGATGATTTGAGTAGATATGGATATGTCTACTTAATGAAACACAAGTCTGAGACCTTTGAAAAGTTCAAGGAGTTTCAGAATGAGGTTGAGAATCAACGTGACAGAAGAATCAAGTTTCTACGATCAGATCGTGGAGGAAAGTACTTAAGTCACGAATTTGGCACGCACTTAAGAAAATGTGGAATAGTTTCACAACTCACGCCGCCTGGAACACCTCAGCGTAATGGTGTGTCCGAACGTCGTAATCGCACTTTATTGGATATGGTGCGATCTATGATGTCTCTTACCGATTTACCGCTATCATTTTGGGGATATGCTCTAGAGACAGCCACATTCACTTTAAATAGGGCACCGTCTAAATCCGTTGAGACGACACCGTATGAATTATGGTTTGGGAAGAAACCTAAGCTGTCGTTTCTAAAAGTTTGGGGATGCGAGGCTTATGTCAAGAAACTTCAACCTGAAAAGCTCGAACCCAAATCGGAAAAATGCGTCTTCATAGGATACCCTAAGGAAACCATAGGGTATACCTTCTACTTAAGATCCGAGGGCAAGATCTTTGTTGCCAAGAACGGAACCTTTCTGGAGAAAGAGTTCCTCTCGAAAGAAGTAAGTGGGAAGAAAGTGGAGCTTGATGAAGTACTGCCTCTTGAAATGGAGAATGGCGTAGCACAGGAAAATGTTCCTGTGGTGCCTGCTCCAATTAGAGAGGAGGTTAATGATAATGATCAAGATACTTCGGACCAAGCTTCCACTGAACTTCGTAGGTCCACAAGGACACGTTCCGCACCAGAGTGGTACGGCAACCCTGTCCTGGAAATCATGTTGTTGGACAACGGTGAACCTTTGAACAATGAAGAAGCGATGGCGGGCCCGGATTCCAACAAATGGTTAGAAGCCATGAAATCCGAGATAGGATCCATGTATGAAAACAAAGTATGGACTTTGACAGACTTGCCCGATGATCGGCGAGCGATAGAAAACAAATGGATCTTCAAGAAGAAGACGGACGCGGATGGTAATGTTACCATCTATAAAGCTCGACTTGTCGCTAAGGGTTATCGGCAAGTTCAAGGGATTGACTACGATGAGACTTTCTCTCCCGTAGCGAAGCTGAAGTCCGTCCGAATCATGTTAGCAATTGCCGCATACTATGATTATGAGATATGGCAAATGGACGTCAAAACGGCATTCCTTAACGGCTATCTTAAGGAAGAACTGTATATGATGCAGCCGGAAGGTTTTGTCGATCCCAAGAATGCTAACAAGGTGTGCAAGCTCCAGCGATCCATTTATGGGCTGGTGCAAGCATCTCGGAGTTGGAACATTCGCTTTGATGAGATGATCAAAGCGTTTGGGTTTATGCAGACTTATGGAGAAGCCTGCGTTTACAAGAAAGTGAGTGGGAGCTCCGTAGCATTTCTCATATTATATGTGGATGACATACTATTGATGGGAAATGATATAGAATTCTTGGAAAGCATCAAGGCCTATTTGAACAAGTGTTTTTCAATGAAGGACCTTGGAGAAGCTGCTTTTATATTAGGCATCAAAATCTATAGAGATAGATCAAGACGCCTCATAGGTCTTTCGCAAAGCACGTACCTTGATAAGATTTTGAAGAAGTTCAAAATGGATCAGTCCAAGAAAGGGTTCTTGCCTGTATTGCAAGGTGTGAAATTGAGCTCGGCTCAATGCCCGACCACGGCAAAGGATAAACAAGAGATGAGCGTCATCCCCTATGCTTCAGCCATAGGATCCATTATGTATGCCATGCTGTGTACCAGACCTGATGTAAACCTTGCCGTAAGTTTGGTAGGTAGGTACCAAAGTAACCCCGGCAAGGAACACTGGACAGCGGTCAAGAATATCCTTAAGTACCTGAAAAGGACTAAGGACATGTTTCTCGTTTATGGAGGTGACGAAGAGCTCGTCGTAAAGGGTTACGTCGATGCTAGCTTCGACACAGATCTGGATGACTCTAAGTCACAAACCGGATACGTGTATATGTTGAATGGTGGAGCAGTGAGCTGGTGCAGCTGCAAGCAAAGCGTCGTGGCGGGATCTACATGTGAAGCGGAATACATGGCAGCCTCGGAGGCAGCGCATGAGGCAATTTGGGTGAAGGAGTTCATCACCGACCTAGGAGTCATACCCAATGCGTCGGGGCCGATCAAACTCTTCTGTGACAACACTGGAGCTATTGCACTGGCCAAGGAGCCCAGGTTTCACAAGAAGACCAGGCACATCAAGCGTCGCTTCAACTCCATCCGTGAAAATGTTCAAGATGGAGACATAGAAATTTGTAAAGTGCACACGGATCTGAATGTCGCAGATCCGTTGACTAAACCTCTCCCTAGGGCAAAGCATGATCAGCACCAAAACTCTATGGGTGTTCGATTCATCACAATGTAACTAGATTATTGACTCTAGTGCAAGTGGGAGACTGTTGGAAATATGCCCTAGAGGCAATAATAAAAGTATTATTATTATATTTCCTTGTTCATGGTAATTGTCTTTATTCATGCTATAATTGTGTTATCTGGAAATCGTAATACATGTGTGAATACTAGACACCAATATGTCCCTAGTGAGCCTCTAGTTGACTGGCTCGTTGATCAATAGATAGTCATGGTTTCCTGACTATGGACATGGGGATGTCATTGATAACGAGATCACATCATTAGAAGAATGATGTGATGGACAAGACCCAATCCTAAGCATAGCACAAGATCGTGTAGTCCGTTTTGCTAGAGCTTTCCAATGTCGAGTATCTTTTCCTTAGACCATGAGATCGTGTAACTCCCGGATACTGTAGGAGTGCTTTGGGTGTACCAAACGTCACAACGTAACTGGGTGACTATAAAGGTGCACTACAGGTATCTCCGAAAGTATCTGTTGGGTTGACACGGATCAAGACTGGGATTTGTCACTCCGCATGACGGAGAGGTATCACCGGGCCCACTCGGTAATGCATCATCATAATGAGCTCAAAGTGACCAAGTGTTTGGCCACGGGATCATGCATTACGGTACGAGTAAAGTGACTTGCCGGTAACGGGACTAAACGAGGTATTGGGATACCGACGATCGAGTCTCGGGCAAGTAACCTACCGATTGACAAAGGGAATAGTTTACGGGGTTGCTTGAACCCTCGACATCGTGGTTCATCCGATGACATCATCGAGGAACATGTGGGAGCCAACATGGGTATCCAGATCCCGCTGTTGGTTATTGCCCGAGAGTCGTCTCGGTCATGTCTGCATGTCTCCCGAACCCGTAGGGTCTACACACTTAAGGTTCGGTGACGCCAGGGTTATTAGGAAGACTTGTATGTGATTACCGAATGTTGTTCGGAGTCCCGGATGAGATCCCGGACGTCACGAGGAGTTCCGGAGTGATCCGGAGGTAAAGATTTATATATGGGAAGTTGTCATACGGACACCGGAATAGTTTGGGGGCATATCGGTATTGTACCGGGGCCACCGGAGGGGCCTCGGGGGTCCACCGGGAGGGGCCACCTCTCCCGGAGGGGCTCATGGGCTGCAAAGGGGAAGGGAACCAGCCCAAAGTGGGCTGGTGCGCCTTCCCCAAGGGCCCATGCGCCCTAGGGTTTGGGGAACCCTAAAGGGGGCGCCCCCCTTGCTTTGGGGGCAAGCCCCCTCCCCCTTTGGCCGCCGCCCCCCCCTCTAGATCCATCTAGAGGGGGCCGGCCCCCCTTGCCCCTTCCCCTATAAATAGAGGGGTGAGGGGAGGGCTGCATAGACAACTCAAGGCGCAGCCCCTCCCCTCCCCAACACCTCTCCTCCTCCGTATGCGCTTGGCGAAGCCCTGTCGGAGTTCTGTGGCACCAACCTCACCACGCCGTCGTGCTGCCGTTGGAGTCTTCTTCCTCAACCTCTCCTTCCCCTTGCTGGATCAAGAAGGAGGAGACGTTGATCGTCCCGTACGTGTGTTGAACGCGGAGGTGCTGTCCGTTCGGCACTTGGTCATCGGTGATCCGAATCACGACGAGTACGACTACGTCATCACCATCCCCTTGAACGCTTCCGCACGCAATCTGCAAGTGGTATGTAGATGCAATCTCTCTCCCATGACTCGTTGCTTAGATGAACTCATAGATGGATCTTGGTGAAACCGTAGGAAAATTTTAATTTTCTGCAACCTTCCCCAACAGGCTTTGCGTGCTAAAGTCCGCAAAGTGGTCCAAGGGGACGCGAATACTCAATTCTTCCATTTGATAGCTAATGGTAAGCACAGAAAGAAGCGTATCTTTCAGCTTGAGCAAGAAGAGGGCACTATTTTAGGTCAGGATAACCTAAAAACGTATATCACCGACTATTATAAGCAGTTATTTGGACCTCCGGAGGACAATTGTGTGTCTCTAGATGAGTCCCGGACTGATGATGTGCCTCAGTTATCGGCTGCCGAGAATGATATACTGGTTGCCCCATTCTCAGAAAAGGAGGTGTTTGATGCCATTGCACAGATGAAAAATAATAAGGCTCCTGGACCGGATGGATTCCCGGCCGAGTTCTATAAAAAGTGCTGGCATATTATTAAGGGGGATTTACTACCTATGTTCCATGATCTGTTCTCTGGACAGCTTCAATTATTTCATCTGAATTTTGGGACTATTACACTGCTTCCCAAGAAAACGGATGCTGTGAGAATTGAGCAATTCAGGCCGATTTGCCTTCTCAATGTTAGTTTCAAAATCTTTACCAAGGTCGGGACCAATAGGCTCACACAGATTGCGCATTCTGTGGTGCAGCAGTCCCAAACTGCGTTCATGCCGGATCGAAATATCCTTGAAGGGGTGGTCGTCTTGCATGAAACACTCCATGAAATCCATTCCAAAAAATTAGATGGAGTAATTTTTAAGGTGGATTTCGAGAAAGCGTACGATAAAGTCAAATGGCCTTTTCTCCAACAGTCATTGCGTATGAAAGGTTTTGATGAAGCCTGGCGTCGTCAGGTAGAAGAATTTACGCAAAAAGGTAGTGTGGGAATTAAAGTTAATGATGACATAGGTCATTATTTCCAGACACATAAAGGCCTAAGACAAGGAGATCCGATGTCCCCTATCTTGTTTAACATCGTGGTGGACATGTTGGCAATTTTGATAGGACGGGCTAAGGATAATGGTCAGATAGGTGGATTGATACCTCATCTTATTGATGGAGGTGTATCCATCCTTCGGTACGCTGATGATACAATCATCTTTATGGAGCATGACTTGGCCAAGGCGAGAAATATGAAGCTTGTGTTATGCCTATTTGAACAATTGACCGGGTTAAAGATTAACTTTCATAAGAGTGAGCTGTTCTATTTTGGTAGAGCCAATGACGAACAGGAGGCTTATAGGCAATTGTTTGGGTGTGAGTTGGGAGCACTACCCTTCTCTTACCTAGGTATCCCAATCCACCATCGTAGGCTGACAAACAGAGAGTGGAGGTGCATCGAGGACCGTTTTGAGAAGAAATTGAGCTGCTGGAAGGGTAAGCTCATGTCATACGGAGGCCGATTAATTCTGATTAATTCGGTGCTCACGAGTATGCCGATGTTTCTCCTTTCGTTCTTTGAGGTCCCAGTTGGTGTTAGGAGGAGACTGGACTTCTACCGATCGCGGTTCTTTTGGCAGGGGGATGAGCTCAAAAGGAAATACCGGCTGGCTAAATGGGATATCATTTGTAGACCAAAAGACCAAGGGGGTCTAGGTATTGAGAATCTCGAGGTTAAGAATAAATGCCTCCTTAGCAAGTGGCTGTGGAAGCTATCATCGGAGAATGATGCCATGTGGGCTCAAATCCTTCGTAGTAAGTATCTCCAGACAAAAACTTTATCCCAGGTTATAGTTAGGCCAACCGACTCACCCTTTTGGAAGGGCTTGATGAAAGTCAAAAGACTCTTGTTTAATAGGATAAAGTTTGTTGTCGGAAACGGCTTGAGTACACGTTTCTGGGAGGACACTTGGCTCGGCGACACCCCCCTAGCTATCCAATATCCGTCCTTGTACCGTATTGTTCAACGACGTGAGGTGTTTGTTGCCTCGGTCGTCCAATCCAACCCCCTTAATATTCAGTTTAGACGAGCGCTAGCGGGCAATCGTTGGGAAGAGTGGCTCCGTCTAGTTAGGAGACTGATGGAGGTCCAACTTTCACAACAATCCGATGAATTACGCTGGAACTTGACTAAGTCTGGAGTTTTCACTGTTAAATCAATGTATCTTGATGTTATCAATTCGAACTCCATTCTTACATCCAAGCATGTCTGGGATGTAAAAGTTCCGTTGAAAATAAAAGTGTTCATGTGGTTTGTTCACAAACAAGTTATTTTAACCAAAGACAACTTGGTAAAGCGTAATTGGACAGGTCCTACTCGGTGTAGTTTCTGTGATCGGGATGAGACTATCAAGCACCTCTTTTTTGATTGCCCGTTGGCCAAGGTCCTTTGGCAGACGGTCCACATTACTTTTAATATCAAGCCGCCGAATTCTATTGACGCCTTATTTGGGACATGGCTTAATGGGATTGCGCCTGATTTAGCGAGACACATGCGTGTTGGTGTATGTGCTCTGCTGTGGACTATCTGGACTTGCAGAAATGATTTGGTTTTTAACAGAATATCATGTATCCATTTTTTGTAGGTTTTATTCCGAACTACGGCACTTATCCGTTCGTGGTCGCTACTCACTCAGACGGAGGCCAGGACGCGTTTGGTTACTGGGTCTGTCCGCTGGGAGACGGTAGCTCGGGATATCTTCAACCGGTTTGGATGGCGGTCATGTAATAGGATAGGCAATTAGTTTACCTATCTACTTTTTAGCCAGCCGATTGTCGCGTCTTTTCAGGGCTAGTTTGTGTTCTCTAGCTCCTTATGGCTCTGTGTGAGCTATATTTGCCTTTTTATTTCCTTTGGAGACTTCTGCTACCATGTTGGAACTACTTTATTTGGTTAATAAGATGGCCGTATGCATCTACCAGATGCAGAGGCCGGGGACTCCCCTTTTCGAAAAAAGAAGTATTCTTACAGTTTTAATCATATATGAACTGCTAAGGGACCATATGACCTTTCTGTTTGACTACTAAGATTTTTTTACATGTCTAGCAACTAATATGCACTTAGTTTATTTTTTACATGTCTCTTTATGGTTCAAATTATGTTTAGTGGGCAAGCATATATCGACCAAATTATGTTCAGTTCTTATATTATTGTCAGATATTATTGTCAGATTTTAGAACGACTTTGTCCATCTTTTAGTTTTCATCTTCCCAACTCAGTATTCTTTTGCTTCACTACCTATGATGAGTGAGTTACCACAATAAATTCAGGTCTGGAAAATACATGAACCTTTCGTTTGAATGGTCTGGTTAATCGAAAATATGAACATTCACAGAAACATACACCAACACATGAGCATTAGCAATCCGAACAAAAAGCAAATGACACACATCGTAAACGCTAACATATCATGTCATATTGGAGTTTTCTGGAGTGAAGTAGAGTGACGACACTGAAGCTAGAGCAAATGATTGGTTTGAGATAAAACAGGGTGAAGAAGGAGCAACATTTGTTTTGTTAGTAGGGTATGGTGTCCCGTGGGTTGCCACGGGCAGTTAACTAGTTATGACTAATTGGTCAACCTATTAGTAATGTTGGTCATTATTAATTGGTCGATCCACCAACCAGTGATATCTAAATATGGCCTTTTGTAAGTTTTTGGTCAGCCTTGCGAAAGCCCCGGGTGTTCAATGTTTAGCCCGAGCTTGGCCCATATGTTGAACATTTACTGAAACACAGAGTTGAGCCCATCCACACACTAAAGCCAGAGCCAAATGCATGCCCCGAAGTTCGACGATAGTGACAAAGTCAACATAATAATCAAAATGGCATAACATTCATCAAGCCTAATTTAGATAAAAGAACGTCACCATAAATTCAACGATCGTATATTACATAGCCACATAAAAAATATACGAGAATCTTATTTTCACAAAAATAACCTAGAATAAATCCTCACAAGATACAATTAAAGAGAGGTTATAAGAAAATGTAATAAAGGAAAAAAAACATTAGTGACGTCGGTAATATTTTGTTACAAAACTTATTCTATCTCAAGCATTAGATTGATATGTCTGGTTGCAAAGGTTGTGTGAACATAGTTTTTTTCCACACTAGTCTGGATTTTTTCTAAGGATGTCACTAGTCTAGACTTAATTATGCACCTTAAAAATATTTTGAATGACTAAAAGTTGTTCACCTATTTCTCGAGTCGTAGTTTAGATAGATAAGTTGCTTATATGGAATCTGTATTCAAGTTTTATATCTAACACGGGTGTTTGTAATTTTTTGGATTTGTTTCAGATTTTTATGTTTAGCGGGAGACAATGTACATGTGGACTACAAGATATGTGTGGTGATTTTGTAACTATTGTAAACAACGAGCTGAACGCAACTACGATGGTTCAAATCTTAGGCTTAGCGTTGGTGGCCACATTTTTCTGAATTTATTTTAGTTCTTTCGGTGATGTGCATTCAGTGGGACCATCGACTTCAAAGTCATTTGTGGCAAGTTTGTTCTTAAGATGAACTCAGTCTCTAGGAGCCTTCCTAAGGGTGAGTGTATGAACTAGTAACAAATAATTTGTTGAAAATTTAAAAATTCACAAAAGAAAAGTTTTTTTATGGGATGTCCGGGAAGGGGCAAAAAAAAAAGCTATTTTTAGTTGCAAAAGAAAAGAAAAGATTGTTGGAAGAAAAACTGACGCCGTTGCTAATCGGCAGTGGCGTTGTTAACACGCAGTTCAGACGATGACCCTACGCCAGGGCCTCGCGGCCCTCGCCTCATCACGCTTCCAGTGGGCCCCACTTCCGTGGCGGCGCCTCTCCCTCCGTGGTACACAAAAACCCTAGCGCGCTCCCCTTTTACGGCCGCCCCCCTCCTCTCGACCGACCTCCCAAAACTTCCCTAGGCGTCTCTCTTCGTCCCTCCCCCTCTCGCCGCCGCGTCGACTCGGAAGTACCAAGCGCGCCGCCGCCCAACCCTTCCGATGGCGGACAAGGAGCCCGTCGCGGAGCGCCTCGTCGCGGAGGAGGAAGGCGAGGACTCCGCTGCCGCGGCCGCCGCCGGCGAGGAGGAGGACACCGGTGCCCAGGTCGCCCCCATCGTGCGGCTCGAGGAGGTCGCCGTCACCACCGGCGAGGAGGACGAGGACTCTCTCCTCGACATGTAAGCTCCCCCTCGTCCCCCCTAGGTCTGCTCGTTTCGGCTCGATCTGGCGCTGATTTTGGGACGGGTTCGTGCGGCGATGTGCAGGAAGGCGAAGCTATACAGGTTCGACAAGGATGGGAACCAGTGGAAGGAGAGGGGCACGGGCACCGTCAAGCTGCTCAAGCATAAGGAGAACGGCAAGGTCCGCCTTGTTATGCGCCAGGCCAAGACACTTAAGATCTGCGCCAACCACCTAGGTTTGCAGTTGTCTCCTCAGATTTTTGCTCCTTTATTTCCGATCGCTCGGTTGCTTCAAGTAGATTCATCACAGGATCTCGTCTCACGGTTATGGCCTTGATCCTCTCTATGTGCAGTGATCTCGACCACGAAGATGCAGGAACACGCCGGCAGCGACAAGTCCTGTGTCTGGCACGCCGCAGACTTTGCTGACGGAGAGCTTAAGGATGAGATGTTTGCCATCCGGTTTGGCACCGTGGAGAGTGAGTTCTCAACACTATTTCCGCGTGGGTGTGTCTTGCGTGGTTGACTTGGTTGGATGTCATGCTAGATCACCCTGTTTGTAGCATTAGTAGTTTCTTTTGTATGCTTTGTGAGACACTAGTGAAAAAATGACCTGGTTACATTCTATAGCTGAACGTTGTGTTTTGTCTTGAGCACGTGAATTTTTCTTTTAGCAATTTAGTATTTACGAGGCTCAGTGAATCATCAGCAAAACAACATATTTAGGGTGTGTGTTGGCACTCTTTATCAGAAATTACGTCTTAAGCATGTGATCTTGTAGTAATCTACTATTTGGGATAAAGGATCATACAAAATACCTTTCATGATTGGGGGTAGGTGGATTGGGTATAATAAGGGTAACGTTCCAAGAGGCAAGGCCATTCCTTGTCATAGTGAAGGTGACACGACCACAGCTTATCATTGTTTTCATGTGACTCTTGATGTTTGTGAATTTGTAACATTCAAGGTTCTTCTAAATTTAAGTTGTAACGTCCTAGCTATATCATAATATCATGTCTCATCTTGCTGTAGATCCACATGGAAGTTCTTTTTGCCGCTTTGTTTATGTTAGTGGTCACAGGGATCCTCTCTAATTGACATTTTTAATTCCAGTTGCCGAGTATTTATACATTAATTAAATTTTTTCCAGTGGTAAAGTATGATTGATATTTGTAGCTTCAAAATTGCACCTTTTTTTGCGGCCTTGTGGGTCGCTGCAATTAAGATCTGGTTGTAATCTGTTACAACTTTTTAGGGATGATAAGTTACAAACCTGTAGTTTCATAGCTTCTTGACATAATTTGGAATAATGCACTGTCCCAGTTCTTTTGTTTCGTGTCGTTATCCTCACTAGTAGCCATGCCTGATTTGTGATAAATGGTGTAGCTCTGCCACACACATTAGTCTTTGTTTTTAGTCATGCTCAATGCAGCATTTTGAGTGTGATTCTGTGAAGTACTATAATTAGGCATATACTGTTTTGTTTAACCTATTGACTCGCTCAGTATTTATTGTGTAGTATTTTCTTATTTCATCCAAGTAGCAGCTGCATATTTAGATATATATATGTTCTGTTGCTACTTATGGCTGTCGTTATCTTATCTTAAGCCATAACATCTCTCCTGCAAATCTCCCTGATACCGTGTTCAAGTAGTCATGTTTAAGCTGCATAGGGAGCCTTTGGATCATTAGCTCACCTGGTTTACCTAGGCTAGGCTCCCCTGGCCTGTTTGAGCTGTACCCTACCCAGGCAGAGCTACTTGTTTGACATGTGGTTAGCTAATCTAATCTGAGCATATTCAAGCAGCAGTATCTACACCCACTAGCAGGACAACAGTTTAACTCTGCATTTTTCTCTGTTATTTCCGTCATTAGAGAGCTGCATAGGCTCTCCCAGTGGAGTAAAGATTTTCTAGCCCAGAATTGCTTGGCAAAATTAACTTTCCTCTACCAAACACCCAGGGTTATCATTAACATTTAGGAACTAAACACACCTGCAGTGTTTTCCATGTGTTGCTCTAGTCAACCAGAGGTCAACTGAAAGTTGTGCAATTTCTTTTGCTCCATGCAACCATAATGATAGTGTGCTGATGCTGCATATTTATGTTTTACTAAGTGCAGACTTTGAAACTAGTTGAATGTCTCTGCTAATGACTCCCTTGTCTATTTTTTAGATTGCAAGAAGTTTAAGGACTTGGTTGATGAGATCGCTGAGTCGCTTGCAAAGAATGAAGGCGGTGAAAGCGAAGAAGGTTCTTCGGCAGCTGGACTGCTGGAGAAACTTAGTGTAAGCGAAAGCAAACCTGAGGAAAGTGTAGGTAAGGAGGAATCAACCGATGCTAGCAAGGAGACAGAAACCAAAGCCGCGACAGCCCCCTCAGAGTAGTCGGCAGAGCAACGCCCGTCACAATTGTACTGCTGAGCATTGCTCGGTGGCAAGAGTCAGTTTGTTGGTCCTTCCTGTTGACGGAAGTTGGTAGTCGTTGACGATGAAATATGCTGAGAACTTTTTGAGACAGTCAGAAGGTGTCTTGAGCAGAGTCCATCTTCACCCACACCGGGTGTTCACGCGTCTGAGTATTTATTGTTATGTAAAATATCTGCTCGCATGGCTTTTGGATGGTGTTGTCTTGCTTTTGTCAAGAACTCGAAATGTGGTCCATGAGTATTGAGTTTGGAACATTTTGGGTTTGAATTGTGGGTATTTGAGTTGCATTTGCCGGTTATGGATTGCATACAACTTCTATAAATTACTTGCTATATTATTTTTGCACATTTGATATGCCAGTTCCTTGTTGGTTTGTTCTTCTTACTGATCGTTCGTGGGCAGCTATCATGCCCCTGTT
Organism: Aegilops umbellulata; assembly: GCA_032464435.1. Classification (NCBI taxonomy): domain Eukaryota; kingdom Viridiplantae; phylum Streptophyta; class Magnoliopsida; order Poales; family Poaceae; genus Aegilops; species Aegilops umbellulata. Next base: position 368,233,628 of record CP136054.1, on the reverse strand, counting down.
ACACAGTTTGAAGTCAGTAGATTTCGATACATTAGAGCTGAGACTATGCAAAAGAAAACTTAGGGCATGTACAATGGTGCTATCTTGGGAGTGCCACGTAGGATCAATGATGAGGTGGAGGAGAGAGAACTCAGAAAAGGCTTGTCTTCTTTAATTTAAGAGAAGCATCTCTTAGGACAATATGTCTCACCATGTTTTTAGGAATTGCTATTTATTAAAGATAAGGCTAAGAGATGACCCATTGTAGACTCTTTTTTTTGTCATCTCTAAATTACATGCAGAACTTCAGATAAGACCATCTTATCAACCATTGTACATGCCCTTAGTTGCGTAATCTTGATGGAGCATATTTGGTGCCGGTTTATATTGTTTTTACTTTTTTTAGGGACTTTATATTGTTTTACTACTATGGCAAGTATCATATCATCTACAACCGGGCCCCTCGACCATCCACCTATAGGTCCGGGTAGATGACCCGGTCATGAGAACCTGTCCTATGTCCGGGCTGTGGCACTTCACAAATCCAACCCATGTGTGCGTGGATATAGGGACGGGAATGGTCCATTCCAAATTTCTAAGACGTCTCCGTCCTAGCTTTTACTGCCATCTTCCTCTTCTCTCTCTCTTCTCGTCCTCACAGTTGTCACCGTAAACCTTAAACCCTGACGCCACCCTAGTTACACCATCGTCCTCATTCCATAGTGCCGCCACTGGGTGCCCCAATCCACAACGTCGCCAACCGTGCTGCCACCTGACAAGGTCTTATATGTCACTTTTCCAGACATACACATTGCGCTCTATATGTTTGACGAAATGTCCAAGTAGTTTTTTTATTTTTTTGCTCATTTTTAGGCGGACGATGGATTTGCCGGATGAAAATGTCCAAGTAGTTTTTTTATTCTTTTGCTCATTTTTAGGCGGACGATGGATTTGCCGGATGAAGAGTATGGGGTCCTTCACAATTTTTGTCGATTCATCGAATTTGGACGGAGAAGATGCTGAAATAATGACGACGATGAAGATCCGTGAGGAATTGGAGGCAAGAGAGCATGTTCTAAACTTCAGGGCTCGATAAAGGGCAGGATAATTGTTTCCCCGGGATAGGATCATTGGCACAAAGCTTTTCTACAAGGACTACTTCAAACCGGACCCAACATCCATGAAGGGTTTTTTCAACATCACTTCTGGATGAGCAGAAATTTGTTCTTGCGCGTAGTGAATGCCGTGGAGGAGGCTGATGACTACTTCAAGCCGAGGAAGGATTATTGCGGACAACTTACATTCTCTCCTATTCAAAAATGCATCTCTGCTCTCATGATGCTTGCTTATGGTAAAGCCGTAAATGGAAATGATGCTAAAATCTGGATGGGAGAGAATGGTTGTATACCTCGCTGAAATTTGCGCGCATCATGGTAAAGGTGTTTGGATCGGAGTACCTGAAAAAACCAACTGTGAAGGACACTGAAAAACCGTTGGCAGTTGGAGCATCAAGAGGATTCCCAAGCATGCTTAGTTCACTCGACCGCGTACACCGACAATGTAAGTTCTTCTGTTTCTATTTGTGCAAACAGGAATGTCTATCTCCATATCGTTTCTATTTATGCAAACAAAAGCACATACCTTGATTTTAGTGAAACTGCACAAAATTAGATGGCTCTTGCTACCTGTCGTCCTCTAGCCACCCGCATCAGTTATTCCTACATTCGTAACTAGTTAGATGACCATGCAAGATAAAATAAGCCGATTCGTACGTGGACTTGCTAATTGCAGTGTAAGAAGGTGCAATGCCCCTTTAAGCACGACCGTATGAGCTCCATTGCGTACGAGGTTGTGGGGCCATGTGCCCGTATAGAAGGCACATCTGCATGTTACCTCGATTTTTACATATTTCAGCAAATAGTGGTGCTTAAATTTAGTGGAAACACACAAGAAGTTCAGATTGTCAGTTCACCAGGAGGTTCAGTTCAATATTTCAAGTGAGAACACACTTACAATTTGTTATTATGAAAGGAGAGAACCTAACCCTGAATGGTGGCAACAAGAAGTACCAGAGTAAACCCCAAGAAATTAAAGTGTAACTAGGGAGGCCCTTTGCTCATAGAAGTATCGATCGATTTTTCTTGATTTGTACATCTTCTCACAGCTTTGTCTTTTGTTATGAACTTCTAAATATTGGTTATGTTTGATGAATACTTGAGATTCATAAATATGCCGAACTTATGCTTGTGAATGTTTTTTTTGTGAAGCTGAGTTTAATTTCTGCTTGTCCTCGAGTAGGTAAATGATAAAAACATATTTTTTGATGTGGAATGCTACCTAACATGTTCATCATGTAATTTTTCTTTCATGGTATGAATATTTAGATCCGAATGATTCAAAACAGTAGTCTATAATTTGACATAAAGACATCAATACTCAGGCATACCAACAAACAATCATGCCTTTCAAAATAAAAATGCTAAATAACGCTATCCCTACAAAATCATATAGCCTTGTCATGCTCCATCTTCTTAACACAAAGTATTTATTATGTACAACCCCGATGACAAGCCGAGCAATTGGTTCATACTTTTGAACGCGCTTCAGATTTTTCAACCCCCACGCAATACATGAGCGCAAGCCATGGATATAGCACTATGGGCGGAATAGAATACGGTGGTAGAGATTAATATGGAGAAGACAAAAAGGGAAGATAGTCTCTCATCGACGCGGCCAATCAATGGGCTATGGAGATGCCCATCAATTGATGTCAATGAGAAGAGTAGGGATTGCCATGCAACGGATGCACTAAGAGCTATAAGTGTATGAAAGCTCAAACTGAAAACTAAGTGGGTGTCATCCAACTTTCTTGCTCATGAAGACCTCGGGCATTTGAGGAAGCCCATCATCGGAATATACAAGCCAAGTTCTATAATGAAAAATTCTCACTAGTATATGAAAGTGACTACATATGAGACTCTCTATATGAAAACGTGGTGCTACTTTGAAGCACAAGTGTGAAAAAGGATAGTAACAGTGCCCCTTCTCACTTTTTCTCTCTTTTTTTGTTGGGCTCTTTTTGGCCTCTTTTTTCTCTCATTATTTATTTATTTTCTCACTAGGACAATGAGCTCTAATAATGATGATCACCACACTTCTATTTACTGACAACTCAATATTACAACTCGATAAGACTAAAACATATGACTCTATATGAATGCCTCTGACAGTGTACCAGGATGTGCAATGATGCTAGCGTAACATATATGATAATGATGAATGGTGGACAAGCCACAAATAATATGTCAGCTATATGATCATGCAAAGCAATATGACAATGATGATCTTTGTCATAATAACGAAACGGTGGAAGTTGCATGGCAATATATCTCGGAATGGCTATGTTGGTGCAATAATTTGCCTCTTTTTGTTTTGGAGTTCCTTGACATAAACAATATGGGTATTATGTGTTTGCTAGTGCACACAGAGTAACAGGTCCCTGGAGTCAAGAGGAGTTTGATTCAAACGACGTAGATAATCTCCTGCGTAGCAGTGAAGGTTATCACCGAAGATTATGCTAACAAGAGTGACCCCTCAAAAATTGCTGACGTGAAGCAATTGGTTCGGTGTGTGTCCGAAGGAAGTGACTGCGACCGAGGATTTTGAAGACGAAGTGAAGACGTAGCATTTATTTTGTTGTATCTCTTCTCTTCATTGAGTCACATGACCACCCTGCTATTAAGAGGGTGTAGCGTTCAAAGATTTGATTCTCTGATGCTAAACCCAAAGGGGAGTGCTACACGTCCGCCGGCTGATATCTTTAAAAGATCAGCCGGCCCACGAGCCATTGAAGTTGCCGCATCAAGTGAGTTGAACGCGCCTCAGTACTGCAACACAAGTCTTGTTGCAGAATTTTCTGCAACATAGGTCATGTTGCAGAATTTGTTTGCAACGGCTGTTTTGTCGCAAAACAATAATAATTTACATCTAGGATTTTGTTGCAATTTTTTCTGCAACTGAGGTCTTGTTGTAGAAAATTTCTGCAACAGAGGTTTTGTTGCAAAACTAGACCCGTCGCAAGTCATTGCAACACCGCATATGTTTATGAAACATAGCCTCTGTTTCGGAAGCGCGTTCAATAAAGAACAACATGCAAGCCATTGGACGCGTGTCATGCAGCGGAGGTGACGGACGTGGCCACTATGATCCGTAGGATGACGATAAGCTTTTCCCAAACCCAAATCCTATGAAAGTTACGAGAGAAATCTCTTTGTGTTCCGAGCAAATACTTGCCAGCAAGAGACTGTGATCCTATTCACCGCGAGAGATTTGTCTCTGACCGAGGAGTTAGCATTACTTGTTCCACAAGTAATGTTATCATTGCTCTTTGAAATCCGACCGTTGAGAACGTGTTGGTTGGCCATTGGCTGGACCATGTGTCCAAAATGGTCATTTCCCACCAGGGAAGGATGCAGCTATAAATAGCCACCCCGCACCGGCGTTGTCCGGTGGCTGCTCCGTTTGATTCTGAGAAGATTGTTGAGCAACCCCCTCTCCGAGTGATTTGAGTTTAAAATCCATCGAGAGCAAACCCCAGAGCCAAAAAATTAGATAGTGGTTCAACATCTCTCGAATCTAAGTCCAGTACGCTCCGCCTATTACTCTTGAGAGCTACAAAATCTCTAGAAGGTTAGGTGTCAATTTCTTCAGAGACCAAGAGTGATTGTGGTTCTCGAAGAAGAAGTCTGTAAAGGTTCGGAGATCACCTCAAGTATCTACCACGAGTGATCGACATTGGTTGACGAACCAATTGTCGAGAGAATAGGGCAAAGAGAGTTTATCTTCCATGTTAAGTCACAACCCCTCCAACCAGATGTAGTCCTTGTGCAGAAGGACGAACTGGTCTACCAAATACCTTGTTGCCATCGAGCATCACTAGTTACCTCTGTTTCACCTCTTTACATTCGAACTGTTTCAATCATGTGATTTGTCTCGATGCATGCTTTTAGTTTCCATTTGGTAGTTTGTATTCGCTCACTCTGAACTGTTTCTCATTTGCTCCGCTGCTGGGTTTCGAGAGTTTTGATATTTCCAAAGAAATTTCAAAACTCCCATTCACCCACCTATGGTAGACATACTTCATTCCTACAATTGGTATCAAAGCAAGGTACTCCTTGACTTTGCTCATTTTGCTCAAACCACCTTGGAGTTTAAGTATGTCTTCAGTGAGCTACAAGTCACATCTCAAGATTCCTATCTTCGATGGGATGGACTATCCCTTATGGAAAGAGAAGATGAATATCCGTCTCCGAGCTATTGATGATGATATGTGGAATGTGGTGCAGTTTAGATTCACGGTTGAAATACCCCAGGCCCCCACTGACCAAGAGAAGAAACTCATTCAGATGGACGCTCAAGCTAAATATGAAATTGGTGGCCATCTCTCTCATGGTCAATTTCTTTGCTATCGTCAGTGTGAAACTGTGAAGGAATTGTGGGATATTCTTGCAAAGATAAACGAGGGTGTTTCAACTCAGAAAGAAGCCACATTGATACTCTTCGAGCAAAGTTCAATCAGTTCAAGCACATTGGAAATGGAAGTTGTCAGCAAACTTTCGATCGTCTGAGTTACATCGCAAATGAGCCGCAATGTCTCGATGCCAAAGACATCACTGATCACAAAGTGAAGAAACTCCTCCGATCACTTGACAGCTCATTCGACCACTGGTTTTGATGATCAAGGAATGATGTAGGACCTTGAAGTATGTCTAGAGGGGGCGTGATTAGACTACTTGACCAATAAAAACTTAACCTTTTCCCACTTTTAGAGTTTGGCAGATTTTAGCTACTTTAGGACAAGTCAAGCAATCATCACACAATTCAAGCAAGCATGCAAAGAGTATATAGGCAGCGGAAAGTAAAGCATGCAACTTTCAAGAATGTAAAGGGAAGGGTTTGGAGAATTCAAATGCAATTGGAGACACAGATGTTTTTGGCGTGGTTCGGATAGGTGGTGCTATCCTACATCCACGTTGATGGAGACTTCAACCCACGAAGGGTAACGGTTGCGCGAGTCCACGAAGGGCTCCACCCACGAAGGGTCCACGAAGAAGCAACCTTGTCTATCCCACCATGGACGCCGCCCACGAAGGACTTGCCTCACTAGCGGTAGATCTTCACGAAGTAGGCGATCTCCTTGCCCTTACAAACTCCTTGGTTCAACTCCACAATCTTGTCGGAGGCTCCCAAGTGACACCTAGCCAATCTAGGAGACACCACTCTCCAAGAAGTAACAAATGGTGTGTTGATGATGAACTCCTTGCTCTTGTGCTTCAAATGATAGTCTCCCCAACACTCAACTCTCTCTCATAGGATTTGGATCTGGTGCAAAGAAGATTTGAGTGGAAAGCAATTTGGGGAAGGCTAGAGATCAAGATTCATATGGTAGGAATGGAATATCTTGAGCTCAACACAAGGGTAGGTGGTTCTCTCTCAGAACATGTGAGTTGGAAGTGTAGATGTGTTCTGATGGCTCTCTCCACGAATGAAGAGGAGGTGGAGGGGTATATATAGCCTCCACACAAAATCTAACCGTTACACACAATTTACCAATCTCGGTGGGACCGAATCAACAAACTCGGTCGGACCGATTTAGTAAACCTAGTGACGGTTAGTGATTTTCGATGGGACTGACATGCAACTCGGTAGGACCGATATGGTTAGGGTTAGGGCATAACGTAATCTCGGTGAGACTGATTTGCTCTTTCGGTGAGACCGAAATGTTACAAAAAGGAAACAGAGAGTTTACATTGCAATCTCGGTGGGACCGATCCGCTCTTTTGGTGAGACCGAAAAGTTACGAAAAGGAAACAGAGAGATTGCAATCCCATCTCGGTGAGACCGAGATCCCTATCGGTAGAACCGATTTGCTTAGGGTTTGGCAGTGGCTATGACATGTGAAACTCGGTGGCGCCGGATTGAAAGAATCGGTAGGTCCGAGTTTGGCTTTGGGTTTAGGTCAAGTGTGGATATAGGAAAGTAGCTGAGGGTTTTGGAGCATATCACTAAGCACATGAAGCAAGAGGCTCATTAAGCAACACCTCATCCCTCCTTGATAGTATTGGCTTTTCCTAAAGACTCAATGTGATATTGGATCACTAAAATATAAAATGAAGAGTCTTGAGCTTGCCAATCCTTTGTCCTTAGCATTTTGAGGGATCCACTTTCATCATCCATGCCATGCCAATCATTGAGCTTTCCTGAAATAATCATCTTGGAATAGCATTAGCTCAATGAGCTATATGTTGTTATGAATTACCAAAACCACCTAGGGATAGTTGCACTTTCAATCTCCCCCTTTTTGGTAATTGATGACAACATATAGATCAGAGCTTCGATAAATGATAATAAGATTTTAGAACATCATCGCTTTGAGAGGTATGTGAAAAGCAAGAGCTCCCCCTAAATTTGTGCATATTTTAAAATTTGCTTTGGACTGCAAATGCACAAAGAGTTAGAATCATAGGTTTTCTTCCATGTCACATACATCTTGGTGGAGCGCTCAAAGTGATAAGAATTGAATACATGCACTCATCACCAAGAAAAGTGAATGATCACATAAGATAGATAGGATAACATCAAGCATGCATAAGTGTAGCTTATGATCAAACACATGATCATCAATGTCTCACAAGCATATCATAGTATCGCAACCAAAAGCAAACAAAGTTTGAAAAACCACCAAATAAAGCAAGAGAGAATAAAGGCAACACTCTCTCTCTCTCTCGAAGCCTAGGATCTATACATTTTTCTCCCCCTTTGGCAACAAGTTACCAAAAAGTTCCTAGAAAATGCATAGTGCTAGATCGACTCTCAGGCTTGATCTTCTGGTGGTGGTGGAGTCTGGATCACTCCAAGGACGAAGGCTTCTGTAGAAGTGGTTGGAGCTGGAGCTGAGGTGAATGCTGGAGCTGGTTGGGCTGGTGCTGTAGCTGGAGCTGATGTGGTGGCTCTGGTGTCAGGAACTGGCACTGCAGTTGACCTCTAAGCTCGTGGCACTCTGGCAAATGCATCAGTTGTAGTCTCCCCCTTCCTCTCCTGCATGTCATCTTGAAGTTGCTCCACTGCAGACTGAATCTCTGTTACTTTTACATCCAAGTCATAGAACTTTTGTTCCACGTTTCTCTCTAAGCTCTCCTGATTCTGAGTGAGGGTGGCCAGTCCTTTCTCAATCCTCAGTGTAGATGCAATCAAGTAACTAAGCTGCTCCTGCTTGGTTTTCAAGAAATACTCAGATGCCTCCTCTTGAGTTGGCATCTTGGCAGCTTTCTCCTTCCTTGCCTTCTCCTTCTTTGCTTGAGCTTGAGCTTATGATGGTTCATTCTCATTCATCACAACTTGATTGTCCTCGAAATCTGGATGAATAGGCAAGTGTTCTTTGTCCAACAAGTATGTGCCTGTGCCCATTTTTGAGTTAATCAACTCTTGGATCTGAGGGGCATAACCACAACTCCTCTTCTGATCTGCTGCAGTCCTCTTGATAGTCTCTACTATAAGGCTCATGACCTTGAATTTCTGAGGCACATCAAATATATGTAGCAAGTTAATGGCGTGACCTATGATCATTCTGTGATCTCCAGACTTGGGCAAGAGTGTGTGCCTAAGGATCCAGTTGATCGTAGGCAGTCCTGACAACAAGTGTTTTACGGACCCAAGCTGGTGAGTGTCAAGATCATCTACTGGAATCTCCTTGTACATATTTGCCATTGAGTTATGATCCATCTTTTTCTTGGCATAGACATCCAAGTCATCTTCATTTTCCTCTGGGGCATTGATCAACTTTGCCCATTCCTCAACAGTTGATTGGTACCTTGTACCTTCAGACATCCATGTTATCCTTCCATCTGGGTAGAAGTGTGCTGTGGAGTAGAATTGCATAATGAGCTCCTCGTTCCACTTTGTGAGCTTCTGCCCAACAAAGTCAGCAACTCCACAAGCACTGAAGCTATCTTGCACTCCAGGATAGTGCTGCTCATTCTCCTTGATGCAGGTCCAGTCGACCCACCTCATATCACAAACGATAGGCTTCTTATCCAACAAAACTGTCTCATAGAAGTCCCGCTATTCCTTTGTGTGGAACCTGTAGTCAACAGCAGTTCTTCTCCTTGAAGCATATGGATCTGCTTCTCTCCACTTTCTTAACCCTGAGTCTCTTCTGATTTTCATGTTCTCAGCCACAGGATGAGCATCATTGTGGTCTGGAATCTTGGGCTTGAGCTTTCTCAGAACTTGTCCTTCTTCATCTTCTCCAACAGCTTCAGGAACTGGGGCCTTGTTCTTCTCAGCAGCTGGTATGTTCCTGGTGTTTCTCTTTGGTTTTGGCTTTGGAGCTGGAGCAGTAGACTTAGCAGCAGCTTTGGGTGCCTCTTTGGGCTTGGATGCAGTAGCCCCTGATTTTATAGCATCACCCATAAGCTTTGGTGCCTTAGGTGCTGGTGCAGCAACCTCTTCTTCTTCTTCTTCTTCAGAAGAATGCTTTTCAAACTCAGCCATTGGATCAACTTTCTTGCACCATCTGCCCCTTTTCCTTTCCTTCTTTTCCTTCACAGCCTCATCTTCTCCAGTTGACTTGGAGGGATTCTGAGAGGATGCTCTGGCTTTGGACATTGGCTGTCTCCCTGCCGTCCTTTTGATTTTCAGTCCTGGCTTTGTGGCTGCAACTGAGCCAGACTCTTTCTTGAGCACCTTTCTCTTGGACGTGGCTTCCTCTTCCTCTGCCACATAATCCTCATCCTCTGACTCAGAGGTTCTCTTCTTCCTTTGTCTGGTGGCAGCTTTTGGCAAATTGCTAGGGGTGCTCCTGCTGCCTTCATCAGAACTGCTAGAGGGACTAGTGCCCTCACTCATGTGCACTTGCTCTTCTGACATATTCTGGCTGTCACTCTGATCAGACATGATGTAAAAGCTGACTGCTGACCCTGTGAAGAGTTTATAGATGAGGTAGAGTAGATGAGCATCACAAAATGCAGAGATTTTTGCAAAAGAATGATTCAAAATCTTAGTTTTAGTTTCCCACAGAAATCATTTCGGATCTACCGATTTTCAAACTCGGTGATACCGAAGCAGTTTTGGAACCTAAACTAGTGAACTCGGTCAGACCGAGTCACAGTTCGGTGGCACCGAGACTGTTAGGGTTTCACAAAGTTCCAAAATCGGTCACACCGATTAGTAATTCTCGGTCAGACCGAGTCTCACTTGTGCAATGGCATGAGCCAAATCGGTGGGACCGAGTTTTTCAACTCGGTGGGTCCGAGATGGTTTCGGCGGAAACCTAACCCTAAAATTTTCGAATCAAACCTATTCTACGAATTGCATTGACTGGATATGAGTGTTTCAATCATGGCTAGAGTCAATAAGATCACAATGTGCTAGGAATCGGATGGGGAATAGCACAAAGATCGAGTCCATACCCTAGTTCGGCGGAGAATCTCTACGGTGGCAACGGCGGGGTTGAATTCCGTTGACGGCGATGGAGACCAGCGATTGGAGGCGGCTGGCGGCGAGAAGACGATCCGGAGACCATGTAGGCAGAGCGAGCTATCGCGCGGGCGAAGGAGTTCGGAGAAATTTCCAAATTTTTGCCCGTGTCTATATATAGCCCGACCCTGTCGGTGTGACCGAGTGGAACAACTCGGTGGCACCGAGATGCAACACTGTATACAGTTATTGCAACTCGGTGTGACCGAATGGTTCAAATCGGTTGCACCGAGATCGAAAACATAGATCGACTTGATGATCTCGGTAAGACCGAAAAGAAGGTATCGGTCAGACCAAGAATCACAAAGAAGTTTTGGAAGTTTAAGTCTATGATGAATTGGGGACTCTGAGTGCTCCTCACACAGAGTGGTTCGAATCTGACTTGATCAATTTTTGTGATGTAGCATGAATAGAGTTTGAGACGAGAAAAGCATAGATAGCTAAAGAAGGTTCTTAGGCATTCTTGTCCATCCACTTGGCAAGAGAAAAGAAAACCAATCAATCAAAACAAAAGTGGATGTCCTCGAATGAGTAAAATATGCAATCAACATGCTCACACAATAAAATGGCAATTGAAATATGTGGCAAAGCATGCACAACCAATTCTAGCATCTATCAAGCAATTTGCGATAACTAGGTCATCTATATATGAGTATATTGACATAGGAGTCAAATGAGAACATTTGATCATAGGTCATACTCATCGTTTAAGCACAAGTGGGGTTACCACTTTTACATAAAGCATTGTTGTGTTCACATCATTAGAGTTGCTTTAGCTCAAGTCTTAGAGTATAGCTCCCCCTAGATGTGATATCCCCCCTAAGAGGGATGAACTAACCTTGGGTTTTGTCGATGATGACTTCATGTAGATGTTGAAGATGTGGATGCTCAATGTTGATGTAGAACAATTGGAGCTATCCATTGGAGTGAATTGCACTTTCAATACCTACATGGGTTAGTCCCACAAGGAACAAACAAGAATATCCATAGACATAGAGTGATTCACACACAAGATGATGTCCATGAAAGCTTTTAGGTTACCTTGTCCCTTGACTTACCAACAAGAGGGTTTGTGACTCCTTGAACTAGTGCAAGATGTGGAAGTTGATTGCACTTGTTCTTGCCAAAATGATAAGAGTGAAGTATGTTGGCGGAGTCACCCTCAAGAACTCTCTAGTTCTTCTTCTTTTGGATCCACACCATCTTGATGGGAATCCTTGGAGTTGTAGTCATACTTGATGAAGTGGAACTTGAAGTAGTCTTGGGAATCCACTTGACTAAGGTCTTAGGAGCTTCTTCAAATGCATCAATTTCCTCTTGAAGCTTGTCCTTGCCTTTTTGCTTGTAGTCTTGTGGTGGAAGATCATCTTGAGCTTGTGTCCCCTTGAAGGAAGTGGGATCATACTTATCTTGTTGAGGAACAAACTTCGTCTTGGGGTATTGCTCTTCTCGTTCAAAACCAACACCTTGATTCTTCAGGTGCCTTCCTTGCTTGCGTACAATTTCCTCGAATTGCTTACTTCCGGCAAGGCTCTTGTAGACTCCTTTCTCTATAATTCCCTCCAATAAGCTATTTTCTTGCTCAAGTGTAACTTGGCTAATAGAATCATTAGTGGAATCAAGAGAACTACTAGAAGCAACAATATTGGATTTAGTATGATCATTGTTACTACTAGAGGAAGAATCTTTCTTGTTATTGTTACTAGATTTGACTCGAGGCATGTAAGTGGATAAGAGTAAACGCTTGGCAATGTAAGAAGAACTTTTCTTGCGGAGATCATCATTTATTGCCTTTACAAACTCATGCTCTTGCTCAAGATTGAGCTTTTCAAAGTGTAACTTCTCATGAGCTCTTAAAAGTTCTTGATGATCTTCGAAGATAGTTTCATGAGCTAACTTAAGAGTGTTTAGTTCTTTAGTTAGAGCCTCAGTCTTCTCCTTATCATTGTCATTTGTTTTATCTTGATTAGCATGATTAATTGACGTTTCATCATAGTATTCATCACTAGAGTTGTCAACAAGTAAATCATCATCACCTAACAAGTCATCTTCATCACTATTGAAATCAACATACTCGGGGTGTGTTACCTTAGGACCTTTGGCCATGAAGCATCTTCCAATTCCTTCATTTGGTGACTCAAATATGTCGTAGGAGTTGGTTGACACAAGTGCTAGACCTGCAACACCTTCATCTTGAGTATATTCGGAATCGAAGTGATAACTTCTCTCGGAGTGGTTGTCGGAGTCGGAGCCGGATACCCATTCACCAACATGAGCTTGATGTCTTCATTTTGTGTAGCTCCTTGATGACTTTTCCTTTCTTTCCGAATCCTTGCTTCTCCGTGAGTATCTTCGTTCATAACGATCATCTCTACTCCGTCTCTCTCTTGGTGGTGATTCTTCTCTTTTGCTTCTTCTTTTGGGAGAGTCTTCTATTTTCTTGTAGGGTGCCGTACACTCATTGGAATAGTGTCCGGGTCTTCCACAATTGTAGCAGTTTCGCTCTCGACTAGAAGATCTTTTGTCATTGTAGGACCTTGACTTGGAGCTTCTATCTTTGCTTCTACTCTTGTAGAACTTGTTGAAGTTCTTCACCATTAAGCTCAATTCTTCATTGAAGGTTTGTTTCTCACTTGATGATGTGAGGGCTTCACATGAGGCTTTGTAAGCTCCACTTGATTTGTTGTGAAGTTCCTCTTTATCCTTGAGTGACATCTCATGAGCAACAATTCTTCCAATGACCTCCGTTGGCTTGAGATCTTTGTAATTGGGCATCATTTGGATCAATGTGCACACGGTATCATATTTTCCATCCAAGGCTCTTAGGATCTTCTTGATGATGAATCTATCGGTCATCTTTTCACTCCCTAAGCCGGCAATCTCATTTGTGATGAGAGCAAGCCTAGAGTACATTTTAGCGACACCTTCACCATCCTTCATTTTGAACTTGTCAAGTTGACTTTGAAGCACATCCAATTTGGATTCCTTGACGGAGTCGGTACCTTCGTGCATATCAATCAAAGTATCCCAAATTTCCTTTGCATTCTCAAGACGGATGATTTTATTGAATTCTTCGGGGCACAATCCGTTGAAGAGAATATCACAAGCTTGAGCGTTGTATTGCAGCATCTTCAACTCTTCCGCGGTAGCTTCACGGTTTGGTTCTTTCCCATCAAAGAAGTCACCTTGCAAACCAACACACACAATAGCCCAAACGGCGGGGTTATGTCCGAGAATATGCATTTTCATATTATGCTTCCAACTAGCAAAATTAGTACCATCAAAGTAAGGACCTCTACGGTGATAATTTCCCTCGCTAGACGCCATACTCTCCTAGGTTGTGAAACCAAGGCTATGACCACCAAAAGCTATGGAAATCAAAGCAAATGGAGACCAAAGCTCTGATACCACTTGTAGGACCTTGAAGTATGTCTAGAGGGGGGGTGATTAGACTACTTGACCAATAAAAACCTAACCTTTTCCCACATTTAGAGTTTGGCAGACTTTAGCTACTTTAGGACAAGTCAAGCAATCATCACACAATTCAAGCAAGCATGCAAAGAGTATATAGGCAGCGGAAAGTAAAGCATGCAACTTGCAAGAATGTAAAGGGAAGGGTTTGGAGAATTCAAACGCAATTGGAGACACAGATGTTTGTGGCGTGGTTCGGATAGGTGGTGCTATCCTACATCCACGTTGATGGAGACTTCAACCCACGAAGGGTAACGGTTGCGCGAGTCCACAGAGGGATCCACCCACGAAGGGTCCACGAAGAAGCAACCTTTTCTATCCCACCATGGCCGTCGCCCACGAAGGACTTGCCTCACTAGCGGTAGATCTTCATGAAGTAGGCGATCTCCTTGCCCTTACAAACTCCTTGGTTCAACTCCACAATCTTGTCGGAGGCTCCCAAGTGACACCTAGCCAATCTAGGAGACACCACTCTCCAAGAAGTAACAAATGGTGTGTTGATGATGAACTCCTTGCTCTTGTACTTCAAATGATAGTCTCCCCAACACTCAACTCTCTCTCATAGGATTTGGATCTGGTGGAAAGAAGATTTGAGTGGAAAGCAACTTGGGGAAGGCTAGAGATCAAGATTCATATGGTAGGAATGGAATATCTTGAGCTCAACACAAGGGTAGGTGGTTCTCTCTCAGAACATGTGAGTTGGAAGTGTAGATGTGTTCTGATGGCTCTCTCCACGAATGAAGAGGAGGTGGAGGGGTATATATAGCCTCCACACAAAATCTAACCGTTACACACAATTTACCAATCTCGGTGGGACCGAATCAACAAACTCGGTCAGACCGATTTAGTAAACCTAGTGACCGTTAGTGATTTTCGGTGGGATTGACATGCAACTCGGTAGGACCGATATGGTTAGGGTTAGGGCATAACGTAATCTCGGTGAGACCGATTTGCTCTTTCGGTGAGACCGAAATGTTACAAAAAGGAAACAGAGAGTTTACATTGCAATCTCGATGGGACCGATCCGCTCTTTCGGTGAGACCGAAAAGTTACGAAAAGGAAACAGAGAGATTGCAATCCCATCTCGGTGAGACCGAGATCCCTATCGGTAGAACCGATTTGCTTAGGTTTTGACAGTGGCTATGACATGTGAAACTCGGTGGCGCCGGATTGAAAGAATCGGTAGGTCCGAGTTTGGCTTTGGGTTTAGGTCAAGTGTGGATATAGGAAAGTAAATGAGGGTTTTGTAGCATATCACTAAGCACATGAAGCAAGAGGCTCATTAAGCAACACCTCATCCCTCCTTGATAGTATTGGCTTTTCCTAAAGACTCAATGTGATCTTGGATCACTAAAATATAAAATGAAGAGTCTTGAGCTTGCCAATCCTTTGTCCTTAGCATTTTGAGGGATCCACTTTCATCATCCATGCCATGCCAATCATTTAGCTTTCCTGAAATAATCATCTTGGAATAGCATTAGCTCAATGAGCTATATGTTGTTATGAATTACCAAAACCACCTAGGGATAGTTGCACTTTCAAATGAGCTAATTTCAAAGTTCTCGACTCTACTGATATCATGGAAAGGCTAAACACCCACGAGGAATAAGAAGAAGAGAAGAGAGATCTCTATGGTTCAAGTCATCACAAAAGCCATGCTCTCAAGGCCGTGACTGATTCTTCCTCAGAAGGAAATGCCGAAGAAGATTCTGATGACCCAGAAAGGCTCAACAAAGATCTCGCATTGATCACAAAAAGATTCCAACGCCTTCACAACAAGAACCAGTTCCAAAAGAAAGGATCCAACAACTCTGGCGGTTCAAAATATTCATCAAAACCCACTGGAGATTACACATGGTTCAAGTGCAAAAAGCCAGGACATTTCATTTCGGACTGCCCTCTCCGGGAAGCTGAAATCCATGCCAGTGGAAGATATGATTCAGGAAACAACCGTAGCAAAAGTAAGAGCAAGAACTACGACTTCTACTATGATAAGAAAACGAAGAAGTTCTTCAAGAAGAAGGACAACTCCACCTCCAAGTCTTCGTCAAGATCTTCCCCAAGGAATCCTTCCAAGTCTTCCTCCAACCACAAGAATACCTCTTGCAAGGCCAAAGCGGACATCGGCAAGGAGATGGATTCTGATGAAGAAGAGTCTTCTAACTCTGAAGAAGTTGATGAATCCGATGAGGATTCTAATTCCGGCATGGCTGGTATAGCATGTGCCTCCACCCCTGCATCAAACTTCTTCGAGAATCATTCAAGCGACAACGAATCTCCTGCCTACTGCTTCACGGCCAATTCATCGAAATAAAAGGTATCCTCCATACATCACAAGGTTCACTCTAGTGATCAATATTCTTCGAATGAGGATGACCATGTGATGTCTACTACGCAACCTTCTTCTTGTAGACGTTGTTGGGACTCCAAGTGCAGAGGTTTGTAGGACAGTAACAAATTTCCCTCACGTGGATGACCTAAGGTTTATCAATCCGTGGGAGGCGTAGGTTGAAGATGGCCTCTCTCAAACAACCTGCAACCAAATAACAAAGAGTCTCTTGTGTCCCCAACACACCCAATACAATGGTAAATTGTATAGGTGCACTAGTTCGGCGAAGAGATGGTGATACAAGTGCAATATGAATGGCAGATATAGGTTTTTGTAATCTGAAAATATAAAAACAGCAAGGTAACTAATGATAAAAGTGAGCGTAAACGATATTGCAATGCTAGGAAATAAGGCCTAGGGTTCATACTTTCACTAGTGCAAGTTCTCTGAACAATAATAACACAATTGGATCATATAACTATCCCTCAACATGCAACAAAGAGTCACTCCAAAGTCACTAATAGCGGAGAACAAACGAAGAGATTATTGTAGGGTACGGAACCACCTCAAAGTTATTCTTTTGGATCGACCTATTCAAGAGTTCGTACTAGAATAACACCTTAAGATACAAATCAACCAAAACCATAATGTCACCTAGATACTCCAATGTCACCTCAAGTATCCGTGGGTATGATTATACGATATGCATCACACAATCTCAGATTCATCTATTCAAACCAACACAAAGTACTTCAAAGAGTGCCCCAAAGTTTCTACCGGAGAGTCAAGAAAAAAACGTGTGCCAACCCCTATGCATAGGTTCATGGGCGGAACCCGCAAGTTGATCACCAAAACATACATCAAGTGAATCACGTGATATCCCATTGTCAGCATAGATACGCACGGCAAGACATACATCAAGTGTTCTCAAATCATTAAAGACTCAATTCGATAAGATTACTTCAAAGGGAAAACTCAATCCATTACAAGAGAGTAGAGGGGGAGAAGCAACATAAGATCCAACTATAATAGCAAAGCTCGCGATACATCAAGATCGTATCACCTCAAGAACACGAGAGAGAGAGAGATCAAACACATAGCTACTGGTACATACCCTCAGCCCCGAGGGTGAACTACTCCCTCCTCGTCATGGAGAGCGTCGGGATGATGAAGATGGCCACCGGTGAAGGTTCCCCCCTCCGGCAGGGTGCCGAAACAGGGTCCCGATTGGTTTTTGGTGGCTACAGAGGCTTGCTGCGGCGGAACTCCCGATCTATTCTGTTCCCCCGGTTTTAGGGTATATTGGTATATATATAGGAGGAAGAAATACGCCAGGAGAGCCACGAGGGGCCCACGAGGGTGGAGGGCGCGTCCAGGGGGGTGGGTGCGCCCCCTGCCTCGTGCCTTCCTCGTTGCTTCCCTTATGTACACCCCAAGTCTTCTGGATTGCTTCCGTTCCAAAAATAACTCTCCCAAAGGTTTCATTCCGTTTGGACTCCGTTTGATATTCCTTTTCTGCGAAACACTGAAACAAGGGGAAAAACAGGAACTGGCACTGGGCTCTGGGTTAATAGGTTAGTCCCAAAAATAATCTAAAAGTGTTTAATAAGGCTCATAAACATCCAATACAGATAATATAATAGCATGGAACAATAAAAAATGATAGATACGTTGGAGCCGTATCAGCATCCCCAAGCTTAATTCCTGCTCGTCCTCGAGTAGGTAAATGATAAAAACAGAATTTTTGATGTGGAATGCTACCTAACATATTTATAAATGTAATCTTATTTATTGTGGCAAGAATATTCAGATCCATAAGATTCAAGACAAAAGTTTAATATTGACATAAAAATAATAATACTTCGAGCATACTAACTAAGCAATTATGTCCTCTCAAAATAACATGGCCAAAGAAAGTTCATCCCTACAAAATCATATAGTTTAGTCATGCTCCATTTTCGTCACACAAGAATGCTTTCATCATGCACAACCCCGATGACAAGCCAAGCAATTGTTTCATACTTTAGTAATCTCAAACTTTTTCAACCTTCATGCAATACATGAGCGTGAGCCATGGATATAGCACTATGGGTGGAATAGAATATAATGATGGGGGTTATGTGGAGAAGACAAAAAGGGAGAAAGTCTCACATCAACGAGTCTAATCAATGAGATATGGAGATTCCCATCGATTGATGTTAATGCAAGGAGTAGGGATTGCCATGCAACGGATGCACTAGAGCTATAAATACATGAAAGCTCAACAGAAGAAACTAAGTGGGTGTGCATCCAACTTGCTTTCTCACGAAGACCTAGGGCATTTGAGGAATCCCATTGTTGGAATATACAAGCCAAGTTCTATAATGAAAAGTTCCCAGTAGTATATGAAAGTGACAAAACAAGAGACTCTCTATCATGAAGATTATGGTGCTACTTTGAAGCACAAGAGTGGTAAAAGGATAGTAACATTGTCCCTTCTCTCTTTTTATCTCATTTTTTGGGCCTTCTCTTTTTTATGGCCTTTCTATTTCTTTTTATTCCTCACTTGGGACAATGCTCTAGAAAATGATGATCATCACACTTCTATTTATTTACAACTCAATGATTACAACTCGATACTAGAACATAGTATGACTCTATATCAATGCCTCCGGCGGTGTACCGGGATATGCAATGAACCAAGAGTGACATGTATGAAATAATTATGAACGGTGGCTTTGCCACAAATACTATGTCAACTACATGATCATGCAAAGCAATATGACAATGATGAACGTGTCATGATAAATGGAACGGTGGAAAGTTGCATGACAATATATCTCGGAATGGCTATGGAAATGTCATAATAGGTAGGTATGGTGGCTATTTTGAGGAAGATATAAGGAGGTTTATGTGTGAAAGAGCGTATCATATCACGGGGTTTGGATGCACCGACGAAGTTTGCACCAACTCTCAATATGAGAAAGGGCAATGCACGGTACCGAAGAGGCTAGCAATGATGGAAAGGTGAGAGTGCGTATAATCCATGGACTCAACATTAGTAATAAAGAACTCACATACTTATTGCAAAAATCTACAAGTCATCAAAACCAAGCACTATGCGCATGCTCCTAGGGGGATAAATTGGTAGGAAAAGATCATCGCTCGTCCCCGACCGCCACTCATAAGGATGACAATCAAAGAACACCTCATGTTTCAAATTTGTTACATAACGTTTACCATATGTGCATGCTACAGGACTTGCAAACTTCAACACAAGTATTTCTCAAATTCACAACTACTGAACTAGCACAACTTTAATATCACTATCTCCATATCTCAAAACAATCATCAAGCATCAAACTTCTCTCAGTATTCAACACACTCGTAAGAAAGTTTTTACTAGTCTTGAATACCTAGCATATTAGGATTATTTAAGAAAATTACCATGCTATTTAGGACTCTCAAAATAATATAAGTGAAGCATGAGAGTTCATCTATTTCTACAAATAAAACCAGCGCCGTGCTCTAAAAGATATAAGTGAAGCACTAGAGCAACAACAAACTACTCTGAAAGATATAAGTGAAGATCAATGAGTAGTCGAATAATTATGCAACTATGTGAAGACTCTCTAACATTTAAGAATTTCAGATCTTGGTACTTTATTCAAACAGCAAGCAAAGCAAAATAAAATAAAATGACGCTCCAAGCAAAACACATATCATGTGGTGAATAAAAATATAGCTTCAAGTAAAGTTACCGATGAACGAAGACGAAAGAGGGGATGCCTTATGGGGCATCCCCAAGCTTAGGCTCTTGGTCATCCTTGAATATTACCTTGGGGTGCCTTGGGAATCCCCAAGCTTAGGCTCTTCCCACTCCTTATTCCATAGTCCATCGAATCTTTACCCAAAACTTGAAAACTTCACAACACAAAACTCAACAGAAAACTCGTAAGCTCCGTTAGCGAAAGAAAACAAAATACCACTTCAAGGTACTGTATTGAACTCATTATTTATTTATATTGGTGTTAAACCTACTGTATTCCAACTTCTCTATGGTTTATAAACTCTTTTACTAGCCATAGATTCATCAAAATAAGCAAACAACACACAAAAACAGAATCTGTCAAAAACAGAACAGTCTGTAGTAATCTGTAACTAACACAAACTTATGGAACTCCAAAAATTCTACCAAAATAGGAAGACCTAGAAAATTTGTTTAATGATCTGCTGCAATTGGAATCAGTATTTTATCATGTTCTGGTGATTTTTAACAATTGTTTTCGTGAGCAGAAAGTTTCTGGAAGTTTCAGCAAGATCAAATAACTATCATCCAAGAAGATCCTACAGGTCTTACTTGGCACAAACATTAACTAAAACATAAAACCACATCTTAACAGAAGCTAGATGGGTTATTTATTACTAAACAGAACCAAAAAGCAAGAAACTAAAATAAAATTGGGTTGCCTCCCAACAAGCGCTAACGTTTAACGCCCCTAGCTAGGCATGATGATTTCAATGATGCTCACATAAAAGATAAGAATTGAAACATAAAGAGAGCATCATGAAGAATATGACTAGCACGTTTAAGTCTAACCCACTTCCTATGCATAGGGATTTTGTGATCAAACAACTTATGGGAACAATAATCAACTAGCATAGGAAGGGAAAACAAGCATAACTTCAAAACTTTAAGCACATAGAGAGGAAATTTGATATTATTGCAATTCCTACACGCATATATTCCTCCCTCATAATAATTTTTAGTAGCATCATGAATTAATTCAACAATATAACCAGCACCTAAAGCATTCTTTTCATGATCTACTTGCATAGAAAATTTACTACTCTCCACATGAGCAAAATTCTTCTCATTAGGAATAGTGGGAGCAAACTCAACAAAATAACTATCATGTGAAGCATAATCCAATTGAAAACTAAAATCATGATGACAAGTTTCATTGTTATCATTATTATTAATAGCATACATGTCATCACAATAATCATCATAAATAGCAACTTTGTTATCATAATCATTTGGAACCTCTTCCGAAATAGTGGATTCATCACTAAATAAAGTCATGACCTCTCCAAATCCACTTTCATAATTATCACAATAAGATTCAACATCCTCCAAAATAGTGGGATCATTACTTCCTAAAGTTGACACTCTTCCGAACCCACTTTCATCAATATAATAATCATAAATAGGAGGCATGCTATCATCATAATAAATTTGCTCATCAAAACTTGGGGGACAAAACATATCATGTTCATCAAACATAGCATCCCCAAGCTTGTGGCTTTGCATATCATCAGCATCATGGATATTCATAGAATTCATACTAACAACATTGCAATCATGCTCATCATTCAAAGATTTAGTGCCAAACATTTTAATGCATTCTTCTTCTAACACTTTGGCACAATTTTCCTTCCCATCATACTCACGAAAGATATTAAAAAGATGAAGCGTATGAGGTAAACTCAATTCCATTTTTTTGTAGTTTTCTTTTATAAACTTGAAAGGATCAAGAAGAGGTGTCTAGAGGGGGGGGGGGGTGATTAGACACTAAGTGCCAAAAGTTGCAGTTTCTAATATTCTTAAGTTTAAGTGGAGTTTAAGCACAAGTTTAACAAACACAATACATATCAAGCAAGCATGCAATGAGTATATGAGCAGCGGAAAGTAAAGCATGCAACTTGCAAGAATGTAAAGGGAAGGGTTTGGAGTATTCAAACGCAATTGGAGACACAGATGTTTTTGTCGTGGTTTCGATAGGTGGTGCTATCGTACATGCACGTTGATGGAGACTTCAACCCATGGAGGGTAACGGTTGCGCGAGTCCACGGAGGGCTCCACCCACGAAGGGTCCACGAAGAAGCAACCTTGTCTATTCCATCACGGCCGTCGCCCACGAAGGACTTGCCTCACTAGCGTTAGATCTTCACTTAGTAGGCGATCTCCTTGCCCTTACAAACTCCTTGGTTCAACTCCACAGTCTTGTTGGAGGCTCCCAAGTGACACCTAGCCAATCTAGGAGACACCACTCTCCAAGAAGTAAAAAATGGTGTGTTGATGATGAACTACTTGCTCTTGTGCTTCAGATGATGGTCTCCCCAACACTCAACTCTCTCTCACAGGATTTGGATTTGGTGGAAAGAAGATTTGAGTGGAAAGCAACTTGGGGAAGGCTAGAGATCAAGATTCATATGGTAGGAATGGAATATCTTGACCTCAACACAAGTGTAGGTGGTTATCTCTCAGAAAATGTGTATTGGAAGTGTAGATATGTTCTGATGGCTCTCTCCACGAATGAAGAGTGGGTGGAGGGGTATATATAGCCTCCACACAAAATCTAACCGTTACACACAATTTGCCAAACTCGGCGGGACCGAATGGTTAAACTCGGTCGGACCGATTCAGCAAACCTAGTGACCGTTAGGATTTTCGGTGGGACTGAGATGCAACTCGATAGGACCAATATGGTTAGGGTTAGGGCATAACGTAATCTCGGTGTGACCGATTACACAAACTCGGTGGGACCAATTTTGGTAATAAGCTAACCAGAGAGTTGGTCAGGAAAACTCGGTGAGACCGATTACACAAACTCGGTGGGACCAATTTTGGTAATAAGCTAACCAGAGGGTTTGCATTGTAATCTCGGTAGTACCGATTGCTCAAACTCGGTGAGACCGATTTTGGTAATGGACATACACAGAGAGATTACAATCCCATCTCGGTGAGACCGATTTGCTAGGGTTTGTGGTAGTGGCTATGACATCTGAAACTCGGTGGTGTCGGAAAGAAAGAATCGGTGGGGCCGAGTTTGACTTTTGGTTTAGGTCATATGTGGATGTGGGAAGGTAGTTGAGGGTTTTGGAGCATATCACTAAGCACTTTGAGCAAGCAAGCCATTAAGCAACACCTCATCCCCTCTTGATAGTATTGGCTTTTCCTATAGACTCAATGTGATCTTGGATCACTAAAATAGAAAATGTAGAGTCTTGATCTTGAAGCTTGAGCCAATCCTTTGTCCTTAGCATCTTGAAGGGGTTCCACATCCTCTAGTCCATGCCACTCCATTGTTGAACTTATCTGAAACATACTAGGTAAAAGTGTTAGTCCAACAAGAGATATGTTGACAGTAATTACCAAAACCACCCAGGGAGCACTTGTGCTTTCAAAACTAAACTAGTGATAAAACAAGAAACAAAAGGATTCGATTGCATGATCTAAAGATATACCTTCAAGAACTCACCTCCCCGGCAACGGCGCCAGAAAAGAGCTTAGTTGACGGGGTGTGAGTGCCGCTTACCTAGCCTCCCCGGCAACGGCGCCAGAAAAGAGCTTGATGTCTACTACGCAACCTTCTTCTTGTAGATGTTGTTGGGCCTCCAAGTGCAGAGGTTTGTAGGACAGTAGCAAATGTCCCTCAAGTGGATGACCTAAGGTTTATCAATCTGTGGGAGACGTAGGTTGAAGATGGTCTCTCTCAAACAACCCTACAACCAAATAACAAAGAGTCTCTTGTGTCCCCAACACACCCAATACAATGGTAAATTGTATAGGTGCACTAGTTCGGCGAAGAGATGGTGATACAAGTGCAATATGGATGGTAGATATAGGTTTTTGTAATCTGAAAATATAAAAACAGCAAGGTAACTAATGATAAAAGTGAGTGTAAACGGTATTGCAATGGTAGGAAATAAGGCCTAGGGTTCATACTTTCACTAGTGCAAGTTCTCTCAACAATAATGACATAATTGGATCATATAACTATCCCTCAACAAGCAACAAAGAGTCACTCCAAAGTCACTAATAGCGGAGAACAAACGAAGAGATTATTGTAGGGTACGAAACCACCTCCAAGTTATTCTTTCGGATCGATCTATTCAAGAGTTTGTACTAGAATAACACCTTAAGATACAAATAAACCGAAACCCTAATGTCACCTAGATACTCCAATGTCACCTCAAGTATCCGTGGGTATGATTATACGATACGCATCACACAATCTCAGATTCATATATTCAAACCAACACAAAGTACTTCAAAGAGTGCCCCAAAGTTTCTGCCGGAGAGTCAAGACGAAAACGTGTGCCAACCCCTATGCATAGGTTCATGGGAGGAACCCACAAGTTGATCACCAAAACATACATCAAGTGAATCATGTGATATCCCATTGTCACCACAGATACGCACGGCAAGACATACATCAAGTGTTCTCAAATCATTAAAGACTCAATCCGATAAGATTACTTCAAAGGGAAAACTCAATCCATTACAAGAGAGTAGAGGGGGAGAAGCAACATAAGATCCAACTATAATAGCAAAGCTCGCGATACATCAAGATCGTATCACCTCAAGAACACGAGAGAGAGAGATCAAACACATAGCTACTGGTACATACCCTCAGCCCCGAGGGTGAACTACTCCCTCCTCGTCATGGAGAGCGCCGGGATGATGAAGATGGCCACCGGTGAAGGTTCCCCCCTCCGGAGGGTGCCGGAACAGGGTCCCGATTGGTTTTTGGTGGCTACAGAGGCTTGCGGCGGCGGAACTCCCGATCTATTCTGTTCCCCGATGGTTTTAGGGTATATTGGTATATATAGGAGGAAGAAATACGTCAGGGGAGCCACGAGGGTGGAGGGCGCGCCCAGGTGGGTGGGCGTGCCCCCCTACATCGTGCCTTCCTCGTTGCTTCCCTTACGTACACCCCAAGTCTTCTGGATTGCTTCCGTTCCAAAAATAACTCTCCCAAAGGTTTCATTCCGTTTGGATTCCGTTTGATATTCCTTTTCTGCGAAACACTGAAACAAGGGAAAAAACAGGAACTGGCACTCGGCTCTGGGTTAATAGGTTAGTCCCAAAAATAATGTAAAAGTGTTTAATAAGGCCCATAAACATCCAAAACAGATAATATAATAGCATGGGACAATCAAAAATTATAGATACGTTGGAGACGTATCACCATGCTAAACTAATCAAAATTGCTAATATACAACAAAACTCTTTTGAGAAAATTGAGAAAACCCTTAGGAAATCTAAAGGGTTGTTGGTTGAGGAGATGGAGAAAAATTAGTCGTTGACAGAAGAGCATTCCACTCTCATGTCACGAATGGAAGAACTATCAACTCGTCATGATTTTCTCTCGGCCGACCACGAGAGATTAACCAATGATTACCTGAAAAGGAAACATGAACTCGAGTCGCTGAGAGAGGCTCATGAGGATTTGATCTGAGAAAATTATCTTCTCACCCAACAACTCAAAAAAAACCTCAAGTGTTTGTTCCACCTTGCTTAAAATGCCTTGAACGCAGTAATGCTGAATCAAGTGCTAAATCTTCTGTGAGTGGTAACCCCTCTGTCGAGGAAAATGATTTTGTGTCTGATGAGAATGCTAGGTTGAAGGATCTTATTCAGACAGGAAAAGGGCATCAAACCCTTTGTGATGTTCTGAAGAAATCCATTCTTCACAAAAATCCCAGGAAAGAAGGTATCGATTTCGAAAGGAAACTGAATGAAAATGGCACCTACTGGGAACCTGATCAATATCCTTGCACTGTGTGGGTGCCTGCCAAGAGCAAAACGCTCGATCCAGCTTTGCTTTCGGGATATGACTCATCTATCCCTGAATACTCTCTTGATGATTCCCTAGACAACTATAAGCTATTCAAAAACCAATATGGTGAGGCTGTTGCTCGCTATGTTGGACCAAACAACAGGAATGCCCCCCCCCAAAGAAAGCTATATGGGTGCCTAGGAAAACTATCGAAGCATTGCCTGTTACTACGTTACTAACCATGCAGGAACAAAATGCTCGTTACTTTCTTGAAAAATTTCGACAGAATGAGTACATGCGTACCTCATCCAACTACTACACTCATTCATCTCGAAAGAATTTCAATGCCTATTCTTACAATTATGCTTGCACTGCTTCGAGTAACAATTATGGTTACTGCTACCTCTTGAGCATGCGTTGTTTCCTTGAAGAGGAAAGGATGATGTAGCAAAGTAGTGTAAGTATTTCCCACAGTTTTTGAGAACCAAGGTATCAATCCAGTAGGAGACTACACGCAAGTCGCCTAGTACCTGCACAAACAATCAAGAACCTTGCAACCAACGTGATAAAGGGGTTGTCAATCCCTTCACGACCACTTGCAAAAGTGAGATCTGATAAACATAATAAGATAAATATTTTTGGTATTTTTGTTGTATAGATTGGAAAATAAAGATTGCAAAATAAATAGTAAACTAGAATTATAGACCAGAAACTTATATGATGTAAAGTAGACCCGGGGGCCATAGGTTTCACTACTGGCTTCTCTCATGATAGCATATATTACAGTGGGTGAACAAATTACTGCCGAGCAATTGATAGAAAAGCACATAGTTATGATGATATCTAAGGCAATGATCATGAACATAGGCATCACGTCCGTGTCAAGTAGACCGAAACGATTCTGCATCTACTACTATTACTCCACACATCAACCGCTATCCAGCATGCATCTAGAGTATTAAGTCCATAAGAACAGAGTAACACATTAGGCAAGATGATATGATGTAGAGGGATAAACTCAAGCAATATGATATAAACCCCATCTTTTTATCCTCGATGGCAACAATACATTACGTGTCGGTTCCCTTTCTGTCACTGGGATCGAGCACCGCAAGATTGAACCCAAAGCTAAGCACTTCTCCCATTGCAAGAAAGATCAATCTAGTAGGCCAAACTAAACCGGTAATTCGAAGAGACTTGCAAAGATACCAAATCATGCATATAAGAATTCAAAGAAGAACCCAATAATATTCATAGATAATCAAGTTCATAAACTCACAATTCATCGGATCTCGGCAAACACACCGCAAAAGAGTATTACATTAAATAGATCTCCAAGAACATCAAGGAGAACTTTGTATTGAGAACCAAAGAGAGAGAAGAAGCCATCTAGCTAATAACTATGGACCTGAAGGTCTATGGTAAACTACTCACACATCATTGGAGAGGCTATGGTGTTGATGTAGAAGCCCTCCGTGATCGAATCCCCCTCCGGAGATCGTCGGAAAAGGCCCCAAGATG
Source organism: Aegilops umbellulata (assembly GCA_032464435.1). Classification (NCBI taxonomy): domain Eukaryota; kingdom Viridiplantae; phylum Streptophyta; class Magnoliopsida; order Poales; family Poaceae; genus Aegilops; species Aegilops umbellulata. Next base: position 368,206,244 of record CP136054.1, on the reverse strand, counting down.
GGATCTCATGGGTACAGAAGGTTGCGGCGGTGGAAAAGTGGTTTCGTGGCTCCCCTGGATGTTTTCAGGGTATAAGAGTATATATAGGCGAAAGAAGTAGGTCGGTGGAGCTACGAGCGGCCCACGAGGGTGGGGGGCGCGCCTACCCCCCTGGGCGCGCCCACCTGCCTCGTGGACGCCTCGTTGCGTCTCTGACTTCCACTCCAAGTCTCCTGGATTGCGTTTGTTCCAAGAAAGATCCTCGTGAAGGTTTTGTTCCGTTTGGATTCCGTTTGATATTCCTTTTCTGTGAAACACTGAAATAGGCAAAAAACAGCAATTTGCACTGGGCCTTCGGTTAGTAGGTTAGTCCCAAAAATCATATAAAAGAGCATATTAAAGCCCATTAAACATCCAAAACAGATAGTATAATAGCTTGGAATGATAAAAAATTATACGTTGGAGACGTATCAAGCATCCCCAAGCTTAATTCCTTCTCGTCCTCGAGTAGGTAAATGATAAAAACATAATTATTGATGTGGAATGCTACCTAACATAATTTTCAATGTAATTCTCTTTATTGTGGCATGAATGTTTAGATCCAAAAGATTCAAGACAAAAGTTTAATATTGACATAAAAATAATAATACTTCAAGCATACTAACCAAGCAATTATGTCTTATCAACATAACATAGCCAAAGAAAGCTCATCCCTACAAAATCATATAGTTTGGCCTTGCTTCATTTTCGTCACACAAAATGCTCCCGTCATGCACAACCCCAATGACAAGCCAAGAAATTGTTTCATACTTACCATTTTCAACCTTTTTCAACTTTCACGCAATATATGAGCGCGAGCCATGGACATAGCACTATAGGTGGAATAGAATATGATGATGGAGGTTGTATGGAGAAGACAAAAAGGGAGAAAGTCTCACATCGACACGGCTAATCAACGGGCTATGGAGATGCCCATCAATTGATGTCAATGCGAGGAGTAGGGATTGCCATGCAACGGATGCACTAGAGCTATAAATATATGAAATCTCAACAAAAGAAACTAAGTGGGTGTGCATCCAACTTGCTTGCTCACGAAGACCTAGGGCATTTTGAGGAAGCCCATCATTGGAATATACAAGCCAAGTTCTATAATGAAAATTCCCACTAGTATGTGAAAGTGACAAAATAAGAGATTCTCTATCATGAAGATCATGGTGCTACTTTGAAGCACAAGTGTGGAAAAAGGATAGTAGCATTGCCCCTTCTCTCTTTTTCTCTCATTTTTTTGTTTGGGCCTTCTCTTTTTTATGGCCTCTTTTTTTGGGCTTCTTTGGCCTTTATTTTATTTTATTTTTTTCGTCCGGAGTCTCATCCCGACTTGTGGGGAAATCATAGTCTCCATCATCCTTTCCTCACATGCTCCTAGGGGGATAGATTGGTAGGAAAAGACCATCGCTCCTCCCCGACCGCCACTCATAAGGCAATCAAAGAACACCTCATGCTGCAAATTTGTCACACAACGGTTACCATACATGCATGCTACAGGACTTGCAAACCTCAACACAAGTATTCCTCAATTTCACAATTACTCAACTAGCACGACTCTAATATTACCATATTTATATCTCAAAACAATCATCAAGTATCAAACTTCTCATAGTACTCTATATGAAAGTTTTTATTATACCCATCTTGGATGCCTATCATATTAGGACCAATTTTATAGCCAAAGCAAATTACCATGCTGTTCTAAAAGACTCTCAAGATAATATAAGTGAAGCATGAGAGATCAAATGATTTCTATAAAATAAAACACCACCTTGATCTAAAAAGATACAAGTGAAGCACTAGAGCAAAATTATCTAGCTCAAAAGATATAAGCGAAGCACATAGAGTATTCTAATAAATTCCAATTCATGTGTGTCTCTCCCAAAAGGTGTGTACAAAAAGGATGATTGTGGTAAACTAAAAAGCAAAGACTCAATTCATACAAGACGCTCCAAGCAAAACACATATCATGTGGTGAATAAAAATATAGCCTCAAGTAAAGTTACCGATAGACGAAGACGAAAGAGGGGATGCCCCGAGCTTAGGCTTTTGGTTGTCCTTGAATTTTACCTTGGGGTGCCTTGGGAATCCCCAAGCTTAGGATCTTGCCACTCATTATTCCAAAATCCATCAAATCTTTACCCAAAAACTTGAAAACTTCACAACACAAAACTTAAACAGAAAATCTCATGAGCTCCGTTAGTATAAGAAAACAAATCACCACTTTAAGGTATTGTAATGAACTAATTATTTATTTATATTGGTGTTAAACCTACTGTATTCCAACTTCTATATGGTTCATACCCCCCGATACTACTCATAGATTCATCAAAATAAGCAAACAACACACGAAAAACAGAATCTGTCAAAAACAGAACAGTCTGTAGCAATACGATTTGTTCGGATACATATGGAACTCCAAAAATTATGAAAAACTCGGACAACCTGTATAATCTATTGATCTGTTGAAAAAATAAGTGGTATTTTATCACATTCTGGTGAATTTTAACAGTTATTTTCGTGAGTGCAAAGTTTTTGTCTTTTTTAGCAAGATCAAACAACTATCACCGAAGAAGATCCTATCGGTTCTACTTGGCACAAACACTAATTAAAATATAAACCACATCTAAACAGAGGCTAAATGAATTATTTATGACTAAACATGAACAAAAATAAAATTGGGTTGCCTCCCAACAAGCGCTATCGTTTAACGTCCCTAGCTAGGCATAAAAACAAGAATAGATCTAGGTATTGTCATCTTTGGTATGCAATCCATAAGTGGCTGTCATAATAGATTCGTAAGGTAATTTAATTTTCTTCCTATGAAAGTGTTCGAAGCCTTTCCTGAATGGAAATTGGAATCTAATATTTCCTTCTTTCATATCAATAATTGCACCAATCGTTCTAAGGAAAGGTGTACCAAGAATAATAGGACATGTAGGATTGCAATCTATATCAAGAACAATGAAATCTATGGGCACATAATTACTATTTCCAACAATAAGAACATCATTAATCCTTCCCATAGGTTTCCTAATGGCGGAATCCGCAAGGTGCAAATTTAAAGAACAATCATCAAATTCACGGAAACCTAACACATCACACAAAGTTTTTGGAATCGTGAAAACACTAGCACCCAAATCACATAAAGCATAGCATTCATGATGTTTAATCTTAATTTTAATAGTAGGTTCCCACTCATCATAAAGTTTTCTAGGGATAGAAACTTCTAATTCAAGCTTTTCTTCATAGGATTGCATTAAAGCATCAACAATGTGTTTGGTAAAAGCTTTATTTTGATCATAAGCACGAGGAGAATTTAACACGGATTGCAACGAGTGCCTCCCAAATCGATCGACAGCAGGAAAAATCCCAATTCATCTGCTCCAGCCTCTAGTCTGGTTCGCTCCTAACCTAGCCGCCGCTAGGCAGACCGACACAACACTTCCTCGCGCCCTTGTTGGAGGGCGGTCGTCGGGCTTCAAGCGAACGGAAGGACAAGAAGATGAAGATCCAACCCTGGGTGTAGCCTGCGTGGGAGGCAGCGGCGGCAGCACGGGCATGGCATCGAGCTTGCGTAAACGGACAGTTGCAGCTTGCAAGAGTAGCATGCGCAACGAGCAGGTACATCACAAACCTGGTTATATCTAGTTCAACTCTTCAATTTCTGGCCAATAGTTAAACCTGATGGTGTTGTAAAACTGCTTGTATGTAGGGAATCTATGAGAAAATGAAACCAATTCCTACTTATTTTATAACTCCCCCAATCAATACTGAACTGACTGAATCTGATGTATCTAATCAAGTTTCCAGTGCAAACATCCAAGCTCATGTTGTTCTTGAGCCTGAAGTGTCTAATGAACAGACTGCTAATGAAGGATTTGATGCAAACATTTTTCATGCTCCTGGTGATGAACATATAGTGTCTAATGAGGCATCTAATGCAAGCATTCTGCAAGCTCCTATTGAAGGATTTAGTGTCTAATGATGATCTGCTATATTGAGAGAGACATATAGATTTGCAGGCATTGATGACAAGCAAATTATAGTGCATTTTCATGGCTTGAGGAAACATCGAGGCCATCTACCAGAAAGTCCCTGTATCATGACAACGTAGCATAAATACTTTTCTAATCTATTGTTTAAAACTATTGGCATACTTGTGCAGGATAGATATATTGATATGCAGTTTGCGCACTAGTTATAAGTGCAATTACACTTCGATATTTTCAGCCAGAGAACGAATAATTCAAGCAGGTACAGACCATGTTTGTAGTCCTTGTACACCATGTTGCATTTTGTGTTTTTTTGGTGCTTGCATCATTTAGTGTTTATAATCTGAACTACTTTGGATCATTAGCTGGTTTTCAAAGTGCAAGTAGCTTCACATTTCTCAAGTTATGTTGATTTCGAAGTGCAAGTGCCTTCATATTTTTTAAGTTAAATGTTCACCCCTGGTAACTTGAATTCATGGATCCACCACTGCACACAAATCATACACGAATGCCAGTACAAATTAAATTAAATGCAGGGACTTACGCTAGCTCGTTGTACAGGCTCACTGCAACTCTGCTTGCGCTTGGGATGTTCCATGTACAAGTCCATGTTACCACTTGCTTGGATGTGCAGGCCTTGTGCTCTTTGCATCCCCCTCTGCATTTTTGACACGGCGAATAGCTGATCAAATAAGAGGAATCGACCTTGCTGTTGTATCGGAGGACAGATACTTACAAGGTTATATACGGGTGTGCAGGATGTGTACCAGATCCCGTAGCGCCGTCATGCTTTGCTAAAAAATGGACTTGCTTGTTTCAGATGATATCTCCAGAAGAAATAAGAGTTGAAGTCAGAGTTGGATAGGCGTGTAAGCTAAGAGAGCAGTGAAAGGATATCCAAACATCGTCGGAACAGTGCACAAGGGAGTGATGTGTGGATACCTAGTTCGGGCCGGCGTTTGGGCATGCTCTCCTAGCTAGAGTGCGGGTCACTTCAGAGCCGTTGAGGGTGATGCGCTGGCGTTGGCTGGCCGCGCACGGATGCAGATCTTGAGTGGCAGCGGAGCGCTATGATGCGGTGGACGAGACCGTTGGTGAAGCCCCAGCGGCCTCGGGGGGTGGAGGCGCAATGATGTGCTCGGTGAAGTAGCCCTGGTGAGTTGGGAGACGGCGTCGGTGAAGCGCGCCTGATGCGGTGGAAGTCGGTGTCTGTGAGGCACGTCAGTTGGGGCGGCTAACGTTGTCGGTGGACCACCCGGTGCGGTGGACGAGGGCATAGATGAGGTAGCTTCGGTGCGGTGGTGAAGTGCGACCATCGTCTTCGTCGTCGTCGTCCGGCACAGAGGTGGGGAAAGAGACGAGACGAGGGGCGATTCAATCTTTGCTTGGGTTGGCGGTGAATTAGGGATTTGAGCAATCTGGGCGTGGAAGGGGACGGTGGAGAAGGGAGATTTTGCAGGGCTGGAATTGGGGCCACCAGATATTTCAATCCAAAACGTGGAAGCACGAACTTATTTTGTCGTCGTCCTTTTGGGGGGGGGGGGAGGGGGAGGGAGGGAGGGGGTGGGTGGCTGGGTGCTACGCGTCCGTCCGACACACGCGACCACCATGACACGGCCCTGGTCTGCCTGGTGCGCCTACATTTGAGAATGCAAACGAATCTTCTTTAATTTGCAAACGAATCTGTATGTATTACCATGCCCGTGTTTTCCTTGCAATAATTAGTCATTCGAAACGAGATATTATAAATTAATTAATAAGGAGTTATTTGAAAAAAATCAAAACGATATCCACGCTAACGTGGATTAGAATGTGTGTCACATAATTAGTTATTTGAATTAGAATGTGTGTCACATAGCGATCTCCAATTCTAACGTGGATTTCGCATTTCACTGTATCCACGCTACTTTTTTTTAATACAAATTCATATGTATATGATGAACACCATGGTAGTGAGAAAACTTTTGGATGGATTCAAACATATGACCTACAAAATAGCACAACAAATCGAGTCAATGTCAACTTTTTGAAACCTAGTATGGCACGAATTCGAAATAATTGCCCATATGCATGGTCCTCCGTTCAAATCTTACAATGTACACCGAATTGAAACATCGATATTAAGTCTCGTACTATCTACATTCAAATGTTGTTTTTAGCCCCCCCCGCACACACACACGCTACGTACTTCCTATATCGGTCAATCTTTCTCTCCTAACCACCTTAGGAAGCTATCGGTTTCCAACACACATCCATTCTTTCTCTCCATGTTTCGATCTCTAACTCTCTCAACTACACAACCCCCTTTTTCCACTTTGTTACGAAATGTATTTACCTCACACACCCGCCATTGCACCCCATGCCGAGCTCTCTCTCTCTCCCTCTCCCTCTCACCCTCTCGCACTAAATACATGCATTGCCTATCTAGCCCCCCAACCTCTCGTGCGCACGCACGCACGTTGTCTATCTAGGTCACTCCCTCGAGACTGTCTTAGTCTTTCTTCCGCACGGCGGGCCACACTCGCTCAATCTCGCTCTCTTTATCTGAGTCTCGTTTAACCTCGTTTTCTTTCACACACAAATGATATATCTCCCTGTTCGGGCTTCGATCAACACTCTATACTCTCTCACGCAGATTGTATATCTAGGTCAGTCCATCGAAGCCGCCCCCACTCTTTCGACTTCATGGCGGGCCACGCTCTCTCTCTCTCTCTCTTTGTATGTCTCGATTGACCTCGCTCTTTCTCGGACAAAAATGATATATCACCATGTTTGAGCCCAATTCAACTTATTCACATTGTACACTCTCTCATGCACATTGTCTATCTAGGCCACTCTCTCCAACCCATCTCACTCTTTCGATCGCACGATGACCCTATGTGATCGATTGACCTTGCTTCCTCCCACGCACAAAATATATCTACATGTGTGTGACTGGATCATCTCTCAAGCTCTATCTTACAGCCCTCACCCTTGCCAAAAGCTCAATCGGACAATATCTCTCCAGAGCATATATATTTGTTCAATGAATGTCGGACCACACTCACTTTGTCTCTCTATCTATATGTCTCTCGATTGACCTTGCTTTCTCATGCCGTATCTTCCACACATTGAAGCTACCTCTCCATCCCTCGCAAAGTCGGAGCTATTTACATTGCGAGGGGCACTCCAACCTTGGATTAATTTGTGTAGGCATTTATTCCGGTCGGTTTAGATTATATTTTCGTAGCATTCGGCCCACAAGTACTCCAAACACCGTTGCAACCCCCGCAACTCCCCTAGTTGATTTCCCTCTGGCTCGGGCATCGCTCTCTCGCACGTTCTTTCTCGCCTTCAACGTCGCACCATGGCATTATTGCAAAAACTCTGTTGTTCTCTTTAATTATTATAAATAAGCTACAAAACTACACACTGATAGTCCACTTGGAATGGAACAAATTTGGACCCACAAATTAAAGTGCTACAAACTACACACTGAGGGGCCCACATGTCATGAAACAAATTTGGACCCATATACAAATTAAAAAATAAAGGACGAGGATCGAACATGCGACCAGGGCCTTCAAGCCGCACGTCAATAGAAAACATACGTAGAACAACAATGTTTGTTGTACCTCCCTTTGTTCACATAATGTATTTATATTACCACAACCTATTTAATTGATAACATGTAATATTATTTTTAGTACTATTTGCCTTCACTTACTGGTGGGTTCCATGTGTGCTCTCTCTCTCTCTCCTCCCCTTCTGCGTTTAGACGCACGGGCAAACACGAAGAACTCGCGGGCGATGTTGCCGTTGACCATATCTGGATGCATTCACAAGTTACGGCACCAGTTTCACGTGCTAGCAGCACTAGTCAGTGTGTACGTGCAATGCACGTTAATTTGGAAGTATATTAAGTGCATGCGGATATTAAGTAGGATATTTTTTGCGTGTTATTATGTGATTAGCACTATTTTTGGCATGAAATTAACTACACGCTGAACGTGTTGAGCGCTCGACATTGAAGCAGTTTAGGTCATTGGATGACAAGGAATACATGTGGCTTGATGACGTTTTATATTTAATTTGATACGGCTCTAGCAGAACATTCAATCGATCAAACTATAGATTTCGTTCAGTCTGACTCCAACTTTAAATTATACGACGATCGATCTAAAATAAACGGAAATGATAAACGTACGGATTTTAAGCATGGCAATCCGAACGTTTTTCATGGCAAATTTAGATTACACGGCGGCGGGGGCGTCTTGCGGTGGGAAGCGGCTCCTCTGCCGTGCTTTGTGTGTCGTCGGGCCACTGACCGACGGCGACGGCGGCGCCTTGCGCCGTTGTTGGCTTACTCCTGGACGTAGGCCTAGTTTCAAGGAAGGCCAAAATGTTCTGGACTTCAGAGCGAGTCAACTGGCGGGAGGAGGCGACTGGCGTTGGTGCAAGGAAGCGCTCGGCGGCGGCCATCCATGCCACTGAGGGGGGCACTGGCACCCGCGCGGGGACATGCACTGTCAACGGCACGGCGGAGACATTCGTGTGCACGGGCACCAGCACGGGCGCGCACGTCAGTGCACGCGCAGGCGCATGCGCTGGCAGGTGCACGGGCACCAGCACGGGCGTGCGCGTCAGTGCACGCGCAGGCGCATGCGCTGGCAGGTGCACGGGCGCATGAAAGTCGGCGGGGACCTCATGGAACCCCGTGGCATCAAGCTCGGCGACAATGTGCGGCTCCCAGCCCATCAATGCCACGGGGATGGGCGCTGGTGCAGTCGGGGCGACGGGAGCCGGAAGGGGAGTGGGGACAGGCGCGGTGTCTTCCCGCAAGGCCAGTTCAAGCTCGTCCCAAAGAGCCTTATGTTCTTGAGACTCCGGCTCGGTGTCTTTCTCAGGAAACTGGAAGAGTAAGGGCAGACCATCGTGATGCGGCATGGCGTACGTTTAGGTCAGGCTGGTTGGAGGTAGACGACAGGAGAATCGAAGAGGAAGAGAGAAGATTGTAGCAATACCGGATAGTGCGGGGTTGATTTTAAACTGCGGCACCGACGACATTAAAAGTGGGAGCAGTTGGGACGAAGGTGGGCGGCGGAGCCTGGTCAAAGGGCTTGCCTCCCGGTGAGCCTACACAGCAGTCTGCTCGCACGCCTCCCTGTCAGCCGGCGCAGTGGTCTGCTCGCACGCCTCCCGTCGAGTCACACACTTGCTCGAACGACACTTGCCGATGAGGAGCGGGACTCGTGGCGGCACGTAAACGCCCACGGTTTCAATTGTGAAAGCGTTCGCCTTAACGTGACATGTCTTTGTTCCAAAATACCTTGGCTCTTCATTTGTGCAACTTGTCATAAGCAGCTTGTCTCAAATTGAAGAAAAAAGTTACAAAGTAATATTTATACCATATCACGTGACCATGCTCAGTTTCAAGAATTTATGGTCACTTTTGTATTTTCTGAAATTTAAGATCAGGGATTCGAAACAATATCATAACCTGCATCATGCAATAAATTTTTCAAGCCATACATCTATCCTGTTGTATTTCTTAAGAAAGGACTTGGTCAAACATTTTGCTTAGTTAGACTTCAGACAAGTTATATATGCAAAGCAAAAGGATAATTCCTCCGTACCAGTGCATTGCCTGATATATTAACTCAAGTACTAGGCACGAACAAATGGGCTCAATTCTGTGCTCATCCTGGTGTAGTAGTAGTAGTACTAGGCAATGCAGTTGACGGGTGACCTTGGCGAGCGGCGACCAAGGGAATTGAACCATGCTCGGCACGGTAGGTAACGTTGTCTAGTTACTAAAGCATCCCTCCGTTGTTCATCGATAGTCATTATGGACCGGGGACATGAGGGGAATTTCCTAGGGCTGGAATTCTGGCCGCCAAATATTTCGACTCGAAACACGGAGGCTCGACTGGTTGGGGTTGCCTAATGTGTGTACCACGCACGCCACCAGAAGGACACGAGCCCGGTTTTTTTATTTTTTATTTTTTTAGGATCAACACGAGCCAAGGTCTGGCTGGTACGCCGTTGGGTCCTACCATTCGAGAATACGAAATGAACCTTTTAAATTGCCGAACGAATCTATGTGTATTACAATGCCCGTATTTTCCTTGCAAATACTAATCTCAACGTGGTAATTGATTTATGACGAGTTGTTGAATTATAGTGAGTTTGTTATATAGTGATTTCAACATGGATTTCACATTTCATGGTATCCCTGGTAAGTTTTTCAATGCAAATTCAAATTTAAAAGATGAACAATATGGAGGTGAGAAAACTTTGTATGTATCAAGCATATGACCACACACACACACACACACACACACACACACACACACACACACACAGAGACACCCACACACGAACACAACAACAATCCAATAAGTATAGTGCATCTATTTTTCCAAACCATGCATGTATGACACGAATTCAAAAATACTCCTTCTGTTCCTAAATAATATTCTTTTAGAGATTTCAACAAGTGACTACATATGGAGCAAAATGAGTGAATCTACACTCTAAAATATGTTTATATACATCCGTATGTGCCAGTCCACTTGAAATCTGTAAAAAGACTAATATTTAGGAACGAAGGGAGTAAAATGTAAGACATGCATGGTCCTCAATTCAATATTTAAAACGAACATGAATATTAAGTCTAGTACTACAGTACATGCAAATGTTGTGTTTAATTAGGCGGAGCTATGATTGTCGGGGGTCACCCCCTCGACCTTAGATAAAATTGTGAAGCTCCGTTTAGGGTTGTTTAGATTATATTTGTCCCCACCCTCCCAACCACCGATTGGTTGTGCACCCCACCCCTCCTCCCCGGGAGAATATCCCCATACCTTAGATGCTATATGCTGATACGAGTTGCTTGGAGCTTGTAGATATGAGATATAGCAGCTCACGTGATGTCTTAATATTTTTACAGGAAACCTTGATGAGTTTGAGAATTGCACACAATTTGTACAAAAACTACTCAGATGCCCTTGGATCCCATATCCAACGACCTCGAAGCTCGTATCACCGTAGCATCTAAGATGAAGGAGGACATCATATTCTCATGTATGTAAGAATATCCTGTGCTACCACACCTTAATTAGATGCTTTGGTGATACAAGCTCTTCGGAGCTGTTGGATTTGTGACCCAACACCTCCTCGCTGGTTCGAATGGTTTTTTGCAGAAAAGCCCCCAAAGAGTTTGGCCACTGCTTACAAGCACAAAAACTGCTCAGATGCCATTGGATCTCAGATCAAACGACCTCGAAGCTCGTATCACCGTAGCATCCAAGCTGCAAGAGCACCTTATGTTTTCTCGCATGGGAGAATATGAGGTGCTCCCGCACCGTAGATTCTATGGTGATATGAGTTCACAGAGATCTAACGGCCCACAGTAGGAGGTTTGAATGTTTTTGCAATATACGGCTGAGAGAGTTTGGGAATTGCGCAGAAAGTACAAGTACTACGCATGTGCCATCTGATCACTGATCATACGACCTAGATGCTCATATCACCGTAGCGGGTAAATAAGCTGCTGGAGCACCTAATATGAGCAACGGGGAGCCGTTGGATCAAGATGCAGCGGCACACACGAGGCCTGAATGTTTTATTTGCAAAAAAAACTTTGGAGAGTTTGGACATTGCGCATAATTACAAAGACTACTCCCAAGCCATTGAATCTAACTTCCAACGGTGTAAAAACTCGTATCACCATAGCATCTAAGCTGAGGGGTGGATGTGATATTCTATGCCGCTGTCATTTTTGTTCGTAAACATGCAAAATACGTGTAACTTGTGTCGTTACTTGTCTAACCGCGCAAAGTGTTTGTTCAAAAAAACCATCCTACACTGAAATATCGGAACAACGCACGGGGGTCCCACTTGTCATTAATCAAATTTGGACCTAAAACTAACAAATCTGAAAGACGAGATTCGAACTGGCAACCTGGACTACAAAGCGTAAGTCAATAGCCTAAAACAACAATGGTTGTTGGCTTTGTCCCATAACTTGATTTTATACAGTATTACGTTGAGTAGAGTAGAGGGAGTGCCTCGTCTACACGTGCATGACCGTTGACTCACTTACTGGTGGGTCCCAGGTCTGCGATCTCTCTCTTCTCTCCATCGTCTAACCTTTGCACGGGCACACACGAAGAGCGACGCTAGCTTGCTGTGGTGTTATTACAACTAAAAAAAGAAGCTTGGAAAATAGACGAATCACCTAGAACAAGAGACGTTGTGGCTGGTCGAGACGAAGCTAACCACACCTATCCTCCGTTCCATGTTAGCATGATGAAGCTGTGTGGCTAGTCGGGTGTTTTCGACCGACTGGCTGGGTCACGAGGTCGAACCATAGGTACTACGTCTGATATAGTAAATTTTTACACACACATTTTTCCTCCGTGCCGAGACATGGCACACCCTACCGCACGGTTTCGGGGTCCTCCCGGGTGGTCCACGCATATATTCTTCCTGACGTGGGACGCCCTACCGCATGTTATCGCCGAAGCAAGTAAATGATTTGTCAAATCACGAAAGACCACTTTTCCCGCCGAGTACATCAGTGAAGCATGGTGGCTAGCTAGTTGGGCTAGTTCGAGTGATTAGCTAGGCCGCCGCCACATTTGTTTTTTCACCCCTTTTTTATCTACTTGCTGGCAGGTAAATTTAAACATCCACCACGACGTTGCTCTGGTGTTTGAGTGCGACAGGATTTTAAATTTTTTGATTGACGGGAGCAGGCGCGGCAGGATTTTTAATTTTTTGATTGATGGGAGCAGGCGCGTCAGCAATTAGTCACGATGACTCCGCCTGTAAAACCCACTGCTCCCTAATGTGAGAAGTCGTTGACTGGTGTTTTACCATGGTGAAAACCAAAAGATTCCCCGCTCCTCGGCTGGCTCCCTCTGCCTTCCCGTAGATTGCATTGCCTTTCAGTCGTTTCGCCCCCTGCATCACCAACGTCATGCGCCTCGAGAAGTAGAGGGACTTCGGTGGTGTTTAGGCGCCCTTTGCATGGGCATGTCCATGTCTCGGCGCAACATGACCATTGGATCAAACTCAGACGGTGCAAATCAGTCACTGTAGCACAAAGCATGTTGGTGTGTTTGGTTGCATTCTCATCTCAATATACTCCCTCTGTCTAGGTGTGTAAGTCACCTTACGAAAACCAAATAATCCCAAAACACTTAGGCACGATACATTAACTCCCTCCCCTTTTCTTGTTTTGTGACATATCAACCAATAAGAGACGTGGGTCGTGCATGCTTTCAATGACTTTAGACTAATAAACATGACATGCAGTGGTTAGTTCATTGCATGCAATGCTATTAATTAGCAAAAAGACATTAAGTAGTAGTTTCCTCTTCGTGTGTTTGTGTTAACTTACTAGTGTGGACTCATGCACCTTTCATGCACTCTACCAAACACCCAAAAGTGGTTCGAGAAGGGAACATTTGCTCCCAGCCCGTGCACCCTTCATACACCCTGCCTAACACTATTTGTGCTTCATATGGTTCATGTTTCATGGAGTACTATAGCACCGTACTCTCCATGCACTGTAGACCTAGTTTTGTTAACATTGATCTCACCGTCCATTCTTGACCGGACAGTCGAGAAAGCGGTACTATTTACTACATTACTGTTCTTATAGTTGACATGCGCACAACATCATTTGTTGTCGTCATATCTTACTACACTAGCAACAAGATTATGTAGTACTGACGTATGAACCACTGCACATGCCTAGTAGTAGGAGCACTGTGTATGTTCAAGTGGTTGCCGTGTTTCGCACTCCTCCGTCGTAAGAGTGGAAACGCTTGCTGTAATCATTTTTTTTCTTCAGAAAAACAGTGGACACGCTCTACCGTGCGGATCCTCCTCCAGCCATGCACTAAATTACTCACTTTCGCCGACGTGTGGGATAGCCAGCATCGGGGTTCACCAGCCGTGCACTAAATTACTCCGTAGTAGAGTGACGATAGACTACCCCGATCGAAGCGCCGCAGTAATGCCCAATGAGCCGTCAAATCACAAACCCCCCTCCTTTCCAGCAGTAAGTTGGACGGACGAATCAACCATCATTTCACTCTTCTCTCTCAGCTTCCTCTCTACCCAACTCGCTTCTCCCTCATCTTGTTCCTCATTTCTTCAAGAAAACCCCGACCTGCTTCTGCCATTGTTCTTCTCTCCCAAAGAAGGAAAGGTGAGCGCATCAATGGTGTTGATTCTGGCCAAGGCCTGGTCTTGCAACCCCGAGACTGATCTTATAACTCCCTCTCTTTTCTTCTTTTGGGTTTGTGATTATGGTTTCTTTTCTTTTATTTCTATTTGAAAGTTTCTTGATGGACGCTGGAGCACCGGCCGAAGTGATGTCTATGGCTCTGGACAAAACCATCGAGGCTCATGGTATGAAGAAGCGCAAGCACCCCACCGAGACTACTGCAGCAAGCTCAAAGCCATCGCCCCGTCCAAGCCCCCCTCTCCGGGATCCCTCATTAAGCAAGTCCAGGTAATATCTCTTCTTGACGATATTTTTCTCGATCTTGATCGTGTTTTTTCATCTAACACGCAGTACTAGTACTAGTATTACAACTTTCTGGGTGATCTTGCATGTGATTTTTGTGTGCCAAATGACGGTTCTAAATTCCTCTTTTGACCAAAACATGCGAGAGGTTGACACTGATTTCTTATAGATTACTTTCAACTACTCCCTCTGTCCAAATTTCTTGTCTTAGATTTGTCTAGATACGGATGTATCATCCGTATCTAGACAAATCTAAGACAAGAATTTTGGGACGGAGGGAGTACTTTATGAACATCAATGCTACCTTTGAAGAGGGTATATTTGCCTCGGTAACTTGTGTTATGGATATTGCAAGTAATTCCTCTGCTCTCATGCCTTTGAAGACATGTTCTAGTGTCTTTGTTCACTCATTTATGTGTGTATATGTAGTCATATATGGAGTATAATATCGAAAATCATCTTATATTTCTGAACGAAGGTAGTAATAAAATATGGTTTCTGTTTGAATTAGAACCAGGTCCACGGTGGAGATGAAGTTCTCAAAGTCATGCCATGTGAACTGGAAGACCTGAGGATGAGTTCTACTGCTAAACTATCCAGCTGTTGTGTCCTTGTCGCCACGTGTCCTGAACTAGTGTTTTCCTGTAGCATTGTTGTCAGGCGTGTTCTCGAGGCTGTACTTGACCACAACAATTTCCTGGCTGTGCCTTCGATTATGAAGGGTGTGGTTCTTGTAAAGCTTCCCAACAAATTTGATGCGGCATGTCTTCATGATCATGTTTATGAGTGGAAAGACCACTCTGCTAGGTTCTCCAAGGTTGACGAGATGGTGATGGTGCAAGTAGACATCTCTCACAAGTCCATGTCCTAGTCAGTTATGCAGGGTTCATCCCATAGGTCGGTGGCAAGAAATAGTGTGCAGAGTTTAATTAGTACAACTTTGCTTGTCTGTAGTAAGTCCTATTGTTCAGTACTTGCTTTGTGTTTGTGAACCCTGTATTGTTTATTAGTACTGCCGCTTTTGGTGTGTGGTCAGTCCTGAGAACGGTCTATGTTAATGTCTGTCCACTCATTTCAGTCTGTATATTTTGAAGTATCCAGATCATCTTTTTTGTGAGGACGGTTTATAAATTGTGGTTACACTCCAATATCTGTATGCATTGCAGGGTTTATCGCACCCACCAGGATTTCCAGTTCCATGGATGTTCGGTCCATATGATTTGTCACGACCTTTGGACTGTCCTGCTTGTGGGAGTAGGCGGGCCCCCTGCATGCCACCCGTAGTTGGACGATCAATCTTCTGTTTAGTACTTCAACATAGTGATTTCCTGGTAAGGATTCACTCGTGTCACATCAAGTAAATCTTATTGATTTACTGTCTAAATCTTATTGATTTAATGTCATGTTTTCTTTCTTTTCCTGCAATTTTACGATGCAGGTTTTGCCATGTGACATTCATCACAGAATAAACCATTTGGTTTTCTCTACAATGGCTATTTTCGCAGGTTTCACTTCTTATGTCGTTTTAGTAATGAAGACACTATCCATCACTTATATTACTGGAAACAATTGGATCAGTCTGTTATATGAGTACAAGCTGAATCCCTATGATGAACTGCAATTTGGTTTAACAAAAACACCACAATTAGTCCTTCTCGTGTTTAAAAGAAATGAAGAAAAAAACTGGATCACGGTCATGAAGCCGAGTCAAGTTAGAAAGCTGATCATAGCAGACCAGACACAATCGCCGCTGTCTCACACATCGATACCACCTTCAGTAATGGATCGAGCATCAACACTTGCTCTAGCACTGACAGCGACAGCAGCTCAGTCTGATCCAGCTGAGGATTGGGCACTGACCATGTCAGCGGATCAGGTTGATCTACCGGAGGATCGGGCATCGACACCGGCACCTGCTCCGACACTGGCACCAGCTCTACAAGGAGCACCATCTCCGGCAGCAGCAGCGGCTTCGGCACCTGCACCAACACTTGCACCTGCATCTGCACCGGCCCATGCAGCGACAACCGAACGAGCAGTTGCACTGGCAACAGACTGGGCTGCAGTTCGCACTTCATATACCAAAGTCCTTACAAAAACCGACATGTCCACCTTCTTGGTAAGCATTGGCCGCCCGAGTGTTTCGTTCTTTTTTCTTTCCATGTTGTTTCGCATGTTTCACTGTGTTGATCTAACTATTTGGGTATGTCTTCTTGTTTGCAAACAGCGAATTCCTAGAGCAACGAGGGAGTCGTTCAACAATCCGGGCGACAGCGGCCAAGTTTCTCTTACCATGCGCAGCCTTGGTGTGAATGAACCTGCTCAATATACCGTAAGTACAAAGGATGGTTGCATGATGATTGATGCTAAAGGATGGTCAAGGTTCAAATCTAAATCATATCTTGCGGTAGGGGATGATCTCAAAATCGAACTTTCTCATCAAGGAGAGCTGGTCCAAATCAACTTTGAAATTCTTCAGTAGCAGCACGCAACTGCCGAACTGATCTATCCTACGAGAGATTTTGATGTAATAATCTGGCATGGTGAAACAAGTGTCTTGTGTGTATAAGTAATACGACAGTATTATTTATCACATGGTATATCGTTGATAGAATTGCAACTCTCATTGCTGGTTAGGAACTGTCGTTCGATTTCATTCAAACAGGTGTCGTGCTTTATTCAATTTTGTGTATTCGCCTTGCGACAACATCTAAAACCAGCGCCGTACCGATCGCTTGCAATATGAGAAGTGCTGAGGTAGAACACATGGGCCCCCAAACATGCAGGGTGGGCCTGCGGCCCAAAGTCCAGAACTGTGAGCCTGTCTGAGTATTATATTCTCAGCTGAACCCCCATAATGCCCGTGCGTTGCACGTAACATCAAGATGCATTTGTATGAGTATTTTATCTTGTGAGAGAAAAAGGATGAACAAGGGAAGGTCTTATTTGCAAATGTGGAGAGGTGTGTGGGTACCTTTTTGCAAAATTGCCATAGATTCCTTCCTATCCATCAGATATAAATCGGACGGCCTATATTGCAGGAAGGCAGGCACACCATCATCACCAACTCGTCTATACTATGTTAAAAACAACTCCGTTTTTTATAATTATATATGTTATATATATTCCCCTTGATTTTTCTTATGTATAAAGTTGTGATATAAAAGATTTGTATATTTCTTTATAGAGGGAGTATCTCTCTATCAAAAATATTTTTTTGTGTAACTAGTTACTCATGTCTTTCTACTTCCTTTCGCTGATATGTGGGGCATCCGGCAACGGGTTCCACATGCCATGTGCACAAATTAGAGTGCACAACTGCACGGTAGACACACCCGGTCGTAGCGCCGCAGTAATGCCCAATGAGCCTTAAAATCACAAACTCCCCCTCCCTTTCCAGCTTTAGCAGTAAGCTAGACGGACGAAGCGGCAATATTTCACTGGGCCTGAATCCCCTTCTGCCTCGTCTGCTTGTTCAAAGAAAACCCCCTCTCGACGATTGCATAGGGTTTTCTCATGGAGAACCAGGTACAAATTCTTCATCCATCCCCGATAAATCCAAGTCCCTTGGTCGCGGGTAATCCTAGGATGGCAGCCGCCGTCGTTGATGCATTTTTCTTCCTACTGAATCTAGTGTGTTTCATTTGCTGTGCCCAAAGTGCGAGGACCCTATAGGTTTCTGCGCCCTCGGCCAGACGCCATACTTGTTCCTTCTCATCCTAACACAGGATTTTAAAACGCGCACAATATGTTCCTAGAATCCTCTTTTCTATCCGGGAGGGTGGGGTTTTTAGCATTTTGTCGACTAATTTGGAAATTTGGATTGCTATATTTGGATAAAAGGAACTACGAGTACGATTGTCAACACTGACGTAAAGGAGGAAGTTATTTCTATATTTGAATAGGGAATACATTTTGTTCTCATATTATTTTTCCTGCAGTGCATTATTTGCTCTACCAGAACACATGTACTCAAGATGCTCGACCTTGCCATAACTGAATACACCAGTTCAATGGTCACAGTGAAGACAAGCCGTGGATATAAGTTCCGAGTTGGGTTCATGAACCAAGAAGATCGCTGCTTTTTTATGGCCGAACTTGGATAAACTTTCTCAAGTTTTTATGACTGAAAGTTGGCGCACGAATGTTGATGGAAATAGCAGAACCTGGTCTCATCTTCACTGTGATCGTCCACCCCGACGTCGTTCCAATTGTTCATCCATGTTAGTTTTGTATCTCGTTCTTGCTTGTTGCCTCGATTACTTCTTAATCCACCTATTCTGTCTAACTAATCATAATTTAACTTTAGAAGTAGCAACGAATCTCTCACGAAGATGCTACTTCTAACTAATATTTTCTTATAATTGGTGGCACGTGTAGGTTTTTT
The DNA here is from genome assembly GCA_032464435.1 of Aegilops umbellulata. Classification (NCBI taxonomy): domain Eukaryota; kingdom Viridiplantae; phylum Streptophyta; class Magnoliopsida; order Poales; family Poaceae; genus Aegilops; species Aegilops umbellulata. Next base: position 368,187,310 of record CP136054.1, on the reverse strand, counting down.
CAGAATTAAGCAGGCTGCTCATTTGTTATTCTGTAACAACTCGGCTGTTACTCATGGCACTGAAGTTGACTGGGACGACATCCACAAGTTCCTACACTTTATTGATCGTCTTGAGGTCCTTGTGGGGCGTTTCAATGGTGGAAGGCCACATGGGATATGTGTGCCACTGTTGCACTCGTTGAACAGGTCCAACTGTGTCGAGAAACTTAAGGTACGAGTTGTTTTCTATTATATATGTTGTTCATAAACTATTGCTTATACACAGTTTTATAGTTGTGATCTTCTTGAAACAGGAACTGCCCAGTTCTGTTGTTCCTATACAGATGCGTGACCATGGTCGGGTCAGACTTGCGCTTGGTCACAACATGATGTTTATATCGACCTACTCCATTCCCCTTGGAGGTGAAAAGATACTTATTCATGGGTGGTCTCAAATAATGAAGGCCCGTCCATCTTGGAGAATAGGACAGAAGATTATGTTCCTGCTTTTCCATGGCTCTAAAGCGAATATCCTATTTATTGACCACATTGCGAGATGAAGCCACTTTCAGAAGGTTGTGGATGCGCGGGGTGGCGCCTGGGCCTTGTCCTGGGGCTTGGCGGCCTCACCCTTGGTTAACTATAGGAAAAGTAGCACTGTTCGAGGCGTGCTTTGTACGGTTGAACCTGTATAAGTACACATACTGCTTTCGGCTATGGTTGTTAAGTGCCCCTGCTGGTTTCAGTTAAGGTTGTTAAGTACTCCTGCTGCTTTTACAGTCTGTCGTGTTTCTTCAGTCCTGTCTTCCTCCAGCCGCCAAAACTAAACCAGCGCCGGTGGGGCCGCCTACTTCCGCCTCCCATGGCTGGCTGCGCCTCAGCGCACGCATCGCCGCCCCACCGTCTCCTAAATCGTTAACACTGACGTCCGAGGCCTCGCCGTCGTCCTCCACGTGCTTTGGTGCGCTCGCCGCGGTGCCGCCCTCTCGCGTTGTCAACATGGTCAACAAACAACAGGAATCGGCAGAAGCACGTGGAGAGGATGACAGTACAAGCCCACCATGTCAGCGTATGGAAAAATAAAATGCTTCCTCCTAGTGTTTTCCTAACATTTGGGACCCACGACATTGTGAGCGTATATAGTCAATAGACAAGAGAACAGCACAAGATCGGCTGACACCTGGGATGTAGCTGCTCGAGCAGTATTTTTTTGTTATTGTTGAGACGGAGCAGGGTTTGAAGTGGGTTGTGGCCCGTCTAGCCCAGGCTTATATTTTATGTTCACCATGTGACCAGCCCAGCTATTTTTTCTTTGTGAAAATGAGCCCAGTTTATTTTTCTGAAGAATACCCAATCCAGACCTATTTATTTTTCTACACCCTGATGGGCTGCAACTCTTTCAAGATGCCTGCAAATCTTGAAAGTAATATGAAATGGGTTGTAAATATAAAAACAGATGACAAATTGGCAATTACTTTATAATTTCTGAATTTTTTCACATTTTCAGATTCCTATTTCACTGGGCATTAACCTAATTTAAATATATCTTCAAAGTACTTTAAATCTGGCTCGATATTTCGGTATTAAAAATAGTTTGGAACCTACAGAAATATGCGAAATTGGCCCTGGCCAACCAAAAAAACGGACTGCAATAAATTGCATAAGAAGTCGCATTGAGCTATATATAAATTATTAAAAAAAGAGGGAATGGTCTGACTTATGGGCCTATTAAGTTGATGCATATGCAAGATTTTTTACTTATTATATACATCAACAAACGTTTCTAGCAGACATAACCGTTGGATGTCAATCCAACGGCCGTCGTGTTTCTTCAATCTCTGATCTTCTTGCTCCAGCGGCCAAATCCAGCGCCGGCGGGACCGCCTGCTCCCGCCTCCTGTGCAGGCCTCACCGGCCCCTACTACAACCACCGCTGGACAGGGCATCCCTCTACTAACCCACACCCCCTGTTATTCTGCGGCGACGGCAGCCTCACACCGCAGCCGAACCAGTGAACCCTCGTACTCCTCTCCGCGTGGGCATCCACTACCACGTCTTCCCCGGCTCCGCGTCGTCCCCTTCCTAGGCCTTGTCGTCGTCCATCGCCCTGGTGCTCTCGGCCCGGCATGGTCAACGTGGTCAAGGAACGACTTCAATCGGAAGAGTACTGTCGTGAAGAGGCTGACAGCTGGGTCCACGACAGCCGCAAGGAAGTACCTCCTTATTACGCTGAAAATAATTATTCCACCACCTGACAGTAGGGACCCACCGGACGGGCCACCGCATTTGGCGAAAAAAACATTTCCCCCTGGCTGCTGGGACCCACCGGATGGGCCACCGTATTTCATGAAAAAACGCTCCCCCCGCTGTCAGCTCGGACCCACGAGAAGTGCCTCCTTATTACGCACAAAAAATGAATACTCCCCCTGCTAGTTGGGACCCACCTTGGTGGGAGGCTGACTTGTGGGCCTACTAAGTTTACGGGGACGGAGTGCTTTGTCAACTTAGTCAATATGAACGATTCTAGCTCTAGTGACCGTACGATGTCTATCCAACAGCCGTAGTGCTTCTTCAACCTCTGGTCTTCTTGCTCCAGCCACCGAAAGCAGTGCCGGTCGGGCCGCATGCTCCTGCCTCCCGTGGCCGGCTGTGATGACGCGGAGGCCTCACCGCCCTACTATTCCCACCCCTGGCCAGGCCCTGCGGCGACTGCAGCCTCACACCGCAGCCGAACCAGTGAACCCTCATACTCCTCTCCGCGCGGGCTTCCACTGTCGCGTCTTCCCCGTCATCCCCTTCCTAGGCCTCGCCGTCGTCCACCGCCCTGGTGCTCTTGGCGCGGTGTAGTCCACGTGGTCAAGGAACGACTTCCATCGGAAGAGTACTGTACATGGAGAGGCTGACGGCTGGGTCCACGGCCGCAGCAAGGAAGTGCCTCCTTATTACGCGCAAAATAATTATTCCTCCACCTGACAGCGGGGACCCATTGGACGGTCCATCGTATTTCGTGAAAAAACATTTCCCCCTGACAGCTGGGACCCACCAGCTACATCTTCGCACGCAAGGAAGTGCGTCCGGGCGAAAAAAACGATTAACCCCCCTGACTGTTGGGACCCACCAGCTACATCTTCGCAGGCAAGGAAGTGCCTGACAGTCGGGACCCACCTGGTCAAAGCGTACGTAGCGTTGTCATTATGGTCGCAACACATGTACGTACATACTGGTCGATGTAGAGGTGTGCACGTGTCGTAGTAGAGGCGCGCACGTAGCATGTACATGTACGTACAGCCGCCAGTGTGCAAGAAAGAAAAAACGGCCACGTGCGTACATATGGGCAGGGTCTCGAACGCCTACTTGCGCATACGTACGACCAGGGCTCATGTACATGGCTGGGTCGGAACGGAGAAACTGCGTCATTGTCGTGTTCATGGGGAGCCAACCGGCTGGGTCGGAACGAATGCATCGTCGTGTTCATTGGGAGGGCTTGGACGGAACAGCCGATGGAAACGAGGCCTGGCGTACCGCAGAACAGAGGAAACGGCCTTGTGTTCGACCAGCGACGTTCGAAATGGGATCATGTTCATCGGGAGGGGTTTGGCGTACCACAAAACGGAGGAAATGGACCTCCTACGGTCGAAACGGGGGTCCTGTTGATCGGGAGGGGTGTGGCGTACCGCAAAACGGAGGACACGGACTTGTGTTGGAGCGCTATGGTCGAAACGGGGGTCCTGTTCATCGGGAGGGGTGTGGCATACGGCAAAACGGGACTCCACGAGATACAGTCCATCTCCAGTGTCGACCCCCTCTAGCCTCCACGGGATACTGTTCATCCACCGTCGACCTCCTCCAGCCTCCACCTGCGACTGTTCATCCACGGGCTCCTATTCTTCCAGCCTCCACCGCGCGCTACTCCATCGGCTACTGTTCAACCAGCCCGCTCCACGGGCTCCTGTTCAACCATCCCTCCACGGGCTACTGTTCATCCAGCCCTCCATCGTCTACTGTTCATCCAGCCCTCCATGGGGTGGTCTTGTTCATCCAGCCCTCCATGGGGTCCTGTTCATCTAGCCCCAACCGGCTCGATCGATCGGGGTCCTGTTCATCTAGAGGCAACACCACGGGGTCCTGTTCATCCACCCCCACCGGGAACTGTTCATCCAAACCCACCGACAACACTCACTGTTCATCCAGAGGCAGCATCGATCGGCTTCAGTTAGCAGCAGTAGCGAAGGAATCGCTCGATTAGGTTCAGTTAACACCCATCGATCGATCGCTCGGGTTCAGTAACGCGTAGCCTGCAGTGCAATTGCTCGGATTCAGTTAGAGCCAAACGCCTCGCTCGGGTTCAGTTAGAGCCCAAGGCCTCGCACCCACGCTCATGCGTGTACGAGAGAAACGCGCATCGCTCGGCCCCGACCCCCCACCGTAACCGGGAACACCCCGATATTTTCCTCGCCCTCGCTTCTACCACGGTTTTTTCCGTCATGGACGGCCCAAAGAATGTCATGCAGCTACGTCTCCGGCCCGCCCAGGACGAAAAGCCCATTTTCTGTCATGATTTTTTGTCATAGAAGTAGGACCCCACCACATCTATGATGATACCGGGTTTTGTCACAATTATCATCACAGAAGTGTCATAAGTATGACAGAAAAAAATGTTCGGCCCAAAATGTCACGGATGTGTCTTTTTTTGTAGTGCCTGGGTAACTTAATATCTGCAACAAAATATTTAGTAGCAAAGTAGTATGGAAGGAACGGTAACGGTGGCAAAAGTAACGATAGCCGTTTTGTAGTGATGGTAACAGTGGCAACGGTAAAGTAAGTAAGCGAAGAACAATATGTGAAAAGCTCGTAGGCATTGGATCGGTGATGGAGAATTATGCCGGATGCGATTATTCATGCAACAGTTATACCATAGGGTGACACAGAACTAGCTCCAATTCATCAATGTAATGTAGGCATGTATTCTGAATATAGTCATACGTGCTTATGGAAAAGAACTTGCATGGCATCTTTTGTCCTACCCTCCCGTGGCAGCGGGGTCCTATTGGAAACTAAGGGATATTAAGGCCTCCTTTTAATAGAGTACCGGACCAAAGCATTAACACTTAGTGAATACATGAACTCCTAAAACTACGGTCATCACCGGTAATGGCAAGGTTGTCAGAATCGCGATTCTGTTATACGATTCTACGACTTCACGATCCAAACTAACCCCTATGATTCCATGATTTTAGTTCTTAGAATCTACGTTTCTACGATCTTGCTAGTGAAGATTCTACGATTTGCGATCCTACCATCAAAGCTCCGATTCGATTCAAGATCGCGATTCTGACAACCTTGGGTAATGGTCCCGATTATTGTCACTTCGGGGTTAACGGATCATAACACATAATAGGTGACTATAGACTTGCAAGATAGGATCAAGAACTCACATATATTGATGGAAACATAATAGGTTCATATCTGAAATCATGGCACTCGGGCCCTAGTGACAAGCATTAAGCATAGCAAAGTCATAGCAACATCAATCTTAGAACATAATGGATACTAGGGATCAAACCCTAACAAAACTAACTCGATTACATGGTAAATCTAATCCAACCCATCACCGTACAGCAAGCCTACGATAGAATTACTCACGCACGGCGGTGAGCATCATGAAATTGATGATGGAGGATGGTTGATGATGACAATGGCGACGGATTCCCCTCTCCGGAGCTTCGAACGGACTCCAGATCAGCCCTCCCGAGAGAGATTAGGGCTTGGTGGATAGGGTGTGGCCCCCCTGGCCTTGATTATTTCGCCAATATTTTTTATTAATTCCAAAAATAATCTCCGTTGATTTTCAGGTCATTCCGAGAACTTTTATTTCTGCACAAAAATAACACCATGGCAATTCTGCTGAAAACAACGTCAGTCCGGGTTAGTCCCATTCAAACCATGCAAGTTAGAGTCCAAAACAAGGGCAAAAGTGTTTGGAGAAGTAGATACGCTGGAGACGTATGAACTCCCCCAAGCTTAAACCCTTGCTTGTCCTCAAGCAATTCAGTTGATAAACTGAAAGTGATAAAGAAAAACTTTTACAAACTCTATTTGCTCTTGTTGTTGTAAACATGTAAAGCCAGCATTGAAGTTTTCACCAAAGATTATAAACTAACCGTATTCATAATAACATTTAGGTCTCATGTTTACTCATATCAATGGCATAATCAACTAGCGAGCAATAATAATAAATCTCGGATGACAACACTTCCTCAAAACAATCATAATATGATATAACAAGATGGTATCTCGCTAGCCCTTTCTGAGACCGCAAAACATAAATGCAGAGCACCTTTAAAGATTAAGGACTGACTAAACATTGTAATTCATGGTAAAAGAGATCCAGTCATAGTCATACCCGATATAAATTAATAGTAATGGATGCAAATGACAGTGGTGCTCTCCAGCTGGTGCTTTTAATAAGAGGGTGATGACTCAACATAAAAGTAAATAGATAGGCCCTTCGCAGAGGGAAGCAGGGATTTGTAGAGGTGCCAGAGCTCGATTTTGAAATAGAGATAAATAATATTTTGAGCGGCATACTTTCATTGTCATCATAACAACCGAGAGATCTCGATATCTTCCATGCTACACACATTATAGGCGCTTCCCAAACAGAATGGTAAAGTTTATACTCCCCCTCCACCAACAAGCATCAATCCATGGCTTGCTCGAAACAACGAGTGCCTCCAACTAACAAGAGTCCCGGGGGAGTTTTGTTTGCAATTATTTCAATTTGATTTGCTTAGAGCATGGGACTGGGCATCCCGGTGACCAGCCATTTTATCGTGAGTGAGGAGCAGAGTCCACTCCTCTTGAGAATAACCTGCATAGCATGGAAGATACAAACAGCCCTAGTTGATACATGAGCTATTCGAGCATGCAAAACAGAATTTCATTTGAAGGTTTAGAGTTTGGCACATACAAATTTACTTGGAACGGCAGGTAGATACCGCATACAGGAAGGTATAGTGGACTCATATGGAATAACTTTGGGGTTTATGGAAGTGGATGCACAAGCAGTATTCCCGCTTAGTACAAGTGAAGGCTAGAAAAAGACTGGGAAGCGACCAACTAGAGAGCGACAATGAACATGCATTAAAATTAATAAACATTGAGTGCAAGCATGAGTAGGATATAATCCACCATGAACATAAATATCATGGAGGTTATGTTGATTTTGTTTCAACTACATGCGTGAACATGTGCCAAGTCAAGTCACTCGAATCGTTCAAAGGAGGATACCACCCTATCATACCACATCACAACCATTTTAATAGCATGTTGGCACGCAAGGTAGACCATTATAAACTCCTAGCTAATTAAGCATGGCATAAGCAACTATAATCTCTAATTGTCATTGCAAACATGTTTATTCATAATAGGCTGAATCAGGAATGATGGACTAATCATATTTACAAAAACAAGAGAGGTCGAGTTCATACCAGCTTCTCTCATCTCAACCAGTCCATCATATATCGTCATTATTGCCTTTCACTTGCACGACCGAACGATGTGAATAATAATAATAGTGCATGTGCATGGACTAAGCTGGAATCTACAGGCATTCAATACAAAGGAGAAGACAAGGTAATATGGGCTCTTGGTTAAATCAACAATAATGCATAAAAGAGCCACTTCAACATTTTCACTATGGTCTTCTCCTCTCGACCCCCAAGGAAAAGAAAAGAAATAAAACTATTTACACGGGAAAGCTCCCAACAAGCAAAAGAAGAACGAGAAATCCTTTTGGATTTTATTTTAATTATTACTACTTCAGACATGGAAAGTAAAATAGCTAAAAGCTACAACTAATTTTTTGTTTTTCTTAAGGTTTATCAAACACACAAGAAGAAAGCGAGAAAAAGAAAATAAACTAGCATGGATATTACAATGAAAAAGTATGATCACCGACAACTAGCATGAGTGTGTGAGCATGAATGTAATGTCGGTGAGAAATACGTACTCCCCCAAGCTTAGGCTTTTGGCCTAAGTTGGTCTATGGCCACGGCTGGCCTGGCGGATATCCAAAGTTGTAGTTGGGGTCGTACTGAGATGCAGCGGCTATTGCATCGTGGGCTGCAGCTTGGAGGCGAGCTGCCCTCGTCCTCCTCTCGTACTAATTTCCTCCTCCCTGGTTATGACATATCTCCCCTTTGCCTGAAAGTCAAAGAGAATAGGCGCAGGGAGAACAATATTGACAGCGTGACGCCTGTCAAAGATTAGTCAGTACTGGAGAGGCGGCTCATTCCTCTCAACAAACTGATGGCGAACCATGGCATTAAAATCTAGACAAGTAGGAGGCAATTCCATATCATAATCACGAATAGGTATCTCAAGATAATTAGCTAAATGGGTTGCATAAATTCCCCCCAAAAATCCCCATTTATACTTTTATTATGCAACCTACGCGCCGCAATAGCTCCCAAATTATAATGTTTATCTCCTAATGCGGCACTACTGAGAACACTGAGATCAGGAACACACATGTGGCATGCCTCATCCGTACCGTTTATGCATCGGCCTATAAAGGGAGCAAAATAATGTATATCAGGAAAATGAATGCTCCCTATGGTAGCTTGCGTTATTTATCTAGATTCCCCTACTGTGATACTAGCAAGAAAATCTCTAAACTCAGATTTGCGAGGTTCACTAGGACTACCCCATTGCGGGAGTTTACAAGCAATACTAAAATCCTCTAGGTCCATGGTATAGGATTTATCATAAAGATAAAACATGACCGTGTGAGAGTTGCGTGAAGATGAAAATCTAAATCTTCTCACAAAGGAATCAGTAAGGTAATAATGTTGGAGGCACTTATCTGTCATGAAGCCCTCCAAATCAGCGTTACACACTATGCATCAAATTCCTCTTTAATTCCTGCTTGGACCATGAAATCTTCTGACGGGCATTCACGGGGCCGCATTTGAGCGTCCCTGGGTGGTTCATCATCCGCATCGCGTATTGCGGGCCTAGGTCCTTGCTTCCTTGAAGAACCACCTTGGTACATTTTCCTAAACATATTTCTTCCTCTCAACGGGGATATGCACATCCCCAACAATAAGAATATCATATTTCTTCTTGAAAGTAGGAAGAGGAAATTCAAAGCCTCCAATAATAATCGATGGAATTTTTCCAATAGAATTGATACTGTGGACTTGAGGTTGTTTCCTCGGAAAGTGTACCGTATGCTCATTTCCATTAACATGAAAAGTGACATTGCCTTTATTGCAATCAATAACAGCCCCTGCAGTATTCAAAAAGGGTCTTCCAAGAATAATAGACATACTATCGTCCTCGGGAATATCAAGAATAAGAAAGTCCGTTAAAATAGTAACGTTTGCAACTACAACAGGCACATCCTCACAAATACTGACAGGTATAGCAGTTGATTTATCGGCCATTTGCAAAGATATTTCAGTAGGTGTCAACTTATTCAAATCAAGTCTACGATATAAAGAGAGGGGCATAACACTAACACCGGCTCCAAGATCACATAAAGCAGTTCTAACATAGTTTCTTTTAATGGAGCATGGTATAGTTGGTACTCCTGGATCTCCAAGTTTCTTTGGTATTCCACCCTTAAAAGTATAATTAGCAAGCATGGTGGAAATTCTAGCTTCCGGTATCTTTCTTTTATTTGTAACAATTTCTTTCATATACTTAGCATAAGGGTTCATTTTAAGCATATCAGTAAAATGCATACGCAAGAAGATAGATCTAATCATTTCAGCAAAGCGCTCAAAATCCTCATCATCCTTTTTCTTGGATGGTTTGGGAGGAAAAGGCATGGGTTTCTGAACCCATGGTTCTCTTTATTTAGTGTGCTTCCTAGCAACGAAGTCTCTCTTATCATAATGTTGATTCTTTGATTGTGGGTTATCAAGATCAACAGCAGGTTCAATCTCTACATCATTGTTATTGCTAGGTTGAGCATCAACATGAACATCATCATTAACATTATCACTAGGTTCATGTTCATCACCAGATTGTGTTTCAGCATCAGAGATAGAAATATCATTGGGATTCTCAGGTGTGTCAACAACAAGTTCACTAGAAGCATGCAAAGTCCCATCATTTTTCTTTTTCTTCTTCTTAGAAAGACTAGGTGCATCAACATTATTTCTCTGAGAATCCTGCTCAATTCTCTTAGGGTGGCCCTCAGGATACAAAGGTTCCTGAGTCACTTTACCTCCTCTAGTTGCAACTCTAACAGCAAAGTCATTATTCTTACTATTCAATTCATTGAGCAAATCATTCTGAGCTTTAAGTACTTGTTCTACTTGAGTGGTAACCATAGAAGCATGTTTACTAATGAATTTAAGTTCACCTTTAACACTATAGATATAATCACCCAAGCGTTCAATCATATAAGCATTGTGTTTCAGTTGTCTACCAAAATAAGCATTAAAATCTTCTTGCTTAACCATAAAGTTATCAAACTCATCCAAACATTGGCTAGCAAACTTAGCAGGAGGGATTTCAGCTTTATCATATCTATAGAGAGAATTTACCTTTACTACATGTGTCGGGTTATCAAGACCATGTATTTCTTCAACAGACAGCAAATTAAGACCATGTATTTCTTCAATAGGAGGTAAATTCTTAACATCTTCAGCTTTAATACCCTTTTCTTTCATAGATTTCTTTGCCTCTTGCATATCTTCAGGACTGAGAAATAGAATACCCCTTTTCTTCGGAGTTGGCTTAGGAGTTGGTTCAGGAAGTGTCCAATTATTTTCATTAGTCAACATATTATTCAATAGCAATTTAGCTTGATCAACAGTTCTTTCCCTGAGAACACAACCAGCACAACTATTTAGGTGGTCTCTGGAAGCATCGTTACTCCATTATAAAAGATATCAAGTATCATTTTTCTTGAGAGGATGATCAGGCAAAGCATTAAGTAATTGGAGAAGCCTCCCCCAAGCTTGTGGGAGACTCTCTTCTTCAATTTGCACAAAATTATATATTTCCCTTAAGGCAGCTTGTTTCTTATGACCGGGGAAATATTTAGCAGAGAAGTAATAAATCATATCCTGGGGACTACGCACACAACCAGGATCAAGAGAATTAAACCATGTTTTAGCATCACCCTTTAATGAGAACGGAAATAATTTAAGGATATAGTAGTAATGAGTTTTCTCATCATTAGTGAGTAGGGTGGCTATATCCTTTAATTTAGTAAGATGTGACACAACAGTTTCAGATTCATAACCATAAAAAGGATCAGATTCAACCAAAGTAATTATCTCAGTATCAACAGAGAAATCATAATCCTTATCAGTAACAAAGATAGGTGAAGTAGCATAAGCAGGATCATATTTCATTCTAGCATTCAGAGATTTTTCTTTCAGCTTAGCTAATAATTTCTTAAAATCACTCCTATCATTGCAAGCAAGAAAGTCTCTAGCAGTTTCTTCATCCATAACATAACCCTCAGGCACAACAGGCAATTCATATCTAGGGGGAGAATCTTCATCATCACTTTCATCAATATTATCAGTTTCAATAATTTCATTCTCTCTAGCCGTAGCAAGTTGTTCATCAAGAAATTCACCTAGTGGCACAATAGTATCAAGCATAGAAGTAGTTTCATCATAAGTATCATGCATAGCAGAAGTGGCATCATCAATAACATGCGACATATCATAATTAATAACAGAAGCAGGTTTAGGCATCGCAAGCTTACTCAAAACAGAAGGTGAATCAAGTGCAGAGCTAGATGACAGTTCCTTACCTCCCCTCGTAGTTGAGGGAAAATTCTTACTTCTTTTGTCTTTCAGGTTCCTCATAGTGACCAGCAGACATAAATCCCAAGTGACTCAAAGAATAGAGCTATGCTCCCCGGCAACGGCGCCAGAAAATAGTCTTGATAACCCACAATTTTAGGGGATCGCAACGGTTTTCGAGGGTAGAGTATTCAACCCAAATTTATTGATTCGACACAAGGGGAGCCAAAGAATATTCTCAAGTATCAGCAATTGAGTTGTCAATTCAACCACACCTGGATAACTTAATATCTGCAGCAAAGTATTTAGTAGCAAAGTAGTATGGAAGTAACGGTAACGGTGGCAAAAGTAATAGTAGCAGTTTTGTAGTGATGGTAACAATGGCAACGGTAAAGTAACTAAGTGAAGAACAATATGTGAAAAGCTCGTAGGCATTGGATCGGTGATGGAGAATTATGCCGGATGCGATTATTCATGCAACAGTTATAACATAGGGTGACACAGAACTAGCTCCAATTCATCAATGTAATGTAGGCATGTATTCCGAATATAGTCAGATGTGCTTATGGAAAAGAACTTGCATGACATCTTTTGTCCTACCCTCCCGTGGCAGCGGAGTCCTATCGGGAACTAAGGGATATTAAGGCCTCCTTTTAATAGAGTACCAGACCAAAGCATTAACACTTAGTGAATACATGAACTCCTCAAACTACGGTCATCACCGGTAATGGTCCCGATTATTGTCACTTCGGGGTTAACGGATCATAACACATAATAGGTGACTATAGACTTGCAATAGGATCAAGAACTCACATATATTCATGGAAACATAATAGGTTCAGATCTGAAATCATGGCACTCGGGCCTTAGTGACAAGCATTAAGCATAGCAAAGTCATAGAAACATCAATCTCAGAACATAATGGATACTAGGGATCAAACCCTAACAATACTAACTCGATTACATGGTAAATCTCATCCAACCCATCACCGTCCAGCAAGCCTACGATGGAATGACTCACGCATGGTGGTGAGCATCATGAAATTGGTGATGGAGGATGGTTGATCATGATGATAGCGACAGATTCTCCTCTCTGGAGCCTCGAACGGACTCCAGATCAGCCCTCCCGAGAGAGATTAGGGCTTGGCGACGGCTCCATATTGTAAAATGCGATGAATCCTTCTCTCTGATTTTTGTTTTCTCCCCGAACGTGAATATATAGAGTTGGAGTTGAGGTCGGTGGAGCTCCAGGGGGCCCACGAGGCAGGGGGTGCGCCCAGGGGGGTAGGCGCGCCCCCACCCTCGTGGACAGGGTGTGGCCCCCCTGTCCTTGATTCTTTCGCCAGTAATTTTTATTAATTCCAAAAATAATCTTCGTTGATTTTCAAGTCATTCCGAGAACTTCTATTTCTGCACACAAATAACACCATGGCAATTCTGCTGAAAACAGCATCAGTCCGGGTTAGTCCCATTCAAACCATGCAAGTTAGAGTCCAAAACAAGGGCAAAAGTGTTTGGAAAAGTATATATGTTGGAGACGTATCACTGCGGCCGCCTATGAAGAGGGCGATGAAGCAGGCGAGCCGCTGTTTGGCGAGACCAAGGACGAGGCAAAGGACAATGTCGGCTCCGATGAGTCCCCGCTCTGCTGGCGTCCACGAGGCCCTACTCCGCGGAGGCCCGGCGGCACCAACAACGAGACAGAGGACACCGCCGGCTCTGCCAAGGTCCTGCCCCGCCGGCACCGAGGCGGAGGCCCTACTCCACCGAGGCCCTGCCCCGCCAACAAAGAGGCAGAGGACATCGCCGGCTCAGCCGAGGCCCCACCCTGCCGGCAACGAGGGGGAGGATTTCCCTGCTCCGCCGAGGCATCGCCCTGCCGACAACAAGATAGGGGACATCGCCGGCTCCGTCGAGGCCCCGCCCCGCTGCCAACGAGGCCACGCCGCACAGAGAGCGAGGAAGAGTAGAACAAGGTAGGTCGCCGCCGCTCGGGTCCAAGTAAGGCCACCGCTGCTACCCTCCGGTTGAAGCCAAGCTAGGCGGGTTGACCATTGATGGCCGATTAGCTTCTTGGCGGCGACGTGGAGTCGGAGAGCTATGTTGGAGAAGGACGCTGCTTCTACTTAACTGCTGATGCAGTTGGATCACTGACATGTGGGCCCAATAGGCATCTGGGTGACATGTCAGTTACGCAACTGCACCTGCAGTTAAGTCACTGAAGCTCAGTCCGCTGGAGAGGAAGCTTCTGTTCAGCTTAGCCAGACACAGGTGGGTAGCTTCGGTTAATTAATTATACCTCCAGCGCACCCCTTTTTAGTTGAAGAATGGATGAAATGTAATGAAATCTGGCATGTTTATATGAAATCCAACTATGTATGAATGAATTTAGTTCGATTAGTTCAAATTCTTGTATCACTGGCATTGGATGAACATGCAAAACAAAATGTACTATCATTATTCCCAGGGTGATCACCTCGCTTGCAGCAGTTTCACATGTACTCCCTCCGGTCCTTTTTAGTTTGCATACAAGTTTTGTCTGCAGTCAAAGTATCTCTACTTTGACCGGAGTACAAAGAGTTTGAGTAGCTTTTTAGCGTTCCTGTACATTGCAATCAAACACACGGGCCTGACAATTCATAGAGAACATTCAAAACAATAGATGATTATGCATCTCAGCGATTCACATGTCAGAGCCAATATTTACTTCACAACTAAAGAATAAAGAAAACTAGATCGACGCTGCTGACAGCAAAGGGCGTCCCATTCGAAAATATCAAACGCATGTCTTCTTTCTAACATCAATGAGCAAAATTTGACAAGGTTGTCCCATTTCGAAATTTCAAATGCTTGTTGTTTTGCGTACATCAATGAGCAAATTTTGACAAGGTTTTCCCATTCCAAAATATCAAATGCCTATGATTGTGGAATGGGCAAGGTTTGCCATCAGTTAGGACATTGACATGGCACCTCATGCTAAATAAACCAGCTGTTCTTTTTGGGCAGTTCCACCAAAATCAATCAAATTCACGGGTAGCTTGTATGATTTTGCCCTTATATGTTGCAACACCTTGAACATATCGACACCTCATTTCTTGTGGTGGAAATGAATGATTCAATGCATTCATGAACATTTTGTGCAGTTCCCGTTGAAATCAAGCTGAGCACCCCTATTTGCACAAATACAAAAAAAGTGATTAGTATAAAGCAAACCGTACTATGAATTGACAGTTTAAACAGGCACCCACATGGTCCATGTAGAGCACACTTCAAAAAGATGGAGATATGTGAGTCCTTCTGAGCTGAAGTTAGTTTGGTCTTGTGGGGAGTAATGTAACCATCCTTCAACTGCTCCTTCTGATGAGAAGATAGACATGGCTTCTTCATCCTGGCATAATCGGAACTAGTCACTTCATGTACTCCATATTCTTCTTCAGAGGAGGATGATCCTGTTGTGCAAAGGCAAGAGGAGAACTAATTGCTAGCATCTCTGTTTGCTCAGAAAAAAGGAAAGGAAATATTTAAAACAACACAGATGAAGCACTTCTCAAGTACAATACCACTTTCTCATGACGGTATCTAAACAGTAGCACAACACCAATAGAGATGACAAAGCTCAATCATATGGATGAAATCCATGGGCGAGTACCAACATTTGTCGGGAGGCTTATTGAGTAGATCATACAGATCAAGCACTTCTTCAGAACCATCTGTTGTTATCTACTATGGTTGCCATGCTTACTATATACTCCTCGATTAGTTTAATGTTTCCAACATCTTCTTGTGCAGTTCCACTAAAATATATGGTATCTTCAAAGAAGATCCCTGTTTGCATACATATAGATAATTGCATATTACATTAAGAGTGGCATCAAATCAGTGGCAAAACAATTGCTCGTTCCAGCCATAGCAATAAATTAAGATGCAAAACTATATCATTACTTGTCTCATCACAGTTCCAGTGCTTCATTACAGCACCAAGAGTTGATTTTTGTTTTTCTTCCGCTTGTTCTTCCCCTTCATCACTTGGTTCAATAACAGACAAGCTTCGCCTTCAATGTAAGATTTGGCATGTCAATTAGGGAGCACAAGTATAGCACTAAACAATGGCATTAATTTTCTAATGAAAGTGGAAAAATACAGGCCAACAGTTGTGAAATATCCTTATCTTACCTCAATGGGATATTACGATGCACATACAGATTGGAAGTCTTGTCTCTATTTGTGCAGTTCACTAAAATCAAGCAACATTACCGTACAAGTAGCACAACATATGAAAGCACACTGCACAATCATGCGAAAGAAGGCTAGTACTGACCTCTCATGACGCGGAATTCAAACAACTCACAAGAAGAAGATCTGAACAAAATTTGCCAACACGGATAGGAAGTAAGATCTCCTCTTGCGCAGTTCCACTAAGATCAAGCAATCAAGCAATGTTGTCGGTGTGACATTTTGGTTGAACTGCACAAAACACTCTTAAAACAAAAGTGTTTTGTGCAGTGCAACAAAAGGTCACAATAGCAACGAGGTGAAGTAGATAACCCTGTTTACACAGAGGTGCAAAGGAAACAACTAGTGGTCAATAACGGTGGATGACACAGAAGCCAACAAAAAGAAGCATCTAACTTATCTAAATGGGAAAGAAAGCAAGACAGTAGCATTTCTCAAACGGTGGCATTGATTAATATTAACACAGAGATTCTATGAACAATAAAATTTGTTAAACATGTAATTTGCTTTTAACTGTGGCATTGCATCAATTTTCCAGTGGCATTAATAGAGGGTGTTTGTTTACAGGGACTTTTTGGTGTAGGGACTAAAAGAAGTCCGTGTCAGTCCCATCTAAACCAAACAGGAGGGACTTTTAGGGACTAAAAGTGGGCATTTGGGACTAAAGAAAGAAGACCCCGAGGGAGAGTCTTTTTGGGACTTTTTCCAATAGTTGCCCTTGCCCCGCATCGCACCTTGTCTCTATTAGTTCATTACTAGGGGTAACATGGTCTTTTAGCATGTCATTTAATAACCTCTAGTCCATGTTTAGTCCCTGGAACCAAGAAGGTAGGGACTAGGGACTTTTTAACGAAACAGGGCCTTAGATTAACAACAGCTAAAGAGTTGCACGGGACAGTGGACGCACCAGCACCATGTGCATCTACCGACGTATGAAGGGGTGATGCACAGTTTGTTGCAACAAAGAACAAACAACCAAGGAGCATATTTGTGTTGGTCCCAGTTTTGTTATCTTTAGACACCTTTCCCTATGTGAGCGCAGCAAATCTAGTCCTGCTCAAACTCTACAACCTTGTCCCCCAAAACAAAAAGATCAGTTCATTACAGATGTGCGTACGGCTTCTGTCATTGTTTTCCCTTTTCGACCAACGTAGGTGCTGGATAGCCAGTCTGTACTAGTACTTTCCCCCCTTCCTTTCCTCTTTGAACCACGTCCTAGATTCATGCTATACAAGTTTCTCCACTACTTTCCCCCATTCCTTTCCTCTTTGAACCACGTCTTAGAATCATGCTATACAACTTTCCCCACTACTTTCCCCCCTTCATTTCCTTTTTGAACCACGTCCTAGATTCATGTTATACAACTTTCCCCACTACTTTCCCCCATTCCTTTCCTATTTGAACCATGTCCTAGATTCACGCTATACAACTTTCCCCACTACTTTCCTGTTTGAGCCAACACCTAGATTCGAGTGCAGAAGCAGAAAAAACCCACATGCAGCCAGAGCAATGCATGTGGAATAAGTAAATTATACCTTAAGATTCTTGGGGTGTGGTTCGGTGGGCGACCGGAGGCCGTTCGGCCCACACTATGTATGGCGGCGAGGAAGAAGGGGTCGGAGGCCCTCCCGCGTCACCGCTGGGTGAAAGAGAACAGCTGCACAGGTAGTGGATTCCCTCCCTCGCCGACGACGACAGTGTTAAGCCTCCTTCCCTTCCCGGCGGACGAATCCTATCGGCTCTTTGACCAGCAGTGAGGGGAGAGAGAGGCCAACGATGTCTTGTTTAGATCTGGAGAGGGTGAGAGAGTGTGAAGAGAGCAACTACAACCGCTGAAGCTCCAGCGTGTATATATGTACTGGAGAGAGAGTGTGAAGAGTGCAAACCCTAGAAAACAAGCACCGAGGCTGCAGCATATACGTGATGAGGTGATTATACGGTCACTACGAGATCGTATAGCTCTGTATCCATCCATTTTGACCAGTCAAAGAATCCTCCTGGCACCGCCCCAGATCACTTTCTCTCTCTATCATGCGGGGCCTACCTGTCATTGGGTGGATGAAAGAAGTCAAACAACAAAATTATGCTCAAGTGTAGTTATCGAACCCGAGACCTCAAGTTTGATGAGTGAATAGGCTAACCAGCTACACCACCCTCCCGTTATGTTCAACGAGAGGAAAATAACCTTTTATACATTCCTCCATTCATGTGACAAGCATGCTAAGGGAGTCCTGGATTAGGGGGTATCCGGACAGCCGGACTATATCCTTTGGCCGGACTGTTGGACTATGAAGATACAAGATTGAAGACTCCGTCCCGTGTCCGGATGGGACTCTCCTTGGCGTGGAAGGCAAGCTTGGCAATACGGATATGTAGATCTCCTTCTTTGTAACCGACTCTGTGTAACCCTAGCCCCCTCCGGTGTTCATATAAACTGGAGGGTTTAGTCCGTAGGACAATAACAATCATACCATAGGCTAGCTTTTAGGGTTTAGCCTCCTCGATCTCGTGGTAGATCAACTCTTCTACTACCCATATCATCAATATCAATCAAGCAGGAGTAGGGTTTTACCTCCATCGAGAGGGCCCGAACCTGGGTAAAAACATCATGTTCCTTGTCTCCTATTACCATCCGCCTAGACGCACAGACCGGGACCCCCTACCCGAGATCCGCCGGTTTTGACACCGACATTGGTGCTTTCATTGGGAGTTCCACTATGCCGTCAACACAAGGAAGGATGTCTCGTCTCGTCTTTAAAGAGAACATTACGCTGAGGGAGCATTGGTTGTCGGCCAAACCCTCCGGCTAGGCGGTTTCATCATGACCGCCTATTCGATTGCTGCACCGATGATCACTTCTCAGGTCATCAAAAACAGCCTCCACGTCAACTCAGAACTTGCCGAGCAGATGGATCCAATGGAGTTCTCTTCCTTAAACGAGCTATTGGATCGCATCGCCGCCTTAGGAGTCGCTACGGACTATGATCGGATTGAGCTTAAACCCGATCAAAGGGAGATTAACTCTCCACCGGTCACCCATCACATTGCGGTGGTGGAGGAACAATGCGGCGACTCTTCCTCTATCATAAGGACTAAATACGTCCGGATTCCCGAGCTCTCCGAGCCAGACTCCCAAGCCCTGAACCTAGAGTCAGGCAGCGGGCCAGACTTATCGGGCAACATCCCAGAACCCGAACTTCCAAGATCGGAAACTCCTCGGCCCCTGGGTCTTAGATCGGGTAAGGGTTCGGACTCAATTCCACCCACCCACCCAAACATAAGCGATCTTTCCAACATTAGGCAAGAGCCCCAAGAAACAGTACATCATTATTGGGCCAGATTCCTCCTTGTGATGAACAAGGTTAAGGACTGTCGCGAGGAAGACGCAGTCTCATCTTTCTGCAAAAATTGCACGGACAAGGGAATCCTTAATGCCATAAGTTGCCGTGACATATCATGCTTCGCTGACTTGGCATCCATAATACAAAAATACTGTGCGATGGAAAGCGCCTGGAAAACGGAAACGAAATTTTGGGATAATCCGGCTCTGAACACACACCCAGTCCAAAGTAAAAGGGTGCACTATCATAAGACACCCAAGTTAATCACAAAGAAGCAAAATCCCTCTACAGAGCGCGGAACCGTATTGGAGAGATGGCTCAACGGACCCTGCAAAATTCATAGTACAACGGACACCATACCAACACACAGCCTTAGAGCATGTTGGGTACTCCGGCAGGTGGCCAAAAGTGGCGAGGACCTTCTCATCCCAGATGCCACAGATAACAATACGGTATTAACGATATTTGAGACCTTCGCGTCAAATACTAGGCGCAAGAGAACCCTCCGCAGCCTTGCCGAAATTTGCCATGTGGCAACTATAAATCCATGGAGTGACACGGCTATCACCTTCAATGCCAGTGACGATCCTAAATTCCGAACAGCCCGGGCACCAGCTGCACTGGTCCTCAGTCCAATTGTGGACGGCTTTCGACTCACCAAAGTACTCGTGGACGACGACGGTGGATTAAACCTCATCTATGAGGAAACCCTTCAAAAAATGGAAGTGAACTGGAATCGCATCGAGCAAAGCAGCACAACCTTCAGAGGCATCATCCCCAGTCGGGAAGCATGCTGTGCCGGAAAAATCACACTAGATGTGGTATTCGGCACGCCGGAGAACTATAGGTCCGAAGAAATTACATTCCAAGTGGCCCCATTCAGTAGCGGATATCACGCCCTTTTAGGGCGAGAGGCGTTCACGATCTTCCAAGCTATAGCCCATTATGGGTACATGAATCTCAAAATGCCCGGACCCAACGGAATCATCACTCTTGCTAGTGATCCGGACACGGCACTCCGCGCCGAAAATAAAACAACTGCATTAGCCCTCGAGGCATTATCTGAAGCCCTTGCGGCCGAGGAATTAACTGCGCTACACTCCACAGTAGACAGGGACGACGTGATACTTGACAAAAGATCCAAGTCCACCTCTTTTAAACCAGCGGACGAAATAGTAAAATTCCAAGTCCACCCAACGGACCCTACAGAAATAGCCTCCATCGGGGCACAGTTAAACCCCGCCGTGGACGCCGCACTACGAGAGTTCCTGCGCGAGAATTGGGACATATTCGCCTGGCACCCCTCAGATATGCCAGGAATCCCACGCAGGCTGGCCGAACACAGCCTTAATATCCTCAAAGGATTCAAGCCAGTCAAGCAGGCTCTTCGGCGTCTCTCCGAACCCAAGAGACAAGCTATGGGAGAGGAACTAGCCAAGTTATTGGAGGCCGGATTCATCAGAGAAATAAAACACCCGGACTGGCTAGCAAACCTGGTGATGGTACCAAAGAAGGACAAATCCTGGCGCCTATGTGTCGATTTCAAGGACCTCAATAAGGCCTATCCAAAGGATCCCTTCCCCCTCCCCCGCATCGATCAAATCATCGATGCTACCGCAGGACACGATTCATTGTGTTTCCTCGACGCATACTCCGGCTACCACCAAATCAAGATGGCGGAGTCCGACCAAGACGCAACGGCATTCATCAGACCATACGACCCCTTCTATTTCAATACAATGCCTTTCGGGCTCAAAAACGCCGGCGCGACATATCAGCGCATGATTCAGACATGTCTGGAAAAACAGATTGGCAAAACAGTGGAGGCATACATAGATGATGTGGTCGTTAAAACCAAACACGTCGACTCTCTAATAGACGACTTGAGGCTAACATTCGACAGCCTCCGAACATATGACATCAAGCTCAATCCGGAAAAATGCGTTTTCGGCGTACCGGCCGGAAAGCTATTGGGCTTCATTGTCTCCAGCAGAGGAATCGAAGCAAATCCGGCTAAAATCCGAGCTCTGTCACAATTGGCTATCCCAACAGACCTCAAACAAATTCAGAAATTAACTGGATGCGTGGCGGCTTTAAGCCGCTTTTATCTCCCGCTTGGGAGAAAAGGCATTACCCCTTTATCGCCTCCTTCGGCGCACCGAACACTTCGAGTGGACGGACGCTGCCACAGCCGGATTGGAAGAAATAAAAGCCATACTGACAACCAACCCAATCCTGGTCGCACCAAACATCGGCGAACCAATGTTGTTGTACATCGCGGCAACTCATCAGGTTGTAAGCGCAGTACTCGTCGTCGAACGAGAAACGGACGGACACAAATACCCCCTTCAAAAGCCGGTATATTATGTATCCATTGTCCTCACTCCATGCAAATCACGGTACCCACATTATCAAAAGATAGCCTACGCGGTATTCATGGCATCTCGGAAGCTGCGACACTACTTTCAAGAGTGTTCAATTATAGTAGCCTCGGAAGTGCCACTTAACGATATTATAAACAACCGCGATGCCACGGGCCGGATTGCCAAATGGGCCATTGAGCTCCTCCCGTTCGACATAACATACAAACCCCGGCGAGCCATTAAGTCGCAAGTATTGGCCGACTTTGTCGCCGAATGGACGGAAGCCGAACTCCCTAAAGAGTACGGCGCATACTCCAATTGGATCATGCACTTTGACGGCTCCAAAATGCTGGCTGGTCTAGGGGTGGGTGTCGTCCTGACATCCCCAACCGGAGATACAGTTCAATATGTACTCCAGATAATGTATACAGACTCCAACAACGTAGCCGAATACGAGGCCCTGTTACATGGTCTTCGGATGGCAGTTTCCATGGGGATTCAACGCCTGGAGGTGCATGGGGATTCGAACCTCGCAATATCCCAAATACATGGAGACTTCGATGCTAAGGATCCGAAAATGGCGGCCTATCGCAACGCTGTACTTAAGATGTCAGCTCGGTTTGAGGGGCTTGAATTCCACCATGTGGCTCAGGAAAACAATCAGGCAGCAGATATCCTCGCCCGCATCGGTGCAAAATGCAATGCGGTCCCACCCAACATCTTCCTCGAGAAGCTGTTTAAACCATCGGTGGTATGGGAAGGGGACGCCGGTAACAACAATCCGGACCTAGTCACAATGCCTGACGCCAAGAACTCTGACATAATCGGAGGCTGTGCCACCGAAATAACAACTTCAACCCACGTAATAATGGCCATCATCGCCCCGTGGACAGAACCATTCCTGGCCTACCTGACTAGGCAGGAACTTCCCAAGGACCAAAATGAGGCACGCTGCATAGTGCGGCGATCTAAATCCTACAGGGTCCATGAGGGAGAGCTTTACAAGAAAAGCACTACCGGAGTCCTTCAAAGGTGCATCTCCGAAGAGGAAGGGCGGAAGCTTCTGGCAGAAGTTCATGCCGGACTTGGCGGACATCATGCCGCAGCCCGGGCCCTTGTAAGCAAGGCCTTCCATACTGGTTTTTATTGGCCGACGGCCCGGGCAGATGCACAGGACTTGGTCCAACGCTGCGTTGGATGCCAGCCTTTTGCAAATCAAGGCCACATGCCACCTACCGCCCTCCAAACAATCCCCATTACCTGGCCCTTCACGGTCTGGGGGCTTGACATGGTTGGACCCCTTAAAGGAGGAACCCACAAGAAAAAATACTTACTGGTCATGGTGGATAAATTCACCAAATGGATAGAAGCCAAACCTGTTAAAACGGCTGAATCCAGAATGGTGATAGACTTCATATCCGGGGTTGTACACCGTTATGGCATTCCCCGCAGCATCATTACTGACAACGGCACGAACTTCACGGCCGACGAGGTAAAACTCTGGTGCAGCAACATGGGCATTAAGCCCGATTATGCTTCAGTCTATCACCCACAAACTAACGGTCAAGTCGAGCGAGCAAATGGTCTTATCATGAGAGGCATCAAACCCAGACTAGTGCGATCCCTAGAGGAATCTAACACGCACTGGGTAGAGGAACTCGACTCCATACTCTGGGGGCTGCGGACCACGCCGAATCGCACTACCGGATACACACCCTTCTTTATGGTGTACGGCGCTGAGGCGGTTCTGCCCTACGACATAACTCATGACTCACCTCGAGTGCGTATGTACGAAGAAAGAGAAGCTGAACTCGATCGGCAGGATAGTCTTGACACCCTGGAGGAGTAGCGCGACGTGGCCAAAGCCCGTTCCGCATTCTATCAGCAACAGGCTCGACGATATCAAAGCAGAGAAGTACGGGCCAAAACTTATAACGTTGGTGAACTAGTTCTACGCCTACCGGAGAAGAAAAAGAACAAGCTCGAGCCCAAATGGGAAGGTCCCTTCATTATCGATCAAGTTCTGACCGGCGGAGCGTACCGTCTGCGGGATGCATCGGATAACCGACTTGAGCCGAACCCTTGGAACGCAGCCAGGCTCCGAAGATTCTACGCCTAGCGCCGGACTCTATGTTCGTTTCCTTCCTCTGTCCATTTTTTATATGTACATTATCTGTTTTTCTTTCTTTCTTCAATTTCTACTTTCTCAAGGCCTTCAAGGGCCAACCTGTGCCTTGCTTGCACACTCTTGACGCGCTAATCGCGCTCATTATACCTAGGGGCTTCTTACACAGAAGCTTAATTATTTCTCTGGGCTTTACGCCCCGCACATGCGTTATTCTTCCACATGTACCTTTTCTTCGCCATTATATGCATCCATATGACTTAAGTTTTGGCCAAGCTGGGTTGCCTTGCTCTTGTATTTATGCCCTACGTTCCCGTTAATTCGGCTAGGGCATAAGGGGAGCACATCTGCGATTGTTACTGCCGGGTCAGCCGGATGTGTACCTCAGACTGGGTGAAGCTGAAAGCTAGCGTTCTTAAGGGAATATTCGGTCGATGAACAAAAGATGATTTTTATTTATTTTCCATATGTGCCCCCAGATGTTTTTCCCGCGTCTCTTCTCGCAGTCCGGACATGCACTTTAGCATGCCCAGGGAAAGGAACCCTTAACGGAACTATTCTCCCTGGAAGATGTTTCTTACTACCCATGTAATATAACATAACTAGTTGGGCACTTGTCTGTTCAAGCACTAATGACCCCTACGCATGGTTTCCACGCATACCCCGGTTCTTATATAACTTAGCGGGTATTCGGATACACTCCGGACTATCAGGTCCCGAGGTTGAAGCAAAAAGGTCCGCCATGATAAATGATCTACAATCCGGCTAGAAGGCATTATACATGTCAATTTCATTACATAGTCATTTAGACTGACTGAATTCCTCTTCTATACCATCCAACAGGCTGTCTAACTTGCAATCCTGTTGGGAATACTTAACGACTAATTCTACTTGCCCATACACTAAGTTGACGGGGATCTCCTTCCCATCGGGCCCCACGAGTCTGACCTCGGCCATGTGGTTTGGGTCAGCCTTGGTATACCGCGTCTTCACCATGGCCCAGGCTTCCCTGGCACCTTGACGGCAGGCCGATATCTTCCATAATCGGAAGCGCCGCCGCGCCCCCTTGAGCTTCTCCGCAAGCTCTCCAGTGCCTGCTGGCAGGGCGATGGATGGCCACAAGGCTTGGGCAATACCTTGCAATGCCTGCCAAACTTGTTCATGCAGTTGTGACAGCTCGGACAGAAGATCACCCGCAGACCCGGGCATCTCCTCCGCAGGACGACCCGTTAGCATACCTGCAGACATAACTCTGTTAGATGGCTTCTTCTCTGAACTCTTTTTAAAAGTTCGCTCAAGCACTTACTGAAAATGCCGCGTCGAAGCCGCTTGTTCTCCTTCACGGAGTTCGACAGCTGGGCGCGAACATCCTTTAGTTCCACGCTCAGCTGGGTATTGGCATCTTGGAGATTGTTTTTCTCCTGTCTAACCTTTGTAAGCATGCGCTCGCCAGCCTTTAGCTGCCGTATGACATGTTGCTCATCCGGATTCACTCCGGCGTCATCTGCAATATTTATTGTCAGAGCTGCATGCATACCGCATCCTATATGGTACCTGTCATTCTTTGAAGTAGGTGTTACCGCAGGGGGCCTTCTCAGACTCCTTAAACACGGCCACTGCGGCCCGTAGCTGGGCCTTGCACTCTTCCAGCTCTTGAGACAACTGGGTATTCTTCTTTATAAGAACCTGCATCAATAATGATCCTTAAATCAGTCGTGCCAACTGTTTCAAGTCTCAGGGGCTACCGATATATATAATCATCAAATTTTCTTACCCGTATATCCTTTACATACTGGTCCGTGTCTCTGGCTAGACCATTTTGAGCAGCACGGATGTACGCATCTCCGGAGTTGAACGCATTAAACGCCTCCTGGGAGAAACAAGCGTCACGGAGTACGGTTCGGCGACGCCTGTGATTCATGGCGCTCTCCACTTCGGAATTTGTAGCGGATATCCTATCTGCATCCTCTGTATACGGAGCATCCGGCGCTTGCCTCGTGTCAGCCTCCGCCTCCGTGTCTGGCCCTGGAGCCCGACTGGTAGAAGCGTGATTCGTGACATCTTCGGATATTATCCGGCGAGCGTTCTTCCTTCTAGGAAACGCGGGTGTTATTATGTTTTTAAAGACGACAAACCACGGAGTGAGGTGTTGCATCATACCTCTGTGCCGGCGTCTCCATCCGGACTGCCTTCCTTTTTAGCCTGTCCGGCTTTGGAGCCCCTTGTTGGCGAATCGTCGCAGGCTCGGTATGGCGTCCCGAGGACCCTCCCTATAAAACACCGTTTGTATACAGTAGGTGAAGTGCGTAAAAGAAAATCCATTTTGAAGGTTGGGACTCTGGTCTCATTTACCTGCGAGGCTGGGAGTAGCCCAGGGTAGTCGGCTGTAATGGCCACCATGGCGTCATCAGAGCTTAACTGATAGAAAATCATATCGATCAACTCCATGAATATGTCCGGATCCTCCCTAAGGCCGGGATCGAGGGCCCGTTCAGGGTCCTCTGGTTGTGGAGTCGGGCTGCTTATCTCCCTTACAGCCTTACGCAGCTCCTGCGATGAAATTGCAAGGTAAAATATTTAACTGTAGAAATGCGGAATTAGTGGGCATAAAAAGTGGCGGCCTACCCAGGTCGGAGGATTGTACATGGAGAATCCATCCTGTGGGTTGATACGGAGGAACTCCTCTTCCTCTCCTTTGTACAGACCGGACAAGATTTTTGCCAGGGCAGCAGGCGAGTCCGGCCCCATGCGGCTGCAGCGGGTGGCATCATCTTCCCCTTTGAAATCCCACATGGGGTGGCCGCGATATTGAAGTGGCTGCACCCCCCACATAAGGCATATTGACATAACCTCGATTATTGTCAGTCCTGACTGGGCCAACGCCTTTATCCGGCCCGTCAGGTAGAGAACGTCTCTATCATCTTTCTCCTGAGGGATCCGTGGCCGCCATCTTAGGCGCTTCTTCAAGGGAGCATCATCGAACTTAGGAAGGCCGATCCGAACAGGATCTGGAAGGGGTACGTCCTCCATATAAAACCACTCTGAAGGCCAGTCTTCGGACGTCTTCTTCGGGGTACCGGATAGGTATCTGGTCCCGGCGATGCGCCATACCTCGGCTCCGCCCACTTGATATATCAACCCCATCTGTGTACGGGGCACTAGACAGAACAACTTCTTCCAAAGTGCAAAATGAGCCTTGCAGCCCAAAAACAGTTCGCAAAGGGCTACAAAGCCGGCGATGTGCAGTATGGAGGCAGGGGTAAGGTTGTGCAACTGGAGGCCGTAGAACTCCGGGAGCCCTCAGAGGAATGGATGGATTGGAAATCCGAGTCCTCTTAATAAATGAGGGACTAGGCATACCTGCTCTCCCTTGGAGGGGTTGGGAAAGCTCTCCGCTTGCTCCCGCCATTATAGGTGGCGATCCCAGCTCGAACTGGGACCATATATGCTGGAGGAAGAAATCCCTGGGTCTGCAGCTTTACTAATTGGTTGTGCAGGACGGAACACTTCTCCCAATCCCCGGGCTTGGGGCTGCTGGAGCGAGAAGAGGAGCTGCGCTGGCCGGCCATGGATGGATTTTTTCGGGCGCGCTCTGAGGAAATGCTCGCTGACGGAGAATGATGTGGTTTGGATCTGAGAATCCTCGTCTCTTTAATAGACAGTTCGGGTAGTAAATGTAAAAAACACCCCGGCTCCTCGCATTCGCTTGACACATGGAAGATGGCTATTATTGGGCGCAGAAGCCGAGAAGCGCAACATTTATGAGAAGCCGGACACTACTTAACAGGTACTCGGGGTTTGGAGGAGAACCCGCCTTGCAATGCCGAAGACAATCTGCGCGCCGGACTCATCGTCATTGAAGCCTGGTTCGGGGGCTACTGAGGGAGTCTTGGATTAGGGGGTATCCGGACAGCTGGACTATATCCTTTGGCCGGACTGTTGGACTATGAAGATACAAGATTGAAGACTCCGTCTCGTGTCCGGATGGGACTCTCCTTGGCGTGGAAGGCAAGCTTGGCAATACGGATATGTAGATCTCCTTCTTTGTAACTGACTCTGTGTAACCCTAGCCCCCTCCGGTGTCTATATAAACCGGAGGGTTTAGTGCATAGGACAATAACAATCATACCATAGCCTAGCTTTTAGGGTTTAGCCTCCTCGATCTCGTGGTAGATCAACTCTTGTACTACCCATATCATCAATATCAATCAAGCAGGAGTAGGGTTTTACCTCCATCGAGAGGGCCCGAACCTGGGTAAAAACATCGTGTTCCTTGTCTCCTGTTACCATCCGCCTAGACACACAGTTCGGGACCCCCTACCCGAGATCCGCCGGTTTTGACACCGACACATGCCGTGTTTTTTTTTGCGTGCGAGTCATTGGGATTTAAATCATAATTGTGTCATGTGGCTTTGGTGGTAAGGTCTTTTGGGATTTAAAGCAGTGTTGGTAGTACAGAAATAATGCAGCCTTAGTCACCTTACCTCTCTCCATGTAGTACGTTGGGTCCCACCAGTTAGAGGGTGAAACAAACAAATTAATAAGAAAAATTAAAAGCGCCAGCGGTGTATCTTACCTCACACATCTCGCTACTGCTCGTGAACACTATCCAATTGATCCCTCTTTTTACTCACGTACTATTTTAAGTGAATCCTTATTATAACACGCACACAATTTTGGGCACTTGTATTCGACCTAAGTCAGTGTGCCACCGTATCTCGTACTACTCCCTCCGTCTGGGTGTAATAAGTCACGTTAGAAGGTGCAGTGGGACCAAGGTGCAAGCAGATTGGAGGAGAAGGAGAAACTTGACCGGTCCTTCCTCCAATCAAAGCCCTGATTTCTGCCTCTAAACGCAACAATTAATCCTAATAACTAAGAGATGCCGCTTTAGCTACCATGCAGGGCCACGTATTAACTCGCATGCAAGCCAACTTTGATTTCTTGACTGATCAACGCATAGTTGCGCTCCATGCATTGGGTTTCCAGGGGAGATAACAAGGCAGAATAAGGAGCGTTTGGTTACATTGCTTAGACTACCCACAGTGGGAGTAACATAGGTAGTAACATCACACATATGTAGATAAAATAGATGATGTGGCAAGCAATAAATGAAGAAAGAGAGGCATGTGGTAACATAGTTAGTTACTACTAGTATGAGTAGCGGAGGCTGGTCATAGTGGTGAGTAACTTGGACTAGTAACATGCATATGTTACTAGTCTATGTTACTACTACCTTCGTCCTGGTTTATAGGTCCTTTGTAGTTTGTGCCAAATTTTGACCAAAGATTTAACTAACAAAATGTTAATGCATGTCAATAAAAATTATATTGTTGGATTCGTATTTGAACATAGTTTTCAATGGTATAATTTTTTGTGACATGCATGAACATTTTGTTAGTTCAATCTATGGTCAAAATTTGACACGAAATACAATGGGGACCAATAAACCAGGACGGAGGTAGTACGCGAAGTTTGCCATCGGAAGCGAGCCGATCTGGCTCTCCTGAGCTAGCAAGGTTTTTCTAGGCCACCCAAGCTAGATGGCCCACAAAAGCTAACATATTTTAACCGTTCCAAATGCCTAACCTTGCCTAGCTAGGCTATAAACTGTTCTTGCTAAGGATCCAAATTCTCCCTAAGTAACTCGCATGATATTCCTATTCTATGAACCTGTGTGTGCGTGTGCATGTGTGTTTAACAGCATGTGTGTGTTAGAGAGAGCGACACATCGACCTACTCCTACAGAGAGATGGTGTGTAGTGTATGATTTAGCCGCGATAGTCGGTGCATCCTCTTGTTTCCGGGCCTCCGGTCGGGACAGGCGGACCACTGCCACACCCGCTCCTAACCAGCCTGGCCCACCCAAAGCCCCTCCATCGCCCACGCGCACTTCCCGCCCAAAACAGTCAGCACTGCTCCAAAGAATCGGTGTTGCATTCATGCCCAGGTAGAGCGGACACGACCTCTCACTGGCGCCTGCGCGAAGAGAGAAGCGGATTCAAAAGTGATGGTTGCTTCGTCTGTCCAACTTACTGCTGGGTCTATGTGATTTGATGGCTCATTGGTCATTATTACTGAGGTGGTAGGACTGCTAGATGTCCCACGCTTTCGGTGAAAGGAGGTACTACTAGATTAAAATTTTCTCCATTCTTACAACGGAGGAGTGCGAGAGCAGTGAAAACACGCAGAATCAGTGATTACATGGCCCACCTCACATTATCACCATATTTTTCTGGACAACGTGCGACACCATACTCTTTACATAGTACTAGTATAGTACGTAATGTAATTTATCAGCGAGATAAATTTGTACAATGCTATGAAGCTTCCAGCTTATGTTTCATGTATCTTGTGTCCAAGGTTTCCCCATTGCAACATTTCATCAAATACAAAGGAGACTAACATGCATGCTATGGCATCTCAATGATTGACAGATCATAGCCAATATGTTCTCCCTCCGTTCCAAAATAAGTGTCTCAACTTTATGCAAACTTTAGTACAAAGTTGTACTACTAAAGTTGACACTTATTTTGGAACAGAGACAGCTAAAGAAAAAAACGATCCACGCAGTCCCTAGCCCTTGAACCCTAAACCCTAACCAGGCTTTAATTTGCTGGCAATGTTGAAGCTTCCGAAGATATGAAGTTTGCAACCCTTTGACCATCGCATCATTTTGTGCAGTTTCACCAAAATCAAGATAAGCATCCCCGTGGCAAAGAAATTGAAGAAGCGTGATTAGAATAAGATTACTGGGACTAGTTGATGAGACATAAACTCATCACAAATATTGTACGTAGAAGCCAGTAGAGGTATGTGCGGGGCAAAGAAGTAGAGAAATATCCACATGGAGTGATGCGGGCAGCTGGAGCAGTGGTGCAAGCCGGCTGTAAAGGGAGTTGTACCTGAGGGATGTCGGGATGTAGCTCAACCTAGAGGAGGCCATGAAGGAAATATGCCCTAGAGGCAATAATAAAGTTATTATTTATTTCCTTATTTCATGATAAATGTTTATTATTCATGCTAGAATTGTATTAACCGGAAACTTAGTACATGTGTGAATACATAGACAAACAGAGTGTCCCTAGTATGCCTCTACTTGAGTAGCTCGTTAATCAAAGATGGTTAAGTTTGCTAGCCATAGACATGTGTTGTCATTTGATGAACAGGATCACATCATTAGAGAATGATGTGATGGACAAGACCCATCCGTTAGCTTAGCACTATGATCGTGTAGTTTATTGCTATTGCTTTCTTCATGACTTATACATGTTCCTATGACTATGAGATTATGCAACTCCCGAATACCGGAGGAACACTTAGTGTGCTATCAAACGTCACAACGTAACTCAGTGATTATAAAGATGCTCTACAGGTGTCTCTGATGGTGTTTGTTGAGTTGGCATAGATCAAGATTAGGATTTGTCACTCCGATTGTCGGAGAGGTATCTCTGGGCCCTCTCGGTAATGCACATCACTATAAGCCTTGCAAGCAATGTGACTAATGAGTTAGTAGCGGGATGATGCATTATGGAACGAGTAAAGAGACTTGCCAGTAATGAGATTGAACTAGGTATGATGATACCGACGATCGAATCTCGGGCAAGTAACATACCGATGACAAAGGGAACAACGTATGTTGTTATGCGGTTTGACCGATAAAGATCTTCATAGAATATGTAGGAGCCAATATGAGCATCTAGGTTCCGCTATTGGTTATTGACCGGAGATGTGTCTCGGTCATGTCTACATAGTTCTCAAACCCGTAGGGTCCGCACGCTTAACGTTTGATGATGATTTGTATTATGAGTTATGTGATTTGATGTACCGAAGGTTTTTCGGAGTCCCGAATGAGATCACGGACATGACGAGGAGTCTCGAAATGGTCGAGACATAAAGATCGATATATTGGAAGGCTATATTCAGACATCGAAAAGGTTCCGAGTGATTCGGGTATTTTTCGGAGTACCGGAGAGTAACGGGAATTCGCCGGGAGAAGTATTGGGCCTTATTGGGCCATACGAGAATAGAGGAGGCATGCCAAAGGGAAGGAGGCCCCCTCCCATGGGTCCGAATTGGACTAGGGGAAAGGGGGCGACGCCCCCCCCCTTGCCCTTTCCTACTCCCTCTCTCTTTCCCTCTTTATTCTCTCTTACTCTGGAAAGGAAAAGGGGAATCCTACTAGGACTTGGGAGTCCTAGTAGGACTCCCCACACTTGGTGCACCCCCTCTAGGGCCGGCCTCCTCCTCCTCCCTCCTTTATATACGTGGGCAGGGGGCACCCCAAAGGCCCAACAGACAATCTCTTAGCCGTGTGCAGTGCCCCACTCCACAGTTACACACCTCGGTCATATTGTCGTAGTGCTTAGGCGAAGCCCTGCACCGGTAACTTCATCATCACCATCGCCTCGCCGTCGTGCTAACGGAACTCTCCCTCGGCCTCAACTGGATCAAGAGTACGAGGGACATCATCGAGCTAAACTTGTGCAGAACTCGGAGGTGTCATATGTTCGGTGCTTGGATCGGTCGGATCGTGAAGACGTGCGACTACATCAACCACGTTACTAAACGCTTCCGCTTTCGGTCTACGAGGGTACGTGGACACACTCTCCCCGCTCATTGCTATGCATCACCATGATCTTGCATGTGCATAGGATTTTTTTTTTGAAATTACTACGTTCCCCAACAATGGTATCATAACCAAGTCTATGCGTAGATGGTATATGCACGAGTAGAACACAAGTGAGTTGTGGGTGATAATAGTCATACTGCTTACCAGCATGTCATACTTTGATTTGGCGGCATTGTTGGATGAAGCGGCTCGGACGGATATTACACGTACGCTTACGCGAGACTGGTTCTACCGATGTGCTTCGCACAAAGGTGGCTGGCGGGTGTCAGTTTCTCCAACTTTAGTTGAATCGAGTGTGGCTACGCCCGGTCCTTGTTGAAGGTTAAAACATAACATACTAGATGAAAAATTGTTGTGGTTTTGATGCGTAGGTAGGAACGGTTCTTCCTCATCCCGTAGAAGCCACGTAAAACTTGCAACAACAAAGTAGAGGACGTCTAACTTGTATTTGGAGGGCTTGTTGTGATGTGATATGGTCAAGACGTGATGATATAAGTTGTTCTATGAGATGATCATGTTTTGTTGAAGTTATCGGCAACTGGTAGAAGCCTTATGGTTGTCTCTTTATTGCATAAGATGCAAGCGCCAAATAATTGCTTTACTTTATTGCTATGCGATAGCAATAGTTGCAAGAGCAATAGTTGGCGAGACGACCATGTGACGACACGTTGATAGAGATCAAGATGATGGAGATCATGGTGTCATGTCAGTGACAATAGAGATCATGACGGTACTTTGGAGATGGAGATCAAAGGCGCAAGATGATCATGGCCATATCATGTCACATATTTTAATTGCATGTGATGTTTATCTTTTATGCATCTTATTTTGCTTAGTTCGGCGGTAGCATTATAAGATGATCTCTCACTAAATTTCAAGGTATAAGTGTTCTCCCTGAGTATGCACCGTTGCGACAGTTCGTCGTGCCGAGACACCACGTGATGATCGGGTGTGATAAGCTCTACATTCACATACAATGGGTGCAAGCCAGTTTTGCACACGCGGAATACTCGGGTTAAACTTGACGAGCCTAGCATATGCAGATATGGCCTCGGAACACTAGAGACCGAAAGGTCGAGCGTGAATCATATAGTAGATATGATCAACATAGTGATGTTCACCATTAAAAACTACTCCATCTCACGTGATGATCGGACATGGTTTAGTTGATTTGGATCACGTGATCATTTAGATGACTAGAGGGATGTCTATCTAAGTGGGAGTTCTTAAGTAATATGATTAATTGAACTTTAATTTATCATGAACTTAGTCCTGATAGTATTTGCATAACTATGTTGTAGATCAATAGCTCGCGATGTAGTTCCCCGTTTATTTTTGATATGTTCCTAGAGAAAAATAAGTTGAAAGATGATAGTAGCAATGATGCGTACTTGGTCCGTGATCAGAGGATTATCCTCATTGCTGCACAAAAGAATTATGTCCTTGATGCACCGCTAGGTGACAGGCCTATTGCAAGAGCAGATACAGACGTTATGAACGTTTGACAAAGCTCGGTATGATGACTACTTGATAGTTTAGTGCACCATGCTTTACGGCTTAGAACCAGGATTTCAAAACGTTTTGAACACCACGAAGCATATGAGATGTTCCAAAGAGTTGAAATTGGTATTTCAGACTCATGCCCGTGTTAAGAGGTATGAGACCTCTGACAAAGTATTTTGCCTACAAGATGGAGGAGAATAGATCAGCTAGTGAGCATGTGCACAGAATGTCTAAGTACTACAATCACTTGAATCAAGTGGGAGTTAATATTCTAGGTAGTGATTGACAGAGTTCTCTAGTCACTATCACCAAGTTACTAGAACTTCGTGATGAACTATAATATGCAAGGGATAACGGAAACGATTCCCAAGCTCTTCGCGATGCTGAAATCGGCGAAGGTAGAAATCAAGAAAAAGCATCAATTGTTGATGGTTGACAAGACCACTAGTTTCAAGTAAAAGGGCAAGTGAAAGAAAAGGAACTTCAAGAAGAATGGCAAGCAAGTTGCCACTCCCCTGAAGAAGCCCAAAGCTAGACCCAAGCCTGAAACTGAGTGCTTCTACTGCAAAGGAAATGGTCACTGGAAGTGGAACTGCCCTAGATACTTGGCGGATAAGAAGGATGGCAAAGTAAACAAAGGTATATTGGATATACATGTTATTGATGTGTACTTTACTAGTTTTTATAGCAACCCCTCGGTATTTGATACTGCTTCAATTGCTAGGAGTAGTAACTCGAAACGGAAGTTGCAAAATAAAAAAAAAGACTAGTTAAGGGCGAGGTGATGATGTGTGTTGGAAGTGATTCCATAAGATCACTAACGCACACTCCCTTTACCTTCGGGATTAGTGTTCAACCTAAAATAAATGTTATTTGATGTTTGCGTTGAGCATGAATATGATTGGATCTTGTTTATTGCAATATGGTTATTCATTTAAGTCAAAGAATAATTGTTGTTCTGTTTACTTGAATAAAACCTTCTATGGTCAAACACTCAATATAAATGGTTTATTGAATTTCGGTCATAGTGATACACATATTCATAATATTGAAGCCAAAAAATGCAAAGTTAATAATGATAGTGCAACTTATTTGTGGCACTGTCGTTTAGGTCATATTGGTGTAAAGCGCATGAAGAAACTCCATGCTGATGGGCTTTTGGAATCACTTGATTATGAATCACTTGATGCTTGCGAACCATGCCTCATGGGCATAATGACTAAGACTCCGTTCTCCGGAACAATGGAGCGAGCAACTGACTTATTGGAAATAATACATACTGATGTATGCGGTCCGATGAGTGTTGAGGCTCGCGGCGGGTATCTTTATTTTCTGACCTTCACAGATGATTTGAGCAGATATGGGTATATCTACTTGATGAAACATAAGTCTGAAACATTTGAAAAGTTCAAAGAATTTTAGAGTGAAGTGGAAAATCATCATAACAAGAAAATAAAGTTTCTACGATCTGATCGCGGAGACAAATATTTGAGTCACGAGTTTGGTCTTCAATTAAAACAATGTGGAATAGTTTCACAAACTCATGCCACCTGGAACACCACAGCATAATGGTGTATCCGAACGTCATAATCATACTTTATTGGATATAGTGCAATCTATGATGTCTCTTACCGATTTACCACTATCGTATTGGGGTTATGCATTATAGACAACTATATTCACGTTAAATAGGGCACTGTCTAATCCGTTGAGACGACACTGTATGAACTATGGTTTGGCTAGAAACCTAAGATGTCGTTTCTTAAAGTTTGGGGTTGTGATGCTTATGGGAAAAAGTTTCAACCTAATAATCTCAAACCCAAATCGGAGAAGTGCATCTTCATAGGATACCCAAAAGAAAATGTTGGGTACACCTTCTATCACAGATCCGAAGGTAAGATCTTTGTTGCTAAGAATGGATTCTTTCTAGAGAATAAGTTTCTCTCGAAAGAAGTGAGTGGGAGGAAAGTAGAACTTGATAAGGTAATTGTACCTTCTCCGGAATTGGAAAGTAGTTCATCATAGAAATCAGTTCCAGTGATGCCTATATCGATTAGTGAGGAAGCTAATGATGATGATCATAAAACTTCAGATCAAGTTACTACCGAACCTCGTAGGTCAACCGGAGTATGCTCCGCACCAGAGTGGTACGGTAATCCTTTTTGGAAGTCATGTTACTAGACCATGACGAATCTACGAACTATGAGGAAGCGAGGATGAGCCCAGATTCCACGAAATGGCTTGAGGCCATGAAATCTGAGATCGGATCCGTGTATAGGAACAAAGTGTGGACTTTGGTGAACTTGCCCTATAATCGGCAAGCCATTAAGAATAAATGGATCTTCAAGAGGAAGACAGACACTGATAGTAGTGTTACTATCTACAAAGCTCGAATTGTGAAAAAAAGTTTTTGACAAGTTCAAGGTGTTGACTACGATGAGATTTTCTCACTCGTAGCGATGCTTAAAGTCTGTCTGAATCATGTTAGCAATTGCCACATTTTATGAAATCTGGCAAATGGATGTCAAAACTACATTCCTTAATGGATTTCTTAAAGAAGAGTTGTATATGATGCAACAAGAAGGTTTTTATCAATCTTAAAGGTGTTAACAAAGTGTGCAAGCTCCAGTGATCCATCTATGGACTGGTGCAAGCATCTCGGAGTTGGAATATACGCTTTGATAAGTTGATCAAAGCATATAGTTTTATATAGACTTGCGGTGAAGCCTATATTTACAAGAAAGTGAGTGGGAGCACTAGAACCTTTCTGATAAGTATATGTGAATGACATATTATTGATCGGAAATGATGTAGAATTTTTCTGGAAAACATAAAGGAGTGTTTGAAAGGAGTTTTTCAAAAGAACCCGGTAAAGCTGCTTAGATATTGAGCATCAAGATCTATAGAGATAGATCAAGACGCTTGAGAAGTTTTTTTCTATGAGTACATACCTTGACAAGTTTTTGAAGTAGTTCAAAATGGAACAGTCAAAGAAAGAGTTCTTGCCTATGTTGCAAGGTGTGAAGTTGAGTAAGACTCAAAGCCCGACCACGATAGAAGACAGAGAGAATGAAAGTCAATCCCTATGCCTCAGCCATAGGTTCTATAAAGTATGCCATGTTGTGTACCAGACCTATTGTATACCCTGCCCTATGTTTGGCAAGGAGTACAATTTTGATCTAGGAGTAGATCACTGGACAGCGGTCAAACTTATCCTTAGAGAACTAAGGAAATATTTCTTGGTTATAGAGGTGACAAAGAGTTCGTTGTAAAGAGTTACGTTGATGCAAGCTTTGACACCAATTTGGATGACTCTAAGTCACAATCTGGATACATATTAAAAGTGGGAGCAATTAGCTAAAGTAGCTCCGTGGAGAGCATTGTAGACATAGAAATTTGCAAAATACGTACAGATCTGAATTTGGCAGACCCGTTGACTAAACTTCTCTCACAAGCAAAACATGATCACACCTTAGTACACTTTGGGTGTTAATCACATGGCGATGTGAACTAGATTACTGACTCTAGTAAACCCTTTGAGTGTTGGTCACATGGTGATATGAACTATGGGTGTTAATCGCATGCTGATGTGAACTATTGGTGTTAAATCACATGGCGACGTGAACTAGATTATTGACTCTAGTGCAAGTGGGAGACTGAAGGAAATATGCCCTAGAGGTTATAATAAAGTTATTATTTATTTCCTTATTTCATGATAAATGTTTACTATTCATGCTAGAATTATATTAACTGGAAACTTAGTACATGTGTGAATACATAGACAAACAGAGTGTCCCTAGTATGCCCCTACTTGACTAGCTCGTTAATCAAAGATGGTTAAGTTTCCTAGCCATAGACATGTGTTGTCATTTGATGAACGGGATCACATCATTAGAGAACGATGTGATGGAAAAGACCCATCCGTTAGCTTAGCACTATGATCGTGTAGTTTATTGATATTGCTTTCTTCATGACGTATACATGTTCCTATGACTATGAGATTATGCAACTCCCAAATACCAGAGGAACACTTAGTGTGCTATCAAACATCACAATGTAACTCGGTGATTATAAAGATGCTCTACAGGTGTCTCCGATGGTGTTTGTTGAGTTGGCATAGATCAAGATTAGGATTTGTCACTCCGATTGTCGGAGAGGTATCTCTGGGCCCTCTCGGTAATGCACATCACTATAAGCCTTGCAAGCAATGTGACTAATGAGTTAGTCGCGGGATGATGCATTACGGAACAAGTAAAGAGACTTGCCGGTAACGAGATTGAACTAGGTATGATGATACCGACGATCAAATCTCGGGCAAGTAAACATACCGATGACAAAGGGTACAACGTATGTTGTTATGCGGTTTGATCGATAAAGATCTTCATAGAATATTTAGGAGCCAATATGAGCATCTAGGTTCTGCTATTGGTTATTGACCGAAGATGTGTCTCGGTCATGTCTACATAGTTCTCGAACCCATAGGGTCCGCACGCTTAACGTTCGATGACGACTTGTATTATGAGTTATGTGATTTGATGTACCAAAGGCTGTTCGGAGTCCCAGATGAGATCACGAACATGACGAGGAGTCTCGAAATGGTCAATACATAAAGATCGATATATTGAAAGGCTATATTCGGACATCGGAAAGGTTTCGAGTGATTCGGGTATTTTTTGGAGTGCCGGAGAGTTACGGGAATTCGCCGGGATAAGTATTGGGCCTTATTGGGTCATACGGGAACAAAGGAGGCAGGCCAAAAGGAAGGAAGGGCGCGCCCCCCTTGCCCTTTCCTACTCCCTCTCTTTCCCTATTTCTTCTCTCTTACTCTGGAAAGGAAAAGGGGAATCCTACTAGGACTTGGGAGTCCTAATAGGACTCCCCACACTTGGCGCGCCCCCTCTAGGGCCGGCCTCCTCCTCCTCCCTCCTTTATATACGTGGGAAGAGGGCACCCCAAAGGCACAATAGACAATCTCCTAGCCATGTGCGGTGCCCCCTTCACAGTTACACACCTCGGTCATATCGTCGTAGTGCTTAGGCGATGCCCTACGCCGGTAACTTCATCATCACCGTCGCCACGCCGTCATGCTGATGGAACTCTCCCTCGGCCTCAACTGGATCAAGAGTACGAGGGACGTCATTGAGCTGAACGTGTGCAGAACTCGGAGGTGCCATACATTCGGTGCTTGGATCGGTCGGATCATGAAGACGTTCGACTACATCAACCGCGTTACTAAACACTTACGCTTTTGGTCTACGAGGGTACGTGGACACACTCTCCCCGCTCGTTGCTATGCATCACCATGATCTTGCGTATGTGTCGGATTTTTTTTAAATTACTACGTTCCCCAACAGGGCGGCTGGAGGCAGCAACTGCCCACGTCGCGGCAGTGAGCAAGGGACGAAGCCAACCTCACCGGCTTTGTGGGAGTGAACGGCGGGGACCCCTGATCGGGACGTGCCGACAGTGGGTTTTCGCCGTTGGCGACGACGACCGCGTCTACACTAAGCATCCACCCCTTCCCCCGGCGGACGTGATCCACCGGGATGTTAGAGATGTGGCCACAGTTGTTTTGTGCGAGAGAGTGTGAAGAGAGCAACCCCAGCAAGCAACGGTGTAGGCTCGTCCTGCCTATGTATATAGTGGAGCAGTTTCCTTTTCTCTCCATATGAACCTATTTATATTGCGTACGTGCCACTGAAGAAAAAAAACTTTATTTATAAATGACGCGGCACCTACTACTTGTTCTCCTATAAACCTTGCACTTGGCATCTCCAAAATATTAACCTTGCGATTGGCTCTTCGCCTCTCCGGGAAGTCGAGCAATAATGGTACTACAGTATATATCGTTCTGGCTATATGAGACCGAATGAATTGCTGCACGTCCACCACGTGGGCGAGGGTCAAGGGGCGAGGGAGAGTGCATACTATTACGTCTGTTTCAATATGGACTATATACGGAGCAAAATGAGTGAATCTACACACTAAAATACGTCTATATACATCACTGTTTGGAGTATGTACTAGTAGTTCATATTGAAATCTACTAAAGGACATATATTCCAAACAATATGATAATCTCTCTAACCAAGGTAGGGACGAGGAGTAAATAGAGGGAGTACTAAAATTTTCTCCTCGTCCTGCGAGCCACCGCGCGCGTAGGCGAGGGAGCGAGCGTAAGGTGTAGTAAGCAAGCTTCACCTCGTCCTGCGAGCCACCGCGCCCGTGGGCGGGGGAGGCGGCGTAGTAAGAAAGCTTCTCCTTGTTCTGCGAGTTGACGGGACACATCAAAAGTAATACGTACAGAGCATCTCGAGTGTATAGAACCTTGCCTCTAAGGTAGGCCCCACATGGTTTGCCTCTTTTTTAACATAACACGTCAAGTCGCAATTTGTTTGTTCACCCGTGGTAGACGATCCTCCATCAAGTGGAAAACCAGTACACGTGTCAAATTACCATGTGGGCTACCCTTTCGTATAGAAATGAGCTCCACCGTGTACCCGCGCGGGTGTGGTTGGGAAAGAGACGGGAGTACGTGCGCCGTGCGTGCACCTCTTCTCTTCGTGCACGTCCCCCACCTACGTGGGTGTGTGTGAGATAGATACAAACCTAGACATATGGTGTGTGCATTCGTGAGTGTTTTTTGTTTGGGGGGTGTGATTTCGTGAATGTATCTATGGGAATATGTGTCGATGGCATGTCAAACAAAATTTTGCATGCAATGTGTGTGAAATAGGGGCCTATCCATATCATATATAGAGGGGGCAATCCACGATAAGAGAGGGAGGGGTCATAGATATCATAGAGTCGAAGAGAGGATCAAGTGGGTGGGTGCGAGATCGATGAAGAGAGCCATCGAAATTGTGTGTGTGCAAGTCAAAGATATAGGGCGACTGACCTACCGGAACGTCAGAGGGCACAGGGCAAGTTTGTGTGTGGCAGGGAGACATGACTAGAGCGCTCGATGTATCGGTTTGTGTGGGGGGGTGGGGGGAGGGGGAGGCAGAGGCCTAACTAGAGAGGTAGAACGACTCGTATATGTGTTGAGAAGGAGAGACCCAGCTATGTCTTGAGGGAGAGCGGTCGACATCCATACATAACTGAAGGATGGGAAATAGGTTGGGACACACACACACAAAGAGAAAGAGAGAGAGAGAGAGAGAGAGAGAGAGAGAGAGAGAGAGGAGAGAGAGGGAGGGAGAGGGGTAGAATGT
This sequence comes from Aegilops umbellulata, assembly GCA_032464435.1. Classification (NCBI taxonomy): domain Eukaryota; kingdom Viridiplantae; phylum Streptophyta; class Magnoliopsida; order Poales; family Poaceae; genus Aegilops; species Aegilops umbellulata. Next base: position 368,146,143 of record CP136054.1, on the reverse strand, counting down.
TGGATGGGTGATGGAGTTGCTTCTCGAAGATGGTGGGAGAGGCCTACTAGACAAACTGAGGGTAGAACTGCAATATTATCAATAAGAGTGGCGATGTGTTTCTGTGTGTGCCTGTGCGTGATAGATCTGTCGGGACGCGTGCATGGATGATGAAGGGGAACCATGTGTTTGGTAAGCAAACCTAACTAGATTGGTAGATCAATTATTGTTTGTCGAAGGAAGGGAGAGACATAACTAATGAGGTAGATCCATCGACGCGTGGGAAAAAGGAGTTATAAGGACCTAGCTAGCTATATGTTTAGCAGGAGATCGGTCGCTGTACATCCATTTGTTAAAGGCAAATAAGGCCCAGCGAGACGGATAGACAGAGAGAATGGAGCTAGGAGGTGGTGAGAGAGGCCGAGCTACTAGCTAGATAGGGGAGGAGTGTGCGGTTGTGAGATCGATGAAAAGAGGGGCGAGAGTTTACATGTGTGTGGGACCGTATGAGAGACACGAGGCATGGACACAAAAAGGAGGAGATGGAAGGTGCGTGTGTATGTTGTAGGCAGACATCGCTGAAGAGGTTTATCGATCAGTGTGTGTCGGAAAGGAGTTGTGGAGACTGTGGGAGAATGACCTAAAGAAAAAAAATGAATGTGCGCGATGGATAGAATGCTGAGGGATGGGGAGGGCGAGGAGGGCGTGTGCGTGCACGAGAGAAAGTTAGTGCCAGCTACAAAGGTTAGAGGATTGTGTGGGTGTAAGAGACTAACAAAGATCATAATTTGATATGAAAGTGGATTCATATATTTGAATAGGAGATCATAGTGTTATAAACATATGCATGCATGAATATAGCGGTGATACGCGTGATGTGGTTTTGCACATATTATACCATAATGTGATAATGCATGTCATTTGCAACTCACAGCTAAATGTCGAACAATCTAAACCATACTATACATCGAACAATCTCACATTTTATTTGAATGTGTGATAATGTGTGGCGTTTGCAGCTTACAACTAAATATCGAACAATCTAAACAATACTATATATCGAACAATCTCACATTGTATTGGAATTTGTGGTAATGTGTGGTGTTTGCAACTCACATCTAAATACTTGTAGGCGTAGGGGGCGGGGCACCATACATTATGTGATAAACACATTATATATATGAGACATAGTTTAGATTATGAAGATCTATCTAGAGCTTGAAATGTACTGTGATTTGAAATCAACATAAAGTGGATTCAAAAAATTGAGTTCGAGTTTATATAGTACACATAGTTCATATCTAACTCGAGAGTAATCATGTGGTGTGCTATGAAGATAATACACAAACGATGGTTTAACTTGACAATAATGATAATTGTAGATCTTATTAAAATAGATAAACGAATTCAAATGGTTTGACTTCACAACAATCATTATTGTAGATCTTATTCAAATAGAGAAACGAATTCAAATTTAGTTCATATTGAAGCGGTAGTATATACGTTTGGAATGCACTAAAACGTTCATTTGAGTAGCAGGTTGCATGCATTATACACGTAGCGAAATATTTTAATTGAACATAACATGAATTCAAAGTTTTGAATGACATTTGTAGTACAAATTGATTTGGTACAGTACATGGGACTAGACTCTCTTGTGTGCTGCGGATTGATGTTTTTTGTTCTTTCATTGATGGAAGTGCGAATTGATTTGATACAGTACACGTTAGGCTTGTACGGAAATTTCAACCCACGCCTTGTTACCCCGAAATTTTTAAGATATATCTTTGTCTCGTTGTGCTCCGACAACTCCCTCCATCTCAACGGTCGCCTTGCTATTCAAAAATTACAACGCGCGCGAAAACTCCCACCTCCTGTGAAATCCCGACACGCGAAATGCCCGTGATACCCCTGAACCGAAAGAACCGCCTAGGTCAAATCGGTGGGGGTACTTTCGTAACTTACCCCACATTTCGGACAAGCGCGTCCCTAAGCCATGGTTCCCCACTCCCATCCCATCCGCCCACCCATTCGTACATCAAGGCCGCGAAAACCCGCGAAGCCCCATACCCTCCTTCGTCCGCCACCTAGCCGGAGCCTCTTCCCCGATGACGTCGTCCATAGCAACACCTCGATGTCCCTCATCCACCGTACCGTATGTGGATCCGTCGTTGATCTCGTCGTCCCACCGGTTCAGCCACCCCGCCCTCCACCTCCAAGGAGTTACCCCGATGTTCCCCTCGTCTTTCGCGCCACCTCCATTCCCACACCGCCACCTTCACCTGCACCATCGGAACAGCATCATCATCATCGTTTCCTCGGATGAAGCTGAGGCCTAATCAGCGCCACCAAAGAGATTGTACACTAATCGCCGCAGTTTCTTCTTGATTCGATCTCACGATGCTATCGACGCTCGGTCCCGAGCCGGCACGGCGCGGCTCCATCCACGGCGGCATCGCCGGCCACTTCCTCCACAGCATCGCTCCCTCGGCGGCGACGTCCACATCAGTAGGAGCTGCTGCTACTTTAACTCTCGCTCGCGCTGCTGGTCTGCTCTTGCTCTCGGTCCCCTGCTTGGTCTACTCTTGCTATTACTCTTGCTCTTGCTCGCGCTGCTGCTCTCGCTCTTGCTCTTGCTTGCGATGCTGCTCCGATTTAGCTACACTTCAGTCAACTGGATCGACTTTTGGGTCGGTCGATTTTCAGGGGGTGGGGGGCTCGCCGCGGGGAGGGGGCTCGCCAAAGAGGTACCCCATCTTAGGGTTCAGGGTGGGGGCGGTGGTCGCCGGCGGTGGTGGGGCAATGGCGTGAGGATCGCCGGAGAAAAAGCTTGGCACGGGGGCCTAGAGGGATGGTCGGGGCGGCGGCGGACCGGCGGTGGGGAGTGGTTTCGGGGCGGGCGGGGCGGCGCACATCCAGTCGCGAGCGGCGGGGGGGCAGCTGTTTGCCCGGTGGTGGCTGGCGGCTCAGGGGGTGGAGGTTGAAGATGAACTGCAGGCCCTTGATTTCGTATCCAACGGCTGGAAAATTGACTGGCCAGAGATGAAAACGTTAGTCGACTGACGTGTATCCTCACCTGATGCTGCTACACGACCAGCTGCCCCGGCTCTCGCACGCGTTGCTGCTGCTGCTACTGCTTTTCTGATACTGGTGCATTAAGTTTCGACAGTACAATTCAGTTTCGATAGCAAAATTCAGTTTCGACAGTTAAGTTCATTTTTGACAGTTAAATTCAGTTTTGACAGTTAAGTTCAGAGATGAGCGGCTGATGTATTTTACATCTAGCACTTTGTGGTTATGTATTTTACGTCATCTATTGGAGATGCTATTAGAATTCCACTCAGGTTAACGTTGTCTCTCTTGTCCTGCTTCAGCCTCGGCGTCGTACAACTCACCGGAGCTGCTCCAACGACGAAACCCTCCATCACAGCAGAGCAGTACCCCGGGCTCCATCTCTAGACGCCTAAGATCTTCTTCCCCTCCTCCGACAACCAAGTCAGCCGGATCATCCCCACCGACCAATCCAATCACGCTGAGATCGACATGGCTTCGCCAAAGAGGTTGTACACTTGTTGCATCTCTATTTACTCTACATGTTATATATATATATATATATATATATATATATATATATATATATATATATATATATATATTGTCCACTAACACACGCAGTAACGTGAAATACGATTAGTTTCTCCTATTGTATGACAAGCAGTTAGGTACCAGACAACTTAGCTATCCTGATGGACTCTCTTGAACGGCATCATTATTTATCTCTGCGTGTTTGAGCTGTGCATTTGTCGATGGGCCTGGGAGTTGAGCTAGTAGGGCAGTGGCCTGGGTCCAAAGTAGTAGAAGTAGCACAAAAACATTTTTTGAGTGTAGGCTTTTCCTTCCTCAAGCCTGCCTGCTAGAATCGCCAGTGCTTGAAAGGAAAAGTGAAGGGAAAACATAGGAATTGGAAAGTTTCCTATGGTACTTCTATTCATGCATTTGGTTCAAAGGAATGGAGCAAAGGAAAACTGTAGGATTTGTTCCTTTAGTGTCTCCTTGAAAGAAAAACCGTAGGAATTTTAATATCCACTTGTCCTCCTTTTGAAATTCCTATTCATGATGCACAAGACTAAGAGATAGTAGCATAACAGCATTATAACCGTACATTTTCTTGTGGTTTGACTTAATCTCACCATGCTTCTTTGCATCCTGTGATCTTCCAATTCTTGTGAACCAAACACCCAGATTGGCAGAAATCGTGTGTTTTTAAATTCTCTGTTTTGCACATGCATTCCTATCCTATTACTGTGTATTTCCTATCCCTGGGTTATTAGAATCCTCCAATTCAAACGAGCCCTTACAGAATTACTTCTCTTACAGATAGTTGTCAAAGAAAACCTTGTGTGGTTTGTCCCGCTCCTGCTGCGCCGCCATCCGCCCCGCTCAACTGCTCCAATGACAGAAGGGTCCATCATAGCAGGGATCCGGCCTCCAGACTGCCTTTCGCCGCCTAAGATCTTCTTCCCCGCCGCTAGTAGCCATGACAACTGCATTACCATCATCAACCGAGCAGATGACCTCGAGGACTACACGAGTCCGCAAGAGAGGTCGCACTCTTTCGTATCTGCTTACGTTATGCATCGCTTAGTCTACTTTATCATCCTATTCACCGATTAGACTCTGAGTTAGCTCCAAACTAATGGTCAAACTTGAGTTTTTAAATGGTTGTGGGGTACATATCGGGGCCGCAATCAATAGTATCTATCTACTATCTGGTTAATCTCTGGTGTCTACTATGAGTTTCATGTTGGGTGGGAAACAAACAGTAAAGAAGCCATTATCTGTATTTTTTAAGTGAAGGCATTATCTGCCTGCTATCATTGGTTTTGGGTCTATCCACAGGTTGCTACCATCACTCTGGATTTCTGCATCCACTCCTTACATAATCTCACTATGTTTTATTCCTATGCATGTCAGTTATTGTACAAAATGGAACTGAACATGTAGAGCAAAAGGGACAAGCCTTGCGTGGCAATAAAATTTCATGCAGACGTCACTCCATGGTAGGCACAAAGGCATCCCCCTCCACCCATTTCGGTTTGTAATCAAGAGGAAGATATCTATTCTGAGGGGGATTCAGAAGGAGAAGACCACTCCTATTTACCCCCTGAGGTCTTCGCTCTAACTTGGCATGCTGATGTTCGTTATATCATGCATATGGTGCCTTGCATTGCTTACTTTATACATCAAATATGTCATCTGCTTAGTTTAGACATGCTTTGCGTGAATGCCATCTGTTTAGTTTATTCATCATTTATGTGAATTATGCAAGGCCATCTTGTTTAGCCAGACATCATATATGTGAATTTTGCAATGCCATCCTGCTTATCCAGTCATCTTATATGTGAATTATATCAGTCCATCCTTTTTTTCCGTTACGTATTACATTTGTCAACAATGTTAGTACATTCAACTACTCTTCGTGTGCATCAGCCATTTGACACGGTGATGGAAAATTCTGGAGTGAAAATAAGGTCTTCAGAGTAGACTATGATGTCTGACAAAGTGCATATCTCGCTGGTTACGGATAGCTCCTCAAAGGAGGATTCAGATACAGATGACCAGTTCTATCCCCCCCCGAGGTGTATGCTCTAACTTGGCAGGGTTATGTTGTTCATATCATGCGTATGGTGTCTTGCATTGCTATGTCAATTGATTAGTTTAGACATGCTTTGTGTGAATGCCACATGTTTAGTGTCTAATTACCATATATGTGAATTATGCATTGCCATCTTGTTGCAAGACATTATATATGTGAATTATGCAATGCTATCTTGTTGCAAAGGCATTATATATGTGAATTATGCAATGCCATGCTGTTTAGTCAATCATCATGTATGTGAATTATATCATGCTATCATTTTTTTGTATTACATGTTCCATTTGTCGACAACGTTTGTATATTCAACTACTCTTCCTGTGCATCAGCCATTCGAAGCGGTGATGGAAGTATCTGGAGTGAAAACAAGGTATTCAGAGCAGACCATGCTACCTGCTGAAGCAGACATCTTGCTGGTTACACAGAGCTCGTCAGAGGAGGATTCAGAGACTGATGACCAGTCCTATTTCCCCCCTGAGGTCTATGCTCAAACTTGGCAGGGTTATATTACCCATGTCATGCATGTTGTCTTGCATTGCTTAGTTTTTACATCATATATGGATTGCCATATGCTTAGTTGCTTACTTTATAAATCATATATTTGAATTATATCATGCCATCATGTTTACATACACAGCATCTATCTGAATTATGGCATGGAAACCCATTTAATAAAGACATCATATAGTTATATCATCTCATCATGTTTATTGTTTATAGTCATCATATTTTGAATTATGTCATTCTAACCGTGAATTATATCATGCTATCATGTTTCCATAGGCGGTATGTATGTGAATTATGGCATGCCAACCTATTTAATAAACACATTATATAGTTATATCATGTCATCCTGTTTACATAGTCATCATATTTTGAACTATGTCTTTCCATCTTTTTTAGTTAGCCATCATAATGTGAAATTGTGTCATGCTATCCTGTTTAGTTAGCCATCATATATGTGAAATTGTGTCATGCTATCATGTTTGGTTAGACAACATAAATGTGAATTATTTCATGCCCTCTTTTATTCCCCACTATCGATTGCACCTGTCTATCATACAATGTCCGTACATTCAATTACTTTTCTTGTTTATCAGCCATTAGAATTGGAGAGGGTGATGGCAGTATCTAAGGGAGTAACAACACGGTCTTCAGAAAAGATAGTGCTACCAGCTGATGCAGATAGAACCACGGTTGTACTTGCCCAAGAACCAGCCCCACCACACATAACCCAGACTCTCGCAGATTGTACCCCTACCCAGTTGGACAGAGAACCAACTACACCCCTTCTAACCCCAACCCTAGTAGATAGTAACCCAATTCCAGTTGACACGGCACCGTCTCCACCATAGAGCACCCAAACACGAGTAGTTAGTAAGGTAACTACAGTGACCAAACCACGAGGACCACCACTCCGAATCCCAACTCAACGCTTAAAGGAGAAGAAGAATTGTTCTCAGGTCAGGTTCTGTAGCTATGGTTCATACTCCTTTGCTCTTGCATCACTGTATTTACTCATACCAACTATTTTCAAATTTGAAGGATGGAATTGAAACTCCAATGGCGCAACAGGTATGTTTTAAACCTATTTCTTTAACTGGTTTGCTATTGTAACTTGCTCTATGTTGATTTCAGTTTCAATTGAATAAATAGTTATGTTCTCATGTCATGCACATTACAAGTGTTGTTATTGCTCTATAGTTTCCCACACTTATATTCTGTCTATTCTGCTTTGTCTTGAACAAATATTATTTGAACTGTGTCTCTATCTTGATTTGGCAACAAAAACTAGAATGATATAGACCATAAAGTGACCATGGTACATAGATATATGTTTGTTTCATGTTGTTATCCTGTCCACTTTACTACTGAACTGATTTACCAAAATGAGTTTCATATACAACATGGTAAACCTGTGATGTGTCTGCTTGTTTCTCTTTTAGAATGCGGACAAAATATTGGAGAACAGTACCCCGTTATGCAATGGTAAAGGAAGTAATGCAGACAAGGTTCAAGATAGTGAGACATCCCTGTTGGTCTCCAAGAAAGCTGATAAAAACTATCTTGACGATAGTGAGAGAACCCAAAAGTCATGTCTTGATGTAGTGTTCGAGTTACCAGCCACTACCACTGGCACAAGCTCTTCGAACTCGCAGCCTGAATCAGTTCCTCTTCTTGAGTCTCAACTTCAAGTTGAAAGACATCGATCATATGTGCTGCGACAGGAAGCTGAAGGACCGAGGAAGTCCCTGCAGAATTCAGATGCATACTTTCTGGTGCAACAACAAGCGCTGGAGGATTTAAGCGCAAAACAAGAGAAAGTTAATAAGCTTGCTAAGCATCTTGCCAGCATTATGGGTACCCAGGATATTGTTTCTTGAGATATTCTGAAGTGGTTTCAGTTCTGGACTTGTTTTGCTGCGGCGTTTATTTGCACTAGTCGCCAACTTTGACAACCCATGTATATGATATGCTGCTTTGTTCCCTATATTTGCAATGGTGGTGAACTTTGATGCCCAGTGGATGTAATATGTGTAATAGCCTAGCGTAAGTTGCTTGCTTATTTATTTCCTTATTGTCTTATTTATTTGTTTGCTTGTAGTCAGTGCAGTTCTTTTTCCGTGGTTTGGCTGCAATAACCTATCTTTTAAAACTAGGCCACAATAACCATGGGCTACATATTGACTGTAGTTACCATGGGCCTCCTACGGGCCGTAAAAACAATGGGCCTCCTACGGGCCGTAGAAACAATGGGCCTTCTACGGCCCATAGCATCAATGGGCCTTCTACGGGCCGTATGATCGATCGGCCAAACATGGGCCAATAACAAATCGCATTATGGGCCATAAATGGGCTAGATTCGGAATCATCCATTCATGGGCCGACAATAACAGGTCATCGTTAATCGGCCGTATTTGATGACGCTATGAAAATGGCCCAATGGATTAACGGGCCGCAAATGGTTCGATTGTAACCACAGGCTGAATTTGGCCCACAAGCAGAAAAGGCCAGTAACGGGCCGTAAGTAACCGAATGCTGGAAATAAGCCCAAGAATAAATGGGCCCTGAGAAGGCCGAAAGATAACACGGGTTGGAAATGGCCCAATGGAATAATGGGTCGTTCGTGGGTATGAAGCGATACACTGTTCATTGCGGGCCAGATTCACTACGGGTCGTTAATGGGCCAAGAGTTACAAATGGCCCCGTATGGGCCGAAAGACATCATGGGCCATACATGGGCCGGAAGTTACAATGGGTTGGAATCATATTGGACGGCCCAGATGAAGCTACTAGGCTTAATTCTGATAGGCCGTAACAACCATGAGTTAGCGGGCCGTAAATGGCCTATATAGGAACATGCTTTCCGTGGGCCGGCCCGTTACCTTTTAACCAAGTCAAACGGGCCGGCCTTTTCACCGGAATGGGCCTCTGTTGGGCCGTGCCACGTGTCGACCTATCATAGGCGCCTCCTGTCCAATGAATGGATGACATCTGTCCCAACGGTGAGCCAACACGTGTTTCCTCCGGCCAATGACAATTTCACACATGGAAAATCCTCATTGGTCCAGGCTATTAACGGGTTATCGGATCCAAAATCGGACTTGATAGCTTAACAATGACCCGTTATGGTGGATGCCATGTGTCGGTCACCCTTGACGAAAGCACTTCCATGATGCGTGATTTATCGTCATGGAAGTGGACACTTCCGTGATGATAATTTTGGTAATGTCATGGAACACTTCTACGACAACACAGGTATGACTATCTTGATTCTGTCATAAAATCGTCATGGATGTACATGCATGACAGAAAACATGACCTACTGTGACAAACACGTATCATCACGGAAGTGTTTTTTTGTAGTGACGGGCTGGAAACGAACCCTGTGAATCATGGGCCGTTAATGGGTACAAAGAAATGTACTGTTCATTATGGGATAGAGTCACCGTGGGCCACTAAAGGGCCTAAAGATACGAAAGGCCTCATATGGGCCGAAAGACGTCGTGGGCCATACATGGGCCGAAAGTGAAACGGGCTCGTGTTATATTCGACGGCCCACATGACGTTGTTGGGCCGATTTCGGGAAGGCTTTAACGGGTCGTGAGTTACCGGGTCGTAAAATGGGCTATCCGTGAACAGACCGTTAACAGGCTTTTCATGGGCCGGCCCGCTAACTTTTGACCAGGTCAAACGGGCTGGCCTTTGTAAGCTAAATGGGCCAGTGGTGGGCCGTCGCACTTGTCGACATATCATAGGCGCCTATCTGACCCAATGACGAGCTGACACGTGTTTCCTTATGCCAATGAGAATTTTACACGTGGAAAATCCCCATTGGTCCGGGCTGTTAACGGGTTATCGGATCCAAAACCGGACCCGATAGCTTAACGGCGACCCATTACGGTGGATGCCATGTGTCGGTTCACTTCCATGATGATAATTTTGGTATTGTCATGGAACACTTCTACGACAACACAGGTATGACTATCTTGATTCTGTCATAAAATCATCATGGATGTACATACATGACAGAAAAGGTGACCTACTATGACAAACAGGTATCATCACGGAAGTGTATTTTTTGTAGTGGTTGTCGGCACTTGTGGGGCCCAGCAGAGCGCGGTGCTATTCGGAGGGGGTGGGATTGTGTGGGAGAGCTCAGTGTTGTGAATAGGGCGGGCATGCAATTAATTAGCTTTCGCGGCTGACCTCGCAGACGTAATTTTCGTCCAGTCCTGCGCTGGAATTTGAAAAAATTAGTAGCAGTGGCGACTGAGGCCGGTGGCCCGCCACATGGTCTTTAACCTACCATTGGCGGGCAGTAAGCAGGACTCGCCGCAGCTATGTTCTGCCAAAACCGGACATCTGACAAGGATAACTAGTAGCAGTTGCTAGTCATCACTCGCCACTACTTGGTCATCTACTTGTGGCGGGCGCTAGGTGATAACCCACAAGTATAGGGGATCAATTGTAGCCTCTTTCGATAAGTAAGAGTGTCGAACCCAACGAGGAGCTAAAGGTAGAACAAATATTCCCTCAAGTTCTATCGACCACCGATACAACTCTACGCACGCTTAACGTTCGTTTACCTAGAACAACTACGAAACTAGAAGTAATTTGTAGGTGTTGTTTGATAGGTTTGCAAGATAATAAAGAGCACGCAAATAAAAACTAGGGGCTGTTTAGATAAAGACACAATAAAGTAAATATGGCGAGTGTGGAAAAGTGGTGGTAGGAGTTGCAAAATTGTCCCTAAGCAATTGACTACTTTACTAGACCGATAGCAAGTTTTATGTGGGAGAGGCCACAACGAGCATGTCATCCCTGACTTGGAATTCTATGCACTTATGATTGGAACTATTAGCAAGCATCCGCAACTAATAACATTCATTAAGGTAAAACCCAACCATAGCATTAAGATATATTGGTCCCCCTTCAATCCTGTATGCATCAATTTCTATGCTAGGTAGAAGCTTCTATCACTCTTGCCCTCCAATACATAGTCCTATCAACATACAACTAACCCTATGGTGTGATCCACGCGCGCGCTCATATGATGGGCACCAAAGGACAGCAACATAACCACAAGCAAATTAAATCAATCATAGCAATTCATCAATCACCGATAGGATAATGAAAATCTACTCAGACATCATAGGATGGCAACACATCATTGGATAATAATATGAAGCATAAAGCACCATGTTCAAGTAGAGGGTACAACGGGTTGAGCGAGAGTGGACCGTTGTAGATAGATGGGGGAAGTTGATGGAGATGTTGGTGAAGATTGCGGAGGTATTACTGAAGATCGCGGTGATGATGATGGTGGCCACGGCAGCGTTCCGGTGCCACCGGAAGAGAAGGGGAGAGGGGGGGCCCTTCTTCTTCTTCTTCTTCTTCCTTGACCTCCTCCCTAGATGGGAGAAGGCTTTCCCCTCTAGTCCTTGGCCTCCATGGCATGGGAGGGGCGAAAGCCCCTCCGAGATTGGATCTGTATCTCTGTCTCTCTCTGTTTCTGCGTTCTCGTGTTCTGCCCTTTCATCGTTTCGTATATATATGGAGATCCATAACCCTGATTCGATTGAAACCTTCACCGAGATTTTTTCTAAAAATTATCTTTCTTGCAGCCGAAGAAGAGCAGCAACCGCCTTACGGGTGGCCCACAAGGGGGGCAGACGCCCCCTGCCTCGTGGCCACCTCGGGCATCGTCTCGCGTTGATTCTTCCTCCCATATTATCCAAATATTCCAAAAATATTCTTCGTCCGTTTTTATCCTCTTTGGATTCTGTTTGATATGGGGTTTCTGGGAAACATAAAACATGCAACAAACAGCAACTGGCGCTGGGCACTGGATCAATATGTTAGTCCCTAAAATAGTATAAAAAGTTGCCAAAAGTATATGAAAGTTGTAGAATATTGGCATGGAACAATAAAAAATTATAGATACGACGGAGACGTATCAGCATCCCCAAGCTTAATTCCTGCTCGTCCTCGAGTAGGTAAATGATAAAAAAAGATAATTTTTTATGTGGAATGCTACCTAGCATAATCTTGATCATGTATCTAATCATGGCATGAATATTAAGACACGAGTGATTCAAAGCAATAGTCTATCATTTGACATAAAAACAACAATACTTCAAGCCTACTAATAAAGCAATCATGTATTTTGAAAATAACATGGCCAAAGAAAGTTATCCCTACAAAATCATATGGTCTGGCTATGCTCCATCTTCACCACACAAAATATTCACATCATGCACAACCCCGATGACAAGCCAAGCAATTGCTTCATACTTTCGAAGTTCTCAAACCTTTTCAACTTTCACGCAATACATGAGCGTGAGCCATGGACATAACACTACAGGTGGAATAGAATATGATGGTGGAGGTTGTGTGGAGAAGACAAAAAGGAGAAAGTCTCACATCGACGCGGCTAATCAACGGGCTATGGAGATGCCCATCAATTGATGTCAATGTGAGGAGTAGGGATTGCCATGCAACGGATGCACTAAGAGCTATAAGTGTATGAAAGCTCAAACTGGAAACTAAGTGGGTGTGCATCCAACTTGCTTGCTCATGAAGCCCTCGGGCATTTGAGGAAGCCCGTCATTGGAATATACAAGCCAAGTTTTATAATGAAAATTCCCACTAGTATATGAAAGTGATAACTCAAGAGACTCTCTATATGAAGAACATGGTGCTACTCTGAAGCACAAGTGTGGTAAAAGGATAGTAACATTGACCCTTCTCTCTTTTTCTCTCATTTTTTCTCTCTTTTTTTGTTTTTGTTTTGGTGGGCTTCTTTGGCCTTTTTTTATAAAGTCCGGAGTCTCATCCCGACTTGTGGGGGAATCATAGTCTCCATCACCCTTTCCTCACTGGGGCAATGCTCTAATAATGGTGATCATCACACTTTTATTTACTTACAACTCAATATTACAACTCGATACTAGAACAAAGATATGACTCTATATGAATGCATCCGGCGGTGTACCGGGATGTGCAATGATCTAGCGTAGCAATTACATAAAAAACAGACAAGCCATGAAAACATCATGCTAGATATCTTACGATCATGCACAACAATATGACAATGAATGCTCAAGTCATGTATATGATGATGATGGAAATTGAATGGCAATATATCTCAGAATGGCTATGGAAATGCCATGATAGGTAGGTATGGTGGCTGTTTTAAGGAAGATATAATGAGGTTTATGTGTGACAGAGCGTATCATATCACGGGGTTTGGATGCACCGGCGAAGTTTGCACCAACTCTCGAGGTGAGAAAGGGCAATGCACGGTACCGAAGAGGCTAGCAATGATGGAAAGGTGAGAGTGCGTATAATCCATGGACTCAACATTAGTCATAAAGAACTCACATACTTATTGCAAAAATCTATTAGTCATCGAAACAAAAGTACTACGTGCATGATCCTAGGGGGATATATTGGTAGGAAAATACCATCGCTCGTCCCCGACCGCCACTCATAAGGAAGACAATCAATAAATAAATCATGCTCCGACTTCATCACATAACGATTCACCATACGTGCATGCTACGGAAATCACAAAATTCAACAAGTATTTATACTAATCCACAACTACCCACTAGCATGACTCTAATATCACCATCTTTATATCGCAAAACTATTGCAAGGAATCAAACAATCATATTCAGGGATCTAGAAGTTTTATGTAGGATTTTATGACTAACCATGTGAATGACCAGTTCCTGTCATCTCTCTAAATAGATATAAGTGAAGCAAGAGAGTTTAATTCTTTCTACAAAAGATATGCCCACGCTCTAACAAATATAAGTGAAGCAATAGAGCATTCTACAAATGGCGGTTTTCTATGTGAAGACAAATAGGCAATCCAAACTTCAAATGATATAAGTGAAGCACATGAAGCATTCTATAAAGCCATACTCAAAAGATATGAGTGAAGTGCAAAGAGCATTCTATAAATCAACCAAGTACTATCTCATACCAGCATGGTGCATAAAAGAAAAATGAAAACTAAATGCAAAAGACGCTCCAAGATTTGCACATATCACATGAATGAAACGAATCCGAAAACATACCGATGCTTGTTGAAGAAAGAGGGGATGCCTTCCGGGGCATCCCCGAGCTTCGACACTTGAGTCTCCATGAATATTTATTTGGGGTGCCTTGGGCATCCCCAAGCTTGAGCTCTTGCCTCTCCTTCTTCTCCTCACATCGAGACCTTCTCGATCATCAGACACTTCATCCACACAAAACTTCAACCGAAAACTCGGTAAGATCCGTTAGTATAATAAAGAAAATCACTACTCTAAGTACTGCTGCAAACCAATTCATATTTTGTTTTTGCATTGTGTATACTGTAGTATAACTTTTCCATGGCTTAATCCACTGATATAAATCGATAGTTTCATTAAAACAACCAAACTATGCATCAAAAACAGAATCTGTCTAAAACAGAATAGTCTGTAATAATCTGAACATTCACTGTACTTCCAATATTTGAAAAATTCTGCCAAAATTAGGAAAAATAAAAAAATTCTATAGAAAGATAGTGCAAAATTTTTCAGAACCATTTGATGTTCCAGTAAAAAATGTAAAATCGCACACTACAGCCAAAGTTTCTGTCCTGCACCGTACAAACCAACAAGCATTGTAAACATCCTAAAGGCAAACCTTGGCACATTATTTTTATAATACAATGGAATTGTACAAGGGTATAATTATTCTTGTTGAGAAGTTTCCGTAATCAAGATTCACAAAGTTTCCATGGGCATGAACAAAGTTCAAGGATGTCCCCCACTTTCACAATGCTCGTCTATCTCACTTTCACTTTTCTTTTTGAAAAGTTTTGGGTTCCCCTCTTTATTTTTTTGTTTTTAAACTATATAAAAGCACACAAAATAAATAAATGACTCTCTAAAACTTCTGGGTTGTCTCCCTGGCAGCGCTTTCTTTAAAGCCATTAAGCTAGGCATATAGTGCTCAAGTAATGGATCCACCCGGATCCCAAGGTATATCAAAGCCAATTTTAATTAGCAATGATCTGGCATTTAGTAGTGAGAACAAAGCAACATATATCAAGCAATGACGAAGTCTAACTCGCTTCCTATGCATCGGCATGTCATAAAAGAACAATTCATGCACACATAGTAAAAGGCCAATGCATAGTATAAACAGTTTCTTGCAATTTTATCGTATTGGAAACATAGAGAGGTGGGGATATAGTTCCTCTTTCATAATAATTGCAAGTAGGAGCAGCAAGCACATGCATATTATATTCATCAAAATCATCATGTGTAATAGTAAAACACAACTCATCAATATAATCCTTAGTAAGTGCAAACTTCTCCGATATAGTGTAGTCGGGAGAATTCAAAAAGATAATAGGACTATCATGTGTGGGTGCAATAACAACAATTTCATGTTTAACATAAGGAACTATAGCAAGTTCATCTCCATAAGCATAATTCATATTGGCATCTTGGCCACAAGCATAGCAAGCACCATCAAAAAGGGATATTTCAAGAGAATCAACGGGATCAAAACAATCATCATAGCAATCATCCTTTGGTAAACACGAAGGGAAATTAAACAATGTATGAGTTGAAGAGTTGCTCTCATTAGAAGGTGGGCACGGGTAGCTAATCCGCTCTTCCTCCTTTTGTTCTTCGCTCTCCTCATCATCTTTTTCATCCAATGAGCTCACAGTTTCATCAATTTTTTCTTCCATAGACTCCTGCAAAATATTAATCTCTTCTTGGACAGCGGAGGAGTCCTCAATATATGGTTTAACATAGGCATTAGAAGCATAATTATCATAAAAATATTCAAGTATGGCAAAATTTTCAGATTTGAAGAGTAGCGTCATACGTTTCAATCAAAGAAGCAATTTCGTAAGCACCCTTAAAAGCAATAAATTCTTCAATTTGTTGAACATCATAGTAATTATAAACACCTTTAGCATACGAAGATACGATTCCATTATCAATAAACTCACATTGGTAGGGAAGGTGTTTCTTAGGGTTTCAGAACAACAAGTAACATCATATATTTCGTATAAATTCCAAGCATATCATTGCAAATGATGAATTTGATCCAGTAAATGTTTCCCTTTTTCAGATATGCGGTGTCGCACATAACAAGCATGCTCATCTAAATATTTTTCCTCAACTAAGCTAGTTGGGGTTTCAACACGAGCACATAGGGATCGAAGATGATCCAAGTAATAAGCTTCAGGAGTGTGATAGATTTTGAGTGGTTCTTCAACCATTGGTTCAGTAGGTACAACTATTTTTTTTGGTATTTTGTGTTTCCTACCCATAAGTAAAGATAGAAAACAACTAAGAACAACAAATAAAAATTACTTAGTGATAAAGAAAACAAGCACACATGAGAATATTCACCCCACGCTATTGCTCCCTGGCAACGGCGCCAGAAAAAGGTCTTGATAACCCACAAGTATAGGGGATCAATTGTAGCCTCTTTTTATAAGTAAGAGTGTCGAACCCAGCGAGGAGCTAAAGGTAGAACAAATATTCCCTCAAGTTCTATCGACCACCGATACAACTCTACGCACGCTTAACGTTCGCTTTACCTAGAACAAGTATGAAACTAGAAATACTTTGTAGGTGTTGTTTGATAGGTTTGCAAGATAGTAAAGAGCACGTAAATAAAAACTAGGGGCTGTTTAGATAAAGATACAATAAAGTAAATATAGCGAGTGCGGAAAAGTGGTGGTAGGAGTTGCGAAATTGTCCCTAAGCAATTGACTACTTTACTAGACCGATAACAAGTTTTATGTGGGAGAGGCCACTGCTAGCATGTCATTCCTGACTTGGAATTCTATGCACTTATGGTTGAAACTATTAGCAAGCATCCTCAACTACTAACGTTCATTAAGGTAAAACCCAACCATAGCATTAAGATATATTGGTCCCCCTTCAATTCCGTATGCATCAATTTCTATGCTAGGTAGAAGCTTCTGTCACTCTTGCCCTCCAATACATAGTCCTATCAACATAAAACTAACCCTATGGTGTGATCCACGCGCGCGCTCATATGATGGGCACCAAAGGACAGCAACATAACCACAAGAAAATTAAATCAATCATAGCAATTCATCAACCATGATAGGACAACGAAAATCTACTCAGACATCATAGGATGGCAACACATCATTGGATAATAATATGAAGCATAAAGCACCATGTTCAAGTAGAGGGTATAGCGGGTTGCGGGGGAGTGGACCGTTGTAGATAGAGGGGGAAGGTGATGAAGATGTTGGTGAAGATGGCAGAGGTGTTGGTGAAGATCACAGTGATGATGATGGTGGCCACGGCAGCGTTCCGGCGCCACCGGAAGAGAAGGGGAGAGGGGGGCCCTTCTTCTTCTTCTTCCTTGACCTCCTCCCTAGATGGGAGAAGGGTTTCCCCTCTGGTCCTTGGCCTCCATGGCATGGGAGGGGCGAAAGCCCCTCCGAGATTGGATCTGTATCTCTATCTCTCTCTGTTTCTGCGTTCTCGTGTTCTGCCCTTTCACCGTTTCGTATATATATGGAGATCCGTAACTCCGATTGGATTGAAACCTTCGCCGAGATTTTTTTCCTGAAAATTAGCTTTCTTGCGGCCGAAGAAGAGCAGCAGCCGCCTTACGGGTGGCCCACGAGGGGGGCAGGCGCGCGCCCTACCTCGTGGCCACCTCGGGCACCGTCTCACATTGATTCTTCCTCCCATATTCTCCAAATATTCCAAAAATATTCTCCGTCCGTTTTTATCCCGTTTGAATTCCATTTGATATGGGGTTTCTGCGAAACATAAAACATGCAACAAACAAGAACTGGCACTGGGCACTGGATCAATATGTTAGTCCGAAAAATAGTATAAAAAGTTGCCAAAAGTATATGAAAGTTGTAGAATATTGGCATGGAAAAATAAAAAATTATAGATACGACGGAGACGTATCACTAGGTAGTGCCCATCACTGCTGAGTTACGCAACAAGTCCTGCCTGGGAGATTATGTCCGTGGCGGGGCAATAGCTGTGGTGGGCAGTCTTTGCTACCTGCCATTGCTTGTTTTCAAAAATAGCTGTGGCGTGTGCCCAGCCTCACCCGACACTCATTGGGGTTCACCTATAAGCCCTTTCCCAGTAGTGATGGAATGAATATCTTTTGCAATTGTGCTATACCACATCTTTTTATCTTCCCACTCTAAATGTTGTAACATGCATGTGTGTATGATGTCTGCAACAAAGGTTTGAGTTTCTAGACAACGCTAAATTGGCTAAAGCAGTGACTGATGGTATCATTCAGAAAAAGTGTGCGATCACACAGGCACCAACTCAAGGCAAATTTTACAGTAAGGTTAAAAATCTTACTGAGGAGCAAGTGTTGTAGTTGAAGCCAATGACTATTACAGATAATACTAGATAGATATAGTAAAACAACGGAAGGATGAGCACTACTAGGTAATTCATGCTTAATCTGATAGATTCAAATTTCACTGTACCATGTGGTCAATACTAAATTTATGCTTCATTCCATAGGAGATATGTGCCAAGAATAAAGCAAATTGAAGTGTTGTGAAGCTCCCCCATGAAACTGGCTCTACAAGTTACATTGCAACTTATCACAGTTTGGTAAGCACCCCATCTTGGTACATGCAAATTATCAAAAAATTTCATAAGTGAATGGCTTGCGGCAATAACATTCACCATATCCTGTTTCATGTACTAGTGTAAGGAGAAAAACCAGAAACCAACACCTGTTGAATTTTTTGAAGCAACCCACACCAGAAAGAAGGATGGGGTGATGAGTGAGACTACAGCAATAACAATCGTGAGCATTCTGTAATTTCTGGATTTCACATTTAATGTGCCACCCAAAATATTATGTTTGTTGCAACACACAACTCCAGTAGTAGGTGAAGAGCCAAAAACATATGTGCAGATTGTTGCAGAGATTCTCAAGGGCGTTTCTGTGACGCCCGGAGAATTATGCTACAGTAATACCCTGCTAATGGTGCCACGTCACCCCGGTTACTTTTGCTAATCTCACATTGGATCAAAACTTTTCAAATCCAGAAATTTAAATAATGTCAATCATCAAACTTTTCAAAAGTTAAAACAAAAATGTTCGGGTAGTGCCTAATATTACATAGGTAATTATAGTGAAGAGAACTCCTTTTTAGAAAATCCCTAAATATTTTAAAATGATTTAAAACAGAAAAGAAAATAAATAGAAAGAAAAGAAAACACAAAAACAGAAAAGAAAACTAACAAAAAAAAGGAGAAAAATAAACACCCCCTGGGCTCCGGCCCAGCAGGCCATCAACCCCACTGGGCCAACCAACAGGCCCAGCCGGCCACCCCTTATTCCCCCACCCCCAGAAACCCTAACCCACGAACCCCACTTCCCCCTCGCACTCCCCACCCCCATTCTAGATCGGGATCGAGCGACGCCCGACGCCACGCCCGCGTCGCAGCTCGCTTTCTCCAGCGCCAGCTCGTTCTCGCCGCACTCGCCGCCGCTGGACCCCGCCATCGCCGGAGCACCACCGACGCTGGGACCGCGTTGTAGCGCGCATCATCGTCGTCGCTTGCTCGTCCTCCTCCCAGCTGGAACGCCCCGAGCCCGGTGCCGCTCGACCCCGACGTCGGCTGCTTCCCCGAATGGCGCCACCCTCTGCCGCCCCGACATCGCCGGCGACCCTGTCGCCACCTCCCCGAGCCCGCTGCCATGCCCCTCCCGCTCCTATGTGAGTCACTGCCTCCCTCTTCCTCCCTCTCCTCCTCTATGCGTGCGCGCCGCCGTCACCGTGCTCGCCCGCTGCATCCCGTGGCCACCATCACGCCACACTTGCGCGCGGCGCCACCCGCGACCTGCGCCTCCCCTCCCGCTCGCTCACGCCGGGGCGCACCCCCTGGCCGCAGCCCTCGCACGGCGCACCGCCTTGCCCTGCTCGTCGCGCACTGTCGTCCCTATCCCGCGCCCGCCACACGCAGCCCGCGCGCTACTCGCACTCGCCTGCGCTGCGCTCCCGCTTCTGTCCCGCGCCGGCCTTCGCCCTGTAGCCCCTGCTCGCCTCGCCTGCGCTCCCGGACGCTCACGCGAGTCCGCGCCCGCTCGCACCTCGCCCCGCGCTGACGGCCATCCTCGCTAGCCCCTGGCCGTCGGCCAGCGACTCCAGCCTCTGCCGCGCCCCTGGGCATGTGCCCAAGCGGGCTGGCGCCCGCACCCGACGCCCAGCACCCGCTATGGCCCCCTGGGCAGATGACAGATGGGGCCCATGCCCCCTGTCTTGTTAAAAAAACAAAAAGAAAATGTAATTTAAAAATGAAAATAAGTAATTAGTTAATTAATGAAGTAACTAATTAATTAATTAATTAATTAATTAGGTATTTACTTAACTTAATTAAATCTGTTTAGTACTTAATTAACTTGATTAGTTAATTAAAAGTGTTAATTAGTTGTTAGACTATGACGAACGTGACCCACGCGTCAGTTTGACCCAGTCACCGCCCCGTTGACTGCTGACGTCATGATGAGGTTAGCATACACTATTCTGGATAATGTTAATTTAATTAATAATTAATAAATTAGAAAATGATTTAAAACTTTAAAAATTAATATAAATTAAACCGTAGCTCAGATGAAAAAACTTTGTACATGAAAGTTGCTTAGAACGACGAGACAAACCCGGATACGCAGCCCGTTCGTCCGCCACGCATCCCTAGCATAGCAAACACGTAACTTTCCCCCTCCGGTTCATTTGTCCGAAAATGCGAAACACCGGGGATATTTTCCCGGATGTTTCCCCCCTTCACCGGTACCACCTCATACCGCGCTAGGGCACCCCTAGCACCGCTACTTGTCTTGTCATGCATCGTTATGCATCTGTTTGCATTATATTCATTGTTTCTTCCCCCTCTTCTCTCCGATAGGCTACGAGACCGACGCCGCTGCTACCCAGTACGACTATGGAGTTGACGACCCCTCTCTCTTGCCAGAGCAACCAGGCAAGCCCCCCCCTTGATCACCAGATATCGCCTACTCTCCTCTATACTGCTTGCATTAGAGTAGTGTAGCATGTTACTACTTTCGTTATTCCTATCCTGATGCATAGCCTGTCCTTGTTGCTACTGTTGGTACCTTTACCTGCAATCCTACCTGCTTAGTTTAGGATGCTAGTTTACCATCAGTGGCCCTACATTCTTTTCCGTCTGCTGTGCTATACAATCGGGCCGTGATCACTTGGGAGGTGATCACGGGTAAATACTATACTTTAAACATGATACATGTGGTGACCAAAGTCGGGTTGGCTCGAGGAGTACCTGCGAGTGATTCACGGATTGGGGGCTGAAAGGACCTTTGTCCCGACGGCCCTCTGTGTGGATCTTTGTGGCGGAGCGGCAGGGCAGGTCGAGTGTCACATCCCTAGCTTGTGGTGCTGCCTAGTGTTTGCATCTTGCTTGCATCATGTTTAAAATTCTAAAAGTTGAAATGAGGAAAGTGAGAGCCTCAGAAATCATTTTAAAAGAAGGGCAAGAACCCTTTAAATTGCATTCATTGATTCCAAAATGCCATCATAAATGTTTGATAATTTTTGGCATGGCTTTTAGACCAAACCAAAGATAGTGAACATTTTTTAGGAATATTTTGGGCACTGAATTTAAACCACTATCGTATTTGAATTTGAATTTATATTCCTAGTATATGGAATGTATCCTCAAATGCCTCTGAAATATTTGTGTGCCTTTCGAAAATCCTATCTAAGCCACATAAATATTTACAGAAAATTTTGGCACTGGTTTGAAATTGTTTTGAATTTGGAATCAGTGGCAAATAAATAAATAAAAACAAACAAAACAAAAAGCAAGCAGGAAAAGGAGAAGGCTTACCTGGCCTTACCTGTAGCCCAACTAGGCAAAGTTGGCCCAGCCCACTGGCCGAGCCAGTCACCACCAACCTCTCGCCAGAAGGACGAGAGGCGTGTGGCCGCGGCGCGCCGGCACACGCCCGAGCCACCTCCTGCTTCCGCCGCCTCCCCGACGTCGCTCTAGACGCCCTGGACATCGATATGCACCCCCCCCCGACCCTCTCACTCATCCCCGAGGCCCTCCTCCCCTCTGCTTCCTCTCTCTCGCCGAACCCGAGCGCCACCGTCGTCGCCGCTCGTTGCTGCCGCGACCACCGCCTCCCCCTCGCCCCTCTGACGTGCCCGAGAGCTCTGCCGCGACGACCTCTTCCTCTTCACCAAGTCACACTGCGCCGGACGGCCAGGAACGTTGCCATCGAGCTCATCATCGTCCTCTGCCCCGACGATCGCCGCCCGTCGATTCGCCGCCTCCGACGCTTCCCCGACCACACTGGGCTTCTCCGCGAGACCTCTGTGAGCTCCGCCGTCGTTTGCCCCTCCTCCCTGTGCCTAACTCGTCCTCTAACTATGTTTTCCACCGGAGCCGAGAGCCGGTCGCCACCGTTTCTGTCGCCGCAGTAGCTAGAGCTAGCAAAGCTCGCGCGTGAGCACGACTAGGTGCCCAGCGGCCTCGCAGCAAGCCAACGCCGCCGCCAGCTCGCCGTATGGTGCACCACAACGCCGTTCTTGAGCATGCCCGAACCACGGCTGCCGCAAACCTCGACGCCGGCGTCATCTCCGGCCACCCCCGCACACACTGCTTGCTCCGCTCGATGCGCGAGCTCACCACCAACGCGTAGATGCCCTTCGCCGCACTTTTGGTCGCCTGTGGGCGATTCCCGAAGCCTCCGCCGTCTCTGTCGTCGCCGGCGACGAGCCGTTGACCTGGTCCAGCGGGTTTGACCCAGCTTGACCGGGGTTTGACTTTCCCCCAGACTCACTGACATGCGGGCCTGGTCCTACTGTTTAATCTAGGATTAGTGCTAATTAAATTAGGATAGTTTAGTTAGTAACTAACACGCGGGACCCACTGGTCAGATTTGACCTGGGCCGCTCCGTTGACCGCTGACGTCAGCATGATGTCATGCTGACGCAGTAAATCATTTACTGGATTTGTTTAATTCCAAATAACCAGAAAATCCAGAAAATGATTTGAACTTCAAAAATTCATAGAAATTCAACCGTAACTCCAAATGCAAGGATTTATATATGAAAAATTATCAGAAAAATCCAATCTATCCATCTGTACTGGTTTCATGCATGTTAGAACACAATAACCTTGCTGTTTAGGTGAAACAAGTTAATGCACTAATATGACTTCATAAAATGGGTTTGCATTTGAATCTTTGGTTCAAATGGACTCATTTCAATCTGTTCTAGCTTGCATTAGCCGAAAACACATTCATATTGCCATGTCATAGCATGCATCATATTGCTGCATATCGCCATGTGTTGATTGTGTTCTTCTGTGTTTGCCGGTGATTCTTCCCTCTTGATAGACGTGTTTCGACGATGAGATCGATGACACCGATGAAGAGCTATATTATCTTCAGAAGTGCCAGGCAAGCAAAACCCCCTTGTTCATTCCGATATAATCCCACTCTCTCGCTCCTGCTCTCTTTTACTGCATTAGGACAACAACGATTCAATTGTTACGTGTTGCGGTAGCTGAACCCCTTTCCTCTGCATGACCTGTCATTGCCACAGTAAATAGATGAAACCCACTAGCATGAGTAGGAGTTGTTTGAGCCCTGATGTGCCTACTCATTCATGCTTGTTGTCATGCCTGCTACTGCTTAGAGTTGAGTCGGGTCTGATTCATCGGGAATGAATTGGAATGTGGTGAACATGTCCTACTGTTGAGAGCTAAGTGTGTGAACACGATTTGGTAAAGGTAGCGGTGAGAGTCCATGTAGGAGTACATGGTGGGTTGTCTCATTGAAACCGTCCTCAGGAACTGAGTTCTGTGTTTGTGATCCATGAATAGTTACTACCACACATTGGGTTCCGGTAACTCGACCCCTCTCGACTTATTAATCAACTTGATCTCTGTCCAGGAGTTGCAACTAGTTTCTGGTGTTTGTAGGTAGTGTTAGTAGTCTACCAAGTGGCACCCGGTACAGGTGGGCTTGGGACAGACTAGGCACCGTGGTCGGGTATGCCAAGCGTCGCCCGTTTGGTGGGCTTGGAACCCTGTACACATCGTTTGGGGCCGTGAGCGGCACCCCGGCTGGATCTCCTTGCGGATGGAACCCGAATAGGCGATACACCTGGACTAGAGACTTGTGTGGTTAGTCAGGTCGTGGCCGACTCCCTCGCCCGGCTTCCGCTTGAAGTTTGCCGAGGTACATGACGTGTACAGGGCGATAAGTGGCGAGAGCGTGTGTGAAGAAGTACACCCCTGTAGGGTTATCATTATCTATTCGAATAGCCGGATTCCTCGGATATGGAAACTTGGACCCCTTGTACAGTTCATAGACAAGTGAAAGTGGATACTCTAAAATACGCAAGATAAGGGTGAGTGCTATGGATGGCCTTCTCGTAGGGAGACGGGAGCGGATCCATAGCGGTGCATTGATATGGTGAATATGTGGACTCGTGTGCGCCACCTCAAAAGAGTTACTTGCGGTCGTAGTTTAGGTTAGCCACTAAGTCAAAGCTGGCTTGCTGCAGTTAAACTCCACCACCCCCTTTATTGATACCGATGCATATGTAGCTAGTTCTGATGTAAGTCTTGCTGGGTACATTTGTACTCACGTTTGCCTATTTTATGTTTTGCAGAGAGACGTCAGTCTCGCTAGTAGTTCCGTGTGGACTTCAACGTTTAGCTTGTTACCTCAGCTACGATCTTGTGCCCTCGGCAGGATCTGGTAGATAGTCAGGCTTGTCAGCCTTTTTCATTTGTAGATGTCTGTACTCAGACATGTTAAGCTTCCGCATGTGCCTTGACTTGTATGCTCTGAATGTTGGGTCATGAGACCCATGTTTGTAATATCTCGCTCCTCGGAGCCTAATGAATAAATACTTGAGTCGTAGAGTCTTGTTGTGATGCCATGTTGTATTTACACATGTCGAGCATATTGTGTGTATGATTGAAATGCTTGGTATGTGTGGGATCCGACAATCTAGTTGTTTATCCTTGGCAGCCTCTCTTATGGGGAAATGTAGTCTAGTGCTTCCTTGAGCCATAGTAGTCCGCTACAGCCCGGTTCACCGGAGTCCTGCTAGCCCAGCACTACTGCTCAGGACACTTGACTGGCCGGCATGTGTTTCACTTCGTTCCTGTGTCTATCCCTTCGGGGAAATGTCACGCGGTGACATCCGGAGTCCTGCCTAGCCTGCTACAGCCCGGGTTACCGGAGTCCTGTTAGCCCAGTGCTACAGCCCGGATTCACACGCTGTTGACCGACATGCTCAAGGTTGATTCATGTATGTCTGTCCCCATGGGTTAGTGCCGCTTTGGGTTCATGACTAGCCATGTCGGCCCGGGTTCTTTGTCATATGGATGCTAGCGACAGTATCATATACGTGAGCCAAAAGGCGCAAACGGTCCCGGGCCAGGTAAGGTGGCACCCGTGGGAATACCCTGCGTGAGGCCCCAAAGTGATATGATGTGTTACATGCTAGATCAGTGTGACTTAGGATCGGGGTCCTGACAGCTTTGGTATCAGAGCCTGACTGCCTGTAGGATTACCAAGCCAAACTGGTCGAAGTTGAGTCTAGAAATGCTTTAGTTATATAAGGGAATTGATTGTGGATGGGAACGTAAGGCTCTTTTTACTCCTTATATTCTATGTCCTTCTGATCTGAGTCATCCTCCTCTCTTCTACGGGGATTAAGAACTAGGCCTTCTCATCTATCTATCAGGATGACGAGTTACTTTGATAGAGACTTATAGGATTGATGTATTCAAGCCTCTGTTCAGTTTCTACTACTTCATTGTGTTCTTAGTTGACCTCAGAACCTTGATATTGTGATGTTGAGTGGTTATGCCACCATTTTGCAGGATGTCTCAAATCATTTTGAGCATTTACAGCTATTATGCTATCCGAGTCATCCCAGGTTCCTAAATAGTCTGATGCATTTGCAAATCCCTTCTTTCCGTTCTCGGTGTTCCTTTGGGCTGGTTTAACCACACTAATCGGTGAATTGAGGTACTCCATTGCCTCGACATATATGTTGGAGTTATTATTATGACCCTAGGTGTTTTAGGGAGTCACCTAGTAATCTAGCCATGTTTTGTGTTCCCGGTGTGATGATTCTGGCCACCATTCTCGAAAGCATCCCGTGATGCCATTTAGTAGTAGGTATTCTACTCTTGGGTTCTTGATCCAAGATTCACTCTACTTACCTCATGTTGATAGTGTTGCTAGTTCCTTTAGGATATTAGTAACCTTTGCGATAGTCCTCGAGGTCCGTGGTATTTCCTTCTTCCAAATACTATGAACCATTAAGGCAGAAGTTCTTTGAACCAAAAGCTCACAATCAGAGTACTCTTGAGGAGTTCTCCATCCATAACTGTGACTCTGCCAGTTCTGTCATTCTGCATGGGTTATCCAGAAGAAATATGTTGAACTCGTTTGACATACTAACCCATGAATCCATGACTCACAAATTCATATGTTCTCTGAGTTGTCCCCCTTCAGTTATATTCCGACCTTCATCTATCAATTGATAGTCAAGATTAGGTGTGCGATCATGTTCATCGATGCCTATTATTCTTGTGGTCCGTCAAGACATTCTATTCCGGAATGACTAGGAGAAACAAACTCCAGTGCCTCATCCATTTCTAGGATTGGGTCAAAGCAATTGTATTCCGCAGATCAAATGCAATCAAGCTTTGATTCTGTTCTACCCTAAAGTATTACCCACTTTATGTCAGGAACGTCATGAGAATTGCACCTCCTCTTATGAATTCTTGATGCAGTGATACTCCCACCATCGTCATTCATTCCTCGGCCCTCGTGTTGTTGTAACCGGAATGCCGACAAGTGAATTGTGATGTGTGAAATCAATGCTCCGAGCAACTCGTTGCTTGGTAGTAAATGGACAATATTCTCATTCTTAGCGTGTTGGTTATTAAATCATCATCCTAAGATTGACCGTGCTACCTAGTCCTTATTTTTGGTGCACTTTTCGATCAGTGAGTTGAGATTATTCAAGCCCTTGCTTATTTGATCATATCATCTTGCTCTGAAAAGCAAGATTGCTCTCGAGCTTAGTAACACATCGGTGGTTCGTGATTTTCCGAAGATCTTCTCGGAAGTATTACCTGGTTGTCACCTGACCGCTATGTTGAGTTCGTGATCAAGTTGGTTTTCTTGTAAACCACCTCTTCTCCAAGAATCCGTGTGGGATATCCCTGAGCTGGTTGGTTAAGCTAAACAACAACTTGGAGAGTTGGAAGATAAAAAGCTTTGCCAAATTTGGTTCTTTCTGAAGGGATATCTTTGTGTTTGTGTGTGTGTTGAAGAAAGATGATATCTCCATCGATTGGTCCTCGTGATCAGTTGTTGGATCTATTGCCGTGTCAAAACTTTGACTTGAGTATGGGCTATTGTCAAGTCAAATCAGAACCAACGATGTTCGTAATGTTGTCTTACTCGTGGTTGATCCCTCGAGCATACACCATTATGTCTTTTGGTCTGACCAATGCTATTGCCGTGTTCACATGATGGTGGAAGTCCAGTGATATGGAAATTCTGATGAGTTTTTGTTGAGCCCATCAGCAGCATCTTGTCTCCTCCATGATTCGTGTTGAACATTAAGCTAGTGTTGGAAACTTTGTAAACAATGCCTTCATGTTCCGTTCATGAAGCATATGTTTGGATGAAAGTAGTGACCTTCTCCAAGTTCACGTGCATTAGGTGTAAGTTGCTGCCATGAATTTGAGAAAGGTTTGTTTTTGCTTCCTTTGGAATCATCCCAAGTCAGTCATGCCCGTGCGAAGTATTCTATGGTCTGATAGACTGATCATCTTCATTCCATATGTAATTCCTAGCACACCAAGCCACTGATTGATTTGTTCAAGGATAATAAGTTCTAAGTGCTAGTCCTGAAGGTACCAGACAGATTTGTACATGATTCCGTTATCCTCGATGATGGTTCCCAACCAGAACTCGGTAGTGTTTCATTATAAGACTACCATGTGGTCATGCATGTCTAGGACAGTATGCTCACAGGTGTGTAGCAGAACCAGCTCATGTTTTGGAGCTTGCTATCATAGTTCATCTCCCGAGAGTCTCGCAACGTTATCTCGTCGATTTGTGTTGCAACTTTTCTTTTCAGACATGTGAGTCTGAAGTATCCTGTTACCAACCAGATCTGAATCTCAGGCAGATATGATGGTTGGAACATTCCAACATTTGCATTTTGTTCCTAGCTTGCACCGTCTTTGTGCCATTACACTATGGGCTGCTTTCTTAGTAATTCTTGTTCAGGGTCATCTTCAAAAGTGGTCCTACTAGGGGTCCCATCCATTTCGATGATAAGCAAAAATCATCCCTTGCGTTGTCTTCAACAAGGTAGTCCACATCATCCACTCTAGTCCGGGTATGCCATCCCCTCTTACTCTGCCAAACGATTGTTGTGAATTTCCTTAGGTTGTTATAGAGAGTTTCAATGATCTATGGATCAAAGTACTTCTTTTTGCCACTTAAGGGAACAATCCAACGAGTCCCTCT
Organism: Aegilops umbellulata; assembly: GCA_032464435.1. Taxonomy (NCBI): domain Eukaryota; kingdom Viridiplantae; phylum Streptophyta; class Magnoliopsida; order Poales; family Poaceae; genus Aegilops; species Aegilops umbellulata. Next base: position 368,117,399 of record CP136054.1, on the reverse strand, counting down.
TCTAAGGTGCCCCGTTATGGAATCACGACAATTATCTCCTCGCTACTTTTAAACCATGCACCATCTTACTCCAGCGTGGAACTGTTGCCTACCTAATTAAACCTTCGTCAATTGTTTCTTCCCTCCCTCTCGATGTGTGTTTTGTGTCTCAGCTCAAGAGATGTTTCAAGATCTCGCTCCATGAGTTGATCTTGAGTTACCCGGTCTTTGAGAAGATCGTTTTTGTAGAGTTTCTTCCTATCGTCATCGTGTTGGATGTAGTTCTCAAAGCAAGACATCGAGATCAAGGTGATGCAATGAATCAACATCCTCGAGAAAGACATCTGGATCGAGAAGATTGTGTTAGCTTGTGTCCTCTGTCTTCTTACCTCACGACTTGAATCTCGGGATGAGATTCTTGTTTAGTAGGGGTGAGCTGTCACATCCCTAGCTTCTGGTGCTGCCTAGTGTTTGCATCTTGCTTGCATCATGTTTAAAATTCTGAAAGTTGAAATGAGGAAAGTGAGAGCCTCAGAAATCATTTTATAAGAAGGGCAAGAACCCTTTAAATTGCATTCATTGTTTCCAAAATGCCATCATAAATGTTTGATAATTTTTTGCATGGCTTTTAGACCAAACCAAAGATAGTGAACATTTTTTAGGAATATTTTGGGCACTGAATTTAAACCACTATCGTATTTAAATTTGAATTTATATTCCTAGTATATGGAATGTATCCTCAAATGCCTCTGAAATATTTGTGTGCCTTTGGAAAATCCTATCTAAGCCACATAAATATTTACAGAAAATTTTGGCACTGGTTTGAAATTGTTTTGAATTTGGAATCAGTGGCAAATAAATAAATAAAAACAAACAAAACAAAAAGCAAACAGGAAAAGGAGAAGGCTTACCTGGCCTTACCTGTAGCCCAACTAGGCAAAGCTAGCCTGGCCCACTGGCCGAGCCAATCACCACCAACCTCTCGCCAGAAGGACGAGAGGCGCGTGGCCGCCGCGCGCCGGCACACGCCCGAGCCACCTCCTGCTTCCGCCGCCTCCCCGACGTCGCTCTGGACGCCCTGGACGTCGACATGCACCCCCCGACCCTCTCACTCATCCCCGAGGCCCTCCTCCCCTCTGCTTCCTCTCTCCCGCCGAACCCGAGTGCCACCGTCGCCGCCGCTCGTTGCTGCCGCGACCACCGCCTCCCCCTCGCCCCTCTGACGTGCCCGAGAGCTCCGCCGCGACGACCTCTTCCTCTTCACCAAGTCACACGGCGCCGGACGGCCAGGAACGTCGCCATCGAGCTCATCATCGCCCTCTGCCCCGACGATCGCCGCCCGTCGATTCGCCGCCTCCGACGCTTCCCCGACCACGCTGGGCTTCTCCGCGAGACCTCTGTGAGCTCCGCCGTCGTTTGCCCCTCCTCACCGCGCCTAACTCATCCTCTAACTACGTTTTCCACCGGAGCCGAGAGCCGGTCACCGCCGTTTCTGTCGCCGCCGTAGCTAGAGCTAGCAAAGCTCGCGCGTGAGCACGACTAGGTGCCCAGCGGCCTCGCAGCAAGCCAACGCCGCCGCCAGCTCGCCGTATGGTGCACCACAACGCCGTTCTTGAGCATGCCCGAACCACGGCCACCGCAAACCTCGACGCCGGCGTCATCTCCGGCCACCCCCGCACACACTGCTTGCTCCGCTCGATGCGCGAGCTCACCACCAACGCGTAGATGCCCTTCGCCGCACTTTTGGTCGCCTGTGGGCGATTCCCGAAGCCTCCGTCGTCTGTGTCATCGCCAGCGATGAGCCGTTGACCTGGTCCGGCGGGTTTAACCCAGCTTGACCGGGGTTTGACTTTCCCCCAGACTCACTGACACGCGGGCCCGGTCCTACTAATTAATCTAGGGTTAGTGCTAATTAAATTAGGATAGTTTAGTTAGTAACTAACACGCGGGACCCACTGGTCAGGTTTGACCTGGGCCGCTCCGTTGACCGCTGACGTCAGCGTGATGTCATGCTGACGCAGTAAATCATTTACTGGATTTGTTTAATTCCAAATAACCAGAAAATCCAGAAAATGATTTGAACTTCAAAAATTCATAGAAATTCAACCGTAACTCCAAATGCAAGGATTTATATATGAAAAATTATCAGAAAAATCCAATCTATCCATCTGTACTGGTTTCATGCATGTTCGAACACAATAACCTTGCTGTTTAGGTGAAACAAGTTAATGCACTAATATGACTTCATAAAATGGGTTTGCATTTGAATCTTTGGTTCAAATGGACTCGTTTCAATCTGTTCTAGCTTTTATTAGCCGAAAACACATTCATATTGCCATGTCATAGCATGCATCATATTGCTGCATATCACCATGTGTTTATTGTGTTCTTCTATGTTTGCCGGTGATTCTTCCCTCCCGATAGACGTGTTTCGACGATGAGATCGATGACACCGATGAAGAGCTATATTATCTTCAGAAGTACCAGGCAAGCAAAACCCCCTTGTTCATTCCGATATAATCCCACTCTCTCGCTCCTGCTCTCTTTTACTGCATTAGGACAACAACGATTCAATTGTTACATGTTGCGGTAGCTGAACCCCTTTCCTCTGCATGACCTGTCATTGCCACAGTAAATAGATGAAACCCACTAGCATGAGTAGGAGCTGTTTGAGCCCTGATGTGCCTACTCATTCATGCTTGTTGTCATGCCTGCTACTGCTTAGAGTTGAGTCGGGTCTGATTCATCGGGAATGAATTGGAATGTGGTGAACATGTCCTACTGTTGAGAGCTAAGTGTGCTTCCTTGAGCCATAGTAGTCCGCTACAGCCCGGTTCACCAGAGTCCTGCTAGCCCAGCACTACCGCTCAGGACACTTGACTGGCCGGCATGTGTTTCACTTCGTTCATGTGTTTGTCCCTTCGGGGAAATGTCACGCGGTGACATCCGGAGTCCTGCCTAGCCTGCTACAGCCTGGGTTACCGGAGTCCTGTTAGCCCAGTGCTACAGCCCGGATTCACATGCTGTTGACCGACATGCTCAAGGTTGATTCATGTATGCCTGTCCCCATGGGTTAGTGCTGCTTTGGGTTCACGACTAGCCATGTCGGCCCGGGTTCTTTGTCATATGGATGCTAGCAACACTATCATATACGTGAGCCAAAAGGCACAAACGGTCCCGGGCCAGGTAAGGTGGCACCCGTGGGAATACCGTGCGTGAGGCCGCAAAATGATATGATGCGTTACATGCTAGATCAGTGTGACTTAGGATCGGGGTTCTGACATCGAGGCTACCTGGGTGAGAGGTGGGCCTGGCCCTGTCGGCGTTCGCGGATACTTAACACGCTTAACGAGATCTTGGTATTTGATCTGAGTCTGGCCATTTGGTCTATACGCACTAACCAACTACGTGGGAAAGATATGGGCACTCGGCGTCGTGGTATCAACCGAAGCCTTCGTGACGTCAGCGACTGAGCGGCGCGCGCTGGGTTGGACCGCGTAACGTGACTTCCTTTGTAATGGAGGTTGCTAGGTCTGCTCTCCGGCCGCGTACGCAACGTGCAGGTGTGCAATGGGCGATGGGCCCATACCCCTGCGCGCATAGGATTTAGACCGGCGTGCTGACCTCTCTGTTGAGCCTAGGTGGGGCTACGACGTGTTGATCTTCCGAGGCCGGGCATGACCCAGGAAAGTGTGTCCGACCAAATGGGATCAAGCGTGTTGGGCTATGTGGTGCACCCCTGCAGGGAAGTTAATCTATTCGAATAGCCGTGTCCCTCGGTAAAAGGACGACCCGGAGTTGTACCTTGACCTTATGACAACTAGAACCGGATACTTAATAAAACACACCCTTCCAAGTGCCAGATACAACCCGGTGGTTGCTCTCTAATAGGGCAACGAGGAGGGGATCGCCGGGTAGGATTATGCTATGCGATGCTACTTGGAGGACTTCATTCTACTATCTTCTATATGCTGCAGGACAGGGGCTGCCAGAAGTGTAGTATTCGACAGGATTAGATACCCCCCTCTTATTCTGGCATTCTGCAGTTCAGTCCACTGATATGGCCCCTTACACATATATCCATGCATATGTAGTGTAGCTCCTTGCTTGCGAGTACTTTGGATGAGTACTCACGGTTGCCTTGTTCCCCCTTTTCCCCATTTCTCTACCCGATTGCTGTGACCAGACGATGGAGTCCAGGATCCAGACGACACCGTCGATGATGACTCCTACTACACTAGAGGTGCCTACTGCTACGTGCAGGCTGCTGGCGACGACCAAGAGTAGTTTAGGAGGATCCCAGGCAGGAGGCATGCACCTCTTTCGATCTGTATCCCAGTTTGTGCTAGCCTTCTTAAGGCAAACTTGTTTAACTTATGTCTGTACTCAGATATTGTTGCTTCCGCTGACTCATCTATGATCGAGCACTTGTATTCGAGCCCTCGAGGCCCCTGGCTTGTATTATGATGCTTGTATGACTTGTTTTATTTGTAGAGTTGTGTTGTGATATCTTCCCGTGAGTCCCTGATCTTGATCGTACACATTTGTGTGGATGATTAGTGTACGATTGAATCGGGGGCGTCACAAGTTGGTATCAGAGCCGACTGCCTGTAGGAATCCACCTTCCACACTCCTTGGCCGAAGTCGAGTCTAGACATTGCAAAACTTTTTACTAACATGGTTGTGTGCCTTACGGGCCCACGTCGCCATTGGGTGGTAGTAGGATCTTTTATTCCTCGACCTATGCTCTGGGATTCTAATCTCTCTTCTATTCGGGTTAAATGATTTTACTAAATTTGACTCTAGGTTCTCGTAACTACTCCCTCCCGGAGAGCCCCTTATTACAATGATCGCCGACTGCACCAGAAGATTCCGAAGTTACTCTCTGATACTCTTTTTGAAACTTTGTTCCTGTTGCTTTTGCAATTCCCTACCACCGAAATATCCCTATGGATAAATACATACACTTGTCGTTCTTACTTTTATCCCCAGTTGGTCTTCTTATTACAAGATACCCTGAAATCCTCTCTATTGTTTCAAGAATATTGTGTGCCTACTGCCTTGCAGTTCCTTGCCACCTGGATACCCGTATGGTTAATTTCTCGCCCTTATCGAGTATCCGCTCATCCCCAGTTGTTCATGTGTTTCACAATGGTCTTCGAAATACTATTCGATCATTCAAAAAAATCCTCAGTAGCTTATTGCTTTGCAATACTTGTCTTCTTGCATTATGAATGCTTTCCATATGTCTGACAATATTCGTTAGTATCCTTAGGCACCATCATTTTGATCCTATTGATTCAACATGAGTGCGAATGCATGCAATCATCAGTTGATCCTTTTCAATTATCTTTCCGGCTCAGACGTCATTTTAAACATGAGCTTGTTCTCGACCAATCTATTTGCCGTCAAATGTACCCCTAATGCTATTCAACTTATCCATCCCTAATCAGAACATTGCTTCTGATCCTTTGATTTGAAAATCATAATTCCTTTGCATTTGAGCATTGAATTAGTCGGTTGCTTCTATAATCCAATGTCCTTGCATTGTTCCTTCCTCTAGTTGTGAGTCGATGCTCACATCAGCTCCGTTATGGACCGTCAGATCCTTTGTTGACTTATCATCCGACAATGTCCTTCGTATACAAAAACCTCGAGAAGTTCTTCTTTGATACATAATGCCATTGTTAAATCCTACTCTCTGATTTGGCCATCCATGCTCTACTTTTGAGCTGGTGATATTTACTCTTGAGACTTGTGATATATATTTCTAAGATGCCCCTATGGATTGAACCTATGCCTTCCTTAATCTGTGTGAACCCGAAGGATTTCACGGGTCATACTTATCTGGTATCGCACCAGGTACGACTCTCAACAACTAATGTCATTTTCGAAATACAAGAGGTGAATGTAAGGTTATGCATTGAGGAAGTGGGAGTCGACCTTGCGCCTTTGTGTTCATGCCCATGGACACGATGTAGATCCTATCATGGAAGCTTCTTGAAATAATAACTATTTCCTTGATATAATATCCATTGGTATCGGTGAATTGATCCTTTGCAATTGTGGTTCCGACCATGTTCTCCTTTAAATACCATTTCTCGTGCAAGTTTAAGCACTTGTCTTCTGTAGAGCAATACCTCGGACCAACCTCTACTTTGATCTGTCGTCGAGTATTACCCCCCTGGTATCTCGAGCTACATTCTCACTGATTCCATTTTTTCCACGGGCTCTGAGTTAGTAGACACTCAAAGACACCGATAACTGAATCGAGATCGCACCGCAATTAAACAACTCTTGGTAACTGTCGGTGTCAAAACCGGCGGATCTCGGGTAGGGGGTCCCGAACTGTGCGTCAAGGTTGGATGGTAACAGGAGACAAGGGACACTTTATTTTACCCAGGTTCGGGCCCTCTCGGTGGAGGTAAAATCCTACTCCTGCTAGATTAATATTGATGATATGGGTAGTACAAGAGTGGATCTACCACGAGATCAAGGAGGCTAAACCCTAGAAGCTAGCCTATGGTATGATTGTGTATGATGATGGTTGTCCTACGGACTACAACCCTCCGGTTTATATAGACACCGGATAGGGTTAGGGTTACACAGAGTCGGTTACAATGGTAGGAGATCTCGAATATCTGCACGCCTAGCTTGCCTTCCACGCCAAGAAAAGATCCTTTCGGACACGGGACAAAGTCTTCAATCTTGTATCTTCATAGTCTTGGAGTCCGGCTGAAGGTATAGTCCGGCTATCCGAACACCCCCTAATCCAGGACTCCCTCAGTAGCCCCTGAACCAGGCTTCAATGACGACGAGTCCGGCGCGCAGATTGTCTTCGGCATTGCAAGGCGGGTTCCTCCTCCAAGTTCTTCAAGAAGATTATAAACACCAGAAATAGTGTCCGGCTCTACAAAATAAGTTTCCACATATTGCCATATAGAGAATAATATTAACACAAATTAAATCTGCTGACGTATTTCGCAGTGCGTCATAACACTGCGACCAAGCCTTCTATATAAGTTGCTTTCATTGTTCCACCTTAGCGTGTTTAGCGAGGCGGTTTCCTTGGCACGTCTTGTCAAAGCAGAGATCATGTGCCCCCTTTAATGGGATTCTCATTAATACGGACGTGGGTAACCCAACCACGCCATTTACCATGGCGTTTGGGAGGCAAGTGAGTTTTATTAGGTAGGTGGGGACGCCTAACCGTACCTGCTTATATAAAGGGATAAGGATTCACCTTTTTAACCTACGCCTTCTTCCTCCTTTGCCAATCTCTCGCGAACTCAAGCTCCAGCGCCCAAGTCCGCTCTTCCTTCCTCAACCTTCTCCAACAATGTCCGGAGCGGGAGGCAAGTGGATGGTCTCCTCCGTTACGGAGGCTCAAGTAAAAAAGTTAAGGAAAGCCGGATACTTGTCCAAGGACATCCTGCATCGGCTTCCTGAGAAGGGGCAGCTTCTTCCTACCCCAAGGCCCCATGAGAGGGTAGTTTTTCTTCCCCACTTCCTCCGCGGACTGGGCTTTCCACTTCACCCAGTTGTCCGGGGGCTCATGTTCTACTACGGCCTGGATTTCCACGATCTGGCCCCGAACTTTGTTCTTAACATCTCGGCGTTTATCGTCGTGTGTGAGGCCTTTCTCCGCGTCCGCCCCCACTTCGGCCTCTGGCTCAAGACCTTCAACGTTAAGCCCAAGGTGGTGTCCGGCACCCAGGCGGAGTGCGGAGGCGCTATGGTTGGCAAGATAGCCAACGTCCTCTGGTTCGATGGCTCCTTCGTGGAGTCCCTAAAGGGGTGGCAGGCCGGGTGGTTTTACATCACCGAGCCCCGCGATCCGAAATGGGTCGCAGCCCCCGAGTTCAGATCCGGACCCCCCCCCCCCCGCGGCTCATGTCCTGGAAAGAGATGGGCCTGTCGTGGGGCAACGAGGAAGAAGTGACTGGGCTGCAAACGTGCATCCAGTCCCTGGTGAACAAGCCAATTCGGCTTGTCAATATAGTCCAGGTCATGCTCGTTCGCCTGATCCTCCCGTGCCAAGAACGGGATTTTACTTTGTGGGAATTCGACCCGGCGCAGCACCAAACCCTTAGTAGGCTCTTCGACACGACGTATGAAGACATCTGGAAGGTGCTGACCAAAGGCGCCGAGTCCCCCACATCCGCCTCCGAGGATCGCGGATACAGCTCGCAGCGTAACGCTAGCGAGGTAAGCTATCTATACCTTTGATAGGTTCGTTAAGCTCTTCTTTATAGATTAACTCTATGCGGGATCTAAACTCCCTTTACCTTTGACAGGCTTGGCAGGAGGTATCCGGACCAATTAACTGTCCGGATCCTCTGCCCGAAGACCCGGCCCCAGCTCTCTTGGTGAAGCTGATGGCTCCGACACCTTACATGGTGCCGGAGAGGAAGGCCAAGAAGAAGAAAACCACCGGGACTCGAAAAAGTTCCCGCAACATGGTGGTGTCGGACTCGTCATCTGACGAGTCCGCAACGCTCTTCTCTCGTGAAAACGAGGAGGAGGAACAAGGAAGCTCTCCCCCCCAGTGAGGGGAGCAAAGAGGAAGAAGGCCGCCCCAATAGGGGAGGCCGAGGGGTCGAGGAAAAGGAAAACCCCTCCGCCGGACTACTCCCATGACGCCGAAGAGGGCGGAGAGGAGTGGCTGGACCGAACCAAGCGTCCAGTGACATCGTAAGTGTTTACATACCAGAGTGACTCATGATATTCTTTTAATGCGCGGCTTTCCCTAATATCGAACGTAATTTATGCAGCCCGCCCCGGGCCGGACTCGACGATTCGTCGAGCGGCTCCCTGGATTCGTCGGACGTGAACTCTGTTCCGCCCGCGGTCTCCCCCTGCGGGGCGGACGACGCCGAAGTGGCGCTCCGCCAAGCTTCGGGGCAGGAGGAGATGGTCCTGGAGGAGACACAAGGCAATCCTCCGGACCCCAGGAGTAAAGGGGATGAAACCCCCCAGGGCTCCAAGTCCGGCTTTGTGCCGGACACCGCGCCGGACTCGACAGTCCCGGTCCGCGGTGGGCGAACTCCTTCCAAGAGGAGTAAGCCGTATGAGCCGGCGGCCTCCGTCCAACCGGAGGCGCCGGACAATCTGCTGGAGGTGCTTAAGGGCGCCGCCATCGATGAGGAGCACCGTACTGTTATGAGTACGGTGATCCAAAGGGTTCAGTCCGCCAAGAGCGGACTGAATGAAGCTTGCGCTAGCCTTCTAACAGGCTTCGAGGTAAGTAAAAATATGTCAAATTATTTACCGCATAGACAGTAGCCCCTGATGCTCTGTTCGGTGTTCGGAAAGAAAAGCCGGATAGAGGATCTAGTAATTTTCGCATGAGTCTAACAAAAAAGGTCAAATATGCGTATGCAGGCTTCACTGCTGTCCACCGCCGCACTGACTGCGCAGGTGGATGTCCTTAAAAAGGACCTCGGGCGGACCGAGCAAGAGCTCGGCCTTGCCAAACGGCAGCTCGAGGAGAAGGAAGGTAAGAAATACTTAAAAAAGGAAAAAAAAGGTGCCTATAGAGAGGCTTGATTGCAGAAAGAAATAACAGGATTGTACTGCTTATTGTAGGGGCCGCAACCGAGGTGGCAACCCTGAAGCAGGCGCTGGCAGAGGCCGAAAAGAAAACGATCGAGGAGCGCGCCGAGCGAGAAAGGCTTGGGGTTCAGGTCGACGAGGTGCAGCAAGAGCTGCAAGCTCTCATGACAAAACATGAGGGTTTGGAGCTTGAGTCAAAAAACGCAAGCATCCGAGCTCGCGTCGGCCGTCAAGACTGCCAAGAGTGCCAAGGCCGAAGCCCAAAAGGCCCTCCACGAGTTGGAGGAGGTGAAAAAAGATAGCAACGGGTAAGGCATTCTCAATGCAAAGTAGGAATATAAAAGTAAACTACCTATTACTTACCCGAATCCGGAGTTCTCCAGGGGCGTTCGCCGATCTTCCCCGTAGCGTATCCGACGCCGCCGCGTTCTACCGAGCTGAAGAGGCCAGCTCGACGGAGAGTGTGTTCTGGTCTCAGTATTCTAAGGCCGGACACCCTGTGCCCTTAAGCGATCAGCTGAAACAGCTGGTCGAGCTCCACAAGGCTGCCGAACAGGCCATGAAGGGCTTACTAGTTCGGCTGTGGCCTGGGGAGGCCCTGCCTGGGAGCTATTTCAGGCTGGTGCGGCGGCTGGTGGAGGCCTGTCCACGGCTTGAGGTCATCAAGCGCTCCGTCTGCATTGAAGGTGCCCGGAGGGCCCTTGCCCGTGTAAGGGTACACTGGGGTAAGCTGGACGGAGAGAAGCTGGTGAAGGACGGGCCGCCGCAGGGGAAGGAGCATCGCAAGCCCAAGAACTACTACAAGGAAGTTCTTACCGGAGCCCGCCTTGTCGCGGATGAATGTACTAAAGATGTAATATTTGAGTGAACTCGCTCGTTTGTATCCTGTGCGCTGAAAACTTGTTCATATGCGCAAAGCAATGCTTATTGAATTTAAAATATTATTTTCTGTGCGGCCGTTTATCAAAAATTTGAGAGATGGCCAGTCGTCGGCTTCTGCCCCCATGCCACTAGTGCTGGGGTGTTCGGGATAAACCTGAGGGCTCTTGTTCCCATAGTTGGGTCCTTCGAGGGAGGCACTCAGCACAACAAACCAGGCAATCGGACTATAATGCTTGAACACTCTCACTTAGCCATAGAACGTTATAATTTTAAATTTCGGCAAAGCCCCTAGTTCGGAAGGCCGAATTCGGGGCGCTATCCACGCCTTTGGCCGGACATAGCCAGCTCCTCGCTCAAAGCGGCATAAGCCTTTAAGGACTCGAAAAACCTCTCGAACAGCGACCGGTCTCACGCCTTATCATGACAGTCTGTTTTAGCTTTCTCCACTGAGGTGCTCAACCCACCTGATCTGGGGCACAATCGCAGTGGTTCTCCTAGTGCTACCTTAGCCGATAAAGTGGAATGTAAGGCACCAAAACATAGGAGCCGGGCAAACCCAACATGTTACCAAAATCATGACTCGGAGCCGATGCATATAGTGCTATAAGTTCGGGGTGCCGCACTTGTGAAAGTGTACGGACTTCTCACACCAGATAAAAGGGTAATGAAGCCCCTGGCGTGGTTTGCCGTACCATGGTGTACGGGTGCTATCATGTTATGTAATATATATATATATTCAAAAGAGGATAATGCAAAAAATAGACAAAAAGCTATGCATTGTTTTATAAAGAGGCTATCTATCAAAGCCGAACGATACAAGTATTGCGATGAGCAAAAAAGATATTAGACTATTTAACATGTCCTGACCAGGCACAGGCCGCGGAATTTAGAAACAGATATATCGCTTGAAATAGAGACCACCTGAGAGTTCCGGAATGCGGCGTAGCTTTGTCTGCTTTCCTGGATCTTGCACGTCTGTGCAGCAACAATGCCGAACAGGTTATACAGAGTATGAAGTCCTGAAAGTAAAAAAAAAGTAAAAAAGAAAAATCCGGCAGCCCCTAGTACGTTTGACGCCGTGTTGTAGGCATGCCGTTAATGTGCCACTCCCCCTGTGCCCATGGAATTTTAAGGGCGTAATTGTGTACTCGAGGTACTTGCTCCGCTATGTTGCGATGACTGGGGTCGGGGCTGTATTGCTACGCTTGCTCTGGTTGTGCCAGGTGGTCTTGTTGCAGGTTACTCCGGGCGCGCTTTGCATTGTCCGGTTTTTTAACGGTCGGACTGGAGAGTTGCCTTGAAAGGCTGCTTTGTACTTCCGCTGCGAGGGCCGCCGTGTGCTCCTCCGTACGGATGGAGCGTTCTGTGTTTCCACTGACCGTAATTACTCCTCGAGGGCCTGGCATCTTGAGCTTGAGATATGCGTAGTGCGGCACCGCATTGAATTTAGCGAATGCGGTTCGTCCGAGCAAGGCGTGATAGCCACTGCAGAACGGCACTATATCGAAGATTTAACTCTTCGCTTTGGAAGTTATTCGGAGATCCGAAGACCACATCAAGTGTTATCGAGCCTGTGCAATTGGCCTCTACACCTGGTATGACGCCTTTAAAGGTCATCCTTGTGGGCTTGATCCTTGATGGATCTATGCCCATTTTCCGCATTGTATCCTGATAAAGCGGGTTCAGGCTACTGCCGCCATCCATGAGGACTCTTGTGAGATGAAATCCGTCCACGATTGGGGTCAAGGACCAGTGCGGCAAAACCGCCGTGACGGATGCTAGTGGGGTGGTCCCTTCGATCGAAAGTGATCGGGCAGGAGGACCATGGGTTGAACTTTGGGGCGACTGGCTCCATCGCGTATACGTCCCGTAGCGCACGCTTCCTCTCCCGCTTGGGAATGTGGGTCGCGTATATCATGTTCACCGTCCACACTTGTGGGGGAAACCCTTTCTGTCCATTGTTGTTCGGCGGCCTGGGCTCCTCCTCGTCGTCGTTGTTCAGCCCCTTGTCCTTGTGTTCGGCTCTTAACTTGCCTGCCTGCTTGAACACCCAACAATCCCTGTTGGTGTGATTGGCTGGCCTTTCGGGGGTGCCATGAATCTGGCATGAGCGGTCGAGTATCCGGTCCAAACTGGACGGGCCCTGGGTATTCTTTTTAAATGGCTTTTTCCGCTGACCGGATTCATAGCCTCTGAATCCGGCATTAACTGTCGTATCCTCATTGTTGTCGCTGCTAACGCGGCGCTTTTGATTATTTCGACGTGACCTGCCACTTTTGTCCTTGGTATCCTAATTACCGGGCTTCTTCGATAAGTTGTTGCTGCGAGCTAGCCAGCTATCTTCGCCCGCGCAAAAGCGGGTCATGAGTGTCGTGAGGGCTGCCATGGTTTTCGGCTTTTCCTGTCCCAGGTGCCGGGCAAGCCACTCGTCACGGATGTTATGTTTGAAGGCTGCTAGGGCTTCTGCATCCAGACAATCGACTATCTGATTTTTCTTTGTTAGGAACCGTGTCCAGAATTGCCTGGCCGATTCTTCTGGCTGCTGAATTATGTGGCTTAGGTCGTCGTCGTCCGGTGGCCGCACATAGGTCCCCTGAAAGTTGTCGAGGAATGCGGCTTCCAGGTCCTCCCAAGAACCGATTGAGTCTGCTGGTAGGCTGTTAAGCCAGTGTCGGGCTGGTCCTTTAAGCTTAAGGGGTAGGTATTTGATAGCGTGTAGATCATCTCCACGTGCCATGTGGATGTGAAGGAGATAATCCTCAATCCATACTGCCGGATCTGTCGTACCATCGTACGACTCGATATTGACGGGTTTAAAACCCTCTGGGATTTTATGATCCATTACTTCGTCTGTGAAGCATAGTGGGTGTGCGGCGCCCCTGTACTGGGCTATGTCACGACGCAGCTCGGAAGAGCTGTGCCTGCTGTGTTCGGCCCGGCCGGATTTATTGTGTCCGGAGTGAAGATCATCACGTGTCGTCGGGCGTCCGCGCGATCCATAGATCGATCTTGTTTGCTTTGCTTTATCCTCCAGTACGTCTCGCAGGTCTGGCTCGTTTTCCCGTGCCTTATTTGAACAGCACCGGGGCATGGCTTGCTTAAGGGTTCGACAGGCCTCTCTGTCACGGCCACGGGGTGGCCGGTCTGCCATGTCATATGCTTCCCCCTCTGATTGGGGTAGCGGCCTGCGCTTAGGATAATTTTTGGAGGGGTGCCCGAGTTCATACTCTTCGGCCGCAAGGACTTCAGTCCATCTATCAGCTAGCAAATCTTGATCAGCTCTAAGTTGTTGCTGCTTTTTCTTTAGGCTGTTGGCCGTGGCTAGAAGCCTACGTTGAAAACGCTCTTGTTCGGCGGGGTCTGATGGTACGACGAATTCGTCGTCGTCGAGGCTTGCCTTGTCTTCGGAGGGAGGCATGTAGTTATCATCCTCAACCTCTTGCTCTGCCGCTCTCTCCTGAGGACTGGCTTTTCCATCTTCCTGCGCCGAATCTTGCTGGTTCTGGTGTTCTTCGGCGCTGTCCGGGGTAGTATTATCTCCCGTGCCAGAATCACCGTTTCTGCTGTGGCGGGATTTAGAGCGGCGCCCTTGGCGCCGGCGTTTTGGCGGTTTTTTCGAGTCGTCGTCTTCTGTTGTTCCATCGCCATCCGCATCCTTTGGAGCATCCACCATATATATGTCATATGACGAGGTGGCGGTCTAGCGCCCTATAGGTGTTGGTTCTTGTTCGTCTCCTCCTTCGTCGTCCATACCGTCGAAGTCTTCGGAGCCGAAGTCAAGCATGTCGGTTAAATCGTCCACAGTGGCTATTAAGTGGGTGGTGGGTGGGATTTGAATTTCTTCGTTGTCCGAATCCCAACCTCGCAGACCATAGTCCGGCCTGGGCTCTCCTGATAAAGAGAGAGACTTGAGAGAATTCAGGATATCACCGAAAGGTGAGCACTGAAAGATGTCCGTGGCGGTGAACTCCATTACAGGCGCCCAATCAGATTCATCAGCGGGGGCACGGAAGGCCCGGAGTTCGGAGAAAAGTCCGGCTCCTTGGAGTCCTGGGCCGTGCGGAGTATGGGGCTAGCGTTCGGCTCGATCGCCTTTGAGATCGCAGCCCCCGAGGTGACGTCCAACCGTTCATCCTCGGAGAACGCAGCGGGCTCCGAGTCAAGGATCGGGGCCGGAGCGTGTGCGGCCTCCAGGGTACTATTCGGAGGCAGAGCTATATCATGCCCCTCGAAATAGTGCGGCGCGTTTGGCTGTGGCTCGAACCCGTCGAAGATCAAGTCTCCGCGGATATCAGCCGTGTAGTTTAAGCTTCCAAACCTGACTTGATGGCCAGGGGCGTAGCTTTCGATCTGCTCCAGATGACCAAGCGAATTGGCCCGCAGAGCGAAGCCGCCGAAGACGAAGATTTGTCCGGGGAGGAAAGTCTCACCCTGGACCTCATCGTTGTTGATGATCAAAGGAGCCATCGGGCCTAAAAGCGATGACACAGAGGTGTTGGGGAACGTTGCAGAAAATTAAAAATTTTCCTACGGTTTCACCAAGATCCATCTATGAGTTCATCTAGCAACGAGTATTCAGATTAGATAGCATCTACATACCACTTTGTAGATCGCAACGGAAGCGTTCGAGTGAACGTGGATGAGGTAGTCGTACTCGCCGTGATCCAATTCACCGATGATCTAGTGCCGAACGGACGGCACCTCCGCGTTCAACACACGTACGGAAAGCGTGATGTCTCCTCCTTCTTGATCCAGCAAGGCAAAGGAGAGGTTGGGGAAGAAGGCTCCAGCAGCAGCACGACGGCGTGCTGATGGTGGAACTGCAGTACTCCGGCAGGGCTTCGTCGTGCACTTACGGAGGAGGAGGAGGTGTTGGAGAGGGAGAGGGAGGCGCCAGGGCATAGGGTGCGCAGCCCCCTTCCCCTGCCCCCCTTTATATAGGCCTCTTGGGGGGGCGCCGGCGCTGGGAGATCCAATCTCCCAAGGGGGCGGCGGCCAGGGAGGTTTCCCTCCCCCCCAAGCCATCTAGGAGGTGCCTTCCACCACTAGGACTCCTCCTAGATGGAACCCTAGGCGCATGGGCTCATTGGGGCTGGTTCCCCTTGGCCCAAGCAGGCCAAGGCGCACCCCCTAAGGCCCATGTGGCCCACCAGGGCAGGTGGCCCCACCTGGTGGACCCCCGGGACCCCTCCGGTGGTCCCGGTACAATACCGATAACACCGAAACTTGTCCCGATGGCCAAAATAGCACTTCCTATATATAATTATTTACCTCCGGACCATTCCGGAACTCCTCGTGACGTCCGAGATCTCATCCGGGACTCCGAACAACATTCGGGTTACTGCACATACATATCCCTACAACCCTAGCGTCACCGAACCTTAAGTGTGTAGACCCTACGGGTTCGGGAGACATGCAGACATGACCGAAATGGCTCTCGGGCAATAACCAACAGCGGGATCTGGATACCCATGTTGGCTCCCACATGCTCCATGATGATCTCATCGGATGAACCACGATGTCAAGGGTTCAATTAATCCCGTATACGATTCCCTTTGTCGATCGGTATTTTACTTGCCCGAGATTCGATCGTCGGTATCCCAATACCTCGTTCAATCTTGTTATCGGCAAGTCACTTTTCTCGTTACCATAATGCATGATCCCGTGATCAAACACTTTGATCACCTTGAGCTCATTGTGATGATGCATTACCGAGAGGGCCCGGTGATACCTCTCCGTCAAGCGGAGTGACAAATCCCAGTCTCGATCCATGTCAACCCAACAGACACTTTCAGAGATACCCGTAGTATACCTTTATAGTCACCCAGTTACGTTGTGACGTTTGGCACACCCAAAGCATTCCTACGGTATCCGGGAGTTACATGATCTCATGGTCTAAGGAAAGGATACTTGACATTGGAAAACTCTAGCAAACGAACTATGCGATTTTATGCTATGTTTAGGATTGGGTCTTGTCCATCACATCATTCTCCTAATGATGTGATCCCGTTATCGATGACATCCAATGTCCATAGTCAGGAAACCATGACTATCTATCGATCAACGAGCTAGTCAACTAGAGGCTCACTAGGGACATGTTTGTTGTCTGTTATTCACACATGTATTACGATTTCCGGATAACACAATTATAGCACGAATAAAGACAATTATCATGAATAAGGAAATATAATAATAATGCTTTTATTATTGCCTCTAGGGCATATTTCCAACAGTCTCCCACTTGCACTAGAGTCAATAATCTAGTTACATTGTGATGAATCGAACACCCATAGAGTTCTGGTGCTGATCATGTTTTGCCTTAGGGAGAGGTTTAGTCAACGGATCCGCGACATTCAGATCCGTGTGTACTTTACAAATTTCTATGTCTCCATCTTGAACATTTTCACGAATGGAGTTGAAGCGACGCTTGATGTGCCTGGTCTTCTTGTGAAACCTGGGCTCCTTTGCAAGTGCAATAGCTCCAGTGTTGTCACAGAAGAGCTTGATTGGCCCCGACGCATTGGGTATGACTCCGAGGTCGGTGATGAACTCCTTCACCCAAATTGCTTCATGTGCTGCCTCCGAGGCTGCCATGTACTCCGCTTCACATGTAGATCCCGCCACGACGCTTTGCTTGCAACTGCACCAGCTTACTGCCCCACCATTCAAAATATACACGTATCCGGTTTGTGACTTAGAGTCATCCAGATCTGTGTCGAAGCTAGCGTCGACGTAACCTTTTACGACGAGCTCTTCGTCACCTCCATAAACGAGAAACATTTCCTTGGTCCTTTTCAGGTACTTCAGGATATTCTTGACCGCTGTCCAGTGTTCCTTGCCGGGATTACTTTGGTACCTTCCTACCAAACTTACGGCAAGGTTTACATCAGGTCTGGTACACAGCATGGCATACATAATAGAACCTATGGCTGAGGCATAGGGGATGACACTCATCTCTTCTATATCTTCTGCCGTGGTCGGACATTGAGCTGAGCTCAAATTCACACCTTGTAACACAGGTAAGAACCCTTTCTTAGATTGATCCATATTGAATTTCTTCAATATCTTATCAAGGTATGTGCTTTGTGAAAGACCTATGAGGCGTCTTGATCTATCTCTATAGATCTTGATGCCTAATATATAAGCAGCTTCTCCAAGGTCCTTCATTGAAAAACTTTTATTCAAGTAGGCCTTAATGATGCCCAAGAGTTCTATATCATTTCCCATCAAAAGTATGTCGTCTACATATAATATGAGAAATGCTACAGCGCTCCCACTCACTTTCTTGTAAACACAGGCTTCTCCATAAGTCTGTGTAAACCCAAACGCTTTGATCATCTCATCAAAGCGAATGTTCCAACTCCGAGATGCTTGCACCAGCCCATAAATCGAGCGTTGGAGCTTGCACACCTTGTCAGCATTCTTAGGATCGACAAAACCTTCCGGCTGCATCATATACAATTCTTCCTTAAGGAAACCATTAAGGAATGTCGTTTTGACGTCCATTTGCCATATCTCATAATCATAGTATGCGGCAATTGCTAACATGATTCGGACGGACTTCAGCTTCGCTACCGGTGAGAAAGTCTCATCGTAGTCAATTCCTTGAACTTGTCGATAACCCTTAGCGACAAGCCGAGCTTTATAGATGGTTACATTACCATCCGCGTCTGTCTTCTTCTTAAAGATCCATTTATTTTCTATGGCTCGCCGTTCAACGGGCAAGTCAGTCAAAGTCCACACTTCGTTTTCATACATGGATCCTATCTCGGATTTCATGGCTTCCAGCCATTTGTCGGAATCCGGGCCCGCCATTGCTTCCTCATAGTTCGAAGGTTCACCGTTGTCTAACAACATGATTTCCAAGACAGGGTTACCGTACCACTCTGGTGCGGAACGTGTCCTTGTGGACCTTCGAATTTCAGTAGGAGCTTGATCAGAAGTATCTTGATCATAATCATTAATTTCCTCTCTAGTCGGTGCAGGCACCTCAGGAACGATTTCTTGAGTTTCGCCATTTTCCGGTTCAAGAGGTAACACTTCATCAAGTTCTACTTTCCTCCCACTTACTTCTTTCGAGAGAAACTCTTTCTCCAGAAAGGATCCATTCTTGGCAACAAAGATCTTGCCTTCGGATCTGAGGTAGAAGGTATACCCAACAGTTTCTTTAGGGTATCCTATGAAGACGCATTTTTCCGACTTGGGTTCGAGCTTTTCAGGTTGAAGTTTCTTGACATAAGCATCGCATCCCCAAACTTTTAGAAACGACAGCTTAGGTTTCTTCCCAAACCATAATTCATACGGTGTCGTCTCAACAGATTTCGACGGAGCCCTATTTAAAGTGAATGCGGCAGTCTCTAAAGCATAGCCCCAAAAAGATAGCGGTAAGTCGGTAAGAGACATCATAGATCACACCATATCTAATAGAGTGCGATTACGACGTTCGGACACACCATTACGCTGAGGTGTTCCAGGTGGCGTGAGTTGTGAAACTATTCCACATTTTCTTAAGTGTGTGCCAAATTCGTGACTCAAGTATTCTCCTCCACGATCTGATCGTAGAAACTTGATCTTTCTATCACGTTGATTTTCAACCTCACTCTGAAATTCCTTGAACTTTTCAAAGGTCTCAGACTTGTGTTTCATTAAGTAGATATACCCATATCTACTCAAGTCATCAGTGAGGGTGAGAACATAACGATAGCCTCCGCGAGCCTCAACACTCATTGGACCGCACACATCGGTATGTATGATTTCCAATAAGTTGGTTGCTCGCTCCATTGTTCCTGAGAACGAAGTCTTGGTCATTTTACCCATGAGGCATGGTTCGCACGTGTCAAATGATTCATAATCAAGAGACTCTAAAAGTCCATCTGTATGGAGCTTCTTCATGCGTTTGACACCTATGTGACCAAGGCGGCAGTGCCACAAATATGTGGGACTATTGTTATCAACTTTAACTCTTTTGGTACTCACACTATGAATATGTGTATCATCACGTACGAGATTCATCAAGAATAAACCATTAACCATCGGAGCATGACCATAAAACATATCTCTCATATAAATAGAACAACCATTATTCTCGGATTTAAATGAGTAGCCATCTCGAATTAAGCGAGATCCAGATACAATGTTCATGCTAAAACTTGGCACTAAATAACAATTATTGAGGTTTAAAACTAATCCCGTAGGTAAATGTAGAGGCAGCGTGCCGACGGCGATCACATCGACCTTGGAACCATTCCCGACGCGCATCGTCACCTCGTCCTTCGCCAGTCTCCGTTTATTCCGCAGCTCCTGCTTTGAGTTACAAATGTGAGCAACTGCACCGGTATCAAATACCCAAGAGCTACTACGAGTACTGGTAAGGTACACATCAATTACATGTATATCACATATACCTTTGGTTTTGCCGGCCTTCTTGTCCGCTAAGTATTTGGGGCAGTTCCGCTTCCAGTGACCACTTCCCTTGCAATAAAAGCACTCAGTTTCGGGCTTGGGTCCATTCTTTGGCTTCTTCCCGGCAACTTGCTTACCGGGCGCGGCAACTTCCTTGCCGTCCTTCTTGAAGTTCTTTTTACCCTTGCCCTTCTTGAACTTAGTGGTTTTATTCACCATCAACACTTGATGCTCCTTCTTGATTTCTACCTCTGCTGATTTCAGCATAGCATATACTTCAGGAATGGTCTTTACCATCCCCTGCATATTGTAGTTCATCACAAAGCTCTTGTAGCTAGGTGGAAGCGACTGGAGGATTCTGTCAATGACCGCTTCATCCGGGAGATTAACTTCCGGTTGAGTCAAGCGGTTGTGCAACCCAGACATTTTGAGTATGTGCTCACTGACAGAGCCATTTTCCTCCATCTTACAGCTAAAGAATTTATCGGAGACTTCATATCTCTCGACCCGGGCATGAGCTTGGAAAACCATTTTCAGCTCTTCGAACATCTCATATGCTCCATGTCTCTCAAAACGTTTTTGGAGCCCCTGCTCTAAGCTGTAAAGCATGCCGCACTGAACGAGGGAGTAATCATCGCAGCGTGACTGCCAAGCGTTCATAACGTCTTGTTCTGCAGGGAGAATAGGTGCGTCACCCAGCGGTGCTCTTAGGACATAATCTTTCTTGGCAGCTATGAGGATGATCCTCAGGTTCCGGACCCAGTCCGTATAGTTGCTACCATCGTCTTTCAGCTTGGTTTTCTCTAGGAACACATTGAAGTTGAGGACTACGTTGGCCATTTGATCTACAAGACATATTGTAAAAAATTTAGACTAAGTTCATGATAATAAAGTTCATTTAATCAAATTATTTAATGAACTCCCACTTAGATAGACATCCCTCTTCTAGTCATCTAAGTATTACATGATCCGAGTCAACTAGGCCGTGTCCGATCATCACGTGAGACGGACTAGCCAACATCGGTGAACATCTTCATGTTGATCGTATCTTCTATACGACTCATGCTCGACCTTTCGGTCTTCTGTGTTCCGAGGCCATGTCTGTACATGCTAGGCTCGTCAAGTCAACCTAAGTGTTTTGCGTGTGTAAATCTGTCTTACACCCGTTGTATGCGAACGTAAGGACCTATCACACCCGATCATCACGTGGTGCTTCGGAACGACGAACCTTAGCAACGGTGCACAGTTAGGGAGAACACTTTCTTGAAATTATTATGAGGGATCATCTTATTTACTACCGTCGTCCTAAGTAAACAAGATGCAAAAACATGATAAACATCACATGCAATCAAATAATAAACGTGACATGATATGGCCAATATCACATAGCTCCTTCGATCTCCATCTTGGGGCTCCATGATCATCTTGTCACCGGCTTGACACCATGATCTTCATCATCATGATCTTCATCATCGTGTCTCCATGAAGTTGCTCGCCAACTATTACTTCTACTACTATGGCTAACGCGTTTAGCAATAAAGTAAAGTAATTTACATGGCGCTTCTCAATGACACGCAGGTCATACAAAAAAATAAAGACAACTCCTATGGCTCCTGCCGGTTGTCATACTCATCGACATGCAAGTCGTGATTCCTATTACAATAGCATGAACATCTCATACATCACATATAGATCATTCATCATACATCACAACTTTGGCCATATCATATCACAAAGCACTTGCTGCAAAAACAAGTTAGACGTCCTCTAATTGTTGTTGCAAGTTTTACGTGGCTGAATTAGGGTTCTAGCAAGAACGTTTTCTTACCTACGTTAAAACCACAACGTGATTTGTCAACTTCTATTTACCCTTCATAAGGACCCTTTTCATCGAATCCGCTCCAACTAAAGTAGGAGAGACAGACACCCGCCAGCCACCTTATGCAACTAGTGCATGTTAGTCGGTGGAACCGGTCTCACGTAAGCGTACGTGTAAGGTTGGTCCGGGCCGCTTCATCCCACAATACCGCTGAAGCAAGATAAGACTAGTAGCGGCAAGAAGAGTTGAAAACATCTACGCCCACAACAAATTGTGTTCTACTCGCGCAAGAAGAACTACGCATAGACCTAGCTCATGATGCCACTGTTGGGGAACGTTGCAGAAAATTAAAATTTTTCCTACGGTTTCACCAAGATCCATCTATGAGTTCATCTAGCAAAGAGTATTCAGATTAGATAGCATCTACATACCACTTTGTAGATCGCAACGGAAGCGTTCGAGTGAACGTGGATGAGGTAGTCGTACTCGTCGTGATCCAATTCACCGATGATCTAGTGCCGAACGGACGGCACCTCCGCGTTCAACACACGTACGGAAAGCGTGACGTCTCCTCCTTCTTGATCTAGCAAGGCAAAGGAGAGGTTGGGGAAGAAGGCTCCAGCAGCAGCACGACGGCGTGGTGATGGTGGAACTGCAGTACTCCGGCAGGGCTTCGCCGTGCACTTACGGAGGAGGAGGAGGTGTTGGAGAGGGAGAGGGAGGCGCCAGGGCATAGGGTGCGCAGCCCCCTTCCCCTGCCCCCCTTTATATAGGCCTCTTGGGGGGGGCGCCGGCCCTGGGAGATCCAATCTCCCAAGGGGGCGGCGGCCAGGGAGGTTTCCCTACCCCCCAAGCCATCTAGGAGGTGCCTTCCACCACTAGGACTCCTCCTAGATGGAACCCTAGGCGCATGGGCTCTTTGGGGCTGGTTCCCCTTGGCCCAAGCAGGCCAAGGCGCACCCCCTAAGGCCCATGTGGCCCACCAGGGCAGGTGGCCCCACCTGGTGGACCCCCGGGACCCCTCCGGTGGTCCCGGTACAATACCGATAACACCGAAACTTGTCTCGATGGCAAAATAGCACTTCCTATATATAATTCTTTACCTCCGGACCATTCCGGAACTCCTCGTGACGTCCGGGATCTCATCCGGGACTCCGAACAACATTCGGGTTACCGCACATACATATCCCTACAACCCTAGCGTCACCGAACCTTAAGTGTGTAGACCCTACGGGTTCGGGAGACATGCAGACATGACCAAGATGGCTCTCGGGCAATAACCAACAGCGGGATCTGGATACCCATGTTGGCTCCCACATGCTCCACGATGATCTCATCGGATGAACCACGATGTCGAGGATTCAATTAATCCCATATACGATTCCCTTTGTCGATCGGTATTTTACTTGCCCGAGATTCGATCGTCGGTATCCCAATACCTCGTTCAATCTCGTTATCGGCAAGTCACTTTTCTCGTTACCGTAATGCATGATCCCGTGATCAAACACTTTGATCACCTTGAGCTCATTGTGATGATGCATTACCGAGAGGGCCCGATGATACCTCTCCGTCAAGCGGAGTGACAAAACCCAGTCTCGATCCATGTCAACCCAACAGACACTTTCAGAGATACCCGTAGTATACCTTTATAGTCACCCAGTTACGTTGTGACGTTTGGCACACCCAAAGCACTCCTACGGTATCCGGGAATTACATGATCTCATGGTCTAAGGAAAGGATACTTGACATTGGAAAACTCTAGCAAACGAACTATGCGATCTTATGCTATGTTTAGGATTGGGTCTTGTCCATCACATCATTCTCCTAATGATGTGATCCCGTTATCGATGACATCCAATGTCCATAGTCAGGAAACCATGACTATCTGTCGATCAACGAGCTAGTCAACTAGAGGCTCACTAGGGACATGTTTGTTGTCTGTTATTCACACATGTATTACGATTTCCGGATAACACAATTATAGCACGAATAAAGACAATTATCATGAATAAGGAAATATAATAATAATGCTTTTATTATTGCCTCTAGGGCATATTTCCAACAAGAGGAACTCTCAATGAAAGCACCAATGTCGGTGTCAAAACCGGCGGATCTCGGGTAGGGGGTCCCGAACTGTGCGTCAAGGTCGGATGGTAACAGGAGACAAGGGACACTTTATTTTACCCAGGTTTGGGCCCTCTCGGTGGAGGTAAAACCCTACTCCTGCTAGATTAATATTGATGATATGGGTAGTACAAGAGTGGATCTACCACGAGATCAATGAGGCTAAACCCTAGAAGCTAGCCTATGGTATGATTGTGTATGATGATGGTTGTCCTACGGACTACAACCCTCCGGTTTATAAAGACACCGGATAGGGTTAGGGTTACACAGAGTCGGTTACAATGGTAGGAGATCTCGAATATCCGCACGCCTAGCTTGCCTTCCACGCCAAGAAAAGATCCTTCCGGACACGGGACGAAGTCTTCAATCTTGTATCTTCATAGTCCTGGAGTCCGGCTGAAGGTATAGTCTGGCTATCCGAACACCCCCTAATCCAGGACTCCCTCAGTAACCTTCATTACTTATGAATTTGAACTCGATCACGTAAGTCCTGGCCTGCTCGGCTATATCATTATCATGCTAAACTTTAACTGTGCTACCTGGCCCTTAATCCCGGAGCACAACCTTTGACGATGAGCTAATCTTACGTCGATCTTCCTCGTCATATCAATTCTCCTCGAATAGCCAACATGATTTCAAGTTTGTGTCGTGCCCATGGTTCCAATAACCTTTCGCTTCATTATACCTTTGACTTGATGTCATCGCTGCTCGATTACATCTTCATGGAATCTCTCAACAAATGTGTCGTGATCATCATCAGCATTCTGAGCTCTTCCAGGTTATCAATCGAATTCATGATGGGAAATACCATCCTTTCCCCTCGATGATTTGTGTTATCATCGGCAACATTCTTGCTTTCCCTTCAACACAAACTTGTTTATGTTTTGTGTTGTACCTTGAGATCCTTGCTATCCAACTTATGTTATGTTCTACCTTGGAGTATTGCTATCTTCTATGTCAAGAATGTCATGGGAAATTCACCACCCTTAAGAATTCTTGATATAAGTGGTACTTATTAACATCACCATTCTTTCTTGGTCCCCGTGTTGTTTTTAACCGGAATACCGACAAATGGTATGTGATGTGTAATTCCAAAACTTCTAGCAACCTATTGCTTGAAGTAAATGGTCTATATTTCATTCTTAGACCACCATTCTGACATTGATCATGCTACTTAAGCCCATATTTCGGGTGCACCTTTCAACCAATATTTAAACTATGTTTGTTTTCTTCGAGCATACATCATTATATCATTTGATCTGACTAATGTTATCTCCTTGTTCACATAATTGTGGAAACCCGTCTTTTGGAAATCTCGATGAATTGTCGCTGAGTTCATCAGCTACCACCTTATCCCTTCATTGGTTTAATGATGAGCTCTTATTTCAGAACTCGCTTCCATAGTAGATTTCCTGAGAATCTTACAATGTCGTCTTGTCAATTTGTTTTGCACCTTTTCTTCTCAGGCATCCTGAGTACGAGGTATCCTAACACCGATCAGATCTGAATCTCGGTCAGATATGATGGTTGGAACATTTTTCTAAGAGTTATAACACTGGTCTTTTATGACCCGGTAAGGTGGTAGCATGTCCAGCACACCTGGCCGAATGACCTGCTGTTATAGTTTCCTTATTAGCAAGGTTATCCATTCTTCCATGAGGAAATTGTAAGACTTACTCTACAAGTTGTTCCTAATGGATCCTTCCTGTTTCCAAAGTTTGATCTTCACCTGATGAGCAAGTCAATGCTATCTCGAAGCATGTCTATGATACTCCGATTTTCAACAGGAACATTTGAAGCCCAATGTTAAATGTTTCCTGCTCAATTATCCAAACACCGTTGTATGGATAATGGCATGGAATTTCTCTTCCTTTTCCTAAAGGGTTTTCTACGTTATATCCCGTCATGGATATCATGCTTTGCTTGCCCTTGGGAAGGATATACCCCTGAAATATGTGTTTAAACACATTTTCCTTTCCATTGTTTTGTTAATCTGATAAACACCTTTTCCTTTCCATTGTTTGGTCTAACCTTTCTGGTGATCATTATGATCTAAGCAGTATTAATTCCCTGCTTATGTTAACACCTCAGTGTACAATTCTGTCAGTAAGACCCTGTTGCTTTTGTTGATGACATTCCGGTAACCACCGATGGACGGGAACTTTGCCTATTGGTCCGCCTCGTTCAATGTGCAGGAAAATGGTTCTCTTCGTCCCTCGCCCTTGGCACCGACGTTGTTGCCTACATAATCAACAGGCTACCCTCTGACATGCCTTGCTATCATAACCGTGCAAGATGTCACCGCTCTTTCTACTTTGAAACCCACATGGTGGGCCCATAACCCACAGCTCCACAGGATCGAAACCTGACTCTCGTGTACACCCCCCATTTCCAAGGTTATTCCTCATGCTTGGCTTTGTGAGTAATTCATGGACCACCTGTCTAGTGATCTATTCTGGTATGAGACGCAATACCTATTCTCGTTGCCATGTAACCCTTTCACCTTCTGATTAGGCATCAGATGATTGCCCATCCATTTGAAACTTCTCATGGTACCTTCTTACTTTGCTCTCGATATCCTCTTAAGTTTCAAATCGAGAGATACTTATGCTTCTTCCCCGAGTTAACCTTCTGATGCTCGATCTTGTTAGAACCCATCCTTATAGAGTTTTCCCTTCTTACCCTTTCGTAAGTACAGTGAAGATCCTGAAGAAAGGAGGACGACTTCATCATGATGACCTGGAGTAGAGGAAAGAAGGCATCAACGTAATGGATTGACCTCTTCGAGAAGAGCAAGCCAGGATGAGAAGAACCGCTAGATACGTATCCAAAACCTTTCCCCCTTTCACTACCTCTTAAATCTCGGGACGAGATTTCTTGTAGTGGAGGAGAATTGTGACGCCCGGAGAATTATGCTACAGTAATACCCTGCTAATGGTGCCACGTCACCCCGGTTACTTTTTCTAATCTCACATTGGATCAAAACTTTTCAAATCCAGAAATTTAAATAATGTCAATCATCAAACTTTTCAAAAGTTAAAACAAAAATGTTCGGGTAGTGCCTAATATTACATAGGTAATTATAGTGAAGAGAACTCCTTTTTAGAAAATGCCTAAATATTTTAAAATGATTTAAAACAGAAAAGAAAATAAATAGAAAGAAAATAAAACACAAAAACAGAAAAGAAAACTAACAAAAAAAGGAGA
Organism: Aegilops umbellulata; assembly: GCA_032464435.1. Taxonomy (NCBI): domain Eukaryota; kingdom Viridiplantae; phylum Streptophyta; class Magnoliopsida; order Poales; family Poaceae; genus Aegilops; species Aegilops umbellulata. Next base: position 368,090,431 of record CP136054.1, on the reverse strand, counting down.
AGAAAAAAAACACCCCCTGGGCTCCGGCCCAGCAGGCCATCAACCCCACTTGGCCAACCAACAGGCCCAGCCGGCCACCCCTTATTCCCCCACCCCCAGAAACCCTAACCCACGAACCCCACTTCCCCCTCGCACTCCCCCACCCCCATTCTAGATCGGGATCGAGCGACGCCCGACGCCGCGCCCGCGTCGCTGCTCGCTTTCTCCAGCGCCAGCTCGTTCTCGCCGCAATCGCCGCCGCTTGACCCCGCCGTCGCCGGAGCACCACCGACGCTGGGACCGCGTTGTACCGCGCATCGTCATCGTCGCCTGCTCGTCCTCCTCCCAGCTGGAACGCCCCGAGCCCGGTGCCGCTCGACCCCGACGTCGGCTGCTTCCCCGAATGGCGGCGCCCTTTGCCGCCCCGACATCGCCGGCGAACCTGTCGCCACCTCCCCGAGCCCGCTGCCATGCCCCTCCCGCTCCTATGTGAGCCACTGCCTCCCTCTTCCTCCCTCTCCTCCTCTATGCGTGTGCGCCGCCATCACCGTGCTCGCCCGCTGCATCCCGTGGCCACCATCACGCCGCACTTGCGCGCCGCGCCACCCGCTACCCGCGCCTCCCCTCCCGCTCGCTCACGCCGGGGCGCACCCCCTGGCCGCGGCCCTCGCACGGCGCACCGCCTTGCCCTGCTCGTCGCGCACTGTCGTCCCTGTCCCGCGCCCGCCACGCGCAGCCCGCGCGCTGCTCGCACTCGCCCGCGCCGCGCTCCCGCTTCTGTCCCGCGCCGGCCTTCGCCCTGTAGCCCCTGCTCGCCTCGCCTGCGCGCCCGGACGCTCACGCGAGTCCACGCCCGCTCGCACCTCGCCCCGCGCCGACGGCCATCCTCGCTAGCCCCTGGCCGCCGGCCAGCGACTCCAGCCTCTGCCGCGCCCCTGGGCGTGTGCCCAAGCGGGCTGGCACCCGCACCCGACGACCAGCACCCGCTATGGCCCCCTGGGCAGATGACAAATGGGGCCCATGCCCCCTGTCTTGTTAAAAAAACGAAAAGAAAATGTAATTAAAAAATGAAAATAAGTAATTAGTTAATTAATGAAGTAACTAATTGATTAATTAATTAGGTATTTACTTAACTTAATTAAATCTGTTTAGTACTTAATTAACTTGATTAGTTAATTAAAAGTGTTAATTAGTTGTTAGACTATGACGAACGTGACCCACGCGTCAGTTTGACCCAGTCACCGCCCCGTTGACTGCTGACGTCAAGATGACGTTAGCGTACACTATTCTGGATAATGTTAATTTAATTATTAATTAATAAATTAGAAAATGATTTAAAACTTTAAAAATTAATATAAATTAAACCGCAGCTCGGATGAAAAAACTTTGTACATGAAAGTTGCTCAGAATGACGAGACGAATCCGAATATGCAGCCCGTTCGTCCGCCACGCATGCCTAGCATAGCAAACACGTAACTTTCCCCCTCCGGTTCATTTGTCCGAAAACGCGAAACACCGGGGATATTTTCCCAGATGTTTCTGTTGGAAATATGCCCTAGAGGCAATAATAAAAGCATTATTATTATATTTCCTTATTCATGATAATTGTCTTTATTCGTGCTATAATTGTGTTATCCGGAAATCGTAATACATGTGTGAATAACAGACAACAAACATGTCCCTAGTGAGCCTCTAGTTGACTAGCTCGTTGATCGACAGATAGTCATGGTTTCCTGACTATGGACATTGGATGTCATCGATAACGGGATCACATCATTAGGATAATGATGTGATGGACAAGACCCAATCCTAAACATAGCATAAGATCGCATAGTTCGTTTGCTAGAGTTTTCCAATGTCAAGTATCCTTTCCTTAGACCATGAGATCATGTAATTCCCGGATACCGTAGGAGTGCTTTGGGTGTGCCAAACGTCACAACGTAACTGGGTGACTATAAAGGTATACTACGGGTATCTCTGAAAGTGTCTGTTGGGTTGACATGGATCGAGACTGGGTTTTGTCACTCCGCTTGACGGAGAGGTATCACCGGGCCCTCTCGGTAATGCATCATCACAATGAGCTCAAGGCGATCAAAGTGTTTGATCACGGGATCATGCATTACGGTAACGAGAAAAGTGACTTTCCAATAACGAGATTGAACGAGGTATTGGGATACCGACGATCGAATCTCGGGCAAGTAAAATACCGATTGACAAAGGGAATCGTATACGGGATTAATTGAATCCTCGACATCGTGGTTCATCCGATGAGATCATCGTGGAGCATGTGGGAGCCAACATGGGTATCCAGATACCGCTGTTGGTTATTGCCCGAGAGCCGTCTCGGTCATGTCTGCATGTCTCCCGAACCCGTAGGGTCTACACACTTAAGGTTCGGTGACGCTAGGGTTGTGAAGATATGTATATGCAGTAACCCGAATGTTGTTCGGAGTCCCGGATGAGATCCCGGACGTCACGAGGAGTTCCGGAATGGTCCGGAGGTAAAGAATTATATATAGGAAGTGCTATTTTGGCCATCGGGACAAGTTTCGGTGTTATCGGTATTGTACCGGGACCACCGGAGGGGTCCCGGGGGTCCACCGGGGGGGTCCACCTGCCCCGGGGGGCCACATGGGCTATAGGGGGTGCGCCCTGGCCTACATGGGCCAAGGGCACCAGCCCCAAGGGCCCATGCGCCAAGGAGACTTGGAGAGGGGAGAGTCCAAAGAGGGGAAGGCGCCTCCGAGGTGCCTTGGGGAGGATGGACTCCTCCCCCCCTCTTGGCCGCACCCCTTCCTTGGAGGAAGGGGCAAGGCTGCGCCCTCCCCCCCTCTAATGCGCCTATATAAAGGGAGGGGAGGGAGGGGTGGCCGCAACCTATGCCCTGGCTCCTCCCTCCTCCCTGCAACACCTCCTCCTCCTCCCGTAGTTGCTTAGCGAAGCCCTGCCGGAGTTCTGCTGCATCCACCACCACACCATCGTGCTGGATCTTCCTCAACCTCTCCTCCCCCCTTGCTGGATCAAGAAGGAGGAGACGTCTCCCGTCCCGTACGTGTGTTGAACGCGGAGGTGCCGTCCGTTCGGTACTAGATCATCGGTGAATTGGATCACGGCAAGTACGACTACCTCATCCACGTTCACTCGAACGCTTCCGTTGCGATCTACAAAGTGGTATGTAGATGCTATCTAATCTGAATACTCGTTGCTAGATGAACTCATAGATGGATCTTGGTGAAACCGTAGGAAAAATTTTAATTTTCTGCAACGTTCCCCAACAGTGGCATCATGAGCTAGGTCTATGCGTAGTTCTTCTTGCGCGAGTAGAACACAATTTGTTGTGGGCGTAGATGTTTTCAACTCTTCTTGCCGCTACTAGTCTTATCTTGCTTCAGCGGTATTGTGGGATGAAGCGGCCCGGACCAACCTTACACGTACGCTTACGTGAGACCGGTTCCACCGACTAACATGCACTAGTTGCATAAGGTGGCTGGCGGGTGTCTGTCTCTCCTACTTTAGTTGGAGCGGATTCGATGAAAAGGGTCCTTATGAAGGGTAAATAGAAGTTGACAAATCACGTTGTGGTTTTAACGTAGGTAAGAAAACGTTCTTGCTAGAACCCTAATTCAGCCACGTAAAACTTGCAACAACAATTAGAGGACGTCTAACTTGTTTTTGCAGCAAGTGCTTTGTGATATGATATGGCCAAAGTTGTGATGTATGATGAATGATCTATATGTGATGTATGAGATGTTCATGCTATTGTAATAGGAATCACGACTTGCATGTCGATGAGTATGACAACCAGCAGGAGCCATAGGAGTTGTCTTTATTTTTTTGTATGACCTGCGTGTCATTGAGAAGCGCCATGTAAATTACTTTACTTTATTGCTAAACGCGTTAGCCATAGTAGTAGAAGTAATAGTTGGCGAGCAACTTCATGGAGACACGATGATGAAGATCATGATGATGAAGATCATGGTGTCAAGCCGGTGACAAGATGATCATGGAGCCCCAAGATGGAGATCGAAGGAGCTATGTGATATTGGCCATATCATGTCACGTTTATTATTTGATTGCATGTGATGTTTATCATGTTTTTGCATCTTGTTTACTTAGGACGACGGTAGTAAATAAGATGATCCCTCATAATAATTTCAAGAAAGTGTTCTCCCTAACTGTGCACCGTTGCTAAGGTTCGTCGTTCCGAAGCACCACGTGATGATCGGGTGTGATAGGTCCTTACGTTCGCATACAACGGGTGTAAGACAGATTTACACACGCAAAACACTTAGGTTGACTTGACGAGCCTAGCATGTACAGACATGGCCTCGGAACACAGAAGACCGAAAGGTCGAGCATGAGTCGTATAGAAGATACGATCAACATGAAGATGTTCACCGATGTTGGCTAGTCCGTCTCACGTGATGATCGGACACGGCCTAGTTGACTCGGATCATGTAATACTTAGATGACTAGAAGAGGGATGTCTATCTAAGTGGGAGTTCATTAAATAATTTGATTAAATGAACTTTATTATCATGAACTTAGTCTAAATTTTTTACAATATGTCTTGTAGATCAAATGGCCAACGTAGTCCTCAACTTCAATGTGTTCCTAGAGAAAACCAAGCTGAAAGACGATGGTAGCAACTATACGGACTGGGTCCGGAACCTGAGGATCATCCTCATAGCTGCCAAGAAAGATTATGTCCTAAGAGCACCGCTGGGTGACGCACCTATTCTCCCTGCAGAACAAGACGTTATGAACGCTTGGCAGTCACGCTGCGATGATTACTCCCTCGTTCAGTGCGGCATGCTTTACAGCTTAGAGCCGGGGCTCCAAAAACGTTTTGAGAGACATGGAGCATATGAGATGTTCGAAGAGCTGAAAATGGTTTTCCAAGCTCATGCCCGGGTCGAGAGATATGAAGTCTCCGATAAATTCTTTAGCTGTAAGATGGAGGAAAATGGCTCTGTCAGTGAGCACATACTCAAAATGTCTGGGTTGCACAACCGCTTGACTCAACCGGAAGTTAATCTCCCGGATGAAGCGGTCATTGACAGAATCCTCCAGTCGCTTCCACCTAGCTACAAGAGCTTTGTGATGAACTACAATATGCAGGGGATGGTAAAGACCATTCCTGAAGTATATGCTATGCTGAAATCAGCAGAGGTAGAAATCAAGAAGGAGCATCAAGTGTTGATGGTGAATAAAACCACTAAGTTCAAGAAGGGCAAGGGTAAAAAGAACTTCAAGAAGGACGGCAAGTAAGTTGTCGCGCCCGGTAAGCAAGTTGCCGGGAAGAAGCCAAAGAATGGACCCAAGCCCGAAACTGAGTGCTTTTATTGCAAGGGAAGTGGTCACTGGAAGCGGAACTGCCCCAAATACTTAGCGGACAAGAAGGCCGGCAAAACCAAAGGTATATGTGATATACATGTAATTGATGTGTACCTTACCAGTACTCGTAGTAGCTCTTGGGTATTTGATACCGGTGCAGTTGCTCACATTTGTAACTCAAAGCAGGAGCTGCGGAATAAACGGAGACTGGCGAAGGACGAGGTGACGATGCGCGTCGGGAATGGTTCCAAGGTCGATGTGATCGCCGTCGGCATGCTGCCTCTACATTTACCTACGGGATTAGTTTTAATCCTCAATAATTGTTATTTAGTGCCAAGTTTGAGCATGAACATTGTATCTGGATCTCGCTTAATTCGAGATGGCTACTCATTTAAATCCGAGAATAATGGTTGTTCTATTTATATGAGAGATATGTTTTATGGTCATGCTCCGATGGTTAATGGTTTATTCTTGATGAATCTCGTACGTGATGATACACATATTCATAGTGTGAGTACCAAAAGAGTTAAAGTTGATAACAATAGTCCCACATATTTGTGGCACTGCCGCCTTGGTCACATAGGTGTCAAACGCATGAAGAAGCTCCATACAGATGGACTTTTAGAGTCTCTTGATTATGAATCATTTGACACGTGCGAACCATGCCTCATGGGTAAAATGACCAAGACTCCGTTCTCAGGAACAATGGAGCGAGCAACCAACTTATTGGAAATCATACATACCGATGTGTGCGGTCCAATGAGTGTTGAGGCTCGCGGAGGCTATCGTTATGTTCTCACCCTCACTGATGACTTGAGTAGATATGGGTATATCTACTTAATGAAACACAAGTCTGAGACCTTTGAAAAGTTCAAGGAATTTCAGAGTGAGGTTGAAAATCAACATGATAGAAAGATCAAGTTTCTACGATCAGATTGTGGAGGAGAATACTTGAGTCACGAATTTGGCACACACTTAAGAAAATGTGGAATAGTTTCACAACTCACGCCGCCTGGAACACCTCAGCGTAATGGTGTGTCCGAACGTCGTAATCGCACTCTATTAGATATGGTGCGATCTATGATGTCTCTTACCGACTTATCGCTATCTTTTTGGGGCTATGCTTTAGAGACTGCCGCATTCACTTTAAATAGGGCTCCGTCGAAATCCGTTGAGACGACACCGTATGAATTATGGTTTTGGAAGAAACCTAAGCTATCGTTTCTAAAAGTTTGGGGATGCGATGCTTATGTCAAGAAACTTCAACCTGAAAAGCTCGAACCCAAGTCGGAAAAATGCGTCTTCATAGGATACCCTAAAGAAACTGTTGGGTATACCTTCTACCTCAGATCCGAAGGCAAGATCTTTGTTGCCAAGAATGGATCCTTTCTAGAGAAAGAGTTTCTCTCAAAAGAAGTAAGTGGGAGGAAAGTAGAACTTGATGAAGTGTTACCTCTTGAACCGGAAAATGGCGAAACTCAAGAAAATGTTTCTAAGGTGCCTGCACCGACTAGAGAGGAAATCAATGATGATGATCAAGATCAAGCTCCTACTGAAATTCGAAGGTCCACAAGGACACGTTCCGCACCAGAGTGGTACGGGAACCCTGTCTTGGAAATCATGTTGTTAGACAACGGTGAACCTTCGAACTATGAGGAAGCAATGGCGGGCCCGGATTCCGACAAATGGCTGGAAGCCATGAAATCCGAGATAGGATCCATGTATGAAAACAAAGTGTGGACTTTGACTGACTTGCCCGTTGAACGGCGAGCGATAGAAAATAAATGGATCTTTAAGAAGAAGACAGACGTGGATGGTAATGTGACCATCTATAAAGCTCGGCTTGTCGCTAAGGGTTATCGACAAGTTCAAGGGGTTGACTACAATGAGACTTTCTCACCGGTTGCGAAGCTGAAGTCCGTCCGAATCATGTTAGCAATTGCCGCATTCTACGATTATGAAATATGGCAAATGGACGTCAAAACGGCATTCCTTAATGGTTTCCTTAAGGAAGAATTGTATATGATGCAACCGTAAGGTTTTGTCGATCCTAAGAATGCTGACAAGGTGTGCAAGCTCCAACGCTCAATTTATGGGCTGGTGCAAGCATCTCGGAGTTGGAACATTCGCTTTGATGAGATGATCAAAGCGTTTGGGTTTACACAGACTTATGGAGAAGCCTGTGTTTACAAGAAAGTGAGTGGGAGCTCTATAGCATTTCTCATATTATATGTAGACGACATACTTTTGATGGGAAATGATATAGAACTCTTGGATAGCATTAAGGCCTACTTGAATAAAAGTTTTTCAATGAAGGACCTTGGAGAAGCTGCTTATATATTAGGCATCAAGATTTATAGAGATAGATCGAGACGCCTCATAGGTCTTTCACAAAGCACATACCTTGATAAGATATTGAAGAAGTTCAATATGGATCAATCTAAGAAGGGGTTCTTACCTGTGTTACAAGGTGTGAAATTGAGCTCAGCTCAATGTCCGACCACGGCAGAAGATATAGAAGAGATGAGTGTCATCCCCTATGCCTCAGCCATAGGTTCTATTATGTATGCCATGCTGTGTACCAGACCTGATGTAAACCTTGCCGTAAGTTTGGTAGGAAGGTACCAAAGTAATCCCGGCAAGGAACACTGGACAGCGGTCAAGAATATCCTGAAGTACCTGAAAAGGACTAAGGAAATGTTTCTCGTTTATGGAGGTGACGAAGAGCTCGTCGTAAAAGGTTACGTCGACGCTAGCTTCGACACAGATCTGGATGACTCTAAGTCACAAACCGGATACGTGTATATTTTGAATGGTGGGGTAGTAAGCTGGTGCAGTTGCAAGCAAAGCGTCGTGGCGGGATCTACATGTGAAGCGGAGTACATGGCAGCCTCGGAGGCAGCACATGAAGCAATTTGGGTGAAGGAGTTCATCACCAACCTCGGAGTCATACCCAATGCGTCGGGGCCAATCAAGCTCTTCTGTGACAACACTGGAGCTATTGCACTTGCAAAGGAGCCCAGGTTTCACAAGAAGACCAGGCACATCAAGCGTCGCTTCAACTCCATTTGTGAAAATGTTCAAGATGGAGACATAGAAATTTGTAAAGTGCACACGGATCTGAATGTCGCAGATCCGTTGACTAAACCTCTCCCTAGGGCAAAACATGATCAGCACCAGAACTCTATGGGTGTTCGATTCATCACAATGTAACTAGATTATTGACTCTAGTGCAAGTGGGAGACTGTTGGAAATATGCCCTAGAGGCAATAATAAAAGCATTATTATTATATTTCCTTATTCATGATAATTGTCTTTATTCGTGCTATAATTGTGTTATCCGGAAATCGTAATACATGTGTGAATAACAGACAACAACATGTCCCTAGTGAGCCTCTAGTTGACTAGCTCGTTGATCAACAAATAGTCATGGTTTCCTGACTATGGACATTGGATGTCATTTGATAACGGGATCACATCATTAGGAGAATGATGTGATGGACAAGACCCAATCCTAAACATAGCATAAGATCGCATAGTTCGTTTCCTAGAGTTTTCCAATGTCAAGTATCCTTTCCTTAGACCATGAGATCGTGTAACTCCCGGATACCGTAGGAGTGCTTTGGGTGTGCCAAACGTCACAACGTAACTGGGTGACTATAAAGGTATACTACGGGTATCTCTGAAAGTGTCTGTTGGGTTGACATGGATCGAGACTGGGATTTGTCACTCCGCTTGACGGAGAGGTATCACCGGGCCCTCTCGGTAATGCATCATCATAATGAGCTCAGTGTGATCAAAGTGTTTGATCATGGGATCATGCATTACGGTACGAGAAAAGTGACTTGCCGGTAACAAGATTGAACGAGGTATTGGGATACCGGCGATCGAATCTCGGGCAAGTAAAATACCGATTGACAAAGGGAATCGTATACGGGGTTAATTGAATCCTCGACATCGTGGTTCATCCGATGAGATCATCGTGGATCATGTGGGAGCCAACATGGGTATCCAGATCCCGCTGTTGGTTATTGCCCGAGAGCCATCTCGGTCATGTCTGCATGTCTCCCGAACCCGTAGGGTCTACACACTTAAGGTTCGGTGACGCTAGGGTTGTGAAGATATGTATATGCAGTAACCCGAATGTTGTTCGGAGTCCCGGATGAGATCCCGGACGTCACGAGGAGTTTCGGAATGGTCCGGAGGTAAAGATTTATATATGGAAAGTCATCATACGGACATCGGGACAAGTTTCGGGGTTATCGGTATTGTACCGGGACCACCGGAGGGTCCCGGGGGGTCCACCGGGTGGGGCCACCTATCCCGGAGGGCCCCATGGGCTGTATGAGGGAGGGAACCAGCCCTTAGTGGGCTGGTGCGCCTCCCCCCCAAAGGCCCATGCGCCTAGGGTTGGGGGGGGGAACCCTAAAGGGGGCGCCCCCCTTGCTTGGGGGGCAAGCCCCCCTCCCTGGCCGCCGCCCCCCTAGGAGATTCCTTCTCCTAGGGCCGGCGCCCCCAAGGGGGTTATATAAAGGGGGAGGGGAGAGGGGGCTGGATACCCTTTGCCCTGGCGCCTCCCTCTCCCTCTCCAACACCTCCTCCTCCTCCGTAAGAGCTCGGCGAAGCCCTGTCGGAGTACTGCGGCTCCACCATCACCACGCCGTCGTGCTGCTGCTGGAGTCTTCTTCCCCAACCTCTCCTTTGCCTTGCTGGATCAAGAAGAAGGAGACGTTACGCTGATCGTACGTGTGTTGAACGCGGAGGTGCCGTGCTTTCGGTGCTAGGATCTCCGGTGATTTGGATCACGGTGTGTACGACTACTTCATCCCCGTTCGTTGAACGCTTCCGCTCGCGATCTACAAAGTGGTATGTAGATGCAATCTCTCTCTCCCATGACTCGTTGCTAGATGAACTCATAGATGGATCTTGGTGAAACCGTAGGAAAAATTTTGATTTTCTGCAACGTTCCCCAACACTGTCTTGGGCATAAAATTTCTGAAAGAGGTATTGAAGTTGATAAGGCTAAAGTTGATGCTATTGAAAAGATGCCGTATCCCAAGGACATCAAAGGTATAAGAAGTTTCCTTGGTCATGCCGGTTTTTATAGGAGGTTCATTAAGGACTTCTCAAAAATTTCTCGGCCTCTGACTAATCTATTACAAAAAGATATACCATTTGTCTTTGATGATGATTGTGTAGAAGCATTTGAATTACTTAAGAAAGCATTGATTTTTGCACCTATTGTTCAGCCACCTGATTGGAATTTACCCTTTGAAATTATGTGTGATGCTAGAGATTATGCTGTAGGTGTTGTTCTAGGGCAAAGAGTTGATAAGAAATTAAATGTTATTCAATATGCTACTAAAACTCTAGACAATGCCCAGAGAAATTATGCCACTACTGAAAAAGAATTCTTAGCAGTTGTATTTGCTTGTGATAAGTTCATGCCTTATATTGTTGATTCTAAAGTAACTATTCACACGAACCATGCTGCTATTAAATATCTTATGGAAAAGAAAGATGCTAAACCTAGACTTATTAGATGGGTTCTCTTGCTACAAGAATTTGATTTGCATATTATTGATAGAAAGGGAGCTGAGAACCCCGTTGCAGACAAATTGTCTAGGTTAGAGAATGTTCTTGATGACCCACTACCTATTGATGATAGCTTTCCTGATGAACAACTAAATGTCATAAATGCTTCTCGTACCGCTCCATGGTATTCTAATTATGCTAATTACATTGTTTCTAAATTTATACCACCTAGTTTCACATACCAGCAAAAGAAAAAGTTTTTCTATGATTTGAGACATTACTTTTGGGATGGCCCATATCTTTATAAAGAAGGAGTAGATGGTGTCATTAGACGTTGTGTACCTGAGCATGAACATGAACATATCCTACGCAAGTGTCACTCCGAGGCTTATGGAGGACACCACGCTGGAGATAGAAATGCACATAAGGTATTGCAATCCGGTTTTTATTGGCCTACTCTCTTCAAGGATGCCTGTAAGTTTGTCTTATCATGTGATGAATGTCAAAGAATTGGTAATATTAGTAGACGTCAGGAAATGCCTATGAATTATTCACTTGTAATTGAACCATTTGATGTTTGGGGCTTTGATTATATGGGACCGTTTCCTGCCTCTAATGGGTATACTCATATTTTAGTTGCTTTTGATTACGTTACTAAGTGGGTAGAAGCTATTCCAACTAGTAGTGCTGATCATAACACTTCTATTAAGATGCTTAAAGAAGTTATCTTTCTGAGATTTGGAGTCCCTAGGTATTTAATGACTGAGGGTGGTTCACATTTTATTCATGGTGCTTTCCGTAAAATGCTTTCCAAGTATGATGTTAATCATAGAATTGCATCTCCCTATCACCCACAGTCTAGTGGTTAAGTAGAATTGAGTAACAGAGAACTCAAATTAATTTTGCAAAAGACTGTTAACAGATCTAGAAAGAATTGGTCCAAGAAACTTGATGATGCATTATAGGCCTATAGAACTGCAAATAAAAATCCTATGGGTATGTCTCCATATAAAATGGTCTACGGTAAAGCATGTCACTTACCTCTTGAACTAGAACGTAAGGCATATTGGGCCATCAAAGAGCTCAATTATGATTTCAAACTCGCCGGTGAGAAGAGGCTATTTGACATTAGCTCACTTGATGAATGGAGAACCCAAGCCTATGAGAATGCCAAGTTGTTTAAATAAAATGTTAAAAGATGGCATGACAAAAGAATACAAAAGCGTGAGTTTAATGTAGGTGATTACGTATTGCTATACAACTCTCGTTTAAGATTGTTTGCAAGGAAACTTCTCTCTAAATGGGAAGGTCCTTACGTTATTGAGAAGGTCTATCGTTCCGGTGCCATAAAAATCAACAACTTCGAAGGCACAAATCCAAAGGTGGTGAACGGTCAAAGAATCAAACATTATATCTCAGGTAATCCTATAAATGTTGAAACTAATGTTATTGAAACCGTGACCTTGGAGGAATACATAAGAGACACTTTTCAGAATGTTTCAGACTCCGAAAAGGAATATGTATGTGGTACGGTTAGTAAACCAACTCCAAAACAGTTCCAATGGCAATTTTTCTCTGTTTTGGAATATTTAGAAAAATAGAAAAATAAGAAGCAGTCCGGGAAGGACACGAGGGCTCCACGAGGGTGGAGGGCGCGCCCCCTGCCTCGTGGGCACCTCATGTGCTCTCCAGACTCCGTTTTCTTGCACGTTACGTATTTTAGTCGGTAAAAATTCATTATATAATCTCCTAAAGGTTTTGACTCCTGTATCACGCAATTGTCCTCTGTTCTTGTTTCGAGCTGTTTTTTTGACAGATCTAGATCATCATGACATCTCCAGGTGCCCCCAAGGACAAGTTCTTTGAAAAGGTCATCAACCCCTACCTCGTGGAGGTGCTGCAACACCCTCAAACCATTGAGATGCATGAGGGGGTGCTGCACATCCGCGACGTTGAGGGACCAAGGAGGACAAAGGGCGTGGAGACAAGGCTCGAGGCAATGGAGCAACAAGTTTTCAAGTGACAGGAGATGGTGGAGCGTGGACTCGACTCCAATCACACAATGATCACGGAGTTCACCAACAACCACAAGCTGGACGCCAAGGACTCGACTCCAATCGAGCACCTCCAAGCCCAGATCTATGACCTGCAAAACCAAAACTGTGAGTATGAATATAGATTCAAGAGAATGAGTTTGGCTGCAGATTTGAGGATCCCGGAGACTCGGTCATCCTTCTATGTTGGTGAGCCCATGCCTTGGAAGATGGACGACAAGCCTACTTCATCAACAACCCCATCACCACCGCTTCCAAGGAAGGAGACATAATCACATGGGTATGGGCACTCCCCTTGGCAACTGCCAATCTTGGGGGAGGTGCCCCTGTATCGTATCATCACACTCCTTTCTTTACCGTTTTTCTTAGTTCGATCCTTTTAGTAATATCTTGATCTAGTAGAATAAAGTTTTAGTATGATCTAGTTTTGAGTTTTGCTTTATGATCCCTCTATGTAATCGAGTCCGTGAGCTATATAATAAAGATTAGTGTTGAGTCAAGGGCTTGATTATTTTTCCATGATCTTGAGTGAATAAAAGAAAAGAAAAAGAATAAAAAGAAACATAGAGATCATATTGATCTTATGGAGAGTAATGACTTCACATAGAAAGAGTATGATGATTAAAAATTGTTGAGAGTTGACAAACATAGTTTTGGTCATCGTTGCAATTAATAGGAAGTAATAAAGAAAGAGAGGTTTCATATATAAATGTACTATCTTGGACATCTTTTATGATTGGGAGCACTCATTAAAATATGACAGGCTAAAGAGTTGATGTTGGACAAGGAAGACAACGTAATGGGTTATGTTTTCTTATATCTGAGATAAAGTATATTGTCATGGATCATCCAACATGTTGAGTTTTCCTTTCCCCCTCATGCTAGCCAAATTCTTTGCACCAAGTAGAGATACTACTTGTGCTTCCAAAAACCCTTAAACCCAGTTTTGCCATGAGAGTCCACCATACCTACCTATGGATTGAGAAAGATCCTTCAAGTAAGTTGTCATCGGTGCAAGCAATAAAGATTGCTCTCTAAATATGTATGACTTATTAGTGTGGGAGAAAATAAGCTTTATACGATCTTGTGATGTGGAATAAATAAAAGAGACGGACTGCATAATAAAGGTCCATATCACAAGTGGCAATATAAAGTGACGTTCTTTCGCATTAAGATTTTGTGCATCCAACCCTGAAAGCGCATGACAACCTCTGCTTCCCTCTGCGAAGGGCCTATCTTTTACTTTTATCCCCTACCTTATGCACGAGTCATGGTGATATTCACCTTTTCTTTTTTACATTTTATCCTTTGGCAAGCTCGATGTGTTGGAAAGATCCTGATATATATATCCAATTGGATGTAAGTTATCATGAACTATTATTGTTGACATTACCCTTGAGGTAAAAGGTTGGGAGGCGAAACTATAAGCCCCTATCTTTCTCTGTGTCCGATTAAAACTCCGTAACCACAAGTATTGCGTGAGTGTTAGCAACTGGGGAAGACTAAATGATAGTTGAGTATGTGGACTTGCTGAAAAGCTCTGACATAGACTCTTTCTGATGTTATGATAAATTGCGATTGCTTCAATGACTGAGATTATAGTTTGTTGGTTCTCAATGAAGTTTCTGATTCATACTTGACATTGTGAATAGATTATTACTTGAGCATAAGAAATCCGATGACAATATCCATATATGTTGTTATTATAAGAATGATCATGATGCCCTCATGTCCGTATTTTATTTTATCGACACCTCTACCTCTAAACATGTGGACATATTTATCGTTATCGGCTTCCGCTTGAGGACAAGCGAGGTCTAAGCTTGGGGGAGTTGATACGTCCATTTTGCATCATGCTTTTATATCGATATTTATTGCATTATGGGCTGTTATTACACATTATGTCACAATACTTATGCCTATTCTCTCTTATTTTACAAGGTTTACATGAAGAGGGAGAATGCCGGCAGCTGGAATTCTTGGACGAAAAAGGAGAAAATATTAGAGACCTATTCTGCACAACTCCAAAAGTCCTGAAACTCCACGGAAGTTATTTTTGGAAATAGTAAAAAAGACTGAGCGGAAGAAATACCAGAGGGGACCCACACCCTAGGCACGAGCGTGGGGGGCGCGCGTTACCCCCTGGGCGCGCCCCCTGCCTCGTGGGCCCCCTGGTGGCCCTCCAGTGCCCATCTTCTGCTATATGAAGTCTTTCATCCAAGGAAAAATCATAAGCAAGCTTTCGGGACGAGACTCTGCCGCCACGAGGCGGAACCTTGGCGAAACCAATCTAGGGCTCTGGCGGAGCTGTTCTGCCGGGGACACTTCCCTCCGGGAGGGGGAAATCATCTCCATCATCATCACCAGTGCTCCTCTCATCGGGGGGGGGGGGGGGCAATCTCCATCAACATCTTCACCAGCACCATCTCCTCTCAAACCCAAGTTCATCTCTTGTATCCAATTCTTGTCTCATAGCCTGGGATTGGTACCTGTAGGTTGCTAGTAGTGTTGATTACTCCTTGTAGTTGATGCTACTTCGTTTATTTGGTGGAAGATCATATGTCCAGATCCTTTATGCATATTAATACTCCTCTGATTAAGAACATGAATATGCTTTGTGAGTAGTTACGTTTGTTCCTGAGGACATGGGAGAAGTCTTGCTATTAGTAGTCATGTGAATTTGGTATTCGTTCGATATTTTGATGAGATGTATGTTGTCTTTACTCTAGTGGTGTTATGTGAACGTCGACTACATGACACTTCACCATTATTTGGGCCTAGAGGAAGGCATTGGGAAGTAATAAGTAGATGATGGGTTGCTAGAGTGACAGAAGCTTAAACCCTAGTTTATGCGTTGCTTCCTAAGGGGCCGATTTGGATCCATATCTTTCATGCTATGGTTAGGTTTACCTTAATACTTATTTTGTAGTTGCGGATGCTTGCAATAGGCACTAAAAAAAAGACACATCCGTGACATTTTGGGCCGAACGAATTTTTTTCTGTCATACATATGCCACTTCTATGACGATAAATGTGACAAAACCGGGTATCATCATAGATGTGGTGGGCTCCTACTTCTATGCCAAAAAATCATGAAAGAAAATGGGCTTTTCGTCCTGGGCGGGCCGGAGACGCAGCTGCATGACATTCTTTGGGCCATCCATGACGGAAAAAACCGTGGTAGAAGCGAGGGGGAGGAAAATTTTGGGGAGTTCCCGGTTACGGTGGGAGGTCGGGGGCCGAGCGATGCGCGTTTCTCTCGTACACGTACGCGCGTGTGTGCGAGGCGTTGGCTCTAACTAAACCCGAGCGAGGCGTTGGGCTCTAACTGAACCCGAGCGATTGCACTGCAGGCTATGCGTTACTGAACCCGAGCGATCGATCGATGGCTGTTAACTGAACCCGATCAAGCGATTCCTTCGCTACTGCTGCTAACTAAAGCCAATCGATGCTGCCACTGGATGAACAGTGAGCGTTGTGGGGGGGGGGGGGGGGTTTGGATGAACAGTTCCCGGTGGGGGTGGATTAACAGGACCCCGTGGTGTTGCCTCTGGATGAACAGGACCCCGTGGAGGGCTGGATGAACAGGACCACCCCGTGGAGGGCAGGATGAACAGTAGAAGGCGGAGGGCTGGATGAACAGTAGCCCGTGGAGGGGTGGTTTAACAGGAGCCCGTGGAGAGGGCTGGTTGAATAGTAGCCGTTGGAGTAGCGCGCGGTGGAGGATGGATAAACAGGAGCCCGTGGATGAACAGTCGCAGGTGGAGGCTGGAGGAGGTCGACGGTGGATGAACAGTAGCTCATGGAGGCTGGATGGGGTCGAGGGTGGAGATGAACAGTATCCCGTGGAGTCCCGTTTTGCGGTACGCCACACCCCTCCCGATGAACAGGACCCCCGTTTCGACCGTAGGAGGTCCGTTTCGTCTGTATTGCGGTACGCCAAACCCCTCCTGATCAACAGGACCCCCGTTTCGACCGTAGGAGGTCCGTTTCATCCATTTTGCGGTACGCCACACCCCTCCCGGTCAACAGGACCCCCGTTTCGACCGTAGGAGGTCCGTTTCGTCCGTTTTGTGATACGCCACACCCCTCCCGATCAACAGGACCCCCGTTTCGACCGTAGGAGGTCCGTTTCCTCCGTTCCGCGGTACGCCAGGCCTCGTTTCCATCACCTATTCCGTCCAATCCCTCCCGATGAACCGGACCATGCATTCCGTTCCGACCCAGCCGGTTGGCTCCCACGCGTTCCATTGCCTCCCGATGAACACGACGCATTCCGTTGCCTCCCCATGAACACGACGACGACGTTGTTTCTCCATTCTAACCCAGCCATGTCAACGAGCCCTCGCCGTACGTGTGCGCAAGTAGGCGTTCGAGACCCCGCCCGTATGTACACATACGTGGCCGTATTTTCTTTCTTGCACCCTGGCCGCCTCTACTACGACACGTGCGTGCCTCTACATCCACCAGTATATATGTACGTACACGTTCGCGACCAGAATGACAATGCTACGTATGCTTTGACCAGGTGGGTCCCGACTGTCAAACACTTCCTTGCGTGCGAAGGTGTAGCTGGTGGGTCCCAACAGTCAGGGGGGAGACGTTTTTTTCGTGAAATACGGTGGCCCATCCGGTGGGTCCATGCTGTCAGGTGGAGGAATCATTATTTTTCGCGTAATAAGGAGGCACTTCCTTGCTGCCGCCGTGGACCCAGCTGTCAGCCTCTCCACGTACAGTCCACGTCCGATGGAAGTCGTTCCTTGACCATGCCGCGCCGAGAGCACCAAGGCGGTGGACGACAGCGAGGCCTAGGAAGGGGACGACGCGGAGCCGGCGAAGACGCAGCAGTGGATGCCCATGCAGAGAGGAGTATGAGGGTTCACTCGTTCGGCTGCGGTGTGAGGCTGCCATCGACACTGGGCCTGGCCAACGGTGGGAATAGTAGGGGGCGGTGAGGCCTCCGCGGTAGCACAGCCGGCCACGGGAGGCAGGAGCAGGCGGCACGACCACCGCTGCTTTGGGCGGCTGTAGCAAGAAGACCAAAGGTTGAAGAAGCACTATGGCCGTTGGATGGACATCGTACGGTCACTGCAGCTAGAATCGTTTATATTGACTAAGTTGACAAAGCCCTTGGTACGTCAACTTAGTAGGCCCACAGGTCAGCTTCCGAAATGGTGCGCCCCAGATGTCAGGGGGAGGAATCATTTTTGGGCGGGTGAAGATAGAATATCCGAGATTGAAGAAGAAGCACAACATCCGTTGGATGGACATCCAACGGCCACGGCTGCTAGAACCGTGTGTTGACTATAAGTTGACAAATCCTTGCATATGCGTCAACTCTGTTTTTTTAGGGGACGCGTCAACTTAGTAAGGCCAGAAGTGTGTGGTAGAGAACTTATAGCCCATTTGAGATTTGTAAGAATGTGTAGCCCATTTTTGAATTCTAATGGAATTTACTACAACCTTTACAGTTTGTTAAAAGTACAGCCCATTTCAACCAACCGTTCAAAACAGAATTCAATAAAATTTCCCACATTTTGATGGGATCCGAAATATTTTTATCCCGAAATTTCTAGTCAGATTAAATACAATTTCAATATAAATTTATATTACGTAAAAATCCAACGAAACATTGCGCTTGCAACAATTAATGAAATTAAAATTTTCAATATCCAAAAATAATATTTTATAAAGTAATCACGTGTTTGGTGCATTTTTTATAGTTACTGCCCAGTTTTTATAATTACATCCCATTTATTATTTCTTAAAGCCCATTTTCTTGTTAAGCCTAATGCATCCCTCCTAGGAAAGATTTGCAGCCTAGCGGGGCGGAGAATAACAACTTGACCTTGCCTGGGTATTCCTAAAAAAGTATAGCTGGGCTATCCATTTTCAGGTTGAAAAAAATTAATATCTGGGCTGGATATCTGGCCTGGGCTAGACGGGCCACAGCCCGCCCAGTTAATACCTGCAGCGATGTTTTCGTTGTTGTTCAGAGGAGAAAAATTAATATTTGGGTTAAACATAAAAAACTCTGCAGTGCTCACACCTCAAAAACACAAATACTGCTCGAGCTGCTTGGTCCCACCTGTCGGCCGCTTCTTGTGCAATTTTCTCATTTATTGACTACTACATAGTTTGACAATGGTGTGGGACCGTGATGTCAGGAAACCAGGAGGAAGCAAAATAAATTACTCCAGCGAGCGCTTCCACCTCTGCCTCGTTGTCTACCGTGGAAACCCCTTTCCTCCCTTTTTTTTGCTCGGGCAAGGACCAATGCATGCAGCACGTCCATGCGGTTATTAGGCAAGAAATAAAAGCGCTTTGCATGCTATGAATTACGATGGCCTGCATGGGTAGCTAATAAGGCATCCTCTTAACTGCTATGATTAAATGTTGTGTTTAGAAGAGAGAAATATTCTTCTTTTCCACCAATCTGCTTGCCCCTAGGTCGTGATGCACCATCTAATACGACTTATTCACCTAGATGGAGGGAGTATAGTTCTATACATATATATATATAATAAGGAGGCACTTGCGTACGTGAGGCTATGGACCTGGTGGGTCCCCATTGTCATCCTCTCCAAGTAAAGTCATCTCCTCGCCCGCGCGCGCTTTCCGCCCGAAACAGTCAGTGCCGCCCGCCCCGCTTCCCGGTGCAGGCGATTGCTCCGCCTTCAAATGACACAAGTGCCGTCCGTTTGTCCATCTGCCGCCCACATTAATGATACGCGGTTGCCGAGGCGGCTACTCCGGCGCCACACGTTCGTCCCTCCGCCCGCCCACCATTGCTATATAAACTGCTGCGCCGGCCATAGACGCAGTCATCTGCATCTGTTCCCTTTCTCCTGTCCACACCACTACTTCCCACCATGGCCTCCTCGCGCTCGAGCGTTCTTCGGGACGGGCGGACGACGGACCATAAGGAGATGGCAGCCATTGCTGCCGACCAGCTGGCTGGCAGGCAGCCGGAGGACGACGACATCCCAATGGAGAACATGGTAGTTGACGATCCGGCGCCAACCCCCTCCTCCGCGCCATCCTCGCCGGTGCATTGCACCATGACCATCGGCGAGGCCCGTGCCCAATATATGGACAGTGTGAGGCAGATGCGTCAGGAGTAGTTCCGGGAGGCGCAGGCCGACGCCGCCTACAACCACCATCTCCTCCAGGAGCACCTGCAGGCGGAGGAGCAGATCACCGCGGAGCGGGCGGAGCAGGAGGCGCTGCTCGACTCGTACCGCTTCACCCGTAAGGGCCGCCTCGAGCGCTGGCGATACCGCATGCGGGTGCGGAGGGTGCGGCCGCCTACAAAGAGGCTAGCAAAGAGGGCGATGAAGCGGGCGAGGCGCTGTTTGGTGAGACCGAGGACGAGGCAGAGGACAATGCCGGCTCTGACGAGTCCCCGCTCCGCTGGTGTCGACGAGGCCCTGCTCCGCCGAGGACCTGCGGCCCCAACAATGAGGCAGAGGACACCGCCGGCTCCGTCGAGGCCCCGCCCCGCCAACAACGAGGCAGAGGAAATCGCCGGCTCAGCCGAGGCCCCACCCTACCGGCAACGTGGGGGAGGATTTCCACCGCTCCGCTGAGGCGCCGCCCGCCGGCAACAAGACAAAGGACACATCGCCGGCTCCGCCGAGGCTCCGCTCCGCTACCAACGAGGCCGCGCCACACAGAAAATGAGGAAGAGTAGAACACGATAGGTCGCCGCCGCTCGGGTCCAAGTAAGGCCACCGCTACTACCCTTCGGTTGAGCCAAGCTAGGCGGGTTAACCATTGACGACCGGTTAGCTTCTTGGCGGCGACGTGGAGTCGGAGAGCTGCGCTATAGAAGGACGCTGCTTCTACTTAACTGCTGGTGTAGTTGGCTGACTGACACGTGGGCCCAACAGGCCACATGTCAGCTACGCAACTGCACCTGCAGTTTAGTCACTGAAGCTTCTGTTCGGCTCAGCGGGACACAGGTGGGTAGCTTCGATTAATTAATTATACCTCCAGCGCACCCCTTTTTAGTTGAAGAATGTATGAAATGTATTGAAATCCGGCATGTTTATATGAAATCCGACCGTGTATGAATGAATTTATTTTGATTAGTTCGAATTCCTGTATCACTGGCATTGAATGAACATGCAAAACAATACGTACTAGCATTATTCCCAGGGTGATCACCTCGTTTGCAGCAGTTACACATGTACTCCCTCCGGCCCTTTCTAGTCTGCATACAAGTTTTGTCTGCAGTCAAAGTATCTCTACTTTGACCAATCTTATACAAAAAAGTATGCACTTTCACAATGTGCGAAGTAAAAAGGAACAAAAAGAGTACAAAGAGTTTGAGCAGCTTTTTAGCGTTTCTGTACATTGCCATCAAACACACAGGCCTGGCAATTCATAGAGAACATTCAAAACAATCGATGATTATGCATCTCAGCAACTCACATGTCAGAGGCAATATTTACTTCACAGCTAAAGAAAAAATTAAAAAATTGATCGACGCTGCTGACAGCAAAGGGCGTCCCATTCGAAAATATCAAACGCCTGTCTTTCTAAAATCAATGAGCAAAATTTGACAAGGTTGTCCCATTCCAAAATATCAAATGCCTACGACTGTGGAATGGGCAGGGTTTGCCATCAGTTCGGCCATTGACATGGCACCTCGTGCTAAATAAACCAGCTGTTCTTGTTGTGCAGTTCCACCAAAATCAACCAAATTCGCACGTAGCTTGTATGATTTCGCCCTTATATGTTGCAATGCCTTGAACTTATCGGCACCTCCTTTCTTGTGGTGTAAATGAATGATTCGATGCATTCATGAACATTTTGTGCAGTTCCCATTGAAATCAATCTGAGCACCCCTATTTGCACAAATACAAAAAAGTGATTAGTATAAAGCAAACTGTACTATGAATTGATAGTTTCAACAGGCACATATATGGTCCATGTAGAGCACACTTTTAGAAAAATGGAACTCACCAGAAAAAAACCTAGAACAACATTGTACTCGCGCATCACAGCAAAAAAATGGAGATTTTGTCAGTCCTTCTGAGCTGAAGTTAGTTTGGTCTTGTGGGGAGTAATGTAACCATCCTTCAACTGCTCCTTCTGATGATAAGATAGACAGGGCTTCTTCATCCTGGCATAATCGGAACTAGTCACTTCACGTACTCCATATTCTTCTTCAGAGGAAGATGATCCTGTTGTGCAAAGACAAGAGAATTTCTAAAACTAAATGCTAGCATCACTATTTGCTCGAAAAAAAAGAATGGAAATATTTAAAACAACATAGATGAAGCACTTCTCAAGGACAATACCACTTTTTCATGACAGTATCTAAACAGTAGCACAACACCAATAGAGATGACAAAGCTCAATCATATGGATGAAATCAGTGGGCGAGTACCAACCTTTGTCAGGAGGCTTATTGTGTAGAGCATACAGATGAAGCAATTCTCCAGAACCATCTGTTGCTACCTACGATGGTGGCCATGCTTACTATATACTCCTTGATTAGTTTAATGTTACCAACATCTTCTTGTGCAGTTCCACTAAAATATATGGTATCTTCAAAGAAGATCCCTGTTTGCACAAGTAGAGATAATTACATATTACATTAAGAGTGGCATCAAATCAATGGCAAAATAATTGCTCGTTCCAGCCATAGCAATAAATTAAGATGCAAAACTATATCATTACTTGCGTCATCATAGTTCCAGTGTTTCATTACAGCACCAGGAGTTGATTTTTGTTTTTCTTCTGCTTGTTCTTCCCCTTCATCACTTGGTTCAATAACAGACAATCTTCCCTTCAATGTAAGATTTGGCATGTCAATTAGGGAGCACAAGTATAGTACTAAACTTAATTTTCTGACGAAAGTGGCAAAATACAGGCCAACAGTTGTGAAATATCCTTATCTTACCTCAATGGGATATTACGGTGCACATACAGATTGGAAGTCTTGTCTCCATTTGTGCAGTTCACTAAAATCAAGCAACATTATCGTACAAGTAGCACAACATATGAATGCACACTTCAGAATCATGTGAAAGAAGGCTAGTACTGACCTCTCATGATGCGGAATTCAAACAACTCACAAAAGGAATATCTGAACCCTGTGCAGTTCCACTAAGATCAAGCAATCAAGTAACGTTGTCGGTGTGACATTTTGGTTGAACTGCACAAAACACTCTTAAAACGAAAGAGTTTTGTGCAGTGCAACAAAAGGTCACAATGGCAAAGAGGTGAAGCAGATAACCCTGTTTACACAGAGGTGCAAAGGAAACAATTAGTGGTCAATAACGGTGGATGACACAGAAGCCAACAAAAAGAATCATCTACCTTATCTAAATGGGAAAGAAAGCAAGACAGTAGCATTTCTCAAACGGTGGCATTGATTAATATTAACATAGAGATTATATTAACAATAAAATTCGTTAAACATGTAATTTGCTTTTAACTGTGGCATTGCATCAATTTTCCAGCGACATTATTAGAGGGTGTTTGTTTACAGGGACATTTTGGTGTAGGGACTAAAAAAACTCCGTGTCAGTTCCATCTAAACCAAACAGGAGGGACTTTTAGGGACTAAAAGTGGGCATTTGGGACTAAAGAAAGAAGACCCCGAGGGAGTCTTTTTGGGACTTTTTCCAACAGTTTCCCCTGCCACGCATCGCACCTTGTCTCTATTAGTTCATTACTACGGGTAACATGGTCTTTTAGCATGTCATTTAATAACCTCTAGTCCATGTTTAGTCCCTAGAACCCAGCAGGTAGGGACTAGGGAGTTTTTAACCAAACAGGGACTTAGATTAACAACAGCTAATGAGTTTCACGGGACAGTGGACGCACCAACACCATGTGCATCTACCGATGTACTATGGTCATGCACAATCTGTTGCAACAAAGAACAAACAACCAAGGAGCATATTTGTGTTGGTCCCAGTTTTGTTATCTTTAGACACCTTTCCCTATGTGAGCGCAGCAAATCTAGTCCTGCTCAAACTCTACAGCCTTGTCCCTTCCTTTCCTTTTTGAACTAGTACTTTTGCCCCTTCCTTTCCTCTTTGAACCACGTCCTAGATTTATGCGATACAACTTTCCCCACTACTTTCCTCCATTCCTTTCCTCTTTGAACCACGTCCTAGATTCATGCTGTACAACTTTCCCCCTTCATTTCCTCTTTGAACCACGTCCTAGATTCATGCTATATACAACTTTTCCCACTACTTTCCCCCCACTCCTTTCCTCTTTGAACCACGTCCTAGATTCATGGTATACATGCAGCTAGAGCAATGCATGTGGAGTAAGTAAATTATACCTTAAGGTTCTTGGGGTGTGGTTCGGTGGGCGACGGGACGGCGGCGAAGAAGAAGGGGTCGGAGGCCCTCCCGCGCCGCCGCTGGGTGGAAAGTGAACAGGTGCGCCGGTAGTCCCTCGCCAACGGCGACATCGTTAAGCCTCCTTCCCTTCCCGGCGGACGGATCCTGCCGGCTCTTTAAGAAGCAGTGAGGGGAGGGAGAGGCCAACGAAGTCTTGTTTAGATCTGGAGAGGGCAAGAGAGTGTGAAGAGAGCAACTACAAGCGCCGAGGCTCCGGCGGGAGAGGGCGAGAGAGTGTGAAGAGAGCAACTACAAGCACTGAGGCTCCAGCGTGTATATATATACTGGAGAGAGAGTGTGAAGCGTGCGGAGAGGGCGAGAGAGTGTGAAGATAGCAACTACAAGCGCTGAGGCTCTAGTGTGTATATATATACTGGAGAGAGAGTGTGAAGCGTGCAAACCCTAGAAAACATTTTGACCAGTCAAAGAATCCTCCTGGCACAAATTATGTGCAAGTGTAGTTATCGAACCCGAGACCTCAAGTTTGATGAGCGAACAGGCTAACCAGCTACACAACCCTCCCATTATGTTCAGCAAGAGGGAAATAACCTTTTATGCATTCCTGCATTCGTGTGACAAGCATGTTGTGTTTTTTGTGTGTGTGGGAGTCATTGGGATTTCAATCATAATCGTGTCATGTGGCTTTAGTTGTAAGACTATCCACAGTGGTGCAGAAATAATGCAGCCTTAGTCACCTTACCTCTCTCCACGTAGTACGTTGGGTCCCACCAGTCAGAGGGTGAAACAAACAAATTAATAAGAAAAATTAAAAGCGCCAGCGGTGTATCTTACCTCACACATCTCGCTACTGCTCGGGAACACTGTCCAATTGATCCCTCTATTCGCTCACGTACTATTTTAAGTGAATCCTTATTATAACATGCACATAAATTTTGGGCACTTGTATTCGACTTAAGTCAGTGTGCCACCGTATCTCGTATACTTACTACTCCCTCCGTCTAGGTGTAATAAGTCACATTAGAAGGTGCAACGGGACCAAGGTGTGTGCGTGTGCGTGTGCGTGCGTGTGTGTGTGTGTGTGTGTTTAACAACATGTGTGTGTTAGAGAGAGCGACAGATCGACCTACTCCTACAGAGAGATGTTGTGTAGTGTACGATTTTAGGCGCGAGAGTCGGTTCATCCTCTCGTTTCTGGGCATGTCCGATAGGGACATGCGGACAGCTGCCATGCTCGCTCCTGACCGGCCTGGCCCACCCAAAGCCCCTCCATCGCCCCCGCACGCTTCCCGCCCGAAACGGTCAGCGCCGCTACAAAGAATCGATGCCGCATTCATGCCCGGGCAAAGCGGAAACGACCTCTCACTGGCGCAAGAGTGATGGTTGCTTCGTCCATCCAACTTACTGCTGGGTCTATGTGATTTGACGACTCATTGGTCTTTATTACTAAGGTGGTAGGACTGCTGGATGTCCCACACTTTCGGCGAAAGGAGGTAGGAGTATACTACTACTGGATTACAATTTTCTCCATTTTTATAGCGGAGGCGTGCAAGAGCAGTGAAAACACGTAGGCTCGGTGATTACATGGCCCACCTCACACTATCACCGTGCGACACCTAACTCTTTACATAGTACTCCCTCCGTTCCTAAATATAACTAGATGAGTCCCCGCGCGTTGGCGCGGAACAGCGGTATATCTCTCTGCGCAAAATTATCGATTTCATAGAACTAAAAAAACTCTATAACCGCATGACAAATGTGGTAGCGAAACTAAATAAACTCCCATCGTCATTTAGATCATCCCACGTAAGGAAAAAAGATCAGCCAACTCCTACTGCATAATGGGATTATATTTTTCTTTTTGACATGTTAATGGGACTTAAAAGCTCACTTACGTGCATGCTACCGGTGCATGCTTGCATGCAGACATGTTGATGTGATTTAAAACCCACTCACATGCATGTGCCACGGTATTTCTGCATGCTTTCATGTGGCTTAGTGCGGAGCCTCTCAACGTCTAGATCAGACGGCTATTATGGACTGATTTACCTCATCTAACAGCTACATCAATTTTGATGACGTGGCTCAAGGAGAGGATAGAGAATTCCTAGTAGTGGGGGCTAGCTATAACTAGTAGATAAGTCTTTGTAGAGATTCCACTACATACGGAATAAAATGAATGAATCTACACTTAAAATGCATCTATATACATCCGCATGTGGTTCATGGTGAAATATCTACAAAGACTTATATTTAGGAACGGAGGAAGTACTAGTATAGTACGTAGTGTAATTTATCAGCGAGATAAATTTGTACAATGCTATGAAGCTTCTAGCTTCTGTTACATGTATCTTGCGTCCAAGGTTGCCCGTTGCAACATTTCATCAAATACAAAGGAGACTAACATGCATGCTATTGCATCTCAATGATTGACAGATCATAGCAAATATGTACTCCCTTCGTTCCAAAATAAGTGTCTCAACTTTGTGGAAACTTTAGTACAAAGTCGTACTACTACTAAAGTTGACATTTATTTTGGAACAAAGGCAGCTAAAGAAAAAAACGATCCATGCAGTCCCTGGCCCTTGAACCGTGAACCCTAACCAGGCTTCAATTTGCTGGCAACGTTCGAGCTTCCTAATAAATGAAGTTTGTAACCTTTTGACCCTCGGATCATTTTGTGCAGTTTCACCAAAATCGAGATGAGCATCCGTGTGGCAAAGAAATTGAACAAGCGTGATTAAAATAAGATTACTGGGACTAGTTGATGAGACATAAATTCATCACAAATACAGTACGTAGAAGCCAGTAGAGGTATGTGCGGGGCAAAGAAGTAGAGAAATATCCACAGGGAGTGATGTGGGCAGCTGGAGCAGTGGTGCAAGCCGGCTGTAAAGGGAGTTGTACCTGAGGGATGTAGCTCAACCTTGAGGAGGGCGGTGGGAGGCGGCAACTGCCCACGTCGCGGCAGTGAGCAAGGGATGAAGGCAACCTCACCGGTTTTGTGAGAGAGAATGGTGGGGACCCCTGATCGGGACGTGCCGGCAGTGGGTTTTCGCCGTCGGTGACGGCCACCGCATCTACACTAAGCATCCACCCCTCCCCAAGCGGACGTGATCCGCCGGGATGTTAGAGATATGGCCACAGTCGTTTTGTGCGAGAGAGTGTGAAGAGAGCAACCCCAGCAAGCAACCGTGTAGGCTGGCCTGTCCTTACTATGTATATAGTGGAGCGGTTTCCTTTTCTCTCCATATGAACCTATCATATTGCGTATGTGCCACTGAAGAAAAAGAACTTTATTTATAAATGACGCGACACCTACTACTCGTTCTCCTATAACCTTGCGCTTGTCATCTCCAAAATATTAACCTTGCGATTGGCTCTTCCCCTCTTCGGGAAGTCGAGCAATAATGGTAGTGCAGTATATATTGTTCTGGCTATATGAGACCGAATGAATTGCTGCACGTCCACCACGTGGGCGAAGGTCGAGGGGCGAGGGACAGTGCTACATACGGAGCAAAATGAGTGAATCTACACTCTAAAATACGTCTATATACATCAGTGTTTGGAGTATGTACTAGTAGTTCATATTGAAATCTACTAAAGGACATATATATTCCAAACAATATGATATAATCTCTATAACCAAGGTAGTAGGGACGAGGAGTAAACGGAGGAAGTAGTAAATTTTTCTCCTCGTCCTGCGAGCTACCGCGCGCATGGGCGAGGGAGCGGGCGTAAGGCGTAGTAAGCAAGCTTCACCTCATCCTGCGAGCCACCACACCCGTGGGCGGGGGAGACGGTGTACTAAGCAAGCTTCTCCTCGTTCTACGAGTTGACGGGACACATCAAAAGTACTCCAGTGTATAGAGCCTTGCCTCTAAGGTAGGCCCCACATGGTTTGCCTCTTTTTTTAACATAAAACGTCAAGTCGCAATTTGTTTGTTCACCCGTGGTAGACGACCCTCCCTCCACCAAGTGGACAACCAGTACACGTGCCAAATTGCCACGTGGGCTGCCTTTTTCATACAGAAATGAGCTCCACCGTGTACCCGCGTGGGTGTGGTTGGGAAAGAGACGGGAGTACGTGCGCCGTGCATGCACCTCTTCTCTTCGTGCACGTCCCCCACCTACGTGGGTGTGTGTGAGAGATACAACCCGCGCCCGTGAGTGTTTTTTGTTTTGGGGTGGGGGTGGGGTGGGGGTTGATTTCGTGAATTATTTGTGGGAATATGCGTCGATGACATATCAAACAAATTTTTGCATGCAATGTGTGTGAAATGGAGGCCTATCCATATCATACATAGAGGGTCGGGCAATCCACGAGAAGAGAGGGAGGGGTCATAGCTATCGATAGAGTCGAAGAGAGGATCAAGTGGGTGGGTGCGAGATCGATGAAGAGAGCCATCGAAATTGTGTGTGTGTACAAGTCAAAAATATAGGGCGACTGGCCTACCGGAACGTTAGAGGGCACATGTCAAGTTTGTGTGTGGCAGGGAGACATGACTAGAGCGCTCGATGTATCGGTGTGTGTGGGGGGAGGGGGGTGGGGGAGGGGTAGGCATTGGCCTAACTATAGAGGTAGAACGACTTGTATATGTGTTGAGAAGGAGATACCCAGCTATGTCTTGAGGGAGATCGGTCGACATCGATACATAACTGAAGGACGGGAAATATGATGGGACAGAGAGAGAGAGAGAGAGGAGAGAGAGAGGGAGAGGGGTAGAGTGCTGGATGGGTGATGGAGTTGCTTCTCGAAGATGGTGGGAGAGGCCTACTAGACAAACTGAGGGTGGAACTGCAATGTTATCAATAAGAGTGGGGATGTGTTTCTGTGTGTGCCTGTGCGTGATAGATCTGTCGGGATGCATCCATGGATGATGAAGGGGAACCATGTGTTTGGTAAGCAAACCTAACTAGATTGGTAGATCAACTGTTGTTTGTCGGAGGAAGGGAGAGACACAACTAATGAGGTAGATCGATTGACGTGTGGGTAAAAACGAGTTATAAGTACCTAGCTAGCTATATGTATAGCGAGAGATCGGTCGGTGTACGTCCATTTGTTAGAGGCAAATAAGGCCCAGCGAGACGGATAGACAGAGAGAATGGAGCTAGGAGGTGGTGCGAGAGGCCCAACTACTAGCTAGATAGGGGGAGGAGTGTGCGGTTGTGAGATCGATGAAAAGAGGGGCAAGAGTTTAAACGTGTGTCTGACCGTATGAGAGACACGAGGCAAGGACACATAAAGGAGGAGATTGAAGGTGTGTGTGTATGTTGTAGGCAGGCATCGCTGGAGAGGTTTATCGATCGGTGTGTGTCGTAAAGGAGTTGTGGAGACTCTGGGAGAACGACCTAAAGAAAAAAATGAATGTGCCCGGTGGATAGAATGCCGAGGGAGGGGGAGGGCGAGGAGGGCGTGTGCATGCACGAGAGAAAGTTAGTGGTAGCTACAAAGGTTAGAGGATTGTGTGGGTGTAAGAGACTAACAAAGATCATAATTTGATATGAAAGCGGATTCATATATTTGAATAGGAGATCATAGTGTTTTAAACATTGCATGCATGAATATAGCGTTGATACACGTGTTGTGCACATGTTATACCATAATGTGATAATGCATGGCGTTTACAACTCACAGCTAAATGCCGAACAATCTAAACCATATTATACATCAAACAATCTCACATTTTATTTGAATTTGTGATAATGTGTGGCGTTTGCAGCTTACAACTAAATATTGAACAATCTAAACAATACTATATATCGAACATTCTCACATTTTATTTGAATTTGTGGTAATGTGTGGTGTTTGCAACTCACATCTAAATACTTGTAGGCGTAGGGAGCGGGGCACCAAACATAATGTGATAAACACATTATACATATGAGACATGGTTTAGATTATGAAGATCTAGATAGAGCTAGAAATGTAATGTGATTTGAAATCAAAATAAAGTGGATTCAAAAAATCTAGTTCGAGTTCATATAGTACACATAGTTCATATGTAACTCGAGACTAATCATGTGGTGTGCTGTGAAGATAATACACAAACGATGGTTTAACTTGACAATAATGATGATTGTAGATCTTATTAAAACAGAGAAACGAATTCAAATGCTTTGACTTCACAACAATCATTACTGTAGATCTTATTCAAATAGAGAAACGAATTCAAATTTAGTTCATATTGACGCGGTAGTATATACGTTTGGAAAGCACTAAAACGTTCATTTGAGTAGTAGGTTGCATGCATTATACACATAGCGAAATATTTTAATTGAAAATAACATGAATTCAAAGTTTTGAATGACATTTGTAGTGCGCATTGATTTGGTATAGTACACGTTAGGCTTGTCCGGAAATTTCAACCCGTGCCTGGTTAGCCCGAAATATTTAAGATATATCTTTGTCTCGTTGTGCTCCGACAACTCCCTCCATCTCAACCCGTGCCTTGCTATTCCGAAATTACAACGCGCGTGAAAACTCCCACCTCCTGTGAAATCCCGACACGCGAAATGCCTGTGGTACCCCTGAACCGAAAGAACCGCCTCAAATCGGTGGGGGTACTTTCGTAGCTTACCCCACATTTCGGACAAGCGCGTCTCTAAGCCATGGTTCCCTACTGCCATCCCATCCGCCCACCGATTCGTACACCGAGGCCGCGAAAACCAGCGACGAAACCCCACACCCTGCTCTGTCCGCCACCCAGCCGGAGCCTCTTCCCCGACGATGTTGTCCACGGCAACACCTCGACGTCCCTCATCCACCATACCGGATAAGGATCCGTCGTCGATCTCATCGTCCCGCCGGTTCAGCCACCCCATCCTCCACCTCCAAGGAGCTTCCCCGACATTCCCCTCGTCTTTCGTGCCACCTCCATTCCCACACCGACATCCTTACCTGCACCACCGGAAGAGCATCATCATCACCGTTTCCTCGGATGAAGCTACGGCCTAATCGTCACCACCAAAGAGGTTGTACACTAATCGCCGCATTTTCTTCTTGATTGGATTTCACGGTGCTGCCGGCGCTCGGTCCCGAGCCAACACGGCGCCGCTCCATCCACGGCGGCGTCGCCTGCCACTTCCTCCATGGTGTCACTCCCTCGGCGGCGACGTCCACATCAGTAGGAGCTGCTGGTGCTTTAGCTCTCGCTCGCGCTGCTGCTCTGCTCTTACTCTCGGTCCCCTGCCTGGTCTGCTCTTGCTATTGCTCTTGCTCGCGCTGCTGCTCTCGATCTTGCTCTTGCTTGCGATGCTGCTCTGATTTAGGTACACTTCAGTCGACTGAATTGACTTTTGGGTCAGTTGATTTTCAGGGGGTGGGGGGGGGGGGGCTTGCCGGGGTGAAGGAAGAACCAGCCGCAGCAGGGAGGGGGCTCGCTGGAGAGGTACCCCACTATCTATCTTAGTGTTCAGGATGGGGGCGGTGGTCGCCGGCGGTGGCGGGGCGTTGGCGTGGGGATCGCCGGAGAAAAAGCTCGGCACGGGGGGGGGGGGGGGGCTAGAGGGAAAGCCGGGGAGGCGGCGGACCGGCGGTGGGGAGTGTTTTCGGGGCAGGCATGGCGGCGCACCGCCGGCCGTGGGGCGGCGGGGGGCTACTGTTTGGCCGGCTCAGGGGGGTGGAGGCTGAAGATGAATCGCCGGCCCTTGATTTTGCATCCAACGGCTGCAAAATCGACTAACCAGAGATGAAAAAGTCAGTCGGCCAACGTGTAGCCTCACCTTGCTAGTGCGTTCAGTTTCGACAACAAAATTCAGTTTCCACAGCAAAATTTAGTTTCGACAGTTAAGTTCAGTTTCGACAGTGAAGTTCAGTTTTGACAGTTAAATTCAGTTTCGACAGTTAAGTTCAGAGATGAGCGGCTGATGTATTTACATCTAGCACTTTGTGGTTATGTATTTTACGTCATGTATTGGAGATGCTATTAGAATTCCACTCAGGTTAACGTTGTTCGTTGTCTCTCTTGTCCTGCTTCAGCCTCGGCGTCGTACAACTCACCGGAGCTGCTCCAACGATGAAACCCTCCATCACAGCGGAGCAGTACCACGGGCTCCATCTCCAGATGCCTAAGATCTTCTTCCCCTCCTCCGACAGCAAAGTCAGCCGGAGCATCCTCACCGGCCAACCCAATCACGCTGAGATCGACATGGCTTCGCCAAAGAGGTTGTACATTGTCGGCGTTCTGGGAACGGGGGTCCCCAGACTTGCCTGCCTGCGGCCTGCGGCGTGGCTCAAAGGGGGGCCCAGCACGACCTATCTTCATCAACATAGACCCAAGACCCTCGTGAGGGGCCAAGCCTCGCAGGGCGGACGACACGGAGCTTCCTCAGGCACGGCCTCATCAGGCTGGCTCGCGAGGAGGCGGAGAGATCAAGGCGGGGTACCTCACGAGGTGCCCGTGACGCAAGCCATGACGACCAAGGGCGCCAGGCGGGCGCCAGCCCGCGCAGTGTCCTCCTTTCCTCTTTGGTGCAAAGGGAGCAAGCGCAGGCGGGAGCATCAAGCAAAGGCACCCGTTTCGGTGCAACGAGACCAAGACCAGCCCAACGACAGGGAGGAAGTCATTGTGGAGCTCAAGCCAGCGTCACCACTAGAGCCATTGGCAGGCGAGGACCAACTTTAGTCAGGATAAGTGTACCAGATGTTCCCCTTCAAAATGGCCAATTGTTGGCGCCCTTCCCGCTCAATATTTGGGAAGAGGCCCAGGGCCTTTGCCTATAAATAGGACTAGCCACCCCCGGGGTAGGGGCAGATCGAGAATCAGAGAGAGAAGGGTGACTGAACTCCTCCTAGCAGTTCATCGCCCCAGCCAAGAACAGACCCTCGCGAGGCTGTTCTTCCTTGTATTGCTCATCATCATCAGCCCAAGAGGCAATCCACCACACTGCAAACTGGAGTAGGGTATTACACCACAATGGTGGCTCGAACCAGTATAAACCCTGTGTCTCTAGTGCTGTTCTTTCCATAGCTTAGATCCTAGTGAGGCGGTGGGGTACAGGTTGGTAGAAGGCGAAATCTCCGCGCGCACCCCAGTGTTCGAACCTCAAGGGTCTGCCGGAACCCGAAATCCAACATTTGGCGCGCCGGGTAGGGGTGTGCCGGAATCCACCTTCTACCGCTTCGTGTCCCGTCGCGTCGTCATCACCATGTCCAGCAACCAAGCGGGCAACCCAGATCCTTGGGCGGCGTGGCCCACCCGCGCAGAGCCGCTCGCCTCGGGCGACCCCGTGCCCCAGGCACCTCGCGGCCCGCAGGGCGCTGCGGGCCGCGGGCGACGCGGACAGGCTTCGACAGCTCTCTCACCGCGGTAGGCACGGTCGGCTGCAAGGGCCTCCAATCACGCCACGACCACGAAACCGTACACCCGCCGGGAGCAGGCGAACTCGAGGGCCGCACTCACGGTGGCCTGAGAGCTGCTGCAGTGCAGGCTGCTGGAGGGTGGCCGCGACGTGCTGCTGGAGCGGGTGGCAGAGCTCTTGGGCTTCGCCGCCTCGGGGGCTCACCCCTTCTGCACCCAGCTCCCATCTCAAGCCCAAGGCAGCCCGCGCAGGGGCTCCGCGCGCGCGCGCTGTCGGATCCCGGGTTCCGGCAGACCCTTAAGGTTTGAACACTGGGGTGCGCGCGGAGATCGTGCCCTCTACCTCTCCGTCTCGAAAGGATCTAACTACCACAAGAAGAACACAAGAGACACAGGGTTTATACTAGTTCGGGCCACCATTGTGGTGTAATACCCTACTCTAGTTTGTGGTGGGTGGATTGCCTCTTGGGCTGATGATGAAGAACAATACAAGGAAGAACAGCCTCGCGAGGGCCTGTTCTTGGCTAGGGGATGAACGGCTAGGGGGAGTTCGATCACCCTTCTTGCTCTCTGAGTGCGTTGCTATGTTCTAGCTGGTTTCTCGATGCTCTACTGGTTTCTTGGTACTCGATCAGATGCCTCTACCCTGGGGGTGGCTAGTCCTATTTATAGGCAAAGGCCGTGGGCCTCTTCCCAAATATAGAGCGGGAAGGGCGCCAACAATTGGCCAATTTGAAGGGGAACATCTGGTACACTTATCCTGACTAAAGTTGGTCTTCGCCTGCCAAAGGCCCTATGGTGACGCCGTCCTGGGCTCCATGGTGACCTCCTTCCCACCGTTGGACTGGTCTTGGTCTCGTTGCACCGAAATGGGTGCCTTTGCTTGATCCTCTCGCCTGCACTTGCCCCCTTTGCACCAAAGAGGAAAGGGAGACGCTGCGCGGGCTGGCGCCCGCCTGGCACCCTTGGTCGTCATGGCTTGCGTCATGGGCACCTCGTGAGGTACCCGCCTTGATCTCTCCGCCTCCTCGCGAGCCAGCCTAAGGAGGCCGCGCTTGAGGAAGCGCCATGTCGTCCGCCTTGCGAGGCTTGGCCCCTCGCGAGGGTCTTGAGCCTTGTGCTAATGAAGATGGGCCACGCTGGGCCCCCATTTGAGCCACGCCGCAGGCCGCAGGCAGGCAAGTCTGGGGACCCCTATTCCCGTAACGCCGACAGTAGCCCCCGGGCCAAAGGCGCGCATGGACTTGGTCGTGCCGTGGGGCGAAAGGGCAAGGGCGAAGCGCCGCGGGCCCTAACAGCCTGCGGCCTTGGGCGCCGCGTGGCGGTTGATTGGACGTGGGTGCTTTGCGACTGCGCAGGATACTAAAGGTGTGGCATCCGCTCGGGCTTTGTTCTTCTCCTTCTTCATCCGCTGCTCAGATCCCCTTTCTTGCCCTTCTCCTCTCTTCCTCCAAGCTTCTAGATCTGCTCCACCTACTCGACCCAGGTAGCCATGGCGCCTCGCCGGGCCCCGGCCGAAGCTTGGTTCTCGCCAGCTTTAGACTCGCCCAACGTGTCAGAGGCGAGCCTCGCCCTACTGCACCGGATGGCGGCGGCGCAGGGCATTGACGGGGCGCAGATGTTCAAGGTCGGCTCCGATGCTCCTGAAGGCCAAGGGAGCACCTTCTATCCTTTCTTCGTGAGCTCCATTATAGCGGGCCTGGTGCCTCCTTTCTCTGAGTTCTTCCTCGCCGTCCTCCGCCATTACAACTTGCAAGCTTTGCATCTCCACCCCAACTCCGTCCTTCTCCTGGCGATCTTCGCCTACTACTGCGAGGCGCATGTGGGGGTGCAGCCTTCAGTGGCCTTGCTGCGCCACTACTTCTACCTCCGAACCTCCAATGGTTCCCCTTCTGCGTGCACGGGCTTCGTCGCGTGCGGCAGCTCCATGGCCATCTCGAATCCGGGGAAGAGGATCGAGGGCTTTCGGAGCAAGTGGGTGTTGGTTGACGCCGGGCGCGTCCACCCTCGGTTGGCCCTTACCACGGATCCGCCCGTGAGCTCGGGAGACTGGTGCCGAGTGGAGCTCACGGATCCCCGCGCGAAGTCGATGTTGGCGAAGATGGACGCTGACTTGAAGCCGGCCAACATGGCAGCGGCGAAGCTGACCGGGGCGTCGCTGTTGAGGGAGTTCCTGGAGCACCAGCTGGCTCCGCTTCGGCAATACTCTCCCCCAATGTGGAGGCCTCACCCGAGCCCCGCAGCCGTGGGCGAAGAGGACGTGACTGCGGTTCTTCAATCCCTGGTCGGGGGCGAGGTAGCAAGGCTGGAGGGCGCGCCTTCGCCCTTGTTCCTCCGCGACGATTGGGAGCAAGTGGTGAAGTCCATGCCCGTCTTCAACGGGGACGGACTCGTGCCCGTGGTGGCTCCCGAGGAGCTGGTGGATGTGTCTTCTGGCGACTCCAGCGGAGATGGGGGCGAGGAAGAGCAGGAGGCATGCTCTGACTCCGAGGCGACTGACGGGGAGTCTAGGGCTCCTCCTCCCCAGCGCAAGCCCCGCACTCTCCGCCTTTCGCTGAGCGATGATGATGACGACGACGTGCCGGGCAGCGGGAGCTCTCCCCCGGTCCCGAAGAAGGGCAGGACCGGGTTGATTCCCCGCGGGTCCGCCCTAACTCCCGGGCGAACCGCTTTTGCGCCTTCTGCTTCCGAGGTCGACCCTTCCAGCCGGCTCTCCGGCTTCAAGTTTGGCAGAAGACCGCTGGAGCTTTCTGGCGACGACCTGTAAGTGCTTGATCCTTGATCCCTGGTTTCTTGTTCCGCCGACGAGGCTTGACGATTACTTCTCCTGAGCAGGCTGGCACCCGCGGCGAAGAAGCTGAAGGGAGCTCCTGGGGACCCAGTTGTGGCGACACCTCCACCTGCAGGGGAGGGAGACCGCGACGCACGGGCTTCTCCTGCCCGCTCGTCCTTGCGGGGCTTGGCTGATTGGGGCCGCAGCCCCCATGGCTCGATCGATCCCAGAGGTGCCCTTGCCTGGTGCTGCTGCTACGGCTGGGGAGGTGCAGCAGACTCCGTCTCGGGGTACTGCAGCCTCGCCGCCGCTACCTTCTCCTCCCGTTCCGCCGGCCGCTGGTTCCGCGACCCCTCCTGCTGCCTTGAAGTGCATTGATGCTTCTCCGCCTTCTTCTTCCATCTTGGAGCGGGCTGTTGCTGGACTGGACCAGCTGCGGCAGGATATTCTAGGCGCCGACCCTCGCCTTTGGGCCGGGCACCTGGAGCTGGCCTCGGGGTGGATTTGCTCCGACGCCTCGATTCGGGCAGCGCTGGTTCAGGCCTCAACGGCCTGTGACGGGGAGAGGGAGGCCACCCTCGAGGTGAAGGCTGCCCGTGACACGGCCCTGGGAGAGGTGGTTGGCATCCGCGGCCGCTGCAAGGAGCTGGAGGACGAGTTGCAAGGCCTGCGGGATCAGCTTGCAGAGGAGATCCGCCTTCGCCAAGAGCAGGAGAAGGGGGTGAAAGCTCGCGAGGCGGCGCTCAAGGACCGGGAGGCGAAGCTCAGGAAGCACCGCAGCCACCTAGGCGCGTTGAAGAAGGAGCTGGAGACGACGAAGGCCGAGCTGGACGCCAAGGCCCGGGTCCTTGACGAGGATCGCGTGGCCTTCGCAGACATGGAGAAGGATGCTCGTGCTTCACTGAAGATGCTTTACGAGAGTGGCCTGGATAGCCTGCTGGCTGGTGACAGGGACGGCCCCGCCAAACTGCTTCCCTTCTTGGTGAAGGCTCTTGGAGATGTCGCCCTTGGACTCGCCCCCACGGCCGAGGCCGAGACGCGAGTCCTGTCTTCTGCCGTGCTGACGTGGGTCTTCGCCCATGTCTACCTTCGCGATCCCAGTGCCGACCTCGACAGCCTGCTGGAGCCGGTGAGCGGCGAGGGCGCTGCTGCCGCTGTCGAGGCCGTGAAGGGGCGCGCAGAGGCGCTGCTAGGGAAGTTCCGGGCCTTCAGCACCAAGCCGAAGCAAGGCGCTGCCGGCCCCAGTACCTCACAAGGCGAAGCCACTCCACGCGACTCCGCTGCCGACAAGTGACTCCGCTATCGTTCTTGTTCTTCTTTCGATTCCTGCACATGCACGACGCCTCGGGGAGGCATTTAAATTTGCGTTTGGTACCAAGGCGACAGTATGGGTTGTAATATTTACTTTTAAGTTCCTTGAATTTTATGTTCCCCTTCCCTACTTGCTTATGTTCTACGCCGGCAGAGCCCGGCCACGCGCATGCCTCACCCAGCATCAGCCCCGACCGGAAACCAGGACGGGACCAAAGGAATGAGGGGCCACGTGACAAGTTAGGCTCCTGAGTCGCGATGCTCAGGAGTCCCCCTTGGCGCACGAACAACAAGTAGGGAAGCGCGATGTAGGTGCGTTTTCCGTTCTACGTCTGCAGAGCCCGACCCCGCGCGTACCTCACCCAGCATAGCCTTTCGGAACTAACGAGTGAGGGGCTACGGAGCCAGTTAGGCTCCTGAGTCGTGATGCTCAGGAGTCCCCCTTGACGCGCGAACAACATGAGATGGAATGTAGGCGGGGCTACCGTTCTACGTCTGCAGAGCCCGACCCCGCGCGTACCTCACCCAGCATAGCCTTTCGGAACTAAGGAGT
This sequence comes from Aegilops umbellulata, assembly GCA_032464435.1. Taxonomy (NCBI): domain Eukaryota; kingdom Viridiplantae; phylum Streptophyta; class Magnoliopsida; order Poales; family Poaceae; genus Aegilops; species Aegilops umbellulata. The sequence goes on along the minus strand of CP136054.1, from coordinate 368,052,257 downwards.
GAGGGGCTACGGAGCCAGTTAGGCTCCCGAGTCGCGATGCTCAGGGGTCCCCCTTGACGCGCAAACGGCCTTCGTACCTTGGCTCCGCTCGGGGAGAGACGCGCGATGAAACCAGGCCCGAGGGGCCTGGCTGGGGTGTACGGCTGAGCGTGACCCAGTCGTAGCCCCCGTGCCCAGCCCCCTCGCGCGGCGCTCCCGGGGGAGGCGTTGCGATGAGGTCGGCCACTGAGCTCGGGGCTCCCTGAGGTTAATGCGGCCCGGAGGCCACCCTCAGTTGTTTATCACCAGCGCGGAGCATAGCGCTTCCGTATGTGTACGGGCATAGCCGCTCCTCGGCAGTGTCGTCAGCCAGCGCGGAGCATGGTGCTTTCACTGGTACGTGGGAGGGGGCTCCCCTCCGGGAGGAGCCCCCGGGGCGTGTACAGCCCCGCCCTGACACGTGGCTGGCACGGTAGAGCTAGGTGAGGTGTATCTGGGCACCCGTGAGCCAGCGCGGGACTCACGAGGCCCTACCTCTAGGCGGGTTGCGCCTGGCACTGGGCCGTATCTTGAGATGTGTTCTTGCAAAATCTGGTTAGATGCCGGCACTCTACGTCCTCGGGTCCCAGCCCTCGAGCTTGTCTCAGCCGTCGCTGGTATGCCAGGTAGCGATGCCGTGGACAAGGCCAGAGGGTGAGGGCTGGAGAGCCAGTAAGAGCCCTGAGTCGCGATGCTCAGGCACCCCGCCTTTAACGTGCAAGTGGTCGACATGAAGAAGAAAAGGTGCCGCAGACGGCATCGAGTAATCAAGCATGATGCATAATTGGAAATAAACGCGGAAGGGATACATGCCGCTAGGCCTAGCCCGAGTGGCCTGGGGATGATGCAGCCCGAGGGGCGCCCCCAGCAAAGCAAGCTAGCGACTGAAAAGATAAAAAGGGATACATGCCACAGGGACGGACCCACGCGGCCTGGGAATGACGCAACCCTGGGAGGGCGCTCCCAGCTGGGAATGACACTTGAAAGATGTCACCTGAAGATGTCGTCGGTGCAGTGGCATTGGTGCAGCAGACTCGGTGGGCTGCAGAAGCCGATCCTCACGAGCCCCCAGGCCCAGGGGCCTCGGGAGGCTCCGGGGGCACTGGTGGCTCCTCGTGAGCAGCCTCCATCTCCGCCAGGGCTGTGGAACGCCTGTCTTCTTGCGCCTCCAAGACGCTCCTCATGAGGCGCTGGTACGCCGCAGCCACGCTCGGCAGGCCATAAGGCATGCGAACATAGCTGTGGGGTAGTCCTCCGCAGCGCCCCACTTGTGAGGGCCATAGGCGCTCCGCCGTGGCGATCTGATTGAGCCCCGGTACGTCGACGTAGATGCGCAGCCCACCATCCTCGCCTGGATGGGGAGCCACAGCTGGTGGGCGACGGCGACCTCTTATGATCCTTGACTCCTGTAGTTCTTGAATGGCCTTGCTAACAAACTCCTGCTGGTCTGACCTTCTTTCCCTGGCTTCCTTTCGAGGGAAACGTGCCTCGAAGCACGCCTCCACATGGTGCCCAAGCGCCTCCCTCGCGACCTTGGCTAGGTCGGTGGCCCTCCAGGTGAGAGCCCCCGAGCCCTGCCTGAGGAGGGCGCCGGGTGCGCTTTCCTATGCGATTGAAGGAGGATCCCCCTGGGCAGACGCGGGCCTTGAAGGGCCTGCCTCCTGAGGGGCTGAGCCTGACGTCATCTTCTTCTTCTTGGGGATGGTCTCAGGAAGCCTCCTGCTTCCGCGATCTGGGTCTTCTAGTGACGCGACCTGAAAGGCTCGCTCCAGGGTACACACTGCATCCTTCTCTTGACATGGCACCGTGATGACGCCGCCGCTTCCTGGCATCTTGAGGACGTTGTAGCCGTGGTGAGTCACGGCCATGAACTTGGCCAGCGCCGGGTACCCGAGGATGGCGTTGTACGGCAGGCGGATGTGGGCGACGTCAAAGTCGATGAGCTCGGTGCGGTAGTTGTTGTGGGCCCCGAAGGTGACTGGGAGGCGGACCTGCACGATCGGGACTGTGGAACCATTGGTGACTCCGGAGAAGGGCTTGGTTGGCTGAAGCTGGTCACAGGGCACTTGGAGGCTGTTGAATGTTTCCACGGACAAGACATTGAGCCCTGCCCCTCCGTCGATGAGGGTCCTGGTGACCAGAACGTTGTTGATGACTGGGGAACAAAGCTTTGGGAGGACTCCGGCCGTGGCCACACACTTGAGCTGGTCTGCTGAGCTGAACGTGATGGTGTAGGCCGACCACCTGAGGGGACGCGTTGCTTCGAGCTTGGGGAGAACTGCATTCACTTCGTGAGCAAACTGCTTGGAGATACGCCGAGTGGCTGGGGCTTGAGCTCCGCCCAGGATGAATGCGATGGCGCGAGGCTCCTGGAAGCCCCTAGCCCCCTCGTCTTGGTGGCGGTCTTCATTCCTTCTTGGCTGAGGTGGCAACGGCTGTAGGCCTGGGTTGCCATGAGGGCGATCCTCACGAGGCTGATCCCTCCAGTCCCCCTCGCGAGGCGGGTCACGCCAGCGGTCCTCGCGAGGTTGGTCACGCCAGCCTTGACGTGGGCCATGATCTTCCCAGCGCCCCGGGTTCCTTCCTCCTCCTCGGCCGTAGCCCCGGTCAGCACGGTCAGGGCGTCGGCCGACTCTTCCTTCTCGCACGGCGTGGAGTTCTTGGCATTCATTGGTGTTGTGGGTGTGGAGGTCGTGGTACACACAGTACCGGCTGCCCCTGGAGGATTCAGGTAGATCCTTGCCCCGCTTGGTGTCCGGCTCTGCCGCGAGCACGCCGGCCCCCTTGCGCTTCACGTCTTTGGCCTTGGGCTTCTTCTCTTCTGGGTCTGCGGCAGGCAGCTCGAGGAGGGAGAGGCGTCCCTCCTCGGCGCTGGCGCACTTGGTCGCCAGGTTGAACAACTCTAGGGAGGTGCATAGGTCTTCGTGCATCGCCAACTCCTCCTTCATCTTGACGTCGCGCACGCCATTGGAGAAGGCCAAAATGATGGCTTCTTCGGACACCCTGGGGATCTTGAGGCGCGCACTGTTGAAGCGTTGGATGTACTTTTGCAGGGTCTCCCCAGGTTGCTGCTTGATGCGGCGCATGTCGCTCACGGCGGGAGGCCGGTCGCGGGTACCTTGGAAGTTGGCGATGAAGCGAGTACGCATCTAGTCCGAGGAGGAGATCGTGCCTGTAGCTAGGTTCAGGAGCCAAGTGCGAGCACCTTCCTTCAGCGCCATGGGGAACCAGTTCGCCATGACCTTTTCGTCCCCGCTGGCAGCTTCGATTCCCAGCTCGTAGAGCTGGAGGAACTTTGTGGGATCAGTCGTGCCATCGTAGCAAGGGGGCAGGTCCGGCTTGAACTTGCCGGGCCATGCGACTCCGCGCAGCTCGGCGGTGTAGGCGCGGCAGCCAGTGGTGGCCGCGGGAGGTTTTGGTTGAGGGAGAGCTTGGCCTTGCGGGTCCCCTTGCACCGCAGCCGGGAGCAGCGCGGGGTCTTGACGTGCTGGAGCTGGAGTGGGGTCTCGGCGAGCCGGGGCTGGGAGCGCCCGGGCGGCCTCTTGCGGTCGCGGGACTTCTTGGCAGCTCCGTTCCTGCCGGGCCGGCGCATGACGGAGCGGGTTCCGCCCAGGAGCTGCGCGCCTTGGGGCCATGGCATCTTCTTGGAAAGGAGGCGGCTGGAATGCCCCCGGGGCTTCATTGCCCACGCGGGGCGGGGTGCGGCGCAGCGGTGCGGAAGGCGCGGGAGAGCCCCCTGCAGCGCGGACGAGCTCGGCGACGCGGTCGAGCCACTCCTCGTAGACGTCGTCGACGAGGCGGTAGCGCAGGATCTCGTTCGCCGCGATGAGCGCAGCTCGAGCCTCCAAGGGCGCGCGAAGCGCGTGCGACGAAGAACCGGTCGGGGTGAGCGACGGAGTGGCGGTGCGGGCATCTCGCCGCACGGACGGGTGCTGAGAGGTTGCTTGCTGCTCGTTCCCCACCGGGCCGGTGGCGGCGTTGACAGCGGGCGACGGGGAACGACGAGGACGCCCACCGACGGGGGCCGTCTGGATGGCGCGGGAAGCGATGGCGGCCCGACGCTCAGCGCGGGCCCGACGAGCGTCAGACATGGATGCGACGGTCGGAGGAGAGCGGAGCGGTGGAAGACAGATTCCCGCGCACCCCTACCTGGCGCGCCAAATGTCGGATCACGGGTTCCGGCAGACCCTTATGGTTCGAACTCTGGGGTGCGCGCGGAGATCGTGCCCTCTACCTCTCCTTCTCGAAAGGATCTAACTACCACAAGAACAACACAAGAGACACAGGGTTTATACTAGTCCGAGCCACCATTGTGGTGTAATACCCTACTCTAGTTTGTGGTGGGTGGATTGCCTCTTGGGCTGATGATGAAGAACAGTACAAGGAAGAACAGCCTCGCGGGGGCCTGTTCTTGGCTAGGGGATGAACTGCTAGGGGGAGTTCGATCGCCCTTCTTGCTCTCTGAGTGTGTTGCTACGTTCTAGCTGGTTTCTCGATGCTCTACTAGTTTCTTGGTACTCGATCAGATGCCTCTACCCTGGGGGTGGCTAGTCCTACTTATAGGCAAAGGCCCTGGGCCTCTTCCCAAATATTGAGCGAGAAGGGCGCCAACAATTGGCCAATTTGAAGGGGAACATCTGGTACACTTATCCTGACTAAAGTTGGTCTTCGCCTGCCAAAGGCCCTGTGGTGACGCCGTCCTGGGCTCCATGGTGACCTCCTTCCCACCGTTGGACTGGTCTTGGTCTCGTTGCACCGAAATGGGTGACTTTGCTTGATCCTCTCGCCTGCGCTTGCCCCCTTTGCACCAAAGAGGAAAGGGAGACGCTGCGCGGGCTGGCGCCCGCGTGGCACCCTTGGTCGTCATGGCTTGCATCATGAGCACCTCGTGAGTTACCCACCTTGATCTCTCCGCCTCCTCGCGAGCCAGCCTAAGGAGGCCGCGCTTGAGGAAGCGCCATGTCGTCCGCCTCGCGAGGCTTGGCCCCTCGCGAGGGTCTTGAGCCTTGTGCTGATGAAGATGGGCCACGCCGGGCCCCCATTTTAGCCATGCCGCAGGCTGCAAGCAGGCAAGTCTGGGGACCCCCGTTCCCAGAACGCCGACACCCGCGGGATCCAAGGCTAGTCCAACGCCAGCGAGGCTGTCGGCACCGGACCGGCGGCGGCGCTGCCCCCTCTCCTGGTCCGCGAAGAAGGGCTCGGCGCGACCCATGGCCCCAGTGGACAGCCGCGCTACCACCCCACGGTGGGTGCGCCAAGCAGAGCTGCATGGCATGCGGAGCACTACGGCGGGGCTTTCGGGATGACGGCGCCAGAAGAATACGTGCCCCGCATGATGGACCAAGGGCACCCTCACGAGGGCGAACAAGGCTCGCTCCTCAGCCCAAGCTGGGGGGACGAGGCGCCAGAAGCTGAGCTCTTCCAGGAGCCCCGGGACGGTCCCACTGGCCACGCTGGAGGCAATGATTATCGGGTACCGCTAATTCCTCAGGAGCAAGCATACGCTAATCATGGATCACAGGAGGTGCAGGTCGCCACAGCGAGCAGCTGCCCCACTCCCACAGTCTCCTACCCCTTGGGAGGAGGGCGCAGGGGGCTGCAGGAGAGGGGCCGAGATTCGACATCACCACCGCGGCATTCAGAGCAAGGTGTTCTCAGGAGGTAGGCCCTCTGCTGGGGAGGTGCCTCAGGGCCTGCCCCTGGCGGAGGACCCGTGGTCGTCGGGGGAACCGCTGGCGACTGCTCTACCCCATCGGCGGTGTCCTCGTTTCCGGTCGTCATTGATGGCACTAGAGTGTGGCGCAAGGCGGGGCCCTCGTCTGGCGATATGAAGCAAGGCCGGTACCTGTGAAGAAGGCCCAGTGCCTGTGAAGCTCGCCGCCCCGTGACACTCTCACGTAATAATGAGTGGGGCTGTACACGCCCCGGAGTCTCAGGGGTGCCGGCCTCAGGCCCTGGGGCTCCCTCCCACGCCCAGTGCCAGCACTTAGCTCCGCGCTGGTGAGAAGACGTCCAAGACTAGATTAGGTGCCGGACGCGGCCTTTTGTCTGCTTTCATTGCTTTTCCCTTTGGTTGTCACTTCCCCCCGCTGGATTTAAGTTGGATTCGAACTTGAGATTTGCGTGTCTTCGGGGAAGGGGTGCTTAGTCTCATTCGAGCAATTTCTCGCGTTTTGATTACCACTTCGCCTCAGCTGCCTCCCCTCGTGAGCCCCTCGCGAGCCGGGTCAGGCCTAGCTTGTGCGCAGCCCAGACTGCCGCCGCCGCGTCCTCTCAGGAGTGTTTCTCACTCCAGATGCTATGGATTCGATCAGGGAACACTTGGGACACCACAGCCTCCCACAGGCTGCCTCAGGGCCCGCACGGAACGAAGCTAAACTAGCCAACCAGCACATCGCTTAGCCCACCACTTGGCGCGGGCGCATGGGCAATGTAACATCTACTACTACTAATACGATGAACACAAGTTTTACATGAGGGGCTCTCCTGATAAAGAGAGAGACTTGAGAGAATTCAGGATATCACCGAAAGGTGAGCACTGAAAGATGTCCGCGGCGGTGAACTCCATTACAGGCGCCCAATCAGATTCGATCGGCGGGGGCGCAGAAGGCTCGGAGTTTGAAGAGGAGTCCGACTCCTTGGAGTCCTGGGCCGTGCGGAGTACGGGGCTGGCGTTCGGCTCGATCGCCTTTGAGATCACAGCCCCCGAGGTGACGTCCAACCGTTCATCCTCAGAGAGCGCAGCGGGCTCCGAGTCAAGGATCGGGGCCGGAGCGTGTGCGGCCTCCAAGGTGCTATTCGGAGGCAGAGCTACATCGTGCCCCTCGAAATAGCGCGGCGCGCTTGGCTGTGGCTCGAACCCGTCGAAGATCAAGTCTCCGCGGATGTCAGCCGTGTAGTTTAAGCTTCCAAACCTGACTTGATGGCCAGGGGCGTAGCTTTCGATCTGCTCCGGATGACCAAGCGAATTGGCCCGCAGAGCGAAGCCGCCGAAGACGAAGATCTGTCCGGGGAGGAAAGTCTCACCCTAGACCTCATCGTTGTTGATGGTCAAAGGAGCCATCGGGCCTAAAAGCGACGACACAGAGGAACTCTCAATGAAAGCACCAATGTCGGTGTCAAAACCGGCGGATCTCGGGTAGGGGGTCCCGAACTGTGTGTCAAGGTCGGATGGTAACAGGAGACAAGGGACACTTTATTTTACCCAGGTTCGGGCCTCTCGGTGGAGGTAAAACTCTACTCCTGCTAGATTAATATTGATGATATGGGTAGTACAAGAGTGGATCTACCACGAGATCAAGGAGGCTAAACCCTAGAAGCTAGCCTATGGTATGATTGTGTATGATGATGGTTGTCCTACGGACTACAACCCTTCGGCTTATATAGACACCGGATAGGGTTAGGGTTACATAGAGTCGGTTACAATGGTAGGAGATCTCGAATATTCGCACACCTAGCTTGCCTTCCACGCCAAGAAAAGATCCTTCCGGACACGAGACGAAGTCTTCAACTTTGTATCTTCATAGTCCTGGAGTCCGGCTGAAGGTATAGTTCGGCTATCCGAACACCCCCTAATCCAGGACTCCTTCAGTAGCCCCTGAACCAGGCTTCAATGACGACGAGTCCGACGCGCAGATTGTCTTCGGCATTGCAAGGCGGGTTCCTCCTCCAAGTTCTTAAAGAAGATTATAAACACCATAGAATAGTGTCCGGCTCTGCAAAATAAGTTTCCACGTATTGCCATACAGAGAATAATATTAACACAATTCAAATCTGCTGACGTATCCCACAGTGCGTCATAACACTGCGGCCAAGCCTTCTATATAAATTCTTTCCATTGTTCCACCTCAGCTCGTATAGCGAGGCGGCTTCCTTGGCACGTCTTGTCGAAGCAGAGATCGTGTGCCCCCCTTTAACGGGATTCTCATTAATACGGACGTGGGTAACCCAACCACGCCATTTACCGCGGCGTTTGGGAGGCAAGTGAGTTATATTAGGTAGGTGAGGACGCCTAACTGTACCTGCTTATATAAAGGGATAAGGATTCACCTTTTTAACCTACACCTTCTTCCTCCTTTGCCAATCCATCTCTCGCGCACTCAAGCTCCAGCGCCCAAGTCCGCTCTTCTTCCTCAACCTTCTCCAACAATGTCCGGAGCGGGAGGCAAGTGGATGGTCTCCTCCATTACGGAGGCTCACGTAAAAAGGCTAAGGAAAGCCGGATAGTTGTCCAAGGATATCCCGCATCAGCTTCCTGATAAGGGGCAGCTTCTTCCTACCCCAAGGCCCCATGAGAGGGTAGTTTTTCTCCCCCACTTCCTCCGCGGACTGGGCTTTCCACTTCACCCATTTGTCCGGGGGCTCATGATCTACTACGGCCTGGAATAGCACGCAACCTGAAAAAGCAGAAGCGGAAGCTAAAGACGGTGGAAGATGCACTCAGAATAAGATGGAGCAAGGTAATCAAGACCGCAGACAAATACGGCGGCAGCCGCCGCACTAAAAGCTATCCGAAGAGAAAACTACTGCCCGAATTCGATCAAGAGGCCCTAGAGCCCTCTCATTCGAAAAATAAAAAAGCCATACGGTCGGATAGGAGACCACACGGCCACCATAAAACGGCAAACGGCGCCACATTCAATGCGGCATGCGACCCAATTAAACACTCGCATCATGACCCATCCAGGTCCATTTACGGGCCAAGAAAGCAAGCTATCGCAAGCAATGCAAAAAAGCCATCATCAGAATCCGGCACACCCAAATACAGGGGCGCCGCACACCCCCTATGTTTCACCGATGAGGTCCTGGAATACGAATTTCCAGAGGGATTCAAACCCGTCAACATAGAGGCGTACGATGGAACAACAGACCCCGGAGTCTGGATCAAGGATTATATCCTCCATATACATATGGCTAGAGGAGATGATCTCCACGCCATTAAATATCTACCCCTTAAGCTTAAAGGGCCAGCTCGGCACTGGCTTAAAAGCCTTCCCGAAAACACAATTGGAAGTTGGGAAGAGCTCGAGGACGCTTTCCGAGCAAATTTTCAAGGGACCTACGTCCGCCCTCCGGACGCAGACGATCTCAGTCACATAACTCAACAGCCCGGAGAATCAGCGCGACAGTTTTGGAACAGATTCCTTACTAAAAAGAATCAGATAGTGGATTGTCCGGACGCCGAGGCCTTAGCAGCTTTCAGGCATAATGTCCGAGACGAATGGCTCGCCAGACACCTCGGCCAGGAAAAGCCAAGAACAATGGCCGCACTCACAAGCCTCATGACCCGCTTTTGCGCAGGAGAAGACAGCTGGTTGGCAAGGCGCAGCCCCAGCGACCCAAGTACATCCGAAATCAGGGATGGAAACGGAAAACCGCGACGAAATAAGGACCGTCGCCGAATCAAAGGAAAAAGTCCGAAGAGCGCGGCAGTCAATGCGGATTCAAAAGCTCACGGCAAAATCAAACAAAACCATCCCCTCAGGATAACAGGGATGATCCGTCTAGCTTAAATAGAATCCTGGGCAGAATATGTCAGATACACAGTACTCCTGGGAAGCCTGCCAATCACACCCATAGAGAGTGTTGGGTTTTTAAACAATCCGGACAGCTTAACGCCGAACACAAGGGGCTCGACACACCAAGTGAAGAAGAGGACGAACCCCAAAGGCAGAGTACCAGGAAACAAAAGAACTTCCCACAAGAAGTCAAAACAGTGAACTTACTTCACGTCACAAAACATATGACACCCATAAAGGTACGTACAATCAAACAATGCCCTCAGGAGCCCCGCCACTGGTCACTAAAGCCAATCATTTTTGATCAGCTAGATTACTCTAGAAATATCAAAAACGCAGGCCGGACTGCCCTGATACTGGATCCAATAATCGATGGATTCCAGTTTACCAATGTCCTTATGGACGGAGGCAGTGGACTAAACCTGATATATCAGGATACAATCCGCCGCATGGGTATAAACCCAACAAGAATCAGCCACAGCAAAACCTCCTTTCAAGGGGTAGCACCAGGCCCGAACACCCACTGTATGGGTTTTCTCCGGCTCGTGGTCATATTTGGCTCTCCCAAAAACTTCCGTCGCGAAAAGCTGACCTTCCATGTAGTCCCGTTTTCAACTCGCTATCAAGCACTAATGGGACGCGGAGCTTTCGCTCGCTTTAACGCCATACCGCATTACGCATCTCTCACAATTAAGATGCCCGGTCCACGAGGCATCATCTCTTTAAAGGGAGCACACTAAAATGTGCCTCCTCCAAACGGAGGACTGCGCGGCTGCTTAAACAGCTGCACAATAAAGTGGCCTCGCCAGCCAAAATACTTTTTTTATAAGTCATCAAAGGCCACGGACCCGGACTCAACAAAGTTCGGCACACGTCCGTCATCAATGCAGGCTCATAAACGCCATATGCCGCCGTACCAGGGGCTATACGCAGAGACAATAAAGCTCAACTTAATATATTTTTTACTTTATATTTTGTTTATTATCTATTTATTCCGCACAACCCATTTTCAATTCAGTTCCTCTCTTTTACAGATGAACGTCGTGCGGCGCCCGTCCAGGACACGGCACAGCGGAGACACAGGCGCAGATGTGCAGTAGGGACCCGTCTTAAGGTTTCTTTTTAGATTAAGACCCTGCGTAAACCTTTTTTACTGTCTCTTGCTGCTATACATCCCCTGGTTTGTTCTGCCATAACCAAGGAGGAGGCTGGCGTTTTGGCATGTGGCCACGCCAGAATTATTGCTCGTACCTGGACACTAGGGGCTCTTTTTTTTAGGGTGTTGTCTCAACCGCACTGATAAAGACCGAACACCTTAGGGAGTGTTCGGCGTCGCGAGTTTTGGCACTATATGCATCAGCTCCGAATCATGATTTTGGTCATATGTTGGGTTGCCCGGCTCCTGAGTTCGGCCACCTTACGTTCCGCTCTATCGGCTAAGGTAGCACCAAGAGAACTACTGCGATTGTGCCCCGGTTCGGCCGGGTGAGCACCTCAGTAGAGAAAGCCGAAAACCGACTGTCATGATGTAGCGCGAGACTGGTCGCCACTCTATGACTCATAGGGATTTTTCGAATCCCTCCGCTTTGACGAAGGGCCGTTTCCCGGTCAGGCACGTACGCGCTCCGAACTCGGGCAAAGCGCATTTGCCGCTAAAGGGCTACCTAAAGAGTCCCACTTTCAAGCTCCTATGGCTAAGTGAAAGTGTTAAAGCATTATAGTCCGGTTGCCTAGCCCGCTGCGCTATCACCTCCTTTATAGGACCAAGACGTTGGGTTAAGTGTGAAAATGTGTCTTCTGCGCGCACCCCCGCACTATGTGCGTGGGGGCTGAAGCCAACGACTGCAATCTTTCAGAATTTATATATTAAAACGGCCGCACGGGAGGTGTTCTTAATACTTGAAGGCACAAGTCTAAAAAATGCCACTACAATTTATCAAAATACTGTTTTATGATTACATATGCTATCATAATATAACATCCTTCGAGCATTGCGTCTCTATTACGCGAGCGCCTTCGAGGACTTCCTCAAAATAGTGCTCGGCAGGTGTTCGGCTTTTATCCGAATCCCGGGATGCAACAATGGTGGGCTCCATATCTGCCCAGTATGTCTTGACACGGGCAAGAGCCAGCCGAGCGCCCTCAACGCACGCTGACCTCTTCATAGCATCGACATGTGGCACCACGTCTAGCAATTGCTGCACCAAGTTGAAATAGCTCTTCGGCTTCGATCTCCTCGGATACAGACGATCCATGACGTACTTCATGGCGAGTCCGGACAACCTATTCAGCTCGGCCCATTGGGCCAGGCGATCGTCTACTGCCAGCGGACGCTGTGGATTGACGAATTGCGACCAAAAGAGCTTCTCCACTTCATGATCCTTTTTATCTCGAAAGTGTTCGGTCTCATCAGTGGCACTAGCCGCCAAATCCAGATAGGTGTCCTCTATACTCCACATCCGGTTTAACGGGGCAAACTTCGGATCACAAAATTTTCGCCGCAGCGAGAAGGGCTTTCCATCCGCAATCTGTCCAGCTTGACGCAGCTCTTCCTTCGTCGCTCTCATTATAGAGCGGGCGTACTTGGCGTTAGCAACAACCTTCTCTAAGCTCGTTTGCTTAGCTCGATCTTCTTCTTCAAGAAGCTTGCAACGGTCAGTAGCGCTCTTTAACTTCACGGCCATATCAGCAATTTCATCCTTGCTTCGGCAATGGGCAGCCTGTTCGGCTTTCAGCTCTTCAAGGGCTTTTACAGCAGCCGCATCACTTTTTCTGGCTTGATCCTTCGCTCGGGCGAGTTCGGCCCTAAGACCTTCCACGACGGCTGCACCATCTGCGTCAAGCACACACACGGTAAGATATTGACATACAGCTCGTCTTACTAAACAATCGCCTAATGATTTCAATACCTTGAGCACCATCAAGCCGCTTGTTAACAAGCACGATGTCGGCTTCTACCTCATCCAGTTGTCGCTTTAGTTCGGCATATTCACAAGTCCGGCTTGACTCCGGACAATCAGCCACCTACATATAAAGGTGCCACTTAAAGGACCTGGGATTAAGATCCTCTGCGTGCCGGACACCTTTACGACGCACAGAGTCTTAGGGGCTACTATCTATACAGGACGCACTTTATTTATGCGCAACTAATACAAATATACGTTATTTAAAACATACCTCAAGGACTGCCACTAAGCTCTTGACGGCCTCGTGCAGTCCGCTTTCTGCGGATGAAATCTTTTCAATCACCGTGCTCATTAACGCACGGTGCTCCTCTGAGACAGAGGCTCGCCCCAGCAGAGTCTTTAGCTCCTCCGACCGAACACCAGATGGTGCCGAACTCGTCCCATGGCCTTCCTTAAAGGCCGGACACGGAGAACCTTGGGGGGCAGCATCGTCCGCCCTTAGCGAATCCGGAGAAATCCCCCGCGATGATACTTCAGCGTCGGCCGCCTTGCTAGGCGATACAGAAGGAGGAGGCGTTTCGCTCTCCATCATCTCCGGAAGAAGATCCCCCGATGACGAGTTCTGCTGAGAAGGGCTGAGGTCCGAACTACAAAGTAAGGTTTCGGTTAAAATTTCTAGATATAAATCAAGGATTTCTCTTAAAAGAAAAACTCTTCTTCTACTTACGGCTCGCTGGAGAGTTGGTCCCTTTCTGGGTTTAGTTCGGCCGAGGGACTCCCCGGCGTTTGGCCCTCTGACAAGGATTCCTTCCCCCGCTTCGAGGCTACGGTCTCCGGGTCATCAGAGGCGGCCCTTTTCTTTCCCTTAGGAGAGGAATTGTCGATTCCGCCCTTCGGAAGGGCCTCTTTCGAGGAGGCCACGGTTTCCTTGTCCTGCCCCTTATTTCCCTCCAAAGGCACTTCCTCCAGCATCCTGACTAGCACGGGATCCAGCCTGGTTTCGGGAAGGGGAGCCGGACACCTGATCAGCTTCGCCTTCGCTATCCACTCCTGCTTAAAAGGAGAAACACTGTTAAAAGCAAGTTAATTATGCGGATAGAAGGTCCGGTCGCAAGGTCACATACTTGAGTATCCGGGCGATTGCGGCTTAAACCAGCATCCTCGGTCAAATCCGGACTCACTTCTTGTGATCCGAAGAACAGTTTATACATCTCCACAGGCGTCACGCCCATAAAATTCTGGAGAGCTCGTGGTCCCTCTGGATTAAACTCCCACAAGCGAAGGGGGCGACGTTGGCCAGGTAGTGTCCGATGAATCAGCATGACTTGTGTCACCTTGACCAGGTCGAAGTCTCCCTTCAAGAGATCCTTAATGCGGCCCTGCAGCAGAGGAACGTGTCACGCCCTCGATGCGGCTATATCTCCTACGTGTCGAAGCACGACTTAGAGGCATAACCGCATTGAAAGCAATGTCGCAAGTGAGGTAATCTTCACACAACCCATGTAATACATAAGGGAAAGAGATACATAGTTGGCTTACAATCGCCACTTCACACAAATACATGAATAAAACATTACATCACACAATTACAATCAGGGCCCGACTACGGAGCCAAAATAAAAGAAGAAACCCCAAGAGCGACAAAGGTCCACGATCGACCCCAACTGGGCTCCACTACTGATCGACTAGAACGACACAACACAATGACCAAGACCTTCATCAAGCTCCTCCTTGAGCTCAGGTGCGTCACCTGCACGGTCTCATCGGCACCTGCAAACTGGTTTGGAAGTATCTGGTGAGTCACGAGGACTCAGCAATCTCACACCCGCGAGATCAAGACTATTTAAGCTTATAGGTAGGGTAAAAGGTATGAGGTGGAGCTGCAGCAAGCGACTAGCATATATGGTGGCTAACATAAGCAAATGAGAGCGAGAAGAGAAGGCAAAGCACGGTCGAACAACTATGATCAATAAGTGATCCTGAACTACTTACGTCAGACATAACTCCAACAACCGTGTTCACTTCCCGGACCCCGCCGAGAAGAGACCATCACGGTTACACACGCGGTTGGTGTATTTTAGTTAAGATCAACTTTGGGTTTTCTACAACCGAACATTAACAAATTCCCATCTGCCCATAACCGTGGGCACGGCTTTCGAAAGTTCAAACCCTGCAGGGGTGTCCCAACTTAGCCCATTATAAGCTCTCGCGATCAACGAAGGATATTCCTTCTCCCCGGGAAGACCCGATCAGTCTCGGAATCCCGGCTACAAGACATTTCGACAGTAATAACACAAGTCCAGCAAAGCCGCCCGATGCGCCGACATCCTGATAGGAGCTGCACATATCTCGTTCTCAGGGCAACACCGGATGAGCAGTCCGTACAACTAAAACCAGCCCTCAAGTTTCCTTGAGGTGGCGCTGCAAAGGGCTCTAGTTCGGACCAACACTTAGACAAGCATTGGCCCGGGGGGGGGGCTGAATAAAGATGACCCTCGGGCTGGCCGACCCAAGGGAAAAGGATAGGTGGTAGGCATATTGTAAAACCAATGTTGGGCCTTGCTGGAAAAGTCTTATTCAAAGCGAACTGTCAAGGGGGTCCCATAAATCACCCGACCGCGTTAGGGACGCAAAATCCGGGAACATAACACCGATATGACGGAAACTAGGGCGGCAAGAGTGGAACAAAACACCAGGCATAAGGCCGAGCCTTCCACCCTTTACCAAGTATATAGATGCATTAATTAAATAAGATATATTGTGATATCCCAACAAGTAAACATGTTACAACAAGGAACAACACCTCCATGTTCCAACAAGGAATAAACTTCATCTTCACCTGCAACTAACAACGCTATAAGAGGGGCTGAGCAAAGCGGTAACATAGCCAAACAACGATTTGCTAGGACAAGGTGGGTTAGAGGCTTGGTTTAACAATATGGGAGGCATGATAAGCAAGTGGTAGGTATCGCAGCATAGGCATAGCAAAAGAGCGAGCAATCTAGCAAGCCAAGATAGAAGTGATTTCGAGGGTATGGTCATCTTGCCTGAAAACCCGCAAGTAAGAAGAACGAGTCCATGAAGAAGACAAATGGACGAAGTCGAACGGATCCTCACAACTCCGGAACGAAACCGAAGCTAACGAGAGAAGCAACCCGGAAACAAACAAACAACATAGTAAACAACCATCACATAAACATGGCATGATGCACAAACAAGTATGATGCATGTCCGGTTTAATGAAGCCTGGCATGGCAAAATGCAACAAACAACACTACAAGCTAAGTGGAGCTCAATATGCAACGAGTTGCATATTGATGAAACACCACAACAATTATTTAGTTCTCTCTCATTTATGTACCCAACAATATTAAATGTTAATTAACATGGCAAGAGGAGAAGCATATGAAAACTACCTAACTAGGCAAGTTTAAATGAGGCCGGAACAACAAACAACAATTCCGGAAACTCCTCATATGCACATTTCAAATTTGGTACTGTTCTGCCTAAAACATATTTTAATGTTGTTAAACAGGAAAATAAAGTGGACCATGTTAAACTAGGCATTTTTCTACCCCATTTACATATAAAGATTATTAAAATCCGAGTTACGGTTATTTAGTTATGAATTAAATCATTTTACCATGGCATTTAGCAAAATAAATGCGAACAACAATTTTAAGCATTTTAAATGTTGTTATCATGATGCGGATGACAATTTCAAGTTTTATGCAATTTTATGAAAATGTTAACATGAGCATAATATGAAGCATTTGGTCACCATGGTGGACGAAAGGTGTGCCACGGCAACGAATCCGAAAATGGTGCCACGGCAACATATCGGTTCCGGTACTCATGGAGATACCGGTGCAGAAGGAAGCGTGCGAAAGCGAGTTGAGCAAGATGGTGGGGTGATCCCGGATACCGGGTTCCCACGAGACGATGGCATGGCAACGAGTGA
This sequence comes from Aegilops umbellulata, assembly GCA_032464435.1. NCBI lineage: Eukaryota > Viridiplantae > Streptophyta > Magnoliopsida > Poales > Poaceae > Aegilops > Aegilops umbellulata. The sequence goes on along the minus strand of CP136054.1, from coordinate 368,035,854 downwards.
CAATTCGCACACGGTGCAAACAAAGGGGCATCTCATACAACATGCATACGTTCTTCGAAGGTCGTCTCGGCGGTTATACCTTCCAAGGGAGAATTCTCGAGCGGTTCGAGTTCGTGGAGGAGGTAGTTGAAGTAGTTGTTCCGCGGCGGTAGTAGTGGAAGTAGTCGTTCTCGCGGGCGTAGTGGAAGTAGTTGTACACGACGACGGTAGAGGTACTCGCGAACTGGCGGCGGTAGTCGTTCACGTTCTTAGTTGCACAATCTCCTGTAGGTGTTCGGGATCACGACGAGGGACTTGACGTCCATGGAGTCTTCGAGGGTCGACGGTAGTGGTTCACGGTCGTAGACGAACTTGACGGATTCGAGCGCTCCGGGGTTCAACGTTGAACTTGGAGGGCCATCGGTAGTTTCTGACTTGGGTCTCCGTGTGCACGTCTTGACGGAACCGGGGGTCTCGGTGATGGCCATGGTCTCCATGATGGCGCCGGAGACGGAAACAGCCGGAAAACAAGGTTCCCCGGCAGCAGGGACGGCATCTGGCGATCCCTGGCCCGGTGACTCGAAGCAGGGGCGCGGAGGCTCGTCCATGGCGGCCCTGACCTCCGGAGCATGATGGAGCAGCGAGGAGGGGTTTCCCCGGCGAGCATCAGGATGGAGTGGGCGGATCAAGCGACGGGAGGAAGGAGAGGACGGCGTGGTCGTGCGCGTAGGACGGCGGCCGGCTTGATGGCGGAGGACGCGGCGGGTCGACGGGGCGGCGCGGTGCAGAGGCGAAGCAGGTTCGAGGCAGGGGAGATGCGGAGGAGCTCGGCGAGCGGGCGCAGGTGCTCGAGGAGAGGGGCGACGCGGAGGTCGCCGATGTGCCAACGCGCGGGGTCGGCCTCAAGGAGGTCGACGAGGGGAAGGGGCGCGGAGGAGGAGATGGGGGGACGGGCTCCTGGCGGCGCTGGAGAGATCGAGCAGGGCTCGTCCTGGCGACGCGGTGGAGGAGGTCGAGGGGGAGAGGGGATCGAGCGAAGGGAGAGGGGGGTCGAGCGAGGAGGAGAAGACGGCGCTCGGGAGGGAGATGGGGAATGAGAGGAGAGGATCGGGGCAGCTAGGGTTAGGCGCGGCTGGGCTAGCTGCGCAAATGGGCCGGCCTAGATGGACAGGCCCAAGAGGTCGGCTGGGCTAGCTCTCTGCTCTCTCCCTCTCTTATCTTTTCTTTAGCAGAAAACAATTAAAGAGAAGAAAAAGAAAGAGAGGGTTAGGGAAAGAATTTGGGCATGGGGATAATTTTCCCGAACTCACAAAAATACGCTTGTTCCGAGAAAATAGAAAAAGGCAAGATCGAAAGATGTAAATTCAAACTCATTTGAATTTCACTCAATTGGTTTGAATTAGGACTTGGAAAATGAAGGTCCAAAAATGTTGAGATTTTTGGCGAGGCTCCGGAAAATGACGAAAGGATTTATGGGTAGAGTTGGAGACCAAGAATTGAGATAACAAAGGCATTGGGATTTATTTGCAAGTGTGTTATGATCAATTCCAAATAATGAAATATTTATTATAGCTCCCTAATATTGGGACGATATGTTTTAAAGAGAATCACCATGTGAATTCCCTCGATTTAAATGGATCAAAGATCCACCCGATTTTATTTAGTTGAGTTTTTAAAAAGGGCTGCATGATGACATGATGCAATGCAAATGATGCAACGATGAATGCATGACATAAACAAAAATGCAAAACAAAACAAAAACCCAACCACGAAGGAAATAAAAATATCGCATCTCCGGAAAAGGCAAGAGTTGGAGTTACGAATATGGAAAGTTGCATCCGGGGCGTTACAACACTCCACCACTACGAGAGGATCTCGTCCCGAGATCTAGGATGGCACCGGAGGGGAAAAATGAAGAGAAAGAGAAGAGGTAAAACTAAGTTGCTTCTTTGAAAAACGAGTGAAACCAATGAACCTTGCGAGGTTGAACAATTGAGAGAAAAGAAATACAATGAAGATGAACGAAGTGGAAAACACTCCATTATCAAAGAGGAGCAAGGAACATTAAGAGAACCTTGTAGGTTGAAAGACAAGAAAACAAGAGATCAACGGACCAGAAACATATGGAGCCACACCGGTATAACGAGATAGCCAAGGAACAAGAATGACATAATTTGAACAGCACTCCGGTAGAAAATGGAAGGAATTAACAAGAACTTGAGAAGATAAGATGGAACTTGATGAAATCAACAACGCACTGTCTCCACAACAATTAAAAGAATGGCACAAGGGGTAAGAAAGATTTTGGACAGCACTTAGGTTGAAAAGTGATACGAAACTTGATAAGATTAAAAGAACTTGAGCAGAGGGCACAACAGTCCGGTTAAACAGATAAGCATGAAAAGAACATGATCTTGATAAAACGAGACGATGGGTGAAGAGAGCAACATCACAATGCCTCCGGCAGAAGAAATAGAAGATAGATTATTGAAATAAAGGAATGGAGAGGAAAATGACAACTCTTGCAAATAAAATTGAAAGAGAAAGCTTACGAAGAGAAGGTTGAACGGAGTTGTTGGATTATCAACAACGAAAGCTTAAGCTTGATGTGGACTTATGGGAGACATCCCAAAATTATGAGGTGACAACCTGCCACTAACGAAAACCAAAGATTGGATTGATATCACCAAGGAGACGAGAGACTTATTTCACCGGGAGGACAAACGAAGAATTTGGGTCATTGATAAACACCATAATAGCAACAAACCTTAGAGAAGGCTTTAGGTGAAATATGACACAAGATAACTCCAATGAAAAGATTGGTGGATTAAAATATCTCATTCTTGACAACATGTGAATCATGAGACATGAACTCAAAATATCAAGAATGACATAATACCACCTCGAATATATGGTTGAAAGAATTGCACTTTGGAATTCAAGAGGAAGAATACTTGAACTCCTCAAGACAAAACATGTGTTGAAACACCATGTTTATTTCAGAGTATTGCGTGACGGATCGTAACTTCGAGAGAAATCTTGAAGAACAATTGAAGAATGAAAAGAATCATTGGCGAACCACCGTGTAGTGCCTCCATGAATAACTCCGGTAATAAAAGGATGATAAAAGGAAAAGAAGTTGAAAACACAAGGTGAAACCTTGCGATGATTTAGATGGAGCTTCGCGACAAGATAATGCAGAAAACTTGGAACTCCGGAAAAGAGAAGATGAAACACATGAAACCAAGAAAAATGACATGACGAACCACTCTTGAAAGAAGAAACTAAATCACTTGGATGAAACAAGAATAAGAATTATGTTATGCGTGTCCTTCACCAATTTGAATTGATGACAAGATATGGACTTGGCATACCACTTATTCTCATAGAAAGAATCAAGAGATAAAGCACAAACTTGAGAAAAACTTGAACAAACCACCGGTAGGATTGAAACAACGAATAGATTGATATGATAACAAGGAAAGAGAACTCTTGAACGAACCACCGTAATAATTGAAAATGAACGAAGAAAAGATACAGAAACACCGGGAAGAATTAGAAAAAGACGTTGACACTTGAGGGAATTTAGATACAATTGAATGCAGAGATGAAGAGCTGATTAGAGAATATTGAATGATGCACCGGTAAGATTTGGAGAACGAGAGCTGAAAGCTGAGGGTGAATAATTCTGATATGATGGGCTCCGGAGAATCAAACTGAAAAGACTCCTGAATTGCTCCGGATGGGTGAAAAAAAATTCTCACAATCGAAAACAATTATGAGAGGATGGCATCAAGCTAGAACCATAAATCTTGAAGAGAATGGAGCAAGATTTAAGAGAAACTCTTCTTCGGTCTTCGAAATCCAAGAATGACGACAAGAAACACCACCATGAATTGTTGAGGCACTCCGGAATGAAAATTGGAAAGGTTGAACCAACGATGAAGGAATATGAAAGCTCTTGGAGAAAGACATTTGACTGATGATAATTTATTCTTACGTCAAACTTTGAAATGAATTTTCAGAGTAACTCCGGGAAAATTAGAAGAGTCAGGTAAGATCCTGGGAAAAGACCTGTGGGTTAGGGCCCTCTCAAAAGAATGGTTGAACGATTGCTTGAAAGGGACATTGCACCGGTTGATTTAAAAGGCTTGAATGAGATAGCATCCTCAAAAGAACTTGACTGAAATGAGAATGGAAAGTTGAATCTTCTGAGATATCTTCAACACTCTGGAACAATTGAATAGCGAGAGGTGAATGATTAAGAGGTACACCGGCATGAGAAAACATTAGAAACGAGGAAAAGATATGATCGATAAAGCTTGAATTGGAACCACCGGAGAAGAAAAGAATGACGAATGATGAACTTGAAGCTCCGTTAGTATCTTCATGGAAATCACCGGATAAAAACATTGAAGGAGAAGAATGGAGAGGCTTGACATCAATAAGATGGATACTTGATCAAGAAATATGCGTCCTTGAAGAAATAAGGGTGGGAGGGCGGGAAAAACAAAGACAACTTGGAACGGATGAAACGGATACCGTTGAGAAAACCAAGAATTGGTCTTGCACAAATTGAAAGGATCGGGTTAACTTGAAGAGAAATCACGCCGGTTGAAAAGAATTAACATGATAATCTTGATGTTCAAGAAGGATTAGCACTCCCATAGAAACATGAGAACACCACTTGGAAAAGGTATGGAATCCACATTTGACTTCGAAGCAACTCGAATACCACAAAACAAAACAAAACAAGGATTGGCTTGCAGAATAAGCCAGGAACAAACATATGATAGATCCCATACCGTATCATGTGTCTGTTAGAAAGAATAACTACGTGATACTTGAATTCCCACTTATAAACTCCCGAAACTTTCTGGTTATGCAATCAGGTGTTGGGGATACAGGGGACACAAAATATATCACCCAAACTAACAATACCTAGATCCAGCTGTATCCATCCTTCAACACATAACCAAGAAACCTTCGGAAATCATCTACCTCAACCTTCGAAAAGCATCCGTTATACGAGTTATGGCAATACCCCCGCACTCGCCTCAGTACTGGGCTATCAGGGTTATCTCACCAACAACTGTACAAAAGAGATTTTTTATGTCGGCGTACTAAACTCAGGTATTCCAAAACCGCAACGATAAGATTATGACGACAACACCTCAGAGCTCAACTCCCCGGGACACTGCCACAACCCCTAAATGTCAGGAGGCAACCAAGAGAATGTTGTCATCATAAAACCATCGGAACGATTGTAATATACCCGCGTGATCCTAAAAATTTTTTTAGTGAAATTTGAGAAGAGAAGAGTCAAAACTCTACGTCAGGATGCCTTACCAGAAGGTCGAAGGGACTGGGGAGTAAAAAGAATTCCTAAACTCTCCGATATATAATTCCTAAATGACTCAAAACATTTTTCTAGACACAACTCGGCCGCTAAAAACGATCAATCAGTGGGGGCTCCTAAGGTCGGGGAAGGCTCTGATTACCAACTTGTCACGCCCTCGATGCGGCTATATCTCCTACGTGTCGAAGCACGACTTAGAGGCATAACCGCATTGAAAGCAATGTCGCAAGTGAGGTAATCTTCACACAACCCATGTAATACATAAGGGAAAGAGATACATAGTTGGCTTACAATCGCCACTTCACACAAATACATGAATAAAACATTACATCACACAATTACAATCAGGGCCCGACTACGGAGCCAAAAGAAAGGAAGAAACCCCAAGAGCGACAAAGGTCCACGATCGACCCCAACTGGGCTCCACTACTGATCGACTAGAACGACACAACACAATGACCAAGACCTTCATCAAGCTCCTCCTTGAGCTCAGGTGCGTCACCTGCACGGTCTCATCGGCACCTGCAAACTAGTTTGGAAGTATCTGGTGAGTCACGAGGACTCAGCAATCTCACACCCGCGAGATCAAGACTATTTAAGCTTATAGGTAGGGTAAAAGGTATGAGGTGGAGCTGCAGCAAGCGACTAGCATATATGGTGGCTAACATACGCAAATGAGAGCGAGAAGAGAAGGCAAAGCACGGTCGAACAACTATGATCAATAAGTGATCCTGAACTACTTACGTCAGACATAACTCCATCAACCGTGTTCACTTCCCGGACCCCGCCGAGAAGAGACCATCACGGTTACACACGCGGTTGGTGTATTTTAGTTAAGATCAACTTCGGGTTTTCTACAACCGGACATTAACAAATTCCCATCTGCCCATAACCGTGGGCACGGCTTTCGAAAGTTCAAACCCTGCAGGGGTGTCCCAACTTAGCCCATTATAAGCTCTCGCGATCAACGAAGGATATTCCTTCTCCCCGGGAAGACCCGATCAGTCTCGGAATCCCGGCTACAAGACATTTCGACAGTAATAACACAAGTCCAGCAAAGCCGCCCGATGCGCCGACATCCTGATAGGAGCTGCACATATCTCGTTCTCAGGGCAACACCGGATGAGCAGTCCGTACAACTAAAACCAGCCCTCAAGTTTCCTTGAGGTGGCGCTGCAAAGGGCTCTAGTTCGGACCAACACTTAGACAAGCATTGGCCCGGGGGGGCTGAATAAAGATGACCCTCGGGCTGGCCGACCCAAGGGAAAAGGATAGGTGGTAGGCAAATGGTAAAACCAATGTTGGGCCTTGCTGGAAAAGTCTTATTCAAAGCGAACTGTCAAGGGGGTCCCATAAATCACCCGACCGCGTTAGGGACGCAAAATCCGGGAACATAACACCGATATGACGGAAACTAGGGCGGCAAGAGTGGAACAAAACACCAGGCATAAGGCCGAGCCTTCCACCCTTTACCAAGTATATAGATGCATTAATTAAATAAGATATATTGTAATATCCCAACAAGTAAACATGTTACAACAAGGAACAACACCTCCATGTTCCAACAAGGAACAAACTTCATCTTCACCTGCAACTAACAACGCTATAAGAGGGGCTGAGCAAAGCGGTAACATAGCCAAACAACGGTTTGCTAGGACAAGGTGGGTTAGAGGCTTGGTTTAACAATATGGGAGGCATGATAAGCAAGTGGTAGGTATCGCAGCATAGGCATAGCAAAAGAGCGAGCAATCTAGCAAGCCAAGATAGAAGTGATTTCGAGGGTATGGTCATCTTGCCTGAAAACCCGCAAGGAAGAAGAATGAGTCCATGAAGAAGACAAATGGACGAAGTCGAACGGATCCTCACAACTCCGGAACGAAACCGAAGCTAACGAGAGAAGCAACCCAGAAACAAACAAACAAAATAGTAAACAACCATCACATAAACATGGCATGATGCACAAACAAGTATGATGCATGTCCGGTTTAATGAAGCCTGGCATGGCAAAATGCAACAAACAACACTACAAGCTAAGTGGAGCTCAATATGCAACGAGTTGCATATTGATGAAACACCACAACAATTATTTAGTTCTCTCTCATTTATGTACCCAACAACATTAAATGTTAATTAACATGGCAAGAGGAGAAGCATATGAAAACTACCTAACTAGGCAAGTTTAAATGAGGCCGGAACAACAAACAACAATTCCGGAAACTCCTCATATGCACATTTCAAATTTGGTACTGTTCTGCCTAAAACATATTTTAATGTTGTTAAACAGGAAAATAAAGTGGACCATGTTAAACTAGGCATTTTTCTACCCCATTTACATATAAAGATTATTAAAATCCGAGTTACGGTTATTTAGTTATGAATTAAATCATTTTACCATGGAATTTAGCAAAATAAATGCGAACAACATTTTTAAGCATTTTAAATGTTGTTATCATGATGCAGATGACAATTTCAAGTTTTATGCAATTTTATGAAAATGTTAACATGAGCATAATATGAAGCATTTGGTCACCATGGTGGACGAAAGGTGTGCCACGGCAACGAATCCGAAAATGGTGCCACGGCAACATATCGGTTCCGGTACTCATGGAGATACCGGTGCAGAAGGAAGCGTGCGGAAGCGAGTTGAGCAAGATGGTGGGGTGATCCCGGATACCGGGTTCCCACGAGACGATGGCATGGCAACGAGTGACAATTCGCACACGGTGCAAACAAAGGGGCATCTCATACAACATGCATACGTTCTCCGAAGGTTGTCTCGGCGGTTATACCTTCCAAGGGAGCATTCTCGAGCGGTTCGAGTTCGTGGAGGAGGTAGTTGAAGTAGTTGTTCCGCGGCGGTAGTAGTGGAAGTAGTCGTTCTCGCGGGCGTAGTGGAAGTAGTTGTACACGACGACGGTAGAGGTACTCGCGAACTGGCGGCGGTAGTCGTTCACGTTCTTAGTTGCACAATCTCCCGTAGGTGTTCGGGATCACGACGAGGGACTTGACGTCCACGGAGTCTTCGAGGGTCGACGGTAGTGGTTCACGGTCGTAGACGAACTTGACGGATTCGAGCGCTCCGGGGTTCAACGTTGAACTTGGAGGGCCATCGGTAGTTTCTGACTTGGGTCTCCGTGTGCACGTCTTGACGGAACCGGGGGTCTCGGTGATGGCCATGGTCTCCATGATGGCGCCGGAGACGGAAACAGCCGGAAAACAAGGTTCCCCGGCAGCAGGGACGGCATCTGGCGATCCCTGGCCCGGTGACTCGAAGCAGGGGCACGGAGGCTCGTCCATGGCGGCCCTGACCTCCGGAGCACGATGGAGCAGCGAGGAGGGGTTTCCCCGGCGAGCATCAGGATGGAGTGGGCGGATCAAGCGACGGGAGGAAGGAGAGGACGGCGTGGTCGTGCGCGTAGGACGGCGGCCGGCTTGATGGCGGAGGACGCGGCGGGTCGACGGGGTGGCGCGGTGCAGAGGCGAAGCAGGTTCGAGGTAGGGGAGATGCAGAGGAGCTCGGCGAGCGGGCGCAGGTGCTCGAGGAGAGGGGCGACGCGGAGGTCGCCGATGTGCCAACGCGCGGGGTCGGCCTCAAGGAGGTCGACGAGGGGAAGGGGCGCGGAGGAGGAGATGGGGGGACGGGCTCCTGGCGGCGCTGGAGAGATCGAGCAGGGCTCGTCCTGGCGACGCGGTGGAGGAGGTCGAGGGGGAGAGGGGATCGAGCGAAGGGAGAGGGGGGTCGAGCGAGGAGGAGAAGACGGCGCTCGGGAGGGAGATGGGGAACGAGAGGAGAGGATCGGGGCAGCTAGGGTTAGGCGCGGCTGGGCTAGCTGCGCAAATGGGCCGGCCTAGATGGACAGGCCCAAGAGGTCGGCTGGGCTAGCTCTCTGCTCTCTCCCTCTCTTATCTTTTCTTTAGCAGAAAACAATTAAAGAGAAGAAAAAGAAAGAGAGGGTTAGGGAAAGAATTTGGGCATGGGGATAATTTTCCCGAACTCACAAAAATACGCTTGTTCCGAGAAAATAGAAAAAGGCAAGATCGAAAGATGTAAATTCAAACTCATTTGAATTTCACTCAATTGGTTTGAATTAGGACTTGGAAAAGGAAGGTCCAAAAATGTTGAGATTTTTGGCGAGGCTCCGGAAAATGACGAAAGGATTTATGGGTAGAGTTGGAGACCAAGAATTAAGATAACAAAGGCATTGGGATTTATTTGCAAGTGTGTTATGATCAATTCCAAATAATGAAATATTTATTATAGCTCCCTAATATTGGGACGATATGTTTTAAAGAGAATCACCATGTGAATTCCCTCGATTTAAATGGATCAAAGATCCACCCGATTTTATTTAGTTGAGTTTTTAAAAAGGGCTGCATGATGACATGATGCAATGCAAATGATGCAGCGATGAATGCATGACATAAACAAAAATGCAAAACAAAACAAAAACCCAACCACGAAGGAAATAAAAATATCGCATCTCCGGAAAAGGCAAGAGTTGGAGTTACGAATATGGAAAGTTGCATCCGGGGCGTTACAGAACGTCTTTGGGCAAGCCCCGATCTAACCCCGTGTTAATCCACGATGCTAACTGTGGTGGGGGACCCGAGCGAAAGGCCGGAGGCGCCACCCATGCGGTGCCCCGAGGAGCGGTGATGTAGAACCACTCCTATTGCCATAAGCCGAGCTCCGCTTGAAAAGTGCCCTCGGGCCATGGAGCGTCGGTATTTATTTTTATAACAGCGCCTCCGCACTCTGCGTGGCGCCCTTCGATTATCTTCGGTTCTACTTTGAAGGTCTTGAGCCATAGTCCGAAGTGAGGGGTAACGCGGAGAAAGGCCTCGCACACGACGATAAACGCTGAGATGTTGAGAACAAAGTTCGGGGCCAGATCATGGAAATCCATGCCGTAGTAGAACAAGAGCCCCCGGACAAATGGGTGAAGTGGAAAGCCCAGTCCGTGGAGGAAGTGGGGGAGAAAAACTACCCTCTCATGGGGCCTTGGGGTAGGAAGAAGCTGCCCCTTATCAGGAAGCCGATGCGGGATATCCTTGGACAAGTATCCGGCTTTCCTTGGCCTTTTCACTTGAGCCTCCGTAACGGAGGAGACCATCCACTTGCCTCCCGCTCCGGACATTGTTGGAGAAGGTTGAGGAAGAAGAGCGGACTTGGGCACTGGAGCTTGAGTGCGCGAGAGATGGATTGGAAAAGGAGGAAGAAGGTGTAGGTTAAAAAGGTGAATCCTTATCCCTTTATATAAGCAGGTACGGTTAGGCGTCCTCACCTACCTAATAAAACTCACTTGCCTCCCAAACGCCGCGGTAAATGGCGTGGTTGGGTTACCCACGTCCGTATTAATGAGAATCCCGTTAAAGGGGGGCACACGATCTCTGCTTCGACAAGACGTGCCAAGGAAGCCGCCCCGCTATACGAGCTGAGGTGGAACAATGGAAACAATTTATATAGAAGGCTTGGCCGCAGTGTTATGACGCACTGTGGGATATGTCAGCAGATTTGATTTGTGTTAATATTATTCTCTATATGGCAATACGTGGAAACTTATTTTGCAGAGCCGGACACTATTCTATGGTGTTTATAATCTTCTTGAAGAACTTGGAGGAGGAACCCGCCTTGCAATGCCGAAGACAATCTGCGCGCCGGACTCGTCGTCATTGAAGCCTGGTTCAGGGGCTACTGAGGGAGTCCTGGATTAGGGGATGTTCGGATAGCTGAACTATACCTTCAGCCGGACTCCAGGACTATGAAGATACAAAGTTGAAGACTTCGTCCCGAGTCCGGAAGGATCTTTTCTTGGCGTGGAAGGCAAGCTAGGTGTGCGGATATTCGAGACCTCCTACCACTGTAACCGACTCTGTGTAACCCTAACCCTATCCAGTGTCTATATAAACCGGAGGGTTGTAGTCCGTAGGACAACCATCATCATACACAATCATACCATAGGCTAGCTTCTAGGGTTTAGCCTCCTTGATCTTGTGGTAGATCCACTCTTGTACTACCCATATCATCAATATTAATCTAGCAGGAGTAGGGTTTTACCTCCACCGAGAGGGCCCGAACCTGGGTAAAATAAAGTGTCCCTTGTCTCCTGTTACCATCCGACCTTGACGCACAGTTCGGGACCCCCTACCCAAGATCCGCCGGTTTTGACACCGACAGGCTCCCCTCCCAAAATGCTCTCACAGCCGTCAGGCCAAAACCTAAGTTCTATTCATGCAGGGTAAGGAAGTAAGAATGATGCATAATCAGTCAGATAAATCCCCCAATGCGTCCTCAGGAGCACCTCCCGAACCGTTGCTGGTGTCGTTGGAATCGCCATCGCGGTTTGTGTCACCGCCAGCGGCGTCAGGGCCGTTCACCACGCCGCCCTCGTCTGCGGCCACGATCACACCGTCATTGTCTGAAGCGAAGGCCCTGACGAGGGCATCCACATTGTCTTCCACCCAGTGCGCTAGGTCGTCTCGGACGACCTGGGGGACTGGGGCGATGGCAGCGTCGAAATCGAAGTGGGGATCCATGTTCCTGAGATGGCTGAAGACGCGAGAAAAGGCGCGCCCGAGCAGGGCGCGGCTCCTCTCCTCCAGCAAGCTGTCGGCCCTGGCCGACCGCGCCTCCAGCTGCGTCACCACGTCAGTAAAGAACTGGAGGTTGCCGGCGTAGTTGACTGCGTGTGGCTCGTCAACAGCCACCTCGCAGATGTTGCCCAAGGCTGTGTTGGCTCTCTCCCGGAGCGTGGCGAGCATGGGGCCGTGCTCATGCTCCAGGATCTGCCGCTGACGTATCTCGTCCGCATTCTGGCGCGCGACGGCCTCAGCCTCCTCCACCCGATGGCGAAGAAGGAGCACCTCGGCCTGGGAGGTGGTTGACTCCCCTTGCGCTGCCTCAAGGGCAGCCCGAAAAGCATCGGCCCACCGCGTCACTTCCTCCAGCTTGGCCCTCAAGGCGGCAGTCCTACCTTCAACCTCGACCTAGATCAACCCCAGCCTCTCCTCGAACTCGCGCTCGAGGTTCAAGCGTGCCATCGCCACCCGACGTCCGACCTCCTCCAGGACACGGGCTTCCCATGCAACGACATCATCCTCCGCCTGTGTCACCTAGCGCTCCCTCGTCTCCAGACGCTCGTACTCGCGTGCACGTTCGGCGGCTTCTAGTGTCAGCGCCTCCTCACGCCTCTGGAGCTCTGCTGGGTCGCCAGAGGCCACCTTCATCGACGCAAGGGCTGCCTTGCGCAGCTACACTTGCTCCTCCAGTGAGTGGCACCGGGCCAGGAGCTCCCGGGCCCGCTCCTACGCCGCCTCTCGCCGCCGGTCAGCCTCCCAGGCCTCCTCAGCGGCCCGGGATCGGGCCTCCCGAGAGGTCACCAGCGTCGCTTTGGCCTCTTCGTCGTCAAGATCACGTTGATGACACGCAAGGGTGATGGCGCCCTCCAGCTCGCGCCTCTCTGCAGCCAGGCACAGGCCCTGGACATCAAGGCGCGTGTCTTCATCAGCAAGCTCCTCACCAAGCAGTTTCACCGCGTCTGCCACCCTTCGAAGGAATCCTTGGCGAAGAGGGCGACGCTCCCGAGCATGCTCGAGCACGTCTTCCACACCATCATCTGCCCCAAGCAAGCGCCGGGGGCCACGAATTAGCACTCCCCCTCCGGGCAGGGGGCTGGGGGCTGGCACCCTCGCGACGGCCGGGCACGCCACACCAGAAGCCCGGCCTGGAGCCAGCCCGTCCCCAGACGAAGAGCACAGTGAGCGCCTCAACAAATCACAGTCCACGACCAGGCGAGAAGCCCACGGCAGGCTGGCTATGCCGCGAGAAGGCCTGCGAAGGAGGCTCGCGAGGTGCGCAGGGTCTCGATGCGCCTCGAGACGGTTCGCCTCTCCGATCGCCCTCACCACAAGGGCTCTGCTGCTCGGAGCGCTTGAGGATGGTAGAGGGGGCGAAATCAAGGGGGATGGCACCTCAGCCATCTCCGCGAGCTCGGCTGGAAGGGGCCTGCGGAGCAAGGATCAGTAAAAGCAATAGAAGGATCGGGAGCTGGAAAAGGAGAAGGCTTACTCATCAGTGGCGAAGTACTTCCTACGCTTCAGCAGGTGACAAGGGTAATCGTCGCCCAGGGCCTCCCTTTTCTTCCGGAGGGCCTCAAAGTCCATGCGGAAGCGGCCCAAGAGTTGAGCGCAGGGATCAACCTGAGACAAGAACAAAGCATCAAGGCGATCCGCGTCAGGGGCGCCTACCTGATGCGCACTGCCGGTCGCCTCGCCAAGAGGAGCGGCTGGAGCCTTAGGGGCCTCAGCCGCAGGCGCTGAGGGCAGCTGCTTGCCGCCCTCGGCCTCAGCGGCACGGGCCCCAAGAGCTACTCCTTCATGAGCATCGCCCGGCGCCATCACCCTGCCGGGAGCCCCTCGGCCTCTGGCGCCTCATGCCTCCCTGCTCCGCCACTTGAGGAAGAGTCGCCTTGGCCGACTGGAAGGGCAGTCACCATCACTGGGTTCTCGCGAGGCCCCTGGAGGCCGGCGGGGCGCAGCCCCCACTAATCAAAGATAGGCATCTGATTCACAAAATCGCCCCTGTACTGGCAGAGGTACAGCAAGGCCCCTCCCTGCCGGATGCTTCCGGGGTTGGGGTCCCCAGTCAGGATCAAGAGCACTGTCCTCAGCACCTCAGGCGTCAGGTCCTCTTCCTGGAGCCTCATGCGATCATCACGCCCGCTGAAGGCCCACATCCGGCGGGAGTGGCGTTGATGAGGGGCAATGCGGCATAGCAGGAACTCCTTCACCACCTTAGGCGCTGTCACGCCAAGCGACCTCAAGCACGCGAAGCGGTGCTAGACGAAGACGAGCTAGGGGCTGTCGAGCGTCTCCTGGCCCCAGCCCGAATTGGGGACAGCAGGCGAAGTTGGCTCCGATAGCAGGGGGCTGGGCACCCCTACATCAACATACAACCACCACTCACGGAACTCGGCCGCAGGCGGAGGGAGCCTGAAGTCAATACCCGAGGCCGCTGTCTCAGACGCGGCAGCAAAGCTCACGCACGCCCAGCATTGGGTAGGATCGACAAGGCGCAGAGAGAAGAAGTGGCGCAGCAAGGCAACCGAAGGAGGGATGCCCATCATTGCCTCGCAAACAAAGGCGAAGACCGAAAGGAGGGTGATGGATTCAGGACCCAGATGCATCATGTGGATCTGATAGTGGGAAAGCACGACATTGAAGAAATCAGAAAAGGGGGGAACCAGGCCCGCCCACAGGGCGTCAGCGAAATACCGGACCTCGGTGATTATCCTGTCGATGGAGAAGTGAGACACGGGCCAGACCGTCGTCCCCCCGCATCCGTTGAAGATAGTGGCCAGAGCCGAGCTGACCTTGCCCAAGCCCTCTCGATTGATTATGATCGACAGGTCGACGGCGGGGGACACCAACGGCGGCGAGCGAGGCGGAGGCATGGGTTTCTTCCCTCTTCCCTTCTTCATCGGAGCCATGGCAATGGGAAGGGGGGGAAGGTTCGAGACTGGGTTGAAAACAGAAGCTGGAGTCCGAGAGGAGGAAGGACAGAGGGCGCTCGAGCAACAGAAAGGGGAGCGGCGGTGTACGACTACGAGTCCGCCTAGCATGGCGCAAAATAAGGGGGCGTGGGGAAACAGTTCCGCCCACGTCCAATCAATCGCCATGCGGCGCCCAAGGCCGTAGGCTGTTAGGGACCGCGGCGCTTCGCCCTTGCCCTTTCGCCTCCCTGCATGGCCAAGTTCGGGCGCACCTACTGTCGGCATTCTGGGAACGGGGGTCCCCAGACTTGCCTGCCTGCGGCCTGCGGCGTGGCTCAAAGGGGGGCCCAGCACGGCCTATCTTCATCAACACAGACCCAAGACCCTCGCGAGGGGACAAGCCTTGCAGGGCAGACGACATGGAGCTTCCTTAGGCACGGCCTCATCAGGCTGGCTCACGAGGAGGCGGAGAGATCAAGGCAGGGTACCTCAGGAGGTGCCCGTGACACAAGCCATGACGACCAAGGGCGCCAGGCGGGCGCTAGCCTGCGCAGTGTCCTCCTTTCCTCTTTGGTGCAAAGGGAGCAAGCGCAGGCGGGAGCATCAAGCAAAGGCACCTGTTTCGGTGCAACGAGACCAAGACCAGCCCAACGACAGGGATGAAGTCATTGTGGAGCCCAAGCCAGCGTCACCAGCAGAGCCTTTGGCAGGCGAGGACCAACTTTAGTCAGGATAAGTGTACCAGATGTTCCCCTTCAAAATGGCCAATTGTTGGCGCCCTTCCCGCTCAATATTTGGGAAGAGGCCCAGGGCCTTTGCCTATAAATAGGACTAGCCACCCCCGGGGTAGGGACAGATCGAGAATCAGAGAGAGAAGGGTGATTGAACTCCTCCTAGCAGTTCATCGCCCCAGCCAAGAACAGACCCTCGCGAGGCAGTTCTTCCTTGTATTGCTCATCATCATCAGCCCAAGAGGCAATCCAACACACCACAAACTGGAGTAGGGTATTACACCACAACGGTGACTCGAACCAGTATAAACCATGTGTCTCTTGTGCTGTTCTTTCCATAGCTTAGATCCTAGCAAGGCGGTGGGGTACAGGTAGGTAGAAGGCGAAATCTCCGCCCGCACCCCAGTGTTCGAACCTCAAGGGTCTGCCGGAACCCGAAATCCGACATACACTTGTTGCATCTCTTTTTTACTCTACATGTTATATATATTGTCCACTGAGCACACGGATTTGTTCCTTTAGTGTCTCCTTGAAAGAAAAAACATTGGAATTTTAATTTTCACTTGTCCTCCGTTTCAAATTCCTTTCATGAAGCACAAGACTAAGAGATAGTAGCATAATAGCATTATAACCATACATTTTCTTGTGGTTTGACTTAATCTCACGATGCTTCTTTGCATCATGTGATCTTCCAATTGTTGTGATTCAAACACCCAGATTGGCAGAAATCATGTGCTTTTAAATTCTCTGTTTTGCACGTGCATTCGTATACTATTCCTGTCTATTTCCTATCCCTGCATTGTTGGAATCCTCCAATTCAAACGAGCCCTTATAGAATTACTTCTCTTAAAGAGAGTTGTCAAAGAAAACCTTGCGTGGTTTGTCCCGCTCCTGCTGCGTCGTCGTCCACCCCAGCTCAGCTACTCCAACGACAGAAGGGTCTAGCACAGCAGGGATCCAGCCTCCAGACTATCTTTCGCCGCCTCAGGTCTTCTTCCCCGTCGCTGGCAGCCATGAAAACTGCATTACCATCATCAACCGAGCAGATGACCTCGAGGACTACACGGGTCCGCAAGAAAGGTCGCACTCTTTCGTGTCTGCTTATGTTATGCATCGCTTAATATTACATGCTACTTTATCGTCCTGTTCACCGATTAGACTCTAAGTCAGCTCCAAACTAATGGTCAAACTTGAGTTTTTAAATGGTTGTGGGGTACATATCGGGGCCGCTATCAATAGTATCTATCTACTATCTAGTTAATCTCCGGTGTCTACTAAGAGTTTCATGTTGGGTGGGAAACAAACAGTAAAGAAGCCATTATCTGTATTTTTCAACTGAAGCCATTATCTGCCTGCTATTATTGGTTTTGGGTCTATCCATAGGTTGCTACCATCACTCTGGATTTCTTCATGCACTCCTTACATAATCTCACTATGTTTTACTCCTATGCATGACAGTTATTGTAAACAATGGAACTGAACACGTAGAGCAAAAGAGACGAGCCTTGCTTGGCAATAAAATTTCATGCAGACGTCGCTCCATGGTAGGCGCAAAGGCAGCCCCCCTCCACGCATTTTGGATTGTAATCGAGAGGAAGATATCTGTTCTGAGGGGGATTCAGAAGGAGAAGACAACCCCTATTTACCCCCTGAGGTCTTTGCTCTAACTTGGCATGCTGATGTTGGTTATATCATGCATATGGTGGCTTGCATTGCTTACTTTATACATAAAAAATGTCATCTACTTAGTTTAGACATCCTTTGTGCGAATGCCATCTGTTAAGTTTATTCATCATTTATGTGAATTATGCAACGCCATCTTGTTTAGCCAGGCATCATGTATGTGAATTTTGCAATGCCATCCTGCTTAGCCAGTCATCTTATATGTAAATTATATCAGGCCATCCTTTTTCCGTTACATATTACATTTTTCAACAATGTTATAACATTCAACTACTCGTCATGTGCATCAACCATTTGACATGGTGATGGCAAATTCTGGAGTGAAAACAAGGTCTTCAGAGCAGACTATGCTATCTGACGAAGTGCATATCTCGCTGGTTACGGATAGCTCCTCCGAGGAGGATTCAGAGACAGATGACCATTCCTATTCCCCCCCGAGGTGTATGCACTAACTTGGCAAGGTTATGTTGCTCATATCGTGCGTATGGTGTCTCGCATTGCTATGTCATTTGATTAGTTTAGACATGCTTTGTGTGAATGCCACATGTTCAGTGTCTAATTACCATATATGTGAATTACGCATTGCCATCTTGTTGCTAGACATTATATATGTGAATTATACAATACTATCTTTTTGCAAAGGCATTAAATATGTGAATTATGCAATGCCATGCTGTTTAGCCAATCATCATGTATGTGAATTATATCATGCTATCATTTTTTGTATTACATGTTCCATTTGTCGACAACGTTTGTATATTCAACTACTCTTCCTGTGCATCAGCCATTTGAAGCGGTGATGGAAGTATCTGGAGTGAAAACAAGGTATTCAGAGCAGACAATGCTACCTGCTGAAGCAGACATCTTGCTGGTTACAGAGAGCTCCTCAGAGGAGGATTCAGAGACTGATGAATAGTCCTATTTTCCCCCTGAGGTCTATGCTCAAACTTGGCAGGGTTATATTACCCATGTCATGCATGTTGTCTTCCAGTGCTTAGTTTTTACATCATATATGGATTGCCATCTGCTTACTTGCTTACTATATAAATCATATATTTGAATTATATCATGCCATCATGTTTACATAGTACATACACATCATCTATCTGAATTATGGCATGGCAACCCATTTAATAAAGACATCATATAGTTATATCATCTCATCATGTTTAGTGTTTACAGTCATCATATTTTGAATTATGGCATTCTATCCGTGAATGTATGTGAATTATGGAATGCCAACCTATTTAATAAACACATTATATAGTTATGTCATGTCATCCTGTTTACATAGTCTCATATTTTGAACTATGTCTTTCCATCTTTTTTAGTTAGCCATCATAATGTGAAATTGTGTCATGCTATCCTGTTTAGTTAGCCATCATACATGTGAAATTGTGTCATGCTATCCTATTTGGTTAGACAACATAAATGTGAATTATTTCATGCCCTCTTTTATTCCCCACTATCCATTGCACCTGTCTATCATAGAATGTCTATACTTTCAATTACTTTTCTTGTTTATCAGCCATTTGAATTGGAGAGCGTGATGGCAGTATCTAAGGGAGTAACAACACAGTCTTCAGAAAAGATAGTGCTACCAGTTGATGCAGATAGAACCACGGTTGTACTTGCCCAAAGACCAGATCCACCACACATAACCCAGACTCTCGCAGATTGTACCCCTACCCAGTTGGATAGAGAACCAGCTACACCCCTTCTAACCCCAACCCCGGCAGATAGTAACCCAGTTCCAGTTGACACAACACTGTCTCCACCACAGAGCACCCAAACACGAGCAGTTAGTAAGGGAACTGCAGTGCCAAAAGCATGAGGACCACCACTCCGAATCCCAACTCAATGCTTAAAGGAGAAGAAGATTTGTTCTCAGGTCAGGTTCTGTAGCTATGGTTCATACTCCTTTGCTCTTGCATGACTGTATTTACTCCTACCAACTATTTTCAAATTTGAAGGATGGAATTGAAACTCCAATGGCGCAACAGGTATGTTTTAAACATGTTTCTTTAACTGGTTTGCTGTTGTAACTTGCTCTATGTTGATTTCAGTTTCAATTGAATAAACAGTTATGTTCTCATTTCATGCATATTACAAGTGTTGTTATTGCTCTATAGTTACCGACACTTATATTCTGTCTATTCTTCTTTGTCTTGAACAAATATTATTTGAATTGTGTCTCTATCTTGATTTGGCAACAAAAACTAGAATGATATAGACCATAAAGTGACCATGGTACATAGATATATGTTTGTCTCATGTTATTATCCTGTCCACTTAACTACTGAACTCATTTACCAAAATGAGTTTCATATACAACATGGTAAACATGTGATGTGTCTGCTTGTTTCTCTTTTAGAATGCGGACAAAATATTGGAGAACAGTACCGCGTTATCCAATGGTAAAGGAAGTAATGCAGATAAGGTTCAAGATAGTGAGACATCCCTGTTGGTCTCCAAGAAAGCTGATAAAAACTATCTTGACGACAGTTAGGGAGCCCAAAAGTCTTGTCTTGATGTAGTGTTCGAGTTACTGGCCACTACTGCTGGCACAAGCTCTTCGAACTCGCTGCCTGAATCAGTTCGTCTTTTTGAGTCTCAACTTCAAGTTGAAAGACATCGATCAGATGTGCTGCGACAGGAAGCTGAAGGACTGAGGAAGTCCCTGCAGAATTCAGATGCATATTTTCTGGTGCAACAACAAGCGCTGGAGGATTTAAGCGCCAAACAAGAGAAAGTTAATAAGCTTGCTAAGCATCTTGCCAGCATTATGGGTACCCAGGATATTGTTTCTTGAGATCTTCTAAAGTGGTTTCAGTTCTGGATTTGTTTTGCTGCGGCGTTTATTTGCGCTGGTGGCCAACTTTGACAACCAGTGTATATGATATGCTGCTTTGTTCCCTATATTTGCACTGGTGGCGAACTTTGATGCCTAGTGGATGTAATATGTGTAATAGCCGTGATAGCCTAGCGTTAGTTGCTTGCTTGTTTATTTCCTTGTTGTCTTGTTTATTTGTTTGCTTGTAGTCATTGCAGTTCTTTCTCCGCGGTTAGTTAGTGGCTACAATAACCTATTTTTTAAAACTAGGCCACAATAACCATGGGCTAAAATTTACTGTAGTGACACTGGGCCTCCTACCGGCTGTAGAAATAGTGGGCCTTCTACAGGCCATAGAAACAATGGGCCTTCTACGGGCCGTAGAAACAATGGGCCTTCTGCGGGCAGTATTATCAATGGGCCTTATACAAGCTGTATGATCGATTGGCCAAACATGGGCCAAACAGACCGCATTATGGCCGTAAACGGGCTAGAGTTGGAATCGTCCGTTCATGGGCCGACCATAACGGGCCATCGTTAATAGGCCGTATTTGATGACGCTATGAAAATGGCCCAACATATTAACGGACCACGAACGGGCCGACTGTAACCACGGGCTGAATTGGGCCCACAAGCAGAAAATGACAGTAACGGGCCGTAAGTAAACGAATGTTGGAAATGAGCCCAAGAATAAATGGGCTCTGAGAATGCCGAAACATAACATGGGCTGGAAACGACCCAACGGAATAACGTGTCGTTAATGGGTATAAAGTGATACACTGTTCATTACGGGCCAGTTTCACCACAGGCCGTTAATGGGTGTAAAGTGATACACTGTTCATTACGGGCCAGTTTCACCACGGGTCGTTAGTAGGCCAAGAGTTACATAGGGCCTCATATGGCCAAAAGACGTCATGGGCCATACATGGGCCAGAAGTGAAAATGGGCTGGAATCATATTGGATGGCCCAGATGACGCTACTGGGCCTAATTCGAATAGGGCGTAACGGGCCTTGGGTTAGCGAGCTGTAAATGGGCTATATGCGAGCAGGCCGTTAACAGGCTTTCCATGGGCCGGCCTGCCACCTTTTGACCAAGTCAAACGGGCCGGCTTTTTCACAGGAATGGGCCTCTGTTGGGCCGTGCCACGTGTCGACGTATCATAGGCGCCTATCTAACCCACTGACGAGCTGACACGTGTTTTGTCGGGCCAACAAGAATTTTACACGTGGAAATTTCCCATTGGGTTATCGGATCCAAAACCCGACCCGATAGCTTAACGACGTTCCGTTACGGTGGATGCCACGTGTCGGTCACCCTTGACGAAAGCACTTCTATGATGCGTGATTTATTGTCATGGAAGTGGACACTTCCGTGATGATAATTTTGGCAATGTCATGGAACACTTCTACGACAACACAGGTATGACTATCTTGATTCTGTCATAAATTTGTCATGGATGTACAAGCATGACAGAAAACGCGACCTACTGTGACAAACACGTATCATCACGGAAGTTTAATTTTTTGTAGCGAGGAGTTAATCATAAGTGGGATGTTTGTCCAAGTAAGGACAGCACCCAAGCACCGATCCACCCACATATCAAATTATCAAAGTACCGAACGCGAATCATATGAATGTGATGAAAACTAGCTTGACGACAATTCCCATGTGTCCTCGGGAGCGCTTTTCTCTATATAAGAGTTTGTCCAGGCTTGTCCTTTGCTACAAAAAGGATTGGGCCACCTTGCTGCACTTTATTTACTTTTTGTTACTCGTTGCTCGTTACAAATTATCTTATCACAAAACTATCTGTTACCTATAATTTCAGTGCTTGCAGACAATACCTTGCTGAAAACCGCTTATCATTTCCTTCTGCTCCTCGTTGGGTTCGACACTCTTACTTATCGAAAGGACTACGATAGATACCCTATACTTGTGGGTCATCACTGCCATGGGGTACATACCCTACCCCCAGCCAGTTACCTCTTTTGATGCTAAATAACCCATTGCTACCGCACGCTATACCGACTCCCCAGTCGGTTGCCTCATGATGCACAACACCGCATTGCGGCCGTAGCGCACTAACGAGTTTCCTCGCATGCACATCACCCCATTGAGTCCATAACGCGTTAGCCAGTTGCCTCACAATGTACATTACCCCACCATGATCATAGCATGGTACTTCTCAGCCTAGCTGGTCGGGGCTGGATGAACAAGACCCTGTTGTGGCCCTAGTGCGGTATCCCCACCCCAGCTGGTTGGCGCTTGATGAACATGACCCTGTTATTGTTGTAGCATGGTACCCCCAACCCAAAGTCTTTGCCTCTCGATGCACACAACCCTATTGTAGTCGTAGCCGGTTGCCTCCCGATGCACAATACCCCGTTTCGGCCATAGTGCGGTACCCCCACCCTAGACCATTGCCTCACCATGTACAATGCCCCATCCCAGGTCCCCCGTTGCTGCGTGCCCCCACTGCCACGGTCGTCTGTTGCCTCTTGGTACACCGTCCCATTCATGCATACGCCATAGCATATATACCACCACCCCATCCGGTTGGATGTTGCCTCTTGATGTGCAGTATCCCTAGCCGTATGTGTGAGTATGTGTATGTACTTTGCGCGATTGTTCGAGACCATGGCCGTATGTATGTATTACGTACTACACCTATATTTTATGCAATATGTTTTCTTCAACCTAATGGGTCCCAGTTGTCAGAATTCCATTATAAGGATGTATTTTTTATCATACTATTTTACTGTGTGTGGGTTGTATTTTAAGAAGTGTTTTCGTATGTTATTTTAGCCAATACATCTCATTTTTAGTATAAAGGATATTGGCAGGATTTTATAGTGCATCCGGGTTGCAGGGAGCACAACGCATCGTAGGCCAGCCATCAGCCCGGCAGCACAGGCTACCCACAATCTAACAACCTTCCCTCGCCCAAAATCAGTTCACAACCCATTAGGCTTTCTAAAATGGTATGAGTCATCGGTTGTCTAATTTTATCGAGATCTAATGGCCCTCGTCACTTCCCTCACCTTGAACTTCTGACGGGTGGACCCCGCGCCCTTTCTTCCACCTTCAACCAAGAGAGGGTCACTCCGCACCAGAGCGCATGGACCTATGCCGGAATTGACACCCGGTCGATCCCGTGAGTGACTTGGACAACGCAAGCGATTATAATCTTCCTGCGCTTGGTGAGAATCAAAGTCTTCCAGTCCCGTTTGGGCAGCGCGTTCCTGCTGTCTCAACAATGACATGATGGGGGAGGAGGATATGGGGAGCCTACAACCCTTCTTGATCCTTCGATGGAGCTAAGGATCTGTAGACCGAGACCGAGAGAGTCGGTGTACTATTCGAAGATGATTCGAGGGTGCTTGTAGTGGCGTGATGACCCACAAGTATAGGGGATCTATCATATCCTTTTCGATAAGTTAGATTGTCCAACCCAATGAGGAGCAGAAGGAATTGACAAGTAGTTTTCAGCAAGGTTTCACTAAATGATGTAAAGATAGTTTCATAGGTTGTTTTTGATAGCATGATAATTTGTAACAAGATAAATAATAACAAAAGGTAATAGAGTGCAACAAGTTTCTTAATCCTTATGTATGCTAAGAACAAGCCGATTGTGTTCCTTATAGTAGCTAAAATGCTCTTGAGGACACATGGGAAGTTCATCAAGTTCCTTTCCCTCATTCTTCAAGTTACCTTTCATTGATTTTATCAGTGTTGTGTTGGTGGACTAATACATCTCCATCTCATATACTTTTCCAAACAATTTTGCTCTTATTTTGGACTCTAATTTCCATGATTTGAATGAAACTAATCCGGACTGATGCTGTTTTCAGCAGAACTACCATGGTGTTGTTGTTTTTTTTGCAAAAATATAAGTTCTTGGAATTGTACAAAACCTTTTGGAGATTTTTTATGGAATAGATAAAAAATATTGGAGCAAAGATCCACTAGAGGGGGGCCACCTGCTGCCCACGAGGCACCAGGGCGCGCCCTGGTGCCTCGTGGGGCCCACGTAGCTTCGCTGACCCTAATCTCAAGCCTATAAATTCTTATTTCCTGAGAAAAAATAAGAGAGAAAGTTTCATTGCATTTTATTATACGGAGCCGCCGCCAGCTCTTTTTCTTCATCGCGAGGCCAGGTCTGGAGTCCATTTGGGGCTCTGGATACGGGGGGGGGGGGGTCTTTTGTGACCGTCATCAACAACCATCCTCCATCACCACCGCCGGGAGTGAGTAATTCCCTCATAGGCTTGATGGATGGCGACGGGTTGGATGAGATTTATCATCTAATCGAGCTAGTTTTGTTAGGGCTTGATCCCAAGTATCCACTATGTTCAGAGATTGATGTTGCTATGTCTTTGCTATGCATAATGCTTGTCACTAGAGCCCGAGTGCCATGATTTCAGATCTGAATCATTTATGTTTTCACCAATATATTTGTGTTCTTGATCCTATCTTGCGAGTTGTATGCACCTACTTCGTGTTATGATCCGCATACCCCAAGGTGACAATAATTGCGATTCTTTTCGGTGATTACCATAGTTTGAGGAGCTCATGTATTCACTATGTGTTAATGCTTTGTTCCGGTTATCTATTAAAAGGATGCCTTAATATCCCTTAGTTTCCTTATGGACCCCGCTTCCACGGGAGGGTAGGACAAAAGATGCCATGCAAGTTATTATCGCAAGCACGTATGACTATATACTGAATACATGCCTACATTACATTGATGAATTGGAGCTAGTTATGGGTTGCCCTAGGTTATAACTATTACATGAAGAATGTTATCCAACATAATCACCAATCCAATGCCACGAGCTTTTCACATATTATTTCTGCTAAGTTACTACTGCTGATGTTGCTACTGTCACAATTGCTACAAAACTACTAATGTTACTGTACCGTTACTCTTGCTACCAAAGCTAATACTATCAAACTACCATATTATTATGCTACTTATCACTCTTTTGCAGATATTTAGTCTCCAGGTGTGGTTGAATTGAAAACTCAACTGCTGATACATGCATATATTCTTTGGCTCCCCTTGTGTCGAATCAATAAACTTGGGTTGAATACTCTACCCTTGAAAACTGTTGTGATCCCCTATACTTGTGGGTTATCAAGACCTTTTTCTGGTGCAGTTTCCGGGGAGCATAGATCTATTTGCTCAGTCACTTGGGATTTATATTTTTTGATCAGTAAGAAGAATCTTAAGGATGATAGAACCATGACCGTTCCCTCTAGGACGAGAGGAGGTAAGGAACTGTTATCTAGCTTTGCACTTGATTCACCTTCTATTTTAAGTAAGCTTGCGACACCACCACATGCTATTAATTCTGATATGTCGCAAGTAATTGATGATGCCACTTCTTCTATGAATGATGTTGTTGATGATACTAGTACTTTGCTTAATAATACTGTGCCACTATGTGATTTCTTGATGAACAACTTGCTAAAGCTAAAGCATTTGAGAATGTTGAAACTGAAAATTATGAAGCACCATTTCGACCTAGCTCTCCTAGATATGAATTGCCTATGATGCCTGAGGGTTATGTTATGGATGGAGAGATGTCTAGGGAATTTCTTGCTTGTAATGATAGAGATGATCTTAAAAGGTTACTATGTAAGCTGAAAGAAAAAACTTTGAATGCTAGAATGAAATATGATCCTATTTTTGCTACTTCACCTATCTTTATTAGTGATAAGGATTATGAGTTCTTTGTCGATCCTGAGTTAATTACTTGGGTTGAATCTGATCCTTTCCATGGTTATGAAACTAAAACCGTTGTGGCACATCTTACTAAATTAAATGATATAGCCACCCTATTTGCTCACGAGAAAAAAAATCGCTACTACTATATCCTTAAGTTGTTTCCTTTCTCATTAAAGGGTGATGCTAAGATATGGTTTAATACTCTTGCTCCTAGTTGTGTGCGTAGCCCCCATGATATGATTTATTACTTCCCTAAAAAATATTTTCCTGCTCATAAGAACAAGCTGTCTTACAGGAAATATTTAACTTTGTGCAAATTCAAGCAGATAATCTCCCTCAAGCTTGGGGAAGGCTTCTCCAACTACTTAATGCTTTGCCTGATCATCCTCTCAAGAAAAAGTAAATACTTGATATCTTCTATAATGGACTACCGATGTTTTCAGGGACTACCCAGATAGTTGTGTTAGTTGTATTTTCAGGGAATGAACTATTGAACAAGCTAAAGAACTTTTGAATAATATATTGAAGAATGATAATGATTGGACACTTCCTGAACCACCACCTAAATCCACTCCGGAGAAGAGAGGTATTCTATACCTGAGTCCTGAAGATATGTAAGAAGCAAACAAATGTATGAAAGAAAAAGGTGTTAAACATGAAGATGTTAAGAAATTACCGCTTATTGAAGAAATACATGGTCTTGACACACCGATACAGGTGTTTAACATCCCAAATTTTCAATTTGGAATGTTATACATAGGTCATCCATGCATATCATATTTTATTGCATTTCCGTTCCGCAGTCCTCGAAATCCTAAGCAACTCAAGGACCCTCGTATAGAGTTGGGGATTTTCCCGGTTTTCATATTTGATTTTGTCAAATAATGAAACGAGGATTTTGATTTTAATTTTTCATATTAAATTAAATGAGACGAGATAATAGGAATTCTCCAAAATAATTGCAATATTGGAGTAAAAATATTAAAATCTTTTATTTGATTTTATTTGATTTTTATTTGAATTTTATTTGCATTAGAAAAATTGCATGTTTTCAAAATTGCATTTTAGGGCAAAGAAAATGTTCATCTCGTTCTAAATATTTTATTTAGACGGTGAAAATTTATTTTGGCATTTTTAGATTTTTATTTATTTTTCTAGGATTTTATTTCTGTCGGCGAAATTATTTTAAAAAAAGTTTCCCGCGCCCGACTGGGCCTAAGGCCTAGCCAAGCCACGCCGGCGCGAGCCGCCACCGCCTCCGCGCGCGTGAGCCGCCCCGCAGCCGCTCGGACCGGAGTCCGAGCCGGACTCCGCCTCCGCCGCCGCTTGCCCCCTCGTCCAAGCAAGCCGCCGCCACCCTCTTATAAGCCGCCACCCCCGCCGCCCAAACCCACCACACCACCACCGCCGCCACCGCACCCGCCGCCACCCGCGCCGCAGCCGCCGCCGCCCGCCGTCGCCGCTTGCCGCCGCCGCCGCCAAGCCCCACAGCCCACGAGCCGCCACCCCGCCCCGCAGCCCCGCCTCGCCGTAGCCCCTCGCCGGAGGTACCGCGCCGGTTTTTGAGCCGCCGGTTTTTTTAGAACCGTTCGGTTTTTTTAGAAACCCTAGATTTGTTTTTTTGGATCGCCGGTTTTTCTCGGTTTTTCTAGTTAGCGGATGTTCGTCCATACGTTCGTTTTTATTAACGGTTTTCGCCCGTTAGTTACAGCTAAGGAACACTCGTTCGTTAGTCTGTTCGTCAGTTTTGTTTTTATCGGATTTATCTACAATTATTCTCGATCGTGATTTCTGATCCGATCTTAGTTTGTGTTTATCTTTTCGCTCGTTAGTCGGAATCAGGCGATTCAAGCGCCTAGATCTTCATCTCGAGACCATCTTTCTGTTTAACCAACTTAAACAAGATTTTGGTACTGTAAAATTTGACCTTAGTTCAGATTAGTAAACAGATCTTGTTTCTTTCGCCGTTTGAGTTTCGTTGCTCCGTTTGATTTGATTCTTTTTGCGAACCGGAGTTCTTAAGTTGAACTTTCTGGTCAATCTCTCTTATTTGAGTTTTTCTTGTGCATCTTTGCTTGTTGCTTATGTATGCTATTGTTTGCTTGCGATAGAATTCCCGTAGTGCGAAGCGTGCTACTACGAGTCCCTAGGAGATCGTCAGCAAGGCAAGTAACACATTGATCATACTCTTTTCATACCCAGTTTTTATCATTAGTTCCAATCCTTAAACATTGCATGATTAGGATGCCATTAACTTGTGGGTTGGGAAGTAGTTGATGAGGTAGAACCTATTGCCCTGTTATATTCAAACTCTTGGGAGTTACTTCTACGCTTGCTTATATTACTATGTTATGCTATGCTCGTAGACGTGGTTCGGGTTTGAGTGAAATCCATGACAGATGTGAGATTGTTAATTAATGGTTCAACTTAAGGTGGCAACTTAATCAAACATCTGGGTGGATTGAGGCACCTGGGGTACCCAGTGGTGCCTGTATTTTTTGGAAATCCCAGGGTTCCGTGTGATTTGCCTATGGACCGCCACCAAGGCTCAAAGGGAACTGAGATGATTCATGCTAGAAACTTCCGTGTGCAGCCACAAGCTATTATGGGCTCTCGCATAGTTGAGTAAGTTACGTGAAGCTTTCGAAGAGGCAGATCAGCAGGTAGTGGGATGTAGGTTTGGTATGGTCTGTCCAGAGTAGAGAGTTAATGTTTCTGAAAGACTGTGTCTCGGTCATCCGTTTCTCAAACACCATGTAGTGCGAGAATCCAACGAAGGCGATCGAGTCTTGTGGGGAAAAGTGCGCAAACCTCTGCAGAGTGTACAATCTAATCATGGTTAGCCGTGTCCCCGGTAATGGACAGTCTTGAGTATCTAGTTCTTGGGTTATCACATGTATCTCATCATTCTTAATTAATACTACTGGGTTGTTAATTACTTTAATTGGGATTGAGTTGGAGGAACCTTCTCAATGTTTCAAGCACCATGATAGTTAAATTAAAATCTATTCCTTTGTTGTAGGGGAAAATTGGCTTTTCGCAAAAACTATAACCATAGAGCTTTCCACCAGCCAAATATGCATGTAGTAATAGCATTATTCTGTTCTTGCTCTACTGTGTTATATTGCCAGCATATTCCATGTGCTGACCCGTTTTTGGGCTGCAACATATTATGTTGCAGACTTTTCAGATGAGGAGTAAGGTTCGTTAGGTCGTTGTCGTGCAGCTCAGCTATGCCGTTGGAGTTGATGGACTCACTTTATCTTCCAAGCCTTCCGTTGTTATCGTATTAGATGGCCTTAAGCCATGTTATTGTAATAAGTTCTCTCTTGAGACATTCGATGTAACAAGTGTGTGATTGCTACTCTGTTATAAATCCTTCGAGTACTGTGTGTGTCAGCATTACCGATCCAGGGATGACACTAAAGCACAGAGACTCGACCATCTGAGGTCGGGTCGCTACAAGATGGTATTAGAGCACACGCTAAGTGTAGGTCACGACCACTAAGATAAACCACAGGTCACCCTTCTCTACTCATTTCTGACTCCTCTCCATTTTCTACTCTTTAGGATGGCGGAGATGACGAACAAGTTTGCACAACCGGATGAAGACACACCTTTTGGACGCCACTTGAAGGAAGTCACTAGGTACTTGAACATTGGAATACCAAGCTTCACCGGGACGTACAACGCCACTTTACCAGAAGAGGAGCGTTGGATGATTCAAGTACAAGTTCCAGGAAGGGCGTTCTCGCCAACCTCTAAACCCATAGAGTTTTCTTTTGAAGCACCCACCTGGAGCCTAGGCAAGAGCATGGCAGCCCACATTACCATGGGACGCATTGGAGAAGTATACAACAGGGAACTCAAGGATACTATCTACCAAATATGTGGGCGCCGAGACGAGCAATGGGAAGTAATCAGCACCAGGAAGGACAGATCCATTGCAGCTTTCATCCAGGAGTTAAACCAGCACATTCGACGTCAGGGGAACCAGATGTGCGCAGACATGATGGACTTGAAGAAGGCAAAGACTAGGATCATCGAAATGGAGGAAGTACTCAAGTTTACACGCGATAGATATGAGGAGGAAATCAAGACACTACTGGAGAACAATAACGACCTGATTAAGAAGATTGGAGTGTTCATGGGAGGACCAGCACTGGGGGAAGAAGACGACGATCCCACTTGCCCGGACAACTACATCATCATCGAGGACACCGATTCCGATCCTAGTGATGATGACTTTGAAGACGAAGCTAGAGCAGACATCATGGAGTCTTCAACCGATCAAAATTTCAAGATGACCACCATATATTAGTAGTATTCCCCCATGTATTTAGTAGTAGTTGAGCACTTTTGCGATAGTTCTAGACCGTTGTATGCCCTTGCTTGATTGATTGAGTGAATTGATTGTGTTTGTCTCATGTGCATATGGGTAGTGCTTTCTCATTAGACCCCTTTTTTCTATTCTGATCTCTTCCATCTAAACCCAACAGATGCCTCCGAGACGTGACACCGGTTTTGCTTTCCCGCCGGAGCTCACCCAGTTGATCCAGCAGCAGAATGTGTTGATGCAATTGCTAGTTCAGAACCAGGGCAACAACAACAACAACAACAACCCGCCGCCAGTGGACAACCTAGCCCGTTTTCTAAGGTTACAGCCGTCGGTGTTTTTCAGTAGCACCAAGCCTATAGTTGGTGATGATTGGCTACACCGTATTGGAAGGGAGTTGACCACCGTAGGTTGCACAGATGCTGAAAGAGTGCGCTTTGCCGCACACCAATTGGATGGACCAGCAGCCTCATGGTGGGAGAATTACACAGCCACTTTCCCCATAGCCAATGTCACTTGGTATCAGTTTCAGCAAGCTTTCCGCACAGCCCATGTCTCAACTGGAGCTATGTAGATGAAGAAGCGGGAGTTCCGCAACCTTCGCCAGGGGAACCGTACTGTGGCTCAGTACGTGGATGATTTTAGCAAGTTATCACGCTATGCCCCTAATGATGTGGCCACCGATGACGCGAAGCACGAGAAGTTTATGGAAGGGCTGAATGATGAGATGAGCATGCAGTTGATGGTAGCAACCTTCAACAACTACCAGGAGTTGGTAGATAAAGCTCTTATGATTGAAGGGAAGTAGCAGCAGATTGAGAGCCGCAAGAGGAAGTATGGAAAAGGAAATTATAACTCAGGAGCTCAACAGAAGCCTAGCCTAACCCCGAACTCGGGAGGACTTGTTCATAACCATGGAGGTCACAACCACACTCGAGGAGGATCGCATAACCACAATGGTTCTAAGAATGGGAACGGGAACAGAGCCAACAATAATCAGAACCGCCCCAATCCAGCCACACCCGCCACAAGGGACTTAAGTCACGTTACTTGTTTCAAGTGCGGGAAGACTGGACACTACGCCACGGAGTGCCCTGAAGGGAAGAATGTAAATGGAAATGGGAGCGCTGGGAAGAAGCCCAATCCATTCAACAAAGGACAAGTGAACCACGTTAAAGTGGAGGAAGTTGAAGAGCAGCCGGACGTGGTAATAGGTAAGTTTTTGGTTAAGTCATTTACCGCTCTTGTTCTTTTTGATACTGGTGCATCGCATTCATACATATCAAGGGGATTTGTGGATAAGTTTAAACTGCCAACCCAAACCCTTAGGACCCCTCTGTTAGTGAGCTCACCTGGAGCAGAATACATGGCTAGCCGATGGTGCGACCAGATACCTTTAACCATTGATACACATATTTTCCGTCCGACCTAATTATCTTGGAGTCACAAGGATTGGATGTGATATTGGGTATGGACTAGATGTCAAAGTATGGAGGAAACATTGACTGTGCTAGTAAGTCGATTTATCTCACCACCCCGGAGGGAAAAAGGATTAAGTATGTATCTAGGCATGTGCCTAGGAGGAGCCAAGTGAATACCCTCACGGGAGTTGTTCAGGAGGAACTGCCTGCAGTGAAGGATTGCCCAAATGTTTTTCCAGAGGAGTTACCAGGCATGCCACCGGATAGAGACATAGAGTTTCTAACAGAGCTATTGCCAGGTACAGGGCCAATATCCAAGAGACCCTATCGGATGCCCGCTAATGATCTGGAGGAAATTAAGAAACAGACCAAGGAGTTATTAGAGAAAGGATACATTCGAAGAAGTTCATCACGTTGGGGAGCCCCCGTGCTTTTGGTTGAGAAGAAAGATAAATCCCTAAGGATGGTTGTTGATTATCGAGCCTTGAATGAAGTAACGATTAAGAACAAGTACCCACAGCCGATGATCAACGACCTGTTCGATCAGTTACAAGGAGCTAAGGTACTTTCAAAGATCGATTTGCGATTAGGGTACCATCAGTTAAAAATTCGAGAGAAGGATATACCAAAGACAGCGTTCACAACACGGTATGGATTATACGAGTATACCGTCATGTCATTTGGACTGAATAATGCCCCTGCCTATTTCATGAGCATGATGAACAAGGTGTTCATGGAGTATTTGGACAAGTTTGTTGTGGTGTTTATTGATGATATTATGATATACTCGAAGAACGAGCAGGAGCACAAGGAGCACTTGCGCTTAATTCTCGAGAAACTCAGGGAACACCAGTTGTATGCCAAGTTTAGCAAATGCGAGTTTTGGTTGAAGGAAGTCAGGTTCCTTGGGCATGTTATATCGGGAGAAGGTATAGCAGTAGACCCCAACAAAGTTCAGTCAGTCACTGAATGGTTGGCACCCACCTCAGTTAGCGAGATCCGCAGTTTTCTTGGACTCGCAGGATATTACCGGAGATTCATTGAGAACTTTTCCAAGATTGCGAAGCCAATGACTAAACTATTGAAGAAGGATACTAAGTTTAAATGGATCTATGATTGCGAGGCAAGTTTCTAGGAGTTGAATAAACATTTGACTACAGCCCTAGTGCTAACACTGCCAGATATACATAAGGAGTTCCAAGTGTATTGCGACGCCTCTCGCTTAGGACTTGGATGTGTGCTTATGCAGGACGGAAGAGTTGTTTCGTATGCCTCACGACAACTGAAACCTCATGAGTTGAACTATGCCACACATGATTTGGAGTTAGCAGCCGTAGTGCATGCATTGAAGACCTGGAGACATTACCTTATTAGAAACCGTTGTGATGTGTACACTGATCATAAGAGTTTGAAGTACATTTTCACCCAGAAGGAGCTGAACCTTAGACAAAGGAGATGGTTGGAGCTTATAAAGGATTACGACATGAAGCTACACTATCATCCCGGAAAGGCCAATGTCATAGCAGACACTTTGAGCCGGAAGAGTTACGCTAATATCCTTGAAAGTAAGGGACTGCCGAAGGAGTTAGCAGAGGACATCATGGAACTTCGATTAGAGATAGTTCCTAGAGGATACGTTGCAACAATGGAGGTCCAGTCGACATTGCTGGACAAGATTCGGGAAGCTCAGAAGCATGACAAAGAGATTGCCGAGATAAAGGAGAAGATGGGCAAAGGAAAGGCCAAAGGATTTCGTGAGGATGAGCACGATACCCTATGGTTTGAGGACCGAGTTTATGTGCCCAATAATCAGGAGATCAGGAAATTAATACTTCAAGAGGCTCATGACTCACCCTATTCGATACACCCCGGAAACACCAAGATGTATTTGGATTTGAAGGAATGTTTCTGCTGGACTGGTATGAAGAAGGATATTGCTGACTATGTAGCCATATGCGATGTATGTCAGAGAGTGAAGGCAAAGCATCAGAAGATAGCAGGACTGTTACAGCCTATGTCGATACCCGAATGGAAGTGGGATAAACTGGGCATGGACTTTATCACCGGGTTGCCTAGGACCAAAGCAGGATATGATTCCATATGGGTAGTAGTTGATCGCTTGACCAAAGTGGCTCACTTCCCAGTGAAAACCACTTGTACAAGTGCAAAGTTTGCCAAGATATACATGTCGCGGATCGTATGTCTGCATGGAGTTCTGAGGACCATCGTATGAGACAGAGGAACACAGTTCACTTCAAAGTTTTGGCATCAGTTACACCAGACTTTGGGAACGAGATTGGAGTTCAGTACAGCGTTTCACCCGCAGACGGATGGACAGACCGAGAGAGTCAACCAAATCCTGGAGGACATGTTGAGAGCCTGTGCGCTAGATTATGGATCTAGTTGGGATGACAATTTCCCTTACGCAGAGTTCTCGTACAACAATAGCTACCAAGACAGTTTGAAGATGCCACCGTTTGAAGCCCTGTATGGACGCAGGTGCAGAACATCGTTCATATGGGATGAGGTAGGAGACCGACAGTTGTTTGGACCAGACTTGATTAAGTAGTCTGAGGAGAAGGTTAAATTGATTCGTGATAGACAAAAGATTGCTCAGTCCAGGCAGAAGAGTTATGCAGACTCAAAACACAAGGAGGTAACTTACGAAATTGGAGACATAGTATATGTGGGAGTATCGCCCTTGCGAGGAGTGAAACGTTTTGGAGTTAAGGGAAAGTTAGCCCCGAGATTTGTAGGACCGTATCGTGTTTTGGAACGGATGGGAGAAGTTGCCTACAAGTTGGAATTACCTAAGGGATTGTCAGGAGTTCACGATGTGTTCCACGTTTCACAGCTGAAGAAGTGTCATGCTAAGATGGCCGATATACCGTTAAGGGATACAGTACCCTTGGAGGCAATTCAGTTGGACAGTGATTTGACTTACGAGGAGAAGCCAGTTAAGATTCTTGAGTTTGCCAGCAGAGTCACCCGCAGTAAGGTTATCAAGTTTTGCAAAGTTCAGTGGAGCCACCATACCGAGGACGAAGCCACCTGGGAACGAGAGGATGATGTCCGCAAAGACCACCCGCACCTATTTTCTAGCCAACCCGAATCTCAAGGGCGAGATTCATCTTAAGGGGGGTAGGTTTGTAACATCCCATATTTTCAATTTGGAATGTTATACATAGGTCATCCATGCATATCATATTTTATTGCATTTCCGTTCCGCAATCCTCAAAATCCTAAGCAACTCAAGGACCCTCGGAGAGAGTTGGCGATTTTCCCGGTATTCATATTTGATTTTATCAAATAATGTAACGAGGATTTTGATTTTAATTATTTTTCTCTCCGAAAAATATTCCATATTAAATTAAATGAGAGGAGATAATAGGACTTCTCCAAAATAATTGAAATATTGGAGGAAAATATGAAAATCATTTATTTGATTTTATTTGATTTTTATTCGAATTTTATTTGCATTAAAAAATTGCAAGTTTTCAAAATTACATTTTAGGGACAAGAAAATGTTCATCTCGTTCTAAATATTTTATTTAGACGGTGAAAATTTATTTTGGCATTTTTAGATTTTTATTTAATTTTCTAGGACTTTATTTCTGTCCGTGAAATTATTTAAAAAAAAGTTTCCCGCGCCCGACTGGGCCTAAGGCCAAGCCGAGCCAGGCCGGCCCGAGCCGCCACCACCTCCGCGCGCGTGAGCCGCCCCGCCGCTGCTCGGACCAGAGTCCGAGCCGGACTCCGCCTCCTCCGCCGCTTTCCCCCTCGCCCAGGCAAGCCGCCGCCCCCCCTCTTATAAGCTGCCACCCCCGCCGGCGAAACCCACCACACCACCACCGCCGCCACCCGCGCCGCAGCCGTCACCGCTTGCCGCCGCCGCCGCCAAGCCCCGCCGCCCGCGAGCCGCCACCCCGCCCCGCAGCCCCGCCTCGCCAGAGCCCCTCGCCGGAGGTACCGCACCGGTTTCCGAGCCGACGTTTTTTTAGAACCGTTCGATTTTTTTAGAAACCCTAGATTCGTTTTTTTATCGCCAGTTTTTCTCGGTTTTTCTAGTTAGCGGACGTTCGTACGTATGTTCGTTTTAACGAACAGTTTTCGCCCGTTAGTTACAGCTAACGAACGCTCGTTCGTTAGTCTGTTCGTCAGTTTTCTTTTTATCGGATTTATCTGCGATTATTCTCGATCGCGATTTCTGATCCGATCTTAGTTTCTGTTTATCTTTTCGCTCGTTAGTCGGAATCAGGCGATTCAAGCACCTAGATCTTCGTCTCGAGACCCTCTTTCTGTTTAACCAACTTAAACAAGATTTTGGTACTGTAAAATTTGACCTTAGTTCAGATTAGTAAAAGGATCTTGTTTCTTTCGCCGTTTGAGTTTCGTTGCTCCGTTTGATTTGATTCTTTTTGCGAACCGGAGTTCTTAAGTTGAACTTTCTGGTCAATCTCTCTTATTTGAGTTTTGCTTGTGCAACTTTGCTTGTTGCTTATGTATGCTATTGTTTGCTTGCGATAGAATTCTCGGAGTGCGAAGCGTGCTACTACGAGTCCCTAGGATTCGCAGATCGTCAGCAAGGCAAGTAACACATTGATCATACTCTTTTCATACCCAGTTTTTATGCATTAGTTCCAATCCTCAAACATTGCATGATTAGGATGCCATTAACTTGTGGGTTGGGAAGTAGTTGATGAGGTAGAACCTATTGCCCTGTTATATTCAAACCCTTGGGAGTTACTTCTACGCTTGCTTATATTACTATGCTATACTATGCTCGTAGACGTGGTTCAGGTTTGAGTGAAATCCATGACAGATGTGAGATTGTTAATTAATGGTTCAACTTAAGGTGGCAACTTAATCAATCATATGGGTGGATTGAGGCACCTGGGGTAACCAGTGTTGCCTGTATTTTTTGGAAGTCCCGGGGTTTCGTGTGATTTTCCTATGGACCGCACCCAGGCTCAAAGGGAACTAAGATGATTCATGCTAGAAACTTCCGTGTGGAGCCTCAAGCTATTATGGGCTCTAGCATAGTTGAGTAAGTTACGTGAAGCTCTTGAAGAGGCAGATCAGCGGGTAGTGGGATGTAGGTTTGGTATGGTCTGTCCGGAGTAGAGAGTTAATGTTTCTGAAAGACTGTGCCTCGATCATCAATTTCTCAAACACCATGTAGTGCGAGAAATCCAACAGAGGCGATCGAGTCTTGTGGGGAAAAGTGCGCAAACCTCTGCAGAGTGTACAATCTAATCATGGTTAGCCGTGTCCCCGGTAATGGACAGTCTTGAGTATCTAGTTCTTGGGTTATCACATGTATCTCATCATTCTTAATTAATACTACTGGGTTGTTAATTACTTTAATTGGGATTGAGTTGGAGGAACCTTCTCAATGTTTCAAGCACCATGATAGTTAAATTAAAATCTATTCCTTTGTTGTAGGGGAAAATTGGCTTTTCGCAAAAACTATAACCATAGAGCTTTCCACCAGCCAAATATGCATGTAGTAATAGCATTATTCTGTTCTTGCTCTACTGTGTTATATTGCCAGCATATTCCATGTGCTGACCCGTTTTTGGGCTGCAACGTATTATGTTGCAGACTTTTAAGACGAGGAGTAAGGTTCGTTAGGTCGTTGCCATGCATCTCAGCTATGCCGTTGGAGTTGATGGACTCACTTTATGTTCCAAGCCTTCCGCTGTTATCGTATTAGATGGCCTTAAGCCATGTTATTGTAATAAGTTCTCACTTGAGACATTCGACGTAATAAGTGTGTGATTGCTACTCTGTTATAAATCCTTCGAGTACTGTGTGTGTCAGCATTAC
Organism: Aegilops umbellulata; assembly: GCA_032464435.1. Lineage (NCBI taxonomy): Eukaryota > Viridiplantae > Streptophyta > Magnoliopsida > Poales > Poaceae > Aegilops > Aegilops umbellulata. The sequence continues at coordinate 367,998,459 of CP136054.1, read as the reverse complement.
CGATCCAGGGATGACACTGAAGCACAGAGACTCGACCATCTCAGGTCGGGTCGCTACAAGGTGGTAGAAGTAAATTCTCTTATAAAGTTTGATGAAGGTGATATTACTAATAATAAATCCCCTAGTCAATGCTTGTATGAATTTGATAATTACATTATTAAGTGATGTCTACTACACGACCTTCTTCTTGTAGACGTTGTTGGGCCTCCAAGTGCAGAAGTTTGTAGGACAGTAGCACATTTCCCTCTAGTGGATGACTTAAGGTTTATCAATCCGTGGGAGGCGTAGGATGAAGATGGTCTCTCTCAAACAACCATGCAACCAAATAGCAAAGAGTCTCTTGTGTACCCAACACACCCAATACAATGGTAAATTGTATAGGTGCAGTAGTTCAGCGAAGAGATGGTGATAGAGGTGCAATATGAATGGTAGATATAGGTTTTTGTAATCTGAAAATATAAAAATAGCAAGGTAGCAAGTGGTAAAAGTGAGCGTAAACGGTATTGCAATGCTAGGAAACAAGGCCTAGGGTTCATACTTTCACCAGTGCAAGTTCTCTCAACAATAATAGCATAATTGGATCATATAACAATCCCTCAACATGCAACAAAGAGTCACACCAAAGTCACTAATAGCGGAGAACAAACGAAGAGATTATTGTAGGGTGCGAAACCACCTCAAAGTTATTCTTTCCGATCAATCCATCGGGCTATTCCTATAAGTGTCACAAACTGCCCTAGAGTTCGTAGTAAAATAACACCTTAAGACACATATCAACCAAAACCCTAATGTCACCTAGATACTCTAATGTCACCTCAAGTATCCGTGGGTATGATTATACGATATGCATCACACAATATCAAATTCATCTATTCAACGAACACAAAGAACTTCAAAGAGTGCCACAAAGTTTCTACCGGAGAGTCAAGACGAAAACGAGTGTCAACCCCTATGCATAAGTTCACAAGGTCACTGAACCCGCAAGTTGATCACCAAAACATACATCAAGTAGATCACGTGAATATCCCATTGTCACCATAGATAAGCACATGCAAGACATACATCAAGTGTTCTCAAATCCTTAAAGACTCAATCCGATAAGATAACTTCAAAGGGAAAACTCAATCCATTACAAGATAGTAGAGGGGGAGAAACATCATAATATCCAACTATAATAGCAAAGCTCGTGGTACATCAAGATCGTGCCATATCAAGAACACAAGAGAGAGAGAGATATCAAACACATAGCTACCGGTACATACCCTCAGCCCCGAGGGTGAACTACTCCCTCCTCGTCATGGAGAACGCCGGGATGATGAAGATGGCCACCAGTTAGGGATTCCCCCTCAGGAAGGGTGCCAGAATAGGGTCCCGATTGGTTTTTCATGGCTACAGAGGCTTGCGGCAGTGGAACTCCCGATCTAGGTTTCTTTCTGGGGTTTTTTGTATTTATAGGAATTTTTGGCGTCGGTCTCATGTCGGGGGGGTGTCGGTGTACTAAAGTAGGGGTACCTTAGTACCCCAGACTTGTGCACGGGCAGTTGTAGCACCCTGCGGCAAGGCCCGCCCAGGAAGCGCCAAGAGAAGACCAAGCATTCAGGACAAGGCCCCCGGCAAGAGGAGCTTGCCGGGCCAAGAAGACAAGGCCCCCGGCAAGAGGAGCTTGCCGGGCCAAGAAGACAAGACCCCGGCAAGAGGAGCTTGCCGGGACGACTGAGCCCATGTAAGGCCATCCAAGAACAAAGTATACGAGACAGAAGATCGAGACCCCGACAAGAGGAGCTTGTCGGGAAGGCCGAACCCAGGCACCACAAGAGAAGCCCGCCATGGCGCGCCAAGCACCCCGGCAAGGCCTGATAGCTGGCACGCTATCAGGCACAGGAAGACGACCCCCGCGGCAAGCCACTTGCCGCGGCAAGATCGCCACCTCAAGACTGCGCTCCAGCTCGCCCGCCCACGCGTCGCTCCGGGGCTTCCCCCGAGGGCACGTGGCGAGGCACCGCGCAGCCTGGGGCATGCGGTGGCATGCAGCCGCCATCGTGGCGAACGGTGGCGCACCTAACGGTCCGCCTCGGTGCTGTCCGGGCGACCGTGACGGGCATTTAATGCCCTTGTCCCCTACCGTCAGAAGTAGGTATGATAACACTGTGCCGCACTGTAGCGCCACCGTTCCCGCACTATTACAACTACCACCCCTTTTACACTTTTACCCCTTTCTCTTACGTTGACACCTGTCGGTGACCCCTTTGCGCTATAAAAGGAGGCCCGTGTGCAACGTAGAGGGGGGTTCCGGGTTTCAGAGATTCGGCATCCAGACAGCCATACGCTCGGTGCAGCTAGCTCTCCAAGCTCTCGAGCTCCCCAGTTCAATACAACCAAGCAGGAGTAGGGTTTTACGCGTCCACCGCGGCCCGAACCTGGGTAAACCGCCCGTGTGCTCGCCTCGATCTGCTCTCTGTGCTCCCTCCGCCCCCCTCACCGGACAACGAAAGGGGCTCCGGCCCCATAGGTGCTCGCGGGGGACGCAGTCCGCCCCGACATCTTTGGCGCGCCAGGTAGGGGGCAAGCTACGCCGGGGGACAGCCCGCTCCTGCGGATCCCAGGATCCGTCCAGTCGAAGCAGGCGTCCCCGGTAAGCCTCGCTCCGGCGAGCAGATCAGCAGTCCGAACGCTGAGGAACAGTCCGCTCCTGCGGATCCGAGGATCTGTCCAGTTGAAGCGGGGGTTCCCGACAAGCTTTGGCATTCTTTCCCACGGGCTCGTGTGCGGCCCTCCTCGAGTATCCACTCGCGCAGAGACTGGGCAAGAAGCAGCTGCTCCTTGAGGAGGGCCGCCTTCTGGCCGCTGGGCGAACGATTCGCCTCCAGCGAACTCTGCGCCGCTCCCGTAGCCGCAGGAGTTAGCGCCAGAAGTCACGAGAAAGGCGACCTCGTTCCCCGGCGCGCCTCGTCCGCCGGGGTCCCGAACGAGTTGACGCCGACCGTGGGAGGAGTCTTGCCAGCGCGGTTGCCGGAACCCGTTTCCGCCAACCATCCTCTCTGCCCAAGTCTTGCCGCAGTTGCATGTGATCCTTGGCGCAGAGAGGGGCGCGGATCTCCAAGCATAGCTATGCCTAGCTCCGGAGGGTCGTGAGGCCCTGCGCCTTCACCTACCCCCAGGATGGGCTGGACGCTGCCCAAGGAGGTTTTACCCCACCGGGCGGCAAGCGATAAGAAAAGATAAGTTGCCGGAGCTCGAGCAATTGCTCCATTAATTTTTAAGAGTTATCTCCCTCGAACGACCGAGCCTTGGTTGAGAGGCCTGAGCGCGGAAGGACCGGCACGAGACTGGTTGCGCCCTCGTTTCGTTTCGAGTCCGCTCAACGACTTGAGTGTGCTACGCCCCGGGTAGCGTCCTCACTTTGTTTCGAGCTCGCCCGGCACCCTAAGCGTGCTGCGACCGCAGTCGCACCGTTTACTTTGCCTCGAGCCTGCTCAACAATCTGAGTGAGCGGCAACTAGCCGCGGCGAGGTTTCTTGCCGGTGGTAGCCCCGCCAGCGGGTCGCTGACGTCCCGCACTCGGCGCCCGTGGCAAGGCGGAGGCCTACGCCGGCAAGTCCCCGAAAGCGTAGGGCGGAAACAAACAAGGCGCCGGTCAAGTAGAGGGGATAACAGTGCGATGCATAGCCTAAGATGAAAAGTTATATTACAAAATGCCTTACTGCTGCTCTAACCAGCCGTTTCCATGGCATATTTAACAGCGGCAGGGAAAGGAGATAAAAGAAAGGGGCAGGCGGCCTAATCTACACGGTCGCCCTCGATCCTCTTGACCCCGGCCGCCTTCTTGACGATAGGGGCGATGAGGGCCTGGATCCCCGTCAGGTCTGCGTTCTCCGGCAAGGGCCTGAGGACGTTGGTAAGCCTGATATCGGGATTGCGGAAAACGATCTTCGCCAGCACCCTCCCGAGGCCGCTTGGCGGGGGCAGTAGATGACTCCGCCCCCGTCGACGCCGCGGCACGGGGCGCATCGGCAACCGAAGCCCTAGCCCGCGAAGACCCCGCTCCCGCTGCCGACCCGGCCCTGCGGAGGCGCCTCCTCGGCTGGGCCGGGGGCTCCGCCTGCGACGAGCCGCCCGGAGGCTGCGGGAAGGCAACGCCGACCTCCGGCAAGCCACTCGCGTCTTGGGCAGGCTCGTCCTCGCCGCCGTGCCCGGCTGGTTCCCCCTGGTCGACAAGTTCCATCGGGTCGGCGAGGCTCTCCGCCTCCGCCGCCTCCGCCTCGGCCACGGTGAACCCAGCTTCGCCCGCGGCCGCGGCGGCCGCCGCCTCCTCCATCCTGGAGGCAATGTAAGCCAGCTCCGCCGCGGTGGTGGCTCGGATGAGACCATCCTTCTCGGCGGGATCGACTGGCTCCTCCTCCAGGCCGTCGAAGAAGGCCCGCACGACATCATCCGGCGGCTCCTGCCAGGTCGCGTTGATCCCGTGCGAGTCGCACAATGGCATCATCGCAAGGATATGGCTGAGCGACGAGTTGTTGCACAAGGGAACGACGCCCGGCGGCAGCCGGAACCACTTCGGGTGGTCAGGGTCGTGCTTGAACAACTCCTTCAACATTGCGTCGTGCTCCAGCACGGTGAAGTTGAAATTGAGGCCCGGACGCAGCCTCATGATGTCCGCCGCATTCTGGAACTCCCAGGCCGGCTTCCCCCTCTCTTGCAGGGGGGCGATCCGGCGGCGAAGGAAATCCGCGCCGACGGCGCCGACGGTGAGGCCGGCGAGCCTGAGACGCAGGATCCGGGTGATGGTGATCTTCAATCTGACATCGTCCGGGGACACCTCGCTCCAGCCATCGCCGCGCACCACCGGAGTTCGGCGCACGGCGGTGAACGGCTGCGGATGGTCCTCGACAATCAAGCACCATTCCGCCCTCCACTCCTCCCACCTGCCGCGGAGGTCCCCGCCCAAGTAGGCCTCCTTCTTGCCGGACCGGGAAACCCAGGCGATCCCACCGGACAGCGGCTCTCCTTTCTCCACCCGAGGGACAAAGAAGTGCCGGAAGAGGGCCACGTTGGGACGAACTCCGACGAAGTTCTCGCAGAGGTGCGTGAAGACCGCCATTGTGAGGACGGCATTGGGGGTAAAGTCGAGGAGGTGAAGGCCATAGGTGCTCATGATTTCAGAGAAGAACTCCGAGTAAGGCGGGCAGAGCCCGCAGTAGAAGAAGACGACGAAGAAAGGATACCCGGTCGGGTACTGCTTCTGGGCTTCGGCGGGGAGCACCCGCGTGCGCGGATGCGCTCGCGTCTTCGTCGACCAAAAAAGGGAGTACTTGTCCCTCAGCTCCACCGCACCGAGCTGGGGGGGGGGGGAACGTCGCCGTCTCCTTCCGAAGCACTTCAAGCCGTAGCGCCTCGGCCGATTTCGCAGCCTTCCCCTTCGCCTTATCGCCCTTCGGGGCCATGGCGGGGGCGGGGGAGGGGGATCGTCGAAGCTGACGACGACGGGCGCTCCAAGGACAGATCGCTGCTGCCTCTGGGAGAAGGAGGTGGCAGAGGTTTTAGAGAGGTGGTAACCAAGGGAAAGGCGAACCGCCCCTACTTTCCTCCGCTTTAAGAGGAAGAGGTGGGGGGGACGCTTCGCCTCTCCGAATCAAGAGATCGTGCGCGACGCGACGCGCGCCTGCGCGGTTCAGCCCCGCGCACGCCACCCACGTCACGCTCACCCCGCACGCCCCGCCCCCACGACGCCGCGATAAGCGCGCGCCGCCTGGGGAAGGTGCGGCGGATGCGGAGTTAAGGAGCAACGCGACCAAGGCCATGCGTGCCCGTGCACCGTTAGGGCCTGACCCAACGACGCTCGGCACCGTGTGTGGCCCAGGCCCGGGGGCTCCTGTCGGTGTACTAAAGTAGGGGTACCTTAGTACCCCAGACTTGTGCACGGGCAGTTGTAGCACCCTGCGGCAAGGCCCGCCCAGGAAGCGCCAAGAGAAGACCAAGCATTCAGGACAAGGCCCCCGGCAAGAGGAGCTTGCCGGGCCAAGAAGACAAGGCCCCCGGCAAGAGGAGCTTGCCAGGCCAAGAAGACAAGACCCCGGCAAGAGGAGCTTGCCGGGACGACTGAGCCCATGTAAGGCCATCCAAGAACAAAGTATACGAGACAGAAGATCGAGACCCCGACAAGAGGAGCTTGTCGGGAAGGCCGAACCCAGGCACCACAAGAGAAGCCCGCCATGGCGCGCCAAGCGCCCCGGCAAGGCCTGATAGCTGGCACGCTATCAGGCACAGGAAGACGACCCCCGCGGCAAGCCACTTGCCGCGGCAAGATCGCCACCTCAAGACTGCGCTCCAGCTCGCCCGCCCACGCGTCGCTCCGGGGCTTCCCCCGAGGGCACGTGGCGAGGCACCGCGCAGCCTGGGGCATGCGGTGGCATGCAGCCGCCATCGTGGCGAACGGTGGCGCACCTAACGGTCCGCCTCGGTGCTGTCCGGGCGACCGTGACGGGCATTTAATGCCCTTGTCCCCTACCGTCAGAAGTAGGTATGATAACACTGTGCCGCACTGTAGCGCCACCGTTCCCGCACTATTACAACTACCACCCCTTTTACACTTTTACCCCTTTCTCTTACGTTGACACCTGTCGGTGACCCCTTTGCGCTATAAAAGGAGGCCCGTGTGCAACGTAGAGGGGGGTTCCGGGTTTCGGAGATTCGGCATCCAGACAGCCATACGCTCGGTGCAGCTAGCTCTCCAAGCTCTCGAGCTCCCCAGTTCAATACAACCAAGCAGGAGTAGGGTTTTACGCGTCCACCGCGGCCCGAACCTGGGTAAACCGCCCGTGTGCTCGCCTCGATCTGCTCTCTGTGCTCCCTCCGCCCCCTCACCGGACAACGAAAGGGGCTCCGGCCCCATAGGTGCTCGCGGGGGACGCAGTCCGCCCCGACAGGGGGGGGTCTCCGAGTCATCCACGATATAGGGGGCGCGCCCAGGGGGTAGGTGATGTCTACTATGCAACCTTGTCCTTGTAGACGTTGTTGGTCCTCCAAGTGTAGAGGTTTGTAGGATAGTAGCAAATTTCCCTCAAGTGGATGACCTAAGGTTTATTAATCCGTGGGAGGCGTAGGATGAAGACGGTATATCTCAAACAACCCTGCAACCAAATAACAAAGAGTCTCTTGTGTCCCCAACACACCCAATACAATGGTAAATTGTATAGGTGCACTAGTTCGGCGAAGAGATGGTGATACAAGTGCAATATGGATGGTAGATATATGTTTTTGTAATCTGAAAATATAAAAACAGCAAGGTAACTAGTGATAAAAGTGAGCGTAAACGGTATTGCAATGCTAGGAAACAAGGCCTAGGGTTCATACTTTCACTAGTGCAAGTTCTCTCAACAATAATAACATAATTGGATCATATAACTATCCCTCAACATGCATCCAACTCGCTTGCTCACGAAGACCTAGGGCATTTTGAGGAAGCCCATCATTGGAATATACAAGCCAAGTTCTATAATGTAAAATTCCCACTAGTATATGAAAGTGACAACATAGGAGACACTCTATCATGAAGATCATGGTGCTACTTTGAAGCACAAGTGTGGTAAAAGGATAGTAGCATTGCCCCTTCTCTCTTTTTCTCTCATTTTTTTTATTTTTTTATTTTTTGGGCCTTTTCTCTTTTTTTGTGGACTCTTCTTTTCTCTCTCTCTTTTTATTTTTCGTCCGGAGTCTCATCCCGACTTGTGGGGGAATCATAATCTCCATCATCCTTTCCTCACTTGGGACAATGCTCTAATAATGATGATCATCACACTTTTATTTACTTACAACTCATGAATTACAACTCGATTCTTAGAAAAAATATATGACTCTAAATGAATGCCTCCGGCGGTGTACCGGGATGTGCAATGACTCATGAGTGACATGTATTATAGAATTATGAATGGTGGCTTTGCCACAAATACGATGTCAACTACATGATCATGCAAAGCAATATGACAATGATGGAGCGTGTCATAATAAACGGAACGGTGGAAACTTGCATGGCTATATATCTCGGAATGGATCTGGAAATGCCATGATAGGTAGGTATGGTGGCTGTTTTGAGGAAGGTATATGGAGGGTGTATGATACCGGCGAAGGGTGCGCGGTATTAGAGAGGCTAGCAATGGTGGAAGGGTGAGAGTGCGTATAATCCATGGACTCAACATTAGTCATAAAGAACTCACATACTTATTGCAAAAAACTATTAGTTATCAAAGCAAAGCATTACGCGCATGCTCCTAGGGGGATAGATTGGTAGGAAAAGACCATCGGTCGTCCCCGACCGCCACTCATAAGGAAGACAATCAATAAATAAATTATGCTCCGACTTCATCACATAACAGTTCACCATACGTGCATGCTATGGGAATCACAAACTTTAACACAAGTATTTCTCAAATTCACAACTACTCAACTAGCATGACTCTAATATCACCATCTTCATATCTCAAAATAATCATCAAGCATCAAACTTCTCTTAGTATTCAACACACTCATCAGAAAGTTTTTACTATTCTTGAATACCTAGCATATTAGGGTTAAGCAAATTACCATGCTGTTTAAGACTCCCAAAATAATATAAGTGAAGCATGAGAGTTCATCTATTTCTTCAAAATAAAACCACCATTGTGATCTAAAATATATAAGTGAAGCACTAGAGCAAACAACAAACTACTCTGAAAGATATAAGTGACGATCAATGAGTAGTCGAATAATTATGCAACTATGTGAAGACTCTCCCATTTAATAATTTTAAATCTTGATACTTTATTCAAACAGCAAGAAAAACAAAATGAAATGACATGACGCTCCAAGCAAAACACATATCATGTGGTGAATGAAAATATAGCTCCAAGTAAAGTTACCGATGAATGAAGACGATAGAGGGGATGCCTTCCGGGGCATCCCCAAGCTTAGGCTCTTGGTTATCCTTGAATATTAGCTTGGGGTGCCTTGGGAGTCCCCAATCTTAGGATATTGCCACTCCTTATTCCATATTCCATCGAATCTTTACCCAAAACTTGAAAACTTCACAACACAAAACTCAACAGAAAACTCGTAAGCTCCGTTAGCGAAAGAAAACAAAATACAACTTCATGGTACTGTAATGAAATCATTATTTATTTATATTGGTGCTAAACCTACTGTATTACAACTTATCTATGGTTTATAAACTATTTTACTAGCCATAGATTCATCAAAATTAGCAAACGACACACGAAAAATAGAAACTGTCAAAAACAGAACAGTCTGTAGTAATCTGTATCAAACGTATACTTCTAGAACTCCAAAAATTCTAAAATAAATTGTTGGACCTGAGGACTTTGTCTAGTAATCATATTAAAAAAGAATCAACTAAATATCACTCTCCAGTAAAAAGTTGAAGAAAATATCGTGAGCGCTAAAGTTTCTGTTTTTTACAGCATGATCATATAGACTTCACCCAAATCTTCCCATAGGTTCTACTTGGCACAAACACTAATTAAAACATAAAACCACATATAACCAGAGGCTAGATGTATTATTTATTCCTAAACATAACCAAAAAGCAAGAAACTAAAATAAAATTGGGTTGCCTCCCAACAAGCGCTATCGTTTAACGGCCCTAGCTAGGCATGATGATTTTAATGATGCTCACATAAAAGATAAAAATTGAAACATGAAGAGAGCATCATGAAGAATATGCCTAGCACATTTAAGTCTAACCCACTTCCTATGCATAGGGATTTTGTTAGCAAACAACTTATGGGAACAATAATCAACAAGCATAGGAAGGCAAAACAAGCATAACTTCAAAATTTTCAACACATAGAGAGGAAACTTGGTATTATTGCAATTCCTACAAGCATATGTTCCTCCCTCATAATAATTTTCAGTAGCATCATGAATGAATTCAACAATATAACCAGCACTTAAATCATTCTTTTCATGATCTACAAGCATAGAAAATTTACTACTCTCCACATAAGCAAAATTCTTCTCATCAATAGTAGTGGGAGCAGACTCAACAAAATAAATATCATGTGATTGAAAATTAAGATCAAGATGACAAGTTTCATTGTTATCATTATTCTTTATAGCATACGTGTCATCACAATAATCATCATAGATAGGTGGCATGCTTTCATCATAGTAAATTTGCTCATCAAAGCTTGGGGGACAAAAAATATCATCTTCATCAAACATAGCTTCCCCAAGCTTGTGGCTTTGCATATCATTAGCATCATGGGTATTCAAAGAATTCATACTAACAACATTGCAATCATGCTCATCATCCAAATATTTAGTGCCCAACATTCTATAGATTTCTTGTTCTAGCACTTGAGCACAATTTTCCTTTCCATCATACTCACAAAAGTATTAAAAAGATGAAGCGTATGTGGTAAACTCAATTCCATTTTTTGGTAGTTTTCTTTTATAAACTAAACTAGTGCTAAAACAAGAAACAAAAAGATTCGATTGCAAGATCTAAAGATATACCTTCAATCACTAACCTCCCCGGCAACGGTGCCAGAAAAGAGCTTGATGTCTACTACGCAACCTTCTCCTTGTAGACGTTGTTGGGCCTCCAAGTGCAGAGGTTTGTAGGACAATAGAAAATTTCCCTCAAGTGGATGGCCTAAGGTTTATCAATCCATGGGAGGCGTAGGATGAAGATGGTCTCTCTCAAGCAACCCTGCAACCAAATAACAAAGATTCTCTTGTGTCACCAACACAGCCAATACAATGGTAAATTGTATAGGTGCACTAGTTCGGCGAAGAGATGGTGATACAAGTGCAATATGGATGTTAGATATAGGTTTTTGTAATCTGAAAATATAAAAACATCAAGGTAGAAAGTGATAAAGTGAGCGTAAATGGTACTGCAATGCTAGGAAACAAGGCCTAGGGTTCATACTTTCACTAGTGCAAGTTATCTCAACAATAATAACATAATTGAATCATATAACTATCCCTCAACATGCAACAAAGAGTCACTCCAAAGTCACCAATAGGGAGAACAAACGAAGATATTATGGTAGGGTACGAAACCACCTCAAAGTTATTCTTTCCAATCAATCTGTTGGGCTATTCCTATAAGTGTCACAATCAGCCCTAGAGTTCGTACTAGAATAACACCTTAAGACACAAATCAACCAAAACCCTAATGTCACCTAGATACTCCAATGTCAACTCAAGTATCCGTGGGTATGATTATACGATATGCATCACACAATCTCAGATTCATCTATTCAACCAATACATAGAACCTCAAAGAGTGCCCCAAAGTTTCTACCGGAGAATCAAGACGAAAATGTGTGCCAACCCCTATGCATAAGTTCATGGGCGGAACCCGCAAGTTGATCACCAAAACATACATCAAGTGAATCACGTGATATCCCATTGTCACCATAGATACGCACGGCAAGACATACATCAAGTGTTCTCAAATCATTAAAGATTCAATCCGATAAGATAACCTCAAAGGGAAAACTCAATCCATTACAAGAGAGTAGAGGGGGAGAAGCAACATAGGATCCAACTATAATAGCAAAGCTCGCGATACATCAAGATCGTGCCAAATCAAGAACACGAGAGAGAGAGAGATCAAACACATAGCTACTGGTACAGACCCTCAGCCCCGAGGGTGAACTACTCCCTCCTTGTCATGGAGATCGCCGGGATGATGAAGATGGCCACCGGTGAGGGTTCCTCCCCTCCGGTAGGGTGCCGGAACAGGGTCTCGATTGACTTTTGGTGGCTACATAGGCTTGCGGCGGCGGAACTCCAGATCTATTCTGTTCCCCGGCGTTTTTAGGGTATATGGAGTTATATAGGCGGAAGAAGTACATCGGTGGACCTCCGGGCTGTCCACAAGGCAGGGGGCGCCCCCCCCCCCACCCTCGTGGGCAGCCCGGGACTCCCCTGGTGCAACTCCGGTACTCCGTGGGCTTCTTCTGTTCCAAAAATAAGTTCCGTGGAGTTTCAGGTCAATTGGACTCCGTTTGATATTCCTTTTCTTCGAAACACTGAAATAGGCAAAAAAACAGCAATTCTGGGCTGGGCCTCCGGTTAACAGGTTAGTCCCAAAAATAGTATAAAAGTGGATAATAAAGCCCAATATTGTCCAAAACAGTAGATAATATAGCATGGAGCAATCAAATATTATAGATACGTTGGAGACGTATCAGTAGGGCACGCCCTCCACCCTCGTGTATGGCTCGGGACTCTTCTGGCCCAACTCTTTTACTCCGGGGGCTTCTCTTGGTCCATAAAAAATCATCAAAAATTGGCATGTCAATTGGACTCCGTTTGGTATTCCTTTTCTGTAAAACTCAAAAACAAGGAAAAAACAGAAATTGGCACTTAGTCCCCAAAATCATATAAAACAACATATAAATGCATATAAAACATCCAAGATGGATAATATAATATCATGGAACAATAAAAAATTATAGATACATTGGAGACGTATCATTAAGCAAGATCATTTCAATGCAAATGTTATGAAACCGTTAAAACATAATGCATACATGATTAATCGGTTGAGTAACTTGTTGTTTAGAATTGCTAATTATGTCAAAGGTGTAGGTAAACATGCATCTATGGCCCAAACCCAGTTATAATAAGTTGCTAAATCTCAATGTGATTTGCTCGATGGAATGAATAACAATGTGAATGATCATGCTGTTAGAGTAATGACTAGAGGAGGTAGAATGACTCAGGAGCCAGTTTATCTTGAAGGTCACCCTAAAAGAATTGAACAAGACTCTCAAATAATAAATGTTGATGCACCTAGTCCATCTAAAAATAAAAATAAAAGTATAGAACTTTGCATACTTCTCGTAAACCTGAGGTGGAAAAACTTTCTGAGGATAGTAATGATATTTCTATTTCTGATGCTGAGACACAATCTAGTAATGAACACTCATGAAGTGATAATGATAATGATAACGATGACGTGCATGTAGATGCTCACCCAAACAATGATAAAGAACCTGATAATGATGTTGAAATAGAACCAGTTGTTGATCTTGATAACCCACCTCCTAAAAATAAACGTTATGGTAAAAGAGATTTCATTGTTAGAAAACATGGTAAAGAAAGAGAACCATGGGTTCAAAAACCCATGCCCTTTTTGTTGGGAAACATAGCATGCAATTTCAAAAAATTCCTACGCTCACGCAAGATCTATCTAGGAGATGCTTAGCAACGAGAGGGAACGAGTGTGTCTATGTACCCTCGTAGACAGTAAGCGGAAGTGTTTGACAACGCGGTTGATGTAGTCGAACTTCTTCTAGCTCCAACCAATCAATCACCGAACGTATGCCACCTCCGAGTTATGCACACGTTCAGCTCGGTGACGTCCCTCGTCTTCTTGATCCAGCAAGGCGTCGAGGTAGTAGATGAGTTCCATCAGCATGACGGCCTGGTGATGGTGATGGTGAAGTGATCCGCGCAGGGCTTCACCTAAGCACTACGAAGATATGAGCGTGGGAGTAAATGATGGAGGGGGCGCCGCACACGACTATGCAATAGTCTGGGGTGTGCAAGGGGCGCCCCCCACATATATATAGGTGGGAGGGGGAGAGGAGGCAGCCAGGGCGCGCCCTAGGGGCCCTGCCTTGCCCTACGCCCCCCTTTCCATGTATGGATGAAGGTTGGAAAGAGGGGGTAAGGGAAGGAAGTGGGAATCCTAATCCACACTTTCCTTTCCCTTCCCCCCTTTCCTTCTCCTCCTCCTATGGCATTATAGGGTGCACCAGCCCCTTGTGGGCTGGTCTGTTCCTTCACAAGGCCCTTATGGCCCACAGGATTGCCGGGGGTACCCGAAAACACCTTCCGGTGACCCGATAAGTACCCAATACTCTCAGGAACACTTCTGGTGTCCAAATACCATTGTCCTATATATCAATATTTACCTATCGACCATTTAGAGACTCCTCGTCATGTCTGTGATCTCATCCGGGACTCCGAACAACATTCGGTCACCAAATCACATAACTCATATAATACTATATCTTCATCGAACATTAAGCGTGCGGACCCTACGGGTTCAAGAACTATGTAGACATGACCAAGACACCTCTCCGGTCAATAACCAATAGCGGAACCTGGATGCTCATATTGGCTCCTACATGTTCTACGAAGATCTTTATCGACCGAACCGTTATGAGAATATACGTTATTCCCTTTGTGTATCGGTATGTTAGTTTCCCGAGATTCGATCGTCGGTATCTACATACCTAGTTCAATCTCGTTACCGGCAAGTCTCTTTACTCGTTCCGTAATACATCATCCTACAACTAACTCATTAGTCACTTTGCTTGCAAGGCTTCTTATGATGTGCATTACCGAGAGGGCCCAGTGATACCTCTCCGATACTCGGAGTGACAAATCCTAATCTCGATCTATGCCAACCCAACAAACACCTTCGGAGATACCTGTAGAGCATCTTTATGATCAGCCAGTTATGTTGTGACGTTTGATAGCACACAAGGCATTCCTCCGGTATTCGAGAGTTGCATAATCTCATAGTCGAAGGAATATGTATTGACATGAAGAAAGGAATAGCAATAAAACTGAATGATCGATATGCTAAGCTAACAGATGGGTCTTGTCCATCACAACATTCTCCTAATGATGTGATCCCATTATCAAATGACAACTCATGTCCATGGTCAGGAAACCTTAACCATCTTTGATCAACGAGCTAGTCAAGTAGAAGCTCACTAGGGACACAATGTTTGTCTATGTATTCACACATGTATTTAGGTTTCCGACCAATACAATTCTAGCATGAATAATAACAATTTATCATGAATAAGGAAATATAAAATAGCAACATTATTATTGCCTCTAGGGCATGTTTCCTTCAGTCTCCCACTTGCACTAGAGTCAATAATCTAGTTCACATCACCATGTGATTAACACGAATAGTTCACATCACCATGTGATTAACGCCCATAGTTCACATCACCATGTGACCAACACCCAAAGGGTTTACTAGAGTCAGTAATCTAGTTCACATCGCCATGTGATTAACACCCAAAGAGTACTAAGGTGTGATCATGTTTTTCTTGTGAGAAAGGTTTAGTCAACTGGTCTGCCACATTTAGATCCGTATGTATTTTGCTAATTTCTATCTCTACAATGTTCTACACGGAGCTACTCTAGCTAATTGTTCCCACTTTCAATATCTATCCAGATTGAGACTTAGATTCATTTTAATCGGTGTCAAAGCTTGCATCGATGTAACTCTTTAGGAGGAACTCTTTATCACCTCCATAACCAAGAAATATTGCCTTAGTCCTCTTAGGTAACTAAGGATAATTTTGACCGTTGTCCAGTGATCTACTCCTGGATCACTATTGTACCTCCTTGCCAAACTCATGGCAAGGTACACAATAGGTCTGGTATACAACATGTCATACTTTATAGAATCTATGGCTGAGGCATAGGGAAGGACTTTTATTCTCTATCTATCTTCTACCGTGGTCAGGTATTGAGTCTTACTCAACTTCATACCTTACAACTCAGGCAAGAACTCCTTCTTTGACTGATCCATTTTGAAGTCCTTCGAAATCTTATCTAGGTATGTATTCATCGAAAGTCTTATCAAGCATTTTGATCTATCTCTATAGATCTTGATGCCTAATATATAAGCAGCTGCACCAAGGTCCTTCATGGAAAAACTTTTATTCAAGTATCCTTTTATGCTATCTAAAAGTTCTACATCATTTCCAATCAACAATATGTCATCCACATATAATATTAGAAATGCTACAGAGCTCCCACTCACTTTCTTGTAAATACAGGCTTCTCCGAAAATCTGTATAAAACCATATGCTTTGATCACCTCATCAAAGTGTATATTACAACTCCGAGAGGCTTGCACGAGTCCATAGATGGATTGCTGGAGCTTCCACACTTTGTTAGCACCTTTAGGATTGACAAAACCTTCTGGTTGCATCATATACAACTCTTCTTTGAGATATCCATTAAGGAATGCAATTTTGACTTCCATTTGCCAGATTTCATAATCATGAAATGTGGCAATTGCTAACATGATTCGGACGGACTTAAGCATCTCTACGGGTGAGAAAGTCTCATCGTAGTCAACCCCTTGAACTTTTCGAAACCCTTTTGCGACAAGTCGAGCTTTGTCGAGTTTAACATTAGCATCAGCGTCAGTCTTCTTCTTGAAGATCCATTTATTCTCTATGGCTTGCCGATCACCGGGCAAGTCCACCAAAGTCCACACTTTGTTCTCATATATGCATCCTATCTCAGATTTCATGACCTCAAGCCATCTGTTGGAATCTGGGCTCATCATAGCTTCTTCATAGTTCGTAGGTTCATCATGGTCTAGTAACATGACTTCTAGAACAGGATTACTGTACCACTCTGGTGCGAAACGTGCTCTGGTTAACCTACGAGGTTCAGTAGTAACTTGATTTGAAGTTTCATGATCATCATCATTAGCTTGCTCTCTAGTTGGGGTAGGCATCATGGGAATGGTTTTCTGTGATGAGCTACTTTCCAATTTGAGAGAAGGTACAATTACCTCATCAAGTTCTACTTTCCTCCCACTCACTTCTTTTGAGAGAAACTCCTTCTCTGGAAATTTTCCATTCTTGGCAACAAAGATCTTGCCTTCGGATCTATGGTAGAAGGTGTACCCAATTGTTTCCTTAGGGTATCCTATGAAGATGCACTTCTCCGATTTGGGTTCGAGCTTATTATGTTGAAGCCTTTTGACATAAGTGTTACAACCCCAAGCTTTAAGAAATGACAACTTAGGTTTCTTGCCAAACCACAGTTCATATGGTGTCATCTCAACGGATTTAGACGGTGCCCTATTTAACGTGAATGCAGTTGTCTCTAATGCATAACCCCAAGACCATAGTGATAAGTCGGTAAGAGACATCATAGATCACACCATATCTAATAAAGTATGTTTATGACTTTCGGGCACACCATTACACTGTGGTGTTCCAGGTGGCGTGAGTAGTGAAACTATTCCGCATTGTTTTAAATGAAGGCCAAACTCGTAACTCAAATATTTGCCTCCGCGATCTGATCGTAGAAACTTTATTTTCTTGTTACGATGATTCTCCACTTCACCCTGAAATTCTTTGAACTTTTCAAATGTTTCAGACTTGTGTTTTATCAAGTAGATATACCCATATCTGCTCAAATCATCTATAAAGGTCAGAAAATAACAATACCCGTCGCGAGCTTCAACACTCATCGGACCGCATACATCGGTATTTATTATTTCCAATAAGTCATTAGCCCGCTCTATTGTTCCGGAGAATGGAGTTTTAGTCATCTTGCCCATGAGGCATGGTTCGCAAGTATCAAATGATTCGTAATCAAGTGATTCCAAAAGTCCATCTACATGGAGTTTCTTCATGCGCTTTACACCAATATGACCTAAACGGCAGTGCCAGAAATATTTTGCACTATCATTATCAACTTTGCATCTTTTGGCATCAATATTATGAATATGTGTATCACTATGGTCGAGATTCAATAAACCATTCACCTTGGGTGTACGACCATAGAAGGTTTTATTCATGTAAACAGAACATCAGTTGTTCTCTGTCTTAAATGAATAACCGTATTGCAATAAACATAATCTAATCATACTGATGCTTAATGCAAACATGAAATAACATTTATTTTAGGTTTAACACTAATCCCGAAGGTAGAGGGAGTGTGCGATGGTGATCGTATCAACCTTGGAATCACTTCCAACACACATCGTCACTTCGCTCTTAACTAGTCTCTGTTCATTCCGCAACTCCAGTTTCGAGTTACTAATCTTAGCAACTGAACCGGTATAAAATACCCAGGGGTTGCTAGGAACACTAGTAAAGTACACATCAATAATTTGTATATCAAATATATCTTAGTTCACTTTTTCCATCCTTCTTATCTGCCAAATAGTTTGGGGCAGTTCCACTTCCAGTGACCATTTCCTTTGCAGTAGAAGCACTTAGTTTCAAGCTTGGGTCTAGCTTTGGCCTTCTTCATGGGAGTGGAAACTTGCTAGCCATTCTTCTTGAAGTTCCGTTTCTTTCCCTTGCCCTTTTACTTGAAACTAGTGGTCTTGTCAACCATCAACACTTGATGCTCTTTCTTGATTTCCACCTTCGCCGATTTCAGCATCACGAAGAGCTCGGGAATCGCTTTCGTCATCCCTTGCATTATAGTTTATCACGAAGTTCTAGTAGCTTGGTGATAGTGACTAGAGAACTCTGTCAATCACTATCTTATCTGGAAGATTAACTCCCACTTGATTCAAGCGATTGTAGTACCTAGACATTCTGAGCACATGCTCACTGGCTGAGCTATTCTCCTCCATCTTGTAGCTATAGAACTTGTTGGAGACTTTGTATCTCTCAACATGGGCATTTGCTTGAAATATTAACTTCAACTCTTGGAACATCTCATATGCTCCATGGTGTTAAAAATCTTTTTGAAGTCCCGGTTCTAAGCCATAAAGCATGGCGCACTAAACTATTAAGTAGTCATCATATCGAGCTTGCCAAATGTTCATAATGTCTGCATTTGCTCATGCAATAGGTTTGTCAACTAGCAGTGCATCAAGGACATAATTCTTCTGTGCATCAATGAGGATAATCCTTAGATCACGGACCCAGTCCGCATCATTTCTACTATCATCTTTCAGCTTATTTTTCTCTAGGAACATATCAAAAATAAACGGGGAACTACATCGCGAGCTATTGATCTACAACATAATTTGCAAATACTATCAGGACTAAGTTCATGATAAATTAAGTTCAATTAATCAAATTACTTAATAATTCCCACTTAGATATACATCCCTCAACTCATCTAAATGATACGTGATCCAAATCAACTAAACCAAGTCCGATCATCACGTGAGATGGAGTAGTCATCAACGGTGAACATCTCTATGTTGATCATATCTACTATATGATTCACGTTCAGTCTTTCGGTCTCCAATGTTCTGAGGCCATGTCTGTACATGCCAGGCTCGTCAAGTTTAACCCGAGTATTCCTCATGTGCAAAACTGTCTTGCACCTGTTGTATTTGAACGTAGAGTCTATCACACCCGATCATCACGTGGTGTCTCAACACGACGAACTGTCACAACAGTGCATACTCAAGGAGAACACTTATACCTTGAAATTTAGTGAAGGGATCATGTCGTGGATTTGTCACGGTAGATGTCCTTAGTGTCAGGACTAAGTCGTGAGGCCAACGCGTCTATATGGTAGCTTGAAGGGTGAGGGAGTCCTGGATTAGGGGGTCCTCGGATAGCCGGACAATATACCTTAGATGAACTGTTGGACTATGAAGATACAAGACTCAAGACTTTGTCCCTTGTCCGGATGGGACTCTCCTTTGCGTGGAAGGCAAGCTTGGCAATACGGATATGTAGATCTCCTCCCTTGTAACCGACTCTGTGCAACCCTAGCCCCCTCTAGTGTCTATATAAACCGGTGGGTTTAGTCCGTAGGACAACAACAATCATAATCATAGGCTAGCTTCTAGGGTTTAGCCTCTACGATCTCGTGGTAGATCAACTCTTGTAATACTCATGTCATCAAGATCAATCAAGCAGGAAGTAGGGTATTACCTCCATCGAGAGGGCCTGAACCTGGGTAAACATTGTGTCCCCCGCCTCCTGTTGCCATTCGCCTTAGACGCACTGTTCGGGACCCCCTACCCGAGATCCGTCGGTTTTGACACCGACATTGGTGCTTTCATTGAGAGTTCCACTGCACCGTCACCATAAGGCTTGATGGATCCTTCGATCATCGACAACGATGCAATCCAGGGTGAGGTTTTTCTCCCCTGGCAGATCTTCGTATTCGGCGGCTTCGTACTGTGGGCCAACTCGCTTGGCCATCTGATAGTGTTCGAGAAATCCCACCTGTAGCTACTCCGGCTCTCAATCCGAAGCATATTGCGCCGTCAGAGGATGGGTGGATGGACCCCGCCACGGAGACCACACACTCAGCAGCGATAGAGCCGAATACTAACTTCACCACCTATGAGACCCGTGTTGCCGGACACTTGGATTCGTCCCCGGCCACGGGCTCCGAACCGCCTGCGTCCGTGCCAATCGAATCTGATTGGGCACCGATCATGGAGTTTTCCTCCACGCATATCTTTCAGCACTCACCATTGGGCGACGTGCTAAACTCATTAAGGTCTCTCTTCTTGTCTGGAAATCCTTGGCCGAACTATGTCCGGCTTGAGTGGGAAGAGGACGATGAAGAAATTCGTTCCCCACCCACCACCCACTTAATAGCCACTGTCGAAGAGTTAACCGACATGCTCGATTTAGGCTCCGAAGACATCAACGGTATGGACGACGATGCAGGAGACGAATAGGAACCACCGCCCATAGGGCGCTGGACTGCCACCTCATCATATGATACATACATGGTGGACACCCCCAAAGAAGGCGATGGCGATAAGGCAACAGAGGATAATCCCTCCAAGAAGCAATTCAAGCACCGGCATCAGCGGCGCCGCTCTAAGTCCCGCCATATCAAAAGCAGCGATACCGGCACAAGAGACAATAATGCTCCGGGTAGTGCCTAAGACGAAGACAATCCCTCCCTGCAAGGCCTCGAGCGGGAGGATGGGCAAGCCAGCCCTCAAGAACAGGCAGCAGACGGAGAATCAGATGATGACAACTACATGCCTCTCTCCGAAGACGAGGTGAGCCTCAGCGACAAAGAATTTATCGCCTAAGGATCCCGTCGAGCAGGAGCGCTTCAAGCCCCGGCTTATAGCACAGCAAATAGCCTCAAGAAAAAGCAACAACAGCTTCGAGCTGATCAAGATCTGCTAGCGGATAGATGGACTGAGGTCCTGGCGGCCGAGGTATACGAACTCGAGCGCCCAACCAAGAGTTACCCAAAGCGCACGTTTCTACCCCAACTCGAGAAGGAAGCATTAAAACCTACATTACCAGCGTTGATGCGGCTGATCGGCCACCTCGTGGCCGAGACAGAGTGGCATATCAGTCCGAAGTCCATCCCGCACCCCGTTGCCATCACGCACCCCGTCGCCATTCAAACAAAAATACCAAGGCCCAGGGCAACACGCGGGACCTACGAGACATATTGGAAAACAAAGCAGGACATACAAGATCGATGTACGGATCACGGGGGCGCGCCCCAACGCGTGATGATGATCGTCACGCCGGATACACTAAAAGCAAATCTGGTCGGGCCGAATACAGCAGACAAGACACGTATGAACTGCGTCGTGACATAGCCCAGCACAGAGGCGCCGCACACCCCCTATGCTTCACTGATGAAGTAATGGATCATGAATTCCTAGAAGGGTTTAAACCCGTGAACATTGAATCATATGATGGTACTACAGACCCCATGGTATGGATTGAAGACTTCTTCCTCCACATTCACATGGCCCGCGGGACGATCTACACGCCATCAAGTATCTCCCACTTAAACTCAAAGGGCCAGCTCGGCATTGGCTGAACAGCTTGCCGGCAAACTCCATTGGAAGTTGGGAGAACCTGGCAGACGCATTCCTGGACAATTTCCAGGGCACTTATGTGCGACCACCGGATGCTGACGATTTAAGTCACATAACACAACAGCCCGGAGAGTCAGCCAGGAAATTCTGGACTCGTTTCCTAACTAAAAAGAACCAAATTGTCGACGGTCCGGATGCCGAAGCCCTAGTAGCTTTTAAACATAACATCCATGATGAGTGGCTCGCTCGACATCTCGGCCAAGAGAAGCCAAAATCCATGGCAGCCCTCACGACACTTATGACCCGCTTTTGCGCGGGCGAAGATAGTTGGTTAGCTCACAACAACAACACAACAAGCAAACCTGGCACATCAGAGGCCAGCGATAGCAATGGCAAACCACGACGCAACAAACACAAGCGCCACAAATATGGTGAAAATGCCGAAGATACGGCAGTTAATGCCTGATTTAGTAGCTCAAAGTCCGGTCAGCGGAAAGGGCCACTCAAAAATAACAATTCGGGTCCATCCAGTCTGGACCGCATACTCGATCGCCAATGCCAAATTCATGGCACCCCAGGAACGCCAGCCACCCATACCAACAGAGAATGTTGGGTCTTCAAACAAGCCGGCAGGGCAGGCGCCAAAAACAAAGAAGGGGGGTCTCAAAGCGATGATGGTGATGAAGAACCCAGATCACCGAACACAGGAGGGCAAAAGAAATTTCCCCCGCAAATCCAAATGGTGAACGTGGTAAACACCACCCAAATTCCCAACCCGGACCGAATACGCACCCTTAGGGATGCTGAATTAACGGAACTAGTCGTCCCACAATATAAACTAGGGCCGTTCACCTTCAACCGCACGGATCATCCGGTTAACACCAATCAGGGCAATCCAGCCGCACTAGTGCTTGACCCAATAATTGACGGGTTCCACCTCACACGAGTCCTTATGGACGGAGGCAGCAGTCTAAACCTGCTTTACCAGGATACAGTGTGCAAGATGGGCATCGATCATTCGATGATCAAACCCACTAAAGCCACCTCCAGAGGCATTATACCAGGGGTGGAAGCCAGCTGTACAGGCTCCATTGCCCTTGAGGTAGTCTTCGGATCACCAGACAATTACCGTATCGAGGAGTTAATCTTTGAAATCGTCCCTTTCCGCAGTGATTATCAGGCACTGCTCGGACGAACCGCGTTCGCTCGATTCAACGCGGTGCCACATTATGCCTACCGTAAGCTCAAAATGCCCGGTCCACGCGGCATCATCACGGTTAATGGCAAGGACGAACTTTACTTCGGCACCAACAAGTACACCGCTGCCTTACCAGCAGAAGCAACGAGCAGCACCTTGCAGCCGAACCTCGAGTCGACGGCCAGGCTCCCGGACACCGTCAAAGGACTCCGAACTACTTCGCGGCAGGATAGCCCGGCTCGTCCAGAGCTCAATTAAATACTCCGACGAAGGCCAGGACAGGCCGCACTCAATGGCTCAACCGCTCTCCCGGCACGCAAACATTTCTTACATTTCCTTCGCAGGTTCACCTTTGCGTCGACCAAGACGGGTAACATGAAGGCAGCTCGAACGCGCAAGGGAATCTTTTGATATTCCCCGATGACCATCGAACGCGCAAGGGAATCTTTAGATATTCCCCGATGACCATCTGACTATACTCCGGATCCGCACACAACTTCTTCTCCCCTGGTCTCAGCAGGTTCCACAGTCATATTTGTTTTTTATCATTACCTGTACTCATACGCAACAACATACTATTCAAATAAAACATGTGGATTTATATGACGCTTTTCTGCTGTCATTTCTTATTAAAATTCTTTTGTCGTGGCATACGTACACCGCGATATGCCTTTAAACATGCCAGGGGCTTGTTTTACCAACCGTATGGGAACAAAGTCTGAACACCTTCGCGGAAGTTCGGCACCCCGAACTTATAGCATTATATGGATCAGCTCCGAATCATGTCTTGGGTCAATAGTTGGGTTTGCCCGGCTCCCATGTTTTTGTACCTTATGTTTCGCTATATCGGCTAAGGTAGCATTGGGAGAACTACTGCGATTGTGTCCCGGTTCTTCCGGACGAGCACCTCAGTAGAGAAAGCTGAAAACTGACTGTCATGATACGGCGAGAGCTGGTCAGCTGTTCGAGAGGTCGTAAAATCTTCAAAGATTTCTCCCGCATAATGCCATAACCAATGCAGCGTGTGATGGATCGGTTTTTCTTCCTATCAGGTGCTTATAGAGCCCCTAGTACAGTCCTCCAAACACCAGGGGCTGCGCATACCTAACTAAAGCTCCTATGGCTAAGTGTGAGTGATAAAGCCATATAGTCCGATTGCCTGGTTCGTTGTGCTGAACACCTCCTTCGAAGGACCCAGAACTGGGATAAAGAGTGATCAGGTTTATCCCGAACACCCCCGTACTTCTTACGTGGGGGCAGAAGCCGACGACTGGCCAACTCTTGGGTTTAACATATAAAACGACCGCACAGGAGGGTAAACTTTTATATAACATGCAATAAATAATATAAATGACCTTGTTCAAACATTACAAAGGACAATATGATTTGCATTCATGGAAATATAATGTCCTTGGCGCATAGCTCTGCTGCAAGGTAGGATCCTTTCAGGACACTCTCATAATATAATCCGGGCTTGCCGTGCTCCTTCCCCTCTAGCGGTCCTTCGGTCATCAGCTTTTCAGCATCCATCTTCCCCCAGTGCACCTTTGCGCAGGCGAAGGCCATTCGCGCACCCTCTATACAGACCGACCGCTTGATGACGTCAAGTCGAGGGCGAGCACTCACAAGCCGCTTCACGAGCCCGAAGAAGCTGCTTGGAATCGGCTCGGCGGGCCATAACCGTATAATCAAATCCTTCATGGCTAGTTTCGCCGCCTTATGCAGTTCGATCGGCTATCTCAGTTGATCGACAAAAGGCACCGGATAATTCGGTGCCAAATACTGCGACCAGAAAAGCTTTTCCGCAGTGTTCCTTTCTTCGGTTCGGCAGAATTGGGCGGCATCCGATATGCTGCGGGGCAGCTCCACAAATGCCCCTGAAGAAATCCGAATTTAAAATTAGAAACACAATGTTCTCCTCACATACTTGCTTTACATGGAAAAAAGCCTTATCCGCCGCGATCTTCCTCGCCTCTTGGATCTCCTGCAGGGCGCTCTGGGTTCCCCCCCGGGCATCGCTCATGGCCCGATGAGCCTTGGTGAGTTCGGATTCTTTCTCTGTTAAACTCTGCTCCAAGGTCTCGCATTTCCTCATGGCCTCTTGAAGCTCCTGCTTAGCCTCGACAACCCTGGCCTCGCGTTTCTCACAAAGAGCATGCTCTGCGGCTCCCTTTTCCTCGGCCTCGGCCACAGCCTTCTTAAGAGCCTCGACTTCGGTCATCATCCCTAGCACAAATCATGAAACATATTTTATCATACTGAAAATTCATTCGCAATAAACACGAACAAGACTTGCGCATACCTTGTTTATCTCCCAACTGCATTTTCAACTGGCCAAGTTCTTCTTTGGCCCGCTCCAGACTTTGATTCAGTCCGAAGACCTCCGCAGTATGAGAGGTAGCATCCGCTACAGATGCCTGCTTATAACAGAAGAGAAATATATGTCATCCAATGAGTCTTCCTGCGAACATAAATTTGATCCTCTGTCCGGTTCTTTCTTTCACCGAACAGTGTATCAGGGGCTACTATCCATACCATGACACTCTTCGAAACCTCATAAAACATACCTCAAAACCTTTTATAAGGCTGATATAGGCTTCATTCAGTCCACTCTTCGCAGACTGAATCTGCTCAATCACCGCACCCATAAGGGCACGGTGTTCATCGACGATGGAGGCGCTCTTTAGCGCCACCAAAAAAGCATCCGACACCTCTGGTTGGACAAAGGTTGCCGGTGGAACAGGCATGCCCCCTCCAGCTGAGAGAGGCTGCCTGCTTGATTCTGGAGCCGTATTGGTCTCCAGAATTGCATCCGCCTGAGAGCTGAATTCAAGATGGCCCCCGCCGTCAGCTCCCATGGGAATTTTCTCCCCCATGTGTCCGGCCCCTGAAGTTTGACCTCCAGGCACCGCCTTCACGGTCTTTTCCTCTCCTACTTGGACGGGGTCCCTCTGGGACGAAGCCACGTAGTTATTCACCTGTTTGGAGGAACGGGCCTTCGGGGGCGTCCCGCTCTCCATAGCATCCGAGCTCAGCGAATCCTTTGATGAGGATTGTTTGGTACGGGACCTCGCCGGACTACAAAAATTACGGCTCAGGTTAAAATATTATGCCATGATGAGTCTGGATGCATAAACGTACTCAGATTCAATATACTCACGAATTCACCAGGGGCTGGGCCCTGGGATCCCATGCCGAGCCATTGTCGGCGGCGGCACTGGACTCCTTCGGAAGAGGAGCTTTTCCCCTTTTAGGCGACTCGGCCTCCAAGTGTGCGGAGGACGTCCTCTTCTTTCTTCCCCCGCAAGGGATTCATCTTCCTCCTCCTCCTCGTCCTCTTCAGAGGCGGAATAGGCATCAGAGCCTTTGGGTATTGTGTCCGAAGTGCCGCGGTGACGAAGGCCGCCCCGGGTCTTTTTGGCCTCCTTCTCGGCCGTCTTCTTCGGCACCTTGTAAGGCGCTGAGACCAGCATCTTCGTCAGAAGTGGGACGGCTGGTTCTTCGGGAAGTGGGGCCGGACAATGGATCCGCTCCGCCTTCTTCGTCCAGCCCTAGGAGAGTTGTAGAAAACACATTAAGCGCTTCCTTTGGGTTATGGAGATAAAAAGTATGATGACTTACCGAACTTGCAGGGCGGGACAGTTGGTACCCGCGGTCTTCGACGGAGTCCGGCCATGATTTGCTGGACTTGAAAAGCACCTTCCAGATGTCTTTGTGCGAGGAGCCGAAAAGCTCTCGCGGGCTTTGGTGCTTGGCCGGATCGAATTCCCATAGATTGCAAGTCCAGTGTTGACAAGGCAGGATCCGGCGAACTAACATCACCTGGACTACATTGACAAGTTCAATGTTCTGGTCCCCCATATTGTTAACGCGCGTCTGGAGCACTGACAATTCGTCGGACGAAGACCAGTTCAGGCCCTTCTTAACGCAGGATGTAAGCCGTAGAGGGGCTCCGGATCGAAACTCAGGAGTAGCGGCCCATTCCGAGACGCGCGGCTCGGTGATGAACCACTTTGTTGCCACTCCTTGACGGAATCATTATAGGTGCCTTGATACGTCTCCAACGTATCTATAATTTATGAAGTATTCATGCTATTATATTATCCATCTTGGATGTTTTATGGGCTTTATTATGCACTTTTATATTATTTTTGGGACTAACCTATTGACCCAGAGCCCAGTGCCAATTCATGTTTTTCCCTTGTTTCAGTGTTTCGAAGAAAAGGAATATCAAACGGAGTCGAAACGGAATGAAACCAACTGAAGAAGTTATTTTTGGAACGAAAGCTACCGAAAAAACTTGGAGTGCACGCCAGGAAAGAGACGAGGGAGCCACGAGGCAGGGGGCGCTCCCACCTCCCTAGGGTGCGCCCTCCACCCTCGTGGGCCCCTCGTGGCTCCCCTGATGTACTTCTTCCGCCTATATATATCCATATACCCTAAAAACTTCGAAGAACAGAATAGATCTGGAGTTCCGCCGCTGCAAGCCTCTGTAGCCACCAAAAACCTCTCGGGAGCCCGTTCGGGCACCCTGCCGGAGGGGGGAACCCTCACCGATGGCCATCTTCGTCATCTCGGCGCTCTCCATGACGAGGAGGGGGTAGTTCACCCTCGGGGCTGAGGGTATGTACTAGTAGCTATGTGTTTGATCTGTCTCTCTCTCTCTCTCTCGTGTTCTTGAGGTGATACGATCTTGATGTATCGCAAGCTTTGCTATTACAGTTGGATTTATGTCGCTTCTCCCCCTCTACTCTCTTGTAATGGATTGAGTTTTCCCTTTGAAGTTATTTTATCGGATTGAGTCTTTCAATGATTTGAGAACACTTGATGTATGTCTTGCGTGGGATACCCGTGGTGACAATGGGGTGTTCTATGGATCCACTTCATGTATGTTTTGGTGATCAACTTGCGGGTTTTTCCCATGAACCTATGCATAGGGGTTGGCACACGTTTTCGTCTTGATTCTCCGGCAGAAACTTTGGGGCACTCTTTGAGGTTCTATGTGTTGGTTGAATAGATGAATCTGAGATTGTGTGATGCATATCATATAATCATACCCACGGATAGTTGAGGTGACATTGGAGTATCTATGTGACATTAGGGTTTTGGTTGATTTGCATCTTAAGGTGTTATTCTAGTACGAACTCTAGGGCTGTTTGTGACACTTATAGGAATAGCCCAACGGATTGATTGGAAAGAATAACTTTGAGGTGGTTTCGTACCCTACCATAATCTTTTCGTTTGTTCTCCGCTATTGGTGACTTTGGTGTGACTCTTTGTCGCATGTTGAGGGATAGTTATATGATCCAATTATGTTATTATTGTTGAGAGAACTTGCACTAGTGAAAGTATGAACCCTAGGCCTTGTTTCAACACAGTGCAATACCATTTGTGCTCACGTTTACCACTTGCTACCTTGATGTTTTTATATTTTCAGATTACAAAACCTATATCTACCATCCATATTGCACTTGTATCACCATCTCTTCGCCGAACTAGTGCACCTATATAGTTTACCATTGTATTGGGTGTGTTGGGGACACAAGAGACTCTTTGCTATTTGGTTGCAGGGTTGCTTGCGAGAGACCATCTTCATCCTACGCCTCCCACGGATTGATAAACCTTAGGTCATCCACTTGAGGGAAATTTGCTACTGTCCTACAGACCTCTGCGCTTGGAGGCCCAACAACGTCTACGAGAAGAAGGTTGTGTAGTAGACATCAAGCTCTTTTCTGGCGCCGGTGCCGGGGAGGTGAGTGCTTGAAGGTATATCTTTAGATCTTGCAATCGAATCTTTTTTTCTTGTTTTAGCACTAGTTTGTTTTATAAAAGAAAATTACAAAAAAATGGAATTGAGTTTGCCTCATACGCTTCATCTTTTTAATATCTTTCGTGAGTATGATGGAAAGGAAAATTGTGCCATAGTATTAGAAGAAGAATACATTAAAATGTTTGGTACTAGATCTTTGTATGATGAGAATTATTGCAATGTTGTTAGTATGAACTCCTTGAATATCCAAAGTACTAATGATGATTGCACTAGTTATGATGAAAATGTATCCTATAAACATGTCAATTTTTGTGGAGTGCATTGGGTTTGCAAGTACACACCAAATAGGGAAGATAGATATTGCAAGAGGCAGAAGTACTTGGAAAGTAAATGGTTGCAAGAAAGGCTAGATGTGAGTGCTGAAAATTTATAGTATCTTAACCATACTTGTGAACTTTGCAATGAACATGGTCATTTAAATATCAAATGCAAATTGTTTCATGATCGAATCGTGTCCAAAAATTGTGATGATTTGATTTCCCTTGCACATCATAATGAACTTAGTTTGCTTTTGGGTTATGAATAAATGAAACGTCGAACTAAGCATATTCCATAATATAACCTTCAGAAATTCCTCGATATTGATCTAGAAGAAATTTATATGTATTGTGCGGTGAATTGCATTGAAAATCCTTATATTGCCGATTACATAAAGAAAAGAAAACAAATAGAGGATGAAGAGAATACTAATGAAAGGGAAGAGACCTCCCAATATCCTCCTATTATTTCTTATGATGAATCAGGTAACGAGGAGGAGCCTTCTATTCAACCAATCTCATCAATAAGGAGCTCCAAGAAGAGGATTGAACCCACACATGATGGGGTGAAGAAGAAGAAAAGAAAAAGGAAGAGAGGTAAAAAGACATCTCTCCCAAATAATGTTGCTCCTATATTGTTGTGCCTCATGAAAATGAATCAAAAATAATTGTGGAAGATGATTCACTTGATGATGATCTCGTTATGCCTATTGCTTGTTGTGATGATTATGATTGGGAAGATAATGATACTTCTTATGATCTTGAAAATCTTTTTGGCACTTGCTTGGAAGAATATGATAATAATGTTTGCTATACTATTGGTGCTATCCATACTATTAATGATAAGAGTGATTATGCTTATGATATGAAAAGGCCCAAGCTTGGGGATGCTATGTTTGATGAAGATGATGTTTTTGAGAATATATTTGCTGCAATTAATGTTTGTTCCAAGCTTGGGGATGCTACGTTTAATGAGGATGATATTTTAAGTCTCCCAAGTTTTGATATGCAAATTTATAATAATGATAGCATGCCTCCTACTTATGATGATTATATTGATGAAAGAGGGTTTGGAAGAGTGTCAACTTTAGGAAGTAGTGATCCCACTATTTTGGAGGATGTTGAATCTTATAATATTTATGAAAGTGGATTTGGAGAGTTCATGACTTTATTTAGTGATGAGTCCAATATCTTGGAAGAGGTTTCAATCGATTATGATGAGAACAAAGTTGCTACTTATGATGATTATTGTGATGAAACTTATGCTATAAAAAGTAGAGATGATTATATTTATAAAACTTGTCATGATTATGATTACCCTTTTTCTGAACATTACTCTATTAATGTGGAAACAATTTATAGTATTCAAGTCCCTTATGATACTCCCACTATTCCGAATGAGAAGAATTTTGCTTATGTGGAGAGTAGTAAATTTTTCTATGCTTGTAGATCATGAAAAGAATGCTTTAGGTGCTGGTTATATTGTTTAATTAATTCATGATGCTACTGAAAATTATTATGAGGGAGGAATGTATGCTTGTAGGAATTGCAATAATATCAAGTTTCCTCTCTATGTGCTTAAAATTGTAAAGTTATGTTTGTTTTGCCTTCCTATGCTAGTTGATTATTGTTCCCATAAGGTTTTTGCTCACAAAATCCATATGCACAGGAAGTGGGTTAGAATTAAATGTGCTAGTCATATTCTTCATGATGCTCTCTTTATGTTTCAATTCTTATCTTTTTTGTGAGCATCATTGAAATCATCATGCCTAGCTAGGGGCGTTAAACGTTAGCGCTTGTTGGGAGGCAACCCAATTTTATTTTAGTTTCTTACTTTTTGGTTCTGTTTAGGAATAAATAATACATATAGCTTCTGTTTAGATGTGGTTTTGTGTTTTAATTAGTGTTTGTGCCAAGTAGAACCTTTGGGAAGACTTGGGTGAAGTCTTTATGATCATGCTGTAAAAAAACAGAAACTATAGCGCTCATGAGATTAGCTTCAACATTTTACTGGAGAGTGCTATTTAGTTCATTCTTTTTGCAGATGATTACTAGACAAATTCCTCAAGTCCACCAATTTATTTTAGAATTTTTGTACTTCCAGAAGTTTGCATTAGTTACAGATTACTACAAATTGTTCTGTTTTTGACAGATTCTGTTTTTCGTGTGTTGTTTGCTTATTTTGATGAATCTATGGCTAGTAAAATAGTTTATAAACCATAGAGAACTTGTAATAAAGTAGGTTTAACACCAATATAAATAAAGGATGAGTTCATTACAGTACCTTGAAGTGCTGTTTTGTTTTCTTTCGCTAACAGAGCTTACGAGATTTTCTGTTAAGTTTTGTGTTGTGAAGTTTTCAAGTTTTGGGTAAAGATTCGATGGACTATGGAACAAAGAGTGCCAAGAGCCTAAGCTTGGGGATGCCCAAGGCACCCCAAGGTAATATTCAAGGACAACAAAGAACCTAAGCTTGGGGATGCCCCAGATGGCATCCCCTCTTTCGTCTTTGTTCATCGGTAACTTTACTTGGAGCTATATTTTTATTCACCACATGATATGTGTTTTGATTGGAGTGTCATTTTATATTATTTTGTTTTGCTTGATATTTGAATAAAATACCAAGATCTGAAATTCTTAAATGAGAGAGAGTCTTCACATAGCTACATAATTATTTGACTATTCATTGAGCTTCACTTATATCTTTTTGGAGTAGTTTGTCATTTACTCGTGTGCTTCATTCACATCCTATGAGTAAATGGTTGAATGATTTGAATGTCATAAATCTGAAATTATACATTCTTCATATGCTTACCCCATGGTGAGTAATGTCTTCACATATAAGAAGTAGAGGTGGTAAAATTATTGAAGGTTAGGAAACATTGTATTGGTCACTTGAACAATTCATGAAAGAATATTGAAGGAGAGAGATTTCACACATAAATATAATATCATGGACATATTTTGTAATTGTGAGCACTCATTAAAATATGACATGATAAAAGGTTGATGTTGGACAAGTAAGACAATGTAATGGGTTATGTTTTCTTATATCCGAAATAAAGTATATTGTCATGGATCGCTTAACACGTTGAGCTTGCCTTTCCCCCTCATGCTAGCCAAATTCCTTGCACCAAGTAGAGATACTACTTGTGCATCCAAACTCCTTGAACCAAGTTTCTTCCATGAGTATCCACCATATCTACCTATATGCGGTATTTACCTACCGTTCCAAGTAAATTTGCATGTGCCAAACTCTAAACCTTCAAATAATAATCTGCTTTGTATGCCTGAATCGCTCATGTAGCGACTACGGGTTAGCAGTATCTTCCATGCTAGGTGGGTTATTCTCACGATGAGTGGACTCCGCTCATCATTCACGAGAAGATGGCTGGTAACTAGGATGCTCAGTCCCATGATCAAAAGATCAAAATCAAATCAAAAATAATTGCAAATAAAACTCCCCCAGGTTTGATGTTAGTTGGAGGCACCCTTCGTTTCGGGCAAGCCATGGATTGATGATTGTTGGTGGAGGGGGAGTAAAAATCTTTACCTTTCTGTTTGGGAACCACCTATAATGTATGTAGTATGGAAGATATTGGGAACTCTTGGTCATTATGTTGACAATGAAAGCATACCTCTCAAAATTATTTTCATCTCTGTTTTTGCTTTGAACTCTGGCACTTCTGCAAATCCCTGCTTCCCTCTGCGAAGGGCCTATATTTTACTTTTATGCAAGAGTCATGGTGATCTTCACCTTTCCCTTTTTCATTTTATCCTTTGGCAAGCACCTCGTGTTGGAAAGATTCTGATATGTATATCCAATTGGATGTAAGGAATCATGAACTATTATTGTTGACATTACCCTTGAGGTAAAAGGTTGGGAGGAAAATCTATAAGCCCCTATCTTTCTCTTTTTCTGATTAAAACTTTGAACCCATAAATATCGCGTGAGTGTTAGCAATTGTGAAAGACTAAATGATAGTTGAGTATGTGGAGTTTGCTAAATTAAAGCTCTGACATAGACTCTTCCTGAAAATAAGATGAATTGTAATTGTTTGATGACTAAAACACGGTTTGTTAGTTTTCATGAAGGTTTATGATCTATACTTTAACATGTGAATATTTTGTTACTTGATCATGAAAAGTTCTATGAGTTGAGCTACTGTTATGACATATAATGATGCTAGAAAAGGTGATTGAAATTATCATTGATCAAACTTATGCACCTACTAGCATTCACACTTCATAAATTATTTCTTTTATCATTTACCTACTCGAGGACGAGTAGGAATTAAGCTTGGGGATGCTGATACGTCTCCAACGTATCTATAATTTATGGAGTATTCATGCTATTATATCATCCATCTTGGATGTTTTATGGGCTTTACTATGAACTTCTATATTATTTTTGGGACTAACCTATTGACCCAGAGCCCAGTGCCAGTTCCTGTTTTTTCCCTTGTTTCAGTGTTTCGAAGAAAAGGAATATCAAACAGAGTCGAAACAGAATGAAACCAACTGGAGAAGTTATTTTTGGAAGGAAAGCTACCGGAAAAACTTGGAGTGCACGTCAGGAAAGAGACGAGGGAGCCACGAGGCAGGGGGCGCGCCCACCCCCCTAGGGCACGCCCTCCACCCTCGTGGGACCCTCATGGCTCCCCTGACGTACTTCTTCTGCCTATATATATCCATATACCCTAAAAACTTCAAAGAACAGAATAGATCTGGAGTTCCGCCGCCGCAAGCCTCTGAAGACACCAAAAACCTCTCGGGAGCACGTTCTGGCACCCTGCCGGAGGGGGGAACCCTCACCGGTGGCCATCTTCATCATCCCGGCGCTCTCCATGACGAGGAGGGAGTAGTTCACCCTCGGGGCTGAGGGTATGTACTAGTAGCTATGTGTTTGATCTCTCTCTCTCTCTCTCTCTCGTGTTCTTGAGGTGATACGATCTTGATGTATCACAAGCTTTGCTATTATAGTTGCATCTTATGTTGCTTCTCCCCCTCTACTCTCTTGTAATGGATTGAGTTTTTCCCTTTCAAGTTCTTTTATCGGATTGAGTCTTTTAATGATTTGAGAACACTTGATTTATGTCTTGCGTGGGATACCCGTGGTGACAATGGGGTATTCTATTGATCCACTTGATGTATGTTTTGGTGATCAACTTGCGGGTTCTGCCCATGAACCTATGCATAGGGGTTGGCACACGTTTTCGTCTTGATTCTCTGGTAGAAACTTTGGGGCACTCTTTGAGGTTCTATGTGTTGGTTGACAAGATGAATCTGAGATTGTGTGATGCATATCGTATAATCATACCCACGGATAGTTGAGGTGACATTGGAGTATCTAGGTGACATTAGGGTTTTGGTTGATTTGCGTCTTAAGGTGTTATTCTAGTATGAACTCTAGGGCTATTTGTGACACTTATAGGAATAGCCCAACGGATTGATTGGAAAGAATAACTTTGAAGTGGTTTCATACCCTACCATAATCTATCCGTTTGTTCTCCGCTATTAGTGACTTTGGAGTGACTCTTTGTTGCATGCTAAGGGATAGTTATATGATCCAATTATGTTATTATTGTTGAGAGAACTTGCACTAGTGAAAGTATGAACCCTAGGCCTTGTTTCAACACATTGCAATACCGCTTGTGCTCATGTTTACCACTTTCTACCTTGCTGTTTTTATATTTTCATATTACAAAAACCTACATCTACCATCCATATTGCACTTGTATCACCATCTCTTCACCGAACTAGTGCACCTATACAATTTACCATTGTATTGGGTGTGTTGGGGACACAAGAGACTCGTTGCTATTTGGTTGCAGGGTTGCTTGAGAGAGACCATCTTCATCCTACGCCTCCCATGGATTGATAAACCTTAGGTCATCCACTTGAGGGAAATTTGCTACTGTCCTACAAACCTCTGCGCTTGGAGGCCCAACAACGTCTACAAGAAGAAGGTTTTGTAGTAGACATCATGCCTGTTGGCCATGTGACGTTGGGCATGTTGCTCACCATAGCGCCCCCGCACTCGGCGTGCTCGCCGCCAACTACCTTGGGCTTCACATTAAAAATCTTCAGCCATAAGCCGAACTGTGGAGAGATGCGGAGAAAAGCCTCGCACACGACAATGAATGTCGAGGTGTTGAGGAAGGAATTAAGGGACGGATCATGAAGATCGATCCCATAATAATACATGATGCCGCGAACGAATGGGTGGAGGGGAAACCCTAGCCCACGGACAAAGTGAGGGAGGAATACAACTCTCTCGTGGGGTTCCGGAGTAGGGACGATCTATCCCGCCGTCGGGAGACGGTGGCTGATTTTCTTGGCCAGATACCCGGCCTCCCGAAGCTTTTTGATATCCTTCTCCCGGACGGTAGAGGCCATCCACTTGCCTCCTGCTCCGGATCCGGACATTTTTGGAAGACCTTCGTGGGCAGAGAAGATGAACACTTGGGCGCTGGAGCTCGAGCGAAGGGGAATGGATCGGGAAGAAGAAAGCATGGGTGCGAAAGGGAGTCCTTATCCCCTTATAAAGGCAGCAGGGATTCTGCGCCTCCCCACATGCCTGGTAAACCCGCTTATTCCGCAAGCGCCATAATTGATGGCACGGTTGGGTTACCCACACCCGTATTGATGAGAATCCCGTGATAAGGGGACACGATCTCTACTTCGACAACATGTGCCAAGAAAACCGCCTCGCAGTATGTGAAGTAGCTGGTTAGAGAAATGGTTCGAATAATGACCGGGCCGTGGCATGATGTCACACTATGAAACTTGTCAGCAGATTAGATTTGTGGAATATTATACTCTCTACGGCGGTATGTGGAATTTATTTTACAGAGCCAGACACGATCCTTGTGTTCAAAATCTTCTATGGAGTATTCGGAAGAGGAACCCGCCTTGCAATGCCGAAGACAATCTGCGCGCCGGACTCATCGTCATTGAAGCCTGGTTCAGGGGCTACTGAGGGAGTCCTGGATTGGGGGGTCCTCGGATAGCCGGACTATATACTTTAGTCGGACTGTTGGACTATGAAGATACAAGACTCAAGACTTCGTCCCGTGTCCGGATGGGACTCTCCGTTGCATGGAAGGCAAGCTTGGCAATACGGATATGTAGATCTCCTCCCTCGTAACCGACTCTGCGTAACCCTATCCCCCTATGGTGTCTATATAAACCGGAGGGTTTAGTCCGTAGGACAACAACAATCATAATCATAGGCTAGCTTCTAGGGTTTAGCCTCTATGATCTCGTGGTAGATCAACTCTTGTAATACCCATATCATCAAGATCAATCAAGCAGGAAGTAGGGTATTACCTCCATCGAGAGGGCCCGAACCTGGGTAAACATTGTGTCCCCCGCCTCCTGTTACCATCCGCCTTAGACGCATAGTTCGGGACCCCCTACCCGAGATCCGCCGGTTTTGACACAGACAAAGGGGTTGGTCGGAACCGAGAGACGCGAGATTTTACCCAGGTTCGGCCCCTCACGATGGAGGTAAAAGCCTACATCCTGCTTCATTGATATTGATGATGATGATGATGATTACAAGAGTGCTCTATCTCGAGAGCTATTGACTTGTCTGTCTAAACCTAACTTGTGAAAACTTGTCCCTCTTGGGGTGCCCTGGCCCTCCTTATATAAGTTGGAGGGGCAGGTTACATGACTAGTCCTAGTAGCATTAGGATTACTCTATTACAAGTGGAGTCCTAGTCGTGCTTCCTTTGTAGGAGAATATTCCTTATGCCTTTCATCTTAAGCCGACCTATCATAACGTAAGCCGGCCTTCTAGGCCTTGAACCTTCTGGTCCTCCGGGTCTTGTCAGTCCTCTTACCCGCCTGCTGGGTCACCAATGAGTCACCTGGATCTGACGGGTCATCAGTGAATGGAGAGATCCCGGTAGGTCATCAGTGGGTCGCCAATTCAGGGCGGGTCAGCAGTGAATTGCCAAGTCCGGCCGGGTCATACTTCCGGCCAGGTCATACCGCAGAGTATATCCCCTACATTAGCCCCCAGTTTAATTTGGATTTTTCCATGTTAAACTGATCCTGAAAAATAAACATAATAACAAATTTGACAGGTTGTGCTCCAGGTTAAAAGTTTTTCTGAACCGGTACCTGATCATCCTTATATCCTTGTCATTTCCTTCTTTTGGAAAGTCCGGGTCGATAGACCAGCTTCATAATCAATTTGTGATTTTCAGCCGGCTTGAAGATGTAGAACTTGCCAATTTATGATTACCAAAATTGCCGGGTTATAAACAGATGAAGCCGAGTCATAATTGTTGCTGACGTCGGGTCAATCTGGTTTGCTCAAAACTAAGAATTTGAAGATATTTCTCCCTGATATCCATATTACCTGTAGCCCCAAAGTCTTAAGAGGAGAACATAGTGATAGCTTAAGACTTGCTTCAATATAAATGTTGCAACCTTTGAAGAAATCCAGATTGTTCATCTGAGTCACTAGTCAAAACTGAATATTCCACATATGTAGCCCCCAAGTGCCGGGTTGTCATGCTTGCAGCAACCTGGGACTTTGTAATTGTCTTATGCCCATAAAAACTTCAACCAGTGTAGCCCCCAAGGGCCGTGTCATTAAGCAATAATGAGCAGGGACTTTGTAGATATGATCATGTAGATTTGAATAACAACGTGTAACCCCCAAGGGCCGGGTTAGTAAGATAATACTGAGCTGGGACTTTATATATACTTAATTGAAAATAATATTATATGATGTAACCCTCACCATGGGGCTCGAACCCACGTCCACAAGGTTAAGAGTTTTGTACTTTACCAACTGAATAGTGGACCTTTCAATATAATGGATTAAGACTTGTGTACCTTGAATTTTTTAGAGGAGCAGTTGGTAGCCCCCAAGGGCCGGCTCATTACGATGTGATGACGCGGGTCTTCAATAAGGCAAGTAAAAAGAATGATCTTGCATTAGCCCCCGAGTGCCATGCACTACTAGGGAAAACCTTATACACAGAAACTTACCAGTAGCGTGGGACATAAAGAAGCGCTACTACAATTTACCACTAGCGCATGTTATCCAAACGCGCTGCAGCCAAGATCATAGCAGTAGTGCGTCTAACTGTAGAGGCACTACTACTACTACAATTCCCCTTACTATTCTCGCCAGGCTACCTATAGTAGTAGCGTGTCTAAGGAAAGAGCACTGCTACTAAGATTGTTGTAGCAGCGTGTTTCGCGCAGGAAGCGCTACTGCTAAGGAAAGGAAAATAAAATGAAAAACATATAGAAAAGTAAATGAAAATGAAAGAAATAGAAAAACGGGAAGGAAAAGAAGAAAATGTGAATGAAAATAAATGAAAAAGAAAAATAAAGGAGAAATGCATAGCAGCAGCGGGCTTTATCGACAGGCGCTTTCCGTGGAACGCGCTGCTGCTACTTTCCACTTAACCAACCGTTCTTCTTCCCCACACCCACTTCCCCCAAATCCAACACGCGTGCGCCTGCTGTCGCCGCCGTCATCACCCGACCGCCGCATGCTCTCCCGTCGCCCTCCGCACGCCGTCGACGCCGCCCCCGACACCGACCTCGACGCTGCCCCCGACCCCGACCTCGACGCCCCCCTACATCGCCACCATCCGCCGTGCGCCGCCACCCCGACCCCGACCCCTTCCCCGACCTCGACGCCGCATGCCCTCTCCCTAACTCCGCCAGCGCCCGAGGTGAGCACGCCCTCCTCCTCCTCCCCTACCTCTACCTAGCTAGGGTTCGTAGGGTTAAATTTCAGAGTTCATCTAATTAGTTAGGGTTCATCAAATTAGATGCTAATTATGGCAGTAGTTGTTAAATAGAATTAGTTTTAGAGTTCATCAAATTAGTTGGGGTTAAATTTTAGAGTTCATCAAATTAGTTAGGGTTAAATTTTAGAGTTCATCAAATTAGTTAGGGTTCATTAAATTTTAGAGTTCATCAAATTAGTTAAGGTTAAATTTTAGACTTCATCTAACTAGTTTTTTTACTGTTTTTTTGTAAGTGTTTAATAGAATTAGTAAGAAAATTAATATAACTAGTTGAACTAGTTTATTTTTAGTAAAAACTAGTTTATTATTATTTATAGTAAGTGCTTAATTGAACTAGTTGAGTTAATACAACTATTTTATTTTTAGTACGAAAATTAATAGAACTAGTTTACTTTTTTAGTTAAAGCAATTATTCCCGCATCGACATCGACGATGCCTATCCCGCATCCTTGTCGTCGAGTCGGCGGAGGACACCTGCGTCACCAGATGGGCCATGTCCGGGACTGGGCTCCGCCGGGGTGGTACTGGGAGGCGCTACCTACCGGGGGGCGCAGGTTGGTGAGGAGTCAGCCCGTCGTTAACCCGAACCTTCTTTGGTGGCGGTCGCGTGGGCCAGTGACGGTCCAGAGGCTCGAGGACCCCGCAGAGGTGGTGCGTCACTGTGTCAGTGAGGAGGACGCTCACGTCCGTCGCTACTTGTTTGCGTTGGAGCATAGGTTCTCCAATACCTGGCAGGTTCTCCAGGGATCTCACTGGAGCTATGATCCTGTGATGGTTCCTTCTCTGTGGGTGTCCACCACCCGCGCCGATACCCGTGGTGTGCTAGGGTTTTAGTTGTATTAGTGATGTTATATGTATGATACTATTCGAGATGTATTAGTAATAATATTCGACGATGTACGGACGCATGAGATGATTTACTTTTGCTTATTGAATGCATGCTAATTTGAATACTTATTTATTTTATGATTTGGTTTTGCTTATTGAATGCTCATGTTAATATGAATCCTATAAGATATTTTGAAATGTATATCTTGTGTTGCTCAAATAGGATATGTGCTTGCCCAAGTGGCCAGTCATGTTTGCAGGTTACACCTCCGAGTGGCCTATGTTTTGCCGGAGTGTTGATTCATTTCTGTTCCGGCAAATTTCAGGCGCTCGATATGTCCTATTTTAGCAAAGGTCATGCCGGATTTTTTCGTGAATTTTGGCATGACTTGTGCCAGAATATGTTGGAAATATCGAGTGCCCCGGATTTGTGTGTTGAGTATCCTGGTAGTTGCCTTTGATTGATTTTCAATTAATGTTTCAACTATGAACATAGGAAATGTCTGACGGCGAAAATGATTTCGGTCTTTGCAAATACTACGAAGATGAGTGCGGCCTGTGCGACAGAATCTTCCTAGATGATGATAGGCGCTTCAGCATCAAGCTGGACGAGAACTTCGAAGTGGATACAGTAAGTCACAATGACAAGTCTTTTTTCGTAATTAAACATGACATCTGCTTCATTTGCTTCAACTTATAATTTAAATTTTTTACTATTCTACTAGTGTATCCCCTGCCATGCAAGAGTTTTTGTCTTGGATAAGATAGGTTTCAGTTCTATGAAAACTACTATGGAGGTAAAGAGAGTTTACTTGAATACTGAGCATGGTTATACTTTCCATGCAAAATTATACAACGCAGACACCTACACCTATTTTGAATGCAAAACTTTGCAAGCACTATGCAAGGCTTATGCATTTGAGCCTGATATGGTTATCACCTTTGATATTCGTCCCGAAGATGATATTGAAGGTAATATCGACATCTGGGTTGATGTGCAGACGCCTCCAATTATACCATTATGTGAGTTTCTCAACCATATTTATGTCTTCGATATTGTTTATTCAAAAATAGTTGACAACTAATTTCTATTGATAACTTATTTCCATTCAAGCAAACATGTCCGACGCTTGGTAGACATGACCGTCCACTGTCCTGGGGTTGAACTAAACTGCGAGGAGATAGGTCATTATGTTTCATGGCTTGAGGATCTTCATACTGTCAAGACAAATTATTTTCCTGGACTTAAAAATCTTAGTACTCAAAACGTGCGACCAATAGTGTTCGTACTGAACTATGGTAACATCTATTTAGGAAAGATGGTAAGATTTTTACTATTTGTCCTCAGTGCATCTTTGGCATACATTATTTTTTAAGCTATACTTCATTGCTAAGTATGTTACTATACGATGTTCTTCAACAGGGACTCCCGATGAATGGTGTGCCTCATTGGATCGAGACTAAAGGTCCCATGAGAATTGCTAGCTTACGGCCAAGATATCCTACAATGCACTTTAGTACATTCAGGATTTCTAATAGCGAGGAATGCTTAATAGTGAAAGACTGGTTCAAAATTATGAACGATTGCAGAGAAGTACTAGGGGGCAGCTATCAAAAGCGCAACCCATGATTAGGAGACAGGTTCATCTGCATGCTCCAACTTGATGAAGCAGGAGTGATACACATGTTTTATGTTATTTTACCTGAGAGAGAGCAGAAGGAGTGATTAGCTAGCTAGAAATGAGTTATGATGATTAAATAGCTAGTGTTGGTGGTAATGACTATGATGATTATTATTAGCTAGTGTTGGTGGTGATTAGATAGCTACCGCAGCTAGTGTTGGTGGTGATTAGCTAGCTAGAATGAGTTTGAAGATGATGATGTGTGCTACACTATGACTATGATGATTAAATAGCTATTGTTGGTGGTAATGACTATGATGATGATTAAATAGCTTGTGTTGGCGGATTAGATTCAAGTGGAGGCAACATGTGGTGCACATCGAAAGTACTACTAGTCCAAACTAGATGAAGTTTGGGTTAGTAGTATACTTTTGACATGCACCACATGTTCCCTCCACTTGAACCTAATCCACCTTCATTTGACACACTGTTATGGACATATTGATATAACAACCTCATAATTGGTATTGTACGGAAATTTGTATAATGGCGTATAAATACACTAAAAATAAAAAATGTGAGAAAAAGAATACTAGTAGCGATGGAGAATAAACACGCTACTACTAGCTATATTAGCAGT
This sequence comes from Aegilops umbellulata, assembly GCA_032464435.1. Taxonomy (NCBI): domain Eukaryota; kingdom Viridiplantae; phylum Streptophyta; class Magnoliopsida; order Poales; family Poaceae; genus Aegilops; species Aegilops umbellulata. The sequence continues at coordinate 367,956,773 of CP136054.1, read as the reverse complement.
AGCGCTGGAGTGAACAAACGCTACTGCTATATGTCTTAGCAGCAGCGCGTGTAGCACGCGCTACTGCTAAGGAATAGCTGTAGCGCCTTATCAGTAGCGCGTCCTCCCGCGCTACTGATAGGCAAAATACTCACGCTACTGCTAGGGTTTTCCCTAGTAGTGATGGTCCATGCCGGCAGTGACATGGGACTTGCATATTTGATGTGATCTTAACTTGAATAATGTAGCCCCCAAGTGCCGGGTCGTAAGCCTGCAGTGACCTAGGACTATTCCTTCCACTCTAGAATAAATCATATCCATTGGTAAAATAATAGCCAATGTGCTGGAGCGACTTTGAAAACATCAATCATAATACTGGTTATTGATAACCATAATAAAAATTCAGCCATATTGGCTATTCGAGATTTGAATAATATAATCCGGTATGAAAACCTCAATCATTCAATATCATCATGAAAATCCAGCCAGTTTTGGCTATTAAAGATTTGAATACCTTATCAGTTGACAAGTAAATCCAGAGTTTTAAATACTCAGTGGTTCTTGGCCGATGGCGACTTAATGCGCATCCATTGTAATCCGGGATTTTTGTAACCCGTCGGCTTATAACCTTTATGAAAATCAATAATTGATAACCCTTTTGAAACACCAATTTCAATTTTTGATGATGGGCTTGAACTTAATTATTTATGCAAGTCATAGCTCTGCAAATCCTGCACCGAGTTTAAATAACATATGTCCTGGCGACTTAACATCAAAGCCAGGGCGGGTAACTACCCAAACATAATATAGTCTTGAGCAATTATGGAAAATACTAGCATTAAGGCCATTCAAGCCTAAACATACTGGCAACTTAAAGTTAAAAGCCAGAGCGGGTTAACAAACCTCAGATAACGAAAATAAATAGCATACCTATGATACTTATGAACATTGTCGGCTTATCATGCCAGTAAGGGTAATAACCCTGAAGATATAGAGCACAACGCCATGTTCGCTTTAGTCACACCGCCGGCTTATCATGCCATATGCAGCAAGGGTTAATATCCCAAAGCTTACAGCACAGCGCTTCCAAGTATACAAGATCATCATACACTGGCGACTTATAGTCCACAACCAGGCCAGGTTAATAAACACCGGATACTTTCTCATCACATACTGGCGACTTATAGTCCAAAGCCAGGCCGAGTTAATAAACACCGGATAATGTCATATATGAATCATAAAGCTTTATAAGCCTCATCGGTTTTCAACCATGTATTAACATGTCACAAAGGATGAACCTCAAAAAACTTTCAAATAGAAATCAAAAGAGAAACAAGGCTTTTCATAGGCTGCCAGGCCTAAAAATCATGTGCTTTCAAGGGCCGCACAACCACTGAGTTAAACCTTCATACAGACCTTATAAGCCGGACCTCACTTGACCAATCGTCATTTCAACTTTGAAAAGTTCAGGGTCTGTATAAGATTGACTTGTCAAAAGTACAGCGGGTCATTCCAGGATTACCTGGGCGGGTGGCAGTCTTAATAAGGCAGGATAACCCGGGTTTTTAGGTGAATACACCTGGTTTCCAAGCCTGGCTTTTAAGCCTATTACAAGGGTCATAAAAACTCTTGCCCGTTGAACAAAGAGCCCCCAAGTAATATATTTTTGAGCTATGCTCGCCGGGTACCTATGTTTGAGTTGTGTTGTGCAACAGACTCTCTTTGGTCCCTTTAGACCGGGCGTTAAGCCTCCAAGGGACCAATAATATGATAAGCCAATAAGGCAGGATACCCATGTTTGAACCGCGCATCATGGCAGCAAGTTCTCTTTGGCAACCTTTAATTTTTCTGAGAACTCGAACTTGCGAGAGATGAATTCTTTTTGAGCTGGGACTTTAAACCGGATATTGAGAGCTTCAGAGCTTTGTGGGAGACAAACTTCCCTTGAACCAGATTTTGAACCGGAATCTTTCCTGATAGTCCGGAATTCTTCTATTGAGCCAGAACTTTATGATTGTCAATCACTTTTTTAAGCCAGAAATTTTCTGACGGCCTTCAAATTTTTACCAATAGGGCAGTAGCCTCGAGGGCTGGTTTATTTTTCCCTCCAATGACCCGGAGTTCTTGAATTTTGCTGAAACTGGCAACATTTGCTGAGCTATGCCATCATAGCCCCCGAGTCTTAAGACGACTCGAAGAGTTGGCTTGAGATTCTTCATACTTTAACCATAGCATAAGATGTATATCAATGGCATTGATAACGCGATGTGAATCCACAGAAGGTTGAGGTGACTGTGGCGGGTTATAAATGACCCCGTAAGAGCTGTGTCAGCAACTCGGCCAATAGTTCATCCCGACTAGCTGTTTTGAAGTTAACCAAGCTGTAGTTGCGGCGACTTGTGCGCCTGCCCATTGAGCCATCCAGTGCATGATGTCTACTACGCAACCTTCTTCTTGTAGACGTTGTTGGGCCTCCAAGTGCAGAGATTTGTAGGACAGTAGCAAATTTCCCTCAAGTGGATGACCTAAGGTTTATCAATCCATGGGAGGCATAGGATGAAGATGGTCTCTCTCAAACAACCCTGCAACCAAATAACAAATAGTCTCTTGTGTCCCAATACACCCAATACAATGGTAAATTGTATAGGTGCACTAGTTCGGCGAAGAGATGGTGATACAAGTGCAATATGGATGGTAGATATAGGTTTTTGTAACCTGAAAATATAAAAACAGCAAGGTAACTAATGATAAAAGTGAGCGTAAGCGGTATTGCAATGCGTTGAAACAAGGCCTAGGGTTCATACTTTCACTAGTGCAAGTTCTCTCAACAATATAACATAATTGGATCATATAACTATCCCTAAACATGCAACAAAGAGTCACTCCAAAGTCACTAATAGCGGAGAACAAACGAAGAGATTATGGTAGGATACAAAACCACCTCAAAGTTATTCTTTCTGCTCGATCTATTCAAGAGTCCGTAGTAAAATAACACGAAGCTATTCTTTCCGTTCAATCTATCATAGAGTTCGTACTAAAATAACACCTTAAGACACAAATCAACCAAAACCCTAATGTCACCTAGATACTCCAATGTCACCTCAAGTATCCGTGGGTATGATTATACGATATGCATCACACAATCTCAGATTCATCTATTCAACCAACACAAAGAACTTCAAAGAGTGCCCCAAAGTTTCTACCGGAGAGTCAAGACGAAAATGTGTGCCAACCCCTATGCATAAGTTCACAAGGTCACTGAACCCGCAAGTTCATCACCAAAACATACATCAAGTGGATCACGTGATATCCCATTGTCACCACAGATAAGTACATGCAAGACATACATCAAGTGTTCTCAAATCTTAAAGACTCAATCTGATAAGATAACTTCAAAGGGACAACTCAATCCATTACAAGAGAGTAGAGGGGGAGAACCATCATAAGATACAACTATAATAGCAAAGCTCGTGATACATCAAGATCGGGCCGAATCAAGAACACGAGAGAGAGAGAGAGAGAGAGAGAGAGAGAGATCAAACACATAGCTATTGGTACATACCCTCAGCCCCGAGGGTCAACTACTCCCTCCTCGTCATGGAGGGCGCCGGGATGATGAAGATGGCCACCGGTGAGGGTCCCCCCCTCCGGCAGGGTGCCGGAACAAGGTCTCGATTGGTTTTTCGTGGCTACAGAGGCTTGCGGCGGCGGAACTCCGGATCTATTCTGTTCCCCGAAGTTTTTAGGGTATATTGATATATATATATAGGAGGAAGAAATACGTCAGGGGAGCCACGAGGGGCCCATGAGGGTGGAGGGCGCGCCTAGGGGGGTGGGCGCGCCCCCTGCCTCGTGTCTTCCTCGTTCCTTTCTTGACGTGGACTCCTAGTCTCCCGGGTTGCTTTCTTTCCAAAAATAACTTCTCCAGAAGGTTTCATTCCGTTTCGACTCCGTTTGATATTTCTTTTCTTCGAAACACTGAAACAAGGGGAAAACAGGAACTGGCACTGGGCTCTGGGTCAATAGGTTAGTCCCAAAAAATAATATAAAAGTGTATAATAAAGCCCATAAACATCCCAAACAGATAATATAATAGCATGGAACAATAAAAAATTAGAGATATGTTGTAGACGTATCAGTGCACACTGCGGCTGACCATATATAATAATTTGCCTCCAAATTGTTGGAAGAAAGAACCGGGCTACCCAAGTAGTGACTTGCTTGTACTCAATAAACAGCTCATGCAGACAGATGCGACCCGGTGTGTTGATGTAGACCAGCCCATGAGAGATGGACGATAAAGACGACCGCAACATCAAAGGCGGCACAGACAGATGAGTCGGCCATGGCGTTGTAAGCCGGTGTGGACAGACGAGTCAATCACAAGCACAGTAAGCCGTGCGGACGGGCGAGTCAATCACAGGCACGGTCCCGGCTAGTAGATGTAGATCAAGCCACATTGGCAGTCGACTTGCGCACATCCATTGAACAACGATCAAATGCGATCCCGACAAGTCGATGTAGACCGGGCCGCAAGGGCGGCGGTTTGTGCGTGTCCATTCATCGGGTAATATGTCACGGACTATCGCCGGGTGGAACATTATCAGCCCGTGCTCCATACGTGTGGTATAAACCACATTTGTAGTGAATAATTATCACGTATACAAAAATATACAGATCAAAGTAATTGTTCTTTGACAAAAACAACATGTGCTAATAAGATATATTTAGAGAGATATCACCTGATTTTTTGCACGTATGTGGGTGCGGTCATTAGCGCGCAGTTGATCTCCACGTATGTGTGCTTCATCCAATTTACGCAGACTGATCTCCGAAGAAAATTAACCCAGTGCGGAGCACCCGTACTAATCGCATTTTTAAGTTCTCCATAGCTTATAACAAGCCCAACGAGTCAAGTGAAACGGAGCCCTCATATTCGGCCATTGCAGCCGTGTAAGACCAGCAAATGCATCTTCAGCTTGTGAACGGTGATCTGCAAGGGTGGCTCTCAGGCAGCAAAAACGAGCGGCTTGATGACGACAGCTCCGAACAGGCGAACCGGCGGGCGGCCGGGCCACACGCGGTGTAAGCCAGAGGGGACCGCAGTAGAGGCGGTGGCATCTCGCCGAGGCCGTGGAGGCGGAGGCGGGGTGCGGCATAACCAACACGGGCGGGTTACGCGCCGCCGGCGGGCGGACAGTGGCTTGAATCCGGGCACGACCCGATGCAGCGATCGAGGTCGGTCAACGGGGGCAGCTTGTAGGCGAGGTCATGGAGACGGCGGTTCAACGGCAGACCACGTGCGGCTTGGCGAGTCGATGCGGAGCGCAAGAGGCCAGGCGCTGCGCAAGCAGCAATAGTAGAGTCCAGGTCGTGGTCGATTTGACCGATCCACATCAGGTCGCTGTTGTTTCCTTCCTTTTTTTCTGTTTTTCTTTTCTGTTTTTTTTGCGAAATTGCCCTGATGATGATCTGGCAGCAGCACATGATCTCTTCCGACTCGGATGGATGGAGTAGTAATCAAGGGCAAAAACACGTCTGATCTAGTAGTAGTATTCAAGTAGTACTGGCCCTTTTCCCAAAAAGAACAGTTGATGATGGATTTCACGTGCCATAGTACTAGTTTAAGTAGTACTAGTCTAGTACTTTTGCTTTGGTCTTGATTGGACCATGAGTAGATGATTGCATGTACGTACGCTGGCTCCCCCGTATAAAACGGAAATCAAACAAGGAAGTACTTTGAGTCGGTCTCGGTTTGGCCAGATTGCACGGTCATTCCGGCGGAAATCAACTTCACTCGGACCGGCGGATCAATAGGTCACTTGCGATGGCACGCACGGAACGCTAGCTTCTTTCGATCTCAAACCTCGTACTGTTTGCTCCAAAATTAATCATGGTCACAAAACAATGAATTTGGCGGCTCATTCCTCATCTGATGAAGTCGTGATCTTCTCGATTCCTGTGAGAGATCCCTCCAAGAACTCAACATCACCACGCGCATGCCCCACGATGGGCGCCAACTATCGTGGATTTGTCACGGCAGATGTCCTTAGTGTCAGGACTTAGTCGTGAGGCCAACGCATCTATATGGTAGCTTGAAGTGGTTGGTTGGAACCGAGAGACGCGAGGTTTTACCCAGGTTCGGCCCCTCTTAGTGGAGGTAAAAGCCTAGATCCTACTTCATTGATATTGATGATGATGATCATGATTACAAGGATGCTCTATCTCGAGAGCTATTGACTTGTCTGTCTAAACCTAACTTGTGAAAACTTGTCCCTCTTGCGGTGCCCTGGCCCTCCTTATATAAGTTGGAGGGGCGGGTTACATGACTAGTCCTAGTAGAATTAGGATTACTCTATTACAAGTGGAGTCCTAGTCTTGCTTCCTTTGTAGGAGAATATTCCTTATGCCTTTCATCTTAAGCCAGCCTATCATAACGTAAGCCGGCCTTCTGGGCCTTGAACCTTCTGGGCCTCCGGGTCTTGACGGTCCTCTGACCAGCCTGCCGAGTCACCAATGAGTCACCTGGCTCTCACGGGTCATCAGTGAATGGAAAGATCCGGGCAGGTCATCAGAGAGTCGCCAATTCAGGGCGGGTCACCAGTGAATTGCCAAGTCCGGCCGGATCATACTTCCGGCCGGGTCATACCGCAGGGTATATCCCCGGCAAATCATCTTATAATGCTACCGCTGTACTAAGCAAAATAAGATGCATAAAAGATAAACGTCACGTGCAATCAAAATATGTGACATGATATGGCCATCATCATCTTGTGCTTTTGATCTCCTTCTCCACTGGCTCGACACCTTGATCTCCATCGTTGTGTCGTGGTCGTCTCGCCAACTATTGCTTCTACAACTATTCCTAACCCATAGTGATAAACTAAAGTAATTACATGGCGTTTCCATTTCATACAATAAAGAGACAACCATAAGGCTCCTGCTGGTTGCCGATAAATTTTACAAAACATGATCATCTCATACAACAACGGATATCACATCATGTCTTGACCATATCGCATCACAACATGCCCTGCAAAAACAAGTTAGACGTCCTCTACTTTGTTGTTGCAAGTTTTACGTGGCTGTTACGGGCTTCTAGCAAGAACCGTTCTTACCTACGCATCAAAACCAAAAAGGTGATTTATCAAGTTTGCTGTTTTAACCTTTAGCAAGGACCGGCTACAGTCAAATTCGATTCAACTAAAGTAGGAGAAACAGACACCCGCCAGACACCATTATGCAAAACTAGTTGCATGTCTGTCGGTGGAACCGGTCTCATGAATGTGGTCATGTAAGGTTGGTCCGGGCCGCTTCATCCAACAATACCACCGAATCAAAATAAGACATTGGTGGTAAGCAGTATGACGATCACCGCCCATAACTCTTTGTGTTCTAGTTGTGCATATCATCTACGCATAGACCTGGCTCTGATACCACTGTTGGGAAACGTATCATGCAATTTCAAAAATATCCTAGTCTCACGCAAGATCTATCTAGGAGATGTATAGCAACAAGAGGGAAAGAGTGTGTCTAAATACCCTCATAGACCGTAAGCGGAAGTGTTTAACAATGCGGTTGATGTAGTCGAACTTCTTCTAGCTCCGATCGATCAAGCACCGAACGTACGACACCTCTGAGTTCTGCACATGTTCAGCTCGGTGACGTCCCTCGTCTTCTTGATCCAACAAGGCATCGAGGTAGTAGATGAGTTCCATCAGCACGACGACATGGTGATGGTGATGGTGAAGTGATCCGCGCAGGGCTTCGCCTAAGCACTACGAAGATATGACCGTGGGAGTAAACGGTGGAGGGGGGCGCCGCACACGGCTATGCAATAGTCTGGGGTGTGCTAGGGGCGCCCCCACATATATATATCAGTGGGAGGGGGAGGGGAGGCAGCCAGGGCGCGCCCTAGGGCCCCTGCCTTGCCCTGTGCCCCCCTTTCCATGTATGCATGAAGGGGAAGTAAAGAGGGGGGTGAGGGAAGGAAGTGGGAATCCTAATCCACATTGGTTGCAAGGCTTCTTATGATGTGCATTACCGAGAGGGCCCAGAGATACCTCTCCGATACTTGGAGTGACAAATCTTAATCTCGATATATGCCAACCCAACAAACACCTTCAGAGATACCTGTAGAGAAACTTTATGATCACCTAGTTACGTTGTGACGTTTGATAGCACATAAGGGATTCCTCCGGTATTCGGGAGTTGCATAATCTCATAGTCGAAGGAATATGTATTTGACATGAAGAAAGCAATAGCAATAAAACTGAACGATCAATATGCTAAGCTAACGGATGGGTCTTGTCCATCACATCATTCTCCTAATGATGTGATCCCATTATCAATTGACAACTCATGTCCATGGTCAGGAAACCTTAACCATCTTTGATCAACGAGCTAGTCAAGTAGAGGCTCACTAGGGACACAATTTTTGTCTATGTATTCACACATGTATTTAGGTTTCCGATCAATACAATTCTAGCATGAATAATAAAAATTTATCATGAATAAGGAAATATAAAATAACAACTTTATTATTGCCTCTAGGGCATATTTCCTTCACTTTCCTCCTAAACCATCTAAGAATAAAGATGAGGAATGAACGCTTTGCTGAAATGCTTAAGCCATCTTTTTGCATACTCGTTTAACTGATATTTTTAAAATGACCCCATATGGTAAATATATGAAAGATATTGTCACTAATAAAAGAAAAATACATGAAGCTGAAATCTCCGCCATGCTTGCAAACTATTCTTTTAATGATGGAGTACCTAAGAAACTAGGAGATCCAGGAATACCAACTATACCATGCTCCATTAAAAGAAATTATGCCAAGACTGCATTATGTGATTTAGGTGCCGGTGTTAGTGTCATGCCTTTCTCTTTGTATAAAAGACTTGATTTGAATAAGCTCTCACCCACTGAAATATTATTGCAAATCACTACAAAAAAAGACACATCCGTGACATTTTGGGCCGAACGGAAAAAAATTCTGTCATACATATGACACTTCTATGACGATAATTGTGACAAAACCCGGTATCATCGTAGATGTGGTGGGCTCCTACTTCTATGGCAAAAAATCATGACAGAAAATGGGCTTTTCGTCCTGGGCGGGCCGGAGACGCAGCTGCATGACATTCTTTGGGCCGTCCATGACGGAAAAAACCGTGGTAGAAGCTAGGGGGAGGAAAATTTCGGGGAGTTCCCAGTTACGGTGGGAGGTCGGGGGCCGAGCGATGCGCGTTTCTCTCGTACATGTACGCGCGTGTGTGCGAGGCGTTGGCTCTAAATGAACTCGATCAAGGCATTGGCCTCTAAGTGAACCCGAGCGATTGCACTGCAGGCTACGCGTTAATGAACCCGAGCGATCGATCGATGGCTGTTAACTGAACCCGATCGAGCGATTCCTTGGCTACTGCTGCTAACTGAAGCAGATCGATGGGATGAACAGTGAGCATTGCGGCGGGGGGGGGGGTTGGATGAACAGTGAGCGGTGGCGTTGCCTTTGGATGAACAGGACCCCGTGGTGTGGTGGAGGGCTGGATGAACAGTAGACGGTGGTGGGGTGCCCGTGGAGGGGTGGATGAACAGGACCCCGTGGTGTGGAGGGCAGGATGAACAGTAGACGGTGGAGGGGTGCCCGTGGAGGGGTGGTTGAATAGGACCCCGTGGTGTGGAGGGCTGGAGGAACAGTAGACGGTGGAGGGGTGGTTGAACAGTGGTCGATGCAGTAGCGCGCGGTGGAGGCTGGATGAACAGGAGCCCGTGGAGGCTGGAGGAGGTCGACGGTGGATGAACAGTAGCTCATGGAGGCTGGAGGGGGTCGACGCTGGTGATGAGCAGTATCCCGTGGAGTGTCGTTTTACGGTACGCCACACCCCTCCCGATGAACAGTACCCCCGTTTCGACTGTAGCGCTCCAACACAAGTCCGTTTCCTCCGTTTTGCGGTACGCCACACCCCTCCCGATCAACAGGACCCCCGTTTCGACCGTAGGAGGTCCGTTTCCTCTGTTTTGCGGTATGCCACACCGCTCCCGATCAATAGGAACCCCGTTTCGACCGTAGGAGGTCCATTTCCTCCTTTCTGCGGTACGCCAGGCCTCGTTTCCATCGCCAATTCCATCCAAGCCCTCCCGATGAACATAACCACAAATTCCGTTCCGACCCAGCCGCGTTGCCTCCCGATGAACACGACGCATTCCGTAGCCTCCCCATGAACATGACGACGATGTTGTTTCTCCGTTCCGGCCCAGCCATGTCAACGAGCCCTCGCCGTACGTATGCACGAGTAGGCGTTCGAGACCCCGCCCGTATGTACACATACGTGGCTGTATTTTCTTTCTTGCACCCTGGCCGCTATACGTATGTGTACATGCTACGTGCGCGCCTCTACTACGACACGTGCACGCCTCTACATCGACCAGTATGTACGTACACGTTCGCGACCAGAATGACAACGCTACATAGGCTTCGACCAGGTGGGTCCCGACTGTCAGGCACTTCCTTGCCTACGAAGATGTAGCTGGTGGGTCCCAGCAATCAGGGGGGCGAAATACGATGGCCGTCCGGTGGGTCCCCTCTGTCAGGTGGAGGAATAATTATTTTGCACGTAATAAGGAGGCACTTCCTTGCTGCGGCCGTGGACCCAGCTGTCAGCCTCTCCACGTACAGTCCATGTCCGATGGAAGTCGTTCCTTGACCATGTTGACCACGCTGCGCCGAGAGTACCAGGGCGGTGGACGACGGCGAGGCCTAGGAAGGGGACGACGCGGAGCCGGTGAAGACACGACAGTAGATGCCCACACAGAGAGGAGTATGAGGGTTCACTCGTTCGGCTGCGGTGTGAGGCTGCCGTCACCGCAGGGCCTGGCCAGTGGTGGGAATAGGAGGGGGCGGTGAGGCCTCCGCGGCAGCACAGCCGACCACGGGAGGCAGGAGCAGGCGGCACGACCGGCGCTGCTTTGGGTGGCTGGAGCAAGAAGACCAGAGGTTGAAGAAGCACTATGGCCGTTGGATGGACATCGTACGGTCACTGGAGCTATAGTTGGTGCGGAGTATTCATTTTTTTGTGCGTAATAAGGAGGCACTTCCTTGCGTGCGAAGATATAGCTGGTGGGTCCGAGCTGTCAGCGGCGGTAACGTTTTTTTTGCGAAATATAGAGGCCCTTTCGGTGGGTCCCTAATGTCAGGTGGAGGAATCATTATTTTGCGCGTAATAAGGAGGCATTTCCTTGCGTGCAGCCGTGGACCCAGCTGTCGGCCTCTCCACGTACAGTCCACTTTAGATGCATGTCGGTCGTTGACCATGTTTGACCAGGCCGCGCCGAGAGCACCAGGGCGGTGGACGACGGCGAGGCCTAGGAAGGGAACGACACGGAGGCAGGAAAGACTCGGCCGTTGTTTTTGTTTCCCACGCGGAGGGGAGTACGACTGTACGAGGGTTTACTGGTTCGTCTGCCGTCGCGGGAGAATAACAGCAGGTGTGGGTGAGTAGAGGGATGGCTAGGCCAGCAATGGGAGTACGATGGGGCGGTGAGGCCTGCGCGGCAGCACAGCCGGCCGCGGGGAGGAGGGAGCAGGCAGTCCCACCTGCGCTTGTTTGAGCGGCTGGAGCAGGAAGAGCAAAGATTGAAGAAGCACGACGGCCGTTGGATGGACATCCAACAGTCACTGCTTGTGCGTCAACCTTTTTTTTAGGAAAGCCTCAAATCTGTGGAAAACAACATACAACCCATCTGCCATTATTTCTAATAATTTTCAGCCCATTTGCTTAGTCTTAAGGTTTTTTTGGAGCCCATATTCTTTTTGTTAGCATTACAGCCCAAATTGTGGCCACGGTTAAAAAATTATACGAAATTTTGCATATTTCGGTGCGGTCTGAACTGTTTTTAATCCTGAAATTTCGACTCACATTCAAACTGATTTGAAAAATAAATGTATATCAATATAAAATCCAACAAATTCTCCACGCATAAAAATTAATGTATTTTAAAATCTTGAAATGAAAAAAAAGATATTTGAAACTAATTGCCGGTTTGATGTGTTTTAAAAATGTACTGCCCATTTCTCATTACTGATGGGCCATTTTCTCGGCCAGCCGAATGAAAGCTCTCCTCATCTTGAATGATTTGCAGCCCAACAGGCCTGACAAAGCGACTTGCTTGGCAAATCACAAAAAAACTGGGCTGTGGCCGTGGACCCAGCTGTCAGCCTCTCCACGTACAGTAGTCTTCCGATGGAAGTCGTTCCTTGACCACGTTGACCGCGCCGCGCGAAAAGCACCACGGCGGTGGACGACGGCGAGGCCTAAAAAGGGGACGACGCGGAGCCGGGGAAGACGCGGCAGTGGAAGCCCGCGCGGAGAGGAGTATGAGGGTTCATTGGTTCGGCTGCGGTGTGAGGCTGCCGTCGCCGCAGGGCCTGGCCAGCGGTGGGAATAGTATGTAGCGGTGAGGCCTCCGCGGCAGCACAATCGGCCATGGGAGGCAGGAGCATGCGGCACGACCGGCGCTGCTTTGGGCGGCTGGAGCAAGAAGACCAGAGGTTGAAGAAGGACTACGGCCGTTGGGTGGACATCGTACGGTCACTGGAGCTAGAATCGTTCATATTGACTAAGTTGACAAAGCCCTCTGTCCCCGTCAACTTTGTTGGCCCACAAGTCATCCTCCCACTATGGTGGGTCCCAGCTAGCAGGGGGTATTCATTTTTTTGTGCGTAATAAGGAGGAACTTCCTTGTGTGCGAAGATATAGCTGGTGGGTCCGACATTTCAGCGGGGGGGACGTTTTTTTCGCGAAATACAAAGGCCCTTCCGGTGGGTCCCAGCTGTCAGGTCCTCGCAAAAAAAGGGGAAGAAAATCAAAGACTTGGGAAGGCGTACAGAACAAGCTAGTGTACCGGTAAAGATACGTTGGCGAGTTTTAGAAAAAATAAAGACGTGCTCCTGTAGCTGGTTCGAATCCAAACCTAGACTATGACTATATATGGTGCTATGCTACTATGCAAGTAATGAAACTGACATATCCAACGTTCGCTTCTCCTCTTCTCTACTTACTCTGCCTAGCATCAGAAGCTCTGGCCGTAGCAACCATGTCCGTTGGCTGCTCGTCCACCTGCTCTTCAGCAGGCAACAACCAGATATGCGCTAGGTCGCAACCCGTACCATCGCCTGTGGGTCTCATCACACCCTCGCCGGCACGTGCACCGCAGCCGATTGCTCATCGTAACCCATTGCCGTTGGTGTGGTGCCACTGCTACAAATCACGCAGATTCATCTGTCGCGTCTCAACCACAATCCGCAACCCTGGCCGAGTCTTCTACAAATGCCCGAATCATGGGGTAATAATATGTTTAAGTGTTGTTCTGCTGCTTTCAGTTGCTGATTTTTTTAATAGTTTGGTTGATGATCTACCAATTTGATTCGTGCAGAAAAGGGAAGATTCGTGTGATTTGTATTTCTGGGAAGTTGCTGATGTGGGGGAATGCAACTACGCTGATTATTTGGTTAGCCGAGGAATACCAATACCAGCAGGTTGCGGTGTTGGACAAGTAACTGAAGGAACGACAGAAGAGGAAGATGCAGAACAGAAGGTTAAAGATGCAGTTCCTCTGATCATGGCCAAGCAACAGCTACTGAACGACCTTGACAGCAATGAGGAGATGAAAGAGGTTGTGAAGATAATGGGCAAAATTGATGTGCTCTGTAGGATGATTGTCTCTTTATTTGTAGTGTATGTAGCACTCATGATGTATTCAGTGGCTACGACATGAGCACTTTGCTGAAACTAGTAATGAATGAAACCTGTGTAGCAGGATGGGTGTAGTGTTTTGAACATCTAATGATTTCTATTAACGGAAATCAGGGGGTATCCCCTTTTGCTCATATAAATAAATAGCAGAGGCCCTGTCGGGTCAGCTTTGTTCCCATTCGAAGACGTCGAGAAAATTGCAGTCCAACAGCAAACTATGTCATCAAATTCAAGTTTCACAGCCAAATATGAGTACAACTAAACAACAATGTCATGATGTTTTAGTTGTCATACAATCACCAAACACAAATCAGCATACATAACAAGTGATGTTCTCACAGCAAAATACTAAACAACATGTTCATCAGGTTTCAGTTGTCATAGGAAACACAATTTCACATAGTAGATAAAAAACGTCTTCTGACAGGCAAATACGACAAAAGCAATGTAATTATCATCCGGAGCAGCAGCATCAACATCTTCGCCATGTGTATCAGTCTGAATCGTAATTCCCCACGGTGTCATCTTCTTCTTCGTCCTCAACGTCTTCGAACGTTGGTTTCTTCTTGATCAACTCTTGTATGTCCACAGCACGACAGGCAATCTTTTCTCCGGCGTCATTGACGTGATGGTTCTCAAAGATATTAGGAACATCTGTGTTATTTTGTACATCAGGAGCAGTGTAAGCATCATCTTGTTGTGCAACTTCATTAAACGAATTCCTCTGCTCAAACCTTTGCAATACTCTCCAGTCATCGCTACGTGTTGTCGGTGTACTAAAGTAGGGGTACCTTAGTACCCCGAACTTGTGCACGGGCAGTCGTAGCACCCCGCGGCAAGGCCTGCCAGGCGATCGCCAAGACCCTCAATGGTCCCCTCTTGGGCCATTCAAGAACAAAGTATTTGAGCCAAGGCCCCGGCAAGAGGAGCTTGCCGGGAAGGCCACCCGAAGAGAGCGAGGCCCTGGCGAGAGGAGTTTGCTGGGACTGCCGCTCGAAGCACAAGACCCCGGCAAGAGGAGCTTGCCGGGAAGGCCATCCACGGCACGACAAGGACCCTGCCACGGCGCGCCCCGCGCCCCGGCAAGGCCCGATGAGCAACAAGCTCCCGGGCGCGACAAGACATCCACCACGGCAAGGCACTTGCCGCGGCAAGTTACCACCTCGTGCCTGCGCTCCAGCTCACCCACCAACGTGTCGCTCTGGGGGGCATCCCAGGCACACGTGGCAGAGGCTGGGCAGCGAGGAGCATGCGGTGGCGAAGCGAAGCTGACAGAGTAGCCATCATGGCAAACGTGGCACTCCTGACGGTCCACTCCCCTGCTCCGTCTGGGCGACGCGGACGGGCATTTAATGCCCTTGTCCCCCGCTGTCAGAGTTAGGTATGATAGCACTGTACAGCCACTGTGCAGACAGCTGTACCCACTACAACATTCTACCATTTTTGCCCTCACCTACGTTGCCACCTGTGGGTAACCCCTTGAGCATATAAAAGGAGGCCCCATGCGCACGTAGGGGAAGGAGACCAATCTTTACGCTCGACCTCGCCGGCGGCCCGCGTGTACTGTAGCACCGCGCGCTCCCGAGCAAGAACACAATACAATCCACCAAGCAGCAGTAGGGTTTTACGCATCCTTGCGGCCCGAAGCTGGGTAAAATCCCCCTGTGTGCACCGCCTTGATCTGCTCTTTGTGCAACCTCCGCCCCCCGCCGAACCAGTAAGGGGCTCGGTCCCCATAGGTGTTCGAGGAAGCCGATTCCCCCCGACACGTGCAAATGTTTCTTCCAAGAAAAATATCTGTGTTGCTTGATTTGCCAAAATAAAAGGCTCGTTGGTCTGGTACGCCGCCTTGACATTGATGAATTTGAAATAATCATTAGCTCTGGGTTTTGCGATCCTGGAAAACAGGTTATACCAACGACAACACAACAGAACCACACACCGATGATCCTCGAAACTGGAGATATACTGCAACTGAACAATGTCTGTTATGTTAGCATACATTTTAGTTGTCTCTTTGTCATACGTATCCATGCTCATGATGGCACTGTTTTGTGTCTTCCTGCCTTCGTCTCGTGCAAGGGTGTTGTAGCGCACATCTCCAACAACGCAAGATTCATAATGTCTTACCCGAGTATCAGGACCCATTGCTAGTGAGTAAAGGGCATCATCAACTGCCTACCCATCCTCCTGCATCCTCTTAACCTATGGTTAGAAAATAGACAAGTTGATCATCTTATGTACTCAATATATTAAAAAACTGGCAGTGCACTTCAAAAGCTTACATGGTTCTTGAACCATTTCACAAATCCTGCCATAACTAGTTTGTCAATGTTTCTTGGATTTTGCGGCAGTAACTCCTCTTTGTAGATGCTGCACAACATAGTGATCGTGTCAAACATCTAAATATATAAGAATGTGCTGCAAGTTTAGTAGATTATGTTGTATAAGCTTCAGTACTGCACTTACTTGATATAAGGTAGTATCTAAGGACATTTATTCAACACATACCAAACCATTTTGTCCAAATCTTTAGGTTTGTCCTCTTGTCGACTCTTCCCTGTAACTCGAACAGAATAATCGAAAACATTGAACCCGGGATTGTCTTCACCCACCTCTTTGCTAAGCTGATCAGCTGTTTCAATGTATTTTGAGCAGAGTGTCAACGCTTCTGTAGCAATGTAGGCCTCCGCAATGGAACCCTTGGGTCTAGCTCTGTCCCTAACATAGCCCTTGAAAGTGCCTAGCCGCCTTTCAATACGGTACATCCAGCCATACTGTACTGGACCTCTAAGTAGTGCCTCCTCAGGTAGATGAACAGCCAAATGCACCATCACATCAAAGAAGGCTGGAGGATATATCTCATCAGGTAGAGTTCCCTAAAGAATTGTCCCAACTCTGCAACTGCTCTGTATAAGTCAGGGCGGCCCAATCCTCTAAGGATAAAAGGTAAAACCCTTTGAAGTAGGACGTAGCAGTCATGAGTTTTCAACTGTTGTACCTTGTTTCCATCCGCACTGACTCTCCTTTCAGGGTTGGAAGCAAATCCATGTGGGAATCTCACACGTGACAGGACATCACAGAATTCTTTTCTTTTTACCTTGTCCAAGACGTACACAGCTGGTGCCATATCCCGTGGTTTACCTTCATCATGCACCTGCAAATCCTGTCTGATACCCAGGTGTGTCAAATCAATCCTAGATTTTAAGGTATCTTTCGTCTTGCCTTCAATATTAAGAAGTGTGCCGATAATGTTGTCACATATATTTTTCTCGATGTGCATCACATCAAGATTATGCCGCAGATCCAAATCTTTCCAATACTCCAAGTCCCACAAAGTGGACCTGCGGGTAAACAATAATCTCTCTTCTGCCCTGCTACGCTTCCTTTTCCCGCTTCCATTATCAGGATGGTTTCCTGGTGTAATATGCCTGACCTTCTCTAATTCCACTTGCAACTCATCGGCGGTGAGCCTCTTTACCGCATCACGGTTTTCATGCTTTGCATTGAACACATGTCTTCGGTATTTTCTAGGAAGCGGCTTGTCCTTGGCAAGGAAATGGCGGTGTCCAATGTAACAGATCTTGCTAAGTATTGTGTATGACAGCGGATTGCTGTCACAGTGAACACATGCATTGTAACCATGTGTCGTTCGCCCTGACATAGTGCCCAAAGCCGAATAATCATGGATGCACCAAATTATAACAGCACGCAGAAAGAAATCGGCTGGTGGGCTGCTATATAGGTCTCGAGTGAGAACACCCTTCCATAGTTGTTGAAGTTCCTCCACAAGAGGCTCCATGAACAAATCAAAATCCTTTCCAGGACTTTTTGGACCTGGGATGAGCAAGGCCATCATGTAGTTTGATTCTTTGGTGCAGACATTTGGAGGCATGTTGTAAGGAATAACAAGCACTGGCCACATGCTATATGTGGCGCTCTGGTGGCCAAATGGGTTAAATCCATCTGAAGCTAAGCCAAGTCTAATGTTTCTCGGGTCAGCAGCAAACTCTTTGTGTTTATCATTGAAGCTTTTCCACTCACTACCATGAGATGGATGACTCATTACATTCTGATCTCTGTACTCCTGGTTCCTAGAATGCCATAGTACATCCTCTCTTGTTTCAGCATCATGAAACAACCTCTGCAATCTTGGTGTAATTGGAAAATGTCTCAGAACATTATGAGGAATCCTCTTCACAGCATCGCCATCTTTCCATCTTGATGATTTGCATTTCGGGCATTCACTTAAGTTGGCATAATCCTTTCGGAACAGAACACAATTATTCTTACAAACATGGATCATATAATATCCAATTCCAACTGCACGAAGGAAATTCTTCATTTTACTGTAGGTGTGTGGCAGCTCAGACGCATCTGGGAAAGATTCGCGGAAAGCAGCCAACATCGCATCGAATGATTTGTTGGTCATCTGCTCAGATGTCTTCACCTGAAGAAAGGTGACCATAGCTGAGAATACTGACAGCTTATTTCCTAGGGTGACAGCAACATTGCATTGTTCCAACATGCGGGCCCACCGTTTTTCTTCTGCAGGTGAAAGTTCACGGAATGCACGAGCATTTCGTAGCATTATTTCAATGTTGGTCAAACTCACTGGCTCTGCCACCACCACCTCCTCCTCCTCTTCCACCTAAGCATCAGGCAGATCAAGATGGTGATTTGCTGCTTCCACGTAGTCAATAACATTGATGTTCACAGCTTCACCATGATGAACCCACCTAGTATATGTGACCGACATCCCATACAAGTGTAGATGATTTTGCACAGTTGACTAGGGTCTTGTAACTGAATTCATACAACTGCTACATGGGCAGAGCACATCTGATTTCGGACCACCGTACTCAGCTCTGATAAAGTTCATGAAGTTTTCAACCCCCTCGACATATGCAGCGAAGAATCTTTGAGCAGAAGTTATCCAAGTCCTGTCCATCTATTAGACATACAAATTAGTTCTTCTACTAGATATTACAGGAAAAACATATATGCTTTTTTATGAAGTCCACAAAAAAAAACCTAGGTCGATGTCTAAAGCTATGGCAAGATATTTGGACGAGAAGATCTAAGTAACGAAATATATGTAAAGCTAATTCACCAAACAGATTTGAGTGCCAAATTATGGCAGGCTGTTTCAGCAGTCAATGAGGCCGAGCACACAGCCATCAAACTATCGAAGGCCATCGCAACAACAAAGATCGAGTATAAAATGGTGTAGAGCTATTTCACCTAACAGATTGGCTACTAGACCATGGCAATCTACGTCACAATAAATATATGGCAGGATATTTTAGCAACTAATCGGCCTTGGCATGCCATCTCAGCTAAGCAGATTGAGTGCAGAATAGGGCAAGGAAGCTTCTTAAGCAGAGCATATTGACAGTAAACTACTTCGGCAAACAGTGAGATTAACAGCGTCTATCAGCTAACATTCAGCGCTACACCGACATGAACGGGGCCTCAGTCTAGAATGCGCGTACCGTGGGAGAAGCTGACCGTCGTGCGTCTCCACACGAACGTCGCCAGCGGTGGCGGCGCTGACCGCCGTGCGCCACCACAAGAACGTAGCCAGAGGTGGCGGCGCGGCTAGAGGACGGCAGTCTATGAGAGCGTACTGTGGGAGCGAGAGGATCGCTGAACCGTGGCGCCGACGTATCGGCGCGGCGGGGAGGGCGGCTTTGGAGGAGCGAACGGAGTGGAGGGGGACGGGGGGGAGGGGGTTGGGGAATATTATTGGCTAGTTGGCCGAAGGGCGGTTGAATCGGATTTGGGGGGAATTTTTGGGAGGGGGGGGGAGGATTTTCACGCGGTGGGCTGGGGGAGTTTGGCGCATGGTCGGTTTCTCCAAGTGCAGTCCCACGTGTCAGTGAAGAGGCAAGCCGAAGCGCATTCCATTTGTGTGAGCCGTGTGCAGGACCAAACGTGTGTGGGGTGCAATGCAACCGCGACAGGAGTGCTGTGAGTGTACTGCATTTTTTCCTTTTAAACTAGGTGCTTTGCCCCGTCAAAAAATATGTTGCTTCGCGTGATCCATCGATACTACTACTAGTAATCCGGTAATCCCGACTAAAATGGCATGGCCGGGTCTTTTCCCATGCGATATGCTGGGAGGTTGGCTTAGTTGGGTTTTTTAGGACGAGTAATGCTACACCTACGTAATCCCAGTTACGTAATTAACGTAATGTGAAACGTGTGAGTTGTTGATTGTAGATTGGGGGGAGGGAGGGGCCCACCACCATGAAAATTGGGGGAGGAGAGAGAGAGAGGCAATTTACGTTAACCCTTTTGTAGGTTCTCGTAGATGTAGAAAGATGTGTCCGATCCTGCAATGTAGGCCATCCGATCTATATCCAACGGATAGGAAGGAAACTATGACAATTTACCCGCACTCCTCTCCGCATTTGCAGATAAGGCTTTCCCTCGTTCATCCTTTTCTCCCACAAGATCTTGATCTTCCGTGCAATGCACGGGCATCTTGCTAGTACTCCTACAATATGTATATTATTGTGAAAGTTCATATACACCGGCCGAGATTAATGCAAACACGGCAGATTTTCATTACATTTCAAACTTTTATAGGACAAAAAAATAAAAGAAAACCCGACCCTAAACCTATTCTACGGCGGTGACCGATGTCCTCCATCTGTGATCTCCATGTACGGGGGCGGGGTTCAAGACCCGTGAAGTGAAAGTGCGGTCTCCGGCGAGGAAAAGTACAACACGGGAGATGGACCGGCCAGTTAGCACACCATGCCCTGCGGCCTCCCATGCCCTACTCATCCTCGGAGGAGTCCCCAACCTCGGTGATGCCGGACGTTGGACGGCGGCAAGTAGGACGCGTGGCTAACGGTGCTCCCGTCGTCGGCCGCCAGTGTGGCCACCAATTGTGCGGCGACTTGAGCGAGGGCGGCGACCTCGAGCTCCATCCCCGAAGACAAGCTCTCTCGCAGAGCGTTCGCGCTTGCGGTCATGGCGGATGTTGTTCCAGGTAGGAGGACGATGCGCTATGGTGTGGAGGTTAGCTGGGCGTTGCCGCTTTAAGTAGCGCATTCCGATGAAGCCAAGCGTCCGGGTGCGTCATTAAGTCGCCAGAGTTGTTCCTCGGGCACCGAGCCTCTTAATGATGACATACGAACGGACGACATGAATGCGGGCAGTTGGCGCCGGCTGGGAACGCACCGCTCGACGACACGAGAGACGAGGGTTTTGGTGTGCCAGGGTAGTCAGCTGCGGTCGTGGCAACGTTGGAGATGCCCTTTGCTCACATGCGATCCCCGCATGTCATTGAAAAAGCAAGACGACCCGGCATGGTCTCAGGTCCAGAGGATGCATTTGGCCGCACTACACCACTCCGCGGACACGTCGCGGCGCCCCGTGCATCCTCGACAAGCCAGGTGTTGGGGTGTGTTTGGATTGTGGCCAAAGTGCACCTTGCCAAAATTTTGGTCATGACCAAAAGATTGGTCTTTGTTTGGATGGTTGCCATTTTTTTGGCATGGCAATGAACTCTAGCCAACTCTAGTTCATTTTTCTTGCCAATGTCGGCCAAATCATGGGCAACCAATACCTCAACCAAAATTTTGGTCATGACCCAAAGATTGGTCTTTGTTTGGATGGTTGCCATTTCTTTGGCATGCCAATAAACTCTAGCCAACTCAAGTTCATTTTTCTTGCCAATGTCGGCCAAATCATGGGCAACCAATATCTCAACCAAAATTTTGGCTACCCAATTCTTTGATGGGGCAACCTTGGGCACAAACCAAACATACCGTTAGTCGTTCCACAGCACTAACGCCACCCTCAGCAAACTGAAACCGACCGTGTCTAGCGACGATATGAGCGTGTCGCTCACTGCGGTCGTCGTGTCCAGAGGCGGTGCTGGAGCTGCGCCCTGTTGTTGGCCCCAACGACCCACATGAATGGTTGTCGGTGGCGAGGAGGTCGTGGGCCAGCTCCTCCATTGGACTAGTCTACGCTACGTCGTCCCGACGGGTGTGCCCCACATGTCTGTTTCCCTGTTTTCCCGGCCATATTCGAGCGTCAGTGCTCCGTGCTGCGCATTAGGACTTTCACTATGTAGGCCAAGCGAGACAACTTATTGTTTATTTGAGCCATTCAAGTATAATCATGTGGCGTTTGCTTATTTCTCATTCCTCTCCAACCCTCTTCTCCATCGATCATGTCGCCCTCCAGTCGAGTCCATCATCCCGCATGCCTCATTTGAACATTCCGCCGAGTATCATTCGCATGTACCCACCCTAGTCCTCTTTCAATAGATCTCCAGACCCCGAGATGAAATCAAGAGGGAACGAGTGGGGGCACGTGATACCTAAGGCGGATTCAAAATTTTGAACCGGTGATCATAGCATCCGCAAATCATATATAAAGGGTATTCAATGTTCGTTTCGTTTTTAAAGAGTAGTTTACATATAAGTTTTATGTGTAGTCAAAGTATATCTACTTTGATAAAAAAAGGTATCAACATTCAACAACGCCCAATCAATATTGTTAGATTCGTACATACTCCTAGATTTGTACTCGAGATGGTTTCCAATTTGACCATTGACAAGATTAATAGTACATGAGATGTATAATGTGAAAATTATATCATTGGAAACTCCTTTCACATACGAATTTGATTGTATGCTTTGTGTAAGTTGCATATCATATATTATTACTCTAACATTTGGTCAAAGTTAGCCTCGAAAAATGCATTAGACCCTGTATGCTTTGTGTAAGTTGCATGTCATATATTATTACTCTAACATTTGTGTAAGTTGCATGTCATATATTATTACTCTAACATTTGGTCAAAGTAGTATAGTGGAAGTGGATCCTCTGACGTAGGTATCCCTGCCTTACCCTCCCTTCGGTCACTTACTGGCGGACCCCATTCTTGCTAGGACCCGCATTTCAGTTACTCAATGGGTTGGGCCATGTCAGGGGATCCTCATCCGTAGTAATACTCCCTCTGTTTTTATTTACTCCACATAAAACGGAGGTAGTGGTGGTATAATAAATGACGCGGGCAGGGAAGGGGAGGGACGTCGGTTTGCTCTCAACTGCGGTCCCACAAGCGAGCGAAAACACAAGACGAAGCGTGTTCCATTCGGTGAGCGACGTGGAGGGTCCAGCGTGTCGGGCTGCAACGCGAACGCGACAAGAGCGATGTATAGTCAAAACCGATTGACTGGTCGTCACCGGAACCACTATTCACACCAGAACCTTCACTGCTCGGCCTACGCCAGCCACTGCCCTAAAACCACACCAAATCTCCAGCCCATTCCCCCACCTTTCGATCCCCTTGCCCGCATCAAGCGTCCCCTAGTTCGCCGGAAAGCCATGGTGCGCCGCAAGATCACTTACTACAAGATGCTGACGCCGGAGCACCGCGCAGAAATCGCGGCGGCGGTCGGCGCCACAGACCTCTGTTCCCAAGCTCACTTTGCGGCGGGCCAATACCCGAGTTCTCTGGAGCCAAGCTACGAGGAGGAGGAAGCCGATCCAATGTTCATGGCGGAGGTCGCGACGCAGAAGGCCCCCGATGGGTATGAGACGATGGACGTCGACTTCATGCCGGCGTCCGAGTCCCGCATGGTGCAGGCGGACCAGCGGTTCAACATGGCGATACTAAAGCAGGACCGGGAGGCAGAGGCTCAACTCGGCGCGAAGCACGCGCATGCCGCTGCCATCGAGGCTCTCCTGCAGGCGGAACCGGATGTCGTGGATGTGAACCGGGCGGCGGAGGCTCAACTTGAGGCGGAGCGCGCGGATGCCGCTGCCATCAAGGCCCTCCTGCAGGCGGAACCGGACGTCCTGGACTTGAACCGGGCGGCAGAGGCTCGACTCAACGTAGAGCGCGCGGATGCCGCTCTCATCGACGCCCTCCTGCAGGCGGAACCGGACGTCCTGGACTTGAACCAGGCAGCAGAGGCTCGACTCGACGCAGAGCGCGTGGATGCCGCTCTCATCGACGCCCTCCTGCAGGCGGAACCGGACGTCCTGGACTTGAACCGAGCGGCGGAGGCGCGACACGACGCGGAGCGCGCGGATGCCGCTGCCATCGAGGCCCTCCTGCAGGCGAAACCGGACGTCCTCGACTTGAACCAGGCTGTGCTCTCGTCCGTGCAGAGCGCCCGCACGCTCCGTTTGAACGAGTAGTTGGAGGCCGAGGACAACCACGGTGCGGAGACACATGTCGGCAGCGACGGCTGGTTCGTGCCGGCAGCCAAAGATGACGAGGCCTTCTCTTTCCGCGAGCAGCGATAGTTTTTCTTTATGTTGTTGTTTTCATGGATCTTTTGTTGTGTAATAACATATATTTGTTATGCAAGTCGCCTGACTTGGGTCAGTCTACCATTTCAGGCGGTTGGATGAATATCCTACGTCTCGTGACCCTTCTTTCCTTCTTCCTCACCTCTTCTTCTTCCCCAACAGACCACCGCACGGGCCGTACGGATACTCCCCAACATGCGGTTGGATAAACATACTCTATGAACGAAAATTATGTGTCAGCAATAGGATGGCTGAGTTTGGTGTGTTCACATGCGACAGCACGTGTCAGTGAGGGTGTGTTCCCTTGGTTGGGTTTGCTGCGTGCAGGAGCGACTGTGTGAGGGTGCGGTGCGACCGCGGCGTGCAGGAGCGACCGTGTGAGGGTGCGGTGCGGCAGCGATAGCCGTGCGCAAGTGTACCTCCTTCTCATTTTGAAAACTTTAGGCAAGCTTGGCAAAAATGTGTGGTGAAGTTTGGCAATGCAAGGCCTAGACCCAAAGAGGATAAGTACGTACGTACTAGGAGAACTAGTGTTAAAAAAGAAAGGCTGGGTTTTCCTTCGCGTGATTTAATCGATACAAATCCTCGTTTCATGTGTCAATTAATGCATATTTTCTTCTCCAAAGACCAAAGAGCTAACCATCTCACTCCTCATCGCTAGATTAATGCAGCGCCATGCAAACCAACCTTCTCACTTCTGCATGCATGCAGGGGATATTAATGTCCTTGGTTGCTAACCCCATCAATTTTGCCTCGATTAGTGTTAGTGGCCCTTTCCAAATTGTAATTTTGATATACTGGCATTGTGTACAAAAAATGGAGGTAGTAACTATATTTGACTTCCTTCCTCATTGCGGTGACGTCGACGATATTTTTTAGGTGGTTTGGCGAAGTGTGTTCGACGGAGAACACCATTGAGGGAGACCATGGTAAGTCGTTCGCAAGTGCCGCCCGCAAGCCGAGACAACCGCCTTATTTGCATCCAGGAAGTCCTTTACTAGTACTACTAGGAGTAACTAATGCGGTGAGATGGCTTCTCGAAGAAGACGATGGAGAAGCGGAGTCAGCGAAGAGTGAAATGATGGTTGCTTCGTCCGTGCTTTTGTGATTTGACACCTCACTGCTTTGTGATTTGTGATAGAAGGGATAGGGGAGTAGACTCTGTGCTCTACACTGTAGTACTACATGCGTCCAAGCATGGGAGAAAGAGGAGAGACTTTGCATTTTTCTATTCCTTCAATCAATCAATCAGGGAGCTTCGATTCCATCTTTTTGGCTTTGGCAACACCGTCCACAATTGTTCCCACGATGCCAAAAGCTATTTTCACATTTGGCTACACATTGTGGATGCCCTTAACCGTACCACTTGGTTTTGCTCCTGTGTGCTATCTATACAAATCTCAATTATATTGATGTAAAAAATTATAGAATCGAGATTAGTAAAAAGGAGGTGATTTTGCCACGCGGATGGCGGGGGAGGTTTCTTATTTGAGCAATGCTACATCCACGTAATGGTTTATGTAAAGTTACAAACTGATGTGATGTGGGACTATTTGATTGAATTAAAGGAGAGGATTAGGCCCACCCCACCTAAAAATCAGGGGGGGCATATATAGATTAGATGGAAAGTATACGTAGCAGCTACGTAGCCCTTTGTAAGTCTAGGATTAGGCTTCTTATTTTAGGAGGACGTTGTCCTGGAGGTTTGCTAACATGCGGTCCCACGTTTCAGTGCTTTACCAAGCCGATCCGCGCCCCACATGAGGCAGAACAATGGCAGAAGCAACACGTGGTTAAGTTGAAGAAGATGAGGGAGAAGTGGATTCAGCAACGAGTGAAATGATGGTTGCTTCGTCCCTCCAACTTAAATGCGGGAAAGGTGTGGCTTTGTGATTTGACGCCTCATTGCTCATTACTACGCCGGCGCCATGACTAGGGTGCTTCACCCCAGCTGCTTTGCAGTGTATTCCGGTATGGCACGTGGACCCGGTAGCTTAATGTCCCACATGTCGACGAAAGGGACTAGAAGATTCATGAAAGCGAGCGCTCCACTCTTATGACGGAGGAGTAGACGACACGACGGCCCAGTGAACTGTCACTTGTACTGTATAGTACAAGTATAGTTTTGCTGTTTCGCATGATCCATCGATACAAACCCGATTAAACAGGAAAGGGCGGGATTTTTCCCGCGCGGTAGATGATACCGGCCATACATTTCAAAGGCAATTTTAATGTATGCAAACTGAATAATTATAAGTAACAATATGATATCTAGTTAAACTAAAAACACATATGATTTATTGTGTTAGAGTGTAGTAGTAGTAGTGCTGTATTGCATAGTTGTTAGATGTAACATGCGAGAACGTGTAGAGATGTGGTTTTGGAGGGCCTACAGAGAGAAAAGCGTAATACGGTCACCGAACTTCAGAATAAGCTGATTACGGTCACTATATACGTTTTGCGGTGATTATACAGTCACTTGCTCACAACTCAGCATCGGATTGCACTCTGTTGACTGGCCAAATAGTCTGCGTGGCGCCATGTTAACTAGTTAAATTGACCATGTTCGTTGTGGGTCCCACCTATTAGTTCGCATAGGCAAAAGTTCAGATAAACACAAATTTACGCAGGCGCGACAAGGCTCCAACCCGTGCGTGGGAATCACCTGGTTGTGTATGTGTCTGTCAGGGCCTGATGTGTGCGCATGCACGTCTAGGTTGAGCACTTGAGCGTGAGAGTGTGTGTTGGTCGTGTGGTGTACTGGTGTGTGCATGCATCCATGCGTGTGTGCGTGTGAGTGTTGCGTGCGCGCGTGTGAGTGTTGCGTGCGTGCGTGGCTACGTGTGTACGTGTGAGTGTTGCGTGCGAGCGTGGGTGCATGTGTTTGTGTGAGTGTTGCGTGGATGCAGTTCGTGTGCATGCGTGCGTGTGTGTATAATCACCACACCAGCTCCTGTGTGTTAAAACAGACGGCTCAGCATACCAATACAAGGCCACCTTGTCCGCTGTGCCCGCGGTCATGACTTTGAACCACCGTCCAAATATTTTTTTTGTCATTTGTTTTCATTCTTACTAGCAAGATGCTCGTGCGTTGCACGTAACATCAAGATGCATTTGTATGACTTGTTTATCTAGTGAGAGAAAAGGATGAACGAGGGAAGGCCTTATTTGCAAATGTGGAGAGGTGTGTGGGTAACTTTTTGCAAAATTGCCATAGTTTCTTTCCTATCCGTCAGATATAAATCGGACGACCTATATTGTAGGATGGTAGGCACACCATCATCACCAACTCTGTTTTTTATAAGAGTGTATTTTATGTATTTTATAAGAGTGTAGATGTAGAGTAGATACAAGTCGACAGGTGGGCACGATGGTAGTGAGATAATGTGATGCAACACTAGAGGCGCCATGTGGAGCGTTTAACTGGTCAACTAGTCATGTCATGAGCAAATACAGAGTTGTACGGTGAGCCCGTGACTGCATAATAACCACTAAACATAAATGGTGACCGTAATGAGTGGATTCTGAAGTCCAATGTACATATCGTGGTTTCCCTTCAAATACAATGATCGTCATTGCATATATCGTGAGATAAAGATGAAACATGCGTGAATTTTCTGGGGGCTTACTTTTAGAGGACCTGGAGATAGTTTTGTGTGCATACGTGAAAGGGGCGTACAGGGCGGGTATGCAATGGAGAGAGAGATGCTCTTCGTTTCTCTTTATTATGACTAACTTTGTATATAGTATAAAAATATACAAATTCACAGTGCGGAATAAATATCATTGTGGGCACCATGCAATGCAAATTAGCGTTCGTACTCCTCCATATAACTTTGTAATGTTGTATATATGTAGAAACTCTAACATAATTTTTTGGCCACACTTTATTCAAAAGGAATGTTGTATGCGAAATAAACGTGAAGAGAGGGCTTTTTAGATCAATGGGGTACGTGATGTAACATGTGTGAATGTGTAGTTGATGCATTTGGCGGGGCCTAGAGAGGTATGTGTGTGTATTACGTATTCGAGAGAGGCATGGATAGAGGGGCCGACAGGGGGGGCATGGGAGAGATAGCACGAGAAATGAGATTGGTCTAGAGAGAGAGACGAATATGACGTCACGACAAGAGATTCCATTCCCTTAAGTGTGTATATGCAAGGGGGGAGGGAATAGAGGCACCAGGAGAAATTTTCTGTCTGTGTGGTGTTTGTGTTGGTATGTGTGGGTGTGAGAAGATAATGAGACGTGGGGGCAGAGGGTGTGTCACCGCAAGAGGTCTGGTGGGTCGAGGTCGGCCCATGACGCATTTAGGAAGACCCATGGATGACTAGTCGTACAAGACAAAGATAGCAAAATTGTGAAGGACTCTGTGTCCACTGACAAAGCCAGCTAGGATTTGTAACCCTAGGTTCTCGGACTAAGGTAACCGCTTTATATCTGATATTACTATTCATCCAACCTAACTTTAAGGGGCATCCTATAGAATGCTCTGCTAGAATCATACTCGTCGATTAGGAAGAGAGGTGTGAGACAATGCGTGAGAGAGAGGCGTAAAGATAATGTGCGTACATGATACACGTAGGCAGGTCCATGTATATAGAAAGGGTCGATGAGGATTGTGCGTGTGTATGTTTGCGAGAGGAAGAGTGCTTGTGATAAAGGTTAGTGAAAACAATTGTAAATGGTTACGAGAGGAGGGAGGGTTATATCTAGAGCATGTGTGCGAGAAAGACACCTCGGGAGAGAGTGTGTGAGCATGTGTGAGAGACCACCGATGGAGAGTGAAACTACACGTAAAAGACTGCTCTACACATTGATTAAAGATATAAATTGTAGCCAAATATTAGGATGGCATCATGATATTTGCAAGTTGCGTAAGGAGCGGTCATTGATCCATCAGACATCTAGATTCTATCAAATTTGAGCAGGTCTATGCTATTATTCGACACAATTGATCCACATAGTTAGTATTTTGAACTCGAGACAATGCATCGCTTTAGCATTCGAATATAAACGTGAGTATAGTTCATGTTGTGTGTGTAAAGCACATTATACATACGAAAGTTACACAATGGACATTATAAATAGCTACTACCTATGAACTAGCATACATTTGAATTCAACTTAAGGTGGTTTAAAAAATCGAATTCAACATGAAGTCCATTCAATTATTTGAATTTGATATCATGGCATTTGTAAACCATACCTAAATTATGGGGGCACCAATCTTTGCTCTGATTTTGTACATAATAGCATATGTAGTCGTGTACAAAATAGATTCAAATTTAGCTCCTCCTTTCCAAAATAATCGTAGTTATAGGATTTTCAAGTGTCAAAATTTCAAAAATAAGCGGATAATTTAATGAGGTTTTCAAACATACAAGGTCAAATATAACATTGTATATTTAGGTCAATCCACATAGTTCAAGAGTACTCTAAACGTGAATGCTTGTGTTTCAAAATTTCGAACGAAGCGCCAAAAGAGCCTCTACTCGCCCGAAACCGCGTGAGACCAATGTTTGGTAGTACAAGGAAATTACTTTTGTAATAACTCCGACCCGTGAAACCTACCAGCCCGACGTCCAAAGGTCTAAACCGGGGTAGGTTTGTAGCTTCATCTAGACGCCACGCAACCGCATCCGAAAAACATTTGTACTCCGTGCGCGCGGCCGAAATCGCTCCCGCCCACTATTTGGGACACCTGGGATTACCATCCTACCCCCGACCCATAGTAGGTCCGAAATTTAAGAGGGGGCAAAGTTTGTACTTTCCCCAAATTTCAAACAAGCGCGTCCCATCTTCTGTTCAAAAAACCCAAAAACAAGCGCGTCCCAGACCGACACATGGTTACCCCCACCCCTCTGATTCCCCATTCGTACTCCGTGGGCGCCAAAACTACCTCTCCACTAGCCGCGAAACCCCGGCGTCCTCCGTCCGCCACCCCATCCCACCCATCAACCGCCGCCCTCCTCCATCACGCCGGAGCCGATACCCTGACGTCGCCGTCCACCACAACCTCAACCACAACGCCCTCCACGGCTAGTAGTTGAAGCCGAGGCCGAGCTGTCCGTACCCGAGCCAGTTCAACCACGCCGTCCTGCGCCTCACCGCTGCCGCTCCAACTTCGCCACCCTCCACCGCACCAGAGATGTTCCTGCTACGCCGTCCTTCGCCGCCTCAGATCTGCTTCCCCTCCGCCGACATACGGCCACGGCAACATAGTCAACAATTTGGCCATGGGTTCGTCCAAGCATGCACCCTCCAGAAAATCGGTTTCGCCGGTAAAAAGAAGAAAATCGGCGCGACTTGTGGAGGTGACCACACCGGCAACCGAAAAAGGTACTCCTCTTCCCTTATTCGTGCAAATCTTACGTCTCTGCTTGCACGGTATTCATCCCACAGAAGACACTAGTTGACCGCTTCTTATTGATACTAGATGTTCCTAGTAAATCGAAATGCACAAGGTTTCTCCTCATATACTATTTCACCTTAGCTAGAGGTCTGTTGCCTTGGCCAGTTGATTCCCAATTAACGGAAGCATTCCCCGGCGTAACAGGCGCTAGTACGCCTATTACGCCAGGGAAGCAGCGCCTTGGTGTTTATCATAGGGGCGTGTGCGGCCTAGAGCTACTGGCGCCCGATCTGGAGGTCGGCCGGGATTAAAGAGATGGCCTGGGGGCGCTGCCAAGCACGGTGGTGGTGTGAGGTCGATGGGAGGGCGGGGCGGCGGAGGCAGGGGTCTGGGTCGGTGGTCGCTGGCGGTTCGAGAAAGATCGTCAACAGTGACTGGCGGGAGGTAGATGAAGGCCATCTGCCCGTTCCTTATAGATCGGAGGGTTCATTAAAAAATTGACTGACCTATTTATTTTAAGTCGACTGTTATCTTAGATATGACCACATGTGGTGGTGTGCTGGAGGAGTACCTGCATTTCCTGTGCTCATATATTACAAAATCGTACGGAGTAGAATCTAATTTTGTTTGGCATGCAATGTTGTAGAGCTATCATATGTCTCCTGTCATTTATTTTTCAGCCACCTGCTATCTGCTACTTTTACAGTGCACTAGTTCTGCACACACTTCACCCTTACTCTCACTATTGTGTTTTTTATGCAAGGGTACTTCAGACTCTGCTGCCATGAGAGAAGCCAAAAAGAACAGAGATAAGTTGCTCCAGCTTGGTGTGCGGCTAGGCAAGACACGTTACAACGCTTTAAAGGGTGAAGTGTCAGCAGATGGAGACGGGGAACGTAGCTCTGGAGTTGATGACCTCGCTCGCAATGAGCCACCATCCCAGGTGCTTGCTTTAACTTCGCGGTGTCATATGTGGTTGCATGTTCCATATGGTGTCTAGCTTGTATTCGAAAGGCCAAAGTCGATAAGATAAGGAAAGATATTTTTTTACATGAACCACCATCCCGTGAGCACCAGAAGACAAATAGCTAGTCAGGGCACTAGCTGAGCCAGTGACAAGCCCAGCAAAGATAGGCATCACCTGGAAGCCAACTAAAAAGCTGCGATGGTGGCGAAGCAGCCCGCCTCCCACCAGGCTCTCAGGTCCTAGATGATCAAGCTCACCACTCCAGCCGGATGTCTAGCTTGTATTGCTTCCAATTTGGTTAAATTGCATCTGCTTAGCTTACACATTATACCTTTGAATATGACATGCCTTTCTGTTTTTGGTACATACTGTTGGGGAACGTTGCAGAAAATTAAAAAATTTCCTACGGTTTCACCAAGATCCATCTATGAGTTCATCTAAGCAACGAGTCATGGGAGAGAGATTGCATCTACATACCACTTTGTAGATTGCGAGCGGAAGCGTTCAAGGAACGGGGATGAGGTAGTCGTACACGACGTGATCCAAATCACTGGAGATCCTAGCACCGAACGGACGGCACCTCCGCGTTCAACACACGTATAGTCAGCGTAACGTCTCCTTCTTCTTGATCCAGCAAGGCAAAGGAGAGGTTGGGGAAGATGGCTCCAGCAGCAGCACGACGGCGTGGTGATGGTGGAGCTACAGTACTCCGGCAGGGCTTCGCCGAGCTCTACGAAGGAGGAGGAGGTGTTGGAGAGGGAGAGGGAGGCGCCAAGGACCAGGGGTGCGGCTGCCCCCCTCCCCTCCCCCCTTTATATAGCCCCCTAGGGGGGCGCCGGCCCTAGGAGATGCAATCTCCTAGGGGGGGCGGCGGCCAAGGGGTGGGGGGGGGGGGCTTGCCCCCCAAGCAAGGGGGCGCCCCCTTTAGGGTTTCCCCACCCTAGGCGCATGGGCCTCTTGGGGCTGGTTCCCCTTGGACCATGTAGGCCAAGGCGCACCCCCTAGAGCCCATGTGGCCCCCGAGGCAGGTGGCCCCACCCGGTGGACCCCCCGGGACCCTCCGGTGGTCCCGGTACAATACCGATAACCCCAAAACTTGTCCCGATGGCCAAAACAGTACTTCCTATATATAATTCTTTACCTCCGGACCATTCCGAAACTCCTCGTGACGTCCGGGATCTCATCCGGGACTCCGAACAACATTCGGGTTACTGCATATACATATCTTCACAACCCTAGCGTCACCGAACCTTAAGTGTGTAGACCCTACGGGTTCGGGAGACATGCAGACATGACCGAGACGGCTCTCGGGCAATAACCAACAGCGGGATCTGGATACCCATGTTGGCTCCCACATGCTCCACGATGATCTCATCGGATGAACCACGATGTCGAGGATTCAATTAATCCCGTATACGATTCCCTTTGTCAATCGGTATTTTACTTGACCAAGATTCGATCGTCGGTATCCCAATACCTCGTTCAATCTCGTTACCGGCAAGTCACTTTACTCGTACCGTAATGCATGATCCCGTGATCAAACACTTTGATCACATTGAGCTCATTATGATGATGCATTACCGAGAGGGCCCGGTGATACCTCTCCGTCAAGCGGAGTGACAAATCCCAGTCTCGATCCGTGTCAGCCCAACAGATACTTTCGGAGATACCCGTAGTATACCTTTATAGCCACCCAGTTACGTTGTGACGTTTGTCACACCCAAAGCACTCCTACGGTATCCGGGAGTTACACGATCTCATGGTCTAAGGAAAAGATACTTGACATTGGAAAACTCTAGCAAACGAACTATGCGATCTTATGCTATGTTTAGGATTGGGTCTCGTCCATCACATCATTCTCCTAATGATGTGATCTCGTTATCAATGACATCCAATGTCCATAGTCAGGAAACCATGACTATCTGTCGATCAACGAGCTAGTCAACTAGAGGCTTACTAGGGACATATTGTTGTCTGTTATTCACACATGTATTACGATTTCCGGATAACACAATTATAGCACGAATAAAGACAACTATCATGAACAAGGAAATATAATAATAATGCTTTTATTATTGCCTCTAGGGCATATTTCCAACAGTCTCCCACTTGCACTAGAGTCAATAATCTAGTTACATTGTGATGAATCGAACACCCATAGAGTTCTGGTGCTGATCATGTTTTGCCTTAGGGAGAGGTTTAGTCAACAGATCTGCGACATTCAGATCTGTGTGCACTTTACAAATTTCTATGTCTCCATCTTGAACATTTTCACGAATGGAGTTGAAGCGACGCTTGATGTGCCTGGTCTTCTTGTGAAACCTGGGCTCCTTGGCAAGTGCAATAGCTCCAGTGTTGTCACAGAAGAGTTTGATTGGCCCCGACGCATTGGGTATGACTCCGAGGTCGGTGATGAACTCCTTCACCCAAATTGCTTCATGTGCTGCCTCAGAGGCTGCCATGTATTCCGCTTCACATGTAGATCCCGCCACGACGCTCTGCTTGCAACTGCACCAGCTTACTGCCCCACCATTCAAAATATACACGTATCCGGTTTGTGACTTAGAGTCATCCAGATCTGTGTCGAAGCTAGCGTCGACGTAACCCTTTACGACGAGCTCTTCGTCACCTCCATAAACGAGAAACATTTCCTTAGTCCTTTTCAGGTACTTCAGGATATTCTTGACCGCTGTCCAGTGTTCCTTGCCGGGATTACTTTGGTACCTTCCTACCAAACTTACGGCAAGGTTTACATCAGGTCTGGTACATGGCATACATAATAGACCCTATGGCTGAGGCATAGGGGATGACACTCATCTCTTCTATATCTTCGGCTGTGGTCGGACATTGAGCTGAGCTCAATTTCACACCTTGTAACACAGGTAAGAACCCCTTTTTAGATTGATCCATATTGAACTTCTTCAATATCTTATCAAGGTATGTGCTTTGTGAAAGACCTATGAGGCGTCTTGATCTATCTCTATAGATCTTGATGCCTAATATATAAGAAGCT
This sequence comes from Aegilops umbellulata, assembly GCA_032464435.1. Lineage (NCBI taxonomy): Eukaryota > Viridiplantae > Streptophyta > Magnoliopsida > Poales > Poaceae > Aegilops > Aegilops umbellulata. The sequence continues at coordinate 367,922,411 of CP136054.1, read as the reverse complement.
TCTCCAAGGTCCTTCATTGAAAAACTTTTATTCAAGTAGGCCTTAATGCTGTCCAAGAGTTCTATATCATTTCCATCAAAAGTATGTCATCTACATATAGTATGAGAAATGCTACAGAGCTCCCACTCACTTTCTTGTAAACGCAGGCTTCTCCATAAGTCTGCGTAAACCCAAACGCTTTGATCATCTCATCAAAGCGAATGTTCCAACTCCGAGATGCTTGCGCCAGCCCATAAATCGAGCGTTGGAGCTTGCACACCTTGTCAGCATTCTTAGGATCGACAAAACCTTCAGGTTGCATCATATACAATTCTTCCTTAAGGAAACCATTAAGGAATGCCATTTTGACGTCCATTTGCCATATTTCATAATCGTAGAATGCGGCAATTGCTAACATGATTCGGATGGACTTCAGCTTCGCTACCGGTGAGAAAGTCTCATCGTAGTCAATTCCTTGAACTTGTCGATAACCCTTAGCGACAAGCCGAGCTTTATAGATGGTCACATTACCATCCGTGTATGTCTTCTTCTTAAAGATCCATTTATTTTCTATGGCTCGCCGCTCAACGGGCAAGTCAGTCAAAGTCCATACTTCGTTTTCATACATGGATCCTATCTCGGATTTCATGGCTTCTAGCCATTTGTCGGAATCCGGGCCCGCCATTTCTTCCTCATAGTTCGAAGGTTCACCGTTGTCTAACAACATGATTTCCAAGACAGGGTTGCTGTACCACTCTGGTGCAGAACGTGTCCTTGTGGACCTTCGAATTTCAGTAGGAGCTTGATTGGAAGTATCTTGATCATCATCATTAATTTCCTCTCTAGTCGGTGCAGGCACCTCAGGAATGTTTTCTTGAGTTTCGCCATTTTCCGGTTCAAGAGGTAACACTTCATCAAGTTCTACTTTCCTCCCACTTACTTCTTTCGAGAGAAACTCTTTCTCTAGAAAGGATCCATTCTTGGCAACAAAGATCTTGCCTTCGGATCTAAGGTAGAAGGTATACCCAATAGTTTCTTTAGGGTATCCTATGAAGACGCATTTTTCCGACTTGGGTTCGAGCTTTTCAGGTTAAAGTTTCTTGACATAAGCATCGCATCCCCAAACTTTTAGAAACGACAGCTTAGGTTTCTTCCCAAACCATAATTCAGACAGTGTCGTCTCAACGGATTTCGACGGAGCCCTATTTAAAGTGAATGCAGCAGTCTCTAAAGCATAGCCCCAAAAAGATAGCGGTAAATCGGTAAGAGACATCATAGATCGTACCATATCTAATAGAGTGCGATTACGACGTTCGGACACACCATTACACTGAGGTGTTCCAGGCGGCGTGAGTTGTGAAACTATTCCACATTTTCTTAAGTGTGTGCCAAATTCATGACTCAAGTATTCTCCTCCACGATCTGATCATAAAAACTTGATTTTTCTGTCACGTTGATTTTCAACCTCACTCTGAAATTCCTTGAACTTTTCAAAGGTCTCAAACTTGTGCTTCATTAAGTAGATATACCCATATCTACTCAAGTCATCAGTGAGGGTGAGAACATAACGATGGCCACCGCGAGCCTCAACACTCATTGGACCGCACACATCGGTATGTATGATTTCCAATAAGTTGGTTGCCCGCTCCATTGTTCCTGAGAACGGAGTCTTGGTCATTTTACCCATGAGGCATGGTTTGCACGTGTCAAATGATTCATAATCAAGAGACTCTAAAAGTCCATCTGCATGGAGCTTCTTCATGCGTTTGACACCTATGTGACCAAGGCGGCAGTGCCACAAATATGTGGGACTATTGTTATCAACTTTAACTCTTTTGGTATTCACACTATGAATATGTGTATCATCACGTACGAGATTCATTAAGAATAAACCATTAACCATCGGAGCATACCATAAAACATATCACTCATATAAATAGAACAACCATTATTCTCAGATTTAAATGAGTAGCCATCTCGAATTAAACGAGATCCAGACACAATGTTCATGCTCAAACTTGGCACTAAATAACAATTATTGAGGTTTAAAACTAATCCCGTAGGTAAATGTAGAGGTAGCGTGCCGACGGCGATCACATCGACCTTGGAACCATTCCCGACGCGCATCGTCACCTCGTCCTTCGCCAGTCTCCGTTTATTCCGCAGCTCCTGCTTTGAGTTACAAATGTGAGCAACTGCACCGGCATCAAATACCCAAGAGCTACTACGAGTACTGGTAAGGTACACATCAATTACATGTATATCACATATACCTTTTGTTTTGTCGGCCTTCTTGTCCGCTAAGTATTTGGGGCAGTTCCGCTTCCAGTGACCACTTCCCTTGCAATAAAAACACTCAGTCTTGGGCTTGGGTCCATTCTTTGGCTTCTTCCCGGCAACTTGCTTACCGGGCACGGCAACTTCCTTGCCGTCCTTCTTGAAGTTCTTTTTACCCTTGCCCTTCTTGAACTTAGTGGTTTTATTCACCATCAACACTTGATGTTCCTTCTTGATTTCTACCTCTGCTGATTTCAGCATAGCATATACCTCAGGAATGGTCTTTACCATCCCCTGCATGTTGTAGTTCATCGCAAAGCTCTTGTAGCTAGGTGGAAGCGACTGGAGGATTCTGTCAATGACCGCTTCATCCGGGAGATTAACTTCCAGTTGAGTCAAGCGGTTGTGCAACCCAGACATCTTGAGTATGTGTTCATTGACAGAGCCATTTTCCTCCATCTTACAGCTAAAGAATTTGTCGGATACTTCATATCTCTCGACCCGGGCATGAGCTTGGAAAACCATTTTCAGCTCTTCGAACATCTCATATGCTCCATGTCTCTCAAAACTCTTTTGGAGCCCCGGCTCTAAGCTGTAAAGCATGCCGCACTGAACGAGGGAGTAATCATCGGAACGTGACTGCCAAGCGTTCATAACGTCTTGTTCTGCTGGGAGAACAGGTGCGTCACCCAGCGGTGCTTGTAGGACATAATCTTTCTTGGCAGCTATGAGGATGATCCTCAGGTTCCGGACCCAATCCGTATAGTTGCTGCCATCGTCTTTCAGCTTGGTTTTCTCTAGGAACGCGTTGAAGTTGAGGACTACGTTGGCCATTTGATCTACAAGACATATTGTAAATATTTTAGACTAAGTTCATGATAATAAAGTTCATCTAATCAAATTATTTAATGAACTCCCACTTAGATAGACATCCCTCTTCTAGTCATCTAAGTATTACATGATCCGAGTCAACTAGGCCGTGTTCGATCATCACGTGAGACGGACTAGTCAACATCGGTGAACATCTTCATGTTGATCGTATCTTCTATATGACTCATGCTCGACCTTTCGGTCTTCTGTGTTCCGAGGCCATGTCTGTACATGCTAGGCTCGTCAAGTCAACCTAAGTGTTTGCATGTGTAAATCTGTCTTACACCCGTTGTATGTCAACGTTAGAATCTATCACACCCGATCATCACGTGGTGCTTCGAAACAACGAACTGTCGCAACGGTGCACAGTTAGGGGGAACACTTCTTGAAATTATTATGAGGGATCATCTTATTTACTACCGTCGTTCTAAGTAAACAAGATGCAAAACATGATGAACATCACATGCAATCAAATAATAAACGTGACATGATATGGCCAATATCACATAGCTCCTTTGATCTCCATCTTGGGGCTCCATGATCATCTTGTCACCCGCTTGACACCATGATCTCCATCATCATGATCTCCATCATCGTGTCTCCATGAAGTTGCTCGCCAACTATTACTTCTACTACTATGGATAACGTGTTTAGCAATAAAGTAAAGTAATTTACATGGCGTTTCTCAATGACACGCAGGTCATACAAAAAATAAAGACAACTCCTATGGCTCCTGCCGGTTGTCATACTCATCGACATGCAAGTCGTGATTCCTATTACAATAGCATGAACATCTCATACATCACATATAGATCATTAATCATTCATCACAACTTTGGCCATATCATATCACAAAGCACTTGCTGCAAAAACAAGTTAGATGTCCTCTAATTGTTGTTGCAAGTTTTACGTGGCTGAATTAAGGTTCTAGCAAGAACGTTTTCTTACCTACGTGAAAGCCACAACGTGATTTGTCAACTTCTATTTACCCTTCATAAGGACCCTTTTCATCGAATCCGCTCCAACTAAAGTGGGAGAGACAGACACCCGCCAGCCACCTTATGCAACTAGTGCATGTTAGTCGGTGGAACCGGTCTCACGTAAGTGTACGTGTAAGGTTGGTCCGGGCCGCTTCATCCCACAATACCGCTGAAGCAAGATAAGACTAGTAGCGGCAAGAAAAGTTGACAACATCTACGCCCACAACAAATTGTGTTCTACTCGTGCAATAGAGAACTACGCATAGACCTAGCTCATGATGCCACTGTTGGGGAACGTTGCAGAAAATTAAAATTTTTCCTACGGTTTCACCAAGATCCATCTATGAGTTCATCTAAGCAACGAGTCATGGGAGAGAGATTGCATCTACATACCACTTTGTAGATCGCGAGCGGAAGCGTTCAAGGAACGGGGATGAGGTAGTCGTACACGACGTGATCCAAATCACCGGAGATCCTAGCACCGAACGGACGGCACCTCCGCGTTCAACACACGTACGGTCAGCGTAACGTCTCCTTCTTCTTGATCCAGCAAGGCAAAGGAGAGGTTGGGGAAGATGGCTCCAGCAGCAGCACGACGGCGTGGTGATGGTGGAGCTACAGTACTCCGGCAGGGCTTCGCCGAGCTCTACGGAGGAGGAGGAGGTGTTGGAGAGGGAGAGGGAGGCGCCAAGGACCAGGGGTGCGGCTGCCCCCCTCCCCTCCCCCCTTTATATAGCCCCCTAGGGGGGGCGCCGGCCCTAGGAGATGCAATCTCCTAGGGGGGCGGCGGCCAAGGGGTGGGAGGGCTTGCCCCCCAAGCAAGAGGGCGCCCCCTTTAGGGTTTCCCCACCCTAGGCGCATGGGCCTCTTGGGGCTGGTTCCCCTTGGCCCATGTAGGCCAAGGCGCACCCCCTAGAGCCCATGTAGCCCCCGAGGCAGGTGGCCCCACCCGGTGGACCCCCCGGGACCCTCCGGTGGTCCCGGTACAATACCGATAACCCCGAAACTTGTCCCGATGGCCAAAACAGTACTTCCTATATATAATTCTTTACCTTCGGACCATTCCGAAACTCCTCGTGACGTCCGGGACTCCGAACAACATTCGGGTTACTGCATATACATATCTTCACAACCCTAGCGTCACCGAACCTTAAGTGTGTAGACCCTACGGGTTCGGGAGACATGCAGACATGACCGAGGCGGCTCTCGGGCAATAACCAACAGCGGGATCTGGATACCCATGTTGGCTCCCACATGCTCCACGATGATCTCATCGGATGAACCACGATGTCGAGGATTCAATTAATCCCGTATACGATTCCCTTTGTCAATCGGTATTTTACTTGCCCGAGATTCGATCGTCGGTATCCCAAAACCTCGTTCAATCTCGTTACCGCCAAGTCACTTTACTCGTACCGTAATGCATGATCCCGTGATCAAACACTTTGATCACATTGAGCTCATTATGATGATGCATTACCGAGAGGGCCCGGTGATACCTCTCCGTCAAGCGGAGTGACAAATCCCAGTCTCGATCCGTGTCAACCCAACAGATACTTTCGGAGATACCCGTAGTATACCTTTATAGCCACCCAGTTACGTTGTGACGTTTGGCACACCCAAAGCACTCCTACGGTATCCGGGAGTTACACGATCTCATGGTCTAAGGAAAAGATACTTGACATTGGAAAACTCTAGCAAACGAACTATGCGATCTTATGCTATGTTTAGGATTGGGTCTCGTCCATCACATCATTCTCCTAATGATGCGATCTCGTTATCAATGACATCCAATGTCCATAGTCAGGAAACCATGACTATCTGTCGATCAACGAGCTAGTCAACTAGAGGCTTACTAGGGACATATTGTTGTCTGTTATTCACACATGTATTACGATTTCCGGATAACACAATTATAGCACGAATAAAGACAATTATCATGAACAATGAAATATAATAATAATGCTTTTATTATTGCCTCTAGGGCATATTTCCAACACATACTAGTACATCTGTGTATTAACCATGTTCTTACATCAAACTAATGTTCTTGTGTATCCCTCATCAATCACTTATGACGAGGCAGGCAGGCAAGGGGACTACTCCTCATTTAAAGAATGTAGCGTCAGCCTCCCGACATGATTCTCAAGAAAAAGAAATGCTACATGAAGATAGTGAACGTAGCTCTGTAGTTGATTACAGCATTTCCCCTGCACTATCATCGCAGGTGCTTGCTCTAACTTGGCAGCATGATATGTGGTTGCATATTGCATATGGTGTCTAGATTGTAATTCTTCCAATCTAGTTAAACTGCATGTGCTAGTGTGCTTAACTTATACTCCCTCCGTCCCATAATGTAAGAGCGTTTTTTACACTAGTGTAGTGGCAAAAACACTCTTATATTATGGGATGGAGGGAGTACATTATACCTGTTAATGTGACATGCCTTCCTGTATTTAGTACATAGTACATCTGTCTATTAAGCATGTCCTTACATAAAACTATTGTTTTTTTGTATCCCGCATCAATCAACATGACGGGACACCTTTAGTATATGCAGTGCGATATTAGTTGCATCTTTCATATGATTTATAGCATGCGCTGCTTCTAATTTGTTGATTCCATTTATGATGGGACGCTTTTAACTTGGCAGAGTCATATCGGTTGCATCTTTCATGTGGTGTCTAGCTTGCATTGCTTCTTATTTGCTGGAATGGTTTCTGCTTAGTTTATACAAACAGTTGTGAACATGCCATGCCGTCCTGTTTTTCGTGCATATTCCATCCTGGTATCATGTGTTTGCCTTACATCAAAGTAGTGATTGTCAGTATCATGCATGAATGAGTTCTGAAGAGAGAATTTTATTGCTTTTTCTTGTCGGTTTTACTTGACAATTCAAAATCAATAAAGGGGAAGGAAGTTAGCAAGGCAGCGGATAAAGGTGCTCCTTCCGAACGGAGGGCCTCTACAGTTTCTACTCCTCCACACCCCCAAGATGATTTCCAAGACAACACATGCATAGACACTCAACAAAGTTGTGTTTATGATGAGCACGTCTCCCCTAGTGCACCATCACCGGTGCTCCCTCTAACTTAGCAATGTTATATGTGGTTGCATGTTATGTGTGATGTCTAGCTTGTATTGCTTCTAATTTTGTTGAATTCCATCTGCTTACTTTACACATTATACTTGAATAAGACACGTGTTCCTGTTTCTAGAACATACAATATCTGTCTATCACACCATGTTCTTACATCAAATTACTACTGTTGTGTAACCTGCAACAATCACTTATCATAAGACACGTTTGACTTCGGAGTGTGATATAGGTTACATATCACATTCTTTTCTAGCTTGTACTACTAATTTGTTGAAATGGCACTTATGAGAGACAGTTTTAACTTGGTAGAGTGATATTCATTGCATCTTTCATATGGTGTCTAGCTTTCATTGCTTCTAATTTGTTGAAATGCCTTCTCCTTAGTTTACACATCATAAGTTGTGAATATGCAATGTTGTGAATATGCAATGGCACTAATGACGAGAGACCTCTAACATGGTAGTGTGATGTTGTTTGCATCTTGCATATGATTTATTTCTTGTACTACTTCACATTTGTTTAAACGCCATTTATGATGAGACACTGTTAACTTGGCAGAGCGATATTTGTAGCATCTTTCATATGGTGTCTACCTTCCATTGCATTGCTTCTAATTTGGTGAAATGTCTTCTTCTTAGTTTACACATCATAGTTCTGGTTATCTCTTCCGTCCTATTTTTCATACATATTACATCCTCCTATCATGTGGTTGTCTAACATCAAAGTTCAGTTCGTCTGCATCACGCATCAATTTGTTCTGAAGAACTAAACTGTTATTCGTTTTTCTTGTCGACTTGACTTAACATGGCACAGGGAAAGAGGAAGAAACACAGAATGGCAGGGAATGAGAAGTGGATGAATCCTGCAGATTCTGCTGGTACTGATGGTGCAATAGAAGGTCAAAGTCCAGCAGAAAATTCTACAAACACGGCATCCCATGCTACACGAGTTGCAAAAAAAGACGAACAGAAACAAATAGCTGCCACCAAACAAGCAGAGACAGCCCTAGTTCTTGCAACACCTACCACAGTACTACCAGTTGCACGACATACTCGTGCGTCAACTGAGCTAGCAGCACATTCCCAAGCTCCGTTACCACCTGACACTACTTCCCAAGCACTCTTGACACAAGACGAGTTGGCAATATCAGATGAACCTTGTGAGCTTCAACAGCAAGAAGGTAGTTGCTGGAGTCAAGTTACAGTGGCATGCTTCTTTATATGTAGTCTCACAGTTTGATGTACACTAACACTTCCTATGTTTGTTGTTGGACTAGCACCTAGGCGCAAGAGGAAACAAACATCAGGGATAATGCTCGATAGGTTAACTAAATCTAGAGGAGGAAGAATGGAGATCCGTTTTGAGGCGGGTTTAAAAAGGCCACGTGATGCTACAGAGTCAGCCAAGTTAGTATCAGAGGCAGCAGTTGCTGTTAGGTGTCATGTACGTATCCTCCCAACATGGATTTAGTACATGAATGACAAAGACAAAACCCAGTTCAACATTTTCCTCGACCATTTATCTATAAGTATGGTTATGTATGGAAACTAGTAATATCATCTTGCTCTGTCCAATACTTTCTAGGTTGTTGATAATGAGACTCCCATAATTTTCAACAGATGAGGTTCAAGTTGGATAGCCAAGATGATGCAACCAGACAAGCTTGCACCCATGTTTTCAAGTCTGCTTTGCGACAGTATCGGTATAACTTGAGGAAAACTCACTTTGAAGGCAAGGCTAACAGTGAACTTGCCCAAACATCTCCAGTGGAAACTATATCTGATGAAGACTGGAGAAGCCTTGTTAAACACTGGTCCGATCCGAAGTATCAGGTACATTATGTATATGTCATCAGATCACATGTTGAAGTCCTATTTACGCATGTGCCACACAAATCTATCTTCTTGTAGGTGAACTATTCAAAGAACAAGGACAACCGTACGAAAGTGAAATTCCAACAGACGACGGGATCTCGTAGCTATATTGCACACTGCAAGGCTCTTGTAATTAGCTGTTGTTTCACTCTTTTCGTTGTACCATATTATCAGATCTATATTGACTTGTTCCAAATGCAGAGGAACCAGAAAGGACCAAAAAGTACCTGAACCAAATGTTGTGGAAATCTTCATGGACTGTCACACCAGCAAGAAGAAGGGCATGACTACACCAGTCAAAGCCGCTGTTCTAAGTCCTTAATCCTCATGCCTTTTAACTACTACTTACTCTGACTTGTGCCTTGAACTGCATGGTTTGCAGCCAATGTCTATTACTCTTTTCAATTTTATACACAATTGTCTTAGCGTATCATTGCACCTTACAAGGTTTAAAAGAGAGGAGTGATGTTCCTTTGATCTTGACCCGTAATCTAGTTCCGTGCTGGACTTGCCCACATAACATTACAATTGCCCGTTTGTCTGTTCTTAGTTGTTTTGTGATATGAATGACGTCATACTATGCTTACCGTATTATAAACTTCATCTCTTCATCCTTAGCCCTCAATACAATGTGAAGAAATAGACAATACATTAGCGATGGTACATGGTCATATGTTTGGAACCTGGTTTTATTATGTACTTTGCAATAAAATACAACTAATATTTTACATGGGTTCACCAGAATAAGTTCTGTATATAGACCAAAGCTATTTTGTTTGGTTTTGCTGCCTCCTTAATATCTTCTATTCTGGTACTACTAATGTAAAACCTCAACTTTTCAGCGAGCTATGGAAAAAATGGTGGAACCGCCACCTTCTGAAGGTGGCGAGGCAACTATAACCGCAATGCCAGCTCTTGCTGCAGTGGGTCAGTACCTGTCCACAGACAGTGCCAAAAGCATGTTCCTACGTAATACTGGGTTGGTTGTTAAGGCAATATCGTCCAAACTGCCTCATGATCAAGACATGCAAGCTCAAAGCAATGTTGTATCTGCGCTCCAGACACAAGTCCATTCCCTAACAGATACCCTTTGTGAAACAAGGAGAAACAGTGCTCAATATCGTCAAGATATGCATGGTTTTGAAACCAGACTATCAGGCATTTGCTATGTTGTTCAGGAGCCTAGGGGAAATGAAGGCGAGGGTTATGGTGCTCCATCGGACAATACAACATGAAAACGTAACAGTCAGGTCAAATGAACTGAGCTTCTGAACTTCTGGTGGTGCATTTATCTGCTAGACTGTTAATTTTTATGCCAACCTTCCTTTTGTTATATAGTTGTAATTTGTTTTGGTGCGATACAAAATTTATTCTTAACGTGCAGCCACCCCCTGAAGAAAACAGCAAACAATTTTTGTATAGTGTAGGGTGTTCCCTATATTTGCACTGGTGGTGATCTTTGATACCGAGTGGATGTAATCTGTGCAATCGCCTTAATAGCCTAGCGTTAGTTTCGGCCTTATTTATTTCCTAGTCTTCTTTTTCCCTGGTTTGCTAGTGGCCGCAACTACCATGGGCCATATACGGGTCGTAGGATCCATGGGTCTCCTACGGGTCGTCGATAAATGGGCCTGTAATCGGTGGGCCTAGGGCCGTCGGATAAATGGGTCTACATGGGCCATAATCGGGCGTAATTGGTATCGGCCCAGCACAGTAACAAGCCGTTAACAGGCCGTAGGACAGCAAAGGCTTAATTCTGTCACAGGCATAACGGGTCGTTAATGGGCCAGAATATAGGACGGGCTGGAAACGGCGCAACGGGTTAACAGGCCAGAAACGAGCCGACTCTCGCCATGGGCCAAATTTGGCCCATTAGGGTAACAGGCCAGTAATGGCCGACTCTTACCACGGGCCGAATTTGGCCCATTAGTGGAACAGGCCAGTAACGGGCCGACTCTTTCCATGGGCCGAATTTGGCCCATTAGGGGAACAGGCCAGTAACGGGCCAGAAGTAATCGAGGGCCGAAAAGGAGCCCAAGAACGTATGGGCCGTCAATAGGCCGAAAGCTAACACGGGCTGGAAACGGCCCATGTAAACCACGGGCCATTAACGGGTATAAAGAAAATTACTGTTCATTATGGGCTAGACTCACCGTGGGCCTGTAATGGGCTGAAAGATACGAAGGCCTCATATGGGCCGAAAGACGTCGTGGGCCATACATGGGCCAAAAGTGAAATGGGCTGGTATTATATTCGATGGCCCACATGACGTTGTTGGGCCGATTTCCTTTAAGGCCTAACGGGTCGTGAGTTAACGGGTCGTAAAATGGGCTATTTGCGAAGAGACCGTTAACAGGATTTTCATGCGCCAGCCCGTTAACTTTTGACCAAGTCAACGGGCCGGCTTTGTCAGCTAAATGGGCCACTGTTGGGCCATGCCATGTGTTGACATATCATAGGCGCCTATCTGACCCACTGACAAGCTGACACGTGTTTCGTCTGGCCAATAAGAATTTTACACGTGGAAATTTCCCATTGGTCGGGGCTGTTAACGGGTTATCGGATCCAAAACCTGACCTGATAGCTTAACGGCGTTCCGTTACGGTGGATGCCACGTGTCGGTCACCCTTGACGAAATCACTTCTGTGACACGCGATTTATCGTCATGGAAGTGGACACTTCCGTGATGATAATTTTGGTAATGTCATGGAACACTTCTACGACAGCACGGGTATGACTATCTTGATTCTGTCATAAATTTGTCATGGATGCACATGCATGACAAAAAAAGCGACTTACTGTGACAAACATGTAATATCACGGAAGTGTATTTTTTTGTAGTGAATGGCTGACAAATCAACTTCCATACCTATCGGTGTTTGTGAGGATGTGCCCGTTGTAGTTGCAAATGTTACTATCTTAATAGACTTTGTTATACTTGATATGCCCGAGGACAACAACATGTCGATTATCCTTGGTGGACCCTTTTTGAATACTGCAGGGGTTGTTATTGAATGCAACAAAAGCAAGGTCACTTTTCATATCAATGGTAATGAACATACGGTACACTTTCCGCAGAAACAATTTGAAGTAAATGGTATTCATCTTATTGAAAAGACTCAGACAATTACTATTGGAAGTTTCCAACTTCCACTACCTACTGATAAAAATAAATATGAAACTCTTATTAATGGGGAGATGCATATCCCCGTTGAGGTAACCTAGTGTTATACGAAGATTTTTCAGTTTCATGTTAATCAAAAATAGTTTGTTAATAAGACTTGATCAACCCTATCAATAGATTCTTTTTTAGAGGCATGTGATCGATGAATGTAGTAAGCACAACCTTCTATACTCACGTTTTGTTTTCGGTTATTTTTAGTTAAATGCAATAAAATGCCATGATTATCCTGTTTTCTGAATTATCCTTGCAATAAAAAAATAGCCCAAAAATAAAAGTGCTCAGAATGACGTGATATTTTTACATGAACTTTTATAGAATATTTAAGAATTTCCGGCACTGAGATCCCAGGGGGATGCCCCAGGTGTCCACGAGGCACCAGGGAACACCCACCCCCATGGGCGCACCCTGGTGGCTGGTGGGCCCCATAAGGACCCCCTCACTTATTCCTTCAGCCCACTTCGTCTCTTACCTCTAGCAAAAATTCTTGGTAGCTCTCTCTCGTGTTCTTGCTCCCAAACCTGAGATTTTCGATCTCTTTGCTCAGACCTCTGTTTCCGAAACTGTTTTGGGGGATTGCTACTTGGTATGTGACTCCTCCATTGCACCGATTAGTTTTTGCTTTAGTGGATTATATTTTGCATAGTTAGTTGCTCTTAGTGCTACTGAAAATGAGCTTACGTGTTGAATTCTTTGAGTTCCAAGTAGTTTGAATGCTTGACATAGCCTCTAGACATCCATATGAGTAGTTGCTATCAATCTTGTGAAGTTTTGTTGACATCATTTTGTGGCCCAAAATTTCAGAAAATTGTTATCAGACAAAACGAAATTCTTTCAGAGGAGTTGATCGAAATGGAAGGCCAAGGGAGTCATTGGGGACTCCTCGGACAGTGACCTCAACACCCTGCATAGGACGGAGGTCCGACCATGCGAATGGCCGCACAATGCCTTCATGAACGAAGCCGGACTCTATCAATAGTTCACGCAATTCGTTGCAAATGCCGGATTGGCCGACTTCCTTGCAGATGAGTGTGATCAGCACCACATCCTTACGAATTCCTTTGTGCAAAATTTTCATTTCTTGAATAGGCTTGAACCTCCCATGGTGCATTTTGATTTATATGTTGAACATGATCATATACCACTTACTGAATTTTGTGAGATGTGTTTGGTTCCCTTTGATGCGGAAATAAGAGAGCCTTGGTCGGAGGATTTTGAGGGCTTCATCCACACTCTAACAGTGGGTGAGGAAAGGGGCGTGTCTGATACATCTCCAACGTATCTATAATTTGTTATTGTTCCATGCTATTATATTATCTCTTTTGGGTGTTTTATATGCATTAATATGCTATTTTATATTATTTTTGGGACTAACTTATTAACCTAGAGCCCGGTGCCTATTTCTGTTTTTCCTTGTTTTTGAGTTTCGCAGAAAAGGAATACCAAACGGAGTCCAAACGGAATAAAACTTCCGCGATGATTTGTATTGGACCAGAAGACACCCCGGGGACTTGGAGTTCAAGTCAGAAGAGCCACGAGGCGGCGACAAGGGGGGAGGGCACGCCCCCTACCTTGTGGGCCCCTCGGTGACCTTCTGACCTAGATCTTCCTCTTATATATTCACATATATTCCCAAACCACCATAAGTATCCACGAAAATACTTTTCCACCGCCATAACCTTTTGTACCCATGAGATCCCATCTTGGGGCCTTTTCCGGCATCCTGCTGGAGGGGGATTCAAGCACGGAGGGCATCTACATCAACCCTATTGCCCTTCCGATGAAGTGTGAGTAGTTTACCACAGACCTACGGGTCCATATAGCTAGTAGCTAGACGGCTTATTCTCTCTGTGTGATTCTCAATACCATGTTCTTCTTGATGTTCTTGGAGATCTATCCGATATAATCTTCTTTTGCGGTGTGTTTGTCGAGACCCGATGAATTGTGGATTTATGATCAGCTTATCTATGTATATTATTTGAATCTTCTCTGAATTCTTTTATGCATGATTTGATTTTTGGGGAACACGGTATTTAAAAAATTTCCTATGATCACGCAAGATCTATCTAGGAGATGCATAGCAATGAGACAGGAGAGTGTGTCCATGTACCCTCATAGACCGAAAGAGGAAGCATTTAGTAACGCGGTTAATGTAGTCGAACGTCTTCACGATCCAACCGATCCAAGTACCATACGTACGGCACCTCCGTGTTCAGCACACGTTCAGCACGATGATGTCCCTCAAGCTCTTGATCCAGTTGAGGACGAGGGAGAGTTCCGTCAGCACGACGGCGTGGCGATGGTGATGATGAATTTATCGGCGCAGGGCTTCTCCTAAGCACTACGACGATATGACCGAGGTGTGAAACTGTGGAGGGGGCACCGCACACGGCTAAGAGATTATATGTTGTGCTTTGGGGAGCCCCTGGACACGTATATAAAGGAGGGAGGGAGAGAGGCCGGCGCCCAGGAGGGGTGCACCATAGGGGGAGTCCAACTAGGATTCCCAATCCTAGTTGGACTCCCCTTCATTTTTCCAAGAGGGGGAGAGAGGGAACGAGGAGGAGAGGGAGAAGGAAAGAGGGGGGCGCCGCCCCCTCCCTAGATCAATTCGGACTTTCCATGGGGGGCGCGGCCAACCCATGCGGCCCTCCTCTCCTTTCCACTAAGGCCCATGAACGCCCAATACTTCCCCTGGGGGTTTAGGTAACCCCTTCGTACCCCAAAAATATCCGAACCTCTCCGAAACCATTCCAGTGTCCGAATACCTTCGTCCAATATATCAATCTTTACCTCTCGACCATTTCGAGACTCATCGTCATGTCCGTGATCTCATCTGGTACTCCGAACAAACTTCGGTCATTAGATCACATAACTCATAATAAAAATCGTCATCGAACGTTCAGCGTGCGGACCCTACGGGTTTGAGAACTATATAGACATGACCGAGACACATCTCTGGTCAATAACCAATAGCGGAACCTGGATGCTCATATTGGCTCCTAAATATTCTACGAAGATCTTTATCGGTCAAACCGCATAACAACATAAGTCATTCCCTTTGTCATCGATATGTTACTTGCCCGAGATTCGATCGTCGTCATCATCATACCTAGTTCAATCTTGTTACCGGCAAGTCTCTTTAATCATTTCGTAATGCATCATCCCGTAACTAACTCATTAGTCACATTGCTTGCAAGGCTTATAGTGATGTGCATTACCGAGAGCGCCCAGAGAGATACCTCTCCGATACACGGAGTGACAAATCCTAATCTCAATCTATGCCAACTCGACAAACACTTTCGGAGACACCTGTGGAGCATGTTTATAATCACCCAGTTATGTTGTGATGTTTGATAGCACACAAAGTGTTCCTCCGGTATCGGGAGTTGCATAATCTCATAGTCAGAGGAATATGTATAAGTCATGAAGAAAGCAATAGCAATAAAACATAACGATCATTATGCTAAGCTAACTGATGGGTCTTGTCCATCACATCATTCTCTAATGATGTGATCCCATTCATCAAATGACAACACATGTCTATGGTTAGGAAACATAACCATCTTTGATTAACGAGCTAGTCAAGTAGAGGCATACTAGGGACACTCTGTTTTGTCTATGTACTCACACATGTACTAAGTTTCTGTTTAATACAATTCTAGCATGAATATAAACATTTATCATGATATAAGGAAATATAAATACCAACTTTATTATTGCCTCTAGGGCATATTTCCTTCATTGATATCTTTGTAATTCTCTTCGAACTATCAGTTTGGTTTGGCCAACTAGATTGGTTTTTCTTGCAAAGGGAGAAGTTCTTAGCTTTGGGTTCAATCTTGCGGTGTCCTCACCCATTGACAAAGTAGGGGTAGCGAGGCATGTATTGTATTGTTGCCATCGAGGATAAAAACATGGGGTTTACATCATATTTCTTGAGTTTATTCCTCTACATCATGTCATCTTACTTAAAGCATTACTCTGTTCTTTATGAACTTAATACTCTAGATGCAAGCAGGAGTCGGTCGGTGTGTGGAGTAATAGTAGTAGATGCAGGCAGTAGTCGGTCTACTTGACATGGACGTGATGCCTATATTACATAACCATTGCCTTGTATATCATCATAACTTTGCGCTTTTCTATCAGTTGCTCGACAGTAATTTGTTCACCCACCATATTATTTGCTATCATGAGAGAAGCCTCTAGTGAAACCTATGGCCCCCGGGTCTATTTTCTGTCATATAAGTTTCCGATCTACTATTTTGCAATCTTTTATTTTCAGATCTATAAACCAAAAATATTTACTTTATCTTCTTTTAGTTTTATCTATCTCTATCAGATCTCACCTTTGCATGTGACCGTGAAGGGATTGACAACCCCTTTATCGCGTTGGGTGCAAGTGTTTGGTGATACGTCTCCATCGTATCTACTTTTCCAAACACTTTTGCCCTTGTTTTGGACTCTAACTTGCATGATTTGAATGGAACTAACCCGGACTGACGTTGTTTTCAGCAGAATTGCCATGGTATTATTTATGTGCAGAAACAAAAGTTCTTAGAATGACCTAAAACTCCACGGAACTTATTTTTGGAAAATATTAAAAATACTAGAAGAAGAATCCACGTCGGGGGGGCTCCACCTGTCCACGAGGGTGGGGGCGCGCCTGTCCCCCCTGCCTCGTGGGCCCCCTAACGCTCCACCGACCTCAACTCCAACTCCATATATTCGTGTTCAGGGAGAAAAAAATCAGTGAGAAGGATTCATCGCGTTTTATGATATGGAGCCGCCGCCAAGCCCTAAAACCTCTCAGGAGGGCTGATCTGGAGTCTGTTCGGGGCTCCGGAGAGGGGAATCCGTCGTCGTCATCATCATCAACCATCCTCCATCACCAATTTCATGATGCTCACCGCCGTGCGTGAGTAACTCCATCGTAGGCTTGCTGGACGGTGATTGGTTGGATGAGATTTATCGCGTAACCGAGTTAGTTTTGTTAGAGTTTGATCCCTAGTATCCACTATGTTCTGAGATTGATGTTGCTATGACTTTGCTATGCTTAATGCTTGTCACTAGGGCCCGAGTGCCATGATTTCAGATCTGAACCTATTATGTTTTCATGAATATATGTGAGTTCTTGATCCTATCTTGCAAATCTATGGTCACCTACTATGTGTTATGATCCGGCAACCCCGAAGTGACAATAATCGGGACCACTCCAGATGATGATCATAGTTTGAGGAGTTCATGTATTCACTATGTGTTAATGCTTTGGTCCGGTACTCTATTAAAAGGAGGCCTTAATATCCCTTAGTTTCCGCTAGGACCCCGCTGCCACGCGAGGGTAGGACAAAAGATGGCATGCAAGTTCTTTTCCATAAGCACGTATGACTATATTCGGGATACATGCCTACATTACATTGATGAATTGGAGCTAGTTTTGTGTCACCCTATGTTATGATTGTTAAATGATGAACCGCATCCGGCATAATTCTCCATCACTGATCCAATGCCAATGAGCTTTTCACATATTGTTCTTCGCTTATTTACTTTTTCGCTGCTACTGTTACAATCACTACAAAACTCAAAAATATTACTTTTGCTATCGTTATCATTACTTCCATATTACTTTGCTACTAAATACTTTGCTGCAGATACTAAGTTATCCAGGTGTGGTTGAATTGACAACTCAACTGCTAATACTTGAGAATATTCTTTGGCTCCCCTTGTGTCGAATCAATAAATTTGGGTTGAATACTCTACCCTCGAAAACTATTGCGATCCCCTATACTTGTGGGTTATCAAGACTATTTTCTGGCGCCGTTGCCGGGGAGCATAGCTCTATTCTTTGAGTCACTTGGGATTTATATCTGCTGGTCACTATGAGGAACTTGAAAGATGAGAAAACAAAAATCTATCCCTCAACTACGAGGGGAGGTAAGGAACTGCCATCTAGCTCTGCACTTGATTCACCTTCTGTTTTGAGTAAGCTTGCGACACCTAAACCTGCTTCTGCTATTCATTCTGATATGTCGCATGTTATTGATGATGCCACTTCTGCTATGCATGATACTTATGATGAAACTACGTATATGCTTGATACTACTGTGCCACTTGGTGAATTTCTTGATGAACAACTTGCTAGGGCTAGAGAGAATGAAATTATTGAAAATGATAATACTGAAGATAGTGATGATGAAGACTCTCCCCCTAATAAATATGAATTGCCTGTTGTACCTGAGGGTTATGTTCTGGATGAAGAATCCGCTTGAGCTATTCTTGCTTGCAATGATAGAAGTGGTCTTAAGAAGTTATTAGCTAAATGGAAGCAGCAAGCTCTTAATGCTAGAATGAAACCTGACCCTGCTTTTGCTACTTCACCTATCTGTGTTACTGATAAGGATTATGAATTCTCTGTTGATCCTGATATAATTACTTTGGTTGAATCTGATCCTTTTTATGGCTATGAATCTGAAACTGTAGTGGCACATCTTACTAATTTGAATGATATAGCCACCCTGTTCACTAGTGATGAGAGAACTCGCTACTTTTATATCCTTAAAATATTTCCGTTCTCATTAAAGGGTGATGCTAAGATATGGTTTAATTCTCTTGATCCTGGTTGTGTGCGTCGTCCCCAGTTTATGATTTATTACTTCTCTTCTAAATATTTCCCTGCTCATAAGAAACAAGCTTGTTTAAGGGATATATATATAATGTTCTGCAAATTGAAGAAGAGAGTCTCCCACAAGCTTGGGGGAGGCTTCTCCAATTACTTAGTACTTTGCCTGATCATCCTCTTAAGAAAAATGAAATACTTGATATCTTTTATAATGGACTAACCGATGCTTCCAGAGATTACCTGGATAGTTGTGCTGGTTCTGTTTTCAGGGAAAGAACACCGGATGAAGCTGAAAATTTATTGAATAATATGTTGACAAATGAAAATAATTGGACACTTCCTGATCCAATTCCTGAGCCTATTCCTAAACCAACTCTGAAGAAGAGAGGTGTTCTATTTCTCACTCCGGAAGATATGCAAGAGGCAAAGAAATCTATGAAAGAAAAAGGTATTAAAGCTGAAGATGTTAAGAATTTACCTCCTATTGAAGAAATACATGGTCTTAATTTACCGCCTGTTGAAGAAACATATGATCTTAATCCATCACCTATTGAAGAAACGCATGGTCTTGATAACCCGACACGGGTAGTAAAGGTAAATTCTCACTATAGATTTGATGAAGGTGATATCCCTCGGTATAAGTCTGCTAGACAATGCTTAGATGAGTTTGACAATTTCATTGTTAAACAAGAAAACTTTAATGCTTATTTTGGTAGACAATTTAAATATAATTCCGATACGCTTGAATACTTTGGTGATTATATGTCTAGAGTTAAAGGTGAACTTAAACTCATTAGTAAACATGCTTCAATGGTTACCACTCAAGGAGAACAAGTACTTAAAGCTCAAAATGATTTGCTCAATGAATTCAATAATAAGAATAACGATTATGCTATTAGAGTGGCTACTAGAACTAGTAAAATGACTCAGGAACCTTTGTATCCTGAAGGCTACCCTAAGAGAATTGAGCAGGATTCTCAAAGAAATAATTTAGATGCACCTAGCTCTTCTAAAAAGAAGAAAAATAAAAATGATAGGACTTTGCATGCTTCTAATGAACCTATTACAGAAACACCTGAGAATCCAAATGATATTTCTATTTCTGATGCTGAAACACAATCTGGTAATGAACATGAACCTAGTGATAATGTTAATGATGATGTTCATGATGATGCTCAACCTAGCAATAATAATGATGTAGAAATTGAACCTGTTGTTGATCTTGATAACCCACAATCAAAGAACCAACGATACGATAAGAGAGATTTCGGTAAAGAGAACCATCACTACAAAAAAGACACATCCATGACATTTTGGGCTGAACGAAAAAAAAATTGTCATACATATGACACTTCTATGACGATAATTGTGACAAAACCCGGTATCATCATAGATGTGGTGGGCTCCTACTTCTATGACAAAAAATCATGACAGAAAATGGGCTTTTCGTCCTGGGCGGGCCGGAGACGCAGCTGCATGACATTCTTTGGGCCGTCCATGATGGAAAAAACCGTGGTAGAAGCGAGGGGGAGGAAAATTTCGGGGAGTTCCCGGTTATGGTGGGAGGTCGGGGCCGACGATGCGCGTTTCTCTCGTACATGTACGCACATGTGTGTGAGGCGTTGGCTCTAACTGAACCCGAGCAAGGCGTTGGGCTCTAACTGAACCCGAGCGATTGCACTGCATGCTACGCGTTACTGAACCCGAGAGATCGATCGATGGCTGTTAACTAAACCTGATCGACTGCTGCTAACTGAAGCCGATCGATGCTGCCTCTGGATGAACAGTGAGCGTTGCGGGGGGGGGGTTGGATGAATAGTTCCCGGTGGGGGTGGATGAACAGGACCCCATGGTGTTGCCTCTGGATGAACAGGACCCCGATCGATCGAGCCGGTTGGGGCTGGATGAACAGGACCCCGTGGTGGGCTGGATGAACAGGACCACCCCGTGGAGGGCAGGATGAACAGTAGATGGTGGAGGGGTGCCCGTGGAGGGGTGGTTGAACAGGACCCCGTGGTGTGGAGGGATGAATGAATAGTAGACGGTGGAGGGGTGGTTGAACAGTACCCGATGGAGTAGCGCGTGGTGGAAGCTGGATGAACAGGAGCCCGTGGAGGCTGGAGGAGGTCGACGGTGGATGAATAGTAGCTAGTGGAGGCTGGAGGGGGTCAACGGTGGAGATGAACAGTATCCCGTGGAGTCCAGTTTTGCGGTACGCCACACCCCTTCCGATGAACAGGACCCCCGTTTCGACCGTAGCACTCCAACACAAGTCCGTTTCGTCCGTTTTGCGGTACGCCACACCCCTCCCGATCAACAGGACCCCTGTTTCAACCGTAGGAGGTCCGTTTCATCCGTTTTGTGGTACGCCACACCCCTCCCGATCAACAGGACCCCCGTTTCGACTGTAGGAGGTCCGTTTCCTCTGTTTTGCGGTACGTCAGACCCCTCCCGATGAATAGGATCCCGTTTCAAACGTGGCCGGTTGAACACAACGTCGTTTCCTCCGTTCTGCGGTACGCCAGGCCTCGTTTCCATCGCATGTTCCGTCCAAGCCCTCCCGATGAACACGACACATTCCGTTGCCTCCCCATGAACACGACGCATTCTGTTGCATCCCCATGAACACGACGACGACGTTGTTTCTCCGTTCCGACCCAGCCATGTACACGAGCCCTGGCCGTACGTATGCGCGAGTAGGCGTTCGAGACCCCACCCGTATGTACACATAAGTGGCTGTATTTTCTTTCTTGCACCCTGTCCGCCTCTACTACGACACGTGCGCGCCTCTACATCCACCAGTATATATGTACGTACACGTTCGTGACCAGAATGACAACTCTATGTACGCTTCGACCAAGTGGGCCCTGACTGTCAGGCACTTCCTTGCATGCGAAGATGTAGCTGGTGGGTCCCAGCAGTCATGGGAAAACGGTTTTTACACAAAAAACAGTGGCTCGTCCGGTGGGTCCCCGTTGTCAGGTGGAGGAATAATTATTTTGCATGTAATAAGGAGGCACTTCCTTGTCGCGGCCGTGGACCCAGCTGTCAGCCTCTCCACGTACAGTCCACGTCCGATGGAAGTCGTTCCTTGACCACGTTGACCACGCCGTGCCGAGAGCACCAGGGCGGTGGACGATGACGAGGCCTAGGAAGGGGACGACGGGGAGCCGGGGAAGACGCGGCAGTGGAAGCCCGCGCGGAGAGGAGTACGAGGGTTCACTGGTTCGGCTGCCGTGTGAGGCTGCCGTCGCCGCAGAGCCTGGCCAGCGGTGGGAATAGTAGGGGGCGGTGAGGCCTCCGCGGCAGCACAGCCGGCCACGGGAGGCAGGAGCATGCGACACAACCGCCGCTGCTTTGGGCGGCTGGAGCAAGAAGACCAGAGGTTGAAGAAGCACTACGGCCGTTGGATGGACATCGTATGGTCACTGGAGCTAGAATAGTTCACATTTGACTAAGTTGACAAAGCCCTTCATCCCCGTCAACTTAGTAGGCCCACAAGTGAGCCTCCAACCAAGGTGGGTCCCAGCTAGACGGGGGAGTATTCATTTTTTTCTGCGTAATAAGGAGGCACTTTTGGTGGGTCCGAGCTGACAGCGGGGGAACGTTTTTTCATGAAATACGGTGGCCTGTCCGGTGGGTCCCAGCAGTCAGGGGGGAAACGATTTTTTTCGCAAAATATTGGTGGCCCGTCCGGTGGGTCCCCGCTGTCAGGTGGAGGAATAGTTATTTTCCGCGTAATAAGGAGGCACTTCCTTGCGGCTGCCGTGGACCCAGCTGTCAGCCTCTCCACGTACAGTACTCTTTCGATGGAAGTCGGTCGTTGACCACATTGACCACTCCGCGCCGAGAGCACCACGGCGGTGGACGACGGCGAGGTATAGGAAGGGGATGAGGCGGAGCCGGGGATGACGCGGCAGTGGATGCCCACGCGGAGAGGAGTACGAGCGTTCACCGGTTCGGCTGCGGTGTGAGGCTACCGTCGCCGCAGAATAACAGGGGGTGTGGGTGAGTAGAGGGATGCCCTAGCTAGCGGTGGGAGTAGTAGGGGCGCTGAGGCCTGCGCGGCAGCACAGCCGGCCATGGGAGGCGGGAGTAGGCGGTCCCACCGGCGCTGCTTTGGCGGCTGGAGCAAGAAGATCGGAGATTGAAGAAATACGACGGCCGTTGGATTGACATCCAATGGTTACGTCTGCTAGAATCGATTGTTGACGTATATAATAACTAAAAAATCTTGCATACGCGTCAACTAAACAGGCCCACAAGTCAGACCACTCCCTCGTTTTTAATAATTTATATATAGCTCATGGCAAATTCTTATGCAATTTATTGCAGTGGTTTTTTTGTTGGCCAAGGCCAATTTCGCATATTTCTGTGGGTTCCAAAGTATTTTTAATACCAAAATGTCCAGCCAGATTTAAAGTACTTTGAAGATATATTTAAATTAGGTTAATGCCCAGTGAAATAGGAATCTGAAAATGTGATGAAATTCAGAAATTATAAAGTAATTGCCAATTTGTCATCTGTTTTTATATTTACAACCCATTTCATATTACTTTCAAGATTTGCAGGCGTCTTGAAAGAGTTGCAGCCCATCAGGGCGTAGAAAAATAAGTAGGCCTGGATTGGGTATTCTTCAGAAAAAATAAACTAGGCTCATTTTCATAAAGAAAAAATAGCTGGGCTGGTCACATGGTGAACATAAAATATAAGCCTGGGCTAGACGGGCCACAGCCGAGTTCAAACCCTGCTCCGTCTCAACAATACGAAACAAAAAATAGTGCTCGAGTAGCTACGTCCCAGGTGTCAGCCGATCTTGTGCTGTTCTCTTGTCTATTGACTATATACGCTCACAATGTCGTGGGTCCCAGATGTCAGGAAAACACTAGGAGGAAGCATTTTATTTTTCCATACGCTGACGTGGTGGGCCCCTAGTGTCATCCTCTCCACGTACTTCTGTCGATTCCTGTTGTTTGTTGACCATGTTGAATACGCGAGAGGGCGGCGCCGCGGTGAGCGCACCAAAGCGCGCAGAGGACGTCGGCGTTAATGATTTAGGAGATGGTGGGGCGGCGATGCGTGCGCTGAGGCGCAGCCAGCCGTGTGAGGCGGAAGCAGGCGGCCCCGCCGGCGCTGGTTTGGTTTTGGCGGCTGGATGAAGACAGGACTGAAGAAACACGACAGACTGTAAAAGCAGCAGGAGTACTTAACAACCTTAACTGAAACCAGCAGGGGCACTTAAAAACCAAAGCTGAAAGCAGTACGAGTACTTATACAGGTTCAACCGTACAAAGCACGCCTCGAACAGTGCTACTTTGCCTACAGTTAACCAAGGGTGAGGCCGCCAAGCCCCAGGACAAAGCCCAGGCGCCACCCCGCGCATCCACAACCTTCTGAAAGCGGCTTCATCTCGCAACATGGTCAATAAATAGGATATTCGCTTTAGAGCTATGGAAAAGCATGAACATAATCTTATGTCCTATTCTCCAAGATGGACGGGCCTTCATTATTTGAGACCACCCATGAATAAGTATCTTTTCACCTCCAAGGGGAATTGAGTAGGTCGACATAAACATCATGTTGTGACCAAGCGCAAGTCTAACCCGACCATGGTCAGGCATCTGTATAGGAATAATAGAACTCGGCAGTTCCTGTTTCAAGAAGATCACAGCTGTAAAACTGTGTATAAGCAATAGTTTATGAACAACATATATAACAGAAAATAGCTTGTACCATAAGTTTCTCGACACAGTTTGACCTGTTAAATGAGTGCAGCAGTGGCACACATACCCCACGTGGCCTTCCACCATTGAAACGCCCCACAAGGACCTCAAGACGATCAATAAAGTGTAGGAACTTGTGGATGTCGATCCAGTCAACTTCAGTGCCATTATTAACAGCCGAGTTATTACAGAGTAACAAACGAACAGACTGCTTAACTCTGAAAAAACCTACACGTGCCAACAATTATAAGAAAATATTAGTTAGAAGTAGCATCTTCGTGAGAGATTCGTTGCTACTTCTAAAGTTAAATTGTGATTAGTTAGACAGAATAGGTGGATTAAGAAGTAATCGAGGCAACAAGCAAGAACCAGATACAAAACTAACATGGATGAACAATTGGAATGACGTCGGGGTGGAAGATCGTAGTGAAGATGAGACCAGGTTCTGCTATTTGAGAAAGTTTATCCAAGTTCGGCCATAAAAAAAGCAGCGATCTTCTTGGTTCATGAACCCAACTCGGAACTTATATCCATGAATTGTCTTCACTATGACCATTAAACTAGTGTATTCAGTTATGGCAAGGCCGAGAATCTTGAGTACATGTGTTCTGGCAGAGCAAATAATACATTGCAGGAAAAATAGTATGAGAACACAGCATGTTCAAAAAACCCACACCCTCTCGGATAGAAAAGAGGATTCTAGGAACATACTGTGTGCGTTTCAAATTGTTGTGTTAGGATGAGAAGGAACAAGTGTGGCGTCTCGCCGAGGGTGCAGAAACCTGTAGGGTACTCGCACTTTGGGCACTGCAAATGAAACACACTAGATTCAGTAGGAAGAAAAATGCATCAACGGTGGCGGCTGCCATCCTAGGATTACCTGCGACCAAGGGACTTGGGTTTATCGGGGATGGATGAAGAATTCGTACCTGGTTCTCCATGAGAAAACCCTATGCAATCGCCGAGAGGGGGTTTTCTCTGAACAAGCAGACGAGGGAGAAGGGGATTCAGGCCCAGTGAAATATTGTCGCTTGGTCCGTCCAGCTTACTGCTAAAGCTGGAAAGGGGGTTGTGATTTGACGGCTCATTGGGCATTACTGCGGCGCTACGACCGGGGTGTGTCTACTGTGAAGTTGTGCACTCTAATTTGTGCATATGGCACGTGGACCCCGTTGCCGGTTGCCCCACATATCAGCGAAAGGAAGTAGAAAGACAGGAGTAACTAGTTACACATAAATATATTTTTTGACAGAGAGATACTCCCTCTGTAAACAAATATACAAATCTTTTATATCACATGCTCACCTTGCCGAGAAATATACTCCCTCTACAATGCACGGGCATTATGGGGGTTCAGCTTTTTTATGGGGGTTCAGCTGAGAATATAATACTCAGATAGGCTCACGGTTCTGGACTTTGGGCCGCGGGCCGACCCTGCATGTTTGGGGGCCCATGTGTTCTACCTCAGCGCTTTTCATATTGCAAGCGATCGGTACGGCGCTGGTTTTAGATGCTGTCGCAAGGCGAATACACAAAATTGAATAAAGCACGGCAGCTGTTGGAATGAAATCGAACGACAGTTCCTAACCAGCAAACAGAGTTGCAATTCTATCAACGATATACCATGTGATAAATAATATTGTCGTACTACTTATACACACAGGACACTTGTTTCACCATGCCAGATTATTACATCAAAATCTCTCGGGGGATAGATCAATTCGGCAGTTGCGTGCTGCTAATTTCAAAGTTGATTTGGACCAGCTCTCCTTGCCGAGAAAGTTCGATTTTCACATGATCCCCTACCGCAAGATATGATTTAGATTTGAACCTTGACAATCCTTTAGCATCAATCATCATGCGACCATCCTTTGTACTTACGGTATATTGAGCAGGTTCATTCACACCCAGGCTGCGCATGGTAAGAGAAACTTGGTCGCGGTCGCCCGGATTGTTGAACGACTCCCTCGTTGCTCTAGGAATTCTCTGTTTGCAAACAAGAAGACATGGCCAAACAGTTAGATCAACATAGTGAATCATGTGAAACAACATGGAAAGAAAAAGAACGAAGCACTTGGGCGGCCAATGCTTACCAAGAAGGTGGACATGTCGGTTTTTGTAAGGACTTTGGTATAAGAAGTGCGAACTGCAGCCCAGTCTGTTGTTGGTGCAACTGCACAGGCCGGAGCAGATGCAAGTGTAAGTGTTGGTGCAGGTGCCGAAGCCGCTGCTGCTGCCGAAGATGGTGCTCCTTGTAGAGCTGGTGCCGGTGTCGATGCCCAATCCTCCAGTAGATCAGACTGATCGGCTGACGCGGTCGGTGCCCAATCCTCAGCTGGATCAGACTGAGCTGCTGCCGCTGTCAGTGCTAGAGCAACTGTCGGTGCTCGATCTGTGCGAGACAGCGGCGATCGTGTCTGGTCTGCTATGATCAGCTTTCTAACTTGACTAGGATCCGTGACCGTGATCCAGTTTTTTTCTTCATTTCTTTTAAACGCGAGAAGGACTAATTGTGGCGTTTTTGTTAAACCAAACTGCAGTTCATCATAGGGATTCAGCTTGTACTCAGACAACAGACTGATCCAATTTTTTCCAGTAATATAAGTGATGGACAGTGCCTTCGTTACTGACACGACATAAGAAGTGAAACCTGCAAAAATAGCCATCGTAGAGCAAACCAAACGGTTATTCTATGATGAATGTCACATGGCAAAACCTGCATCGTAAAATTGCAGGAAAAGAAAGAAAACATGACATTAAATCAATAAGATTTTAGACAGTAAATCAATAAGATTTACTTGATGTGACACGAGTGAATCCTTACCAGGAAATCACTATGTTGAAGTACTAAACAGAAGATTGCTCGTCCAACTACGGGTGGCATGCAGGGGGCCTGCCTACACCCACAAGCAGGACAGTCCAAAGGTCGTGACAAACCGTATGGACCGAACATCCATGGGACTGGAAATCCTGGTGGGTGCGATAAACCCTGCAATGCATACAGATATTGGAGTGTAACCATAATTGATAAACCGTCCTCACAAAAAATATGATCTGGATACCTCAAAAATATACAGACTGAATTGAGTGGACAAACATTAACATAGACTGTTCTCAGGACTGACCACACACCAAAAGCGGCAGTACTAATAAACAATACAGGGTTCACAAACACAAATCAAGTACTGAACAATAGTACTTACTACAGACAAGCAAAGTTGCACTAACTAAACTCTGCAGACTATTTCTTGCCACCGATCTACGGGATGAACCCCGCATAATGACTAGGCCATGGACTTCGTGTGAGATGTCTACACGCACCATCACCATCTTGTCAACCTTGGAGACCCTAACAGAGTGGTCTTTCCACTCATAAACATGATGATGAAGACAGGCCGCATCAGATTTTTTCGGAAGCTTTACAAGAACCACACCCTTCGTAATCGAAGGCACAGCCAGGAAATTGTTGTGGTCAAGTACAGCCTCGAGAACACGCCTGACAACAATGCTACAGGAAAACACTAGTTCAGGACACATGGCGACAAGGACACAGCAGCTGGATAGTTTAGCAGTAGAACTCATCATCAGGTCTTCCAGTTCACACGGCATGACTTTGAGAACTTCATCTCCACCGCGGACCTGGTTCTAATTCAAACAGAAACCATATTTTATTACTACCTCCGTTCAGAAATATAAGCTGATTTTCGATATTATACTCCATATATGACTACATATACGCACAGAAATGAGTGAACAAAGACACTCGAACATGTCTTCAAAGGTATGAGAGCAGAGGGATTACATGCAAAATACATAACACAAGTTACTGAGGCAAATATACCCTTTTAAAAGGTAGCATTGATGTTCATAAAGTAATCCCTCCGTCCCAAAATTCTTGTCTTAGATTTTTCTAGAAACGGATGTATCAAGTCACATTTTAGTATTAGATACATCCGTATCTAGACAAATCTAAGACAAGAAATTTGGGACAGAGGGTCTAGTTTAAAGTAATCTATAAGAAATCAGTGTCAACCTCTTGCATGATTTGGTCAAAAGAGGAATTTAGAACCGTCATTTGGCACACAAAAATCACATGCAGGATCACCCAGAAAGTTGTACTACTAGTACTAGTACCGCGTGTTAGATGAAAAAACACGATCAAGATCGAGAAAAAGATCGTCAAGAAGAGATATTACCTGGACTTGCTTAATGAGGGATCCTGGAGAGGGGGGCTTGGACAGGGCGATGGCTTTGAGCTTGTCTGCGGTAGTCTCGGCGGGGTGCTTGCGCTTCTTCGTACCATGAGCCTCAATGGTTTTGGCTGAGCCATAGACATCACTTCGGCCGATGCTCCAGCGTCCATCAAGAAACTGTCAAATAGAAATAAAAGAAAAGAAACCATAATCACAAACCCAAAAGAAGAAAAGAGAGGGAGTTATAGGATCAGTATCGGGGTTGCAAGACCAGGCCTTGGCCAGAATCAACACCATTGATGCGCTCACCTTTCCTTCTTTGGGAGAGAAGAAGATTGGCAGAAGCAGGTCGGGGTTTTCTTGAAGAAATGAGGAACAAGATGAGGCAGAAGTGAGGGTTGGGTAGAGAGGAAGCTGAGAGAGAAGAGTGAAATGATGGTTGCTTCGTCCGTCCAACTTACTTCTAGAAAGGAGGGGGTTTTGTGATTTGACGGCTCATTGGGCATTACTGCGGCGCTTCGATCGGGGTAGTCTACTGTCACTCTACTACGGAGTAATTTAGTGCATGGCTGGTGGACCCCGATGCTGGTTGTCCCACACGTCGGCGAAAGTGAGTAATTTAGTGCATGGCTGGAGGAGGATCCGCACGGTAGAGCGTGTCCATTGTTTTTCAGAAGAGAAAAATGATTACAGCAAGCATTTCCACTCTTACGAAGGAGGAGTGCGAAACACGGCAGCCACTTGGACATACACAGTGCTCCTACTACTAGGCACGTGCAGTTGTTCATACGTCAGTACTACACAATCTTGTTGCTAGTGTAGTAAGATATGACGATAACAAATGATGTTGTGCGCATGTCAACTACTCCTATATGTAACATAGTACCACTTTTTCGACTGTCCGGTCGAGAATGAACGGTGAGATCAATGTTAACAGAACTAGGTCCACAGCGCATAGAGAGTACGGTGCTACAGTAATCCACGAAACATGAACCATATGAAGCACTAATAGTGTTAAGTAGGGTGTATGAAGGGTGCACGGGATGGGAGCAAAAGTTCCCTTCTCGACCCACTTTTGGGTGTTTGGCAGAGTGCATGAAGGGTGCATGAGTCCACACTAGTAGGTTGACAAAAATACACGAAGAGGAAACAACTATATTGAGATGAGAATGCAACCAAACACACCCACACGCTTTGTGCTATAGTGACTGATCTGCACCGTCTGAGTTTGATCCAACGATCATGTTGCACCGAGACATGGACATGCCATGCAGAGGGCGGCTAAACACCACCGAAGTCCCTCTGCTTCTCGAGGTGCACGACGTTGGTGATGCAGGGTGCAACCACCCGCAGAGCCCGCTCCCGGTCGACGGGAGCCATTTCGTCAAAGACGGCGTCCAATGGCACGAATGGATTCCGGTGTCGGAGCCCTGAAAGGATTCGCCCGGCAACGGCGACGGCAGCCCGCAACCCCTCCTTGTCCAGCTCAGCCCCCACCATCGCGCGGAGACGGCTCAGCTCCTCAGAGATATAGGTGAAGAAGGGGACCAGGTCAGGAAGCCGCAGCTCGTTGAAGTCAACCGGGTGGTCGAACGGGTTTAGCCCGACGGCCGGCATCGTCGCGCTGGCACGATGGTAGGCATCGCAACACGTGCATGGCAACTTGGTTCACCAAGTGGCTGAGGCGATCCTGGACCTCGTCACGATCGGCCCGCTTGCGCTCCAGCCGGCTCCCCTGATGGCCTATCGTATCTCCCGCTTTCTTCAGCAACGCCGCCAACGCCTCAAGCATCTTTGTGGTGGACGCATGCCGCTTTTGAAGCTCCGTGAACTCCCGAACATAACAGAGGAGCATGGCACTCCTCTCCTCCTTGAGCTCACGAAGCTCCACGTCCTTGGCCCTGAGCTCTGCATCCTTGGCATGGAGCTCCTGTGTCAGGAGCCTCACCTCGGACTCCGTGATCTGCTGCGCCGCCATGGCACCAGATAGAAGCAATGGGGAGAGGAAGCAAAGGGGGCGAAACGGCTGAAAGGCAATGCAATCTATGGGAAGGCGGAGGGAGCGGGGAATCTTTTGGCTTTCACCATGGTAAAACACCAGTCGATGACTTCTCACATCAGGGAGCGGTGGGTTTTTACAGGCGGAGTCATCGTGACTAATTGCTGCCGCGCCTGCTCCCGTCAATCAAAAAATTAAAAATCCTGCCGCGCTTGCTCCCGTCAATCAAAAAAATAAAAATCCTGCCGCACCCAAACACCAGAGCAACGCCGCGGTGGATATTTAAATTTACCTGCTGGCAAGTAGATAAAAAAAGGGGTGAAAAAACAAATGTGGCGGTAGCCTAGCTAATCGGTCGAACTAGCCCAACTAGCTAGCCACCGTGCTTCACTGATGTACTCGGCGGGAAAGGTGGTCTTTCGTGATTTGACGACTCATTTACTTGCTTCGGCGCTACGACCGAGGAGGACCCAGAAAACGCGCGGTAGGGCGTCCCACGTCAGGAAGAATATATGCGTGCACCACCCGGGAGGACCCCGAAACCGCGTGGTAGGGTGTGCCACGTCTCGGCACGGAGGAAAAATGTGCGTGTAAAAATATATTGTATCAGACGTAGTACCTATAGTTCGACCTCGGGACCCAGCCAGTCCGTCAAAAACACCCCACTAGCCACACAGCTTCATCATGCAAACGTGGCACAGAGGATAGATGTGGTTAGCTCCGTCTCGACCAGCCACAACGTCTGTTGTTCTAGGCGATTCTTCTATTTTCCAAGCTTTTTTAGTTGTAATAACACCACGGCAAGCTAGTGCCGCTCTTCGTGTGTGCCCGTGCAAAGGTTAGATGATGGAGAGAAGAGAGATTGAGATCGCAGACCCGGGACCCACCAGTAAGTGAGACAACGGTCATGCACGTGTTGACGAGGCACTCCCTCTACTCTACTCAACGCAAGTATTGTATAAATAAAATCAAGTTATGGGACAAAGCCAACAACTGTTCGTTTTTTCAGGCTATCGACTTACGCTTTGTAGTCCAGGTTGCCAGTTTGAATCTCGTCTTTCAGATTTGTTAGTTTAGGTCCAAATTTGATTAATGACAAGTGGGACCCCCGTGTGTTGTTCCGATATTTCAGTGTAGGATGGTTTTTTTGAACAAACACTTTGCACGGTTAGACAAGTAAAGGCACGAGTTACACGTATTTTGCAAGTTTACGAACAAAAATGACAGCGGCATAGAATATCACATCCACCCCGCAGCTTAGATACTATGGTGATACGAGTTTTTACACCGTTGGAAGTGAGATCCAATGGCTTGGGAGTAGTCTTTGTAATTATGCGCAATTTCCAAACTCTCCAAAGGTTTTTTTGCAAATAAAACATTCAGGCCTCGTGTGTGCCGCTGCATCTTCGATCCAACTGCTCCCCGGTGCTCATATTAGGTGCTCCCCGTAGCTTAATTACCAGCTACGATGATATGAGCATCTAGATCGTATGATCAGTGATCAGATGGCACATGCGTAGTACTTGTACTTTCTGCGCATTTCCCAAACTCTATCAGCCGTATATTGCAAAAACATTCAAACCTCCTATTGTGGGCCATTAGATCTCAGTGAACTCGTATCACCATAGAATCTACGGTGCGGGAGCACCTCATACTCTCCCGTGCGAGAAAACATAAGGTGCTATCGCAGCTTGGATGCTACGGTGATACGAGCTTGGAGGTCGTTTGATCTGAGATCCAATGGCATCTGAGCAGTCTTTGTGCTTGTAAGTAGTGGTCGAACTCTTTTGGGGCTTTTCTGCAAAAAACCATTCGAACCACCGAGGAGGTGTTGGGTCACAAATCCAACGCCTCTGAAGAGCTTGCATCACCAAAGCATCTAAGGTGTGGTAGCACATGATATTCTTACATACAGGAGAATATGATGTCCTCCTTCATCTTAGATGCTACGGTGATACGAGCTTCGAGGTCATTGGATATGGGATCAAAGGGCATCTAAGTAGTTTTTGTACAAATTGTGTGCAATTCTCAAACTCATCGAGGTTTCCTGCAGAAATATTAAGACGCATAATGTGAGCTGCTATATCTCAGATCTACAAGCTCCAAGCAACTCATATCGGCATATAGCATCTAAGGTATGGGGGCACATGATATTCTCCCGGGGAGGAGGGGTGGGGGTGCACAACCAATCGGTGGCTGGGAGGGTGGGGACAAATATAATCTAAACAACCCTAAACAGAGCTCCACAATTTTATCTAAGGTCGAGGGGTTGACCCCCGACAATCATAGCTCCGCCTAAACAGAACATTTGCACGTACTGTAGTAATAGACTTAATATTCATGTTTCAGTTTCATGTTCATTTTAAATATTGAACTGAGGACCATGGATGTCTTACATTTTACTCCCTTCGTTCCCAAATATTAGTCTTTTTAGAGGCTTCAAATGGACTGGCACAGACGGATGTATATAGACATATTTTAGAGTCTAGATTCACTCATTTTGCTCCGTATGTAGTCACTTGTTGAACTCTCTAAAAGACTAATATTTAGGAATAGAAGGAGTATTTTTTAATTCATGTCATACATGCATGGTTTGGAAAAATAGATGCACTATACTTATTGGATTGTTGTTGTGTTCGTGCGTGTGTGCCTCTGTGTGTGTGTGTGTGTGTGTGTGTGTGTGTGTGTGTGTGTGTGTGTGTGTGTGTGGTCATATGCTTGATACATACAAAGTTTTCTCACCTCCATATTGTTCATCTTTTAAATTTGAATTTGCATTGGAAAACTTACTAGGGATACCATGAAATGTGAAATCCACGTTGAGATCACTATATCACAAACTCACTCTAATTCAACAACTCATCATAAATCAATTACCACGTTGAGATTAGTATTTGCAAGGAAAATACGGGTATTGTAATACACATAGATTCGTTCGGCAATTTAAAAGGTTCCTTTCGTATTCTCGAATGGTAGGACCCAACGGCGTACCAGCCAGACCTTGGCTCGTGTTGATCCTAAAAAAAGCAGGCTCATGTCCTTTGGTGGCGTGCGTGGTACGCACATTAGGCAACCCCATTACCCCAACTAGTCGAGCCTCGGTGTTTCAAGTCGAAATATCTGGCGGCCAGAATTAAAGCCCTAGGAAATTCCCCTCATGTCCCCGGTCCATAATGACTACCGATGAACAACGAAGGGATGCTTTAGTAACTAGACAACGTTACCTACCATGCTGAGCACGGTTCAATTCCCTCGGTCGCCGCTCGTCAAGGTCACCCGTCAACTGTATTGCCTAGTACTACTAGTACACCAGGATGAGCACAGAATTGAGCCCGTTTGTTCGTGCCTAGTACTTGAGTTAATATATCAGGTAATGCACTGGTACGGAGGGATTATCCTTTTACTCTGCATATATAATTTGTCTAAAGTATAACTAAGCAAAATGTTTGACCAAATCCTTTCTTAAGAAATACAACAGGACAGATGTACGGCTTGAAAATTTATTGCATGACGCAGGTTATGATATTGTTTCGAATCCTGGATCTTAAATTTCAGAAAATCCAAAAGTGAGCATAAATTCTTGAAACTAAGCATGGTCACGTGATATGGCAGAAATATTACTTCGTAAGTTTTTTCTTCAATTTGAGACAAGCTGCTTATGACAAGTTGCACAAATGAAGAGCCAAGGTATTTTGGAAGAAAGACCTGTCACGTTAAGGCGAACGTTTTCACTATTGAAATCGTGGGCATTTACGTGCCACCACGAGTCCCCGCTTCTCATCGGCAATTGGCAGGTGCCGTCCGAGCAAGCGTGTGAGTCCACAGGAGGCGTGCGAGTAGACCGCTACGCTGGCTGTCAGGGAGGCGTGCGAGCAGACCGCTGTGCAGGCTCACCGGGAGGCGAGCCCTTTGACCAGGCCCCGCCGCCCACCGTCGTCCCAACTGCTCCCACTTTTAATGTCGCCAGCACCGAAGTTTAAAATCAACCCCGCACTACCCGGTACTCCCTCCTTTCCGGTTTATAGGGCTTATCTCAAAATATTAGTTTTTCCATTTTATAAGGCTCAATTTTGTTGTTTCCCATCACATGTTCAGATTCCAAGGTAAATTAAATCATTGCATGCAAGTATTAAGAGAAAATTGACCAATGCATGTAATTTATGCATGCATGCATTGCAATTAATACATTGGTAAACATATTTTTTTGAGAAAAACAAGAGCATTAATTGGGTGCTTTTGGAAACTACAAAAAGTATTCCACCACTCACCATCTACCTTGGTTGGTGAGATTTTTGAATTGAGCCTTACAAACCAGAAAGGAGGGAGTATCGCTACAATCCTCTCTCTTCCTCTCCGATTCTCCTGACGTCTACCTCCAACTACCCTGACCTAAACGTACGCCATGCCGCATCACGATGGTCTGCCCTTAGTGTTCCAGTTTCCTGAGGAAGACACCCAGCCGGAGTCTCAAGAACATAAGGCGCTTTGGGACGAGCTTGAACTGGCCTTGCGGGAAGACGCCGCGCCTATCCCCGCTCCCGTTCCGGCTCCTGTCGCCCCGAGTGCACCAGCGCCCATCCCCGTGGCATTGATGGGCTGGGAGCCGCACATTGTCGTCGAGCTTGATCCCACGGGGTTCCACGAGGTGCCCGCCGACTTTCATGCACCCGTGCACCTGCCAGCGCATGCGCCTGCGCGTGCACTGACATGCGTGCCCGTGCTGGTGCCCGTGCACACAAATGTCTCCGCCATGCCGTTGACAGCGCTTGTCCCCGCGCGGGTGCCAGTGCCCCCCTCAACGGCATGGATGGCCATCGTCGACCGTTTCCTTGCACCAACGCCAGTCGCCTCCTCCCGCCAGTCAACTCGCTCTGAAGTCCAGAACATTTTGGCCTTCCTTGAAGCTAGGCCAACGTCCAGGAGTACGCCAACAACGGCACAAGACGCCGCCGTCGCCGTCGGTCAGTGGCCTGACGACACACAGAGCACGGCAGAGGAGCCGCTTCCCACCGCGAGACGTCCCCACCGCCGCCGCTTAATCTAAATTTGCCATGAAAAACGTTCGGATTGCCATGCTTAAAATCCAAACGTTTATCATTTCCATTTATTTTATATCGATCGCCGTATAATTTAAAGTCGGAGTCAGACTGAATGAAATGTATGGTTTGATCGATTGAATATTCTTCTAGATCTGTATCAAATTAAATATAAAACTTCATCAAGCCACATGCATTCCTTGTCATCCAATGACCTAGACTGCTTTAATGTCGAGCGCTCAACACGTTTAGCATGCAGTTAATTTCATGCCAAAAATAGTGCTAATCACGTGACAACACACAAATAATATCCTAGTAGTTAATATCCGCATGCACTTAATATACTTCCAAATTAACGTGCATTGCACGTACACACTGACTAGTGCTGCTAGTATGTGAAACTGGTGTCGTGACTTGTGAACGCGTCCAGATATGGTCAACGGCAACATCTCCCGCGAGTTCTTCCAGTTTGCCCGTGCGTCTAAACGCAGAAGGGGAGGAGAGGGAGAGAGCACACATGGAACCCACCAATAAGTGAAGGCGAATAGTACTAAAAATAATATTACATGTTATCCATTAATTAGGCTGTGGTAATATAAAAACATTATGTGAACAAAGGGGGTACAACAAAAATTTCTATTCTACGTATGTTGCCTACTCTTGACGTGCGGCTTGAAGGCCCAATCGCATGTTCGATCCTCCTCCTTTATTTTCTAATTTGTATATGGGTCCAAATTTGTTTCATGACATGTGGGCCCCTCGATGTGTAGTTTGTACCACTTTAATTTGTGGGTCGAAATTTGTTCCATTCCAAGTGGACTATCGGTGTGTAGTTTTGTAGCTTATTTATAATAATTAAAGAGAACAACATAGTTTTTTCAATAATACCATGGTGCAACGTTGAAGGCGAGAAAGGACGTGCGAGAGAGCGATGACTGAGCCAGAGGGAAATCAACTAGGGCAGTTGCGTGGGTTGCAACGGTGTTTGGAGTAGTTGTGGGCTGAATGCTACGAAAATATAATCTAAACCGACCGGAATAAATGCCTACACAAATTAATCCAAGGTTGGAGTGCCCCTCTCAATGTAAATAGCTCCGGCTTTGCGAGGGATGGTGAGGTAGTAGTTTCAACGCGTGGAAGATACGGTGTGAGAAAGCGAGGTCAATCGAGAGATATATAGATAGAGAGACAAAGTGAGTGTGGTCCCACATTCATTGAACAAATATATATGCTCTGGAGAGATATTGTCCGATTGAGCTTTTTGGCAAGGGTGAGGGCTGTAAGATAGAGATTAAGAGATGATCCAGTCACAGACGTGTAGATATATTTTCTGCGTGGGAGGAAGCAAGGTCAACCGATCACATAGGGTCGCCGTGCGATCGAAAGAGTGAGACGGGTTGGAGAGAGTGACCTAGATAGACGATGTGCGTGAGAGAGTATACAATGTGAATAGGTCGAATTGGGGTCAGACATGGTGGTATATCGTTTTTGTCCGAGAAAGAGCGAGGTCAATCGAGACATACGGAGAGAGAGAGAGAGAGAGAGAGAGAGAGATTGAGTGAGCGTGGTCCACCATGAGGTCGAAAGAGTGGTGGCGGCTTGGATGGACTGACCTAGATAGACAATTTGCGTGAGAGAGTATAGAGTGTGTTGATCGAGGCCTGAACAGGGAGATATATCATTTGTGTGTGAAAGAAAACAAGGTTAAACGAGACTCAGATAAAGAGAGCGAGATTGAGCGAGTGTGGCCCGCCGTGCGGAAGAAAGAGTGAGACAGTCTCGAGGGAGTTACCTAGATATACAACGTGCGTGCGTGCGCATGCACGAGAGGTTGGGGGGCTAGATAGGCAATGCATGTATTTAGCGCGAGAGGGTGAGAGGGAGAGGGGGGAGAGAGATAGAGCTCGGCATTGGGTGCAATGGCGGGTGTGTGAGGTAAATACATTTGGTAACAGAGTGGAAAAAGGGGTTGTGTAGTTGAGAGACTTAGAGATCGAAACATGGAGAGAAAGAATGAATGTGTGTTGGAAACCGATAGCTTCCTAAGGTGGTTAGTAGAGGACGATTAACCGATATAGGAAGTATGTAGCGTTTGCGCGGGGGGCTAAAAACAACATTTGAATGTACATAGTACGAGACTTAATATCGATGTTTCAATTCGGTGTACATTGTAAGATTTGAACCGAGGACCAGGCATACGGGTAATTATGAATTTGTGCCATACTAAATTTCGAAAAGTTGACATTGACTCAGTTTGTTGTGCTATTTGTAGGTCATATGTTTGAATCCATCCAAAAGTTTTCTCACTACCATGGCGTTCATCATATACATATGAATTTGTATTAAAAAAAGTAGCGTGGATACAGTGAAATGCGAAATCCACGTTAGAATTGGAGATCGCTACGTGACACACACTCTAATTCAAATAACTAACTACGTGACACACACTCTCTAATTCAAATAACTAATTATGTGAGACACACTCTAATCCACGTTAGCGTGGGTACCGTTTTGATTTTTTTTCAAATAACTCCTCATTAATTAATTTATAGTACCCCCTTTGTTCACTTTTATAAGACCTTGAAGACATTTCAGACAATGTGCAAAACAGTTCATTTTAAGTTGTCTGAAACGACTTACAAAAGTGAACGGATGGAGTATCTCGTTTCGAATGACTAATTATTGCAAGGAAAACACGGGCATGGTAATACATACAGACTCGTTTGCAAATGAAAGAAGATTCGTTTGCATTCTCAAATGTAGGCGCACCTGGCAAACCAGGGTCATGTCGGGGTGGACGCTGCTTCGGTGCCTTAAAGGCAACTGCCTTTGGGCCACTGACATGTGGGCCAGCCACCTGTTGGGCCCATATGTCATAGACACAAAGGCAGGTGCCTAAGGCATGGAAGCATAGTCCTGTCAGGGTGGTGGCGTGTGTCGGATGGACGCGTAGCACCCACCCACCCACCCCTCCTCCCCCCAAAAAAAAGGATGACGACAATATAAGTACGCGCTTCCACGTTTCGGATTGAAATATCTGGCGGCCCCAATTCCATCCCTGCAAAATCTCTCTTCTCCATCGTCCCCTTCCGCGCCCAGATTGCTCAAATCCCTAATTCGCCGCCAACCCTCGAATCGCCCCTCGTCTCGTCTCTTTCCCCACCATTCCCCACCTCTGTGCCGGACGACGACGACGAAGACGACGGTCGCGCTTCACCACCGCACCGGAGCTACCTCATCTACGCCCTCGTCCACCGCACCGGGTGGTCCACCGACAATGTCGGCCGCCGCAACCGACGTGCCTCGCAGACACCGAGTTCCACCGCATCAGGTACGCTTCATCGACGCCGTCTCCCAGCTCACCAGGGCTACTTCACCGAGCACATTGTCGCACCTCCGCCCCCCAAGGCCGTTGGGGCTTCACCAACGGTCTCGTCCACCGCATCATAGCGCTCTACTGCCACTCAAGATCTGCATCCGTGCGTGGCCAGCCAATGCCAGCGCATCACCCTCAACGGCTCTGAAGTGACCCGCACTCTAGCTTGGCGAGCATGCCCAAACGTCGGCCCGAACTAGGTATCCACACATGTTTGGATATCCTTTCACTGCTCTCTTAGCTTACACGACTATACAACTCTGACCTTAACTCTTATTTCTTCTGGAGACATCATATGAAACAAGCAAATCCATATTTTAGCGAAGCATGACGGCCCTTAATGACGGCGCTACGGGATCTGGTACACATCCTGCACACCCGTATAACCTTGTAAGTATCTGTCCTCTGGTACAACATCAAGGTCGATTTCTCTGATTTGATCAACCATTCGTCGTGTCAAAATGCAGAGGGGGATGCAAGGAGCACAAGGCCTGCACATCCAAGCAAGTGGTAACATGGACTTGTACATGGAACACCCCAAGCGCAAGCAGAGCTGCAGTGAGCCTGTACAACGAGCTAGCGTAAGTCCCTGCATTTCATTTAATTCGTACTGGCATTCGTGTATGATTTGTGTGCAGTGGCTGATCCACGAATTCAAGTTACCAGGGGCGAACATTTAACTTAAAAAATACGAAGGCACTTGCACTCCGGAAATCAACATAACTTGAGAAATGTGAAGCTACATGCACTTTGAAAACCAGCTAATGATCCAAAGTAGTTCAGATTATAAACACTAAATGATGCAAGCACCAAAAACACAAAACGCAACATGGTGTACAAGGACTACAAACATGGTCTATACCTGCTTGAATTATTCGTTCTCTGGCTGAAAATATCAAAGTTTAATTGCACGTATAACCAGTGCGCAAACTGCATATCAATATATCTATCCTGCACAAGTATGCCAATAGTTTCAAATAACAAATTAGAAAAGTATTTATGCTATGTTGTCATGATACGGGGACTTTCTGGTAGATGGCCTCGACGTTTCCTCAAGCTATGAAAATGCACTATAATTTTCTTGTCATCAATGCCTGCAAATCTCTCTCTCTCTCTCTCTCAACATAGTAGATCATCATTAGACACTAAATCCTTCAATGAGCTTGCAAAATGCTTGCATTAGATCCCTCATTAGACACTATATGTTCATCACCAGGAGCATGTAAAATGTTTGCATCAAATCCTTCATTAGCAGTTTGTTCATTAGACACTTCAGGCTCAAGAACAACATGAGCTTGTATGTTTGCACCGGAAACTTGATTAGATACATCAGATTCAGTCGGTTCAGTATTGATTGGGGGAGTTATAAAATAAGTAGAAGTTGGTTTCATTTTTCATAGATTCCCTACATACAAGCAGTTTTACAACACCGTCAAGTTTAACTATTGGCCAGAAATTGAAGAGTTGAATTAGATATAATCAGGGATGTGATGTACTGCTCGTTGCGCATGCTACTCTTGCAATTAGCGATTGTCCGTTTGCGCAAGCTCGATGCCATGCCCGTGCTGCCGCCGCTGCCTCCCACGCAGGCTACACCCAGGGTTGGATCTTCACCTTCTTATCCTTCCGTTCGCTTGAAGCCCGGCGACCACCCTCCAACGAGGGCATGAGAAAGTGTTGTGTTGGTCTGTCCAGCGGCGGCTAGGTTAGGAGCGAACCAGACTGGAGGCTGGAGCGAATGAATTGGGATTTTTCCTGCTGTCGATCGATATGGGAGGCGCTCGTTTGGGCCGCGAGCCTGCTATAGGGCCTGCCTTGCACTTATGTTATTGGTCCATCCAAATTGAAACATTTTTCTTCATTTTTTACATTGCCTGCTCGTGCGTTGGGACGAACAAAACTAGTGTGGGCCAACCTCGATGACTCAAACTAGGTGCACACTTTCCAGCCACCTGAGGCAGCCGCCCATACCAGCCCCTATGGTGGCGTCGCCCCTTCTTGCGTGTATGATTGGATAGTGAAAAATATTCCAGTGGCGCTTTTGATTTACCCACAGAATGGTTGAATTGTTGTTTCTATGAATTGAGTTCGCAAATAATGTGAAGGATGCCAGTCTTTTCATCCTATTGTAGATTGCTTAGATCTCGATATGCCAAAAGTAATTGCATGAAATATACAGTAAAAGCCAGTGTGATGTGTTTGGCTACAACTAGTCTGACTACACGTCCTCATATAACATATCAAGGACTCGCCATCTTACCATATTAACCATTCGACTTACCCATGCAGTGTGGGAAGAAAGAAGTATTGGGACTGCGTATCCAAGCAATTGATGTCATGGACTCCTTCTTAAAACCTTGTAAGCAAAAAAGAAGTTGTCGTGTGCCTGTACAAAGAACTAGAATAAGTTCAGTTACCTGCTTCTCGGAACTTTAGTTAGCCACTTATTGCAAAATTGTTCAATTACGTTGCTTGGCTTAATTTAGTTTGCTACTGATTACATAATGGCACAGCCTGTTAATCATATTGTAGATTGCGCCTATCTATGTGTTTGATACTTACTGTTAAGAATTACCTGTTTGCCTTAACTTAAATATCTACTTGTTTGTTTAACTGCTTTGCTGCTGCAACAACGGGTTACAATGATGTTAATAACTACTTTTCAGCATCCAATTGAAACTCTTTAATTCCTTGTTTGTTTAACTGGTTTGCTATTATAACTCCTAGTTGAGATGTTTTGCTAACTTCAACTTTTATGAATCCAGTCGGAACTTTAATTGCAAAACAGGTTAGCCCAAGATCAAAGAGCAAGGTCCCCATGGACGTTGCATCATCCCACAGCAGTGGCACCGGCCCAATCATGCATTATGAATTGCCAACTGCTGATGCTCTAGAGGCTAAACTAGTGGTAGAAAGAGATTTTTCTTCTGCACTTATAGATGAAGTTGACATGTTGAGGAAGCAAACAGCACAATTACAAGCAGTACTCAAGACAACCATTAAATATTTGGTGGATTTCAAAACGAAGCAAGCTGAGACTGACCAGATTGTTAAGGTCCTGAAGGAAAAAAGGAAATTAAATTCCTACTTGGTAAATCATAGGTGAAATGTTCTTTCCATAGTTGAATAACCTTTGTGTTGTCTGTTCATGTAATCAATCAAACCATTTGTTTTAGAGATCATGTAATAATTGTTTTTTTTGTAATTTTATTTGAGCACAAGTCTGTATTAATTGATAAGACTCGGAGACATTTCATTTGGATTGATGTGCCAGACCTACAAATATGCCAATCGGGTTGAATGTGCATTCAACAATAGTAGTATAGATGGACCATAAGTGGCACGCATCGGAAAGGGCCAAGATGCTGGCTAAAAAAAGGATGTTGTTGTAGCCAAAAAAAGTACAGCGTCCTGGCTTATGTATGTTAGTTGATATTATTGATCCATATACTCTATAAGTGTTTATATGTCTGTTAGTTCTGTACATTCTTGGTTGATTGACTCGGTATTTGAATCTTGATACATCGCTTGTGTACATATCTAAATGGGAGTACACATTATGCTGCGTGTGACATTTGAGTTGTACATGAAGTGTTCCAAATATTCGAATTCACCTTAAACTGGATTCTAGTTTCTGAATTTGAGTATCGGCATTTGTAAACCATATTCATATATGACAGTGGAATACATCTTTGTCGTCCTTTTGAACATATATAAAAACACATAGAATGATTTATAAAGAATCATATAGGAATACAAAATGGATTCGAATTTAGTTGCCAGGGTAAACGTGGATGCTTATTGTTCCAAAATTTGAAAGAAATAGCAAAATGTCCACTCCCACATCGGCTGCCCGAAGCCAAGTGTTTGGGGGATGGAAATTACTGTCTACCCATTACACGGCAATCCATCGGGCCGATTTCCACTGCTCTAAATAGGGGTAGGTTAGTAACTTCAATTAGACGTGACACGGCCGCCTCTGAGCCCATTCCAACACGGTGGGCGTCAAACATGGGCGGCAAAACTCATTTGATTCAATCTCGTCCGAAAGACCTATGTTTCTCCCTCCATTCCCCATTCATACACGGTGGGCGACAAAACAAACTCTCCTCATCCAAAATAGATGTAGGCTAATATTTTAAATAGGGGCAGATGTGTAACTTCCATCAGACGTGACACAACTGCCCTACCTGTCAGCGGCGTTCATAAACCCTCTCCTCGCCCGAACTAGTTACCGGAAAATATTTAGGAGATGCGAGATTACCGTCCTATCCCTAACCGACGAGACGTCCAAATTTGAAACGGGTGATAAGTTCGTAACTTTCCCATATTTCAGACAGGCTCGTCCCAAAAACATGGTTCCACGTACCTCTCCCTCCATTTTCCCATTCATACACCATCCGCGCTAGAACACCCCATTTCCACACCAGCCTCCGTTCGCCACCCCATCCGTCGCCGCCGTCCTCCACCACATCCATCGCCACCGTCCTCCACCATGTCGGAGCGCCTACCAAGACCGTGTCGTCCACTGCTAGAGATGGACGTTTCTCATCCATGGCGATGGACCAATAGCCTTGCATCGCGTCCTCTCGCTTCATTGGCGCCATCGTCCTCTTTGCCGGGGCCGCTCACACGACCTTCTCTTCCACCGCAACGGGACTTATCCCCCGAT
Source organism: Aegilops umbellulata (assembly GCA_032464435.1). Classification (NCBI taxonomy): domain Eukaryota; kingdom Viridiplantae; phylum Streptophyta; class Magnoliopsida; order Poales; family Poaceae; genus Aegilops; species Aegilops umbellulata. The sequence continues at coordinate 367,878,532 of CP136054.1, read as the reverse complement.
GCACCCGTCTACCATCGTAGATCTGCTTCAACACCACTGACAGCCATCGCACCCCCGATGCCTACACGGCGCCGCAAGAGAGGTGGTACTTCATATCTCCTCAACTTTTTGATCTCAACCAGAAAATAGATCTTAACTTGGTTACTCTACTTTATTTTAAGCTCTTAGAATTTAGTTCTTAGTTCGAAGCAAACAATGGATGCTAAATATCATTTCTCCGGTTTGCAGCTTCAAATCTGCCATGGCACAGCCATAATACGGTTTAATTGATCATGCTTAGGGTTTAATTGATCATGTTGGTTCCGTGGTGGTTTCTTTAATAGAAATCAGAGGGGAAACCCTCGTTTGCTAAAAAAACATATGCTTAGAGTTTCCCCTTTTATGATCACTATACGATCAGAATACGTGCTTCGTGTCATAATAACACTGCTCCTCCCATCAAGCTAAACAAGCTTAGTTGTTCAAATACGAATCTGATATTATTAAAACAGAGTTGTTTAATTGCTCAGCTAAATGTTCCTAAATTAGTTTCAAAAATGCATGTTCGCCGCTCGGGTGTGTATCTCTGTGTGTGGTCTGGTCAGCACGGTTGGGGAAGTGAACTTTGCATATGCAAGGGTTTATAGGGAGACACTCTCCGAGTTGAAACCGCCATGCATTCCATAGATAATCTGACTAATTTTTATGTTTTCATGAATCTCGGATTCTGAATAGCATCATAATGATTATGAGCTTGCGCGCATGAAAAGAATAAAGCAGAACAATGCCATGGCTGTCAAACTTGGCATTAAGGGACTGAAATCAAGTCTCGATGCAATGCAATGCAAACACTCTCCACCTACAGATTCATGCTCAGAATATGATCCTAACATTGATTCTGAGCTAGAGGGAGACCTAAGTCAATGTAGCTCCCTAGTGGAGGAGTCAGAGGAAGATGCCCAATCTTATTCACCCATCAAGGTACTTGCTCTAACTTTCCAAGGTTACATTGCTCGCACATATCTTGCAACTGATGCTTTGCATTGCTTCTACTTTGTTGAACTGCCATTAGCTTAGTTTACACATCGTGTATGTGAATATGCCCTACCTATCCATTTTCAGTACATATTCCATCTGTCATCATACCATATTTAGCCATTCAAATGATGTTCTTGTGTATCAGACGTTCAAAAGGAAGAGGGCGATTGCTGATCGTGGAGGAGCACAAGCAAAGTATTTGGAAAAGGTAGTGGCACCTGATAAATCAAATAGCCCATTAGGTGTAGTTGCAATATCACCTGACCAACAAAATACCCCAACTCTAGCAGACTCTAGCCCTACTACACTGGTCATTTCTGATGCCCCAACTCAGCAGACCCCAACTGCAGCAAATAGTATGATTATGCCAGTTGACATAGCACCAGTTGTACGACGCAAAACCCCCATTCCAGCAAAAAGTGCACCAAATCCAGTTGCCAAATCCCTTTTCGAACCAGAGAGAGCCCCAATTGCAGCAAATAGGACCCATGTTCCATTTCTTCCCAGTTTAGAAGACGAAGCTTATGTTGTTGACAAGAACTTTGTGCGCATCTTTCCTTCATGGAAAGATTATACCGCAGACACGGAACAATTTCCAGTCTTCCTCCGCAACTTACGTGTAAGTAATGTACTAATGTTATTCATGGTCATTACTGCATATGTTTCTGCTGACAGAAGACACAAGATTTCATTCTTTTAAATAGGCGAGGTGCAAACTGGATTGTGATGACGAGCAAGGGTTAGTTGCGCTTTTCAAGCACTCATTGATGAAGTATCGTTCCTACCTGAGGCAAGCGCACTTCGATGGCAAGCCTCTGAACGAAATTTCTGTAAAGTCTCCGGTGCTACATTTATCCGACGGTGACTGGAATAATCTTGTTACACATTGGTCTCGGCTGCAGCGTAAGGTACTGTCTATGATATCACATCACAATTTGAACTACATTTCTGCATTTGCCTTAATGTCGCACTTGTACGAAAACTGTTAGCAGAAGAACATTCGTTCTCAAGGGACCACAGAATCTCGCAACTATACTGCACACTGCATTGCTCTTGTGAGTACCTCTTGCCCTGTATGACCATACTTACTTTCATAGTTGTTTGATTATGTAGCATCACTACACATGTTAGCCTCGTAATCGTCCATTTGGTGGACATTATAAGATCCGTATGGACTCTTACATAAATTTAGAATCAACCCAATGCTTTTGAAGAGGTTTAGCTCTGCAGTCCTCTTGTAAGGACTGAACGTGGTCTATCACTGTACTTACATTAACAGCTACTCCCTCCGTCCCATAATATAAGAGCGTTTTGTATAGTACACCAGTGTTCAAAACACTCTTGTATCATGGGAAGAGGGATTGGTTCATTTTTTAGCATTCTGCATCTTATCTCCCTCGCCCACCATTTACTAAAAAAGATCAGATCTATATTTAATCTTACCAACAAGTAGAATACACAGACAATGCCAGTGCAGAAGTGTAGCCCATTGCTCTTGTCAGTATATTTTGTCCTGTAACGCGTGTACTTCCAGGGATTGGTAGTTGATTATGTAGCATCAATCTGCATCTTATCTTCATTATCCTCTATCCCTTCCAGAATTATCATATCTATAATTACTCTCTACAAAATGTAGAGTACAGGCAATGCTTATGAGGAAGATTTTGTGCTGAAATTCTTGAGTTATCCTTCCCTTGACATGGAGAAGGGCATTATAAAGCCGGTGTTAACTGCTAATGTAAGTCGGTCCTTCTAAAGCCTTTATCCTCAACTTCTATTTAACTTGCTCATACTCCCTATCGTTTACTGCTGTTTAGTTTGCTGTTTCTACCAAAATGCATGTTCGTAAGAACCGTAAGTTCTAAGTTTTACTTGTAAAACCAAATTCCTTATTCATACCATGCACATTACTTAATACTCCCTATATGTATGCTTGTTTTTGTGGATCTATAATCCAGTGTGTGCTGAAGCAGCCCACGTTTGCACCTTGTCATCTCCTGTTTTATCTTACTGATGTGGCTAATGATATGCACAACATGCCATGCACATTATCCAAAATAGATACAATGATTTTCTTTGCCCTTCATCTATGCTTGTTATGTTGACATGGTAATCCAGTAGTGTGGTGAAGCTCCCCGCATTATGAACAATGCCAAATTATGCTATTGATATTTTGAACATACTCTTTATTTTCTAATTTGAAATTGGATAGAATTGACAGAACAGTTATCATCTTTGTTTATACACGTGGAAAACCTGTCATCTCTCTGCTTTGTTTCAGGGTGATATGCCTGATGGCATGCACAAGTCTGATGAAGGCTCTGAGACAAACCCAACATATATTGCAGCAAAGAAGGCAAAACATCTTGAAGATAGCGAGACAACCCCAAAGTCTTGTCTTGATGCAGTGTTCAAGTTACTTGAGACTAACAATCAGACAAGCTCACAGAATTCGTTGTCTGAATCAGTTCGACTTCTTCAGTCTCAAGTTCTAGCAGAAAGGCATTCTACAACTCAACTTCGACTTGAAGTCCTATCTCTAAGAAAGATTGCGGAGAACACCAATGAGAACCTCATCGCTAAATAGCTACACCTGGAAGCTATGACCGACATGCTAGGCCGGTCTCACAGCCTTGCTCAGCAGCTTGCGCAGCAGTTCCCCCGCAAGGCTAACCTTTCTTGAACTGTCTGTGAACTGGTCTCAGTTCAGTATTATTTTGTTACGCTGCAATGGTGCCCAGTTTTTGTAATCTGCTTCTTCGTTGCGCTTTATGATCACTGGTGGCGAACTTCGATGCCCAGTGGATGTAATATACCTTAAACCCTTTATTGTATAGTGTAGGTTTATTCTAAGTTACTATGCCGTAATTTCTTTATTGTATAGAGTAGGTTTGTTCCTAATTCATACTAGTTACGCAGCAGCCCGAAATGAACACCGACCCATGATTGTGCGAATCAAATCACGGGCTTTTAACAAGCCAAAATTGTCTCGGCCTTTGTTTGGCCCAATCAGATATCGGCTGCGAGCAGGCCGGATGCAAACAGGGCCGTAGTTAGGCCCAACTATATGACGGGCTTTTAACAGGCCAATATTAATATAGGGCCGAAAGGTTAAACGGGCCCTTAACATGCCAAAACTAATATCAGTCCAAATTACTAAGTGGGCCTTTAGCAAGTGGGCCCAAAATCATAGTGTCCAGTTGACGGGCCGAATCTAATATGGGCCATAATTGAGCCCAAAGCCTCTTAAAGGGTCGGACCTGATTTGGGCCGTAATTTGGCCCAGAACATGGTAGGCTTTTAACGGGTCGGATCTCATATGGGCCACTATTAGGCCCGGAGCGTGGCAGGCCATTAATGGACCGGATCAAATATGGGCCGGCATTTTGCCCAAAACATGGTAGCCAGTTAATGGGCCGGCCTACTGGGGTCCTCAAAATCTTGTGGGCCTACAGCTGGGCCGGACCATTAATGTCGGCGAAATCTTGTGGGCCTTTAGCTGGGCCGGCCCATTATGACCCGCAAGAATCTTGTGGGCTTTACCTAGGCTAGCCCATTATGGCACACAAAAATCTTGTGAGCCTTTACCTGAACCGGCCCATTATGGCCCGCAAAATCTTGTGGGCCTTTAGCTGGGCCAGCCCATTATGGTCCGCAAAATCTCGTGGGCCTTTAGCTGGTCCAGCCCATTATGGTCCGCAAAATCTTGTGGGCCCTCAGTTGGGCCGGCCCATTTAAACTTGATGGGCCGGTCCACGTGTCAACATATCATAGGCGCGTCTCACCCATTCGATGAGTTGACACGTGTCTCCTCCAGCCAATGATGATATTACACGTGGAAAATCCCCTTTGGTCGGGGCTGTTAACGGGTTATCGGATCTAAAACCCGACCCAATAGCTTAACGGCGTTCCGTTACGGTGGATGCCACGTGTCGGTCACCCTTGACGAAAGCACTTCTGTGACGCGCGATTTATTGTCATGGAAGTGGACACTTCCGTGATGATAATTTTGGTAATGTCATGGAACACTTCTACGACAGCACAGGTATGACTATCTTGATTCTGTCCTAAATTTGTCATGGATGTACATGCATGACAAAAAAAGTGACCTACTGTGACAAACACGTATCATCACGGAAGTGTATTTTTTTGTAGTGCATGGGTTCAGAAACCCATGCCTTTTCCTCCCAAACAATCCAAGAAAAAGGATGATGAGGATTTTGAGCACCTTGCTGAAATGATTAGACCTATCTTCTTGCGTATGCGATTAACTGATATGCTCAAAATGAATCCTTATGCTAAGTATATGAAAGAAATTGTCACTAATAAGAGAAAGAAACCGGAAGTTGAAATTTCCACCATGCTTGCTAATTATACTTTTAAGGGTGGAATACCAAAGAAACTAGGAGACCCAGGAGTACCAACTATACCATGCTCCATTAAAAGAAACTATGTTAGAACTGCTTTATGTGATCTTGGAGCCGGTGTTAGTGTTATGCCTCTCTGTTTATATCGTAGACTTGATTTGAATAAGTTGACACCTACTAAAATATCTTTGCAAATGGTCGATAAACCAACTGCTATAACTGTCGGTATTTGTGAGGATGTGCCTGTTATGGTTACAAACGTTACTATTTTAACGGACTTTGTTATTCTTGATATTCCCGAGGACGATAGTATGTCTATTATTCTTGGAAGACCTTTTTTGAATACTGCAGGGGTTGTTAATGATTGCAACAAAGGCAATGTCACTTTTCATGTTAATGGTAATGAGCATACGGTACACTTTCCAAGGAAACAACCTCAAGTTCATAGTATCAACTCTATTGGAAAAGTTCCATCGATTATTTTTGGAGGTTTTGAATTTCCTCTTCCTACTGTCAAGAAGAAATATGATATTCTTATTATTGGGGATGTGCATATCCCCGTTGAGGTAACGTAGTGTTATTCGAAATTTCTCCGGTTTCATGTTACTCGAAATGAGTTTGTTAACAAGACTTGATCAACCTTGTTAGTGGATTCCTTTTGATGAGCATGAGATGGATGAAACTAGAAAGCACAACCTTCTGTACCCTCCTTTTACTTTCTGTTATTTAGTTGAAATAAAGTAAAAATAGTATTTTCTGTCTGTTTCCTGAATTATCCGTGCAATATAAAGATACCCCGAAAATAAAAGTTCTCCAAATGCCCTGAAATTGAAATATGATTTTTTCTGGAATATTTGAGAATATCTGGCACTGAGAACACAACAGGGGGAGCAAACACCTGGCCACGAGGGTCCAGGGCGCGCCCACCCCTACAGGGCACGCCCCCCTGCCTCGTGGGCCCACGGTGGGCCCCCTCCACTTATTCCTGCACCCACACACTTCTTCCTCCCAAAAAAATCACCATCCAGCTCAAGCACGAGTTCTAGCTCATTTTGCTGCGATTTTCGATCTCCTTGCTCAAAGCACCTCTCACAAAACTACTTTGGGGGATTGTTCCTTGGTACGTGACTCCTTCATTGGTCCAATTAGTTTTTGTTCTAGTGCTTTATTCATTGCAAATTTGTGCTGTCTAGGTGACCATGTTCTTGAGCTTGCATGTTAAATTTATATGGTTCCAAGTAGTTCTAATGCATGATATAGTCTCTAGGCACTTGTAGGAGTAGTTGCTATCAATTTTGTTGAGCTTGGTTCACTTTTATTTGAAGTTACTAAAAATTTCAGAAATTTTTCAGAGGAAGAAATATGCTTAGGAAAATGTACCAAGGTGGTTCTTCAAGGAAGCAAGGACCCAGGCTTGCAATGCGTGATGCTGACGATGAGCCACCAAGGAACACTCCAGTGCCGCCTTGTGAATGGCCTTCAGAGGGCTTTATGGATCGAGCGGGAATCAAGGAAGAATTTAACGCATATTTGCCTAACGCTGATCTTGTGAGCTTCGAGGAGGAAAAGTGCCGCTAGTACCACTATCTCACTAGTTCCTTTGTGAGGAGGTTTGAATTTTCATCTTCACGCAATTCTCAAACTATCCTGTTTGATCTTTATGAAAAAACTTATATGACAGACTTAGAGGATTTTACCACTGCTTTCAAACTTCCACAATGGGGTAGTGCTAGTGAACCTCGCAAATCTAAATTTAGGGAATTTCTTGCTAGTATAAGTGTGGGGGAATCACCATAGGGAGCATTCATTTTCCTGCTATACATTATTTTGTTCTCTTCATAGGCAGGTGCATAAATGGTAAAGATGAAGCATGTCATATGTGTGTCCCTAACCTCAGTATTCTTAGGAGTGTTGTGTTAGGAGACAAATCTTATAATTTGGGAGCCATCGTTGCATGTAGGTTGCCTCATAATAGATTTAATGGAGATTTCTTTGGTGGAATTTATGCAACCCGCTTAGCTGATTTTCTTGGTGTAACCATACATGATGATGATATTGAATTGCCTCCTACTTATCGAGACTTTAATGTTATGGTTCACCACCAGTTTGTCGAGAGGAATGAACCACCTCTCCAGTACCGACTAATCTTTGACAGGCGTCGCCCTGTCAATATTGTTCTCCCTGCTCCTGCTCTCTTTGACTTTCAGGCAAAAGGAAGAGATTTTATAACCAGGGAGGAGGCAGATGAGTACGAAAGGAGGACGAGGGTAGCTCCCCTCCAAGATGCAGCCCACGATGCAATAGCCGATGCATCTCAGTACGACCCCAACTATAACTTTGGATATCCGCCAGACCATCCGTGGCAATAAACCAACTTAGGCCAAAAGCCTAAGCTTGGGGGAGTACGTATTTCTCACCGACATTACATTTATGTTCACACACTCATTGCTAGATGTAGGTGCTCATACTCTTTCATTGTACTATCCATGCTAGTTTATTTTCTTTTCCTGCTTTCTTCTTGTGTGTTTAATAAATCTTAAGAAAAACAAAAAAAAATAGTTGTAGCTTTTAGTTAGTTTACCTTTCTTGCTGTAGTAGTAATAATTAAAAAGAAAACCCAAAAAAATTTCCCGTTCTTCTTTTGCTTGTGGGAGCTTTCCCGTGTAAATAGTTTTATTTCTTTTCTTTTCTTTGGGTGTCGATAGGAGAAGACCATGATTAAATTGTTGAAGTGGCTCTTATATGCATTATTGTTGATTTAACCAAGAGCCCATATTGCCTAGTCTTCTCTTGTTTATTGAATGCTTGCAGATTCCAGCTTAGTCCAATGCACATGCACTATTACTATTTTCACATCATTCGGTCGTGCAAGTGAAAGGCAATAATGACGATATATGATGGACTGACTGAGATGAGAGAACCTGGTATGAACACGACCTCTCTTGTTTTTGTAAATATGATTAGTTCATCGTTCCTGATTCAGCCTATTATGAATAAACATGTTTGCAATGACAATTAGAGATTATAGTTGCTTATGCCATGCTTAATTAGCTAGGAGCTTATAATGGTTTACCTTGCGTTCCAACATGCTTTTAAAATGGTTATGATATGGTATAATAGGGTGGTATCCTCCTTCGAATGATTTATGTGACTCGACTTGGCACATGTTCACACATGTAGTTGAAACAAATCAACATAGCCTTCACGATATTTATGTTCATGGTGGATTATATCCTACTCATGCTTGCACTCAATGTTCATTAATTTTAATGCATGTTCATGACTGTTGTCGCTCTCTAGTTGCTTGCTTCCCAATCTTTTGCTAGCCTTCACTTGTACTAAGCGAGAATATTGCTTGTGCATCAAATCCCTTAGACCCCAAAGTTATTCCATATGAGTCCACTATACCTTCCTATATGCGGTATCTACCTGTCGTTCCAAGTAAATTTGTATGTGCCAAACTCTAAACCTTCAAATGAAATTCTGTTTTGTATGCTCGAATAGCTCATGTACCAACTAGGGCTGTCTGTATCTTCCATGCTAGGCGGGTTATTCTCAAGAGGAGTGGTCTCCGCTCCTCACTCACGAGAAAATGGCTGGTCACCGGGATGCCCAGTCCCATGCTCTAAGCAAATAAAATTGAAATAATTGCAAACAAAACTCCCCCGGGACTCTTGTTAGTTGGAGGCACTCATTGTTTCGAGCAAGCCATGGATTGATGCTTGTGGTGGAGGGGGAGTATAAACGTTACCATTCTGTTTGGGAACCGCCTATAATGTGTGTAGCATGGAAGATATCGCTATCTCTCGGTTGTTATGTTGACAATGAAAGTATGCCACTCAAAATATTATTTATCTCTACTTTAAAATCGAGCTCTGGCACCTCTACAAATCCCTGCTTCCCTCTGTGAAGGGCCTATCTATTTACTTTTATGTCAAGTCATCACCCTCTTATTAAAAAGCACCAGCTGGAGAGCACCGCTGTCATTTGCATCCATTACTATTAATTTATATTGGGTATGACTATGACTGGATCTCTTTTACCATGAATTACAATGTCTAGCCAGTCCTTGATCTTTAAAGGTGCTCTGCATTTATGTTTTGCGGTCTCAGAAAGGGCTAGCGAGATACCATCTTGTTATATCATATTATGATTATTTTGAGAAAGTGTTGTCATCCAAGATTTATTATTATTGCTCGCTAGTTGATTATGCCATTGACATGAGTAAACATGAGACCTAAGAGTTATTGTGAATGTGGTTAGTTATAATCTTTGCTGAAAACTTGAATGTTGGCTTTACATATTTACAACAACAAGAGCAAACAGAGTTCGTAAAAGTTTTTCTTTATCACTTTCAGTTTGTCAACTAAATTGTTTGAGGACAAGCAAAGGTTTAAGCTTGGGGGAGTTGATACGTCTCCGTCGTATCTACTTTTCCAAACACTTTTGCCCTTGTTTTGGACTCTAACTTGCATGATTTGAATGGAACTAACCCGGACTGACGCTGTTTTCAGCAGAATTGCCATGGTGTTATTTATGTGCAGAAACAAAAGTTCTCAGAATGACTTGAAACTCCACGGAACTTATTTTTGGAAAATATTAAATATATTGGAAGAAGAATCCACGTCAGGGGGGCCTCCACCTGTCCACGAGGGTGGGGGCGCACCCCCTGCCTCGTGGGCCCCCTGACGCTCCACCGACCTCAAGTCCAACTCCATATATTCGTGTTCGGGGAAAAATCAGAGAGAAGGATTCATCGCGTTTTACGATACGAAGCCGCCGCCAAGCCCCAAAACCTCTCGGGAGGGCTGATCTGGAGTCTGTTCGGGGCTCCGGAGAGGGGAATCCGTCGTCGTTGTCATCATCAACCATCCTCCACCACCAATTTCATGATGCTCACCGCCGTGCGTGAGTAACTCCATCATAGGCTTGCTGGATGGTGATGGGTTGGATGAGATTTATCATGTAATCGAGTTAGTTTTGTTAGGGTTTGATCCCTAGTATCCACTATGTTCTGAGATTGATGTTTCTATGACTTTGCTATGCTTAATGCTTGTCACTAGGGCCCGAGTGCCATGATTTCAGGTCTGAACCAATTATGATTTCATGAATATATGTGAGTTCTTGATCGTATGTTGCAAGTCTATGGTCACCTACTATGTGTTATGATCCGGCAACCCCGAAGTGACAATAATCGGGACCACTCTCGGTGATGACCGTAGTTTGAGGAGTTCATGTATTTACTATGTGTTAATGCTTTGGTCTGGTACTCTATTAAAAGGAGGCCTTAATATCCCTTAGTTTCCTCTAGGACCCCGCTGCTATGGGAGGGTAGGACAAAATATGTCATGCAAGTTCTTTTCCATAAGCACGTATGACTATATTCGAAATACATGCCTACATTACATTGATGAATTGGAGCTAGTTCTGTGTCACCCTATGTTATGATTGTTATATGATGAACCGCATCCGGCATAATTCTCCATCACCGATCCAATGCCTACGAGCTTTTCACATATTGTTCTTCGCTTATTTACTTTTCCGCTGCTACTGTTACAATCACTACGCAACCCAAAAATATTACTTTTGCTATCGTTAGCATTACTTCCATATTACTTTGCTACTAAATACATTGCTGCAGATACTAAGTTATCCAGGTGTGGTTGAATTGACAACTCAACTACTAATAGTTCAGAATATTCTTTGGCTGTCGAATCAATAAATTTGGGTTGAATACTCTACCCTCGAAAACTGTTGTGATCCCCTATACTTGTGGGTTATCATTTGGTTGTTTGTTCAGGTATTGGTGATTTGTGCGTTCTTCTCCTACTGGATTGATAGCTTGGTTCTCTAACTGGGGGAAATACTTATCTCTACTTTGTTGCATCACCCTTTCCTCTTCAAGGAAAAGCCAACACAAGCTCAAGAAGTAGTAGGAAGAATTTCTGGCGCCGTTGCCGGGGAGATCTACGCCAAGTCAAGACATACCAAGTACCCATCATAAAACTCTCATCTCTTGCATTACATTATTCGCCATTCGCCTCTCGTTTTCCTCTCCCCCACTTCTAAAACGATTTTCGAAAAGATTTGCCTTTTTATTCGCCCTTATTTCGTTCGTCTTTTCGTTTGCCCTTATGTCTTACTTGGTTTGTTTGCTCGTTTGCTTGGTATAATTGTGTGCTTATTGAAAATCAAAAGCAAAGAGTGTATGGATCCTCATCCCCTTGCTAATCTTTTTAAAAGATCCAACTATGATGAACTAATTGCTAGTGAGTTGAGTGCACTAGATTATCTTTATAATGTTTTGCTTAAAATTCGTGAATTTCAAAATTGTGATGAAGTGTTGAAAGAAGAAATCTATGAAGTGATTCACGATAGCTCCTTGAATGAAACGCTTGATTGCAATGACATTATTATAAATTATATTAATGCCAATTGTGCTAATAATATGCAAGACCCCAAGCTTGGGGATGGTAATTTTGCTATGTCCGCTACTCATTGCACTGATCATGATTGGGGTGATTCTTCTTATAATCTTGAAATTTTATTTAAGCCCCATGATGATTATGAGATTGGTAATAATGTTTGCAATAATACTAAAAGTGGGTTTGGAAGAGTGTCAACTTTAGATCCCACGTATTTGGATAATATTCAATCTTATGAAGTTTTTGGTAAAAGTGGGTTTGGAGAGGTCATGACTTTAGTTAATTATATTCCCACTATTTCGGAAGAGTGTCAACTTTGCATGCATGTGGATCATGTAGAGAAAATTTTATGTGATAGTTATATTGTTGAATTTGATTATGATCCTACATGTAATTATTATGAGAGAGGAAAATATGGTTGTATAAATTTTCATGTTACAAAATTACCTCTTGTTATGTTGAGATTGTTATTGTTTCTTTCTTCTTACTTGCATATGGTGGTCTTTGCTTGTCTTGATGATTTGTTTTCTTATAAAATCCCTATGCATAGGAAGCATGGTAGACTTAAACTTGTTTTTCACATGTTTTATGATGCTCTCTTTGTGTTTCAATTGCTATCTTTCATGTGAGCATCATTAAAATTACCAATGCCTAGCTAAAAGGCTTTAAAGAAAAGCGCTTGTTGGGAGACAGCCCAGTATTTTTCTTTTCTGTTTTTGAATAAATAATTCATCTAGCCTCAGGTTAGATGTGTTTTTGTGTTTTAATTAGTGTTTGTGGCAAGTAAGACCTTTGGGATAGCTTACAGTGATAGTTGATTTGATCTTGCTGAAAAACAGAACTTTTGCGCCCAGCCCCAGAATTTTTAAAAATCACAGAAGCGTGATAAAATTCTGAATTTTTACACAAGATTGAAAATTTGCCTCTATTGTCCTAATTGTTCAGAATTTTTGGATTTACATAAGTATTCGAAGTATCCAGATTACTACAGACTGCTCTGTTTTTGACAGATTCTGTTTTCTATGTGTTGTTTTCTTATTTTGACGAATCTATGGGTAGTATCGGGGGGTATGAACCATGAAAAAGTTGGAATACATTAGATATTACACAAATATACATAAATAATGAGTTCACAATAGTACCAAAAGTGGTGATTTATTTTCTTATACTAACGGAGCTTATGAGATTTTCTATTCAGTTTTGTGTTGTGAAGTTTTCAAGTTTTGGGTAGAGATTTCATGGATTATGGAATAAGGAGTGGCAAGATCCTAAGCTTGGGGATGCCCAAGGCAGCCCAAGGTAATATTCAAGGACAATCAAGAGCCTAAGCTTGGGGATGCCCCGGAAGGCATCTTGTATGATGTGAGTCTTTACTTTTTAGTTTGCCACAATCATCCTTGCTGTACACACCTTTTGAGAGGGACACGCATGAATCATGATTTATTAGAATACTCTATGTGCTTCACTTATATCTTTTGATCTAGGAAATTTTGCTCTAGTGCTTCACTTATATCTTTTTAGAGCACGGCGGTGGTTTTATTTTGTAGAAATTGTTGAACTCTCATGCTTCACTTATATTATTTTGAGAGTCTTTAAACAGCATGGTAATTTGCTTTGGTTATGAATTTAGTCCTAATATGATAGACATCCAAGAGGGATATAACAAAAACTTTCATATAAAGTGCATTGAATATTATAAGAAGTTTGATTCCTTATGATTGTTTTGAGATATAAAGATGGGGATATTAGAGTCATGCTAGTGAGTAATTGTGGATTGTAGAAATACTTGTGTTAAAGTTTGTGATTCCCGTAGCATGCACATATGGTGAACCATTGTGTGATGAAGTCGGAGCATGATCTATTTATTGATTGTCTTCCTTATGAGTGGCGGTCGGGGACGAGCGATGGTCTTTTCCTACCAATCTATCCCCCTAGGAGCATGCGCGTAGTACTTTGTTTTGATGACTAATAGATTTTTGCAATAAGTGTGTGAGTTCTTTATGACTAATGTTGAGTCCATGGATTATACGCACTCTCACCCTTCCACCATTGCTAGCCTCTCTAGTACCGCGGAACTTTCGCCGGTGCCATACACCCACCATATACCTTCCTCAAAACAGCCACCATACCTACCTATTATGGCATTTCCATAGCCATTCCAAGATATGCTGCCATGCAACTTTCCACCGTTCCATTTTATTATGACATGCACCATCATTGTCATATTGCTTTGCATGATCATGTAGTTGACAACGTATTTGTGGGAAAGCCACCTTTCATAATTCTTTCATACATGTTACTCTTGAGTCATTGCACATCCCGGTACACCACCGGAGGCATTCATATAGAGTCATATTTTGTTCTAAGTGTCGAGTTGTAATTCTTGAATTGTAAGTAAATAAAAGTGTGATGATCTTCATTATTAGAGCATTGTCCCATGTGAGGAAATAAATAAAAGAGGCCAAATAAGCCCACAAAAAAAGAGGCTAAGCCCACCAAAATAAAAAATGAGAGAAAAGAGAGAAGGGGAAATGTTACTATCCTTTTTCCACACTTGTGCTTCAAAGTAGCACCATGATCTTCATGATAGACAGTCTCCTCTATTGTCACTTTCATATACTAGAGGGAATTTCTCATTATAGAATTTGGCTTGTATATTCCAATGATGGGCTTCCTCAAATTGCCCAAGGTCTTCGTGAGCAAGCGAGTTGGATGCACACCCACTTAGTTTTCCTTTTGAGGTTTCATAAACTTATAGCTCTAGTGCATCCGTTGCATGGCAATCCCTACTCACTCACATTTATATCTATTGATGGGCATCTCCATAGCCCTCTGATACGCCTAGTTGATGTGAGACTATCTCCTTCTTTTTGTCTTCTCCACAACCACCATATTCTATTCCACTTATAGTGCTATGTCCATGGCTCACGCTCATGTATTGCGTGAAAGTTGAAAAAGTTTGAGAACGTTAAAAGTATGAAACAATTGTTTGGCTTGTCATCGGGCTTGTGAATGATTTGAATATTTTGTGTGATGGATATGGAGCATAGCCAGACTATATGATTTTGTAGGGATAAGCTTTCTTTGGCCATGTTATTTTGAGAAGACATAATTGCCTTGTTAGTATGCTTGAAGTATTATTGTTTTTATGTCAATATTAAACTTTTGTTTGAACTATACGGATCTGAACATTCATGCCACAATAAACAAAATTATATGGATATATATGTTAGGTAGCATTCCACATCAAAAAATCTGTTTTTATCATTTACCTACTCGAGGACGAGCAGGAATTAAGCTTGGGGATGCTTGATACGTCTCCAACGTATCTATAATTTTTCATTGTTCCATGCTATTATATTATCTGTTTTGGATGTTTTATACACATTAATATGCTAATTTATATTATTTTTGGGACTAACTTATTAACCTAGAGCCCAGTGCAAGTTTCTGTTTTTTCCTTGTTTTTGAGTTTCGCAGAAAAGGAATACCAAACGGAATCCAAACGGAATAAAACTTTTGCGATGATTTTTCTTGGACCAGAAGACACCCCAGAGACTTGGAGTTCAAGTCAGAAGAGCCACGAGGCGGCGACAAGGGGGGAGGGTGCGTCCAGGGGCGTAGGGCGTGCCCCCTACCTTGTGGGCCCCTCGGTGACCTCCTGGCCTAGATCTTCCTCCTATATATTCACATATATTTCCAAATCACCAGAAGTATCCACGGAAACACTTTTCCACCGCCGCAACCTTATGTTCCCATGAGATCCCATCTTGGGGCCTTTTTTCCGGCATCCTACCAGAGGGGGATTCGATCACTCAGGGCATCTACATAACCCTATTGCCCTTTCGATGAAGCGTGAGTAGTTTACCACAGACCTATGGGTCTATATCTAGGAGCTAGATGGCTTCTTCTCTCTCTTTGATTCTCAATACCATGTTCTCCTCGATGTTCTTGGAGATCTATCTGATGTAATCTTCTTTTGCGGTGTGTTTGTCAAGATCCGATGAATTGTGGATTTATGATCAACTTATCTATGAATATTATTTGAATCTTCTTTCAATTATTTTATGCATTATTTTATATCTTTGTAATTCTCTTCGAACTATCAGTTTGATTTGGCCAACTAGATTGGTTTTTCTTGCAATAGGTGAAGTGCTTAGCTTTGGGTTCAACTTGCGGTGTCCTCACCGAGTGACAAAGTAGGGGTAGCGAGGCACGTATTGTATTGTTGCCATCAAGGATAAAAAGATGGGGTTTTCATCATATTGCTTGAGTTTATTCCTCTACATCATGTCATCTTACTTAAAGTGTTACTCTGTTCTTTATGAACTTAATACTCTAGATGCAGGCAGGAGTCGGTCGATGTGTGGAGTAATAGTAGTAGATGCAGGAAGGAGTCGGTCTACTTGACACGGACGTGATGCCTATATTACATAATCATTGCCTTGGATATCGTCATAACTTTGCGCTTTTCCATCAATTGCTCGACAGTAATTTATTCACCCACCATATTATTTGCTATGTTGAGAGTAGCCTTTAGTGAAACCTATGGCCCCTGGGTTTATTTTCCATCATATAAGATTCCGATCTACAATTTTGCAATCTTTTATTTTCAGATCTATAAACCAAAACCCCTAAAATATTTACTTTATCTTTTGTTTAGTTTTATCTATCTCTATCAGATCTCACTTTTGCAAGTGATCCTGAAGGGATTGACAACCCCTTTATCGCGTTGGGTGCAAGTGTTTGATTGCTTGTGCAGGTATTGGTGATTTGTGCGTTCTTCTCCTACTGGATTGATACCTTGGTTCTCTAATTGAGGGAAATACTTATCTCTACTTTGCTGCATCACCCTTTCCTTTTCAAGGGAAAAACCAACGCAAGCTCAAGAAGTAGCAGTGCCGCATGCCCGAGCCACTAATACGTCTGTTTTGCATCATGTTTTCCTACTATTATTTATAATGTTTTTATGCTTTATAGGACTTTATGGAGTAATTATAATGCATTTTCTCTGATAATATGCAAGGTTTACACAAAGAGGGAGAATACCGGCAACTGGAATTCTGGACCTGAAAAAGCTATGTCACAGATACCTATTCTGCACATCTCTAAATGAGCTGAAATTTTACAGAAAATTATTTTGGAATAAATAATAAATACTGGAGGAAATATCTACCAGAGGGGGGCTCCCTGGTACCCACAAGATACAAGGGCGCGCCAGCACCCCCAAGCACGCCCTGGTGGGTGGTAGGCAGCCCAGCCCAGCTTCGTTGCTATCTTCTGGTATATAAGGTCTTTTGACCTAGAAAAATAAGCAGCGGACTTTCGGGATGGAGCGTCGCCGTCTTGAGGCGGAACTTGGGCAGGAGCACTTTTGTGTTAGGGAACGTAGTAATTTCAAAAAAATTCCTACGCACACGCAAGATCATGGTGATGCATAGCAACGAGAGGGGAGAGTGTTGTCTACGTACCCTCGTAGACCGAAGCGGAAGCGTTGACACAATGTAGAGGAAGTAGTCGTATGTCTTCTCGATCCGACCGATCCAAGCACCGAACGGACGGCACCTCCGAGTTCTACACACGTTCAGCTCGATGATGCACCCCGGGCTCCGATCCAGCAAAGCTCCGGGGGGAGTTCCGTCAGCACGACGGCGTGGTGACGATCTTGATGTTCAACTGCCGCAGAGCTTCGCCTAAGCACCGCTACAATATGACCGAGGTGTAATATCGTGGAGGGGGGCACCGCACACGGCTAAGAGACGATCACGAGGATCAACTTGTGTGTTCTAGGGTGCCCCTTGCCCCCGTATATAAAGCAGGGAGGGGGAGGTGCGGCTGGCCCCCTTGGGGTGCGCCTGGAGGAGTCCTACTCCCACCGGGAGTAGGACTCCCCCCTCTTGCCTTGTTGGAGAAGGAAAGGGGGAAGGGGAAGAGGAAAGGGGGGCGCCGCCCCTCCCCCCCTATCCTTGTCCTACTCGGACTAGGGGGAGGGGGCGCGCGGCCTGCCCTGGCCGGCCCTCCTCTTCTCCCTTAAGGCCCATGTTGGCCCAATAACCCCCGGGGGGGTTCCGGTAACCCCCCGGTACTCTGGTAAAATCCCGATTTCACCCACAATGATTCCGATGTCCAAATATAGGCTTCCAATATATCGATCTTTACGTCTCGACCATTTCGAGACTCTTCGTCATGTCCATGATCACATCCGGGACTCCGAACAACCTTCGGTACATCAAAACATAAACTCATAATAAAATTGTCATTGTAACGTTAAGCGTGCGGACCCTACGGGTTCGAGAACTATGTAGACATGACCTAGAACCATTCTCGGTCAATAACCAATAGCGGAACCTGGATGCTCATATTGGCTCCCACATATTCTATGAAGATCTTTATCGGTCAGACCGCATAACAACATACGTTTGTTCCCTTTGTCATCGGTATGTTAATTGCCCGAGATTCGATCTTCGGTATCCAATACCTAGTTCAATCTCGTTACCGGCAAGTCTCTTCACTCATTCCGTAATACATCATCCCGCAACTAACTCATTAGCTACAATGCTTGCAAGGCTTAAGTGATGTGCATTACCGAGAGGGCCCAGAGATACCTCTCCGACACTCGGAGTGACAAATCCTAATCTTGAAATACGCCAACCCAACAAGTACCTTCGGAGACACCTGTAGAGAACCTTTATAATCACCCAGTTACGTTGTGACGTTTGGTAGCACACAAAGTGTTCCTCCAGTAAACGGGAGTTGCATAATCTCATAGTCATAGGAACATGTATAAGTCATGAAGAAAGCAATAGCAACAAACTAAACGATCAAGTGCTAAGCTAACGGAATGGGTCAAGTCAATCAGATCATTCACCTAATGATGTGATCTCATTAATCAAATAACAACTCTTTATCTATGGTTAGGAAACATAACCATCTTTGATTAATGAGCTAGTCAAGTGTTGGGGAACGTTGCAGAAAATTAAAATTTTTCCTACGGTTTCACCAAGATCCATCTATGAGTTCATCTAGCAATGAGTCATGGGAGAGAGAGATTGCATCTACATACCACTTTGTAGATCGCGAGCGGAAGCGTTCAACGAATGGGGATGAAGTAGTCGTACACACCGTGATCCAAATCACCGAAGATCCTAGCACCGAAAGCACGGCACCTCCGCGTTCAACACACGTATGGTCAGCGTAACGTCTCCTTCTTCTTGATCCAGCAAGGCAATGGAGAGGTTGGGGAAGAAGACTCCAGCAGCAGCACGACGGCGTGGTGATGGTGGAGCCGCAGTACTCCGACAGGGCTTCGCCGAGCTCTACGGAGGAGGAGGATGTGTTGGAGAGGGAGAGAGAGGCGCCAGGGCAAAGGGTGCGCAGCCCCCCCTCCCCTCCCCCCTTTATATAACCCCTTGGGGGGGCGCCGGCCCTAGGAGATGGAATCTCCTAGGGGGGCGGCGGCCAGGGAGGGGGACTTGCCCCCCAAGCAAGGGGGGCGCCCCCTCTAGGGTTCCCCCCCAACCCTAGGCGCATGGGCCCTTGGGGGGGGAGGCGCACCAGCCCACTTTGGGCTGGTTCCCTCCCTCATACAGCCCATGGGGCCCTCCGGGATAGGTGGCCCCACCCGGTGGACCCCCCGGGACCCTCCGGTGGTCCCGGTACAATACCGATAACCCCGAAACTTGTCCCGATGTCCGTATGACGACTTTCCATATATAAATCTTTACCTCCGAACCATTCCGAAACTCCTCGTGACGTCCGGGATCTCATCCGGGACTCCGAACAACATTCGGGTTACTGCATATACATATCTTCACAACCCTAGCGTCACCGAACCTTAAGTGTGTAGACCCTACGGGTTCGGGAGACATGCAGACATGACCGAGACGGCTCTCGGGCAATAACCAACAGCGGGATCTGGATACCCATGTTGGCTCCCACATGCTCCACGATGATCTCATCGGATGAACCACGATGTCGAGGATTCAATTAATCCCGTATACGATTCCTTTTGTCAATAGGTATTTTACTTGCCCGAGATTCGATCGTCGGTATCCCAATACCTCGTTCAATCTCGTTACCAGCAAGTCACTTTTCTCGTACCGTAATGCATGATCCCGTGATCAAACACTTTGATCACATTGAGCTCATTATGATGATGCATTACCGAGAGGGCCCGGTGATACCTCTCCGTCAAGCGGAGTGACAAATCCCAGTCTCGATCCATGTCAACCCAACAGACACTTTCAGAGATACCCGTAGTATACCTTTATAGTCACCCAGTTACGTTGTGACGTTTGGCACACCCAAAGCACTCCTACGGTATCCGGGAGTTACACGATCTCATGGTCTAAGGAAAGGATACTTGACATTGGAAAACTCTAGCAAACGAACTATGCGATCTTATGCTATGTTTAGGATTGGGTCTTGTCCATCACATCATTCTCCTAATGATGTGATCTCGTTATCAATGACATCTAATGTCCATAGTCAGGAAACCATGACTATCTGTTGATCAACGAGCTAGTCAACTAGAGGCTCACTAGGGACATATTGTTGTCTGTTATTCACACATGTATTACGATTTCCGGATAACACAATTATAGCACGAATAAAGACAATTATCATGAACAAGGAAATATAATAATAATGCTTTTATTATTGCCTCTAGGGCATATTTCCAACATCAAGTAGAGGCATACTAGTGACGCTCTGTTTGTTTATGTATTCACACATGTATTATGTTTCCGGTTAATACAATTCTAGCATGAATAATAAACATTTATCATGATATAAGGAAATAAATAATAACTTTATTATTGCCTCTAGGGCATATTTCCTTCAGTCTCCCACTTGCACTAGAGTCAATAATCTAGATTACACAGTAATGATTCTAACACCCATGGAGTCTTGGTGCTGATCATGTCTAGCTCGTGGAAGAGGCTTAGTCAACGGGTCTGCAACATTCAGATCCGTATGTATCTTGCAAATTTCTATGTCTCCCACCTGGACTAGATCCTGGACGGAATTGAAGCGTCTCTTGATGTGCTTGGTTCTCTTGTGAAATCTGGATTCCTTCGCTAAGGCAATTGCTCCAGTATTGTCACAAAAGATTTTCATTGGACCCGATGCACTAGGTATAACACCTAGATCGGATGTGAACTCCTTCATCCAGACTCCTTCATTTGCTGCTTCTGAAGCAGCTATGTATTCCGCTTCACACGTAGATCCTGCCACGATGCTTTGTTTAGAACTGCACCAACTGACAGCTCCACCGTTTAAAGTAAACAGGTATCCGGTTTGCGATTTAGAATCGTCCGGATCAGTGTCAAAGCTTGCATCAACGTAACCATTTACGGTGAGCTCTTTGTCACCTCCATATATGAGAAAC
This sequence comes from Aegilops umbellulata, assembly GCA_032464435.1. Lineage (NCBI taxonomy): Eukaryota > Viridiplantae > Streptophyta > Magnoliopsida > Poales > Poaceae > Aegilops > Aegilops umbellulata. Next base: position 367,857,335 of record CP136054.1, on the reverse strand, counting down.
ATATCCTTCGTCCTTTTCAGGTATGTCAGGATGTTCTTGACCGCTGTCCAGTGACCCACTCCTGGATTACCTTGGTACCTCCCTGCTAGACTTATAGCAAGGCACACATCAGGTCTGGTACACAGCATTGCATACATGATAGAGCCTATGGCTGAAGCATAGGGAACATCTTTCATTTTCTCTCTATCTTCTACAGTGGTCGGGCATTGAGTCTTACTCAACTTCACACCTTGTAACACAGGCAAGAACACTTTCTTTGCTTGATCCATTTTGAACTTCTTCAAAACTTTGTCAAGGTATGTGCTTTGTGAAAGTCCAATTAAGCGTCTCGATCTATCTCTATAGATCTTAATGCCTAAAATGTAAGCAACTTCACCGAGGTCATTCAATGAAAATCTCTTATTCAAATATCCCTTTATGCTATCCAGAAATTCTATATCATTTCCAATCAGTAATATGTCATCCACATATAATATTAGAAATGCTACGGAGCTCCCACTCACTTTCTTGTAAATACAGGCTTCTCCAAAAGTCTGTATAAAACCAATGCTTTGATCACACTATCAAAGTGTTTATTCCAACTCCGAGAGGCTTGCACCAGTCCATAAATGGATCGCTGGAGCTTGCACACTTTGTTAGCTCCCTTTGGATCGACAAAACCTTCTGGTTGCATCATATACAACTCTTCTTCTAGAAATCCATTCAGGAATGCAGTTTTGACATCCATTTGCCAAATTTCATAATCATAAAATGCGGCAATTGCTAACATGATTCAGACAGACTTAAGCATCGCTACGGGTGAGAAGGTCTCATCGTAGTCAATCCCTTGAACTTGTCGAAAACCTTTTGCAACAAGTCGAGCTTTGTAGACAGTAACATTACCGTCAGCGTCAGTCTTCTTCTTGAACATCCATTTATTCTCAATTGCTTGCCGATCATCGGGCAAGTCAACCAAAGTCCATACTTTATTCTCATACATGGATCCCATCTCAGATTTCATGGCTTCAAGCCATTTTTCGGAATCTGGGCTCACCATCGCTTCTTCATAGTTCGTAGGTTCATCATGATCTAGTAGCATGACTTCCAGAATAGGATTGCCGTACCACTCTGGTGTGGATCTTACTCTAGTTGATCTACGAGGTTCTGTAGTAACTTGATCTGTAGTTCTATGATCATCATCATTAACTTCCTCATTAATTGGTTCAGACGTCACAGAAACCGGTTCCTGTGATGTGCTATTTTCCAATAAGGGAGCAGGTACAGTTACCTCATCAAGTTCTACTTTCCTCCCACTCACTTCTTTCGAGAGAAACTCCTTCTCAAGAAAGTTTCCGAATTTAGCAACAAAAATCTTGCCTTTGGATCTGTGATAGAAGGTGTATCCAACGGTCTCCTTTGGATATCCTGTGAAGACATATTTCTCCGATTTGGGTTTGAGCTTATCAGGTTGAAGCTTTTTCACATAAGCATCACAGCCCCAAACTTTAAGAAACGACAACTTTGGTTTCTTGCCAAACCATAGTTCATAAGGCGTCGTCTCAACGGATTTTGATGGTGCCCTATTTAATGTGAATGCGGCCGTCTCTAAAGCATATCCCCAAAACGATAGCGGTAAATCTGTAAGAGACATCATAGATCGTACCATATCAAGTAAAGTACGATTACGACGTTCAGACACACCATTACGTTGTGGTGTTCCGGGTGGCGTGAGTTGCGAAACTATTCCGCATTGTTTCAAATGTACACCAAACTCGTAAAATATTCTCCTCCACGATCAGATCGTAGAAATTTTATTTTCTTGTTACGATGATTTTCAACTTCACTCTAAAATTCCTTGAACTTTTCAAATGTTTCAGACTTGTGTTTCATTAAGTAGATATACCCATATCTACTTAAATCATCTGTCAAGGTGAGAAAATAACGATATCCGCCACGAGCCTCAACATTCATCGGACCACATACATCTATATGTATGATTTCCAACAAATCTGTTGCTCTCTCCATAGTACCGGAGAACGGCGTTTTAGTCATCTTGCCCATGAGGCATGGTTCGCAAGTACCAAGTGATTCATAATCAAGTGGTTCCAAAAGTCCATCAGTATGGAGTTTCTTCATGCACTTTATACCGATATGACCTAAACGGCAGTGCCACAAATAAGTTGCACTATCATTATCAACTCTGCATCTTTTGGCTTCAACATTATGAATATGTGTGTCACTAGTGTCGAGATTCAATAAGAATAGACCATTCTTTAAAGGTGCATGACCATAAAAGATATTACTCATATAAATAGAACAACCATTATTCTCTGATTTAAATGAATAACCGCCTCGCATCAAACAAGATCCAGATATAATGTTCATGCTCAACGCTGGCACCAAATAACAATTATTTAGGTCTAATACTAATCTCGAAGGTAGATGTAGAGGTAGCGTGCCGACCGCGATCACATCGACTTTGGAACCATTTCCCACGCGCATCGTCACCTCATCCTTAGCCAATCTTCGCTTAATCCGTAGCCCCTGTTTCGAGTTGCAAATATTAGCAATAGAACCAGTATCAAATACCCAGGTGCTACTGCGAGCATTAGTAAGGTACACATCAATAAAATGTATATCACATATACCTTTGTTCACCTTGCCATCCTTCTTATCCGCCAAATACTTGGGGCAGTTCCGCTTCCAGTGTCCAGTCTGCTTGCAGTAGAAGCACTCAGTTTCAGGCTTCGGTCCAGACTTGGGTTTCTTCTCCTGAGTAGCAACTTGCTTGCCGTTCTTCTTGAAGTTCCCCTTTCTTTTCCCTTTGCCCTTTTTCTTGAAACTAGTGGTCTTGTTGACCATCAACACTTGATGCTCCTTCTTGATTTCTACCTCCGCAGCCTTTAGCATGGCGAAGAGCTCGGGAATTGTCTTATCCATCCCTTGCATATTATAGTTCATCATGAAGCTCTTGTAGCTAGGTGGAAGTGATTGGAGAATTCTGTCAATGACGCTATCATCCGGAAGAGTAACTCCCAGTTGAATCAAGTGATTACAATACCCAGACATCTTGAGTATATGCTCACTGACAGAACTATTCTCCTCCATCTTGCAGCTATAGAACTTATTGGAGACTTCATATCTCTCAATCCGGGCATTCTTCTGGAATATTAACTTCAACTCCTGGAACATCTCATATGCTCCATGACGTTCAAAACGTCGTTGAAGTCCCGGTTCTAAGCCGTAAAGCATGGCACATTGAACTATCGAGTAGTCATCAGCTTTGCTCTGCCAGACGTTCTTAACATCGTCAGTTGCATCAGCAGCAGGCCTGGCACCCAGCGGTGCTTCCAGGACGTAACTTTTCTGTGCAGCAATGAGGATAATCCTCAAGTTACGGACCCAGTCCGCGTAATTGCTACCATCATCTTTCAACTTTGCTTTCTCAAGGAACGCATTAAAATTCAACGGAACAACAGCACGGGCCATCTATCTACAATCAACATAGACAAGCAAGATACTATCAGGTACTAAGTTCATGATAAATTTAAGTTCAATTAATCATATTACTTAAGAATTCCCACTTTAGATAGACATCCCTCTAATCCTCTAAGTGATCACGTGATCCATATCAACTAAACCATGTCCGATCATCACGTGAGATGGAGTAGTTTCAATGGTGAACATCACTATGTTGATCATATATACTATATGATTCACGCTCGACCTTTCGGTCTCCGTGTTCCGAGGCCATATCTGTTATATGCTAGGCTCGTCAAGTTAAACATGAGTATTCCGCGTGTGCAACTGTTTTGCACCCGTTGTATTTGAACGTAGAGCCTATCACACCCGATCATCACGTGGTGTCTCAGCACGAAGAACTTTCGCAACGGTGCATACTCAGGGAGAACACTTTTACTATGATAATTTAATGAGGGATCATCTTATAATGCTACCGTCAATCAAAGCAAGATAAGATGCATAAAAGATAAACATCACATGCAATCAATATAAGTGATATGATATGGCCATCATCTTGTGCTTGTGATCTCCATCTCCAAAGCACTGTCATGATCACCATCGTCACCGGCGCGACACCTTGATCTCCATCGTAGCATCGTTGTCGTCTCGCCAATCTTATGCTTCTACGACTATCGCTACCGCTTAGTGATAAAGTAAAGCATTACAGGGTGATTGCATTGCATACAATAAAACGACAACCATATGGCTCCTCCCAGTTGCCGATAACTCAGTTAGAAAACATGATCATCTCATACAATAAAATTTAGCATCATGTCTTGGCCATATCACATCACAACATGCCCTGCAAAAACAAGTTAGACGTCCTCTAATTTGTTGTTGCAAGTTTTACGTGGCTGCTACGGGCTTAGCAAGAACCAATCTTACCTACGCATCAAACCACAACGATAGTTTGTCAAGTTGGTGTTGTTTTAACCTTCGCAAGGACCGGGCGTAGTCACACTCGGTTCAACTAAAGTTGGAGAAACTGACACCCGCCAGCCACCTGTGTGCAAAGCACGGCGGTAGAACTAGTCTCGCGTAAGCGTACGCGTAATGTCGGTCCGGGCCGCTTCATCCAACAATACTGCCGAACCAAAGTATGACATGCTGGTAAGCAGTATGACTTATATCGCCCACAACTCACTTGTGTTCTACTCGTGCATATAACATCAAACCATAAAACCTGGCTCTGATACCACTGTTGGGGAACGTAGTAATTTCAAAAAAATTCCTACGCACACGCAAGATCATGGTGATGCATAGCAACGAGAGGGGAGAGTGTTTTCTATGTACCCTCGTAGACCGAAGCGGAAGCATTAACACAACGTAGAGGAAGTAGTCGTATGTCTTCTCGATCCGACCGATCCAAGCCCCGAACGGACGGCACCTTCGAGTTCTGCACACGTTCAGCTCGATGACGCACCCCGGGCTCCGATCCAGCAAAGCTTCGGGGGGAGTTCTGTCAGCACGACGGCGTGGTGACGATCTTGATGTTCAATTGTCGCAGAGCTTCGCCTAAGCACCGCTACAATATGACCGAGGTGTAATATCGTGGAGGGGGGCACCGCACACGGCTAAGTAACGATCACGAGGATCAACTTGTGTGTTCTAGGGTGCCCCCTTGCCCCCGTATATAGAGGAGGGAGGGGGAGGTGCGGCCGGCCCCCTTGGGGTGCGCCTGGAGGACGGGAGTAGGACTCCCCCCTCTTGCCTTGTTCGAGAAGGAAAGGGGGAAGGGGAAGAGGAAAGGGGGGCGCCGCCCCCCCTTTCCTTGTCCTATTCGGACTAGGGGGGAGGGGGCGCGCGGCCTACCCTGGCCGGCCCTCCTCTTCTCCCTTAAGGCCCATGTTGGCCCAATAACCCCCGGGGGGTTCCGGTAACCCCCCGGTACTCTGGTAAAATCCCGATTTCACCCAGAATGATTCCGATGTCCAAATATAGGCTTCCAATATATCAATCTTTACGTCTCGACCATTTCGAGACTCTTCGTCATGTCCATGATCACATCCGGGACTCCGAACAACCTTCGGTACATCAAAACATAAACTCATAATAAAACTGTCATCGTAACGTTAAGCGTGCGGACCCTACGGGTTCGAGAACTATGTAGACATGACCTAGAACCATTCTCGGTCAATAACCAATAGCGGAACCTGGATGCTCATATTGGCTCCCACATATTCTATGAAGATCTTTATCAGTCAGACCGCATAACAACATACGTTTGTTCCCTTTGTCATCGGTATGTTACTTGCCCGAGATTCGATCGTCGGTATCCAATACCTAGTTCAATCTCGTTACCGGCAAGTATCTTTACTCGTTCCGTAATACATCATCCTGCAACTAACTCATTAGCTACAATGCTTGCAAGGCTTAAATGATGTGCATTACCGAGAAGGCCCAGAGATACCTCTTCGACACTCGGAGTGACAAATCCTAATCTTGAAATACGCCAACCCAACAAGTACCTTCGGAGACACCTGTAGAGCACCTTTATAATCACCCAGTTATGTTGTGACGTTTGGTAGCACACAAAGTGTTCCTCCGGTAAAAGGGAGTTGCATAATCTCATAGTCATAGGAACATGTATAAGTCATGAAGAAAGCAATAGCAACAAACTAAACGATCAAGTGCTAAGCTAACGGAATGGGTCAAGTCAATCAGATCATTCACCTAATGATGTGATCTCATTAATCAAATAACAACTCTTTGTCTATGGTTAGGAAACATAACCATCTTTGATTAATGAGCTAGTCAAGTAGAGGCATACTAGTGACACTCTGTTTGTTTATGTATTCACACATGTATTATGTTTCCGGTTAATACAATTCTAGCATGAATAATAAAATTTATCATGATATAAGGAAATAAATAATAACTTTATTATTGCCTCTAGGGCATATTTCCTTCATTTTGCCCTCCGGTGGAGTGATTCCGCCGGGGGAACTTCCCTCCTGAAGGGGGAAATCAAAGCCATTGTCATCACCAACAACCCTGTCGTCTTTGGGAGGCCAATCTTCATCAACATCTTCAACAGCACCATCTCATCTCAAACCCTAGTTCATCTCTTGTGTTCAATCTTTGTACCGGAACCTCTAATTGGTACCTGTGGGTGACTAGTAGTGTTGATTACATCTTGTAGTTGATGCTATATGGTTTATTTGGTGGAAGATCATAGGTTCCGATCCATTATGCTATTTAATATCCCTCTGATCTTGAGCATGAATATTATTTGTTAGTAGTTGTCTTTTTTCTTGAGGCCACGGGAGAAGTCATGTTGCAAGTAATCATGTGAATTTGATATTCGTTCGATATTTTGATGATATGTATGTTGTGATTCCCTTAGTGGTGTTATGTGAACATCGACTACATGACACTTCACCATCTTTGGGCCCAAGGGAATGCATTGTGGATTAGTTATTAGATGATGGGTTTCTAGAGTGACAGAAACTTAAACCCTAGTTTATGCGCTATTCCGTAAGGGACTGATTTGGATCCATATATTTAATGCTATGGTTAGATTTTATCTTAATAATTTTCTCATAGTTGTGGATGCTTGCGAGGGGGTTAATCATAAGTGGGAGGCTTGTTCAAGTAAGAACAACATCCAAGCACCGGTCCACCCACATATCAAATTATCAAAGTAGCGAACGCGAATCAAAACAACATGATGAAAGTGACTAGATGACCCGTTGCCCTCAAGAACACTTTGCTTACTATAAGAGACTGTTTTGGCCTGTCCTTTGCTACAAAAAGGATTGGCCTACCTTGCTGCACTTTTTTTACCTTTACCGTTAATTTCTCACTACAAATTATCTTACTACCAAACTACTCGTTATCAACAATTTCAGTGCTTGCAGAAATTACCTTGCTGAAACGCTTGTCATTTCCTTCTGCTCCTCGTTGGGTTGGACACTCTTACTTATTTAAAGGACTATGATTTATCCCCTATACTTGTGGGTCATCAAGACTCTTTTCTTGCGCCATTGACGGGGAGTGAAGCGCTCTTGGTAAGTGGAAATCGGTAAGGAAAAATTTATATTACGTGCTGAAATTTATTGTCACTTGTTACTATGGAAGACAATCCTTTGAGGGGTTTGTTTGGGGTATGTTCACCTCGACCGGAAGCACAAAGAGTTTCCCCTCAACCTACTGCACCTACTGTAAATATTAGTTATGAAATTCCTTAGGGTATGATAGAGCAACTTCTAGCTAATCCTTATGCAAGAGACGGAACAACGCATCCCGATATGCATTTGATACATGTGGATGAAATTTGTGGATTGTTTAAGCTTGTAGGTCTTCCCGGAGATGAAGTCAAGAAGAAGGTTTTCCCTTTATCTTTGGGGGGGGGAAGCATTGACATGGTATAGGCTATGCGATGATATTGGATCTTGGAACTCGAATCGATTGAAATTGAAATTTCACCAAAAGTTTTATCCTATGCATCTAGTTCATTGTGATCGGAATCATATATATAATTTTTCGCCTCGTGAAGGAGAAAGTATCGCTCTAGCTTGGGGGAGGCTTAAGTCAATGTTATATTCATGCCCCAATCATGAGCTCTAAAGAGAAATTATCATTCGGAATTTTTATTCTCGACTTTCTCGTAATGATCAATCTATGCTCATACTTCTTGTGTTGGTTCTTTTATGAAGAAGACTGATACATCTCTTTCGTATCTACTTTTCCTAACGCTTTTGCTCTTGTTTTGTACTCTGATTTGTAAATTGAGTGAAACTAACCCGGACTGACGCTGTTTTCAGCAGAACTACCATGGTGTTGTTTTTGTGCAGAAATAAAAGTTCTCGGATTCGGACGAAACTTTTTGGAGAAATATTTTAGAATAAATAAATGATACTTGAACCAAGAACCACTGGAGGGGGGCTCTGGCTAACCACAAGACACCAGGATGCGCCACCCCTCTAGGGGCGCCCTGGTGGGTTGTGGAGCCCCCGAGGCCCCTCTGACCCTAATTCCGACGCTATAAATTCCTATTTTTTGGAGAAAAAAAGGAGAGGAAGTTTCATCGCGTTTCACAATACGGAGCCGACGCCACCTCCTTGTTCTTCATTGGGAGGCCAGATCTGGAGCCTGTTCGGGGCTCCGAAGAGGGGAATATTCGGTCTTCGTCATCACCAACCCTCCTTCATCACCAATTCCATGATGCTCCCCATCGGGAGTGAGTAATTCCTTCGTAGGCTCGTTGGTCGGTGAGGAGTTGGATGAGATTCATCATGTAATCGAGTTAGTTTTGTTAGGGCTTGATCCCTAGTATCCACTATGTTCTGAAATTGATGTTGCTATGACTTTGATATGATTAATGCTTGTCCCTAGGGCCCGAGTGCCATGATTTCAGATCTGAACCATTTATGTTTTCACAATTATTTCTATGCTCTAGATCCGATCTTGCAAGTCATATGCACCTACTACGCATTCTGATCCGTAAACCCCAGGATGACAGTAATTGGGATACTTTCCGGTCATGACCGTAGTTTGAGGAGTTCATGTATTCACTATGTGTTAATACTTTGTTTTGGTTCTCTATTAAAAGGATGCCTTAATATCCCTTAGTTTCCTTATGGATCCCGCTGCCACACGAGTGTAGGACAAAAGATGTCATGCAAGTTCTTTTCCGTAAGCACGTATGACTATTTACGGAATACATGCCTACATTATATTTATGAACTAGAGCTAGTTCTGTGTCGCCCTAGGTTATGACTGTTATATGATGAATATCATCCAATGAATTCACTGATGCAATGCCTACGAATTTCCCACATGTTGTTCTTGCTATGTTACTATTGCTATTGCTACTGTTACAACTGCTACAAAACTGTTACTGCTATTACCATTACCATTGCTATCAAAACTATTATACTACTATGCTACTGATCACTTTGCTACATATATATAATCTCCAGGTGTGGTTGAATTGACAACTCAACTGCTAACACTTACTAATATTCTTTGGCTCCCCTTGTGTCGAATCAAAAAATTTGGGTTGAATACTCTACCCTCAAAAACTGTTGCGATCCCCTATACTTGTGGGTTATCAAAGACTATTGAATTCAGGTGGGATCTTTTAGAAAGAATTAAACGCAACTCTAAAGATTTGGAACTCGACGAAGGTAAAGAGTCAGGTATTAAGCTTAACTTTGATTGTGTTAAATCTTTTATGAACACCGATGATTTTCACAAGTTTAGCACTAAATATGGATTTGACTCTGAGATAGTAGCCTCTTTTTGTGAATCATTTGCTACTCATGTAGGTCTCTCTAAGGAGAAGTGGTTTAAATATCATCCACCTATTAAAGAAGAAATTAAAGAACCGGTTATAACTAAAGGTGGAACTATTATTTACAATGTTGATCCAGTTGTGCCTACTGCTTATATTGAAAAACCACCTTTCCCTATTAGGATAAAGAAACATGCTAAGGTATCAATGGTGGTTCACAAAAGCAATATTAAAGTGCCCAAACCATCTGAACAAATTAAAGTATAACCTAGTGTTGCTATGGCCAAAGATCTCTTGGTCGATAATATTGATGGGCATGTTATTTACTTCTGTGATGAAGCTGCTAGAATTGCCAAACCTGGTGAAAAAGATAAACATAGACCTGTTGTTGGCATGTCTGTTGTCTCGGTTAAAATAGGAGATCATTGCTATCATGGCTTATGTGATTTAGGTGCTAGTGTGAGTGATATCCCTTTTACCTTATACGAAGAAATTATGAATGATATAGCACCCGTTGAAATAGAAGACATAGATGTCACTACTAAACTTGCTAACTGAGATACCATCACACCACTTGGGATTGTTAGAGATGTTGAAGTCTTGTGTAGGCAAATAAAATACCCTACTAATTTTCTAGTTCTTGGTTCCCCACAAGATGACTTTTGTCCCATAATTTTTGGTAGACCTTTCTTGAACACTGACAATGCTAAAATAGATTGCCTTGAAGAAACAGTCAGTGTCAACTTTGGTGATGTGTCCCATGAGTTTAATTTCTCTAAGTTTCATAGACAACCTCATGATAAAGAATCACCTAGTAAGGATGAAATAATTGGTCTTGCTTCTATTGCCGTACCTCCTACTGATCCTTTAGAACAATATTTGCTAGGCCATTAAAATGATATGCACTTACATGAAAGAAATGAAATAGATAAAATATACTTTGAACAACAACCTATCCTTAAACACAATTTGCCTATTGAACCTCTAGGAGGTCCTCCTCCACCTAAAGATGATTTTGTGTTTGAATTAAAACAATTGCCTTACACTTTGAAGTATGCTTATCTTGATGAGAAAAAGATATATCCAGTTATTATTAGTACTAACCTTTCAGAACATGAAGAAGAAAGATTATTAAAAATTCTAAAAAAGCAGCGTGTTGCTATTGGATATACTCTTGATGATAGTAAGGGCATCAGTCCCACTCTCTGTCAGCACAAGATTAATATGAAACCTGATGCTAAACCTGTTGCTGATCACCAATGACGATTGAATCCTAAGATGAAAGAAGTGGTAAGAACTTAAATACTAAAGCTACTGGAAGCAGGTATAATCTATCCTATAGCTGATAGTAGATGGGTAAGTCATGTTCATTGTGTCCCTAAGAAAGGAGGTATTGATTTTAGAAATGAACTTATTCCACAACGATAGAAATGAACTTATTCCACAAAGAATAGTGACTGGTTATAGAATGGTTATTGATTTTAGAAAATTAAATAAAGTTACTAAAAAAGATCATTACCCTCTGCTTTTGATTGATCAAATGTTAGAAAGGTTGTCTAAGCACACACATTTTTGTTTCCTTGATGGATATTTTGATTTCTCTTAAATACTTGTACCCCAACCTGATCAAGAGAAAACCACGTTTAGCTACCCTTTTGGAACTTATGCTTATAGACATATGCCTTTTGGTTTATGTAATGCACCTACTACCTTTTAAAGATTTATGACAGCTATATTCTCTGTTTTTTTAAAGATTGTTGAGATCTTCATGGATGATTTTTTTGTTTACAAAACTTCTTTTGATGATTGCTTAAGCAACCTTGATCGAGTTTTGCAGAGATGTGAACAAATTAATCTTGTCTTCAATTGGGAGAAGTGATACTTTATGGTTAATGAAGGCATTGTCTTGAGACATAAAATTTCTGAATGAGGTATTGAGGTGGATAAAGCTAAAGTTGATGCAATTGAGAAAATGCCATGTCCTAAAGATATTAAAGGTATTCGTAGTTTTCTCGGTCATGTTGGTTTCTATAGAAGGTTTATTAAAGACTTCTCTAAAATTTCTAGGCCTCTTACTAATCTTTTATAAAAGGATGTTCCATTTCTAGGCCTCTTACTAATCTTCGTGCCAGGTTGCGGATGAAAATCCATGCTCACTTCGGACTCAACAGCGACGACGCTTCGCGCCGTCTTCCCTCGTGAGGGCGTTACCGTGGAGCTTAGGTGTGGTAGGGTGTAGCGTGGCGTTGTACTCCGTTTCTCTGTTTTCTCTTTCGGTAGCGTATTTGCATGATCCGATTATCATGGGATCGGCTTTGTAGGACGGCTACATCTCCATCTTGTATCGTTCGACCGTGTACTTTGACTGTTGTTGTTGCTTAATATATAAAGTGAGGCGAAAGTCTGTTTCGAGAAGCTAGTTTTCAGTTTGTAGTTTCGTTCACGAGCATAGAAACTTTAATTATGATGTTCATAATCTTGTCAAGTTCTTTTGTAATCTATGAATAGTTAAATATATTTGGTTGGGCAATCCTGATACCCAACTAGTGTACCTATGAACATTGTTTTGAATGAATAAAGCTTGGCGAGTTTCTTAAAAAAAGTCGCACACTCACAGCACAGTATCGTAGAGAGAAAAACAAAGGCGCGACAGAGGCACACAGCAGCGGTCGGCCGCCACGGCGAAGGCTTCGGCCACCGTGACACTGCACAGTCGCACACATCAGCCGCCTAGGGCCCCCACCGCGGCCGACCCATGACTCCACGAGGCGACGTGGCTAGCAGCGGCGAGCCAGCCCCTTCTCTGGATCGGCCTTCATCCCTGCAAGTTGCAGATATAAATTTCTTTGAATCACTCCCAATTTTCTTCCCCTAAATTTCACTTAGGTCATCAAGCAGCATAAATAATCCACACTGAAATCTTGTTGTCTTACAGTTTATCCCGTGCAAAAGCCATTGTTGTTTACATTTTGCAGGTTCACAACAAAGGCCACTTTTACAACAATAATTTCTAATTTGGTAGCATGGAGATATATATAATTCACTCAATAGTATATATAGTCCAGAATTTGAATTTGAATTTCTTTCTGCCACTGCGCATTGACCTCCTAGTCACAGCCAAGTCCTGCTTAATACCTCATGATCGTTTATTTAAACTGAAGGGTGAACTTTTTGGTGAAAATCAACTCCGAACAAGTTGCTGTGTTTCCTTTGGAAACCTGCGTTATGACCCTATCATATTAGGGAGATACTGAAGACGTGCACTCCAGCGTAAACAGGGGTTGTTCTCACAGTTACAGCAATCGTACGTCTCGTTCACAATAGTAAATTCTATTCTACGAGCATCAGGCAACCACACTTCTTCACGGCTACGCAGGAGCCCCTTTCCACAGTACAACTTCGTGCACGGACCGCATCTATGTAGCTATCTCCCACTTAAATAACTACAAGTACCTGTGACTCTGAGTACTATATATTCCCACCTAGTTCCATTAACAATCCAAACCAAAACATAGTACTCGAGCTTACTACTTGCAGTGGGAAGCAATTTGGAAGAGGACAACCTGATCAAACATGGCCATCACCAGGGTTTCGCTCCTTGCCATCCTTGGCTGCCTCTGCTTCTGCAGTTCTACCCTCGGAGCTCGCGAGCTGAACGATGACTCGTCAATGGTGGCGTGGCACGAGGGTTGGATGGCAGAGTACGGTCGCGTGTACAAGGACGCTGCTGAGAAGGCGGAGAGGTTTGAGATATTCAAGGTTAATGCCAGGTTCATCGAGTCGTTCAACGCCGAGAACCACAAGTTCTGGCTCAGCATCAACCAGTTCGCTGATCTCAGCAATGATGAGTTCAGGGCAACAAAGACAAACAAGGGGTTCATTCCCAACAAGGTGAAGGTTCCTATAGAATTCAGGTATAAGAATATGAGCTTTGATGCACTCCCGGCGATGGTGGACTGGAGGACAAAGGGTGCGGTCACTCCCATCAAGGATCAAGGCCAATGTGGTAAATACATTTACGCTACATGTGAAATACATAATATGTATATTGCGAATCTTTTACATATTAGAATGTGTGTGATTGAGTGTGACTAAATTATTTTTAGGTTGTTGTTGGGCATTTTCTGCTGTTGCTGCAACAGAGGGCATTGTCAAGCTAAGTACTGGCAATCTGGTCTTGCTCTCAGAGCAAGAATTGGTGGATTGTGATGTCCATGGCGAGGACCAAGGCTGCGAGGGTGGGCTCATGGATGACGCATTCAAATTCATTATCAAGAATGGAGGCCTCACCAAAGAGTGCAGTTATCCATATGCCGGTGCAGACGACAAGTGCAAGAGTGGATCCAACAGTGTTGCAACAATTGAGGGCTATGAGGATGTGCCTACCAATGATGAGGATGCTCTCATGAAGGCTGTGGCAAGCCAACCCGTGTCAGTTGCAGTGGATGGAGGCGATATGACATTCCAATTCTACTCTGGCGGTGTGATGACCGGCTCTTGTGGCACTGATTTGGATCATGGGATTGCAGCCATCGGTTATGGAACTACTAGTAACGGTACAAAGTATTGGTTATTGAAGAATTCATGGGGCACAACCTGGGGCGAGAATGGATATTTAAGAATGGAGAAAGACATCACCGACAAGAAGGGCATGTGCGGCCTTGCCATGGAGCCTTCCTACCCCACGGCATAGTTAAACCATCAAATGCCACATATTCACACGTAGATATGATATAATAAATACATGCATGTCTCTTGTTCTGCCGTAGTATTACCGCACATATGTGTGCTTGTCAATGTGTTACACAAATATATTGTATGTACATACACTTTATATACACCCTGTGTGTAATATCCTGAGATATTATTAAAAATATAGAACATATTGCAAGAAGGACGATATGAAGAGTTCAATGGAAGGAGGTTGTAGACTTGTACTGATTGCACCAAACCGCAAGGTCCTCCGAATGGATTGCCTTCCTGTGGCAGTGGAGTCCACTCGCTAAAGCCTCGGATGCTGACACCACCTCCCTGATGGTCTCCAAGATCTAAGGTATGGAGATCTCCTTGGCACCCTCTCCTACCCCTGACTAACGTCCTAGTACTTGGATCCTAGCCCTATCTTTATTCGGCCTGCGTGCCATGAACCCTGCTACCGTCTTATTTTTATGGCATGCATCCCTTAACTTCTGGACTCTCCTATTGTTTGGTGGACGGTGGTGCTCTGATGGCTTTATTTATAATGACACTCCCGACAACGGTTGACTGGAGGATAAAAGGTGCAGTCACTCCTATCAAAGATCAAGGCCAGTGTGGTAAGTACATTTAGGCTTCGAATCTAATGTATATATATTGATATTTCACATCAGAATAGTTTGTGTGGTTAAATACATCATAACAAAATTATCTGCAGGCTCTTGTTGGGCATTTTCTGTTGTTGCTGCAACAGAGGGTATTGTCATGTTAAGTACCGGCAAGCTTGTTTCCCTCTCCGAGCAGGAATTGATGGATTGTGATATCCACGGTGAGGACGATGGCTGCTATGGCGGATACATGCAGGACGCGTTCGAGTTCATCATCAAGAACAACGGGCTCACCATGGAGTCCAACTACCCATACATGGAAACAAACGGCACATGCAAGGGTGGATACAATAGTTCTACAACAATCAAGAGCTATGAAGAGGTGCCTGCAAATAACGAGGGTGACCTCATGAAGGTTGTGTCAAACAAACCCGTTTCAGTTTCTGTGGATGGAGGTGGCAGGGCATTCCAGTTATACTCTGGTGGCATCTTGACTGGCTCATGTGGCACTGATTTTTTTTTGAAAGATCCAGCTTCACTGGCATTTCATTAATAAGCAGGAAGCAGTGGGAAAAACAAAGATGGGAGGGGGATCCAGAGGATCAGAGGGCTTGCCACAGATCGGCAATCCTCGAGCAATAGAAATCTAGGGTTTATTTCTCATGGTGGTTCCCCAAAGGGGCTCTCGAGGCAGGATGCACCTGCGGCTCACCATAGCTCGATGCAATTGGTCACCCTTGTGATGATGTTGGATGCCCTTGGGGTGGTTTTCCTGAAGGTGGCGTTGTTTCGTTCCTGCCATATCTCCCAGCAAACCAGCAGAAGCATAGTGTTGGTGCCTTTCCGCCGTCGTGGTGCGGCCCCGTCTAGGGCGGCGATCGCAATGGAGGAGTGCTGGAGGTCATGCCAGCTCGCAGCCGGAGCTAGCGAGGCGCAGCCCGTCCATGAGCTTATCGTTTACCAGACGCCCTTGGTCGTTGGGCACTCCCAGAACAGATGCTTCGAGGATTCAAGGTTGCGATTGCATAGCTGGCAGAAGTACTCGTTCTTCCAGCCACGGCGTTGAAGTCTGTCATTGCACCACAGCCTGTTTTGCAGCATGAGCCAAGCAAACATCTTGATCTTCCCAGGGGCCCAAGCGTTCCATATGATCTTGCTGAAAACCGAGGATGTCATGCCCTGGAATTGCGCCCGATAGGCTGATGCAGCCGAGTATTCGCCTGTCCGCTCGAGGATCCATCTAATGGAGTCGGGGGTGCCCGCATGGAGATCGTCAGCTATGCCATGGAGCCACCTGTGCAAGGCCAGGACGTCCTGTATCAGGTGTTCGGTACAGCCATGGGCTAGGTCCTTGATCCAGCTGTCGTCTGCCAGGGCCTCCTTCACCGTCCTGTTCTTTCTCCGGGCGTGCCGAGCCAGTCGCGGGAATTGTTGGGCGAGCGTGCCCGGCCCCATCCAGTGAGAGTGCCAGAAGGATGCCGTCGCGCCATCACCGATGCTGACCGAGGTGGCCGTCGTGAAGAGGGAGAGGTCGTCGTCGTTGCATGGAAGGGCCGAGCCCACCCATGGGCGCTCGGGGTGGCGCCATGCGAGCCAGGGCCAGCGCAGGCGGAGGGCACGTCCAAAACGCGTGAGGTCAGGGACTCCCAGGCCTCCATTTTCCGTTGGAGTACATACTGTTGCCCAGCTAACTTTGCAACTTGCGCCGGAGATTTCCTGTTTCCAAAGGAAACGGCGGCGACATTTATCTATTTCCTTGAGGATCTTTTTTGGCACCTTCAGGACTGTGAGCACAAAGGTTGGCATGGCGCTGAGGACGCAACGGACTAGCACGCGCCGCCCCGCGATGTGGATGAGGTTTTTCTTCCAGCCCGCGAGCCGGGCCTTGATCCTATCAATGATGAACTGCAAATGCATGAGGCGAAGCCGGCCGGTGACTAGCGGCAGACCCAGGTACTTGATCGGAAAAGGGGCGATTGAGCCGCCAAAATTTTGCAGTACATGTGCAAGGTCTAGGTCATTGCAGCTAACAGGCGATGCCGTGGATTTCCCTGTGTTGATGCTTAGCCCCGTGGCGCGCCCGAAAAGGGGTAGGATGCCCAGGAGGGCGTCGACCTCCTGGCGGATTGGGTTGATGAAGATGACCGCGTCATCGGCGTAGAGGCTAACCCTGAGCTTCAACTCGTGGCCCGGGATCTGTTGTAGGATTTGCATCTCTACCGCTTTTGCCAGCAGGTGGTGCAGAGGGTCGATGGCTAGGATGAATAGGAACGGTGAGAGCGGGTCGCCTTGGCGGAGGCCGCGACGGTGAGCGAAATGGCGGCCCGGTACCCTGTTCAACGATACCGCTGATGACGCCGAGGCGAGGAGCAGGGCCACCCAGTCGCGCCAGCATGCGCTAAACCCTAGCTGCTGTAGTAACTCAAGCAAGTAGTCCCACGAGACCGTGTCGAACGCTTTCTCAATGTCGAGCTTCATGAGTAGTGCCGGCGTTTTGTGTCGGTGGAGTTGGCGAATGGTGTTTTGCACGTAGAGATAGCTGTCGTGGATGCACTTGGTTTTTAGGAATGTTGTTTGCGCCGGAGAGATGATAGTGTGGATCACCTTTGCCAGCCTCATGGAGAGCACCTTGGAGATTAGCTTGGCTACTGGATGGATTAGACTAATAGGGCGGTAGTCTGTGATCGCGGCCTCTCCGTCCTTCTTGGGGAGGAGGACGATCATTGCTCGGTTGATGGCGGCCACGTCCCCTCCGGCAAGATGGTAGAACTGGTAGAAAACTGCCATGACGTCTAACTTGATGATCGACCAGCATGCTCGGAAGAATGTTCCGTTGTAGCCGTCGGGTCCAGGCGCTTTTTCCTGCGGAGAGGCGCAAATCGCCTGCCAGACCTCCTCCTCCGAGAAAGGGTTATCTAAACCTACGGACGGTAGCGATGGAAGGTTGAGTGAGTTCCAGGCAATGGTTGTGTCTCTGGCTGGCGCATCCCCAAGCGAGGAGCTGAAGTAGTCGTAGATGGCGTTGGCCTTGTCGTTGTGTGACGTGACGGTGGAGTCTGTCGTGTGGATGGCGTGGATGAAGTTCTTCTGTCGCCTGGCGTTGCTTTTGGCCTGAAAGAAGGCCGAGCTAGCTTCGCCAGCCCGCAGCCAAGTGATGTGTGAGGCCTGGCGCTTCCTGGCCCTCTCGATCGCCGCCAGTCCAAGGACGCGGAGCTTGAGCTTCTTCCGCAGGGCACGCTCGCCGGCAGAGAGCTGCCTGCGTTCTTGGGCAGTGTCAAGTCGAAGGATGATTTCATTTGCGATCTGCAGCTGAAGGCGAGTGTTGCTGAAGAACCCCTTTGCCCAGATTTTGAGATCTTTTGCCACCCTATCTAGCTTGACCCGGATGCGTTTGTATGCGCAAGAAGAGGCGACGGGACGATCCCATGCATGTTGCACCGTATCGTGGAAACGGGGGAAACGCGGCCAGAAGGACTCGAACTGGAAGCGGGCCGGCCGGCGCGATGCAGTTGCCGCCGCGAGCAGAAGGGGGCAGTGATCGGAGCAGGACGTGGAGTCGGCGTGCAGGAGGAAGGTTGGGAAAAGGGTGTCCCAAGCGTTGTTGCAGAAGAACTTGTCGATGCTGACAAGGGTCGGGTCATCGCGCTCGTTGCTCCAGGTGAAGCGGCGGTTCTTGCATCTAATCTCCCGGAGTCCTGCGGAGTCGATCGCCGCGCGGAATTTGCCCATCATCCTACGGTTAATGTTGCTATTGTTCTTGTCGCTAGCCTTGTATATGAGATTGAAGTCGCCGTTGATGAGCCATGGGTCATTTGTTGGCGGCGCTGACCTAGCTATTTCTGACAGAAAATCATCCTTTCTACCTTCATCGACGGGGCCGTACACAGTGGTAAGCCAAAACGTTGCTGTTGTTGACCTGAGAGTGGCACTGATTTGAATCATGCAATTGCAGCCATTGGTTACGGAATAGATAGTAATGGTACAAAGTATTGGTTGTTCAAAAATTCATGGGGCACAACATTGGGCGAGAACAGATACTTGAGAATGGAGAAGGATATTAGTGACAAGCATGAACCATGGTGACAAGAGGGGAATGTGTGGCATTGCCATGGATTCCTCGTACCCCATTGCGTACTAAGCATCAAATGATATGTACATGCACAGTACACACGCTTGAATAAATGCATGTCTCTTGTTCTTGTGTAGTGCATTAGTTTATGCAAGTATATTACGTATTTTGTTAAGCTCTTTTTTTTAGCGACTACAATGCAACAAATGCTCCTTGACCAACACCCTCTCATCTCCTCGCTTCCAAAAATGTTGCAATAATATCGGAACAACATCCCTAAGCACTGATCACGAAGTTCAGATGTACCTTCAACATGGGCACGTGTTGTGCTTCTTTACCGCTTACGCACTCCTCCAATGGGTCTCCAAGACACCGACCATGAGAGTGAGTTGACCACATGGCACAAATTTCAGTGTTGGACCACCCAAACTCTAGAATAACTCACTATATTGCAAAACTACAATCTATCGACCTCATTACACCTACTACATACCACACCGAATTGGAATAGTTGGTATTGTACCCATGGTGGAATGCGTTCACCAAACAACATCATTCAAACTATGTTTTTTTGCCACCAATATATGGGAAATGTCGAACTAAGGATCTTTCCCTGCATCCCTTTGCGCTTCGGTGATGTTTCTTCTTCTTAAGGTTGACAAAAATGTACTAACAAGATCTAGGTGACCTAAGATTTATCAATACTAGATGATACTCCCGCACATGGTACGTTCAAAACTTTTTTTGACCACTTTTCTTATGGTCTTTCCTCTGAATAATAATTTTAAGACTTACACGATTTTTGGCAGAGTTACATATGGTGTTCAGCGGCAGAGCCCATTGGGCCAACCCCTCATGCATAGTAATACGTCCAAACGTTTTTTTTACTACTACCTACCACTTAAAGGACCTTATGCATCAGGTTGACCCAAGGTCAGTGCATCAGGGTTTGTCTTTTCACTTAAAATAGCATTAAGTACTTTCATTTGACCATTTTATCATGTCATAGTTGAACGTTTAATTCCATATTTAATCTCGTAGGTTACTGAACCTTGATGTCCGATGATGTACTTTAGAATTTGGAAATGCATGACAACCTTTTCAAGTAAATTTGTCCTTTGTTTTATCACATAGTAAGCATTTTGACGGCTACATTTTGGTTTTACTCGTCGCCTTCTATTATGCCGAATGTGTGCTAGAAGCTGCCAAACACACCTTTATTTAATACGCCGTTGGTTCAAAATTTTACATCGTGTTAAAGTGGTGCGTCAGGGTAATATGAGGTCCAGCTTCCCCCAGGTGGTGCCTTTTTGTGTGCGGGTATTAGACTTAACTTGCACAAAAAATCAAGGAGTTTTGGACCCGAAGAGGTACTTCACCAGGACAGAGGGCATGTAGGACCGGTTGGAGTCTAGAGAGGGCGTAGATAAACTACTACTACTAAAACTTGTCTTATATAGCCTAAATGTCTTTCTAGTTTTAGTCATCTAAGTTTAGCTAATGGTTACGTAAAACACCTACACATGCAAGTCTATGAAGAGGAAAATGCGGAAGCAGAACTTGCAAGTTAGGTAAATGGACTAAGGTTGGGAGATTGCAGACACACATAGGCTTGACAATGTTTTCGATTGGTTCAGGTAGTTTACGTTATCCTACTTCATGTTGATGGAGCCACTAGTAGAAAACAGGGCTTTGGTCGGGCCAGGCCAGCCCATTAGTCCCGGTTCTGCACGAACCGGGACCCATGAGGGGCATTCGTCCCGGTTCGTGAGCCCAGGGGGCGGCCGGGGCCTCGTGGGCATTGGTCCCGGTTCGTCTGGACCCATTTGTTCCAGTTCAATGCACGAACCGGGAACTGGAATAAATGAGTCCAGACGAACCGGGACCAATGGTCCTCGCTCCTGGCCCACATACATTGGTCCTGATTCGTGCCTAGAACCGGGACAGAAGGGGGAGCTTTAGTCTGGGTTCCAGTCACTAACCAGGACTAATGAGTTGCCTATATATACCCCATCGCCGCAGCAGAGCACTCCACAGTGTTCTGTTTTTTCTGGCCGGCGAGCGAAGGGCATTTGGGTGCTCTAACTCACCTCCTATGCACATGAGGTGTTTGTTGAAATGTCTGAGCCACACTAGTTAAGCTTTCTCCTCACGAAGCTCGACCTCCGAACTCCATTTTTCTCGAGATTTGTTTAGGTTTAGCGGTCTGTCACGTCCCGTCCCCGTCTTCACCGCCGTCGATCGCCCGCGCCGATCTCGTCGCCGGCACCACCATGGTGAGCCTCTTGTTCTTATCTTCTTTCTGAAAGAAAAAATTCTTACTTCAGATAGATACTTGTCTAATTTTCTTACTTTTGTTATTTCTTGTTATTATATAGTGTGATGGTTTTGGTATCCGCCCCCGTCGGCCCTCGTCCTGTCTATGATTCAGATGTGGTATATATTATTTTTTTATAACTATTTGGTTCATTTATTGTTTATGACAATTATGCCGACCAACGTGACATAGATTTTATTTATCTAGGAGGTGGTTGAACCGCAACCAACCCTATTGTCGAGAGGTTAAATTTAGTTGAAAAATAAAACAATTACTTGAAGGAAAAATATAAAAAAAATTGAGGAGGAGAAGATGATATTGGAGTTGCATGTTGCGGATGTCGTCGATGATCACAAGATCTGTTGGGGAACATAGTAATTTCAAAAAAAATCCTACGCACACGCAAGATCATGGTGATGCATAGCAACGAGAGGGGAGAGAGTTGTCCACGTACCCTCGTAGACCGTAAGCGGAAGCGTTATGACAACGCGGTTGATGTGGTGGTACGTCTTCACGATCGATCGATCCTAGTACCGAACATACGACACCTCCGCGATCTGCACACGTTCAGCTCGGCGACGTCCCACGAACTCACGATCCAGTAGAGCTTCCAGGGAGAGCTTCGTCAGCACGATGGCGTGATGACGATGATGATGAAGTTACCGGCGCAGGGCTTCGCCTAAGCACTACGATGATATGACCGAGGTGGATTATGGCGGAGGGGGGCACCGCACACGGCTAAGAGATCAATGATCAACTTGTGTGTCTATGGGGTGCCCCCCTTCCCCGTATATAAAGGAGTGGAGGAGGGGGAGGGCCGGCCCTCTACTATGGCGCACCCTGGGGAGTCTTACTCCCACCGGGAGTAGGATTCCCCCCTTTCCAAGTAGTAGGAGTAGGAGAGAAGGAAGGGGAAGAGAGAAGAGAAGGAAGGAGGGGGCGCCGCCCCTCCCCCTAGTTCAATTCGGACTAGGCCTTGGGGGGTGCGTGGCCTGCCCTAGGCAGCCCCCCTCTCTCTCCCCTAAAGCCCAATAAGGCACATATACTCCCCGGCGAATTCCCGTAACTCTCCAGTACTCCGATAAATACCCAAACCACTCAGAACCTTTCCGATGTCCGAATATAGCCCTCCAATATATTGATCTTTACATCTCGAGCATTTTGAGACTCCTCGTCATGTCCCTGATCTCATCCGGGACTCCGAACAACCTTTGGTACATCAAAACACATAAACTCATAATACCAATCATCACCGAACGTTAAGCGTGCGGACCCTACGGGTTCGAGAACTATGTAGACATGACCAAGACTCATCTTCGGTCAATAACCAACAGCGGAACCTAGATGCTCATATTGGCTCCTACATATTCTACGAAGATCTTTATCGGTCAAACCGCATAACAACATACGTTGTTCCCTTTGTCATCGGTATGTTACTTGCCCGAGATTCGATCGTCGGTATCTCAATACCTAGTTCAATCTCGTTACCGGCAAGTCCCTTTACTCGTTCGTCCATAATGCATCATCCCGCAACTAACTCATTAGTTACATTGCTTGCAAGGCTTATAGTGATGTGCATTACCGAGAGGGCCCAGAGATACCTCTCCGACAATCGGAGTGACAAATCCTAATCTTGATCTATGCCAACTCAACAAGTACCATCTGAGACACCTGTAGAGCACCTTTATAATCACCCAGTTACGTTGTGACGTTTGGTAGCACACAAAGTGTTCCTTCAGTATTCGGGAGTTGCATAATCTCATAGTCATAGGAACATGTATAAGTCATGAAAAAAGCAATACCAATATACTAAACGGTCAAATGCTAAGCTAGCGGAATGGGTCAAGTCAATCACATCGTTCTCTAATGATGTGATCACGTTAATCAAATGACAACTCATGTCTATGGTTAGGAAACACAACCATCTTTGATTCAACGAGCTAGTCAAGTAGAGGCATACTAGTGACACTCTGTTTGTCTATGTATTCACACATGTATAAACTTTCCGGTTAATACAATTCTAGCATGAATAATAAACATTTATCATGATATATGGAAATATAAATAACAACTTTATTATTGCCTCTAGGGCATATTTCCTTCAAGATCAAGCTGGATGCAATGAAGTTGAAGATTAGAAAGATTAGAAAATATATCATTCATACCGAGGCTTGGTATCATTATGCCGTTGGATCAATTGTTACCTTGGTTGTGATTATGATTGCATTTGTTGTTGCATTGAAAGGTTTTACATAGTTTCAATGTATGGTTTAACTAGATGCTCTGGAGAGCTATATGTTGTTCAATTTGAACTATGTATGTACTTTGGTTTAAATGATGATGAACTACTATTAATTTGGTCAGTTATCTATCCATGTGAATTTGTAATGGTTTTTGACACACATAATTATGGCTTTGAATGGTGCATTTTAAACACACAAAAAGTCTGGAGTTCAAATAAGTTCAAAAAATGAAATCCCTTTATAACAGACGAGTTTTCGTCCGAAACCATGATACTTCGAAAGAGATTGTCCATTTTGTACACGAAGTGCATCTAGTTTTTCTCATAACCCTCTCAACTTTTTAGCACATGCTATGTGGGTGAAATGATGGTACCATGCCAACTTTCAACCTTTCCAGAGTTCATTTGAAATGCTTTTCAATTTCAGGGTCTTATAGCTCAAAAAAATCAGTAAATGCATGAAAAATAACAAATGAAGTCGGAAAGGGTTGAAAATTAATGATGTGGCTTTGAATGGTGCATTTTGAACACAAAAAAGTCTGGAGTTCAAAAAAGTTCAAAAATATGAAATCCCTTTATAACAGATGAGTTTTCGCCCAAAACCATGATACTTCGAAAGAGATTGTCCATTTTGTACACGAAGTGCATCCAGTTTTCCCCGTAACCCTCTCAAATTTTTAGGACATGCTATGTGGGTGAAATGATGATACCATGCCAACTTTCAACCTTTTCAGAGTTTATTTGTAGTGTTTTTCAATTTCAGGGTCATTTAGCTCAAAGAATGAACTAATATAAAAAAAGAATGAACTAATAGCAAAAAATGAACTAATAGCTAAAAGAATGAACTAAAAATAATCAATTAAAATATTCTGTTATGATCAACTAAAACAAAACTATAATATTCTTTAATAGCAAAAATAAAATCAACTAAAAAAACTTTTATAAAACTCTAATAGCAAAAGGAATCAACTAAAAAGCTTTTATAAACCTTTAGTATTTTTTAAACTAAAATTATATAAAATTTATGCAACTAAAATTATCAAAGTATTTTCTGTTCAAAACATGAAAAGCAGAAAGAATTACCATAAAAATTTTCTTGTTAGAAACTTTAGTAGCAAAAAGAATCTTCATAGAGAATTTTTTTGATAGAAACTAAAATAACAAAATCTGTTTTTGAATATAATGATAAATCACAGTGGTATTAAATAGCGGGAAAAATCACTCAAATATACTTTTATAGTGAAGTTATTCGCAAACTAGTGATTCACACAAATTTCAAAGAATTAAAATTTAAACTATTCAAATTTGGATACTAATGGAGTAACAGAAAGTTTATAATTATTCTAACCTAAAAGCAAAAAGAATAAAAAAATAAAGCAAAAATCAAAAGAAAATAAATAATTCAAAAAACAAAAAAAGATACTAGAAAAATAAAAAAATGCCGCCTAATTGGCCACACGGCCTCATACGACTAGAAACCCATCTGTACATGGGCCAGGATGCAGGCCCGTAGGCCCAATAAGCCAAATAGGCCCAACATGGCAGAGAGAAGGGTAGGCAAGTACTGCCTGCATATTAGCTCAACACCTGAGCCGCAACGCAGCTTATAAACAGGTGTTGAGCTCTCTCAGCAAGCGAGGTGGGACTAAACTTTCCACCGCACCGCGCCAGCACAAGGCCTTTGGTCCCGGTTGGTGGCACCAACCGGAACCAGTGCGTCCCTTTGGTCCCGGTTTGTGGCACCAACCGGGACCAATGCCCCCTTTTAGTCCCGGTTGGTGCCACCAACCGGGACCAAAGGTCCCTGTTTCCCGCCCTTTGGGCTGTTGAAAAGAGACCTTTGGTCCCGGTTGGTGGCACCAACCGGGAGGGGTGCTTTGGTCCTGGTTGTTGGCACCAACCGGGACTAAAGGTGCGGCTATATAAGCCAACACTTAGGAAAATTTCACTTCTCATCTCGCAGTTGCCACCCCGAAGACGTCGACGACATCGACGCCGCCAGGCTGCCCCGACGCCGCCCGCCGCCCCGCCGTCGCCGTCGCCCATGCCCGTCGTCGCCCGCGCCCTCGTCGTCGCCCGCGCCCCTCGCCCGACGCCGCCGCCGCTCGCCGCCCCTGCCCCGACACGCGCCGCCCCAGCCCGCCCCCGTCGTCGCCGTCGCCCTGCCCCGCCCCCTTCATTGTCGTCGCCCCCTACCCCGAGTGCGCGCCCCCTGCCCCATCGCCGTCCTCGCCGACGACCCCGCGCCCCTCCTCACCTTGGTCCGGCCAGGCCCTCCCTATACTTTTATATATATATATGATGATATATGCTTGTTTTTTTTTCATATATATTCTTTATTTTTTCAGATATATGATGATATATATGCTTGTTATCATAATTGTTTTTGTTCATATATATGATGATTTTTTTATTGAATATGATGTTTTTTTGTTCATAGATGATCATATATATCATGTATGCATGGATGTGGATGAAATATGATGTTTTTTGTGTTCATAGAATATGATGTTTTTTATTCATAGATTTTTTTTTGTTCATGAGAGAGGCGGGGACGTCGAGGAAGTTGTACTGTTTAGGGTTAGGGTCATCGAGGAAGAAGGAAAATAAGGAAAAAGAAGAAAAGAGGAAGAAGGAAGAAGGAGAAGAAGAGGAAGTATAAGAAAAAAGGAGAATAAGAAGGAATAGAGATGAAGAAGAAAAAAATCTTCTTCTCCTCTATTTTTTCTTCTTCTCCTCTATTTTTTCTTCTATTTTTTCTTCTTCTTCTCCTATTTTTTTTCTTCTTCTCCTCTTTTTTTAGATGTATTTTTTGTATGTATGTATGTATGAGGGATCATAGATGTATTTTTCAGAATTTTCTATCGTGCATAGACCGATTTTAGACCACGGGAGCACCCCCCCCTATCGTTGCAAAAGTTGCTAAGTGATATTAAGAAGGAAGAAGAAGAAAAAGAAGGAGAGGGAAAGGGAAAATAAGAAGAGGAAGAAAGGAGAAGAAGAGGAGAGGAAGAAGAGGAGAAATAAATAAGAAGAGGAAAAAGGAAGGAAAAGAAGAGGAGAGGAAGAAAAGAGTAGAGGAGAAGAAGAAGAAATAGAATATTTTCTATTTTTTCTTCTTCTCCTCTTTTTCTTCTTCTCCTCTTTTTTTCTTCTTTTTTTTCTTCGATCTTCTCCTCTATTCCTTTCTTCTTCTCCTTTTTTTTCTTCTTCGTCTTCTTATTTTTTATTGAGTATGTCGTTGTCGATATACCCCCTCCCCGATAACTTCAACATGAGGGGTGGTCGATATACCCCCTCCCCGATAACTTCGACATGAGGGAGGGTCGACGAGGGTTCGAGGGGGCGAGGGTCGGGACCTAGCTAGGGTATAGAGGGACGAGGGTCGCCGAGGGTTCGAGGGTCGAGGGTTCGAGGGTCGTCAAGGGGCTAAGGGTCGAGGGTCGAGAGTTCGAGGGTCATTGAGGGGTCGAATGCCGGTGCAAGAAGGAGATCGTGATGATGGCTCCGGTGACCGAATAGAGTCTGGCCAGGTATATATATATTAATTAAGCCTGTGCTGACTAGCTAATTAATAAATTCATCATTTTGGTATGTACACATATTAATTAACTCTCGTCTTTCTTCTTTTTTCTAGCCCTCCGGATCGAGCACAACTTCGGTAAAGAAACGAGGCCCGAAGAAAAAGTTGCGCTCGGATGAAAGGTTTGATATCACAGCAATCGCGCGTGATGGCCAACCGATTGAACCCATCCGGACCAAGGAAGCATTTTCTGCTCAGTGTGGGGTTCTTGTTAGGGACAAGATCCCGATCATCATCCACCAATGGTTTAAGCCTAAGAAGGAAGACCCTGAGGTGTCTTATGCCAACGATATGCAGAAAGATGATATTTGGACCATGCTGAAGGCAAATTTCACCCTACCACCAGAGGAGGATCCGGAGAAGCCAGTTAAAGAGCAATTGATCAAGTCTCATGCTCTTAAGAAGATGACAGAACTATTCAGGAGATGGAAGAATGAGCTGAAAACATCGTTTGTCGACCAAGAAAAGACACCAGAATTCACCGGTCGGTATGAGAAGATCAGAGATCACTGGCCCGCATTTGTGACCCACAAGACATCGGACAAGAGTAAGAAGATGTCAGTGACAAACAAGAAAAATGCTGCGAAGAAGCAGCTTCACCATCGCACGGGGTCAGGTGGCTACCTCAAAGCCTGGCCGTTGTGGGCCAAGGCTGAGAATGACCTGCTTCATAAAAGGGTCGAACCAGAGACATTGAACTGGCCAGACCGTTGCGGACTTGATTCTTCGGGGTTGGTGGAACCTTGGACCCTGTATCAGGGAAGTGCGTTTGGACGAACGACCAACTTAACATACCCATCAAGAAGCTTCAGCAGTATATCAATGCAGCGCGGCAAGGGACGTTTGTTCCAAACAGAGAGAACGATGAGCTCACAATGTCCCTCGGGAATCCTGAGCACCCTGGACAGACACGAGGCACGCCAGGCTCCGTTCCGTGGAAGGCTGGGTTTCCGGACGCAGGCGGTTACAAATGCCAAGAGAGGAGGAAGAAAGTGGAGCAGACCCAATTGCAGAAGCTGCATGAAAGGGTACAAGCACTAGAGGAACGAGACGCAGTTCACGGCAAGCGACCTGCCGAAGCTACCCCCGAAGCTACCCCGCCATCTCAGCGGAGAAGCAGTGTGGCTTACACCGAGCTACTTCAGCTGGAGCATGTCTTGACGGCTCCTGCTAGCTACCCCGTGGATGCTATCACGGAGTCTCAACATTGCCACCTTATGACGCAATGGCAGAACTTCAAAGTCAAGGCGGCTGTCGGCTCTGTTCGACCTCCTGAACCCGGCGCAACTTTTCACTATCGTTCGATTCTAGAAGGATATGCTAGGGTGACGGTGGACGAAATAACCGAGGGATTTGAGGACCTCGAGCTTGACCACCCTACAGGTGAAGGGGAGACTCGGTTGGGTTCTTCTGTGAAGACTCCATGCCTATGGCGGAAGGGGCTCATCAACCTTCCAAATTGGACGCCTCCGCCTCCTCCTCCTCCCCCGGCGAGTCAAGGCACTCCGCCTCCTCCTCCGGCGAGTGATCAGGGCACTCAGCCTCCTTCTCCGGCGCGTGGCGGCACTCCGCCTCCTTCTCCACCTGCGCCAGCGCGCCCGAGCAGCCAGCCTCCTCCTTCTCCGCCTCGTCAGCAAGGGAGGAAGAGACCCGCCGCCGCTCCGGCTGCTCCGGCGTCTCGTAGTCCTTCTCCTCCGTCTCGTAAGCAAGGAAAGAAGACAGCCGCAGCCGCTCCGTCTGCTCGGCCGGCGTCTAGCAGTACAGCCAGACGCGGGAGGCAATACAGATTCGATCCATCTCTCAAGCCTCTAGATAAGTTACCATACGAGAGGAGCGTGGAGGAAAACGCGAAGATCGTGGAAGCCGAAGTGAGGGACTTCTTTGAAGGGGTGAAAGCAAAGAAACATCCACCTCTGAAGGAGAAGATAGATCCAGTGAAAGCAAAGCGCACTATCGATGCCCTGAAGAAACCACCAAAGTCTCCGCCGAAAAGCAACTATGAGCGCATTACTGAAAAGGCATATATCAAAGCGGAGCGGTCGGGAAGTACTATCAGTGATCGAAGGTTAGCAAAACGACGAGCTGGGAAAAAAATTGCCCAGCTCGGCGAACAAGCGAACCAATCGTGCCCCCCGCTTAAGGTGTCTAATCATCCGGTGATTTTTCCCAATACCAATCTTGGAGATTACATTTCCGACGATGTACATTATGATTTCTTGGAGGTGGACGAACACAAATACCATTACGGGAAGCCTCTCGCCAAAGATGAAAGATCTCTAACAACGATGATGCGAAGGTTCCATAATTAGTACATGGAAACCTGCAGAGAGTCTGGGGGACGAATACTTTGACGCTGAGAGTTAAAGAGGAGCATGACCTCGTTGGAATTGATCTGTTGTCTATTCCATTTGAGGAGTTCTTCCAGTTTTTCAATCAAAAGGCCCTCGATAAATTAACGGTCACTTGCTACTGTCTGTAAGTACTACTTCTGTCATTAAGTCTCTATATATAGCTCAGCTCTTTTATTGCATGTATTTATAATTATCCTCACTATATTATGCAGATTGAAGATTGTCGAATGCAGAAAAGCAGAAAAGCAGAAATCTATGATATTGGGTTCATTAACACAAATCTCATAGATGAATTTACAATTAAATTTCAAGCCGAAGAAGCCGAGGCCAACTTGCTCAAATCGTTGATAATAAATCAAAACAAAGATAAAATACTCTTTCTTTTCTTACGACTTCAAGTGAGTGTTACTGTCTTATGCACATTCGGTTTCCCTTATTACTCGAGGTTATAGTAATGTAATTGATGAGTTATGCATGCGTGCGCAGGTTTCACTATATTCTCCTAGAGATTAAGCTTGAGCAAGGACTTGTAACCGTCTTAGACTCGCGACGAAAAGATCCCGAGGAATATGCGGACATGACTAAAATGCTCACGAAGTAAGTTCAATCAATCATTATCGCACCATATCGGCAACTAATTTGTTCATTTTCTGATATCAAGTAATTGTTTTCTTTGTCTCGCAGGGTTTGGAAACTATTCATCGCACAATCGTCGAGACTGCCGGGGGAGCTGCAATTTACATACCCGAAAGTAAGTACTACTAGCTAGCTAACTAGTTCTGCGCATCTCGATCCCGTTGATTCTAGCTACTTTCATCAATGCCACTTATAATGCTCCATTATCAGTTTGATTGACCTCTATTTCTCGTAAAGTGTTTGTGGCAGGAACAAGGGAATGATTACTGTGGATACTACGTGTGCGAGTTCATCTACAATGCGACTTGCAAAAATAAGCGGGGCTACCCTCAAAGACAATTTGATGTGCGTAAGCAATAATATTCACAATTTCATTTTATTACACCATCATTTCTGTTGAGTTTCATTCATATATATGTATTAACCCCTTCTTCAAATTAGACGTGGTAGATGCGGAATGAACTCCTACCACAAGATCGCATGAAAGCAATTCAAAAGGAATTGGCGGGATTCTTTCTTGACCACATCATCAATAAAGCCGGAGAATACCATGTGGAAGCTGAGTTCATATATAATTAGGGGATTATATTGTAAGAGATCTTAATATTGTATATATGTAGCCAGTACGATGGATAGACGAAAACTTGTTGTTCGACCAATCTCTCGGAGAAGGAGAGGTCGATCACTTCTCTCTATATATATATGTTCATGACGATCTTCTGTACTTAATGGTTCCCTTCATTTGCTTACTAGCTAGTGTGTCGAGTCCTCTCTATACGTATAGTACGTAGCGTCAACCAAGCACGGAGATAAGAGAGGACACTTCTCTCTATTAGCTAGCTAGCTGACACAATATATGAAACCCCAAAATTAACCCTACAAAAACCCCAAAACCCTCAAACCCCCCCCCCCCCCACCCTTTCAAAAAAATAAAAACCTCAGCTCCTGCCAGCTGCTGACACGTGGATGCCTTTTGGTCCCGGTTGGTGCCACCAACCGGGACCAAAGTCCCTCCTGCCTGGGCTCGCCGCAGCGGCCACGTGGAGGCCCATCTTTCCCGGTTCATGTAAGAACCGGGACTAAAGGCCTAGGGCTTTAGTAACGGCCCTCTAGTCCCGGTTCTACAACCGGGATAGATGGGCCTTACGAACCGGGACAAATGGCCCTTTTTCTACTAGTGAGCCTTAGAACCATGAAGCTCTAAGATCACGGTTCCCAAGTCCATGGAGGACTATGCCCATGGAGGGTTGGGCTCACGAAGAGGAACCAACCAATTGCACCATGGCTTAAACCATGAAGCTCTAGCCTCATTAGGGTAGATCTTTATGAAGTAGGTGATCTCTTTGCCCTTACAAACTTATTAGTTCATTCATACCTTTGAAGGCTCCCATGCACACCTCTAGGAGGCGCGCACACTCCAAAAGTACCTTCACAGTAACTGCAACATTGTGTATAGTAACATTTTATGACATGAAATGATAAACTCATGTGAATAATTTCGCCTATATGTGATCATTGTATCATTGATCGGGATTTAGCTAATTCTCAGGTTTGAGAATTGGCAAATCTGTGGTGATAGAAAAAATAAGGACTTTACGATAAAAAAAACTATACATGAACCATCTAGAGCATCACCAAAGATAAGAAAATTGAATAAGATACACGAAAAACAATCAAAAATTAGGCTAAAAAAGCAAATGAATACACTAAAATAGAATAATGGAAAAAGTGGAATCGTGTCCTACTAAAAGTATTGTTTGACCATGCCAAAATTGTAACAGCACAGATTTGTAGTAGTAATTACTAATTAGAAATTGATTGTGCATCATAATCATCTCATAAGCATCATGTTTAGTTAATGTTAATTGAAAATGAGGATAATTCAACCCTCAAATTTTCCTAAAAGGGCAAACTCTAATTGACTCCATTTTTAATGAAAGGCATAGATCTTGACCTATTTAAATGGAGGGATTTCACATGGTGATTTCTCTTAAAAACTTGCACACAGGAAGCTACCTGAAATATTTCAGGAATACTAGAAGCCTAAATGATGCACTTGTAGTTCAACCCTACATATTAACAAAATTGGATTTATATTTCTAGAAATAAAAGTACAAACTCAAAGTGCTGATATAATTTATGTTGCTTTTTAATATACAAGAGATGCTACAAAAAATCACAAATCATATCAAAAAAGAGCACATTAATAAAAACAGAAATGATAAAATAGAGACCTATCTCTTTCTCTCTCGGTGTATGTGTCTCTCTCTCCTCACACAGGCTAGCCAGCTAGCAGTAGGCAGCAAATAGCAAACTCATACCCACCCGCGGGGCCCAACTTGGCCCACCCCACGCCGTAGTCATCTCCCACCTCTCGCCTCTCTCCTGATACATGGTGAGTTTCGTGCCGACCGTCGCACGGATGGCCTCAACATCGATGCTACGGCGTCGTCGCTGTGGTACAAAATAGACCACCGAAAATAGGGGTTAGATGTTGAAAAAAAACATATGAAAAACTAGATAAAATGAAAAAACCTTGCCTACATGGCACGCCCAGTCAACACCAAAAATTGGGGCAAAAAGCGGCACAAGTTTGCTGGAGTGGGCATAAATAAAAAGTCGCTAAAATGGGATAACATGTGTCACAAACATGAAATTTCAGGGTAGAAAATGAGATTAAATCTATTCTTTATTATTTGATAGGTCGTTTCTTAGGAGTGGCGCGTTTTGGTGACCGGGCTCCATGGAACCCTTTACTTTTGAAATTTTCAAAATTCAAACTTTTGGGTTTCAAAAAAATCTAAAAAAATGCAAGTATACAAGGATGAAATGTATATGTGTGTAAAAATTCAAGATGAAATAACTTGAAATGTGACATGTATACAAAAGACAAATTCATAGACTTTGAGGATGAATAGTATCATGTGCTGAAAAGCCTCGGTTTTTTATTTTTGCACAGCCCTCACTTCAACGTATTTCGTCCCGGAAATTTACACACATGTAAATTATGCCTCTATGTATATCTGTATTTTTTTCAAAATTGTTTGAAACGTGAAAGTATGAATTTTGAATTTTGCAAATAAAGGCCTCCATGGAGCTCGGCCTCCAAAAGTAATCTTCGGTTTCTTAGCAATTAGCAAATCTGATATATTTGTATACTGTGTGTTGTTGGGGTTGCCCTTTTCTGGCTGCGTGCATGGTTCACCGGCCGGTTTGGTGCCAGGTCCGCAGGTCGTTACGCGAGCCCCCGTCGGTGTTAGATGAGCCGTCGAGCGCGGCCGGCTAGCCCGTCCATGTCTCACCGGCCGGCTACCCGCCCGCTAGCATTTCGGTTAGGCGCCCTGCACTGCGCAGGTGCGTACCAATCACACGGCCGACGCGCCCTGCACTGCGCAGGTGCGTACCAATCACACGGCCGACGGACTGATCTGCATGCATGCAGTGTCAAATGTTTTCAGCACAAAGCAACACAACCACTTACCTGCGGCCTAGCCGACGAATTAGTAGCGGTTGATTGGGTAACCAAAAAATTGGTGACAACCCAACGCACGCTTGGCACCAGCAGAGACATGACTCCATACATGGTTATCTCTCGCCGCTTTTCTTTTTTCCCTTTACCTTTTCCCTTTCTCTTCTGTTGTTCCCTTGTTGTTTTCGTTTGTATGGTTTCTTTCTCTCATGTTGTACGAACTGTGAATTGTGAATCGGAGACGAAATGAGGAATGCATGCGCGTGTGTTCGGAACAGCCTTGTGACTTCTGTTTGACAAATTAGCAGCCTCTTCTTCAGAACATGTAAGGCTTCCACGCAAAAAAAAAAAGGAGTAAGGCATCTCCAACGCCGACCCTAAAACTACCCGCATCCGTCCAGACCGCGAAAACCATCCAACGTGGTTTTGTATCGGTGTGCGGCACGGTCCGGACGTACTTTCTGAAGGAAATATGCCATAGAAGCAATAATAAATTAAGTTATTATTTATTTTCTTATTTCATGATAAATATTTATTATTCATGCTAGAATTGTATTAACCGGAAACTTGATACATGTGTGAATACATAGACAAACAGAGTGTCACTAGTATGTCTCTACTTGACTAGCTCGTTGAATCAAAGATGGTTAACTTTCCTAGCCATAGACATGAGTTGTCATTTGATTAACGGGATCACATCATTAGAGAATGATGTGATTGACTTGACCCATTCCGTTAGCTTAGCACTTGATAGTTTAGTATGTTGCTATTGCTTTCTTCATGACTTATACATGTTCCTATGACTATGAGATTATGCAACTCCCGATTACCGGAGGAACACTTTGTGTGCTACCAAACGTCACAACGTAACTGGTTGATTATAAAGGTGCTCTACAGGTGTTTCCGAAGGTACTTGTTGAGTTGGCATAGATCAAGATTAGGATTTGTCACTCGGATTGTCGGAGAGGTATCTTTGGGCCCACTTGGTAATGCACATCACTACAAGCCTTGCAAGCATTGTAACTAATGAGTTAGTTGCGGGATGATGTATTACGGAACGAGTAAAGAGACTTACCTGTAACGAGATTGAACTAGGTATTGAGATACCGACGATCGAATCTCGGACAAGTAACATACCGATGACAAAGGGAACAACGTATGTTGTTATGCGGTTTGACCGATAAAGATCTTCGTAGAATATGTGGGAGACAATATGAGCATCCAGGTTCCGCTATTGGTTATTGACCGGAGACGTGTCTCGGTCATGTCTACATAGTTCTCGAAGTCGTAGGGTCCGCACGCTTAAAGTTCGGTGACGATCGGTATTATGAGTTTTTGTGTTTTGATGTACCGAAGGTAGTTCGAAGTCCCGGATATGATCACGGACATGAAGAGGAGTCTCTAAATGGTCGAGACGTAAAGATCGATATATTGGACGACTATATTCGGACACCGGAAGTGTTCTGGGTGGTTTCGGAGAAAATCGGAGTGTCGGGGGGTTACCGGAACCCCACCGGGAGAAATAATGGGCCTTATGGGCCTTAGTGGAGAGAGAGGGGGCTGGCCTAGGGCAGGCCGCGCGCCCCTCCCCCTCTGGTCCGAATTGGACTAGGAGAGGGGGGTGGCGCCCCCCTTTCCTTCTCCCTCTCCCCCTTCCTTTCCCCCTCCTAGTAGGAGTAGGAAAGAGGGGAGCCCTTCCTACTCCTACTAGGAGGAGGACTCCTCCTCGTGGCGCGCCTAACGAGGCCGGCCGGCCTCCATGAGGGAGTCCTGGATTAGGGGGTATCCGGACAGCCGGACTATACCCTTTGGCCGGACTGTTGGACTATGAAGATACAAGATTGAAGACTTCGTCCCGTGTCCGGATGGGACTCTCCTTGGCGTGGAAGGCAAGCTTGGCAATACGGATATGTAGATCTCCTCCCTTGTAACCGACTCCGTGTAACCCTAGCCCCCTCCGGTGTCTATATAAACCGGAGGGTTTAGTCCGTAGGACAACGACAATCATACCATAGGCTAGCTTCTAGGGTTTAGCCGCTACGATCTCGTGGTACATCAACTCTTGTAATACTTATATCATCAAGATCAATCAAGCAGGAAGTAGGGTATTACCTCCATCGAGAGCGCCCGAACCTGGGTAAACATCGTGTCCCCCGCCTCCTGTTACCATCCGCCTTAGACGCAGAGTTCGAGACCCCCTACCCTAGATCCGTTGGTTTTGACACCGACATTGGTGCTCTCATTGAGAGTTCCACTGTGCCATCACCGTAAGGCTTGATGGCCCCTTCGATCATCGGTAACGATGCGGTCCAGGGTGAGGTCTTCCTCCCCGGACAGATCTTTGTATTCGGCGGCTTCACACTGCGGGCGAACTCGCTTGGCCATCTGGAGCAGATCGAGAGCTACGCCCCTGGCCACCAGGTCAGGTTCGGAAACTTGAACTACACCGCCGACATCCGTGGAGACTTGATCTTCCGACGGATTCGAGCCCATGTCAGGTGCGCCGCACGATCACGGCGAGCATGATTTAGCTCTGACGCCGGACAGTGTTCGGGAGATCACACCTGTAACTACTACAGCCCTCGATACGGAGCAAATTGCGCCATCCAAGGATGGGTGGATAGACCCCGCCTTGGAGGCCGCACTCTCAGTGGCGATAGAGCCAAATACTGACTTCACCCCTCGCGAGAGCCGTGCTGCCGAACCATCGGATTCGTCCCCAGCCACGGGCACCGAACCGCCTGCGTCCGTGCCTATCAAATCTGATTGGGCACCTCCGCGGATATCTTTCAGCACTCACCCTTCGGCGATGTGCTAAATTCATTAAGGTCCCTCTCCTTGTCAGGAGAACCTTGGCCGAACTATGTCTGGCTAGGATGGGATGTGGACGACGAAGAAATTCGCTCAACACCCACCACCCACTTAGTAGCCACTGTCGACGATTTAACCGACACGCTCAACTTCGACTCCGAAGACATCGATGGTATGGACGACGATGCAGGAGACGAACAGGAACCACTGCCCACAGGGCACTGGACCGCCACCTCATCATATGATATATATACATGGTGGATACACTCAAAGAAGGCAATGGCGATAAGACAGCGGACGATGACCCCTCCAAGAAGCAACCCAAGCGCCGACGTCAGCGGCGCCGCTCTAAGTCTCGCCATAGCAAAAGTAGGGATACCGGCACAAGAGACAATAACACTCCGGACAATGCCGAAGATGATGACAATCCCCTCCAGCAAGATTTAGAGCGGGAGGATGAACAAGCCAGCCCTCCTGAACGGGCAGCAGACTGAGAAGCGGAGGATGACAATTACATGCCCCTCTCCAAAGACGAGGTGAACCACGGCGACGAAGAATTTATCGTGCATGAGGATCCCGTCGAGCAGGAGCGCTTTAAGCGTCGGCTTATAGCCACAGCAAATAGCCTGAAGAAAAAGCAACAACAGCTTCGAGCTGATCAAGATTTGCTAGCAGACAGATGGACTGAAGTCCTTGCGGTCGAGGAATATGAACTCGAACGCCCCTCCAAGGGTTACCCAAAGCGCAGGTTGCTACCCCTACTCGAGGAGGAAGCATTGAAACATACATCACCAGCGTACGATGCGGCTGATCGGCCACCTCGTGGCCAAGACAGAGCGGCATTTCAGCCTGAAGCTCAGCCTACACCCCGCCGCCACTCAAACAAAAATACCAAGGCCTGGGGCAACACGCGGGACCTGCGAGACGTATTGGAAAACAGGGCAAAACACGCAAGATCGATCTAGGGATCATGGGGGCGCGCACCTACGCGGGAGGATGACCGTCACGCCGAATACACTAAAAGTAGATCCGGTTGTTGGAACACGCGGTACGCTACGCTAGCGCCAAATAAAATTTTCTACCGCGCACCCAAGATCATGTTGCTGGAAATAGATCACGGGATCGGGTTTACCACTAGACGCGCAGTCACCGCAGCGGAAGTAGAGTTGGTGATGCGTGTAGCCGATCTCCCGGGCCATCTCCTCCTCGCGTTGCCGATCTCCCGCGAACAGCGAAGACCCATGAACGGTGATCTCCCATGAATGGCACCTCGCGGTTCCCTCGAACGGTTCGTCCAAGCACCACAGATGCGATGCCTCAAAGGTATCCACACGTACGGGGAGAAGCGTCGAGCGGCGGACTACTAGGTCCGGTCGCGCGACATGGGCGTGGGGAGTGGCGGTGGCTAACCAGGGTTCAATCCGGTCAACCCTAAGTGGTGTGCCCACTCCCCTTTATATAGACCTCCGAGGTGGGCTCAACACTTGAGCCCACTAGGAGCCCACATCCATTTTCCACTCAGATCCAATCTGAATGGGCTGCAGCCCCTTAAGTGTGCGACCCTATAGGTTCACGTACACATGGACATGACCAGAGTCGATAGTTGGTAGCGGCTCCTAGCATAACGTGCCAACTCCCATGTGGGCGTAAAGTCGTTTGACGAACATCAACAATGTGGCATATGCAACATTCCTTTTGCCTCACGATATTTGTTGTCGAGCTCAAGGCGAGTACTTGTCACCCTTGTGTTAGCTCGACCTCTCTTCTCGAAACCATGATACAGATTCCCGAACTGGGTTAACACTTAACCCAAGTCGCATGGCCATGCTTTCCGAATCTGATCACTCGAGAGGGCCCAGAGAATATCTCTCCAAATAGGAGGGGCAAATTCCATCTTGGTCAACCATGTCTCACGACTCACCTGAAAGCTACCTTTATAACTACCCAGTTACGGAGTAGCGTTTGATAGACCCTAAGTGAGTCGATCCTCATCCCGAGAACATTCGAGGACCTCAGGTCTAGGACATGGCATAGACATTGCACTTGAGACTAACAGATGACTATATCTCGCCGCGTCTCAAAGTGGGTCTATCCGGCTCGGTGATCTCCATCCCCAAGCCCATACTATCGGTTTAGCATCTCCATGCACATGACTTATGAAACATAGTCATCAACCGAGTCGTATACTAGTCAAGGATATGTGTCCGCATAACCTTATCAACTAGGGACCATTAAAACAATCATCATACAATACATAGTTCCACAAACAAGTCACATACTTATTGATACATATCATTGATGATGTTGAAGGACAATACAAAGGACTCATGAATACATATGGAAATATCATCTCACATGATTGCCTCTAGGGCATATCTCCAACACCGGTCGGGCCGAACACAGCAGACAAGACTCATATGAACTACATTGAGATTCAGCCCAGCACAAAGGCGTCGCACACCCCCTATGCTTCACTGATGAAGTAATGTATCATGAATTCCCAGAGGGTTTTAAACCCGTAAATGGTGAATCATATGATGGTACAACAGATCCCGCGGTATGGATTGAAGATTTCCTCCTCCACATCCACATGGCTCGCGGTGATGATCTACATGCCATCAAGTACCTCCCACTGAAACTCAAAGGACCAGCTCGGCATTGGCTGAATAGCTTGCCAGCAGACTCCGTTGGCTGTTGGGAGGATCTGGAAGATCCATTCCTCGATAACTTCCAGGGCACTTATGTGCGACCACCGGATGCCGATGGCTTGAGCCATATAACTCAACAGCCAGGAGAATCGGCCAGGCAATTCTGGACACGGTTCCTAACCAAGAAAAATCAAATTGTGGACTGTCCGGATGCAGAGGCCTTAGCGGCATTTAAGCATAATATCCGTGACGAATGGCTTGCCCGGCACCTCGGCCAAGAGAAGCCAAAATCCATGGCAGCCCTCACGACACTTATGACCCGCTTTTGCGCGGGCGAAGATAGCTGGTTGGCTCGTAGTACCAATACATCAAGCAAACCTGGCATATCAGAAGCCAGGGATAGCAACGGCAAACCACGATGCAACAAACACAAGTGCCGCAAATATGGCGAAAACGCCGAAAATATGGCAGTTAATGCCGGGTTCAGGGGCTCAAAGTCCGGTAAGCAGAAAGGGCCACCCAAAAATAAAATTCTGGGTCCATCAAGTCTGGACCGCATACTCGATCGCCAATGCCAAATTCATGGCACCCCAAAAATGCCAGCCACCCATACCAACAGACAATGTTGGGTCTTCAAACAAGCCGACACGGCAGGCGCCAATGACGAAGGGGGGTCCCAAAGCGACGATAGCGACGAAGAGCCCAGACCACTGAATACAGGAGGGCAAAAGAAATTGCCCCCGCATATTCAATCGGTGAATGTGGTAAATACCACCCAAATTACCAACTCGGACCAGATATACATCCTTAGGGATGGCGACTCAACGGAACTAGTCGTCCCACAATATAAACTAGGGTCGGTCACCTTCAACCGCATGGATCATCCGGTTAACGCCAATCAGGGCAATCCAGCCGCACTAGTCCTCGACCCAATAATAGACGGGTTCCACCTCACTCGAGTCCTTATGGACGGAGGTAGCAGTCTAAATCTGCTTTACCAGGACACAGTGCGCAAGATGGGCATCGATCATTCGGAGATCAAACCCACTAAAGCCACTTTCAGAGGCATTATACCAGGTGTGGAGGTTCACTGTACAGGCTCCATTGCCCTTGAGGTAGTCTTCGGATCACCAGAAAATTACCGTATCGAAGAGTTAATCTTCGAAGTCATCCCTTTCCGTAGTGATTATCAAGCACTGCTCGGACGAACCGCGTTTGCTCGATTCAATGCGGTGCCACATTATGCCTACCGTAAGCTCAAGATGCCCGGTCCACGCGGCGTCATCACGGTTCATGGCAAGGCCGAACCTTCCCTCAGCACAAACAAATACACCACTGCCTTAGCAGCAGAAACAACGAGCAGCACCTTGCAGCCGAACCTCGAGTCGACGTCCAGGCTCCCGGACACCATCAAGAGGCTCTGAACTACTTCACGGAAGGATAGCCCGGCTCGTCCAGAGCTCAACTAAACACTCTGGCGAAGTCCAGGACAGGCCGAACTCAGCGGCTCAACCACCCTTCGGCACATAAATAGTTCTTACGTTTCCTTCGCAGGTTCACCTTTGCACCGACCAAGATGGTCTACACGGAGGCAGCTTGAATGCGTAAGGGAATCCTTAGATATCCCCCGCAGTGATCGTCCGGCTATATTACGGATCCGCACTCAACCTCTTCCCCCTGGTCTCAGCAGGTTCCGCAATCATATTCCTTCTTTTATCGCATTAC
The DNA here is from genome assembly GCA_032464435.1 of Aegilops umbellulata. Classification (NCBI taxonomy): domain Eukaryota; kingdom Viridiplantae; phylum Streptophyta; class Magnoliopsida; order Poales; family Poaceae; genus Aegilops; species Aegilops umbellulata. The sequence goes on along the minus strand of CP136054.1, from coordinate 367,816,442 downwards.
TTGTATCCATACGCATAGACGTGCTATTCAAATACAACATGTGGATTTATATGACGTTTACCTGCTGTTATTTCTTATTGAAATCATTTTGTCAAGTGGCATCCGTACACAGCGATATACCTTAAAATATGCCAGGGGCTTCATTTTACCCGTAACACGGCAATAAAAGTCCGAACACCTTCATGGAAGTTCGGCACCCCGAACCTATAGCATTATATGCATCAGCTCCGAATCATGTCTTGGGTCAATAGTTGGGTTTGCCCGGCTCCCATGTTTTGGTACCATACGTTCCGCTATATCGGCTAAGGTAGCACTGGGAGAACTACTGCGATTGTGTCCCGGCTCTTCCGGACGAGCACCTCAGTAGAGAAAGCCAAAAACTGACTCTCATGATACGGTGAGAGCTGGCCAACTGTTCGAGAGGTCACAAAATCTTTAAGGATTTCTCCCGCATAATGCCATAACCAATGCAGCGTGCGATGGATCGGTTTTCCTCTGATTAGGTGCTTATAGAGCCCCCAGTATGGTCTTCCGAACACCAGGGGTTGTGCCTACCATACTAAAGCTCCTCTGGCCAAGTGAGAGTGATAAAGCCCTATAGTCCGATTGCCTGGTTCGTTATGCTAAGCACCTCCTTCGAAGGACCCAAAACTGGGATAAAGATTGCTCAGGTTTATCCCGAACACCCCCGTACTTCTTACGTGGGGGCAGAAGCCAACGACTGGCCAACTCTCAGGTTTAACATATAAAACGGCCGCACAGGAGGGTAAACTTTTATATAACAGGCGACAAATAAACGACCTTGTTCAAATATTACAAAGGACAACATGATTGGCGTTCATGGAAGTATAATGTCCTTGGTGCATAGCTCCGCTACAAGGTAGGATCCCTTCAGGACACTCTCATAATATAATTCGGGCTTGCGGTGCTCCTTCCCCTCTGGCAGTCCTTCGGTCATCAGCTTTTCGGCATCCATCTTCCCCCAGTGCACCTTTGCGCGGGCGAAGGCCATTCGCGCACCTTCTATACAGACCGACCGCTTGATGACGTCAAGTCGAGGGCAAGCGCTTACAAGCCGCTTCACGAGCCCGAAGTAGCTGCTTGGAATCGGCTCGGTAGGCCATAGCCGGATAACCAGATCTTTCATGGCTAGTTCCGCCGCCTTATGCAACTCGATCAGTTGTTTCAGTTGATCGGCAAAAGGCACTGGATAATGCGGCGCCAAATACCGCGACCAGAAGAGCTTATCTACGGTGTTCCTTTCTTCGGCTCGGTAGAATTGGACGGCATCTGATATGATGCGAGGTAGCTCGGCAAATACCCCTGAGAAATCCAGATTCAAAATCAAAAACATAGCTTTCCCTTCAAATACTTGCTTTACATGGAAAAAGCCTTACCTGCCGCGATCTTTCTCGCCTCTTGGATCCCCTGCAGGGCGACTTGGGTTTCCCCCCGGGCATCGCTTGTGGCCTGACGCGCCTTGGTGAGTTCGGACTCTTTTTCCGTTAAAATCTGCTCCAAGGTCTCGCACTTCCTTATGGCCTCTTGCAGCTCCTGCTCAGCTTTAATAACTCTGGCCTCGTGTTTCTCACGAAGAGTCCGCTCTGTGGCCGCCTTTTTCTCGGCCTCGGCAACGGCCCTTTTTAGGGCCTCGACTTCGGTCATAACCCCTAGCACAAATTATGCAGCTTATCTCATACTGACAATTTATTTCGCAATAAATGCGAACAAAGCTTGTGCATACCTGGTTTATCTCTCAACTGCATTCTCAATTGGCCAAGTTCTTCTATGGCTCACTCCAGACTTTGATTCAGTCCGGAGATCTCCGCAGTACGAGAGGCAGCAGCCGCTGCAGACACTTGCTTGTAACAGAAGAGAAATCAATGTCACTAAATGAGTCTTCGTGCGATCATCAATTCGATCCCCTGTCCGGTTCTTTCCTTCACCGAATAGTGTATCAGGGGCTACTATCTATACTATGACACTCTTTGACAACTCATACAACATACCTCAAAGCCTCTTATAAGGCTGATACAGGCTTCGTTCAGTCCACTCTCAGGCGACTGAATCTTCTCAATCAGCACCCATAAGGGCACGGTGTTCATCAATGATCGAGGCGTCTTTCAACGCCACCAACAAAACATCCGACACTTCTGGATAGATAGAGGTCGCCGATGGAACAGGCACGCCCCCTCCAGCCGAAGGAGTCTGCCTGCTTGATTCCGGAGCCGTATAGGTCTCCGGAATCGCATCCGGCTGGGAGCCGAACTCCGGATCGCCCCTGCCATCAGCCCCCATGGGAATCTTTTCCCCCACGTGTCCGGCCCCTGAGGTTTGACCCCCAGGCACCGCCTTCACGGCTTTTTCCTTTCCTCCTTGGACGGGGTCCTTCTGGGACGAAGCCTTGGTATTATGCACCTGTTTGGAGGAAGGGTCCTTTGGGGGCGTCCCGCTCTCCATAGCATTTGAGCTCAGCAAGTCCTCTGATGAGGATTGTTTGGTGCGGGACCTCGCTGGACTACAAAAAATATGGCTTAGGTTAAAATACTAAGCCACGATGAGTCCGGACACCTAAAACATACTCGAATTCTATATACTTACGAGTTCGCCAGGGCTTGGGCCCTGGGATCCAATGTCGGGCCACTGTCGGTGGCGGCAGTGGACTCCTCCGGAAGAGGAGCCTTTCCCTTTTTGGGCAGCTTGGCCTCCAAGTTGGCAGAGGTCGTCCTCTTCTTTCTTCCCCACGCAGGGGATTCATCTTCCTCCTCGTCGTCGTCCTCTTTGGAGGCGGGATGGGCATTGGAGCCTTCGGATATTGTGTCTGAAGTGCCGCGGCGATGAAGGCCGCCCCGGGTCTTTTTGGCCTCCTTCTTGACCGTCTTCTTTGGCACCTTGTAAGGCGTCGGGACCAGCATCTTTGTCAGAAGTGGGATGTCCGGTTCTTCGGGCAGCGGGGCCGGACAGTGGATCTGCTCCGCCTTCTTCGTCCAGCCCTGGGAGAATTGTATAAAACGCGTTAAGCGCTTCCCTTGGGTCACGAGGATAAAAAGTTTTGATGACTTACCGAACTTGCAGGGCGGGACAGCTGGTACCCGCGGTCCTCGGCGGAGTCCGGCCATGATTTGCCGGACTTCAAAAGCACCTTCCAAATGTCCTTGTGCGAGGAGCCGAAAAGCTCTCGCAAGGTCTGGTGCCTGGCCGGATCAAATTCCCATAAATTGCAAGTCCGGTGCTGACAAGGCAAGATCCGACGAACTAACATCACCTGGACCACATTGACAAGTTTAATGTTCTTATATCCCATATCCTCTACGCGCGTCTGGAGCACTGACAATTCGTCGAACGAGGACCAGTCCAGGCCTTTCTTAACCCAGGATGCAAGCCGCAGGGGAGCACTGGATCGAAACTCGGGAGAGGCGTCCCATTCCTGGCCACGTGGCTCAGTGATATAAAACCACTGTTGTTGCCACTCCTTGACATAATCATTAAAGGTTCTCGTTGGCCATATGATGTTGGGCATCTTGCTCACTATGGCGCCCCCGCACTCGGCGTGCTCGCCACCCACCACCTTGGGCTTCACATTAAAAATCTTCAGCCATAAACTAAAGTGCGGCAAAATGCGGAGAAAAGCCTCGCACACGACGATGAATGTCGAGATGTTGAGGAAGGAATTAGGGGATAGATCGTGAAGATCGATCCCATAATAATACATGATGCCACGAACGAACGGGTGGAGGGGAAACCCTAGCCCGCGGATAAAGTGAGGGAGGAATACAACCCTCTCATGGGGTTCCGGAGTAGGGACGATCTGTCCCGCCGTCAAAAGACGGTGGTTGATTTTCTTGGCCAGGTACCCGGCCTCCTGAAGCCTTTTGATATCCTTCTCTCGGATGGTAGAGGCCATCCATTTGCCTCCTACTCCGGATCCGGACATCTTCGGAGGACCTTTTTGTGGGCAGAGCGGATGAACGCTTGGGCGTTGGAGCTTGAGCAGAAGGGAATGAATCGAGAAGAAGGTGTGGGTGAGAAGAGTAAATCCTTGTCCCTTTGTAAGGGCGGAAGAGGCGATGCGCCTCCCCACTCACCTGGTGAAACCTCTTATTCCCCAAGCGTCGTAATTGATGGCGCAGTTAGGTTACCCACACCCGTATTGATGAGAATCCCGAGATAAGGGGACACGATCTCTGCTTTGGCAAGACATGCCAAGGAAACCACCTCGTGATAGGTTTGGTGGCTGGTTGCAAAAAATGGTTCGAATAATGACCGGGCCGCCATGTGATGTCATGCTGCGAAATGCGTCGACAGATTAGATTTGTGGAAATATTATTCTCTCTACGGTGGTATGTGGAACTTGTTTTGCAGAGCCGGACACTATCCTTGTGTTCAAAATCTTCTATGGAGTATTCGGAGGGAGAACCCGCCTTGCAATGCCGAAGACTAATCTACGCGCCGAACGCATCGTCATTGAAGCCTAGTTCAGGGGCTACTGAGGGAGTCCTGGATTAGGGGGTATCCGGACAGCCGGACTATATCCTTTGGCCGGACTGTTGGACTATGAAGATACAAGATTGAAGACTTCGTCCCGTGTCCGGATGGGACTCTCCTTGGCGTGGAAGGCAAGCTTGGCAATACGGATATGTAGATCTCCTCCCTTGTAACCGACTTCGTGTAACCCTAGCCCCCTCCGGTGTCTATATAAACCGGAGGGTTTAGTCCGTAGGACAACGACAATCATACCATAGGATAGCTTCTAGGGTTTAGCCTCTACGATCTCGTGGTAGATCAACTCTTGTAATACTTATATCATCAAGATCAATCAAGCAGGAAGTAGGGTATTACCTCCATCGAGAGGGCCCGAACCTGGGTAAACATCGTGTCCCCCGCCTCCTGTTACCATCCGCCTTAGACGCACAGTTCGGGACCCCCTACCCGAGATCCACCAGTTTTGACACCGACACTCCCCCCTTGCTCCTTTATATACAGGGGCAGGGGGGCACCTCTAGACACGCAAGTTGATCTGTTGATCTCTTCCAGCCGTGTGCGGTGCCCCCCTCCACCATAATCCACCTCGATCATATCGTAGTGGTGCTTAGGCGAAGCCCTGCGTCGGTAGCATCATCATCACCGTCATCACGCCGTCGTGCTGACGAAACTCTCCGGCGAAGCTTTGCTGGATCGGAGCTCGCGGGACATCATCGAGTTGAACGTGTGCAGAACTCGGAGGTGCCGTGCGTTTGGTACTTGGATCGGTCGGATCGTGAAGACGTACGACTACATCAACCGCATTGTGCTAACGCTTTCGCTTTCGGTCTACGAGGGTACGTGGACACACTATCCCTTCTCGTTGCTATGCATCACCACGATCCTGCGTGTGCGTAGGAAAAAATTTGAAATTACTACGTTCCCAACAGTGGCATCCGAGCCAGGTTTATGCGTAGATGTTATATGCACAAGTGAGTTGTGGGCGATACAAGTCATACTGCTTACCAGCATGTCATACTTTGGTTTGGCGGTATTGTTGGATGAAGCTGCCCGGACAAACATTACGCGTACGCTTACGCGAGACTGGTTCTACCGACGTCCTTTGCACACAGGTGGCTGGCGGGTGTTAGTTTCTCCAACTTTAGTTGAACCGAGTGTGGCTACGCCCGGTCCTTGTGAAGGTTAAAACAACACTAACTTGACGAACTATCATTGTGGTTTTGATGCGTAGGTAAGAACGGTTCTTGCTCAGCCCATAGCAGCCACGTAAAACTTGCAACAACAAAGTAGAGAACGTCTAACTTGTTTTTGCAGGGCATGTTGTGATATGATATGGTCAAGACGTGATGAGATATAAATTATTGTATAAGATGATCATGTTTTGTTGAAGTTATCGGCAACTGGCAGAAGCCTTATGGTTGTCCCTTGATTGCATAAGATGCAAGTGCCAAATAATTGCTTTACTTTATCGCTATGCGATAGCAATAGTTGCAAAAGCAATAGTTGGCGAGACGACCATGTGACGACACGTTGATAGAGATCAAGATGATGGAGATCATGGTGTCATGCTGGTGACGATGGAGATCATGACGGTACTTTGGAGATGGAGATCAAAGGCACAAGATGATGATGGCCATATCATGTCACATATTTTGATTGCATGTGATGTTTATCTCTTATACATCTTATTTTGCTTAGTTCGGCGGTAGCTTTATAAGATGATCCCTTACTAAAATTTCAAGGTATAAGTGTTCTTCCTGAGTATGCACCGTTGGGACAGTTCTTCGTGCTGAGACACCACGTGATGATCGGCTGTGATAAGCTCTACGTTCACATACAACGGGTGCAAGCCAGTTTTGCACACGCAGAATACTCAGGTTAAACTTGATGAGCCTAGCATATGCAGATATGGCCTTGGAACACTGGAGACCGAAAGGTCGAACGTGAATCATATAGAAGATATGATCAACATAGTGATGTTCACCATTGAAAACTACTCCATCTCACGTGATGATCGGATATGGTTTAGTTGATATGGATCATGTGATCACTTAGATGATTAGAGGGATGTCTATCTAAGTGGGAGTTCTTAAGTAATATGATTAATTGAACTTTAATTTATCATGAACTTAGTCCTGATAGTATTTGCATAACTATGTTGTAGATCAATAGCTCGCGATGTAGCTCCCCGTTTATTATTTTTTTATAGGTTCCTAGAGAAAATAAGTTGAAAGATGATAGTAGCAATGATGTGGACTTGGTCCGTGATCTGAGGATTATCCTCATTGCTGCACAGAAGAATTATGTCCTTGATGCACCGCTAGGTGACAGACCTATTGCAGGAGCAGATGCAGACGTTATGAACGTTTGACAAAGCTCGTTATGATAACTACTTGATAGTTTAGTGCACCATGCTTTATGGCTTAGAATCGGGACTTCAAAAACGTTTCGAACGCCACAGAGCATATAAGATGTTCCAAGAGTTGAAATTGGTATTTCATACTCATGCCCGTGTCGAGAGGTATGAGACCTCTGACAGTACTTTGCCTACAAGATGGAGGAGAATTGCTCAGCTAGTGAGCATGTGCTCAGAATGTCTGAATACTACAATCACTTGAATCAAGTGGGAGTTAATCTTCCAGATAAGATAGTGATTGACAGAGTTCTCTAGTCACTATCACCAAGTTACTAGAACTTCGTGATGAACTATAATATGCAAGGGATAACGAAAATGATTCCAAAGCTCTTCGTGATGCTGAAATCGACGAAGGTAGAAATCAAGAAAAGCATCAAGTGTTGATGGTTGACAAGACCACTAGTTTCAAGAAAAAGGGTAAAGGGAAGAGGGGGGACTTCAAAAAGAACGGCAAGCAAGTTGTTGCTCAAGTGAAGAAGCCCAAGTCTGGACCTAAACCTGAGAGTGAGTGCTTCTACTGCAAAGGGGCTGGTCACTGGAAGCAGAACTGCCCCAAGTATTTGGCAGATAAGAAGGATGGCAAAGTGAACAAAGGTATATTTGATATACTTGTTATTGATGTGTACTTTACTAGTGTTTATAGCAAACCCTCAGTATTTAATACTAGTTCAGTTGCTAAGATTAGTAACTCGAAACGAGAGTTGCAGAATGAACAGAAACTAGTTAAGGGCAAGGTGACGATGTGTGTTGGAAGTAGTTCCAAGATTGATATGATCATCATCGCACACTCCCTATACTTTTGGGATTAGTGTTGAACCTAAATAAGTGTTATTTGGTGTTTGCGTTGAGCATGAATATGATTTGATCATGTTTATTGCAATATGGTTATTCATTTAAGTTAGAGAATAATTGTTGTTCTGTTTACATGAATAAAACCTTCTATGGTCATACACCCAATGAAAATGGTTTATTGGATCTCGATAGTAGTGATACACATATTTATAATATTGAAGCCAAAAGATGCACAGTTGATAATGATAGTGCAACATATTTGTGGCATTGCCGTTTGGGTCATATTGGTGTAAAGCGCATAAAGAAATTCCATGCTGATGGGATTTTGGAATCACTTGATTATGAATCACTTGATGCTTGTGAACCATGCCTTATGGGCAAGATGACTAAGACTTCGTTCTCCGGAACAATGGAGCGAGCAACTGACTTACTGGAAATAATACATACTGATGTATGCGATCCGATGAGTGTTGAGGCTCATGGCGGGTATCGTTATTTTCTGACCTTCACAGATGATTTGAGCAGATATGGGTATATCTACTTGATGAAACATAAGTCTGAAACATTTGACAAGTTCATATAATTTCAGAGTGAAGTGGAAAATCATTGTAACAAGAAAACAAAGTTTCTACGATCTGATCGTGGAGGAGAATATTTGAGTTACGAGTTTGGTCTTCATTTAAAACAATGCGTAATAGTTTCGCAACTCACGCCTCCTGAAACACCATAGCGTAATGGTGTGTCCGAACATCGTAACCGTACTTTATTAGATATGGTACAATCTATGATGTCTCTTACCGATTTACCACTATCGTTTTGGGTTTAAGCATTAGAGACAGTTGCATTCACGTTAAATAGGGCACCATCTAAATCCGTTGAGACGACACCATATGAACTGTGGTTTGGCAAGAAACCAAAGTTGTCGTTTCTTAAAGTTTGGGGCTGCGATGCTTATGTGAAAAAGCTTCAACCTGATAAGCTCGAACCCAAGCCGGAGAAATGTGTCTTCATAGGATACCCAAAAGAGACAGTTGGGTACACCTTCTATCAAAGATCTGAAGGCAAGACTTTCGTTGCTAAGAATGGATCCTTTCTGGAGAAGGAGTTTCTCTCGAAAGAAGTGAGTGGGAGGAAAGTAGAACTTGATGAGGTTACTATACCTGCTCCCTTATTGGAAAGTAATTCATCGCAGAAACCGGTTCCTGTGACACCTACACCAATTAGTGAGGAAGCTAATGATGATGATCATGAAACTTCAGATCAAGTTACTACCGAACCTCGTAGGTCAACCAGAGTAAGATCCACACCAGAGTGGTACGGTAATCCTGTTCTGAAGGTCATGTTACTAGACCATGACGAATCTACGAACTATGAGGAAGCGATGATGAGCCCAGATTCCGCAAAATGGCTTGTGGCCATGAAATCTGAGATGGGATCCATGTATGAGAACAAAGTGTGGACTTTGGTTGACTTACCCAATGATCGGCAAGCCATCAAGAACAAATGGATCTTCAAGAAGAAGACAGACGCTGATGGTAATGTTACTATCTACAAAGCTCGACTTGTTGTGAAAGGTTTTCGACAAGTTCAAGGAGTTGACTACGATGAGACCTTCTCACCCATAGCGATGCTTAAGTCAGTCCGAATAATGTTAGCTATTGCCGCATTTTATGATTATGAAATTTGGCAAATGGATGTAAAGACTGCATTCCTTAATGGATTTCTTAAAGAATATTTGTATATGATGCAACCAGAAGGTTTTGTCGATCCTAAAGGTGCTAACAAAATGTGCAAGCTCCAGCGATCCATATATGGACTGGTGCAATCATCTCGGAGTTGGAATATACGCTTTGATGAGTTGATCAAAGCATATAGCTTTATACAGACTTGCGGTGAAGCATGTATTTACAAGAAAGTGAGTGGGAGCACTACAGCATTTCTGATAAATATATGTGAATGACATATTGTTGATCTAATGTAGAATTTTCTAGAAAACATAAAGGAGTATTTGAAAGGAGCTTTCATAGAAAGACATCGGTGAAGTTGCTTACATATTGAGCATCAAGATCTATAGAGATAGATCAAGACGCTTGATAAGTTTTTTCAATGAGTACATACCTTGACAAGATTTTGAAGTAGTTCAAAATAGAACAGTCAAAGAAAGAGTTCTTGCCTGTGTTACAAGGTGTGTCTTTGAGTAAGACTCAAAGCCCGACCACGGCATAAGATAGAGAAAGTCATTCGCTATGCCTCAGCCATAGGTTATATAAAGTATGCCATGCTGTGTACCAGATCTATTGTATACCCTACACTGAGTTTGGCAAGGGAGTACAATAGTGATCTAGGAGTAGATCACTGGACAGCGGTCAAAATTATCCTTAGTGGAATAAGGATATGTTTCTCGATTATGGAGGTGATAAAGAGTTCGTCGTAAAGAGTTACGTCGATGCAAGCTTTGATACCGATCTGGATGACTCTAAGTCACAATCCGGATACATATTGAAAGTGGGAGCAATTAGCTAGAGTAGCTCCGTGCAGAGCATTGTTGACATAGAAATTTGCAACATACGGATCTGAATGTGGCAGACCCATTGACTAAACTTCTCTCACAAGCAAAACATGATCACACCTTAGTACTCTTTGCGTGTTAATCACATAGCGATGTGAACTAGATTATTGACTCTAGTAAACCCTATGGGTGTTGGTCACATGATGATGTGAACTATGGGTGTTAATCACATGGTGATGTGAACTATTGGTGTTAAATCACATGGCGATGTGAACTAGATTATTGACTCTAGTGCAAGTGGGAGACTGAAGGAAATATGCCCTAGAGGAAATAATAAAGTTATTATTTATTTCCTTATTTCATGATAAATGTTTATTATTCATGCTAGAATTGAATTAACCGTAAACTTCATACATGTGTGAATACATAGACAAACAGAGTGTCACTAGTATGCCTCTACTTGACTAGCTCGTTGAATCAAAGATGGTTAAGTTTCCTAGCCATAGACATGAGTTGTCATTTGATTAACGGGATCACATCATTAGAGAATGATGTGATTGACTTGACCCATTCCGTTAGCTTAGCACTTGATCGTTTAGTATGTTGCTATTGCTTTCTTCATGACTTATACATGTTCCTATGACTATGAGATTATGCAACTCCCGATTACCGGAGGAACACTTTGTGTGCTACCAAATGTCACAATGTAACTGTGTGATTATAAAGGTGCTCTACAGGTGTTTCTGATGGTACTTGTTGAGTTGGCATAGATCAAGATTAGGATTTGTCACTCCGATTGTCGGAGAGGTATCTCTGGGCCCACTCGGTAATGCACATCACTATAAGCCTTGCAAGCATTGTAAATAATGAGTTAGTTGCGGGATGATGTATTACGGAACGAGTAAAGAGACTTTCCGGTAACGAGATTGAACTAGGTATTGAGATACCGATGATCGAATCTCGGGCAAGTAACATACCGATGACAAAGGGAACAACGTATGTTGTTATGCGGTTTGACCGATAAAGATCTTTGTACAATATGTGGTAGCCAATATGAGCATCCAGGTTCTGCTATTGGTTATTTACCGGAGACGTGTCTCAGTCATGTCTACATAGTTCTCGAACATGTAGGGTCCGCACGCTTAAAGTTCGGTGACGATCGGTATTATGAGTTTTTGTGTTTTGATGTACCGAAGGTATTTCGAAGTCCCAGATATGATCACGGACATGACGAGGAGTCTCGAAATGGTCGAGACGTAAAGATCGATATATTGGACGACTATATTCAAACACCAGTGTTCTGGGTGGTTTCGGAGAAAATCGGAGTGCCGGAGGGTTACCGGACCCCCCCCCCCCGGGGAGAAATAATGGGCCTTATGGGCCTTAGTGGAGAGAGAGAGGGCAGGCTGCGTGCCCCTCCCCCTCTGGTCTGAATTGGACTAGGAGAGGGGGGCGGCGCCCCCTTTCCTTCTCCCTCTCCCCCTTCCTTTCCCCCTCCTAGTAGGAGTAGGAAAGAGGGGAGTCCTACTCCTACTAGGAGGAGGAATCCTCCTCCTGGCGCGCCTACAGGGGCCGGCCGGCCTCCCCCTTGCTCCTTTATATACGGGGGCAGGGGGCACCTCTAGACACACAAGTTGATCTGTTGATCTCTCCCAGCCGTGTGCGGTGCCCCCCTCCACCATAATCCACCTCGATCATATCGTAGCGGTGCTTAGGCGAAGCCCTGCGTCGGTAGCATCATCATCACCATCATCACGCCGTCGTGCTGATGAAACTCTCCGGCGAAGCTTTGCTGGATCGGAGCTCGCGGGACGTCATCGAGTTGAACGTGTGCAGAACTCGGAGGTGCCGTGCGTTCGGTACTTGGATCGGTCGGATCGTGAAGACGTACGACTACATCAACCGCGTTGTGCTAACGCTTCCATTTTTGTTCTATGAGGGTACGTGGACACACTCTCCCCTCTCGTTGCTATGCATCACCATGATCCTGCGTGTGCGTAGGAAAAATTTTGAAATTACTACGTTCCCAACACTTTCTCCCGCAAACCGAAGAGAAAAATGGGGGACTTTGCGGGCGTTCGGACATCACCCAAGCCCGCTTCTGACCGCCCTGGCCCACCCAACCCCCCCCCCACCCCGCCCCTCCCGCGCTTTCCATCCAACACACGCGCATCTTACCGTGCCGCATTCATGCCGCCCCAGAGCACGCAGCGGTCGGCATTGATGTGCGCGATGTGACCGGTAAGAGGACGGTGCTGACCGACGCGACCTATCGGCAGCCACTGCTTCAATGCGGACACAGCTTCTCAAGGAACCAACTTCGGTCGTTGCGCCGCATTGAAGTGAGCTGACCACCATCGCCGACGCAGGTCAAGGAGGAGCCACCGTCGCCGCCGCGCTACCGCATCAAGCCGGAGCCAATGTCCCCACCCGACGGGTCAAGGAGGAGCATGCCTCCTCGCACACCCACCCCCGCGCAGCCGCGGCCGTTGCGTCCAGATTGGATACTGCATGAAGGACGAGCCGGCGTCACCACTGGCGCATGGCCGATATGTGCGCATTAGCGGGCCTGACGTGTCGCCCACCCCATCTGCCGCCAAGCCGTCGAGGAGCTGCTGCCGGTCATAAGGAAGGCGTGGGGCCGCATCCTCCATTACCTCAGAAGCGGCGGTGTCAGCGGCCCCTCGAGGTCGAGGGCCGTTGTCTCCCAGGAGGAACGGGTGTAGCGTCAACGGGCGCAATACGACTGGTGCAGGGCCGCCCGACGCTCCTCGTTCGCAAAGACCGACGAGGCGCCGGAATGGGTCCGCAACGACCTGAACCTCGCTGCCCCGTGGGCCCTCGACCGTTCCGTCACTACCAATGAGACGGACGCCAGGCGCCACCACCGCCTCGACAGCGAGATCTCCAAGTACAGCGAGGAGTGGTCTCTTAGCGAGACTTCTGACGTCGGCAAGGGCAAGGTCGCCGCCAGGGCTCTGCCCGCGCCGTCGGCACTAGCCGCGGCGGCACTCCTAACCACGAAGCACGAGGCGGAGCGGCTATACCGCGAGCCCTCTGAAAGCCTTGTGCCGCTGGAGGGATGACAACGACGACGACGGCCGCGGTGCGGCAGGACAAGGCGGCCACGCATACGAGGTTGTCTCCGCTGTAGAGTTTAGGTTTTTTATAAGTTTTTAGTTAAACGGTCGAAATATTGACCTTTTTATGTAAATTATGTTTGAATTTTAATGAAATCCGTCGCGTTTGCACGAATTTCATCTGGTTGAGTCATAAAGTGTTTGAAATGTATACGGACAATGTTGAATGACGGCATCCCGCATCCGTGTCCATGGACTGATCCCCTTATCCGCAGACGGATGCGGGAAGAAATTTGTGGGTCATCATTGGAGATGTCCTAAGCCCGTCTCGAATTTGGGGTCTAACCTTGACCAAAATTTAGTTAGCACAGTAAAAAATACTGATTTAACTAGTAATATTGGGTTTTTTTTGCGTGGAAACTAGTAATATTGTTGTATCCATATTCAAAAGCATAGCATTGGGTACAAACTTAATTGGATGCACTTCGAACAAACCATCGGTAGTTCTAAACCGATTTGACGGGGAAATGCACACTAACCTGACAGTTGATGGGTCACGCGTCTTGTGATATCTGCAGGCTGCAGCAAGAAAAGCTCGATGGTCCCCAACTCCATTAGAGGCAGAGAAACGTACGTGAATTCGGGGCTTCTCGCTCTCGCCTGCTGACGTGGCTACGAACCTTGTGTTTCCTTTTTTCTTCAGAATAACCTTCCGTTGCCCTGAGAACAGGGTGAAGTTAACGCCATTTAACCTTGTACACTTAATCTTCGTACATGGAATTAGAAACGAAAATCCTATAATCACCCAAAAAGTATGCAGGTTTAAGTGATTTGGCTAATATTTTGCTAAAAAAACGAGAGGCGGTTTCTCTTTGTGCACTATCGGCCAAATGCAAGTGTGTGTAATTGGACGAAGGATTTATTAACACGGCCAGCGACGAGAAAATCCCACGTTAGCTCTGGACCTAGCCGCCGCCTCCCAAGAATCCTAGATTTCTGCCTCCCATCGGCGCCGGCGCCGGTCCATCCCGTCACCGGTGGCCCTATGGCCATGGAGGTGGAGTGGATCTCGGCCCTTACCGGTGGAAGGGCTCCGTTTTTATATCTTTTTTCGAGCTTTGTTAGGGTTTGTGTCCTGCTCAGGAGGCGAGACGGCGGCGGCTCTCTGAAGATGGAATAAAGGTCTTCCCGCCTAGCCCCCATTCCGGTGGTGCATCTTGCATCATCGGTGGGCGTGTGGAGTTGTGTCTCCGGCGGATCTGTTTTTGATGGATTTGCTCGGATCTGTTCGTCGTTCGTATTCGCTCGTGTGTTTTCAGGTTGGATTCTTTTGATCTACAATCTTCATCTGCGGCGGTTGCTGTTCTGGTGCGTTGGTTCTACGGGGCCTTAGCACGACGACTTCCCGACTGTCTACTACAACAAGGTTTGCCCGGCTCCGGCGAGGGTGGGGCGATGACAGCGGCGCGCCTTCGGCTCGCTTCAGTGCTTGTAGTCGTCGCTAGGTGGTCTACGAATCTAGATGTAATTTTTATTATTTCTAGTGTTCGTTGTACTACCATGATTGAAGATGAATAGATTGAAAGTTTTTCTGAAAAAAAAAAAAAACAAGATAGCGCCAGCTTCTGGTATGAAGGTTGCGATCTTCCCTCGCATGCAGCCATTCTTTTTTTTTCTACGCGCATGCTCACGCGTGGGCGTACTCATACAGGAGCATGCAGAGCCCCTCTCGCTACACCTACACGTGTACCACTACCAGCCATGAAACTGCAGCATGTAGTGCATGGAACTATGGAAGAAGACTCCATGACGCCAAACCTTTACTCTTTAAGCCAAACCTTTAATCTTTAAGATGGCGTGCAATTTAATTAGTATTCAAAATGTTGTGATAATACTTACTTGTAGAGTTGTAGTCATAAATTGATCGATTTAGAAGTCACTTTTCGCAGCACACAAACCAGTATCATTTTAGATAATAAACAGAAGCATCGCAACGGCGACAAGCTTCAGATTGGTACTACAACTCATCGACCCATCAATAAAAAAAAAAGCTCAAAACGGCCTTCCAAGGCAGCAAATAAGATATGACCCGACGGCACCAGTATTCGGCGGATTGCGACCGATCCTCCCTTCCCCACGGCACGTCGCACCATGGGATAACAGGAAACGGCAGAGCGCAGCATGGACGCCTCGCGGGCCACCTTCCCCACACCACTCGACAGAAGAGAAACGGTAGCAGGTCGCGACGCGTGACGTACAGCCCCGCCTGGCCTGGCCTGGCACGCAGCGCCCACACGCACGCCGTGCGCGGGTGACTGTGTGATCGGTGCAGTGCGGCCAGCCGGGCATGCAAATGCGTCCATCGCCGGCGGTTCGCGGGTGACGCCGGCCAGGGCCATACCATCCGTCCCACGCACCGCCCGCCGGAAACCACCGAAAACGCCCAAAAACCCCACCGAAAACGCCCGAAACGCGAAACTGTAAAGCGCGCCCGCCCACCTAACACGCCCGCAGGAGCACACGAACCAACCAACGCTCTCCCCGCATCCCGTCCCCCGGCCCAACCGCACGCCCACGTCCACGTACGTCCTTATATGCGCAACCCCCCGCGGCAGCCGCAGCCGAGGCCGAGACCGAGACCGACGCGGGAAGAGGGGAGAGTAGGGATGCCGGACGGCGGGGGCGGGTCGGACGGCGCGGGGACGGGGGCGGGGAGGATCAAGGGGTCGTGGAGCCCCGAGGAGGACGAGCTGCTGCGCGACGCCGTGGCGCGCCACGGGGCCAGGAACTGGACCGTCATCAGCGCCGAGATCCCCGGCCGGACGGGCAAGTCCTGCCGCCTGCGCTGGTGCAACCAGCTCAGCCCCGGGGTGCACCGCCGCGCCTTCACGCCCGACGAGGACCGCCTCATCTTCGAGCTCCACAGCAAGCACGGCAACAAGTGGGCCACCATCGCGCGCAAGCTCGTCGGCCGCACCGACAACTCCGTCAAGAACCACTGGAACTCCACGCTGCGGAAACGCCGCAGGGCGGCCGCGGCCGCCGCCACCGCGGGCAACGCGGCGGGCGGGCCCGTCTTCGGGCCTGCCGCTGCCATGTCGTTCCAATCTGTGGATCTCACCAAGGGCGGGGAGGACGACTACGACGACGACGACGACGACAGCGACGACAGCGACGGCTCGGTGGAACCGCCCGCCAACGCCAAGCGGCCCCGCGTGGACGTCCCTCCCGCGGTGAAGGTGGACGACCAGGCGCCGCCGCCCGACCCGCCCACGTCGCTGTCGCTCAGCCTGCCGGGAACCGCGGTCGGCGCCGTCACCCCGCCGGCTCCCCCGGCGCCGGCGCCAGCGCCAGCGCCGGTGAAGGAGGCGTGGATGGAGAGCGCGAGGGCGACGCTGGAGCAGAACCCGTGGTTCATGGAGGCCATAAAGCGGATGGTCGAAGATGAGGTGCGCCGGCAAATGGGCAGTGTGTGCTCCATCATGGCGTCCCTGGGCAGAGCCGGCGCGGCGGCGGCCACCCTGCCGGCGGCCAGGGTCGTCGATCGAGCAGAAACGCACCCGGCAGGCGGTCGAGACCAACGGACGGACGGATAGACGAGACGCGTCAAGAAGCAGCTGCATTGCAAGTTTCACTCAACTCCTCGTTGTTACTCGTCGATCTCATCCATGTCCGTCTCCATCTCCATTTCCGTCCCCTGCTAGTAGAATCTAGCTAGTAGTTTTTTTTTGTTGGTTTATTTACCTTAGAAGAAATTACTCCTGCAAGAGAAACAGAAGCATTTCGGATGAGCACTGTTTTCCTGTGAATTAGTTGGGCTGGTTGGATCGATGGATCGCTACTATTTTCCTGTTGGGGAGTTCGTTCAGGTGTGGTTGCGATTATCACTGAATGTGTTGTGCGTGCGTTGAGTTTGGTTGGGTGGGCGAGGCGTTACCCAACCGCACGCACGCACGCACGTCGCCGTCTCGGCTCCTCGCCCAGTAACGGTTTTGCTGGTGGTTTTCAAGTGAGTACGCCAGTGGGCTCACACTTGACGGGCGTTTCCGTTACTGCTACTAGTACATGCGAGTTTACATTTATTAGCACAAGATATGGCGGAGTATATATCTTCTTTTTTCACTTTGTTAGTCCTATTTCTATCCATCACCTGTTCAGATTTTGAGGCGTATTAAATTAATCATAAGAAAACTCACTATATGCATGTATTTTTTTTTTGTTATTTAGTGGTCATGCATGCATGCATTGTAATTAATAAATTTGTAAATAAATTTGAGAAAGGAACGTATTAATTATGTTCTTTTGCAAACTATAAATTTTATCAAATTCTTGGTTGGGAAGTTTTTTGAATTAGGATCTGTAAACCGGAAGAGGGTGAGTATATGTTACTCGGTATCCTATGACACGTCCAGGCAACAGCATAGTCTGCGTTGCATTTTCTTCTTGAAGGTGCTGCTTGGTACGCGGCGGATCGGAGCCTTGGTCTATGCTGGATCGATTCTGGAGGGCGCAGCGGTGGCACGTCATCCGTGCTTTTGTCGAGCTGTCATTGTTGGCATTTGTTTCTTCTTTTTTGTTTTTTTATTTTCTTTTAGGCTTGTTGTGCTACTCGCCACAGCAATTGCTATGTAATCGGTATCTGATTTTTTATAATCAAAGCGGCATAATTAAGCTACATTTGGTGATAATAAAATGGACTAGTTGGTACTCCCTTTTTAAAGAAATATAAGATCTTAACAGAGGGAGTGTCTCTTTCAGCTCAATTTGAAGTTCATAGCACTTGGTCCCGCAATTGGGCTGGCATAACGAGACGGGGTCACATGGTCCAGTGAAACAGGTGACAGAAAGCATCGGCCGAGATACACAAGACGTTCCGAAATAGCAAGGGAAATGCGCCTGCCAGGTAGCAACGGAGGCGTGCGCCAACTGTTGCGGCAGACCGCAACCAACAAAAACGCCAACAGGCAACAGAAGTAAAGCTATAACCGACGCCGCTTTATTTTAGCACAAGGGGATACCATATGTACAGCCTTTCAAGTACAATCAAGCAACCGGCGTCCCTGCCTTGTACAGCACCAAAATAGATATGTACAGTACAGAGTGATGTGTTGTACAAGGTAGGGAGGCGAGCTGCACGCCGATGATACAAAGGGGGGGAGGGGTGTGAGGTCTCTACAAGCTTTTATCAAAAAAGAAAAAATGCTACCTGGAGACTATCCGGCCTGGTGTTAAACCTGCTGGGGTTGGTGGTTATCTTGAGAGAACCACCTGTTACCTGTGCACTATATGAAGCTTTCTATGTGGGCCTATATCATCATATTAATCTCGTTGATGTCATCCATGGGGATCTCGAGGCCCATCAAGTCGAGATCCTGGAACCCATCGTCGTCGTCTATATTATTCAACCAGCCGCCGAAATCGCCATCGATTCCTGGCAGCTCAAGGTTAGATAAGTCTGGTATTTCAGCATCATTTGCCGGTTCATCGCGTCTAGTGGCAGCAAAGGTGCTACTGTCCTTGCTCTTGTTGTCTGAAGGAGTTACTATCGTCTGCGGCTGTGGATCCGGATCCCGGGGAGGAGCACTGCCCACAGGAGCAGATATGTTGGCTGTCCTCTGTTTGGGCTTTGTTTTATTCTTCCGTTCCCCTTTTGCACTGGACGATGGCGGTCGCCCTGATCTGTGCCCTTTACCTTCCCTATCTCTCTCACTTCTCTTTCCTTTTGTATTGCTAACAAGGGAAGCCCCAAGGCCCGAAGTCTTCAGGGTTCCTCCAGTTATGCTGCCTACAACCTCATCAAGCAACAATTCCCTTTGTTTTACATTATTTGTCCAGGGATCCTCCTTAGCAAATGGCAGGTCCGACATGTGACTGCTCGCTCGAGAAGTGTCTGATGCACTAGACCTTTGGACCGATTTTGGTAGTGTATTATTTTCTGTAAAAAGACGAGTAAGAACACAAGCGTTATTATAGTGAAGACAAAGTAGAACAGTATTCGGTATACACGAATGCTTACTACCAAAGAGCCCAAGTATTACTTTGTCTTTATGAATCTGTGTATGGGTGCTTAATAGTTAATATAAAGTACAAACAATACCTTGTGAAGCAGAATCTGGGTCCCTTCTGTGTGAAGTTGCTGATATAAACATATCCTTGAAAGGGGCTTCATCAAAGCAGCTTGTTCCTGCCTCTTCGTAGATTTGGCAACGTGCCATCGTGCGTTTAACAAAACTGAGGGCAGCATGTTTGCTAGCTCTATTAACACTTTTGCTGCTTGAATTATTTGAGCCACAGAATGCCTGTAGTTTGGCAGCAACAATAATAACCTTTTAATAAAGTATTCTAACACAATGTATTTGGGATTCACAAAAAAAAATCTGAGGTAAACAAAGCAACCAAGGTCATTATCTCATAAACAGCAAATGCTTGGTATGAGAAAACAAATCTTGATTATTAACAAACTTTCAAACAAAAATAACATCAACACAAAACCTTCAATTTTAGCAAATATCTTCATTCGACTCAAAAACCCAAGTAGAACAAAATTAGGGTTATATTCATACTATATTAGCAATTAGGAAACTACATTAGTGCACCCTAGCCAATGACCCAAAGAAATTAAGAGGTAGTTGTATTTTCGAGATTTTTAGAATGAAATTATTACCATGTATTTCTCGTAAGCAATCAGCACAAGTCTCTCCATGGCGCGCCGCGAAAATTCCCTGGTATTGGGCCGAACCGTGTAAATATAAGTTTGAAACTCATGAAATAGTGTTGTAACAAATAAGGAATAATGTACAATACCTCTGCTGAGACTCCTTCTCAGTTCTAACCATTCTGTCCAACTTCGCTAGTAACTTTTCCTTCTCGAGAACCTTCAACACCATAAAAGGATTACAATTAACTTGACATCTTATGTCAAAGGAATGAGCCAATGACACTCAAAATAGTGAAACAGGTTAGCCGACGCACGCACACACATGTATAGTGATTTATTAATACCTCCTTATGAAGTTGGCCTTCTAATCTACAGATTTCAGCATTGACATCCTCGTCTTCACTCTGTGCAAGATCGGGCTGGAATGGTAACAGAACAGTCAAAACATGGAAAAACGATCTGCACTGTAATTTCAGAAAACTAAGAGACCAAAACATAAATACTTTTATTAATAAATATAAACATAAATGCTTCTATCAATAAATATAAACATCAATAGTTTTATTAATAAATAGAGCTAAACATAAATACCCATATTCAAATGCTAATAAAAGAAGGCACCTAATTATTAAACTAACAAATAGAAGAAACTGTTAATGCAGTGCCTTCTGAATTAGGTCTACTATGGCTGTTCATTAGCGATAACCCGCCAAAAACGGTGCAACGTGTTAAGCTTCATGCACTAGCCCCCTCTCACGTGTGACGCGGGAAAGCCTGGACTTGAACTCAAGACCTTAGGTCCTAATACCATGTTAAGTTTCATGCACTAGCCAACACAACCAAAAGTCCGAACTGATGGAAAGGGCTAGGCAATCCACATATAAATAGAGCTAAACATAAATACCCATATTCAAATGCTAATAAAAGAAGGCACCTAATTATTAAACTAACAAATAGAAGAAACTGTTAATGCAGTGCCTTCTGAATTAGGTCTACTATGGCTGTTCATTAGCGATAACCCGCCAAAAACGGTGCAACGTGTTAAGCTTCATGCACTAGCCCCCTCTCACGTGTGACGCGGGAAAGCCTGGACTTGAACTCAAGACCTTAGGTCCTAATACCATGTTAAGTTTCATGCACTAGCCAACACAACCAAAAGTCCGAACTGATGGAAAGGGCTAGGCAATCCACATATACACTTCAACACAAGCAAGATGTTGGAATATGAGCAGTCTCGGCAGATTAGGCAAACCCACTCATGAGCGATCTAACTTCAACGGTTGTCAACCTCTTACTGCTCGCTAAGGCAATCTCCAAGGTTATTATCTGATTATGCAAAAGAAATTGATTGAAAATAAGTTGTTACTGAGAGTAGACCATACATGTTCGTGTACAAAATGCACACGGGAAGATAATCAATGCAAAATAAAATCCTATGTAACCAAAACAAATTGCATAAAATGCTACTGTAATAGTGACAAGATACCTACCACGGGTTCAATAGATACACCCACTTCACTTAGCTCGATGATAATCCTATCACTGAAGCACATTTCACTGTACTGAAACTCGGGCCACACCTTGGCCTTCTCCATGACATTACTGTTCTTGTGTGACGGTTCATCATTGTATTTCCAATCAGATCCCAACATGAAACCATTAGGGCAATTCCCTGCAGCTTCAAAATTCAGCAAAGGCTCCAACTTATAACCTTCTGAATGAGATTTCCATCCTCCTTCATCAAAATGTATCTCATGTGTATCGAATGGATATCCTTCGCTTCTGTAAACGTCGTTGGCAATATCATCAACCTTATCTTCATCTATCCAAGCTTGAATAAGTCTTTGGCCAACCGAACCAACTTCTCGCACATCAATTCCTTGGACAAGTTGATCCAGGATAGGTTCAATGCAGCTTGTCCCCCAGGCACCTGAATCATTCACCATCCCATTCAGGGCATACCCATTTGGAAGAGCACTATGGTCATCTTTGTTGCTACCAGCCGGAGTTGATGGCTCTGAAATGTATTCAAGGCTACCCTGCAAAATGGAAAATTTTCAGCATAAATTGACTGGACCAGAAACAAATGGTAGGGATTAATGATAAATAGAGGGTATCAAACTAAGAATGCATTCTAGACTTCTATATATGGTAACTACCCACAAATGCATAGCTAACCAGACATATTTTTACAGTAGTGTAATGAAAGGAGTAATCTTCATAGCATACTATAGTACCTTGTATTTCCGACTTTCGTCTCCTTCAACTGACCTGCTCGCAGCAGAGTCATCTAGCAAATGTATCTAAACAATTGAAGTATTAATCAAGAAACCGCCGAGTAAAGAGTAATTATTTTGATAGAAAATAAGATCATGTATACCTGTTCACTTAGGTACGCTATGTCTTCCGTGGTCACAAAACCAAAGAAAGGATCCACCTGCCGCCAAAATGCACTTCCATAAGCAGACCCTAAAACAAGCAGAAACATCACTCAGTAACTTCCAAATAAAAAGATGATGCTGACTATGAAGTCAATGGCCAAAATCAGTCAAAACTGTGTTGAAAGTCGAAACCAGTTCAGAGTTGGTTTTTATCCGGTTTTGGAAGTCTGAGGTTGTAAAGTAGACAGTTTTGAAGTTTGGGGTTGTATCTTAGACTTTGTTGACAATTCAAGGTTATAATATGGACTTCTCCCAAAGATAAATGCTGGACTTTAAGGAGTATAGTAAATACTTAGAGCAGAATTTGCTGAAGCAAGCAGTTCCTCATGATCATCTTCTGATTGCACTGGCAAGTGAATAAAACAACGTCAGCAGAATGAAAGAACACTAGAATCATAAACAACAGTTGAACAATCGGTGGTGGGCATGTACCAGGAGAGTCCAACTGCAGATTGCTAATTGTATGCCTGGGGCGTGCATTGCCTTTACGCTCTGATATCTTCTTTATCAGTGGTCTTCCAGATTTACTGCAAGGAAAATTCACCGTAAGAATATCTCTGAGCCGTATCTCAAATGACTTGCGGTTGGTTGAGGGAAAAGTCTCACCTTTCGTTTCTCTCCGAGACTGTCCTTACACTTCTTTGTTTTGTAATCGGAGCATTTTCAAGCTTGTCAAGTGATGAAGGGGTACTGGGCCTGGTTGGAGTAAAACCACGACCAATCCTTCCTTGTCTTCGTGAAGAATCACCAATATCTTCATCAGCAGAAAACTTATTCTTTTTGGAAGGATGCCCAAGCATTGCAGTCTTTTGAAAACCACAGTGGCCATCATCCAGTTCACCAGCCCTTTTGCTTTTGTCCCTCAACTTTTTCTCAGCAAATCCAAACTCGCCTCCTTCAGGTCCAGTTGAGTGCCCGTGATCTCCCCGTTTGGCTTGTTGTGAACCATTTATAGATGCACGCCTGGGTAACCCAGCAGATTGTTCACTGATAGATGGACTTTCAAGCGAACCAGATACTAATGTCCCATCAGTGCTTGTGATGATGGGGAGATTTGACTTCCTTGCTGAACGGGAAATCTTCTGAGGCCTCTGCCCACCCCACTGGGTGGGAGGGGATAGTGAATGTGCAGACTTTGTACGTTTAGAATTGCCAGATCCACTAGCAGAATTCAACTTATTTGTGGCAGAAGGATGTTCCCAGTCATCAGGATTAGCTTGTAGTCGATGCCTGTTTGGAGATGACTTCAATAATGAACCAGAGTTTGATCGGGGTCCCCTAGCAGACCCGTTTGCCTTTGATACTGCTGTGATATTAGAACTAGTGTCATCTTCATTGAATCTGAAAAATTCAATGCATCAGATGCCATGCATTTTTACTTGCAGAAAGAAGCAACTGTTGGTAGAAAAAGGTAAGTCTTGGCACGCAGGAGGTAACTACGTCCATTCGATGTGGCAAGTGATGAATTGGGGTAAGAGGATACAAAGTGAAAGGTAGAGAAACATCTTACTTGTTAATAGCTTTGGGATTGGACATTTCCTTGTCTAAACCAAGTTGTCGATCCCTTTTGTTAGTAGGATGGAAACCACTGTCTTGGTCATTCCTATTGAGGGATCGCCCAACAAGACCATTTTGTGCAGAAAGCAAGTCTGCTTTACCAGTGCCAGAGACAGATGCAACAGTTCCAGACCTGCACATTCAGTTTCACATAATTAATACCCAGAAGAAGAAGAAAGAAGGTGCTGCATGGTCATGAGAAGGACTTCCTATTAAATTTTAGTGGAATTACTGAATTTGAAGAATGTACAGAGAGAAACAGTCGAATTTCTCAGAGCAAATGAAGCCTGAACAATAGAGAATCAGTGCAATGAAAAGCAAGGACCGAAGAATGAGTCTTTCACCTGAAACTAGGGGAATTTCCCATTCTTGCCCTGGCATCACTGTTAAACTTGTGTTGCATGCCTTGTTTCTGCTCCCGGTCTACATCCATGGTTCGTGAAGTACTAACAGATGAAACATCTGCCTTGATGGCAGAACGCTTTTTCTTCATCTTTGGCTTCTCCCAACCATCAATACTAGTTGCCAAGCCTCTCGTTTTTTCTTCAGGAACTGCTGGACCACCATTTGTAACTTTCCCAGGATCCGAGCTTCTATCAACGGGTGCCAACCCCCTTGAGATACTTGCGGTCCTTGAGTCAATCTAGTAAACCAGAAATAAGTCGTGTTATCAATTAAGAGAACAATCAAAATGTAAACTAAACAAATATATAACAATCCATAATAATAAGTTAAATAAAACTGGCAGGTCATCTGATTTCCATGCACAAGAAATATCATTTCATGCAAGTTAACAATGAAAAAAAAACAGCATATCAGAGTCAATGTAGTAGAACATATAGCTAAACAACATGACAAATGGAGAGAAAATCAGTTTAAAGCAAGGCCTAATTTGATAGTGTGGAAAACTAATAGAGATAGAGAGCAACCCGTACACTGAGTAGCAACACATAGTCATATCATTCCTTTTTGTCCAACACTTTAGCAACTAGTTATTAAACAACCATGTAGAAGAAAAGAAGTGACAAGCGGAGAGTTAAACAAAATTTAGCACTGCAAGCTACAACCTCCGTCATGGATGTACGCAATCTCCTATTTTGTACTGCATTCTTTGTCCTCTCTTCTCTTTGAGGCCCAAGTTCTGCATCATCTGCATTTAGATGGCCGTACGGGCCAATCCTGGACATAGCTCCTCCACACAAAGATGCAGTAGATCGTTCATTAGATGAACTGTCTCCACGGGAACGTTTTCGTGTAATGTTAGGACAACATTTATCAATCTTCGCTACAGCAGCACCAAAAGCTCTAGCTCTTAAACTGCAAAAACAAAAATCATACTGAATAATTAGTGCATAGTTAACATATAATCCATATGCACATTGTCTGCCCATAGAACGTTTCCTAGTACGATAAAATCAGTATTGTAGAAGAAAGGCCTATCTCCAATAAAAGATGCGTTTCTAAATTGGACACATCAGCCAATCAACTAATTAACAGAATTTACAGTTCCGTATTTGCTGCCGTCTTTCACATTCTTACTTCATCTGACAAGACAGCATAGAGAGTAGTACCTAGCTTTGTTTGACATCTCATTAATGTTATGCCTCAAACGTCTGATCTCTTCAACAGAATTAGGAAAGTTCCTTCCTGTACATGGAGCTGATGTTGATTCTTCTGGGGAAGTTCCAAATATGGAACTTACTGATTTTTTTACATCTAATCGAGATGCTTTCTGATCCAAAGTTGCTGCCCTTAGTTCCATGGCAAGGGATTGAAGCAAGGTAGCAGAGTCAACTGCTGGTGATCTTGTTGAGCTTGATACTGGGAACGTCGCATAATTATCACCACCTTCACGAAAGCTTCCTGACCTTTCCAATGAAGCAGACGAATATGACCCGCGTGATCCATTGAAGTATCCATGCCCATCAGGGCTGCCAGACAACAAGTCTGACTTTGTACTAGATGCCATTAACCTGGTTCTGGCAAGTTTACGCCGCTAAAAAGTTCAACATGAGTACAAAAAGTTGCAAAAGACTAATCTTGCAACCATTGAGCTCAAATGCCCAAGAAGCAGTGAGAGATCTCAAATCACAGAAATACCTGTCAATATAGAAGATCGTGAGTTATAAATAAATCATGGAACCAGTCTTTCACATCAAGTAATATGGTACGCTCCAAGTCCAAAGTAAGGAGCAAAAAAGATAGCTTTGACCAAAGAAAACACAGGACACTAATGGATTGTGCCACCACTTAATGTTTTAAATAAATATTTCTGCGTGTGACATCTTGTTCTATTCCATGATTTTTACAAACACAAACTTCTTTCCGTGTAAAGAAACTTTCTACGTATTAATATTGACCGATAAAACATAGTCTGCAAAACAGGCCAACTGCAGTGTGACACGCTAGTCGTACATAAATTATAAATAAACAACTTGTCAAATTATATGCGACGCGTCCATTAATGCAACAATACTATTAATAAATGCAACCAGCTCTACTCCTTCCATAAGTCTTGGGGTACACTATGAGACACAAAATTTGTTTGTTTTCCATCAGATTAGACTTCTAGTTTGTTGTCAAATCCCAAATCCGGTTAATCATGCCATAGTGACAATGTAATGCACAGAGCAAAGCTCGACAGAGATACTAGCAACTCCTAAGGATGAGCTCTAGTACAAACCGAAGGCCACTTGACAATCAGCGTCAACAACAGAAATGCACCATCTACAAGGAAAAGGACGACATAGCGACTTCTACCCAAAGTTCTTGGAGCTAGCTAACAAATCAAATAAATCATGATACATGGCTCCATGCAACGTCCATCAATGACCAAAATGTAGAAGTTGCCGAAGCGCAAAATGAAGCACTGAGAACTACTCTCAATTCTTTTTCAAAGGTTCAGCAAACTCGGCCATTCTCGGTTGCCAAACCCCGCAGAAAATTTATAAGTCTCGCGCTAGCTACAATCAAGAATTCACCAAATTCAAAGGTAACGAAGCTTGCCACTACAGCACTCTAGGCCGCCTCTATTGATCCAGCCGGCTCAACCAACCGCCACTCACCGCCCGGATCTCAGCAGAGATCCCAGCAATTCCAGTTGAATCCAGCACATACCATCTCTCGTGAACCTCTCCACTGCCCTGCCACCATCAGCAACAGCACCGTCATCCTAGACGCCCCGACCCCTGCCGGATCCCATGGCCAAACCCTTGTGGCGGATCAACCCCCGGGGTGGGCCCACATGTCAGACCACGCGTCGCACAAAGAAATCCCGCCCGCAAGCTCAGACAGCTGCCTCCGAGCACCCCGCGCATGCGGGAACAGCACGATTGCTCGGCGGGATCAAATTGGGCGTAAATGGTGGGATTAGGGCTTACCAAGAGCGCAGGGATCCGGATCTTCAATCCGGCGGGGGAGCTCGCCGCGGAAGAGGAGCAATCGAGCGGAGAGAAGCACAGCGTCGGGGGAGGGCGGGGGAGGGGGGAGGCTCGGAGGAAGAGCTCGAGTTGGAGAGAGCTTCCAGGGGAGAAAGGGCGGCTTCGGTGAAGGCGGAGGAAGGAAGGGGACGAGGTGGGGTCGCCGTCGGTCTGAACGGACGAAGGGGAAAAACGAGTCAGCTAAAACGGTGGCGGTGGCTGTGCCAATGACATGTGGGACCGGGCTCGCTGGGCAGTGGCAGAGGGCCGGTGATGTGCGAGGATTTCGTTGGCCTGATGGGTACAATCTCCTGTAAAGCCAACATTTAGAGCTACTGGTTAAGCAGTCTCAGGGCATGTTTAGATTGCGGCATTTTCCTGAAGAATGTCAATCTTGTTTAACCTCCAACGGAATACAAATGATTTTCAGATAGGCTAGAAAATACTTACTTTTTCAATTGTTCAAGGTAACTATGAAACAAAAAAACTACTGAAAGGAATGTCGAGTGGGTGGTCCTAGAACGCGACGGGTAGGAGTGACAAGGCGGAGCGGCGAAGAAGAAGGTGGGGAAGAAAGGAAATAAAAAGAGAGGGTGCACTAGCTAGAGTGGTAAGGACAATAATGACAGGCGACCGGCGAGTGGTGCACTAATGACGGAGAGGATAATAAGCCCCCCCCCCTCCTAAGATGTGAGCACAGAGTGCACGACCGAGAAGCGGCGATGCCCTGACTTGGCATTGTCAAAGCCTATGAAATTAGCTGATAATAGTGGATCTAAGGAAGAGCACGATAATGCAACAACTAAGAAAGAAGAAATATTTGTGAGTCAAAAAAGGAGGAAGAAAGGTTGGGAAATGATGGGGGTTTTGGAAAGAATTGTGAGACGACGTTGGCGTAGGATAATGTTTGAATTGACTAACTGGTGGCAGATTCACCCCTCCGGTGGCTTGGTGGTGACGTGATAATTGGTCTTGAATTTCTTGCATGCATCGGTACGTGTTGTAGACCCTGTGGCATTGATCTTCTCATAATTTTTCCTTGTTCGCTTGATGTGCCAGCTGGCTAATGGAGTAATCATCTCGTATTTGATCATCTTCTGCTTTCTTGATCTCCTTTTCTTCATTCTTCTTCTAATCCTATGGTGTGGAGAGTTGCAACATTCTTTCGAGTCTCCCCATTCTCATTTATTTTTCTTCATCGAAAGTCTCTTCATGATCTTCTCCAGAGTAGGGGGTGCAAACTTTCGAGTATGTTGTCATGTACTACTATCATTCTCATATTATCATGAACATGGTTAGAGAATTATTATTCACCTGCTATACTGTGTTTTCGAGCTAACGTTCTACCTTTGTCTTGCTATAGCATCATATTTAGTTTCTCACATGTATTGAGATTACATTCGGCAGAAAGTATGTCATAAATGAATATTGTTCACGCTACAAAATTTGCTCTATTTTGCGATGTTTCACTTGTGTCATGTATAACCGTTTTTCATCACGAAAAATACACTGGCGACATTTTCCGGTCATCACCCCTACCGTCATCGAAACGTCGTCATAAAAAATAAAATCTTGACGGTACCACTTCCTTCTTCATGCAAGATCGTATCTTAGGTGACGAACCAAAAAATGTAGACAAAACTATCTTCTGCGACGACCAAAAAATGTCACTAGAACTTTCACCATATACTAAAAAGCGACCCATCATGTTTGACCAGTCAATGAATCTAACGTACGGGCCCATAATATGCTGACGTGGCACCTTACAGCTGGGCCAGCCAAGATTTTATCACTGATCGTGCCCGTCAATAATAATCGGTTTGACCGATCAAAGATCCTAACATGTGGGCCCATGGGATGTTGACGTGGCTGCTTATATGTGGGTCCGAAAGCTGGTGATGGGACACATTTCCATCACTATTACCGCCATGGTTTATTCATTGTTACAACTGTCAACCAAATTTGAATTTTAAAATCTGTAAAATATCAAATATGAGAATGAAATGACTTTCGTTAACACTAAAAACAGACATGCTTAACACAATTCTGATAATGATCAGCCAACTGAGAAAGTAACACACACGACATAAAAACAAACCGACAGAGTACCACACATTACAAAATATAATAAGGGACAACCAAAGTTTTCGGACGAAGAAGACCACCATCAAGGTTGAGACATGTTGTTGTCAAAGCCCCCCAAAGTGGGCTACGACATGTTGTTGTCATATCCCCCCCCCCTCCCCCAAAAAAAGGCTACGGCATGCTTTTGTCAGAGTCGCCCTGCATCCTTAAGAGAAAACTAAAGTTCCTTCTAGTTGTGATCGCTTCTTTTCCATAGAAGCAGTTTTCTCCTCTTGTGCCTTCTTGAGAGCTGCAATTTCATCTAGCTACTTTGTTTTCATCTCTTCGATTTCATGTTGTTGCGTTGCCATTCTTGCATTCAACTCTTCATGATACCTATCGGCTGCTGATCTCGCAACTACCTCCTGAGTTGCAAGCCTCTCTTCAAGGTCCCTAATGCGTTCATGAGAGGTTGTCCTCTGCCTGGAGGAAGATGACTCTCCCGTATTTACGAGGAACGTGCTATGCTTGGAAACTGTGACGCCCCCGATTCAATCGTACACTAATCATGCACACAAATGTGTACGATCAAGATCAGGGACTCACGGGAAGATATCACAACACAACTCTACAAATAAAATAAGTCGTACAAGCATCATAATACAAGCCAGGGGCCTCGAGGGCTCGAATACAAGTGCTCGATCATAGACGAGTCAGCGGAAGCAACAATATCTGAGTACAGACATAAGTTAAACAAGTTTGCCTTAAGAAGAGGCGCAGGCCTCCTGCCTGGGATCCTCCTAAACTACTCTTGGTCGTCGCCAGCAGCCTACACGTAGCAGTAGGCACCTCCAGTGTAGTAGGAGTCATCATCGACGGTGTCGTCTGGATCCTGGACTCCATCGTCTGGTCGCAGCAATCGGGTAGAGAAATGGGGAAAAGGGGGAACAAGGCAACCGTGAGTACTCATCCAAAGTACTCGCAAGCAAGGAGCTACACTACATATGCATGGATATATGTGTAAGGGGCCATATCAGTGGACTGAACTGCAGAATGCCAGAATAAGAGGGGGGTATCTAATCCTGTCGAATACTACACTTCTGGCAGCCCCTGTCTTGCAGCATATAGAAGATAGTAGAATGAAGTCCTCCAAGTAGCATCGCATAGCATAATCCTACCCGACGATCCCCTCCTCGTTGCCCTATTAGAGAGCGACCACCGGGTTGTATCTGGCACTTGGAAGGGTGTGTTTTATTAAGTATCCGGTTCTAGTTGTCATAAGGTCAAGGTACAACTCCGGGTCGTCCTTTTACCGAGGGACACGGCTATTCGAATAGATTAACTTCCCTGCAGGGGTGCACCACATAGCCCAACACGCTTGATCCCATTTGGTCGGACACACTTTCCTGGGTCATGCCCGGCCTCGGAAGATCAACACGTCGCAGCCCCACCTAGGCTCAACAGA
Organism: Aegilops umbellulata; assembly: GCA_032464435.1. Classification (NCBI taxonomy): domain Eukaryota; kingdom Viridiplantae; phylum Streptophyta; class Magnoliopsida; order Poales; family Poaceae; genus Aegilops; species Aegilops umbellulata. Next base: position 367,785,559 of record CP136054.1, on the reverse strand, counting down.
GAGGTCAGCACGTCGGTCTAAATCCTATGCGCGCAGGGGTCTGGGCCCATCGCCCATTGCACACCTGCACGTTGTGTACGCGGTCGGAGAGCAGACCTAGCAACCTCCATTACAAAGGAAGTCACGTTACGCGGTCCAACCCGGCGCGCGCCGCTCAATCGCTGATGTCACGAAGGCTTCGGCTGATACCACGACGCCGAGTGCCCATATCTTTCCCACGTAGTTGGTTAGTGCGTATAGACCAAATGGCCAGACTCAGATCAAATACCAAGATCTCGTTAAGCGTGTTAAGTATCCGCGAACGCCGACAGGGCCAGGCCCACCTCTCACCCAGGTAGCCTTGACCTGCCCTGCTGCTCCGCCACAAAGATCCACACAGAGGGCCGTCGGGACAAAGGTCCTTTCATCCCCCAATCCGTGAATCACTCGCGGGTACTCCTCGAGCCAACCCGACTTTGGTCACCACATGTATCATGTTTAAAGTATAGTATATACCCGTGATCACCTCCCAAGTGATCACGGCCCGATAGTATAGCATAGCAGACGAACAAGAATGTAGGGCCACTGATGGTAAACTAGCTTCCTAAACTAAGCAGGTAGGATTGCAGGTAAAGGTATCAACAGTAGCAACAAGGACAGGCTATGCATCAGGATAGGAATAACGAAAGCAGTAACATGCTACACTACTCTAATGCAAGCAGTATAGAGGAGAGTAGGCGATATCCGGTGATCAAGGGGGGGGCTTGCCTGGTTGCTCTGGCAAGAGAGAGGGCTCGTCAACTCCGTAGTCGTACTGGGTAGCAGCGGCGTCGGTCTCGTAGTCTATCGGAGAGAAGAGGGGGAAGAAACAATGAATATAATGCAAACAGATGCATAACGATGCATGACAAGACAAGTAGCGGTGCTAGGGGTGCCCTAGCGCGGTATGAGGTGGTACCGGTGAAGGGGGGAAACTGTTGGGGAACGTTGCAGAAAATTAAAAATTTTCCTACGGTTTCACCAAGATCCATCTATGAGTTCATCTAAGCAACGAGTCATGGGAGAGAGATTGCATCTACATACCACTTTGTAGATCGCGAGCGGAAGCGTTCAACGAACGGGGATGAGGTAGTCGTACACGACGTGATCCAAATCACCGGAGATCCTAGCACCGAAAGGACGGCACCTCCGCGTTCAACACACGTACGGTCAGCGTAACGTCTCCTTCTTCTTGATCCAGCAAGGCAAAGGAGAGGTTGAGGAAGATGGCTCCAGCAGCAGCACGACGGCGTGGTGATGGTGGAGCTGCAGTACTCCGGCAGGGCTGCGCCGAGCTCTACGAAGGAGGAGGAGATGTTGGAGAGGGAGAGGGAGGCGCCAGGGCAAAGGGGTGCGGCTGCCCCCCTCCCCTCCCCCTTTTATATAGTCCCCTAGGGGGGGCGCCGGCCCTAGGAGATGTTGGGGAACGTTGCAGAAAATTAAAATTTTTCCTACGGTTTCACCAAGATCCATCTATGAGTTCATCTAGCAACGAGTATTCAGATTAGATAGCATCTACATACCACTTTGTAGATCGCAACGGAAGCGTTCGAGTGAACGTGGATGAGGTAGTCGTACTTGCCGTGATCCAATTCACCGATGATCTAGTACCGAACGGACGGCACCTCCGCGTTCAACACACGTACGGGACGGGAGACGTCTCCTCCTTCTTGATCCAGCAAGGGGGGAGGAGAGGTTGAGGAAGATCCACCACGACGGTGTGGTGGTGGATGCAGCAGAACTCCGGCAGGGCTTCGCTAAGCAACTACGGGAGGAGGAGGAGGTGTTGCAGGGAGGAGGGAGGAGCCAGGGCATAGGGTGCGGCCACCCCTCCCTCCCCTCCCTTTATATAGGCGCATTAGAGGGGGGGAGGGCGCAGCCTTGCCCCTTCCTCCAAGGAAGGGGTGCGGCCAAGAGGGGGGGAGGAGTCCATCCTCCCCAAGGCACCTCGGAGGCGCCTTCCCCTCTTTGGACTCTCCCCTCTCCAAGTCTCCTTGGCGCATGGGCCCTTGGGGCTGGTGCCCTTGGCCCATGTAGGCCAGGGCGCACCCCCTATAGCCCATGTGGCCCCCCGGGGCAGGTGGACCCCCCCGGTGGACCCCCGGGACCCCTCCGGTGGTCCCGGTACAATACCGATAACACCGAAACTTGTCCCGATGGCCAAAATAGCACTTCCTATATATAATTCTTTACCTCCGGACCATTCCGGAACTCCTCGTGACGTCCGGGATCTCATCCGGGACTCCGAACAACATTCGGGTTACTGCATATACATATCTTCACAACCCTAGCGTCACCGAACCTTAAGTGTGTAGACCCTACGGGTTCGGGAGACATGCAGACATGACCGAGACGGCTCTCGGGCAATAACCAACAGCGGTATCTGGATACCCATGTTGGCTCCCACATGCTCCACGATGATCTCATCGGATGAACCACGATGTCGAGGATTCAATTAATCCCGTATACGATTCCCTTTGTCAATCGGTATTTTACTTGCCCGAGATTCGATCGTCGGTATCCCAATACCTCGTTCAATCTCGTTATTGGCAAGTCACTTTTCTCGTTACCGTAATGCATGATCCCGTGATCAAACACTTTGATCGCCTTGAGATCATTGTGATGATGCATTACCGAGAGGGCCCGGTGATACCTCTCCGTCAAGCGGAGTGACAAAACCCAGTCTCGATCCATGTCAACCCAACAGACACTTTCAGAGATACCCGTAGTATACCTTTATAGTCACCCAGTTACGTTGTGACGTTTGGCACACCCAAAGCACTCCTACGGTATCCGGGAGTTACATGATCTCATGGTCTAAGGAAAGGATACTTGACATTGGAAAACTCTAGCAAACGAACTATGCGATCTTATGCTATGTTTAGGATTGGGTCTTGTCCATCACATCATTCTCCTAATGATGTGATCCCGTTATCGATGACATCCAATGTCCATAGTCAGGAAACCATGACTATCTGTCGATCAACGAGCTAGTCAACTAGAGGCTCACTAGGGACATGTTTGTTGTCTGTTATTCACACATGTATTACGATTTCCGGATAACACAATTATAGCATGAATAAAGACAATTATCATGAATAAGGAAATATAATAATAATGCTTTTATTATTGCCTCTAGGGCATATTTCCAACAGTCTCCCACTTGCACTAGAGTCAATAATCTAGTTACATTGTGATGAATCGAACACCCATAGAGTTCTGGTGCTGATCATGTTTTGCCTTAGGGAGAGGTTTAGTCAACGGATCCGCGACATTCAGATCCGTGTGTACTTTACAAATTTCTATGTCTCCATCTTGAACATTTTCACGAATGGAGTTGAAGCGACGCTTGATGTGCCTGGTCTTCTTGTGAAACCTGGGCTCCTTTGCAAGTGCAATAGCTCCAGTGTTGTCACAGAAGAGCTTGATTGGCCCCGACGCATTGGGTATGACTCCGAGGTCGGTGATGAACTCCTTCACCCAAATTGCTTCATGTGCTGCCTCCGAGGCTGCCATGTACTCCGCTTCACATGTAGATCCCGCCACGACGCTTTGCTTGCAACTGCACCAGCTTACTGCCCCACCATTCAAAATATACACGTATCCGGTTTGTGACTTAGAGTCATCCAGATCTGTGTCGAAGCTAGCGTCGACGTAACCTTTTACGACGAGCTCTTCATCACCTCCATAAACGAGAAACATTTCCTTGGTCCTTTTCAGGTACTTCAGGATATTCTTGACCGCTGTCCAGTGTTCCTTGCCGGGATTACTTTGGTACCTTCCTACCAAACTTACGGCAAGGTTTACATCAGGTCTGGTACACAGCATGGCATACATAATAGAACCTATGGCTGAGGCATAGGGGATGACACTCATCTCTTCTATATCTTCTGCCGTGGTCGGACATTGAGCTGAGCTCAAATTCACACCTTGTAACACAGGTAAGAACCCTTTCTTAGATTGATCCATATTGAATTTCTTCAATATCTTATCAAGGTATGTGCTTTGTGAAAGACCTATGAGGCGTCTCGATCTATCTCTATAGATCTTGATGCCTAATATATAAGCAGCTTCTCCAAGGTCCTTCATTGAAAAACTTTTATTCAAGTAGGCCTTAATGCTGTCCAAGAGTTCTATATCATTTCCCATCAAAAGTATGTCGTCTACATATAATATGAGAAATGCTACAGCGCTCCCACTCACTTTCTTGTAAACACAGGCTTCTCCATAAGTCTGTGTAAACCCAAACACTTTGATCATCTCATCAAAGCGAATGTTCCAACTCCGAGATGCTTGCACCAGCCCATAAATCGAGCGTTGGAGCTTGCACACCTTGTCAGCATTCTTAGGATCGACAAAACCTTCCGGCTGCATCATATACAATTCTTCCTTAAGGAAACCATTAAGGAATGCCATTTTGACGTCCATTTGCCATATCTCATAATCATAGTATGCGGCAATTGCTAACATGATTCGGACGGACTTCAGCTTCGCTACCGGTGAGAAAGTCTCATCGTAGTCAATTCCTTGAACTTGTCGATAACCCTTAGCGACAAGCCGAGCTTTATAGATGGTTACATTACCATCCGCGTCTGTCTTCTTCTTAAAGATCCATTTATTTTCTATGGCTCGCCGTTCAACGGGCAAGTCAGTCAAAGTCCACACTTTGTTTTCATACATGGATCCTATCTCGGATTTCATGGCTTCCAGCCATTTGTCGGAATCCGGGCCCGCCATTGCTTCCTCATAGTTCGAAGGTTCACCGTTGTCTAACAACATGATTTCCAAGACAGGGTTCCCGTACCACTCTGGTGCGGAACGTGTCCTTGTGGACCTTCGAATTTCAGTATGAGCTTGATTAGAAGCATCTTGATCATCATCATTAATTTCCTCTCTAGTCGGTGCAGGCACCTCAGAAACGTTTTCTTGAGTTTCGCCATTTTCCGGTTCAAGAGGTAACACTTCATCAAGTTCTACTTTCCTCCCACTTACTTCTTTCGAGAGAAACTCTTTCTCTAGAAAGGATCCATTCTTGGCAACAAAGATCTTGCCTTCGGATCTGAGGTAGAAGGTATACCCAACAGTTTCTTTAGGGTATCCTATGAAGACGCATTTTTCCGACTTGGGTTCGAGCTTTTCAGGTTGAAGTTTCTTGACATAAGCATCGCATCCCCAAACTTTTAGAAACGACAGCTTAGGTTTCTTCCCAAACCATAATTCATACGGTGTCGTCTCAACGGATTTCGACGGAGCCCTATTTAAAGTGAATGCGGTAGTCTCTAAAGCATAGCCCCAAAAAGATAGCGGTAAGTCGGTAAGAGACATCATAGATCGCACCATATCTAATAGAGTGCGATTACGACGTTCGGACACACCATTACGCTGAGGTGTTCCAGGCGGCGTGAGTTGTGAAACTATTCCACATTTTCTTAAGTGTGTGCCAAATTCGTGACTCAAGTATTCTCCTCCACGATCTGATCGTAGAAACTTGATCTTTCTTTCACGTTGATTTTCAACCTCACTCTGAAATTCCTTGAACTTTTCAAAGGTCTCAGACTTGTGTTTCATTAAGTAGACATACCCATATCTACTCAAGTCATCAGTGAGGGTGAGAACATAACGATAGCCACCGCGAGCCTCAACACTCATTGGACCGCACACATCGGTATGTATGATTTCCAATAAGTTGGTTGCTCGCTCCATTGTTCCTGAGAACGGAGTCTTGGTCATTTTACCCATGAGGCATGGTTCGCACATGTCAAATGATTCATAATCAAGAGACTCTAAAAGTCCATCTGCATGGAGCTTCTTCATGCGTTTGACACCTATGTGACCAAGGCGGCAGTGCCACAAATATGTGGGACTATTGTTATCAACTTTAACTCTTTTGGTATTCACACTATGAATATGTGTATCATCACGTACGAGATTCATTAAGAATAAACCATTAACCATCGGAGCATGACCATAAAACATATCTCTCATATAAATAGAACAACCATTATTCTCGGATTTAAATGAGTAGCCATCTCGAATTAAACGAGATCCAGACACAATGTTCATGCTCAAACTTGGCACTAAATAACAATTATTGAGGTTTAAAACTAATCCCGTAGGTAAATGTAGAGGCAGCGTGCCGACGACGATCACATCGACCTTGGAACCATTCCCGACGCGCATCGTCACCTCGTCCTTCGCCAATCTCCGTTTATTCCGCAGCTCCTGCTTTGAGTTACAAATGTGAGCAACTGCACCGGTATCAAATACCCAAGAGCTACTACGAGTACTGGTAAGGTACACATCAATTACATGTATATCACATATACCTTTGGTTTTGCCGGCCTTCTTGTCCGCTAAGTATTTGGGGCAGTTCCGCTTCCAGTGACCACTTCCCTTGCAATAAAAACACTCAGTCTCGGGCTTGGGTCCATTCTTTGGCTTCTTCCCGGCAACTTGCTTACCGGGCGCGGCAACTTCCTTGCCGTCCTTCTTGAAGTTCTTTTTACCCTTGCCCTTCTTGAACTTAGTGGTTTTATTCACCATCAACACTTTATGCTCCTTCTTGATTTTTACTTCTGCTGATTTCAGCATAGCATATACCTCACGAATGGTCTTTACCATCCCCTGCATATTGTAGTTCATCACAAAGCTCTTGTAGCTAGGTGGAAGCGACTGGAGGATTCTGTTAATGACCGCTTCATCCGGGAGATTAACTTCCAGTTGAGTCAAGCGGTTGTGCAACCCAGACATTTTGAGTATGTGCTCACTGACAGAGCCATTTTCCTCCATCTTACAGCTAAAGAATTTGTCAGAGACTTCATATCTCTCGACCCGGGCATGAGCTTGGAAAACCATTTTCAGCTCTTCGAACATCTCATATGCTCCATGTCTCTCAAAACGCTTTTGGAGCCCCGGCTCTAAGCTGTAAAGCATGCCGCACTGAACGAGGGAGTAATCATCGCAGCGTGACTGCCAAGCGTTCATAACGTCTTGTTCTGCAGGGAGAATAGGTGCGTCACCCAGCGGTGCTCATAGGACATAATCTTTCTTGGCAGCTATGAGGATGATCCTCAGGTTCCGGACCCAGTCCGTATAGTTGCTACCATCGTCTTTCAGCTTGGTTTTCTCTAGGAACGCGTTGAAGTTGAGGACTACGTTGGCCATTTGATCTACAAGACATATTGTAAATATTTAGACTAAGTTCATGATAATAAAGTTCATTTAATAAAATTATTTAATGAACTCCCACTTAGATAGACATCCCTCTTCCAGTCATCTAAGCATTACATGATCCGAGTCAACTAGGCCGTGTCCGATCATCACGTGAGACGGACTAGTCAACATCGGTGAACATCTTCATGTTGATCGTATCTTCTATACGACTCATGCTCGACCTTTCGGTCTTCTGTGTTCCGAGGCCATGTCTGTACATGCTAGGCTCGTCAAGTCAACCTAAGTGTTTCGCGTGTGTAAATCTGTCTTACACCCGTTGTATGTGAACGTTAGAATCTATCACACCCGATCATCACGTGGTGCTTCGAAACAACGAACTGTCGCAACGGTGCACAGTTAGGGAGAACACTTTCTTGAAATTATTATGAGGGATCATGTTATTTACTACCGTCGTTCTAAGTAAACAAGATGCAAAACATGATAAACATCACATGCAATCAAATAACAAACGTGACATGATATGGCCAATATCACATAGCTCCTTTGATCTCCATCTTGGGGCTCCATGATCATCTTGTCACCGGCTTGACACCATGATCTCCATCATCGTGTCTCCATGAAGTTGCTCGCCAACTATTACTTCTACTACTATGGCTAACGCGTTTAGCAATAAAGTAAAGTAATTTACATGGCGTTTCTCAATAACACGCAGGTCATACAAAATAAAGACAACTCCTATGGCTCCTGCCGGTTGTCATACTCATCGACATGCAAGTCGTGTTTCCTATTACAATAGCATGAACATCTCATACATCACATATAGATCATTCATCATACATCACAACTTTGGCCATATCATATCACAAAGCACTTGCTGCAAAAACAAGTTAGACGTCCTCTAATTGTTGTTGCAAGTTTTTTACGTGGCTGAATTAGGGTTCTAGCAAGAACGTTTTCTTACCTACGTAAAAGCCACAACGTGATTTGTCAACTTCTATTTACCCTTCATAAGGACCCTTTTCATCGAATCCGCTCCAACTAAAGTGGGAGAGACAGACACCCGCCAGCCACCTTATGCAACTAGTGCATGTTAGTCGGTGGAACCGGTCTCACGTAAGCGTACGTGTAAGGTTGGTCCGGGCCGCTTCATCCCACAATACCGCTGAAGCAAGATAATACTAGTAGCGGCAAGAAGAGTTGACAACATCTACGCCCACAACAAATTGTGTTCTACTCGTGCAATAGAGAACTACGCATAGACCTAGCTCATGATGCCACTGTTGGGGAACGTTGCAGAAAATCAAAATTTTTCCTACGGTTTCACCAAGATCCATCTATGAGTTCATCTAGCAACAAGTCATGGGAGAGAGAGATTACATCTACATACCACTTTGTAGATCGCGAGCGGAAGCGTTCAACGAACGGGGATGAAGTAGTCGTACACACCGTGATCCAAATCACCGGAGATCCTAGCACCGAAAGCACGGCACCTCCGCGTTCAACACACGTACGATCAGCGTAACGTCTCCTTCTTCTTGATCCAGCAAGGCAAAGGAGAGGTTGGGGAAGAAGACTCCAGCAGCAGCACGACGGCGTGGTGATGGTGGAGCCGCAGTACTCCGACAGGGCTTCGCCGAGCTCTTACGGAGGAGGAGGAGGTGTTGGAGAGGGAGAGGGAGGCGCCAGGGCAAAGGGTATCCAGCCCCCTCTCCCCTCCCCCTTTATATAACCCCCTTGGGGGGACGCCGGCCCTAGGAGAAGGAATCTCCTAGGGGGGCGGCGGCCAGGGAGGGGGGCTTGCCCCCCAAGCAAGGGGGGCGCCCCCTTTAGGGTTCCCCCCCCAACCCTAGGCGCATGGGCCTTTGGGGGGGGAGGCGCACCAGCCCACTATGGGCTGGTTCCCTCCCTCATACAGCCCATGGGGCCCTCCGGGATAGGTGGCCCCACCCGGTGGACCCCCCGGGACCCTCCGGTGGTCCCGGTACAATACCGATAACCCCGAAACTTGTCCCGATGTCCGTATGATGACTTTCCATATATAAATCTTTACCTCCGGACCATTCCGAAACTCCTCGTGACGTCCGGGATCTCATCCGGGACTCCGAACAACATTCGGGTTACTGCATATACATATCTTCACAACCCTAGCGTCACCGAACCTTAAGTGTGTAGACCCTACGGGTTCGGGAGACATGCAGACATGACCGAGATGGCTCTCGGGCAATAACCAACAGCGGGATCTGGATACCCATGTTGGCTCCCACATGCTCCACGATGATCTCATCGGATGAACCACGATGTCGAGGATTCAATTAACCCCGTATACGATTCCCTTTGTCAATCGGTATTTTACTTGCCCGAGATTCGATCGTCGGTATCCCAATACCTCGTTCAATCTCGTTACCGGCAAGTCACTTTTCTCGTACCGTAATGCATGATCCCGTGATCAAACACTTTGATCACACTGAGCTCATTATGATGATGCATTACCGAGAGGGCCCGTTGATACCTCTCCGTCAAGCGGAGTGACAAATCCCAGTCTTGATCCATGTCAACCCAACAGACACTTTCAGAGATACCCGTAGTATACCTTTATAGTCACCCAGTTACGTTGTGACGTTTGGCACACCCAAAGCACTCCTACGGTATCCGGGAGTTACACGATCTCATGGTCTAAGGAAAGGATACTTGACATTGGAAAACTCTAGGAAACGAACTATGCGATCTTATGCTATGTTTAGGATTGGGTCTTGTCCATCACATCATTCTCCTAATGATGTGATCCCGTTATCAAATGACATCCAATGTCCATAGTCAGGAAACCATGACTATCTGTTGATCAACGAGCTAGTCAACTAGAGGCTCACTAGGGACATGTTGTTGTCTGTTATTCACACATGTATTACGATTTCCGGATAACACAATTATAGCACGAATAAAGACAATTATCATGAATAAGGAAATATAATAATAATGCTTATATTATTGCCTCTAGGGCATATTTCCAACAGACAGTACCTTCATTAACCATAAAGTGGCACTTTTCCCAATTCAAGAGAAGATTAGTTTCTTCACATCTCTTCAAAACTCGATCAAAGTTGCTCAAGCAATCATCAAAAGAGGATCCATAAACGGAGAAATCATCCATGAAAACCTCACAAATCTTTTCACAAAAGTCAGAGAATATAGCCATCATGCATCTTTGAAAGGTAGCAGGTGCATTACATAAACCAAAAGGCATACATCTATAAGCAAAAGTACCAAAAGGGCAAGTAAAAGTGGTCTTCGCTTGATCATCAGCTAACACATGTATTTGAGAGAAACCAGAATAACCATCTAGAAAGCAAAAATGTGTGTGTTTGGATAATATTTCTAGCATTTGATCAATGAATGGAAAGGGGTAATGATCTTTTTTAGTAGCTTTATTTAATTTACTGAAGTCAATTACCATCCTATAACCTGTAATAATTCTTTGCGGAATCAATTCATCTTTATCATTAGGAACGACAGTAATACCTCCTTTCTTAGGAACACAATGGACAGGACTTACCCACTGACTATCAGCAACGGGATAAATTATACCTGCCTCAAGGAGTTTTAGTATTTCCTTTCTTACCACTTCTTTCATCTTAGGATTTAATCGTCGTTGATGATCAATAACTGGTTTGGTGTCTTTCTCCAAATTTATTTTGTGTTGACATAGAGTGGGACTAATTCCCTTAAGATCATCAAGAGTATATCCAATAGCAGCACGGTGCTTCTTCAGAGTTTTCAATAATTTTTCTTCCTCCTTCTCTGAAAGGTTAGCAATAATAATAACATGATATATCTTCTTTTCATCAAGATAAGCATATTTAAGAGTATCATGCAATGGTTTAAGCTCAAACACGGGATCACCCTTGGGTGGAGGGGGATCCCCTAAGATTTCAACAGGCAAGTTGTGTTTCAGAATAGGTCCTTGTTTAAAGAACACTTCATCTATTTCCCTTCTTTCATTCATAAACATATCATTTTCATGGTCTAGCAAATATTGTTCTAAAGAATCACTAGGAGGTACGGCAATAGAAGCAAGACCAATAATTTCATTTTTACTAGGCAATTCCTCTTCGCGGTGTTGTCTATGAAATTTAGAAAAGTTAAACTCATGAGACATATCACCTAGACCAATAGTAACAACATCCTTTTCGCAGTCTATCTTAGCATTAACAATGTTTAAGAAGGGTCTACCAAATATAATGGGACAAAAGCTATCTTGTGGGGAACCAAGAACAAGAAAATCAGCAGGATATTTAGTTTTCCCACACAAGACTTCAACATCTCTAACAATCCCAACTGGTGAAATAGTATCTCTATTGGCAAGTTTACTTGTAACATCAATTTCTTCTAACTCAGTAGGTGCAATATCATGCATAATTTCTTTGTATAAATCGATAGGTATTGCACTACCACTAGCGCCCATATCACACAAGCCATGATAACAATGATCCCCTATTTTAACAGAAATAACAGGCATGCCTACCACAGGTCTATGTTTGTCTTTAGCACAAGGTTTAGCAATTCTAGCAGTCTCATCACAGAAATAAATGACATGCCCATCAATATTATCTGCCAAGAGATCTTTAACAATAGCAATATTAGGTTCAACTTTAACTTGCTCAGGAGGTGTATGAGTTCTAATATTGCTTTTATGAACCACAGTTGAAGCTTTAGCATGATCCTTTATTCTGACAGGGAAAGGTGGTTTCTCAACATAAGCAGTAGGAACAATAGGATCATTATAAGTGATAGTCTTTTCTTCAACTTTAATAGGTGCAACTACTTTTACTTCTATGGGAGGATGATATTTAAACCACTTCTCCTTAGGGAGATCAACATGAGTAGCAAAGGATTCACAGAAAGAAGCTACTATCTCAGAGTCAAGTCCATATTTAGTGCTAAATTTACGGAAAACATCGGTATCCATAAAAGATTTAACACAATCAAACTTAGGTGTTATACCTGACTCCTTACCTTAAGGTCCCAATCTTCATAGTTGCGTTTAATTCTTTCCAATAAATCCCATTTGAATTCAGTAGTCTTCATCATAAAAGAGCCAGCACAAGAAGTATCGAGCATGGTGAGATTGTTGTCAGAAAGCCGAGATAAAAATTTTGAATAATCATTTCTCTTGAGAGCTCATGATTGGGGCATAAATATAACATTGATTTAAGCCTCCCCCAAGCTTGAGCGATGCTTTCTCCTTCGCGAGGCCAAAAATTATATATATAATTACGATCACGATGAACAAGATGCATAGGATAAAACTTGTGATGAAATTCCAATTTCAATAGTTTGTAGTTCCATGATCCCATATCATCACATAGCCTATACCATGTCAATGCATCTCCCTTCAAAGATAAAGGGAAGACCTTCTTCTTGATAACATCATCGGGCATACATGCAAGCTTAAATAATCCACAAACTTCATCCACATAGATTAGGTGCTCATCAGGATGTAATGTTACATCTCCTGCAAAAGAATTAGCTAGCAATTTTTTTATCATACCCGAAGGAATTTCAAAGTAGACATTTTCATTTTCAGTAGGTTCAGTAGGTAGAGGAGCAACTCTTTGCTCTACTGGTCGGGGTGAAGATGCCCCGAACAAGCCCCTCAGAGGATTACTTTCCATAGTAACAAGTGACAGTAAATTTCAGCACACTATATAAATTTTTCCTTACCAAATTCCACCTACCAAAGTCACTTCACTCCCCGGCAACGGCGCCAGAAAAGAGTCTTGATGACCCACAAGTATAGGGGATCTATCGTAGTCCTTTCAATAAGTAAGAGTGTCGAACCCAACGAGGAGCAGAAGGAAATAATAAGCGGTTTTCAGCAACGTATTCTCTGCAAGCACTGAAATTATAGGTAACAGATAGTTTTGTGATAAGATAATTTGTAACGAGTGTCGGGGATATACCCCGCGGTATGACCCGGCCGGAGTTGTAAATCGGCTGGGACTTGGTAAACCGGCGGATGTTAAACCGGCAGACAGTTAAGAAAGATGGCTATGACGGACGGTAAACAGGCAGGTGGTAAACCGGCAAGTGTTAAGGTAGGTGGTAAACCCACAAGTGTTAAGGCAGGTGGTAAACCAACAGGAGTTAAGTCGGATCTTAAACCGACAGGCCATCTTAAACCGACAGACCATCTTAAACCGGCAGACCATCTTAAACCGGCAAATAGTGATAATTGGGTTGCCAGGGGTTATGAAGCTCGAGATGTTATGAAGCCCAAGATGTTAAGAAACCCATGAAGATAAGTTAGAATAGTTAAGTCTTAAGTCTGAGTTGGACTCTACATGTAACCCGCCTCTTCAACATATATAAGGAGGGGTAGGGCTCCCCAAAGAGGCACAAGCAAGAAGAAACAATCTTAGGGCTAGACACAAAGAGGAGAGCCGGTTTACGGCGACTTCCACATGATGATAATGAGACCTAGCCTCAAACATCATGTAGGGTTGTTACCGGATAATGTTTCCTAGGGCCCGAAGCTGTCTAAATCCCTATCTTGTGTTGCGTCTCTCTATTCCGCTCAACCCCTCTCAAGCTACCGCATAGATGCGTTGGCCTCACGACTAAGTCCTTACACTAGGACATCTGACGTGATAATTCCATGACAGTTGGCGCCCACCGTGGGGCCTGCGCACGGTGGTGTTGAGTTCTTGGAGGGATCTCTCCTAGGGATCGAGAGTTTGCAATCTTCCAGATGAGAAGTTCGTAATTTTTTAAGTGGAAAAAGATTCAGCATGGAAGGATTGGCATCAACTCTGAAATCAGGGAAATATTGTCAAGTCTCCATGGACGATCTATAGTTGTTTCCCGGTTTGTCATGGCTGTCAAGTCGCCATATCTACGGAAAGAGGAATAGAAGTCACCGGTTCGATCCGATCTGCAGTAACACCAAATTGAAGTATAAGGAGCCGAAGGTTTGACCCTGGCCTAGTCATCGTGTGCTGATTACAAATCGGAGTCAAGGGAATTAATGGAAAGGAAGCCAATTTTAAAAAAATACACATAGGGGACACAATCCGGAGGAAGTCACAGATGTCACTTGGTAAAAAGCGACCACAGCCACAACCCGGATTCGTGTCGCCGAGCTGCAGCGAGTTTGACCCCGAGCCATGGCCACGACCCGCCTACGAGCCGCTGGAATTGCCGCTCGGATCCGAATCGTCGCCTGCTGAGCCGCACCGGATTTGAGTCGCTCTGTCTCTGGATCACTGCACCTCGGGCCGCAAATCGCCGCGATCAGCAAGCCATTGTTTCTGCTCCGAGTTATCTCTGCAGGAGAGCTGCAGTTGTTTCTGATCACATCATAAAGAGCCACAAATCGCCAGCTTCACTGTTGTTGAACCGCCCGTCGCCTCCGCCCAGCAAACATATGGCTGCGACCCGGAAAATAGGAACAACCCGGAAACTGATGTGGTCAATAACCCGGATTGGTCAACCTCTACCGCGACCTCACTTCGCAGGCGTTCTCCGCTGCCGGGTTAAGCCGGTCCTTCTTCTAAACCGCCCGCGCCACCTCGCGGGCAGCTTCGGCTGCTGCTATGAATCGCCCCGGCCGAATCACCTCCTCCGCTGACTACTACCTCGCTTCCACCACAGTTGTTGCCATGGTCTGCTTCAACCCAGGAGAACCTGCTCCACCGCTGATTGTCACTACTACTATGACCCGCCGAGCCGCCGCAGCCCCGTCACGTCGAGCCGCTGACCGCCCCATCGCCGGGTCAACGGCCGCATCTGGAGCTGCCGCCGTGGTCTAGTCATCTCGGCCACTCGAAGCGTCATGGTCTTCCTCCGCATCCGCTTTGGGTTAAATCTCTGTCTCGAGCCGCCAGGCACTGCCAAAACACCCGTCTCTGCTGTATGGTCGCGGCCTCGTCTCGCCGAGTCGCTCTGGCCTCCTCTGTCGCGACCACAAGTCGCCTCTGCTGGCCCCGCCGGGTTGCCGCTACAGCTTCGCCTCCCCTGCGGCTGCCGTCGGGCTATTCCCCAGGTCTTGAGCTGCTGCGTCAAGTTGCCATCATAGCCACGGTCACGGCTTTGCTAGTTTGCCTCCTCCACTGCGCCTGGGGCCGCCTCTCCTGAAAACGCCTTCTCCAGCTAGCTGCTGGAACTCCGAGCTCGTCGCGGCCGTACCAACCCGTCTTGCCAAACCGACCGAATTGAACAGGCCCTGTCGCCGCAAGTCACCATCCGTGCGCCGGATTAAGTTGCGCCCCGGCCGGCTCCGGTGTGCCGGCCCGGCCTTGCCTTTAAACCACCACCGACAGGGGATGGATTCGGACTACGCCGTTTGTTGGGTGACTCCGTGGCCGAGTTGCCGGTCTCCGTCGAGCCAGCGAGCCGACTCGCAGTCGTTCCCCGGACCACCGAGTCGCCGAATCACCTTGGCTTCTGGACGCTGCCTTCATCCTCGGGCCGGCCTCGTACTACCTCAGCCGAACCAGCGGTTTTTAAGTCGCCTCGCCGAACCCTCGCGTTGAGTGGCTGAGCTCCGCCGTGGCTCTTCCTTTGCCAGCTCGCCGCCGTCTGAGATGCTCCGTCGAGCCGCCCCGCGCCGTGACTCGCTCGCGGTTGCGCCTGGCAGTTCTGGCCACGACCAAACCGCCGCCGTCCCGCTGAGTCGCGTCCGCGGCCCGAGTTAAACAACATGCTCAACCCGCGGTATGGCCTGCCTCGCCGGCGTCGCGCTCGGCCCCTGCTGTGTATCGCTACGATCTCAAGCTGCTGATTCCATGGACCATGGCAGAGACAGCACTAGGAGGTGAGAGCTGCGGGCCGAGAGGAATCGATGGAAATAGAGACGAAGACAAGTCTGCCATGGAAATAGTGCTGGAAGGAGTGGCTCTCGTTGGAGCTAAGGAGATAAGGCCAACTCCACCGCACCACCCTATCCTGTCCGGCCCCGTCCGTTTGGGATAAAACGGACAAAGGAGGCGGCCCAGCACGCGACGGCTCGGACCCATCCTGTCCGTTTTGTGTCCGGGCTGACCCATTTCGAGCGCAAACTTGCGCCGGATTTGGGTCGCGACGGACAACAAACGGACGCGCGCTCGACCGCGTCGGGGCCGCGTGGCAGGCGACCACCTACCTCCCATCCGCCCACATCAATGCGTACGAGCGGGCGGCCCCACCTGTCATCCGCACGTCGAACGGTCGCCGTCCTTCTTTAAGTGGAAAGCGTGGACGGGTCGTCGTCCACACTGCCCCACGCCACCCGGCGGCCTCCTCAAAACCCGACAGCGGCTGCTCCCAAACCCTAGCCAAGACCTCGTCGGCCGGCCGCCCACAGCCATGGGCCTCTGGAACTACGGCCGCAAAGGCAAGCACGACCGCGAGGCTGGTTCCTCGTCGGGACGCCGCCGTGGCTCGGTGAAGAAAGAGGAGCCCGCCTCGCCATCGCCACCACGCCGGGCCCCGCACCGCCTGCCTTCTCCATCGCGCACACGTCCGCCGGCGAGCGCGACCGGCATTACATCCGCGCGTCGGTGTGCCGCCGTTATTGGAAGACGAGGACGCCGCTCCCCTGGAGCGACGTCCATCTCCCCAATAACTGGCATCTCTCCGCCAACCGGGTCCCGATCCCGCCGGTCCCAACGAGCGGCCGTGCGCGCGACGAGGAGATCGAGCGCCACCGCCGCCTCCTTCCCGACGACCTCTTCTACGACCCCAGGTACGCCCCCGACTCCGGGCTCTGGGGCACCTGGTTTCGTGACGAGCACAACATCAGGCGCACGTCCTTCTTTGTCGGCACCTCGACGGGGCCGCGGCGGCCACGACAGGAGCGCGCAGCGCCTGCTCCCCAGGAACGCGGGCGTAGGCGGGTGCGCGGCGTCACGCCCATGCCGTCGCCATCGCCGTCTCCGTCGCCTCCTCCACCTCCTCGCATGACAGCGGAGGAGGAGGCCCGTCTCCTGAAGCGTGTCATGGACGACTCCATGAATACGCACGACGAGCGGCAGTGGGACGGCCTGGAGGAGGCCATGGCCCTCTCTGCCGCCGGGGACATCGCCTTCCCGGAGCTGCAGATGGTGGCCGTGGAGGAGGAGAGGAGGGAGGAGCCGCCGGCCGCGTTCCAGCAGCTGTTGGGCCAGGGGTGGGGCTGGTCCTGCACTACTCCGGAGATGGTCACCGGCGTGGGCGTGAACTGGTGCCCCACTCTGCCGCGGTCACCGGAGCTGGAGGCGTCGCCACGGGAGGAGGTGGTGCAAGCACCTCCGGCCGTCCAGCCCGCCCCCGTCCACCACGCACCTTCGGCCCACTTGTGGACGCCGCCGGCCTACGTCGACCTCGTCAGTGACGACGACACCGGCGGCCAGTGAAGACGGCGACAACCACGGCACCGACGGGCGCGGCAGGAGCGCGCGGGAGGTGTTTTTTATTTTGTTTTATATGTTAATTATGAAACTGGACCTTTTAAGTGGCTGTGGAAACTGGGCCGTTTTGTGGCCGACCCCTATATATGTTTTATGTTTTTTAAAAATGCGTTTATTTTTTTAGTTATTTCATTCTAGTTTTTATATTTTCTTATTCACGTCCATCCCGGACACGATTTGGGGTGCGGCCGCACGGTGCGCGCACTCACGACCCATCTGACAAAGCCGGACACGGGCGAACCCATCGGCGCCCCAAAGGGAAAAAAATCCGGCCAATCCGGACGTCCGTTTGGGGTCGTGCGATGGAGTTGGCCTAAGGTTGCCAGCGATTGGGCCCCACCAACGCGCGTGTAATTCGGAGCCAGCGATCGACAGGAGAGAAAAATCCGAAGGAAAGGTTACACGGGAAGCGTCAATGCAAATTTTCCAATACAGACAAGCCGGCCAGAAGAAAAGGTCGACATGCATAAAACAACTTGAGTGCTATTAGTACTGTTCTCCTCATGAGAGGAAAGAAAACGAAGGGGATCAAATCCCCAGACTAATAAGGATTGAAGGGAATGCACATCATCAGATCAATTGAGCATCTGCTATCATTTTTGTCTGACAAAAATACCAGGTGATATCCTTTCGGTTTATTTCTTTTTATCAATATTTGTTAATTTTTTGTGAAAACAAACACTCTGCCATACAGTGTTGTTATATGTAGAGCAAATTATTTATTACAAAGCTGGTATTATACCGCTAGGATGTAGCACACGCCAACAAATGTGCTGCACCGGCGTTCGTCTGTGCCGTGCTATTCGATGGACATGTGTATGAGCCGCCGCCCCCGCGGTCCAGTCTACATCAACTCGCCGAGACCGCGCCTGCGATTGACTCATCCGACCGCGCGGCGTACCGCGCTTTTGATTAACTCGCCCGTCCGCGCCGGCTTACGACACCGCGGCCGGTTCATCTGTCTGAGCCGCTCTAAAATTGCAGTCGTCCTTGTAGTCCGTTTCTCGCGGCCTGGTCTACATCAGCATACTGGGCCGCACCTGTCTGCATGAGCTGTTTATTGGGTATGAGCAAGTCACAGCTTGGGTAGCCCGGTTTTCTTTCAAATTGGAGGCAAATTATTATCAATGGCCGTTTGCACTGGAGGGCTCAATGCATAGGCGCACAAGTCGCCGCCACTATAGTTTTGTTAAACTTCAAATCGCCAGTTCGAAGGAACCAGTGGCCGAGTTGCTGACACGGCTCATACTGGATCATTTATAACCCGCCGCAGTCACCTCAGCCTTCTGTGGATTTACATCGCGTTATCAACACCAATGATATATACCGTCTGCTATGGTCAAAGTATGGAGAATCTCAAGACAACTCCCTGAGTCATCTTAAGACTCGGGGGCTACGATGATATGATTCAGCAAGTCTTGCCAGTTTCAGCAAATTCAAGTGCCCCAGGATGTTGAAGGGAAAGATAACCCGATCCCGAAGGCTACTGTTATATTTAAAGGTCGTCAGAAATATTCCGGCTCACAATGATGCTTCCGGTTTATTGTCCGGTTTAAGGAAAATCCCGTCTCCCACACAGCACTGAAGCCCTTAGTGTCTGGTTTAAATCCGGTTTAAGAGGAAACTATATCTTGCAAAGCTCTGAAGCGATCAAATCCGGTTTAAAAATGTCCGGTTTAAAAAGGAATTAACTTCTCGCAAGTTCGAGATGAAAGGCCGTCAGAAAATTTCCGGCTGAAAATGAAGATTCCGGTTTGCAATCCGGTTTAAGGGAAATTTGTTCTCCCACATAGCTTTGAAGTTCTCGATATCCAGTTCAAAATCCCGGTTCAAGAAGGATTTATCTCTTGCAAAAAGTTAAAGGGTGCCAAAGAGGACCTGCTGCCATGATGTGTGGTTCAAACATGGGTATCCTGCCTTATTGGCTTATCATATTATTGATCACTTGGGGGCTTGGTCGTATCCAAACCATAGCTACACCTCTTGCGGCGCAATGCCACAGCATCACTTGGGGGCTTGGTCGTATCCAAACCATAGCTACACCTCTTGATCGGCGCAATGCCATAGCATCACTTGGGGGCTTGGTCGTATCCGAACCATAGTCACACCTCTTGATCGGCGCAATACCACAGCATCACTTGGGGGCTTGGTCGTATCCGAACCATAGTCACACCTCTTGATCGGCGCAATGCCACAGCATCACTTGGGGGCTTTGGTCGAACCCGAACCATCGCTACGCCTCTTGATCGGCGTAAATGCCAAAGCATCATTTGGGGACCTAGCTGACTCGAACCATAGCTACACCTTTTGGGGGCTTGGTCGTGTCTGACCATGGTAATACCTCTTGATCGGCTCAAAGCCTCATTTACAATTTTTTTCTGCCTTTGTTTGAATTATGTTATCTTTTTTGATAAATATTTTTTGTTGCTTTTTCAAACCGGCATTAATAATCCGGTTCGACAGTCAATTACAAATTGACGGAACACGATTAAATCATAATCCGGAGACTATCAGCCCGGTCTGGTTCTGACTATAAGTCGCCAGTATATATTTGGATTGCACTATTGGAATCATGCGCTCATAAATCATTGGATTATATTATTCAAACCTTCAAGTAGCCAACATGGCTGGATTTTATTATGGTTATCAATAACCAGTATTATGATTAAGGTTTTCAAAGTCGCTTTAGCGCAACGGCTATTATATTATCAATGGATATGATTTATTTTACAATTGAAGGAATAGTCCCAAGTCGATGCAGGCTTATGACCCGGCACTTGGGGGCTACATTATTCAACTTAAGATTATATCAAATATGCAAGTCTCATATCGCTGCAAGCATGCACCATGACACTTGGGGGCTAATGCAAAGTCATTTTTATTAGTCTTATTGAAGACCCGACTCATCACATCATAATGAGCTGGCCCTTGGGGGCTACCAATTGCTCCTGTCAACAATTCAAGGTACAAAAATTTTCATATATTATTGAAGGATCCACTGCTCAAATTGGTAAGTACAAAGCTCTTAACCTCATGGACGTGGGTTCAAGCCCCATATGATGTTCTTTTCAAAGAAGTATATATAAAGTACCATCTCAATATTATCTTACTGACCCGGCCCTTGGGGACTACACTGGTTGAAGTTTTTATGAGCAACAGGAAATTACAAGTCCCAGGTTGCTGCAAGCATGACAACCCGGCACTTGGGGGCTACATATGTGGAATACTCAGGATCAGTTTGAACAACCTGGATTTCTTCAAGCTTGTGACATTCATATTGAAGCAAATCTTAAGTTGTTACTACGTTACCTTCTTAAAGATTTGAGGGCTACAAGTGATGGGCATATAAGAGGTATATTTTCAAAAGCTGATGTTAACAAACAGTTATGATCCGGTGCCATCAATATTTGTAAACCGGCAAGGTTCTACATTCTTAAACCAGCTGAAGATCAGATGAGTATTTCAAAGACCAATATTTTTGTTAAGCATTGGGATCTGAGTCAAAGAAGTTATTCTTCACAAATATTTCTCTGTGACAAACCAATGTGAGCAAATTAATTATGAAGCTGGCCTATTGACCCAGATTTTCTAGAAGGAAATGACAAGGATTCAAAGATGCTTGGGATCAGTTTAACATGGATAAATCCAAATTAAACTGTGGGATAATGTCGGGGATATACCCCGTGGTATGACCCGGCCGGAGTTGTAAACCGGTTGGGACTTGGTAAACCGGCGGATGTTAAACCGGCAGACAGTTACGACAGATGGCTATGACGGACGATAAACCGGCAAGTGTTAAGGCAGGTGGTAAACCGACAAGTGTTGAGGAAGGTGGTAAACCGGCAGGAGTTAAGTCAGATCTTAAACCGGCAGACCATCTTAAACCGGCAGACCATCTTAAACCGGCAAACAGTGATAACTGGGTTGCCAGGGGTTATGAAGCCCGAGATGTTATGAAGCCCAAGATGTTAAGAAGCCCATGAAGATAAGTTAGAATAGTTAAGTCTTAAGTCCGAGTTGGACTCTACATGTAACCCACTTCTTCAACATATATAAGGAGGGGTAGGGCTCCCCAAAGAGGGACGAGCAAGAAGAAACAATCTTATGGCTAGACACAAAGAGGAGAGCCGGTTTACGGCGACTTCCTCATGATGATAATGAGACCTAGCCTCAAACAGCATGTAGGGTTGTTACCGGATGATGTTTCCCGGGGCCTGAAGCTATTTAAATCTCTGTCTTGTGTTGCGTCTCTCGATTCCGCTCAACCCCTCTCAAGCTACCACATAGATGCCTTGGCCTCACGACTAAGTCCTTGCACTAGGACATCTGACGTGACAATTCCACGACAACGAGCAACAAGTAACGAAAGTAAATAAAGTGCAGCAAGGTGGCCCAATCCTTTTTGTAGCAAAGTAAAAGCCTGGACAAACTCTTATATAGAGAAAAGCGCTCCCAAGGACACATGGGAATTGTAGTCAAGCTAGTTTTCATCACGTTCATATGATTCGCGTTCGGTACTTTGATAATTTGATATGTGGGTGGACCGGTGCTTGGGTGTTGTCCTTACTTGGACAAGCATCCCACTTATGATTAACTCCTATTGCAAGCATCCGCAACTACAAAAGAAGTATTAAGGTAAACCTAACCATAGCATAAAACATATGGATCCAAATCAGCCCCTTACGAAGCAACGCATAAACTAGGGTTTAAGCTTCTGCCACTCTAGCAACCCATCATCTACTTATTACTTCCCAAAGCCTTCCTCTAGGCCCAAATAATGGTGAAGTGTCATGTAGTCGACGTTCACATAACACCACTAGAGGAAAGACAACATACATCTCATCAAAATATCGAACGAATACCAAATTCACATGACTACTAATAGAAAGACTTCTCCCATGTCCTCAGGAACAAACGTAACTACTCACAAAGGATTTTCATGTTCATAATCAGAGGAGTATTAATATGCATAAAGGATCTGAACATATGATCTTCCACCAAATAAACCAACTAGCATCAACTACAAGGAGTAATCAACAGTACCAGCAACCTATAGGTACCAATCCCAGGATATGAGACAAGAATTGGATACAAGAGATGAACTAGGGTTTGAGAGGAGATGGTGCTGCTGAAGATGTTGATGGAGATTGGCCCCCTCCCGATGAGAGGAGCACTAGTGATGACAATGGCGATGATTCCCCCCTCTCGGAGGGAAGTGTCCTCGGTAGAACAGCTTCGCCAGAGCCCTAGATTGGTTCTGCCTCATGGCGGCAGAGTCTCGTCCCGAAAGCTTGCTTGTGAAGTCATTACTCTCCATAAGATCAATATGATCTCTTTGTTTCTTTTTATTCTTTTTCTTTTCTTTTATTCACTCAAGATCATGGCAAAATAATCAAGCCCTTGACTCAACACTAATCTTTATTATATAGCTCACGGACTCGATTACATAGAGGGATCATAAAGCAAAACTTAAAACTAGATCATACTAAAACTTTATTGTACTAGATCAAGAAATTACTAAAAGGATCGAACTAAGAAAAATGTAAAGATAGGAGTGTGATGATATGATACCGGGGCACCTCCCCCAAGCTTGGTAGTTGCCAAGGGGAGTGCCCATACCCATGTGATTATGTCTCCTTCCTCGAAAGTGGTGGTGATGGGGTTGTTGATGAAGTAGGCTTGTCGTCCATCTTCCAAGGCATGGGCTCACCATCATAGAAGGATGATCGAGTCTCCGGGATCCTCAAATCTGCAGCCAAACTCATTCTCTTGAATCTATATTCATACTCATAGTTTTGGTTTTGCAGGTCATAGATCTGGGCTTGGAGGTGCTCGATTTTCTCGTGAAGCTTGAAGATGGCCTCCCCAATGTCCTTGGCGTCCAGCTTGTGGTTGTTGGTGAACTCTGTGATCATTACGTGATTGGAGTCGAGTCAATGCTCCACCATCTCCTGACACTTGAAAACTTGTTGCTCCATTGCCTCGAGCCTTGTCTCCACGCTCCCGGTCCTCCTTAGTCCCTCAACGTCAAGGATGTGCAGCACCCCCTCATGCATCTCAATGGTTTGAGGGTGTTGCAGCACCTCCGTGAGGTAGGGGTTGACGACCTTCTCGAAGAACTTGTCCTTGGGGGCACTTGGAGATGTCATGATGATCTAGGTCTGTCAGAAAAACAGCTCGAAACAAGAACAGAGGACAACTGCGTGATACATGAGTCAAAACCTTCGGGAGATTATATAATGATTTTTTACTGACCAAAATACATAACGTGGAAGAAAACGGAGTCCAGAGAGCACACGAGGTGCCCACGAGGCAGGGGGCGCGCCCAGGGGGTAGGACGCGCCCTCCACCCTTGTGGAGCCCTCGTGTCCTTCCCGGACTGCTTCTTATTTTTCTATTTTTCTAAATATTCCAAAACGGAGAAAAATTGCCATTGGAAATGTTTTGGAGTTGGTTTACTTACCATACCACATACCTATTCCTTTTCGGAGTCTGAAACGTTCTGAAAAGTGTCTCTTATGTATTCCTCCGGGGTCACGGTTTCAATAACATTAGTTTCAACATTTATAGGATTACTTGGGATATAATGTTTGATTCTTTGACCGTTCACCACCTTTGGATTTGTGCCTTCGAAGTTTTTGATTTTTATGGCACCGGAACGATAGACCTCCTCGATAACGTAAGGACCTTCCCATTTAGAGAGAAGTTTCCCTGCAAAAAATCTTAAATGGGAGTTGTATAGCAATACATAATCACCTACATTAAACTCACGTTTTTGTATTCTTTTGTCATGCCATCTTTTAACTTTTTCTTTAAACAACTTGGCATTCTGATAGGCTTGGGTTCTCCATTCATCAAGTGAGCTAATGTCAAATAGCCTCTTCTCACCGGCAAGTTTGAAATCATAATTGAGCTCTTTGATGGCCCAATATACCTTATGTTCTAGTTCGAGAGGTAAGTGACATGCTTTACCATAGACCATTTTATACGGAGACATACCCATAGGATTTTTATATGCAGTTCTATAGGCCCATAATGCATCATCAAGTTTCTTGGACCAATTATTTCTGGATCTGTTAACAGTCTTTTGCAAAATTAATTTGAGTTCTCTGTTACTCAATTCTACTTGACCACTAGACTGTGGGTGATAGGGAGATGTAATTCTATGATTAACATCATAGTTGGCAAGCAATTTACAGAAAGCACCATGAATAAAATGTGAACCACCATCAGTCATTAAATACCTAGGGACTCCAAACCTCGGAAAAATAACTTCTTTAAGCATCTTAATAGAAGTGTTATGATCAACACTACTAGTTGGAATAGCTTCTACCCACTTAGTAACGTAATCAACAGCAACTAAAATATGAGTATACCCATTAGAGGCAGGAAACAGTCTCATATAATCAAAGCCCCAAACATCAGATGGTTCAATAACAAGTGAATAATTCATAGGCATTTCCTGCGTCTACTAATATTACCAATTCTTTGACATTCATCACATGATAAGACAAACTTGCGGGCATCCTTGAAGTGAGTAGGCCAATAAAAACCGGATTGCAATACCTTATGTGCAGTTCCACTAGTAGAAAAGGGGGCTTTGGTTCAGGCCGGGTAAGCCCATTAGTCCCGGTTCAGTCCAGAACCGGGACCAATGGGTGCATTGGACCCGGTTCATGAGCCGAGGGGGCTGCCCGGGCCACGTGGGCATTGGTCCCAGTTCGTCTGGACCTTTTGGTCCCGGTTGGTGGGACGAACAGGGACCAATGGGCCTCGCTCCTGGCCCACCACCATTGGTACCGGTTGGTGGCATGAACCGGAACCAATAGGTCCCCTTTAGTCCCGGTTCATGCCATCAAGCGGGACTAAATGGTTGGTCCTCGTTGCGATTCACAGTTTAGTACCACCTCGCCAACCGAAGAGCGCCCACACCGGTTTATAAGCCCGTCCCTCTCTGCCTTGTTGAGCTCCTCTCAAAGTGAAAATAGATGCCCCTATACAGGAAATTTGACCTAAATTCATAATGAATTTATCTGAAATTCATAGAAATTGATTATGAATTTAGGTTGAATTTTCTCTATAGGCGCATCTATGTTCATTTTTTTAGTAAAGTTAATCACAAACTTGTGATTCACACAAATTTCAAACAATTCAAATTTTAACTATTCTAATTTGAAAACTAATGGCACTAACAGAAAGTTTATAATTTTTGGTATCTCTGTGGAGAAAGATTATAGATAGTAAATATAATACTACAAATCCTAATATTCTATAAGTAGAAACAAAATAAAAATAGCAACAATAAGTATTTGAAAACTAATGGCATTAACAAAAAGTTTATAATTTTTCTAAAACTAAAAGCATAAAGAATTAAAAAATAAAGCAAAAAAACAAAAGAAAATAAATAATGCAGAAAATAAAACAAAAAATCTAGAAAAAAAATAAAAATAGCAACAATAAGTATTTTATTATAAGTAGAAACAAAATAAAATAAATAAAGCAACAAAAAAAGTGTTTAAAAATCCTAATATTTTGTAAGTAGAAACAAAATAAAAATAGCAACAATAAGTATTTGAAAACTAATGGCATTAACAAAAAATTTATAATTTTTCTAAAACTAAAAGCATAAAGAATTAAAAAATAAAGCAAAAAACAAAAGAAAATAAATAATGCAGAAAACAAAACAAAAAATCTGGAAAATAAAATAAAAATAGCAACAATAAGTATTTTGTTGTAAGTAGAAACAAAATAAAATAAATAAAGCAACAAAAAAACAAAAAAAACAAAAAAACAAAAAAAAGTGTTTTCAAATTTGAAAACTAATGGCATTAACAAAAAAGTTTATAATTTTTCTAAAACTAAAAGCATAAAGAATTAAAAAAAGCAAAAAAATAAAAAATAAAAATAGCAACAATAAGTATTTTGTTGTAAGTAGAAACAAAATAAAATAAATAAAGCAACAAAAAAACAAAAAAAATGCCACCTACTGGGCCCCCACGGCCTGAATACGACTAGAAACCCATCCATGGGCCAGGATTCAGGCCCGCAGGAGGCCCAGTAGGCCCAAAGGCATAGCAGTGACAATTAGGGCCGTAAGCCTGCAATGGAGAGGATCTCGAGAGGGGTGCGGCAGTGGGGCTTATAAACCACTGCGCACCCCTCTCAACTAGCGAGGTGGGACTAAACTTTCGATGCCGCAGCAGCACAAGGCCTTTGGTCCCGGTTGGTGGCACCAACCGGGACTAAAGGTGGCATCGGTACCGGTTCGTGGCACCAACTAAGACCAATGCCCCCCTTTAGTCCCGGTTGGTGCCACCAACCGGGACCAAAGGCCGCCGCTTGGCCTTTGGTCCCGGTTGGTGGCACCAACCGGGACTAAAGGGGGCATTGGTCCCGGTTTGAGCCACGAACCGGGACCAATACTCAGTCTATATAATCAGGACTTGTGAATTTTTCGTTTTGTTCCTCATTCTCCCACCGCAACGCCGCTAGGCTGCCCGTCTGCCTCGCCGTCGCCGTCGTCGCCCTGCCTCCGACGCGCCGCCCCGACGCCGTCGCTGCCCCGCGCCGCCCCTGCCCCGACGCCGCCGGCCCTGCACTACTAGGAAAAGGCTTACTAATGGCGCACCGGTTTTGCCTACTAATGGCGCACTACCGGTGCACCATTAGTATCACGCCACTAGAATTTTTTTACTAATGGTGCACCACTGGTGCGCCATTAGTATCTGGTATGCTAATGGCGCACCAGGAAGTGCGCCATTAGTATGTAACACCATGCGCCATTAGTATGCCTCCCGGGCGGCCATATGTAACCATCTGCTTTGTCATACTAATGGCGCACTCTGTCTTGATGCGCCATTAGTGTCCTTTGGCATACTAATGGCGCACCATGTGGTGATGCGCCATTAGTATGAATATTTGGTTTTTTTTCTTTTACTTTTCTGATTTTTGCACAGGTTACAAAATATATTATTGGACAAAATATAGACAGCAACACACAGCAACAGCAGATTCATCGAATACAATAGAAGATTAGTCTCCGAATACAATTCATCATATTAGTCTCTGAATTCAAAAGACCGAACAAAGATAAAACATTACAAGTCTCAAGACCGCGAGTATCGAGTTTGTCTTCACATTACAAGTCGATATCGATCATCTAAACTACCATCACATAGAATAGAGCTGCGGTCATCACGATGAGCATCATCGCGATCAAACTGGTCTTCATCCGGTTCCTCCAACGCTCCCTCCTCTCTCCCGCTAGATAGCGGGCGTATCTAGATTCGGCCTTCGCCCTAGTGGTGTACCCTTTGTAACTGTTACCGCTGAAATGGTGAACCTGTCTCCGACACTCCTCCCAGTCGTCGTAGACTCCGGGAACCTTACCCTTGTACACGACATATGACGGCATCTCTATGCACAAGCCAAACAACAGACAATACATAAGCAATATGTAAGTATGCAATAAAAGGATCAGAAGAGAAAAGCAAGACATTAATAGCACGATTCATGGTCCTACTAATAAATAGCATCGATTACATCTAAGTTGAACAACTGTCCAAACCAAAGAGACATACGAATTCATTAAAGTTTAATTACAACATGAGCCAATCAATGTTTCAGAACTACACATCACTACTTTCGACTCGACTCATCAGACAGGAGCGTGGATGAAGCCGCCGTCTGCCGTGATGGTCATGAAATCGCGGGCGTTGTCACCCTGCATTTGTAGCATTTCATCTATCTTACTATTGGACGGTTGATATCTGAGGAAGAACTGCCCCGAGGTATGAAGGACATCTTGATGGATGATGTCCGCAAACTCCGACTGGATGCGAAAGAATTCTTGTCTGAGGTCCGCGTCCTGGATTGCCGACAAGCTCGCGGCCCAATCTTTGAGATTAGCTGGTAGCAGAAGGTGATGATGGTCCCTTACGATCGCCCGCATGTGATGGAGGGCGTAGTAGGCATCCTTCTGACCGCCAGGCGGCTTCTTGACGCAGTTTCGTATTGTGTGAGAACACGTGCTTGCCGTACTTACGAACTGCCCTGGTGAAGGTGCCTCCAGATTTGGCGTAGCCGGGGAGAACATCATCAAGAACTTTCTTCACATTTGTGTAGTCTATCTTGGAGTTACGGTTCGGGTCTATATACGTGGCCATGGAATATTTCGGGCTTAAGAGGATGAGTGTGCAATGTGTGTCACTGCATAGAACACGGAATGTTAGAAAAAAAAGAACGATCGAAATCTAAGAAATCATATGTTACGGGGCGGTTAAGGGATGACTTACTCAGGAAAGTAAGGCACAAGGAAGTTATCCTTATCTGCGTTTGCCAGAATGACGCCTTCAAGGTGTGAACTCGCAACTTGGCGGTCCCCAGCGCTGCTCAAGTGCTTGGCACGCATGTAGAAGGGGTCAACTATCATGATGTCCGGGGTCTTGTCTCTAATGATCCGCATCTCCATACTCAAGGAAAACAGCTGAACGAAGGTGTAGTGCAGCGGATGAAGGTTAAACATAGCAAAGATGTCATCAAACCGCAGGACGATCATACCCCCGATGTCGCCATCCACAAAGCCCTTGCCCTCTGGCACCTTGGCCACGAAAACCGGGTATGCCACATCCTTCTCTCTGAGATGCCGCTTCTCCAAAGAAAGAACACTGTCGTGCAGACTCCGCATATCACCGGTTGCAGCATTGAGCATATTTGGCGGTAGCATCGCCCTACCCGCCACATGCACCCTCCTCGAGATATCCTTAGGTGAAGGTGGCCCGTCCTGAGCACGGATCGAACTCGGTGCCGGCTGGCTCGCACCGGCGCCCTTGTTAGTCTTTCATTTCCATCCCTTCTTCTTGATCTCCTGTAATGGGACCGAGTTCTGCTCACAGAATGCCTTCTTGAGCGTGTTGGGGCTGATAATATTTCGCACCTCAGCTATCGGAGGCTCGGTGAAGGCGGGAGCTGGAGGCGTGTCCTGAGAACTGAACGCCAGAGGACGCCTGTTGCAATTGGATTTCTCCGCCGTACCAGCTAGATCGCGGTCGTCTTGGTTGGGTTCTTGAGAAAGAGGCCCGCAGAACTCGTCAGCGTACCCATGTTCGGCAAAGTACTTATCAACATTGGTAAATGTACCGTCGTCGTTGTCGTCGCCGTCCGGATCCTGTGCCATAGGGCTGTCCGGATCCTGTGCCATAGGGATGTCCGGCAGGTCCGGTAGCGTTGCGGCGATCTTGCCATGGCTTGGCGCCGGCACGACTGGCGGTCTTGTCTGTGGGGTGGTGTCCCCCGCCCCCAAACGAATCTGGCTCTTCGGCCAAAGCAGGGGCCAGTTTACGCAAGCGCTGAGGGTCATCTTATCTTCTTCGTCAACCCCAGCGGGTCGAATCGGAGGTAACAACTCGTCGCAGCCTGGTAGCACCTGAACCACTTCAACCCTATACACTGTGGGTGGCATCGGATTACCGTGGAACACGGGGTTGCCCGGTTGAACGATTCTGCCCTTGGCGACATCGACCAACTCGCCGCCCACGAAGTGCAGGAGAGTGCAAGGAACGTCGACGGCGCCCTGCGAAAACATGTAGGGCGTCAGGGATGCCCAGTCAAAGGCAAGGAGACGAAGTCATCGTCCGAGAGGCTTAGTTACCGTGATGCCGTCGAGCTCGGCTAATGTCGAGGCACCGCCAACGGCGGGCGTGCAATTGACGGAGGGGCCGCTTGCTGGCGAGGTGCCGGCCGGCGTACACCCAAGTGCATTAAGCTCCAACGCCCGTGTCAGCGCCGGAGACACGAATACTGCCTCCGCCGGAGACACCAATGGCGCCGCCTGCGCGCTGTGCGAGTTGCTGGCCGTGAAGATGGGAACCGGGGGAGGCCCCTGTTGGCCGCCCGCAATCCACGTCGTCAGCCCATGAATCAACATAGGCACTATGGCGTTGAGCGTCGTTCCAAGTTGTTGTTGCACTTTCTCTTGGACAAGCTCCGGAATCCACGCCACTTGTGCCTTGAGTGCTTCAACCTCGCGCGACTGGCTTTCCGAGCTGGTCTTTTTCTCCTTTCGCCCACCAGCGGTATAGTATGACGACCATTTTGTGGACAAGCCTTTGCCGGCCACACGACTAGCTGACGTCGGCTTACTGAGCTTATCCTTGTTTTTCATTACGTTCAACGCCCTATTTAAAGTGGTGTCGAAAGGGGAGCTCTGAGACGACCCCGCGCTACTGCTTTCAGTCTCCTTCGCTAGAACAAGCTCAAGCGCCCTGGTCTTCGGATCCATGGTAAGCTCCTTTGTTATCGGGTCCTCCTTGTACCGGGCCCTGACATAGTTCCTGGTCTGCTTGTCACTGCTGTATTTCTCGAAGCGGGGCGGTAGGCCTTGCTCGGCACGCTCCGCGTCCTCCTTGTCCCATATAGGCTCCGCCACTCTGTAACCGCCGGGACCGAGTTTGTGTTCCCCTAAGTTCAACTCCCGCATTTCTTTCCCCCACTGACTTGATTCGGAGGTTGCACTGCTCTCGCACTTGATCTTGAACTCCTTGTAGTCCTCTTCGCTGATCGAAGGATTTTTCGCCTTGATCTTCTCATAACTATCACCTTCCTCAATCATTCTCTTCACCGCGCTTCTCCAAGTAGACAGGGCCTTGCTCATCCTCGTGAGGGCGGCACTGTTCACTTTATTCCCTGCGAGGCTTGTGTTTTCAAATTCAGTGGGGAACTTGTATCGTTCGTGCAGCTTCGTGAAGAGGAGGTTGCACAAATTCCCTCGGTCCTTATGCCTAAGTTTCTCGGTGTTGATCGAGATGGTGCTCCGAAGAATGCACCCGAGCTGAACCGAGTACCCCTTGACTATATGTTTGGGCTCCGTTGGATGCCCGTCGGAGTCCACTTGAGTAAATTCCTCCTTGACGGTGCGGAGCATGTTCGGGCGCCGGTCCTTCCGTTGCTTCTTCGGTTGGCTGCCATCTATGCATGCGCCGCCATCATCAGTGGTGGCATCCTCGGCGGCACCATCAGTGGTGGCATCCTCAGCGGCACCATCAGTGGTGTCATCCCCGACGCCACTAGGGGTTGTGTAGTCAGGATCGGTGTCTTCCGCGGCGTCCTCATGGCGGTGAGCTTGTTCCTCCAACTCCTGGGACAGCTCCCAGAATTGCTTGCCGCCCGAACCGTCGGCCTCATCGTTGTGGGCCATGTTTTGCTCTAAATAGGAAAAAAGTTTGGTCAAAAAGTTGGTTATTGTCAAGGAACAAGATCATGGTCTCATCATTTAGGGTTTGTCGACACCGAGGCATCTTAAAAGCTAAGCTTTTATCATTTAGGGTTTGTCGACGTCGAGGCACCCTAAAAGCCTAAGCGTACATCATTTAGGTTCTCATCGACACAGAGGCACCCTAAAAGCCAAGGTTTCATCATTTAGGGTTTGTCGATGCCGAGGCACCCTAGGTTGGGCCTAATCACTTGGCACTAATCAGTTGGCTCTATTGCCACCTATGTTGGGTTTATCATCTAGGGTTTATCGATGCTGAGGAGAATTTCTAAGTTGGGCCTAATCACTTGGCTCTATTGCCACCTATGGTTTAATGCAGCAAGAATAAAGGGGCAGTTGATCCTACTTAATTAAGTACTAAGATACCCCGGCCCATGCATTAGTAGCAAGTACCTCATATGTCCGATTTTTAGCAAAGTCATGCTAAAATTCACAGAAAATTTCAGCATGACCTTTGCTGAAAATAGGACATATGGAGTACCCGAATTTGCCAGAACGGAAGTTAATCGACATTCCGGCAAACCCAAGGGCCTCTCGGGGTACCTGCAAAATCATCACGACACGAAGGGCCTCTCAAGGGCCTCAAGCAGCAACAGCGTCTCCCAGGACCCCATTTTTTGCTAAATTTCTTTGAGCAACAATTAGAGCAGAAAATTCAGCATATTTCTATACAATTTTTTTGGTATATATCAGGTTTTGGCTGCATTTACAAATGCATTCCATGTACTGCAACCCTCGAGAATTCCTAGCATGAGGTTTGTCCATCACTTTTGGCTCACTTCTTAATCTACTCATCCTATGTCAATATCCACATGCTATGTCATCTGATGTTCCTAAATCATTGTAGTTTAGGCACCATACAAGATTGTTAGTTCAATGTGCTTTATATCCTAGTTATACTACTGCAGGAAAGGAGGATCGTCATACACATATATATGTATAGCAATTGACAGGAGCTTCATCATTTTTAGTAACAACAACACATATATAGCAATTGGAAGCAAACAGATGTACACATAAGATAGAAATGTAGTGCTGAAAGTTTAATGCTTACAAAAGACTTGCTGAAATAGTGAAAAATATGGAGTCACCAAGCTGGCTAAGAAACTCCCAAAGTCCACTAGCAAATCCAAGATCTAATCCTGTTACACACATCATAACAATTTAAGATAATTAGGATAAGGATAGTAGGAAATGAAAAAGAAAGAGCTCAAAAAACAATCACAACAGAAAAATAATAAAAATCTAGTCCTAGAAGAAAATAAATCCTAAAAGAAAAGAAATCCTAAAATCTGGAGCAAGTCCTAGCAGTAGTAGTCCAACTAGATGGCCACCACTACTACTCCTATCTCTGTTTAGCATCATCCACACAATAGTCCTAACTCTGTGAATTTCAAAAATAAAATAGAAGTCATGTATATAGTTCAAAGTTTGAAACATAAGGCAAGATAGTCCCAATCTTTCAGACTTCTCTTATGGTATATATATACTGATTAATTACTGAATTTGAGCATGTTGTATCACCCGCGGACTATTATGCGGTCGCAATGACGGAGCTGGGAGTGCATGGCAAGCAAAGAGGAGAAGGTGATGTGAGATAAATAATAATCATGAGCAAATTGCAGGGCATATGAGTTGGCCATTGGAATTTTGTTTGACACAGCTGAACAGCAAAGAAGGTGCCGTAGAAGCAGCTGCTACTGCTAGCTCCACTACATACATACTAACCACTCTAAAACTACATCAAAATCAATGGGAGATGTATTCATAAGCAAGTTAAGCCCTGGAAGGGCGCAAATGTACAGACAAGAACAAGGCATAACACATCAAAATCTTCATAAACAAGTCATATATCATAGGAGATCTATTAAGCCCTGGAATGGCGGAGACATGGGCATGGAGAAACGCACCTTAGTGGAGAAGAACCGGGAGGGCCAAGGGGAGCGGGACACAGAGATATTAGGAGCAGATACCTCCACAGACGGTGAGGCCGCGGTGGCCGGAGGTGGAAGAAGGCGCAGACGCCGCGGTGGAGGCGTCGGTGTCGTAGAGGCGCCGGAGACCTTGCCCTGCGAGACAGAGAAGGGGCCGTCAGCTACGCAGGTGGGGGCAAGGGGAGGAGGAGGAGGGGCAAGGGGAGGAGGAGGGTCGGGGGCGTACGGTGCTGCGTCGCTGCTCAGCGCCGACGGCGAGTAGGAGTCCGGTGAGGGTCGGGGCGGCGGGGGTGGGGGCGCGGGGGCGCGGGGTGGGGGCGCGGGGTGGCGGGGGTGTGGCGTCCGGTGAGGGTCGGGGTGGCGGGGGTGGGGGCGCGGGGGCGGCGGGGGTGGAGTCCGGTGAGGGTCAGGGCGGCGGCGGCGTGGGTCGGGGCAGCGCGCGGGTGGTTCTGGTGGCGAGGGAGAGAGGGTCGAAGGTGATCTGGCAAGGGAGAGGGAGGATAGCTAGGGGGAAGCTTACGAATGGCGCACCACACCTCGGTGCGCCATTAGAAATATATTTTTTAGATGGCAATGGCGCACCCCGCAGTGGTGCGCCATTATAATGTTTTTTATTACAGTTCGAGCACAGGTTATATTGCACCTAACCCAATCCATATCAGAACCCGCCCGCTAGCCCGACTAGTCAGCATGCAGCACACACACCAGGAGGTCCTGGGTTCGATTCCCAGGCTCCGCAATTTATTTATTTTTGCATTTTAAATGCTGTTTGATATTTATTTGTGTTTAAATATGTTCAAACTTGTTTAAATCATAACAGTAATATTTTTTTTATAAAAACAGTAATAATTTTTAAAAAAATATGTTCAAATTTGTTACTTGAAAATATCATCGGCGGCGGCGGTGGAGCAGGGGAGGGTACGGAGGGTGCCCGTTGGCGGCGGTGGAGCGGGGGAGGGTGCGGGGGGCCGGGTGCTCGGCGGCGGCGGTGGAGGGGGATCGAGATCAAGTGTCCTCATGAATTCAAAAAGTGCCCGTGAAATTTAAAAATATTCATGATATCAAAAACTGCCCATGAAATACAATCAAGAAATGAAGACTACGATTTAAATACAATCGATCTTAGCTAGCTATTTATTCACAATCTTCTTGCCCTTCTTTTTCGCAAATGGAGTTCTTCGGTGGAACGGGCGTCCTTTAGGTAGGGTGGTCCTGCTTCTTCTTGTGGTGTGTGCTGCTACTTCATCGTCGTCGTCATGTTCGATCTTTGGGTCGCCGTACTTGTCGAAGTCTTGCTCATTGGCTACTCCATCCATTCCGATGATCTTCCTTTTGCCTCTCCTCACGACAACACGACTGGGCTTTGACGGGTCGGTAATGAAGAAGCATTGGTCCACTTGGGAAGCCAGTACCCATGGCTCATTTTTCGCGGTGACGTTTGCGCCCGCGGTCTTGGATTTGGCTTCGGGTATAACCATGGTGGGGAAATACCGGTCTTCTTTTAGGACGCTCTTGGCCCATCTGACATGGAACATCGGGACCTTCTCTCCAGCGTAGCTCAGCTCCCAGATCTCCTTGATCCTTCCGTAGTATCTGTCCTTGTCGTTACCGGTGTAGGATTCCATCGTTACCCCGGAGTTCTGATAACCATCGCTCTTCATGTCCTTGTTCTCGGTGTAGAATGTGTAGCCGTTGATATCGTACGCCTCATAGGTCATCAGGTTGTGCTCGGCGCTCTGTGACAAGGCGAATATGAGTTGTTCTTCCGCAGAAGAATCCTCATGTAAAGGGTACGACAGAAGCTTCTGCTTGAACCAACGCGTGAAACATGAGTTGTGCTCTTTGATTATATCTTCGTCCGTCCTCTGTTGGCCTCGGTCATTGTACGTCTTCTCAATAAAGGTTTTGTGCTCTACCACCCAAGGATCGACCACGTCTATGTGTTGTAGCGCGACTAGGTTTGCTCTTTCAAAGTCGGTGAGTCGACCCTCGAAGTCGACATGCATTTCGCGGCGACCCTCACGGTGACCCCATCCAGCGAGCCTGCCGAGGTGCCTGTTGACGGGCAGACCAACGGGGTTCTCGATGCCTAGATAATTCGTGCAGTAGGAGATGCACTCTTCGGTCAGAAAGCCCCTGGCTATACTTCCCTCTGGACGTGACATGTTGCGAACGTATCCTTTGATGACACCATTCATCCTTTCGAACGGCATCATGCTATGCAGGAACGTCGGCCCGAGTTGGATGATATCCTCCACGATATGGACCAGTAGATGCACCATAACGTCGAAGAATGCGGGCGGGAAGTACATCTCAAGCTCACATAGTATCACCACGATCTCTTCCTGTAGCCTTCTGAGTTGCCTCACGCCAATCGACTTCCGAGAGATGACGTCAAAAAAGTTGCATAGGCCAAACAGCGTTTCACGGACGTGCGCGTCCATGATCCCATGGATTGCAACTGGAAGTATCTGCGTCATCAGCACGTGACAGTCATGAGACTTCATCCCGCTGAACTTCTGCTTCGCTGGGTCTAGGTATCTGCTTATCTTCCCCGCGTAACCGTAAGGAAGTTTTACTCCTACGAGGCAGGTGAAAAACTGCTCGATCTCCTCCTGACTTAGAGTGAAGCACGCGGGAGGGTAGTCACTTCCGGTCTTCTTGGCCTTTTTGCCTTTGTGACGAGTTTCTGTGTCCTGCTTCGCCTCATCATCATCATCATTAGCGTGAAGCTCCTGCCTGATGCCCATTGATTTCAAGTCTGACCTTGCTTTCGGCCCATCTTTGGTCCTCTCTGGCATGTTGAGCAGGGTACCAAGCAGACTCTCGCACACGTTCTTCGTGATATGCATGGCATCAAGGCTGTGAGGCACACTGTGGATCTTCCAGTACGGCAAGTCCCAGAAAACAGACCTCGTTTTCCATACCTTCAGCAGCGGCTCTGGCGCCGTTCGCTTCTTTCCCGGCTCTGGCACCTTTTGCTTCTTTCCTGGCAGTGGGCAATCTTTCCAATTTTTCAACAGCTCGTCTATTTCCTTGCCGCTCCTCGTACGCGGGCGTTTTCGGGGTTCTGTCTCACCATCGAACGGATCCTTGCGTTTCCTCCACGGGTCATCGTCGCGAAGCCACCTTCGATGTCCCATGAACACGGTTTTTGAAGACCCGGGATCTCTATCTAGCTGGCGATACGTTGTGTCATCCATGCACCTTACGCATCCAGAAAATCTGTGGACTACCTGCCCCGTGAGATATCCGTAACCGAGATAGTCGTGCACCGTCGTGAGCAGTGTGGCTCTCATAGGGAAATATTCTTTCTCTGCGGCGTCCCACTTATTGGCTGGCGTTTTCCACAGCGTGTCTAGCTCCTCTTTTAGCAGCCCCAGATACAGATTGATGTCGTTCCCTGGTTGTTTCGGCCCTTCAATTAGCATACTCATGTGAATGTACTTCCTCTTCATGCACAACCAGGGGGGAAGGTTGTACATCCACACAAACGCAGGCCAGGTGCTATGTGTGCTTCTCTGGCTGCCAAACGGATTGACTCCATTGGTGCTCGCGCCCAGCACGATGTTCCTTGGATCCTTCCCAAATTCTGGGTATTCGAAGTTCAACGCTTGCCACTGGCTCGCATCCTTAGGGTGACTCAGCATCTTGTCTTTTTTATTTATCTCCGGATCATTTCCGACATCTTCCCGCTTCTTCTCCTCCCTATCCGCGTGCCAACGCAGGAGCTTTGCTACCTCAGGGTCCGCGAAATATCGCTGCAGATGAGGAGTGATCAGAAAGTACCACACCGATTTTCGAGGAGCTTTCTTCCTCTTCTTGTATCGAGTGATGCCGCACACCGGACATATGGTAGACTCCGCGTGCTCGTCCCGATAAAGGATGCAATTGTTCATGCACACATGGTATTTCACGTGGGGTAAATTGAGAGCACACACGATTTTCTTCGCCTCCTCGAAACTGGTCGGGCACTTGTTCCCCTTGGGAAGACGTTCGTGCCAGAATGACATGTTCTCATCGAAGCATGCGTCGGTCATTTTGTGTTTTACCTTCATCTCCAGAGCCATGAGCGTTACTTTCAGGCGGGTATCCTCGGGCCTGCATCCTTCATACAATGGAGTAACCGCATCTATCTCCAGTTGATCCAGCTTGGCTTTCTCTCGGGCGACAGCTCTTGCGTTATCCATCTGCTTGAGAAGCAGCTCTTGAATATGAGGGTCTTGCACCCAGCCTCCATCGTCGTCTGCTCCGGCATCTTCATCTTCATGATCATGCGCTTCGTCTTGATCTTCCTCATCATCATGTATGACATCTTCTACATGATGACTGTGTATAGCAGCACCGTCGTGATCATGTCCTGGAGATTCTTCGTCTTCTCACCCGCCCTCGCCGCGGTGGTACTTGTCTTGTTGCCCTTCCTCATTTCTTGCCCGGCCCCCATGGACGACTTCATAGTCATCTTCATCACCTTGCCACCGATAGCCATCCATGAAACCACGCAAGAGTAGGTGGTCCCGCACCTGCCCGGAATCCGGGTCCGCAATAAGGCTCTTCAGCTTGCATCTTCGACACGGACATCTTATCTCCGTCTCGTTCTTTTGAAGCATCTCGGCCTTCGCGGAGCTCAAAAACCTATTCACGATGCCTTCGGTCATCGTGCGGACCATGGTCGCCCGCAGGGTAGAGCAAAACGATATTTTAGAACCAAGAAAAAATTTGGCATGACCTTCCCTAAAAATAGGACCAAAAAGAATGCATAGTGCCAAAATTCTCGCCGAAACGGAAATGAATCAATATTCCGGAAAAATATTGGCAACTATCGCATTTTAAATACCGATACCTGCAAACACAAACATATATGCAACACCACAAACACATGCAACACCACAAACATACATAGATCTAGCTAGGCCACAAAAAGTGCATGTGCACGTTGTTGGAGCGAGCTAGGGAGAAAAAAAGTAGATCAACATCATGAAGATAGCTTTCCCCTTACTTACCTATCAAAAAAGGGTAATTTCACCACTTAATTTTGATGAATCTATGGCGAAAATGAGGTGAGGAGGAGGAGGCAGCCGAAAGCTTGGAGAAGGAGGTGGAAGGAATGAAGTGGGGAAAGTGAGTGGGTAGGTGTGGTTGTCCAAAATATCTTGTTGGGGCGCCATTAGTAGTTTTGCAAAAAAGTTATATATATATATATATATATATATATATATATATATATATATATATATATATATATATATATATATATATATACTAATGGCGCACTTTTACAGGGTGCGCCATTAGTAGTTTAAACTAGTAATGGCGCACTGTGAGGCAGTGCGTCATTAGTAGTTTTGCAAAGAAAAGAATTAAAAAAATTCAGTACTAGCGCATTCCCTGTCTGGTGCGCCATTACTAGTTAGAACTAGTAATGGCGCACTTCGGTAGGATGCGCCATTAGTATGTATGTAAAAATGCATAAAATAAATTATAACTAGTGGCGCACCTATTTTCTGATGCGCCATTAGTGTCTTCCACACTAATGGCGCATCACCAACTGGTGCGCCATTAGTATATAGTAGTGGCGCACTACTTCCCTGGTGCGCCATTAGTGTCAATCCTATCTATAGCCCTTTTCCTAGTAGTGCCGCCTCCTCGTCGCCGTCGCCACGCACCCTGTGAGCGCCGCCCCGATCCCCTCCTCCTACCTGTAATGGCCGCTGCCGCCGCGCCACCGCACCCCCCGTCATGTGTAGTTTAGATGTTGTAATTTAGTTGTATTAATTTGGATGTGTAGTTCAGATGTGTAGTTAATTTAGTTGTTGTAATTTAGTTGTATTAATTTAGATGTGTAGTTCAGATCTTTTTGATGATATTATTGTTGAATATGCAAATGTTTGTATGTTCATATGCAAAGAATATGTCAATTTTTCATAGAATTTTTATGATCTTTTCTGTTGTAATTTTGTTCATAGATTTTTTATGATTTTTTTTCTGTTGTAATTTTGTTCATAGAATTTTTATGATTTTTTTTGTTCATAGAATTTTCTTTGTCAATTTATGTATATGTTCATATTGTGTAGGAATCTGAAAATTGTGTATGATCAAAGTCATTTATGTATATGTTCATATTTAGAAGAAAAAGAAGGAGAGAAAATAAGAAAATAAGAAGAGAAAGAAGGAGAAGAAGAAGAAGAAGAAGAAGAAGAAGAAGAAGAAGAGAGGAAGAAGAGGAGAAATAAATAAGAAGATGAAAAAGAAGAAAAAAAAAGAGGAGAAGAAGAAGGAATAGAGGTGGTACGTCACCGTGTCAGCGAGGAGGACTAGCACGTCCGTCGCTACATGGTTGCGTTGGAGGGCAGGTTCGAGAATACCTGGCAGGTTCTTCACGGATCTCACTGGAGCTATGATCCTGTGATGGTTCCTTCCCTTTGGGTGTCCACCGCCCGCGCCGATACCCGTCGGGCGCTACGGTTCTAGCTGTACTGGCGATATGTATGATAGTATTCGACGTGTATTAGTGATAATATTCGACGATGTACGGACGCATGGAGATGATGTAGTTTTTCTTATAATTGAATGCATCCTAATTTGAATACTACTTTATTTTGCGATTTAATTTTTCTTATTGAATGCTCAAATTGGAGAGCACTATGCAAGGCATATGCATATGATTAGTTGAATAATAATGATCTAATTTAGTTTTTGTAGTATATATATATATATATATATATATATATATATATATATATATATATATATATATATATATATATATATATAAAATTGTACATGTTTAATCTTTGAATTATGAACGTAGGAAATGTCATCATCGGACGACGGAAGTCTCCTGGGGGAGTGCGACTGGTGCCACGATGATCGAGGTCTGTGCGACAGGCCTCACCTAGACGATGATCGGCGCTTCAGCATTAAGCTCGAGGAGACCTTAGAAGTTGAAACGGTACGCAACGACGGCATGTGTTTTTTTCATAATTAAGCATGACTTCAATTATTTCAACGTGTAATTTTCATCTTTTACAATTCGAGTATAGTTTATCCCATGCCATGCAAGACGCTATGGCTTGGAGAGGATGGATTTTGAAGACCATGAAAATTTTGAAACGAAGAGAATTCACCTAAGGACCCATCATGATGTGGATTTTGAAGTAAAGTTGTATAATGCTGAGAGCGTAACCCATTTTGGTTGCAAAAATTGGGAAGCATTTTGCAAATTGTATGGTTTTGATGAGGGTATGCTTGTCACCATGGATCTTGGTGATCCTGAAATCGAGCAAGACAATATGGACATTTGGGTCCTTGTTGATACGCCTCCAGTTCTACCGCTATGTGAGTTTCTCAAACATAGTTAATTATTAACTAATTTATATTGTTCATTTCAAAATAGTTGACAGCTTATTTCCATTGACAGCTTATTTTGAAATATCAAAGAATGTGCAGAAGATGGTAGATAGAACTTACTACACCGATGGCCCTAAGTTAACTTACAAGGAGAAAAATCATCTGGTTGGATTTTGTAATGATCTTGAGAATTACAATATCTACAATCGAACTCCTCAACATTATGGTTAACACGTGCCACTAGTGCACGTGTTGAACTACGGTAACTACTATGGAGATACCTTGGTAAGATTTTTTACTATTACGACATACGTGCATCTTTTGCATACTTCTATAAAACTAGTGCTTCATTGCTAACTATGAAGTTATTACTATGTTTTTCAACAGATAATCCGAGAGGATTGTGTGCCTCATCTGATGTATGAGCATGGTCGCCTTGATGTTTTGAACATATATCCAGGTCAGCCTACGAATCTCAACTGTCCATACCGGATTTCTAAAAGAAGTGGAGACATGCAAATCAGAGAATGGAAAAAATGTATGGACACTCGTAAAGAGGTTCTTGGATGCAAAAGGAAGCGCGGCGCAAGAATTGGAGACAGGATGATCTCCATTCTCCATAATGGAGAGTTAGGGTCTATACTGTTTTATCATATTTTACCTTAAAGAGGGTATTTAGGTCCTACCTAATACTGATGATCATGTGCTAAGAACAATTAAGTAGGGTTGGTTCGATGACTATGAGGATGATGATCGTATGACTTGTTATTAATAACGAGTAGAAGTTGTATCATGATAATTAGTAGGACTTATTATTATGATGATGCATGATGTGAGCATGAAGAGTTATTATATATCAGTGGGTGAAATGAACATGGATTGGATTGAAGTGAAGGCAACATGCATGTGGTGCATGTCGAAAGTAGTACTAATCCAAACTTGATCAAGTTAGGATTAATTAGTATTACTTTCGACATGCACCACATGTTGCCTTCACTTCAATCTAAGCCATGTTTAGGCATAGCATAGCGTTGGTATAAACGAAGCACGAAGATATAAGAGAGGACACTTCTCTCTATTAGCTAGCTAATAACAAACTAAATTAACCCCCAAAACCCCTAAACAAGCCCCTTTCAAAAAAAAACCCAGCCACAGAAATGCTGACGCGTGGATGCCTATTGGTCCCGGTTGGTGCCACCAACCGGGACCAAAGGCCCTCCTGCATGGGCTCAGCGCGCAGGCCAAGTGGAGGCCCATCTATCCCGGTTCTGGTTTGAACCGGGACTAAAGGGTAACGGCATTAGTAACGACCCTTTAGTTCCGGTTCAGGAACCGGGACAAAAAGCCCTTATGAACCGGGACAATAGGCCCGTTTTCCACTAGTGTTCTATCTCCAGCATGGTGTCCTCCAATGCAAAATGACTCTACAAAGTAATAAATGAAAGACATCTATGTTACCACACTTGTGACACTAATATAGACTACTAGTAACATATGCATGTTACTGGTCTAATTTACTCTTCACTATGACTAGCCTCATGAGTTGTATCTAAATTTAATGATTTGTGCCACATGCATACATGTGATTGATCCAGCCACTTTTTTTGCCTATCACCACGTGCAAAGGTTGTACACCCATGAAGAGTGTACATTTGGGTTTAAATTTTGTCCATATACAAGTGTACTTCTATCTTTCGAATGTACTTTAAAATGAAAAAAATGCTTCTCTCTCATCACACGGTAATCAAGATCAATAACATTCTACACATGGTCTCCTTAATTTTTACAAGCACTTAGCTCATTGGGGGTTGGGTAATTAAGGATGAGAAAGATGATGGCTTGCACCTTTTCAATGCTTTTTTACTTCACTTCATAATTTGTCCTAAAA
Source organism: Aegilops umbellulata (assembly GCA_032464435.1). Lineage (NCBI taxonomy): Eukaryota > Viridiplantae > Streptophyta > Magnoliopsida > Poales > Poaceae > Aegilops > Aegilops umbellulata. The sequence goes on along the minus strand of CP136054.1, from coordinate 367,742,506 downwards.
ATTTTATATGTACACTTTTTACCGGACGGAGGGAGTATATATTAAAGCCTTCTCAAGGCTTCACCTTGTACAGGTGCTAAGCCTATCTTGTAGACGAAAAATCTTATGTGGTAAGACAATTAAGAAGGAGAGAGATGGGTTTGGTGACCAAAAAGAACCAATGTCAAATGGGTGAACCTAGGCAAAATATTTAATAGTTGCTAAACAATTAAATGTGCTTAGGCTGGTCACAATAGGCACGAACATAAGCTAGTAACCTACACAGTTTCCTAGACTATGTTACTACCTCCATAGTGGGTAGGAGCATGTATGTAGTGTCAAGCAGCAATGTATTTATTAGGATATAGACTCATTGTTTCTTGGAGTTTGTGATGTTTCGGTAACTTAGCTAGTTACCACAAGCACCTCTCTCTTCATTAAATATGTGCCACATAAGTAAACTTGTATTGGAGTGTGTGATATTACTTCTAAGTTCCTGCCCATTGTGACCAGCCTTAGCACCTCATCTGCACATGTGCATTGAAAGAGGTCTAACTAGTATACCACGTCTGCAAAATAATAGACTACCTACTCCCTTCTTTCCGGTTTATAGCGGTTTACAGGGCTCAAATCTAAAATCTAATCAAACAAGGCAGGAGATGATGCGTGGAGTATGAAATCATAGAAACTTGCAAGTACTCCCAAGTCCAAGTCCCAACTTCCAACCTCCAAAGCTAGCGCGCAAAAGCACTGGCTAGCTAGTCACTGGCTTAATAAAGTGTAGACAACTCCCATTTCCCAAGACCAGTGTGTTTTCCCAGCTCCATGCATGTACACTACACTTGCACTCAAATAGATGTGCACGAGAGAGAAGCTATCAAGTCATCGCCATTCACAAGCTCTCCTGGGTCACCATTCAAACGCATGGTTGAGCACTCCACTTGTTCAGAAGGTTTGCTAGCTGAGCATTGCATAAACACGCATGGTTTGTTCAGAAGGTATGCAGTTTGTACTTCATCTCTGTATTATATACCGTGGCGGAATATTTGAACCTAATTAACGAAGTAAGAAATTATAAAATTAGTTTGACAACAGAACAAGAAAAACAAAATTGTTGACAGGATAGGTGAAAATGTTGTTTAATAATTTGAACACCGTTAACAAGCCATCTAACACCTGGATATTTCACCCGCAAGATATTTGGAACTAAAAGTCCATGTAAATATTTTGTAGGAATTTCACTTGAAATAGTTTAATTCACCGTGGATCTCAGGTTGCAATTGTGCCAACATACACATACGTGACCTGGTCAAATACATGCATGTTTGACATTCTATGTAGGACTTCAATCCCTGGCGAACGGTCAAACTTTATAATATATTCATTTGGTATTGTAGATTTTGATTTTTGTAATAGAAACTTGATAAAATTTTATAATATTTGACTTTAGACAAATTAATACGCGGAGTAAAAAGAAACAGATGGAGTAACACACTTGTGCTTGAACTTTTAGAGTAAATGTGAAGTTGAGTTTTCAGAGTAAATGTGAAGGATAAAGTTGAAAAGAACTACTTGAAAATAACTGAAGGAGTAAATATTGCATGAATATACTTGCTTAAATAATGAAGATGCATGATTATATTATAAACGGCAAATCGTCATAGCTATATTGTAAAGTAAATAATGAAGATGCTCCGTTCAGTTTTTGCGTTTGGGTAAAATTCTCACACGCAACATATATGTGTATAACTTAGCAAAACTGAAACCTCAACCACACAAAACTGCACATTGTAGAATTACAGCCCAGGAAGTGTATAGCTGCGGTTCAAAAGATTAGTGAGAGGTAAATTAAAATCAACATACATAATAAACTATCTCATTTCAGACAGAAAAAAATAGATTGATCCGAAGTGAAAAAGAAAGAAAGAAATTTAGTGAAGTTTTTGAAGTACTTCTGAAAAAGGAGTATATATACATGCAAGTATATCTTTCATAGGTTATATGCTCCTTTTCTTAAAGCATTTTCAAAAGGGCGTAGTAGTATGTACAAAAAGATAAAGAAATAATAATGTGATACATATATAGTATATACAAGTCAGTTCAGTTATCATGCATCCACTTGTAGATGCAAACGACTGAACTGAAATCAAATCTGAAGTCGCTGCCAAGGCCTAAATATTCCCAATACCACGACATTACCTTACCCCAAAGCCAAACTCCAGCAAGAAATACAAGAAAAATATATCTAATTAAGATAGCTTGATCAATTAGTAGTAAGGAAAAAGCAAATCGGAAACCCTAGTAAGGCTATATCTACCTTTCCTTGCTTTCAAGTTGCTACACACATGCATGCCGCTTGCCGCGTGCGTCGATCCGCCATAGTCACTCATGCATGTCAGGAGCTCTGATCTATGTGGATTGTTGATCACTTGGAGAAGATGTCGAACAAGGGATCAGGTTCATTCCACAGCAGCGCCGCCTCGTAGTCCTCCTCCTCGGCGGCAAGGTACCATTCGGGGGTCACCTCAGCCTCTGCCGCCTTCGCCGGCGCACCATCCTGGGCGGCCACCGTAGATGACGAAGCCACTGGTAACGAGGCAGTCGTCTCGTGCGGCGGCGCCACCGTCGTGGTCACCGTGGACGCGGTGGCAGTGCTCGCGTAGTACAGAGGCGGCGACGTGGACGGTGGCGTCACGCGGAGCGGCAGGAAGCGGTATTGGTGGTGGTGGTGGTGTTGGAAGACCGCCCCGGCGCCACCTGAGTGCTGCGGCGGGCGCGGCAAGAGCGGCCGGAGCGGCGGGGGCGCGGAGGAGCTCGAGGAAGAAGCCGAGGACCCCAAGGGCCGGGGGTGGGAGTCCGCCCCGGGGGCCAGGGGCGGCGGCGTGGTGAGGTTGAGGTGGGCACGCGGGCCGTAGAGGAGCAGCGCCGCGCGGTCGTAGGCGCGCGCGGCGTCCTCGGCAGTGGCGAAGGTGCCGAGCCACTTGCGGGAGCGCTTGCGGGGCTCCCGGATCTCCGCCACCCACTTGCCCCAGCTCCGCTGCCGCACGCCACGGTACCTGAACTTGGCGTTCTCCGGCCCGCCCTTGCCCGCCGCCTTCCCCTTCCGGCCGCCGCTGCTCGCGCTGCTCCCGACGTCGCTGCTGCTTGCGGCCTCGGTAGTGGTAGCGGTAAGCACTGCTGGGTTGGGTTTGTGTTCCATGGGGTGGCGGCAGTGGTAGGTATAAAGATAGAGGGAGGGACCTGTCGCTGGGGGGACGGGGAGGGATGGGGAAGAGAGAGGGATACCTAGCTCGCTGTGCGTTGGGGAGACCGATGAAGAGAGAGAGGGGTGGGGATGGAGTGGCCGAGGAGGATGTGCTTGGTGGAGAGGGGCGGTGGTCAAATATAAAGGGCGAGAGAGAGCGTACACAGTGGAGTACAGCGAGCAGGAGTGAGTGAGTGAGAGAGAAGGGAACGGGCATGCAATGCAGTGAAAGGTCATGCTGTCATGCAGGTATGAGTTGACGCCACAGAGAGGGTATCGCATCGCCGGGTTTATTCGGTGTTGTTTATCTTCTGTAGCGATGTGCCTACGTTTTCTGCTTGTTTTAATCATCAGTCACGGCACTCATAGGAACGGGCATAGGTTATGGGCTTCGATTTGAAACCTTTGGTTTCCTCCCGCTTTATATATAAAGTCACACGGTTTAATAATATATATTTTTCAAAGTGCTCAAAATCAAGGTCTGATACTACAAGCGTATCAGTGTCATTCATATGATTCCGACGAGTCCAACAACATTGAAAACAGAGTTTGTATGTAAAAATTGTGGTCATTTTTCTGGAGAGTCCAGATAGCAGAGACAACATCTGGTATGAATGCAGTTGGTTGTACCGCTGGTCTAGCTAGGCCTAGAAATCTTTAAAAATTGCCCTTTCAAATGGAATTCCTGACTGGTTCCATTTCCGTTTATTCATACGGTTTTCTTGGCCTTCAAGGGATGTTCTCGAAAATGATTGGGCTCATCTAGAGCCCTTGGATTAAAGAAGAGATGCTACGTACATCGACGTAGAAGGCTTTGAGAGAGCACTTATACATACACCTACAATCATAGCCGCTGCCATCATCGTCATACAAGTCTTCACAATTCCCATCTCTCCACGTCTAGTTGCCGTCCACATCAAGAAGCATTTGTGGACTATGCCAAGCATCCATCTCCCTCGTTGCAACCTTAGAGGAAGACCGGAAGGGAGTTGCCGCCACCGGAGGAATGTCGTCGGAGGGTGCAACCATGGGTTGCCGCCGCCGCGCCATCGTCGTCTTCAACAAAACCCCTTTCTTCAACAAAACCCCTTCTCCTCCCCCCATCACGGTCTTTGTGATGTGTTGTAACAACTTTTAAACCCCCCCTTTATATGTGATGTTATTTGAGTAATTGTTGGCCATGGGTCAGTCGGTTAGTAAGCGGTTACTTGATATGTGTTATTTATTTATGTGTGTCTTCTACGGGTTTTATTTACCTTTGTGGTAGTTAGTGGTTTGAGGTCCGATCCATCAGCGTAGTTGATGACATCCAACTTCTCATGCCACAAAGTTATTCTAGGAGTCATGATTGTCTATAGAACTTATTCCCTTCGGTCCGGTCCCCGTGACCTTGTCTTCCCGTTAGTCGCCGCTGGTAGAGATGAGAAGTAGGATGGTTGAGTTGTCTCAACATGGTGCTGCTTGAGAGACAATGTTATGTGAGGGGCCGTCCACCATCTGTAGATTGTCATATCCTATGATGTAGGTACTAACTAAGCCGCATGTGCGGGTAGTCGACAAACTTGACTCCATTTTGTGGCGGAGCCGAGGCTGTACCCAAACGCTAGCGAACTCATCTAAAACATCACATTAATTATCATAGTTTATTTTTATCTGTTTAGTTCAGTATTTATTTTTCGTTCATTCTAGTACTTAGTCTAGTTTCATGTTTTAGTCATTTCCCTAGCAACTGACTTTAGTGAACTATTTCCAAACTCCGGTTTGGATGTGAGCATAGTAGTGTAAGTGACAACGCAAATGCGAGGATATTAGTGCCTTCCTTTTCTTCTAGTGTTGTTGCCAGGGAGCATAGCGCTTGGTCATTTCATTCCCGTTCACATATATTTTATTTTTATTTGTTACTATTTATCTTACCGTTTTTCCTTAACCCAAAATAGAAAAAGGAAATATGTTTATCATGGCTTCTGAGATGTCTACTCAGGAACATATCGAATCTGCAATTGAGGAGATGAGATACACGAGTAAACCGTTTGCGGCTATCGATGAGCAACTTTAGATCACTACGACTACCCACAGTGGGAGTAACATAGGTAGTAACATCACACATATCTAGGTTAAATAGATGATGTGGCATGCAATAAATGAAGAAAGAGATGAAAGTGGTAACATAGCTAGTTACTACTAGTATGAGTAACATCACACATATTAAGGAAAGATGTGTCTATAGCCTAATAAACGAAGTGTTGCATGTTACCACACATATGTTACTCCCCACTATAGAGGTAGTAACATAGACTAATAACATGAGCATGTTACTAATCTATGTTACTACCCATTGTGGCTAGTCTACTAGGGAAAACCCTAGTAGTAGCTCTGGAAGTGCTAGTAGTAGCGCGGGTGACCGCGCTACTACTACGGGCTGCAGCTAAACCTTAGCAGTAGCGTGGGTTAACCAGCGCTATTGCGAACCTTACATAGCAGTAGTGTGCATGCTAAACCGCGCTACTGCTAAAATTTTCTGTATTTTTTCTTCTGCATATTGGCACTGTATTTGTACAGGTTTTATACAGTTTTCTCAACATATGATTTTATGATCATGATGAGTTATTATGTCAGTGGGTAATTATACAGTTGTCTCAACATTTATTTCACCCACTGATATACTCCCTCTGTTGAGTATATAATAAGTGATCATACTCATAATGTTGTAACAACTTAGGCTGGTCGTAATGGTAGTATCATGCATGCCAACTAGGCAATTTTGATGAGGTGTCATAGCATTAAATGAAGAAAGAGAGGGTGTAGTATCATATTATGATACCGTATCATATTAAATGCTAAGCTACCTTGTGTCATGCATGGCAATAAATAGAGTACTACATGATACTAATATATGATACTATGCACTAGGGAGGTAGTATCATATACTAGTATCATATGCATGATACTAGTATATGATACTCCCCATTACAACCAGCCTTAGCATGTATCATAATAATAATAACCCATCATCGTTTTCATAATAACAAGTCATACTCATCATCATCATAGTCATCTAACAACTTCTACTCGTTATCATAATGTCATACTCATCATCATCATAGTCATCTAACAACTTCTACTCGTTATCATAATAACAAGTCATACTCATCATCATCATCATAGTCATCTAACCAACCCTAGTTAATTGTTCTTAGCACATGATCATGAGTATTAGCTAGGACCTGCTACTCTCTGTAAGGTAAAATAGCATAAAACAACATAGCCTCTGACTCTCCATTATGGAGAATGGAGGTTATCCTGTCTCCAATTCATGGGCTTCGCACCATGTTGCCTCCAAGTAGCTCCCTTCGATTATTCGTAACTTTTTTTCCATCCTTTTGATTGTGAGGTGATTATCTCTTTTAGAAATAGTGTATGCAAAGTGGACAACTATAGGCAGACTTGGCCGTAAGCTCATAATATCAATGTCACCTTTCGTATGCATCAGATGAGGCACACAATCCTTCGGGATTTTCTGTTAAATAGAATAATAATAACGTAGTAAGCAATGTAGTTTAACTTTAGCTAGAAGAATGTATGTAAAAGATGCACTGGTGTCATAATAGTAAAAAATCTTACCGTGCCATCTCCATGGATGTTGCCATAGTTCAACACATGGACTAGTGGCATGTATTAACCATAATGTGGAGGAATTTTATAATTTGTATTGAAAATCTCAACATCAATAATAAATGAGACAAGATGACCTTTCTCCTTGCAAGTTAGTTCAGAGCCATCAATGTAGTAGATTTTGTCTACTACTTTCCGTACATTTTTTGAAGAATGGAAATAAGCCGTTGATGGAAATAAGTTATCAACTATTTTTTAAATAAACAATATAAATTACTTAATAAATATGTTTGAGAAACTGACAAAGATGTAGAAAGGAAGCATATCAACATAGACCCAAATGTCGATATTATCTTCATCGATGTCATCTCCGGGATCACCAAGATCAAAGGTGACATGTATACCCTCCTGAAAACCATATGCCTTGCATAGTGCTGCCCAATTCGAGCAACCAAAATGGGAGTAGGTCACCGCATTGTATAGCTTTACGTCAAAAGCATAACCATGATGGGTCTTGAGGTGAACTCTCTTTATCTCCATATTCTCATGATCTTCGAAATGCAGCTTCTCCAAGACATAACATCTTGCATGGCAGGTATGCACTAGTCGAATTGTGGAAAGTGGAAATGACATGTTGAAGAAGCAAAAGTCATGCTTAATTACGAAAAAAGACTTGTCGTCGTTGTGTGACGTATAAACATCGAAGGTCTCGTCGAGCTTAATACTGAAGCGCCGACCGTCTTGTAGATGAGGCATGTCACACAGACCCCGGTCGTTGCCGCAGTAGTCGCACTCAGGGATCCTATCATTGTCAGACATTTCCTATGTTCATGATTCAAAGATTAAACTTCTAAAATTTAATATATGTACTACAAAAAACTAAATTAGATCATTATTATTCATCACGGGTTGACTGTCGGTCTGTCCAGTCTTTTTCTTGAAAACTCTCATCTCATGTGGTGTCTATGGTGGACATTCCCTCATAGTTATTTCGATCATCGGTGATGGTCGCTTCCCCTCCTTCTCTCGTGCATTACCAAGGTATATCACGAGCAGAAGGAAGAGGAATCGACCCCCACGACAACAGTCGGGATTCTTCCTCTCTGACATTTTGCGATCGTCGGTGATGGAAGCTCCTAAGTTCATTTGAAAGTGCATTACACCAAAATGGCTAGCACCTTCAAATGAAGAAGAAGCTCCCCTCACGACAACAGTGGGGATTCTTCTTCTCTCATATATGGTGGACACTCTCCCTTGCTGTTTTTTTTAATGTCATGTATGGAGCCCCGATAGACTTAAAGTCAACCCAAAATGTCGTTTAATTCTGGCAAATCCAAGGCACTCGATATTTCCTACATTCTACCACAAGCCATGCTAAAATTCACGGAAAAATCCGGCATGACCTTTGCTAAAATAGGACATATTGACCGCCTGAAATTTAAAGGAACGGAAATGAATCAACACTCTGGCAAACATAGGCCACTCGGAGGTGTTCCCTGCAAACATAGGCCACTTGGGCAAGAACATATCCTTCATTCTCCAAATATTCATGTGTGACAGCACTAATAGTACACAACACTACATATGACATGTTTAAATCTTCATCATATTTGAGCAACTCTACTACACAACACTAGATATACATGTTTATTACTCAGTATAGACGATTGCTGTCGAGGATGCGGATGTTGTGGTGATCTTCTAGGCATCGTCGATCGGCTCATTGGTGATATACCCTGTGCCACACATGAGCATTTATATAGAAAATTTCAAACTTGGTATGCTCATTGCATTCCATTGGTTTAATTTTGAACACATGACCATTTCATTTCATTAGGTCTCTCTCTCTCTCTCTCAAAATTCACTAGGCATCAACTACATCCAAACATATGAACAAAATTAGTAAACTTTTGAAACTTTCTATACCTAAATTAGTACTAAAATTTTTATTACTAAATTTGATACCTAAAAATTTCTCATGTAGCATTCCAATACATTTCTATAATTGAAAATTTTCTATACCTAAAAATTTATATTACTAAAATTTTCTATTACTAAAACTTTTTTATATTCAAAAAACATATTCACTAGTTTTCTATTCTATTCAAAAGACCATTCTACGTACCTACCTACATTCTACAACAAAATTCTACCTATCTATTCTATTCATAAAATCTCCATTCTACCTATATTTTCTATTTTATTCTATTCAAAATACCTACATTCTGTTCATATTACTTATATGTTCTATTTTATTCAAAATAACACAGATGGGGGGAGGGAGGAAGGGAGGAGGGAGGAAGGGAGAAGAGATGGAGGAGGGTGAGATGGAGGGGGTGGAAGGGAGGGAGAGAGGCTGATGGAGGGGAAAGGAGGAGGAGGATGGGGGAATGGCGGTGGATGGAGGTGGGGCGACGGCTGGAGGAGGAGGAGGAGGCGTAATGCGGCGATAGGATGACCGGGCGTGGGCGGAGAGTGGCAGAGGAGAGTGACGAACGGGCCAAGCGCGCGGATATGTTTAACTTAGCAGTGGCGCGGGTCAAGGACCAACACTACTGCTAACAACATTAGTTGTAGCACGTGTCATGTCACAACGCCACTGCCAAGTGGGGACGGGCAGCTGGGCCCGGACTGGCCATAGCAGCAGCGCAGGCCAGGAGAACGCGCTAGTGCTAAGGAGTTTAGCAGTAGCATGGGTCCCTGACCCGCGCTGTTGCTATGGCAATCCCGTGGGGCACGACGAGTCCTCCCTATGGGACCACTTAGCATTAGCGCCGGTCCTGGACCAACGCTACTGCTAACTTGGTACCTGTAGTGCCGGTATGTTACACGTGCTACTACTACTTAGCAGTAGCGCGGCTCCTCATACCAACGCTACTGCTAAAGTTCTATCTATAAGCTTTTCCCTAGTAGTGAAAGAATGGATACAATTTGGGAATAAAATTCCATCCCTTATATGTGCTTCATATCCAGTATCGTGCATAGATTGTGGATCTAAAGAGCACCTAAGATATCAATGTGAGTGCAATATCGACTCATACTAGCAAATTGTAATAATAGTGTCAAATTAAATAATGCTAGATTGGGGGTATTGCAATTTGTACTACTTGTAGGTGTCTGTCAGATCCTACGTCATATCTTGGATATGAAGATTCAGGACGATCCATTTGAAATGATAAGTTGCAACCTATTTGTACTTTCTGCCTAATTTTTTCTACTATGACCCACTAGTCACCAATGAACAAGATCGGATTGCTTCCGCCTTGGGAGAAGTAATTTTGTTTGTAGAAACTCGTAGAAGGACGAGAAAAAGGATGCATGCAATGGAGGGCAAACAACCCCCATGGATGCATGGCTGCAAGAAACATTAAACATACATGAATTAAATATTTGTCAAACTAACTTGGAGCGTCAATGGAGTCAATTCCGGTGAATCTAGGGTAGTGGATCCCGAGCTACGTCGGTGGAGAGGAGTCCTCCACGGATAAGGAGTCCTTGTCTTGAATGTCAAGGCTTCTTAATTTTCCTTGTAGATCATCATGGGCCTCCCGGAGATGGCCTGATAGCGAACCACCATGGGGGTTCTCGGCTCTGCCTGCCTGGCGGGGAGATGATATGGTGAGTGACCCCTAATCCAGGACAACATCAGTAGCTCATGAACTGGGCTTCAAGTCGGGGACGCCCCTCGGTTTTTTCGAACTGCTCTTCCTCTTCAGTCGATGGTCTTGAAAGCCAGTTCAAGAGATCTTCCCGGCTTCGACCTTGAGACACTGAAGTGTATCTGAAGAGTTTACATGTTAGCCATTGCTACTTATTGCATTGTTGGCACCATGCTTACTTGGCAAAAGAAGAGGTACCTCGTCTGTTGGGGAACGTAGTAATTTCAAAAAAAAAAATCTACGCACACGCGAGATCATGGTGATGCATAGCAATGAGAGGGGAGAGTGTTGTCCACTGATGTCTACTAAGCAACCTTCTTCTTGTAGACGTTCTTGGGCCTCCAAGTGCAGAGGTTTGTAGGACAGTAGCAAATTTCCCTCAAGTAGATGACCTAAGGTTTATCAATCCGTGGGAGGCGTAGGATGAAGATGGTCTCTCTCAAACAACCCTGCAACCAAATAACAAAGAGTCTCTTGTGTCCCCAACACACCCAATACAATGGTAAATTGTATAGGTGCACTAGTTCGGCGAAGTGATGGTGATACGAGTGCAATATGGATGATAGATATAGGTTTTTGTAATCTGAAAATATAAAAACAGCAAGGTAAGTAATGATAAAAGTGAGCACAAACGGTATTGCAATGCGTTGGAACAAGGCCTAGGGTTCATACTTTCACTAGTGCAAGTTCTCTCAACAATAATAACATAATTGGATCATATAACTATCCCTCAACATGAAACAAAGAGTCACTCCAAAGCCACTAATAGCGGAGAACAAACGAAGAGATTATGGTAGGGTACGAAACCACCTCAAAGTTATTCTTTCGGATCAATCTATTCAAGAGTTCGTACTAGAATAACACCTTAAGACACATATCAACCAAAACCCTAATGTCACCTAGATACTCCAATGTCACCTCAAGTATCCATGGGCATGATTATACGATATGCATCACACAATCTCATATTCATCTATTCAACCAACACAAAGTACTTCAAAGAGTGCCCCAAAGTTTCTACCGGAGAGTCAAGACGAAAACGTGTGCCAACCCCTATGCATAGGTTCATGGGCGGAACCCGCAAGTTGATCACCAAAACATACATCAAGTGGATCACGTGATATCCCATTGTCACCACAGATAAGCACGGCAAGACATACATCAAGTGTTCTCAAATCCTTAAAAGACTCAATCCGATAACATAACTTCAAAGGGAAAACTCAATCCATTACAAGAGAGTAGAGGGGGAGAAACATCATAAGATCCAACTATAATAGTAAAGCTCGCAATACATCAAGATAGTATCACCTCAAGAACATGAGAGAGAGAGACATCAAACACATAGCTACTAGTACATACCCTCAGCCCCGAGGGTGAACTACTCCCTCCTCGTCATGGAGAGTGCCGGGATGATGAAGATGGCCACCGGAGAGGGATTCCCCCTCCGGCAGGGTGCCGGAATAGGGCCCCGATTGGTTTTTGGTGGCTACAGAGGCTTGCGGCAGCGGAACTCCCGATCTATTCTATTCCTCGATGGTTTTAGGGTATATTGGTATATATAGGAAGAAGAAATACATCAGGGGAGCCTCGAGGGGCCCACGAGGGTGGAGGGTGCGCCTAGGGGGGTGGGTGCGCCCCCTGCCTCGTGCCTCCCTCGTTGCTTTCCTGACGTGCACTCCAAGTCCCCCGGATTGCTTTCTTACCAAAAATAACTTCTCCAGAAGGTTTCATTCCGTTTCGACTCCGTTTGATATTCCTTTTCTTCGAAACACTGAAACAAGGGAAAAACAGGAACTGGCACTGGGCTCTGGGTTAATAGGTTAGTCCCAAAAGTAATATAAAAGTGCATAGTAAAGCCCATAAAACATCCAAGATGGATAATATAATAGCATGGAACAATCAAAAATTATAGATACATTGGAGACGTATCAGCATCCTCAAGCTTAATTCCTGCTCGTCCTCGAGTAGGTAAATGATAAAAACAAAATTTTTGATGTGGAATGCTTCTTAGCATAATTCTCAATGTAATTCTTCTTAATTGTGGTATGAATATTCAGATCCATAAGATTCAAGATAAAGGTTCAATATTGACATAAAAGTAATAATACTTCAAGCATACTAACTAAGCAATTATGTCCTCTCAAAATAACATGGCCAAAGAAAGTTCATCCCTACAAAATCATATAGTTTAGTCATGCTCCATTTTCGTCACACAAGAATGCTCTCACATGCACAACCCCAATGATAAGCCAAGCAATTGTTTCATACTTTAGTAATCTCAAACTTTTTCAACCTTCACGCAATGCATGACCGTGAGCCATGGATATAGCACTATGGGTGGAATAGAATATAATGATGGGGGTTATGTGGAGAAGACAAAGAAGGAGAAAGTCTCACATCAACGAGGCTAATCAATGAGCTATGGAGATGCCCATCGATTGATGTTAATGCAAGGAATAGGGATTGCCATGCAACGGATGCACTAGAGCTATAAATATATGAAAGCTCAACAAAGGAAACTAAGTGGGTGTGCATCCAACTTGCTTGCTCACGAAGACCTAAGGCACTTGAGGAGGCCCATTGTTGGAATATACAAGCCAAGTTCTATAATGAAAAATTCCCACTAGTATATGAAAGTGACAAAACAAGCGACTCTCTATCATGAAGATTATGGTGCTACTTTGAAGCACAAGTGTGGTAAAAGGATAGTAACATTGTCCCTTCTCTCTTTTTCTCTCATTTTTTTGGGCCTTCTTTTTTATGGCCTTTTTTATTCCTCACTTGGGACAATGCTCTAGAAAATGATGATCAACATACTTCTATTTATTTACAACTCAATGATTACAACTCGATACTAGAACAAGGTATGACTCTATATGAATGCCTTCGGCGGTGTACCGGGATATGCAATGAACCAAGAGTGACATGTATGAAAGAATTATGAACGGTGGCTTTGCCACAAATACTATGTCAACTACATGATCATGCAAAGCAATATGACAATGATGAACGTGTCATGATAAACAGAACGGTGGAAAGTTGCATGGCAATATATCTCGGAATGGCTATGGAAATGCCATAATAGGTAGGTATGGTGGCTGTTTTTAGGAATATATAAGGAGGTTTATGTATGAAAGAGCGTATCATATCACGGGGTTTGGATGCACCGGCGAAGTTTGCACCAACTCTCAAGGTGAGAAAGGACAATGCACGGTACCGAAGAGGCTAGCAATGATGGAAAGGTGAGAGTGCGTATAATCCATGGACTCAACATTAGTCATAAAGAACTCACATACTTATTGCAAAAAATCTACAAGTCATCAAAAACCAAGCACTACGCGCATGCTCCTAGGGGGATAGATTGGTAGGGAAAGACCACCGCTCGTCCCCGACCGCCACTCATAAGGAGGACAATCAAAGAACACCTCATGTGTTCAAATTTGTTACATAACGTTTACCATACGTGCATGCTAGGGACTTGCAAACTTCAACACAAGTATTTCTCAAATTCACAACTACTCAACTAGCACGACTTTAATATCACTACCTCCATGTCTCAAAACAATCATCAAGCATCAAACTTCTCTTAGTATTCAACACACTCATAAGAAAGTTTTTACTAGTCTTGAATACCTAGCATAATAGGATTAAGCAAATTACCATGCTGTTTAAGACTCTCAAAATAATATAAGTGAAGTATGAGAGTTCGTCTATTTTTTCAAAATAAAACCACCGCCGTGCTCTAAAAGGATATAAGTGAAGCACTAATGCAAATGACAAACTACTCCGAAAGATATAAGTGAAGATCAATGAGTAGTTGTATAATTATGTAACTATGTGAAGACTCTCTAACATTTAAGAATTTCAGATCTTGATACTTTATTCAAACAGCAAGAAAAACAAAATAAAATAAAATGATGCTCCAAGCAAAACACATATCATGTGGTGAATAAAAATATAGCTCCAAGTAAAGTTACCGATGGATGAAGACGGAAGAGGGGATGCCTTCCGGGGCATCCCCAAGCTTAGGCTCTTGGTTATCCTTGAATATTACCTTGGGGTGCCTTGGGAATCCCCAAGCTTAGGCTCTTGCCACTCCTTATTCCATAGTCCATCAAATCTTTACCCAAAACTTGAAAACTTCACAACACAAAACTTAACAGAAAATCTCGTGAGCTCCGTTAGCGAAAGAAAACAAAACACCACTTAATGGTACTGTAATGAACTCATTCTTTATTTTTATTGGTGTTAAACCTACTATATTCCAACTTCTCTATGGTTTATAAACTATTTTACTAGCCATAGAGTCATCAAAACACTACTAGGAAAAGGGATAAAGATAAAATTGACACTAATGGCGCACCAGAGAAGGGGTGCGCCACTACTATATACTAATGGCGCACCATGTGAAGATACGCCATTAGTGTGTAAGACACTAATGGCGCACGAGGCACAAGGTGCGCCACTAGTAACAAAATGTTTTTTTTTCATTTTTTCAAACATAATAATGGCGCATCAAGGCAAAGTGCGCCATTAGTAGTTACAACTACTAATGGCGCACCAGCCATTGTGTGCGCCACTACTGTGTTCTTTTTTTTTACTTTTTTGCAAAACTACTAATGGCGCACCGTCGCATAGTGCGCCATTACCAGTTTAAACTAGTAATGACGCACTGTGCCGCGGTGCGCCATTAGTATAAAAATTATTTTTAATACTTTTTTGCAAAACTACTAATGGCGCATGTATGTGTGGTGCACCCTTCCCCGCTCCACCACCGCCGACGAGCACCCCCCGCACCCGCCCCCGCTCCACCGCCGCCGCCGAGCACCCCCCGCACCCGCCCCCGCTCCACCGCCGCCGATGAGCACCCCCCGCGCCCTCCCCCGCTCCACCGCCGCCGATGAGCACCCCCCGCGCCCTCCCCCGCTCCACCGCCGCCGACGAGCACCCCCGCGCCCTCCCCCGCTCCACCGCCGCCAACGAGCACCCCCCGCACCCTCCCTCGCTCCACCGCCGCCGACGAGCACCCCCCGCACCCTCCCCCGCTCCACCGCCGCCGCCGATGATATTTTCAAATAACAATTTTGATGATATTTTTTAAAAATTATTACTGTTTTTATAAAAATATTACTGTTTCATATTCATATTCATTTTTTAAGAAATAATATTAATAAAGTGTAGACTACAATTGTTGTTAAACAACAATTATTACTGTTTTTATAAAAAATATTACTGTTTCATATTCATTTTTTTAAAAAAAATTCTTACTTATGGCGCACGTGTGACTAGTGCGCCATTGCTATGAAAAAAACATTCTAATGGTGCACCGCCTGGGGGTGCGCCATTAGTAATATTCCCCCATCCAGACCATGCCACACCTTCCCCCCTCCCTCTCGCCAGACTACAGTCGATACGCCCATCTCCCTCCACCGCGCCGCTCCACCGTGTCGCCGGCGCCGCTGCCCCGACCCACTGCGCCGCAGCCGCCCACGCGCCCCCGCCGCCTCCCTCTCCCCTTCCTCCCCCTCGAGCGCCGCCTCCCCCTGAGCCCCGCCTTCCCCGAGCCCCGCCTCCCTCCTCGAAACCCTAGAAACGCCGCCGCCGCCGCCGACCCCTCCGGCGAACGGCCGCGCCCGCCCAGGTACCTCTCCTCCTTCCTCCTTCCTCCCTCTCCACCCTTCCTCCCCATTCCCTGCCCATGGGCGAGCACCCCTCCCATCCTCGGCAGCAACTTCGTTAGCAATCAGATTGAGTCTCAATACTAGACAGATTATTGTTCAACCCGTGCGTGTATGATTTAGTTTCATTTGGAAGTTTGTTCTGCACGTCTTGCAAATTCTCGTTTTTGTGCAGCCTGAATCTTGTACTGTAGTCAGTTAGTTCGTGATTTTGCAGCTGTTTAGGTGTTGTCAGGTTTATCATTTTGCCCCCCATACTGACATTTTCAACCTCTATGGTTGCTGCCACTTAAGTAAATCTAAAGTTGGTCAACTTTGTTAATTTCTGACAGAGAAAGCCGCAAGAAAAATAATAATAACTAGTTTGTTTTGAAGTTGTTACCCAATTAATTAAGTCACTGGCAATATCACCAACAATTATTTGTATTAAAATCACATCTATTATTTCGTTATTTTTGTTCTGATATTAATTGTACTTCTATTAAAAGAATTGGGAGTTACTCACTGTACTAGAACTCTGTAGGTTCACTTTGAGAATGTAAGCACCTATTATTGCTACTGATATCATTGGCTCATTGCTGCCTTTGTGCAATGCAGAACTGTTAAGAGTGATTTGGAGGATTCAAGATTCTGTGAAGCTCTTTTGACATTTAAAGCTCAGAACTGAAGGTACTTAATAAACTCAAAAGCATTGATGATAACTCTTGTTGCCTAGAAACAAAGGTAGTTTACATATTGCATTGCTGGTGTTTGTTTATGTTCAGAGTTTAAGCACGTGTAGTGTAGTGTAGTGAGGTTATTCTAGTGTAAAATCAGACTAGTATGGCCCTGGCCACAATCTGTCAACTTAGCCTTCTGTGATTTTCGAAACGAGTTAATTAACTGCATTCAGATCTCTTGATGCTCAAAACCTGTCAATTTCTATCAGCTTTTGATCTATCAAGTTGATATTCAGTCAAGTTGATGTCAAACTTGACACATAAACAACAGCTTTAATAAACAGAGATACAAGTGTTAAATCGGTGAAAGTAAAAAAGTGTAGTCGTAGTAGTACTTGGTATCAATAATTCTCTGGGCAAAGCAAAAGAGCAAGAGGAGGGAGACATGGAATAAGTCTTGACCTGAAATGTAAACTGAACCCAAAACAAGACTTTCTGCATTTAAATGAGTCCCAATGGACCTACTGCCAGCTTATTTGTTCTAGGACAGTATAGTTTTACAAGCTTCGGCAACTTTTTCTTAACTGTTGTTGCTGCTGTTATGCCTGTATTCACTGCTGCTACTGCTATACTTGTCATGATGTTGTACTTGTGATGATGCTACTTGTGATCTTCTGAATGACCCATTGGCGGGGATAATGATTTTGCAGGTACCCCGAGAGGCCCTTAAGTTTGCCGGAATGTCGATTAACTTCCGTTCCGGCAAATTCGGGTACTCCATATGTCCTATTTTCAGCAAAGGTGATGCTGAAATTTTCCGTGAATTTTAGCATGACTTTGCTAAGAATAGGACATATGGGGTACTTGCGACTAATGTTGATTATCTTCTGCTCAAAATTTATGCTGCTATAATGTTGTAAGGGTACTAATTGGTCTCTTCTGCTGCTTATCAGAGATGGGGGGAAGCAGCCACCGCCGCTCTGCCTCACCGGAGTACGAGTTGGATGCTTTCGAGTTCTTCACTATCATACTTTCTTCTTCAGTATCAGCCACGAGGCAGGTATATAAAACGAGAGATCTCCCCTTCACCCACCTCATTATGATAAGTCTGTTGCTTGCTACATCACTTCTTGTCCCAAATTGCAGAGGCTGCCTGACGCTTTTATGAAGATGCTGGGTGAAGATTCGCCAGATAATGTGAAGCTCCGACAGGCCGGCAGCGGGGTTCGCAGGCTGTGGGACGTGGAGTTGGTGATCGAGGAGGGCCACATGTACCTGTGCCATGGCTGGGAGAAGTTCTACAGTGCCTACGACCTGCGGACCGGGTACTTTCTTCTCTTGAGGTACGACGATGACGCCACAATGCTCATCGTGAAGGTTTTCAACAAGACTATGTGTCGCATGCGCTACGCTGAAGACGAAGATGCCAATGCGTTCTGCCTCTTCTTATTCCTCTACATTTGGCTTTGTCTCACATCGATTGTTAATGGTCATTGTTGCATTTGGACAGGCAATGGGAGCAGCAGCAGCGACATTGGCTACAACGATTCTGGCAGCAGCGATTCTGGCAGCAGCGATTCTAGCAGCGAAGACAATAAGAAGGATGATCCGGACTGGAGTGGGGGAGAAGAGGAGCAGAGTGGGGATGAGGAGCTACAGGATGACGATGGGCATCAGGCTGAGGATGACCTAGTGCTGGTGGTGGCTGACCAAGGGCAAGAGATGGTGGTGGCTGACCAGGTGCAAGAGATGGTGGTGGCTGACCATGGGCAAGAGATGGTGGTGGCTGACCATGGGCAAGAGATGGTGGTGGCTGAGGGTGGCCTTGCGATGGTGGTGGTGCCTGACAATTACCACGCACTGGTGGTGGCGCCGGCGATCCCACAGCTGGGCGACATGACCACGCCAATTGTGGTAGAAGACTACATCCCATAGCTGCCTCCACCGCCTCGCCGCTCTTGGCGCATCAGGCTAAGGAAGGAGAAGGAGAAGAACAATTAGAACTGAACTATGTCAGGTATGTCAGATCTCCAAAATGATATATATATATATATATATATATATATATATATATATATATATATATATATACTTAGTTACCTATTTATCTCTAATATGCTTAGTTTCCTATAAGTTAGCTCCAAAATTACTTATGTTAGCACAAAATGATCAAGTTTACATAATAAGCTTATAGTCTTCTTCTTATTCTTCTTCTTATCCAAAATGACATAGGTTAGCTTCATTTTACCTAAGTTGGCTCTAATATGCTAACTTAGAGCTTATATGCTTAGTTTCCTATAGGTTAGCTCCAAAATTACTTATGTTAGCACAAAATGATCAAGTTTACATAATAAGCTTATAGTCTTCTTCTTATTCTTCTTCTTATCCAAAATGACATAGGTTAGCTTCATTTTACCTAAGTTAGCTCTAATATGCTAACTTAGAGCTTATATGCTTAGTTCCTATAGGTTAGCTCCAAAATTACTTATGTTAGCACAAAATGATCAAGTTTACATAATAAGCTTATAGTCTTCTTCTTATTCTTCTTCTTATCCAAAATGGCATAGGTTAGCTTCATTTTACCTAAGTTGGCTCTAATATGCTAACTTAGAGCTTATATGCTTAGTTTCCTATAGGTTAGCTCCAAAATTACTTATGTTAGCACAAAATGGTCAAGTTTACATAATAAGCTTATAGTCTTCTTCTTATTCTTCTTCTTATCCAAAATGACATAGGTTAGCTTCATTTTACCTAAGTTGGCTCTAATATGCTAACTTAGAGCTTATATGCTTAGTTCCGATAGGTTAGCTCCAAAATTACTTATGTTAGCACAAAATGATCAAGTTTACATAATAAGCTTCTTCTTCTTCTTCTTCTTCTTCTTCTTTCTTCTTCTTCTTCTTCTTCTTCTTCTTCTTCTTCTTCTTCTTCTTCTTCTTCTTCTTCTTCTTCTTCTTCTTCTTCTTCTTTCTTCTTCTTCTTCTTCTTCTTCTTCTTCTTCTTCTTCTTCTTCTTCTTCTTCTTCTTCTTCTTTCTTCTTCTTCTTCTTCTTCTTCTTCTTCTTCTTCTTCTTCTTCTTCTTCTTCTTCTCTTCTTCTTCTTCTTCTTCTTCTTCTTCTTCTTCTTCTTCTTCTTCTTCTTCTTCTTCTTCTTCTTCTTCTTCTTCTTCTTCTTCTTCTTCTTCTTCTTCTTCTTCTTCTTCTTCTTCTTCTTCTTCTTCTTCTTCTTCTTCTTCTTCTTCTTCTTCTTCTTCTTCTTCTTTCTTCTTCTTCTTCTTCTTCTTCTTCTTCTTCTTCTTCTTCTTCTTCTTCTTTCTTCTTCTTCTTCCTTCTTCTTCTTCTTCTTCTTCTTCTTCTTCTTCTTCTTCTTCTTCTTCTTCTTCTTCTTCTTCTTCTTCTCTTCTCTTCTTCTTCTTCTTCTTCTTCTTCTTCTTCTTCTTCTTCTTCTTCTTCTTCTTCTTCTTCTTCTTCTTCTTCTTCTTCTTCTTCTTCTTCTCTTCTTCTTCTTCTTCTCTTCTTCTTCTTCTTCTTCTTCTTCTTCTTCTTCTTCTTCTTCTTCTTCTTCTTCTTCTTCTTCTTCTTCTTCTTCTTCTTCTTCTTCTTCTTCTTCTCTTCTTCTTCTTCTTCTCTTCTTCTTCTTCTTCTTCTTCTTCTTTCTTCTTTCTTCTTCTTCTTCTTCTTCTTCTTTCTTCTTCTTCTTCTTCTTCTTCTTCTTCTTCTTCTTCTTCTTCTTCTTCTTCTTCTTCTTCTTCTTCTTCTTCTTCTTCTTCTTCTTCTTCTTCTTCTTCTTCTTCTTCTTCTTCTTCTTCTTCTTCTTCTTCTTCTTCTTCTTCTCTTCTTCTTCTTCTAACTTCTGGTTTATCATTTTGCAGATTTGATTTAATTCACGGAAGCTTGCATGGATGGAGTGCTTCTTTCCATTGTGTTTTTATTTTGTATCAATGTGAAACTTTTGAGAATTGATGGATAACAGTGTTGAATGAACATTGTGAAACTTTTGTAATATGTAATGATGGAACTATGTGTTGGCTATGTATGTATATATGATGAAACTTGTGTGTTGGATATGATCTGGTGGACGCAGGTAACATCGTTACATACGCCCCCCTGTATGTAAGCTAAGCAGATATGTGTTGTATATATGTTATCTCTAATATTTTTTAACCTGTGAAAATTTCAGAAATGAAAAAAAATCCCTAATATTCATACTAGTGGCGCACAACACAAGACACTAATGGCGCACTGTGATAATCACACTAATGGAGCATCACCCAACAGTGCGCCATTAGTATGCCAAAGCACATGGTTAAATATGGACCCCTGGAAGGCATACTAATGGCGCATGGTATTCTATACTAATGGCGCACTGGGTGGTGCGCCATTAGTATACCAGATACTAATGGCGCACCAGTGGTGTGCCATTAGTAATAAATACTAGTGGCGTGATACTAATGGCGCACCAGTGATGCGCCATTAGTAGGCAAAACTGGTGCGCCATTAGTGGACCTTTTTCTAGTAGTGAAATAAGCGAACAACACACGAAAAACAGAATCTGTCAAAAACAGAACAGTCTGTAGTAATCTGTAACTAACGCAAACTTCTGGAAGTCCAAAAATTCTAAAATAAATTCGTGGACCTGAGGAATTTTTCTAGTAATCATCTGCAAAAATAATCAACTAAATAACACTCTCCAGTAAAAAGTTTTAGCTAATCTCGTGAGCGCTAAAGTTTCTGTTTTTTACACCATGATCATAAAGACTTCACCCAAGTCTTTCCAAAGGTTCTACTTGGCACAAACACTAATTAAAACATAAAACCACATCTAAACAGAATATAGAAGGATTATTTATTACTAAGTAGGAGCAAAAAGCAAAGAACAAAAATAAAATTAGGTTGCCTCCCAACAAGCGCTAACGTTTAACGCCCCTAGCTAGGCATGATGATTTCAATGATGCTCGCATAAAAGATAAGAATTGAAACATAAAGAGAGCATCATGAAGAATATGACTAGCACATTTAAGTCTAACCCACTTCCTATGCATAGGGATTTTGTGAGCAAACAACTTATGGGAACAAGAATCAACTTGCATAGGAAGGTAAAACAAGTATAATTTAATTTCAAAACTTTAAGCACATAGAGAGGAAACTTGTTATTATTGCAATTCCTACAAGCATATATTCCTCCCTCATAATAACTTTTAGTATCATCATGAATGAATTCAACAATATAACCAGCACGTAAATCATTCTTTTCATGATCTACTTGCATAGAAATTTTACTACTCTCCACATAAGCAAAATTCTTCTCATTCGGAATAGTGGGAGTATCATAAGAGACTTGAATACTATAAATTGTTTCCACATTAAAAGAGTAATGTTCAGAAAAAGGGTATTCATAATCATGACAAGTTTTATAAATATAATCATCACTACTCTTTATAGCATAAGTTTAATCACAATAATCATCATAAGTATCAACTTTGTTCTCATCATAATCAATTGAAACCTCTTCCGAAATAGTGGATTCATCACTAAATAAAGTCATGACCTCTCCAAATCCAGTTTCATAATTATTATAAGATTCAACAGCCTCCAAAATAGTGGGATCATTACTTCCTAAAGTTGACACTCTTCCAAACCCACTTTCATCAATATAATCATCATAGGTAGAAGGCATGCTATCATCATAACAACTTTGCATATCAAAACTTGGGAGGCTAAAAATATCATCATTATTAAACATAGCATCCCCAAGCTTGGGACAAACATTAATTTCAGCAAATATATTCTCAAATATGTCATCCTCGTCAAACATAGCTTCCCCGAGATTCGATCGTCGGTATCTCAATACCTAGTTCAATCTCGTTACCGGCAAGACTCTTTACTCATTCCGTAATGCATCATCCCGCAACTAACTCATTAGTCACATTGCTTGCAAGACTTATAGTGATGTGCATTACCGAGAGGGCCCAGAGATACCTGTCCGATAATCGGAGTGACAAATCCTAATCTCGATCTATGCCAACTCAACAAGTACCATCGGAGACACCGATAGAGCACCTTTATAATCACCCAGTTACGTTGTGACCTTTGTTATCACACAAAGTGTTCCTCCGGTATCCGGGAGTTGCATAATCTCATAGTCATAGGAACATGTATAAGTCATGAAGAAAGCAATAGCAATATACTAAATGATCAAGTGCTAAGCTAACGGAATGGGTCAAGTCAACAATCACATCATTCTCTAATGATGTGATCCCGTTAATCAAATGACAACTCATGTCTATGGCTAGGAAACTTAACCATCTTTGATTCAACGAGCTAGTCAAGTAGAGGCATACTAATGCACTATTTTTGTCTATGTATCCACACATGTACTAAGTTTCCAGTTAATACAATTCTAGCATGAATAATAAACATTTATCATGAAATAAGGAAATAAATAATAACTTTATTATTGCCTCTAGGGCATATTTCTTCAGTCTCCCATTTGCACTAGAGTCAATAATCTAGTTCACAATGCCATGTGATTTAACACCAATAGTTCACATCACCATGTGATTAACACCCATAGTTCACATCGCCATATGACCAACACTCAAAGGATTTACTAGAGTTAGTAATCTTAGTTCACATCGCCATGTGATTAACACCCAAAGAGTACTAAGGTGTGACTATGTTTTGCTTGTGAGAGAAATTTAGTCAACGGGTCTGCCATATTCAGATCCGTATGTATTTAGCAAATTTCTATGTCAACAATGCTCTGCACGGATCTACTCTAGCTAATTGCTCCCACTTTCAATATGTATCTAGATTGAGACTTAGAGTCATCTGGTTCAGTGTCAAAACTTGCATCGACATAACCTTTTACGACGAACCATTTGTCACCTCCATAATCGAGAAACATATCCTTATTCCATTAAGGATAATTTTGACCGTTGTCAAGTGATCTACTCATAGATCACTATTGTACTCCCTTGCAAAAATCAGTGTAGGGTATACAATAGATCTAGTACACAGCATGGCATACTTTATAGAACATATGGCTAAGGCATAGGGAATGACTTTCATTCTCTTTCTATCTTCTGTAGTGGTCGGGCTTTGAGTCTTACTCAATTTCACACCTTGCAATACAGGCAAGAACTCCTTCTTTGACTATTCCATTTTGAACTACTTCAAAAATTTGTCAAGCATCTTGATCTATCTCTATAGATCTTGATGCTCAATATGTAAGTGATACGTCTCCAATGTATCTATAATTTTTTATTGCTCCATGCTATATTATCTACTATTTCGGGCAATATTGGGCTTTATTATCCACTTTTATATTATTTTTGGGACTAACCTATTAAGCGGAGGCCCAGCCCAGATTTGCTGTTTTTTGCCTATTTCAGCGTTTCGAAGAAAAGGAATATCAAACGGAGTCGAAACGGAACGAAATCAACTGGAGAAGTTATTTTTGGAAGGAAAGCCACCGGATAGACTTGGACTCTACGTCGGGAGATACGGGAGGTGATCACAAGGGTGGGGGCGCCCCCCCTTAGGGCGCGCCCCCTGCCTCGTGGGGCCCCCGTAGCTCCTCCGACGTACCCCCTGCACCCATATATACTCCCGTACCCTAAAACTTCCAGAACGGAGATTGGATCAGAAGTTCCGCCGCCGCAAGCCTCTGTAGCCACGAGAAATCAATCTAGGCCCTCTCCGGCACCCTGCCGGAGGGGGCCATCATCACCGGTGGCCATGGAGGAGTATCCCGGAGGGGCCATCATCACCATGAAGGCCAAGGACCAGAGGGTGGAGGCCATGGAGGAGGAAGCACAAGGGGGAGAACCTCTCCTCCTCTCTTCCGGTGGCACCAGAGTGCCATCGGGAGGGGAATCATCGCCATGGTGATCGTCTTCATCAACATCACCATCATCATCACCATCCTCATCTCTTTTACGCGGTCCACTCTCCCGCACCCCGCTGTAATCCCTACTTGAACATGGTGCTTTATGCCACATATTATGATCCAATGATGTGTTGCCATCCTATGATGTTTTGAGTAGATATCTTTTGTCTTTGGGTTGATTGATGATCTAGATTGGTATGAGTTGTATGTTTTACTTTGGTGTTGTCCTATGGTGCCCTCCATGTCGCGCAAGCGTGAGGGATTCCCGCTGTAGGGTGTTGCAATACGTTCAGGATTCACTTATGGTGGGTTGGTGAGTGACTGAAACACAAACCCGAGTAAGAGGGATTGTTGCATATGGGAATAAAGAGGACTTGATGCTTTAATGCTATGGTTGGGTTTTACCTTAATGATCTTTAGTAGTTGCGGATGCTTGCTAGAGTTCCAATCATAAGTGCATATGATCCAAGTAGAGAAAGTATGTTAGCTTATGCCTCTCCCTCATATGAAACTGCAATAGTGATTATCAGTCTTGTTAACAATTGCCTGGGACAATTCCGCACACCGATCCACCATTATTCCACACTCGCTATTTATAATACTAAGTAATATATTCTAACCTTATGATAACATCACCTACTTTTATAGTTTAGCTCTCCGATACCATGCAAAGTTTTCCTCTTCATACACACAACGTAGTTTTATTTCTCGTTGCTAGTTGGAAGCAAACGTTCGGTGCACGTAGAGTCGTATCAGTGGCAGATAGGGCTTGAGAGAATATTGATCTTACCTTTAGCTCCTTGTGGGTTCGACACTCCATACTTATCACTTCCACCTTTGGAAAGTGCTACGATGATTCCTTTCACTTGGGGATTATTAGTAAGCAGCTTCATCGAGGTCTTTCTTTGAAAAACTCCTTTCAAACACCCCTTTTATGCTTTCCAGAAAATTCTACATCATTTCCGATCAACAATATGTCATTCACATATACTTATCAGAAAGGTTGTAGTGCTCCCACTCACTTTCTTGTAAATACAGGCTTAACCGCAAGTCTGTATAAAACTATATGCTTTGATCACACTATCAAAACATATATTCCAACTCAGAGATGCTTGCACCAGTCCATAGATAGATCGCTGGAGCTTTGCACACTTTGTTAGCATCTTTAGGATCGACAAAACCTTCTGGTTGCATCACATACAACTCCTCTTTAAGAAATCCATTAAGGAAAGCAGGTTTGCCATCCATTTGCCAAATTTCATAAAATGCGACAATTGCTAACATGATTCGGATAGACTTTTAAGCATCGATACAAGTGAGAAAATCTCATCGTAGTCAACACCTTGAACTTGTCGAAAACATTTTTGTGACAATTCGAGCTTTGTAGATAGTAACACTACTATCAGCGTTTTTCTTCCTCTTGAAGATCCATTTATTCTCTATTGCTTGCCGATCATCGGGAAAGTCAACCAAAGTCCATACTTTGTTCTCATACATGGATCCCATCTCAGATTTTATGGCCTCAAGACATTTCGCGGAATCTGGGCTCATCATCGCTTCCTCATAGTTCGTAGGTTCGTCATGGTCAAGTAACATGACCTCCAGAACAGCATTAACATACCACTCTGGTGCGGATCTTATTCTGGTTGACCTATGAGGCTCGGTAGTAACTTGATCTGAAGTTTCATGATCATCATCATTAGCTTCCTCACTAATTGGTGTAGGAATCACTGGAACTGATTTCTGTGATGAACTACTTTCCTATTTAGGAGAAGGTACAATTACCTCATCAAGTTCTACTTTCCTCCCACTCACTTCTTTCGAGAGAAACTCCTTCTCTAGAAAGGATCCACTCTTAGCAACAAAGATCTTGCCTTCGGATCTGTGATAGAAGGCGTACCCAACAGTTTCTTTTGGGTATCCTATGAAGACATATTTCTCCGATTTGGGTTCGAGCTTACCAGGTTGAAGCTTTTTCACATAAGCATTGCAGCCCCAAATTTTAAGAAACGACAGCTTAGGTTTATTGCAAAACCACAGTTCATACGGTGTTGTCTCAACGGATTTAGATGGTGCCCTATTTAACGTGAATGCGGCTGTCTCTAATGCATAATCCCAAAACAATAGTGGTAAATTGGTAAGAGACATCATAGATTGCACCATATCCAATAAAGTACAGTTATGATGTTCGGACACACCATTACGCTGTGGTATTCCAGGTGGCATGAGTTGTGAAACTATTATCCGAGCTCTTCCAGAGTGGTATCTCACTGATGGCTCGGGCCCCCCGGAAGGGGGCCTTCTTCGCCTTCCACCTAAGCTGCGCAGGAAAGGCCCAAAGCCAATCCCAGGGAACAGTAAAGCTTCATTGGGTCTTTCTGTCCAGGTGCAGGTAGTCCGCATCTTCACAGACATGTCTATTTCACCGAGCCTCTCTCCGAGACAGTGCCCAGATCGTTACGCCTTTCGTGCGGGTCGGAACTTACCCGACAAGGAATTTCACTACCTTTCTAGATTGTTTTAAATGAAGACCAAACTCATAACTCAAATATTTGTCTCCGCGATCAGATCGTAGAAACTTTTATTTTCTTGTTACGATGATTTTCTACATCACTCTAAAATTCTTTGAACTTTTCAAATGTTTCAGAGTTATGTTTCATCGAGTAAATATACCCATATCTGCTCAAGTCATCTGTGAAGGTTAGAAAATAATGACACCCGCCGCGAGACTTAACACTCATCGGACCGCATACATCAGTATGTATTGTTTCCAACAAGTCAGTTGCTCGCTCCATTGTTCCGGAGAACGGAGTCTTAGTCATCTTACCCATGAGGTATGGTTCGCAAGCATCAAGTGATTCCAAAAGCCCATCAACATGGAGTTTTTTCATGCGCTTTACACCAATATGACCTAAACGGCAGTGCCACAAATAAGTTGCACTATCATTATTAACTTTGCATCTTTTGGCTTCAATATTAAGAATATGTGTATCACTACGATCGAGATTCAATAAACCATTCACCTTGGGTGTATGACCATTGAAGGTTTTATTCATGTAAACAGAACAACAATTATTCTCTGACTTTGAATGAATAACCGTATTGCAATAAACATGATCAAATCATATTCATGCTTAATGCAAACACCAAATAACATTTATTTAGGTTCAACACTAATCCCGAAAGTATAAGGAGTGTGCGATGACGATCATATCAATCTTGGAACCACTTCCAACACACATCGTCACTTCACCCTTAACTAGTCTTTGTTCATTCTGCAACTCCCGTTTCGAGTTACTAATCTTAGCAACTGAACTAGTATCAAGTACTGAGGGGTTGCTATAAACACTAGTAAAGTACACATCAATAACATGTATATCAAATATACCTTTGTTCACTTTGCCATCCTTCTTATCCGCTAAATACTTGGGGCAGTTCTACTTCCAGTGACCAGTCCCTTTGCAGTAGAACCACTTAGTCTCAAGCTTAGGTCCATACTTGGGCTTCTTCACTTGAGCAGCAACTTACTTGCCATTCTTCTTGAAGTTCCCCTTCTTCCCTTTGCCCTTTTCTTGAAACTAGTGGTCTTATCAACTGTCGGTGTCAAAACCGGCAGATCTCGGGTAGGGGCTCCCGAACTTTGCGTCTAGGTGGATGGTAACAGGAGACAAGGGACACAATGTTTTTACCTAGGTTTAGGCCCTCTCAATGGAGGTAAAACCCTACTCCTGCTTGATTAATATTGATGATATGGGTAGTACAAGAGTAGATCTACCACGAGATCAGAGAGGCTAAACCCTAGAAGCTAGCCTATGGTATGATTGTTTATCGTCCTATGGACTAAACCCTCCGGTTTATATAGACACCGAAGAGGGCTAGGGTTACACAGAGTCGGTTACAATGGGAGGAGATCTATATATCCATATTGCCAAGCTTGCCTTCCACGCCAAGGAAAGTCCTATCCGGACACGGGACGAAGTCTTCAATCTTGTATCTTCATAGTCCAATAGTCCGGCCAAAGGTTATAGTCCGGCTGTCCGGACACCCCCTAATCCAGGACTCCCTCAGTAGCCCCTGAACCAGGCTTCAATGATGACGAGTCCGGCGCGCAGATTGTCTTCGGCATTGCAAGGCGGGTTCCTCCTCCGAATACTTCATAGAAGATTTTGAACACAAGGATAGTGTCCGGCTCTGCAAAATAAGTTCCACATACAGCCGTAGAGAGAATAGTATTTACACAAATCTAATCCGCTGATGTATTCTGTAGCATGACATCGCACCACAGCCAAGCCTTTATTCAAATTGTTTTTACTGTCCCACCTCAGCGCGTTTTGCGAGGCGGTTTCCTTGGCACGTCTTGTCGAAGCAGAGATCGTGTCCCTTTATTTACGGGATTCTCATCAACACGGACATGGGTAACCCAGTCGTGCCCGTTGGTATGTCTCCTCAATCAAAGGTAAATCCAAACGGTCACGGGGAGGGCTCTCAGTATTCAACCTCTTATAAAGAGACCAAGGCTTTACTCCTTTCTTTCGATCTCAATCGAATCCGCCTCTCGCCTCGAGTTCCAACACCCAGGGCTCCAGATTTAGGCGCTTCAGACCTTCGATGATGTCCGGCTCCGACCTTCAAGGCCGATGGATGCCTTCCTCCGTCACGGAGGAAGACGTGCTAAAGCTGAGAGAGGCCAGGTATTTGACCGGCGAAATCTTGCATAGGCTGCCTGCTCAAGGGCAGGTTATTCCCACTCCCAAGCCCGGTGAGAGCATGGTGTTCGTATCTCACTTCCTCTGAGGGCTAGGCTTCGTGACGGATACCTTCGTGAGGGGGCTCCTGTTATATTATGGGATGGAATTTCACAACTTAGCTCCGGAGTCCATCCTCCACATCTCATCGTCCATCGTCGTGTGCGAAGCTTTCCTCCGTATTACTCCTCACTTCGGACTGTGGATCAAGACCTTTAAAGTAGAGCCAAAGATGATCGAGGGACAGCACGCAGAGTGCGGAGGCGCTGTTATAAGGAAGAATGCCGACGCTCCATGGCCCGAGGGCTCTTTTCAAGAGGAGTCCAGCTTATGGCAACAAGAGTGGTTTTATATCATAGCTCCCAGGGGTACCAAGTGGGTGGCGCCGCCTGCTTTCCGCTCGGGTTCCCCGCCCCAACTAGCGTCATGGGTCAATAAGGGGCTGGACTGGGGGCCGGCAAAGGACCTGCCCCTATTGTAGGGTCGCATCCAGGATCTCCTGGAAAGAGACATCAGTTTGGTCGTGGTGACGCAGGTCATGTTGATTCGCCGAGCCCTGCCCTTCAAACGTCGCCCCCTCCGCCTGTGGGAGTTCAATCCGGAGGGACCGCGAGCTCTCCAACATTTTATGGGCGCGACGCCCGTGGAGATGTACAAATTGTTCTTCGGACCACAAGCAGTGTGTCCGGACTCTACTGAGGACGCAGGTCTAAGCTGCAAACGTCCGGATACTCAAGTAAGTAGCCCTATGCCCGGACACATCATCCGTTCATTTATCACGACATCGCCCTTAAAAGAGTTGTTCTTGAAACAGGAGTGGGTCGCGAAGGCGAAGTTAATCAGGTGTCTGGCCCCCCTTCCTGAGACCTCGTCGGATCTCGTGTTAACCAGGATGCTGGAGATCGCGCCTTCGGAAGAAAACGAAGGGGGGGACAAGGAAGCTACTAACTCCATGAAGGAGGCTGTCCGGAAAGGAGGAATCGAAAATTCCTCTCCTCAGGGGAAGAAGAGGACCACCTCTGAAGACCTGGAGACCATGATCTCAAAGCGGGGGAAGAAGTCTTCACCAAAGGGTCCTGTGCCGGGGGATACCACAGCTGTACTATGCCCTCAAGGGGATCAGCCCTCCACCGAGTCGTAAGTAGAAAGGGGGTTTAAAAAATGAGAGAAATCATTGCTTTATTTCTGAGGAAAGTAATCGAAAATTTACCTTGTAGTTCGGACCTTAGCCCTTCTCAGCAGAGCTCATCTTCGAGGGATCTTCTTCCGGAGATGATGGAGAGCGGAACGCCTCCCCTGCCGTACCGCCTTACAAGGCTGGCGACCCCGAGGTATCGTCGTGGAGGGTTTCTCCTAATCCGGCAGGGCCAGAAGGCAGTCATATGGCCCCCCAAAGCCCTCCGTGTCCGGCCTTTGAAAAAAGCAATCGAACGAGTCCGGCACCGCCTGGTGCACGGTCGGAGGTACTGAAAGATCTGCTAGGGCGAGCGTCTATCTCAGAGGAGCACCGTACGTTGATGGGTACGGTAATTGAAAGGATTTCGTCCGCGGAGAGCAGGTTGCGCGAGGCTGTCAGGAGTTTACTGACAGGTT
The DNA here is from genome assembly GCA_032464435.1 of Aegilops umbellulata. Taxonomy (NCBI): domain Eukaryota; kingdom Viridiplantae; phylum Streptophyta; class Magnoliopsida; order Poales; family Poaceae; genus Aegilops; species Aegilops umbellulata. The sequence continues at coordinate 367,711,447 of CP136054.1, read as the reverse complement.
TTGAGGTACGCGAAGTGATGTCCCTTTTGATAGTTCCGCATATTTAAGATGTGCCCTGTGTAGATAGTAGCCCCTGAGACTCTGTGTGCTGTCGAAAGTGATGGCACGCAGAGGATCATAATCCCAGGTGTAATTTGCCGCCTTCCTATGTAGGTGGCGAAGTGTCCGGTTGCCAGCCGGACTGATGAATTTGCCGAGCTAAAGCGGCAACTTGGCATGGCAGATGCCGACATCGCGCTTGTCAACAAGCGGCTTGACGAGGCACAAGGTATGTAGTTTCTCCGGAGACACCTGGTAAGAGGAGCTTGATGCCAGTATCTTACAATGTGTGCGCTTGATGCACATGGGGCTGCCGCCGTGGAGGACCTTCGGGCGGAATTTGCCCGAGCCAAGGAGCAAGCCAGGGAAAGCGATGTGGCTGCCTTAAAGGCGCTTGAGGAGCTGAAAGCCGACCAGGCTGCTCACTGCCGAAGCAAGAAGGAAATGGCCGAGATGGCTGTGAAGCTAAAGAACGCTGCTGACCGCTGCAAGCTTCTTGAAAAAGAAGATCGGGCGGAGCGGACGGACCTGGAGAAGGCCACTACAGCGGCCAAGGATGCTCGTTCTGCGATGAGGGCGATGAAGGAGGAGCTACGTCAAGCCGGAGATATCGCGGCTGGAAAGCCCTTTATGCTGCGGATGAAGTTCGGAGATCCAAAATATGCTCCATTGGACCGGATGTGCAGTTTGGCGGACGCATATCTGGATTGAGCGGCGAGTGCCGCTGATGCGGCCAAACACTACCGAGATCAGAAAGATCGCGAACTGGAAAAGCTCTTCTGTCGCAATTCCACAATCCTGAGCATCCGCTTCCATTGACCGATTGTTTGGCCGAATGGGCCGAGCTGAATAGGTTATCCGGACTCGCCATGAAGTATGTTGTGGATCATATGTGGCCGGAAAGGCCAAAGCCGAACAGTTATTTTAGCTTGGTGCAGCAGTTCCTTGGTGCAGTGCCGTAACGCGATGAAGAGGTCAACATGCATAGAGGGTGCGCGGATGGCCCTTGCCCGTGTCAAGACATACTGGGCGAAGATGGAGGCCACCGCTGTTGGATCCCAAGATTCGGACGGAAGCCGAGTACCTGCCGAGCACTATTTTCAGGAAGTTCTACAAGGCGCTCGTTTAATAGAGACGTAGTGCTCGAAGAATATTATGTTCGAATAACATGTATTATTGTAAAAAAATATTTTGATGAAATGTAGAAGCTTTTTATACTTGTGCCTGCAAGAATTATAATACCTCCTGTGCAGCCGTTAATGTATATGTGTATATAATCTGAAAGATGGCATTCGTCGGCTTCTGCCCCCACGCATATAATGCGGGGGTGTTCGCAGAAGGTGCATTTTCACACCTGATCCAACGTCTTGGTCCATGAAGGAGGTGATAGCGCAGCGAACTAGGCAATCGGACTATAATGCTTTATTACTTTCACTTTGCCATAGGAGTTTGACAGTGGGGCTACGACATAGCCCCTGGTGGCGCTGCGCTCGCCCGAGTTCGGGGCGCGTGTGTGCCTGGCCGGGAAACATCCCTTCGTTAATGCGTAGGAATCCTGAAGATTCCGATAAGTCATCGAGTGGTTGACCAGTCTCTCGCTATATCATGACAGTCAGTTTTCGGCTTTCTCTACTCAGGTGATCGCCTGGCTGAACCGGGGCACAATCGTAGTAGTTCTCCTGGTGCCGCCTTAGCTGATAGAGCGAAACATAAGGCAGCAAAACACAGGAGCCGGGCAAACCCAACATTTGACCAAAGACATGATTCGGAGCTGATGCATATAAGGCCAAACTCACGACGCCGAACACTCCCTAAGGTATTCGGTCTTTATGAAAACAGGCTGAGCAGTGCCCTTGATAATAAGCCCCTGGTGTCTAGGTACGTGCAAAATTCTGACGTGGCCACATGCCAAGACGCCAGCCTCCTCCTTGGTTATACTGAGAATCCGGGGGATGTGTATCAACAAGAGACAGTAAAAAAGGTTTACGCAGGGTCTTAATCTAAAAAGAATCCTTGGAACGGGTCCCTGCTGCACGTCTGCGCCTGTGTCTCCGTTGTGCCGTGTCCTAGACGGGTGTAGCACGGTGTTCATCTGTAAAAGATAGGAACTTAGTTGAAAAAGGTCGTGCGAAATGTACGTTATACTAAATAAACAAAGTATAATTCGAGATGGGTAAAATTGAGCCTTACTGTCGCTTGTTTTACATGCGCGGAGCCCCTTGTATAGGGATATACGGCTATTAAGCCTTTATCGATTGTGTGTTTACGCGGGACTCGTCTAGCCGCGTCCGTGGTCTTAACGACCTGTTAGGTGCTTTGGTTGGTGAAGCCGTTTTAGTGTGTGGCTGTCAAGGCAGCCGCACAGTCTTCCGCGCGCGAGGAACACTCAATATTTCCCTTTAGTGACATGATGCCTCATGGACCGGGCATCTTAAGCGTGAGACACGCATAATGCGGTATTGCGTTAAAGCGGGCAAAAGCTTCTCGTCCCAGTAGTGCTTGATAGCCACTTTGAAACGGGGCAATGTGGAAGGTTAGCTTTTTCGCTATGGAAGTTATCGGGGGAGCCGAACATAACTTGTAGTAGGAGGGAGCCTGTGCAATGGACTTCTGGGCCTGGCATTACTCCTTTAAAGGAAGTATTGCTATGGCTAATTTTTGTTGGGTCCGTCCCCATTTTGCGGACTGTGTCCTGTTATAGCAGGTTTAAACCACTGCCGCCGTCCATCAGGACTCGTGTGAAGTGGAATCCGTCAATTATCGGATCTAACACCTAGGCAGCCCAGCCTGCGTGCCGGATACTTCCGGAGTAGTCCTGATGGTCGAAGGTGATTGGTTATGACAACCAGTGGCGAGGCTCTTTTGTGATAGGCCGCATGGCGCATATCTTTGTGGGCGCCATTTCGTTTCTCCCTTTTGTCATGTGTAGTAAGTTTACTATTTTGACTTCTTGTGGGAATTTCTTTTGATCCCCAGTGCTTTGTTTGTGGGGTTCATCATCGTCCTCACTTGGTGTATCCAGCCCCTTGTGTTCGACATTGAGTTTGCCGGATTGCTTGAAGACCCAACATTCTCTGTGGGAATGATTTGCAGGCTTCCCAGGGGTGCTGTGGATTTGACATATCTTGTCCAGGATTTGTTTTAGATTGGACAGTTCGTCCCTATTATCTTTAAGGGGCAGCTTTGGCCGACCCTGCCGAGAGCTTTTGAATCCGGCATTGACAGCCGTGCTCTTCGGGTTGTTTCCCTTATTCCGGCGCTGGTCTTTGCTACGTCGTGGCTTCCCGTTTCCATCCCTGACTTCGGATGTACTTGGGTCGCTGGTGCTGCGTCTTGCCAACCAGCTGTCCTCTCCCACGCAAAAGCGGGTCATGAGGCTTGTTAATGCGGCCATTGTTCTTGGCTTTTCTTGGCCGAGGTGTCTAGCGAGCCATTCATCTCGAACGCTGTGTTTGAAAGCTGCTAAGGCTTCGGTGTCCGGACAGTCGACTATCTGGTTCTTTTTAGTAAGAAATCTGTTCCAGAGCTTCCGGGCCGACTCTCCGGGTTGTTGAGTTATATGACTTAAATCGTCTGCATCCGGTGGTTGGACATAGGTCCCTTGAAAATTTGCCCGAAAAGCGTCCTCGAGCTCTTCCCAACTTCCAATGGTGTTTTCGGGAAGGCCTTTAAGCCAATGTCGGGCTGGCCCTTTGAGCTTGAGGGGTAGGTATTTTATGGCGTGGAGGTCGTCTCCTCTGGCCATGTGGATATGGAGGATATAGTCCTCAATCCAGACTCCAGGGTCTGTCGTTCTATCGTATGCCTCTATGTTTACGAGTTTGAATCCCGCTGGAAATTCATGGTCCAGCACCTCATCGGTGAAACATAGGGGGTGTGCGGCACCCCTGTCTTTGGGTGTGCCGTGGTGTTCGGATATTTGTTGTGTTGCATTGCTTACTAGAGCTTGCTTTCTTGGCCCGTAGATAGATCTGGCTGGGCCATCTTTTTGATGCGAATCCTTGGGTGGATCGCGTGCTGGCTTGTGTGCGGCACCGTTTGCCGCTCTATGTTGGCCATGAGGTCGTCTAACCGACCGCGTGTGTTCCTTATTTTTTGATTGCGAGGACTCTAAGGCCTCCTCATCAAATTCAGGCAGTAGCTTTCGCTTCGGGTAGCTCCTTGTGTGGCGACTGCCGCCATATTTGTCTGCAGTGTTGAGTACTTTGCTCCATCTGATTCTGAGTGCATCTTCCGCAGTTTTGAGCTTCCGCTTCTGCTTTTTCAGGCTAAACACAGTGGCGACGAGCCTTTTGTGGAGGTTCTTCTGCTCCAGGAACTTGTCCGGCGTGAGGTCGTCCGGACTGTTATCTTCGCCGAGGACGGGCTGTTCGGTTTGTTTATCCAAGTTGCCTTGTTCGGACGGTTGCTCGATGCCATGTTCATCGTCCGCCAGCTCGCCCTGCTCTATGGCTGGGTCTGTATGACCGCTGTCTCTGCCGAGGCGGGGCTTGGAGCGGCGCTTACGCCGCCGCTTTGACTGCTTTTCGAAGGAACGATCCTTCGTTGCGTCCTCCCGTTCTTCGTCGTCGTTTCCTTTGTGTGTGTCCACCATGTATACATCGTGGGATGGGGTGGCTGTCCAGTGCCCTGTGGGCACTGGTTCCTGTTCGTCTCCTACATCGTCGTCCATACCGTCAATGTCTTCGGAGTTGAAGTCGAGCATGTCGGCCAAATCATCGATAGTGGCAATGAAGTGAGTGGTGGGTGGGCGTCAAATTTCTTCGTCGTCCGCACCCCAATCCTGCCGGTCATAATCCGGCCAAGACTCTCCTGACAAAGAGAGAGACTTTAGTGAATTCAAAATGTCGCCAAAGGGCGAGTGCTGAAAGATATCTGCGGCGGTGAATTCCATGACCGGCGCCCAATTGGATTCGATTGGTAGGGGAGTGGAGGGCTCAGAGTCTGGAAAAGAGTCTGGCAATGTGGAGTCACGGGCCTCGCTAAGGATAAGGCAGGTGTTCGGCTCGATCGCCGTTGAGACTGCAGCCCCCGCGGCGGGGTCTAGCCACCCGCCCTCGGTTGGCACAGTTGGCTCCGAGCTAAAGGTCGGAGTGGATGCGGGTGCGGCCTCCAGGGCACTGTTCGGCGACAGAGTTAAATGATGCCCATCGTGACAGTGCGGCGCGCTCGGCTGTGGCTCGAATCCGTCGAAGATCAAGTCTCCACGGATGTCGGCCGTGTAATTCAAACTTCCAAATTTGACCTGATGGCCAGGGGCGTAGCTTTCAATCTGCTCCAGGTGGCCAAGCGAATTAGCCCGCAGTGCAAAGCCGCCGAATACGAAGATCTGTCTGGGGAGAAAAGTCTCACCCTGGACCGCATCATTGTTGACGATCGGAGGAGCCATCAGGCCTAAAGATGACGACACAGAGGAACTCTCAATGAAAGCACCAATGTCGGTGTCAAAACCGGCGGATCTCGGGTAGGGGGTCCCGAACTGTGCATCTAGGCGGATGGTAACAGGAGACAAGGGACACAATGTTTTTACCCAGGTTCGGGCCCTCTAGATGGAGGTAAAACCCTACTCCTGCTTGATTAATATCGATGATATGGGTAGTACAAAAGTAGATCTACCACGAGATCAGAGAGGCTAAACCCTAGAAGCTAGCTTATGGTATGATTGTTTATCGTCCTATGGACTAAACCCTCCGGTTTATATAGACAACAAGAGGGCTAGGGTTACACAGAGTCGGTTACAATGGGAGGAGATCTACATATCTGTATTGCCAAGCTTGCCTTCCACGCCAAGGAAAGTCCTATCCGGACACGGGACGAAGTATTCAATCTTGTATCTTCATAGTCCAACAATCCAGCCAAAGGTTATAGTCCGGCTATCCGGACACCCCCTAATCCAGGACTCCCTCATCAACCACCAACACTTGATGCTTTTCTTGATTTCTACCTTCGTTGATTTCAGTATCACAAAGAGCTTGGGAATCGTTTCCGTTATCCCTTGCATATTATAGTTCATCCTGAAGTTCTAGTAACTTGGGGATAGTGACTAGAGAACTCTTTCAATCAATATCTTATCTGGAAGATTAACTCCCATTTGATTCAAGTGATTGTAGTACTCAGACATTCTGAGCACATGCTCACTAGCTGAGCTATTCTCCTCTATCTTGTAAGCAAAGTGCTTGTCAAAGGTCTCATACCTTTCGACATGGGCATGAGTATGAAATGCTAATTTCAACTCTTGGAACATCACATATGCTCTGTGGCGTTCAAACGTCTTTGAAGCTCCGATTCTAAGACGTAAAGCATGGTGCACTAAACTATCAAGTAGTCATCATATCGAGCTTGCCAAACGTTCATAATGTCTGCATCTGCTCCTGCAATCGGTCTGTCACCTAGCGGTGCATCAAGGACGTAATTCTTCTTTGCATCAATGAGGATAATCCTCAGATCACGGATCCAATCCGCATCATTGCTACTAACATCTTTCAACTTAGTTTTCTCTAGGAACATATCAAAAACAAAACAGGGGAGCTAAACGCGAGCTATTGATCTACAACATAGATATGCTAATACTACCAGGACTAAGTTCATGATAAATTTAAAGTTCAATTAATCATATTACTTAAGAACTCCAACTTAGCTAGACATTCCTCTAATCATCTAAGTGATCACGTGATCCATATCAACTAAACCATGTCTGATTATCACGTGAGATGGAGTAGTTTTCAATGGTGAACATCACTATGTTTTTTTTTTGATAGAAAGATTGTAAGGGAACCCTGTCGGTGTCAAAACCGGCAGATCTCGGGTAGGGGCTCCCGAACTTTGCGTCTAGGCGGATGGTAACAGGAGACAAGGGACACAATGTTTTTACCCAGGTTCGGGCCCTCTCGATGGAGGTAATACCCTACTCCTGCTTGATTAATATTGATGATATGGGTAGTACAAGAGTAGATCTACCACGAGATCAAGGAGGCTAAACCCTAGAAGCTAGCCTACGGTATGATTGTGTATGAAGATGATTGTCCTACGGACTACAACCCTCCGGTTTATATAGACACCGGATAGGGTTAGGGTTACACAGAGTCGGTTACATTGGTAGGAGATCTTGAATATCCGCATCGCCAAGCTTGCCTTCCACGCCAAGGAAAGTCCTATCCGGACACGGGACGAAGTCTTCAATCTTGTATCTTCATAGTCCAGGAGTCCGGCTGAAGGTATAGTCCGGCTATCCGAACACCCCCTAATCCAGGACTCCCTCAGTAGCCCCCAAACCAGGCTTCAATGACGACGAGTCCGGCGCGTAGATTGTTCGGCATTGCAAGGCGGGTTCTTCTCCAAATCCTGTGTGCATGTAGGAATAATGTCCGTTTTTCGTAATGTAGCGCTCCTCGGCTCCCGCGCCCGATAATTGCCGTCTTCCATGTGTCAAACGAATGCGAAAAGCCGGGGTGTTTTTACATCCACACCCCTAGCCGTATAAACGAGCCGCCTATTTAACGGGATGGGGATTCAGATCCAAACCACATATTCTCCTCTCCGCAAGCTATCATCGGAGCGCTCCCAGCAAAGGTCCATTCCAACATGGCCAGCCGCCGCAGCTCCTCCCCTCGCTCCTCCGGTCCTATACCCGGGGACTGGGAGAGTTGCACCATCCCACATAGCGAGTTAGTGTCGCTTCAGGCCAAGGGATTTCTCCCTCAGGCATACATGGTCCCGGTCCGAGCCGGTCTCGCCACTTATAATGGCGGTAAACAAGTGGAGAGCACCCCCAATCCTTCTAAAGGAGAACGGGTGTGCCTTGTTCCCTATCTAACAAGGGGACTGGGATTTCCAATTCATCCATTTCTCCGCGGGCTTCGTCGCCCTTTGCGAGCTATTTTTAGGCATCGAGGCTCACTTCGCGCTGTGGAAGAGGTTGTTTTGCTTGGTACCCCGCTCTCAAGAGGGACCGGATACCTACCCGGAACCCCAAAAAAGGCGTCCGAGGACTGGCCTTCGGAATGATTTTACATAGATGACATCCCGCTGCCGGACCCTACCCGGGTCGGTCTCCCTGAGTTCAACAGTGCTCCATTGAAGAAACGCCTGAGCTGGCGTTCGCGGAGCTCTCAGAGAGAAAGCGACAGAGACGTCTTTTACCTGATGGGCCGTATAAGACTATTGGCTCATTCCGGACTAATCATGATTGGAGTCATGGCCGCATGCATTATGCGGGGGGTGCAGCCGCTACAATATAGAGGCCACCCCATGTGGGATTTCAACGGGGAGGATGACGCCACGCGTTACGGTCGTAAGGGGCCGGATTCAGCCGCCGCTCTAGTGAAGATCTTATCTTCTTTGTACAAGGGCGAAAAGGAGGAATTCCTCCGCGTCAATCCACGGGCCGGATTCACTATGTACGAACCTCCAAGTTGGGTAAGTGAACAATTGCACTTGCCCTTTTTTATACTCCCACGGTTAGATATGTAGTCTAACAACTTTAATGCAGGAACTGCGACAAGAAGTAAAGGATATAAACAGCCGCCCTCCCCAGCCCGAGAACCCAGGAAGGTCCCTGATCCGGACTCCGAAGAGGATCCGGACATATCTGTGGAGCTTATCGACGGGGTGTTCCATCAGTTAAGCAAGGACAATACCTTGGTACCCATTACGTCTGATTACCCCGGGTTAATCCCGGCCTCCCAGGTGACAAAAACCGGAGTGTTTATTCCTGTAAGAGAGATTCCATTCTCACGTATTCCGGCGTTTCCAATGACAACCATATCTTGCAGGGGAGATTTCCGAGGCGGGAGGCCGAACCTGCGGCGGCTAGCCAGCGAGGGGCCGCAGGTCTCCGTGGGGCAAAAAGAAATGTAGTCCGGACTGAAATGCCGGCGCCAAGGTATAGCGCACCCTCTGTTTCCCTGGTGCTACTCTATCAGGGCATATTAATGTCCGTGTTGTCTTCAGGACGAACAGACCTCGCCGGACTATATCCGGAGAGGTTGCCAATCGCGCCTCCACCAGCCAGGCTCCAACGTCCGGCCAGGAAGCGTAGAGGAGCACCAGGCGCGCATCGGACGCTCCTTCGACAGAGGATGCGGATAGGCTGTCTGCCACAAATTCAGAAGTGGAGAGTGCCATGAACCACAGGCGTCGCTGGATAGTTCTGCGCGACGTTTGTTTCTCCCAAGAGGCTTTAGATGCCTTTAATTCGGGAGACGCGTACCTCCGTGCCGCTCAAGATGGTTTAGCCAGAGCCACGGAGCAGTATGTGAAAGACATACGGGTAAGAAAATTTTGGTTAAATATATACATATACCAGTAGCCCCCGAGACTTGAAACAGTTAAAGTAACTGATTTAAGGATCATATAATATGCAGGTTCTTACAAAGAAGGACACCGTGCTATCCCAGGAGCTGGAAAAGTGCAAGGCCCAACTAGAGGCCGCACTAGCCGCAGCACGGGATCCCAAAGGGACTCCCTCAGGTAAGATTCACTTCGAAAGATTAGTATTGTGCGGTTTGGGTGCAAATCTGACAATTAATGTTGCAGATGGCGCCGGACTTGATCCGGAAAAGCAACAACTCTTACGCCGGTTAAAGGCCGGTGAGAGTACGTTGACCAAGGTGAGGCGAGAGAAGAACGATCTTCAGGATGCCAACACCAAGCTGGGTGTTGAACTTAAAGACGTTCGTGGCCAGCTGTTGGACTCTTCGAAGGAGAATCAGCGGCTTCGACGCGGCATATTTAGTAAGTGCTTGAACGAACTTTGAAAAATGAGTTCAGCGAGGAAGTCGACTAACAGAGTATTGTCTGTAGGAATGCTCACAGGTCGTCCTGCAGAGGAGATGCCCGGTGCTACGGATGACCTTCTTCCCGAACTCCTGCAGCTGCACGAGCGGGTTCGGCAAGCTATGCAAGGCGTTGCCCAAGCCTTATGGCCCGCCCACTCCATGCTCGAGGGTCTTGGAGAGCTTGAGGAGAAGCGGAAGGGAGCTCGGCGGCGCTTCCGTTTGTGTAAGATATCAGCCTGCCGACAAGGCGCTAGGGAGGCCTGGGCTATGGTGAAGACCCGTTTTACGAAGTCTGACCCAAACCACATGGCCGAGGTCGGACCGGTGGGGCCTGATGGGAAGGAGATCCCTGTAAGCTTAGCGTATGGTCAAGTAGAATTGGCCGCGAAGTATTCCCAGCAGGACTGTAAATTAGACAGCCTGTTAGATGGTATAGAGGAGGAATATAATCAGTCAAAATGACTATGTACTTTGAAATTGACATATGTAATGCCTTCTAGCCGGATTGCAGATCGTTTGTCGTTGCCGACCTTTTGGCTTCAACCTCGGGACCTGACGGTCCGGAGTGTGTCCGAATACCATAGCGGTGATATAAGAACTGTGGTATGCGTGGAGACCAGGCGTAGGGGTCATTAGTGCTTTATCAGACAAGTGCCCAACTAGTTATGTTATATTACATGGTTAGTAAGAAACATCTTCCAGAGAGAATAGTTCCGTTAAGGGTTCGTTTTGCTGGGGAGGCATGCCCTAAAGTGCATGTCCGAACTGCGTGAAAAAGACGCAGAAAGAGCATCTGGGGGCGCATGAAAATTAATAGAAAAGATCATCTTTTATTTCACCGACCGAATATTCCCTTAAGAACGCTAGCTTTCGGCTTCACCCAGTCTGAGGTACACATCCGTTTGACCCGGCAGTAACAATCGCAGAGGTGCTCCCTTTACCGCCTAGCCGAACAATCGGGAACGTAGGGGTAAGCACAGGAGCCAGGCAACCCAGCTTGGCCAAAACTTAAGTCATATCGATGCATATAATGGTGAAGAAAAGGGTGCATGCTGAAGTTTGACACATGTGTTGGGCATGAAGCCCGTATAAATTAGCTTCTGTTAAAGAAGCCCCTAGGTTAAATGAGCGCGAGTGGCGCGTCATGTAGTTTTAAGGGCTATGAAGGAAAAAGAGGGGAAGGAGAGAAATACAAGGCAGAAAAAATGTAAAAAATGGACAGGGTAAGGAGACGAACACGGAGTCCGGCGCTAGGCGTAGAATCTTCGGAGACGGGTGGCGTTCCACGGGTTCGGCTCGAGTTGGTTATCCGACGCATCCCGCAGGCGGTATGCCCCACCAGTCAGGACTTGGTCGATTATAAATGGAACTTCCCACTTGGGCTTGAGTTTGTCCTTTTTCTTATCCGGCAGGCGTAGAACTAGTTCGCCAACATTGTAATTTTTGGCCCGTACTTCTCTGCTTTGGTATCTTCGGGCCTGTTGTTGATAAAATGCGGAACGGGCTTTTGCCGTGTCGCGCTCCTCCTCCAAGGCGTCCAAGCTGTCTTGTCGATCGAGCTCGGCTTCTCTTTCTTCGTACATGCGCACTCTAGGTGAGTCATGGATTATGTCGCAGGGCAGAACTGCCTCTGTGCCGTACACCATAAAGAATGGTGTGTATCCGGTGGTGCGATTAGGCGTGGTCCGCAGCCCCCAGAGTACGGAGTCGAGCTCCTCTACCCAGTGCGTGTTAGATTCCTTGATGGACCGCACTAGTCTGGGTTTGATGCCGCTCATGATAAGACCGTTTGCACGTTTGACCTGGCCGCTGGTTCGTGGGTGATAGACTGAAGCATAATCAGTTTTCATGCCCATGTTTTTGCAACAGAGTTTTACCTCGTTGGCTATAAAGTTTGTACCGTTATTGGTTATGATGCTGTGGGGGACGCCATAACGGTGTACAACCCCGGATATGAAGTCTATCACAGGTCCGCATTCAGCCGTTTTAACAGGCTTGGCTTCTATCCATTTGGTGAACTTATCCACCATGAACAGTAAGTATTTTTTCTTATGGGTTCCACCTTTAAGGGGTCCGACCATGTCAAGCCCCCAGACCGCAAAGGGTCGGGTGATGGGTATAGTTTGGAGTGCGGTGGGTGGCATATGGCTTTGGTTGGCAAAAAGTTGGCAACCAACGTAACGTTGGACTAGGTCCTGAGCGTCTGCCCGGGCCATCGGCCAATAAAAGCATGTACGGAAAGCCTTGCTAACAAGGGACCGAGCAGCAACGTGATGACCACCGAGTCCGATGTGAATTTCAGCCAAAAGGTTCCGCCCTTCCTCTTCGGAGATGCACCTTTGGAGGACCCCGGTAGTGCTTTTCTTATAAAGCTCCCCCTCGTGGACTTTGTAGGCTTTAGATCGCCGCACTATGCAGCGGGCCTCGTTTTGGTCCTCTGGGAGTTCCTGCCTAGTAAGGTAGGCTAGGAATGGTTCTGTCCACGGGGCGATAACCGCCATTATTATGTGGGCCAAAGGTGTAATTTCATTGGCAGGACCTCCAATTATGTCAGGTTGTTCGGCGTCGAGTGGTGCGGCTGCGTTGGGGCTGTTAATTGCGGGTTCCCCCTCCCATGTTACTGATGGCTTGAACAATCTTTCCAAAAAGATGTTGGCGGGGGGGGGGGGGATTGCATCGCGTTTTGCTCTGATGCGTGCCAGGACGTCCGCTGCTTGATTGTTTTCTCGGGCTATATGGTGAAACTCTAGCCCCTCGAACCGGGCCGACATTTTTAGGACGGCGTTGCGGTAAGCTGCCATTTTTGGATCCTTGGCATCGAAGTCGCCATTTATCTTGGATATCGCGAGGTTCGAATCCCCGCGTACCTCTAGGCGTTGAATGCCCATGGATACTGCCATCCGGAGACCATGTAAGAGGGCCTCATATTCGGCTGCATTGTTGGAGTCCGTGTACATAATTTGGAGTACATATTGGATAGTGTCTCCTGTGGGGGACATCAAAACGACGCCAGCCCCCAGTCCGGCCAACATTTTGGAGCCGTCAAAATGCATGATCCAGTTTGAGTATGTGCCGTACTCTTTAGGGAGTTCGGCCTCTGTCCATTCTGTGATGAAGTCGGCCAACACTTGCGATTTGATAGCTCGCCATGGCTTATAAGTTATATCGAACGGAAGGAGCTCAATGGCCCATTTTGCGATCCGACCCATTGCATCGCGGTTATTGATAATGTCATTGAGTGGTACTTCCGAGGCTACTGTAATCAAACTCTCTTGAAAGTAGTGTTGTAGCTTCCGGGATGCTATGAATACAACGTATGCAATTTTCTGATAATGCGGGTATCGTGATTTGCATGGAGTGAGGACGGTGGACACGTAGTAGACTGGCCTTTGAAGGGGGAATTTGTGTCCATCCGTTTCCCGCTCGACGACGAGCACTGCGCTGACAACTTGATGGGTTGCCGCGATGTATAATAGCATTGGCTCGCTGGTGTTTGGCGCGGCCAGGACTGGGTTTGTTGCCAATATGGCTTTTATTTCACCTAGTCCGTCCGTGGCGGCATCTGTCCACTCGAAGTGTTCGGTGCGTTGAAGGAGGCGATAAAGGGGCAGTGCCTTTTCTCCCAAGCGGGAGATGAAGCGGCTTAGAGCCGCCACGCATCCGGTTAATTTCTGTATTTGTTTGAGGTTTTTTGGGACATCCAATTGTGACAAAGCTTGGATCTTGGCTGGATTTGCTTCAATTCCTCTACCGGATACGATGAAGCCCAAGAGCTTTCCGGCCGGAACACCGAAGACACATTTCTCCGGATTGAGCTTGATGTGAATTTTCAGAGGTTATCGAATGTAAGCCTCAAGTCATCTACTAGAGATTCGACGTGTTTTGATTTGACGACCACATCATCCACATACACCTCTACTGTTTTGCCGATCTGGTTTGCCAGACATGTCTGTATCATGCACTGATATGTTGCGCCGGCGTTTTTCCGCCCAAAGGGCATTGTGTTGAAGCAGAATGGGCCGTATGGTGTGATGAATGCTGTTGCAGCTTGGTCTGATTCTGCCATCTTGATTTGATGGTAACCGGAGTATGCGTCGAGGAAACACAACGAATCGTGTCCGGCGGTGGCATCGATAATTTGATCGATACGGGAGAGGGGGAAGGGATCCTTTGGGCAGGCTTTATTAAGGTCTTTAAAATCGACACACAGGCGCCAAGATTTGTCCTTCTTTGGTACCATCACCAGGTTTGCTAGCCAGTCCGGATGTTTTATGTCTCTAATGAATCCAGCCTCCAATAACTTGGCTAGCTCCTATCCCATAGCATGTCTCTTTGGTTCGGAAAAACGCCGAAGGGCTTGTTTGACGGGTTTGAATCCTTTCTGTATATTTAAGCTATGTTCGGACAGCCTGCATGGGATTCCTGGCATGTCTGAAGGGTGCCAGGCGAAAATATCCCAGTTCTCTTGTAGGAACTCTCGTAGTGCGGCGTCTACTTCAGGGTTCAGTCGTGCCCCAATGGAAGCTGTTTTATTGGGGTCCGTTGGATGGACCTGGAATTTTACTATTTCGTCCGCTGGCTTGAAGGATGTGGATTTGGATCTCTTATCAAGTATCACATCATCCCTATTAACCATGGAGCGTAGCGCAGTCAGTTCCTCTGCCGCCAAGCCTTCGGATAGTGCTTCAAGGTCCAATGCGGCCGTTTTATTTTCGGCGCGGAGTGCTATGTCCGGATCACTAGCGAGGGTGATAATTCCGTTTGGCCCGGGCATCTTTAGCTTCATGTACCCGTAATGGGGTATTGCTTGGAAGATTGTAAATGCCTCCCGCCCTAGTATAGCGTGGTATCCTCTATTGAACGGGGCCACCTGGAACGTGACCTCTTCGGACCTGTAATTATCCGGCGTGCCGAACACCACATCTAGTGTGATTTTTCCTTCCCGACTGGGGATTATTCCTCTAAAAGTTGTGCTGCTTCGCTCGATGCGGCTCCAGTCTATATCCATTTTCTGGAGGGTTTCCTCGTAAATGAGGTTCAATCCGCTGCCTCCATCCATGAGTACTTTGGTGAGGTGAAAGTCGTCCACTATTGGACTGAGGACCAATGCGGCCGGTGCTCGGGCTATTCGGAATTTAGGTTCGTCACTTGCGTTGAAGGTGATAGCAGTGTCGCTCCATGGGTTTATTGTTGCTACTTGATAGACTTCGGCGAGGCTGCGGAGTGTTCTTGTTCGCATATTATTCGATGTGAAAGTCTCGAAGACTGTGAGAACGGTACTGGTATCCTCGGGCTGGCTTTCTGCGGCCTCCGAAATTAGGAGATCCTCACCAATTTTGGCCACCTGCCGGAGTATCCAACTTGCTCTAAGGCTGTGAGTTCGTGTGGCGTCCTCTGTACTGTGAATTCTATAGGGTCCATCAAGCCACCTTTCCAGTATGGTTCCATGCCCTGTAGAGGGTTTTGGCTTTTTGATATTTAACCTGGGTGTCTTATTATGGTGCACCCTCTTAGTTCGGACGGGATTGTTATTCAAGGCCGGATTATCCCAAAATTTTATTTCGGTTCTCCAAGCGCTTTCCATCGCATAGTACTTTTGTACTATGGACGCCAAGTCAGCGAAGCGTGTGATGTCGCAACGACTTATGGCGTTGAGTATTCCCTCATCCGTGCAATTACTGCAAAAGATTGAAATTGCGTCTCCCTCGCGGCAGTCCTTTGTCCTATTCATAACCAGGAGGAATTTGGCCCAGTAGTGATGTACTGTCTCCTCGGGCTTTTGCCTGATTTGGGAAAGATCGCTTATGTTCGGGCGGCGGTTTTCGTTGAATCTGAGACCTCACCCAATTTAAGATTCGGAGGCCGAAGAGTTTCCGAACTCTGAAGTCCGGAGTCTTGGATGTTGTCCAATGAATCTAGCCCATTGCCTGATTCTAAGCTCAGGCCTTGAGTTATGTCCTTCCCTCTGCGGGTATCCGTCTTGGAGGGTTCGGGAATTCGGACGTAGCTAGTCCTTAGGATAGATGAAGGGTCGCCGCTCTGCGCCTCTACCACGGCAACGTGGTGGGTGGCTTGGGGAGAGTTAATTTCTCTTAGATCGGGTTTAAGCCCAACCTGGTCGTAATTTGTAGCGACCCCTAGTGCGGCGATGCGATCCAAGAGTTCACTTACGGAAGAGAGCTCCATTGGATCCAGCTGCTCGGCAAGTTCCGAGCTGATGTGAAGGTTGCTTTCGATGACACGAGAGGTCACCGTCGCGCAACAGCCGAACAGGCGGTCGTGAGAAAACCACCTAGCCGGAGGGTTTGGCCGACAACCAAAGCTCCCTTCATAATGGCGCCGTCTTTAAAGACAGGAAGAGGCATCCTTCCTGATTGCGACGGCACAGAGGAACTCTCAATGAAAGCACCAATGTCGGTGTCAAAACCGGCGGATCTCGGATAGGGGGTCCCGAACTGTGCGTCAAGGCCGGATGGTAACAGGAGACAAGGGACACGATGTTTTTACCCAGGTTCGGGCCCTCTCGATGGAGGTAATATCCTACTCCTGCTTGATTAATATTGATGATATGGGTAGTACAAGAGTAGATCTACCACGAGGTCAAGGAGGCTAAACCCTAGAAGCTAGCCTACGGTATATAGTGGTAGATCTACTCTTGTACTACCCATATCATCAATATTAATCTAGCAGGAGTAGGGTTTTACCTCCATCGAGAGGGCCCGAACCTGGGTAAAATAAAGTGTCCCTTGTCTCCTGTTACCATCCGACCTTGACGCACAGATCAGGACCCCTACCCGAGATCCGCCGGTTTTGACACTGACATTGGTGCTTTCATTGAGAGTTCCTCTGTGCCGTCATGATCAGGAAGGATGCCTTTTCCCGTCTTTAAAGACGGCGCCATCACTGAGGGAGCTTTGGCTATCGGCCAACCCCTCCGGCTGGGTGGTTTTCTCATGACCGCCCGTTCGGCCATTACGCCGACGGTGACCTCTCGGGTCATCGAAAACAATCTCCGCGTCAGCTCGGAATTGGCCGAGCAGCTAGATCCGGTGGAGCTCTCCTCCATAAACGAGCTCCTGGATCGCATCGCCGCCTTGGGGGTCGCTACAAACTACGACCAGGTTGGGCCTAAACCCGATCTAAGGGAAATCAACTCTCCCCAAGCCACCCATCATGTTGCTGTGGTGGAAACACAATGCGGTGACCCTTCATCGATCTTAAGGACCAGTTACGTCCGAATTCCGGAACCCTCCATGCCAGATATCCACAGAGGGGAGGATACAACCCAAGACCTGGGCTTGGAACCAGGCAAACCGAAAAACATACAGGACTCCGGATCTCGGAATCCGGAGGTCGTTCGGCCTCCGAACAGCAAACCGGGCGAAGTATCAGATCTAATGAATTCCGCCCGTCCGTTCTTAAGCGATCTCTCCCAAATCAAGCAGATGCCCGAAGAAACAGTACATCATTACTGGGCCAGATTCCTCCTGCTTATGAACAGGATAAAGGACTGCCACGAGGGAGACGCGATTTCAATCTTCTGCAGTAACTGCACGGACAAGGGGATACTCAACGCCATATGTCGTCGTAATATTACGCGCTTTGCTGACTTGGCGTCCATAGTACAAAAATACTGTGCGATGGAAAGTGCTCGGAAAACCGAAATTAAATTTTGGTATTATCCAGCCTTGAATAGCAATCCCGTCCGAATCAAAAGGGCGCACTACAGCAAAGCGCCCGGATTAAATAAAAAATCAAAACCCTCTAGGGGGCACGGAACCGTGCTAGAAAGGTGGCTCGATGGACCCTGCAAGATTCATAGTACAGAGGATGCCACCCCAACTCACAGCCTCAGGGCATGTTGGATACTCCGGCAGGTGGCCAAAATTGGCGAGGACCTCCTAAATCCAGAGGTCGAAGGAAACCAGCCCGAGAATTTCAGTACCGTTCTCACAATCTCCGAGACTTTCGCATCAAATAACATGCGAAAAAGAACACTTCGCAGCCTCGCCGAAGTCTACCAAGTAGCGACCATAAATCCATGGAGCAATACTGCCATCACCTTCAATGCGAGCGACGAACCTAAATTCCGAACAGCCAGAGCGCCAGCCGCATTGGTTCTCAGTCCCATAGTGGACGGCTGTCGCCTCGCAAAGGCACTTATGGACGGAGGCAGCGGATTGAACCTCATCTATGAGGAAACCCTCCAAAAGATGGAAATAGACTGGAACCGCATTGAGCGAAGTAGCACAACCTTTAGAGGAATAATCCTCAGTCAGGAAGCGCGCTGCACCGGAAAGATCACACTAGATGTGGTATTCGGCACGTCGGATAATTACAGGTCCGAACAAATCACGTTCCAGGTGGCCCCGTTCAGAAGCGGATATCACGCTATATTAGGACGAGAGGCATTCATAGTTTTCCAAGCCATACCCCATTACGGGTACATGAAGCTTAAGATGCCTGGGCCAAACGGAATTATCACTCTCGCTAGTGATCCGGACATAGCACTTCGCGCCGAAAACAAGACAGCCGCATTGGCCCTCGAGGCACTATCTGAAGCCTTAGCGGCCGAAGAGCTGACGGCGCTGCGATCCACGGTTAGCAGGGATGATGTGATACTCGATAAGAGATCCAAATCCACATCCTTCAAACCAGCGGACGAAATAGTGAAATTCCAGGTCCACCCAACGGACCCGAATAAAACAGCCTCCATCGGGGCACAATTGAGCCCTGATGTAAACGCCGCACTGCGCGAGTTCCTATGAGAGAACTGGGATATTTTTGCTTGGCACCCCTCAGATATGCCAGGAATCCCACGCAGGCTGGCCGAGCACAGCTTAAATATCCAGAAAGGATTCAAACCTGTCAAACAAACCCTTCGGCGTTTCTCCGAACCAAAGAGACAGGCCATGGGAGAGGAGCTAGCCAAATTATTGGAGGCCGGATTCATTAGAGATATCAAACACCCGGACTGGCTAGCAAACCTGGTAATGGTACCAAAGAAGGACAAATCCTGGCGCCTGTGTGTCGACTTCAAAGACCTTAATAAGGCCTGCCCAAAGGATCCCTTTCCCCTCCCTCGAATTGATCAAATCATCGATGCCACCGCAGGACACGATTCCCTGTGTTTCCTCGACGCATACTCCGGTTACCATCAAATAAAGATGGCAGAATCCAACCAAGCTGCAACAGCATTCATCACGCCATACGGCCCATTCTGCTTCAACACAATGCCCTTTGGGCTCAAAAACGCCGACGCGACATATCAGCGCATGATTCAAACATGTTTGGCAAACCAGATCGGCAAAACAGTGGAGGCGTACGTAGATGATGTGGTCGTTAAATCAAGACACGTCGAATCTCTAGTAGACGACTTGAGACTTACATTCGACAACCTGCGAAAATACGACATCAAGCTCAATCTGGAAAAATGTGTTTTCGGCGTCCCAGCCAGAAAGCTCCTGGGCTTCATTGTATCCGGCAGAGGAATTGAAGCAAATCCAGCTAAAATCCGAGCTCTGTCACAATTGGATGTCCCAAAAGATCTCAAGCAAATTCAGAAACTCACCGGATGCGTGGCGGCCTTAAGCCGCTTCATCTCCCGCTTGGGAGAAAAGGCACTACCCCTTTACCACCTCCTTAGGCGCACCGAACACTTCAAGTGGACGGACGCTGCCACGGCCGGACTCGAGGAAATAAAGGCCATCTTGGCAACAAACCCCGTCCTGGCCGCGCCGAATACCGGCGAACCCATGCTATTGTACATTGTCGCAACCCATCAAGTTGTTAGCGCAGTACTCGTCGTCGAACGGATAACGGACGGACATAAATTACCCCTTCAAAGGCCGGTTTACTACGTGTCCACTGTCCTCACACCATGCAAATCACGGTACCCGCATTATCAAAAATCGCATACGCGGTATTCATGGCATCCCGGAAGCTATGACACTACTTTCAAGAGTGTTCTATTACAGTAGCCTCGGAAGTACCACTCAACAATATTATCAACAACCGCGATGCAACAGGTTGGATAGCAAAATGGGCCATAGAGCTCCTCCCGTTCGATATAACCTACAAGCCACGGCGAGCAATTAAATCGCAAGTCCTAGCCGACTTCGTCGCCGAATGGACAGAGGCCGAACTCCCTAAAGAGCACGGCACGTACTCAAACTGGATCATGCATTTCGACGGCTCCAAAATGCTGGCCGGACTGGGGGCTGGCGTCGTTTTGACGTCCCCTACAGGAGATACAGTCCAATATGTACTCCAAATTATGTACACGGACTCCAACAATGCAGCCGAATACGAGGCCCTTCTACATGGCCTCCGGATGGCGATATCCATGGGCATTCAACGCCTGGAAGTACGTGGGGACTCAAACCTCGCGATATCCCAAATAAATGGCGACTTCGACGCCAAAGACCCAAAAATGGCAGCTTATCGCAATGCCGTACTAAAAATGTCAGCTCGGTTCGAGGGACTGGAGTTCCATCACATAGCCCGAGAAAATAATCAGGCAGCGGACGTCCTGGCACGCATTGGAGCAAAACGAGATGCAGTACCCCCCAACATCTTCTTAGAAAGATTATTCAAACCATCCGTAACATGGGAGGGGGAACCCTCGGATAATAGCCCGGGCATAACCGCACAACCCAATGCCGAACAATCAGACATAATCGACGGCCCAGCCACCGAAATTACACCCTCAGCCCACGCAATAATGGCGGTCATCGCCCCGTGGACGGAACCATTCCTAGCCTACCTTACTAGGCAGGAACTCCCCGAGGACCAAAACAAGGCACGCTGCATAGTGTGGCGATCTAAAGCCTATAAAGTCCACGAGGGAGAGCTATATAAGAAAAGCACTACAGGAGTCCTTCAAAGGTGTATCTCCGAAGAGGAAGGGCGGAGTCTGTTGGCTGAAATTCATGCCAGACTCGGTGGCCATCACACTGCGGCTCGGTCCCTTGTAAGCAAGGCTTTCCGTACTGGCTTCTATTGGCCGACGGCTAGAGCAGACGCTCAGGACCTAGTCAAACGGTGCGTCGGTTGCCAGCTCTTTGCCAACCAAAGCCATATGCCACCCAACGCCCTCCGAACTATCCCCATCACTTGGCCTTTCGCAATCTGGGGGCTCGATATGGTGGGACCCCTTAAAGGCGGAACCCACAAGAAAAAATACTTATTGGTCATGGTGGATAAATTCACCAAATGGACAGAAGCCAAGCCTGTCAAGACGGCTGAATCCGGACCTGTGATAGACTTCGTATCCGGGGTCGTACACCGTTATGGTGTCCCCCACAGCATTATCACCGATAACGGCACAAACTTCACCTCTGATGAAGTAAAGTTGTGGTGCAAAAACATGGGCATTAAGCTCGACTACGCTTCTGTCTATCACCCACAAACTAACGGTCAGGTCGAACGTGCAAATGGTCTCATCATGAGCGGCATCAAACCTAGACTAGTGCGGTCCCTCAAGGAATCTGATATGCACTGGGTAGAGGAGCTCGACTCCGTACTCTGGGGGCTGCGAACCACGCCAAATCGTACCACCGGATTCACGCCATTCTTTATGGTGTACAGCGCTGAGGCGATTCTACCCTGCGACATAATTCATAACTCACCTCGAGTGCGCATGTACGAAGAAAGAGAAGCTGAGCTTGATCGGCAGGACAACCTGGACGCCTTAGAGGAAGAGCGTGACATGGCTAAGGCCCGTTCCGCATTCTATCAATAGCAAGCTCGAAGATATCAAAGCAGAGAAGTACGGGCCAAAAATTACAACGTTGGTGAACTAGTTCTGCGCCTGCCCAATAAGCAAAAGAACAAACTCAAGCCCAAATGGGAAGGTCCATTCATAATCGACCAAGTCCTAACTGGTGGAGCGTACCGCCTGCGAGATGCGTTAGACAACCGACTCGAGCCGAACCCATGGAACGCCACACGTCTTCGAAGATTCTATGCCTAGCGCCGGACTCTGTGTTTGTCTCCTTCCTCTGTCCATTATTTACATTTATACCTTTTTTTTACTTTGTCTACTACTCTTTTCTTTTCTAGCCCTTAAAAGGCTCATTATGTGACGCGCTATCCGCGCTCCTTAAACCTGGGGGCTTCTTTAACAGAAGCTTGTCTATATGGGTTTCACACCCAACGCATGCGTCAGACTTCCGCATGCACCTTTTCTTCGCCATTATATGCATCGATATGACTTAAGTTTTGGCCAAGATGGGTTGCCTGGCTCCTGTGCTTACCCCTACGTTCCCGATTGTTCGGCTAGGCGGTAAAGGGAGCACCTCTGCGATTGTTACTGCCGGATAAGCCGGATGTGTACCTCAGACTGGGTGAAGCCGAAAGCTAGCATTCTTAAGGGAATATTCGGTCGGTGAACTAAAGATGAACCTTTTTATTTTATACATGCCCCCAGATGATCTTCTGCATTTGCAGTCCGGACGTGCACTTTAGGGCACGCCACCCCAGCGAAAGGAACCCTTAACGGAACTATTCTCTCTGGAAGATGTTTCTTACTAACCATGTAATATAACATAACTAGTTGGGCACTTGTCTGATAAAGCACTAATGACCCCTACGCCTGGTCTCCATGCATACCCAGGCTTTTATATAGCCGTCATGGTATTCGGACACACTTCGGACCGTCAGGTCCCAAGGTCGAAGCGAAAAGGTCGGCAACGACAAACGATCTACAATCCGGCTAGAAGGCATTACACATGTCAATTATAAATTACATAGTCATCTTGACTGATCATATCCCTCCTCTATACCATCTAACAGGCTGTCTAATTTACAGTCCTGCTGGGCATACTTTGCGGCCAGCTCTACCTGGCCATACACCAAGCTCACAGGGATCTCCTTCCCGTCAGGCCCCACTGGTCCGACCTTGGCCATGTGATTGGGGTCAGACTTCGTAAAGCGGGTCTTCACCATGGCCCAGGCCTCCCTCGCGCCTTGTCGGCAGGCTGATATCTTCCACAACCGGATGCGCCGCCGAGCTCCCGTCAGCTTCTCTGCAAGCTCTCCAAGGCCCTCGGGCGTGGAGTGGGCAGGCCATAAGGCCCGGGCAACCCCTTGCATTGCCTGCCGAATTCGTTCCTGCAGTTGCAGGAGTTCGAGGAGAAGGTCACCCGTAGAACCGGGCATCTCCTCTGCAGGACGACCTGTGAGCGTACCTACAGACATAATTCTGTTATTCGTCTTCCTCGCCGAACTCCTTTTTTTTCAAAGGGTTCGCTCAAGCACTTACTAAATATGCCGCGTCGAAGACGCTGATTCTCCTTCGTGGAGTCAGATAGCTGGCCACGAATGTCTTTCAGTTCAATATCCAGCTTGGTGTTGGCATCCTGAAGATCATTCTTCTCTCGCCTCACCCTTGTCAACGTACTCTCGCCAGCCTTTAACTGGCGTAAGAGTTGTTGCCTCTCCGGATCTAGTCCGGCACCATCTGTAACATTAATTGTCAGATTCGCACATAAGCCGCACAATACTAATTTCTCAAAGTATATCATACCTGAGGGGGTCCCTTTGGGCTCCCTTGTTGTGGCTAGTGCGGCCTCTAGTTGGGCCTTGCACTTTTCCAGCTCCTGGGACAGCACGGTGTTCTTCTCAGTAAGAACCTACATATTATATGATCCTTAAATCAGTTAGATTAACTGTTT
The DNA here is from genome assembly GCA_032464435.1 of Aegilops umbellulata. Classification (NCBI taxonomy): domain Eukaryota; kingdom Viridiplantae; phylum Streptophyta; class Magnoliopsida; order Poales; family Poaceae; genus Aegilops; species Aegilops umbellulata. The sequence continues at coordinate 367,687,956 of CP136054.1, read as the reverse complement.
CAAGTCTCGGGGGCTACTGGTATATATATATTTAAATTTTCTTACCCGTATGTCTTTCACATACTGCTCCGTGGCTCTGGCTAAACCATCTTGAGCAGCACGAAGGTACGCATCTCCCGAATTGAAGGCATAGGCATCTCGGGAGAAACAAGCGTCGCGTAGAACTGTCCGGCGACGCCTATGGTTCATGGCGCTCTCCACTTCTGAATTTGTGGCAGATAGCCAGTCCGCGTCCTCTGTTGGAGGAGCGTCCGGCGCAAGCCTGGTGTTTGTCCCCGCCTCCGGACTAGACGTTGGGGCCTGGCTGGTAGAGGCGCGGTTGGCGGCCCCTCCGGATATAGTCCGGCGAGGCCTCTTCGTCCTGGAAACAGTACGGATGTTAACATGCCCTGATAGAATAACGCCAGGAAGACAGAGGGCGCGTTATACCTTTGTGCCGAACTCTCAGTCCGGACTTCATCCCTTTTTACCCCACGAGGCCCGGCGGCTCCTCGTTGGCTAGCCGCCGCAGGTTCGGCCTCCCTCCTCGGAAATCTCCCCTGTAAAATACGGTTGTCGTCAGAAACACCGGAATATGTAAGGACGGAATCTCTCTTGCGGGAATAAACACTCCGGTTTCTATCACCTGGGAGGCCGGGATTAACCCGGGATAATCAGCCGTAATGGCCACCAAGGTATTATCTTTGCTTAACTGGTGGAACACCCCGTCGATGAGCTCCACCGATATGTCCGGATCCTCTTCGGAGTCCGGATCGAGGGACCGTTCTGGGTCCTCAGGCTGTGGAGGGCAGCTGTTGATATCCTTTACCTCTTGTCGAAGCTCCTGCATTGAAATCACCAGATTACGTATCTAGTCATGGGAGCATTAAATAAGCGGGCAAGTGCAATTGTTCACTTACCCAACTTGGAGGTTCATACATAGTGAATCCGGCCCGCAGGTTGACGCGGAGGAAGTCCTCCTTTTCTCCCTTGTACAAAGATATTAGAATCTTTACTAGAGCGGCAGCTGTCTGGCCCCTTGCGGCCGTAACGGGTGGCGTCATCCTCCCCGTTGAAATTCCACATGGGGTGGCTCCTATATTGAAGCGGCTGCACCCCCCGCATAATACATGCGGCCATGACTCCAATCATGGTTAGTCCGGAATGAGCCAACAGTCTTATCCGGCCCATCAGGTAAAGAACGTCTCTATTGCTTTCTCTCTGAGAGCTCCGCGGACGCCAACTTAAGCGTTTCTTTAAGGGAGCCATGCTGAACTCAGGGAGGCCGACCCGGACAGGGTCCAGCAGCGGGACGTCGTCTATGTAGAACCATTCTGAAGGCCAGTCCTCAGACGCCTTCTTTGGGGGTTCCGGATAGGTATCCGGTCCCGGCGATGCGCCATATTTCGGCTCCGCCCACTTGGTATATAGACCCCTTCTGAGAACGGGGCACCAAGCAGAACAACCTCTTCCACAGCACAAAATGAGCCTCGACGCCTAAAAATAGCTCGCAAAGGGCAACGAAGCCTGCAATATGTAGCACGGAGCCAGGCGTGAGGTTGTGCAGCTGGAGGCCGTAGAACTCCAGAAGCTCACAGAGGAATGGATGAATTGGAAATCCCAGACCCCTTAATAAATAAGGGACGAGGCACACCCGCTCTCCTTTAGAAGGATTGTGGGTCCTCTCCGCTTGCTTCCGCCGTTGTAGGTGGCGAGTCCGGCTCGGACCGGGACCATATATGCTTGGGGAAGGAATCCTTTGGCCTGCAGTGACACTAGCTCGCTGTGTGGGATGGTGCAATTCTCCCAGTCTCCGGATTTGGGGCTGGAGGGGCAAGGGGAGAAGCTACGACGGCTGGCCATGTTGGAATGGACCTTTGCTGGAGACGCTCTGATGATAACTCGCGGGGAGAAGAAGATGTGGTTTGGATCTAGATCCACATCCCGTTAAATAGGCAGCTCATTTATATGACCAAGGGTGTGAATATAAAAACACCCCCGGGCTTTTCGCATTCGTTCAACACGTGGAAGACGGAAATTATTGGGCACCGAGACCGAGGAGCGCTACGGACATTATTCATACAGGTACACAAGATTCGGAGGGGGAACCCGCCTTGCAATGCCGAAGACAAATTTGCGCGCTGGACTCGACGTCATTGAAGCCTGGTTCGGGGGCTACTGAGGGAGTCCTGGATTAGGGGGTGTTCGGATAGCCGAACTATATCTTCAGCCGGACTCCAGGACTATGAAGATACAAGATTGAAGACTTCATCCCGTGTCTGGAAGGTTCTTTCCTTGGCGTAGAAGGCAAGCTAGGCGTGCGGATATTCAAGATCTCCTACCAATGTAACCGACTCTGTGTAACCCTAACCCTATCCGGTGCCTATATAAACCGGAGGGTTGTAGTCCGTAGGACGAACACATCATAACCATCATCATACCCATAGGCTAGCTTCTAGGGTTTAGCCTCCTTGATCTCGTGGTAGATCTACTCTTGTACTACCCATATCATCAATATTAATATAGTAGGAGTAGGGTTTTACCTCCATCGAGAGGGCCCGAACCTGGGTAAAATAAAGTGTCCCTTGTCTCCTGTTACCATCCGACCTTGACGCACAGATCGGGACCCCCTACCCGATATCCGCCGGTTTTGACACCGACACCGCTTCATCCAACAATACTGTTGGGGAACGTTGCAGAAAACAAAAAATTTCCTATGGTTTCACCAAGATCCATCTATGAGTTCATCTAGCAACAAGAGATCGGATGCATCTACATACCTTTGTAGATCGCGAGCGGAAGCGTCCACTAGAACGTGGATGATGGAGTCGTACTCGTCGTGATCCAAATCACCGATGACCAAGTGCCGAACGGACAGCACCTCCGCGTTCAACACACGTACGGAGCGGATGACGTCTCCTCCTTCTTGATCCAGCAAGGGGGAAGGAGAGGTTGATGAAGATCCAGCAGCACGACGGCGTGGTGGTGGATGCAGTTGTCACCTGCAGCAGGGATTCGCCGAGCGTCTGTGCGAGAGGGAGAGGTGTAGCAGGGGAGAGGGAGGCGCCAGGGCTCAGGGTGCGGCTGCCCCTCCCTCCCTCCCTTTATATAGGCCCCCTGGGGGTGCCGGCCCTGGAGATCCCATCTCCAAGAGGGGGCGGCGGCCAGGAGGGTGGAGTACCCCCCAAGGCAAGTGGGGCGCCCCCCCCCACCCTAGGGTTCCAACCCTAGGCGCAGGGGGTGGGCCTAGGGGGCGCACCAGCCCACTAAGGGCTGGTTCCCCTCCCACTTCAGCCCATGGGGCCCTCCGGGATGGGTGGCCCCACCCGGTGGACCCCTGGGAACCATCCGGTGGTCCCGGTACAATACCGGTGACCCCCGAATCACTCCCGATGGCCGAAACTGCACTTCCTATATACAATTCATCACCTCCGGACCATTCCGGAACTCCACTTGACGTCCGGTATCTCATCCGGGACTCCGAACAACTTTCGGATTACTCCATACTCATATCTCTACATCCCTAGCGTCACCGAACCTTAAGTGTGTAGACCCTACGGGTTCGGGAGACATACAGACATGACCGAGATACCTCTCTGGCCAATAACCAACAGCTGGATCTGCATACCCATGTTGGCTCCCACATACTCCTCGATGATCTCATCGGATGAACCACGATGTCGAGGATTCAATCAATCCCGTATGCAATTCCCTTTGTCAATCGGTATTTTACTTGCCCGAGATTCGATCGTCGGTATCCCAATACCTCGTTCAATCCCGTTACCAGCAAGTCACTTTACTCGTACCGTAATGCATGATCCCGTGATCAAACACTTTGATCACATTGAGCTCATTATGATGATGCATTACTGAGTGGGCCCGGTGATACCTCTCCGTCATACGGAGTGACAAATCCCAGTCTCGATCCGTGTCAACCCAACAGACACTTTCGGAGATACCCGTAGTATACCTTTATAGTCACCCAGTTACGTTGTGACGTTTGGCACACCCAAAGCACTCCTACGGTATCCGGGAGTTACACGATCTCATGGTCTAAGGAAAAGATACTTGACATTGGAAAAGCTCTAGCAAACGAATTATGCGATCTTGTGCTTATGCTTAGGATTGGGTCTTGTCCATCACATCATTCTCCTAATGATGTGATCTCGTTATCAATGACATCCAATGTCCATAGTCAGGAAACCATGACTATCAGTTGATCAATGAGCTAGTCAACTAGAGGCTTACTAGGGACATGTTGGCGTCTATGTATTCACACATGTATTATGATTTCCGGATAACACAATTATAGCATGAATAAAAGACAATTATCATGAACAAGGAAATATAATAATAATGCTATTATTATTGCCTCTAGGGCATATTTCCAATAGTCTCCCACTTGCACTAGAGTCAATAATCTAGTTACATTATGATGAATCGAACACCCATAGAGTTCTGGTGTTGATCATGTTTTGCTCTAGGGAGAGGTTTAGTCAACGGATCTGCGACATTCAGATCCATATGCACTTTACAAATTTCTATGTCTCCATCTTGAACATTTTCACGAATGGAGTTGAAGCGACGCATGATGTGCCTAGTCTTCTTGTGAAACCTGGGCTCCTTGGCAAGTTCAATAGCTCCAGTGTTGTCACAGAAGAGTTTGATCGGCCCTGACGCATTGGGTATGACTCCTAGGTCGGTGATGAACTCCTTCATCCAAATTGCTTCATGCGCTTCCTCCGAGGCTCCATGTACTCCGCTTCACATGTAGATCCCGCCACGACGCTCTGCTTGCAGCTGCACCAGCTTATTGCTCCACCATTCAACATATACACGTATCCGGTTTGTGACTTAGAGTCATCCAGATCTGTGTCGAAGCTAGCATCGACGTAACCCTTTACGACGAGCTCTTCGTCACCTCCATAAACGAGAAACATGTCCTTAGTACTTTTCAGGTACTTCAGGATATTCTTGACCGCTGTCCAGTGTTCCTTGTCGGGATTACTTTGGTACCTTCCTGCCAAACTTACGGCAAGGTTTACATCGGGTCTGGTACACAGCATGGCATACATAATAGACCCTATGGCCAAGGAATAGGGGATGGCACTCATCTCTTCTATATCTTCTGCCGTGGTCGGGCATTCAGCTGAGCTCAATTTCACACCTTGCAACACAGGCAAGAACCCCTTCTTGGACTGATCCATATTGAACTTCTTCAATATCTTTTCAAGGTATGTGCTTTGTGAAAGACCTATGAGGCGTCTTGATCTATCTCTATAGATCTTGATGCCTAATATATAAGCAGCTTCTCCAAGGTCCTTCATTGAAAAACTCTTATTCAAGTAGGCCTTAATGCTGTCCAAAAGTTCTATATCATTTCCCATCAAAAGTATGTCATTACATATAATATGAGAAATGCTAAAGAGCTCCCACTCACTTTCTTGTAAACGCAGGCTTCTCCATAAGTCTGCACAAACCCAAACGCCTTGATCATCTCATCAAAGCGAATGTTCCAACTCAAAGATGCTTGCACCAGCCCATAAATGGATCGCTGGAGCTTGCATACCTTGTTAGCATTCTTAGGGTCGACAAAACCTTCCGGCTGCATCATATACAGTTCTTCCTTAAGATAGCCATTAAGGAATGCCGTTTTGACGTCCATTTGCCATATCTCATAATCATAGTATGCGGCAATTGCTAACATGATTCAGACGGACTTCAGCTTCGCTACGGGAGAGAAAGTCTCATCGTAGTCAACCCCTTGAACTTGCCGATAACCCTTAGCGACAAGTCGAGCTTTATAGATGGTAACATTACCATCTGCGTCCGTCTTCTTCTTAAAGATCCATTTGTTTTCTATCGCTCGCCGATCATCGGGCAAGTCTGTCAAAGTCCATACTTCGTTTTCATACATGGATCCTATCTCGGATTGCATGGCCTCCAGCCATTTGTTGGAATCTGGGCCCGCCATCGCTTCTTCATAGTTCGAAGGTTCACCGTTGTCTAACAACATGATTTCTAGGACAAGGTTGCCGTACCACTCTGGTGCGGAACGTGTCCTTGTGGACCTACGAAGTTCAGTAGTAACTTGATCTGAAGTCTCATGATCATCATCATTAACCTCCTCTCTAACCGGTGGAGGCACCACAGAAACATTTTCTTGAGCTACGCTACTATCCGGTTCAAGAGGTAATACTTCATCAAGTTCCACTTTCCTCCCACTTACTTCTTTCGAGAGAAACTCTTTCTCCAGAAAGGATCCGTTCTTGGCAACAAAGATCTTGCCTTCGGATCTTAGGTAGAAGGTATACACAATAGTTTCCTTAGGGTATCCTATGAAGACGCATTTTTCCGACTTGGGTTCGAGCTTTTCAGGTTAAAGTTTCTTGACATAAGCATCGCATCCCCAAACTTTTAGAAACGACAGCTTAGGTTTCTTCCAAACCATAATTCATATGGTGTCGTCTCAACGGATTTAGACGGTGCCCTATTTAAAGTGAATGTAGCTGTCTCTAGAGCGTATCCCCAAAAAGATAGCGGTAAATCTGTAAGAGACATCATAGATCGCACCATATCCAATAGAGTGCGATTACGACGTTCGGACACACCATTACGTTGAGGTGTTCCAGGCGGCGTGAGTTGTGAAACGATTCCACATTTCCTTAAGTGTGTGCCAAATTCGTGTTCTCCTCCACGATCTAATCGTAAGAACTTTATTTTTCGGTCACGTTGATTCTCTACCTCATTCTGAAATTCCTTGAACTTTTCAAAGGTCTCAGACTTGTGTTTCATCAAGTAGACATACCCATATCTACTCAAGTCATCCGTGAGAGTGAGAACATAACGATATCCTCCGCTAGCCTCAACACTCATTGGACCGCACACATCAGTATGTATGATTTCCAATAAGTTGGTTGCTCGCTCCATTGTTCCGGAGAACGGAGTCTTGGTCATTTTTCCCATGAGGCATGGTTCGCATGTGTCAAATGATTCATAATCGAGAGACTCTAAAAGTCCATCAGCATGGAGCTTCTTCATGCGCTTGACACCAATGTGACCAAGGCGGCAGTGCCACAAGTATGTGGGACTATCGTTATCAACTTTACACCTTTTGGTATTCACACTATGAATATGTGTATTATCACGCACGAGATTCATTAAGAATAATCCATTGACCATCGGAGCATGACCATAAAACATATCACTCATATAAATAGAACAACCATTATTCTCGGATTTAAATGAGTAGCCATCTCGCATTAAACGAGATCCAGATACAATGTTTATGCTCAAACTTGGCACTAAATAACAATTATTGAGGTTTAAAACTAATCCCGTAGGTAAATGTAGAGGTAGCGTGCCGATGGCGATCACATCGACCTTGGAACCATTCCCGACGCGCATCGTCACCTCGTCCTTCGCCAGTCTCCGCTTATTGAGCTGCTCCTGTTTTGAGTTACAAATATGAGCAATGGCACCGGTATCAAATACCCAGGAGCTACTACGAGCACTGGTAAGGTACACATCAATTACATGTATATCACATATACCTTTAGTGTTGCCGGCCTTCTTGTCCGCTAAGTATTTGGGGCAGTTCCGCTTCCAGTGACCCTTCCCTTTGCAATAAAAGCACTCAGTCTCAGGCTTGGGTCCATGCTTTGACTTCTTCCCGGCAACTGGCTTACCGGGCGCGGCAACATCCTTGTCGTCCTTCTTGAAGTTCTTCTTACCCTTGCCTTTCTTGAACTTGGTGGTTTTATTGACCATCAACACTTGATGTTCCTTTTTGATTTCAACCTCTGCTGATTTCAGCATAGCAAATACCTCAGGAATGGTCTTTACCATCCCCTGCATATTGTAGTTCATCACAAAGCTCCTGTAGCTAGGTGGGAGCGACTGAAGGATTCTGTCAATGACCGCCTCGTCTGGGAGGTTAATCTCCAGCTGAGTCAAGCGGTTGTGCAACCCAGACATCTTGAGTATGTGTTCACTGATAGAACTGTTTTCCTCCATCTTACAACTATAGAACTTGGAAAACCATTTTCAGCTCTTCGAACATCTCATATACTCCGTGTTGCTCGAAACGCTTTTGGAGCCCCGGTTCTAAGCTGTAAAGCATGCTGCACTGAATGAGGGAGTAATCATCAGCACGCTGCTGCCAAGCATTCATAATGTCTTGGGATGGGTGCTTCACCTAGTGGTGCTTCTAGGACATATTGTTTCCTGGCAGCTATGAGGATGATCCTCAGGTTCCGGACCCAGTCCGTATAGTTGCTGCCATCGTCTTTCAGCTTGGTTTTCTCTAGGAACACGTTGAAGTTCATGTTGACATTAGCTTGGGCCATTTGATCTACAAGACATATTGCAAAGTTTATTTAGACTAAGTTCATGATAATTAAGTTCATCTAATCAAATTATTTAATGAACTCCCACTCAAATTAGACATCCCTCTAGTCATCTAAGTGAAACATGATCCGACTCGACTAGGCCGTGTCCGATCATCACGTGAGACAGACTAGTCATCATCGGTGAACATCTCCATGTTGACCGTATCTTCCATATGACTCATGTTCGACCTTTCGGTCTCTTGTGTTCCAAGGCCATGTCTGTACATGCTAGGCTCGTCAAGTCAACCTAAGTGTTTGCATGTGTAAATCTGTCTTACACCCGTTGTATGTGAACGTTGGAATCTATCACACCCGATCATCACGTGGTGCTTCGAAACAACGAACTGTCGCAACGGCGCACAGTTAGGGGGAACACTTTCTTGAAATTTATTATGAGGGATCATCTTATTTACTACCGTCGTTCTAAGTAAACAAGATGCAAAACATGATAAACATCACATGCAATCAAATAATAATAGTGACATGATATGGCCAATATCATATAGCTCCTTTGATCTCCATCTTGGGGATCCATGATCATCTTGTCACCGGCATGACACCATGATCTCCATCATCATGATCGCCATCATCGTGTCTCCATGAAGTTGCTCGCCAACTATTACTTCTACTACTATGGCTAACACGTTTAGCAATAAAGTAAAGTAATTTACATGGCGTTTCCATTGACACGCAGGTCATAAAAAATAATGGCAACTCCTATGGCTCCTGCCGGTTGTCATACTCATCGACATGCAAGTCGTGATTCCTATTACATGAACATGATCTCATACATCACATACATATCATTCATCATTCATCACAACTTTGGCCATATCATATCACAAAGCACTTGCTACAAAAACAAGTTAGACGTCCTCTAATTGTTGTTGCAAGTTTTACGTGGCTGCAATAGGGTTCTAGCAAGAACGTTTTCTTACCTACGTAAAAGCCACAACGTGATTTGTCAACTTCTATTTACCCTTCATAAGGACCCTTTTCGTCGAATCCGCTCCAACTAAAGTGGGAGAGACAGACACCCGCCAGCCACCTTATGCAACTATTGCATGTTAGTCGGTGGAACCGGTCTCACGTAAGCGTACGTGTAAGGTTGGTCCGGGCCGCTTCATCCCACAATACCGCTGAAGCAAAATAAGACTAGTAGCGGCAATAAAGTTGACAACATCTACGCCCACAACAATTGTGTTCTACTCGTGCAAAAAGAACTACGCATAGACCTAGCTCATGATGCCACTGTTGGGGAACGTTGTAGAAAACAAAAAATTTCCTACGGTTTCACCAAGATCCATCTATGAGTTCATCTAGCAACGAGTGATCGGATGCATCTACATACCTTTGTAGATCGCGAGCGGAAGCGTTCACTAGAACGTGGATGATGGAGTCGTACTCGTCGTGATCCAAATCACCGATGACCAAGTGCCGAACGGACGGCACCTCCGCGTTCAACACACGTACGGAGCGGATGACGTCTCCTCCTTCTTGATCCAGCAAGGGGGAAGGAGAGGTTGATGAAGATCCAGCAGCACGACGGCATGGTGGTGGATGCAGTTGTCACCTGCAGCAGGGCTTCGCCGAGCGTCTGCGCGAGAGGGAGAGGTGTAGCAGGGGAGAGGGAGGCGCCGTGTCAACCCAACAGACACTTTCGGAGATACCCGTAGTATACCTTTATAGTCACCCAGTTACGTTGTGACGTTTGGCACACCCAAAGCACTCCTACGGTATCCGGGAGTTACACGATCTCATGGTCTAAGGAAAAGATACTTGACATTGGAAAAGCTCTAGCAAACGAATTATGCGATCTTGTGCTTATGCTTAGGATTGGGTCTTGTCCATCACATCATTCTCCTAATGATGTGATCTCGTTATCAATGACATCCAATGTCCATAGTCAGGAATCCATGACTATCAGTTGATCAACGAGCTAGTCAACTAGAGGCTTACTAGGGACATGTTGGTGTCTATGTATTCACACATGTATTACGATTTCCGGATAACACAACTATAGCATGAATAAAAGACAATTGTCATGAACAAGGAAATATAATAATAATGCTATTATTATTTCCTCTAGGGCATATTTCCAACAAATACCACCGAATCAAAGTATGACATGCTGGTAAGCAGTATTACTATTATCGCCCACAACTCACTTGTGTTCTACTCGTGCATATAACATCTACGCATAAACCTGGCTCGGATGCCACTGTTGGGGAACGTACTAATTTAAAAAATACTACGTACACGCAAGATCATGGTGATGCATAGCAAAGAGAGGGGAGAATGTTGTCTGCATACCCTCGTAGACTGAAAGCGGAAGCGTTATGACAACGCGGTTGATGCAGTCGTACGTCTTCATGATCGACCGATCCTAGTACCGAACGTACGACACCTCCGCGATCTGCACATGTTCAGCTCGGTGACATCCCACGAACTCACGATCCAGTAGAGCTTCAAGGGAGAGCTTCGTCAGCACGACGGCGTGATGACGGTGATGACGAAGCTACCGGCGCAGGGCTTCGCCTAAGCACTACAACGATATGACCGAGGTGGATTATGGTGGAGGGGGGCACCGCACATGGCTAAGAGATCAATGATCAATTTGTGTGTCTATGGGGTGTCCCCTGGCCACGTATATAAAGGATGGATGGAGGAGGAGGCCGGCCCTCATAGGGCGCGCCCAAAGTGTGGAGTCCTACAAGGACTCTCTAGTCCTAGTAGGATTCCACCTCCCACATGGAATAGGAAAAAGGGAAGGGAGAAGGAGAAGGAAGGAAGCGGGCGCCCCCATTCCCTAGTCCAATTCGGACCAGTCCATGGGGAAGGGGCTCAGCCACCCTTGAGGCCTTTCTCTCCTTTCCCGTATGACCCATTAAGACCCAGTTTGAATTCCTGTAACTCTCCGGTACTCCGAAAAATGTCCGAATCACTCGGAACCTTTCCGATGTCCGTATATAGCCTTCCAATATATCAATCTTTATGTCTCGACCATTTCGAGACTCCTCTTCATGTCCCCGATCTCATCCGGGACTCCGAACAAACTTCGGTCATCAAATCAGATAACCCATAATACAAATCATCACAAAACGTTAAGCGTGCGGACCCTACGGTTCGAGAACTATTTAGACATGACCGAGACTCATCTCCGGTGAATAACCAATAGCAGAACCTGGATGCTCATATTGGTTCCTACATATTGTACGAGGATCTTTATCGGTCAAACCGCATAACAACATACGTTGTTCCCTTTGTCATCGGTATGTTACTTGCCCGAGATTCGATCGTCGGTATCTCAATACCTAGTTGAATCTCGTTACCGGCAAGTTTCTTTACTCGTTTTGTAATGCATCATCCCGCAACTAACTCATTAGTCACATTGCTTGCAAGGCTTATATTGATGTGCATTACCGAGAGGGCCCAGAGATACCTCTCCGACAATCGGAGTGACAAATCCTAATCTCGATCTATGCCAACTCAACAAGTACCATCGTAGACACCTGTAGAGCACCTTTATAATCACCCATTTACGTTGTGATGTTTGGTAGCACACAAAGTGTTCCTCCAGTATCCGGGAGTTGCATAATCTCATAGTCATAGGAACATGTATAAGTCATGAAGAAAGCAATAGCAATATACTAAACGATCAAGTGCTAAGCTAACGGAATGGGTCAAATCAATCACATCATTCTCTAATGATGTGATCCCGTTAATCAAATGACCACTCATGTCTATGGCTAGGAAACTTAACCATCTTTGATTCAACGAGCTAGCCAAGTATAGGCATACTAGTGACACTCTATTTGTCTATGTATCCACACATGTACTAAGTTTCCGGTTAATACAATTCTAGCATGAATAATAAACATTTATCATGAAATAAGGAAATAAATAATAACTTTATTATTGCCTCTAGGTCATATTTCCTTCATCGTCGCCTTTTGTTGATGGTATTGAGTGGCTTGTGGATACTTACAATGCTGGACAAAATAATGCACCATATCTGCCAGTAGTCCATGCCTTAAGAAAGACCAACATTCATAAAAAATACATTGTAAGAATTATCATGTTTTTCATACATCCTTCGTAAGTTAATTGAAGTGCTTACGATGTGTTCTTGAAAAGAAAGCTTACAAGATGTGTTTTGCCTGAGGTGATGGTTGGCCATGGTGAGATGACATTTATCTGCCATGAGAAGACCAATTTTAAAGACACATACTCGATTGTAGCCCTACCAGATGGACACGTCCTAGTTAATAGATGGAGGCAAATACTAAAGGAGTGGTCCCTAAAAAATGGAGATCGATGGATCTCTGTGCTCAACCATGGAGGCGTAGGAGTTTCATTCTTCACATATATTTTGAAGGAGGGGATTATCTAGTAGTTGTCAATGACCTTTCTAGTCATTACTGAAGGAAATATGCCCTAGAGGCAATAATAAAGTTATTATTTATTTCCTTATTTCATGATAAATGTTTATTATTCATGCTAGAATTGTATTAACCTGAACCATGATACATATGTGAATACATAGACAAACAGAGTGTCACTAGTATGCCTCTACTTGACTAGCTCGTTGATCAAAGATGGTTATGTTTCCTAGCCATAGACATGAGTTGTCATTTGATTAACGGGATCACATCATTAGGAGAATGATGTGATTGACTTGACCCATTCCGTTAGCTTAGCACAAGATCGTTTAGTATGTTGCTATTGCTTTCTTCATGACTTATACATGTTCCTATCACTATGAGATTATGCAACTCCCGTTTACCGGAGGAACACTTTGTGTGCTACCAAACGTTACAACGTAACTGGGTGATTATAAAGGTGCTCTACAGGTGTCTCCGAAGGTACTTGTTGGGTTGGCGTATTTCGAGATTAGGATTTGTCACTCCGATTGTCGGAGAGGTATCTCTGGGCTCACTCGGTAATGCACATCACTTAAGCCTTGCAAGCATTGCAACTAATGAGTTAGTTGCGGAATGATGTATTAGGGAACGAGTAAACAGACTTGCTGGTAACGAGATTGAACTAGGTATTGAGATACCGACGATCGAATCTCGGGAAAGTAACATACCGATGACAAAGGGGACAACATATGTTGTTATGCGGTCTGACCGATAAAGATCTTCGTAGAATATGTGGGAGCCAATATGAGCATCCAGGTTCCGCTATTGGTTATTGACCAAAGATATGTCTCGGTCATGTCTACATAGTTCTCGAACCCGTAGGATCCGCACGCTTAAAGTTTCGATGACGGTTATATTATGAGTTTATGTGTTTTGATGTACCGAAGGTAGTTCGGAGTTCCGGATGAGATCGGGTACATGAAGAGGAGTCTCGAAATGGTCGAGACGTAAAGATCGATATATTGGACGACTATATTCGGACATCGGAAAGGTTCTGAGTGATTCGGGTATTTGTCGGAGTACCGGAGAGTTACGGGAATTCGCCGGGGAGTACATGGGCCTTATTGGGCTTTAGGGAAAAGAGAGAGGAGAGGCTACCCCCCAAGGCGTAGTACGAATTGGACTAGGGGGAGGGGCTGCGCCCCCTCCTTCCTTCTCTTCTCTCTCCCCTTTCCTTGATTCCTACTCCTACTACTTGGAAGGGGGGAATCCTACTCCTGGTGGGAGTAGGACTCCCCCTTGGCGCGCCTCTCCCTGGCCGGCTACCTCCTCCCCTTGCTCCTTTATATACGGGGGCAGGGGGCACCCCATGGACACAACAATTGATCGTTTGATCTTTTAGCCGTGTGCGGTGCCCCCTTCCACCATAGTCCACCTCGATAATACTGTAGCGGTGCTTAGGCGAAGCCCTGCGTCGGTAGAACATCATCATCGTCACCACGCCATCATGCTGACGAAACTCTCCCTCAACACTCGGCTGGATCGGAGTTCGAGGGACGTTATCGGGTTGAACGTGTGCTGAACTCGGAGGTGTCGTGTGTTCGGTACTTGATCGGTCGGATCGTGAAGACGTATGACTACATCAACTGCATTGTGCTAACGCTTCCGCTTTCGGTCTACGAGGGTACATGGACAACACTCTCCCCTCTCGTTGCTATGCATCACCATGATCTTGCATGTGCGTAGGAAATTTTTTGAAATTACTACGTTCCCCAACAGTGGCATGCGAGCCAGGTTTTATGCATTGATGTTATGTGCACGAGTAGAACACAAGTGAGTTGTGGGCGATACAAGTCATACTGCTTACCAGCATGTCATACTTTGGTTTGGCGGTATTGTTGGATGAAGCGACCCTGACCGACATTACGCGTACGCTTACGCTAGACTGGTTCTACCAACATGCTTTGCACATAGGTGGCTGGCGGGTGTCAGTTTCTCCAACTTTAGTTGAACCGAGTGTGGCTACGCTGTCGGCGTTCTGGGAACGGGGGTCCCCAGACTTGCCTGCCTGCGGCCTGCGGCGTGGCTCAAAGGGGGCCCAACACGGCCCATCTTCATCAACACAGACCCAAGACCCTCACGAGGGGCCAAGCCTCGCGGGGCGGACGACACGGAGCTTCCTCAGGCGCGACCTCATCAGGCAGACTCGCGAGGAGGTGGAGAGATCAAGGCGGGGTACCTCACGAGGTGCCCGTGACGCAAGCCATGACAACCAACGGCGCCAGGCGGGCGCCAGCCAACGTAGTGTCCTCCTTTCCTCTTTGGTGCAAAGGGAGCAAGCGCAGGCGGGAGCATCAAGCAAAGGCACCCATTTCGGTGCAACGAGACCAAGACCAGCCCAGCGACAAGGAGGAAGTCATTGTGGAGCCCAAGCTAGCGTCACCACCATAGCCTTTGGCAGGCGAGGACTAACTTTAGTCAGGATAAGTGTACCATAGGTTCCCCTTCAAAATGGCCAATTTTTGGCACCCTTCCCGCTCAATATTTGGGAAGAGGCCCAGGGCCTTTGCCTATAAATAGGACTAGCCACCCCCAGGGTAGAGGCACGTAGAATGAGAAGGGAATAGGAATCAGAATCAGAGAGAGAGAAGGGCGATTGAACTCCTCTCAGCAGTTCATCCCCCCAGCCAAGAACAGACCCTCGCGAGGCTGTTCTTCCTTGTATTGCTCATCATCCTCAGCCCAAGAGGCAATCCACCACACCACAAACCGGAGTAGGGTATTACACCACATCGGTGACCCGAACCAGTATAAACTCTATGTCTCTTGTGCTATTCTTTCCATAGCTTAGATCTTGGCGAGCGGAGGGGTACAGTTAGGTAGAAGGAGAAATCTCCGCGCGCACCCCAGTGTTCGAACCTCAAGGGTCTGCCGGAACCCGAAATCCGACATTTGGCGCGCCAGGTAGGGGTGCACCGGAGTTTTCCCTTTCACCACCGCCACGACCTGCCTCGCGATGAGTAGCGCGTCGCTCGCTCCGGCCGCCGGTGCCAGCACGGGGGCCAGGGGGCTCCGAGCCCTGGCCCCAGCCCTGCAACGGGTACGGCGGCCGGACAAGTTCAAGCCAACGACGCCGCCGCGCTACAGCGGCGCGACTGATCCGCTGGCCTTCTTCCTGGCGTACGAGGGGGCCATCCTCAAAGCTGGAGGCGATGATAGGGTCATGACCAACTGGCTTCCCATGGCCCTCACCGGCGCCCCGCGCGCATGGCTGCTCCACCTGCCGGCAGCCTCCGTGGCCTCTTCGGAAGAGCTCCGCGGCCTCTTCCTCGCCCATCACGCTACACCAACACCCCCGGTCATCGCGGCCCTCCTGGGCGGCTCGCAGGCGCCGCCTACAAGTCACCACGTCAAGCCATTCATCCGCCGAGCCAACACCGCTCCCACACGGCAGGGGGCTCTCCCGAACCGGGTGGCGCCCAAGGCCGGCCTGACCTTTAGCTCGGAGGACCACCCCTCCAACTTGGCCTGCTCGGGTGCGCTCCCCATGCTGTGCACCCCCACCATCTGCCAGGTGGCCGTCACCAGAACCCTCATCGATGGCGGCGCGGGCCTCAGCGTGCTCTCGGTTGAGGCCTTCAACCTCCTCTGCATACCCCTGGAACGGCTGCAACCCAGCCGGCCCTTCTCAGGCGTTGGGGGCGGGTCATCCAGCTCCTTGGGACATATCCGGCTCCCTGTGACCTTCGGCACCTACGACAACTTCCGCACAGAGCTGGTCAACTTCGGCATCGCCCCCATCGGCCTCCCCTACAACGCCATCCTTGGTTATCCAGCGCTGGCCCAGTTCATGGCCGCGACGCATCCGACG
The DNA here is from genome assembly GCA_032464435.1 of Aegilops umbellulata. NCBI lineage: Eukaryota > Viridiplantae > Streptophyta > Magnoliopsida > Poales > Poaceae > Aegilops > Aegilops umbellulata. Next base: position 367,671,352 of record CP136054.1, on the reverse strand, counting down.
TACAACCTCATGAAGATGCCTGGGAGCGGTGGTGTCCTCACCGTGCATGGGGACACCGGGGACGCGCTGCGAGTGCTCAAGCTCGCCTTCAAGACAGCGGCGTCGGCACAGCCCGCTGCCTCGGAGACCCTCGAGCCCAAGGGGGCTGCACCTGCCAAGAAGAAACAGTTGTTTACCCAAGACAAGGCAGTAACCAAGCAGATACCCGTCGATGAGGACGGGTCCATCAACGCCACTTTCACCATAGGCGCCAACCTCGAGCCCGAGCACGAGGAGGCCCTGGTCAAGTTCCTGCGCGCGAACAAGAAGGTATTCGCTTGGGAGCCCAACCAGTTGGCGGGGATCCCTAGGAGCGTAATCGAGCATCACCTTAACGTGTGCCCCAACGTGCGCCCTGTGAAGCAGAAGGCAAGGCGGCAGTCCACAGAAAAGCAGGCCTTCATCGTCCAAGAGACCCGCAAACTAGAGGCCGCTGGGGTCATTCGTGAGGTCCGATACTCGGATTGACTGGCCAAACCTGTCGTTGTGCCAAAGAAGGGAGGGAAGGAGCGCATGTGTGTCGACCTCACCAACCTTAACAAGGCATGCCCGCAAGATCCGTTCCCTCTCCCCCGCATCGACCAGATCGTTAATTCCACCGTAGAATGCGACCTGCTATGCTTCTTGGATGCCTTATCTGGGTATCACCAGATCAAGATGGCGGTAGAAGACATTGAGAAGACGGCCTTCCTAACCCCGTGTGGGGTGTACTGCTACACATGCATGCCATTCGGGCTGCGCAACGCAGGGGCGACCTTTCAGCGGCTGATGCGCATCACCTTGGGCCCACAGCTCGGGAAGAATGTTGAGGCTTACGTCAATGACATTGTGGTGAAGTCTCGAGAGGCCAGGACCCTGATACAAGACCTGGAGGAAACCTTCGCGAGCCTCAACGCAATGAGCCTGCGGCTCAACCCAGAGAAGTGTGTGTTCGGAGTCCCCTCGGGCAAGCTCTTGGGTTTCCTCGTGTCCCATCGAGGCATCGAGGCCAACCCGGAAAAGGTCAAAGCGGTCGAGGACATGAGCCCGCCAAAGACCCTCAGAGAAATGCAGAAGCTCACTGGGCGCGTGACCGTGCTAGGGCGTTTCATCTCCAAGTTGGGGGAGCGAGCGTTGCCTTTCTTCCAGCTAATGAAGAAAAAGGGGCCCTTTGAATGGACTGAAGAGGCCGACAAGGCGTTCCAAGATCTCAAGAGATACCTGATCAGCTCTCCGGTCATGGTGGCTCCGCGCCCTCAGGAGCCCCTGGTGCTTTACCTCGCTGCCACTGCCTACTCCGCCAGTGCAGCCCTGGTGGCGGTTAGGGAGGAGCGTCGAGTCAAAACCACGGCAGCAGCCCGGGACAAGGCAAAACAGGAACAAGGAAGGCCCACAGAAACCGCCACCGCAGCTGGGGAGGATCAGCCGCCGCAGAGGAGTGCACTGGAGTCGGAAGAGGCCCCCCTCCCAGATGGCCAGCCTCCGGAGGCCTCATCGCCTCAGGAGGCGCCGTGGTCTCCGGAGGGCGTCGCCAGCACTGACGCACCCAAACTCATTGAGCACCCAGTGTGCTTCGTCAGCACGGTGTTGCGGGACGCGAGGGCACGGTACCCCATGCCTCAGAAGCTCCTCCTCGCGCTACTGGTGGCCTCGCGTAAGCTGCGGCACTATTTTCAGGGTCACCCCATCAAGGTCGTCTCGTCATACCCCTTGAAGAGAGTGCTCAGGAGCCCTAACTCAGCCGGGAGGGTCGCCGAGTGGAACATAGAATTGCAAGCGTTTCAGCTCGAATTCAGCACGACCAGGGTCATCAAGGGAGCAGCCTTAGCGGATTTTGTGGCAGAATGGACGGAGGCACCAGGCCTCAAGGCCGACGAGGACCGATCCCTCTCCCCGGGAAGCGAGGCGCCGGAAGGCTGGGTCATGTACTTCGATGGGGCGTTCTCCAGGCATGGCGCTGGAGCTGGGGCGATGCTTATATCGCCCACTCAGGACAAGCTCTACTACGCTGTACAGATATGTTTCCAGCAAGGTGAAAAGGTCTCCAACAACATAGCGGAGTATGAAGGTCTAATAGCGGGCTTGAAGGCCGCAGCTTACCTGGGGGTGAAACGCCTCACCATCAAGGGAGATTCGCAGCTCCTTGTCAATTTCTCCAACAAGGTGTACGAGCCGAAATATGAGCACATGGAAGCCTACCTTGCGGAGGTCCGCAAGATGGAGAAGCAGTTCTGGGGGTTGGAGCTACAGCATGTGCCCCGTGGCACCAATCAGGAGGCCGACAACATCGCCAGACGAGCATCCAGGCGGTTGCCTCAGGAGCCTGGCGTCTTCGAGGAACGGCTCTTCAAACCCTCAGCCCTACCGTCATTGTCAAACACGGCTCAACCTCGGGAGGAGCTCCCCCAGCCACCTGCCTCCGTAGCCCCGGTCTGTGGCCTGGCCTCAGGAACACGCCTGCTCCTAACGATGGAGCCTCAGGAGGGGTGCTGGATCACGGAGCTCCGGAATTACTTAACGCAAGGGACCCTGCCGGAGAAGGAGGAGGAAGCGAAGCGTGTGGAACGGCAGGCCACGGCATACTGCATCAAGGATGGAGAGCTCTACCGGAAGCGACCGAACGATGTATCCCTGCGTTGCATCTCCAGGGAGCAAGGAAAGGAACTGCTGGAAGATATACACGGTGGAGACTGCGGGCATCATTCATCATCACGGACCCTCGTCGGCAAGGCGTTCCGCAGTGGGTTTTATTGGCCCACCGCACTCAATGACGTCGTCGAACTGGTGAAGGCTTGTGAGGCTTGCCAGTTCCACGCCAAGCAAATCCATCAGCCGGCAGGAGGCCTGCAGACTATACCCCTCTCGTGGCCGTTCGCAGTCTGGGGGCTGGACATCCTGGGCCCGTTTCCTCGGGCGCCAGGGGGCTACCGCTACCTCTACGTCGCCGTGGACAAGTTCACCAAGTGGGCTGAAGTGGAGGCCGTCCGCACCATCCCCGCGGGTTCCGCGGTCAAGTTCATCAGGGGCATCGTGAGCCGGTTCGGGGCGCCGAACCGCATCATCACAGACAACGGTTCGCAGTTCACCAGTAACCTCTTCAAAACATACTGTGCTAACCTTGGAACGCAGATATGCTACGCTTCGGTGGCGCACCCCCGAAGCAATGGCCAGGCCGAGCGGGCCAACGCAGAGGTCCTGAGGGGCCTCAAGACCAGGACGTTCAAGAAGAAGCTGGAGGCCTGCGGCAGAGGTTGGTACGATGAGCTTCAGTCCGTGTTGTGGTCCATCCGCACCACCGAGACCAAGCCGACTGGAGAGACCCCATTCTTCCTCGTCTACAGAGCTGAAGCGGTCCCCCCTCACGAGGTCAGACGTCACTCTGCACGGGTCCTGGCGTTCAACGAGGCGCAGCTTGACGCCATGCGGGGGATGGACCTCGTGCTGGGGGAGGAACGTCGCCGAGAAGCCGCGCTGCAAGCGGCGAGGTACCAACAAGCACTGCGACGATATCACTGCTGCAACATCCGCCCCAGAACTCTCGAGGTAGGAGACCTCGTGCTCAGGCGGGTTCTCTCCAAGGAGGGACTACACAAGCTCTCTCCCATGTGGGAGGGCCCGTTCAAGGTTATTCATGTTTCCAGGCCTGGCTCAGCGCGCTTGGAGACTCAGGAGGGAGTGCCGATCCAAAACTCATGGAACATCCAGCACCTCCGGAGGTTCTACCCCTAAAAAGGCCCAGAGCCTGTGAAGAAGGCGAATGCCTGTGAAGATTGTCCTTTTTGGAAAAGGCCCAGAGCCTGTGAAGAAGGCGAATGCCTGTGAAGATTATCCTTTTTGGAAAAGTCCCAGAGCCTGTGAAGAAGGCGAATGCCTGTGAAGATTATCCTTATTGGAAAAGGCCCGGAGCCTATGAAGAAGGCGAATGCCTGTGAAGATTGTCCTTTTTGGAAAAGGCCCAGAGCCTGTGAAGAAGGCGAATGCCTATGAAGATTATCCTTTTTGGAAAAGGCCCGGAGCCTGTGAGGAAGGTGAATGCCTGTGAAGATTATCCTTTTTGGAAAAGGCCCGGAGCCTGTGAAGAAGGTGAATGCCTGTGAAGATTATCCTTTTTGGAAAAGGCCCGGAGCCTGTGAAGAAGGTGAATGCCTGTGAAGATTATCCTTTTTGGAAAAGGCCCAGAGCCTGTGAAGAGGGCGAACGCCTGTGAAGCCGTCACGTTTTGGAAAAGGCCCAGAGCCTGTGAGGAGGGCAAATGCCCATGAAGCTTGCTTCCCCCGAGAAAGGCCCGGAGCCTCTGAAGAAGGCCAACGCCTGTGAAGCTCGCCGCCCGCGACACTCTCACGTAATAATGAGTTGGGGCTGTACACGCCCCGGAGTCTCAGGAGCGCCGGCCTCAGGCCCTGGGGCTCCCTCCCACGCCCAGTGGCAGCACTTAGCTCCGCGCTGGTGAGAAGACGTCGAAGACTAGATTAGGTGCCGGACGCGGCTTTTTCATTTGTTTTCCGCAGTTGGTTTGTTCATTTGCTTTCCGAAGTTTTATTGAAGTTGTTACCAACTCTGATTTGCGGTTCTTCGCCTTTTCACTCTCCTGCCTCGATTTCTCTTATGCAAGGCCTCGCGAGGGGGGCAGTCGAGCACCCCCGTGAGTGTTTCTGTCCTAGTCGTTCAAAGGTTCCACGGCCTGGGTCCATTACAGGAGCACCCCTCCAGTCCGTGCCCCACGGGCACCGCGACACGAACACAGGGCATGGGTCGGTCGCCCCCCCCATGGGTGGGGCCGGGAACTATCCACGTGCGGGCACGTAGCCAGAAGGCACGATAACGAAAGCAAAGCGATGACTAACAGCAATAACCCAAAACACACCCCCGCGGGGCTCCACGCTACTGTCTTTTTACGTAGGAAAAAGGAAAAGAAAGAGCAAATCAGGCGCAGCTCGCCTCACACTGGCCTGCAGGGAAGACTCGAGCCGCCTCCGGGGCTCAAGCAGACTCCCTCTCGCGCTTCACCGAGGCGCGACGGCAGCCAGGCGTGCCACCACCTTCCAAGCAGGTACGGCGGCGTGGAGGCTGACCGCGGCCACTGCTAGAAGAGTCGCCGCCTGAAGAAGAACCGGTGAAGCTTGGGGAATCCCGAGCGCCGCCAGTCACGCGAGCGCTGTCCTCTCCGCCATCGCCGGGGCTGGGTTCCTGGCCGCGGTCGTGGTCCTCAGGGCAGCACCCTGCATGGCGACCATCTTCCCCAAACACCCTCGCGTAGAGGGTGGCATCACCGTCAAACTTGAAGTGCAGGGTGCACCGACGGCTCAGGCCACGCGCGCGGGCAAACGTCTGCCAACCGCGGGTCAAGGCCAGGCTCCCCGCTGAGGAGACCTCCAGTGAAGCCCACGAGGCCCGACTGCAGTAGCCGTCTGCCTGAAGCCAGAGGCCGCCCGGGGCGCCGGCCGGGAGCTCGCCGAGGAGGAAACAAGGAAGTTGAAGCCGGACGCTGGTCGGCTTTGCCGACCACACAACAAACTCCGGCAGCACCTCTGCCGCGTGAAAGCGCGGCCTAGGGGGACGCGCGACCGAAGCGCGCCCCCCGGCCGCAGCTGTCCGCCCGTCACCGTGCTGGAAACCATCTCCACGGCCGCGGGGAGCTGCTGTGGTGGCCACAGGATGTTTGGGAGGGTGCCCACGTCCACGCTTGGGCGGGGGATAGGCAGGCTCAACCTGGCGAGCCTTCCCCTTCTCTGTGGCCGAGAACCTCCTCGACGGAGCCATCGCAGCAAGACGGAGCGAGGACCGGGAAGAAGGAGAAGCAAGAAGAGATGGACTGGAAGGGCGCGCGCTGTTCCGTATTTATGGCCGGCGGAGGCCAACCGCCGACCTCCACGATCGCAGGTAATCATGACCCGCTTTGCATGCAGGGACTTGTCCAATCCGCGCAGTTGCCGAGGCGTCGTGGGGAAGTGGAGACGCCCACGTCCAATCAACCGCCACGCGGCACCCAAGGCCGCAGGCTGTTAGGGCCTGCGGTGCTTCGCCCTTGCCCTTCGCCTCACTGCACGGCCAAGTCCGGGCGCGCCTTGGGCCCGGGGGCTACTGTCGGCGTTCTGGGAACGGGGGTCCCAGACTTGCCTGCCTGCGGCCTGCGGCGTGGCTCAAAGGGGGCCCAGCACGGCCCATCTTCATCAACACAGACCCAAGACCCTCGCGAGGGGCCAAGCCTCGCGGGGCGGACGACACGGAGCTTCCTCAGGCGTGACCTCATCAGGCTGACTCGCGAGGAGGCAGAGAGATCAAGGCGGGGTACCTCACGAGGTGCCTGTGACGCAAGCCATGACGACCAACGGCGCCAGGCGGGCGCCAGCCAGCGTAGTGTCCTCCTTTCCTCTTTGGTGCAAAGGGAGCAAGCGCAGGCGGGAGCATCAAGCAAAGGCACCCATTTCGGTGCAACGAGACCAAGACCAGCCCCGCGACAAGGAGGAAGTCATTGTGGAGCCCAATCTAGCGTCACCACCAGAGCCTTTGGCAGGCGAGGACCAACTTTAGTCAGGATAAGTGTACCATATGTTCCCCTTCAAAATGGCCAATTGTTGGCGCCCTTCCCGCTCAATATTTGGGATGAGGCCCAGGGCCTTTGCCTATAAATAGGACTAGCCACCCCGAGGGTAGAGGCATGAAGAATGAGAAGGGAATAGGAATCAGAATCAGAGAGAGAAGGGCGATTGAACTCCTCTCAGCAGTTCATCCCCCCTGCCAAGAACAGACCCTCGCGAGGCTGTTCTTCCTTGTATTGCTCATCATCATCAGCCCAAGAGGCAATCCACCACACCACAAACTGGAGTAGGGTATTACACCACATCGGTGGCCCGAACCAGTATAAACTCTGTATCTCTTGTGCTGTTCTTTCCATAGCTTAGATCTTGGCGAGGCGGAGGGGTACAGGTAGGTAGAAGGAGAAATCTCCGCACGCACCCCAGTGTTCGAACCTCAAGGGTCTGCCGGAACCCAAAATCCGACATACGCCCGTCCTTGAGAAGGATAAAACAGCACTAACTTGACGAACTATCATTGTGCTTTTGATGCATAGGTAAGAACGGTTCTTGCTCAGCCCGTAGCAGCCACGTAAAACTTGCAACAACAAAGTAGAGGACGTTTAACTTGTTTTTGCAGGGCATGTTGTGATGTGATATGGTCAAGACATGAGCTATATTTTATTGTATGAGATGATCATGTTTTGTAACCGAGTTATCGGCAACTGGCAGGAGCCATATGGTTGTCACTTTATTGTATGCAATGCAATCGCCCTGTAATGCTTTACTTTATAACTAAGCGGTAGCGATAGTCGTAGAAGCATAAGATTGGAGAGATGACAACGATGCTACGATGGAGATCAAGGTGTCACGCCGGTGACGATGGTGATCATGATGGTGCTTCGAAGATGGATATCACAAGCACAAGATGATGATGGCCATATCATATCAGTTATATTGATTGCATGTGATGTTCATCTTTTATGCATCTTATCTTGCTTTGATTGACGGTAGCATTATAAGATGATCTCTCACTAAATTATCAAAGTATAAGTGTTCTCCCTGAGTATGCACCGTTGCGAAAGTTCTTCGTTCTGAGACACCACTTGATGATCGGGTGTGATAGGCTCTACGTTCAAATACAACGTGTGCAAAACAGTTGCACACGCAGAATACTCAGGTTAAACTTGACGAGCCTAGCATATAACAGATATGGCCTCGGAACACGGAGACCGAAAGGTCGAGCGTGAATCATATAGTAGATATGACCAACATAGTGATGTTCACCATTGAAACTACTCCATCTCACGTGATGATCGGACATGGTTTAGTTGATTTGGATCACGTTATCACTTAGAGGATTAGAAGGATGTCTATCTAAGTGGGAATTCTTAAGTAATATGATTAATCGAACTTAAATTTATCATGAACTTAGTCCTGGTAGTATTAGCATATCTATGTTGTAGATCAATAGCTCACGTTTTGCTCCCCTATTTTATTTTGATATGTTCCTAGAGAAAACTAAGTTGAAAGATGTTAGTAGCAATGATGCGGATTGGATCTGTGATATGAGGTTTATCCTCATTGCTGCACAGAATAATTATGTCCTTGATGCACCGCTAGGAGACAGACCTATTGCAGGAGCAGATGCAGACGTTATGAACGTTTTGACAAAAGCTCGGTATGATGACTACTTGATAGTTTAGTGCACCATGCTTTACGGCTTAGAATCGGGGCTTCAAAGACGTTTTTTGAAACGCCACGGAACATATAAGATGTTCCAAGATTTGAAATTTGTATTTCATACTCATGCCCGTGTCGAGAGGTATGAGACCTCTGACAGTACTTTGCCTACAAGATGGAGGAGAATTTCTCAGCTAGTGAGCATGTGCTCAGAATGTCTGAGTACTACAATCACTTGAATCAAGTGGGAGTTAATCTTCCAGATAAGATAGTGATTGACAGAGTTCTCTAGTTACTATCACCAAGTTACTAGAACTTCGTGATGAACTATAATATGCAAGGGATAAACGGAGACGATTCCCAAGCTCTTCGTGATGCTGAAATCGACAAAGGTAGAAATCAAGAAAAGCATCAAGTGTTGATGGTTGACAAGACAACTAGTTTCAAGAAAAGGGCAAAGGGAAGAAGGGGAACTTCAGGAAGAACGGCAAGCAAGTTGCTACTCAAGTGAAGAAGCCCAAGTCTGTAACTAAGCCTGAGACTAAGTGCTTCTACTGCAAAGGGACTGGTCACTGGAAACGGAACTGCCCCAAGTATTTGGCGGATAAGAAGGATCGCAAAGTGAACAAAGGTATATTTGATATACATATTATTGATGTGTATTTTACTAGTGTTCGTAGCAACCCCTCGGTATTTGATATTGGTTCAGTTGCTAAGAGTAGTAACTCGAGACGGGAGTTGCAGAATGAATAGAGACTAGTTAAGGGTGAAGTGACGATGTGTGTTGGAAGTGGTTCCAAGATTGATATGATCATCATCGCACGCTCCTTACACTTTCGGGATTAGTGTTGAACCTAAATAAGTGTTATTTGGAGTTTGCGTTGAGCATGAATATGCTTTGATCATGTTTATTGCAATACGATTATTCATTTAAGTTAGAGAATAATTGTTGTTCTTACATGAATAAAACCTTCTATGGTCATACACTCAATGAATATGGTTTGTTGGATCTCGATCGTTAGTGATACACATATTCATAATATTGAAGCCAAAAGATGCAAAGTTAATAATGATAGTGCAACTTATTTGTGGCACTGCCGTTTAGGCCATATTGGTGTAAAGCGCATGAAGAAACTCCATGCTGATGGGCTTTTGGAATCACGTGATTATGAATCACTTGATGCTTGCGAACCATGCCTCATGGGAAAGATGACTAAAACTCCGTTCTCCGGAACAATGGAGCGAGCAACTGACTTATTGGATATAATACATACTGATGTATGCGGTCCGATGAGTGTTGAGGCTCGCGGCGGGTATCGTTATTTTTCACCTTCATTGATGATTTAAGCAGATATGAGTATATCTACTTGATGAAACATAAGTCTGAAACATTTGAAAAGTTCATATAATTTCAGAGTGAAGTGGAAAATCATCGTAACAAGAAAATAAAGTTTCTATGATCTGATCATAGAGGAGAATATTTGAGTTACGAGTTTGGTCCTCATTTGAAACAATGCGGAATAGTTTCGCAACTCAAGCCACCTGGAACACCACAGCGTAATGGTGTGTCCAAACATCATAACCATACTTTATTAGATATGGTGCAATCTATGATGTCTCTTACCGATTTACCACTATCGTTTCGGGGTTATGCATTAGAGACAGCTGCATTCATGTTAAATAGGGCACCATCTAAATCCGTTGAGACGACACCTTATGAACTTTGGTTTGGCAAGAAACCAAAAGTTGTCGTTTCTTAAAGTTTGGGGTTGCGATGCTTATGTGAAAAAGGTTTCATCCTGATAAGCTCAAACCCAAATCGGAGAAATGTGTCTTCATAGGATACCCAAAGGAGACAGTTGGGTACAGCTTCTATCACAGATCCGAAGGCAAGACATTCGTTGCTAAGAATGGATCCTTTCTAGAGAAGGAGTTTCTCTCGAAAGAAGTGAGTAGGAGGAAAGTAGAACTTGATGAGGTAACTGTACCTGCTCCCTTATTGGAAAGTAGTTCATCGCAGAAATCTGTTCCTGTGACTACTACACCAATTAGTGAGGAAGCTAATGATGATGATCATGTAACTTAAGATCAAGTTGTTACTGAACCTCGTAGGTAAAGTAGAGTAAGATCCGCACCAGAGTGGTACGGTAATCCTATTCTGGAGGTTATGTTACTAGACCATGACGAGCCTACGAACTATGAAGAAGCGATGATGAGCCCAGATTCCGCAAAATGGCTTGAGGCCATGAAATCTGAGATGGGGTCCATGTATGAGAACAAAGTGTGGACTTTGGTTGACTTACCCGATGACCGGCAAGCCATAGAAAATAAATGGATCTTCAAGAGGAAGACGGACGCTGATAGTAGTGTTACTATCTACAAAGCTAGAATTGTCGGAAAAGGTTTTTTTACAAGTTCAAGGTGTTGACTACGATGAGAGTTTCTCACTCGTATCTATGCTTAAGTCTATCCGAATCATGTTAGCAATTGCCGCATTTTTTGAAATCTGGCAAATGGATGAACAAAACTGCATTCCTTAATGGATTTATTAAAGAAGAGTTGTATATGATGCAACCAGAAGGTTTTGTCAATCCTAAAGGTGCTAACGAAATATGCAAGCTCCAGCGATCCATCTATGGACTGGTGCAAGCATCTCGGAGTTGGAATATACGCTTTGATAAGTTGATCAAAGCATATAGTTTTATACAGACTTGCGGTGAAGCCTATATTTACAAGAAAGTGAGTGGGAGCACTACAACATTTCTGATAAGTATATGTGAATGACATATTGTTGAGCGGAAATAATGTAGAATTATTCTACAAAGCATAAAGGAGTGTTTGAAAGGAGTTTTTCAAAGAAAGACCTCTGTGAAGCTACTTACATATTAAGCATCAAGATCTATAAAGATAGATCAAGACGCTTGATAAGTTTTTTCAATAAGTACATACCTTGACAAGATTTTGAAGTAGTTCAAAATGGAACAGTCAAAGAAAGAGTTCTTGCCTATGTTACAAGGTGCGAAATTGAGTAAGACTCAAAGCCCGACCACGGAAGAAGATAGAAAGAGAATGAAAGTCATTCCCTATGCCTCAGCCATAGGTTCTATAAAGTATGTCATTGTGTGTACAAGATCTATTGTATACCCTACACTGATTTTGGCAAGGGAGTACAATAGTGATCCAGGAGTAGATCACTGGACAGCGGTCAAAATTATCCTTGGTGGAATAAGGATATGTTTCTCGATTATGGAGGTGACAAAAAGGTTTGTCGTAAAGGGTTACATCGATGCAAGTTTTGAAACTAATCCAGATGACTCTAAGTCTCAATCTGGATACATATTGAAAGTGGGAGCAATTAGCTAGAGTAGCTCCGTGCAGAGCATTGTAGACATACAATTTTGCAAAATACATACAGATCTGAATTTGGCAGACCCGTTGACTAAATTTCTCTCACAAGCAAAACATGATCACTCTTTGGGTGTTAATCACATAGCGATGTGAACTAGATTATTGACTCTAGTAAACCCTTTGGGTGTTAGTCACATGGATATGTGAACTAATCACATAAAGATGTGAACTATTGGTGTTAAATCACATGGTGATGTGAATTAGATTATTGACTCTAGTGCAAGTGGGAGACTGAAGGAAATATGCCCTAGAGGCAATAATATAAAGTTATTATTTATTTACTTATTTCATGATAAATGTTTATTATTCATGCTAGAATTGTATTAACCGGAAACATGATACATGTGTGAATACATAGAAAAACAGAGTGTCACTAGTATGCCTCTATTTGACTAGCTCGTTGATCAAAGATGGTTATGTTTCCTAACCATAGACATGAGTTGTCATTTGATTAACGGGATCATATCATTAGGAGAATGATGTGATTGACTTGACCCATTCCGTTAGCTTAGCACTCAATCGTTTAGTATGTTGCTATTGCTTTCTTCATGACTTATACATGTTCCTATGACTTTGAGATAATGCAACTCCCGTTTACCGGAGGCACACTTTGTGTGCTACCAAATGTCACAACGTAACTGGGTGATTATAAAGGTGCTCTACAGGTGTCTCCGAAGGTACTTGTTGGGTTGGCGTATTTCGAGATTAGGATTTGTCACTCCGATAGTTGGTGAGGTATCTTTGGGCCCACTCGGTAATGCACATCACTTAAGCCTTGCAAGCATTGCAACTAATGAGTTAGTTGCGGAATGATATATTACGGAACGAGTAAAGAGACTTGCCGGTAACGAGATTGAACTAGGTATTGAGATACCGACGATCGAATCTCAGGAAAGTAACATACCGATGACAAAGGGAACAACGTATGTTGATATGTGGTTTGACCGATAAAGATCATCGTAGAATATGTGGGAGCCAATATGAGCATCCAGGTTCTGCTATTGGTTATTGACCGAAGATATGTCTCGGTCATGTCTACATAGTTCTCGAACCCGTAGGATCCGCACGCTTAAAGTTTCGATGACGGTTATATTATGAGTTTATGTGTTCTGATGTACCGAAGGTAGTTCATAGTCCCGGATGAGATCGGGGACATGACGAGGAGTCTCGAAATGGTCGAGACGTAAAGATCGATATATTGGACGACTATATTCGGACATCGGAAATGTTCAGAGTGATTCGGGTATTTTTCGGAGTACCGGAGAGTTACGGGAATTCGCCGGGGAGTACATGGGACTTGTTGGGCTTTAGGGGAAAGAGAGAGGAGAGGCTGGGCGCCCCCCCAAGGCCTAGTCCGAATTGGACTAGTGGGAGGGGCTGCGCCCCCTCCTTCCTTCTCTTCTCTCTCCCCTTTCCTTGACTCCTACTCCTACTACTTGGAAGGGGGGGAATCCTACTCCCGGTGGGAGTAGGACTCCCCCTTGGCGTGCCTCTCCCTGGCCGGCCGCCTCCTCCCCTTGCTCATTTATATACGGGGGAAGGGGCACCCCATGGACACAATAATTGATCGTTTGATCTTTTAGCCGTGTGCGGTGCCCCCCTCCACCATAGTCCACCTCGATAATATTGTAGCGGTGCTTAGGCGAAACCCTGCGTCGGTAGAACGTCATCATCGTCACCACGCCGTCGTGCTGACGAAACTCTCCCTCAACACTCGGCTGGATCGGAGTTCGAGGGACGTTATCGGGCTGAACGTGTGCTGAACTCGGAGGTGTTGTGCATTTGGTACTTGATCGGTCGGATCGTGAAGACGTATGACTACATCAACCGCGTTGTGCTAATGCTTCCTCTTTCAGTCTATGAGGGTACGTGGACAACACTCTCCCCTCTCGTTGCTATGCATCACCATGATCTTACATGTACGTAGGAACTTTTTTGAAATTACTACGTTCCCCAACAATTATATCTATTGACTATAGACCGTGTTTTAGGCTAGTATGTGCTATCTAGCAATGATGAAATATTCCAAGGTTAAATTATGTGATGTTTAGTCATGATCGATACTAACTGCTAGTGGATGAGGTAGAAAAATGCATGCACGTAACGATGTGTATCAATGTAGTGTATTGCAGTTGTTATCGGTATCAATGTAATATTGCAACCTACTACAATTTCTTATATGGATATCAATGAATTGTGTGCAAAATTCTACCATGGCAGGTTTATTTTTAAATTTACTTCGGCAAGCTATTTGTGGCAGACCTTCAAAAAGCCCACCACTAGTAGATATTATGCATCCACCACTACCAGTGGCAGACAGCGCACCCACCACTAATACCATATTAGCAGCGGTGGAAAGTCAGTGGCGAGCGCCCTCCACATCAAAGCCTGCCACTAGTAGACATTAATTATGCATCCGCCACTACTAGCTTGTTGTGAAGTAGTGATGGTGGTTGCCAAGGTAGCTCGTTGCTCTCCTATTGGTTAACCAACATGACCAAGATATAAGGTTGATGATGGTAAAGGAGTGGAGGAGAGAGGTTGGTGAAGATATAAGGCCAACTCCAACGCGCCGACGCATTTGGTCCGCGCATGTCTGTTTGGGCCGAAACGGACAGAAGCGATGGCCCAACATGTCGACAAAACCGCAAATTCCGTTCGCCCTCCGTCCATCTAGATGCATTTGCGTCCACACATGCATGAGGCGTACGCCACATGGCCGCCAGCTGTCCCGCACCAGTCCTTCCTTTGATCGTCGACCTACTGCCACCCGTCATATTAAAAGGACACACATGCGCTTGAGCCCACGCATCAGTGTCCGTGGGAGGTCCTCTTTTCTATGATGCAGGGGGCGCCCGACACAGTCCACTTCTTCTTCCCCACACTCCAGTCTATGCTTGCCCCCCCCCCCCAATTCGCCCGATAGATGGCAACCCTAGCCATCGATGGATTTTTTTCAGCCGTAGCAGCAAGCCCGGCCATGGCAACCATGACTGGGAGGTGTCATCATCATCAGGTAGGTGTTCCGTGAACTTCACCATCGTACCACCGTCACTGCCGCCGGGGCCATGCCAACCTCGGCGCTCGTGCCTGCAGCTTTACTACCCGGTCAACCAGTGCGTCTACCACTGGCAGAACCGCATGCCGGGCCGGGGCCGGATGTCAACCTGCCGCACAACTGCATCTCAACCCCGACAGGCTGGTGCCAGTGGTGCTACGGTTATGTGACGCCCTCGATTCAATCGTACACTAATCATACACGCAAATGTGTACGATCAAGATCAAGGACTCACGGGAAGATATCACAACACAACTCTAGACACAAATTAAAATAATACAAGCTTTATATTACAAGCCAGGGGCCTCGAGGGCTCGAATACATAAGCTCGAGTACACAAGAGTCAGCGGAAGCAACAATATCTGAGTACAGACATGAGTTAGACAAGTTTGCCTTAAGAAGGCTAGCACAAAAGCAACGTCGATCGGAAAGGCAAGGCCTCCTGCCTGGGAGCCTCCTAACTACTCCCGGTCGTCGGTGGTCTTCACGTAGTAGTAGGCACCCTCGGAGTAGCAGTAGTCGTCTGTGGTGTCGTCTGGCTCCTGGACTCCGCCATCTGGTTGCATCAGCCGGAAAGAAGAAGAAAGGGGGAAAAGGAAGGGGCAAAGCAACCGTGAGTACTCATCCAAAGTACTCGCAAGCAAGGATCTACACTAAATATGCAACATTATCAAAGGAAGGCTGTATATGTGGATTGGGCTGCAGAAATGCCAGAATAGAGAGAAGGCCTAGTCCTATCGAAGACTAGCATCTTCTGGAAACCATCATCTTGCAGCAACCGGAGGGAGTACAGTAGCATAAGGTAAAGTAGTAGAAGTGTTATCAACCTCGGCTGGAGATCCTTTCTCGACTCCCTGCGAGAAAGGCATCCCAGAGCCATACTATCCAGTTATCATCACAATCCAATCCTCATCACAATCCAATCCTCATCACAAGTATCCAAATCTAGTTGTATCGATCGGGATACAACTCCAAGTGTCGGTTACCGTAGGACAGGCTATCGATAGATGTTTTCTTCCCTGCAGGGGTGCATCAACTTACCCACCACGCTCGATTAACTCCGGCCGGACACACTTTCCTGGGTCATGCCCGGCCTCGGCCAAACAATACGCCGCAACCCGACCTAGGCTTAATAGAGAGGCCAGCACGCCGGACTAAACTATGCCCCCAGGGGTCATGGGCCATCTCCCCGTGAACTCCTGCACGTTGCGTACGCGGCCGGTGAGCAGACCTAGCTACCTCCTTCAACAAGGCAGGCGCTTAAGCAGTCCAACCCGGCGCACGCCACTCAGTCGCTGACGTCGATTAAGCTTCGGCTGATGTATACGATGCAGAACGCCCATACTATGCCCACGTGATGGTTAGTGCTATCAGGCCAGAGGCCCCTCGGATCAAATATCCAAATCATAGTGGATTAGGAACGCGCGGTAACAAGCAGAGACTCACGAAAGATGTGACCCCGTTGCCCCATCTCGAGGACTTGCGGCAAGGGCTAGGAATGCCCGGCCACGCCTCGTAATTATCTCGTGAGCACCCTCCAGGTCAACCCGTCTCCACATCACTCGCAATTAAGCTCGCGCGGGTACGCCTCATGGTCGACCCGTCTTTAGTAACATGGTTCAGTGTAAAGTCATAGTAACCATAGTAACTGTGTGTCTAAAACCAAGGGGAAAACCTGAGGAATCACCCTTGACGGATTCCACTCGATGTAATCATCAAGGTGAACGTAAGAGGAACCATCCTCGAAGTTCACACTTGAGGGGTTGCACGACAGAGCCGTATCGGAAGTGGTTAAGGAGCAAATCACCCTCGATGACCACGGCCGAATTGCTACACTACAGAGATCTCATCAGGAGTGATGTATAGGTTCCACCCTCGGCACTCGATGGTAACTCTGCAGAGTCGAGCAACAAAAGGGGAAAGTGATGTGCGTTGTCGGGGCCTGGTCTTCGATCCCGTTGATCGGGTCTTCTGATAATCCAGCGAGGCAGTCGGGTCAAGTGGGGGGTCACTGATGGGTCTCTAACCAACCTATACTAAGTAGTTTAGGATAAGCAGGTAGGTAACAATAGCAGGTTACAATAAACAGGCTATGCAACAAAATAGGAGCAAACAATAACAGTAGCAAAATCTAATGCAAGCATGAGAGAATGGAATGGGCGATATCAGGATGATCAAAGGGGGGGGCTTGCCTGGTTGCTCTGGCAAGGAGGGGTCCTCGGTGACATAGTCGATCACAGGGGCATCACCGGTCTCGAGGTCTACCGGAGAGAAGAGGGGGAAGAAACAGTAAATACATAGCAAATAGAGGTATCACTAAGCATGACATGACGATATGTAGCGCTAGGCGTGCTCTAACGCGGTACTACACGTTGCAGACGAAGGGGGGAAACATCCGAGGATGATTTCCCGGTGGTAGGCGGATTTCGGACAGATGAAAGAGAGGGGACGGTTCCATGTTCAGCATGCTAGGGGCATGTGACAGATGAATGGACCGCGTATTCGGATTCGTTGGATTTTTCTGAGCAACTTTCATATAGAAAACATTTCCATCTGAGCCACATATTATTTTATATGATTTTTGAAAGTTTTAACAATATTCTGGAATTATTTATATTAACAGAAAAAGGAACATGACGTCAGCATTGCGTGGGGATGATGTCAGCAGTCAACAGACTCGCTGACCAGGGTCAATCCGGGCCTGTGGGTCCAGTGGGACCCACATGTCAGCCTCTGTTAGTCTAACAGTAATTTAAACTAAACTAACAACCTAATTAGAGGGGTGGGCCCCAGGTGTCAGTGACTAACTAATTACTAATTAGTTAACAGATTAATTAACATTTTAATTATTTGTAAAACCTGTTTGATTAACGCGGGGCCCGCATGTCAGTGGCAGTTGGCTGCACAGTCAGTATGTTGACTGGGTCTGCCCAGTCAACGGGGCCGGCGAGGCCCATTGGCAGTGACCCAAGGGTGGCCCCAGGTGTGCCACATTGGCAGTGGCCGGCGGCTGAACGCCGGCGACCGAAAACACGGCGGAGGCGCTCGGGACCTCGCCGGAAAAACGCCACAGAGGGTCGTTTCGAGCGCGGCCGGGCTCGTTCGGACGCGGGAGGAGCGACGCATCCAACTGTGGCCTTCGCTCGGGCTGAGGCGGGCTGCAACGACGGCGGCGGAGAGCAGAGGTGGCGGCGGCGGCGGGCGAAGGTGGATTCGGCAATGCAGGGCACGGGTCGACGCGCGGAGAGGGCCTACGAGCAGTTGACGCTCGCGTGCGTCCGATGGAGGTAGCGGGAGGCTGCGGGGAGGTTCGTGGGGACGACGGTGATGAGCGACGCGGCGGAGCTGAGCTCGGTCGTCCATGGCGGCGACGTTATGCGCAGCAGAACGAGGGGAAGGTAGGGGAGGACATGCGGTGCTCACCGTGCGGGCACAAGGAGGCCCCGTGAGTGAACGGGAGCGCAGAGGGAGGCCGCGGTCGACGGGAATCATCGGCGGCCGAGGTCGAAGGGGTCGAGGTGGATCCGGTGTTGTGGTGCCTCCCGGCTCCAACGGTGGGCACCGGTCAGCGTGGAGGACGACGATGGACGCCTACGGCATGTCGGCGATGCAGGGCGATGTCGGTGGCCGCGGGTTCGACCCGGCGACGGCGGCGGGCGCGTTCGGGCGTCGATGGGGAACGAGGGGGAGAGGAAGTGAGTGGGAGATCTACGGGGAGAGGGAGAGGCGGAGAGGACGAGCGGGGGAGTGGGAGAAGGGCCCGAGGCGCCGGGGGGCGTGGAGGCCTTATCCTCCCCTCGACGCCGACGAGGGGGTCCGGTGGCGACCGCGCCCTGTAGCAGCGCGCGACCGAGGAACAGGAAGGGGGCGCGGTGCGGGGAGCTGGGCCGGCTGGGCCGGCCAGACTGGGTGAGGTCCAGGGGCAGGGGGGTTCTCTCTCCTCTCCTTTTCCTTTTCCTTTTTTTTGAAACTTCTTTGTTTTCTTTTAAAAATCAAAAGGCAAAATAGTTTTATAAAATACAAAGCTTGAACCTGAATTATTATTATAATTTAGACTACTGCCACAATTAGTTTGGTAGTTAACTAAATTAGCTTAGCATTTTTATAAAACAAAAAGGCATTTAAACAATGTTTTAACCATTATTTTAATTATCTTAGGGCATTTAAACACTTTGCAAAAATGTTGGTTCACCACCAATATTGTCAAAAGGATACTTGCCACATGATGAACATTTTAGTTTTCATGTTTGAGCAATTTAGAATTTTGACTATAATTTGAAATTGAGATTTGGACTGGAATAGAATCAAAGTGAGATTAGCAACAGTAACAATGATGACAAGGCATCATTCAGAGGGGATTACTGTAGCATGATTCTCGGGGTGTTACAAATCTCCTCCACTACAAGAAATCTCGTCCCGAGATTTAAGTAGGGAAGTAAAGAGTAACTTCAGGAGAACTGACCCTTAAAGGGTTAATTATCTGGTGAACAATTCAGGGAAAGAGGCAGAAGTATCTATCGAGTTGAATCGTAATAAAACATCGAGAGCAAAGTATGAAGGTACAATAGAAAGTTTCAACCGAATGGACAAACGATTGATACCTAAACAGAGTGAGAGAAAGGGGTTCAGAGCATCGGGAATAGATCATCTCTCGGAAGGTGGCTCGTGACATGATACGAAGCCAAATGCAAGAATATTTCGGAATCAAAGATATACAGGGGAGTCAGGTTTTGATCGTGTGGAACTGTGAGTTATGGGCCCACCATGTGGGTTAAAAAAAACAGGAAGGCGCTAACATTTTGCATGGTCATGATAGCAAGGCAGGTCAGAGGATAGCCGGTCAATTATGTCAGCGACAACATCGGTACCAAGGGCGAGGGACGAAGAGAACCATTTTTCCTGCTCGTTGAACGAGGCGGACCAATAGGCAAAGTTCTCATCCATCAGTGGCTACCGGAATGTCAACAACAATAGTAACAGGGTTTTACTGTAAGAGTTGTACACCAAGATGTTTATTTAAGCAGAAGAATATTACTGCTTCGGTCATATAGATCACAAGAAAAGTTAAACAAAAGAATGGGAAGGAAAGGGCGATCATTAAATTAATCAGATCATTGGAACGGAAAATGTGTTTACGCACAAGAATTGGGAGTATATCCTTCCCAAGGGGAAGCGGAGCAGGATATACATGATATGACAGCAAGATCAAAAGCATTTAGATAAAGGGGGCGAGGGAAGAATCATGATATTACCCATACAACGGTTTTTGGATAATAGATCAAGAAACATTCGACAATGTGCTTCCAATGTTCTTGTTGATATTCAGAATACCTCAGTCATGCTTCGAGGTAGCAGTAACATGGTGTTACAAGTAGGGTTGGAGTTGAAGATCACAATAAAAACTCAAGGAACAATTGAAGTAATAGCAAGGAGTCCAAGGTTTAACCAAGACATGATCAAACATATATTGGAAAGAAGACAAGGGGGTTGTCGATGATAACTCAAATCATCGAAGGTCACGGATGGTATTTCTCACCATGAATTCAATTGTCGTATCAACAGAAGTCAAAATGTTGATGTTGATCACAACACATTTGTCGAGAGGCTCTATGAAGATGCCATCGAGCAGCGACGACATCAAGCAAAAGGAAGGATGAAGTGAAAGGCTATGAGAACCACGGATTCATCACAAGCTCGAAATCAAACTTGTTGTTCGAGATGAAATGATAGGATGCGAAAGATCGACACAAGCTTAGCTCATCATCAGGAGTTGTGCTCCGGGAAGAAGGACTGGGTAGCACAGTTAAAATTAGCACGATAATGATATAGCCGATCAGGCTAGGAATGATGTGACGGAGTATCACTCCAATTAAGAATTTACAAGAGGTAGTGCAATGACACAATATCATCGAGATAACATGAGACAATACTTGAAGGTAGATCAAATTAGAGGTTGGACAGGTGAAATGACTTGCAGGAGACAAGTATTTTAACTTGTCCTGGAAATGGAATTAAGGAGAAACTATGGTCGGAACCACGATTATGAATGATCAAACCACCGATACAAGACGAACTTATAACAAGGGGTAATTATTTTTACGAGCAGCTTCCATGATAAGTTCTACATCGGTTACATGGGCATGAACACAAAGGTTCAAGGTCGACTCCCACTTGTTCAATGCATCACCTTTCATTCACTCCTCGTTTTCGAAGAATTTGTAGTGCGAAAGCTTTATCTGGTGAAGCACCAGAAGAGTATGACTCACATCTCTTTCGAGTTCACACGGATTAGGGAAGGCATAGGTTCAACCCGTAGGGGTATCTTAGGAACATATACCACTAACTTCAGGATTAAAATATACCAGCTCGAAAGCAAAGCATGGTTGACAAAAGCAGATGATAGAATTTACCAAAGGCATTTACGTGTCAGGGCAAAACTAACAAGTTTAATGAATAAGAAGGACATCGTCGGACAATAATCCAACAAAGGATTCAGTGGTCCTCAATGGATCTGATGTGATTATCGGTACTCAATCAAAAGAAGGAAAGGATGCAAATGCGTCAGATTATAGAAACAACTGAATAATTCGACGTTCAAGTTGAAGGGAACTAGGTGGACAATCAATTACAACATGATTGGCCGAGATCCAACTCATGTCCAGAATGACGTATGAGCAGGAAGGTTAAATTTCAGGGTTCGACTGATGATTGCGAGGAATCACAACATAATGAATCAATAGGCTCAAGATGACAATGACAAAGGATGTTAATGAATATTGTCGGACATATGGATTTAACCATAATGCGGGCAAACAAGACTTTCGGGAGCACTAGGCTGTAGAGGATCTTCGGGAGATCGAATTGCATTCGAAGAATTTTGTGAGACATATGATCAACTAGGGATGAACCAACCCCCGATAAGTGTGAGGAATTATTCATAGGGTTATTCAGGCAGAAAAGAGCTGCAAGGCAGTCGGAAAAAGGATTCTAGAAAGTCGAAGAATACTTTCGGGTATCTTGTAACAACAAGAACGACTAGGGATGGAAGTAAGAACGGCGAGGGTACACGTTTATCCATAAGGATTCAACGGTGTTAAGGGATTGCAAAAGAAATGAACACAAGTTCTCGGGAGTAGATCAGAGAGTATCTTCAAATTCTTCTTGTGAAGCAAGCGATCATCGATAATGTCGGGGCTCTCCGGGAGGAAGTGGGTACGAGAACCTAATGTCAGAGTTAGTAAAATGTTTAACCCGAATAGAAGAGAGATCAGAGTCCCAGAGTATAGACGAGGAATAAAAGATCCGAATACCACCCAATTGGCGACGTGGGCCCGTAAGCCACACAGCCAAGTTAGTAAAACGGTTTTCGGTTTCTAGACTCAACTTCGGCCAAGGAGTTGGAAAGGGGGATCCTACAGGCAGTCGGCTCTGATACCAACTTGTGACGCACTCGATTCAATCGTACACTAATCATACACGCAAATGTGTACGATCAAGATCAAGGACTCACGGGAAGATATCACAACACAACTCTAGACACAAATTAAAATAATACAAGCTTTATATTACAAGCCAGGGGCCTCGAGGGCTCGAATACATAAGCTCGAGTACACAAGAGTCAGCGGAAGCAACAATATCTGAGTACAGACATGAGTTAGACAAGTTTGCCTTAAGAAGGCTAGCACAAAAGCAACGTCGATCGGAAAGGCAAGGCCTCCTGCCTGGGAGCCTCCTAACTACTCCCGGTCCTCGGTGGTCTTCACGTAGTAGTAGGCACCCTCGGAGTAGCAGTAGTCGTCTGTGGTGTCGTCTGGCTCCTAGACTCCGCCATCTGGTTGCATCAACCGGAAAGAAGAAGAAAGGGGGAAAAGGGAGGGGCAAAGCAACCGTGAGTACTCATCCAAAGTACTCGCAAGCAAGGATCTACACTACATATGCAACATTATCCAAGGAAGGCTGTATATGTGGACTGGGCTGCAGAAATGCCAGAATAGAGAGAAGGCCTAGTCCTATCGAAGACTAGCATCTTCTGGAAACCACCATCTTGCAGCAACCGGAGGGAGTAGAGTAGCATAAGGTAAAGTAGTAGAAGTGTTATCAACCTCGGCCGGAGATCCTTTCTCGACTCCCTACGAGAAAGGCATCCCCGAGCCATAGTATCCAATTATCATCACAATCCAATCCTCATCACCATCTTACCCACCATGCTCGATTAACTCCGGCCGGACACACTTTCCTAGGTCATGCCCGGCCTCGGCCAAACAATACGCCGCAACCCGACCTAGGCTTAATAGAGAGGCCAGCACGCCGGACTAAACCTATGCCCCCAGGGGTCATGGGCCATCTCCCCGTGAACTCCTGCACGTTGCGTACGCGGCAGGTGAGCAGACCTAGCTACCTCCTTCAACAAGGCAGGCGCTTACGCAGTCCAACCCGGCGCGCGCCACTCAGTCGCTGACGTCTATTAAGCTTCGGCTGATGTATACGACGCAGAACGCCCATACTATGCCCACGTGATGGTTAGTGCTATCAGGCCAGAGGCCCCTCGGATCAAATATCCAAATCGTAGTGGATTAGGAACGCGCGGTAACAAGCAGAGACTCACAAAAGATGTGACCCCGTTGCCCCGTCTCGAGGACTTGCGGCAAGGGCTAGGAATGCCCGGCCACGCCTCGTAATTATCTCGCGGGCACCCTCCAGGTCAACCCGTCTCCACATCACTCGCAATTAAGCTCGCGCGGGTACCCCTCATGGTCGACCCGTCTTTAGTAACATGGTTCAGTGTAAAGTCATAGTAACCATAGTAACTATGTGTCTAACACCAAGCGGAAAACCTGAGGAATCACCCTTGACGGATTCCACTCGATGTAATCATCAAGGTGAACGTAAGAGGAACCACCCTCGAAGTTCACACTTGAGGGGTTGCACGACAGAGTCGTATCGGAAGTGGTTAAGGAGGAAATCACCCTCGATGACCACGGCCGAATAGCTACACTATAGTGATCTCATCAGGAGTGATGTATAGGTTCCACCCTCGGCACTCGATGGTAACTCTGCAGAGTCGAGCAACAAAAGGGGAAAGTGATGTGCGGTGTCGGGGCCTGGTCTTCGATCCCGTTGATCGGGTCTTCTGATAATCCAGCGAGGCAGTCGGGTCAAGTGGGGGGTCACTGATGGGTCTGTAACCAACCTATACTAAGCAGTTTAGGATAAGCAGGTAGGTAACAATAGCAGGTTACAATAAACAGGCTATGCAGCAGAATAGGAGCAAACAATAACAGTAGCAAAATCTAATGCAAGCATGAGAGAATGGAATGGGCGATATCAGGATGATCAAAGGGGGGGCTTGCCTGGTTGCTCTGGCAAGGAGGGGTCGTCGGTGACGTAGTCGATCACAGGGGCATCACCGGTCTCGAGGTCTACCGAAGAGAAGAGGGGGAAGAAACAGTAAATACATAGCAAACAGAGGTATCTCTAAGCATGACATGACGATACGTAGCGCTAGGCGTGCTCTAACGCAGTACTACTCGTTGCAGACGAAGGGTGGAAACATCCGAGGATGATTTCCCGGCGGTAGGCGGATTTCGGACAGATGAAAGAGAGGGGACGGTTCCATGTTCAGCATGCTAGGGGCATGTGACAGATGAATGGACCGCGTATTCTGATTCGTTGGATTTTTCTGAGCAACTTTCATATAGAAAACATTTCCATCCGAGCCACGGATTATTTTATATGATTTTTGAAAGTTTTAACAATATTCTGGAATTATTTATATTAACAGAAAAGGAATATGACATCAGCATTGCGTGGGGATGATGTCAGCAGTCAACAGACTCACTGACCAGGGTCAATCCGGGCCTGTGGGTCCAGTGGGACCCACATGTCAGCCTCTGTTAGTCTAACAGTAATTTAAACTAAACTAACAATCTAATTAGAGGGGTGGGCCCCACGTGTGAGTTACTAACTAATTACTAATTAGTTAACATATTAATTAACATTTTAATTATTTGTAAAACCTGTTTAATTAACGCAGGCCCCGCATGTCAGTGGCAGTTGGCTACACAGTCAGTATGTTGACTGGGTCTACCCAGTCAACGAGGCCGGCGGGGCCCACTGGCAGTGACCCAGGGTGGCCCCAGGTGTGCCACATTGGCAGTTGCCGGCGGCTGAACGCCGGCGACCGAAAACACGGCGGAGGCGCTCGGGACCTCGCCGGAAAAGCGCCACAGAGGGCCGTTTCGAGCGCGGCCGGGCTCGTTCGGACGCGGGAGGAGCGACGCATCCAACTGTGGCCTTCGCTCGGGCTGAGGCGGGCTGCAACGACGACGGCGCCGAGCAGAGGCGGCGGCGGCGGCGGGCGAAGGTGGATTCGGCGATGCAGGGCACGGGTCGGCGCGCGGAGAGGGCCTACGAGCAGCTGACGCTCGCGCGCGTCCGATGGTGGTAGCGGGAGGCTGCGAGGAGGTCCATGGGGACGACGGTGATGAGCGACGCGGCGGAGCTGAGCTCAGTCGTCCATGGCGGCGACGTTATGCGCAGCAGAACGAGGGGAAGGCAGGGGAGGACGTGCGGTGCTCACCGTGCGGGCACAAGGAGGCCCCTTGAGTGAACGGGAGCGCAGAGGGAGGCCGCGGTCGACAGGAATCATCGGCGGCCGAGGCGGAAGGGGTCGAGGTGGATCCGGCGTTGTGGTGCCTCCCGGCTCCAACGGCGGGCACCGGTCGGCGTGGAGGACGACGACGGACGCCTACGGCATGTCGGCGATGCAGGGCGATGTCGGTGGCCGGGGGTTCGACCCGGCGACGGCGGCGGGCGCGTTTGGGCGTCGATGGGGAACGAGGGGGAGAGGAAGTGAGCGGGAGATCTACGGGGAGAGGTAGAGGCGGAGAGGACGAGGGGGGAGTGGGAGAAGGACCCGAGGCGCCGGGGGGCGTGGAGGCCTTATCCTCCCCTCGACGCCGGCGAGGGGGTCCGGTGGCGACCGCGCCCTGTAGCGGCGCGCGACCGAGGAACAGGAAGGGGGCGCGGTGTGGGGAGCTGGGCCGGCCAGACTGGGTGAGGTCCAGGGGCAGGGGGGTTCTCTCTCCTCTCCTTTTCCTTTTCCTTTTTTTTTGAAACTTCTTTGTTTTCTTTTAAAAATCAAAAGGCAAAACAGTTTTATAAAATACTAAGCTTGAACCTAAATTATTATTATAATTTAGACTACTGCCACAATTAGTTTGGTAGTTAACTAAATTAGCTTAGCATTTTTATAAAACAAAAAGGCATTTAAACAATGTTTTAACCATTGTTTTAATTAGCTTAGGGCATTTAAACACTTCGGAAAAATGTTGGTTCACCACCAATATTGTCAAAAGGATACTTGCCACATGATGAACATTTTAGTTTTCATGTTTGAGCAATTTAGAATTTTGACTTTAATTTGAAATTGATATTTGGACTGGAATAGAATCAAAGTGAGATTAGCAACAGTAACAATGATGACAAGGCATCATTCAGAGGGGATTACTGTAGCATGATTCTTGGGGTGTCTGTTTGGGCCGAAACGGACAGAAGCGATGGCCCAACATGCCGACACAACCGCAAATTCCGTTCGCCCTCCGTCCATCTAGATGCATTTGCGTCCACACAGGCATGAGGCGGACGCCACATGGCCGCCAGCTGTCCCGCACGAGTCCTTCCTTTGATCGTCGACCTACTGCCACCCGTCATATTAAAAGGACACACATGCGCTTGAGCCCGCGCATCAGTGTCCGTGGGAGGTCCTATTTTCTATGATGCAGGGGGGCCCGGCACAGTCCACTTCTTCTCCCCCACACTTCAGTCTATGCTTGCCCCCCCCCCCCAATTCGCCCGATAGATGGCAACCCTAGCCATCGATGGATTTTTTCAGCCGTAGCAGCAAGCCCGGCCATGGCAAGCATGACCGGGAGGTGTCATCATCATCAGGTAGGTGTTCGGTGAACTTCACCATCGTACCACCGTCGCCGCCGCCGGGGCCATGCCAACCTCGCGCTCGTGCCTGCAGCTTTACTACCCGGTCAACCAGTGTGTCTACCACTGGCAGAACCGCATGTCGGGCCGGGGCCGGATGTCAACCTGCCTCACAACTGCATCTCAACCCCGACAGGGCGGTGCCAGTGGTGCTACGCTTAGCCCCCGTGTGGACGGAGGAGGTCGGCCTCCGTCGTGCTACCCAAGATCCTGAATTGCGCGCCCACCCGGACTACGCCAAGGACTCCCCCTATTGGAACGCATGGTTCACGACCAAGCACGAGGCACGCCACTAGCAAATCTTGTGTCCATCAGCTTTCGTGTCTGCTCCACCACCAACGTTGGTGGTGAAGACAGAGGAGGAGGCCGTCGACTTGGCCGCCCTGGAGGAGGCCAACCAGCGACAATATGAGGAGGCCGAGGCATAGGGGGATGTGACCTGGCCTCGTGTAGGCGCTGGTGTGGAGGCCTTCATACTGCTGCCACCACCACCCGCGCCAGGCCTGGAGGCCTCATGCTGCCCCCACCACTACCCGCACTTGGCATGCAACACACCTACCAGTGGACGGCCACCATGCCCGTCTACATCTCTTGCCCACCTGTTTGGGTGGGCACGACGGAGGAGGAACGCCGACAAGTCCTGAAGTGGGAGGCGTGGACGCTAGCCAGGGAGTGAACAGAATAGGAGAGGGTGACACAGGTAGACTGCAACGAGGAGGAGGAGCGGCGCGAGCTCGCTCAGGAGGAAGCGCATGCGCAGCAGCCGGCGTCCAATGCGGCCAAGCAAGCGGTGGCTGCTCTGACTACCTACCATCAAGCCTTTCCCTCGGCGCGGGCAGATGACCCACAAGTATAGGGAACATAGCGGTCTTCGAAAGTAGTACTTCACCCAGATTTATTGATTTGACACAAGAAGAGTCAAATAATATTGATAAGTTTTAGCAGTTGAATTATCAATTCAACCACACCTGAGAAATCACATTCGTACAATAATTGATTAGTAGCACAATAATTTGATAGCAGTAGTGAGAGCAGAGTAACGGTAACAGTAGCGATAGTGGTAACAAGTTTGTAATGGTAGAGTAATAGTAACTTGAGCAAAGCCAATAGCAGAAAATCATAAGCATGGAGTAGCGATGGGATGTTCAAATGAGATCCAATATGCAACGGTCACAAACTAGAGCGATGCAAACTATCTCCAATTCATCAATCATATGTAGGCATATATTTCATATATATTCATGCGTGCTTGCAATAAGAACTTGCATAACATTTTTTATCCTAATCTTTCGTGGCAGCGGGGTCCTAACGGAAACTAGGGGTAATTAAGGTGCTTATTTTGATAGAGAATCAGAACAAAGCATTAACACATAGTAAATAAATGAACTCCTCAAATTACAGTCATCACCATAGAGTATCCCAATTATCGTCACTGCGGGTCTATGATTCAGAACAATAATAGGTGCATACAACTTGCAGATATGATCAAGAATTCAAATATATTCATGAATACATAAGAAGTTAAGACCTGAAATCATGACACTCGGGCCCTAGTGTCAAGCATTATGCATAACAAAGTCATAGCAATGGCAATCTGAGATGATAGTGGATACTAAGGATCAAGCCCTGACAAATTGACACAATTACCTAAGAAATCTCATCCAATCTCATCTACCTCCAGTATGCCTACAAGGGGATTACCATACATGATTGTGAGCATCATGAAATTGTTGATGAAGAAGGGTTGGGGATGACGACGACAGTGATTCCCTCTCTTCGAAGCCTCGAATGGACTCTAGATTATGGCTCCCGACAAAGAATACAAGGTGGCGGAGGCTTCATATTGTAAAATGCAATGAAATATTCTCGCCAAAAAATTTCAGAGGATGTGAATTTATAACATTGGAATTCGGTTAAGAGGACGTTGACGGGCCCCACATGGACACCTGGCATGACATGGGGGTGGTCGTGCCGCCTGTTCATCTGGCCACCACCTGGCCCCTCTTCGATACTTTCTGGCTCCAATATTTTTTATATTTTCCAAAATAAATCTCTAAAAAAATTCGTCCAACAAAAACAGCGTCAGTCCATGTTAGTTTCACTTAAATTATGCAAATTAAAGACTAAAATAAGAGCAAAAGTGATTGGAAAATTAGATACATTGGAGATGTATCACGGGCGACAGAGTACGTCAACCTCCCCAACGAGGACGAGAAAAAGGACGAGGATCACGACGTTTGGATGCGCCCTAGATCCCCCGGCCGCCGTTGTTTTTGCTTTTTCATGTTTTTAGTTTAAGTTATTGTTAATGTAAGTGAACTTTGGGCGGCGTTTCAAACTATTAAGTTTATATGTTTTAGGTTTTTATTTGGATTTTAGTTTTTTTCGTAAATTTTAGATGCGTTGGGCGCACGTCATCCCAGCCAAAACTAGACACACTCGTCTGTTCGTCCGACCCAAATAAACAAAGAACATACAAAAACCGTGTCCATTTGGATCGAAGCGTTGGAGTTGGCCTAAGGTTGGGAAGGAAGAGATAGGCGGGACCCACAAGGGACACATGTTGTCTTGGGGAGGCGGGACGCTGATGAGTTTTCGGTCGGGTCATTTGAGTATGTGACTGGTTCATGAGATACGCATGGCACTCCGTTGGTTGGTCCGCAACACGCCCTATATTATGCTTGGTTATTTGCAACATGGCCAATATTGCAAACATTTGTGTGATGGGGAGGATGATGTGCGCCGCACGATCAAGATCGAACGGTCACGAAAGCAATAGATGCGCACGGACGATTAGTCGGTTGAGCGGAATGGTTTCCGTTTAAGGAAGCATTTGATGAGACGACCACGCGCAATCGTGGTATAGTACCAAACAAACGGCTGGGCCCAACGGCTTTGTTGGCAGCGAAGGAATGAATTGTTTCGAGTTATGTGACTGGTTTCCGTGGACCTAGCAAAAAGCTCACAAAGATGATGCGACACAAGCATCGGGAACGAGCAAAGATGTGTGTAGTTGACGATGAAAAAAGGACAGAGGTTGAAACATGCAGAGCATGGTTAATAGTATAGCCGGCTACTGGCTATACGATCTTGCCACGTCATTTATAGTCAGCCTTATAGCCGGTAAGTATAATACTAGTTGTATATAAATTTGTACTACCTCCGTTTCAGTTTATAAGTCCTACGCGTATACCTATGTATCAATTTTATCACCCTAATATAAACTATATAAAAAAAATTATACCTTTTGAAAGTAGAAACTCCGAAGTTTATGTTGGTATATTTTTTGTAATGTATGACTTGTATTATGTTGGTCAAATTGACGACCTAGGGATACGCGCACGCCTTGTAAACTAAGAGAGAGGTAGTACTACTTTGGTGATACATGGCCCACTTCTTCTCGGAGCACGTGCTAGAGCCGACTGTTAATCAGTAGCCCGCTTATCTTCTCTCTCTCTGCCAACTCATCAAAAATATAATATTTAAAGTCTTACAGCCTGCCTACGTCATCCTATTGTACTTGCTCTAACATGAAAGCATAGTACTCCTTAAAGAGGGTTAAACTTTTCTTCTGGTGTTTTTCTCTCTACTACTATGTGCATGGTTTATTAAAAGTTACTACTCTCTCTGTCCATCTATATAGGGCTTAATGCATTTTTCAAGACTAATTTTAACCACATATTAAAGCAATAATATATGACATGCACGTTACACAAAGCATACCGTCAAATTTGTACATGAAAGGAGCTTCCAATGATATAATTTTCACATTATACAACTCATATACATTAATCTTATCAATCAAAGGCAATCTCGAAAAACACATTAGACCCTATATATACGGATGAAGATGTGATGGATCCCGTGAAGGAAATATGCCCTAGAGGCAATAATAAAGTTATTATTTATTTCCTCATATATCATGATAAATGTTTATTATTCATGCTAGAATTGTATTAGCCAGAAACATAATACATGTGTGAATATATAAACAAACAGAATGTCACTAGTATGCCTCTACTTGACTAGCTCGTTAATCAAAGATGGTTATGTTTCCTAACCATGAACAAAGAGTTGTTATTTGATTAACGAGGTCACATCATTAGTTGAATGATCTGATTGACATGACCCATTCCATTAGCTTAGCACCCGATCGTTTAGTATGTTGCTATTGCTTTCTTCATGACTTATACATGTTCCTATGACTATGAGATTATGCAACTCCCGTTTATCGGAGGAACACTTTGTGTGCTACCAAACGTCACAACGTAACTGGGTGATTATAAAGGTGCTCTACAGGTGTCTCCAAAGGTATTTGTTGGGTTGGCGTATTTCGAGATTAGGATTTGTCACTCCGATAGTCGGAGAGGTATCTCTGGGCCCTCTCGGTAATGCACATCACATAAGCCTTGCAAGCATTACAACTAATATGTTAGTTGTGAGATGATGTATTACGGAACGAGTAAAGAGACTTGCCGGCAATGAGATTGAACCAGGTATTGGATACCGACGATCGAATCTCGGGCAAGTAACATACCGATGACAAAGGGAACAACGTATATTGTTATGCGGTCTGACCGATAAAGATCTTCGTAGAATATGTAGGATCCAATATGGGCATCCAGGTCCCGCTGTTGGTTATTGACCGGAGACGTGTCTCGGTCATGTCTACATTATTCTCGAACCGTAGGGTCCGCATGCTTAAAGTTATGATGACAGTTATTATGAGTTTATGCATTTTGATGTACCGAAGTTAGTTCGGAGTTCCGGATGTGATCACGGACATGACGAGGAGTCTCGAAATGGTCGAGACATAAAGATCGATATATTGAAAGCCTATATTTGGACATCGGAATGGTTCCGAGTGAAATCGGCAGTTTACTAGAGTACGGGGGGGTTACCGGAACCCCCCCGGGGGTTAATGGGCCCATATGGGCCTTAAGGGAAAAGAGGAGGGGCGGCCAGGGCAGGCCGCGCGCCCCCTCCCCCCTAGTCCGAATAGGACAAGGAAGGGGGGGCGGCGCCCCCCTTTTTCCTTTCCCCCTCTCTCCTTCCTTCTCCTACAAGGCAAGGGAGAGGAGTCCTACTCCCGGTGGGAGTAGGACTCCTCCTGGCGCACCCCTTGGGGGCCGGCCGCGCCCTCCCCTCCCCTCCTTTATATACGGGGGCAGGGGGCACCTTAGAACACACAAGTTGATCATCGTGATCGTTCCTTAGCCGTGTGCGGTGCCCCCTTCCACCATATTCCACCTCGATCATATCGTTGCAGTGCTTAGGCGAAGCCCTGCGTCGGTAGAACATCATCATCGTCATCACGCCGTCGTGCTGACGGAACTCATCCCCGAAGCTTTGCTGGATCGAAGCCCGGGGAGCATCATCGAGCTGAACATGTGCTAAGAACTCGGAGGTGCCGGAGTAACGGTGCTTGGATCGGTCGGATCAGGAAGACGTACGACTACTTCCTCTACGTTGCGTCAACGCTTCCGCTTCGGTCTACGAGGGTACGTAGAGAACACTCTCCCCTCTCGTTGCTATGCATCACCATGATCTTGCGTGTGCGTAGGAAATTTTTTGAAATTACTACGTTCCCCAACAGTGGCATCAGAGCCAGGTTTTTATGGTTTGATGTTATATGCACGAGTACAACACAAGTGAGTTGTGGACGATATAAGTCATACTGCCTACCAGCATGTCATACTTTGGTTCGGCGGTATTGTTGGATGAAGCGGCCCGGACCGACATTACGCGTACGCTTACGCGAGACTGGTTCTACCGACGTGCTTTGCACACAGGTGGCTGGCGGGTGTCAGTTTCTCCAACTTTAGTTGAACCAAGTATGGCTACGCCCGGTCCTTGCGAAGGTTAAAACGGAGTCTATTTGACAAACTATCGTTGTGGTTTTGATGCGTAGGTGAGATTGGTTCTTGCTTAAGCCCGTAGCAGCCACGTAAAACTTGCAATAAACAAAGTAGAGGACGTCTAACTTGTTTTTGCAGGGCATGTTGTGATGTGATATGGTCAAGACATGATGCTAAATTTTATTGTATGAGATGATCATGTTTTGTAACCGAGTTATCGGCAACTGGCAGGAGCCATATGGTTGTCACTTTATTGTATGCAATGCAATCGCCTTGTAATGCTTTACTTTATCACTAAGCGGTAGCGATAGTCGTAGAAGCATAAGATAGGCGAGACGACAACGATGCTATGATGGAGATCAAGGTGTCGCGCCGGTGACGATGGTGATCATGACGGTGCTTCAAAGATGGAGATCACAAGCACAAGATGATGATGGCCATATCATATCACTTATATTGATTGCATGTGATGTTTATCTTTTTATGCATCTTATCTTGCTTTGATTGATGGTAGCATTTTAAGACGATCTCTCACTAATTATCAAGAAGTGTTCTCCCTGAGTATGCACCGTTGCGAAAGTTCTTCGTGCTGAGACACCACGTGATGATCGGGTGTGATAGGCTCTACGTTCAAATACAACGGGTGCAAAACAGTTGCACACGCGGAATACTCAGGTTATACTTGACGAGCCAAGCATATACAGATATGGCCTCGGAACACGGAGACCGAAAGGTCGAGCGTGAATCATATAGTAGATATGATCAACATAATGATGTTCACCATTGAAACTACTCCATCTCACGTGATGATCGGACATGGTTTAGTTGATGTGGATCACGTGATCACTTAGAGGATTAGAGGGATGTCTATCTAAGTGGGAGTTCTTAAGTAATATGATTAATTGAACTTAAATTTATCATGAACTTAGTCCCTGATAGTATCTTGCTTGTTTTATGTTGATTGTAGATAGATGGCCCATGCTGTTGTTCCGTTGAATTTTAATGCGTTCCTTGAGAAAGCAAAGTTGAAAGATGATGGTAGCAATTACACGGACTGGGTCCGTAACTTGAGGATTATCCTCATTGCTGCACAGAAGAGTTACGTCCTGGAAGCACCGCTGGGTGCCAGGCCTGCTGCTGATGCAACTGACGATGTTAAGAACGTCTGGCAGAGCAAAGCTGATGACTACTCGATAGTTCAATGTGTCATGCTTTACGGCTTAGAACCGGGACTTCAACGACGTTTTGAACGTCATGGGGCATATGAGATGTTCCAAGAGTTGAAGTTAATATTCCAACAGAATGCCCGGATTAAGAGATATGAAGTCTCCAATAAGTTCTATAGCTGCAAGATGGAGGAGAATAGTTCTGTTAGTGAGCATATACTCAAAATGTCTGGGTATTGTAATCACTTGATTCAACTGGGAGTTAATCTTCCGGATGATTGCGTCATTGACAGAATTCTTCAATCACTTCCACCAAGCTACAAAGGCTTCGTGATGAACTATAATATGCAAGGGATGGATAAGACGATTCCCGAGCTCTTCGCAATGTTGAAAGTTGCGGAGGTAGAAATCAAGAAGGAGCATCAAGTGTTGATGGTCAACAAGACCACTAGTTTCAAGAAAAAGGGCAAAGGTAAAAAGAAGGGGAACTTCAAGAAGAACAGCAAGCAAGTTGCTGCTCAAGAGAAGAAACCCAAGTCTGGACCTAAGCCTGAAACTGAGTGCTTCTACTGCAAGCAGACTCGTCACCGGAAGCGGAACTGCCCCAAGTATTTGACGGATAAGAAGGATGGCAAGATGAACAAAGGTATATGTGATATACATGTTGTTGATGTGTACCTTACTAATACTCGCAGTAGTACCTGGGTATTTGATACTGGTTCTGTTGCTAATATTTGCAACTCGAAACAGGGACTACGGATTAAGCGAAGATTGGCTAAGGACGAGGTGACGATGCGCGTGGGAAATGGTTCCAAAGTCGATGTGATCGCGGTCGGCACGCTACCTCTACATCTACCTTCGGGATTAGTTTTAGACCTAAATAATTGTTATTTGGTGCCAGCGTTGAGCATGAACATTATATCTGGATCTTGTTTAATGCGAGACGGTTATTCATTTAAATCCGAGAATAATGGTTGTTCTATTTATATGAGTAATATCTTTTATGGTCATGCACCCTTAAGGAATGGTCTATTTTTATTGAATCTCGATAGTAGTGACACACATATTCATAATATTGAAGCCAAACGATGCAGAGTTGATAATGATAGTGCAACTTATTTGTGGCACTGCCGTTTAGGTCATATCGGTGTAAAGCGCATGAAGAA
This sequence comes from Aegilops umbellulata, assembly GCA_032464435.1. Lineage (NCBI taxonomy): Eukaryota > Viridiplantae > Streptophyta > Magnoliopsida > Poales > Poaceae > Aegilops > Aegilops umbellulata. The sequence goes on along the minus strand of CP136054.1, from coordinate 367,636,486 downwards.
ACTCCATACTGATGGACTTTTGGAACCACTTGATTATGAATCACTTGGTACTTGCGTACCGTGCCTCATGGGCAAGATGACTAAAACACCGTTCTCCGGTACTATGGAGAGAGCAACAGATTTTTTGGAAATCATACATACAGATGTATGTGGTCCGATGAATATTGAAGCTCGTGGCGGATATCGTTATTTTCTCACCTTCACAGATGATTTAAGCAGATATGGGTATATCTACTTAATAAAACACAAGTCTGAAACATTTTATAAGTTCAAAGAATTTCAGAGTGAAGTGGAAAATCATCGTAACAAGAAAATAAAGTTTCTACGATCTGATCGTGGAGGAGAATATTTGAGTTATGAGTTTGGTCTACATTTGAAACAATGCGAAATAGTTTCGCAACTCACGCCACCTGGAACACCACAACGTAATGGTGTGTCCGAACGTCGTAATCGTACTTTACTTGATATGGTGCGATCTATGATGTCTCTTACAGATTTACCGCTATCATTTTGGGGTTATGCTTTAGAGATGGCCGCATTCACGTTAAATAGAGCACCATCGAAATCCGTTGAGACGACGCCTTATGAACTATGGTTTGGCACGAAACCGAAGTTGTCGTTTCTAAAAGTTTGGGGCTGCGACGCTTATGTCAAAAAGCTTCAACCGGATAAGCTCGAACCCAAATCGGAGAAATGTGTCTTCATAGGATATCCAAAGGAAACTATTGGATACACCTTCTATCACAAATCCGAAGGCAAGACTTTCGTTGCTAAATTCGGAAACTTTCTAGAGAAGGAGTTTCTCTCGAAAGAAGTGAGTGGGAGGAAAGTAGAACTTGATGAGGTAACTGTACTTGCTCCCCTATTGGGAAATAACACATCATAGGAACCGGTTTCTGCGACGTCTAAACCAATTGGTGAGGAAGTTAATGATGATGATCATGCAACTTCAGATCAAGTTACTACAAAACCTCGTAGATCAACCAGAGTAAGATCCGCACCAGAATGGTACGGCAATCCTATTCTGGAAATCATGCTACTAGATCATGGTGAACCTACGAACTATGAAGAAGCGATGGTGAGCCCAGATTCCGCAAAATGGCTTGAAGCCATGAAATCTGAGATGGGATCCATGTATGAGAACAAAGTATGGACTTTGGTTGACTTGCCCGATGGTCGGCAAGCAATTGAGAATAAATGGATCTTCAAGAAGAAGACTGACGCTGACGGTAATATTACTGTCTAGAAAGCTCGACTTGTCGCAAAAGGTTTTCGACAAGTTCAAGGGATTGACTACGATGAGACCTTCTCACCCGTAGCGATTCTTAAGTCTGTCCGAATCATGTTAGCAATTGCCGCATTTTATGATTATGAAATTTGGCAGATCGATGTAAAAACTGCATTCCTGAATGGATTTCTGGAAGAAGAGTTGTATATGATGCAACCAGAAGGTTTTATCGATCCAAAGGGAGCTAACAAAGTGTGCAAGCTCCAGCGATCCATTTATGGACTGGTGCAAGCCTCTCGGAGTTGGAATAAACGCTTTGATAGTGTGATCAAAGCATTTGGGTTGTACAGACTTTTGGAGAAGCCTGTATTTACAAGAAAGTGAGTGGGAGCTCTGTAGCATTTCTGATATTATATGTCGATGACATATTACTAATCGGAAATGATATAGAATTTCTGGATAGCATAAAGGGATACTTGAATAAGAATTTTTCAATGAAAGACCTCGGTGAAGCTACTTACATATTCGGCATCAGGATCTATAGAGATAGATCAAGACGCTTAATTGGACTTTCACAAAGCACATACCTTGACAAAGTTTTGAAGAAGTTCAAAATGGATCAAGCAAAGAAAGGATTCTTGCCTGTACTACAAGGTGTGAAGTTGAGTAAGACTCAATGCCCGACCACTGCAGAAGATAGAGAAAAAATGAAAGATGTTCCCTATGCTTCAGCCATAGGCTCTTTCATGTATGCAATGCTGTGTACCAGACCTGATGTGTGTCTTGCTATAAGTTCAGCAGGGAGGTACCAAAGTAATCCAGGAGTGGATCACTGGACAGCGGTCAAGAACATCCTGAAGTATCTGAAAAGAACTAAGGATATGTTTCTCATATATGGAGGTGACAAAGAGCTCATCGTAAACGGTTACATTGATGCAAGCTTTGACACTGATCCGGACGATTCTAAATCGCAAACCGGATATGTGTTTACATTAAACGGTGGAGCTGTCAGTTGGTGCAGTTCTAAACAAAGCGTCGTGGCGGGATCTACATGTGAAGCGGAGTACATAGCTGCTTCGAAAGCAGCAAATGAAGGAGTCTGGATGAAGGAGTTCATATCCGATCTAGGTGTCATACCTAGTGCATCGGGTCCAATGAAAATCTTTTGTGACAATACTGGTGCAATTGCCTTGGCAAAGGAATCCAGATTTCATAAGAGAACCAAGCACATCAAGGGACGCTTCAATTCCATCCGGAATCTAGTCCAGGTGGGAGACATAAAGATTTGCAAGATACATACGGATCTGAATGTAGCAGACCCGTTGACTAAGCCTCTTCCACGAGCAAAACATGATCAGCACCAAAACTCCATGGGTGTTAGAATCATTACTGTGCAATCTAGATTATTGACTCTAGTGCAAGTGGGAGACTGAAGGAAATATGCCCTAGAGGAAATAATAAAGTTATTATTTATTTCCTCATATATCATGATAAATGTTTATTATTCATGCTAGAATTGTATTAGCCAGAAACATAATACATGTGTGAATATATAAACAAACAGAATATCACTAGTATGCCTCTACTTGACTAGCTCGTTAATCAAAGATGGTTATGTTTCCTAACCATGAACAAAGAGTTGTTATTTGATTAATGAGGTCACATCATTATTTGAATGATCTGATTGACATGACCCATTCCATTAGCTTAGCACCCGATCGTTTAGTATGTTGCTATTGCTTTCTTCATGACTTATACATGTTCCTATGACTATGAGATTATGCAACTCCCGTTTATCGGAGGAACACTTTGTGTGCTACCAAACGTCACAACGTAACTGGGTGATTATAAAGGTGCTCTACAGGTGTCTCCAAAGGTATATGTTGGGTTGGCGTATTTCGAGATTAGGATTTGTCACTCCGATAGTCGAAGAGGTATCTCTGGGCCCTCTCGGTAATGCACATCACATAAGCCTTGCAAGCATTACAACTAATATGTTAGTTGTGAGATGATGTATTACGGAACGAGTAAAGAGACTTGCCGGCAATGAGATTGAACCAGGTATTGGATACCGACGATCGAATCTCGGGCAAGTAACATACCGATGACAAAGGGAACAACGTATATTGTTATGCGGTCTGACCGATAAAGATCTTCGTAGAATATGTAGGATCCAATATGGGCATCCAGGTCCCGCTGTTGGTTATTGACCGGAGACGTGTCTCGGTCATGTCTACATTATTCTCGAACCGTAGGGTCCGCATGCTTAAAGTTATGATGACAGTTATTATGAGTTTATGCATTTTGATGTACCGAAGTTAGTTCGGAGTCCCGGATGTGATCACGGACATGACGAGGAGTCTCGAAATGGTCGAGACATAAAGATCGATATATTGGAAGCCTATATTTGGACATCGGAATGGTTCCGAGTGAAATCGGCAGTTTACTGGAGTACCGGGGGGTTACCGGAACCCCCCCCCTCGGGGGTTAATGGGCCCATATGGGCCTTAAGGGAAAAGAGGAGGGGCGGCCAGGGCAGGCCGCGCGCCCCCTCCCCCCTAGTCCGAATAGGACAAGGAAGGGGGGGGCGGCGCCCCCCTTTTTCCTTTCCCCCTCTCTCCTTCCTTCTCCTACAAGGCAAGGGAGAGGAGTCCTACTCCCGGTGGGAGTAGGACTCCTCCTGGCGCACCCCTTGGGGGCCGGCCGCGCCCTCCCCTCCCCTCCTTTATATACGGGGGCAGGGGGCACCTTAGAACACACAAGTTGATCATCGTGATCGTTCCTTAGCCGTGTGCGGTGCCCCCTTCCACCATATTTCACCTCGATCATATCGTTGCAGTGCTTAGGCGAAGCCCTGCGTCGGTAGAACATCATCATCGTCATCACGCCGTCGTGCTGACGGAACTCATCCCCGAAGCTTTGCTGGATCGAAGCCCAGGGAGCGTCATCGAGTTGAACGTGTGCTAAGAACTCGGAGGTGCCGGAGTAACGGTGCTTGGATCGGTCGGATCGGGAAGACATACGACTACTTCCTCTACGTTGCGTCAACGCTTCCGCTTCGGTCTACGAGGGTACGTAGAGAACACTCTCCCCTCTCGTTGCTATGCATCACCATGATCTTGCGTGTGCGTAGGAAATTGTTTGAAATTACTACGTTCCCCAACATCCCGGTCCTTGCCAACGGGAGGGCGCCGTTTTTAAGTACTTTCTTAAGTTTTGGTAAGGTTTGTGTCCTGCTCAGAAAGGCGGGGCAGTGGCATCTTCTTGAAAATGGAATAAGGTTCTTCACGCCTAGTCCTTGTCCCAGTGGTGCTTCTAGTGCCGTCGGAGGGGTGTGGAGGTTTATTTTCGGCGAATCTCGTGGGATTCTGTTGGTGATTTTGTCGGTGGATACACTTGGATCCGGTTTTCGTTCATCTATGCTCATGTGTATACTTGTTGGATGCTGCTGATATACGCTTCTCTTCATCAGCGATGGTTATTGTTTTGGTGCGCTGGTCCTCTGGAAAGTTAGCACGACGACTTCCCGACTATCTACTACAACAAGCTTTGCGCGACTCCGGTGATGAAGGGGCGATGACGGCGACGCGTCTTCGACTCGCTCCAGTGCTTGTAGCCGTCGCTAGGTGGTCTACGGACCTAAATTTAAATTTTTTTTAACGTCCTTTATACTACCTTGACAATTAATAAATAGATCGGAAGTATTTTCAAAAAAAAGTTGGTACTCCAAGTCTTCAACCAATTTAAGGCATAGTAAGCATTGGAGATGCCCGGCATGCATTTTGACCATGCTTTCGCGTCACACACATGCACGCATCATGAGAAACATGTGTACAACCCCTCTAAGGCACACCATATTCTTGTCGTATTGGCTGTATACGTAGTCTTTTTCCTCTACATACAAGCAACGGAGCCTAGTGATACTGTTGTATACTACAACTTGAAACCTACTCATTGCTTGTATGCTACCTTAGCTACCACTCCTATTGCCTAGAGGAATTATAAATGACTGACGTTTGTTGCTTGCATGTTTGCAGTGGCATGAATGGGGCTAACTGCAAGCAGCAAGTTGCGGAAAGAGGTTCCCAGCCGCACCTAGCTACACTGGCTGGTCTTGTGACGATGCCACTGCAATGGAAGCGTGCCTCTGTACTGTCGTCAGTGTATTACACCAACCTACAAAAGGCAGGGGCTAGGAGCTACTCCCTCCGTTTGAAAATATTTGTCATCAAAATAGATAAGAAGAGATATACCTATAACTAAAATACGTCTAGATACATTTTATTTATTTATTTTGGTGACAAATATTTCTGGACTGAGGGAGTACTAGATATCTGTTGTACTATTATAGTACTTCTACAGAGCATTCCCACCGTGACACTTCCTCTACCTTTTTTCTTTGAGATTAAGGAATCAAAAAGATGCATACGTTCAGACTTCAGAGAAATAAAAACAATGCGTTAGGGCAACTCCAACACGATACATCAAAGAGAGCTGCTATGCAGACGACGGTTTTTGCATGATTTTTGAACGATGCTACATATCTGACCATCCATCCATAAACTAAAGTGCAGCACACCACCAGATCGATTGTCGTGCAAGGATCGGTCACACATATGTTGACTGTAAAGTAGTTTTGTACATCAAAGCGCTTCTAAATGTCCGGACTGTATGGCCCAAGAATTAACAAATGTCCACGGACACCAGCAAATGTCCAGATCCCACAAATCAGTAACAAATATAGACGTAGTTCGGAGTTCACACATGCTCACCCTTCGATAAAGGGTTTCCTTTCGCTTTAGATTATAAAGCAACAACCAAGCATACAACCACTGATATCACAAAAAAGAAAAAAAGAAGAAGGTGACGGAGGATACAAGATGCAACCGAACAACAACAGTCCTGACAACCCTAGAAACTAGGACATCGAGGATCCCGGCAACTCCAAGACATGCCCACGATACATTCATGCTAAAGGAACAGCCCGCCGCCGGAGGACGAGCACAGCCGTCGACTCCCATACCGTTGCCCGGCCATCCGAGAGCTCGCGTGAGCCCGGATGGACTGGAAGAGGATGGCAACGCACCACCCCGCCGGCAAAGCCACTCCGACCAACGCCACCACCTCGGGTCACACCACGAAGAACACCGAACATTGTCGAGCAGGAACAACTGAAGAACGACGGCAAACCGACCACACCAAAGCCGCGACCACCACTCACCCGTCCCAAAGGGGCGTCTTCAGGAATAAAGCGACGCCAAGGCAATGTCGCCGCCCAATCCAAGAAGATTTGGGTTTTCACCCGGGACAAGGGGGGCATGGGCTAGGACTCGATGCCGACTCCAAGAAGTAGAGCGGCGACGGAGCGCGCCGGCATCATGGATGCCGCAGCCCGCCAAGGGTTTCCCCCATCCGTAGCCCACCCCGACCAACCACCAAACCAGCCACACGAGGTCGCCGGTCAACCGAGTCGGCGCGGGCGGCCAGAGAACGCGGAGGTCGCCGTCTTCACATTGAGATCCATGCTCACCGTCGACTTGCGTCCCGCACGGCTAAGCCCAGCGCCCGGAACCATCAGCGCCACCTCCCCCTGTCGTCAGGGAAGGGCGCCCTCGCCGGAGGAGGCCGCCGCCACCGCACTTGCGCCATCAAAACTGGAGGCCCCACCACCACGCCACCTGCCCTGCCAGCCACCGACCGCGGCAGGGAAGGCTCCCCGTGGTCCAGGCCGCACGCAGCCCCCGCCATCCGCTGGGCCACCGGCGCCAGATCTGACCAGATCCGACAGGTGCGGCACCACCAGAGACCCACGGCCGCCAGAGGATGCCCAGAGCGCCACGCCGCCAACCACGCGCGCCGCCGCCCAAAGCCACCGCCGCCGCACCGCTGCGCCCCGCGCCAGCGCAGCACCTCCGCGCGCCCGGGCTGTCCCGCGCCAGACGGGGGAGGGCAAGGGGAGGGGGAACGAGGCCCCGCCGCTGCCGAAGTTAACCGGGCTTCACCCGCTAGCCCTTGCCGGCGGCAGCAAGGAAGGAGGAGGGGGAAGGGAGCGGAGAGCCGGCGGCTAGGGTTCCCCCCCCCCCCCCTCGCTCGCGGGAGTGACGCGGTGGGAGGAGGGGAAGGGGGAAGTCCACACACACTCACCAACTCAGTCTTTTGGACTCATCACAAACTCACTTTTTCCTCTCACTCCTTCTCTCTTATCTCTTCATTGAATAAGGAGTGGACATTTGATGAACTAGATGATACCCCACGCGTTGTTGCGGGAATCGGTTACAATATATTTTAGTGAGATTTGATTGTGAAATATAAATAATTAGATTAATATTATGTGAAATAAAATTTAAAAAATATATGACTTATTATATTTGATTATGTATAGTATTAAATATTTATTAAATATAGGTAGAATAATAGAATAAAATATTGTCTCATGCATGGTTGCATGTGGTAGTGGTTTTTTCCATGCATGGTTGTATGTTGAGGTGGACCTTATTCCGGCTATAATTATATGATGATGTGATATACTTGTATGTTGAGATAAATAAATTAGTGCGGATGATTCTTTTAGGTATACTGAATATTGTTGGATGGCCGGCGTATATTTAAATATCCGGGACACGACTTGCCCATACACATTTGGTGATGTCCATTTGAATATACAGCGTTGGGTTGCCCTTAGCAGAAATTACGCAGTAGTAGAACGCTAACGTACAAGATTACTAAAACATCAAATTAGTGAAATAAATAAATACAGCCGCCAAGTCGCTCCTTCTCCTCCAAAAAGAAAGCTAGGGTCTCTGCCTTTCACCAGCGCCACCGCAGGTCCGCCTCGTCTCCGGTGGCCCTAGGGCCATGGGGCACGGTGGATCCTGCCGAGGGCCGGCGGGAGGGCTCCGTTTTCAGTCGTTTTTTTCTGTCTTGTTAGAGTTTGTGTCATGCTCAGGAAGGCGAGATGGCGGCTGCTCTCAGAAGATGGAATAAAGGTCTCCCCGCCTAGCCCTCGTTCCGGCGGTGCATCTAACATCGTTGGTGGGCGTATGGAGGTGTGTCTCCGGCGGATCTATCTTTGGTGGATTTGCTCGGATCTCGTCGTTGTTCGTCTACGTTCGTGTGTCTTCGGGTTGAATTCTTCCAACCTACGTTATTCTTCATCGGCGGCGGTTGCTGTTCTGGTGTGATGGTCCTATGGGGCCTTAGCACGACGACTTCCCGACTGTCTAGTACAACAAGTTGTGTCTGACTCCGGCGATGGAGGGTTGATGACGGCGGTGCGCCTTCAGCTCGCTTTAGTACTTGTAGTCGTCGTTAGATGGTCTACGGATCTGGATGTAATTTTATTTCTGGTGTTCGTTGTACTGTCATGATTGAAGATGAATAGATTGAAAGTTTTTTCGCAAAAAAAATAGTGAAATAAATGAAAAGCAGCTAATGCAGTAACTAGCAACGAGCCACTTGGACTAATTAACAAGACATAACATTACCCCACAAAAAAAACAAGACATAACATTGGGCATTCGGAAGAAGATTTTAATGGTATACTTATTGTTATACATAACCCATATTTTTGTTGATTAAACTAATGGTTAGAATTAAAATCAAATTACGAGTGGCCTTGTAATCCAGAATTGCAAGAGTAATATTCTTACAAATAATCCAATGATACTCCTTATCACTATATATATATATATATATATATATATATATATATATATATATATATATATATATATATATATATACATAAACATTATTCTGATCACGGGATCAGAATAATATTCTGATCACAACCCGAACTTCCCGAGTAACGCGCCTGACCTTTCCCGAGTACTAGGTTAAACTTCAGCTAAAAGGTGTCCAAATGGGGCTTGCGATATACCGTTGGAAAGCTATGAACACCAGTATCATCACCTAAGTTAAATTTTTGGCAAAATGTAAGCGGTTTAAGAGCAGTTTTGAAAATCCTTTTTTCTTCACACAAAAAACGTGAATCGTATTTTCGATCGCATTTTTAAACCGTTTATCAGAATGAGGCAAATAATATGGCGTTGGAAAGCTGCTGCAAAATTGCTCCTTCCATATGTTAAAAGTTTTCTCTAATTCCCTATGGTTAAAGCGTAATTTGGAAAATTGTAAAATTTCGCAAACCGGAAAGCCGACTTCGTATTTTCGATGTGATTTCCAAACAGCTGATCCAATTGAGGCAAATGATATGGCGTTGGAAAGCATATGGAATTGCGCTACTTTTTCATGTTAAAGTTTTTTCTAATTTTCAATGGTTTAAAATTAATTTAGAAAACGATACAAGTTCCTCCGAGTTCGTATTTTTGAGCTAATTTTTTAACCGTACGTCCAATTGCAGCAAATGATATGGCGTTGAAAAGATTGAAGAAATGCAAAACTTTTTTGTATATATTGTTTCTCCTAATTCATTAAGGTTTTATGTCAGTTTTGAAAATGGCTAAAAACGTATTTTTGCCGTAATTTCTATAAATTTGATCGGAATGAGGCAAAAAATATACCGTTGAAAAGCTAAGGAAAATGCGAAACTTTTTCGTGTTGATGGTTTTCTCTGATTCCCAGCCGTTTTCAAGTAATTTCGAAAACGGCGGGATCATTCGTTCTGCCTTTATTGCGAAACAGATCCTTCGAAAATGCACCACGTGAAGTACCTGAACTTCTCGGCGCGTGTACCTGAACTTCACTCTGTTTTTTCACGTGATCTTTTTGCTCGTAGGTCTCCATCCACTGCTCGTAGTTCTCCATCCATTCACCGGAATTGAGCAAGTGATACACCGATGGAAAGCTGCTGTAAACACGCAACTTCCCCATGTTGATCATTTTTTCATAATCGCGACGATTTTAAAAGTTTTTCATCTAAAATTCATTCAGCGTAGTAGTTGAACTTCCTTCTGTTTTCACGTTGAACTTCTGTGACGTTTTTTTGTTTGTACGCGCGCCTGAACTTCTCTCTGTACGAACCCGACTTTCGTGCTATCTTCGCAACCGTGCCTTCTACCGCGAATTTTTCTGGTTAGTCGTGTTCCATGTGATGTAAGTGTAATCTGCAAACGATTTTTAGCAACTAAATACTCGTTTTAGATAGGAATCTCATTCATAGTCGGATTTTGCACTCGGGTCGTGAAGAACTCGCGTTTTTTGTGATTTTACTGTCTGAGTTGTTCGACCTGAACTTCCCCCTGTGCTAGGTTGAACTTCCCGCAACATTGCCCAAATAGGGCTTGTTATATACCGTTGGAAAGTTATGGACACGAGTATCATGACCCAAGTTAAATTTTTCGCAAAATGTAAGTGGTTTAAGAGCAGTTTTGAAAACCGTTTTTTCTTCACGCAAAAAACGTGAATCGTAATTTTGATCGCATTTCTAAACCGTTTATCGGAATGAGGCAAGTAATATGGCGTTGGAAAGCTGCTGCAAAGCCTCTCCTTCCACATGTTAAAAGTTTTCTCTAATTCCCTACGGTTAGATAGTAATTTGAAAAATCGTAAAATTTCACAAACCGAACAACCGAGTTCGTATTTTCGATGTCATTTCTAAACGGCTAATCCAATTGAGGCAAATGATATGGCGTTGAAAAGCTTATGAAAGTGCGCAAATTTCTCATGTTGAATGTTGTTCCCAATTTTGAACAGTTTAAAAGTAATTTAGAAATTGGCACAAGTCCCACCGAGTTCGTATTTTCGAGTTAATTTTTTAACCGTAACTCCGAATGTAGCAAATGATACGGAGTTGGAAAGCTTGAGAAAATGCGAAACTTTTTGTTATGTATTGTTTCTCCTAATTACCTACGGTTTTAAGTCAGTTTCGTAAATGGCTGAATACGTATTTTTGCCGTAATTTCTACAAACTTTATCGGAATGGGGCAAATAATATACCGTTTAAAAGCTACACAAAATGCAAAACTTTTTTATGTTGATGGTTTTCTATGATTCCTAGGTGTTTTAAGTAATTTCAAAAACGGCGAGATCATTCGTTCTGCCTTTATCGCGAAACAGATTCAGCATGTCTACTTGAACTTCACTCTGTTTTTCACGTGTTTTTTTTGCTCGTAGATCTTCATCCACTGCTCGTAGCTCTCCATCCACTCACCGGAATTGAGAAAGTGATATACCGATGGAAAGCTGCTGTAAACACGCAACTTTCCCGTGTTCATCATTTTTTCATACTCGCGACGATTTTAAAAGTTTTACATCTGAAATTCGTTCAGCGTAGTAGTTGAACTTCCTGCTGTTTCCACGTTGAACTTCTGTGACGTATTTTTGTTTGTAATTTTCGCATTCATTCGTCAGTGTTACATAAATGATATTCCTTTCGTAGAAACCTCTCTCACAATATTTTTTTTACTTTCTCCGACCGAGAACTTGAACTTACACAAATGATATTCCTGTCGTTTTGAAGTAAATTAGGAAATGGAAAGATCATGATTTCTGTGTTCGTCGCGAACGGAAATGCACTGCGTGAAGTAATTGAACTTCTCGGGCATGTCTATTTGAACTTCACTCTGTTTGACGTGTTGTTTTTGCCCGTAACTCCCAAACCACTTACCGGAATTGAGCAATGATATACCGATGGAAAGCTGTTGAAAACTCGCAACTTTCCTGTGTTGATCAGTTTTTCATAAACGTGATGGTTCAATAGGATTTTTTGAATACAAAAAAACGTGTTTTAAACAGTATACATAAAACGTTTAAACCATTCATCGGAATATAGCATATAATATACTGTTGGAAAGCTTATGAATAGGAGCATCTTTTTCATGTTAACAGACGTTACCAATTCGTTGTTGTTTGAGAGCAGTTTTAAAAATGACAAAAACAACCTCATTTTTGCCTTTTTTTACATGTAATTGAAGGTCGGCGTCTCGCACTAGAGTTCTTGAACTTCACTGGGAGGAGCACGTGAACTTCTTGCAACAAACCTTTTAGGCTTTTAGTTTTACATTCTTTTTATTCTCACCTGAAACGCATCCCGTGTAGTAGTTGAACTTCCCGTTGTTTTCCCCTTGAACTTCTGTCACGTATTTTTGTTCAACCTCTCTCACAAGAATTTTTGAACTTTCTCGGTCCGAGCACTTGAACTTCTAGCAACAAAACTTTTAGCCTTTGATTTTTCATTCTTTTTTCCATACAAAATGCACATAGTGTAGTACTTGAACTTCTCGCAGTTATCAATCCGAACTTCTCTCGATTACATGAAAATATCTGAGTTTTTTAAAGACATCGAACCGCTTTACCTTTTTATTTGAACTTCATTGTGTATTTTTAGAAATGTGAAAATTGGAGGGTTTTTAGAAACATCGAACTTCTTCGTTATTTGGAATTGAACTTATTGGTTTTATTCTTTAGTAACTAGAAAATTCTGATTTTTCAAATAAATATCAAACTTTTCCGGCTTTTCAATTGAACTTCTTGGTTTTTTGTTTTTATTTTTTGAGCTTATAAATCCTAGGGTTTAATATACTTTGAACTTCTCAGTTATTTTAATTTCAACTTCACATATTTTATTTTTTGAGTAAAGAATTGTGTTTGGTTTAAAATCAACATCGAATTTGTCTTTTTTTCTATTTTTGAACTTCATGGTTTAATCTTTAGTATCGGGGAAAATCCTGGTTTTCATTGATGAATTTCTTCACTATGCGGTACACGTGAACTTAGGAATTTCTTAAACATGAACTTCGCATGCTATTGAAATTCAAGAAATTACACATAACATTACAAATACACTTCGTGTGCTACATGCACAACCAATACATTACTCTAATACATAAACTCCGTGTGCTACATGAACTTCTAGTGTTTTCTACAAAAAATAGAAACGATGAAAGTCTTTTTTATGTTTTTTGAACTGCTCTATTTTTAAAAATCGAACTTCTTGTTTTTTATTTAGAAACGGTGATATTTTTTGTTATTTTTTGAACTATTGTGTTATTTCATTTGAACTTCTTATGATCTCCCCATCAGAAGATTTGGATTTTCCAATTTTGATGCATCGAACTACTTGGTTATTTTATTTTGAACTTTTCTTCCCATTCTTTAATAACGAGAAAAAACTAATTTTTGCATAAACATCAAATTGCTCCTTTTTATTCAATTTGGACTTCTTAGGTTTTTAAATTTGAACTTTTGATTTTTTTTTCATTAGTAGTGTGAAAAATACGAGTTTTTCTATAATTATCAAATTGCTTTGTTATTTTAATTTGAACTTCTAGGATTTTTTTCAAAGCAGGAAATACTATTTTAATAGAAATTTTGATCTGCTCTTTTTTTAATTTGAACTTCTTTGTTTTTTTATTCTTTAGTAGTGGTTAGAAATCCGAGGCTTTGGTAAATATTGAACAGCTCCATTATATTAATTTGAACTTCTAGTTTTTTTAAAATCAGGTAAATCCTTTTTATAAACATTTTTTGAATGGTTATGTTATTTTAATTTGAACTTCTTTGTTTTATTTTTTAGTAACATGACAAATACGAGTTCTGTAATATAACATCAAACTTTCCCGTCGTCTATGATCATGTGATTTTTTCTGAATGATAGTTTGTGAACACATTTGATGGATGGATTGTGTGTCGAACTAGTAACTTTTTTTCTTAACATGCAAACCTTTTTGTGTGGTGATCTTGTGACGGGTTCTTTATAGAACTAGTAAACATTCTGGTAGTACTTTTTGTTTTTTCCTATGAGACGGAGTTGCAGAACACACAACAAAACAAGCGTTCAGTTACTTTTCTGGTTGCACACAACAACAACTGGAGAGTAAGAAAGAAGGTCCACGTATGTTTTTCTATGGGGGATTACAACAAGCTAAGCACACAGATACATGACGGGAGCAGCAAGCTCTATTCGAGGTGAGACATGGCCGTGGCTGTGTTGTTGTGTTAATTAAAAAATTGCACAATTTTTGTGTCCTCTGGCCGTGGGTGTGTTGGGCAGCAGCGGTGCTCCTTCTTGACGTTGATCCACGAGTGATTCAACTAACACGGTCAGGTTGAACTCCATGCTTTTTGAAGTCTGAACTTCATAGGAATTGGGAATGACCCTGGTGGTTGGAGTTACAGTCTTTTTGCTAGCCATATGGTTGAGGAAAGAGAGCAACCCGAGTTGCCGAGAGAGCCCGGATCGCGCCAACATCTGATCCATTTTCACCAACACAAAAATGAGATTCTGATCCATTTCACCAACACAAAAATGAGATGAGCTGAGAGCACGGGAGATGCTGAAACTACCAAGTGATGTTCTTGATCCATTTAGCAGGCAAAACAAAGAAGAAACTGAATCAAAAGACAATTTGAACCCTCCAAAAATTGGATCCAGGACTTCACCAGAGCATGGTGGAAGTGCAGATCTTGGCACTGCAGTGTTGACCGTCCTGGTGGTCAGGTGGTGTGTCGTTGAACGGCCCAAGGTGACGACGGCGAACTGCTTGGGCGCTTCGGCTACAGAGCCCCACCGGGAGGAGGAGGTGGAGGAGGGGCGTGGATCCAGGGACGGCGACCCGTCGACGGGCAGGGGATGGCTTGGGGAGTGGCCCGCGTGTGATCCTGCTCGAGACGGTGGCCGCCGATCCGCGTGTGATCCTGCTCGAGAGGGTGGCCGTCGATCCGCGGGTGCATCGGTGGCTGGCGAGGTTGGTCTTAGCGGCGAGGAACGGCGGCAGCGACGCCCTGGGGAAGATGGCGACGGCGGCGCGCCGGGGCAGTTGGCAGCGTTGGTCGTGGGAGCAGGCCTGGACCCGACCGCGGGAGAGGAGGCGCGCTGGCCAGGGGAGGGGGAGGCCCGCCGGCCGTGGGGGAGGAGGCCTGCCGGTTGGTAGCGGTGGGAGGCGCACCGGAGCAAGGGGCGGCGGCGGAAGGAAGTCTGGTGGCGCGCCGGAGGTCGGGTCAGCGGCGCCTCGAGGTAGGTGAAGCAGGGGGTGGTGGCGCCTGGAGGCAGGGGAAGCGGGGGGCGGCGGCGCCGGGAGGCTGGGGAAGCGGGGGCGGCGGCGGGAGGCAAGGGATGCGGGGGCGGCGGCGCCGGGGGCAGGGGAAGCGGGGGGTGGTTGGGGATCGAGGGGAAGTGGTGGAAGAGTGGGTGTGGTTTTTTTTCCTGCACGGGTTCGGGAAGTTCGGGAAAAAGTGCACCGGGCCCTATGTAGGGCGTGTGGGATCCAAATAGTTATTTTGATCCCATGATCATAATATATATATATATATATATATATATATATAGATGTTATTCATCATCTAGGGTGCAGAATAAGTTATTCTTCATCCGAGGTAATCTTACGATCACTTCATAATTAAATTACATTTGGAATTCAAATAGTTACATTCCTATTGATTCACTACGTAAATTTTGGTATAAGAAAATAAAAATATAGGTCATAAGACAAGAAAATTTAGAGTTTATGTATATTTTACACTATGTTTTTACGTTTGTAATTTTACATAATATAAAATATTTTTTATGACGATTATATATTTTCTTACGGTCTCTTTTTACGTCAGAAATAAGACAAAACTTACGGAACGTAAAATTACAGTGCATAGGTGGTAAAATAGAGGGGGATGAAGAATAACTATTCCTCACCCAGGATGACGAATAGTCAATCCCTATATATATATATATATATATATATATATATATATATATATATATATATATATATATATATATATATAGGACACACCCCTCCCCACCCCTCTGACAAACTTACAAGTACTAATTTTGATATTTTTCTACATGCACTTCCTAGAAAGTCGTCTATTTAGGACACACCCCTCCCCACCCACGCAGTGTATATATTCGTTGGTGCAGCTGAAGCCATATATGTTTAGTAAGAAACCATCTCAACTAGAAACGTTGGACATGCTTTGCTATGTCATTGTTGTTGTTGGGTTTTCATATAAAAAATAATCCCTACGTTTCAAAATATAACGTATATTAGTTTTTGAAAAGTCAAACCTCTTTAAGCTTGACTAAATTTGTAGAAAACTATATCAATATCCACAATATCAAATCGGTACCATTAGATTAATCATGGAAATACTTTTCATATTTTATTTATTAGTATTGTTTTTTATGTTGATATATTTGGCTCAAAACTTGGTCAAAGTTAAAGAAATTTGACTTTTCAAAAAACTAACACACCTTATATTTTGGAATCGAGTGAGTATTTGGTTTTGTGAGTGGGGGATGATGAAGTGTTTTCTTTTTATTCATAATGTAGTGTTTTAGTGAGCCTTCAGCGGTGTATTCTGCGTTATCTTCTCATCAATCCATATTTATGTGGAGAACCTTTTCGCGGAGGTGACTGAGTGTACTATATTAGTGCTACGGTATTACATGTTGGCGCTTATTTTTTTTTCTTGTTCGTGAGAGGGGGCGTGGGATTAATATGTTTTATATGCCGGTTGCTGGCAATTAATTTGAAAATTCATTGACCCAGTCAAAATCAGAAACCAAATCTAAAATTGAATGCCTCAATCGAATGGGTGAGCTCCAAAATTAGGGAGCCTAGTGAATTGAAAAAAAATGAATGAGAGAGCTTCTTAAGAAATCGTTGACCCAGTCAAATCATGGCCCAATCCAAATTGAATACCTCAATTGAATGGGAGGCTGTAAAATTAGGGAGCATGTGTATTTAAGAAGAAATCATTGACCCAGTTAAATTATGGCCCAATCCAAATTGAATACCTCAATTGAATGGGAGGCTGTAAAATTAGGGAGCATGTGTATTAGATGATAACATAACATATCATATCATATATCAATCTTGGTTTCAGAAGGGACTGCCATATAATCTGATAACAGAACATATACATATGCTTTTAGCGAAAATTAAAAAAAGGAAACAAAATTAATAATCTGAATTTTTTTATATGTTCATGTTAGTAGTCTTGACAATTTTCATGTAAAAGTATTGTTGTGCTTAGTCAAGAAAAAGACAAAGTTCAATGCCCTTGAAATGTTCAAAATAGGTTTTTTTATGGTGGAACCAACCCAACAGGGTTCAAGTTCCAGACTTGGTATTGGCGGTCACATTTTGAGTATATTTTAAGCCTTCTGGCTATGTGCATTCAGTGAGAGGAGACGTTTCCGTCCACTATGAAGACATCTGTGACGACTTCGTGAATCTCTAATATAATAAAGTAGGTTGTGTGCTTCGGTTGATGTAGAGGCCGGAGGTTATCCTTCTTCTGGAAAAAAAATGTAGGATGTGGTTTCTATGCTTCACATTTCAAAGGAGAAAACATTTGCTAGGACCTGTTGGAAAAAATCCTATCGTATGAACCAAGTGACTTCTTATTTCCTACAAAACTGGGATACATGTCATTTCATTTTCTACGAATTTTTTATTTCTATGATTTTCTTATATCCTCTAAACCTAAAAAGGCCTTAGTATCTTTTGTTCCCTTTATGCTTCATGGAGGAAGGGTTGGTTATTTGTTATGCCTGTTAGTGACTCCATGGACATTGTCAGCCACAACATCGTCATCTTCAACGGCCCTTGTTTCAAGTTTCAAGCCTTCGCTAACAAGGTCGTCGGCCTTGTCGGCCTTGTCTGCTGATACTAGCACGGTTGCCTGCCCAGGTCGGAGTGATGGCCTGCCAATATTCTTGGCGGGATTATCAATCTCTGTCATACATCGGTGGTCTACTATTGCGACGATTTAAGTTTGGTCCTTTGCAGGTTTTTGCGGGTACTTTAGAGCAACTCTAGTAGATCCCGTAAAAATTTGATTCGCAAAACGCGTTTACGGTTTCATGAAATTGCATTTGCGTGTTGAAAACTAGCGTGGCCGAACGGAAACCGTATCTAAACCTGCATAATTTGAAAAAATACTTTCGCGGGAGAAATTGCACAAACATAGTTCATAACATGCTACATAGTTCATCACATGATCAACAAACTACAAGCATAGTTATACTGCATACTGCGTTAAACTAGTACTAGAGGGGGGGGGGTCGGATCTGACGGCCGCGAGGTCGCGGCAAATGGACGACACCATGGAGGAGAAGGACGCTCAATCCTCCTCCCCGGAGCTGCACATGTCGACGTACTTCGCCGCCTGCTCCGTGCGGATGCGGCGCCACTCCTCGGCCTTCTCCTTGGCGGCGAGGTTGGTGGCGACCGCCTGCCGCCACTGGAGGTCTTCGAGCTCCTCGGCGTGGCGCCGGCGCTCCGCTTCCTCGCGCACGCTCCGCTCGGCGATGGCGGCCGCAACGGCGT
Organism: Aegilops umbellulata; assembly: GCA_032464435.1. Taxonomy (NCBI): domain Eukaryota; kingdom Viridiplantae; phylum Streptophyta; class Magnoliopsida; order Poales; family Poaceae; genus Aegilops; species Aegilops umbellulata. Next base: position 367,618,027 of record CP136054.1, on the reverse strand, counting down.
CGACGTCGGCGACGTAGTCTTCCGGCCGGATGACTCCGCGACGGACGAGCGGAGCGGGCTCCTCTTTCACGGGGACGAAGGCGAACGCGTCCGGCTCCTCCGGCTACTCCTCGTCCTCCGACCACTCCCTCTTCATGGGGAGAAGGCCCGCGCCGGAGGAGGAGGAGCTCCCGGCGTACGAGGACCTCGCTGAGGAGAAGGACGCGCGCCGACGGTCGTACTCCTCCGTCTCGCTCCGCTGGAAGCTCGCCGGCGGCGACAGGCCGCGGTTGGTCCATTTTCGGGCCTCGTGCTTTCTCGCGCCGTCGGACCGGACGCGCCGCTCGCGCTCCGGGTCCCTTCCGCCGCCGGATCTGCTGCCGGAGCCATGTCCAGAGCTCCACAATTCGGCCCCACATGGCGGCTGGAGGCGGGGCAGGTGGTCGCCGGCGGCGAGAAATGTGGAGATGAGGAAGGGGAATCGCGTGGCTCGGCGGTGGCGAGGGATAGGGTTTGGACCCGCAAACGAGTCGCGGAACCGCAGCTATAGCGGTCGGGGCGTGAGGTTTGCGGGCCGCGACAAAAACAAATTGCGGGCTGGGCGAGTATACGGGCTCTGTTCTGGCCGGAAAATTGAGCCGAGCCCGCATACTCGCCAGAATTTTGCGGGTCCACGTGTTTTACAGGGTCTGCTAGAGTTGGTCTCAGTGGCTACATTTTTTGTACATCCACTGTCGACAGCAGCCATGAGGATGTAACAAGGACAATTTCCACTGTCACTTCGGCCAGAATTTTGAGGCATGCAGTCATAGTTGTAATGTTTGTTTAGAGTCATTTTTCGTTTGCTTGTTCTGTCACCCTATTTTTTGGTTGTTCTGATATTCCATTGATCTAATACGAACCATATTCGATTTTCAGAAAGAACAAAAAACCATTAAGGACGAAAAGCTGGCAATAAAAGCAAACCTTGTACCGTGGTTTGAAAGCATAGAGAGACATATATTCCCTCCGTTTTAAAATAGATGATCCAACTTTGTATTAATTTATAAAGTTAGGACATCTATTTTGAAACAGAGGGAGTATAAAACAAACCTGCATAGGGAGAAATCTCCAGAACAGTATAGATACAGCAGCAAGCTTTTCAACCAACCTAAATGCGTAGCCTCCAGGGCAGCAAGAGCAGGCAAGGAAGCATGGCCGTAACTTGCTTCCTACATGCCTCACGTGAAGGATTGGATTCCATCGAGTGCTTCCTTTTCTGCGTTAATCCCATGCATGCATGGAGATCGAGCATCCTTCTGTAGCCGGCCTTCCCAACATTGCTTGCTTGCTCGATCGATTGTATAAGGTCATGTGATCGGATCAATCGAATCGATGCTGCAATCAGCTGCCTCGATAGCTCGATCATAATCAAAGCAGCCTTTCTCCAGAACTATTGTTACATGTATATATGTGGTCGCTGGTGGTGTACGTTTGATGCTGCGCACATACATATTAGTTGGGAATTTACAAACAAATGCGGAGCACAAACAGATGAATGGGTGATAAACAGTTGAAACTCTCTTTTTTTGAAACGGAGGCAAAAGATTTGCCTCTTTAATTAAATAAGGAAGAGTAGAGTTTAGAGTTTTACAACGCACTCACAAATCACGGCTTGACAATTACTCGTACAATATGATGTTTTCTAGTTTCCTTGCGCCGGTAGTAACCCAAAGTTTAGCGTCTTCTAAAATGTTGGTTAGGAGGACCGATGGTGGCGCACTTTTCCGACGGAATACTCGGGCATTTCTTTCATTCCAAATGGTCCAAGAAACGAGCATGGTGAGGAAAGCCATTGCGTGGCGGTGAGGGTTGCTGTCATCGGTTCTTTTCTGCCACCACTCAATGACGGTTTCATCTAACTGCTATTTGGAGGTGTCCATGTGCGCGAGCCCAAGCTTCTCAATGATTGATCTCCAGAGTCTAAGCGTGTAGCGACACTTGACGAAGAGGTGTATCCCTGTTTCTCGTTCCCTTTTGCAAAGCCGGCAAGGGCCACAGTTTGGCCAACCACGCTTCTCCAACCGATCGGCGGTCCAAATCCTATCTTGCAGAACCAACCAAGCAAAGAATTTAACCTTTTGGAGGTTCCCAAGCCTTCCAGACCATGCGGTCCATGGGGACAGGGTCAGGCCGAGAAATTGAGCTTTGTAGGCGGTGCTTGCCGTGTATATCCCATCATTCGCGTGCTTTCAGATGATATCGACTTCGGCTTGCTTATCAAGGTGGAAGTTATGCACAAGCATCTAAAGGTTAAAGAACTCGGAAATGTGGTTGACGGAGATGGCGGTGTCATGCTTGATTTTGAGGATCCAAGCGTTCCCCTTCGGAGCCTCACGCACCTTCCAATTCTTCTTCGCAAAAAGGTGTTTTGGCGCCATCACGAACAGTGATAGTCGTAGATGCATAGAAGAAATGGAGGTCCTCCTCAGTGCAGGGGTTGCCAGAGCCCACACATAGTCTAGGGGCTCCTTCAATTCGTACCATAGCCAACGAAGCCCCAACGCTGGTGCAAACTTGTTGAAAATACTCTTGGAAGGAAATGTAATGCCACCTCGATGTAGGTAAACCTCACATTGTTGAGAATATGGTCTGTTACGTCTCTCAACATATTCCACATTACTCACTTCAGTTGGGTATATAAGTTTTATACGGGGGTTAATTTCATTGACTCGAACTGAAGCATCAAGCGGATACAAACACAATGATGCACACAATCAACATCAACGCACACACACAAAACCATCTGTGAATGGCAAAGTCATATAAGACCAAACTACGCCTAAGTGAGAGAAAAAAATGAAACCATTAAATCCACTTTCGACAAATAACAACAATGACCATATCAACACCAACCATTTCATGCATGATACCACGAGCACAACAAGGTTCTTCAACAACAACGCCTACAGAAAGGGAGCGATGCTCGAAACCCGCCGTCACCGGATCCAACACCCAAAGGAATTGGGTTTATGAGTAAAGCAAGATTTTAGATCCTCAATTTAACTTTTCTTTAGATAATGATCCTCTATTTAACTAACAAAGCATGTGTAATACACACCAACAAATATGTTTAGAACTTTATTCGACGGCAAATCTAAAGATTTTTTCTGACATACATCACATGTTTAACTAGTTAATTGAAGACCTAAAAACCCTTGCTCAACTTATAAACCCAACTGAAGGGACTGCATATAATAATTGACCACTCGACTTTCCTTGTGTGCATGTATGCTTACCGGATCATATCACTACACCACGAATCCAAATACTAGTGGGGTTGGCGAAGGTCGTCAAATGACCAGAGCTCCAAGAGAACCCAAACTGCGGAGCTAAAGGGGTAGTTCATGGGAAAATGAGCAATGGTTTTGGGTCCGTCGAGGCCATATTGGGAGGGCCACAAGGAAACCTAGAATCCACCCATGGCCACTCGGGATCTATCTCAAAATCAAGGCTGAGGGTTCTCCTATTCGACAAGTCCTATTTGACACATTTTGCTTAATATTGTTGGCAAATGGCAGGAATGAACCGTGCGACTCACTTGGAAAGTTACATGTCTGGTTTTCTCATTTTAGGAAGGTTCTAGAAGGTTATCACCTTTTTCATTATTATTCTCTATCATTTCTCTACTGGTATTTATCAGGTTTTGTGGTTTTTATTTTCTTTTTCTTTCTTTCATGCTCCTTTTATTTTTACTTTTCTTTGTTTTTTTATTTCCCATTTCTTTCAAAAAATCCTCATAGTTTTAATAAATTGCCTAGAATTTAAAAATCTCCATGTTCTTATAAAATGTGCATATTTACAAAATGTTCACCAAAGTTTTCAAAATGTTTGCATCTCAAAAAAAATGTTCAACTTCTCTTCAAAGAATGACCAGGTTTTTTTTCCAAAAAACTATTCCCAAATCAAAATTGTTCTCATATTATATAAAATATCCCCTTTTAAATAAATTAATATTTTCATGTTTTTGTGAAAAAATGACTGAAGTCAATCAAACACTAGAAAACAACAACAGGAAGTAAACAAAGGGGAACATACTACGCAACAAAAACATTTACTATACAATCACACCCAAGGTTACTAAGAAGATGAAGGATAGATCCAATCTCACCAACAAGAACTCAGCGGAGAACAAGATGTTGGTGACGATGTGATGATTCCCACAACTAGAGTCAAAGTAGACCCCTCTACGATGTCCATGCATACCGAAGTATTGGTCCGACAACACTTCGTTATCCACAGCAAAGATTGCTGGTAGTACTATAGGGAAAGGCAACCTAGCGGTTTTCCATTTGGTTCTGAACTAGAGGGGGAGAGAGAGGTGGTCCCCCAAAACTTGTGTGTCATTGGGGGATCCCTTCCCACATATTTATAGGAAGGCCAACGGGTGGTGCGGTTTGGAGGAGGGGCAGCCCCAAGGGGTTCGATCGACCCTAGTAGAAGAGTCCTCCTTCTCCTCCGCTCCCACACACCACTTTGGCTTGGCCCACAAGACAAGGGGCGGCGCCGCCTGTAGGTCCATTACAGCCCATTAGGTGTTGCCCCTTGAGCCAGCCAGGGGGACAACCCATTAGGTCCCGGGGGAATATTTCAGAACTTTCTGAAACCTCCTAGAACCTTTTGGAGCCTACTATAAATTTTGTCACACTCTCGATCACTTTCGAGAGGCTCCCCGCACTCTCGGGACACTCTCGGATCCATCTGGAACTCTTCCAATGCTCTTTTCTCATTCTCCTGTGACCTTCTAGCTCTCTAACAATAAGTCGTTAAGAATGTGACCCTACAGGTTCAGTAATATGTGGGCATTAATCGGAACACTTTCTAGTCAATAATTAACGATGGATCATGACACCCATGTTAACTCCCAGACATACACAAAGATCTTTATCCGGTGTACCTTTTATTTTCGTATACACTTTCTTTTGCTTTGTGATACTTTTACCAAACCCAAGGCGAAGCCAGTTTTTTCATGATGAACACTTTGATCATTATATACGTGTTATCCTCGTCATTAGTTTTGTTTTGTTTTCTTGCTTCCGTATATCGGTATCCATGTGATCACTATCATTGTGTCTGGCCAGTCGATTATGGATACCATAATTTCGGGTGGAGCCTGAGAGTATCTCTCCATCATCTAAGGAGCAAATTCTAGTCTTCATCGAGAATCTTGACATACATCTTCGGTGTACCAATAAGTTACCTTTATGATCTCATAGTTATGGAAAACATTGGGCAACTCCAAGCGAACCATTTAGTATAAAGGTTGTACATTAATCTCATCATATAAGGATGTAAGTAATGCTAACACGGTATATGATAATACCGGCAACTAAATGATGACGTGATCTCGTGGCATATCATAAGTTTTGAGTATGTCCAACATCTTGTTCAACTAACAATGTGTTCTCTTTACGGACGGCATCCTTATTACTATAACAATGCCATGATCAGGAAAATGGGATCATCTATAATACATAAGCTAGTCTTAGAGGTGAGACTAGAGAACTATTTAGGTGTTTATGTTCTACACATGCAACTGAGTTTTCCTCTCAATCTCTCATTAATATAAACATTAATTACAAACATAAAAATAAATAATACTTTATAATTGCCTCTAGGGTGTATTTTCAATAGTAAATCGCTAGCTCCAGTACCTTAGTTTGAGGTCTCCTCTTATTCAGCAGATCCTATTTTGTGCGCAACCGATCAAACGTACATTGCTCCCTGTAGGTGCTTTGGGTCGGCCCATTTAGCTGTTTCTCGAATTTCCTGGAACATAATTCCCTCCGTTTCTAGAACCTTCTCTGGAACGGGTTTTCTTTTTTTTACTATGATTATTTTGTTGGTTTTATTTCGATTTATTTCGGGTTTTTGTATTGTTCTTCTTCTTTACTTTTTGCTCTTCTTTTTGCTCTTTCTTTTTTCTTATTACTTTCTTCCTTTTAAAAAATCATGAATAGTTTTTGAATTTGCAAACATGTTTAACCGAATTAATTTTTAAATTTATTTTCTCACACCACAAACATTTTTTGATTTTGTGAATATTCCTTGAATTTTTTTATCTTTTTTGAATTTTCAAATATGTTTTGATTTTTGATTTTTTTCTCAATTTATGAACATTTTTTGAATTCCTGAACTTATTTAGAATCCATAGACTTTTTGAAACTCCTGAATATTTTTGAAGCTCAAAAATATTTTTTCAAAACCACGAACATTGTTTGAATTAGCAAACTTTTTTTTAAATCTGGAACTAATTCGAGATTTTTTAATTCGCTAACTGATTTAATCCTGGGTCATTTTTAGGAAATTGAGAACATTTTTTAGATTTGTTAAATTTATTATTTCAAGAGCATTCTTTGAAATTTAAAAACTTTTTTATTTCACGAAGATTTTTTTAATTCATGAATACTTTTGGAATTTGTGCACTTTTTTTGACTCATGAACAACTTTTAATTCATGGACATTTTTGTTCAAACTCACGAACATCTTTGCGAACATTTTTAAACAATTTCCTGCAGCACCTGATTTGTAGGGGATACTGAGTCAAAATCTATTCAAAACTAACAACCACTGCTACGGTACTTTTTCATCGCTGGTTTTCTTAGGCAATTGAGCATCGCTTTGTAAGCAATTTTTTTCTAGTCGATCGCTGGTGGAGGGAGTAAAAATATGGGATGGCACACCTTTAGGCGACAAAATGCAGCTACAATGCACATTGCAAGAACATTTCCTATTTGGCGCACCTTATAGTTATAATGGTAAAGGGCGCCCCACCCCCCTACTCGACAGATTCTAAGGATGAAAAAGGCGCAGAAACGGACGAAACTGGGTGGTATCATATCTATTTTCATACTTTTTTACGGAAGCGGAAACAAATACAGAAACCTCGGAAACGAATACAGAAACATATACTACCGGAAACAAACATGGAGCGAATACAGAGCGGACATGGAAACAAAACTATGTGTTGACCGGAACTTAAAACCCCTTGAATCATAGAGAAATATAGAAGAAATAAAACAAATTGATGGAATTGTTAAGATGGCTACAAAATAATATGGTTGTGTTGAAAATTTCATGGTCATCTTAACAATACGGAATGATCATGTACTACTACAATACTATTGTTAAGATGACCATGAAATTTTCAAATTCATAAACATTTTGTACAATTCATGGACTTTTTTAAATTGGTTTCAAATTTGTGTCTTAGCTCGTGAACTTTTTTTCAAACTCTTGATTTTTTTTTCGATCTTAGTGAACTTCTTCAAATTTCATGAACCTATTTCAATTTTGTGAACTTTTCAAGTTCATGAAAATTTTCATTTTTGCGGGTTTTTGTATGATTTTTTTCAAACTTTTGTTCTTTTTTTTGTGAACTCTTGAGAGTGACGTATAAGTTTTCGTATGGGAACAACTGCTTCGCGTGAGATGCGATCAAGCGAAGGTTTTCCTCGGCCGGCCCGCTAGGCGTCTCCTTCAGGCTTCAGTAGCATAAACTGGCCCTGAGAGCCCCGAGCCAAATTCAGCTCATGTTGTATCCCGAATACTCTCTCACACACACACACACACACACACGCACGCACGCACGCACGCACGCACGCACGCACGCACGCACGCACGCACGCACGCACGCACGCACGCACGCACGCACGCACACGTGCGATTTGTGGTAATTTTCCCAGGAAAAAATCCCAATGAAACAGACCATTGCATTTAAGAAAATGATAAATAGAAGGGAAACTCTTCAACACAAGTGACTGATCATGTGATCCATTCGACAGCTCAAGCGGCCATTGGATTGTCTTTTGATGCATGTGCCACGTTGCTTTGGGTCCCACTAGCCCTCTGGTCGTCTTATCCACACGGGAAAGACTCCACCGCTCGTTTTTATCCTTCACTCTCTCCTCAATATCAGCTCATGTCCCCAACCCCATCTCATGTGCGCCATCTCTCCTGTTTCCGGCGAGTAGCTTGGCGCTGGTGCAAGCGATAGGGCATGCTGTTGCAAAAGGTTGGATGTAGGTGTTACATGCCCGGGAGCATTGGGGTGCATTGTTGTTATAGTGGTTTCTACCATTCGCAACACTAGCGATGACTGCTGCTGTGTCGGGTGGATTGCATGAGAGCTGCTGCAAGCTCCCAACGGTGTTACAGACCACCGCCCCCGTCACAGACGACGTCCACCGTGCTTGCTTGTCGGGTCCTACAAAAAAACATACGCATTATTGCAAGATCGATGGCCGCTAGTGCTACAACATGTATTGTGTTGCAGTAGGTGGAGCTGCGGCGAGCCCATCATCGTTGTTGAAGGTGATCGTAACATGGACCATGTTGTAATTATTATTTTTGAACACATAGGCAATGTTGTAATTCAGTAATTGATGGTAAAAGACCCACATGACGCAAGTCATAGGTGACTTGTAACATGGTCCGTGTTTACGCGTAGCCTGAAAGAAAGAAAAAGGGTTTGGCGAGGAGCCCATCTGTTAGAGCCCCTAACAGCACTGGCCCACCTCCCAGCTCACCACACTAGGCCAAGGCGCGGCCCGGACGCGTCAGGAGGCCCAACCAGCGCTACCTGGGCCCCGAGTGGGCCACGACGGCGCAGGCGACTACTTAACCTAGTCAGCACCAAGAGATAGTCATCCAAAGGATCAAGGCAAAGGCACCGACAGCTACCTTCCTTCCCCTTTAATGTTCTTCATGGTCTTCCTGTAACAGAGAAACACATTCGATCCTGGCTCGATCTGTAATCGCTGCTGCTTCAGAGAGTGTTAATAGACCGAGTGCATCACTATTCTATCATCTGGTATTGGAGCCCAATCTTTTCTCGTCTCGTTCGTGCTGGCGTATCTCATCAAAACCAGGAGCCTACGCCAAGCTCGCTCGCTGTTGGAAGCCATGGATCCAGGCATCTCGGCCTTCCTCACCAAGCTCGAGGCCAAGACCGAGGCCACCCTGGACGCCCATAACAAGGCCCAGCAAGCTACAACCACCAGGATCGACGAGCTGCTCGCGTGGCGCCCCGAGCTGTAGCGTCGCGTGGCAGATCTCGGCGACGCGGTCGTTGCGCTACAGCTGGCGCAGCCCCCGCCAACCAAGGCGGGCGATGAGGAGCCAGGGACCCGCGCACAACATCAGCCGCCGCCAGCGATGGTTGGTACCCAAGGCGCAACAGCTTCCTCAGGGAGCTTGCAAGCCACGACGTTTTCGACATCTCACACAAGGGCCGCCGGTGGCGTCCTGCCACACACCACCACCGCCCTCAACATTTGGTCAGTTGGATTCACTCATGACTTCCCCTTCGGTACTGTTTCCGTTTGCACACGCTAGTCAGCTACTTACCAGCCTCGGCCAATCACACCCATCCATATCATTTCCACAATTTTCTGGGGAGAATCCAAATCTGTGGAAAACATTGTGTGAACAGTATTTTCACATGTTTGGAATTTTGCCTTCATTCTGGGTTCCGGTGGCTGCACTCAATTTTACAGGGACAACTTATGTTTGGTTATAGTTGATTCAGAAAAAACTGGCTGAATTTGACTGGGAAGCCTTCACAACACTCCTGTGCACCCGTTTTGGTCGTGATCGACATCAAATGCTTATCCGACAATTTTATATGTGTAGGAACACGCGGTACGCTACGCTAGCGCCAAATAAAATTTTCTACCGCGCACACAAGATCGTGCTGCTGGAAATAGATCACGAGATTGGGTTTACCACTAGACGCGCATTCATCGCAGCGGAAGTAGAGTTGGTGATGCGTGTAGACGATCTCCCATGCATCCATTTTCCACTCGGATCCAATCCTAATGGGCTGCAGCCCCTTAAGTGTGCGACCCTATAGGTTCATGTACACATGGACACGACCAAGTCGATAGTTGGTAGCGGCTCCTAGCAGAACATGCCAACTTCCATGTGTGCGTAAAGTTGTTTGACGAACCTCGACAATGTGTCATATGCAATATTACTTTTGCCTCATGATATTTGTTGTCGAGCTCAAGGCGAGTACTTGTCACCCTTGTGATAGCTCGACCTCTCTTCTCGAAACCGTGATACAGATTCCCGAACTAGGTTAACACTTAACCCAAGACGCATGGCCATGCTTTTCGAATCTGATCACTCGAGAGGGCCCAGAGAATATATCTCCAAATAGGAGGTGCAAATCCCATCTTGGTCAACCATGTCTCGCAACATGTCTCATGACTCACCCGAAAGCTACCTTTATAACTACCCAGTTACGGAGTAGCGTTTGATAGACCCTAAGTGAGTCGATCCTCATCCTGAGAACATGCGAGGACCTCAGGTCAAGGACACGGCATAGACATTGTACTTGAAACTAACAGATGACAATATCCCGCTGTGTCTCAAGGTGGGTCTGTCCGGCTCGGCGATCTCCATCCCCGAGAACATACTATCGGTTTAGCATCTCCATGCACATGACTTGTGAAACATAGTCATCAACCGAGTCGTATACTAGTCAAGGATATGTCTCCGCATAACCTTATCAACTAGGGACCATTAGAACAATCATCATACAATACATAGTTCCACAAACAAGTCACATACTCATTGATACATGATGTCTACTACACAACCTTCTTCTTGTAGACGTTGTTGGGCCTCCAAGTGCAGAGGTTTGTAGGACAGTAGCAAATTTCCCTCAAGTGGATGACCTAGAATTTATCAATCCGTGGGAGGCGTAGGATGATGATGGTCTCTCTCAAGCAACCCTGCAACCAAATAACAAAGAGTCTCTTCTGTCCCCAACACACCCAATACAATGGTAAATTGTATAGGTGCACTAGTTCGGCGAAGAGATGGTGATACAAGTGCAATAATGATGGTAGATATAGGTTTTTGTAATCTGAAAATATAAAAACAGCAAGGTAACTAAAGATAAAAGTGAGCGTAAACGGTATTGCAATGCGTTGAAACAAGGCCTAGGGTTCATACTTTCACTAGTGCAAGTTCTCTCAACAATAATAACACAATTGGATCATATAACTATCCCTCAACATGCAACAAAGAGTCACTCCAAAGTAACTAATAGCGGAGAACAAACGAAGAGATTATTGTAGGGTACGAAAGCACCTCAAAGTTATTCTTTCTGATCGATCTATTCAAGAGTCTGTAGTAAAATAACACGAAGCTATTCTTTCCGTTCGATCTATCATAGAGTTCGTACTAGAATAACACCTTACGACACAAATCAACCAAAACCCTAATGTCACCTAGATACTCCAATGTCACCTCAAGTATCCATGGGTATGATTATACGATATGCATCACACAATCTCAGATTCATCTATTCAACCAACACAAAGAACTTCAAAGAGTGCCCCGAAGTTTCTACCGGAGAGTCAAGACGAAAACGTGTGCCAACCCCTATGCATAAGTTCACAAGGTCACGGAACTCGCAAGTTGATCACCAAAACATACATCAAGTGTATCACGTGAATATCCCATTGTCACCACAGATAAGCACATGCAAGACATACATCAAGTGTTCTCAAATCCTTAAAGACTCTATCCGATAAGATAACTTTCAAGGGAAAACTCAATCCATTACAAGAGAGTAGAGGGGGAGAAATATCATAAGATCCAACTATAATAGCAAAGCTCGTGATACATCAAGATCGTGGCACCTCAAGAACACGAGAGAAAGAGAGATCAAACACATAGCTAGTGGTACATACCCTCAGCCCCGAGGGTGAACTACTCCCTCCTCGTCATGGAGAGCGCCGGGATGACGAAGATGGCCACCGGTGAGGGATCCCCCCTCCGGCAGGGTGCCGGAACAGGGTCCCGATTGGTTTTTGGTGGCTACAGAGGCTTGCGGCGACGGAACTCCCGATCTATTCGGTTCCCCGATTTTTTAGGGTATATGGATATATATATATAGGCGAAAGAAGTCGGTCAGGGGAGCCACGAGGGGCCCACGAGGGTGGGGGCGCGCCCAGGGGGGTAGACGCGCCTCCCTGCCTCGTGGCCACCTCGAAGCTTCCCTGCCGTCTACTCCAAGTCTCCTGGATTGCTTCCGTTCCAAAAATAACTCTCCCGAAGGTTTCATTCCGTTTGGACTCCGTTTGATATTCCTTTTCTTCGAAACACTGAAATAGGCAAGAAAACAACAATTTGGGCTGGGCCTCCGGTTAATAGGTTAGTCCCAAAAATAATATAAAAGTGTTTAGTAAAGCCCATAAACATCCAAAACAGATAATATAATAGCATGAAACAATAAAAAATTATAGATACGTTGGAGACGTATCAAGCATCCCCAAGCTTAATTCCTGCTCGTCCCCGAGTAGGTAAATGATAAAAACAGAATTTTTGATGTGGAATGCTACCTAACATATTTATCAATGTAATCTTCTTTATTGTGGCAAGAATATTCATATCCATAAGATTCAAGACAAAAATTTAATATTGACATGAAAACAATAATACTTCAAGCATACTAACAAAGCAGTCATGTCTTCTCAAAATAACATGGCCAAAGCAATCTATCCCTACAAAATCATATAGTCTGGCTATGCTCTATCTTCATCACACAAAATATTTAAATCATGCACAACCCCGATGACAAGCCAAGCAATTGTTTCATACTTTTGATGTTCTCAAACTTTTTCAATCTTCACGAATACATGAGCGTGAGCCATGGACATAGCACTATAGGTGGAATAGAATGGTGGTTGTGGAGAAGACAAAAAGGAGAAGATAGTCTCACATCAACTAGGCATATCAACGGGCTATGGAGATGCCCATCAATATATATTAATGTGAGTGAGTAGGGATTGCCATGCAACGGATGCACTAGAGCTATAAGTGTATGAAAGCTCAATGATGAAAACTAAGTGGGTGTGCATCCAACTTGCTTGCTCACGAAGACCTAGGGCAATTTGAGGAAGCCCATCATTGGAATATACAAGCCAAGTTCTATAATGAAAAATTCCCACTAGTATGTGAAAGTGATATCATACGAGACTCTCTGTCATGAAGATCATGGTGCTACTTTGAAGCACAAGTGTGGAAAAATGATAGTAGCATTGTCCCTTCTCTCTTTTCTCTTTCTTTTTTTGGCCTCCCCCCTTTTTTGATTGTCCGGAGTCTCATCCCGACTTGTTGGGGAATCATAGTCTCCATCATCCTTTCCTCACTTGGGACAATGCTCTAATAATGATGATCATCACACTTTTATTTACTTACAACTCAAGTATTACAAGTCAATACTTAGAACAAAATATGACTCTATATTAATGTCTCCGGCGGTGTACCGGGATATGCAATGAATCAAGAGTGACATGTATGAAGATAATGAACGGTGGCTTTGCCACAAATAGGATGTCAACTACATGATCATGCAAAGCAATATGACAATGATGGAGCATGTCATAGTAGACGGAACGGTGGTAAGTTGCATGACAATATATCTCGGAATGGCTATGGAAATGCCATGATAGGTAGGTATGGTGGCTGTTTTGAGGAAGGTATATGGTGGGTGTATGATACCGGTGAAAGGTGCGCGGTATTAGAGAGGCTAGCAATGGTGGAAGGGTGAGAGTGCGTATAATCCATGGACTCAACATTAGTCATAAAGAACTCACATACTTATTGCAAAAATCTATTAGTTATCGAAACGAAGTACTACGCTCATGCTCCTAGGGGGATAGATTGGTAGGAAAATACCATCGCTCGTCCCCGACAACCACTCATAAGGAAGACAATCAATAAATAAATCATGCTCCGACTTCATCACATAATGTTTCACCATACGTGCATGTTACGGGAATCACGAACTTTAACACAAGTATCTCTCATATTCACAACCACTCAACTAGCATGACTATAATATCACCATCTTCATATCTCAAAACAATCATAAGGAATCAAACTTCTCATAGTATTCAATGCACTTTATATGAAAGTTTTTATTATATCCCGCTTGGATGCCCATCATATTAGGACTAAATTCATAACCAAAACATATTACCATGTTGTTTAAGACTCTCAAAATAATATAAGTGAAGCGTGAGAGTTCATCTATTTCTTCGAAATAAAACTCCCGTCGTGCTCTAAAAGATATAAGTGAAGCACTAGAGCAAATGACAAACTACTTCGAAAGATATAAGTGAAGATCAATGAGTAGTTGAATAATTATGTAAATATGTGAAGATTCACTAACATTTAAGAATTCCAGATCTTGGTATTTTATTCATACAGCAATCAAAACAAAAGAAAATAAAATGATGCTCCAAGCAAAACACATATCATGTGGTGAATAAAAATATAGCTCCAAGTAAAGTTACCGATGAATGAAGACGAAAGAGGGGATGCCATCCGGGGCATCCCCAAGCTTAGGCTCTTGGTTGTCCTTGAATATTACCTTGGGGTTACTTGGGCATCCCCAAGCTTAGGCTCTCGCCATTCCTTATTCCATAGTCCATTGAATCTTTACCCAAAACTTGAAAACTTCACAACACAAAACTTAACAGGAAACTCGTAAGCTCCGTTAGTATAAGAAAATAAATCACCACTTAGGTAATGTTGTTAACTCATTATAAATTCATATTGGTGTAATATCTACTGTATTCCAACTTATCTATGGTTCATACCCTCCGATACTACTCATAGATTCATCAAAATAAGCAAACAACACATAGAAAACAGAATCTGTCAAAAACAGAACAGTCTGTAGTAATATGTATCAAACGTATACTTATGGAACCCCAAAAATTCTAAATTAAATTGGTGGACCTTAGGAATTTGTCTATTAATCATTTGCAAAAATAATCAACCTAAAATCACTCTCCATTAAAAAATGGTAGCACATCTCGTGGGCGCTAAAGTTTCTGTTTTTTACAGCATGATCATAAAGACTTCACCCAAGTTTTCCCAAAGGTTCTACTTGGCACAAAAACTAATTAAAACATAAAACCACATCTAACCATAGGCTAGTTAGATTATTTATTGCTAAACAGGAGCAAAAAATCAAGGAACAAAAATAAAATTGGGTTGCCTCCCAACAAGCGCTAACGTTTAACGCCCCTAGCTAGGCATGATGATTTCAATGATGCTCACATAAAAGATAAGAATTGAAACCTAAAGAGAGCATCATGAAGAATATGACTAGCACATTTAAGTCTAACCCACTTCCTATGCATAGGAATTTTGTGAACAAACAATCTATAGGTACAATAATCAACTAGCATAGGAAGGCAAAACAAGCATAACTTCAAAACTTTAAGCACATATAGAGGAAACTTGATCTTATTGCAATTCCTACAAGCATATGTTCTTCCCTCATAATAATTTTCAGTAGCATCATGAATGAAGTCAACAATATAAATAGCACCTAAAGCATTCTTTTCATGATCTACAAGCGTAACATCCCAAAATTCTAAATTTTGGAATGTTATATTAAATAGGTAGATTTGATTGTTGTTTGATTGATTGACTGAAAGTGAGTGAATTTGAAACCTTTTGAAAGTTAAATGAGTGGTAATAAAAGGACTTTCCCAAACTTTCATCTTTGCTTTATGATCTCCTTGAATTCAAATTCTTTTCAAATACAAAACCCTGGAGAGAAGATGACATGACTTCTTCCATTTAAAGAAATGAAAAGGGTTTTAGAAAATATTTGAATTTCATTGGGAAATATTTCAAATTCAGAAACTTCAAGAACCTCAATGATTTTCATGAGGGAAGATAAATGACTTCTTCAAAACATATAAAATATGAGTTGGGAGTTTAAAAGGATCAAATTCAAAGTCCTTTTGAAATTATTTTTCAATTTGGAATTATTTGGGTTTTATTCAAATTATTTTTTTCTCCAAAAATAAAATATATGGAAATTAGGGTAAAATGATTCCCTACATCAGAAAATTGGAGAAAAATAAATTTGAATTAATTTTGGATTGAGGTAATAGTATTTACGTTACTTTATACATGTGATTTACCTCTGTTATAAATCCTCGATTACTATGTGTGTCAGCATACCGATCCAGGGATGACACTTAAGCCCAGAGACTTGACCGTGTGAGGTCGGGTCACTACAAGATGGTATCAGAGCCCATGTTGACTGTAGGACGTGACCCCTAGAAACTGACAAGCCCATAGGAAGGATTTTCTCTAAAACTTTCTTTTTCAAAAAGATCTTTTACCTCTCTTATGTTCCGAGCTTATTCAAATATTCCCTTTTAGTGAGACCATACCCCTTTTACCTTTTGACCACTCGAAGATTGGACCGATGAGACCACTCCAAGAAGTACAAGATATCGGACAACTAGCCCACTTCAAAATGAAGAGGATTTTACCGTGCATTATGATAATAGAAACTACAACGGTTGAAGACTTCGAATACTAGGAGAATTTTAAGGCTATGAAGAATTTTCAGATTTAGTATGTCCGAGTAAGGCTACCCTTATGGAACTTGACAGACTATGGAAACTGTCAATACCCGAGATCAAGGTGTGTTGGAGAAAGACCAAAACATGGAGCATTAGAACTCAAAGTTTTGTCAAGAAACCCTAAGGCAGGAGATATCAACTATGGAATGATAGCTCATGGCAATGGCAAGGGAAGAAACACGGCTAACCATCAGGTTATCGCCCGCTTGTGCTATTCTCACCATGCTAAGTTAAGCATGCATTTCTTCGGAAGGATTGGATGGTAGAAGGCTGATGGAGCATCTGTCAGCAAAGGATGCAGTTTTAACCTTAGCTGGTGTATCACCAGGATCTAGAGCAGAAGTTAAGATGGACCTGCAGGAAGTCATATTTGACAAGGAATCATTTCGTGAAGAACTCAGGAACCAAGAAGCTGAAGTAGCCAAGCTGGAGGAGCAAAACCTCGAGATATCGGAGATTCGTCAGGAAACTGAAGGACAGTAGGACCATAAATAGAAGGACAGTAGGACCATGGTTCATGCAAAGGGTGTTGAAACCCAGAAGCTTGAATGCAACTCCAGAAATATTAAAGGACGTCACAATAGACTTTGTGACAACAGAGATGGTCTGGCAAAAGAACTTGAGAAGGACAAGCACGATCAGAAGAAGCCATCGGAGACATGAACAATACTTGAAGAGTTTGACGGCTTTGAAGATTTATTGACCTTTAGAAGACCAAACCCCTATTATATACTCCCTCTGTCCCAAAAAACATGTCGCGAGCACAGTTCATTCGCAATTTTACAGAAACACCCTCGTGGTTTCAAAACCGTATCAAACAAGTCCCCGCCCCCGTCTTCCTCCTCCGCCGTCACCAGCGGCCGGCGTCGCCCAGCTGCGTGATTCGCCGCCCACCAGGAAGTGCTCCGCCACCTTCGCCAAGTACCTGCTCCGCCGCCTTCGTCGCTAGATACTGCTCCGTGCCATCGCCCAGACCTGTGCCGCCGCAATTACCTGCGGGCGTCGCCGGAACCTCCCGACACGTCCTCCTCGAGCTCGCGCACGTCCTCCTCGAGCTCCGGCGCATCCTCCTCAAGCTCCAGTGCGTACTCCTTGAGCTCCGCGCGTGCGCCGCCGCAATTCCTCCTGGCCGTGATCCTCCGCGCGTGCGCTGCCGCAATCCCTCCTGGTCGCAATCCTCTACGGGCTTCGCCGGAAACTGCCTCCATGATCCGGTGGACCAGGAGTTCACGCGCTTCCTCCTTGATCTCCAGCTCGTCCTCCTCAATCTCCCGCGCGAGCCCGTGCTGCTCCTTCTTCCCTGCCCGCGCGCCCGCCGGTGGATTTCCTCTACCCATACTGCTTCTGCTTCTCCCCCGCCGGTGGAGCTCCTCTGCCCATACTGCTGCTGCTCTTCTGCCCAGCTGCCGCCACAGCTCCTGTTCATCTAGAAGAAGAAGGTACTGTAAGGAGTTGCTCCTCTGCTCCTTGTGCTCCTTCGTTCCTGTTTGTCACAAAGAACATTGTTAACTGAATACTATACTCTCCAATGATAACTGAAGAACAAAGAACAAAATGAAAGTAGCTTGAAGATTTCAGGTTATAAGTCAATGTGGGCGCTACTGAATTATGCTTGTGTGGATCAGCTGCTAGACATCATTTTTATTGTGGGTTTGCAAGTGCTACATCAGCTGGTTCACCATGTGGGGATCGGCCGCTCGATCCAAATGAAATTGTGAATTTGCAAGTGCAGACTGGCTATTTGTGCAGTGCTCTGTTTCAGTTTCAGAACCTGAAATCTTCTTGCTGACTTCTCCATGGAGTTATTTGCTTACTTGTTAGAGCAGAGTAAGCCTATTATTTGCAAGTGCAGACTGGCTACTTGTGCAAGTGCAGACTGGCTACATATTTCACATACATTTTGGAGTACTCTTACTAGCTTCTTGTTAAATCTGAATGAATGATCTGTCCTGAATATTTCACATACATTTTTCACTATGTTTGGAGTACATGCTTAACTGCCATTTACTATGCCATTTCATCAAGTGCTAGTAGAATTTTCCCCGACATGTCTGAATGTCAGCTGGCTTATCAAGCTATATCAAGGAATGTAAGCTTTTCTTTAAAAAAAGGAATGTAAGTTGAATAGCGTGAACCGAAGCAAAACTCTAATAGAACTGCTGCTATGGAGATGATAAATACTGCTGCTGTGGAGATATGTATAATTATACTGCTGCTACTGTGGCAATATTAACCTCCATTGCAGAGAGATTGTTGAGCTATCGAAATACAGGAAAAAAAGAAGCATCACGCAGTGAGCAAAAGATAAAGCTCATTAACTTACAAACATAGTGGACACAAAATTATCTCGGACTGCTGTATCACAAGCTGTATGCCAGGCTCAGTTAAAATTTAGATCCTCTAGAGGCACGACCAAGAATTCTTTACATATTAGGAACATTTCAAAACCATGAACAGTTTTAAAACGAGTGAACATTTTTGCTGAATGCTACCTATATTTTGTTAATGTCATGAGGACTTTTTAACATCTTGTCATTTTGGCTGGCATCTAGACAGCACACACACATACAGTACATTAGATGCACTGTATATTCAACTCAAAATTATTTGATTTATTAAAATTATTGGAATTTAAATGACAGGACTGACAAAATTTTGTTTACTGAATTTTGCTTTCAAAATTGTTGTTGACATGGTCATGGTCATTTGCAATCTTCAAAATTTGGCTTGAACATGATACTTTTTGTTTAATCTGGACATGTGTATGGTTTGTATGGTGGCTCCAGTAATAACTTTGTGTGTGTATTCTTGTTTGACTAGTGCAAATGCATTTCTTGTTTGACTTGCATACTCATTTTGTGTGTGTATATTCTTGTTATGGTACCATGGTGTACTCATCTTTTGTCATTGATGGCAGGAAACATAACTATGGATTTGAACTTGATGCCTCAAAAGGAAGAACATGAAACTATGGATTTGAACTTGATGCCTCAAGAGGAAGACGATGAAGGTATTAATTTGGATTGGATCCCTGAACAGGAGGAACCTCAAGTGGCAGAGAATGGTACTATGGATTTGAACTTGATGCCTCAAGAGGAAGACGATGAAGCTATGAACTGGATGCCTCAAGAAGATGAAGGGAAAGAGGATGAAGTTCAAGAGGAAGAGGATGAAGTTATGAATTGGATACTTCAAGAGAAGAGAAGAGAATTGTCAGATAAGGAGAGGCATGGTGTTTACTTTGCCCTGCTGGTAATCGAGCTCAGAGATGGGTCTGTTCAACCAGACAACAAGCTGCTAGTCTCAAACCTGTTGGACATAAGTGTACGATCTGTTGAAAGAATCTGGGAACATGCTAAAAAGCAAATTGCCGATGGCAAAGAAGTAGATGTCTCAAGCAAGAAGCCAGGAAGATCCGGCCGAAAGAGAAAGGAGCTAGATCTAGAGAGGACCTCAACAATCCCACTGAATAAAAGAAGAACAATTTGATCTCTGGCACGGTCTCTAGGTGTGGCCCGATCGACCCTACATAAGAGGTTCCAGTTGAATGAGCTCAACCGCATCACAAGTACCGTGAAGCCTCACCTCAAGCTAGAGAACAAGCTTGCGACATTGAAATTTTGTATGTCCATGGTCGATGACAGTTCGATCTCAACTTCTCGGGCTATGTTAAAACCAATGACAAATATGGTTCACATCGATGAGAAGTGGTTTGACATGACGAGAGTGAAGAATAGTTACTATGTACTTCCAGGAGAACCTGAACCGAAGCGCACCGTGTCAAACACTCACATCATTGGGAAGGTGATGTTCCTAACAGCTGTTGCCAAGCCTCGATATAACAATGAGGGGGAGCTAACATTCGATGGGAAGATCGGCATGTGGGCATTCATCGAAGAGACTGAGGTGAAGCGGACAAGTCAAAACAGAACAAAGGGAACAAAAGTGTTGACATCAGTGAAAGTAACCAGGCCTGTGTGTAGAGATTATCTAATCAATAAGGTTATCCCGGCAATTCAGGATAAGTGGCCTGACGATGATGAGGGAGCAACAATATTCATCCAACAGGATAACGCAAAGCCTCATGTCCTTCCCAATGATGTAGCTTTTCGAGAAGCTTTGGAACAAACTGATCTTGACATCCGATTGCTACAACAGCCCCCAAATAGCCCTGAGTTAAATTGTTTGGACCTCTGCTTCCATAACTCTCTCCAGTCTCTAACCGACTGCAGGTCACCTACGAACATCCAGGAACTGGTACAAGGTGTGGAAGAGGAATTCGAGAACTACGACCCCGACAAGTTGCACAGAAGCTTTATCACATTAGAAGCAGTTATGTTTGAAGTTATGAAAGACAAAGGAGGAAATCAATATAAGTTGCCCCACTTGCACAAGGATCGCGTTCAGAATGCTGGAATGGAAATAACCGGTGTATATTGCGACAGTCGGGTCATTGTTGATACTAGGGCCATTATAGAAGAAATGGAAATTGCAATAGGAAAAGAAAATGAAAGGAAAGAATTAGCTAGAGAAGGGAAAAGAAAGAAAAGTAAAGGGAAGGGAAGGGAAGAAGTGGCCAGAGAAAGGAAAATAATGTAGTCAAGAGGGGACAAAGAGGCCCTTATGTCATGTAGTCAGGTGCTCCTTGTGTATGTCTTGTGTCAAGAGGGGACAAAGATGCCCTTATGTCATGCCCTTGTGTATGCCTTGTCTAATCCTTGTATATAAACTCCTTATTGGAATTTATTGGAATTTGGGTTATTTGGAATTTGAATTATTTGAATTGATTTGGATTAATTTTAGTTATTTGAATTAATTTAAAGTATTTGGATTTATTTGAATAATTTGGATTAAAACTGAATTTGTGCTAACTTACTTTGCAATTTAGGACAATATGAATCTGATCAACAATAGAAAAATAGAACATGTATTGTCAATACAGGTTTGGACTTGTACTCCAAATGAAGCAAAACTCTTGCAATTTTTCAGTTTCAATTTTCCTGCGAAGCAAGTGCCCTGTTTTACAAACTGTCAAAAAGTCATAGTACTCCAAATTAACTTCTGCTTAGTGCTAGAGCAGGTCTTCTAAGCTAAGATCCTAATTAACTTCTAAGTACCTACACATCATAAGATAGTAGTGGTGGTAATCCTTCTGCTAAATGCTAGAGCAGATCTTCTCAGCTAACAAAAGAATATGGGTTTGCATGGTTTGTATGGTGGCTCCAGTAATAAAACTGTAGATATCTACTGATGATGATATCTCCTTGGGGCCCAGTGGTTCACAATATCACTTCTGCTAGTATTTTCAAGATTCAGTGCCATCAAAAACAGAATCAATGGTGGCATGGCATGCTTGATGTGATGTAACTAATCTTTGCACCATAACCTTTGCCATTTCAGAAATGCACTAATTAAATTTCTAAAATGAAGCTATAGCTATACAGTGTCCTGTTCTGACAGTAGCTAGGTACTGTAGATATGATAGCTGAACCTTCTGATGTAATGCTGGTACAATGGCACGCCGTCGAACACGCCGGACCTCCCCATCAGCCGGGATCAGGCCGGTGCCCATCACAAACTCCAGTATCTCCGCAAGGATACCCTGCACCCACCATGATCAAACAAGTACTGAATCAAACAGGCATCCTGCTGATTTCTGAAGCCTTCTGAAACATTTCTCTACTGTTCGGAAATGACTAGAACCAAACCTTGGAATAAGCCTTGGAGTTGTCCCTCAGGATATGCTTAGCTACATCCGGATCAGAGACGATAAGGAAAGACTGGAGGAAGCAGATGAAAAAGAAGGTGCAGAGCATTAGCAACATGGCAGCTTTCAGAAGGCTGAAATTTTGGGGGCAATTGGGTTAATGGCGAGCTCACCTTGGGCCCGAAGTTGAGGCGGAAGACACCGCCGTAGGTGAGGAAGAGGCCGTAGAACGGCAGGAAGAAGGCCTCCCCAGCGACGGACGCCAGCGACCCTGACCGCCTGCGGCAGCTCCGGCCCCCTGCGCTCGCCGCCCGCTACCTTGGTGAGCAGCCCGGCCGCGAGCTCCCCCGGCGGGCCGAGCTTGGCCAACCTCGCCACGACGGGCGCGAGCCATCTGAACAGAAGAATTCAAGCACCGCGCATGATCCAATCAGCACCGGAGCTGCACGAGGGGAAAGAAATGCGGGGAGAGGATAAGGGATTGGCTGGGGAAGTGAGTGACCCGGGCCCCTGGGCGGTGAACGAGGTGGTCGAGGTCCACGAGGGCGTAGCGCACGGTGTACTTGAAGGCGTGCCCCGCCGGCCGCCGGCGCGAGTGCCGGACGCGGCCCTCGTACAGCCGCACGGTGCCGGCGCTATCGGGGTAGCAGAAGAAGCTGAAAATCAGCTCCGTGAAGGCGAAACTCTTGACGTTGGCCGACTGGAGGATCTCGCCCTCGCTCCATGGCGTCGACGGCACCATCGTCATTGACGGCGAGGATGACACCTGGCTGCTCGTCGGCCTTTAGGTTGTTGTTGGTGGTCCGGATCCGGCGCCTCCGGGCTCTTCGACGGCAGTTCCCGCGCAGCCGGAGCAGAGCGCGGCGGTAGCTGGGGAAATCGAAGATCTTTTTGAAGAAGGGGGGAGCTTGGGGAGGCAGGCAGGCAGCAGCTGCGGCAGCGGAGTAGGAGGCAGTTGCGGCATGAGAGCGGGGGAGCAGGGGGGCTACGGTGGCAGGGAGTAGGGCAGCTGCAGCTGCGGCGGTGGGGAGCAGGGAAGCTGCGGCGGCGGAGAGCAGCGCAGGTGCTGCTTCTATCGGAGGAGGATGACGAGGAGCGCAGGTTTGGTCGGGAGAAGCTAGAGGGGTTTTTTGTAAAAATGCCGTCGCGACATGTTTTTCGGGACGGAGGGAGTACCTACATTAGATGCGACGTTTGTGAGCTGTCATTTGTTTGTTGTTTTTCCGACAGCCACTATAAAAAAATCTGTCTTTTCAAAACCATTGTTTGTATTGTGTGCATCCCTCTCTCCCTCCCTATATCTCTTATCCCACCCCAAACCCATGGACCCAATAGAGGATGAATGGAGATGAACTCACATTTTCAGGACCGATAAGCCAATTGGAGACAGACCGATGGATTCAGAACATGGAGGATCACATGAAAAATAAACCTATAGTCGGAAAGGATATGACCCAGCATGCCCTTCAATGCTTTGAAAGAGGTGCCACTACTTGGTAGAGGATGTACCAAACCATCAATGGATGGCAAGGAGTAACCACTTGGAAAGAATTTAAGTTGACTTTGCCAAAGACTCGGTTTGTGTCCCAGAAATTGAAGCCTTATGGAAGTGATATGAAGAAACCTTGTGCATACAAACTCTGTGGAGAAATAGGACACAACCATAAAGAACACAAGGATGAATGCCTTCATTGTGAAGAAAGTCACCCAACTGAAGAATGCCCAACTAGGCAGATCACTTGTTTCTTGTGTGAAGGGACTACCCACTACCCTGCTCAGCATCACATTTACCCCATGGTACAAAGAACCATCCACCAGAAGAAAAAAGCAATGAAAGGAGCCCTAATGGAAATTTTAGAAGAACCTATGATGAAGGAAGAGGTGGAGGACACACCCGAAGAAGACCAAATTAAACCCTGCACCAAGTCATGCTATTCATGTGGAGAAGAAGGACACATCTCCTAGAATTGTATGAATGGGGATCTAGTAGAATTCCCGACGGAGGAAGTAGAGTATGACCCACAGGAAATAGAAGCCCTGATTGGAATGGAAAAGTCCAGAAAGAGAAGTAGATTGGATTCCAGAAAGGATCTGAGTCATATCACTTGTTATAGGTGCAAGGAGTCAGGGCACTACCTCAGCAGTTGCCCAAAAAGGAAGCCAAGGACCCAAGGAGGCTATGCAGTCATAAGGAAACCTCGAGACTTGTCATAAGTAATATGTTTTCGTTGTAATGGAGCAGGGCACTTTGCCAGGGATTTTCCCAAGGAGAAGGAGACTTGTGATAAATAGTTGAGTTTGCAACAAAGAAGTATAGTAGTAGTAGTGAGAAAAATTATATTGAAGTGTTGAGTTGAGGCATGTAATGGAAATGCATGAGATTATAATAATTTGAGAATCAATAAAGTTAGCATCGTTGGTACTGATTTGGATTTTATGAGTAGTTACTCTATGAAGAAAGATTTTTACCATTTTCGAGGATATGAGAATTATGGTCTATGGAAGATTTGTGCATTTTAAGGGTGGTAGTACCCTGTGAGGACCCGTGACCTTTAGAAAAGATAAGGAATATTTCATGGGGTGGATTTCTGAAAAAATAAGTACGAGTTTATCTCGATATGTGGGATATCCCCAGGAATATGAAGAGATGAAGTACTATTGGATATAAAGGAGGTATGATGTTGGTAATATGGAGCAATTGTAACTCCATGATGAGTCTGAGTAACCACGTTTGGTTTGGTGCAAATAGAAGGAAGGAAGATAGTATAATTGGATGGAATGAAGAATACTAGGAAGCTGGGTGTTGGAATAATGATCAGTTGCCCCCGATGAGGAGTTCAAGGTTTGCAAGTGATGAGATGGGCCATAACCCACAGGCCCCAGGACCTGCCAAGAAGCAAGCACACTCTTGCTGAAGGAAAAACCCTGGAAGAAGTTACGACTTTATTAATAGACGATCTTATAGGAGTAACGCAAAACCTGAGAGTTGTGAAGGAACGATAGATGTTTGTTTGGCTTGCAGAATCAATGGATTTATCCGAGCTTGGTTCGTCGACAAGAGAAATTCTGCAATGCTGGTGAGGATGACCGAGTGTTAGAATGCGAGATTCGCTAAACCATATACAAGGTAATGATTTGGGTGCGGGATGGATTGATCACCATACCAACTTACTCTTATTATTCGCTTTGCTACATGGGATGGTAAATCTGAGTGACTTACCTATAGTAGAGAGACGACGATCAAAACCTTGTTTGAACCTTAGAATGGTATATCAATTTTCCCTTGTACAAGGCAGTTGTTGCCAATCGTAGGATATACAGTGAGGTTCAGCCTAGACCCATTTTCTGTAGGAGAAACCATAAATTGTTGACCATCATGAGATATCGATAGTTGTTTAGTATTGGCGCCAGACCCGTTAGCTAAGAAGACCCGGTCTCGGAATAACCTTACCAAGATGAAAGGACAGAAGAATTGAGGAAAAAGGTTATGCCACTACCGGAAGAGCCAGAGAAGGAATTTTCCCGAGAATTTGAGAAGATCGGCCCCGTCAAGAATAAGTATGGAGTGTATGAGTACTGATGGGACCGTAACAATGTTTCTAAGGGTGGTAGCACCCCAGACCTCCGGAGAAGATCGATGGATTTTTAGAAGACCCTGACCCTAACCTATTTCTTGCTAGCCTCTCCGAATCTCGAGGACGAGATTCATTTTAAGGGTGGTAGGTTTGTAACATCCCAAAATTCTAAATTTTGGAATGTTATATTAAATAGATAGATTTGATTGTTGTTTGATTGATTGACTGAAAGTGAGTGAATTTGAAACTTTTTGAAAGTTAAATGAGAGGGAATAAAAGGACTTTCCCAAACTTTCATATTTTCTTTCTGATCTCCTTGAATTCAAATTCTTTTCAAATACAAAACCCTGGAGAGAAGATGACATGACTTCTTCCATTTAAATAAATGAATGGGTTTTAGAAAATATTTGAATTTCATTGGGAAATATTTCAAATTCAGAAACTTCAAGCAACTCAATGATTTTCATGAGGGAAGATAAAATGACTTCTTCAAAACATATGAAATATGAGTTGGGAGTTTAAAAGGATCAAATTCAAAGTCGTTTTGAAATTATTTTTCAATTTGGAATTATTTGGGTTTTATTCAAATTATTTTTTCTCTAAAAATAAAATATATGGAAATTAGGGTAAAATGATTCCCTACATCAGAAAATTGGAGAAAAATAAATTTGAATTAATTTTGGATTGAGGTAATAGTATTTATGTTACTTTATACATGTGATTTACCTATGTTATAAATCCTCGAGTATTGTGTGTGTCAGCATACCGATCCAGGGATGACACTTAAGCACAGAGACTTGACCGTCTGAGGTCGGGTCGCTACAACAAGCATAGAAATTTTATTACTGTCCACATAAGCAAAATTCTTCTCATTCGGAATAGTGGGAGTATCATAAGAAACCCAAATACTACAAATTGTTTCCACATTAAAAGAGTAATGTTTAGAGAAAGGGTACTCATAATCATGACAAGTTTTATAAATATAATCATCATAAGTAGCAACTTTGTTCTCATCATAATCAATTGAAACCTCTTCCAAGATAGTGGAATCATTACTAAATAAAGTCATGACCTCTCCAAATCCACTTTCAAAATTATCACAATAAGCTTCAACATCCTCCAAAATAGTGGGATCATTACTTCCTAAAGTTGACACTCTTCCAAACCCACTTCCATCAATATAATCATCATAAGTAGGAGGCATGCTGTCATCATGATAAATTTGCTCATCAAAACTTGGGAGGCTAAAAATATCATCTTCATTAAACATAGCATCCCCAAGCTTGGGACAAACATTAATTGCAGCAAATATATTCTCAAACACGTCATTCTCATCAAACATAGCATCCCCAAGCTTGGGCCTTTTCATATCATAAGCATAATCACTCTCATCATTAATAGTATGGATAGCACCAATAGTATAGCAATTATCATCATCACAATGAGTAATAGGAGCAACATCATTTGGGAGGGATACCTTTCTACCTTTGCTCCTCCGTCTTTTCTTTTTCTTCTTCACATCATGTGTGGGTTTAGCCCTATTTTTTGAGCTCCTTATTAATGAGATTGGTTGAATAGAAAGCTCCTCCTCGTTACCTGATTCATCACAAGAAATAATAGGAGGATATTGGGAAGTCTCTTCCCTTTCATTAGTATTCTCTTCATCTTATATTTGTTTTCTTTTCTTTATGTAATTGGCAATATAAGGATCTTCAATGCAATTCACCGCACAATACATATAAATTTCCTCTAGATCAAAATCAAGAACTTTATCAAGGACAAATTCTGGAAGATCCTTAGTTAAACGTTTCATTTCTTCATAACCCACAAGCAAACTAAGTTCATTATGATGTGCAAGGAAAATCAAGTCATCACAATTTTTGGACACGATACGAACATGAAACAATTTGCATTGGGTATTTAGATGATCACGTTCATTGCAAAGTTCACATGTGTGGCAAAGATATTTAAAATTTCCAGCACAAACATCTAGCCTTTCTTGCAACCATTTATTTTCTAAATACTTATGCCTCTTGCAAAATCTATATTCCCTATTTGGTGTGTACTTGCAAACTCTATGCACTCCACAAAACTTGACATGCTTATAAGAGACATTTTCATCATGACTAATGCAATCATCATTAGTACTACGTATATTCAAAGAGTTCATACTAACAACATTGCAATCATGCTCGTCATTCAAAGATTTAGTGCCAAACATTTTATAGACTTCTTCTTCTAGCACTTGAGCACAATTTTCCTTTCCATCATTCTCATGAAAGATATTAAAAAGATGAAGCGTATGAGGCAGACTCAATTCCTTTTTTTAGTTTTCTTTTATAAACTAAACTGGTGATAAAACAAGAAACAAAAAGATTCGATTGCAAGATCTAAAGATATACCTTCAAGCACTAACCTCCCCGGCAACGGCGCCAGAAACTGCTTGATGTCTACTACACAACCTTCTTCTTGTAGACGTTATTGGGCCTCCAAGTGCAGAGTTTTGTAGGACAGTAGCAAATTTCCCTCAAGTGGATGACCTAAGGTTTATCAATCCATGGGAGGCGTAGGATGAAGATGGTCTCCCTCAAGCAACCCTACAACCAAATAACAAAGAGTCTCTTGTGTCCCCAACACACCCAATACAATGGTAAATTGTATAGGTGCACTAGTTCGGCGAAGAGATGGTGATACAAGTGCAATAATGATGGTAGATATAGGTTTTTGTAATCTGAAAATATAAAAACAGCAAGGTAACTAAAGACAAAAGTGAGCGTAAACGGTATTGCAATGCGTTGAAACAAGGCCTAGGGTTCATACTTTCACTAGTGCAAGTTCTCTCAACAATAATAACATAATTGGATCATATAACTATCCCTCAACATGCAACAAAGAGTCACTCCAAAGTCACTAATAGCGGAGAACAAACGAAGAGATTATTGTAGGGTACGAAACCACCTCAAAGTTATTCTTTCTGGTCGATCTATTCAAGAGTCCGTAGTAAAATAACACGAAGCTATTCTCTCCGTTCGATCTATCATCGAGTTCGTACTAGAATAACACCTTAAGACACAAATCAACCAAAACCCTAATGTCACCTAGATACTCCAATGTCACCTCAAGTATCCATGGGTATGATTATACGATATGCATCACACAATCTCAGATTCATCTATTCAACCAACACAAAGAACTTCAAAGAGTGCCCCGAAGTTTCTATCGGAGAGTCAAGACGAAAACGTGTGCCAACCCCTATGCATAAGTTCACAAGGTCACGGAACTCGCAAGTTGATCACCAAAACATACATCAAGTGTATCACGTGAATATCCCATTGTCACCATAGATAAGCACATGCAAGACATACATCAAGTGTTCTCAAATCCTTAAAGACTCAATCTGATAAGATAACTTCAAAGGGAAAACTCAATCCATTACAAGAGAGTAGAGGAGGAGAAACATCATAAGATCCAACTATAATAGCAAAGCTCGCGATACATCAAGATCGTGCCACCTCAAGAACACGAGAGAGAGAGAGAGAGATCAAACACATAGCTACTGGTACATACCCTCAGCCCCGAGGGTGAACTACTCCCTCCTCGTCATGGAGAGCACCGGGATGATGAAGATGGCCACCGGTGAGGGATCCCCCCTCCGGCAGGGTGCTAGAACAGGGTCCCGATTGGTTTTTGGTGGCTACAGAGGCTTGCGGCGGTGGAACTCCCGATCTATTTTGTTCCCCGATGTTTTTAGGGTATATGGATATATGTAGGCGAAAGAAGTCGGTCAAGGGAGCCACGAGGGGCCCACGAGGGTGGGGGCACCCAGGGGGGCAGGCGCGCCTCCCTGCCTCATGGCCACCTCGAAGCTTCGCTGATGTCTAGTCCAAGTCTCCTGCTTACGTTCCAAAAATAACTCTCCCAAAGGTTTCATTCCGTTTGGACTCCATTTGATATTGCTTTTCTTCGAAACACTGAAATAGGCAAGAAAACAACAATTTGGGCTGGGCCTCCAGTTAATAGGTTAGTACCAAAAGTAATATAAAAGTGTTTAGTAAAGCCCATAAACATCCAAAACAGATAATATAATAGAATGAAACAATCAAAAATTATAGATATGTTGGAGACGTATCAATACATATCATTGATGATGTTCAAGGACAATGCAAAGGACTCATGAATACATATGGAAATATCATCATCACATGATTGCCTCTAGGGCATATCTCCAACAGTCTCCCACTTGCACTAGAGTCAATCATTTAGGCATCGTATGCCCATGGAGCTCATGTGCGCCTCATGCTTCGGACGTGGGAGAGGCTTCGTCAATGGATCAACAACATTTGCATCCGTGTGTACCTTGCATATGTTTACCTCACCTCTTTCGACAATGTCGCGGATAAGGTTAAAACGCCTGAGTATGTGTTGGGTTTTATGATGGTTCCGTGGTTCCTTGACTTGCGCAATGACACCACTATTATCACAACAGAGGTCCCATGGATTAGACGCGCCCTCAACCACACCAAGATCAGAAATAAAATTCTTCACCCAAACACCTTCTTTTGCTGCTTCAGAAGCCGCAATGTACTCGTCCTCTGTTGTAGAATCAGCTACCGTATCTTGCTTGGAGCTCCTCCAGTTCACTGCTCCTCCGTTCAGAATGAACACAAACCCATATTGCGATCGACTATCATCCCTATCGGTTTGGAAACTAGCATCGGTGTAACTCTTTACAACGAGCTCATCCTCACCTCCATAAACCGGGAACATATCCTTAGTCCTTCTCAAGTACTTAAGGATATTCTTAACTGTTGTCCAGTGACTCTCACTTGGATCAGCCTGGTATCTTCCCACAATGCTAAGAGCAAAGCTAACATCGGGACGATTACATACCATAGCGTACATGATGGATCCAACGGCCGAAGCATACGGAATCCCATCCACGCGTTTTCGCTCATCAGGAGTCGAAGGACTCTGAGTCTTGCTAAGACTAATGCCATGTGACATGGGCAAGAAACCCTTCTTGGCATCTTGCATGTTGAACCACTTCAACACCTTGTCAATATATGCACTCTGGCTTAATCCAATAAGCCTTCTCGAGCTATCTCTATAGGTCTTGATTCCCAAAATGTAAGCTGCTTCTCCCAAGTCCTTCATCGAAAAACTATTTTTCAATGAGTCCTTGACAGATTCAAGCATTTGAACATCATTTCCAATCAACAATATGTCATCCACATATAAGATCAGAAATGCGACTGAGCTCCCACTAACCTTTTTGTATACACAATGATCACAATCATTCTTGATGAAGCCAAACTCTTTGACCGCTTCATTAAAAAGAATGTTCCAATTCTGAGATGCTTGCCTCAATCCATAAATGGATCTCTGAAGCTTGCATACCATGCTAGACTTCTCTGGATCGACAAAACCCTCCGGTTGTGTCATATACACATCCTCGGTTAAATTTCCATTAAGGAAAGCCATTTTGACATCCATCTGCCATATCTCATAGTCGAAATATGCTGCTATATCAAGAATGATCCGAATTGATTTAGGCATCGCTACCAGTGAGTAAGTCTCATCGTAGTAAACTCCTTGAACTTGTCGATAACCTTTAGCGACAAGTCGAACCTTATGGACTGTGACATTTCTGTCCATATCAGTTTTCTTCTTAAAGATCCACTTGCACCCAATGGCTCGAACGCCATTTGGCAGATCAACCAAGTTCCAAACTTGATTGTCATCCATGGACTTTAATTCGGATCTCATGGCCTCAAGCCATAACTCGGAATCAGGGCTCTCCATCGCTTCTGCATACGTAGTCGGCTTGTTGTTCTCCAAGAACAACACATTGCAGTCATGCAAATTGCATAACCTTTCCGACCTCCGTGGAACCGGTGTCGACTCCACTACGGGTTCCCTGACTAACTCTGGTGTGACAGTATCACCTACCGGAACGTCCCCGTGTGGTTCTCGAATTTCTTCTAGTCGGGCTGTCCTCCCACTGGCCTTCCGATTGAGAAACTCTTTCTCAAGGAAAACTCCATGCCGAGCGACAAACACTTTTCCCTCTTCACGGTTGTAGAAGTAATATCCCAAGGTTTCCCTTGGATATCCCATGAATATGCACTTGTTCGATTTGGGTGTGAGCTTATTCGACTGGAGTCGCTTGACATATGCTTCACATCCCAAATTTTCAGAACAGACAAATTGTGACTCTTCGCAGTCCATATCTCGTATGGTGTCTTATCTATGGACTTAGATGGTACCCTGTTTAGTGTGAAAGTTGCAGTTTCTAGAGCGTATCCCCAAAATGACAAGGGTAAATCCGACTGACTCATCATTGATCGGACCATGTCCAACTGGGTCCGATTCCTCCGTTCCGACACACCATTTCTCTATGGCGTACCCGGAGGAGTCAGTTGTGGAACTATTCCATGACTCTTCAAATGATCATCAAACTACTGGCTCATATACTCACCGCCATGATCAGATCGTACAAGTTTGATTTTCTTGCCGAGTTGATTTTTCACTTCGTTCTGAAACTTCTTGACCTTTTCAAAAGTTTCTGACTTGTGCCTTATCAAGTAGACATATCCATATCTACTCAAGTCGTCAGTAAAAGTCACGAAGTATTGGAAACCACCTATGGATGTCGTGCTCATTGGTCCACATAGATCACTATGTATAAGTTCCAATAGCTCGGACGCCCTCTCGCAACTCTTTGCAAAAGGAGTCTTAGTCATCTTACCGAGTAGGCAAGACTCGCATGTCTCGAATGATTCAAACTCAAACGAAGTTAGAATTCCATCATCATGGAGCTTCTTCATGCGCTTTTGACTAATGTGTCATAGTCGACAATGAAGGAAATATGCCCTAGAGGCAATAATAAAGTTATTATTTATTTCCTTAATTCATGATAAATGTTTATTATTCATGCTAGATTGTATTAACAGGAAACATAATACATGTGTGAATACATAGACAAACAGAGTGTCACTAGTATGCCTCTACTTGACTAGCTCATTAATCAAAGATGGTTATGTTTCCTAACCATGAACAAAGAGTTGTTATTTGATTAATGAGGTCACATCATTAGTTGAATGATCTGATTGACATGACCCATTCCATTAGCTTAGCACCCGATCGTTTAGCATGTTGCTATTACTTTTATCCATGACTTATACATGTTCCTATGACTATGAGATTATGCAACTCCCGTTTACCGTAGGAACACTTTGTGTGCTACCAAACGTCACAACGTAACTGGGTGATTATAAAGGTGCTCTACAGGTGTCTCCGAAAGTACATGTTGGGTTGGCGTATTTCGAGATTAGGATTTGTCACTCCGATTGTCGGAGAGGTATCTCTGGGCCCTCTCGGTAATGCACATCACATAAGCCTTGCAAGCATTGCAACTAATGTGTTAGTTGTGAGATGATGTATTACGGAACGAGTAAAGAGACTTGCCGGTAACGAGATTGAACTAGGTATTGGATACCGACGATCGAATCTCAGGGCAAGTAACATACCGATGACAAAGGGAACAACGTATGTTGTTATGCGGTCTGACCGATAAAGATCTTCGTAGAATATGTAGGAGCCAATATGGGCATCCAGGTCCCGCTATTGGTTATTGACCGGAGACGTGTCTCGGTCATGTCTACATTGTTCTCGAACCGTAGGGTCCGCACGCTTAAGGTTTCGATGACAGTTATATTATGAGTTTATGAGTTTTGATGTACCGAAGGAGTTCGGAGTCCCGGATGAGATCGGGGACATGATGAGGAGTCTCGAAATGGTCGAGACGTAAAGATCGATATATTGGACGACTATATTCGGACATCAGAAGGGTTCTGAGTGGTTCGGGTATTTTCGGAGGTACCGGGGAGTTACGGGATTACGGGAGAAGTAATGGGCCTTGATGGGCTTTAGTGGGAAAAGGAAAAAGGCTGCTGCGCCCCCCCTCCCCTCTAGTCCGAATTGGACTAGGGAAAAGGGGGCCGGCCACCTCTCCTTCTCCTCCTATTCCTTCTCCCTTCCTCCCCTCTTGGTGGACTCCTACTAGGACTTGGAGTCCTAGTAGGACTCCATATCTTGGCCGCACCAATTGGCTTGGCCGGCCTCCTCCTCCTCCATCCTTTATATACTGAGGCAAGGGGCACCCCTTGAACACACAATTGATCATTGAGATCTTTCCTTAGCCGTGTGCGGTGCCCCCTTCCACCAAATTCCACCTAGGTCATATCGTTGCAGTGCTTAGGCGAAGCCCTGCGCCGGTAACACATCAAGATCGTCACCACGCCGTCGTGCTGACGGAACTCTTCCCCGACGCTTTGCTGGATCGGAGCCCGGGGATCGTCATCGAGCTGAACGTGTGCCAAGAACTCGGAGGTGCCGGAGTAACGGTGCTGTGATCGGTTGGATCGCGAGGAGAACGTACGACTACTTCCTCTACATTGTGTCAACGCTTCCGCTTCGGTCTACGAGGGTACGTAGACAACACTCTCTCCTCTCGTTGCTATGCATCACCATGATCTTGCGTGTGCGTAGGAATTTTTTTGAAATTACTACGTTCCCCAACAGTGGCATCCGAGCATAGGTTTTTATGGTTTGATGTTATTTGCACGAGTAGAACACAAGTGAGTTGTGGACGATACAAGTCATACTGCCTACCAGCATGTCATACTTTGGTTCAGCGGTATTGTTGGACGAGACGATCCGGACCAACCTTACGCGTACGCTTACGCGAGACCGGTTCCCTCGACGTGCTTTGCACATAGATGGCTTGCGGAAGACTGTTTCTCCAACTTTAGTTGAACCGAGTGTGGCTACGCCCGGTCCTTGAGAAGGTTAAAACGGAGTCTATTTGACAAACTATCGTTGTGGTTTTGATGCGTAGGTAAGATGAGTTCTTGCTTAAGCCCGTAGCAGCCACGTAAAACTTGCAACAACAAAGTAGAGGACGTCTAACTTGTTTTTGCAGGGCATGTTGTGATGTGATATGGTCAAGACATGATGCTAAATTTTATTGTATGAGATGTTCATGTTTTGTAACCAAGTTATCGGCAACTGGCAGGAGCCATATGGTTGTCGCTTTATTGTATGCAATGCAATCGCGATGTAATGCTTTACTTTATTACTAAGCGGTAGTGATAGTCGTGGAAGCATAAGATTGGCGAGACGACAACGATGCTACGATGGAGATCAAGGTGTCGCGCCGGTGACGATGGTGATCATGACGGTGCTTCGAAGATGGAGATCACAAGCACGAGATGATGATGGCCATATCATATCACTTATATTGATTGCATGTGATGTTTATCTTTTATACATCTTATCTTGCTTTGATTGACGGTAGCATTATAAGATGATCTCTCACTAATTATCAAGAAGTGTTCTCCCTGAGTATGCACCGTTGCGAAAGTTCTTCGTGCTGAGACACCACGTGATGATCGGGTGTGATAGGCTCTACGTTCAAATACAACGGGTGCAAAACAGTTGCACACGCGGAATACTCAGGTTATACTTGACGAGCCTAGCATATAACAGATATAGCCTCAGAACACGGAGACCGAAAGGTCGAGCGTGAATCATATAGTAGATATGATCAACATACTGATGTTCACCATTGAAACTACTCCATCTCACGTGATGATCGGACATGGTTTAGTTGATTTGGATCACGTGATCACTTAGAGGATTAGAGGGATGTCTATCTAAGTGGGAGTTCTTAAGTAATATGATTAATTGAACTTTAATTTATCATGAACTTAGTCCTGGTAGTATTAGCATATCTATGTTGTAGATCAATAGCTCGCATTGTTGCTTCCCTGTGTTTATTTTGATATGTTCCTAGAGAAAATAGTGTTGAAAAATGTTAGTAGCAATGATGCGGATTGGATCCGTAATCTGAGGTTTATCCTCATTGCTGCACAGAAGAATTTTGTCCTTGATGCACCGCTAGGTGACGGACCTTTTGCAGGAGCAGATGCAGACGTTATGAACGTTTTGCTAGCTCAATATGATGACTACTTAATAGTTTAGTGCACCATGCTTAACGGCTTAAGAATCGGGACTTCAAAGACGTTTTGAACGTCATGGACCATACAAGATGTTCCAGGAGTTGAAGTTAATATTTCAAGCAAATACCCGAGTTGAGAGATATGAAGTCTCCAACAAGTTCTATAGCTAAAAGATGGAGGAGAATCGCTCAACTAGTGAGCATGTGCTCAGATTGTCTGGGTACTACAATCGCTTGAATCAAGTGGGAGTTAATCTTCCAGATAAGATAGTGATTGACAGAATTCTCTAGTCACCATCACCAAGTTAGTAGAACTTCATGATGAACTATAATATGCAAGGGATAACGGAAAATATTCCCAAGCTCTTCGCGATGCTAAAATCGGCGAAGGTAGAAATCAAAGAAAAACATCAAGTGTTGATGGTTGACAAGATCACTAGTTTCAAGAAAAGGGCAAAAGGAAAGAAGGGGAACTTCAAGAAGAACGGCAAGCAAGTTGCTGCTCAAGTGAAAAAGCCCAAGTCTGGTCCTAAGCCTGAGACTAAGTGCTTCTATTGCAAAGGGACTGGTCACTGGAAGCGGAACTACCCCAAGTGATTGGCGGATAAGAAGGATGGCAAAGTGAACATAAGTATATTTGATATACATGTTATTGATGTGTACTTTACTAGTGTTCATAGCAACCCCTCAGTATTTGGTACTAGTTCAAGTTGCTAAGATTAGTAACTCGAAACAGGAGTTGCAGAATGAACAAAGACTAGTTAAAGGGCAAGGTGACGATGTGTGTTGGAAGTGGTTCCAAGATTGATATGACTATCATCACACACTCCCTATACTTTCGGGATTAGTGTTGAAACTAAATAAGTGTTATTTGGTGTTTGCGTTGAGCATGAATATGATTTGATCATGTTAATTGCAATACGGTTATTCATTTAAGTTAGAGAACAATTGTTGTTCTGTTTACATGAATAAAACCTTCTATGGTCATACACACCAATGAAAATAGTTCATTGGATCTCGATCGTAGTGATACACATATTCATGATATTGAAACCAAAAGGATGCGAAGTTAATAATGATAGTGCAACCTATTTGTGGCACTGCCGTTTAGGTCATATTGGTGTAAAGCGCATGAAGAAACTCCATGCTGATGGGATTTTGGAATCACTTGATTATGAATCACTTGATGCTTGCGAACCATGCCTCTTGGACAAGATGACTAAGAACGCCGTTCTCCGGAACAATGGAGCAAGCAACAGATTTGTTGGAAATCATACATACTGATGTATATGGTCCGATGAAAATTAAGGCTCGCGACAAGTATCATTATTTTCTGACCTTCACAGATGTTTTGAGCAGATATGGGTATATCTAGATGAAACATAAGTCTGAAATGTTTGAAAAATTCAAAGAATTTCAGAGTGAAGTGGAAAATCATCGTGACAAGAAAATGAAGTTTCTACGATCTGATCGCGGAGACGAATATTTGAGTTACGAGTTTGGTCTTCAGTTAAAACAATGTGAAATAGTTTCACTACTCACGCCACCTGGAACACCACAGCATAATGGTGCGTCCGAACGTCATAACCGTACTTTATTGGATATAGTACAATCTATGATGTCTCTTACCGATCTACCACTATCGTTTTTGGGGTTATGCATTAAAGACAGTTGCATTCACGTTAAAAAGGGCACCATCTAAGTCCGTTGAGACGACACAATATGAACTGTGGTTTAGCAAGAAACCAAAGTTGTCGTTTCTTAAAGTTTGGGGTTGTGATGCTTATATGAAAAAGTTTCATCCTGATAAGCTCAAACCCAAATCGGAGAAATATGTCTTCATAGGATACCCAAAGGAAATTGTTGGGTACACCTTCTATCACAGATCCAAAGGCAAGACATTTGTTGCTAAGAATGGATCCTTTCTAGAGAAGGAGTTTCTCTCGAAAGAAGTGAGTGGGAGGAAAGTAGAACTTGATAAGGTAATTGTACCTTCTCCCTTATTGGAAAGTAGTTCATCACAGAAATCTGTTCCTGTGACTACTACACCAATTAGTGAGGAAGCTAATGATGATGATCATGTAACTTCAGATCAAGTTACTACCGAATCTCGTAGGTAAACCAGAGTAAGATCCGCACCAGAGTGGTACGGTAATCCTGTTCTGGAAGTCATGTTACTAGACCATGATGAACTTGCGAACTATGAGGAAGCGATGATGAGCCCAGATTCCGCGAAATGGTTAGAGACCATGAAATCTGAGATATGATCCATGTATGAGAACAAAGTATGGACTTTGATGGATTTGCCCGATGATCAGCAAGCCATAGAAAATAAATGGATCTTCAAGAGGAAGACGGACACTGATAGTAGTGTTACTATCTACAAAGCTAGAATTGTCGCAAAAGGTTTTCGACAAGATCAAGGTGTTGACTACGATGAGAGTTTCTCACTCGTATCTATGCTTAAAGTCTGTTCGAATCATGTTAGCAATTGCCGCATTTTATGAAATCTGGCAAATGGATAAACAAAACTGCATTCCTTAATAGATTTATTAAAGAAGAGTTGTATATGATGCAACCAGAAGGTTTTGTCAATCCTAAAGGTGCTAACAAAATGTGCAAGCTCCAGCGATCCATCTATGGACTGGTGCAAGCATCTCGGAGTTGGAATATACGCTTTGATGAGTTGATCAAAGCATATAGTTTTATACAGACTTGCGGTGAAGCCTGTATTTACAAGAAAGTGAGTGGGAGCACTACAACATTTCTGATAAGTATATGTGTATGACATATTGTTGATCGGAAATGATGTAGAATTATTCTGCAAAGCATAAAGGAGTGTTTGAAAGGAGTTTTTCAAAGAAAAGATCTCGGTGAAGCTGCTTACATATTGGGCATCAAGATCTATAGTGATAGATCAAGACGCTTAATTGGACTTTCACAAAGCACATACCTTGACAAAGTTTTGAAGAAGTTCAAAATGGATCAAGCAAAGAAAGGGTTCTTGCCTGTGTTACAAGGTGTGAAGTTGAGTAAGACTCAATGCCCGACCACTGCAGAAGATAGAGAGAAAATGAAAGATGTTCCCTATGCTTCAGCCATAGGCTCTATCATGTATGCAATGCTGTGTACCAGATCCATTGTATACCCTACACTGAGTTAAGCAAGGGAGTACAATGGTGATCTAGGAGTAGATCACTAGACAGCGGTCAAAAAATTATCCTTAGTGGAATAAGGATATGTTTCTCGATTATGGACGTGACAGAAAGGTTCGCCGTAAAAGGTTACGTCGATGCAAGTTTTGACACTGATCTGGATGACTCTAAGTCTCGATCTAGATACATATTGAAAGTGGGAGCAATTAGCTAGAGTAGCTCTGTGCGGAGTATTGTAGACATAGAATTCGCAAAATACTTACGGATCTGAATGTGACATACCCGTGGACTAAAAATTATCTCACAAGCAAAACATGATCACACCTTAGTACTCTTTGGGTGTTAATCACATAGCGATGTGAACTAGATTAGTGACTCTAGTAAACCCTTTGAGTGTTGGTCACATATCGATATGAACTATGGGTGTTAATCACATGGTGATGTGAACTATTGCTGGTAAATCACATGGCGATGTGAACTAGATTATTGACTCTAGTGCAAGTGGGAGACTGAAGGAAATATGCCCTAGAGGCAATAATAAAGTTATTATTTATTTCCTTAATTCATGATAAATGTTTATTATTCATGCTAGATTGTATTAATAGGAAACATAATACATGTGTGAATACATAGACAAACAGAGTGTCACTAGTATGCCTCTACTTGACTAGCTCATTAATCAAAGATGGTTATGTTTCCTAACCATGAACAAAGAGTTGTTATTTGATTAATGAGGTCACATCATTAGTTGAATGATCTGATTGACATGACCCATTCCATTAGCTTAGCACCCGATCGTTTAGCATGTTGCTATTACTTTTATCCATGACTTATACATGTTCCTATGACTATGAGATTATGCAACTCCCGTTTACCGTAGGAACACTTTGTGTGCTACCAAACGTCACAACGTAACTGGGTGATTATAAAGGTGCTCTACAGGTGTCTCCGAAGGTACATGTTGGGTTGGCGTATTTCGAGATTAGGATTTGTCACTCCGATTGTCGGAGAGGTATCTCTGGGCCCTCTCGGTAATGCACATCACATAAGCCTTGCAAGCATTGCAACTAATGTGTTAGTTGTGAGATGATGTATTACGGAACGAGTAAAGAGACTTGCCGGTAACGAGATTGAACTAGGTATTGGATACCGACGATCGAATCTCAGGGCAAGTAACATACCGATGACAAAGGGAACAACGTATGTTGTTATGCGGTCTGACCGATAAAGATCTTCGTAGAATATGTAGGAGCCAATATGGGCATCCAGGTCCCGCTATTGGTTATTGACCGGAGACGTGTCTCGGTCATGTCTACATTGTTCTCGAACCGTAGGGTCCGCACGCTTAAGGTTTCGATGACAGTTATATTATGAGTTTATGAGTTTTGATGTACCGAAGGAGTTCGGAGTCCCGGATGAGATCGGGGACATGACGAGGAGTCTCGAAATGGTCGAGACGTAAAGATCGATATATTGGACGACTATATTCGGACATCAGAAGGGTTCTGAGTGGTTCGGGTATTTTCGGAGGTACCGGGGAGTTACGGGATTACGGGAGAAGTAATGGGCCTTGATGGGCTTTAGTGGGAAAAGGAAAAAGGCTGCTGCGCCCCCCCTCCCCTCTAGTCCGAATTGGACTAGGGAAAAGGGGGCCGGCCACCTCTCCTTCTCCTCCTATTCCTTCTCCCTTCCTCCCCTCTTGGTGGACTCCTACTAGGACTTGGAGTCCTAGTAGGACTCCATATCTTGGCCGCACCAATTGGCTTGGCCGGCCTCCTCCTCCTCCATCCTTTATATACTGAGGCAAGGGGCACCCCTTGAACACACAATTGATCATTGAGATCTTTCCTTAGCCATGTGCGGTGCCCCCTTCCACCAAATTCCACCTTGGTCATATCGTTGCAGTGCTTAGGCGAAGCCCTGCGCCGGTAACACATCAAGATCGTCACCACGCCGTCGTGCTGACGGAACTCTTCCCCGACGCTTTGCTGGATCGGAGCCCGGGGATCGTCATCGAGCTGAACGTGTGCCAAGAACTCGGAGGTGCCGGAGTAACGGTGCTGTGATCGGTTGGATCGCGAGGAGAACGTACGACTACTTCCTCTACGTTGTGTCAACGCTTCCGCTTCGGTCTACGAGGGTACGTAGACAACACTCTCCCCTCTCGTTGCTATGCATCACCATGATCTTGCGTGTGCGTAGGAATTTTTTTGAAATTACTACGTTCCCCAACAAACAATGCCAGATGTAAGTCGGATTTATCTCATTAGGCTTATGTCTCTTGACATTTATGTTATAGACTGATTCACCTTCAAGATCTATGATAAATAACCCATTCACAACGGGTGCAAAGCCATGAAACATAGTATTCAAGTAAATAGAACAACCACTGTCCTTAATACTGAATTCATAACCTTGTCTCATCAA
This sequence comes from Aegilops umbellulata, assembly GCA_032464435.1. Classification (NCBI taxonomy): domain Eukaryota; kingdom Viridiplantae; phylum Streptophyta; class Magnoliopsida; order Poales; family Poaceae; genus Aegilops; species Aegilops umbellulata. The sequence continues at coordinate 367,576,709 of CP136054.1, read as the reverse complement.
ACATGAGGTAGAAATAATGTTTCAACTCAAAGCAGGAACATAATAACAATTATCAAGTTCCATTACAAATCCTGAAGGTAAAATAAGTTGCATAGTGCCGACGGCCAATGCAGCAACTCTTGCTTTATTCCCGATGCATATGTCGACTTCTCCTCTTGCGAGATTCCTAGTTATGCTTAGCCCCTGCATTGAGTTGCATATGTGAACAACCGATCCGGTATCATATACCCAAGAGCCACTAGAAACATCAACAAGATAAATGTCTATAAAATATACAACAAGTGTACCTGAAGAAGAAGTCATACTTCCAGTCTTCTTGCCCTTCTCGGCAAGCCACTTGTTGTAGTTCCTTTTCCGGTGTCCGGGTTCCTTGCAATGAAAGCAAATACTCCCCGAGGCCGTCCTTGACTTAGGAGCAATGGCGGTAGTTGGAATTGCCTCCTTCTCCTTGCCCTTTGCCTTAGCCTTTTTCTTGGACCAACTCTTCTTGAACTTAGCCGAGTTCTGCACCATCAATAGTTGACAATGCGTACCTTTCTTGATATCTTGCTCTGCCACTTTGAGCATCCCATGCAATTCAGTGAGCTTCTTTTCCATCCCATGCATATGGTAGTTCGAGATGAACGGCCCATAGCTATCCGGAAGAGAACCCAAAATTGTATCTATGGACAACTCATCCCCAGGTGGGAAGCCAGCCTATCCAGAGCTTGCATGTACCCAATCATCTTGATCACATGCGGGTTCAGTGGATCACCCTCTTTCAGCTTAGAATCCATCAAGGATCGTCAGACGTTGAACCTTTCAGTCCTAGCCTGCATTTGAAATATGCTCTTAAGGTTCTCGATCATATCGAAAGCCTCAATATTTTCGAACTGCTGCTTGATACGTCTCCAGCGTATCTATAATTTTTGATTGCTCCATGCTATATTATCTACAATTTTGGACTATATTGGGCTTTATTTTCCACTTTTATATTATTTTCGGGACTAACCTATTAACCGGAGGCCCAGCCCAGAATTGCTGTTTTTTTGCCTATTTCAGTGTTTCGGAGAAACAGAATATCAAACGGAGTCCAAATGGAATGAAACCTTCGGGAATGTGATTTTCTCACCAAACGTGATCCAGGAGACTTGGAACCTACTCCAAGGAACAAAAGAGGTAGTCAGGAGGGTGGGGGACGCCCCCTAGGGCGCGCCCCTGCCTCGTGGGCCCCTCGAAGCTCCACCGACGTACTTCTTCCTCCTATATATACCTACGTACCCCCAAACGATCAGATACAGAGCCAAAAACCTAGTTCCACCGCCACAACTTTCTGTATCCACGAGATCCCATCTTGGAGCTTGTTCCGGAGCTCCGCCGAAGAGGGCCATCATCACGGAGGGTTTCTACATCATCATAGCCTCTCCGATGAAGTGTGAGTAGTTTACCTCAGACCTTCGGGTCCATAGTTAGTGGCTAGATGGCTTCTTCTCTCTTTTTGGATCTCAATACAATGTTCTCCCCCTCTCTCGTGGAGATCTATTCGTTGTAATCTTCTTTTTGCGGTGTGTTTGTTGAGACCGATGAATTGTGGGTTTATGATCAAGTCTATCTATGAATAATATTTGAATCTTCTCTTAATTCTTTTATGTATGATTGGTTATCTTTGCAAGTCTCTTCGAATTATCAGTTTGGTTTGGCCTACTAGATTGGTTTTTCTTGCCATGGGAGAAGTGCTTAGCTTTGGGTTCAATCTTGCGGTGTCCTTTCCCAGTGACAGAAGGGGCAGCAAGGCACGTATTGTATTGTTGCCATCGAGGATAACAAGATGGGGTTTTTATCATATTGCATGAATTTATCCCTCTACATCATGTCATCTTGGTTAAGGCGTTACTCTGTTTTTAACTTAATACTATAAATGCATGCTGGATAGCGGTCGATGAGTGGAGTAATAGTAGTAGATGCAGGCAGGAGTTAGTCTACTTGTCTCGTACATGATGCCTATATACATGATCATACCTAGATATTCTCATAACTATGCTCAATTCTGTCAATTGCTCAACAGTAATTTGTTCACCCACCGTAGAATACTTATGCTCTTGAGAGAAGCCACTAGTGAAATCTATGCCCCCCGGGTCTATTCTCATCATATCAATCTCCATCACTTTATTATTGCTTTGCTTTTTTTTACTTTGCCTTTTACTTTTCACTTTGCATCTCTATTCCAAAAATACCAAAAATATTATCTATCATCTCTATCAGATCTCACTCCCGTAAGTGATCGTGAAGGGATTGACAACCCCTAATCGCGTTGGTTGCGTTGAGCTATTGTTTTTGTGTAGGTACGAGGGACTTGCGTGTAGCCTCCTACTTGATTGATACCTTGGTTCTCAAAAACTAAGGGAAATACTTACACTACTTTGCTGCATCATCCTCTCCTCTTCGGGGAAAACCAACGCAGTTCTCAAGAGGTAGCAAGAAGAATTTCTGGCGCCGTTGCCGGGGAGTCTACGCAAAATTCAACATACCAAGTACCCACCACAATCCCTATCTCTCGCATTACATTAGTTGCCATTTGCCTCTCGTTTTCCTCTCCCCCACTTCACCCTTGCCGTTTTATTCGCCCTCTCTTTTCCGTTCGCCTTCTTCCCGTATGTATCTTTGTTTGTGTTTCCTTGTGCCTTCTATTTGCTTGCATCTTTGCTTGCTAAAAATCTATTGATATGGATCCACTTAAAGTGTTCTACTTGGATCATCTTCAATCCTTATGCGCTCGTGCTGAAACCCCAACTAGCCTAGTTGATGGGAAATCTTTAGATGAGCATGCTCATTTTGTGCGTCATCGTTTGTCTGAAAAAGGGAGACTCTGACGGTATCATATAAATAGTTTGCTATGCTATGCTTGGAATCTTTGTGAAATGTGTGATTTTACTTGTTGCTCTAAGAACCCTAAAAAACACCTTCCCTATCTATGTGAGTTCAATGATAATGAAATCTTATCTTCTTATGCAAGGGGTGTTTATAGTTACTATGATATCGAACAAACTGAAGAATTTGTCATTTTTAAGGGTGCTCATGAAGTTGCTTCTTTGATTGAAAAGTATGATTTTACTCTCAACAAATCTGAAAGTTCCATCATACTTAAATATTGCAATGAAAACCTTGCTCATAATGTCTATGTGCAAGAATTTATTGAAAGAATGACCGTTGCTTTGGAAGAAAATAATGATATGCATGAATCTATAGATAATCATGATTCCGATGATTTGGTTGAAATATCCCTTGATGAACATGATGCTTGCTATTCTTGTGGCCATGATGCCAATATTTATGAAGACAAACTTGCTATAGTTCCTTATGTTAAAAATGAGATTGTTGCTATTGCACCCATGCTTGATAGCTCCCTCAATGAAAAGCATGATTTCAATGATTTTACTATAAATTCTCTTGATGTAAATTGTGCTAATAATATACAAAACCCTAAGCTTGGGGATGCTAGTTTTTCTATGTCTACTACTTGTTGCAATGATCATGATTGGGGCGATTCTTCTTATGATCCTGAAAATTTATTTAATCCCCATGATGAATATGAGATTGATAATATTGTTTGCAATAATATTGAAAGTGGGTTTGGAAGAGTGTCAACTTTAGATCCCACATATTTCCAGAATATTCAATCTTATGATATTTTTGATAAAAGTGGGTTTGGAGAGGTCATGACTTTAGTTAATGTTAATCCCACTATTTCGGAAGAGTGTCAACTTTGCATGCATGTGGATCGTGTTGAAAATATTTTATATGATAGCTATATTGTTGAATTTTCTTATGATCCTACATGTAATTATTATGAGAGGTGAAAATATGGTTGTAGAAATTTTCATGTTACTAATTTACCTCTCGTCATGTTGAGATTGCTATCGTCTCTTTCTTCTTCCTTCCATATGCTAGTTTTTGCTTGCCTTGATAATTTGTTTGCTTATAAGATGCCTATGCATAGGAAGTATGTTATACTTAGATGTGTTTGTCATGTGTTTTATGATGCTCTCTTTGTACTTCAATTCTAGTCTTTCATGTGAGCATCATTGAAATTATCAATGCCTAGCTAGGGGCGTTAAACGATAGCGCTTGTTGGGAGGTAACCCAATTTTATCTTTAGTATTTTTTGTTTTTGCTTCTGTTTAGGAATATATAATCCATCTCCCTTCTTTTTAGATGTGGTTTTGTTTTTTAATTAGTGTTTGTGCCAAGTTAAACCTATAGGATCTTCTTGGATGATAGTTACTTGATCTTGCTGTAATTTCTAGAAACTTTCTGTTCACGAAAACAATTGTTAAAAATCACCAGAACGTGATAAAATACTGATTCCAATTGCTGCTGATCAATAAACAACTTTTCTAGTTCTTCCTATTCTGGTAGATCTTTTGGAGTTCCAGAAGTTTGCGTTAGTTACAGATTACTACAGACTGTTCTGTTTTTGACAGATTCTGTTTTTGTGTGTTGTTTGCTTATTTTGATGAATCTATGGCTAGTAAAATAGTTTATAATCCATAGAGAATTTGGAATACAGTAGGTTTAACACCAATATAAATAAAGAATTATTTAATTACAGTACCTTGAAGTGGTCTTCTGTTTTCTTTCACTAACGGAGCTCACGAGATTTCTGTTGAGTTTTGTGTTGTGAAGTTTTCAAGTTTTGGGTGAAATCTTTTGATGGATTATGGAACAAGGAGTGGCAAGAGCCTAAGCTTGGGTATGCCCATGGCACCCCCAAGATACTCCAAGTACACCAAAAAGTCAAAGCTTGGGGATGCCTTTCGGGTCTTCCTATTTGTGTCTACTTCCATCTACTTCCATCGGTAATTTTACTTGGAGCTATATTTTTATTCACCACATGATATGTGTTTTGCTTGGAGCGTCTTGTATTATTTGTGTCTTTGCTTTTTAGTGTGCCACAATCATCCTTGCTATACACACCTTTTTAGAGAGCCATACATGAATTGGAATTTGATAGAATACTCTATGCGCTTCACTTATATCTTTTGAGCGTTGTAGTTTTGCTCTTGTGCTTCACTTAGATCTTTTAGAGCACGGTGGTGGATTTGTTTTATAGAAACTATTGATCTCTCATGCTTCACTTATATTATTTTGAGAGTCTTAAATAGCATGGTAACTTGCTTAATAATATTATGCTTGGTATTCAAGATTTGTAAAACTTTCTTTTGAGTGCGTTGAATACTAAGAAAAGTTTGATGCTTGATAATTGTTTTGAGATATGGAGGTGATAATATCAAAGTCATGCTAGTAGAGTAATTGTGAATTTGATAAGTGCTTGTGTTGAAGTTTGCAAGTCCCGTAGCCTGCACGTATGGTAAACGTTATGTAACAAATTTGAAACATGAGGTGTTATTTGATTGTCCTCCTTATGAGTGGCGGTCGGGGACGAGCGATGGTCTTTTCCTACCAATCTACCCCCCTAGGAGCATGCGCGTAGTACTTTGATTTTTGATGAATTGTACATTTTTGCAATAAGTATATGAGTTCTTTATGACTAATGTTGAGTCCATGGATTATACGCACTCTCACTCTTCCATCATTCTAGCCTCTTCGGTACCGTGCATTGCCCTTTCTCACATTGAGAGTTGGTGCAAACTTCGCGGGTGCATCCAAACCCCGTGATATGATACGCTCTTTCACACATAAACCTCCTTATATCTTCCTCAAAACAGCCACCATACCTACCTATTATGGCATTTCCATAGCCATTCCGAGATATATTGCCATGCAACTTTCCACCATACCGTTCATCATGACACATTCATCATTGTCATATTGCTTAGCATGATCATGTAGTTGACATAGTATTTGTGGCAAAGCCATCGTTCATAATTCTTTCATACATGTCACCCTTGATTCATTGCATATCCCGGTACACCGCCGGAGGCATTCATATAGAGTCATACTTTGTTCTAGTATCGAGTTGTAATCATTGAGTTGTAAATAAATAAAAGTGTGATGATCATCATTTTATAGCATTGTCCGAAGTGAGGAATAAAGAGAGAGAGAGAGAGAGAGAGAGGCCTAAAAAAGGGGAAGGCCCAAAAAAAGAAAGAAAAAAAATGAGAGAAAAAGAGAGAAGGGACAATGTTACTATCCTTTTCCACACTTGTGCTTCAAAGTAGCACAATAATCTTCATGATAGAGAGTCTCTTGTTTTGTCATTTTCATATACTAGTGGGAATTTTTCATTATAGAACTTGGCTTGTATATTCCAACAATGGGCCTCCTCAAGTGCCCTAGGTCTTCGTGAGCAAGCAAGTTGGATGCACACCCACTTAGTTTCTTTTGTTGAGCTTTCATACATTTATAGCTCTAGTGCATCCGTTGCATGGCAATCCCTGCTCCTTGCATTAACATCAATCGATGGGCATCTCCATAGCCCATTGATTAGCCTCGTTGATGTGAGAACTTCTCCTTTTTGTCTTCTCCACATAACCCCCATCATCATATTCTATTCCACCCATAGTGCTATATCCATGGCTCACGCTCATGTATTGCGTGAAGGTTTATGAGTTTGAGATTATTAAAGTATGAAACAATTGCTTGGCTTGTCATCAGGGTTTTGCATGATGAGAGCATTCTTGTGTGACTAAAATGGAGCATGACTAAACTATATGATTTTGTAGGGATAAACTTTCTTTGGCCATGTTACTTCGAGAAGACATAATTGCCTTGTTAGTATGCTTGAAGTATTATTACTTTTATGACAATATGAACTTTTGTCTTGAATCTTTTGGATCTGAATATTCATACCACAATTGAGAAGATTTACATTGAAATTATGCCAAGTAGCACTCCGCATCAAAAATTCTCGTTTTATCATTTACCTACTCGAGGATGAGCAGGAATTAAGCTTGGGGATGCCTGATACGTCTCCAACGTATCTATAATTTTTGATTGATCCATGCTATATTATCTATTGTTTTGGACTACATTGGGCTTTATTTTCCACTTTTATATTATTTTTGGGACTAACCTATTAACGGGAGGCCCAGCCCAGAATTGCTATTTTTTTTGCCTATTTCAGTGTTTCGGAGAAACAGAATATCAAACGGAGTCCAAACGGAATGAAACCTTCGGGAACGTGATTTTCTCACCAAACGTGATCCAGGAGACTTGGACCCTACTCCAAGGAACAAAAGAGGTAGTCACGAGGGTGGGGGACACCGCCCCTAGGGCGCGCCCCCTGCCTTGTGGGCCCCTCGAAGCTCCACCGACGTACTTCTTCCTCCTATATATACCTACGTACCCCCAAACGATCAGATACAGAGCCAAAAACCTAATTCCACCGCCACAACTTTCTGTATCCACGAGATCCAATCTTGGGGCCTGTTCCGGAGCTCCGCCGGAGAGGGCCATCATCACGGAGGGCTTCTACATCATCATAGCCTCTCCGATGAAGTGTGAGTAGTTTACCTGAGACCTTCGGGTCCATAGTTAGTAGCTAGATGGCTTCTTCTCTCTTTTTGGATCTCAATACAATGTTCTCCTCCTCTCTCGTGGAGATCTATTCGATGTAATCTTCTTTTTGCGGTGTGTTTGTTGAGATCGATGAATTGTGGGTTTATGATCAAGTCTATCCATGAATAATATTTGAATCTTCTCTGAATTCTTTTATGTATGATTGGTTATATTTGCAAGTCTCTTCGAATTATCAGTTTGGTTTGGCCTACCAGATTGGTTTTTCTTGCCATGGGAGAAGTGCTTAGCTTTGGGTTCAATCTTGCGGTGTCCTTTCCCAGTGACAGAAGGGGCAGCAAGGCATGTATTGTATTATTGCCATCGAGGATAACAAGATGGGTTTTTTTTATCATATTGCATGAATTTATCCCTCTACATCATGTCATCTTGGTTAAGGCGTTACTCTTTTTTAACTTAATACTCTAGATGCATGCTGGATAGCGGTCGATGAGTGGAGTAATAGTAGTAGATGCAGGTAGGAGTCGGTTTACTTGTCTCGGACGTGATGCCTATATACATTATCATACCTAGATATTCTCATAACTATGCTCAATTCTGTCAATTGCTCAACAGTAATTTGTTCACCCACCGTAGAATACTTATGCTCTTGAGAGAAGCCACTAGTGAAACCTATGGCCCCCCGGGTCTATTCTCATCATATCAATCTCCATCACTTTATTATTGCTTTGTTTTTTTACTTTGCCTTTTACTTTTCACTTTGCATCTCTATACCAAAAATACCAAAAATGTTATCTATCATCTCTATCAGATCTCACTCCTGTAAGTGACCGTGAAGGGATTGACAACGCCTAATCGCGTTGGTTGCATTGAGCTATTGTTTTTGTGTAGGTACTAGGGACTTGCGTGTAGCCTCCTACTAGATTGATACCTTGGTTCTCAAAAACTAAGGGAAATACTTACGCTACTTTGCTGCATCATCCTCTCCTCTTCGGGGGAAACCAACGCAATGCTCAAGAGGTAGCACTGCTGCAGATCGGGCTCCATAGAAGCCAGCATGCGACAACTGATCTCGTTTGATTCATCCACGAGTTTCTAGTAGGCATTTCTGGCTGTGGCATTAGCATTATCGGCAGGTTCCTCTAGAAGCGGATTCTCTAGAACTTGTTCCTTTTTCTCATGCCTAAGAACAATTCTTAGGTTTCTATACCAGGTGGTAAAGTTTGTTCCATTCAATTTATCTTTTTCCAGGATTGATTTCAACGCAAAAGGGGTAACTTGAGAAGGTGGTGCCATTGATCTACAACAGAAATATGCAAAACACTAAGACATGTATTCATGAAGAGTAATTCATATTAAACATTTTAATAAGATCATTACTCCCACTAAAATCAACATCCCTCCGTTGATACTTAGTGATTCAAGATTCAAGATCAACATGTCAACTAGTGAGCTTTTGCATCACCGCTAGAGGACAAGATCACTCCATAAGAAACTCTTGCTAATCGTATCTCCATACGACTCTTATTGTTGGGGACATCTCATGCCTCGCCAACTCCTATGCCTCGTGGCCCAAAACTATTTTGATAGCCACGACAAGTCAACCAATGCTTCGCGTGTAAGTGTCCGACACAAACCCATCACTTCAAGGAGATCTAGTGGCACCCTAATTTCATAGGCCCGCCACTAAATATACTTGACATGTGAAGGTGCAGCAATTGGGGAGGCATTAGTACTTGACATTCTTTGAAGGATCACCCTACTTAAAACATCTACCATGCAAAAGAAGGGTGCATAAAAGGGATAAACTCTCACAGGCAGTTTATATATGTGTGATATGGTATAGCCCCTTGTCACAGCGCATGGTGATGTCCATCTCCACGTGCGCGGTCTGCCCATGGATGGTTGTCCTCGTGGTGATCTCCATCTCCACGCCATGGTGTCAACCGCTAAGTCTTACATAAGATACTATGCTATTAAATACTGATAGCTACTGAAAGTAAATTACATTACATGGCTTCTCATGTTGACACACAGGTCATTAATACAATAATGGGACAACCATATGGCTCCTTCCGGTAGCCGCACTCATGACATGCAGGTCATGAAACAATAATATACAAGCAACATACATGGGCTATACCAAATCACAGTCATTCCCTGCAAAACGAGTCAGACGTTCTACCACCGAAGATAAAACCTCCTGAAACTCTATCTTCCAAGCAGATTTTGGCCTAGCCATCCAACTTTTCGTTAGCTTCAGTTTGACAGGTCGTGGAGCAAAATCGGAGTTCGTATGCAAAAGTTACAGCCGTTTTACCGAGACCGCTCCAACAGATTTCAGCACCGCGGAAATCACATTTCCAAGATGTTGATCTATGTTCCGATTCGATCAATCTCATTGATCTTCGCATGCTGTATCCGGATTTATGCTCCACTATCTACCCCGATGGCGGAAACCGACCGGTATGGGTAAGTCGTGTCACGACCTCTGCGTCACGATCACGGAAACAAGATCACGAAACCAACCTTCAACACTGACGTGTGCGACCAATCTCATCGACCCGCACTTAAACCGATCTACATATCTCATATGCATATCATCGAATTTATCACTACATAGCGGAGGCTCTGATACCACTGTAGGAATACGTGGTACACTACGCTAGCGCCAAATAAAATTTTCTACCACGCACCCAAGATCATGCTGCTGGAAATAGATCACGGGATCGGGTTTACCACTAGACGCGTAGTCACCGCAGCGGAAGTAGAGTTGGTGATGCGTGTAGCTGATCTCCCGAGCTGTCTCCTCCTTGCATCGTCGATCTCACACGAACAGCGAAGAGCCGTGAACAGTGATCTCCCGCGAACGGCGCCTCGCGGTTCCCTCGAACGGTTTGTCCAAGCAGCTCAGATGTGATGCCTCCAAGGTATCCACACGTGCGGGGTGCAACGGCGGGCAGCGGACTGCTAGGTCCGATCGCACGTCATGGGCGTGGGGAGTGGAAGCGGCTATCGAGGGTTGGATTAAGCTCGACCCTAAGTGGTGCGCCCACTCTGTTGGAAATATGCTCTAGAGGCAATAATAAAATGGTTATTATTGTATTTTCTTGTTCATGATAATTGTCTATTGTTCATGCTATAATTGTATTGACTGGAAACTGTAATACATGTGTGAATACATAGACCACACCATGTCCCTAGTGAGCCTCTAGTTGACTAGCTCGTTGATCAATAGATGGTTATGGTTTCCTAACCATGGACATTGGATGTCATTGATAACGGGATCACATCATTAGGAGAATGATGTGATGGACAAGACCCAAACCTAAGCATAGCACAAAGATCGTGTAGTTCGTTTGCTAAAGCTTTTCTAATGTCAAGTATCATTTCCTTAGACCATGAGATTGTGCAACTCCCGGATACCGTAGGAATGCTTTGGCTGTGCCAAACGTCACAACATAATTGGGTGGCTATAAAGGTGCACTACGGGTATCTCTGTAAGTGTCTGTTGGGTTGGCACGAATCGAGACTGGGATTTGTCACTCCGTATGACGGAGAGGTATCTCTGGGCCCACTCGGTAATGCATCATCATAATGAGCTCAATATGACTAATGAGTTGGTCACGGGATCATGCATTACAGTATGAGTAAAGTAGCTTGCCGGTAACGAGATTGAACGAGGTATTGGGATACCGACGATCGAATCTCGGGCAAGTAACATAATGATTGACAAAGGGAATTGTATACAGGATTGATTGAATCCCCGACATCGTGGTTCATCTGATGAGATCATCGTGGAACATGTGGGAGCCAACATGGGTATCCAGATCCCGCTGTTGGTTATTGGCCAGAGAGCTGTCTCGGTCATGTCTGCATGATTCCCGAACCCGTAGGGTCTACACACTTAAGGTTCAGTGACGCTAGAGTTGTTATGGGAATTAGTGTGCAGTTACCGAATGTTGTTCGGAGTCCCGAATGGGATCCGGGACGTCACGAGGAGTTCCGGAATGGTCCGGAGGTAGAGATTTATATATGGGAAGTCCTATTTTGGCCACCGGAAAATGTTCGAGATTTTTCGGTATTGTACCGGGAAGGTTCTAGAAGGTTCCGGAGTGGGGCCCACCTGCATGGGGGACCCACATGAACATGGGTAGTGGGCGCAAGGCCCCACACCCCTGGTCAAGGCGCACCAAGATCCCCCATTAGAAGGAATAAGATCATATCCCGAAGGGATAAGATCAAGATCCCTAAAAAAGGGGGATAACAATCGGTGGGGAAGGGAAATGATGGGATTTCCCCCCCATCTTTGCCAACTCTAAATGGACTTGGAGGGCAAGAAACCAGCCCCCCCACCCCTATATATAGTGGGGAGGCACATGGGAGCCGCACCCCTTCCCCTGGCGCAGCCCTCTCCCTCCCCAACACCTCCTCCGTAGTAGTAGTGCTTGGCAAAGCCCTGCCGGAGAACTGCAAGCTCCACCACCACGCCGTCGTGCTGCCGGAGCTCTCCCTCAACTTCTCCTCTCCCCTTGCTGTATCAAGAAGGAGGAGACGTCCCCGGGCTGTACGTGTGTTGAACACGGAGGCGCCGTCCATTCGGCGCTAGATCGGATCTTCCGCGATTTGAATCGTCGCGAGTACGACTCCATCAACCGTGTTCTTGTAACGCTTCCGCTTAGCGATCTTCAAGGGTATGAATATGCACTCCCTCTCTCTTGTTGCTAGCATCTCATAGATTGATCTTGGTGACACGTATGAAAATTTTGAATTTACTACTACATTCCCCAACAGTGGCATCATGAGCTAGGTCTATGCATATTTTCTATGCACGAGTAGAACACAAGTTGTTGTGGGCGTCGATTTTGTCAATTTACTTGCCGTTACTAGTCTTATCTTGATTCGATGGCATCGTGGGATGAAGCGTCCCGGACCGACCTTACACGTACTCTTACGTGAGACATGTTCCACCGACTTACATGCACTAGTTGCATAAGGTGGCTAGCGGGTGTTTGTCTCTCCCACTTTAGTCAGATCGGATTCGATGAAAAGGGTCCTTATGAAGGGTAAATATAAATTGGCATATCACGTTGTGGTTTTGGCGTAGGTAAGAAACGTTCTTGCTAAGAAACCTATAGCAGCCACATAAAAACTTGCAACAACAATTAGAGGACGTCTAACTTGTTTTTGCAGCATATGCTGTGTGATGTGATATGGCCAAAAAGGATGTGATGAATGATATATGTGATGTATGAGATTGATCATGTTCTTGTAATAGGAATCACGACTTGCATGTCGACGAGTACGACAACCGGCAGGAGCCATAGGAGTTGTCTTAATTTATTTATGACCTGCGTGTCAACATAAACGTCATGTAATTACTTTACTTTATTGCTAAACCGTTAGCCATAGTAGTAGAAGTAATAGATGACGAGACAACTTCATGAAGACACGATGATGGAGATCATGATGATGGAGATCATGGTGTCATGCCGGTGACGATGATGATCATGGTGCCCCGAAGATCGAGATCAAAAGGAGCAAAATGATATTGGCCATATCATGTCACTATTTGATTGCATGTGATGTTTATCATGTTTTACATCTTATTTGCTTAGAACGACGGTAGCTTAAATAAGATGATCCCTTGCAATAATTTCAAGAAAGTGTTCCCCCTAAATGTGCACCGTTACGAAGGTTCGTTGTTTCGAAGCACCACGTGACGATCGGGTGTGATAGATTCTAACGTTCGAATACAACGGGTGTAAGCCAGATTTACACACGCAATACACTTAGGTTGACTTGACGAGCCTAGCATGTACAGACATGACCTCGGAACACGGAAGACCAAAAGGTCGAGCATGAGTCGTATAGAAGATACGATCAACATGAAGATGTTCACCAATGATGATTAGTCCGTCTCACGTGATGATCGGACACGACCTAGTTGACTCGGATCATGTATCACTTAGATGACTAGAGGGATGTCTATCTGAGTGAGAGTTCATTAATTAATCAGATGAACTTAATTATCATGAACATAGTCAAAAGGACTTTGCAAATTATGTCGTAGCTTACGCTTTAATTCTACTGTTTTAGATATGTTCCTAGAGAAAATTTAGTTGAAAGTTGATAGTAGCAATTATGCGAACTGGGTCCGTAAACTGAGGATTGTCCTCATTGCTGCGCAGAAGGATTATGTCCTTAATGCACCGCTCAGTGAGCTGAACCTCGAGCGTCGGTTGTGGATGTTGCGAACATCTGACATACACGTTTTGATGACTACATGATAGTTCAGTGTGTAATGCTAAATGGTTTAGAATTGTGGCACCGAAGACATTTTTTTTAAACGTCGCAGAACATATGAGATGTTCTGAAGACTGAAATTGGAATTTCAGACTAGTGCCATAGTCAAGAGGTATGAGACCTCTGACAAGTTTCTTAAGCCTGCAAACTAAGGGAGAAAAGCTCAATCGTTGAGCATGTGCTCAGATTGTGTGAGTACTACAATCGCTTGAATCGAGTGGGAGTTAATCTTCCAGATGAGATAGTGATGGTACTCCATAGTCACTGCCACCAAGCTATTGGAGCTTCGTGATGACCTGTAACATATCAGGGATAGAGATAATGATCCTTGAGCAACTTGCGATGTTTGACACCGCGAAAGTAGAAATCAAGAAGAAGCATCAATTGTTGATGGTTAAACCACTAGTTTCAAGAAGGGCAAGGGAAAAAGGGATACTTCATGAAACGGCAAAACAGTTGCTGCTCTAGTGAAGAAACCCAAGGTTGAACCCAAACCCGAGACTAAGTGCTTCTATAATAAGGGGAACGGTCACTGAATCAGAACTACCCTAGATACTCGGTAGATGAGAAGGTTGGTAAGGTCGACAGAAGTATATTGGATATACATTATAATGTGTACTTTACTAGTACTCCTAGTAGCACCAGGGTATTAAAATACCGGTTCAGTTGCTAAGTGTTAGTGACTCGAAATAAAAGGCTACAGAATAAACGGAGACTAGCTGAAGGTGAGATGACGATATGTGTTGGAAGTGTTTCCAAGGTTGATGTGATCAAGCATCACATGCTCCCTCTACCACCGATATTGGTGTTAAACCTAAATAATTGTTATTTGGTGTTTGCATAGACATGATTGGATTATGTTTATTGCAATACGGTTATTCATTTAAGGAGAATAATGGTTACTCTAGTTATTTGAATAATACCATCAATGGTATTGCACCTAAAATGAATGGTTCATTGAATCTCGATCGTAGTGATACACATGTTCATGCCAAAAGATATAAGATAGTAATGATAGTACCACATACTTGTGGCACTGCCATTTGAGTCATATTGGTATAAAACACATGAACAAGCTCCATGTTGATGGATCTTTGGACTCACTCGTTTTTGAAAAGATTGAGACATGTGAACCATGTCTATTGGTAGATATGCATGAAGAAACTCCATACAGGTGGATCGTTTGGACTCACTTGATTTTGAATCACTTGAGACATGCAAATCATACCACATGGGCAAGATGACTGAAAGGCCTCGTTTTCAGTAAGATGGAACAAGAAAGCAACTTGTTGGAAGTAATACATTTCGATGTGTGCAGTCCAATGAGTGCTGAGGCACGCAGTGGATATCGTTATGTTCTTACTTCACAGATGATTTGAGTAGATGCTAAGTATATTTACTTGATGAAACACAAGTCTGAATTATTGAAAGGTTTAAGTAATTTCAGATGAAGTTGAAGATCGTCGTGACAAGAGGATAACATGTCTATGATATGATCATAGAGATGAATATCCGAGTTACGAGTTTGGCACACAATTAAGGCATTGTGGAAATTGTTTCACAACTAATACCGCCTGGAACACCATAGTGTGATGGTGTGTCCGAACATCATAACTGCACCCTATTGGATATGGTGCATACCATGATGTCTCTTATCGAATTACCACTATCGTTTATGGGTTAGGCATTAGAGACAACCGCATTCACTTTAAATAGGGCACCACGCAATTCCGTTGAGACGACACCGTATGAACTATGGTTTAGAGAAACCTAAGCTGTCGTTTCTTAAAAGTTTGGGGCAGGACGCTTATGTGGAAAAGTTTCAGGCTGATAAGCTCGAACGCAAAGCGGATAAATGCATCTTCATAGAATACCCAAAATAGTTGGGTATACCTCCTATTTCAGATCCGGAAGCAAAAGTGATTGTTTCTAGAAACGGGTCCTTTCTCGAGGAAAAGTTTCTCTTGAAAGAATTGAGTGGGAGGATGGTGGAGACTTGATGAGGTTATTGAACCGTCACTTCAACTAGTGTGTAGCAGGGCACAGGAAGTTGTTCCTGTGGCACCTACACCAATTGAAGTGGAAGCTTATGATAGTGATCATGAAACTTCGGATCAAGTCACTACCAAATTAACCTCGTAGGTCGACAAGGATGCGTACTACTCCAGAGTGGTACGTAATCCTGTATTGGAAGTCATGTTGCTAGACAACAATGAACCTACGAGCTATGTAGAAGCGATGGTGGGCCCGGATTCCGACGAATGGCTCGAGGCCATAAAATCCGAGAGAGGATCCATGTATAAAACAAAGTATAGACTTTGAAAGAACTACTTGATGGTCGTAAGGCTGTTGGGTGCAGATGGATTTTAAAAGGAAGACGGACAATGATGGTAAGTGTCACCATTAAGAAAGCTCGACTTGTCGTTAAGATGTTTTCCGACAAGTTCAAGGAGTTTACTACGATGAGACTTTCTCACTCGTAGCGATGCTAAGAGTCTGTTGGAATTATATTAGCAGTTACTGCATTATTTATGAAATCTTGCAAATAGGATGTCAAAACATTGTTTCCTCGACAATTTTCTTGAGGAAAGGTTGTATGTGATACAACCAGAAGGTTTTGTCAATCCTGAAAGATGCTAACAAGTATGCAAAGCTCCAGCAATCCTTCTAAGGATTGGAGTAAGCATCTCGGAGTTGGAATATATGCTTTGATGATGGTCAAAGATTTTTGGGTTTATACAAAGTTTATGAGAAACTTGTATTTCCAAAGAAGTGAGTGGGAGCACTATAGAATTTCTGATGAGTATATGTTGTTAACATATTGTTGATCGAAAATGATGTAGAATTTCTGGAAAGCATATAGGGTTGTTTGAAAAGTGTTTTTCAATGGAAAACCTGGATTAAGCTACTTGAACATTGAGCATCAAGATCTATAAAGATAGATCAAAAACCGCTTAATAGTACTTTCAAACAAACACATACCGTGACGAGATTTTGAAGGAGTTCAAAATAGATCGGCAAAGAAGGAGTTCTTGGCTGTGTTATAAGGTGTGAGTATTGAGTAAGACTCGAAACCTGACCACGGCGGAATAGAGAGAAAGGAAGAAGGTCGTCCCCTATGCTTTAGACGTAGGCTCTACAGTATGCTATGCTGTGTACCGCACCTGAAGTGTGCCTTGCCATGAGTCAGTCAAGGGGTACAAGAGTGATCTAGGAATGGATCACAGGACAGCGGTCAAAGTTATCCTTGGTAACTAGTGGACTGAGGAATTTTCTCGATTATGGAGGTGGTAAAAGAGTTCGTCGTAAAGGGTTACGCCGATGCAAACTTTGACACTAATCCAGATTATTCTGAGTAGTAAACTGGATTCGTATAGTAGAACAGTTATTTGGAATAGCTCCAAATAGAGCGTGGTAGCTGCATCTAGGAGATGACATAGAGATTTGTAAAGCACACACGGATCTGAAAGATTCAGACCCGCTGACTAATAACCTCTCTCACAAGCGAGATATGATCAAACCACATGGGTGTTGAATTCATTACAATCACATAGTGATGTGAACTAGATTATTGACTCTAGTGCAAATGGGAGACTATTGGAAATATGCTCTAGAGGCAATAATAAAATGGTTATTATTGTATTTCCTTGTTCATGATAATTGTCTATTGTTCATGCTATAATTGTATTGACTGGAAACTGTAATACATGTGTGAATCCATAGACCATAACATGTCCCTAGTGAGCCTCTAGTTGACTAGCTCGTTGATCAATAGATGGTTATGGTTTCCTAAACATGGACATTGGATGTCATTGATAATGGGATCACATCATTAGGAGAATGATGTGATGGACAAGACCCAAACCTAAGCATAGCACAAAGATCGTGTAGTTCGTTTGCTAAAGCTTTTCTAATGTCAAGTATCATTTCCTTAGACCATGAGATTGTGCAACTCTCGGATATCGTAGGAATGCTTTGGGTGTGCCAAACGTCACAACGTAACTGGGTGGCTATGAAGGTGCACTACGGGTATCTCCGAAAGTGTCTGTTGGGTTGGCACGAATCGAGACTGGGATTTGTCACTCCGTATGACGGAGAGGTATCTCTGGGCCCACTCGGTAATGCATCATCATAATGAGCTCAATGTGACTAATGAGTTGGTCACGGGATCATGCATTACGGTACGAGTAAAGTGACTTGCCGGTAACGAGATTGAATGAGGTATTGGGATACCGACGATCGAATCTTGGGCAAGTAACGTAACGATTGACAAAGGGAATTGTATACAGGATTGATTGAATCCCCGACATTGTAGTTCATCTGATGAGATCATCGTGGAACATGTGGGAGCCAACATGGGTATCCAGATCCCGTTGTTGGTTATTGGCCAGAGAGCTGTCTCGGTCATGTCTGCATGATTCCCGAACCGTAGGGTCTACACACTTGAGGTTCGGTGACGCTAGAGTTGTTATGGGAATTAGTGTGCAGTTACCGAATGTTGTTCGGAGTCCCAGATGAGATCCGGGACGTCACAAGGAGTTTCAGAATGGTCCGGAGGTAAAGATTTATGGGAAGTCCTATTTTGGCCACCGAAAAATGTTCGGGATTTTTTGGTATTATACCGGGAAGGTTCTAGAAGGTTCCGGAGTGGGGCCCACCTGCATGGGGGACCCACATGAACGTGGGTAGTGGGGGCAAGGGCCCACACCCCTGTTCAAGGCGCACCAAGATCCCCCCTTAGAAGGAATAAGATCATATCCCGAAGGGATAAGATCAAGGTCCCTAAATAAGAGGGATAACAATCGGTGGGGAAGGGAAATGATGGGATTTCTTTCCCCCACATTTGCCAACGCCCCAATAGACTTGGAGGGCAAGAAACCAGCCCCCTCCACCCCTATATATAGTGGGGAGGCGCATGGGAGCCGCACCCCTTCCCCTGGCGCAGCCCTCTCCCTCCCCAACACCTCCTCCGTAGTAGTAGTGCTTGGCGAAGCCCTGCCGGAGAACTGCAAGCTCCACCACCACGCTGTCGTGCTGCCGGAGCTCTCCCTCAACTTCTCCTCTCCCCTTGCTAGATCAAGAAGGAGGAGACGTCCCTGGGCTGTACGTGTGTTGAACGCGGAGGCGCCGTTCGTTCGGCGCTAGATCGGATCTTCCGCGATTTGAATCACCGCGAGTACGACTCCATCAACCGTGTTCTTGTAACGCTTCCGCTTAGCGATCTTCAAGGGTATGAAGATGCACTCCCTCTCTCTCTCGTTGCTAGCATCTCATAGATTGATCTTGGTGACACGTAGGAAATTTTTGAATTTACTACTATGTTCCCCAACACACTCCCCTTTATATAGACCTCTGAGGTGGGCTCAACACTTGATCCCACTAGGAGTCTGCGTCCGTTTTCCACTCGGATCCAATCTCGAATGGGCTGCAACCCCTTAAGTGTGCGACCCTATAGGTTCACGTACACATGGACATGACCAAGTCGATAGTTGGTAGCGGCTCCTAGCAGAACATGCCAACTCCCATGTGTGCGTAAAGTCGTTTGACGAACCTCGACAATGTGTCATATGCAATATTCCTTTTGCCTAATGATATTTGTTGTCGAGCTCAAGGCGAGTACTTGTCACCCTTGTGATAGCTCGACCTCTCTTCTCGAAACCGTGATACAAATTCCCGAACTGGGTTAACACTTAACCCAAGACGCGCGGCCATGCTTTGCGAATCTAATCACTCAAGAGGTCCTAGAGAATATCTCTCCAAATAGGAGGTGCAAATCCCATCTTGGTCAACCATGTCTCGCGACATGTCTCATGACTCACCCGAAAGCTACCTTTATAACTACCCAGTTACGGAGTAGCGTTTGATAGACCCTAAGTGAGTCGATCCTCATCCCGAGAACATGTGAGGACCTCAGCTCAAGGACATGGCATAGCCATTGTACTTGAGACTAACAGATGACAATATCTCGATGTGTCTCAAGGTGGGTCTGTCCGGCTCGGTGATCTCCATCCCCGAGCACATACTATCGGTTTATCATCTCCATGCACATGATTTGTGACACATAGTCATCAACAGAGTCGTATACTAGTCAAGGATATGTGTCCGCATAACCTTATCAACTAGGGACCATTAGAACAATCATCATACAATACATAGTTCCACAAACAAGTCACATACTCATTGATACATATCATTGATGATGTTCAAGGACAACGCAAAGGACTCATGAATACATATGGAAATATCATCATCACATGATTGCCTCTAGGGCATATCTCCAACAATATGGTCTGACAAACCACTTCTGTAGCTAACTACATCGAGCAATTTGAGTTGATTATTAATCATTTGAGATCTTACTTTCATACTATTCACCCGTATTATTTCCTTACTTGATTTGTGAAGGGATTGCGGAAGGACATTCGTACGGTGGTGGTCGTCAAACGCCCACCTGATCTAGACACCACATGTGCACTCGCGCTGCTTCAGGAGGAGGTGGCTGACGGGGTGTTTGGCGCTCTACCTCGCCCACCAGAGCCACCAGTGCAGCCCGCCGTGGCTATGCCACTTCCACCACCACCATCACGTATGGTGTCGCCAGCTCCAGCGACCGATCGACATGGCACGGACACATCACACATGGACTCCGCCAAGATGAAGACACTCTGGGATTACAAGCGTGCCCGGGGTCTTTGTTTCAAGTGCGGCAAATGATGGGGGCACAATCACATGTGCCCCGCGTCGGTACAACTGCAAGTGGTCGAGGAACTCCTCAATATCTTCGGCATCGACAACGTCACTAACTACATGGCAGCATCAACGTCCACTCAAACGGGCATGGAGATCTCTTGTTAAGCTCTGTCGGGTGGCGTCTTCGCCAAAGCCTTCCAGCTGCGCGCTTGGATCCAAGGCCACGAGGTCCTGATGCCGGTGGACTCTAGTAGTTCCATGTCATTCATCAACCAGACGCTGGCAACCAAGTTTTCTGGTGCTCGCCCTCTGTCGCACGCTTGCAAGATCCGCTTAGCCGATGACGGTAGACTTTCCTGTACCTCTGAGCTGCCGACCTGTGTTTGGTGCACTCAGGGAAGTGAATTTGTCAGGGACATGAAGATCCTCAGCTTGGGCACCTGTGACGCAATCTTGGGAATGGATTGGTTGGAAGCAAATAGCCCTATTGATGTAGACCGAACCTCGTGGCGAGATTCGATCTATTTTTGCGGCCCGACCTTTGACGACACTCCACCTTTTGCAGCAGTAGCCTCTCACCCGCGCACGCAATGTACACAAAGAAGAGGGTTTGAACCTTGTGGCTCAGCACAAGAGAAACATTCTGGACGACAACACCTCATGCGCAAAACAATTTCCTCACGGAAATTGCAACAAAGAGGTTTTCTAAATTTACCTCAAAAACTTGATATGGGTGTCTACCCTCGAAATCACATCTCTATTTCATGCAAAAATATAACATGTATTACATGGCGCACATACATGGACTTATATAATGGTCGACTCTAACTTAATCGACAAACTCAACGCGATCCACACTCCGGGCATTATTAATTCAAGGTGGTTTGGGGGACAATCCACACTCAACGGGGCGATGCATACCACCTTACATCCACTTCTTCAACACTGTGTGCTATTGTTCTTCGATGACATTCTCGTGTTCAGTAAGACCCTAGAGGACCATGTGAGACATCTTAGGAAGGCATTCCAACTACTGCAACACGATCAATGGGAAGTGGAACTCTCCAAATGTGAGTCTGGCCAACGACAGCTCTCGTACTTGGGCTATGTCATCAGCGACAAAGGCGTCGCCACTGAACCCAGCAAGGTGCAGGCAGTAGTCAACTGGGCAACACCATCCGACGTCAAAGGAGTTCGTAGCTTCCTGGGACTAGCAAGCTACTACAGGCGCTTCGTGCGCAATTTTGGTGTCATAGCGCGACCTTTGTTCAATCTCTTGAAGAAAGGAGTACCTTTTGTCTGGACAAGCAACACTGACATGGTGTTCCAACTACTCAAGCAACAACTCGGTCTTAGCACTGCCTGACTTCCAAGAGCAATTTACTGTGGAAACAGATGCGAGTGAACAAGGAATTGACACCGTCCTACAACAAAAAGGGCATCCTATAGCTTTTATGAGTAAATCTCTTTGTCCTAGATACCAAGGAAGATCGACATACGAGAAGGAATTCTTAGCAATCATTGTGGCAGTGGATCAATGGCGGTTGTACTTGCAACATGCAGAATTCGTCATACACACAAATCAAAAGAGTTTGATACACCTAGAACAATAAAGACTCGCCACCATGTGGCAGCAAAAAGCCTTTACTGAGTGATACATCTCCAACGTATCCATAATTTTTTATTGTTTCATGCTATTATATTATATGTTTTGAATGTTTTATATGCATTAATATGCTATTTTATATTATTTTTGGGACTAACCTATTAAACTAGAGCCCAGTGCCAGTTTTTGTTTTTTCCTTGTTTTTGAGTTTTACAGAAAAGGAATACCAAATGGAATAAAACTTTCCCGAAGATTTTTCTTGGACCAGAAGACATCCAGAGGTATTGGAGAGGGGGGCGGAAGGTTCCCGAGGAGGCCACAAGCCTCCTAGGTGCGCCCCCTTGTGGGCCCCTAGGGAGTCCTCCAACCCTAATCTTTGCACTATAAATTCCAAAATATTCCCCCAACATCAGAAGCATCCACCAAAATACTTTTCCGCCACCGCAAGCCTCTGTTCCCATGAGATCCCTCCTTGGGGCCTTTTTGGCACCCTATCAGAGGGGGATTCGATCATGGAGGGCATCTACATCAACCCTGTTGCCCTTCCGATGGAGCGTGAGTAGTTTACCATAGACCTACAGGTCCATAGCTAGTAGCTAGATGGCTTGTTCTCTCTCTTTGATCTTCAATACAATGTTCTCCTTGATGTTCTTGGAGTTCTATCCAATGTAGTATTCTTTTGCGGTGTAATTGTCAAGATCCGATGAATTGTGGATTTATGATCAGATTATCTATGAATATTATTTGAGTCTTCTCTGAAATCTTTTATGCATGATTAAATATCTTTGTATTTCTCTTTGAATTACCGGTTTGGTTTGGCCAACTAGATTGGTTCTTCTTGCAATGGGAGAGGTGCTTAGTTTTGGGTTCAATCTTGCGGTGTCCTCACCCATGACATAGTTGTTGGGAAACGTAGCATGCAATTTCAAAAAAATTCCTACGCTCACGCAAGATCTATCTAGGAGATGCATAGCAACGAGAGGGGGAGAGTACATCTACGTACCCTTGTAGGCCGAAAGCGGAAGCGTTTGACAACGCGGTTGATGTAGTCAAACTTCTTCTCGTTCCGGCCGATCAAGCACCGAACGTACGGCACCTCCGAGTTTTGCACACGTTCAACTCGATGACGTCCCTCGAACTCTTGATCCAGCAAAGTTTCAAGGAAGTAGATGAGTTCCGTCAGCACGACGGCATGGTGACGGTGATGGTGAACTGATCCGTGCAAGGCTTCGCCTAAGCACTACGAGAAATGACCGAAGGCATAAACTGGGGAGGCGGGCGCCGCACACGGCTAACAATTGTTGGTGTGTGCTAGGCGCCCCCTCCTCATATATATAGGTGGGAGGGAGGGAGGGAGGAGCATCCATAGGAGGCGCCCAAGTAGGAGGAATCCTACTTGGAGTCCCTCCCAAGCCGGGTGCCCCCTGCCATATATAACTGAGGTGGAAGGAAAGAGGGGGGGGGGAGGAAGTAGGTATCCTAATCCACACTTTCCTTGCCCTCCCCTCTTTCCTTCTCCTCCTCATAGGGCTGGCCGCTATAGGGGCGTACCAGGGCTGGTGTGTTCCCTCACTTGGCCCATAAGGCCCATATCTTTGTGGGGGGTGACCGAAACTCCTTTTCGGTGACCCGATAAGTACCCGGTACCCTCCAGAACACTTCTGGTGTCCGAATACCATCGTCCTATACGTCAATCTTTACCTCTCGACCATTTAAAGACTCCTCATCATGTCCATGATCTCATCTGGGACTCCGAACAACATTCGATCACCAAATCACATAAATCATATAATACAAAATCGTCATTGAACGTTAAGCGTGCGGACCCTACGGGTTGGAGAACTATGTAGACATGATCGAGACACCTCTCCGATCAATAACCAATAGCAGAACCTGGATGCTCATATTGACTCCTACATATTCTACGAAGATCTTTATCGGTCGAACCGTAATGACAACATACGATATTCCCTTTGTCATCGGTATGTTACTTGCCCGAGATTTGATCGTCGGTATCTTCATACCTAGTTCAATCTCGTTACCGGCAAGTCTCTTTACTCGTTCCATAATACATCATCCCGCAACTAACTCATTAGTCACATTGCTTGCAAGGCTTCTTATGCTGTGCATTACCGAGAGGGCCCAGAGATACCTCTCCGATATTCGGAGTGACAAATCCTAATCTCGGTCTATCCCAACCCAACAAACCCCTTTGGAGATACCTGTAGAGCATCTTTATAATCACCCAGTTAAGTTGTGACGTTTGATAACACATAAGGTATTCCTCCGGTATCCGGGAGTTGCATAATCTCATAGTCAAAGGAGTATGTATTTGACATGAAGAAAGCAGTAGCAATAAAACCGAAGGACCAATATGCTAAGCTAAGGGAAGGGTCTTGTCCATCACATCATTCTCCTAATGATGCAATCCCGTTCATCAAATGACAACACATGTCTATGGTTCGGAAGCTTAACCATCTTTGATTAACGAGCTAGTCTAGTAGAGGCTTACTAGGGACACAGTGTTTTGTCTATGTATCCACACATGTATCAAGTTTCCGGTTAATATAATTCTAGCATGAATAATAAACATTTGTCATGATATAAGGAAATACAAAATAACAAATTTATTATTGCCTCTAGGGCATTTTTCCTTCAATAGTAGGGGTAGCGAGGCACATATTGTATTGTTGCCATCAAGGGTAAAAAGATGGGGTTTTCATCATATTGCTTGAGTTTATCCGTCTACATCATGTCATCTTACTTAAGGCGTTACTCCGTTCTTATGAACTTAATACTCTAGATGCATGTTGGATAGAGGTCGATGTGTGGAGTAATAGTAGTAGATGCAGAATTGTTTCGGTCCACTTGACACAGGCGTGATGCCTGTATTCATGATCATTGCCTTGGATATCGTCATAACTTTGCGCTTTTTTATCAATTGCTCAACACTAATTTGTTTACCCACCGTGTGTTTTCCTTCAGGAGAGAATCCTCTAGTGAAACGTGTGGCCCCCGGGTCTATTTTCCATCATATACTTTCAGATCCATAAGCTAAAAACCCAAAAATACCTTGCTGCGATATATTTATATTTATTTTAGTTTGCTCTTTTATTTATCTTTTATACCTATCTCTATTAGATCTCACTCTTGTTCATGACCGTGAAGGGGTTGACAACCCCTTTTTCACATTGTGTGCAAGTGTTTGTTAGTTTGTGCAAGTGCATAGATTGGAGACTTGCTTGTGCTTCCTACTGGATTGATACCTTGGTTCTTAACTGAGGGAAATACTTATCTCTACTTTGCCGCATCACCCTTTCCTCTTCAAGGGAAAAATCAATGCAAGCTCAAGAAGTAGCAGGACGAATTTTTGGCACCGTTGCCGAGGAGGTTCTACATCAAGCCTACCAAGTACCCATCATAAACTCTTGTCTCTTGCACTTAAATTATTTGCTATTTTCCTCTCATTTTCCTCTCCCCCACTTCTAAAACGTTTTTAGAAAAATACAAAAATATTTTCCTTTTTATTCGTCCTTCTTTTGTTCGTCTTCTCGTTTGCTTCTATGCTAGACTGTTTTCTTGCCTTTATGGCTCAACCAAAGAGTTCCGATCCTTACTACAAGAAGTTGGAGGAAATTGAAAATAATGCAAAAAAAATTATGTCCTTACAATTTGAGCATAATAGTTTCTTCAGGAACGAACTTAAGGAATAAAAAACTATGATGGAGTATATTAATAAAGAGCTTGACAATGTTACTAAGGAAATCTATGGTCTTAAATCTCAATTTTCTCTTATTGAAAATGTGGTAGGCCAAATCTTTGATAAACAAACCACTTTGGTCAATAAGATAGCCGCTAAACCGGAGTTTTGCGAAAATAATGATGAAGATCTTAAAGTTATTGGTGTGACTCCTATTGAATCTTTGTTTTCTAATATAAATCTTTATAAAGATGGGACTAGAGATGAGTCAACTTTAGCTAGAGGGCGTCCCAATGATTTGGAGTTTAAAGATCTTAATGGAAAAAATATAAAAGTGGGATTGGAGAGGTAAAAACTTTGAGTAGCAATGAACCCATCTTTTGGATTTCAAGGATTTTAATTATGATAATTGTTCTTTGATAGAATGTATTTCCTTGTTGCAATCCATGCTCAATTCACCTCATTCTTATAATCAAAATAAAGCTTTTACTAAACATGTCGTTGATGCTATGATGAAATCTTTTGAAGAAAAACTTGAGTTGGAAGTTTCTATCCCTAAAAAGCTTTATGATGAGTGGGAACCTACTATTAAGATTAAAATTAAATATTATGAGTGTAATTCTTTGTGTGATTTGGGTGCTAGTGTTTCCACTATTCTGAAAATTTTATGTGACGTGTTAGGTCTCCATAAACTTGATGATTGTTCTTTAAATTTGCATCTTGCGGATTCCACTATTAAGAAACCTATGGGAATAATTAATGATTTTCTTATTGTTGCAAATAGGAATCATGTGCCCATAGATTTTATTGTGCTTGATATAGATTGCAATCCTACATGTCCTATTATTCTTCGTAGACCTTTCCTTAGAACGATTGGTGCAATTATTGATATGAAAGAAGGAAACATTAGATTTCAGTTTCCATTGAGGAAGGGCATGGAACACTTTCCAAGAAATAAAATTAAGTTGCCATATGAATCTATTATATATGAGGGCTACTTATGGATTTAATACCAAAGATGACAATACCTAGATCTATGTTTTATGCCTAGCTAGGGGCGTTAAACAATAGCACTTGTTGGGAGGCAACCCAATTTTATTTTCGTGTTTTTCTGTTTTTTAATAAGTAAACATTATTACCTCTGTAGTAATTGTGTTTTGGTGTTTTACTTAGTGTTTGTGCCAAGTAGAACCTTTGGGATGATTTGGAAGATTGTTGATTCAATTCTGTGAGAAAACAGAAACTTTTGCACCCAGTAACATAATTGATCTGGTCTGTTGGAACGCGATAAATTCTTGATTTTTTTCATATTATTGATATACAAATTTCCCACTCTTTCCTAATTTTTCAGAATTTTTGGAGTTACAGAAGTATGCGAAGTTTCTAGATTACTACAGACTGTTGTGTTTTTGATAGATTCTGTTTACTATGTGTTGTTTGCTTATTTCGATGAATCTATGGGTAGTATCGAGGGGTATGAACCATGGAGAAGTTGGAATACAGTAGATATTACACCAATATAAATTTAGAATGAGTTCACAACTGTGCCTAAAGTGGTGATTTATTTTATTAGACTAACGGATCTCATGAGTTTTCTGTTGAGTTTTGTGTTGTGAAGTTTTCAAGTTTTGGGTAAAGATTTGATGGACTATGGAATAAGGAGTGGCAAGAGCCTAAGCTTGGGGGTGCCTTGGTAATATTCAAGGAAAACCAAGCATCTAAGCTTGAGGATGCCCCGGATGGCATCCCCTTTTTTGTCTTTAATCCATCGGTAAATTTACTTGAGGCTATTTTCTATTCACTACATGATATGTGTTTTGCTTGGTGCGTCTTGTATGATTGAGTATTTGCTTTTTAGATTGCCACAATCATCCTTGTTGTACACAATTTTTGAGAGGGGCACGCATTAATCGTGAATTTATTAGAATACCCTATGTGCTTCACTTATATTTTGAGCTAGGCAGTTTGCTCTAGTGCTTCACTTATATCTTTTTAGAGCACGGCGGTGGCTTTAATTTATAGAAATTGTTGAACTCTCATGCTTCACTTATATTATTTTGAGAGTCTTTAAACATCATGGTAATTTTCTTAGGTTATCAATTTAGTCCTAATATGATGGGCATCCAAGAAGGATATAATAAGAACTTTCATATAAAGAGCATTGGATACTATGAGAAGTTTGATTCCTTGCATTTGTTTTGAGATATAAAGATGATGATATTAGAATCATGCTAGTGAGTAATTGTGGATTGGTACAAATACTTGTGTTAAAGTTTGTGATTCCCGTAGCATGCACGTATGGTGAACCGTTATGTGATGAAGTCGGAGCATGATTTATTGTTTGATTGTCTTCCTTTGCATGAGGGTCGGGGGCGCGCGATGGTTAACTCCTACCAATCTCCCTCCTAGGAGCATGCGTGTATTACTTTGTTTTGATGGCTAATAAGTTTTTGCAATAAGTATTTGATTTCTTTATGACTAACGTTGAGTCCATGGATTATACGCACTCTCACCCTTTCACCATTGCTAGCCTCTCAAGTACTGCACAACTTTCGCTGGTGCATTAAACCCACCATATACCCTTCCTCAAAACAGTCACCATACCTACCTATTATGGAATTTCCATATACATTTAGAGATATATTGCCATGCAACTTCCACCGTTCCATTTATTATGACACATACAATCATTGTCATATTGGTATGCATGATCATGTAGTTGGCATAGTATTTGTGGCATGGCCACCGTTCATAATTTTTATACATGTCACTCTTGATCATTGCACATCCCGGTACACCTCCAGAGGCATTCATATAGAGTCATATTTTGTTCTAGTATCGAGTTGTAATTCTTGAGTTGTAAGTAAATAAAAGTGTGATGATCATCATTATTAGAGCACTGTCCCATGTGAGGAAAGGATGATGGAAGCCATGATTCCCTCACAAGTTGGGATGAGTCTCCAGACTTTATAAAAAATATCCCAAATAAAATAAAAGAGGCCAAAGAAGCCCAAACAAAAAAATGGAAAATGAGAGAAAAAAGAGAAGGGACAATGTTACTATCCTTTTTCCACACGTGTGCTTCAAAGTAGCACCATGACAATGTTACTACCCATTTAGTTTCTTTTTGAGCTTTCATACACTTATAGCTCCGGTGCATCCGTTGCATGACAATCCCTACTCACTCACGTTGATATCTATTGATGGGCATCTCCATAGCCCATTAATAAGCGTTGATGTGAGACTTTCTCCTTCTTTTTGTCTTCTCCACAACCACCATATTCTATTCCACCTATAGTGCTATATCCATGGCTCACGCTCATGTATTGCGTGAAAGTTGAAAAAGTTTGAGAACACCAAAAGTATGAAACAGTTGCTTGGCTTGTCATCGGGGTCGTGCATGATAAAATACTTTGTGTGATGAAGATGGAGCATAGCCACACTATATGATTTTGTAGGGATAACTTTCTTTTGCCATGTTATTTTGAGAAGACATAATTGCTTTATTAGTATGCTTGAAGTATTATTGTTTTTATGTAAATATTAAACTTTTGTTTTGAATCTTATGGATTGTGACGCCCGGATAATCAAGCTACAGTAACCTCTACTAATAATTCCACGTCACCTCGATTACGGTTGCTAATCTCGCGTTAGTTCGAAACCGATTCAAATTCAAATTCAAAAGAAAAGCAAACAACAAAAGTTTTCAAAAAAAATTAAAACTAAAATGTTCGGGTTGTTTCAAATAAATCGTAAGCAATTATGGTGGAGAAACCAAGCTTTTATAAAATGCTTAAATGAACTATAAGGATTTAAACAGTAGCAAAAACAATTAATTAAATGCCTTTTACAAATTAATAAATTACTAAACTATTTTATTTTGTCACCAAACTTTTGTGGCATTGGGGTATTTTGTAACACTAATTTAGGTACTACTTGTATAATTTTATAAAACTAAAATTAAAAGAAACTACAAATAAAAAAAGGAAAAGAAAATATAAAAATAGAAAACAAAACTAACAAAAAACAAAAATCAAAAGATTAGACCCTACCCCCCGGGCCTAACTGCGCCACGGCCCGACTGGCCGCGCACCCAGCCAGCCCAGCTCCCTCCCCGGCCCACCGAACCCACTACAACCCCTGGCCTACGACCGAACCCTAACCGGTCAACCCCACTCCCCCCACGTTCCCCTCGCTCCTCCTCCCCCTCCCCCCCGATCCAGATCGGATCGGGGCTCGCAATGACCGCGCCGCCCCACGCCGTTGGATGCCGTTGCCGCCCGGAGACGCCACCCCGCCGTCGCCTCGCCATCCTCCTCGCCGGACCACCCCGAGCATGCTGCCTCAGTCCCTACACCCCCCGTAAGCTCCCCCTCTCCCCCGCTCTGGCCGAGCTGCCGCACCTCGTGCCCGCGCACCCACAGCCTCGTCGGGCCCCGTCCGCTGCCTACTGCTGCTCTTCCCGCTGCCTGGCCAGCCGCGCGCGCCCGCCTCCGCCTTGAACTGCTCCCCCGCGCCCATAGCCGCGACCGCGTCGCCCAGCCGCTCGTGGCCTCTCTCCCCGCCTCGCCCTGCACTACCAGCCGCCTCGCCTCCACTTGTGGCATCCCCTGTCGCCGCCCCGTGCGCGCGTGTGTGCGCCTCTGCTCACCGCACCGCCGCGCCCCATTACTCCTTCGCCGCACACCGCCTTCGGCCCCGCCGTTGCCTGCTAGCTTCGCCGTTGGCTGCTGCCGCTAGCTCCAGCATGGCCCTCCTCCCTTCACCCCGCGGCCTCCCTCTGCTTCTTCTGGAACCGCGCGAGCGCGAGCTCGCCCCGGTGGCCGCCGCGACTCGACTCGCCGCCCATAGCGGCCATCCGGCATGCCTCCGCCGTGGCTGAACGCCACCGGCGTTTAATCGCCGGCCTAATAGGCCATTAGCGCTAATTGCGCTACCACCCCCTGGATGAGCCACTAACACGTGGGGCCAACTCCCTGGACCGGTACAAAAAAACAAGAAGTAAAAAATAATAATTAAAAATAACTAAATATTAATTAATTTTTTTAATTAACTTAATTAATCATGTTAATTAATCTAATTAACCCTGGTAATTTGCCTTAATTATCTGATTAGATAAACAATCTATGACAGAGGGACCCACCCGTCAGCTTGACTGGTCAACGGTCAAAGCTGACTGCTGACATCACCCTGACATCATGCTGATGTCATAACTGCATTTTCTAAATTAATTAATTCTGTTAATTCTAAAAATGATTAATTCTTTACAAAATCATATAAAATAATCCATAACTCGGACGAAAATACTTTCTACATGAAAGTTGCTCAGAACGATGAGACGAATCCGGATACGCAGCCCGTTCGTCCACCACACATCCCTAACATATCGAACTCGCAACTTTCCCCCTCCGGTTCACCTTCTCGAAAACACGAAACACCGGGGATACTTTCCCGGATGTTTCCCCCCTTCGCCAGTATCACCTATCCCTGCGTTAGATCACCTCTAGCACCGCGTTTGTCATGTTATGCTTTGATTGCTCTATTATTTATTGTGTTCCCCTCCGTTACTTTTTCCGGTAGACCCCGAGACCGCTGCCGGTACCCCTATGATCGACTACGGTGTTGACGATCCCTCTCTCTTGCCAGAGCAACCAGGCAAGCCCCCCCTTGATCACCAGATATCGCCTACTCTCCTCTATACTGCTTGCATTAGAGTAGTGTAGCATGTTACTGCTTTCGTTATTCCTATCCTGATGCATAGCCTGTCTTTGATACTGCTGTTGATACCTTTACCTGCAATCCTACTTGCTTAGTATAGGATGCTAGTGTTCCATCAGTGGCCCTACACTCTTGTCTGTCTGCCATGCTATACTACTGGGCTGTGATCACCTCGGGAGGTGATCATGGATATATATTATACTATATACATGATACATGTGGTGACCAAAGTCGGGTTGGCTCGAGGAGTACCCGCGAGTGGAACTTTGAGGCGGAGCGGCAGGGCAGTTCGGGGCTACCTGGGTGTGAGCTGAGCCTGGCCCTGTTGGTGTTCGCGGATACTTAACACGCTTAACGAGATCTGGGTATTTGATCTGAGTCTGGCCATTTGGTCTATACGCACTAACCAACTACGCGGGAAAGATATGGGCACTCGGCGTCGTGGTATCAGCCGAAGCACTTTTTGACGTCAGCGACTGAGTGGCGCGCGCCGCATTGGAGCGTAAGCTCGCACTTGTATTAAGGGGGCTAGATCTGCTTCAGGCCGCGTACGCAACATGCAGGTGTGCTCAGGGCGATGGGCCCAGACCCCTGCGCGCATAGGTTTAGACCGGCGTGCTGACCGCTCTGTTGTGCCTAGGTGAGGCTGCGACGTGTTGATCTTCCGAGGCCGGGCATGACCCAGGAAAGTGTGTCCGGTCAAATGGGATCAAGCGTGTTGGGTTATGTGGTGCACCCCTGCAGGGAAGTTTATCTATTCGAATAGCCGTGTCCCTCGGTAAAAGGACAACCCGGAGTTGTACCTTGACCTGATAACAACTAGAACTGGATACTTAATAAAACACACCCTTCCAAGTGCCAGATACAACCCGGTGATCGCTCTCTAACAGGGCATCGAGGAGGGGATCGCCGGGTAGGATTATGCTATGCGATGCTACTTGGAGGACTTCAGTCTACTCTCTTCTACATGCTGCAAGACGGAGGCGACCAGAAGCGTAGTCTTCGATAAGACTAGCTATCCCCCTCTTATTCTGGCATTCTGCAGTTCAGTCCACTGATATGGCCCTTTACACATATATCCATGCATATGTAGTGTATCTCCTTGCTTGCGAGTACTTTGGATGAGTACTCACGGTTGCTTTTCTCCCCCTTTTCCCCCTTTCCCTTCTACCCGGTTGCCGCAACCAGATGCTGGAGCCCAGGATCCAGACGCCACCTTCGACGACGACTCCTACTACTCTGGAGGTGCCTACTATTACGTGCAGCCCGCTGACGACGACCAGGAGTAGTTAGGAGGATCCCAGGCAGGAGGCCTGCGCCTCGTTCGATCTGTATCCCAGTTTGTGCTAGCCTTCTTAAGGCAAACTTGTTTAACTTATGTCTGTACTCAGATATTGTTGCTTCCGCTGACTCGTCTATGATCGAGCACTTGTATTCGAGCCCTCGAGGCCCCTGGCTTGTATTATGATGCTTGTATGACTTATTTTATTTGTAGAGTTGTGTTGTGATATCTTCCCGTGAGTCCCTGATCTTGATCATACACATTTGCGTGCATGATTAGTGTAAGATTGAATCGGGGGCGTCACAAGTTGGTATCAGAGCCGACTGCCTGTAGGAATCCCCCTTCCAACTCCTTGGCCGAAGTCGAGTCTAGACATTACAAAAACTTTTACTAACATGGTTGTGTGCCTTACGGGCCCACGTCGCCATTGGGTGGTATTAGGATCTTTTACTCCTTGTCTATACTCTGGGACTCTGATCTCTCTTCTATTCGGGTTAAATAAATTTTGCTAAATCTAACATTAGGATCTCGTTATCACTTTCACCCAGAGAACCCCTTATTACTGATGATCGTCTGCTGCACGTGAAGACCCTGAAGATACTCTCCGCTGTTAACCCGAGAACTTGTGTTCACCGCGTTGGCAAATCCCCTCCCACCGTCAACCCTTATGGATAACTACTTGATGTTGTTATTCTTACAATTGTCCCCAGTTGGTCTTGTTATTACAAGATACCCCGAAATACTCGTTGTTGTTTCGATAATCCTTTGAGCTTACTGCCTTGCTGCTCTTTGTCACCTGAATACCCCTACGGATAATTCTCGCACTTATTGAGTGTCCGCTCATCCCCCAGTTGTCCATGTGTTTCACAATGGTCTTCGAAATACTATTCGATCCTCCAAAAATCCTTAGTAGCTTATTGCTCTGCAATACTTGTCTGCTTGCATGATGGATGCTTTCCATATGTCTGACAATATTCGTTAGTATCTTTTGACACCGTCATTTTGATCCTATTGATTCAACATGTGTGCGAATGCACACAATCATCTATCAACCCTTCTAAATTATCTTTCCGGCTAAGACATCATTTTTGAACATGAGCTGGTTCTCGACCAAACTATTTGTCGTCAATTGTGCCTCTGGTCTATCCAACTTATCCATCCTTGATCAGAGCGTCTGCTTCTGATCCTTTGTTTGGGAAATCATAATTCATTTGTTATCTAAGCAACGAATTGTTTAGATGTTCTATAATATGATGCCCGTGCATTCTTCTTCCTCTGGTTGAGTACCGATACTCACATCAGCCCCATTGTGGATCGCCATATCCACTGTTGGATTATTATCCGACAGTGTCCTGCATAATTAATCACCTTGTGAGTTCTTTCTCCGATACATAATGCCTTTGTAAATTGTATCATCTCCTTTTGCCAACCATGCTCTGCTTTCGAGCTGGTGATATTTACTCTTGAAGCTTGTGGTATATGTTCCTAAGAAGCCCCAATGGGTTGAACCAATGCCTTTCCTAATCTGTGCAAACTCGAAAGATTTCACAGGGCCTACTTATCTGGTATTGCACTAGGTAAAACTTTCAACAACTAATGCCATTTCGAAAAGAAACGAGAACTTAATGAAAGGTTATGCATTGGAGAAGTGGGAGTCGACCTTGAACTTTGTGTTCATGCCCATGGACACGATGTAGAACTTATCATGGAAGCTGCTTGTAAAAATAATTACCCCCTTGATAGAAGTTCATCTTGTACTCGTGGTTTGATCTTTTATGATTGTGGTTCCGACCATAATTTCTTTTGATTCCACTTCTCAGACAAGTTAAAGCGCTTGTCTTCTACATATCAATACACCCCACTTCAACATCTCATTTGATATGCCTTCAAGTATTATCCCCTGGTATCTCGAGGATATCATGCCATTGCACTACATCTTATGAATTTGTGCTGGAGTAATACCTTTCCCTATCAGAGTCACTCCATGAGTTCTGGGTTGTCGTCAACCGAGAACATCGAGAAGTGAATTGATTCCGCACTCTGCTTCAGTAACTCTAAGTAATTCTCGTTGCTTACGAGTTTAATAACCCTTCAAGTCATTTCCAAGCCTTATCGGCTATATCATTATCATGCAAACTTTTGACTGTGCTACTTGGTCCTTCTTCCTGTAGCACAATTTTTGATGATAAGCTAAGCTTACATCAATTTTCCTCATCATATCATTTTGCCTTGATCAGCAAGCTTGATATCGAGTTTGTGTCGTACCCATGGTTCCAATAACCTCTTGCTTCATCATTCCTTTGACTTGATGTCATCGTTGACCGATTACATCTTCATGAAATCTCTCGACAAATGTGTCGTGGTCATCATCAACATCCTGAGCTCTTCCAAGATATATATCGAATTCTTGATGAGGAATACCATCCTAACCCCTCAATGGTTTGTGTTATCACCGACCACTTTATTGCCTTCCGTTCAACACAAACTTATTCGTGTTTTGTGTTATACCTTGAGATCCTTGCTATCCAGCATTTGTTCTTCTTTACCTTGGAATATTACCACCTTTTATGTCAAGAATGTCGTGGTAATTTTACCACCTCTTGAGAATTCTTGGTATAGTAATATCTCTCGCCTTTTGCGTTCATTTCTTGGTCTCCGTGTTGTTTCTAACCGGAATACCGACAAATGGTCTGTGATGTGTAAATTCTAAACTTCTAGCAACCCTATTGCTTTGAAGTTATTGTTCTACAATTTCATTCTAAGTCTATTGCTTATTTAATCATCATTCGAACATTGATCGTGCTACCTAGTCCAGATTCCTGGGTGCACCCTCCTATCATTGTTCAGTTGTGTATGTTTTCCTCGATCATACATCATTATATCATTTGTTCCGACAAATGATATTTCCTTGTTGACATAATTGTGGAAATCCATCTTTTTGGAAATCTCGATGAGTTGTCGCTGAGTCCATCAGCCACCTCCTCATCCTCTCCTTAGTTTAATGATGAACTCTCGTTTCGGAACTCACTCCCATAGTTCAGTCCCCGAGTCTGAGTTATCCTGACACCAATCAGATCTGAATCTCGGCCAGATATGATGGTTGGAACATTTTCCAAGAGTTATAACGTTGGTGTTTTTACGACTCGGTAAGGTGATGTCATGCCTAGAACACCTGACCGGAGGACCTATTGTTATAATTTTCCTTTTACCAATGCTATCCATTCTTCCATGAGGAAATTATAAGACTTAATCTATAAGTTGTTCCTAATGGATCCTTTGTGTATCCCAAAATCTGACCTTTGCTTGAATACCTTGTCAATGCTATCTCGAAGCATGTCTATGGTACCCCGAGTTTTAACAGGAATATTTGAACCCGATGCTAAGTGTTTCCTGCTCAATTATCCAAACACCGTTGTATGGGTAATGACATGAAATTTCTTTCCCTTACATAAATGGTTTTCTACAATTATACCCTGTCATGGACATCATGCTCTGTTTGTCCTTGGGAAGGTTATACCCCCTGAACAATGTGTTTAAACACAGTTTCCTTTCCATTGTTCTATTTAATCTGATGATCAACTTTTCCTTACCATTATTTGTTTAACCTTTCTGGTGATCTCTATGATCTAAGCAGTATTATTCTTCTGCTTGTGTACACACCTAGGTGTACAACCGTGTCAGTAAGACCCTGTTGCATTTGTCGATAGCACCCCGGTTACCACCGATGGACGAGAACTTTGCCTATTGGTCCGCCCCTTCAACGAGCGGGAAAATGGTTCTCTTCGACCCTCGCCCTTGGTACCGACTTTGTTTTCGACATAACTGACGGGCTACCCTCTGACATGCCTTGCTATCATGACCTTGCAAGATGTCACCACTCCTTCTACCTTTATCCTGTATGGTGGGCCCATAACCCACAGTTCCACAGGATCGAAACCTGACTCCCCTGTACACCTTATTGTCAAAGTTATTCCTCGCACGTGGCCTCGTATGTAATTCATGGGCCACCGTCCTAGTGATCTATTCTGGTATCAGACGCAATACTTACTCTCGCTACTCTGAACCCCTTTCTCACTCTGGTTCAGACTTCGAGCAACTATCTATCTGCTTGGAACCTCTTATTGTACCTTCGTACCTTACTCTCGATGTATTTCATATGTTCAACTCGAGAGATAATCTTATACTCATTCATGGGTTAACCCCAGATTGTTTCCCTCAAAAGCATTCTGTCGTAGCTGAGCTGCCCCTTATCCTTTCGTAAGTACGATGGAGTTCCCGAAGAAATGATGACAAGTTTATCATGATGCATTGGAATAAAGAATTGAAGACATCAACGAAAGGATTAACTTCTTCGAGAAGATCCGTTAGAATATCGTAACCAGAACTTTCCCCCTTACTCCCCTCCTAAATCTCGGGACGAGATTTCTTGTAGTGGAGGAGAATTGTGACGCCCGGATAATCAAGCTACAGTAACCTCTGCTAATAATTCCACGTCACCTCGATTACGGTTGCTAATCTCGCGTTAGTTCGAAACCGATTCAAATTCAAATTCAAAAGAAAAGCAAACAACAAAAGTTTTCAAAAAAAATTAAAACTAAAATGTTCGGGTTGTTTCAAATAAATCGTAAGCAATTATGGTGGAGAAACCAAGCTTTTATAAAATGCTTAAATGAACTATAAGGATTTAAACAGTAGCAAAAACAATTAATTAAATGCCTTTTACAAATTAATAAATTACTAAACTATTTTATTTTGTCACCAAACTTTTGTGGCATTGGGGTATTTTGTAACACTAATTTAGGTACTACTTGCATAATTTTATAAAACTAAAATTAAAAGAAACTACAAATAAAAAAAGGAAAAGAAAATATAAAAACAGAAAACAAAACTAACAAAAAACAAAAATCAAAATATTAGACCCTACCCCCCTGGGCCTAACTGCGCCACGGCCCGACTGGCCGCGCACCCAGCCAGCCCAGCTCCCTCCCCGGCCCACCGAACCCACTACAACCCCTGGCCTACGACCGAACCCTAACCGGTCAACCCCACTCCCCCCCACGTTCCCCTTGCTCCTCCTCCCCTCCCCCCCGATCCAGATCGGATCGGGGCTCGCGACGACCGCGCCGCCCCACGCCGTTGGATGCCGTCGCCGCCCGGAGACGCCACCCCGCCGTCCCCTCGCCGTCCTCCTCGCCGGACCACCCCGAGCATGCTGCCTCAGTCCCTAAACCCCCCCGTAAGCTCCCCCTCTCCCCCGCTCTGGCCGAGCTGCCGCACCTCGCGCCCGCGCACCCACAGCCTCGTCGGGCCCCGTCCGCTGCCTACTGCTGCTCTTCCCGCTGCCTGGCCAGCCGCGCGCGCCCGCCTCCGCCTTGAACCGCTCCCCCGCGCCCATAGCCGCGACCGCGTCGCCCAGCCGCTCGTGGCCTCTCTCCCCGCCTCGCCCTGCACTACCAGCCGCCTCGCCTCCACTTGCGGCATCCCCTATCGCCGCCCCGTGCGCGCGTGTGTGCGCCTCTGCTCACCGCACCGCCGCGCCCCATTACTCCTTCGCCGCACACCGCCTTCGGCCCCGCCGTTGCCTGCTAGCTCCGCCGTTGGCTGCTGCCGCTAGCTCCAGCATGGCCCTCCTCCCTTCACCCCGCGGCCTCCCTCTGCTTCTTCTAGAACCGCGCGAGCGCGAGCTCGCCCCGGTGGCCGCCGTGACTCGACTCGCCGCCCATAGCGGCCATCCGGCATGCCTCCGCCGTGGCTGAACGCCACCGGCGTTTAATCACCGGCCTAATAGGCCATTAGCGCTAATTGCGCTACCACCCCCTGGATGAGCCACTAACACGTGGGGCCAACTCCCTGGACCGGTACAAAAAAACAAGAAGTAAAAAATAATAATTAAAAATAACTAAATATTAATTAATTAATTAACTTAATTAATCATGTTAATTAATCTAATTAACCCTGGTAATTTGCCTTAATTATCTGATTAGATAAACAATCTATGACAGAGGGACAGAGGGACCCACCCGTCAGCTTGACTGGTCAACGGTCAAAGCTGACTGCTGACATCACCCTGACATCATGCTGATGTCATAACTGCATTTTCTAAATTAATTAATTCTGTTAATTCTAAAAATGATTAATTCTTTACAAAATCATATAAAATAATCCATAACTCAGACGAAAATACTTTCTACATGAAAGTTGCTTAGAACGACGAGACGAATCCGGATACGCAGCCCGTTCGTCCACCACACATCCCTAACATATCGAACTCGCAACTTTCCCCTCCGGTTCACCTTTTCGAAAACGCGAAACACCGGGGATACTTTCCCGGATGTTTCCCCCCTTCGCCAGTATCACCTATCCCTGCGTTAGATCACCTCTAGCACTGCGTTTGTCATGTTATGCTTTGATTGCTCTGTTATTTATTGTGTTCCCCTCCGTTACTTTTTCCGGTAGACCCCGAGACCGCTGCCGGTACCCCTGTGATCGACTACGGTGTTGACGATCCCTCTCTCTTGCCAGAGCAACCAGGCAAGCCCCCCCCCTTGATCACCAGATATCGCCTACTCTCCTCTATACTGCTTGCATTAGAGTAGTGTAGCATGTTACTGCTTTCGTTATTCCTATCCTGATGCATAGCCTGTCTTTGATACTACTGTTGATACCTTTACCTGCAATCCTACTTGCTTAGTATAGGATGCTAGTGTTCCATCAGTGGCCCTACACTCTTGTCTGTCTTCCATGCTATACTACTGGGCTGTGATCACCTCGGGAGGTGATCATGGATATATATTATACTATATACATGATACATGTGGTGACCAAAGTCGGGTTGGCTCGAGGAGTACCCGCGAGTGGAACTTTGAGGCGGAGCGGCAGGGCAGTTCGGGGCTACCTGGGTGTGAGGTGAGCCTGGCCCTGTTGGCGTTCGCGGATACTTAACACGCTTAACGAGATCTGGGTATTTGATCTGAGTCTGGCCATTTGGTCTATACGCACTAACCAACTACGCGGGAAAGATATGGGCACTCGGCGTCGTGGTATCAGCCGAAGCACTTTTTGACGTCAGCGACTGAGTGGCGCACGCCGCATTGGATCGTAAGCTCGCACTTGTATTAAGGGGGCTAGATCTGCTTCCGGTCGCGTACGCAACGTGCAGGTGTGCTCAGGGCGATGGGCCCAGACCCCTGCGCGCATAGGTTTAGACCGGCGTGCTGACCGCTCTGTTGTGCCTAGGTGGGGCTGCGACGTGTTGATCTTCCGAGGCCGGGCATGACCCAGGAAAGTGTGTCTGGCCAAATGGGATCAAGCGTGTTGGGTTATGTGGTGCACCCCTGCAGGGAAGTTTATCTATTCGAATAGCCGTGTCCCTCGGTAAAAGGACGACCCGGAGTTGTACCTTGACCTTATGACAACTAGAACCGAATACTTAATAAAACACACCCTTCCAAGTGCCAGATACAACCCGGTGATCGCTCTCTAACAGGGCATCGAGGAGGGGATCGCCGGGTAGGATTATGCTATGCGATGCTACTTGGAGGACTTCAGTCTACTCTCTTCTACATGCTGCAAGACGGAGGCGACCAGAAGCGTAGTCTTCGATAAGACTAGCTATCCCCCTCTTATCCTGGCATCCTGCAGTTCAGTCCACTGATATGGCCCTTTACACATATATCCATGCATATGTAGTGTAGCTCCTTGCTTGCGAGTACTTTGGATGAGTACTCACGGTTGCTTTTCTCCCCCTTTTCCCCCTTTCCCTTCTACCCGGTTGCCGCAACCAGATGCTGGAGCCCAGGATCCAGACGCCACCTTCGACGAGACTCCTACTACTCTGGAGGTGCCTACTATTACGTGCAGCCCGCTGACGACGACCAGGAGTAGTTAGGAGGATCCCAGGCAGGAGGCCTGCGCCTCGTTCAATCTGTATCCCAGTTTGTGCTAGCCTTCTTAAGGCAAACTTGTTTAACTTATGTCTGTACTCAGATATTGTTGCTTCCGCTGACTCGTCTATGATCGAGCACTTGTATTCGAGCCCTCGAGGCCCCTGGCTTGTATTATGATGCTTGTATGACTTATTTTATTTGTAGAGTTGTGTTGTGATATCTTCCCGTGAGTCCCTGATCTTGATCGTACACATTTGCGTGCATGATTAGTGTAGGATTGAATCGGGGGCGTCACATGGATCTGAATATTCATGCCACAAAACAGAAGATTACATGGATAAATATGTTAGGTAGCATTCCACATCAAAAATTCTGTTTTTATCATTTACCTACTCGGGGGAATTAAGCTTGGGGATGCTCGATACGTCTCCAACGTCTCTATAATTTTTTATTGTTCCATGCTATTATATTATCTATTTTGGATGTTTTATATGCATTAATATGCTATTTTATATTATTTTTTGGACTAACATATTAACCTAGAGCCCAGTGTCAGTTTCTGTTTTAAACTTGTTTTTGAGTTTTACAGAAAAGGAATACCAAATGGAGTCCAAACGGAATAAAACTCTCGCGATGATTTTTCTTGGACCAGAAGACATCCAGAGGACTTGGAGAGGGGGCCAGAAGGTTCCCGAGGAGGCCACAAGCCTCCTAGGCGCGCCCCGGGGGGGGGCGCCCTGAGGTCTTGTGGGCTCCTCGGGAGTCCTAACCCTAATCTTTGCACTATAAATTCCAAAATATTCCCCCAACATCAGAGGCATCCACCAAAATTTTTTTTTGCAAGATGGCTTCTTCTCTTTATTTGATCTTCAATACAATATTCTCCTCAATGTTCTTAGAGTTCTATCCGATGTAATATTCTTTTGCGGTGTGTTTGTCGAGATCTGATGAATTGTGGATTTATGATCAGATTATCTATGAATATTATTTGAGTGTTCTCTGAACTCTTTTATATATGATTAAATATCTTTGTATTTCTCTTGCTGCAATTTATCTTGCTGCAATTTATTTATATTTATTTTAGTTTGCTCTTTTATTATTTTTTTATACCTATCTCTATTAGATCTCACTCTTGTTCGTGACCATGAGGGATTGACAACCCCTTTTTCATGTTGTGTGTAAGTGTTTGTTAGTTTGTGCAGGTGCATAGATTGGAGACTTGCTTGTGCCTCCTACTGGATTCATACCTTGGTTCTTAACTAACGGAAATACTTATCTCTTCTTTGCTGCATCACCCTTTCCTCTTCAAGGGAAAAATCAACGCAAGCTCAAGAAGTAGCACTAAGCTCCTGGGAGTACAATACAAAATCTGGTACAAAAAAGGTACTGACAATATAGCAACCGATGCTCTGTCTCGGGCACCTTCTTCTGAAAATCTCTCAACAGTCACGGTTTGTGAGCCCGCCTGGGAAGAAGACATTGTGAGCATCTATAATAGTAACCCAAGAGATTTTCACTTCAGCAAGGGATCCTGCATTTCAGAGGGCATATATATGACTGGGCGGCTCGAGAACACTTCAGCAGCAAATCATTGGTGCCTTCCATGGCAGCAAATGAGTGGCCACTCCAGCTACATAGTAACCTATTGCAAGGTGCGCGGTCTTTTTGCCTAGCCTAAAATGAAGATTCATGTTCAGTAGTACGTCAAATGTTGTCTGGTGTGCCAACAAGCGAAACCAGAGAGGACTACATCCCCAAGTCTGCTTCAGCCATTGCCAATCCCTCGAGAACCTTGGGATCTTATAACTATGGATTTTGTCGACAGGTTGCCCTAGTCCAGCAAGTACAACTTCTTGTGGGTGATAGTTGATAAGCGTACCCGCTATGCCCATTTCCTGCCACTAGTGCATCCGTATATGGCATCTAAAGTGGCTCAGCTGTACATGACACAAATCTACAAGATCCATGGGTTGCCAGGAGAAATTGCCTCAGACAGGTATCCCGTGTTTACTAGTTACTTTTGGCAAGAATTGTTCGAGTATGCTGGGACTGAACTCCGTCTAAGTACAACCAATCATCCACAGACTGGCAGGAAGACGGAGAGGGTCAACCAATGTGTCAAAACATTCTTGAGATGCTTCACTCATGCATGTCCAAGACGCTGGAGTTTCTGGACACCCTTGGCACAACTCTGGTATAATTCTTCGCATCACTCAGCAATTGGGATGTCTCCATTTAAGGCCTGAACCAAAACACTGGGGTATATTGGCGACCAGCTCGTGCTCTGTTCCTTCCCTAACCGCCTGGCTCGAAGAACATGTACTGATGCAAAGTCTGGTGCAACAACACCTGCATCGTGCCAAGAAGTACATGAAGATGCATGTAGACCAGAAGCGCACTTTTCAGAGAATTTTAGGTCGGCGGCCAGGTTTTTCTGAAACTCCAACCTTATATCCAGACATCGGTCGCTCCCCGTGCCAATCATAAGTTGTCCTTCAAGTTTTACGGCCCTTCCCTATCATCGAGAAGATCAACTCGGTTGCCTACAAGCTACAACTTCCACCCCAAGCCACGGTGCATCTGATGTTTCATGTATCACAACTCCGATGAGCTCTCCTACTAGGTACGCAGGCCCTAACTGATCTTCCTTGCAACTCTAATGAGCTAGTTGTGCCCAGTGAAATACTGCAATCCAAATGGCGACGGAAGAATAGAGAAATGGTGGAATGATACGTCTCCAATGTATCTATAATTTTTTATTGTTCCATGCTGTTTTATTATCAATCTTGGATGTTTTATAATCATTTTATAGTCATTTTATATCATTTTTTGGTACTATCTATTGACATAGTGCCAAGTGCCAGTTGCTGTTTTTCCCATGCTTTTTAAATTGCAGGAAACCAATATCAGACGGAGTCCAAATGCCACGAAACTCCACGATGATTTTTTATGGACCATATGGAAGATGTTGGGCCCTGGTTGCACCTGGGGGAGTCCCGAGGAGGGGACAACCCACCAGAGTGCGCCAGGAAGCCCAGGCGCGCCCTGGTGGGTTGTGCCCACGTCGGGTGCCCCCCAGACCGCCTCTTTGCTCTATAAATACCCCAAAAATACCAGAACCTTAGGGGAGTCGACGAAATATTCATCCAACCGCCGCAGAGTCCAGAACCACTAGATCCAATCTAGACACCATCTCGGATGGGGTTCACCACCTCCATTGGTGCCTCCCCGATGATGCATGAGTAGTTCTTTGTAGACCTTTGGGTCCGTAGTTAGTAGCTAGATGGCTTCCTCTCTCTCGCTGAATTCTCAATACAATGGTTTCTTGGAGTTCCATATGATGTAATGCTTTTGCGATGTGTTTGTTGGGATCTGATGAACTTTGAGTTTATGATCAGTTATATCTTTTTATATCTATGAAAGTTATTTGAGTTTATTTGATCTCTTATATGCATGATATCTTATAGCCTCGTATTTATTCTCCGATATTTGGGTTTTGTTTGGCCAACTTGATCTATTTATCTTGCAATGGGAAGAGGTGCCCGGTAGTGGGTTCGATCTTACGGTGCTTGATCCAAGTTACAGAAAGGGAAACAACACGTATGTATCGTTGCTACTAAGGATAAAAAGATGGGATCTATATCTACGCAATAGATAAATGGATCTTGTCTACATCATGTCATCGTTCTTATTGCATTACTCCATTTTTCCATGAACTTAATACACTAGATGCATGCTGGATAGCGGTCGATGTGTGGAGTAATAGTAGTAGATGAAGGCAGGAGTCGGTCTACTAATCTTGGACGTGATGCCTATGTAATGATCATTGCCTGGATATCATCATAATTATTTGAGGTTCTATCAATTGCCCAACTGTAATTTGTTTACCCACCGTTTGCTATCTTTCTCGAGAGAAGCCCCTAGTGAAACCTACGACCCCCGGGTCTTCTTCCTCATATATTTGCTTGCGATCTACTTTCCCTTTGCATTTTTATTCAGATCTATTAAACCAAAAATACAAAAATACTTTGCTGCACTTTATTTTATTTGTGATCTATTATTTCAATCTACTACAATTTCTGGCATCGTTACCCGAAAGGGATTGACAACCCCTTTAACACGTCGGGTTGCGAGGTGTTGTTATATGTGTGCAGGTGTTGTTTACGTTGTGTTGCTTGGTTCACCTACTAGTTATATAACCTTGGTTTCTTCACTGAGGGAAATACCTACCGGAGCTATTCTGCATCAACCCTTCCTCTTTGGGGAAATACCGACGTAGTGCTAGCAGACACGAGCTTTTCTGGCGC
Source organism: Aegilops umbellulata (assembly GCA_032464435.1). Classification (NCBI taxonomy): domain Eukaryota; kingdom Viridiplantae; phylum Streptophyta; class Magnoliopsida; order Poales; family Poaceae; genus Aegilops; species Aegilops umbellulata. The sequence goes on along the minus strand of CP136054.1, from coordinate 367,531,759 downwards.
TATAGTCAGAGAGCAATCAAAAGGAATTTATGGCGCCATTGCCGGGAAGGATCTTCAACATAAACAGGTTCCTAATCACAAATCTCATCTCCTCGTAATTTACATTATTTTCCATTTGCCTCTCGTTTTCCTCTCCCCCACTTCACAAAAAATTGCCGTTTTATTCACCTCTCTTTTTCCGTTTGCTATTTTCTTGCCGGATCTGTTTTTGAGTGCAATCTTGTGGTGTGGTCATCATGCCTCAAGAGAACACCAAGTTATGTGATTTCTCAAATACCAACAACAATTATTTTATTGGCACTCCGCTTGCTCCTCCCACCACTAGTGCGGAGAATTGTGATATTAATACCGCTTTGCTGAATCTTGTTATGAAAGACCAATTTTCTGGTACTCCTAATGAGGATGCCGCGTCCCATATTAGTACCTTCATCAAATTATGCGATATGCAAAAGAAAAAAGATGTGGACAATGATATGGTCAAGATGAAATTATTTCGGTTTTCTTTGCGTGATTCTGCAAAAAATTGGTCCTCTTCTTTTCCTCGTAATAGTATCGATTCTTGGAATATGTGCAAAGATGCTTTTATCACTAAGTATTTTCCTCCCGCAAAAATTATTTCCCTTAGAACCCAGATCATGAATTTCAAGCAACTCGAACATGAGCATGTTGCACAATCTTGGGAAAGGATGAAAATGATGCTAAGGAATTGCCCAACTCATGGGTTAAATCTTTGGATGATAATACAAAAATTTCATGTGGGTTGAATTTTGTTTCTCGTAATCTTTTAGATTCTGCCGCGGGTGGTACTTTTATGGAAATTAGTTTTGTTAAACCCACCAAATTTCTTGATAATATCATGGCAAATTATTCACAAAGGCATATCGAAAGAGCTCCTACTAGTAAAAAAGTTAATTCGGTTGAAGAAATTTCTTTGAGTGAAAAAGTTGATGCTCTTATGAAATTGGTTGCTAGTAAAAGTGCTCCTATTTATTTTAATGATATGCCTTTGTCTACTTTGGTTGAGCAAAATAGTGATGCAATTGATGTGTATTTTATCTCTAGAAATAATTTTAAAAAATGCTTATAGAGGTAATTTTAATCCTAGGCCTTTTACTAGTAATTCCTCTAACAATTATGGTAATTACTATGGAAATCAATATTAAAATAATAATAGGAATACCTCTGATCTTGAGAATAATATTAAAGAATTTATCAACACACAAAAAGTTTTCAACACTTCCATAGAAGAAAAGTTGAATAAGATCGATGATTTGTCTAGAAGTGTTGATAGAATTGCTCATGATGTGGAAGATCTCAAGTTGAAAATCTTTGTGCCTAAGGTAGATGAATCAATTAAAGCTCTTTATGTTTCTATGGATGAAAGTAGGAAAAGAACTGCTATGCTTAGAGCTAAAAGAGAATTCTTAGAGAAAGCTTTTTCTGGTGATTATTCTTGCAAAAATGCTAAAGATCTTAAAATGATTGGTGTTTCTTCTATTGGTTCCTTGTTTAGTAAAGATAAGATTGATGAAAAATGTACTGGAGAAGAGTCAAATTTAGGTAGAAGGCGTCCCAATATTTCGGAGGGTGAAAATCTTGTTGAGAAAAGTGATAAAAGTGGGTTTGGAGAGGTCAAAACTTTAACTATTGATGTGCCCACTCTTTTGTATTACAAAGACTTTAATTATGATAGTTGCTATTTGATTGATTGTATTTATTTTTTGCAATCCATGCTAAATTCATCCCATGCTTATGAACAAAACAAAGCTTTTACTAAACATATTGTTGATGCTATGATGAAAGCTTTGGAAGAAAAATTGGAATTAGAAGTTTCAATTCCTAGAAAATTGCATGATGAATGGGAACCTACTATCAAAGTCAAGATTAAAAATTATGAGTGTTTTGCTTTGTGTGACTTGGGTGCTAGTGTTTCTACAATTCCAAAATCTTTATGTGATGTGCTTGGCCTTACTAATCTTGAAGAATGTTCTTTGAATTTGAACTTGGCGGATTCTACTATTAAAAAGCCTATGGGAAGAATTAATGATGTTCTTATTCTTGCAAATAGGAATTATCTGCCCATAGATTTCTTGATATTGATTGCAATCCGTCTTGTCCAATTATTCTTGGTAGACCGTTTTTGCGCATTGTCGGTGCCGTGATTGATATGAAAGAAGGCAATATTAAGTTCCAATTTCCTTTGAGGAAAGGTATGTAACACTTCCCTAGAACAAAAATTAGGCCACTTTATGAATCAATCACGAGAGCATCTTATGGATCTCGAACCAAAGATGAAAAAACTTAGATCCTTGCCTTATGCCTACCTAAGGGCGTAAAACTATAGCGCTTGTTGGGAGGCAACCCAATGAATAAATTTTATTTTTGCCTTTTGATTTATGTTATTGTGTGTTTACACAATTATGCTACTGGTATTATTGTGTTTTTTGTGTTTTAATTAGTGTTTGTTCCAAGTAGAACCAATAGGATCTTCTTGGGTGATAGTTGTTTGATCTTGCTGAAAAAGACAGAAACTTTGTGCTCACAAAAATAATTGTTAAAATTCACGAGAACGTGATAAAATGCCAATTCTTTTTGCAGAAGATCAATATACAAATTATCCAGGTTTTCCTAGATTTTCCAAATGTTTGGAGTTCCAGAAGTATTCGAACAAATCAGATTGCTACAGACTGTTCTATTTTGACAGGTTCTGTTTTGTTTGTGTTGTGTGCTTATTTTGATGGCTCTATGGTTTTCTTTGATGAGTTTTTGCCATAGAAAAGTTGTAATACAGTACATATAATATAAAAACAAAATAATAATTGGTTTGACACAACACTTATAGTAGTGATTTATTTTTCTTACACTAACGGATCTCACGAAGGTTTTGTTGAGTTTTGTGTGATTGAAGTTTTCAAGTTTTGGGTTATCTTACGATGGATGAAAGAAGGATAGTAGTGTTGGGGAACGTAGTATTTCAAAATTTTCCTACGCACACGCGAGATCATGGTGATGCATAGCAACAAGAGGGGAGAGTGTTGTCCATGTACCCTCGTAGACCGAAAGCGGAAGCGTTATGACAACGCGGTTGATGTAGTCGTACGTCTTCATGATCTGACCGATCCAAGTACCGAACGCACGGCACCTCCGAGTTCAGCACACGTTCAGCTTGATGACGTCCTTCGAACTCACAATCCAGCAGAGCTTTGAGGGAGAGTTCCGTCAGCACGATGGCGTGATGACGGTGATGATGATGCTATCGACGCAGGGCTTCGCCTAAGCACCGCTACGATATGACCAAGGTGGGTTATGGTGGAGGGGGGCACCGCACACGGCTAAAAGATCAACTGATCAACTTTTGTATCTATGGGGTGCCCCCTCCCCCGTATATAAAGTAGTAGAGGAGGGGGAGAGGCTAGCCCTCCTAGGCATGCCCCAAGGAGAGTCCTACTCCCACCGGGAGTAGGACTCCAACCCTTCCAAAAGTAGGAGTAGGAGAGAGGGAAGGAGGGGAGAGGGGGAAGGAAAAGGGGGCGCCCCCCTTCCTTGTCCAATTCGGACCAGAGGGGGAGGGGGCGTGCGGCCTGCCCTAGCCGCCCCTCCTCTTCTCCACTAAGGCCCAAAAGGCCCATTACACTCCCCGGGGGGTTCCGGTAACCCCCCGGTACTCCGGCATTTGTCCGAACTTTCCCGAAACCTTTCCGAAGTCCAAACATAGTCGTCCAATATATCGATCTTTATGTCTCGACTATTTCGAGACTCCTAGTCATGTCCGTGATCATATCCGGGATTCCTAACTACCTTCAGTACATCAAAACACATAAACTCATATTACCGATCGTCACCGAACGTTAAGCGTGCAGACCCTATGGGTTCGAGAACTATGTAGACATGACTGAGACACGTCTTCGGTCAATAACCAATAGCAGAACCTGGATGCTCATATTGGCTCCCACATATTCTACGAAGATCTTTATCGATCAAACCGCATAACAAGATATGTTGTTCCCTTTGTCATCGGTATGTTACTTGCCCGAGATTCGATCGTCGGTATCTCAATACCTAGTTCAATCTCGTTACCGGCAAGTCTCTTTACTCGTTCCGTAATGCATCATCCCGCAACTAACTCATTAGTTACATTGCTTGCAAGGCTTATAGTGATGTGCATTACCGAGAGGGCCCAGAGATATATGCCAACTCAACAAGTACCATCGGAGACACCTGTAGAGCACCTTTATAATCACCCAGTTACGTTGTGACGTTTGGTAGCACACAAGGTGTTCCTCCGGTATTTGGGAGTTGCATAATCTCATAGTCATAGGAACATATATAAGTCATGAAGAAAGCAATAGCAACATACTAAACGATCAAGTGCTAAGCTAACGGAATGGGTCAAGTCAATCACATAATTCTCTAATGATGTGATCTTGTTAATCATATGACAACTCATGTCTATGGCTAGGAAACTTAACCATCTTTGATTCAACGAGCTAGTCAAGTAGAGGTATACTAGTGACACTCTGTTTGTCTATGTATCCACACATGTACTAAGTTTCCGGTTAATACAATTCTAGCATGAATAATAAAAATTTATCATGAAATAAGGAAATAAATAATAACTTTATTATTGCCTCTAGGGCATATTTCCTTAAGTCTCCCACTTGCACTAGAGTCAATAATCTAGTTCACATCGCCATGTGATTTAACACCAATAGTTCACATCACCATGTGATTAACTCCCATAGTTCACATCGCCATGCGACCAACGCTCAAAGGGTTTACTAGAGTCAGTAATCTTAGTTCACATCGCCATGTGATTAACACCCAAAGAGCACTATGGTGTAACCATGTTTTACTTGTGAGAGAAGTTTAGTCAACGGGTCTGCCATATTCAGATCCGTATGTATTTTGCAAATTTCTATGTCAACAATGCTCTGCACGGAGCTACTCTAGCTAATTGCTCCCACTTTCAATATGTATCCAGATTGAGACTTAGAGTCATCTGGATCAGTGTCAAAACTTGCATCCATGTAACCCTTTACGACGAACCTTTTGTCACCTCCATAATCAAGAAAAATATCCTTATTCCACAAAGGATAATTTTGACCGCTATCCAATGATCTACTCCTAGATCACTATTGTACTCCCTTGCCAAACTCAGTGTAGGGTATACAATAGGTCTGTTACACATCATTGCATACTTTATAGAACCTATGGCTGAGGCATAGGGAATGACTTTCATTCTCTCTCTATCTTCTGTCGTGGTCGGGCTTTGAGTCTTACTCAACTTCACACCTTGCAACACATGCAAGAACTCCTTCTTTGACTGTTCCATTTTGAACTACTTCAAAATTTTGTCAAGGTATGTACTCATTGAAAAAACTTATCAAGCGTCTTGATCTATCTCTATAGATCTTGATGCTCAATATGTAAGTAGCTTCACCGAGGTCTTTCTTTGAAAAACTCCTTTCAAATACTCCTTTATGATTTCCAGAAAATTCTACATTATTTCCGATCAACAATATGTCATTCACATATACTTATCAGAAATGTTGTAGTGCTCCCACTCACTTTCTTGTAAATACAGGCTTCACCGCAAGTCTGTGTAAAACTATATGCTTTGATCAACTCATCAAAGTGTATATTCCAACTCTGAGATGCTTGCACCAGTCTATAGGTGGATCGCTGGAGCTTGCACATTTTGTTAGCACCTTTAGGATCGACAAAACCTTCTGGTTGCATCATATACAACTCTTCTTTAAGAAATCCATTAAGGAATGTAATTTTGACATCCATTTGCCAGATTTCATAAAATGTGGCAATTTGCTAACATGATTCAGATAGACTTAAGCATCACTACGAGTGAGAAAATCTCATCGTAGTCAACACCTTGAACTTTGTCAAAAACCTTTTTCGACAAGTCTAGATTTGTAGATAGTAACACTACTATCAGTGTCCGTCTTCCTCTTGAAGATCCATTTATTTTCTATGGCTTGCCGATCATCGGGCAAGTCAGCCAAAGTCCACACTTTAGTCTCATACATGGATCCCATCTCAGATTTCATGGCCTCAAGCCATTTCACAGAATCTGGGCTCATCATCACTTCCTCATAGTTCGTAGGTTCGTTATGGTCAAGTAACATGACCTCCAGAACAGGATTACTAAGGGAGTCCTGGATTAGGGGGTGTCCGGATAGCCGGACTATACCTTCAGCCGGACTCCAGGACTATGCAGATACAAGATTGAAGACTTTGTCTCGTGTCCGGAAGGGACTTTCCTTGGCGTGGAATGCAAGGTTGGCGATGCGGATATTTAGATCTCCTACCATTGTAACCGACTTTGTGTAACCCTAACCCTCTCCGGTGTCTATATAAACCGGAGGGCTTTAGTCTGTAGGACAACAGACAACAATCATACCATAGGCTAGCTTCTAGGGTTTAGCCTCCTTGATCTCGTGGTAGATCTACTCTTGTACTACCCATATCATCAATATTAATCAAGCAGGACGTAGGGTTTTACCTCCATCAAGAGGGCCCAAACCTGGGTAAAACTTCGTGTCCCTTGTCTCCTGTTACCATCCGCCTAGACGCACAGTTCGGGACCCCCTACTCGAGATCCACCGGTTTTGACACCGACATTGGTGCTTTCATTGAGAGTTCCTCTGTGTCGTCGCTTTTAGGATTGATGGCTCCTCCGCTCTGTTGGATTTCGGGTTCTGGCAGACCCTTGAGGTTCGAACACTGGGGTGCGTGCGGAGATTTCGCCTTCTACCTACCTGCACCCCTCTGCCTCGCTAAGATCTAATCTATGGAAAGAACAACACAAGAGACACATGGTTTATACTGGTTCGGGCCACCGTTGTGGTGTAATACCCTACTCCAGTTTGTGGTGTGGTGGATTGCCTCTTGGGCTGATGATGATGAGCAATACAAGGAAGAACAGCCTCGCGAGGGTCTGTTCTTGGCTGGGGCGATGAACTGCTAGGAGGAGTTCAGTCACCCTTCTCTCTTTGATTCTCGATCTGCCCCTACCCCGGGGGTGGCTAGTCCTATTTATAGGCAAAGGCCCTGGGCCTCTTCCCAAATATTGAGCGGGAAGGGCGCCAACAATTGGCCATTTTGAAGGGGAACATCTGGTACACTTATCCTGACTAAAGTTGGTCCTCGCCTGCCAAAGGCTCTGGTGGTGACGCTGGCTTGGGCTCCACAATGACTTCCTCCCTGTCATTGGGCTGGTCTTGGTCTCATTGCACCGAAACGGGTGCCTTTGCTTGATGTCCCCGCCTGCGCTTGCTCCCTTTGCACCAAAGAGGAAAGGAGGACACTGCGCGGGCTGGCACCCTTGGTCGTCATGGCTTGCGTCACGGGCACCTCGTGAGGTACCCCGCCTTGATCTCTCTGCCTCCTCGCGAGCCAGCCTGATGAGGCCGTGCCTGAGGAAGCTCCGTGTCGTCCGCCCCGCGAGGCTTGGCCCCTCGCGAGGGTCTTGGGTCAGTGTTGATGAAGATAGGACGTGTTGGGCCCCCCTTTGAGCCATGCCGCAGGCCGCAGGCAGGCAAGTTTGGGGACCCCCGTTCCCAGAACGCCGATAGTAGCCCCCGGGCCCAAGGCGCGCCCGGACTTGGCCGTGCAGGGAGGCGAAAGGGCAAGGGCGAAGCGCCGCGGGCCCTAACAGCCTGCGGCCTTGGGCGCCGCGTGGCGATTGATTGGACGTGGGCGGCACTGTTCCCCCACGTCCCCTTATTTTGCGCCATGCTAGGCGGACTCATAGTCGTACACAGCCGCTCCCCTTTCTGTTGCTCAAGCGCCCTCTGTCCTTCCTCCTCTCGGACTCCAGCTTCTGTTTTCAACCCAGTCTCGAACCTTTCCCCCCCTTCCCATCGCCATGCCTCCGACGAAGAAGGGAAGAGGGAAGAAACCCATGCCTCTGCCTCGCTTGCCGCCGTTGGTGGCCTCCGCCGTCGACCGGTCGATCATAATCAATCGAGAGGGCTTGGGCAAGGTCAGCTCGGCTCTGGACACTATCTTCAACGAATGCGGGAGGACGATGGTCTGGCCCGCATCTCACTTCTTCATCGACAGGATAATCATCGATGTCCGGTATTTCGCTGACGCCCTGTTGGCGGGTCTGGTTCCCCCCTTTTCTGATTTCTTCAATGCCGTGCTTTCCCACTATCAGATCCACATGATGCATCTGGGTCCTGAATCCATCACCCTCCTTTTGGTCTTTGCCTTTGTTTGCGAGGCAATGATGGGCATCCCTCATTCGGTTGCCTTGCTGCACCACTTCTTCTCTCTGCGCCTCGTCGATCCTACCCAATGCTCGGCGTGCGTGAGCTTTGCTGCCGCGTCTGAGACAGCAGCCTCGGGGATTGACTTCAGGCTCCCTCCGCCTGTGGCTGGGTTCCGTGAGCGGTGGTTGTATGCGGATGTAGGGGTTCCTAGCCCCCTGCTATCGGAGCCAACTTCGCCTGATGTCCCCAATTCGGGCTGGGGCCAGGAGACGCTCGAGAGCCCCCGGCTCGTATTTGTCTGGCACCGCTTCGCATGCTTGAGGTCGCTTGGCGTGACAGCGCCTAAGGTGGTGAAGGAGTTCCTGCTATGCCGCATTGCTCCTCTTCAACGCCACTCCCGCCAGATGTGGGCCTTCAGCGGGCGTGATGATCGCATGAGGCTCCAGGAAGAGGACCTGACGCCTGAGGTGCTGAGGACAGTGCTCTTGATCCTGACTGGGGACCCCAACCCCGGCAGCATCCGGCAGGGAGGGGCCTTGCTGTACCTCTGCCAGAACAGGGGCGATTTTGTGAATCAGATGCCTATCTTCAATGAGTAGGGGCCACGCCCCGCCGGCCTCCAAGGGCCTCGCGAGAACCCAGTGATGGTGACTGCCCTTCCAGTCGGCCAAGGCGACTCTTCCTCAAGTGGCAGAGCGGGGAGGCATGAGGCGCCAGAGGCCAAGGGGGCTCCCGACGGGATGACGGCGCCGGGCGATGCTCATGAAGGAGTAGCTCTTGGGGCCCATGCCGCTGAGTCCGAGGGCGGCAAGCAGCTGCCCTCAGCGCCTGCGGCTGAGGCCCCTGAGGTTCCAGCCGCTCCTCTTGGCGAGGCGACCGGCAGTGCGCATCAGGTAGGCGCCCCTGACGCGGATCGCCTTGATGCTTTGTCCTCGTCGCAGGTTGATCCCTGCGCTCAACTCTTGGGCCGCTTCCGCATGGACTTTGAGGCCCTTCAGAAGAAAAGGGAGGCCCTGGGCGACGATTACCCTTGTAGCCTGCTGAAGCGTAGGAAGTACTTCGCCACTAATGAGTAAGCCTTCTCCTTTTCCAGCTCCCGATCCTTCTGTTGCTTTTACTGATCCTTGCTCCCCAGGCCCCTTCTAGCCGAGCTCGCGGAGATGGCTGAGGTGCCATCCCCCTTGATTTCGCCCCCTCTACTGTCCTCAAGCACTCCGAGCAGCAGAGCCCTTGTGGTGAGGGCGATCGGAGAGGCGAACCGTCCCGAGGCGCATCGAGACCATGCGCAGCTCACGAGCCTCCTTCGCGGGCCTTCTCGCCGCATAGCCAGCCTGCCGTGGGCTTCTCGCCTGGTCGTGGACTGTGATTGGTTCAGGCGCTCCCTGCGCTCTTCGTCTGGGGATGGGCTGGCTCCAGGCCGAGCTTCTGGCGTGGCGTGCCCGGCCGTCGCGAGGGTGCCAGCCCCCAGCCCCCTGCCCGGAGGGGGAGTGCTGATTCGTGGCCCCGGACGCTTGCTTGGGGCAGATGATGGTGTGGAAGACGTGCTCGAGCGCAGTCGGGAGCGTCGCGCTCTTCGCCAAGGATTCCTTCGAAGGGCCGCAGACGCGGTGAACCTTCTTGGTGAGGAGCTTGCTGATGAAGACGCGCGCCTTGAGGCCGAGGGCCTGCGCCTGGCTGCAGAGAGGCGCGAGCTGGAGGGCGCCATCGCCCTTGCTCATCATCAACGTGATCTTGACGATGAAGAGGCCAAAGCATCGCTGATGGCCTCTCGGGAGGCCCGATCCCGGGCTGCTGAGGAGGCCCGGGAGGCTGACCGACGGCGAGAGGCGGCGGAGGAGCGGGCCCGGGAGCTCCTGGCCCGGTGCCACTCACTGGAGGAGCAAGTGGAGCTGCGCGAGGCAGCCCTTGCGTCGGTGAAGGTGGCCTCTGGAGACCCAGCAGAGCTCCAGAGGCGTGAGGAGGCGCTGACGCTGGAAGCTGCCGAACGTGCACGCGAGTACGAGCATCTGGAGGCGAGGGAGCGCTTGGTGACGCAGGCGGAGGATGATGTCGCTGCACGGGAAGCCCGTGTCCTGGAGGAGGTCGGACATCGGGTGGCGATGGCGCGCTTGAACCTTGAGCGCGAGTTCTAGGAGAGGCTGGGGTTGATCCAGGTCGAGGCTAAAGGTAGGACTGCCGCCTTGAGGGCCAAGCTGGAGGAAGCGATGCGGCGGGCCGATGCTTTTCGGGCCGCCCTTGAGGCAGCGCAAGGGGAGTCAACCACCTCCCAGGCCGAGGTGCTCCTTCTTTGCCATCGGGTGGAGGAGGCTGAGGTCGTCGCGCGCCAGAATGCGGACGAGATACGTCAGCGGCGGATCCTGGAGCATGAGCACGGCGCCATGCTCACCACGCTCCGGGAGAGAGAGCCAACACAACCTTGGGCAACATCTGCGAGGTGGCTGTTGGCGAGCCGCACGCAGTCAACTACGCCGGCAACCTCTAGTTCTTTACTGACGTGGTGACACAGCTGGAGGCGCGGTCGGCCAGGGCCGATAGGTTGGTGGAGGAGAGGAGCCGCGCCCTGCTCGGGTGCGCCTTTTCTCGCGTCTTCAGCCATCTCAGGAACATGGATCCCCACTTCGATTTCGACGCCGCCATCGCCCCAGTCCCCCAGGCCGTCCGAGACGACATGGCGCACTCGGTGGAAGACAATGTGGATGCCCTCGTCAGGGCCTTCGCTTCAGACAACGATGGCGTGATCGTGGCCGCCGACGAGGGCGGCATGGTGAACGGCCCTGACGCCGCTGGCGGCGACGCACACCGCGATGGCGATTCCAGCGACACCAGCAACGGTTCGGGAGGTGCTCCTGAGGACGTATTGGGGGATTTATCCGACTGATTATGCATCATTCCTGCTTCCTTACCCTGCATGAATAGAACTCAGGTTTTGGCCTGATGGCTGTGAGAGCATTTTGGGAGGGGGAGCCCCACATGTAAAACTTGTGTTCATCGTATTAGTAGATGTTACATTGCCCATGCGCCCGCGCCAAGTGGTGGGCTAAGCGACGTGCTGGTTGGCTAGTTTACCTTCGTTCCGTGCGGGCCCTGAGGCAGCCTGTGGGAGGCTGTGGTGTCCCAAGTGTTCCCTGATCGAATCCATAGGATCTGTGTGAGAAACCCTCCTGAGAGGACGCAGCGGCGGCAGTCTAGGCTGCGCGCAAGCTAGGCCTTACCCGGCTCGCGAGGGGCTCACGAGGGGAGGCAGCTGAGGCGAAGTGGTAATCAAAACGCGAGAAATTGCTCGAACGAGACTAAGCACCCCTTCCCCGAACACACGCAAATCTCAAATTCGAATCCAACTTAAATCCAGCGGGGGAAAGTGACAACCAAAGAAAAAAGCAATGAAAGCAGACAAAAGGCCGCGTCCGGCATCTAATCTAGTCTTGGACGTCTTCTCACCAGCGCGGAGCTAAGTGCTGCCACTGGGCGTGGGAGGCAGCCCCAGGGCCTGAGGCCGGCACCCCTGAGACTCCGGGGCGTGTACAGCCCCACTCATTATTACGTGAGAGTGTCACGGGGCGGCGAGCTTCACAGGCACTGGGCCTTCTTCACAGGTACCGGCCTTGCTTCATATCACCAGATGAGGGCCCCGCCTTGCGCCACACTCTAGTGCCATCAACGACGACCAGAAACCAGGACGCCGCCGATGGGGTAGAGCGGTCGCCAGCGGTTCCCCCGACGACCATGGGTCCTTCGCCAGGGGCAGACCCTGAGGCACCTTCCCAGCAGAGGGCCTACCTCCTGAGAACACCTTGCTCCGAACGCCGCGGTGGCGATGTCGGATCTCGGCCCCTCTCCTGCAGCCCACTGCGCCCTCCTCCCGAGGGGTAGGAGACTGTGGGAGCGGGGCAGCTGCTCGCTGTGGCGACCTGCACCTCCTGTGATTTATGATTAGCGTATGCTTGCTCCTGAGGAATTAGCGGTACCCGATAATCGTTGCCTCCAGCGTGGCCAGTGGGACCGTCCCGGGGCTCCTGGAAGAGCTCAGCTTCTGGCGCCACGTCCCCCCAGCTTGGGCTGAGGAGCGAGCCTTGTTCGCCCTCGTGAGGGTGCCCTTGGTCCATCATGCGGGGCACGTATTCTTCTGGCGCCGTCATCCCGAAAGCCGCGCCATAGTGCTCCACGTGCCATGCAGCTCCGCTTGGCGCGCCCACCGTGGGGTGGTAGCGCGGCTGTCCACTGGGGCCGTGGGTCGCGTCGAGCCCTTCTTCTTCGCGGACTGGGAGCGGGGGCAGTGCCGCCGCCGGTCCGGTGCCAACAGCCTCGCTGGCATTGGAGTAGCCTTGGAGCCCGCGGGCGCGCGCTGAGCCCCCGCGCGGGCCGCCCTGGGCTTGAGATGGGAGCTGGGTGCAGAAGGGGTGAGCCCCCGAGGCGGCGAAGCCCAGGAGCTCTGCCACCCGCTCCAGCAGCATGTCGCGGCCACCCTCCAGCAGCCTGCACTGCAGCAGCTCTCGGGCCACCGTGAGTGCGGCCCTCGAGTTCGCCTGCTCCCGGCGGGTGTACAGTGTCATTGTCGCGGCGTGATTGGAGGCCCTTGCTCCCGACCGCGCCTACCACGGTGTGAGAGCTGTCGAAGCCTGTCCACGTCGCCCGCGGCCCGCATCGCCCTGCGGACCGCGAGATGCCTGGGGCACGGGGTCGCCCAAGGATCTGGGTTGCCCGCTTGGTCGCCGGACATGGTGATGACGATGCGATGGGACACGAAGCGGTAGAAGGTGGATTCCGGCGCACCCCTACCTGGCGCGCCGAATGTCGGATATCGGGTTCCGGCAGACCCTTGAGGTTCGAACACTGGGGTGCGCGCAGATATTTCGCCTTCTACCTACCTGCACCCCTCCGCCTTGCTAAGATCTAATCTATGGAAAGAACAGCACAAGAGACACACGGTTTATACTGGTTCGGGCCACCGTTGTGGTGTAATACCCTACTCCAGTTTGTGGTGTGGTGGATTGCCTCTTGGGCTGATGATGATGAGCAATACAAGGAAGAACAGCCTCGCGAGGGTCTATTCTTGGCTGGGGCGATGAACTGCTAGGAGGAGTTCAATCACCCTTCTCTCTTTGATTCTCGATCTGCCCCTACCCCGGGGGTGGCTAGTCCTATTTATAGGCAAAGGCCCTGGGCCGCTTCCCAAATATTGAGCGGGAAGGGCGCCAACAATTGGCCATTTTGAAGAGGAACATCTGGTACACTTATCCTGACTAAAGTTGGTCCTCGCCTGCCAAAGGCTCTGGTGGTGACGCTGGCTTGGGCTCCACAATGACTTCCTCCCTGTCGTTGGGCTGGTCTTGGTCTCATTGCACCGAAACGGGTGCCTTTGCTTGATGCCCCCGCCTGCGCTTGCTCCCTTTGCACAAAAGAGGAAAGGAGGACACTGCGTGGGCTGGCGCCCGCCTGGCGCTCTTGGTCGTCATGGCTTGCATCACGGGCACCTCGTGAGGTACCCCGCCTTGATCTCTCCGCCTCCTCGCGAGCCAGCCTGATGAGGCCGTGCCTGAGGAAGCTCCGTGCCGTCCGTCCCGCGAGGCTTGGCCCCTCGCGAGGGTCTTGGGTCTGTGTTGATGAAGATAGGCCGTGCTGGGCCCCCCTTTGAGCCACGCCGCAGGCCGCAAGCAGGCAATTCTGGGGACCCCCGTTCCCAGAACGCCGACACGCTCATCAGTAATGATGCAGTCCAGGGTGAGACTTTTCTCCCCGGATAGATCTTCGTCTTCGGCGGCTTCGCACTGCGGGCCAATTCGCTTGGCCATCTGGAGCAGATCGAAAGCTACGCCCCTGGCCATCAGGTCGGATTTGGAAGTTTAAACTATACGGCCGATGTCCGCGGAGACTTGATCTTCGACGGATTCGAGCCACAGCCGAGGGCGCCGCACTGTCGCGATGGGCATGATCTAGCTCTTCCGCCGAGCAGTGCCCTGGAGTCCGCGCATGCATCGGTTCCGACCCTGGATTCGGAACCAATTGCGCCGATCGAGGACGAGTGGTTGGACGCCGCCTCGGGGGCTGCGATCCCAACGGCGATCGAGCCGAACACCAGCCCCGCACTCCGCAAGGCCCGTGACTCCGTGGGGCCGGACTCCTCTCCGGACTCCGAGCCCCCCGCGCCCGTGCCGATCGAATCCGATTGGGCGCCGATCATGGAGTTTACCGCCGCGGACATCTTTCAGCACTCGCCCTTTGGCGCTATTCTGAAGTCATTAAAGTCTCTCTCTTTATCAGGAGAGCCCTGGACGAACTGCGGTCAGCAAGGTTGGGGTACGGACGACGAAGAAATTCAAAGCCCACCCACCACCCACTTCGTAGCCACTGTCGATGATTTAATTGACATGCTCGACTTCGACTCCGAAGACATCGACTGTATGGACGCCGATGTAGGAGACGACCAAGAACCAGCACCTATAGGGCACTGGAAAGCCACCTCGTCATATGACATATACATGGTGGATACCCCAAAAGAAGGAGATGGCGATGGAACAGCGGGGGATGACCCCTCCAAGAAACAGCCTAAGCGCCGGCGTCAGCGGCGCCGCTCTAAATCCCGCCAAAGCAAAAACGGTGATTCCGGCACAGGAGATAATAATACTCCGGATAGCGCCGAAGAACACCCCCTCCAGCAAGATTCAGCGCACGAGGATGGAGAAGCTATCCCTCACGAGAGAGCGGCAGACAGAGAGGTCGAGGATGACAATTATATGCCTCCCTCCGAAGACGAGGCAAGCCTCGACGACGACGAATTCGTCGTGCCAGAGGATCTCGTCGAACAAGAGCGTTTCAAACGCAGGCTTATGGCCATGGCAAGCAGCCTCAAGAAAAAACAACAACATATTAGAGCTGATCAAGATTTGCTAGCCGACAGATGGACTAAAGTCCTTGCGGCCGAAGAGTATGAACTCGAACGCCCCTCCAAGAGCTATCCAAAGCGCAGGCTGCTACCCCGATTAGAGGAGGAAGCACCTAAACCTACATCACCAGCGCATGACACGGCCGACCGGCCACCTCGTGACCGCGACACAGAGGCCTCTCGGCCCTCCACTCAAGCCACACCCCGGCGCCGTTCAAAACATTTTAAGGCACGGGAAAATGCGCCAGACCTGCAAGACATATTGGAGGACAAGGCAAAGCAAACAAGATCGATCTATGGATCGCGCGGACGCCCCATGGCACGTGGCGGTGATCGTCACTCCGGATATAGTAAATCCGGTCGGGCCGGACACAATAGACAAAGCTCATTTGAGCTGCGCCGTGATATAGCCCAATACAGAGGCGCCGCACACCCCCTATGCTTCACAGATGAAGTAATGGATCATCAAATCCCTGAGGGTTTCAAACCTATAAAAATCGAATCATACGATGGCACAACAGATCCCGCGGTATGGATCGAGGATTATCTCCTTCATATCCACATGGCCCGCGGCGACGATCTACACGCCATCAAATACCTCCCACTCAAACTCAAGGGACCAGCTCGGCATTGGCTTAACAGCTTGCCAGCAGAATCTATCAGGTGTTGGGAGGACCTGGAAGCCGCATTCCTCGACAATTTCCAAGGCACCTATGTGCGACCACCAGACGCCGATGACCTAAGCCGGCAGCCAGAGGAATCGGCCAGGCAATTCTGGACACGGTTCCTAAAAAAGAAAAACCAAATAGTCGACTGTCCCGACGCTGAGGCCCTAGCAGCCTTCAAGCATAATATCCGCGACGAGTGGCTTGCCCGGCACCTTGGACAGGAAAAGACGAAATCCATGGCAGCACTCACGACGCTCATGACCCGCTTTTGCGCGGGAGAAGACAGCTAGCTAGCTCGTAGCAATAACTTGACCAAGAGCCTTGGTAATTCGGACACCAAGGACAACAGTGGCAGGTCGCGTCGGAATAAGCAAAAACGCCGCGTTAACAGCGACAACAACGAGGATACGGCAGTCAACGCTGGATTCAGAGGCTATAAATCTGGTCAGCGGAAAAAGCCATTCAAAAGAAATACTCAAGGCCCGTCCAGTTTGGACCGAATACTCGATCGCTTGTGCCAAATACATGGCACCCCCGAAAAGCCAGCCAATCACACCAACAGAGATTGTTGGGTGTTCAAACAGGCAGGCAAGCTAAATGCCGAAAATAGAGGCAAGGGGCTGCGCAGCGATGACGAGGAGGAGCCCCGGCCGCCGAACAACAGTGGACAGAAGGGTTTTCCCCCACAAGTGCGGACGGTGAACACGATATACGCAACCCACATCCCCAAGAGGGAGCGGAAGCGTGCGTTAAGGGACATATATGCGATGGAGCCAGTCGCTCCAAAGTTCAACCCATGGTCCTCCTGCCCGATCACCTTCGATCGAAGGGACCACCCCACTAGCACCCATCATGGCGGATCCGCCGCATTGGTTCTAGACCCAATTATTGACGGATTTCATCTCACAAGAGTCCTTATGGACGGCGGCAGCAGCCTGAACCTGCTTTACCAGGATACAGTGCGGAAAATGGGCATATATCCCTCGAGGATTAAGCCCACCAAAACGACCTTTAAAGGCGTCATACCAGGTGTAGAGGCCAACTGTATAGGCTCAGTCACACTTGAAGTGGTCTTCGGATCTCCGGACAATTTCCAAAGCGAGGAGTTAATCTTCGACATAGTCCCGTTCCGCAGTGGCTATCACGCACTGCTCGGGCGAACCGCATTCGCAAAGTTCAATGCGGTGCCGCACTACGCATACCTTAAGCTCAAGATGCCAGGCCCTCGAGGAGTAATCACGGTCAATGGAAACACCGAACGCTCCCTCCGAACGGAGGAACACACGGCGGCCCTCGCAGCGGAAGTACAAAGCAGCCTCTCAAGGCAGTTCAACAGTCCGGCCGTTTAAAGTCTGGACATCGCCAAGCGCGCCCGGAGTAACCTACAACAAGGCCGTCTGGCACCTTTCAAGCATGCGTAGCAACGCGGCCCCAACCCCAGCCCTCGCGAACTAGCGAAACCAGTGCCTCGCGTACATAACTACGCTCTCGAAATACCATGGGCACAGGGGGAGGGGCACCATCACGGCGCGCCCGAAACATGGCTTAAACTGCACTAGGGGCTGCCGATTTCTTTATTTTCTCTTACTTTCAGGACTCCACACTTCGGAAGACCTGTTCGGCAATCCAACTGCCGCTCAAACGATGCAAGAACCAGGGAAGCAGAAAAGCTACGCCAGATTATATAACTCCCAGGTGGTCTCTATCACGAGTAGTAAACTATTTTGCATACTATTCCGCAGCCTGCCCCTGGAAAGGACATGTTAAATAGTCCCACTTTTGCTTATCGCACTATTTGTATCGTTCTGCTTTGATCGCAACCTTTTTATAAATAATGCATAGCTTTTTGTCTACTTTCGCATTACTGTTTTTCACAAATATATGTTCATTAACGACATGTTGCACCCGTACACTTTGGTACGGTCAATATGCCAGGGGCTTCAGTACCCCCCTTATATGGTGTGAGAAGTCCGAACACTTTAACAAGTGCGGCACCCCGAACTTATAGCATTATATGCATCGGCTCCGAATCATGTCTTGGGTCAATAGTTGGGTTTGCCCGGCTCCTATGTTTTGGTGCCTTACGTTCCGTTGTATCGGCTAAGGTGGCACTAGGAGAACTACTTCGATTGTGCCCTAGTTGAGCTGGGCGGAGCACCTCAGTAGAGAAAGCTAAAACTGACTGTCATGATGAAGCGAGAGATCGGTCGCTGTTCGAGAGGTTTTTTGAGTCCCTAAAGACTTATGCCGCTTAGAGCGAGGAGTCGGCTTTGTCCAGCCAAAGGCGTGGATAGCGCCCCGAACTCGGTCTTCCGAACACTAGGGGCTTCGCTGAAATTTAAAATTATAGAATTCTATGGCTAAATGAGAGTGTTCAAGCACTATAGTCCGATTGCCTTGTTCGTTGTGCTGAGCGCCTCCCTCGAAGGACCCATACATGGGAAAAAGAGCGCTCAGGTTTCTCCCAAACACCCCAGCACTAGTGGCATGGGGGCAGAAGCCGATGACTCGCCATCTCTCAAATTTGATAAACGGCCGCACAGAACGTAATATTTTAAATTCAAAACGCATTGCTTAAATGCACATGAACAAGTTTTCAGCGCACAGGATAACACGAGCGAGTTTACTCCAAAATGACATCCATGGAACATTCATCCGCCACAAGGCGGGCACCCTTCAAAACATCCTTATAATAGTTCTCGGGCTTGCGATGCTCCTTCCCCGACGGTGGCCCGTCCTTCACAAGCTTCTCACCATCCAGCTTGCCCCAGTGCACCTTAGCATAGGCAAGGGCCCTACGGGCACCTTCAATACAAACGGAGCGCTTGATGACCTCGAGCCTTGGCAGGCCTCCACCAGCCGCCACACCAGCCCGAAGTAGCTCCCAGTGTTGGGTGGTTGGTGCGACATATGCCAAGGGGTGGCTTATCTGTGTGGGAGCCAGTAAGACGTCGCCGGTGCCTGGAAGCAGGATAAGGCGAAGACATGCACGCCGGCGAATCTTACCCAGCTTCGGGGCTCTCCGTGGAGATAACACCCCTACTGCTGCTCTGCGGGGTCTCCGCATGATCACTCGATGGACAGGCAACTACAAGGTGCTCCTCGAGCTGTTTGGCGAGAGGAAGAAGAAGGGCAAGGCTAGCTCTACTCTTCTCTCTATGTGTGTTGTAACCTAGATGAGATCAACCCTTTGCATGGGCGCCCCGGGGGGGTTATATAGGCCTACCCCCCGGGGGTACAATGGTAATCCGGCTGGGAGTGGGTCCCAGCCGTCAGTGTCTATGCTCGCCGGCTTCTGCGCCGGCTGCTGGCATCTTGGTCGACAGGCAGGCCCTACTGCCTAGGGCCTGTCGGTGGCCGATTACTGTTGCCTCAATCCTGATGATGAGGGCTTTATCGAGGTAAGCGTGGCTACAGCGCCGCCGCCTGGCGGGCGATCGCTGTAGCCTCACGTCGTCTTGTCTTCTTAATGGGGCGCCTCCTTCGAGGGAAGGAGCAAGCCGGCTTTGGGAAAGCCGGCCATGTCTTGGGCCGACTGGGGGAGGCCTGGCCGCCTTCAGGTGTCTCTCTGTCCAAAGGGGGCCCACTGCCCGTGGGCTGCGTTGACAGCCCGTCGTGGATGGCGCCATAGTCATCATGGCAACAGTGCCGCGCCGGACGGGTCAGGGCTACCCCGTACGGCGCACTGTGCCAGGCATGCTCCAGGTTTCGGGGGTGGCAGGCTTTACTGTAGCCACGCCCCGTCCCATCGCCGTTATATGGTTGCGGGCCTCGAGGGCACGATCTTGACCGCGTCGTGGGAGCCGGCCTCTTGGATTCGGCCTTCTCGTGGCCGGCTTCCGGGAGCCGGCCCTCCCGCGGCTTTCTTCATGAAGGTTAAGGCCGGGCCGCCTTTCGACAGTCGGCCTGAGAGGCAGCCGGCAGGGGGAAGGCGGCCCCACATCTTGGTTTCTTGGAGGCCGAATCGGATCGTTTTTTTTCTGAAGTGCCAAGGGGAGCCGGCTAGGCTACCCATGGTCATTTACCCCGATGGTAGTCCCCGAAGCTGGTCGCGCTTCGAGATCGGCAAGGGGAACGAGAAGCTCGGTCAGCTTCCTATCTTGAGGAGCCGGCAGCTGGGAGCCGGCTCTGCTTCTACGCGCCGCCTTGGACGGGCGCCGTGGTCTCGTCAACGGGAATGTGGACCAACCCGTGCGCTGACCGCGCGCCTCCCCGCATGTCACGTGGCAGAAAAGGCCTGCCATGGCGCGTGCGCGACGGGACGTCGCCGCAGGCCCGGGCCCGCCACGCCTGGCCTCGTCCCAGGCACGGATCTTCTGCGGCCCAGGGTGGACGGTTGCCTTCCCGTGGCGGTTTCGCCACACCGTCAAGGCGCAGTGATTGCGGGACGTGGGGGAGTGGGCGCAGTTAATCCCACGTCCCCCACACCACGCCTCCTAGGCTCCGCCGCGAGGGTCTATAAGTAGGGGGAGGAGAGGGAGCGGCAAAGGCTCGCACGCCCTCCCTCGCTCCACCCTTCCTCGTCTTCTTCTTGCTCTCTTTGCCGTCGCAGCGCCTCTTCGCCGCGCCGTTCCGCCGTAGCGGGGTCGCCCGCGCCTCCGCCGCCAACGCATCTTGCTCTTCGCCGCGCCGCTCCAATGGCGCTGTCGAGCTCGTGGGACGGCTCCAACGTCCTCGATGAGCACATCGAGTTCCTCCGCCGGACGCGGCGTCTGCCCGGCGAGAACTACGTGCGGGTCCGGCGCGCGCCGGAGAAGGAGATCTCGCCGGCACCGGAGGAGGGCGAGCGGGTGATCTTCCGCTCGCACTGCATACGCGGATTCGGCCTCCCGGCGAGCGGATTCCTTCGCTCGTTCCTCGAGTTTTACCACCTTCAGCCGCATCACCTCACCCCCAACGTCGTAATGCTGCTGTCGGCCTTCGTCACCCTCTGTGAGGGTTTCCTTGGCGTCCTCCCCACCATAGAGCTCTGGGGAGAGTTCTTCCAGAGCAAACTCGGCACCGTCGTCGCGGGCGTGCCCGCCCCATGCGGAGCTTACGTCGCCATGAGGCGGACAAGTGAGAACAATCCGTTCCCATCCATCCCGCTGATCCAGTCGATGAAGCTTTGGCAGAAGTCCTACTTCTACGTGAGGAACGTCTCCCCGCAAGGCGACTTTGTCAATCTGCCGGCTTACGTAGCCGGCCCGCCGGCTTCGAGGCCGGCCTCATGGAGCTACCGGGCCATGACGCTGTCCCAGGCCGGGAATGCCGTCGTCGCCCGCCTCCGGGTGATGGTCCAGTCGGAGGGCCTGGTCGGAGCCGATCTGGTGGCCGCCTTCATGGAGTGCCGGGTACTCCCGCTCCAAGGTCGGACGCACATGATCTGCCAGATGAGCGACCGCTTCGACCCATGCCGGCTGAGCACCAGGGAGATGCCTCATGCAGAGGTGTCCTACCTGGTGAACTATATCGCCAACTGCAAGCTCACCGAGGATTGGCGATTCGGCAAGGAGTCGTACTCTCGCGCCAACCCTCCGCCTGTCGTAAGTATTTCTTCTTTCCTTTCTTTTGTGTTGCCGGCTTCGATATGACCGGCCTCTGATCCGCTGGCTTGTTTTCTGCAGAATCCTCTACTTCCGCCGGTGGCGGGGGCCGCGGGGGCAGAGCGCCCGTTCCACCCCGACCGCACGGTAGATGACGTCGACGATCCGGACCTCGGAGCGGCCTCCATGGAGGACGCCGCCGAGGGGGAAGGCGGCGAGGCGGGCGGCGCCGGGCTCGGAGCCGGCCTCCAGGACTGGGCGGACGACAACAAGGTCGAAACCGTCCCGCATCGCCAGCAGGCGTTGGATCCTCAAGGCGCGGGCTCTTCTGCCGCGCCGGCCGCCCGTGGCGCCGCACCGAAGCGCCGGGCTGCGTCAACCTACTTCGGCAGCCGACCGAAGAAGCCCAGAGGCACCGTCGCGGCAACCAAGCGGGATGAGGCGGCCGCGAAGGCGGCCCGCTTCCAGAAGGTCGTGAAGCAGCCGCACGCGGTTTTGGCGTAAGTGTTAATCATCTTGTACTCTTGCCGTGCTCTTGGATTGGAGTTCTTCTAAATACTTTCTTGGTTGGCCAGCCAGGGCGCCGCTTTCCCTTGAACGGGGCCCTGCCACCTCCATGATTGGATCAACCGCAGGGTCCTCTAGCTCCCTCCGCGTGGACCCCCGCGCCGACCTCATGGAAGCCACGGCGCGGAACGCCCGGGAGGCGCAGGAGGAGCGGGAAGCGTCAGAGCGGAGGGCCGCCCAGGCGGCGAAGGAGCAGGCCGACGCGGCGGCCAAGGCCCAGGCGGAGGCGACGGCCGCAGAGAGGGAGGCGGAGGCCTCGCGCAACCGGCCTCCACAGCTCGTCATCCCCCTGAGGAGTGTGGCTCCCAACGCCCCCGTGCCTCCATCTGAGGAAGCCGACCACGGCCAGGCAGCGACGGAGCGGAGGGAGGATGATGTGGTCGTCCTGGAGGAGGTGCCGCGGACGGCGCCGACTGGAGCGGGCCAAGTCGGCCAGCCGGCTGCGGCGCCGATGCAGCCGGCCGGGAGCGAGCCGACAGCAGGAGCCGGCCTGGCGGTGCAGCCGTCATCACGTCGGCGCGCGGAGGAGGCTACCTTCGTGCCGGAGCCAGATAGAGCTGCGAGCGCCAGTCAGACGGCGGAGGCCTTGGAGGCGGCCAGCTCCAGCACGTCCGAGTGGGCGCCCAATGAGGAGACGGGCGAACTGAACGCGCCAGCCCAGGAGGTCAGGAGCCGGCTTTAGGCTCATGCCACCGCATTGCAGCGATATACTCGCGATTTCCTTGCGACGCTGGTCGTCGTTCGGGTGAGTCTTCTGGCCTTGGCTGCTTTGCCTTTTTGATTTCTTCTGTGGGGGCGCGTCAGCGCACCCACTGGGTGTAGTCCCCGAGTTCTGAGTCGGCTGCTGAGTAGGCGGCTCGGAACTTACTAGGTCCTGATAGTTATCTTATTCTTGCATCCTGTCTGATCTTATAGGAGTACCATAACCGGAGTGCTGCTGCCTTCGACTCCCAGGCTCGGGAGCTGCGCCAAAAGAGCGAGGATCTGACCAACAGCCGGTGTGCGTGTTCCGTTTTCTTCATATCCTGTGGGGGCGCGTCAGTGCACCCACTGGGTGTAGTCCCCGAGATCCGGGCCGACTGCTGAGCAGTCGGGTCGGATCTTCCCCGACGACTTCTTCCTTATTGCTTCTTCCTTCGTCTTCATGCTTGCAGGGGCCAAAGCCGACTTGAGGGAGCAGCTCGGGGGGCCCAGACCGCCCTTCGCGCCAAGGAGGCCGAGCTCAATGCCTTAGTCCAGGAGCGTGACTGCCTGGCCAAGAAGTTGGCCGACCAGGAGAAGAGCCACAAGGCGGCCCTGAAGGAGGCGCGAGATAGAGAGGCCGCCCTCAAAGCCGAGTTTGAGACCGAAGAGGCGAGCTGGGCTGAGGCGAAGCAAGCGCTGAGCGAGGGTTACAGCCGGATCGAGGATCTGATCGACGGTAAGCCGCCTCCCTTACTCCTTGCTCGCCCCTTGCCCTCTGATTCGTCTTTTGATTTGTGATGCGTTTGTTCTCTGCGTAGACTACTTCCCCGCCACTCCGTTGCGGCCTCCCAGGCCATCGAGGCCTACCGCGAGGCACGCCGTCAGGCGGGAGTTGAGATCGCGCCGGAAGCGAGCCGGACACTTGAGGAGCATCTCTTGGCGATCCAATCCCGCTTGCAGCCGGCACACCGCATGCTCCGCAGCCTCTAGCGCGCCGAAGCGCAGGTGCTGGCCGCCCTCTGGCCAGGCGAGGCGATTCCCCGCACCCCGAGCCGGACTGCCGATTGGCTGGAGGTGGCAGTCGGCCGCTTCGAGGCCTGGAAGGCCTCCGCTGCTCGATCCGGCGCCAGGCGTGCGCTGGAGTTCGTCCTGGCCTGGTACCCCGGGCTGAATTTGGAGCAGCTGAGGACTTGGCGGGAGGACGCTGATGAAGAGCTGGTGGGGGTGCGGCCGGCTATCATCCAGCGCGCTTCGGCTCTTGCCGACTTCACAGACAGCAGCGTCTTCGCTCCTGAGGTGGACGACAACGGCGTCGCCCAGCCGGAGGAGTGGTTCGGGCTGAACCCGGCAGAGGGTGAAGACTCGGCGGAGGAGATCGCCTCCAGCGATGAAGGTGAAGACGAAGAAGGTGAGGAGGGCGAAGATGTCGAGCCGGCCGGTGAAGCAACCAGCCCGCCTTAGCATGACCGTGCCTCCAGCAACGAGGCGCGTGCTAGCGCGCCTTCTGCGGGAGGCGGTGATCATGCCGAGGTTCACCAGCCGGCCACTCCTCCAGCCGGCGCTACTGTCTCCACCGACCTGCCCGACTTGCCAGTCGTTCCCTTGGCTTGATCTGCCGTCTTTGCTTTTCCTGCTTGTTACTCTTTGAACAATTTTATTAAGCTTGCGCAGTTCCACCCACTGGGGGTGTATTCAAACTATGTTGAATGTTGGCCTTTTCAAGGCCTTTTGTGTAAATATAATCATGCATGTGTTTGGCTTCCATTCTCGTATGCTTTTTATCCTTAGGCTGTTTCCTTTGCCGCCTTCCCCTGATTGCTGCCTTCCCAGCCGGCAGCTGCTCTGCAGTCTGTGGCTAAGGAAGAGCTTGGCTATCTTTTTTGGGGAAGGCAAGTACTCGAGCTTTCTTAGATCGTAGCGAAGTGAATGGAAACCGGCCGGCCGGCTACTCTTGTAGTCGGTCGGCAGTAGGAAAGAACCAGTCTTTTGTTATATTAGTCCGTTAGTCCCTAGCCGTTTTTCGTGTGGGTGTCCTTTCTTGCCTTTGGCTCTTGCCAGCCGGACAGCCGATTCTTCGAACTGCGACTTTTGGCAAGAGAGGGCTTTGGAGCCGGCACACTACTTGTCTGACCACGGGTAGGACTTCTAATATAACTTAAGGCGGCCAGTCCCCGGGCCGACTAGTCGAACCCGGTGCCGGACGAGAGAAGTAAATGAAATGACATAATCATAAGCATGATACTCTTCATTCATAGATGAAAGATGGCAGTCCCCGAGTTCTCCTCGGGGGGCCTATTGTCTCGTACTTGGTACAAAAGTTAGCGTGATACATACTGCATTTCAACTGTAAAATCTTCGGAGGAGGTTGGTGTTCCATGGTCGTTCCGACTCCTTGCCGGAGTCGTATCTCTTTCGTGCCTTCGGCTTCTGTGCGTCGATCAGGTAGTAGGAGTCGTTTCCTAGCGCTCTGCTTGATGACGAAGGGGCCTTCCCAAGGGGCCGAGAGCTTGTGCTAGCCGGCTGTTCGCTGGATCAGCCGGAGCACAAGGTCGCCCTCTTGGAAGGATCTTGGCTTGACCTTTCGGCTGTGGTAGCGACGCAGACCCTGCTGGTAGATGGCGGACCGACTGAGGGCTAATAGCCGGCTTTCTTCCAGCAGGTCGACGCCGTCTTATCGTGCTTCCTTTGGCCTCCGCCTCCGTGTACATGGTCATCCGAGGCGAGTCAAACTCGATGTCGGTTGGGATGACCGCCTCGGCACCATACACGAGGAAGAAAGGGGTGAAGCCGGTTGACCTGTTTGGGGTAGTGCGCAGACTCCAAAGGACGGCCGGCAGCTCATCGAGCCAGCAGCCGGCTGAACGCTCCAGTGGCACGACCAGTCGGGGCTTGATGCCGGAAAGGATGAGGCCGTTGGCTCGTTCGACTTAGCCGTTTGACTGCGGGTGGGCAATGGACGCTAAGTCCAGTCGGACGCCCTGCGTCGCGCAGAAACGTGCCAATGCTCCCTTGGCAAAATTTGTGCCGTTGTCGGTGATGATGCTGTGCGGCATGCCGTACCGAGTTGTTATGTCTGCAATGAATGTTAGGGCAGTCGGCCCATTCAGCTTCTTGATCGGCTTTGCTTCGATCCACTTGGTGAACTTGTCCACGGCGACAAGCAGATGTGTCATGCCGCCGCGCGCCGTCTTGAATGGGCCCACCATGTCCAGACCCCAAACGGCAAAGGGCCAAGTGAGGGGAATGGTCTTGAGTGCCGAAGCCGGCAGGTGTTGCTTGGAGCTGAAGACTTGGCACCCTTTGCAATGCTTGACTAATTCCTTGGCGTCGTCCAAAGCAGTCGGACAAAAGAATCCATGGCGGAAAGCTTTGGCGACTAATGATCTTGAAGCCGCGTGGTGGCCGCATTCACCTTGGTGGATGTCTCTGAGGATTGCTAGGCCCTTCTCTTGTTCAACGCATCGCTGGAAGACTCCAGTGACGCTGCGCCTGACGAGCTCTCTGTTGACGATTGTGTATGCTCCGGCTTGGCGCTGGACTTGTCTTGCCTCTGTCTCGTCAGCCGGCAGTTCTTGGTTTGTCAGGAAGTTGAGGATGGGCTGGGCCCATGATGGAGCTGTGACTTCTTCTATTGCCAACGCGGCTACTGCCACCAGGGTGGGCGGGGCTGGGTTGTGAGATGCTGGAGTCGGCCGCCGCCTGTGGTGCTGGTGCAGTCCCCGGGCCGACTACCGCAGTCCCTGAGTCGGGTTTAGAAGTCCCCGGGTTGGGTGCGACTACGGAAGTCCCCGAGCCGCCTGCTGAAGTCCCCGCGCCGCCTATCGAAGTCCCCGGGCCGCCTGGGTGGCTCTTCAAGCCGGATCCGGCTGCATCGGGGCTAGGCGGCACGAAGATGGAATCGGACTCTGGAGACGGCTTGATAGACGGCTTGAGGAGGCGTTGCAGAGAGACGCTGGTTGGTATTGCTTGTTGAGTGGATCCTAATCGAGCCAGGGCATCTGCTGGCCCGTTGTCCGCTCGTGGTACGTGAAGGAACTCGCATCCTTCAAAGTACCCACTGATCTGCTGGACGAGGAAGCGGTAGCTCACCATGTTTGCGTCCTTGGCGTCCCAATCGCCGGATGACTGCTGGACTATCAAGTCTGAGTCGCCGTAACATAGGATCCGGCATATGCCGAGCTCTTTGGCAAGCCGGAGCCCGTGTACGAGCGCCTCATACTCGGCCACGTTGTTGGAGGCGGCGAAGTGAATTTGCAGCGTGTATCTGAGCTTGTCGCCTTTGGGAGAGGTGAGGATGACGCCGGCTCCCAAGCCGGTGAGCATCTTGGACCCGTCGAAGTGCAGGCGCCAGTGAGTGGAGTCGGGAACCGGCGGCAGGTACTGGGTCTCGGCCCAGTCGACGAGGAAGTCGGCCAATGCTTGGGATTTGATGGCGGTACGAGGCTGGTAGAAGATCGTGTAAGGGGCCAGCTCGATGGCCCATTTTGCCACCCGGCCGGATGCATCCCAGCTGCCTATGATCTCGGCGAGCGGGGCGGTGCATACGACCGTGATGGGATGCTCTTGGAAGTAGGGCTTCAGTTTCTTGGCGGCAAAGTACACGCCGTAGCACATCTTCCGGTAGTGCGGGTAGTTCTGCTTCGAGGTAGACAGCACCTCGCTCAAATAGTACACCGGCCTCTGGACTGGCTGAGCTCGGCCCTCTTCTGGGCACTGGACTACGATGATGGTGCTGACCACCCGGCTGGTTGCAGCGATGTAAAGGAGCATGGGCTCTTTCTCAGCCAGCGCCGCCAGGACAGGCGGCGTGGTCAGCATCTTCTTCAGCTCGTGAAAAGCTTGGTCGGCTTGGTCGTTCCACTCGAAGTGAGTGGTCTTCTTCATGAGGCGGTAGAGGGGAAGAGCCTTCTCTCCAAGCCGGCTGATGAAGCGGTTCAGGGAAGCCAAGCATCCGGTGAACTTCTGGACGTCTTGCAGCTTGGTGGGAATCGCCATTCTCTCAATGGCCTTGATCTTCACTGGGTTGCATTCGATGCCGCGTTTGGAGACCAGGAAGCCTAGGAGCTGGCCGACTGGTACTCCGAACACGCATTTCTCGGGGTTGAGCTTGATCCAGAATCAGCGCAGGTTCTCGAATGTTTCCTTGAGGTCTTCTAGCAAGGTGCTACGCTTCTCCGTCTTCACCACAATGTTGTCCACATAGACGTGGGCATTTCTGCTGAGTTGCTTGAGGAGGCACTTCTGCATGCAACGCTGAAAAGTGGCACCGGCATTTCTCAAGCCGAATGTCATAGTCAGGTAGCAGAAGGCTCTGAATGGCGTGATGAAGGCGGTCTTCAGGCGGTCGGTCGGGTCCAACTTTATCTGATGGTACCCGGAGTAAGCATCCAAAAAACTCAGCAGCTCGCATCCGGCTGTGGAGTCTATCACTTGATCTATCCTTCGCAGGGCAAAAGGATCTTTGGGGCAGGCCTTGTTGAGGCTCGTGTAGTCTATACACATGCGCCACTTGTTGTTCTTCTTCAGCACGGGGACCGGGTTGGCGAGCCAATCCGGAAAGAACACCTCCATGATGAAGCCGACAGCCAGAAGCCGGGCTATCTCTTCTCCTACAATCCTTCTCTTTTCCTCCGACAGTCGGCGGAGGGGTTGCTTGACCAATTTTGCACCTTCTCGGACATGTAATTTGTGCTCGGCGAAATCCTTCGGAACACCCGGCATGTCCTTGGGGGACCATGCAAAGATGTCCCGATTCTCACGGAGGAAATCGGCGAGCTCGCCTTCCTATTTGCTGTTTAGGTTTGCCCCAATGACGGCAAACCTTTCCGGGTGCTCGGGGTCAAGAGGTATCTTCTTCGTTTCCTTGGCCGGCTGGAAGGAACCTTGGGCATCACACTCTTTGGGATCGGGGGACAAGGCCGGCTGCTTGCCAGCCATGGCCATGACCCGGTCCAACTTCTTCTTCTCTTCGGCTATCACTAGGGACTCAGCCAGCCGGCTGCTGGCCGCCGCGCACTCGGCCGATTTCTTGTAGTCGCCGACTGTGGTGATGATGCCCTTGGTGCTCGGCATCTTCATCTTCAGGTAAGCATAGTGGGGAACAGCCATGAACTTGGCCAAGGCAGGTCGGCCAAGCAGTGCATGGTAAGAGCTCTCAAGGTCCACCACTTCAAACCAGATGGCCTCCCTGCGGAAATGATCCTTGTCCCCAAAGAGGACATCAATCTTGATCTTGCCAATGGGGGAGCAGGACAGGCTGGGTACGATGCCGTGGAACACAGTCCGGTGGGCGTGAGCTGCTTCGTCCTGACGTTGAGCTTCTTCAGGGTGTCAAGGTATAGGATGTTGATGCTGCTCCCGCCGTCTATCAACACGCGGGAGAAACGGGCTGCACGTTTGTCTTTTGCAAGGGTGGCATCCAGGACCAGTGCATAAGAGCCGGGAGATGGCATCACCTCTGGGTGGTCAGCCCGGCTCCAGCTGATGGGTTTTTCAGACCAGTGCATGTGCTCGGAGGGGTTGGCGGCAACCGCGTTGACTTCCTGGTGCTCTCGGCGCCTGCTGCGCCGGTCTTCAGGCTAGCTGGTAAAGACGACATAGGCGGCGTGCTCGTCGGGGAACTCGTCATGCACGGCTCCAACTGCTGGCCGAGCGGCGGGCTGCTGCGGAGCCGGAGGCGGCGGACCAGCAGGTGGAGGCGGCGCGAGCCCTTCGCCTTTGGATATTCGGGTGAGCCAGTGGCACTTCCGGGTTGTGTGGTTGGGCGGCTTCGCGTTGTTGTGGAACTTGCATGGGGAGTCGAGGGTTTGCTCATAGGAGAAGGCCGGCTGCCAAGCCGGCCGGCCGCCTTTCTCCTTCTTGGGTGCGGGCCGCCCTTCGGGCTGCTCGCCCTCGACCGTGGCCACCTTCCAACTGGTGGAAGGCGGCATGGGGCCCTTGCGCTTGTGGTCATTTTGGTACGGGCGCCGGCCGGAGTCCCCAGCCGGCGTCTCGGGCGCTGGGTTGAGTACCTTCCCGGACGCATCTACCAGTAGCTCGGTCTTCATCGAGGATTCGGCGGTAGCGTACTTGTTCGCTATGACCAGAAGCTCGTCGAGGGTAGTCGGCTCGTCACAGAGGAGCTTATGCTTGAGGAGGGTGCCCTCTCGGCACCCGGCTGTGAAGTATTCGATGGCTTGCACCTCGTGCACTCCCTCGCAAGAGTTGCGGAGCTCGGCCCAACGCATGAGGTAGTCGCGGGTGGACTCGGCGGGGCCTTGTACGCACAAGGAGAGCTGTCTGGGCTTGTGAGCCCGCTTGTAGGTGCTGGTGAAGTTGCGGACGAAGGCTTCTGTGAAGTCTAGCCAGCTGTTGACGCTGTATGGCTTGAGGCTGTTGAGCCAGGTCCGCGCCGTGCCTTGGAGCATGAGGGGCATGTACTTCACGGCAACGCGCCTGTTGCCATTCGTGATGCGTACTGCGCTGGAGTAGTTGATCAACCAATCTTCTGGCTTCACGGAGCCGTTGTACTTGGGCATGTCTCTTGGGAGCGAGAACCCTTTGGGGAAGGTCTCGTTGCGGATGCGGGGGCCGAAGCAAGGCGGGCCGACATCATCTTCTTCTTCTAGCGCCAGGGATCGCGCTAGGAGGTCGATCCGATGGCGGGCGTTGTTCTCGCCGACTCCTTCGCGGCGACCTAGTCGGCCGCTGAGAGTCGGATGTGTGACAGGCGGTGGGGTGGGATACCTTTCCCCACGAGGCGGAGGCGGAGGCGGGTTGCCCCGCCCCTCCACGGCTCGAGGGTGGCCTTCTGCGTCTCGCTCGATGGAGATCCGGGTTCGGCTCCGGCTGGCAGCCGGCTCTTTCTCGTGTCGCGTGCGGGTTTTACCCGCAGTCGGCGTCCGGGACGTCGCGCCGTGCTCTCGGCGCGGTGGAGGGCTTTCCTCGCGGGCGTCGGCTTCGTGCCGCTGCGCGGCTGCATCGATCAGCTGCTGGATGCGTCTGGTCATGTAGGGGAGCTCTTCGGCCTCTTGTCCATCCAGCTCGTCTACGGCCGCCTGGGCGGCGCGCAGGTTCTCGAGTGGGGTGGCATAGACTGGGCGGTTGACTCCAAGCAAGTCGGCGATGACAGCGCCGCGCTGTCTGACGACGCCGACTCGGCTAGGCCCGCCTGGAGGTGGCGTGCCGAAGGCGGCGCGGTCGACTTCGCGCTGGTGGGCCTCGGTAAGGCATCTCACGGAAGCTAGCTTCCGGCCCTCCGTGAGGAGTTGTCGCGACCGGTTTTCCAGACATTTAATTCCAGAAAATGGCCGACGAGCTCATCAGCCCCAGGATTACTGTTAGCTGATGAGGCACCAACTTGTTACAGAAATTCCAAGCAAAGGTACAAAATGTGTAGTACAAGACCATTGTGGCCTATGAGTACAACAAATGGTTTCTAGTGGTTGAGGGCGGAAGCGGTTTGTGGATCACCACGGCTATGGGACTCCATTTCCCACGGGAACAGCTGACCAGGTTAACTCCTATCTTCACGAGGCTGCTATCACCGTGGCTTAGGTTCCGAGGCTGTCGTCGCAACGCTCCTCTCCAAGCAAGCAATCTGGTCAAGACAATAGCCAGGGACAAGCCAGTGAGTATTTTGAATGTACTCGCAACCATTAAGAACACAGGTATAATATAATCGTTGATGCTCATGCTTTGCAACATCCATATACTCACTTAGTTAGTCATAATAATAATTATCTTCATGCATGCAAAAAGGTTATTCATATGTAACCGGAAATTCATGCAATGGCCACATAGGGGGTAATAAATAATGGGTGCCAAGCAAGGGTCTGAATGACTCCTCAAGCGGAAAATACGGAATAATAGATGATGGTGCCAAACGAGTGTCTGAAAGACTCCTCGAGCGGAAATTGCAGAATAATAAATACTGGTGCCAAGCGAGTGTCTGAAAGACTCCTCGAGCGGAAATTGCAGAATAATAAATACTGGTGCCAAGCGAGTGTCTGAAAGACTCCTCGAGCGGAAAATGCAGAATAATAATATACTGGTGCCAAGCGAGTGTCTGAAAGACTCCTCGAGCGGGAAATGCAGAATAATAATACCACAGTCGGGCGTCTGAGCGACACCACAGAAAGGGCTTTAAAAAGAAATGCCACGGTCGGGCATCTGAGCGACACCACATAAAGGGCTTTAAAAGAAATGCCACAGTCGGGCGTCTGAGCGACACCACATAAAGGGCTTTAAAAGAAATGCCACAGTCGGGCGTCTGAGCGACACCACATAAAGGGCTTTAAAAAAATGCCACAGTCGGGCGTCTGAGCGACACCACATAAAGGGCTTTAAAAAATTAAATAATCATAGTGAAATATCCCGGAGGTAGAACCATCCCAGAGATATTCGATGATAACTATAATATCACGGGTTAGTCAACAATAGTAATAATCATAATCATCACAAGTCTCAAGTAGTAATTCCCGTTCTGGTTTAACAGTTTCACCTCCGAAGACCGACACTAAGACCGACGCTTGACCCATCCCAGACTGTAGTCCTTAACCATGGACACGGCTATTCGAATAGGTTTAATCTCTGCAGAGGGTGTACTCTTTACCCACGAGTAACCGATTCCTTTAGTCCATAGGGACTAATTCCGTCTACGGCCTTTTAGTTGAAAACATGCCTAACTTGCACACACCAGCTTAAATCATCGGTGTCTGGAATCACCCACGACGCTTGTCAAGCAAAACTCTAAGTGGGGAGGCTACAACCTCGCGTAACATGGGATCAAATTTATATCGCGCGCTCTAAGGGGTGGCCTCCCCTCTCGGTCCCAACCGGAAACACCCATGCCCCCTGACCAGGTGGCATGCCTACCGGCTACAACCGATATCTTCCACCATGGCATCTCTGTACGGTGTGTGCTGGAAAGGGGTTAACAACTTACTGAACCGTACCCTACCTGCGGCAGGGACGAGTGGTAGTACGAGGCAAGTATGGGGGTTACTGGAACAAGACTCGATCTGCGGTCGACTCAGGAGGTTCATAAGTTCCCTGCATGACATGTATATCAAATATGATACAACCAACAAAAATCACCCCTCAATTTACCTTACCATGCCATATCGGAAATAACCGTCCCGACGGGGACCGGCGACAAGCTCATACCTACCCAAGGCCGAGGCTTTCCCGGGCTCCTTTCCGGTATGCATGCAAGGCACATGAGGATGATTATCATCACAATCATTTTCATTTCCAATAGCAAGGAAATCGTTGATATGCTCCCATGCAATGATCATGTCACATGAAATATCAATTCCACCGAAATGAGGTGGTGTTATAAATGTGTCAACCAACACATCAAAAATATTATGCCAAGGTTCAAGATGCTTTCCTTGAAGTTGTGGAGGGGTGAGGGGCTCTCCAAAACTTTTGAAAGTTTCTTCCCTCCTCCAAAATCCTATTTTTTTTAAAAAAAATATTTGAATTAACACATGATTCAAAACAGTACAAAAAGTTGTTTTGGAAAATTTTCAAATAAATCTTAAAATAAACTAGATCAAATTTGAGGAAGGTAGGAAAAAGAATCAACTAATTTGGAGTTATATTTAAAAAGTTATAGGCAGTCAAAGTTGTGGTAAAAAATCAGTTTTAAAAACAAATCAGAAAAGAAAACGTTTCAGGGGGAAATACGCTTTCGGAGCAGGGAGACGTACTGGGGGGAATTACGCCTTCACTTAAACACATGGACGGCGTGGTGTGTCACTGACAGTGGGTCCAGGGGGCCCACTAGTCAGGTTTGACTAGTCTTCTCCCTCTCTTTCCTCTGTCCCGAGCGGAGGCGGAGCTCCGGCGATCGTCGCCGGCGACTGGCGGCTCCTCGCGGGGCTCCGAGGGCGGGGATGGATCCTCTACTCCGGGGCGGTCCTCCCGGTGGTCCCCTGGTAGGTGGGGGCGGAGGGAGCTGCCGGCGGCGAGCTCCTCGGCGGAGGTGGCCTCGGGAGCAAAGTGCCATTGGGGCTGCAGTGGCTCCCGATCAAAATTGAGCAGGGGGAAAGGTTCACGGGAGGATGAGGAGGCTTCTGGTGGAGAGAGTGGAGAGGGGGAGGTCCTGGTGGCGCCGGAACGGCAGGGGCAGTGGCGGTGGTCGGAGTGGCCGGAGACGGGGAAGAAGACCTCCCTGGGTCGAATGCGGGCTAGGGGAACGCCATAGGGGTGGCCTGAGGTCGCCTGCGAGCGGGAACGGGCTCGGGGACTCCTTAAATAGGCGTGGCAAGGCGGTTCCGCGGCGGCCGTGGATAAGCTCTCCGGCGACCGCCATTCTGTAGCTAGGGGTGTCGTGGCGGCGACGAGCGCTAGGCGACACCCTTGTGGATGAGCTTGCGCTGTTCTAGGGGCCAGGTGGCGAGCGGGAGGGTCTTGGGTAGCGCTGCACGGAGCAGGAGCTGTCGGCCGACGCCGGCGTGCCGCCAAAAAGCTCTGGCGGTGGCGCTGTAGGGCGCCAGGGGTGGCTGGCGTGTAGTGGTGTGGCGGCGAGCGTGTGGCAAGTTCTCCCGTGCGGGCCAAGGCAGGGGGCTGCGACGCGGCGGCTCGGTTCACGCGGTTGCAATTGGCGTGCTCTGGGCGCGTCCAGAGCACGCTCACCAGCTGCTCGGCGAAATGCCAGGGCAGGCTAGGTGGCTCGGTTGGAGCTGGGATTTAGCAGGTCTAGGTTAGGGGAAACAGGGAGTCTAGTGGACATGCTAGTTTGGTCAGGGGATCTGGTTCACAGCGCAACCCAAGATTCATGCCAAAACAGATCATACCCATAAGGTGTTTGACACAATGCCAAGGGCACTTAGGCAATACTTGGAGTGGTCAAAATCTCCAGATCAGTGTCTCCTTGGATGCATAAGAGGGTGGTGAGGTTAGTTTGGCAAAAGGACAAACTTGTTAGTGCAAGTTTTGCAGAATTACAATTCTGGACAGGAAATAAATGGCATCATTTCATGAACCAAAATTGCCCCAAAGGGTGCATGCTCCTAGACTTAGGGGTTTGGTAGGGAGGACTATGAGCATGAGAAAACACAAGGTCACTGGAGCAAGAAATAATAGGGTTGCAGTAGAAAACACCAGTCTGGTCCAGAATGAAGATGATGCTGATTCACTCAAAAAAATTGCAAATAACATCACTGGGTTTTTGCATAAAGTTGAATCACAGGCTATTACCAACATCCCATAATTTTGGTAGAGGCTAGAAGAAAATATTTAAAAGGGTTGTAGTGAAAAATTGCCCACTGGACCAGAGAAGGAAAAAGGGTGTAGAGCTCAAAATATTTCAAGAATAAAAGATCTTTTTGCATAAAAGTGATTTAATAACATCACATTACATCTCCAAATTTTGGTGGGAATTTTAAGTGAATCTATCAAATGGTTGTAGTCCAAATATGGCCATTTAACCTTGAAAACCCATTTTCAAGAAAGTAAAGATCAAGCAAATTAATTGTGCCATTAGTTGCACTGATAAAAGTAAAGTTTTTCTAGAGAGGTTAAACAAGTCCAATAGCATAATTGAAAAGTTCACACTTAGGGAAAAAACTCCATAAAGACAAGGTTAAGGATCAAAAGGGACCTCAGAGAATAAAGGTTTTAAGTCCTGGCAAAAATTTTAATTTAATAAACAAGGCCAAAATTTTTGGGGTGTCACAATACTACCCCCCTTAAGAAAAATCTCGTCCTCGAGATTTGTTAAAAGTCGCATAAGAAAGGATTGCATGCAACAAAAAGAAAAAAAAGGCTACAGTAAGAGGGCAATAAGTGATGAAGACCACAGTGTGAAATACTGGTGCTGCACGGAAAAATCTACGGTCTGAGACAAAATCGAGAGACTACTACGCTGGGTATAAATTTAGAATAAAATCTAAATTTAAATATATGCTGGTCGTACCCGGGAGCACAGTGCTCTCTCTGGCCGACAGGTGGACCCGGGGCCCATAGTCAGCCTCTTCTTCTCCCTCTGGCTCTTCTTCTTCCTCTCTCCTGCGCGCTTTCTCCACCGGCGACGCCTAGCGCGCAGGGCATCTAGGCCGTACCGCGGTAGTGCGCGGCGTGCTAGCTGCCGGAGCAGCGTGCACTCACCTCGCGGGCCAGCGCGCTGTCGGCACTGCTTGCGGATTCGACTCCGAACACCGGCGATCGGGCGACGAGCGGCGTTGGTGGACTTCGCCCACCGTGCACCGAGCTCGAGCTATAAAACGGCCGAGGTGTTTCTCTCTTCTCCTCACCTCTGGCCTTGCTTCTCCCCCTCCTTCCTCCTCCATTACTGCTTGCAGAAGCTCGGGCGAGGCTCTAATGGCGGAGGCGATGCCGGACTGGTACGCGATCTTGATATGCGGAGGGCTAGCGACACTGCTGGGGCTCTCCGTGCTCCTGTGTGCGATGATCCTCGATGATCATCGCGAAGCTGCTGCTCGGGTGTTGGCTTTCCACGGCGGTGGTGATCATGAGGAGTAGGTGGGATGCCGGGTGCTAACCGTGGTTAGGAGAGGGGGTTAGCCAGCTGCAACACTGTTGCAAAGTTTTGCAGACGGCGCACGTGTGCGTGTCTGAGTGTTTGTGGTTATGGGTCAGCTGTTGTCGTTGCGCTTGCGTGAAATCCACGTCATGAGAAAGTGCCGAAGTATCGACTCAGAAAAAGGTGTCTCACTCCAGGATTATACGCGGAAGAAAACAGTAATGCAACAGAATCACTCATATTAATCGAAATTAATAAAATAACACACTTAAAGCACACGCTAAGCTCCACGCACAAGTTACAACACGCAAATAAAGGTTGCAATAAATAACGTAGCAGCGACGTCTATAATGCAAACGGTAACTGGATGGGGTCCAGAGAAAATGTTTCTGGTACTGATACACATTCTTCCTCTATCGGAGAAAGCGGATTGACTAGTCGATGCACGTGTCTCTCCTGGTCGGGCCTCAGTGATCCACCGATGGCGATCTGAGGATTTAAGTCTGCGAGGCTCTGGAGATAACCCATCACGCGTTGGATCAAACTCTCTTGAGCGATGACATACTGGACAAGGTTGGCCAGGACGGGGTCTCTTTCGATTCGCACACCGGGAAACGATGTTACTCCTCCGGGCGCTGCACGGCTCGGGAAGTAATAATACCCACGCTCGCTGGCATAGGGTACCGCGAATCGAAGGCGAGCAAGTGCTTCGCAAGCCGCAGCTTCCACGACCATCTGTGGGGTTGGCATAGATTTCCCCATGAAGGAAACCTCTGTTGGGTCTTGGGCTGAGTTTACGGGAGGGATGTGCACTGCTGCCCAGTATCTCGAGGTGGAAGAGGTGATCCTCGATTTGAACAGCTCGTACTGGGGTGGCTGGGTAGCGCCCATGGTACTGCAGGTAAAATCCCACAATATCTTAACAAAACTACCCGGGGTTGCATCTGGGGTTCTTAGGTAAATGCTGGGGTTCGGCATGGCGAGGAAATGGTTGTGAGGGCGGTGCACAAGGTGAGAGGTGCTTGGCAAGGTCATGCGGTGGCCCTCTTATAGCACTAGAGCTGGATCATTTTTACCGTGGTGAAGGGTAATGAAATTTCCAGCTCTGATCTGGGATTCGAAGTCAATGCCATAGATACACTTATTCCACCGAGGTGACATGCTACTGTGGGAGTTGTCGGGAGGGTTTTTTGTAGCTGCCCCAGGGGTAGCAATCTCACACTGCGTACTGGGTGTTTAGACAAGGTTATTATTAAAGCAGAGGCATGACAACAAGCAGCGTTTAAATACAAGGCCACACGATTACAAAGCGAGGGTACACTAGGACTCGATACAGCTCGGGTTACTTAGTCTACCTCGTTTACATCCATGCGGGCGTGCCTTGTGGATGTCGAGGCTTCTTCACGGGTCTCGCCGTCGGAATTGACTGGAGTGGGTTGAGGGGCTGCAGGCTCGGGGTAGCGATGGTGGCCATCTCGGGGATTGCTGGCCACAACTCCGTTGGAGTGTGTTCCCAAAATGCGACGTAGCACTTCTGGGGTTATTGCAACACCTTGGCCGATGGCTGGGGTAGACCTCAGGGGCTCGATCGGTTGTCCAAACAGCACGACTGGGTTGTCGGCATTGGGCTCGTCCTCTTCTCTTGCCGGGGCTCGACGAACCAGCTCTCCACGAGCTGCGATGAGATCAATTGTGACCTGATCGCACAGTTCCTCCAGTGCACTTACGTAGCGCACTAGGTGCAACAATGCAGGATCAGTCTCGTGATCTCCGTTGGCAACTTGGGGTGGCCTACCATACCCTTCACGCCTGGGGTAGTAGTGGAACGAGCGACAGTCAACTCTTGGCAACAAGTGCCGGAGATGAACTATAGCTTCTCGAGCAGCTAGCTGGATGGCTTGTGGCTCAAAGGAAGTGGTCCTTCCGGTGAACCGTAGGGGCATTCGGGTGCGAGACCCCTACCGTAGATGTGTACAGTGGCCCAGAATTGACGGCTTTCACCACTTTTACGAGCCCTTGGTACACAACATATTATGGGGGTTCTTCTAATGCATAGGCACGACGGGTGAGGTTTGCGAGTATGGTCACGAAACCTCCAAGGTTGGTCGCTGTGGTCTCATGGTGCACAATAGGGCCAGGCATTGTGGCTTGGGTTAGGATAGCGGTCGGGCTGTGCTGGGTTGAGACTAGCGCGCCCTTTTTATAGAAAAAAAGGGGTCGGAGTCTTCCTTCGCACGCTTGCGAGAAAGGTCTATTTAGGGGGCCGGTCACTGGCGCGTGATCGACGGCTAGGCTGGTAGGTTGGGCACCGACTGCCAAAAAGTGTCGGGTCACTGTAGGGCTATCTTGCAGGAGAAGCTTGGTTGTGGGTTTGGTTATGGCTCGGTGGTTTGGCCTGCCTAAGTTTATTGACCTGGCTAGGATAGGATTAGCCAATGGTCAGCCTGGCTTTGATACCAAGTCTGTCGCGACCGGTTTTCCAAACATTTAATTCCAGAAAATGGCCGACGAGCTCATCAGCCCCAGGATTACTGTTAGCTGATGAGGCACCAACTTGTTACAGAAATTCCAAGCAAAGGTACAAAATGTGTAGTACAAGACCATTGTGGCCTATGAGTACAACAAATGGTTTCTAGTGGTTGAGGGCGGAAGCGGTTTGTGGATCACCACGGCTATGGGACTCCATTTCCCACGGGAACAGCTGACCAGGTTAACTCCTATCTTCACGAGGCTGCTATCACCGTGGCTCAGGTTCCGAGGCTGTCGTCGCAACGCTCCTCTCCAAGCAAGTAATCTTGCCAAGACAATAGCCAGGGACAAGCCAGTGAGTACTTTGAATGTACTCGCAACCATTAAGAACACAGGTATAATATAATCGTTGATGCTCATGCTTTGCAACATCCATATACTCACTTAGTTAGTCATAATAATAATTATCTTGATGCATGCAAAAAGGTTATTCATATGCAACCGGAAATTCATGCAATGGCCACATAGGGGGTAATAAATAATGGGTGCCAAGCGAGGGTCTGAATGACTCCTCAAGCGGAAAATACGGAATCATAGATACTGGTGCCAAACGAGTGTCTGAAAGACTCCTCGAGCGGAAATTGCAGAATAATAAATACTGGTGCCAAGCGAGTGTCTGAAAGACTCCTCGAGCGGAAAATGCAGAATAATAATATATTGGTGCCAAGCGAGTGTCTGAAACACTCCTCGAGCGGAAAATGCAGAATAATAATACCACAGTCGGGCGTCTGAGCGACACCACAGAAAGGGCTTTAAAAAGAAATGCCACGGTCGGGCGTCTGAGCGACACCACATAAAGGGCTTTAAAAGAAATGCCACAGTCGGGCGTCTGAGCGACACCACATAAAGGGCTTTAAAAGAAATGCCACAGTCGGGCGTCTGAGCGACACCACATAAAGGGCTTTAAAAAAAATGCCACAGTCGGGCGTCTG
The DNA here is from genome assembly GCA_032464435.1 of Aegilops umbellulata. Lineage (NCBI taxonomy): Eukaryota > Viridiplantae > Streptophyta > Magnoliopsida > Poales > Poaceae > Aegilops > Aegilops umbellulata. The sequence goes on along the minus strand of CP136054.1, from coordinate 367,492,272 downwards.
AGCGACACCACATAAAGGGCTTTAAAAAATTAAATAATCATAGTGAAATATCCCGGAGGTAGAACCATCCCAGAGATATTCGATGATAACTATAATATCACGGGTTAGTCAACAATAGTAATAATCATAATCATCACAAGTCTCAAGTAGTAATTCCCGTTCTGGTTTAACAGTTTCACCTCCGAAGACCAACACTAAGACCGACGCTAGAGGGTGTACTCTTTACCCACGAGTAACGGATTCCTTTATCCCATCGGGACTAATTCCGTCTATGGCCTTTTAGTTGAAAACACGCCTAACTTGCACACACCAGCTTAACTCATCGGTGTCTGGAATCACCCACGACACTTGTCAAGCAAAACTCTAAGTGGGGAGGCTACAACCTCGCGTAGCATGGGATCAAATTTATATCGCCCGCTCTAAGGGGTGGCCTCCCCTCTCGGTCCCAACCGGAAACACCCATGCCCCCTGACCAGGTGGCATGCCTACCGGCTACAACCGATATCTTCCACCATGGCCTCTCTGTACGGTGTGTGCTGGAAAGGGGTTAACAACTTACTGAACCGTACCCTACCTGCGGTAGGGACGAGTGGTAGTACGAGGCAAGTATGGGGGTTACTGGAACAAGACTCGTCTGCGGTCGACTCAGGAGGTTCATAAGTTCCCTGCATGACATGTATATCAAATATGATACAACCAACAAAAATCACCCCTCAATTTACCTTACCATGCCATATCGGAAATAACCGTCCCGACGGGGACCGGCGACAAGCTCATACCTACCCAAGGCCGAGGCTTTCCCGGGATCCTTTCCGGTATGCATGCAAGGCACATGAGGATGATTATCATCACAATCATTTTCATTTCCAATAGCAAGGAAATCGTTGATATGCTCCCATGCAATGATCATGTCACATGAAATATCAATTCCACCGAAATGAGGTGGTGTTATAAATGTGTCAACCAACACATCAAAAATATTATGCCAAGGTTCAAGATGCTTGCCTTGAAGTTGTGGAGGGGTGAGGGGCTCTCCAAAACTTTTGAAAGTTTCTTCCCTCCTCCAAAATCCTTTTTTTTAAAGAAATATTTGAATTAACACATAATTCAAAATAGTACAAAAAGTTTTTTTGGAAAATTTTCAAATAAATCTTAAAATAAACTAGATCAAATTTGAGGAAGGTAGGAAAAAGAATCAACTCATTTGGAGTTATATTTAAAAAGTTATAGGCAGTCAAAGTTGTGGTCAAAAATCAGTTTTAAAAACAAATCAGAAAAGAAAACGTTTCAGGGGGAAATACGCTTTCGGAGCAGGGAGACGTACTGGGGGGAATTACGCCTTCACTTAAACACATGGACGGCGCGGTGTGTCACTGACAGTGGGTCCAGGGGGCCCACTAGTCAGGTTTGACTAGTCTTCTCCCTCTCTTTCCTCTGTCCCGAGCGAAGGCGGAGCTCCGGCGATCGGCGCCGGCGACTGGCGGCTCCTCGCGGGGCTCCGAGGGCGGGGATGGATCCGCTACTCCGGGGCGGTCCTCCCGATGGTCGCCTGGTAGGTGGGGGCGGAGGGAGCTGCCGGCGGCGAGCTCCTCGGCGGAGGTGGCCTCGGGAGCAAAGTGCCATTGGGGCTGCGGTGGCTCCTGATCAAAATTGAGCAGGGGGAAAGGTTCACGGGAGGATGAGGAGGCTTCTGGTGGAGAGAGTGGAGAGGGGGAGGTCCTGGTGGCGCCGGAACGGCAGGGGCAGTGGCGGTGGTCGGAGTTGCCGGAGACGGGGAAGAAGACATCCCTGGGTCGAATCCGGGCTAGGGGAACGCCATAGGGGTGGCCTGAGGTCGCCTGCGAGCGGGAACGGGCTCGGGGACTCCTTAAATAGGCGTGGCAAGGCGGTTCCGCGGCGGCCGTGGATAAGCTCTCCGGCGACCGCCATTCTGTAGCTAGGGGTGTCGTGGCGGCGACGAGCGCTAGGCGACACCCTTGTGGATGAGCTTGCGTTGTTCTAGGGGCCAGGTGGCAAGCGGGAGGGGCTTGGGTGGCGCTGCACGGAGCAGGAGCTGTCGGCCGACGCCGGCGTGCCGCCAAAAAGCTCTGGCGGTGGCGCTGTAGGGCGCCAGGGGTGGCTGGTGTGTAGTGGTGTGGCGGCGAGCGTGTGGCAAGTTCTCCCGTGCGGGCCAAGGCAGGGGGCTGCGACGCGGCGGCTCGGTTCACGCGGTTGCAATTGGCGTGCTCTGGGCGCATCCAGAGCACGCTCACCAGCTGCTCGGCGAAATGCCAGGGCAGGCTAGGTGGCTCGGTTGGAGCTGGGGTTTAGCAGGTCTAGGTTAGGGGATACAGGGAGTCTAGTGGACATGCTAGTTTGGTCAGGGGATCTGGTTCACAGCGCAACCCAAGATTCATGCCAAAACAGATCATGCCCACAAGGTGTTTGACACAATGCCAAGGGCACTTAGGCAATACTTGGAGTGGTCAAAATCTCCAGATCAATGTCTCCTTGGATGCACAAGAGGGTGGTGAGGTTAGTTTGGCAAAAGGACAAACTTGTTAGTGCAAGTTTTGCAGAATTACAATTCTGGACAGGAAATAAATGGCATCATTTCATGAACCAAAATTGCCCCAAAGGGTGCATGCTCCTGGACTTAGGGGTTTGGTAGGGAGGACTATGAGCATGAGAAAACACAAGGTCACTGGAGCAAGAAATAATAGGGTTGCAGTAGAAAACACCAGTCTGGAATGAAGATGATGCTGATTCACTCAAAAAAATTGCAAATAACATCACTGGGTTTTTGCATAAAGTTGAATCACAGGCTATTACCAACATCCCATAATTTTGGTAGAGGCTAGAAGAAAATATTTAAAAGGGTTGTAGTGAAAAATTGCCCACTGGACCAGAGAAGGAAAAAGGGTGTAGAGCTCAAAATATTTCAAGAATAAAAGATCTTTTTGCATAAAAGTGATTTAATAACATCACATTACATCTCCAAATTTTGGTGGGAATTTTAAGTGAATCTATCAAATGGTTGTAGTCCAAATATGGCCATTTAACCTTGAAAAACCATTTTCAAGAAAGTAAAGATCAAGCAAATTAATTGTGCCATTAGTTGCACTGATAAAAGTAAAGTTTTTATAGAGAGGTTAAACAAGTCCAATAACATAATTGAAAAGTTCACACTTAGGGGAAAAACTCCATAAAGACAAGGTTAAGGATCAAAAGGGAGCTCAGAGAATAAAGGTTTTAAGTCCTGGCAAAAATTTTAATTTAATAAACAAGGCCAAAATTTTTGGGGTGTCACAGGAGGGCGAGGCGGCGAGCCTCCAGTGCTTAGGTGTCGGCATCGGCCGGGAGGGGGACGGACAGGTCGTGGATCGCCGCTCGCGGGGCATCGTGTGCGTTCTCGCCAGAAGCGCCGCCGTGGCTGATGACCATCACCTCGGCGGCGACAACATCACAGCCATCGGCTCGGGGAAGCGGGTCGTCGTAGATAACGACGTTGGTGGGGAAGGCATCGGGCGAGGCCGTATCGGAGTCGACAGGCATCGGATCGGTGGAGCCGACGGACTCCTAGTCCATAGCAGGCTCGCTGGAGACGTGGAGCTAGCCGAGGAGGTCGACGAGGTGGTCGGTGCCCGCATCGGAGGCGGGCTCGTCGGAGATGAAGGCCTCGCTGAGGGGATCGGCGAGGTCATTTGCTGTGCAAGCGTTGGTGACGCCTTGCAGCGCGTCGTGGCAAGCGCCATCGGGCGTGCCGGGCTGGCTACGCTCGCTAGGGAGGAAGAGGGTTCCCGTCCAGAATAGGTCTCCGGATGACGATGCACCTGGCCCCATGGTGGGCGCCAAATGTCGGGTGGTTGGTGCGACATATGCCAATGGGTGGCTTATCTGTGTGGGAGCCAGTAAGACGTCGCCGGTGCCTGGAAGCGGGATAAGGCGAAGACATGCACGCCGGCGAATCTTACCCAGCTTCGGGGCTCTCCGTGGAGATAACACCCCTACTGCTGCTCTGCGGGGTCTCCGCATGATCACTCGATGGACAGGCAACTACAAGGTGCTCCTCGAGCTGTTTGGCGAGAGGAAGAAGAAGGGCAAGGCTAGCTCTACTCTTCTCTCTATGTGTGTTGTAACCTAGATGAGATCAACCCTTTGCATGGGCGCCCCGGGGGGTTTATATAGGCCTACCCCCCGGGGATACAATGGTAAACCGGCTGGGAGTGGGCCCCAGCCGTCAGTGTCTACACTCGCCGGCTTCTGCGCCGGCTGCTGGGGCCCGCCGGCTGGTCGGCCCTGCCGGTTGCTGGCATCTTGGTCGACAGACATGCCCTACTGCCTAGGGCCTGTCGGCAGCCGATTACTGTTGCCTCAATCCTGATGATGAGGGCTTTATCGAGGTAAGCGTGGCTACAGCGCTGCCGCCTGGCGGGCGATCGTTGTAGCCTCACGTCGTCTTGTCTTCTTAATGGGGCGCCTCCTTCGAGGGAAGGAGCAAGCCGGCTTTGGGAAAGCCGGCCATGTCTTGGGCCAACTGGGGGAGGCCTAGCCGCCTTCGGGTGTCTCTCTGTCCAAAGGGGCCCACCGCCCGTGGGCTGTGCTGACAGCCCGCCGTGGATGGTGCCATAGTCATCATGGCAACAGTGCCGCGCCGGACGGGTTAGGGCTACCCCGTACGGCGCACTGTGCCAGGCGTGCTCCAGGTTTCGGGGGTGGCAGGCTTTACTGTAGCCACGCCCCGTCCCATCGCCGTTATGTGGTTGCGGGCCTCGAGGGCACGATCTTGACCGCGTCGTGGGAGCCGGCCTCTTGGAGTCGGCCTTCTCATGGCCGGCTTCCGGGAGCCGGCCCTCCCGTGGCTTTCTTCATGAAGGTTAAGGCCGGGCCGCCTTCCGACAGTCGGCCTGAGAGGCGGCCGGTAGGGGGAAGGCGGCCCCACATTTTGGTTTCTTGGAGGCCGAATCGGCTCGTAATTTTATCTGAAGTGCCAAGGGGAGCCGGCTAGGCGACACCCAGGCAGAGCCTCTCCAGGCCACAGCCGAACTATGAGGCCCTTCATGGCCTGTTCGGCCACCTTGTGGAGCTCAACCAGCTGCTTCAGCTGGTCGCTCAGGGGCACCGGGTGTCCGGCCTCAGCATACTGAGACCAGAACACCTTCTCCGTCGAGCTGCCCTCCTCGGCTCGGTAGAATGTGGCGGCATCGGACACGCTACGGGGAAGATCTGCGAATGCTCCTGGAGAGCTCCGAATTCAGGTAAGTAACAAGAAGCTCACTTTTACATGTTTGCTTTGCATAAAGGATGCCTTACCCGCCGCTATCTTCTTCGCCGCATCCAACTCCTGGAGGGCCTTCTGGGATTCAGCCTTGGCAGACTTGGCATTTTCAATAGCTGCCGCGAGTTCGGACGCTCGCGTCTTTGAGTCAAGCTCCAAACCCTCATGTTTTTTCATGAGAGCCTGGAGCTCTTGTCTCACCTCGCCAACCTGGGCTTCATACCTCTCCCGCTCGGAGCGCTTCGTGGCCGCTCTCTTACCGGCCTCGGCCAACGCTTGCTTGAGGGTCGCCACCTCAGTTGTGGCCCCTACAATAACCATGTTAATCCTGTCATATTTTTGCAATTGCACTTTTATATTATTTTTCTATATGGTATTTCTTACCTTCTTTCTCCTCGAGCTGCCGTTTGGCAAGGCCGAGCTCTTGCTCGGTCCGCTCGAGGCCCTGCTTCAGCGTGCCCACCTCCGCAATCAGTGCGGTGGTCGCCAGCAGCGAAGCCTGCATACGCATATTGACTCTTTTTCTGTTAAACTCCTGCGAATTTTATTAGATCCTCTATTCGGCTTTTCTTTCCGAACGCCAAGCAGAGCATCAGGGGCTACTGTCTATGCGGTAATATTTTTTATATATCATGCACTTACCTTGAAGCCTGTTAGAAGGCTGGCACAAGCTTTAGTCAGTCCACTCTTGGCGGACTGAACCTTCTGGATCACCGCACTCATAATAGTGCGGTGCTCCTCGTCGATGGAGGCGTTGTTAAGCACCTCCAGCAGATTGTCCGGCGCCTCCGGTTGGACGGGGGCCGGCGGCTCAGTAGGCTTGCTCCTCTTGGAAGGAGTTTGCCTACCGCGGTCCGGAACCGTTGACGATTCCGGCATGGTGTCCGGCTCAAATCCGGACTCAGAGCCCTGGGGGGTTTTATCCCCTTTACTCCTGGAGTCCGGGAGGTTGCCTTGTGGCGCATCCAGGACCACCTCCTCCTGGCTTGGAGCCTGTTGGGACGCCACCTCGGCATCACCTGTAGGATGGGGGGAGGTGGCGGGCGGAAGTGAATTCACGTCCGATGAATCCAGGGAGCCGCTCGACAACTCGTCGAGCCCGGCCTTGGGCGGATTGCATAATCATATTCGACATAAGGAAAGGCTCTGCAATAAAGGAATGCTATGAATTACTCGGGTGCCCGGATGCTTACGATTCCGCCGGACGCTTGGCCCTGCGCGGCCACTCCTCTTCGTCGTCATTGGCGTCGGCGGGGTAGTCCGAAGGAAGGGTTTTCCCCTTCATGGACCCTTTGGCCTCCCCGGTCCGGGCGGCCTTCCTTTTTATTTCCTCCCCCTGCTGGAAGGGGAGAGGTTTCTTCTTCCTCCTCCTCGTTTTCATGGGAGGAGCACGCCTCGGATTCGTCGGATGAAGAATCCTTCATCCGACACCTCCTGGCGCCGGGAACTCTTTCGAGTCCCTGTGGCCCTCTTCTTGGCCTTCTTCTCCAGCACCACGTTAGGCGTCGGAGCCAACAACTTTGTTAAGAGCGCATCGGCTGGGTCTTCGGGCAAAGGGGCCGAACAGTCGATCTGTCCGGACTTCGTCAGCCAATCCTGTCAAAGGAAAGGGAGTTTAGATCCCGCATAGAGTCAAACTATGAAAAACCAACATCCTGTAAAAGGTAAAAATAGCTTGCCGCACTAGCGGGAAGCTGCGTGCGGAATCCGCGGTCCTCGAAAGCGGATGCGGTAGGCTCGACGCCTTTGAATAGCACCTTCCAGACGTCTTCATACGTTGTGCTGAAGAGCCTACTCAGGGTTGGGTGCTGCGCTGGGTCGAACTCCCACAAATTGAAGCCCCGTTGCTGACACGGGAGGATCCGGCGGACGAGCATAACCTGGACTACGTTGACAAGCTTGAGCTGCTTGTTCACCAATGTTTGGATGCATTTTTGCGGTCCGGTTACCTCTCCTTTATTGCCCCACGACAGGCCCGTCTCTTTCCAAGACGTGAGCCTCGTAGGGGGTCCGGACCGGAACTCGGGGGCTGCGACCCATTTGGGATCGCGCGGCTCGGTGATGTAAAACCACCCCGATTGCCACCCCTTCAGGGTCAACACAAAGGAGCCCTCGAGCCATAGGACATTGGCTATCTTGCCCGCCATGGTGCCTCCGCACTCCGCCTGGTTGCCATGCACCACCTTGGGCTTGACGTTGAAAGTTTTGAGACATAGGCCGAAATGGGGGCGGATGCAGAGGAAAGCCTCACACACGACGATAAATGCCGAGATGTTGAGGACGAAGTTCGGGGCCAGATCGTGGAAATCTAGGCCATAGTAGAACATGAGCCCCCGGACAAACAGGTGGAGAGGAAAGCCCAGTCCGCGGAGGAAATGGGGAAGGAATACTACCCTCTCATGGGGCCCTGGGGAGGGGAGGAGCTGCCCCTCCTCGGGAAGCCGGTGCGCGATGTTGTTAGACAAGTATCCGGCTTTCCTCAGTTTTTTGACGTGTCCCTCCGTAACGGAGGAGACCATCCACTTGCCTCCCGCTCCGGACATGGCTGGAGAAGGTTGAGGTGGGAAGTGCGGGCTTGGGCGTTGGAGCTCGAGTGCGCGGAAGATGGATAGGCAAAGGAGGAAGAAGGCGTAGGTAAAAAGGTGGATCCTTATCCCCTTATATGGGCGGATGCGGTTAAGCGCCCCCACCAGCCTGGTAAAACTCGCTTATCTCCCAAGCGTCATGATAAATGGCGCGGTTGGGTTACCCACGTCCGTATTGATGAGAATCCTGTAAATAAGGGGACACGATCTCTTCTTTGACAAGACGTGCCAAGGAAACCGCCTCGCGAAATGCGCTAAGGTCGGGGAGTAAAAACGATTCAGATAAATACTTGGTCGTGGTGTGATGTCACGCTACGGAAAACGTCAGCAGATTTGATCTGTGTAAATATTCTCTCTATGGCAATATGTGGAAACTTATTTTTGCAGAGTCAGACACTGTCTTTTGTGTTCAAAATCTTCTATGAAGTACTTGGAGGAGGAACCCGCCTTGCAATGCGAAGACAATCTACACGCCGGACTTGTCGTCATTGAAGCCTGGTTCAGGGGCTACTGAGGGAGTCCTGGATTAGGGGGTGTCCGGATAGCCGGACTATACCTTCAGCCGGACTCCAGGACTATGAAGATACAATATTGAAGACTTCGTCTCGTGTCCGGAAGGGACTTTCCTTGGCGTGGAAGGCAAGCTTGGCGATGCGGATATTTAGATCTCCTACCGTTGTAACCGACTTTGTGTAACCCTAACCCTCTCCGGTGTCTATATAAATCGGAGGGCTTTAGTCCGTAGGACAACAGACAACAATCATACCATAGGCTAGCTTCTAGGGTTTAGCCTCCTTGATCTCATGGTAGATCTACTCTTGTACTACCCATATCATCAATATTAATCAAGCAGGACGTAGGGTTTTACCTCCATAAAGAGGGCCCGAACCTGGGTAAAACTTCGTGTCCCTTGTCTCCTGTTACCATCCGCCTAGATGCACAGTTCGGGACCCCGTACCCGAGATCTGTCGGTTTTGACACCGACAATTACCGTACCACTCTCTTGCGGATCTCACTCTGGTTGACCTACGAGGTTCGGTAGTAACTTGATCTGAAGTTACATGATCATCATCATTAGCTTCCTCACTAATTGGTGTAGGAGTCACACGAACAGATTTCTATGATGAACTACTTTCCAATAAGGGAGCAGGTACAGTTACCTCATCAAGTTATACTTTCCTCCCACTCACTTCTTTTGAGAGAAACTCCTTCTCTAGAAAGGATCCATTCTTAGCAAAAAATGTCTTGCCTTTCGATTTGTGATAGAAGGTGTACCCAACTATCTCCTTTGGGCATCCTATGAAGACACATTTCTCCGATTTGGGTTTGAGCTTATCAGGATGAACCTTTTTCACATAAGCATCGCAACCCCAAACTTTAATAAACGACAACTTTGATTTCTTGCCAAACCACAATTCAAATGGTATCGTCTCAACGGATTTAGATGGTGCCCTATTTAACGTGAATGCAGCTGTCTGATACGTCTCCAACGTATCTATAATTTTTTATTGTTCCATGCTATATTATATTCTGTTTTGGATGATTAATGAGCTTTATTATACACTTTTATATTATTTTTGGGACTAACCTATTAACCGGAGGCCCATCCCAAATTGCTGTTTTTTGCCTATTTCAGTGTTTCGAAGGAAAAAGATATCAAACGAAGTCCAAACTGAATGAAACCTTCGGGAACGTGATTTTCAGAACAAACGTGATCCAGAGGACTTGGAGTCTACGTAAAGCAATCAACAAGGAGAGCACGAGGTAGGGGCGCGCCCACCTCCCCCAGGCATGCCCTCCACCCTCATGGGGCCCACGTTGCTCCACCGGCGTACTTCTTCCTCCAATATATACCCATATACCCTAGAAACATCAGACACAGAGCCAAAACCCTAATTCCACTGCCGCAACCTTCTGTACTCGTGAGATCCCATCTTGGGGCCTTTTCCGGCATCCTGCCGGAGGGGGCATTAATCACGGAAGGCTTCTACATCAACACCATAGCCTCTCCGATGATATGTGAGTAGTTTACCTCAGACCTTCGGGTCCATAGTTACTAGCTAGATGGCTTCTTCTCTCTCTTTGGATCTCAATACAAAGTTCTCCTCGATCTTCTTGTAGACCTATTTGATGTAACTCTTATTTTGCGGTGTGTTTGTCGAGACCGACGAATTGTGTGTTTATGATCAAGTTTATCTATGAACAATATTTGAATCTCCTCTGAATTCTTTTATGTATGATTGGTTATCTTTGCAAGTCTCTTCGAATTATCAGTTTGGTTTGGCCTACTAGATTGATCTTTCTTGCAATGGGATAAGTGCTTAGCTTTGAATTCAATCTTGCGGTGTCCTTTCCCAGTGACAGTAGGGGCAGCAAGGCACGTATTGTATTGTTGCCATCGAGGATAAAAAGATGGGGTTTATATCATATTGCATGAGTTTATCCCTCTACATCATGTCATCTTGCTCAAAGCATTACTCTGTTCTTTATGACTTAATACTCTAGATGCATGTTGGATAGCGGTCGATGTGTGGAGTAATAGTAGTAGATGCAGAATCGTTTCGGTCTACTTGTCGCGGACGTGATGCCTATATACATGATCATACATAGATATTCTCATAACTATGCTCAATTCTATCAATTGCTCGACAGTAATTTGTTCACCCACCGTAATACTTATGCTATCTTGAGAGAAGCCACTAGTGAGACCTATGGCCCCCGGGTCTATTTTCCATCATATTAATCTCCCGTCAACAAGCTATTTCTGGCGCCGTTTATTTTGCTTTCTTTACTTTTAGTTTTTATCATAAAAATACCAAAAATATTATCTTATCATATCTATCAGATCTCACTCTCGTAAGTGACTGTGAAGGGATTAACAACCCCTTTATCGCATTCGTTGCGAGGTCCTTATTTGTTTGTGTAGGTGCGTGGGTCTCGAGCATGGTCTCCTACTGGATTGATACCTTGGTTCTCAAAAACTGAGGGAAATACTTACGCTACTTTCCTGCATCACCCTTTCCTCTTCAAGGAAAACCAACGCAGTGCTCAAGAGGTAGCACTATCTCTAATGCATGACCCCAAAACGATAGTGGTAAATCAGTAAGAGACATCATAGATTGCACCATATCTAATATAGTACGGTTACGATGTTCGGACACACCATTACGTTGTGGTGTTCCAGGTGGCGTGAGTTGCGAAACTATTCCGCATTATTTCAAATGAAGACCAAACTCGTAACTCAAATATTCTCATCCACGATCAGATCGTAGAAACTTTATTTTCCTGTTATGATGATTTTCCACTCCACTCTGAAATTATATGAACTTTTCAAATGTTTCAGACTTATGTTTCATCAAGTAGATATACCCATATCTGCTCAAATCATCTGTGAAGGTCAGAAAATAACGATACCCGCCGCGAGCCTCAACACTCATCGGATGGCATACATCAGTATGTATTATTTCCAATAAGTTAGTTGCTCGCTCCATTGTTCCGGAGAACGGAGTTTTAGTCATCTTGCCCATAAGGCATGGTTCGCAAGCATCAAGTGATTCATAATCAAGTGATTCCAAAATCCCATCAGCATGGAGTCTCTTTATGCACTTTACACCAATATGACCTAAATAGCAGTGCCACAAATAAGTTGCACTATCATTATTAACTTTTCATCTTTTGGCTTCAATATTATGAATATGTGTATCACTACGATCGAGATCCAACAAACCATTTTCATTGGGTGTATGACCATAGAAGGTTTTATTCATGTAAACAGAACAACAATTATTCTCTAACTTAAATGAATAACCGTATTGCAATAAACATGATCAAATCATACTCATGCTCAACGCAAACACCAAATAACACTTATTTAGGTTCAACACTAATCCCGAAAGTATAGGGAGTGTGCGATGATGATCATATCAATCTTGAAACTACTTCCAACACACATCGTCACCTCGCCCTTAACTAGTTTCTGTTCATTCTGCAACTCCCGTTTCGAGTTACTACTCTTAGCAACTGAACCAGTATCAAATGTCGAGAGGTTGCTATAAACACTAGTAAAGTACACATCAATAACATGTATATCCAATATACCTTTGTTCACTTTGCCATCCTTCTTATCCGCCAAGTATCTAGGGCAGTTCCATTTCCAGTGACCATTTCCTTTGCAGTAGAAGCACTCAGCTTCAGGCTTGGGTCTAGTTTTGGGCTTCTTCATGGGAGCAGCAACTTGCTTGCCTTTCTTTCTGAAGTTCTCCTTCTTCCCTTTGCCCTTTTCTTGAAACTAGTGGTCTTGTCAACCATCAACACTTGATGCTTTTCTTGATTTCTACCTCCGTCGATTTCAGCATCACGAAGAGCTTGGGAATTGTTTCCGTTATCCCTTGCATATTATAGTTCATCACGAAGTTCTCGTAACTTGGTGATAGTGACTAGAGAACTCTATCAATCACTATATTATCTGGAAGATTAACTCCCACTTGATTCAAGTGATTGTAGTACTGAGACATTCTGAGCACATGCTCACTAGTTGAGCTATTCTCCTCCATCTTCTAGGCAAAGTACTTGTCAAAGGTCTCATACCTTTCGACATGGGCATGAGTCTGAAATACTAATTTCAACTCTTGGAACATCTCATATGCTCCGTGGCGTTTCAAAAACGTCTTTGAAGCCCCGATTCTAAGCCGTAAAGCATGGTAGACTAAACTATCAAGTAGTCATCATATCGAGCTTGCCAAATGTTCATAACGTCTGCATTTGCTCCTGTAATCGGTCTGTCACCTAGCGGTGCATCAAGGACATAATTCTTCTGTGCAGTAATGAGGATAAACCTCAGATCACGGATCCAATCTGCATCATTGCTACTAACATCCTTCAACTTAGTTTTCTCTAGGAACATATCAAAAATAAAACAGGGGAGCTAAATGCGAGCTATTGATCTACAACATAGATATGCTAATACTACCAGGACTAAGTTCATGATAAATTAAAGTTCAATTAATCATATTACTTAAGAACTCCCACTTAGATAGACATCCCTCTAATCATCTAAGTGATCACGTGATCCATATCAACTAAACCATGTCCGATCATCACGTGAGATGGACTAGTTTTCAATGGTGAACATCACTATGTTGATCATATCTACTATATGATTCACGCTCGACCTTTCGGTCTTAGTGTTTCGAGGCTATATCTGCATATGCTAGGCTCGTCAAGTTTAAACCGAGTATTCTGCATGTGCAAAACTGGCTTGCACCCATTGTATGTGAACGTAGAGCTTATCACACCCGATCATCACGTGGTGTCTCGGCACGATGAACTTTCGCAACGGTGCATACTTAGAGAGAACACTTATACCTTGAAATTCAGTGAGAGATCATCTTATAATGCTACCATCGATCTAAGCAAAAAAAGATGCATAAAAGATAAACATCACATGCAATCAATATAAGTGATATGATATGGCCATCATCATCTTGTGCCTTTGATCTCCATCTCCAATGCACCGTCATGATCACCTTCGTCACCGGCGCGACACCTTGATCTCCATCGTAGCATCGTTGTCGTCTCACCAACTATTGCTTCTACGACTATCCCTACCGCTTAGTGATAAAGAAAAGCATTTACATGGCGATTTCCTTTCATACAATAAAGCGACAACCATATGGCTCCTGCCAGTTGCCGATAACTCGGTTACAAAACATGATCATCTCATACAATAAAATTTAGCATCATGTCTTGACCATATCACATCACAACATGCCCTGCAAAAACAAGTTAGACGTCCTCTACTTTGTTGTTGCAAGTTTTATGTGGCTGCTACGGGCTGAGCAAGAACCGTTCTTACCTACGCATCAAAACAACAATGATATTTCGTCAAGTATGTGTTGTTTGAACCTTCTCAAGGACTGGGCGTAGCCACACTTGATTCAACTAAAGTTGGAGAAACTGACACCCGCCAGCCACCTATGTGCAAAGCACGTCGGTAGAACCAGTCTCGCGTAAGCGTACGCGTAATGTCGGTCCGGGCCGCTTCATCCAACAATACCGCCGAATCAAAGTATGACATGCTAATAAGCAGTATGACCAGTATCGCCCACAACTCACTTGTGTTCTACTCGTGCATATAACATCTACGCATTGACCTGGCTCTGATGCCACTATTGGGGAACGTAGTATTTTAAAATTTTCCTACGCACATGCAAGATCATGGCGATGCATAGCAACAAGAGGGGAGAGTGTTGTCCACATACCCTCATAGACCAAAAGAGGAAGCATTATGACAACGCGGTTGATGTAGTCGTACGTCTTCACGATCCAACCGATCCAAGTACCGAACGCACGACACCTCCGAGTTCAGCACACGTTCAGCTCGATGACGTCCCTCGAACTCATGATCCAGCAGAGCTTCGAGGGAGAGTTCCGTCAGCACGACGACGTGATGACGGTGATGATGATGCTACCAACGCAGGGCTTCGCCTAAGCACTGCCACGATATGACCGAGGTGGATTATGGTGGAGGGGGGCACCGCACACGGCTAAATGATCAACTGATCAACTTGTGTATCTATGGGGTGCCCCCTCCCCCGTATATAAAGGAGTGGAGGAGGGGGAGAGGCCGTCCCTCCTAGGCGCGTGCCAAGGGGAGTCCTACTCCCACCGGGAGTAGGACTCCAACCCTTCCAAGAGTAGGAGTAGGAGAGAGGGAAGGAGGAGAGAGGGGGAATGAAAAGGGGGCGCCGCCCCCCTCCTTGTCCAATTCAGACTAGAGGGGGAGGGGGCGCGCGGCCTGCCCTAGCCGCCCCTCCTCTTCTCCACTAAGGCCCAATAGTCCCATTACACTCCCCGGGGGGGGGGGGGGGGTTCCGGTAACCCCCCGGTACTCCGGTATTTGTCCGAACTTGCCCGGAACCTTTCCGAAGTCCAAATATAGTCGTCCAATATATCGATCTTTATGTCTCGACTATTTCGAGACTCCTCGTCATGTCCGTGATCATATCCGGGACTCCGAAATACCTTTGGTACATCAAAACACATAAACTCATATTACTGATCGTCACCGAACGTTAAGCGTGCGGACCCTACGGGTTCGAGAACTATGTAGACATGACCGAGACACGTCTCCGGTCAATAACTAATGGCGGAACCTGGATGCTCATATTGGCTTCCACATATTCTACGAAGATCTTTATTGGTCAAACCGCATAACAACATACGTTGTTCCCTTTGCCATCGGTATGTTACTTGCCTGAGATTCGATCGTCGGTATCTCAATACCTAGTTCAATCTCGTTACCAGCAAGTCTCTTTACTCGTTCCGTAATGCATCATCCCACAACTAACTCATTAGTTACATTGCTTGCAAGGCTTATAGTGATGTGCATTACCGAGAGGGCCCAGAGATACCTCTCCGACAATCGGAGTGACAAATCCTAATCTTGATCTATGCCAACTCAACAAGTACCATAGGAGACACTTGTAGAGCACCTTTATAATCACCCAGTTATGTTGTGACCTTTGGTTGCACACAAAGTGTTCCTCCGGTATTCAGGAGTTGCATAATCTCATAGTCATAGGAACATATATAAGTCACGAAGAAAGCAATAGCAACATACTAAACGATCAAGTGCTAAGCTAACGGAATGGGTCAAGTTAACCACATAATTCTCTAATGATGTGATCCTGTTAATCAAATGACAACTCATGTCTATGGCTAGGAAACTTAACCATCTTTGATTCAACAAGCTAGTCAAGTAAAGGCATACTAGTGACACTATGTTTGTCTATGTATCCACACATGTACTAAGTTTCCGGTTAATACAATTCTAGCATGAATAACAAACATTTATAATGAAATAAGGAAATAAATAATAACTTTATTATTGCCTCTAGGGCATATTTCCTTCAAGAAGAGCCTAAGCTTGGGGATGCCCTGGCATCCCAAGCTATTATCCAAGAATGAGCAAACAACTAAGCTTGGGGATGCCCCCGAGTGGCATCCCCTCTTTCTTCTAACGACTATCTGTATTTTACTCGAGGCTATATTTTTATTCGTCACATGATATGTGTTTTGCTTGGAGCGTCTTGTATGATATGAGTCTTTGCTTGCTTTATTTTGTGTTTTAAGTCATCAATCCTTGCTGGACACACCTATTTGAGAGAGCCAAAATTATATCATGTCTTGTTAGAATTGCTCTCTGTGCTTTACTTAAATTTTTATGAGCTAGGACTTGCTCTAGTGCTTCACTTATATCTTTTTTAGCACGGTGTGCTTAGTATTTTTTGAAGAAATGCTCTCTTGCTTCACTTATATTTATTTGAGAGTTAGTAAAATTTTGAAGAAATTCTCTCTTGCTTCACTTAAATTATTTTGAGAGAAAGAAAATTTGTTATGCTCATGATCTTCACTTATATTTGTTTGAGCTTATGAAAAGCAACACATAAAAATTAGTCCCAAAGTGGTATATATCCAAGAAGGATAAAGAAAACAAAAAATGTCATGAAGATCATTGGACAAAATAAACTTGATTCTTAGTAATAGTTTTGAGATATGATGATGGGATATGTGAGTTATGTTATGAGTAATTGTGCTCTAGTAAGAATATTTATGTTAAGTTTTGTGATTACCTATGCATGCACGAAAGTCAATAATCATGCAATGAAAATTATATCCTACTTGTGGTGCATTATTCGGTGTTAATTATGCTTAATGCTTGCTTATGAGATTATTCATTTCTTGGTTGGTCGCTTCTCAATCTTTTTGCTAGCCTTCATTTTGCACCAAGTATGACCTCTACTTGTGCATCCAAAATCCTTTAAACCAGTTTTGCCACATGAGTCCACTTTATCTATCTATATGCAGTATTATTTTGTCGTTCTAAGCAAATTTGCATGTGCCATCTCTAATATTCAAAATAAACTTCTCTTTTGTGTGTTTATTTCGCTCGCGTAACGGTAACGGGTGGCTAATATTTTCCATGCTGGATGTGTTATTCTCACGATGAGTGTTTATTCACTTGTCATTGCACGAGAGTAAGGAAAAGGTTTTAGGGATTCCCAGTCCCGAAATGCAAAAATGAATTTACTTTATGTTGTCAAATAATAAATTCCTTGGAAAGTGTTGGTATGGAGGGCAACCGTGGATACGGCTAGCCATGGAAAGTGAAAGAATGGTGGAAAAAGGAATAAACTTTATTTTCTGTTTGGGAACCACCTATGGCATATCTAGCATGGAAAGTGTTTGGAACTCTAAGTCGTTTTAGTTGGTGGGATGGATACACCTCCCAAAATGTTTTTATCTCTAATTTTTTCGCTTTGAACTCTGGCACCTCTACAAATCCCTACTTCCCTCTACGAAGGGCCTTTCTTTTACTTTATGCAATTTTTATTTTTGAACTTGAGTCTCCATCTTCTCTTATAAAAGCACCAACTAGGAGGCAATATGATCGTACTTAAGTATTGGGTATAGCTAATATTCGAGTGTGTTTCATTAATGGATCAATGTTTGAGCATGATGGGCCAGGGATAACTTATTTTAGCATTGATATTTGGAAAGACATGGTTGCTTGTTGATATGCTTGAGTATCTAAATTATTATGTCAAAACTACACTATTGTTTTGAATCACATAAAAGTCCAAATGACCATGCTATAAAGAAAAGAATATGATATGACTTGATAAACAACACTTCACATCAAATTCTGTTTTTATCACTTACCTACTCGAGGACGAGCAGGAGCTAAGCTTGGGGATGCTGATACGTCTCCAATGTATCTATATTTTTTGTTTGTTCCATGTTGTTTTATTATCAATATTGGATGTTTTATAATCATTTTATAGTCATTTTATATCAATTTTTGGTACTAACCTATTGACATAGTGCCAAGTACCAGTTGTTGTTTTTCCATGTTTTTTACATCACAGGAAATCAATATCAGACGGAGTCCAAATGCCACGAAACTCCATGATGATTTTTTATGGACCAGATGGAAGATATTGGGCCCTGGTTGCACCTGGGGGAGTCCCGAGGAGGGGACAACCCACCAGGGCACGCCAGGAGGTCCAGGTGTGCCCTAGTGGGTTTTGCCCACCTCGGGTGCCCCCCGGACCGCCACTTTGCTCTATAAATACCCCCAAAATACCAGAAACCTAGGGGAGTCAAGGAAATATTCATCCAGCCGCCGCAGAGTCCAGAACCACGAGATACAATCTAGACAACATCTCGGATGGGGTTCACCACCTTCATTGGTGCCTCTCCGATGATGTGTGAGTAGTTCTTTGTAGACCTTCGGGTCTGTAGTTGATACGTCTCCAATGTATCTATAATTTTTGATTGTTCCATGCTATTATATTATCCATCTAGGATGTTTTATATGCATTTATATGCTACTTTATATGATTTTTGGGACTAACCTATTAACCTAGAGCCCAGTGCCAGTTTCTGTTTTTTTCCTTGTTTTTGAGTTTTACAGAAAAGGAATACCAAGCGGAGTCCAATTGACGTGCCAGTTTTTGATGATTTTTTATGGACAAAAAGAAACCCCCGTAGTAAAATAGTTGGGCCAGAAGAGTCCCGGGTCATCCACGAGGGTGGAGGGCGCGCCCTACCCCCCTGGGCACGCCCCTGCCTCGCGGATGACTTGGAGACCCCCCCCTGACGTGAGACCGATGCCAAAAATTCCAATAAATACATAAACCCCGGAAAAGAAACCTAGATCAGGAGTTCCGCCGCCGCAAGCCTCTGTAGCCACCAAAAACCAATTGGGGCCCTGTTCCGGCACCCTACCTGAGGGGGAATCATCACTGGTGGCCATCTTCATCATCCCAGCGCTCTCCATGACGAGGAGGGAGTAGTTCGCCCTCGGGGCTGAGGGTATGTACCAGTAGCTATGTGTTTTATCTCTCTCTCTCTCTCGTGTTCTTGAGGTGGTTCGATCTTGATGTATCGCGAGCTTTGCTATTATAGTTGGATCTTATGATGTTTCTCCCCCTCTACTCGCTTGTAATGGATTGAGTTTTCCCTTTGAAGTGATCTTATCAGATTGACTCTTTAAGGATTTGAGAACACTTTATGTATGTCTTGCATGTGCTTATCTGTGGTGACAAGGGGATATTCACGTGATCTACTTGATGTATGTTTGGGTGATCAACTTGCAGGTTCCGTAACATTGTGAACTTATGCATAGGGGTTGGCACACGTTTTCGTCTTGACTCTCCGGTAGAAACTTTGAGGCACTCATTGAAGTACTTTGTGTTGGTTGAATAGATGAATCTGAGATTGTGTGATGCATATCGTATAATCATACTCGCGGATACTTGAGGTGACATTGGAGTATCTAGGTGACATTAGGGTTTTGGTTGATTTGTGTCTTAAGGTGTTATTTTACTACGAACTCTAGAGCTATTTGTGACACTTATAGGAATAGCCCAATGGATTGATCGGAAATAATAACTTTGTGGTGGTTTCGTACCCTACAATAATCTCTTTGTTTGTTCTCCGCTATTAGTGACTTTGGAGTGACTCTTTGTTGCACGTTGAGGGATTGTTATATGATCCAATTATGTTATTATTGTTGAGAGAACTTGCACCAGTGAAAGTGTGAACCCTAGGCCTTCTTTCGAAGCATTGCAACACCGTTTGTGCTCACTTCTATCATTAGTTACCTTGCTGTTTTTATATTTTCAGATTACAAAAACCTATATCTACCATCCATATTGCACTTGTACCATGCTACCTCTTGAGCATGCGTTGGTTTTCCCTTGAAGAGGAAAGGGTGATGCAGCAAAGTAGCGTAAGTTTTTCCCTCAGTTTTTGAGAACCAAGGTATCAATCCAGTAGGATACTACACGCAAGTCCCTCATACCTGCACAAACAAATAAGAACCTTGCAACCAACGCGATAAAGGGGTTGCCAATCCCTTCACGGCCACTTGCAAAAGTGAGATCTGAAAGAGATAATAAGATAAATATTTTTGGTATTTTTATGATATAGATTGAAAGTAAAGATTGCAAAGTAAAATAGATTAGACACTTATATGATGGAAAATAGACCCGGGGGCCATAGGTTTCACTAGTGGCTTCTCTCAAGATAGCATCTACGGTGGGTGAACGAATTACTGTCGAGCAATTGATAGAAAAGCGCATAGTTATGAGAATATCTAGGCATGATCATGTATATAGGCATCACGTCTGTGACAAGTAGACCGAAACAATTTTGCATTTACTACTATTACTCCACACATCGACCGCTATCCAGCATGCATCTAGAGTATTAAGTTCATAAGAACAGAGTAACACATTAGGCAAGATGACATGATGTAGAGGGGTAAACTCAAGCAATATGATATAAACCCCATCTTTTTATCCTCGATGGCAACAATACAATATGTGCCTTGCTGCCCCTGCTGTCACTGGGAAAGGACACCGCAAGATTGAACCCAAAGCTAAGCACTTCTCCCATTGAAAGAAAGATCAATCTACTAGGCCAAACCAAACTGATAATTCGAACAGACTTGCAAAGATACCAAATCATGCATATAAGAATTCAGAGAAGAATCAAATATTGTTCATAGATAATCTTGATCATAAACCCACAATTCATCGGATATCGACAAACACACTGCAAAAAGAATTACATCGGATTGATCTCCAAGAAGATCGAGGAGAACTTTGTATTGAGATCCAAAGAGAGAGAAGAAGCCATCTAGATAATAACTATGGACCCGAAGGTCTGTGGTAAACTACTCACACATCATTGGAGAGGCTATGGTCTTGACGTAGAAGCCCTCTGTGATCAATTCCCCCTCCGGCGGAGCGCCGAAAAAGGCCCCAAGACGGGATCTCACGGGTACAGAAGGTTGCGGTGGTGGAAATAGGGTTTTGTGGTGCTCCTCAATGTTTTCGGGGTATATGAGTATATATAGGCGAAAGAAGTCGGTTGGGGGAGCCACGAGGGTGGGGGCGTGCCTACCCCCCTGGGCGCGCCCTCCTACCTTGTGGCCGCCTTGTTGCTTCCTTGACATACACTCCAAGTCTCCTGGATTGCGTTTGTTCCAAAAACGATCCTCGCGAAGGTTTCATTCCGTTTGGATTTCGTTTGATATTCCTTTTCCGCGAAACACTAAAATAGGCAAAAAAACAACAATTTGCATTGGGCCTTCGGTTAATAGGTTAGTCCCAAAAATAATATGAAAGTGCATAATAAAGCCCATTAAACATCCAAAACAGGTAATATAATAGCATGGAACAATAAAAAATTATAGATACGTTGGAGACGTATCAAGCATCCCCAAGCTTAATTCCTGCTCGTTCTCGAGTAGATAAATGATAAAAACAGAATTTTTGATGTGGAATGCAACCTAACATAATTTTCAATGTAATTTTCTTTGCTGTGGGATGAATGTTCAGATCCGAGAGATTCAAGACAAAAGTTTAATTTTGACATAAAAATAATAATACTCCAAGCATACTAACCAAGCAATTATGTCTTCTCAAAATAACATAGCCAAAGAAAGCTCATCCTTACAAAATCATATAGTTTGGCCATGCTTCACTTTCGTCACACAAAATGCTCCCATCATGCACAACCCCGATGACAAGCCAAGCAATTGTTTCATACTTTACAATTCTCCAACTTTTTCAACTTTCACGCAATATATGAGCGCGAGCCATGGACATAACACTATGGGTGGAATGGAATATTGTGATGGAGGGTGTGTGGAGAAGACAAAAAAGGAGAAAGTCTCACATCGACGCGGCTAATCAACGGCTATGGAGATGCCCATCAATTGATGTCAATGCGAGGAGTAGGGACTGCCATGCAACAAATGCACTAGAGCTATAAATGTATGAAAGCTCAACAAAAGAAACTAAGTGGGTGTAACACAGGCACAAGGGTTCGCACCCCCTGTAACACACACACATACGCATAATCCAGTCGACCGCCTCCGGGCACCGAGACGTAGGGCTATTACTTCCTCCGCGAAGGGCCTGAACTCATAAAACTCGTGTGTACAACTTCGCCATAGCTAGGATCTTGCCTCTACATACCTACCCCCATTCTACTGTCAGTCTTACATCCACGACAGTTGGCGCCCACCGTGGGGCAGGTGTCTTAGCGACTTGTTGGTAAAGTTGTGATTTTTCCGATTCCCATCATCATGGTTCCCGACGGTGGAATGGCTGAGGGCCGTGAGATCCATCTCGGCGCGCTCGTCTTCGTCGCCGACGACTCCGCCTGGCTCCAAGAGGCTCTACTCGACGTCGATGCGCTCCCCGTCCGCGGGGCGACGCACTTTCGTGCATGCATCCGCGGCGTCCTCCTTCGGCAGCCGTCAACTCAGTATCGGTCGGCTCCTGTGGCGTCCTCACTCTCCGCTGGTCACCGGCGCAAGCGTTCCGGTCGGTCGCGTCTCCAGCGGTGGGTGAGGCACGCGGTGGCTCACCAGTTGGCCAACCCACAAGTCGCGGCAATCGAGCCCAACGAAACTCTCTACGGCCTGTTCGACCTGTCGACTGGCTCCATCGAGACCGCATCTTAGTGCGACAGCAGTGATCCCGCGGCGGGAGTCTTGATGGTCAATGGACCATGCAGTCCTCCTGGCTTCCCTCGCGACGACGGTGGCGATGGTGGTGGCGATCCGTCGCGTGCCCACAAAGAGTAGAGTACCGCCCCGAGCCTCTTTCTTCGCAGCAGAGGGAAGAGCTCCGCCACCGCAATATGAACGCACTTCACACTCCTATCGTTGGAGAAACCCCCGAAGCCCGGGCCTTGGAGGAGGTGCGCCTGGCCAACTTGGCTGAGCGCACTCGACTGGAGAACCTCCAGCACGCACTCGACGAGTGTGCTCGGCAGCGGATTCCTGAATCCAATCGACGACAGCTTTTCCCACCGCCAACTCAGGTATACTGAACTCCGATTCAGAATCTCACAGCTGTAGCCCGAATAGCAGAGTCGATTCAGCCTTCCCAGTCGGAGGCTGGCAGAGGTTTGATGCAGGTCCGAGCTTTACTTCGGGCAGCGGGAGAGCAGAACACAACGGTATCTCAGTTGCGGAATAGGATTCACAACAGGTCTGTGATGGCAGACACAGTTCAGTCGGCTCACAGCCCAAGATTGCCTCCGAGGCGTGAGGGACGTGGAGACCGGCGAGATTAGTACAGAAACCGTGAGAAGTATGATCACCGACTCGACCACAATGACCATCATCAAGTGCCCACACCTTCCCCGAGGAGTGGGTCATATGTGCCTCAGTAGCACGATGACAGACGCCCTCAAAGTGGCGGGCGAAGAATTCCAATCGACCCCAGAGAGCCGGGCTTTAATGCGAGATCTATTCGCGTTCAAGGTCTGGTTGACAGGAACATGGCACACGGAGAGGGCCATGATAGAGATTATTCGACTGGCAGAAGAGTGCATGTTTCGGGTCCCGAGTGTTTCAGCAGAGCCATCAGAGCAGCAGTGATTCCTGCCAACTTTAGGTTGGCGACTGGAGTCAGCAAGTTCACTGGTGAGTCCAAGCCTGGCACTTGGCTTGAGGACTACCGAGTGGCTGAATAGATCGGTGGCGACAATGATGAAGTGGCCATGAAGCACCTTCCTCTGATGTTAGAAGGCTCGGCCAGAGCGTGGTTGAATCAGTTAGCACCTGGCAGCATATATAGTTGGGAGGAACTTGTCCGAGTGTTTGTTAGAACCTTTGAAGGTACATGCAAACGACTAGCGGGGTTGACAGAGTTGCAGTCCTGTGTGCAGAAACCGAATGAGACCTTGAGGGGTTATATCCAGAGATGGATCACATTGCACCACACAGTAGAGAATGTGTCAGATCACCAAGCAGTTTGTGCCTTCAAGGAAGGTGTTAAGTACTAAGAGTTGAACCTGAATTTCGGTCGGACAGGAGATATGTCCCTGAGTCGGATGATGGAGATCGCCACCAAGTATGCCAATGGTGAGGAGGAGGACCGAGTCCGGAGTGGCAAACAAAAAACAGTCGCCCACGAAACCGGAGGAGGGAATTCCAGTCGAAAACAGAAAGGCAAGGCCGAACGAGCAGCTCCTGGTGAAGCTTTAGTTGTGGCTCAAGGGAAGTTCAAGGGGAAGCCCAAAGGGCCATGGAACCCCAAGAGAGTTAAAGATCAAGATGGGAATAATGTGTTGGATTTACCACGCCACATTCATACCAAAAAAGATGAAGATGGTAATCTCATTTACCCTAAACACACCACTCAATAGTGTCGGCTCCTGATCCAGCAGTTCCGAGAGAAACAACCCAAGGAGAAGGAAAAGGAGTCGGACAAGGGTGAGGATAAGGAAGAAGATGATGACGGTTTTCCTAACGTCAATTCCACTCTGATGATTTTTGCTGATGTTGAAAGGAAAACTCGACTGAAAGTTATCAACAGAGAGGTGAACATGGTTGCTTCGGCAACACCAAGTTATTTTAAGTGGTCCCAGACTGCCATCACATTCGACCAGTCTGACCATCCAGCACGTATAGCCACCCCTGAGAGGCAAGCGCTGGTGGTTGACCCAGTTGTTGAAGGCACTCGACTGACTAAAGTAATGATGGATGGTGGTAGTGGCCTGAATATCCTGTATGCTGAGACCTTGAAGGGAATGGGCATTCTGATGTCCAAGCTTAGTGAAAGCAACATGAGAAGTTGACATTTGAAGTAGTGGATTTCTAGAGTGCTTATCATGCTATTCTGGGTAGGCCCGCCTATGCACGTTTCATGGCTCGACCATGTTATGTGTACCTCAAGTTGAAAATGCCTGGTCCCAGAGGAGTGATCACTATCACTGGCAATCGGCAGAAGGCAGAAGAGTGCTTCCAGAAGGGCTCAAAAATCGGCGATGCACAAATGGCAGCAGTCGAAATGCAAGAATACGGGAAGAACGCAGATCCGAGTGATTTGTTGCGCTCCAAAAAGCCTGCCATTGATTCTGCATTTCAGTCGTCCGATGAAACCAAACCGATTCATATTCACCCGACCGATCCTAATGTTGCTCCTACTCAGATTTCAACTTCACTCGACAGCAAATAGGAAGAAGCGCTCATCCAGTTCCTCCGTGAGAACTGGGACATCTTCGCATGGAAACCTTCTGACAT
Organism: Aegilops umbellulata; assembly: GCA_032464435.1. NCBI lineage: Eukaryota > Viridiplantae > Streptophyta > Magnoliopsida > Poales > Poaceae > Aegilops > Aegilops umbellulata. The sequence continues at coordinate 367,467,314 of CP136054.1, read as the reverse complement.
GCCAGGTGTACCCAGGGGACTGGCTGAGCATCGTTTGCGAGTCGACCCGAAGGTAGAACTAGTCAAAGAACATCTTCGACGGTCTGCTATACAGAAGAGAAAAGAAATTGGTGAGGAAGTGGCTCGGCTCCTGGTAGCTGAGTTCATCCGAGAGATTTACCACTCCGAGTGGCTCGCCAATGTTGTCATGGTCCCCAAAAAGGACGATTCACTTCACATGTGCATTGTCTTAAAGCATATCAATCGGGCCTGCCCGAAAGATCATTTCCCTCTCCCCCGCATCGACCAATTTGTCGACTCGACTGCAGGGTGTGAGCGATTGTCTTTTCTGGATGCCTATTCCGGGTATCATCAGATCCGACTATATGGACCTGATGAGATAAAAATAGCTTTCATCACTCCATTCGGATGCTTCTTTTACGTCACCATGCCATTCGGCCTGAAGAACGCTGGAGCCACATTCACGAGGATGATTCAAAAGTGTTTGCTCACTCAAATCAGTCGAAATGTTGAAGCATATATGGATGACACTGTGGTCAAGTCACGAAAGGGTTCCGACCTGCTGGCTGACCTTGCTGAAACTTTTGCCAACCTCAGAAGGTATGTAATCAAACTTAATCCATCAAAGGGCACATTCGGAGTTCCTGGCGAAAAGTTACTCGGTTTCCTCGTTTCCGAACGAGGGATCGACGCTAACCCAGAGAAAGTTGGTGCTATACTCCGGATGAAACACCCTGTGCGTGTGCATGATGTCCAGAAGCTTACTGGTTGTTTGGCTGCCTTGAGTCGATTCATTTCTCGCCTCGGTGAAAAGGCATTGCCTCTTTACCGACTGATGAAGAAGTTAGATAAGTTCTAGTGGACTCCTGAAGCTAATGCAGCGTTTGCAGAGCTCAAAGCCCTGCTTTCTACCCAGCTGGTGCTAGCTGCCCCAATCAGCAAAGAGCCTTTACTGCTTTACATTGCAGCCACTAGAAAAGTTGTCATTACAGTACTCACGGTCGAGCGGGAAGAAGAAGGAAAAGCCTATGAAGTTCAGCGCCCAGTATATTGTGTTTCTGAAGTTCTGACTCCATCGAAGCAAAGATATCCACATTATCAGAAGCTTGTTTATGGGATTTACATGACCACAAAGAAGGTTGCACACTATTTCTCTGATCACTCCATTATAGTCATTAGCGACGCACCATTATTAGAGATTCTGAACAACAGGGATGCAACTGGTCGAGTGGCAAAGTGGGCAATTGAACTCCTTCTGTTGGATATCAAGTTTGAGGCAAAGAAAGCTATCAAGTCCCAAGCAATAGCGGATTTCCTCGCCGAGTGGATTGAACAGCAACTGCCGACTCAGATTCACTCGGAGCACTGGACCATGTTCTTTGATGGCTCCAAAATGCTGAATGGGTCTGATGTTGGGGTGGTATTGGTATCCCCTCGAGGTGACAAACTCAGCTTTGTTCTCCAGATTCACTTTGACTCCTCCAACAATGAAGCTGAATATGAAGCACTTCTATATGGGTTGCGTATGGCCATTTCACTCGGCGTCCGTCGCCTCATGGTCTATGGCGACTCGGATTTAGTGGTCAATCAAGTGATGAAGGAGTGGGACGTCAGAAGTCCAGCTATGACTGGTTATTGTAATGCAGTGAGAAAGTTAGAGAAGAAGTTTGAGGGGTTAGAGCTCCATCACATACCCCGACTGAAAAATCAAGCTGTCGATGACCTGGCAAAGATAGGTTCCAAGAGATAAGCCATTCCCAGCAATGTGTTCTTGGAACATATACATTCACCTTCAGTTCAAGAAGATCCTTTCACTAAAGAGCCCCCACAACCAAAGAGTGCCACTGATCCGACTGAAATCAAAGTCCCAGCCGTGGTCGACTTGATCATGGAGGTTCTGGTCATCACTCCCGACTGGACAGTGCCGTAAATTTCATACGTTCTCAGGAAGGAACTCCCAGAGGATGAAGAAAAGGCTCGACAGACCATCCATCGATCCAAAGCCTTTACTGTGATAAGAGAACAGTTGTTTAGAGAGAGTGTGACTGGAGTCTGTCAGAAATGCATAACACCCGAAGAAGGTCGAGTGATCCTCAATGACATCCACTCAGGGACATGTGGTCACCATGCGTCCTCTCAGACCATCGTGGCCAAAGCATACCGAGCGGGATTTTATTGGCCACGAGCAAATGAGATGGCAAAAGAAATTGTCGACAAATGTGAAGGTTGCCAGTTTTACTCCAACATGTCCCACAAGCCAGCATCAGCCCTGAAGACCATTCCACTCGTCTGGCCCTTTGCTGTTTGGGGTTCGGATATGGTTGGACCTCTGAGGACTGGTAGGAGCGGTTTCACTCATGTGCTCGCGACAGTCGACAAGTTCACCAAATGGATTGAAGCCAAGCCTATCAAAAACCTCGAAGCCAGTACTACTGTCAGCTTCATCAGAGAGTTGACATTCAGATATGGTGTTCCACACAACATCATCACTGACAATGGGTCGAACTTCAATTCTGATGAGTTTAGAGCCTTCTGTGCTTCCCAAGGTACTCGAGTTGACTATGCTTCAGTCGCCCACCCCAAGTCGAATGGACAAGATGAAAGAGCAAACGGATTGATTCTCAAAGGGTTGAAACCCCGACATTGCCTCTTCCGCGACTGATATGGATATCGACAAGGTCCCAGACGACGAGGAAACCGACGACGCAACTACTTCCAAAGCCAGTAAGTCTTCCCGACTCGAATTTATTTGGACGACTGGATTGTTTGTCAGTTGTCTCTCTGATTTTCTCTGTTTGCTGCAACTCCACGAGACGTTGTTGTGCTCACGAACGATGAAGAAGAAGTACTGCTGAGGGGAAGGAGGAGGAGGGACAAGGAACTGAGCAGGAAAGCACCTGAGGTTCAGGTTTCTCAGTCGACTGTGATGCCTGGGACGGCGGTCGAGCGATCGATAGATCCGGCTCGCACCAACGTCACTTTCACTATCCCGCTGTCGACTGATTGCCCATCAGGATCAGCTGCTCAGACCCCTGCTACACCAATACAACTCCACGCATCAGACCCAGCGGCTGCTTCGACTGCTCTGCCATCATCGCTTTTCACTGTGTATCAAACTCCAGATGACCCACCGAGTGCCGCCAAGGAAGCTCTTCTTGAGATGAATCTTGTGATGGGGCAAATGAAAGTGGTACATGAGGCCAGTCAGGTGGCCTTCAACGCTGGAGCTGCTCTGCATACCAATGTCCAGGTTAGTTGATTTCCAATTGATCATATTTCTCGTCCGATCACCCATTGGGGTGTGACTGTTTTGAAGTTGCACAAGTCAATTTGAGTCGACTTGGATTGAATCTTTGAACTAGTGGGGGCACTCTGAGTGCACCCACTAGTGTAGTCCACGAGACCATAGTTGACTGCGGGCAGTCGACTGTGGTCTGAGAATCTAAATTTCGTCACTCGGCCTGGGCAGACCAGGTTGAATGGAACTAGAACTAGTGGGGGCACGCTAAGTGCATCCACTGGGTGTAGTCCCCGAGACCGTGGTTGACTGCGGGCAGTCGACTATGGTCTGAGAACGGCTTCCTTTTTTTGCGACTCGCGCTGGGCAGACCATGCCGAGTGTTCAATCAAACCAGTGGGGGCACGCTAAGTGCACCCACTGGGTGTAGTCCCCAAGACTGCCGTTGAATGTTTGATTCGGCGGAAGTCTTAGAGTAACGTTAACCGTGATGTTCTTTTGTTTCTGGCGACTGATATGGCTTATACATTGACTGCAGAAATCTTGTGATCTTGGGGCTCAACTTTCTACACTGAACAACCAGCAAATCAGCCTCAACCTTGATCTTGAATTGGCCAGGAAGAATCTCAAGACTGCTCGTGACGAAGTAGCTTCCATGGGAGGTAACTAACGGTCAACTATCCATCTTACAACTGGCACTTTTCCTTTCCATTTTTTGAACCGAGTGACTCCACTCGAATAGATGTATGTAGTGAATATCGTCAACTCCAAGCTCGTCTGAAAAATGTTATTTCTTTAGAGAAAATGAAGCAGGCTCTGGAGAAGAAGGATCTGGACCTTGCTGCCCGCAGAAGGAAGCGCGAGAGAAAACTGCACTTGCTGACAAGAAGCATGCTTCAGTCGGCAAGTTAGAAGAAGAGAACTCCAAACTGAAGACTGTTGTACCTGACGCCAATCGGGAGGTTGAACGACTGAAGAAAGACAAGGACCAGCTGACTGATGAGATTGGGAGCCTCAAAGCCAAGAAAGGCGAATTGGAATCCTATCTGGTCCAGCTTGCTACGAAACTGGTCTTAAAGCTTGAAGGTAACTGACGTTCGATTGACTCTTTTATGGTCGATTGACAGGTATTTTTATATTGTCGACTCACCATTCACTCGACTGTGCAGAACTTTGCCACGACTTTGAAGCGGAAACTGGGCAGGTCGAGACGGGCCTCGATCCTATAAATTTCCCAGTCAAGGATTATGTTGCAATGAATGTGCTGCGGTTGGAGTCTCGCATAGACAGCGCGGTTGCTTATCTTGCCCGCCTGAAGGCGGCGATGACTCGGGTTGATACTGAACTCTGGCCTCAGGCGGAACTATCTGAAGACCTCGAGTCTCTGATGGTCCGACTGAACCAAATACCTGACCGAGTGTAAGAATGGAAGAAGTCATCTGCTCGCTGTGGTGCTGACATCGCCTTGTCTCTGGTACGAGTGCACTTCAAAGATTTCAAAGAAGACAAGCTGGCGGAGCTCAAGGTTGCTAACACAAAACGGCACACTTTCTAGTCCTTCGTGGACACTTTCCTTAACGCTGCCACTCGCATCGCAGACTGCATAGACCTTGACAGTTTCTGCGACCCAGCCATTCCTTCTCCCGACGAGTGACCAAAAAACATTATGCTCCACCTTTATTTGCCTCGGAATGCTGAGTGATTGTGTAATCGTTAAACTTCTTCGGGCTTGATGCTCGAGTACTTTTGATATGCGGTCCAGAACCTTAGGATTTATCTGAACTTGGTTTATCTTCGAATATGCTTGTGTTTGCCTTCGAGTGGGTTTTGTTCCTCACTCGGAATAATTTTTGAACTTCAGATACAGCTCTGAGGAGGAGATTCCAGTCGACTTGCACCTCGTCGTCCTTGCAGATGAGGATTGAGCGTACATTGTACTTGTGGTGTAGCTCCGGGGAGAAGGTTGCAGTCGACCTGCACCTTGTCGTCCTTGTGGATGAGGATGGAGCGTACGTAGTACTTGTGGTGTAGCTCCAAGGAGAAGGTTGCAGTCGACCTACACCTCGTCGTCCTTGCAGATGAGGATGGAGCGTACATTGTACTTGTGGTGTAGCTCCGAGGCGAAGGTTGTAGTCGACCTGCACCTCGTCGTCCTTGCGGATGAGGATGGAGCGTACGTTGTACTTGTGGTGTAGCTTCGAGGAGAAGGTTGTAGTCGACCTGCACCTTGTCGTCCTTGTGGATAGGGATGGAGCATACGTTGTACTTGTGGCGTAGCTCCAGGGAGAAGGTTGCAGTCGACCTGCCCCTCGTCGTCCCTGTGGATAGGGATATGTTTCAAACTTAGGCGAGTACTGGACTGCAGCTAAGCTCCCGAGTGGGAGGGTTGCTCTCCACTCGATAGGATTTTCTAAACTTAGGCGAGTACTGGACTGCAGCTAAGCCCCCGAGTGGGAGGGTTGCTCTCCACTCGGTTGGATTTTTTAAACTTAGGCGAGTACTGGACTGGAGCTAAGCCCCCGAGTGAGAGGCTTGCACACCACTCGGTAGGATTTTTTAAACTTAGGCGAGTACTGGACTGCAGCTAAGCCCCCGAGTGGGAGGGTTGCTCTCCACTCGGTAGGATTTTTCAAACTTAGGCGAGTACTGGACTGCAGCTAAGCCCCCAAGTGGGAGGGTTTCTCCCCACTCGGTAGGATTTTTTAAACTTAAGCGAGTACTGGACTACAGCTAAGCCCCCGAGTGGGAGGGTTTCTCTCCACTCGGTAGGATTTTTTAACCTTAGGCGAGTACTGGACTGCAGCTAAGCCCCCGAGTGGGAGGCTTGCTCTCCACTCAGTCGGATTTTTTAAACTTAGGTGAGTACTGGACTACAGCTAAGCCCCCGAGTGGGAGGGTTGCTCTCCACTCGGTAGGATTTTTTGAACTAAGGCGAGTACCGGACTGCAGCTAAGCCCCCGAGTGAGAGGCTTGCTCACCACTCAATAGGATTTTTCAAACTTAGGCGAGTACTGGATTGCAGCTAAGCCCCCCGAGTGAGAGGCTTGCTCACCACTCGGTAGGATTTTTCAAACTTAGGCGAGTACTAGACTGCAGCTAAGCCCCCGAGTGGGAGGGTTGCTCTCCACTCGGTAGGATTTTTTAAACTTAGGCGAGTACTGGACTGTAGCTGAGCCCCCGAGTGAGAGGCTTGCTCACCCCTCAGTAGGATTTTTCAAACTTAGGCGATTACTGGACATCAGCTAAGCCCCCGAGTGAGAGGCTTGCTCACCACTCGAAGGGATTTTTTAAAGTTGGGTGAGTACTGGACTGCAGCTAAGCCCCCGAGTGAGAGGCTTGCTCACCACTCGGTAGGTATTTTCAAACTTAGGCAAGTACTGGACTGCAGCTAAGCCCTCGAGTGAGAGGCTTGCTCACCACTCGGTAGGATTTTTCAAACTTAGGCGAGTACTGGACTGCAGCTAAGCCTCCGAGTGAGTGGCTTGCTCACCACTCGGTAGGATTTTTTAAACTTAGGCGAAACGGATTCGCAACTAAGCCCTCGAGTGAGAGGCTTGCTCGCCACTCGGTAGGATTTTTTAAACTTAGGCGAAACGGATTCGCAGCTAAGCCCCCGAGTGAGAGGCTTGTTCACCACTCGGTAGGATTTTTCAAACTTAGGCGAAACGGATTCGCAGCTAAGCCACCCACTTGGGGATTTTAGACACAAATATAAGCAACAACAATCATTTTAGAAGACTGCAAAACATTTGTCTTTGATAAACAAACTACAAAGGTATTTCTTATTACATCTCAACAGAATGAGTGCTTAAGTATAAAAGGGGCGGAGAAGTTCCGCATTCCAAGCGCGCGGTTCGTCTTTCTTGTGCTCGACATTATAGAGGTGGTACGCTCCGTTGTGGAGCACTCTGGTGACAATTAAGGGACCTTCCCAGGACGGAGCAAGCTTGTGTGGTTTCTGCTGATCCACTCGGAGAACCAAGTCTCCCTCTTGAAATACCTGACCCCTCACGTTTCTGGCGTGGAATCGACGCAAGTCTTGCTGATAGATGGTCGACCGGTTCAGGGCCATCTCTCTTTCCTCTTCCAGGAGATCAACTGCATCTTGCCGTGCCTGTTCTGCTTCATCTTCTGAGAAAAGCTCGACTCGAGGTGTATTGTGGAGCAAGTCACTCGGAAGTACAGCTTCAGCTCCATAAACCAAGAAGAATGGAGTTCGGCCAGTCGACCGATTGGGAGTTGTCCTCAGTACCCACAACACTAACGGAAGTTCATCGACCCAGGCTCCTGCTGCGTGTTTGAGATCACACATCAGTCGGGGTTTCAACCCTTTGAGAATAAATCCGTTTGCTCTTTCAGCTTGTCCATTCGACTGGGGGTGGGCGACTGAAGCATAGTCGACTCGAGTACCTTGGGAAGCACAGAAAGCTCTGAACTCATCAGAATCGAAGTTCGACCCATTGTCAGTGATGATGTTGTGTGGAACACCATATCGGAATGTCAACTCACTGATGAAGCTCACAGTAGTACTGGCTTCGAGGTTTTTGATAGGCTTGGCTTCAATCCATTTGGTGAACTTGTCGACTGCCACGAGCACGTGAGTGAAACTGCTCCTACCAGTCGTCAGAGGTCCAACCATATCCAAACCCCAAACAGCAAAGGGCCAGACGAGTGGAATGGTCTTCAGGGCTGATGCTGGCTTGTGGGACATGTTGGAGTAAAACTGGCAACCTTCACATTTGTCGACTATTTCTTTTGCCATCTCATTTGCTCATGGCCAATAAAATCCCGCTCGGTATGCTTTGGCCACGATGGTCCGAGAGGACGCATGGTGACCACAGGTCCCCGAGTGGATTTCATTGAGGATCACTCGACCTTCTTCAGGTCTTATGCATTTCTGACAGACTCCAGTCACACTCTCTCTGAACAACTATCCTCTTATCACAGTAAAAGCTTTGGATCGACGGACGGTCTGTCGAGCCTCTTCTTCATCCTCTGGGAGTTCCTTTCTGAGAATGTATGAAATGTACGGCACTGCCAATCGGGAGTGATGACCATAACCTCCATGACCAAGTCGACCACGGCTGGGACATCGATTTCAGTCGGATCAATGGCACTCTTTGGTTGTGGGGGCTCTTCAGTGAAAGGATCTTCTTGAACTGAAGGTGAATATATATGTTTGAAGAACACATTGCTGGGAATGGCTTCCCTCTTGGAACCTATCTTTGCCAGGTCATCGGCAACTTGATTTTTAAGTCGGGGTATGTGATGGAGCTCTAACCCCTCAAACTTCTTCTCTAACTTTCTCACTGCATTACAATAACCAGTCATAGCTGGGCTTCTGACGTCCCACTCCTTCATCACTTGATTGACCATAAATCCGAGTCACCATAGACCATGAGGCGACGGACGCCGAGTGAAATGGCCATACGCAACCCATATAGAAGTGCTTCATATTCAGCTTCACTATTGGAGGAGTCAAAGTGAATCTGGAGAACATAGCTGAGTTTGTCACCTCGAGGGGATACCAATACCACCCCAGCACCGGACCCATTCAGCATTTTGGAGCCATCAAAGAACATGGTCCAGTGCTCCGAGTGAATCTGAGTCGGCAGTTGTTGTTCAATCCACTCGGCGAGAAAATCTGCTATTGCTTGGGACTTGATAGATTTCTTTGCCTCAAACTTGATATCCAAGGGAAGTAGTTCAATCGCTCACTTTGCCACTCGACCAGTTGCATCCCTGTTGTTCAGAATCTCTGATAATGGTGCGTCGCTGACGACTGTAATGGAGTGATCAGAGAAATAGTGTGTAACCTTCTTCGTGGTCATGTAAATCCCATAAACAAGCTTCTGATAATGTGGATATCTTTGCCTCGACGGAGTCATAACTTCAGAAACATAATATATTGGGCACTGAACTTTATAGGCTTTTCCTTCTTCTTCCCGCTCGACCGTGAGTACTGTACTAACAACTTGTCCAGTGGCTGCAATGTAAAGCAGTAAAGGTTCTTTGCTGATTGGGGCAGCTAGCACCGGCTGGGTCGAAAGCAGGGCTTTGAGCTCTGCAAATGCTGCATCAGCTTCAGGAGTCCACTCGAACTTATCAGATTTCTTCATCAGTAGGTAAAGAGGCAATGCCTTTTCACCGAGGTGAGAAATGAATCGACTCAAGGCATCCAAACAACCAGTCAGCTTCTGGACATCATGCACACGCACATGGCGTTTCATCCGGAGTATAGCACCAACTTTCTCTGGGTTAGCGTCGATCCCTCGTTCGGAAACGAGGAAACTGAGTAACTTTCCGCCAGGAACTCCGAATGTGCAATTTGATGGATTAAGCTCGATATCATATCTTCTGAGGATGGCGAATTTTCAGCAAGGTCAGCCAGCAGGCCGGAACCCTTTCGTGACTTGACCACAATGTCATCCATATATGCTTCCACATTCCGACTGATTTGAGTGAGCAAACACTTTTGAATCATCCTCATGAATGTGGCTCCAGCGTTCTTCAGGCCGAATGGCATGGTGACATAACAGAAGCATCCGAATGGAGTGATGAAAGTTGTTTTTATCTCATCGGGTCCATATAGTCAGATCTGATGATACCCGGAATAGGCATCCAGAAAAGACAATCGCTCACACCCTGTAGTCAAGTCAACAATTTGGTCAATGCGGGGGAGAGGGAAATGATCTTTTGGGCAGGCCCGATTGATATGCTTGAAGTCAATGCACATGCGAAGTGAATCGTCCTTTTTGGGGACCATGACAACATTGGCGAGCCACTCGGAGTGGTAAATCTCTTGGATGAACTCAGCTGCCAGGAGCCGAGCCACTTCCTCACCAATTGCTTTTCTCTTCTGTACGGCGGACCGTCGAAGATGTTCTTTGACCGGTTTTACCTTCGGGTCGTCTCGCAAACGATGCTCAGCTAGTCCCCTGGGTACACCTGGCATGTCAGGAGGTTTCCATGCGAAGATGTCCCAGTTCTCACGGAGGAACTGGATGTGCGCTTCTTCCTATTTGTTGCCGAGTGAAGTTGAAATACGAGTAGGACCAGCATTAGGATCGGTCGGGTGAATAAGAATCGGTTTGGTTTCACCAGACGAATGAAATGCAGAATCAGTGGCAGGCTTTTTGGAGCGCAACAAATCACTTGGATCTGCGTTCTTCCGGTATTCTTGCATTTCGACTGCTGCCATTTGTGCATCGGTGAATTTTTAGCCCTTGTGGAAGCAATCTTCTGCCTTCTGCCGATTGCCAATGATAGTGATCACTCCTCTGGGACCAGGCATTTTCAACTTGAGGTACACGTAACGTGGTCGAGCCATGAAACATGCATAGGCAGGCCTACCCAGAATAGCATGATAAGCACTCTGTAAATCCACTACTTCAAATGCCAACTTCTCTTTGCGGTAATTCTTGGAATCACCGAAAACCACATCGAGGGCGATCTGGCCGAGTGATTCAGCCTTCTTGCCGGGTATAACGCCATGGAAACTCATGTTGCTTTCACTAAGCTTGGACATCGGAATGCCCATTCCCTTCAAGGTCTCAGCATATAGGATATTCAGGCCACTACCACCATCCATCAGTACTTTAGTCAGTCTAGTGCCTTCAACAACTGGGTCGACCACCTACGCTTGCCTCCCAGGGGTGGCTATACGTGCTGGATGGTCAGACTGGTCGAATGTGATGGCAGTCTGGGACCACTTCAAATAACTTGGTGTTGCCGGAGCAACCATGTTCACCTCTCTGTTGATAACTTTCAGTCGAGTTTTGCTTTGAACATCAGCAAAAATCATCAGAGTGGAATTGATGTTAGGAAAACCGTCATCATCTTCTTCCATATCCTCACCCTTGTCCGACTCCTTCTCCTTCTCCTTGGGTTGTTTCTCTCGAAACTGATGGATCAGGAATCGACACTGTCGAGTGGTGTGTTTAGGGTAAATGAGATTACCCTCTTCATCTTTTTTGGTATGAATGTGGCATGGTAAATCCAAGACATCATTCCCATCTTGATCTTTAATTTTCTTGGGGTTCCATGGCCCTTTGGGCTTCCCCTTGAACTTCCCTTGAGCCACAACTAAAGCTTCACCAGGAGCTACTGGTTCGGCCTTGCGTTTCTGTTTCCGACCGGAATTCCCTCCTCCGGTTTCGTGGGCGACTGTTTTTGTGCTTGCCACTCTGGAGTCGGTCCTCCCCTCACCATTGGCATACTTGGTGGCGATCTCCATCATCCGACTCAGGGACATATCTCCTGTCCGACCAAACTTCAGGTTCAACTCTCGGTACTTAACACCCTCCTTGAAGGCACAAACTGCTTGGTGATCTGACACATTCTCTACTGTGTGGTGCAATGTTATCCATCTCTGGATATAATCCCTCAAGATCTCATTCGGTTTCTGCACACAGGACTGCAACTCCGTCAACCCCGCTGGTCGTTTGCATGTACCTTCAAAGGTTCTAACAAACACTCGGGCCAGTTCCTCCCAACTATATATGTTGCCAGGTGCTAACTGATTCAACGCTCTGGCCAAGTCTTCCAACATCATAGGAAGGTGCTTCATGGCCACTTCATCATTGCTGCCACCGATCTGTACAGCCACTCGGTAGTCCTCAAGCCAAGTGTCAGGCTTGGACTCACCAGTGAACTTGCTGACTCCAATCGCCAACCTGAAGTTGGGAGGAATCACTGCTGCTCTGATGGCTCTGCTGAAACACTCGGGACCAGAAACATGCACTCTGCTGCCAGTCGGATAATCTCTATCATGGCCCTCTCTGTGTGCCCCGTTCCTGTCAACCAGACCTTGAACGATAATAGATCTCGCATCAAAGCCCGGCTCTCTGGGGTCGACTGGAATTCTTCGCCCACCACTGTGAGGGTGTCTGTCATCGTGCTGCCGAGGCACATATGACCCACTCCTCGGGGGAGGTGTGGGCACTCAACGACGGTCATCGTGGTCGAGCCAGTGATCATACTGCTCATGGTTTCTATACTGATCTCTCCAGTCTCCACGTCCCTCACGCCTCGGAGGCGATCTTGGGCTGTGAGCTGACTGAATTGTGTCTGCCATCACAGATCTTCTGTGAATCCTATTCCGCGATTGAGATACCGCTTTGTTCTGCTCTCCCGCTGCCCAGAGTAAAGCTTGGATCTGCATCAAATCTCTGCGAGCCTCCGACTGGGAAGGCTGAATCGACTCTGCTATTCGGTCTGCAGCTGTGAGATTTTGAATCGAAGTTCAGTATACCTGAGTTGGAGGTGGAAAAAGTTGTCGTCGACTGGATTTAGTAATCCGCTGCCGAGCACGCTCGTCGAGTGCGTGCTAGAGGTTCTCTAGTCGAGTGCGCTCAGCCAAGTTGGCCAGGCGCACCTCCTCCAAGGCCCGGGCTTCGGGGGTTTCTCCAACGATAGGAGTGTGAAGTGCATCCATATTGCGGCAGTGGAGCTCTTCCCTCTGCTGCTAAGAAAGAGGCTCGGGGAGGTACTCTTCATGGGCACGCGACGGATCGCCACCACCATCGCCACCGTCGTCGCGAGGGAAGCCAGGAGGACTGCGTGGTCCATTGACCATCAAGACTTCCGCCGCAGGATCACTGCTGCCGCACTCGGATGCGGTCTCGATGGAGCCAGTCGAACAGGCCATATAGAGTTTCGTCGGTCTCGATTGCCGCGACTTGTGGGGTGGCCGACTGGCGAGCCACCACGTGCCTCACCCACCGCTGGAGACGCTATCGACTAGAATGCTTGCGCCGGTGACCAGCGGGGAGTGAGGACGCCACAGGAGCCGACCGATACTGAGTCGACGGCTGCCGAAGGAGGACGCTGCGGACGCATGCGCGAAAGTGCATCGCCCCGCGGACGGGAAGCGCATCGACATCGAGTGGAGCCTCTTGGAGCCAGGCGGAGTCGTTGGCGATGAAGACGAGCACGCCGAGACGGATCTCACGGCCCTCAGCGAATCCACCACCGGAAACCATGATGATGGGAATTGGAACAATCGCAACTTTACCAACAAGTCGCTAAGACACCGGCCCCAAGGTGGGTGCCAACCGCCGTGGATCTAAGACTGACAGTAGAATGGGGGTCGGTATGTAGAGGCAAGATCCTAGCTATGGCAAAGTTGTACACACGAGTTTTACGAGTTCAAGCCCTTCACGGAGGAAGTAATAGCCCTACGTCTTGGTGCCCAGAGGCGGTCGACTGGATTATGCGTGTGTGTGTGTGTGTGTGTGTGTGTGTGTGTGTGTGTTACAGGGGGTGCGAACCCGTGTGCCTGTGGAGGGGGGTGGCTTATATAGAGTGCGCTAGGACCCTAGCCAGCCCACGTTACAAGGAGTTCAATGTACATAAAGAAGGGCCGTTACAGGTAACGTCCATAATAAAGTGGTATAAATGATCATTAAGTCTATGAGTAAACACCCGACCATTACTGCGTAGAGCGGCTTTAGGTCTTCTGTACGTCGAGTGGTCTTTTACATGGTCGAATGGTTTTGTGGTTGAGTGACCTAAATAAGGAGGGGTCTCTGAGTGAATGGTAGGTCGAGTGGATTGCACTCGACACCTTTGTTGGCCCCTCCCCATTTACTCTTGAGCTTATTTTCTTCTAAGACAAGGACCTTAGGTAGGACGTATAGGTCAGGCCTATTACCCTACCCCAGGTCTATGTCCTCATCATTAGCCCCCGACAGTTGGCGCCCACCGTGGGGCCGGTGTCTTAGCGACTTGTTGGTAAAGTTACGATTGTTTCGATTCCCATCATCATGGTTTCCGGCGGTGATTCTCAAACACGTAGCAGGAGCCTGGGTCGATGAACTTCCATCAGTGCTGTGGGGACTGAGGACAACTCCCAATCGGTCGAGTAGCCGAACTCCATTCTTCTTGGTTTATGGAGCTGAAGTTGTACTTCCGAGTGACTTGCTCCACAATGCACCCTGAGTCGAGCTTTTCTCAGAAGATGAAGCAGAACAGGCACGACAAAATGCAGTTGATCTCCTGGACGAGGAAAGAGAGATGGCCCTGATCCGGTCGACCATCTATCGGCAAGACTTGCGTCGATTCCATGCCAGAAACGTGAGGGGGCGGGCATTTCAAGAGGGAGACTTGGTTCTCCGAGTGGATAAGCAGAAACCACACAAGCTTGCTCCGGCCTGGGAAGGTCCCTTCATTGTCACCAGAGTGCTCCACAACAGAGTGTACCACCTCTATAATGTCGAGCACAAGAAAGATGAACCGCGCCCTTGGAATGCGGAACTGCTCCGCCCTTTTTATACTTAAGCACTCATTCTGTTGAGATGTAATAAGAAATACCTTTGTAGTTTATTTATCAAAGACAAGAATTTTAAAGTCTTCTAAAATGATTGTTGTTGCTTATATTTGTGTCTAAAATCCCCCAGTGGGTGGCTTAGCTGCGAATCTGTTTCGCCCAAGTTTGAAAAATCCAACCGAGTGGTGAGCAAGCCTCTCACTCGGGGGCTTAGCTGCAAATCCGTTTTGCCTAAGTTTGAAAAATCCTACCGAGTGGCGAGCAAGCCTCTCACTCGGGGGCTTAGCTGTGAATCCGTTTCGCCTAAGTTTAAAAAATCCTACTGAGTGGTGAGCAAGCCTCTCACTCGGGGGCTTAGCTGCAGTCCAGTACTCGCCTAAGTTTGAAAAATCGTACCGAGTGGTGAGCAAGCATTTCATTGGGGGCTTAGCTGCAATCCAGTACTCGCCTAAGTTTGACAAATCCTACCGAGTGGTGAGCAAGCCTCTCACTCGGGGGCTTAGCTGCAGTCCAATACTCACCTAAGTTTAAAAAATCCTACCGAGTGGTGAGCAAGCCTCTCACTCGGGGGTTTAGTTGTAGTCCAGTACTCGGCTAAGTTTGAAAAATCCTACCGAGTGGTGAGCAAGCGTCTCACTCGGGGGCTTAGCTGCAGTCCTGTACTCACCTAAGTTTAAAAAATCCTACTAAGTGGCACTACAAAAAAAAGACACATCCGTGACATTTTGGGCCGAACGAAAAAAAATTCTGTCATACATATGACACTTCTATGACGATAATTGTGACAAAACCCGGTATCATCATAGATGTGGTGGGCTCCTACTTCTATGACAAAAATCATGACAGAAAATGGGCTTTTCGTCCTGGGCAGGCCGGAGACGCAGGTGCATGACATTCTTTGGGCCGTCCATGACGGAAAAACCCATGGTTGAAGCGAGGGGGAGGAAAATTTTGAGGAGTTGCCGGTTACGATGGGAGGTCGAGGGCCGAGCGATGCGCGTTTCTCTCGTACACGTACGCGCGTGTGTGAGAGGCGTTGGCTCTAACTGAACCCGAGTGAGGCGTTGGGCTCCAACTGAACCCGAGCGATTGCACTGCAGGCTACGCGTTACTGAACCCGAGCGATCGATCGATGGCTGTTAACTGAACCCGATCGAGCGATTCCTTGGCTACTGCTGCTAACTGAAGCTGATCGATGGGATGAACTGTGAGCGTTGTGGGTGGGGGGGTGGATGAACAGTGAGCGGTGGCATTGCCTCTAGATGAACAGGACCCCGTGGTGTGGTGGAGGGCTGGATGAACAGTAGACGGTGGAGGGGTGCCTATGGAGGGGTGGATGAACAGGACCCCTTGGTGTGGAGGGCAGGATGAACAGTAGACGGTGGAGGGGTGCCCGTGGAGGGGTGGTTGAACAGGACCCCGTGGTGTGGAGGGCTGGATGAACAGTAGATGGTGGAGGGGTGGTTGAACAGTAGCCGGTGGAGTAGCGCGCGGTGGAGGCCGGATGAACAGGAGCCCGTGGAGGCTGGAGGAGGTCGACGGTGGATGAAAAGTAGCTCGTGGAGGCTGGAGGGGGTCGACTGTGGAGATGAACAGTATCCCGTGGAGTCCCGTTTTGCGGTACGCCACACCCCCTCCCGATGAACAGGACCCCCGTTTCGACTGTAGCACTCCAACACAAGTCCGTTTCCTCCGTTTTTCGGTACGCCACACCCCTCCCGATCAACAGGACCCCCGTTTCGACCATAGGAGGTCCGTTTCCTCCGTTTTGCGGTACGCCACACCCCTCCCGATCAACAGGACCCCTGTTTCGACCGTAGGAGGTCCGTTTCCTCCGTTTTGCGGTACACCACACCCCTCCCGATCAACAGGACCCCCGTTTCGACCGTAGGAGGTCTGTTTCCTCTGTTGTGCGGTACGCCAGGCCTCGTTTCCATCGCCTCTTCCGTCCAAGCCCTCCCGATGAACACGACCATGCATTCCGTTCCGACCCAGCCGCGTTGCCTCCCGATCAACACGACGCATTCCGTTGCCTCCCCATGAACACGACGACGACGCTGTTTCTCCGTTTCGACCCAGCCATGTACACGAGCCCTCGCCGTACGTATGCGCGAGTAGGCGTTCGAGACCCCGCCCGTATGTACACATACGTGGCCGTATTTTCTTTCTTGCACCCTGGCCGTTGTACGTACGTGTACATGCTACGTGCGCGCCTCTACTACGACACGTGCGCGCCTCTACTATGACACGTGCGCGCCTCTACATCGACCAGTATGTACGTACACGTTCGCGACCAAAATGACAACACTACGTACGCTTCGACCAGGTGGGTCCCGACTATCAGGCACTTCCTTGCCTGCGAAGATGTAGCTGGTGGGTCCCAGCAGTCAGGGGGGGCGAATCGTTTTGGTTTTCTTTTTTTTGCCCGGACGCACTTCCTTGCGTGCGAAGATGTAGCTGGTGGGTCCCAGCAGTCAGGGGCGAACCGCTTTTTTTTTGCCCGGACGCACTTCCTTGCTTGCGAAGGTGTAGCTGGTGGGTCCCAGCAGTCAGGGGGGAAACGATTTTTTCGCGAAATACGGTGGCCCGTCCGGTGGGTCCCTGCTGTCAGGTGGAGGAATCATTATTTTCCGCGTAATAAGGAGGCACTTCCTTGCTACCACCGTTGACCCAGCTGTCAGCCTCTCCACGTATAGTCCACGTCCAATGGAAGTCGTTCATTGACCACGTTGACCACGCCGCGCCGAGAGCACCAGGGCGGTGGACGACGGCGAGGCCTAGGAAGGGGACAACGCGGAGCCGGTGAAGACGCGGCAGTGGATGCCCACGCGGAGAGGAGTATGAGGGTTCACTCGTTCGGCTGCCGTGTGAGGCTGCCATCGCCGCAGGGCCCGGCCAGCGGTGGGAATAGTAGGGGGCGGTGAGGCCTCCGCGGCAGCACAGCCAGCCACGGGAGGCAGGAGCAGGCGGCACGACCGGCGCTGCTTTGGGCGGCTGGAGCAAGAAGACCAGAGGTTGAAGAAGCACTACGACCATTGGATGGACATCGTATGGTCAGTGCAGCTAGAATCGTTTATATTGACTAAGTTGACAAAGCCCTTGGTACGTCAACTTAGTAGGCCCACAAGTCAGTATCCGAAACGGTGCGCCCCAGATGTCAGGGGGAGGAATCATATTTTGGGCGGGTGAAGCTAGAATATTCAAGATTGAAGAAGAAGCACGGCATCCGTTGGATGGACATCCAACGGCCACTGCTGCTAGAACCGTGTGTTGACTATAAGTTGACAAAGCCTTGCATACGCGTCAAATCTGTTTTTTTAGGGGACGCGTCAACTTAGTAAGGCCAGAAGTGTGTGGCAGAGAACTTATAGCCCATTTGAGATTTGTAAGAATGCGTAGCCCATTTTTGAATTCTAATGGAATTTACTACAGTCCATTTACAGTTTGTTAAAAGTACAGCCCATTTCAACCAACCGTTCAAAACAGAATTCAATAAAATTTCCCACATTTTGATGGGATCCGAAATATTTTTATCCCGAAATTTCTAGTCAGATTAAATAAATTTATATTACGCAAAAATCCAACGAAACATTGCGCTCGCAACAATTAATGAAATCAAAATTTTCAATATCCAAAAATAATATTTTATAAAGTAATCACGTGTTTGGTGCATTTTTTTTATAGTTACTGCCTAGTTTTTATAATTACATCCCATTTATTATTTCTTAAAGCCCATTTTCTTGTTAAGCCTAATGCATCCCGCCTAGGAAAGATTTGCAGCCCAGTGGGGCGGAGAATAACAACTTGACCTTGCCTGGGTATTCCTAAAAAAAAGTATAGCTGGGCTAGCCATTTTCAGCTTGAAAAAAATTAATATCTGGGCTGGATATCTGGCCTGGGCTAGACGGACCACAGCCCGCCCAGTTAATACCTGCAGCGATGTTTTCGTTGTTGTTCAGAGGAGAAAAATTAATATCTGGGTTAAACATCGAAAAACTCTGCAGTGCTCACACCTCAAAAACACAAATACTGTTCGAGCTGCTTGGTCCCAGCTGTCGGCCGCTTCTTGTGCAATTCTCTCGTTTATTGACTACTACATAGGTTGACAGCGGTGTGGGGCCATGATGTCAGGAAACCAGGGGGAAGCAAAATAAATTACTCCAGCGAGGGCTTCCACCTCTGCCTCGTTGTCTTCCGTGGAAACCCCTTTCCTCCCTTTTTTTGCTCGGGCAAGGACCAATGCATGCAGCACGTCCATGCGGTTATTAGGTAAGAAATAAAAGTGCTTTGCCTGCTATGAATTACGATGGCCTGCATGGGTAGCTAATAAGGCATCCTATGAGCTATTGTGATTAAATGTTGTGTTTAGAAGAGAGAAATGTTCTTCTTTTCCACCAATCTGCTTGCACCTAGGTCGTGATGCACCTTCTAATACGACTTATTCACCTAGACGGAGGGAGTATACTTTTATACATACATACATACATACATATATATATATATATATATATATATATATATATATATATAATAAGGAGGCACCTGCGTACGTGAGGCTATGGACCTGGTGGGTCCCCATTGTCATCCTCTCCAAGTAAAGTCATCTCCCCACACGCGCGCGCTTTCCTCCCGAAACAGTCAGCGCCGCCCGCCCCGCTTCCCGGTGCAGGCGATTGCTCCGCCTTCAAACGACACAAGTGTCGTCCGTTCGTCCATCTGCCGCCCACATTAATGATACCCGGTTGCCGAGGCGACTACTCCGGCGCCACACGTCCATCCCTCCGCCCGCCCACCATTGCTATATAAACTGCTGCGCCAGCCATAGCCGTAGTCATCCGCAACCGTTCCCTTTCTCCTGTCCACACCACTACTGGCCACCATGGCTTCCCCGCGCTCCAGCGCTCTTCGGGATGGGCTGACGATGGAGCACAAGGAGATGGTAGCCATTGTTGCCGACCGGCTGGCCGGCAGGCAACTGGAGGACGACGACGTCCCAATGGAAAACATGGTAGTCGACGATCCGGCGCCAACCCCCTCCTCCGCACCATCCTCACCGGTGCATTGCACCATGACCATCGGCGATGCCCGTGCCCAATATATGGACAGTGTGAGGCAGATGCGTCAGGAGCAGTTCCGGGAGGCACAGGCCGACGCCGCCTACAACCACCATCTCCTCCAGGAGCACCTGCAGGCAGAGGAGCAGATCGCCGCGAAGCGGGTAGAGCAGGAGGCGCTGCTCGACTCGTACCGCTCCGCCCGCAAGGGCCGCCTCGAGCGCTGGCGGTATCGCATGCAAGTGGCGGAGGCTGCGGCCGCCTATAAAGAGGCTAGCAAAGAGGGCAATGAAGCGGGTGAGGCACTGTTTGGCGAGACCGAGGACGAGGCAGAGGACAATGCCGGCTCTGAGGAGTCCCCGCTCCACTGGCGGCGACGAGGCCCTGCTCCGCCGAGGCCTCGCGGCGCCAACAACGAGGCAGAGGACACCGCCAGCTCCGCCGAGGCCCCGCCCCACCAACAACGAGACAGAGGACATCGCTGGCTCAGCCGAGACCCCACCCTGCCGGCAACGCGGGGTAGGATTCCCACTGCTCCGCTGAGGCGCCGCCCGCCGGCAACGAGACAGAGGACATCGCCGGCTCCGCCGAGTCCTGGATTAGGGGGTGTTCGGGTAGCCGGACTATACCTTCGCCGGACTCCTGGACTATGAAGATACAAGATTGAAGACTTCGTCCCATGTCCGGATGGGACTTTTCTTGGCGTGGAAGGCAAGCTAGGCGATGTGGATACTCAAGATCTCCTACCATTGTAACTGACTCTATGTAACCCTAACCCTATCTGGTGTCTATATAAACCGGAGGGTTCTAGTGCGTAGAATCATCATCATACACAGTTATACCATAGGCTAGCTTCTAGGGTTTAGCCTCCTTGATCTCATGGTAGATCTACTCTTGTACTACCCATATCATCAATATTAATCAAGCAGGAGTAGGGTTTTACCTCCATCGAAAGGGCCTGAACCTGGGTAAACTCCGTGTCCCTTGTCTCCAGTTACCACCCGACCTTGAGGCACAGTTCGGGACCCCCTACCCGAGATCCGCCGGTTTTGACACCGACATTGGTGCTTTCATTGAGAGTTCCTCTATGTCGTCGCCTTTAGGCCCGATGGCTCCTTTGATCATCAACAACGATGAGGTCCAGGGTGAGACTTTTCTCCCCGGACAGATCTTCGTCTTCGGCGGCTTCGCTCTGCGGGCCAATTCGCTTGGTCATCTGGAGCAGATCGAAAGCTACGCCCCTGGCCATCAAGTCAGGTTTGGAAGCTTAAACTACACGGCGGATATCCGTGGAGACTTGATCTTCGACGGGTTCGAGCCACAGCCAAGCATGCCACACTATCTCGAGGGGCACGATCTAGCTCTGCCTCCGAACAGTGTCCTGGAGGCCGCACACGCACCGGTTCCGACCCTTGACTTGGAGCCTACTATGCTAATTGAGGATGAACGGTTGGACGTCACCTCGGGGGCTGCGATCTCAAAGGCGATCGAGCCGAACTCTAGCCCCGCACTCCGCATGACCCGTGACCCCGAGGGTACGGACTCGTCCCCGAACTACAAACCCCCAGCGCCCCTGCCAGTCGAAGCCGATTGGGCGCCGATAATGGAGTTCACCGCCGCGGACATCTTTCAGCACTCGCCTTTTGGCGACATCCTGAATTCTCTCAAGTCTCTCTCTTGATCAGGAGAGCCCTGGACGGATTACGGTCAGCGAGGATGGGATACGGACGATGAAGAAATTCAAAGCCCTCCCACCACCCACTTGGTAGCCACTATCGATGATTTAACCGACATGCTTGACTTCGGCTCCGAAGACTTCGACGGTATGGACGACAAGGTAGGAGACAAACAGGAACCAGCACCTGTAGGGCGCTGGACGACAACCTCGTCATATGACGTATATATGGTGGATAATCCAAAGGATGGAGATTTCGATGGAACAGCGGGGGATGACACCTCCAAGAAACAGCCAAAGCGCCGGCGTCAGCGGCGCCGCTCTAAATTCCGCCAAAGCAAAAACGGTGATTCCAGCATGGGAGATAATACTACCCCGGATAGCGCCGAAGAACACCCAACCCAGCAAGATTCAACGCAGGAAGATGGAGAAGCCAGCCCTCATGAGAGAGCGGCAGAACGAGAGATTGAGGATGATAACTATATGCCTCCCTCCGAAGACGAGGCAAGCCTCGATGACGACAAATTCGTCGTACCATCAGACACCACCGAACAAGAGCGTTTCAAACGCAGGCTTTTAGCCACGGCGAACAGCCTAAAGAAAAAGCAGCAACAGCTTGGAGCTGATCAAGATTTGCTAGCTGACAGATGGACTGAAGTCCTTGCGGCCGAAGAGTACGAACTTGAGCGCCCCTCCAAGAATTATCCTAAGTGCAGGCCGCTACCCCGATCATAGGAGGAAGCGCCTACATCACCAGCGCACGACATGGCAGACCGGCCACCTCGCGGCCGCGACAGAGAGGCCTTTCGAACCTCCACCCAAGCCATGCCCCGACGCCGCTCAAACAAGGCACGGGAAAATGCGCCAGACCTGCGAGATGTACTGGAGGATAAAGCAAGGCAAACAAGATCGATCTACGGACCGCACAGGCGCCCGACGACACGTGACGATGATCTTCACTCCGTACACAATAAATCCGGCCGGGCCGAACACAACAGACATAGCTCTTCCGAGCTGCGTCGTGACATAGCCCAGTACAGGGGCGCCGCACACCCATTATGCTTCACAGATAAAGTAATGGATCATAAAATCCCAGAGGGTTTCAAACCCGTAAACATCGAATCATATGATGGCACGACAGATCCGGCGGTATGGATTGAGGATGATCTCCTTCACATCCACATGGCACATGGCGATGATCTACACGCCATCAAATACCTCCGTCTCAAACTCAAAGGACCGGCCCGGCACTGGCTTAACAGCCTGCCAGCAGACACAATCGGTTCTTGGGAGGACCTGGAAGCCGCATTCCTCGACAACTTCCAGGGCACTTATGTGCAACCACCGAACGCCGACGACCTAAGCCACATAATTCAGCAGCCAGAGGAATCGGCCAGGCAATTCTGGACAAGGTTCCTAACAAAGAAAAACCAGATAGTCAACTGTCCGGACGCAGAGGCCCTAGCAGCCTTCAAGCATAACATCCACGACGAGTGGCTTGCCCGGCACTTGGGACAGGAAAAGCCGAAATCCATGGCAGCCCTCACGACACTCATGACCCGCTTTTGCGCCGGCGAAGATAGCTGGCTAGCTCGCAGCAACAACTTATCAAAGAACCCTCGTAATTGGGATACCAAGGACAAAAGTGGCAGGACACGTCGAAATAAGCAAAAGCGCCGCGTTAGCAGCGACAGCAATGAAGATACGACAGTCAACGCCGGATCCAGAGGCTATAAATCCGGTCAGCGGAAAAAGGCATTTAAAAAGAACACTCAGGGCCCGTCCAGTTTGGACCGAATACTCGGCCGCTTGTGCCAGATCCATGGCACCCCCGAAAGGCCAGCCAATCACACCAACAGGGATTGTTGGGTGTTCAAGCAGGCAGGCAAGTTAAGAGCCGAAAACAAAGACAAGGGGCTCCATAGCGATGACGAGGAGGAGCCCAGGCCGCTGAACAACAATGGACAGAAGGGGTTTCCCCCACAAGTGCGGACGGTGAACATGATATACACAACCCACATTCCCAAGAAGGAGCGGAAGCGTGCGCTACGGGACGTATACGCGATGGAGCCAATCGCTCCAAAGTTCAACCCATGGTCCTCTTGCCCAATCACTTTTGATCGAAGGGACCACCCCACTAGCATCCGTCATGGCGGCTTTGCCGCATTGGTTCTCGACCCAATCATCGACGGATTTCATCTCACAAGAGTCCTCATGGACGGTGGCAGTAGCCTGAACTTGCTTTATCAGGATACAGTGCGGAAAATGGGCATAGATCCATCAAGGATTAAGCCCACCAGGACGACCTTTAAAGGCGTTATACCAGGTGTAGAAGCCAACTGTACAGGCTCCGTAACACTTTATGTGGTCTTTGGATCTCCGGATAACTTCCGAAGCGAAGAATTAATCTTCGACATAGTCCCGTTCCGCAGTGGCTATCATGCCCTGCTCGGACGAACCGAATTTGCCAAATTCAATGCGGTGCCACACTACGCATACCTCAAGCTCAAGATGTCAGGCCCTGGAGGAGTAATCACGGTCAACGGAAACACCGAACGTTCCCTCCGTACGGAGGAGCACACGGCGGCTCTCGCAGCGGAAGTACAAAGCAGCCTTCTTAGGCAACTCTCCAGTCCGGCCGTTAAAAAGCCAGACACTGCCAAGCGCGCCCGGAGTAACCTACAACAAGACCGCCTGGCACGTTCTGAGCGGGCGTAGCAATGCGGCCCCAACCCCAGCCATCGCGACATAGCAAAGCTAGTACCTCGCGTACATAATTACGCCCTTGAAATACCATGGTCATAGGGGAAGGGGCACAGTAACGGCATGCCCGCAATACGGCTTAAAATGTACTAGGGGCTGCCGGATTCTTTTTTTACTTTCAGGACTTCACACTTTGGACGACCTGTTCGGCAATTCGACTGCCGCACAAACGATGCAAGATCCAGGGAAGCAAACAAAGCTACGCCGCATTATGGAACTCTCAGGTGGTCTCTATTACGAGCGGTATATCTATTTCGAACACAATTCCGCAGCCTGCCCCTGGTCAGGACATGTTAAATAGTCTAATATCTTTTTGCTTATCGCACTACTTGTATCGTTCGGCTTTGATAAATAGCCTCTTTATAAACAATGCATAGCTTTTTGCCTATTTTTTGCATTATTCTCTTTTAATATATATGCTTATTAAATAACATGATCGCACCCGTACACCATGGTACGGCAAACACGCCAGGGGCTTCATTACCCTTCGATCTGGTGTGAGAAGTCCGTACACTTTCACAAGTGCGGCACCCCGAACTTATAGCACTATATGCATCGGCTCCGAATCATGATTTGGGTCAATAGTTGGGTTTGCCCGGCTCCTATGTTTTGGTGCCTTACGTTCCACTATATCGGCTAAGGTAGCACTAGGAGAACCACTGCGATTGCGCCCCGGTTCAGCTGGGTTAAGCACCTCAGTGGAGAAAGCTAAAACTGACTGTCATGATAAGGCGAGAGACCGGTCGCTGTTCGAGAGGTTTTTCGAGTCCCTAAAGACTTATGCCGCTTCGAGCGAGGAGCTGGCTTTGTCCGGCCAAAGGCGTGGATAGCGCCCCGAATTCGGTCTTCCGAACTAGGGGCTTCGCCGAAATTTAAAATTATAAAGTTCTATGGCTAAGTGAGAGTGTTCAAGCATTATAGTCCGATTGCCTGGTTCGTTGTGCTGAGTGCCTCCCTCCAAGGACCCAACCATGGGAAAAAGAGTGCTCAGGTTTATCCCGAACACCCCAGCACTAGCGGCATGGGGGCATAAGCCGACGATTGACCATCTCTCAATTTTTGATAAACGGCCGCACAGAAAATAATATTTTAAATTCCATAAGCATTGCATAGCGCATATGAACAATTTTTCAGCGCACAGGATAAACACGAGCAAGTTTATTCAAATATTACATCTCTAGTACATTCACCGCAATAAGGCGGGCACCGGCAAGAACATCCTTGTAGTAGTTCTCGGGCTTGCGATGCTCCTTCCCCTGCGGCGGCCCGTCCTTCACCAGCTTCTCTCCGTCAAGCTTATCCCAGTGCACCTTTGCACGGGCAAGGGCCCTCCGGGCACCTTCGATGCAGGCGGAACGCTTGATGACCTCAAGCCGTGGACAGGCCTCCACCAGCCGCCGCACCAGCCCGAAGTAGCTCCCAAGCAGGGCCTCTCCGGGCCACAGCCGAACTAGGAAGCCCTTCATGGCTTGTTCGGCCGCCTTGTGGAGCTCGACCAGCTGTTTCAGCTGATCGCTCAAAGGCACAGGGTGTCCGGCCTCAGAATACTGAGACCAGAACACACTCTTCGTCGAGCTGCCCTCTTCAGCTCGGTAGAATGCTGCGGCGTCGGATACGCTGCAGGGAAGATCTGCGAACGCCCCTGGAGAACTCCGGATTCGGGTAAGTGACAAGTAGTTTACTTTTATATTCCTACTCTGCATTGAGAATGCCTTACTGCTATATTTTTCATCTCCTCCAACTCTTGGAGGGCCTTTTAGGCTTCGGCCTTGGCACCCTTGGCGGTCTCAAGGGCCGACGCGAGCTCGGATGCTTGCGCCTTTGACTCAAGCTCCAAGCTCTCATGTTTTTTCATGAGAGCCTGCAGCTCTTGCTGCACCTCGCCAACCTGAGCCCCAAGTCTCTCTCGCTCGGTGCGCTCCTCAGTCGTTTTCTTTCCGGACTCAGATAGCGCCTGCTTGAGGGTCGCCACCTCAGTTGTGGCCCCTACAATAAGCAGTACGATCCTGTTATTCTTTGCAATCACGCCTCTCTATAGGCACCTTTTTTCTTTGTAGGGTATTTCTTACCTTCTTTTTCCTCGAGCTGCCATTTGGCAAGGCCGAGCTCTTGCTCGGTCCGCCCAAGGTCCTTTTTTAGGACTTCCACCTGTGCAGTCAGTGCGGCGGTGGATAGCAGCGAAGCCTGCATATGCATATTGACTCTTTATTGTTAGACTCCTGCGAAAATTAATAGATCCACTATTCGGCTTTTCTTTTCGAACGCCGAACAGACCATCAGGGGCTACTGTCTATGCGGTCATATTTTGACATATTTCTACTTACCTCGAAGCCTGTCAGAAGGCTAGCGCAAGCTTCAGTCAGTCCGCTCTTGGCGGACTGAACCCTTCGGATCACCGTACTCATAATAGTATGGTGTTCCTCGTCGATGGAGGCGCCGTCAAGCACCTCCAGCAGATTGTCCGGCACCTCCGGTTGGACGGAGGCCGCCGGCTCAGAAGGCTTGCTCCTCTCGGAAGGAGTTCGCCTACCGCAAACTGGAACTATTGAAGAGTCTGGCGCGGCGTCCGGCACAAAGCCAGACTCGGAGCCCTGGGGGGTCTTGTCCCCTTTATTCCTGGGGTCCGGGAGGTCGCCTTTCGGCTCCTCCAGGACCACCTCCTCCTGCCCCGGAGCTTGTTGCGACGCCACTTCGGCGTCGTCTGCAGTGCGGGGGGAGACAGCGGGCGGAACTGAGTTCACGTCCGACGAATCCAGGGAGCCGCTCGACGAATCGTCGAGTTCGGCCCGGGGCGGGCTGCATAAATCACATTCAACATTAGGGAGAGCTGTGCATTAAAGGAATATCATGAGTCACTCTGGTATATGAATACTTATGATTTCGCCGGACGCTTGGCCCTGTCCGGCCACTCCTCTCCGCTCTCTTCGGCGTCGTGGGAGCAGTCCGGCGGAGGGGTCTTCCTTTTCCTAGACCCCTCGGCCTCCCCCGATGGGGCGGCCTTCTTCTTCTTTTCTCCCCCCACTGGGGGGGAGAGCTTTCTTCTTCCTCCTTCTTGTTTTCACGAGAGGAGGGCGCCTCGGACTCGTCAGACGACGAGTCCGACACCACCAAGTTACCGGCACTCTTTCGAGTCCCGGTGGTCTTCTTCTTCTTGACCTTCTTCTCCGGCACCACGTAAGGTGCCGGAGTCAGCAGCTGCACTAGGAGAGCTGGGGCTGGGTCGGCAGGGGAGCCGAACAGTTAATTGGTTCGGATATCTCCTGCCAAGCCTGTCAAAGGTAAGGGAGTTTAGATCCCGCATAGAGTTAATCTATGAAAAGGAGCTTAATAATCCTGTCAAAGGCATAGATAGCTTACCTCGCTAGCGTGATGATGCATGCTATATCTGCGGTCCTCGGAAGCAGATGCGGGAGCCCCGACGCCTTTGATTAGCACCTTCTAGACGTCTTCATACGATGTGTCGAAGAGCCTGTTGAGGGTTCGGTGCTGCGCCGGGTCAAACTCCCACAAATTGAAATCCCGTTGTTGGCACGGGAGGATCAGACGAACGAGCATGACCTGGACTATATTGACCAGCCGGATTGGCTTGTCTACTAGGGACTGGATGCAGGTCTTCAGTATGGTCACCTCTTCCTCATTGCCCCACGACAGGCCCGTCTCTTTCCAGGACATAAGCCGCGTGGGGGGTCCGGATCTGAACTCGGGGGCTGCGACCCATTCCGGATCGTGTGGCTCGGTGATGTAAAACCACCTGGCTTGCCACCCCTTTAGGGTCTCCACAAAGGAGCCCTCGAACCAGAGGACGTTGGCTATCTTGCCAGCCATAGCACCTCCGCACTCCGCTTGGCTGCCGCGCACCACCTTGGGCTTGACGTTGAAGGTCTTGAGCCAAAGGCCAAAATGGGTGCGGATGCGCAGGAAGGCCCCACACACGACGATAAACGCCGAGATGTTGAGGATGAAGTTCGAGGCCAGATCGTGGAAATCTAGGCCATAGTAGAACATGAGCCCCGGGACAAATGGGTGAAGTGGAAAGCCCAGTCCGCGGAGGAAGTGGGGGAGGAAAACTACCCTCTCATGGGGCCTTGGGGTGGGGAGAAGCTGCCCCTTCTCAGGAAGCCGGTGCGGGATGTCCTTGGACAGGTATCCGGCTTTCCTTAGCTTTTTTACTTGAACCTCCGTAACGGAGGAGACCATCCACTTGCCTCCCGCTCCGGACATTGCTGGAGAAGGTTGAGGTGGGAAGAGCGGGCTTGGGCGCTGGAGCTTGAGTGCGCGAGAGATGGATCAGCAAAGGAGGAAGAAGGCGTAGGTGAAAAGGTGGATCCTTATCCCCTTATATGGGCGGATGCGGTTATGCGTCCCCACCTACCTAATAAAACTCGCTTGCCTCCCAAGCGCCGTGGTAAATGGCGCGGTTGGGTTACCCACGTCCCTATTGATGAGAATCCCGTTAAAAGGGGCACACGATCTCTGCTTTGACAAGACGTGCCAAGGAAACCGCCTCGCTAAATGCGCTGAGGTGGAAAAGTGAAAACAATTTGTATAAGAGCTTGGCCGCAGTGTGATGACGCACTGCAGAATACGTCAGTAGATTTGATTTGTGTTAATATTATTCTCTCTATGGCAATATGTGGAAACTTATTTTGCAGAGCCGGACACTATTATTGGTGTTTACAATCTTCTATGAAGGACTTGGAGGAGGAACCCGCCTTGCAATGCCGAAGACAATCTGCGCGTCGGACTCGTCGTCATTGAAGCCTGGTTCAGGGGCTACTGAGGGAGTCCTGGATTAGGGGGTGTTCGGGTAGCCGGACTATACCTTCGCCGGACTCCTGGACTATGAAGATACAAGATTGAAGACTTCGTCCCGTGTCCGGATGGGACTTTTCTTGGCGTGGAAGGCAAGCTAGGCGATGCGGATACTCAAGATCTCCTACCATTGTAACCGACTCTGTGTAACCCTAATCCTATCTGGTGTCTATATAAACCGGAGGGTTCTAGTCCGTAGAATCATCATCATACACAATCATACCATAGGCTAGCTTCTAGGGTTTAGCCTCCTTGATCTCGTGGTAGATCTACTCTTGTACTACCCATATCATCAATATTAATCAAGCAGGAGTAGGGTTTTACCTCCATCGAGAGGGCTCGAACCTGGGTAAACTCCGTGTCCCTTGTCTCCTGTTACCATCCGACCTTGACGCACAGTTCGAGACCCCCTACCCGAGATCCGCCGGTTTTGACACCGACACCAAGCTAGGCGGGTTGACCATTGACGGCCGGTTAGCTTCTTGGCGGTGACGTGGAGTCGGGGAGTTCTGCTGGAGAATAACGCTGCTTCTACTTAACTGCTGGTGCTGTTGGCTGACTAACACATGGGCCCAATAGGCCACATGTCAGTTACGCAACTGCACCTGCAGTTAAGTCACTGAAGCTTCTGTTCGGCTCAGAGGGCCACAGGTGGGTAGCTTCGGTTAATTAATTGTACCTCCTTCGTCACCAAGCTTCCTCATTTGTGGATCTCATTGGCACTCTTGATGTGGAAGAAAAGGCGAGAGCAAAGGAAACACATGCTTGAGGAATTGAGGGAGGATCTAGTGCCAATATGGTACAGAAGAACTTCCAGCCCCACAAGTTCAAGGACAAGGGCAAGTTTGATGGTAAAGCAAAGTTTGATGGGAAGAACAAGGTTGTGCAACACACGAACTTCAAGAAGAAGAATGACAAGAAGAAAGGTGTTTGTCATGTTGTGATCCTGATCATTGGGCTCCTAGTTGCCCTAATCGCTATGACAAGCTAGGCCGGTTAATTAATTATACCTCCAGCGCACCCCTTTTTAGTTGAAATGTAATGAAATCCGGCATGTTTATATGAAATCCGACCATGTATGAATGAATTTATTTCGATTAGTTCGAATTCCTGTATCACTGGCATTGGATGAACATGCAAAACAATACGTACTAGCATTATTCCCAGGGTGATCACCTCGTTTACAGCAGTTTCACATGTACTCCCTCCGGTCCTTTCTAGTCTGCATACAAGTTTTGTCTGCAGTCAAAGTATCTCTACTTTGACCAATCTTATGCAAAAAAGTATGCACTTACACAATGTGCGAAGTAAAAAGGAACAGAAGGAGTACAAAGAGTTTGAGCAGCTTTTTAGCGTTTCTGTACATTGCAATCAAACACACAGGCCTGGCAATCCATAGAGGACATTCAAAACAATCGATGATTATGCATCTCAGCGACTCACATGTCAAAGGCAATATTTACTTCACAACTAAAGAATAAAGAAAAAATTGATCGACGCTGCTGACAACAAAGGGCGTCCCATTCGAAAATATCAAACGCATGTCTTGCTAAAATCAATGAGCAAATTTTGACAAGGTTGTCCCATTCCAAAATATCAAATGCCTGCGATTGTGGAATGAGCGCGGTTTGCCATCAATTCGGACATTGACATGGCAGCTCGTGCTAAATAAACCAGTTGTTCTTTTTGTGCAGTTCCACCAAAATAAACCAAATTAGGGCGTAGCTTGTATGATTTCGCCCTTATATGTTGCAACGCCTTGAACTTATCGGCACCTCCTTTCTTGTGGTGGAAATGAATGATTCAATGTATTCATGAACATTTTGTGCAGTTCCCATTGAAATCAAGCTGATCACCCCTGTTTGCACAAATACAAAAAAGTGATTAGTATAGAGCAAATTGTACTATGAATTGACAGTTTTAACAGGCACATACATGGTCCATGTAGAGCACACTTTTAGAAAAATGGAACTCACCAGAAAGAATCCTAGAACAACAGCAAAAAATGGAGATTTTGTCAGTCCTTCTGAGCTAAAGTTAGTTTGGTCTTGTGGGGAGTAATGTAACCATCCTTCAACTGCTCCTTCTGATGATAATATAGACCAGGCTTCTTCATCCTGGCATAATCGGAACTAGTCACTTCACGTACTCCATATTCTTCTTCAGAGGAAGATGATCCTGTTGTGCAACGACAAGAGGACTACTAAATGCTAGCATCATTGTTTGCTCGAAAAAAAGGAAAGGAAATATTTAAAACAGCACAGATGAAGCACTTCTCAAGGACAATACCACTTTTTCATGACAGTATCTAAACAGTAGCACAACACCAATAGAGATGAGAAAGCTCAATCATATGGATGAAATCAGTGGGCGAGTACCAACCTTTGTCAGGAGGCTTATTGTATAGAGCATACAGATGAAGCATTTCTCCGGAACCATCTGTTGCTATCTAGGGTGGTGGCCAAGCTTACTATATACTCCTCGATTAGTTTAATGTTCCCAACATCTTCTTGTGCAGTTCCACTAAAATATATGGTATCTTCAAAGAAGATCCCTGTTTGCACAAGTAGAGATAACTACATATTACATTAAGAGTGGCATCAAATCAGTGGCAAAACAATTGCTCGTTCCAGCCATAGCAATAAATTAAGATGCAAAACTATATCATTACTTGTGCCATCACAGTTCCAGTGCTTCATTACAGCACCGGGAGTTGATTTTTGTTTTTCTTCCCCTTGTTCTTCCCCTTCATCACTTGGTTCAATAACAAACAAGCTTCGCCTTCAATGTAAGATTTGGCATGTCATTTAGGGAGCACAAGTATAGTACTAACCTTAATTTTTTGATGAAAGTGGCAAAATACAGGCCAGCAGTTGTGAAATATCCTTATCTTACCTCGATGGGATATTACGGTGCACATACAGATTGGAAGTCTTGTCTCCATTTGTGCAGTTCACTAAAATCAAGCAACATCATCGTACAAGTAGCACAACATATGAATGCACACTGCAGAATCATGTGAAAGAAGGTTAGTACTGACCTCTCATGATGCGGAATTCAAACAACTCACAAGAAGAAGATCTGAACCAAATTTGCCTTAAGGGATAGGAAGCAAGATCTCCTCTTGTGCAGTTCCACTAAGATCAAGCAATCAAGCAACGTTGTCGGTGTGACATTTTGGTTGAACTGCACAAAACACTCTTAAAACAAGTGTTTTGTGCAATGCAACAAAAGGTCACAATGGCAATGAGGTGAAGCAAATAACCCTGTTTACACAGAGGTGCAAAGGAAACAATTAGTCGTCAATAACGGTGGATGACACAGAAGCCAACAAAATGAAGCATCTACCTTATCTAAATGGGAAAGAAAGCAAGACAGTAGCCTTTCTCAAACGGTGGCATTGATTAATATTAACATAGAGATTATATTAACAATAAAATTCGTTAAACATGTAATTTGCTTTTAACTGTGGCATTGCATCAATTTTGCAGCGGCATTATTAGAGGGTGTTTGTTTACAGGGACATTTCGGTGTAGGGACTAAAAAAACTCCGTGTCAGTCCGTGTTGGTCCCAGTTTTGTTATCAGACGCCTTTCCCTATGTGAGCGCAACAAATCTAATCCTGCTCAAACTCTACAGCCTTGTCCCTTCCTTTCCTTTTTGAACTAGTACTTTCGCCCCTTCCTTTCCTTTTTGAACCACGTCCTAGATTTATGCGATACAACTTTCCCACTACTTTCTCCCATTCCTTTACTCTTTGAACCACGTCCTAGATTAATGCTATACAACTTTCCCCCTTCATTTCCTCTTTGAACCACGTCCGAGATTCATTCTATATACAACTTTTGCCACTCCTTTCCTCTTTGAACCGCGTCCTAGATTCATGGTATACATGCAGCTAGAGCAATGCATGTGGAGTAAGTAAATTATACCTTAAGGTTCTTGGGGCGTGGTTCGGCGGGCGACGGAACGGCGGCGAAGAAGAAGGGGTCGGAGGCCCTCCCGCGCCGCCGCTGGGTGGAAAGTGAACAGCTGCGCCGGTAGTCCCTCGCCGACGGCGACAGCGTTAAGCCTCCTTCCCTTCTCGGCGGACGGATCCTGCCGGCTCTTTGAGCAGCAGTGAGGGGAGAGAGAGGTCAACGAAGTCTTGTTTAGATCTAGAGAGGGCGAGAGAGTGTGAAGAGAGCAACTACAAGAGCTGAGGCTCCAGCGTGTATATATATACTGGAGAGAGAGTGTGAAGCATGCAAACCCTAGAAAACATTTTGACCAATCAAAGAATC
Organism: Aegilops umbellulata; assembly: GCA_032464435.1. Lineage (NCBI taxonomy): Eukaryota > Viridiplantae > Streptophyta > Magnoliopsida > Poales > Poaceae > Aegilops > Aegilops umbellulata. The sequence goes on along the minus strand of CP136054.1, from coordinate 367,434,220 downwards.
CTCCTGGCACAGATTATGCTCAAGTGTAGTTATCGAACCCGAGACCTCAAGTTTGATGAGCGAACAGGCTAACCAGCTACACAACCCTCCCGTTATGTTCAACGAGAGGGAAATAACATTTTATACATTCTTGAATCCTTATTATAACATGCACACAAATTTTGGGCACTTGTATTCGACTTAACTTAGTGTGCCACCGTATCTCATATACTTACTACTCCCTCCATCTAGGTGTAATAAGTCATGTTAGAAGGTGCAACGGGACCAAGGTGTGTGTGTGTGTGTGTGTGTGTGTGTGTGTGCGCGCGCGCGCGCGCGTGTGTTTAACACCATGTGTGTGTTAGAGAGAGCGACAGATCGACCTACTCCTACAAAGAGATGTTGTGTAGTGTACGATTTTAGCCGCGAGAGTCGGTGCATCCTCTCGTTTCCGGGCGTGTCTGGTAGGGACATGCGGACAGCTGCCACGGCCACTCCTGACAAGCCTGGCCCACCCAAAGCCCCTCCATCGCCCGCACGTGCTTCCCGCCCGAAACGGTCAGCGCTGCTCCAAAGAATCGGTGCCGCATTCATGCCCGGGCAGAGCGGACGCGACCTCTCACTGGCGCAAATTTGATGGTTGCTTCGTCCGTCCAACTTACTGCTGGGTCTATGTGATTTGACGGCTCATTGGTCTTTATTACTGAGGTCGTAGGACTGCTGGATGTCCCACACTTTCGGCGAAAGGAGGTATACCTACTAGATTACAATTTTCTCCATTCTTACAGCGGAGGCGTGCAAGAGCAGTGAAAACACGCAGGCTCAGTGATCCGCATGTGGTTCATGGTGAAATCTCTACAAAGACTTATATTTAGGAACGGAGGAAGTACTAGTATAGTATGTACTGTAATTTATCAACGAGATAAATTTGTACAATGCTATGAAGCTTCCAGCTTCTGTTACATCTATCTTGCGTCCAAGGTTGCCCGTTGCAACATTTCATCAAATACAAAGGAGACTAACGTGAATGCTATTGCATCTCAATGATTGATAGATCATAGCAAATATGTACTCCCTCCGTTCCAAAATAAGTTTCTCAACTTTGTGCAAACTTTGGTACAAAGTTGTACTACTACTAAAGTTGATACTTATTTTGGAATAGAGGCAGCTAAAGAAAAAAACGATCCATGCAGTCCCTAGCCCTTGAACCGTGAACCCTGACCAGGCTTTAATTTGCTAGCAACGTTCGAGCTTCCTAATAAATGAAGTTTGCAACCTTTTGACCATCGAATCTATCGATGGAAACGACACCTATGGGATCACGAGAATCCCTACTGCGATTGCGGGGCGCGGGGTTGTGAAAAGAGCGGATCAAACAGATAGCACGCGGTTCCTTTACCCAGGTTTGGGCCGCAGGGATGCGTAAAACCCTACTCCTGCTTTGGTGGATTGTATATCTGTGTTCTTGAGCTAGCTATGGGGGCGTCTAGAGCTCCAAAAAGCCGAAATCCTCCTCCTGGTCGCCTGGGGCCTCCTTTTATAGAGAAAGGGGTTGCCACAGTGGCACGCAGGAGGTGGAAAGCGTACAGTGATGTGAGGTTATCCCCCGCATTATATGACAAGGTGCATTTAGTGCGCCTTGCTTAGGTGTCCTTGCTTTATCGGGGGCGAGGGAGAGCCCCGTCTTGTCCATCGCCGCTCCCTCCTACGTCGACACGCGCCCTGGCCAGCAGTGCTCACGATGCCATGTAGGCAAGCAGGCAGCTGGGGTGGCACAGCGGTGGGTCTCCACGAGGATTTGCATGCCGCCACGCAGGTGCTAGTCCAGCTGGTTGGGTCGGCAGCTGCATGCGAGCGGTGACGGAGGAGCGACTGGCGTGGGCCTGACGGTGGCCCCACGGGTGTTTATGGTAAGGGCCTTGCCGCGGCCCCGGCAAGGGCCTTGCCGGGGTCCCGGCAAGGGTCTTGCCGCGGCGCCTGCTGTCATCCCCGGCAATGCTCTTGCCGGGGGCCTTGTGGTCCTTCTTGGCTGGGATCCCGCCAAGGATCATTGTCTTCCAAAGTGTGCATCTGATCTTGAATGTCTTCACAAAGATCTGCATTCGACCACGGGGATGCCTCCCGAATCCTTGCCCCATGGGGGTAGTGGACTCAAGGGTGACCCGCTCCGTAGGTGTGGGGCGAGCTGCCACGGCAAGGGTCTTGCCGGGTTTGCAAAAACCGCCTCCCGGCAAGGATCTTGCCGGGGGGGCCTGCTTCGTCCCCTTCGCTCTTTGTGGTCTTGGTCTTGGCGTCGTTCCGCTTCTCCTTAGCTTCGGCCTTACCTTGGCTTACCTCCCTTGCCGTGCTCAGTGTGGCAGTGCCCATGGCTCAGACTGCCCGTGCACAATGTCATCCATATATGCTTCCACATTCCGACTGATTTGAGTGAGCAAACACTTTTGAATCATCCTCATGAATGTGGCTCCAGCGTTCTTCAGGCCGAATGGCATGGTGACATAACAGAAGCATCCGAATGGAGTGATGAAAGTTGTTTTTATCTCATCGGGTCCATATAGTCAGATCTGATGATACCCGGAATAGGCATCCAGAAAAGACAATCGCTCACACCCTGTAGTCAAGTCAACAATTTGGTCAATGCGGGGGAGAGGGAAATGATCTTTTGGGCAGGCCCGATTGATATGCTTGAAGTCAATGCACATGCGAAGTGAATCGTCCTTTTTGGGGACCATGACAACATTGGCGAGCCACTCGGAGTGGTAAATCTCTTGGATGAACTCAGCTGCCAGGAGCCGAGCCACTTCCTCACCAATTGCTTTTCTCTTCTGTACGGCGGACCGTCGAAGATGTTCTTTGACCGGTTTTACCTTCGGGTCGTCTCGCAAACGATGCTCAGCTAGTCCCCTGGGTACACCTGGCATGTCAGGAGGTTTCCATGCGAAGATGTCCCAGTTCTCACGGAGGAACTGGATGTGCGCTTCTTCCTATTTGTTGCCGAGTGAAGTTGAAATACGAGTAGGACCAGCATTAGGATCGGTCGGGTGAATAAGAATCGGTTTGGTTTCACCAGACGAATGAAATGCAGAATCAGTGGCAGGCTTTTTGGAGCGCAACAAATCACTTGGATCTGTGTTCTTCCGGTATTCTTGCATTTCGACTATTGCCATTTGTGCATCGGTGAATTTTTAGCCCTTCTGGAAGCAATCTTCTGCCTTCTGCCGATTGCCAATGATAGTGGTCACTCCTCTGGGACTAGGCATTTTCAACTTGAGGTACACGTAACGTGGTCGAGCCATGAAACGTGCATAGGCAGGCCTACCCAGAATAGCATGATAAGCACTCTGTAAATCCACTACTTCAAATGCCAACTTCTCTTTGCGGTAATTCTTGGAATCACCGAAAACCACATCGAGGGCGATCTGGCCGAGTGATTCAGCCTTCTTGCCGGGTATAACGCCATGGAAACTCATGTTGCTTTCACTAAGCTTGGACATCGGAATGCCCATTCCCTTCAAGGTCTCAGCATATAGGATATTCAGGCCACTACCACCATCCATCAGTACTTTAGTCAGTCTAGTGCCTTCAACAACTGGGTCGACCACCTACGCTTGCCTCCCAGGGGTGGCTATACGTGCTGGATGGTCAGACTGGTCGAATGTGATGGCAGTCTGGGACCACTTCAAATAACTTGGTGTTGCCGGAGCAACCATGTTCACCTCTCTGTTGATAACTTTCAGTCGAGTTTTGCTTTGAACATCAGCAAAAATCATCAGAGTGGAATTGATGTTAGGAAAACCGTCATCATCTTCTTCCATATCCTCACCCTTGTCCGACTCCTTCTCCTTCTCCTTGGGTTGTTTCTCTCGAAACTGATGGATCAGGAACCGACACTGTCGAGTGGTGTGTTTAGGGTAAATGAGATTACCCTCTTCATCTTTTCTGGTATGAATGTGGCATGGTAAATCCAAGACATCATTCCCATCTTGATCTTTAATTTTCTTGGGGTTCCATGGCCCTTTGGGCTTCCCCTTGAACTTCCCTTGAGCCACAACTAAAGCTTCACCAGGAGCTACTGGTTCGGCCTTGCGTTTCTGTTTCCGACCGGAATTCCCTCCTCCGGTTTCGTGGGCGACTGTTTTTGTGCTTGCCACTCTGGAGTCGGTCCTCCCCTCACCATTGGCATACTTGGTGGCGATCTCCATCATCCGACTCAGGGACATATCTCCTGTCCGACCAAACTTCAGGTTCAACTCTCGGTACTTAACACCCTCCTTGAAGGCACAAACTGCTTGGTGATCTGACACATTCTCTACTGTGTGGTGCAATGTTATCCATCTCTGGATATAATCCCTCAAGATCTCATTCGGTTTCTGCACACAGGACTGCAACTCCGTCAACCCCGCTGGTCGTTTGCATGTACCTTCAAAGGTTCTAACAAACACTCGGGCCAGTTCCTCCCAACTATATATGTTGCCAGGTGCTAACTGATTCAACGCTCTGGCCAAGTCTTCCAACATCATAGGAAGGTGCTTCATGGCCACTTAATCATTGCTGCCACCGATCTGTACAGCCACTCGGTAGTCCTCAAGCCAAGTGTCAGGCTTGGACTCACCAGTGAACTTGCTGACTCCAATCGCCAACCTGAAGTTGGGAGGAATCACTGCTGCTCTGATGGCTCTGCTGAAACACTCGGGACCAGAAACATGCACTCTGCCGCCAGTCGGATAATCTCTATCATGGCCCTCTCTGTGTGCCCCGTTCCTGTTAACCAGACCTTGAACGATAATAGATCTCGCATCAAAGCCCGGCTCTCTGGGGTCGACTGGAATTCTTCGCCCACCACTGTGAGGGCGTCTGTCATCGTGCTGCCGAGGCACATATGACCCACTCCTCGGGGGAGGTGTGGGCACTCAACGACGGTCATCGTGGTCGAGCCAGTGATCATACTGCTCATGGTTTCTATACTGATCTCGCCAGTCTCCACGTCCCTCACGCCTCGGAGGCGATCTTGGGCTGTGAGCTGACTGAATTGTGTCTGCCATCACAGATCTTCTGTGAATCCTATTTCGCGACTGAGATACCGCTTTGTTCTGCTCTCCTGCTGCCCAGAGTAAAGCTTGGATCTGCATCAAATCTCTGCGAGCCTCCGACTGGGAAGGCTGAATCGACTCTGCTATTCGGGCTGCAGCTGTGAGATTTTGAATCGAAGTTCAGTATACCTGAGTTGGAGGTGGAAAAAGTTGCCGTCGACTGGATTTAGTAATCCGCTGCCGAGCACGCTCGTCGAGTGCATGCTAGAGGTTCTCCAGTCGAGTGCGCTCAGCCAAGTTGGCCAGGCGCACCTCCTCCAAGGCCCGGGCTTCGGGGGTTTCTCCAACGATAGGAGTGTGAAATGCATCCATATTGCGGCAGCGGAGCTCTTCCCTCTGCTTCTAAGAAAGAGGCTCGGGGCGGTACTCTTCATGGGCACGCGACGGATCGCCACCACCATCGCCACCGTCGTCGTGAGGGAAGCCAGGAGGACTGCGTGGTCCATTGACCATCAAGACTTCCGCCGCAGGATCACTGCTGCCGCACTCGGATGCGGTCTCGATGGAGCCAGTCGAACAGGCCGTATAGAGTTTCGTCGGGCTCGATTGCCGCGACTTGTGGGGTGGCCGACTGGCGAGCCACCACGTGCCTCACCCACCGCTGGAGACGCTATCGACTAGAATGCTTGCGCCGGTGACCAGCGGGGAGCGAGGACGCCACAGGAGCCGACCGATACTGAGTCGACGGCTGCCGAAGGAGGACGCTGCGGACGCATGCGCGAAAGTGCGTCGCCCCGCGGACGGGGAGCGCATCGATATCGAGTGGAGCCTCTTGGAGCCAGGCGGAGTCGTTGGCGATGAAGACGAGCGCGCCGAGACGGATCTCACGGCCCTCAGCCAATCCACCACCGGAAACCATGATGATGGGAATTGGAACAATCACAACTTTACCAACAAGTCACTAAGACACCGGCCCCAAGGTGGGCGCCAACCGCCGTGGATCTAAGACTGACAGTAGAATGGGGGTCGGTATGTAGAGGCAAGATCCTAGCTATGGCAAAGTTGTACACACGAGTTTTACGAGTTCAAGCCCTTCACGGAGGAAGTAATAGCCCTACGTCTTGGTGCCCAGAGGCGGTCGACTGGATTATGCGTGTGTGTGTGTGTGTGTGTGTGTGTGTGTGTTACAGGGGGTGCGAACCCGTGTGCCTGTGGAGGGGGGTGGCTTATATAGAGTGCGCTAGGACCCCAGCCAGCCCACGTTACAAGGAGTTCAATGTACATAAAGAAGGGCCGTTACAGGTAACGTCCATAATAAAGTGGTATAAATGATCATTAAGTCTATGAGTAAACACCCGACCATTACTGCGTAGAGCGGCTTTAGGTCTTCTGTACGTCGAGTGGTCTTTTACATGGTCGAATGGTTTTGTGGTTGAGTGACCTAAATAAGGAGGGGTCTCTGAGTGAATGGTAGGTCGAGTGGATTGCACTCGACACCTTTGTTGGCCCCTCCCCATTTACTCTTGAGCTTATTTTCTTCTAAGACAAGGACCTTAGGTAGGACGTATAGGTCAGGCCTATTACCCTACCCCAGGTCTATGTCCTCATCATTAGCCCCCGACAGTTGGCGCCCACCGTGGGGCCGGTGTCTTAGCGACTTGTTGGTAAAGTTACGATTGTTTCGATTCCCATCATCATGGTTTCCGGCGGTGATTCTCAAACACGTAGCAGGAGCCTGGGTCGATGAACTTCCATCAGTGCTGTGGGGACTGAGGACAACTCCCAATCGGTCGAGTAGCCGAACTCCATTCTTCTTGGTTTATGGAGCTGAAGTTGTACTTCCGAGTGACTTGCTCCACAATGCACCCTGAGTCGAGCTTTTCTCAGAAGATGAAGCAGAACAGGCACGACAAAATGCAGTTGATCTCCTGGACGAGGAAAGAGAGATGGCCCTGATCCGGTCGACCATCTATCGGCAAGACTTGCGTCGATTCCACGCCAGAAACGTGAGGGGGCGGGCATTTCAAGAGGGAGACTTGGTTCTCCGAGTGGATAAGCAGAAACCACACAAGCTTGCTCCGGCCTGGGAAGGTCCCTTCATTGTCACCAGAGTGCTCCACAACAGAGTGTACCACCTCTATAATGTCGAGCACAAGAAAGATGAACCGCGCCCTTGGAATGCGGAACTGCTCCGCCCTTTTTATACTTAAGCACTCATTCTGTTGAGATGTAATAAGAAATACCTTTGTAGTTTATTTATCAAAGACAAGAATTTTAAAGTCTTCTAAAATGATTGTTGTTGCTTATATTTGTGTCTAAAATCCCCCAGTGGGTGGCTTAGCTGCGAATCTGTTTCGCCCAAGTTTGAAAAATCCAACCGAGTGGTGAGCAAGCCTCTCACTCGGGGGCTTAGCTGCAAATCCGTTTTGCCTAAGTTTGAAAAATCCTGCCGAGTGGCGAGCAAGCCTCTCACTCGGGGGATTAGCTGTGAATCCGTTTCGCCTAAGTTTAAAAAATCCTACTGAGTGGTGAGCAAGCCTCTCACTCGGGGGCTTAGCTGCAGTCCAGTACTCGCCTAAGTTTGAAAAATCCTACCGAGTGGTGAGCAAGCATTTCACTTGGGGGCTTAGCTGCAATCCAGTACTCGCCTAAGTTTGAAAAATCCTACCGAGTGGTGAGCAAGCCTCTAACTCGGGGGCTTAGCTGCAGTCCAGTACTCACCTAAGTTTAAAAAATCCTACCGAGTGGTGAGCAAGCCTCTCACTCGGGGGTTTAGTTGTAGTCCAGTACTCGGCTAAGTTTGAAAAATCCTACCGAGTGGTGAGCAAGCGTCTCACTCGGGGGCTTAGCTGCAGTCCTGTACTCACCTAAGTTTAAAAAATCCTACTAAGTGGCACTACAAAAAAAAGACACATCCGTGACATTTTGGGCCGAACGAAAAAAAATTATGTCATACATATGACACTTCTATGACGATAATTGTGACAAAACCCGGTATCATCATAGATGTGGTGGGCTCCTACTTCTATGACAAAAATCATGGCAGAAAATGGGCTTTTCGTCCTGGGCGGGCCGGAGACGCAGCTGCATGACATTCTTTGGGCCGTCCATGACGGAAAAACCCGTGGTTGAAGCGAGGGGGAGGAAAATTTTGAGGAGTTCCCGGTTACGGTGGGAGGTCGAGGGCCGAGCGATGCGCGTTTCTCTCGTACACGTACGCGCGTGTGTGAGAGGCGTTGGCTCTAACTGAACCCGAGTGAGGCGTTGGGCTCCAACTGAACCCGAGCGATTGCACTGCAGGCTACGCGTTACTGAACCCGAGCGATCGATCGATGGCTGTTAACTGAACCCGATCGAGCGATTCCTTGGCTACTGCTGCTAACTGAAGCTGATCGATGGGATGAACTGTGAGCGTTGTGGGGGGGGGGTTGGATGAACAGTGAGCGGTGGCATTGCCTCTAGATGAACAGGACCCCGTGGTGTGTTGGAGGGCTGGATGAACAGTAGACGGTGGAGGGGTGCCTATGGAGGGGTGGATGAACAGGACCCCTTGGTGTGGAGGGCAGGATGAACAGTAGACGGTGGAGGGGTGCCCGTGGAGGGGTGGTTGAACAGGACCCCGTGGTGTGGAGGGCTGGATGAACAGTAGATGGTGGAGGGGTGGTTGAACAGTAGCCGGTGGAGTAGCGCGCGGTGGAGGCCGGATGAACAGGAGCCCGTGGAGGCTGGAGGAGGTCGACGGAGGATGAAAAGTAGCTCATGGAGGCTGGAGGGGGTCGACTGTGGAGATGAACAGTATCCCGTGGATTCCCGTTTTGCGGTACGCCACACCCCCTCCCGATGAACAGAACCCCCGTTTCGACTGTAGCGCTCCAACACAAGTCCGTTTCCTCCGTTTTGCGTTACGCCACACCCCTCCCGATCAACAGGACCCCCGTTTCGACCGTAGGAGGTCCGTTTCCTCCGTTTTGCGGTACGCCACACCCCTCCCGATCAACAGGACCCCTGTTTCGACCGTAGGAGGTCCGTTTCCTCCGTTTTGCGGTACGCCACACCCCTCCCGATCAACAGGACCCCCGTTTCGACCGTAGGAGGTCTGTTTCCTCTATTGTGCGGTACGCCAGGCCTCGTTTCCATCGCCTCTTCCGTCCAAGCCCTCCCGATGAACACGACCATGCATTCCGTTCCGACCCAGCCGCGTTGCCTCCCGATCAACACGACGCATTCCGTTGCCTCCCCATGAACACGACGACGACGCTGTTTCTCCGTTCCGACCCAGCCATGTACACGAGCCCTCGCCGTACGTATGCGCGAGTAGGCGTTCGAGACCCCGCCCGTATGTACACATACGTGGCCGTATTTTCTTTCTTGCACCCTGGCCGTTGTACGTACGTGTACATGCTACGTGCGCGCCTCTACTATGACACGTGCGCGCCTCTACTATGACACGTGCGCGCCTCTACATCGACCAGTATGTACGTACACGTTCGCGACCAGAATGACAACACTACGTACGCTTCGACCAGGTGGGTCCCGACTATCAGGCACTTCCTTGCCTGCGAAGATGTAGCTGGTGGGTCCCAGCAGTCAGGGGGGCGAATCGTTTTGGTTTTCTTTTTTTTGCCCGGACGCACTTCCTTGCGTGCGAAGATGTAGCTGGTGGGTCCCAGCAGTCAGGGGGCGAACCGCTTTTTTTTGCCCGGACACACTTCCTTGCGTGCGAAGGTGTAGCTGGTGGGTCCCAGCAGTCAGGGGGGAAACGATTTTTTCGCGAAATACGGTGGCCCGTCCGGTGGGTCCCTGCTGTCAGGTGGAGGAATCATTATTTTCCGCGTAATAAGGAGGCACTTCCTTGCTACCACCGTTGACCCAGCTGTCAGCCTCTCCACGTATAGTCCACGTCCAATGGAAGTCGTTCCTTGACCACGTTGACCACGCCGCGCCGAGAGCACCAGGGCGGTGGACGACGGCGAGGCCTAGGAAGGGGACAACGCGGAGCCGGTGAAGACGCGGCAGTGGATGCCCACGCGGAGAGGAGTATGAGGGTTCACTCGTTCGGCTGCCGTGTGAGGCTGCCATCGCCGCAGGGCCCGGCCAGCGGTGGGAATAGTAGGGGGCGGTGAGGCCTCCGCGGCACGACCGGCGCTGCTTTGGGCGGCTGGAGCAAGAAGACCAGAGGTTGAAGAAGCACTACGACCATTGGATGGACATCGTACGGTCACTGCAGCTAGAATCGTTTATATTGACTAAGTTGACAAAGCCCTTGGTACGTCAACTTAGTAGGCCCACAAGTCAGCATCCGAAACGGTGCGCCCGTTTTGGGCGGGTGAAGCTAGAATATTCAAGATTGAAGAAGAAGCACGGCATCCGTTGGATGGACATCCAACGGCCACTGCTGCTAGAACCGTGTGTTGACTATAAGTTGACAAAGCCTTGCATACGCGTCAAATCTGTTTTTTTAGGGGACGCGTCAACTTAGTAAGGCCAGAAGTGTGTGGCAGAGAACTTATAGCCCATTTGAGAATTGTAAGAATGCGTAGCCCATTTTTGAATTCTAATGGAATTTACTACAGTCCATTTATAGTTTGTTAAAAGTACAGCCCATTTCAACCAACCGTTCAAAACAGAATTCAATAAAATTTCCCACATTTTGATGGGATCCGAAATATTTTTATCCCGAAATTTCTAGTCAGATTAAATAAATTTATATTACGCAAAAATCCAACGAAACATTGCGCTCGCAACAATTAATGAAATCAAAATTTTCAATATCCAAAAATAATATTTTATAAAGTAATCACGTGTTTGGTGCATTTTTTTTATAGTTACTGCCTAGTTTTTATAATTACATCCCATTTATTATTTCTTAAATCCTATTTTCTTGTTAAGCCTAATGCATCCCGCCTAGGAAAGATTTGCAGCCCAGTGGGGCGGAGAATAACAACTTGACCTTGCCTGGGTATTCCTAAAAAAAAGTATAGCTGGGCTAGCCATTTTCAGCTTGAAAAAAATTAATATCTGGGCTGGATATCTGGCCTGGGCTAGACGGACCACAGCCCGCCCAGTTAATACCTGCAGCGATGTTTTCGTTGTTGTTCAGAGGAGAAAAATTAATATCTGGGTTAAACATCGAAAAACTCTGCAGTGCTCACACCTCAAAAACACAAATACTGTTCGAGCTGCTTGGTCCCAGCTGTCGGCCGCTTCTTGTGCAATTCTCTCGTTTATTGACTACTACATAGGTTGACAGCGGTGTGGGGCCATGATGTTAGGAAACCAGGGGGAAGCAAAATAAATTACTCCAGCGAGGGCTTCCACCTCTGCCTCGTTGTCTTCCGTGGAAACCCCTTTCCTCCCTTTTTTTGCTCGGACAAGGACCAATGCATGCAGCACGTCCATGCGGTTATTAGGTAAGAAATAAAAGTGCTTTGCCTGCTATGAATTACGATGGCCTGCATGGGTAGCTAATAAGGCATCCTATGAGCTATTGTGATTAAATGTTGTGTTTAGAAGAGAGAAATGTTCTTCTTTTCCACCAATCTGCTTGCACCTAGGTCGTGATGCACCTTCTAATACGACTTATTCACCTAGACGGAGGGAGTATAGTTTTATACATACATACATACATACATATATATATATATATATATATATATATATATATATATATATATATATATAATAAGGAGGCACCTGCGTACGTGAGGCTATGGACCTGGTGGGTCCCCATTGTCATCCTCTCCAAGTAAAGTCATCTCCCCACACGCGCGCGCTTTCCTCCCGAAACAGTCAGCGCCGCCCGCCCCGCTTCCCGGTGCAGGCGATTGCTCCGCCTTCAAACGACACAAGTGTCGTCCGTTCGTCCATCTGCCGCCCACATTAATGATACCCGGTTGCCGAGGCGACTACTCCGGCGCCACACGTCCATCCCTCCGCCCGCCCACCATTGCTATATAAACTGCTGCGCCAGCCATAGCCGTAGTCATCCGCAACCGTTCCCTTTCTCCTGTCCACACCACTACTGCCCACCATGGCTTCCCCGCGCTCCAGCGCTCTTCGGGATGGGCTGACGATGGAGCACAAGGAGATGGTAGCCATTGTTGCCGACCGGCTGGCCGGCAGGCAACCGGAGGACGACGACGTCCCAATGGAGAACATGGTAGTCGACGATCCGGCGCCAACCCCCTCCTCCGCACCATCCTCGCCGGTGCATTGCACCATGACCATCGGCGAGGCCCGTGCCCAATATATGGATAGTGTGAGGCAGATGCGTCAGGAGCAGTTCCGGGAGGCACAGGCCGACGCCGCCTACAACCACCATCTCCTCCAGGAGCACCTACAGGCAGAGGAGCAGATCGCCGCGAAGCGGGTAGAGCAGGAGGCGCTGCTCGACTCGTACCGCTCCGCCCACAAGGGCCGCCTCGAGCGCTGGCGGTACCGCATGCAAGTGGCGGAGGCTGCGGCCGCCTATAAAGAGGCTAGCAAAGAGGGCAATGAAGCGGGTGAGGCACTGTTTGGCGAGACCGAGGATGAGGCAGAGGACAATGCTGGCTCTGAGGAGTCCCCGCTCCACTGGCGGCGACGAGGCCCTGCTCCGCCGAGGCCCCGCGGCGCCAACAACGAGGCAGAGGACACCGCCAGCTCCGCCGAGGCCCCGCCCCACCAACAACAAGACAGAGGACATCGCTGGCTCAGCCGAGACCCCACCCTGCCGGCAACGCGGGGGAGGATTCCCACTGCTCCGCTGAGGCGCCGCCCGCCGGCAACGAGACAGAGGACATCGCCGGCTCCGCCGAGCCCCGCCCCGCTGCCAACAAGGCCGCGCCACACAGAAAACGAGGAAGAGTAGAACACGGTAGGTCACCACCGCTCGGGTCCAAGTAAGGCCACCGCTGCTACCCTCCTGTTGAAGCCAGGTGAGGGAGTCCTGGATTAGGGGGTGTTCGGGTAGCCGGACTATACCTTCGCCGGACTCCTGGACTATGAAGATACAAGATTGAAGACTTCGTCCCATGTCCGGATGGGACTTTTCTTGGCGTGGAAGGCAAGCTAGGCGATGTGGATACTCAAGATCTCCTACCATTGTAACTGACTCTGTGTAACCCTAACCCTATCTGGTGTCTATATAAACCGGAGGGTTCTAGTGCGTAGAATCATCATCATACACAGTCATACCATAGGCTAGCTTCTAGGGTTTAGCCTCCTTGATCTCGTGGTAGATCTACTCTTGTACTACCCATATCATCAATATTAATCAAGCAGGAGTAGGGTTTTACCTCCATCGAGAGGGCCTGAACCTGGGTAAACTCCGTGTCCCTTGTCTCCAGTTACCATCCGACCTTGAGGCACAGTTCGGGACCCCCTACCCGAGATCCGCCGGTTTTGACACCGACATTGGTGCTTTCACTGAGAGTTCCTCTATGTCGTCGCCTTTAGGCCCGATGGCTCCTTTGATCATCAACAACGATGAGGTCCAGGTTGAGACTTTTCTCCCCGGACAGATCTTCGTCTTCGGCGGCTTCGCTCTGCGGGCCAATTCGCTTGGTCATCTAGAGCAGATCGAAAGCTACGCCCCTGGCCATCAAGTCAGGTTTGGAAGCTTAAACTACACGGCGGATATCCGTGGAGACTTGATCTTCGACGGGTTCGAGCCACAGCCAAGCGTGCCACACTATCTCGAGGGGCACGATCTAGCTCTGCCTCCGAACAGTGTCCTGGAGGCCGCACACGCACCGGTTCCGACCCTTGACTCGGAGCCTACTATGCTAATTGAGGATGAACGGTTGGACGTCACCTCGGGGGCTGCGATCTCAAAGGCGATCGAGCCGAACTCTAGCCCCGCACTCCGCATGACCCGTGACCCCGAGGGTACGGACTCGTCCCCGAACTACAAACCCCCAGCGCCCCTGCCAGTCGAAGCCGATTGGGTGCCGATAATGGAGTTCACCGCCGCGGACATCTTTCAGCACTCGCCTTTTGGCGACATCCTGAATTATCTCAAGTTTCTCTCTTGATCAGGAGAGCCCTGGACGGATTACGGTCAGCGAGGATGGGATACGGACGATGAAGAAATTCAAAGCCCTCCCACCACCCACTTGGTAGCCACTATCGATGATTTAACCGACATGCTTGACTTCGGCTCCGAAGACTTCGATGGTATGGACGACAAGGTAGGAGACAAACAGGAACCAGCACCTGTAGGGCGCTGGACGACAACCTCGTCATATGACGTATATATGGTGGATACTCCAAAGGATGGAGATGGCGATGGAACAGCAGGGGATGACACCTCCAAGAAACAGCCAAAGCGCCGGCGTCAGCGGCGCCGCTCTAAATTCCGCCAAAGCAAAAACGGTGATTCCAGCATGGGAGATAATACTACCCCTGATAGCGCCGAAGAACACCCAACCCAGCAAGATTCAACGCAGGAAGATGGAGAAGCCAGCCCTCATGAGAGAGCGGCAGAACGAGAGATTGAGGATGATAACTATATGCCTCCCTCCGAAGACGAGGCAAGCCTCGATGACGACAAATTCGTCGTACCATCAGACACCACCGAACAAGAGCGTTTCAAACGCAGGCTTTTAGCCACGGCGAACAGCCTAAAGAAAAAGCAGCAACAGCTTAGAGCTGATCAAGATTTGCTAGCTGACAGATGGACTGAAGTCCTTGCGGCCGAAGAGTACGAACTCGAGCGCCCCTCCAAGAATTATCCTAAGTGCAGGCCGCTACCCCGATCATAGGAGGAAGCGCCTACATCACCAGCGCACGACATGGCAGACCGGCCACCTTGCGGCCGCGACAGAGAGGCCTTTCGAACCTCCACCCAAGCCATGCCCCGACGCCGCTCAAACAAGGCACGGGAAAATGCGCCAGACCTGCGAGATGTACTGGAGGATAAAGCAAGGCAAACAAGATCGATCTACGGACCGCGTAGGCGCCCGACGACACGTGACGATGATCTTCACTCCATACACAATAAATCCGGCCGGGCCGAACACAACAGACATAGCTCTTCCGAGCTGCGTCGTGACATAGCCCAGTACAGGGGCGCCGCACACCCATTATGCTTCACAGATGAAGTAATGGATCATAAAATCCCAGAGGGTTTCAAACCCGTAAACATCGAATCATATGATGGCACGACAGATCCGGCGGTATGGATTGAGGATGATCTCCTTCACATCCACATGGCACGTGGCGATGATCTACACGCCATCAAATACCTCTGTCTCAAACTCAAAGGACCGTCCCGGCACTGGCTTAACAGCCTGCCAGCAGACACAATCGGTTCTTGGGAGGACCTGGAAGCCGCATTCCTCGACAACTTCCAGGGCACTTATGTGCGACCACCGAACGCCGACGACCTAAGCCACATAATTCAGCAGCCAGAGGAATCGGTCAGGCAATTCTGGACATGGTTCCTAACAAAGAAAAACCAGATAGTCAACTGTCCGGACGCAGAGGCCCTAGCAGCCTTCAAGCATAACATCCACGACGAGTGGCTTGCCCGGCACTTGGGACAGGAAAAGCCGAAATCCATGGCAGCCCTCACGACACTCATGACCCGCTTTTGCGCCGGCGAAGATAGCTGGCTAGCTCGCAGCAACAACTTATCAAAGAACCCTCGTAATTGGGATACCAAGGACAAAAGTGGCAGGACACGTCAAAATAAGCAAAAGCGTCGTGTTAGCAGCGACAGCAATGAAGATACGACAGTCAACGCCGGATTCAGAGGCTATAAATCCGGTCAGCGGAAAAAGGCATTTAAACAGAACACTCAGGGCCCGTCCAGTTTGGACCGAATACTCGGCCGCTTGTGCCAGATCCATGGCACCCCCGAAAGGCCAGCCAATCACACCAACAGGGATTGTTGGGTGTTCAAGCAGGCAGGCAAGTTAAGAGCCAAAAACAAAGACATGGGGCTCCATAGCGATGACGAGGAGGAGCCCATGCCGCTGAACAACAATGGACAGAAGGGGTTTCCCCCACAAGTGCGGACGGTGAACATGATATACGCAACCCACATTCCCAAGAAGGAGCGGAAGCGTGCGCTACGGGACGTATACGCGATGGAGCCAATCGCTCCAAAGTTCAACCCATGGTCCTCTTGCCCAATCACTTTTGATCGAAGGGACCACCCCACTAGCATCCGTCATGGCGGCTTTGCCGCATTGGTTCTCGACCGAATCATCGACGGATTTCATCTCACAAGAGTCCTCATGGACGGCGGCAGTAGCCTGAACTTGCTTTATCAGGATACAGTGCGGAAAATGGGCATAGATCCATCAAGGATTAAGCCCACAAGGACGACCTTTAAAGGCGTTATACCAGGTGTAGAAGCCAACTGTACAGGCTCCGTAACACTTTATGTGGTCTTTGGATCTCCGGATAACTTCCAATGCGAAGAATTAATCTTCGACATAGTCCCGTTCCGCAGTGGCTATCATGCCCTGCTCGGACGAACCGAATTTGCCAAATTCAATGCGGTGCCACACTACGCATACCTCAAGCTCAAGATGTCAGGCCCTGGAGGAGTAATCACAGTCAACAGAAACACCGAACGTTCCCTCCGTACGGAGGAGCACACGGCGGCTCTCGCAGCGGATGTACAAAGCAGCCTTCTTAGGCAACTCTCCAGTCCGGCTGTTAAAAAGCCAGACACTGCCAAGCGCGCCCGGAGTAACCTACAACAAGACCGCCTGGCACGTTCTGAGCGGGCGTAGCAATGCGGCCCCAACCCCAGCCATCGCGACATAGCGAAGCTAGTACCTCGCGTACATAATTACGCCCTTGAAATACCATGGTCATAGGGGAAGGGGCATAGTAACGGCATGCCCGCAATACGGCTTAAAATGTACTAGGGGCTGCCGGATTCTTTTTTACTTTGAGGACTTCACACTTTGGACGACCTGTTCGGCAATTCGACTGCCGCACAAACGATGCAAGATCCAGGGAAGCAAACAAAGCTACGCCGCATTATGGAACTCTCAGGTGGTCTCTATTACGAGCGGTATATCTATTTCGAACACAATTCCGCAGCCTGCCCCTGGTCAGGACATGTTAAATAGTCTAATATCTTTTTGCTTATCGCACTACTTGTATCGTTCGGCTTTGATAAATAGCCTCTTTATAAACAATGCATAGCTTTTTGCCTATTTTTTGCATTATTCTCTTTTAATATATATGCTTATTAAATAACATGATCGCACCCGTACACCATGGTACGGCAAGCACGCCAGGGGCTTCATTACCCTTCGATCTGGTGTGAGAAGTCCGTACACTTTCACAAGTGCGGCACCCCGAACTTATAGCACTATATGCATCGGCTCCGAATCATGATTTGGGTCAATAGTTGGGTTTGCCCGGCTCCTATGTTTTGGTGCCTTACGTTCCGCTATATCGGCTAAGGTAGCACTAGGAGAACCACTGCGATTGCGCCCCGGTTCAGCTGGGTTAAGCACCTCAGTGGAGAAAGCTAAAACTGACTGTCATGATAAGGCGAGAGACCGGTCGCTGTTCGAGAGGTTTTTCGAGTCCCTAAAGACTTATGCCGCTTCGAGCGAGGAGCTGGCTTTGTCCGGCCAAAGGCGTGGATAGCGCCCCGAATTCGGTCTTCCGAACTAGGGGCTTCGCCGAAATTTAAAATTATAAAGTTCTATGGCTAAGTGAGAGTGTTCAAGCATTATAGTCCGATTGCCTGGTTCGTTGTGCTGAGTGCCTCCCTCGAAGGACCCAACCATGGGAAAAAGAGCGCTCAGGTTTATCCCGAACACCCCAGCACTAGCGGCATGGTGGCATAAGCCGACGATTGGCTATCTCTCAATTTTTGATAAACGGCCGCACAGAAAATAATATTTTAAATTCCATAAGCATTGCATAGCGCATATGAACAATTTTTCAGCGCACAGGATAAACACGAGCGAGTTCATTCAAATATTACATCTCCAGTACATTCACCGCAATAAGGCGGGCACCGGCAAGAACATCCTTGTAGTAGTTCTCGGGCTTGCGATGCTCCTTCCCCTGCGGCGGCCCGTCCTTCACCAGCTTCTCTCCGTCAAGCTTATCCCAGTGCACCTTTGCACGGGCAAGGGCCCTCCGGGCACCTTCGATGCAGGCGGAACGCTTGATGACCTCAAGCCGTGGACAGACCTCCACCAGCCGCCGCACCAGCCCGAAGTAGCTCCCAAGCAGGGCCTCTCCGGGCCACAGCCGAACTAGGAAGCCCTTCATGGCTTGTTCGGCCGCCTTGTGGAGCTCGACCAGCTGTTTCAGCTGATCGCTCAAAGGCACAGGGTGTTCGGCCTCAGAATACTAAGACCAGAACACACTCTTCGTCGAGCTGCCCTCTTCAGCTCGGTAGAATGCTGCGGCGTCGGATACGCTGCAGGGAAGATCTGCGAACGCCCCTGGAGAACTCCGGATTCGGGTAAGTGACAAGTAGTTTACTTTTATATTCCTACTCTGCATTGAGAATGCCTTACTGCAATCTTTTTCATCTCCTCCAACTCTTGGAGGGCCTTTTAGGCTTCGGCCTTGGCACCCTTGGTGGTCTCAAGGGCCGACGCGAGCTCGGATGCTTGCGCCTTTGACTCAAGCTCCAAGCTCTCATGTTTTTTCATGAGAGCCTGCAGCTCTTGCTGCACCTCGCCAACCTGAGCCCCAAGTCTCTCTCGCTCGGTGCGCTCCTCAGTCGTTTTCTTTCCGGACTCAGATAGCGCCTGCTTGAGGGTCGCCACCTCAGTTGTGGCCCCTACAATAAGCAGTACGATCCTGTTATTCTTTGCAATCACGCCTCTCTATAGGCACCTTTTTTCTTTGTAGGGTATTTCTTACCTTCTTTTTCCTCGAGCTGCCATTTGGCAAGGCCGAGCTCTTGCTCGGTCCGCCCAAGGTCCTTTTTTAGGACTTCCACCTGTGCAGTCAGTGCGGCGGTGGATAGCAGCGAAGCCTGCATATGCATATTGACTCTTTATTGTTAGACTCCTGCGAAAATTAATAGATCCACTATTCGGCTTTTCTTTTCGAACGCCGAACAGACCATCAGGGGCTACTGTCTATGCAGTCATATTTTGACATATTTCTACTTACCTCGAAGCCTGTCAGAAGGCTAGCGCAAGCTTCAGTCAGTCCGCTCTTGGCGGACTGAACCCTTCGGATCACCGTACTCATAATAGTATGGTGTTCCTCGTCGATGGAGGCGCCGTCAAGCACCTCCAGCAGATTGTCCGGCACCTCCGGTTGGACGGAGGCCGCCGGCTCAGAAGGCTTGCTCCTCTCGGAAGGAGTTCGCCTACCGCGAACTGGAACTATTGAAGAGTCTGGCGCGGCGTCCGGCACAAAGCCAGACTCGGAGCCCTGGGGGGTCTTGTCCCCTTTATTCCTGGGGTCCGGGAGGTCGCCTTTCGGCTCCTCCAGGACCACCTCCTCCTGCCCCGGAGCTTGTTGCGACGCCACTTCGGCGTCGTCTGCAGTGCGGGGGGAGACAGCGGGCGGAACTGAGTTCACGTCCGACGAATCCAGGGAGCCGCTCGACGAATCGTCGAGTTCGGCCCGGGGCGGGCTGCATAAATCACATTCAACATTAGGGAGAGCTGTGCATTAAAGGAATATCATGAGTCACTCTGGTATATGAATACTTATGATTTCGCCGGACGCTTGGCCCTGTCCGGCCACTCCTCTCCGCTCTCTTCGGCGTCGTGGGAGCAGTCCGGCGGAGGGGTCTTCCTTTTCCTAGACCCCTCGGCCTCCCCCGATGGGGCGGCCTTCTTCTTCTTTTCTCCCCCCACTGGGGGGGAGAGCTTTCTTCTTCCTCCTCCTTGTTTTCACGAGAGGAGGGCGCCTCGGACTCGTCAGACGACGAGTCCGACACCACCAAGTTACCGGCACTCTTTCGAGTCCCGGTGGTCTTCTTCTTCTTGACCTTCTTCTCCGGCACCACGTAAGGTGCCGGAGTCAGCAGCTGCACTAGGAGAGCTGGGGCTGGGTCGGCAGGGGAGCCGAACAGTTAATTGGTTAGGATATCTCCTGCCAAGCCTGTCAAAGGTAAGGGAGTTTAGATCCCGCATAGAGTTAATCTATGAAAAGGAGCTTAATAATCCTGTCAAAGGCATAGATAGCTTACCTCGCTAGCGTGATGATGCATGCTATATCTGCGGTCCTTGGAAGCAGATGCGGGAGCCCCGGCGCCTTTGATTAGCACCTTCTAGACGTCTTCATACGATGTGTCGAAGAGCCTGTTGAGGGTTCGGTGCTGCGCCGGGTCAAACTCCCACAAATTGAAATCCCGTTGTTGGCACGGGAGGATCAGACGAACGAGCATGACCTGGACTATATTGACCAGCCGGATTGGCTTGTCTACTAGGGACTGGATGCAGGTCTTCAGTATGGTCACCTCTTCCTCATTGCCCCACGACAGGCCCGTCTCTTTCCAGGACATAAGCCGCGTGGGGGGTCCGGATCTGAACTCGGGGGCTGTGACCCATTCCGGATCGCGTGGCTCGGTGATGTAAAACCACCCGGCTTGCCACCCCTTTAGGGTCTCCACAAAGGAGCCCTCGAACCAGAGGACGTTGGCTTTCTTGCCAGCCATAGCACCTCCGCACTCCGCTTGGCTGCCGCGCACCACCTTGGGCTTGACGTTTAAGGTCTTGAGCCAAAGGCCAAAATAGGGGCGGATGCGGAGGAAGGCCCCACACACGACGATAAACGCCGAGATGTTGAGGATGAAGTTCGAGGCCAGATCGTGGAAATCTAGGCCATAGTAGAACATGAGCCCCGGGACAAATGGGTGAAGTGGAAAGCCCAGTCCGCGGAGGAAGTGGGGGAGGAAAACTACCCTCTCATGGGGCCTTGGGGTGGGGAGAAGCTGCCCCTTCTCAGGAAGCCGGTGTGGGATGTCCTTGGACAGGTATCCGGCTTTCCTTAGCTTTTTTACTTGAACCTCCGTAACGGAGGAGACCATCCACTTGCCTCCCGCTCCGGACATTGCTGGAGAAGGTTGAGGTGGGAAGAGCGGGCTTGGGCGCTGGAGCTTGAGTGCGCGAGAGATGGATCAGCAAAGGAGGAAGAAGGCGTAGGTGAAAAGGTGGATCCTTATCCCCTTATATGGGCGGATGCGGTTATGCGTCCCCACCTACCTAATAAAACTCGCTTGCCTCCCAAGCGCCGTGGTAAATGGCGCGGTTGGGTTACCCACGTCCCTATTGATGAGAATCCCGTTAAAAGGGGCACACGATCTCTGCTTTGACAAGACGTGCCAAGGAAACCGCCTCGCTAAATGCGCTGAGGTGGAAAAGTGAAAACAATTTGTATAAGAGCTTGGCCGCAGTGTGATGACGCACTGCGGAATACGTCAGTAGATTTGATTTGTGTTAATATTATTCTCTCTATGGCAATATGTGGAAACTTATTTTGCAGAGCCGGACACTATTATTGGTGTTTACAATCTTCTATGAAGGACTTGGAGGAGGAACCCGCCTTGCAATGCCAAAGACAATCTATGCGTCGGACTCGTCGTCATTGAAGCCTGGTTCAGGGGCTACTGAGGGAGTCCTGGATTAGGGGGTGTTCGGGTAGCCGGACTCCTGGACTATGAAGATACAAGATTGAAGACTTCGTCCCGTGTCCGGATGGGACTTTTCTTGGCGTGGAAGGCAAGCTAGGCGATGCGGATACTCAAGATCTCCTACCATTGTAACCGACTCTGTGTAACCCTAATCCTATCTGGTGTCTATATAAACCGGAGGGTTCTAGTCCGTAGAATCATCATCATACACAATCATACCATAGGCTAGCTTCTAGGGTTTAGCCTCCTTGATCTCGTGGTAGATCTACTCTTGTACTACCCATATCATCAATATTAATCAAGCAGGAGTAGGGTTTTACCTCCATCGAGAGGGCCCGAACCTGGGTAAACTCCGTGTCCCTTGTCTCCTGTTACCATCCGACCTTGACGCACAGTTCGAGACCCCCTACCCGAGATCCGCCGGTTTTGACACCGACACCAAGCTAGGCGGGTTGACCATTGACGGCCGGTTAGCTTCTTGGCGGTGACGTGGAGTCGGGGAGTTCTGCTGGAGAATAACGCTACTTCTACTTAACTGCTGGTGCTGTTGGCTGACTAACACATGGGCCCAATAGGCCACATGTCAGTTACGCAACTGCACCTGCAGTTAAGTCACTGAAGCTTCTGTTCGGCTCAGAGGGCCACAGGTGGGTAGCTTCGGTTAATTAATTGTACCTCCTTCGTCACCAAGCTTCCTCCTTTGTGGATCTCATTGGCACTCTTGATGTGGAAGAAAAGGCGAGAGCAAAGGAAACACATGCTTGAGGAATTGAGGGAGGATCTAGTGCCAATATGGTACAGAAGAACTTCCAGCCCCACAAGTTCAAGGACAAGGGCAAGTTTGATGGTAAAGCAAAGTTTGATGGGAAGAACAAGGTTGTGCAACACACGAACTTCAAGAAGAAGAATAACAAGAAGAAAGGTGTTTGTCATGTTGTGATCCTGATCATTGGGCTCCTAGTTGCCCTAATCGCTATGACAAGCTAGGCCGGTTAATTAATTATACCTCCAGCGCACCCCTTTTTAGTTGAAATGTAATGAAATCCGGCATGTTTATATGAAATCCGACCATGTATGAATGAATTTATTTCGATTAGTTCGAATTCCTGTATCACTGGCATTGGATGAACATGCAAAACAATACGTACTAGCATTATTCCCAGGGTGATCACCTCGTTTACAGCAGTTTCACATGTACTCCCTCCGGTCCTTTCTAGTCTGCATACAAGTTTTGTCTGCAGTCAAAGTATCTCTACTTTGACCAATCTTATGCAAAAAAGTATGCACTTACACAATGTGCGAAGTAAAAAGGAACAGAAGGAGTACAAAGAGTTTGAGCAGCTTTTTAGCGTTTCTGTACATTGCAATCAAACACACAGGCCTGGCAATCCATAGAGAACATTCAAAACAATCGATGATTATGCATCTCAGCGACTCACATGTCAGAGGCAATATTTACTTCACAACTAAAGAATAAAGAAAAAATTGATCGACGCTGCTGACAACAAAGGGCGTCCCATTCGAAAATATCAAACGCATGTCTTGCTAAAATCAATGAGCAAATTTTGACAAGGTTGTCCCATTCCAAAATATCAAATGCCTGCGATTGTGGAATGAGCGCGGTTTGCCATCAATTCGGACATTGACATGGCACCTCGTGCTAAATAAACCAGTTGTTCTTTTTGTGCAGTTCCACCAAAATAAACCAAATTCGGGCGTAGCTTGTATGATTTCGCCCTTATATGTTGCAACGCCTTGAACTTATCGCCACCTCCTTTCTTGTGGTGGAAATGAATGATTCAATGTATTCATGAACATTTTGTGCAGTTCCCATTGAAATCAAGCTGATCACCCCTGTTTGCACAAATACAAAAAAGTGATTAGTATAGAGCAAATTGTACTATGAATTGACAGTTTTAACAGGCACATACATGGTCCATGTAGAGCACACTTTTAGAAAAATGGAACTCACCAGAAAGAATCCTAGAACAACAGCAAAAAATGGAGATTTTGTCAGTCCTTCTGAGCTAAAGTTAGTTTGGTCTTGTGGGGAGTAATGTAACCATCCTTCAACTGCTCCTTCTGATGATAATATAGACCAGGCTTCTTCATCCTGGCATAATCGGAACTAGTCACTTCACGTACTCCATATTCTTCTTCAGAGGAAGATGATCCTATTGTGCAACGACAAGAGGACTACTAAATGCTAGCATCATTGTTTGCTCGAAAAAAAGGAAAGGAAATATTTAAAACAGCACAGATGAAGCACTTCTCAAGGACAATACCACTTTTTCATGACAGTATCTAAACAGTAGCACAACACCAATAGAGATGAGAAAGCTCAATCATATGGATGAAATCAGTGGGCGAGTACCAACCTTTGTCAGGAGGCTTATTGTATAGAGCATACAGATGAAGCATTTCTCCGGAACCATCTGTTGCTATCTAGGGTGGTGGCCAAGCTTACTATATACTCCTCGATTAGTTTAATGTTCCCAACATCTTCTTGTGCAGTTCCACTAAAATATATGGTATCTTCAAAGAAGATCCCTGTTTGCACAAGTAGAGATAACTACATATTACATTAAGAGTGGCATCAAATCAGTGGCAAAACAATTGCTCGTTCCAGCCATAGCAATAAATTAAGATGCAAAACTATATCATTACTTGTGCCATCACAGTTCCAGTGCTTCATTACAGCACCGGGAGTTGATTTTTGTTTTTCTTCCCCTTGTTCTTCCCCTTCATCACTTGGTTCAATAACAAACAAGCTTCGCCTTCAATGTAAGATTTGGCATGTCATTTAGGGAGCACAAGTATAGTACTAACCTTAATTTTTTGATGAAAGTGGCAAAATACAGGCCAGCAGTTGTGAAATATCCTTATCTTACCTCGATGGGATATTACGGTGCACATACAGATTGGAAGTCTTGTCTCCATTTGTGCAGTTCACTAAAATCAAGCAACATCATCGTACAAGTAGCACAACATATGAATGCACACTGCAGAATCATGTGAAAGAAGGTTAGTACTGACCTCTCATGATGCGGAATTCAAACAACTCACAAGAAGAAGATCTGAACCAAATTTGCCTTAACGGATAGGAAGTAAGATCTCCTCTTGTGCAGTTCCACTAAGATCAAGCAATCAAGCAACGTTGTCGGTGTGACATTTTGGTTGAACTGCACAAAACACTCTTAAAACAAGTGTTTTGTGCAATGCAACAAAAGGTCACAATGGCAATGAGGTGAAGCAAATAACCCTGTTTACACAGAGGTGCAAAGGAAACAATTAGTCGTCAATAACGGTGGATGACACAGAAGCCAACAAAATGAAGCATCTACCTTATCTAAATGGGAAAGAAAGCAAGACAGTAGCCTTTCTCAAACGGTGGCATTGATTAATATTAACATAGATATTATATTAACAATAAAATTCGTTAAACATGTAATTTGCTTTTAACTGTGGCATTGCATCAATTTTGCAGCGGCATTATTAGAGGGTGTTTGTTTACAGGGACATTTCGGTGTAGGGACTAAAAAAACTCCGTGTCAGTCCGTGTTGGTCCCAGTTTTTTTATCAGACGCCTTTCCCTACGTGAGCGCAGCAAATCTAGTCCTGCTCAAACTCTACAGCCTTGTCCCTTCCTTTCCTTTTTGAACTAGTACTTTCGCCCCTTCCTTTCCTTTTTGAACCACATCCTAGATTTATGCGATACAACTTTCCCACTACTTTCTCCCATTCCTTTACTCTTTGAACCACGTCCTAGATTAATGCTATACAACTTTCCCCCTTCATTTCCTCTTTGAACCACGTCCGAGATTCATGCTATATACAACTTTTGCCACTCCTTTCCTCTTTGAACCGCGTCCTAGATTCATGGTATACATGCAGCTAGAGCAATGCATGTGGAGTAAGTAAATAATACCTTAAGGTTCTTGGGGCGTGGTTCGGCGGGCGACGGAACGGCGGCGAAGAAGAAGGGGTCGGAGGCCCTCCCGCGCTGCCGCTGGGTGGAAAGTGAACAGCTGCGCCGGTAGTCCCTCGCCGACGGCGATAGCGTTAAGCCTCCTTCCCTTCTCGGCGGACGGATCCTGCCGGCTCTTTGAGCAGCAGTGAGGGGAGAGAGAGGTCAATGAAGTCTTGTTTAGATCTAGAGAGGGCGAGAGAGTGTGAAGAGAGCAACTACAAGCGCTGAGGCTCCAGCGTGTATATATATACTGGAGAGAGAGTGTGACGCGTGCAAACCCTAGAAAACATTTTGACCAATCAAAGAATCCTCCTGGCACAAATTATGCTCAAGTGTAGTTATCGAACCCGAGACCTCAAGTTTGATGAGCGAACAGGCTAACCAGCTACACAACCCTCCCGTTATGTTCAACGAGAGGGAAATAACATTTTATACATTCTTGAATCCTTATTATAACATGCACACAAATTTTGGGCACTTGTATTCGACTTAACTTAGTGTGCCACCGTATCTCATATACTTACTACTCCCTCCATCTAGGTGTAATAAGTCATGTTAGAAGGTGCAACTGGACCAAGGTGTGTGTGTGTGTGTGTGTGTGTGTGTGTGTGCGCGCGCGCGTGTGTTTAACACCATGTGTGTGTTAGAGAAAGCGACAGATCGACCTACTCCTACAAAGAGATGTTGTGTAGTGTACGATTTTAGCCGCGAGAGTCGGTGCATCCTCTCGTTTCTGGGCGTGTCTGGTAGGGACATGCGGACAGCTGCCACAGCCACTCCTGACAAGCCTGGCCCACCCAAAGCCCCTCCATCGCCCGCACGTGCTTCCCGCCCGAAATGGTCAGCGCTGCTCCAAAGAATCGGTGCCGCATTCATGCCCGGGCAGAGCGGACGCGACCTCTCACTGGCGCAAAAGTGATGGTTGCTTCGTCCGTCCAACTTACTGCTGGGTCTATGTGATTTGACGGCTCATTGGTCTTTATTACTGAGGTCGTAGGACTGCTGGATGTCCCACACTTTCGGCGAAAGGAGGTATACCTACTAGATTACAATTTTCTCCATTCTTACAGCGGAGGCGTGCAAGAGCAGTGAAAACACGCAGGCTCAGTGATCCGCATGTGGTTCATGGTGAAATCTCTACAAAGACTTATATTTAGGAACGGAGGAAGTACTAGTATAGTATGTACTGTAATTTATCAACGAGATAAATTTGTACAATGCTATGAAGCTTCCAGCTTCTGTTACATCTATCTTGCGTCCAAGGTTGCCCGTTGCAACATTTCATCAAATACAAAGGAGACTAACGTGCATGCTATTGCATCTCAATGATTGATAGATCATAGCAAATATGTACTCCCTCCGTTCCAAAATAAGTTTCTCAACTTTGTGCAAACTTTGGTACAAAGTTGTACTACTACTAAAGTTGATACTTATTTTGGAATAGAGGCAGCTAAAGAAAAAAAACGATCCATGCAGTCCCTAGCCCTTGAACCGTGAACCCTGACCAGGCTTTAATTTGCTGGCAACGTTCGAGCTTCCTAATAAATGAAGTTTGCAACCTTTTGACCATCGGATCTGTCGATGGAAACGACACCTATGGGATCACGAGAATCCCTACTGCGATTGTGGGGCGCGGGGTTGTGAAAAGAGCGGATCAAACAGATAGCACGCGGTTCCTTTACCCAGGTTTGGGCCGCAGGGATGCGTAAAACCCTACTCCTGCTTTGGTGGATTGTATATCTGTGTTCTTGAGCTAGCTATGGGGGCGTCCAGAGCTCCAAAAAGTCGAAATCCTCCTCCTGGTCGCCTGGGGCCTCCTTTTATAGAGAAAGGGGTTGCCACAGTGGCACGCAGGAGGTGGAAAGCGTACAGTGATGCGAGGTTATCCCCCGCATTATATGACAAGGTGCATTTAGTGCGCCTTGCTTAGGTGTCCTTGCTTTATCGGGGGCGAGGGAGAGCCCCGTCTTGTCCATCGCCGCTCCCTCCTACGTCGACACGCGCCCTGGCCAGCAGTGCTCACGATGCCATGTAGGCAAGCAGGCAGCTGGGGTGGCGCAGCGGTGGGTCTCCACGAGGATTTGCATGCCGCCACGCAGGTGCTAGTCCAGCTGGTTGGGTCGGCAGCTGCATGCGAGCGGTGACGGAGGAGCGACTGGCGTGGGCCTGACGGTGGCCCCACGGGTGTTTATGGTAAGGGCCTTGCCGGGGTCCCGGCAAGGGTCTTGCCGCGGCGCCTGCTGTCATCCCCGGCAATGCTCTTGCCGGGGGCCTTGTGGTCCTTCTTGGCTGGGATCCCGCCAAGGATCATTGTCTTCCAAAGTGTGCATCTGATCTTGAATGTCTTCACAAAGATCTGCATTCGACCACGGGGATGCCTCCCGAATCCTTGCCCCATGGGGGCAGTGGACTCAAGGGTGACCCGCTCCGTAGGTGTGGGGCGAGCTGCCACGGCAAGGGTCTTGCCGGGTTTGCAAAAACCGCCTCCCGGCAAGGATCTTGCCGGGGGGGCCTGCTTCGTCCCCTTCGCTCTTTGTGGTCTTGGTCTTGGCGTCGTTCTGCTTCTCCTTAGCTTCGGCCTTACCTTGGCTTACCTCCCTTGCCGTGCTCAGTGTGGCAGTGCCCGTGGCTCAGACTGCCCGTGCACAGTTATAGGGGTACAAAAAGTGTACCCCCCTTTTTGTACACCGACAGGATCCCCCGGGCCTGGGCCAAACATAAGCGCAACGCGTTGTTGGGCTAGGCCCAAAAACGATGCACGGGCAGGCGGGGCGGTTTTTACCGCGGTAAGTTTCTTCGCGCGCTGTGCCTCCCACGCTTCTCGCGCGTGGCGCGGCGTGGGGAGGCGTGTGTGACGTGGGCGGCATGTGTGGGGTTGCTCCCCGCGGGCATGCGTCACGTCACAGTTAATGTGAAAGGAGGCAGCCCGTGTTCTTGTAACGCCCCAAGACCGACGCTCCAGACAGCTTCCATATATTTCGTGTTCGCCGTGTGTTTTATTTTTGTTTGTTGCATTCATCATCGCATTGCATCCGCATGTTTTCATAAAACTTGTAGTTGCCCGTAGTTGCCGCGTTCCCCTTGCCATCATTTACCGTTTCGGGGCCAACCAGATTTTGTTTCCCTCCTGCTTGGCTTCCTAACCTCTCTGCACATCCCGCAAACCCCTCGCATCCATGTCCGAATCTCCCCCGAACCCGACCCGGCCAGTCATCACCGTTGGATCCGGATCAACCTCTAACATCCCTAAAACATCTTTGGTTTCTCTTTTGGCCTTCCTAACCTATTCATCTTCGACCGTCCGATTTTAATCGAATGATCCAAAATGCTCCCTCCTATCTACATGATAGTATATATACCAATCCATTCCTAGTCCAACCCTAAAATCTAGCTCCCTTGTCCCATCACCCGCCGCCACCTTCCAAATCCTCCTCGGGATCTCTCCCGATCCACCGACCTACCTCCATCGTTTTCCCCAATGGCCCAACCAGCGCCCGCCTGTTCGATCCGGAGGAGAGGAGCTCCTCCGTGCCCCACCTTGCCTCAATCCAGCAGCACGACAGCTCCCCAGTGCCCGCAACCCTCCTCCTCGCTCGATCCCGAGCGGGAGAGTACCCCAGCGGCTCGTCCCCGCGCAGCCCGCGAGGCACCGGCCTCCTCAGCTCCTCCGGCCCTGCAACAACTCTTGCCGGCCCTTCTGCAGTTCGTCGCCGCCGGCGCACTCACCCACCTGGACTGCGCCCCGTCTTCCCCGTCGACCAGGACCGGCCTCGACCCTCTCCCTCCCTTCGTTCTCCTCCTGTCGTTTCCCTCTCTCCCTGTCGCTCAAACTTTCTGTCTTTTGAACAGAGGACGTGCGCCGCCTCCTTCAGCGCCGCCCATGGCCTCGTCTTCGGCCAGTAAGAGCCGTCCCCGACCTCCTCCTCGTCATCCACGCCATCACCTTGCTCCGCCCTCGCCGTCGTCCCGCCGGTGAGCAGCACCAGCAGGTCGTCCTCGCCGCACCTGCTCCCTTCCCCTTTCTCTTCTTTGCTAAACTTCCGCGCTCTCACACGACTCTCTCTCTCTCGCCGTCCTGTGTTACAGCTCCCGGATCTGCACCTTCCTTCGTTTCCTGCACCGCCGCGTCGCCGGTGCAGGAGCTCCATCCGCCGCCGCGCCCTGCATCGCCTGAAGCTGCCCCGCATCTCGCCTCCTCTGTCTGCTTCCTCTGCACCGAGCGAGGCCAGGCAACCGCGCCCGCGTTGACTTCTCGTCGTGAGGCTCCAGTCGGCCTCGTCCGGATCTCCAGGCCCACATCTGCCAGCCCGCGTCCAGCCTCCCCACCGAGCCGGCCCATGAGGCCTGGTGAGCCTCAGATCCAGCGCCCTCACCCTATGCACTATCGGGCCAGCCAGTTTCGGCCCATGTCTTGTTTTTTTTCCTGCTGCGAATTTGTCCAATTGTCCAGAGACTGCTGTTTTACAGAAAAACCCTCATGTTCATGCATATAATAACTCACAAACCGTGCATCGGATTAAAATGTTTTATATATGTAAAATGCTTAGAATTTTATCTAGTTTCATTATATGCCACTTTCAACCATGTTTAAAATGTTTAAATGTGCTGTTTGAAATAATTTGCTTAAATGCCATGTTAAAATGATTTATTTCATAACTAAATAACCATAGCTCGGATTTAAATAAATTACATATGTATATGGGGTACAAAAATGCATAGATTAACTTACTGCACTTTATTTTCCTGGTTAACAACAATAAAATATGGCTTAGGGCAGAACAGTACCAAATCCATAAATATGCACATGAGGATATTCCGGAATTATTGTTTGTTGTTCCGGCCTCATTTAAATTTGCCTAGATAGGTAGTTTTTCATATGCTTCACCCCTTGGCATGTTTAATCACATTTAATATTGTTGGGTACATAACCGAGAGAGAACTAAATAATTGATGTGGTGTCTCGTCAATATGCAACTCGTTGCATATTGAGCTCCACTTAATTTGTAGGATTGCTTGTGCACTTTGCCATGCCGTGCTTCATTAAACCGGACATGCATCATACTTGATTGTGCATCATGCCATGTTTATGTGATGATTGTTTACTATGTTGTTTGTTTCTTTCCGGGTTGTTTCTCTCGTTAGCTTCGGTTTCGTTTCGGAGTTGTGAGGATTCGTTCGACTTCGTCCGTTTGTCTTCTTCATGGAATCGTTCTTCTTCCTTGCGGGATCTCAGGCAAGATGACCATACCCTCGAAATCACTTCTATCTTTGCTTGCTAGATGCTCGCTCTTTTGCTATGCCTATGCTGTGATGCCTACCACTTGCTTATCATGCCTCCCATGTTGCCTTGTCAAGCCTATAACCATCCTTTCCTAGCAAACCGTTGTTTGGCTATGTTACCGCTTTGCTCAGCCCCTCTTATAGCATTGCTAGTTGCAGGTGAAGATGAAGTTGGTTCCATGTTGGAACATGGATATGTTGGGATATCACAATATCTCTTATATTATTAATGCATCTATATACTTGGTAAAGGGTGGAAGGCTCGGCCTTATGCCTGGTGTTTTGTTCCACTCTTGCCGCCCTAGTTTCTGTCATATCGGTATTATGTTCCCGGATTTTGCGTCCCTAACGCGGTTGGGTGATTTATGGGACCCCCTTGACAGTTCGCTTTGAATAAGACTCTTCCAGCAAGGCCCAACCTTGGTTTTACCATTTGCCTCACCACCACCTACTTTCCCTTGGGAGTCGCTCTCTCGAGGGTCATCTTTATTTAGCCCCCCCGGGCCAGTGCTACTCTAAGTGCTGGTCCGAACCGAGCCGCCTGCGGGGCCACCTCGGGGAAACTCGAAGCCTGGTTTTACTCGTAGCCTGTCTCATCCGGTGTTGCCCTGAGAACGAGATATGTGCAGCTCCTATCGGGATTGTCGGCGCATCGGGCGGTCTTGCTGGTCTTGTTTTATTACTGTTGAAATGTCTTGTAGCCGGGATTCCGAGACTGATCGGGTCTTCCCGGGGAGAAGGAATATCCTTCGTTGATCGCGAGAGCTTATCATGGGCTAAGTTGGGACACCCCTGCAGGGTTTGAACTTTCGAAAGTCGTGCCCGCGGTTATGTGGCAGATGGGAATTTGTTAATGTCTGGTTGTAGAAAACCCGAAGTTGATCTTAATTAAAATACATCAACCGTGTGTGTAACCGTGATGGTCTCTTCTCGGCGGAGTCCGGGAAGTGAACACGGTGTTGGAGTTATGCTTGACGTAGGTTGTTCTAGGATCACTTCTTGATCATAGTTGTTCGACCTTGCTTTTGCCTCCTCTTCTCGCTCTCTTTTGCGTATGGTAGCCACTAGATATGCTAGTCGCTTGCTGCAGCTCCACCTCACTACCTTCTCCTACCCATAAGCTTAAATAGTCTTGATCTCGCGGGTGTGAGATTGCCGAGTCCCCGTGACTCACAGATACTTCCAAAACCAGTTTGCAGGTGCCGATGAAACCGTGCAGGTGTCGCACCCGAGCTCAAGGAGGAGCTCGATGAAGATCTTGTTCATTGTGTTGTTTCATTTCAGTTGATCAGTAGTGGAGCCCAGTTGGGACGATCGGGGATCTGTGTAGCATTTGGGGTAGTCTTCTTTTATTTTGGTTCCGTAGTCGGACCTTGATTGTATCTGTTTGATGAAATGCTCTACTCATGTTTTGCGTGAAGTGGCAATTGTAAGCCAACTATGTATCTCTTTCCCGTATGAATTACATGGGTTGTGTGAAGATTACCTCACTAGCGACATTGCTTTCAATGCGGTTATGCCTCTAAGTCGTGCTTCGACACATGGGAGATATAGCCGCATCGAGGGCGTTTCAAGTTGGTATCAGAGCCTTCCCCGACCTTAGGAGCCCCCACTGATTGATCGTTTTTAGCGGCCGAGTTGTGTCTAGAAAAATGTTTTGAGTCATTTAGGAATTATATATCAGAGAGTTTAGGAATTCTTTTTACTTCCCAGTCTCCTCATCGCTCTAGTAAGGCATCCTGACGTAGAGTTTTGACTCTTCTCTTCTCAAATTTCACTAAAAAAAATTTATAGGATCACGCGGGTATCTTGGAATCGTTCCGATGGTTTTATGATGAGAACATTGTCTTGGTGCCTCCTGTCAGGGGTTTAGTGGAAGTGTCCCGGGGAGTTGAGCTCTGAGGTGTTGTCGTCATAATTTTATCGTTGCAGTTCTGGAATACCTGAGTTTAGTACGCCGACATCGAAAATCTCTTTTATGCAGTTCGTTGGTGAGATAACCTCGACGCCACCCAGTACTGGGGAGTTCGGTAGTATTGCCATAGCTTGTATAACGGATGCTTTTCGAAAGTTGAGGTACACGATTTCTGGAGTTTTCTTGGTCATGTGTTGAAGGATGGATACAGCTGGATCTAGGTATTGTTAGTTTGGGTGATATATTTTGTGTCCCCTGTATCCCCAACACCAGATTGCATAACCGGGAATTTTCGGGAGTTTATAAGTGGGAATTCAAGTACCTCGTAGGATATCTTTCCAATAGACACATGATACGATATGGGATCTATCATATGTTTATTTCCGGCTTATTCTGCGAGTCAAATCCTTTGTTTTTGTTTTGTTTCGTGGTATTCGAGTTGCTTCGAAGTCAAGTGTTGATTCCATACATTTTTCCAAGTGGTGTTCTCATGTTTCTATGTGGATGGTAATCCTTCTTGTTCATTAAGGTTGTCTTTTCAATCCTTTCCAACCGGTGTGCTTCTCTCCAAGTAAATCCGATCATTCTAACATTCGCAAGGTCAATTCTAATCTTTTTCTCAACGGTGTTCGTTTCATCCGACCCAAGTTGCCTTTGTTTTCCCACCCTCCCACCCTTTTTCTTCAAGGACTCGGATTTCTTAATCAAGTATCCATCTTATAGATGGGAAGTCTCTCCATTCTTTTCCGTCAATGTTCTTATCCGGTGATTCTCAGGAAGATACTAACGGAGCCTTAACTTCATCATTATTCGTTCTCTTTCTTCTCCGGTGGATTCAATTCAAGCTTTGTCGATCATATCTTTTCCTCGTTTCAAATGCTTTCTCGTACTGGTGCACCTCTTAATCGTCCACTTCTCGCTATTCATTTGTTCCGAAGTGCTGAAGATATCTCTGAAGATTCTTGTTTTTCACTCCGCATCAATTCTTACTATTTCGAGATTGTTATCTTATTCAAGCCATTTAAATCAACCGGTGCAACCTCCCTGTCAAGTAATCTTTTCCAACGGTGTTTTCTTTTCAGTGGGCCCTAACCCACAGGTCTTTTCCCAGGATCTTACCTGACTCTTCTAATTTTCCCGGAGTTATTCTCAAATTTTTTCCAATTTTGACGTAAGAATGAATTATCATCAGTCATATGTCTTTCTCCAAGATCTTTCAAATTCTTTCATCGTTAATTCAACCTTTCTATTCTTCTTTGTTCCAGAGTGCCTCAATAATTCATGGTGGTGTTTCTCGTCATCATTCTCAACATTGGAAGACCGAAGAAGAGTTTCTCTTAAATCTTGCCTCATTCTCTTCAAGATTCATTGTTCTAGCTTGTTGCCATCCTCTCATAATTGTTTTCGATTGTGAGAATAATTTTCACCCATCCGGAGCATTTCAGGAGTCTTTTCAGTTTGATTCTCCGAAGGCCATCATTTCAGAAGAATTATTCATTCTCAGCTTCGTCTATCGTTCTCCAAATCTTACCGGTGCATCATTCAATATTCTCTAATCAGTTCATGATCTCTTCGTTCTCATGTATCTAAATTCTGTCAAGTATCTTTATTCGTTTTTTATTTCTTCCCCGTGAATTGTGCCTTGCTACTTTCATTTTTAATTCTTATGGTGGTTCGTTCAAGAGTTCTCTTCCTTCGTTATCATATAGATTCATTCGTTCTTTCCAATCCTACCGGTGGTTCGTTGAAGACCTTCCCAAGTTTGTGCTATATCTCTCTTGATCCTTTCTACGAGAATAAGTGGTATGTCAAATCCATTACTTGTCATCAATTTAATTGGTGAAGGATAAGCATAATGTAATTCTTATTCTTGTTTCATCGAGTTAACTCAATTCCCTATTCTGGAGGTTCTTCAAATCCTTGGTTTCAATAGCTCATCTTTCTTTTCCGGAGTTCCAAGCTATCGCAATTATATCATCACGGAGCTCCATCTAAATCATCGCAAGGCTTCACCTTGTGTTTTCAACTTTTCTTTTTTTTATCATCTTTTCATTACCGTAGTTCTTCATGGAGGCTCTACATGGTGGTTCGTTAAGGATTCTTTTCATTCTTCATTTGTTCTTCAAGATTTTTCTCGAAGTTATGACCCGCCAAGCTATACTCAAAATTAAACATGGTGCTCAACACATGTTTTGTTTGGAGGAGTTCAAGCATTTCTTCATCTTGCATTCTGAAGTGCAATTCTTTCTATGTTATCTTTTGAGGTGGTGTTATGTCATTCTTGATAATTTGAGTTCATGTTTCATGACTCACATGTTGTTACGAATGAGGTATTTTAAACCCATCGACCTCTTCGTTGGAGTTATCTTGTGTCATGTTTCACCTAAAGCATTTCCTAAGGATTGTTGCTATTTAGGGTGCTCATAAATGACCCAAGTTCTTCTTTTATCCTCCCAGTGAAATAGTTTCTAGTCTCCTTGTTTTTATCAACCCAATCTCTTCCGTGAGTGGCAGGTTGTCACCTCATAATTTTGGGATGTCTTCCATAAGTCCACATCAAGTTTAAGCTTTCGTTGTTGATAATCCAACAACTCCGTTCAACCTTTTCTTTGTAAGCTTTCTCTTTCAATTTTATTTGTGAGAGTTATCATTTCCTTCTTCGTTCTCTTATTCCGATGATCTATCTTCTATCATCCGTCCCGGAGGCATTGTGAAGTTGGTCCCTTCGTCCAATAGTCTCGTTTTGCCAAGATCATGTTCCTTTTCCTTGGTTATCCATTTAACCGAAGTGTTGTGACTATCATTCCTCTTTTAACCGGAGTCTCACCCAAGTGCTTTCATTTTGCCAAGTTCATATTCTATCCCTTCCATTTTCCAACCGGAGCGTTACCGTAATTGATCCTTATCGTTCCTTGTACATCTCGTTTCAATCGGAGTGCTTGAATGTACTTCTCGTCCATTGCTCTCGTCATTCATAGCTTTGCAAACTCCAAGGTTCACATGGTGTTCCTTGTTTCTCTTTTCTACCGGTGTGCTTTCATATTCCTTTTGATCCGTAAGCTCTTGTTTCGTATTCTTCATCCTACAAAGGTTCTCGCAATGTTCCTTGTTCCCCTTTGCTAACGGAGTGTTTGCTGTCTCGTTCATCTCCATTGTATTCTTTATTTCAAATTGTTCAACTTCCAAGGTTCTTTGGATTCACTCGTTTGTCAAGAAGCAATTTGTTTTACCTCTTCCCCTTCCGTTTTCTCTCTGGTGCCATCCTAGATCTCGGGGAGAGATCCTCTTGTAGTGGTGGAGTGTTGTAACGCCCCAAGACCGACGCTCCAGACGGCTTCCATATATTTCGTGTTCGCCGTGTGTTTTATTTTTGTTTGTTGCATTCATCATCGCATTGCATCCGCATGTTTTCATAAAACTTGTAGTTGCCCATAGTTGCCGCGTTCCCCTTGCCATCATTTACCGTTTCGGGACCAACCAGATTTTGTTTCCCTCCTGCTTGGCTTCCTAACCTCTCTGCACATCACACAAACCCCTCGCAACCATGTCCGAATCTCCCCCGAACCCGACCCGGCCAGTCATCACCGTTGGATCCGGATCAACCTCTAACATCCCTAAAACATCTTCGGTTTCTCTTTTGGCCTTCCTAACCTATTCATCTTCGACCGTCCGATTTTAATCGAATGATCCAAAATGCTCCCTCCTATCTACATGATAGTATATATACCAATCCATCCCTAGTCCAACCCTAAAATCTAGCTCCCTTGTCCCATCACCCGCCGCCACCTTCCAAATCCTCCTCGGGATCTCTCCCGATCCACCCACCTACCTCCATCGTTTTCCCCAATGGCCCAACCAGCGCCCCGCCTGTTTGATCCGGAGGAGAGGAGCTCCTTCGTGCCCCACCTCGCCTCAATCCAGCAGCATGACAGCTCCCCAGCGCCCGCAACCCTCCTCCTCGCTCGATCCCGAGCGGGAGAGTACCCCAACGGCTCGTCCCCGCGCAGCCTGCGAGGCACCGGCCTCCTCCGCTCCTCCGGCCCTGCAACAACTCTTGCCGGCCCTTCTGCAGTTCGTCGCCGCTGGCGCACTCAGCCACCTGGACTGCGCCCCATCTTCCCCGTCGACCAGGACCGGCCTCGACCCTCTCTCTCCCTTCGTTCTCCTCCTGTCGTTTCCCTCTCTCCCTATCGCTCAAACTTTCTGTCTTTTGAACAGAGGACGTGCGCCGCCTCCTTCAGCGCCACCCATGGCCTCGTCTTCGGCCAGTACGAGCCGTCCCCGACCTCCTCCTCGTCGCCCACGCCATCACCTTGCTCCGCCCTCGCCGTCGTCCCGCCGGAGAGCAGCACCAGCAGGTCGTCCTCGCCGCACCTGCTCCCTTCCCCTTTCTCTTCTTTGCTGAAGCTTCCGCGCTCTCACACGACTCTCTCTCTCGCCGTCCTCTGTTACAGCTCCCGGATCCGCACCTTCCTTCGTTTCCTGCACCGCCGCGTCGCCGAAGCAGGAGCTCCATCCGTCGCCGTGCCCTGCATCGCCTGAAGCCGCCCCGCGTCTCGCCTCCTCTGTCTGCTTCCTCTGCACCGAGCGAGGCCAGGCAACCGCGCCCGCGTTGACTTCTCGTCGTGAGGCTCCAGTCGGCCTCATCCGGATCTCATGGCCCACATCTGCCAGCCCGCGTCCAGCCTCCCCACCGAGCCGGCCCATCAGGCCTGGTGAGCCTCAGATCCAGCGCCCTCACCCTGTGCACTATCGGGCCAGCCAGTTTCGGCCCATGTCTTGTTTTTTTTTCCTGCTGTGAATTTGTCCAATTGTCTAGAGACTGCTGTTTTACAGAAAAACCCTCATGTTCATGCATATAATAACTCACAAACCGTGCATCGGATTAAAATGTTTTATATATGTAAAATTCTTAGAATTTTATCTAGTTTCATTATATGCCACTTTCAACCATGTTTAAAATGTTTAAATGTGCTGTTTGAATTAATTTGCTTAAATGCCATGTTAAAATGATTTATTTCATAACTAAATAACCGTAGCTCGGATTTAAATAAATTACATATGTATATGGGGTACAAAAATGCATAGATTAACTTATTGCACTTTATTTTCCTGGTTAACAACAATAAAATATGGTTTAGGGCAGAACAGTACCAAATCCATAAATATGCACATGAGGATTTTACGGAATTATTGTTTGTTGTTCCGGCCTCATTTAAATTTGCCTAGATAGGTAGTTTTTCATATGCTTCACCCCTTGCCATGTTTAATCACATTTAATATTGTTGGGTACATAACCGAGAGAGAACTAAATAATTGATGTGGTGTCTCGTCAATATGCAACTCGTTGCATATTGAGCTCCACTTAATTTGTAGGATTGCTTGTGCACTTTGCCATGCCATGCTTCATTAAACCGGACATGCATCATACTTGATTGTGCATCATGCCATGTTTATGTGATGATTGTTTACTATTTTGTTTGTTTCTTTCCGGGTTGTTTCTCTCGTTAGCTTCGGTTTCGTTCCGGAGTTGTGAGGATTTGTTCGACTTCGTCCTTTGTCTTCTTCATGGACTTGTTCTTCTTCCTTGCGGGATCTCAGGCAAGATGACCATACCCTCGAAATCACTTCTATCTTTGCTTGCTAGATGCTCGCTCTTTTGCTATGCCTATGCTGCGATGCCTACCACTTGCTTATCATGCCTCCCATGTTGCCTTGTCAAGCCTCTAACCATCCTTTCCTAGCAAACCGTTGTTTGGCTATGTTACCGCTTTGCTCAGCCCCTCTTATAGCGTTGCTAGTTGCAGGTGAAGACGAAGTTGGTTCCATGTTGGAACATGGATATGTTGGGATATCACAATATCTCTTATATTATTAATGCATCTATATACTTGGTAAAGGGTGGAAGGCTCGGCCTTATGCCTGGTGTTTTGTTCCACTCTTGCCGCCCTAGTTTCCGTCATATCAGTATTATGTTCCCGGATTTTGCGTCCCTAACGCGGTTGGGTGATTTATGGGACCCCCTTGACAGTTCGCTTTGAATAAGACTCTTCCAGCAAGGCCCAACCTTGGTTTTACCATTTGCCTCACCACCACCTACTTTTCCCTTGGGAGTCGCTCTCTCGAGGGTCATCTTTATTTAGCCCCCCCGGGCCACTGCTCCTCTAAGTGCTGGTCCGAACCGAGCCGCCTGCGGGGCCACCTCGGGGAAACTCGAAGCCTGGTTTTACTCGTAGCCTGTCTCATCCGGTGTTGCCCTGAGAACGAGATATGTGCAGCTCCTATCGGGATTGTCGGCGCATCGGGCAGTCTTGCTGGTCTTGTTTTATTATTGTCGAAATGTCTTGTAGCCGGGATTCCGAGACTGATCGGGTCTTACCGGGGAGAAGGAATATCCTTCGTTGATCGCGAGAGCTTATCATGGGCTAAGTTGGGACACCCCTGCAGGGTTTGAACTGTCGAAAGTCGTGCCCGCGGTTATGTGGCAGATGGGAATTTGTTAATGTCCGGTTGTAGAAAACCCGAAGTTGATCTTAATTAAAATACATCAACCGTGTGTGTAACCGTGATGGTCTCTTCTCGGCAGAGTCTGGGAAGTGAACACGGTGTTGGAGTTATGCTTGACGTAGGCTGTTCTAGGATCACTTCTTGATCATAGTTGTTCGACCTTGCTTTTGCCTCCTCTTCTCGCTCTCTTTTGCGTATGGTAGCCACTAGATATGCTAGTCGCTTGCTGCAGCTCCACCTCACTACCTTGTCCTACCCATAAGCTTAAATAGTCTTGATCTCGCGGGTGTGATATTGCTAAGTCCCCGTGACTCACAGATACTTCCAAAACCAGTTTGCAGGTGCCGATGAAACCATGCAGGTGTCGCACCCGAGCTCAAGGAGGAGCTCGATGAAGATCTTGTTCATTGTGTTGTTTCATTTCAGTTGATCAGTAGTGGAGCCCAGTTGGGACGATCGGGGATCTGTGTAGCATTTGGGGTAGTCTTCTTTTATTTTGGTTCCGTAGTCGGACCTTGATTGTATCTGTTTGATGAAATGCTCTACTCATGTTTTGCGTGAAGTGGCGATTGTAAGCCAACTATGTATCTCTTTACCTTATGAATTACATGGGTTATGTGAAGATTACCTCACTTGCGACATTGCTTTCAATGCGGTCATGCCTCTAAGTCGTGCTTCGACATGTGGGAGATATAGCCGCATCGAGGGCGTTTCAGTTCGCCCCCATAAGAAGGAATAACCGCTGGCGCGCTGCTCACTTTCCCCTCTTATTTCGTGCCTTTTACAATCTCAGAGCCTCGTTCCCTTTCTTCCTTCTCTTGCAAGCTTTCGCCGCCGTCCGTCGTCGCGGCTTCGCCACCCCCCTTCCTCAACCCTTTGGACTCTTTGGCCGCCATGGCACCCAAATCCGCCAAGGGCAAGGGGGTGGCCAAGGGCTCTGGGACCGTGGAGCCGCCGGAGAGCGTGTTGTGGGGGGACAAGACGAGGTCTGCCTTCTTCTTCCCCTCGACGGTCGATGTTCATGAGCTCCGGGCCGCCTTCAAGCCCCTGTGGGGATTGAAGACGGGAGGAGAGAACTCGGGGCACCCGGCGACGCGTATCAATCCTGCCGCCTGCGCCGATCCTGCCCCAAATCGGTATCCCTTCTTTGTTGACTACTTTTCTTGCGGGCTATGCCCTCCTTTCTCCGATTTCTTCTGCGACATCATGCACACCTTTGGTTTTTGCCTCTTGGATTTTACCCCAAATGCGGTGGCGTGCATGGCTTGCTTTGCATCTTTGTGAGGGCTTTGTCGGGGTGCAGCCCAACACGGCGCTCTTCCGCCATTACTTTTATCCTCGAATCCAAACGGGAGGTGCCGTCGCTGGTTGCATCACCTGGATCCCAAGATCCAAGGAGGCGTACCCGGATGGTGCCGTGAGGGAGAGGTGGGACGAATGCCGCGACCGGTGGTGCTGGATTGAAGATGAAGACCCGCCGGAGTTTTGCAAGGTCCGCCGAGCACCGCCGGTCCGTGGCAACGACTGGGGCGATGTCGATGCCGCCGACGGGAGGCTTGCCGTCGCCACCACCAGGATTCTCCGGCTGACCCGGGCTGGGCTCACCCTCAAGATGATCGGGGCGGATTTCCTTCGCCGCCGGATCGCCCCGCTGCACAATAAGGGGAGGCCAGCTTGGCTTTTCAAGAACCCGGCCGACATCATGCGGCTCCGCCCCGGCCTCGACCACAACTTCACGGTGATGGGGCATGCCCATTTCTGCCAGCGGCTCTTCCAGCTGGAAGTGGATCGCGACGGCGAGGTCGAGCTGACCGGCAAGGCCGCAAGGGTCACCATAAAGGCCGGCAAGGCCGTCAAGGGACCACTCTTCAAGTTGCCTGCGGGGGTGGTCCCGTTGTGTAATAACTCGCGCCGGTCCGGGATCATCGCCATGATGACGGATTGCAACGCGCATGGCCCCGTTCCGAGCTGAAGGGAGCCGTCGGCCGCTGAAGTGCAGCAATTCTTCGACACCTTGATCGAGGTGTATGTCAATGCTGACGCCGAGCGGCGACTCGTCAAGGACACCACCCAGGAAGAGCTGGACTACATCACCGCCAGGGCGAGGGAGGCACAGCTTGCTCTGGAGACCGGCAGCGCCGGGGGTGTGGAAGACGAGGTCGCCGCGGCCGCAGAGGAGGAGCAGCTCACCCTGTGGGCGGCAGCCACTGGGGAGGCCAGCGGCGCCGACACCGGAGCTCCGCTCGTCGAGGATGCGGCCGACGAGTCGTCGGAGGAGGAGGGCGTGGTGGCGGGTTCGACACCAACCAGGAGAAGAGGGCGAGTCCTGCGGCGGGCTGGCTCCAGCGAGCCGGTCCGGCCCGGCAGGGCCGCGCGGCCTCAATTGACCCTGGAAGGGTCAGGGCGGCATACGAGGGCCTCGACAGCGAAGGGGCTGACGAAGGCCGCTGAGAAGAAGAAGGCGACAGCCCCCTCCTCATCTGGGCACACACAGACCCCGCCGCCTTCTTCGCCTCCTCCGGCAGGCGTCGACTCGGACGATGGCGCGGAGATCCCTTTTGACCTCGGGCCTCTCAGCCCGTGGAGGAAAAGGAAGTTGGCGGAAGAGGAGGAAACGGATGACGAGTAAGTACCCTGTTCCCTACCGCCATTCCTATTTCCCTGAATTGGATCGCTTGT
Organism: Aegilops umbellulata; assembly: GCA_032464435.1. Classification (NCBI taxonomy): domain Eukaryota; kingdom Viridiplantae; phylum Streptophyta; class Magnoliopsida; order Poales; family Poaceae; genus Aegilops; species Aegilops umbellulata. The sequence goes on along the minus strand of CP136054.1, from coordinate 367,392,290 downwards.
CTTGACCCATTTTTGCCTTTGTAGGGATGCAGAGACGTTGGCCCAGCGGGTGAAGAGGGCAAGGATCTCGGCGAGCGGCCAACCCCCGGCTGGGGCCCCAAAGACACCACTGGTGGTGCTGAGAAGCCCAACAGCAGCCCCCGGTGTAGCCCCCAGCGTAAGTTCATCACCCTCTTTTTACTCGACATGCGATAGGCGCTCGATGCCACGGCGCTGACCTTGCCGGTTTGTAGGAGGGGAGCGGCAGTAGGAGGAGACGCAGAGGGCTACTCCTAACACACCACCCCCATCGACTACGCTACCGCGGGGGGCGTCCCCGGCAGGGGCGTCAGGCACGGAGTCCACACCCATGGAGGAAGAGGGGAACTTAGGTGCCGGTGGCTCCGCCTCGGCACCAAATGTTGGCGGAGAGGGGACTTCTGCTTCACAGCCCGGCACTGGTGAGTCGCCCGTCCTTTGTCTATGTCTTTTTTCCTTATACTTTCCTCGGCTTCATTGTTGCCGCTGCTGCCCAGGCCCTCCTTCAACGGACACGGAGGACGTGGACACCGTTGTCAGGGATATTGCCGAAGAGGCCGCGACCGAGGCTGACAAAATTGCCGCCGAGGAGGCCGCCAAGAACACCGATGAGGCTGCCGCTAGTGAGGCCGCCAAGGGTGCAGCCGAGGATGCTGCCGCTGGGGCCGCCGAGGCTACCGGCGAGGCTCCCGCCGAGGGTGCCAGCGGTGGTCCTACCGGGGAGGCCGGCAAGGCCCCCGCCGAGGAGAAGGTGATGAATGAACAGCCTCCCTCGTCCTCAACCTCGGGTCCCGGCAAGTATCTGAAGGTGGGCGATGATCTTTTTGTCCACCTCCCAGGGGCGCCAAGCCAAGCGCCCGCCGAAGGGGAAATTTTTGACGGCGAGGTGCTTGCCGCCATCGGGTTCGAAGTTGTCGATGCGCCGGACGTTGGCGGCGATGGGTCCCCAGAAGAGCAGCTCTTCCGCGCCATGGGGGACAACTTTCGGAAGCTCCAAGCGCTCCACCGTGCCCGTCTGGACAAGGCCAAGTCCAGGATGGCAACGGTGGATAACGCGGAGGTGGACTTCAAGGCGCGCGTTGCCGAGGCGCAGGCCTGGTTCCACCAGACTCGCGAGGAGCAGAGGGCCTTTCAGGAGAAGTTGGCCCAGCGCGATGTGGAGCTCTCCCTGAGGATGGCCGACATCGAGAAGGCCCAGGAGAAGGCGACGAACTCGGCTGCCGCGGCCGAAGCCATCTGGAACCAGCACCAAGCCACCTTGGACTCCCAGGAGGAGGACCTCCGCGCGCGTGAGGCAAAACTTGCCGCAACGCTCCGCGGCAAGGACGAGGAGCTCGAGGCCCTTGTCGCGCGGCGGACTCAGGAGCTGGAGCAGAGGCATAGAGAGGCGCTCGATGCCCTAGCCCTGGCCCATGCCGGCAAGGTGAAGGAGCTGGAGGCAGAGCGGGACGAGCTGAAGGAGCAGGCCCTCAAGCTGTCCGGTGAGAAGGACATGCTCAACCGCGCCTTGGTAGAGGCGCAAGGAACGGTCATCAGCAGGACTGGAGAGATCTCCGAGGCGCGGAACTCCATCAGAGACCTCAGGCTGAAGCTGGAGGATCTCGAGAAGCTGTCGTCGGAGAGCAGGCCTCGGGAGGAGACCCTGACCAGGAGCCTGGAGGAGGAGAAGCAGCTGCGGGCAAACGAGGCTACCTCCCACCAAGAATACGTGGCGGGCGAGAACAGGTGGATCAGCCATCTGGAGGTCGTCGTCGGCAGGGTCACCTCGCAATTGGCCACCATGGGGATGCCAAATGTGAGGTACGCCCCTGAGCGCAGCGGGACCGTCAACGCCAAGCTGACCCAGTTCTTCGAAGGCGTCCTCGGAGCCCTGGCCTATCTTCACTCCAACAGGACGGCCACGCTGGACGAGGAGGCTTGGCGGCTTTGCCGGAGGGTCGTGACCAAGGTCCTCACCAAGGTGGCGCACTGGAATCTCGACCTTGACTTCGCGGCCGCGATGACGAGCTTGCCGGATGGTGTTGACCTCACGGCACTCAAGGATCGCATCAAGCCAATCACCGACTGCATCAACGAAATCAAGAGGGTGGAAGTCCAGCGCCGGGACTAGGCGTCCCGTTCTTCTTCGCCGCTGCGGGTTCCCGACCAAGACAAATTTTATCTTTAGTTAGGACCGCAGCAATGATGTGATGTAACATAACTTTGAAGTACTCTTAATTTCCATGCATGTTATTTCCCCGTTCAATTCCTCTTTGTATGTGTGCCCTACGCCGATCGGGAAGGCTTGCCGGCGCGAAAGCCCCAAGCGGCGTCTTAGGGACGGATCCCCATGGCCTGCCGGGTACGCGTGCTGCCGGACAAGCCACCTTTTCGTTCCGAACGCGACCGCTCAAACTGTCGAGCTTGACTCAAGTCAGAATCGAGGGCGTCGTTGGTCACGGAAGGCTACTCTGCCACTCTCGGCGCAGCCGCTTGAGCTGTTGAGCGGACTCGAAACGGGGCAAGGGCGTTGCCTATCCTGGTAGAGCCCCCTGGCATGCAGGTTTTTCATACAAAGCGAACATCTCCGGGGGGATAACTTCAAATAAGAAAGGTAGCACAAAACAAGGGTTCAGTGCAACTTAGCTTCTGTCCGCGATTGCTCGAGCGTCGACCTTCTGGCCTCCTTTCCTCTCCGAGGGTCACGAGGACGAAGGAGCGTTGGGCTAACTACCAAAGCCGATTCTCACAACTGCGCCCCCTACCTGGCGCGCCAAAGATGTCGGTGGAAACGACACCTATGGGATCACGAGAATTCCTACTACGGTTGCGTGGTGCGGGGTTGTGAAAAGAGCGGATCAAACAGATAGCATGCGGTTCCTTTACCCAGGTTCGGGCCGCAGGGATGCGTAAAACCCTACTCCTGCTTTGGTGGATTGTATATCTGTGTTCTTGAGCTAGCTATGGGGGCGTCCAGAGCTCCAAAAAGCCAAAATCCTCCTCCTGGTCGCCTGGGGCCTCCTTTTATAGAGAAAGGGGTTGCCATAGTGGCACGCAGGAGGTGGAAAGCATACAGTGACGCGAGGTTATCCCCCGCATTATATGACAAGGTGCATTTGATGCGCCTTGCTTAGGTGTCCATGCTTTATTGGGGGCAAGGGAGAGCTCCGTCTTGTCCGTCGCCGCTCCCTCCTACATGGACACGCGCCCTGGCCAGCAGTGCTCACAATGCCATGTAGGCAAGCAGGCAGCTGGGGTGGCGCCGCGATGGGTCTCCACGAGGATTTGCATGCCGCCACGTAGGTGCCAGTCCAGCTGGTTGGGTCGGCAGCTGCATGCTAGCGGTGGCGGAGGAGCGACTGGCGTGGGCCTGACGGTGGCCCCACGGGTGTTTATGGTAAGGGCCTTGCCGCGGCCCCGGCAAGGGCCTTGCCGGGGTCCCGGCAAGGGTCTTGCCGCGGCGCCTGCTGTCATCCCCGGCAAGGCTCTTGCCGGGGGCCTTGTGGTCCTTCTTGGCTGGGATCCCGCCAAGGATCATTGTCTTCCAAAGTGTGCATCTGATCTTGAATGTCTTCACAAAGATCTGCATTCCACCACGGAGATGCATCCCGAATCCTTGCCCCATGGGGGCAGTGGACTCAAGGGTGACCCGCTCCGTAGGTGTGGGGCGATCTGCCACGGCAAGGATCTTGCCGGGTTTGCGAAAACCGCCTCCCGGCAAGGATCTTGCCGGGGGGCCTGCTTCATCCCCTTCGCTCTTTGTGGTCTTGATCTTGGCGTCGTTCTTCTTCTCCTTAGCTTCGGCCTTACCTTGGCTTACCTCCCTTGTCGTGCTCAGTGTGGCGGTGCCCATGGCTCAGACTGCCCGTGCACAGTTATAGGGGTACAAAAAGTGTACCCCCCTTTTTGTACACCGACAGGATCATTTTGTGCAGTTTCACCAAAATCGAGATGAGCATCCCTGTGGCAAAGAAATTGAACAAGCGTGATTAGAATAAGATTACTGGGACTAGTTGATGAGACATAAACTCATCACAAATACAGTACGTAGAAGCCAGTAGAGGTATGTGTGGGGCAAATAAGTAGAGAAATATCCACACGGAGTGATGTGGGCAGCTGGAGCAGTGGTGCAAGCCGGCTGTAAAGGGAGTTGTACCTGAGGGACGTAGCTCAACCTTGAGGAGGGCGGCGGGAGGCGGCAACTTCCCACGTAGCGACAGTGAGCAAGGGACAAAGGCAACCTCACCGGCTTTGTGAGGGAGAATGGCGGGGACCCCTGATTGGGACGTGCCGACGGTGGTTTTTCACCGTCGGCGACGGCCACCGCATCTACACTAAGCATCCACCCCTTCCCCAAGCGGACGTGATCCGCCGGGATGTTAGAGATGTGGCCACAGTCATTTTGTGCGAGAGAGTGTGAAGAGAGCAACCCCAGCAAGCAACCGTGTAGGCAGGCCCGTGCTGACTATGTATATAGTGGAGCGGTTTCCTTTTCTCTCCATATGAACCTATCATATTGTGTACGGGCCACTGAAGAAAAAAAACTTTATTTATAAATGACGCGGCACCTACTACTCGTTCTCCTATAACCTTGCGCTTGGCATCTCCAAGATATTAACCTTGCGATTGGCTCTTCGCCTCTTCGAGAAGTCGAGCAATAATGGTAGTGCAGTATATATCGTTCTGGCTATATGAGACCGAATGAATTGTTGCACGTCCACCACGTGGGCGAGGGTCGAGGGGCGAGGGAGAGTGCTACATACGGAGCAAAATGAGTGAATCTACACTCTAAAATACGTCTATATACATCAGTGTCTGGAGTATGTACTAGTAGTTCATATTGAAATCTACTAAAGGACATATATATTCCAAACAATATGATAGTATAATCTCTATAACCAAGGTAGTAGGGACGAGGAGTAAACAGAGGGAGTAGTAAATTTTTCTCCTCGCCCTGCGAGCCACCGCGCGCATGGGCGAGGGAGCGGGCGTAAGGCGTAGTAAGCAAGCTTCACCTCATCCTGCGAGCCATCGCGCCCGTGGGAGGGGGAGACGGTGTACTAAGCAAGCTTCTCCTCTTTCTGCGAGTTGACGGGACACATCAAAAGTACTCCAGTGTATAGAGCCATGCCTCTAAGGTAGGCCCCACATGGTTTGCCTCTTTTTTAACATAACACGTCAAGTCGCAATTTGTTTGTTCACCCGTGGTAGACGATCCTCCCTCCACCAAGTGGACAACCAGTACACGTGCCAAATTACCACGTGGGCTGCCTTTTTCGTATATAAATGAGCTCCACCGTGTACCCGCGCAGGTGTGGTTGGGAAACAGAAGGGAGTACGTGCACCGTGCATGCACCTCTTCTCTTCGTGCACGTACCCCACCTACGTGGGGTGTGTGTGAGAGTTACAACCCGCGTTCGTGAGTGTTTTTTGTTTTGGGGTGGGGGTTGATTTCGTGAATTATTTGTGGGAATATGTGTCGATGACATCTCAAACAAATTTTTGCATGCAATGTGTGTGAAATGGAGGCCTATCCATATCATACATAGAGGGTCGGGTAATCCACGAGAAGAGAGGGAAGGGTCATAGCTATCGATAGAGTCAAAGAGAGGATCAAGTGGGTGGGTGCGAGATCGATGAAGAGAGCCATCGAAATTGTTTGTGTGTACAAGTCAAAGATATAGTGTGACTAGCCTACCGGAACGTTAGAGGGCACACGTCAAGTTTGTGTGTGGCGGGGAGACATGACTAGAGCGCTCGATGTATCGGTGTGTGTGGGGGGGGAGGGGTGGTGGGAGGGGTAGGCAGAGGCCTGACTATAGAGGTAGAATGACTCGTATATGTGTTGAGAAGGAGAGACCCAACTATGTCTTGAGGGAGATCGGTCGACATCCATACATAACTAAAGGACGGGAAATATGATGGGACAGAGAGAGAGAGAGAGGAGGGAGAAAGGGAGGAAGAGGGAGGGAGAGGGGTAGAGTGCTGGATGGGTGATGGAGTTGCTTCTCGAAGATGGTGGGAGAGGCCTACTAGACAAACTGAGGGTAGAACTGCAATGTTATCAATAAGAGTGGGGATGTGTTTCTGTGTGTGCTTGTGCGTGATAGATCTGTCGGGACGCATCCATGGATGATGAAGGGGAACCATGTGTTTGGTAAGCAAACCTAACTAGATCGGTAGATCAATTGTTGTTTGTCGAAGGAAGGGAGAGACACAACTAATAAGGTAGATCGATTGACATGTGGGTAAAAACGAGTTATAAGGACCTAGCTAGCTATATCTATAGCGAGAGATCGGTCGGTGTACGTCCATTTGTTAGAGGCAAATAAGGCCCAGCGAGACGGATAGACAGAGAGAATGGAGCTAGGAGGTGGTGCGAGAGGCCCAACTACTAGCTAGATAGGGGGAGGAGTGTGCGGTTGTGAGAGCGATGAAAAGAGGGGCGAGAGTTTACACATGTGTCTGACCGTATGAGAGACATGAGGCAAGGACACATAAAGGAGGAGATTGAAGGTGTGTTTGTATGTTGTAGGCAGGCACCGCTGGAGAGGTTTATCGATCGGTGTGTGTCCGAAAGGACTTGTGGAGACTCTGGGAGAACGACCTAAAGAAAAGAATGAATGTGCCAGGTGGATAGAATGCCGAGGGAGGGGGGAGGCGAGGAGGGCATGTGCATGCACGAGAGAAAGTTAGTGGTAGCTACAAAGGTTAGAGGATTGTGTGGGTGTAAGAGACTAACAAAGATCATAATTTGATATGAAAGCGGATTCATATATTTGAATAGGAGATCATAGTGTTTTAAACATTGCATGCATGAATATAGCGGTGATACACTTGTTGTGCACATGTTACACCATAATGTGATAATGCATGGCGTTTGCAACTCACAGCTAAATGCCGAACAATCTAAACCATACTATACATCAAACAATCTCACATTTTATTTGAATTTGTGATAATGTGTGGCGTTCGCAGCTTACAACTAAATATCAATCAATCTAAACAATACTATATATCGAACATTCTCACATTTTATTTGAATTTGTGGTAATGTGTGGTGTTTGCAACTCACATCTAAATACTTGTAGGCGTAGGGGGCGGGGCGCCATACATAATGTGATAAACACATTATACATATGAGACATGATTTAGATTATGAATATCTAGCTAGAGCTAGAAATGTAATGTGATTTGAAATCAAAATAATGTGGATTCAAAAAATCTAGTTGGAGTTCATATAGGAGTACACATAGTTCATATGTAACTCGAGACTAATCATGTGGTGTGCGGTGAAGATAATACACAAACGATGGTTTAACTTGACAATAATGATGATTGTAGATCTTATTAAAACAGAGAAACGAATTCAAATGCTTTGACTTCACAACAATCATTACTGTAGATCTTATTCAAATAGAGAAACGAATTCAAATTTAGTTCATATTGAAGCGGTAGTATATACGTTCGGAATGCACTAAAACATTCATTTGAGTAGTAGGTTGCATGCATTATACACGTAGCGAAATATTTTAATTGAACATAACATGAATTCAAAGTTTTGAATGACATTTGTAGGGCGCATTGATTTGGGATAGTACACGTTAGGCTTGTCCGGAAATTTCAACCCGCGCCTTGTTAGCCCAAAATATTTAAGATATATCTTTGTCTCGTTGTGCTCCGACAACTCCCTCCATCTCAACACGTGCCTTGCTATTCCGAAATTACAACGCGCGTGAAAACTTCCACCTCCTGTGAAATCCAGACATGCGAAATGCCCGTGGTACCCCTGAACCGAAAGAACCGCCTCAAATCGGCGGGGGTACTTTCGTAACTTACCCCACATTTCGGACAAGCGCGTCTATAAGCCATGGTTCCCCACTGCCATCCCATCCGCCCACCCATTCATACACCAAGGCCGCGAAAACCAGTGACGAAACCCCACACCCTGCTTCGTCCGCCACCTAGCCGGAGCCTGTTCCCCGACGACGTCGTCCACAGCAACACATTGACGTCCCTCATCCACCGTACCGGATGAGGATCCGTCGTCGATCTCATCGTCCCGCCGGTTCAGCCACCCCGTCCTCCACCTCCAAGGATCTGCCCCGACGGTCCCCTCGTCTTTCGCGCCACCTCCATTCCCACACCGCTGTCTTCACCTGCACCACCAGAAGAGCATCATCATCACCGTTTCCTCGGATGAAGCTGCGGCCTAATCGGTGCCACCAAAGAGGTTGTACACTAATTGCCGCATTTTCTTCTTGATTCGATCTCATGGTACTGCCGGCGCTCGGTCCCGAGCCGACACGGCGCGGCTCCATCCACGGCGGCGTCGCCGGCCACTTCCTCCACGGCGTCGCTCCATCGGCAGCGACGTCCACATCAGTAGGACCTGCTGCTGCTTTAGCTCTCGCTCGCGCTGCTGCTCTGCTCTTGCTCTCGGTCCCTTGCCTGGTCTGCTCTTGCTATTGCTCTTGCTCACGCTGCTGCTCTCGCTCTTGCTCTTGCTTGCGATGCTGCTCCGATTTAGCTACACTTCGGTCGACTGAATCGAATTTTGGGTCAGTCGATTTTCAGGTGGTGGGGGGGGCTCGCCGGGGTGAAGGAAGAGCCAGCCGCAGCGGGGAGGGGGGCTCGCCGGAGAGATACCCCACTATCTATCTTAGGGTTCAGGATGGGGGCGGTGGTCGCCGGCGGTGGCGGGGCGTTGGCGGGGCGGTGGCGTGGGGATCGCCGGAGAAAAAGCTCGGCACGGTGTGGCCTAGAGGGATGGCCGGGGCGGCCGTGGACCGACTGTGGGGAGTGTTTTCGGGGCGGACAGGGCGGCGCACTGTCGGCCGCGGGTGGCGGGGGGCTGCTGTTTGGCCGGCTCAGGGGGGTGGAGGTTGAAGATGAACCGCAGGCCCTTGATTTCGTATCCAACGGCTGCAAAATCGACTGGCCAGAGATGAAAAAGTCAGTCGACTGACGTGTAGCCTCACCTTGCTAGTGCGTTCAGTTTGGACAACAAATTCAGTTTCGACAGCAAAATTCAGTTTCGACAATTAAGTTCAGTTTCGACAGTTAAGTTTAGTTTCGACAGTTAAGTTCAGAGATGAGCGGCTGATGTATTTTACATCTAGCACTTTGTGGTTATGTATTTTACGTCATGTATTGGAGATGCTATTAGAATTCCACTTAGGTTAATGTTGTTCGTTGTCTCTCTTGTCCTGCTTCAGCTTCGGTGTCGTACAACTCACCGGAGCTGCTCCAACGACGAAACCCTCCATCACAGTGGAGCAGTACCTCGGGCTCCATCTCCAGACGCCTAAGATCTTATTCCCCTCCTCCAATAGCCAAGTCAGCTGGAGCATCCTCACCGGCCAACCCAATCACGCTGAGATCGACATGGCTTCGCCAAAGAGGTTCTACACTTGTTGCATCTCTTTTTTTACTCTACATGTTATATATATTGTCCACTAAGCACACAAATTTGTTCCTTTGGTGTCTCCTTGAAAGAAAAAACGTAGGAATTTTAATTTTCACTTGTCCTCCTTTTCAAATTCCTATTCATGAAGCACAAGACTAAGAGATAGTAGCATAATAGCATTATAACCGTACATTTTCTTGTGGTTTGACTTAATGTCACCATGCTTCTTTGCATCATGTGATCTTCCAGTTGTTGTGAATCAAACACCCAGATTGGCAGAAATCCTGTGGTTTTAAATTCTCTGTTTTGCACGTGCATTCCTATCCTATTTCTGTCTATTTCCTATCCCTGCATTGTTGGAATCCTCCAATTCAAACGAGCCCTTACAGAATTACTTCTCTTACAGATAGTTGTCAAAGAAAACCTTGTGTGGTTTGCCCCGCTCCTGCTGCGCCGTCGTCCACCCCAGCTCACCTGCTCCAATGACAGAAGGGTCCAGCACAGCAGGGATCCGGCCTCCAGACTGTCTTTCGCCGCCTCAGATCTTCTTCCCCGCCGCTGGCAGCCATGAAAACTGCACTACCATCATCAACCGAGCAGATGACCTCGAGGACTACATGGTTCCGCAAGAGAGGTCTCACTCTTTCGTGTCTGCTTATGTTATGCATTGCTTAATATTACATGCTACTTTATCGTCCTGTTCACTGATTAGACTCTGAGTCAGCTCCAAACTAATGGTGAAACTTGAGTTTTTAAATGGTTGTGGGGTACATATCGGGGCCGCTATCAATAGTATCTATCTACTATCTGGTTAATCTCTGGTGTCTACTATGAGTTTCATGTTGGGTGGGAAACAAACAGTAAAGAAGCCATTATCTGTATTTTTTAACTGAAGCCATTATCTGCCTGCTATTATTGGTTTTGGGTCTATCCACAGGTTGCTACCATCACTCTGGATTTCTGCATGCACTCCTTACATAATCTCACGATGTTTTGTTCCTATGCATGACAGTTATTGTAAACAATGGAACTGAACATGTAGAGCAAAAGAGACGAGCCTTGCGTGGCAATAAAATTCCATGCAGACGTCGCTCCATGGTAGGCGCAAAGGCAGCCCCCCTCCACGCATTTCGGATTATAATCCAGAGGAAGATATCTGTTCTGAGGGGGATTCGGAAGGAGAAGACAACTGCTATTTACCCCTTGAGGTCTTCGCTCTAACTTGGCATGCTGATGTTGGTTATATCATGCATATGGTGTCTTGCATTGCTTACTTTATACATCAAATATGTCATCTGCTTAGTTTAGACATCCTTTGTGCTACTGCCATCTATTTAGTTTATTCATCGTTTATGTGAATTATGCAACGCCATCTTATTTAGCCAGGCATCATATATGTGAATTTTGCAATGCCATCCTGCTTAGCCAATCATCTTATATGTAAATTATATCAGGCCATCCTTTTTTTTGGTTACATATTACATTTGTCAAAAATGTTATTACATTCAACTGCTCTTCGTGTGCATCAGCCATTTGACACGGTGATGGCAAATTCTAGAGTGAAAACAAGGTCTTCAGAGCAGACTATGCTATCTGACGAAGCGCATATCTCGCTGGTTACGGATAGCTCCTCAGAGGAGGATTCAGAGATAGATGACCAGTCCTATTCCCCCCCCCCTGAGGTGTATGCTCTAACTTGGCAGGGTTATGTTGCTCATATCATGCGTATGGTGTCTCGCATTGCTATGTCATTTGATTAGTTTAGACATGCTTTGTGTGAATGCCACCTGTTCAGTGTCTAATTACCATATATGTGAATTATGCATTGCCATCTTGTTGCAAGACATTATATATATGAATTATACAATGCTATATTGCTGCAAAGGCATTATATATGTGAATTATGCAATGCCATGCTGTTTAGCCAATCATCATGTATGTGAATTATATCATGCTATCATTTTTTTGTATTACGTGTTCCATTTGTCGACAACGTTTGTATATTCAACTACTCTTCCTATGCATCAGCCATTTGAAGCGGTGATGGAAGTATCTGGAGTGAAAACAAGGTATTCAGAGGAGACAATGCTACCTGATGAAGCAGAAATCTTGCTGGTTACAGAGAGCTCCTCAGAGGAGGATTCAGAGACTGACGATCAGTCCTACTTTCCTCCTGAGGTCTATGCTCAAACTTGGCAGGGTTATATTACCCATGTCATGCATGTTGTCTTGCATTGCTTAGTTTTTACATCATATATGGATTTCCATCTGCTTACTTGCTTACTATATAAATCATATATTTGAATTATATCATGCCATCATGTTTACATAGTACATACACATCATCTATTTGAATTATGGCATGGCAACCATTTAATAAAGACATCATATAGTTATATCATCTCATCCTGTTTAGTGTTTACAGTCATCATATTTTGAATTATGGCATTCTATCCGTGAATGTATGTGAATTATGGCATGCCAACCTTTTTAATAAACACATTATATAGTTATGTCATGTCATCCTGTTTACATAGTCTCATATTTTGAACTATGTCTTTCCATCTTTTTTAGTTAGCCATCATAATGTGAAATTGTGTCATGCTATCCTGTTTAGTTAGCCATCATATATGTGAAACTGTGTCATGCTATCCTGTTTGGTTAGACAACATAAATATGAATTATTTCATGCCCTCTTTTATTCCCCACTATCCATTGCACCTATCTATCATACAATGTCTATACTTTCAATTACTTTTCTTGTTTATCAGCCATTTGAATTGGAGAGCGTGATGGCAGTATCTAAGGGAGTAACAACACGGTCTTCAGAAAAGATAGTGCTACCAATTGATGCAGATAGAACCATGGTTGTACTTGCCCAAGGACCAGATCCAGCGCACATAACCCAGACTCTCGCAGATTGTGCCCCTACCCAGTTGGACAGAGAACCAGCTACACCCCTTCTAACCCGAACCCCGGCAGATAGTAACCCAATTCTAGTTGACACAGCATCGTCTCCACCACAGAGCACCCAAAGACGAGCAGTTAGTAAGGGAACTACATTGTCCAAAGCATGAAGACAACCACTCCAAATCCCAACTCAACGCTTAAAGGAGAAGAAGATTTGTTCTCAGGTCAGGTTCTGTAGCTATGGTTCATACTCCTTTGCTCTTGCATGACTGTATTTACTCATACCAACTATTTTCAAATTTGAAGGATGGAATTGAAACTCCAATGGCGCAACAGGTATGTTTTAAACCTGTTTCTTTAACTGGTTTGCTGTTGTAACCTGCTCTATGTTGATTTCAGTTTCAATTGAATAAACAGTTATGTTCTCATGTCATGCACATTACAAGTGTTGTTATTGCTCTATAGTTACCCACACTTATATTCTATCTATTCTGCTTTGTCTTGAACAAATATTATTTGAACTGTGTCTCTATCTTGATTTGGCAACAAAAACTAGAATGATATAGACCATAAAGTGATCATGGTACATAGATATATGTTTGTTTCATGTTGTTATCCTATCCACTTTACTACTGAACTCATTTACCAAAATTAGTTTCATATACAACATGGTAAACATGTGATGTGTCTGCTTGTTTCTCTTTTAGAATGCGGACAAAATATTGGAGAACAGTACCGCGTTATCCAATGGTAAAGGAAGTAATGCAGATAAGGTTCAAGATAGTGAGACATCCCTGTTGGTCTCCAAGAAAGCTGATAAAAACTATCTTGACGACAGTGAGGGAACCCAAAAGTCCTGTCTTGATGTAGTGTTCGAGTTACTGGCCACTACTGCTGGCACAAGCTCTTCGAACTCACTGCCTGAATCAGTTCATCTTCTTGAGTCTCAACTTCAAGTTGAAAGACATCGATCAGATGTGCTGCGACAGGAAGCTGAAGGACTGAGGAAGTCCCTGCAGAATTCAGATGCATATTTTCTGGTGCAACAGCAAGCGCTGGAGGATTTAAGCGCCAAACAAGAGAAAGTTAATAAGCTGCTAAGCATCTTGCCAGCATTATGGGTACCCAGGATATTGTTTCTTGAGATCTTCTAAAGTGGTTTCAGTTCTGGATTTGTTTTGCTACGATGTTTATTTGCGCTTGTCGGTGTACTAAAGTAGGGGTACCTTAGTACCCCAGACTTGTGCACGGGCAGTTGTAGCACCCTGCGGCAAGGCCCGCCCAGGAAGCGCCAAGAGAAGACCAAGCATTCAAGACAAGGCCCCCGGCAAGAGGAGCTTGCCGGGCCAAGAAGACAAGGCCCCCGGCAAGAGGAGCTTGCCGGGCCACGAAGACAAGACCCCGGCAAGAGGAGCTTGCCGGGACGACTGAGCCCATGTAATGCCATCCAAGAACAAAGTATACGAGACAGAAGATCGAGACCCCGACAAGAGGAGCTTGTCGGGAAGGCCGAACCCAGGCACCACAAGAGAAGCCCGCCACGGCGCGCTATGCGCCCCGGCAAGCTATCAGGCACAGGAAGACGACCCCCGCGGCAAGCCACTTGCCGCGGCAGATCGCCACCTCAGGACTGCGCTCCAGCTCGCCCGCCCACGCGTCGCTCCGGGGCTTCCCCCAAGGGCACGTGGCGGGGCACCGCGCAGCCTGGGGTATGCGGTGGCATGCAGCCACCATCGTGGCGAGCGGTGGCGCACCTAACGGTCCGCCTCGGTGCTGCCCGGGCGACCGTGACGGGCATTTAATGCCCTTGTCCCCTACCGTCAGAAGTAGGTATGATAACACTGTGCCGCACTATAGCGCCACTGTTCCCGCACTGTTACAACTACCACCCCTTTTACACTTTTACCCCTTCCTCTTACGTTGACACCTGTCGGTGACCCCTTTGCGCTATAAAAGGAGGCCCGTGTGCAACGTAGAAGGGGTTCCGGGGTTCGGAGACTGGGGATCCAGACAGCCGTACGCTCGGTGCAGCTAGCTCTCCAAGCTCCCGAGCTCCCCAGTTCAATACAACCAAGCAGGAGTAGGGTTTTACGCGTCCATCGCGGCCCGAACATGGATAAACCGCCCGTGTGCTCGCCTCGATCTGCTCTCTGTGCTCCCTCCGCCCCCCTCACCGGACAACGGAAGGGGCTCCGGCCCCATAGGTGCTCGCGAGGGACGCGGTCCGCCCCGACATCTTTGGCGCGCCAGGTAGGGGGCGCGTCGAGGTTGTGCGGACCAGATCCGGCGTTCGCGCGGGCGCGCTCTTCGTCAGCTTCTCCGAATCCGCTAGCCTCATCAACACTATGGCCTCGAGGAAGCTGCGCCATTACTTCCAAGCACATGAGATAACAGTAGTCACTCGCTTCCCGCTGAAGAGGATATTGCACAATCCCGAGGCAACAGGCAGGATCGTCGAGTGGGCACTGGAGCTGTCGAGCTTTGGACTCAAGTTTGAAAGTACTTCAACCATACAGAGCCGAGCTTTGGCAGAATTCATAGCTGAGTGGACTCCGACGCCAGATGGAGAAGCCCAAGAAACAAGCGCGCCCGTACAAGAAGCAACAAGCGAGTGGGTAATGTACTTCGATGGTGCCTTCTCGCTGCAAGGCGCCGGTGCTGGCGTGGTACTCATCGCGCCCACCGGAGAGCACCTCGAGTATGTTATCCAGATGCACTTCCCAAGAGAGCAAGCAACCAACAATACTGCTGAGTATGAAGGCTTGCTCGCCGGCCTCAGGATTGCGGCCGAACTTGGGATCAGAAAGCTGATTGTGCGGGGAGATTCTCAACTGGTGGTCCGGCAAGTCAACAAGAGCTACCAGAGCCCTCTGATGGAAGCTTATGTGGATGAAGTGAGGAAGCTGGAAGAACACTTTGAAGGGCTGCAAATGGAGCACGTCTCGAGAGCTCAGAATGAGATAGCAGACGGCCTTTCGAAGTGTGCTTCGTTGAAGTTACCTGTGGAACCAGGGACCTTCTTACTCAAGCTGACTCAACCATCCGTTACACCATCAGTTGGGCAGTCCAAGAAAAGGAAGTTGGTCTCCGGCGACTACTTGCAGGCGAGCCTTCCTGAGACCGCCGCCAAGGTCCCCAAGATCAACAACCAGAGCGCCGGGGGACAGCCCGCTCCTGCGGATCCCAGGATCCGTCCAGTTGAAGCAGGTGTCCCCGATAAGCCTTGCTCCGGCAAGCAGATCAGCAGTCTGAACGCTGAGGAACAGTCCGCTCCTGCGGATCCGAGGATCTGTCCAGTTGAAGCGGGGGTTCCCGACAAGCTTTGCCCCGGCGAGCTTGCCGGGGGATCACCGGCTCCGGCGGAACCAGAGGTTCTTGCCGTAGAAGCCGGGGTCCCCGCAGCGGCCTTCATGCCTTTAGTCCTTGCCGTCGAGCCCCGGGCTCCGGCATGGGCGCAGCAGATCGTCCGTTTTCTGCAAACTGGAGAACTTCCCGACGACCCAGAAGAGATGGAGAAGATCACCAGGCAGTCAAGTATGTACCAGTTCGTGGACAACGAGCTGTACAGAAGGAGACTCAACGGTGTCAGATTAAAGTGCATCTCCAGGGAAGACGGACAGAAGCTGTTGGCAGAGATACACGGAGGCATATGCGGCCATCACATTGGCGCGAGAGCACTTGTCGGAAAAGCCTTCCGGCAAGGGTTCTTCTGGCAAGAAGCCCTCCAAGATGCAACTGCACTAGTAACCAAGTGTGAAGCGTGCCAGTTCCATGCAAAGCAGATTCATCAGCCAGCTCAAGCTCTCCAAACAATCCCTTTATCCTGGCCCTTCTCGGTCTGGGGGCTCGATATCCTCGGCCCTTTTCCCCGAGCCGTCGGGGGCTTCGAGTACTTGTACGTTGCAATCGACAAGTTCACGAAGTGGCCAGAAGTGGAGCCAATGAGGAAGGTAACCGCGCAGTCAGCAGTCAAGTTCTTCCGGTCGATCATCTACCGTTTCGGAATCCCCAACAGAATCATCACCGACAACGGGACACAATTCACAAGTCGCGCCTTCATGCAATACGCCCAGGATCTCGGCGCCAAGGTCTGTTTCGCTTCGGTTGCTCACCCCAGGAGCAACGGTCAAGCAGAAAGGGCCAACGCTGAAGTGCTGCGCGGACTCAAGACCAGGACCTTCGACAGGCTGCACAAGTGCGGAAGAAATTGTATTGAGGAGCTGCCGGCGGCTCTTTGGTCAATCAGAACGACACCGAGTCGAGCCACCGGACAGACACCCTTTGCTCTAGTCTATGGAGCGGAAGCAGTTATCCCCACGGAACTCGTATACGGATCTCCTCGGGTGCTCGCTTATGACGAGCTCGAGCAAGAGCGGCTGCGCCAGGATGACGCGCTGCTCCTTGAGGAAGGACGTCTCCAGGCTGCGGTACGAGCTGCTCGATACCAGCAAGCCTTGCGTCGCTACCATAGCCGCAAGGTCAAGGCCAGGAGTCTCGAAGAGGGCGACCTTGTTCTTCGGCGCACTCAGTCGGCCAAGAATTCCAACAAGTTGACGCCAAAGTGGGAAGGACCTTATCGGGTGAGACAAGTCACGAGGCCTGGCGCTGTCCGCCTCGAGACCGAAGAGGGCGTACCAGTGAGCAACTCCTGGAACATAGAGCATCTTCGCAAGTTTCACCCATAAGGCGCGGTTGCCGTGACCCGCTCCGGCAACCATCGGTTTGTACAGGCCTTGCCGCTGTTGCATGTAACCCCTTGTACAAAACCAGGCGAAGCCCCTGGCACCAGATAAAGTTGCCCTGTTAGGCGACCTTGTTCTTAGGCACGTTCAGTCGGCCAAGAATTATAACAAGTCGACGCCGAAGCAGGAAGGCCCTTGTCGGGTGAAACGAGTCGCGAGGCCCGGCGCTGTCCGCCTCAAGACCGAAGAGGGCCTACCAGTGAGCAACTCCTGGGAATATAGAGCATCTTCGCAAGTTTCGCCCATAAGGCGCGGTTGCCGTGACCCGCTCCGGCAACCATCGGTTTGTACAGGCCTTGCCGCTGCTGCATGTAACCCCTTGTACAAAGCCAGGCGAAGCCCCTGGCACCAGATAAAGTGGCCCTGTTAGGCGACCTTGTTCTTAGGCACGTTCAGTCGGCCAAGAATTATAACAAGTCGACGCCGAAGCAGGAAGGCCCTTATCGGGTGAGACGAGTCGCGAGGCCCGGCGCTGTCCACCTCAAGACCGAAGAGGGCCTACCAGTGAGCAACTCCTGGGAACATAGAGCATCTTCGCAAGTTTCGCCCATAAGGCGCGGTTGCCGTGATCCGCTCCGGCAACCACCGGTTTGTGCAGGCCTTGCCGATGTTGCATTTAAGCCCTCGTACAAAGCCAGGCGAAGCCCCTGGCCGAAGATAAAGAAGCGCTGGCGCCCTAGATTTTAGCATGCATGCTGAGTCAGAGTCTTGTCCTTGGTTAGGGTTGTCAGTTCCTAACTGTCGCTAACCCCTAACTTAGAGGTCGAGTCCGCGTCTTTTTCCCGTCCTTTCCCTTTGGCTCGCAGGAATTGAATGTCCTTGCCGGGCCGCTCAAGGACAAGGAAGAGGAGAAGGACGAGCCAACACCTACGCCCCGACGAGCCAGAGTCGCCGGGGGCTGCAACCTCAGATAAGTTTTTGCATCCCTCATCATGCATTCTCTTATGGACTGTGGAATTTGAAAGCCTCCTTTCCTCCTGGAAAGCTACCGTGCTCTCTTAGCGGCAAGCCCCAGAGCGCGTTCCTGGGGCCCGTTTCGATAGCAGCCGCGGCAGCAAGAGGGAGGGAAGCGAGGGGCCGGAACCCGCCTGCTCCCCGCCTCCGCCAAGGGCGTGAGAAAGGTCGAGCAGTGCGGGGGAGCGGCTGGGCCTGTTGCCGGGCGAGAAACCGTCTATCTTAACGATGTAAAGGATTCGTTCCTTACCGCGGTTTCCACCCGCGAGACAAATGATCCGGCAAACATCCCCTTTTCATTAAAAACATTCCACTCAGGTACAGTTCAGAGAGAATGAAAAACATGAAAAGAGGGATTACAAGGCTTAAATGCGACTAAGGCCCGAAGGCTTACAAGCTGAAAAGAGATAAGGTGCTCGTAATCCCTTTCTTGTCTCTCTCCTCAGGAGGTAGGGCAAGTAGGCGAAGAGGGCGAAAGGGGCACCTAGATGAGCTACGGGTGGCAGAAGGCACCAAGAGAAGATCCGGGGGCTCCGCCCGGGGGTCTCCAGAGGCTGAAGAAGACAGAGGCGCCGGAGGCAGAGCTGGAAGATGAGGCAGCGGCCTTGCCGCCAGCCTCTTCCTCTTCCCCAGCCTCGCCACTCCGGCCGCCCGAGGAGATCAAGCCCCCGGCAAGAGGAGCTTGCCGGGCCGAAGAGAAGACCCCGGTGGTCGTCACCGAGAGCAAGGGTGATGACGGCGTCTGGGGCGCATCTGGAACACGAGGCACCGGAGCGTCAGCCAGCTGTCGAAGTCGGCCCGTACTCCGACTTCGCGGCCTTCGACGCCCGCCCTCCGTCCTCCTCAGCAGCCCCCCTACGCCAGCCGCCCAAGGAGACGACCCCGGGGAGTTCACGGAGCCCGGCGCGGACGATGGGGCCGCCGGTGCCACACGGAGCTGCGACCGACGCCTAGTCGGACCCGTCATCCCGGCGGCTGCTCCCCTCGTCGTCGCTGTCGCTCCCCTCCTCGTCACTCTCGCTCGAGGAGGAGCCTTCACTGTCGGAGGAGCTATCTTCGCAGCACCGGGCCCGGATGCCGAAGCCCCAGAAGGCCTTGACGGAGAGGAGGTCCTCCCCCACTAGCTTAAAGTGGAGGGTGAACCCCTCCGTCAAGCTGTGGATCCGGGCGAACGTCTTCCACCCGCGGCCCAGACACACCACGCCGGGGGCTCGGGGCTCGACGTGGACTCGCGTCCCACTGATCCCGCAGCCCCTCATGCGCAGGTTTAGCGTCTCAGGCTGCTCCGCCTCCAACACGTTCGCGAATGGAGCGGGAAGCCGGAGGCGGTGACGAGGCGCCCGACGCAGCCTGATGATGAACTCACGGGGGTCGTCCCCGAGATGGACCGCGGGAAGGAACGGAGCCGCTGGCGGGGGCAAGGACGGCGCACCGATCCGTCCGCCCCGAGCGCCTCGGCCCCGTCCACGACCTCGTCCGCGACCTCGCCCTCTCCCTCTTCCCCCGACGACCGGCTCCGCCGCCGCGGGCGCAAGGGGAGGAGGGGCGCGTTGCCTAGCAGACACCCTCGCGGCAACCGAAGAAGAACCAGGGTTCCCCCCCTCCATCACGGATGGGGGAAGGAAACCAGAAGCAGAAGGAGGAAGGAGATGGAGTGCGGATTTCCGTCGCCCCCTTTCGCTCCTTATAAAGGGGCGGAGTGGGACCGCGGCCGCCTCGCTCCTCCAATAGAAGCGGAGGAAGGGCAGGCGACTGGGGCCGACCCACTGCATCGACCCGCGCCGGCCCGACTCCCTGCCTCCGCCGCCGCGACTCCGAGTGCATGAGGACCGCGTGGTGGGCGCGCAGAACCGAGGCGACGGGTGGGACGACCTCTCCCCATCCCGTGATTATGGGGAACGGACGCCTCGAAAGCCGCGCCTCACCCCCGTTCATTTATCGAGCCGCGCCTCCGCGCCTCCCTCCACTTAAAGAGGGAACGGGCGTTTCGCCCCCACGACGCCGCGATAATCGCGCGCCGCCTGGGGAAGGTGCGACGGGTGCGGAGTTAAGGAGCAGCGCGACCAAGGCCACGCGTGCCCGTGCACTGTTAGGGCCTGGCCCAACGACGCTCGGCACCGTGTGTGGCCCAGGCCCGGGGGCTCCTGTCGGTGTACTAAAGTAGGGGTACCTTAGTACCCCAGACTTGTGCACGGGCAGTTGTAGCACCCTGCGGCAAGGCCCGCCCAGGAAGCGTCAAGAGAAGACCAAGCATTCAAGACAAGGCCCCCGGCAAGAGGAGCTTGCCGGGCCAAGAAGACAAGGCCCCCGGCAAGAGGAGCTTGCCGGGCCACGAAGACAAGACCCTGGCAAGAGGAGCTTGCCGGGACGACTGAGCCCATGTAATGCCATCCAAGAACAAAGTATACGAGACAGAAGATCGAGACCCCGACAAGAGGAGCTTGTCGGGAAGGCCGAACCCAGGCACCACAAGAGAAGCCCGCCACGGCGCGCTATGCGCCCCGGCAAGCTATCAGGCACAGGAAGACGACCCCCGCGGCAAGCCACTTGCCGCGGCAGATCGCCACCTCAGGACTGCGCTCCAGCTCGCCCGCCCACGCGTCGCTCCGGGGCTTCCCCCAAGGGCACGTGGCGGGGCACCGCGCAGCCTGGGGTATGCGGTGGCATGCAGCCACCATCGTGGCGAGCGGTGGCGCACCTAACGGTCCGCCTCGGTGCTGCCCGGGCGACCGTGACGGGCATTTAATGCCCTTGTCCCCTACCGTCAGAAGTAGGTATGATAACACTGTGCCGCACTATAGCGCCACTGTTCCCGCACTGTTACAACTACCACCCCTTTTACACTTTTACCCCTTCCTCTTACGTTGACACCTGTCGGTGACCCCTTTGCGCTATAAAAGGAGGCCCGTGTGCAACGTAGAAGGGGTTCCGGGGTTCGGAGACTGGGGATCCAGACAGCCGTACGCTCGGTGCAGCTAGCTCTCCAAGCTCCCGAGCTCCCCAGTTCAATACAACCAAGCAGGAGTAGGGTTTTACGCGTCCATCGCGGCCCGAACCTGGGTAAACCGCCCGTGTGCTCGCCTCGATCTGCTCTCTGTGCTCCCTCCGCCCCCCTCACCGGACAACGGAAGGGGCTCCGGCCCCATAGGTGCTCGCGGGGGACGCGGTCCGCCCCGACAGCGCTGGTCGCCAACTTTGACAACCAGTGTATATGATATGCTGCTTTGTTCCCTATATTTGCACTGGTGGCGAACTTTGATGCCCAATGGATGTAATATGTGTAATAGCCGTGATAGCCTAGCATTAGTTGCTTGTGTATTTATTTCCTTGTTGTCTTGTTTATTTATTTGCTTGTAGTCATTGCAGTTCTTTTTCCGTGGTTAGCTAGTGGCTGCAATAACCTGTTTTTTAAAACTAGGCCACAATAACCATGGGCTAATATTTACTGTAGTGACACTGGGCCTCCTACTGGCCGTAGAAACAGTGGGCCTTCTACGGGCCGTAGAAACAATGGCCTTCTACGGGCTATAGAAACAATGGGCCTTCTGCAGGCCGTATTATCAATGGGCCTTATACGGGCCGTATAATCGATTGGCCAAACATGGGCCAAATAGACCGCATTATGGTCGTAAACGAGCTAGAGTTGGAACCGTTCGTTCATGGGCCGATCATAACGGGCCATTGTTAATAGGCCGTATTCGATGACGCTATGAAATCGGCCCAACGTATTAACGGACCACAAACAGGCCAACTGTAACCATGGGCTGAATTTGGCCCACAAGCAGAAAATGACAGTAACGGGCCGTAAGTAAACGAATGCTGGAAATGAGCCCAAGAATAAATGGGCTCTGAGAAGGCCGAAAGATAACATGGGATGGAAACGGCCCAACGGAATAACGGGGCGTTAATGGGTATAAAGTGATACACAGTTCATTACGGGCCAGTTTCACCACGGGCCGTTAATGGGTGTAAAGTGATACACTGTTCATTACGGGCCAGTTTCACCACGGGCCGCTAGTAGGCCAAGAGTTACATAGGGCCTCATATGGGCCGAAAGACGTCATCGGCCATACATGGGCCAGAAGAGAAAACGGGCTGGAATCATATTGGATGGCCCATATGACGCTACTGAGCCTAATTCGGATAGGGCGTAACGGGCCTTGGGTTAGCGGGCTATAAATAGGCTATATTCAAACAAGCCGTTAACAGGCTTTCCATGGGCCGGCCCGCCAGCTTTTGACCAAGTCAAACGGGCCGGCCTTTTCACAGGAATGGGCCTCTGTTGGGCCGTGCCATGTGTCGATGTATCATAGGCGCCTATCTGACCCACTGACGAGCTGACACGTGTTTCGTCCGACCAATAAGAATTTTACACGTGGAAATTTCCCATTGGTCAGGGCTGTTAACAGGTTATCGGATCCAAAACCCGACCCAATAGCTTAACGGCGTTCCGTTACGGTGGATGCCATGTGTCGGTCACCCTTGACGAAAGCACTTCTGTGACGCGCGATTTATCGTCATGGAAGTGGACACTTCCGTGATGATAATTTAGGTAATGTCATGGAACACTTCTGCGACAGCACAGGTATGACTATCTTGATTCTGTCATAAATTTGTCATGGATGTACATGCATGACAAAAAAAGCGACCTACTGTGACAAACACGTATCATCATGAAAGTGTATTTTTTTTGTAGTGTGGAGAGCAACCCTCCCACTCGGGGCTTAGCTGCAGTCCAGTACTCGCCTAAGTTTGAAAAATCCTACCGAGTGGTGAGCAAGCCTCTCACTCGGGGGGCTTAGCTCCAGTCCAGTACACGCCTAAGTTTGAGAAATCCTACCGAGTGGCGAGCAAGCCTCTCACTCGGGGGCTTAGCTGCAGTCCAGTACTCGCCTAAGTTTGCAAAATCCTACTGAGTGGTGAGCAAGCCTCTCACTCGGGGGGCTTAGCTGTAGTCCAGTACTCGCCTAAGTTTGAAAAATCCTACCGAGTGGTGAACAAGCCTCTCACTCGGGGGCTTAGCTGCAGTCCAGTACTCCCCTAAGTTTAAAAAATCCTACCGAGTGGAGAGCAACCCTCCCACTCGGGGGCTTAGCTGCAGTCCAGTACTCGCCTAAGTTTAAAAAATCCTACCGAGTGGAGAGCAACCCTCCCACTCGGTGGCTTAGCTACAGTCCAATACTCGCCTAAGTGTAAAAACTCCTACCGAGTGGAGAGCAACCCTCCCACTCGGGGGCTTAGTTGCAGTCCAGTACTCGCCTAAGTTAAAAAAATCCCACCGAGTGGAGAGCAACCCTCCCACTTGGGGGCTTAGCTGCAGTCCAGTACTTGCCTAAGTTTAAAAAATCCTACCGAGTGGAGAGCAACCCTCCCACTCGGGGGCTTAGCTGCAGTCCAGTACTCGCCTAAGTTTAAAAAATCCTACCGAGTGGAGAGCAACCCTCCCACTCGGTGGCTTAGCTACAGTCCAATACTCGCCTAAGTGTAAAAACTCCTACCGAGTGGAGAGCAACCCTCCCACTCGGGGGCTTAGTTGCAGTCCAGTACTCGCCTAAGTTAAAAAAATCCCACCGAGTGGAGAGCAACCCTCCCACTTGGGGGCTTAGCTGCAGTCCAGTACTTGCCTAAGTTTAAAAAATCCTACCGAGTGGAGAGCAACCCTCCCACTCGGAGGCTTAGCTGCAGTCCAGTACTCGCCTAAGTTTGAAAAATCCTACCGAGTGGAGAGCAACCCTCCCACACGGGGGCTTAGCTGCAGTCCAGTACTCGCCTAAGTTTAAAAAGTCCTACCGAGTGGTGAGCAAGCCTCTCACTGGGGGGGCTTAGCTGCAGTCCAGTACTCGCCTAAGTTTGAAAAATCCTACCGAGTGGAGAGCAACCCTCCCACTCGGGGGCTTAACTGCAGTCCAGTACTCGCCTAAGTTTAGAAAATCCTACCGAGTGGAGAGCAACCCTCTCACTCGGGGGCTTAGCTACAGTCCAGTACTCGCCTAAGTTTGAAACACATCCCTATCCACAAGGACGACGAGTGGTAGGTCGACTGCAACCTTCACCTCGAAGCTATGCCCCAAGTACAACGTATGCTCCATCCCTATCCACAAGGACGGCGAGGTGCAGGTCGACTACAACCTTCTCCTCAGAGCTACACCACAAGTACAACGTACGCTCCATCCTCATTCGCAAGGACGACGAGGTGCAGGTCGACTGCAAACTTCTCCTCGTTGCTACACCACAAGTACAATGTACACTCCATCCTCATCCGCAAGGACGACGAGGTGCGGGTCGACTGCAACTTTCTCCTCGGAGCTACACCACAAGTACAACGTACGCTCCATCCTCATCCGCAAGGACGATGAGGTGCCTGTCGACTACAACCTTCTTCTCGGAGCTACACCACAAGTACAACATGCGCTCCATCCTCATCCGCAAGGACGACGAGGTGCAAGTCGACTAGAATCTCCTCCTCAGAGCTGCATCATAGGTTCAAAAATTATTCCGAGTGAGGAACAAAACCCACTCCAAAGCAAACGCAAGCATATTCCAAGATAAACCAAGTTTAGATAAATCCTAAGGTTCCGGACCGCATATAAAAAGTACTCGGGCATCAAGCCCGAAGAAGTTTAACGATTACGCAATCACTCGGCATTCCGAGGCAAATAAAGGTGGAGAATAATGTTTTTTGGTCACTCGTCGGGAGAAGGATTGGCTGGGTCGCAGAAACTGTCAAGGTCTATGCTGTCTGCGATGCGAGTGGCGGCATCAAGAAAAGTGTCCATGAAGGACTGGAAAGTGTGCCTTTTTGTGTTAGCAAGCTTGAGCTCCGCCAACTTGTCTTCTTTGACATCTTTGCAGTGCACTCAGACGAGAGACAGGGCAACGTGAGCACCGCAACGAGCAGATGACTTCTTCCATTCTTGCACTCGGTCAGGTATATGGTTCAGTCGGACCATCAGAGACTCGAGGTCTTGAGACAGTTCTGCCTGAGGCCAGAGTTCAGCATCAACCAGAGTCATCGCCGCCTTCAGGCGGGCAAGATAAGCAACCGCACTATCTATGTGAGACTCCAACCGCAACACATTCATTGCAACATCATCCTTGACTGGGCAATTTATGGGATCGAGGCCCGTCTCGACCCGCCCAGTTTCCGCTTCAAAGTCCTGGCAAAGTTCTGCACAGTCGAGTGAATGGTGAGTCGACAATTTAAAATACCTGTCAATCGACCATAACAGAGTCAGTCAAACATCAGTTACCTTCAAGATTTAAGACCAGTTGATACGTCTCCGTCGTATCTACTTTTCCAAACACTTTTGCCCTTGTTTTGGACTCTAACTTGTATGATTTGAATGGAACTAACCCGGACTGACGCTGTTTTCAGCGGAATTGCCATGATGTTGTTTTATGTGCAGAAAACAAAAGTTCTCGGAATGACCTCAAACTCCATGGAATATCTTACAATAAATAATAAAAAATCCTCGCCAAAGATGAAGACCAGGGGGACCACACCCTGTCCACGAGGGTGGTGGGAGCGCCCCACCCCCTAGGGCGCGCCCCCTACCTCGTGGGCCCCCTGGAGACTTTCCGACGCCAACTCCAACTCTATATATTTGCTTTCAGGGAGAAAAAATGAAGGAGAAGAAATCATCGCGTTTTACGGTACGCAGCCGCCGCCAAGCCCTAAAACCTCTCGGGAGGGCTGGTCTGGAGTCCGTTCAGGGCTCTGGAGAGGGGGATTCATCGCCGTCGTCATCATCAACCATCCTCCATCACCAATTTCATGATGCTCACTGTCGGTGTACTAAAGTAGGGGTACCTTAGTACCCCAGACTTGTGCACGGGCAGTCGTAGCACCCTGCGGCAAGGCCCGCCCCGGAAGCGCCAAGAGAAGACCAAGCATCCAAGACAAGGCCCCCGGCAAGAGGAGCTTGCCGGGCCAAGAAGACAAGGCCCCCGGCAAGAGGAGCTTGCCGGGCCAAGAAGACAAGACCCCGGCAAGAGGAGCTTGCCGGGACGACTGAGCCCATGTAAGGCCATCCAAGAACAAAGTATAACGAGACAGAGGATCGAGCCCCCGACAAGAGGAGCTTGTCGGGAAGGCCGAACCCAGGCACCACAAGAGAAGCCAGCCGTGGCGCGCCAAGCGCCCCGGCAAGGCCTGATAGCTGGCATGCTATCAGGCTCAGGAAGACGACCCCCGCGGCAAGCCACTTGCCGCGGCAAGATCGCCACCTCAAGACTGCGCTCCAGCTCGCCCGCCACGCGTCGCTCCGGGGCTTCCCCCGAGGACACGTGGCGAGGCACCGCGCAGCCTGGGGCATGCGGTGGCATGCAGCCGCCATCGTGGCGAACGGTGGCGCACCTAACGGTCCGCCTCGGTGCTGTCCGGGCGACCGTGACGGGCATTTAATGCCCTTGTCCCCTACCGTCAGAAGTAGGTATGATAACACTGTGCCGCACTGTAGCACCACCGTTCCCGCACTATTACAGCTACCACCCCTTTTACACTTTTACCCCTTTCTCTTACGTTGACACCTGCCGGTGACCCCTTTGCGCTACAAAAGGAGGCCCGTGTGCAACGTAGAGGGGGTTCCGGGGTTCGGAGATTCGGCATCCAGACAGCCATACGCTCGGTGCAGCTAGCTCCCCAAGCTCCCGAGCTCCCCAGTTCAATACAACTAAGCAGGAGTAGGGTTTTACGCGTCCATCGCGGCCCGAACCTGGGTAAACCGCCCGTGTGCCCGCTTCGATCTGCTCTCCGCGCTCCCTCCGCCCCCCTCGCCGGACAACGAAAGGGGCTCCGGCCCCATAGGTGCTCGCGGGGGGACGCCCGTCTGCCCCGACATCTTTGGCGCGCCAGGTAGGGGGTCGCGTCGAGGTTGTGCGGACCTGATCCAGGCGAACACTGGTAAGCTCAGGTATGAACATGTACCTTTCCGCCCCGCTCCGCGGGGCGGAGGCATTCCTCCCTACGGAATCGTGCACGGCCCTTCTCGAGTACCCACTCACGCAGAGTTCGGGCAAGAAGCAGCTGCTCCTTGAGGAGGACCGCCTTCCGGCCGCTGGGCGAACCGATCGCTTCCAGCGAACCCTGCGCCGCTCCTGTAGCCGCAGCGGTTAGCGCCGGAGGCCGCGAAAAAGGCGACCTCGTTCTTCGGCGCGCTTCGTCCGCCAAGATCCAAACGAGTCGACGCCGACCGTGGGAGGAGTTTTGCCAGCGCGGTTGCCGGAACTCGTTCCGTCAACCAACCTCCCTGCCCAAGTCTTGCCGCAGTTGCATGTGATCCTTGGCGCAGGGGGCGGGCGCAGACCCCGCACATCAGTGAAAGCTCCTATGCTTTGCGCTTTTTGCCTTCTACATGCTCCTCTTCGTTATTTGCATGTATTATTTGGCATCCTGCGTAACACGCATGTCCAGTGAGCATCAGCACGCCGAAAGGCCATGTGCTTGCTTCCCTCTTTATTTTCCTCGCCTCTTAGGCAGAAGGAGCGTTCCTCGCGCACAAAGTTTGCCGGGGGAAGGAGATGGGAGAGGAACCAAGTGCTGGAACCAAGTGCTGTCTGAGAAAAAGAAGCCTCGTCGAGGGACGAGCGTTATGCATAAGCTAAGTTATTAGAATTTGAGCAGTTCAGATTCTTAATTTTCGGTTGTCTTCCTTGGACGGCCACACTTTGTATGGAAAACCTGTGCGCGGAGGAACCTACCCGCGGCTAGCCGCACCCTCACCTTGTTTCGAGTACGCTCAACGATTCAAGCGAGCTGCGATGAGTGTCGCGCCCTTGTTTCGTTTCCGAGCTCACTCAACAAGCGGAGCGCGATTGCGACTGGCTGCGGCGAGGTTGCTTCCCGGTGAGGCCTTGGCCAGCAGGCTGCTATAAGCCCAAGGGCTCCTTGCCGGGAAGCTCCCCGGGAGCGTAGGGCGAAAAACGTACAAAGTAAAGGGCCAGGACAAGGAAGATAGCAACGCACTGATTGGTTCAGCTAAGGTAGAAACCTTACGCAACTTGTCACAGTGACTAATGAGCTCATAACGCCGTGTGCAGCTACAAAAAAAAGATAAGATAAAGGGGGCCTAGTCTACGCGGTCGCCCTCAATCCTGGAAATCTTGCCCACTCTGGCGATGATGTCGGCGACCTGCTCCTTCAGCGCCTCCATGTCAGCGTCGGCCGGCAGGCTGCGAAGAACGTTGATGAGATTTATACCGGGGTTGCGGTATACAATCTTCGTCAGCACACGCTCCAAGGTTCCCGCGCAGGCCCGGCGCGTCTCCTCGCCCAGTTGCGCGGGGATCTTCTTCCGAAGATCCGCGAGAGCCGGCGCGACCCCTCTGAAGAAGAGGCTGAGCTTGGCGCTGTGAGGGAGGTCCGGGTCCGGAGAGTAGATGAGGTGTTCCAACTTCAACGCCAGCAACTCCTGGTCGATGTTGGATGCAGAGGACACCAGGTCCTCGGTCCACACCGCGACGGTCCGACGGAAGTCTTCGGCCGCAGTGTTGGCGCTCTCCGCCAAGCTTCGCTCCTTGCGGAGCCCCTCCTCCAGCGCGGAGACTTTCAGCTCCAGGGCCTCGATGGAGTCCTTGGCGGCCTTCAGCTCGTCGCCCTGCTTGGAGAGACGCGCCTGGAGTTCGGAGTTGGCGTGGGCGTCCTTCTCCCGCTCCGCATTGAGCGCGCCGACCCTCTCCGCGCTCGCCTTCAACGACTCCTCCAGCTGCGTGACCTTGGCGGCAAGCTCCTCCCTGGCGGCCTCCGCGGCAGCCGCGGCGGCTTTCGCCCCTTTCAGCTCCTCGCCAAGGTCCCGCTCCCGAGCGGCAAGTTCCTCCTCGTGGGAGTTGAGATTGGCCTGCAGCTGGGCAAGCGCTCCCTCTCGCCGGGACAGCTCCTCCCCGGCGAGCCGCTGCTGCTCTTCGGCGTCAGCCTTCTGCAGCACCCACTCCTGGTACTCCCCGGCGAGCCTCTCGCGCTCCTCCGCCACGCCGCGGAGGGCAGCTTGGTTGGCGGCGCGGAGCTCCGTCGCACGCTTCTCCATCTCGACGGCGGCCTCCGCAGCGAGGGCCTCCCGGGAAGCAAGCTTCGCCTGCCGAGCCCGGTAAAGGGCCAGGAGCCGGCGAAGCAGCTTCTCCTCCTCGGGCTCTTCGGCCCCGCCGGGCGCCTCGACAATCTTCAGGCCCGCGGAGGCGAGGACCTCCCCATCAAGGGCCTCGCCCTCCGCAGGGGCCCGCGCAGAGGAGCCCCATGGCACCTGGATGAAGATGCCATTGGGGGCTTCAAGGTAATGGCCCGCCCGCTCCTTTTCGGCGGAGGGGTCGGCGGCCGGCGCAGCACCTGATGCTCCTGCTGCCTCCGGGTCGGCAGTGCGACCGCCGTCCCCCTCCCCGGCCGTTGCGGCCGACGCTGGGGCGGTCTCCTGCGCGGATGACTCGGCAGCTTCCGCCGCGTCCTCGGCGACAGGGGTGTCGCCGCTGCCGCCG
Source organism: Aegilops umbellulata (assembly GCA_032464435.1). Lineage (NCBI taxonomy): Eukaryota > Viridiplantae > Streptophyta > Magnoliopsida > Poales > Poaceae > Aegilops > Aegilops umbellulata. Next base: position 367,362,815 of record CP136054.1, on the reverse strand, counting down.
CGCGCGCCCTCCTCCTCCTCGATGATGATGACCTCCGTCTCCATCTGCTCGGGGGGAGGGGAATCTAGAAGAAGGAGAACAGAGAGCAAAAGAGATTCAAGCAAACATCCAAAAGGAAAAGGCGAACCCAAGATGACTAAGTCGCAGAGCTTACCTTGGCAGACGTCATCAGCGGCGGGTTCCCTCGCCGGGGAGCTCTGCCTTGGCGGGGTCACCACCCTCGCCGGGCTACCCCCCCCCTGGCGGGGTACTCGCCCTCGGCGGAGTGCCCGCCCTTGGCGGGGTGCTCCCCTTTACCGGAGAACTTGGCCTTGGCGGGGACGGCGGGGCCCGCGGCTCCTCGGGGGCGGCTTCTGGCCGCTCCTGCGGCTGCGGCTCCACCTCTGCACGAGACAGTATTATCAAGATACCAGCGCGGGGACGATCCCTCAAACGCGCCCGACAGGCGAAAGTACGGAACCCAGACTTACGCTGGGGGCCGCGCTGGGGGCTACGCAGAGGGCCGCCCCTCGGAGTAGCGCTCGGATCCGGCGGGCTGGGCTCCGGCACGCCCCCAGTTGCCGCGGTGGGCGAGTCGCCCGCAACCTCGACTGCGGGCGCCTTGGCTTTCTTCGCCGCTCGCTCCGCCAAGGTCCTGTAGTTAAGACGAGAAACGAGATCAGAGCCTGCGACAGTCAAGGCCAAGTCCATGAAGATGCGAAGCCTCAAAAGCTCTTACTCCCGTTCGTCCTCGTCGTCGTCGTCACTCAGGGCGGAGAAATCAAACTCCACCTGACGCGCGGCCACGCGGGGAGCGGGCAGCGGGGTCTCCCTCGGGCGCTTGGCGGTCCCGACGGTTGCCGGGGCCCGGGGAGCGGGCGGAGCCGCCGCTCCACCCTCCAAGGGCTCCTTTCCGTGCGGCGCTGCCTCACGGGGCGCCCCTGACGTAGCTGACGCGCCGGGCGCCCTCGTCGCAACCTGGCTCCCCCGGGAGGCTCGTGCCGCTTGGCGGGGTGGTTGTTGCCGGGAGGCCGGCGCCTTTGCCCCCATCGCCGTCCTGCGGAGACGCTTCGCTGGAGAGCGCCGGGGGCTTACACGGGACGAAGAGGTCTCCGACGCTGAGGGAAGGTCATCGGTGTAGAGCTCCCAGGATCCGTCGGAGTCGTCGTCACCACCGTCCTCCGCCTCCACCCCGGCGAGCCCGCTGGACCCAGCGTCCTACGCTGTGGCTCCTTGCCCTCCAGCGGTGGTGGCCCTCGCCGCGGCCTCAACCAAGATCCCCTGGATCCCGGAGTGCCTCAGAGAGGGAACCCCGGCGAGCTCGTCGGGGGGCAGCTTCAGCAGTTCGCAGATCTCCGCCACCTCCGCTTGGCGGGACGCCTCCGCGGCCTCCGCCTCTTCGGGCGAGAAGCCGAACTCCCCGGCCGCTGCGGCTGCGGTGGCCTCTTCAGCCCAAGAAGCCATGCATGCTGCCTCTCGCGCGGTGGTGTCCCGCGTCAGCCCCTGGGCCTCGTCCTTCTTCTTCGCCACCTCCGCCAGGTTGTCGAAGAAGTTCAAGATGACGTCTGGCCTGGGCGGAATCCACGTGCGGTCGACGCCGTGCGAGTCGCACGCGGGCATCATGGCGCGAAGGGAATCCCGGGCCGAGCTGTTGCAAAGAGGCACAACTCCCCGGGGCTCCCTGAACCACTCTGGGTGGGCCGGGTCATGCTTGAATAGCTCCCGGACCATCCCCTTCAGCTCCACCGACGTGAAGTTGAAGTTGAGCCCGGGGCGCAGCCTCATTATGTCCGCCGCGTTGCTATACTCCCAGGCTGGCCTCTTCCTATCTTGAAGAGGGGCGATGCGGCGGCGGAGGAAGTCTGCGCCCACCTCTCCGACGGACAGCCTCGCTGTCCGAAGACGGAGAATCCTGATGAGGGCGGCGTTGAGCTTGCCGTCGTCCGAATCCAGCTCGCTCCATTCCTTGCCGCGCATGACAGGTGTTGTGCGCGGCGCGGTGAAAGATTGCGGCTGGTCCTCGACGACCCAGCACCAGTCGGCGCGCCACTCCTCCCATTTGCCGCGGAGCTCCCCCGGCAAGTAGGAATCCTTCTTGTTCAGGCGGAAGACCCAAGATATCCCTCCAGCGAGGGGGGCGCCGGCCTCTACTCTAGGGATGAAGAAGTGCCTAAAAAGCGCGACGTTTGGATACACCCCAATATAGTTTTCGCACATATGCGCGAAAACCGCCATCGTGAGGACGGCGTTGGGAGTGAAGTCAAGAAGATGGAGGCCGAAGGTGTTCATTATGTCGCAGAAGAAATCAGAAAAAGGAGGGCAAAGACCGCAGTGGAAGAAGGCTGCGAAGAAATAATACCCGCCGGGGTAGTTGCCCTTGGCGGCGGCCGGATAGACTCGGGTGCGGGGATGCGCCTTGGTCTCCTCGGCCCAGAACAAGTAGTACTTGTTCCAGAGCTCCCGCGCGCCGAGCTTCGGCGCGAAGACGAGGTTCTGCTTCCGCAGCAAGGTGAGCATCGCCGCGTGCTCCGATTTCTCCTTCTTGGTCTTCTCCGCCCTCGCCTTCTCAGTCTTCGGGGCCATGGCGGAGGCGGCGAGGGAAGGGAGACGAAGAATCCGGTAGCTCCGCAAGTGCGCGCGAGCGGCGGAGGAAAAATGGAGGCGGAGCGCAGATGGGATCTCTGGAGAAGGGAGAGGACGCAGTAAGGGCGAAGGAGGGGAACCGCCCCCGCTTCCTCTGTCTTATATGGGGAAGGGGCGGACACTCCATTCTCGCCATCAAGAAATCGTGCGCGACGTGACGCGCGCCTGTGCGGTTCAGCCCCGCGCACGCCACCCACGTCACGCTCACCCCGCACGCTTCGCCCCCACGACGCCGCGGTAAGCGCGCGCCGCCTGGGGAAGGCGCGGCGGATGCGGAGTTAAGGAGCAGCGCGACCAAGGCCATGCGTGCCCGTGCACCGTTAGGGCCTGGCCCAACAACGCTCGGCACCATGTGTGGCCCAGGCCCGGGGGCTCCTGTCGGTGTACTAAAGTAGGGGTACCTTAGTACCCCAGACTTGTGCACGGGCAGTCGTAGCACCCTGCGGCAAGGCCCGCCCCGGAAGCGCCAAGAGAAGACCAAGCATCCAAGACAAGGCCCCCGGCAAGAGGAGCTTGCCGGGCCAAGAAGACAAGGCCCCCGGCAAGAGGAGCTTGCCGGGCCAAGAAGACAAGACCCCGGCAAGAGGAGCTTGCCGGGACGACTGAGCCCATGTAAGGCCATCCAAGAACAAAGTATAACGAGACAGAGGATCGAGCCCCCGACAAGAGGAGCTTGTCGGGAAGGCCGAACCCAGGTACCACAAGAGAAGCCAGCCGTGGCGCGCCAAGCGCCCCGGCAAGGCCTGATAGCTGGCACGCTATCAGGCTCAGGAAGACGAACCCCGCGGCAAGCCACTTGCCGCGGCAAGATCGCCACCTCAAGACTGCGCTCCAGCTCGCCCGCCACGCGTCGCTCCGGGGCTTCCCCCGAGGACACGTGGCGAGGCACCGCGCAGCCTGGGGCATGCGGTGGCATGCAGCCGCCATCGTGGCGAACGGTGGCGCACCTAACGGTCCGCCTCGGTGCTGTCTGGGCGACCGTGACGGGCATTTAATGCCCTTGTCCCCTACCGTCAGAAGTAGGTATGATAACACTGTGCCGCACTGTAGCACCACCGTTCCCGCACTATTACAGCTACCACCCCTTTTACACTTTTACCCCTTTCTCTTACGTTGACACCTGTCGGTGACCCCTTTGCGCTATAAAAGGAGGCCCGTGTGCAACGTAGAGGGGGTTCCGGGGTTCGGAGATTCGGCATCCAGACAGCCATACGCTCGGTGCAGCTAGCTCCCCAAGCTCCCGAGCTCCCCAGTTCAATACAACTAAGCAGGAGTAGGGTTTTACGCGTCCATCGCGGCCCGAACCTGGGTAAACCGCCCGTGTGCCCGCTTCGATCTGCTCTCCGCGCTCCCTCCGCCCCCCTCGCCGGACAACGAAAGGGGCTCCGGCCCCATAGGTGCTCGCGGGGGGACGCCCGTCCGCCCCGACACTCACCACCGTGCGTGAGTAATTCCATCGTAGGCTTGCTGGACGGTGATGGGTTGGATGAGATTTATCATGTAATCGAGTTAGTTTTGTTAGGGTTTGATCCCTAGTATCCACTATGTCCTGAGATTGATGTTGCTATGACTTTGCTATGCTTAATGCTTGTCACTAGGGCCCGAGTGCCATGATTTTAGATCTGAACCTATTATGTTTTCATGAATATATGTGAGTTCTTGATCCTATCTTGCAAGTCTATAGTCACCTACTATGTGTTATGATCCGGCAACCCCGAAGTGACAATAATCGGGACCACTCCCGGTGATGACCATAGTTTGAGAAGTTCATATATTCACTATCTGCTAATGCTTTGTTCCGGTTCTCTATTAAAAGGAGGCCTTAATATCCCTTAGTTTCCATTAGGACCCCGCTGCCATGGGAGGGCAGGACAAAAGATGTCATGCAAGTTCTTTTCCATAAGCACGTATGACTATATTCGGAATACATGCCTACATTACATTGATGGATTGGAGCTAGTTCTGTGTCACCCTATATTATGATTGTTACATGATGAACCGCATCTGGCATAATTATCCATCACCGATCCGATGCCTACGAGCTTTCCATATACTGGTTTACACTTATTTACTTTCCCGTTGCTACTGTTACAATCACTATCATATTACTTTGCTACTAAACACTTTGCTGCAGATACTAAGTTTCCAGGTGTGGTTGAATTGACAACTCAGCTGCGAATACTTGAGAATATTATTTGGCTCCCCTTGTGTCGCATCAATAAATTTGGGTTGAATACTCTACTCTCGAAAAGTGTTGCGATCCCCTATACTTGTGGGTTATCAAGACCTTTTTTTGGCGCCGTTGCTGGGGAGCATAGCTCTATTCTTTGAGTCACTTGGGATTTATATCTGCTGGAAACTATGAAGAACTTGAAAGACGAGAAAACAAAAATTTATCCCTCAACTACGAGGGGAGGTAAGGAACTGCCATCTAGCTCTGCACTTGATTCACCTTCTGTTATGAGTAAGCTAGCGACACCTAAACCTGCTTCTGCTATTCGTTCTGATATGTCGCATGTTATTGATGATGCCACTTCTGCTATGCATGATACTTATGATGAAACTACTTCTATGCTTGATACTACTGTGCCCCTTAGTGAATTTCTTGATGAACAAATTGCTAGGGCTAGAGAGAAAGAGATTATTGAATCTGGTAATATTGATGAAAATGATGATGAGGATAGGCTTGTTATTTCTGAAGGTTATATTTTTGATAGAGAAGCTTTTGCTGCTATTTTAGCTTGCAATGATAATGATGAGCTTAGAAGGTTAATAGCTAAATGGAACAAAGAATCACTTAGATATAAAATGAGGCCTGATCCTGCTTTTGCTACTTCACCTATTTGTGTTCCCGATAAGGATTATGAATTCTCTGTTGATCCTGATATAATTACTTTGGTTGAATCTGATCCTTTCCATGGTTATGAATCTGAAACTGTTGTGGCACATCTTACTAAATTAAATGATATAGCCACCCTTTTCACTAATGATGAGAGATCGCGCTACTTTTATATCCTCAAAATATTTCCGTTCTCATTAAAGGGTGATGCTAAGATATGGTTTAATTCTCTTGATCCTGGTTGTGTGTGTAGTCCCCAGGATATGATTTATTACTTCTCTGCTAAATATTTCCCTGCTCATAAGAAACAAGCTGCTTTAAAGGAAATATACAACTTTGTGCAAATTAAAGAAGTGAGTCTCCCACAAGCTTGGGGGAGGCTTCTCAAGTTACTTAATGCTTTGCCTGATCATCCTCTTAAGATAAATAAATACTTGATATCTTTTATTATGGACTAACCGATGCTTCCAGAGATTACCTGGATAGTTGTGTCGGTTCTCTTTTCAGGGAAAGAACACCGGATGAAGCTGAAATTCTATTGAATAATATGTTGACAAATGAAGATAATTGGGCACCTCCTGAGCCAGCTCCTGCTCCAATTAATGATCCTATTCCTAAACCAACTCTGAAGAAGAGAGGTGTTCTATTTTTCAGTCCCGAAGATATGCAAGAGGCAAAGAAATCTATGAAAGAAAAAGGTATTGAAGCCGAAGATGTTAAGAATTTACCTCCTGTTGAAGAAATACATGGTCCTAATTTACCGCCTGTTGAAGAAACATATGATCTTAATCCTTTATTTATTAAAGAACCTCCTGATCCCGATAACCCGACACAGGTAGTAAAGGTAAATTCTCTCTATAGATTTGATGAAGGTGATATTCCTCATTATAAGTCTGCTAGACAATGCCTTGATGAGTTCGATAATTTTATTGTCAAACAAGAAAACTTCAATGCTTATTTTGGTAGACAATTAAAACAAAATGCTTATATGATTAAACACTTGGGTGATTATATGGCTAATATTAAAGGTGAACTTAAACTTGTTAGCAAACATGCTTCTATGGTTACCACTCAAGTAGAACAAGTACTTAACGCTCAAAAAGAAGTGCTCGATGAAATGAATAGTAAGAAAAATGATTATGCTGTTAGAGTGGCTACTAGAACTGGTAGAATGAATCAGGAACCTTTGTGTCCTGAAGGCCACCCTAAGAGAATTGAGCAAGATTCTCAGAGAAATAATATTGATGCACCTAGTTCTTCTAAAAAGAAGAAAAAGAAAAATGATAGAACTGTGCAAACTTCTAGTGAACCTATTGCTGAACCACCTGATAATCCAAATGATATATCTATGTCTGATGCTGAAACACAATCTGGTAATGAACATGAACCTGGTGAAAATGTTAATGATGATGTTCATGATGATGCTCAACCTAGTAATGATAATGATGTAGAAGTTGAACCTGCTGTTGATCTTGATTACCCACATGCAAAGAATCAACATTATGATAAGAGAGACTTTGTTGCTAGAAAACATGGTAAAGAAAGAGAACCTTGGGTTCAGAAACCCATGCCTTTTCCTCCCAAGCCATCCAAGAAAAAGGATGATGATGATTTTGAGTGCTTTGTTGAAATGATTAGACCTATCTTTTTGCGTATGCGATTGACTGATATGCTCAAAATGAATCATTATGCTAAGTACATGAAAGATATTGTTACAAATAAAAGAAAGATACCGGAAGCTGAAATTTCCACCATGCTTGCTAATTATACTTTTAAGGGTGGAATACCAAAGAAACTTGGAGATCCAGGAGTACCTACTATACCATGCTCCATTAAAAGAAATTATGTTAAAACTGCTTTATGTGATCTTGGAGCCGGTGTGTCGCGACCGGTTTTCCGGACATTAATTTCCAGAAAATGGCCGTCGAGCTCATCAGCCCCAGGATTACTGTTAGCTGATGAGGCCTCAACTTGATACAGAAATTCCAAGCAAGAGTACAAAATAAGTAGTACAAGACCATTGTGGCCTATGAGTACATCAAATGGTTTCTAGTGGTTGAGGGCGGAAGCGGTTTGTGGATCACCACGGTCTATGGGACTCCATTTCCCACGGGAACAGCTGACCAGGTTAACTCCTATCTTCGGGAGGCTGCTATCACCGTTGCTTAGGTTCCGAGGCTGTCGTCCCAACGCTCCTCTCCAAGCAAGCAATCTGGCCAAGACAATAGCCAGGGACAAGCCAGTGAGTACTTTGAATGTACTCGCAAACAATAAGAACACAGGTATAATATAGCCACTGATAATCATGCTTTGCAAGATTCTATGCTCACTTAGTTAGTCATGAAAACAAATATCTTGATGCATGCAAGCAGGTTATTCATATGCAACCGAAAATTTATGCAATGACAAAATAAAAATAAGGTGTGTCGATCGGATGTCTGAAGCGACGTCTCGAAAGGATAGTGAAAATGAGTATGCCACAGTCGGGCGTCTCAGCGACACCACTTAAAGGGCTTTAAAAGAAATGCCACAGTCGGGCGTCTTAGCGACACCACATAAAGGGCTTTAAAAGAAATGCCACAGTCGGGCGTCTTAGCGACACCACATAAAGGACTTTAAAAGAAATGCCACAGTCGGGCGTCTTAGCGACACCACATAAAGGGATTATATGAAAATGAAATTATCATAGTGAATATCCAGGAGGTGGTACCGTCCCAGGGGTATTCTTTATTTCAAATCATGCAAAACGGTTAGTCCATAAGGATAATAATAATCATAACCATCATATATCACAAGTCATAATCAATATTCGAGTTTTAGTGGTTTCTCCTCCGAAGACCGACACTAAGACCGACACTTGACCCATCCCAGACTGTAATCCTTAACCATGGACACGGCTATAGGAATAGGTTTAATCTCTGCAGAGGGTGTACTCTTTACCCACGAGTAACGGATTCCTTTAGTCCATCGGGACTAATTCCGTCTATGGTCTTTTAATTGAAAACACACCTGACTTGCACACACCAGCTTAACTCACCGGTGTCTGGAATCACCCACGACACTTGTCAAGCAAACTCTAAGTGGGGAGTCTACAACCTCGCGTAGCATGGGATCAAATTTCTATTGCACGCTCTAAGGGGTATCCCCCTCTCAGTCCCAACCGGATACACCCATGCCCCCGGACCAGGTGGCCTGCCTACCGGATGCAGCCGGTATCTTCCACCATGGCCTCTCTGTACGGTGTGTGCCAAGACAAGGGTTAACAACTTACTGAACCATACCCCACATACGGTAGGGACCAGTGGTAGTATGAAACAAGTATGGGGGTTACCAGAACAAGACTCGATCTATGGCCGACTCAGGAGGCTTATCTGTGTTCCCTGCATGGTTAGCACAACAAAAATACTTCAACCAACAAATCACCACCCATTATACCTTACCATGCCATACCGGATGTAACCGTCCCAACGGAGACCGGCGACAAGCTCACGCCTACCCAAGGCAGAGGCTTTCCCGGATTCCTTACCGGCATGCATGTAAGGCATATGAGGATGATTGTCATCACCCTAGTATGCTCATTTCCAACAGCAATGACATCACAATAATGCATCCATGCAAATGATCATATCGCATGAAATAATAACACTCCGAATTAAGGTGGTGTTATAAACGTGTCAACTAACACAACAAAATTATTATCCCGGGGTTCAGAATGCTTGCCTTAAAGGTGTGGAGAGGTGGGGGTGTTCTCCAAAACTTTTGAAAGTTTTTCTTCTCTTCCAAAAATCCTATTTTCAAAAATATGCAAATAACACATATTTCAAAAACAGTACAAAAAAGTTGTTTGAAATTTTTTCAAATAAATCTTAAAATAAACTAGACAAAATTTGAGAGATGTAGGAAAAATAATTAATTCATTTGGAGTTATATTTAAAAAGATATAGTCAGTCAAAAACTGATTTAAATAAAAACAGAAAAAGAAAACGTTTCAAACGAGAATACGCTTTCGGTCAGAGGAGGCGTACTTGAGGTTTTACGCCTCCACTTAACCCACGTGGACCGGCGCTGGGTCTCGGACGGTGGGCCCGCCTGGCCCACTGGTTAGGTTTGACCAGTCGCCCGTGTCGTCTCCCTCCTCTGCCCGAGTGGAGCGGGGCTCCGGCGATCGTCGCCGGCGAACGGTGGCTCTCCGCGGGCATCCGAGGGTGGAGATGGATCCGCATGACTGGGGTGGTCCTCCCGGTGGTCGAGGGAGGGACGGGGACGGAGTGAGTCACCAGCGGCGAGCTCTGTGGCGGAGGAAGGCCTCGGTGGCGAAGTGGTTTTGGGGCGGCGGTGGTTCCCGATCAAAATTGAGGAGGGGGAAAGGTTCATGGGAGGAAGGGGAAGTTCCTGGTGAAGAGAACGGAGCTGGGGAGGCCTTGGTGGCGCCGGAACGGCCGGGGCAGTGGCGGCGGCTGGAGTTGTCGGAGACGGGGAAGAAAGCCTCCCTGGGTCGAATGGGAGCTAGGGGAGCGCCACTAGGGTGGCCTGAGGGTTGCCTGCTTGCTCGGGGGAGTTCGGGGACCTCCTTTATAGTACGTCCTTGTCGGTTTGCGGCGGCCGGGGATAAGAACGGCGGCGAACCGCCTCACTGTGCTGCAGGGCGACGTGGCGGCGACGAGCGCTAGTGGACATGGCTGTGGATGAGCTCGCGCTGCTCCAGGGGGCAGGTGGCGAGCGCTGGGGGCTTGGGCGGCGCTGGCTAGCGCAGGAGTGGTCGGCGGCGGTTGCGGCCGTGGGCATGCCGCCAAACGGCATCTGACGGCGGCGCTGTAGGGCGCCAGGGAGCGGTCGGGGCCTATTGGCGTGACGCGGCGAGGAGGGGAGTGCGTGGTGAGGTTCTGCAGTGCGGGCCAAGCCAGGGGCGCGCGACGCGGCGGCTCGGGTGCGCGGCTGTAAGTGGCGTGCTCTGGGTGCGCCCAGTGCACGCCCACCAGCTGCTCGGCGAAATGCCAGGGCATGCTAGAGGTCTCGGGTGAGGCTGGGAATTAGCAGACCTAGGTTATGAGTAGTGAGGAGTCTATTGGACAAGGTAGTTAGGCAAGGGAAGCAAGATCACAGTGCAAGCTAAAACTCATGTCAAAACTGGTCATGCCTACAGGGTGCTCGACAGAATGCCACATGCACCTAGGCATCTCTTGGGGTGGCCAAAACTTCCAGAGTGGGGTCTCTATGGATGTATGAGAGGGTGGTGAAGTTAGTTTGTTTAAAGAAGAAACTTGTTAGTGCAATTTTTGCAAAACTCCAGTTCTGGACAGAAGGTAAATGGCATCACAACATGGACCAAAAGTGTTCCAAAGAGTGCATGCTCCTAGACTTATGGGTTTGGTAGGGTTGGCTACAAGTAGAAAAAGGAATCATGGGTAAAGGAGCAACTAAAAATGTGGTTGATGTACAAACCAGCAAGTTGGGCCAGAATGAAGATGAGGTTGATTCACTCAAATTTTTCAAAGGACCTCACTGGGTTTTTGCATAAAGTTGAATCATATGCTACTACTAACATCCCATAATTTTGGTGGAGGCTAGAGAGAAGCATTTAAATGGGTTATAGTGCAAAATTGCCCACTGGACCAGAGAAGAAAATTGGGTGTAGAGCTCAAAATATTTTATGAATGAAAGTTATTTTTGTACAAAGGTGATTTAAAAACATCACATGACATCTCCAAATTTTTGTGGGATTTTTGAATAAATTCTTAAAGAGGTTGTAGTTCAAATATGACCATTTAACCTGTAAAAACCATTTTCAAGAAAATAAAGAGCAAGCAAATTAATTATGTAAATTTGTTCTACTAATAAAAGAAAAGTTTTTCTTGAGAGGTTTAAACAAGTCCAAAAACATATTTGAAAAGTTCTCTTTTTGGGGGAAAACTCCATAATGACCAAGGGGATAATGGTTCAAAAATAAAAAGGGAGCTCAGAAAATTAAAGTTTTAATTCCTGGCAAAATTTTGATTAATAAAACAAGGTCAAAAATTTTGGGGTGTCACACGGTGTTAGTGTTATGCCTCTCTCTTTATATCGTAGACTTGACTTGAATAAGTTGACACCTACTAAAATATCTTTGCAAATGGCTGATAAATCAACTGCTATACCTATCGGTATTTGTGAGGATGTGCCTGTTGTGGTTGCAGACGTTACTATCTTAACGGACTTTGTTATTCTTGATATTCCCGAGGATGATAGTATGTCTATTATTCTTGGAAGACCTTTTCTTAATACTACAGGGGCTGTTATTAATTGCAACAAAGGCAATGTCACTTTTCATATTAATGGTAATGAGCATACGGTACACTTTCCGAGGAAACAACCTCAAGTCCAGAGTATCAACTCTATTGGAAAAATTACATCGATTATATTTGGAGGTTTTGAATTTCCTCTTCCTAATGTCAAAAAGAAATATGATATACTTATTATTGGGGATGTGCATATCCCCGTTGAGGTAACCTAGTGTTATTCGAATTTCTCCGGTTTCATGTTAATCGGAATGAGTTTGTTAACAAGACTTGATCAACCTTGTTAGTGGATTCCTTTTGATGAGCATGAGATGGATGAAACTAGAAGCACAACCTTCTGTACCCTCTCTATACTTTCTATTTTTTAGTTGAAATAAAGTAAAAATAGTATTTTTCTGTCTGTTTCCTGACTTATCCGTGTAATATAAAAATATCCCGAAAATAAAAGTCCTCAGAATGCCATGCTAATTTAATATGATTTTTTCGGGAATATTTGAGGATTTATGGTGCAAAAATCACCGCAGGGGGAGCTGCCATCTGGCCACGAGGGTGGAGGGCGCGCCCTACCCCCCTGGGCGCCCCCTACCTCGTGGGCCCACGGTGGCCCTCCTCCACTTATCCCTGCACCATCCTCTTCTTCTTCCTCCCACAAACAAGAAAAACCAACTCAAGCACGAGTTCCAGCCCTCTTTGCTGTGATTTTCGATCTCCTTGCTCAAAGCACCTCTCGCAAAACTGCTTGGGGAGATTGTTCCTTGGTATGTGACTCCTTCATTGGTCCAATTAGTTTTTTTCTAGTGCTTTATTCTTTGCAAATTTGTGCTACATAGGTGACCATGTTCTTGAGCTTGCATGTCAAATTTATATGGTTCAAAGTAGTTCTAATGCTGTATATAAGCCTTAGACACTTGTAGGAGTAGTTGCTATCAGTTTTATTGAGTTTGGTTCCCTTTTGTTTGAAGTTACTAAAATTTTCAGATTATTTCAGAAAATAATGAAGAGACTTTTGAGGGGCTCATCGAGCCGAATCTCAAAGGATAAACAAAATGAAGAAGCACAGAGGCCCAAAAATAATTTGCCTCGTACCACAGAGATCCGGCCGTGTGAATGGCCTTCCGATAATTTCTTGATACAGGCCGGGATTTATGAGGATTTCTATTCATTGATTGAGAATGTCGGCCTCACCGACTTCGTCCGCAACCAACGTGCTCAGTATCTCTTACTCACAAATACTTTTGTGCAAAACTTCTACTTTTTCCCTAAGGAATCACCTCCTTCAGTAGAGTTTCATTTATATGACGTTGTTAAGAAAATGCCATTGTCTGAATTTTGTGAAGTCTGCAACATACCCCCTGAGGGTACCTTAGAGGAACCACCCCATAAAGAGGTGGAAGCGTTTATTAACACTATCTCCGTGGGAGAAACCAGGAAGGTTTCTGATGAAAGAATCACTAGCATACATTTTCCTGTATTACGCTATTTTGCCTTATTTGCTAGTCGTTGCTTGATTGGTCGCGGGAACTGTGGGAACCTTAGTGTTCCTGATATTATTATATCACGATAACACTGTTAGCATGGGCGGAATTATTGCTAGACGGTTAAGTATTAACCGTACTAAGGGTCCCATCTTTGGAGGCATTTATGCTTCACGCCTCGCTGCACATTTTAACATAGCTATTAGGCTTCATGAGAAAGAAGAAAGATTGTTGCCTAGTGCTTATCTAGATTATAAGAGTATGCTAGTGCATGATTTTCTCGTTAAGGGCAGGGAAGGAGAGCTCAAATATAAATTATTCTTTCATAAACATCATCCTGAAACTATTACCTTGCCTGCTCCTTCTTTGTTTAATTTTGTAGTACCCTATCTCGTTATGTGGGCTGCCGTTCAAGCTTACCGGAATCCTGCACCAGCCCCGGAACCTGAACCACGAGATGAGCCTCCAAGACAATCTATTTATTCTTGGGATCCAGAGATGGCTGTCAGCCAGTGGCAGTCAGAGTCTTCTTCATCACAGTATGATCCCAACTATTCTTCTTCGCAGTACGACCCCAGCTACACCTACGGGTATCCACCAGGCTATCCCTGGCAATAGACCAACTTAGGCCAAAAGCCTAAGCTTGGGGGAGTACGTATTTCTCACCGACATTACATTTATGTCCACACACACTCATTGCTAGATGTCGGTGCTCATACTCTTTCACTATAATATCCATGTTAGTCTATTCTTTTTCCTGCTTTCTTCTTGTGTGTTTGTTAAACCTTAAGAAAAAACCCAAAAAATTAGTAGTAGTTTATTTTTTCTGCTGTAGTAGTAATTAAAAGGAAACCCCAAAAATATTTCCCGTTCTTCTTTTGCTTGTTGGGAGCTTTCCCGTGTAAATAGTTTTTATTTCTTTTCTTTTCTTTGGGGTCGATAGGAGAAGGACCATGATTAAATTGTTAAAGTGGCTCTTCTATGCATTATTGTTGACTTAACCTAGATCCCATATTGCCTTGTCTTCTCCTGTTTATTGAATGCTCGCAGATTCCAGCTTAGTCCAATGCACGTGCACTCTTAATATAATTCACATCGTTCGGTCGTGCAAGTGAAAGGCAATTATGATGATATATGATGGACTGACTGAGATGGGAAAAGCTGGTATGAACTCGACCTCTTTTGTTTTTGTAAATATGATGAGTTCATCGTTCTTGATTCAGCTTGTTATGAATAAACATGTTTGCAATGACAATTAGAGATCGTAGTTACTTGTGCCATGCTTGATTAGCCATGAGTTATAATGGTTTACCTTGCGTGCCAACATGCTATCGAGATGGTTATGATGTGGTATGATGGGGTGGTATCCTCCTTTGAATGATTTAAGTGACTTGACTTGGCACATGTTCACGCATGTAGTTGAAACAAATCAACATAGCCTTCACGATATTTATGTTCATGGTGGATTATATCCTACTCATGCTTGCATCCGATGTTTATTAATTGTAATGCATGTACATGGCTGTTGTCGCTCTCTAGTTGGTCGCTTCCCAGTCTTTTGCTAGCCTTCACCTGTACTAAGCGGGAATACTGCTTGTGTATCCAATCCCTTAAACCCCAAAGTTATTCCAAATGAGTCCACCATACCTTCCTATATACGGAATCTACCTGTCGTTCCAAGTAAATTTGTATGTGCCAAACTCTAAACCTTCAAATAAACATTCTGTTTTGTATGCTCGAATAGCTCATGTATCAACCAAGGCTGCCCTTATCTTCCATGTTAGGCGGGTTATTCTCAAGAGGAGTGGACTCCGCTCCTCACTCACGAGAAAATGGCTGGTCACCGGGATGCCCAGTCCCATGCTTTATGCAAACTAAATCAAAATTAATTGCAAACAAAACTCCCCTGGGACCTGATGTATGTTGGAGACACTCGTTGTTTCGAGCAAGTCATGGATTGATGCTTGTTGGTGGAGCGGGAGTATAAACTTTACCAATCTGTTTGGGAACCGCCTATAATGTGTGTGACATGGAAGATATCGTCATCTCTTAGTTGTTATGTTGACAATGAAAGTATACCGCTCAAAATATTATTTATCTCTATTTCAAAACCGAGCTCTGGCACCTCTACAAATCCCTGCTTCCCTCTGCGAAGGGCCTATCTATTTACTTTTATGTTGAGTCATCACCCTCTTATTAAAAAGCATTAGCTAGAGAGCACGGCTATCATTTACATTCCTTACTGTTAATTTATATTGGGTGTGACTATGATTGGATCTCTTTTACCATGAATTACAATGTCTAGTCAGTCCTTGATCTGTAAAGGTGCTCTGCATTTATGTTTTGCGGTCTCAGAAAGGGCTAGCGAGATACCATCTTATTATATCATATTATGATTGTTTTGAGAAAGTGTTGTCATCCGAGATTTATTATTATGGCTTGCTAGTTGATTATGCTATTGATATGAGTGATTATGAGACCTGAGAATTATTGCAAATGTGTTTAGTTATAATCTTTGCTGAAAACTTGAATGCTAGCTTGACATATTTAAAACAACAAGAGCAAACAGAGTTTGTAAAAGTTTTTCTTTATTTCTTTCAGTTTGTCAACTGAATTGCTTGAGGACAAGCAAGGGTTTAAGCTTGGGGGAGTTGATACGTCTCTGTCGTATCTACTTTTCCAAACGCCTTTGCCCTTGTTTTGGACTCTAACTTGTATGATTTGAATGGAACTAACCCGGACTGACGCTGTTTTTAGCAGAATTGCCATGACTTTTGTTTTATGTGCAGAAAACAAAAGTTCTCGGAATGACCTGAAACTCCAAGGAATATCTTACAATATATAATATAAAATCCTCGCCAAAGATGAAGACCAGGGGGCCCAGACCCTGTCCATGAGGGTGGGGGCGCCCCCCCCCCTAGGGCGCGCCCCCTACCTCGTGGGCCCCCTGGAGACTTTCCGACGCCAACTCCAACTCTATATATTTGCTTTCGGGGAGAAAAAAATGAAGGAGAAGAAATCATCACGTTTTACGATACGGAGCCGCCGCCAAGCCCTAAAACCTCTCGGGAGGGCTGATCTGGA
The DNA here is from genome assembly GCA_032464435.1 of Aegilops umbellulata. Classification (NCBI taxonomy): domain Eukaryota; kingdom Viridiplantae; phylum Streptophyta; class Magnoliopsida; order Poales; family Poaceae; genus Aegilops; species Aegilops umbellulata. The sequence continues at coordinate 367,346,520 of CP136054.1, read as the reverse complement.
GTCCGTTCGGGGCCCCGGAGAGGGGGATTCGTCGCCGTCGTCACCATCAACCATCCTCCATCACCAATTTCATGATGCTCACCGCCGTGTGTGAGTAATTCCATCGTAGGCTTGCTTGACGGTGATGGGTTGGATGAGATCTATCATATAATTGAATTAGTTTTGTTAGGGTTTGATCCCTAGTATCCACTATGTTCTGAGTTTGATGTTGCTATGACTTTGCTATGCTTAATGCTTGTCACTAGGGCCCGAGTGCCATGATTTCAGATCTGAACCTATTATGTTTTCATGAATATATGTGAGTTCTTGATCCTATCTTGCAAGTCTATAGTCACCTACTATGTGTTATGATCCGGCAACCCCGAAGTGACAATAATCGGGACCACTCCCGGTGATGACCATAGTTTGAGGAGTTCATGTATTCACTATGTGCTAATGCTTTGTTCCGGTTCTCTATTAAAAGGAGGCCTTAATATCCCTTAGTTTCCATTAGGACCCCACTTCCACGGGAGGGTAGGAAAAAAGATGTCATGCAAGTTCTTTTCCATAAGCATGTATGACTATATTCGGAATACATACCTGCATTACATTGATGAATTGGAGCTAGTTCTGTGTCACCCTATGTTATGACTGTTACATGATGAACCGCATCCGGCAAAATTACCATCACCGATCCGATGCCTACGAGCTTTCCATATACTAGTTTACGCTTATTTACTTTCCCGTTGCTACTGTTACAATCACTACAAAATACCAAAAATATTACTTTGCTTTCTTAACTCTTTTGTTACCATTACTGCCACTATCATATTACTTTGCTACTAAACACTCTGCTGCAGATACTAAGTTTCCAGGTGTGGTTGAATTGACAACTCAGCTGCTAATACTTGAGAATATTCTTTGGCTCCCCTTGTGTCGAATCAATAAATTTGGGTTGAATACTCTACTCTCGGAAACTGTTGCGATCCCCTATACTTGTGGGTTATCAAGACCTTTTTCTGGCGCCGTTGCCGGGGAGCATAGCTCTATTCTTTGAGTCACTTGGGATTTATATCTGCTGGACACTATGAAGAACTTGAAAGACGAGAAAACAAAAATTTATCCCTCAACTAAGAGGGGAGGTAAGGAACTACCATCTAGCTCTGCACTTGATTCACCTTCTGTTATGAGTAAGCTAGCGACACCTAAACCTGCTTCTGCTATTCGTTCTGATATGTCGCATGTTATTGATGATGCCACTTCTGCTATGCATGATACTTATGATGAAACTACTTCTATGCTTGATACTACTGTGCCCCTTAGTGAATTTCTTGATGAACAAATTGCTAGGGCTAGAGAGAAAGAGATTATTGAATCTGATAATATTGATGAAAATGATGATGAGGATAGGCCTGTTATAATTGTGGGTTATCACCAGTTTCGCAGCAAGCTGGCCCAGATATGATTCCAACTGGCCTTTCTTGGCTTTGAGGCTCCCAATCTCATCAGTCAGCTGGTTGAAAGTGCTAGTTGTCGACTAGAGGGGGGTGAATAGGCGATTTTTATGAAAGTCTTCAAAACATGTAAGTTTCAAAGACAAACAATAGAAATGACCCTATTGATATGCAGCAGATGATAAACTACACTAAGCAAGCCATAGTCAAGTATGCAATAACGTGAGAGTGCGAGGACAAATAGGAGCTAGTTAGTAAGGATCAGGATGGAATATGGTATGAAGCCAAACTACGATAATAGTCAGACAGTGAAGACAAATAGGTAAAGCAAACAGGCAATGACTTCACGAAGACAAACTCTAAGTAAAGAGAGGGAGAGGATAGAACCAGTTACTTGTTGAGGACACAAGATTTGTTGGACCAGTTCCAGTTGCTGTGACAACTGTATGTCTGGTTAGGGAGGCTGATATTCAACTCAGAAGATCGCGTCTTCACCTTGTTCCCCTTGAGCTAAGGACACCCAGTCCTCGCCCAATTACTCTCGTAAGTCTTCAAGGTAGACTTCCAAACCTTCACATACTTTGTTCAACGGCGATCCACATTGACTCTTGGAAGCTCAGAACGCGACGCCTAACCGGCTGGAGGATTCACAGTCCTCAAGTGTAATAAGTCTTCAGGTCACATAGACAGAAAGACTTCAGTGATGCCTAACACTCTTTGGCTCTGGGTGTTTGGGCTTTGTCCTCGCAAGGATTTCTCTCTCTCAAAAGCTTCGAGGTGGGTTGCTCTCAAAACGACAAAAGCCGTGCACTAACTCTGAGCAGCCACCAATTTATGGTGTAGGGGGTGGGCTATTTATAGCCACTAGGCAACCCGACCTGATATGTCTAAAATGACCCTGGGTCACTAAGGAACTGACACATGTTCCAACGGCCAGATTTCAAACACACACACGGCAACTTTACTTGGGCTACAAGCAAAGCTGACTCATACAGCTCTGGATAAGATTTGCTCTCATTGTCTTCGCCCGAAGACATAGGATCTGGGTTGAGCATCACTTCAGTCACTCTGACTTTGTTCACTTGGACCCCACTTAATAGTACGGTGGTTCCTATGACTCAACAAAGAAGAAAAGGAAACAACGAAATGACTCAGCCTTCGCGCCCCATAGTCTTCATGCAATGTCTTCTCTTGTCATAGTCTTCAATGTGAATATCTTCCCATACCACCATTCTCTTCAATGTCTTCATACATTTTTAGGGGTCATCTCCAGTAGATAAACCGAATCAATGAGGGACTATTACCTGTGTTATCCTGCAATTCTTACAAACACATTAGTCCCTCAACCAGGTTTGTCCTCAATACTCCAAAACCAACTAGGGGTTGCACTAGATGCACTTACAATCTCCCCCTTTTTGGTGATTGATGACAAACTGGTTGAAGTTCTCAACGGGGATAAAAGTATGTGAATTGTAAAGGATTTAGGAATGCAAATGGCACAAATTTTCTTCATAAGTAATTTGTCTTCATAAGTGGCAAGGGCTCCCCCTGAAGATGTGCATATAAGTAATTTTCTTTTGGAATGCAAATGCACATGGCAGGTTGTACTTGTGGAGATCCTCTTCAACTTATGAAGACAATTCATCATGCATGATTTGATATAACGACGATAATGACATGCATAATGAAAAATGGACGTCTGCAGAATGACCTAAGTGCGGAAGTTATCATCGCACATGCGGAATTTATCATCGCACCACAGAATAGCAAATAAGTAGCAGACGACCATCGAGTTTAAGTGTTACAACTCAAAGAACCAAATGTATCGAAAAGTGAGAGTTGTAAACACTAGGCAAAATATAAAGCAACCGCCCATATGAACCCGCTTGAAGAGTAGCAACTCATATGCTTCTCCCCCTTGTGTCAGTAAGGACCAAAATGGTTTGAAGACATAGAGCCTCTACTCGTTCCCAGAAGGAGTAGGTGAAGCTACAGGGTCGGTGTCGGGGTTTGGCCGTGCAGAAGAACTTGGTGCAGTGTCGACATGCACTGAAGTTGGAGGTGGTGAGGTAGCATCATCTTGATCATGTATGACTCTGGCATTCACCGTTGCAGCTAAGGAGGAATAGTCAGAGTCTTCAAGAGAGGGAGTCCGACGCGAAATAGCATTCCTTGGAGGAGTGGAGTCAAACTTAAATCTTTCAGTGAAGCCATCGTCTTGAAGATCTGCTTCAGCACTAAGCAAGGTTAAACTCTTCCATGACCTCCGATAGGTTTCATGAGTGACAAATGCATTCTTGGTGGCAAGATTGCGAATGCGATTTACGTCCACCAAGAGGCTTTGCATCTGTCGCTTCAGCCAGTAGTGATGCTTATCCTGTTTCTGATGCAGGGCAACGAGAAGCTCTCGGTCATTGAGAACACGAGATCGCTTCCGAGGCCTTTGGGCAATAGTGCTTTCAGTGGCTTCAGTATGGGCACGGTGAGGGAAGCGTGTATTGCCAGCCAAAGGATAAACACGAGTGACGGACTGAACTCCTTTAATGGGCTGTGAGAAGCTTTGGTGATCAGCATTGTGAAGAGAAACATGCTCCTTGGCAGGCTCCGGGTATATGGCTTCAACTGACATATCAACCTCTGGCAAAAATATCAGATGGTTGTGTGCGGAAGGTTGGTAGTTGACGGCAAAGTGAAGCTTGATAAGGCGCATAACCCATGGAGCATAGAACTTCAGACCAAAGAGATCAGAGCCTGATGCAGCCAATTGTCTAATAAAGAAGTCTTGAGCATTGAAGCTGATTCCATTGAAGATATAAAAGACAAATGTCTTCATCACTCCTTCAAGCTTTGCTGCAGAAGAATGTCCTTTGATAGGACAGAGAGTTCGCCTAATGATATGATAAATAGTGCGGGGCAGATACTCTAGGTCTTCAACAAAGAACTCTCTTGGGTATTCAGCATGGAGTGGCAGAGGCTTCATCATGCTTAGCATTTGGCTCGTGTTGGGCTCTGGCTTCTGAAAGATGCTCTCCAATGCATTGCGGTGAAGCTGACAACCAGGCTCAAAGAGTTCACCTGGAGTGGGCAGGCCAGTTAGCTCAATGATATCAAGAGCTTTGGCTTCATGATGGACATTGCCTGTCATCCACTCAAGGACCCAAGTCTTCGGATCCCTGTTGTAGCTGCGAATGTGGAGGGTAGCATAAAATTGTAGCAGAAGCTCTTCATTCCAATGCTCCTTATCAGTCACAAAATTCAGCAGACCAGCATCACGGAAGCAGTCAAGGGCTTCTTCAAGGCAGGGCAGTCCAGCAATGGCTTCAGTGTCTAGACGCATATGTGGAAAGATACGCCCCTGGTCATAGAGAACATAGGAATAGTAGTTGTGCTGCTGATAGCTCCAGAACCGATCTGATGAAATCCTTGGCTTGGAATAGGGGTTCTTGGCACTATCAAAGAAAGTGTTGTGCGCAATGAAGCCATTTGCATTGAATGACCCTGGTGAAGTTGCGGTACCTGGAAACCTTGGCAACCTTGGCTTAGGCTTCTGGACCTAAGGCCTGTGCTCGATATGATAGTTAAATTGTGGACCGGCAGTAGGTGGAGGAACCAGAATGGGCCATCTAACAATGACCAGCTGACCATGATCATATGCTTGCTCGATGGTGTGTGGCCGTGGACGCGGTACAGGAGCAGTGGCAATGGTAGTGGTATTGACTTCAGGCTGCAGATTTGCGTCAGGTGCAGCATTGGCTTCAGGTGCAATTACTTCGTGCACCACATTAACTTCAGGCGCCATATTAGCTTCAGCCATGACAACATCATTGGTTTCAGTGTTGGTTGTCGCCTCAATGTTATCAACCTCCACTCGAGTAGTTGGAGGGTCGGACACGTTCTCCTCGAGAACAACTTCAGGGTTGGTTGGGGGTGTAGTAACATGTTCTTCTTCATCTCTTGGTTCTTCTTGGTCATCGGCTGATGCAGCCAGAATGTCTTCAGCCACGTTAGCTTCAGACCCGGAGTTGTTCACAGTTGGAGAGGCTTCAAGAAATACTTGGCGAGATACTGATTGGTGCTCTTCTCCTTCTGGAACACTCGACGGAGTGACTTGTGGCCTTGGTCCTTTACTAAGCCTGCGGAATGCTGGCGACGCTTGTGGAGATGGAGTTGTCTGGGCCACAAGGTCTTCATCTTCAAGCACCGGAGTGGTGACTTGAGTTGGGGGAGTAGTTGGTGTTTCTTCTTGTCGGGGGGAGTCTTGAGGGTGATCAGCCCATGAATCATCCTGAGCAATTGGCGTCAAGGGACGACCAATGCTGATGAGTTCGTTGTTTGTGAGAACAGGCGATGATACCACATTTTGCTCGATCTGAGGAAGGACTTCATCATCTTCTACATTGTCATGTTGACCAATGTCTTTAGCTGCGGTGGGGTCAACAGCTGGAATGTCTTCAGCTTCAGGGGCCTCTGTGGAAGCAGGCTCATGAACTATCATACAACGCTCTGATGTTCAGATGCAGGACGAGCAACATAAATTGGCTCGACGACAAGGGGCTCTGTGGGAGCAACCCGATCCTTCTTCTTGGTTTTTCACTTCTTGGCAGGTGGAGCCTCGTCAGTGGTGTTCTTGGTCTTGTGCTTTCTGGCTTTGGCTTCAACTGCCCTCGTTTTCTTGAGCTCCGAAGCCACTATGGGGACCTTAGGATTCACGCCTGTCATACTGGCCAGGAAGACAATGCGAGGTTCTTCCCGCATGGATGCTTCAGCTTGGTCCACAGTTGGCTTCTTCTTGGCAGCCATCGGGTCAATGCCAGGATGCCCAAGTGCCTTGTGCTTCTCAGCTTCATTGTAGGCTTGAACACATTTGGCAGCCAAGAGCTTCATGCGCTCTCGAGAACCTTTGGCTTCATCACGTTTCTTGTGAAACGCCTCCTTGAGCTCATGCATCATGGTCTTGAAGTTTTGGACGTCTATCACACTGAGGTTGGCCATATGCTTCTTGAACTGAGCCTTTTCATAGTCAATCTTGTGCTTCAGTTCAACAATTTTCTGAGCTAGAGCTAGCTCAGGAGCAATGGCTCCATGGAAGGAGACGCTGAGGCCAATGGGGAGTTGGAGATCATCAAAACTGAAGTTTGGGCTGTCAAACCACTCGTCAATGAATTTGTTCAGTATGTCCACATCGAAGAGGGGAAGATCATTCAGGATTTCCGCCTCTTGATTGCTCTTTATTAGCAGCTCAAGAGCATCATCGCCAAGATCATCGTCACTAGACAGATCAATGGCGTCGTCCTCATTCCTCAGAACGGCAGCAGGGGTCGGTGCTTGACCAGTAGGCTGTACGGGCTTCTTCTTCTTCTTAGACTTGGAGATGCGAGAGAGATCTTCAGAGTGCACGCTTGGTGCAGGAGGAGCAGTGGCCAGAGGCTTCGCTTGCGAAGCTCTTGGTGCAGCTGAGGGCTTCGAAGCCTTGGGTTTCTTCAGTTTCTTAGACTTCGGTGGTGCAGGCGCTTCGTCAGAATCAGCGTCATCTGCAGAGTGATCCACAACTGCCCCTTGAACCATGATGTGAGTGATGAGACCCTCTAGGTTGTAGAAGGGCCCAACAAGATTGGGTTCAGCTTCGCGTGTGCCATCGGCACGAGGAGCAGAGGGACCTGGGTTGAAGTCTAATCCCCGCGACTTCTTGTTCTCTTTGGCTGAGTTCTTGGCAAACTGAAAGTTGCGCTTGAACGGATTATCGTCACGACACCATAGCAGAGAGGATGGGTCGGCATCAGCAGGCTGCGGTCCACGGACCATGCAAGGGTAGAAACCCTGATCAATGGCTTCAGCTCTGGACCTGGGTGGAAGATTTTTGTACAAGATGTCTCCCCAGGGTCGCTTGATGGCATTCTTTTCAGCATATTCCTGGGTCACAAACCTGTACATGAACCATTGTTCTGCCCAATATCTTCAAATCCATTGGATTCGAGTTTTGCGTTGTCCATAGCTCTCCTCGGGATCAGTTTTGTATAGCTCATAGAGATCTTCGGGTAGATCCATTGATGTGCCCCCGCGGCGCTGTCTGCCTCCCTTCCTTGCTGATTTTTCTACGGCCATGTAGTCCAGACTGAATGGCTTCAAAGCTGTCAAAGTCTTCAAAGGCTTCCGCTTGCTGGTCAAACAGGAACTGGCTTCGGGAGAGTTAATGTGATGCTGTAAGAATTCTGCAAACGAATGTAGATTATGAGAACCAAGGGATTCTCCCACAGACATGTACCTGTGATAGCATTAGAGATGCGAGGGAAGGGGAGAGGTCATATGCATTCTCAGAAGATTTTGAAGATAAATCGGTTTAGAAGACATTGACCTCATAGCGCGAAGACATTCACTTATATGTTGAGAGTTGGTTCCAGATTTGTACGAATCCAAGAATAAGTACAAGTGAGGAATCTAACTGGATGTGAAGCTTAAGTGAATATACTAGGCAGTATATGAGATGCAGACAGGATAGATCTAAGATTGAGTAGGCAGAAACCAATTTTGGTAAACAAGATGAATCTTTGAGGATCAAAAAGATGGTAAAAAGAGAGTTTTATTTACCACGCGAAGAACTACTAGATGGGAAGAGTAGGAGACCGAGCAGTTCAATCCACCGTGCCCTAACTTGGCGACGAAGGACACCTACGGCGGCGGCGGAGAGGACGATGTCCGCGGCCGGCGTGAAGACGGCGTCGGTGAGGTCGCGACAGCTAAGCGCTTCGTCGCCGGCATCGTCTAAAGCTAGCGGTGGCGCTAGGGTTTTGATGAGGTGGAGAGGTGGAAGAAGGTTTTCTTGACAGTAAGGGGACATGTATTTATAAGGAAGTATGCAGCACATCGCAATTACGCAGGTGCCCCTGGCGGTTCACATCTGAGGAACACATGGCAAGCATGCAACATACTTGGTGTTGTCTCACGTTCCCACGCTCGCCTGAACTGTCGGATGGTCGTTCCGGCTTCTCCGGATTTCAGGCAATTATGATAGAGCATTTAAAATAGACTTAATGTTTGTCTCTGTATCTTCGCATCAAGAACGACGGATGTTGTGATGATTTGCATAGGCTAGCAATATGCGAATAGCTTCAAGCCTAGCCACAAGAGCAAATGTTTCGTCAAAGTCAATCCCTTCAACTTGAGTGTATCCTTGAGCAATGAGATGAGCCTTGTTTCTGACAACTTGACCATGCTCATCTTGCTTGTTTCGATAAATCCATTTTGTGCCTATTATGTTGTGATTTCGAGGGTCAGGACGCTTGACAAGTTCCCAGACATTGTTCAGTTTGAACTGTTGAAGCTCTTCTTGCATGGCTTGAATCCATTCAGGTTCCATGAAGGCTTCAGCAACTTTCTTGGGTTCAAATATTGAGACGAATGCAAAGTTGTCGGTGTTCTGGGAACGGGGGTCCCCAAACTTGCCTGCCTGCGGCCTGCAGCGTGGCTCAAAGGAGGCCCAGCACGGCCCATCTTCATCAACACAAGACCCAAGACCCTCGCAAGGGGCCAAGCCTCGCGGGGCGGATGACGCAGAGCTTCCTCGGGCACGGCCTCATCAGGCTGGCTCACGAGGAGGCGGAGAGATCAAGGCGGGATACCTCACGAGGTGCCCATGACGTAAGCCGTGACGACCAAGGGCGCCAGGCGGGTGCCAGCCTGCACAGTGTCCTCCATTTCCTCTTTGGTGCTAAGGGGGCAAGCGCAGGCGAGAGGATCAAGCAAAGGCATCCATTTCGGTTCAACGAGACCAAGACCAGCTCCGCGACAAGGAGGAAGTCATCGTGGAGCCCGAGCCAGCGTCACCACCAGAGCCTTTGGCAGGCGAGGACCAACTTTAGTCAGGATAAGTGTACCAGATGTTCCCCTTCAAAACGGCCAACTATTGGCGCCCTTCCCACTCAATATTTGGGAAGAGGCCCAGGGCCTTTGCCTATAAATAGGACTAGCCACACCCAGGGTAGAGGGGGGATCGAGATCAACGAATCAAAGTAGAGGCAATCAGACAGAAAGAGAGAGAGAGAGAGAGAGAGAGAAGGGCGACTGAACCCCTCTAGCAGTTCATCGCCCCAGCTAAAAACAGACCCTCGCGAGGCTGTTCTTCCTTGTATTATTCATCCTCATCATCCCAAGAGGCAATCCACCACACCACACTGGAGTAGGGTATTACACCACATCGGTGGCCCGAACCAGTATAAACCTTGCGTCTCTTGTGTTGTTCTTTCAGTAGTTTTAGATCTTTGCGAGATGGAGAGGAAGAGAGCATAATCTCTGCGCGCACCCCAGAGTTCGAACCTTAGGGTCTGCCGGAACCCGAAATCCGACATTTGGTGCGCCAGGTAGGGGTGCGCCGGAATTTGTTCTCCATCGCTCCGCTCTCCTCCGACCGTCGCATCCATGTCCGACGCCCGCAGGGCCCGCGCCGAGCGCCGGGCCGCCATCGCTTCCTGCGTCGCCCAGACGGCCCCTGTCGGCGGGCGTCCTCGTCGTTCCCCGTCGCCCGCCGTCAACGCCGCCCCCGGCCCGGCGGGGAACGGGCGGCAAGCGCCGTCTCAGCATCCGTCAGTGCAGCGAGACGGCCGCGCCGCTACACCAACGCCCCTGGTCATCGCGGCCCTCTTGAGCGGCTCGCAGGCGCCGCCCACAAGTCGCCACGTCAAGCCATTTGTCTGCCAGGTCAGCGCCGCTTCCGTGCGGCAGGGGGCTCCCCCGGATCGGGCGGCGCCCAAGGCCGGCCTGACCTTCAGCTCGGAAGACCACCCCTCCAACTCGGCAAGCTCGGGCGCGCTCCCATTGTTGTGCACCCCCACCATCTGCCAGGTGGCCGTCACCAGAACCCTCATCGATGGCGACGCAGGCCTCAGCGTGCTTTCGGTTGAGGCCTTCAATCTCCTTCGCATACCCCTGGAACGGCTGCGACCCAGTCGGCCCTTCTCGGGCGTTAGGGGCGGGTCATCCAGCTCCCTGGGACAGGTCCGGCTCCCAGTGACCTTTGGCACCTACGACAATTTCTGCACGGAGATGGTCGACCTCGACATCGCCCCCATCGGCCTCCCCTACAACGCCATCCTTGGGTACCCCGCGCTAGCCAAGTTCATGGCCGCCACGCACCCAGCGTACAACCTAATGAAGATGCCCGGGAGCAGGGGCGTCCTCACCGTGCACGGGGACGCCGGGGACGCACTACGGGTGCTCGAGCTCGCCTTCAGGACTGCGGCATCGGCACAGGTCGCCGACTCAGGGACCCCCGAGCCCAAGGGGGCTGCGCCCGCCAAGAAGAAGCAACTGTTCACCCAGGACAAGGCAGAAACCAAGTAGATACCTGTCGACGAGGACGGGACCTCCAGTGCCACTTTCACCATAGGCGCCAACCTCGAGCCTGAGCAGGAGGAGGCCCTGATCAGGTTCCTGCGCGCGAACAAAAAGGTATTCGCTTGGGAGCCTGATCAATTAGCGGGGATTCCCAGGAGCGTAATCGAGCACCACCTCAACGTGTGCCCAAACATGCGCCCCGTGAAGCAGAAGGCAAGGCGGCAGTCCACAGAAAAGCAGGCCTTTATCGTTCAAGAAACCCGCATGTTAGAAGCCGCTGGGGTCATTCGCGAGGTCCGATACCCGGATTGGTTGGCAAACCCTGTCGTGGTGCCAAAGAAGGGAGGGAAGGAGCGCATGTGTGTCGACTTCACCAACCTCAACAAGGCATGCCCGCAAGATCCATACCCACTTCCCCGCATTGACCAGATCGTTGATTCCACTGCAGAATGCGACCTGCTATGCTTCCTGGACGCTTTCTCCGGGTATCATCAGATCAATATGGCAGTACAAGACGTCGAGAAGACCGCCTTCCTAACCCCTTGCAGGGTGTACTGCTATACATGCATGCCGTTTGGGATGCGTAATGCAGGGGCAACCTTTCAGCGACTGATGCACATCACCTTGGGCCCGCAGCTTGGGAAGAATGTCGAAGCTTACGTTGATGACATTGTGGTGAAGTCTCGGGAGGCCAGGACCCTGATACAAGACCTGGAGGAAACCTTTGCGAGCCTCGACGCAGTGAACCTGCGGCTCAACCCGGAGAAGTGTGTGTTCGGAGTCCCCTCAAGCAAGCTCTTGGGTTTCCTCGTGTCCCATCGAGGCATCGAGGCTAACCCGGAAAAAGTCAAGGCGGTCGAGGACATGAGCCCACCAAAGATCCTCAGAGAAATGCAGAAGCTCACCGGACGTGTGACCGCGCTAGGGCGCTTCATCTCCAGGCTGGGGGAACGGGCGCTCCCTTTCTTTCAGCTAATGAAGAAAAAGGGGCCCTTTGAATGGACTGAAGAGGCAGACAAAGCGTTCCAAGATCTCAAGAAATACCTGACCAGCCCTCCAGTCATGGTGGCTCCGCGCCCTCAGGAGCCCCTGGTGCTCTACCTCGCCGCCACTCCTTACTCCGCCAGCGCAGCACTGGTGGCGGTTAGGGAGGAGCGCCAAATCAGAACCACAGCAGCAACTCGGGACAAGGCAAAACAGGAATAGGGAAGGCCCCCGAAGGCCGCAACCATGGTTGAGGAAGATCAGCCACAAAAGAGTGCGCCGGGAGCAGGAGAGGCCACTCACCTGGATTGTCTACCTCCAGGGGCCTCTTCGCTTTGCGAGGCGCCCTCGCCTCCGGAGGGCGCCGCGAGCGTTGATGCACTCAGCCTTGTGGAACACCCAGTGTATTTTGTTAGCACGGTGTTATGGGACGCGAGGGCACGGTATCCCATGCCTCAGAAGCTCCTCCTCGCGCTACTGGTGGCCTCGCGAAAGCTGCGTCACTACTTCCAGGGTCACCCCATCAAGGTCGTCTCGTCATACCCCTTGGAAAGAGTGCTCAGGAGCCCTAACTCAGCCGGAAGGGTCGCTGAATGGAACATAGAACTACAGGCATTTCAGCTCGAGTTCAGCACGACCAGGGTCATTAAGGGAGCAGCATTAGCGGATTTCGTGGCAGAATGGACGGAGGCACCTGGCCTTAAGGACGACGAGGATCGGTCCCTCTCCCCAGGGAGCGAGGCGCCGGAAGGTTGGGTCATGTACTTCGACGGGGCATTCTCCAGGCACGGCGCTGGCGCTGGTGCGGTGCTGATATCACCCACTCAGGACAAGCTCTACTATGATGTACAACTCTGCTTCCAGCATGGTAAAAAGGTCTCCAACAACATAGCAGAGTATGAAGGCCTAATAGCGGGCTTGAAGGCCGCAGCTGCCCTAGGGGTGAAGCGCCTCACCGTCAAGGGCGATTCGCAGCTCCTTGTCAACTTCTCCAACAAGGTGTATGAGCCAAAAGATGAGCACATGGAAGCCTATCTAGCGGAGGTCCGCAGAATGGAGAAACAGTTCTGGGGGTTGGAGTTGAAGCATGTGCCCCGCGGCACCAATCAGGAGGCCGATGACATCGCCGGACGGGCGTCCCGGCGGTTACCTCAGGCACCTGGCGTATTCGAAGAGCGGCTCTTCAAGCCTCCAGCCCAGCTGTCATTATCAAACACTGCTCAGCCTCGGGAGGAACTCCCCCAGCCACCTGCCTCGGGAGCCCCGGTCTGCGGCCTGGCCTCAGGAGCACGCCTGCTCCTGACAATGGAACCCCAGGAGGAGTGCTGGATCACGGAACTTAGGAGTTATCTAACACAAGGGACCCTGCCGGAGAAGGAGGAGGAAGCGGAGCGCGTGGCATGGCAGGCCACGGTGTACTGCATCAGGGATGGAGAACTCTACCGGAAGCGACCAAACGACGTATCACTGCGCTGCATCTCTAGGGAGCAAGGAAAGGAACTGCTGGGGGACATACATGGCGGGGACTGTGGGCATCATGCATCATCACGGACCCTCGTTGGCAAGGCATTTCGCAGTGGTTTCTATTGGCCCACCGCGCTCAACGACGCTGTCGAACTGGTAAAGGCTTGTGAAGCCTGCCAATTTCACGCCAAGCAGATCCATCAGCCAGCGGGAGGCCTACAGACTATCCCCCTTTCATGGCCATTCCAGTCTGGGGGCTGGACATTCTGGGCCCGTTCCCTCGGGCGCCAGGGGGCTACCGCTACCTTTACGTCGCCATCGACAAGTTTACCAAGTGGGCAGAAGTAGAGGCCGTCCGCACCATCCCCGCGGGTTCCGCGGTCAAGTTCATCAGAGGCATCGTGAGTCGGTTCGGGGTGTCGAACCGCATCATCACAGACAATGGTTCGCAGTTCACCAGTAACCTTTTCAAAACATACTGTGCTAACCTTGGAACGCAGATATGCTACGCTTCGGTGGCGCACCCACAAAGCAACGGCCAGGCCGAACGAGCCAACGCAGAGGTCCTGAGGGGCCTCAAGACCAGGACGTTCAAAAAGAAGCTGGACGCCTGCGGCAGAGGTTGGTACAACGAGCTCCAGTCCGTGTTGTGGTCCATCCGCAAAACCGCGACCAAGACAACTGGAGAGACCCCGTTCTTCCTGGTCTACGGAGCCAAAGCAGTCCTCCCTCATGAGGTCAGACGTCGCTCCGCGCGGGTCCTGGCGTTCGACGAGGCGCAGCAGGACACCATGCAGGGGACAGACCTCGTGCTGGGGGAGGAACGCCGCCGAAAAGCCGCGTTACGAGCGGCGAGGTACCAACAGGCGCTACGACGATATCACTGCCGCAACATCCGCCCCAGGACTCTCGAGGTAGGAGACCTCGTGCTCAGACGGGTTCTCTCCAGGGAGGGGCTGCACAAGCTCTCCCCCATGTGGGAGGGCCCGTTCAAGGTTGTTCATGTTTTCAGGCCTGGCTCAGCATGCTTGGAGACTTAGGAGGGGGAGCCGATCCAGAACGCGTGGAACATCCAGCACCTCCGGAGGTTTTACCCCTAAAAGGCCCAGAGCCTGTGAAGAAGGCCAACGCCTGTGAAGACATCCTTTTTGGAGAAGCCCAGAGCCTGTGAAGAAGGCCAGCGCCTGTGAAGATATCCTTTTGGAAAAGGCCTAGAGCCTGTGAAGAAGGCCAACGCCTGTGAAGATATCCTTTTGGAAAAGGCCTAGAGCCTGTGAAGAAGGCGAATGCCTTTGAAGATTATCCTTTTTGGAAAAGGCCCAGAGCCTGTGAAGAAGGCGAACGCCTGTGAAGATTACGCTTTTAAGAAGAAAGGCCCGGAGCCTGTGAAGAAGGCCAACGCCTGTGAAGCTCGCCGCCCGTGACACTCTCACATAATAATGAGTTGGGGTTGTACACGCCCCGGAGTCTCAAGAGTGCCGGCCTTAGGCCCTGGGGCTCCCTCCCACGCCCAGTGGCAGCACTTAACTCCGCGCTGGTGAGAAGACGTCGAAGACTAGATTAGGTGCCGGACGCGGCTTTTTTATTTGCTTTCCGCAGTTGGGTTGTTCATTTGCATTCCGCAGTTGGGTTGTTCATTTGCTTTCCGCGGTTGGTTTGTTCATTTTGCTTTCTGAAGTTTTATTGAAGTTGTTACCGACCCTGACTTGTGGTTCTTCGCCTTTTCACTCTCCTGACTCGATTTCTCTTGTGCAAGGCTTCGCGAGGGGGCAGCCGAGCGCCCTCGCGAGTGTTTCTGTCCTAATCGTTCAAAGGCTCCGCGACCTGGGCCCATTACATGAGCACCCCTCCGGTCCGTGCCCCACGGGCACCGTGACACGAACACAGGGCCTGGGTCGGTCGCCCCCCACTACGGCTGGAGCCGGGAACTATCCACTCGCGGGCACGTAGCTAGGAAGCACGATAACGAAAGCAAAGCGATGACTAACAGCAATAACCCAAAACACGCCCCCGTGGGGCTCCACGCTACTGTCTTTTTACGCAGGAAAAAGGAAAAGAAAGAGCAAATCGGGCACAGCTCGCCCCACACCGGCCTGTAGGGAAGGCTCGAGAGGCCTCTGGGGCTCAAGCAGACTCCCTCTCGCGTTTCACCGAGGCGCGACGGTGGGCAGACGCGCCACCACCCCCCAAGAAGGCGCGGGGGCTGGCCGCCGCCACTGCTAGAAGAGTCGCCGCCTGAAGAAGAACCGGAGAAGCTTGGGGAACCTTGAGCACCGTCGACCACGCGATCGCTGTCCTCTCCGTCGTCGCCGGGGCTGGGTTCCAGGCCGTGGTCGTCATCCTCAGGGCAGCACCCTGCGCGGCGACCATCTTCCCCAAACACCCTCACGTAGAGGGTGGCATCACCGTCAAACTTGAAGTGCAGGGTGCACCGACGGCTCAGGCCACGCGCGCGGGCAAACGTCTACCAACCACGGGTCAAGGCCAGGCTCCCGGACGAGGAGGCCTCCAATGAAGCCCACGAGGCCCGGCTACAGCAGCCGTCCGCCTGAAGCCAGAGGCCGCCCGAGGCGCCAGCCGGGAGTTTGTCGGGGAGGAAGCGAGGGAGTTGAAGCCGGGCGCTGGTCGGCTCCGCCGACCACACAACGAACTCCGGCAGCACCTCTGCAGCATGGAAGCATGACCTAGGGGGACGCGCGACCGAAGCACGCCCCCCGACCACAACTGTCCGCCCGACACCGTGCTGGAAACCATCTCCACGGCCGCGGGGAGCTGCCGAGGTGGCCACAGGGTGTTTGCGGGGGCGCCCACGTCCACGCTTTGGCAGGGGAGAGGCGGGCTCAACCTGGTGAGCCTTCCCCTTCTCTGCGGCCGAGAACCTCCTCGACGGAGCCATTGCAGCAAGACGGAGTAAGGACCGGTAAGAAGGAGAAGCAAGAAGAGATGGACTAGAAGGGCGTGCGCCGTTCCGTACTTATAGCCGGCGAAGGCCAACCATCGACCCCCACGATCACAGGTAATCATGACACGATTTGCATGCAGGGACTTGTCCAATCCACGCAATCACCGAGGCGTCGTGGGGAAGCGGAGGCGCTCACATCCCATCAACCGCCACGCGGCACCCATGGCCGCAGGCTGTTAGGGCCCGCGGCGCTTCGCCCTTGCCCTTTCGCTCCTCGGCACGGCCAAGTCCGGGCGCGCCTTGGGCCCGGGGGCTACTATCGGCGTTCTAGGAACGGGGGTCCCCAGACTTGCCTGCCTGCGGCCTACGGCCTGCGGCGTGGCTCAAAGGAGGCCCAGCACGGGCCATCTTCATCAACACAAGACCCAAGACCCTCGCGAGGGGCCAAGCCTCGCGGGGCGGATGACGCAGAGCTTCCTCGGGCACGGCCTCATCAGGCTGGCTCATGAGGAGGCGGAGAGATCAAGGCGGGGTACCTCACGAGGTGCCCATGACATAAGCCGTGACGACCAAGGGCGCCAGGCGGGCGCCAGCCTGCACAGTGTCCTCCATTTCCTCTTTGGTGCTAAGGGGGCAAGCCCAGGCGAGAGGATCAAGCAAAGGCATCCATTTCGGTGCAACGAGACCAAGACCAGCTCCGCGATAAGGAGGAAGTCATCGTGGAGCCCGAGCCAGCGTCACCACCAGAGCCTTTGGCAGGCGAGGACCAACTTTAGTCAGGATAAGTGTACCAGATGTTCCCCTTCAAAACGGCCAACTATTGGCGCCCTTCCCGCTCAATATTTGGGAAGAGGCCTAGGGCCTTTGCCTATAAATAGGACTAGCCACCCCCAGGGTAGAGGGGGGATCGAGATCGATGAATCAAAGTAGAGGCAATCAGACAGAAAGAGAGAGAGAGAAGGGCGACTGAACCCCTCTAGCAGTTCATCGCCCCAGCTAAGAACAGACCTCGCGGGGCTGTTCTTCCTTGTATTATTCATCCTCATCAGCCCAAGAGGCAATCCACCACACCACACTGGAGTAGGGTATTACACCACATCGGTGGCCCGAACCAGTATAAACCTTGCGTCTCTTATGTTGTTCTTTCGGTAGTTTTAGATCTTTGCGATACGGAGAGGTAGAGAGCATAATCTCTGCACGCACCCAAGAGTTCGAACCTTAGGGTCTGCCAGAACCCGAAATCCGACAAAAGTGCCCACAGAAATTTGCTAGCTGTGTTGCTCTTGAATGAGTGAGTGGACCAGGCGCATTGATGCTATCAATTATCTTCTCAATCTGTACTTCATTTGCAACACGAGGATGAACTGGACGAAGATTTTGCTCTTGCTGATCATTGTCATCGTTAGGAGGATTGTCTTCGGGCTGAGCATTGTCTTCAGGTTGATTTGGTGCAGAAATGATAAGTTCCTCTTCAGGCTGTGCTTCAGACGGTATGATTTCTCCAGTTCCCATTAGCTTGATGGATTCACTAGGTGGAACTTCATCTAGCACATTTGGCAGGTGCTCTCTTTGCAAGCCGTTAGTCTCACCGAACCGCACATCCACAGATTCAACCACTTTATAGTGAAAGAGGTTGAAGACTCTGTAGGAGTGCGATTCCTTTCCGTAACCAAGCATAAAACCTTCATGTGCTTTCGGTGCAAATTTTGAAGTGTGATGTGGATCCTTGATCCAGCACCTAGCACCAAATACTCTGAAGTAACTGACATTTGGCTTCTTACCAGTGAGGAGTTCATAGGATGTCTTCTTCAGAAGCTTGTGAAGATAAACACGGTTGATGACATGGCATGCAGTATCAATAGCTTCAGGCCAAAACTTTCTTGGAGTCTTGTATTCATCGAGCATCATCCGTGCCATCTCAATGAGTGTTCTGTTCTTGCGCTCCACGATGTCATTCTGCTGAGGTGTGTACGGCGCTGAGAACTCATGAGTGATGCCCAACATATCCAGGTAAAGGTCGAGGCTAGTGTTCTTGAACTTTGTGCCGTTGTAACTTCTGATATGCTTGATCTTGACGCCATAATTGTTCATGGCATGGTTGGCGAAGCGTCTAAATACATCCTGCACTTCAGTCTTGTAGAGGATTATGTGCACCCAAGTATATCTTGAATAATCATCGACAATGATGAAGCCATAGAGACAAGCAGTAGTAGTGAGAGTAGAGTAGTGAGTAGGAACAAATAGGTCCATGTGTAGCAGCTCGAAGGGTTGAGATGTCGTCATGATTGTCTTCGAGGGATGCTTGGCCCTTGTCATCTTTCCAGCTTCGTAGGCACCGCACAGATGATCCTTCTTAAACTTGACGCCCTCGATGCCTATGACATGCTTCTTCTTGGCGAGAGTGTGTAAGTTCCTCATGCCAGCATGCCCCAGCCTATGATGCCAGAGCCAGCACTCTAAAGCTTTTGCAAGAAGACATACGGCAAGCTGTGGACCTGCTGAGAAATCTACCATGTATAGATCATCTTTCCGGTACCCTTCAAAGACTAGAGACTTGTCAGATTCCATAAGTAGAAGGCAACGATATTTTCCGAATATCACAATCATGTTCAAGTCACAAAGCATTGAGACGGACATTAAGTTGAAACCAAGGGATTCAACAAGCATCACTTTATCCATGTGTTGATCCTTTGAGATTGCAACTCTACCTAGACCCAATACCTTGCTTTTACCAGTGTTAGCAAATGTGATGTGACTCTTGTCAGATGGACGTAAAGTTGAGTCCATAAGAAGACTTCGATCACCAGTCATGTGATCAGTGCATCCGCTGTCCATAATCCATTCTGAAGCATGAGGTGTCATACCCTACAGTACAGTTAGGGGGATAGGCTTCACCAAGAGCATTGTGAAGCATAAACATTTGACGGTCAAGAGGATTATTGAAGCACAGATCAAGATTAGGACTGATAGGATGAATGGCAAACGATTCAGGTGGGTTGCTCTCAAAACGACAAAAGCCGTGCACTAACTCTGAGCAGCCACCAATTTATGGTGTAGGTGGTGGGCTATTTATAGCCACTAGGCAACCCGACCTGATATGTCCGAAATGACCCTGGGTCACTAAGGAACTGACACGTGTTCCAATGGTCAGATTTCAAACACACACGGCAACTTTACTTGGGCTACAAGCAAAGCTGACTCATCCAGCTCTGGATAATATTTGCTCTCATTGTCTTCGCTCGAAGACATAGGATCTGGGTTGAGCATCACTTCAGTCACTCTAACTTTGTTCACTTGGACCCCACTTAATAGTACGGTGGTTCCTATGACTCAACAAATAAGAAAAGGAAACAATGAAATGACTCAGCCTCCGCGCCCCATAGTCTTCATGCAATGTCTTCTCTTGTCATAGTCTTCAATGTGAATATCTTCCCATACCACCATTGTCTTCAATGTCTTCATACATTTTTAGGGGTCATCTCCGGTAGATAAACCGAATCAATGAGGGACTACTACCTGCGTTATCCTGCAATTCTCACAAACACATTAGTCCCTCAACAAGGTTTGTCGTCAATACTCCAAAACCAACTAGGGGTGGCACTAGATGCACTTACACTGGTCCTTGTCTTTCTTCAGTCGTTCGACCTCCCGATTGGCGTCAGATACAGCAGTCTTCGGTTTGGAGTTCTCTTCTTCTAACTTGCCGACTGAAGCAAGCTTCTTGTCAGCAAGTGCAGTTTTCTCTCGCGCTTCCTTCTGCACGGTAGCAAGGTCCAGATCCTTCTTCTCCGGAGCCTGCTTCATTTTCTCTAAAGAAATAACATTCTTCAGACGAGCTTGGAGGTTACGATTTTCACTACATATATTTGTTCGAGTGGAGTCACTCGGTTCAAAAAATGGAAAGGAAAAGTGCCAGTTGTAAGATGGACAGTTGACGGTTAGTTACCTCCCATGGCAGCTACTTCGTTACGAGCAGTCTTGAGATTCTTCCTGGCCAATTCAAGATCAAGATTGTGGCTGATTTGCTGGTTGTTCAGTGTAGAAAGCTGAGCCCCAAGATCACAAGATTTCTGCAATCAATGTATAAGCCATATCAGTCGACAGAAACAAAAGAACATCACGGTGAAAGTTACTTTAAGACTGCCGCCGAATCAAACATTCAACGGCAGTCTCGGGGACTACACCTAGTGGGTGCACTTAGCGTGCCCCCACTGGTTTGATTAAACACTCGGCATGGTCTGCCTAGCGCGAGTCACAAAAAAAGAAGCCGTTCTCAGACCATAGTCGACTGCTCGCATTCAACCACGGTCTAGGGAACTACACCCAGTGGGTGCACTTAGCGTGCCCCCACTGGTTCTAGTTCCATTCGACCTGGTCCGCCCAGGCCGAGTGACGAAATTCAAATTCTCAGACCACAGTCGACTGCCCGCAGTCAACTATGGTCTCGGGGACTACACCTAGTGGGTGCACTCAGAGTGCCCCCACTAGTTCAAAGATTCAATCCAAGTCGACTCAAATTGACTTGTGCAACTTCAAAACAGTCACACCCCAGTGGGTGATCGGACGAGAAATATGATCAATCAGAAATCAACTAACCTGGACATTGGTCTGCAAAGCAGCTCCAGCATTGAAGGCCACCTGACTGGCCTCATGTACCACTTTCATTTGCCCCATCACAAGATTCAACTGAAGAAGAGCTTCCTTGGCGGCACACGGTGGGTCATCTGGAGTTTGATACGCAGTGAAAAGCGATGATGGCAGAGCAGTCGAAGCAGCCGCTGGGTCTGATGCGTGGAGTTGTATTGGTGCAGCAGGGGTCTGAGCAGCTGATCCTGATGGGCAATCAGTCGACAGCGGGATAGCGAAAGTGACGTTGGTGCGAGCCGGATCTGTCGATCGCTCGACCGCCGTCCCAGGCATCACAGTCGACTGAGGAACCTGAACCTCAGGCGCTTTCCCACTCAGTTCCTTGTCCCTCCTCCTCCTTCCCCTCAAGGGTACTTCTTCTTCATCGCCCGGGAGCACAACAACGTCTTGTGGAGCTGCAGCAAACAGAGAAAATCAGAGAGACAACTGACAAACAATCCAGTCATCCAAATAAATTCGAGTCGGGCAGACTTACTGGCTTTGTAGGTAGCTGCGTCGTCGGTTTCCTTGTTGTCTGGGACCTTTGATATCCATATCAGTCGCGGCAGAGGCCGGGCTGTGAAGGTTCATCATCCACTCGATCAGTACAAGAGAATCGGTCGAAATAAGAAAATACGGGAAGAACATTTACCCAGAAGCAACAGGAACATCCATCTTGATTCTAGGCAAGGTCTTTCGAGCCTTCGAGGGATTGATCTTGGGCTGCTTGGTGACTTTCTCAGCCAATTCTGGAGTCGAAGACCGAGCATGCTTTTGAGATGGAGCGCTCGAGGCCACAACCTTACCGTGTCTGCCCGTGGGATCATGGTGCTGCTTGGATCGACGTTCGGAACGAGGCAGTGAGTCGACTACCTCCTCATCGTCTAACTCGTCGCTCTCATCTTCGTCATCGTTGGCTGGTGACTCCCATTCGCCGCTCTCCTCCGTGTTGTCCTCGCCCTCATGGTCTTGCTCCAGAGCTTGTTCACCATTGGGCATCGAGTACATCTCTGTGTAAATCTACAAGACAAGGAGTCGAGTGGAAATCAGTCGGATTAACAAACAGTTGGAAAACACATCCAAATGCAATCGGTTATAGCGGCCAAACCTTGTCTGGCTGGTTGTTGTCGCTGAAAGGGTTGACTCTCCTGGCGCCCCTGGGGTTGTCCTTGTTCCCGGTGATGCCCCTCAGCCACTGGGCCACCGTTTTGGCCGGCACCTCCTCTGGATGAACCCGAGCAGTGTCACCGGCCCTGGAGTACATCCACATGGAGTGGTCACGGGCCTGGAGTAGTTGAATGCACCGACTGAGGAACACCTCCAGCAGATCCATGCCAGTGACACCTTGGTTGATCAGCTGAACCACCCTCTCGACCAGCATGCCCGTCTCCGCCTTCTCTGCTGCGGTCACTTTCAACGAAGATGGAGTCTGAACACCATCAAAAGAAAAAGGAGGAAGTCCAGTCGACTGGCCTGGGGTCGCGATATCCTGGCAGTAGAACCGGGTCGACTGCCAGCCCCTGACCAACTCAGGAAGAGTCATCGAAGGAAAGGAACTCCTCTTCCTCTTCTGGATACCCAGTCCCCCACACATCTGGATAACATGGGTTTTCTCGTTGTTCGAGTTCGCTTTCTTCACTATTTGGGAGCAGATGGTGAAAATCTGCTTGAAAAGACCCCAGTGAGGTCGACACCCCAGAAAATTCTCGCACATGGACACGAATGCGGCAAGATATGTGATGGTGTTGGGAGTAAAATGATGGAGTTGAGCCCCGAAGAAATTCAAGAAACCTCGAAAGAAGGGGTGTGGAGGAAGCGAGAAGCCGCGGTCGACATGGGTGGCGAGTAGAACACACTCACCTGGTCACGGCTGCGGCTCCGTTTCCCCCTCCGGCAACCACGCAGACTCATGGACGATCAGCCCTAACTCGGCCATATCGTCCAAGTCTTCCTACCGAAGCGAAGATCGGATCCAATCTCCCTGGATCTGTCGATGTGGAACGACACTTATGGGATCACAAGAATCCCTACTACGGTTGCCGGGGCGCAGGGTTGCGAGAAGAGCAGGGCTAGTAGATAGCACAAGGATCGTTTTACCCAGGTTGGGGCCGCGAGGATGCGTAAAACCCTAGTCCTGCTTTGGTGGGTGTATTTCTGAGAGTTCTTGAACTCTCAAACTAGTTGTAGTCAGTGCACGGTTCAAAAGAGCTGAATCCTCCTCCTGGTCGCCTCGGGCCTCCTTTTATAGGGAAAAGGGGCTGCCAAAGTGGCACACAGGAGGTGGAAAGGTCTACAGTGACACGAGGTTATCCCTCGTATTACAGGACAAGGTGCATTTAATGCATCGCTTAGGTGTCCTCTTGCTTTATCGGGGACGGGGGCGAGGCCCGTCCCGTCCGTCGCCGCTCCTCCTCGCTTCTACACGCGCCTCGGCCAGGGGTGCGTGTGGTGCCACGTAGGCAGGCAGGCAGCTGAGTTGGCGCGGTGGTGGAGCCTTCACAAAGATTTGCATACCGCCATGCAGGCGCTTGGTGAGTCGGCCTGGGAGCTGCATGTTGCCACACAGGTGCCCGCCCAGCTGGTTGGGCTGGCAGCTGCATGTGAATGGCGGTGGAAGCTTGGTTGACGTGGGCTTGGCGGTGGCCTTGCCGGCGTCTTTGGCGAGGGCCTTGCCGGGTGGCCCGGCGAGGGTCTTGCCGTGGCGTGCTGTCGTCCCCGGCAAGGATCTTGCCGGGGGTCTGGTGGCCTTCCTCGGCAAGGATCTTGCCGAGAATCGTTGTCTTCTAATCCTCATCTGGTCTTGAATATGTCTTTACAAAGATCTGCATGCCACCACAGAGGTGCCTTCCCG
Organism: Aegilops umbellulata; assembly: GCA_032464435.1. NCBI lineage: Eukaryota > Viridiplantae > Streptophyta > Magnoliopsida > Poales > Poaceae > Aegilops > Aegilops umbellulata. The sequence goes on along the minus strand of CP136054.1, from coordinate 367,322,933 downwards.
AGCCCTGGCCCCACGCTGATGATGCCGCCGGGGGGCCGGGGGCTCAAGGGTGGCTCACTCCGTTGGTGCGCGACGAGTTGTCCCGGCAAGGGTTTTGTCGGGGCCGCTGGGGTCGCCCGGCAAGGGCCTTGCCGGGGGAACCTGCTTCGCCCCTCTGCTCTTCGTGGTCTTGGCCTTGGCGTTGCTTTGATTGTCTTGGGCTTTGGTGTTACCTTGGCTCACCTCCCTCGTTCTACTTGGTGTGGCCATGGGCGCGGCTCTAACTGCCCGTGCACAGGTAAAGGGGTACAAAAGTGTGCCCCTATTTTTGTACACCGACAGGAACCCCCGGGCCTGGGCCACGCATAAGCGTGACACGTTGTTGGGCCAGGCCCAAAACAGTGCGCGGGCAGGTGGGGCGGTTTTTACCGTGGTAAGATTCTTCGCGCGCTCCGCCTCCCACGTCCCGCACACGTGGCGCGGCGCGGAGGGGTGTGCGTGACGTGGGTGGCATGCGTGGGGCGGTTTCCACACGCATGCATCACGTCGTAGTAAAGAGGTGGTTCACGCCTTCCCCGTAAAAAGAGGGAGGCGTGGAGGCGTGGCTCATTTACTGAACGGGGCCAGGGCACGGTCTTCAAGGCATCCACTCTCCACGATCACGGGGTGGGGATAGGTCGCTTCGCCCGTCTCCCTTGGTTTTGCACGCCCGCCACGCGTCCCCCATGCCTTTGGGGTAGCAAGCGGTGGGAGCGGGACACCGGGTCGTCACTGGTTGGGGCAGCGGGTCGGTCCCGATTCTGCACGCCTCTGGTGGCTGGGTTGGCCGAGAGGGGCGGCCGAGCCCCGACCCCGCTTCTTTATAAAGAGGGGGAAGGGGGATGGTGCCTCGCACATCTTCTGTCATTTGTCTCTTCTCGCTTCTGCTCCTTCCTTTCACTCGCCATGGAGAAGGGGAACCCCAGTCCTTCAATGGTGGCGGCGAGGGTCACTGCTCGATAGCGCGTCCCTCCTTCTCCTGAGCCCGTGGCGGTGGAACCAGCCGCGAGGGGAAGGAGGAGGGGGTGTAGCCGTGGGCGAGGCCGGGGCAGAGGTCGCAGTGCTCGGGGAAGACGAGGACGGGGCGGCGCGCCGGCCTCGCCCCTGCCAATGATGCCCTTCCCGATGGAGGGCCACGTTGAAGACCAGCCTTGCGAGTTCTTCATCAGGCTCCACCGGCCCCCGCATCGTCGTCTTCGTCTCCATACCCCGTTCGCTCGGGTGATGGAGCGTGCCCCGCCCCAGACCCTCAGGCTGCACATGAGGGGCTGCGGGAACGGGGACATGTGGGTCGATGTCGGTGTCAAAACCAGCGGATCTTGGGTAGTGGGTCCCGAACTGTGCGTCTAGGCGGATGGTAACAGGAGACAAGGGACACGAAGTTTTACCCAGGTTCGGGCCCTCTTGATGGAGGTAAAACCCTACGTCCTGCTTGATTAATATTGATGATATGGGTAGTACAAGAGTAGATCTACCACGAGATCAAGGAGGCTAAACCCTAGAAGCTAGCCTATGGTATGATTGGTGTTTGTTGTCCTACGGACTAAAGCCCTCCGGTTGATATAGACACCGGATAGGGTTAGGGTTACACAAAGTCGGTTACAATGGTAGGAGATCTTAATATCCGCATCGCCAAGCTTGCCTTCCACGCCAAGGAAAGTCCCTTCCGGACACGGGACGAAGTCTTCAATCTTGTATCTTCATAGTCCTGGAGTCCGGCTGAAGGTATAGTCCGGCCATCCGAACACCCCCTAATCCAGGACTCCCTCAGTAGCCCCTGAACCAGGCTTCAATGACGACGAGTCCGGCGCGCAGATTGTCTTCGGCATTGCAAGGCGGGTTCCTCCTCCAAGTACTTCATAGAAGATTTTGAACACAAAAGACAGTGTCCGACTCTGCAAAATAAGTTCCACATATTTCCATAGAGAGAATAATATTTACATAAATCTAATCTGCTGACGTATTCCGTAACGTGACATCACACCACGGCCAAGCCTTTATCCGAGTCGTTTTTACACCCCCACCTCTGCGCGTTTCGCGAGGCGGTTTCCTTGGCACGTCTTGTCAAAGCAGAGATCGTGTCCCCTTATTTACGGGATTCTCATCAATACGGACGTGGGTAACCCAACCACGCCATTTATCACGGCGCTTGGGAGATAAGCGAGTTTTACCAGGCTGGTGGGGACGCTTAACCGCATCCGCCCATATAAGGGGATAAGGATCCACCTTTTTACCTACGCCTTCTTCCTCCTTTGCCTATCCATCTTCAGTGCACTCGAGCTCCAACGCCCAAGCCCGCACTTCCCACCTCAACCTTCTCTAGCCATGTCCGGAGCAGAAGGCAAGTGGATGGTCTCCTCCGTTACGGAGGGACACGTCAAGAAACTGAGGAAAGCCGGATACTTGTCTAACGACATCGCGCACCGGCTTCCCGAAGAGGGGCAGCTCCTCCCCACCCCAAGGCCCCATGAGAGGGTAGTATTCCTTCCCCATTTCATCCGCGGACTGGGCTTTCCTCTCCACCCGTTCGTCCGGGGGCTCATGTTCTACTATGGCCTAGATTTCCACGATCTGGCCCCTAACTTCATCCTCAACATCTCGGTGTTTATCGTCGTGTGTGAGGCCTTCCTCTGCGTCCGCCCCCATTTAGGCCTATGGCTCAAGACTTTCAACGTCAAGCCCAAGGTGGTGCGCGGCACCCAGGTGGAGTGTGGAGGCGCCATGGCGGGCAAGATAGCCAACGTCCTATGGCTCGAGGGCTCCTTTGTGGAGACCCTGAAGGGGTGGCAATCGAGGTGGTTTTACATCACCGAGCCGCGCGATCCCAAATGGGTCGCCGTCGAGTTCCGGTCCGGACCCCCTACGCGGCTCACGTCTTGGAAAGAGACGGGCCTGTCGTGGGGCGATAAAGGAGAGGTAACCGGACTGCAAAAATGCATCCAAACCTTGGTGAACAAGCAGCTCAAGCTTGTGAACGTAGCCCAGGTTATGCTCGTCCGACGGATCCTCCCGTGTCAACAACGGGGCTTCAATTTGTGGGAGTTCGACCCGGCGTAGCACCCAACCCTGAGCAGGCTCTTCGACACAACGTACGAAGACGCCTAGAAGGTGCTATTCAAAGGCGCCGAGGCTCCCGCATCCGCTTCCGAGGACCGCGGATTCCGCATGCAGCTTCCCGCTAGTGCGGTAAGCTATTTTTACCTTTTACAGGGTGTTGGTTTTTCATAGTTTGACTCTATGCGGGATCTAAGCTCCCTTTCCTTTGACAGGATTGGCTGGCAAAGTCCGGGCAGATCGACTGTCCGACTCCTTTGCCCGAAGACCCAGCCGATGCTCGCTTAGCGGAGCTGTTGGCCCTGGCACCTTATGTGGTGCCGGAGAAGAAGGCCAAGAAGAGGGCCACAGGGACTCGAAAGAGTTCCCAGCGCCAGGAAGTGTCGGATTCTTCATCCAACAAATCCGAGACGCGCTCCTCCCGTAAAAACGAGGAGGAGGAAGAAGAAACCTCTCCCCCTCCAGCGGGGGGAGGAAAGAAAAGGAAGGCCGCCCCGATCGGGGAGGCCGAAGGGTCCAAGAAGGGGAAAACCCTTCCTCCGGACTACCCCGTCGACGCCGATGACGACGAAGAGGAGTGGCCGCGCAGGGCCAAGCGTTCGGCGGAATCGTAAGCATCCGGGCACCCGAGCAATTTATAGCATTCCTTTATTGCACAACCTTTCCTTATGTCGAATATGATTATGCAGTCCGCCCCAGGCCGGGCTCGACGAGTCGTCGAGCGGCTCCCTGGATTCATCGGACGTGAATTCACTTCCGCCCGCCACCTCCCCCCGCCCTACATGTGACGCCGAGGTGGCATCCCAACAGGCTCCAAGCCAGGAGGAGGTGGTCCTGGAGGCGCCACAAGGCGACCTCCCAGACTCCAGGAGTAAAGGGGATAAAACCCCCCAGGGCTCCGAGTCCGGCTTTGAGCCGGACACTGCGCCGGAATCGTCAACGGTTCTGGACCGTGGTAGGCGAACTCCTTCCAAGAGGAGCAAGCCTACTGAGCCGGCGGCCCCCATCCAACCGGAGGCGCCGGACAATCTGCTGGAGGTGCTTAACGGCGCCTCCATTGACGAGGAGCACCGCACTATTATGAGTGCGGTGATCCAGAAGGTTCAGTCCGCCAAGAGCGGACTGACTGAAGCTTGTGCCAGCCTTCTAACAGGCTTCGAGGTAAGTGCATAAAAATATTACTGCATAGACAGTAGCCCCTGATGCTCTGTTTGGCGTTCGGAAAGAAAAGCCGAGTAGAGGATCTAATATAATTCGCAGGAGTCTAATAGAAAAAGAGTCAATATGCGTATGCAGGCTTCGCTGCTGGCGACCGCCGCACTGACTGCAGAGGTGGGCACGCTGAAGTAGGGCCTCGAGCGGACCGAGCAAGAGCTCGGCCTTGCCAAACGGTAGCTCGAGGAGAAAGAAGGTAAGAAATACCATATAGAAGAAAAAAAGAAAATATAAAAGTGCAATTGCAAAAAAATGACAGGATTAACATGGTTATTGTAGGGGCCACAACTGAGGTGGCGACCCTCAAGCAAGCGTTGGCCGAGGCCGATAAGAGAGCAGCCACGGAGCGCTCCGAGCGGGAGAGGTACGAAGCCCAGGTTGGCGAGGTGCGGCAAGAGCTCCAGGCTCTCATGAAAAAACATGAGGGTTTGGAGCTTGACTCAAGGACGCGAGCGTCCGAGCTCGCGGCAGCTATTGAAAATGTCTGGCAAGGCTGAATCCCAGAAGGCCCTCCAGGAGTTGGATGCAGCAAAGAAGATAGTGGCGGGTAAGGCATTCTTTATGCAAAGCAGACATGTAAAAGTGAACTTCTTGTTACTTACCCGAATTTGGAGCTATCCAGGAGCATTCGCAGATCTTCCCCGTAGCGTGTCTGATGCCGCCGCATTCTACCGAGCCGAGGAGGGCAGCTCGACGGAGAAGGTGTTCTGGTCTCAGTATGCTGAGGCCGGACACCCGGTGCCCCTGAGCGACCAGCTGAAGCAGCTGGTCGAGCTCCACAAGGTGGCCGAATAGGCCATGAAGGGCGTCATAGTTCGGCTGTGGCCTGGAGAGGCTCTGCCTGGGAGCTACTTCGGGCTGGTGCGGCGGCTGGTGGAGGCCTGTCCAAGGCTCGAGGTCATCAAGCGCTCCGTTTGTATTGAAGGTGCCCGTAGGGCCCTTGCCCGTGCTAAGGTGCATTGGGGTAAGCTGGATGGTGAGAAGCTCGTGAAGGACGGGCCACCGCCGGGGAAGGAGCATCGCAAGCCCGAGAACTATTATAAGGATGTTCTGAAGGGTGCCCGCCTTGTGGCGGGTGAATGTTCCATGGATGTAATTTTGGAGTAAACTCGCTCGTGTTATCTTGTGTGCTGAAAACTTGTTCATGTGCGCTTAAGCAATGCGTTGTGAATTTAAAATATAACCTTCTATGCGGCCGTTTATCAAATTTGAGAGATGCGAGTCGTCGGCTTCTACCCCCATGCCACTAGTGCTGGGGTGTTCGAGAGAAACCTGAGCGCTCTTTTTCCCATGTATGGGTCCTTCTAGGGAGGCGCTCAGCACAACGAACAAGGCAATCGGACTATAGTGCTTGAACACTCTCACTTAGCCATAGAATTCTATAATTTTAAATTTCGGCGAAGCCCCTAGTGTTCGGAAGACCAAGTTCGGGGCGCTATCCACGCCTTTGGCCGGACAAAGCCGACTCCTCGCTCTAAGCGGCATAAGTCTTTAGGGACTCGAAAAACCTCTCGAACAGCGACCAGTCTCTCACTTCATCATGACAGTCAGTTTTAGCTTTCTCTACCGAGGTGCTCCGCCCAGCTCAACTGGGGCACAATCGCAGTAGTTCTCCTAGTGCTACCTTAGCCGATACAACGGAACGTAAGGCACCAAAACATAGGAGCCGGGCAAACCCAACCATTGACCCAAGACATGATTCGGAGCCGATGCATATAATGCTATAAGTTCGGGGTGCCGCACTTATTAAAGTGTTCGGACTTCTCACACCATATAAGGGGGGTAATGAAGCCCCTGGTGTATTGACCGTACCAAAGTGTACGGGTGCAACATGTCGTTAATGAACATATATTTGTGAAAAACAGTAATGCAAAAGTAGACAAAAAGCTATGCATTGTTTATAAAAAGGTTGCGATCAAAGCAGAACGATACAAATAGTGTGATAAGCAAAAGTGGGACTATTTAACATGTCCTTTCCAGGGGCAGGCTGCGGAATAGTATGCAAAACAGGTATACTGCTCGTGATAGAGACAACCTGGGAGTTATATAATGCGGCGTAGCTTTTTTGCTTCCCTGGTTCTTGCATCGTTTGAGCGGCAGTTGGATTGCCGAACATGTCATCCAAAGTGTGGAGTCCTGAAAGTAAGAGAAAATAAAGAAATCGGCAGCCCCTAGTGCGGTTTAAGCCGTGTTTCGGGCGCTCCGTGATGGTGCCCCTCCCCCTGTGCCCATGGTATTTCGAGAGCGTAGTTATGTACGCGAGGCACTGGTTTCGCTAGTTCACGAGGGCTGGGGTTGGGGCCGCGTTTCTACGCCTGCTCGAAACATGCCAGGCGGCCTTGTTGTAGGTTACTCCAGGCGCGCTTGGCGATGTCCGGACTTTTAACGGCCGGACTGTTGAACTACCTTGAGAGGCTGCTTTGTACTTCCGCTGCGGGGGCCGCCGTGTGTTCCTACGTTCGGAGGGAGCGTTCGGTGTTTCCATTGACCGTGATTACTCCTCGAGGGCCCGGCATCTTGAGCTTAAGGTATGCATAGTGCGGCACCGCATTGAACTTTGCGAATGCGGTTCGCCCGATCAGTGTGTGATAGCCACTGCGGAACGGGACTATGTCGAAGATTAACTCCTCGCTTCGGAAATTGTCCGGAGATCCGAAGACCACTTCAAGTGTGACTGAGCCTGTACAGTTGGCCTCTACACCTGGTATGACGCCTTTAAAGGTCATTTTGGTGGGCTTAATCCTCGAGGGATCTATGCCCATTTTCCGCACTGTATCCTGGTAAAGCAGGTTCAGGCTGCTGCCGCCGTCCATAAGGACTCTTGTGAGATGAAATCCGTCAATAATTGGGTCTAGAACCAATGCGGCGAACCCGCCATGACGGGTGCTAGTGGGGTGGTCCCTTCGATCAAAGGTGATCGGGCAGGAGGACCACGGGTTGAACTTTGGGGCGACTGGCTCCATCGCATACACGTCTCTTAATGCACGCTTCCGCTCCCTCTTGGGGATGTGTGTTGCGTATATCATGTTCACCGTCCGCACTTGTGGGGGAAAACCCCTCTGTCCACTGTTGTTCGGTGGCCGGGGCTCCTCGTCCTCATCGCTACGCAGCCCCTTGCCTCTATTTTCGGCATTTAGCTTGCCTGCCTGTTTGAACACCCAACAATCTCTGTTGGTGTGATTGGCTGGCTTTTCGGGGGTGCCATGTATTTGGCACAAGCGATCGAGTATTCGGTCCAAACTAGACGGGCCCTGAGTATCTCTTTTGAATGGCTTTTTCCGCTCACCAGATTTATAGACTCTGAATCCGGCGTTGACTGTCGTATCCTCGTTGTTGTCGCTGTTAACGCGGCGTTTTTGCTTATTCCGGCGCGACCTGCCACTGTTGTCCTTGGTGTCCGAATTACCAAGGCTCTTGGTCAAGTTATTGCTACGAGCTAGCCAGCTGTCTTCTCCCGCGCAAAAGCGGGTCATGAGCGTCGTGAGTGCTGCCATGGATTTCGGCTTTTCCTGTCCAAGGTGCCGGGCAAGCCACTCGTCGCGGATATTATGCTTGAAGGCTGCTAGGGCCTCAGCGTCCGGACAGTCGACTATTTGGTTTTTTTGTTAGGAATCGTGTCCGGAATTGCCTGACCGATTCCTCTGGCTGCTGAATTATGTGGCTTAGGTCATCGGCGTCTGGTGGTTGCACATAGGTGCCCTGGAAATTGTCGAGGAATGCGGCTTCCAGGTCCTCCCAACACCCGATAGATTCTGCTGGCAAGTTGTTAAGCCAATGCCGAGCTGGTCCCTTGAGTTTGAGTGGGAGGTATTTGATGGCGTGTAAATCGTCGCCGCGGGCCATGTGGATATGAAGGAGATAATCCTCGATCCATACCGCGGGATCTGTTGTGCCATCGTATGATTCGATGTTTACGGGTTTGAAACCCTCAGGGATTTTATGATCCATTACTTCATCTGTGAAGCATAGGGGGTGTGCGGCACCTCTGTATTGGGCTATATCACGATGCGGCTCAAATGAGCTTTGTCTATTGTGTCCGGCCCGGCCGGATTGATTATATCCGGGGTGACGATCACCGTCACGTGCCGTGGGGCGCCCGCGCGATCCATAGATCGATCTTGTTTGCTTTGCCTTGTCATCCAATATGTCCCGCAGGTCTGGCGCATTTTCCCGTGCCTTAAAATGTTTTGAACGGCATCGGGATGCGGCTTGAGTGGAGGGCCGAGAGGCCTCTCTGTCGCGGCCACGAGGTGGCCGGTCGGCCGTGTCATGCACTGGTGATGTAGGTTTAGGTGCTTCCTCCTCTAATCAGGGTAGCAGCCTGCGCTTTGGGTAGCTCTTGGAGGGGTGTTCGAGTTCATACTCTTCGGCCGCAAGGACTTAAGTCCATCTGTCGGCTAGCAAATCTTGATAAGCTCTAAGCTGTTGCTGTTTTTTCTTGAGGCTGCTTGCTGTGGCCATAAGCCTGCGTTTGAAACGCTCTTGTTCGACGGGATCCTCTGGCACGACGAATTCGTCGTCGTCGAGGCTTGCCTCATCTTCAAAGGGAGGCATATAATTGTCATCCTCGACCTCTCTGTTTGCCGCTCTCTCATGAGGGCTAGCTTCTCCATCCTCCTGCGCTGAATCTTGCTGGAGGGGGTGTTCTTCGGCGCTATCCGGAGTATTATTATCTCCTGTGCTGGAATCACCGTTTTTGCTTTGGCAGGATTTAGAGCGGCGCCGCTGACGCCGGCGCTTAGGCTGTTTCTTGGAGGGGTCATCCCCCGCTGTTCCATCGCCATCTCCTTCTTTTGGGGTATCCACCATGTATATGTCATATGACGAGGTGGCTTTCCAGTGCCCTATAGGTGCTGGTTCTTGGTCGTCTCCTACACCGGCGTCCATACCGTCGATGTCTTCAGAGTCGAAGTCGATTACTCGCATCTTATCTGTTTTTTAGTTTGTAAGCCTGCGGGCCTTTGTTAAATTTAAAGCTTGTAATCCCATTGCTCATGTTTTTCATCTCGCACGAACTGTACCTGTATGGGATGTTTTTAATGAAAAAGGGGTGCTTTCCAGGTTTTTCGTTCGCGGGTAAATCCCGCGATAAGGAGCGAATCCTTGTTATTGTTTAAGATAAACGATTTTCTTCCCGGCAACAGGCCTTGCCGTCCCCCACTCCACTCGACCATTCTCGCGCTCTTGGCGGAGGCATGGATGAAGTGGGCTTCAGGATCCTCATCCCGCCTCCTTGCCGCCGCGGCTATGACCAAATCCGGACCCAGGAAACAATCCTTAGGTATAGGAAAAAGGGGAGCACGGTAGCTTAGAGATAAAAACGAGGTTTCACATACCCCAGTACGGTTTTGAAACACATGGCAGAGGGTAAAAGACTTATCTGGATCTGCAGCCCCCGGCAGTCTCATCTTTGCCGCGGTTGGATCCTTGTGCTTGCAGCCCCTGGCAACTCTGGTCCGCCGGGGCCGGGGTGCCGGTCCGTTTCCTTCTTTCCGAGTAGCTCAGCAGAAGTGCTCATGTGCCCTGCGAACCAAAGGAGGATAGAAAAGGAACAGACAGACACGCACTCGACCTCTAGGCTAGGGGTTAGTCGCCGCTAAGCACTATCAACCCTAACCAAGGAAGATACTCGACCTAGCATGCATGCTATAACTTAGAGCGCCAGCGCTTCATTTATTTATGCTCAGGGTCTGCGCCTGGCTCTGTACAAAGGGTCACATGCCTTGCCGGCAAAGCTCATACAGAAGGTGGCTTGCCGGGAGGCTCGGCAAGCCGCGCCTTATGGGTAAAACTTGTGAAGATGCTCGATGTTCCAGGAGTTTCTCACTTGGATGGCATCTTCGGTCTCTAGGTGGACTGCGCCAGGCCTGGTGACTCGTATTACCCGATAAGGGCCTTCCCACTTTGGCGTCAACTTGTTGGAATTCTTGGCTGACTGAACGCGCCGAAGAACAAGGTCGCCTTCCTCAAAGCTTCGGGCATGAACCTTGCAGCTATGGTAGCGGCGTAAGGCTTGTTGGTAGCGTGCCGCTCTCACAGCCGCCCGAAGACGATCTTCCTGAAGGAGCGTCGCGTCATCTTGGCGCAACGTCTCTTGCTCAAGCTCATCATAAGCGAGCACTCGAGGTGACCCGTATATGAGTTCCATGCGGAGAACTGCTTTTGCCCCGTATACCAGGGCAAAAGGTGTCTAGCCAGTGGCTCGATTTGGCGTCGTCCCGATTGACCAAAGAACCGCCGACAACTCATCAATCCAGCGCCTTCCACTCTTGTGCAGCTTGTCAAAGGTCTTCGTTCTCAGGCCTTGCAACACTTCAGCATTTGCCCTCTCCGCTTGGTCGTTGCTCCGCGGGTGTGCCACGGAAGCAAAACCGACCTTGCTGCCGAGGTCTTGAATGTATTGCATGAAGGTGTGGCTTGTGAACTGAGTGTCGTTGTCGGTGATGATTCTGTTTGGCACACCAAAACGGCAGACCAGTCCCTTGAAAAACTTGGCAGCTGACTGAGCAGTCACCTTTCTCACTGCTTCCACCTCTAGCCACTTTGTGAACTTGTCGACTGCAACGTACAAGTACTCAAAGCCCCCGACAGCGCGGGGGAAATGGCCCAGTATATCAAGCCCCAGACCGAGAATGGACAGGAGAAAGGGATTGTTTGAAGGGCTTGAGCTGGCTGATGAAGCTTCTTTGAATGGAACTGGCATGCTTCACACTTGGTTACTAGTGCTGTCGCATCCTGGAGGGCAGTGGGCCAGAAGAAACCTTGCCGGAACGCCTTCCCGGCAAGGGCCCTCGACCCTATGTGGGAGCCACATATCCTCCATGTATCTCTGCCAACAGCTCCAGTCCTTCCTCCCGGGGGATGCACTTGAGTTTCACACCGTTTGGCCTCCTCCGATACAGGACATCATCGACGTACTGGTACAGGGCGGACCGACAGGCTACTTTCTCTGCTTCTCCCCGCTCCTGAGGAAGCTCCCCTGTTTGGAGGAAGCGGACGGTAAGCTGCGCCCATGCCGGAGCCTGGGGCTCGATGGCAAGGACCAAGGGCATTTCTTCCGCCGTGGGAGCGGTTGTCTCTACGACCAGGGCTTGATGCCCTGTTGGAGAGAATTGCTCTTGGACAGGCTCAGCGTCCGCGGCAGCACCCTTGCCGGCGGCCCCAGGGGGCTCGGTAGGAAAGTACTTGCCGGGACCTGATTTCCTCCACTTGTTCTGCCCCACCGATGGTTCAACGGATGGTTGAGTTAGCCGGAGCAAAAATGTACCTGGTTCCACAGGTAGCTTGAATGCGGCACGCTTTGACAGGTAATCGGTGGTGTCGTTCTCCGCTCGGGGGATGTGCTCCGCCTGGATACCGTCAAAGCGTTCCTCCAGCTTCCTCACCTCATCTACGTATGCTTCCATCAATGGGATCTGATAATCCTTGTTGACCTGTCTGACAACGAGCTGCGAGTCACCCCTGATGATGAGCTTCTTAACCCCGAGGTCTACCGCGATCCTGAGACCGGCAAGCAATCCCTCGTACTCAGCTGTGTTGTTGGTGGACATCTCCCTGGAGAAGTGCATCTGGACCATGTACTTGAGGTGCTCTCCGGTGGGTGCGACGAGCAGCACACCGGCACCGGCGCCTTGCAGCGAGAAAGCCCCATCAAAGTACATGATCCAGTCGATGTCTGCTTCCTTGCCGGGGAGAGTGGTCTCCTGGATTTCTTCGTCAGGCGTCGAGGTCCATTTTGCAATGAACTCCGCCAAGACTCTGCTCTGAATTTTCGAGGTACTTTCAAACTTTAAACCAAAGCTTGATAGCTCCAAGGCCCATTCCACAATCCTTACAGTCGCATCTGGGTTATGCAGTATCCGTTGCAATGGGAGGCGGGTGATGACAGTGATCTCGTGGGCCTGGAAGTAGTGACGCAGCTTCCTCGAGGCCATAAGGAGGCCGAAGAGCAATTTTTGCATGCCGGAATACCTCGACCTAGCCCCCTGCAAGAGGGAGCTGACAAAGTAAACTGGGTGTTGCATCATCTTCTTCTTTGGCACCACTGCACTTGACTGCGTGGGCATTGCCTTCGTTGCACTAGACTCTACCGGGGGCCGCGCCTTGTCGGCATCAGGCCCTGCCAGGGGAATCCTTAGCTGGCCATCCGCTGGTTCTGCCACCGTCACTGCCTCCTCGTTGACCTCCCTCTATGCCACTAGCGCGGCGCTGACCACTTGATTCGTCGCCGCCAGATACAACAGCAATAGTTCTTGTGGTTTAGGCGCAACCAGTATTGGCATGGAGGAAAGGTATTTCTTCAGATCCTGCAATGCTGCTTCGGCTTTTGGGGTCCATTCCATTGGGCCTACCTTCTTCAAGACTTTGAAGAAAGGAAGGGCATGCTCGGCGGACTTGGAGATGAATCGGCTCATGGCGGCAACGCAGCCGGTGAGCCGACGCACATCCTTGATCCGCTTAGGCGCCTCAATCTGCTCAATAGCCTTGATCTTGTCTGGGTTTGCCTCGATCCCGCGCTGTGACACAAAGAACCCGAGAAGCTTGCCGGACGGAACACCGAAGACGCACTTCTCAGGCTTCAGCTTGAGGTTGATCTTGCATAGGTTAGCGAATGTCTCTTCTAGATCTTGCACAAGAGTTGGCCCGTCCTTGGTTTTGACCACTATGTCATCCATGTAGGCCTCCATATTTCTATGGAGCTGAGGTTCAAAACCAATTTGGACTGCTCTTGCAAACATTGAGCCAGCACTCTTCAACCCGAAAGGCATCCGTAAAAAGCAATACGTGCCACATGGGGTGATGAATGTTGTCTTCTCTTCATCCTCTCTTGTCATGAAGATTTTGTGGTAGCCTGAGTAGGTGTCGAGGAATGATAGCAGATCACACCCGGCTGTGGAGTCAACAATCTGGTCGATGCGCGGCAACGGGAAGGGGTCCTTGGGACAAGCCTTATTTATATATGTGTAATCAATACACAGCCTCCACTTCCCATTCGCCTCGCGCACCACTACCGGATTGGCCAACCACGTCGGGTGGAGCACTCCTCTCACCAAACCTGCCGCTTCCAACTTCCTCATCTCCTCTGTGGTGAACTCCTGCCTTTCCAGAGCCTGCTTTCTGACCTTCTGCTTGACGGGCCGCGCGTGGGGGCAGACAGCTAGGTGGTGCTCAATCACCTCCCTGGGAACACCAGGGATATCGGACGCTTGCCATGCAAACACGTCAACATTTGCCCGCAGGAAGGCAACGAGCGCGCCTTCCTATTTGCTGTCGAGGGTGGAGCCTATAATAAAGGCCCCTCCCGTGCCATCCTCCCCGACGGACACCTTCTTGGTCTGCGGCGGCTCGGCTCTGGATCTCTAGCCCTTGTCGGTAGAGCTCTCTGGCATGTCCTCAACGGTAGCACAACACTCCGAGGAGGTGCGCTTGCCGGAGTGGGTGCGAGGGGTCTTGCCGGGCTCCTTCTTCCCTCCCGGGCTTTCAGCGGTAGGAGTGGGTGCCTTGATGGCAGCTGCTGCAACTGCTTCCCGGTAGAGTTGGTCGGCGCAGATCAGCGCGTCATTCTTGTCGGAGGGAATGGAGATGATGGTCAACGGCCCGGGCATCTTTAGCATGTTGTAGGCGTAATGTGACGCCGCCATGAACTTGGCTAGTGTCGGGCGGCCGAGGATCCCGTTGTAGAGCAAGGGGATCTTGGCCACGTCGAAGGCGATCCTCTCTGTCCTATAGTTCAGCTCTCCTCCAAATGTCTCGGGCAGTGTGACCTTTTCCTTCGGCTGGCTCCTCCCCGGATTGACCCCTTGAAACGTGCCCGTTTCCTTGAGGTCTTCATCAGGGATTTGCAACCTTTTGATCACGATAGGCAAGATCAGGTTCAGGCCGGCCCCGCCGTCAACCAACATCTTGTTCACCCTGAGGTTGCGTATTGTTGGGGAGACCAACAATGGCAAACACCCGACCGCGGTAGTGCGGTCAGGGTGGTCCTCGGCGTCAAAGATGAGGGGCGTGCTAGACCACTTCAGCATCTTCTGAGCGTCGAACAACGGCTCTGCTGCTATAATCTCACGCGCCCACTGTTTGAGCTGGCGGCGAGAGGTATGCAGCGAGGCGCCGCCATCGACGCACATGGCCTCCGTAGCCTTCTGGAACCCTTGCTCACCAGACTCATCGTCCTCATCGTGATCGTCATCTTCTTATTTCTTGTCGCAGCCTCGGGCGGGCCTCTCTTGCTGGTCGTCCTTGGCGGGGCGGCCTCCTTGGCCGCCATGCTTCTTGCCAGATCCCTTGACACCATCCTGGTCCTTCTCCTTGTCCCACCTTTCATACTCAGCCTTTTGCTTCTCAGCAAGCAGCTCGACTTGTCGGCAGTTCTGGAGGTCGTGGCCCTTGGTGCGGTGGATCTTGCAATATTGCTTGCCGGAGCTTCCTGGCTTGTCGGTAGCCGCCAAGGGCCGACAGGCGGCGCACCCGGCAATCTCCTTGCTGGGGGCGTCTGCCTTGACCTTCTTGCTGGCACCGGTATCGTCAGATCCCTCAACGGCAAGCACAGCCTTGCCTTTGCATTTCTTGTTGCGACGCCGGCTCTTCTTCGTCGGGGTGGCGGCGTCTTCATCGGTAGAGTCGGTTTCTGCGCCGGCGTCTTCTTCGGGGTACTTCCTTCCCTCTTCAGCCCGGGCGCACCTATCGGCCAGAATGTAGAGCTCGGTCACATCCTTAACCTTGGTCATCGCCAGCTCCTCACGCATCTTGCGATTGCGCATGTTCTGGTAGAACTCGCTAATCACAGCGGCGGGATGAACGTCGGGGATGTTTTACTGCACCCGGCTGAATCTCTGGATGTACTTGTGCAGGGTCTCCCCTTCCTTCTGGGGAATGATATGCAGATCATTGGCCTGGCCATGAGCTTGGTGGCCTCCTGTGAAGGTGCCAACGAACTCATGGCACAGATCAGACCAAGAAGAAATGGAATCCACCGGCAAGTGCATCAACCAAGACATCACATTGGGCTTGAGCGCCAGCAGGAAATAGTTGGCAAGCACCTTGTCGTCGCGAGCCCCAGCGGCCTGCATCGCGATGGTGTAGATGCTGAGGAACTCGGACGAATGGGTCTTGCCAGTGTACTTCTCGCCGACGTCGGGCTTGAACGTGCGGTGGGACGGCCACCGGAACTGCCTCAGCTCACGGGTAAAAGCCGGGCAGCCCACCTCGTAAGGTAGGCCGCCAGGGCCCCCCGACACCGGGTGATCCATAGCGGGTCCCGCCCGCTTGTCCGACTGGCGGCGTGTTTCGCGCCGGCGCTCGACGGTGGTTCGAGTGTCTTCGTGAGCTCACTCCCGAAGGACCTGGAGCTGGTCGTAGAGGGTCCGCGGGTCGGACGACGCTATGGAGATGTTATCACAAGCGTTGTCACGACGGTCCAATGCCCGCGGCGGCTGGCGAGGAGGAGGAGGAGAGTGCACCGTGGCCGCAGCTCCCCCGGCCCTCCCAGCGCCAGCATGTGGTGGCTCGATGGAGTGCCGACCCGAGGGCCCCGCCGGTCGCGGATCGTCCTTGTTGGCGATGGCGACGAGGCTCCGGATGGTGGCCCTCCACTCGTTGAGCTTCTCCACAGCACGAGGGAAGTCGAGGAGCAGCTGTGCGCGCGCCAAAGCTCCCGTTGGTGTGGGAGGCGGCGACGGCGGCATGGATCGCGGCGCGCGTCGACTTCTAACTATGTTAGAAGGAGCTTCGTCATGACCTAGCGGCTGCGTGCCATTTTCACCAGCGCTTCGGCGAGCGTGCTGAACCCCTTCATCTTGCTGATGACGCACAGGGCTCTTCCCACGGCGGTGCCCAGGGTCACCAACATGGTGACGCTGCTCGGCGCGCACACCATGGGAAGAATGAGCGGTGGTCGCCGGTGTAGGCGTCCTGGAGGTCGCTGTGCCGCCCGAAGTCGACACAACGACGCCCCTGGAGGGCCCCGGCTCCGTCTTTGGGTCCGGCACGTGTAGTCGGTCATCTGGCGCATGAACGACACCGCTCGCTAGGCTCCGACCGCATAGGCGATGCTGGTGCTCGCGGGCCGCGGCCCGGGTCCTGTCTGCGACCGGTCCGCTGCTCGTCCGCACTGGCACGGGTCGTTCGGCTCCCAACGAGTCAACCGTCATGGCCGTCTTCTTCTTAGGGGCCATGGCAACGAAGAACTGCTAGGCTGACTTCTAGACCAGATTCTCACAATTGCGCCCCCTATCTGGCGCGCCAAAGATGTCGGTGTGGAACGACACCTATGGGATCACAAGAATCCCTACTACGGTTGCTGGGGCGCAGGGTTGCGAGGAGAGCAGGGCTAGTAGACAGCACAAGGATCGTTTTACCCAGGTTCGGGCCGCGAGGATGCGTAAAACCCTAGTCCTGCTTTGGTGGGTGTATTTCTGAGAGTTCTTGAGCTCTCGAACTAGCTGTGGTCAGTGCACGGCTCGAAAGAGACGAATCCTCCTCCTGGTCGCCTCGGGCCTCCTTTTATAGGGAAAAGGGGCTGCCACAATGGCACACAGGAGGTGGAAAGGTCTACAGTGACACGAGGTTATCCCTCGTATTACAGGACAAGGTGCATTTAATGCATCGCTTAGGTGTCCTCTTGCTTTATCGGGGACGGGGGTGTCGGTGTCAAAACCGGCGGATCTCGGGTAGGGGGTCCCGAACTGTGCGTCTAGGCGGATGGTAACAGGAGACAAGGGACACGATGTTTTTACCCAGGTTCGGGCCCTCTCGATGGAGGTAAAACCCTACTCCTGCTTGATTAATATTGATGATATGGGTAGTACAAGAGTAGATCTACCACGAGATCAAGGAGGCTAAACCCTAGAAGCTAGCCTATGGTATGATTATTGTTCTGTCCTACGGACTAAAACCCTCCGGTTTATATAGACACCGGAGAGGATTAGGGTTACACAGAGTCGGTTACAATGGTAGGAGATCTACATATCCGCATCGCCAAGCTTGCCTTCCACGCCAAGGAAAGTCCCTTCCGGACACGGGACGAAGTCTTCAATCTTGTATCTTCATAATCCAGGAGTCCGGCTGAAGGTATAGTCCGGCTATCCGGACACCCCCTAATCCAGGACTCCCTCAGTAGCCCCTGAACAAGGCTTCAATGACGACGAGTCCGGCGTGCAGATTGTCTTCGGCATTGCAAGGCGGGTTCCTCCTCCAAGTACTTCATAGAAGATTTTGAACACAAAGGATAGTGTCCGGCTCTGCAAAATAAATTTCCACATATTGCCATAGAGAAAATCATATTTACACAAATCTAATCTGCTGACGTATTCCATAGCGTGACATCACACTATGACCAAGCCTTTATTTGAATCATTTTTACTCCCCCACCTCAGCGTGTTTCGCGAGGCGGTTTCCTTGGCGCGTCTTGTCAAAGCAGAGATCGTGTCCCCTTTATTTACGGGATTCTCATCAATACGGACGTGGGTAACCCAATCGTGCCTGTTGGCATGTTTTCTCGATTAAAGGCGAGTCCCAAACGGTTACGGGGAGGGCCCTTGGTATTCAACCTCTTATAAAGAGACCAAGGCCTTACTCCTTCTTTTCAATCTCAAACGAGTTCGCCCTTCGCCTCGAGTTCCAACACTCAAGGCTCCAGATTTCAGGCGCTTCGGATCTTCGACAATGTCCGGTTCCGACCTTCGAGGCCGATGGATGCCCTCCTCCGTTACGGAGGAGGACGTGCTAAAGCTGAGAGAGGCCAGGTTTTTTACCGGCGAAATCTCACATAGGTTGCCTACTCAAGGGCAGGTCATTCCCACTCCCAAGCCTGGTGAGAGCGTGGTGTTCATGTCTCACTTCCGTCGGGGGCTAGGCTTCCAGACGGATCCCTTCGTGAGGGGGCTCATGTTTTATTATGGGTTGGAATTCCACGACTTAGCTCCGGAGTCCATCCTCCACATTTCCTCATTCATCGTCGTGTGTGAAGACTTCCTCCGTGTTACTCCTCACTTCGGACTATGGCTCAAGACCTTCAAAGTTGAGCCGAAGATGATCGAGGGACGACACACGGAGTGCGGAGGTGCCGTTATAAGCAAGAATGCTGATGCTCCATGGCCCGAGGGCTCTTTTCAAGAGGAGCTCGGCTTATGGCAATGAGAGTGGTTCTATATCACCGCTCCCAGGGGCACCAAGTGGGTGGCGCCACCTGGCTTTCGCTCGGGTCCCCCACCACAGCTAGCGTCATGGGTCAATAAAGGACTAGACTAGGGGCCATCCAAGGGCGTGCCCTTGTTGCAGGGCCGCATCAGGGATCTCTTAGAAAGAGACCTCAGCCTGGTCAAAGTGATAGAGGTCGTGTTGATCCGCCGAACCCTGCCCGGCAAACGTCGCCCCCTTCGCCTGTGGGAGTTTAATCCGGAGGGACCGCGATCTCTCCAGCATTTCATGGGCGCAACGCCCGCGGAGATGTATGAATTGTTCTTTGGATCACAAGCAACGTGTCCGGACTTGACCGAGGACGCAGGTCTGAGCTGCAATCGCCCGGATACTCAAGTAAGTAGCCTTGTGCCCGGACTCACTATCAGTATATTTGTCATAAACTTGCCCCTAAAAGAGTTGTCCTTTAAACAGGAGTGGATAGCGAAAGCAAAGCTTATCAGGTGTCCGGCTCCCCTCCCCGAGACCACGTCGGATCCCGTGCTGGTCAGGATGTTGAAGATTGTGCCTTTGGAGGAAAGCAAGGGAGGGGACAAGGAAACAACGGCATCCTCGAAGGAGGTTATTCGGAAGGGAGGAATCGAAAATTCCTCTCCTCAGGGGAAGAAGAGGACCGCCCCTGAAGACCCGGAGACCATGGCCTCAAAGCGGGGGAAGAAATCCTCGTCAGAGGGTCCTGCGCCGGGGGATACCTCGACCAAATTATGCCCTCAAGGGGACCAGCCCTTCACCGAGTCGTAATTAGAGAGAGGTTTTCTTTTTAAGAGATAAGAGAAATCCTTGCTTTATATCTGAGAAAAGTAACCGAAATTTTACCTTGTAGCTCGGACCTTAGCCCTTCTCAGCAGGGCTCATCTTCAGGGGACCTTCTTCTGGAGATGATGGAGAGCGGAACGCCTTCCCCTGCCGTACCGCCTAGCGAGGTGGGCGACCCTGAGGTATCGTCGCGGAGGGTTTCTCCAAATCCGGTAGGGCCGGACGGTAGTCATCTGGGCCCCCAAAGCCCTCCGCGCCCGGCCTTGGAAAAGGGCCATCGGACGAGTCCGGCACCATCCAGTGCGCGGTCGGAGGAGCTGAAAGATCTGCTTGGGCGAGCGTCTATCTCAGAGGAGCACCGTGCCTTGATGGGTACGGTGGTTGAGAGGATTTCATCCGCGGAGAGCGGATTGCATGAGGCCGTCAGGAGTTTACTGATAGGTTTTGAGGTATACAGATGTGCATGAACAAGATGCGCCATGTGTAGATAGTAGCCCCTGAGACTATGTGCGTTGTCAAAAGTGACAGCGCGTAGAGGATCATAACCCCAGGTCTAAAATGCCGCCTTCATGTGTAGGTGGCGAAGTGTCCGGCGGCCAACTGGACTAATGAATTTGCCGAGCTAAAGCGGCAACTTGACGTGGCAGATGCCGACATCACGCTTGTTAACAGGCGGCTTGACGAGGCACAAGGTATGTAGTTCCACCGGTGGCACGTAGCAAGAGGAGCTTTATGCGAGTATCTTACAATGTGTGTGCGTAATGCAGATGGTGCTGCTGCCATGGAGAATCTTCGGGCAGAACTTGCCTGAGCCAAGGAGCAAGCCAGAAAAAGTGATGCGGCTGCCGGAAAGGCAATTGAAGAGCTGAAAGCCGAACAGGCTGCTCACTGCCGAAGCAAGAAGGAAATGGCCGAGATGGCCGTGAAGCTGAAAAGCGCTGCTGACCATTGCAAGCTTCTTTAAAAAGAAGACCGGGCGGAACAGAAGGACCTGGAGAAGGTCGTTGCCGATGCCAAGGATGCTCGCTCTGCGATGAGAGCTATGAAGGAGGAGCTGCATCAGGCCGGAGAGATCGCGGCTGGGAAGCCCTTTATGCTGCGGAGGAAGTTCTGTGATTCTAAACATGCTCCGCTAGACCGAATGTGGAGTACAGCGGACACCTATCTGGATTTGGCAGCGAGTGATGCGGATGCGACCGAAAACTTTCGAGATCAAGAAGATCGCGAAGTGGAGAAGCTCTTCTGGTCGCAGTTCCATAATCCAGAGCGTCCGCTGCCCGTAGCCGATCGTCTGGCCGAATGGGCTGAGCTGAATAGGTTGTCTGGACTCGCCATGAAGTGTGTCATGAGCCACCTGTGGCCGGAGAGGCCGGAGCCGAAAAGTTATTTCAACTTGGTGCAGCAGTTCCTTGGTGCGGTGCCGCATATTAATGTGATGAAGAGGTCAGCATGCATAGAGGGTGCACGGATGGCTCTTGCCCATGTCAAAACATACTGGGCGGAGATGGAGACCACCATTGTTGCATCCCGAGATTCGAACGAAAGCCGAGTACCAGCCGAGCACTATTTTCAGGAAGTTCTTCCAGGCGCTCATGTGATAGAGACTCAGTTCTCGAAGGATGTTATGTTTAAATAGCATATGTTATTGTAAAATAATTTTTGGTAAATTGTAGAAGCTTTTTATACTTGCGCCTTCAAGTATTGTAACACCTCCTGTGCGGCCGTTTAGGATATATGTATATGTAATCTGAAAGATGGCAGTCGTCGGCTTCAGCCCCCACGCAAATATTGCGGGGGTGTTTGCAGAAGGCGCATTTTCACACTTGATCCAACGTCTTGGTCCTACAAAGGAGGTAATAGCGCAGCGAACTAGGCAATCGGACTATAATGCTTTAACACTTTCACTTAGCCATAGGAGTTTGACAGTGAGGCTACTTATATAGCCCCACGTGGCGCCTGCGCTCGGCCGAACTCGGGGCGCGTATGTTCCTAGCCGGGAAACGGCCCTTCGTTAATGCGGAGGAATCCTAAAGATTCCGGTGAGTCATCGAGTGGTTGACCAGTCTCTCGCTATATCATGATAGTCGGTTTTCGGCTTTCTCTACTGAGGTGCTCGCCTGGCCGAACCGGGGCACAATCGCAGTAGTTCTCCTGGTGCCGCCTTAGCCGATAGAGCAGAACGTAAGGCAGCAAAACACAGGAGCCAGGCAACCCAACATTTGACCAAAGACATGACTCGGAGCTGATGCATATAAGGCCAAACTCGCGACGCCGAACACTCCCTAAGGTATTCGGTCTTTATGAAGGCGGGCGGGACAACGCCCTTAATTATAAGCCCCTAGTGTCCAGGTACGCGCAAAATTCTGACGTGGCCACATGTCAGGACGCCAGCCTCCTCCTTGGTTATACCAAAAAACCAGGGGATGTGTACCAACATGAGACAGTAAAAAAGGTTTACGCAGGGTCTTAATCTGAAAAGAATCCTTGGAACGGGTCCCTGCTGCACGTCTGCGCCTGTGTCTCCGTTGTGCCGTATCCTGGACGGGCGCAACACGGTGTTCATCTGTAAAAGAGAGGAACTTAGTTGAAGAAAGGTCGTGCCGAACAGAAGTTATACTAAATAAACAAAGTATAAATTGAAATGGGTAAAATTGAGCTTGATTGTCTCTTTCTTTATATGCGCGGAGCCCCTAGTACAGGGGTGTATGGCTATTAAGCCTTTATCAATTGTATTTTTATGCCGGACTCGTCTAGCCGTGTCCGTGGTCTTAATGACCTGTTTATATGTTTTTAGCTGGTGAAGCCATTTTATTGTGGGGCTGTTAAGGCAGCTGCACAATCTCCCGCGCGGGAGGCGTACTCAATGCTTTCCCTTCAATGAGATGATGCCTTGTGGACCGGGCATCTTAAGCGTAAGAGATGCATAGTGCGGAATTGCGTTAAAGCGGGCGAAAGCTTCGCGTCCCATTAGTGCTTGATAGCTGCTTGAGAATGGGGCGATATGGAAGGTTAGCCTTTCGCGACGGAAGTTGTCGGGGGAGCCGAATTTAACTTCTAGCCGGAGAGAACCCATGCAATGGGCGTCCGGGCCTGGTGTTGCCCCTTTAAAGGAGGTTTCGCTATGGTGAATTTTTGCTGGGTCTATCCCCATGTGGCGGATTGTGTCCTGATATATCAGGTTTAGGCCACTGCCGCCATCCATCAGGACATTTGTAAAGTGGAGTCCGTTGATTATTGGATCTAATACCAAGGCAGTCCAGCCTGCGTTCCGGATACTTCTAGAGTAATACAGATGATTGAAGGTGATCGGTTTTAACAACCAGTGGCGAGACTCCTTTGGGAAAGGACGTATGGTGCGTACCTCAATGGGCGCCGCTTGTTTTGTTATGTGAAGTAAGTTTACTGTTTTGACTTCTTGTGGAAAATTCTTTTGTTTCCTGATGCTCTGCTTTTGGGGTTCGTCATCATCTTCACTTGGTGTGTCGAGCCCCTTGTGTTCGGCGTTGAGTTTGCCGGATTTCTTGAAAACCCAACAATCTCTGTGGGTATGGTTTGCAGGCTTCCCGAGAGTACTGTGTATTTGACATATCTTGTCCAAGATTTTGTTTAGGTTGGATAGCTCGTCCCTGTTATCCTTGAGGGGCGGCTTTTTCTGATTTTGCCGAGAGCTTTTGAATCCGGAATTGACTGTCGTGCTCTTCGGACTGCTTTCCTTAGTCCGGCGTTGGTCCTTGTTGCATCACGGTTTTCCGTTTCCATCCCTAATTTTGGATGTACTTGGGTCGCTGGTGCTACATCTTGCCAACCAGCTGTCCTCTCCTGCGCAAAAGCGGGTCATGAGGCTTGTTAATGCGGCCATTGTTCTTGGCTTTTCTTGGCCAAGGTGTCTGGCGAGCCATTCGTCTCGAACGTTATGCTTAAAAGCTGCTAGGGCTTTGGTGTCCGGACAGTCGACTATCTGATTCTTTTTAGTAAGGAATCTAGTCCAGAATTTCCGGGCTGACTCTCCGGGCTGTTGAGTTATGTGACTTAGATCGTCTGCATCCGGAGGGCGGACATAGGTCCCTTGAAAATTTGCCCGGAAAGCGTCTTCGAGCTCTCCCCAACTTCCAATGGTGTTTTCGGGAAGGCTTTTGAGCAAATGCTGAGCTGGCCCTTTAAGCTTGAGGGGTAAGTATTTTATGGCGTGGAGGTCATCTCCTCTTGCCATGTGTGTGTGGAGGATATAATCCTCAATCCAGACTCCAGGGTCTGTTGTTCCGTCGTACGCCTCTATGTTTACGGGCTTGAATCCCGCTGGAAATTCATGGTCCAGAACCTCATCGGTGAAACATAGGGGGTGTGCGGCACCCCTGTATTTGGGTGTGCCGTGATGTTCGTATATTGGTTGTGTTGCACTGCTTGCGAGAGCTTGCTTTCTTGGCCCATAGATAGATGTAGCTGGGCCATCTTTTTGATGTGAATCCTTTAATGGGTCGAGTGCCGGCTTGTATGCGGCGCCGCTTGCCGCTTTATGCTGGCCATGGGGTCATCTATCCGACCGGGTGGCTTTCTTATTTTTTGATTGCGGGGGCTCTAAGGCCTCCTCGTCAAATTCCGGCAGTAGCTTTCGCTTTGGATAGCTTTTGGTGTGGCGACTGCCGCCGTATTTGTCTGCGGTGTTGAGTACTTTGCTCCATCTGATTCTGAGTGCATCTTCCGCGGTTTTGAGCTTCCGCTTCTGCTTTTTTAGGCTACGCGCAGTGGCAACGAGCCTTCGGTGGAGGGTCTTCTGCTCCATTAGCTTGTTCGGCGTAAGGTCGTCCGGAATGCTGTTCTCGCTGGGGACAGGTTGTTCGGTTTGTTTATTCAAGTTGCCCTATTCGTCGTCCGCCGGCTCGTCCTGCTCTATGGCTGGGTCTGTATGGCTGCTGTCTCTATCGAGGCGGGGCTTGGAGCGGTGTTTACGTCGCCGCTTTGATTGCTTTTTGAGAGAATGATCCCTCGTTGCATCCCTGTGTTCCTCGTCGTCGCTTCCTTTAGGCGTGTCCACCATGTACACATCATGAGATGAGGTGGCTGTCCAGTGCCCTACAGGCGTTGGTTCATGTTCGTCTCCTACATTCGTCGTCCATACCGTCGATGTCTTCGGAGTCGAAGTCGAGCACGTCGTTTAAATTATTGATAGTGGCTACCAAGTGGGTGGTGGGTGGGCTTCGAATTTGTTCGTCGTCCGCATCCCAATCTTGCCGGTCATAATCCGGCCAGGACTCTCTTGATAAAGAGAGAGACTTTAGTGATTTCAGAATATCGCCGAAGGGCGAGTGCTGAAAGATGTCTGCAGCGGTGAACTCCATGATCGGCGCCCAATCGGATTCAATCTGCAGGGGCACGGAGGGCTCGGAGTCCGGAGAGGAATCCGTCTCCTTGGAGTCATGAGCCTCACGGATGGCGGGACTGGTGTTCGGCTTGATCGCCGTAGAGATTGCAGCCCCCAAGGCGGTGTCTAGCCACCCGCCCTCGATTAGTGTGGTCGGCTCCGAGTTAAGGGTCGGAGCGGACACAGGTGCGGCCTCCAGGGCACTCTTCGGCGACAGAGCTAGATCATGCCCATCGTGACAGTGCGGCGCGCTCGGTAGTGGTTCGAATCCGTCGAAGATCAAGTCCCCGCGGATGTCAGCCGTGTAGTTCAAGCTTCCAAATCTGACCTGATGGCCAGGGGCGTAGCTTTCGATCTGCTCCAGATGGCCAAGCGAATTGGCCCGAAGTGCGAAGCCGCCGAAGACGAAGATCTATTCGGGGAGAAAGTTCTCACCCTGGACTGCATCGCTATTGATGATCGGAGGAGCCATCGGGCCTAAAAGTGACGACACAGAGGAACTCTGAATGAAAGCACCAATGTCGGTGTCAAAACCGGCGGATCTCGGGTAGGGGGTCCCGAACTGTGCGTCTAGGCGGATGGTAACAGGAGACAAGGGACACAATGTTTTTACCCAGGTTCGGGCCCTCTCGATGGAGGTAAAACCCTACTCCTGCTTGATTAATATTGATGATATGGGTAGTACAAGAGTAGATATACCACGAGATCAAGGAGGCTAAACCCTAGAAACTAGCCTATGGTATGATTGTTGTTCTGTCCTACGGACTAAAACCCTCCAGTTTATATAGACACCGGAGAGGATTAGGGTTACACAGAGTCGGTTACAATGGTAGGAGATCTACATATCCGCATCGCCAAGCTTTCCTTCCACGCTAAGGAAAGTCCCTTCCGGACACAGGACGAAGTCTTCAATCTTGTATCTTCATAATCCAGGAGTCCGGCTGAAGGTATAGTCCGGCTATCCGGACACCCCCTAATCCAGGACTCCCTAAGGGGGTGAGGCCCGTCCCGTCCGTCGCCGCTCCTCCTTGCTTTGACACGCGCCTCGGCCAGGGGTGCGTGCGGTGCCATGTAGGCAGGTAGGCAACTGAGTTGGCGCGGTGGTGGAGCCTTCACGAAGATTTGCATGCTGCCACGCAGGCGCTTGGTGAGTCGGCCTGGGAGCTGCATGTTGCCACGCAGGTGCCCGCCCAGCTGGTTGGGCTGGCAGCTGCACG
Source organism: Aegilops umbellulata (assembly GCA_032464435.1). Lineage (NCBI taxonomy): Eukaryota > Viridiplantae > Streptophyta > Magnoliopsida > Poales > Poaceae > Aegilops > Aegilops umbellulata. The sequence goes on along the minus strand of CP136054.1, from coordinate 367,297,118 downwards.
TGAACGGCGGTGGAAGCTTGGTTAATGTGGGCTTGGCGGTGGCCTTGCCGGCGTCTTTGGCGAGGGCCTTGCCGGGTGGCCCGGTAAGGGTCTTGCTATTGCATGCTGTCGTCCCCGGCAAGGATCTTGCCGGGGGTCTGGTGGCCTTCCTTGGCAAGGATCTTGCCGAGAATCGTCGTCTTCTAATCCTCATCTGGTCTTGAACATGTCTTCACAAAGATTTGCATGCCACCATAGAGGTGCCTTCCCGAGCCCTGGCCCCACGCTGATGATGGCGCTGGGGGCCGTGGGCTCAAGGGTGGCTCGCTCCGTTGGTGCGGGACGAGTTGTCCTGGCAAGGGTTTTGCTGGGGCCACTGGGGTCGCCTGGCAAGGGCCTTGCCGGGGGAACCTGCTTCGCCCCTCTGCTCTTTGTGGTCTTGGCCTTGGCATTGCTTTGATTGTCTTGGGCTTCGGTCTTACCTTGGCTCACCTCCCTCGTTCTGCTTGGTGTGGCCGTGGGAGCGGCTCTAACTGCCCGTGCATAGGTAAAGGGGTACAAAAGTGTGCCCCTATTTTTGTACACCGACAGGATCCAACCCGACGGCAGCCCCGAGCGCGATGAAGATCCCCGATTCGTCTTCTTGCTTTTCGCCGCCCCCATCGCCTTCTTCGCGCGTTCCAGCGCCGCCGTTTTCTCCTTCCCCATGGCGGCGGAGCGGCGGCGTCGAGAGTGGAGAAGTTGGATGGGGTGAAGGAGCAAGAGGAAGAAGGAGAATGGGCACGCACAGTGCGGACGCCTCGGCCTCGCCGCTTTTAAAGGCCCACTTCCGAGTGGCTGACGCGTGGGTCCGGGCGATCCTGTCAAATCCCTCAACAGTCGCACATGGGATACATGGCGAAAAAGGTGGCTCGGAAATTGAAACATCTTGTTTATCTACTCCGCTTACCACGACGCGCTCCGCTTGGCGCGCTTCCACCGAAATTCCGAATCCCGCGAAATCCGGGAACCTCTACAACCGAACACGCCAAAGATTTCACGACAAAGACAACACTCGATGGGTGACGTTATAAAAACCAATCGGCAATTTCTGAATCGATCAAGGCGGCTGAAACGAAGCCGAAGTTCCAACACTGGCCTCCGTTCAGAGATGAATTCTTGAGAAAAGCAAGAGTCAAAGCAAGGTCAACTTCAACCTTCTTTTCACTCGGACCTCAATCCATTCGGGGGCTAATGATGAGGACATAGACCTGGGGTAGGGTAATAGGCCTGACCTATACGTCCTACCTAAGGTCCTTGTCTTAGAAGCAAAGAAGCTCAAGAGTAAATGGGGAGGGCCCAACAAAGGTGTCGAATGCAATCCACTCGACCTACCATTCACTCGGAGACCCCTCCTTATTTAGGTCACTCGACCACTAAACCACTCGACCATGTAAAAGACCACTCGGCGTATAGAAGACCTAAAGCCACTCTGCACAGCAACGATCGGGTGTTTACTCATAGAATTAATGATCATTTATAGCACTTTATTATGGACGTTACCTGTAATGCCCCTTCTTTATGTACATTGAACTCCTTGTAACGTGGGCTGGTTGGGGTCCTGGCGCGCTCTATATAAGCCACCCCCTCCACTGGCACAAGGGTTCGCACCCCCTGTAACACACACACGCATAATCTAGTCGACCGCCTCCGGGCACCGAGACGTAGGGCTATTACTTCCTCCGCGAAGGGCCTGAACTCGTAAAACTCGTGTGTACAACTTCGCCATACCTAGGATCTTGCCTCTACATACCTACCCCCCCCCCATTCTACTATCAGTCTTAGATCCACGACACATCCAACTTGCTTGCTCACGAAGACCTAGGGCATTTGAGGAAGCCCATTGTTGGAATATACAAGCCAAGTTCTATAATGAAAAATTCCCACTAGTATATGAAAGTGACAAAGTAAGAGACTCTCTATCATGAAGCTCATGGTGCTACTTTGAAGCACAAGTGTGGAAACGGGATAGTAGCATTGTCCCTCCCTTTTTTGTGGGCCTTCTTTTTTATTTGGCCTTTCTCTTTTTTTAACGGGACAATGCTCTAATAATGATGATCATCACATTTCTATTTATTTACAACTCAATGATTACAACTCGATACTTAGAACAAAATATGACTCTACATGGATGCCTCCGGTGGTGTACCCGGATGGGCAATGAATCAAGAATGACATGTATGATGAATTATGCATGGTGGCTTTGCCACAAATATGATGTCAACTACATGATCATGGAAGGCAGTATGACAATGATGAAGCATGTCATAATAAATGAAACGGTGGAAAGTTGCATGGCAATATATCTCGGAATGGCTATGGAAATGCCATAATAGGTAGGTATGGTGGCTGTCGGTGTCAAAACCGGCGGATCTCGGGTAGGGGGTCCCGAACTGTGCGTCTAGGATCAATGGTAATAGGAGACGGGGGACACAATGTTTACCCAGGTTTGGGCCCTCTCTATGGAGGTAATACCCTACTTCCTGCTTGATTGATCTTGATGAATATGAGTATTACAAGAGTGGATCTACCACGAGATCGTAATGGCTAAACCCTAGAAGTCTAGCCTATATGACTATGGTAATGTGTGTCCTTTCCGGACTAACCCCTCTGGTTTATATAGACACCGGGGGATCTAGGGTTTACATGGAGTCAGTTACATAAGAAGGAATCTTCGGTCGCCAAGCTTGCCTTCCACGCCAAGTAGAGTCCAATCTGGACATGGGTACAGTCTTCGGCCTTCATGTCTTCATAGCCCATTGGTCCGACACATAGATAACAGGCCGGACGCCCGAGGACCCCTTAGTCCAGGACTCCATCAGTAGCCCGTGAACCTAGCTTCAATGACGAGGAGTCTGGCGTGCAGATTGTCTTCGGCATTGCAAGGTGGGTTCCCCTTCCGAACTCCAAGACCTGTATACACAATTGCAGAGGATATAATATTTCACGAGTTTAGTCCGCTGGCAACCTTTTGGTAATACTAACACCGTGCCTGCTCGGCCATTATATTCGAACCGTTAGCTGGCCTGTCGCCCATGTCCTGAGACGTGGTTTTATTGGCATGTCTTGTCCAAGCGGAGATCGTGTCTTCCCGTTTTTAGGGGATTCTTGTCAACCCGGACGAGGGTAAACCAACCGTCGCTTGGGTACTACTCCTTAGGAATTGGCAATCTTTGAGACCCAGGAGGAGACGTTTGATATTTGCAGCCTTTATATAGGAGCGCAGGCCCGCCTTTCTCTTTCACGCTTGCTTCTCCCTCAACCCTTGCTCCTCCGAGTTCCAACACCCGGATTTCAGTTGCTACAAGCTCCAATCATGTCTGGATCCAGCCATCAAGGCCGGTGGGTAGCTTCTTCTGTCATGGAGGGAGATATTGCCAAGCTTCGGGCGGCGAGGTATCTGACTGCAGAAATCCTTCATCGACTTCCTGCCGAGGGGCGGGTTATTCCCACCCCCAGATTCGGCGAGAGGGTCGTGTTCATGTCCCACTTCCTCCACGGGTTAGGGTTTGCACTCAACCCCTTCGTCCTATTATGGGCTAGATTTCCACGATCTGGCCCCGGACTCTATTCTTCTTATCTCGGTGTTTATCGTCACGTGCGAAGCCTTACTCCGAACTCCTCCGCACTTTGGCTTGTGGCTCAAGACCCTCAATGTGAAGCCGCAAGTGATAGAGGGGGGGGCAGGTAGAGTGCGGTGGTGCCATAGTGGGCAAGCTCGCTAGCACTGTTTGGTTTTAGGGATCCTTCGCCGAATCTTCCGACTTATGGAAGCAGGGGTGGTTCTACATCACCGAGCCTTATGGCTCCAAGTGGGCAACTGCGCCTGCGTTCCGATACGGTCCCCCAATTTGGCTTGCTTCATGGATCAATGAGGGGTTGGACTAGGGATCCATTGATGAAGTGCGGACTCTGCAGGGTCGCATCTGAAGCCTTGCCGAGAAGGGCATCGATCTTGTTGAAGTTATTCAAGTAATGCTGGTCCTTCGGATTTTGCCGTGCCAGCGGCGGCCTCGCCGCATGTGGGAGTTTAACCCAGAAGGGTTGTGGACTCTTCAGCACTTCTTCGGCACTACGCATGAAGGAATGAGGCGGTTATTCTTCGGGGAACGAGAGCAATGGCCAGCCACCACCAAAGACATCAGCCTCCACAACAATCATTCGACCACCCCGGTAAGTATTACACTTCCGAACATCCTGTAGTCGAGCATCCCATAATAAGATACTGAGCAATCCATCTTTTTCCAGGGTTGGATAAAGAAGGTGGAACGGGTTTGGTGTCCGGCTCCTCTTCCCGAAGACTCAGCTACTCTAGTGCTAATAAGGATGCTGGCTCCGACACCATGCCAGGCGCCGGTAAAGGAGAGCAAAGAGGAGAGCGAGAAAGCAAAAGAGGACCTTGGTTCTGGAGGTAAGTCGGACACTGAGTCCGGAGAGATTGACCTTTCCTCGCCTGAAGACAGGGGCAAAAAAGGATTCAGTGTCCCTTCCCCTAGCAGGAGGAAAAGGGTCGCCTCCAAAGATTGGGAGGGGCGGTCTTCTAAGAGGGGAAAGATGCCACCAGCGAGCGGCTTGGGTTCAAGAAGCGATGCCGCTGAACAGCCCCACCAAGGGGACAAGCCCTCGGCCAAACCGTAAGTGGATCCGGGGTACTTTGATAGAGTCTGCTTCGTTGCTGTTAATCGAAGGTATTCGTAATGTGTTCACGCATTTTTGCAGGTCAGCACAGAGTTTTTCTGGGCAATCCACTTCCTCGGGAAGTCTCCTCCCGGAGATGATGGAGAGCGAGACGCCTCCTCGAACCTCCTCGCCCAATAAGTCAGACGACTCCGAAGTGTCGTCGCGGAGGGTCCCTTTTGATCAACCAGCTGCACAAGGGACAAAGGCAGCAGTGCCTGTAGGTGGATCTCCCACCGCCCGGGAGTCCGGGGCTGACGATAGCAAAGGCCCCAGACTGTCTGATTCGCAGTGGACAGTGATTCTGAAGGCGGGTGAACAGATTCCTTCAAAGTATGACTGTGCCCCTGGTGTCGGCGTTCTGGGAACGGGGGTCCCCAGACTTGCCTGCCTGCGGCCTGCGGCATGGCTCAACGGGGGGCCCAGCACGGCCCATCTTCATCAACACAGACCCAAGACCCTCGCGAGGGGCCAAGCCTCGCGGGGCGGACGACACGGAGCTTCCTCAGGCACGGCCTCATCATGCTGGCTCACGAGGAGGCGGAGAGATCAAGGCGGGGTACCTCATGAGGTGCCCGTGACGCAAGCCATGACGACCAAGGGCGCCAGGCGAGCGCCAGCCCGTGCAGTGTCCTCCTTTCCTCTTTGGTGCAAAGGGAGCAAGCGCAGGCGAGAGCATCAAGCAAAGGCACCCGTTTCGGTGCAACGAGACCAAGACCAGCCCAACGGCAGGGAGGAAGTCATTGTGGAGCCCAAGCCAGCGTCACCAGCAGAGCCTTTGGCAGGCGAGGACCAACTTTAGTCAGGAACCGGATGTTCCCCTTCAAAATGGCCAATTGTTGGCGCCCTTCCCGCTCAATATTTGGGAAGAGGCCCAGGGCCTTCGCCTATAAATAGGACTAGCCACCCCCATGGGTAGGGGGGATAAGGCATCGAGAGATTGGCCAATCCAGAGGCAAGCTGGGAACGGATCGAGTAGCATCATAGAGAGAGAGAGAGAAGGGTGACTGAACTCCTCCTAGCAGTTCATCGCCCCAGCCAAGAACAGACCCTCGCGAGGCTGTCCTTCCTTGTATTGCTCATCATCATCAGCCCAAGAGGCAATCCACCACACCACAAACTGGAGTAGGGTATTACACCACAACGGTGGCCCGAACCAGTATAAACCCTGTGTCTCTTGTGCTGTTCTTTCCATAGCTTAAATCCTAGTGAGGCGGTGGGGTGCAGGTAGGTAGAAGGAGAAATCTCCGCGCGCACCCAAGTGTTCGAACCTCAAGGGTCTATCGGAACCCGAAATCCGACATTTGGCGCGCCAGGTAGGGGTGCGCCGGAATTCGTCTTCCACCGCCCCGTTCTCCTCCGACCATCGCGTCCATGTCTGACGCTCGTCGGGCCCGCGCCGAGCACCGAGCCGCTCTCGCTTCCCGCGTTGCCCAGACGGCTCCTGTTGGCGGGCATCCTCGCTGTTCCCCGTCACCTGCCGTCAACGCCGCCACCGGCCCGGCAGGGAACGAGCAGCAAGCGTCGTCTCAGCATCCGTCCGTGCGGCAAGACGGACGCATCGCTACTCCCTCGCTCACCCAAGCTGGTTCTTCGTCCCGCGCGCTCCGCGCACGCATGGAGGCTCGAGCTGCGCTCATCGCGGCAAACGAGCTCCTGCGCTACCGTCCTGTCGACGACGTCTACGAAGAATGGCTCGACCGCGTCGCCAAGCTCGTCCGCGCCGCAGGGGGCTCTCATGCGCCGTCCTTTCCGTTGCGCTGCACCCCGCCCCGCGTGGGCGACGAAGCTCCGGGGGCGCCCCAGCCGCCTCCTCCTCAAGAAGGCGCCCTGGCTCCAAGGCATGTGGCCCCTGGGCGGAACCCGCTCCGTCAGGTGCCAGCGCGGCAAGAGCAGAGCTACCAAGAAGTCCCTCGCCCGCAAGAAGCTGCCCGGGCGCTCCCTGCTCCAGCACGTCGCGACCATGCTCCTGCTCCTGCACGTCAAGACCCCGCGCTGCTCCCAGCTGCAGTGCATGGGGACCTGCAAGACCAAGCTCTCCGTCACCCAAGGCCTCCCGTGGCCACGGCAGGCTGCCGTGCCTTCACAACCGAGCTACGCAGCGTCATGTGGCCCGGCAAGTTCAAGCCAGACCTGCCTCCTCGTTACGACGGCACGGCCGACCCTGCGGAGTTCCTCCAGCTCTATGAGCTAGGCATCAAAGCTGCCAACGGAGACGAGAAGGTCATGGCGAACTGGTTTCCCATGGCGCTCAAGGACGGGGCCCGCACCTGGCTCCTGAACCTGGCTCCAGGCACGATCTCCTCCTGGGACGAGATGCGCACCCGCTTCATCGCCAACTTCCAAGGTACTCGCGACCGGCCACCCGCCATGAGCGACATGCGCTGCATCAAGCAACAACCCGGAGAGACCCTGCAGAAGTACATCCAGCGCTTCAACAACGCACACCTCAAGATACCCAAGGTGACCGAGGAGGCCATCATCTCAACCTTCTCCGACACCGTGCGCAGCGTCAAGATGAAGGAGGAGCTGGCGATGCATGAGGACCTGTGCACTTCCTTGGAGCTGTTCAACTTAAACGGTGGAGCTGTCAGTTGGTGCAGTTCTAAACAAAGCGTCGTGGCGGGATCTACATGTGAAGCCGAGTACATAGCCGCTTCGGAAGCAGCTAATGAAGGAGTCTGGATGAAGGAGTTCATATCCGATCTAGGTGTTGTACCTAGCGTATCGGGTCCAATGAAAATCTTTTGTGACAATACTGATGCAATTGCCTTGGCAAAGGAATCCAGATTTCACAAAAGAACCAAACACATCAAAAGACGCTTCAACTCCATCCGGGATTTGGTCCAGGTGGGAGACATAGAGATATGCAAGATACATACGGATCTGAATGTTGCAGACCCGTTGACTAAGCCTCTTCCACGAGCAAAACATGATCAGCACCAAAACTTCATGGGTGTTAGAATCATTACTTTGTAATCTAGATTATTGACTCTAGTGCAAGTGGGAGACTGAAGGAAATATGCCCTAGAGGCAATAATAAAGTTATTATTTATTTCCTTATATCATGATAAATGTTTATTATTCATGCTAGAATTGTATTAACTGGAAACATAATACATGTGTGAATACATAGACAAACAGAGTGTCACTAGTATGCCTCTACTTGACTAGCTCATTAATCAAAGATGGTTATGTTTCCTAGCCATGAACAAAGAGTTGTTATTTGATTAACGAGATCACATCATTAGTTGAATGATCTGATTGACATGACCCATTCCATTAGCATAGCACCCGATCGTTTAGTATGTTGCTATTGCTTTTATCCATGACTTATACATGTTCCTTTAACTATGAGATTATGCAACTCCCATTTACCGTAGGAACACTTTGTGTGCTACCAAACGTCACAACGTAACTGGGTGATTATAAAGGTGCTCTACAGGTGTCTCTGAAGGTACATATTGGGTTGGCGTATTTCGAGATTAGGATTTGTCACTCCGATTGTCGGAGAGGTATCTCAGGGCCTTCTCGGTAATGCACATCACATAAAGCCTTGCAAGCATTGCAACCAATGAGTTAGTTGCGAGATGATGTATTACAGAACGAGTAAAGAGACTTGCCGGTAACGAGATTGAACTAGGTATTGGATACCGACGATCGAATCTCGGGCAAGTAACATACCGATGACAAAGGGAACAACGTATGTTGTTATGCGGTCTGACCGATAAAGATCTTCGTAGAATATGTAGGAGCCAATATGGGCATCCAGGTCCCGCTATTGGTTATTGACCGGAGACGTGTCTCGGTCATGTCTACATTGTTCTCGAACCGTAGGGTCCGCACGCTTAACGTTACGATGACAGTTATTATGAGTTTATGCATTTTGATGTACCGAAGGAGTTCGGAGTCCCGGATGTGATCACGGACGTGACGAGGAGTCTCGAAATGGTCGAGACATAAAGAATTACATATTGGAAGCCTATGTTTGGACATCGGATGCATTCCAGGTGAAATCAGGATTTTACCGGAATACCGGGAGGGTTACCGGAACCCCCCGGGAGCATAATGGGCCAACATGGGCCTTGGAGGAGAGGTGAGAAGGATGCCCCATGGGATGCGCGCCTCCCCCCTTCCCCTAGTCCTATTAGGACTAGGAGAGGTGGGCGCCTCCTCTCTCTCTCTCTCTCCCCCTTGGAGAATCCTAGTCCAACTAGGATTGGGGGGGGGGGGGGAATCCTACTCCCAGAGGGAGTAGGACTCTCTGGCGCGCCAAGGCCTGGCCGGCCAGCCCCTCCCCCTTGGCTCCTTTATATACGGGGGCAGGGGGCACCCCAGAGACACACAACTTGATCTACGGATCGTTCCTTAGCCGTGTGCGGTGCCCCCTTCCACCAAATTCCACCTCGATCATATCGTTGCAGTGCTTAGGCGAAGCCCTGCGCCGGTAACACATCAAGATCGTCACCATGCCGTAATGCTGACGGAACTCTTCCTCGACGCTTTGCTGGATCGGAGCCCGGGGATCGTCATCGAGCTGAACGTGTGCCAAGAACTCGGAGGTGCCGGAGTAACGGTGCTGTGATCGGTTGGATCGCGAGGAGAACGTACGACTACTTCCTCTACGTTGTGTCAACGCTTCCGCTTCGGTCTACGAGGGTACATAGACAACACTCTCCCCTCTCGTTGCTATGCATCACCATGATCTTGCGTGTGCGTAGGAAATTTTTTGAAATTACTACGTTCCCCAACAGTGGCATCCGAGCCTAGGTTTTATGGTTTGATGTTATTTGCACGAGTAGAACACAAGTGAGTTGTGGACGATACAAGTCATACTGCCTACCAGCATGTCATACTTTGGTTCAGCGGTATTGTTGGACGAGACGATCCGGACCAACCTTACGCGTACGCTTACGCGAGACCGGTTCCCTCGACGTGCTTTGCACATAGATGGCTTGCGGAAGACTGTCTCTCCAACTTTAGTTGAACCGAGTGTGGCTACGCCCGGTCCTTGAGAAGGTTAAAACGGAGTCTATTTGACAAACTATCGTTGTGGTTTTGATGCGTAGGTAAGATGAGTTCTTGCTTAAAGCCCGTAGCAGCCACGTAAAACATGCAACAACAAAGTAGAGGACGTCTAACTTGTTTTTGCAGGGCATGTTGTGATGTGATATGGTCAAGACATGATGCTAAATTTTATTGTATGAGATGATCATGTTTTGTAACCGAGTTATCGGCAACTGGCAGGAGCCATATGGTTGTCGCTTTATTGTATGCAATGCAATCGCGATGTAATGCTTTACTTTATTACTACGCGGTAGTGATAGTCGTGGAAGCATTAGATTGGCGAGACGACAACGATGCTGCGATGAAGATCAAGGTGTCGCGCCAGTGACGATGGTGATCATGACGGTGCTTCGAAGATGGAGATCACAAGCACAAGATGATGATGGCCATATCATATCACTTATATTGATTGCATGTGATGTTTATCCTTTTATGCATCTTATCTTGCTTTGATTGACGGTAGCATTATAAGATGATCTCTCACTAAATTATCAAGAAGTGTTCTCACTGAGTATGCACCGTTGCGAAAGTTCTTCGTGCTGAGACACCACGTGATGATCGGGTGTGATAGGCTCTACGTTCAAATACAACGGGTGCAAAACAGTTGCACACGCGGAATACTCAGGTTTAACTTGACGAGCCTAGCATATAACAGATATGGCCTCGGAACACAGAGACCGAAAGGTCGAGCGTGAATCATATAGTAGATATGATCAACATAGTGATGTTCACCATTGAAACTACTCCATCTCACGTGATGATCGGACATGGTTTAGTTGATTTGGATCACGTGATCACTTAGAGGATTAGAGGGATGTCTATCTAAGTGGGAGTTCTTAAGTAATATGATTAATTGAACTTAAATTTATCATGAACTTAGTACCTGATAGTATCTTGCTTGTCTATGTTGTGTAGATAGATGGCTCGTGCTGTTGTTCCGTTGAATTTTAATGTGTTCCTTGAGAAAGCAAAGTTGAAAGATGATGGTAGCAATTACACGGACTGGGTCCGTAACTTGAGGATTATCCTCATTGCTGCACAGAAGAATTACGTCCTGGAAGCACCGCTGGGTGCCAGGCCTGGTGCAAGAGCTACGCCAGATGTTGTGAACGTCTGGCAAAGCAAAGCTGATGACTACTCTATAGTTCAGTGTGCCATGCTTTACGGCTTAGAACCGGGACTTCAACGACGTTTTGAACACCATGGAGCATATGAGATGTTCCAGGAGTTGAAGTTAATATTTCAAGCAAATGCCCGGATTGAGAGATATGAAGTCTCCAATAAGTTCTATAGCTGTAAAATGGAGGAGAACGGTTCTGTCAGTGAGCATATACTCAGAATGTCTGGGTATAACAATCACTTGATTCAACTGGGAGTTAATCTTCCGGATGATTGCGTCATTGACAGAATTCTCCAATCGCTGCCACCAAGCTACAAGAGCTTCGTGATGAACTATAATATGCAAGGGATGACCAAAACTATGCCCGAGCTCTTCGCGATGCTAAAAGCCGCGGAGGTAGAAATCAAAAAGGAGCATCAAGTGTTGATGGTTAACAAAACCACTAGTTTCAAGAAAAAGGGCAAAGGGAAGAAAAAGGGGAACTTCAAAAAGAACAGCAAGCAAGTTGCTACTCAAGAGAAGAAACCCAAGTCTAGACCTAAGCCTGAAACTGAGTGCTTCTATTGCAAGCAGACTGGTCACTGGAAGCGGAACTGCCCCAAGTATTTGGCGGATAAGAAGGATGGCAAGGTTAACAAAGGTATATATGATATACATGTTATTGATGTGTACCTTACTAATTCTCGCAGTAGCACCTGGGTATTTGATACTGGTTCTGTTGCTAATATTTGCAACTCAAAACAGGGGCTACGGATTAAGCGAAGATTGGCTAAGGACGAGGTGACGATGCGCGTGGGAAATGGTTCCAAAGTTGATGTGATCGCGGTCGGCACGCTACCTCTACATCTACCTTCGGGATTAATATTAGATCTAAATAATTGTTATTTAGTACCAGCGTTGAGCATGAACATTATATCTGGATCTTGTTTGATGCGAGACGGTTATTCATTTAAATCAGAGAATAATGGTTGTTCTATTTATATGAGTAATATCTTTTATGGTCATGCGCCATTAAAGAATGGTTTGTTCTTACTTAATCTCGATAGTAGTAATACACATATTCATAATGTTGAAGCCAAAAGATGCAGAGTTGATAATGATAGTGCAACTTATTTGTGGCACTGCCGTTTAGGTCATATCGGTGTAAAACGCATGAAGAAACTCCATACTGATGGACTTTTGGAGTCACTTGATTATGAATCACTTGGCACTTGCGAACCGTGCCTTATGGGCAAGATGACTAAAACACCGTTCTCCGATACTATGGAGAGAGCAACAGATTTATTGGAAATCATACATACTGATGTATGTGGTCCAATGAATGTTGAGGCTCGTGGCGGATATCATTATTTTCTCACCTTCACTGATGATTTAAGCAGATATGGGTATATCTACTTAATGAAACACAAGTCTGAAACATTTGAAAAGTTCAAAGAATTTCAGAGTGAAGTGGAAAATCATCGTAACAAGAAAATAAAGTTTCTACGATCTGATCGTGGAGGAGAATATTTGAGTTACGAGTTTGGTCTACATTTGAAGCAATGCGGAATAGTTTCGCAACTCACGCCACCCGGAACACCACAACGTAATGGTGTGTCCGAACGTCGTAATCGTACTTTACTAGATATGGTGCGATCTATGATGTCTCTTACCGATTTACCGCTATCCTTTTGGGGTTATGCTCTAGAGACGGCCGCATTCACGTTAAATAGGGCACCATCAAAATCCGTTGAGACGACGCCTTATGAACTGTGGTTTGGCAAGAAACCAAAGTTGTCGTTTCTTAAAGTTTGGGGCTGCGATGCTTATGTGAAAAAGCTTCAACCTGATAAGCTCGAACCCAAATCGGAAAAATGTGTCTTCATAGGATACCCAAAGGAGACTATTGGGTATACCTTCTATCACAGATCCGAAGGCAAAAATTTTGTTGCTAAAGTCGGAAACTTTCTAGAGAAGGAGTTTCTCTAAAGAAGTGAGTGGGAGGAAAGTAGAACTTGATGAGATAACAGTATCTACTCCCTTATTGAGAAGTAGTACATCACAGAAATCTGTTTCTGTGACACCTACATCAAATAGGGAGGAAGCTAATAATAATGATCATGGAACTTCAGATCAAGTTTCTACTGAACTTCGTAGATCAACCAGAGTAAGATCCGCACCAGAGTGGTACGGTAATCCTATTTTGGAAGTCATGTTACTAGACCATGATGAACCTACGAACTATGAAGAAGCGATGGTGAGCCCAGATTCCGCAAAGTGGCTTGAGGCCATGAAATCTGAGATGGGATCCATGTATGAGAACAAAGTATGGACTTTGGTTGACTTGCCCGATGATCGGCAAGCAATTGAGAATAAATGGATTTTTAAGAAGAAGACTGACGCTGATGGTAATGTTACTGTCTATAAAGCTCGACTTGTTGCAAAAGGTTTTCGACAAGTTCAAGGGATTGACTACGATGAGACTTTCTCACCCGTAGCGATGCTTAAGTCTGTCCGAATCATGTTAGCAGTTGCCGCATTTTATGATTATGAAATTTGGCAAATGGATGTCAAAACTGCATTCCTGAATGGATTTCTGGAAGAAGAGTTGTATATGATGCAACCAGAAGGTTTTGTCGACCCGAAGGGAGCTAACAAAGTGTGCAAGCTCCAGCGATCCATTTATGGACTGGTGCAAGCCTCTCGGAGTTGGAATAAACGCTTTGATAGTGTGATCAAAGCATTTGGTTTTATACAGACTTTTGGAGAAGCCTGTATTTACAAGAAAGTGAGTGGGAGCTCTGTAGCATTTCTGATATTATATGTGGATGACATATTACTGATCGGAAATAATATAGAATTTCTGGATAGCATAAAGGGATACTTGAATAAGAGTTTTTCAATGAAAGACCTCGGTGAAGCTGCTTACATATTGGGCATTAAGATCTATAGAGATAGATCAAGACGCTTAATAGGACTTTCACAAAGCACATACCTTGACAAAGTTTTGAAAAAGTTCAAAATGGATCAGGCAAAGAAAGGGTTCTTGCCTGTGGCACAAGGTGTGAAGTTGAGTAAGACTCAATGCCCGACCACCGCAGAAGATAGAGAGAAAATGAAAAATGTTCCCTATCATGTATGCAATGCTGTGTACCAGACCTGATGTGTGCCTTGTTGTAAGTTTAGCAGGCAGGTACCAAAGTAATCCAGGAGTGGATCACTGGACAGCGGTCAAGAACATCCTTAAGTACTTGAGAAGGACTAAGGATATGTTTCTCATTTATGGAGGTGACAAAGAGCTCGTCGTAAACGGTTACGTCGATGCAAGCTTTGACACTGATCCGGACGATTCCAAATCGCAAACCGGATACGTATTTACATTAAACGGTGGAGCTGTCAGTTGGTGCAGTTCTAAACAAAGCGTCATGGCGGGATCTACATGTGAAGCCGAGTACATAGCCGCTTCGGAAGCAGCTAATGAAGGAGTCTGGATGAAGGAGTTCATATCCGATCTAGGTGTTGTACCTAGCGTATCGGGTCCAATGAAAATCTTTTGTGACAATACTGATGCAATTGCCTTGGCAAAGGAATCCAGATTTCACAAAAGAACCAAACACATCAAAAGACGCTTCAACTCCATCCGGGATTTGGTCCAGGTGGGAGACATAGAGATATGCAAGATACATACGGATCTGAATGTTGCAGACCCATTGACTAAGCCTCTTCCACGAGCAAAACATGATCAGCACCAAAACTCCATGGGTGTTAGAATCATTACTTTGTAATCTAGATTATTGACTCTAGTGCAAGTGGGAGACTGAAGGAAATATGCCCTAGAGGCAATAATAAAGTTATTATTTATTTCCTTATATCATGATAAATGTTTATTATTCATGCTAGAATTGTATTAACTGGAAACATAATACATGTGTGAATACATAGACAAACAGAGTGTCACTAGTATGCCTCTACTTGACTAGCTCATTAATCAAAGATGGTTATGTTTCCTAGCCATGAACAAAGAGTTGTGTCACAACCCTAGAATTGCTAGTGGTTAGTTGCATCTGTGAGCATCCATGCATCATGTTAAATTCAAATTAATTTGAAATGGGGATGACAGAACCACAGCACCTTCCCTGAAACTAACTAGGGCTTACTAAAATTGGTTTCAATGAACCCAAAATGCCCTTCAAAAATGTTCGTTATTTATGGAAAAAGGTTAAAACCTTTACCAGAGGTCATGCACATTTTTCCAATGCATTTATGGTCTTTGAATTAACTCATATTGTATTTGAATTGGAGCTATTAATCCCTATAAAATATTCGGTAGCTCCAAATATTCTGAAACATTTTGTAGAGCTTTGGAATAATCCATATTGCTTCTACAATAAATCTCAGAAGCTACAAAAATATTTGGTTAGCAAACCAAATTCAAAACAATTACAGAAATAGAAAACAGAAACTAAATTAACAGAAAAGAGAGAGAGAAGGAACCTCACCTGGACCTACCTTCGCAGCCCACCTGGCGGCCCAAACGGCCAGCCCAACCCACCACCGCCTCCTTCCCTGTCGTCTTCCTCCTTGCCAGGAGGACGAGCACGCGCCCGACGCACGCCGGCACACGCCGCGGCCACCTCCTCCCTGCCTGCCTGGCTCCTCCCCGGTGCACCTAGACGACGCCACGGAGACGCCCTCGACCCCCCTGCACCTCTCCCCTCAATCCCAGGACCCTTTCCCCCTCCTCTCTCCCTTCCCGCAGCACCACCGAGCGCAGCCGTCGCCGACGCTCGCTGTTGCCGTAGCCACAACCTCCCTCTCGCCTCCCCGATGTATCCAAGAGCTCCGCCGCCTCGTCTACGTCCTCCTCCCCACTCCACGCGACCGGAAGGGCACCGAAGCACCGTCCCCGACCTTTCTTCCCCGTCCACGGCCGACGGATGCCGCCGTCCGATTCGTCGTCCTCAGCGCTTCCCCGAGCCTTCCGAGACCGTCTTCCACACTGCTGTGAGCTCCTGCGTGGATCCCCTCCTTCCTTTCCTTTGATTTCGAGCCATAGTCGTCGCCCCCTTGACGACCATAGCCGCCGCCGCTTGAGCACGTCGCCGACATAGCTCCGGTGACCAAATGGTCACCCCGGCGACTCCAACTTGCTCCCCGCAACGCGTAGTGCCCCGCTAGATCTTCGCCTCACTTGTTTGTGCATCGCAGCGCCAATCCCACACCACCCGAACTCCGGCCGCCGCCAAAACTCGTCGCCGGCATGATTCCGGCGACCCCTGCGCCCAACTTCGCCTCCTCTTGATGCGGACGGGCAAGGGCAACCCCCTGGTGCCCTCAGTTGCCGCTGCCGTGGCCTCTAGGGTGGACGCTGCCGCGTCTGTGTGCTCGCCGGCGCTGAACTCCGGTGAGATGACGTGGCCCGTCATTAGCACCTAACAGCCCAGCTAATTAAACCCCACAGTCAATGACAAACGGGCCCCACCATTTTAATTAACCAGCTAATGACTTAAGCTAGAATTAATCTAAGTCCAGTGGCCCCACGCGTCAGCATTGACCTGGCTGACGTGGGCGTTGACCGGACCCACCTGTCATTGACACTGAACAGCACTGTGTCACTGACCAGTGGACCCCACGCGTCAGGTTTGACCTGGTCAGCCCAGTTGACCTGCTGACATCATCATGACGTCAGGATGACGCCGTAAATATTTTCTGGAATTTAAATAAATCTGAAATGATTTATTAATTTCAGAAAATGCCCAAAACTTCTAAAAATCATAGAAATTAATCTATAACTCAGAATGAAATAATTTATATATGAAAAATTATCAGAAAAATTCAAGGAATCCATCTGTACCATTTTCATGCATGTTTGAACAACTTAAAGTTGCTGTTTAAGGCAATTTGCATAAATGGCATTTAAACTCTCACATATGGAGTTTGAATTTGAACCTAAGGTTCAAACCCACTCCATTTAACATGTTGCTAGTTGCATTAGCTCAACCACAACATATTGCCATGTCATGATCATGCATCATATTGTGCATTGCATTGATTGTGTTCCTTCTCAGTTGCCGGTGGTTGTTCCCCCTCGGTAGACGTATGTTCCGACGATGAGATCGTTGACACTGATGAAGACTCAATGTTATCTTCAGAAGTGCCAGGCAAGCAAAACCACCTTGTTCATTCCGATACAATCCCACTCTCTCGCTCCTGCTCTCTTTTACTGCATTAGGACAACAACGATTCAACTGTTACATGCTGCGGTAGCTGAACCCCTTTATCCTCTGCATGACCTGTCATTCCACAGTAAATAGATGAAACCCACTAGTATGAGTAGGAGTTGTTTGAGCCCTGTTGTGCCTACTCATTCATGCTTGTTTGTCATGCCTGCTACTGCTTAGAGTTGAGTCGGGTCTGATTCATCGGGAATGAATTGGAATAGTGATGAACATGTCCTACTGTGTGAGAGCTAAGTGTGTGAACACGATTTGGTAAAGGTAGCGGTGAGAGGCCATGTAGGAGTACATGGTGGGTTGTCTCATTGCAGCCGTCCTCAGGAACTGAGTTCTATGTTTGTGATCCATGAACAGTTACTACCACACATTGGGATCCTTAATTGACTCTCTCGGCTTCTTGATCACCCTTGTCCTCTGTCCAGGAGTTGCAAGTAGTTTCTGGTGTTTGTAGTATGCTGGGGGCCGCACGCAGTGCTGACCGTAGGGGTGGGCTGTGTTGCGGTAGGCACGTGGCACGGTGTACCGGGCGCCCGTTTGGTGTTCCGGGAACCCTGTACACATCGTTTGGGGCTGTGAGCGAAAATCCGGCCGGATCTCCTCATGGATGGAACCCGAATAGGCGATAAACCTGGACTAGAGACTTGAGTGTTTAGGTAGGCTGTGGCCGACACCCTCGCCCGGTTTCCGCTTGAAGGTTGCCGAGGTACATGACGTGTACAGGGCGGTAAGTGGCGAGAGCGTGTGTGAAGAAGTACACCCCTGCAGGGTTATCATTATCTATTCGAATAGCCGGATTCCTCGGATATGGAAACTTGGACCCCTTGCATAGTTCATAGACAAGTGAAAGTGGATACTCTAAAATGCGCAAGATAAGCGTGAGTGCTATGGATGGCGTTCTCGTAGGGAGACGGGAGCGGATCCATAGTGGTGTATTGATATGGTGAATATGTGGACTCGTGTGCGCCACCTCAAAAGAGTTACTTGCAGTCGTAGTTCAGGATAGCCACCGAGTCAAAGCTGGCTTGCTGCAGTCAAACTCCACCACCCCCTTTATTGATACTGATGCATATGTAGTTAGTTCTGATGTAAGCCTTGCTGAGAACAATTGTACTCACGTTTGCCTATTTTATGTTTTTGCAGAGAGACGTCAGTCTCGCTAGTAGTTCCGTGTGGACTTCGACGTTTAGCTTGTTACCTCAGCTACGATCTTGTGCCCTCGGCAGGATCTGGTAGATAGTCAGGCTTCTCAGCCTTTTTCATTTGTAGATGTCTGTACTCAGACATGTTAAGCTTCCGCATGTGCTTGACTTGTTGCTCTGATTGTTGGGTCATGAGACCCATGTTTGTAATATCTCGCTCCTCGGAGCCTAATGAATAAATACTTGAGTCGTAGAGTCTTGTTGTGATGCCATGTTGTATCTACACATATCGAGCATATTGTGTGTATGATTGAAATGCTTGCTATGTGTGGGATCCGACTATCTAGTTGTTTATCCTTGGCAGCCTATCATATGGGGAAATGTAGTCTAGTGCTTCTGAGCGATAGTAGTCCGCTACAGCCCGGTTCACCGGAGTCCTGCTAGCCCAGCACTACTGCTCGGAACACTTGACTGGCCGGCATGTGTTTCACGTCGTTCCTGTGTCTGTCCCTTCGGGGAAATGTCACGCGCTGTTATTCGGAGTCCTGCCTAGCCTGCTACAGCCCGGGTTACCGGAGTCCTGTTAGCCCAGTGCTACAGCCCGAATAAATACGTTGATGACCGACATGCTCGATGTGATTCACGTATGCCTGTCCTCATGGGTTAGTGCCGCCTTGGGTTCACGACTAGCCATGTCGGCCCGGGTTCTTTGTCATATGGATGCTAGCGACACTATCATATACGTGAGCCAAAAGGCGCAAACGGTCCCGGGCCAGGTAAGGTGGCACCCGTGGGAATACCGTGCGTGAGGCCGCAAAGTGATATGATGTGTTACATGCTAGATCGGTGTGACTTAGGATCGGGGTCCTGACAGCGTTGGTATCAGAGCCTGACTGCCTGTAGGATTACCAAGCCAAACTGGTCGAAGTTGTGTCTAGAAATGCTTTAGTTATGTAAGGGAATTGATTGTGGAAGGGAACGTAAGGCTCTTTTTTACTCCTTATACCTCATGGCCTTCTGATCTGAGTCATCCTCTTCTCTTCTACGGGGGTTAAGAACTAGGCTTCTCTTCTATCTATCAGGATGACGTGTTACTAAACCGTAGTTGCCTAGGATTGTTGAGTTCAAGCCTCTGTTCATTTTCTACTACTCCCATGTGTTCCTAGTTGATCTCAGAACCTTGATAATGTGATGTTGAGTGGTTATGCCACCATTTTGCATGATGTCTCAAATCTTTTTGAGCATTTACAGCCGTTATGCTGTCCGAGTCATCCCAGGTTCCTAAATAGTCTAATGCAATTGTAAACCCCTTCTTCCCGTTCTCGATGTTCTTTGGGC
This sequence comes from Aegilops umbellulata, assembly GCA_032464435.1. NCBI lineage: Eukaryota > Viridiplantae > Streptophyta > Magnoliopsida > Poales > Poaceae > Aegilops > Aegilops umbellulata. The sequence continues at coordinate 367,277,544 of CP136054.1, read as the reverse complement.
CAGATTAATCACACTAACCGGTCTATGAGGTACTCCGTTGCCTTGACATATATGTTGGAACTATTATTATGACCCTAGGTGTCTTAGGGGTTCATCTAGTAATCTAGCAATGCTATGTGTTCTCGGTGTGATGATTCTGGCCACCATTCTCGAAAGCATCCCGTGATGCCACTTAGTAGTAGGCATTCTATTCCTGGGTTTCTGAACCCGAGATTCACCCTACTTACTTCATGTTGATAGTGTTGCTCGTTCCTTTAGGATATTAGTAACCTTTGCGTTAGTCCTCGAGGTCCGTGGTATTTCCTTCTTCCAAATGCCATGAACCATCCTTGGCAGAAATTCGTTTTGAATCAAAAGATCACAACCATGGTGCTCTTGAGGAGTACTCCACTTATATTGTGGTTCTGCCAGTTCTCCCTTTCTGCATGGGTTATCCGGAAGAAATATGTTGAACTCGTTCGACATACTAACCCATGAATCCACAACTCAGAAAGTTATATGTTCCTTGAGTTGACCCTCCTCAGCTGTATTCCGACCCTAGACTGTCAATTGATAGTCAGGAATAGTTGTGCATTCGCGTTCATCGATGCCTATTATTCTTGTGGTCCGTCAGGCCATTCTATTCCGGAATGACTAGGAGAAACAAACTCCCGTACCTCATCCATTTCTAGGATTGGGTCAAAGCAGTTGTATTCTGCAGATCAAATGCAATCAAGCTTTTGTTCTGTCCTACCTTGGAGTGTTACCATCTTATGTCAAGAGTGTCATGAGAATTGTACCACCTCTTATGAGTTCTTGACGCAATGATACTTCTCGCCATCATTATTCATTCCTCGGTTTCGTGTTGTCACAACCGGAATGCCGACAAGTGAATCATGTTGTGTGAAATCAATACTCCTAGCAACTGTGTTGCTTGGTAGTTAATGGACACTATTTTCAATCTTGGCATGCTGGTTACTAAATCATCATCCTAAGATGGATCGTGCTACCTAGTCCTTATTTCTGGTGCACCCTTTGATCAATGAGTTAGGATTGTGTCAACCCCTCACTCTTTTAATCATATCGTCTTGCCCTAAAAAGCAAGATTGATCTCGAGTTTAGCATCATATCGGTGGTTCGTGATTTTCCGAAGATCTTCTCGGAAGTATTACCAGGTTGTTCCCTGACCGTTATGTTGAGCTCGTGATCAAGATGGTTTCGTGCAAACCACCCTTTCTCCAAGGATCTGTGTTGGATACCTTTGAGCTAGTTGGTTGAGCTAAACAACAACTTGGAGAGTTGGAAGATAAAAGCTTAATCCACCTAGTTCATCTCTAATGTATATCCTTGTGTGTGTGTGTTGAAGAGAGGTGATATCTTCAGCAATTGGTCCTCGTGATCAGTTGTTGGACCTATTGTCTTACCCAATCTTTGATTTGAGTATGGGCTATCATCAAGTCAAATCAGTACCAACGATGTTCGTAATGTTGTCTTACCCGTGGTTGATCCCTTGAGCATACACCATTATATCATTTGGTCTGACCAATGCTATCACCGTGTTCACATGATGGTGGAAGTCCAGTGATATGGAAATTCCGATGAGTTGTTGTTGAGCCCATCAGCAGCATTTTGTCTCCCCCATGATTCATGTGGAACGCTACACTAGTATTGGAAGCTTTATAAGCATTGTCTTCGTGTTTCCTTCATGAAGTATATGTTTGGATGAAAGCAGATACTTCCTCTAATTCACGTGCACTTGGTGCAAGTTGCCGCCGTGAGTTTGAGAAAGGTTTGTTTTGTATTCCTTGGAATCATCCCAAATCAGTCATGCACACGTGCAAAGTATTCTATGGTTTGGTAGATTAATTACCTCCACTCCATATGTGTTCCTAGCACACCAAGCCACTGATTGATTTGTTCAAGGTGAAGAAGTTTCTTCTTAAGAATCATGACTTATACTAGGACTTCGTTATCCTCGATGATGGTTCCCCACCTGAACTCGGTAGTGTTTGATTATAAGACTGCCACGTGGTCACGCTTGTCTAGGACAGTGTGTTCACATGTGTGTAGCAAAAACCCGCTCATGTTTTGGAGCTTGCTATCGTAGTTCATTTTCCCGAGAATCTCGCAACGTCATCTCGTCGATTTGTGTTGCAAACTTTCATTTTCTTTCTAGACTTGATGAGTCTGGAATATCCTGACACCAACCAGATCTGAATCTCAGGCGAATATGATGGTTGGAACGTTCTCAAGGACTATAATATTGGCCTCTCTATACCCGGTAAAGTGGATGTTGTGGCCAACACACCCAACCGGAAGGGTTATTATTGTAGTATCTTGATTGAGAAAGATGGCCACTTCCCCATAAGGATCTCGTAGAATTTATTCTAATAGTTGTTCCTTATGGATTTTTGTGCTTCCGAAGTCCGACCTTTACTTGATGGCCATGTTGATGCTTTTAAGCATTGATCGTGGTACCTAGTACATCAAGGAGAACATTAGAAGCGGAGTGCTAAATGTCTCTCGGTCGATCATCCAGATTTCGTTCCCTTGGCCTCGCTAAGGTGAAATCTGGGAAAGTGGTGTCTTTCTATGCATCTGCATTGTCCATCACTATTCGTCAAGGTAGTAAGATGTGTTGCCAGGATCCTCGACGCGGATGTTGGTAGAACTTTGATGAATATGGAAATGCTCAAGTTCTTGAGAGCACGCGCAAGCAGAATCATCCATTGCATTGTCTTCAACAAGGTAGTCCACATCATTTACTCTGGTGTGAGTATGCCATTCTTTCGAATTCGTTCAAACGATCGTTTGTGATTGCCTTAGGCTGGTATAGAGAGTTTTAATGATCTATGGATCAAAAGTAATTCTTTTTGCCACTTAAGGGGATAGTTCTTCGAGTCACCTTCCCTGAGGTGCCCCGTTTTGGAATCATAGCAATTCATCTCCTTGCTACTCATGCACCTTCTTTCTAAGCGTGGATTTGTTGCCCACCAAATCAAACCTCGTCGATTGTTCTTCCATCCCTCTCGATGTGTGTGTTGTGTCTCAACTCGAGATGTTTCAACATCTCATTCCACGAATTGATCTTGAATGCTCGATCTTCGAGGAGATCGTTTTCTATAGAGTTTCCTTCTGTCGCCATCGTGTTGGATGAAGATCTCAAAGCGAAGATGTCAAGATCGCTATAATGCAATGAAGCTACTTCTTCGAGAAGGACAGTTGGATCGAGAAGATTGTGTTAGCTTGCGACCCCTCTGTCTTCTTACCTCACGTCTTGAATCTCGGGCCGAGATTCTTGTTTAGTGGGGGTGAGTTGTCACAACCCTAGAATTGCTAGTGGTTAGTTGCATCTGTGAGCATCCATGCATCATGTTAAATTCAAATTAATTTGAAATGGGGATGACAGAACCCCAGCACCTTCCCTGAAACTAACTAGGGCTTACTAAAATTGGTTTCAATGAACCCAAAATGCCCTTCAAAAATGTTCGTTATTTATGGAAAAAGGTTAAAACCTTTACCAGAGGTCATGCACATTTTTCCAATGCATTTATGGTCTTTGAATTAACTCATATTGTATTTGAATTGGAGCTATTAATTCCTATAAAATATTCAGTAGCTCCAAATATTCTGAAACATTTTGTAGAGCTTTGGAATAATCCATATTGCTTCTACAATAAATCTCAGAAGCTACAAAAATATTTGGTTAGCAAACCAAATTCAAAACAATTACAGAAATAGAAAACAGAAACTAAATTAACAGAAAAGAGAGAGAGAAGGAACCTCACCTGGACCTACCTTCGCAGCCCACCTGGCGGCCCAAACGGCCAGCCCAACCCACCACCGCCTCCTTCCCCGTCGTCTTCCTCCTTGCCAGGAGGACGAGCACGCGCCCGACGCACGCCGGCACACGCCGCGGCCACCTCCTCCCTGCCTGCCTGGCTCCTCCCCGGTGCACCTAGACGACGCCACGGAGACGCCCTCGACCCCCCTGCACCTCTCCCCTCAATCCCAGGACCCTTTCCCCCTCCTCTCTCCCTTCCCGCAGCACCACCGAGCGCAGCCGTCGCCGACGCTCGCTGTTGCCGTAGCCACAACCTCCCTCTCGCCTCCCCGATGTATCCAAGAGCTCCGCCGCCTCGTCTACGTCCTCCTCCCCACTCCACGCGACCGGAAGGGCACCGAAGCACCGTCCCCGACCTTTCTTCCCCGTCCACGGCCGACGGATGCCGCCGTCCGATTCGTCGTCCTCAGCGCTTCCCCGAGCCTTCCAAGACCGTCTTCCACACCGCTGTGAGCTCCTGCGTGGATCCCCTCCTTCCTTTCCTTTGATTTCGAGCCGTAGTCGTCGCCCCCTTGACGACCATAGCCGCCGCCGCTTGAGCACGTCGCCGACATAGCTCCGGTGACCAAATGGTCACCCCGGCGACTCCAACTTGCTCCCCGCAACGCGTAGTGCCCCGCTAGATCTTCGCCTCACTTGTTTGTGCATCGCAGCGCCAATCCCACACCACCCGAACTCCGGCCGCCGCCAAAACTCGTCGCCGGCATGATTCCGGCGACCCCTGCGCCCAACTTCGCCTCCTCTTGATGCGGACGGGCAAGGGCAACCCCCTGGTGCCCTCAGTTGCCACTGCCGTGGCCTCTAGGGTGGACGCTGCCGCGTCTGTGTGCTCGCCGGCGCTGAACTCCGGTGAGATGACGTGGCCCGTCATTAGCACCTAACAGCCCCGCTAATTAAACCCCACAGTCAATGACAAACGGGCCCCACCGTTTTAATTAACCAGCTAATGACTTAAGCTAGAATTAATCTAAGTCCAGTGGCCCCACGCGTCAGCATTGACCTGGCTGACGTGGGCGTTGACCGGACCCACCTGTCATTGACACTGAACAGCACTGTGTCACTGACCAGTGGACCCCACGCGTCAGGTTTGACCTGGTCAGCCCAGTTGACCTGCTGACATCATCATGACGTCAGGATGACGCCGTAAATATTTTCTGGAATTTAAATAAATCTGAAATGATTTATTAATTTCAGAAAATGCCCAAAACTTCTAAAAATCATAGAAATTAATCTATAACTCAGAATGAAATAATTTATATATGAAAAATTATCAGAAAAATTCAAGGAATCCATCTGTACCATTTTCATGCATGTTTGAACAACTTAAAGTTGCTGTTTAAGGCAATTTGCATAAATGGCATTTAAACTCTCACATATGGAGTTTGAATTTGAACCTAAGGTTCAAACCCACTCCATTTAACATGTTGCTAGTTGCATTAGCTCAACCACAACATATTGCCATGTCATGATCATGCATCATATTGTGCATTGCATTGATTGTGTTCCTTCTCAGTTGCCGGTGGTTGTTCCCCCTCGGTAGACGTATGTTCCGACGATGAGATCGTTGACACTGATGAAGACTCAATGTTATCTTCAGAAGTGCCAGGCAAGCAAAACCACCTTGTTCATTCCGATACAATCCCACTCTCTCGCTCCTGCTCTCTTTTACTGCATTAGGACAACAACGATTCAACTGTTACATGTTGCGGTAGCTGAACCCCTTTATCCTCTGCATGACCTGTCATTCCACAGTAAATAGATGAAACCCACTAGTATGAGTAGGAGTTGTTTGAGCCCTGTTGTGCCTACTCATTCATGCTTGTTTGTCATGCCTGCTACTGCTTAGAGTTGAGTCGGGTCTGATTCATCGGGAATGAATTGGAATAGTGATGAACATGTCCTACTGTGTGAGAGCTAAGTGTGTGAACACGATTTGGTAAAGGTAGCGGTGAGAGGCCATGTAGGAGTACATGGTGGGTTGTCTCATTGCAGCCGTCCTCAGGAACTGAGTTCTATGTTTGTGATCCATGAACAGTTACTACCACACATTGGGATCCTTAATTGACTCTCTCGGCTTCTTGATCACCCTTGTCCTCTGTCCAGGAGTTGCAAGTAGTTTCTGGTGTTTGTAGTATGCTGGGGGCCGCACGCAGTGCTGACCGTAGGGGTGGGCTGTGTTGCGGTAGGCACGTGGCACGGTGTACCGGGCGCCCGTTTGGTGTTCCGGGAACCCTGTACACATCGTTTGGGGCTGTGAGCGAAAATCCGGCCGGATCTCCTCATGGATGGAACCCGAATAGGCGATAAACCTGGACTAGAGACTTGAGTGTTTAGGTAGGCTGTGGCCGACACCCTCGCCCGGTTTCCGCTTGAAGGTTGCCGAGGTACATGACGTGTACAGGGCGGTAAGTGGCGAGAGCGTGTGTGAAGAAGTACACCCCTGCAGGGTTATCATTATCTATTCGAATAGCCGGATTCCTCGGATATGGAAACTTGGACCCCTTGCATAGTTCATAGACAAGTGAAAGTGGATACTCTAAAATGCGCAAGATAAGCGTGAGTGCTATGGATGGCGTTCTCGTAGGGAGACGGGAGCGGATCCATAGTGGTGTATTGATATGGTGAATATGTGGACTCGTGTGCGCCACCTCAAAAGAGTTACTTGCAGTCGTAGTTCAGGATAGCCACCGAGTCAAAGCTGGCTTGCTGCAGTCAAACTCCACCACCCCCTTTATTGATACTGATGCATATGTAGTTAGTTCTGATGTAAGCCTTGCTGAGAACAATTGTACTCATGTTTGCCTATTTTATGTTTTTGCAGAGAGACGTCAGTCTCGCTAGTAGTTCCGTGTGGACTTCGACGTTTAGCTTGTTACCTCAGCTACGATCTTGTGCCCTCGGCAGGATCTGGTAGATAGTCAGGCTTCTCAGCCTTTTTCATTTGTAGATGTCTGTACTCAGACATGTTAAGCTTCCGCATGTGCTTGACTTGTTGCTCTGATTGTTGGGTCATGAGACCCATGTTTGTAATATCTCGCTCCTCGGAGCCTAATGAATAAATACTTGAGTCGTAGAGTCTTGTTGTGATGCCATGTTGTATCTACACATATCGAGCATATTGTGTGTATGATTGAAATGCTTGCTATGTGTGGGATCCGACTATCTAGTTGTTTATCCTTGGCAGCCTATCATATGGGGAAATGTAGTCTAGTGCTTCTGAGCGATAGTAGTCCGCTACAGCCCGGTTCACCGGAGTCCTGCTAGCCCAGCACTACTGCTCGGAACACTTGACTGGCCGGCATGTGTTTCACGTCGTTCCTGTGTCTGTCCCTTCGGGGAAATGTCACGCGCTGTTATTCGGAGTCCTGCCTAGCCTGCTACAGCCCGGGTTACCGGAGTCCTGTTAGCCCAGTGCTACAGCCCGAATAAATACGTTGATGACCGACATGCTCGATGTGATTCACGTATGCCTGTCCTCATGGGTTAGTGCCGCCTTGGGTTCACGACTAGCCATGTCGGCCCGGGTTCTTTGTCATATGGATGCTAGCGACACTATCATATACGTGAGCCAAAAGGCGCAAACGGTCCCGGGCCAGGTAAGGTGGCACCCGTGGGAATACCGTGCGTGAGGCCGCAAAGTGATATGATGTGTTACATGCTAGATCGGTGTGACTTAGGATCGGGGTCCTGACAAGTTGTTATTTGATTAACGAGATCACATCATTAGTTGAATGATCTGATTGACATGACCCATTCCATTAGCATAGCACCCGATCGTTTAGTATGTTGCTATTGCTTTTATCCATGACTTATACATGTTCCTTTAACTATGAGATTATGCAACTCCCATTTACCGTAGGAACACTTTGTGTGCTACCAAACGTCACAACGTAACTGGGTGATTATAAAGGTGCTCTACAGGTGTCTCCGAAGGTACATATTGGGTTGGCGTATTTCGAGATTAGGATTTGTCACTCCGATTGTCGGAGAGGTATCTCAGGGCCTTCTCGGTAATGCACATCACATAAAGCCTTGCAAGCATTGCAACCAATGAGTTAGTTGCGAGATGATGTATTACAGAACGAGTAAAGAGACTTGCCGGTAACGAGATTGAACTAGGTATTGGATACCGACGATCGAATCTCGGGCAAGTAACATACCGATGACAAAGGGAACAACGTATGTTGTTATGCGGTCTGACCGATAAAGATCTTCGTAGAATATGTAGGAGCCAATATGGGCATCCAGGTCCCGCTATTGGTTATTGACCGGAGACGTGTCTCGGTCATGTCTACATTGTTCTCGAACCGTAGGGTCCGCACGCTTAACGTTACGATGACAGTTATTATGAGTTTATGCATTTTGATGTACCGAAGGAGTTCGGAGTCCCGGATGTGATCACGGACGTGACGAGGAGTCTCGAAATGGTCGAGACATAAAGAATTATATATTGGAAGCCTATGTTTGGACATCGGATGCATTCCAGGTGAAATCAGGATTTTACCGGAATACCGGGAGGGTTACCGGAACCCCCCGGGAGCATAATGGGCCAACATGGGCCTTGGAGGAGAGGTGAGAGGGATGCCCCATGGGCTGCGCGCCTCCCCCCCTTCCCCTAGTCCTATTAGGACTAGGAGAGGTGGGCGCCTCCTCTCTCTCTCTCTCCCCCTTGGAGAATCCTAGTCCAACTAGGATTGGGGGGGGGGAATCCTACTCCCAGAGGGAGTAGGACTCTCTGGCGCGCCAAGGCCTGGCCGGCCAGCCCCTCCCCCTTGGCTCCTTTATATACGGGGGCAGGGGGCACCCCAGAGACACACAAGTTGATCTACGGATCGTTCCTTAGCCGTGTGTGGTGCCCCCTTCCACCAAATTCCACCTCGATCATATCGTTGCAGTGCTTAGGCGAAGCCCTGCGCCAGTAACACATCAAGATCGTCACCATGCCGTCGTGCTGACGGAACTCTTCCTCGACGCTTTGCTGGATCGGAGCCCGGGGATCGTCATCGAGCTGAACGTGTGCCAAGAACTCGGAGGTGCCGGAGTAACGGTGCTGTGATCGGTTGGATCGCGAGGAGAACGTACGACTACTTCCTCTACGTCGTGTCAACGCTTCCGCTTCGGTCTACGAGGGTACGTAGACAACACTCTCCCCTCTCGTTGCTATGCATCACCATGATCTTGCGTGTGCGTAGGAAATTTTTTGAAATTACTACGTTCCCCAACACCAAGGGCAGTCGGTACTGTGTGTACCACGACCTCCACACCCACAACACCAACGAATGTCAAGAGCTCCAAGCCGTGCGAGAAGGAAGGATCGGCCGTCGTCCCGACCGCGGTGGCCGGGGCTACGGTCGAGGAGGAGGAAGGAACCCAGGACGCTGGGAAGACCGCGGCCCGTGCCAAGGGTGGCGCGATCGACCTCGCAAGGACCGCTGGCAAGACCCGCCTCGCGAGGAAGACTGGAGGGATCAGCCTCGTGAGGATCGCCCGCAAGGCAACGCAGGCCTCCCTCTGCTGCCGCCGCAGCCAAGGAGAAACGAGGACTGCCATCAGGACGAGGGGGGCTGGGGGCTTCCAGGAGCCGCGCGCGATCGCCTGCATCCTGGGCGGGGCTCAAGCCCGAGCCTCTCAGCGCATCTTCAAGCAGTTCGCCCACGAAGTAAATGCAGTCCTCCCCAAGCTCGAAGCCACGCCCTCTCAAGTGGTCGGCGTGCGCCATCACGTTCAGCTCAGCGCATCAGCTCAAGTGTGCGGCCACAGCCGGAGTCCTCCCGATGCTTTGTTCCCCAATCATCAGCAACATGCTGGTCACCAGGACCCTCATCGATGGCGGAGCAGGGCTCAACGTCCTGTCCGTGGAAACATTCAACAATCTCCAAGTGCCCTACAACCAGCTTCAGCCAACCAAGCCTTTCTCCGGAGTCACCAACGGCTCCACGATCCCGATTGGGCAGGTCCGCCTCCCTGTCACCTTTCAGGGCATGCGACAACTACCGCACCGAGCTCATCGACTTCGACGTCGCTCACATTCGCCTGCCGTACAATGCCATCCTTGGGTACCCAGCATTGGCCAAGTGCATGGCCGTAACTCACCAAGGCTACAACGTCCTCAAGATGCGAGGAAGTGGCAGAGTCATCACGGTGCCCTGTGAAGAGAAGGACGCGGTGTGTTCCCTGGAACGAGCCTTTCAGGCAGCATCACTGGAAGACCCAGATCGCGGAAGTAGGAGGCTTCCCGAGACCACCCCCAAGAAGAAGAAGAAATCGTCCGGCCCGGCCCCTCAGGAGGCAGGCCCCTCAGGGCCCGCGCCTGCCCAGGGGGAACCTCCTTCCATCGCATAGGAAAGCGCGCCTGGCACCCTCCTCAGACAGGGCTCGGGGGCTCTCCCCTGGAGGGCCACCGACCTGGCTAAGGTCACGAGGGAGGCGCTTGGGCACCACATGGAGGCGTGTTTCGAAGCACGTTTCCCTCAAGAAGGAGTAAGGCAAGGAGGGCCAGACCCTCAGGAGTTCGTCAGCAAGGCCATTCAGGAGCTACAGGAGTCAAGAGTCGTGAGAGGCGGCCGCCGCCTACCAGTTGTGGCTCCCCATCTAGGCGAGGATGGTGGGCTGCGCGTCTGCATCGACATACCAGGGCTCAATCGAGTCGCCTCTCTGGAGCGTCTGTGGCCCTCGCGAGTGGGGCACTGTGAAGGTTCACCCCACAGCTACATTCGCATGCCTTACGGCTTGCCGAACGCGGCTGCCACGTACCAGCGCCTCATGAGGGGCATCACGGAGGCTCAAGAGGCCAGGCATTCTGCAGCCTTGGCGGAGATGGAGATGGTCCGCGAGGAGCCACCGGCGCCTCCAAAGCCTCCCGAGGCCCCTGGGCCTGGGGGCTCGTGAGGATCGGCTTCCGCAGCCCACCGAGTCTGCTACACCAACACTCATTCGTCCTCAACATCATCAGGTGACATCTTTCAAGTTTCATTTCCAGCTGGGAGCGCCCCTAGGGCTGCATCACTCCCAGGCCGCGTGGGTCCGTCCCTGCGGCATGTATCCCTTTTATTTCATGTTGTTAGCTTACTTTGTTGGGGGTGCCCCTCGGGCTGCATCATCCCCAAGTCGCTGGGGCCAGACCCAGTGGCATGTATCCCTTTTGCGTTTATTTCCGACTATGCGTTCCACCCACCATGCTTGATTATTTGATGCCGGTCCACGGCACATCTTCTTCTCCATGCCGACCACTTGCACATTAAAGGGGGGTACCTGAGCATCACGACTCAGGGCTCTTACTGGCTCTCCTGCCCTCACCCTCTGGCTTTGTCCACGGTATCGCGACCTGGCATACCAGCGACGGCTGAGACCAGCTCGAGGGCCGGGACCCGAGGACGTAGAGTGCCGGCATCTAACCAAATTTCGGGTTCACTGTCGGTGTTCCCAGAACCTCAAGACCCCCATTCCCAGAACCTCAAGGGTTGCTTCACAGGATGGTGCGGACATCCTGGGCCCGTTTCCTCGGGCGCCAGGGGGCTACCGCTACCTCTACGTCGCCATGGACAAGTTCACCAAGTGGGCTGAAGTAGAGGCCGTCCGCACCATCCCCGCGGGTTCCGCGGTCAAGTTCATCAGGGGCATCGTGAGTCGGTTCGGGGTGCCGAACCGCGTCATCATAGACAACGATATGCTATGCTTCGGTGGCACACCCCCGAAGCAACGGCCAGGCCGATCGAGCCAACGCAGAGATCCTGAGGGGCCTCAAGACCAGGACGTTCAAGAAGAAGCTGGAGGCCTACAGCAGAGGATGGTACGATGAGCTTCAGTCCGTGTTGTGGTCCATCCGCACAACCGCGACCAAGCCGACTGGAGAGACCCCTTTCTTCCTGGTCTACGGAGCCGAAGCGGTCCTCCCTCACAAGGTCAGACGTTGCTCCGCACGGGTCCTGGCGTTCGACCAGGCGCAGCAGGACGCCATGCGAGGGATGGACCTCGTGCTGGGGGAGGAACGTCGCCGAGAAGCCGCGCTGCGAGCGGCGAGGTACCAACAAGCACTGCGACGATATCACTGCCGCAACATCCACCCCAGAACTCTCGAGGTAGAAGACCTTGTGCTCAGGCGGGTTCTCTCCAGGGAGGGACTGCACAAGCTCTCTCCCATGTGGGAGGGCCCGTTCAAGGTTGTTCATGTTTTCAGGCCTGGCTCCGCGTGCTTGGAGACTCAGGAGGGGGTGCCGGTACAGAACGCATGGAACATCCAGCACCTCCGGAGGTTCTACCCCTAAAAAGGCCCAGAGCCTGTGAAGAAGGCGAATGCTTGTGTTTATCCTTTTTGGAAAAGGCCCATAGCCTGTGAAGAAGGCGAATGCCTGTGAAGATTATCCTTTTTGGAAAAGGCCCAGAGCCTGTGAAGAAGGCGAATGCCTGTGAAGATTATCCTTTTTGGAAAAGGCCCAGAGCCTGTGAAGAAGGCGAATGCCTGTGAAGATTATCCTTTTTGGAAAAGGCCCGGAGCCTGTGAAGAAGGCCAACGCCTGTGAAGCTGCCGCGTTTTGGAAAAGGCCCAGGGCCTTTGAAGAGGGCAAATGCCTGTGAAGCTTGCTTCCCCCAAGAAAGGCCTGGAGCCTGTGAAGAAGGCCAACGCCTGAGAAGCTCACCGCCCGTGACACTCTCACGTAATAATGAGTTGGGGTTGTACAGGCCTCGGAGTCTCAGGAGCGCCGGCCTCAGGCCCTGGGGCTCCCTCCCACGCCCAGTGGCTGCACTTAGCTCCGCGCTGGTGAGAAGATGTCGAAGACTAGATTAGGTGCCGGACGCGGCTTTTTCATTTGCTTTCCGCAGTTGGCTTGTTCATTCTCATTCGAAGTTTTGTTGAAGCTGTTACCGTCTTTGACTTGAGGTTCTTCGCCTTTTCACTCTCCTGCCTCGATTTCTCTTATGCAAGGCCTCGCGAGGGGGGCATCCGAGCGCCCTCGTGAGTGTTTCTGTCCTAGTCGTTCAAAGGTTCCGCGACCTGGGTCCATTACAGGAGCACCCCTCCAGTCCGTGCCCCACGGGCACCGCGACACGAACACAGGGCCTGGGTCGGTCGCCCCCCCCCCCCATGGCTGGGGCCGGGAACTATCCACGCGCGGGCACGTAGCGGGAAGGCACGATAACGGAAGCAAAGTGATGATTAACAGCAATAACCCAAACACGCCCCCGCGGGGCTCCACGCTACTGTCTTTTTACGCAGGAAAAAGGAAAAGAAAGAGCAAATCAGGCGCAGCTCGCCTCACACCGGCCTGTAGGGAAGACTCGAGCTGCCTCCGGGGCTCAAGCAGACTCCCTCTCGCGCTTCACCGAGGCGCGACGGCGGGCAGACGCGCTACCACCCCCCAAACAGGTATGACGGCGTGGAGGCTGACCGCGGCCACTACTAGAAGAGTCGCCGCCTGAAGATGAACCGGTGAAGCTTGGGGAACCCTGAGTGCCGCCAATCACACGAGCGCTTTCCTCTCCATCATCGCTGGGGCTGGGTCCTCGGTCGTGGTCGTCGTCCTCAGGGCAGCACCCTGCGTGGCGACCATCTTCCCCAAACACCCACACGTAGAGGGTGGCATCGCCGTCAAACTTGAAGTGCAGGGTGCACCGACGGCTTAGGCCACACGCGCGGGCAAACGTCTGCCAACCGCGGGTCAGGGCCAGACTCCCGGCTGCGGAGACCTCCAGTGAAGCCCATGAGGCCCGGCTGCAGCAGCCGTCTGCCTGAAGCCAGAGGCCGCCCGGGGCACCGGCCGGGAGCTCGTCGAGGAGGAAGCGAGGAAGTTGAAGCCGGGCGCAAGTCGGCTCCGCTGACCACACAACAAACTCCGGCAGCACCTCTCCAGCGCGAAAGCGCGGCCTAGGGGAACGCGCGACCAAAGCGCGCCCCCCGGCCGTAGCTGTCCGCCCGTCACCATGCTGAAAATCATCTCCATGGCCGCGGGGAGCTACCGTGGTGGCCACAGGATGTTTGCGAGGGCGCCCTCGGCCGCGCTTGGGAAGGGGAGAGGCAGGCTCAACCTGGCGAGCCTTCCTCTTCTCTGCGGCCGAGAACCTCCTCGACGGAGCCATGAAGAAGAAGAAGAAGCAAGGGGGGATGAACTGGAAGGGCGCGCGCCGCTCGGTACTTATAGCCAGCGAGGGCCAACCATCGGCCTCCACGATCGCAGGTAATCATGACCCGCTTTGCATGCCCAATCCATGCAGTTGCCGAGGCGTCGTGGGGAACTGGAGACGCCCACGTCCAATCAACCGCTACGCGGCGCCCAAGGCCGCAGGCTGTTAGGGCCCGCGGCGCTTCACCCTTGCCCTTTCGCCTCCCTGCACGGCAAAGTCCGGGCGCGCCTTGGGCCCGGGGGCTACTGTCGGCGTTCTAGGAACGGGGGTCCCCAGACTTGCCTGCCTGCGGCCTGCGGCGTGGCTCAAAGGGGGGCCCAGCACGGCCCATCTTCATCAACACAGACCCAAGACCCTCGCGAGGGGCCAAGCCTCGCGGGGCGGACGACACGGAGCTTCCTTAGGCACGGCCTCATCAGGCTGGCTCGCGAGGAGGCGAAGAGATCAAGGCGGGGTACCTCACGAGGTGCCCGTGACGCAAGCCATGACGACCAAGGGCGCCAGGCGGGCGCCAGCCCGCGTAGTGTCCTCCTTTCCTCTTTGGTGCAAAGAGAGCAAGCACAGGCGAGAGCATCAAGCAAAGGCACCCGTTTAGGTGCAATGAGACCAAGACCAGCCCAACGGCAGGGAGGAAGTCATTATGGAGCCCAAGCCAGCGTCACCACCAGAGCCTTTGGCAGGCGAGGACCAACTTTAGTCAGGATAAGTGTACCAGATGTTCCCCTTCAAAATGGCCAATTGTTGGCGCCCTTCCCACTCAATATTTGGGAAGAGGCCCAGGGCCTTCACCTATAAATAGGACTAGCCACCCCCATGGGTAGGGGGGATAAGGCATCGAGAGATCGGCCAATCCAGAGGCAAGCTGGGATCGGATCGAGTAGCATCACAGAGAGAGAGAGAGAGAGAGAAGGGTGACTGAACTCCTCCTAGCAGTTCATCGCCCCAGCCAAGAACAGACCCTCGCGAGGCTGTCCTTCCTTGTATTGCTCATCATCATCAGCCCAAGAGGTAATCCACCACACCACAAACTGGAGTAGGGTATTACACCACAACGGTGGCCCGAACCAGTATAAACCCTGTGTCTCTTGTGCTGTTCTTTCCATAGCTTAAATCCTAGCGAGGCGGTGGGGTGCAGGTAGGTAGAAGGCGAAATCTCCGCGCGCACCCCAGTGTTTGCACCTCAAGGGTCTGCCGGAACCCGAAATCCGACACCTGGAGCGGTGTCCGGAAACCCGAAGACTCCCGATATATTGTGGGACATGTTGTGGAAAGCATCTGCCTTGGGAGAGAAGCGTACCTTGATGGGTACAATGATTGACAAGGTTTCGTCCGTGAAGAGCGGATTAAATGAAGCCTTCATGAGCCTACTTAAAGGCTTCGAGGTTTGTGACATAATGTTTTTCAGCTATGTTTTTCTTTGCAAAGATGTGCCTGTGTATAGGCAGTAGCCCCTGAGACTCAGGTTGTCTTCCATTGGGAAGCGAACAGAGGATAAAAATGATCATTTTGAGGACTAACCCAATGAGTTTGAACACAGGCTGCTTCCCCCTTGACCACTTCCCGGGCTATGGAAATTGCCGAGCTACAGTGGAAGCTTGACGTGGCAGGGGATGATCTCGCGTTAATCAATACGCATCTTCACGAGTTGCAAGGTATGTATTCAGAGCAATCCTCATACATTTTTGTGGTATAAGCATGACGCTGAGATTTAGATGTTGGAATATGCATGGCTGCAGATAGTGCTGCCGCCGTTGAAGTTCTTCGAGCAGAGCTAGCCTGGGCCAAGGAGCAGGCCCGGTGTAGCAATGCTGCTACCGAAAAGGCATCGTCTGAATTAAAACCGAACAAGCTGCACGGCGCCAAGATGAGGAAAAGATATCCACGATGGCGCTCGAACTGGAGAGTGCTATCGGCCGTTGTGAAGTTCTGGAGAAGGAGAGTAAAGCTTTAACGGCTGATATGGACAAGGCCTTACAAGAGGCGAGAGAAGCGCGGTCAGAATCCAGAGCAGACTGTGAGGAGGTTCGGAAGGCGAGGGAGATTGCGGCTGGAAAGCCCTTTCTGCTTTAGGCTAAGTTCGGTGACCCGAACTATGCTCAGCTTAACCAAGTATGGAGTTCTCCGAACGAGTTCTTGGACTTGCTGAAGAATTCTTCCCATGTGGCGCAGTATTACCAAGCGCGGGATGGATATGCAATGGAGAAGCTTTTTTGGTCGCAATTTGGCGCATCAAAGCGCCCTCTGTTGCTCAATGAAAAGATGTCCCAATGGGCCGAACTTCATAGGATATCTGGCGCTACCATGAAGGATGTCATATTCCGGTTGTGGCCGACTGAGCCTGTTCTGAATAGCTATTTTGGTTTGGTGCAGAGGCTTGTTGATGCGGTGCCACGTATCGATGATGTGAAGCGGTCAACGTGCATTGAGGGTGCACGGCTAGCTTTTGCCCGAGTCAAAACATTTTGGGCAAAAATGAAGGCCATCGATGTTGCGATGAAGAGTCCACCCAAGGGCAAGGATCACTCGGAACCGGAGCATTATTTCGAAGACGTCCTAGAGGCCGCCCGCTTGATAGCGGGTCAATGCTCGAAATACATAATGTTCGAGTGAGGTGTATGGAAATTGTAAAAGACAATTTTATAGTTAATCTAGTTATATGTTTTTGCTTGAAAGCTTGAATTCCTCCTGTGCGGCCCTTTTTTGATATAAACTGAAAGTTTTCCAGTTGTCGGCTTCATCCCCCTTGTAGGAAGTACGGGGGTGTTCGGAAAAGCATTTAATCACTGTTTATCCAACGTCTTGGTCCATGAAGGAGGTGATAATGCGGCGAACCAGGCAATCGGACTATAGGGCATTAATGCTTTCACTTAGCCATAGGAGTTTTATTGTGAGGCTACGACATAGCCCCTGGTATGTATGCGACATAGGGTGCCTTACATGTTTGGTCTTGAAAAAGATCCCTCGTGTTACACGGAGAATCGCTAAAGATTCCAATAAGTCGTCAGGTGGTTGACCAGCTCTCGTCGCATCATGACAGTCAGTTTTTGGCTTTCTCTACTGAGGTGCTCATCCAGTTTAGACCAGAGCACAATCGCAGTAGTTCTCCCTTTACTACCCTAGCCGATAGAGCGAAACATAGGGTAGCAAGCACAAGAGCCGGGCAACCCAACTATTGACCCAAGACAATGATTCGAAGCTGATGCATATAAGGCCAAACTTGTGACGCAGAAGTGTGTTGTAGAGTTGTTCGGGCTTTTGCTGGCAACTCATTTGTTCCCATACCGATCCCCTGGTAGGTTATGCCAGCGTATATTTGTGAAGCAAATGTGGCAGCCGAATTCCATGGTGAGACAACACGGATGATTAGTTCAGATATGTTTTACTGGGAACTGAGCGGTATGCCAATGATTACTTATGATATATATAAAAGCCATCCTCCCGGCTATTTGACATGCTCGGGGTTGGAGGCGGAGGAACGGGCATAGTACAGGCTCGAAAAATATAGAGTGTGGTCTACAAAAAGTTTATTTTGGACCTCCTGTCGCACGTCTGCGCCGCCCGTCCTCGATGGGGGAATCCTTGATGGAAGTAACCCCTTGGGTGAGTATGTGGATCCGGACTCCGATAGAGCCAATTTCCGATGTATATCCTATTCGTCACCTGTTTTTTAAAGGATAGCGAAGGAAAAAATAAAAAGGAAAATAAAATAAAAAATGTTACTGGGGTGTTTGTAGGGTTGTCCGTATTGTGCTTCCGCCCATGCCCATGGTATCTTGAGTGCATAATGATGTATGCACGGTACAAATTTTGTAGGTGTGCGAAGTGGGCGGCATAAGCTGGGTTGCTATTTCCATTCTGGGAGTAGCTGATCCCACGGTGGAGATTGTTTCTTACCCCCAGTGCTTCTTTGGTGAACCTTTCCGTCTTCCCTATCGCCTGGCGGCCTCCTTCCTATGTGTTCGACGTTGAGCTTGCCGGCCTGCTTGAGGACCCAGCAGTTCCTGTTAGTATGATTGGCTGGCTTATCGGGGTGGCCATGAATCTGGCAGGGTCGGTCCAATATCCTGTCTGGGTTGGATGGTTCGTCGTGATTCGCCTTGAATGGCTTCTTCCGCTGACCGGGCTTAGGATTGCTGAATCCAGCATTGACCGCAGTGTCGCGTGATCTTTAATTATCATTGTGACTAATGTATCTGCTTCGTCGTGGCTTGTCGTTGCCGTCTCGGATTTCAAACGTGCCCGGGTCGCTGGCGTTGTTGCTTTTACGAGCGAGCCAGTTGTCTTCTCCCGCACAAAAGCGGGTCATTAGAGCGGTAAGGGCCGTCATGGATTTGGCTCCTTCTTGGCCGAGGTGACGCGCTAGCCATTCATCCCGGACGCTATGTTTGAAGGCCGCGAGGGCTTCTGCATCCGGACAATCGACAATTTGGTTCTTTTTGACTAAGAACCTAGTCCAGAGCTCCCTGGCTAACTCGCCGGGCTCCTGGACAATATGACTCAAGTCATCGGCCTCTAGCGGCCGGACATATGTTCCTTGGAAGTTGTATCGAAAGGCGTCTTCCAAATCTTCCCAGTTGCCAATATAATTTTTTGGCAAACTGTTTAGCCAGTACCGAGCTGGCCCTTTGAGCTTGAGAGGTAGGTATTTAATGGCATGAAGGTCGTCTCCGCGAGCCATGTGAATATGGAGGAGATAATCCTTACTCCATACTGTCGTGGATCTAAGACTGATAGTAGAATGGGGGGTAGGTATGTAGAGGCAAGATCCTAGCTATGGCGAAGTTGTACACGCGAGTTTTACGAGTTCAGGCCCTTCGCGGAGGAAGTAATAGCCCTACATCTAGGTGCCCGGAGGCGGTCGACTGGATTATGCGTGTGTGTGTGTGTGTTACAGAGGGTGCGAACCCTTGTGCCTGTGGAGGGGGTGGCTTATATAGAGTGCGCCAGGACCCCAGCCAGCCCACGTTACAAGGAGTTCAATGTACATAAAGAAAGAGCGTTACAGGTAACGTCCGTAATAAAGTGCTATAAATGATCATTAAGTCTATGATTGAATGCCCGACCGTTGCTGTGCGGAGTGGCTTTAGGTCTTCTGTACGTCGAGTGGTCTTTGGCATGGTCGAATGGTTGAGTGGTCGAGTGACCTAAAGAAGGAGGGGTCACTGAGTGAATGGTAGGTCGAGTGGATTGCACTCGACACCTTTGTTGGGCCCTCCCTATTTACTCTTGAACTTCTTTGCTTCTAAGACAGGGACCTTAGGTAGGACGTATAGGTCAGGCCTATTACCCTACCCCAGGTCTATGTCCTCATCATTAGCCCCTGAATGGATTGAGGTCCGAGCGAAAAGAAGGTTGAAGTTGATCTTGCTTTGACTCTTGCTTTTCTCAAGAATTCATCTCTGAATGGAGGCCAGTGTTGGAACTTCGGCTTCGTTTCAGTCACCTCGATCGATTCAGAAATTGCCGATTAGTTTTTATAACGTCACCCATCGAGTGTTGTCTTTGACGTGAAATCTTTGGCGTGATCGGTTGCAGAGGATGCCGGATTTCGCGGGATTCGAAATTTTGGGGGAAGCGCGCCAGGCGGAGCGCGCCATGGTAAGCGGAGTGGATAAACAGGACGTTTCAATTTCCACGCCACCTTTTTCGCCACGTATCCCGTTTGCGACTATTGAGGGATTTGACAGGATTGCTCGGACCCACGCGCCAGCCACTCGAAAGTGGGCCTTTAAAAGTGGCGAGGCCGAGGCGTCCGCACTGTGCCTTCCCATTCTCCTTCTTCTTCCTCTTGCTCTTTCACCCCATACGGCTTCTCCACTCTCGACGCCGCCGCTCCACCACCATGGGGAAGGAGAAAACGGCAGCATTGGAACACGCGAAGAAGGCGATGGGGGCGGCGAAAAGCAAGAAGACGAATCGGGGATCTTCATCGCGCTCGGGGCTGCCGTCGGGTTGGATCCAGGGAGATTGGATCCAATCTTCACTTCGGCAGGAAGACATGGCCGAGTTAGGGCTGACCTTCCATGAGGATGCGCAGTTGCCGGAGGGGGAAACGGAGCCACAGCCGCGACCGATGAGTGTGTTCTGCTCGCCACCCATGTCGACCGCGGCTTCTCGCTTCCTCCACACCCCTTTTTTTGAGGTTTCTTGAATTTCTTCGGGGCTCAAATCCATCATTTTACTCCCAACACCATCACATATCTTGCCGCATCGTGTCCATGTGTGAGAACTTCCTGGGGTGTCGACCGCACTGGGGTCTTTTCAAGCACATTTTCACCATCCGCTCCCAAACAGTGAAGAAAGCAAACTCGAACGACGAGAAAACTCATGTTATCCAGATGTGTGGGGGCCTGGGTATCCAGAAGAGGAAGAGGAGTTCTTTTCCTTCGATGACTCTTCCTGAGTCGGTCAGAGGCTGGCAGTCGACCTGGTTCTACTGCCAGGATATCGCGACCCCAGGCTAGTCGACTGGACTTCCTCCTTTTTATTTCGATCGTGTTCAGACTCCATCTTCGTTGAAAGTGACCGTCGCGGAGAAGGCGGAGATAGGCATGCTGGTCGAGAGGGTGGTTCACCTGATCAATCAAGGTGTCACCGGCATGGATCTGCTGGAGGTGTTCCTCAGTCGGCGTATCCAACCACTCCAGGTCCGTGACCATTCCATGTGGATGTACTCAGGGGCCGGCGACACTGCTCGGGTTCATCCAGAGGAGGTGCCAGCCAAAACTGTGGCCCAATGGTTGAGGAGCATCACCGGTAACAAGGACAACCCCAGGGGCGCCAGGAGAGTCGACTCTTTCAGCAACAGCAACCAGTCGGACAAGGTTTGACCGCTATCACCGATTGTACTTGGATGTATTTTCTGACTATTTGCTAATCCGACTGATTTCCACTCGGCTTATTGTCTTGTAGATTTACACAGAGATGTACTCAATGCCCAATGGCGAACAAGCTCTAGAGCAGGACCATGAGGGCGAGGATAGCGTGGAGGAAAGTGGTGAATGGGAGTCGCCAGACGACGATGATGAAGTCGAGAGCGACGAGTCAAACGACGACGATGAGGTAGCCAACTCACCACCTTGTTCGGAGCATCGATCCAAGCAGCATCATTATCCCATGGGCAGGCGCGGTAAGGCTGTGGCCTCGAGCGCTCCGGCTCAGAAACGCGCTCGGTCGTTGACTCCAGAGCTGGCGGAGAAAGTCACCAAGAAGCCCAAAATCAACCCCTCGAAGTCTCGGAAGACCTTTCCTAAGATCAAGATGGATGTTCCTATTGCTTCTGGGTAAATGTTCTTTCCATGTTTTTCTTGCTCCGACTGATTTTCTTATCCTGACCGAGTGGATGATGAAATTTTTCCAGCACGGCCTCTGCCGCGACTGATATGGATATCGAAAGGGTTCGAGACGACGAGGAAAACGATGATGCAACTACCTCCAAAGCCAGTAAGTCTGCCCCACTCGAATTTATTCGGTCGACTGGATTGTTCGTCAGTTGTCTCTCTGATTTTTTCTGTTTACTATAGCTCCACGAGACGTTGTTGTGCTTCCGGACAATGAAGAAGAAGTACCGGTGAGGGAAAGGAGGAGGAGGGACAAGGGACTGAGTGGGAAAGCGCCTGAGGTTTAGGTTCCTCAGTCGACACTAGCGCCTGGGACGGCGGTCGAGCGATCGACTGATCCGGCTCGCACCAACGTCACTTTCGCTATCCCGCTATCGACTGATTTCCCATCAGGATCAGATACTCAGACCCCTGCTACTCCAATACAACTCCATGCATCGGACCCAGTGGCTGCTTCGACTGCTCTGCCATCATCGCTTTTCACTGCGTATCAAACTCCAGATGACCCACCGAGTGCTGTCAAGGAAGCTCTTCTTCAGTTGAATCTTGTGATGGGGCAAATGAAAGTGGTGCATGAGGCCAGTCAGGTGGCCTTCAATGCTGGAGCTGCTCTGCAGACCAATGTCCAGGTTAGTTGATTTCCGATTGATCATATTTCTCGTCCGATCACCCACTGGGGTGTGACTGTTTGAAGTTGCACAAGTCAATTTGAGTCGACTTGGATTGAATCTTTGAACTAGTGGGGCACTCTGAGTGCACCCACTGGGTGTAGTCCCCGAGACCATAGTTGACTGCGGGCAATCGACTGTGGTCTGAGAATCTGAATTTCATCACTCGGCATGGGTGGACCAGGTCGAATGGAACTAGAACCAGTGGGGGCACGCTAAGTGCACCCACTGGGTGTAGTCCCTGAGACCGTGGTTGACTGCGGGAAGTCGACTATGGTCTGAGAACGGCTTCTTCTTTTTTGCGACTCACGCTGGGCAGACCATGGCGAGTGTTTAATCAAACTAGTGGGGGCACGCTAAGTGCACCCACTGGGTGTAGTCCCCGAGACTGCCATTGAATGTTTGATTCGGCGGTAGTCTTAGAGTAACCTTCACCGTGATGTTCTTTTGTTTCTGTCGACTGATATGGCTTATACATTGACTACAGAAATCTAGTGATCCTGGGGCTCAGCTTTCTACGTTGAACAAGCAGCAAATCAGCCTCAACCTTGATCTTGAATTGGCCAGGAAGAATCTCAAGACTGCTCATGACGAAGTAGCTGCCATGGGAGGTAACTAACCGTCAACTGTCCGTCTTACAACTGGCACTTTTCCTTTCCATTTTTTGAACCAAGTGACTCCACTCGAACAGATGTATGTAGTGAAAATCATCAACTCCAAGCTCGTCTGAAGAATGTTATTTCTTTAGAGAAAATGAAGCAGGCTCTGGAGAAGAAGGATCTAGACCTTGCTGCCGCGCAGAAGGAAGCGTGAGAGAAAACTGCACTTGCTGACAAGAAGCTTGCTTCAGTCGGCAAGTTAGAAGAAGAGAACTCCAAACTGAAGACTGATGTATCTGACGCCAATCGGGAGGTCGAACGACTGAAGAAAGACAAGGACCAGCTGACTGACGAGATTGGGAGCCTCAAAGCCAAGAAAGGCGAGTTGGAATCATATCTAGGCCAGCTTGCTGCGAAACTGGTCTTAAAGCTTGAAGGTAGCTGACGTTCGACTGACTCTGTTATGGTCGATTGATAGGTATTTTTATATTGTCGACTCACCGTTCACTCGACTGTGTAGAACTTTGCCAGGACTTTGAAGCAGAAATGGGGCGGGTCGAGACGGGCCTCGATCCCATAAATTGCCCAGTCAAGGATGATGTTGCAATGAATGTGTTGCGGTTGGAGTCTCGCATAGACATCGCGGTTGCTTATCTTGCCCGCCTGAAGGTGGCGATGACTCGGGTTGATGCTGAACTCTAGCCTCAGGCGGAACTGTCTCAAGACCTCGAGTCTCTGATGGTCCGACTGAACCAAATACCTGACTGAGTGCAAGATGGAAGAAGTCATCTGCTCGCTACGGTGCTGGCGTCGCCCTGTCTCTGGTCTGAGTGCACTGCAAAGATGTCAAACAAGACAAGTTGGCGCAGCTCAAGGTTGCTAACACAAAAAGGCAAACTTTCTAGTCCTTCATGGACACTTTCCTTGACGCCGCCACTCGCATCACAGACAGCATAGACCTTGAAAGTTTCTGTGACCTAGCCAGTCCTTCTCTCGATGAGTGACCAAAAAACATTATGCTCCACCTTTATTTGCCTCGTAATGCTGAGTGATTGTGTAATCGTTAAACTTCTTCGGGCTTGATGCTCGAGTACTTTTGATATGCGGTCCGAAACCTTAGGATTTATCTGAACTTGGTTTATCTTGGAATATGCTTGCGTTTGCCTTCGAGTGGGTTTTGTTCCTCACTCAGAATAATTTTTGAACTTGAGATGCAGCTCTGAGGAGGAGATTCCAGTCGACCTGCACCTCGTCGTCCTTGCGGATGAGGATGGAGCGTACGTTGTACTTGTGGTGTAGCTCCGAGGAGAAGGTTGCGGTCGACCTGCACCTCGTCGTCCTTGCGGATGAGGATGGAGCGTACGTTGTACTTGTGGTGTAGCTCCGAGGAGAAGGTTGCAGTCGACCAGCACCTCGTCGTCCTTGCGGATGAGGATGGAGCGTACGTTGTACTTGTGGTGTAGCTCCGAGGAGAAGGTTGCAGTCGACCTGCACCTCGTCGTCCTTGCGGATGAGGATGGAGCATACATTGTACTTGTGGTGTAGCTCCGAGGAGAAGGTTGCAGACGACCTGCACCTCGTCGTCCTTGCGGATGAGGATGGAGCATACGTTGTACTTGTGGTGTAGCTCCAAGGAGAAGGTTGCAGTCGACCTGCACCTCGTCGTCCTTGTGGATAGGGATGGAGCATACGTTGTACTTGTAGCGTAGCTCCGAGGATAAGGTTGCAATCGACCTGCCCCTCGTTGTCCTTGTGCATAGGGATGTGTTTCAAACTTAGGCTGGTACTGGACTGCAGCTAAGCCCCCGAGTGGGAGGTTGCTCTCCACTCGGTAGGATTTTCTTTAAACTTAGGCGAGTACTGGACTGGTGCTAAGCCCCCGAGTGAGAGGGTTGCTCTCCACTCGGTAGGATTTTTAAACTTAGGCGAGTACTGGACTGCTGCTAAGCCCCCGAGTGAGAGGGTTGCTCTCCACTCGGTAGGATTTTTAAACTTAGGTGAGTACTGGACTGGAGCTAAGCACCCGAGTGAGGATGCCACAGGAGCCGGCCGATACTGAGTCGACGGCTGCCGAAGGAGGACGCCGTGGACGCATGCGCGAAACTGCGTCGCCCCGCGGACGAGGAGCGCATCGACGTCGAGTGGAGCCTCTTGGAGCCAGGCGAAGTCGTCGGCGACGAAGACGAGCGTGCCGAGACAGATCTCCCGGCCCTCAGCCAATCCACCGCCGGAAACCATGATGATGGGAATCGGAACAATTGCAACTTTACCAACAAGTCGCAAAGACACCTGCCCCATGGTGGGCGCCAACTGTCGTGGATCTAAGACTGACAGTAGAATGGGGGGCAGGTATGTAGAGGCAAGATCCTAGCTATGGAGAAGTTGTACATGCGAGTTTTACGAGTTCATGCCCTTCGCGGAGGAAGTAATAGCCCTACGTCTCGGTGCCCGGAGGCGGTCGACTGGATTATGCGCGCGTGTGTGTGTGTGTGTGTGTGTGTGTGTGTTACAGGGGGTGCGAACCCTTGTGCTTGTGGAGGGGGTTGGCTTATATAGAGTGCGCCAGGACCACAGCCAGCCCACGTTACAAGGAGTTCAATGTACATAAAGAAAGAGCGTTAGAGGTAACATCCGTAATAAAGTGCTATAAATGACCATTAAGTCTATGAGTGAACGCCCGACCGTTGCTGCCCAGAGTGGCTTTAGGTCTTCTGTACGTTGAGTGGTCTTTTGCATGGTCGAATGGTTGAGTGGTCGAGTGACCTAAAGAAGGAGGGGTCACCGAGTGAATGGTAGGTCGAGTGGATTGCACTCGACACCTTTGTTGGGCCCTCCCTATTTACTCTTGAACTTCTTTGCTTCTAAGACAGGGACCTTAGGTAGGACGTATAGGTCAGGCCTATTACCCTACCCCAGGTCTATGTCCTCATCACATACCGCGGGATCTATTGTTCCATCGTATGATTCGATGTTAATGGGTTTAAACTCGTCTGGAAATTCATGCTCCATTACCTCGTTAGTGAAGCAGAGAGGGTGTGCGGCTCCTCTATGTTGGGCCACACTGTGAAGTACCTCCGCCGGACTCCGTTTACGGTGGTCGGCTCTGTTGTGTCCGAATAGGTGACCATTATCACCGTTTGGGGCATGTCTCCGTGATCTGTATATCGATTTTGTGTGTCCTGTTCTACCCTCCATGTCTTATTGGATGTCGCGAGTATTCCCTCGAGCTGTTTTGTTCTTGTTTTGATGGCCGGATGGGTTGGTATGGTGCTCTGCTTGGGCTGCTGCTTTAACCGGACCGAATTGTGGTCGGCCTACCGCATCATTCGATGGTGGTGTGGGCTCCAACGCCATGCCATCATATTGAGGGAGCCACCTACTCTTAGGGTGGCTTTTGTCTGGGCCGCTATGGCCGTATTCTTCGGCGGCCAAGACCCCGGTCCATCTATCATTGAGCAAATCTTGGCTCGCTTGAAGCTGTAGCTGCTTCTTCCTTAGGCTCCTTGAAGTGGCTATGAGCCGGCATTTAAAGCGCTCCTGCTCGAGCGGTTCCTTAGGCACGATAAAATCCTCATCGCCGAGGATCTCCTCTTCCTCGGGGAGTGGGAGATAATTGCTATCCTGTGAGTCTCCATATGTGGCCTGTTCATCAGGGCTGTCTTGCCCGTCTTCATGTTCCACCTGTTTTGATCCTACCTCAACAGGGTCTTCATTGTCCGGAGTGTTATCTTCTGCGGTACTAGTATTGTTTTGTTTTGAGTGACGTGACTTAGAGCGACGCCGGGCGCGCTGGTGTTCGTACTGTGTACCAGGAGGTTTATCCTCCACTAGATCCTCCTTGTCATCATTGGGAGCATCGTTGGGTGTGTCTATCATACACACGCCATACCATGAAGTGGCCATCTCGCGTCTATCGGGTAGTGAGTTCTAGCCTTGCCCCTCATCATCGTCCATACCGTCGATGTCTTCGGGGCCGAGGTCAAGCTTGTTGGTCGGGTCTTCGACAGTGGCTATGAAGTGGGTGGTGGGTGGGAAGCAAAATTCTCCATCATCCGCCGCAAGTTCAAACCGAACATAGTTCAGGGGCGAGTCGCCTGCCAAGGACAGTTTTTTTAATGAATTTAGCATATCGCCCAGGGGCGAGTGTTGAAAGATGTCTGCGGCGCTGAACTCGAAGATCGATAACCGATCCAACTCGGTGTCCGCAGGCATGCGTGGTTCGGAATTTATAGCCGAAAACGACTCCGGAATTCTGTCGATGCAGATATTGTCAGGTGTTGATTCCGTGTGCGGCTCCAATGCAACGGATTCTGTGGCCTCGAGCGGTACGATCTGCTCCAAATCTAAGGCCGTTGCAGCAACAGGAACCATCCACTAGATGTGATCCGATGACAGATTTAAGTCATGTTCATCGGAGCGAGGAGGAGTGATCACCGCGGTCTCGAACCCGTTGAAGATCAAGTCTCCACGGATATCCGCGAAGTAGCTCAAGCTTCCGAATCTGACCTGGTGGCCGGGGGCGTAGCTGTCGACCTGCTCCAGATGGCCAAGCGAGTTGGCCCGCAATACAAAGCCGCCGAACACAAAAATCTGCCCGGGGAGGAAGGTTCCTCCTTGGACAGCATCGTTATCGATGATTGAAGGGGCCATCGAACCCTTTGTCGACGGCACAGGGGAACTCTCAATGAAAGCACCAATGTCGGTGTCAAACCCAGCGGATCTCAAGTAGGGGGTCCCGAACTATGCGTCTAGGATCGATGGTAACAGGAGACGGGGGACACGAAGTTTACCCAGGTTCGGGCCCTCTCTATGGAGGTAATACCCTACTTCCTGCTTGATTGATCTTGATGAATATGAGTATTACAAGAGTTGATCTACCAAGAGATCGTAATGGCTAAACCCTAGAAGTCTAGCCTATATGACTATTGACGGTGTCCTGGACTAGGGGGTACTCACCACGTCGTCTCCCAATCTATTAGATTGGGTCGAGGACCCCCGTGGTCGTATACTCATGGGCCAGTTCGGACAGCTGCCGCATAGAAGGAAGATTCCACAAGACTTGGCGATCAAGACAAGGACTCCTCCCCACCGGCGTATTCGGCTAGGACTCTTGTTATCCTAGGCCTCTGGTGCATTATATAAACCGAGGTCAGACTAGTCGATAGATCATATACATCATATACAATCATACCATAGGCTAGCTTCTAGGGTTTAGCCTCCTTGATCTCGTGGTAGATCTACTCTTGTACTACCCATATCATCAATATTAATCAAGCAGGAGTAGGGTTTTACCTCCATCGAGAGGGCCCGAACCTGGGTAAACATCGTGTCTCTTGTCTCCTGTTACCATCCGACCTTGACGCACAGTTCGGGACCCCCTACCCGAGATCCGCCGGTTTTGACACCGACATTGGTGCTTTCATTGAGAGTTCCGTTGTGCGATCGACAAAAGGATCGGTGGCTCGCCTGCAGATCAACTGCGACTTCGGCATCTTCGTCACCAGGTCGACTGGTCACCTTGGTTCGACCAAGAATTGCGCCCCGTGTTCGGATCACCATGTTCGGACGAGGGCCTTCATCAAACATCAACTCCGATCTCTATCAAGATCACGGAGGAATCATCCATGGAGCTCGGAGGCTCAACGTCAACATTGCCCTTAAGCGGCCGTGCTGTTTTTCTGAACAGCGAACTCGTATCTGCTGCCACCACCTCCTCGAGTATCGTTTTGACGATCGCTTTGGTGGAATTGTGCGGAATTGAGTCTACAACAACCCTGAAAAATTTCGTCGAGTTCCGATGAAGGAATCTCTGGCAATCCACGATATACCGGAGCCCTGTCAAATCTGGACGGGAATTTGGATGTGTTTAGGGCGTGGTGCCCAGCTTCTAGCTCGGACGTCCTTTGGAAGATCCAACCGTTGATCGGCTGCGGAATTCCCGTATCTACCACCTCTCAAAATTTCAGCTCGATCCGACCGTCCAAACTCCGGGAACCTTCCGATTAGTGCATCACTTTTCGGATCTGTTTTCTGTGCGAAAACTAATCCGACCCGAGTTCATCTTTTCTATGAACGGGATTTCGGACATCCCTTTTGAAGGAAGTTTTGTATGGGGTATTGTGTTTTCTTCCCGAACACATCCCACTAACTTTAAGATCTCTTGAACATGATCTTTAACATCATGCTGGTGTCAAACCAGTCCGGCAATATTACTCCACGGCTGCCGACCTGCGCTAAGACACGGCGTCACTTTGTTGAGCCGAGCTCAACTTCTTCGGATCATCATCTCGGCAAGCCGAGCAAGAGTCCGGCATCGCGAAGAATAAATCATCACCAACATCGCCGCCCCACGGATTACCCGGAGCGGGCATACCGGCATCGCCGCACGGTTGCTTCATCAAGCCGGCATCGACCACGTCACGACCTGCATCGACAGGGCCGCACTATCGCTTCTTCAAGCTGGTGTCCATCACGCCGGCCTACTTCGAATCATCGGCTGACATCGGGGCTTCGACATCTCGGCTGGACCGGGGGCTTCGCCATCTCTTCATCAACCTACTCTGGACACTTCAGCGTCACTAGCCGACCAGCTCCGTCAC
This sequence comes from Aegilops umbellulata, assembly GCA_032464435.1. Classification (NCBI taxonomy): domain Eukaryota; kingdom Viridiplantae; phylum Streptophyta; class Magnoliopsida; order Poales; family Poaceae; genus Aegilops; species Aegilops umbellulata. The sequence continues at coordinate 367,248,396 of CP136054.1, read as the reverse complement.
GTTAGCTGGGCCGAGGGCTTTGCCTCGGTGAGCCAACATTTACCAGCATTGCCATGCCGTCGTTTTATCGCCCATCAGGCAATGGGCGTGCGGAGCGAGTCCCAATTTTGAGAATCACCTTCCTTCGGATCGCTATAACAAATAAACCAGGTGCTATCAATCCCTAATATTTTTTGCTTGTTGGGGTTCATTTTTCCCAAGGAATTATTACTCTGGTTTGTCCATCATATATACACAGGTCTATCAAATGGTGGCCGCATTCACGACAGTCACATGGTGGTCCGGTCAGTTTCCGTACAAAGTCCGGCGAACGCCGCATCCGGAACTCGGACCGACCTGCGAATTCAGGCTTTGCCACGCCTTTTACCGCATCACGCCGACGCCCTGCATTGACATTGACTTCGGCGCCAGGCCATATTTCTTTTATTACTCACTTTGCATAAATTATTCACTATGCAACGATTTTTTTAATTATCATTAGTACTATTATCTCCCGTTTGCACTATTTTTGTGCACAGGAAAATGATCCGAGGACTTCGGCGTCACTCTGTCGGTCTGCATCGACCGTGCTATGTCACCACTTTGGCATGTCGAGCTCTCCGCTCCGCCACCTCGGGACCGGCTTGGGGGATAGAACCTTGTCCTGCATCAAGCTCGGACTGCGAACACATTAACCAGCTAAGTTGCTTTCATGCTCAAAGCTTTAATTTCTAACTTGTGTTCGGTTCGACCAAGCATTATACTTTTTTGGGAAAAATTGCTTGTAAATTTTCTTTTTTTCCCTTGTCCAAACTTTGTTTGTGACGCATAAATTCAAATACCCCGTTTACTTGGGGGCTTCCTTTATGAAGCTTTTCCTGTTGCATATGATTATACTTGTACGGCTTCGTTCCTTGTTCGTGTATTACGCCACAATATGCACCATATTGACTTAAGCGATTTGCAAGCTGGGTTGCCTCGCTCCTGTGTTTACCCCTACGTTCCCGATTGTTCGGCTAGGGAGTAAAGGGAGCACCTCTGCAATTGTCACGATCGGTTCGCCCGAGCCGGACCTCAGACTGGGTGAAGCCGAAAGCTAGCGCTCTTATAGTTTTCAATGATGGTCGGCACACAACGGAACTCATGAGTACAAAAAATCTATTGCACAAGTCTCATAATAACAATGATCACCGAAGAAAGGTATCGGTGGGGGTACTATTTTCTTCGAAGATGCTTCTTACTCTTTGCAGTAATATAGCATAAGTTCCCTAAGCGCGCTTTGTCTGTTACAGCCTTATGGCCTGATTGCCTGGTTATTGGAAACGCCATCGATATTCTCGACCGATGGAGTACATAACACTTTTCGGTCCTTGACCGAGGAGGTAGAAGCCGACGGTCGGTTAAGACGTGTTTAAAGTTCGGTTGAACATAGATATGATATAAGTACTTCGGTACATGCAATCATTCTCCTACCCAAGTCACGTGGGGGCTCTTAAGTTCATTTGAGCCGTTTTATAATAAGTGTTCTTCTTCTTAGTCGTTGCAAAGTTTTATTATTATTATTTATCACTCCTTTTTTCGACACGAGTGTGCGGTCACTAGCCGGGGAGCCTAATTTCTCTCTCAAAGCCGCTAGAGTTTAGTTTGCTAAACTGGCCTGATGAGAAGTACTCCGCCCTCGGGATAGGAGGTTGAAGCCGTAGGCTGACCCGCTCGAAATCTTGAGATAGGATGTATCATGTTAAAGCACAACAGAAGCACTTCTTTTTTCTAAGACCAATTTTCGGATTGGCACCGAACACTTGATATTGTTCGGACGTCATGTTTTTACTGACGTTTCTTGGTTTTTCAAGCTTTTTGGCACTTTTAAACTATTTGTGCTTTTCCAGCATTAGTCTCGCAGTGCAGCGCCGAACACCTTTTAGGGATTCGGCAAAAACATTCTCAGATATTGCTATATATGCATCGGTTTCGAATTGTGTCTTTGGTCAATAGTTGGGTTGCCCGGCTCCTGCAGTTGTTTCCTATGTTCTATTTTGTTCGGCTAGGCGTGCAAAGGGAGAAGCACTGCGATTGTGCTTCCATCTCACATGGTTAAGCACCTCAGTGGAGAAAGCCGAAAACTGACTGTCACAATAAGTGTAAATTGGTCAGTGATCCGATGACTATGTTAAATAACAGGCCGTTCTTAACATTGGCCGAAGTGTTTACGTCTTGACCTCGACTATCGCCGAACACTACCGGGGCTATTAACTAGCCTCCCAAACTAAATCCTCGATATTTTGCTCTTACATTGGAGCTGGGGTTTTATGATCATGCTTAGCATGACAACCCAAAGAAAGGAACCGATAGCGGGACTATTTTCTTTGGAAGACATTTCTTCTGTTAAACAGTAATATAACATATCTCTTCGCGTACCTTTGTTTATAAAACCGTATGGCCAGATTGCCTTGTTTGTCATAAATCTTTGCCCTCATAAAGGCTTTATAAAGTAAGACAAACACTCCTCGGCTACTGGCCGAGGAGGTGGAAGCCGATGGTCGGTCAACCAAGTTTTGTACAATGCGGATCCGAGCATTAAATGACGTAAAGTACTTGGATACATAGAGTCATTACACACAATTTGTGATTTTACTATGGATATCGATCCTTAATTCGGCCACCCGTGCCCGCATTAAGGCTCGGGGGCTACTGGGCTTCGGGCTTATTATTTAAACATATTAAAGGGGCACATCGATCCCCTGATCTAGTGTTGCCACCCGACCAGTGTCTCGGGGGCTACTGCATTGCTTGTCCAATGCAGAAAATTTTATGTGCAATATGGTTTCCGAGGAGATTTTGATCCTCAGGTTGGTCGGCCGCACCCAACCTAAGTCTCAAGGACTGAGCACGCCGCTTTTAGTGACCCGAAGTATTCGGCCGAGCTAGGACTTGATCCTCAGGCCGATTTTGCAAATCGACCCGAGTCTCAGCGGCTACTGGGGTCAGCGGTCTTATGTCATCCTTCATGTGCATCTCAGGTTTTAGACCGATACCCACCTTGAGGGCTACTGGCTATATATCTCGGCAGAGAATAAATTGCACTAATCAAAAATATTGACAAAAATCGGCCCACATTCGGGGTGGTGCACCACCTCGGAAGCAGTCCGGCATAAAGCTCGGGCGCTAGTGGCTGGCTCCATAGAGGGCATTTCCGGTATTAAGCTCGGCTAAACTCCTTCAACTTTTCTGAACCAAGGTGATCTATGACACCTCGGATACAGTCCAGCGTTGGAGCTTGGACATAGTCCGGCGTTGGAGCTCGGATACAGTCCGGCGTTGGAGCTTGGACATAGTCCGGCGTTGGAGCTTGGACATAGTCCGGCATTGGAGCTCGGATACGATCCGGCGCTAGAGCTCGGATGCAGTTCGGTGTTGGAGCTCGGCTGCAACAATACTCCTCCGATACAGTCCGGCGTTGGAGCTCGAACGCAAGAGGACGCAGCCACCCGGGGACAACTTCAAACCTGATGTGTGGCATAAAAATAACAAGGCATTGCTAAAGGCCGGAAACTTAAAGGGGCTCCTCGGATACCCGACGTGTAAACCCGTCGAATGCATTTCGGCGATCCTCAAGATCGAAGATAAAGAAGATTTGTTGAACTAGTTTTCAAGACCGACGACCGAAGATGAATGACAGTTCAGAAGAATCGAGGAGCATCCCTAACTTGAAGACCGGTTCAGGGGGCTACTAACGGTGTCCTGGACTAGGGGGTACTCACCACGTCGTCTCCCAATCTATTAGATTGGGCCGAGGACCCCCGTGGCCGTATACTCATGGGCCAGTTCGGACAGCTGCCGCATACAAGGAAGATTCCACAAGACTTGGCGATCAAGACAAGGACTCCTCCCCACCGGCGTATTCGGCTAGGACTCTTGTTATCCTAGGCCTCTAGTGCATTACATAAACCAAGGCCAGGCTAGTCGATAGATCATATACATCATACACAATCATACCATAGGCTAGCTTCTAGGGTTTAGCCTCCTTGATCTCGTGGTAGATCTACTCTTGTACTACCCATATCATCGATATTAATCAAGCAGGAGTAGGGTTTTACCTCCATAGAGAGGGCCCGAACCTGGGTAAACATCGTTTCCCTTGTCTCCTGTTACCATCCGGCCTTGACGCACAGTTCGGGACCCCCTACCCGAGATCCACCGGTTTTGACACCGACAACTATGGTAATGTGTGTCCTTTTCGGACTAACCCCTCCGGTTTATATAGACACCGGGGGGATCTAGGGTTTACATGGAGTCGGTTACATAAGAAGGAATCTTCGGTCGCCAAGCTTGCCTTCCATGCCAAGTAGAGTCCAATCCGGACATGGGTACAGTCTTCGGCCTTCATGTCTTCACAACTCATCAGTCCGGCCCATAGATAACAAGCCGGACACCCGAGGACCCCTTAGTCCAGGACTCCCTCAGTGGCTGTTTTGAGGAAGATATAAGGAGGTTTATGTGTGATAGAGCGTATCATATCACGGGGTTTGGATGCACCGGCAATGTTTGCACCAACTCTCAAGGTGAGAAAGGGCAATGCACGGTACCGAAGAGGCTAGCAATGATGGAAGGGTAAGAGTGTGTATAATCCATGGACTCAAGATTAGTCATAAAGAACTCACATACTTATTGCAAAAATCTACAAGTCATCAAAAACCAAGCACTACGTGCATGCTCCTAGGGGGATAGATTGGTAGGAAAAGACCATCGCTCATCCCCGACCGCCAATCATACGGATGACAATCAAAGAACACCTCATGTTTCAAATTTGTTACACAATGGTTACCATACGTGCATGCTACGAGACTTGCAAACTTCAACACAAGTATTTCTCAAATTCACAATTACTCAACTAGCACAACTTTAATATCACCATCTTCATATCTCAAAACAATCATCAAGTATCAAACTTCTCATAGTATTCAATGCACTTTATATGAAAGTTTTTATTATATCCATCTTGGATGCCTATCATATTAGGACTAATTTTATAGCCAAAGCAAACTACCATGCTGTTCTAAAGGACTCTCAAAATAATACAAGTGAAGCATGAGATATCAATAATTTCTATAAAATGAAACCACCACCGCGCTCTAAAAAGATATAAGTGAAGTACTAGAGCAAAATTTATCTAGCTCAAAAGATATAAGTGAAGTACAAAGAGTATTCTAATAAATTTTGATTCATGTGTGTCTCTCCAAAAGGTGTGTATAGCAAGTATGATTGTGGTAAACTAAAAATCAAAGACTCAAATCATACAAGACGCTCCAAGCAAAACACATATCATGTGGTGAATAAAAATATAGCATCAAGTAAAGTTACCGATGGACGAAAACGAAAGAGGGGATGCCTTCCGGGGCATCCCCAAGCTTAGGCTTTTGGTTGTCCTTGAATTTTACCTTGGGGTGCCTTGGGCATCCCCAAGCTTAGGTTCTTGCCACTCCTTGTTCCAAAATCCATCAAATCTTTACCCAAAAACTTCACAACACAAAACTCAACAGAAAATCTCATGAGCTCCGTTAGCGAAATAAAACAAACCACCACTTTAAGGTACTGTAATGAACTCATTCTTTATTTATATTGGTGTTAAACCTACTGTATTACAACTTCTCTATGGTTCATACCCCCTGATACTAGCCATAGATTCATCAAAATAATCAAACAACACACAAAAAACAGAATCTGTCAAAAACAAAACAGTCTGTAGTAATCTGTATCTAATGCAAACTTCTCTAACTCAGAAAAATCTACCAAAATAGGAGGACCTAGATAATTTGTTTTTTGATCTACTTCAATTGGAATCAGTATTTTATCACTTTCTGGTGATTTTTAACAATTGTTTTTGTGAGCAGAAAGTTTCTGACTTTTTCAGCAAGATCAAATAACTATCATCCAAGAAGACCCTATAGGTCTCACTTGGCACAAACACTAATTAAAAAATAAAACCACATCTAACCAGAGGCTAGATGAATTATTTATTAATAAACAGGAACAAAAATAAAATTGGGTTGCCTCCCAATAAGCGCTATCGTTTAACGCCCCTAGCTAGGCATAAAAGCGAGAATAGATCTAAGTATCATCATCTTTGTTATGCAATCCGTAAGTGGCTCTCATAACAGATTCACAAGGCAATTTAATTTTCTTTCTAGGGAAGTGTTCCATGTCTTTCCTTAATGGAAATTGGAATCTAATATTCCCTCGCACCACTCGTTCTAAGGAAAGGTCTACCAAGAATAATAGGACATGTAGGATTGCAATCTATGTCAAGAACAATGAAATCTACGGGCACATAATTCCTATTTGCAACAATAAGAATATCATTAATCCTTCCCATAGGTTTATTAATGGTAGAATCCGCAAGATGCAAGTTTAAAGAACAATAATCAAATTCACGGAAACCTAACACATCACACAAAGTTTTTGGAATTGTGGAAACACTAGCACCCAAATCACACAATGCATAGCATTCACGATCTTTAATTTTAATTTTAATAGTAGGTTCCCATTTATCATAAAGTTTTCTAGGGATAGAAACTTCTAATTCAAGTTTTTCTTCATAAGATTGCATTAAAGCATCAACGATATGTTGGGTAAAAGCTTTATTTTGACTATAAGCATGAGGAGAATTTAACACGGATTGCAACAAGAAAATACAATCTATCAAAGAGCAATTATCATAATTAAATTCCTTGAAATCCAAAATAATGGGTTCATTGCTATGTAAAGTTTTGACCTCTTCAATCCCACTTTTACCAATTTTTGCATCAAGATCTAAAAACTCCGAATCATTGGGATGCCTTCTAACTAAAGTTGACTCATCTCCAGTCCCATCATTATCAAGATTCATATTGGAAAACAAAGATTTAATAGGAGACCTGTCAATAACTTTTAAATCTTCATCCTTATTATCATGAAAACTAGAAGAACACGCTTTCATAAAGCAATCTTTTTTAGCACGCATCCTAGCGGTTCTTTCTTTGCACTCATCAATGGAAATTCTCATAGCTTTGAGAGACTCATCGATATCATGCTTGGGTGGAATAGATCTAAGTTTCAAAGAATCAACATCAAGAGAAATTATATCCACGTTCTAGCCAATTCATCAATCTTAGGGAATTTTTCTTCAAGCAAAGCATTAAAATTCTTTTGCGAAATCATAAATTCTTTAACACTAGTCTCAAAATTAGACGGCAACTTATTAAAATTTCCATAAGAGTTGTTGTAGGAATTACCATAATTATTAGAGGAATTACTAGGATACAGCCTAGGATTGAAGTTTCCTCTATACGCGTTGTTACCAAAATTGTTCCTACCAACAAAATTCACATCCATAGATTCATTATTATTCTCAATCAAAGTAGACAAAGGCATATCATTAGGATCAGAAGAAACACTTTATTAGCAAACAACTTCATTAGTTCATCCATCTTTCCACTCAAAACATTAATCTCTTCTATCGCATGAACCTTTTTACTAGTAGATCTTTCGGTGTGCCATTGAGAATAATTAACCATAATATTATCTAGGAGTTTAGTAGCTTCTCCTAAAGTGATTTCCATAAAAGTGCCTCCCGCGGCCGAATCTAAAAGATTTCTAGAAGCAAAATTCAATCCAGCATAATTTTTTTGTATAATCATCCATAAATTCAAACCATGTGTAGGACAATTACGTATCATTAATTCCATCCTCTCCCAAGCTTGTGCAACAGCTCATGATCAAGTTGCTTAAAATTCATAATATCGTTTCTAAGAGAGATGATCTTAGTGGGCGGAAAATACTTAGAGATAAAAGTATCTTTGCACTTATTCCATGAAGCAATACTATTTTTGGGCAAAGACGAAAACCAAGTTTTAGCACGATCTCTAAGCAAAAATGGAAATAGCTTCAATTTAACAATATCATTATCAACGTCTTTCTTATTTTGCATATCACACAAATCAACAAAGTTGTTTAGATGGGTAGCGGCATCTTCACTAGGAAGGCCAGAGAATTGATCTTTCATGACAAGATTCAGCAAAGCAGCATTAATTTCGCAAGATTCAACATCGATAATGGGAGCAATCGGAGTGCTAAGAAAATCAATGTTGTTGGTATTGGAAAAGTCACACGGTTTAGTATTGTCTTGAGCCATTGTGACAAACAATCCAACACACAAGCACACAAGAGGAAAGCGAAAAGAGGCGAACGGAAAAAGAGGGCGAATAAAACGGCAAGGTGAAGTGGGGGAGAGGAAAACGAGAGGCAAATGGCAAATAATGTAATGCGAGGGATAAGAGTTTGTGATGGGTACTTGGTATGTCTTAACTTGTGCGTAGACTCCCCGGCAATGGCGCCAGAAATGGCTACTTGCTAGGAGATCAAATCTTGACTTGACTTGGTGTAAGCCTCCCAGGCAACGGCGCCAGAAATCCTTCTTGCTACCTCTTGAGCATGCGTTGGTTTTCCCTTGAAGAGGAAAGGGTGATGCAGCAAAGTAGCGTAAGTATTTCCCTCAGTTTTTGAGTACCAAGGTATCAATCCAGTAGGAGACTACACGCAAGTCCCTCATACCTGCACAAACAAATAAGAACCTTGCAACCAACGCGATAAAGGGGTTGTCAATCCCTTCATGGCCACTTGCAAAAGTGAGATCTGAAAGAGATAATAAGATAAATATTTTTGGTATTTTTATGATATAGATTGAAAGTAAAGATTGCAAAATAAAATAGATTGGAAACTTATATGATGGAAAATAGACCCGGGGCCATAGGTTTCACTAGTGGCTTCTCTCAAGATAGCATCTACGGTGGGTGAACAAATTACTGTCGAGCAATTGATAGAAAATCGCATAGTTATGAGAATATCTAGGCATGATCATGTATATATGTTGGAAATATGCCCTAGAGGCAATAATAAATTAGTTATTATTATATTTCCTTGTTCATGATAATCGTTTATTATCCATGCTAGAATTGTATTGATAGGAAACTCAGATACATGTGTGGATACATAGACAACACCATGTCCCTAGTAAGCCTCTAGTTGACTAGCTCATTGATCAATAGATGGTTATGGTTTCCTGACCATGGACATTGGATGTCATTGATAACGGGATCACATCATTAGGAGAATGATGTGATGGACAAGACCCAATCCTAAGCCTAGCACAAGATCGTGTAGTTCGTATGCTAAAGCTTTTCTAATGTCAAGTATCATTTCCTTAGACCATGAGATTGTGCAACTCCCGGATACCGTAGGAATACTTTGGGTGTGCCAAATGTCACAACGTAACTGGGTGGCTATAAAGGTGCACTACGGGTATCTCCGAAAGTGTCTGTTGGGTTGGCATGAATCGAGACTGGGATTTGTCACTCCGTGTGACGGAGAGGTATCTCTGGGCCCACTCGGTAGGACATCATCATAATGTGCACAATGTGATCAAGGAGTTGATTACGGGATGATGTGTTATGGAACGAGTAAAGAGACTTGCCGGTAACGAGATTGAACAAGGTATCGCGATACCGACGATCGAATCTCGGGCAAGTACAATACCGCTAGACAAAGAGAATTGTATACGGGATTGATTGAATCCTTGACATCGTGGTTCATCCGATGAGATCATCGTGGAACATGTGGGAGCCAATATGGGTATCCAGATCCCGCTATTGGTTATTGGCCGGAGAGGTGTCTCGGTCATGTCTGCATGGTTCCCGAACCCGTAGGGTCTACACACTTAAGGTTCGGTGACGCTAGAGTTGTTATGGGAAATAGTATGTGGTTACCGAAGGTAGTTCGGAGTCCCGGATGAGATCCCGGTCGTCATGAGGAGTTCCGGAATGGTCCGGCGGTGAAGATCGATATATTGGACGAAGGGTATTGGAGTCCGGACGTGTTCCGGAGGTACCAGGCTATGGCCAGCATGACCGAAAGGTGTTTCGGAGTGTTGGAGGGCCTCATGGGCCAAAGGGGAAGGGGCAAACCAGCCCACTAAGGGTTGGTGCGCCCCCCACACCCTTTCCCACGTTACTTGGGGAGGTGGGGCGCCTCCATCTGGCTTGGGAGGCAAGCCTCCACCTGCTTGGCTTGGGGGGCAAGTCTCCCTAGGATTTTCCCTAGGGAGATCCAATCTGCCTAGCCGCCGCCCCCTAGGGGAAACCCTAGGGCGCCTCCCCTTCTCCCCTTGCCCCTATATATAGTGGAGGGGTGGGAGGGCAGCCGTGACCTCTTCCCTGGCGCAGCCCTCCCTCCTCCTACCTTCTCCTCCTCCTCCATGGTGCTTGGCGAAGCCTTGCCGGAGAACCACGAGCTCCACCACCACCACGCCGTCGTGCTGACGGAGCTCTCCCTCAACTTCTCCTCTCCCCTTGCTGGATCAAGAAGGAGGAGACGTCCCCGGGCTGTACGTGTGTTGAACGCGGAGGTGACGTCCGTTCGACACTAGGATCATCGGTGATTTGGATCACGACGAGTACGACTCCATCAACCCCGTTCACTTGAACGCTTCCGCTTAGCGATCTACAAGGGTATGTAGATGCACTCTCCTTCCCCTCGTTGTTGGTTTCTCCATAGATAGATCTTGGTGACACGTAGGAAAATTTTGAATTTCTGCTACGTTCCCCAACAGTGGCATCATGAGCTAGGTCTATTGCGTAGATTCTATGCACGAGTAGAACACAAAGTAGTTGTGGGCGTTGATTTTGTTCAATATGCTTACCGTTACTAGTCCAATCTTGATTCGGCGGTATTGTGGGATGAAGCGGCCCGGACCAACCTTACACGTACGCTTACGTGAGACCGGTTCCACCGACTGACATGCACTAGTTGCATAAGGTGGCTAGCGGGTGTCTGTCTCTCCCACTTTAGTCGGATCGGATTCGATGAACAGGATCCTTATGAAGGGTAAATAGAAATTGGCAATTCACGTTGTGGTTTTGCGTAGGTAAGAAACGTTCTTGCTAGAAACCCATAGCAGCCACGTAAAACATGCAAACAACAATTAGAGGACGTCTAACTTGTTTTTGCAGGGTATGCTATGTGATGTGATATGGCCAAGAAGAATGTGATGAATGATATGTGATGTATGAGATTGATCATGTTCTTGTAATAGGAATCACGACTTGCATGTCGATGAGTATGACAACCGGCAGGAGCCATAGGAGTTGTCTTAATTTATTTATGACCTGCGTGTCAACATAAACGTCATGTAATTACTTTACTTTATTGCTAACCGTTAGTCGTAGTAGTAGAAGTAATAGTTGGCGAGACAACTTCATGAAGACACAATGATGGAGATCATGATGATGGAGATCATGGTGTCACGCCGTGACGATGATGATCATGGAGCCCCGAAGATGGAGATCAAAAGGAGCAATATGATATTGGCCATATCATGTCACTATTTGATTGCATGTGATGTTTATCATGTTTATACATCTTATTTGCTTAGAACGACGGTAGTAAATAAGATGATCCCTCATTAAAATTTCAAGAAAGTGTTCCCCCTAACTGTGCACCGTTGCAAAAGTTCGTCGTTTCGAAGCACCACGTGATGATCGGGTGTGATAGATTCTTACGTTCACATACAACGGGTGTAAGCCAGATTTACACACGCGAAACACTTAGGTTGACTTGACGAGCCTAGCATGTACAGACATGGCCTCGGAACACAAGAGACCGAAAGGTCGAGCATGAGTCGTATGGTAGATACGATCAACATGAAGATGTTCACCGATGATGACTAGTCCGTCTCACGTGATGATCGGGCACGGCCTAGTTGGCTCGGATCATGTAATCACTTAGATGACTAGAGGGATGTCTATCTGAGTGGGAGTTCATAAGATGAACTTAATTATCCTGAACATAGTCAAAAGATCTTTGCAAATTAAGTCGTAAGCTCGCGCTTTAGTTCCACTGTTTTAGATATGTTCCTAGAGAAAACATAGTTGAATGTTGATAGTAGCAATTATGCGGACAATAGAAGGATTATGTCCTTAATGCAACGCTCGGTGTGCTGGACCTCGAACGTGGTTTGTGGATGTTGCGAACATCTGACATACACGTTTTGATGACTACATGATAGTTCGGTAATGTTAAATGGTTTAGAATTGAGGCACCGAAGACATTTTTGAAATGTCGCGGAACATATGAGATGTTTCGAGGGCTGAAATTTTGATTTCAGGCTCATGCCCACGTCAAGAGGTATAAGACCTCCGACGAATTTTCTTAGCCTACAAACTAAGGGAGAAAAGCTCAATCTTTGAGCTTGTGCTCAGATTGTCTGAGTACAACAATCACTTGAATCGAGTGGGAGTTGATCTTCCAGATAAGATAGTGATGTTTCTCCAAAGTCATTACCACCAAGCTGCTAGAGCTTCATAATGAACTATAACATATCAGGGATAGATATGATGATCCTTAAAATATTCGCGATGTTTGACACCGCGAAAGTAGAAATCAAGAAGGAGCATCAATTGTTGATGGTTAGTGAAACCACTAGTTTCAAGAAGGGCAAGGGCAAGAAGGGATACTTCATGAAACGGCAAATCAGCTGCTGCTCTAGTGGAGAAACCCAAGGTTGAACCCAAACCCGAGACTGAGTGCTTCTGTAATAAGGGGAACAACCACTGGAGCAGAATTACCCTAGATACTTGGTAGATGAGAAGGCTGTCGATAGAAGTATATTGGATATACATTATGTAAATGTGTATTTTACTAGTACTCCTAGTAGCACCAGGGTATTAGATACCGGTTCGGTTGCTAAGTGTTAGTAACTCGAAATAAAAGCTACGGAATAAGTGGAGACTAGCTAAAGGGGAGCTGACGAGATGTGTTGGAAGTGTTTCCAAGGTTGATATGATCAAGCATCGCACGCTCCCTCTACCATCGAGAGTGGTGTTAAACCTAAATAATTGTTATTTGGTGTTTGCGTTGAGCATAGACATGATTGGATTATGTCTATCGCAATACGGTTGTTCATTTAAAGAGAATAATAGTTACTCTGTTTATTTGAATAATACCTTCAATGGTCTTGCACCTAAAATGAATGGTTTATTGAATCTCGATCATAGTGATACACATGTTCATGCCAAAAGATATAAGATAGTAATGATAGTACCACCTACTTGTGGCACTGCAATTTGATTCATATTGGAATAAAACGCATGAAGAAGCTCCATGTTGATGGATCTTTGGACTCACTTGATTTTGAATCACTTGAGACATGCGAACCATGTCTATTGGTATATACGCATGAAGAAACTCCATGCAAATGGACCGTTTGGACTCACTTGGTTTTGAATCACTTGAGATATGCAAATCTTACCACATGGGCAAGATGACTGAAAGCTTCGGTTTCAATGGAACAAGAAAGCAACTTGTTGGAAGTAACACATTTTGATGTGTGCAGTCCAATGAATGCTGAGGCAAGCAGTGGATATCGTTATGCTCTTACTTCACAGATAATTTGAGTAGATACTGAGCATATTTACTTGATGAAACACAAGTCGGAATTATTGAATGGTTCAAGTAATTTCAGAGTGAAGTTGAAGATCTTCGTGACAAGAGGATAAAATTTCTATGATATGATTATAGAAATGAATATCTGAGTTACGAGTTTGGCACTGTGGAAATTGTTTCACAACTAATACCGCCTCGAACACCATAGTGTTATGGTGTGTCCGAACATCATAGTTGCACCCTATTGGATATGGTGCGTACGATGATGTCTCTTATCGAATTACCACGATAGTTTATGGGTTAGGCATTAGAGACAACCACATTCACTTTAAATAGGGCACCACGTAATTCCGATGAGATGACACCGTATGAACTATGGTTTAGAGAAACCTAAGTTGTCATTTCTTAAAAGTTTGGGGCTGCGACGCTTATGTGAAAAAGTTTCAAGCTGATAAGCTCGAACCCAAAGCGGATAAATGCATCTTCATAGGACACCCAAAAACAGTTGGGTATACCTCCTGTCTCAGATCCGAAAGCAATAGGGATTGTTTCTCAAATCGGGTCCTTTCTCGAGGAAAAGTTTCTCTCGAAAGAATTGAGTGGGAGGAAGATAGAACTTGATAAGGTTGTTGAACCTTTACTTCAGGCAGAGAGTAGCGCAAGCACAGGAGAAATGTTTCTGTGGCCCCTGCCTCATTTGAAGAGAAAGCTAATGATGATGATCATGGAGCTTCAGATCAAGTTACTATCGAACCTCATAGGTTGACAAGGGTGTGTACAACTTCTAAGTGGTAACCCTGTCTTAAAAGGTCACGTTGTTGGACAACGATGAGCTTATGAGCTATGGAGAAGCGATGGTGGGCCCCGATTCCGATGAATGGCTCGAGGCCATAAAACCCGAGAGAGGATCCATGTATGAAAACAAAGTGTAGACTTTGGCAGAACGACTCGATGGTCGTAAGGCTATTGAGTACAGATGGATTTTAGAAGGAAGACAGACAATGATGGTAAGTTTCACCATTAAGAAAGCTCGACTTGTCGTTAAGATGTTTTCCGACAAGTTCAAGGAGTTGACTGCGATGAGACTTTCTCACTCGTAGCGATGCTTAATAGTCTGTTGGAATTATATTAGCAGTTACTGCATTGTTTGTGAAATCTTGCAGATAGGATGTCAAAACATTGTTTCCTTTTCTTGAGGAAAGGTTGTATGTGATACAACCAAAAGGTTTTGTCAATCCTAAAAATGCTAACAAGTATGCAAGGCTCCGGCAGTCCTTCTAAGGACTGGAGTAAGCATCTCGGAGTTGGAATATATGCTTTGATGATCAAAGGTTTTGGGTTTATACAAAGTTTATGAGAAACTTGTATTTCCAAAGAAGTGAGTGGGAGCACTATAGAATTTCTGATGAGTATATGTTGTTGACATATTGTTGATCGGAAATGATGTAGAATTTCTGGAAAGTATGCAGAATTATTTGAAAAGTGTCTTTTTAATGGAAAACCTGGATTAAGCTACTTGAGTATTGAGCATTCAGATCTATAAGGATAGATCAAAACGCTTAATAGTACTTTCAAATGAATACATACCGTGACAAGATTTTGAAGGAGTTCAAAATAGATCAGCAAAGAAGGAGTTCTTGGCTGTATTACACGTGTGAGTATTGAGTAAGACTCAAGACCTGACCACGGCAGAAGAGAGAGAAAGGACGAAGGTCGTCCCCTATGCTTAGACGTAGGCTCTACAGTATGCTATGCTGTGTACCGCACCTGAAGTGTGCCTTGCCATGAGTCAGTCAAGGGGTACAAGAGTGATCCAGGAATGGATCACAGGACAGCGGTCAAAGTTATCCTTGGTAACTAGTGGACTGAGGAATTTTCTCGATTATGGAGGTGGTAAAAGAGTTCGTCGTAAAGGGTTACGCCGATGCAAGCTTTGACACTAATCCAGATTATTCTGAGTAGTAAACTGGATTCGTATAGTAGAACAGTTATTTGGAATAGCTCTAAATAGAGCGTGGTAGCTGCATCTAGGACATGACATAGATATTTGTAAAGCACACACGGATCTGAAAGATTCAGACCCGTTGACTAGTAATCTCTCTCACAAGCGAGATATGATCAAACCCCATGGGTGTTGGAATCATTGCAATCACATAACGATGTGAACTGGATTATTGACTCTAGTGCAAGTGGGAGACTGTTGGAAATATGCCCTAGAGGCAATAATAAATTAGTTATTATTATATTTCCTTGTTCATGATAATCGTTTATTATCCATGCTAGAATTGTATTGATAGGAAACTCAGATACATGTGTGGATACATAGACAACACCATGTCCCTAGTAAGCCTCTAGTTGACTAGCTCATTGATCAATAGATGGTTATGGTTTCCTGACCGTGGACATTGGATGTCATTGATAACGGGATCACATCATTAGGAGAATGATGTGATGGACAAGACCCAATCCTAAGCCTAGCACAAGATCGTGTAGTTCGTATGCTAAAGCTTTTCTAATGTCAAGTATCATTTCCTTAGACCATGAGATTGTGCAACTCCCGGATACCGTAGGAATACTTTGGGTGTGCCAAACGTCACAACGTAACTGGGTGGCTATAAAGGTGCACTACGGGTATCTCTGAAAGTGTCTGTTGGGTTGGCATGAATCGAGACTGGGATTTGTCACTCCATGTGACGGAGAGGTATCTCTGGGCCCACTCGGTAGGACATCATCATAATGTGCACAATGTGATCAAGGAGTTGATTACGGGATGATGTGTTACGGAACGAGTAAAGAGACTTGCCGGTAACGAGATTGAACAAGGTATCGCGATACCGACGATCGAATCTCGGGCAAGTACAATACCGCTAGACAAAGGGAATTGTATACGGGATTGATTGAATCCTTGACATCGTGGTTCATCCGATGAGATCATCGTGGAACATGTGGGAGCCAATATGGGTATCCAGATCCTGCTATTGGTTATTGGCCGGAGAGGTGTCTCGGTCATGTCTGCATGGTTCCCGAACCCGTAGGGTCTACACACTTAAGGTTCGGTGACGCTAGAGTTGTTATGGGAAATAGTATGTGGTTACCGAAGGTAGTTCGGAGTCCCGGATGAGATCTCGGTCGTCATGAGGAGTTCCGGAATGGTCCGGCGGTGAAGATCGATATATTGGACGAAGGGTATTGGAGTCCGGACGTGTTCCGGAGGTACCAGGCTATGGCCAGCATGACCGAAAGGTGTTTCGGAGTGTTGGCGGGCCTCATGGGCCAAAGGGGAAGGGGCAAACCAGCCCATTAATGGTTGGTGCGCCCCCCACACCCTTTCCCACGTTACTTGGGGAGGTGGGGCGCCTCCACCTGCTTGGCTTGGGGGGCAAGTCTCCCTAGGATTTTCCCTAGGGAGATCCAATCTGCCTAGCCGTCGCCCCCTTCTCCCCTTGCCCCTATATATAGTGGAGGGGTGGGAGGGCAGCCGTGACCTCTTCCCTGGCGCAGCCCTCGCTCCTCCTACCTTCTCCTCCTCCTCCATGGTGCTTGGCGAAGCCCTGCCGGAGAACCACGAGCTCCACCACCACCACGCCGTCGTGCTGACGGAGCTCTCCCTCAACTTCTCCTCTCCCCTTGCTGGATCAAGAAGGAGGAGACGTCCCCGGGTTGTACGTGTGTTGAACGTGGAGGTGTCGTCCGTTCGGCACTAGGATCATCGGTGATTTGGATCACAACGAGTACGACTCCATCAACCCCGTTCACTTGAACGCTTCCGCTTAGAGATCTACAAGGGTATGTAGATGCACTCTCCTTCCCCTCGTTGTTGGTTTCTCCATAGATAGATCTTGGTGACACGTAGGAAAATTTTGAATTTCTGCTACGTTCCCCAACAATATAGGCATCACGTCTGTGACAAGTAGACCGAAATGATTCTGCATCTACTACTATTACTCCACACATCGACCGCTATCCAGCATGCATCTAGAGTATTAAGTTCATAAGAACAGAGTAACACATTAGGCAAGATGACATGATGTAGAGGGATAAACTCAAGCAATATGATATAAACCCCATCTTTTTATCCTCGATGACAACAATACAATACGTTCCTTGCTGCCCCTGCTGTCACTGGGAAAGGACACCGCAAGATTGAACCCAAAGCTAAGCACTTCTCCCATTGAAAGAAAAATCAATCTAGTAGGCCAAACCAAACTGATAATTCAAAGAGACTTGCAAAGATATCAAATCATGCATATGAGAATTCAGAGAAGAATCAAATATTGTTCATAGATAATCTTGATCATAAACCCACAATTCATCGGATCTCGACAAACACACCGCAAAAAGAATTACATCGAATAGATCTCCAAGAAGATCGAGGAGAACTTTGTATTGAGATCCAAAGAGAGAGAAGAAGCCATCTAGCTAATAACTATGGACCCGAAGGTCTGTGGTAAACTACTCACACATCATTCGAGAGGCTATGGTGTTGATGTATAAGCCCTATGTGATCGATTCCTCCTCTGGCGGAGCACCGGAAAAGGCCCCAAGATGGGATCTCACGGGTACGGAAGGTTGCGGCGGTGGAAATAGGGTTTCGTGGTGCTCCTCGATGTTTCGGGGTATATGAGTATATATAGGCGAAAGAAGTCGGTTGGGGGAGCCACGAGGGTGGGGGCGTGCCTACCCCCTGGGCGCGCCCTCCTACCTTGTTGCTTCCTTGACGTCCACTCCAAATCTCCTGGATTGCGTTTGTTCCAAAAACGATCCTCGCGAAGGTTTCATTCCGTTTGGATTCCGTTTGATATTCCTTTTCTGCGAAACACTGAAATAGGCAAAAAATAGCAATTTGCACTGGGCCTTAGGTTAATAGGTTAGTCCCAAAAATAATATAAAAGTGCATAATAAAGCCCATTAAACATCCAAAACAGGTAATATAATAGCATGGAACAATCAAAAATTATAGATACGTTGGAGACGTATCATATCACCATCTCTTCGCCGAACTAGTGCATCTATACAATTTACCATTGTATTGGGTGTGTTGGGGACACAAGAGACTCTTTGTTATTTGGTTGCAAGGGTTTGAGAGAGACCATCTTCATCCTACGCCTCCCACAGATTGGTAAACCTTAGGTCATCCACTTGAGGGAAATTTGCTACTGTCCTACAAATCTCTGCACTTGGAGGCCCAACAACATCTATAAGAAGAAGGTTGTGTAGTAGACATCAGTAGTTAGTAGCTAGATGGCTTCCTCTCTCTCTCTCTCACTGAATTCTCAATACAATGGCTCTTGGAGATCCATATGATGTAACTCTTTTGCGGTGTGTTTGTTGGGATCTGATCAACTTTGAGTTTATGATTAGTTATATCTTTTTATATCCATGAAAATTATTTGAGTTTCTTTGATCTC
Organism: Aegilops umbellulata; assembly: GCA_032464435.1. Lineage (NCBI taxonomy): Eukaryota > Viridiplantae > Streptophyta > Magnoliopsida > Poales > Poaceae > Aegilops > Aegilops umbellulata. The sequence goes on along the minus strand of CP136054.1, from coordinate 367,229,536 downwards.
TTATATGCATGATCTCTTATATGAATGATCTCTTGTAGCCTCGTATTTCTTCTCCGAAATTTGGGTTTTGTTTGGCCAACTTGATCTATTTATCTTGCAATGGGAAGAGGTGCCCGGTAGTGGGTTCGATCTTACGGTGCTTGATCCCAGTGACATAAAGGGAAACAACACGTATGTATCGTTGCTACTAAGAATAAAAAGATGAGATCTATATCTACGCAATAGATAAACGGATCTTGTCTACATCATGTCATCGTTCTTATTGCATTACTCTGTTTTTCAATGAACTTAATACACTAGATGCATGCTGGATAGCGGTCGATGTGTGAAGTAATAGTAGTAGATGCAAGCAGGAGTTGGTCTACTAATCTTGGACGTGATGCCTATGTAATGGTCATTATCTGGATATCATCATAATTATTTGAGGTTCTATCAATTGCCCAACAGTAATTTGTTTACCCATCGTTTGCTATCTTTCTTGAGAGAAGCCACTAGTGAAACCTACGGCCCCTGGGTCTTCTTCCTCATATATTTGCTTGCGATCTACTTTTCCTTTGCATTTTTATTCAGATCTATTAAATCAAAAATACAAAAATACTTTGCTGCACTTTATTTTATTTGCGATCTATTATTTCAATCTACTACAATTTCTGGCATCGTTACCCGAAAGGGATTGACAACCCCTTTAACACGTCGGGTTGCGAGGTGTTGTTATCTGTGTGCAGGTGTTGTTTACGTCGTGTTGCTTGGTTCTCCTACTGATTTGATAACCTTGGTTTGTTCACTGAGGGAAATACCTACTGTTGCTATGCTGCATCATCCCTTCCTTTTTGGAAAAATACCGACGTAGTCCTAGCAGACATGAGATTTTCTGGCACTATAGTCAAAGAGCAATCATGGAACAAGTCAAGGTCAGGTGGACGGGCGCAACGGGCATGGACGATACCTGGGGGGATCGCCAAGCACTACATGCTCGCTTTCCCCTACCTGCAGCTTGGGGGCAAGCCGCCACTCAAGGAGGAGGGGATGTTAGAGCCCCTGACACCACTGGCCCACCTACCAGCTTGCCACACCAGGCCAAGGCGTGGCCCGACCGCATCAGGAGGCCCAACCAGCGCTACCTGGGCCCCGAGTGGGCTACGACGTCGCCGACGACTACTTAACCTAGTCAACACCAAGAGATAGTCATCCAGAGGATCAAGGCAAAGGCACCGGCGGCTACCTTCTTTCCCCTTTACTGTTCTTCGTGTTCTTCCTGTAACAGAGAAACACATTCGATCCTGGCTCGATCTGTAATCGCTACTTCTTCAGAGAGTATTAATAGATCGAGGGCATCACTAGCGCTCCTGCTGTCCATGTGACCCGAAATGTAGAGAGCATCTCCAACAACTTTTGTATATTGAATTGCTAAAAACTTGTTATATCAAGAGGTGAGAAGGTTTACAAAGCCAACATGTTTTTTTTGCTTTGGCAGCCTTTGTATTGGATTGCTATATTTGTACAGAACACACAATGACATGTGGGGATAATTTATCATACACACTACACACTAGCTTAAGTGCATGAATACATATACTACCACAACTCACCACCGTATAGGTCACGTACACACATAACACACATGTGTACACGTACACACATCATGAAAATCCATGCAAAAAAAACGTACACAACACACACATGCGGCATGCAAAAAAAGTACACACACATCACACGTAAATGCACAAACAACACACGTACACAGCACACAACACACAACGCACACACACGCGCGGCATACATGGCCTACCGGTTATTGAGATAAAAATATGAAGAGGACCATTTTAGAAGGCTTTGTAAAATTATAGCAAGTAGCCTTTCCATTTTGTAAATATACAAAGTCTGGGTGAAAATATAACAAGTTTTGTAAAAACAATTGATGAGTACCACTTATATAAAGGCTGTTGGAGAAGGTTTTTGTCTAAAATACTTCCTATGTCCCATAACATAAACAACGGAGGAAGTAACAATTAAGTGCAAATATAGGTTGTTGAAGATGCTCTGAGAGAGATGCCCCCGGTAAGCGGTTGCTCTCAAACCCCTAAAGGGCAAAAGCTCACTAGTGAGGTGACTAGGGTTTCCCCCTCCCCACCTCCTGCCGTCGCCGGCCCTCCCGCCGCCGCTGGCCGCCGGCCCCGCGCTCCACCTCCGCCCTCTTCCTCCCTCCCTCCCCTCTTCCCCGTCCAGACCCGCCTCGCGCCGCCTCCCCGGGAGGTGGCCGGGGCGGAGCTCGTGCCCCTCCTCCGCGGGCCTCCCCTTCCTCCTTTTCCGCTCGCTGTCGCCGACGGTCGCCCCCGGCGCTGGCCCGGGTGGCTCCGGCGGCGACGGGCCTTCCCTTCCGCGCGCGCGCGTGCTCCCTTCCCGGGGCAGGGAGGCGGCGGCGGTGCAGCTCGGCATGGCTGCGGCCCGGCTGCCCTGCGGCGGCGGCCGGCGGCAGGCGTGGTGTCGGCGCCGCTCCTTGGCGGCGGGGCGGCGTGGTGGTGCTGGGTGGCCGTCGTCGCGCCCCCGGCCCAGATCTGGGTCCTTGCAGGCCGGCTCCCCGGCGTGGCTTCGTCGTCGTCTGTGTGGTGAGGAGGAGGAGCGGCTCGGATGGGGGGCGGCGATGCCGATGGCGTGCCGGCTGCAGCACGATGGCGGGAGCTGTCTGGGAATGGAGTTCCCGGCCGGGCCTGTGGGCACACGGGCCTGGTAGGCTCCTGCTTGTGTGTCCGGTCGGCTACCGTCGTTGACGGTGGAGGTTGTGCCCTCCCGCGTGCCGACGGTGCCGCGTCCCCTAGTCCCGGCTCATCCCTTGTCGTGCAAACCTCACCTCGTGGTGCCGTGGTGAGACGGCGTGGCGGCTTCTTGATCATGGTGGCGCAAGATGATGGTCGGTTTGGTGGCAGGCTCTGGAGCACCCGAGGTGAAGGTTGGGATCGGGGGAAACCCCTGTCGGCCTGTCCGACACCGACGCGGCGACGCCGGTGGGTGTCGCCGGACCTTCCTGGAGGGCGTCGGGGGCGACCCTTCCTCTCGCCTTGTCGGGTACCGGGGGAAACCCTTGGCAGCAGCGTCGTCTTCGTCGCGGTCCTTCTTGGAGGTGCTGATTGGTACCGGTGCTTCGGAGCCTTGGAGCTTGGTGGGAGATCCTCGGTGGGCGCAGTGGTCGTGAAGCTTCTTCGTTTCCGTCGATCCGCCGTTGTCGGCATTCTTTTCTTTTGTTGGTTCTCTTTCGTTTCTTTTGGGTGTGATTGTGCTGCTTCCGCCCTAGCATCTATCCTTGAATGTATCGGTTGGTTGCTTTGAAATACAAAGCGGGGGAAACCCTTTTTCGTCAAGATGCTTTGAGAGAAAATGTGACCCGAAATGCTGCCCTTGTACACGTGGACCACGAGTTTCTCTGAACCCACCGCGTGCCAAGACGCCCCCGCATGCAAAACGCAACCTGTCGAGCCTCTCGTGCGCCACGACCGCAGTTCGACACTTGGACACTTGGACTACACGAGCCACCGTTCAGCGAGGCAAGGCAACCACTGCTGACCGCTCCACGGCTGGAGCAAAACCAGAGACGCAACGGGACCAGCACAACTCCCGCGTGCGCCCCCACGCCATAGCCCAGCTGCTCAGCCACATGAACGTCGCCGGCCCCGCCACCGCTTTCGTGCCGAGCGCCAGGCCAGCGCCCCGTGCCCCGCGGCCGCTCTGGCGCCCCAGCGCCCGCTGCAACCTGAGCCCACGCGCCGCCACCGAGCCGCCGCCGGCGGCGCCCGTCTACGCCCCCACTCCGCGGGATCGGCCTCTGCGGACGCCGCACAGCGGGTAAATTATAAACTGCCGATTCGGAGGGTCCGTTCATTTTTATACTGTATATGGTATCGGAGTTCCTGAATCAGGCGCAGGGCGATTTGTTGTTTTGATTGAAGAAATGTAGCTCTAGTTCACGGATTCACCCCCAGCTTGGTTTTCTGAATAAGGGCTCACTGAATTTAACCCCGACCCGATATGATGCAGCTCTCAAGTGGGGTGGGCTGAGATACTGTAGAATGTTGCTAATGTGCTACTCTGCATTCACAGGCTACCAGGACTGTGATGTGACACTATGTTCATGTTGCAGGAGATTTAGAAGCTAATAGTGGTGATGAACTGTTTGCAGGTATCATTGTGATGGAACGGCCAGGGCTTTCTTTGAAGGATGGTACTTCAAGGTGTCCATTCCAGAATGCAGGCAGAGCTTCTGTTTCATGTACTCTGTTGAGAACCCATTCTTTCGTGATGGGATGACTGCTCTCGACCGGACATTGTATGGCCCACGGTTTACCGGGGTGGGAGCGCAGATTCTTGGTGCGGATGACAAGTACATATGCCAGTTCTCTGAAAAATCAAACAACTTTTGGGGGAGTAAGTACTTGTTCAATCTCTTCTCTTCAATTGTTTTTCCTTACAAATGCTTCTTTTCTGGCACTTCTGCCCTAAAAACATTTTAGTTATTGAGATTAAGTTGACATAATAGGATTGTGGCGTGTATGGTACTGTCATTGTCTATGTATTAACTGGTAGAGCTATATTTCTTGCAATGAGGTTCATAGAGCCAAAATAAACAGTATTGTTCCTTAATGTTCTAATGAAATGTAGTTGTGTTGTCATATATATTTGAGACCTTATGGTCTACATCTGATGAAAATACAAACATGAAGCTGGATAATCCATTGCCAGAAAAATCCTCACAAAATTATTTCTGTACGCTGCATAATCTGTTATTTTATTCGAGAAATCTCAAATGGATTGGGAACCAGACCAGAGAAAGCACTGGGTCTGATTTTTCCCGGTCGAACCCCTACTCGGTATTATTTGGTTGAACCACTAATCTGGTCTCTTTTTTTTAATTTGCTCCAAACAGGAGGTTATTGGACATCAACTAGTACCTTCAGTCACAAAATAGCGACATTTCAGACATCATCACGGTCACAAACTTATATTTCAATACATTGTAAATCATAATAGATAAATAGAGCTATAATATCTCGGTGTTTCTCTTCAAAAAATAAGTATAGATCAACTGCATCTTTTTGGAAGCCCCGTTTATTTACCTATGAGGAATTACTGCACGTTAACAACCAAGCAGCGAAACTAAACCAAGATGCAAACTTATTTCGCTCATTTTTCTGTTTTTTTTTATAAATGTTCGCTCATTTTTCTGTTCGTCTGACAATTAGTATTTACTTTCCCTGTTTGCTTGAAGTTTTGTAATTCATCACTCTGTGGATTTCCCAATTAATAAGCTGCAATTTAATAGGTCGACATGAGCTAATTCTCGGAAACACTTTCATTCCCAGTAAAGGCTCAACTCCCCCGGAGCGTGAAATCCCTCCTCAGGTAGATGATTTATGCCTTCTTATGAAATTTGAGAGCCAGTTTGATGATCTACAGTTTTTTCTTCCTTAGTATGACTTCCTACTAAAACATATTGAATGGCATGTGCTGAGCTGCTCCATATCTACTTGCTACCTAGCGAATCATTCGAAAAGGATTATTTTCTTGTTTGATTTGTGGTTATAACTTGTTTTCCGTCTCTACACTAGTTATCTATTTATGTATTACATTCTTCCATGTTCATCTAACTTGCTAGACTGTGCGCAAGATTTTCCATTGAATTAACAGATTTGTGTCTTGAAGCTTTATACTTGGTCAATGCTTTATTTCTATTCTTTGTTTCTGGCGTAGTCTTAGGTTCTTAACAACTATGTAAGGAGATTTTTTTTTTGCGGGTAACTATGTAAGAAGATTGATTTACTCCCACTTCTTGTATATTACTTTGCTTCCCATTGTATGTTGCCTTAATGTACTTACTGACCATCTTGTTGTGACATTTCTTGTTGATATAACTAGTACAGATGCATGTATGATTGGATACTAGCCCAGATTGCAAGTCTTTGAATGACCTGAAAATGGGATTTTAATTCTTGTGCTGACGTCACATATTTCTAGTTGTCTTTCTGGGGATTCATGGATTTCAAGTTCTCTACAGTCTTAGTACTTGCTAAGACTTCCTAAAATTCTGAACAGTTATCTATGTTTGATGATTTAGGAATTTTCTAATCGCGTTTTGGAAGGCTACCAAGTCACACCAACTTGGCATCAGGGCTTCATACGTGATGACGGAAGGCATGTGAAATCCCATGTTTGTTGAAGATCTGTGCTTTTAATGATTAGTAGGTTGCTTATTTAGAATCATTACATTTGTTGTTACTGAACCATTATCGCCCTTTCAATGTGTGAGAACTGCATCATGTAGTTAAATTTTATGGCACTGAAATATGGTTCAAAATATATAGCCATGGTTCTAGACAACATTAAGAAATATCGCTATGAAGATCCTGATTACATCTTAGTGTAAGAGAAGGTAAACAAATCACAGACAATGCTTTGATTGAGTCCGTGGCCTTCCATAGTTGAGCAGTGGCGGCGGCGTTTCAACATTTTTCAGAATTGATGCCGTCCGTGTGTGAATGGATGAAGACGGTGCCTTCTACCCTAGGCCAGTATGGCCTCCACTATGGGTGCTGGGCCAAAGAGCCGCAAGTTTTTCCTTGCCACAAGGTGAAGACTTATAATGTGTTATCTTCAGTCTGGGGCTTCCTTGGGCTGCCGGTGGCCTCCCCTAGCAGCTCGTGGACGAGCCTCTAGAGAGGTGTGGGCGCACCCAGCAACAAGTTGGGGAGAGGATCCCTGTGATCTCCCAGTTAAGAAATTTATCATTTAAATTAAGAATATATTGTTTAACTTGGGCCTTAAGCTAGTTAGAGATAAGATCTATGATTTGTTACTTGGATTGTTATGCCTCAAGAGGAAGAGCCCCCCCCCCCCCCACACACACACACTCCCACCCACCCAATGTGGAACAAAGGAAGTACTACAAGAACAGTTCTTCTATCTTGCTTGTAGTGGCGAGAGCCTTTCCATAGCCCTTGTACAGAACAGGGTAAATTCCTTAAAGCTGCCTCCTATAACTGCAGCAAAATGTACCATATAAGTTGTTGACATGGAGATTGGGTAAAGAATGTATGCACACTTTTTTATATTCTAACTGAAGCTAGTTGTTGCCCCTCACAGGTCAAAGTATGTGCCAAACGTCCAAACAGCTCGTTGGGAGTACAGCACCCGTCCAGTGTATGGCTGGGGTGATGTCACATCTAAGCAGAAGTCAACAGCTGGTTGGCTTGCTGCTTTTCCATTCTTTGAACCTCATTGGCAGATATGCATGGCTGGTGGCCTATCCACAGGTTTGTTTTTACCATCAATTAATTTCATGAAGGAGATGTTTGTCTCTCATGTGTAGAACTATCTCAAAGATGGCAAATGTACTGCCGATTAATTATATGGAAGGAAAGGGTCATCTCTCATGTGTGAAATTACCATGTTCAGTGGAGCCATAATTCTTAATCCAAAATACAAAATCGGATGTGCTCATAAACTTCGCTTCACCCAATCTTTTCCCCTTTAATAATGTTCACAAAAACCGTAGTTGCATTTAGGTAATCGGCACATACCAGGAGTTGCATCTAGTCTTGTCTTGTCTCTGAGTCCAGTTTTTATCTTCCATTTGAGTAACTTCTCCAGTCCAGTCCTACATTTTAGTACGTTATTGTTTGTTAAAAGGTTCGTTTTCCACATTTCTTTCATGGTTATAGCAGACATCTACAGTTTTGTGGGTCATCAGTCGTAGCAGTAGTATGATATTATCTGATGTAAAGACACTTTTGAAGCTGGTTTGTTTCATGTTACTGGAACAACTAATGTGTTTGATATATAAAAGAGTTCTAATACTTCATATAAGGATATACCTATCCATATTATTGAGTTATATTGGTTTCTGTGGTGTGTGAGTACTTTCCAGGATGGATAGAATGGGATGGAGAACGGTTTGAATTTGAAAATGCTCCCTCCTACTCAGAGAAGAACTGGGGTGGGGGGTTCCCCAGGAAGTGGTACTGGGTGTGTTTCTCTATCCTCTTTCTGAGCTTTGATCTTCTACTAGTCTTGATTCATATAGATCAAAATATGGAGTGCATAGTAACTCATTTAAGGATCAGAAAATAGGCCTACTTTGTAGTTTTGGTTCTGTATTGCCATTAATCTTAACCCATGGTTTCAGTATAAATTGATGTGAAAGAATGTATGTACTTGTTGACAAGATAGAATTCTATAAGCAAAATGCATTATACATGTTTCATTATCATCGGTCTCAGTCTTGTATTCTTCTTCTGTCCTTATGTATGTTTATCGGTGGCTCGGTGCGCATATTTAACCCAGCCAAAAATTTGGCAGCCTATGATATCTTGACTCTTGCTTGGTTGGTTTCCCAAATTTTGGCTGCCCATGAAAACTTACCCACCCTCCTCACATTCTCTTCACAATTCTTGCCAGCTGTCGAACAAAAGGTAGAGGAATCTCTAGCCAATTTTTTGGCTACCCAATGTTGGAGTCTACATGGGGTGAATAGACTATCACAAAGAACCACTAGACAGTTTTAGTTGATGGAATTTAACTTTAAGCTACATTTGTGTAAAACACCCTACACATGCAAGACTATGAACTGAAAGAGATAAAGCAAACTTTCATGAAAGTAAATGGAGTAAGGGATAGCTATCGCAGCGAGCACAAGGATTTGCCCCGAAGTTAGGATTGTTGGCGCAATTCTACCCCTCGTCGGTGGAGATTTGGACACAAAGTCTCGTCCAAATGGCCACAAAGGTTTAGGACACAAAGTCCTGGGCCGCACAAAGCACCTTGGCCCACCTATCCCACCATGGCAGACACTTAGGGAGCCTCTCATAATCTTCTTGGTTCCTTCACATCTTGAAGGCTCCTAAGCACACCTAGCTGATTTAGGAGACGCGCACCCCAAAAAGTAACAAAAAATGGGGTTACTTGGTGACAAATCCCTTAATTGTGCTCTAAAAGATATTGTCCTCCACTCTCAGAATCTCCTAGGATGGATCTAGGGTAGGAGAGGATGAGAGGTTCAAAGGATAGGAATTGATCTCATGGGAGGAGAGCTCTGAAAATATGGCTTGAAACTTGGAGCAAATGAGTTGTGAAGTGCTTGGAATGACTTGGCACAATGAGGGATGGGGGAGCTCGGAGGGAGGGTCTGAACTATAGTGGGACACAGGAATTTTGCTACTGCCAGGAGGCACCCACCACACATCATTCGGAGGATCTGAACTATACTGGAACACATGATTTTGCTACTAGATAATCTAGGAATGTTCAGACAGAACTCGCTCGGAGTGTCAGAACTTTGAAATCAAACTTAGCTGGCTCAGAGGTACCAGACAGAAGTCCTCCGGAGATATCGAACAAGAGCAGTAAGCTTCTGTAGCATTCTGGATAGTTCACGAGCATGGCATTTCTCCATATTAGTTGTCTTGATGACGCTAAGTATATTCCAGTCCTCAGTTGTTAATGATGTACGCATCATTTATTATCTGTGGTACACTGAAGATCGCCTTCTGTAGACATAGTATTACCAAGGACACTTGATATTTTTTTAGCCTTCTAGCCATAATTGTTATGTAGGCTCCCAGTTGGATAGTTGTGAAGTAGGCTGTTCGTTCTGTATGGTTGTAGAATTTTAGTTTACTCCACAATTGCATGCATAGCCCAAGATACCAACTGTAACATCTTTGCTTGTGCAGATCCAGTGTAATGCCTTCTCAGGCACATCTGGTGAAGTTGCTTTAACTGCTGCTGGTGGATTAAGGAAAATTGGATTGGGAGATACCTACGAGAGTCCTTCACTGGTATGTATCTCATACTTTCAACTTAATCTGCGGTGCATACTTCCATTTTGTGTTATATGTTACTTAGCTCATCATGCAAGCATATGCGCTTGATTTCTGGATATCTGCACAAAAAGAAGATTTGTTTTGGGCTTATTTATCCGAGAAACCTCGGAAAGGGAGGGTCTATTAATTGAGAATAGTAGAGTTGGCCCTGTTTAGGCTAAAAACCATACGCCACTCAGTTAATTAGAGATAAACTGGGCAACGTGGCTTATTGCTTGATAAAAAATGCAGAAGTACACTACAACAAGTTCCTGTCGAAAAAGACCACCCCTTCTGTTATGGCGCTGTTAGAAGGAGGACGCGAGATGGCCGGCCGGGGGCTTTTACCCACGGCCAGGCAAGATGGAAGGGATTTCCTTCTTAATTCTTGCTTGATTAGATTGATACATCTCCTCTCTTTATATAGAGAGGTTTGCTTGACTCACAAGCAAGGCTTTACTTGACCCCTAAGCAAGCGACCCTTATCTCTAATTAACCCTAAGACTAACGGGCTATACCGCCAGCCCAGGCCATTAGGCCCATTACGTACTCTTAACACTACACCCCACCTGGACATGCAGCTTGTCCTCGAGCTGCAGCCTAACCAACTTATAATCATCACTCGACGCAACACAAACCTAACACCTAAAACAAGCCTTTTACATCTCGGCTTGTTTTATTACTCTGAACCTGAAATGGACTAGGACGATTTATTTTTGACCCCTTAACAAAAAGTGGACACCATCCGCACGTCGGACGTGCACGTGTACAGTCACCTGGATCCCATGGACACCATCTTGACAAAAGGAGGGCATGTGTATGGCCACCTGGAAGTGGTCGCAAGAGCGACCAGCAGAGGCGCCCTCGCGGCGGCCGGCGGCGGAATGCAGTGGTGCTACGTGGTGCGCTTCTGTCGGTGACACCATGCCTTCTCCCCACCGGACGGATGTTGGTCTGCACCGCACAGAGAAGAGTGGAGGGCTATCGATGGAGAATGGCGAGGTCCTTTGCGCAGCGAAGCGCAACTGGGAGGAGCGGCAGCTGCAGACCATGCATCTCCCGCACACGCCGACGCGCTAGGAGGCCGCGCGCAGTAGCCTGCAGCCTCACCACCGCTGACACATGGCGGGTAGTGATCCAAGCCGAAAGCGGTGACGGCGACGGCGGGAACTTGATCTGCTGGATGGGGACGCCCTGGGGAAGCGGTGATGACGACGGCGGGAACTTGATCTGGTGGATCGGGACTCCCGCCGGCGCGGTCGATGCGGGGCTGGAGCTGACCGGCGGTGGCTGTTGCGGTGCCGTGTCGGGCAGTGCCAACGGCTGCTGCGGCGGAGCGCCGGGCGCGGCGGAGGTGGCGGTGGATGGCAGCCGCACCAGGAGCGGCGCCTGCCACTGCAGCCAGGGCGGGGCGGTGGTGGCGGTGGATGGCAGCTGCAGCGGCCCGACGAGTGCGGCGGAGGCCGCCTGGTGCGGCGGCTGCCACGACGGCGCGGTGGCGGCGATGGGCAGCGCAACCGGGTGCGACCCGGCGAGCGCAGCGGAGGCCGCCTGGTGCGACCCGGTGAGCGCGGTGGAGGCCGCCTGGTGCGGCGGCTGCCAGGGCGGTGGCGGCGAGGACCCGGGTGGCGTGGGTGACGCGGCGAGGGCCGGCGCCGGCAACTGCGGCCATTGGGGCGCGGCGGTAGGTGGTGGCTGAAGCGGTCAGTGGTGGTGTAGAGGCCCGGTCGGCGCCGCGGGTGCCGAATACCACGGCAGGGCGGCTGGCCCGGTCGCGGCGGCCCGTAGGGGCCGGCTAGATATAGCCGTATCCCCTGGACGGCGGTGACGAGATCGTTGAGGACCCCGGTGATCTTCTCCGGAGTGTAGGCGGCTGGTGGTGCGGTGGAGGGCGCCGTCATCTGGGTGGTGGCGGTGCCGGAGGATGCGACCAGCGGCACGGGCGGGGAGGGCAGAGGGCAGTGGCGTGATGGAGAAGGTCAGCGGCGCGGTGGTGACGGTTGGCAACAGAAGCGACGGGATGGGTGGCGGCGAAGACATGATCGGAACTGAGCTACCTGATACCAAATTGTTATGGCGCTGCTAGAAGGAGGGCGCGAGATGGCCGGCCGGGGGCTTTTACCCACGGCCGGGTAAGATGGAAGGGATTTCCTTCTTAATTCTTGCTTGATTAGATTGATACATCTCCTCTCTTTATATAGAGAGGTTTGCTTGACTCACAAGCAAGGCTTTACTTGATCCCTAAGCAAGCAATCCTTATCTCTAATTAACCCTAAGACTAACGGGCTATACCGCCAGCCCAGGCCATTAGACCCATTACGTACTCTAACACCTTCCCTATTTCTCTTGCCATTTGTAATTGGCCCCACTTACAAATCTGACAGTCAGGCTGGCAAACCACCAACAAGGATATCATGGTGGAAATAGCACCGCCTTCAGTCCAAATATACTCCTTCCGATCTGAATTAACTGACGCAACCTCTATAGGCTGCGTCTAATTTGGATCAGAGGGAGTACATATTCCTGCGTATCATTGGGCACCCGAAGATGATAATAAAATGCAGTGTTACCTGTTTTGTTGTTTGTTACGAGTATTTAAAGCAACTTAATTAACATAGTGAGTAGTAAGTATTATTTCTAAGTAGAACATGAAATTATGTTCCATACTGTTGCTGTTCTGTTACCCGCAAATGGACTCTTGAGATATTTGGCGCTACGTATCCTCATAAAAACTCTTGTTGCTCTGTTCAGATTGGCGTCCATCACGAGGGGAAATTTTACGAGTTTGTGCCTTGGACTGGGACAGTAAGCTGGGACATTGCTCCTTGGGGTCACTGGAGGATGTCTGGCGAGAACAAAAATCATCTGGTAATTATTATTATTACCCAATGCAATTAAAATGTGAGCTCTGCTTGACTGAGCAGATGGGCGCTTTTTACCTTTTTAGTTGTGGTCTTAAATGTTTTCAATTACTACAATCTCTGTTGCGCTTGAACTCAAGTGCACTTTATGCATTTCGCTATCATATTTACTGGAGGTGTTTTGAACTTTTGGGGACACTTGCATTACATTCCATGCACTGATATAGCGTGCATTCCGACACATTCCACAGGTAGAAATAGAAGCAACCACCAAAGAACCGGGGACTGCTTTGCGAGCCCCAACAATGGAGGCTGGATTGGTACCAGCATGCAAAGACACCTGTTATGGAGATCTCAAGCTGCAAATGTGGGAAAAGAAATACGATGGGAGCAAAGGGAAGGTATGCATTCATGGTTGGTTGTTTGCACAAGTCGAGGCAACTTTTCTTCCGTGCTGGAAAAATTGAACTTGTTTCCAAATAACTTGCATTTTGCACAACGACACTTAACTTGTTTCGTTGCAGATAATACTTGACACTACAAGCAACATGGCAGCGGTGGAAGTTGGGGGAGGTCCCTGGTTCAACGGGTGGAAAGGCACGACTGATTCACCTGAGCTTGTGAATAACATCGTTGGTACTCAGGTCGACGTGGAGAGCCTGTTCCCAATTCCATTTCTCAAGCCCCCTGGTCTGTAGGTTTATTCAGAGGAACTGTGAAGAAATTGAAGCCAGTCTAGGTTCTTTTGGCTTTAGTTCTGCAATCAACTGGCCCTGTTCTTCTCTCCAAAAGAAAAGAAAAAAAAACTTGCCCTGTTCTGAGCATGTTGGCTCAGCAGTTGGTGATGTATACAGATTAAGTTTCCAATGGCTCAGAAAAGTGCCACTCCATCACTTCTTGGCTTAGTTTCCAATGTTACCGAAGATAAACCCCATTTAAGGTGGAATTATATTTTTTTTCTTTTGAACAGGAAAAAGGTCTGGAATAGGAGAAGGGCCCAGAACTTGCGTACAGTTCTAAGAGCATTACTAGTAGAACCCTCAAATCTAAAAAGCAGTTTTAAGTGTTGAGTTGTGTCATTTTTGACACTTTTAAGGGTTGAAAAACAGAGGCAAATACTAGAACCCTCAAACCCAACCCGTAAACTGCTTTAAGGATTCGATTTGAGGGTTCTATTCTTTGCCTCGACCCCAACCTTTAAATCTATCATTTGACATCTCACAATTCATGACAACAAGAACACAATCAACTTCCAAACAAACTACCAAATGACAATCATTGATGCATGGTTTAATAGTTTACATCACAAAATCATCATCTTCCTCCTCTCATCGGCACCATCACCCAAAAGTTGTACCTCGGCGTCATCTCATAGACCACAAGCGAGCTCCATCAAGCATCTCCATGGGCACCGGTGGAGTCGTACACACCGCCATCACCACAACTACTCATCGGAGTGTCACCTCAAAAAATAGAGGACGCAACACGGAACATCCGCTTCCTCTCCGCGATGTCTTCCTTGTAGTCCTTCCACCATTGCAATTGGTCTTCATCCATGTCCTTCTTGGACATCATCATGTGCTCTTTCTCCTCCACCATGAGTTCTTTCCATACCTTTGCCTCTTTGAACTTGATCATCCTCTCCTCCAACTCGGCCTTGCGCTTTGCTTCTTCACGCTTTGCTTCAACTTGTGCAAGCTTGACCTCTTTTTTCTTCTCGGTGATAAGAAGCTTCGTCTTCAATGTCTTCGTTGTCAATTCTTCTCTTGCCTTCATCATGTGGTCCATCTTCTCCCTTAGGCTTGACGCCTCTTCTTCCATCTTCACCCTTAGCTTGCCCTTCTTGGTTCCCTCGGGCTTGCCCAAGTTCCTCTCCTCCTCATCTTCACTATCATCCATCCTTAGCATGACCGATTTCTTGGGTGCGGTCTCTTGATCCCTCAACTTCCACTTGTCAAAGGTTTGAAGAATTGACCAAACATGCTTAAATGGGAATGCCTTGCCCTTGGAAGCGGCCATCTCCTTGTACCTCATGCCGGCAATTGTCTCCTATCAACCACACATAAATCACATAAGAACCCACCAATAGCATAGTGCACACACATAATCAAAAGAGTGAAGAAATATGTACTCACATAGTCACTCTCCACGGTTCCACTAGGTGGTGCATCTATTACTTGGTCCATGGCCGCACTCCAACGAGAACAAGCGGGCTTGATCAACTCCCACCGGCCTTGAAGTGACCGGAAAGAGCGATGGATGAACCCACTATTCTTCGGCTTGATCTTACAATAGACGTCCTCGATCCTTTGCCAATACCGTTTACCGGTTTGATCGGTGCCGGTGGTTGCATCCATTCCCACAGCTGCCCAAGCACGAACCAAGAGGACATCTTTCGCCTCGGTGTAGTTTGTCGACCGCGCGTGTGGGCGGGAAGCGGCGGTGAATGCCTCCTCCCCTATCTCAGCCACCTCCTCCTCGTCATTCCCCACCTCTTCCTCATCTTCCTCCTCCTCCAAGTCGTCTCCAACCCTAAAGGGGCGGAGCTTCGAGGTCCACCTCCGCGTTTTGGAGGAGGTCCATGAACGAGGATGGGTTTGCCATTTCCTCGAACACCTCGTGCGCGACGGGAGGAGGTTGGGCGACGGCGACCGCCTCGGGCTTCTTCCGCGCCGCGGGCTTCTTCCGCGGCTTCGAGGCCGCCCCTCGCAGCCCAAGGGAGGCCGCCTTCTTCCTCATCTTCTTCACAGCCGGGGCGGCACGCGGCGGTGAGGCGGCGAGGGCGGGTGCCGGAACGGGCGGGGCGGGCGGGGCGGTGACGGGGGCGGGAGGGGCGGCGGTGGCAGGAGGTAGTACGAGGCCCGCCCGCCGCCGCTTGGCCCCGACGTGGGTCGCCGCGACCACGTCGGCGACGGCCGGTTGGGCGGGGGCGGGGGCGGGGGCGGGTGCGGGTGACGCGGCGAGGGAAGCGGGCGGGACGGGCGAGGCGGGAGCGGCGGCCACGGCGGCGGAGACGCCTTCCATGGCCGGCGCCGAGGAGGAGGGCAACGGGACGCGGGCGGAAGGGAGCAGTTGGCTCCCGCGCCAAAGAGGAGGCAGCGACGAAGAAGAATGCGGGTTGAGGGGAGATTTTCCCCTCAACCCCTACTTCTACAGATTGAAATTTGGTTTGAGGGTTGGACCTCTAAATTTTTTTACGGGTTTGAGGGTTTAGAGGTTCTAGTCTACGGCATTTTTCCGGCGAAAACGGTAAAAAAACGGTTATTTTTAGGGGTTTGAGGGCACTACTAGTAATGCTCTAACACATAGTCCCTTCGTCCTAAATTACTTGTCAGGCAGAAATGGTTGTATTTAGAACTAAAAATCCGTCTAGATATATCCATTTCTGCGACAAGTAATTCGAGATGGAGGGGTACAAAATAAGCACCGGTGCTTATGGAAAAAATGATTTATTTCTTAAAGCATCTTTCCCGAGCATCTTGCATTGTAAATGGCATAAGAAACATGTAGATGTGTGCATGCTTTATGTGTGTATGGTGGTGTCTGCATCTTCTTTGTGATAACCAGAGGTTCGACCAGGGAACCAGTAATCAAATCCCCTGGCAAATCCAGTTGTCAAAAAGGGATATGGTAACACAGCAGGCCCAAAAACTACACACCAGACCAAATAACTTGGTGCTGGAACGAACTGTATTACTTACTGGAAGGAATTAGCTATACAGGACGGCCAAGAATCCACTGATAAAATAAAAACAGTCTTACGCCTTAATATACAGAGGACTTGAGGCAACAGATAGTAAGTACTACTAGCATGCAAGCCACATTGATCAAGGTAACGTGCTTCGCCCTCGTATGGCGCTCAGGCACCGATAGCATGGCAGGAGCACAGCTTGCCATCAGGACTCCTGGAATGTATTGTTGCTATGCTCCTCCCCTGCACCACCACTGCCACCATCAGTTACACCGTTCGTCGCCCTCTACGGTGTTACGAGTATGGGGAATAAGAAGCTGTGTTACCATTGCTGTTTCTGTTCCGTCCAGCTGTGCTGCTCCTCGTGGTCTTTGCACGAGCTTTGCGGCCCTGAAAGCGCAAATGTAATAAAAAAAGTTAAAGGTGAATCACACCCGTTTGAGGTACCAGGTTGCAATGTATTCTTTATTTCCTCTACAGACCGCAATCATAAAAATTCTTTTTGTCATGCAACAAATGTTTGGTCCAGCCAGCGACTACGTGGAGAAAGCACAGAACGATAGCCCGCAAATGTGACAGAAATACTACTTATCCATTCTAGGGAATGTCAAGAACCAGATATGGCAAAAACACAGCACATTCGACATAAAGGTGGGAGAAGAAACTGAAAAGCAGACTAACACACATCACTTGCGTCCGGTTAGTGTAAAGAACATCGCAGATACCACATTATCACCATTGTCATGCACCTGTGGACCGGCGGCTGGGACAGAAACAGATAAAGGGTCCCTCAGTAACCAACCAGTTTACAGTTAACACTGAGTCATAAGCTCCTTCGGCCATAACATTTCCAAAATCACGAGTTCAATTAGCCTATTGTTGTAAGTTCGCATTTTGTTTAGATTCACATGGCGCCTTAAACCTATGCCCCAGCTACAATTTTATCGAAATCAAGATTTGTACACATTGTGCAAACAGAGTCCAGCATTCAGAATTTAAACAATAACCAACCAGTTTACAGTTAACACGGATTCATAAGCTCCTTCGGCCTATTGTTGTAATTTAGCATTTTATTTAGATTCTTGGCGCCTAAACCTATGCCCCAGCTCCAATTCTATCGAAATCAAGATTTGTACACATTGTGCAAACAGAGTCCAGCATTCAGAATTTAAAAAATAACCAACCAGTTTACAGTTAACACTGATTCATAAGCTCCTTCGGCCATAACAATTCCAAAATCACGTGTTCAATTAGCCTATTGTTGTAATTTAGCATTTTATTTTGATTTACATGGCGCATTAAACCTATGCCCCAGCTCCATTTTTATTGAAATCAAGATTTGTAGACATTGTGCAAACAGAGTCCAGCATTTAGAATTTAAACCGCTCGAACAGAGATGGCATCATTTGGCAATTCTGGTGGCTAAGACTAAAAGGATGATTAACGATACAGATTTTAGGGAATACTCACAAAATATGAGAGGTAATTTTTCATGCTAGTGTATCATTTTAAACAATGTCATGATGTAGAAAATCTAGAATTCTCTATCCACACCAACATGGAAGATCGGCGAATAGTTAATTCTGCATCAGCAATGGAGAATAGTTAATTCTGCATCAGCAGAACATGATGAAATGCAGGAACTATTGTGAAGAACATTATATTATGTACATGAGCTCCCTGATGTGTCAAATCTCTCAACAATCACAAAGAGCCAAACTGAGTGCAAAACTTAAATAAGTTCCAAAGCTAACTGTGAATAATATTTGTGGCCGAGTTAACATTGCATGTCTATTTGCAAATCAGGCTTAACTGGTAGAAGTCTTGAATAACTGAATACATACCAATGTAAGCAGAAATATTAGCATGTTATTCTACCACTACAGCACATCTTGAACATTTTGGACCCACCACTGCATGGGCTGTAAAGGCGTTGCCAGTTTCCTTCCAGTGGGACTAATGGTTTGTCCATAGTGGCAAATCCGCATAAGACATTGAAATTGTAATTATCATAACAGAAATATCCATTATTTAGTTCATAAATTCTTTTACATTATTTATTAGCTGAATTCAAAGTTGAAGTGCCTGGTTTAAGATATAGCATTAATGGAATGGTTTGAAATCATTAAATGTACACATTGTTCTTCTTCTGTGAAGCATTATAACTTTGAATTTATTTTAATGCAATTTTAACTTTATTAATTTAGCAGTCACTACACCATATCTTTTGTTATGAAATGAACATACCTGTATATAGAAGTAATTAGTTGCTTATACACATGAAAAGTTCAATAGACAGTAGGCTATTTAACTCGTATATGGACCAAGTCAAATTTGTGACTGGTTTTAAGGTTGCAACTGAACATTTACAGAGTTAAGAGGGCTCAAATCAACCTTTTGCTAATCAATCAACAGACAAACTGAACATAGGGAGCAGAATCTAACTTTTTGTGAGGCTTCGTGAGGAAAAAATACTCATTCCAATTAATGAGGAAGCGCATCACGACACTCAGATCAGAAACAGGAGTACCAGCTAGCCTATCCGCAACAATTAAAACGGTCTACCACTTCTTCAGATATTAAAGGGGGCAGACAATGAGATTTGGGACAGCAGCGTTGATAGCAGATGCCCGGAACAGATGGCGGGTTTACCTTGCCCATGCACTTCTCGAGGTGCGGGGCGAAGCGGCCGGCGACGACGGGGCGGCCGCAGTTCATGCAGTCGACGACGTCGGCGGCGATGGCCGGGTGCGTCTGCCCGAAGACGTCGGGCGCGCCCTTGTTCCCCCCTCCCCCCCCGGACCCGCGGGTGGCCCCATCCTCGGCGCCGGGGTGGTCGCCGGCGACGCGCGCGGCCCAGAGGCGGAGCTCCTCCTCCTCGGCGTCGACGCTGCGGTCGAGGCCTAGGCGCGCGATGCGGTGGCACTCCGACGCCACGTCCGCCACCGCGAAGTCGAGGAGCTCCTCGAAGCAGCTCAGCACGAGCTGCGCGCGCCAGAAAAGGGGGATTCGTCAACCGAAATCGCGGGAGGAATTTGAGAAATTCAGCCCGGCCTGGCGTACCTGGGAGCGAGGGCTGACGGGGGCGTCGTTGGAGGACGACATGCCGGCGGCTTGGTTTCTGATCTGTGTTGAGGGGTTTTGTTCAATGGCGGTGCGCCACCACCCCCTGGTGGCGGAGCAGAGGACTAGAGTGAGGGGGAAAAGGAGCGCCTGGGGGCTGGAGCACAATTCGGTATCGTGCAGTCATTTTCTAGCCACCGTAAGATTTTCAATCCAAGGGCTTCCAGTCGTCTTTAACCTCTAGCCACCGGCCGTCTCCCTGCGTACAGCCGACATCATGCCGGTGTAAGACCTGGCCAAACGGGCCGGCCCGGCACGGCACGGCCCGGCATGTGCTAAGACTAGTCATTGACTTGACTAGTAATATCACACATTTCAATATAAAATTATTTATGTGGCAGTTAATTAATGAGGAGAGAGGAGAGTTTGTGATAACTTAGCTAGTTACTGAAAAATCACACATTTCAAGACATAATGAGTATATAGCCTAATAAATGAACTCTTTCATGATACCACTCATATGTTACTGCCCACTATGAAGACAGTAACATAGACTAGTAACATCGGCAAGTTACTACTCTATGTTACTCTCCACTGTGAGCAGTCTAATCGTGCCTGGCCCGGCACGGCCCGCCATGGCACGTTTAATAGCCGGCCCGTGCCGTGCCGGCCCACGGGCGTTGCTCCTTGGCCCAGGCATGGCCTGATTAGTAAACGGGCCGGCCCGATGGCCTGTTTAGCATGCTGGGTTGCACATTTTCAGTCTGTCGGGCTGGTTTTTAGGCCTATTGGGCTATATTTTAGGTATGCGTATATAAAAAATTCTAAAAAATTAAACGGGTTGTGCCGTGTCAACCCACGTGCCCAGGCTCCAGGCCCAGGCACGGCCCAAGGAGTGTCGCGTGCCGGGCACGACCCGTTTAGCCCGTGCCGTGCCTGGCCCATGGCGGGCCGTGCCGGCGTGCTCGCGGGCTGGCCTGTTTGGCCAGCTATACCGTGTATTGCCACCCATTAGAGCAACTTCAACGCGCCGACGCAAACGGACGCAGATTTTGTCTATTTTTTGTCCGTTTAGATTAGTTGAACGGACGGACGTGTTCGATTTTCGATTTGGATCGACATGTGCACCCAGTGCGACCGACGCATTTTAGTCCCGTGATCTTAGAAAAAATAAAGCGCACCTAAAAATTAAAATTTAAAACATAATTAAACATTTGAATTAAAGCCCACAATTGTTGAGTCCACTTCAAACATAATTACACATTAATAAAAACTTAAAAAATCTGCCTCGTAGTCTCCCAGCCCGCAAGCCCTAGGAGTCAAGGGCAGCGGCGACGCGGCCCACGAGAAAGCTTGCGGGTACGCTACCCGTGCCGCCTCCTCCAGCGTCCGCTGCGCGGCGCGCGCTCCTCCTCCTCGCGCTCCCACCGCTCCTCCTCCTCCTCCTGTGCCCACCGTTGCCGGCGCCGTCGTCCCGCTCCTCCGCCAGCCAGCGGGCCCTCCACTAGGAGAGGTAGGCCGCCTCCTGCTCTAGCGCCGTGCCCAGCCACACGACCGGCGCGCTCACCCACTCTCGTACCACACTCTCCCACTAGTACCTCTCGGGGGCGGCAGGTGGTGCCGCGTGGGCTCGGGCTTGGGCTGCTCCCAACCGGTCCGACTGGGCAGCCTCAAACGCCGATCCCTCTAGCTGCGTCATCAACTCCTGCGTCGACTGAATTCGCTCTGCATCATGTCCCAGAGGACCAAACAGGAGATGCCAAGGAGGCTATGATCCAAGCTGGCCTGATGATGGAGCGACTGAAGGTGGTGTACGAGTCCAGTAAGGCTGCTTATGACGCTAGTTCTGCCCTTCAGACCAATGTCCGAGTAAGTACGGTTGTAAGTTGATTTCCGATTGGATCATCGCTTGTTCTGTTAGGATATGATATCTGAAACTGCTCCTTTATTATTCGTAAGATGCCCGTGGATGAGCATTTTGGAACCTTTAATGTGCATCCATCATGGGTCTGTACCTTGGATCTGTACACCCACTGGGTGTTTTCTTTTATTGTGTAGCTCTTCCACTTGGGGCACGCTGAGTGCACCACCGGGTGTAGTCCCCGAGACCCTTGCCGAATGTTTGATTCGGCGGGGGTCTTTAGAATATGCTTGTTTGTAGCTCTTCACTCGGGCCGGTCGGGCCGTGCCGAGTGGGCAACTGATCTGGTGGGGGCACGCTGAGTGCACTATGCACCCACTGGGTGTAGTCCCCGAGACCTCTGTCGATTGCGGGCAGTCGGCGGGGGTCTGAGATCAAGGTTTTTTTTCTTATATATATATATATCCAGTGGGGGCACGCTGAGTGCACCCACTGGGTGTAGTCCCTGAGACCACCGTCGTCTGCGGGCAGTCGGCAGGGGTCTAAGAACACCTTTTGATAATAGCAGTCTAAACTTGCTCTTCTCCACCCGGAAGTAGAGAAAATACTTTTGAGTCTTTCTCTTCGTCGACTGAGTTGTCTTTTTGTTGATCTCATAAATCTTGTGAACTCGGGACTCAGTATGCTGCCCCGGAGAAGGAAAAGATCCAACTCCAACTTGATCCGGAACTTGCCAAGAAAAACCTGAAGGATGCTCGGGCCGAAGTGAAGACCATGGGAGTAATACTTTGTCGATTGTATGCTTTGTCGTTTCTTATTTTCTGTCCTTTGAACCGAGTGGTTCCACTCGAACATATGTGCGTAGTGAAAACCACCAACTCCAAGCGCGACTGAAGAATGTTATTTCTTTAGACACTATGAAGCAGGCCCTAGAGAGGAAGGATAATGAGCTCGCGGGGGCGCAGAAGGTGGATCGGGAGAAAACTGAAGCCGCTGAGAAGAAGATAGCTTTAGTTGGAAAGCTTGAGGAGGAAAATGCCACTCTGAAGGCTGCCGTTGATGAGGTGAAGAAGGAAGTTGCATAGTTGAGGGAGGAGAAAGTCATCTTGGCTGACAAGGTCGACCACCTCACTCGGAAGAGAGACGAACTGGAGGCTTACTTAGGGGGACTCGCCAAGAAGATGTACATCATGCTTGAAGGTATGTTTCTCCGTCCGAATGAATTCAGAAAACTTCTACAAAATGTTGTTGCTGACTCATACTTTTCCTCCTTGTGCAGAGTTCTGTCAGAATTTTGAGCAGGAAACCGACTAGATTGAACCAGGCCTGGACCCCACAAAGTCGCTCGTCAAGGATGAAGCTGCGATGAATGTACTGCGACTTGAAGCTCGTCTTGACAGCGTCTTGGGATACATTGCTCGACTGAAGGTTACACTGACAAGGATAGACCAAGAGCTGTGGCCGGAGGATAAACTCCAGAATGACCTCGAGTCACTGATGGCTCGGCTCAATGAAGTTCCTAGTCGAGTGCAGGCATGGAAGAAATCAGCTGCTCACTGTGGAGCTGACGTAGCTCTCTCACTTGTCAGAGTCCACTGCAAGGATGCCAAAGAAGAGAAGTTGAAGGCTCTCCAAGTGGCGAACATGAAGAAGCTCCAGTTTGAATCCTTCATGGAGACCTTCATTGAAGCAGCCACTCGCATAGCTAACGACGTCGACTTGGACACCTTCGTCGAGCCAGCGAGTCCTCCTCCCGCCGAGTGAAGAAAAACTTTAATGATTTGAATTTATTTGCCTCGGAATGCCGAGTGATCTTGTAACCGTTAAACTCTTTCGGGCCTGGCACCCGAGTACTTTTGCTTGCGATTCTGAAACTTGACGGATTTATCTAAATCTTGCTTTCTTGTTTTCAACATGCTTTGTGTGATCGGGTCTTTTGACTTAGACAAAACTGGTTCGCGGCTAAGCCTACGAGTGGGAGGATTGCTCTCCACTCGGAGTAGTTTTCGACTTAGGCGTAGACGGGCTCGCGGCTAAGCCTACGAGTGGGAGGATTGCTCTCCACTCGGAGTAGATTTTTAACTTAGGCGGGGATGGGCTTGCGGCTAAGCCTTCGAGCGGAGGATTGCTCTCCACTCAGAGTAGATTTTTAACTTAGGCGAGGATGGGCTCGCGGCTAAGCCCCCGAGTGGGAGGATTGCTCTTCACTCGGAGTAGTTTTTTAACTTAGGTGAGGACAGGCTCGCGGCTAATTAAGCCCCCGTGTGGGAGGATTGCTCTCCACTCGGAGTAGATTTTTAACTTAGGCTAGGATGGGCTCGCAGCTAAGCTCCCGAGTGGGAGGAATTCTCTCTACTAGGAGTAGTTTTTTAACTTAGGCGAGGACGATCTCGCGGCTAAGCCCCTGAGTGGGAGGATTGCTCTCCACTCGGAGTAGTTTTTTAACTTAGGCGAGGACGAGCTCACGGCTAAGCCCCCCGAGTGGGAGGATTTCTCTCCACTCGGAGTAGATTTTTAACTTAGGCGAGGACGGGCTCGCGGCTAAGCCCCCGAGTGGGAGGATTGCTCTCCACTCGGAGTAGTTTTTTAACTTAGGCGAGGACAGACTCACGGCTAAGCCCCCGAGTGGGATTGCTCTCCACTCGGAGTAGATTTTTAACTTAGGCGAGGATGGGCTCGCGGCTAAGCCCCTGAGTGGGAGGATTGCTCTCCACTCAGAGTAGTTTTTTAACTTAGGCGAGGACGGGCTAACGGCTAAGCCCCTGAGTGGGAGGATTGCTCTCCACTCGAGTAGTTTTTTAACTTAGGCGAGGACGGGCTCGCGGCTAAGCCCCCGAGTGGGAGGATTGCTCTCCACTTGGAGTAGATTTTTTAACTTAGGCGAAAATGGGTTTAGCAGCTAAGCCACCCACTGGGGGATTTGAACACATGTTCATGTGAGAATAAATCATTAAGAGACTACAGGAATCATGTCTTGATAAACGATCTAACAAGTACTCTTATTACATCCTGACAATCTGACTATCAAGTATAAAAACGACGAAGAAGATCTGCGTCCCAGGAGCGTGTCTCATATTTCTTCTGAGCTAGGTTGTAAAGGTGATAAGCTCCATTGTGAAGCACCTTGGTGACGATGAAAGGTCCTTCCAACGCAGGGGCGAGCTTATGCGGTCGTTGCTGATCCACTTGGAGCACTAGGTCTCCTTCTTGAAACGCTCGACCCTTGACGTTCCTTGAGTGGAATCAACAGAGATCTTGCTGATAAATAGTCGATCGGATCAAAGCCATCTCTCTTTCTTCTTCCAGAAGGTCCACTGCATCCTCGCGTGCTTGCTCTGCTTCAGCTTCTGAATAAAGTTCCACTCGGGGTGCATTGTGTAACAGATCACTAGGCAACACGGCTTCAGCCCCATACACCATGAAGAAAGGGGTTCGGTTGGTGGACCTGTTGGGAGTCGTCCTCAATCCCCACAAAATAGATGATAGTTCAGTCACCCAAGCCCCAGCCACGTGTTTGAGATCGCGCATGAGCCGAGGTTTCAAACCTTGGAGGATCAGACCATTTGCTCTTTCAGCTTGGCCATTCGACTGCGAGTGCGCAACGGATGCGTAATCCACCCGAGTGCCCTGGGAAGCCTAGAACGCCCTGAATTCTTCCAAATCGAAGTTTGACCCGTTGTCTGTGATAATGTTGTGTGGAACTCCATATCGAAATATCAACTCTCTTATGAAACGGATGGTTGTGCTCGAGTCTAAGTTCTTGATAGGCTTGGCCTCAATCCACTTGGTGAACTTGTCGACTGCTACAAGTAGATGAGTGAAGCCACTTCTACCGGTTCTGAGTGGTCCAACCATATCCAAACCCCACAGAGAGAACGAACAGACGAGTGGAATGGTTTTCAAGGCAGACGCAGGCTTGTGGGACATGTTCGCGTAGAACTGGCAACCTTCACACTTCTCAACAATTTATTTTGCAACTTCATTGGCCCGCGGCCAGTAGAATCTGCTCGGTATGCTTTGGCCAAGATAGTCCGAGAGGACGCATGGTGGCCACAGGTCCCCGAGTGGATTTCTTCCAAGACCAGTCGACCCTCTTCTAAGAAATACATTGTTGAGCTACGCCGGTAACACTCTCTCTATAGAGTTTCCCCTTAATCACTGTGAAAGCCTTGGATCTACGAACATTCTGGCATGCTTCAACTTCATGTTCTGGAAGCTCTTGCCTGAGCAGGTATGCGATGTATGGCACTGTCCAGTCGGGGGTGATTACAAGGATTTCCATAACCAGATCAATGACCGATGGTACCTCGATTTCAGTCGGATTGGTAGGACTTATCGCTTGGGGAGGTTCTTCAGTGAAAGGATCTTCTTGCATTGGCAGGGAATGGAGATGCTCAAGAAACACATTGCTGGGGATAGGTTTCCGAATGGAACCTATTTTCGCAAGATCGTCAGCTGCTTGATTCTTGATTCGAGGAATGTGGTGAAGCTCCAAACCCTCGAACTTTTTCTCCAACTTCCTCACTGCGTTGCAGTCTCTGTTAGAAAAGGTAGTGCCTCGGAGGCGCTTAGGCACGCCTAGGCACTAGGCGATGGCCAAACGCCTCGCCTAGGGCATAAATGGAAGTCTAGGCAGGGCAAGCAAGGAATTGTCTACCCAAGTGAAGAATCATGCCATATTATAGTAGTATACCAAATGGGCCATATTCCAATGGGAGTAGTTGGAAATTAACTTATTTATTTGCCCTAAATTAATATCTACACACATATAATACTCGCAAATATGTCCTGATAGTAAAACTATATTACCGCCTAGGCCGCGCCTAGGGCGCTTAAGCACCGCCTAGGCACTAGGCGAAGGCCAACCGCCTCGCTTACGCCTACCGCTTTTTCCAACCTTACTTGTAGTATCCAGTCATGGCAGGGTTTCTGACATCCCACTCCTTCATCACCTGACTGACCTCCAAATCCGAGTCGCCGTAGACCATCAGGCGACGGACACCGAGTGAGATGGCCATATGCAACCCGTAGAGGAGTGCTTCATACTCAGCTTCGTTGTTGGAGGAATCGAAATGAATCTGGAGGACAAAACTGAGTTTATCGCCTCTCGGGGACACCAGAACCACTCCGGCACCCGAGCCATTCAACATCTTGGATCCATCAAATAACATAGTCTAGTGTTCCGAGTGAACTTGAGTCGGTTGTTGCTGTTCAATCCACTCGGCCAAGAAATCCGCGAGCGCTTGAGATTTGATCGCCTTCTTCACTTCAAACTTGATATCCAAAGGGAGAAGTTCAATTGCCCACTTACCACTCGACCTGTTGCATCTCGATTTTTCATAATTTCAGACAATGGAGCATCGCTGATGACTGAAGCTGAGTGGTCTTGGAAATAATGTGCAACTTCCTTTGCAGTCAAATAAATTCCGTAGACAAGCTTCTGGTAATGCGGATACCTCTACTTGGATGGAGTCAAGACTTTAGAGATATAGTACACTTGGCGTTGGACTTTATAGGCCTTGCCTTCTTCTTCTCGTTCTACTGTGAGCATTGTGCTGACACCTGACCAGTGGCTGCAATATACAAGAGTAGAGGCTTTGAGCTCCACAAACGCTTCTTCAGCTTCGGGAGTCCACCCGACCGTATCAGACTTTTTCATCAGTCGGTAAAGAGGCAATGCCTTCTCTCCGAGACGAGAAATGAACCGACTGAGTGCAGCGAGATAACACTACAAAAAGAATACACTTCCGTGATGATACGTGTTTGTCATAGTAGGTCACGTTTTCTGTCATGCATGTACATCCATGACGATTTTATGACAGAATCAAGATAGTCATACCTGTGTTGTCGTAGAAGTGTTCCATGACATTACCAAAATTATCATCACGGAAGTGTCCATTTCCATGACGATAAATGGCGCGTCATGGAAGTGTTTTCGTCAAGGGTGACCGACACATGGCATCCACCGTAACGGTTCGCCGTTAAGCTATCGGGTCCGGTTTTGGATCCGATAACCCGTTAACAGCCTGGACCAATGGGGATTTTCCACATGTAAATTTCTCATTGGCCGGAGGAAACACGTGTTGGCTCACCGCTGGGACATATGTCATCCACTCACTGGACAGGAGGCACCTATGATATGTCGACACGTGGCACGGCCCGACAGAGGCCCATTCCGGTGAAAAGGCCGGCCCGTTTGACTTGGTCAAAAGGTAACGGGTCGGCCCATGGAAAGCCTGTGAATGGCATGTTCGTCTATAGCCCATTTACATCCCGCTAACTCACGACCCGTTACGTCCTATCGGAATTAAGCCCAGTAACTTCACCTGGGCTGTCCAATATGATTCCAGCCCATTGTAACTTCCGACCCATGTATGGCCCATGATGTCTTTCGGCCCATATGAGGCCCTTTGTAACTCTTGGCCCATTAACGACTCGTGGTGAAATTGGCCCGTAATGAATAGTGCACCGCTTTATACCCATTAACGGCCCATTATTCCATTGGGCCGTCTCCAACCCGTGTTAACTTTCGGCCTTCTAAGGGCCCATTTATTCTTGGGCTCATTTCCAGAATTCGATTACTTACAATCCGTTACTGACCTGTTCAGCTCGTGGGCCAAATTCAACCCGTGGTTACAGTCGGCCTGCTTGTGGCTCGTTAACATGTTGGGCTGTTTTCGTAGCGTCATCAATTATGGCCTATTAACGGCCCGTTATGGTCGGGCCATAAAACAGACAATTCCCACTCTAGCCCATTTACGGCCCATTTCGCGGTCCGTCATTGGTCCATGAACAGTACGACCCATGTTTGGCGAAACGATTATACAACCCGTAGAAGGCCCATGGATCCTATGACCCGTAGAAGGCACATGGATCCTACGGCCCGTGGAAGGCCCATGGTCACTGTCGGTGTCAAAACTGGCGGATCTCGGGTAGGGGGTCCCGAACTATGCGTCTAGGCCGGATGGTAACAGGAGACAAGGGACACGAAGTTTACCCAGGTTCGGGCCCTCTCGATGGAGGTAAAACCCTACTCCTGCTTGATTAATATTGATGATATGGGTAGTACAAGAGTGGATCTACCACGAGATCAAGGAGGCTAAACCCTAGAAGCTAGCCTATGGTATGATTGTTGTATGATGAAGTTGTCCTACGGACTAGAACCCTCCGGTTTATATAGACACCGGATAGGGTTAGGGTTACACAAAGTCGGTTACAATGGTAGGAGATCTTGAATATTCACATCGCCAAGCTTGCCTTCCACGCCAAGGAAAGTCTCTTCCGGAGACGGGACGAAGTCTTCAATCATGTATCTTCATAGTCCTGGAGTCCGGCTGAAGGTATAGTCAGGCTACCCGAACACCCCCTAATCTAGGACTCCCTCAGTAGCCCCTGAACCAGGCTTCAATGACGACGAGTCCGGCACGCAAATTGTCTTCGACATTGCAAGGCGGGTTCCCCCTCCAAGTTCTTCAAGAAGATTTTAAACACCAAGAATAGTGTCCGGCTCTGCAAAATAAGTTTCCACATATTGCCATAGAGAGAATATTAACACAAATCTAATCTGCTGACGTATTCTGTAGCGTGACACCACACTACGGCCAAGTCCATTTCTCGAATCGTTTTTACTCTTCCACCTCAACGTGTTTTGCGAGGCGGTTTCCTTGGCACGTCTTGTCAAAGTAGAGATCGTGTCCCCCATTTACGGGATTCTCATCAATACGGACGTGGGTAACCCAACCGTGCCATTTATCATGGCGCTTGGGAGGCAAGCGAGTTTTACTAGGCTGGTGGGGACGCATAGCCGCATCCGCCCATATAAGAGGATAAGGATCCACCTTTTTACCTACGCCATCTTCCTCCTTTGCCTATCCATCTTCTGCGCACCTGAGCTCCAGCGCCCAAGCCCGCACTTCCCACCTCAACCTTCTCCAGCAATGTCCGGAGCAGGAGGCAAGTGGATGGTCTCCTCCGTCACGGAGGGCCATGTCAAGAAGCTAAGGAAGGCCGGATACTTGTCCAAGGACATCGCGCATCGGCTTCCCGAGGAGGGGCAGCTTCTCCCCACCCCAAGGCCCCATGAGAGGGTAGTTTTCCTTCCCCACTTCCTCCGCGGACTGGGTTTTCCACTCCACCCATTCGTCCGGGGCTCATGTTCTACTATGGCCTGGATTTCCACGATCTGGCCCCAAACTTCGTCCTCAACATCTCGGTGTTTATCGTCGTGTGCGAGGCCTTCCTCCGCGTCCGCCCCCATTTCGGCCTCTAGCTCAAGACCTTCAACGTCAAGCCCAAGGTGGTGCGCGACAGCCAGGCGGAGTGCGGAGGCGCCATGGCGGGCAAGATAGCCAACGTCCTATGGCTCGAGGGCTCCTTCGTGGAGACCCTAAAGGGGTGGCAATCCGGGTGGTTTTACATCACCGAGCCACGCGATCCAAAATGGGTCGCAGCCCCTGAGTTCCGATCTGGACCCCCCACGCGGCTTATGTCCTGGAAAGAGACGGGCCTGTCGTGGGGTGACGAAAAAGAGGTGACCGGACTGCAAACATGCATCCAGTCCCTGGTGAACAAGCCGATCAAGCTCGTCAATGTGGTCCAGGTTATGCTCGTCCGCCGGATCCTCCCATGTCAACAACGGGACTTTACTCTGTGGGAGTTCAACCCGGCGCAACACCAAACCCTCAACAGGCTCTTCGACACGATGTATGAAGACGTCTGGAAGGTGCTAACCAAAGGCGCCGAGGCTCCCACATCCGCCTCCGAGGACAGCAGATACAGCTTGCAGCGTCACGCTAGCGAGGTAAGCTATTTCCACCCTTCACAGGATGTTTAAGTTTTTTCATAGTTTGACTCTATGCGGGATCTAAACTCCCTTACCTTTGACAGGCTTGGCAGGTGATATCCGGACCGATTAACTGTCCGGATCCCTTGCCCGAAGACCCAGCCCCTGCTCTCCTAGTGAAGCTGCTGGCTCCGGCGCCTTATGTGATGCCGGAGAAGAAGGCCAAGAAGAAGAAGGCCACGGGGACTCGAAAGAGTGCCCGTAACGTGGTGGTGTCGGACTCGTCATTTGACGAGTCCGAGACGCTCTCCTCCCGTGAAAACGAGGAGGAGGAAGAAGAAACCTCTCCCCCTCCAGCGGGGGGAGGAAAGAAAAGGAAGGCCGCCCCAACGGGGGTGGCCGGAGGGTCCACGAAGAGGAAGACCCCTCCGCCGGACTACTCCCCCAACGCCAGCGAGGACGACGAGGAGTGGCTGAACAGGGCCAAGCACCCGGCGAAATCGTAAGTATTCATATATCAGAGTGACTCATGATATTCCTTTGTCGTTCAGCTTTCCCTAATGCCGAACATAATTGTGTAGCCCGCCCCGGGCCAATCTTGACGAATCGTCGAGCGGTTCCCTGGATTCGTCGGACGTGAACTCAGTTCCGCCCGCTGTCTCCCCCCGCACTGTAGACGACGCCGAAGTGGCGTCGCAACGAGCTCCGGGGCAGGAGGAGGTGGTCCTGGAGGAGCCGCAAGGCGACCTCCCGGACTCCAGGAGTAAAGGGGACAAAACCCCCCAGGGCTCCAAGTCCGGCTTTGAGCCGGACGCTGCGCCGGAATCCTCAACGGTTCCGGACCGCGACGGGCGAACTCCTGTCAAGAGGAGCAAGCCTTCTGAACCGGAGGCCTCCGTCCAACCGGAGGTGCCGGACAGTCTGCTGGAGGTGCTTGACGGCGCCTCCATCGATGAGGAGCACCGTACTATTATGAGTACGGTGATCCGGAAGGTTCAGTCTGCCAAGAGCGGACTGAACGAAGCTTGCGCTAGCCTTTTAACAGGCTTCGAGGTAAGTAAAAAATATGTAAGAATATAACCGCATAGACAGTAGCCCCTGATGCTCTGTTTGGCGTTCGGAAGGAAAAGCCAAATAGAGGATCTATTAAATTTCGCAGGAGTCTAACAAAAAAAAGAGTCGAATATGCGTATGCAGGCTTCGCTGCTAGCCACTGCCGCACTGACTGCGGAGGTGAGTGCCCTGAAACAAGGCCTCGAGCGGACCGAGCAAGAGCTCGGCCTTGCCAAGCAGCAGCTCGAGGAGAAAGGAGGTAAGAAATACCTTACAGAGAAAATGCCTATAAAAAGACGTGATTGCAAAAAAAAAAACAGGATTGTACTGCTTATTGTAGGGGCCACGACTGAGGTGGCGACCCTTAAGCAGGCGGTGTCCGAGGCCGAAAAGAAAGCGGCCGCGGAGCGCACCGAGCGAGAGAAGCTTGAGGCCCAGGCCAGCGAGGTGCGGCAAGAGCTTCAAACTCTTATGAAAAAACATGAGAGTTTGGAGCTTGAGTAAAAAACGCAAGCGTCCGAGCTCGCGGCGGCCTCTGAGACTGCCAAGTCTGCCAAGCCTGAAGCCCAAAAGGCCCTCCAAGAGTTGGAGGAGATGAAAAAGATAGCAGCGGGTAAGGCATTTTTTATGCAAAGCAGAAATATAAAAGTAAACTACTTGTTACTTACCCGAATCCGGAGCTCTCCAGGGGCGTTCGCAGATCTTCCCCACAGCGTATCCGCCGCCGCCGCATTCTACCGAGATGAAGAGGGTAGCTCGACGGAGAAGGTGTTCTGGTCTCAGTATGCTGAGGCCGGACACCCTGTGCCCTTGAGCGACCAGCTGAAACAGCTGGTCGAGCTCCACAAGGCGGCCGAACAGGCCATGAAGGGCTTCATAGTTCGGCTGTGGCCTGGACAGGCCCTGCCTGGGAGCTACTTCGGGCTGGTGCGGCGACTGGTGGAGGCCTGTCCAAGGCTCGACGTCATCAAGCGCTCCGTCTGCATCGAAGGTGCTCGTAGGGCCCTTGCCCGTGCAAAGGTGCACTGGGGTAAGCTAGATGGTGAGAAGCTTGTGAGGGACGGGCCGCCGCCGGGGAAGGAGCATCGCAAGCCCGAGAACTATTATAAGGATGTTCTTGCGGGTGCCCGCCTTGTGGCGGATGAATGTACCAAGGATGTAAATTTTGAATGAACTCGCTCGTGTTTATCCTGTGCGCTGAAAACTTGTTCATATGCGCTAAGCAATGCTTGTTAAATTTAAAATATTATTTTCTGTGCGGCCGTTTATCAAAAAATTGAGAGATGGCGAGTCGTCGGCTTTCGCCCCATGCCACTAGTGCTGGGGTGTTCGGGATAAACCTGAGCGCTCTTTTTCCCATAGTTGGGTCCTTCGAGGGAGGCGCTCAGCACAACGAACCAGGCAATCGGACTATAGTGCTTGAACACTCTCACTTAGCCATAGAACTTTATAATTTTAAATTTCGGCGAAGCCCCTAGTTCGGAAGACCGAGTTCGGGGCGCTATCCACGCCTTGGCCGGACAAAGCCGGCTCCTCGCTCGAAGCGGCATGAGTCTTTAGGGACTCGAAAAACCTCTCGAACAGCGACCGGTCTCTCGCCTCATCATGACAGTCAGTTTTAGCTTTCTCCACTGAGGTGCTTAACCCAGCTCAACCGGGGCACAATCGCAGTGGTTCTCCTAGTGCTACCTTAGCCGATATAGCGGAATGTAAGGCACCAAAACATAGGAGCCGGGCAAACCCAACTATTGACCGAAATCATGATTCAGAGCCGATGCTTATAGTGCTATAAGTTTGGGGCGCCGCACTTATGAAGTGTTCGGACTTCTTACACAATGTTACGGGGTACTGAAGCCCCTGGCGTATTTGTCGTACCACAGTGTACGGGTGCCACATGTCATTGATGAACATATATACAAAAAGGGGATAATGCAAAAAAATAGACGAAAAAGCTATGCATTGTTTATAAAGAGGCTGCTATTAGAGCAGAACGATACAAATAGTGCGATAAACAAAAGATATTGGACTATTTAACATGTCCTTGCCAGGGGCAGGCCACAGAATTGTATTCAAAAACAGGTATACTGCTCGTAACAGAGACCACCTTGGGGTTCGGTAGTGCGGCATGGCTTGTCTGCTTCCCTGGGTCTTGCATCGTTTGTGCGGCGGTTGAATTGCCGAACAGGTCGTCCGAAGTATGGAGTCCTGAAAGTAAGAGAAAAGAAAAAATTCGGCAGCCCCTAGTACATTTTAGGCCGTATTTTGGGTTTGCCAATATTGTGCCCCTTCCCCTTCGCCCATGGTATTTCAAGAGCGTAGTTATGTACGTGATGCACTGGTTTCGCTATGTCGCGAGGGCTGGGGTTGGGGTCGCACTGCTATGCCTGCTCAGAACGTGCCAGGCGGCCTTGCTGTAGGTTATTCCGGGCGCGCTTGGCGGTGTCTGGCTTTTTAACTGCCGGACTGGAGAATTGCCTAAGAAGGTTGCTTTGTACTTCTGCTGTGAGGGCCGCCGTGTGTTCCTCTGTTCGGAGGGAGCGCTCGGTGTTTCCATTGACCGTAATTACTCTCTGAGGGCCTGGCATCTTGAGCTTGAGATATGCATAGTGCGGCACCACATTGAATTTTGCAAATGCGGTTCGCCCGAGCAGGGCGTGATAGCCACTGCGAAACGGGACTATATCGAAGATTAACTCTTCGCTTCGGAAATTGTCCGGAGATCCGAAGACCACTTCAAGTGTTGCTGAGTCTGTGCAGCTGGCCTCTACACCTGGTATAACGCCTTTAAAGGTCGTTTTTGTGGGCTTGATCCTCGAGGGATCGATGCCCATTTTCCGCACTGTATCCTGGTAAAGCAGGTTCAGGCTGCTACCGCCGTCCATGAGGACTCTTGTGAGATGAAATCCGTCGATAATTGGGTCAAGAACCAATGCGGCAAACCCGCCGTGACGGATGCTAGTGGGATGGTCCCTTCGATCAAAGGTGATCGGGCAGGAGGACCATGGGTTGAACTTTGGAGCGACTGGCTCCAGCGCGTATACGTCTCGTAGCGCACGCTTCCGCTCCCTCTTGGGAATGTGGGTTGCGTATATCATGTTCACCGTCCGCACTTGTGGGGGGAAACCCTTCTATCCACTACTGTTCGGCGGCCTGGGCTCCTCCTCGTCATCGCTGTGCGGCCCCTTGTCTCTGTTTTCGACTCTTAACTTGCCTGCCTGCTTGAACACCCAAGAATCCCTGTTGGTGTGATTTGCTGGCCTTTCGGGGGTGCCATGTATCTGGCACAAGCGGTCGAGTATTCGGTCCAAACTAGACGGGCCCTGAGTATTCCTTTTGAATGGCTTTTTCCACTGACTGGATTTATAGCCTCTGAATCCGACATTTACTGTTGTATCCTCGTTGCTATCGTTGTTAACACGGTGCTTTTGCTTGTTCCGGTGTGTCCTGCCACTTTTGTCCTTGGTATCCGAATTACCAGGGTTCTTTGTTAAGTTGTTACCGCGAGCTAGCCAGCTGTCTTCTCCTGCGCAAAAGCGGGTCATGAGTGTCATGAGGGCTGCCATAGATTTTGGCTTTTCCTGTCCCAGGTGCCGGGCAAGCCATTCGTCGCGGATATTATGCTTGAAGGCCGCTAGGGCCTCAGCGTCCGGACAGTCGACTATCTGGTTTTTCTTTGTTAGGAACCGTGTCCAGAATTGCCTGGCCGATTCCTCTGGCTGCTGGATTATGTGGCTTAGGTCATCAGCGTCCGGTGGTCGCACATAAGTGCCGTGGAAGTTGTCGAGGAATGTGGCTTCCAGGTCCTCCCAAGAACTGATTGAGTCTGCTGGCAAGCTTTTGAGCCAATGCCGGGCCGGTCCCTTGAGTTTGAGTGGGAGGTATTTGATGGCGTGTAGATCATCACCACGAGCCATGTGGATATGAAGGAGATAATCCTCGATCCAGACCGCGGGATCTGTTGTGCCATCGTATGATTCGATGTTTACGGGTTTAAAGCCCTCAAGGATTTTATGATCCATTACTTCATCTGTGAAGCATAGTGGGTGTGCGGCGCCTCTATACTGGGCTATATCACGACGCAGCTCGCAGGAGCTTTGTCCATTGTGTTCGGCCCGGCCGGATTTATTGTATCCGGAGTGACGATCACCGTCACGTGTCGTGGGGCGCCCGCGCGATCCGTAGATCGACCTTGTTT
This sequence comes from Aegilops umbellulata, assembly GCA_032464435.1. NCBI lineage: Eukaryota > Viridiplantae > Streptophyta > Magnoliopsida > Poales > Poaceae > Aegilops > Aegilops umbellulata. Next base: position 367,194,185 of record CP136054.1, on the reverse strand, counting down.
GCCTTGCCTTGTCATCCAGTATATCTCGCAGGTCTGGCGCATTGTCCCATGCCTTAGCGTGTTTTGAGCGGCGTCGGGGCATGGCTTGAGTGGAGGGCTTAGAGGCCTCTCTGTCGCGGCCACGAGGTGGCCGGTCTGCCATGTCATGCGCTGGTGATGTAGGTGCTTCCTCCTCTAATCGGGGTAGCAGCCTGCGCTTTGGGTAACGCTTGGAGGGGCATTCGAGTTCATGCTCTTCGGCCGCAAGGACTTCAGTCCATCTGTCAGCTAGCAAATCTTGATCAGCTCTAAGTTGTTGTTGCTTTTTCTTGAGGCTGCTTGTCGTGGCTAAAAGCCTGCGCTTGAAACGCTCTTGTTCGGCCGGGTCTGATAGTACGACGAATTCGTCGTCGTCGAGGCTTGCCTCGTCTTCGGAGGGAGGCATGTAGTTATCGTCCTCAACCTCTCGGTCTGCCGCCCTCTCACGAGGGCTGGCCTCCCCATCTTCCTGTGCCGAATCTTGTTGGAAGGGGTGTTCTTCAGCGCTATCCGGGGTAGTATTATCTTCCGTGCCGGAATCACCATTTTTGCTTTGGCGGGATTTAGAGCGGCACCGCTGACGCCGGCGCTTTAGCTGTTTTTTGGAGGTATCATCCTCCGCTTTTCCATCGCCATCTCCATCTTTTGGAGTATCCACCATATATATATATATATATATATATATATATATATATATATATATATATATATATATATATATATATATATATATCATATGATGAGGTGGCCTTCCAGTGCCCTACAGGTGCTGGTTCCTGTTCGTCTCCTGCATCGTCGTCCATACCGTCAACGTCTTCGGAGTCGAAGTCAAGCATGTCGGTTAAATCGTCGACAGCGGCTACAAAGTGGGTGGTGGGTGGGGTTTGAATTTCTTCATCGTTCGTATCCCATCCTTGCTGGCCATAGTCCGGCCAGGGCTCTCCCGATAAAGAGAGAGACTTTAGTGAGTTCAGGATGTCGCCAAAGGGCGAGTGCTGAAAGATGTCCGCGGCGGTGAACTCCATGACCGGCGCCCAATCGGATTCGATTGGCAGGGGCGCGGGAGGTTCGGAGTCCGGAGGGGAATCCGGATCCTCGGAGTCATGGGTCATGCAGAGTGCGGGGCTGGCGTTCAGCTCGATCGCTTCTGAGATCGCAGCCCCCGGGGTGACGTCTAACCGCTCACCCTCGATCAGCGCCGCCGGTTCCGAATTAAGGGTCGGAGCCAGCGCGCATGCGGGCTCCAGGGCACTGTTCGGCGGCAGAGCTAGATCATGCCCGTTGAGACAGTGCGGCGAGCTTGGCTGTGGCTCGAATCCGTCGAAGATCAAGTCCCCGCAGATGTCAGCCGTGTAGTTCTGTAACGCCCTCGATGCGGCTATATCTCCCACGTGTCGAAGCACGACTTAGAGGCATAACCGCATTGAAAGCAATGTCGCAAGTGAGGTAATCTTCACACAACCCATGTAATACATAAGGGAAATAGATACATAGTTGGCTTACAATCGCCACTTCACACAAATACATGAATAAAACATTACATCATACAGTTACAATCAGGGCCCGATTACGGAGCCAAAATAAAAGAAGAAACCCCAAAAGCGACAAAGGTCCAAGATCGACCCCAACTGGGCTCCACTACTGATCGACTAGAACGAAACAACACAATGAGCAAGATCTTCATCGGGCTCCTCCTTGAGCTCGGGTGCGTCACCTGCACGGTCTCATCGGCACCTGCAAACTGGTTTGGAAGTATCTGGTGAGTCACGAGGACTCAGCAATCTCACACCCGCGAGATCAAGACTATTTAAGCTTATAGGTAGGGTGAAAGGTATGAGGTGGAGCTGCAGCAAGCGACTAGCATATATGGCGGCTAACATGCACAAATGAGAGCGAGAAGAGAAGGCAAGGCACGGTCGAACAACTATGATCAATAAGTGATCCTGAACTACTTACGTCAAACATAACTCCAACAACCGTGTTCACTTCCCGGACCCCGCCGAGAAGAGACCATCACGGTTACACACGCGGTTGGTGTATTTTAGTTAAGATCAACTTCGGGTTTTCTACAACCGGACATTAACAAATTCCCATCTGCCACATAACCGTGGGCACGGCTTTCGAAAGTTCAAACCCTGCAGGGGTGTCCCAACTTAGCCCATGATAAGCTCTCGCGATCAACGAAGGATAATCCTTCTCCCCAGGAAGACCCGATCAGTCTCGGAATCCCGGCTACAAGACATTTCGACAGTAATAAAACAAGTCCAGCAAAACCGCCCGATGCGCCGACATCCTGATAGGAGCTGCACATATCTCGGTCTCAGGGCAACACCGGATGAGACAGGCTACGAGTAAAACCAGGCCTCGAGTTTCCCCGCGGTGGCCCCGCAGGCAGCTCGGTTCGGGCCAACACTTAGACAAGCATTGGCCCGGGGGGGCTAAATAAAGATGACCCTCGGGTTAGCTACTCCCAAGGGAAAGGTATAGGTGGTAGGCAAATGGTAAAACCAAAGTTGGGCCTTGCTGGAAAAGTCTTATTCAAAGCGAACTGTCAAGGGGGTCCCATAAATCACCCGACCGCGTTAGGGACGCAAAATCCGGGAACATAACACCGATATGACGGAAACTAGGGCGGCAAGAGTGGAACAAAACACCAGGCATAAGGCCGAGCCTTCCACCCTTTACCAAGTATATAGATGCATTAATTAAATAAGATATATTGTGATATCCCAACAAGTAAACATGTTCCAACAAGGAACAACATCTCCATGTTCCAACAAGGAACAAACTTCATCTTCACCTGCAACTAACAATGCTATAAGAGGGGCTGAGCAAAGCGGTAACATTGCCAAACAACGGTTTGCTAGGACAAGGTGGGTTAGCGGCTTGGTTTAACAATATGGGAGGCATGATAAGCAAGTGGTAGGTATCGCAGCATAGGCATAGCAATAGAGCGAGCAACTAGCAAGCAAATATAGAAGTGATTTCGAGGGTATGGTCATCTTGCCTGAGATCCCGCAAGGAAGAAGAACGAGTCCATGAAGAAGACAAATGGATGTAGTCGAACGAATCCTCACAACTCCGGAACGAAACCGAAGCTAACGAGAGAAGCAAACCGGAAAGAAGCAAACAACATAGTAAACAACCATCACATGAACATGGCATGATGCACAATCGAGTATGATGCATGTCCGGTTTAAATATGCATGGCAAAGTGCAACAACCAACACTACAAATTAAGTGGAGCTCAATATGCAACGGTGCATATTGACGAAACACCACGACAAGTTATTTAGTTCGCTCTCGTTTATGTACCCAACAATATTAAATGTTGATTAACATGGCAAGAGATGAAGCATAAGAAAACTACCTAACTAGGCAAGTTTAAATGAGGCCGGAACAACAAACAACCATTCCAGAAAATCCTCATGTGCATATTTCGAATTTGGTACTGTTCTGCCCTAAAACATATTTTAATGTTATTGAATAGTAAAACAAAGTGCATCATGTTAATCTATGCATTTTCTACCCCAATTACATATAAAGTTTATTAAATTCCGAATTACGGTTATTTAGCTATGAAATAAATCATTTTAACATGGCATATAAGCAAATTTAACCAAACATCATTTTAAACATTTTAAATGTTGTTATCATGATGCGGATGACAATTTCAAGTTTTATGCAATTTTATGAAAATGTTAACATGAGCATATTATGAAGCATTTGGTCACCATGGCGGAACGAAAGGGGTGCCACAACAACAAATCCGAAAATGGTGCCACGGCAACATATCGGTTTCCGGTACTCGATTGAGATACCGGTGCAAAAGGAAGCGTGCGGATGCGAGTTGGGCAAGATGGTGGGGTGATCCCGGATACCGGGTTCCCACGGATCGACGGCATAGCAAAAGAGGGGCATCGCAACCGACAATTCGATCACGGTGCAAACACGGGCATCTCATTCGACACATGCATTCGTTCCACGACGGTCGTCTCGGGGTTATACCTTCGAAGCGTGCAAAAGATGGTACTCGTTCGGTGCAAAGTAGACGAAGTAGATGTTCTCGGGACGGTCGTCGTGGAAGTAGGGGTTCACGTTCGTTCTCGAAGGGGTACTTGACGGGTCCATGACGACGGCGGGGGTACAAATGTTCTCGCGGTACTTGTCGGTCCAGTCTTGGTATAGACGTACATCGCAAACGTAGTGGTACTCGCGGACTTTGGCGCCGGTAGTCGTATACGGTTCGTAGAGGTACTTGGCGTCCCTGAGTCCGGGTCTTGTCGGTGGTGTACTTGGTGCTTGAGGTTCCGATCCGGCGGTGCACGTGTCCACGGAAACACTGCATGGTGCGTAGAGGCGACAACTTGGGCAGTGCTGGGCGTCGGGGTCAGGAGCGTGCTCGCTCGGGCATGGAGCTGGTCGCGGTCAACGAACGAGACACGCGTGCAGGCGGATCGAGCCGGCAGCCACGCTGCTCGTCCTCCTCGTTCGAGGCCGAGGCGTAACAGAGCAGAGGAGCCGACGACGCGGGCCTGTGGGGCTCCGGCGGGAGTCTTGAGGCGCAGGGCGCGAGGAGGAGGGCGCGACCTCCTGTGGAGTAGCGTGGCGAGGCGAAGACTGGCGACGGCGGCGGCCTTGGGTGCAGCTCCGGCGAGGGCTTGAAGCCGCGGGGAAGGAGCCGGGGCAGGGGAACGGCGAGGAGCACGGGCTCCTGGTGGAGCTCATCGGCGACGGGCGGCACCGGGAAGAGCAGCTGCAGCAGGGCGTGGGGGAGGAGGCTGCTGGGGCGGCCTGGTGCTGCAGAGGGAGGCGCGGCAGCGCTGGGAAAACGGGCGCGGGGCTCTACTCTCGTGGCGATGCAAGGAAGAAGGAGGGGGTCGAGGGAGAGAGACGCGGGGTCGAGAGGAGGGAGATGGGATCGAGGGAGCGGGGCTCTGGCGGCGCTGTGGGAGGACGAGAGGGAGAGGGTGAGGCCGATCGGGAGGGCTAGGGTTTAGGTGCGGCTGGGGTTCGGTCGTGCCTAGGTGTAGATGGGCCGGCCTGCTGGGAGGACCAAGTGGCCAGCTGGGCTCCTCTTCTCCTCTCTCCTATTTTCTAGAAACAGAAAATAACAAAGAAGAAAAAGAGAAGAAAGGAGGTGTTTGGGAAGAAAAATGGACACGCGGATAATTTTCCCGGATTCACAAAAATAAGCTTGGTCCTGGAAAATTAGGAAAGGCAAGATCGAACGATAAGAATTTGAACTCATTTGAATTTAATTCAAATGGGTTTGAACTAGGACGAGGTTTTTCGAAGTGCCCAAAAATGTTGAGAAATTAGGTGGAGCCTCGATAAATGGGAAAAGAAATGTTGGCAAAGTTTGGGGACCAAACTTGAAGTAGAAAGGGCATGGGAATTTTGCAAGTGTGTTACGGTTAATTCCAAGCTGATGGAATATTTTATAGTAGCTCCCTAAATATTGGGAGGATATGTTATAAAGAGAAATCACCATGTGAAGTCCCTCGATTTAAATGGATCAAAGACCCATGCAATTTGTTTGAGTTTTTGTTGGTTTGAGAAATTGATGGCATGATGACATGATGCAATGCAAAAAAAATATATTAAAAGAGCAAGCACAAACGAAACACACGGTTGATCACGAAAATTATGGAAGTCTTCTGGATCATCGGTCTCGGGGCGTTACAACACTCCACCACTACGAGAGGATCTCGTCCCGAGATCTAGAATGGCACCGGAGGGAAAAGAAAGAGGAAAGAGAAGAGGTAAAACTAAGTTGCTTCTTTGAAAAACGAGTGAAACCAAAGAACCTTGAGAGGTTGAGCAAAATGAAAGAAAGAATGCCATGGAGATGAACGGAATGAAATACTTTGTTGGACAAGGAACAGGGAATATGGCGAGAAAGAAGAGCTTAAGTGACAAGATAGACGTTGAAACCACTCCGGTTGAAACAAGATGTACAAGGAACGATAAAGAACAATTACAACAACACTCCGATTAAATGGATAAGCACGAAAAGAACACGATCTTCACAATTCAAGATGATGAGCGAAGAGAGCAACATCACATTGCTTCCGGAAGAAGAAATAGAAGTTAGATCATTGGAATAAAGGGATGGAGCAGAAAACAACAAGTACTACCTCAAATGGATTTGAGAGAGCACCTTTAAAAAGAAGGATTGGGCGGAGTTGTAGGAAAACCAACAACGAAAAGATATGATCCTCGTGGGCTTATTGAGACATCCCAAAACTTGAGGTGAACTTCTGCCACTAACAAAAACAATTGCTTGCTTGAGATCAACGAAGAGGTGAAAACATGTTCCACCAAGAGGATAAAGAGCAAGCTTGGGTCATTGAGAAGCACCACAATAGCAACATTCCTTAGGGAAGGCTTTAGGTGAAACATGACACAAGATAACCCCAACGAAGAGGTCGATGGGTTTAAAATACCTCATTCTTAACAACATGTGAGTCATGAAACATGAACTCAAATTATCAAGAATAACATAATACCACCTCGAATGATACGGTTGAAAGAATTGCACTTTAAAATGCAAGATAACGAATACTCGAGCTCCTCTGAAAAGAATCTCGATGAACACTTCGAGAAGGAATTGAATCCTTGATGAACCATCATGTAGAGCCTCCATGAAGAACTCCGGTAATAAAAGAATGATCACAAAGAAATGTAGGATGAAAGGAATAAGATTGAAGCCTTGCAATGATTTAGATGGATCTCCGCGACGAGATAATGTGGAAAACTTGGAACTCCGGAAAAGAAAAGATGAAACACATGAAACCGAGAAAAATGACATGACGAACCACTCTGGAAAGAAGAAACTAGATCACTTGGATGAAACAAGAATAAGAATTACATTATGCTCATCCTTCACCAATTAAATTGATGACAAGCAATGGATTTGGCATACTACTTATTCTCGTAGAAAGGATTAAGATAGATATAGCGTAACCTTGGGAAGGTCTTCAACGAACCACCGGTAGGGTTGAAACAACGATTGAATTGATATGATAAACGAAGGAAGAAGAGTCTTGAAAGAACCACCGTGTGAAATGAAAATGAATGAAGAAAAGATGAAGAAACACCGGGAAGAATTAACAAATGAACGAAGATGCTTGCTAGGATTTAGATACATGAGGACGAAGAGATCATGAACTGATTAGAGAATATTGAAAGCTGCACCGGTAAGATTTGGAGAACGACAAACGAAGCTGAGAGTGAATAATTCTGAGATGATGTGCTCCGGAGAATCAAACTGAAAAGACTCCTGAAATGCTCCGGATGGGTGAAAAGAATTCTCACAATCAAAACAATTATGAGAGGATGGCATCAAGCTAGAACCATTAATCTTGAAGAGAAAGGGGCAAGATTTAAGAGAAACTCTTCTTCGGTCTTCAAATGTTGAGAATGATGATGAGAAACACCACCATGAATTGTTGAGGCACTCCGGACTGAGAATTGGGAAGGTTGAACCAATGATGAAAAGAATTTGTAAGATCTTGGAGAAAGACATTTGACTGATGAAAATTCATTCTTACGTCAAACTTTTAAATGAATTTGAGAATAGCTCCGGGAGGATTAGAAGAGTCAGGTAAGATCCTGGGAAAAGACCTGTGGGTTAGGGCCCACTCAAAAGAAACACCGTTGAATGATTGCTTGAAAGGGAGATTGCACCGGTTGAATTAAATGACTTGAATGAGATAGCGTCCTCAAAAGAACTTGAGTGAATTGAGAATGGAAACTTGAATCTTCTGAGATATCTTCATCACTCCGGAACAATTAAATAGCGAGAAGTGGATGATTAAGAGGTGCACCGGCACGAGAAAAACATTAGAAACGAGGAAAAAAATATGATCGATAAGGCTTGAATTGAGTCCACCGGAGTAGAAAAAATAACAAAGAATGATGAACTTGAAGTTGTTGCGCATCTTCATAGAAAATCACCGGATAAGAACATGAAGGAGAAGAATGGAGAGGCTTCACATCAAATAGATGGATACTTTATCAAGAAATCTGCGTCCTTGAAGAAATAAGGGTGGGAGGGCGGGAAAAACAAAGACAACTTGGAACGGATGAAGCCAACACCGTTGAGAAGAACTGATAATTGATCTTGTGAATGATGAAGTGATCGGATCCACTTGAAGAGAGACACACCGGTTGAAAAAGAATTGACATGGCACTCTCAGTTATCATGAAGGATTGGTATCCACATAGGGATATGAGAACACCACTTGGAAAAGGTATGGATCAACACTTGACATCGAAGCAACTCGAATACCACAAATAAAACAAAAACAAAGGATTGGCTCAGGAAATAAGCCGGAAACAAACATATGATAGATCCCATATCGTATCATCTGCCTGTTGGAAAGATACCCTACGAGATACTTGAATTCCCACTTATAAACTCCCGAAACTTTCTGGTTATGCAATCAGGTGTTGGGGATACAGGGGACACAAAATATATCACCCAAACTAACAATACCTAGATCCAGCTGTATCCATCCTTAAACACATAACCAAGAAACATTCGAAAATCGTCTACCTCAACCTTCGAAAAGCATCCGTTATACGAGTCATGGCAATACTCCCGCACTCGCCTCAGTACTGGGCTATCAGGGTTATCTCACCAACAACTGTACAAAAGAGATTTTCGATGTCGGCGTACTAAACTCAGGTATTCCAGAACTGCAACGATAAAATTATGACGACAACACCTCGGAGCTCAACTCCCCGGGACACCTCCACTAAAACCCCTGCTGACGGGAGGCAACCAAGACAATGTTGTCATCATAAAACCATCGGAACGATTCCAAGATACCCGCGTGATCCTAAAAAATTTTTTTTAGTGAAATTTGAGAAGAGAAGAGTCAAAACTCTACGTCAGGATGCCTTACCAGAGCGATGAGGAGACTGGGGAGTAAAAAGAATTCCTAAACTCTCTGATATATAATTCCTAAATGACTCAAAACATTTTTCTAGACACAACTCGACCGCTAAAAACGATCAATCAGTGGGGGCTCCGAAGGTCGGGGAAGGCTCTGATACCAACTTGTAACGCCCTCGATGCGGCTATATCTCCCACGTGTCGAAGCACGACTTAGAGGCATAACCGCATTGAAAGCAATGTCGCAAGTGAGGTAATCTTCACACAACCCATGTAATACATAAGGGAAAGAGATACATAGTTGGCTTACAATCGCCACTTCACACAAATACATGAATAAAACATTACATCATACAGTTACAATCAGGGCCCGATTACGGAGCCAAAATAAAAGAAGAAACCCCAAAAGCGACAAAGGTCCAAGATCGACCCCAACTGGGCTCCACTACTGATCGACTAGAACGAAACAACACAATGAGCAAGATCTTCATCGGGCTCCTCCTTGAGCTCGGGTGCATCACCTGCACGGTCTCATCGGCACCTGCAAACTGGTTTGGAAGTATCTGGTGAGTCACGAGGACTCAGCAATCTCACACCCGCGAGATCAAGACTATTTAAGCTTATAGGTAGGGTAAAAGGTATGAGGTGGAGCTGCAGCAAGCGACTAGCATATATGGTGGCTAACATGCACAAATGAGAGCGAGAAGAGAAGGCAAGGCACGGTCGAACAACTATGATCAATAAGTGATCCTGAACTACTTACGTCAAACATAACTCCAACAACCGTGTTCACTTCCCGGACCCCGCCGAGAAGAGACCATCACGGTTACACACGCGGTTGGTGTATTTTAGTTAAGATCAACTTCGGGTTTTCTACAACCGGACATTAACAAATTCCCATCTGCCACATAACCGCGGGCACGGCTTTCGAAAGTTCAAACCCTGCAGGGGTGTCCCAACTTAGCCCATGATAAGTTCTCGCGATCAACGAAGGATAATCCTTCTCCCCGGGAAGACCCGATCAGTCTCGGAATCCCGGCTACAAGACATTTCGACAGTAATAAAACAAGTCCAGCAAAACCGCCCGATGCGCCGACATCCTGATAGGAGCTGCACATATCTCGGTCTCAGGGCAACACCGGATGAGACAGGCTACGAGTAAAACCAGGCCTCGAGTTTCCCCGCGGTGGCCCCGCAGGCAGCTCGGTTCGGGCCAACACTTAGACAAGCATTGGCCCGGGGGGGCTAAATAAAGATGACCCTCGGGTTAGCTACTCCCAAGGGAAAGGTATAGGTGGTAGGCAAATGGTAAAACCAAAGTTGGGCCTTGCTGGAAAAGTCTTATTCAAAGCGAACTGTCAAGGGGGTCCCATAAATCACCCGACCGCGTTAGGGACGCAAAATCCAGGAACATAACACCGATATGAGGAAAACTAGGGCGGCAAGAGTGGAACAAAACACCAGGCATAAGGCCGAGCCTTCCACCCTTTACCAAGTATATAGGTGCATTAATTAAATAAGATATATTGTGATATCCCAACAAGTAAACATGTTCCAACAAGGAACAACATCTCCATGTTCCAACAAGGAACAAACTTCATCTTCACCTGCAACTAACAACACTATAAGAGGGGCTGAGCAAAGCGGTAACATTGCCAAACAACGGTTTGCTAGGACAAGGTGGGTTAGCGGCTTGGTTTAACAATATGGGAGGCATGATAAGCAAGTGGTAGGTATCGCAGCATAGGCATAGCAACAGAGCGAGCAACTAGCAAGCAAATATAGAAGTGATTTCGAGGGTATGGTCATCTTGCCTGAGATCCCGCAAGGAAGAAGAACGAGTCCATGAAGAAGACAAATGGATGTAGTCGAACGAATCCTCACAACTCCGGAACGAAACCGAAGCTAACGAGAGAAGCAAACCGGAAAGAAGCAAACAACATAGTAAACAACCATCACATGAACATGGCATGATGCATGTCCGGTTTAAATATGCATGGCAAAGTGCAACAACCAACACTACAAATTAAGTGGAGCTCAATATGCAACGGTGCATATTGACGAAACACCACGACAAGTTATTTAGTTCGCTCTCGTTTATGTACCCAACAATATTAAATGTTGATTAACATGGCAAGAGATGAAGCATAAGAAAACTACCTAACTAGGCAAGTTTAAATGAGGCCGGAACAACAAACAACCATTCCAGAAAATCCTCATGTGCATATTTCGAATTTGGTACTGTTCTGCCCTAAAACATATTTTAATGTTATTGAACAGTAAAACAAAGTGCATCATGTTAATCTATGCATTTTTCTACCCCAATTACATATAAAGTTTATTAAATTCCGAGTTACGGTTATTTAGCTATGAAATAAATCATTTTAACATGGCATATAAGCAAATTTAACCAAACATCATTTTAAACATTTTAAATGTTGTTATCATGATGCGGATGACAATTTCAAGTTTTATGCAATTTTATGAAAATGTTAACATGAGCATATTATGAAGCATTTGGTCACCATGGCGGAACGAAAGGGGTGCCACGGCAACAAATCCGAAAATGGTGCCACGGCAACATATCGGTTTCCGGTACTCGATTGAGATACCGGTGCAAAAGGAAGCGTGCGGATGTGAGTTGGGCAAGATGGTGGGGTGATCCCGGATACCGGGTTCCCACGGGTCGACGGCATAGCAAAAGAGGGCCATCGCAACCGACAATTCAATCACGGTGCAAACACGGGCATCTCATTCGACACATGCATTCGTTCCACGACGGTCGTCTTGGGGTTATACCTTCGAAGCGTGCAAAAGATGGTACTCGTTCGGTGCAAAGTAGACGAAGTAGACGTTCTCGGGACGGTCGTCGTGGAAGTAGGGGTTCACGTTCGTTTTCGAAGGGGTACTTGACGGGTCCACGACGACGGCGGAGGTACAAATGTTCTCGCGGTACTTGTCGGTCCAGTCTTGGTATAGACGTACATCGCAAACGTAGTGGTACTCGCGGACTTCGGCGCCGGTAGTCGTATACGGTTCGTAGAGGTACTTGGCGTCCCTGAGTCCGGGTCTTGTCGGTGGTGTACTTGGTGCTTGAGGTTCCGATCCGGGGGTGCACGCGTCCACGGAAACACTGCATGGTGCGTAGAGGCGACAACTTGGGCAGTGCTGGGCATCGGGGTCAGGAGCGTGCTCGCTCGGGCATGGAGCTGGTAGCGGTCAACGAACAAGACACGCGTGCAGGCGGATCGAGCCGGCAGCCACGCTGCTCGTCCTCCTCGTTCGAGGCCGAGGCGTAACAGAGCAGAGGAGCCGACGACGCGGGCCTGTGGGGCTCCGGTGGGAGTCTTGAGGCGCAGGGGGCGAGGAGGAGGGCGCGACCTCCTGTGGAGCAGCGTGGCGAGGCGAAGACTGGCGACGGCGGCGGCCTTGGGTGCAGCTCCGGCGAGGGCTTGAAGCCGCGGGGAAGGAGCCGGGGCAGGGGAACGGCGAGGAGCACGGGCTCCTGGTGGAGCTCATCGGCGACGGGCGGCGCCGGGAAGAGCCGCTGTAGCAGGGCGTGGGGGAGGAGGCTGCTGGGGCGGCCTGGTGCTGCAGAGGGAGGCGCAGCAGCGCTGGGAAAATGGGCGCGGGGCTCTGCTCTCGTGGCGATGCAAGGAAGAAGGAGGGGGTCGAGGGAGAGAGACGCGGGGTCGAGAGGAGGGAGATGGGATCGAGGGAGCGGGGCTCTGGCGGCGCTATGGGAGGACGAGAGGGAGAGGGTGAGGCCGATCGGGAGGGCTAGGGTTTAGGTGCGGCTGGGGTTCGGTCGGGCCTAGGTGTAGATGGGCCGGCCTGCTGGGAGGACCAAGTGGCCAGCTGGGCTCCTCTTCTCCTCTCTCCTATTTTCTAGAAACAGAAAATAACAAAGAAGAAAAAGAGAAGAAAGGAGGTGTTTGGGAAGAAAAATGGACACGCGGATAATTTTCCCGGATTCACAAAAATAAGCTTGGTCCGTGAAAATTAGGAAAGGCAAGATCAAACGATAAGAATTCGAACTCATTTGAATTTAATTAAAATGGGTTTGAACTAGGACGAGGTTTTTCGAAGTGCCCAAAAATGTTGAGAAATTAGGTGGAGCCTCGATAAATGGGAAAAGAAATGTTGGCAAAGTTTGGGGACCAAACTTGAAGTAGAAAGGGCATGGGAATTTTGCAAGTGTGTTACAGTTAATTCCAAGCTAATGGAATATTTTATAGTAGCTCCCTAAATATTGGGAGGATATGTTATAAAGAGAAATCACCATGTGAATTCCCTCGATTTAAATGGATCAAAGACCCATGCAATTTGTTTGAGTTTTTGTTGGTTTGAGAAATTGATGGCATAATGACATGATGCAATGCAAAAAAAAAAATTAAAAGAGCAAGCACAAATGAAACACACGGTTGATCACGAAAATTATGGAAGTCTTCTGGATCGTCGGTCTCGGGGCGTTACAACACTCCACCACTACGAGAGGATCTCGTCCCGAGATCTAGAATGGCACCGGAGGGAAAAGGAAGAGGAAAGAGAAGAGGTAAAACTAAGTTGCTTCTTTGAAAAACGAGTGAAACCAAAGAACCTTGAGAGGTTGAGCAAAATGAAAGAAAGAATGCCATGGAGATGAACGGAATGAAATACTTTGTTGGACAAGGAACAGGGAATACGGCGAGAAAGAAGAGCTTAAGTGACAAGATAGACGTTGAAACCACTCCGGTTGAAACAAGATGTACAAGGAACGATAAAGAACAATTACAACAACACTCCGGTTAAATGGATAAGCACAAAAAGAACACGATCTTCACAATTCAAGATGATGAGCGAAGAGAGCAACATCACATTGCTTCCGGAAGAAGAAATAGAAGTTAGATCATTGGAATAAAGGGATGGAGCAGAAAACAACAAGTACTACCTCAAATGGATTTGAGAGAGCACCTTTAAAAACAAGGATTGAGCGGAGTTGTAGGAAAACCAACAACGAAAAGATATGATCCTCGTGGGCTTATTGAGACATCCCAAAACTTGAGGTGAACTTCTGCCACTAACAAAAACAATTGCTTGCTTGAGATCAACGAAGAGGTGAAAACGTGTTCCACCAAGAGGATAAAGAGAAAGCTTGGGTCATTGAGAAGCACCACAATAGCAACATTCCTTAGGGAAGGCTTTAGGTGAAACATGACACGTCTAGGGGAACGTGTTCCACCAATGTCGGCGTCAAAACTGGCGGATCTCCGGTAGGGGGTCCCGAACTGTGCGTCTAGGCCGGATGGTAACAGGAGACAAGGGACACGAAGTTTACCCAGGTTTGGGCCCTCTTGATGGAGGTAAAACCCTACTCCTGCTTGATTAATATTGATGATATGGGTAGTACAAGAGTGGATCTACCACGAGATCAAGGAGGCTAAACCCTAGAAGCTAGCCTATGGTATGATTGTTGTATGATGAAGTTGTCCTACGGACTAGAACCCTCCGGTTTATATAGACACCGGATAGGGTTAGGGTTACACAAAGTCGATTACAATGGTAGGAGATCTTGAATATCCGCATCGCCAAGCTTGCCTTCCACGACAAGGAAAGTCCCTTCCGGACACGGGGCGAAGTCTTCAATCTTGTATCTTCATAGTCCTGGAGTCCGGCTGAAGGTATAGTCCGGCTACCCGAACACCCCCTAATCCAGGACTCCCTCAGTCACTGCGCAGGTAGCAGGACCACGGTCACAACAGTCCGTGTGTTGCTTGCTACCTCTTGAGCACCGCGTTGGTTTTCCCTTGAAGAGGAAAGGGTGATGCAGTAAAGTAGCGTAAGTATTTCCCTCAATTTTTGAGAACCAAGGTATCAATCAAATAGGAGACCACGCTCGAGTCCCACGCACCTACACAAACAAATAAGAACCTCGCAACCAACGCGATAAAGGGTTGTCATTCCCTTCACGGTCACTTACGAGAGTGAGATCCGATAGAGATGATAAGATAATATTTTTGGTATTTTTGTGGTAAAGAGTAAAAGTAAAGAAAGCAAAATAAACGGTAATAGAAATAACGGGAGATTAATATGATGGAAGATAGACCCGGGGGCCATAGGTTTCACTAGTGGCTTCTCTCAAGATAGCATAAGTATTACGGTGGGTAAACGAATTACTGTCGAGCAATTGATAGAATTGAGCATAGTTATGAGAATATCTAGGTATGATCATGTATATAGGTATCACGTCCGTGACAAGTAGACCGACTCCTGCCTACATCTACTACTATTACTCCACACATCGACCGTTATCCAGCATGCATCTAGAGTATTAGTTCATAAGAACGGAGTAACGCTTTAAGCAAGATGACATGATGTAGAGGGATAAACTCATGCAATATGATATAAACCCCACCTTTTTATCCTCAATGGCAACAATACAATACGTGTCGTTTCCCCTACTGTCACTGGGATCGAGCACCGCAAGATTGAACCCAAAGCTAAGCACTTCTCCCATGGCAAGAAAGATGAATCTAGTAGGCCAAACCAAACTGATAATTTGAAGAGACTTGCAAAGATAACCAATTATACATAAAAGAATTCAGAGATGATTCAAATATTGTTCATAGATAATCTTGATCATAAACCCACAATTCATCGGATCTCGACAAACACACAACAAAAGAAGGTTACATCGAATAGATCTCCAAGAGAATCGAGGAGAACTTTGTATTGAGATCCAAAGAGAGAGAAGAAGCCTTCTAGCTAATTACTATGGACCTGAAGGTCTGAGGTAAACTACTCACACATCATTGGAGAGGCTATGGTGTTGATGTAGAAGCCCTCCGTGATCGATGCCCCCTCCGGCGGAGCGCTGGAAAAGGCCCCAAGATGGGATCTCATGGGTACAGAAGGTTGCGGCGGCGGAAATAGGGTTTTGGCTCCTCTGCTGATGGTTTGGGGGTACGTAGGTATATATAGGAGGAAGAAGTAGGTCGGTGGAGCTACGAGGGGCCCACGAGGGTGGAGGGTGCGCCCAAGGGGGTAGGCACGCCCTCCTGCCTCGTGGCCTCCTCGTTCATTTCTTGACGTCCACTCCAAGTCCTCTGGATCACGTTTGTTCCGAAAATCACGTTCCCGAGGGTTTTATTCCGTTTGGACTCCGTTTGACATCCTTTTCCTTCAAAACACTGAAATAGGAAAAAAATAGCAATTTGGGCTGGGCCTCCAGTTAATAGGTTAGTCCCAAAAATAATATAAAAGTGTATAATAAAGCCCATTAAACATCCAAAACAGAATATAATATAGCATGGAGCAATAAAAAAATTATAGATACGTTGGAGACGTATCAAGCATCCGCAGGCTTAATTCTTGCTCGTCCTTGAGTAGGTAAATGATAAAAACAGAATTTTTGATGTGGAATGCTACTTAGCATAATTTTCAATGTAATTCTCTTATTTGTGGTATGAATATTCAGATCCGAAAGATTCAAGATAAAAGTTCAATATTGACATAAAAGTAATAATACTTCAAGCATACTAACTAAGCAATTATGTCTTCTCAAAATAACATGGCCAAAGAAAGTTCATCCCTACAAAATCATATAGTTTGGTCATGCTCCATTTTCGTCACACAAGAATGCTCTCATCATGCACAACCACGATGATAAGCCAAGCAATTGTTTCATACTTTAGTAATCTCAATCTTTTTTCAACTTTCACGCAATATATGAGCGTGAGCCATGGATATAGCACTATGGGTGGAATATAATATAATGATGGGGGTTATGTGGAGAAGACAAAAAAGGAGAAAGTCTCACATTGACGTAGCTAATCAACGAGCTAGGGAGATGCCCATCGATTGATGTCAATGCAAGGAGTAGGGATTGCCATGCAACAGATGCACTAGAGCTATAAGATGCATGAAAGCTCAACAAAAGAAACTAAGTGGGTGTGCATCCAACTTGCTTGCTCATGAAGACCTAGGGCATTTGAGGAAGCCCATTGTTGGAATATGCAAGCCAAGTTCCACAATGAAAAATTCCCACTAGTATATGAAAGTGACAAAACAAGAGACTCTCTATCATAAAAATCATGGTGCTACTTTGAAGCACAAGTATGAAAAAAAAGGATAGTAGCATTGTCCCTTCTTTATTTTTCATTTTTTTGGGCCTTTCCTTTTTATTTTGGCCTTTCTCTTTTTTTTGGGACAATGCTCTATGAATGATGATCATCACACTTATATTTATTTACAACTCAATGGTTACAACTCGATACTAGAACAAAGTATGACTCTATATGAATGCCTCCGGAATATGCATGGTGGCTTTGCCACAAATACGATGTCAACTACATGATCATGCAAGGAAATATGACAATGATGAAACGTGTCATGATAAACGGAACGGTGGAAAGTTGCATGGCAATATATCTCGGAATGGCTATGGATGTCGGTGTTCTGGGAACGGGGATCCCCAGACTTGCCTGCCTGCGGCCTGCGGCGTAGCTCAAAGGGGGCCCAGCACGGCCCATCTTCATCAACACAAACTCGAGACCCTCGCGAGGGGCCAAACCTCGCGGGGAGGACGACGCAGAGCTTCCTCAGGCGCGGCCTCATCGGGCTGGCTCACGAGGAGGCAGAGAGATCAAGGCGGGGTACCTCACGAGGTGCCCATGATGCAAGCCATGATGACCAAGGGCGCCAGGCGGGCGCCAGCCTGCACAGTGTCCTCCCTTTCCTCTTTGGTGCTAAGGGAGCAAGCGCAGGAGGGAGGATCAAGCAAAGGCACCCATTTCGGTGCAACGAGACCAAGACCAGCTCCGCGAAAAGGAGGAGGTCATCGTGGAGCCCAAGCCAGCATCATCACCAGAGCCTTTGGCAGGCGAGGACCGACTTTAGTCAGGATAAGTGTACCAGATGTTCCCCTCCAAAATGGCCAACTGTTGGCGCCCTTCCCGCTCAATATTTGGGAAGAGGCCCAGGGCCTTTGCCTATAAATAGGACTAGCCACCCCAGGGTAGAGGCAATCAAGATCGACGCAGAAAACGGATCGGCGAATCGACCGGCAACCAGATAGAGAGAGAGAAGGGCGGCTGAACTCCCCCTAGCAGTTCATCGCCCCAGCCAAGAACAGACCCTCGCGAGGCTGTTCTTCCTTGTATTGTTCATCATCAGCCCAAGAGGGAATCCACCACACCACCACACTGGAGTAGGGTATTACACCACATCGGTGGCCCGAACCAGTATAAACTCTGTGTCTCTTGTGCTGTGTTCTTGATAGCTTAGATCTTTGCGATACGGAGAGGTAGAGAGCGTAATCTCCGTGCGCACCCCAGAGTTCGAACCTTAAGGGTCTGCCGAAACCCAAAATCCGACAATGGAAATGCCATAATAGGTAGGTATGGTGGCTGTTTTGAGGAAGATATAAGGAGGTTTATGTGTGACAGAGCGTATCGTATCACGGGGTTTGGATGCACCAGTGAAGTTTGCACCAACTCTCAAGGTGAGAAAGGGCAATGCACGGTACCGAAGAGGCTAGCAATGATGGAAGGGTGAGAGTGCGTATAATCCATGGGCTCAACATTAGTCAGAAAGAACTCACATACTTATTGCAAAAATGTACATGTCATCAAAAACCAAGCACTACGTGCATGCTCCTAGGGGGATAGATTGGTAGGAAAAGACCATCGCTCGTCCCCGACCGCCACTCATAAGGAGGACAATCAAAGAACACCTCAAGTTTCAAATTTGTTACACAACGTTTACCATACATGCATGCTACAGGACTTGCAACCTTCAACACAAGTATTTATCAAATTCACAACTACTCAACTAGCACAACTTTAATATCACTACCTCCATATCTCAAAACAATCATCAAGCATCAAACTTCTCTTAGTATTCAACGCACTTATAAGAAAGTTTTTACTAATCTTGGATGCCTATCATATTAGGACTAATTTCTCAATTTAAGAAAATTACCATGCTGTTTTGTAGGACTCTCAAAATGATATAAGTGAAGCATGAGAGAACAATAGTTTCTATAAAGACAAAACCACCGCCGTGCTCTAAAATATATAAGTGAAGCACTAGAGCAAAAACTATATAGGTCAAAAGATATAAGTGAAGCACATAGAGTATTCTAATAAATTCTGAATCATGTGTGTCTCTCTCAAAAGTGTATTCAGCGAGGAAGATTGTGGTAAACTAAAAGCAAAGACTCAAATCATACAAGACGCTCCAAGCAAAGCACTTATCATGTGGTGAATAAAAATATAGCTCCAAGTAAAGTTACCGATGGACGAAGACGAAAGAGGGGATGCCTTCCGGGGCATCCCCAAGCTTTGGCTTTTTGGTGTCCTTAGATTTATATTGGGGTGACTTGGGCATCCCCAAGCTTAGGATCTTGCCACTCCTTGTTCCATAATCCATCAAATCCTTACCAAAACTTGAAAACTTCACAACACAAAACTTAACAAAAAATTTAGTGAGCTCCGTCAGCGAAAGAAAACAAAATACCACTTCAAGGTACTGTATTGAACTCATTCTTTATTTATATTGGTGTTAAACTTACTGTATTCCAACTTCTCTATGGTTTATAAATTATTTTACTAACCATAGACTCATCAAAATAAGCAAACAACACATGAAAAATAGAATCTGTCAAAAACAGAACAGTCTGTAGTAATCAGTAACTAACGCAAACTTCTGGAACTCAGAAAAATCTACCAAAATAGGAAGACCTAAATAATTTGTTTATTGATCTTCTGCAATTGAAATCAGTATTTTATCACGTTCTGGTGATTTTTAACAATTGTTTTCGTGAACAGAAAGTGCTGGAATTTTCAGCAAGATCAAATAACTATCATCCAAGAAGATCCTATAGGTTTAACTTGGCACAAACACTAATTAAAACACAAAAACAAATCTAACCAGAGGCTAGATGGATTATTTATCATAAAACAGAAAGGAAAAATATTGGGTTGTCTCCCAACAAGCACTTTTCTTTAAAGCCTTTTAGCTAGGCATAGATAATTTTAATGATGCTCACATGAAAGACAAGAATTGAAGTGCAAAGAGAGCATCATAAAACACGTGACAAACACATCTAAGTCTAACATACTTCCTATGCATAGGCATATTATAAGCAAACAAATTATCATTGCAAGCAAAATTAGCATATGCAAGGAAGAAGAAAGAGACGATAGCAATCTCAACATGACGAGAGGTAATTTAGTAAGATGAAAATTTCTACCACCATATTTTCCTCTCTCATAATAATTACATGTGTGATCATAAGAAAATTCAACAAAATAGCTATCACATAAAATATTTTCAACACGATCCACATGCATGCGAAGTTGACACTCTTCCAAAATAGTGGGATTAACATTAACTAAAGTCATGACCTCTCCAAACCCATTTTTATCAAACGTTTCATAAGATTGAACATTCTCCAAATATGTGGGATCTGAAGTTGACACTCTTCCAAACCCACTTTCAATATTCTTGCAAACACTATTATGAATCTCATATTCATCATGGGGCTTAAATAAATTTTCAAGATCATAAGAAGAATCACCCCAATCATGATCATTGCAACATGTAGTAGACATAGCAAAACTAGCATCCCCAAGCTTAGGGTTTTGCATATTATTAGCACAATTGACATCAAGAGAATTTATAGTAAAATCATTGCAATCATGCTTTTTATTCAAGGAGCTATCGTGAATCTCTTCATAAATTTCTTCATCACAATTTTCAGATTCACGAATTTCAAGGAAAACTTCATAAATATAATCTAGTGCACAAAACTCTCTAGCAATTGGTTCATCATAATTGGGTCTCTTAAAAAGATTGGAAAGCGGATGAGGATCCATAGATCTTAGGTTCTCTGTTTAGCAATAAATACACAACTATTCCAACCAAATGAGCAGTCGAGCCAAGTAAGACATCAAGGCAAATGAAAAGACGAACAGAAGAAGGGCGAATAAAATGGCAAGGGTGAACTGGGGGAGACGAAAACAAGAGGAAAATGGCAAATAATGTAATGCGAGGGATAAGAGTTTGTGATAGGTACTTGGTATGTCTTGACTTGTGCATAGAATCCCCGGCAACGGTGCCAGAAATCCTTCTTGCTACCTCTTGAGCACTGCGTTGGTTTTCCCTTGAAGAGGAAAGGGTGATGCAGTAAAGTAGCGTAAGTATTACCCTCAGTTTTTGAGAACCAAGGTATCAATCAAATAGGAGACCACGCTCGAGTCCCACGCACCTACACAAACAAATAAGAACCTCACAACCAACACGATAAAGGGGTTGACAATCCCTTCACGATCACTTACGAGAGTGAGATCCGATAGAGATGATAAGATAATATTTTTGATATTTTTATGGTAAGGAGTAAAAGTAAAGAAAGAAAAATAAACGATAATAGAAATAACGGGAGATTAATATGATGGAAGATAGACCCGGGGGCCATAGGTTTCACTAGTGGCTTCTCTCAAGATAGCATAAGTATTACGGTGGGTAAACGAATTACTGTCGAGCAATTGATAGAACTGAGCATAGTTATGAGAATATGTAGGTATGATCATGTATATAGGCATCATGTCCGTGACAAGTAGACCGACTCCTGCCTGCATCTACTACTATTACTCCACACATCGACCGCTATCTAGCATGCATCTAGAGTATTAAGTTCATAAGAACGGAGTAACGCTTTAAGCAAGATGACATGATGTAGAGGGATAAACTCATGCAATATGATATAAACCCCATATTTTTATCCTCGATGGCAACAATACAATACATGTCGTTTCCCCTACTGTCACTGGGATCAAGCACCGCAAGATTGAACCCAAAGCTAAGCACTTCTCCCATTGCAAGAAAGATCAATCTAGTAGGCCAAACGAAACGGATAATTTGACGAGACTTGCAAAGATAACCAATCATACATAAAAGAATTCGGAGAAGATTCAAATATTGTTCATAGATAATCTTGATCATAAACCCACAATTCATCGGATCTCGACAAACACACCGCAAAATAAGATTACATCGAATAGATCTTCAAGAGAATCGAGGAGAACTTTGTATTGAGATCCAAAGAGAGAGAAGAAGCCATCTAGCTAAAAAATATGGACCCGAAGGTCTGAGGTAAACTACTCACACATCATCGGAGAGGCTATGGTGTTGATGTAGAAGCCCTCCGTGATCGAAGCCCCCTCTGGCGGAGTGCCGGAAAAGGCCCCAAGATGGGATCTCACAGGTACAGAAGGTTGCGGCGGTGGAAATAGGGTTTTGGTTCCTCTGCTGATGGTTTGGGGGTACACAGGTATATATAGGAGGAAGAAGTAGGTCGGTGGAGCTACGAGGGGCCCACGAGGGTGGAGGGCGCGCCCAGGGGGGTAGGTGTGCCCCCTGCCTCATGGCCTCCTCGTTCGTTTCTTGACATCCACTCCAAGTCCTCTGGATCATGTTTGTTCTGAAAATCATGTTCCCGAAGGTTTTATTCCGTTTGGACTCCGTTTGATATCCTTTTCCTTTGGAACACTGAAATAGGCAAAAAAATAGCAATTTGAGCTGGGCCTCCAGCTAATAGGTTAGTCCCAAAAATAATATAAAAGTCTATAATAAAGCCCATTAAACATCCAAAACAGAATATAATATAGCATGGAACAATAAAAAATTATAGTTACGTTGGAGACGTATCATTGCCATGGTTATTGTGTCCTAGTTTATTGTGGCCACTAGAAAAGTGCGGAAAAAGAACTACAGTGACTACAAGCAAACAACTAAACAAGACAATAAGGAAATAAATAAGCAAGGAACTAACACTAGGCTATTACGGCTATTACACATATTACATCCACTGGGCATCAAAGTTCGCCACCGGTGCAAATATAGGGAATAAAGCAGCATATTACATACACTGGCCGTCTAAATTGGCCACCAGTGCAAATAAACGCAGCAGCAAAACAAGCCCATAACCAAAACAACTTCAGAAGAGCTTGATACGTCTCCAACATATCTATTTTTTCTCATGCTTTTCCTCTTGTTTTGGACTCTAATTTGCATGATTTGAATGAAACTAACCCCGGCTGATGCTGTTTTCAGCAGAACTACCATGGTGTTGTTTTTGTGTAGAAATAAAAGTTCTCAGAATGGAATGAAACTTTGCGAGGATTTTTTATATCAATAATAAGAATTTCTCGGGCCAAGACCTGCCAGAGGGGCACCTGGGTGGGCACAACCCACCAGGGTGCGCCCCCCTCTCCTGGCGCGCCCAGGTGGGTTGTACCCACCTGGTGGCCCCGCTGATGACCCCCTGATACTATAAAATCACATATTTCCAGAAAAAATTAGGGAAAAAGAATTATCGCGATCCACGAGACAGAGCCGCCGCCAAGCCCTGTTCTTCCTCGGAAGGGCAGATCTGGAGTCCGTTTGGGGCTCCGGAGAGGGGGGGGCCTTCGTTCTTCGTCGTCACCAACCCATCTCCATCGCCAATTCCATGATGCTCCCTGCCGGGTGTGAGTAATTCCTTCGTAGGTTCGCTGGTCGGTAAGGAGTTGGATGAGATTCATCATGTAATCGAGTTAGTTTTGTTAGGGCTTGATCCCTAGTATCCACTATGTTCTTAGGTTAATGTTGCTATGAATTTGCCATGCTTAATGCTTGTCACTTTGGCCCCGGGTGCCATGAACTCAGATCTGAACCGTTTATGAATTCATCATTATATCCATGTTTTAGATCCGAACTTGCAAGTTATAGTCATCTACTACGTGTTATAATCCGGCAACCCCGGAGTGACAACAACCGGGCCCACTCCCGGTGATGACCGTAGTTTGAGGAGTTCCTGTATTCACTATGTGTTAATGCTTTGTTCTGGTTCTCTATTAAAAGGAGGCCTTAATATCCCTTAGTTTCCAATATGGACCCCGCTGCTACGGGAGGGTAGGACGAAAGATGTCATGCAAGTTCTTTTAATAAAGCACGTATGACTATTTATGGAATACATGCCTACAATATGTCGATGAACTGGAGCTAGTACCGTATCGCCCTAGGTTATAACCGTCACCGATCCAATGCCTATGAATTTATCCTATATTGTTTCTGCTAAGTTACTATTGCTATCATCACTGTTACACTTGCTAAAAAATTACTGCTATCACTGTTACTGTTATCGTTGCTGCTGTCACTACTATCAATACTATCATATTACCGTGCTACTGATTACTTGCTGCAGATAATTAATCTCCAGGTGTGGTTGAATTTACAACTCAGTTGCTAATACCTTCAAATATTCTTTGGCTTCCCTTGTGTCGAATTTATAAATTTGGGTTGAATACTCTACCCTCGAAAACGTTGCGATCCCCTATACTTGTGGGTTATCAGAGCTCAAGAAACGTTATCCTGGGTATCCACCATGCTGGCAATAAGCTTAGCAATCTTATTAGCTTTGTCCTGTTTGGCGCTAAAATCCTCCAACGCTTGTTGTTGCACCAGAAAGTATGCATCTGAATGCTCCAGGGACTTCCGCAGTCCTTCCGCTTCTTGTCGCAGAACAGCTGATCGATGTCTTTCAGCTTGTAGTTGAGACTCAAGAAACCGAACTGATTCAGACAATGAGTTTGTATAGCTTGTGCAAGCGGTAGTGGCTAGTAATTTGAACACTAAACCAAGACAGGACTTTGGGGTTGTCTCACTGTCTTCAAGATAGTCTTCCCTAGCTGTTTTATCAGCTTTGTTGGAGACCAACAAGGATGACTCACTATCCTGAACCTTATCTGCATTACTTCCTTTACCATTGCTTAATAAGGCACTCTTCCCCAATATTCTGTCAGCATTCTAAAAGAAGAAACAAGCAGACGCATAACAGGTTTAGCATGTACTAGTATATGAAACTCATTTCGGTGAACCAGTTCATTAGTAAGGTGGACATGATTAAACTACCAACTCTTCTATTGCCAAGTAGTACATAATAAAAGCATCAAACAAACATATATCTATGTCCTATGGTCACTGCATTGTCTTGCCAAATCAAAATAGAGACACGGTTCAAATCATATCAGTTCAAGACAAAGCAACAGTGAAAGAATACAAAGCGTGGGAAACTACACGGCACAACAAGATTTCAGATGGGTACCACGGGTCTACATGTACAACAACACTATTGGCTCTGTTGTGATGCTAGTAATATGCATGATATGAGAAGTCAACTGTATACACCATTGAAATTGAAATCAACAGAGTTATTGATAAGAGCAAACCTGTTAAATAAACATGCGTGAACATACCTGCTGTGCCATTGGAGTTTCGATTGGATCCTTCAATTTAAAAATAAGTCTGTATGAGTAAATACAGTGATACAAGAGCAAAGTAGTATGCACGATAGCAATGGAATATTAAATTAGAACAATTGTTCTTTAGGTTTAAGCACTTGTTCTACATGAACAAAGTATAGTAAGATGCAAGAATATAGTACTTAAAATAGAAAATGAGCTCATAGACCTTACCAAATTCTTGGTTCGGGGCCCGTACAGAACAAGATGTTCCAGTCATCGTCCAGTAAATGTGTCTCAGGACAACATAAGGGAATTTGATGAGTTTCTTTGCCAGTGAAGTACATTTTCTTCAGGTAATTCTGATACTGCCACCAAGCATTCTTGAAGATAGCAGAGGTATTAGCACAGGTTACCTCATCCTGAGTTTCCAAATCGGTCCTTTTCTGTAGAGAAAAATGGGAAATTTTGCTGTATTATAACCATCATGGAGGTAGAATGTATGGGATAAAGCAAAGTAATTGTCATGAATAACATTACTTACACATAACTCCAAGATGGGAAGATACACACATAGGATTTAACAACATCAAATGCGATAGATGCTAAACTACGACTGGCTGGTTGTGCTTCCTCCAGAGGAATAGGCGTACTAACTGGTGGAGTTGGGGTTCGCCGTGGTAGTACTGGCCCTTTGGGCATCGGAGCTGCCTTACTAACTGCTCTTGTTTGGGAGCTCTATGATGGAGATGGTGCTGTGTCAACAGGAACTGGGTTACTGTCTGCTGGGGTTGGGGTTAGATTGGGTGAAGCTGGTTCTCTGTTCATCACAGTAGGGGTACAATCTACGAGAGTCTAGGTTATGTGTGGTAGGGCTGGTTCTCGTGCATGTACAATTGGGGTGCTATCTCCACCAAGAGGTAGCACTGTTTTATTTGAAGACCGTGTTTTTACTCCACTAGATACTGGCATCACCCGCTCCAATTCAAATGGCTGATAAACAGGAAACATAGTTGAATGTACAGACATTGTATGATAGACAAATGCAATAAATAGTGTGGAAAAAAGAGGGCATGAAATAGTTGACATGTATATTGTTGAACTAAAATGGATAGCATGACATAATTTCACATATATGATGTCTATCTAAACTGGATAGCATAGCATAACATAATTCAAAGATATGATGAATAACTAAACCTGATCGCATGACATAATTCACATACATGTTATCTAAGTAATCAGGATCGCGTGATTTAAT
Source organism: Aegilops umbellulata (assembly GCA_032464435.1). Taxonomy (NCBI): domain Eukaryota; kingdom Viridiplantae; phylum Streptophyta; class Magnoliopsida; order Poales; family Poaceae; genus Aegilops; species Aegilops umbellulata. Next base: position 367,167,739 of record CP136054.1, on the reverse strand, counting down.
TCACATATTTGATTTATATGCTAAACAGTGGGCATTCGCATATATGATGTCTGAACTAAGAACATGGTGTTGAATATTGTGTATATGATGTTAAACTATGCAATGCAAGACACCATATGCATGATATGAGTAGTATAACCGTGCCAAGTTAGAGCATACACCTTGGTGGGGGAATATGACTGGTCATTTGTCTCTAAATCCATCTCTGAGGAGCTATCGGGACCCAACAAGAGATCTGCTTCGACAGGTAGCACTGTCTGCTCTGAAGGCCTTGTTTTCACTCCAGATTTTTCTCATCTCCCACCCAAATGGCTGATTCACAGGAAGAGTAGTTTAATGTACAAACATTGTCGACAAATGGAAATGTAATGAAGAAAAGGATGGGCAAGATATCATTCAAATATATGATGCCTAGTTAAACAGAATGGCATTGCACATTTCACATATATTATGGGTGGCTAAAAGACATGAGACTGCATAATTCCCATATATGATATAGAAACTAAACAAGTGGCATTATAGAACATGTCTAAACTAAGCAGATGACATATATGATGTCAAAAGTAGGCACTGCAAGGCAACATATGCATGATATGACTAACATCATCATGCCAAGGTAGAGCAAACACCTTGGGGGGTAAATAGGAGTGGTCAGCCGCGTCTGAATCCGCCTCAGAACAGATATCTTCCTCTGGATTACAATCTGGAGAGGGGGGATGGTTTGCCATTGAACCTGTTAGGAAGGCAACTTATCTTTATTGAAGGCCCAAGGGGAATATATATTACACATGACTTGAGGTGCAAGGAAACTGAACATAGACTAATAAGGATTCCTAGACCAATACTAATACTCCTTAACACCCCCCTCAAATGCAAAGCGTATGCAATAGCATTGCATTTGAAGAAGTGTAATACTAAAGATAAAAATATAATCCAAATCTGCGTCTTGAGAGTGTCGCCGTAGCATGAAGAGTCTTCAAAACATGTCGATCGCCAAAGGGGATAACGAAGAGATGTCACATCAGAGGAAGACACCACATCACTTGAAGATACAAGATAAGTATCAAGAGAAGATGGGTTGTCAAAAGAAGATGGCACATCAAGAGAAGAAGCATTTCTTAAAGAATCTATGCCCATTCTCTTGCCGTCGTGCTTCTTTTGCCGTCAGTTTTCATGGGCCATGACAAAGAGATGTCACATTAGAGGAAGACACCGCATCACTTGAAGATACAAGATAAGTATCAAGAGAAGATGGGTTGTCAAAAGAAGATGGCACATCAAGAGAAGAAGCATTGCTTAAAGAATCATGGACCATGAAAACCGATGGCGAAAGAAGCACGGCGGCAAGAGAATGTGCTTAGATCAACAATGCAAAGAGAGGCCACATAAATCCTACACAAAGGACAATGACCAGAAAAAGGCTGGCGGACAAAAGTTTGATGGACTCGCATGACATGAGAAACGCAAAATATCAACGGATTTGGTGGACGCAGTGGAAATTATAGAAAACGAGAAAGCTAGAAAGCACACATGAAGAAGCAAAAGGCATTGTGTATGCAGAAGACATTGGGAAAAAATCAAGATAGAAACAGAGTAGATGCTAGCACGCGGCCATGTACGTGGCAGAAAGGCAGCAACTAGCAGGCAGGAGTGTACGCAACAGCAAGGCATTAGGTAGCATAGCAGCAAACACGCCGTTAGAAGCAACCGACCAAGATGAGCATATGCGGGTGGCGAGAGGCAGTGGCGTTGACCAAGATGAAATCCATCGATCTGAGTAGCGGCCAACAATGCCTAGCATCGATCTGATGCGGGATGGCAGCTAGCATCAGTTGCAGGAAGAGCCACACGCGGGCAGCAGACAGACTGACAGAGAGAGACGCCGGGCAGAGGCCGGTGGATGTGTGCGACGCAATCTAAAGAGGCACTTTATCTGGATGGAAGGACGATGGGATTCGACACGATGGCGCAGCGGACGAAAGAGGGAGATAGACAATGGCAACCAGCAAGAAAAGCATCGACGACCCATGAGATTGGATCGGGAGGGCGAGTTGCGGCGCCCGAGAAAAATAACCTAAGCTCTAATACCATGTTAGGAAAGCAACTTATCTTTACTGAAGGCCCAAGGGGCATATGTATATTACACATGACTTGAGGTGCAAGGAAACTGAACATAGACTAATAAGGACTCCTAGACCAATACTAATACTCCTTAACAGAACCCACCATGGAGTGATGTCTGCATGACATTGTATTGCCGCGCAAAACTCTTCTCTTTTTCTCTACATGTTCAGCATGACTGTGTACAATATCTGATATGCATACGAAAAAATATGGTGAGATTATCTAAGGAGAGCATGCAGAAATCTAGAGTGATGGTAACAACCAATGGATGGATCCAAAAATAATGATAGCAGGCTGATGATTGCTTTAATTTAATAAGAAGACAGATGATGATTGCTTTATTATTTGTTTCCCACCCAAGATGAACAACATAGGCATACCCTAGGCGAACCAGATATTAGACAGAGATACTATTCATTGCTGCCTCGACATGTGCCCCACAACTAGAACTCAAGTTTGAACATTAATTTGGACCTGACTTGGAATCTAAGAGGTGAACAGGACGATAAAGTAGCAGGTAATTTTAAGCAATGCATAACATAAGCAGAAACAAAAGAGTGCGACCTCTCTCGTGGACCCGTGTATTCCTCTGGTTCATGTGCTAAGTCGATGATGGTGATGCCGTTGTGGTGGGTGCCAGCGGCAGGGAAGGAGATCTGAGGCGGCGAAAGACGGTCAGGAATTGTGATGTCTTGTTTGGTGGACGCTTATGTCGATGGAGCAGCTCAGATGAGGTGGAAGACGTCGCGGTAGGAGCAGTACAAACCACACAAAGTTTCCTTCGACACCTAGCTGTAACTGAAGTAATTCTGTAAGAGCTCATTTGGTTTGATTGATTCTAAAAACGCAGGGATAGGAAAAACACCAGAATAGGATAGGAATGCACATGGTAAAGAGAGCATTTGTAAACACATGATTTCTGTCGACTTGGGTGTTTGGTTCACAGGAATTGGAAGAGCAGAGGAATGCAAAGAAACATGGACAAAATAAAGTGAAACCATATGAAAGCGTGTACAGTTAGAATGTTATTCTGCCACTAATGCACTTGGTCTTGTTTTCATGCATAGGATTTTGAAAAGTAGGTCTAGGTGGATGTTTTGCTCCATTCCTTTCAACAAAATGCATGCATAGTTGAATAGTAGAGTGACATAGGAAAATTTCCTATTGCTATGTTTCTCCGTTGAACCAAAATAGCCCTAATGGATCGACATGAATGTAGAGTAATAAGTGATGCGACAAGTGTAGAACCTCTTTGCCGTAGCCATGTCGACCTCAGCATCATTGTGTTGGTCATTGAAGAAGTTGAGGCAGAGGTGGCTGTCGGAGGTGTGGAGGAAGATCTGAGGAATCTGTAGACGGCGTCCAGGGCAGTGCTCTGTTGTGATGGATCGTTCCGTCGTTGGAGCAGCTCCAGTGAGCCGTAAGACGTCAAGGCTGAAGCAACACAAACAGACATCGTTAATCTCAAGTGGGATTCTAATAGCATCTCCAATAGATGATGTAAAATGCATTACCAAAAAGTGATAGATGTAAAATTTACATCACAAAAAACCACCTGACTACAACAGACGAGGTAAAAACTGTTGACTCTAAACTTAACTGTTGAAACTGAAATTTACTATGGAATCTGAATGTTACTGTCGAAACTGAACGCAATGGTAGTAGAGAGGCACTTCACATGTAGCTTAGGGAGGGCATGCGGTTCATGTTCAACCTGCACCCCCCTGAGCCGCCAGCTACCACTGGCCGAACCCCGCGCCGCCTCGCCGCCCCGAAAGAACTCCCCACCGCCGCCTCGCCACCTCGAAGCAACTCCCCACCGCCTTGCCGCCACGAAACAACTCCCCACCGCCGGTCCGCCGCCGCCTTGCCGCCCCGAAACAACTCCCCACCGCCGGTCCGCCGCCGCCTTGCCGCCCCGAAACAACTCCCCATCGCCGGTCCGTCGCCGCCCCGTCCAGCCCTCTAGCCCCCCCCCCACACCAAGCTTTTTCTCCGGCCATCCCCACGCCACCACCCCACCACCGCGCCCCCACCACCGGCGAGCACCGCCCCCACCCAGAACCCTAAGATAGATAGTGGGATACCTCTCTGGCGAGCCACCCTCCCCACCGCGGGTGGTTCTTCCTTAACTCCGGCGAGCCCCCCACCCCCTGAAAATCGACTGACCCAAAAGTCGATTTAGTCGACTGAAGTGTAGCTAAATCAGAGCAGAGTAGCAGCACAAGCAAGGGGGAGAGCAGCAGCAGCAGCGCGAGCGAGCGAGAGCTGGAGCAGCAGCAACAGCAGATCCAGATGGTATGGCCGCCGCCGCCGAAGGGGCCTCGCACTGGGGAAGAGCCGTCGTGGAGATGTCGCCCGCGGCACCGGCTTCGAGGTAGCCGCTCCATGGGGATGCGGGATGGAGCACCGTCGGCGCCGGGAGATGGAGTTAAGGAGAAGGTGTGATGCAATGAGTGTACAACCTCTTTAGTGGCGCCGAGTAGGCATCGGCTTCGTCCGAGGAGTCGGTGAGGATGTTATGGTTCCGGTGGAGCAGGTTAAGGCGCCGCTGTGGGGATGGAGCAGCCACGATAGACAAGGCAATCATCGAAGCAGCTCCTTGGAGGTGGAGGACGGGGCGGCTGAACCGGCGGGACGACGAGATGGACGACGGATCCTCATTCGAGGAGGTGGATGAGGGACGTCGAGCTGTTGTGGTGGACGACATCGTCGGGGAAGAGGCTTCGGCTGGGTAGCGGTGAGGTGGTGGACGGAGGAGGGTGGGGTTTCACGGCTGGAGCGAAGAGGTTATGGCGGCCTGGTATTTCGAATGGCAAAAAGGAGGCGATGGGAGGGGGAACCATGACTTAGGGACACACTTGTCCAAAATGTAGGGTGTGTTAAAGTACCCCCATCGATTTGAACTAGCGGCCCTTCCAGCTCAGGGTTAGAAGGGTGATTTTGTGTGTCGGGATTTGGCAGCTGGAGGGAGTTTTCGCGCGCGTTGTATTTTCGGGATAGCAAGGCACGGGTTGTGAGCGCCAGATTTGGGAGCATGACATCTGAATTTTTGGGATATAACAAGGCGCGGGTTGAATTTTAGGGACAAGCCTAACGTGTAATATTGTACTTGTACGTACCAAATCAATTCACACTTCCCTCAACGAAAAAATGAAAAAAAATAAAACTATTCACACCACACAAAGAGAGAGTCTTGTCCAGTTTTACTATACAAATGCTATTCAAAGCTACTCCCTCCTTCCATCTATATAGGTCCCAATGCGTTTCTCGAGGCTAACTTTGACCAAATATTAGAGCAATAATATATGACATGCAACTTACACAAAGCACACCATTAAATTCATGTGTCAAAGGAGCTTTCAATGATATAATTTTCACATTGTGCATGTCATGTACTATTAATCTTGTCTAGTCAAAGGCGGTCTTAAAAAATGCATTAGGCCCTATATAGATGGAAGGAGGGAGTATGAATCCATGTTATGTCTGAGGGAGTTCTGTATTAGGGGGTATCCGGACAGCCTAACTATATCCTTTGGCCGGACTGTTGGACTATGAAGATACAAGATTGAAGACTTCGTCCCGTGTCCGGATGGGACTATCCTTGGCGTGGAAGGCAAGCTTGGAAATACAGATATGTAGACCTCCTTCTTTGTAACCGACTCTATGTAACCCTAGCCCCCTCCGGTGTCTATATAAACCGGAGGGTTTAGTCCGTAGGACCAAGAACAACAATCATACCATAGGCTAGCTTCTAGGGTTTAGCCTCTTCGATCTCGTGGTAGATCAACTCTTGTAATACCCATATCATCAATATCAATCAAGCAGGAGTAGGGTTTTACCTCCATCGAGAGGGCCCGAACCTGGGTAAAAACATCGTGTCCCCTGTCTCCTGTTACCATCCGCCTAGACCGCACAGTTCGGGACCCCCTACCAGAGATCCGCTGGTTTTGACACCGACATTGGTGCTTTCATTGAGAGTTCCTCTGTGTCGTCATCGTCAGGATTGATGGCTCCTTCGATCATCAATAGTGATGCAGTCTAGGGTAAGACTTTTCTCCCCGGACAGATCTTTGTATTCGGCGGCTTCCAACTACGGGCCAACTCGCTTGGCCATCTGGAGCAGATCGAGAGTTATGCCCCTGGCCATCAGGTCAGGTTTGGAAGCTTAAACTACACGGCCGACATCCGCGGAGACTTGATCTTCGACGGATTCGAGCCCCTGCCGAGTGTGCCGCATCGTCACGATGAGCATGATTTAGCTCTGCCGTCGGACAATGTTCAGGAGATCGCACCTGTAATCGCTCCGACCCTCAATTCGGAGCCAATTGCGCCATCCATGGACAAGTGGCTAGACCCTGCCACGGAGGCCGCAGTCTCAGCGGCGATCGAGCCGAATACCAACCTTACCCTTCACGAGAGCCGTGACTCCAAACTGTCGGATTCTTCCCCGGCCACGGACTCCGAACCGCCTGCGCCCGTGCCTGTCGAATCCGACTGGGCGCCGATCATGGAGTTCACCTCCGCGGATATCTTTCAGCACTCGCCCTTCGGCAACATACTGAACTCGTTAAAGTCCCTCTCCTTGTCTGCAAAAACCTGGACGAACTATGTCCGGCAGGATTGGGATGCGGATGACGAAGAAATTCGCCGCCCACCCACCACCCACTTAGTAGCCACTGTCGATGATTTGACCGACATGCTCGACTTCGACTCCGAAGACATCGATGGTATGGACAACGATGCAGGAGACGAACAGGAACCACTGCCTACAGGGCACTGGATAGCCACCTCATCATATGATATATATATATATATATATATATATATATATATATATATATATATATATATATATATATATATATATATATATGGTGGACACACCCAAGCGCCGACGTCAGCGGCGCCTCTCTAAGTCTCGCCAAAGCAAAAGCGGTGATACCGGCACAGGAGATAATAACACTCTGGATAGTGCCGAAGATAACGACAATCTCCTCCAGCAAGATTCAGAGCAGGAGGACGGAGAAGCCAGCCCTCCTGAGAGAGCGGCAGATGGAGAGGCGGAGGATGATAATTACATGCCTCCCTCCGAAGACGAGGCAAGCCTCGACGATGATGAATTTGTCATGCCTGAGGATCCCGTCGAACAAGAGCGCTTCAAGCGCCGGCTTATAGCCACGGCAAATAGCCTTAAGAAAAGCAACAACAGCTTCGAGCTGATCAAGATTTGCTAGCTGACAGATGGACTGAAGTCCTGGCGGCCGAGGAATATGAACTCGAACGCCCCTCCAAGAGTTACCCAAAGCGCAGGTTGCTACCCCGGTTAGAGGAGGAAGCATTAAAGCCTACATCTCCAGCGTATGATGTGGCTGATCGGCCACCTCGTGGCCGCGATAGAGCGGCATTTCTGCCAAAGGCCAAGCCCGCACCCCGGCGCCACTCAAATAAAAAGGCATGAGGAAATACGCTAGACCTGCGAGACGTATTGGAGGACAAAGCAAAACACGCAAGATCGATCTACGGATCACGAGGGCGCGCCACTACGCGAGACGATAACCGTCACGCCGGATACAGTAAAAGTAAAACCGGTCGGGCCAAACACAGCAGACAAGACTCATATGAGCCGCGTCGCGATATAGCCCAGTACAGAAGCACCGCACATCCCCTATGCTTCACAGACGAAGTAATGGATCACCAAATCCCAGAGGGTTTCAAACCCATAAATATCGAATCATACGATGGTACAACAGATCCTGCGGTATGGATCGAGGATTACCTCCTACATATCCACATGGCCCACGGTGATGATCTACACGCCATCAAATACCTTCCACTTAAAATCAAAGGACCAGCTCGGAATTGGCTGAACAGCTTGCCAGCAGAATCCATTGGCTGTTGGGAAGATCTGGAAGCCGCATTCCTCGACAACTTCCAGGGCACTTATGTATGACCACTAGATGCCGATGACTTGAGCCACATAATTCAGCAGCCAGAGGAATCTGCCAGGCAATGCTGGACACGATTCCTAACCAAGAAAAACCAAATCGTCGACTGTCCGGATGCAGAGGCCCTAGCAGCTTTTAAGCATAACATCCGCGACGAGTGGCTCACCCGGCACCTGGGCCAGGAAAAGCCGAAATCTATGGCAGCCCTCACGACACCCATGACCTGCTTTTGCGCGGGAGAGGACAGCTGGCTGGCTCGCAGCAATAACATATCAAAGAACCCTGGTACTTCGGATACCAAGGATAGCAATGGCAGGTCACGTCGCAACAAACACAAGCGCCGCATCAACAACAACAATACTGAGGATACGACAGTCAATGCCGGATTCAGAGGCTCTAAACCCGGTTAGCGGAAAAAGCCATTCAAAATAAGCACTTCGGGCCCGTCCAGTTTGGACCGAATACTCGATCGCTCGTGTCAAATACACGGCACCCCCGACAAGCCAGCCAATCATACCAACAGAGAATGTTGGGTGTTCAAGCAGGCCGGCAAGTTAAATGCTGAAAACAAGGACAAGGGGCTACATAGCGATGACGAGGAGGAGCCCCGGTCGCCGAACACCGGAGGACAGAAGAGGATCCCCCCACAAGTGCGGACGGTGAACATGATATATGCAACCCACATCCCCAAGAGGGAACGGAAGCATGCGCTCAGGGACGTATATGCGTTGGAGCCAGTCGCCCCAAAGTTCAACACATGGTCCTCCTGTCCGATCACCTTCGATCGCAGGGACCACCCCACTAGTATCCGTCATGGCGGATTCGCCGCACTGGTCCTAGACCCAATCATTGATGGATTTCACCTCACTCGAGTCCTTATGGACGGTGGCAGCAGCCTGAACCTGCTTTATCAGGACACAGTGCGCAAAATGGGTATAGACCCCTCAAGGATCAAACCCACAAAAACGACCTTCAAAGGTGTCATACCAGGTGTACATGCCCATTGCATAGGCTCAGTCACACTGGAAGTGGTCTTCGGATCCCCGGATAACTTCCAAAGCGAAGAGTTAATCTTCGATATAGTCCCGTTCCGCAGTGGCTACCACGCACTGCTCGGGCGAACCGCCTATGCGGGATTCAATGCGGTACCGCATTATGCATACCTCAAGCTCAAGATGCCAGGACCTCAGGGGGTCATCACAGTCAATGGAAACACAAAGCGCTCTCTCCGAACGGAGGAGCACACTGCGGCCCTCGCAGCAGAAGCGCAAAGCAGCCTCTCAAGGCAATTCACCAGTTCGACGATCAAACACCCGGACGCCGTCAAGCGCGCCCGGAGTAATTTGCAACAAGACCGTCTGGCATGTTCCGAGATCGCATAGCAATGCGGCCCCCACCCCAGTCCTAGCCAAACGGTGAAATTCGTGCCACGCGTACATAATTACGCATTGAAAGTACCATGGACATAGGTAGGGGGCACAACTATGCCATGCCCCAAAACGCGGCTCAACCGCACTAGGGGCTTCCCTCTTTGTTATTCTTTCTCTCTTTCAGGAATTTACTCTCTGGAAGCCCAGTCCGGCAGTATGATTGCCGGACACACGATACAACAACCAAGGAGGCAGAAAGCTACGTCGCATCATGGAACTCCCAGGTGGTCTCTGATAACGAGCGAAATACCTGCTTTAAATACCATTCCATAGCTTGCCCTTGGAGTGGACATGTCAAATAGTCCTATTTTTTTTGCTTATCGCACTACTTGTACCATTCTGCTTCGGCGCACCTTTTTGAATAAACAATGCATAGCACTAGTCTATTACGACATTATCTGTTCTTCCTTATATATATATATATATATATATATATATATATATATATATATATATATATATGTTCATTCATGACATTCAGCACCCGTACACTCTGGTACGGCCAATACGCCAGGGGCTTAAGTACCCCATAATACGGCGTGAGAAGTCCGAACACTTTCGACACTGCGGCACCCCGAACTTATAGCATTATATGCATCAGCTCCGAATCATGTCTTGGGTCAATAGTTGGGTTTGCCCGGCTCCCATGTTTTGGTACCTTACGTTCTGCTATATCGGCTAACGTAGCACTGGGAGAACTACTGCGATTGTGCCCTGGTTCATCTGGGCAAGCACCTCAGTAGAGAAAGCTAAAACTGACTGTCATGATAAGGCGAGAGCTGGTCGCTGTTCGAGAGGTCTCGAGTCCCTAAAGACTTATGCCGCTTAGAGCGAGGAGTCGGCTTTGTCCGGCTTAGGCGTGTATAGCGCCCTGAATTTGGCGAATACTAGGGGCTTCGCCAAAATTTAAAATTGTAGACTTCTATGGCTAAGTGAGAGTGATAAAGCATTATAGTCCGATTGCCTTGTTCGTTGTGCTGAGCACCTCCCTCGAAGGACTCCAGAATGGGAAAAAGAGTGCTCAGATTTATCCCGAACACCCCAGCACTCGTGGCATGGGGGCAGAAGCCGACGACTCGCCATCTCTCAGATTTGATAAACAGCCGCATAGAAGGTAATGTTTTAAATTCAAACAAGCGTTGCATAGCGCATATGAACAAGTTTTCATAATGCAGGATCACACGAGCAAGTTCACTCAAAAATTACATCTTTGGAACACTCATCCGCCACAAGGCGGGCACCCTTCAGGACGCCCTCATAATACATCTCAGGGTGGCGATGCTCCTTGCCCTGCGGAGGCCCCTCCTTTACCAGCTTCTCGGCGTCCATCTTGGCCCAGTGCATCCTCGCACGGGCAAAAGCCCGGCGTGCGCCTTCGACTCAGATGGACCGCTTTATGACTTCCAGCCGTGGGCAAGCATCCACAAGCCGCCTCACCAGGCCGAAGTAGCTGTTGGGAAGGGCGTCGCCGGGCCACAGCCGGACTATAAGACCCTTCATGGCCTGTTCGGCCGCCTTATGGGGCTCGACCAATTGCTTCAGCTGGTCGCTTAAGGGCACCGGGTGTTCGGCCTCAGTATACTGAGACCAGAACACCTTCTCCATCGAGCTCCCCTCCTCGGCTCGGTAGTACTTTGCGGCATCCGACATGCTGCGGGGCGAATCTGCGAATGCTCTTGGAGAGCTCCGGACTCGGGTAAGTAACAAGTAATTTACTTTCACGTGCTTGCTTTGCATAATGAGTGCCTTACCCGCCGCTATATTCTTCATCGCCTCAATTTCCTGGAGGGCCTTTTGGGCTTCGTCCTTGGCATGCTTGCTGCTCTCGAGGGCCGCGGCAAGCTCGGACTCTGGCGTCTTCGAGTCAAGCTCCAAAGTCTCGTGCTTCTTCATGAGAGCCTGGAGCTCTTGCTACACTTCACTAGCCCGTGCCTCTTGTTTCTCCCGCTCGGTGCGCTCCTTGGCCGCTTTGTTTTCGGCCTCAGACAGTGCTTGCTTCAGGGCCGCCACTTCGGTCGTGGTCCCTGGCACATTCATGATGATCCTATCATTTTGCAACCACATCTTGTTTCTATATATATCTAGACAAGGTATTACTTACCTTTGTTCTCCTCGAGCTGCCTCTTGGCAAGGCCGAGCTCTTCCTCGGACCGCTCGAGGTTCTGCTTCAGTGCGGTGACCTCCGCAGTCAGTGCGGCAGAGGTCAGCAGCGAAGCCTGCATACGCATATAGACATACTTGTATTAGACTCCTGCAGATATTATTCGATCCTCTATTCGGCTTTTCTTTGTGAACACCAAACAGAGCAGCAGGGGCTACTGTCTATGCGGTAATATTTTCCTATATTCTAAATACTTTCCTCAAAGCCTGTTAGAAGGCTGGCACAGGCTTCAGCCAGTCCGCTCTTGGCGGACTAAACTTTCTTGATCACCACACTCATAATAGTGCGGTGCTCCTCGTCCATGGAAGCGCCGCTAAGCACTTCCAGCAAATAGTCCGGCGCCTCCGGATGGACGGAGGTCACCGGCAGGGGCGGCTTGCTCCTCTTGGCAGGAGGCCGCCTCGGAACCACTGAAGGTTCCGATGCGATGTTTGGCCTAGGGCCGAACTTGGAGCCCTTGGGGGCCTTGCTCCCCTTGCGCCTGGAGTCCGGAAGGTCGCCTTGAGGCGCCTCCAGGACTACCTCCCCTCGGCTTGGTGCCCTCTGAGACAACACCTCGGCATTGTCTGTAGGACGAGGGGTGGAGGCAGTCGGAAGTGATCCGCTACTCATAGCCGACAGATCCAAAGAACCGCTCGACGAGGATACGTTGATACGGGCCCGGGATGGACTGCATAACCATGTTCGGCGTTAGGACAAGCTGTGCAATTAAACTATGCCACGAGTTACTCTGGTATCCGAATACTTACGATTTCGCCAGGGGCTTGACCCTGGGTGGCCACTCGTCTTCGCTATCGGCGGCGGTGAGCAATCCGGAAGGAGAGTCCTTCCCTTCTTGGACCCTCCGGCCTCCCTGGTTGGGGCGGCCTTCCTTTTCTTGTCTTCCCCGGCTGGAGGGGAAGAACCTTTATCTGTCTCCTCCTTGTTTTCACGGGAGGAGTGCGTCTCGGAGTTATCGGACGATGAGTCCGATACCACATGGCGCCGGGAACTCTTTCGGATTCCCGTGGCCTTCTTCTTGATATTCTTCTCCGGCACCTCGTAAGGGGCCGGAGTCAGCATCTCCGTTAGGAAAGCGTCTGCAGGGTCTTCGGGCAGAGGGGTCAGGCAGTCAATCTGCCCCGATGTCTCCACCCATTCCTGTCAAAGGGATGGGAGCTTAGATCCCGCACATAGTTAAACTATGTAAAATGAATACCCTATAAGAAATAAAAAAGCTTACCGCGCCAGCTTGGCGCTTCGCACTGAGTCTGCGATCCTTGGTGAGGGGAGGGGGAACCTCGACACTCTTAAACTGCACCTTCCAGACATCCTCGTGCATCGTGCCAAAGAGCTCGCTCAGAGTCTGGTGCTGGGCCGGGTCGAACTCCCACAAATTGAACACCCGTTGTTGACACGGGAGGATCCGGCGGATGAGCATGACATGGACTATGTTAACAAGCTTGAGCTTCCTGTTTATCATATTTTGGATACAGGTCTGGAGTCCGGTCAGCTCTACCGGATTACCCTAGGGCAGGCCCTTCTCTTTCCAGGAGGTGAGCCGCGTGGGGATTCCGGATCGAAATTCGGGGGCCACCGCCCATTTGGTGTCGCGCGGCTCGGTGATGTAGAACCACCCCGATTGCCACCCCTTTATGGTCTCCACATAGGAGCCCTCAAGCCATGTGACGTTGGGCATTTTGCCCACCATGGCGCCTCCGCACTCCGCCTGCTGGCCACCCACCACCTTCGGTTTGACATTGAAGGTCTTCAGCCATAAGCCGAAGTGGGGCTTGATGCGGAGGAAGGCCTCAGACACGACGATAAACGCCGAGATGTCGAGGATGAAGCCAGATCATGAAAATCCAGGCCGTAGTAGAACATGAGCCCCCAGACGAATGGGTGGAGGGGAAATCCCAGTCCGCGGAGGAAGTGGGTAAGGAATACTACCCTCTCATGGGGCCTGGGGATGGGGATGAGCTGCCCCTCATCTAGGAGCCGGTGTGCGATATCCTCGGACAGGTATCCGGCTCCCGTCAGCTTTCGGACGTCTCCCTCCGTGACGGAGGAGACCATCCACTTGCCTCCCGCTCCGGACATTTTTGGAGGAGGTTGAGGAGAAGAATGCGGACTTGGGCGCTGGAGCTCGAGTGCGCGAGAATGGATAAGCAAGGAGGAAGAAGGCGTGGGTAGAAAAAGGTGAACCCTTATCCCTTTATAAGGGCGGACGAAACTAGGCGCCCCCACCAACCTGGTAAAACTCGCTTATCCCCCAAGCGCCGCAATTGATGGCGCGGTTGGGTTACCCACATCCGTATTTATGGGAATCCCATAATAAAGGGAACACGATCTCTGCTTCGACAAGACGTGCCAAGGAAAGCGCCTCGCGAAACACACTGAGGTTGGTTGTAAAAAATGATCTGAATAAAGACCTAGCTGTGGTGTGATGTCACACTGCAAAATACGTCAGCGGAGTAGATTTGTGAAAATATTATTCTCTCTACGATGCTATGTGGAACTTGTTTTGCAGAGCCGGACACGTTCCTCGTGTTCAAAATCTTTTATGAAGTATTCGGGGGAGGAACCCGCCTTGCAATGCCGAAGACAAATCTACGTGTCGGACTCATCGTCATTGAAGCCTAGTTCAGGGGCTACTGAGGGAGTCCTGGATTAGGGGGTATCCGGACAGCCGGACTATATCCTTTGGCCGGACTGTTGGACTATGAAGATACAAGATTGAAGACTTCGTCCCGTGTTCGGATGGGACTCTCCTTGGCGTGGAAGGCAAGCTTGGCAATATGGATATGTAGATCTCCTTCTTTGTAACCGACTCTGTGTAACCCTAGCCCCCCTGGTGTCTATATAAACCGAAGGGTTTAGTCCGTAGGACCAAGAACAACAATCATACCATAGGCTAGCTTCTAGGGTTTAGCCTCTTCGATATCGTGGTAGATCAACTCTTGTAATACCCATATCATCAATATCAATCAAGCAGGAGTAGGGTTTTACCTCCATTGAGAGGGCCCAAACCTGGGTAAAAACATCGTGTCCCCTATCTCCTGTTACCATCCGCCTAGACGCATAGTTCGGGACCCCCTACCCGAGATCCGCCGGTTTTGACACCGACAATGTCCAACTAAATTTTTTCGCTGGCTGTATATGCATGTAACCTACTCATACCAACATTTTAGTGCATTCCAAATGTCTATACTACCGCTGCAATTCACACTGAATTTTAATTCGTTTCTCTATTTCAATAAGAATCTACAATCATGATTGTTGCCAACTTCAACCATCATTCGTGTATTACCTTAACAACACACCACATGATTACTACAGAGATAGATATGAACTATGTGTACTATATGAAGTCAAATTCAATTTTTTTGAATACACTTGATGTTGATTCCAAATAATAGTACATTGATATGTCTCCAACATATCTATAATTTTTGTTTGTACCATGCTATTATATTATCTGTTTTGGATGTTTAATGGGCTTTAATATGCTTTTTTATATTATTTTTGGGCCTAACCTATTAACCGGAGGCCCAGTGCCAGTTGCTGTTTTTTGCCTATTTCAGTGTTCCGTAGAAAAGGAATATCAAACGGAATCCAAATGGAACGAAACCTTCGCAGGGATCTTTCTTGGAACAAACACAATCCAGGAGACTTGGAGTGGAAGTCAGAGACGCAAGAGGCGGCCACGAGGTAGGAGGGCACGCCCCCACCCTTGTGGGTCCCTCGTAGCTCTACCGACATACTTCTTTTGCCTATATATACTCTTATACCCTGAAAACATCCAGGAGAGCCACGAAACCACTTTTCCACCGCCGCAACCTTCTGTACCCGTGAGATCCCATCTTGGGGCCTTTTCCGGCGATCTATTGGAGGGGGATTCGATCATGGAGGGCTTCTACATCAACACCATAGCCTCTTCGATGATGTGTGAGTAGTTTACCACAGACCTTCGGGTCCATAGTTATTAGCTAGATGGCTTCTTCTCGATCTTTGGTTCTCAATACAAAGTTCCCCTCAATGTTCTGGGAGATCTATTTGATGTAATACTTTTTGCGGTGTGTTTAACGAGATCCGATGAATTGTGGGTTTATGATCAAGATTATCTATGAACAATATTTGATTCTTCTCTGAATTCTTATATGCATGATTTGATATCTTTGCAAGTCTCTTTGAATTATCGGTTTAGTTTGGCCTACTAGATTGATCTTTCTTGCAATGGGAGAAGTCCTTAGCTTTGGGTTCAATCTTGCGGTGCTCGATCCCAGTGATAGAAACGGAACCGACACGTATTGTATTGTTGCCATCGAGGATAAAAAGATGGGTTTTATATCATATTGCTTGAGTTTATCCCTCTACATCATGTCATCTTGCCTAATGCGTTACTCTATTCGTATGAACTTAAAACTCTAGATGCATGCTGGATAGCGGTCGATGTGTGGAGTAATAGTAGTAGATGCAGAATCGTTTCGGTCTACTTGACACGGACGTGATGTTGGAAATATGCCCTAGAGGCAATAATAAATTGATTATTATTATATTTCCTTGTTCATGATAATAATTTATTATCCATGCTAGAATTGTATTGATAGGAAACTCAGATACATGTGTGGATACATAGACAACACCATGTCCCTAGTAAGCCTCTAGTTGACTAGCTCGTTGATCAATAGATGGTTACGGTTTCCTGACCATGGACATTGGATGTCATTGATAACGGGATCACATCATTAGGAGAATGATGTGATGGACAAGACCCAATCCTAAGCCTAGCACAAGATCATGTAGTTCGTATGCTAAAGCTTTTCTAATGTCAAGTATCGTTTCCTTAGACCATGAGATTGTGCAACTCCCGGATACCGTAGGAGTGCTTTGGGTGTGCCAAACGTCACAACGTAACTGGGTGGCTATAAAGGTACACTACAGGTATCTCCGAAAGTGTCTGTTGGGTTGGCACGAATCGAGACTGGGATTTGTCACTCCGTGTGACAGAGAGGTATCTCTGGGCCCACTCGGTAGGACATCATCATAATGTGCACAATGTGATCAAGGAGTTGATCACGGGATGATGTGTTGCGGAACAAGTAAAAGAGACTTGCCGGTAACGAGATTGAACAAGGTATCGGGATACCGACGATCGAATCACGGGCAAGTATCGTACCGATAGACAAAGGGAATTGTATACGGGATTGATTAAGTCCTTGACATCGTGGTTCATCCGATGAGATCATCGTGGAACATGTGGGAGCCAACATGGGTATCCAGATCCCGCTGTTGGTTATTGATCGGAGAACATCTCGGTCATGTCTGCATGTCTCCCGAACCCGTAGGCTCTACACATTTAAGGTTCGATGACGCTAGGGTTATAAAGGAAGCTTGTATGTGGTTACCGAATGTTGTTCGGAGTCCCGGATGAGATCCCGGACGTCACGAAGAGTTCTGGAATGGTCCGGAGGTAAAGATTTATATATGGGAAGACCTGTTTTGGTCGCCGGAAAGGTTTCAGGGTTTATCGGTAGTGTACCGGGACCACCGGAGGGGTCCGGGGGTCCACCGGGAGGGGCCACGGGCCTCGGAGGCATACATGGGCCAAGTGTGAGAAGGGAACAGCCCCTAGGTGGGCTGGGGCGCCTCCCCACCAAGGCCCATGTGCCTGGAGAGAAGAGGGGGCAAACCCTAGGGCAGATGGGCCCTAAAGGCCCATGCCTGGTGCGCCTCCCTCTCCTCCCCTCTTGGCCGCCTCCCCCTTCCCCATCTAGGGCTGCCGCCCCCCCTAGGGGTGGGAACCCTAGAGGGGGCGCACCCTCCTCCCTCTCCCCTATATATAGTGAGGCCTAGGGCTGCCCATAATACACGTGATTCGATCTCTCTCTCGTTGGTGCAGCCCTGCGTCTCTTCTTCCTCCTCTCTTGCGGTGCTTGGCGAAGCCCTGCTGGATTGCCACGCTCCTCCATCATCACCACGCTGTTGTGCTGCTGCTGGATGGAGTCTTCCTCAACCTCTCCCTCTCTCCTTCTGGATCAAGGCATGGGAGACGTCACCGGGCTGTACGTGTGTTGAACGCGGAGGTGCCGTCCGTTCGGCACTTGGTCATCGGTGATTTGAATCACGACGAGTACGACTCCATCAACCCCGTTCACTTGAACGCTTCCGCTTAGCGATCTACAAGGGTATGTAGATGCACTCTCCTTCCCCTCGTTGCTGGTTTCTCCATAGATAGATCTTGGTGACACGTAGGAAAATTTTGAATTTCTGCTACGTTCCCCAACAGTGGTATCAGAGCTAGGTCTATTGCGTAGATTCTTTGCACGAGTAGAACACAAAGTAGTTGTGGGCGTTGATTTTGTTCAATATGCTTACCGTTACTAGTCCAATCTTGTTTCGACGGCATTGTGGGATGAAGCGGCCCGGACCAACCTTACACGTACGCTTACGTGAGACCGGTTCCACCGACTGACATGCACTAGTTGCATAAGGTGGCTGGCGGGTGTCTGTCTCTCCCACTTTAGTCGGAACGATTCGATGAAAAGGGTCCTTATGAAGGGTAAATAGCAATTGGCATATCACGTTGTGGTTTTGCGTAGGTAAGAAACGTTCTTGCTAGAAACCCATAGCAGCCACGTAAAACATGCAAACAACAATTAGAGGACGTCTAACTTGTTTTTGCAGGGTATGCTATGTGATGTGATATGGCCAAAGGATGTGATGTATGATATATGTGATGTATGAGATGATCATGTTCTTGTAATAGGAATCACGACTTGCATGTCGATGAGTATGACAACCGGCAGGAGCCATAGGAGTTGTCTTTAATTTATTTATGACCTGCGTGTCAACATAAACGTCATGTAATTACTTTACTTTATTGCTAAAGCATTAGCCATAGTAGTAGAAGTAATAGTTGACGTGACAACTTCATGAAGACACGATGATGGAGATCATGATGATGGAGATCATGGTGTCATGCCGGTGACGACGATGATCATGGAGCCCCGAAGATGGAGATCAAAAGGAGCAAAGTGATGATGGCCATATCATGTCACTATTTGATTGCATGTGATGTTTATCATGTTTATACATCTTATTTGCTTAGAACGACGGTAGTAAATAAGATGATCCCTCATTAAAATTTCAAGAAAGTGTTCCCCCTAACTGTGCACCGTTGCGAAAGTTCGTCGTTTTGAAGCACCACGTGATGATCGGGTGTGATAGATTCTTACGTTCACATACAACGGGTGTAAGACAGATTTACACACGCGAAACACTTAGGTTGACTTGACGAGCCTAGCATGTACAGACATGGCCTCGGAACACAGAAGACCGAAAGGTCGAGCATGAGTCGTATGACAGATACGATCAACATGAAGATGTTCACCGATGTTGACTAGTCCGTCTCACGTGATGATCGGACACGGCCTAGTTGACTCGGATCATGTAATCACTTAGATAACTAGAGGGATGTCTATCTGAGTGGGAGTTCATAAGATGAACTTAATTATCCTGAACATAGTCAAAAGATCTTTGCAAATTATGTCGTAAGCTCGCGCTTTAGTTCTACTGTTTTAGATATGTTCCTAGAGAAAATATAGTTGAAAGTTGAAAGTAGCAATTATGCGGACAGTACAAGGCTTACGTCCTTAATGCACTGCTCAGTGTGCTGGACCTCAAACGTGGTATGTGGATGTTGCGAACATTTGGCATACACGTTTTGATGACTACATGATAGTTCGGTAATGTTAAATGGTTTAGAATTGAGGCACCGAAGACATTTTTGAAATGTTGCGGAACATATGAGATGTTTCGAGGGCTGAAATTGGGATTTCAGGCTCGTGCCCACGTCAAGAGGTATAAGACCTCCGTCGATTTTCTCGGCCTGCAAACTAAGGGAGAAAAGCTCAATCGTTGAGCTTGTGCTCAGATTGTCTGAGTACAACAATCACTTGAATCGAGTGGGAGTTGATCTTCCAGATAAGATAGTGATGTTTCTCCAAAGTCATTGCCACCAAGCTGCTAGAGCTTCGTAATGAACTATAACATATCAGGGATAGATATGATGATCCTTGAAATATTCGCGATGTTTGACACCGCGAAAGTAGAAATCAAGAAGGAGCATCAATTGTTGATGGTTAGTGAAACCACTAGTTTCAAGAAGGGCAAGGGCAAGAAGGGATACTTCATGAAACGGCAAATCAGCTGCTGCTCTAGTGGAGAAACCCAAGGTTGAACCCAAACCCGAGACTGAGTGCTTCTGTAATAAGGGGAACAACCACTGGAGCAGAATTACCCTAGATACTTGGTAGATGAGAAGGCTGTCGATAGAAGTATATTGGATATACATTATGTGAATGTGTACTTTTATAGTACTCCTAGTAGCATCAGGGTATTAGATACCGGTTCGGTTGCTAAGTGTTAGTAACTCGAAATAAAAGCTACGGAATAAACGGAGACTAGCTGAAGGTGAGCTGACGAGATGTGTTGGAAGTGTTTCCAAGGTTGATGTGATCAAGCATCGCACGCTCCCTCTACCATCGAGATTGGTGTTAAACCTAAATAATTGTTATTTGGTGTTTGCATTGAGCATAGACATGATTGGATTATGTCTATCACAATACAGTTATTCATTTAAAGAGAATAATAGTTACTCTGTTTATTTGAATAATGCCTTCAATGGTCTTGCACCTAAAATGAATGGTTTATTGAATCTCGATCATAGTGATACACATGTTCATGCCAAAAGATATAAGATAGTAATGATAGTACCACCTACTTGTGGCACTGCCATGTAAGTCATGATGGTATAAAACGCATGAAGAAGCTCCATGTTGATGGATCTTTGAACTCACTCATTTCTGAAAAGATTGAGTAATGTGAACCATGTCTATTGGTATATACGCATGAAGAAACTCCATGCAGATGGACTGTTTGGACTCACTTGATTTTGAATCACTTGAGATATGCAAATCATACCACATGGGCAAGATGACTGAAAGCTTCGGTTTCAGTAAAATGGAACAAGAAAGCAAATTGTTGGAAGTAACACATTTTGATGTGTGCAGTCCAATGAGTGCTGAGGCACGCAGTGGATATCGTTATGCTCTTACTTCACAGATGATTTGAGTAGATACTGAGCATATTTACTTGATGAATCATAAGTTTGAATTATTGAATGGTTCAAGTAATTTCAGAGTGAAGTTGAATATCGTTATGACAAGAGGATAAAATATATATGATATGATCATAGAGATGAATATCTGAGTTGCGAGTTTGGTACACAATTGAGACATTGTGGAAATTGTTTCACGACTAGTACCGCCTGGAACACCATAGTGTGATGGTATGTCCGAACATCATAACTACACCCTATTGGATATGATGCATACCATGATGTCTCTTATCGAATTACCACTATCGTTCATGGGTTAGGCATTAGAGACAACCGCATTCACTTTAAATAGGGAACCACACAAATCCGTTGAGACGACACCATATGAACTATGGTTTAGTGAAACCTAAGTTGTTGTTTCTTAAAAGTTTGGGGCTACGATGCTTATGTGAAAAAGTTTCAGGCTGATAAGCTCGAACCCAAAGCGGATAAATGCATCTTCATAGGATACCCAAAACAGTTGGGCATACCTCCTGTCTCAGATCCGAAAGCAATAGGGATTGTTTCTGAAATCGGGTCCTCTCTCGAGGAAAAGTTTCTCTCGAAAGAATTGAGTGGGAGGATGGTGGAGACTTGATGAGGTTATTGAACCGTCACTTCAACTAGTGTGTAGAAGGGCACAGGAGTTGTTCCTATGGCACCTACACCAATTGAAGTGGAAGCTTATGATGGTGATCATGAGACTTCGAATCAAGTCACTCCCAAACCTCGTAGGATGACAAGGATGCGTACTACTTCAGAGTGGTACGTAATCCTGTCTTGGAAGTCATGTTGCTAGACAACAATGAACCTACGAGCTATGGAGAAGCGATGGTGGGCCCGGATTCCGATAAATGGCTCGAGGCCATAAAAAATCCGAGAGAGGATCCATGAATGAAAACAAAGTGTAGACTTTGGCAGAACGGCTCGATGGTCGTAAGGCTGTTGAGTACAGATGGATTTTAAAAGGAAGACAGACAATGATGGTAAATGTCACCATTAAGAAAGCTCGACTTGTCATTAAGATGTTTCCCGACAAGTTCAAGGAGTTGACTACGATGAGACTTTCTCACCCGTAGCGATGCTAAAAGTCTGTTGGAATTATGTTAGCGATTACTGCATTATTTATGAAATCGTGCAGATAAGATGTCAAAACATTGTTTCCTCGACGATTTTCTTGAGGAAAGGTTGTATGTGATGCAACCGGAAGGTTTTGTCAATCCTGAAAGATGCTAATAAGTATGCAAAGCTCCAGTAATCCTTCTGAGGACTGGAGTAAGCATCTCGGAGTTGGAATGTACACTTTGATGAGATGATCAAAGAATTTGGGTTTTTACAAAGTTTATCAGAAACTTGTATTTCCAAAGAAGTGAGTGGGAGCACTATAGAATTTCTGATGAGTATATATTGTTGACATATTGTTGATCAGAAATGATGTAGAATTTCTGGAAAGCATATAGAGTTATTTGAAAAGTGTTTTTCAATGGAAAACCTGGATTAAGCTACTTGAACATTGAGCATCAAGATCTATAAGGATAGATCAAAATCGCTTAATAGTACTTTCAAATGAGTACATACCGTGACAAGATTTTGAAGGAATTCAAAATAGATCAGCAAAGAAGGAGTTCTTGGCTGTATTACACGTGTGAGTATTGAGTAAGACTCAAGACCTGACCACGGCAGAAGAGAGAGAAAGGACGAAGGTCGTCCCCTATGCTTAGACATAGGCTCTACAGTATGCTATGCTGTGTACCGCATCTGAAGTGTGCCTTGCCATGAGTCAGTCAAGGGGTACAAGAGTGATCCATGAATGGATCACAGGACAACGGTCAAGGTTATCCTTGGTAACTGGTGGACTGAGGAATTTTCTCGATTATGGAGGTGGTAAAAGTGTTCGTCGTAAAGGGTTACGCCGATGAAAACTTTGACTCTAATCCAGATTATTCTGAG
Source organism: Aegilops umbellulata (assembly GCA_032464435.1). NCBI lineage: Eukaryota > Viridiplantae > Streptophyta > Magnoliopsida > Poales > Poaceae > Aegilops > Aegilops umbellulata. Next base: position 367,144,987 of record CP136054.1, on the reverse strand, counting down.
TAGTAAACTGGATTCGTATAGTAGAACAGTTATTTGGAATAGTTCCAAATAGAGCGTGGTAAATGCATCTAGGAGATGACATAGAGATTTGTAAAGCACACACGGATCTGAAAGGTTCAGACCCGTTGGCTAAAACCTCTCTCGCAAGCATAACATGTACAAACCCAGAACTCCTGGGTGTTAGTCACATAGGGATGTGACCTTGAGTGTTAATCACATATCGATGTGAACTAGATTATTGACTCTAGTGCAAGTGGGAGACTGTTGGAAATATGCCCTAGAGGCAATAATAAATTGATTATTATTATATTTCCTTGTTCATGATAATCGTTTATTATCCATGCTAGAATTGTATTGATAGGAAACTCAGATACATGTGTGGATACATAGACAACACCATGTCCCTAGTAAGCCTCTAGTTGACTAGCTCGTTGATCAATAGATGGTTACGGTTTCCTGACCATGGACATTGGATGTCATTGATAACGGGATCACATCATTAGGAGAATGATGTGATGGATAAGACCCAATCCTAAGCCTAGCACAAGATCATGTAGTTCGTATGCTAAAGCTTTTCTAATGTCAAGTATCGTTTCCTTAGACCATGAGATTGTGCAACTCCCGGATACCGTAGGAGTGCTTTGGGTGTGCCAAACGTCACAACATAACTGGGTGGCTATAAAGGTACACTACAGGTATCTCCAAAAGTGTCTGTTGGGTTGGCACGAATCGAGACTGGGATTTGTCACTCCGTGTGACGAAGAGGTATCTCTGGGCCCACTCGGTAGGACATCATCATAATGTGCACAATATGATCAAGGAGTTGATCACGGGATGATGTGTTGCGGAACGAGTAAAAGAGACTTGCCGGTAACGAGATTGAACAAGGTATCAGGATACCGACGATCGAATCACGGGCAAGTATCGTACCGATAGACAAAGGGAATTGTATACGGGATTGATTAAGTCCTTGACATCGTGGTTCATCCGATGAGATCATCGTGGAACATGTGGGAGCCAACATGGGTATCCAGATCCCGCTGTTGGTTATTAACCGGAGAACATCTCGGTCATGTCTGCATGTCTCCCGAACCCGTAGGCTCTACACACTTAAGGTTCGATGACGCTAGGGTTATAAAGGAAGCTTGTATGTGGTTACCGAATGTTGTTCGGAGTCCCGGATGAGATCCCGGACGTCACGAGGAGTTCCGGAATGGTCCGGAGGTAAAGATTTATATATGGGAAGACCTGTTTTGGTCGCCGGAAAGGTTTCAGGGTTTATCGGTAGTGTACCGGGACCACCGGAGGGGTCCGGGGGTCCACCGGGAGGGGCCACGGGCCTCGGAGGCATACATGGGCCAAGTGTGAGAAGGGAACAGCCCCTAGGTGGGCTGGGGCGCCTCCCCACCAAGGCCCATGTGCCTGGAGAGAAGAGGGGGCAAACCCTAGGGCAGATGGGCCCTAAAGGCCCATGCCTGGTGCGCCTCCCTCTCCTCCCCTCTTGGCCGCCTCCCCCTTCCCCATCTAGGGCTGCCGCCCCCCCTAGGGGTGGGAACCCTAGAGGGGGCGCACCCTCCTCCCTCTCCCCTATATATAGTGAGGCCTAGGGCTGCCCATAATACACGTGATTCGATCTCTCTCTCGTTGGTGCAGCCCTGCGTCTCTTCTTCCTCCTCTCTTGCGGTGCTTGGCGAAGCCCTGCTGGATTGCCACGCTCCTCCATCATCACCACGCTGTTGTGCTGCTGCTGGATGGAGTCTTCCTCAACCTCTCCCTCTCTCCTTCTGGATCAAGGCATGGGAGACGTCACCGGGCTGTACGTGTGTTGAACGCGGAGGTGCCGTCCGTTCGGCACTTGGTCATCGGTGATTTGAATCACGACGAGTACGACTCCATCAACCCCGTTCACTTGAACGCTTCCGCTTAGCGATCTACAAGGGTATGTAGATGCACTCTCCTTCCCCTCGTTGCTGGTTTCTCCATAGATAGATCTTGGTGACACGTAGGAAAATTTTGAATTTCTGCTACGTTCCCCAACACGTGATGCCTATGTTCATGATCGTGCCTAGATATTCTCATAACTATGTGCTTTTCTATCAATTGATCGGCAGTAATTTGTTCACCCACCGTAATATATGCTATCTTGAGAGAAGCCACTAGTGAAACCTATGGCCCCCGGGTCTACTTTACATTATATAAGTTTCCGGTCTATAATTCTAGTTTACTATTTATTTTGCAATCTTTATTTTCAAATCTATACAAAAAAATACCAAAAATATTTATCTTATTATCTTTATCAGATCACACTTTTGCAAGTGGCCATGAAGGGATTGACAACCCCTTTATCGCATTGGTTGCAAGGTTCTTGATTGTTTGTGCAGGTACTAGGCGATTTGCGTGTAGTCTCCTACTGGATTGATACCTTGGTTCTCAAAAACTAAGGGAAATACTTACGCTACTTTGCTGCATCACCCTTGCCTCTTCAAGGGAAAACCAATGCATGCTCAAGAGGTAGCAAGAAGAATTTCTGGCGCCGTTGCTGGGGAGATTTGCGCCATGTCAAGTCAAGATTTGATGTCCCTTCAACTAGCCATTTCTGGCGCCGTTGCCGGGGAGATCTAAGCTCAAGTCAAGACATACCTGTCGGATTTCGGGTTCCGACAGACCCTTAAGGTTCGAACTCTGGGGTGCGCGCGGAGATTATGCCCTCTACCTCTCCGTCCTGCAAAGATCTAACTACTGAAAGAACAACACAAGGTTTATACTGGTTCGGGCCACCGATGTGGTGTAATACCCTACTCCAGTGTGGTGTGGTGGATTGCCTCTGGGGCTGATGAGGATGAACAATACAAGGAAGAACAGCCTCGCGAGGGTCTGCTCTTAGCTAGGACGATGAACTGCTAGGGGGAGTTCAGCCGCCCTTCTCTCTCTCTCTCACTTGTTCTCTGCTTGCTCAGATTCTAGATACCCAATCCTCTCTCTGTGTCTGTCTGTCTGTCTGTCTATCTGTCTGTCTCCCTTCTACCCTGGGGGTGGCTAGTCCTATTTATAGGCAAAGGCCCTGGACCTCTTCCCAAATATTGAGCGGGAAGGGTGCCAACAATTGGCCAATTTGAAGGGGAACATCTGGTACACTTATCCTGACTAAAGTTGGTCCTCGCCTGCCAAAGGCCCTGTGGTGACGCCGTTCTGGGCTCCACGATGACCTCCTTCCCACCGTTGGACCGGTCTTGGTCTCGTTGCACCGAAATGGGTGCCTTTGCTTGATCCTCTCGCCTGCGCTTGCCCCCTTTGCACCAAAGAGGAAAGGGAGACACTGCGCGGGCTGGCGCCCGCCTGGCACCCTTGGTTGTCATGGCTTGCGTCATGGGCACCTCATGAGGTACCCCGCCTTGATCTCTCCGCCTCTTCGTGAGCCAGTCTGACGAGGCCGTGCCTGAGGAAGCGCCGTGTCGTCCACCCCGCGAGGCTTGGCCCCTCGCGAGGGTCTTGGGTCTCGTGTTGATGAAGATGGGCCGTGCTGGGCCCCCTTTCGAGCCACGCCGCAGGCAGGCAAGTCTGGGGACCCCCGTTCCCAGAACGCCGACAATACCAAGTACCCATCATAAACTCTTCTCCCTCACATTACATTATTTGCCTTTCACCTCTCGTTTTCCTCTCCCCCACTTCTAAAATGATTTTCAAAAACCTTTGCCTTTTCTTCGCCCTCCTTCCGTTTGATCTTGTGTTACCATGTGTCTTCTTTTTGCTTGCATCTTCTCTTTCTAAAATTTCATGGATCCTCATCCCCTTGCTAATATTTTTAAGAGATCCAATTATGATGAACCAATTTCTAGTGATTTGAGTGCACTAGGTTATCTTTATGAGGTTTTGCTTGAAATTCGTGAATCTGAAAATTGTGATGAAGAAGTTTATGAAGAGATTCACGATAGCTCCTTGAATAAAAAGCATGATTACAATGATTTTACTATAAATTCTCTTGATGTCAATTGTGCTAATAATATGCAAAACCCTAAGCTTGGGGATGCTAGTTTTGCTATGTCTACTACTTGTTGCAATGATCATGATTGGGGTGATTCTTCTTATGATCTTGAAAATTTATTTAAGCCCCATGATGAATATGAGATTGATAATAGTGTTTGCAATAATATTGAAAGTGGGTTTGGAAGAGTGTCAACTTTAGATCCCACATACTTGGAGAATGTTCAATCTTATGGTATTTTTGATAAAAGTGGGTGTGGAGAGGTCATGACTTTAGTTAATTATAATCCCACTATTTTGGAAGAGTGTCAACTTCGCATGCATGTGGACCGTGTTGAGAATATGTTGTGTGATAGATATTTTGTTGAATTTTCCTATGATACTACATGTAATTATTATGAGATAGGAAAAATATGGTTGTAGAAATTTTTATCTTAATAAATTACCTCTCGTCATGTTGAGATTGCTATCGTCTCTTTCTTCTTCCTGCATATGCTAATTTTTATTTGCTATGATAATTTTTTTGCTTATAAAATGCCTATGCATAGGAACACTGTTAGACTTAGATGTGTTTATCACGTGTTCTATGATGCTCTCTTTGTGCTTTAATTCTTGTCTTTGATGTGAGCATCATTAAAATTATCGATGCCTAGCTAGGGGCGTTAAACGATAGTGCTTGTTGGGAGGCAACCCAATTTTATTTTTGTTTCTTGCTTTTTGTTCCTGTTTAGTAATAAATAATCCATCTAGCCTCTGTTTAGATGTGGTTTTATGTTTTACTTAGTGTTTGTGCCAAGTAGAACCTTTGGGAAGACTTGGGTGAAGTCTTTGCGATCTTGCTGTAAAAAACAGAAACTTTAGCGCTCACAAGATTAGCTGCCATCTTTTACTGGAGAGTGCTTTTAGGTTGATTATTTTTTAAGATGATTAATAGATAAATTCCTCACTTCCAAAAATTTATTTCGGAATTGTTGGAGTTCCAGAAGTATGCGTTTGATACAGATTACTACAGACTGTTCTGTTTTTGACAGATTCTGTTTTTCGTGTGTTGTTTGCTTATTTTGATGAATCTATGGCTAGTATCGGGGGGTATGGACCATAGAGAAGTTGGAATACAGTAGGTTTAACACCAATATAAATAAAGAATGAGTTCATTACAGTACCTTAAAGTGGTGGTTTGTTTTCTTACACTAACGGAGCTCATGAGATTTTCTGTTTAAGTTTTGTGTTGTGAAGTTTTCAAGTTTTTGGGTAAAGATTTGATGGATTTTGGAATAAGGAGTGGTAAGAGCCTAAGCTTGGGGATGCCCAAGGCACCCCAAGGTAAAATTAAAGGACAACCAAAAGCCTAAGCTTGGGGATCCCTCTTTCATCTTCGTTTATCGGTAACTTTACTTGAGGCTATATTTTTATTCACCACATGATATGTGTTTTGCTTGGAGCGTCTTGTATGATTTGAGTCTTTGATTTTTAGTTTACCACAATAATCCTTGTTTTACACACCTTTTGGATAGACACACATGAACTGGAATTTATTAGAATACTCTATGTGCTTCACTTATATCTTTTGAGCTAGATAATTTTGCTCTAGTGCTTCACTTATACCTTTTTAGAGCACGGTGGTGGTTTTATTTTATAGAAATTGTTGATCTCTCATGATTCACTTATATTATTTTGAGAGTCTTTTAGAACAGCATGGTAATTTTCTTTGGCTATAAAATTATTCCTAATATGATAGGCATCCAAGATGGGTATAATAAAAACTTTCATATAGAGTGCATTAAATACTATGAGAAGTTTGATACTTGCTAGTTGTTTTGAGATATAAAGATGGTAATATTAGAGTCGTGCTAGTTGAGTAATTGTGGAATTGATAAATACTTGTGTTGAGGTTTGCAAGTCCCGTAGCATGTATGTATGGTAAACATTGTGTGATAAATTTGAAGCATGAGGTGTTCTTTGATTGATTTCCTTATGAGTGGCGGTCGGGGACGAGCGATGGTCTTTTCCTACCAATCTATACCCCTAGGAGCATGTGCGTAGTGCTTGGTTTTGATGACTTGTAGATTTTTTCAATAAGTATGTGAGTTCTTTATGACTAATGTTGAGTCCATGGATTATACGCACTCTCACCCTTCCATCGTTGCTAGCCTCTTCGGTGCCGTGCATTGCCCTTTCTCACCTTGAGAGTTGGTGCAAACTTTGCTGGTGCATCCAAACCCCGTGATATGATACACTCTATCACACCTAAGCCTCCTTATATCTTCCTCAAAACAGCCACCATACCTACCTATTATGGCATTTCCATAGCCATTCCGAGATATATTGCCATGCAACTTTCCATCGTTCCGTTTATTATGACACGCTCCATCATTGTCATATTGCTTTGCATGATCATGTAGTTGACATCGTATTTGTGGCAAAGCCACCTTCACAATTCTTTCATACATATCACTCTTGATTCATTGCAAATCCCGGTACACCGCCGGAGGCATTCACATAGAGTCATATTTTATTCTAAGTATCGAGTTGTAATTCTTGAGTTGTAAGTAAATAAAAGTGTGATGATTTTCATTATTAGAGCATTGTCCCATGTGAGGAAAGGATGATGGAGACTATGATTCCCCCACAAGCCGGGATGAGACTCCAGACGAAAAAAAGAGGCCAAAGAAGCCCAAATAAAAAAAGCGGCCATAAAAAAGAGAAGGCCCAAATAAAAAATGAGATAAAAAAGAGAGAAGGGGCAATGTTACTATCCTTTTTCCACACTTGTACTTGATACGTCTCCAATGTTTCTATAATTTTTTATTGTTCCATGCTATTATATTATCTGTTTTGGATGTTTATGGCCTTTATTATACAATTTTATATTATTTTTGGGACTAACCTATTAACCCAGAGCCCAGTGCCCGTTCCTGTTTTTTCCCTTGTTTTAGTGTTTCGCAAAAAAGGAATATCAAACGGAGTCCAAACGGAATGAAACCTTCGGGAGAGTTATTTTTGGAACGGAAGCAATCCAGAAGACTTGGAGTTTACGTAAGGGAAGCAACGAGGAAGGCACGAGGCAGGGGGCATGCCCACCTTCTGGGCGCGCCCTCCACCCTCGTGGGCCCCTCGTGGCTCCCTTGACGTGTTTCTTCCTCCTATATATACCAATATACCCTAAAACCATCGGGGAACAGGATAGATCGGGAGTTCCGCCGCCGCAAGCCTCTGTAGCCACCAAAAACCAATCGAGACCCTGTTCCGGCACCCTACCGGAGGGGGGAACCCTCACCGGTGGCCATCTTCATCATCCCGGCGCTCTCCATGACGAGGAGGGAGTAGTTCACCCTCGGGGCTGAGGATATGTACCAGTAGCTATGTGTTTGATCTCTCTCTCTCTCTCTCTCTCTCTCGTGTTCTTGAGGTGATACGATCTTGATGTATCGCGAGCTTTGCTATTATAGTTGGATCTTATGTTGCTTCCCCCCCTCTACTCTCTTGTAATGGATTGAGTTTTCCCTTTGAAGTAATCTTATCGGATTGAGTCTTTAAGGATGTGAGAACACTTGATGTATGTCTTGCCGTGCGTATCTGTGGTGACAATGGGATATCACGTGATTCATTTGATGTATGTTTTGGTGATCAACTTGCGGGTTCCTCCCATGAACCTATGCATAGGGGTTGGCACACGTTTTTGTCTTGAATCTCCAGTAGAAACTTTGGGGCACTCTTTGAAGTACTTTGTGTTGGTTGAATAGATGAATCTGAGATTGTGTGATGCATATCGTATAATCAGACCCACGGATACTTGAGGTGACATTGGAGTATCTAGGTGACATTAGGGTTTTGGTTGATTTGTGTCTTAAGGTGTTATTCTAGTATGAACTCTTAAATAGATCGATCCAAAAGAATAACTTTGAGGTGGTTTCGTACCCTACCATAATCTCTTCGTTTGTTCTCCGCTATCAGTGTCTTTGGAGTGACTCTTTGTTGCATGTTGAGGGATAGTTATATGATCCAATTATGTTATTATTGTTGAGAGAACTTGCACTAGTGAAAGTATGAACCCTAGGCCTTGTTTCCTATCATTGCAATACCGTTTACTCTCACTTTTATCATTAGTTACCTTGCTGTTTTTATATTTCCAAATTACAAAAACCTATATCTACCATCCATATTGCACTTGTATCACCATCTCTTCGCCGAACTAGTGCACCTATACAATTTACCATTGTATTGGGTGTGTTGGGGACACAAGAGACTCTTTGTTACTTGGTTGCAGGGTTGCTTGAGAGAGATCATCTTCATCCTACGCCTCCCACGGATTGATAAACCTTAGGTCATCCACTTGAGGGAAATTTGCTACTGTCCTACAAACCTCTGCACTTGGAGGCCCATCAACGTCTACAAGGAGAAGGTTGTGTAGTAGACATCAAGCTCTTTTCTGGCGCCGTTGCCGGGGAGGTGAGTGCTTGAAGGTATATATTTAGATCTTGCAATCGAGTATTTTTGTTTCTTGTTTTAGCACTAGTTTAGTTTATAAAAGAAAATTACAAAAAAATGGAATTGAGTTTGTCTCATACGCTTCATCTTTTTAATATCTTTCGTGAGTAAGATGGAAAGGAAAATTGTGCCAAAGTGTTAGAAGAAGAATGCATTAAAATGTTTGGCACTAAATCTTTGAATGATGAGCATGATTGCAATGTTGTTAGTATGAACTCCTTGAATATCCATAGTACTAATGATGATTGCACTAGTCATGATGAAACTATCTCTTATAAGCATGTCGATTTTTGTGGAGTGCATAGAGTTTGGAAGTACATACCCAACAGGGAAGATAGATTTTGCAAGAGGCATAAGTATTTGGAAACTAAATGGTTGCAAGAAAGGCTAGATGTTTGTGCTGAAATTTTAAATTTTCTTAGCCGTACTTGTGAACTTTGCAATGAATATGATCATTTCAGTACCCAATGCAAATTGTTTCATGATCGTATCGTGTCCAAAAATTGTGATGACTTGATTTCCCTTGCACATCATAATGAACTTAGTTTGCTCTTGGGTTATGAAGAAATGAAACGTATAACTAAGATTATTCCAGAATTTGCCCTTGATAGAGATCTTAATTTTGATCTAGAAGAAATTTATATGTATTGTGCGGTGAATTGTATTGAAAATCCTTATATTGCCAATTACATAAAGAAAAGAAAACAAATAGAGGATGAAGAGAATACTAATGAAAGGGAAGAGACTTCCCAATATTCTCCTATTATTCCTTATGATCAATCTGGTAACGAGGAGGAGCCTTCTATTCAACCAATCTCATTGATAAGGAGCTCCAAAAAGAGGATTGAACCCACACATGATGTGAAGAAGAAAAACAAAAGACGGAGAACCAAAGGTAGAAAGGTATCCCTCCCAAATGATGTTGCTCCTACTACTCATTGTGATGATGATAATTGCTATACTATTGGTGCTATCCATACTATTAATGATGAGAGTGATTATGCTTATGATATGAAAAGGCCCAAGCTTGGGGATGCTATGGTCGATGAAGGTGATATATTTTAGAATATATTTGCTGCAAATAATGTTTTTCCCAAGCTTGGGGATGCTACGTTTAATGAATATGATGTTTTTAGTCTCCCAAGTTTTGATATGCAAATTTATAATGATGATAGCATGTCTCCTATTTATGATGATTATATTGATGAAAGTGGGTTTGGAAGAGTGTCAACTTTAGGAAGTAATGATCCCACTATTTTGGAGGATGTTGAATCTTATTATGATAATTATGAAAGTGGATTTGGAGAGGTCATGACTTTATTTAGTAATGATTCCACTATCTTGGAAGAGGTTTCAATCGATTATGATGAGAACAAAATTGCTACTTATGATGATTATTGTGATGAAACTTATGCTATAAAAGGTAGTGATGACTATATTTTATAAAACTTGTCATGATTATGATTCCCCTTTTCTGAACATTACTCTTTTAATGTGGAAACAATTTATAGTATTCAAGTCTCTTATGATACTCTCACTATCCCGAATGAGAAGAATTTTGCTTATGTGGAGAGTAGTAAATTTTCTATGCTTGTAGATCATGAAAAGAATGCTTTAGGTGCTGGTTATATTGTTGAATTCATTCATGATGCTACTGAAAATTATTATGAGTGAGGAATATATGCTTGTAGGAATTGCAATAATATCAAGTTTCCTCTCTATGTGCTTAAAATCTTGAAGTCATGCTTGTTTTACCTTCCTATGCAAGTTGATTCTTGTTCCCATAAGTTGTTTGCTCACAAAATCCCTATGCATAGGAAGTGGGTTAGACTTAGATGTGCTAGTCATATTCTTTATGATGCTCTCTTTATGTTTCAATTCTTATCTTTTAGCATCATTGAAATCATCATGCCTAGCTAGGGGCGTTAAACGATAGCGCTTGTTGGGAGGCAACCCAACTTTATTTTAGTTTCTTGCTTTTTGGTTCTGTTTAGTAATAAATAACCCATCTAGCTTCTGTTAAGATGTGGTTTTATGTTTTAATTAGTGTTTGTGCCAAGTAAGACCTATAGGATCTTCTTGGATGGTAGTTATTTGATCTTGCTAAAAATTCTAGAAACTTTCTATTCACAAAAACAATTGTTAAAAATCACCAGAACGTGATAAAATATTGATTCCAATTGCAGAAGATCAATAAAAAAATTGTATAGGTTTTCCTATTTTTGCTGAATTTTTTGAGTTCCAGAATTTTTCGTTAATTACAGATTACTATAGACTGTTCTGTTTTTGACAGATTCTGTTTTTCGTGTGTTGTTTGCTTATTTTGATGAATCTATGGCTAGTAAAATAGTTTATAAACAATAGATAAGTTGGAATACAGTAGGTTTAACACCAATATAAATAAAGAATGAGTTCATTACAGTAACTTGAAGTGGTGTTTTGTTTTCTTTCGCTAACGGAGCTTACGACTTTTCTGTTGAGTTTTGTGTTGTGAAGTTCTCAAGTTTTGGGTAAAGATTTGATGGAATATGGAATAAGGAGTGGCAATAGCCTAAGCTTGGGGATGCCCAAGGCACACCAAGGTAATATTCAAGGACAACCAAGAGCCTAAGCTTGGGGATGCCCCGGATGGCATCCCCTCTTTCATCTTCATTCATCGGTAACTTTACTTGGAGCTATATTTTTATTCACCACATGATATGTGTTTTTCTTGGAGCGTCATTTTATTTTCTTTTGTTTTGCTTGTTGTTTGAATAAAATACCAAGATCTGAAAGTCTTAAATGTTAGAGAGTCTTCACATAGTTACATAATTATTCGACTACTCATTAATCTTCACTTATATCTTTTGGAGTAGTTTATTGTTTGCTCTAGTGCTTCACTCATATCTTTTAGAGCACGATGGTGGTTGTATTTTATAGAAATTATTGATCTTTGATGCTTCACTTATATTATTTTGAGAGTCTTAAACAGTATGGTAATTTGCTTTAAATGTGAAATTAATCTCCCATATTGAGCTCATTGAATATCATGAGAAGTTGGATACTTGATAAGTGTTTTGAGATATAAAGGTGGTAATATTAGAGTGTGCTAGTTGAGTAATTGTGAAATTGAGAAATACTTGTGTTAAAGTTTCCAAGTCCCGTAGCATGCACGTATGGTAAAAGTTGTGCAACAATTATGACACATAGGTGTTCTTTTATTGCTTTCCTTATGAGTGGCGGTCGGGGACGAGCGATGGTCTTTTCCTACCAATCTATCCCTCTAGGGGCATGCGCAGTAGTACTTTGCTTCGAGGGCTAATAAACTTTTGCAATAAGTATATCAGTTCTTTATGACTAATGTGAGTCCATGGATTATACGCACTCTCAATCTTCCACAATTTTCTAGCCTCTACGGTACCGTGCATTGCCCTTTCTCACCTTGAGAGTTGGTGCAAACTTCGCCGGTGCATCCAAACGCCGTGATATGATACGCTCTATCACACATAAGCCTCCTTATATCTTCCTCAAAACAGCCACCACACCTACCTATCATGGCATTTCCATAGCCATTCCGAGATATATTGCCATGCAACTTTCCATCGTTCCGTTTATTATGACACGCTCCATCATTGTCATATTTCTTTGCATGATCATGTAGTTGACATTGTATTTGTGGCAAAGCCACCTTTCATAATTCTTTCATACATGTCACTCATGAGTCATTGCACATCCCGGTACACCACCGGAGGCATTCACATAGAGTCATATTTTGTTCTAAGTATCGAGTTGTAATTCTTGAGTTGTAAGTAAATAAAAGTGTGATGATCAACATTACTAGAGCATTGTCCGAGTGAGGAAAGGATGATGGAGACTATGATTCCCCCATAATTCGGGATGAGACTCCGGACTAAAAAAAAGGGGAAGGCCATAAAAAAAGAGAAAAGGCCAAATAAAAAAAGAGAGAAAAAGAGAGAAGGGACAATGCTACTATCTTTTTACCACACTTGTGCTTCAAAGTAGCACCATGATCTTCATGATAGAGAGTCTCCTATGTTGTCACTTTCATATACTAGCTAGTGGGAATTTTTAATTATAGAACTTGGCTTGTATATTCCAATGATGGGCTTCCTCAAAATGCCCTAGGTCTTCGTGAGCAAGCAAGTTGGATGCACACCCATATAGTTTCTTTTGTTGAGCTTTCACATATTTATAGCTCTAGTGCATCTGTTGCATGGCAATCCCTACTCCTCTCATTGACATCAATCGATGGGCATCTCCATAGCCAATATCAAACGGAGTCCAAACAGAATGAAACCTTCGGGAGAGTTATTTTTGGAGCGGAAGCAATCCAGAAGACTTGGAGTTTACGTAAGGAAAGCAACGAGGAAGGCACGAGGCAGGGGGGCGCGCCCACCCCCTGGGCGCGCCCTCCACCCTCGTGGGCCCCTCGTGGCTCCCCTGACGTGTTTCTTCCTCCTATATATACCAATATATCCTAAAACCATTGGGGAACATAATAGATCGGGAGTTCCACCGCCGCAAGCCTCTGTAGACACCAAAAACCAATCGGGACCCTGTTCCGGTACCTTGCCGGAGGGGGGAACCCTCACCGGCGGCCATCTTCATCATCCCGGTGCTCTCCATGACGAGGAGGGAGTAGTTCACCCTCGGGGCTGAGGGTATGTACCAGTAGCTATGTGTTTGATCTCTCTCTCTCTCTCTCTCTCTCTCTCTCTTGTGTTCTTGAGGTGATACGATCTTGATGTATCGCGAGCTTTTCTATTATAGTTGGATCTTATGTTGCTTTTCCCCCTCTACTCTCTTGTAATGGATTGAGTTTTCCCTTTGAATTAATCTTATCGGATTGAGTCTTTAAGGATTTGAGAACACTTGATGTATGTCTTGCCGTGCGTATCTGTGGTGACAATGGGATATCACGTGATTCATTTGATGTATGTTTTGGTGATCAACTTGTGGGTTCCGCCCATGAACCTATGCATAGGGGCTGGCACACGTTTTTGTCTTGACTCTCCGGTAGAAACTTTGGGGCACTCTTTGAAGTACTTTGTGTTGGTTGAATCGATGAATCTGAGATTGTGTGATGCATATCGTATAATCATACCCACGGATACTTGAGGTGGCATTGGAGTATCTAGGTGACATTAGGGTTTTGGTTGATTTGTGTCTTAAGGTGTTATTCTAGTATGCACTCTTAAATAGATCGATCCGAAAGAATAACTTTGAGGTGGTTTCGTACCCTACCATAATCTCTTCGTTTGTTCTCCGCTATCAGTGTCCTTGGAGTGACTCTTTGTTGCATGTTGAGGGATAGTTATATGATCCAATTATGTTATTATTATTGAGAGAACTTGCACTAGTGAAAGTATGAACCCTAGGCCTTGTTTCCTATCATTGCAATACCGTTTACGCTCACTTTTATCATTAGTTACCTTGCTGTTTTTATAGTTTTAGATTACAAAAACCTATATCTACCATCCATATATACTGCACCTGTATCACCATCTCTTCGCCGAACTAGTGCACCTATACAATTTACCATTGTATTGGGTGTGTTGGGGACACAAGAGACTCTTTGTTATTTGGTTGCAGGGTTGCTTGAGAGAGACCATCTTCATACTACACCTCCCACGGATTGATAAACCTTAGGTCATACACTTGAGGGAAATTTGCTACTGTCCTACAAACATCTGCACTTGGAGGCCCAACAATGTTTACAAGGAGAAGGTTGCGTAGTAGACATCAGTGCTTCAAAGTAGCACCATGATCTTCATGATAGAAAGCCTCTTATTTTGTCAGTTTCATATATTAGTGGGAATTTTCATTATAGAACTTGGCTTGTATATTCCAATGATGGGCTTCCTCAAAATGCCCTAGGTCTTCACGAGTAAGCAAGTTGGATGCCCACCCACTTAGTTTCTTTCGTTGAGCTTTCATATATTTATAGCTCTAGTGCATCTATTGCATGGAAATCCCTACTCCTTGCATTGATATCAATTGATGGGCATCTCCATAGCCCGTTGATTAGCCGCGTCAATGTGAGACTTTCTCCTTTTTTTGTCTTCTCACACAAACTCCATCATCATATTCTATTCCACCCATAGTGCTATGTCCATGGCTCGCGCTCATATATTGCATAAAAGTTGAAAGAGTTTGAAAAGGCTAAGTATGAAACAATTGCTTGGCTTGTCATCGGGGTTGTGCATGATGGGAGCATTTTGTGTGACGAAAATGAAGCATGGCCAAAGTATATGATTTTGTAGGGATAAGCTTTCTTTGGCTATGTTATTTTGATAAGACATAATTGCTTGGTTAGTATGCTTGAAGTATTATTATTTTTATGTCAATATTAAACTTTTGTCTAGGATCTTTTGATCTAGACATTCATGCCACAATAAAGAGACTTACATTGAAAATTATGCTAGATAGCATTCCACATCAAAAATTCTATTTTTATCATTTACCTACTCGAGGACGAGCAGGAATTAAGCTTGGGGATGCTTGATACGTCTCCAACGTATCTATAATTTTTTATTGTCCCTGGGGGGTAGGCGCGCCCCCACCCTCGTAGGCCCCTCGTAGCTCCACGGACCTACTTCTTTCGCCTATATATACTCTTATATCCTGAAAACATCTAGGGGAGCCACGAAACCACTTTCCACCGCCACAACCTTCTGTACCCGTGAGATCCCATCTTGGAGCCTTTTCCGGTGATCTACCGGAGGGGGATTCGAGCACGGAGGGCTTCTACATCAACACCATGGCATCTTCTATGATGTGTGAGTAGTTTACCATAGACCTTCGGGTCCATAGTTATTAGCTAGATGGCTTCTTCTCTCTCTTTGGTTCTCAATACAAAGTTCTCCTCGATGTTCTTGGAGATATATTCGATGTAATACATTTTGCGGTGTGTTTGCCGAGATCCGATGAATTGTGGGTTTATGATCAAGGTTATCTATGAACAATATTTGATTCTTCTCTGAATTCTTATTTGCATGTTTTGATATCTTTGCAAGTCTCTTCGAATTATCAGTTTAGTTTGGCCTACTAGATTGATCTTTCTTACAATGGGAGAAGTGCTTAGCTTTGGGTTCAATATTGCGGTGCTCGATCCCAGTGATAGAAAGGGAACCGACACGTATTGTATTGTTGCCATCGAGGATAAAAAGATGGGGTTTATATCATATTGCTTGAGTTTATCCCTCTACATCATGTCATGTTGCCTAATGCGTTACTCTGTTCGTATGAACTTAATACTCTAGATGCATGCTGGATAGCGGTCGATGTGTGGAGTAATAGTAGTAGATGCAGAATCGTTTTGGTCTACTTGACACGGACGTGATGCCTATGTTCATGATCATGCCTAGATATTCTCATAACTATGCGCTTTTCTATCAATTGCTCGGCAGTAATTTGTTCACCCACCGTAATATATGCTATCTTGAGAGAAGTCACTCGTGAAACCTATGGCCCCCGGGTCTACTTTACATTATATTAGTTTCCGATCTACAATTCTAGTTTACTATTTATTTTGCAATCTTTATTTTCCAATCTATACAACACAAATACCAGAAATATTTATGTTATTATCTTTCTCAGATTTCAGTTTTGCAAGTGGCCGTGAAGGGATTGACAACCCCTTTATCGCATTGGTTGCAAGGTTCTTGATTGTTTGTGCAGGTACTAGGCGATTTGCGTGTAGTCTCCTACTGGATTGATACCTTGGTTCTCAAAAACTGAGGGAAATACTTACGCTACTTTGCTGCATCACCCTTTCCTCTTCAAGGGAAAAACAACGCATGCTCAAGAGGTAGCATACACTTGATGTACTAACTTGATATTCATAATCTAAACCATGTTCCATACGTACACCGTGTTTATCACACAAAGTATAGTGCCCCGCCCCCTACATTATGAAAAGTATTTAGCCCTGAGCTGCAAAATCCACGCATTAGCCCAAATTATAATCAATGTTCTACATTATGATATCTTCTTAAAGTATTTGTATCCACTTTTTTATAATGAATTATGATCTCTGTTCGTCTTTAACACCTTCACGATCCTCTTCTCTTTGTAGCTAGCTAGCGCTAACTTTCTATCATGCATGCACACGCCCGCCCCCCCCTCTCACCCTCCCTCAGCGTCCCCTCCATCGCGCATGTTCGTTATTTCCCTTTAGGTCGTTCACCCACGGTGTGTGTAGGCCCCCCGGCTCCTTTCCGGCACACACCGGTCGATATACCTCTCTAGACAAGTGTGCCTACCACAAACACATACTTCCCCTCTTCTCTTCTCACCGTCCATGGCCCCCTATGTCCAATACGGTTCCACGCAGGTGCACACTCCCGCCCCTCTTTTCATCGATCTCATACTTGCACACTCCTCCCCCTCGACATGGTAGGCCTCTCACACCACCTCCTAGCCGCACCCCTCTCCCCATGTTTGTGTCTCCGGACCTTATTTGCTTCTAACACATGCATGCATGTATACGTATCGATCTCCCTACATATAGCCAGGTCGACTATAATTCGTTTTCCCCACGCACCGATAGACTTACCTCACTAGTTATGTCTCTCCCTTTCTCGGACACACGATGGTTGATCTTCCTATGTAGTTACGTATGCTTACCACAACCATATCGTCTCCCCTCATCATCCTTGCATACCTCCCGACCCGTCTCTCACACGCACGTCCATAGACAGATAGACATCCCTGGCCCTCTCTTATTGATATTGCACTCGTACCCTCCGTTTGTCTAGCAGGCCTCTCCCACCATTTGTGAGATGCCACTCCACCACCAACCCTCTGAGACTCTACCTTTGTCTTTCTCCCAACCTTATTCCTCTGCTACACATATCCATGGATGCCGATCGATCTCCCTCTATACATAGCTAGCTATCTCTCCTTCTCCACACATATACTAGTCGATCTACCTCTCTATAGTTAGCTCTCTTCCCCGTCCCCCCCCCCCACACACACACCGATAGTCAAACGTTGAAGGTAGGTATCCATGCCACAGAGAAAAACTGCAACTCTGCCCTCTCAAATTCCAGTAGGCCAACCGCCCTATATCTTTGACGTGGGCAAACACAAATTTGATGGCACTCTTTATCGATCGTGCAGCCACACACTTCATCCCTGTTTTTGATTCTATCGATATCTCACGCCAATGATCCCTCCACTCTCTTCTCGTGGATTTCTCCCTCTATATATGATATATCCATGACTCTGTTTCACACACATTGCATATGTTATGTTTTTTTATTTGAGATATCAGCGACATATTGCCTCTGTTTTGCACAAACCATCTCTCTCACACCCACCCACGTACGTACCTGCACCTAAAGAAGAGGTGCACACAGGACGCACGTACTCACGTCTCGTTCCCAGCCACACCCACTCGGTTGCATGGTGGAGTTCGTTTCTGTACGAAAAAGCAACCCACGTGATAATTTGACGCATGTAGCATTTGCTTACTCAAAGGAGGGTCGGGTACCATGCCTAGACGGAACAAAGTTCGACTTGACGCATTAGCATTAAATAAAGTTATATATTCCTCAATGACGCAGCTTTGGTGCCTTAAAGGCACCTTCCTTTGTGTCATTGACATGTGGGCAAACACCTGTTCGACCCACATGTCATGGCCACAAAGGCAGGTGCCTTAAGGCACCGAAGCATAGTCCATTCCTCAATGGCACGTACAGAATATAAAACGATTGTCATGGGGAAAATGGAAAAATTCGCTCCACTATATACAACGGAGCCTGCCTGCCGGGGTTTGTGTGTCGTCACACCATCCCACACAATGCAACGGTGGCCTCTCTCTCTCTCTCTCTCTCTCTCTCTCACTGTTGGTCAATGATCCGGCCGCATCCCGTCCGCTAGCGGAAAGGGAGGATGTGCATCGTTTCTCCGTTTGACGGTGTTGAGGCAGCACGTCCCGATCTGCGGTACTCGCCGTTCTCTCTCACCAAGCTCCGGCGTGGTAGGGCCTTCGCCACTTGCTCGCTGTTGCAGTATGGGAAGATCCCGGCCGTCGGCACCCTCCTAGTAACATCCCCACGACCCTCACGTACAACTTCCTCCGGCCTTGCTCCACTGCCCATCTTCCCACGTCGCTGCATGTGGATCTTCTTTAGTTGTTTGCTTAAAATGTATCTCGGTCGGCGTACTTTCCATCTTGCAATCTCATCCTCAAACCATTTTTGATAAACCACCATGCTGCTATCTTTCCCTTATTAAATGGAATATGCTTGTTTTTTGTCGGCGTATGTGTCTTCAACTCGTTTTATTGGCCAATAATTGTTTCCTTTCTACCTCTTTTTTGCAAACAGGGCTATCCATTTCACCTTGTTGCTATTGCGACCTTTTGGTGAACTGCACAAATCACTTTTTTCTTAGGAGTGTTTTGTGCAGTTTTGCCAAAATGTCACACGGGCAACGTTTTTACATTTATGTGGGACTGCAGAAAGGGAGATTGGTTTTGCTATCCTCCTCATCCAGCTCCGTGCCTAATCTTCTCCAACAAGTAGTTAGTCCTAAAGAGATATCACAGAGGAGATTGGCTTCTATTTGTGTGTGTTATGTTTCATCATCTAGTTCCACTATTATTGTAATCACACTGGTGGATATATTTGCAAACAGGGATGGTCAGCTCGATTTTAGTGGAGCTGCACAAAATGATCGGATTGTGGTGTCCTCCGTACACCTCTTTTTTGGCTATATTGAGCTGCGTGAAACTAGCTGTCAAGCAATGAACACTGTGCCCAGGAAATGGAGCCATGCCTACGAACAACATCGATCAATTATATATTTTCTTTATTTGTACACCTTCTCACAACTTTGTCTTCAGTTGTGATGTGAATATTGGCGCTGAACTGCGAACCATTGAGATGCATTAGCAGCCATGGCAGTTTCATTTGTATTTGATGGAATGTTGTAACGATATAATCTTGAGGCAAGAGGACACATGAATCCTAAGTTGAAACCTTTTTTTCCTGCGGGAACCAAAGTTGAAACCTTCATAGCATCACAGTACGATTTCATTAAAATTATGCGTACATATAAACAAATCCTGAAGGATTGATAGCAATGCCAGAAACAATTCAACTTCGTTCCGCCGACATGTGGGACATCCTTCATCCGGCTCCACCTGCAATGCAGCAATATTGAGTGCACAACTGCACGGAAAGATTCACCCCGATCGTTGCGCCGTAGTAGTAATGACTAGTGAGCAGTCAAATCTCAGAGCCCCACCTTCACCACAGTAAGTTGCTCGGACGAAGCAACCATCATTTATCTGTTCCTTGAATCCACCGGTACTCCCACATTCCCAGAGTAATAAGTTGCTCGGGCGAAGCAACCGTCACTTCACCTTTCCCACAGTAAGTACTAGTACCTCCTAATTGGAGATAGTTCTCATTGGGCCCACTGAAAAATCACTTTTCTCTCTCCATCAAGTGCATTTATTGTCAATCTAACCCTGTCACAGAAACACCTCTTTGGCTATAGTTAGTTTAGGGTTAGTCATGAGTTAGTCTAACCTCTAGCTAAGTTAAAGTATCCAAACAGGAGCAGTATAGGACATGCAAGTTGCTCAAAGCATACAGGCAAATTCGTACATGAAAGGATCTTTTTTCTTTTTGAAAACGGAACGTGAAAGGATCTTCGAATGATATAATTTTCAAATTATATAAAATCTTATCAATAGTCAAAGGCATCCTCGAAGAATACATTAGGCCCTATATAAAAGCTTATCAATAGTCAAAACCAAGTGTTACTACTACACCAAACAAGTTCAAAACGAGAAACTGGACCCACTCACGGCACGACACGCCTGTCTCGTTTGGTTCGTCGGTCAAAGCGCTTCCTCTTCTTGGCATAATAATAGAGTACAGTAATTTTTTTAGAATGCTCTTGGCATGTCGCTAACATGTGATGAGTTAACCGACCTTAATAGACGGCAAAAACGCCAGCCCGCTGCACTTTAAGATAGACGAGGAGCGAGAAGCGATACGGGCTACTGGATTACTAGAGCTAGGAGTCGCACGGAGGCCAAGAAATATGGTGATAGCGTGGGTTAGCCAAGTAGTATGATGATGTAACTACACTGGGTTGTCGTGTTTCGTACTCTTCTAGTCTACTGTGGAGATGATTGGTTGATTTTATATCGCTAAATAATATAAAATATTATGAGTGCAGATGCTCCACCACGAGGTTCCTTGCTCCTTCTCGGTCGTCGGGAATCTATGTTCTTCCACTCCTTTTTTACGTGAGCTTTGTTCATCCTTTTTGCCAACATGCGGTAACTCGCAGAACGATGAGAAGCTTGCTTACTACGCCTTCTCCCTCGCCAACGCGTGCGCGGTGGCTCATAGCACGAGGAGAAACTTTTGCTTACAAGTAGTGGACATGCAGCAGTTCATTTGGTGTCAGATTTTTAGCAGTTCATTCGACTTCCGGAAGAGGCGAAGAGCCAAGCGCAAGGTCACCTACTAAGGCTGGTCATAGTGGGAGTAACATAGGTAGTAACATAGTGCAGTCCAAGACAAGTTTGCTTATGTGGCATGTATTTAATGAGGAGAGATGTGTTTAGAGTAACATAATATGTTACTGTAACATAGCGCTTTCCAAGAGAGGATGAGTCTACAAGGTAATAAATGAAGCCAACTAGTATGACACTACTACTATGTTACTTTGCATTATGGAGGTACTAGTAATTTAGATTAGTGTCATATGCATGACACTAGTCTAAGTTACTCTGCACTATGACCAGCCTAAGAGCATGGTTAATAGTATAGCCAGCTGATGGCTATAAGAAACTGCCATGTCATGTATAGCCATCATTTATAGTCACTCATATAGTAGTGTGGGCTACAAGGTTGGCTATAACATTACTAGCTTTTTTCAACCTTCTCTGTTTCTCTTTCTTCACATTTATCTATTTGTCTAGGAATCCGCATAGAGCTAGGCTCTTGCATGAGAGCCCACTCCCCTTAGGTCCTGTTTGGTTCATAAGTCCTAGGACTTTTTCTAGTCCCAACTAAAAAGTCCCTAGTCCCTGAAAAGTCCCTCCCTATTTGTTTCCAGGGACTAAAAAGTTCCTAGTCCCTCCCTAGAGGTTATTAAATGACATGTAAAAGACCATGTTACCCCTAGTATACAAAAAAATAACAACCAAACAATACCATGGGGCGGCGGGGCAATGGGTGCAGGGAGGGGCATTGTTGGAGAAGTCCCAAAAAAGACTCTCCTTTAGAGTCTTCTTCATTTAGTCCCAAAAAGCAACTTTTAGTCCCTAGTAGTCCCTCCTGTTTGGTCCCTCCTGTTTGGTTAAAATGTCTCTAAGAGGGACTTTTTCTAGTCCCTACACCAAAAAGTCCCTGGAAACAAACACCCCCTTAGACTACCCACAGTGGGAGTAACATAGATGGTAACATCACACATCTCAAGGCAAAACAGATGATGTGGCGAGTAATTAATGAGAAAGGAGAAGCATGTGGTAACATAGCTAGTTACTGTAACATCACACATACCAAGACAAGATGAGTCTACAACCTAATAAATGAACTGTTGCATGACACCACACATACTCCCCACTATAGAGGTAGTACTCTAAGTGTAGGATCGAAAGTATGTCTAGAGGGGGGGTGATTAGACTACTTGACCAAATAAAAATCTAGCCTTTTCCCAATTTTAGTTCTTGGCAGATTTTAGCTATCTTAGCACAAGTCAAGCAATCTCCACACAATTCAAGCAAGCATGCTAAAGAGTATATGAGCAGCGGAAAGTAAAGCATGCAACTTGCAAGAATGTAAAGGGAAGAGTTTGGAGGATTCAAACGCAATTGGAGACACATATGTTTTTGTCGTGGTTCCGCTAGGTGGTGCTATCGTACATCCACGTTGATGGAGACTTCAACCCACGGAGGGTAACGGCTGCGCGAGTCCACGGAGGGCTCCACCCACGAAGGGTCCACGAAGAAGCAACCTTGTCTATTCCATCACGGTCGTCGCCCACAAAGGACTTGCCTCACTAGCGGTAGATCTTCACGAAGTAGGCGATCTCCTTGCCCTTACAAACTCCTTGGTTCAACTCCACAATCTTGTCGGAGGCTCCCAAGTGACACCTAGCCAATCTAGGAGACACCACTCTCCAAGAAGTAACAAATGGTGTGTTGATGATGAACTCCTTGCTCTTGTGCTTCAAATGATAGTCTCCCCAACACTCAACTCTCTCTCACAGGATTTGGATTTGGTGGAAAGAAGATTTGAGTGGAAAGCAACTTGGGGAAGGCTAGAGATCAAGATTCATATGGTTGGAATGGAACATCTTGACCTCAACACAAGTGTAGGTGGTTCTCTCTCAGAAAATGTGTATTGGAAGTGTAGGTATGTCCCTATCGATGAGACCGATTTGCCTAGGGTTTGTGGCAGTGGCTATGACATCTGAAAATCGGTGGCGCCGGATAGAAAGAATCGGTGGGGCCGAGTTTGACTTTTGGTTTAGGTCATATGTGGATGTGGGAAGGTAGTTGAGGATTTTGGAGCATATCACTAAGCATTTTGAGCAAGCAAGCCATTAAGCAACACCTCATCCCTCCTTGATAGTATTGGATTTTCCTATAGACTCAATGTGATCTTGGATCACTAAAATATAAAATGTAGAGTCTTGAGCTTCAAGCTTGAGCCAAACTTTTTGTCCTTAGAATTTTGAGGGATCCACTTTCCTCATCCATGCCATGCCATTCATTGAGCTTTTCCTGAAATATTAATCTTGGAATAATGTTAGCTCAATGAGCTATATGTTGTTAGGAATTACCAAAACCACCCAGGGATAGTTGCATTTTCAATCTCCCCTGTTTTGGTAATTGATGACAACATATAGATCAAAGCTTCGACAAATGATAATAAGAGTGAAAGATATTATCGCTTTGAGAAGTATGTGAAAAGCAAGAGCTCCCTCTAAATTTGTGCATATCTTAAGATTTGCTTTGGACTGCAAATGCACAATGAGTTAGGATCATGGGTTACTCTTCCATGTCACATACATCTTGGTGGAGCGCTCAAAATGATAAGAATTAAATACATGCACTCATCACCAAGCAAAGTGAATGATCAAATAGGGATAAAATGATAGTATCATCCAACAAGCATTAATGTAGCATATGATCAAACACACATGCTCATCCAAGTATCACAAACAAGCAAATAAAGTTCAACCACCAAAGCAAGAGAGAATAAAAAGCAACGCTCTCTCTCAAAGCCTATGATCTATACATTTTTCTCCCCCTTTGGCAACAAGTTACCAAAAAGTTCATAGAAAATGCATATCACTAAAACGTCTCTCAAGCTTGGTCTTCAGGTGGTGGTGTCTGGATAACTCCAAGAACGAAGGCTTTAGTTGGAGTAGATGGAGCTGCTGGGGTAGGTGCTGGAGCTGGTGGCACTAAAGCTGTAGCTGGTGCAGATGAAGTGGCTCTAGTGTCTGGTACTGGTACTGCAGTTGACCTCTGAGCTCTAGGCACTCTGGCAAATGCCTTAGTTGTTGTCTTGCCCTTCCTCTCCTGCATGTCATCCTGAAGTTGCTCCACAACAGACTGGATCTCAGTTACCTTCACATCCATGTCACAGAACTTCTGCTCCATGATTCTTTCCAAGCTCTCCTGGTTTTGAGTTAGGGTGGCCAGTCCTTTCCCAATCCTTAGAGTGGATGCAATCAAGTAGCCAAGCTGATCTTGCTTGCTTTTTAGAAGATACTGAGATGCCTCCTCCTGGGTTGGCATCTTTGCTGCTTTTTCTGTCTTTGCCTTCTCTCTCTTGGCTTGTGCTTGTACTGAGGATGGTTCATCTTCATCCATAACCACTTGGTTGTCCTTAAAATCTGGATAGATGGCCAAGTGTTCCTTGTCCAACAAGTATGTGCCAGTACCCATCTTTGAGTTAATCAACTCCTGGATCTGTGGGGCATACCCACAGCTTCTCTTTTGGTCTGCAGCAGTCCTCTTGATAGTTTCAACAATGAGATTCATGACCTTGAACTTCTGTGGCACATCAAATATATGTAGCAAATTTATGGAGTGGCCTCTGATCATCCTGTGATCTCCAGACTTGGGCAGAAGAGTATGCCTTAGTATCCAATTGATAGTAGGCAGTCCTGACAGCAAATGTTTCACTGACCCAAACTGGTGAGTCTCAAGGTCTGCATCTGGAATTTCCATGTACATGCTGGTCATGGAGTTGTGATCCTTCTTCTTCTTGGCATAGACATCCAAGTCATCTTCTTGCTCTTCTGGGGCATTGATCAACTGAGCCCATTCTGCAACTGTAGACTGGTATCTAGTGCCTTCAGACATCCAGACAATTCTTCCATCTGGGTAGAAATGAGCTGTGGAGTAGAATTGCATGATAAGTTCATCATTCCACTTAGTGAGATTTTGAGCCACAAACTCATCAACTCCACAAGCCTTGAAACTGTCATACACACCAGGATAGTGTTCCTCATTCTCCTTCATGTAGGTCCAGTCGACCCACCTCATGTCACACACTATAGGTTTCTTGTCCAACAGCACTGTCTCATAGAAATCTTGTTGTTCCTTTGTGTGGAACCTGTAATCCACAACAGTTCTTCTTCTTGTAGCATATGGGTCTGTCTCTCTCCATTTCCTCAGTCCTGAGTCTCTCCTGATCTTCATGTTCTCAACCACAGGATGAGCATCATTGTGGTCTGGAATTTTTGGCTTCAATTTTCTCAGAACATGATCTTCATCTTCTTCTTCAGCAACAGTCTCAGGCACTGGGGCCTTGTTCTTCTCAGCAGCAGATATGTTTCTAGTATTTCTCTTTGGTGCAGTCTTTGGCTTGGAGGCAGCTCTGGGTGCTTCTTTGGGCTTTGATGAAGCAGCCCGTGTCCTGATAGCATCACCCATAAGCTTCTGGGCCTTAGGTGCTGGTGCAGCAACCTCTTCCTCTTCTTCTTCCTCTTCTGAATCTCTCATCATAGAGGGTTTGCCAAGAACTCTGGCAGTAGTCGTTCTGACTCTCTTTTTCTTTTTATCTTGGCCAACAGCTTCCTCTTCTGACTCAATGGTAAACTTTATGGTTTCTCCAGTGGCAACCTTCCTAGGTTTGGAAGTGGGAACTCTCCTTGCAGGTGCCTTCTTCTGCATACCTGGCTTTGTGGCTGCAGCTGAGCCATATTCCTTTTTCAGCACTTTCTTCTTTGATGTGGCATCATCCTCAGTGGCCACATAGTCTTCATCCTCAGACTCTGAAGTTTTCTTCTTCCTTGTTCTGGTGGCAGCTTTGGGCAAGATGCTGGGAGTGCTCCTGCTTCCATCATCTGAGCTGCTAGAGGGACTAGTGCCCTCACTCATGTGAACCTGCTCCTCTGACTTGTTCTGACTATCACTCTGATCAGACATGATGCAAACACTAATAGTTGACCCTGTGAATAGATTGTAGATGAGGTAGAGTGGATAAGCATCATAAAATACAGAGGTTTTTGCAAAAGAATGAATCAAAAACTTAGTTTTAGTTTTCCTCAGAAAGCATTTCGGATCAACCGATTTGTAAACTCGGTGATACCGAAGCAGCTGTTGGAACCAAAACTAGTGAACTCGGTTAGACCGAGTCACGGTTTGGTGGCACCGAGACTGCTAGGGTTTCACAAAGTCCTAAACTCGGTCACACCGATTTTCAATTCTCGGTCAGACCGAGAATCTCATGTGCACTGGCCCGAGCCGAATCGGTAGCACCGAGTTCCACAACTCGGATGGTCCGAGATGGTTTCGGCGGAAACCTAACCCTAAATTTTCAGTTCAACTCTAATCTACGGAGTGTTTTGACTCGATAAGATCGTTTCAATCGTGGCAAGATTCATGGCAAACACAATGTGCTAAGAATCGGATTGAGGATAGCACAGTGATCAAGTTCATACCCTAGTTCGGCGATGAACTTGCTATGGCGGCAACGGCGGGAATGATTTCCGTTGACGACGGCGGAGACCAGCGGCAGGAGGCAACTGGCGACGAGGAGGACGATCCGGAGACCCTGGAGGCAGAGCGGGCTAAGCGCGGGCGAAAAGACTTCGAAGAAATTTCCAAAAAAATTGCCCGTGGATATATATAGCCCGACCCTGTCGGTGTGACCGAGTGGAACAAGTCGGTGGCACCGAGATTCATAACTGCAAGCAGTTACTGAAACTCGGTGTGACCGAAAGGTTCAAATCGGTTGCACCGAGATTGAAAACCTAGATTGACTTAGTGATCTCGGTATGACCAAAATGGATGAATCGGTCAGACCGAAACGCACAAAGAAGTTTTGGAAGTTTAAGTCTATGACGAATCGGGGACTCCGAGTGCTCCTCACACAGAGTGGTTCGAATCTGACTTGATCAAATTTTGTGATGTAGCATGAATAGAGTTTGAGACGAGAAAAGCATAGATAGCTAGAGAGGGTTCTTAGGCATTCTTGTCCATCCACTTGGCAAAAGAAAAGAAAACCAATCAATCAATACAACAAGTGGATGTCCTCGAATGAGTAAAATATGAAATCAACATGCTCACACAATAAAATGGCAACTAAAGTATGTGGCAAAGCATGCACAACCAATTCTAGCATCTATCAAACAATTGGCCATGACTAGGTCATCTATATATGAGTATATTGACTTAGGAGTCAAATGAGAACATTTGATCATAGGTCATACTCATCGTTTAAGCATAAGTGGGGTTACCACTTTTACGTAAAGCATTGTTGTGTTCACACCATTAGAGTTGCTTTAGCTCAATTCTTAGAGTAAAGCTCCCCCTAGATGTGATATCCCCCCTAAGAGGGATGAACTAACCTTTGGTTTTGTCGATGATGACTTCATGTAGATGTTGAAGATGTGGATGCTCAATGTTGATGTAGATCATTTGGAGCTATCCATTGGAGTGAGTTGCACTTTCAATACCTACACGGGTTAGTCCCACAAGGAACAAACAAGAATATCCATAGACATAGAGTATTGCACACAAAAGATGATGTCTATGAAAGCTTTTAGGTTACCTTGTCCCTTGTCTTACCAACAAGAGGGTTTGTGACTCCTTGAACTAGTGCAAGATGTGGAAGTTGATTGCACTTGTTCTTGCCAAGATGATAAGAGTGAAGTATGTTGGCGGAGTCACCCTCAAGAACTCTCTAGTTCTTCTTCTTCGGGATCCACACCATCTTGATGGGAATCCTCGGAGTTGTAATTGTACTTGATGAAGTGGAACTTGATGTAGTCTTGGGAACCCACTTGACCAAGGCCTTAGGAGCTTCTTCAAATGCATCAATTTCCTCTTGAAGCTTGTCCTTGCCTTTTTGCTTGTGGTCTTGCGGTGGAAGATCATCTTGAGCTTGTGTCCCTTTGAAAAAAGTAGGATCATACTTATCTTGTTGAGGAACAAACTTCGTCTTGGGGTATTGATCTTCTTCCCACTCAACTCCATTGGCATTGAACTTTCGTTCAAAACCAACACCTTGATTCTTCCGGTGCCTTCCTTGCTTGCGTACAATTTCCTCGAATTGCTTACTTCTGGCAAGGCTCTTGTAAACACCTTTCTCTATAATTCCCTTCAATAAGCTATTTTCTTGCTCAAGTGTAACTTGGCTAAGAGAATCATTAGTGGAATCAAGAGAACTACTAGAAGCAACAATACTGGATTTAACATGATTATTGTAACTACTAGAGGAAGAATCTTTCTTGTTCTTGTTACTAGACTTGACTTGAGGCATGTAAGTGGATAAGAGTAAACGCTTGGCAATGTAAGAAGAACTTTTCTTACGAAGATCATCATTGATTGCTTTTAAGAACTCATGCTCTTGCTCAAGGTTGAGCTTTTCAAAGCGTAATTTCTCATGAGTCCTTGAAAGTTCTCGATGATCTCCTAAGATAGTTTCATGAGCTAATTTAAGAGTGTTTAGTTCTTTAGTTAGAGACTCAATCTTCTCCTTATCATTGTCATTCATTTTATCTTGATTAGCATGATTAATTGACGTTTCATCATAGTATTCATCACTAGAGTTGTCAACAAGTAAATCATCATCACCCAACAAGTCATCTTCATCACTATTGAAATCAACATACTCGGGGTGTGATACCTTTGGGCCTTTAGCCATGAAGCATGTTCCAACTCCTTCATTTGGTGAGTCAAATATGTCGTAGGAGTTGGTTGTCACAAGTGCTAGACCGGCAACACCTTCATCTTGAGTGTATTCGGAGTCGGAGTGATAGCTTCTCTCGGAGTGGTTGTCGGAGTCGGAGCCGGATACCCATTCACCAACATGAGTTGGATGTCTTCGTTTTGTGTAGCTCCTTGATGACTTGTCCTTTCTTTCCAAATCCTTGCTTCTCCGTGAGGGTCTTCGTTCATAACGATCATCTCTACTCCTTCTTTCTCTAGATGGTGATTCTTCTCTTCTACTTCTTCTCTTGGGAGAATCTTCTCTTCTCTTGTAGGGGGTCGTACACTCATTGGAATAGTGTCTGGGCCTTCCACAATTGTAGCAGTTTCGCTCTCGACTAGAAGATCTTTTGTCATTGTAGGACCTTGACTTGGAACTTCTCTCTTTGCTTCTACTCTTGTAGAACTTGTTGAAGTTCTTCACCATTAAGCTCAATTCTTCATTGAAGGTTTGTTTCTCACTCGATGATGTGGGGGCTTCACATGAGGCTTTGTAAGCACCACTTGATTTGTTGTGAAGTTCCTCTTTATCCTTGAGTGACATCTCATGAGCAACAATTCTTCCAATGACTTCCGTTGGCTTGAGATCTTTGTAATTGGGCATCATTTGGATCAATGTGCACACGGTATCATATTTTCCATCCAAGGCTCTTAGGATCTTCTTGATGATGAATCTATCGGTCATCTCTTCACTCCCTAAGCCGGCAATCTCATTTGTGATAAGAGCAAGCCTAGAGTACATTTCAGCGACACCTTCACCATCCTTCATTTTGAACTTGTCAAGTTGACTTTGAAGCACATCCAATTTGGATTCCTTGACGGAGTCGGTACCTTCGTGCATATCAATCAAAGTATCCCAAATTTCATTTGCATTCTCAAGATGGCTGATTTTGTTGAATTCTTCGGGGCACAGTCCGTTGAAGAGGATATCACAAGCTTGAAAATTGTATTGCAGCATTTTCAACTCTTCCACGGTGGCTTCACGGTTCGGTTCTTTCCCATCAAAGAATTCACCTTGCAAGCCAATACACACAATAGCCCAAACGGCGGGGTTATGTCCAAGAATATGCATTTTCATCTTATGCTTCCAAGTAGCAAAATTAGTACCATCAAAGTAAGGACCTCTACGGTGATAATTTCCCTCACTAGACGCCGTACTCCCCTAGGTTGTGAAACCAAGGCTATGACCGCCAAAAGCTATGGAAATCAAAGCAAATGGAGACCAAAGCTCTGATACCACTTGTAGGATCGAAAGTATGTCTAGAGGGGGGGGGTGATTAGACTACTTGACCAAATAAAAATCTAGCCTTTTCCCAATTTTAGTTCTTGGCAGATTTTAGCTATCTTAGCACAAGTCAAGCAATCTCCACACAATTCAAGAAAGCATGCAAAAGAGTATATGAGCAGCGGAAAGTAAAGCATGCAACTTGCAAGAATGTAAAGGGAAGAGTTTGGAGGATTCAAACGCAATTGGAGACACGGATGTTTTTGTCGTGGTTCCGATAGGTGGTGCTATCATACATCCATGTTGATGGAGACTTCAACCCACAGATGGTAACGGTTGCACGAGTCCATGGAGGGCTCCACCCACGAAGGGTCCATGAAGAAGCAACCTTGTCTATTCCATCACGGCCGTCGCCCACGAAGGACTTGCCTCACTAGCGGTAGATCTTCACGAAGTAGGCGATCTCCTTGCCCTTACAAACTCCTTGGTTCAACTCCACAATCTTGTCAGAGGCTCCCAGGTGACACCTAGCCAATCTAGGAGACACCACTCTCCGATAAGTAACAAATGGTGTGTTGATGATGAACTCCTTGCTCTTGTGCTTCAAATGATAGTCTCCCCAACACTCAACTCTCTCTCACAGGATTTGGATTTGGTGGAAAGAAGATTTGAGTGGAAAGCAACTTGGGGAAGGCTAGAGATCAAGATTCATATGGTTGGAATGGAATATCTTGACCTCAACACAAGTGTAGGTGGTTCTCTCTCAGAAAACGTGTATTGGAAGTGTAGGTATGTTCTGATGGCTCTCTCCACGAATGAAGAGTGGGTGGAGGGGTATATATAGCCTCCACACAAAATCTAACCGTTACACACAATTTGCCAAACTCGGTGGGACCGAATGGTTAAACTCGGTCGGACCGATTCAGCAAACCTAGTGACCGCTAGGATTTTTGGTGGGACTGAGATGCAACTCGGTAGGACCGATATGGTTAGGATTGGGGCATAACGTAATCTCGGTGTGACTGATTACACAAACTCGGTGGGACCGATTTTGGTAATAAGCTAACCAGAGAGTTGGTCAGGTAAACTCGACGGGACCGATTCGCTCATCTCGGTGAGACCGAAATGTTACAAAAGGGAAATAGAGAGTTTACATTGCAATCTCGATGGGACCGATCACTCATCTCGGTAAGACCAAAACGTTACGAAGGGAAACAAAGAGATTAGAATCCCATCTCGGTGAGACCGAGGTCCCTATTGGTGAGACCCATTTGCCTAGGGTTTGTGGCAGTGGCTATGACATCTGAACCTCGGTGGCGCTGGATAGAAAGAATCGGTGGGGCCGAGTTTGACTTTTTGTTTAGCTCATATGTGGATGTGGGAAGGTAGTTGAGGATTTTGGAGCATATCACTAAGCATTTTGAGCAAGCAAGCCATTAAGCAACACCTCATCCCTCCTTGATAGTATTGGCTTTTCCTATAGACTCAATGTGATCTTGGATCACTAAAATATAAAATGTAGAGTCTTGAGCTTCAAGCTTGAGCCGAACTTTTTGTCCTTAGAATTTTGAGGGATCCACTTTCCTCATCCATGCCATGCCATTCATTGAGCTTTTCTTGAAATATTAATCTTGGAATAATGTTAGCTCAATGAGCTATATGTTGTTAGGAATTACCAAAACCACCCAGGGATAGTTGCACTTTCAGTAAGTTACTACCCATTGTGGCTAGTCTTACTTTTTCATCACTCACTCCTCCACATAGGCAAAAAATGCCATGTAAGCTGGCTATAAGCCCACCATTATACTTGCGGGAGAGAGAGATGTGAAAAAGTAAGGGGAGTGGGCTCTCATGGAAGAGCCTAGCTATATACGCATTCCTAGGTAAATGCAATAAATGTAAAGAAATAGATAAAGAGAAGATGGAAAAGGTACTAATGTACTAATAGCCAACCTTATAGCCCACACTATTTCATGAGTGCATATAGATGATGGTTGTAGATGACATGGCGGTTCCTTGTAGCCATCAGTTGCCTATATTATTAATCATGCTAAGAGCATGGTTAATAATAGAGACAACTGCTCGCTATAAGATGTTGTCATATCATCTATAGCCAACACATATAGTCACCCATACAATAAGGTTAGCTATAAGGTTGTCTATAAGATTAGTACTTTTTCAAATCTTCTCTCTTTCTCTTTCTTCACATTTATTGTATTTGTCTAGGAATCCGCATATAGCTAGGCTCTTGCATGAGAACCCACTCCACTTAATTTTTCATGTCTCTCTCCTCCACATAGGCAAAATTGCCATGTAAGCAGGCTATAAGCCCACTATTGTACTTGCTCTAAGGCTAGTCATAGTGGGCAGTAATTTAGACTAGTAACATATGCATGTTACTAGTTTATGTTACTATCATCATAGTGGGTAGTAACATAAATGTAGTGTCATGCAAGCCTTCATTTATTATGTTGTAGACTCATTTTGCATTGGTGTGTGTTATGTTATGGTAACATATTATGTTACTACAAACACCTCTCTCCTCATTAACTCCATGCCACATAAGCATATATGTCTTGGGATGCGTTATGTTCAAAAAACCTTTGATTAACATGTGTTCAAAAAACAAAAAAAATGTCAAAAAATACAAAACAAAGACCTCGATATTAACTAGACGGATGGGTCACTGCAAAGGATTATAATAAACCTTTGCAGTAACCCATCCCTCTAGTTAACATCAAGTCCACTTCCCATCCGGTCACCCATCCCATGAGTACACCAGCCTCAGCACAGTTAACTTGGGAGTTCTGTTAGATGAGCTATCGGTAGGGAAGTTGGTCCTTGCTGATATAGGATGCCTCTTTGTATCCTTTATGGCGTATCCGGATGACCGCATGTTGCCGCCCAATAGCCAATGCCACGTCCCCTGCGAATGTAGAAGTTTTCCTCCCTCGTCTTAGAGCAAGTATAATAAGCTTATGTAAGCAGGTTGTAAGGGTTAAAATATTATTTTTCTGCTGACATGGAGGGGAGAGAAGAGGAGAGAAAACATGAGCCGGCTACAGAATAAGAGCCAGCTGCAACACATGCTCCTATGCAGTATGTGAGAGTGGAAGGTGGGCC
Source organism: Aegilops umbellulata (assembly GCA_032464435.1). Lineage (NCBI taxonomy): Eukaryota > Viridiplantae > Streptophyta > Magnoliopsida > Poales > Poaceae > Aegilops > Aegilops umbellulata. The sequence goes on along the minus strand of CP136054.1, from coordinate 367,111,961 downwards.
CTGTATTGATGAAATAGCACATCTTTGTAGGTTGTGCACCATGACCAAGGAGGAGGGGAAAACAAGAGAACTTAATGTTTATTTGCTAATTAATAGCATTGCATGCAATGAACTAACCACTTCATGTCATGTTTGGTAGTCTCAAGTCATTAAAAGCATGCACACCCACATCTCTTATTGGTTGATTTGTCAAGAAACAAGAAACGAGATAGAAGTTAATGCACCGCGCCTAAGTGTTTTGGGATAATTTGGTTTTTGTAAGATGACTTACACACCTAGACGGAGGGAGTATTATACTTGAAGGCTACAAGGTTCGCTATAGATGATGTGGCAATGTCATGTAGCCATCAGCTGGCTATACTATTAACCATGCTCTTATAATACTCCTATATTTAAGAACGGAGGGAGTAGTTGGCATGCATGATACTACTTATAATACTCCCATTACAACCAGACTGGTAGAATTAAAATACCTAATCTAAATGGTCTCCGCCCGATCTCTTTGTCCTCCTCCAGCATCCAGCAGAAGAAGAATCGAGCAAGACGCTGGCTGTATTCGCCGGCGTCGCCTCAGCGGTGACCTTCATGGGATACAATCGGCGGCGGCGGCCCGTGTTCTACTTCTCCTTGATGATGGCAGCGGGCGGGGACGTGCTGCCCGTCACCTCTTCCACATCCGCGTAGCCGCATCACCTCGTCAACATCCGCGGCGGCTTCTTTCTCTGCCTGCATGTCGCGGCTACGCGTGCGTCGACGGCGGATGGCGCAGTCGCAAACACTGGAGGCGTTGTACAACGCGGCGGCACTGAGGGTAGTGATGATGCCCGTGCCGCCGTGCTCCCCGACAAGCCGGCATGGAGCAAGTTGCACTCTTCCTCGAGCTGTATTGGAGAGGCCAGCTGCGGAACCACGCGCTGGCTTAGTGCGGCAACTGCCTCTGACGGGCTAGGCGAGGCCAGTGGAGAAGCAAGCTGCCGGGCTCGGCGGGCCACCCAGACGGCCTTTATGCTGGAGAACTACTCTTCCTGCTCGTCGGATGTCGCCGAAAGAGTGGACAAAATGCTGGAAGGAGGAGCTTGGCCGCCGTCCTACTTCTGAATGGATGTGTGTGTCCGGAGTTGGTTTCTCGCATTCCACGCGGGTTTAAATGTAGGTTTTTAATGCGGCGAGGAGGCGGGTACAGCTGGGAGTGTAGTGGGTGGCGCCCTGGGCTGGCGCGCCGCTTCAAATGGCGGACGCAGTGAGAGGTCGCATCCGCCCTGACCCCCTTGACCGTGGACCTTGACGGTGTACGTCAACTTGTGTCCAGGTCTGAGATGCCACGTGTACCAGATGAATGACTCCAAGCTCAACCACCGTGATGCAAGAGGTGCGAGCCGAGGAACACTATTGGAGACACCCTCCCCCATAATTTTCCTTGTCATCATCTGAGTCCTAGAAGATCTCACCCACATCATCATTAGGCATGTAGCCGCCTTCATAGACAACGTGCGCAGAAGGAGTAGAGGCGACTGGGGACGCACCACGTCGTGGGAACTCCATACGTGCTCGTGTGCGTGCAGCATGTGTGCTTTTCCATCGGTGCTAGCTCTAAGGCCGAGGTTGCGGTCGTCTTCGTATCCGGCTAGTCGTTGAGCAACGACGGCAAAGAGGTGTTGCAAGAGATGCGTAGGCGCCATTGTGTGTGAGCTTCACCATAGCACGATGAACCGGACGTCGCCACAGATGGCGCACGCCTCCATGCAGCCGAGTGTGTGCGCATGCATGTGTTATTCACGTGCATTCTGCAGCCGAGTGTGTGTGCATGCATGTGGTGTGCACGTGCGCTGTGTGCTCCGTGTTGTGCGCGTATGTGCATGAGTTGCATCGACATGAGTTACTGCGTTGGCGTGTGTACATGCGTGGCTGCATGCGTCCTGTACTTGTGTGGCTTCTTGCGTGGTTATCAATATAAACTAATAAAATATCTTCAACTTAGCATCCTGATGTATCATCTCTAGTGGTTAGCAAAGAGTTCATGTTTTTTTATTTGTTTATAGGTGGGCAGGCGGCAAAAACAGGGGAAAATGCGCAAGGTTCCTTGCACACGCTCCACCGCGAGGTTCCTTGCTCCTTCTCGATCGTCGGGAATCTATGTTCTTCCACTCTTTTTTTACGTGAGCTTTGTTCATCATTTTGCCAACACGCGAGACATCTAGCATCAAGGTGCACGTGTCATGCAAGAAAATGGAGATAATCAGATAAGCAGTGCGTAAGTGAGTCGTGCACTTCGATGGCACCTACTACGCAATATTTTTTTTTCTCCTCGATGGCACGTGAATAGTGCACATACTCAACGACGGAGCACGGGATGGTAGCCATGACATGGTCAACCCTTTTTGGAGAGAGTACGTATTAAATAACTTTGATGTGTCCCATCAACTTGCAGAACGATGAGAAGCTTGCTTACTATGCCTTCTCCCTCGCCAACGCATGCGCTGTGGCTCGCAACACGAGGAGAAACTTTTGCTTACAAGCGATGGACGTGCAACAGTTCATTTGGTGTCAGATTGCCAGAAGTACTATTGTAGTACCATCATTATTGTTCGACTTCCAGAAGAGGTGAAGATCCAAGCGCAAGGTCACCTACTAACCTTAGGCTAGCCATAGTGGGAGTAACATAAGTAGGAGTACCTCCTTTGTTTATTCTAGAAACAACCACACATGTATATTGGACGGTAGCAACACAACAACTGAATCAAAAATCGAGACCAACCAATCAACTACTACTACTGGTGAGCGTTTGCTAGTATCATGTACTCCGTCTGTCCATGTATATAGGGCTTAATGCGTTTTGTGAGACTAACTTTGGCCCTGTTTGGATCCATGGGTTAGATTTAGTTTGAGCTAGTTGGGGCTCAAATAGCCCTAAAGTATCCAAACATGAGGGTTAAATTGGAGCAAGTTTCCCCAAACCCACCAAAAAAACTATCCCACCCAAGAGTCGCCAGCATGTGATGAGTTAACCGACCTCAATAGACGGCAAAAACGCCAGCCCGCCGCACTTTGAGAGAGACGAGGAGTGAGAAGCGATACGGGCTGGTGGATTACTAGAGCTAGGTGTCGCACGGAGGCTAAGAAATGTGGTGATAGCGTTGGTTAGCCATGTAGTATGATGTAACTACACTGGGCTGCCGTGTTTTGTACTCTTCCGGTCTACTGTGGAGATGATTGGTTGATTTTATATCGCTGAATAATATAAAATAATATGAGTGCAGACGCTCCACCACGAGGTTCCTTGCTCCATCTCGATCGTCGGGAATCTATGTTCTTCCACTCGTTTTTTTACGTGACCATCCTTTTGCCAACACGCGGGACATCTAGCATCAAGGTGCACGTGTCATGCAAAAAAATGGAGATAAGCAGTGCGTAAGTGTGTCGTGCACTACGATGGCACCTAGTGCTACGCAATATTTTTCCTCCTCGATGGCACGTGAATAATGCACGTACTCAATGACCGAGCACGGGATGGTAGCCATGGACATGGTCGGCCCTTTTTGGAAAGAATGTGTACTAAATAACTTTGATGTGTCCCGTCAACTCGCAGAATGACGAGGAGTATATGTTACTGTAACATAGCGTTCCCAAGACAAGATGAGTCTACAAGCTAATAAATTAAGCCATCATAACATTACTGTACTACTCCCTGCTTTCCGGTTTATAGGGCTCCCTCCTTTCTGGTTTATAGGGCTCAATTCGAAAATCTCACCAACCAAGGTAGATGATGAGTGGTGGAATACTTTTTGTAATTTTCAAAAGCACCCAATTAATGCTCTTGTTTTCCTCAAAAAATTATGTTTACCATTGTATTAATTGCAATGCATGCATGCATAAAGTACATGCATTGGTCAACTTTCTCTTAATACTTGCATGCCATTATTTAATGCACCTTGAAATCTAAACTTGTGATGGGGAACAACCAAATTGATCCTTATAAAATGGAAAAACTAAGATTTTGAGATAAGTCCTATAAACCGGAAAGGAGGGAGTAGTAACATAGACTAGTGTCATATGCATGAAACTAGTGATTATGGGAGCACATGATATTTCCCCGTCCGGACCGATCCCAAGTTGGCCTCTCACCTTCTTGGCCCATCAAAAACCCTCCCCCCTTCCGCGCGCGCTTCCCGCCCGGCGCCAGCTGAGCCTGCTGCTCCACATTGATGGCAAGTCTGGGCGACGCGGCCTCTCACTACTTCCGCCGTTGAAGTGGCGCGTCGACCGAGGGCACCGCCCGCGGCACACCCGGCATTTCAGACTACACAGTGGAGAGTAACTTTAGAGCAAGTACTACAATTAGATGACATAAGCAGGCTATAAGGATTTAAATATAGTATTTGTGCTTAGTTGAAGGAGAGAGAAGAGAAGCGGGTTGTAAACTTGTACTCCTCCTTCCATCTATATAGGGCCTAATGCGTTTTTTGAGACTAACTTTGACCAAATGTTAGAGTAATAATATATGACATGCAACTTACACAAAGCATACCGTCAAATTCGTATGTGAAAGGAGCTTCCAATGATATAATTTTCAGATTATATATCTCATGTACTATTAATCTTGTCAATAGTCAGAGGCGGTCTTAAAAACGCATTAGGCCCTATATAGATGGAAGGAGGGAGTAGCCGGTTGTAGCAGGAGCTCCAACATACTTTGTGAGACAAAAGGTGGGGCCATGATATAGTATTATACTAAAGGGACTAACTATTGTAAGCAGACTATTAGGTTGGTTCTAGATGATGTGTCAACTTCATATAGCCGGATGTTGGCTATACTATTAACCATGCTCTAAGTGTGGTGTGAGTCGGAAAATTTATTAAGTCATTAATTAATAATTAATGGATGCCTTAATTACTCAGTCATTTCTAATTCTTTTGGATAGTGGGGCTATTATTGACTTGGACGTGGGGTTTGGGCCAAAGGCCTACTATTATACTTGGTCTTACTCGCACGACCGACCTTACAGGCTCTACCCTAGCCGCCGTTGTATCATATGGTTTCGCATCGTTCTAGATCTAAGCGCCACCACGCAATTCTTCTCCATCCCTTCTTCCGGCGTGCACTGCGAGAAGGGACAACAGTCCTCTAAACCCCGCCTTTTGTGATCCTGTACGGGAGAGGGGCAATCAGGTTTTTGGGGAGCACACTCTTGTGACTGCTGCCAGCGATGACTTCCTCAACGACAGCCTTCTTCCCCGACCTCGTTAACCTCTTCATCAACGACATGAGTGACAACATTAACCATAGCGGTTCTGCTCCCGCTGTACAGTATGTGATTCTGTCCTCCTGGTTTAGTCTGCGTCATTACTTTGATCTTTGCGATTGTCGTCATGATCTATTTACTGTTGATTCGGATTAAATCTCAAAATAAATTGCTCGTATATTCAACAATCCAATCCAAAAACCTGATTATAGGAAATTTACTCTGAGTGGTTTTGCTGTGTTTTTTAAGCCGCCTACTTTTAAGGGGGTGCAATATAAAAGGTGGCGCACAAGAGCAGTATATTGGTTTTAGATCATGTACTGCTATGATGCCACTAAGGGTAAGCCTGCGGGCGATCTTAATCCTACACAGCAGGAAGCTTTTGAGAACATGGATACGCTCTTCAAAGCCGCCCTGCTGAGTGTTCTTGACGATTCCATTATGGATTCATATATGTCGTTTTACAGTGGCAAAGACATGTGGGCTGCACTCGAGGCCACGTTTGGGGCCTCGGGCGCTAGCAACGAGTTGTACGTCATGGAGCAATTCTATGACTACAAGATGACTGATGAGCGCTCTGTTGTTTAGCAGACTCATGAGATACAGTCACTCGCTATGGAACTTGAGTACTTTAAGTGTGTGTTGCCGGACAAATTTGTTGTTGGGATCATCATTGCCATGCTTCCACCTTCGTGGAACGATTTTGCTACTTCCACTATTGCAGGTTGCTGCTAACGCGACACTACGATCAGAGACCCTTCGACGAAACTGTGTGTGATGCAATAATCGCAAACGGTGGTGTAAAATAACCATAAAAAAGGTGCAAAAGGTTTGTGATGGAGGATGCATCAAACATGGTTCAGACTTTAGTTGCGTGTGCGATGCAGGGCATACGATTCAACTCAATTAACTATTTGCGATGAGGAGGAACAAAAGAAACGGGCAACCAGATGAAGGTGTGTGCGATGTACAACATACGGTTCACTCGGATGAACTGTTTGTGATTAGGCAACACAAAAGAAACGGTCAGCCCGATCAAGGTGTGTGCGATGTATAGCATATGGTTCACTTGGATGAACTGTTTGTTATTAGGCAATAGAATAGAAACGGTTCAGTATAACAAGATGTGTGTGATATGCGGCAAACAAGTCTGTAATCACAAATGTGTGCAAAGACCGATAATAACACAGACGATTGCTTCTAATACGACGTATGTGATATGCCCTGTCTACACAACATCTATTGGCCATTGTGGGACGGGCGGTCATCCGGATACGCCATAAGGATGCGAAGAGGCATTCCTATCAGCAAGGACTAGTTGTTCCACCAGTAGCTCATGTAAGAAAACTATCAAGTTAAGTGTGCTTAGGCTGGAGCAGCCATCACATGGGTGACTGGATGGGAAGTTGTGTTGATGTTAAATTAACTGATATGATGGGTCATTTCGATCAAATGATCGAAATGACACATTCCCTCAGCTAATTTAACCTCAAGTTCCTTGTTTTATTATTATTATTAACACATGTTAAAGAAGGTTTACCGCATTACTTTTTTACAATGTTCGATATGTGGCATACAATTGATCCATCCGACCTGTTTGTGATGGAATAGGCCAAGTGTGTTGTGGGCAAACGCTTGCTAGTATTGAACCATTTGGGATTGATGAATTCATCACCGACATGTTCCCTAGTGTGGTCTATGTTCATCTGATCATCATCTACTTCTTGTGCTAGCTCGATGTTCCTTCTATGCTAAGTTTCCATTAATTGATGGCGTTTTATGAACACGCCACCGTTTCCCGCCATTTCCACACATGTTTCCCGCCACCCTGCTATATTGCGCATAGGCGGCGCGCGACGCACGGAGGCGACAAGCGTAGCCTGTATCACATCCACCTTTTCCAAGCATGCCAACCCACCAAAGCGCCGCCTCTGCCATCAACCTCGTCGACGAGGAAAACGAGTAGGCGCCACAGCCGTCGAGGCCGAGGCGCTCCCCGGCAACGCGATGGACGATGAAGTGACACGCGTCATCGCTAGGGTTGTGCAGACCTTTGGCGCATGGCGCTTGAGCACCGCGGATCAAGATAGGCATGTTAGCGCCGACAGGCTACAGCTTGCCACACAACATGATCGATGGTGCGCCGCCGAGCAAGCTAGGCGCGTCCGCGTCGATAGGCTGCGGCTCGCCACACGGTGAGACCGTTGGAGCACCGCAGAGCGAGAGGCGCGACGCGCCGCATAGCAAGAGCGGATCCATCGGCGCTTGCTTGCTGTCGACACGGCATCCTAGCTGGGTACACGTCCCGTTAATACCCCCATTTCTCGCCAGGAGTGGGCAGAGGCCCTCAGCGCCGTACTTGCACTAGAGGTTGGCTGCGCCGTACTTGCACCGGACGCCCGCCGGGCCGTTCGCATGGGTGCCGCCGTTCACCTTGTCCGCGGCCCGCTGGATGCCAACGCGCTGGTCCGTAGGCTCGACCGCCTCCTTGGCCCAGGTGTCCACCTGGGCGCAGTAGAGGAACATGGCCGTCGCATCCTCGAGCTGGTGATCTCTGATGAAATAGCCAACTTGGAGCTCGAGATCGCGCTCCAGATGTACCGTATCGCGCTCCAGATGTACCGTGAGCGTGTCGACCGCTTGGACGAATGCCTGCACGAGTTCAGGCAAAGTCAAGAGCTACCCTAGGCAAGGGCTGATGGTCATGGTCTCATGGACACGTTTTATTTTGAAAAGTCGGTTCGATGAGGATAGCTATGTATTCACAGCAATCATAGTATTGCTCTGTTTATTGCTCTTTTTCAATGTGTGTACTCTGTTTTTCATTCTTATATGTTTTGTTTCAATATTTGTATATACGCTTTCCATTCTGTATATGTGAATGATAACAGCTAGATTCAAATTAGTATACAAAAACAGATAGAAAATGGACTTCATAATATATATATATATATATAAATTGTTCATTAGTTCATCATAGAATATATATATATATATATATATATATATATATATATATATATATATAATATCATCACATATACGTGATGATACTTAACTACTAGGTACAATGCATAAAATTGAAAACGAACAATACTAAAACTAATAATCCCTCCTGGGACAGTATTCCGGCAGCCCCTCGCCAGCAGCTCCCTGGTGCGCGGCGTCTTCCCATTGCAGAGGTAGTACTCTGACTCCTCCGCCTCGCAGCGCTTGATGTACTGATCTGCCTCTTGCCGGCGGACGTGCGCGGCCGATCTTGCCATTTTGTTGGGTGCCCACCGGAGCTCCTCGTCGGTGGCACGCTGGAGCTTATTGGCCCACCTCCATGCAGCGGCGAGGCGCCCATCGCCTATGACCTTCCTCGCGAAGTGCCCGTCTTTGTACACCTCCTCAGCACGACGACGCGCCCGCCCCCAAAGCTCCACCGCCTCCTTTTTCCAGGCGGCATCATGGGCTTCATAGGCCGCCTGGTACCTGCCTTCCTCCTCCGCCATCTCCTTATTGAATGCCACTTGCCTGGCTTTCTCAGCCGGCGGCAGCGACTTCCACAGACAAAGATTGTACTGGCCCCAAAACCAATCCAAAGTTGGGGGGGGGGGGGTCCGGCGCAACCTCATCAGGCGGCGCATAGGGTTCCTCGTCGTTGCTAATCGAGTGAGCGTCCTCGGGGGGCAGCGACTCCTCGTCGGCGCGTGGGCAGACCGGCGGCGCCATGGCAGAGATTTGAGAGAGGGAGAGAGAGAGAGAGAGAGAGAGAGGGCGAGCGAGGGAGGATGTAGATGAGAACGCAGGCGGGACGACGTGAGCAAGGTAGTATTTATTGGTGGCCGGAATCTAGATCAACGGGGATAGTACACACGCCGGTAGCCGGAATTTACGAGTACTGTAGTTTGAATTACACACAATTCCCGCAGCAAAATCCGTGTGTGAACATAATAGCTGACGGTTTCCAATACAGAACTGTGTCTGATTAATGATCCCCGCCAATCACCTACTAAACCTCGAGCCGCGAGATACAGTGCCAATCGTGTGGGGGTTGGTTGTCTTGCCAGGTCTTTACATTACTTTTCTGAACACAAGATATTTACATCACCTGATGATCTTTTAACTCATTCACAAGTACACAAAATATGATTTTTCAAACTGTTTTGGTTAGGCGTTGCATGGAGATGTAGTTCAAATTTGAATTACGGCCATTAAATGGTTAGAAAATCACTTAAATGTCTTTAAAAGGCCAAATGACCTGTGAAAATTTCCAAATTTTCACATGACAGTTGTATTAGTGCACGTTAAACATAGGAAAAAATTTGAAGGCCGTAAGAGGAAGCTATCTCCCGTTCGTCATCAAACATGCATTGTTCCCTCTCGGAACCACGAATCTTCTAGCGAGTCGCTCCGGTTTATGAGGGGTGTGTGTCCAAACGTTCGTCAAACATGCCAATTTATTTACCACATCATCTTGGTGGCATGCCATTAAATCAAGCAAGGTTTCATGTTTTTCTGATCATTTTTTTATTTTTTTGAATTAAAATGCCATGACACTCCATGCATGTGCCCATGCCTTGAGACCAATATTTTTGAAAATTCCCTCTAATTTACTGCACATGGAATTAACTCGCACACACGTACACAAAAATATGATTTTTCAAACCGCTATGGTTAGGCGTTGCATGTAGATGTAGTACAAATTTGAATTACGGTCATTAAATGGTTAGAAAATCACTTAAATGTCTTTAAAAGGTCAAATGACCCCTAGAATTTTCCAAAATTTCACATTACAGTTGTAGTACTGCACGTTAGACGTAGGGAAAAAATGGAAGGCCGTAAGAGGAAGCTATCTCCCGTTCGTCATCAAACATGCATTATTCCCTCTCGGAACCACGAGCCTTCTAGTGAGTTGCTCCGGTTTGTGAGGGGTTTGTGTCCAAACTTTTGTCAAACATGCCAATTTTTTTACCACATCATCTTGGTGGCATGACATTACATCAACCAAGGTTTCATGTGTTTCTAAATTTTTTATTTTTCGGAATTAAAATGCGATGTCACTCCATGCTTAATTGTGTCATAGACGTTAGACTAATATGTTTGAAAATTCCTTCCAATTTACTGCACATGGAATTAAATCACACACAAGTACACGAAATATGAGTTTTCAAACCGTTATGGTTAGCTGTTGCATGTACATGTAGTTCAAATTTCAATTATGGTCATTAAATGGCTAGAAAATCACTTAAATGTCTTAAAAGGTCAAACGACCCCTAAAATTTTCCAAAATTTGACATGACAGTTGTATTAGTACTATAAGATTTCTCGTTCATTTAAAACACCATCTGTTGACACTTTACTCCAAATTCTTCTTTCACAGCTAATAAAAAATATCTACAACATCACACACAGTTATTTTCTAGGAACCGTTTGCGATAAAAATATATGGGTCTATTTAAGTCTCCCTCCTTAAGCTTCGCCGGCTCGTCTGCTCTAGTGCCGGCAACCCCCGAATCCACGAATCTCGATCCCCATTACTGCACCCCCTTCTTGCAAAGATGATGTCGTGGAAATGCTTCGTGAAGGCCCGTACGATGGCCGCGTCCCCCCCCCCCCGAGCGCGGCCACCTACGCCGAGAGTGTCGCCGCGTCTGCATTGAGCATGGCCGCTTCCGCTGAGAGGGCACCTGCAGCAGCCGAAGGCAGCTACAGCTGCTGCGATGGAGGCTGCAGCTGCTGCTGTGATGCAGGCTGCAAAGGCCACGAGCGCTCGAGCTGTCGTCTGTGCCACTCATGTCGCCCTGGCCCGGGTCGAGACCATCCACGCCAAGATCGAGGATGCACACGCCAAGATATTCCAGGCCACCTCGGACTCCAGCATGCAACCCACGTCTAAAAAGGCGGCGGTGGCCATGGAGCACCTGCTTCCTCATGAGGTCGCCGAGCGGGAGCTGGAGATGCAGGAGGCGACGGAGATCGAGGACCGCCGGGAGGAGGAGTTGCGCGTGGCCGAGGTCGAGGTAGAGAAGAGTCTGTCCGTCGAGGAAACGGTGGTGGAGTACCAACGCGAGCTCTAGCGCAGCCACTACTACAAGTACTACAACCTTGAGGGCAGCGCCGAGGACGAGGACGCGGTCAACTTCAGCAGGGGGGACGCGGGGTCCACCAACAGCGGCATGTCACCAGGATAAGTCATCAACGTCTCATCTCACACTGGTGATGCATAGGTCGGCGTGGCGGCGGATTTGTTAAAATTATGCGTACTTAGGCTTTGTTTTTAATGTTGGTCTTTTGTTAGAGCAATGTTTAGGTCAACTGGCTCTGTTTAATTACTAAAATTGCTCGACTCAATAAGTGTGGTATGTCTGTTGTATGCTCTTTTGTGTGCCCAAATTAGCAAGCGATGTGAAATTATGCAATGACGTACCCAGGGAAATTTCCACCAAAATTTGAATTATCAAACTCATCCCATGCGTGTAAAGCGGAAGAATCGTTTGCGATGCACACAATCGTTCAAAGTGAATGGTCCGGCGGCACCGCGGGCAAAGTTTCCCTCCACATTTCCAAAATTTTGACCAACCGCAAAAATATCTACCCCCGCCCCCCTTCCCCACCCCCTTTTCTCCCCGACCACAAGTCACATTTCCCCTGTTTCCTCCTTCCTTCCTTCCTTGCTAAGCTATAGCCGCTTCCTTGCTCTCGTCGTCTCGCATCCTACCGCAGGCTCGCCATGGTCTTCTTCAAAGACCACTCCAGCGGTTCCTCCTCCGACGACTAATCCTTCACCACCCGGGTACGCCTCTCTTGTCTCTCTCGGGCTATGACTTGGAATGAAGGATTTTTAGCCAGCGGTCGATTTGAGTCATTTCTTCCTCTTGTAGCTCCCTAGGACCATCAGTGGAAACGAATGGAGCAGGGTGGCTGAAGATCTATCTGCTCGTTTTCACCATCAATCTCCATGCGTGAAGCTAGTTGCGTTTGATTCTGTGGAGAGTGGGAGGATGTTTCTGGCATGTGCAGAGAAGGTTAGACCCTCTTTCGTTGTTACAAATCATTTGTTAGATGTGATTCATACACTGTCACGGTCCCAACCCATTCATACCACACCTTCAACCAAACGCATCCTAAGACAGTGTCACAGTTTGTACCTAGTATCTTAAATTGTTGCCATCTCATCAGCGGTGCCATTAGAAAATTATTTGACACCACTTCAGTAGTTTGTGCAGCCAACTTTGGTCCACACATCCGAGCAGCCAAGCAGTAAAATACTAAATCTTTATGGCACGAAGGAATTAGGCATTGGAGCAACTACGTGCTTCGAAGTCCGGGTCCTTGATTTTTTCCCGCTGCATCGGCTCGCCAGTGCAGGGCAACGGTGCGAGATGTAGCTACAGTTGTTTTACCCAAGTATCAATTTGTGCATGAAACTAAATTTGTGCATGTACACACCTGTTAGTATCAATTTGTTGTCATCCAAACACTGTCGCTATGCTGTTGCAGTTATATTTACCTTTCTCATAAAATGTTCAATTTGTTATTTATTGTACATGAGAAAGAACTTGTAGCGTCGTTGTAGTTAATAATAGCTTCTGATGTTCCAAAATTTGGTTGTTGTCTCATTACCAATTATTTCATTTGCACATTGATCTTTTTGAGAAGATATGTCCTAATTAACATGTTTCTTCAGTTTTTCAAAATAAGCATTGGTGATTTTCTATGTTGCTATAAACCCATTTCCCCTACAATTGTTACTGATATAGTTTTAAATATTATAGGATGAACGAAAGTGTTATTACTTGGAGTGGGTTGATCAAGAGTGGCCACAGTCTTTGAAGATGTGCCTAGCGAAGCTTTGGAGCATGTATGAGGAAGAGAACACACGTAGGCTTAGAGAAATTGTTGTCAACGCTGAAGCATATTTCAAGATGCGGGATAAAAAGTTGAAGGTGGAGAATGAGCTCAGATTTTTTAAATCAGACTTTGCTAAGAAGGTGTTGGCGAAGGAGGAGGCACTTTCCCAGTTGGCCCATGCAAAACGGGTTCTTACTGAACTGAAAGCAGAGGTGGATAAGACGAGCCTGGATGATCTCGATTAGGGAAATGAATATATTGTTCTTATGAAGTTGAACTACCTATATGTTGTACTTGTAGCTACCATACTGTGATGTTATAATATATTTATGTGCCTGATATGAAATTGGCAAACAACTATTCTATATGAAATGTGAATTTGCGTAATACTGGAATTATTAATTGTAAACTAATAAACCTGCTAAATGTGTCATGGACCTTTGCAAACGGTTCTAGTAGTAAAAGCGCTTGCGATGGATAGCCCAATGCCACACAGTTTTCTTCATCAAATCATGTGTGATATAGTTGACAAAAGCAAATAGTTTACCAAGGCAGACCGTGTGTGATAGTTACACCTTTCACACAAGAGCCTACACACAAAATTGTATGGGATGTATGTCCGAACGGAACCGGTTTCCCTGGATTGACTGTGTGGGATGTACATAAGAACGGAAACGTATTCCTTGGATTGACTGTGTGTGATATACAAACGAACAGAAATGTTTTTCTGGGATACACCATGTGGGATGTACATACTACGGAAATATTTTTCTCGGATTACCCTGTGGGATGTACATACCTACAGAAATGATTGGGTTTCGATGGCTTGCCCGATCACACACGACCCCAGCCTGGGTCCGAGGAGGGCCTATCCCTGACAATTTATAGGTCGTGTGGGAAGGACCTCCCCTATCGCCCACACTCACTTGGCGAGGGTTCCAAATGCCAACACGGAAAGGGGTAAAAAACCGTTTATTAGAACCGGCGCGTATGAGTGTTCTTTGAAAAACAAGAGACATGAGTTTTCCGTGTCGGATATGATTAGCACTCTTGATTTTGAAGAGAAGGCGAGAGCAAAAGACACACGTGCTCGGGTCGCTTTGGGAGCTTCTAGTGCCCACGTGGTACACGAGAAGAACTTCCAGCCCAACCAGCCCCAAAACAACAAGAACAAATCTCAGGGGAAAGGAAAGTTTGATGCAAAGAACAAGCCGTCAGATTCTACCAACTTCAAGAAGAATTCTCATAATAACGGGAAGCGATACAAACCTCAATTTTGGTAGCACCGCACAAAATTTATATGGCTGCATCTACCTGTTGTCAGCTAACCTCATGGTGCTCCAGGTATTCCTACATTCGTAACTAGGTACAATGACCACCGCAAGATGAAATAAGCTTATACGTACGTTCACTTGATGATTGCAGTGCGGAACGATCCTGTCATGTGTGGAGGAGCAAACAAGCAGTAGCCGAAGGTGGAAATCAACCAAGGACTTATGAAATTATATATAATCTTCCTCAGGCAGGTCAGTATCCCCTTTGTCCAGATGATCGTGTTTTGTCATGCCGAGCTATTGATATGTGCTACTGTTTTGCAACACCATTTAAGTATAGCTATTGTTTTCCTATCTTTTCACATTCAGGACAATGAAGATGATTTTAGGGGAACTGCACAATATGGACTCATGTTGAGTCATCTCTATTGCCTCATGTGTTTGCTGCAAATGTGTCAGCATCAATTGCAAGATGAGGCAGCTAGCTAGCTATGGAGTTGCCAACATGCTCAAAGTGCTCGCAACATTGAGAAGAAACAAGCATGCCCAGGAAATTAACGTGTGCGTAGGGAGGCCCTTTGCTCAGAGAAGAATCGACCAATTTTATTTATTTCCACATCTTCTCACAGCTTTGTATTGGTTATAGTATGCTGAATCATTGAGATGCATAAACATGCTGAACTTTTGTTCTTCTGAATGTTAGTATGCATACCGTATCTTCTGAAGCTTAGTTTAATGTGAATGTTGACTAGCCTGTGAACCTTCACAATCTAGTAAGTATATTGTAGGCCTGTTATTTGACACCTCACTTTGCTGTGCTACGCGACCAGTGTGAGTGTCTGCATCCAGTATCGCATCCTCTAATTTGGTGGAAGCCAAGTTGAAAAAGTTTACCGACGAGTAGCCATAAGCTGGAGGCGTCTCTTTTTTTCTTTAGAATAGGCAATAAGTTGGAGAGTGTCTCGGGCTACCTCTAGCACAAGGACCTCCAGCGCGAAACACGGGCAGCCGACTCGGTCGATACAAAAGCCTATCCATCTTAAAGCCCATTTGTTTTTGTTTTTTTGCGAGGAGAAGCCCATATTTCTTGAAGAGGGAGCGATCCCACGAAAACCCTCCTTCCTCCTTGCTTCCACTTACACTTCCGTGTTTCCCCAATTCCCCCGCTCCCCATCTGTCCAGAAAAACCCCACTCACCTTCTTCCTCACTCGTACAGAAAATGACTGCTCCTCTTCTTCCACTCCTACAGAAAATCCCAGCCCTCCTTCTTCCCCACTCGCACTGCCATTAGGCTCGTCTCTAGCTACTCTACTCAAACCCATGAGCTCGGCGCGACTACCACAAGGAAAATGGAGTCGGCTGGCCCCAGCACCAAGAAGATGAGGCTCCCGCCAGCGGCGACTCCGGTTGTAGATCCCGCACCCGGCATCGCGGGGAGAAGCGGTGACCCCCCCTCCCCACCTGGATCTGAGGAACCGGTAGAATCTCCGGTGGACCGCATCAGCGATCTCCCGGATGCCATCCTTGAGGAGATCATCTCGCTTCTCCCCGCCAAGGATTGTTGTCGCACACAAGTCCTCTCAACTCGGTGGCTCCCTCTATGGCGCTCCGCGCCCCTCAATCTCGACTGTCGTCAGATATATGTCCTTCCTGAATTTGATCTCCTTAGAGCCATCGTCTCCTCTGACCAGAAGGGCCCCGTTCAACGCCTCTGCATCCTGACACGCTACCTGTTGTCCATACCCGGCATGGTGGACGCTTGGCTGACATCCCTTGAATTCGGAAAACTCCAGCAGTTTGAGTTCTACCATTACCATGAAAGTTTCATACCACGAACACACCAAGAATTCATACCCACACCACCGTTGTCCATCTCGCGACTTTCCTCCTCTCTACACACCGCCACCTTCGCCCGGTGCCATCTACCAGACGATCTAGTACAAACGCTTCGACTCCCACTACTAAAAAAACTTTCGGTTGTGGTGGTTTATCTGTTAGAGGCCTCACTGCATAGCATCATCCACTCCTATTGCCCTGTCCTGGAGTGCTTCCTGATTGTTTTGGGAATAGAAATCCCTATCTGTTGTCTCCAAATAAAGTCGCCTCACCTTAAAAGCATTGGAATTTGTTTTGAAGGACAGCAGCTCATCATCGAAGATGCCCCTTCACTTCAAAGGTTGCTCCTTGATGATTGTTATAAACCTTCGCAAATAATTGTTGTCTCTGTGCCCAAACTGGAGACCTTGGGTCTAATTAGTGCTTCGGTTGATGATCACAACAATTTGTTGTTTGGCACCTCACTTTCAGGTACCGTATATTATCATCTCCACATTTTTAATCATAAGCTGCATTTTTCATTTGTGCGCATAAGTTTTATATCATCTTGGAGTACACTTTGGGTACTAATATTATGTTATATGCTCAATGAAGAGTTCGTCCATGGATAGCCTATCAATGCTATTGGATTCTGTCAAGATCTTATATATCAGAATGTATAGTTATGATCTGAACATAATTATTGGCTTGTTGCGATGCTTTCGGTCTCTGGAGAATTTATATAAAAAGGTGATGATTTCATGCACATTGAAAGAATGTATATATTGTACTAGAATTAACCGTTCAGTTGTTACTCTTTTGACATACTCTTTTTTAGACCTTAACTATTTTCAAATCTTCATGTCTACTTAGGTACTGCAACCACATGGAGAAAACGTATAACCAATCGGTGGCGTAAAAAGCACCAAGATTTTCTCGGTTCTCATGACATTCGTTTGAGCATAATAACGATGGAAGGGTATGCATCCAACCAGGCAAACAGAAGCTTTATCACATTCTTCCTGTCAAATTCGAGGTTACTATTGTCCATGAGGCTTAAGTTTTACCGCAAGTGATTTCTCACGGAACGCCTTGAGACCAATATGTTTGAAAATTCCTTCTAATTTACTGCACATGGAATTAACTCGCACACAAGCACACATATATGATTTTTCAAACCATTTTGGTTAGGCGTTGCATGTAGATGTAGTTCAAATTTTATTTACGGTCATTAAATGGTTAGAAAATCACTTAAATGTCTTTAAAAGGTCAAATGACCCCTAGAATTTTCCAAAATTTCACATTACAATTGTAGTAGTGCACGTTAGACGTAGAAAAAATTAAAGGCCGTAAGAGGAAGCTATCTCCCGTTCGTCATCAAACATGAATTGTTCCCTCTCACAACCACGAGCCTTCTAGTGAGTTGCTCCAGTTTGTGAGGGGTGTGTGTCCAAAATTTCACCAAACATGCCAATTTCTTTACCACATCATCTTGGTGGCATGACATTACATCAACCAAGGTTTCATGTGTTTCTGATTTTTTTGGAATTAAAATGCCATGTCACTCCATGCATACGTATGCATGCATGTGTCCATGTCGTGAGACAAATATGTTTGAAAATTCCTTCTAGTTTACTGCACATGGAATTAACTCGCACACATGTACACTAATATGATTTTTCAAACCGTTTTGGTTAGGCGTTGCATGTAGATGTAGTTTAAATTTGAATTACGGTCATTAATGGCTAGAAAATCACTTAAATGTCTTTAAAAGGTCAAATGACCCCTAGAATTTTCAAAAATTTCACATTACAGTTGTAGTAGTGCACGTCAGACGTAGGAAAAAAATGGAAGGCCGTAAGAGGAAGCTATCTCCCATTCGTCATGAAACATGCATTATTCCCTCTGGGAACCACGAGCCTTCTAGTGAGTTGCTCCGGTTTGTGAGGGGTGTGTGTCCAAACTTTTGTCAAACATGCCAATTTTTTTTACCACATCATCTTGTGGCATGACATTACATCAACCAAGGTTTCATGTGTTTCTGATTTTTTTATTTTTTGAAATTAAAATGACATGTCACTCCATGCTTAATTGTATCATAAAGGTTAGACCAATATGTTTGAAAATTCCTTCCAATTTACTGCACATGGAATTATATCACACACAAGTACACGAAATATGAGTTTTCAAATCATTATGGTTAGCTGTTGCATGTACATGTAGTTCAAATTTCAATTACGATCATTAAATGGCTAGAAAATCACTTAAATGTCTTAAAAGGTCAAATGACCCCTGAAATTTTCCAAATTTTGACATGACAGTTGTATTAGTACTACAAAATTTCTCGTTCGTTTAAAACACCATCTGTTGGCACTTTACTCCAAATTCGTCTTTCACAGCTAATAAAAAATATTTACAACATCACACACAGTTGTTTTCTAGGAACCGTTTGCGATGAAAATATCTGGGTCGATCTAAGTCTCCCTCCTTAAGTTTCGCCGCCTCGTCTGCTCTAGTGTCGGCAACCCCCGAATCCACGAATCCCGATCCTCATTCCCGCACCCCCTTCTTGCAAAGATGACGCCATGGAAATGCGCCGTGAAGGCCCGTACGATGGCCGCGTCCCCCCCCCCCCTCCCCGAGCGCCGCCGCCTGTGCCGAGAGCGCGGCCGCCTACGCCGAGAGTGCCGCCGCATCCGCATTAAGCGTGGCCGCTTCCATCGAGAGGGCAGCTGCAGGTGCTGCTGCGATGGCGGCTGCAAAGGCCGAGAGCGCTCGAGCTATCGTCCGTGCCGCTGATGTCACCCTGGCCCGGGTCGAGGCCATCCATGCCAAGACCGAGGATGCACACGCCAAGATATTCTAGGCCACCTCGGACTCTAGCATGCAACCTGTCGGGGATATACCCCGCGGCGTAAACCGGCTGGAAGTATAACCTGGCCGGACTTGGCGGTTTACTTGATACCCGGTTGATACTTGGCGATTCACTGGCGACCCGCCCTAACCTAGCGGTTTACAAGCAACCCACCTGGTCATTATGATTCACTGGTGACCCGGCCGGCGGGTCAGACGGATGACAAGGCCCAAGGCTCAGAAGGCCGATTTATGTTAATGGTGGGCCGGTTTCTGAAGAAAGCGCAAGGAATATTCTCCTACAAAGGAAGCAAGACTAGGACTCCACTTGTAATAGAGTAATCCTAATCCAATTAGGACTAATCATATAAACCGCCCCTTCAACTTATATAAGGAGGGGCAGGGCTCCCCAAAGAGGGACAGGCAAGAAGAAACAATCTCTAGGGATAGACACAAAGAGCCGGTTTATGGCGACTCCCTCATGATGATAATGAGATCTAGCCTTAAACAACATGTAGGGTTGTTATCGGATGATGTTTCCCGGGGCCCGAAGCTGTCTAAATCCCTGTCTTGTGTTGTGTCTCTCGATTCCGCTCAACCCCTCTCAAGCTACCACATAGATGTGTTGGCCTCATGACTAAGTCCTTTCACTAGGACATCTGCAGTGACAATTCCATGATAGTTGGCACCCACCGTGGGGCTTGCGCATGGTGGTGATGAGTTCTTGGAGGAATCTCTCACAAGGATTGAGAAGGTCGAAATTGGCCGGATGAAGAAAATTCGACAGGAGATAATCTTCGGTGGAAACCGGCAAATCCCATGTTGCCTTGTCGCCAAGGTTGGCAGGAATTGTGCTGCATCCGTTGTGCGCTATGTCAGATCAATCAACAAACGTATGTGCAAGCAAGGATCCAACCCGGAGGTGGTTTCGTAAAGAGATCTGTTGTTATGGTTCAGAGTAGTATTACTTTGATTATGCTACTGTTCTCAGGAAAGCGACACTACTTCAATAATACTCCACGGCGGCTGGTCGTATAGGGTGCTTGAAAGGTTCAGATTCATTTTTTAATCATTGCTTTTGTCCCCTAGCACTAGTATGTGAAGCTACTAGTAGTATTGGTACGTGAAGACCACACCCCGATCTGTTCAGTTGGGGTCGACCCAGAAACAGCCGCGACCCGAGAACGAGTCATCCATGGACACGGACCCCTATGTTTGACCTGCCTTGCATAGCAAAACACCGCCGCCGTCGCGGTCCGTCCGGTTGAGAGTCGCCCTTGACTTTGCCACCTCACTCTGAGCCGTCCTCGGCTCCTAAGGCTGGTCATAGTGGGAGTAACTTAACAAGTAACATAACACATCCCAAGAAAAGTTTGCTTATGTGACATGTAGTTAATGAGGAGAGACGTGTTTGAAGTAACATAATATGTTACTGTAATATAGCGCATCCCAAAGCAAAATGAGTCTACATCTTAATAAATGATGGTTTGCATGTATCACACACATGTTACTTCCCACTATGAAGATAGTAACATAGACTAGTAAACATGTGCTTGTTACTAGTCTAAGAGGATGCTTGGATACGTTTTAGTCCCATGACTAAAAGTAGTGGGACTAAAACTTGCTAGCCTCACCCATGCTTGTATCCAAATACTAAAGAGACTAAAATCAAGTTATTGAGCATTTATTATCCTCCAAACCATCCAATCCGGAACTCGCATGTGTTAAAGTAGAGGAATTAAATGAGGAGAGAGAGGGCTAATACACATTAGTAGGTTTCCCATGACTAAAAAATTTTAGCCTCAAGACTAGTCCTAGTCTCTCTTTAGTCAGGGGTGCTTGGAACTTTAGTCTCTAAAAGAGACTATTTTTAGTCAGACTAAAAATAGTCCCTTGGATCCAAGCACCCTCTAAGTTACTCCCCACTATGACTAGTCTAACCTTCCTCGGCCGCTGCGGCGCCTCGAGCTGACAAATCCCCTGCTGCTGCGTCACCTCTGCCTGGGCGCGAGTTTCCGTGCCAAGTCACTCCTACAACATGCCGCTACGGTTGTGCTCCGGCCTCAATCTCCACCGTTGAGCCGCCCTCCTCAGTTGGACGGGGACGTTCGGATGGCGACACGAGAACTCCATGAAACCAGAAACCATCTGATTAGAAGAAATACAGAGAAGAAGCGGCCAAGCTAGCCATGTGACGTCAAGCAAATGAGCTTCTCACGTCCCATCAGATTGGCGTGTACAAATGCTGGTTTTGCATCGTGGCTGTGTCTAGCATTATCCAAAATCAGCATTCACGGTCATCCAACAAATTATCATGTGCTATCATTTCTAAGTGTTTTTTCAGCATGTATTTTGTTTAAGAATAATTACTCTGGTCTATGATATTTTTTCACATGACCATTATTCATTACAAAGGTGTTGCAAAGGAGCATGCACCAACATTATTTTGCACTAGCGCTCGTCCGTGCCATGCTTCTTGACGAAAACATGTGCAAATCGCCACCCCCGCTACATCAACACACGCGACTGACTCCTCGTCCGTGCCCATGTCGACTCACCCGCGTCCGTTCTGTTTCCAACGCTACGGCCGACTCTCTTGTCCGCGCCAGCTTAAAACATTGTTGCCGACTTGCTCGTCCGCGCTGGTTTACAACGCCGCGGCCGATTCATTTGTCTGCTCCTGCGGCCGACTCACCTGTGAGTGATTTCAGTTTCACCTAGTGATCGTCAACTTCATGGCGAGTTATTTTCGGCCTAAACAAATCAGGTGATATCTCTCTAAGTATATTTTATTAGCACATATTATTTTTGTCAAAGAACAATTACTTTGATCTGTGTATTTTTATATACAGGACAATCATTCACTACAAATATGGTTTATACCATGGTAATGGAGCACGGGCTGACAATATTCCGCCCAGCGATAGTCCGTAACATATTACCCAATGAATGGACGTGCACAAGCCGCCGCCCGTACGACTCGGTCTACATCAACTAGCCGGGATTGCGCCTATGATTGACTCATGTATCCGCACTGGCTTACAACGCCACGGGCGACTCGCCCATCCGCTCTCGGCCGGTTCACGTGTCCACGCCGGCTTACAACGAGGACAACTTGCTTGTCCGCACCAGCGTACAACGCCGTGGCCGACTCATCTATGTTGCCTCTGATGCTGCGATCGTTTTTACCGTCCGTCTCTCGCGGCCTGGTCTACATCAACACACCGGGCCGCACCTATCTGCATGAGCTATTTTATTGAGTATGAGTAATTCACAGCTTGGGTAGCCCGGTTTTCTTTCAAATTGGAGGCAAATTATCATCAACCGCCGTTTGCACTGGATGGCTCAATGGGCAGGCGCACAAGTCGCCGCCACTACAGTTTGGTTAACTTCAAATAGCCAGTTGGAAGGAACCATTGGCCGAGTTGCTGACACGGCTCATACAGGATCATTTATAACCCACCGCAGTCACCTCAACCTTCTGTGGAATCACATCGTGCTATCAACACCAATGATATACAAGTTATGCCGGTTTATATCACGGTCAAAATATGGAGAATCTCAAGCCAACTCCTCGAGTCACCTTTGAGACTCGGGGGCTACAATGACATGACTCAGTAAATCTTGCCAGTTTTAGCAAATTTAAGAACCCCAGGACGATGGAGGGAAAGATAACCCTGTCTCGGTGGCTACTGTTATATTGATGAAAGTTTGAAGGCCGTCAGAAAATTTCCGTCTTGGAAAGTATATGGCAGTTACAAAATCCCGGCTCAATGAAGAAGTTCCGGGTCATCAGAAAGGATTCCGGTTTAAAATCCGACTCAAGGGAAGTCAGTCTCAAGCCCTCAATATACGGTTCAAAATCCGGTTTAAGAGGAAGTTGTCTCTCACAAAGCTCTGAAGCTCTCAAATCCGGTTTAAGAACTTCCGGTTCAGAAAAGAATTAATCTCTGGCAAATTCGAGTTTAAAGGCCGTCAGAAAATTTCCGGCTGAAGATTCTGGTTTAAAATCCGGTTCAAGGGAAAGATGTCTCCCACAAAGCTTTGAAGCTCTCAATATCCGGTTCAAAATTCCAGTTCAAGAAGAACTTATCTCTTGCAAAAAGTTAAAGGTTGCCAAAGAGGACCTGCTGCCATGATGCGCGGTTCAAACATGGGTATCCTGCCTTATTGCTTATCATATTATTGATCACGTGGGGGCTTCTGTTTTATAAAGCGGTTTCCGGTTTACCCAGCGAGCCGGCTTATAAAGCCATATATAAAAATCACTTGGGGGCTTGGTTGCATTTGAACCATAGCTACACCTCTTGATCGGCGCAATGCCACAATATCACTTGGGGGCTTGGTCGTATTCGAACCATAGTCCCACCTCTTGATTGGCTCAAAGCTAAATTACTCCGGCGACAAAGAGAGTGTTGCAAAACAACAACTCAAACATTGGCACCCACTGAGCACAACTCAAAATGTTACTTCGGGATTCTTTGGTGTCGAAATGAACAAAGAATATACACTTGTAACAGGCTATCAAGCCATGACTTGGAAGCCTGGTGTATACACCTAAAACCCCGGGTTAGCCTGCCTCTTTAAGTAAGTTACTCCACCCAGGTAAACCTGGTATGACCCATCGAACTTTGACAAGTTACTCTAATAAGACCCTGAACTTGTCAAGTTAAAATGATGATTGGTTAAGGATTGAGGACCATCTTAAAAGGCTTTGTAAAATGGTTTAACTCAGTGGCCTGACAGCCCATGAAAAGCCTCGAATTTGGGGCCTGGCAGCCCGTGAAAAGCCTCGACTACAAGGGTTTCATTTGCTTTTTGCTAAGTTTTTTCTCTCTTTTTAAGGCTTATGATGTTTTGATAAATCAGCGTTCATTAACCCGTCTTGACTTTCAACTACAAGTTGTCAGTATATGATCAGTCATAATCCGGAGACTATTAGCCCGGTCTGGTTTCGACTATAAGTCGCCAGTATTGAATATGAATAATCCGGCATTTATCACAACCCGGTACGGTTTTATCATAAACCGGCATAGTATGGAAGGAGTTATCAGTACTCAAGATTGGGGTTATCACCTTTACTACAATAAAGTTGGCCAACCAACGATGTGATTCAATGTCACAGGTATGATACATTTCATATTTGATTATTCTTAAGTGCAGCCTTGGTTATCAACCCAGGTTATATGTTGGGCATTATGACCCGTCCGGCGGTAAACCACCAGGACACTTTAAACTTGTTGTATGCAAAAACAGGTTGAATAAAGCATAATTATAAATCACCGGTGTTTATTAACCCGTCCTGGCTTTAAGACGATAAGTCGCCAGTGTATGATGAGAAACTATCCGGTGTTTATTAACCCGTCCTGGCTTTGGACTATAAGTCGCCAGTATATATATTGGGATTGCTCTATTGGAATCATGTGTTTATATGTCATTGGATTATATTATTCAAATCTTCAAATAGCCAATATGGCTGGATTTTATTATGGTTATCAGTAACCAGTGTTATGATTAAGGTTTTCAAATTCGCTTTAGCGCAATGGCTATTATATTATCAATGGATATGATTTATTCTAAAATTGAAGGAATAGTCCCGAGTCGCTGCAGGCTTACGACCCGGCACTTGGGGGCTACATTATTCAAGTTGAGATTACATCAAATATGCAAGTCTCATGTCACTGCAAGCATGCACCATGACACTTGGGGGCTAATGCAAAGTCATTCTTACTGGCCTTATTAAAGACCCGACTCATCATATCACAAGGAGCCGGCCCTTGGGGGCTACCAATTGCTTCTGTCAAAAAAATTTAAGGTACACAAGCTTTAATCCATTATATTGAAAGGTTTGTTGCTCTGTTGGTAAAGCACAAAGCTCTTAACCTTGTGGGCGTGGGTTCAAGCCCCATGATGGGGGTTACATTATATGATGATATTTTCAATGAAGTATATATAAAGTCCTAGCTCAATATTATCTTATTTGACCCGGCCCTTGGGGGCTACATTGGTTGAAGTTTTTATGAGTATAAGGCAATTACAAGTCCCAGGTTGCTGCAGCATAGCAACCCGGCACTTGGGGGCTACATATGTGGAATATTCAGTTGTGACTAGTTACTTTGAACAATTTGGATTTCTTTAAGATTGCAACATTTATATTGAAACAAGTCTTAAGCTATCACTATGTTCTCCTCTTAAGACTTGGGGGCTACAGGTAATGTGCATATAAAGGAGGAACATCTTCAAATTCTCAGTTCTGAGCAAACCAGATTGACCCGGTGTCTGCAACAATTATGACCCGGCATCGGTAACAATTATGACTCGGTGCCATCCATATTTACAAACCGAAAATTTTGATAATATCAAACCGGCAAGTTTTACATCTTCAAACTGGCTGAATATCAGAAGTATTTCAAGACCAATATTTCTTAAGTCGGCGCTTTGGAAGCCGACTCAAGTGGATTATTCTTCACAATATTTCTTTGTGAGAAACCAATGTCAGCAAATTGAGTATGAAGCTGGCTTATTGCCCTGGATTTTCTAGAAGAAGGAAATGACAAGTAATTAAGGATGATCAGGTACCGGTATATAAAGAATTCTTAACCCGGAGCATAATCTGTCAAAATTGTTCTTGTGTTTGTTTTACAGGATCAGTTTAACATGGATAGATCCAAATTAAACTTGGGGGTAATGGCGGGGATATACCCCGCGGCGTAAACCGGCTGGAGGTATAACCCGGCCGGACTTGGCGGTTTACTTGAGACCCAGTTGATACTTGGCGATTCACTGGCGACCCGCCCTGACCTGGCGGTTTACAAGCAACCAGCCTGGTCATTATGACTCACTAGTGACCCGGCGGGCGGGTCAGACGGATGACAAGGCCCAAGGCCCAGAAGGCCGGTTTATGTTAATGGTGGGCCGGTTTCAGAAGAAAGCGCAAGGAATATTCTCCTACAAAGGAAGCAAGACTATGACTCCACTTGTAATAGAGTAATCCTAATCCAACTAGGACTAGTCATATAAACTGCCCCTTCAACTTATATAAGGAGGGACAGTGCTCCCCAAAGAGGGACAGGCAAGAAGAAACAATCTCTAGGGCTAGACACAAAGAGCCGATTTACGGCGGCTCCCTCATGATGATAATGAGATCTAGCCTTCAACAGCATGTAGGGTTGTTACCGGATGATGTTTCCCGGGGCCCGAAGCTGTCTAAATCCCTATCTTGTGTTGCATCTCTCGATTCCGCTCAATCCCTCTCAAGCTACCACATAGATGTGTTGGCCTCATGACTAAGTCCTTTCACTAGGACATCTGCCGTGACAATTCCACGACACAACCCACGTCTGAAAAGGCGGCGGTGGCCATGGAGCACCTGCTTCCTCATGAGGTCGCCGAGCGGGAGCTGGAGATGCAGGAGGCGGCGGAGATCGAGGAGCGCCGGGAGGAGGAGTTGCGCGTGGATGAGGTCGAGGTAGAGAAGAGTTTGTCCGTCGAGGAATCGGCGGTGGAGTACCAACGTGAGCTCTGGCGCAACCACTACTACAAGTACTACAACCTTGAGGGCGGCGCCGAGGACGAGGACGCGGTCAACTTCAGCAGGGGGGACGCGGAGTCCACCAACGGCGGCATGTCGCCAGGATAATTCATCGATGTCTCATCTCACACCGGCGATGCATAGGCCGGCGTGGCGGCGGATTTGTTAAAATTATGCATACTTAGGATTTGTTTTTAATGCTGGTCTTTTGTTAGAGCAATGTTTAGGTCAACTGGCTCTGTTCAATTACTAAAATTGCTCGATTCAGTAAGTGTGGTCTATTTGTTGTACGCTCTTTTATGTGCCCAAATTAGCAAGCGATGTTAAATTATGCAATGACGTACCCGGGGAAATTTCCACCAAAATTTGAATTATCAAACTCATCCCATGCGTGTAAAGCGGAAGAATCGTTTGCGATGCACACAATCGTTCAAAGTGAATGGTCCGGCGGCACCGCGGGCAAAGTTTCCCTCCACATTTCCAAAATTTTGACCAACCGCAAAAATATCTACCCCCGCCCCCCTTCCCCACCCCCTTTTCTCCCCGACCACAAGTCACATTTCCCCTGTTTCCTCCTTCCTTCCTTCCTTGCTAAGCTATAGCCGCTTCCTCGCTCTCGCCGTCTCGCATCCTACCGCCGGGGTCACCGTGGTCTTCTTCAAAGACCGCTCCAGCGGTTCCTCCTCCGGCGACTACTCCTTCACCAGCCGGGTATGCCACTCTTCTGTCTCTCGGGCTATGACTTGGAATGAAGGATTTTTACTCGGCGGTCTATTTGAGTCATTTCTTCCTCTTGTAGCTCCCTAGGACCATCAGTGGCAATGAACGGAGCGGGGTGGCTGAAGATCTATCTGCTCGTTTTCACCAGCAATCTCCATGCGTGAAGCTAGTTGCGTTTGATTCTGTGGACAGTGGGAGGAAGTTTCTGGCATGTGCAGAGAAGGTTAGACCCTCTTTCGTTGTTACAAATCATTTGTTAGATGTGATTCAGACACTGTCACGGCCCCAACCCATTCATACCACACCTTCAACCAAACGCATCCTAAGACAGTGTCATAGTTTGTACCTAGTATCTAAATTGTTGCCATCTCATCAGCGGTGCCATTAGAAAATTATTTGGCACCGCTTCAGCAGTTTGTGCAGCCAACTTTGGTCCACACATCCGAGTAGCCAAGCAGTAAAATACTAAATCTTTATGACACGAAGGAACTGGGCATCGGAGCAACTACGTGCTTCGGAGTCCGGGTCCCTGATTTTTTTTCCGCTACATCGGCTCACCAGTGCAGGGCACCGGTGCGAGATGTAGCAACAGTTGTCTTTACCCCAGTTTTGGCATACATAGTGGACGGCCTTAGTGCTATTAGTTCTATGTTACTAAATTTGTGCATGTACACACCTATTAGTATCAATTTACTGTCATCCAAACACTGTCGCTATGCTGTTGCAGTTATATTTACCTTTCTCATAAAATGTTCAATTTGTTATTTATTGTACATGAGTAAGAACTTCGTTGTAGTTAATTATAGCTTCTGATGTTCCAGAATTTGGTTGTTGTCTCATTACCAATTATTTCATTTGCACATTGATCTTTTTGAGAAGATATGTCATAATTAACATGTTTCTTCAGTTTTTAAAAATAAGCATTGGTGATTTTCTATGTTGCTATAAACCCATTTCCCCTACAATAGTTACTGATCTAGTTTTAAATATTATAGGATGAACGAAAGTGTTCTTACTTGGAGTGGGTTGATCAAGAGTGGCCACAGTCTTTGAAGATGTGCCTAGCGAAGCTCTGGAGCATGTATGAGAAGAGAACACACATAGGCTTAGAGAAACTGTTGTCAACGCTGAAGCATATTTCAAGATGCGGGATAAAAAGTTGAAGGTGGAGAATGAGCTCAGATTTTTTTTAAACTAGACTTTGCTAAGAAGGTGTTGGCGAAGGAGGAGGCACTTTCCCAGTTGGCCCGTGCAAAATGGGTTCTTACTGAACTAAAAGCAGAGGTGGATAAGACGAGCCTGGATGATATCGATCAGGGAAATGAATATATTGTTCTTATGAAGTTGAACTACCTATATGTTGTACTGTGATGTTTTCATGTAGCTACCGTACTGTGATGTTATAATATATTTATGTGCCTGATATGAAATTGGCAAACATCTGTTCCATATGAAAAGTGTATTTGCGTAATACTGGAATTATTAATTGTAAACTAATAAACCTGCTAAATGTGTCATGGACCTTTGCAAACGGTTCTAGCAGTAAAAGCGCTTGAGATGGATAGCCCAATGCCACACAGTTTTCTTCATCAAATCATGTGTGATATAGTTGACAAAAGCAAACAGTTAACCAAGGCAGACCGTGTGTGATAGTTACACCTTTCACACACGAGCCTACACATAAAATTGTGTGGGATGTACGTCTGAATGGAAATGTTTTCCTTGGATGGACTGTGTGGGATGTACATAAGAACAGAAACGTATTCCTTGGATTGACTGTGTGTGATATACATACGAATGGAAATGTTTTTCTGGGATTCTCTGTGTGGGATGTACATACTACGAAAATGTTTTTCTCGGATTACCATGTGGGATGTACATACCTACGGAAATGATTGGGTTTTGATGCCTCGCACGATCGCAAACGACCCCAGCCTGGGTCCCAGGAGGGCCTATCCCTGACAATTTCTGGGTCGTGTGGGAAGGACCCCCCCTATCACCCGCACTCACTTGGCGATGGTTCCAAATGCCATCGTGGAAAGGGGTAAAAAAACGTTTGTTTAGGACCGATGCGTAGCAGTGTTCTCTGAAAAACAAGAGACATGAGTTTTCCGTGTCGGATCTCATTAGCACTCTTGATTTTGAAGAGAAGGCGAGAGCAAAAGACACACGTGCTCGGGTCGCTGAGGGAGCTTCTAGTGCCCACGTGGTACACGAGAAGAACTTCCGGCCCAACCAGCCCCAAAAGAACAAGAACAAATCTCAGGGGAAAGGAAAGTTTGATGCAAAGAACAAGCCGTCACATTCTACCAACTTCAAGAAGAATTCTCATAACGGGAAGGGATACAAACCTCAATTTTGGTAGCACCGCACAAAATTTATATGGTTGCATCTACCTGTTGTCAGCTAACCTCATGGTGCTCCAGGTATTCCTACATTCATAACTTGGTACAATGACAACTGTAAGATGAAATAAGCTTATTTGTACGTTGACTTGATGATTGCAGTGCGGAACGATCCTGTCATGTGTAGAGGAGCAAACAAGCAGTGCAGCCAAAGGTGGAAATCAACCAAGGGCTTATGAAATTATATATAATCTTCCTCAGGCAGGTCAGTATCCCCTTCGTCTAGATGATCGTGTTTTGTCATGCCGAGCTATTGATACGTGCTACTCTTTTGCAACACCGTTTAAGTATAGCTATTGTTTTCCTATCTTTTCACATTCAGGACAATGAAGATGATTTCAGGGGAACTGCACAGTATGGACTCATGTTGAGTCATCTCTATTGCCTCATGTGTTTGCTGCAAATGTGTCAGCATCAATTGCAAGATGAGGCAGCTAGCTAGCTGTGGAGTTGCCAACATGCTCAAAGTGCTCGCAACATTGATAAGAAACAAGCATGGCCAGGAAATTAAATGCATGTGCTGGGAGGCCCTTTGCTCAGAGAAGCATCAGCCAATTTTATTTATTTCCACACCTTCTCACAGCTTTGTATTGGTTATAGTATGGTGAACCATTGAGATGCATAAACATGCTGAACTTCCATTCTTCTAAATGTTAGTATGCATACCGTATCTTCTGAAGCTTAGTTTAATGTGAATGTTGGCTAGCCTGTGAACCTTCACAATCTAGTAAATATATTGTAGGCCTGTTATTTGACACCTCACTTTTCCGCGCTACGTGACCAGTGTGAGTGTCTGCATCCAGTACCGAATCCTCTAATTTGCTGGATGCCAAGTTGAAAAAGTTTACCGATGAGTAGCCATAAGGTAGAGGCGTCTCTTTTTTTTCTTTCGAATGGGTAATAAGCTGGAGAGTGTCTCGGGCTACCTCTAGAACAAGGCCCTCCAGCACGAAACACGGGCAGCCGACTGGGCCGATACAAAATCCTATCCATCTTAAAGCCCATTTGTTTTTGTTTTTTGCCAGGAGAAACCCATATTTCTTGAAGAGGGGGCGATCCCAGGAAAACACTCCTTCCTCCTCGTTTCTGGAAGTGCTAGTTATCGACTAGAGGGGGGGTGAATAGGCGATTTTTATGAAAGTCTTCAAATCATGGAAGTTTCAAAGACAAACAATAGAAATGAACCTATTGAAATGCAGCAGAAGATATACTACGCTAAGCAAACCATAGTTAAGTATGCAATGAGAGTACTAAGACAAATGGCTGCTGGGTAATAAGGATCAGGATGGAAGATGGTATGAAGCCAAACAACAATAGTTGTCAAACAGTGAAGACAAATAGGTAAATCAAACAGGCAATGACTTCACAGAGACAAACTCTAAGTAAAGAGAGGGAGAGGATAGAACCAGTCACTTGATGAGGACACGAGATTTGTTGGACCAGTTCCAGTTGCTGTGACAACTGTACGTCTGGTTAGGGAGGCTGAGATTCAACTCAGAAGACCACGTCTTCACCTTATTCCCCTTGAGCTAAGGACACACAGTCCTCGCCCAATCACTCTGGTAAGTCTTCAAGGTAGACTTCCAAACCTTCACAGACTTCGTTCACCGGCGATCCATAATGACTCTTGGATGCTCAGAACGCGACGCCTAACCGGCTGGAGGATTCACAATCCTCAAGTGTAATAAGTCTTCAGGTCACACAGACAGAAAGACTTCAGTGATGCCGAACACTCTTTGGCTCTGGGTGTTTGGGCTTTGTCCTCGCAAGGATTTCTCTCTCTCAAAGGCTTTGAGGTGGGTTGCTCTCAAACGACAAAAGCCGTGTACTAACTCTGAGCAGCCACCAAATTATGGTGTAGGGGGTGGGCTATTTATAGCCACTAGGCAACCCGACCTGGTATGTCCGAAATGACCCTGGGTCACTAAGGAACTGACACGTGTTACAACGGTCAGATTTCAAACACACACGACAACTTTACTTGGGCTACAAGCAAAGCTGACTTATCCAGCTCTGGATAAGATTTGCTCTCAGTGTCTTCGCTCGAAGACATAGGATTTGGGTTGAGCATCACTTCAGTCATCCTGACTTTGTTTACTTGGACCCCACTTAATAGTACGGTGGTTCCTATGACTCAACAAAGAAGAAAAGGAAACAACGAAACGACTAAGTCTTCGCGCTCCATAGTCTTCAATCAATGTCTTCTCATGTCATAGTCTTCAATATGAATATCTTCTCATATCACCATTGTCGTCAATGTCTTCATACATTTTTAGGGGTCATCTCTGGTAGGTAAACCGAATCAAAGAGGGACTACTACCTGTGTTATACTGCAATTCTCACAAACACATTAGTCCCTCAACCAACTTTGTCATCAATACTCCAAAACCAACTAGGGGTGGCACTAGATGCACTTACAATCTCCCCCTTTTTGGTGATTGATGACAAACTGGTTGAAGTTTTCAACGGGGATAAAGTATGTGAAATTGTAAAGGATAGGGTATTCTCTTCATAAGTGACAAAGGCTCCCCATGAAGATGTGCATATAAGTAATTTGCTTTTGGAATGCAAATGCACATGGCAGGTTGTACTTGTGGAGATCCTCTTCAACTTATGACAACAATTCATCATGCATGATAAGATATAATGAAGATAATGAAATGCATAATGAAAAAATGGACGTCTGCAAGATGACCTAAGTGCGCAATTTATCATCGCACATGCGGAATTTATCATCGCATCATGAAGATAGAGTTGTAAACACTAGGCAAAATATAAAGCAACCGCCCATATGGACCCGCTTGAAGACTATCAAACTCATATGCTTCTCCCCCTTTTGTCACTAATGACCAAAAAGGTTTGAAGACATAGAGTATCTACTCGTTCCCATGAGGAGTAGGTGAAGTAGCAGGGTCGTCGGTGTTGTTTGGCGGTGCAGACGAACTTGGTGCAGTGTCGATGCGTGCAGAAGTAGGGGTGGTGAAGTAGCATCGTCTTCATCATCGATCACTTTGGCATTCACAGTTGCCTCGTAAGAAGAATAGTCAGAGTCTTCAAGGGATGGAGTTCGACGTAGGACAGCATTCCATGGGGGAGTGGAGTCAAACTTGAATTTTTCAATGAAGCCATCGTCTTGAAGATCTGCTTCAGCACTGAGCAGGGTCAAACTCTTCCATGCTCGCCGACAAGTTTCATGTGCAACAAAGGCATTTTTGGTGGCAAGGTTGCGAATTCTATTGACGTCCACCAAGAGGCTTTGTATTTGGCGCTTCAGCCAGTCATGATGCTTATCTTGTTTTTGATGAAGGGCAACCAGAAGCTCTCGGTCATTGAAAACGCGAGAGCGCTTCTTAGGCCTTTGGGCAATTGTGCTCTCAGTAGCTTCAGTTTGCGCACAGTGAGGCAAGCGAGTAATCCCAGCCAATGGATAGACGCGAGCGACAGCTTGAACTCCTTCAATGTTTTGCGTGAAACTTTGATGGTCAGCATTCTGAAGACAAAGGGGCTCCTTGGCAGGCTCTGGGTATATGGCTTCAACAGACAGATCAACTTCTGGCAAAAAGATGATATGATTGCGTGCAGAGGGTTGATAGTTGAAGGAAGAGTGGAGCTTGATCAGACGCATGATCCAGGGAGCATAGAACTTCAGACCAAATATGTCAGATCCTGATGCAGCAAGCTGGTGGATAAAGAAGTCTTGGGCATTGAAGCTTTTGCCATGAAGAATATAAAAGACCAAAGTCTTCATTGCGCCTTCCAGCTTGGCATGTGGAGAATGTCCTTTGATGGGCCAGAGAGTTCGCCTGATAATGTGATAGATGGTGTGAGGCAGATACTCAAGGTCTTCAACAAAGAACTCCTTGGGGTATTCAGCATCTGGAGGCAAAGGCTTCATCATGCTAAGCATCTGACTCATATTGGGCTCAGGCTTGTGGAAGATGCTCTCCATAGCATCATTGTGAAGCTGACAACCAGGTTCATAGAGATCACCTGGAGTGGGCAGGCCAGTAAGCTCAATGACATCAAAGGCTTTGGCTTCATGATGAACATTGCCTGTCATCCACTCAAGGACCCAAGTCTTCGGATCCCTGTTGTAGCCACGAATATGCAGAGTGGCATAGAATTGGAGCAGTAATTCTTCATTCCAGTGCTCCTTGTCTGTGACGAACTGCAGCAAGCCAGATTCTCTGAAGCAGTCTAGAGCTTCTTCCAAATAGGGTAGACCAGTTATGGCTTCAGTATTAAGACGCATATGTGGGAAAATGCGCCCTTGATTGTACAGAATGCATGAGTAATAACTTCGCTGCTGATAACTCCAGAACCGATCAGAAGATATTCTTGCCCTTGAGTAGGGGTTCTTGGCTTTGTCAAAGAAAGTGTTGTGTGCCTTGAAGCCATTGATATTAAAAAAAATCCGGGTGCTGATGCAGTACCTGGAAACCTGGGCAACCTTGGCTTTGGCTTCTGAACCCGAGGCCTGTGCTCAACGTGGTAATCAAACTGAGGACCAGCAGCAGGCGGAGGAGTCAGAACAGGCCATTTGACAGTGATAAGCTGGCCATAGTTGAATGCTTGCTTGATAGTGTGTGACCTTGGTGTCGGAACAGGAGCAGTGGCATCAACAGTGGCGTCAGGCTGCACAACAGAGGCTTCAGGTGCAGACGCATCATTGGCTTCATTCACTT
The DNA here is from genome assembly GCA_032464435.1 of Aegilops umbellulata. NCBI lineage: Eukaryota > Viridiplantae > Streptophyta > Magnoliopsida > Poales > Poaceae > Aegilops > Aegilops umbellulata. The sequence continues at coordinate 367,077,598 of CP136054.1, read as the reverse complement.
CTGGCACATTGGTTGGTGCAGGCTCCACATTTGCTTCAGCCATGACTATGTCATTGGCTTCATTTGTGTTGGTGGTGGCAGCCTCAAGATTCTCAACCTCCACTTGATGAGCGGGAGGGTCGGACACAGACACGTTCATAGGAGGAACAACTTCTTCGATAATGGGGGGAGTAGGGACACGTTCATCTTCTTGTTTTTCATCGGCTGATGCAGCCGGATTGTCTTCAGCACCTTTGGCTTCAGACTCGAAGACATTCATAGTCGGAGTGGCGTTTGGAAACACTTGGCATGCAACAGATTGATGGTGCACTTCTCCTTCTGGAACGCTCGAAAGAGGGACTTGAGGCCTTGGTCATTTGCGAAGCTTGTGTAACGCTGGCGACGCCTTTGGAGATGGAGTTGGCTGGGCCTCAAAGTCATCATCTTCTTCTTGCACAGATGGGGTAGCTTGTTGTTGGGGAGTACTTGGGGAGTCTTGTTGTTGTGGGTGATCAGCCCATGATGCATCCTGAGCAGTTGGCGTCAGAGGACGACCAATACTGATGAGTTCGCTGTTCGTGAGAACAGGCGATGATACCAAGTTGTGTTCGATCTGAGGAAGAACTTCATCATCTTCAACATTGTCATTGTGACCAATGTCTTCAGCAGCGGTGGGGTCAACTGCTGGAATGTCTTCAGCTTCATGAGCCTCTGTGGAAGCAGGCTCATGAACTATCATCCGTCGTTCTTGGTGTTCAGATGCAGGGCGAACCATTGAGATAGGTTCAACAACTAAGGGCTCTATGGGAGCAGCCCGATCCTTCTTGGTTCTGCGCTTCTTCTTGGAGGGAGCGGCATCAGAAGCATCAGGATTTTTCCTTTTTCTAGCTTCATCCTCTGAAGCCCTTGTCTTCTTCAGTTCTGAAGCTGTTGACTTGACTTTTGGCTTCGAGCCAGTCATGCTGCTTGGGAAGACTATGCGTGGCTCTTCCTGCCTTGAAGGTGCAGATTGGTCAGTCGATGGCTTCTTCTTCTTTGCAGCCATTCTTGGGTCGATGCCAGGACGACCAAGAGCCTTGCGCTTCTCAGCCTCATTGTAGGCTTGCACACACTTGTCAGTCAGGCTCTTCATGCGCTCACGAGAACCTTTAGCTTCTTCACGCTTCTTGAGAAAGGCTTCTTTGAGCTCGTGCAGCATGATCTTGAAGTTTTTGACATCTTGTACGCTAAGCTTTGCCACATGCTTCTTGAACTGAGCTTTCTCATAGTCGATCTTGTGCTTCAGTTCAACGATGCGCTGAGCAAGAACTAGCTCAGAAGCAATGGCGCCATTGAAAGGGACACTGAGACCAATGGGTAGTTGTAGATCTTCAAAGCTGAGATTTGGGGTGTCAAACCACTCATCAATGGAGTTATGGATGATTGCCACATCAAAGAGAGGCAAATCATTGAAGATCTCTGCTTCTTCCTTGCTTTTGATAAGCTGCTCAAGAGCGTCATCTGCAAGATCTTAATCGCTGGACAGATCAATGGGCTCTTCTCATAGAATGGCAGCAGGAGTCAATGTCTGATCAGTATTCTTGACGATTTTCTTTTTCTTCTCCGTCTTCTTAGAGATACAAGAGAGATCTTCAGACTGCACACTGTCTTCAGGAGGTGCAGTGGCCAGTGGCTTCGCACGTGACACTTTAGGAGGAGTAGCTGACCTTGAAGCTTTAGTCTTCTTCTGCTTCTGCGGTTTTGGAGTAGGAGCAGGGGCTTCATCCGTGTCAGCATCATCATCAGAATGATCCACTCTGGCACCTTGAACAGAGATGTGGGTGATGAGGCCATCAAGGTTGTAGAAGGGTCCGATGATATTTGGTTCTACATCGCGTGTGCCATCAGCACGGGGAGCAGGACTACCAGGATTGAAGTCTAACCCCAAAGAATTTTTGTTCTTCTTTGCTGAGGCTTTTGCAAACTGATAGGTGCGTTTGAACAGATTGTCTTCGCGACACCACAGTAAAGATGATGGGTCAGCATCAGCTGGTTGTGGCCCACGGACCATACAAGGATAGAAGCCTTGCTCAATGGCTTCAGCTCTGGACCTGGGTGGAAGATTTCTGTACAAAATATCTCCCCATGGTCGCTTGATGGCATTTTTCTCTGCATATTCCTAGGTCACGAACCGGTACTTATACCACTGTTCTGCCCAATATCTTCGAATCCATTGGATTCGGGTCTTGCGCTGATTATAATCCTCTTATGGATCTGTCTTGTAAAGCTCTGAGAGGTCATCAGGCAAGTCTCTTGATGTTCCCCCACGGCGCTGTCTGCCGCCCTTCCTTACTGATTTCTCTGCAGCCATGAACTTCAAACTGAATGGCTTCAACACGTTCAAAGGCTTCAAGGGCTTTCGCTTGCTGGACAAACAGGAACTAGCTTCGGGAGAGTTAATGTGATGCTGTAAGAATTCTGCAAACGAATCCAGACTATGAGAACCAAGGGATTCTCCCACGTACATGTACCTGTGACAGCATTAGAGATGCGAGGGAAGGGGAAGAGGTCATATGCATTCTCAGAAGATTTTGAAGATAAATCAGTTTGAAGACATTGACCTCATGATGCGAATACATTCACTTATGTGTTGAGAGTTGGTTCCAGATTTGTACGAATCCGCGAATAAGTATGAGTGAGGAATCTAACTAGATATGAAGCTTAAGTGAATATACTAGGCAGTATGAGATGCAGACAGGATAGATCTAACACTGTATAGGCAGAAACCTATTTTGGTAAATAGGATGAATCTTTGAGGATCAAAAAGACGGTAAAAATAGAGTTGTAATTACCACTCAAAGAACTGCTAGATGGGAAGAGTAGGAGACCGAGCAGTTCAATCCACCGTGCCCTAACTTGGCGACGAAGGACACCTACGGCGGCGGCGGAGAGGACGATGTCCGCGACCGGCGTGAGGACGGCGTCGGAGAAGTCACGGCAGCTAAGCACTTCGTCGCCGGCATCGTCGAGAGCTAGCGGCGGCGCTAGGGTTTTGACGAGGTGGAGAGGTGGAAGAAGTTTTTCTTGACCGCAGGGGACATGTATTTATAAGGAAGTGTGCGGCATAGCGCAATTACGCAGGTGCCCCTGGCAGTTCACATGTGAGGGGCACATGGCAAGCATGCAACATACTCAGAGTTGTCCCACATTCCCACGCCCGCCGGGTTTGTCGGATGGTCGTTCCGGCTTCTCCGGATTTCAGGCAATAAGGATGAATCATTTAAAACAGACTTAATGTTTGTCTCGGTATCTTCTGTTGACAAGGACGCAGAGAAGACATTTGACATTTTCAATAGAATGCATATGATTTGGACAGATAGAGTTTGAGATAGGAAGCATACAGAGATTAGGGTCCGATCACATTCACTTAGTTCAAAAGATTCAACAAGGAAGACATAGCTATAAGTGAATGTTGTAGAGGACAGAACACTAGTATATATGTATATCAGAAGGCAACCAAATCAACATAGTGAAGATAATCATGAAGATAAATTGAAATCGAAGACAAACCAACTGTAACGCCATGAGTGGAACACTTCAAACAGAGAATTTGGTGGTGGCGTTACCCACCGTATAGGAAGTATTAGACCCAGACACGGCAAACAATTATCGTGGCGCTCCGAAGTCAAATTCCACGTTAATGTATTCACACTCAGAGTGTAAGTCTTGATTGATTGAAGATATACTTTACTTCGTGTGTTGCACATCTCAGTCATCAACATGCATAAGTGTTAGGATGTGTGCCTGATCACAGGACATTTGAGGATTCCAAGATATTTAGCTCACACTATAACTTGCAAAACCTTTTCTCATCCAAGGGCTTTGTGAAGATATCTGCCAATTGCTCTTCAGTGTTGACGTGAATGATATCAATATCTTTCTTCATGACATGATCTCTGAGGAAGTGATGACGAATTTCAATGTGTTTGTCTTTGAGTGCTGGACTGGGTTGTTGGCAATCTTGATAGCGCTTTCATTGTCGCAGAAGAGAGGTACTTGTTTCTGATTGATGCCATAGTCCTTGAGAGTTTGCTTCATCCATAGAAGCTGAGCGCAGCAAGATCCAGCAGCAATGTATTTAGATTCAGCAGTTGAGAGTGATACACAGTTCTGCTTCTTTGAAGACCAACAGACAAGTGATCGTCCCAGAAAGTGACATGTGCCTGATGTAGACTTACGATCCACCTTGTCACCAGCATAATCAGCATCCGAGAATCCAACCAGATCAAACTCTGAGCCCTTTGGATACCATAATCCTAGTGTTGGGGTGTAAGCCAAATATCGAAGAATTCGCTTCACAGCTAAGTGATGCGATTCCTTTGGTGCCGCTTCGAATCGAGCACACATGCAAACACTGAGCATAATATCTGGCCTAGATGCACATAGGTAAAGTAAAGAACCAATCATGGAGCGGTATACCTTTTGATCAAACTCTTTACCATTGTCGTCGGGACCCAGATGGTGTTTGGCTAGCATTGGCGTCGTGTAACCTTTGCAATCTTGCATTCCAAACTTCTTCAGACAATCTTTGAGGTATTTTTCTTGAGATATGAAGATGCCATTCCTTTGCTGGCGAATTTGAAGACCAAGGAAGAACTTCAGCTCTCCCATCATGGACATCTAATATTGCTCTTGCATCATGTACCCAAACTCATCACTATACTTCTGGTTGGTGTAGCCGAACATAATATCATCCACATAGATTTGACACACAAACAGTTCACCATCATATGTCTTCGTGAAGAGTGTAGGATCGAGGGATCCAGGTTTGAAGCCTTTGCTCTTTAGGAAGTCTTTGATCGTATCATACCAAGCGTGAGGAGCTTGTTTGAGGCCATATAGTGCTTTGTTTAGCTTGTACACCATATCAGGATGTTTTGGATCTTCGAAGCCAGGTGGTTGTGCGACGTATACTTCTTTTTCAATCTTGCCGTCGAGAAATGCACTTTTCACATCCATTTGATATAACAAGATGTTGTGGTGGTTGGCATAGGCTAGCAGTATGCGAATAGCTTCAAGCCTAGCCACAGGAGCAAATGTTTCATCGAAGTCAATCCCTTCAACTTGAGTATATCCTTGAGCGACGAGACGTGCTTTGTTTCTGACGACTTGACCATGCTCATCTTGCTTGTTTCTATATATATCCATTTTGTGCCTATAATGTTATGCTTTCGAGGGTCAGGAGGCTTGACAAGTTCCCAAACATTGTTCAGCTTGAACTGTTGAAGCTCTTCTTGCATAGCATGAATCCATTCAGGTTCCATAAAGGCTTCAGCAACTTTCTTGGGTTCTGATATTGACACAAAAGAAAAGTGCCCACAGAATTTTGCTAACTGTGTTGCTCTTGAACGAGTAAGTGGACCAGGTGCATTGATACTATCAATTATCTTCTCAATCTGTACTTCATTTGCAACACGAGGATGAGCTGGACGAAGATTTTGCTCTTGCTGATCATTGTCATCATTGGGAGGATTGTCTTCAGGTTGGTTAGGTGCAGAAATGATAAGTTCCTCTTCAGGTTGTGCTTCAGAAGGCATGATTTCACCAGTTCCCATTTGCTTGATAGATTCACCAGGTGAAGCTTCGTCTAGTGTACTTGGAAGGAGCTCTCTTTGTGAACCATTGGTTTCATCAAACCGCACGTCCACAGTTTCAACGATTTTGTAGAGATAGAGGTTGAAGACTCTGTAAGAGTGTGAGTCCTTTCCGTAACCGAGCATGAAGCCTTCGTGAGCTTTAGGTGCAAATTTTGACTTGTGATGGGGATCCTTGATCCAGTACCTAGCTCCAAATACTCTGAAGTAACTGACATTTGGCTTCTTGCCAGTGAGGAGCTCATAGGATGTTTTATTCAGAAGCTTATGGATGTAAACACGGTTGATGACGTGACATGCTGTATCAATAGCTTCAGGCCAGAACTTTCTTGGTGTCTTGTATTCGTCGAGCATCGTCCGAGCCATCTCAATGAGGGTTCTGTTCTTGCGCTCTACGATGCCATTTTGCTGAGGTGTGTAGGGAGCGGAGAACTCATGAGTGATTCCCATTGTATCCAGATAGAGATCAAGTCCGGTGTTCTTGAATTCAGTGCCGTTGTCACTTCTGATATGCTTGATCTTGACGCCATAATTGTTCATGGCTCGGCTGGCGAAGCGTCTGAAGACATCTTGCACTTCAGTCTTGAAGAGAATTATGTGCACCCACGTATATCTTGAATAATCATCAACAATGACGAAGCCATAGAGACAAGCAGTTGTTGTGAGGGTAGAGTAGTGAGTAGGGCCAAATAAGTCCATGTGTAGCAGCTCGAAGGGTTGAGATGTCGTCATGATTGTCTTCGAGGGATGCTTTGCCCTAGTCATCTTCCCGGCTTCGCAGGCACCGCACAAATGATCCTTCTTGAACTTGACGTCCTCGATGCCTATGACATGCTTCTTCTTAGCGAGAGTATGTAAGTTCCTCATGCCAGCATGCCCCAGCCTCCAATGCCATAGCCAGCACTCCAAAGCTTTTGTGAGAAGACATACAACAAGTTGTGGTCCTGCTGAGAAATCTACCATGTACAAATCATCTTTCCGGTACCCTTCAAAGACTAGAGATTTGTCAGATTCCATAAGTACAAGGCAACAATATTTTCCAAATACCACAATCATGTTCAAGTCACAAAGCATTGAGACATACATTAAGTTGAAGCCAAGGGATTCAACAAGCATCACTTTATCCATGTGCTGATCCCTTGAGATTGCAACTCTACCTAGACCCAATACCTTGCTTTTACCAGTGTCAGAAAATGTGATGTGACTCTTATCAGATGGACGTAAAGTTGAGTCCATGAGAAGACTTCGATCACCAGTCATATGATTAGTGCATCCGCTGTCCATAATCCATTCTGAAGCACGAGGTGTCATACCCTACAGTACAGTTAGGGGGATAGGCTTCACCAAGAGCATTGTGAAGCATAAACATTTGATGAGCAAGAGGAGTATTGAAGCTCAGTTCAAGATTAGGACTGATAGGATGAATGGCAAACGATTCAGGAACAAAATACATAGTAAGACCATTTGGGCATTTGATCTTGCGCCCTACAATAGCATCAGACGCCTTTGGTTTTCGGCTGGAGACCCTTCCCTGCAAGAGAAAGTTAATTCTTCTTAACCACCCACATCTTCAGGGGTGGCTTAGAAGATATGAGTCTAAGTGCAGCATCTGAGAATTTGGGCTTTGGAGCCCTAGCAAATAGCCTTGCAGGAGATGAATGGTACTCATATGAATAAGCAGAAAAATTCTTAGTTCTATGAACACAGCGGTTTGAAGACACACGCTCATATTCATAAGTCTGAGTATGGTTTCCTTGCAAAACATTGGCGTTAGGGTGACTCAGGTGAGTCCTTTGTTTGTATGAAGCCTCTGGACCATATGAAGCCATAGGTCTGGGGTTTGTCTTCTTCCCAGGTGGTGTCATGATGACATTCACTGGTAGATTCTCAAGAAAGCTTTTGGGAACCCAGATCTTCTTCATAGGTGGCCCATTCCTGTAGTTAGTACCAACATATCTGGCAAACACTTCACCATTCTGATTCTTGAACAGTTTATAGTTTGCATCAAAGGATTCATCAATGATAATAGGGTTAGCACAGGTAAAGCCAGATAAGGTAGATGGATCCACTGAAGGTCCCTTTGCAGCAACCCATGTGGTTTTGGGATACTGCTCAGGTTTCCAGTAGGAACCATCAACATTCATTTTCCTCTCGAACCCAACACCCTCTTTCCTAGGGTTTCGGTTCAGAATCTTCTTTTTGAGGACATCACAAAGTGTCTGATGCCCTTTCAGACTTTTATACATCCTTGTTTCAAGCAATGTCTTCAACCTAGCATTTTCATCAGCAATAGTAGTGGTATCCTCCGCAAAGGGGTTAGTTACCACATTAGTAGTTGAAGACAATGCAATAGTAGCAGTAGTGGAACATTCAACAACAGCGGTAGCATTATCACGCTCAAGGCATTTTAGACATGGTGGTTCAAATCCATCCTGAGCGGGACTGGTCTGTTGAGCGCGAAGTGACTCATTCTCTTTTTGAAGATCTTCATGAGTCGCTATCAATTTCTCAAGCTCTTGCTTCCTTTGAAGATAATCATAGGAGAGCTTTTCATGAGTGGTTGAGAGCATTTCATGATGACTTTCAAGTTCTTGGTACTTAGCATGAAGATTTTTTATGTCTTCAACTAAGGACTGTGAACGAGTCATTTCCACGTCCAACAGGTCATCGGTTTTGTCTAATAGTTTTTTAGTATATTCCATAGCCTTTTGTTATTCAGTAGCAATTTTAGCAAGTGTTTTGTAGCTGGGGTTGGATTCACAATCAGAGTCATCTTCACTAGATGTTTGAAAGTAAGCATCGCGTGATTTTACCTTCGCACCACGTGCCATGAAGCAGTAGGTGGGAGCAGGGTCGTCCTTGTCATCAGATTCAGCGTTGGTGTGGAAGTCATTGTCTTCAGTGTTGAAGATGGACTTGGCAACATAGGCTGTGGCTAGAGCCAGACTTGCGACGCCAGGGTCGGACTCCTCCTCAGACTCCACCTCCGCCTCCTCAGAAGCAGACTCCTCCTCTGAATCCATCTCCTTGCCAACAAAAGCACGAGCCTTGCCAGATGAGCTCTTCTTATGAGATGAAGACTTGGATGAGGACTTGGAAGAAGACTTTGAAGATCTCTTCTTCTTCTTGTCATCAGAATCATATTCCTTCCTTCCTCTTCTTCTTCTTCTTCTTCTCATTGTTCCACAGTGGACACTCAGAGATATAGTGTCCAGGTTTCTTGCACTTGTGACATGTTCTCTTCTTGTAGTCATGAGTGGAAGCTTCATCATTTCTTGAGCTGGATCGTGAAGACTTTCTGTAGCCCTTCTTCTTAGTGAACTTCTGGAACTTCTTCACAAGCATAGCAAGTTCCTTTCCAATGTCTTCAGGATCATCAGAACTGCAGTCAGATTCTTCTTCAGATGAGGAAACAGCTTTTGACTTCAAAGCGCGAGTTCGGCCATAGTTGGGACCATAGATATCTCTTTTCTCAGACAGCTGGAACTCATGTGTGTTGAGCCTCTCAAGTATATCAGACGGATCGAGTGTCTTGAAGTCAGGACGTTCTTGTATCATGAGGGTAAGGGTGTCAAAGGAGCTGTCAAGTGATATCAGTAGTGTCTTGACGATTTCATGCTTTGTAATCTCAGTGGCGCCGAGAGCACGAAGCTCATTTGTGATGTCAGTGAGGCGATCAAACGTGAGCTGGACATTTTCATTGTCATTTCTCTTGAAGCGATTGAAGAGGTTGCGAAGAACACTGATCCTTTCATCTCTCTGGGTTGAGACGCCTTCATTGACCTTGGATAGCCAGTCCCAGACCAGCTTCGACGTTTCCAGAGCACTCATGCGGCCATACTGTCCTTTGGTCAGATGACCACAGATGATGTTCTTGGCAGTAGTGTCCAGTTGAATGAACTTATTGACATCAGCAGGAGTGACACCTTCACCAATCTTGGGAACGCCGTTCTTGACGACATACCAGAGGTCGACATCAATGGCTTCAAGATGCATGCGCATCTTATTCTTCCAGTAGGGATATTCAGTTCCATCGAACACGGGGCAAGCCGCGGAGACTTTGATTATCCCTGCAGTCGACATAGCTTAAACTCCAGGTGGTTAAACCGAATCACACAGAACAAGGGAGTACCTTGCTCTGATACCAATTGAAAGTGCTAGTTATCGACTAGAGGGGGGTGAATAGGCGATTTTTATGAAAGTCTTCAAAACATGGAAGTTTCAAAGACAAACAATAGAAATGAACCTATTGAAATGCAGCAGAAGACATACTACGCTAAGCAAACCATAGTTAAGTATGCAATGAGAGTACTAAGACAAATGGCTGCTGGGTAGTAAGGATCAGGATGGAAGATGGTATGAAGCCAAACAACAATAGTTGTCAAATAGTGAAGACAAATAGGTAAATCAAACAGGCAATGACTTCACAGAGACAAACTCTAAGTAAAGAGAGGGAGAGGATAGAAACAGTCACTTGATGAGGACACGGGATTTGTTGGACCAGTTCCAGTTGCTGTGACAACTGTACGTCTGGTTAGGGAGGTTGAGATTCAACTCAGAAGACCTCATCTTCACCTTATTCCCCTTGAGCTAAGGACACACAGTCCTCGACCAATCACTCTGGTAAGTCTTCAAGGTATACTTCCAAACCTTCACAGACTTCGTTCACCGGCGATCCACAGTGACTCTTGGATGCTCAGAATGCGACGCCTAACCGGCTGGAGGATTCACAATCCTCAAGTGTAATAAGTCTTCAGGTCACACAGACAGAAAGACTTCAGTGATGCCGAACACTCTTTGGCTCTGGGTGTTCGGGCTTTGTCCTCGCAAGGATTTCTCTCTCTCAAAGGCTTCGAGGTGGGTTGCTCTCAAATGACAAAAGCCGTGTACTAACTCTGAGCAGCCACCAAATTATGGTGTAGGGGGTGGGCTATTTATAACCACTAGGCAACCCGACCTGATATGTCCGAAATGACCCTGGGTCACTAAGGAACTGACACGTGTTCCAATGGTCAGATTTCAAACACACACGGCAACTTTACTTGGGCTACAAGCAAAGCTGACTTATCCAGCTTTGGATAAGATTTGCTCTCAGTGTCTTCGCTCGAAGACATAGGATTTGGGTTGAGCATCACTTCAGTCATCCTGACTTTGTTCACTTGGACCCCACTTAACATTACGGTGGTTCCTATGACTCAACAAAGAAGAAAAGGAAACAACGAAACGACTAAGTCTTCGCGCTCCATAGTCTTCAATCAATGTCTTCTCATGTCATAGTCTTCAATATGAATATCTTCTCATACCACCATTGTCGTCAATGTCTTCATACATTTTTAGGGGTCATCTCCGATAGGTAAATCGAATCAATGAGGGACTACTACCTGTGTTATCCTGCAATTCTCACAAACACATTAGTCCCTCAACCAACTTTGTCGTCAATACTCCAAAACCAACTAGGGGTGGCACTAGATGCACTTACAGTTTCCACTTACGCTTCCGTCTCGCCCCAATTCCCCCCGCTCCCCATCTTCCTCACTCGTACAGAAAAACCCCGCTCACCTTCTTCCTCACTCGTAAAGAAAACGCCTGCTCCTCTTCTTCCACTGCTACAGAAAACCCCATCCCTCCTTCTTCCCCACTCTCACTGCCACTAGGCTCGTCTCTGGCTACTGTACTCAAACCCGTGAGCTCGACGCGATGCCCACAAGGAAAATGGAGTCGGCTGGCCGCAGCGCCAAGAAGATGAGGCTCCTGCCAGCGGCGACTCCGGTTGTAGATCCCGCACCCGGCATCACGGCGAGAAGCGGCACCCCCCCCCACCCGGATTTGAGGAACCGGTAGAATCTCTGGTGGACCGCATCAGCAATCTCTCGGACGTCATCCTTGAGGAGATCATCTCGCTTCTCCCCACCAAGGATTGTTGTTGCACACAAGTCCTCTCAACTCGGTGGCGCTCTCTATGGCGCTCCGCACCCCTCAATATCGACTGTCGTCAGATATCTGTCCTTCCTGAATTTGATCTCCTCAGAGCCATTGTCTCCTATCACCAGCAGGGACCCATTCAATGCCTCTGCATCATGACACGCTACCTGCTGTCCATATCGGGCATGGTGGACGCTTGGCTGACATCCCCTGAATTCGGAAAACTCCAGCAGTTTGAGTTCTACCATTACCATGAAAGTTTCATACCACGAACACACCAAGAATTCGTGCACACACCACCGTTGTCCATCTCGCGGTTTTCCTCCTCTTTCCACACCACCACCTTCGCCCAGTGCCATCTACTAGACGATCTGGTACAAATGCTTCGACTCCCACTACTAAAAAAACTTTCAATTGTGGTGGTTTATCTGTCAGAGGCATCACTGCATAGCATCATCCACTCCAGTTGCCTTGCCCTGGAGTGCTTGCTGATTGTTTTGGGAATAGAAATCCCTATCTGTTGTCTCCAAATAAAGTCGCCTCACCTTAAAAGCATTGGAATTTGTTTTGAAGGACAACAGCTCATCATCAAAGATGCCCCTTCACTTCAAAGGTTGCTCCTTGATGATTGTGATAAACCTTCGCAAATAACTGTCATCTCTGCGCCCAAACTGTAGACCTTGGGTCTAATTAGTGCTCTGTTTCATTATCACAACAAGTTGGTGTTTGGCTCCTCACTTTTTCAAGTACCGTATATTATCGTCTATACATTTGTAATCATAAGCTGCATTTTTCATTAGTGCTTATAAGTTTTATATCATCTTGGAGTACACTTTGGGTACTAATATTATGTTATATGCTCAGTGAAGAGTTCGTCCATGCATAGCCTATCAATGCTGCTGGATTCTGTCAAAATCTTATATATCGGAATGTATAGTTATGATCTGAACATAATTATTGACTTGCTACGATGCTTTCGGTCTCTGCAGAATTTATATATAAAGGTGATGATTTCATGCACATTCAAAGACCGTATATGTTGTACTAGAATTAACCGTTCAGCTGTTGCTCTTTCGACATACTCTTTTTTAGACCTTAACTTTTTTCAAATCTTCATGTCTACTTAGGTACTACAACCACATGGAGAAAAACGTATAACCAATCAGTGGCGTAATAAGCACCAATATTTTCTCCGTTCTCATGACATTCGTTTAAGGATAATAACGATGGAAGGATACGCATCCAACCAGGCAAATAGAAGCATTGTCACATTCTTCCTGTTGAATGCGAGGTTACTATTGTCCATGAGGCTTAAGTTTTACCGCAAGAGATTTCTCACGGAACGCCTTGAGACCAATATGTTTGAAAATTCCTTCTAATTTACTGCACATGGAATTAACTCACACACAAGTACACATATATGATTTTTCAAACTGTTCTGGTTAGGCGTTGCATGTAGATGTAGTTCAAATTTGATTTACGGTAATTAAATGGTTAGAAAATCACTTAAATGTCTTTAAAAGGTCAAAAGACCCCTAGAATTTTCAAAAATCTCACATTACAGTTGTAGTAGTGCATGTTAGATGTAGAAAAAAATTGAAGGCTGTAAGGGGAAGCTATCTCCCGTTTGTCATCAAACATGCATTGTTCCTTTCGGAACCATGAGCCTTCTAGTGAGTTGCTCCGGTTTGTGAGGGGTGTGTGTCCAAACTTTCGTCAAACATGCCAATTTCTTTACCACATCATCTGGGTGGCATGACATTACATCAACCAAGGTTTAATGTGTTTCTGATTTTTTTAGAATTAAAATGCCATGTCACTCCATGCATACATCATGTGTCCATGTCGTGAGACAAATATTTTTGAAAATTCCTTCTAGTTTACTGCACATGGAATTAACTCGCACACAAGTACACAAATATGATTTTTCAAACCGTTTTGGTTAGGCCTTGCATGTAGATGTAGTTCAAATTTGAATTACGGTCATTAAAGGGCTAGAAAATCATTTAAATGTCTTTAAAAGGTCAAATGACCCCTAGAATTTTCAAAAAAAATCACATTATAGTTGTAGTAGTGCACGTCAGACGTAGGAAACAAATTGAAGGCCGTAAGAAGAAGCTATCTACCGTTCGTCATCAAACATGCATTGTTCCCTCTCGGAACCACGAGCCTTCTAGTGAGTTGCTCCGGTTTGTGAGGGGTGTGTATCCAGACTTTTGTCAAACATGCCAATTTTTTTACCACATCATCTTGGTGGCATGACATTACATCAACCAAGGTTTCATGTGTTTCGGATTTTTTTTATTTTTTGGAATTAAAATGCCATGTCACTCCATGCTTAATTGTGTCATAGACGTTAGACCAATATGTTTGAAAATTCCTTCCAATTTACTGCACATGGAATTAAATCACACACAAGTACACAAAATATGAATTTTCAAACCGTTATGGTTAGCTGTTGCATGTACATGTAGTTCAAATTTCAATTACGATCATTGAATGGCTAGAAAATCACTTAAATGTCTTAAAAGGTCAAATGATCCCTGAAATTTTCCAAAATTTGACATGATAGTTGTATTGGTACTACAAAATTTCTCGTTCATTTAAAACACCATCTGTTGACACTTTACTCCAAATTCGTCTTTCACAGCTAATAAAAAATATCTACAACATCACACACAGTTGTTTTCTAGGAACCGTTTGCGATGAAAATATCTAGGTCTATTTAAGTCTCCCTCCTTAAGCTTCGCCTGCTCGTCTGCTCTAGTGCCGGCAACCCCCGAATCCACGAATCCCGATCCCCATTCCTGCACCCCCTTCTTGCAAAGATGACATCATGGAAATGCTTCGTGAAGGCCCGTACGATGGCCGCGTCCCCCCTGAGTGTCGTCACCTGCGCCGAGAGCACGGCCGCCTACACCGAGAGTGCCGCCGCATCCGCATTGAGCGTGGCCACTTTCACCGAGAGGGCAGCTGCAGCAGCCGAGATGGCTGCAGCTGCTGCTGCGATGGTGGCTGCAAAGGACGAGAGCGCTCGAGCTGCCGTCCGTGCCGCTGATGTCGCCCTGGCCCGGGTCGAGGCCATCAACGCGAAGATCAAGGATGCACACGCCAAGATATTCCAGGCCACCTCGGACTCCAGCATGCAACCCACGTCTGAAAAGGCGGCGGTGGCCATGGAGCACCTGCTTCCTCATGAGGTCGCTGAGCGGGAGCTGGAGATGCAGGAGGCGGCAAAGATCGAGGAGCACCGGGAGGAGGAGTTGCACGTGGCTGAGGTCGAGGTAGAGAAGAGTCTGTCCATCGAGGAATCGGCGGTGGAGTACCAACGCGAGCTCTGGCGCAGCCAATACTACGAGTACTACAACCTTGAGGGCGGCGCCAAGGACGAGGACGCGGTCAACTTCAGCTTGGGGGACACGGAGTCCACCAACGGCGGCATGTCGCCAAGATAAGTCATAGGCCGGCGTGGCTGCGGATTTGTTAAAATTATGCATACTTAGGCTTTGTTTTTAATGCTGGTCTTTTGTTAGAGCAATGTTTAGGTCAACTGGCTCTGTTTAATTACTAAAATTGCTCAATTCAGTAAGTGTGGTCAGTCTGCTGTACGCTCTTTTGTGTGCCCAAATTAGCAAGCGATGTTAAATTATGCAATGACGTACCCGGGGAAATTTCCACCAAAATTTGAATTATCAAACTCATCCCATGCGCGTAAAGCATAAGAATTGTTTGCGATGCACACAATCGTTCAAAGTGAATGGTCTGGCGGCACCGCGCGCAAAGTTTCCCTCCACATTTCCAAAATTTTGGCCTACAGCCAAAATATCTACACCTGCCCCCTTCCTTCCTTCCTTGCTAAGCTATAGCCGCTTCCTCGCTCTCGCCGTCTTGCATCCTACCGTCGGGGTCACCATGGTCTTTTTCAAAGACCACTCCAGCGGTTCCTCCTCCGGCGACTACTACTTCACCACCTTGGTATGCCTCTCTTCTCTCTCTCGGGCTATGACTTGGAATGAAGGATTTTTACCCGGTGGTCGATTTGAGTCATTTCTTCCTCTTGTAGCTCACTAGGACCATCAGTGACAATGAATGGAGCGGGGCGGCTAGAGATCTATCTACTCGTTTTCACCATCAATCTCCATGCCTGAACCAAGTTGTGTTTGATTCTGCGGACAGTGGGAGGAAGTTTCTGGCATGTGCAGAGAAGGTTAGACCCTCTTTCGTTGTTACAAATCATTTGTTAGATGTGATTCAGACACTGTCATGGTCCCAACCCATTCATACCACACCTTCAACCAAACACATCCTAAGACAGTGTCACAGTTTATACCTAGTATCTTAAATTGTTTCCATCTCATCAGCGGTGCCATTAGAAAATTATTTGGCACCGCTTCAGCAGTTTGTGCAGCCAACTTTGGTCCACACATCCGAGCAGCCAAGCAGTAAAATACTAAATCTTTATGGCACGAAGGAACTGGGCATCGGAGCAACTACGTGCTTCGGAGTCCGGGTCCCTGATTTATTTTCCGCTGCATCGGCTCGCCAGTGCAGGGCACCGGTGCGAGATGTAGCAACAATTGTCTTTACCCCAGTTTTGGCATACATAGTGGACGGCCTTAGTGCTATTAGTTCTATGTTACTAAATTTGTGCATGTACACACCTCTTAGTATCAATTTGCTATCATCCAAACACTGTCGATATGTTGTTGCAGTTATATTTACCTTTCAATGTTCAATTAGTTATTTATTGTACACGAGTAAGAACTTCGTTGTAGTTAATTATAGCTTCTGATGTTCCAAAATTTGGTTGTTGTCTCATTACCAATTATTTCATTTGCACATTGATCTTTTTGAGAAGATATGTCATAATTAACGTGTTTCTTCAGTTTTTCAAAATAAGCATTGGTGATTTTCTATGTTGCTATAAACCCATTTCCCCTACAATAGTTACTGATCTAGTTTTAAATATTATAGGATGAACGAAAGTGTTCTTACTTGGAGTGGGTTGATCAAGAGTGGCCACAGTCTTTGAAGATGTGCCTAGTGAAGCTCTGGATCATGTATGAGGAAGAGAACACACGTAAGCTTAGAGAAACTATTGTCAACGCTGAAGCATATTTCAAGATGCGGGATAAAAAAAGTTGAAGGTGGAGAATGAGCTCAGATTTTTTAAATCAGACTTTGCTAAGATGGTGTTGGTGAAGGAGGAGCCACTTTCCCAGTTGGCCCGTGCAAAACGGATTCTTATTGAACTGAAAGCAGAGGTGGATAAGACGAGCCTGGATGATCTCAATTAGGGAAATGAATATATTGTTCTTATTAAGTTGAACTAGCTATATGTTGTACTGTGATGTTTTCATGTAGCTACCGTACTGTGATGTTATAATATATTTATGTGCCTGATATGAAATTGGCAAACAACTGTTCGATATGAAATGTGAATTTGCGTAATACTGGAATTATTAATTGTAAACTAATAAACCTGCTAAATGTGTCATGGACCTTTGCAAACGGTTCTAGCAGTAAAGGCGCTTGCGATGGTGTAGGATCTTGAGAAGATGTGTCTAGAGGGGGGGTGATTAGACACTTAGTGCTAAAGTTGCAGTTTTTAAACTTTTTTTGTTTAAGTGGAGTTTAGGCACAATTTCAACATTCATAATACATATCAAGTAAGCATGCAAAGAGTATATGAGCAGCGGAAAGTAAAGCATGCATCTTGCAAGAATGTAAAGGGAAGGGTTTGGAGAATTCAAACGCAATTGGAGACACAGATGTTTTTGGCGTGGTTCGGATAGGTGGTGCTATCCTACATCCACGTTGATGGAGACTTCAACCCACGAAGGGTAACGGTTGCGCGAGTCCACGGAGGGCTCCACCCACGAAGGGTCCATGAAGAAGCAACCTTGTCTATCCCACCATGGCCGTCGCCCATGAAGGACTTGCCTCACTAGCGGTAGATCTTCACGAAGTAGGCGATCTCCTTGCCCTTACAAACTCCTTGGTTCAACTCCACAATCTTGTCGGAGGCTCCCAAGTGACACCTAGCCAATCTAGGAGACACCACTCTCCAAGAAGTAACAAATGGTGTGTTGATGATGAACTCCTTGCTCTTTTGCTTCAAATGATAGTCTCCCCAACACTCAACTCTCTCTCATAGGATTTGGATCTGGTGGAAAGAAGATTTGAGTGGAAAGCAACTTGGGGAAGGCTAGAGATCAAGATTCATATGGTAGGAATGGAATATCTTGGCCTCAACACATGAGTAGGTAGTTCTCTCTCAGAAATAGGATGCTGGAAGTGTAGGCTTAGTCTGATGGCTCTCTCAACGAATGAAGAGGAGGTGGAGGGGTATATATAGCCTCCACACAAAATCTAACCGTTACACACAATTTACCAATCTCGGTGGGACCGAATCAACAAACTCGGTCGGACCGATTTAGTAAACCTAGTGACCGTTAGGGTTTTCGGTGGGACCGATATGCAACTCGGTAGGACCGGTATGGTTAGGGTTAGGGCATAACGTAATCTCGGTGAGACCGATTACACAAACTCGGTGAGACCGATTTTGGTAATTAGCTAACCAGAGAGTTGGTCAGGCAAACTCGGTGGGACCGATTACTAAACTCGGTTGGACCGATTTTGGTAATAAGTTAACCAGAGAGTTTGCATTGTAATCTCGGTAGTACCGATTGCCTAAACTCGGTGAGACCGATTTTGGTAATGGACATACACAGAGGGATTACAATCCCACCTCGGTGAGACCGAGATCCATATCGGTAGAACCGATTTGCTTAGGGTTTGGCAGTGGCTATGACATGTGAAACTCGGTGGCGCCGGATAGAAAGAATCGGTGGGGCCGAGTTTGACTTTGGGTTTAGGTCATATGTGGAAGTGGGAAAGTAGCTGAGGGTTTTGGAGCATATCACTAAGCACATGAAGCAATAGGCTCATTAAGCAACACCTCATCCCTCCTTGAAAGTATTGGCTTTTCCTATAGACTCAATGTGATGTTGGATCACTAAAATGTAAAATGAAGAGTCTTGAGCTTGAAGCTTTAGCCAATCCTTTGTCCTTAGCATCTTGAAGGAGTTCCCACATCCTTTAGTCCATGCCACTCCATTGTTGAACTTATCTGAAACATACTAGATAAAAATGTTAGTCCAACAAGAGATATGTTGACATTAATTACCAAAACCACCTAGGGAGCACTTGTGCTTTCAATCTCCCCCTTTTTGGTAATTGATGGCAACATACATCAAAGCTTTAGATAAAGATATAAAGAATAGCAAGTAAAGCTTTGGAAGGACATGTAACAAACATAGGCTCCCCCTACATGTATGCAATCATGTGAATATGAAATATAGAAGCATGTGAGAGCATAACCATGACAGAGTAGGCAATGTGTTACATGTATCTTGGCCATATGCATCAGAGCAAAAGATTATTAAGGAAAATACCTTCATGCTCATGATTCCTTCTTGCAAACAGTATGTACATAAGCAAGAATTCCTCATACTCCTGATTCTGATGCATATACTTACCTTGTAGTCTAGAGTTGGCTTAGGATGGAATGAACCTGCACAAACAAGGTTAGATAACACAGGTACATCCACTAGCCAGAGCAAACAAAAGAAACCACAAGAATACCAAGACTGGGATGACATGTAGAGAGTGAGTACAAGGTACCACATTGGATTAGACATGTCCCCAAGAGTAAAGATATGCAATGAATTTGAATGATTTCTTTCCCTTAGATGTCTTGCTCCCCCTGAATCTGGCATGGGATATTTGGAGAAGATAGGGAACAGAAAATCAGAGATGAAAGATACAAATGGATAGAGCTTAATGCAAATAAGCACATATGAACATGTCTTTCCCCCAAAAAGACATGTGGCATCTCTCCTCTTGAACATCAAGCATCTGGGATCCTTGAGTATTCTCTTCCCCTGGAGATCTCTTTCTCCCCCTTAATACTCTCTCCCTTGTAGGTGATAAGCTTTGATGTGATCTCTCTCTCCCCCTTTGACATCTATTTCCAAGAAGGGCTTTCTGGAATCTGTCGAATGGGTTTGGTCCTTGAGACTCAGTACAAAGCAATGGATAAAACTGTGATGCTTGTAGAGGACAAGATTCATTGAGTGGAGCTGGATCAGAAGAAATATAGAACAAGTGGCAAACTGTTTTTCCTGTTGTGAAATCGGTGGCACCGAGTGGCATGTTTCGGTGGTACCAAAAGGATTCGGTTGGACCGAAAACTACAAGTCGGTGAAACCGAGTTCATCACAGATAAAAACACTTGTCACCTCAGCTCGCTAGACAAGTAAGATCTCACAAAGATTTGCAATGAATTATCTGAAAGATTTGCAATGGATTGGATGCAGAAAATGCAGAACAAAAACAAAAAGAAAAGAGAAGAAACTGAAAGATCTAGATGAATTTTTTTTTGAAAA
Organism: Aegilops umbellulata; assembly: GCA_032464435.1. Taxonomy (NCBI): domain Eukaryota; kingdom Viridiplantae; phylum Streptophyta; class Magnoliopsida; order Poales; family Poaceae; genus Aegilops; species Aegilops umbellulata. The sequence goes on along the minus strand of CP136054.1, from coordinate 367,057,614 downwards.
AAAAAAGAAAACAAATATGCATGAGACAAATGCAATAACACAGAAAAGAACACAAGAGAACTTCATCTAGAGTTGGGCGGTGACATAGTCACCTATGTTAGAGTATATTGACTTAGGAGTCAAGTGAGAGCACTTGATCATAGGTCATACTCATCGTTTAAGCTCAAAATGGGGTTACCATTTTTCATTTAAGCATCTTGATGTATTCACATCTTGTTGAGTTGCTTTGACTCATGACTTGGAGTAAAGCTTCTCTAAGATGGAATAACATACCTTGGGTGGTGGTGTGGATCTTTCTCATGTAGTTGAACTTGTGTGGGTGCTCAAGGTTGATGTAGCTCATCAAGAATTGGGAGCACCACTTGGAATTTGAGTCCATCTACCTACATGGGTTAGTTCTTGCAAGGAAGAGCACTTGTGTATCCAAAAATGACAATCATGAAGCTCAACACAGAATTTGTCAAAGGATATGTTTGAATGGTTTTGTGCTTCCTTGTCTTCAACCACCATTGTGTAGAGACTTGGTGATGTAGAGATTGCTCAAGATGTGAGTGAGTTGCAATCTCATAGAATTAGATTCAACCAAGTACCTACATGGGTTAGATAACATGCAATATGCAAATTTGTCCAAGACATAAGATAATCATCATAAGAGATATATCATGGATTAGTCATAAGCTCATGTCTTGCATGTATCCAATGGAGTTCCTACTCCAAGTTTGAAGCATCAATAATGTTCAATTCACCCCTCAACCTGCAAAACACTTTCTCATCATGTGGTTTAGTGAATATATCTGCTAATTGCTTATCGGTGCGAACATGCTTAAGATTAATGTCACCCTTAGCAACATGATCTCGAATGAAATGATGACGAACTTCAATATGCTTAGTTCGAGAATGTTGTACAGGATTATGACCAATTTTGATATCACTTTCATTGTCACAAAGCAACGGAACATGTTTCACATATATCCCATAATCTTTAAGAGTCTGGGTCATCCAAAGTAATTGAGCACAACATGAACCAGCGGCGATGTACTCCGCTTCGGCGGTAGATAAGGATACCGAGTTTTGTTTCTTGGAGGACCAAGACACAAGAGATCTACCAAGAAATTGACAAGTACCCGAAGTGGACTTTCTATCAACCTTGTCTCCAACGTAGTCCGAGTCGGAGTAGCCAACAAGATCGAAAGATGCCCTCTTAGGATACCAAATGCCAAAATTTGGTGTATGAATTAAGTATCTCACTATCCTTTTCACGGCCTTAAGATGACATTCTTTAGGAGCAGCTTGATATCTTGCACACATGCATACACTTAGCATGATATCGGGACGTGAAGCACATAGGTATAACAATGAACCAATCATAGAGCGAGAAACCTTTTGATCAACCGGTTCACCATCTTTGGTCAAATCAAGATGTCCACTAGTAGGCATGGGTGTAGGTGTAGCGACCCGACCTCAGATGGTCAAGTCTCTGTGCTCCGGTGTCATCCCTGGATCAGTAATGCTGACACCACACAGTACTTCGAAGGATTTATAACAGTGTAGCAATCACACACTTATTACATCGGTGTCTCAAAGAGAACTTATTACAATAAATATGGCTTAAGGCCATCTAATAATGATAACAGCAGAAGGCTTTGAAGATAAGTGAGTCCATCAACTCCAACGGCATCACTGAGTATAGAACCACGACCTAAAAGGCACCTTACTCGTCGTCTGAAAAGTCTGCAACATGAAACGTTGCAGCCCGAAAACGGGTCAGCACATGGAATATGCTGGCAATGTAACACATAGAGAATAATGAATGATAAGCCTATACTACATGCATATATGGCTGTTGGAAAAGCTCTATGGTTACAGTTTTGCGTAAAGCCAATTTTTCCCTACTGCAAAGGAATAAATTTATTTAACTATCATGGTGGTTGAAACATCGAGAATGGTTGACAGCATTCCGATCCCAATTAAGTGAACAATTAAAACCCAACAATATTAATTAGAAGTAACATGATGAGATTCACATGATATTCAAGTACTAGATACTCAAGTTGTCCATAACCGGGGACACGGCTAATCATGGTTAGTTTGTACACTCTGCAGAGGTTTGCACACTTTTCCCCACAAGACTCGATTGCCTCCGTTGGTTTCTCGCACTGCATGATGTTTGAGAGACGGATGACCGAGACATAGTCTTTCAGAAGCACTCACACCTTACGTTGTGATAGACCGTACCAACCTACAACCCCTACATCAGCTAGTCTACCACTGTAAGAGTTCGCACGACTTAGTCAGCTATGCCAGAGCCCATAATGGCTTGTGGCTGCACACGGAAGTTGCTAGCATGAATGATCTTATGATCCCTTTAAGCCTGGGTGGCGGTCCAAAGAAAAACAACAGGCAAGTCCTGATAGAAACCAGGTGCCTCAATCCACCCAGATGTGTATTTAAGTTGCCACCTTAGATAAAACCATTAATATTAACAAACTCACATCTGTCATGGATATCACTCACCCAATCCACGTCTACTAGCATAGCATGGCATAATAAGCAAACGTAGAGTAACTCCCAAAGGATTCATAAGTAAAACAGGTAATAGGTACTACCTCAACTACTTCCCATCCCACAGTTTAATTAGATCCTAATCATGCAATGTGTGAGGATTGATCTAATGCAATAAAAACTGGGCAATGAGAAGGTATGATCAAAGTGTTACTTGCCTTGCTGAGGATCCGCGAAACCTAGAGCTTCGAAATAACAGGCGGCGCACTCCGGGTGTTCTATCGCAGACAAACAACAAGCATACAATAAGTACTCATCTAATGCACAGGTAAAACTCGAAAAAGAGATCAAACCAGAAAATTCAACTTAAGAACTCCGGTTGCAAAAGAAAACGAACCGAACAAAACAACGGAAATCCAACGGCGGAAGAAAACAACTCGGTTCTAGCAAATTGAAACTAGGTCAAATTTTACAGTAGCAAAATCTTGTTTAAGTTGATTAGTCGGAACGGCGGTTTCGAAACGAAACTCCAGGCGCTTGAATCACCTGATTCCGATAAACGAGCGAGAAGAAAAACTAAAACGAAGATCGGATCTGTAATCGCGATTCAGAAAATCGCGGAATAAATCCGACGAAAAAGAAAAAAAAACGGCGAACGGTTAAACGAACGGACGTTCGTTAACCGAGAATAACCGATGATCGCGTTCGTTAAGATGAACGGTCCGGCGAACGCTCGCTAAACAAATTAACCGAAAGAAAACAAAAACCGATCTAGGGTTTCGGAAAAAAAACCGAAACTTCAAACGAAAAATAAACTGGAACGGTTTTAAAAAAACCGAACCGAGGCGAGGGTGGCGCGGCGCGGGGCTACCTCGGCGGGGCAACGGCGTGGCGGCGGGGCACGGCGCGGCGGCGGGGCAACGGCGTGGCGCGGGGGCGGCGGCGGCAGGCGGCGGCGGCGGCGGGCGCTGGCTGCTGCTGCTGCTGCGAGCGGCGGCGGCCGATGTGGGGAGGAGAGGGGGTGCGGGGGTATTTAAAGGGGGGAGGGGTGGCTTGGGGGAGGGGCAAGAAAAGAGGGGGGGAAGAGTCCGAGTCCGACTCGGACTAGGAGGCGGCGGCGGCAGGCGCGGCGGCGTCACTGGCGTGCGCGCGCGCGGGGGAGGAGCGGCTGGGCCGGCCGGCTCGGCTGGGCCCTTGGCCCAGTCGGGCGCTGCGATTTTTTTTTAAATAGTTTCCCGCGCAGAAAAATGAAGAAAAGAAAATCTAACGAACTCCAAAATTTACGAAGTAAATTTTTCCCGACTCCTAAAAATGAGTCGAACAAAATGAACTTTTATTCGGGGCCTAAATGCAATATTTGAAAAACACGGATTTTTTCCTAATCCAATAAAATGCAAATAACTCCAAAAAATTCATAATTTGATTTATTTATTAAATCTTTATTTTTCCTAAATTTGGGAAAGTCATATTATTCCCTCCTCATATTTTTTTATTATTGGAAAAATAATTGAAGATGAAATAAATAAAATCAAATGATCCTCTTTTCAAAATTTGAGGAAACTCAAATATGAAAATAATGAAATCTCCAACTCTCTCCGAGGGTCCTTGAGTTGCGTGAAATTTCTAGGATCAACCAAAATGCAAGAAAATATGATATGCATGATGATCTAATGTATAACATTCCAAATTGAAAATTTGGGATGTTACAAACCTACCCCCCTTAAGATGAATCTCGTCCTCGAGATTCGGGTTGGCTAGAAAATAGGTGAGGGTGGTCCTTGAGGGAATCTTCTTCTCTCTCCCAGGTGGCTTCATCCTCTGAATGGTGGTTCCACTGAACTTTGCAAAACTTGATAACCTTGCTGCGGGTAACTCTACTGGCATATTCGAGAATCTTGACTGGCTTCTCTTCATATGTTAAGTCATCCTTCAACTGAATCGCTTCAAGCGGCACTGTATCACTTAACGGTACCTCCGCCATTTCGGCGTGACATTTCTTCAGCTGAGAAACATGGAATACATCATGAACTCCTGACAGTCCCTCTGGTAATTCCAACTTATAAGCAACTTCTCCCATACGTTGCAAAATCTTATACGGTTCAACAAAACGCGGTGCTAACTTTCCCTTGACCCCAAAGCGCTTAACTCCTCGAAGTGGGGATACTCGAAGATACACTCTGTCTCCAGTTTCGTAAACTGTCTCCTTGCGTTTAGAATCTGCGTAACTCTTCTGCCGGGATTGGGCTACCTTGAGCCTATCGCGAATCAACTTAACTTTCCGTTCAGACTCCTTAATCAAATCTGGTCCAAAGAACTGACGGTCTCCAACTTCGTCCCATGACAACGGTGTCCTGCACCTCCTTCCGTATAAAGCTTCAAAAGGTGCCATCTTCAAACTGGTTTGGTAACTGTTGTTATAAGAAAACTCCGCATACGGCAAGTTATCGTCCCAACTAGATCCATAATCTAGCGCACAAGCTCTCAGCATATCTTCCAAAATTTGATTGACTCTCTCAGTCTGTCCATCCGTCTGTGGGTGAAAAGCTGTGCTGAACTCTAGTCTGGTTCTTAAAGTTTCATGCAACTGATTCCAAAACTTTGAGGTAAATTGGGTTCCTCTATCTGATACGATACTCCTCGGAACTCCATGCAAACAGATGATCCTAGTCATATATATCTTTGCCAACTTAGCACTGGTGTAAGTGGTCTTAACTGGGATGAAATGTGCTACCTTCGTCAAACGATCAACTACTACCCATATCGAGTCATAGCCTGCCTTCGTCCTGGGTAGTCCTGTGATAAAATCCATGCCTATCTTATCCCACTTCCATTCGGGTATCGGCAATGGTTGTAACAATCCGGCTGGCTTCTGATGTTCTGCCTTCACTCTTTGACATACATCACAAACTGCTACATATGCTGCAATATCCTTCTTCATTCCGGTCCACCAGAATGTTTCCTTCAAATCCAAATACATCTTGGTATTTCCTGGGTGAATCGAATAAGGCGAATCATGTGCCTCTTGCAGAATCAACTTCCTGATCTCCGGGTCATTGGGTACATAAACACGGTCTTCAAACCATAGGGTATCGTGCTCATCCTCACGAAATCCCTTTGCTTTTCCTTCGCTCATTTTCTTCTTTATAGAAGCAATCTCCTTGTCAGATTTCTGAGCCTCTCTGATTTTATCCATCAAGGTAGATTGAATCTCCAATGCTGCTACATAGCCTCTCGGAACTATTTCCAAACATAGCTCACGAAGATCCTCGGCTAACTCCTTTGGTATTTCTCCCGTCATCAATGTATTGACATGGCTCTTACGGCTCAATGCGTCAGCTACAACATTAGCCTTTCCTGGATGGTAATGCAATCTCATATCATAATCCTTGATGAGCTCCAACCATCTCCTTTGTCTGAGGTTCAACTCCTTCTGCGTGAAAATATACTTCAAACTCTTGTGATCCGTATATACTTCACAATGATTTCCAATGAGGAAATGTCTCCATGTCTTCAATGCATGCACTACGGCTGCTAACTCCAAATCATGCGTAGCATAATTTAATTCATGAGGTTTCAGTTGTCGTGAGGCATACGAAACAACTCTTCCTTCCTGCATAAGCACTGCCCCAAGTCCTTGACGTGAAGCGTCGCAATACACCTCATAATCCTTGGTCTGATCTGGCAGAATCAATACTGGTGAAGAAACCAATCGTTTCTCCAACTCCTGAAAACCGGCCTCACATTCCTCAGTCCAAATGAACTTGGTATCCTTCTTTAACAATTCAGTCATAGGCTTTGCAACCTTTGAGAAATTCTCAATGAATCTCCGGTAGTATCCTGCGAGTCCAAGAAAACTCCGGATCTCTCCAACTGTCGTTGGCGCTTCCCATTCGGTTACGGTCTCAACCTTTTTGGGGTCAACTGCTATCCCTTCTCCGGATATAACATGTCCAAGAAATCCAACTTCCTTTAACCAAAACTCACATTTGCTGAATTTGGCATATAACTGATGTTCCCTTAGTTTCTCCAAAACCAAACGCAAATGTTCCTTATGCTCTTCTTCATTCTTTGAGAAAATTAGAATGTCGTCAATGAACACTACGACGAACTTATCCAAAAAAATCCATAAATACTTTGTTCATCAGGTTCATAAAATAGGCAGGTGCGTTAGTCAGTCCAATGGCATAACGGTATAGTCATATAATCCGTATCTTGTGGTAAAAGCTGTCTTAGGTATGTCCTGCTCTCGAATCTTCAACTGATGGTACCCTGATCGCAAATCGATCTTGGAAAACACTTTAGCTCCTTGCAAACGATCAAACAGATCATTTATCATTGGCAGTGGGTACTTGTTCTTGATGGTTACTACATTCAATCCTCGGTAATCAACAACCATCCTTAACGATCCATCCTTCTTCTCCACTAGAAGTACGGGTGATCCCCAAGGCGAAGAACTTGGGCGAATGTAACCTTTATCCAATAATTCCTTAATCTGCTTCTTAATTTCCACCAAATCTTGTGCTGGCATCCTGTATGGTCTCTTCGATATTGGCCCAGTGCCTGGCAACAGCTCAATCAAAAACTCAATGTCTCTATCCGGTGGCATGCCTGGCAACTCTTCGGGAAATACGTCAGGAAAATCCTTTACTACTGGTACTTCTTCCTGCACCACTCCTGATAAAGAATTCACTTGATTCCTATGTGATCCATGTCGGGATACATACTTGATCCTTCTCCCTTCGGGCGTCGTGAGTAAAATTGTCTTACTGGCACATTCAATGTTCCCTTCATACTTTGACAACCAATCCATGCCTAATATCACATCCAATCCTTGAGATTCCAATACTATTAGGTCTGAGAGAAACACATAGTTACCAATCCTTAATGGTAACCGATCACACCATCGACTAGCCATGTACTCTGCTCCAGGCGAGGTTACTAACATGGGTGACCTAAGGGCTTGGGTTGGCAGGTTATACTTATCCACAAATCCCCTTGATATGTATGAATGCGATGCACCAGTATCAAAAAGAACAAGCACAGTAAATGTCTTAACCAAAAACTTACCGATTACTGCATCAGGCTGAGCTTCAACCTCCTCCACGCTAACGTGGTTCACCTGTCCCCTGTTGAAAGGGTTTGGCTTCTTCCCAGAGCTTCCATTGCCATTCTGGCCTTCGGGACATTCATTGGCATAATGTCCGGTCTTGGAACACTTGAAACAGGTGACTTGACTCAGATCTCTCTTGGCTGGGGTTGATGGGGTGGTACGGTTCTGGCCGTTGCTTCCTCCATTCCCATTACCATTCTTGTGGCCATTATGGTTGTGAGAACCACTTCCTCCATGGGTATGCTGAAACTGAACTCCCAGTTTAGGGGTAAAACGGGGCTTCTGCTGGGCTCCAGAGTTATACTTCCCCTGTCCATACTTCCTCTTGCGGTTCTCAATCTGCTGTTGCTTCCCTTCAATCATGATGGCACGATCTACCAACTCATGGTAGTTGTTGAAACTTGCTACCATCAACTGCATGCTTAGCTCATCATTCAGTCCTTCTAGAAACTTCTCCTGCTTAGCGGCATCCGTAGCAACGTCATCTGGGGCATAACGTGCTAACTTGCTGAAGTCGTCAATGTACTGGCCAACTGTCCTTCCTCCTTGGCGTAAGTTGCGAAACTCACGCTTCTTCATGGCCATAGCTCCTGCTGAAACATGGGCAGTGCGGAAAGCTTGCTGAAACTGATCCCATGTGACAGTGTCAACTGGGTAAGTGGCTGTGAAATTCTCCCACCATGCTACCGCGGGTCCGTCAAGCTGATGTGCGACAAACTTGACTTTCTCAACATCTGTGCATCCTGCAGTGGTCAACTCCCTTCCTATCTTGCGGAGCCAATCGTCTGCTACTATCGGCTCGGTGCTACTGGAAAACACCGACGGATTTAGCCTAAGGAAACGGGCTAGGTGATCAACAGGTGGCGGCGGCGGAGGGTTGTTGTTGTTGTTGTTCTGCTGATTCTGGACTAACAACTGCATCAATTGGTTCTGCTGCTGGATCAACTGGGTGAGCTCCGGTGGGAATCCATTGTCACGTCTCGGAGGCATCTGAGGGTTTTAGAAAAGATGAGAATTAAGAATAGAGTGAGGTCTAAGAGAAAACACTACCCAAATGCACATGAGACAAATTCACACAAAATCACTTCATTCAATTCAAACAAGGGCTTACAAATGGTCTAGAACTATCGCAAAAGTGCTCGAACTATAATGTATACATGGGGGAAAATACTACTAATATTTGGTGGTCATCTAGAAATTTGAATCGGTGGAAGACTCCATGATGTCTGCTCCAGCTTCGTCTTCAAAGTCGGGTTCACTTGGATCCGAATCGGTGTCGTCGATGATGATGTAGTTGTCCGGACATGCGACGTACTTGTCTTCCTTCTTGGATGCTAATCTCTCCTTGAGTTCTTCAATCTCCTACTTAAGATCGCGATTGTGCCTTGCTAGAGCTACGATTTCGTCCATGTAGTCCTTGCGTGTACCTTCAGTTCACCTTCTAGCTCGATGATCCTTGCCTTCGCATTCTTCAACTCTGTCATATCATTGCACATCTGGTTCTCTTGGCGTCGAATGTGCTGGTTTAACTCCTGGATGAAAGCTGCAATGGATCTATCCTTTTCAGTGCCGACTATCTCCCATTGTTCATCTCGACGTCCGCAAATCTGGTAGATAGTGTCCTTGAGGTCTTTTTGATAAACTTCTCCAATGCGTCCCATGGTGATATGAGCTGCCATGCTCTTTCCCAGACTCCAGGTTGGTGCACTGAAAACACTATCTATGGGCTCCGTGATTGGCGCGAATGTCCTTCCCGGAACGTGAGCTTGAATCTTCCAGCGCTCCTCTTCAGGCAGAGTGGCGTTGAAGGTCCCGGTGAAGCTTGGTAGTCCAATGTTGAGGTACTTGGTGACTTCCTTCAAGTGAAATCCAAAAGGTGTGCCTTCATCCGGTTGAGCGTACTTAATCTTCGCGTCCGTCATCCTAAAAGAGTAGAGAAGATGAGGAGTTAGAAAATGAGAGGAGAATAGTGATCTATGGCTTTAACTTAGTGGTCGTGTCCTACAGTCAGCGTGTGCTCTGATACCATCTCTGTAGCGACCCGACCTCAGATGGTCAAGTCTCTGTGCTCCGGTGTCATCCCTGGATCAGTAATGCTGACACCACACAGTACTTCGAAGGATTTATAACAGAGTAGCAATCACACACTTATTACATCGGTGTCTCAAAGAGAACTTATTACAATAAATATGGCTTAAGGCCATCTAATAATGATAACAGCGGAAGGCTTGGAAGATAAGTGAGTCCATCAACTCCAACGGCATCACTGAGTATAGAACCACGACCTAAAAGGCACCTTACTCGTCGTCTGAAAAGTCTGCAACATGAAACGTTGCAGCCCAAAAATGGGTCAGCACATGGAATATGCTGGCAATGTAACACATAGAGAATAATGAATGATAAGCCTATACTACATGCATATATGGCTGTTGGAAAAGCTCTATGGTTATAGTTTTGCGTAAAGCCAATTTTTCCCTACTGCAAAGGAATAAATTTATTTAACTATCATGGTGGTTGAAACATCGAGAATGGTTGACAGCATTCCGATCCCAATTAAGTGAACAATTAAAACCCAACAATATTAATTAGAAGTAACATGATGAGATTCACATGATATTCAAGTACTAGATACTCAAGTTGTCCATAACCGGGGACACGGCTAATCATGATTAGTTTGTACACTCTGCAGAGGTTTGCGCACTTTTCCCCACAAGACTTGATTGCCTCCGTTGGTTTCTCGCACTGCATGATGTTTGAGAGACGGATGACCGAGACATAGTCTTTCAGAAGCACTCACACCTTACGTTGTGATAGACCGTACCAACCTACAACCCCTACATCAGCTAGTCTACCACTGTAAGAGTTCGCACGACTTAGTCAGCTATGCCAGAGCCCATTATGGCTTGTGGCTGCACACGTAAGTTGCTAGCATGAATGATCTTATGATCCCTTTAAGCCTGGGTGGCGGTCCAAAGAAAAACAACAGGCAAGTCCTGATAGAAACCAGGTGCCTCAATCCACCCAGATGTGTATTTAAGTTGCCACCTTAGATAAAACCATTAATATTAACAAACTCACATCTGTCATGGATATCACTCACCCAATCCACGTCTACTAGCATAGCATGGCATAATAAGCAAACGTAGAGTAACTCCCAAAGGATTCATAAGTAAAACAGGTAATAGGTACTACCTCAACTACTTCCCATCCCACAGTTTAATTAGATCCTAATCATGCAATGTGTGAGGATTGATCTAATGCAATAAAAACTGGGCAATGAGAAGGTATGATCAAAGTGTTACTTGCCTTGCTGAGGATCCGCGAAACCTAGAGCTTCGAAATAACAGGCGGCGCACTCCGGGTGTTCTATCGCAGACAAACAACAAGCATACAATAAGTACTCATCTAATGCACAGGTAAAACTCGAACAAGAGATCAAACCAGAAAATTCAACTTAAGAACTCCGGTTGCAAAAGAAAACGAACCGAACAAAACAACGGAAATCCAACGGCGGAAGAAAACAACTCGGTTCTACCAAATTGAAACTAGGTCAAATTTTACAGTAGCAAAATCTTGTTTAAGTTGATAAGTCGGAACGGTGGTTTCGAAACGAAACTCCAGGCGCTTGAATCACCTGATTCCGATAAACGAGCGAGAAGAAAAACTAAAACGAAGATCGGATCTGTAATCGCGATTCAGAAAATCGCGGAATAAATCCGACGAAAAAGAAAAAAAACGGCGAACGGTTAAACGAACGGACGTTCGTTAACCGAGAATAACCGATGATCGCGTTCGTTAAGACGAACGGTCCGGCGAACGCTCGCTAAACAAATTAACCGAAAGAAAACGAAAACCGATCTAGGGTTTCAAAGAAAAAAATCTAAACTTCGAACGAAAAATAAACCGGAACGGTTTTAAAAAAAACCAAACCGAGGCGAGGGTGGCGCGGCGCGGGGCTACCTCGGCGGGGCTCCGGCGGGGCAACGGCGTGGCGGCAGGGCACGGCGCGGCGGCGGGGCAACGGCACGGCGCGGGGGCGGCGGCGGCAGGCGGCGGCGGCGGGCGCTGGCTGTTGCTGCTGCTGCTGCGGGCGACGGCGGCTGGTGTGGGGAGGAGAGGAGGGGTGCGGGGGTATTTAAAGGGGGGAGGGGTGGCTTGGGGGAGGGGGCAAGAAAAGAGGGGGGGGAAAGAGTCCGAGTCCGACTCGGACTAGGAGGCGGCGGCGGCAGGCGCGGTGGCGGCGCTGGCGTGCGCGCGCGCGTGGGGTAGCGGCGGGGCGGCTGGGCCGGCCGGCTCGGCTGGGCCCTTGGCCCAGTCGGGCGCTGCGAATTATTTTTAAGTAGTTTCCCGTGCAGAAAAATAAAGAAAAGAAAATCTAACGAACTCCAAAATTTACGAAGTAAATTTTTCCCGACTCCTAAAAATGAGTCGAACAAAATTTTGTTCGGGGCCTAAATGCAATATTTTAAAAACACGCATTTTCCCTAATCCAATAAAATGCAAATAACTTCGAAAAATTCATAATTTGATTTATTTATTAAATCTTTATCTTTCCTAAATTTGGGAAAGTCATATTATTCCCTCCTCATATTTTTTATTATTGGAAAAATAATTGAAGATGAAATAAATAAAATCAAATGATCCTCTTTTCAAAATTTGAGGAAACTCAAATATGAAAATAACGAAATCTCCAACTCTCTCCGAGGGTCCTTGAGTTGCGTGAAATTTCTAGAATCAACCAAAATGCAAGAAAATATGATATGCATGATGATCTAATGTATAACATTCCAAATTGAAAATTTGGGATGTTACAGTAGGCATACCTTTGCATTCTTGCATATTAAATTTCTTGAATAAGTATTTTGTGTACTTCGTTTGAGAGACAAATGTACCTTCCTTAGTTTGCTTGATTTGCAAACCGAGAAAGAATTTGAGTTCACTCATCATAGACATCTCAAACTTCTTCGACATTAGCTTTCCAAACTTTTCACTAAAAAGAGGGTTAGTTGAACCAAATATGATATCATCAACATAAATTTGGCATACAAATAGTTCTCCATTAACACTTTTAGTAAAAAGTGTGGAATCAGTTTTTCCAATTTCAACACCACTTGCAATAAGGAACTTGGTCAAGCATTTATACCATGCTCTAGGAGCTTGTTTAAGACCATAAAGGGCTTTGTGAAGTTTGTAAACATGATTTGGTTTCTTAGGATTGACAAATCCGGGAGGTTGTTTGACATAAACTTCCTCCTCTATTTCACCATTTAGAAAAGCACTTTTAATGTCCATTTGGTACAAGGTGATATTATGGTGATTAGCATAGGCAAGTAAGATGCAAATGGACTCAAGTCTAGCAACGGGAGCATATGTCTCACCATAGTCCATACCTTTGACTTGTGTGTAGCCTTGGGCGACGAGACGTGCTTTGTTGTGAACCACTTGTCCATCTTCATCTTGCTTGTTGCGAAACACACATTTGGTACCAATGATGTTGTGGTTGTTGTCGGGCTTCTCAACCAATGTCCAAACTTGGTTTCTCTCAAAATTGTGTAGCTCTTCATGCATAGCGTTTATCCAGTCCGGATCTTCCAATGCTTCTTCAACCTTCATAGGTTCAATGCTATAAATGAATGAATAGTTTTCACAAAAGTTAGCTAAACGAGTTTTTGAGCGAGTGATTCTCCCGGTTTGAATATCATTGTAGATTTTCTCGACGGGATGGTCCTTAGCAATTCTTGCTTGAACTCGTGAGAGCTTTTGCTTGGGTCTTCGTTGAACATCTTGTTCTTCTTCTTGGCCTTCTTCATTGTTGGCGTTGTCGTTCTCTTGTAGTGGTGGAGAAGGAGGTTGTTGACGTTTGTCTTGATGCATTTCCTCGTCTTCTTCATCTTGGTGTGTCCCACTTGTGGATGCTTCCGTATCAATTCTTGGTTCACCTTGTCGTGAAATAGAAGCTTCCACCTGGATGGACGAGGTACTCTCCTTCACCTCCGTTGGACGAACTTTGCCAATAGACAAGTCTTGGATTGCTTCTGAAGGGTCTTTGTCTCCTACATCAATTGGCAATTGCTCTACTTGCGAGCCATTAGATTCATCAAACTTCACATCTACCGTCTCTTCAACCTTTCGGGTGAAATTGTTGTAGACACGGTAAGTGTGAGAGTTTGAGCCATAACCAAGTAGGAAACCCTCATGAGATTTAGGAGCAAATTTTGAACGACGATGCTTATCAAGAATGTAACACTTTGAGCCAAATACTCGAAAGTATCCAACTTGGGGTTTATTACCGGTGAGGAGCTCGTATGTCGTCTTGTCGAGTAGCTTGTGAAGATACAAGCGATTTGTTGCATGACAAGTTGTCTCAACCGCTTCTGCCCAAAGGTGCTTCGGCGTCTTGTACTCATCAAGCATCGTTCTCGCCATTTCGATGAGCGTCCGGTTCTTCCTCTCAACAACTCCATTTTGTTGAGGCGTGTACGTAGCCAAGAACTCGTGTGAAATCCCTTCTTCATCAAGAAAGGTGTCCACATTTGCATTCTTGAACTCTGTTCCGTTGTCGCTGCGAACCTTCTTGATCTTCACTTCAAATTGCTTTTGGGCCTTCCTAGCGAAATTTTTGAAGATCTTTTGGACCTGCGATTTATCATCAAGAAAGAACACCCATGTAAATCTTGAAAAATCATCAACTATAACTAGACCAATAGAATTTCCACCGAGACTCTTGTAGGCATTGGGACCAAAAAGATCCATATGAAGTAGATCGAGTGGCCTCCTTGTGGTCATGATGTTCTTCACGGGATGCCTTCCTCCAACCTGTTTAGCTGCTTGCCAAGCACTGCAAAGTCTATCCTTATCAAATATGACATCGTTAACTCCAAGGATATGATTTCCTTTAATAAGCTTGTAAATGTTTCTCATGCCAACATGACCTAGTCGTCTATGCCACAACCAACCTTTTGAGGATTTAGCAATAAAGCAAGTTTTAGGTTGTGCCTTTTTAGAGAAATCGACAATGTAAAGATCACCTCTACGTATACCGATAAATACCATTTTATGATTGTCTCGACGAAACACTTGGCAATCTACCTCAGTAAATAGGACATTGAAACCGAAATCATCAAGTCTAGATACTGAAAGTAAGTTGTAGCCGAGAGATTCAACGAGCATGACATTTTGAATGGAGCTATCATGTGAGATGGCCACCTTACCAAGGCCAACCACCTTACCCTTTGAATTACCACCAAAGGTGACATATTTTCGAGGGCCGTCATTTTCAGCAAGCTCACAGAACATCTCTTCATCTCCTGTCATATGATCAGTACATCCACTGTCAAGAACCCATTCCTTTCCTCCTGACACATATCCCGGAAGATTTGCCATAAGACCAAAATGTCTCATTGCATCATCAAGATCGAAGTCACTATCATCATCCTCATCATAGTATCCATGTTCAACATTGTCATGTGGTGGATCAAGTCCTAGAGAGGGTAATTCGTTAGAGTGAGTTTGACAATGATCTTGTCTATGAATTCTTATAGCTTCGGAAATAATATCACCAATAATTCCAACATCTCCTTTGGCACGTATAAGGTTTGTAAGCTCAAATAGACGATCACCATACATAGGATCACTAGTATTTATCTTACTCAAAGCAATAGACTTATGGAGAATTTCATCTAGATTTTTGAAGGAATAATTTGGAAAGTGTTCCTCAAGAAATTTCCATATAGTGTAAGCACACTTGAGAGTAGGCAAACATCTAATCAAGTTTCTAGGCAAGCCTCTAATGATGAGCTCAACAGTTCTAAGATTGCGAATCATGTCAATATCTTCATCTAGGGTAGGATGTATAGGATCAACATGAGGTGCACAAGGGCTAGCAATGTACTTGTTCAAATGATATTGATTGAAAATTATAAGCATCTCATTTTTCCACTCATGAAAATACTCTCCATAAATAATAGGCACTCTATGTCTAAGACTCCCCAAAGTAGACTCATCCATCTTCCTCCAATGGTGATTAAACCAAGGCAATGGAGACCAAAGCTCTGATACCACTTGTAGGATCTTCAGAAGATGTGTCTAGAGGGGGGTGATTACACACTTAGTGCTAAAGTTGCAGTTTTTAAACTTTTTCGGTTTAAGTGGAGTTTAGGCACAATTTCAATATTCATAATACATATCAAGTAAGCATGCAAAGAGTATATGAGCAGCGGAAAGTAAAGCATGCATCTTGCAAGAATGTAAAGGGAAGGGTTTGGAGAATTTAAACGCAATTGGAGACACGGATATTTTTGGCGTGGTTCGGATAGGTGGTGCTATCCTACATCCACGTTGATGGAGACTTCAACCCACGAAGGGTAACGGTTGCGCGAGTCCACGGAGGGCTCCACCCATGAAGGGTCCACGAAGAAGCAACCTTGTCTATCCCACCATGGCCGTCGCCCACGAAGGACTTGGCTCACTAGCGGTAGATCTTCACGAAGTAGGCGATCTCCTTGCCCTTACAAACTCCTTGGTTCAACTCCACAATCTTGTCGGAGGCTCCCAAGTGACACCTAGCCAATCTAGGAGACACCACTCTCCAAGAAGTAACAAATGGTGTGTTGATGATGAACTCCTTGCTCTTGTGCTTCAAATGATAGTCTCCCCAACACTCAACTCTCTCTCATAGGATTTGGATCTGGTGGAAAGAAGATTTGAGTGGAAAGCAACTTGGGGAAGGCTAGAGATCAAGATTCATATGGTAGGAATGGAATATCTTGGCCTCAACACATGAGTAGGTAGTTCTCTCTCAGAAATAGGATGCTGGAAGTGTAGGCTTAGTCTGATGGCTCTCTCAACGAATGAAGAGGAGGTGGAGGGGTATATATAGCCTCCACACAAAATCTAACCGTTACACACAATTTACCAATCTCGGTGGGACCGAATCAACAAACTCGGTCGGACCGATTTAGTAAACCTAGTGATCGTTAGGGTTTTCGGTGGGACCGATATGCAACTCGGTAGGACCGGTATGGTTAGGGTTAGGGCATAACGTAATCTCGGTGAGACCGATTACACAAACTCGGTGAGACCGATTTTGGTAATTAGCTAACCAGAGAGTTGGTCAGGCAAACTCGGTGGGACCGATTACTAAACTCGGTTGGACCGATTTTGGTAATAAGTTAAACAGAGAGTTTGCATTGTAATCTCGGTAGTACCAATTGCCTAAACTCGGTGAGACCGATTTTGGTAATGGGCATACACAGAGAGATTACAATCCCATCTCGGTGAGACCGAGATCCCTATCGGTAGAACCGATTTGCTTAGGGTTTGGCAGTGGCTATGACATGTGAAACTCGGTGGCGCCGGATAGAAAGAATCGATGGGGCCGAGTTTGACTTTGGGTTTAGGTCATATGTGGAAGTGGGAAAGTAGCTGAGGGTTTTGGAGCATATCACTAAGCACATGAAGCAAGAGGCTCATTAAGCAACACCTCATCCCTCCTTGATAGTATTGGCTTTTCCTATAGACTCAATGTGATCTTGGATCACTAAAATGTAAAATGAAGAGTCTTGAGCTTGAAGCTTTAGCCAATCCTTTGTCCTTAACATCTTGAAGGAGTTCCCACATCCTTTAGTCCATGCCACTCCATTGTTGAACTTATTTGAAACATACTAGATAAAAATGTTAGTCCAACAAGAGATATGTTGACATTAATTACCAAAACCACCTAGGGAGCACTTGTGCTTTCAATCTCCCCCTTTTTGGTAATTGATGGCAACATACATCAAAGCTTTAGATAAAGATATAAAGAATAGAAAGTAAAGCTTTGGAAGGACATGTAACAAACATAGGCTCCCCCTACATGTATGCAATCATGTGAATATGAAATATAGAAGCATGTGAGAGCATAACCATGACAGAGTAGGCAATGTGTTACATGTATCTTGGCCATATGCATCAGAGCAAAAGATTATTAAGGAAAATACCTTCATGCTCATGATTCCTTCTTGCAAACAGTATGTACATAAGCAAGAATTCCTCATACTCATGATTCTGATGCATATACTTACCTTGTAGTCTAGAGTTGGCTTAGGATGGAATGAACCTGCACAAACAAGGTTAGATAACATAGGTACATCCACTAGCCAGAGCAAACAAAAGAAACCACAAGAATACCAAGACTGGGATGACATGTAGAGAGTGAGTACAAGGTACCACATTGGATTAGACATGTCCCAAGAGTAAAGATATGCAATGAATTTGAATGATTTCTTTCCCTTAGATGTCTTGCTCCCCCTGAATCTGGCATGGGATATTTGGAGAAGATAGGGAACAGAAAATCAGAGCTGAAAGATACAAATGGATAGAGCTTAATGCAAATAAGCACATATGAACATGTATTTCCCCCAAAAAGACATGTGGCATCTCTCCTCTTGAACATCAAGCATCTGGGATCCTTGAGTATTCTCTTCCCCTGGAGATCTCTTTCTCCCCCTTAATACTCTCTCCCTTGTAGGTGATAAGCTTTGATGTGATCTCTCTCTCCCCCTTTGACATCTATTTCCAAGAAGGGCTTTCTGGAATCTGTCGAATGGGTTTGGTCCTTGAGACTCAGTACAAAGCAATGGATAAAACTGTGATGCTTGTAGAGGACAAGATTCATTGAGTGGAGCTGGATCAGAAGAAATATAGAACAAGTGGCAAACTGTTTTTCCTGTTGTGAAATCGGTGGCACCGAGTGGCATGTTTCGGTGGTACCGAAAGGATTTGGTTGGACCGAAAACTACAAGTCGGTGAAACCGAGTTCATCACAGAGAAAAACACTTGTCGCCTCAGCTCGCTAGACAAGTAAGATCTCACAAAGATTTGCAATGAATTATCTGAAAGATTTGCAATGAATTGGATGCAGAAAATGCAGAACAAAAACAAAAAGAAAAGACAAGAAACTGAAAGATCTAGATGAAGTTTTTTTTTGAAAAAAAAAGAAAACAAATATGCATGAGACAAATGCAATAACACAGAAAAGAACACAAGAGAACTTCATCTAGAGTTGGGCGGTGACATAGTCACCTATGTTAGAGTATATTGACTTAGGAGTCAAGTGAGAGCACTTGATCATAGGTCATACTCATCGTTTAAGCTCAAAATGGAGTTACCATTTTTCGTTTAAGCATCTTGATGTATTCACATCTTGTTGAGTTGCTTTGACTCATGACTTGGAGTAAAGCTTCTCTAAGATGGAATAACATACCTTGGGTGGTGGTGTGGATATTGCTCATGTAGTTGAACATGTGTGGGTGCTCAAGGTTGATGTAGCTCATCAAGAATTGGGAGCACCACTTGGAATTTGAGTCCATCTACCTACATGGGTTAGTTCTTGCAAGGAAGAGCACTTGTGTATCCAAAAATGACAATCATGAAGCTCAACATAGAATTTGTCAAAGGATATGTTTGAATGGTTTTGTGCTTCCTTGTCTTCAACCACCATTGTGTAGAGACTTGGTGTTGTAGAGATTGCTCAAGATGTGAGTGAGTTGCAATCTCGTAGAATTAGATTCAACCAAGTACCTACATCGGTTAGATAACATGCAAGATGCAAATTTGTCCAAGACATAAGATAATCATCATAAGAGATATATCATGGATTAGTCATAAGCTCATGTCTTGCATGTATCCAATGGAGTTCCTACTCCAACTTCGAAGCATCAATAATGTTCAATTCACCTATCAACCTGCAAAACACTTTCTTATCAAGTGGTTTAGTGAATATATCTGCTAATTGCTTATCGGTGCGAACATGCTTAAGATTAATGTCACCCTTAGCAACATGATCTCGAATGAAATGATGATGAACTTCAATATGCTTAGTTCGAGAATGTTGTACATGATTATGACCAATTTTGATAGCACTTTCATTGTCACAAAGCAATGGAACATGTTTCACATATATCCCATAATCTTTAAGAGTCTGGGTCATCCAAAGTAATTGAGCACAACATGAACCAGCGGCGATGTACTCCGCTTCAGCGGTAGATAAGGATACCGAGTTTTGTTTCTTGGAGGACCAAGACCCAAGAGATCTACCAAGAAATTGACAAGTGCCCGAAGTGGACTTTCTATCAACCTTGTCTCCGGCGTAGTCCGAGTCGGAGTAGCCAACAAGATCGAAAGATGCCCTCTTAGGATACCAAATGCCAAAATTTGGTGTATGAATTAAGTATCTCACTATCCTTTTCACGGCCTTAAGATGACATTCTTTAGGAGCAGCTTGATATCTTGCACACATGCATACACTTAGCATGATATCGGGACGTGAAGCACATAGGTATAACAATGAACCAATCATAGACCGATAAACCTTTTGATCAACCGGTTCACCATCTTTGGTCAAATCAAGATGTCCACTAGTAGGCATGGATGTAGGCATACCTTTGCATTCTTGCATATTGAACTTCTTGAATAAGTCTTTGGCGTACTTCGTTTGAGAGACAAATGTACCTTCCTTAGTTTGCTTGATTTGCAAACCGAGAAAGAATTTGAGTTCACTCATCATAGACATCTCAAACTTCTTCGACATTAGCTTTCCAAACTTTTCACTAAAAAGAGGGTTAGTTGAACCAAATATGGTATCATCAACATAAATTTGGCATACAAATAGTTCTCCATTAACCATTTTAGTAAAAAGTGTGGAATCAATTTTTCCAATTTCAACAACACTTGCAATAAGGAACTTGGTCAAGCATTTATACCATGCTCTAGGAGCTTGTTTAAGACCATAAAGGGCTTTGTGAAGTTTGTAAACATGATTTGGTTTCTTAGGATTGACAAATCCGGGAGGTTGTTTGACATAAACTTCCTCCTCTATTTCACCATTTAGAAAAGCACTTTTAATGTCCATTTGGTACAAGGTGATATTATGGTGATTAGCATAGGCAAGTAAGATGCGACTGGACTCAAGTCTAGCAACGGGAGCATATGTCTCACCATAGTCCATACCTTCGACTTGTGTGTAGCCTTGGGCGACGAGACGTGCTTTGTTGCGAACCACTTGTCCATCTTCATCTTGCTTGTTGCGAAACACCCATTTGGTACCAATGATGTTGTGGTTGTTGTCAGGCTTCTCAACCAATGTCCAAACTTGGTTTCTCTCAAAGTTGTGTAGCTCTTCATGCATAGCGTTTATCCAGTCCGGATCTTCCAATGCTTCTTCAACCTTCATAGGTTCAATGCTAGAAATGAATGAATAGTTTTCACAAAAGTTAGCTAAACGAGTTTTTGAGCGAGTGATTCTCCCGGTTTGAATATCATTGTAGATTTGCTTGACGGGATAGTCCTTAGCAATTCTTGCTCGAACTCGTGAGAGCTTTTGCTTGGGTCTTTGTTCAACATCTTCTTCATCTTGTTCTTCTTCTTGGCCTTTTTCATTGTTGGCGTTGTCGTTCTCTTGTCGTGGTGGAGAAGGAGGTTGTTGACATTTGTCTTGATGCATTTTCTCGTCTTCTTCATCTTGTTGTGTCCCACTTGTGGATGCTTCCGTATCAATTCTTGGTTCACCTTGTCGTGAAGTAGAAGCTTCCACTTGGATGGACGAGGTACTCTCCTTCACCTCCGTTGGACGAACTTTGCCAATAGACAAGTGTTGGATTGCTTCTGAAGGGTCTTTGTCTCCTACATCAATTGGCAATTGCTCTACTTGCGAGCCATTAGATTCATCAAACTTCACATCTACCGTCTCTTCAACCTTTCGGGTGAAATTGTTGTAGACACGGTAAGTGTGAGAGTTTGAGCCATAACCAAGTAGGAAACCCTCATGAGATTTAGGAGCAAATTTTGAACGATGATGCTTATCAAGAATGTAACACTTTGAGCCGAATACTCAAAAGTATCCAACTTGGGGTTTGTTACCGGTGAGGAGCTCATATGCCGTCTTGCCGAGTAGCTTGTGAAGATACAAGCGATTTGTTGCATGACAAGCTGTCTCAACCGCTTCTGCCCAAAAGTGCTTCGGCGTCTTGTACTCATCAAGCATCGTTCTCGCCATTTCGATGAGCGTCCGGTTCTTCCTCTCAACAACTCCATTTTGTTGAGGCGTGTACATAGCCGAGAACTCGTGTGAAATCCCTTCTTCATCAAGAAAGGTGTCCAGATTTGCATTCTTGAACTCCGTTCCGTTGTCGCTGCGAACCTTCTTGATCTTCACTTCAAATTGATTTTGGGCCTTCCTAGCGAAGTTTTTGAAGATATTTTGGACCTGCGATTTATCATCAAGAAAGAACACCCACGTAAATCTTGAAAAATCATCAACTATAACTAGACCAAAAGAATTTCCACCGAGACTCTTGTAGGCGTTGGGACCAAAAAGATCCATATGAAGTAGCTCGAGTGGCCTCCTTGTGGTCATGATGTTCTTCACAGGATGCCTTCCTCCAACCTGTTTACCTGCTTGACAAGCACTGCAAAGTCTATCCTTATCAAATATGACATCGTTAACTCCAAGGATATGATTTCCTTCAATAAGCTTGTCAAGGTTTCTCATGCCAACGTGACCTAGTCGTCTATGCCACAACCAACCTTTTGAGGATTTAGAAATAAAGCAAGTTTTAGGTTGTGCCTTTTTAGAGAAATCGACAATGTAAAGATCACCTCTATGTATACCGATAAAGACCATTTTATGATTGTCTCGACGAAACACTTGGCAATCTACCTCAGTAAATAGGACATTGAAACCGAAATCAGCAAGTCTAGATACTGAAAGTAAGTTGTAGCCGAGAGATTCAACGAGCATGACATTTTGAATGGAGCTATCATGTGAGATGGCCACCTTACCAAGGCCAACCACCTTACCCTTTGAATTATCACCAAAGGTGACATATTTTCGAGGGCCGTCATTTTCAGCAAGCTCATGGAACATCTCTTCATCTCCGGTCAGATGATTAGTACATCCACTGTCAAGAACCCATTCCTTTCCTCCTGACACATATCCCGGAAGATTTGCCATAAGACCAAAATGTCTCATTGCATCATCAAGATCGAAGTCACTATCATCATCCTCATCATAGTATCCATGTTCAACATTGGCATGTGGTGGATCAAGTCCTAGAGAGGGTAATTCGTTAGAGTGAGTTTGACAATGATCTTGTCTATGAATTCTTATAGCTTCAGAAATAATATCACCAATAATTCCAACATCTCCTTTGGCACGTATAAGGTTTGTAAGCTCAAATAGACGATCACCATACATAGGATCACTAGTATTTATCTTACTCAAAGCAATAGACTTATGGAGAATTTCATCTAGATTTTTCAAGGAATAATTTGGAAAGCGTTCCTCAAGAAATTTCCATATAGTGTAAGCACACTTGAGAGTAGGCAAACATCTAATCAAGTTTCTAGGCAAGCCTCTAATGATGAGCTCAACAGTTCTAAGATTGCGAATCATGTCAATATCTTCATCTAGGGTAGGATGCATAGGATCAACATGAGGTGCACAAGGGCTAGCAATGTACTTGTTCAAATGATATTGATTGAAAATTACAAGCATCTCATTTTTCCACTCATGAAAATACTCTCCATCAAGAATAGGCACTCTATGTCTAAGACTCCCCAAAGTAGACTCATCCATCTTCCTCCAATGGTGATTAAACCAAGGCAATGGAGACCAAAGCTCTGATATCACTTGTAGGATCTTGAGAAGATGTGTCTAGAGGGGGGTGATTACACACTTAGTGCTAAAGTTGCAGTTTTTAAACTTTTTCGGTTTAAGTGGAGTTTAGGCACAATTTCAATATTCATAATACATATCAAGTAAGCATGCAAAGAGTATATGAGCAGCGGAAAGTAAAGCATGCATCTTGCAAGAATGTAAAGGGAAGGGTTTGGAGAATTCAAACGCAACTGGAGACACGGATGTTTTTGGCGTGGTTCGGATAGGTGGTGCTATCCTACATCCACGTTGATGGAGACTTCAACCCACGAAGGGTAACGGTTGCGCGAGTCCACGGAGGGCTCCACCCACGAAGGGTCCATGAAGAAGCAACCTTGTCTATCCCACCATGGCCGTCGCCCACGAAGGACTTGCCTCACTGGCGATAGATCTTCACGAAGTAGGCGATCTCCTTGCCCTTACAAACTCCTTGGTTCAACTCCACAATCTTGTCGGAGGCTCCCAAGTGACACCTAGCCAATCTAGGAGACACCACTCTCCAAGAAGTAACAAATGGTGTGTTGATGATGAACTCCTTGCTCTTGTGCTTCAAATGATAGTCTCCCCAACACTCAACTCTCTCTCATAGGATTTGGATCTGGTGGAAAGAAGATTTGAGTGGAAAGCAACTTGGGGAAGGCTAGAGATCAAGATTCATATGGTAGGAATGGAATATCTTGGCCTCAACACATGAGTAGTTAGTTCTCTCTCAGAAATAGGATGCTGGAAGTGTAGGCTTAGTCTGATGGCTCTCTCAACGAATGAAGAGGAGGTGGAGGGGTATATATAGCCTCCACACAAAATCTAACCGTTACACACAATTTACCAATCTCGGTGGGACCGAATCAACAAACTCGGTCGGACCGATTTAGTAAACCTAGTGACCGTTAGGGTTTTCGGTGGGACCGATATGCAACTCGGTAGGACCGATATGGTTAGGGTTAGGGCATAACGTAATCTCGGTGAGACCGATTACACAAACTCGGTGAGACCGATTTTGGTAATTAGCTAACCAGAGAGTTGGTCAGGCAAACTCGGTGGGACCGATTACTAAACTCGGTTGGACCGATTTTGGTAATAAGTTAACCAGAGAGTTTGCATTGTAATCTCGGTAGTACCGATTGCCTAAACTCGGTGAGACCGATTTTGGTAATGGACATACACAGAGAGATTACAATCCCATCTCGGTGAGACCGAGATCCCTATCGGTAGAACCGATCTGCTTAGGGTTTGGCAGTGGCTATGACATGTGAAACTCGGTGGCGCCGGATAGAAAGAATCGGTGGGGCCGAGTTTGACTTTGGGTTTAGGTCATATGTGGAAGTGGGAAAGTAGCTGAGGGTTTTGGAGCATATCAGTAAGCACATGAAGCAAGAGGCTCATTAAGCAACACCTCATCCCTCCTTGATAGTATTGGCTTTTCCTATAGACTCAATGTGATCTTGGATCACTAAAATGTAAAATGAAGAGTCTTGAGCTTGAAGTTTTAGCCAATCCTTTGTCCTTAGCATCTTGAAGGAGTTCCCACATCCTTTAGTCCATGCCACTCCATTGTCGAACTTATCTGAAACATACTAGATAAAAATGTTAGTCCAACAAGAGATATGTTGACATTAATTACCAAAACCACCTAGGGAGCACTTGTGCTTTCAATCTCCCCCTTTTTGGTAATTGATGGCAACATACATCAAAGCTTTAGATAAAGATATAAAGAATAGCAAGTAAAGCTTTGGAAGGACATGTAACAAACATAGGCTCCCCCTACATGTATGCAATCATGTGAATATGAAATATAGAAGCATGTGAGAGCATAACCATGACAGAGTAGGCAATGTGTTACATGTATCTTGGCCATATGCATCAGAGCAAAAGATTATTAAGGAAAATACCTTCATGCTCATGATTCCTTCTTGCAAACAGTATGTACATAAGCAAGAATTCCTCATACTCCTGATTCTGATGCATATACTTACCTTGTAGTCTAGAGTTGGCTTAGGATGGAATGAACCTGCACAAACAAGGTTAGATAACACAGGTACATCCACTAGCCAGAGCAAACAAAAGAAACCACAAGAATACCAAGACTGGGATGACATGTAGAGAGTGAGTACAAGGTACCACATTGGATTAGACATGTCCCCAAGAGTAAAGATATGCAATGAATTTGAATGATTTCTTTCCCTTAGATGTCTTGCTCCCCCTGAATCTGGCATGGGATATTTGGAGAAGATAGGGAACAGAAAATCAGAGCTGAAAGATACAAATGGATAGAGGTTAATGCAAATAAGCACATATGAACATGTCTTTGCCCCCAAAAGACATGTGGCATCTCTCCTCTTGAACATCAAGCATCTGGGATCCTTGAGTATTCTCTTCCCCTGGAGATCTCTTTCTCCCCCTTAATACTCTCTCCCTTGTAGGTGATAAGCTTTGATGTGATCTCTCTCTCCCCCTTTGACATCTATTTCCAGGAAGGGCTTTCTGGAATCTATCGAATGGTTTGGTCCTTGAGACTCAGTACAAAGCAATGGTTAAAACTGTGATGCTTGTAGAGGACAAGATTCATTGAGTGGAGCTGGATCAGAAGAAATATAGAACAAGTGGCAAACTGTTTTTCCTGTTGTGAAATCGGTGGCACCGAGTGGCATGTTTCAGTGGTACCAAAAGGATTCGGTTGGACCGAAAACTACAAGTCGGTGAAACCGAGTTCATCACAGAGAAAAACACTTGTCACCTCAGCTCACTAGACAAGTAAGATCTCACAAAGATTTGCAATGAATTATCTGAAAGATTTGCAATGAATTGGATGCAAAAAATGCAGAACAAAAACAAAAAGAAAAGACAAGAAACCGAAAGATCTAGATGAAAAAAAATTGAAAAAAAAGAAAACAAATATGCATGAGACATAAAACTGTGTGGGATGTACGTCCGAACAGAAATGTTTTCCCTGGATTGACTGTGTGGGATGTACATAAGAACGGAAACGTATTCCTTTGATTGACTGTGTGTGATACACATACGAACGGAAATGTTTTTCAGGGGTCACCATGTGGGATGCACATACAATGGAAATGTTTTTCTCGGATTACCATGTGGTATGTACATACCTACGAAAATGATTGGGTTTCGATGCCTCGCCCGATCGCACACGACCCCAGCCTGGGTCCCAGGAGGGCCTATCCCTGACAATTTCTGGGTCGTGTGGGAAGGACCCCCCCCCCCTCTTATCGCCCACACTCACTTGGCGACGGTTCCAAATGCCATCGTGGAAAGGGGTAAAAAACCGTTTGTTTAGGACCGATGGGTACTATCTGAAAAACAAGAGACATGAGTTTTCTGTTTTGGATCTCATTAGCACTCTTGATTTTGAAGTGAAGGTGAGAGCAAAAGACACACGTGCTCGGGTCGCTGAGGGAGCTTCTAGTGCCCACGTGGTACAAGAGAAGAACTTCCGGCCCAACCAGCCCGAAAACAACAAGAACAAATCTTAGGGGAAAGGCAAGTTTGATGCAAAGAACAAGCCGCCACATTCTACCAACTTCAAGAAGAATTCTCATAACGGGAAGGGATACAAACCTCAATTTTGGTAGCACCGCACAAAATTTATATGGCTGTATCTACCTGTTGTCGGCTAACCTAATTGTGCTCCAGGTATTCCTACATTCGTAACTAGGTACAATGACCACCGCAAGATGAAATAAACTTATTCGTATGTTGACTTGCTCATTGCAGTGTGGAACGATCCTGTCATGTGTGGAGGAGCAAACAAGCAGTGCAGCCGAAGGTGGAAATCAACCAAGGACTTATG
Source organism: Aegilops umbellulata (assembly GCA_032464435.1). Classification (NCBI taxonomy): domain Eukaryota; kingdom Viridiplantae; phylum Streptophyta; class Magnoliopsida; order Poales; family Poaceae; genus Aegilops; species Aegilops umbellulata. The sequence continues at coordinate 367,030,500 of CP136054.1, read as the reverse complement.
AAATTATATATAATCTTCCTCAGGCAGGTTAGTATCCACTTCGTCCAGATGATCGTGTTTTGTCATGCCGAGCTATTGATATGTGCTATTGTTTTGCAACACCCTTTAAGTATAGCTATTCTTTTCCTATCTTTTCACATTCAGGATAATGAAGATGATTTTAGGGGAACTGCACAATATGGACTCATGTTGAGTCATCTCTATTGCCTCATGTGTTTGCTGCAAATGTGTCAGCTGCAAGATGAGGCAGCTAGCTAGCTATGGAGTTGCCAACATGCTCAAAGTGCTCGCAACATTGAGCAAAAACAAGCATGCCCAGGAAATTAATGCGTGCGTAGGGAGGCCCTTTGCTCAGAGAAGCATCGACCGATTTTCTTTACTTCCACACCTTCTCACAGCTTTGTATTGGTTATGGTATGGTGAATCATTGAGATGCATAAACATGCTGAACTTTTGTTCTTCTGAATGTTAGTATGCATACTGTATCTTCTGAAGCTTAGTTTAATGTGAATGTTGACTAGCCTGTGAACCTTCACAATCTAGTAAGTATATTGTAGGCCTGTTATTTGACACCTCACTTTGCCGCGCTACGCGACCAGTGTGAGTGTCTGCATCCAGTACCACATCCTCTAATTTGGTGGATGCCAAGTTGAAAAAGTTTACCGATGAGTAGCCATAAGCTGGAGGCGTCTCTTTTTTTTCTTTCGAATGGGCAATAAGCTCGAGAGTGTCTCGGGCTACCTCTAGCACAAGGCCCTCCAGCACGAAACACGAGCAGACGACTGGGCCAATACAAAAGCCTATCCATCTTAAAGCCCATTTGTTTTTTGTTTTTTGCAAGGAGAAGCCCATATTGCTTAAAGAGGGGGCGATCCCAGGAAAACCCTCCTTCCTCCTCGCTTCCACTTACGCTTCCATCTCGCCCTAGTTCCCCCCGCTCCCCATCTTCCTCACTCATACAGAAAAACCCCGCTCACCTTCTTCCTCACTCATACAGAAAACGCATGCTCCTCTTCTTCCACTCCTACAGAAAACCCCATCCCTCCTTCTTCCCCACTCGCACTACCACTAGGCTCGTCTCTGGCTACTCTACTCAAACCGATGAGCTCGGTGCGACGCCCACAAGGAAAATGGAGTCGGCTGGCCCCAGTGCCAAGAAGATGAGGCTCCCGCCAGCGGTGACTCCGGTTGTAGATCCCGCACCCGGCATCGCGGGGAGAAGCGGCGACCCCCCCCCCCACCCGGATCTGAGGAACCGGTAGAATCTCCGGTGGACCGCGTCAGCGATCTCCCGGACATCATCCTTGAGGAGATCATCTCGCTTCTCCCCACCAAGGATTGCTAGCGCACACAAGTCCTCTCAACTCGGTGGCGCCCTCTATGGCGCACCATGCCCCTCCATCTCGACTGTCATTAGATATCTGTCCTTCCTGAATTTGATCTCCTCAGAGCCATCATCTCCTCTCACCAACAGGGATCCGTTCAACGCATCTGCATCCCGACACGCTACCTGCTGTCCATACCCGGCATGGTGGATGCTTGGCTGACATCCCCTGAATTCGAAAAACTCTAGCAGTTTGAGTTCTACCATTACCACAAAAGTTTCATACCACGAACACACCAAGAATTCGTGCCCACACCACCATTGTCCATCTCGCGGTTTTCCTCCTCTCTCCACACCGCCACCTTCGCCCCGTGCCATCTACCAAACGATCTGGTACAAATGCTTTGACTCCCACTACTAAAAAAACTTTCAGTTGCGGTGGTTTATCTGTCGGAGGCCTCACTGCACAACATCATCCACTCCAGTTGCCGTGCCCTGGAGTGCTTGCTGACTATTTTGGGAATAGAAATCCCTATATGTTGTCTCCAAATAAAGTCGCCTCACCTTAAAAGCATTAGAATTTGTTTTGAAGGACAGCAGCTCATCATCGAAGATGCCCCTTCACTTCAAAGGTTGCTCCTTGATGATTGTTATAAACCTTCACAAATCACTGTCGTCTCTGCGCCCAAACTGGAGACCTTGGGTCTAATTAGTGCTCCGTTTGATGATCACAACAAGTTGGTGTTTGGCTCCTCACTTTTTCAGGTACCATATATTATCATCTACACATTTGTAATCATAAGCTGCATTTTTCATTTGTGCGCATAAGTTTTATATCATCTTGGAGTACACTTTGGGTACTAATATTATGTTATATGCTCAATGAAGAGTTCGTCCATGGATAGCCTATCAATGTTGTTGGATTATGTCAAGATCTTATATATCGGAATGTATAGTTATGATCTGAACATAATTATTGGCTTGCTGCGATGCTTTCGGTCTTTGGAGAATTTATATATAAAGGTGATGATTTCATGCACATTGAAAGACCGTATATATTGTACTAGAATTAACCATTAGGTTGTTGCTCTTTCGACATACTCTTTTTTCAGACCTTGACTGTTTTCAAATCTTCATGTCTACTTAGGTACTGCAACCACATGGAGAAAAACGTATAACCAATCGGTGGCGTAATAAGCACCAAGATTTTCTCAGTTCTCATGACATTCGTTTGAGGATAATAACGATGGAAGGATATGCATCCCACCAGGCAAACAGAAGCTTTGTCACATTCTTCCTGTTGAATGAGAGGTTACTATTGTCCACGAGGCTTAGGTTTTTACCGCAAGAGATTTCTCACGGACGGACATGTTGAATAGAAAAAAAAAGAAGTTCCAGGTGGACAAATGGGCTTCTAAACATGCTCGGCTTCTATTTACAACAAGTTGTAGTCATCTTGAAATAAATTTTTTTGCACAAGATGTTGATTTTATGGATCAGACCGATCCATTTGTTTGTGACTACAAAAAATACTGGTTGGGTTACATATTAGTGCCATGTTCAATCTCGGTTTTGTCTAAAATTTTGATGAACAATTAATCCTTGGGCTTTTTGTATCGTTTGTAAGCTTGAGTTGCATGTTGTTGCCCTCGTACTCCCCTCCACCTGCCACTACACTGTCGTATCTTCCACGGCTGTTGTTCTTTCCCGTCCGAGGCCTCGCCGTCGTTCTCCGCCTTGGTTCGCTCGCTGTGCCCACCGCCGTCTGGCGTTGTCAACATGGTCAACAACCAAGAGGAATCAGGAGATGACTGTACGTGGAGAGGCTGACAGTAGGGACCCACCAGGGTCATTGCATTATGCAAGCAGGTGCCTTGTTATCACAAGCCAAAAAATACTTCCTCCTAATTGTTTGACAATTAGGTCCCACACCATTGTCAATGTAGCCAATAAACGAGAAAATTACACAACGAGCGGATAACACCAGGGGCCCAGCAGCTCGCCCAGTTATTTTTTTAGTTTCAGAGACGGAGCTCAACTGCGGCTGTGCGGGGGCTGTGGCCCGTCTAGCCCACGCTTACGCTTTTGTTTAAGCACATGACGAGCCCAGTTGATATCTTTTTTCTTTCTGAAAATGGCTAGCCCAGTTCTTTTTTTTGGAGAATACCAAAACCGAGGCCTACTTGCTTTTCTCAGCCCTGCTGGGCTGCAAATCTTTCAAGACGAGGAGGGAAGTAAGTAGTAAGAAATGGGCTTCCCTAGAAAATGGGCTATAAGTTGTAAGAAATGGGCTGTAAATTTTTAAACCAAAGCCAACCGGCAATTACATTAAAATATCATTTTTTCTGGATTTCTCTACTCTCTACTCTTATAAAAACCAAAACCAACTGGCAATTACATTAAAATATCGTCTTTTCTCCCACAAGATAAACTACTCATACAAATGCATCTTCATGTCTATGCAACGCACGAGCATCTTGCTAGTTAAGATTTTAAATTTCATTCATTTTTTTGCGGAGAATTGTTTTTTGAATTTTATTTTTGATATAATTTTTCAAAAAATTATTTTTAACGTGACTCGAAATTTCGTGATCAAAAGAGTTTGGACCCCACCGAAATATGCAAAATTTTGTTAAAGTTTTTAGCAGTGCCTAGAATATATGGTCTGTAATGCTAAAAAAAGAATATGGCCTTTAAATATCCTTAAGAATTAGCAAATGGGCTGTAAATTATTGAAAATAATGGCTAATGGGTTGTATGTTGTTTTCCACGGATTTGGAGGCTGACTTCTGGGCCTACTAGGTTGACGATGACGCTGTCCTAAAGTTTTTTTTGACGCGTATGCAAGGCTTTGTCAACTTAGTCAACACAGAGCAGTGACTGTTGGATGTCCATCCAACGGCCGCCGTGCTTCTTCAATCTCTGATCTTCCTGCTCCAGCCGCCCAAACCAGCGCTGGCGGGACTGCCTGCTCCCTCCTCCCTTGGCTGGCTGTGCGGCCACCAGGCCATCCCTCTACCCACCCGCACATCCTGTTATTTTCCGGCGACGTCAGCCTCACCCGCAGTCGATCAGTCAGCGCTCGTACTCCCCTCAGCGTGGGCATTCGCTGCGGTGGCTTCGTCGGCTCCGGGACGTTCCCTTCCTAGGCCTCCCCTCGTCCAACGCGTTTGTGCTCTCGGTGCGGCGAGGTCAACATGGTCAACAAGCAACAGCCATTGGAAGAGGCTGATAGTAGGGGCCCACACAAGGAAATGCCTCCTTATTACGCGCAAAATAATGATTCCTCCATCTGACAGCCAGGACCCATCGGAAGGGCCTCTATATTTCGCGAAAAAACGTTCCCCCGCTGTCAGCTCGGACCCACTAGCTATATCTTCGCACGCAAGGAAGTGCCTCCTTATTACGCACAAAAAAATGAATACCCCTGCTAGCTGGGACCCGCCATAGTGGGGGGCTGACTTGTGGGCCTACTAAGTTAACGAGGACAGAGGGCTTTGTCAACTTAGTCAATATGAACGATTTTAGCTCCAGTGACCGTACAATGTCCATCCAACGGCCGTAGTGCTTCTTCAACCTCTGGTCTTCTTATTCTAGCCGCCCAAACCGGTGTCAGTCGTGCCGCCTGCTCCTGCCTCCCGTGGCCGGCTGTGCTGCCACGGAGGCCTCACTGCCCCCTACTACTCCCGCCGCTGGCCAGGTCATCCCTCTACTCACCCACACCCCCTGTTATTCTGCGGCGACGGCAGCCTCACACCGCAGCCGAACCAGTGAATCCTCACACTCCTCTCCGCGTGGGCATCCACTGCCGCGTCTTCCCCGGCTCTGCGTCGTCCCCTTCCTAGGCCTCGCCATCGTCCACTGCCCTGGTGCTCTCGGCACGGCGTGGTCAACGTGGTCAAGGAACGACTTCCATCGGAAGAGTACTGTACGTGGAGAGGCTGACAGCTGGGTCCACGGCCACAGCAAGGAAGTGTCGCCTTATTACACGGAAAATAATGATTCCTCCACCTGACAACAGGGACCCATCGGCCGCAGCAAGGAAGTGCCTCCTTATTTTGCGAAAAAAACATTTCCCCCCTGACCGCTGGGACCCACCAGCTACATCTTCGCACGCAAGGAAGTGCGTCCATATTACGGGCAAACAAATGATTCGCCCCCCTGACTGTTGGGACCCACCAGCTACATATTCGCACGCAAGGAAGTGCTTGACAGTCGGGACCCACCTGGTTGAAGCGTACGTAGCGTTGTCATTCTGGTCGCGAACGTTTACGTACATACGGTCGGTGTGTCTGCAGGCTGCAGCGATGAACCGTGGCCGTGTAAGGAAGGGCACTGTCGTAGTAGAGGCGCGCACATGTCATAGTAGAGGCTCGCACGTAGCATGTACACGTACGTACAACGGCCAGGGTGCAAGAAAGTAAATATGGCCACGTACGTACATACGGGCGGGGTCTCAAACGCCTCCTCGCGCATACGTATGGCCAAGTGTCGTGTAAATGGCTGGGTCGGAACGGTCGTCGTGTTCATGGGGAGGCAACGGAATGCGTCGTTTTCATTTGGAGGCAACGAAACGCGTGCTGTTTATCGGGAGCCAACCGGCTTGGATGGAACAACCAATGGAAACGAGGCATGACGTACCGCAGAACGGAGGAAACGGCCTTGTGTTCGACCAGCCATGGTCAAAACAGGATCCTGTTCATCGGGAGGGGTCTGGCATACCGCAAAACGGAGGAAACAGACTTCTCTTGGACCTCCTATGGTCAAAACAGGGTCCTGTTGATCGGGAGGGGTGTGGCGTACCGCAAAACGTAGGAAATGGACTTGTGTTGGAGCGCTACGGTCGAAACAGGGGTCCTGTTCATCGGGAGGGGTGTGGCGTACCGCAAAATGGGACTCCATGGGATACTGTTCATCTCCATCGTCGACTGCCTCCACGGGCTACTGTTCATCCACCGTCGACCTCCTCCAGCCTCCACCTGCGACTGTTCATCCACGACACCTCCCCTCCTGCCTCCACCAGCCACTGTTCATCCAGCCTCCACCGCTCCTCCACCAGCTACTGTTCAACCAGCCCTCTCCACGAGGTCCTATTCAACCACCCCTCCACGGGCTACTGTTCATCCAGCTCTCCATCGGCTACTGTTCAACCAGCCCTCCACGGGGTCATCCTGTTCATCTAGCCCTCCACGGGGTCGTCGTGTTCATCCAGCCCTCCATGGGGTCCTGTTCATCCAACCCTCCACCGGCTCGATCGATCAGGGTCCTGTTCATCTAGCGGCAACGACCTCTACTACCACGGGGTCCTGTTCATCCAACCCCCACCGGGAACTGTTCATCCAAACCCCCAACAACGCTCACTGTTCATCAAGAGGCAGCAGGTTCGATCGGCTTCTGTTAGCAGTAGTAGCGAAGGAATCGCTCGATCGGGTTCAGTTAACAACCATCGATCGATCGCTCGGGTTCAGTAATGCGTAGCCCGCAGTGCAATCGCTCGGGTTCAGTAGGCGAATGCCTCACTCGGGTTCAGTGGGCTGCCTCGCACCCACGCGCATACGTGTACGAGGGAAACGCGCATCGCTCGGCCCGACCACCCACCGTAACCGGGAACTCCCTGATATTTTCCTCACCCTCGCTTCTACCATGGTTTTTTCCGTCATGGACGGCCCAAAGAATGTCATGCACCTGCGTCTCCGGCCCACCCAGGATGAAAAGCCGATTTTCTGTCATGATTTTTTCTCATAGAAGTAGGAGCCCACCACATCTATGATGATACCGGGTTTTTTCACAATTATCGTCATAGAAGTGTCATAAGCATGACAGAAAAAAAATATTCTTTCGGCCCAAAATGTCACGGATGTGTCTTTTTTTATAGTGTAACCTGTGAGCTTCTGAACGTCATGCACACGCACAGGGCGTTTCATTCGGAGAATTGTACCGATCTTCTCGGGATTGACATCCATCCCTCGTTCGGAAACGAAAAAGCTGAGTAACTTCCCTCCGGGTACTCCGAATGTGCACTTGGAAGAATTCAACTTGATGTCATACCTTCTCAGATTGGCAAAGGTTTCAGCGAGGTCAGTCAGCAGGTCGGAACCTTTGCGTGACTTAACCACGATATCATCCATGTACGCCTCCACATTCCGACTGATCTGAGTGGGCAGTCACTTCTGAATCATGCGCATGAATGTGGCACCAGCGTTTTATAGACTGAATGGCATGGTGACATAGCAAAAACACCCGAACGGGGTGATGAAGGCCTTTTTTATTTCATCTGGCCCACACAGTCGGATCGGATGGTATCTGGAATACGCATCAAGAAAAGACAAACGCTCACACCCCCGCAGTCGAGTCGACTATCTGCTCGACGCGAGGGAGCAGAAAATGATCTTTCGGGCAGGCTCGATTGATATGTTTGAAGTCAATACACGTGTGGAGTGAATTATCCTTCTTGGGGACCATGACAACGTTGGCGAGCCACTCGGGGTGGTATATCTCGCGGATGAACTCAGTTGCCAGGAGCCGAGCCACCTCCTCACCAATCGCCTCCTCTTCTCCGCGGTGGACCAACGGAGATGCTCTTTGAATGGTTTAGCTTTGGAGTCGACACGCAAACGGTGCTCAGCCAGCCCCCTGGGTACACCTGGCATGTCTGATGGTTTCCATGCGAAGATGTCCCAATTCTCACGGAGGAACTGGATGAGCGCGGCTTCCTATTTGCTGTCGAGTGTCGTTGAGATGTGGGTCAGAGAAGCTGTGGGATCTTCCGGGTGAATTTTAACTAGTTTCGTCTCGCCGGCCGACTGAAGTGCAGACTCAGAAGCAGGCTTCTTGGAATGGAGCAAATCACTCGGACCGGCATTCTTCTTCTACTCTTCCAGTTCCACCATCGCCATTTGCTCGTCAGCAATCTTGGAACCCTTCTGGAGGCATTCGTCCGCTCTCTATCTATTCCCGGTGACCGCTATCACACCTTTGGGGCATCTTTAGTTTGAGATACACGTAACATGAATGGGCCATGAAACGAGCATATGCCAGCCTGCCCAGGATGGCATGATAGGCACTGTGAAAATCTACCACTTCAAACGTCAACTTTTCCTTGCGAAAGTTCTTCAATCACCGAAAACCACGTCCAGAGCAATCTGTCCTAGCGACTTTGCCTTCTTCCCTGGGATGACTCTCTGGAATTGCATGTTGCTTTCACTGAGTCGGGACATCGGAATGCCCATCCCCTGGAGGGTCTCAACATACAGAATGTTCAGACCACTGCCACCATCCATGAGAACTTTACGCAGTTGACTACCTCCAACGATTGGGTCGACCACCAATGCTTGCCGCCCGGGGGTAGCAATGCGAGCTGGGTGATCTGACTGGTCGAATGTAATAGGAGTCTTTGACCACTTGAGTATGTTGTAGTTGTCGGAGCAACCATGTTCACCTCTTTGTTGATGAATTTCAATCGACTTTTGCTCTCAACGTCAGCAAAAATCACCAGGGTTGCATTGACTTTCGGGTAACCAGCTGACTTTTCTTCATCTTCGTCCTTATCAGAGCATTTTTCACTCTGTTGTCCTTCACGGAACAGCTGAATAAGCAATCTGCACTACCGAGTGGTGTGCTTGGGCAAAATCAAATTACCCTCTTCATCTTTCTTCGTGTGGATGGCACACGGTAAATCCAGGACATCCTGGCCTGACTGATCCTTGATCTTCTTGGGTATCCAGGGCTCCTTGAGATTTCCCTTGAACTGTATTCACCACCGCAGCTTCAACCTGACATGTGGCTTCAGCTTTGCATTTCTGCTTCCGACTGGGATTTCTGCCTCCAGTGTCGGGGTCGACTGTCTTCCCTTCGCCATTGCGGAGTCGGTCTTCCTCTTCACCATTGGCGTACTAAGTGTCTATCTCCATCATTCGGTTTAGGGTCATGGCCCCGGAGCGACCAAACTTCAGAGTTATATCTTTGTACCATACGCCTTCCTTGAAAGCGCAAACTGCTTGGTGCTCTGAAACATTCTCCACCAAATGGTGAAGTGTAGTCCAACGCTGAATGTAATGTCTCAAGGTTTTTTTTCGGATTCTGGACACAATGTTGCAACTCCGATAATCCAAGGGGTCGCTTTCCAGTGCCTTCAAATGTTTTGATAAACACTCGGGCCAAGTCTTCCCAACAGAATATGCTACCAGAAGCCAACTGATTCAACCATGCTCTGGCTGAGCCTTCAAGCATCAAGGGCAGGTGCTTCATGGCCACTTCGTCATTGCCTCCACCAATCTGCACTGCCACTTGATAATCCCCCAACCACGTGTCTGGCTTGACTCGCCAGTAAACTTGCTTACCCCGGCAGCCAATCTGAAGTTGGGAGGAATCTCGGCGGCTCGAATGGCTCTGCTGAAACACTCAAGCCCAGAGACGAATGCTCTACTCCCACTCGGATAATCTCTGTCCAAACCTTCTTTGTTAGCTCTGCCTCTGCCAACCAGGCCCTGCACGAGGACTGACCTTGCGTCAAACCTGGGCTCTCGGGGGTCGACTGGAACCCTCCGCTCGTCGCCATATGGGCGCCTATCATCATACTGCCAGGGTGCGTACGAACCATCCCTCAGAGGGGGCATAAGCACTCGACGGCGGTCATCACGGTGGTATCGAGGGTCAAACTGCCCGTGGCCTCGACCCAGGTACTGGTCCTGGCAATAACCACGATCTTCACGCCGCAGAGGCGATCTTGGGCTGTGTGCCGATTGAACTGTGTCTGCCATGACAGACCTAGTGTGAATCTTGTTGCGCGGCCGGGAAACAGTCGAGTTTTGTTCACCAGCCGCCTTGAGCAATGCCCGTATCTGCTGTAAGCCTCTACCAGCCTTAGAACGGCACGACTAGATCGAATCTGCTATACGCTCGGCTACTGCAACATTTTGAATCAGAGTACGGTATACCTGACACTCATCTTGAGGTCCAGTCGGAAACAACTGCCACTGTCGTCGACTGGAACTTGGGATTTGCCTGCGGGCACGGTCGTCGAGGGTTTGCTGAAGGTTCTCCAGGCACGCACGCTCGGCCAAAGTGGCTACGCGCGCAGCCTCCAGGGCATGAGCCTCGGGGGTCTCCCCAACGATGGGGGTCTGGAGAGCCTGATCACTCCTACGCTGTAGTTCTTCCCTCTGCTCCACAGTGAGTGCTTGAGGATAGTACTCGTCGTTGTCACGCGACGGACCACCGCTACCGCCTTCGCCACGAGGGAAACCCTAGTGGGCCGCGCTGAGGACAAACCATGAGGACCTCCGCCGCGGGCTTGTTTCTTTCACACTCGGGGAGGGTATCCAAGTGCCCAGTCGACAGATCGAACAAGCCATAAAGGGACTCATCGGCCTCGATTGCCGTGATTTGAGGTGTGGATGACTGACGGGCCACCGCGTGCTTCACCCACCGCTGGAGCCGCGAGCGGCCGAATCGCTTGCGGCGACGGGCAGCAGGAAGCGAAGACGCCGCGGGAGTCGACCGATACTGAGTCGACGGCTGCCGCAGGAGGACGCCGCAGTCACTCACGCGGAAGTGCGCCGCCCCGCGAATGGGGAACACCTCGACGTCGAGGGGGCCTCTTGGAGCTAGGCCGAATCGTCGGCAATGAAGGTGAGCGCGCCAAGACGGATCTCGCGACCCAAGGACAATCCACCACCGGAAACCATGTTGACGAAGATCGAAGATTGTAACCTCACTGGAAGTCGCTTAGACGTCGGCCCCACGGTGGGTGCCAATTGTTGTGGGAACAGATCTGACAGTAGAGATAGGAGGGTACGTAGGAGGAGGCAGTGCCTAGCTACGGCGAGGTTGTACACTCGGTTTTACGAGTTCAGGCCCCTCTTGAAGGAGATAACAGCCCTACGTCTCGGTGCCGCGGAGGCTCGTTGATTGGAGTGCTGAGTTACAGGGGGTATGAACCCTTATGCCAGAGGGGAGGGGTGGCTTATATAGAGTGCGCCGACCCCTCGCAGTCCTCAGTTATGCAAGGGTTCAATGAGAGTATAATGTCGCGTCTGTTACTGGCAACACCCGTATTTAATGACCTTTAAGGCTACGAGTGAATGTCCAAACGTTGCCATCCAGAGGTGGCTCTAGGTCTTCTGTCCTTTGAGTGGATTCTTGTCTTCCGAGTGAAATAACGACGGTCGAGTGGAATTGGGATATCCGAGTGGATTGCACTTCATGGGGATTTCAGTCGGTATCTTCTGTTTAACTTTACAGGCCTTGGACTCTTGTGTAGTATCCTTGGGTAGGACGTCCAGGTCAGGCCTAAGACCCTACCCTAGGTACATGTCATCGTCACTGACAGCTCGGGTGCCTCCTCGAGGCCAAGCCAGCGGGCGTCCTCCTCCCGCTGGGACTCCTCGAGGGCATGCTAGTACGCTGCCTCTAATGCGGCAAGGTATGCCGCCTCGACCTCCGGCCCCACCACGGGGGGCGGCGGTGTGAAGGCGGGCTCGATCTGGATGGCGCTGCGGTGGCACACGTCGTGCTCGATGGCGAGCCACACGTCCCAGTTCGGGGAGTCCTCCGCGTACGTTGGGTCATGGCGTTAAAACCGGCAGATCTCGGGTAGGGGTCCCAAGCTGGTGATCTGAGTAAGATGGTACTAGGAAGGATATGGACACAATATTTACCCAGGTTCAGGCCCTCTCGAAGAGGTAAAACCCTACGTCTTGCTCTTATTATATTGATCGTGAATGGGGGTACAACGTATAGTCTGATCTACCTCGAGATCATATGAATGAATTCTAAGCTCTAAAATCTTGAAATCGTGCCTCTACGGACCTAACCACTCGGCTTATATAGGCACCGGGGGTATCTAGGATTTACACATGGCCAGTTACAATCTAGGCATAAACATGGACTGGCTACACTATGCAGGAGAGGAGCAGAAGATGACGATGCTCACGGGCTTTTACGAGCTCTGGATAGCGAGGAACAATGCACGGGAGGGGCGTGTGCTAGCCAATAGATATCAGGGACAGAGTCTTGTATCTGTCCGATGAATGGAAATCGATCCATGAGAGTGTTGAAAGAACGACAACCAACTCGGTCGATGCTCACTAAAGGCATTGCAGATGCAAATATGTTGAAAGACAATGATTATGGAGGCAGAGGAGCAGTGCTTCAGGGCGATGGTGGAGGTTTTTCTGATTGTTGCTTGCTTGTCACTTTTTTGCCTCCACCAGCGATCCCGGGTTAGCTGAGATCATGGTGTGCTATTCTTTTAGCTAAGGAGTTTGGGGTACATAAATTGCTACTGGAATCCGACTTATAGAATGTCGCTCGCAAGATTAACAATGTGGTGAGAGACCTCTTGTCACATGGTCCTCTTATTGAAAAGGTGAAAGGGCTACTCCGAACTTTTGTGGGGTTTAGAGTCATTTGGGCGTGTCGATCGGTAAATAAATTTTTGACCATATACTAGATAGAAAAGGTTGCAGAAATAAGCTCTGTAAAAATTGATTTGGGTTTTTTTTTAGCATCAGTACAGACACAAGCGCTCATATACACGCGCATACACTCACCCCTATGAACGCACACACGCACACCCTATCACTATGAGCACCTTCGAGAGACTGAGCCGGCATATCATCTTGAGATTTACGAAGTCACCGTAGGCGCCTCGTCGTCGACGGGAACGTCTCCTCCCACTGAAAGCGCATCGCCGAAAATCCTGAAATAAATCCAGAAATAATGCGAGCACCAGGATTTGAACCCTGGTGGGTTGGGGATACCACTGTCCACCTAACCAACTCAACCACAGATTGATTCGCAATATTGATTTGGGGTTTCACCTGCTTTTGTTAGCGAGGAGGTGGCATCGGATTGTATGTGACAATTTAATAAAGCTGCAATAATTTCCCTTAAAAAAAAGCTGCAACAAATTTCCAGCTAAAAAAAAAAGAAAATCCGAATTCACGTGTGCAGAGAGATAGACTACGGCCCAAGGCCTGCTATGGTAGGCCTGTACCAGGCTCTCCCCGTCCCGAGTCCCGTATTGCCGCAGTCTCTCAGCGGCGGGGCGCGCCCCTAGGTCCCCTTCCCCCCTGCTCCCAACGCGACCCTAGTCACGGCACTCGCCCTCGCCGGCGCGGCGGCCTTCCTTGCCCTCCGGACCCCCGCCCCCTCTCCGCCCTCCTCCCACTCCGCAGCTCCCGATCCAGACCCCTAACTCACGCGTGCCCTAGTTGGCTAGTAGCCAGTCGCGTCGGGCGGGTGCCCGACCCAGCTGACGGTGGCGGCGGCGCACCATTGCCGGCCTCTACCTCCGGGCGCCCGCGGCACGAAGGTACCGGGCACAGGCCGCAGGCAAGCATCTTATAGCTAACACCGACAACAGCTTTTTTGAACTCCGGAAGGCGCAAACCCACACTTCTCCCATGGATGACGGCGGCGGCGCCTCCCCGGATCACTACGGCGGAGGCGGGGGAGGAGGAAGCATCCGCCTGGTCTGCGACAACTGCGGCGCGGCGGAGGAGTACAACCCCGACGACGCCGAGGACGGCTTCTTCTCGTGCCGCCAGTGCTCCGCTGTCCACACCTCCACCCAGGCGACTGCCGCGGACCCCGACGATTTCCAAGCCACCGGCGCCATGTCCTTCCACCGAGTTAGCCAAGCCAACAAAACCCCCAAATCCCGCACCCCCGCACCCTACCCAACCCCTTACCCCACTCGGCAGCCCCCTCCTGAGACTGACTTCGAGGAGCCGCGCGACTTTGTGCTTGGCGCCGAAGCTTGGGGCGAGCCAGAGGAGCTGGGTGCTCGGGTCCGGTGGCGCTACGTGCAGGGGCTGCAGGTGATCCTGCAACAGCAGCTGGAAGTGCTGGTCAAGAGGTACCGGGTGGGCGCGCTTGTCTGCGGCCTGGCTGGAACTATCTGGGTGCGGTGGGTTGCTACCTCCAAGGTGTTCGACGAAATTTGGGCGCGGAAGGTGCTCGCAGAGGACGAGGCTGCACAGAGACTGAAGTGCTCTGCCAGTGGAGGTGTCAGTTTAAGCTCTTGTTCAGTTAATACCATTGAAAGAACAGAGCAAAGTTAGATATATATATGTGTATCTTTTGTGTGCAGGCGAGCAGAAACCTCAAGAGGTGAAATGTGAATGGGGGGATGAAGCCTTGCCACGCAAAGACAGGCGAAGGGTTGAGTTCATCTTTCTGCGCTCATTGAGAACGATGCTGCCAGTGTACTCAACATTGTCTGTATGTTTCCTGGCATGTCATATTGCCCGGGAAGCCATCCTACCGACTGACATCTATAGGTGGGCAATGGAGGGTAAGCTTCCTTATATGGCAGCATTTACCGAAGTGGACAAGCTTCTTGGGAGCTCTGTAAAACACTGCCCTTTGAGTGCAAGGCAACTATTCAGACCAGTCCGAGTGATTGGAACATGGCAACTGGAAGCTGCAGCTGGGTCCATAGCACAACGAATAGGATTGCAGCTTCCTTCAGTTAATTTCTATGCTATTGCTCAACGCTACTTGAATGAGTTGTCTCTGCCGATAGAAAGAACCCTCCCTCATGCTTGCCGCATCTATGAGTGGGCATTGCCTGCAGAACTATGGTTGTCTAGTAATCCATTAAGGGTCCCCACACGGGTCTGTGTAATGGCTATACTAATAGTGGCTCTAAGAGTTCAGTATAACATCAATGGTCAAGGGATATGGGAGGTGAGTATTCCATATAGGATCACTCTCTTAAGTCATGTAAATATTAAATATAATGTACTGAACTTTCTTTTTGCCCTTCAGGAAATTTGTGAGACAGGAAGAAATGCAGATGGGTCTGATCCAGATGCAAATTTGCCACCATCTAAGAGGCCTGAAGGCGGCACTAGTGAGGAATTCGGCACAAGGGAATTGCTATGCACTCTTGCAAGTGCCTATGATAAAATTGATGTTGCGCATGGTAACTTTCAATGACCATTTTGCTTCAATCCACATTATTTTTTTCTTGCAATGTACGCATGTCAAGTCTCATTCTTATACTGTCCATTAGTTGTTTATCCAATACTTACCTCCTATGTTACTAAATACATGTTATTCTAGCTTCTAGTGCAGTAGCTATGTCATAAGAGAGACTACTATGGTACTATCTAGTATCTACTCCCTCTGTTAAAATAAGTGTCGTGGTTTTAGTTTAAATTTGAACTAAAACCATGACACTTATTTTGAAACAGAGGAGTATTATGGTAGCCTTGTCATATTTTGTGTTAACAGGTTATACCCTCGTATGTGTAGAGCCACTAGTCTATCTCACCATGGTAATTTTCAGTTACTGAGGTAGGATATGTACGGATCATCACTATAGTTGTATTTCAACTTTTAGGACATTCACTTAGTATTAAAAATTGGCAAGGCTAGAGTAACGTGTATATTTTGTATGGGGAGAAATAATACATTGATGTATACATGGAGTTTGTGGCTTTGTTTTTCGCAATAAATAACTTTTGACATTTCCTGGATCTGAACTTCCACACTTAACTAGAGAGCTCTTTAATGCTTGTTGGTGTCTAATAACACTAGGCTTGAACATTTGTGGGGCATCTGCACCAGGCAGCATTACAAAAATTAACAGACAATGCACGAGTATCTTCCAGTGAGAAATACTGGATTTCTGCATTACCTCTGGATTGTCCAGTAAGCTGTTCTCATGTTTCCTTACACAGAGAGTTCTGATACAGACAGCTGTAGAGCAACTCATTACGTGTGAAATTGTCAACTGAGACAAAACTGCACTTCTATCTTTCTTTCGTACAGATGGTGATCAGTAACTTCCCTTTAGCATTGTAATAACTAGATATGTATTTAGAGTTTTAGACCAATATATTTTGTTATCTTATATGGAAAGTATAGAAGTACAATAACTCCAAAGTTTATTGGATAAAACATTTGTTCTCATAAGTTCACAAATCACAGTGATATGTTTGTTCAAAGTTATAATGTTTTAACTGAATGCATTCTTGTCTGGCACTAGTTGTGACTGGACCAAATATTTGCTAGTGGTACAAAATTGACTAAGTTTCCTAATTCTACAGACTATTCAAAGGACCTTCACTCTTATCTCAAATACTGCAAAGATATTGTTTTCCCTGGAATTGCATGTTCAGTTGAAGAGGATCACTTAGTAGAGATCTTTCAGGATATGTACAAAGGACGAGAGGTAATGCACCCAGTTTGATATTGTTGTCAACTCTTGTTCCTTTTTTGCATCAAGCAGTAAAGCTGTAGTGTGTCTCTCTATGATTATCTGATTGTCTCTATCATGGAGTACTTCTCATCTTATCCGACTCCTCAAATCCTCACTGTAATCTTATTTTGTCTTGGCCCTACTTTAATGTTTTCCTTTTTGTGGGCTGGATTAGTTTGCTTTGAAGTTATTACCCGTATCAGCATCTAGTGTAAACAAGGTTGAAAAAAGGTGTCCCTAGGTGCTCGCCTAGACGTTCATAAGCAATAGGCGACGGTCAAACGAGTAGCCTTGGCATTGTTGGTGACAATGGTTGGTGGTGTAGATGGCCAGCCAGGAATCGACCTTTTCTGGCGGGGAAGTGACATACCAGGGAGGGAACTGCTGTTACTTGCAAGAAAATTGCTATTCATAAATTGTTCTCTATTTTTCTCACCACATATTGATTTTCAACTTCAAATTTATACGGATGCTGCCTTCCTCTTGAGTGCAAACCGTTATTAACAGCAGGGTTTTATCTATGGATGTTATTTCTAAAACTAAATCAGCATAGAAATATCTTACTCCCTCTGATCCATATTAATTGTTGCAGCTTTAGTACAACTTTGTAAACTTTAGTACAAAGTCGTACTAAAGCTGCGACAATTAATGTGGATCGAAGAGAGTAAATGATTTTAGAAATCGAACACAAATAGTCTGAAAGTTTTTTGTGTGAACTCCCAAAGTATTAAATTAAAAGATGAAGAACAAATAAGTTGCTATTCATAAAAAAAAGTCCCTATTTCATTTGCAGCACATACTGGTTTTGAACCTAAAATGAATATAGGTGTAGCCCCTCGAGGATTATCCACACGTCTTTTGGGGATGATTCTTTTGATTTGATGGCTAAACCTATTGCATTGTAGGATGGGAATCCAAAAGCTCGCATGGAGGAAAGGAGAACCACGAATGGAGTGATGAATAAACGATGTCGTGATGGAACTTGTGTTGGTGCAAGGAGCTTTTGTGCATCATCATCAGAGATGCAAAGGATTAAGTCGGAAATGGAAGATCATGGGTTTTGTTATCTGCCGCCAAGGAAGTGGCTTAGATCAAATGGCTACCTTCACTATAGAAGGAAGACGATAACCGGTAGTCTTGTTTGCATCGGACATGCTGATTATTACGTGTTGATACGCTCATTTGCAAAGCTTGCAGAAGTTGATGTTAGGGTTCTGCATACCAGTGTGCTAAAACTTGAGAGGAGACTTGCCTGGATAGAAGAGCGAATAGGCAGAAGCTTGGTTGCCTTGCAGAATCCACCTATTAGCTAAGTTTTTTTTTCTATCTACCTAGTTAAGCTAATGATGCGTGAAAGACGTGTTTCTTTTTCGAGCAAAAGGAAAGGACATGTTTTCATGCTGAAGGTTTTATGGATTGTTGTACCATGCCAATGTGGCGAGTCAGTATAAGAAGTTTTACTCTTTCCTTTTCTTTTGACAATCAATAGAGCTCATTCTATGGCTCATACATGTAGTAAGCTGCGCCGGAGCAGCACCACGCCAGTCTCCGGTCAGGGAAATTTTGCACACAAATGCGCACACAACATTAGCTTCTTTACAGATAAAAGAAGACTTAAAGCCCCGTCTAAGATCCTTGATTTCCTGTAGAAGCCCCATAATATCAGACATGCATTGCGGCCTATTGTTCCACATATCCACCAAAACCACCAGGTTACGCCAAATGCACACACCATAACGGAGGAGGTGTTTTCAGCTGTCAAGGGATTCAACACGTTTTCATATCTCTGAGCAGCTGCAAGAAAGAACTCACCACCTGTACCCGGGCAATAACAATTCCAGTAGTCGATGAGTAGGCCGCATCGACATTAACCTTGATAAAACCAGGTCGTAATGAATCCCCTTCACCCTTGCAGAAAGTGTTTTTGCAAAGCAGGTCTCATGGACCACAATGGCATAGATTGAGTTTGCTGCAGTGTCACTCCTAGTATCCTCCAACTGCGCTTTCTCATTGTTAGAGTAAAACGAGATTGAAAGTGAAAGGACAATCCATCGCTAATTTTTTTTTAAATAATACATTTTTTTATTAATTTACAGAAATATTACGCTGAAAAAAGAATTTTCAAAAATAATACACCGTCGGCCCATAGCTGGCCGACTGAGCCCAGTCGGCCCACAGCTGGCCGACTGGTGGGCAATCAGCTTGCTGCTGGCCGATTGGGCTGTCGGCCACCAGATGGAAGCCCAGTCGGCCTGAGCTGGCCGATAGGCCCGCAGTGAGCCGACTATGATCAGTTTGCCTGCTGTGGGCCGACTGGTGCATGCCTATTTTTAATAATACATGATGATATTTTTTAGAAGTATATATTTTAACACGTTATGAATACATGGTAAGATTTCTTCAAATACATTTTAATGGAAATAACATTTTTTTTAAACCAAACACAACATTTTTTAAAATTGTATAGCTTTTCTGAAATTTTCATAAACTTTTTTTAGAAACACGCGAATATTTTCTAAAAATGTCATGATCTATGTAAATATTTTTTAACCCACGTGATATGTGAGTATATTGATTGTAATATCATCTTATATTATGGGATGAAGGGAGTACCATTTTTTACCATGTCATGGATATTTTTTGGAAACACGAGAATATTTCGAGCAAAGGTGACGTACATTCTTTAAGTGGCACGAACAATTTTTTTACATTATGCAAACATTGTTTAACATTCTTAAATACGGATTTTACCGGAGCTACTCCAAATACTGACACTCCTAAATACGGATTTTACCGAAGCTACTGCAAATTTTTATGGAGCAACTACACATTTTTACATAAATAATTAGTTGACATCTAAATATATTTACGTATACTACGGGGCAAATAACAATAATCGCACACCTAATTTATTTCACATCTAAACATATTAACAAATACTACCGGAGCACCTACGAAAAATAAAATGTTTGCTGAAATATACCCTTAAAGCGTGTGTGCGAACGAAGAACGACGAACGGCGACCGACGAACGACGAACGAAAAACTGCCGGTGCTCCGGCTCCAACGAAGAACGACGAACAACAGCTTCACCTCCACCACACTGCCCCAACTTCACCACCACCACACTGCCCCAACTTCACCACCACCACCTCCACCAAAATGCTCACCACGACCACCAGGAGCTTCCCCGTCAGTAGATCGACACATCTTTTGGCTGCCCTAAATGAGTTGAACCCATTCACGGTGCCAAAATCGCGAAAATGTGGCTCATTTTGGTGTATAAATGTGTGCTATTTTTGTGTGGAGAGAGGAGAAGGAAGAACAGAGAAGAAAGAAAGCAACGGGAGAAGAAGAATGGAGGAAGGAGAGGGAAGGAGAGGATAAGGCCGCGCTGGGGCCGGGGCAGCACCCTGTCGGCCAGCAGCTGGCCGATCGGCGGGTGGTAGGCCGACAGGGGCGCACCACGCCGACAGCCCGCTGCCTCCACCCTCGCGACGTGGCCCGACCAACCACAGCCCGCCGCGTGCCAGCCGGGCCTGCAGTCGGCTTGCTGCAAGCCGATCGGCCTGCTGTGGGCCGATTAGGCCCAGTCGGCCTGCAGCAGGCCTATTGGATAATATTTTTGAAAATAATATTTTCAGCGTATTATTTCTGTAAATTAATAAAAAAATGTATTATTTAAAAAAATTACCCAATCCATCCTGGTTTCCATTGATTCTCAAGTATATATACATCTGGAAGAGGTGGGAAGAAGAGGTGTTTGTTCGGAGGCATCCCTCCAGAACAGGTGCCTATTGGCAATAGAAAGAGAGAAGGGACATGACTGTTCGGGGTTGGACACACCCCTTTGCTAATGACTATTCATTAATTAGCATGTGCTAATTAATCTACTAATTAATTCCTAACACTCCCCCTTGTACAACACCGCTCCTTGAATGTTTCATCATTGAAAACTTCTTGTACATAGATCTTCCATCTTGAGAAATCTTCCGTATAATCTTGAGAGTCTCCCCCAAAAACCCTATGGGAAAAATATGAGGAGAATAGAGCAGATATGTTGCTAAGACTCCTTTAAACCCATTGGGATAAATAATAAGGAGAAAAGGTGCAACATATATCTCCTTGATAACTCATATGAGAAAACCTTTGAGAAAGGAGAAAAATCATTGGTGAGTTTGGAGAACAATAAATATGCTTTGTTTACTTTCCTTAAAAAAACACCAGTGGGGAAAAATAGAAAGTATTGCATATGTCGCCTCGTTTAAACCTTTTATGAGAAACTTTGAGGGAAAGCTCATAAAGGAAAAAAGTGTGATCTGATATATCATTAAAGACTCCTTTAAAACCCAGTGGGAAAAATATAAGGAGAAAATGATATGACATATCATTATAATTGTCTCTTTTAACTCGATATGAGAAAATCCATAGAGTTTAGAGGACAATAAATATGTCGTGTATACTTTCCTAAAAACCCCAGTGGGGAAAACAGAAAGTATGACATATGATCTCATGTCGATATTACCTCATTAAAAACCTTGATGAGAACCTGTAAAAGTAAACTCATAAAGGGAAAAAGAGTATAATATGATGCTTTGAACAGAAGTAATTCAGGAAGATACTCCCCCTGATACTTGCAAATCCTGAAGTTGTCGAATACCAATTCCAGAACATGTTTCTGAAATGTTCAAGTTGGTAGAGACTTCATAGACAAATCAATGAGATTGTCACGTGATTTGATTTGCAAGATGAGCAATATAGTGATATTGCTTACTATGTAACCTATTTGCATCTAGACAACACAAGCAACATTATCTTTGAGATAATGGTTGGTGTATGTAGCCATGAGGTCTGTTTCGAATACCTTCATGGGATGGCTACCACACCTAGCTGGAACACAAAGCTTGTCTATGATCTAGCATAGTAGGGATCTGATCAATGGATCCAATGATATTGGTGTCCAGATTTCTCTGAAACTGAAAGACTCGGACAAAATGTTTGATGCCTTGGAGATATCGAAAGATATTCTTACTCCCAACCAATTGTGTTTGATTGGTCCAATGGCACAAGGATATGGAACTTTGTGTCCCAATATGTCATTCCCATCAACTCATGGTTTTAATGGATCTTTCTCTACGTCTAGAAAATGAAGCCATGTGAGTTATGGATGTATAAGATTTGTCCACAATTAATTTCTCCAATATATTTTGGCTATAGACAACATAGTGTACCATAATTTATGAGTGAAGGTGCTCGAGGTTTTACCCAATCCTTCATCTCAAACCCCGCCATTAATATGATCATGTGCTTCGTCATTGCAGGAGTAATCCCTGTGTATGACAGACATGCATGGCTAATCATCATTGTAGGAGTAATCCTTGTGTATAAGGAACTCACTATGTCAGTTGTACCAAAATGTACCGACAACAAAAAGTCATATGGTGACTTATTGGTTTTTACACAGTGTATGTTGCATTTTGCATTTCGATTTAGAAGTGAGATTCCATTGGGAACCATCTATGTCTAAATCTAGTGATGGATATGTTATCACTACATCTATCAACTGCATAGATAAATGATTTTGTACTGCCCATGATATAAGTTATCGGAATGAGATTTCACCTCTGGAGAAGAATTGGGTATCTGCGTGAACCCTTGTGCTACAATACTTGCTCTATGTTTCACCACCTCGTTGTTCTCAATTCTGTTTTCAGAAGAAAACTGGTGTAGCTATTGCTTATGTGAATACCTTTCCCTTTATTGAGCAAGATTATTTCTACCTAGATTATACCCTTTGCTCGAGTTCAGTCCGAGTGTTGTTCACACTTTGCCATGGCCATGGTCTTTGGAACTGAATCATGTGAAAGGTTTTTTCAATCTAGTTGAGAAACGTATGTCGACAATTGTAGACTTCCGGTTATATGTTTCTCCAGAATCTATATATCAACATAGAGTTGATGGAAATATCGTTACCCATGGTGACTGTTCGTGATTTCCAATGCGGTTGAGTCGGGTATCCCGATGTCCCGGTCATTGTGTGCACTATCACCTGGGTTGGTGGAGGCTGCCCGTCCACTGGGTGTATACTACCCATTAGGTGTCTGCCAACGTGAAGTTGACTTGCATTTACTGATTCAGAGGCCTCGATATCCTTGCTTGCGAGAAGCCGAATCCTAATGTACTATTGCCATACTTCTCCCCCTGTTGCTGTGAACAGGGAGTTGAGTGGTTTTGTTGGTACCTCCACTCTTTTGGGCGTATTTTTGCAGGATTGTAGGATCATGTGACACCTTTATTTTTTTCAGTAAATGAATCTGGCAGGTTATTTGCAATGTGTTGCAAATTTTCTGAACGCATGGTTCAGATCTTTGAGTACATGGACTTGAGGCAGAAATGTGTTGAGCATTCCACTAATTTCCTGGCATTCTGTATGGTACTTGAAATCTCCCCCTAATGCCTCGAAATGTTCCTCATTGAATCAACATACTGACCTTGAATAACTACCCATGTGAGGGGCTTGATGTATTGACGGTTATACAGTTAATCCTCACATAGATCCCAAAAATATGTCGAGGGGCCAATGATGTATGTCGGGGTGGTGATATCGGTAAGCAACCGAATTACCGCAGATGGGAAATACTTGGTAGATTTCCACGTATCAAAGATAGAGGGGAATAACATTATGCAGTTTGGTCATGAGCGTGTAAAACTACATGACTCCAACGTAAAGTTGGTAAGTTGCAATTATGAGGTTAAGATCATGGAATGAGCTTAGTTCTTTGGATAAAGGATTCTACTAAACCAGATTGAGTCTAGACGTATAGGACAAAGTGCTAATCTTCAATCCTAGAGCCATAGTGAAGGCACGCAAGGAGAATTCTACAACTTTGTCCATTCAATTTTGATTGTAATTGATGTTCAAGATAATGAGCCAATGGTTTCATGTGGATAAAACACACTTGAGACCATCGTATAGATGTGTCTTTTAGAACCATGGAATACCTGAATAGTCTAGTCAATGGTTAGGAAGAGCCACTTACCTCGACTTAATGTGTTCAAGGAGTTTGAGTGGTTCAGCGTAGACTTTAAGGTGCGCGAGCCTTAAAATTAGCTTCCCTGCATCACATATAGTGCACATAAAATCCAAGTATTGCTAGAATTTAGCATCACAATAGTCATAAAACAATGGAATTGTTGATAGTTTCTGTTTCAACCTAGTGTCCGGATGACCAAGGCGAGTATGCAAAGTTTGTCATGCAGAAAACATTATGAAAAACTATCTTGTACGCGACATGTGCTACGGGTTTTGTAGTATGTGTAGTGCAATCATGATGATACATAGATAATGTGTTTGCCATATTCGTTGCATATGGTAAAGAGAGGATATTCCTCTTTGTTGTCATCATAAATTTCGCTATGGAAACTATTTTGACGAAAACCTCTATAGTTTAGTAGGGTACGAGCTAAACCCAGAAGCAATAAAGCATCCTGATGTTACTCGAGTACCCACAGGGACAATAAATATGACTCGAGTTGAGCCAACAAATACCTCATCGCGTCTAGCGATTTTAAAATATCTCCTTTCTCTCAATGAGAGTGGAAACATTTCACTTCTCTGAGTATAGAGTTTGTGGTGCATATGTCCACATGGCACAAATCATCTTTCATCAGATTGACCCCCGTTGAAATCTATATATAGACATGAACATTCTCAAGAAAATCACTGTCAGATATATAGAATACATACAAATGAATTTATACCAAAATGCTGATACAATATATTGTGATATACAATATATGATGACAACAATAATCATGTTCATACTAGAACATAAGAAATGGACATAAATAAATAGATCACTAAGGAGATTGAAGGACTAAATGTAGTCTCCAAACATGTCGGTCAATGCATATTCAACCGTCATGTTCTCCGTGCTCATAGGGTCCCGTGACAGCTGGATAATCATTTTATTGCTCGGTTCTAGAAGAACATCATGCAAACAACTGACTTCCATGATGGTGTCAGATTGAAGGTTTGAAGTGAGTTTCAAACCTTTACCAATGAGGTCCTTTGCGTCCCGTTTGGCGTGGTTTGGATGCACACGCTATGCCATGGGATGCAAGACTGATCTTGATGTCCATGACCCGCTTAAGTAAGTTATGGCCATTGAGGGCAAGAGCCTCAAATTACTTAGCCATCAATTACTTATAGGAGCAAACCAGAGATAATTAATTTACCATCGGTAAATTCAAAAACCATCATGGTTAATATTGTAATGATTTCAAGAAGGTGGCTTGCACCATTAGTGTGTATCTCAAATTGCTAAGTATGACATCTTGAAGATACTCTCCAAAAAGGAAGTAGATCTCGCAGCACTAGGGAGTATAATATGATGAAACCAGTAGATACTCTCTCTTAATGCCTTATGTCATGACTTAGTAAAATGTATGGGAGAGCACTTTGTAAAGTAATCATAATGTCAAATTACAAAATGTAGGCTTTAACAAGTAGTGGTGATAATCAAACCAATAGAAAACACCTTGAATTTTGCATCCATATTTGCAAGAAATTGAAGATCTCAATTGTAAATAGACGTATTAATCTCGACATGTGGTTAACATGGAAATAGATACATCATAGAAATATTCCGAAATACCTCGTACTCAATGGAGAAACAATACTGCAGAGGTATTGCATTTATCTGTGCAAGAGATTAAAAATCTCTATTGCAAATGGACGTAATTAATCTCAACATGTGATAAACGTGGAAATGTATTACATCAACAGATTTGGAATACATCTTGGTACTCAACAGGAAAATACTACTAATGTAGTGTATAATAATGATGTTGCAAACTTGATGTTCAAGTGAAAAACTTGAATTGTATAGACCTTAAATTAAAATGAGATGATCTTGTATCAAGTTGCAAGATAATTCAGTAAAGTGAACTAATAATTTGCGAGAGAAAATTGATCTCAATCGCAGTAAGATTGTTTTGAGAAAATAATAATTCTCAATCGCAAATCAATGTTGTTGTGCGAGAAAATTTAATCTCAATCGCTAAACAACATCACTGTACCAATAAGACAGGTTATAGGGATTGCTAAAAAGCAAATACATTGAACATGTCCCACTTCCATAGAGTATATATGGAATAATCATTTACATATTGTAAATGTGAGATGGAGAGATCAACCTCCAATGTAAATTTGTAGTACAGCGGGTGGCCTGACCTGGTGGTCAACGAAAATACACAGGCACTTGTATGGGGTTAGTGCATAACCGGAGTGGCTACAAATGAAAAACCCTTTAAAAGAGATAAGGTTACCATCATTGTGCTCTCCGTGCCCAAAGGAATCAATCGATTTGGGGTTAGCTTTACACATAGAAGCCACCGCCGCTACAGGGAGATTGAAGCCTTCAGCATGCGCGGGCACTGCCATGCCTCGCGCTGGAGTTCGCGGGTGTCCGCTGGATGCCGCAACAAGCACCGCGCCAAGCCGTGGAGGGCCGCGTCCTCCGGCCATGAGCCCTGCGGCGTGGCGCAGGCGAGGCCGAGGCTCGCCGGAGCCCACGTACCGGAGCGGCTGCCAGGGCGGCGGTCGATGGCAGTGACGGCGCGCCCGAAGCGCCGTTCCGCGTGGCCGCACGAGCTCGCGGACATCTCCGGCTGCGGCGTGGTTTTTGCGTCGGCGGCCTCCATCCCTGCTCCAAGTCTAATCACGCCGGAGGCGCTGGTTGGTGCGGAGACGTAGGCGAGCGCGTCTTCCACATCCACCGCGGCGCGCATCGGCACAAGGGCGATTCCAGATGGGGCGCGGCGCGGAGGCCGTGGCCAGGGGCGCAGCGCGGCCGGGCGGACGAGCGCGGGGCGCGGAGGCCGTGGCCTGGGGCGCAGCGCGGCCGGGCGCGGCGCAGCCACGGGAGAAGCGCGGGGACGCGCAGCCACAGGAGGAGCGCAGGGGCACGGCGTGGAGGCCGGGCTGCCGGCGCGTAGTCGTGGGAGTCGAGCCACCGCGGGCGTCGGGCACTGGAGTTGGCCGCCTCGCTCGTCGTTCCTGTAGCCTTGGAGGCGAGTTGCTTGGCCTTCTCGTTTTTGGCAGAGCAAAGTGCGTGATAACGTGTTAGAGTAAAACGAGATTGAAAGTGAATGGACAATCCATCCTGGTTTCCATTGATTCTCAAGTATATATACATCTGGAAGAGGTGGGAAGAAGAGGTGTTTGTTCGGAGGCATCCCTCCAGAACAGGTGCCTATTGGCAATAGAAAGAGAGAAGGGACATGACTGTTTGGGGTTGGACACACCCCTTTGCTAATGACTATTCATTAATTAGCATGTGCTAATTAATCTACTAATTAATTCCTAACACTCATCATACCGCAACCGATAAGCCGATCTTACCGAGTAAAAACCTAACTTCTCAAACGCACAAGCACTAAGATCCTCATGTAAACGACTTTTTAAGAGGAACTTCCAGAATTTCATAAGCTTCAGTCGGTTTGGTATCTGGGTCGAAGATCCTCGTTCCATCTACGCCCTCTCTAGGTGGAGCGTGTGATCTTGGAGTCGCTCTCCCAACCCCCAGCGATGATGCTGCATGTTCTGCTGCTAAGATTTGTGCCTAGCGATATGATCTTGCGCTTGCATAAATTCCATCAATTGAGCCCCATGTATGTAATAACCCTAAAATCCAATGGAAGGTGCTTACATTTCCCAAAAAAAAAGAGCTAAAAAGGGTCTTCACAAACAGATTTGGTGTCCATTACAAAACTTAGTAGCAAGAAATCCTGATGCATTCCACAACCCCCATGAACTGGTTTGAAACTAAGCTCAAGGGGTGTATGTAAGCCGCAGTGTGCCTGCGAACCCTGGAATGCAAAACAGAACCTCCAATCAATCTGATTAAACAGAAGACATGGACAACACAACAGTATTGTTCTGTGATTATCTACCCATATGGCAGGAAGATATGGACCCCAACTAATTGATGCAATGAAAGTGGCTTGAAAAATGATCACAAACGTTACCATCCGCCAGGAAAATGTGCTCTTCAGAGCTGTAAACCAAATCAGGCCTCGCCTCAAGCATGCTAACTTATTTACATCTCTATGATCACAAATCAGCGCCTATCATCCTGAGATACTCGTCTCTCCTTGCAAGATGCAGATGAAGCTTATGGGATTTCGCTCCTGTCTTCTTTCATCGTCCCAGAGGATGATGGTTCACCGCTAGAATCTGGGGAGGCAGCTGCCTGCCGTGGCTCTTCCTTCAAAGAGGTGGGCATCCCTGAAATTTCCTGGGGAAATAGGAGATATCTGTGTTAGTATCATATTATTCATATCAGCCTGATGGACTCAGGGCTAGAAGAAATAACCCCGGAGTTTGTTGGCTAACAGAAGCATGAATTGCCGGGTGTCAATTGTGCTTATATAGCCACTATCCTCACTGAGCATGTGTTTTGCTAGTCAAATTGCATTCAAGCATAAAATAGTTAGGCTGCAGACTTAAACTTAATGAGTATTGAAATGCTTGGAGTTCAATGGGTAGAACGTGCAACTTTTGGAACACTACTTGTTCCTTATTTTGGGTGAGATGGGTAATCAGAAAGTGCACTTTTGGAACAGCTAGCCCTAACAGGCCCATAGCCATATGCCAAAGCCAGAATAGTTAGGCTTTCATTTGCATCCCTTGCTAATTTAGTTTCAAATGCAAGAATGCAGCTAACTAACATCTTAATTGCACCAGAAACATGTTATCTTGTTCGAGTGAATATCCCAAGACATAAAACACAAGGTGAATAGAACAGTTGGTTGGCGCCGACGATGGCAACACATGCGGGCATCGTTCCCCTACTTGGAGGGGGCATCGTGGGTGCTCTATTTCATCTCCCGAAGTCTGTGGTATTGAATCCTCCAGGTGAAAGTTCAAGTCCCCTGTTTCTGCCGGAGGAGGGGACGGCGGTGTCCTCGTCACTTCCTCCTTGGAGGCGTCACCTTAGAGGCCACGGCCTAGCCAGATAAGACTCTATCGTGCGGGTTTGCAATTGACCCGATGTGGAGGTCAGAGCGGTGGCTCCGGATCTCGATGTCTTCTTAGGGTGTCGGCTTGGGGCCGGCGTGGATGCTGGAGCGGCGGCTTCGGGTCTAGTTGTGGGGTGGCGGCTCCAGTTGCTTGGGTGACGGAGCCGGCGGCTCGCCTAGTGCTCGGCCTCAGGGTCAGCATGTGTTTTAGGTTTGTAACTCACAGAGCATTAGCTCCAAAAACTGTCGTGCTGTTGTAGGGTGCCGTCTCTGGTTGCTTGGGTGACTGAGTCATCAACTCGTCTGCTTGTCGCCTTGGGACCGGCGTGGATGCCAGAGTCAGCGCGGCGGCTTCGAATCTGGTAGTAGGGTGTCGGCTCTAGTTGCTCGTGTGGCGAAACCAGCGGCTCGCCTGGTGCGCGATCTCGGTGCTGGTGTGTGTGTCACTGATGTATCGGCTTCCGGCCAATTTTCACTATTAACTGGCCTGTTCTTACACTTCTTAATGAAAAGGCAAAGCTCCTGCCAGTTGCTCGAAAAAAAAACAGTAGCACACCCTTGAAGAAACGGCCAAAGGGTTCAAAACTCAAGAGTAACAAAGGGAAAGGATAATAATTATGCAAGTTAGAATAAATGGTCAAATGAAAAGAAGAAAAGCATCCATGGAGTGATCAAATGATAAAGGCAAATATCCATTTGTCGATATTTAAATAAAGGGCATTAATTTACATTATAGGGTGTAAAGAAACAGGTCAATTTGAACTCCATAGGAAATCGTAGCAAAAGATGAAATGCATAAAGTTCAGAATGTGTTAAAAACAGTTCCATGTTTGGTTCCCATGCACGACAATACTCTAGCAAATAATATGTGTGTCTGAATTGCGAGACAGAAATAATATCTCACATAAACCACTGTAGGCGAATGGTGCATGAAACTTATGATCTCAGAGGTCCAGAAATCCTAAACATAAAAGTGCCCTCCAGGAATAAGAATCAGTGAAAGATACCGAATTGGTATATCTGGTTCATGGTCAAATTTGTTGCTCTAATAATTCCTTCCTTTGGCTTAAGAATAGACATGTCACTAATAAATATAATGTATCTACTCTTGAGTATGTAAAGGCCTGGGCCTCTCTATGCTTGGGGAAATTAATCATGAGCACCTAAAAAACTGTTGTGGGTACACAAAGAAGAAATTCTGGCAGGAACAGGTACTCACATGCTTAGGGCCAACATTAAAAATGATGGTAATAAATGTGCAACATTAAGAAAAACACAACAAGTTACAGGATAGCAAATCTACCTTCATAAGATGCAACCGGAGATCAGTCGGGCGAACTCCCTCACCAATGCACACCATAACAAACTGTGAATAGTTGAAAAGAACATCTGCAGCAGCTTGCTTCTTCTGCTGAGTCTGAAAAACGTAGGCACATAGCTCACAACAACAGCAAAAACTCAAGAAGAGTAGAAAATTTTGATCCTTACAAACAATTGATTTAGAAATACAATTCTCACCAAAATCTTGTTCAAGTAAAAGCATAAAATAAGATGAACTGGTCCAACAGTTACATCATACTCCTTCAGTCCCAAAATAAGTGTCGCTGATTTAGTACAACTGATTTAGTACAACATTAGTACAAAAAGTTGTACTAGATCAGCGACACTTATTTTGGGACGGAGGGAGTACTCAAATTCTTTTCAAGTATAATCTAACATTTGAAGACTATATTACTTGAAGATATCTGATGTGCATCTAGCATTGGTAAACAACGTAGCAACTCTCCCACGAGTCCAAACCGGTGCAAATCAGAGAATTTCGGACATATAGCAACATGTAAAATAAGAACCCAGGCTCTTCTCTTTCTTACTCTGCTGATATTTACAGGGCATGGTTGGCCAGCTTAAGTTGAACTTTCAGCATTATTTAACCGACAATATGCGAGTAATGTTACACCAAATTGGTAATATCAGATGCGCATTAAAAACATTTCCTGCGATTGTGATCCTGTAGCCATGAGAAAAATATTGTACAAGAGATATCTTGTGGTAGTTCAATAGTAAAAGTGCCCTATAATAAATAAATAAACTAAAAGATGGGTACCTCATAGTCATCCTCGGTGATCATAGGAGTGTCTTGTGCAGCCATTCTTTATATCTTCTAACCCTGTTTGAGGTAGGGTACATATCACATCAGATACAGATGAATGGTGCTTAAGCCAGTCCTCAACTACGCTTATCTAGATTTGGAGAGAACGAAAACTGTCGTTGACATAATTCCAGTTCCATGTATACTATTTGGATATTGTTGAACAATTGCAGCGGTGACTATTTTTGTTTATGCATAGCATCCATAAGGCCATATAATAACCAGAAACAGCGATGTAATATCTATTTTGACTATCTGGATGAAAATTTCGTCAATAACAACTAGCAGCAAAAGCGGCTCGATGGGGGCAGCAGCAGAAGCTTCAGAATCACCAGAGGGAGCTAAGGAAGCTGGTGGAAAAGGCCGGCCTCGCCGGAGCGATAGATCGCGTGGCGGCGGAGCCGTGCCGGAGGCGAGGAAGACGGAAGGGGCACCGGCGATTTAGGTCACCGCGGGCCGATTCCTCACTAAGCGGGAGGCGAAGCTAGAGGGCACGCTTACCAAGCAGAGCAGGTGGAATCCGGATCGAACGCCCCAATCAGCAGGTAGGAGGCGGAGGAGGGCTCGACCTCAAAGAGGAACGAGGAAGACGAGCGAGTTCTGGGGAACGAGGAAGGCGAGCTCGAGACGGGCTACCATTTGCGGCGAGCGGCTATGTATCGCCTGTTGCGAGACAAAGGAGGTTTCGCTATTATTGGGCCGGCCCAGCAGGTTTGTTCGTACTTTTCAAAGAAATATTCTAAATACAATATATTCTAAAAATTAAAAATAAAATGTGAAAAATCGTAAACTTAATTTTTAATGGTGTGTAATTCTTTTTAGCATAGTTAAAAAAATGCGATGGTATTAAAAAATGTTCATAGCATAGCGTGATTTCTGCATATACCCTGGACTTAATATTGTCTCGCTTCGATTAATTTTCAAAATAAATAAATTGTTATAGTAATATTTTTTGTTTACAAGGAACAACTAAGCTTTATTAATTAACCATGACCACCACGTGTCACATGTGGTAAGCGAATCCAAACTATTCACAGAAATATTATCCATGAATAATGATACAATCCGTTTGCAACGACGTACCTTGACGCATGAGATCCCCCCCCCCCTCCTTCCCGGACGACCTTGTGAGGTGATATCACATTAACACCGTCATGACTTTCTTCACCACATATGAATAGTTGATCGATCACTCTTGACATCTTAAGAGATTCATACCACAGAACAGTCATACTCGAACCCCATTGCATCCCTATTTCTATTTTTTGGCAGTAGCTTTGATATAATGAAATGATACCCCTTGGCCCTGCGTTGTTCCCAAGGGGCGATTGGGTGGCGCTAACCCTAGCTCGTCGTTGGCCTCTGATACGTCTCCAACGTATCTATAATTTTTTATTGCTCCATGCTATATTATCTACTGTTTTGGACATTATTGGGCTTTATTTTCCACTTATATTACTTTTGGGACTAACCTATTAACCGGAAGCACAGCCCATAATTGCTGTTTTTTTGCCTATTTCAGTGTTTCGAAAAAACGGAATATCAAACGGAGTCCAAACGGAATGAAACCTTCGGGAACGTGATTTTCTCATCAGATAAGATCCAGGAGACTTGGACCCTCCGTCAAGAAAGCACGAGGCGGTCACGAGGGTGGAGGGCGGCCCCCCTAGGGCGCGCCCCCTGCCTCGTGGGCCCCTCGAAACTCCACCGACGTACTCCTTCCTCCTATATATACCTACGTACCCCCAAACGATCAGACACGGAGCCAAAAACCTAATTCCACCGCCACAACCTTCTGTATCCACGAGATCCCATCTTGGGGTCTGTTTCGGAGCTCCGCCGGAGGGGGCATCCATCATGGAGGGCTTCTACATGATCATCATAGCCTCTCCGATGAAGTGTGAGTAGTTTACCTCAGACCTTCGGGTCCATAGTTAGTAGCTAGATGACTTCTTCTCTCTTTTTGGATCTCAATACAAAGTTCTCCCCCTCTTTCGTGGAGATCTATTCGATGTAATCTTCTTTTTGCGCTGTGTTTGTTGAGACCGATGAATTGTGGGTTTATGATCAAGATTATCTATGAACAATATTTGAATCTTCTCTGAATTCTTTTATGTATGATTGGTTATCTTTGCAAGTCTCTTCAAATTATCAGTTTAGTTTGGCCTACTAGATTGGTTTTTCTTGCAATGGGAGAAGTGCTTAGCTTTGGGTTCAATCTTGCGGTGTCCTTACCCAGTGACAGAAGGGGCAGCAAGGCATGTATTGTATTGTTGCCATCGAGGATAACAAGATGGGGTATTTATCATATTACATGAATTTATTCCTCTACATCATGTCATCTTGCTTAAGGCGTTACTCTATTTTCATTAACGTAATACTCTAGATGCATGCTGGATAGCGGTCGATGAGTGGAGTAATAGTAGTAGATGCATGCAGGAGTCGGTCTACTTGTCTCAGACGTGATGACTATATACATGATCATACCTAGATATTCTCATAACTATGCTCAATTCTGTCAATTGCTCAACAGTAATTTGTTCACCCACCGTAGAAATACTTATGCTCTTGAGAGAAGTCACTAGTGAAACCTATGGCCCCCGGGTCTATTCTCATCATATCAATCTCCAACCACTTTATTATTGCTTTGCTTTTTTACTTTGCCTTTTATTTCACTTTGCATCTTTATATCAAAAATACCAAAAATATTATCTATCATCTCTATCAGATCTCACTCTTGTAAGTGACCGTGAAGGGATTGACAACCCCTAATCGCGTTGGTTGCGTTGAGCTATTGTTTTGTGTAGGTACGAGGGACTCGCGCGTAGCCTCCTACTGGATTGATACCTTGGTTCTCAAAAAGTGAGGGAAATACTTACGCTACTTTGCTGCATCATCCTCTCCTCTTCGGGGAAATCCAACGCAAGCTCAAGAGGTAGCAGCCTCCCATCCCCTTTCCCCTCTCCCTCGTTGCCATCAAAGGGGGCTGCCGGACTGTCGGAGAAGGTGCGACGAGGATCTGCCTCTCTGTCGCATGTTGGGGAGGGGGGGGGTTCAGAGCCAAGGCGACAACCTTGGGTAGTGGCATGACACCGACCTCAGCCAGTGGCATTCATAGGTGTTGGCTGGCTACCTTGGTCGGCCGGGCAGCAAGGTGGCGACGGGTGGAGACTGTGGGTTACGGTGTCCACGGGGGCGCCCGCTCGGGATCTGAAGCCTTCCGCCTTTAACTATCTCGGGGCCCTTGGTCAAATCTGGTCTCCGCCGCCCCATGTCACCAGCGTCGTATTTGATGTAGGGGTTAGCGGTGGATGTGGTGTCCGGAGAAATCCAGGTTTGCTCTGCCGGCCACGACAGCGACTTCGCATGATGGGCGCGCAGTCCCCTACCTATAGGCATAGTCGAGGTAGCTTAGCCTTCCTCCCTGCTCGTATACTAGGTGAAAGCCTAGATCCATCTGGATTGGGCGGTGGTGGTGCCCGAGGCGTCGTCACCTTCATGGAGGTGCTGCCTTTGGTGAGCTTGGGGTGGTGGTGTGCTCGATCTTGTTGGTATGCATTTGGCTGCGGCATGGAAGGTGTTTGTGGTGTCTCTGAGACGCTGCCAATTTTGTTCGCCTTTTTTGTGGTAGCTCATGGCTGTTTCCCACAGTCGACGTTATGAGCACATTTGGACAAGAGCTTGGGTTCCCCTGCTGTGGGCCATGTCCATATAGGGGTGGCGTGAGCTAGAGGTTGTTTTTTGCGGACTAGGTGTCTGTTCCAGGCTCTGTCATTGTATTTCTCCATTGTTTCTTTGTCATTAGCAGTCTCGCTCTCGCCATGCATTTGCTTCTCCTCGCGTGTAGGTTTCTTTTTAGTGCCCAGGTTTACCTTTGTTGAGCTCAGCGGTGCATGTTGGTGGTGCTCTGATTTGGTCTTCCAGGTGGCAATGCGTCGGTTTTACACCTTAGCTCTTGGGTGAGGGTCTGTATCTTCTGCCAGATCGATGCCTCATGTCGGGCGAGGGGGCAGGGAGCCCCTTTCAGAGAGGAGGAGGTCGTAACCAAATCGGCCAGAGCCCATGCAACCCACAAAGTGTTACTCTCACCTGCTAGTTGTGTCTCCTCAAGGCCTTGCTGGTGTGTTTGTGTCGTGGCCTGCTCTCGGTGGAGGGCTTCATTGACTTCAAGCTGTTTTTATGCCTTAGACTCTCCATTTTTGCTTGTAGGTTGTATGAAGCTTTGCTAGCCGTTTGCAAAGCAATGTCTATCTTTAACTTGTTTTCTTTTTCGTTCTTGTAAGTATGATGTAATCATGGCCGGTACAACGCCGGGCTTGACTTGAGCCTTCGTTCTAAAAAAACATTGCTCCCTAATCCATTCAACACCATGGAGATTCTTCGGACATACGAGTAATTCCATCTTCTTCACGATGAAACATGCTTGCAAGATTCAAAAGATAATAAAAATATGCATGCTTTATTTTGGTCTAAGGAAGATCATAAGTTGGCTAGACAACAATTGTGCTCTCAAGTTTTCGAAAAAGAAAGACTGAAAAAGATAAATGAACACTAGGAAAAAAGTCGAAGTTAAAAAAGAACACTGCGAAAAGATCACTCAAACCAGTGGTGGTGATTCCGGCAGCCGTTTCCGCCTCCCCGTCTCCATCACGCTACGCCGCTGGTCATCCATCGACTGCCCCACGCATTCATTCATTCCCAGTTACAATCACCATCCCGTTTCCTTCCCCCCTCTCTCGGTTCAACCACGTCTCCCCTTCTCCTCCTCTCCTCTTCCCCCTCTCCCGAGCCCCCGCTCCATGCCCTCCCGCCCGTAACCACCCATGGCCCTCTCCTCGCGCGCCGCCGCTTTCCCGCACGTCTCCCTCCCCTCCCCCCGCCCGCGCCCCGCCGCCGTCTCCCTCCGCCCCCCGCCTCCCCCGCGCTCGGTGCGGCTCGACCACGTCATCCCTGCCGACGCCGCCGAGCTCGGCCTCGCCGGGGGCGGGCTCCTGGCCGCCGCCATCGAGCACCTCGAGCGGGAGCCCGCCGCCGCGGCCGACGACAAGGCCCCGCTCGCCGACCTCTCCCCGAGGGAGCTCCAGCTCGTGCTCGTCTACTTCGCGCAGGAGGGCCGCGACGCCTACTGCGCGCTCGAGGTCTTCGACTGGCTGCGCCGCGCCGACCGCGTCGACGGCGAGACCATGGAGCTCATGACGGCCATCGCCTGCGGCTGGATCGAGCGCCTGGTGGGGGCCGGGGGTGACGTCTCCGACGTCTCCGCGCTCCTGGGGGAGATGGACTGCGTCGGCCTCCGCCCCGGGTTTAGCCTCGTCGAGAAGGCCGTCGCGCTCTACTGGGACCGCAGCGAGAGGGCGCGCGCTGTTGAGTTCGTCAGGGACGTGCTCAGGAGGGGGAGCGTGGCCGCGGGAGGGGAGTATGACGGCGAGCGTGGAGGCCCCGTCGGTTACCTCGCCTGGAAGATTATGGTAATCGGCTTCATCTATTCCCCTGCAATTTTACCCATGTCAGGTCCTGTGCTTGCTTGTACCTATTGTTTATGCACAATTGATTGTTGAGGCCTCTTAATTGTTCATATCTTTGCTAAACAAATTGTTCATATCGTGGCTACGGTTGGAAATAGTTTTTTTAAACTGGCACCGGAGGGGAGAGGCTCCCCACCTAAACATCTCATTTTGGAAAAGAGAATCGATACAGTTTATTAGGGAAACCGGATCAAAAACCTATGGTTGGAAATGGTAATTTCGTGATTCTCAGAACTGCCTGTTGAAAACCAACCTTCAGTTCTGGATTTTTGACATGATCTGGAACCTTTTTTTTAACGTTTCTAGTTTCACTTGTTCTATGTGTGATGGTACCTTTCGTGTTGGATAAGTTGTTGGGATGACAGCTGTCTTGTCTTCATTAGTTATGACACACATGTATATTACTTTAAGATGATCATCTTTGATTCTGCTTGTAGATTTATTCATCTCGTGACATGTTCTTATTGTATCTTATTAGGATAACACGCCTTTGATTATTGCATTGTAAGCACATGGTTCAGTTAATAAACTAAGGCCTGATTCCCATGCTGATCACATGCTTGCGTAAAGTTGTATTCTGTTTCCCGGTTTATATTCCATCATTACACTTATTATCATTATCGTTAGCATTGAAAATTTCAGTTGCAAATCACCATCAAATCTATAAGAGGTCAACTATTATACTATGAAGAAGCACCACAGCTTGTTGCTCCAAAACATTGACCAAGGATAGTCATGTCATTTACTTGTTCTGTACTTGCCAATTGATTTTTGTTTTATGGTCCTTATCCTAAACCTATGTGCTTCCGTTAGCAACATACTACACTACAAGCCAAAGACTCATAAACATTTTGATACTGGAGTGGTGCACAGTTAGCATATTTTCTTATGTTTTGATGACTTTTATCTCGGTATGATGAGTCTCTAGTACTCAGAATTAGCGAGTATGCTTTGGTTTGGATATCTTTGAACTATGGTGTTGCTGCGCGTAAATCAAAGTGGATTGATGCACTGATTTCTACTACAAGTCTTAAGGATCATATTTACCAACTTACCACGCATCTCTTTCTTTTGCCTGGAAACTGTGTGATAACTTTAAGCACTCATCACATCCTAGCTGCTTATAAACACCATTCCATGCTCTTTCTGTCTCTGATATATCTTGGCTCCAGTTTTTTAATGTTCTGTATTACTTTTGTTTTGGTAGATGGACGGGGACTACAGAGATGCTGTTAAATTGGTCATTGAATTCAAAGAGAGTGGACTGAAACCTGAAGTATATAGTTATCTTATTGGATTGACTGCCTTGGTTAAAGAGCAAAAGGAATTCTCAAAGGCATTGCGTAAGTTGAATCTGTCAGTGAAGGATGGCTCAATTGCCAAACTGGATGCTGAGAGCATGCGCAACATCGAGAATTACCAATCCAAATTATTAGGGGATGGTGTTCTTTTATCAAATTGGGCAGTTCAGGAAGGTAGCAGTGAGGTTCTAGGACTTGTGCACGAGAGGCTCCTTTCATTGTACACTTGCGCTGGTTGTGGCTTAGAAGCTGAGCGCCAACTTTGGGAATTGAAGCTTGTTGGTAGGGAACCTGATACACAGCTCTATGATGTTGTCTTGGCCATTTGTGCTTCTCAAGGGGAAGCTGCTGCTGTTAGACGATTGCTTGCAGGAGTCGAGTCAACCAGTGCAGGAAGAAGGAAGAAGTCTATGTCATGGCTCCTGCGAGGCTACCTTAAAGGTGGTTTCTATCTGGATGCCTCGGAAACACTTTTGCGGATGCTTGATATGGGCTTATCTCCTGATTACCTGGACAGAGCGGCTGTACTGACTGCACTGCAGAGAAACATACAGGAATCCGGCAACCTAGAATCATACATGAAACTCTGCAAGCGCCTATCTGAGACAGATCTGATCGCACCGTGCGTCCTATATCTGTATGTACGCAAATTCAAGCTGTGGATGATGCGCATGCTGTGAGGGTCTCGACAAAGCCTTGAATCATCTGTGGGTGCTTCAGACGTGTTCATGGCTTCGATTAGGTATAGGATGCCCCGACTACGGTGAACCAACTGATGCACAATCATGGTTCCTTGTATATTTTTGACCGGAAAGGAGCTCCCCATGAGCGTTCACCCCCATCAGAGCTGCTGTCTTATTGTCTGAGCAGACTACATGAGTGTAAATTTTCAGTGTACCATCCCCAGTTGTGTGGAACGGAGGGCGCTGGCTGCTGTAGGGGAGCATATACCTCTTACGAAACATTACGTGTATATAGTTGAACAAAAACAAACTTGTAAAGTTGTGATATACCTCAGTTGTCTTCGTAATCTTGTATGTAGCCCTTATCTGTTTTTGTTGATCCTGCTGTACCTTTTGAACATGAAATCATTGAAACTGGGTGCCTCTTTTATGGCCTAAACAGTTGCTGGAAGATATTTGAGATGAAGAACAAATCTCTGTTGCCTTTTCAAAGGTCCACTAGGGTAGGAATCTGACTGGCAGAGATTCTGTTGCTCAAGTTACTTCTGCTACTCTGTTTGCTACAAAACTTGCTACCGTTACCGTTACTATTGTTATCACTGCTATCATATTGCTGTACTACTAATAAATTACTGCAAGGAAGTGATTCTTAGGTGTGGTTGAATTGATAACTCAACTGCTAAGGCTTATAAATATTCTTTGGCTCCCTTTTGGTCGAATCAATAAATTTGGATGAAATACCCTCGAAGACTGTTTTGATCCCATATACTTGTGGGTCATCATTTGCACGCTTAAGGGTCATCGATCTTTTGAGTACCAGATGGGTTAGGAGTTTGAGAGAAAAATCATCTAGAAAGTTTTGGAGATGTTAAAAGCATTTCGGAGAGGGGACCAAAAGTGCTTCGGAGAAAACCGGGAGACCGAAAAAAATTCAGGAGGAGATTAAATGAACCCCAAATAGCATAGTTTCTAAACCTCTCGAAAGTGCTAAGGGGTGCCACGGGTCTGCCCTATTGAGAAGGCCTGAAGGGGCGGGGGGGGGGGGACCTAGAGTAGGGTCATGGACCTGTCCAAGATACCCTCCCCAAGGACATCTCTAAAAGAACCAGAAACATTTGAAAAAGAATCATCATCCACTCGACCATGAAACAATGTTCCACTCGACAGTCTTAGAGACACTCGACCGCGCAGACAACCACTCGACTACCGGGAAGGTCTAAGGCCACTCCGCTCTGCAACGGCCGGGAATTAAGTCATAGCTTTAATAGTCATTATGTGTCTTTATTACCGGCGTTACCAGTAATGCCCCTTTCTTAATGTAATGCCCCTTTCTTAATGTACATTGAACTCTGTATGACGGAGGGGAGCTGGGGTCTTTGCGCACTCTATATAAGCCACCCCCCTCCTCTGGGACAAGGGTTTGCACCCCCTGTAACTCACACGCTCATAATCCAATCGATCGCCTCTGGGCTCCGAGACGTAGGGCTATTACTTCCTCCAAGAAGGGCCTGAACTCGTAAAACTTGCGTGTACAACTCCTCCATAGTTAGGATCTTGCCTCTACATCACCTATCCCCTATTCTACTGTCAGACTTAGAACCACGACAGTTGGCGCCCACCATGGGGCAGGTGTCTTAGCGACTTGTTGGAGAAGTTGCAATTTTTTCCGATCTCCTTCATCATGGTTTCAGGCCGAGGTTTGGCCGAGGGCCGCGAGATCCGTCTCGGCGCGCTCGTGTTTGTCGCCGGCGACTCTGCTTGGCTTCAGGAGGCTCCACTCGACGTCGACGCACTCCCCGTCCGCGGGGCAACGCACTTTTGCGCGTGCGTCCGCGGCGTCCTCCTGTGGCAGCCGTCGACCCAGTATTGGTCGGCTCCTTTGGCTTCCTCCCTCCCTGTCGCCCGCCGGCGCAAATGTTCCGGTTGGTCAAGGCTTCAGCGGTGGATGAGGCATGCGGTGGCTCGCCAGCCGGCCACCCCCCAAGTCGCGGCGATTGAGCCCGACGAAACTCTCTACGGCCTGTTCGACCTGTCGACTGGCTCCGCAGAGACTGCATCCGAGTGCGACAACAGTGATCCCGCGGCGGAGGTTCTGATGGTCGATGGACCTCGCGGTCCTCCCGGCTTCCCCCGCGTCGACGGTGGCGACGATGAAGGCGATCCATCCCACGCCCACGAGGAGTACCTCCCTGAGCCCCTTTCTTCGCAGCAGAGGGAAGAACTCCGCCGCCGGAACATGGATGCACTTCAGACTCCTATCGTTGGAGAAACCCCCGAGGCCCGGGCCTTGGAGGACGCGCGCCTGGCCAACCTGGCTGAGCGCACTCGACTGGAGAACCTCCAGCGCGCACTCGACGAGTGTGCGCGTCAGCGGGTTTCAGAATCCAGTCGACGTCAACTCTTTCCACCTCCGACTCAGGTATATTGAACTCCGATCCAGAATCTTACAGCTGCAGCTCGAATAGCAGAGTCCATTCAGCCCTCCCAGTCAGAAGCTGGCAGAGGCTTAATGCAGATCAGAGCTTTACTCCGGGCAGCGGGAGAACATAACACAGCTGTATCACAGTCGCGGAATAGGATCCATAGCAGGTCCGTTATGGCGGATACAGTTCAGTCGGCTCACAGCCCAAGATCGCCCCTGAGGCGTGAGGGACGTGGAGACCGATGCGATCAGTACAGAAATCGTGAGCAGTATGATCACCGACTCGATCACGATGATCGTCGTCGAGTGCCCACGCCTCCCCCAAGGAGTGGGTCATACGTGCCTCGACAACATGATGACAGGCGCCCTCATAGCGGTGGGCGAAGAATTCCAGTCGACCCCAGGGAGCCAGGCTTTCATGTGAGATCTATTCTCATTCAGGGTTTGGTCGATAGAAACAGAGCTCACAGAGAAGGCCATGATAGAGATCTACCAGCAAGCAGCAGAGTGCATGTCTCAGGTCTAGAGTTCTTCAGCAGAGCCATCAGGGCCGCAGTGATTCCTCCCAACTTCAGGTTGGCGACTGGAGTCAGTAAGTTCACTGGGGAGTCCAAGCCTG
Source organism: Aegilops umbellulata (assembly GCA_032464435.1). Classification (NCBI taxonomy): domain Eukaryota; kingdom Viridiplantae; phylum Streptophyta; class Magnoliopsida; order Poales; family Poaceae; genus Aegilops; species Aegilops umbellulata. Next base: position 366,989,240 of record CP136054.1, on the reverse strand, counting down.
ACACTTGGCTTGAAGACTACCGAGTGGCTATTCAGATTGGTGGCGGCAACGATGAAGTGGCCATGAAACACCTTCCTCTGATGCTGGAAGGCTCGGCCAGAGCATGGCTGAATCAGTTAGCACCCAGCAACATTTACAGTTGGGAAGATCTTGCCCGAGTGTTTGTCAGAACTTTTGAAGGAACATGCAAGCGACCAGCAGGGTTGACAGAGCTGCAATCTTGTGTGCAGAAGTCGAATGAAACTTTGAGGGACTATATCCAGAGATGGATCACGTTGCATCACACTGTGGAGAATGTGTCTGATCACCAAGCAGTTTGTGCCTTCAAGGAAGGCGTCAAATATCGAGATTTGAATCTGAAGTTCGGTCGGACTGGAGATATGTCTCTGAGTCAGATGATGGAGATTGCCACCAAGTATGCCAACGGTGAAGAAGAAGATCGGCTCCGGAGCGGCAAACACAAAACAGTCGCCCATGAAACCGGAGGAGGAAACTCCAGTCGGAAGCAGAAGCGCAAAGCCGAGCTAGCTGCTCCTGGAGAAACCTTAGCCGTGACTCAAGGGAAATTCAAGGGGAAGCCCAAAGGGCCATGGAATCCCAAGAAAATAAAAGACCAGGATGGAAACGATGTGCTGGATTTGCCGTGCCACATCCACACAAAGAAAGATGAGGAGGGTAAAATCATTTACCCGAAGCATACCACTCGGCAGTGTCGACTCCCGATCCAGAAATTCTGAGAGAAACAACCCAAAGAGAAGGAGAAAGGGTCGGACAAAGTTGAGGACAAGGAGGAAAGTGATGATGTGTAACACCCCGGTGTAATGATGCTACAGTAACCCTTGGGGTTAAGTTCATAATTTTGCTAAACAAGTTCCTGATCATTATTGTCTCATGTTTCTTTCAATTTTCTCTTTGAATGCAAATTCAAATGCTAAGTGAAATTCAAAAGTGCTCAAACATGAAAACTAAAATGTTCATCATGTGGAAAATATTCTTCTGGTAATATTGGTGGTGAACCAATATTTTTGCAAAATGTCTAAATGGCCTAAAATAGCTATATCAACAAGTTGTTAAAAAAAGGCAAAAGCTTAAAAAAAAGAGAAGCAAAGAAAAGGAAGCCCCCCTGGCCTAACTGGGCCTCTTGGCCCAGCTGGCCGCGACCAGCTAGGCCGGCCCAGCCACCCCCCCGGTCGTCTTCTGTTCAAGCGACCCCGTCGCTACAGGGACGAGTCCCCGCCGGATCGCCTCGCCGGCGACGCCCCGAGGGGATAAGGCCGACCCCTCGGGCTCCTCCCCCTCGGCCTCGTCATCCCCCTCACACAAATATCTCCCTCGCCTCCCTCCTCTAGATCCCCTTCTTCCCCTCCTTTCCTTCCTCCCCTGTGTCCACCCGACGCGGTCGCTGCTGCCGCTTCGTCGTGGCCGTGGCCGACGACCTCCCAGAGCCACGCGAAGATGTCGAGGAGTACCGCCGTCATCACCTGCGTCGACTACGGCAAGCAGCGCGAGCTGGGAGGCGCTGCAGCCCCGGATCCCCGTCGTCTTCAACCTCGGGCACTGCCGCCCTCGCCGTCGAATTTCGGCATCTGCGAGCCTCCCTCAAGCCGCCTTTTGCACACCTACAGGCTCCCGGTGAGCCGCACGTCCCCTCCTCCCCCTCTCCTTTCGCTCTCGCGCGCCTCCTAGCTAGCTCGCCCGTCGTCGCCCGAGCGCGTTGCCGCCGACGAGCTCGGCGCCGTGGCCATGGTCGCCTTCACATACGGCCGAGGGACGCATCGTGCTCCTGAGGTTCCCAGGGGCCCAACACGCGCGTCCGCTGCTCTCGCCGATGCCCCGTAGCCCGATCCCCGCCAACGCCCGTTTCGGCCGTCCGCCCCGCTCGACGCCGTCGTCGTTGCAGCCCGCACCCGCCCAAGCCAAGGCCATAGTTGGATGCACCACTCCTACCGCGTCCGAACGAGCCCGGCCGAGCTCGAAACGGCCCCTTGTGGCGCTTCTCCGGCGAAGTCCCGAGCCGCGCCGCCGCGATCTGCGTCGCCGGAGCTTCACTGTCGGCCACGCCGACGTGGCTGGCCTGACCCCCCTGGGTCACTGCCAGTCGGGCCCCTGGCCCCTTGTTGACCAGTTGACCTAGTCAACTGTGCTGACTGGGCAGGCCCCAGCCACTGACGTGAGGGCCCCACCGCTTAATCCTCTAATTAAAACAATTTAATAATTATAACTAATTAGTGTAGTTAATTAGACACTGACAGGTGGGCCCAGAAGTTTTACTAATTAAATTTAGATTAGTTTGAACTCTGTTTAACCCACTGTCTATGACAGGTGGGTCCCCCATGTCAGTTTTGACCAGTCAACTGGTCTGTTGACTGCTGACGTCACACGTACGTCATGCTGACGTCATTTTTTCCCGTTTCTGTTAATTTAAATAAATCCAGAAAATGGTTTAATCTTTGAAAAATCATAGAAAATTAACCGTAAGTCAGATGAAAATGTTTTCTACATGAAAGTTGCTCAGAACGACGAGATGAATCCGAATACACGATCCGTTCGTCTGCCATATGCCCCTAACTACCTGAACATGCAACTTTTCCCCTCCGTTTCATCTGTTCGAAAATGCTAAACCTGGGGAAACATTCCCGGATGTTATCCCCCTTCGCCGGTAACATGTAGCACCGTGTTAGAACACGTCTAGCTCTGCTTGTTGTCCTGTTATGCTCTTGCTTACTATGTATTTACTGTTTCTTCCCCCTCTTCTCTCCGGTAGACCCCGAGACTGCCGCTGATGCCACTGTGATCGACTACGTCGACAACGATCCCTTCTTCTTGTCTGAGCAACCAGGCAAGCCCCCCCTTTGATCATCCCGATATCGCCCATTCCATACTCTCATGCTTGCATTAGATTTTGCTACTGTTATTGTTTGCCCCTTTTCTGATGCATAGCCTGTTTTTGTATCTGCTGTTGTACCTTACCTGCTTATCCTAAACTGCTTAGCATAGGTTGGTTAGTGATCCATCAGTGACCCCCACTTGTCCTTGTTGCCCCCGCTTCATCATCGACGAATCGATCTACGTGATCGAAGACCAGGCCCCGTCACCGCACATCACTTCCCCTTAGTTGCTTGACACTACTGGGTTACTATCGAGTACCGAGGGTGAACCTCTTCAGCACTTCTGATGTTAACCCTGTAGAGTAGTCATTCGGTCGTGGTCATCGAGGGTGATTTCCTCCTTAACCACTTTCGATACGACTCTGTCGTGCAACCCCTCAAGTGTGAACCTCGGGGTGATTCCTCTTACGTTCACTTTGATGATTACATCTAGTGGAATTCATCGGGGGTGATTCCTCGGGTTTTCCCCTTGATGTTTGGACACACGGATACTTGGACTTTACCACTGTTACTTGGAAAGACGGGTCGACCCTGAGGGGTACCCGCCCGAGCTTAATTGCGAGTGATGTGGAGTCGGGCGGACCTGGAAGGTGCCCGCCAGATAATTACGAGGCGTGGCCGGGCATTCCTAGCCCTTGCCGCAAGTCCTTGAGACGGGGCAATGGGGTCACCTCTTTTGCGAGTCTCTGCTTGTTACCGCGCGTTCCTAATCCACTACGATTTGGATATTTGATCCGAGGGGCCTCTGGCCTGATAGCACTAACCATCACGTGGGCATAGTATGGGCGTTCTGCGTCATATGCATCAGCCGAAGCTTAATAGACGTCAGCGACTAAGTGGCGCGCGCCGGGTTGGACTGGTAAGCTCCTTCCTTTTTAGGAAGGTAGTTAGGTCTGCTCACCGGCCGCGTACGCAACGTGCAGGAGTTCCCGGGGAGATGGCCCATGACCCCTGGGGGCATAGGTGTAGTCCGGCGTGCTGGCCTCTCTATTAAGCCTAGGTCTGGTTGCGGCGTATTGTTTGGCCGAGGCCGGGCATGACCCAGGAAAGTGTGTCCGGCTGGAGTTAATCGAGCGTGATGGGTAAGTTGGTGCACCCCTGCAGGGAAGAAAACATCTATCGATAGCCTGTCCTACGGTAACAGACACTTGGAGTTGTATCCCGATCGATACAACTAGAACTGGATACTTGTGATGAGAACTGGATGGTGATGAGGATTGGATTGTGATGATAACTGGATAGTATGGCTCTGAGATTTCTTTCTCGCAGGGAGTCGAGAAAGGATCTCTGGCCGAGGTTGATAACACCACTACTACTTTACTTTATGCTACTCTACTCCCTCCTGTTGCTGCAAGATGGTGGTTTCCAGAAGATGCTAGTCTTTGATAGGCTAGGCTTTCCCCTTCTCTTCTGGCATTCTGCAGTTCAGTCCACATATACTACCCCTTTTCTTTGATACCGATGCATAGTAGTGTAGATCCTTGCTTGCGAGTACTTTGGATGAGTACTCACGGTTGCTTTGCTCCCCCTTTTCCCCCTTTCTTCTTCTTTCCGGTTGATGCAACCAGATGTCGGAGCCCAGGAGCCATATGCCACCGCCGATGCATACTACTACGTGGAGACCGCCGACGACCAGGAGTAGTTAGGAGGCTCCCAGGCAGGAGGCCTTTCCTTTTCGATCGAAGTTGCTTTTGTGCTAGCCTTCTTAAGGCAAACTTGTTTAACTCATGTCTGTACTCAGATATTCTTGCTTCCGCTGACTCTTGTGTTTCCGAGTTTATGTATTCGAGCCCTCAAGGCCCCTGGCTTGTAATATAAAGCTTGTATTATTTTAATTTGTGTCTAGAGTTGTGTTGTGATATCTTCCCGTGAGTCCTTGATCTTGATCGTACACATTTGCGTGCATGATTAGTGTACGATTAAATCGAGGGCGTTACAAGTTGGTATCAGAGCCGACTGCCTGTAGGTAGCCCCCTTTCCAACTCCTCTGCCGAAGTTGAGTCTAGTCATCCAAAACTGTTTTACTAACTTGGCTGTGTGGCTTACCGACCCATGTCGCCATTGGGTGGTATTAGGATCTTTTACTCCTCGTCTATACTCTGGGACTCTGATCTCTCTCCCATTCGGGTTAAATGAATTTACTAACTTTCACATTAGGATCCCGTGACCACATTCACCCCGAAGTTGGATAAAGCCATAGTTATTCCTTAGAATAGCATTTTGAGTAGTGCACACCCTGTCGTGTTGACTACTAAGTGGTATCCATCGTACCTCTTTCATTATGCTTGTTTCATCATGAATGATCCTTATTTTTGCAAATGCTCAATGCTGAACTACCCCTGTTACATGTTAGCAGGATGGTTAGACCCGCTGGACGTGGCCGTGGTGCCAACGATCCACCACCGCCTGAATTCTTTGCTGGAATGATGCAACGGTTTGAGTTGAATCGCCAGTTCATGGAAGGAATGATGGCTCAGTTTCCTCGTTCGAATATGAATCAACAACCAACCCTAGTAACTCTGCAGGACTTCATGCGCCTCAATCCAACTATCTACCGCAGCTCAACTCAACCCCTTGATGCTGATGACTGGCTCCGCGACATCACATATGAAATGGAGTCTGCTAGTGTTGCCCCTGCCAGCTATGTCACCTTTGCATCTTTCTTTCTGAAGGGTCCCGTTGCTCAATGGTGGGACAGCCATAGGCGTACCCTACTTGCTTGAACGGTCATCACTTGGCCGGATTTCCAAGCCGCCTTTCGTGCCCGCTTCATTCCTCAGGGAATCATGGACAAGAAGAAGCGAGATTTCTGCAACCTCACCCAAGGCAACAAGTCTGTAGATGCTTATCAGCGGGAATTCTTGGACTTGTCCCGTTATGCTGAAGAAGACATTGCTACTGATGCTCGTAAGCAGGAAAAGTTTCGTGATGGACTTCAACCTGATATCAAGCTAGCACTACTCGTTCATGACTTTGCCGACTTCGCCACCTTGGTGAACAAGGCTATTCAGGTGGAGACTGGTCTTCAGGAACACCGGGGATCCCTCAGGCGCAGCCGTGACGCTGGCTCATCTTCGGGCCCGTCAGCGCAGAAGCGTCGGATATGGATTCCCCACAGCATGTATCGTCCAACTGCACCTGCACCAAGACAGTCCTATGCTGCACCTCGTCTACCTCCTCCGCCGCAGAGGCAGCCTCTTCGAGATGTACCACCCCAAGCTTCTGCTCCTAACCCCAATGATGGTCTGTGCTTCAGATGTGGCCGCCCCGGTCACCTCGCCAAAGAGTGCAATCAGAAAAAGAATCAGCTGGCTCTGCCTTCAATTGGTCGTAACAATCAGCCCCATAACAACAATGTCAGACCTTATGGTCGTGGTCAGGCTAATCATGTTGATCTGAATGAAGCTCAAGACCAGCCTGCCACTGTGATGGGTACTCTTCTCGTTAATTCAGTACCGGCTTCTGTTTTATTCGATTCAGGAGCATCGCATTCATTCATGTCAGAAAGTTTTGCATACGCACACGACATTCGATGCGAGCCCATGAACACTCCGATAGTGGTACGCAACCCTGCGGGCCGATGTCAAACTACCATGATTGGTCGCGACGTTCCTGTTGAAATTGAAGGGTTGGAATTCCTTGTTTCTCCCATTATTCTGGAGTGTTCCAATATTGACCTCATTCTGGGAATGGAATGGTTGAAAGCGCATACTGCCTCTATCGTTTGCGCTACCAAGGTCGTTCACCTCCTACAACCTTCAGATGAGATAGTAACCTACCAGGCTCAGCTTGTTCAAAACGCTGAAGCACGACTCTATGCTTTGAATGCATTGAACGCAACACCTCTTGAGGGAATTGAAAAGATTCCAGTCGTTCGCGACTTCCAAGACGTATTTCCAGAAGAGATTCCAGGAATACCCCCTGCCTGGGCTGTCGAGTTCGTCATCGACTTGAAACCAGGCACCGTTCCTATTGCCAAATGACCCTACAAGATGCCACCTCATGAACTCCTTGAACTTAAGGAGGAAATCGACAAATCTCTTTGCAAGGGTTTCATTCGTCCAAGTTCCTCTGCTTGGGGAGCACCTTCTCTCTTCGTTAAGAAGAAGGACGGAACGAACCGTTTGATCCAAGACTATCGTCCTATCAACCAAGCTACAATCCAGAACAAATATCCCCTTCCTCGGATCAATGATCTGTATGATCAACTGGCTGGTTCATCGATATTCTCTAAACTCGACTTGAGGTTGGGTTACCATCAGATCCGTGTTCGTGAGGAGGATATTCCAAAGACCGCATTAGTCACTCGTTATGGTTCTTACGAGTACACCGTCATGTCTTTTGGTTTGACCAATGCTCCAGCTACATTCTCTCGTCTGGTGAACTACATATCCATGTATTACCTCGACAAGTTCGTCGTAGTCTATCTGGATGATATCCTGGTATATTCGAAGAACAAAGAAGAACATACTGAACATCTTCGTCTTGTTCTGGAGAAGCTTCGAGAGCATCAACTTTATGCCAAATATTCCAAGTGCGAATTCTGGCTTCCTGAAGTCACCTACCTTGGTCATGTCATCTCCAAGGATGGTATTGCCGTCAACCCAGAGTGCGTTCAGGCTATTCTTGACTGGACCCCTCTGAAGACTGTCAAGCAAGTCAGAAGCTTTCTCGGACTTGCCAGCTATTGCCGCCGTTTTGTCAAGAACTTCTCCAAGATCGCCAAGCCACTGACTAATCTGCTTCACAAAGGCGTTAAGTTCGATTGGACTGAAAAGTGTTAGGAAAGTTTCCAGGCACTCAAGGACAAGCTGACTTCTGCCCCAGTGCTTGCTCCCCCTGATTCTCGCAAGGACTTCGTCATCTATTGTGACGCTTCACGACAAGGATTAGGCTGTGTCCTAATGCAAGAGCGCAGAGTGATTGCTTATGCCTCCTGTCAAGTATGTCCTCACGAAGAGAACTACCCAGTTCATGACCTTGAGCTTGCCGCGGTTATCTTTGCACTAAAGCTATGGCGACAGTATCTTCTCGGTAATCGTTGCGAGATCTTCACCGATCATCAGAGTCTGAAGTACCTGTTTACTCAGCCAGATCTGAACCTCCGTCAGCAGCGATGGATGGAAGCTATTGCTGACTACAACTGCGGTATATCTTATACACCTGGCAAGGCTAATGTAATGGCCGATGCCCTGAACCGAAAGTCTTATTGCAATAATCACCAGGTCTACAAAGCTCAACCCCGCCTTTATGAAGAGCTATGCAAGCTGAACCTTCAACTAGTTCCACAGGGTTCTCTGAATAACCTTGTCTTGGAACCAACTCTTCTTAAAGCAATCAAGTCTGCTCAAGCCAAAGATGCTCATGTTGATCTGATGAAAAAGGATCTTGCCTTAGAGAAATCCAGAGATTTCTCACTTGGTGAAGATGGAACCCTATACTTCAGAGATCGCATTGTAGTACCCAGGTTCGAGCTTATGACAGAGAAGGTGATGAAAGAAGCGCATGACACCCCTCTCTCTATTCATCCGAGAAGTACCAAGATGTATCTAGACATCCGTCAGAAGTACTGGTGGTCTAATATGAAGCAAGACATCGCTCGATATATTGAAGAATGTGACGTTTGTCGTCGCGTCAAAGCAGAACATCAGAAACCGGCTGGACTTCTGCAACCGCTTCCGATTCCTGAATGGAAGTGGGATAAGATCCAAATGGACTTCGTCACTGGCCTTCCCAAGTCTCAGAAAGGTAATGATGCTATCTTTGTCGTCATCGACCAATTCTTGAAGGTTGCTCACTTTCTGCCAGTCAAGGAGACCATCACTGCTAGTCAATTAGCAAACTTGTATATCTCCAGAATTGTGTCACTCCATGGCATTCCGAAGGAGATCAGTTCAGACCGCGGCAGTATTTTCACTTCTAAGTTCTGGGATAGTTTCCAAGAGGCAATGGGGACTCATATTACCTGGAGCACTGCTTATCATCCCCAATCCCAAGGCCAAGTCGAGCAAGTCAATTAAATTCTTGAAGACATGCTTCGGGCTTGTGTTATTTCTTTCGGCAAGAAGTGGGAAGAATCTCTCCCTTATGCGGAGTTCTCTTATAACAACAGCTATCAAGCCAGCTTGAAGATGGCACCCTTTGAAGTGCTATATGGATGTAAGTGCCGAACCCCTCTGAATTGGTCAGAAACTGGGGAACGGACGCTCATTGGTCCAGACATTATTCAACAAGCTGAAGAGCAGGTTCGCATTGTCTGGGATAATCTCAAGGCGTCCCAGTCCCGCCAGAAGAGCAACTATGACCGGAAACACTGGGGTTCAACTTATCAACCTGGTGAACAAGCTTATCTGCGTGTCACTCCTTTGAGAGGCACTCATCGGTTCGGAGTCAAGGGCAAGCTAGCTCCGTGCTACATCGGTCCTTTCCGCATTCTGGCCCGTCGTGGACTGGTGGCTTATCAATTGGAGTTGCCACCTCAGTTCTGTCATGTTCATGATGTCTTCCACGTGTCGCAACTTCGTCGATGCTTCAAGGATCCGGAACGTGAAGTGGATCCGGAATTGATTGAAGTTCAAGATGATCTCACATACAAGGAGCATCCGATCTGCATTCTTGAAGAAGCTGAACGTCGAACATGCCAGAAGGTTACCAAGTTCCTCAAGGTGCAGTGGTCAAATCATTCTAAGGATGAAGCCACTTGGGAACGCGAGGATAACCTCCGTGCTGAATACCCCGACCTGTTCCCTTCTTGACCTCTTAATTCTCGGGACGAGAATTTCTTTTAGAGGAGGAGAGTTGTAACACCCCGGTGTAATGATGCTACAGTAACCTTTGGGGTTAAGTTCATAATTTTGCTAAACAAGTTCCTGATCATTATTGTCTCATGTTTCTTTCAATTTTCCCTTTGAATGCAAATTCAAATGCTAAGTGAAATTCAAAAGTGCTCAAACATGAAAACTAAAATGTTCATCATGTGGAAAATATTCTTCTGGTAATATTGGTGGTGAACCAATATTTTTGCAAAATGTCTAAATGGCCTAAAATAGCTATATCAACAAGTTGTTAAAAAAAGGCAAAAGCTTAAAAAAAGAGAAGCAAAGAAAAGGAAGCCCCCTGGCCTAACTGGGCCTCTTGGCCCAGCTGGCCGCGACTAGCCAGGCCGGCCCAGCCAGCCCCCCCGGTTGTCTTCTGTTCAAGCGACCGCGTCGCTACAGGGACGAGTCCCCGCCGGATCGCCTCGCCGGCGACGCCCCGAGGGGATAAGGCCGACCCCTCGGGCTCCTCCCCCTCGGCCTCGTCATCCCCCTCGCACAAATATCTCCCTCGCCTCCCTCCTCTAGATCCCCTTCTTCCCCTCCTTTCCTTCCTCCCCTGTGTCCACCCGACGCGGTCGCCGCTGCCGCTTCGTCGTGGCCGTGGCCGACGACCTCCCAGAGCCACGCGAAGACGTCGAGGAGTACCGCCGTAATAACCTGTGTCGACTACGGCAAGCAGCGCGAGCTGGGAGGCACTGCAGCCCCGGATCCCCGTCGTCTTCAACCTCGGGCACTGCCGCCCTCGTCGTCGAATTTCGGCATCTACGAGCCTCCCTCAAGCCGCCTTTTGCACACCTACAGGCTCTCGGTGAGCCGTACGTCCCCTCCTCCCCCTCTCCTTTCGCTCTCGCGCGCCTCCTAGCTAGCTCGCCCGTTGTCGCCCGAGCGCGTTGCCACCGATGAGCTCGGTGCCGTGGCCATGGTCGCCTTCACATACGGCCGAGGGCCGCATCGTGCTCCTGAGGTTCCCAGGGGCCCAACACGCGCGTCAGCTGCTCTCGCCGATGCCCCGTAGCCCGATCCCCGCCAACGCCCGTTTCGGCCGTCCGCCCCGCTCGACACCGTCGTCGTTGCAGCCCGCACCTGCCCAAGCCAAGGCCACAGTTGGATGCGCCACTCCTACCGCGTCCGAACGAGCCCGACCGAGCTCGAAACGGCCCCTTGTGGCGCTTCTCTGGCGAAATCCCGAGCCGCGCCGCCGCGATCTGCGTCGCCGGAGCTTCACTGCCGGCCACGCCGACGTGGCTGGCCTGACCCCCCTGGGTCACTGCTAGTGGGGCCCCTGGCCCCCTATTGACCAGTTGACCTGGTCAACTGTGCTGACTAGGCAGGCCCCAGCCACTGACGTGCGGGCCCCACCGCTTAATCCTCTAATTAAAACAATTTAATAATTATAACTAATTAGTGTAGTTAATTAGACACTGACAGGTGGGCCCAGAAGTTTTACTAACTAAATTTAGATTAGTTTGAACTCTGTTTAACCCACTGTCTATGACAGGTGGGTCCCCCATGTCAGTTTTGACCAGTCAACTGGTCTGTTGACTGCTGACGTCACACGTACGTCATGCTGACGTCATTTTTTTCCGTTTCTGTTAATTTAAATAAATCCAGAAAATGGTTTAATCTTTGAAAAATCATAGAAAATTAACCGTAAGTCAGATGAAAATGTTTTCTACATGAAAGTTGCTCATAACGACGAGATGAATCCGAATACACGATCCGTTCGTCTGCCACATGCCCCTAACTACCTGAACATGCAACTTTTCCCCTCCGTTTCATCTGTCCAAAAATGCTAAACCTGGGGAAACATTCCCGGATGTTATCCCCCTTCGCCGGTAACATGTAGCACCGCGTTAGAACACGTCTAGCTCTGCTTGTTGTCCTGTTATGCTCTTGCTTACTATGTATTTACTGTTTCTTCCCCCTCTTCTCTCCGGTAGACCCCGAGACTGCCGCTGATGCCACTGTGATCGACTACGTCGACGACGACCCCTTCTTCTTGTCTGAGCAACCAGGCAAGCCCCCCCTTTGATCATCCCGATATCGCCCATTCCATACTCTCATGCTTGTATTAGATTTTGCTACTGTTATTGTTTGCCCCTTTTCTGATGCATAGCCTGTTTTTGTATCTGCTGTTGTACCTTACCTGCTTATCCTAAACTGCTTAGCATAGGTTGGTTAGTGATCCATCAGTGACCCCCACTTGTCCTTGTTACCCCCGCTTCATCATCGACGACTCGATCTATGTAACACCCCGGATGTAACTTGCCATACTTGTAACTCCAGCTCTTGCCATTTTCGGTAATGTGATATGATATTCCCTCCGTGGTTGGGTTTTCCTTCTTTTGCATCTTGTTCATGCCATACATTTCATGTCATGTCATCATGTGCATCGCATTCGCATACGTGTTCGTCTTATGCATCCGAGCATTTTCCTCGTTGTCCGTTTTGCAATCCGGCGCTCCTATGTTCCCCGGCGTCCCCTTTTACCTTTTTCCGTGAGCGGGTATTAAACTTTCTCGGAATGGACCGAGGTTTGCCAAGCGGCCCTGGTATAACACCGGTAGACCGCCTGTCAAGTTTCGGGTCATTTGGAGTCTGTTTGATACTCCAACGGTTAACCGGGTAACCGCAAAGGCCTCTTTGTGTGCAGCCCAACACCCCTTTCAAAGTGGCCCAAAACCCATCTAAGTCATCTCCATCCTCTCGGTCGTCGGATCACGATCGCGTGGCCGAAAACCGCATCTCATTTGGAGCATCCTACCTCCTTCTACCTATAAATATGTGTCTCTCCCCGAGATTTCGGGCAGATGAAACCCTAACCCGCTCCCCCTCGCGCCGCCGGACGTTTCTTTCTCCGTCGCCAGACATCGCTCGGTTTGGACCAGCAATCGAAGGAGAACTGGCCCGGGGGTTAAAAATGAAGATGATCCTCGGGCTCGCGAAAACCCGGGGGAAAAAGGCTTAGGTGGCAAATGCCCTCGATGCGGCTATAGCTCCCACGTGTCGAGGCACGACTTAGAGGCATAACCGCATTGAAAGCAATGTCACAAGTGAGGTAATCTTCACACAACCCATGTAATTCATAAGGGAAAGAGATACATAGTTGGCTTACAGTCGCCACTTCACACAATACATAAATAAACATTCATCATCCAGATTACACTCAAAGGTCCGACTACGGAACCAAAATGAAAGAAGACTAGCCCAGATGCTACACAGATCCCTGATCGTCCCAACTGGGCTCCACTACTGATCAAATGAAATGAAACAACACAATGAACAAGATCTTCATCGCCTTCCTCCTTGAGCTCGGGTGCGTCACCTGCACGGTTTCATCGGCACCTGCAAACTGGTTTTGGAAGTATCTGTGAGTCACGGGGACTCAACAATCTCACACCCGCGACATCAAGACTATTTAAGCTTAAAGGTAGGGCAAAAGGTATGAGGTGGAGCTGCAGCAAGCGACTAGCATATATGGTGGCTAACATACGCAAATGAGAGCGAGAAGAGAAGGCAAAGCACGGTCGATGAACTATGATCAAGAAGTGATCCTAGAACAACCTACGTCAAACATAACTCCAACACTGTGTTCACTTCCCGGACCCCGCCGAGAAGAGACCATCACGGTTACACACGCGGTTGATGTATTTTAATTAAGATCAACTTCGGGTTTTCTACAACCGGACATTAACAAATTCCCATCGCCACATAACCGCGGGCACGGCTTTCGAAAGTTCAAACCCTGCAGGGGTGTCCCAACTTTGCCCATGATAAGCTCTCGCGATCAACGAAGGATATTCCTTCTACCGGGAAGACCCGATCAGTCTCGGAATCCCGGACTACAAGACATTTCGACAGTAATAAAACAAGACCAGCAAAGCCGCCCGGATGTGCCGACAAATCCCGATAGGAGCTGCACATATCTCGTTCTCAGGGCACACCGGATGAGCCAGACGTCGGGTTGGCATAGACCCTGGTTGCCCAAGGGGCGCCGGACATCGCTCGGTTTGGAGCAGCAATCGAAGGAGAACTGGCCCGGGGGTTAAAAATAAAGATGACCCTCGGGCTCGCGAAAACCCGGGGGAAAAAGGCTTAGGTGGCAAATGGTAAAACCAAGTTTGAGCCTTGCTGGAGGAGTCTTATTCAAAGCGAACTGTCAAGGAGGTCCCATAAATCACCCAACCGTGTAAGGAACGCAAAATCAAGGAACGTAACACCGGTATGACGGAAACTAGGGTGGCAAGAGTGGAACAAAACACCAGGCATAAGGCCGAGCCTTCCACCCTTTACCAAGTATATAGATGCATTAATTAAACAAGAGATATTGTGGTATCCCAACATAATCATGTTCCAACATGGAACAAACTTCATCTTCACCTGCAACTAGCAACGCTATAAGAGGGGCTGAGCAAAGCGGTAATATAGCCAATCAACGGTTTGCTAGGACATGGATGGTTAGAGGCTGACAAGGCAATATGGGTGGCATGATATAGCAAGTGGTAGGTATCACAACAAAGGCATAGCAAAATAGCGAGCATCTAGCAAGCAAAGATAGAAGTGATTTCGAGGGTATGGTCATCTAGCCTGCAAGGTTCTCAGAGTTGTCGAAAGCTTGGTCTTCGTAAGCGTTCTCAACAGGTTCCTCGTTCACGTACTCGTCTCCCGGCTCTACCCAAGACAATAACACAAGCAAAGGAACAACTATCAACCACGATGCAATGCGCAATCAACATGATGCAAAACATGGCATGATATACGAGATGTAGTATGCAATGCATATGCGTGCTCCGGAAGGAAAAAGGATGAACAAGGCATAATCTTGGCAAACCAAGTATTCCACTGTAAAGGTGAGGTGATTTCGGTTGAAATCGATATAAAGATCACCGGAATCGGATGCACGTTTGCAAATGACAAGCAAAACAAGAATGACAAGATTCTGCCATTAACAGCATGATGCTACTTAGCAAGCAACAAGAAAATAAGCTAATGCACCCAAACGTACCAAAAGAGCATATGACAGTAATCTACTCAAGATGCTTGACAAAATATGAACACTGAGCTACGGCTAAATCACACCACAACAGTTTCAAACAAGCATGTCAAAAATGCAAAAGATGACAGGCTCACAGACTTAGTGAAATCAACAACATGCCAGAAATTAACATCAGGATGACATGTTTAGAGCAAGGAAACAACATGCTGCAGGAACAGGACATAGCAAAGTATAACATGGCATGAATCTACTCAAAGCATTGAACAAAAGTCCCTTACTGACCAAGAGCCAAAAAGGACCATAAAATATAATAACACCCATGTCAATCAAGCAAGTTTCGTTACAGATTTCAGACTTGGCAGAAAACTGGACATGTCAAAACAGATAACAAGTAGGCATGTTTCCGAGCTCGATGCACTCACTACAGAGCATTTCGTGATAAGCTAAGCATACATCCATCAAGAAAACATGGCATAGAAGCTAGACATGGCAAGAATACCATCATAGCATGCACGGATCAACTACAACAAGCTTGGCAAAATCGAATAATATGTAAACAACCTGCCAGTAACATTTTATAGCAAAAGTAGAGCTCGATTGACTCAAGCTATGGCACTCCATAATTAGAAACAAAGGCATGGATGGATAGATCAAGTCCGTATATTCAAAACAACCTTAGTGATCATGCTCAAAATGGGCATAGATCTCTCTGTAACAACATGAACACATGGCATAAAAATAACAGCAGGACATGACTTAGTGAAAATACCAAGTCTCTGAAATCAGCAACATTATGTACCCTAGTTTGCATGCTTGTGCTAATCACCACAAAGATCACAAAAATACATGGCATACACCCCTGTAAAGATGGCATGGCATATTACAAAACACATGTAGGACTCAACTTCATAGGATGCACACATCAATCATGGCAAAAATGACAAAAGTGCATGTTCTGAAACAGATCTGAAACTAACATCACATAGCCCTCTTCTAACAGCATTTCGGGCATCAAGATGCGCTCAAATGAAAATGATGCAATGAGATGAAATGATTTAATCATCGAGAGGAACAATTTGACATATTACACGCACGAAACAGAGCAGTATGCAAGGAGTTATGGCATGTACAATAGTGCACCAGAATGTAAGTATCCAGGGACTTGGAGAATATACCACTCCGGTCTAGGGTTGCACGGTTTTTGATGCAGCGCGGATCTCGCCGGAGAGACTCGCCGGAGAGACGCCGGGGAGGAGGGAGATGGCCGGAGACGGGCGAAGGGGCCAGATCCGAGGCGCTCCTCGCCGGATCCGGTCGGTGGAGGCGAGGGAGAGGCCGAGCGGCGCGGAGGCCGGCAACGAGCGCGAGCTCGCGCGGCTCCGGCGAGCGGCGCTAGGCGGCGATGCGGTGGCGGGCGGCGGAGCTTGGTGAGGGGGCGGTGGCGTCTGGCTGCGCGGGAGGCGAGGCGCGGGTCTCGGGAGGCGCGCGGTGAAGGGTGGCGGGGCGGAGCCGGCGGAGGACGGGCCCGGCGCGGTGGAGATCGTCGGCGGAGGACGGCGGCGGGCGCCGGCGTCGGAGCCGCGGGGACGGCGTTGGCGGCGGCCGGGCCCGGGCGGGCCGGCCTCGGGCCCCACGGGCCGCGGGCGGTGGGAGGCGCGGGGAGGAGGCGTGGCGGCGCGTGATTGGACGTGGCGGCGGCGGAGCTGATGTGGCATGACGGGATTGGTCGGAGTGATGTGTTGGGCAGACATGTCCGGCGACGGAGGAAGAAACATCCGGCGGCGCGAGGGGGAGCGGGTTAGGATTTCATCTGCCCGAAATCTCGGGGAGAGACACATATTTATAGGTAGAAGGAGGTAGGAGGCTCCAAATGAGATGCGGTTTTCGGCCACGCGATCGTGATCCGACGACCGAGAGGATGGAGATGACTTAGATGGGTTTTGGGCCACTTTGAAAGGGGTGTTGGGCTGCACACAAAGAGGCCTTTGCGGTTACCCGGTTAACTGTTGGAGTATCAAACAGACTCCAAATGACCCGAAACTTGACACGCGGTATACCGGTGCTATACCAAGGCCGCTTGGCAAACCTCGGTCCATTCCGAGAAAGTTTAATACCCGCTCATGGAAAAAGGTAAAAGGGGACGCCGGGGAACATAGGAGCGCTGGATTGCAAAACGGACAACGAGGAAAATGCTCGGATGCATAAGACGAACACGTATGCGAATGCGATGCACATGATGAGATGACATGAAATGTATGGCATGAACAAAATGCAAAAGAAGGAAAACCCAACCACGGAGGGAATATCATATCACATTACCGAAAATGGCAAGAGCTGGAGTTACAAATATGGCAAGTTACATCCGGGGTGTTACAACACTCCACCACTACGAGAGGATCTCGTCCTGAGATCTAGGATGGCACCGGAGAGAAACGGAAGAGGAAGAGAAGAGGTAACACTAAGTTGCTTCTTTGACAAACGAGTGAGACCAAAGAACCTTGAGAGGTTGAACAAAATGAAAGAACGAAAACAACGAAGATGAACAAAGTTGAAAATACTCCGTTAGACAAGAAACCAAAAATACGGCGAAAAAGACGAGCTTAAATGACATGATTGACATTGAAGCCACTCCGGTCAAAACGAAATAGAGAAGGAATCAGAATGATATAATTTGGGCAGCACTCCGACTGAAAATGGAAGGCATTTGAACATGAACTTGGCAAGATGAGAGGATACTTGATGAGATCAACAACACTCTGCCTCCGAAACTATTGAAAGAATGGCACAATGGGTAAGAAAGATTTCATACGGCACTCCGATTGAGAAGGGGGGGGGGGCAAAACTTGCTAAGATGATAGAACTTGAATGGAGGACACGACACTCCGGTTAAATGGATAAGCACGAAAAGAACACGATCCTGACACAACAAGAAGATGGGTTGAAGAGAACAACATCACAATGCCTCCGGAAGAAAGAATAGAAAATAGCTCATTGGAATAAAAGAATGGAGAAGAAAATGACAACTTCTGCCACAAATGATCTTGGAGAGCACCCTTCCAAGAAGGTTAGAACGAAGTTGTTGGAAAACCAACAACGAAACGAATAAGCTTGTAGCGGGCTTATGGAAACATCTCAAAATTATGAGGTGGGCTTCTGCCACCAACGGGAACAAATGATTGGATTGATATCAACAAGGAGACGAGAAACTTATTTCACCGGGATGACAAATGAAGAACTTGGGTCATTTAAAAGCACCATAAATAGCAACAATCCTTAGGGAAAGCTTTAGGTGAAATATAACCCAAGATAACTCCAATAAAGAGATTGATGGATTTAAAATACCTCATTCTTGACAACATGTGAATCATGAAGCATGAAGGGAAATTGTCAAGAATGACATAACACCACCTCAAAAGATAAGGTAGAAAGAATTGCACTTCGGAATGCAAGATGAAGAAATGCTTGAACTCCTCCAAACAAAACAAGTGTTAAGCACCCTGTTTAATTTAGAGTATAGCTTGGCGGATCTTAACTCCGAGAGAAAACTTGAAGAACAATTGAAGACTGAAAAGGGGCCTTGATAAACCACCATGAAGAAACTCCATGAAAAACTCCGGTAATGAAAGGATGATAAAAAAGAAAGAGAAGCTGAAAACACAAGGTGAAGCCTTGCAGTGATAAGATGAAGCTTTGAAATGATATAACCGAGAAAAATTGGAACTCCGGAAAGAAAGATGAACAAAGAAATGAAGAGTTTTGATGAACCTCCGGAATAAGGAATAGAATTTACTCGATGAAACAAGAATAAGAATTACATTATGCTTATCCTTCACCAATTTAGATTGATGACAAGCAACGGATTTGTCATACTACTTATTCCCGTATAAAGGATTAAGAGATATAGCGTAAACTTGGGAAGGTCTTCAACGATCCACCGTTAGAATTGGGAAGAACGAATGAATCTATATGATAACGAAGGAAGAGAACTCTTGAACAAACCACCATAAGAATTGAAAATGAACGAAGAAAAGATAAAGAAACACCGGGAAGAATTAGCAAACGAACGAAGATACTTGAGAGAATTTAGATAAAAATGAACGAATAGATCCCGAGCTGAATAGAGAATACTTGAATTATGCACCGGTAAGATTTGGAGAACGATAGACGAAGCTGAGAATGAATAATTCTTCTGAAATGATGGCCTTCGGAGAATCAAACTCAAAAGACTCCTGAAAAGCTCCGGATGGGTGAAAAGAATTCTCACAATCGAAAACAATTATGAGAGGATGGCATCAAGCTAGAACCATGAATCTTTGGAAGAACGGGTAAGGATATAAGAGGAACTCTTCTTCGGTCTTCAAAATCTGCGAATGACGACGAGAAACAACACCATGAATTGTTGAGGCACTCCGGAATGAAAATTGGAAAGGTTGAACCAATGATGAAAAGAATTTGAAAGATCTTGGAGAAAGACATAACTGATGAAAATTCATTCGTACGTCAATCTTTTAAATGAATTTGAGAATAGCTCCGGGAAAATTAGAAGAGTCAGGTAGGATCCTGGAAAAAAGGCCTATGGGTTAGGGCCCACTCAAAAGAACCACCGTTGAACGATTGCTTGAAAAGAGAGATTGCACCAGTTGAATTAAATGGCTTGAATGAGATAGCATCCTCAAAAGAACTTGAGTGAATCGAAGACCAGGCCCCGTCACCGCACATCACTTCCCCTTAGTTGCTTGACACTACTGGGTTACTATCGAGTACCGAGGGTGAACCTCTTTAGCACTTCTGATGTTAACCCTGTAGAGTAGTCATTCGGTCGTGGTCATCGAGGGTGATTTCCTCCTTAACCACTTTTGATACGACTCTGTCGTGCAACCCCTCAAGTGTGAACCTCGGGGTGATTCCTCTTACGTTCACCTTGATGATTACATCTAGTGGAATTCATCGGGGGTGATTCCTCGGGTTTTCCCCTTGATGTTTGGACACACGGGTACTTGGACTTTACCACTGTTACTTGGAAAGACGGGTCGACCCTGAGGGGTACTCGCGCGAGCTTAATTGCGAGTGATGTGGAGTCGGGCGGACCTGGAAGGTGCCCGCCAGATAATTACGAGGCGTGGCCGGGCATTCCTAGCCCTTGCCGCAAGTCCTCGAGACGGGGCAACGGGGTCACCTCTTTCGTGAGTCTCTGCTTGTTACCGCGCGTTCCTAATCCACTACGATTTGGATATTTGATCCGAGGGGCCTCTGGCCTGATAGCACTAACCATCACGTGGGCATAGTATGGGCGTTCTGCGTCATATGCATCGGCCGAAGCTTAATAGACGTCAGCGACTGAGTGGCGCGCGCCGGGTTGGACTGGTAAGCTCCTTCCTTTTTAGCAAGGTAGCTAGGTCTGCTCACTGGCCGCGTACGCAACATGCAGGAGTTCCCGGGGAGATGGCCCATGACCCCTGGGGGCATAGGTTTAGTCCGGCGTGCTGGCCTCTCTATTAAGCCTAGGTCAGGTTGCGGCGTATTGTTTGGCCAAGGCCGGGCATGACCCAGGAAAGTGTGTCCGGCCGGAGTTAATCAAGCGTGATGGGTAAGTTGGTGCACCCCTGCAGGGAAGAAAACATCTATCGATAGCCTGTCCTACGGTAACGGACACTTGGAGTTGTATCCCGATTGATACAAGTAGAACTGGATACTTGTGATGAGAACTGGATGGTGATGAGGATTGGATTGTGATGATAACTGGATAGTATGGCTCTGAGATTTCTTTCTCGCAGGGAGTCGAGAAAGGATCTCTGGCCGAGGTTGATAACACCACTACTACTTTACTTTATGCTACTCTACTCCCTCCTGTTGCTGCAAGATGGTGGTTTCCAGTAGATGCTAGTCTTTGATAGGCTAGGCTTTCCCCTTCTCTTCTGGCATTCTGCTGTTCAGTCCACATATACTACCCCTTTTCTTTGATACCGATGCATAGTAGTGTAGATCCTTGCTTGCGAGTACTTTGGATGAGTACTCACGGCCGCTTTGCTCCCCCTTTTCCCCCTTTCTTCTTCTTTCCGGTTGATGCAACCAGATGTCGGAGCCCAGGAGCCAGATGCCACCGCCGATGCATACTACTACGTGGAGACCGCCGACGACCAGGAGTAGTTAGGAGGCTCCCAGGCAGGAGGCCTTTCCTTTTCGATCGAAGTTGCTTTTGTGCTAGCCTTCTTAAGGCAAACTTGTCTAACTCATGTCTGTACTCAGATATTCTTGCTTCCGCTGACTCTTGTGTTTCCGAGCTTATGTATTTGAGCCCTCAAGGCCCCTGGCTTGTAATATAAAGCTTGTACTATTTTAATTTGTGTCTAGAGTTGTGTTGTGATATCTTCCCGTGAGTCCTTGATCTTGATCGTACACATTTGCGTGCATGATTAGTGTACGATTAAATCGAGGGCGTTACATGATGGTTACCCCCACGTCAATTCCACTCTGATGATTTTTGCTGATGTTGAGAGCAAAAGTCGTCTGAAAGTCATTAATAGAGAAGTGAACATGGTCGCTTCGGCGATGCCCAGTTATTTGAAATGGTCTCAGACTGCTATCACATTCGACCAGTCTGATCACCCGACACACATAGCCACCCCTGGGAGGCAAGCATTGGTGGTCTACCCAGTCGTCGAAGGCACTCGACTGACTAAAGTCTTGATGGATGGTGGCAGTGGCTTGAATATTCTGTATGCAGAGACGCTGAAAGGGATGGACATTCCGATGTCCAGACTCAGTGAAAGAAATATGAGTTTCCACGGAGTCATTCTAGGCAAGAAGGCTGAATCACTCGGCCAGATTGCTCTTGACGTGGTTTTCGGTGATTCCAAGAATTACCGCAAAGAAAAGTTGACATTTGAAGTTGTGGACTTCCAGAGTGCTTATCACATTATTCTGGGCAGGCCAGCTTATGCACGTTTTATGGCTCGACCATGCTATGTGTACCTCAAACTAAAGATGCCGGGTCCTAAGGGTGTGATCACTATCACTAGCAATAGAAAGAAGGCAGAAGAGTGCTTCTAGAAGGGCTCGAAGATCGCCGATGCGCAGATGGCAGTAGTGGAATTGCAGGAATATCAGAAAAATGCAGATCCGAGTGATTTGCTGCGATCTAAGAAGCATGCAACGGATTCAACATTTCAGTCGTCCGGTGAAACGGAACCGATTCATATTCACCCGACTGATCCCAATGCTGCTCCGACCCATATTTCAACAACACTCGACTCCAAATAGGAAGAAGCGCTCACCCAGTTCCTCCGTGGGAACTGGGACATCTTCGCATGGAAACCCTCTGACATGCCAAGTGTTCCCAGGGGACTGGCTGAGCATCGTTTGCGAGTCGACCCAAAAGTGAAACCGGTCAAAGAGCATCTTTGATGGTCCGCCATACAGAAGAGAAAGGCAATCGGTGAAGAAGTGGCTCGGCTCCTGGCAGCTGAGTTTATTCGAGAGTTTTACCACTCCGAGTGGTTAGATAATGTTGTCATGGTCCCTAAAAAGGACGACTCACTTCACATGTGCATCGACTTCAAGCATATCAATCGGGCCTGCCCGAAGGATCACTTCCCTCTCCCTCGCATCGACCAAATAGTCGACTCGACTGCGGGGTGCGAGCGTTTGTCCTTTTTGGACGCTTATTCCGGGTATCATCAGATCCGTCTGTATGGACCCGATGAGATTAAAACAGCTTTCATCACTCCATTCGGGTGCTTCTGTTATGTCACAATGCCATTCGGCCTAAAGAACGCTGGAGCCACATTCATGCGGATGATTCAGAAGTGTTTACTCACTCAAATCAGTCGGAATGTGGAAGCGTACATGGATGACATCGTGGTCAAGTCACGTAAAGGTTCCGACCTACTAGCTGACCTTGGTGAAACCTTTGCCAACCTCAGAAGGTATGATATCAAGCTTAATCCATCAAAGTGCACATTCGGAGTTCCAGGAGGAAAATTACTCGGTTTTCTCGTTTCCGAACGAGGGATCGACGCCAACCCTGAGAAAGTGGGTGCCATACTCCGGATGAAACGCCCCGTGCGTGTGCATGATGTCCATAAGCTTACTTGTTGCTTGGCCGCCTTAAGTCGATTCATTTCTCGACTCGGTGAGAAGGCACTGCCTCTCTACCGACTAATGAAGAAGTCAGATAAGTTCGAGTGGACTCCTGAAGCTGATGCAGCGTTTGCAGAGCTAAAAGCTCTGCTTTCCACCCAGCCGGTGCTTTCTGCTCTAGTCAGCAAAGAGCCGTTACTGCTTTATATTGTAGCCATTGGACAGGTCGTCAGTACAATACTTACGGTCGAGCGGGAAGAAGAAGGAAAAGCCTATAAAGTTCAGCGCCCGGTGTATTATGTTTCTGAAGTTTTGACTCCATCAAAGCAAATATATCCTCATTATTAGAAGCTTGTTTATGGGATTTATATGACCATGAAGAAGGTTGCACATTACTTCTCTGATCACTCAATTACAGTCGTCAACGATGCTCCATTGTCACAGATTCTGCACAACAGAGATGCAACTGGTCGAGTGGCAAAGTGGGCGATTGAACTCCTTCCCTTAGATATCAAGTTTGAGGCAAAGAAAGCTATCAAGTCCCAAGCAATAGCAGATTTCCTCGCCGAGTGGATTGAACAGCAACTGCTGACTCAAGTTCACTTGGAGCACTGGACCATGTTTTTCGATGGTTCGAAGATGCTGAATGGTTCTGGTGCTGGGGTGGTACTGGTATCCCCCCGAGGAGACAAGCTCAGATACGTCCTCCAGATTCACTTTGATTCTTCCAATAACGAAGCAGAATATGAAGCACTCTTATATGGGTTACGTATGGCCATTTCACTTGGCGTCCGTCGCCTCATGGTTTACGGCGACTCAAATTTGGTGGTCAATCAAGTGATGAAGGAGTGGGATGTTAGAAGCCCAGCTATGACTGGTTACTACAATGCGGTGAGGAAGTTGGAAAAAAAGTTTGAGGGGTTAGAGCTCCATCATATACCCCGACTGAACAATCAAGCAGCGGATGATTTGGCAAAAATAGGTTCCAAGAGAGAAGCCATCCCCAATAATGTATTTTTGGAACACATCCACACACCGTCAGTTCAGGAAGATCCTTTCACTGAAGAACCCCCGCAACCTAAGAGCGCCACGGATCCGACTGAAGTCAAAGTCTCAGCCGTGGTCGACCTAATCATGGAGGCTCTGGTCATCACTCCCGACTGGACAGTGCCTTACGTCACATACATCCTTAGGAAGGAACTCCCAGAGGATGAAGAAGTGGCTCGGCAGATCGTCCGTCGATCTAAAGCCTTTACTGTGATAAGGGGACAGTTGTTCAGGGAAAGTGTGACTGGGGTCAGTCAGAAATGCATAACACCAGAAGAAGGTCGAATGATCCTCAACGACATCCACTCGGGGACCTGTGGTCACCATGTGTCCTCTCGGGCCATTGTGGCTAAAGCATACCGAGCCGGATTTTATTGGCCGCGAGCAAATGAAATGGCAAAAGATATAGTCGACAGATGTGAAGGCTGCCAGTTTTACTCTGAAATGTCTCACAAGCCAGCGTCAGCCCTGAAGACCGTCCCCCTCATCTGACCATTTGCTGTTTGGGGATTAGATATGGTTGGACCACTGAGAACTGGTAGGAGCGGCTTCACTCATGTGCTTGTGGCAGTTGACAAGTTTACCAAATGGATTGAAGCTAAACCTATCAAGAATCTTGAAGCCAACACCACTGTCAGTTTCATCAGAGAATTGCCATTCAGATATGGAGTTCCACACAACATCATCACTGACAACGGGTCGAACTTTGATTCTGATGAATTCAGAGCTTTCTGCGCTTCTCAAGGCACACAAGTCGACTATGCTTCAGTCGCTCACCCGCAATTGAATGGACAAGCAGAAAGAGGAAACGGCCTAATTCTCAAGGGACTGAAACCCCGACTGATGCGTGACCTCAAACATGCAGCAGGCGCCTGGGTCGATGAACTTCCATCAGTTCTTTGGGGTCTGAGGACGACTCCCAACCGGTCGACTGGACGAACGCCTTTCTTTTTGGTCTATGGAGCTGAAGCTGTTCTGCCAAGTGACCTGCTCCACAACGCACCCCAAGTCAAGCTCTTCTCTGAGGAGGAAGCAGAACAGGCCCGACAGGATTCAGTCGATCTCTTAGAGGAGGAAAGAGAGATGGCCTTGATCCGGTCGACCATTTACCAGCAAGACTTGCGTCGATTCCACGCTAGAAACGTGAGGAGTCGAGCCTTTCAAGAGGGAGACTTGGTTCTTCGAGTGGATCAACAGAAGCCACACAAGCTCGCCCCTGATTGGGAAGGTCCCTTCATTATCACCAGAGTTCTCCACAATGGAGCTTACCATCTTTACAATGTCGAACATGAGAGAGACGAGCCACGGGCTTGGAACGCGGACCTGCTCCGCCCCTTTTACACTTAAGTACTCACTCGGATGAGATGTAATAAGAAATACCTTTGTAGTTTATTTATCAAAGACAAGAGCTTTATAATCTTCCTAAACGATTGTTGTAGCTTTTGTTTGCATTTGAAATCCCCCAGTGGGTGACTTAGCTGCGAATCCGTTTCGCCTAAGTTTGAAAAATCCTACCAAGTGGTAAGCCAGCCTTCCACTCGGGAGCTTAGCCGCGAATCCGTTTCGCCTAAGTTTGAAAAATCCTACCGAGTGGTAAGCACGCCTTCCACTCGGGTGCTTAGCTGCAGTCCAGTACTCGCCTAAGTTTGAAAAATCCTACCGAGTGGTAAGCACGCCTTCCACTCGGGGGCTTAGCTGTAGTCCAGTACTCGCCTAAGTTTGAAAAATCCTACCGAGTGGTAAGCACGCCTTCCACTCGGGGGCTTAGCTACGTCCAGTACTCGCCTAAGTTTGAAAAATCCTACCGAGTGGAGAGCAACCCTCCCACTCGGGGGCTTAGCTGCAGTCCAAGTACTCGCCTAAGTTTGAAAAACCCTACCGAGTGGAGAGCAACCCTCCCACTCGGGGGCTTAGCTGCAGTCCAGTACTTGCCTAAGTTTGAAAAATCCTACCGAGTGGTAAGCATGCCTTCCACTTGGGGGCTTAGCTGCAGTCCAAATACTCGCCTAAGCTTGAAAAATCCTACCGAGTGGAGAGCAACCCTCCCACTTGGGGGTTTAGCTGCAGTCCAGTACTCGCCTAAGTTTGAAAAATCCTACCGAGTAAAGAGCAACCCTCCCACTCGGGGGCTTAGCTGCAGTCCAAGTACTCGCCTAAGTTTGAAAAATCCTACCGAGTGGAGAGCAACCCTCCCACTCGGGGTCTTAGTTGCAGTCCAGTACTCGCCTAAGTTTGAAAAATCCTACCGAGTGGAGAGCAACCCTCCCACTCGGGGGCTTAGTTGCAATCGAGTACTTGCCTAAGTTTGAAAAATCCTACCGAGTGGAGAGCAACCCTCCCACTCGGGGGCTTAGCAGCAGTCCAGTACTCGCCTAAGTTTGAAAAATCCTACCGAGTGGTAAGCACGCCTTCCACTCGGGGGCTTAGCTGCAGTCCAAGTACTCGCCTAAGTTTGAAAAATCCTATTGAGTGGAGAGAAACCCTCCCACTCGGGGGCTTAGCTGCAGTCCAGTACTCGCCTAAGTTTGAAAAATCCTACCGAGTGGAGAGCAACCCTCCCACTCGGGGGCTTAGCTGCAGTCCAAGTACTCGCCTAAGTTTGAAAAATCCTACCGAGTGGAGAGCAACCCTCCCACTCGGGGGCTTAGCTGCAGTCCAGTACTCGCCTAAGTTTGAAAAATCCTACCGAGTGGAGAGCAACCCTCCCATTCGGGGGCTTAGCTGCAGTCCAGTACTCGCCTAAGTTTAAAAAATCCTACCGAATGGAGAGCAACCCTCCCACTCGGGAGCTTAGCTGCAGTCCAGTACTCGCCTAAGTTTGAAAAATCCTACCGAGTGGAGAGCAACCCTCCCACTCGGGGGCTTAGCTGCGGTCCAGTACTCGCCTAAGTTTGAAAAATCCTACCGAGTGGAGAGCAACCCTCCCACTCGGGAGCTTAGTTGCAGTCCAGTACTCGCCTAAGTGTGTAACACATCCCTATCTGCAAGGACGACGAGGTGCAGGTCGACTGCAACCTTCTCCTTCGGAGCTGTGCCACAAGTACAACGTGTGCTCCATCCCTATCCACAAGGACGACGAGGTGCATGTCGACTGCAACCTTCTCCTTCGGAGCTGTGCCACAAGTACAACATGCGCTCCATCCCTATCCGCAAGGACGACAAGGTGCAGGTCGACTGCAACCTTCTCCTTCGGAGCTACGCCACAAGTACAACATGCATGTTCCGTCCCTATCCGCAAGAACGACGAAGTGCAGGTCGACTGGAATCATCACCTCAGAGTTGCATCCCAAGCACAAAGATTATTCTGAGTGAAGAACAAAGTCCACTCAAAGGCAAACGCAAGCATATTCAAAAATAAACAAAGTCTGGATAAATCCTAAAGTTCCGGACGGCAGATCAAAGTGCTCGGACATTCAGCCCGAAAGAGTTTAACGGTTACAAAAACCACTCGGCATCCCGAGGCAAATTTAAGGTGGGGCATAAAAGTTTTGTTCACTCCGCAGGAGGAGGGCTGGCAGGCTCGACGAACTCGTCCAGGTCAACACCATCGGCAATCCAAGTGGCGGCGGCAATGAAAGTCTCCATAAGATTGGAAATCATGCTTCTTGGTGTTGGCAACCTTGATTGCTGCCATCTTATCTTCCGCGCTTCTTTGCAATGGACACGAACCAGAGACAGAGCTACATCAGCACCACAACGGGCAGAAGACTTCTTCCATTCCTGCACTCGACCGGGAATCTCGTTAAGTCGAGTCATCAGAGACTCGAGATCATTCTGGAGCGTTGCCATTGGCCAGAGTGCTGTGTCGATCCGCGACGTGGCAACCTTCAGTCAAGCCAAGTAGTCAACAACGCCGTCGATGCGGGATTCCAGTCGGAGCAGGTTCATAGCAGCTTCGTCTTTCACGGGAGAGTTGATGGGGTCCAAGCCTAGTTCAATTCGCCCGGTCTCCTCCTCCAAGTCTCAGCAAAACTCTGCATACACAATTCGAGGAGAAGTCAATATTCATATGCTGAATCAACGAAGATAAACCAGTCGGAACAGAGTATATACCTTCAAGCTTGATGAACAACTTCTTGGCAAGACTCCTCAGATAACTTTCAAGATCATCCCTCCTGTGAGCAATACTCTCCATTTTCTTATTCAGGGTGACCTTGTCCTTCTTCAAGCGGGTTACTTCCTTGTTGGCTTCGTCCAGGGAAGATTTCATCTTGGAGTTTTCTTCCTCTAATTTGTCGACTGAAGCCAACTTCTGTTCAGCCAGAGCAGTTTTGTCATCAGCCTTCTTCTGTGCAGCAGCCAGATCTTGATCCTTCTTTGCCAGAGCCTGGTTCAGTTTTTCTGAAAAGAAATGATACTTGGTTCAGAAAGAGCAGAATGAAATCCAGGTCTAAGACAAACCAGTCGACAAATCTGCCTTACCATTGGCATCATCCTTGGCTTTTTGCAGTTCCGACTTGGCCAACTCCAGGTCAAGGTTGAGTTGAATTTGCTGCTTCTCCAAGTCGGCAAAGCGAGCTCCAAGATCACAAGATTTCTACAGTCAAGGAACGGGTCAGTCGGTTGGACAAAGGATGGGTTATTTCACAGAGGTAAAAGGACAAAGACAATAAATACTAAGACTACTGTCGAATCAAACATCCAACAATAGTCTCGGGGACTACACCCAGTGGGTGCACTTAGCGTGCCCCACTGGTACAGTTTACACTTGACAAGACCTTTCCAGTGCGAGTGCAAAAAAAAGAGAAAGAGACAGCAACAAACCAGCTCTGCACACCATAGTCGACTGCCAGCAGTCAACCACGGTCTCGGGGACTACACCTAGTGGGTGCGCTTAGCGCGCCCCCACTGGTTCAGTTTACACTCGACATGGCAGTCCAGACCGAGTGAAGGAATTCAAAATTTAAGACTACAGTCGACTGCCCGCAGTCCACCATAGTCTCGGGGACTACACCCAGTGGGTGCACTCAGCGTGCCCCCATTAGTCCAAAAATTCAATAACACAATGTTCGGCTCAAAGTATGGAGTTGTTCAGTGACAAATCGAAACACCCAGTGGGTGTACAGATGCAAAGATCCTTGGAGAGAGAATTTTCAGGTACCATATCCTAACAGAACAAGCCAAGAGAGTCAGTCGACGTGCGGCTACCTGAACATTGCTTTGGAGAGTTGAGCTGGCATCATAAGCGGCTTGACTGGCATCCCGCACCATCTTCATCTTCTCCATCATAATACCTGCTTGGCTTATAGCTTCTTTGGCAGCATTCACTTCGTCCTATGGGACGTGATGGGTGGCAAAAACTGAAGGTGGATCGGCAGGAGCTTGGGCAGTCGACGCAGAAGGTAGAGCACTCGACAGCGGTATGGCGAAGGAAACAGAAGTCCGGGTGGCGTCACCAGCGTCCTGAACGACTGGTTCCGCCATCAGCGTCGACTCTGGTGTCTTGCCAGCAGACGTTTTCCTATTTCTCCTTGTTAAAGGCCTCTCTGGCTCGTCGTCATCATCGTCGGGGAGGTCAATGACGTTGGGAGCTGTTCAAAGATCAGTCGCCAAAATTACATCGCCCGATTGTATATATTACAGTTCAATCGACCGAATGAAGACAGAATGACGAAGATCGTACCCAGACTGGAGGTGACCGCATCTTCCATCGCCTCGTCCTCATCCTTGTAAGCTGAAGTCCCAGAGGTAGCAGCACTGCCAGTTTCGAGATTCATCCGGTCAGATCAAAGGAAAAACAAACAACACAGAGCGTCGAGTTATTACGAAAGAAAAATACTCACGCAGAAGCGACGAGGATGTCAATCTTAATCTTCGGCAACGCCTTCCGAGGCTTCTGCACTGCAACCTTGGGCTGCTTTGAGGCTTTCTCAGTCGGTGCCGGAGAAGACGCCCGAGGACGCTTTGAAGATTGGCCCGTTTGAGCAATCGCCTTCTCGCGGGCGCTCTTCCGGTCTTGGTCGAGCTTGGATCGCCTGTCTCTGCAAGGAGGCGAGTTGACTTCTTCTTCGTCACTTGAGTCGTCGCTCTCCTCATTTCCTCCTCCGTCAGAATGCCACTCACCACTTTCGCCTCCGCAGCTCCGCTTGCCTCCCCCTCCGGATCTTGCTCCTGCTCTTCGTTGGGCATTGAGTACATTTCGAGAAGGGCCTGGAAGAAAACAAGCAGAACAAAGTCAGTCGACGAAACATAAACAACTGCACGATTGAATTTAAATTACAGTCGGAAATTCAGAATTGAACCTTGTCTGGTTCGTAGGACTGGTCGAGTGGAGGAATTCTCCTGGCTCCCCTGGGGTTATCTTTGTTTCCAGTGATGCTCGTCAGCCACCCCTCCAACGTAGCATCTTCGAGCTCCTCCGGGTGGATCCGAGTGGTGTCCTCAGTACCTGAATACATCCACATCGGATGGTCTCGAGCTTGAAGTGGTTGGATGCGTCGCCGGAGGAAGACCTCCAACAAATCCATACCAGTCACCCAGTCGTAGATAAGCTGAACTACCCATTTGACCAGCACCTTAACCTGTGCCTTCTCCTCCGGGATCACCTTCAAAGAGGAGGGCTTCCTCACTCGGTCCATGGAAAAAGGAGGAAGTCCAGTCGACTGCCCTGGAGTCGGCTGGTCTTTGCAGTAGAACCAAGTCGACTGCCATCCACGGACCGAGTCGGGAAGGACCATGGATGGAAAGGAACTTTTACCTCTCATCTGAATCCCAAGACCCCCGCACATCTGGATCACTTGTGTCCTCTCGTCACTCGGATTGGCCTTTTTTTACCGTCTGGGAGCGACAGGTGAAAATGTGCTTGAAAAGACCCCAATGAGGTCGACAACCCAAGAAATTCTCGCACAAAGACACGAAGGCAGCAAGATACACAATTGTGTTGGGAGTGAAGTGGTGGAGTTGCGCCCAAAGAAATTCAAGAATCCCGGAAAGAAAGGGTGGGGAGGCAAGGAAAACCCACGGTCGACGTGGGTGGCGAGGAGAACGCGCTCACCCTCCCGAGGTTGCGGCTCAGTCTCCTTCCACGGAAGCCGCGCTGATCCGTGGGGGATCAGTCCTCCATCGGCCAAATCGTCGATGTATTCCTGACGAATCGCCGAGCGGATCCAGTCGCCCTAGATCCAGCCCTGCGGCAGGCCGGCCCTCGAGGAAGACCCGCCCCGGCTGGACTTCTTCCCCTTCGCCTTCGTCGTCGCCTTCTTCGCCCGCTCCAGAGCCACCGTCTTCTCTTTTCCCATCATCGCAGGCGAGACGCGAACGGAGCAGCGGCACTGGGGCAAGAGCGGGCGCGGCGGAGAAGTCTGAGGAGGAGGGGAGGAAATGAAAATGCACTATTCAAAAACCCCAGCCCGGCGCCTTATATAAGGTTACTTTCGAGTGACTGACTTGTAGGCCCGGGCGATCCTATCAAATCCCGCAACAGTCGCGCACGCGATACGTGGCGGAAAAGGTGGCGTGGAAATCGAGGCGGCCCTGCCTTATCCCATCCGATTACTGCAGCCTCCTCCGCCCCGCGCGCTTCCGGAAATTCGAATCCCGTGAAATCCGCGGACATCAGAACAACGTGTCAGACGGAAGATCTCCTCCACATCGTCACTCGGAGCTCTTCCGATAAAGAAACTCACTTGACAAAACTAAGAATGGATCAAGGCGACTGAAAAAGAAGTTGGTGTCGTCACCTCGGTTCGTCGATCTAGAACAAAGTATGCTCATAGCATGAAAAATGGGTCGGAAGTGTTCTCAACTCCTTCCCCACTCAAACCGTGATCCGTTCTGGGGCTAATGATGAAGCTATGCACCTAGGGTAGGGTCATGGACCTGTCCAAGATACCCTCCCCAAGGACATCTTTAAAAGAACCAGAAACATTTGAAGAAGAATCATCATCCACTCGACCATGAAACAATGTTCCACTCGACAGTCTTAGAGACACTCGACCACGCAGACAACCACTCGACTACCGGGAAGGTCTAAGGCCACTCTGCTCTGCAACGGTCGGGAATTAAGTCATAGCTTTAATAGTCATTATGTGTCTTTATTACCGGCGTTACCAGTAATGCCCCTTTCTTAATGTACATTGAACTCTGCATAACGGAGGGGAGCTGGGGTCTTGGCGCACTCTATATAAGCCACCCCCCTCCTCTGGGACAAGGGTTCGCACCCCCTGTAACTCACACGCTCATAATCCAATCGACCGCCTCTGGGCTCCGAGATGTAGGGCTATTACCTCCTCAGAGAAGGGCCTGAACTCGTAAAACTTGCGTGTACAACTCCTCCATAGCTAGGATCTTGCCTCTACATCACCTACCCCCTATTCTACTGTCAGACTTAGAACCACGACATCCCCTGCCTTGGAGCCCAAGTTATCTTGGTGCGACTAGAGTTGGGGTGGGGCCCTCCTCCAAGCCTCCCCTCTTCCTGCGCCTATATATGGTGGAGGGGGCAACCCCTCCAATTACACAATTGTAGGTGCAAGGGTTGCCCCTATCTCACTCTCTCGTTCTCCACAAGAAATTGTTCCGTATGCCGTTAGGCCGCTCCACCCCTTCTAGTTCTCCGACGTCGCTAAGTTCTAGACGGAGAAGTGTTGTCAGATTGGTGGCTATGTACGCGTGGATACTGGCAGATAGATCATGATTTTGATCTTTGTTCGAGGGAGAATTCTCGTGGTTGGGAGGTTGTAAATCCTAGTTGGGAGAATTTGGACCAACGATCTCCACCAGTTCTTTCTTTCGCCGCAACTCTAGTTGGTAAGGATCCAATCTAATCCCATCGGCATCTTCATAGTGTTCCTGAGATTGGTTCATAGGATGTTTTTTGTCTGCTTTGTACTACGTTTCCCAACAGGATCATTACATTCTTTTGTGCATAGCTTATGGTGGTACCAAGATGTGCCCGACAATTAGAGATATTATTGTTAGGAAACGTAACATGCAATTTAAAAAAATTCCTACGCTCACGCAAGATCTATCTAGGAGATGCATAGCAACGAGAGGGAGAGAGTGTGTCTACGTATCCTCGTAGAACGAAAGCGGAAGCGTTTGACAACGCTGTTGATGTAGTCGAACTTCTTCTAGCTCCGACCGATCAAGCACCGAATGTACGGCACCTCAGAGTTCTGCACACGTTCAGCGTGATGACGTCCATCGCCTTCTTGATCCAACAAGGTGTCGAGCAAGTATATGAGTTCTGCCAGCACGACGACGTGGTGATGGTGATCGCGAAGTGATTCTCGCAGGGCTTCGCCTAAGCACCACAAAACTATGACCGGGGGTGTAAACTATGGAGGATGGCGCCGCACATGGCTAACGATTGTTGTTGTGTGTTCTAGGCGCCCCTCCTCATATATACAAGTGGGGGGAAGAGGGAAGAGGCCAAGGGGCGCCCCAAGTGGGTCCGAATCCCACTTGGGGTCTGATGTTTGCTTGAACTACGTCGGTATTTCCCCAGATAGGAAAGGGTGATGTAGCATAGCAACGGTAGGTATTTCCCTCAGTGATGAGACCAAAGTTATCGAACCAGCAGGAGAACCACACAACACTACGTGAATGGCACCTGCACACAAATAACAAATACTCGCAACCCGACGTATTAAAGGGGTTGTTAATCCCTTTCGGGCAACGATGCCAGAAATTGGCAAGTAGACGAGATAAAAATATGATAGATTGGATAAACAGATCTCGCGGGAACGCGAGATAAAATAAATAAGAATAAATTGCAGCAAAGTATTTTTTTATTTTTGGTTTAATAGATCTGAAAATAAAAGAAAATAAAAATAGATCACGAAGGAAAATATAATAAAGAAGAGACCCGGGGGCCGTAGATTTCACTAGAGGCTTCTCTCGAGAAAAATAGCAAATGGTGGGTAAACGAATTACTGTTGGGCAATTGATAAAACTTCAAATAATCATGACGATATCCAGGCAATGATCATTATATAGGCATCACGTCCAAGATTAGTATACCGACTCCTGCGTGCATCTACTACTATTACTCCACACATCGACCGATATCCAGCATGCATCTAGTGTATTAAGTTCATGGAGAAGCGGAGTAATGCAATAAGAATGATGACATGATGTAGACAAGATCTATTTATGTACAAATAGATCCCATCTTGTTATCCTTAATAGCAATGGTACATACGTGTCGGTACCCCTTCTGTCACCGGGATCAAGCACCGTAAGATCGAACCCATCACAAAGCACCTCTCCCCATTGCAAGATAAATAGATCAAGTTGGACAAACAAAACCCAAATATCGGATAAGAAATACGAGGATATAAGCAATCATGCATATAAGATATCAAAGAAGACTCAAATAACTTTCATGGATAAAAAGATAGATCTGATCATAAACTCAAAGTTCTCTGGCCCACTAGATGTCTTCTGGTCCAAAAAAAAATCCAAAAAATGTTTCGCTGCGTTTGGACTCCGTTTGGTATTGATTTCCTGCGATGTAAAAAACATGTAGAAAACAACAACTGGCACTGGGCACTATGTCAATAGGTTAGTGCCAAAAAATGATATAAAATGATTATAAAACGATTGTAAAACATCCAAGAATGATAATATAATAGCATGGAACAATAAAAAATTCTAGATATGTTTGGAGACGTATCAGCATCCCCAAGCTTAATTCCTGCTCGTCCTCGAGTAGGTAAATGATAAAAACAGAATTTTTTATGTGGAATGCTGCCTAACATGCTCATCACATATTCTTTTCTTTGTAGCATGGACATTTGGACTTTTATATGGTTCAAAGCAATAGTTTTGACATGAGAATTTAAACACTTAAGCATATCAACAAGCAACCATGTCTTTCAAAATATCAACGCTAAAATAATATATCCCTAGCCCATTATGCTCAATCATTGATCCATTCATGAAACACACTCGCATATTAGCTACACCAAATGCTCAAGTACGATCATAATGCCCCTTAGTTGGTGCTTTATAAGAGAAGATGGAGACTCGAATAAAAATTAAAAATTACATAAAGTAAAAGAAAGGCCCTTCGCGGAGTGAAGTAGGGATTTGTAGAGGTACCAGAGCTCAAAGTGAAAAAGATAGAGATAAAAACATTTTGGGAGGCATGCTTTTCCTGTCAATGAAAATGATCGAGTAGTTCCCAGTATTTTCCATGCTTGATATATCATAGGCGGTTCCCAAACAGAAATTAAAGTTTATTCCTTTTTCAACCATACTTTTACTTTCCATGGCTACCCGTATCCACGGATGCCTTCCATACCAACACTCTCTAAGAAATTTATTATTTGACAACATAAAGTAAATTCCTTTTTTATTTCGAAACTGGGCATCCCTAATACCTTTGCCATACTCTCATGCAATGACAAGTGAATAGACACTCATCTTGAGAATAACATATCTAGCATGGAAATATATTAGCCACCCCCTACCGTTTCATGAGCGGTACGAGCACAAAAAGAGAAATTTATTTTGAAAATTAGAGATGGCACATCCAAATTTGCTTAGAACAGCAAAAGAATACCGCATATAGGTAGGTATAGTGGACTCATGTGGCAAAACTGGTTTAAAGGATTTTGGATGCATAAGTAGTGATCATACTTAGTGCAAAATGAAGGCTAGCAAAATATTGAGAAGCGACCAACCAAGAAACAAAAAACCTCATAAGCAAGCATTAAGCATAACTAACACCGAATAATGCACCACAAGTAGGATGTAATTTCATTGCATAACTATTCACTTTCGTGCTTGCATAGGGAATCACAAACCTTAACACCAACATTCTTACTAAAGCATAATTACTCATCAACATGACTCACATATCACATCATCATATCTCAAAACTGTTACAAGGAGTCAAGCTTATTTTGTACAATGATCTTCATGAGAGTTTTTATTATATCCTCCTTGGATATCTATCACTTTGGAACTAATTTTCATGTGTTGCTTTTGATAAGCTCAAACAAATATAAGTGAAGATCATGGGCATAATATTTCTTCTCTCAAATTAATTTAAGTGAAGCAAGAGAGAATTTCTTCAAAAATACTAAAGCACACCATGCTCAAAAAGATATAAGTGAATCACTATTGCAATTCCATAGCTCATTAAGATTTAAGTGAAGCATAGAGAGCAATTCTAACAAGTCATGGCATAATTTTCTCTATCAAATAGGTGTGTCCAGCAAGGATTCATGACTTAAAAAAAGCAAAACAAGCAAAGATCATATCATACAAGACACTCCAAGCAAAACTCATAGTATGTGACGAATAAAAATATAGTTCCGAGTAAAATACCGATGGTCGTTAGAAGAAAGAGGGGATGCCACTCGGGCATCCCCAAGCTTAGTCGCTTGCTTCTCTTTGGATAGTAGGTTGGGATGCCATGGGCATCCCCAAGCTTAGGCTCTTCTTACTCCTTATTCATTCATCCATCGTAATATCACCCAAAACTTGAAAACTTCAATCACACAAAACTTAACAAAACCTTCGTGAGATCCGTTAGTATAAGAAAGCAAATCACTACTATAAGTACTATTGAAAACCCATTCATATTTTATTCTTGCATTATATCTATTGTACTCTAACTTTTCTATGGAAAAAACTCTTCAAAGAAAACCATAGAATCATCAAAACAATCACACAACACAAAGAAAACAGAATCTGTCAAAAACAGAACAGTCTGTAGCAATCATGATATTTCGAATACTTTTGTAACTCCAAAAATTCTGAAAAATTAGGACAAGGTGAGAATTTTGTATATCAATCTCCTGTAAAAAGTTCAGAATTTTTCGTCGCTTATGTGAATTTTAAAAAAATGTTTTACTAGACACAAAAGTTTCTATTTTTCAGCAAGATCAAATCAACTATCACTCAACAAGATCCTAAAGGCTTTGCTTGGCACAAACACTAATTAAAACACAAAAAACACAATCATAACGGTAGCATAATTGTGCAAACACTCAAGAACAAAAAGCAAAAGAAAATAAATAAATTTTATTCATTGGGTTGCCTCCCAACAAGCGTTATCGTTTTACGCCCCTAGCTAGGCATAAAGCAAGGTTCTAAGTATCGTCATCTTTATTTATATATCCATAAGTTGCCCTCATGATTGATTCATATGGTGGCCTAATTCTTGTTCTAGGGAAGTGTTCCATACCCTTCCTTAGTGAAATTGAAATTTATTATTGCCTTTTTCATATCAATCACGGCACCAATAGTACGTAAAAACGGTCTACCAATAATAATTGGACAAGACAGATTGCAATCAATTAATATTAAGAACAATAAAATCTATGGGCACATAATTTCTATTTGCAAGAATAAGAACATCATTAATTCTTCACAGAGGTTTTTTAATAGTAGAATCCGCCAAGTGCAAATTTAAAGAACATTCTTCGATATCGGTAAGACCAAGCACATCACAAAGAGATTCCGGAATTGTAGGAACACTAGGACCCAAGTCACATAAAGTAAAACACTCATAATTTTTAATCTTGACTTCGATAGTAGGTTCCCACTCATCATGTAATTTTCTAGGAATTGAAACTTCTAATTCCAATTTTTCTTCCAAAGCTTTCATCATAGCATCAACAATATGTTTAGTAAAAGCTTTATTTTGTTCATAAGCATGGGTTAAATTTATCATGGATTACAACAAAGAAATAAAATCAATTAAAGAGCAACTATCATAATTAAAGTCCTTGTAATCCAAAAGAGTGGGCACATCACTACTTAAAGTTTTGACCTCTTCAAACCCACTTTTATCAATTTTCTCAACAAGATTTTCACCCTCCGAATTATTGGGACGGCTTCTAGATAAAGGTTACTCTTCTTCAGTCCCTTCTACATCAATCTTAATTTTAGTAAACAAGGAATCAATAGAAGAAACACCAATCATTTTAAGATCTCCATCACTTTTATCTTCTAACGAGATTGGTTTAGCGGCCATTTGGTTTACTAGGGTAGCTTGTCCATCGGATATTTTACCTAGCAAACTTTCGGCAAAAGTATACTTAGATTGGAGATTGCAAACTTCTCTACTAATATCATCAAGTTGTTTCGTTATAGCATCTAGCACAACGGAGTGCTCCTTAAGTTCTTCGGTAAAATACTTATTATGCTCAAATTGCGTAGTCATATATTCCTTAGTAATTTTCTCAATTTCAAGCAAAATATTGGGGTAAGGAACATCATAATATTTTCTTTGAGACATCATGACAGCGCAAACAAGAATGCAAGCGAAAACATATCTCACAACAAAACGGCGAACGAAAAAGAGGGCGAATAAAACGGCAAATTTTTGTGAAGTAGGGGAGAGGAAAACGAGAGGCAAATAACAAATAATGTAAATCACAAGGGGATGAGATTTGTGATTAGGAACCTGGTAGATGTTGATGATGTGTCCCCGGCAATGGCGCCAGAAATACCTTTTGATGTTTGCTTGAACTACGTCGTTATTTCCCAAAGAGGAAGGGATGATGCATCACAACAACGGAAGGTATTTCCCTCAGTGATGAGACCAAGGTTATCGAACCAGTAGGAGAACCACGTAACACTACATGAACGACATCTGCACACAAATAACAAATACTCGCAACCCGATGTATTAAAGGGGTTGTCAATCCCTTTCGAGTAACAGCGCCAGAAATTGGCAAGTAGACGGGATAAAAATATGTTAGATTGGATAAATAGATCTCGCAGGAACGTGAGATAAAATAAATAAGAATAAACTGCAGCAAGGTATTTTTGTATTTTTGGTTTAATTGATCTGAAAGTAAAAGCAAATAAAAATAGACCACGAAGGCAAATATAATAAAGAAGAGACCCGGGGGCCGTAGATTTCACTAGTGGCTTCTCTCGAGAAAAATAGCAAACGGTGGGTGAACGAATTATTGTTTGGCAATTGATAAAACTTCAAATAATCATGACGATATCCAGGCAATGATCATTATATAGGCATCACGTCCAAGATTAGTAGACCGACTCCTGCCTGCATCTACTACTATTACTCCACACAATCACCGCTATCCAGCATGCATCTAGTGTATTAAGTTCATGGAGAAGCGGAGTAATGCAATAAGAACGATGACATGATGTAGACAAGATCTATTTATGTAGAAATAGACCCCGTCCTGTTATCCTTAATAGCAACGATACATACGTGTTGGTTCCCCTTCTGTCACTGGGATCAAACACCGTAAGATCAAACCCATCACAAAGCACCTCTTCCCATTGCAAGATAAATAGATCAAGTTGGCCAAACAAAACCCAAATATTGGAGAAGAAATACGAGGCTATAACCAATCATGCATATAAGAGATCAAAGAAGACTCAGATGACTTTCATGGATAAAAAGATAGATCTGATCATAAACTCAAAGTTCATCGGATCCCAACAAACACACCGCAAAAAGAGTTACCTCATATGGATCTCCAAGAGACCATTGTATTGAGAATCAAAAGAGAGAGAGAGAGGAAGCCATCTAGCTACTAACTATGGACCCATAGGTCTACAATGAACTACTCACGCAGCATCGGAGAGGCACCAATGGACATGATGAACCCCTCCGTGATGGTGTCTAGATTGGATCTGGTGGTTCTGGAACTTGCGGCGGCTATAATTGATTTTCTTCGACTCCCCTTGGGTTTCTAGAATATTGGGGTATTTATAGAGCAAAGAGGCGGTGCGGGAGGCCATCGAGGTGGGCACAACCCACCAGGGCGCGCCTGGGCCTCCAGGCGTGCCCTGGTGTCTTGTGCTCACCTCGGTCTCCCTCTTCGGTACTTCTTTGGCCCACTGGATGTCTTCTGGTCTAAAAAAATCCACAAAAAGTTTTGATGCGTTTGTACTATGTTTGGTATTGATTCCTGCGATGTAAAAAAGATGCATAAAACAACAACTGGCACTGGGCACTATGTCAATAGGTTAGTACCAAAAAATGATATAAAATGATTATAAAATGATTGTAAAACATTGAAGAATGATAATATAACAGCATGGAATAATACAAAATTATAGATACGTTGGAGACGTATTAGGATCCTGCCCTGGTTCGGCCCCCCTTCCTTGTATAGGCGCCAGGGGAAGGAAGGGGAAGGTGGCGCCCCCCTTTCCTTTCTCCCTTGAGGAGGGGAAGGAAGGAGGGACTTTCCCTCCCCCTTTCCTTTCCCAAGGGCTGGCCGGCTTGGTGGAGGGGCGCACCAGCCCCTTGTGGGCTGGTCTGTCCCTCCCTTGGCCCATTAAGCCCATATCTTTGCCGGGGGTGCCCGAAACCCTTTCTGGTGACCCTACATGTACCCGGTACCCTCCGAAACACTTTTGGTGTTCGAATACCATAGTCCTATATATCAACCTTTACCTCTCGACCATTTAGAGATGCTACCTCTTGAGCATGCGTTGGTTTTCCCTTGAAGAGGAAAGGGTGATACAGCAAAATAGTGTAAGTATTTCCCTCAGTTTTTGAGAACCAAGGTATCAATCTAGTAGGAGGCCACACGCAAGTCCCTCATACCTACACAAACAAATAAGAACCTTCCAACCAACGCGATAAAGGGGTTGTCAATCCCTTCACGGACACTTGCAAAAGTGAGATCTGATAGAGATGATAAGATAATATTTTTGGTATTTTTATGATAAAGATTGAAAGTAAAGATTGCAAAGTAAAAATAGATTGGAAACTTATATGATGGAAAATAGACCCGGGGGCCATAGGTTTCACTAGTGGCTTCTCTCAAGATAGCATAAGTATTATGGTGGGTGAACAAATTACTGTCGAGCAATTGATAGAAAAGTGCATAATTATGAGAATATCTAGGCATGATCATGTATATAGGCATCACGTCCATGACAAGTAGATCGACTCCTGCCTGCATCTTGTAGCGACCAGACCTCAAACAGTCTGATCTCTGTGCATAAGTGTCATCCCTGGATCGGTAATGCTGACACACACAGTACTTGAAGGATTTATAACAGAGTAGCAATCACACACTTATTACATCGAATGTCTCAAAAGAGAACTTATTACAATAAATATGGCTTAAGGCCATCTAATCCAATAACAGCGGAAGGCTTGGAAGATAAAGTGAGTCCTTCAACTCCAA
Organism: Aegilops umbellulata; assembly: GCA_032464435.1. Taxonomy (NCBI): domain Eukaryota; kingdom Viridiplantae; phylum Streptophyta; class Magnoliopsida; order Poales; family Poaceae; genus Aegilops; species Aegilops umbellulata. Next base: position 366,948,328 of record CP136054.1, on the reverse strand, counting down.
CGGCATCACTGAGTGAAAGACCACGACCTAAAGGCTCCTTACTCGTCGTCTGAAAAGTCTGCAACATGATATGTTGTAGCCCGAAAACGGGTCAGCACATGGAATATGCTGGCAATGTAACACCAAAAGATAATGAACAGAATAATGCTATCACTACATGCATATATGGCTGGTGGAGGCTGTAAGGTTAATATGTTTTGTGAAAAGCCAATTTTTCCCTACTGCAAAGGAATATGTTTTATTAACTCTCATGGTGGTTGATAAACATTGAGAAGTAAACCCCTCTCAATCCCAATTAAAAGTAATTAACAATAACCCATCAAATTAAATTAAGTAGTGATGAGGTCCACATGATAATCCAAGAACTAGATACTCAAAATGTCCATAACCGGGGACACGGCTAACCATGATTAGTTTGTACACTCTGCAGAGGTTTGTGCACTTTTCCCCACAAGACTCGATCTCCTCCGTTGGATTTCTCGCACTACATGGTGTTTGAGAAATGGATGACCAAGACACAGTCTTTCAGAAGCGTTAGCACCTTACGATGGGTAGACCGGTACACCTACATCCCCTACATCTGCTAGTCTACCACTGTAAGAGTTCACATAACTTAATCAACTATGCTAGAGCCCATAATAGCTTGTGGTTGCACACGGAAGTTTCCAGTATGAATAATCTTATGATCCCTTTGAGCCTGGGTGGCGGTCCATAGGAGAATCACACGGTACCCCGGGATTTCCAAAAAAAAACAGGCAATCACTAGGTTCCCCAGGTGCCTCAATCCACCCAGATGTGTATTTAAGTTGCCACCTTAAGTTAACCATTAATTAACAATCTCACATATGTCATGACATACACTCAAACCCAATCCACGTCTACGAGCATAGCATAGCAATATAAGCATAGCGTAGAAGTAACTCCCAGGTTTTGATAATAAACAGGTGAATAGGTACTACCTCATCTACTTCCCAATCCCACAATTTAATTCAGATCCTAACCATAACATTGTTTGAGGATTGATCTAATGCAATAAAACTGGGTAGTAAGAGGTATGATCAAAGTGTTACTTGCCTTGCTGATGATCCGCGAAACCTAGAGACTCGTAGAAGCACGCTTCACACTTCGGGTACTTTATCACAAAAAAACAAGCATACAATAAGCAATCAAGCAAGGGAACGGGTAAAACTCAAATAAAGGATCTAACTAGAAAGTTCAACTTAAGAACTCTGGTTTGCAAAAAGAATCAAATCAAATGAAGCAACAAAACTCGAACGACGAAAGAAACAAGCTTCTTTTACTAATCTGAACTAAAGTCAAATTTTACAGTAGCAAAAACTTGTTTAAGTTGGTTAAATGAAAAGAGGGTTTCGAGACGAAACTCTAGGCGCTTGAATCGCCTGATTCCGATAAACGAGTGAAAAGTTATACTAGAACGAAAATCGGATCAGAAATCACGATCGAAAATAATCGCGGAAAAATCCGAGAAAAGGAAAAACTGACGAACACGCTAACGAACGAACGTTTGCTGCCTGTGGCTAAACGGTGAAAACTGTTCGTAAAAACGAACGTACGGACAAACGTCCGCTAAACCGAACCGGATCTAATAAAAATGGATCTAGGGTTTTGAAAAAAAAGTGATTTTTCTCACGAAAAACCGAGGCGGCTACCTCGGGTCCGGCGGGGTCCGGCGGTGGCGGCGGGCTCTGGTGCGGCGGCGCAGCAGCTGCGAGGCGGTGCGGCGGCGGGCGATGTGGCGGCGGGGCCGTGCGGCGGCGCGGTGCGGCGCGCGAGGTGAGGCGGCGGCTCACGGCGGGGTCCGGCGGCTAGGGTTTCGGGTGGGCTGGCAGCGGATCGGGGATCGGGGTATCGGGCTTTAAAGGTTGGCCCGAGAGAGTCCTGGCCGAAAACGGCCCTAAGTCGGTTGACTTTTTTTTAAATAATTCAGATGTGCAGAAAAAGAAAGAAAAGAAATACTAAACAGACTCCAAAAATCCCGAAATAAGTTTTCCCCGTCCTCTAAAAATAAGCCGGACAAGATGAACATTTATTTGGGCCGAAAATGCAATTTTGAAAAACGCATATTTTTCCTAATTCAAATATAATAGCGATAAAACTCCGAATAAAAATCTTATTTGATTTTAATATTAAATCTCTGATATTTCTTTATTTTGAGGAAGTCATTTTATCCTCTCTCTTTTATTTTTAATAAAATAAATATTTCAGAGAAATATAATTAAAATCAAACGATCCTCTTTTCATAATTCGAGAAAAACTCAAATATGAAAATAACGAAATCCCCAACTCTCTCCGTAGGTCCTTGAGTTGCGTAGAATTTCTAGGATCAACCAAAATGCAATAAAAATATGATATGCAATGATGATGTAATGCATAACATTCCAAATTGAAAATTTGGGATGTTATACATCCACTACTATTACTCCACACATCGACCGCTATCCAGCATGCATCTAGAGTATTAAGTTCATAAGAACAGAGTAACACATTAGGTAAAATGACATGATGTAGAGGGATAAACTCAAGCAATATGATATAAACCCCATCTTTTTATCCTCGATGGCAACAATACAATACGTGTCGTTTCCCTTTCTGTCACTGGGATCGAGCAACGCAAGATTGAACCCAAAGCTAAGCACTTCTCCCATGGTAAGAAAGATCAATCTAGTAGGCCAAACCAAACTGATAATTCGAAGAGACTTGCAAAGATAACCAATCATACATAAAAGAATTCAGAGAAGATTCAAATATTGTTCATAGATAATCTTGATCATAAACTCACAATTCATCGGATCTCGACAAACACACCGCAAAAAGATTTACATAGAATAGATCTCCAAGAAGATCGATGAGAACTTTGTATTGAGATCCAAAGAGAGAGAAGAAGCCATCTAGCTAATAACTATGGACCCGAAGGTCTATGGTAAACTACTCACACATCATCGGAGAGGCTATGGTGTTGATGTAGAAGCCCTCCATGACTGATGCCCCGTCCGGCGGAGCGCCGGAAAAGGCCCCAAGATGGGATCTCATGGGTACAGAAGGTTGCGGCGGTGGAAATTGGTTTTCGTGGTGCTCCTGGATGGTTTCGGGGTACGTAGGTATATATAGGAGGAAGAAGTAGGTCGGTGGAGCCATGAGGGGCCCACAAGGGTGGGGGGCGCGCCTCCCTGCCTCGTGGCCTCCTTGTTGATTTCTTGACGTCCACTCCAAGTCCTTTTGGATCACGTTTGTTCCAAAAATCATGCTCCCGAAGGTTTCATTCCGTTTGGACTCCGTTTGATATTCCTTTTGTGCAAAACACTGAAATAGGCAAAAAATAGCAATTTGTACTGGGCCTTGGGTTAGTAGGTTAGTCCCAAAAATAATATGAAAGTGCGTAGTAAAGTCCATTAAACATCCAAAACAGACAATATAATAGCATGGAACAATAAAAAATTATAGATACGTTGAAGACGTATCAAGCATCCCCAAGCTTAATTCCTGCTCGTCCTCGAGTAGGTAAATGATAAAAACAGAATTTTTGATGTGGAATGCTACCTAGCACATTCCTCAATGTAATTTTCTTTATTGTGGCATGAATGTTCAGATCCGAAAGATTCAAGATAAAAGTTTAATATTGACATAAAAATAATAATACTTCAAGCATACTAACAAAGCAATCATGTCTTCTCAAAATAACATGGCCAAAGAAAGTTATCCCTACAAAATCATATAGTCTGGCTATGCTCTATCTTCATCACACAAAGTATTTAATCATGTACAACCCTGATGACAAGCCAATCAATTGTTTCATACTTTTGATGTTCTTAAACTTTTTCAATCTTCACGCAATACATGAGCGTGAGCCATGGACATAGCACTATAGGTGGAATAGAATGGTGGTCATGGAGAAGAAAAAAAGGAGAAGATAGTCTCACATCAACTAGGCGTATCAACGGGCTATGGAGATGCCCATTAATAGATATCAATGTGAGTGAGTAGGGATTGTCATGCAACGGATGCACTAGAGCTATAAGTGTATGAAAGCTCAATGAAAGAAACTAAGTGGGTGTCCATCCAACTCGCTTGCTCACGAAGACCTAGGGCATTTTGAGGAAGCCCATCATTTGAATATACAAGCCAAGTTCTATAACATAAAATTCCCACTATATATTAAAGTGACAACATAGGAGACTCTCTATCATGAAGATCATGGTGCTACGTTGAAGCACAAGTGTGGGAAAAGGATAGTAACATTGTCCCTTCTCTCTTTTTCTCTCATTTTTTGATTTGGGCCTTTTCTCTTTTTTTATGGCCTCCTTTTTACCCTTTTTTCTCTTTTCGTCCGGAGTCTCATCCCGACTTGTGGGGGAATCATAGTCTCCATCATCCTTTCCTCACTTGGGACAATGCTCTAATAATGATGATCATCACACTTTTATTTACTTACAACTCAATACTTAGAACATAATATGACTCTATGTGAATGCCTCCGGCGGTGTATCGGGATATGCAATGAATCAAGAGTGACATGTATGAAATAATATGCATGGTGTCTTTTCCACAAATACGATGTCAACTACATGATCATGCAAGGCAATATGACAATGACGAAGCGTGTCATAATAAACGGAACGGTGGAAAGTTGCATGGCAATATATCTCGGAATGGCTATGGAAATGCCATAATAGGTAGGTATGGTGGCTGTTTTGAGGAAGATATAAGGAGGTTTATGTGTGTTAGAGCGTATCATATTACGGGGTTTGGATGCACCGGCGAAGTTTGCACCAACTCTCAAGGTGAGAAAGGGCAATGCACAGTACCGAAGAGGCTAGCAATAATGGAAGGTTGAGAGTGCGTATAATCCATGGACTTAACATTAGTCATAAAGAACTCACATAATTATTGCAAAAATCTACAAGTCATAAAAAACCAAGCACTACGTGCATGCTCCTAGGGGGATAGATTGGTAGGAAAAGACCATCGCTCATCCCCGACCGCCACTCGTAAGGATGACAATCAAAGAACACCTCATGTTTCAAATTTGTTACACAACGTTTACCATACGTGCATGCTACGGGACTTGCAAACTTCAACACAAGTATTTCTCAATTTCACAACTACTCGACTAGCACAACTTTAATATCACTATCTCCATATCTCAAAACAATCATCAAGTATCAAACTTCTCTTAGTATTCAATGCACTTATATGGAAGTTTTTATTATATCCAACTTGGATGCCTATCATATTAGGACTAATTTTATAACCAAAGCAAATTACCATGCTGTTCTAAAGGACTCTCAAAATAATATAAGTGAAGCATGAGAGATCAATAATTTCTATAAAATAAAACCACCACCGTGCTCTAAAAGATATAAGTGAAGCACTAGAGCAAAATTGTTTAGCTCAAAAGATATAAGTGAAGCACATAGAGTATTCTAATAAATTCTGATTAATGTGTGTCTCTATCGAAAGGTGAGTACAGCAAGGATGATTGTGGTGAACTAAAAAGCAAAGACTCAAATCATACAAGACGCTCCAAGCAAAACACATATCATGTGGTGAATAAAAATATAGCTCTAAGTAAAGTTACCGATGGACGAAGACAAAAGAGGGGATGCCTTCCGGGGCATCGCCAAGCTTGGGATTTTGGTTGTCCTTGGATTTTACCTTGGGGTTCCTTGGTAATCCCCAAGCTTAGTCTCTTGCCACTCCTTGTTCCATAATCCATCAAATCTTTACCCAAAACTTGAAAACTTCACAACACAAAACTTAACAGAAAATCTCGTGAGCTCCGTTAGCGAAAGAAAACAAAACACCACTTTAAGGTAATGTAATGAAATCAGTCTTTATTTATATTGGTGTTAAACCTACTTTATTACAACTTCTCTATGGTTCATAAACTCCATTACTAGCCATAGATTCAGCAAAATAAGCAAACAACACACGAAAAACAGAATCTGTCAAAAACAGAACAGTCTGTAGTAATCTGTATCGAACGCAAACTTATGGAACTCCAAAAATTCTAAAATAAATTGCTGGACGTGAGGAATTTATCTATTAATAATCTTCAAAAATAATCAACTAAATATCACTCTCTAGGAAAAAGTTGTAGCTAATCTCGTGAGCGCTAAAGTTTCTGTTTTTTACAGCAAGATCAAAAAGACTTCACCCAAGTCTTCCCAAAGGTTCTACTTGGCACAAACACCAATTAAAACATAAAACCACATATAAAAAGAATATAGATGGATTATTTATTACTAAAAATAACCAAAAAGCAAGAAACAAAAAATAAAATTGGGTTGCCTCCCAACAAGCGCTATCGTTTAACGCCCCTAGCCAGGCATAAAGGCAAGGATAGATCTAGGTGTTGCCATCTTTGGCATGCAATCCATAAGTGGATCTCATAATAGATTCATAAGGTAATTTAATTTTATTTCTAGGAAAGTTTTCCATGCCTTTCCTTAACGGAAATTGGAATCTAATATTCCCTTCTTTCATATCAATAATTGCACCAATCGTTCTAAGGAAAGGTCTACCAAGAATAATAGGACATGAAGGATTGCAATCTATATCAAGGACAATGAAATCAAGGGGCACATAGTTCCATTTGCAACAATAAGAACATCATTAGTTCTTCCCATAGGTTTTTTAGTGGTGGAATCCGCAAGGTGCAAGTTTAAAGAACAATCATCAAATTCACGGAAACCTAGCAAATCACACAAAGTTTTTGGAATCGTGGAAACACTAGAACCCAAATCACACAAAGCATAGCATTCATGATCTTTAATTTTAATTTTAATAGTAGATTACCACTCATCATAAAGTTTTCTAGGGATAGAAACTTCCAATTCAAGCTTTTCTTCATAAGATTGCATTAAAGCATCAATGATATGTTTAGTAAGAGCTTTATTTTGACTATAAGCATGCGGAGAATTTAGCACGGATTACAACAAGGAAATACAATATATTAAAGAACAATTATCATAATTAAATTCCTTTAAATCCAAAATAGTGGGTTCATTGCCATCTAAAGTTTTGACCTCTTCCATCCCACTTTTACCAAATTTTGCATCAAGATCTAAAAACTCCGAATCACTGGGGTGCCTTTTAACTAAAGTTGACTCATCTCCAGTCCCATCATTATCAAGATTCATATTGCAAAAAAAGATTTAATAGCGGACACATCAATCACTTTTAGATCTTCATCTTTATTACCTTCTAAATCTTCCGGTTTAGCGGCCATCTTATTGACTAAGGTGGCCTGCTTATCCGAAATTTGGGCTATTAATTTTTCAAGATGAGCAAACTGAGATCTCATGCCATAAAATTCCTTAGACATATAATCAAGCTCTTTATTCATGTACTCCATAAAGCTCTTTTGTTCTTTAAGCTCATTTCCAAAGAAATTATTATGCTCAAATTACAAAGTCATAAAGCTTCTGACGTTGTTTTCAATTTCTTCCAACCTTTTAAGGTAAGGATCAACGTTTTTAGGCAGGGCCATAAGGGCAAACAGGCAACAAGAAGCAAGCGAGATAGAGGCGAATGGGAAAAGAGGGCGAATAAAACGACAAGGGTGAAGTGGGGGAGAGGAAAATGAGAGGCAAATGGCAAATAATGTAATGCGAGGGATAAGAGTTTGTGATGGGTACTTGGTATGTCTTGACTTGTGCGTAGACTCCCCAACAATGGCGCCAGAAATCCTTCTTGCTACCTCTTGAGCATGCATTGGTTTTCCCTTGAAGAGGAAAGGGTGATGCAGCAAAGTAGCGTAAGTATTTCCCTCAGTTTTTGAGAACCAAGGTATCAATCCAGTAGGAGGCCACAAGCAAGTCCCTCGTACCTACACAAACAAATAAGAACCTTGCAACCAACGCGATAAGGGGTTGTCAATCCCTTCACGGCCACTTGCAAAAGTGAGATCTGATAGAGATGATAAGATAATATTTTTGGTATTTTTATGATAAATATTGAAAGTAAAGATTGCAAAGTAAAAATAGATTGGAAACTTATATGATGGAAAATAGACCCGGGGGCCATAGGTTTCACTAGTGGATTCTCTCAAGATAGCATAAGTATTACGGTGGGTGAACGAATTACTATCGAGCACTTGATAGAAAAGTGCATAATTATGAGAATATCTAGGCATGATCATGTATATAGGCATCACGTCTGTGACAAGTAGATCGACTCCTGCCCACATCTACTACTATTACTCCACACATCGACTGCTATCAAGCATGTATCTAGATTATTAAGTCCATAAGAACAGAGTAACGCATTAGGTAAGATGACATGATGTGGAGGGATAAACTCAAGCAATATGATATAAACCCCATCTTTTTATCCTCGATGGCAACAATACAATACGTGTCGTTTCCCTTTCTGTCACTGGGATCGAGCAACGCAAGATTGAACCCAAAGCTAAGCACTTATCCCATGGCAAGAAAGATCAATCTAGTAGGTCAAACCAAACAGATAATTCGAAGAGACTTGCAAAGATAACCAATCATACATAAAATAATTCAGAGAAGATTCAAATATTGTTCATAGATAATCTTGATCATAAACCCACAATTCATCGGATCTCGACAAACACACCGCAAAAAGATTTACATTGAATAGGTCTCCAAGAAGATCGAGGAGAACTTTGTCTTGAGATCCAAAGAGAGAGAAGAAGCCACCTAGCTAATAACTATGGACCCGAAGGTCTGTGGTAAACTACTCACACATCATCGGAGAGGCTATGGTGTTGATGTTGAAGCCCTCTGTGATCGATGCCCCCTCCGGCGGAGCGCCGAAAAAGGCCCCAAGATGGGATCTCATGGGTAGAGAAGGTTGCAGTGGTAGAAATAGGTTTTCGTGGTGCTGCTGGAAGGTTTTGGGGTACGTAGGTATATATAGGAGGAAGAAGTAGGTCGGTGGAGCCACGAGGGGCCCACGATGGTGGGGGGGCGTGCCCAGGGGGGGGGGGGGTAGGCGCGCCTCCCTGCCTTGTGGCCTCCTCGTTGATTTCTTGACATCCACTCCAAGTCCTCTGGATCATGTTCGTTCCAAAAATCACGCTCCCGAAGGTTTCATTCCGTTTGGACTCCGTTTGATATTCCTTTTCTGTGAAACACTGAAATAGGAAAAAAACAGCAATTTGCTCTGGGCCTTGGGTTAGTAATTTAGTCCCAAAAATAATATAAAAGTGCTTAGTAAAGCCCATTAAACATCCAAAACAGATAATATAATAGCATGGAACAATCAAAAATTATAGATACGTTGGAGACGTATCAAGAGACTCCTCGTCATGTCCGAGATTTCATCCAGGACCCCGAACAACATTCGGTCACCAAATCACATAACTCATATAATACTTTATCATCATCGAACGTTAAGCGTGCGGACCCTACGAGTTCGAGAACTAAGTAGACATGACGGAGACACCTCTCTAGTTAATAACCAAAAGTGGAACCTAGATGCTCATATTGGCTCCTACATATTCTATGAAGATCTTTATCGGTCGAACCGTAATGACAACATACGTTATTCCCTTTGTCATCGGTATGTTACTAGCCTGAGATTCGACTGTCTGTATCTTCATACCTAGTTCAATATCGTTACCGGCAAGTCTCTTTACTCATTCCGTAATACATTGATATCTACTACACAACTTTATTCTTGTAGACACGTGTTGGACCTCCAAGCGCAGAGTTTTGTAGGACAGTAGCAATTTTCCCTAAAGTGGATGACCTAAGGTTTATCAATCCGTGAGAGGTGTAGGATGAAGATGGTCTCTCTCAAACGACCCAGCAACCAAATACAAGAAATCTCTCGTGTCCCCAACACACCAAATACAATGGCAAATTGTATAGGTGCACTAGTTTGGCGAAGAGATGGTGATAAAAGTGTAATATGGATTGTAGAAATATATTTTTATAATCTGAATAAATAAAAAAAGCAAGGTAGCGATTGATAAAACGGAGCAAAAATGATATTGCAATGCTTTAAAATGAGGCCTAGGGTCCGTACTTTCACTAGTGCAATCTCTCAATAGTGCTAATATAATTGGATCATATAACCATCCCTCAAAGTGCGATGAAGAATCACTCCAAAGTTCCTATCTAGTGGAGAACATAAGAATAAATTGTTTGTAGGGTACGAAACCACCTCAAAGCTATTCTTTCTGTTCGATCTATTCAAAAGTCCGTACTAAAATAACAAAAAGTTATTCTTTCCATTCGATCTATCCTAGAGTTCATATTGAAATAACACCAAAGCAAATTCATATTCATAATACTCAATCCAACACAAAGAACTTCAAAGAGTTCCCCAAGATTTCTACCGAAGAAACAAAGACAAGAACATGCATCAACCCCTATGCATAGATTACCCCAATGTCACCTCGGGAATCCGCAAGTTGAGTGCCAAAACATATATCAAGTAAATCAATATGATACCCCATTTTCACCATGAGTATTAAATTGCAAGACATATATCATGTGTTCTCAAATCCATAAAAGTATTCAATCCGATAACAACAAAATCTCAAAGGGAAAAACTCAATTCATCACACCAAGATAGAGAGGGGAAAACACCATATGATCCGACTATATTAACAAAGCTCACGATATATGAAGATCGTGACATCTCAAGAACATGAGATAGAGAGATTAAACACATAGCTACTGGTACAAACCCTCAGCCCCGAGGGTGGACTACTCCCTCCTCATCGTGGTGGCCGCCGGGACGATGAAGATGGCCACCGAAGATGATTCCCCCTTCGGCAGGGTGCTGGAAAGGGTCTAGATTGGTTTTTGGTGGAGAGGCCTGCGATGGCGGAACTTCTGATCTAGGTTAACCCTTGATGGTTTCTTTATTTATAGGATTTTCTGGCGTTGGTTTCACGCTAAGATGGGCCTCGAGGTGAGCACAACCCACCGGGACACGGGCAAGGGCCCAGGCGCCCCGGTGTCTTGTGCCCTACTCCTTCACCTTCTGGTCCTTCCACGAAGCTTCGAGGGTCTCTTTTGTTCCAAAAAAAATCGTCAAAAAGTTTCAGCTCATTTGGAGAACTTTCATTTCTGCACAAAAAACAACACCACGGTAGTTCTGCTGAAAACAGTGTCAGTCCGGGATAGTTCCATCATACCAAAACCATATAAAATTGTTGTAAATATGGCATGAATACTTCATAAATTATAGATACGTTGGAGACGTATCAGCATCTCCAAGCTTAATTCCTACTCGTCCTCGAGTAGGTAAATGATAAAAGAAATAATTTATGAAGTGTGAATGCTAGCAAAGTGCATAAGTTTGATTAATGATAATTTCAATCACTTTTCCTAGCATCATAATAACAACTCTTTCTCATAAAACTTATCATGATAAAGTAGCAATTGAAAATGGAAATTTTTGTTGTGGAATGCTACCTATCATATTCATCATGAACTCTTTTCTTTTGTAGCATGGACATTTGGACTTTTATATGGTTCAAAGCAATAGTCTAGTTTTGTATCATGAACTCTACACAAAGTCGGTTACAATGGTAGGAGATCTGAATATCCGCATCGCCAAGCTTGCCTTCCACGCCAAGGAAAGTCCCATCCGGACACGGGACGAAGTCTTCAATCTTGTATCTTCATAGTCCAGGAGTCCGGCTGAAGGTATAGTCCGGCTACCCGGACACCCCCTTATCTAGGACTCCCTCACATACCAACAAGCAACCATGTCTTTCAAAATATCAACGCTAAAATAAGTTATCCCTGGCCCATCATGCTCAATCATTGATCCATTCATGAAACACACTCGCATATTAGCTACACCCAATGCTCAAGTATGATCATAGTGCCTCCTAGTTGGTGCTTTATAAGAGAAGATGGAGACTCAAATTAAAAATAAAAATTGCATAAAGTAAAAGAAAGGCCCTTCGCAGAGGGAAGTAGGGATTTGTAGAGGTGCCAGAGCTAAAAGCGAAAATTCAGAGATAAAAACATTTTGAGAGGCATACTTTTCCCACCAACGAAAACGACTTAGAGCTCCCAACACTTTCCATGCTACATATATCATAGGCGGTTCCCAAACAGAAAATAAAGTTTATTCTTTTTCCACCATACTTTACTTTCCATGGCTAACCGTATCCATGGGCGCCCTCCATACCAACACTTTCCAAGGAATTTATTATTTGACAACATAAAGTAAATTCAATTTTCATTTCGGGACTGGGCATCCCTAATACCTTTGCCTTACTCTCGTGCAATGACAAGTGAATAAACACTCATCGTGAGAATACCACATCTAGCATGGAAAATATTGGCCACTCCTCACCGCGCGATACGAGCACACAAAAGAGAAATTTATTTTGAAGATTAGAGATGGCACATACAAATTTGCTTAGGACGGCAAAAGAATACCGCATATAGGTAGGTATAGTGGACTCATGTGGCAAAACTGGTTTAAAGGATTTTGGATGCACAAGTAGTGATCATACTTAGTGAAAAATGAAGGCTAGCAAAAGATTGAGAAGCGACCAAACAAGAAACGAATAATCTCATAAGCGAACATTGAGCATAATTAACACCGAATAAAGCACCACAAGTAGGATGTAATTTCATTGCATGAATATTGACTTTCATGCTTGCATAGGGGATCACAAACCTTAACACCAATATTCTTACTAAAGCATCAACATGACTCACATATCACATCATCATATCTCAAAACTATTGCAAGGAATCAAGTTTATTTTGTCCAATGATCTTCATGGAAGTTTTTATTATATCCTTCTTGGATATCTATCACTTTGGAACTAATTTTCATGTGTTGCTTTTGATAAGCTCAAACAAATATAAGTGAAGATCATGAGCATAATATTTATTTCTCTCAAATTAATTTAAGTGAAGAAAGATAGAATTTCTTCAAAAATACTAAAGCACACCGTGCTCAAAATGATATAAGTGAAGCACTAGAGCAATTCCATAGAAAAGAGCTTCATTAACGGGATGTGCGTGCCACTTACGTAGCCTCCCTGGCAACTATTTGAGGACTCTATTTTATTTAAAAACTTTCAGATCTAAGTACTTTATTAAAACAGCAAGCAAAACAAAATAAAATGACATTCCAAGGATAGCACACATCATGTGAATAAGCAAAAACTTAGGCTCAACCGATACTAACCGATATTTGTTGAAGAAGAAAGGTGGGATGTGTTGGGGATCGTTGCAGAAATTAAAAAAAATTCTACGCATCACCAAGATCAACCTATGGAGCTTAATAACAACGAGAGGGGAGTGCTTCTTCATACCTTTGAAGATCGCAATGCAGAAGCGTTGCAAGAACGCGGTCGGTGGAGTCGTACATGAAGCGATTCAGATCGCAGCCGAATCCGATCTAAGCACCGAACAACGGTGCCTCCATGTTCAACACACGTGCAGCCCAGTGATGTCTCCCGCGCCTTGATCCAGCAAGGAGAGAGGGAGAGGTTGGGGAAGACTCCGTCCAGCAGCAACATGACAGCGTGGTGGTGATGGAGGAGCGTGGCACTCCAGCAGGGCTTCGCCAAGCACTGCGAGAGACGAGGAGGGAGAGGGGTAGGGTTGCGCCAAGAGAGAGGGAGACTCGTGTCTCTGGCAGCCCCAAAACCCCCACTATATATAGGGGGAGGGGAGGGGATGCGCCCCCATCTAGGGTCCCCCCTAGGGGTGGCGGCCAGCCCTAGATGCATCTAGGGGGCGGCTAAAGGGGGATAGAGGGGGGCGCACCATAGGTGGGCCTTAGGCCCATCTGAGCCCAGGGTTTCCCCCATGTCCCCTTCCATGCGCCTTGGGCCTCTTGTGGGAGGCTCACCAGCCCACCTAGGGCTGGTCCCTTCCCACACTTGGCCCACGCAGGCTTCCGGGGCTGGTGGCCCCTCCCGGTGGACCCCCGAACCCTTCCGGTGGTCCCGATATGTTACCGATAACGTTCAGTACACTTCCGGTGTCCAAAATGGGACTTCCCATATATAAATCTTTACCTCCGGAACTCCTTGTAACGTCCGGGATGTCATCCAGGACTCCGAACAACATTCAGTAACCACGTACATCTATTCCCTATAACCCTAGCGTCATCGAACCTTAAGTGTGTGTAGACCCTACGGGTTCGGGAGTCATGCAGACATGACCGAGACATCTCTCCGGCCAATAACCAACAACGGGATCTGGATACCCATGTTGGATCCCACATGCTCCACGATGATCTCATCGGATGAACCACGATGTCGAGGATTCAATCAATCCCGTATACAATTCCCTTTGTCAATTGGTACGTTACTTACCCGAGATTCGATCGTCGGTATCCCGATACCTCGTTCAATCTCGTTACCGGCAAGTCACTCTACTCGTTCCGTAATGCATGATCTCATGACTAACTGCTTAGAGACATTGAGCTCATTATGATGATGCATTACCGAGTGGGCCCAGGGATACCTCTCCGTCACACGGAGTGACAAATCCCAGTCTCAATTCGTGCCAACCCAACAGACACTTTCGGAGATACCCGTAGTACAACTTTATAGCCACCCAGTTACGTTGTGACGTTTGGCACACCCAAAGCATTCCTACGGTGTCCGGGAACTGTACAATCTCATGGTCTAAGGAAATGATACTTGACATTAGAAAAGCTTTAGCAGACGAACTACATGATATTGTGCTATGCTTCGGATTGGGTCTTGTCCATCACATCATTCTCCTAATGATGTGATCCCGTTATCAATGACATCCAATGTCCATGGTTAGGAAACCGTAACCACTATTGATCTACGAGCTAGTCAACTAGAGGCTTACTAGGGACATGTTGTGGTCTATGTATTCACACATATATTACGGTTTCCGGATAACACAATTATAGCATGAACAATAGACAATTATCATGAACAAGGAAATATAATAATAACGATTTTATTATTGCCTCTAGGGCATATTTCCAACAGTCTCCCACTTGCACTAGAGTCAATAATCTAGTTACATTGTGATGAATCAAACACCCATAGAGTTATGGTGTTGATCATGTTTTGCTCGTGGAAGAGGTTTAGTCAATGGATCTCACTACAAAAAAATACACTTCCGTGATGATACGTGTTTGTCACAGTAGGTCGCGTTTTCTGTCATGCATGTACATCCATGACAAATTTATGACAGAATCAAGATAGTCATACCCGTGCTGTCGTAAAAGTGTTCCATGACATTGCCAAAATTATCATCACGGAAGTGTCCACTTCCATGATGATAAATCGCGCGTCACAGAAGTGCTTTCATCAAGGGTGAGCGACACGTGGCATCCACCGTAACGGAATGTCATTAAGCTATCGGGTCGGATTTTGGATCCGATAACCCGTTAACAGCCACGACCAATGCCGATTTTCCATGTGTAAAATTCTCATTGGCTGACGGATCCACGCATTAGCTCCGCGTTGGCACAGGTGTCACTCATCCAACCGTCGAGATGGGCCTATGATATGTTGACACGTGGACCGACCCAAAAGTGGCCCACAAAGTTTAAATGGGCTGGCCCAACTGAAGGCCCATAAGATTTAGCGGACCATAATGGGCCGGCCCATCTAGAGGCCCACAAAATTTAGCGCACCATAATGGGCCTGCCCAGCTAAAGGCCCACACGATTTTGCAGACCTATAATGGGCCGGCCCAGCTAAAGGCCCACAAGATTTTGCGGACCACAATGGGCCGTCCCAGCTAAAGGCCCAAAAGATTCTGTAGTCCATAATGGGCCGGCCCAGCTAAAGGCCCAACATTCTCTGTCAAATCGGCCCGTCAATGGCCTGTCCTAAACTTTTCATCAACGCGGCCCATGGTCACTTCTGGCCCGTTAACAGTCCGCTAAGTAATTGGGCCGAATTACGGCCCGGTGTATTTCTGGCCTGTTAAAGGTCCGGCTTCATATGGGCCCATTTATAGGCCATCAAAACTTTCGGCCCATAAACGACCGTGAAGGATTTAGGTCATATTCGGCCATGTCTGACATTCGGCCTGTTAGAGGCCCACTATAGCTTTGGGCCACTTTCGTCTTGTTGTCATTTTCGGCCTGTTAACGCCGGACGTAAACCATGGGGCCATATGTGGCCAAGCGTCATATCGGGCCCATTAACGACCCATATAAAAATGATGATAATCTAGCCCGACCGAAGTTCCGGCCTGGTAAAGGCCCGTGTATTAGGTCGACGCATTTACGGCCCGTCCGAATTTTGGCCTGTCAAAGATCCGCATCGTAAATGGGCCACCATTTTGGCCTTCTAAGTCCAGTGGGTTATTTGGCACAATCAGGCCCAATCTCACTTTTGGTCTATTAAAGGCCCATGTTTTTTATGGGCTCGAGATATTTACACCTTTAAACGGCCTATTTTTACTAAGGGCCCAAATTATGTTTAGGCCTGTTAAAAGCCCACTATGGGCACAGGCCTACCAGAAAAATATGAAAGCTTATGCTGATTTAGGCCCAAATATTTTTTGTGGGCTACATGCCAATTTCGGCCCGTAATCATTTTTAGCCCAATTGGAATGGGCCCAGCAAATGTTGGCATGTTGGGCTCCTACGAAGCTTTCGGCGGAATACATTACTAAGATAAACCTACACTATACAAAAATAGCGTCGTAATTACTGCAGCCTGAGGCAGCATCATAAATGTTGTATCACAACAAAATAAATTCCAACCATACAAAAAAAGGCCCGCTGGCATAAAGTTTACAGCCCTTCCAGATAAAAGCACCATCAGATGTATAGAAGCACATACCATTTGACTTGAGTGCTAATGTTTCAGGCGGTAGAATCTGATGGAGCAGCACGATCTCCACCTCTATTCCGCCATTGCTCTTGAACAGCGAAGCGAATGTCTGATAGTCTGGTTTCAAAACCATTCATATCTTGACGACATTTCTCAACCACTATTCTTGTTTGTGAAACAACGTCCATCAGGGATTGGACTTGTGTCTGGAGCACAGATATATCACTCTGTCTAGCAGGAAGATTTTGTTCAGTAGGTGATTTGGACGAGGTTACCTTGACAACCAACCTAGAATTATGCAGGAAGGTGCTTTTTGCACTGTTAGTGGAGAGATACTGACGCACTGCAGCAAGAGGTGACATTGTGCCTGTAGTAGCCTCGTCACCTTCAGGTGGTTGTGGCTGTTCAATCATTTGTTACATAGCTTCCTGAAAGTTTGAACTTGTAGATTAGTGTACCAGATAAGTTACTAATGAGATGAAAACAAACAAAGTAGGTTAAACGTTTATACATAACTTATTTTGGTGAACTACTGTAATACATTAGCATGTATTGTAGTGCCAACTACATAATAAAATCACTTTCGAAACATATGTCCATGTAGCATGCCTACTGTATTGTCTATTTCCTCACATTCGTTGACATATAAGGATAAAGAGACATGGTTTAAAGTAGGATGAACATAGTATGGCATCATTCATATCATGGGCAAACAGATATAAAACAAACATGCTATTTTATCATTGTGTGCGCACGTGAACATAACAACTAGATTACAGATCAAGACCAAAAGAATATCCTTCATCTCTTTTAAACCATGTAAGGTGAAATGATACGTTAAGACAACTGTGAATAAAAGTGAACAGAGTAACTGACATTGGCTACAAACCAAGCAGTTAAATGAACACATCACAGTACCAATTAGTTCAAGGCAAGAGGAGTAAGGACTTACAACAGTGGCTTGAACTGGTGTGCTCATGCCCTTCATCTTGCTGGTGTGGCAATCCTTGAAGATTTGCACTGCATTCGGTTCAGGTTCTTTTTGGTCCGCACGGGCTTTCCTCTGTATTTGGAACAAGTCAATATAGATACGATAATATGGCACAAAAAAGAAGGAAGTAGTATCTATTTACAAGAGCCTCGCAGTGTGCAATATAGCTATGAGATCCTGTTGTCTGTTGGAATTTCACTTTAGAACGGTTGGTTTTGTTCTTCAAACAGTTAGCCTAGAAGAAGATACACTTGTAAGGCACATACATAAATAAAAGTTCAATATGTGGTCCGATCAAATACATATAGCCTACCTGATACTTTGGACCAGACCAGTGTTTAACGAGGGCTGTCCAGTCTTCATCTCTAATATATTCCACTGGAGATGTTTGGGCGATTTCATTGTTAGCCTTGCCTTCAAAGTGAGATTTTCTAAGGTGGTACCGATACTGTGCAGAGCAGACTGAAAAACATGAGTGCATGCTTGTTTAGTTGCATCATCTTTCAGATCCAACTTGAACCTCATATGTTGAAAAAAGAATGTGAGCCTTATTAGGAGGAAGCTAGAAAGTATAGGACAGAGCAAGACAATATTACTAATTGCGATGAATAACATTACTTACGGATAAATGGTCAAGGAAGGTGTTAAACTGGGTATTGTCTTTCTCATTCCTGTACTAGATCCACGTTGGGAGGATACGTGCATGCCACCTAACGGCAACGGCTGCCTCTGATACTAACTTGGCTGACTCTGTAGCATCACGTGGCCTTTTTAAACCTGCCTCAAAATGGATCTCCATTCTTCCTCCTTTAGATTTTGTTAATCTATCAAGCATTATCCTTGATGTCTGTTTCTGCTTGTGCCGTGGTGCTAGTTCAACAACGAATATGGAAAGTGTTAGTGTACATCAAACTGTGAGAGTACATATAAAGGAGCATGCAACTGCAACTTGACTCGTTCAGGTACCGTCTTGGTGTTGATGCTCATGAGGTTCATCTGATCTTGCCAAATCCTGTTGTGTCAGCAGTGCTTTGGAAGTAGTGTTAGGTGTGAAGGCAGCTTGGGAACTGGCCATTCCGGAGCAAACGAACGAGTAACTGGTTGAGTTGCTGGTACAGTTGAAGCGGATGCTGCAGCTGGTGGAGCAGGTGATACTGTGTTTGTAGATTTAGTCAGTGGACTTGGACCTTCTACTGCACTATAACTACTAGCAGAATCTCGATGGCAGAACCTTTTCCGTTTCACCCGACGAATAACAACACTCCCTACTATATTATTTTCCTTGCTCTTTTTTGACTTTGCCATGTCAAGCTGTACCCACAACACAAAAGAATAAAATCACTCTTCAGAACTCATTGATGCATGATACAGACAAGCAATACTTTGATGTAAGACAACTGTATGAGGATGGAATATGTAAGAAAAACAGGACGACATGACATATTCATAGCTACGATGTGCAAACTAAGCAGAAGGATTTTCAAGAAAATAGAAGTAATGCAAGCTAGACACCATATGAAAGATGCAACCAATATTACTCTGCCAAGTTAAAAGTGTCTTGTCCAAAGTGGCAATTCAAAAAATTAGAAGCAGTACAACGTAGAAATCAATGCAAGATGCAACCACTATCAAACTGCCATGTTAAAAGCGTCCAATCATGAGTGACTGATGCGAGATACACAACATCAGTACTTTGATGTAAGAACATGGTATGATAGATAGATGCAGTGTATTCTAGACACAGAAAGCCATGTCATATGCACATGTATAACGTATAAACTCAGCAGGTGCAATTTAATCAAAATAGAAGAAATACAGGCTAGACAACATATGCAACATGAAACCAATTATCACACTGTCAACTTAGAGCAAGCACCTGCGATGGTGGAGTACGGGAGATGAACTCATCATGTAAACTTGGGACTTCAACTTCATTAGCAGTAGCAGTGGCAAATATAGAGAGTCTCTGTTTGCGTCGGTGCGGAGGACCACCAACATCCCATAACTTACTCTTTTCCTTCCTATTTTCTGATATTGCCTTATGAAGTCAAAACCACAAGAAGATGAATAAAATTAGCTCTGCATAACTGGTTGATGCATGATACAGACGAACACTACTTTGATGTAAGGCAAGCGCAGGATAGGAGGATGGAATATATACAAAAAAAGACAGCGTTTCATATTCACACGTATGATAGGAGGATGGATTGTGTATGAAAAAACAGTAAGCGGAAGGCATTTCAACAAAATTAGAAGAAATGAAATCTAGGCACCATATGAACATGCAACCAATATCACTCTATCAGGTAAAAAAGTGTCTCGTCGTAAGTGCCATTTCAAGAAATTAGAAGCAGTACAAGCTAGAAGACAATGCAAGATGCAACCTACATCACAGTCCCAAGTTAAATGTGTCTTATGGTTAAGTGATCATTGCAGGTATAAGTTGTAAGCTACGCAGATGCAATTCAACATAATCAGAAGCAATACAAACTAGACATCATACAGAAAACGCAACCACGTATAACAGTTCCAAGTAAGAGCAAGCACCTGTGATGGTGGAGTAGGGGAGATGTGCTCATCATGTACACGTATGTTCTAGAAACAGGAACACGTGTCATATCCACAGGCATTATGTGTAAAGTAAGCAGATGCAATTTAAGTTAGAAGCAATACAAGCTAGACATCATACGCAACATGCAACCACATATAATAGTGTCAAGTTAGAGCAAGCACCTGTGATGGTGGAGTAGGGGAGATGTGCTCATCATCTACACAACTACGTTGACTGTCCAGCCTTGTGTTGTCTTGCGAATCTTGTTGGGAGGATGGCGGAGTAGAATCTGTAGAGACCCCCTGTTTGAGTTGCTCCGAAGGACCACCATCATGCACTGCCGGACTAATTTCCTTCAGCTGTAATGATTTTGCATTGTGAAGTCAAACCGATAAGAAAAAGGAATAAAATTCGCTCTTCAGAACTCATTCATGCATGATACTGACGAACACTACTCGGATGAAAGGCAAACACATGATGCGAGGATGGAATATGTATGAAAAACAGGATGGTGTGACATATTCACACCTATGATGTGGTAACTAAGAAAAAGGCATTTCAACAAATTAGAAGCACTACAAGCTAGACACCATATGAAAGATGCAACCAATATCACTCTGCCAAGTTCCAACTGTATGGCGTTTCAACAAATTAGAAGCAGTACATGCTAGAAATCATATGCAAGACACAACTAATATCACAGTGGCGACTTAAAGGTGCCTTATCATAAGTGAATGATGCGGGATATGCAAGAATAGTAGTCTGATGTAGAAATAGGAACACATGTCATATTCATAGGCATTATGTGTAAAGTAAGCAGATGCAATTCAACAAAGTTAGAAGCAATACAAGCTAGACATCATACGCAACATGCAACCACATATAATAGTGCCAAGTTAGAGAAAACACCTGTGATGGTAGAGTAGGGGAGATGTGCTCATCATCTACACAGCTACGTTGACTGTCTAGCCTTGCGTTGTACTGCGAATCTTGTTGGGAGGATGGCGGAGTAGAATCTGTAGAGAACCTCCGTTTCAGTTGCTCGGAAGGACCACCATCATCGAATGCCTTGCCAATTTCCTTCAGCTTTATTGATTTTGCATTGTGAGGTCATACCGACAAGAAAAAGGAATATCATTCGCTCTTCAGAACTCATTCATGCATGATACTGACGAACACTACTTTGATGAAAGGCAAAGTCATCATACGAGGATGGAATATGTACGAAAAAATGGACGGCTTGACATATTCACACCTATGATGTGGTAACTGAGCAGAAGGCACTTCAACAAATTAGAAACACTGCAAGACACCATATGGAAGGTGCAATCAATATCACTCTGCCAAGTTAAAACTGTCTCGTCATAGGTGGCGTTCATCAAACTAGAAGCAATACATGCTAGAAATCATATTCAAGATGCAACCCAATATCACACTACCAACTTAAAGGTGTCCCATCATAAGTGACTAATGCAGGATACACAAGAAGAGTAGTTTCATGTAAGAACATGGTGTGATAGACAAATATAGTATGTACCAAAAAACAGGAAAGCGTGTCATATTCACATGTATCATGTGTAAGCTAAGCAGATGCAGTTTACACTAATTAGGAGCAATACGAGCTAAACACCATATGCAACATGCAACCAGATATCACACTGCCAAGTTAGAGCAAGCACCTTGGATGGTGGAGTAGGGGAGCGGAGACTTGGACCTTGTAATGCACTATCAGTACAAGGAGAATCGGTACAGATGCTCCGTTTACGTTGCTGCAGAGGACCACCATCATCGCCTTCCTTACTCTTTTCCTTCCTCTTTCTTGATTTTGCCTTGTCAAGTCAAACCCACAAGAAAAAGGAATAAAATTTGCTCTTCAGAACTGATTGATGCATGATACTGACGAACACTACTTTCATGTAAGGCAGCCGCATGATAGGAGGATGGAATATGTATGAAAAACGGACGGCGTGACATATTGACATGTATGATGTATAAAGTGTAAACTAAGCACAAGGTGCTTGAACTTGTTAGAATTGATGCAAGCTAGAAACCATATGAAAGATGAAACCAATATCACTCCACCAAATTAAAAGGGTGCCCTAACAAATGTATTTGACCAAATTAGAAGCAATACATGACAACAGGCTAGAAATAATATGCAATATGCAACGAATAAAGGTGACTCATCGTAAGTGATTGATGCAGGATACAGAAGAGAGGTAGTTTCATGTAATAACAAGGTTAACACATAGATGTAGTGTGTACTAAAAATAGGAAGGCATGTCATATTCACAGGTATAGTGTGTAAACTAAGCAGATGCAATTTACCGTAATTAGAAGCATTACAAGCTAGACACCGTATGCAACATGCAACCACATATCACACTGCGAAGTTAGAGCAAGCACCTGTGATGGTGGTGTAGGGGAAGTGCGGTCTTCAGGTACAGAGCTACGTTCAATATCTCCATTTAGGCTTGCTGTTTCTTGAGAATCATGTGGAGAGGATGAAATTGCATGCTTTATAAGAGTATTGCGTCTCATATTAACCCATGCGCGTGACTGTCTCATCATAAGTGATAGACGCAGGATACACAAGAACGGTAGTTTGATGTAAGAACATGGTGTGATAGGCAGATGTAGTATGTACCAAAAACAGGAAGGCGTGTCATATTCACATGTATAATGTGTAAGCTAAGGAGATGCATATTAACAAATTAGGAGCATTGATGAGGGATACACAAGAAAAGTAGTTTGATGTAAGAACATGGTTAATAGAAAGACGTAGTATGTACCAAAAACAGGAAGGCATGTCATATTCACAGGTATAATGTGTTAACTAAGCAGATGCAATTTACCCTAATTAGAAGCATTACAAGGTAGACACCATATGCAACATGCAACCACATATCACACTGCCAAGTAAGAGCAAGCACCTGCGATGGTGGTGTGGGGGAATTGCGGTGATCAACTAGAGAGCTACGTTGACTATCTTCATTTAGCCTTGTTGTTTCTTGAGAATCATGTGGGGAGGATGACACTGCACTCTTTAAACGAGTAGGGCGTCTCACAGTAACCCACTCGGGTGACTGTCTCATCATAAGTTATTGACGAGGGATACAAAAGAGCATTAGTTTGATGTACGAACATGGTTAATAGACATATGTAGTATGTATCAAAAACAGGAAGGCATGTCATTATCAAAGGTATAACGTGTAAAGTAAGCAGATGCAATTTAACCAAATTGGAAGCAATACAAGCTAGACACCATATGCAACATGCAACCACATTTGACAGCGCGAAGTTAAAGCAAGCACCTAGGATGGTTGTGTGTGGCAATTGAGATCATCAACTGCAGAGCTACGTTTACTATCTCCAACTGCTGACACTGCACCCATTAGAGCGCTGAAACGCTTAGTGCTTATCTTCGAATTACACTGGAGTGACTTCTCTCTTTTCTTTTCTGCATTCATCAACACTGCGTCAGAGTCTGAAATACCCATGCATAAAAAAACAATAGTGTGAGTATGGGTGAAGTGTGTGCACAATTAGTACAGTGTAAAGGTAGCAGATAGCAGGTAGGTGAGAAATAAATGAAGGGAGACATATGGTAGCTCTACAACATGCATGGCACACTAAATTACTGCAGGATTCTATGAAAATAACAGTCGACTGAAAGCAAATAGGCCATTCCATTTTTTCTGCACCGTCCGATGTACAAAGAACGGGCAGATCGCCTTCATCTACCTCCAGCCAGTCAGTGTTGACAATCTTCCTCGAAACGCCAGCGACCACCGGCCCAGTATTCCTCCCCTGCCTGCGCCCTCCCCTCGACCTCACCGCACCACCGTGCTTGGCACCGCCCCCGGCCATCCATTCAAGCCCCGCCGACCTCCAGATTGGGTGCAAGCAGCTCCTGCGCCCCACACCCCTATGATAGACACCGATGCACCGCTTCCCCGGGGAACAGGCGGACTAGGTGCTCCGTGCACCTAAGCGGGTGCTGCTTCTTTTAGTTGCGGTTCGACTGACCCTGAATTGAAATCCAGGCGGGCTACTGACCTCTAGTAAAGGTGAAATAGTAAAAGGGAGGAAACCTTGTGCATTTAGTATCACGAAGAAGATGCAGTAAGAAGCGCTCAACTAGTTTCTTTCGTGGGATGAATACGGTGTGAGCGGAGACGTAAGATTTGCATGAATAAGGGAAGAGGAGTACCTCTTTCTGCTGGCAGTGCTGTGTCCTCCTTCTGTTTTTCCGACGATCTTCTTGTTGTTCGCCGGAAACCAGAAGTTGTGGAGGACGGTGCAGCCTTGGGCGAACCCATGGCCAAGTTGTTGAGTGTGGTGCGGTGGCCGTCTGTCGGCGGCGAGGAAGAAGATCCAAGGTGGCGAACGACGGCGTAGCGGGAACAGCTCCGGTGCGGTGGATGGTTGCGACAGTGGAGCCCCAGCAGTGAGGCGCAGGACGACATGGTCGGAGTGGTTCTGGTACGGCGCACGTCGGCGTCGTGGAGGCAGCTCTGCCTCGGCTTCAGCTGCTAAGTCCTTGAGGGCATTGCAGTCGCGGTTGCGTTGGACGACGACGTCGGGGTACTGGCTCCGGCGTGATGGAGGAGGGCGGCGGTGGATTGGCCGCTATGGGGTGGAGGACGGAGGAGGCTAGGGTTTCGCGGCTGGTGGAGAGGGCGTTTGCGCGCCCATGGAGTATGAATGGGTAAATGGAGGGAGGCGGGGAACTAAGGGGGAACAATGTTTCGGTTGGAGACGCGCTTGTTTGAAATTTGGGGAAAGTTACAAACTTTGCCCCCATCTAAAATTTCGGACATATTGCGGGTTGGGGGTAGGACAGTCATGTCAGGTGTCCCAAATGTGGGCGGGATAGATTTCGACCGAGCGCATGGGTAGGCGCCCATGGCGTATGAATGCTTCTCGGAGGCGGTTGAGACTGGCGTCTTGGTGAAGTTACAAACCTACCCCAGTTTAGACCTTTGGACATCGGGACGATAGGCTACACGGGCCAGAGTCAGGACAGTAATTTCCTACCACCAAAACATTAGTCTCGCGCGGTTTCGGGTGACCAGAGGCCTATTTGGCACTTCGTTCAATATTTGGGAGCAGAAGCATTAACGTTTTCGGTTCTCTTGAATTGAACTTTCAGGATTTGTCAAACTTCACAAATTTTTACTCTTGAAAATCCTAAAGCTATGATTATTTTGGAATGGAGGGGGTACATTTGAATATACATTGTACACGAGTATATATTAAAAAATATGCAACTTACCTTAGTTCATGCATGGTTCCAAATATAATCTCCTTGGTTGCAAAAAAAGTTAGATATGTGTATGAATATATATAGCATGTTCAAACTCACAACAAAGATTGATGCCCCCTTTTACATCTGATTTACAAATGCCATTATCTCTGGTTCAACTAGATGAATGCACTTCCTATGAATTCGAATCTTCGAAGCCCTCTTTATGTTGAATTCGACATGTATTCTATTTCGTAGCTAGCAATTTGGAATGTATCCATGCAAGTGACAAATGTATAAAGTGCTTCACACTAACAACATGGAGTGCACTAATTAATGTTTATATATGAATTGCAAAAGCATCCATTGCCTGTATTTCAAACCGCTCTCACTCTATGGATCGATAATATGAAATAAACACATGCACATACTAGAATTCAATAGAGTATGGGTGTCTGATAGACCAATTTTCGTCCATACGCAATTTGTAAAATTCATGATCTCATCCAAAAATAATAATGCCATTTATATTTTAATTTAATGCGTAGAACCTCCTTTTACACGTAGATGCACTATGCCTCGCCCCGTTCTCACAAACGCATTATATATATCTCTATCTAACGCATAAGTGCACACACTTTATATGCATCGGCATTTCTCTTTCACACATGCTCACAATCTCTCTCAGGGTGTCGGGGTGTCTCACGCACATGCTCTCTCTGTTTCTCTCTCTCTTTCTGACTACTATGTACCACTCTTTTCACTAATCTCAGTTGGAAAACACTATTTCTCTCACATGCATATATACACATGCACGGTCTCTACTAGCCCTCTATACGCACATATATGTGCCTACGTGTCTCCTGCACGCACATTATCTTTAGGCCTCTCTCGCACACATTGCCCCCCCGACACACCTCTCTCTTAGTAGTTGGCAGATATGATTTCATCATATAATTTGGTAGGATATCCCTGGCTGTTAGGCTGGATGGTAATACGAGGCAAAGTTTTACCCTAGTTCAGATCGGACCCTTGAAGTTGAAGAAAGAGCCTACTCCTGGTACTGTATATTATTGATAGGGGTGTGTACAAAGTACACGTGAATGCCAGGCATTGTGCGTGTGTGTATACTATCGACGAACTAGCCCCCAAGCTTGTATAACATACTAAGGGCCTAGGGTTACAAATCATATATAGTCGGCTTATCACCAGTGGGGATAGAGTCCTCTGCTACTCTGGTAGCTTCGTGTTGTACGCCGAGTCCTCCACATGGGTCTTCGTATAACATGTCTCGGTCCAACCTATATGTGGCGCAGGATGGAACCGACCCATGAGTCTTCATGTTGACCCACCACAACTAGAAATGATGTGCCCACCACACCACACACGCAATCGACCACTAAGAAAATAAGCATATACAATAGTACAACGGTATCTAGCTCACGATACGTCTCCATATTTTGTTGATGACACTGACGGACTTTGCATTTGATGCATGCTCCGTATTTTGTTGGCGACACTTACGGTCATTGTATTTGAAGCGAAAGCACGATATGGTCACTGGACTTCAGAATAAGCTCATCACGGTCACCACATACATTTTGTCGTGCTAACCAACATGTGGTTGGATGGTTAGAGGACAGTGGTTTCTCGAGCCCACCAAGGTTAAAGTCCCGGTGCTCGCATTTATCTTGTGTTAATTTCAGTATTTTCCGGTGATGTACGTTCAGTGGGAGGAGATGTTCCACTCGACTACGAGGCACCTATGGTGACTTCGTAAAATCTCAAGATCATATATGCTGGCCCACTCTCTCGAAGGTGCTCATAGGGGTAGGGTTCGCGTGTGTGTGCTTATAGCGGTGAGTGCTTGCGCGTATATATGAGCCCTTGCGTCTATACAGTGTTAAACAAATACATATCATGATTATACGGTCACTGGCTCACCCGTACAACTCCGTATTTTGTTGATGACACAATCAATTGACCAGTCAAACGTTCCACGCGGCGCAACTAGTGTTGCACCATCGGGGTGCGTAACCGTGGGGCCCACCTGTCAGCCCGTATATGAAAGAAAGAAATGGTAGTTTGAGTCTGTACTGTGTTAATAAAATAGGAGTATATTTTAGGGTGATCATACGGTCACTGGCTCACCATACAGCTTCGTAATTTGTTGATAACACGATCAATTGACTAGTCAAACGGTCCACATTCAGCAGCGCACATTACCATAGGGCCCACCCGTCAGCGCGTATATGAAGGACAAAAATGGTAATAAATTAGTGGTCGGTGGGTATTCGAAGTCGTGAGACCTCTAGTGGGCAGTCACCGGCGGGGCGTTCATTGGGCGGTGGGGTGGGGATCCCCGGAGAAAAAGCTCGGCGGCGGGGGGGGGGGGGCTAGAGGGATGGCCGGTGCGGCGGGCAGTGGGGAGTGGTTTCAGGGAGGGCGGGCCGGCCGCGGGCGGCGGGGGCTGGCGGTTCGGCTGGTGGTGGTTGGCGACGCAGGGGGGGTGGAGTTTGATGATAAACTGGAGGCCCTTGATTTCGTATCCAATGGCTGGAAAATCTAATGACCAGAGATGAAAAAGTCAGTCGACTGACGTATAGCCTCACCCCGCACGTACACATGCACGCATGCAAGGCACGCATGCATGTAGGCGTGCAACACTGACATGTACACACGCACGCATGCTGGCATGCAACACTGACACGTACACATGCACTCACGAACACACGCACGTATTCACCCATGCATGCAACACTGAAACGTACCCTTGCACGCACGCAACACTCGCACGCCTGCATGCACACAACACACGACGCAAGACACACGCTCAACCTATACATGCATGCACCCTTTGTTAAGGACATGGATTGTTACGGATATTAATCAATCGTATCTGTGATAAGCAGAACATTGATGTTTGCAGTGGTCTTTATGAATCACAACGTATCGAACGGGCTATCAATATAGTAGGCTTATCTACATGAAAAAGATGACATCACACTCAATGAACAATCATCGGTTTATGAAATGCCCGCTTCTGACCACCCTGGCCCACCAAAGGTTCCTCTGATGTGCACTGCCTGCGTTGGGTCACTGACATGCAGGCCATGCACCCAAAGAGCCCACACGTCAGTGGAAGAACGGCGCGGTGTCCTAGGTCAGAGTCGAGGGCGCTACTCGCGGCACGCACGGCTGTACATGCCTCCGTGCCGCATTCAAACACCTCCATGAAACCCGCCCGTGTGGAAGCCGAGAAACCCACTCTAGACACACATCCGTTCATGACCGGGCCGGCGTTAAATGCAACGCCGGCCGAGCTCCTCCCGTCTGCCGTCTATCTAATCTCCTATTTAAAAGAGGCCAAACGCCGGCCAAGAATCGCACACCTCCGCCGCTCCCCTATCTCCTCCACCATTTTGTCCAGTCTTACAATGGCTTACGAAGAGTAGTTATTCCGCATCCAAGCCGGCTGGGTAGCCCGCCGGATACGAGCTATGCAGCTCGCTGATCCATCTCCCTCCCCTCGACCGACGGAGCCAGTTGCCGCCCCAAGCCGGCGCGCGGTTTAGAAACTCGCCGCTCCAGGCCAGCTCGACGAGGAGCAGCGCACGGGCGTCGTTGCTGCCGTCCATGCCGCCGCCTTGTACCGTGTCTCCCGTTTCTGTGGTCGATACTCCCATGCCGGCGGCCGCGCCATGCAAGCAACGACAGAAGCTGGGTGCGCGGAGAGCGACGAGTCGGTGGCCAGCGCCTCTGCGTCCGCCGCCATCATCGAGGAGAAGTAGAACACGGGAGGCCGCCGCCGCTTGGGTCCCATGAAGGCCACCACGAAGGCGACGCCAGCGTACACAACAGGTGTCTTGCCAGATCCTTTTGTTGCGAGGACCTTCATCGACTCCGCATGGGCTCCACGGAAGAGGGGAATGTTAGGATGAACTCGAGCCGGTGCCGGCCATGGCGAAGTAGTGGCCGGTGATGAACTCGAACCGGTGCCGGCCACCATCATCTTCGGCACCAGCCAATGATATCAGTTGGGTAGTGGGGAAGCGAGCCGTCTTTTGCGCTGAAGCATATACCTTCGGGGCTCCCGGCAGTCCGGTGATCGTGCTGCCGGACATGAGGAACACAAATCGATCGGTGGGCGACCATTTAGGCCAGGTATTATATACCTGTGTTGTCCAGAACTAGCACCGCGTAGTTCATTTGAATGTAATGAATCCGTCATGTTTTTATGAAAATCCGGTATTTTATATGATTTCCGTCGTTGTTTATATGAAATATCAGTTTGTCTATGTGTTTGCGTGAATTTCGTCTAGTTGGTTCAGTTGCTGTCATAATGTGTGCGGCTACGGTTGGATGGCCTAATTTGCGGGTCGCCGTTTGGTCTACGGCGGCTCGGGCGGCATTGTGGGACAAAAAAACATAGCTCGTGCGAGCTCGTCTCCAACGTGTGCGCTGGAGGATGCACGACAGCATGAGCACCCGAGCCATTCCTCGTTCATCAGTGGCAAAGGCACCGGTGGACAAAAGGGTCGCCAATATTTTGGCTACCCCGGGCAAGATCCAAACAGCCCCTCCCAACAGATTCAAATCCCTCGTTCACCGTAGAATTTTGCCATGTGTTGTTTTCATGGACTAGCAAGATGCCCGTGCATTGCACGGAACATCAAGATGCATTTTTTTAAAAAACTCCTGCATGCATGCAAGGGATAATTAATGTCCTCCTTTGCTAGTACCACGAGGCAAACACCATTAATATTGCATCAATTAGTGTTAGTGGCCTTGTATATCTACAAATTGTAATTTTTATAGTGGCCCCTTGTATATAAAAATGGAGGGAGAAAGACGAGAGATAAGGTGAGGAGGAGTGGGGCGTGGTGGTGACTGGTGGTCGGACTGGGCGGAGGCATGGGGATGGACGGCGCATTATGTCTAGGTTTGTATCTCTCTCACACACACCCACGTAGGTGGGGGACATGCACGAAGAGAAGAGGTGCACGCACGGCGCACGTACTCCCGTCTCTTTCCCAACCACACCCGCGCGGGTACACGGTGGAGCTCATTTCTATACGAAAAAGGCAGCCCACGTGGTAATTTGGCACGTGTACTGGTTGTCCACTTGGTGGAGGGAGGATCATCTACCACGGGTGAACAAACAAATTGCGACTTGACGCGTTATGTTAAATTAAAAAAAAGAGGCAAACCATGTGGGGCCTACCTTAGAGGCAAGGCTCTATACACTGGAGTACTTTTGATGTGTCTCGTCAACTCGCAGAACGAGGAAAAGCTTGCTTAGTACGCCGTCTCCCCCACCCACGGGCGCGGTGGCTTGCAGGATGAGGTGAAGCTTGCTTACGAGTAGTAGTAGTACTACTACTACTACCACCGTACGCCTTTACGCCCACTCCCTCGCCCACGCGCGCGGTGGCTCGCAACACGAGGAGAAAATTGTACTAGTCCCTCCGTTTACTCCTCGTCCCTACTACGTACTTTGGTTAGTACTCCCTCCATTTACTTATACAAGGCCACTATAAAAAATACATTTTGCATCTATACAAGGCCACAAATAGTAACCGAGACAAAAGCTACTACTCCCTCCTTTCCAGTTTATGGCTCAATTTCAAAATCTCTCCAACCAAGATAGACGGTGAGTGGTCGAATTAATTTCGTAGTTTGCACAAGTAATTAGTACGCTCTTTTTCTCAAGAAGTTATGTTTACTGAGGCATTAATTAGAACGAATGCATGAATGACCACTAAATTTCCATGAACTTGTACATGCATTAGTTAGTTTCCTCTTGACACTGCTTGCGTCGGGTGATCTAACGCACCTCGAAATCCAACATGTAATGGTACTACTAGTAAGTAGAATTGAGACTTATCAAATGGAAAAACGTTTTAGATGAGCCATATAAACCCTAGTGGTTACGTTCTCCGTAAAAACAGATTTTTCCAAAACTAAGTCGCTCCCTTTCATGAATTCTATAGTATACTCCTCCGTCGACGCTCCCTTTCATGAATTCTGTACTTCCTGTCGCCGACATGTGGGATATACAGCAACCGGGTCGACGTGTCAAGCACCAAATAACAGTGCAGAACAGCAGGGGGATGCACCCCACTCGTAGTGGCCCAGTAGTAGTAATGAGCAATGAGACGTCAAAGCACAATGCCGCACCTTCCTAGACGGACGAAGCAACCATTATTTCACACTTCGGTTCGCCATCATCTCAAACCACGCAGTATTGCTTCTGCCTCAAGAGGAACACGCGCATCTCCTTGGTACATCATGACACGTGGGACTGCATGACAGGCCATGCTCCCCCACCGATCGCTCGGTAAAATCACCTCATTTTTACTATACTTCCTCTGTATCGGTTTACTACATGGCATGCACGTCGTTCTAGGTTGAGAATTTAACTGGCTGTATATGTGATGAATAGTACTCTAGCCTTTTAAAAAAATGTATACTTTTGTACAGTAGTACTATCGATGGATTGCGCCATGGAGCAAAAATTGAAATTAAAAAAAAGGTGGTACATATAGAGAGGGCTCGTCGCCAAATTATGCATATAGTACTATTAAAAAAGCTAGTACGTGCTTAATTGGGGTGCTAAATTCTATTAAAGAAATACTAGTAGTATGTACATACTGAAGAGTTAAAGTAACGAGAAGAAACATAACATAGTTCTGCTGAGGGCTCAGCACAACACACCCCTCAAATTAAACTAAGCACACCTGAAATTAAACTGTGCAACTAATCCGGTAGACACTGCATTAGAAGTTTAGAACCACCATGAGCAACGACACTGCCACCTTACTCGGAGTCCTCGTCCACGTCCTCGACTTCGTCCTTGTCCCTCTTCCTCTTGGCCGATACTTCTTTGCTTGAACCGCACACTCGGCTATTGTTCTTCATCCAACCCTTGTAGATATTGAAACAAAGGTAGCCATCCATTGCAGCGTAGTGGATGTGGTCTATATCTAGTACATTCCGCTGCCATGCATGACGATGAAACGTGTAATGAGGTTTCTCCAGTTTACGGTACGAAGGATGAACCATGGCTCCTGCCAGGGTCAGCATTGAAGGCTGACGAGAGGGCACCAGCCGATTCTTCTGGAGGTCGAAGGGGTTGTCTACAACGAGGCCTATCCGACCCAGGACTTCTTTGTCGTTCTTAAAGCCTACAGTAACGAATTTCACTGTTTTGTCCTTGAGGAAGTTCTTAAAATCCTGGCACTCAACGTCGGCATGGCATATGTGGTAGACCAAGCAAACGTTATGTACACAAACCTGGATCACGGCGGGCTTCTTCATCTCTTCGTCCTTTAGATCCTTCTCTCGTCCCAGGACTGTGGTGTACTCAACATCTAGCCCAGCGACCCACTCATCATCTGAGTTTTCGAACATGCGTCTGAAGCGAGAAAGGCATCCTTTCACCGTCGCGGAAGAACGGGTGTAGATGACGTCGAACTCATCGCCGGTGATGGTTCTAACCTTGTACTCACCGTCGATCATGGAGATTTCGGACGCCATGGATTTGGGACAAGGGTTAGGATTAGTGGAACTGCCGTAATGTGAATGGACGGGACGACTAGGAGTGAACCGCCGTAGTATAGAAGGACGTGCGGGGACGAGTAGGAGCGAACTGCCAGCGTGCGAATGGCAGGGTAGTGGCTTTCCATTCTCCCATGATACGGGCTTCCGAGAGCCCTTGGATCTGAGATCGAACAGTTGTATGGCGTGATTCTAGACCTATGGGTGAATATCCTATCCTGGAGGGTTATTCTGCAATTTTTTAGCAACTTAGCATGCGACCGTTTGATCTCAGATCCAAGGGCTGCCAGCAGCCCGTATCATGGTCGCGCCTACCACGACCGTCGCGTCACTCGCGCGGTCGCACCCTTGGAGATTTAACACGGTGCGTTAGGCTATTTGATGTTGGCATGTCATACATAGTCATCACTTAGTCACTCATACTACAACAAGGTTGGCTATAAGTGTATTTTTACTTCTCTCTATCTCTTTCTTCGTACTCCCTCCGTCCCATAATATAAGAACGTTTTTGACACTAGTGTAGTGCCAAAAACATTCTTATATTATGGGACACAGGGAGCACTAGTATTTATTGCATTTGCCAAGGAGTGACCTCTTCCAATGAAATGGTGTTGCTAAGTTTGCTTCATTTAATTAGCTATAGACTCAAATTGTCTTTTCACCTAGGTACATGCGCTTAGCACCGTTTCTTCCTTGGGTCACCAAACTAGTCTCTCTCTTCTTGATTAACTTGCCACATCAGACTTTATGCCTATGTGGCAAGCTTAAGCACCTGTAGGAGCAAGTAAGAGTAAGTACAATAGTGCGCTTTACATGGAATTTTTGCATATGTGGAGGAAAGAGAGGCAAGGAAAAAGTGGAGAAGTGGGCTCTCATGCAAGAGCCAGCCTCTACTACATGGTGGAGCATTGGGAGAGGCACCTGTATGGAGGTGGTCAGGAATCGGGAGACTCACGCCGGTCGTAGCGCCGCAGTTAAAATGATAATGGCAAGTCAGATCACGGGGCCCCACCTGTCTAGCAGTAACTCGCTGTCAAATCACACATCCCTACGTTTTCAGCAGCCTACTCCCTCGTCTTCTCGCGTCTCTGTCGAACCGACTAGGCGGAACTGCCCCGCCTACCGCGCAGGAAAAGCCCCGCCCTCGACTTTTAAATACAACTACATCCGCTTAAGAATCCAATGATATACTTATTGTGACATAGTAACTCATATTTAGTTAGTCAAACGGATGACCTAGAACTACGTGCAGGCCCTATAAACCGAGACGCCTAAAAATAAAAAACCAAGACGGAGAGGGTAGTTCAGCACGTATCTTTTTAGATCAATATAGTCGGGATTCACCAAGGACCAAAACCAAGTGGTAGGCTGCTCCTGTCGTGTTGGCGTAGCAACTCAAGCAGGGTCAGTCCGCACACGAAATGGTGACACACTTAACATGACCCCTTTGGCTGACATGTTGCTCATCCACCGTCTTGTTCCACGTGCGATGCACCAAATTACAGTTCGGAGCAGCAGTTGGAATTGGAGGCACCCCGGTCGTAGCACCGCATTAGTAGAAAATGAGCGATGAGGGGTCAAATCACAAAGCCCAACCTTTCCTGCATTAAGCTGGACGGACGAAGCAACCATCATTTCACTCTAGGGCGCAAGAGCATAAAGAAAAGAGAAAACAATGATGTGTGCGGCAGCTACCTAGGGAACCCTAGGGTAGGGGTCTCCACTACAGATCCTTTTTTTAAAGCGCCTCCACTACAAGTCGACTTCTCCCTCGTCCTCTTGAAGAAAACCGATGATGAGTGCGGTGGTAGGGTTTGTAGGAGTACTACGGCATGCGGGGCCACGTCGTAGTAAACGGGTTCGAGTCGACGCCTTAAATATGTGTGGGCCGCTTGGTTTTACGGGAACGAGGCAACATTTTGGGTTAGGGGACCAGTGGAGATATAGTACGTACAAAAAAATGTGGACGTAGGTTCGACCGAAAGGCAATGATGCATTTTGATATACCCGGGGCCGCGTGAAATTTGCTACTCTACTCAAAACTAGTAAGGTACACATGTATTGAACACATGAGATTTCGAAACCAAATTATGAATAAATACACACTACAGCATGTAAAGCTTTGAGTCATATATGCATGATGTAGATGTTCGTTTAGTTCTGATAGTTCGTCTCATTCAAAATCAATTAGTTTTATAAAAATGTTAAGATTCATGGGGTTGTGCATTGTAAATCATAAAGTAAAAAACAAATAATGGCAATTCATTTAGAAAATAATAATAAATTAGGATACAGAAGATTCTAGAACAAAGGAGAAGTGCTTGTGTTATGAGGTTTGTGCATTATGCTTAAGTTCAACTATGGAGTCTTCTAAATTGTACATGTGGCAGATCTGGTGGAATGTTGATGATATCCAATGACCAGTAGTGCTCGAATTTGCCTATCTCTGCACTGTCAGGTTAGCTTCATCCATCGACCATCTTTCAAAGTTATTGGCACACTATATAGTTCTTGTGCCATAGTTGCATGTTTTGGAAAAAAGCTACTAGTGGGTTGTACTATCTATTTAGGAATAGAAGATGTATACATGGAAGTTTTAGGGAAAGAGATGACATGGAGCATATCAATTCATATGAGTAGGGATTGGAAACGAGATGTCATTTGGTTCACATCATAGGAACTTTTCTATTGAATCTAGAGATGACATGTATCTCAATTCCTATGAGGAGGGATTAGAAAAGAGATGTAATTTGGTTCATATCATAGGAACTTTTCTATTGAATATATGCTAATGTTTATTTTCCTTTGAAATTAAGGGAGTATAGGAATCCATTCATATGAACCAAGTGGCTCTAAAGCTATAGAAATGATATCATGTTTATTTCCTTTGAAATGTGGAGTATATGAATCTATTCCTATGAACCAATTGGCTCTAAAGGAAAAAATCCTATAAAAATCATATCATATAGAGTTCCTATGATATTCCTCGACACTAAAGGATGCTTGAAATTGCTACGGGTGATACGATGATCTTTCTTTGTAGACTCCTCACCCATCTTTATAGTTACCTCTCAAAGATGAATGAAATGTTATATACATGGTATTCTACATGTGCAATTTGGTACATGAAAACTCGGTAAAAGTTTGCGAGGTTCGAATTTTCAATAAAGCTATATGCACTGCATTTCGGAACGGAGGGAGCATACGACAGTTGCTAACACTCACGTGGAAGATTTGTGTGTAGGAGGAGTTGTTGTTCTGTTAAATGACATGGCAAAACTGACACTGTCGGATGCCGATCTAATGGTTCTTACGGCGTTCGTCAGGAAAAGGCTTGTGGCAAACGTTTGTCGGATAATGATTTACAGACACATGCATTGCATTGATACATGCCCCCTCTCTCTCATGCACACGCACCCTCACGAGTCATGACTCTCTCGAGTCCTCTCGCAGACTCGCACGTCGCACCCACCGTCTATCTGTAGGTAGACGTCATGCACATATGTGCTATTCACACCCTACCCTCAGAACTTCTAAAAAACAAAAGACGACGAGCACATTTTATTTTAGCTCACACGTCACACACTTATACTATTACTATTGCGGCGAACGTTCTTTGGGCATAGTATATTGTACTCTCACGAAGAGAAGCGGTGCACGCACGCACTAGTTCTCTCACACCCACTCGCGGGCACATGTAGGAGCGCATTTTTTTGAAGCTGGTACAACAAAATCACTCCACTATATATAAAAGCAGGAGCCTTAGTGCTTGCTTTACTAGGGTTCCTCTTGTTCACTCTCTCATGCTCTCCAGATCTAAGCAACACATAGGTGGCCACACTCTCTCTCAGCTCACGGCTGGTCACAAATCCGGCCGGACAACCTCGACCGGGGCAGGGGTGTAGGTGCATCGTTCACGCTGTCGTCGGCGGCGAGGGAGGAGACCAACGGCTGCCCGCGCGTCCCGATCTGCGGCCGTGCCGTTCTCTCCGAGAGAGCACCGGCTTGGGAGGGCCTCCGACCCCTTCTTCCTCCCTGCAGTATTGTGGCCAAGATGCGGCCTCCCGACGCCGTCTTTGCCACATGCCAATGACCCTCAGGTATATATTCCTTCGAAACCTGCCTTGCTCTACTGCCCCAGCTCCCTTCGTGTGGATCCTTTTCTACTTCCGTCCGCTGTTCCAAAGCCACCTAGACTTCTACTATTATTAGAAGTAAATCTAGTTCATACAGTCGACTCAAAGCGTTGGTTCAAATAGGGAAGAAAGTGGGAAAGCTGTAGCATGAATCTAGGACTTGGTTCTAAGAGGAAACGGGGGAAGTAGTAATATCTGTCACTGTTTAAATAACCGTATTTTGTATTTGTGCAAACAGGGATGTCAGTCTCCATATCGTTTCGGGATGTCTGTCTCCGTATCGTTTCTATCCGCGCAATCAAAAGCACACACCTCAGTTTTAGTACAACTGCGCAAAATGAGATGGCTATCCCTCGTTGTCGTCGTCTAACCTCCCGTCTTCAAGGTATCCCTACATTGGTTGTAACTAAGGTAGAATGACCAACGCAATCTAAAAGAAGTTGATTCGTATGTTTTACTTCCTGATTGCAGTGCAGGGACAAGCGAAAACAACTGCATCCTAGTCCGGAATGCACTTTCTACCAGTTCATCCATGGACCGAGGACTAGCTGGCACGGCTGCACGGCGGTTTTTTGGACAGGTGCACGGACAAGAGGCATTGTGGTCTGCTTATTTCTGCAAATAGTGGTGCTTAAATTTAGTGGAATGCACAAGCATTTCAGCTAGTCAGTACATTGCATGGTTCAGTTCAGCATTCCAGCTGAGACCACAATTATAATTGGTTATTCTAGAATGAGAGAACCTAACCCTGGATGGTGGCAACAGGAAAAAACCAGAGTGAACTCCAGGAAATTTAAGCCTGCCGGGAGGCCCTTTGCTCAGAGAAGCCTTGCTTGTTTTTTCCTGATTTGTAAACCTTCTCACACATTTGTCTTTTGCTGTGAACTAGTATATGTTTGTTATGTTCTATG
The DNA here is from genome assembly GCA_032464435.1 of Aegilops umbellulata. NCBI lineage: Eukaryota > Viridiplantae > Streptophyta > Magnoliopsida > Poales > Poaceae > Aegilops > Aegilops umbellulata. The sequence continues at coordinate 366,910,166 of CP136054.1, read as the reverse complement.
AATCATTGAGATGTATAAAATTGCTTAACTTATGCTTTTCAAGTTTTTTATGAAGACGAGTTTAATATGAGTGTTCCACATGAGCGCTGGACTAGCGTGTGAACATTTGGAATTTATTACATTGTGGCCTCAATTAACTGCATGAACCACTGTAATAAGATACATAGTTGCTTATATGTCAGACAGCAGATTGTTGATTGTTAGCTGGTCGATAGCTTAGTGTTGAAGCGAGCTGAGCCAATGTGCCGTGTTTTGCACAACTGCTTACAAGTGGGGTAGCACCAACAGTGTTTACAAGTATTTATGTATACGTCAGCACATGGTTCTCGAAAGAGAGCTCTATTCCATCAAAACACACACTGCTCATATGATAAACCGTGTCAACTTATGTCTTACCATGCCATATTCATGAAAAAACTAGTGAGGACGCATCTATTTCGGCAACAATTACGATGGTTCTCACATGATTCACATGCACACAAAAGTAGCAGCAGTTCCCATAGACGGATTCAAACAAAGTACTAGCCCCAGAGGGGTCGATAACAGGCAAGGTTTGGATAATTAGACACAATCCAAAGTACTATTAAACACTAGCTGGGGCAACTATTTCATGCCTCGATCTAATTTGGGCTGGACATAAGACGGACCTTGCCATGAACATCATCGAGGACGTCCCGCAACAGCTCAATCCTGTGAACCTTCATGAAGACAACCTTGTGGCCTTGCCACTGATAAACATGTTTGTGGAGGCATGCCACGTCATCTTCCTGCGTAAGCTTGACAAGAACAGTATGCCTCACAAACAAAGGAGTAGCTTTGAACTTCTTGTGCTTCAGTACACCCTGGACAACATGCCTGACAACAGTGAGGCTGGAATACAAATCTTCATTGGTATAACCGCAAATGGCTTCCAGGATCCAATAGCCTAAGAACCCTGTTTTCCCAGTGCGTATATTCAGGTCGTCCGCTGCTACCTCTTCAGCTTGCGTTGGTTTTCCCCGAAGAGGAGAGGATGATGCAGCAGAGTAGCGTAAGTATTTCCCTCAGTTTTTGAGAACCAAGGTATCAATCCAGTAGGAGGCCACGCTCAAGTCCCTCGTACCTGCACAAAACGATAGCAACTCACAACCAACGCGATTAGGGGTTGTCAATCCCTTCACGGTCACTTACGAGAGTGAGAACTGATAGATAATGTTTTTGGTATTTTTGATATAAAGATGCAAAGTGAAAAGTAAAAGGCAAAGTACAAAAGCAAAGCAAGATTAAAGTGATGGAGATTGATATGATGAGAATAGACCCGGGGGCCATAGGTTTCACTAGTGGCTTCTCTCAAGAGCATAAGTATTCTACGGTGGGTGAACAAATTACTGTTGAGCAATTGACAGAATTGAGCATAGTTATGAGAATATCTAGGCATGATCATGTATATAGGCATCACGTCCGAGACAAGTAGACCAACTCCTGCCTGCATCTACTACTATTACTCCACTCATCGACCGCTATCCAACATGCATCTAGAGTATTAAGTTAAAAACAGAGTAACGCTTTAAGCAAGATGACATGATGTAGAGGGATAAATTCATCCAATATGAAATAAACCCATCTTGTTATCCTCGATGGCAACGATGCAATACGTGCCTTGCTGCCCCTTCTGTCACTGGGAAAGGACACCGCAAGATTGAACCCAAAGCTAAGCACTTCTCCCATGGCAAGAAAAACCAATCTAGTAGGCCAAACCAAACTAATAATTCAAAGAGACTTGCAAAGATAACCAATCATACATAAAATAATTCAAAGAAGATTCAAATATTATTCATAGATAGACTTGATCATAAACCCACAATTCATCGGTCTCAACAAACACACGCAAAAAGAAGATAACATCAAATAGATCTCCACAAGAGAGGGGGATAACTTTGTATTGAGATCCAAAAAGAGAGAAGAAGCCATCTAGCTACTAACTATGGACCCGAAGGTCTGAGGTAAACTACTCACACTTCATCAGAGGGGCTACGATGATGTAGAAGCCCTCCGTGATGACGGCCCTCTCCGGCGGAGCTCCAGAACAGGCCCCAAGATGGTATCTCGTGGATACAGAAGGTTGCGGCGATGGAATTAGGTTTTTGGCTCCTGTTCTGATCGTTTGGGGGTACGTAGGTATATATAGGGGGAAGGAGTACGTCGGTGGAGCTTTGAGGGGCCCATGAGGCAGGGGGCGCGCCCTAAGGGGGGGCACCCTCGTGACCGCCTCTTGGTTCCCTTGGAGTAGGGTCCAAGTCTCCTGGATCACGTTCGGTGAGAAAATCACGTTCTCGAAGATTTTTCCGTTTGGACTCGGTTTGATATTCTGTTTCTCCGAAACACTGAAATAGGCAAAAAAACAACAATTCTGGGCTGGGCCTCCGGTTAATAGGTTAGTCCCAAAATAATATAAAAGTGGAAAATAAAGCCCAATATAGTCCAAAGCAGTATATAATATAGCATGGAGCAATCAAAAATTATAGATACGTTGGAGACGTATCAGGCATCCCCAAGCTTAATTCCTGCTCGTCCTCGAGTAGGTAAATGATAAAAAGAGAATTTTTATGCGGAGTGCTACTTGGCATAATTTCAATGTAAAACTTCTTAATTGTGGTATGAATATTCAGATTCGAAAGATTCAAGACAAAAGTTCATATTGACAAAAAAATAATAATACTTCAAGCATACTAATAAAGCAATTATGTCTTCTCAAAATAACATGGCCAAAGAAAGTTTTCCCTACAAAATCATATAGTCTGGCTATGCTCCATCTTCAACACACAAAGTATTTAAATCATGCACAACCCCGATGACAAGCCAAGCAATTGTTTCATACTTTAAAATTTTCAAAAAAAAAATCAACCTTCACGCAATACATGAGCGTGAGCCATGGATATAGCACTATATGTGGAATAGAACGGTGGTTGTGGAGAAGACAAAAAGAGGAGAAGATAGTCTCACATCAACTAGGCATATCAACGGGCTATGGAGATGCCCATTAATATATATCAATGTGAGTGAGTAGGGATTGCCATGCAATGGATGCACTTAGAGCTATAAGTATATGAAAGCTCAACAAAAGAAACTAAGTGGGTGTGCATCCAACTCGCTTGCTCATGAAGACCTAGGGCATTTTGAGGAAGCCCATCATTGGAACATACAAGCCAAGTTCTATAATGAAAAATTCTCACTAGTATATGAAAGTGACAACATAGGAGACTCTCTATCATAAAGATCTTGGTGCTACTTTGAAGCACAAGTGTGGTAAAAGGATAGTAACATTGTCCCTTCTCTCTTTTTCTCTCATTTTTTCTTATCTCTCTCTTTTTTTTCATCCGGAGTCTCATCCCGACTTGTGGGGGAATCATAGTCTCCATCATTCTTTCCTCACTTGGGACAATGCTCTAAAAATGATGATCATCACACTTTTATTTTTCTTACAACTCAACAATTACAACTCGATACTTAGAACAAGATATGACTCTATATGAATGCCTCCGGCGGTGTACCGGGATATGCATTGAATCAAGAGTGACATGTATGAAAGAATTATGAATAGTGGCTTGGCCACAAATACGATGTCAACTACATGATCATGCTAGCAATATGACAATGATGGAGCGTGTCATAATAAACGGAACGGTGGAAAGTTGCATGGCAATATATCTCGGAATGGCTATGGAAATGCCATGATAGGTAGGTATGGTGGCTGTTTTCAGGAAGATGTATGGTGGGTGTGTGATACCGGCGAAAACTGCGCGGTATTAGAGAGGCTAGCAATGGTGGAAGGATGGGAAAAAGTGCGTATAATCCATGAACTCAACATTAGTCATAAAGAACTCATATGCTTATTGCAAAAATCTAGAAGTTATCAAAGCAAAGTATTACGCGCATGCTCCTAGGGGGATAGATTAGTAGGAAAAGACCATCGCTCGTCCCCGACCGCCACTCATAAGGTGAACAATCAATAAACACCTCATGCTCCGACTTCGTTACATAACGGTTCACCATACGTGCATGCTACGGGAATCACAAACTTCAACGCAAGTATTCTTTAAATTCACAATTACTCAACTAGCATGACTCTAATATTATCACCTCCATATCTCAAAACAATTATCATGCTTCAATCTTTTCTTAGTATGCAACGCACTTAAAAGAAAATTTCACAAATCTTGAATACCAAGCATATTAATATTAAGCAATTTACCATGCTATTAAGACTCTCAAAATGATCTAAGTGAAGCATGAGAGATCAATAGTTTCTTTAAAACAAATCCACCACCGTGCTCTAAAAGATCTAAGTGAAGCACATAGAGCAAAATTATCACGCTCAAAAGATATAAGTGAAGCACATAGAGCAAAACTACATAGCTCAAAAGATATAAGTGAAGCACAAAGAGTATTCTAACAAATTTTAACTCATAAATGGCTCTCTCAAAGGTGTGTACAGCAAGGATGATTGTGGAACACTAACAAACAAAGGCACAAATAATACAAGACACTCCAAGCAAAACACATATCATGTTGGTGAATAAAAATATAGCTCCAAGTAAAATACCGATGGAAGTGGACGAAAGAGGGGATGCCTTCCGGGGCATCCCCAAGCTTTGAATTTTTGGTGTCCTTGGATTATCTTGGGGGTTCCATGGGCATCCCAAAGCTTAGGCTCTTGCCACTCCTTGTTCCATAATCCATCAAAAGGTTTCACCCAAAACTTGAAAACTTCACAACACAAAACTCAATAGAAATCTCATGAGCTCCGTTAGAGAAAGAAAACATAAAACCACTTCAAGGTACTGTAATGAACTCATTATTTATTTATATTGGTGTTAAACCTACTGTATTCCAACTTCTCTATGGATTATAAACTATTTTACTAGCCATAGATTCATCAAAATAAGCAAACAACACACAAAAACAGAATCTGTCAAAAACAGAACAGTCTGTAGTAATCTGTAGCTAACGCAAACTTCTAGAACTCCAAACAATCTACCAAAATTAGACAACCTAGACAATTTGTTTATTGATCAGCAGCAATTGGAATCAGAATTTTATCACGTTCTGGTGATTTTTAATAATTCGTGCACTGAGCGCAAAGTTTCTGGAAATTACAGCAAAATCAAATAACTATCATCCAAGAAGATCCAATAGTTCTAGCTTGGCACAAACACTAATTAAAACACAAAACCACATCTAAAGAGAAGGTAGATGGATTATTTATTCCTAAACATAAGCAAAAACAAAAAAAATCAAAATAAAATTGGGTTGCCTCCCAACAAGCGCTATCATTTAACGCCCCTAGCTAGGCATAAAAGCGAGGATAGATTTAGGTATTGCCATCTTTGGTAGGCAATCCATAGGTAGCTCTCATGATAGTTTCATATGGTAATCTTATTTTCTTTCTAGGAAAGTGTTCCATGCCCTTATTTAATGGATATTGAAATCTAATATTCCCTTCCTTCATGTCAATAATCGCACCAACCGTTCTAAGGAAAGGTCTACCAAGAATAATAGGACAAGAAGGATTGCAATCTATATCAAGAACGATAAAATCTACGGGCACATAATTCCTATTTGCAATAATAAGAACATCATTAATTCTTCCCATAGGTTTTTTAATAGTGGAATCCGCAAGATGCAAGTTTAGAGAGCAATCGTCAAAGTCATGGAAATCTAGCAAATCACACAAAGTTTTGGGGATAGTGGAGACACTAGCACCCAAATCACACAAAGCATAAAACTCATGATCTTTAATTTTAATTTTAATAGTTGGTTCCCACTCATCATAGATTTTTCTAGGGATAGAAACTTTCAACTCAAGTTTTTCTTCATAGGATTGCATCAAGGCATTAACAATATGTTCGGTAAAGGCTTTCTTTTGACTATAAGCATGAGGAGAATTTAGCACGGATTGCAACAAGGAGATACAATCAATTAAAGAGAAACTTTCATAATTAAATTCCTTGAAATCCAATATAGTGGGTTTAGCAACATCTAGGGTTTTATTTCTTTCAATCCCACTTTCATCAATTTCATCATAAAGGTCTAAATACTCCAAATTTTTAGAACGCCTTCTAGGTAAAGGAAGATCATATTCAGTTTCATCAAGATTCATATTGCAAAACAAAGATTTGATAGGGGATACATCAATAACTTTTAGATCCTCAATCTTATTGAATAAGGTAGCTTGCATATCCGAAATTTCAGCAGTCAACTTTTTAAGATGAGCAATTTGGGATCTTATACCGTTTATAAAGAAATTATTATGCTCAAATTGCAAAACCATAAACTTCCTGACATTGTTTTCGATCTCCTCTAACCTTTTAAGGTGAAGATCACCAAATTTTGGTAGAGCCATCGCGACAAGCAAGCAATCCAACACACGAGCAAACAAAAGGCAAGCGGGAAAAAGGCAAACGGAAAAAGAGAAGGAGAAGGAGAAGGAGAAGGCAAATAAAACGGCAAGGGTGAAGTGGGGGAGAGGAAAACGAGAGGCAAATGGCAACTAATGTAATGCGAGAGATAGGGATTGTGATGGGTACTTGGTATGTTGACTTTTTGCGTAGACTCCCCGGCAACGGCGCCAGAAATGGCTCGTTGTTAGGAGTCCAAATCTTGACTTGCTCTTGCGTAATCCTCCCCGGCAACGGCGCCAGAAATTCTTCTTGCTACCTCTTGAGCTTGCGTTGGTTTTCCCTGAAGAGGAGAGGATGATGCAGCAGAGTAGCGTAAGTATTTCCCTCAGTTTTTGAGAACCAAGGTATCAATCCAGTAGGAGGCCACGCTCAAGTTCCTCGTACCTGCACAAAATGATAGCAACTCGCAACCAACGTGATTAGGGGTTGTCAATCCCTTCACGGTCACTTACGAGAGTGAGAACTGATAGATAATGTTTTTGGTATTTTTGATATAAAGATGCAAAGTGAAAAGTAAAAGGCAAAGTAAAAAAGCAAAGCAAGATTAAAGTGATGGAGATTGATATGATGAGAATAGACCTGGGGGCCATAGGTTTCACTAGTGGCTTCTCTCAAGAGCATAAGTATTCTACGGCGGGTGAACAAATTATTGTTGAGCAATTGACAGAATTGAGCATAGTTATGAGAATATCTAGGCATGATCATGTATATATGCATCACGTCCGAGACAAGTAGACCAACTCCTGCCTGCATCTACTACTATTACTCCACTCATCGACCGCTATCCAACATGCATCTAGAGTATTAAGTTAAAAACAGAGTAACGCTTTAAGCAAGATGACATGATGTAGAGGGATAAATTCATCCAATATGAAATAAACCCCATCTTGTTATCCTCGATGGCAACGATGCAATACGTGCCTTGCTGCCCCTTCTGTCACTGGGAAAGGACACCACAAGATCGAACCCAAAGCTAAGCACTTCTCCCATGGCAAGAAAAACCAATCTAGTAGGCCAAACCAAACTGATAATTCGAAGAGACTTGCAAAGATAACCAATCATACATAAAAGAATTCAGAGAAGATTCAAATATTATTCATAGATAGACTTCATCATAAACACACAATTCATCGGTCTCAACAAACACACCGCAAAAAGAAGATTACATCAAATAGATCTCCACAAGAGAGGGGGAGAACTTTGTACTGAGATCCAAAAAGAGAGAAGAAGCCATCTAGCTACTAACTATGGACCCGAAGGTCTGAGGTAAACTACTCACACTTCATCGGAGGGGCTATGATGATGTAGAAGCCCTCCGTGATGACGGCCCTCTCCGGTGGAGCTCCAGAACAGGCCCCAAGATGGGATCTCGTGGATACAGAAGGTTGCGGTGGTGGAATTAGGTTTTTGGCTCCTGTTCTGATCGTTTGGGGGTACGTAGCTATATATAGGAGGAAGGAGTACGTCGGTGGATCTTCGAGGGGCCCATGAGGCAGGGGGGCGCGCCCTAAGGGGGGGGGCGCCCCCCACCCTCGTGACCGCCTCTTGGCTCCCTTGGAGTAGGGTCCAAGTCTCTTAGATCATGTTCGGTGAGAAAATCACGTTCCCGAAGATTTTATTCCGTTTGGACTCCGTTTGATATTTTGTTTCTCCGAAACACTGAAATAGGCAAAAAACAACAATTCTGGGCTGGGCCTCCGGTTAATAGGTTAGTCCCAAAAATAATATAGCACGGAGCAATAAAAAATTATAGATACGTTGGAGACGTATCATCCGCCTCATAGCGAGTGACATGTACAACCACACAATCCTTGTCTGCATCAGGGCTCTAATTGAAACAGAAACAAATTCTGAATTAATTTTCAGTATAAGAAACACAGGTTATTTAAACCACTATGTATAGCATGGCATCGAAGCTAATAAAAGTTTGCATTATTAATCACCACATACTTCCTTTTCTAAAAAAATCACCACATACTTAGATGAAAAACCACAATCAAGATAGGCAAAGAAGGAAATCACCTTGGGCAGCCCAGCGGGGGGGGGGACACATCGTCAAAGGGGGAAAACTGCTCCTGCAGTGCCACGGGGGCTATAACCTCAAACGGGGTGTTGACCATCTCAGTAGTGGCCGTGAGCGTATCTGGGGTCCGCTCGGTGGTTGCCTCCATCTTCTTGGAGCTCTTTGTCTCGTGGGGATCAGCCTCCCGCGTCTGCTCCAATATCGGCAGATCTTTGCCTGGTTCTCCTTGGTCCATCATGAAACTGACGAATACTAGGAGACCACTGAAAGGAAAACACAATCACAATGACAATGAAACAAAAAGAGAGTGAGGATCGGTTACTGCTTTGCAAAAGTTCTTTTTTTCTCTGAACGAAAATATACCAACATCACGGGTCTGCTTACCTTCCCTTCGTTCAGAGAGAAGAACAGTGGCAGATGCGAGTGTTGCCTTTCTTGAAGGCGGTTAGGGAGAAGGGGATTCAGCGAAGAGTGAAATGATGGTTGCTTCGTCCGTCAAACTTAGACTGCGGGCAGGTGGGGTTTTGTGATACGACGGCTCGTTACTGCCGCGCTATGACCGAGGTGACTCTCAGCCTGCATACTGCCTTCTAATTTGGTGGATGGCATTTGGGCCCGCGCGCTGCATGGCCCGCATGTCGGTGAACAAAAGTATAACGAAATTCAGTAGAGGGAGACATTTCAATGACCTAGGAGGAGCCAGCAGCGGTAGAGTGTCTCCACTGTACTAGTAGTAATTGTTTTTCTGGGTAGCTGTAGAGTGTCTCCACTATACTAGGAGTAATTGTTTCTCTGGGTCCAAGACAAAACAGCCCATCCACACTAGTAAATAGTAAAATCAATTCAAAAGCCCATATATTTACTGAATGAGAGGCGCTACCCACACCCAGCACACCGCCCCCCCCAAAAACCTGGGTGCTCTTCTTCCTCCTCGCTCCCACCCACCTCATGTCAGCTCGCTCCACTCGTACCCCCAAATTCCTCACCTCACTCCTACAGAAAACCCCAGCTCCCCTTCTTCCTCACTCCTACAGAAACCCCCAGCTCCCCTTCTTCTTCACTCGCACTACAACTAGGCTCGTCATTCGTTACTCTGCTCAAATCTGTGAGCGCGACGCGACGCCCTCGAGGAAAATGGAGTCGGCTAACCCTAGCGCCAAGAAGATGATGCTCCCGCCAGCGGCGACGCCTGTTGTAAATCCAGCACCGGGCAGCGCGGGGAGAAGCGGCGACACCGCCCCCACCGGATCCCAGGAACCCATAGAATCTCGGGTGGACCGCATTAGCGATCTCCCGGACGCCGTCCTTGGGGAGATCATCTCGCTTCTCCCCACCAAGGATTGCTGCCGCACCCAAGTCCTCTCAATTCGGTGGCTCCCTCTATGGCGCGCCGTGCCCCTTAATCTCGAGTGTCGTCAGCTATCTCTCTTCAATGATTTTGAAATCCCCAGAGCCATCATCTCCTCCCACCAGGACTCCGTTCAAAGCCTCTGCATACCGTCATGCTACCTGAGCAAGCATACCATGCCCTGCACGGTGGACGCCTGGCTGAAATCCCCTGAATTCACAGAACTACAACTGCTTGAGTTCTACTATTCCCTTGGGAATCACATACCACATACCGAACGCCATGAACTTGTGCCCTCAGCACCGATGTCCATCTCGCGGTTTTCGTCCTCTCTCCACACCGCCACCTTTGCGCTGTGCTACCTACCAGACAATCTGGTACTAAACCTTCGACTCCCATTTCGCAAGAAACTTTCACTTGTGTGGGTTCGTATATCGGAGGCCTCATTGCATAGCATCATCCACTCCAGTTGCCCTGCGCTGGAGTGCTTGGTGCTTGTTTTCACAGTTAGAATCAGTTGTCTCCAAATAAAGTCGCCTAACCTTGTAAGAATTGGAATTTCTTTTGACGGAAGGCAGCTCATCATCCAAGATGCCCCTTCACTTCAAAGGTTGATCCTTGATTCTAGTTATTCACCGTTGCAAATAACCGTCCTCTCTGCGCCTAAACTGGAGACCTTGGGTGTAATACATGATCTCTGTGCTCATTTCAATATGGTGTTTGGCTCCACAGTTCTTCAGGTACTTTATATTATCATCTACACTTGTAACCATAAGCTGCATTTTAAATTTCTGCGCATAATTTATATATCATCTTGGAGTACACATTTTGTACTAATATTATGTTCTATGCTCAATGAAGAGTTTCTTCATGGATGGCCTATCAATGGTGCTGGATTCTGGCAAGATCTTATATATCCAAATGAATAGTTTTGATCTGAACAAGATTATTGGCTTGCTGCAATGCTTTCCATGTCTGGAGAAGTTGTATATAAAGGTGATAATTTCACGCACATTGGAAGCCCGCATATAGTGTACTAGAATTAACCGTTCAGCTGTTGCTCTTTCGACACTCTTCTTTTAGACCTTAACTGTTTTCAATCTTCATATCTATTTAGGTAACATGACGAGGTAAGAAAGTTATAACCAATCGGTGGATTCGTAAGGATCGGGATTTTCTCACTTCTCATGAGATTCAATTGAATACAATAATGCTAGAACGATATGTAGCCAACCGTGCAAACACAAGATTTGTCACATTCTTCCTGCTGAATGCGAGGTTACTATTGTCCATCAGGCTTAAGTTTATCAGCAGCATGGTTTTGACGAATGTGTCGGTGTACAAAAAGAGGGGTACACTTTTTGTACCCCTATGACTGTGCACGGGCAGTCTGAGCCACGGGCGCCGCCGCACCGAGCCCGGCAAGGGAGGTAGAACCAAGGTAAGGCCGAAGCCAAATAGGAGCAGAACGACTCCAAGACCAAGACCACAAAGAGCAAAGGGGGCGAAGTGGGCCCCCCCGGCAAGATCCTTGCGGGAGGCGGTTTTTGCGAACCCGGCAAGACCCTTGCCGTGGCAGCTCGCCCCACACCTACGGAGCGGGTCACCCTTGAGTCCACTGCCCCCATGGGGCAAGGATTCGGGAGGCATCCCCGTGGTGGTATGCAGATCTTTGTGAAGACATTCAAGATCAGATGCACACTTTATAAGATGATGGTCCTTGGCGGGATCCCAGCCAAGAAAAACCACAAGGCCCCCAGCAAGAGCCTTGCCGGGGATGGCAGCAGGCGCCACGGCAATACCCTTGTCGGGACCCCGGCAAGACCCTTGCCGGGGCCGCAGCAAGGCCCTTGCCAAGGACACCCGCGGGGCCACCATCGGACCCGCACCAGTCACGCCTCCACCACCGTTCGCATGAAGATGCCGACCCAACCAGCTGGGCAGGCACCTGCGTGGCGGCATGCAGATCCTCGTGGAGACCCACCGCTGCGCCACCTCAGTTGCCTGCCCGCCTACATGGCATCGCAGGCACCGCTGGCCAGGGCGCGTGTCGACTCGGAAGAGAGCGGCGACGGACGAGACATGGCTCTCCCCCGCCCCCGATAAAGCAAGGACACCTAAGCAAGGCGCATTAAATGCACCTTGTCATGTAATGCGAGGGATAACCTCGCATCACTGTACCCTTTCCACCTCCTATGTGCCACTGTGGCAGCCCCTTTCCCTATAAAAGGAGGCCCCAGGCGACCAGGAAGAGGATTCGGCTTTTTGGAGCTCCTCACGCCCCATAGCTAGCTCAAGAACACAAACATATAATCCACCAAAGCAGGAGTAGGGTTTTACGCATCTTCGCGGCCCGGACCTGGGTAAAGGAATCGTGTACTGCCTGCTCGATCCGCTCTTCTCACGGCCCCCGCGCACCGCAACCGCAGAAAGGGATCCTCGTGATCCCATAGGTGTCGTTTCCCACCGACATCATTGGCGCGCCAGGCAGGGGCTGCGCAGTTGTGAGAATCGGCTTGAGCAGTTAGTTCGACGCTTCTTCATCATCATGGCGCCCAAGAAGAAGACGACGATGGCGGTTAGCCCGTCGGACGCCGGGCATCCTGTCCCGACGCGGGCGAGCAGCGGACCGGTTGCCGAAAGGACTCGGGGCGCTATTCGCGAACACCAACACCGTCCCAGCAGCCGGAGTTTGGGAGGCGGCGATGTTCGTGCGCCCGGTAACGGGCCGCACGCCGCCAAATCCAAAGACGGAGCCGGGCCCTCCGCAGGTGGCGCGGGACCTCCTAAGGTCGCTGCTGCCCCGCCCGCTGGCCGCGCGAGGGCCTCCAGGACTCCCACTCCAGCGCCGACGGCGCGCGACGAGCGGCGTGATCGCCCCGAAGACCCTGGGCGTCGCCGCGGGAAAAGCCCCGAGCGCCACTCCCGGGATGTAGAAGACCTGCCCGCTCGCCGAGGCGCTGGTGAAGACGGCGTGCGACCGCGCGGTCGTGATAGAGCTCCTTCTGACGTGGTCAGAAGTCGAAGCGCGTCGCGATCCATGCAGGTTTCGCTGCCACCGACGCCAGTAGAAGCCCTGGCGCGCGCGCAGTTGCTCCTCGACTTTCCTCCCACTACGGGGAAACTCGACGAATGGAGAGCCACCATTCGAAGCCTTGTTGCGGTGGCCAACAAAGATGAGCCGACCCCGACGGAGCCCCCGGGTCGATGTTCCAACGGAGTCCCGCGTACCAGTGGCAGGAAGGCTGGCGGCGCCGCGACCATGGTGCACTCGCCTCCTCCTTGCCCGATGCCACGGACACCGGCCCGTCGCGACATTGCGGGCGACGAAATCTCCATAGCGTCGTCCGACCCGCGGACCCACCAGGACCAACGCCAGGTCCTTCGGGATCGGGAACATGAAGACGCTCGGACCACCATCGAGCGCCGGCGCGGAGCGCGCCACCAGTCAGATAGGCGAGCGGGGCCTGCTGTGGACCACCCGGCACCGGAGAGCCCCGGGGGACTACCTTACGAGGTAGGCTGCCCGGCTTTTACCCATGAGCTGCGATAGTTCTAGTGGCCCACTCACCGCACTTTCAAACCTGACGTGGGCGAGAAGTACGGTGGCAAGACCCACCCATCCGAGTTCCTCAGCATCTACACCATCGCGATGCAGGTTGCCGGAGCTCGTGACGATAAGGTGCTTGCAAATTACTTCCCGTTGGTTCTTAAACCCAACGCCATGTCATGGTTGATGCACTTGCCGGTAGACTCCATTTCCTCCTGGTCGGATTTGTGCCGTGAGTTCGTGGGCGCCTTCACTGGCGGTCACCAAGCTCATGGCCAAGCGAGTGATCTCCATGTCATTCCCCAGAAGGGAGGCGAGAGTCTCCGCAAGTACATACAGAGGTTCAGCCGGGTACAGTACAATATCCCAGATGTTCACCCTGCCGCCATCATCAGCGTGTTCCATCAAAACGTTCGGAACCGCAAGATGCGCGAAGAGCTGGCGATGAACAAGGTGAAAGATGTCGCGGAGCTCTATGTTGTTGCGGACAAATGTGCCCGGGCTGAAGAGGGGAGGTAGTACCCCGGCGAAGATGCCGGCGTGGAAACCGACTCCTTTAAAGAGGACACCGCCACCCCGGCGAAGAAAGGCCGACACCGCAACAGGAAGCGCAAAGGGAAAGCTGTGCTTGCCGTCGAGGGGTCTGACGACACCGGCTCCACCAAGAAGACCAAGGCAGGTGACCCCGGCAAGGAAATTGCCGGATGTGTCGCCTGCCAGGCCTTGGCGGTTGCCGAGAAGCCAGGCAACTCCGACAAGCGATACTGCAAGATCCATCGCTCCAAAGGCCATGTTCTCCAAGATTGCCGGCAGGTTGAGCTCCTCGCTGAGAAGCAGAGGGCTGAATACGAGAGGCGGGACAAGGAGAAGGGCCAAGACGGTGCTGGGGGATCCGGCAAGAAACGCGACGGCCAGGCGGGCCGTCGCGGCAAGGATAAGCAACAAGAGAGGCCCGCTCGGGGCCGTGACAGAAAGCCAGAAGATGGCGATCACGAAGAGGACGACGAGTCCGGCGACCAAGAGTTTCAGAAAGCTACATAGGCCATGTGCGTTGACGGCGGCGCTTCACTGCATGCCTATTGGCGCCGGCTTAAACAGTGGGCGCGAGAAATTATAGCGGCAGAGCCGTCGTTTGATGCCCAGGGGCCGCTGAAGTGGTCCAGCACACCTATCATTTTTGACTCTGAGGATCACCCTGATCGCACTACTGCGGTCGGGTGCTTGCCGTTGTTGGTTTCACCAACAATACGCAACCTCAAGGTGACAAAAATGTTAGTAGATGGCGGGTCCAGTCTGAACTTGATCTCGCCTGCCGTGATCAAGAAGCTGCAGATCCCTGATGGAGACCTCGAAGAAATGGGCACGTTTCAAGGGGTCAGCCCGGGGACAAGCCAACCCAAGGGAAAGGTCACGTTGCCCGTAATTTTTGGGAGCGACCTGAACTTCAGGACGGAGAGGATTGTGTTTGATGTTGCCAAGATCCCCTTGCCCTACAACGGGATCCTTGGCCGCCCAACGCTGGCCAAGTTCATGGCGGCGTCGCACTACGCCTACAATACCCTGAAGATGCCAGGGCCCGTGACAATCATCACCATCCCCTCCGACAAGAAGGATGCGCTGATTTGCGCTGATCAAGTGTACCAGCAAGCAGTCGCAGCAGCTGCCGCCGCTGGGGCACTCGCTCCTACTGCCGGGACCCCGAGGGGGAGAAAGAAGAAGAAGGCCGGTGAGACCTCGGAAACCCACTCCGGCAAGCGCACCTCTTCAGAGTGTAGCGCTGCCGTCGAGGACGTGCCAGAGAGCTCCGCCGGCGGAAGCAAGAAGTCCAGGGCCACGCCGCCGGGAACCAAGAAGGTTTCCGTCAACAAGGACGACACGGGATGAGCTTTCACCATAAGCTCCACCCTTGACGACAAATAGGAAGACGCGCTCGTCACCTTCCTGCGGGCGAATGTCGATGTGTTTGCATGGCAAGCTTCCGACATCCCTGGCGTTCCTAGGGAGGTGATTGAGCACCACCTTGCTGTCTGTCCTCATGCGCGGCCCGTCAAGCAGAAGGTCAGAAAGCAAGCTTTGGAACGACAAGAGTTTATTAGAGAAGAAATCCGGAAACTGGAGGCAGCGGGTTTGGTAAGGGGAGTGCTCCATCCGACGTGGTTGGCCAATCCGGTCGTAGTGCGCAAGGCAAATGGGAAGTGGAGGCTGTGTATTGATTACACGGATATCAATAAGGCTTGTCCTCAAGACCCCTTCCTGTTGCCGCGCATCGACCAGATTGTTGACTCCACGGCTGGGTGTGATATGTTGTCATTCCTCGATGCCTACTCCAGCTACCACCAGATCTTCAGGATGAAAGAAGACGAAGAGAAAACAACATTCATCACCCCATGTGGTACGTATTGTCTCATACGGATGCCTTTCGGGTTGAAGAGTGCTGGATCGACATTTGCGAGGGCGGTCCAGATTGGGTTTGAGCCCCAGCTCCATAGAAATATGGAGGCTTATATGGACGACATAGGTCAAAACCAAGGACAGGGCCACCCTCATATCAGATTTGTGGGAGACATTTGCAAATCCGTGCAAGATCAACCTCAAGCTGAACCCTGAGAAGTGCGTCTTTGGCATCCCGTCCGGCAAGCTTCTCGGGATGTTTGTGTCACAGCGGGGGATAGAGGCCAACCCGGACAAGATCAAAGCTATAGAGCAGATTGAAGCACCCAAGTGAATCAAGGATGTGCGCCGGCTTGCTGGTTGCGTCGCTGCCCTGGGCAGGTTCATATCCAAGTCCGCCGAGCGCGCCCTTCCCTTTTTCAAGATCCTGAAAAAAGGCGGGCCCGGTGGAGTGGACACCAGAAGCCGAAGCGGCATTGCAAGATTTGAAGAAGTACCTCTCCTCCGCGCCAACACTAGTTGCGCCCAGGCCCCAGGAGCCGTTGCTGCTATACTTAGCGGCAACGAACCAGGTGGTCAGCGCCGCACTAGTGGCGCAGAGGGAGGTCGACGACGAGGTAATGGCAGCAACAGAGCCCGACGCCACAAGTGCGGAGGCGACACAGTTGGTCGAGGTGCCGCCAAAGAAGAAAGTGATGCAGCGCCCGGTCTACTTCGTTAGCTCCCTCTTGCAGGGGGCTAGGTCGACGTAGTCCGGTGTGCAGAAACTGCTCTTCGGCCTCCTCATGGCCTCGAGGAAGCTGCGTCACTACTTCCAGGCACACGAGATCACTGTCGTCACTCGCCTCCCTCTGCGGCGGATATTGCACAACCCAGATGCGATGGGGAGGATTGTGGAATGGGCACTGGAGCTGTCCAGCTTTGGCCTCAAGTTTGAAAGTACTTCGACGATCCAGAGCCGAGTCCTGGTGGAGTTCATTGCAGAATGGACCGCCACACCTGACGAAGAAGCCCAAGAGACTGCTCTCCCCGGCAAGGAGGCAAGTTGCGATTGGATTATGTACTTTGATGGGGCTTTCTCCCTCCAGGGTGCCGGGGCTGGCGTACTGCTCGTCGCCCCCATCGGAGAGCACCTCAAGTACGTGATCCAGATGCACTTCCCCAGGGAGGCGTCAACAAACAACACGGCGGAATACGAAGGGCTGCTTGCCGGTCTTAGGATCGCGGCGGACCTCGGAATCAAAAAGCTCATCGCCAGGGGTGACTCGCAGCTTGTCGTCAAGCAAGTCAATAAGGATTACCAGATCCCGTTGATGAAGGCCTACGTTGATAAAGTGAGAAAGCTGGAAGAGCGTTTCGACGGTATCCAGGCTGAATGCGTTCCCCGAACGGAGAGCGATATCGTCGATTACCTGTCGAAGCGCGCTGCCCTCAAGCTACCTGTGGAACCAGGTACCTTTGTGCTTCAACTAACTCAGCCATCCGTTGATCCATCAACAGAGCAGAACAAGAGAAGGAAATCAGGACCCGGCAAGTACTTTCCCGCCGAGATCCCCGGAGCCGCCGGCAAGGATGTTGCCGAGGACACTGAACCCGCCACGGGACGGCTAGCTCCAGCAGGACGCCAAGCTCTTGCCGTCGAGACAGCCACCCCTATAGCGGAGGAAATGCCTTTAGTCCTCGCCGTCGAGCCTCAGGCTCCAGCGTGGGCACAACATACCGTCCGATTCCTCCAGACATGGGAGCTTCCTGAGGAGCAGGAAGAAGCGGAAAAAGTAGCCCGTTGCTCTGCCATGTACTAGTTCGTCGATGACGTCCTGTACAGGAAGAGACCGAACGGTGTAAAATTGAAGTGCATCCCTCGAGAGGAAGGACTGGAGCTGTTGGCGGAGATACATGGAGGCATATGTGGATCCCACATTGGGTCGAGAGCGCTTGCCGGCAAGGCGTTCCGGCAAGGTTTCTTCTGGCCCACCACCCTCCAGGATGCAACGACACTCGTCACCAGGTGTGAGGCATGTCAGTTCCACTCAAGAAAGCTTCATCAACCAGCTCAAGCCCTTCAAACCATTCCTCTCTCTTGGCCCTTCTCGGTCTGGGGGCTCGACATACTGGGCCCTTTCCCCCGCGCTGTCGGGGGCTTTGAGTACTTGTACGTAGCCATCGACAAGTTCACAAAGTGGCCAGAAGTGGAGGCAGTGAGGAAGGTCACAGCTCAGTCAGCTGTCAAGTTCTTCAAGGGGCTAGTGTGCCGTTACGGTGTACCCAACCGGATCATCACTGACAATGGTACGCAGTTCACAAGACGCACCTTCATGCAATATACTCAGGACCTCGGCAGCAAAGTCTGTTTCGCTTCCGTCGCTCACCCGCGGAGCAACGGGCAAGCTGAGAGGGCAAATGCTGAAGTGTTGCGAGGCTTAAGGACCAAGACCTTTGACAGACTGCACAAGAGCGGAAGGCGCTGGATTGATGAGTTGCCGACGGTTCTTTGGTCAATCAGGACGACACCAAATCGAGCCACCGGCCAGACACCCTTTGCCCTGGTATACGGGGCAGAAGCAGTTATCCCCACTGAACTCATATACGGGTCACCTCGAGTGCTCGCTTATGATGAGCTTGAGCAAGAGCAACTGCGGCAAGACGACGCACTGCTCCTTAAGGAAGATCGTCTTCGGGCGGCTGTGAGAGCAGCACGCTACCAGCAAGCCTTGCGCCGCTACCATAGCCGCAAGGTTCATGCCCGGAGCCTTGAGGAAGGTGACCTTGTTCTTCGGCGTGTTCAATCGGACAAGAATTCCAACAAGTTGACACCGAAGTGGGAAGGCCCTTATTGGGTAATACGAGTCACTAGGCCCGGTGCAGTCCGCCTGGAGACCGAAGATGCTGTTCCGGTGAGCAACTCCTGGAACATCGAGCATCTTCGCAAGTTTTACCCATAAGGCGCGGCTTGTCGGGCCTCCCGGCAAGCCACGTTTTGTACAAGCATTGTCGATGATGCATGTAACCCTTTGTACAAAGCCAGGCGCAGACCCTGAGCATAAATGAAGCGATGGCGCCCTAAGTTATAACATGCATGCTAGATCGAGTCTCGTCCTTGGTTAGGGTTGATAGTGCTTAGCGGTGGCTAACCCCTAGCTTAGAGGTCGAGTGTGCGTCTCTTTGCCGTTCTTTTGTCTCCTTTGGTTCGCAGGGCTCGGATATCCTTGTCGGATCACTTGAGGATGAAAAAAAAGGAGAAGAGGGACGGACCAGCATCTGGACCCCGGCAAGCCAGTGTTGCCGGGGGCTGCAAGTACAAAGATTCACCCACAGCGAACCAGAGTTGCCGGGGGCTGTAGTTTTAGATAAGTTCTTCATCCCTTATCATGCATTCTCTTATGGACTGAGGTATGCGAAACCTCGTTTCTTCCTAAAGCTACCGTGTCCCCTAACTCTAGGCCCTAGGGCTCGTTCCTGGGGCCAGGTTTGGTCGTAGTCACGGCAGCGAAGGGACGAAACGAGGAGCCTGAACCCGCCTCATCCCTGTCTCCGCTGAAAGCATGAGAAAGGTCGAGCGACGTGGGAAGACGGCAGGGCCTGCTGCTGAGCAAGGAAGTGTCTATCTTAAAGATATCAAGGATGCCCCTTGACGTGGGTTCCACCCGCAAGACAAGTTACCCGGCAAGCATCCCTTTTTCATTAAAAACATTCCACTCAGGTACGGTCCATGGAGAATGAAAAACATGAATGATGGGATTACAAGCTTTAAATTCAGCTAAGGCCCGAAGGCTTACAAACTAAAAAGAGATAAGGTGCCCGTAATCCCTTTCTTGTCCCTCTCTTCAGGAGGCAGGTCAAGGAGGCGAAAAGGGCAAAAGGGGCGCCTAGACGAGCTACAGGTGGCAGAAGACACCAAGAGAACATCTCAGTGGTCGTCCAAAGGCTGGATGGTGATGGCAGCGCCGGAGGCAGAGCTCGAAGACGAGGCAGCAGGACGGTAGCACACGTCGAAGGCGTCGTGCCCACGTACTCCGAGTTGACGGCCTTGCTGCCCGCCCTCTTCCTCTTCCGTAGCCTCCCAACGCCAGCCGCCCAAGGAGACGACCCCGAGAAGTTCAAGGAGCCGGCAACACGGATGATGGGGTCACCGGTGCCGCACGGAGCGGCGCCCGACACCTAGTCGGACCCGTCATCCTGCCACCCGCTACCCTCGTCGTCGCTGCCGCTGTCCTCCTCGTCACTCCTGCTCGAGGAGGAGTCTTTGCTATCGGAGGAGCTCTCCACGCAGCACCTTGCCCGAGTCCCGAAGCACCAGAAGACCTTGACGGAGAGGAGACCGCCCTCCATCAGCTTAAAATGGAGGGTGAGCCCCTCCGTCAGGCGGTGGATACGGGCGAACGTCTTCCACCCTCGACCAAGATACATCACATTAGGGGCTGGGAAGTCGACGCGGACTCGAGTACCGCTGATTCCACATCCCCTCATGTGCAGCCTCAGTGTCTCAGGCGGGTCCAGCTCCATCTCGCTCGCGTATGGAGTCAGGAGACGAAGACGACGGCGAGGCGGCCGCCGCAGCCTGATGAAGAACTCACAAGGGTCGTCCCCAACGTGGCCCTCCATGGGGAGAGGAACTGCTGGCGGAGGCGAAGCCGGCGCGCCGCCCCGTCCTCCTCTTCCCTGAGCGCCTCGGCCTCGCCCACGGCCTCGCCCTCTCCCCCTTCCCCTCGCGGCTGGCTCTGCCACCACAGGTGCAGGAGAAGGAGGGACGCGTTGTCGAGCGGCGACCCTCGTCGCCACCGTCTAAGGACCAGGGTTCCCTTTCTCCATGGCGAATGAGAGGAAGGGGAGCAGAAGCTGAAGAAGTGAGATGGAGGAATGTAGGGCGCCGCCCCCCCCGCTCTTTATAAAGGAGCAGGGTGGGGGCTCGACCGCCCCGTTCCACAAATGAGGACGTGAATGGCGCAGGAGACCGGGGCCGATCCGCCGCCCTAGCCCGCGACGGCCCGGCTTCCCGCCTCCACCAACTGCCACCCCAGGCGCATGAGCGCTGCATGGCAAACGTGCAGGACCGAAGCGACGGGTGAGGTGACTTCTTCCCGCCCCATGATTAAAGGGAGTGGGCGCCTTGAAAGACCATGCCTGGGCCCCGTCCAGTAAATGGGCCACGCCTCCACGCTGTCAGGACCCCGATCCTAAGTCACAACGATCCAGCGTGTAACACATCATATCACTTTGCGGCCTCACGCACGGTACTCCCACGGGTGCCACCTTACCTGGCCCGGGACCGTTTGCGCCTTTTGGCTCACGTATATGATAGTGTCGCTAGCATCCATATGACAGAGAACCCGGGCCGACATGGCTAGTCGTGAACCCAAAGCGGCGCTAGCCTATGAGGACAGGCATACATGAATCACATCGAGCATGTCGGTCATCAACGTATCTATTCGGGCTGTAGCACTGGGCTAACAGGACTCCGGTAACCCGGGCTGTAGCAGGCTAGGCAGGACTCCGAATATCAGCGCGTGACATTTCCCCGAAGGGACAGACATAGGAACGACGTGAATCACATGCCGGCCAGTCAAGTGTCCAAGCAGTAGTGCTGGGCTAGCAGGACTCCGGTGAACCGGGCTGTAGCGGACTACTATCGCTCAGAAGCACAAGACTTACGTTTCCCCATATGAAAGGCTGCCAAGGATAAACAACTAGATAGTCGGATCCCACTCATACCAAGCATTTCAACCATACACACAATATGCCCGATATGAGTAAATACAACATGGCATCACAACAGTACTCTACGACTCAAGTACTTTATTTAGAAGGCTCCGAGGAGCCATACATATCATCCATACAGATAGGGGTCACATGACCCAACACTCAAGTCATACAAACATACAAGCACATGCGGAAGCAAAGTAGTCTGAGTACAGACACCAGAAAGAAAGAAGGCTTGACGAAGCCTGTCTATCTACAACGACCCTTCACAAGTCTTGGATCACCACCTGGGTGATAAGTCACTCGTCAACGTCGAGGTCTACATAGAACCCATCAGAGGGGTTGGTGCAGTCGTCTGAAAAACATGATTAAAGCAACATGAGTACAGAAGTACTCAGCAAGTCTTACAACAGGAACCTATCATACATGCACATTCTCAAGAAGGTAGTGGGGTTATTGCAGCAAGCCAGCTTTGACTCTTGGCTAAGCTATCCTACGATAGACACCACTTGTAAAACATTTGTCGCACACGAGTCCACTAACACCAACACAATACTCCACCGTGGATCCTCTCTCGCCATCCCACGAGAGGGCCATCCGCGGTACTCACACTTATCTTGAGATTTTTAGTAGTATCCATTTAACTTGTCTATGAACTGATATAGGCAACCCAGAAGTCCATTACCGCGGACACGGCTATTCGAATAGATGATGTTAACCCTGCAGGGGTGTACTTCTTCACACACGCTCTCACCACTTATCGCCGCTTACACGACATGTACTCGGCAACCTTCAAGCGGAAGCCCAGCGAGGGTGTCGGCCACGGCCTACCTAAACACTCAAGTCTCTAGTCCAGGTTTATCGCCTATTCGGGTTCCATCCGCAGGGAGTCCGGCCGAGGTTTCCACTAACGGCCCCGAACGATGTGAACAGGGTTCCCGAGACACCAAACGGGCGAGTCGGTACACCGTGCCACGTGCCTACCGCAACACAGCCCACCCCGATGGTCAGCACCGCGTGCGGCCCCCAGCATACTACAAACACCAGAAACTACTTTGCAACTCCTGGACAGAGGACAAGCGTGATCAAGAAGCCGAGAGAGTCAATTAAGGATCCCAATGTGTGGTAGTAACTGTATCATGGATCACAAACACAGAACTCAGTTCCTAAGGACGGCCTCAATGAAACAACCCACCATGTACTCCTACATGGCCTCTCATCGATTCCTTTACCAAATCGTGTTCAACACTTCACTCTTGTCACCGACACAACCTTTCACTCCAGTTCATCATCCCGATGAGCCAGACCTGACACAACTCTAAGCATAGCAAGCATAGCAAGCATAGCATGGTAGGAACACACACACATGTAATGGCTCAACCAACTCCTACACATGCTAGTGGGTTTCATCTAGTTACTGTGGCAATGACAGGTCATGCAAAGGAAGTGGGTTCAACTACCGCAACACACAGCAGTTTGAACGCGTTGTCTTAATGCAGTAAACGAGAGCAGAAGCGAGAACATGGGTTTGTATCGGAATGATCAACGAGTTGCTTGCCTGATGGAGTGGTGGTGGGATACTGCCCTTCAACTGGATACTCGGAGATATCCTCGGAGGCAGAACCTACCACGAATGACACATTGCAACACAATCAAAACATGACGATATGCAACAATATGATGCATGCAATGACATGGCAATATGAATGTGTCCTGGTCTTGTGCAAGTTAAACCAGAAGGAAATGACCCCATTTGAACCAAAGATTCAAATGGTAGTGCATTTATAAGATCATATTAGTGCAATATCTTATAATGCCTAAACAGTGGGTTTAACTTGTTTTAACATGCATGAAACCAGTACCAATGGATAGGTTGGATTTTTCTGATAATTTTTCATATATAAAACTTTGCATTTGGAGTTATAGATAATTTTCTATGAATTTTTGAAGTTTGAACTATTTTCTGGATTTTCCTGTATAAAAATAAATCCAGTAATTAGTTATTGCGTCAGCATGAGGTCATGCTGACCTCAGCAGGTCAACAGACCCGGTCCAGGTCAAACCTGACGCGTGGGTCCCGCGTGTCAGGGTTATTAGATTAAATAGATTAGATTAATCCTAATTCTGGATTAGTTAGCGGGCGGGGCCCACATGTCATAGACCCAGGGGGTCAACGGGTCAACTCCGCCGGCGTTGAGCCGCCGGCGACGTTCAGACGCGGCGGAGGGAGTGCAGATTCGTGCTCCGGCGACTAAATCGACGGCGGAGCACGTCTACGTGATGCGGGAGCTGACCCGCAACTCTTGGTGGAGTTGGTTGGGGTCGGGGTGGCCGGAGTTGGCGCCGGCGACGAGTTTGGCGGCGCCGGGGCTCGGGTGAAGGTGAAACCGGGGCTGCGGGGCACGGCGAGGTGCGTGCGGTAGTGCGTTGGCCTCCTGGGGTTGCGGTGAGGCCATTGGACAGGGTGGCGCGGCCGTTGGGTGGCCGGAGCCTCGTCGGCGACGAGCTCCGCGGCGGCGCGTGCGGTTGAACTACGTGCAGTCGCTGTGGTGCACGAGAGGAGGAAAGGAGAGGATGGGGAGGTGGCTAAGCTCACAGCGAACTCGCAGAGCCAGACGGCGTGGTCGGGGACGAGCTGGTGCGGCAGTGAGGTCGAAGGGGATCTCCGGCGGCCGAAGGTTGAAGAAGAGCTCGGGGGAGCGTTGTAGAGCGAGCGAGCGCTCGGGGCTCGGCTAGCTCGAAGAAGAGGAGGGCGGCGGAGCTTCTGGACAGGTCGGAGCGGCGCAAGGACGACGGAGAGCGCGACTACAGCGACGGTGCAGCTGCGGTGGCGTCGGCCATGGCGGGGGAGAGCGAGGGAGAGAGACAGGGGGGAAATGGACGTGTCCAGGGCGTCGGGGGCACGACGTGGGGGTCGCCCAGCGTCCAGGCGCGCGAGGCGGCAAGCTGCTGGCGCCGTGGCGAGCTCGCACTCGCCGGCGTCAGCTCCCTGCCTGCCTGGCAGGGACGAAGCAGCTGGCTGGCGCGGGCCAGCACAGTGCTGGGCCGCCAGGTGGGCCGGCAGGTGGGTAGCGTCCAGGTTAGTTTTCCTATGATTAACTGTTTTCTTTTTTTCTATTATTTCTGCAACTTTGTGGACTTATTTTAAATACTTAAACCACTCCAAAAATTCTCAAACTGCACATGCTTGCTATTTAAAATATAGACAACATGAAACATTTCTGTTTGAGAATATTTGAACATTTAAAATATTTTTATAAATTTTAAATGCCCAAATTCAAATACTTATGTGTTAATTCAATAACCTTCTGTTGACCTAGAAAAATGTGCACTATTTTTGCCAGGGGGTTTAATCCAAGACAAAGAGGGTGAACATTTTAGAAGGGCATTTCAGGTTCATTGAAAAAGATTTTAGTAAACCCTAGTTATTTCCAGGGGGGGGAGTGTGTGTTGGGGGTTCTGGCATTTCCCATTTCAGAATTAATAGAATATAAACATGATGCACACTCTAATGCATGGCCTAGCTAGGGATGTGACAACTCACCCCCACTCAAAAGAATCTCGTCCCGAGATTTAGGTTCCTCCGGAAAGAAGGTGGGGTACTCAAGTCGAAGACGATCCTCCCTTTCCCATGTAGCTTCTTGCTCGGAATGGTGTGACCATTGAACCTTGAGAAACTTGATATTGTGGCGTCGAGTGGTACGCTCGGCTTGATCAAGGATACGAACGGGGTATTCCCGATAAGTGAGGTTATCTTGGAGATCAAGCTTTTCGTGGTCCACCCCACGGATAGGATCCGCGAAGCAACGCCTGAGTTGAGAAACATGGAAGACATCATGAACTCTGGAGAGATGCGGAGGTAGATCCAATTGGTAGGCAACTTCCCCTCGTTTGGCAAGAATGCGAAAGGGTCCAATGTAGCGAGGAGCCAATTTGCCTTTGATACCGAATCGATGGGTCCCCTTTAAAGGTGTAACCCGAAGGTAAGCCATCTCGCCGACTTCATAAGCCATGGGCTTATGCTTGCGGTCATACTGACTCTTTTGTCGAGACTGGGCGGTTTTCAACTTCTCACGAATAATGCGAACCTGCTCTTCTGCATCCTGGATCATGTCCGGGCCAAAGAGTTGTCTCTCGCCGGTTTCTGACCAGTTAAGAGGCGTTCGACATTTCCGTCCATAAAGAACTTCGAAAGGAGCTTTACCCAAGCTAGCTTGATAACTGTTGTTATAAGCGAACTCGGCGAATGGAAGGCACTTCTCCCAATCCATACCGAAGGAGATAACAGAAGCTCGGAGCATATCCTCCAGAATTTGATTGACTCGTTCTACTTGACCACTTGATTGAGGATGGAAGGCGGTGCTAAAGGAGAGTCGAGTTCCCAAAGCATTTTGGAAACTTTCCCAAAATCGAGAGGTGAAAAGACTTCCACGGTCCGAATTAATTTCCAATGGGACACCATGAAGAGACACTATTCGAGAGATGTATAAGTCAGCTAGCTGGCTAGCGGTTATACTCTCGCGAACGGGTAAAAAGTGGGCTACTTTGGAGAGACGATCGACAACAACGAAGATAGCATTATTCCCTCTTTTGGTCCTGGGAAACCCGGTGATGAAATCCATACCGATTTTATCCCATTTCCATTCAGGAATATCCAAGGGCTGAAGGGTGCCAGCAGGCCGTTGATGCTCTGCTTTAACACGACGACAGACGTCGCAAGTTGCAATGTATTGAGCGATTTCTCTCTTCATCCTGGTCCACCAAAACCTCTGGCGTAGGTCTTGATACATTTTAGTACTACCGGGATGAATGGTGAGAGGGGATTCATGAGCTTCCTTAAGGATCAATTGTCGTAGATGTTGTTTCTTGGGAACCACCAAGCGGTTCTCGAAGAAGACCACACCTCGTTCATCCATGGAAAAACATTTAGCAACTCCGCTAGCAATGTTCTCCTTAATCCGAGATATCCCTCTATCATACCGCTGAGCGGTAATGATTTGATCCGTAAGGTTAGGTTTCGCCACCAGGGTGGATAGGAATCCTCGAGGAGCAATATGAAGGTTAAGCTTACGAAATTCCTCGTGGAGAAGTGGTTGACCTTGTTGTAACATCAAATTGTTACAATAAGATTTACGACTTAGTGCATCAGCCATGACATTGGCTTTGCCTGGGGTGTAAGTTATTCCTAAGTCGTAATCCGAGATCAACTCGACCCAACGTCTTTGCCTGAGATTCAAATCCGGTTGGGTGAAGATATATTTCAAACTTTGGTGATCAGTGTAAATTTCGCAACGATTACCCAGAAGGTAGTGTCGCCAGGTTTTGAGTGCATGGACTACTGCTGCAAGCTCTAGATCATGAGTAGGATAATTATCCTCATGTGGACGCAACTGTCGAGATGCATAGGCAATCACATGACGATCTTGCATGAGTATGCAACCTAGTCCTTGTCGCGAGGCCTCGCAATAGATAACAAAGTCCTTAGAGAAATCTGGTGGTACCAGTACGGGAGCAGATGTCAGGCGTCTTTTCAGTTCCTGAAAGCTGAACTCGCACTGTGGGGTCCACTCGAACTTTTTATCTTTCTTGAGGAGTTCAGTTAGAGGCTTAGCAACTTTGGAGAAATTCTCGATGAAGCGGCGGTAATAGCTCGCTAAACCAAGAAAACTCCGAACTTGCTTGACCGTTTCAGGTGGAGTCCAGTCAAGGACGGCTTGAACTCGCTCGGGATTGACAGCAATGCCCTTGCCAGAGATTACATGGCCCAGATAGGTCACTTCTGGCAACCAGAATTCGCACTTGGAGAATTTGGCATAAAGGCGATGCTCTCGAAGTTTCATCAATACTAGCCTTAGATGTTCGGCATGTTCTTCCTCATTCTTGGAGTAGATGAGTATATCATCGAGGTATACCATGACGAATTTATCCAAGTACTCCATGAAGATCGAGTTCATTAACCGAGAGAAGGTGGCTGGAGCATTGGTTAAACCGAAGGACATGACGGTGTACTCGTATTGGCCGTAACGAGTAACGAAAGCCGTTTTGGGAATGTCCCCGTTCTTGATTTTGATTTGATGGTAGCCCAACCTCAAATCCATCTTGGAAAAGACCGAGGATCCAGCGAGCTGGTCATACAGATCGTTGATCCTGGGGAGCGGATACTTGTTCTTGATAGTGACCAAATTGACAGGTCGGTAATCTACAACCATCCGATCCGTTCCATCCTTCTTCTTGACGAAGAGGACGGGGCAAGCCCATGGAGATGAACTAGGACGGATGAAACCTTTTTGCAAGGACTCACCGAGTTGTTTCTTAAGCTCTGCTAGTTCTAGGGGTGCCATCTTATAAGGTCTTCTAGAGATTGGGACGGTTCCTGGGACAAGGTCTATTACGAACTCGACATCTCTGTCAGGTGGAACACCTGGCAGTTCCTCTGGAAAGACATCCGGGAAGTCACGGACTACCGGAATATCCTCGAGGTCTGGAAGGGGATTGGCATTTAGAGAGTAGAGCTGACGCTCCGATACTCGGGTCAAAGCATTGACTGTCTTGCCCGATGGATGGGTAAGTTGGACAGTTCTAGTTGGGCAATCAATCTTGGCGTAATGAGCTGACGTCCAGTCCATACCCAAGATGATGTTAATGTCTGAGGACTTGAGAGCTATTAGTGACGCAAGGAAGACCAATCTGTCAACAAGAATTTCATTTCCATGGCTGATTCTAGAGGTTTGCCACTTAGAACCAGGGGTTTGAATTACCATGGAGGTGGGCATGTCACAAAAGGTAGTATTGTGCAATCGAGCATAGCTCTCAGAAATAAATGAATGAGATGCTCCAGTATCAAAGAGAACAGTTGCCGGATGGCAATTAACAAGGAGCGTACCGAGAATGATGTTGGGGTCCTCTTGAGTCTCTTCAGCCGAAACGTAGTTGACATGGCCACGAGCAGTGGTGGCTGGCTTGGCGACAAGCACTTTTGCTGTTGACTTACCACGGCCAACAGACTTTCCGAACTGGCTGGGGTTGTTCTGGGGACACTCACGAATGTAGTGGCCCGGCTCACCACACTTGAAGCAAGTTGTCATATTGGGGCGTGGGGCAGTATTGGCAGTGGGGCCACCAAAAGTCTTGGGCGGCACATACTGTTGATTGGGACGAGGCGCCTCAAAGGATGGCCTCGGGGTATACCTGGGTGGCATAGCAGAATTCGGAATCCAGACCCGGCGCTTCTGAGATCCAGAGCCGGATGAAGATCCATAGTCACGGGAGTGCTTGCGTGAAGCTTCAAAATCATTCTGCCCCGTCTCGGCACTGATGGCCTTATTGACTAGCTTCGGAAAAGAAATGCATTCATGCAGACGAAGGTCACGTCGGAGCTCAGGGCTAAGTCCCTTGCGGAACCTTGCCTGCTTCTTGGCATCGGTGGATACCTCTTCGGGAGCATAGCGTGCAAGCTTCCCAAACTCGCGATTGTATGCATCCACAGTCAGCTTCCCCTGGGTGAAGTTACAGAACTCCTCCCTCTTGCGGTCCATAAGACCTTCCGGAATATGATGCTCACGAAAAGCGGCACTGAAATCAGCCCAAGTAGTGAGTTGGCCGACCGGACGCATAGCTTCATAATTCTCCCACCAAAGGCTGGCAGGGCCTTCGAGGTGATAGGCAGCAAAGGTGACTTTATCATCTTCAGCCACGTTGGCAGAACGTAGCTTGTGGGCGATGCTGCGGAGCCAGTCATCCGCATCGAGAGGTTCGATGGAATGATTGAACTTTGGCGGGTACAGCTTGACAAAGTCATTGATGGACACCGAATTGATCCTCTGCTGGCGTGCAGTGTTCTGCTCAATCCGCTCTAACAAGCGGTTGGTGTCGCGCCTGTTGCGCTCTGCCTCCAGCATCACTTCGGCCAGAGAAGGTGGTTGAGGCAGACTTTCCTCTCTAGGTGCACTAGCTTCTCCCTGCTCCGAAGCAGCAGGGTTGCTGCGGGTGTTGACCATCCTGGGAAAACAAAACAGCGATTTAAACCAGGATGGCAAAATCTGGCCAAGGAAGTGCGGAATGTAATGGATAATAAGGAATGCAGAGATGATCATCCGTATGACATGGTAATATAGAAACTGCCATATATATACCAACGGTCATACACGTCATACATAGTTTAGTACAAGCTCAAGCTGAAGTACAACTAAGACGACAGACGTTACATCTCATCGGAGGCATTCCAAGCTCCTATACATTATTTTTCTACACCTCCGGAATTGATACACACTAAGTCATATTCCACGGGTCACGCAGGACGGTGGACATACAACTGTTACAATACTAGCGAGACTACTACTAGCTCAGGCGGTTCCGTAGAAGTCCTCATAGAAGTCACCACCCAGACCTGGAAGCGGAACATGGTCATCTGGGAACAGACGGTCCTGCGGTGCTTGTGGACCATAGGGACTTGGGTGCGGCCTCGGTCCAACAGATGGCGGCAGAAGAGGCCCACGAGGAGGGGTGATGCCTCCCACCTCACGCCACTCCATGAAGTCTGGCAGACTAGCCCGCACAGGGTACAAGTCTCTCGTGTCCATGTATCCGGCTTGCACAGCAGGTGCAAACCTCGTCAAGGTGGCCCAATGATCAGCACGAGCATTAAAGAGCTCCATACGCAAGGCCCGGTTTTCACGGTCCTTATCTTCCAACATCTCAGTAGTGGTGCAAAGGAGTGAGTCCTCATGGGATGCATCACTGTACATGCCCTGAAGGTAACCATGCGCCCCAGGGAGGGATGCTGGCATGTAGCGAAATTCAGTGTTGCTCAACAAAGCAGTTCTAGCTCGCATAATGGTCATCATCGAGTAGGCTGCATCTTGAACGGACATCCCAATAGTGATCCCGAGTCCAAAAGAACGGTGGAGTGGTTCCGTGGCTCCGGGATAAGATGGATATATCCTAACCGTGCACAGATATTGGCTCTGGTTAAAATCTCTAAACTGCTCTTCGACGGTGTATTCGGGGTACCATCGGTAACCTGCCTCAACCATCACTCGAACCAACATGGCGGTATGACCACATACACCGATGCAACGGGTCAGACGAACCACTTGGTTTTGGGGACGGGTAGCCATCTGAAAGCACAAATTAGTGCAAAGGCATTAGAATTTCTGGATGAAATTGGACAGCATAACGGCTGTAAATGCTCAGAAAATGAATTGAGACATCCACAACAGTTTGCGAAACCACTCAACAACAATATATCAAGGTTCTGGTTCAAATGGCAACATACTAAACTTTAGTAGAACTGAACTGGGTTGTATCCAACAATCCTATAAGTTACTACGGATTTAGTAACACGTGAACCTGATAGAGAGAAGAGAGCCTAGTCCTTAACCCACGTAGAATGAGAAGAGAATGACTCAGAATAGAGGGCATAAGGTAGAGAAGTAAAAGAGCCTTACGTTCCCTCCCACAATCAATTCCCCTACATATAACTAAAGCATTTCTAGACTCGACATCGACCAGTTTGGCTTAGCGAACCTACAGGCAGTCCGGCTCTGATGCCAACGCTGTCAGGACCCCGATCCTAAGTCACAACGATCCAGCGTGTAACACATCATATCACTTTGCGGCCTCACGCACGGTACTCCCACGGGTGCCACCTTACCTGGCCCGGGACCGTTTGCGCCTTTTGGCTCACGTATATGATAGTGTCGCTAGCATCCATATGACAGAGAACCCGGGCCGACATGGCTAGTCGTGAACCCAAAGCGGCGCTAGCCTATGAGGACAGGCATACATGAATCACATCGAGCATGTCGGTCATCAACGTATCTATTCGGGCTGTAGCACTAGGCTAACAGGACTCCGGTAACCCGGGCTGTAGCAGGCTAGGCAGGACTCCGAATATCAGCGCGTGACATTTCCCCGAAGGGACAGACATAGGAACGACGTGAATCACATGCCGGCCAGTCAAGTGTCCAAGCAGTAGTGCTGGGCTAGCAGGACTCCGGTGAACCGGGCTGTAGCGGACTACTATCGCTCAGAAGCACAAGACTTACGTTTCCCCATATGAAAGGCTGCCAAGGATAAACAACTAGATAGTCGGATCCCACTCATACCAAGCATTTCAACCATACACACAATATGCCCGATATGAGTAAATACAACATGGCATCACAACAGTACTCTACGACTCAAGTACTTTATTTAGAAGGCTCCGAGGAGCCATACATATCATCCATACAGATAGGGGTCACATGACCCAACACTCAAGTCATACAAACATACAAGCACATGCGGAAGCAAAGTAGTCTGAGTACAGACACCAGAAAGAAAGAAGGCTTGACGAAGCCTGTCTATCTACAACGACCCTTCACAAGTCTTGGATCACCACCTGGGTGATAAGTCACTCGTCAACGTCGAGGTCTACATAGAACCCATCAGAGGGGTTGGTGCAGTCGTCTGAAAAACATGATTAAAGCAACATGAGTACAGAAGTACTCAGCAAGTCTTACAACAGGAACCTATCATACATGCACATTCTCAAGAAGGTAGTGGGGTTATTGCAGCAAGCCAGCTTTGACTCTTGGCTAAGCTATCCTACGATAGACACCACTTGTAAAACATTTGTCGCACACGAGTCCACTAACACCAACACAATACTCCACCGTGGATCCTCTCTCGCCATCCCACGAGAGGGCCATCCGCGGTACTCACACTTATCTTGAGATTTTTAGTAGTATCCATTTAACTTGTCTATGAACTGATATAGGCAACCCAGAAGTCCATTACCGCGGACACGGCTATTCGAATAGATGATGTTAACCCTGCAGGGGTGTACTTCTTCACACACGCTCTCACCACTTATCGCCGCTTACACGACATGTACTCGGCAACCTTCAAGCGGAAGCCCAGCGAGGGTGTCGGCCATGGCCTACCTAAACACTCAAGTCTCTAGTCCAGGTTTATCGCCTATTCGGGTTCCATCCGCAGGGAGTCCGGCCGAGGTTTCCACTAACGGCCCCGAACGATGTGAACAGGGTTCCCGAGACACCAAACGGGCGAGTCGGTACACCGTGCCACGTGCCTACCGCAACATAGCCCACCCCGATGGTCAGCACCGCGTGCGGCCCCCAGCATACTACAAACACCAGAAACTACTTTGCAACTCCTGGACAGAGGACAAGCGTGATCAAGAAGCCGAGAGAGTCAATTAAGGATCCCAATGTGTGGTAGTAACTGTATCATGGATCACAAACACAGAACTCGGTTCCTAAGGATGGCCTCAATGAAACAACCCACCATGTACTCCTACATGGCCTCTCATCGATTCCTTTACCAAATCGTGTTCAACACTTCACTCTTGTCACCGACACAACCTTTCACTCCAGTTCATCATCCCGATGAGCCAGACCTGACACAACTCTAAGCATAGCAAGCATAGCAAGCATAGCATGGTAGGAACACACACACATGTAATGGCTCAACCAACTCCTACACATGCTAGTGGGTTTCATCTAGTTACTGTGGCAATGACAGGTCATGCAAAGGAAGTGGGTTCAACTACCGCAACACACAGCAGTTTGAACGCGTTGTCTTAATGCAGTAAACGAGAGCAGAAGTGAGAACATGGGTTTGTATCGGAATGATCAACGAGTTGCTTGCCTGATGGAGTGGTGGTGGGATACTGCCCTTCAACTGGATACTCGGAGATATCCTCGGAGGCAGAACTTACCACGAATGACACATTGCAACACAATCAAAACATGACGATATGCAACAATATGATGCATGCAATGACATGGCAATATGAATGTGTCCTGGTCTTGTGCAAGTTAAACCAGAAGGAAATGACCCCATTTGAACCAAAGATTCAAATGGTAGTGCATTTATAAGATCATATTAGTGCAATATCTTATAATGCCTAAACAGTGGGTTTAACTTGTTTTAACATGCATGAAACCAGTACCAATGGATAGGTTGGATTTTTCTGATAATTTTTCATATATAAAACTTTGCATTTGGAGTTATAGATAATTTTCTATGAATTTTTGAAGTTTGAACTATTTTCTGGATTTTCCTGTATAAAAATAAATCCAGTAATTAGTTATTGCGTCAGCATGAGGTCATGCTGACCTCAGCAGGTCAACAGACCCGGTCTAGGTCAAACCTGACGCGTGGGTCCCGCGTGTCAGGGTTATTAGATTAAACAGATTAGATTAATCCTAATTCTGGATTAGTTAGCGGGCGGGGCCCACATGTCATAGACCCAGGGGGTCAACGGGTCAACTCCGCCGGCGTTGAGCCGCCGGCGACGTTCAGACGCGGCGGAGGGAGTGCAGATTCGTGCTCCGGCGACTAAATCGACGGCGGAGCACGTCT
Source organism: Aegilops umbellulata (assembly GCA_032464435.1). Lineage (NCBI taxonomy): Eukaryota > Viridiplantae > Streptophyta > Magnoliopsida > Poales > Poaceae > Aegilops > Aegilops umbellulata. Next base: position 366,876,348 of record CP136054.1, on the reverse strand, counting down.
ACATGATGCGGGAGCTGACCCGCAACTCTTGGTGGAGTTGGTTGGGGTCGGGGTGGCCGGAGTTGGCGCCGGCGACGAGTTTGGCGGCGCCGGGGCTCGGGTGAAGGTGAAACCGGGGCTGCGGGGCACGGTGAGGTGCGTGCGGTAGTGCGTTGGCCTCCTGGGGTTGCGGTGAGGCCATTGGACAGGGTGGCGCGGCCGTTGGGTGGCCGGAGCCTCGTCGGCGACGAGCTCCGCGGCGGCGCGTGCGGTTGAACTACGTGCAGTCGCTGTGGTGCACGAGAGGAGGAAAGGAGAGGATGGGGAGGTGGCTAAGCTCACAGCGAACTCGCAGAGCCAGACGGCGTGGTCGGGGACGAGCTGGTGCGGCGGTGAGGTCGAAGGGGATCTCCGGCGGCCGAAGGTTGAAGAAGAGCTCGGGGGAGCGTTGTAGAGCGAGCGAGCGCTCGGGGCTCGGCTAGCTCGAAGAAGAGGAGGGCGGCGGAGCTTCTGGACAGGTCGGAGCGGCGCAAGGACGACGGAGAGCGCGACTACGGCGACGGTGCAGCTGCGGTGGCGTCGGCCATGGCGGGGGAGAGCGAGGGAGAGAGACAGGGGGGGAAATGGACGTGTCCAGGGCGTCGGGGGCACGACGTGGGGGTCGCCCAGCGTCCAGGCGCGCGAGGCGGCAAGCTGCTGGCGCCGTGGCGAGCTCGCGCTCGCCGGCGTCAGCTCCCTGCCTGCCTGGCGGGGACGAAGCAGCTGGCTGGCGCGGGCCAGCACAGTGCTGGGCCGCCAGGTGGGCCGGCAGGTGGGTAGCGTCCAGGTTAGTTTTCCTATGATTAACTGTTTTCTTTTTTTCTATTATTTCTGCAACTTTGTGGACTTATTTTAAATACTTAAACCACTCCAAAAATTCTCAAACTGCACATGCTTGCTATTTAAAATATAGACAACATGAAACATTTCTGTTTGAGAATATTTGAACATTTAAAATATTTTTATAAATTTTAAATGCCCAAATTCAAATACTTATGTGTTAATTCAATAACCTTCTGTTGACCTAGAAAAATGTGCACTATTTTTGCCAGGGGGTTTAATCCAAGACAAAGAGGGTGAACATTTTAGAAGGGCATTTCAGGTTCATTGAAAAAGATTTTAGTAAACCCTAGTTATTTCCAGGGGGGGGGGAAGTGTGTGTTGGGGGTTCTGGCATTTCCCATTTCAGAATTAATAGAATATAAACATGATGCACACTCTAATGCATGGCCTAGCTAGGGATGTGACACACGCCTCCCTCCGTTTATGGGGAAGATGCGAGCCGCCCCCTTTTACTACGACGTAACGCATGCGTGTAGAGGTCAGCCTCACGCATGCCGTTCGCGTCACGCACGCCTCCCCACGACGTGCCACGCGCGAGAAGCGTGGGAGGCGCAGCGCGGGAAGAAACTTACCGTGGTAAAAACCGCCCTGCCTGCCCGCGCACCGTTCTTGGGCCTGGCCCAACAACGCGTAGCGCTTATGTGTGGCCCAGGCCCGGGGGCTCCTGTCAGTGTACAAAAAGAGGGGTACACTTTTTGTACCCCTATGACTGTGCACGGGCAGTCTGAGCCACGGGCGCCGCCGCACCGAGCCCGACAAGGGAGGTAGAACCAAGGTAAGGCCGAAGCCAAAGAGGAGCAGAACGACGCCAAGACCAAGACCACAAAGAGCAAAGGGGGCGAAGTGGGCCCCCCCGGCAAGATCCTTGCCGGGAGGCGGTTTTTGCGAACCCGGCAAGACCCTTGCCGTGGCAGCTCGCCCCACACCTACGGAGCGGGTCACCCTTGAGTCCACTGCCCCCATGGGGCAAGGATACGGGAGGCATCCTCGTGGTGGTATGCAGATCTTTGTGAAGACATTCAAGATCAGATGCACACTTTAGAAGATGATGGTCCTTGGCGGGATCCCAGCCAAGGAAAACCACAAGGCCCCCAGCAAGAGCCTTGCCGGGGATGGCAGCAGGCGCCACGGCAAGACCCTTGTCGGGACCCCGGCAAGACCCTTGCCGGTGCCGCGGCAAGGCCCTTGCCAAGGACACCCGCGGGGCCACCATCGGACCCGCACCAGTCACGCCTCCACCACCGTTCACATGCAGCTGCCGACCCAACCAGCTGGGCAGGCACCTGCATGGCGGCATGCAGATCCTCGTGGAGACCCACTGCTGCGCCACCTCAGCTGCCTGCCCGCCTACATGGCATCGCAGGCACCGCTGGCCAGGGCGCGTGTCGACTCGGAAGAGAGCGACGACGGATGATACAGGGCTCTCCCCCGCCCCCGATAAAGCAAGGACACCTAAGCAAGGCGCATTAAATGCACCTTGTCATGTAATGCGAGGGATAACCTCGCATCACTGTACCCTTTCCACCTCCTGTGTGCCACTGTGGCAGCCCCTTTCCCTATAAAAGGAGGCCCCAGGCGACCAGGAAGAGGATTCGGCTTTTTGGAGCTCCTCACGCCCCATAGCTAGCTCAAGAACACAAACATATAATCCACCAAAGCAGGAGTAGGGTTTTACGCATCTTCGCGGCCCGAACCTGGGTAAAGGAATCGTGTACTGCCTGCTCGATCCGCTCTTCTCACGACCCCCGCGCCCCACAACCGCAGAAAGGGATCCTCGTGATCCCAGAGGTGTCGTTTCCCACCAGCAGGATGGGTACGTTGAAGAGCAAAAAAAGGAGTTTCAGGTGGGCAAAAGAGCTTCTAAACATGCCGAGCTTCTATTTACAACATATTGTGGTCATAATCCAGTAAATTTTACGACCCATGATGTTCATTCTATGGACCTGACCTATCCATTTGACTGTGACTGCCGAAAACAGTGCTGGAGTTAGATGTTGTTGCCCTTTTCAATCTGGTTTTTTTTGTAAACCTGATGAACAATTAACCCTTGTGCTTTTGTACAGTTTGTAAGTTGGAGTTAGATGTTCCTGCCCTTTTCAATTCGGCTATGACTTTCATATTTTCTTTGAAACGAGGCAAATGGCTTGCCATTCGTTTAATTTAGAGTGAAATATTGTAACAAATCTCAACCAAGGGAAATAACATCACTCTTGCCGGCTGCTTGAGCTCACTGTGCATTACATAAGCCAAGTGATTAGCCCCCACCAGCACCCACAAACTTATTTCGAACTAGCACATCAAATGGGCTGTAAATTTTCATAGGAAAGGCCGCATGACCGTAACAGATTTGGATTCTGACATTTGGGACCCGCGAGGAAATAGCCTATCCAAGGTGGTGTCGACTTACTAGCCAGTCAACAAACGATTCTGCCTACAGCCGTTGGATTGATATCCAACATCTGTCGTGTATCTTCTATCTCTTGTCTTCTTCTTCCTCCAGCCGCCCAAACCAAACCACCCCGTCGGCTTCGCCTGCTCCCGCCTACCATGGCTGGTTGCGCCTCCGCCGCCCTACCGTACGTACCCTCCAACGTTGGCCAGTCCCTCCCTCTATTACAACACACATCCTGTTATTCTCCGGCGATGTCAGCCCCAACACGCACCCGCGCCCGAACCAGTCAACCCTTGTACTCCCCTCCGCCTGCGACTGGACTGGCACATCTTCAACGGCTCCTGTTCGTTCCGTCCGTGGCCTCATCGTCGTCCTCCGCCTTGCGGCCTTGGTTCCCTCGCCGTGCGTGGTGCGCCGCGTTCTTGCGTTGTCAACATCGTCAACAACCGAGAGGAACAAGGAGATGATTGTACGTGGAGAGGATGACAGTAGGGACCCACCAGCGTCATGGCAGTACGCAAGCAAGTGCCTCTATAGTACAAGCCCAAAAATATGGTTCCTCCTAATGGTTGGACATCTGGGGCTCACGCCATTGTCAACGTAGTCAATAAACGAGAGAATTACACTACGAGCGGCTGACACCAGGAACCTAGCAAGTCGCGCAGTTTTTTTAGGAACAAGCAGTTGTTATTTATACTAGTTTTAGCGTGGATCAGGGTAACAACGGGGCTGTGTGGGGGTTGTGGCCCATCTAGCCAGGTTTTATTTATGTTTACCACATCATGAGCCCAGTTGTGTTTTTTTCTTGCTGAAAATGGCTAGCCCAGTTCTATTTTTTTAAAAGAAACATCCAAACAAGGCCTACTTGCTTTATCGGCCCTGCTGGGCTGCAAATCTTTCAAGACGAGGAGAGTTTCATTCAGTTTGCCCAGAAATGGGCTGTACATTTTTAAAACACATCAAACCGGGAATTAGTTTCAATTTTTTTCGTTACAAGATCTTAAATTCCATTGATTTTTATGCGTGGACAATTATTTGGATTTTATATTTATATAAATTATTTTTCAAAATAGTTTGAATGTGAATCGATATTTTTGGATTAAAAACAGTTGACCGCACCGAAATATGCAAAATTTCGTATACTTTTTAACCCTGGCCACAATATGGGGTGTAATGCTAACCAAAAGAAGATGGGCTCCAAAAAAATTCTTAAGAATTAGCAAATGGGCTGTACATTATTAGAAATAATGGCAGATGGGCTGTACGCTATTTTCCACAAATTTGAGGCTGACTTGTGCGCCTACTACAGGTTGACGCGTATACTTTCATAAAAAAAGGTTGACGCACACGCAACGCCCTGTCAACTTAGTCAACACACGAGAGCAGTGACTGTTGGATGTCCATCCAACGGCTGTCGTGCTTCTTCAATCTCTGCTCTTCATGCTCCAGCCTCTCAAGCAAGCGCCGGCGGGACTGCCTGCTCCCTCCTCCCGTGGCCGGCTATGCTACCCCGCAGGCCTCATGGACCCAACGTACTCCCATCGCTGGCCTAGCGATCCCTCTACTCACCCACACATGCTGTTATTCTCCAGCGACGGCAGACGAACCAGTAAACCCTCGTACTCCTCCGCGTGGGAAACAACTGCCGAGTATTCCATGGATCCGTGTCGTTCCCTTCCTAGGCCTCGCCATCGTCCACCGCCGTGGTGCTCTCGGCACGGCCTGGTCAAAGTGGTCAATGAACGACATCCATCGGAAGTGGACTGTATGTGGAGAGGTTGACAGCTGGGTCCACGGCCGCACGCAAGGAAATGCCTCCTTATTACACGCAAAATAATGATTCCTCCACCTGACAGCTAGGACCCACGGGAAGGGCCTCTGTATTTCATGAAAAAATGCTCCCCCCACTGACAGGTCGGACCCACCAGCTATATCTCCGCACGCAAGGAAGTGCCTCCTTATTACGCCCAAAAAAATGAATACCCTTGCTAGCTGGGACCCACCATATTGTTGGGCTGACTTGTGGGCCTACTAAGTTGACGGGGATGGAGGACTTTGTCAACTTAGTCAATACTCCAGTGACCGTATGATGTCCATCCAACGGCCATAGTGCTTCTTCAACCTCTGGTCTTCTTGCTCCAGCCGCCCAAAGCAGTGCCGGTCGTGCCGCCTGCTCCTGCCTCCCGTGGTCGGCTGTGCTACCACGGAGGCCTCACCGCCCCCATACTACTCCCACCACTGGCCAGGCCATCCCTCCACTCACCCACACCCCCTGTTATTCTGCTGTGATGGCAGCCTCACACCGCAGCCGAACCAGTGAACGCTCATACTCCTCTCCGCGTGGGCATCCACTGCCGCGTCTTGCCCGGCTCCGCGTCGTCCCATTCCTAGGCCTCGCCGTCGTCCATCGCCGTGGTGCTCTTGGCGCGACGTGGTCAATGTGGTCAACGGCCGACTTCCATCGGAAGAGTACTGTACGTGGAGAGGCTGACAGCTGGGTCCACGGCAGCCGCAAGGAAGTGCCTCCTTATTACGCGTAAAATAATTATTTATCCACCTGACAGCGGGGACCCACCGGACGGGCCACCAGTATTTTGCAAAAAAATCGTTTCCCCTGACTGTTGGCACCCACCGGACGGGCCACCGTATTTTGCAAAAAAAAAAACGTTCCCCCCGCTGTCAGCTCGGACCCACCGGAAGTGCCTCCTTATTACGCACAAAAAAATGAATACTCCCCCGGCTAGCTGGGACCCACCTTGGTGGGAGGCTGACTTGTGGGCCTACTAAGTTCACGGGGACAAAGGGCTTTGTCAACTTAGTCAATATGAACGATTCTAGCTCCAGTGACCATACGATGTCCATCCAACGGCCGTAGTGCTTCTTCAACCTCTGGTCTCCTTGCTCCGGCCGCCCAAAGCAGCGTCAGTCGTGCCGCATGCTCCTGCCTCCCATGGTCGGCTGTGCTGCCGTAGATGCCTCACCGCCCCCTACTATTCCCACTGCTGGCCAGGCCCTGCAGCGACGGCGGCCTCACACCGTAGCCGAACCAGTGAACCCTCGTACTCCTCTCCGTGCGGGCTTCCACTGCCGCGTCTTCCCCGGCTCCGCGTCGTCCCTTTCCTAGGCCTCGCCGTCGTCCACCGTCGTGGTGCTCTCCGCGCGGCATGGTCAACGTGATCAAGGAACGACTTCCATCGGAAGAGTACTGTACGTGGAGAGGCTGACAACTGGGTCCACGGCCACAACCCAATTTTTTTGTGATTCGCCAAGTAAGTCGCGTTGTCAGGCCTGTTGGGCTGCAAATCTTTCAAGACGAGGAGAGCTTTCATTTGGCTGGCCGAGAAAATGGCCCATCAGTAATGAGAAATGGGCTGTACATTTTTAAAACACATCAAACCGGCAATTAGTTTCAAATATCTTTGTTTTCATTTCAAGATTTTAAATTACATTAATTTTTATGCGTGGAGAATTTGTTGGATTTTATATTGATATACATTTATTTTTAAAATCAGTTTGAATGTGAGTCGAAATTTCGGGATTAAAAACAGTTCGGACCGCACCGAATATGCAAATTTTCATATAATATTTTAACCGTGGCCACAATATGGGCTGTAATGCTAACAAAAAGAATATGGGCTCCAAAAAACCTTAAGAATTAGCAAATGGGCTGTAAATTATTAGAAATAATGGCAGATGGGTTGTATGCTGTTTTCCAAAGATTTGAGGCTTTCCTAGAAAAAAGGTTGACGCACAAGCACTGACTGTTGGATGTCCTTCCAACGGCCGTCGTGCTTCTTCAATCTCTGCTCTTCCTGCTCCAGCCGCTCAAACAAGCGCTGGCGGGACTGCATGCTCCCTCCTCCCCGCGGCCGGCTGTGCTGCCGCGCAGGCCTCGCCGCCCCACCATACTCCCATCGCTGGCCTAGCCATCCCTCTACTCACCCACACCTGCTGTTATTCTCCGGCGATGGCAGACGAACCAGTAAACCCTCATACAGTCGTACTCCCCTCCGTGTGGGAAACAACTGCCGAGTCTTCCCTGCCTCCGTGTCGTCCCCTTCCTAGGGCTCGCCGTCGTCCACCGCCGTGGTGCTCTCGGCATGGCGTGGTTAATGTGATCAACGACCGACTTCCAACGGAAGATTACTGTGCGTGGAGACGATGACAACTGGGTCCACGGCCGCAGCAAGGAAGTGCCTCCTTATTACATGCAAAATAATTATTCCTCCACCTGACAGCGGGGACCCACCGGACGGGCCACCGTATTTCGCAAAAAAAAAGGTTTCCCCCCTGACTGCTGGGACCCACCAGCTACACCTTTGCACGCAAGGAATTGTGTCCGGGCAACAAAAAAAACAAAACGATTCGCCCCCTGACTGCTAGGACCCACCAGCTACATCTTCGCACGCAAGGAAGTGCCTGACAGTCGGGACCCACCTGGTCGAAGCGTACGTAGCATTGTCATTCTAGTCGCGAACGTGTACGTACATATATACTGGTGGATGTAGAGGCACGCACGTGTCGTAGTAGAGGCGCGCACGTAGCATGTACACGTACGTACAGCGGCCAGGGTGCAAGAAAGAAAATACGGCCATGTATGTGTACATACGGGCAGGGTCTCGAACGCCTACTCGCGCATACGTACGGCGAGGGCTCGTTGACATGGCTGGGTTGGAACGGAGAAACATCGTCGTCGTTGTGTTCATGGGGAGGCAATGGAATGCGTCGTGTTCATGGGGAGGCAACGGAATGCATCGTGTTCCTCGGGAGGCAACGGAACATGTGGGAGCCAACCGGCTGGGTCAGAACGGAATACGTGGTCGTGTTCATCGGGAGGGCTTGGATGGAACAAGCGATGGAAACAAGGCCTGGCGTACTGCAGAACAGAGGAAACGGCCTTATGTTCGACCGGCCACGTTCGAAACAGGATCCTGTTCATTGGGAGGGGTCTGGCGTACCGCAAAACGGACGAAACGGACCTCCTACGGTCGAAACGGGGGTCCTGTTGATCGGGAGGGGTGTGGTGTACCGCAAAACGGACGAAACGGACCTCCTAAGTTCGAAACGGGGGTCCTGTTGATCGGGAGGGGTGTGGCGTACCGCAAAATGGACGAAACGGACCTCCTACGGTCGAAACGGGGGTCTTGTTGATCGGGAGGGGTGTGGCGTACCGCAAAACGGACGAAACGGACCTCCTAAGTTCGAAACGGGGGTCCTGTTGATCGGGAGGGGTGTGGCGTACCGCAAAACGGGACTCCACGGGATACTGTTCATCCAGCCTCCACCACACGGTACTCCACCGGCTACTGTTCAACCACCCCTCCACGGGCACCCCTCCACTGTCTACTGTTCATCCAGCCCTCCACACCACGGGGTCCTGTTCAACCACCCCTCCACGGGCACTGTCGTGGGTTTGTCACGGCAGATGTCCTAGCGAAAGGACTTAGTCGTGGAGCCATCACAATGGGTTAACTCGAAGGGGTTAAAGCGGACACAGGGACACAGAGAGTTATACTAGTTCGGCCCCTTCGATGAAGGTAAAAGCCTACGTCTAGTAGTCTCGATGACTAGGGAGCAGATATGCTTCGCCTAGGCCTCGAGTTGTGGTTGTCTCTCCTGAACCGCTATCGGGTCGTCCCCTTATATACATGGGTGACGCCCGTCGGTTCATAGAGTCCCAATCTCCGGTTCATACTCGTACCCGGGTTGGTCTCTCCTTATTCCTAACTTATAGTACAAGTTTATACAAGCCGGTTTACGGCTACACATATTAAACCGACTACGGCCTTGGGCCTTTACAAGCTTCTTGGGCTTTAACATTCTTGAACTACTGATGAAGTTAACCCGGCCCAGGTAGGCCGGTTTACGCCCAGTAGTAATATCCCCAACATTAGACCCCAGATTGATTTGAATGAGTTCATGTCGATCCTTAGCAGAAATCTTCATTTTCAACATCTTCTCATAATCGCTGAACCGCCATGTCGTCATCCTCTCTGGTTACCGTAAACCGGACTGACGTCATCTGTCATTATGAAGTGCCACTTTCTTATTTAATAGATCCGCGATAATCAAGGCGTCAGCTCCGCTTCGTGGCTCCTTGATTCTTGCGCCTGACACATATCCCTTTCCTTATAAATAGGACCGAGGGGTCATTCCCTCTTGTGCGCCCTTCTGCTTCGTCTTCCTCAAGCCGTCCTGCTCCGAAGCTCCGCCGCCGTCGTCAACTCCTGCGTCGACCTAGGCTGCTGCATCACCCTGAACGTTCCAGAGCCTCGCGGCGAACTCCCGCCTTCCATAGCTCCAGTAAGTTTTCTGCTTTTTCAGCTTAGATCTGTTTTTAGGGTTCGCTGTGTTCTTAGTGTTCTTCGTCCGCCCGAGCTCGAATGAGATGTATCTTCAGATGATTCCGTAAACCTTTGCTCCGTACAGCGGTAGTTTTTAATATCTGCTTTTACCGTGATATACCTGAACCATAGCTCTATCCATGGCTTTGCCTCACTGATCTTGCATCGTTCCTTTTAGGTCTTGAATATCTATCCCTTTTACGAACACGTCCCAGATCCAATGTTATAGAGGAATTTTGTGAAACCTATTTCTACACACTTGTTCATCTGTAATCCCAACTGCTTCATTATTTAGACCCAGCGGTTTAACTTTGCAGAAGAGAATCACCGAATCAACATATACCATTAGTCCCCTTGTTGAACCGCCAGACGTTGCCACCTTGCCTAACTCCGGTTTAGATAGGATTGCCTTCGGTTTAAGTAGATATGCATCCGGTTTAATCAACATATACTTGAGCCGGAATTACTTGTCTTGTAGATTTCCTCATGGCCAAGCAAATATACAAATGCAACTGGGTTCCTTCCCGTGTTACGGAAACACAGCTGAACAACTTAGTTCTAACTGGCGCTTTAAGCAGTAAAAACACCATCCACTGGAGAGTTCCAGGCACAGAATGTCCTCCCACCCCTGAATAAGGAGAGGTTGTTGTTTTTGCGGATCACCTAGCCCGGGGCTTTAGTCCGCCCGGTTCAAAGTTTTATCGGGATGTCTTAGCCAATTTTCAACTGCGCCCACAAGATATCGGTCCCAACTCTGTTACTAATATATGCCACTTCCAAGTGCTTTGCGAAGTGTACTTCCAAGAGGAACCCACAGTTGAGTTGTTCCGAGACTGCTTTCACTTGAACCGTCGCACAAAGTTTACTGATGGCCCCAATATGGAACTGGGTGGTATGGCGATTCAAAAAAGGAAAGAAGTTACTTATCCTCATGCGAAACTGCACAGTCATCCCCAGGAGTGGAATAATTCCTGGTTCTATTGCAAAGATACCTCCCCTGCTGAAGAGAATCCATTGCCTGGTCTCCGTCTGGAACGGCTTAGCAACACTCACCCTTTCCTCAGAGGTTAACTGGCAAAGAGAGGAGTAAGTACGCTCCCCAATTGTCCAAGCTCAGAGCTTTCATGGCTAACGGTTTAACTGGAGTTGATCTTGCCCGTTGTTGGATATCCTGGAGTATACTGCCCCTCAGCCGACGCTCTGGTTTGATGTGTGAATATACGGGCAGTGTTGACGATCCGCTGCGGCATGTAAACATCTAGCTTACTGATGAAGAAGTCACAGAAGCTGTGAAGAAAATTTTGAACGAACCGGAGCACGTCTGCGCTCGTACTGGTCTGCTTCCTTTTTGCGCCACCAACAAACCGCCAGCCGTGAGTTTGCATTTTTCCTTTGTACTAGCTTTGATGCTATTGAACTCGTCTATTACTGATACAGACCTCTGTTTGATGCAGGGTAATGATCCGTTTTGGAGCAAGAAAATCCCACAAGAAAAAGCCGATAAAACGGACAGACCAACCCGGCCTAAGACCAAGGTCGTTAAGAAGTCTGCTCATAAAAGGAGAACCACCGCTTCCTCTGATCCGCCCGCTGATGACGATGTGGGTAATCCGGACCTTGAGGCAGAACTTGATTCCCTCGGTTTACTTTTTACACATCTTATTGATGATGATATTTGTCAGGATGATGCCGAAGCTAGCCATGCTGACGATGTAGAGGTAATTGTTCTTTCCTCTGACTCAAGCCTTCCGCCTTCACATAAAATCCGTCAGGCAAACCGCAAAGTTAAATTTTCTCATCCTCTTGCTTATTTGGATCCCAACTTTCTTATGAAGACCCAACAACATGAGGTGCGCCGCACAACTCGACACAGCGGTCAGGTAGTTACCTCCGCCGGTTTACCGAACAATCCGGTTCGGAGACGTTGTTCAGAGGTCTCTAATTTGCTTGTCAAATTTTGTCCTAAAGCGGGCTGTTTTCGTCAACCGCTTAATCCGTCTGACTCCGATTATCAGGTCACCTCGCACTCATCTTCCGGCGAGTCAACTGGCACCCAGCTGCCTCCACTTAAAACCATGCTTGGGTAAGCTTGCACTTATCATAACGTTGTTGATTTTTGTAGCTTTCAATATGTACTGTCTTTGATTTTGCTGCTTCTTTTAGGGCCAAACCGAGGCCAAGTAAGAAAGCTCACCTGGATAAAGCAGCTGAGGAAGATGCTGCTCCTGAACCGGATGCTACCCCAAATATTGAAGCAGCCATCCATGAAGATGTGGTTAATGACCCACTAGTACTGGATGAAGTTGTTACTGCTGAAGAAGGCTTTGTTAACACCTCCGGTCCTGCTGATCAGCCAGCCAGTCCCATCCGGATTGAGAAAACCACCAGTCCCTCCAAACCTGCCGATAAACCGACTGCGACAGTTCAAACCGGCGAGTCTAAGGATGCTGAAGTCATAATCACTGGCATTGGTCGTTCTGAACCGGGGAATCCCGTCGCTTTAGCCAAGCATACTGCCAAAGAAGAATTTTCTGCCATGAGCAAAGGCAAATGGGATGTTGATCTGGCAACATACACTGCTCTCAGCGCCCAAGATATTCATTCTGGTTATTTAAACCGGCTATATACTATCCGTGATTATGAAGCCAATCTGGTAAAAATGATGAAGGAAAAATTTGAGGTAATCTCCATGTACTTGTTCTTGTTTATCACCACTGTAGCCCCCATGGGCCGGTCCAACTTTTAGTATAATTGAATCAGGTCTTGTCATAAAACTCAAGGTTCCAAAGTTCATTGATGTAGCCCCCAAGGGTCGGTTCAACTTAATATAGTTGAAACCAAAACTTTAATCTTCATACAGTAGCATCCGAAATATCATCAGAGCAAATGGCCATTAGCCCCCAAGTGCCAAGTTGAATACTTGTATTGAGCTTGGGACTTTGATAACTAATTGAGAGCTATAAATCAAATAGGCATTAGCCCCCAAGTACAAAGTGCATAACTTGTTATGTGGTTGGTACTTCATTTGTTAATCCGTATAACTGTCGGACTGCAGGCGGAACTGAAGGTCAAGGAGAGCCAAGTCGCCGACCTTCAAGAGAACTTGAAGTCCCAGCAAGCCGAAACCTCCAAGGCCAAGGAGGAGTTAACCAGCGCTTTAGGCACCATGGAGCAGCTGAAGGAGGGTTTCAAGAAGGAACGGGCTGACTGTGCCATAGAAAAAGCCGCTTTAACCAAGAAGATTGAAGATGCGGAGGCTGCCCTTAAACCGGTTACTGATGAATTAACCAGCGTAAAGCGGCAAGTGCATGCAATGACTGCCGCCATCTTTGGTAAGCTTCTTGTGACTTGTATAATAATCGTGATTCTCTTATAAACAGCCCGGTTTGTAAACTGCTGATCATGTTACAGGTACTCGCATTACCCACTTGGGGTCGGATGTGCGGATGAAACTGAAAGCCGCCTATACTTTAATCGAGCAGCTGTACACTGGAGCGCAGTGGATTATCTCAACTGCGTCACACAATAATCCAGCACCCACTTTGATCCAAGATACGCTGAAGAGACTGTCAATGCTCCCTGCCCGGATTGATGAGCTAAAAAAGTCTACTGCTCGAACCGGAGCCATCAATGCCTTAATCCAGGCCAAAGCATGGGTGCCCGATTTTGATCCCGTTGAAGCGGCTCAAGGCTATCCCAGCTTGAAGGAGGACGGCTCAGAATTCAACGAAGAGGATTTAAGAGAGATAAACCGGGCGGTGCGCCCTCTGGCCTGCCAATTGGTAGAGGAAGCAAATTTGTCGCATTATCAAGCTCAGTATAATGACCAGAACAAAAGAGTGGCTGCACCAATCCCTGAAGCGGAAAACCTGGTTCCTCCAATCCGTAAGCATACTTACGCCCCTGATATTGATCCGTCTTCACTGATACATGAAGAGGCTGTCTTTCAAGCATTAATGGGAATCGACTGGACCACTGTTGACTTCTAGCCGCTGGGTAGAGACGAGGAAGCTGAAGCGGCGCAGGATGATCCAGAACAATCAAACCGGGGTGGCCAGCAGGCATGAACCGAAGGCAGCTTCAACTAGCTTCCTTGTTATATCTTGTCAAGAAAACAATGATCTCATTTGGGCACCAAGCTGCCTTGTAATAGGATAGACAATACTTTTTGCTTCTTGAGATGCCTTCGTGCATCTGTGCTGATACCTTTATTTGGAAGGTCAATATTGCCAACTTATATCTCCTGCAATCATAAAATCTTAAACTACCAGGGTGGTTGTACCGCCATCCGGTTTATGAATCTTTATGTAGATACGCAAGGAGACTTGCAAATATGATCAAATTTTGTGATACGAAATACCTGCCATTTATTGGGTACGAAATAGGCGTGTAGCCAATCTTGGAACGGGGGTTTGATAACCCTAAACCATCATGGGAGAAAACAGCTCCTGTATATATAACGCCGGCTTACTGTGTAAACCGTGCTTTGATCATAATAGCCTTTTATTAGTCCAAAAAAAAGGATGTGAACAGAAAAAATCAAACCGGGCAAATAATCTTCGGTTTAAAAATGGACCGCGTTCTGCCAATTTGGCTGTTCGAACCGGTACAAAGCACTATCGGTTTAAAAAACGCAACTAAGATAAAATAGCAACTCCTTAAGAAAGGCTATTTAAAGCAAAAGCAATGATATTTTTTTTTGCAAAAATAGAGGCTTTACTGAGCCGATCAGATGGTGTTACCATGGTCAGACGCAACCAAGCTCCCCGAAGGTGTAGCTATGGTAACAGTCGGCCAGGTCCCCAAATGACTCGTGGCATTACGCCGGCCAAGTGGCATGGCAATGGTTCGGGTTCGACCAAGCCCCCAAGTGACTCTAAGGCCTGTAGGCCGACCAAGAGGCGTGACCGGTTCAGACTTGACCGTGTCCCCAAGTGATCTGGTGGCTTTCGCCGATCAAGATGTGTTGCATCGGTTCAGACACGACCTAGCCCCCAAGTGATCTGGTGGCTTTCGCCTATCAAAAGGTATTGCATCGGTTCAGACACGACCAAGCCCCCAAGTGATATTGATAATTTTTGCAAGGGGTAAACCGGAGGCCGTTTTAAAACAGAACAACTCCATGTAACCACACATGATATAAAAGAACAAATACCCCGCTTTAGCTGAGGATCCGGTTTATTATAATATATACATTGTCATAATATGTACATAAGCAGAGCCAATGGCTCAAGTATAATAAGGCCGAAGATGAGCTATGTTCCACGGCCTGTTGGTCTCCTCTTCTGACTTACGTGAGTCCTTACGCTCTCGAATATCAATCAGATAGTATGACCCGTTATGCAGATTCTTGCTGACCACAAAAGGTCCCTCCCAAGGTGGGGATAATTTATGCATATCGGTTTGATCTTGAATGAGGCGAAGCACCAAATCTCCTTCTTGAAAGGTCCTAGTCCTGACCCGTCGACTGTGATAGCGACGAAGATCCTGTTGGTAAATCGCCGAGCGGGTAGCCGCAATGTCTCGCTCTTCATCCAACTGGTCCAAAGTGTCCTGTCGAGCCATCTCGTTGTCCGCTTCAACATAAGCCGCAACACGGGGTGAATCATGACGGATATCACTAGGGAGAACCGCCTCTGCCCCATAAACCATGAAGAACGGCGTGTATCCAGTTGATCTGTTGGGCGTGGTATTGATGCTCCATAACACAGAGGGCAATTCTTCGACCCAACAACCCGGCGTCCTCTAGGGGGTTGATCCGCCGTATAGTTCGGTACCTTGCGCGGGCCTTTGAAATCCTTAGGCAGGTGCACATTGCGCAGCGCAGGGACAAGGCAAGGCACTCCCAAAGCGCTAGAAGCGAGTCCCGGTTCAACCGAAGTGGTGGGACAAACCGGCGTAAGCTGACGGGGCTGATGCTGTGCTGCTAACTCGGCTTCCCTGCGCGCTCGGCCCCGGTCTACCACCTCCTGGGCATCGGGGGACGGATTGTTGCCGCGGGGCGCTCCATGCTATGCATTACTTGACTCAGCTGGCTCCTCCATATGTCTGCTATAACTCCGGTTTGGACGTGGGGTAGAATGAATCCGCTCACGGCTGTACGAATATGCTTCCTGTTGGACCAACGCCGTCTTGAGGAGCTCCTTGACCCGGCGTGTCTCTATCGCCTGTAATGAATCCCCCTCGACCGGAATAGCCTCTAACCGTGCCACCGCTGCAACAAAGTTATCCAGCGGATTGGAATAGTGACCCGGAGGTGTGGCCACAACCCGCGGCTCTTCAGCGTTATGTCGGGGCAGATCTATAACACGGGGCTGAACCGGCGCGCCCGTCCCGGGCGCCTTTGCCCGGTTTATCACTCGTTGATTACTGGTCCCCGCTCTAGGGGTATTGAAAAGATCCCTTCCTTCAAAAACCGAGGGCAAACGAGATCGGTACTTCCTCCTCATGACTTCCTGTGAAGCGTTCTGGTCCAGCATGAGCTTATAGGCTTGTGCGTCCAAAGCGTCCCGCTCCGCAGTCATCCTGACCTCTTCAGCTGCCAGATCCGCTTTGGCCTAGGTAATCTGCTCTCTCACCTTTGCGATCTCTGCACTATGAGCATCCTGATCTGTCGGATTAGCCTCTGCCATGAGCGCAGCCAAGGCGTCGAACAGATCGGATAGCACTTGAGCCGGCTGGTGCACAGAGCCTCCTGCTCCGGCAGCCGTTGCCGCTGCTGAACTAGAAACCATTGCTGCAGCTGTTGATGAGTGAGGCACTGCTTGGGTACCAGCCATGAATATACCGACCCGGCTAGGCAGATCGGAGGGGTCCGGAATACTGTCGCCATCAGAACAACCCCCAATCCGACCGTTTTGTACTTGATACAAGGATTCCGTTTCTCCGGTCGACGACTCGTCGCTAGAATAAACGACGGTTTTGCCACCAGATCCTGATCCGTCCTCATAGCTTCCTCCATGGATGACTCCCATGAAGGCATGCTTCACGGCTGGCTTAACCCGGGCAGGTCGCACACGCTGAGCTATCTCGATGAGGTCGGTGCAGGTGTCCAGCTCAGGGCCCGGTTCACCGATTTTGCCAATGAAGACGTGTATGCCACCAAAGGGGACCCGGTACCCGTACTCAATCGAGTCGGCCTCGGGGCCCCAGCCTGCGTCGTCGATGTAGATCTTGCCGCGACGACTCTTGGTCATCCGGCCCACGGCGTATCCCTCGAGTCCTTCAAAGCGGCCCTCCAAGAATTTGAAACCATCATGCGATAGCCCCACGGTGGGCGCCAACTGTCATGGGTTTGTCACGGCAGATGTCCTAGCGAAAGGACTTAGTCGTGGAGCCATCGCAACGGGTTAACTCGAAGGGGTTAAAGCGGACACAGGGACATAGAGAGTTATACTAGTTCGGCCCCTTCGATGAAGGTAAAAGCCTACGTCTAGTTTGTGATGGAATTGATGAAGTCTCGATGACTAGGGAACAGATATGCTTCGCCTAGGCCTCGAGTTGTGGTTGTCTCTCCTGAACCGCAATCGGGTCGTCCCCTTATATACACGGGTGACACCCGTCGGTTCACAGAGTCCCAATCTCCGGTTCATACTCGTACCCGGGTTGGTCTCTCCTTATTCCTAACTTATAGTACAAGTTTATACAAGCCGGTTTACGGCTACAGATATTAAACCGACTACGGCCTTGGGCCTTTACAAGCTTCTTGGGCTTTAACATTCTTTAACTACTGATGAAGTTAACCCAACCTAGGTAGGCTGGTTTACGTCCAGTAGTAATATCCCCAACAGGCACCCCTCCACCATCTACTGTTCATCCAGCCCTCCACACCACGGGGTCCTGTTCATCTAGAGGCAACGCCACCGCTCACTGTTCATCCAACCCCCCCCCCCCCCACACACACAACACTCACTGTTCATCCCAGAGGCAGCATCGACCGGCTTCAGTTAGCAGTAGTAGCGAAGGAATCGCTCGATCGGGTTCATTTAGTAGCCATCGATCGATCGCTCGGGTTCAGTAACGCGTAGCCTGCAGTGCAATCGCTCGGGTTCAGTTAGAGCCCAACGCCTCGCACACACACGCATACGTGTACGAGAGAAACGCGCATCGCTCGGCCCCCGACCTCCCACCGTAACCGGGAACTCCCCGAAATTTTCCTCGCCCTTGCTTCTACCATGGTTTTTCTGTCATGGACGGCCCAAAGAATGTCATGCAGCTGTGTCTCCGGCCCGCCCAGGACGAAAAGCCCATTTTCTGTCATGATTTTTTGTCATAGAAGTAGGAGCCCACCACATCTATGATGATACCGGGTTTTGTCACAATTATCGTCATAGAAGTGTCATATGTATGATAGAAAAAAAATTCGTTCGGCCCAAAATGTCATGGATGTGTCGTTTTTGTAGTGTCTGTGACATTCAGATCTGTATGCACTTTACAAATATCTATGTCTCCATCTTGAACATGTTCACAAATGGAGTTGAAGCGACGCTTGATATGCCTGGTCTTCTTGTGAAACCTGGGCTCCTTGGCAAGGGCAATAGCTCCAGTGTTGTCACCGAAGAGAGTCATTGGGCTCGACGCATTGGGAATAACTCCTAGGTCGGTGATGAACTCCTTCATCCAGACTGCTTCCTGTGCTGCCTCCGAGGCTGCCATGTACTCCGCTTCACATGTAGATCCCGCCACGAAGCTTTGCTTGCAACTGCACCAGCTGACTGCTCCACCATTCAAAATATACATGTATCCGGTTTGTGATTTGGAGTCATCCAGATCTGTGTCGAAGCTAGCATCAACGTAACCCTTTACAACGAGCTCTTCGTCACCTCCATAAACGAGAAATATATCCTTAGTCCTTTCTAGGTACTTCAGGATGTTCTTGACCGCTGCCCAGTGTTCCATGCCGGGATTACTTTGGTACCTTCCTACCAAACTTACGGCAAGGTTCACATCAGGTCTGGTACACAGCATGGCATGCATAATAGACCCTATGGCTGAGGCATAGGGGATGACACTCATCTTTTCTCTATCTTCTGTCGTGGTCGGGCATTGAGCCGTGCTCAATTTCACACCTTGCAATACAGGCAAGAATCCCTTCTTGGACTGATCCATATTGAACTTCTTCAATATCTTGTCAAGGTACGTGCCTTGTGAAAGACCAATGAGGCGTCTCGATCTATCTCTATAGATCTTGATGCCTAATATGTAAGCATCTTCTCCAAGGTCCTTCATTGAAAAACACTTATTCAAGTAGGCCTTTATGCTTTCCAAGAATTCTATATCATTTCCCATCAATAGTATGTCATCCACATATAATATGAGAAATGCTATAGAGCTCCCACTCACTTTCTTGTAAACACAGGCTTCTCCATAAGTCTGCGTAAACCCAAACGCCTTGATCATTTCATCAAAGCAAATGTTCCAACTCCGAGATGCTTGCACCAGCCCATAGATTGAGCGTTGGAGCTTGCATACCTTGTCAGCATTCTTAGGATCGACAAAACCTTCTGGCTGCATCATATACAATTCTTCCTTAAGGAAACCATTAAGGAAAGCCGTTTTGACATCCATTTGCCATATCTCATAATCATAGAACGCGACAATTGCTAACATGATTCGGATGGACTTCAGCTTCACTACGGGTGAGAAAGTCTCATCATAGTCAACCCCTTGAACTTGTCGATAACCCTTAGCGACAAGCTGAGCCTTATAGATGGTCACATTACCATCCGCGTCTGTCTTCTTCTTAAAGATCCATTTATTTTCTATGGCTCGCCGATCATCGGGCAAGTCAGTCAAAGTCCATACTTCGTTTTCATACATGGATCCTATCTCGGATTTCATGGCTTCAAGCCATTTGTCGGAATCCGGGCCCGCCATCGCTTCTTCATAGTTCGAAGGTTCACCATTGTCTAACAACATGATTTCCAGGACAGGATTGCCGTACCACTCTGGTGCGGAACGTGCCCTTGTAGACCTACGATATTCAGTAGTAAGTTGATCCGAAGTTCCTTGATCATCATCATTAACTTCCTCTCTAGTCGGTGCAGGCACCACAGAAACATTTTCTTGAGTTGCGCTACTTTCCGGTTCAAGAGGCAGTCTTCATCAAGTTCCACTTTCCTCCCACTTACTTCTTTCGAGAGAAACTCTCTCTCCAGAAAGGATCCATTCTTGGCAACAAAGATCTTGCCTTCGGATCTGAGGTAGAAGGTATACCCAATAGTTTCCTTAGGGTATCCTATGAAGACGCATTTTTTCCGACTTGGGTTCGAGCTTTTCAGGTTGAAGTTTCTTGACATAAGCATCGCATCCCCAAAATTTTAGAAACGACATATTAGGTTTATTCCCAAACCATAATTCATACGGTGTCATCTCAACAGATTTCGACGGAGCCCTGTTTAAA
This sequence comes from Aegilops umbellulata, assembly GCA_032464435.1. Lineage (NCBI taxonomy): Eukaryota > Viridiplantae > Streptophyta > Magnoliopsida > Poales > Poaceae > Aegilops > Aegilops umbellulata. Next base: position 366,856,349 of record CP136054.1, on the reverse strand, counting down.
GTGAATGCGGCAGTCTCTAAAGCATATCCCCGAAATGATAGCGGTAGGTCGATAAGAGACATCATAGATCACACCATGTCCAACAGAGTGCGATTACGACGTTCGGACACACCATTACACTGAGGTGTTCCAGGCGGCGTGAGTTGTGGAACAATTCCACATTTCCTTAAGTGCGTGCCAAATTTGGATCGCAAGAACTTTATTTTCGCGTCATGTTGATTCTCAACCTCACTCTGAAATTCCTTGAACTTTTCAAAGGTCTCAGACTTGTGTTTCATCAATTAGAAATACCCATGTCTACTTAAGTCATATGTGAGGGTGAGAACATAACGATAACCACCGCGAGCCTCAACGCTCATTGGACCGCACACATGAATATGTATGATTTCCAATAAGTTGGTTGCTCGCTTCATTGTTCCGGAGAACGGAGTCTTGGTCATTTTGCCCATGAGGCATGGTTCGCATGTGTCAAATGATTCATAATCAAGAGACTCCAAAAGTCCATTTGCATGGAGTTTCTTCATGCGTTTGACACCAATGTGACCAAGGCGGCAGTGCCACAGGTATGTGGGACTATCATTATCAACCTTACATCTTTTGGCATTCACACTATGAATATGTGTAACACCACGTTCGAGATTCAATAAGAATAAACCATTGACCAGTGGGGCATGACCATAAAACATATCTCTCGTATAAATAGAACAAACATTATTCTCAGATTTAAATGAGTAGCCATCTCGCATTAAATGAGATCCAGATACAATGTTCATGCTCAAAGCTGGCACTAAATAACAATTATTGAGGTTTAAAACTAATCCCGTAGGTAAATGTAGAGGTAGTGTGCCGACGGCGATCACATCGACCATGGAACCATTCCCGACGCGCATCGTCACCTCGTCCTTCGCCAGTCTCCGCTTATTCCGCGGCTCATGTTTTGAGTTACAAATATGAGCAACCGCACCGGTATCAAATACCTAGGAGCTACTACGAGCGACGGTTAGGTACACATCCATAACATGTATATCACATATACCTTTGGTATTATCGGCCTTCTTATCCGCTAAGTACTTGGGGCAGTTCCGCTTCCAGTGACCGTTTCCCTTGCAATAAAGGCACTCAGTCTCAGGTTTGAGTCCATTCTTTGGCTTCTTCCCGGCAGCTGGCTTATCGGGCGCGGCAACTCCCTTGCCGTCCTTCTTGAAGTTCTTTTTACCCTTGCCTTTCTTGAACTTAGTGGTTTTATTCAACATCAACACTTGATGTTCCTTTTTGATCTCCACCTCCGCTGATTTCAGCATTGAATATACCTCTAGAATGGTCTTTTCCATCCCCTACATATTGAAGTTCATCACAAAGCTCTTGTAGCTAGGTGGAAGCGACTGAAGGATTCTGTCAACGACCGCGTCATCCGGGAGATTGACTCCTAGCTGAGACAAGCGGTTGTGCAACCCAGACATTTTGAGTATGTGCGCACTGGCAGAACTATTCTCCTCCATCTTACAACTGTAGAACTTGTCGGAGACTTCATATCTCTCGACTCGGGCATGAGCTTGGAAAACCATTTTTATCTCTTGGAACATCTCATATGCTCCGTGTTGCTCAAAACGCTTTTGGAGCCCCGGTTCTAAGCTGTAAAGCATGCCGCACTGAACCAGGTTAATCATCACTACGCGACTGCCGGGCGTTCATAACGTCTTGAGTTGCTGGGAAAACAGGTGCGTCACCTAGCGGTGCTTCAAGGACATATGCTTTCTTGGCCGCTATGAGGATGATCCTCGGGTTATAGACCCAGTCCGTGTAGTTGCTACCATCGTCTTTCAGCTTGGTTTTCTCTAGGAACGCGTTGAAGTTGAGGGCAACATTAGCGTGGGCCATTTGATCTACAATACATATTGCGAAGTTTTAGACTATGTTCATGAAAATTAAGTTCATCTAATCAAATTATTTAATGAACTCCCACTCAGATTGACATCCCTCTAGTCATCTAAGTGATACATGATCCGAGTCAACTATGTCGTGTCCGATCATCACGTGAGATGGACTAGTCATCATCAGTGAACATCTTCATGTTGATCGTATCTTCTATATGACTCATGCTCGACCTTTTGGTCTTCTGTGTCCCGAGGCCATGTCTGTACATGCTAGGCTCGTCAAGTCAACCTAAGTGTATTGCGTGTGTAAATCTGGCTTACACCCGTTGTATTTGAACGTTAGAATCTATCACACCCGATCATCACATGGTGCTTCGAAACAACGATCCTTCGCAACGGTGCACATTTAGGGGGAACACTTTCTTGAAATTATTGCAAGGGATCATCTTATTTAAGCTACCGTCGTTTTAAGCAAATAAGATGTAAAACATGATAAACATCACATGCAATCAAATAGTGACATGATATGGCCAATATCATTTTGCTCCTTTTGATCTCCATCTTCGGGGCGCCATGATCATCATCATCACCGGCATGACACCATGATCTCCATCATCATGATCTCCATCACCGTGTCTTCATGAAGTTGTCTCGCCAACTATTACTTCTACTACTATGGCTAACGGTTAGCAATAAAGTAAAGTAATTACATGGCATTTTCATTGACACGCAGGTCATACAATAAATTAAGACAACTCCTATGGCTCCTGCCGGTTGTCATACTCATCAACATGCAAGTCGTGATTCCTATTACAAGAACATAATCAATATCATACATCACATATATCATTCATCACATCCTTTTGGCCATATCACATCACACAGCATATGCTGCAAGAACAAGTTAGATGTCCTCTAATTGTTGTTGCAAATTTTTACGTGGCTGCTATAGGTTTCTAGCAAGAACGTTTCTTACCTACGCCAAAACCACAACGTGATATACCAATTTCTATTTACCCTTCATAAGGACCCTTTTCATTGTATCCGATCCGACTAAAAAGGGAGAGACAGACACCCGCTAGCCACCTTATGCAACTAGTGCATGTCAGTCGGTGGAACCTGTCTCACGTAAGCGTACGTGTAAGGTCAGTCTGGGCCGCTTCATCCCACGATGCCGCCGAATCAAGATAAGACTAGTAACGGCAAGTAAATTGACAAAATCGACAACCACAACAACTTGTGTTCTACTCGCGCATAGAAACTATGCATAGACCTAGCTCATGACGCCACTGTTGGGGATCGTTGCAGAAATTAAAAAATTTCTACGCATCACCAAGATCAATCTATGGAGCTTACTAGCAACGAGAGGGGAGTGCATCTTCATACCTTTGAAGATTGCAATGCGAAAGCGTTGCAAGAACGCGGATGGTGGAGTCATACACGAAGCGATTCAGATCGTGGCCGAATCCGATCTAAGCACCGAACAACGGTGCCTCCGCGTTCAACACACGTGCAGCCCGGTGATGTCTCCCGCGCCTTGATCCAGAAAGGAGAGAGGGAGAGGTTGGGGAAGACTCTGTCCAGCAGCAGCACGACGGTGTGGTGGTGATGGAGGAGCGTGGCACTCTAGCAGGGCTTCGCCAAGCACTGCGAGAGACGAGGAGGGAGAGGGGTAGGGCTGTGCCAAGAGAGAGGGAGACGTGTGTCTCTGGCAGCCCCAAAACCCCCACTATATATAGAGGGAGGGGAGGGGTTGCGCCCCCATCTGGGTTTCCCACCTAGGGGTGGCGGCCAGCCCTAGATGCATCTAGGGGGCGACCAGAGGGGGAGAGAGGGGGCGCGCACCATAGGTGGGCCTTAGGCCCATCTGAGCCTAGGGTTTCCCCTCTCTCCCCTTCCCTGTGGCTTGGGCCTCTTGTGGGAGGCGCACCAGCCCACCTAGGGCTGGTCCCTTCCCACACTTGGCCCACGCAGGCGTCCGGGGCTGGTGGACCCTCCCGGTGGACCCCCGAACCCTTCCAGTGGTCCCAGTACGTTACCGATAACGTCCAGAACACTTCTGGTGTCCAAAAGGGACTTCCCATATATAAATCTTTACCCCCGGACCATTCCTGAACTCCTCGTGACGTCCAGGATCTCATCCAGGACTCCGAACAACATCCGGTAACCACGTACATCTATTCCCTATAACCCTATAGTCATCGAACCTTAAGTGTGTAGACCCTACGGGTTCGGGAGTCATGCAGACATGGCTGAGACATCTCTCCGGCCAATAACCAACAGCGGGATCTGGATACCCATGTTGGCTCCCACATGCTCCATGATGATCTCATCGGATGAACCACGATGTCGAGGATTCAATCAATCCCGTATATAATTCCCTTTGTCAATCGGTACGTTACTTGCCCGAGATTCGATCGTCGGTATTCGGATACCTCATTCAATCTCGTTACCGGCAAGTCACTTTACTCGTTCCGTAATGCATGATCCTGTGACTAATTGCTTAGACACATTGAGCTCGTTATGATGATGCATTACCGAGTGGCCCCAGGGATACCTCTCCGTCACACGGAGTGACGAATCCCAGTCTCGATTCCTGCCAACCCAACTGACACTTTCGGAGATACCCGTAGTGCACCTTTATAGCCACCCAGTTACGTTGTGACGTTTGGCACACCCAAAGCATTCCTATGGTGTCTGGGAGTTGCACAATCTCATGGTCTAAGGAAATGATACTTGACATTAGAAAAGCTTTAGCAGACGAACTGCACGATCTTGGGCTATGCTTCGGATTGGGTCTTGTCCATCACATCATTCTCCTAATGATGTGATCATGTTATCAATGACATCCAATGTCCATGGTTAGGAAACCGTAACCATCTATTGATCTACGAGCTAGTCAACTAGAGGCTCACTAGGGACATGTTGTGGTCTATGTATTCACAGATGTATTGCGATTTCCGGATAACACAATCATAGCATGAACAATAGACAATTATCATGAACAAGGAAATATAATAATAACCATTTTATTATTGCCTCTAGGGCATATTTCCAACAGGATGCCTACCGGGGCATCCCCAAGCTTAGATGCTTGAGACTTCTTGAAATATTATCTTGGGGTGCCTTTGGCATCCCCAAGCTTGAGCTTTTGTGTCTCATTAATTCCTCTCATATCACGGTTTTCCTAAATCTCAAAAGCTTCGTCCACACAAAACTCAGCAAGAACTCCTGAGATAATTAGTATAAACCAATGCAAAAACCTGACCATTCTCTACTGTAGCAAATTACTAAAATTATCATTCAACATTGCATACTAAATGCCTTTGCATATTTAATACTCCTATCCTCAAATAGAATCATTAAACAAGCAAACATATGCAAACAATGCAAACATAACAGCAATCTGCCAAACCAGTATAGTCTGTAAAGAATGCAAGAGTATCAATACTTCAGTAACTCTAAAAGTTATGAAAAATTCCCACATTATAGAAAATTTATCAGAGATTATTATGCAAAAAGTTTTAACCTTTTATCGCATACTTACTTTTCTAGGGATTTTTTGCAACAACGGTAAACTTTCTGTTTTGAAACAGCAACATGTAGACTTGCAAAATAAGCATGGCAAAGGCTATACTCGACATTTTTATTGAAATAAAAGATGCAAAACATTATTCTAAATAACAGCAAGCAAATCCTAACAAAATAAATTGATTCTCCAAGAAAAATACATATCATGTGACGAATGAAAACATAGCTCCAAGTGAGGTTACCGATAATGTTGAAGACGAAAGAGGGGATGCCTTCCGGGGCATCCCCAAGCTTAGTTGCTTTGATCTTACTTGAATATCACCTTGGGGTGCATTGGGAATCTCCAAGCTTAGGGTCTTGTCGCTCATTATTATCCTCATATCGACATCTCACCCAAAACTTGAAAACTTCAATCACACAAAACTTAACGAAACTTCGTGAGATAGGTTAGTATGATAAAGAGCAAACCATTTCACTTTGAAACTGTCAAAGACAAGATTCATAATTGTTTCCACACAATGCTTGCTGTAGCATATCATTTCCATAATTTATATTGAGCAATATAAGCCATAGAAACTAGAAAACAAGCAAACTATGCATTGATAACATAATCTGTCAAAAACAGAACAGTGTGTAATGATCTGGATAACTACCATACTTATGCTACTCCAAAAATTCTGAAAAATTAGGAAAATGTAGATAATTTTTATATCTATCACCTTTAAACAATTCAGATCAAAATCACATTCCATGGAATTTTCAAAATTCCTGGACTGAGCGCAAAAGTTTCTGTTTTTGCACAGATTCAAGTCAACTATCATCCACATCATCCCAAAGGCTTTACTTGGCACTTTATTGAAACAAAGGAAATAAAACATCATTACTACAGTAGCATAATCATGTGAACACACAAAACAGTAGGTAAAAGTGTTTGGTTGTCTCCCAACAAGCGCTTTTCTTTAATGCCTTTTAGCTATGCATGATGAGTTCAATGATGCTCGCATAAAAGTAAAGAATTGAAACATGAAAAAGAGCATCATGAAGAATATGACTAGCACATTTAAGCCTGAACCACTTCCTATGCATACGGATTTTGTGAGCAAATAATTCGTGGGAACAATAATCATCTAGCATAGGAAGGCATAACAAACGTAACTTCAATATTTTCAAAACATAGAGAGGAAACTTGATATTATTGAGATATGTAAAAGCATATGTTCCTTTCTCATAATAATTTTCAGTAGCATCATGAATGAATTCAACAATATAACTATCACATAAAGCATTCTTTTCATGATCCACAAGCATAGAAATTCTATTACTCTCCACATAAGCAAATTCATTCTCATGAATAGTAGTGGGAGCAAATTCCACAAAATAACTATCATGGGATCGGAAACTAAAATCATGATGACAAGTTTCATGGTTATCATTATTCAATATTGCATACATGTCATCACCATAATCCTCATATATAGGAACTTTGTTGTCATAATCAATTGCAACCTCCTCCAAAATAGTGGATTCATCATTAAATAAAGTCATGACCTTTCCAAATCCAGTTTCATCAATATAATCATCATAAATAGGAGGCATGCAATCATCATAATAAATTTTCTCATCAAAACTTGGGAGACTAAAAATATCATCTTCATCAAACATAGCCTCCCCAAGCTTATGGCTTTGCATATCATTAGCATCATGGATATTCAATGAGTTCATACCAACAACATTGCAATCATGTTCATCATTCAAATATTTTCTGCCAAACATTCCATGGACTTCTTCTTCTAACAATTGAGCACAATTTTTCGATCCATCATTTTCAAGAAAGATATTATAAAGATGATCAATAATACGATGCAACCTCAATTCCATTTTTTGGTAGTTATCTTTTTATAAACCAAACTAGTGATAAAACAAGAAACTAAAAGATTCAATTGCAAGATCTAAAGATATACCTACAAGCACTCACCTCTCTAGCAACAGCGCTAGAGAAGAGCTTGATGTCTACTACGCAACTTTATTCTTGTAGACACGTGTTGGGCCTCCAAGCGCAGAGTTTTGTAGGACAGTAGCAATTTCCCCTCAAGTGGATGACCTAAGGTTTATCAATCTGTGAGAGGTGTAGGATGAAGATGGTCTCTCTCAAACGACCCTGCAACCAAATACAAGAAATCTCTTGTGTCCCCAACACACCCAATACAATGGCACATTATATAGGTGCACTAGTTCGGTGAAGAGATGGTGATAAAAGTGTAATATGGATTGTAGAAATATATTATTATAATCTAGATAAATAAAAATAGCAAGGTAGTGATTGATAAGACGGAGCAAAAACGGTATTGCAATGCTTTAAAATGAGGCCTAGGGTCCGTACTTTCGCTAGTGCAATCTCTCAACAGTGCTAATATAATTGGATCATATAACCATCCCTCAAAGAGCGATGAAGAATCACTCCAAAGTTCCTATCTAGCGGAGAACATAAGAATAAATTGTTTGTAGGGTATGAAACCACCTCAAAGCTATTCTTTCCGTTCGATCTATTCAAGAGTTCGTACTTAAATAACACAAAGTTATTCTTTCCATTCGATCTATCCTAGAATTCGTACTAAAATAACACCAAAGCAAATTCATATTCATAATACTCAATCCAACACAAAGAACTTCAAAGAGTGCCCCAAGATTTCTACCGGAGAAACAAAGACAAGAACATGCATCAACCCCTATGCATAGATTACCCCAATGTCACCTCAGGAATCCGCGAGTTGAGTGCCAAAACATATATCAAGTGAATCAATACGATACCCCATTGTCACCACGAGTATTCAGTTGCAAGACATATATCATGTGTTCTCAAATCCATAAAAGTATTCAATTCGATAACAACGAAATCTCAAAGGGAAAAACACAATCCATCACACCAAGATAGAGAGGGGAAAACACCATATGATCCGACTATATTAACAAAGCCCGTGATACATCAAGATCGTGACATCTCAAGAACACGAGAGAGAGAGAGAGATTAAACACATAGCTATTGGTAAAAACCCTCAACCCCGAGGGTGGACTATTGGGGAACGTAGTAATTTCAAAATTTTCCTACGCACACGCAAGATCATGGTGATCCATACCAACGAGAGGGGAGAGTGTTTTCTACGTACCCTCGTAGACCGAAGCGGAAGCGTTGACACAACGTAGAGGAAGTAGTCGTACGTCTTCCCGATCCGACCGATCCAAGCACCGAATGGACGGCACCTCCGAGTTCTGCACACGTTCAGCTCTATGACGCGCCCCGGGCTCCGATCCAGCAAAGCTTCAGGGGGAGTTCCATCAGCACGACGGCGTGGTGACGATCTTGATGTTCAATTGTCGCAGGGCTTCGCCTAAGCACCGCTACAATATGACCCAGGTGTAATATCGTGGAGGGGGGGCACCGCACACGGCTAAGGAACGATCACGAGGATCAACTTGTGTGTCATGGGGTGCCCCCCTGCCCCCGTATATAAAGGAGTGGAGGAGGGGAGGGCCGGCCCTCTCTATGGCGCGCCCTAGGGAGCCCTACTCCCACCGGGAGTAGGATTCCCCCTTTCCTAGTCCAACTAGGAGTCCTTCCATGTAGTAGGAGTAGGAGACAAGGAAGGGGAAAGGGGAAGGGAAGGAAGGAGGGGGCGCAGCCCCTCCCCCTAGTCCAATTCGGACTAGGCCTTGGGGGGCGCGCAGCCTGCCCTAGGCAGCCCCTCTCTCTTTCCCGTATGGCCCAATAAGGCCCATTACTTTTCCCCCGTATTCCCGTAACTCCCCGGTACTCCGAAAAATACCTGAACCACTCAGAACCTTTCCGATATCCGAATATAGTCGTCCAATATATTACGTCTCGACCATTTCGAGACTCCTCGTCATGTCCTCGATCTCATCCGGGACTCCGAACTCCTTCGGTACATCAAAACTCATAAACTCATAATATAACTGTCATCGAAACCTTAAGCGTGCGGACCCTACGGGTTCGAGAACAATGTAGACATGACCGAGACACGTCTCCGGTCAATAACCAATAGCGGAACCTGGATGCTCATATTGGCTCCCACATATTCTACGAAGATCTTTATCGGTCAGACCGCATAAAAACATACGTTGTTCCCTTTGTCATCGGTATGTTACTTGCCCGAGATTCGATCGTCGGTACCTTAATACCTAGTTCAATCTCGTTACCGGCAAGTCTCTTTACTCGTTCTGTAATACATCATCCCGCAACTAACTCATTAGTTGCAATGCTTGCAAGGCTTAAGTGATGTGCATTACCGAGAGGGCCCAGAGATACCTCTCCGAAATTCGGAGTGACAAATCCTAATCTTGAAATACGCCAACCCAACAAGTACCTTCGGAGACACCTGTAGAGCACCTTTATAATCACCCAGTTACGTTGTGACGTTTGGTAGCACACAAAGTGTTCCTCCGGTAAACCGGAGTTGCATAATCTCAAAGTCATAGGAACATGTATAAGTCATGAAGAAAGCAATAGCAACATACTAAACGATCGAGTGCTAAGCTAACGGAATGGGTCATGTCAATCACATCATTCTCCTAATGATGTGATCCTGTTAATCAAATGACAACTCATGTCTATGGCTAGGAAACTTAACCATCTTTGATCAACGAGCTAGTCAAGTAGAGGCATACTAGTGACACTCTGTTTGTCTATGTATTCACACATCTATTATGTTTCCGGTTAATACAATTCTAGCATGAATAATAAACATTTATCATGATATAAGGAAATAAATAATAACTTTATTATTGCCTCTAGGGCATATTTCCTTCAGTCTCCCACTTGCACTAGAGTCAATAATCTAGTTCACATCGCCATGTGATTTAACAGCAATAGTTCACATGACCATGTGATTAACACCCATAGTTCACATCGATATCTGATCAACACCCAAAGGGTTTACTAGAGTCACTAATCTAGTTCACATCGCTATGTGATTAACACCCAAAGAGTACTAAGGTGTGATCATGTTTTGCTTGTGAGATAATTTTAGTCAACTGGTCTGTCATATACAGATCCGTAAGTATTTTGCAAATTTCTATGTCAACAATACTCTGCACAGAGCTACTCCAGCTAATTGCTCCTACTTTCAATATGTATCTAGACCAAGACTTAGAGACATCTAGATTAGTGTCAAAACTTGCATCGACGTAACCCTTTACGACGAACCTTTTGTCACCTCCATAATCGAGAAACATATCCTTATTCCACTAAGGATAATTTTGACCGCTGTCCAGTGATCTACTCCTAGATCACTATTGTACTCCCTTGCTAAACACAGTGTAGGGTATACAATAGATCTGGTACACATCATGGCATACTTTATAGAACCTATGGCCAAGGCATAGGGAATGACTTTCATTCTCTTTCTATCTTCTGCCGTGGTCGGGTTTTGAGTCTTACTCAATTTCACACCTTGTAACACAGGCAAGAACTCTTTCTTTGACTGTTCCATTTTGAACTACTTCAAAATCTTGTCAAGGTATGTACTCATTGAAAACTTATCAAGCGTCTTGATCTATCTCTATAGATCTTGATGCTTAATATGTAAGCAGCTTCACCGAGGTCCTTCTTCGAAAAACTCCTTTCAAATACTCATTTATGCTTCGTAGAATAATTCTACATTATTTTCGATTAACAATATGTCATTTACATATACTTATCAGAAATGCTGTAGTGCTCCCACTCACTTTCTTGTAAATACAGGCTTCACCGCAAGTCTGTATAAAACTATATGCTTTGATCAACTTATCAAAGCGTATATTCCAACTCCGAGATGCTTGCACCAGTCCATAGATGGATCGCTGGAGCTTTCATATTTTGTTAGCACCTTTAGGATTGACAAAACCTTCTGGTTGCATCATATACAACTCTTCTTTTAATAAATCCATTAAGGAATGCAGTTTTGTTTATCCATTTGCCAGATTTCATAAAATGCAGCAATTGCTAACATGATTCGGACAGACTTAAGCATAGATACGAGTGAGAAACTCTCATCATAGTCAACACCTTGAACTTGTCGAAAACCTTTTGCGGCAGTTCTAGCTTTGTAGATAGTAACACTACTATCAGCGTCCGTCTTCCTCTTGAAGATCCATTTAATCTCAATGGCTCGCCGATCATTGGACAAGTCAATCAAAGTCCATACTTTGTTCTCATACATGGATCTCATCTCAGATTTCATGGCCTCAAACCATTTCGCGGAATCTGGGCTCATCATCGCTTCCTCATAGTTCGTAGGTTCATCATGGTCAAGTAACATGACCTCCAGAATAGGATTACCGTACCACTCTGGTGCGGATCTCACTCTAGTTAACCTACGAGGTTCAGTAGTAACTTGATCCGAAGTTACATAATCATCATCATTATCTTCCTCACTAATTGGTGTAGTAGTCACAAGAACAGATTTCTGTGATGAACTACTTTGCAATAAGGGAGATGGTACAATTACCTTATCAAGTTTTCTACTTTCCTCCCACTCACTTCTTTCGAGAGAAACTCCCTTCTCTAGAAAGGATCCATTGTTGGCAACGAATGTCTTGCCTTTGGATCTGTGATAGAAGGTGTACCCAACATTTTGGGTATCCTATGAAGACGCACTTCTCCGATTTGGGTTTGAGCTTATCAGGATGAAACTTTTTCATATAAGCATCGCAACCCCAAACTTTAAGAAACGACAACTTAGGTTTATTGCTAAACCATAGTTCATACGGTGTTGTCTCAACGGATTTAGATGGTGCCCTATTTAATGTGAATGCAGCTGTCTCTAATGCATAACCACAAAACAATAGTGGCAGATCGGTAAGAGACATCATAGATCACACCATATCTAATAAAGTACGGTTACGATGTTCGTACACACCATTACACTGTGGTGTTTCCAGGTGGCGTGAGTAGTGAAACTATTTCACATTGTTTTAACTGAAGGCCAAACTCGTAACTCAAATATTTTACCTCTGCGAACATATCGTAGAAACTTTTATTTTCTTGTTATGATGATTCTCCACTTCACTCTGAAATACTTTGAACTTTTCAAACGTTTTAGACTTATGTTTCATCAAGTAGATACACCCATATCTGCTCAAATCATCTGTGAAGGTCAGAAAATAATGATACTTGTCGCAAGCCTTAATATTCATCGGACCACATACATCAGTATGTATGATTTCCAGCAAATCTGTTGCTCGCTCCATTGTTCCGGAGAACGGAGTTTTAGTCATCTTGCCCATGAGGCATGGTTAGCAAGCATCAAGTGATTCATAATCAAGTGATTCCAAAATCCCATTAGCATGGAGTTTCTTCATGCGCTTTACACCAATATGACCTAAACGGCAGTGCCACAAATAAGTTGCACTATCATTATTAACTTTGCATCTTTTTGGCTTCAATATTATGAATATGTGTATCACTACGATCGAGATCCAATGAACCATTTTCATTGGGTGTGTAACCATATAAGGTTTTATTCATGTAAACAGAACAACAATTTATTCTCTTAATTAAATGAATAACCGTATTACAATAAACATGATCAAATCATATTCATGCTCTACGCAAACACCAAATAACACTTATTCAGGTTCAACACTAATCTCGAAAGTATAGGGAGTGTGCGATGATGATCATATCAATCTTGGAACCATTCCCAACACACATCGTCACTTCACCCTTAACTAGTCTCTGTTCATTCTGCAACTCCCGATTCAAGTTACTAATCTTAGCAACTGAACTAGTACCAAATACTGAGGGGTTGCTATGAACACTAGTAAACTACACATCAATAACATGTATATCAAATATACCTTTGTTTACTTTGCCATCCTTTCTTATCCGCCAAATACTTGGGTAGTTCCGCTTCCAGTGACTAGTCCCATTGCAGTAGAAGCACTTAGTCTCAGGCTTAGGACCAGACTTGAGCTTCTTCACTTGAGCAGCAACTCACTTGCCGTTCTTCTTGAAGTTCCTCTTCTTCCCTTTGCCCTTTTCTTGAAACTAGTGGTCTCGTCAACCATCAACACTTGATGTTTTTCTTGATTTCTACCTTCGTCGATTTCAGCATCACGAAGAGCTTGGGAATTGTTTCTGTTATCCCTTGCATATTATAGTTCATCACGAAGTTCTACTAACTTGGTGATGGTGACTAGAGAATTCTGTCAATCACTATTTTATCTGGAAGATTAACTCCCACTTGAGTCAAGCGATTGTAGTACCCAGACAATCTGAGCACATGCTCACTAGTTGAGCGATTCTCCTCCATCTTTTAGCTATAGAACTTGTTGGAGACTTCATATCTCTCAACTCGGGTATTTGCTTGAAATATTAACTTCAACTCCTGGAACATCTCATATGGTCCATGACGTTCAAAACGTCTTTGAAGTCCCGATTCTAAGCTGTTAAGCATGGTGCACTTAAACTATCAAGTAGTCATCAGATTGAGCTAGCCAAACATTCACAACGTCTGCATCTGCTCCTGCAATAGGTCTGTCACCTAGAGGTGCATCAAGGACATAATTCTTCTGTGCAGCAATGAGGACAAACCTCAGATCACGGATCCAATCCGCATCATTGCTACTGACATCTTTCAACACAATTTTCTCTAGGAACATATCAAAATAAACATATGAAAGCAACAATGCGAGCTATTGATCTACAACATAGATATGCTAATACTACCAGGACTAAGTTCATGATAAATTAAAGTTCAATTAATCATATTACTTAAGAACTCCCACTTAGAAAGACATCCCTCTAATCCTCTAAGTGATCACGTGATCCAAATCAACTAAACCATGCCCGATCATCACGTGAGATGGAGTAGTTTCATTGGTGAACATCACTATGTTGATCATATCTACTATATGATTCACGCTCGACCTTTTGGTCTCCATGTTTCGAGGCCATATCTGTTATATGCTAGGCTCGTCAAGTTAAACCTGAGTATTCCGCGTGTGCAACTGTTTTGCACCCGTTGTATTTGAACGTAGAGCCTATCACACCCGATCATCACGTGGTGTCTCAGCATGAAGAACTTTCGCAACGGTGCATACTCAGGGAGAACACTTTTACTATGATAATTTAGTGAGAGATCATCTTAAAATGCTACCGTCGAACCAAGCAAAATAAGATGTATAAAAGATAAACATCACATGCAGTCAAAATATGTGACATGATATGGCCATCATCGTCTTGTGCCTTTGATCTCCATCTCCAAAGCATCATCGTGATTTCCATCGTCACCGGCATGACACCATGATCTCCATCATCTTGATCTATATCAATATGTCGTCACATGGTCGTCTCGCCAACTATTGCTATCGCATAGCGATAAAGTAAAGCAATTATTTGGCGCTTGCATCTTATGCAATAGAGAGACAACCATAAGGCTTTTGCCAGTTGCCGATAACTTCAACAAAACATGATCATCTTATACAACAATTTATATCTCATCACGTTTTGACCATATCACATCACAACATGCCCTGCAAAAACAAGTTAGACGTCCTCTACTTTGTTGTTGCAAGTTTTACGTGGCTGCTATTGGGCTTAGCAAGAACCATTCTTACCTACGCATCAAAACCACAACGATAGTTTGTCAAGTTGGTGTTGTTTTAACCTTCGCAAGGACCGGGCGTAGCCACACTCGATTCAACCAAAGTTGGACAAACTGACACCCGCCAGCCACCTATGTGCAAAGCACGTTGGTAGAACCAGTCTCGCGTAAGCGTACGCGTAATGTCGGTCCGGGCCGCTTCATCCAACAATACCGCCGAACCAAAGTATGACATGCTGGTAAGCAGTATGACTTATATCGCCCACAACTCACTTGTGTTCTACTCGTGCATATAACATCAAACCATAAAACCTAGGCTCGGATGCCACTGTTGGGGAACGTAGTAATTTCAAAATTTTCCTACGCACACGCAAGATCATGGTGATGCATAGCAACGAGAGGGGAGAGTGTTGTCTATGTACCCTCGTAGACCGAAGCGGAAGCGTTGACACAACATAGATGAAGTAGTCGTACGTCTTCCCGATCCGACCGATCCAAGCACCGAACGGACGGCACCTCCGAGTTCTGCATACGTTCAGCTCGATGACGCGCCCCGGGCTCCGATCCAGCAAAGCTTCGAGGGGAGTTCCGTCAGCACGACGGCGTGGTGACGATCTTGATGTTCAATTGTCGCAAGGCTTCGCCTAAGCACCGCTACAATGTGACCGAGGTATAATATCGTGGAGGGGGGGCACCGCACACGGCTAAGGAACGATCATGAGGATCAACTTGTGTGTCATGGGGTGCCCCCTGCCCCCGTATATAAAGGAGTGGAGGAGGGGAGGGTCGGCCCTCTCTATGGCGCGCCCTAGGGAGTCCTACTCCCACCGGGAGTAGGATTCCCCCTTTCCTTGTCCAACTAGGAGTCCTTCCATGTAGTAGGAGTAGGAGACAAGGAAGGGGAAAGGGGAAGGGAAGGAAGGAGGGGGCGCAGCCCCTCCCCCTAGTCCAATTCGGACTAGGCCTTGGGGGGCGCGCGGCCTGCCCTAGGCAGCCCCTCTCTCTTTCCCGTATGGCCCAATAAGGCCCATTACTTTTCCCCCGTATTCCCGTAACTCCCCGGTACTCCGAAAAATACCCGAACCACTCAGAACCTTTCCGATGTCCGAATATAGTCGTCCAATATATCGATCTTTACGTCTCGACCATTTCGAGACTCCTCGTCATGTCCCCAATCTCATCCGGGACTCCGAACTCCTTCGGTACATCAAAACTCATAAACTCATAATATAACTGTCATCGAAACCTTAAGCGTGCGGACCCTACGGGTTCGAGAACAATGTAGACATGACCGAGACACGTCTCCGGTCAATAACTAATAGCGGAACCTGGATGCTCATATTGGCTCCCACATATTCTACGAAGATCTTTATCGGTCAGACCGCATAACAACATACGTTGTTCCCTTTGTCATCGGTATGTTACTTGCCCGAGATTCGATCGTCGGTATCTTAATACCTAGTTCAATCTCGTTACCGGCAAGTCTCTTTACTCGTTCTGTAATACATCATCCCGCAACTAACTCATTAGTTGCAATGCTTGCAAGGCTTAAGTGATGTGCATTACCGAGAGGGCCCAGAGATACCTCTCCGACATTCGGAGTGACAAATCCTAATCTCGAAATACGCCAACCCAACAAGTACCTTCGGAGACACCTGTAGAGCACCTTTATAATCACCCAGTTACGTTGTGACGTTTGGTAGCACACAAAGTGTTCCTCCGGTAAACGGGAGTTGCATAATCTCATAGTCATAGGAACATGTATAAGTCATGAAGAAAGCAATAGCATCATACTAAACAATCGAGTGCTAAGCTAAGGGAATGGGTCATGTCAATCACATCATTCTCCTAATGATGTGATTCGGTTAATCAAATGACAACTCATGTCTATGGCTAGGAAACTTAACCATCTTTGATCAACGAGCTAGTCAAGTAGAGGCATACTAGTGACACTCTGTTTGTCTATGTATTCACACATTTATTATGTTTCCGGTTAATACAATTCTAGCATGAATAATAAACATTTATCATGATATAAGGAAATAAATAATAACTTTATTATTGCCTCTAGGGCATATTTCCTTCATGGACTACTCCTCCTCATCGTGGTGGCCGCCGGGATGATGAAGACGGCCACCGAAGATGATTTCCCATCTCCGACAAGGTGCCGGAAAGGGTCTAGATTGGTTATCGGTGGCTATAGAGGCCTGCGGCGGCGAACTTCTGATCTAGGTTAACCCTTGATGGTTTCTCTATTTATAGGATTTTTTGGCGTTGGTTTCACGCTAAGATGGGCCTCGAGGTGAGCACAACCCACTGGGGCACGGGCAACGGCCCAGGCGCGCCCCGGTGTCTTGTGCCCTACTCCTTCACCTTCTGGTCCTTCCACAAAGCTTCGGGGGTCTCTTTTGTTCCAAAAAGAAATCGTCAAGAAGTTTCAGCTCATTTGGAGAACTTTCATTTCTGCACAAAAAACAACACCACGGTAGTTCTGCTGAAAACAATGTCAGTCCGGGATAGTTCCATGCAAATCATACCAAAACCATATAAAATTGTTGTAAATATGGCATGAATACTTCATAAATTATAGATACGTTGGAGATGTATGATAAATCATCCCGCAACTAACTCATTAGTCACTTTGCTTGCAAGGCTTCTTATGATGTGCATTACCGAGAGGGCCCAAAGATACCTCTCCGATACTCGGAGTGACAAATCCTAATCTTGATCTATGCCAACCCAACAAACACCTTCGGAGATACCTGTGGAGCATCTTTATAATCACCCAGTTACGTTGTGATGTTTGATAGAGTCAATAATCTAGTTCACATCGCTATGTGATTAACACCTAAAGAGTACTAAGGTGTGATCATGTTTTGCTTGTGAGAGAGGTTTAGTCAACGGGTCTGCCACATTCAGATCCATATGTATTTGCAAATTTCTATAATGCTCTATACGGAGCTACCCTAGCTAATTGCACCCAATTTGTATCTAGATTGAGACTCAGAGTCATCTAGATCAGTGTAAAATCTTGCATCGACGTAACTCTTTACGACGAGCTCTTTTATCACCTCCATAACTGAGAAATATTTCCTTAGTCCTCTTAGGTAACTAACGATAACTTTGACCATTGTCTAGTGATCCACTCCTGGATCACTATCGTACCCCCTTGCCAAACTCATGGCAAGGTGTACAACTGGTTTGTTACACAGCATGGCATACTTTATAGAACCTATATCAGCGTAGGGAATGACTTTCATTCTCTATCTATATTATGTCGTGGTCGGGCTTTGAGGCTTACTCAACTTCACACCTTACAATACAGGTTTGAACTCCTTCTTTGACTGGTCCATTTTGAACTCTTTCAAAACCTTGTCAAGGTATGTACTCATTGAAAATCTTACGAAGCGTCTTGACCTATCTCTATAGATCTTGATGCCCAATATGTAAGCAGCTTCACTGTGGTCTTTCATTGAAAAATTCTTATTCAAGTATCCTTTTATGCTATCCAAAAATTCTATATCATTTCCAATCAACAATATGTCATCCACATATAATATCAGAAATGCTACAGAGCTCCCACTCACTTTGTTGTAAATACAGGCTTCACTGTAAGTCTGTATAAAATCATATGCTTTGATCACCTAATCAAAGCGTATATTCCAACTCTGAGATGATTGCACTAGTCCATAGATGGATCGCTAGAGCTTGCACACTTTATTAGCACCTTTAGGATTGACAAAGCCTTCTGGTTGCATCATATACAACTCTTCTTTGAGATATCCATTAATGAATGTAGTTTTGACATCCATTTGCCAGCTTTCATAATCATAAAATGTGGCAATTGCTAACATGATTCGGACAGACTTAAGCATCGTTACGGGTGAGAAAGTCTCATTGTAGTCAACTCCTTGAACTTGTCGAAAACCTTTTGCGACAAGTCAAGCTTTGTAGACAGTAACATTACCATCAGCGTCAGTCTTCTTCTTAAAGATCCATTTATTCTCTATGGCTTGCCGATCATTGGGGAAGTCCACCAAAGTCCACACTTTGTTCTCATACATGGATCCTATCTCAGATTTCATGGCCTCAAGCCATTTATCGGAATCTAGGCTCATCATAGCTTCTTCATAGTTCGTAGGTTCGTCATGGTCTAGTACATGACTTCCAGAAAAGGATTACTATACCACTCTGGTGCGAAACATGCTCTGTTTGACCTACGAGGTCCAGTAGTAACTTGATATGAAGTTTCATGATCATCGTCATTAGCTTCCCCTCTAGTTGGTGTAGGCATCACGTGAACGGATTTCTCTGATGAGCTACTTTCCAATTTCGAGAGAAGGTACAATTACCTCATCAAGTTCTACTTTCCTCCCACTCACTTCTTTCGAGAGAAACTCCTTCTCTAGAAAGGATCCATTCTTAGCAACAAAGATCTTGCCTTTCGGATCTGTGGTAGAAGGTGTACCCAATGGTTTCCTTAGGGTATCCTATGAAGACATAGTTCTCCACTTTGGGTTCGAGCTTATTAGGCTAAAGCCTTTTGACATAAGCATCACATCCCCGAACTTTTAAGAAATAACAGTTTAGGTTTCTTGCCAAACCATAGTTCATATGGTGTCATCTCAACGGATTTAGACGGTGCCCTATTTAACGTGAATGCGGTTGTCTCTAATGCATAACCCCGAAAGATAGTGGCAAATCATTAAGGGACATCATAGACCGCACCATATCTAATAAAGTACGGTTGCGACGTTCGGACACGCCATTACGCTGTGGTGTTCCAGGTGGCGTGAGTTGTGAAACTATTTGGCATTGTTTTATATGAAGGCCAAACTCGTAACTCAAATATTTGCCTCCGCGATCAGATTGTAGAAACTTTATTTTCTCGTTACGATGATTCTCCACTTTACTCTGAAATTCTTTGAACTTTTCAAATGTTTCAGACTTGTGTTTCATTAAGTAGATATACCCATATCTGCTTAAATCATCTGTGAAGGTCAGAAAATAATGATACTCGCCACGTGCTTCAATACTCATCGGACCGCATACATCGGTATGTATTATTTCCAATAAGTCATTAACACGCTCCATTGTTCCGGGGAATGGATTTTTAGTTACCTTGCCCATGAAGCATGGTTCGCAAGTATCAAATGATTCATAATCAAGTGATTCCAAAAGTCCATCTGCATGGAGTTTCTTCATGCACTTTACACCAATATGACCTAAACGGCAGTGCCACAAGTATGTTGCACTATCATTATCAACTTTGCATCTTTTGGCATCAATATTATGAATATGTGTATTACTACGATCGAGATTCAATAAACCATTCACCTTGGGTGTATGACCACAGAAGGTTTTATTCATGTAAACAGAACTAAAATTATTCTGTGACTTAAATGAATAAATGTATTGCAATAAACATGATCTAATCATATTCGTGCTTAACAAAAATACCAAATAACATTTATTTTAGGTTCAACACTAATCCCGAAGGTAGAGGGAGTGTCCGATGGTGATCGTATCAACCTTGGAATCACTTCCAACACACATCGTCACCTTGCTCTCAACTAGTCTCTGTTCATTTTGTAACTCCTGTTTCGAGTTACTAATCTTAGCAACTGAACCGGTATCAAATACCCATGGGCTACTATGAACACTAGTAAAGTACACATCAATAACATGTATATCAAATATACCTTTGTTCATTTTGCCATCCGTCTTATCCGCCAAGTATTTGGGGCAGTTCCGCTTCCAGTGACCATTTCCTTTGCAGTAGAAGCACTCAGTTTCAGGCTTGGGTCTAGCTTTGGGCTTCTTCATGGGAGCGGCAACTTGTTTGCTATTCTTCTTGAAGTTCCCTTTCTATTCCTTGCCCTTTTTCTTGAAACTAGTGGTCTTGTTTACCATCAACACTTGATGCTCTTTCTTGATTTCTACCTTCGCTGATTTCAGCATTGCGAAGAGCTTGGGAATCATTTTCTCCATCCCTTGCATATTATAGTTCAGCACGAAGTTCTAGTAGCTTGGTGATAGTGACTAGAGAACTCTGTCAATCACTATCTTATCTGGAAGATTAACTCCCACTTGATTCAAGCGATTGTAGTACCCAGACATTCTGAACACATGCTCACTGGCTGAGCTATTCCCCTCTATCTTGTAGGTAAAGTACTTGACAGAGGTATCATACCTCTCGACACGGGCATGAGTCTGAAATACCAATTTCAGCTCTTGCAACATCTCATATGTTCCATGGTGTTCAAAACGTCTTTGAAGCCCCGATTCTAAGCCGTAAAGCATCACGCACTAAACTATCAAGTAGTCATCATATTGAGCTTGTCAAACGTTCATAATGTCTGCATCAGCTCCTGCAACAGGTCTGTCACCTAGAGGTGCATCAAGGACATATTTTTGTGTAGCAATGAGGATAAACCTCATATCATGGACCCAGTTCGCATCATTGCTACTATCATGTTTCAACTTATTTTTCTCTAGGAGCATATAAAAATAAAATAAATGTGGAGCAACATCATGAGCTATTGATCTACAACATAGTTTGCAAATACTATCATGACTAAGTTCATGATAAATTAAGTTCAGTTAATCAAATTACTTAAGATCTCCAACTTAGATAGACATCCCTCAAGTCATCTAAATGATAGGTGATCCAAATCAACTAAACCATGTCCGGTCATCACGTGAGATGGAGTAGTGATCAATGGTGAACATCTTTATGTTGATCATATCTACTATATGATTCACGTTCGACCTTTCGGTCTCCAGTGTTCCGAGGCCATGTCTGTACATGCCAGGCTCTCAAGTTTAACCCGAGTATTCCGCATGTGCAAAACTGTCTTGCACCCATTGTATTTGAACATAGAGTCTATCACACCCGATCATCACGTGGTGTCTCACCACGACGAACTGTCGCAACGGTGCATACTCAGGGAGAACACTTATACCTTGAAATTTAGTGAAGGGATCATCTTATAATGCTACCGCCGTACTAAGCAAAACAAGATGCATAAAAGATAAACATCACATGCAATCAAAATATGTGACATGATATGGCCATCATCATCTTGTGCTTTTGATCCATCTCCAAAGCATCGTCATGATCTCCACTGTCACCGGCTCGACACCTTAATCTCCATCATTGCGTCGTGGTTGGCTCGCCAACTAGTGCTTCTACAAGTATCGCTAACACATAGTGCTAAAGTAAAGCAATTACATGGCGTTTGCATTTCATACAATGAAGAGACAACCATAAGGCTCCTGCTGGTTGCTGATAACTTTTACAAAACATGATCATCTCATACAACAACGTATATTGCATCATGTCTTGACCATATCACATCACAACATGCCCTGCAAAAAACAAGTTATACGTCCTCTACTTTGTTGTTGCAAGTTTTACGTGGCTGCTATGGGCTTCTAGCAAGAACCATTCTTACCTACGCATCAAAACCACAACGGTGTTTCGTCAAGTTTGTTGTTTTAACCTTCTTTAAGGACCGGCCGTAGTCAAATTCGATTCAACTAAAGTAGGAGAAATAGACACCCGCCAACCACCTTTATGCAAAACTAGTTGCATGTCTGTCGGTGGAACCGGTCTCATGTGCGTGTACATGTAAGGTTGGTCCGGGACGCTTCATCTCACAATACTGCCGAATCAAAATAAGACATTGGAGGTAAGCAATATGACTATTGTTGGGGATATAACTACTGGGTATGACCCGCCAGGAGGGGCCGGGTTATACCACTGACGACTTATACAATGAAGATGGCGGATCATGGCAAGTCTATTGACGGCCCAAGACCCAAAGGTGACTTGAGGCCCAAAAGGATGAACCGCCATAGGTATGACTTGTATTATAAGGCAAGCTTAGTTAAGTCATCGAGCCGGACACGTGTATATGAGCCGGCCGGGACTCTATAAGCCATCGGGCATCAACCTGTGTATATAAAGGGGTGACCCGACGGCGTTTTGACTCAAGAAACAAGAGATCGAGAACTAGGTCAAGCGTATTCGCTCCCTGGAAACTGAAACCCAAGCAATACAATCCCAAACTGGAGTAGGCCTTTACCTCCATCGCGAGGGGCTGAACTAGTATAAAGTCTATGTGTCCTTTGTCCCGATTAACCCCTTTAGGCTAACCTAGTTGTGATGGCTCCACGACTAAGTCCTTTCGCTAGGACATCTGCCGTGTTAAGTCCACGACAATTGGCGCCCACCGTGGGGCTCGCGCACGGTGGTTTCTAGTTCTTGAAGTGCAGCTTCGAAGGGATCAAGGGATATGTTGTGGGCCGGATGACCAAGAGTCGTCGCGGCAAGCTCTACATCGATGACGCAGGCTGGGGCCCCGAGGCCGGCTCAATTGAGAATGGGTACCGGGTCCCCTTCGGTGGAATCCACGTCTTCATTGGCAAGATTGGCGAACCGGGCCCTGAGCTAGACACCTGCACCGACATCATCGAGACGGCTCAGGCACAACGAATTCAGGCAGAGTCATTCTGTCTCACCTTGGATCAAAACGCTTCAAATGCCATCATGAGAAGGAGGCACCAGAGTCGTTTACCTCCGGTTTACGATGCGAGAAACCTCTTCAACACGCTTGGGGCAGAGACCAGTGATCCGCCTGTGGTGAACCGGGCAGTTGAGGCGCCCGTGACCGGAGCGCCGTTTCAGCCGCGTACTATGGATCCGCCTCGTTTGGATATGACTCCGCTCAGCATGTTCCGACACCATCGGGTCATTATTCTAACCCTTTGGATAACATGATCACTCCGGCGACACGATTGGCGGCTCTCCTAGTTGAAGGCGAGTCTCCAGCTGCGATAGAGATGCGGAGGGCCAGAGAACTTCTTCAGACAGTCGTGGCTCAACAGGCGGCTTATTCGTATAGCCGTGAACGGATTCACTCAACCCCTCGTCCAAGCCGGAGTTACAGCAGGCACATTGAGTCGTCGGCAATTTCAAGCAATGAGCAGCACCATAACCAGCCTTGTAGGCATGACCCTGCACGCGGTGGTGTCGATGCTCAGATTTTGGTGGATGAGGGCAGGGCGCGTCGGGAGGCTGAGCTGGCGGCTCAACAGCAATCTCTGGTTTATCCATCAGCATCAGTGGAGGCAGGAGTGACCTCTAGAACCTTGGGTGTGCCATGTTTAGTGCCGGCTCTGCGTAACGAGCGTTTGCCTAAGGATTTCAAGGGCCCTCGTAAGGTGCCTAATTACACGGCAGATCAACTCCTGAAGCTTGAATTGAGAGTTATGAGATGGCCATGGAGATGCTG
This sequence comes from Aegilops umbellulata, assembly GCA_032464435.1. Taxonomy (NCBI): domain Eukaryota; kingdom Viridiplantae; phylum Streptophyta; class Magnoliopsida; order Poales; family Poaceae; genus Aegilops; species Aegilops umbellulata. Next base: position 366,832,046 of record CP136054.1, on the reverse strand, counting down.
GATGTTAGTGATGCTGCATGTGCGAAGTATTTCACCATGATGTTGGATGGACCGGCTCGTACTTGGTTGAAAGGGCTGCCCGCTAACTCCATTAGATCATGGGCAGAGTTGAAAGCTCGTTTTATCCAAAAATTTAAAGACACGTGCAAGTAGCCTATGTCGATCCTGGATTTGGATTCTTGTGTCCAAGGTGAGGGTGAGTCAACAACCAATTGGGTGCGCCGAATCTCAGTTGTTATACACTCATCGGACAGTATCAATGCCGGTCCACCAATCCTGATGTTGGAGAAGAATTGCCACTTTCTCCCCCTTAAGCAGAAGCTGGGGCGGCTTAAACACCACTGCAATGACATGGGGGAACTCATGGCAGCTCTCGTCAAATATGCCGACTCTGATAGTACCAAAGACCCCGACTCTGATGAGGAGAAGGCAAGTAAATGGAAGAAGACTGGCAGTGCAAAGGGACACCAGCATAACACGGCGGGTCATGGTGGCAACGGTAAGCGCAAGGCTGAGAGTGGTTTAGACTTTGTGGCCAATACCAATATGCAGGGCAATAATCATTATAAGAAGGGAAAGCCGCCCCGGCTAGGCGAGCCAAAGTTCAACCTTGAGGCGATGATGAACCGGCCTTTCCCAAAGCATGGTACGTGGGAGAAGTCGGCCAATCATCTATGGAAGGATTGCTTCATCATGAGGGAGTACAGAAATTCCAATTTTCTCCAGAATAATCATGGGCCGAATGGCGGTTCAGGATCCGGCTCTCACGGGCCTGGCTTTGGTGGCGGCGGTTCAAACTCTGGTTTCCAAGGCCAAGGCAACCAAGGCGGTTTTAATCAGCAGTCTGGTCAAGGGAATCAACAGCAGCAATCTGGTTATCAGAGTAATCTGAAGCAGTTGAATAGTGGACAGTATCATGTATTCACCATGAGTTTATGCAAACGAGACCAGAAGATTCATAAAAGGGCGGTGAACGCAGTTGAGCCAGTGATTACCCACTACTTGTGATGGTCTGAACATCTTATTCCGTGGAGTCGTGAGGATCACCTGCCCCGGGTTGACAACCCGGGTCACTTGGGTTTAGTGGTTGCACCTCAGGTTGGAGGTTACAAATTCACTAAGGTGCTCATGGATGAAGGCAGCAGTATCAATATCCTTTACTACGAAACTTCTCGTCGTATGAGTTTGAATAACAAGGATCTTAAGCCGTCTAACACTGTTTTTCATCGTGTGGTGCCTGATACGTCTCCAACGTATCTATAATTTTTTTGATTGTTCCATGTTGTTTTATTATAAATCTTGGATGTTTTATAATCATTTTATAGTCATTTTATATCATTTTTTGGTACTAACCTATTGACATAGTGCCAAGTGCCAGTTGCTATTTTTCCATGTTTTTTGCATCATAGGAAATCAATATCAGACGAAGTCCAAATACCACAAAAATCCATGATGATTTTTTATGGGCCAGAAGGAAGGCAATGGGCCCTAGTTGCACCTGGGGGTGCCCCGAGGGGGGCACAACCCACCAAGGAGCGCCAGGAGGCCCAGGCATGTCCTGGTGGGTTGTGCCCACCTCGGGTGCCCCCCGGACTGCCTCTTTGCTCTATAAATACCCCAAAAATACCAGAACCCTAATGGCATCGACAAAATATTCATCTAGCCGCCGCAGAGTCCAGAACCACCAGATCCAATCTAGACACCATCTCAGATGGGGTTCACCACCTCCATTGGTGCCTCTCCGATGATGCGTGAGTAGTTCCTTGTAGACCTTTGGGTCCGTAGTTAGTAGCTAGATGGCTTTCTCTCTCTCGCTGAATTCTCAATACAATGGTCTCTTGGAGATCCATATGATGTAACTCTTTTGCGGTGTGTTTGTTGGGATCTGATGAACTTTGAGTTTATGATCAGTCATATCTTTTTATATCCATGAAAGTTATTTTAGTTTCTTTGATCTCTTATATGCATCATCTCTTATAGCTCATATTTCTTCTCTGGTATTTGGGTTTTGTTTGGCCAACTTGATCTATTTATCTTGCAATGGGAAGAGGTGCCCGGTAGTGGGTTCGATCTTACGATGCTCGATCCTAGTGACAGAAAGGGAACCGACACTTATGTATCGTTGCTACTAAGGATAAAAAGATGAGATCTATATCTACCGCCATATAGATAAACGGATCTTGTCTACATCATGTCATCGTTCTTATTGCATTACTCCGCTTTTTCATGAACTTAATACACTAGATGAATGCTGGATAGCGGTCGATGTGTGGAGTAATACTGGTAGATGCAGGCAGGAGCCAGTCTACTAATCTTGGACGTGATGCCTATGTAATGATCATTGCCTGGATATCATCATAATTATTTGAGGTTCTATCAATTGCCCAACAGTAATTTGTTTACCCACCATTTGTTATTTTTCTTGAGAGAAGCCACTGGTGAAACCTACGGCCCCGGGTCTTCTTTCTTATATATTTACTTTGTGACCTATTTCATTTGCACTTTTTATGCAGATCTATTAAACCAAAAATACAAAAATACTTTGCTGCACTTTATTTTATTTGCAATCTATTACAACTTTCTCCCGTCCACGCACTGTTTCTGGTGCCGTACCCCGAAAGGGATTGACAACCCCTTTAATATGTCGGGTTGCGAGGTGTTGTTATTTGTGTGCAAGGGTTGTTTACGTTGTGTTTCTTGGTTCTCCTACTGGTTCGATAACCTTGGTTTCATTTCTGAGGGAAATACCTACCGCCGTTGTGCTGCATCATCCCTTCCTCTTTGGGGAAATACCGACGCAGCTTCAAGCGACATCAAAAGGAATTTCTGGCGCCATTGACGGGGAGGATCTTCAACATAAACAGGTTCCTAATCAAAAATCTCATCTCCTTGCAATTTACATTATTCGCCATTTGCCTCTCGTTTTCCTCTCCCCCACTTCACAAAAATTTGCCGTTTATTCGCCTCTCTTTTTCCGTTCGCCGTTTTCTTGCCGGATCTGTTTTTGAGTGCAATCTTGTCATGTAGTCATCATGACTCAAGAGAACACCAAGTTATGTGATTTCTCAAATACAAACAACAATGATTTTATTGGCGCTCCGCTTGCTCCTCCCGCCACTAGTGCGGAGACTTGTGATATTAATACTCTTTCCTGAATCTTGTTATGAAAGTCCAATTTTCCGGTACTCCTAATGAGAATGCCGGGTCCCATCTTAATACCTTCCTGGAATTATGCAATATGCAAAATAAAAAACATGTGGACAATGATGTGGTCAAGATGAAATTATTTTCGTTCTCTTTGCGTGATTCTGTAAAAAAAGTTCTCTTCTTTGCCTCGCAATAGTATCGATTCTTTGAATAAGTGCAAAGATGCTTTTATCACTAAGTATTTTCCTCCCACAAAAATTATTTCCCTTAGAACCCAGATCATGAATTTCAAGCAACTTGAACATGAGCATGTTGCACAATCTTGGGAAAGGATGAAAATGATGCTAAGGAATTGCCCAACTCAAGGGTTAAATCTTTGGATGATCATACAAAAAAATTATGTGGGGTTGAATTTTGTTTCTCGTAATCTTTTAGATTCCGCCGCGGGGGGTACTTTTATGGAAATTACTTTGGGTGAAGCCACCAAATTGCTTGATAATATCATGGCAAATTATTCACAATGGCATACCGAAAGAGCTCCTACTAGTAAAAAAGTTAATTCGGTTTGAGTGATAAAGTTGATGCTCTTATGAAATTGGTTGCTAGTAAAAGTTTTCCTATTGATTGTAATGATATGCCTTTGTCTACTTTGTTTGAGCAAAATAGTTATGCCATTTATGTGAATTTTATCTCAAGAAATAATTTCAACAACAATGCTTATAGAGGTAATTTTAATCCTAGGCCTTTTCCTAGTAATTCCTCTAATAATTATGGTAATTCCTATGGAAATCAATCTTACAATAATAATAGGAACACCTCTGATCTTGAGAATAATATTAAAGAATTTATTAACACACAAAAAGTTTTCAACTCTTCCATAGAAAAAAAGTTGAATAAGATTGATGATTTGTCTTGAAGTGTTGATAGAATTGCTCATGATGTGGTAAATCTCAAGATGAAAATTTTTGTGCCTAAATTTATGAATCAATTAAAGCTCTTTATGTTTCAATGGATTAAAGTAAGAAAAGAACTGCTATGCTTAGAGCTAAAAGAGAATTTTTAGAGAAAGCTTTTTCTAGTGATTATTCTTGCAAAGATGATGAAGATCTTAAAATGATTGGTGTTTCTTCTATTGATTCCTTGTTTAGTAAAGTTAAGAATGATGAAAAAGGGACTGGAGAAGAGTCAACTTTACATAGAAGGCGTCCCAATATTTCAGAGGGTGAAAATCTTGTTGAGAAAATTGATGAAAGTGGGTTTGGAGAGGTCAAAACTTTAGCTAGTGATGTGCCCACTCTTTTGGATTGCAAAGACTTTAATTATGATAGTTTCTCTTTGATTGATTGTATTTCTTTGTTTCAATCCATGATAAATTCACCTCATGCTTATGAACAAAATAAAGCTTTTACTAAACATATTGTTGATGCTATGATGAAAGCTTTAGAAGAAAATTTGGAATTAGAAGTTTCAACTCCTAGAAAATTGCATCATGAATGGGGACCTACTATCAAAGTCAATATTAAAAATTATGAGTGTTTTGCTTTGTGTGACTTGGGTGCTAGTGTTTCTATAATTTCTAAATCTTTATGTGATGTGCTTGGTCTTACTAATTTTGAAGAATGTTCATTGAACTTGCACTTGGCGGATTCTACTGTTAAAAAGCTATTGGAAGAACTAATGATGTTATTATTCTTGCAAATAGGAATTATGTGCCCATAGATTTTATTTTTCTTGATATTGATTGCAATCCGTCTTGTCCAATTATTCTTGGTAGACCATTTTTACGCACTCCCGGTGCCGTGATTGATATGAAAGAAGGCAATATTAAGTTCCAATTTCCTTTAAGGAAAGGTATGGAACACTTTCCTAGAACTATAATTAACCACCTTATGAATCAATCATGAGGGCATCTTATGGATCTCGAACCAAAGATGACAAAACTTAGATCCTTGATTTATGCCTAGCTAAGGGCGTAAAACTATAGCGCTTGTTGGGAGGCAACCCAATGAATAAAATATATTTTTGCTTTTTGCTTTCTGTTCTTGAGTGTTAGCACAATTATAATACTGGTATTATTGTGTTTTTATGTTTTAATTAGTGTTTGTGCCAAGTAGAACCAATCGGATCTTCTTGGGTGATATTTGTTTGATCTTGCTGAAAAAGACAGAAACTTTGTGCTCACTAAAATAATTGTTTAAATTCACCAGGACGTGATAAAACTCTAATTCTTTTTGCAGAAGATCTATAAACAAATTATCCAGGTTGTCCTCGTTTTTCAGAATTTTTGGGGTTCCATAAGTATTCTAACAAATCAGATTTCTAGAGACTATTCTGTTTTGACAGATTCTGTTTTCTTTGTGTTGTGTGCTTATTTTGATGGCTCTATGGTTTTATTTGATGAGTTTTTGCCATAGAAAAGTTGTAATACAGTATATATAATGCAAAAACAAAATAAGAATTGGTTTTATACAATACTTATAGTAGTAGTTCATTTTCTTACACTAACGGATCTCACGAAAGTTTTGTTGAGTTTTTTGTGATTGAAGTTTTCAAGTTTTGGGTTATCTTACAATGGATGAAGGAAGGATGTAAGAGCCTAATATTTGGGATGCCCCGGCATCCCAAGCTATTATCCAAAAATGAGCAACCAACTAAGCTTGGGGATGCCCCCGAGTGGCATCCCCGCTTTTTTCCAACAACTATCGGTATTTTACTCAAGGTTATATTTTTATTCATCACATGATATGTATTTTACTTGGAGCGTCTTGTATGATATGTGTTTTTGCTTGTTTTATTTTGTGTTTTAAGTGATCAATCCTTGCTGGACACACCTATTTTAGAGAGACAAAATTATATCATGATTTTTTAGAATTGCTCTCTATGTTTCACTTAAATATTTTATGAGCTAGGACTTGCTCTAGTGCTTCATTTATATCTTTTTGAGCAGGGTGTGCTTAGTATTTTTGAAGAAATACTCTATTGCTTCACTTGGATTTATTTGAGAGTTAGTTAAATTTTGAAGAAATTCTCTCTTGCTTCACTTAAATTATTTTGAGAGAAACAAAATTTGTTATGCTCATGATCTTCACTTATTTTTGTTTGAGCTTATGAAAAGCAACACATGAAAATTAGTCCCAAAGTGATAGATATGCAAGAAGGATAAAGTAAAAAAATGTCATGAAGATCATTGGACAAAATAAACTTGATTCTTAGTAATAGTTTTGAGATATGATGGTGTGATATGTGAGTTATGTTGATGAGTAATTGTGCTCTAGTAAGAATATTGGTGCTAAGGTTTGTGATTCCCTATGCATGCACGAAAGTCAATAATCATGCAATGAAAATTATATCCTACTTGTGGTGCATTATTCGGTGTTAATTATGCTTAATGCTTGCATATGAGATTATTCGTTTCTTGGTTGGTCGCTTCCCAATCTTTTGCTAGCCTTCATTTTGCACTAAGTATGATTTCTACTTGTGCATCCAAACTCCTTTAAACCAGTTTTGCCACATGAGTCCACTATATCTACCTATATGTGGTATTATTTTCCTGTTCTAAGAAAATTTGCATGTGACATCTCTAATTTTCAAAATAAACTTAAAGTGCTAGTTATCGACTAGAGGGGGGTGAATAGGCGATTTTTATGAAAGTCTTCAAAACACGGGGGCTTTGAAGACAAACAGTAGAAATGGACCTATTAATATGCAGCGGAAGGTAGACTACACTAGACAAGCCATAGTCAAGTAAGCAAAGTAGTGGAATCATGAAGACTATTAGCAGTCAGGTAGTATGGATCACGATGGAAGATAGTATGAAGCCAAACAACAATAGTATTCACTCAGTGATGCCAATCAGATCATGCAAGCAGGCAATGACTTCACGAAGACGTATTGTAAGTAAAGAGAGGTAAGAGATAGAACCAGTTGCTTGGCGAGGACAAGGATTTGTTGGATCAGTTCCAGTTGCTGTGACAACTGTACGTCTGGTTAGGGAGGCTGAGATTTAACTCAGAAGACCGCGTCTTCACCTTATTCCCCTTGAGCTAAGAACACTTAGTCCTCGCCCAATCACTGTGGTAAGTCTTCAAGGTAGACTTCCAAACCTTCACAGACTTCGTTCACCGGCAATCCACAATGACTCTTGGATGCTCAGAACGCGACACCTAACCGGCTAGAGGATTCACAGTCCTCAAGTGTAACAAGTCTTTAGATCACGTAGACAGAAAGACTTCAGTGATGCCTAACACTCTTTGGCTCTGGGTGTTTTGGGCTTTGTTCTCACAAGGATCTCTCTCTCAAACGCTTCGGAGGTGGGTTGCTCTCAAATGACAAAAGCCATGCACTAACCCTGAGCAGCCAACGATTTATGGTGTAGGGGGTGGGCTATTTATAGCCAGGAGGCAACCAGACCAGATTTGTCCGAAATGACCCTGGGTCACTAAGGAACTGACACGTGTCCAACGGTCAGATTTCAAACACACGCGACAGCTTGACTTGGGCTACAAGTAAAGCTGACTCATCCAGCTCTGGATAAGATTTGCTCTCATTGTCTTCGCTTGAAGACATAGGATTTGGTTGATCATCACATCAGTCACTCTGACTTTGTTCACTTGGACCCCACTTAACAGTGCGGTGGTTCCTATGACTCAACAAAGAAGAAAAGGAAACTACAAAACAACTATGTCTTCGTACTCCATAGTCTTCACGTGAATGTCTTCTTAAGTCATAATCTTCGTTGTGAATATCTTCACCAGACCACCATTGTCTTCAATGTCTTCACAGATTTTTAGGGGTCATCTCTGGTAGGTAAACCGAATCAATGTGGGACTACTACCTGTGTTATCCTGCAATTCTCACAAACACATTAGTCCCTCAACCAAGTTTGTCGTCAATACTCCAAAACTAACTAGGGGTGGCACTAGATGCACTTACATTCTCCCCCTTTTAGGTTATTGATGACAAACAGGTTGAAGTTTTCAACGGGGATAAAAGAATGTGAGAGTTTAAGAATTAAAGCATTGTCTTCATAAGTGGCAAAAGGGTCCCCCTGAAGATGTGCATATAAGTAGTTTGCTTTTGAATGCAAATGCACATGGAAGGTTTTACTTTGTGGAGATCCTCTTCAACTTATGAAGACCATTCATCATGCATATAAAGATATAACGAAGATAATGACATGCATAATGAAAAATGGACGTCTGCGGAATGACTTCATGTGAAATTTATCATCGCATCACAAACTGACAAAAAAGTAGCAGACAACCATCAAGTTTAAGTGTTACAACCCAAAGAACCAAATGTATCAAAATACGAGAGTTGTAAACACTTGGCAAATATAGCAACCACCCATAAGGACCCGCTTGAAGACTATCAACTCATATGCTTCTCCCCCTTTTGTCAGTAAGGACCAAAAAGGTTTGAAGACATAGAGTATCTACTCGTTCCCATCAGGAGTAGATGAAGGAGCAGGGTCGTCGCTTGAGTTTGGTGGTGCAGAAGGGCCTGGTGTAGTGTCGAGATGCAGTGCAGCCATGGTTGGTGAAGTGGCGTCATCTTCTTCATCGACGACTCTCTCAACAACAGTTGCAGCCGAAGATGAATACTCAGAATCTTTTATTGATGGAGTGCGGCGCCAGCTTGCATTGTGTGGAGGTCTGGAGTCAAATTAGAAGCCTTTTGTGAAGCCATCTTCGCAAAGATCTTCTTCAGGGCATAGCAGTGTGAGACTCTTCCAAGGCCGCCGACAGGCTTCATGGGCTATGAAGGAGTTCTTGGTGGCCAAGTTTCTGATGTGATTGACATCCACCATGATACTCTGCATCTGACGCTTTAGCCAGTCATGGTCCTTGTCCTGCTTCTGATGTAAGGCAACAAGAAGCTCTCGGTCATTGATAACGCTTCCGAGGCCTTTGAGCGACTGTACTGGATGTGGCTTCAGTGTTGGCACAATGGGGCTCACGCATATTGCCAGCCAGAGGGTAAGCAAGAGTAGCAACATTTGGTACATAAATCCCTTCTATTGGCTGTGTGAAGCTTTGGCGATCAACATTATGAAGATATAGGGGTTCTTTGGCAGGCTCCAGGTACATGGCTTCAACTGACAGATCAACCTTAGGGAGAAAAACAAGATGGTTGTGCGCTGAGGAATGATAATCAACAGATGAATGGAGTTTGATCAGGCGCATCACCCATGGATCATAAAACTTCAGGCCAAACAGATCAATCCTAGATGCAGCAAGTTGTCTGATGAACAAGTCCTGGGAATTGAATCTGATGCCATTGACAATATAGAATACCAAAGTCTTCATTGTTCCTTCTAGTTTGGCTTCAGAAGAATATCCCTTGATTGGCCACAGAGTACGCCTCAGTATATGATACACTACGCGGGGCAAGTACTCGAGGTCTTTGACAAAGAATTCCTCGGGATAGTCAGCATATTGAGGCAATGGCTTCATCATGCTGAGCATCTGGCTCATATTCGGCTCGGGCTTCTGGAATATACTTTGTAGTTCATTTTGGTGTAGCTAACAACCAGGCTCATAGAGCTCACCTGGAATGGGCAGGGAAGACAACTCGATGATTTCTTGAGCTTTGGCTTCATGATGCACATCCCTTGACATCCACTCAAGGATCCATGTCTTCGGATCCCTGTTGTAGCCACGAATGTGAAGAGTGGCATAGAACTGCAGCAGAAGCTCTTCATTCCAGTGCTCCTTGTCAGTTACAAATTGTAGAAGGCCAGCATCTGTAAAATAGTCCAGAGCTTCTTCAAGACAGGGCAGCCCAGCAATAGCTTCACAGTCAAGGCGCATGTGTGGAAAGATTCACCCTTGATTGTATAGAATGCAGGAGTAGTAGCTGCGCTGCTGATAGCTCCAAAATCGATCAGATGAGATCCTTGGCTTCAAGTAAGGATTCTTGGCGCTGTTGAAGAAGGCGTTGTGGGCTCTGAAGCTGTTGATGCTGAAGGATCCTGGCGATGTAGCAGCACCTGGAAGCCTTGGCAGCCTTGGTTTTGGCTTCTGAACTTGTGGCCTCTGCTCCACATGATAGTCATATTGAGTTGCGGGAGCAGTGGGAGGCACCATGATGGTCCACCGAACGGTGACAAGTTCACCACGATTATAGGCCTGCTCAATGGTGTGTGGCCTTGGGGGTGGAACAATGACATCAGCATTCACATTGGCTTCTGGTTGCTCATGAGCTTCAGGCACCACATTAGCTTCAGGAGCTTCAGCAGCTTCAGGCGCCACATGGTCTTCAGCCATGACAGTGTCATTGACTTCAGCATCATTATTTGTGGCTGCCTCAGTAGTTTCAACCTCCGTTTGTTCAGTAACAGGAGGGTCGGGCACAGTTGCATTCTCCTCGAGAATGACTTCTTCAGTGATAGGGGGTGTCTTGTTGAGGGCGGTCGGCCCATGAATCATCCTGAGCAATTGGCATGAAAGGATGACCAACGCTGATGAGTTTGTTGTTTGTAAGAACAGGCGATGATACCAGTTGATGCTCGAGTTGAGGAAGGACTTCATCATCTTCAACATTGTCTTCACGACCAATGTCTTCAGCTGTGATGGGGTCAACAACTGGAACTTCTTCATCTTCAGGAGCCTCTGTGAAAGCAGGCTCGTGGATCACAAGTTGACGCTCTTGGTTGGTGGAGGCTGGACGGGCAACAAAAATGGGCTCGACAACAAGAGGCTCAGAGGCCGCAACACGCTCTTTCTTTGAAGATTTCTTCAATTTCTTCTTTGATGGGGCACCATTAGTAGCATTCTTGTGCTTGTGCTTCTTGGCTTCGGCTTCAGCTGCCCTTGTCTTCTTTAGTTCTGAAGCTGCTGAGGGGACCTTAGGCTTCGAGCCAGTCATGCTGGCAGGGAAGACAATGCGAGGTGCTTCCTGCTTTGATGCTTCAGCTTGGGCCACAACATGCTTCTTCTTTTGTTTGGCAGCCATCTTGGGGTCAATGCCAGGACGCCCAAGAGCCTTGCGCTTCTCAGCCTCATTGTGTGCTTGAACACATTTCTCTGCAAAGTATTTCATCCGCTCTCGTGAGCCTTTAGCTTCATCACGTTTCTTGTGAAACTCTTCCTTGAGGTCATGCAACATCTACTTGAAGATCTAAACATCTGCCATGCTGAGCTTGGCCATGTTCTTCTTGAAGTGAGCCTTCTCATAATCAATTTTGTTCTTCAGCTCAACAATCTTCTGAGCCAAGGCCAACTCATTAGCAATGGCTCCGTGGAAGGTGATGCTGATGTCCACTGGCAGGTGAAGATCATCAATGCTGAGGCTTAGGTCATCAAACCACTCGTCGATGAAGTTGTTCAGAATATCCACGTCAAAGAGGGGCAGATCGTTGAATATCTTCGCCTCTTGCTTGCTCTTGATCAGTAGCTCAAGGGCGTCATCACCAAGATCTTCGTCGCTTGACAGATCAATGGTTTCATCTTTGTTCCGCTGAATGGCAGCTGGAGTAAGTTCATGCCCAGAAATCTTCATGGGCTTCTCCGTCTTCTTGGAGACACGAGAAAGATCTTCACATTGCACACTGGATTCAGGAGGTGCAGTGGCCAATGGCTTCACAATTGAAGCTTTTGGTGCGGCAGAGGGCTTTGAAGTCTTTCTCTTCTTCTTCGTTGGCTTCGGTGGAGCAGGCGCATCTTAAGAGTCTGCGTCATCACCTGATTGCTCCATAGTGGCCCTCTGAGCAGCTATATGAGAGAGGACGCCATCGAAATTGTTGAAGGGGCCGATGACGTTGGGATTGGCATCGCGTGTGCCATCAGCCCTAGGAGCAGATGGACCAGGGTTGAAGTTCAGGCCTAGATCCTTCTTGTTCTTCACAACAGAATCTTTTGCAAACTGATAGTTGCACTTGAAAAGATTATCTTCACGACACCATAACAAAGATGATGGGTCGGCATTTTGTGGCTTCGATCCGCGAACCATACATGGGTAGAAGCCTTGAGCAATGGCTTCAGACTGGGACTTGGGCTGCAGATTTCTGTATAGAATGTCTCTCCATGGTCGCTTGATAGCATTCTTCTCTGCATATTCAGGGGTTACGAAGTTGTATTTGAACCATTCCTCTGCCCAATATCTACGAATCCACTGGATTCGAGTCTTGCGCTGGCCATAGCTCTCTTCAGGATCATCTTGTACATTTCAAATAGATCTGGAGGCAAATCCTTGGCTGTATCCCCACGGCGCTGCCTGCTGCCCTTTCTAGCTGACTTCTCTGTGGCCATTATATTCAAACCGAATGGCTTCAAGACATTGAATGGCTTCCTTTTGCTGGTCAGACATGAACTGTCTTCAGGAGAGTTGATGTGACGCTGCAAGAACTCTGCAAATGAATGCAGACTATGAGAACCAAGGGATTCTCCCACGGACATGTACCTGTGACAGGATTAGAGGTGCGAGGGAAGGGGAAGAGGTCATATGCATTCTCAGAAGATTTTGAAGATAAATCAGTTTGAAGACATTGACCTCATAGTGTGAAGACATTCACTTATTTGATGAGAGTTGGTTCCAGATTTGTACGAATCCATGAATAAGTACAAGTGAGGAATCTAACTAGTTATGACGCATAAGTGAATATACTTGGCATGATATGAGATGCAAAACGAGACAGATCCAGATTTGGAAGTCAAGAAACCACTTTTGTTTGAAGTGGATGGATTTGACGGATCAAAAAAGGCAGTAAAAAGTAAGTTTTATTTACCGCTGACGAACTGCTAGACGAGGTCGAGAGAGAGAGGCCGAGTAGTTCAATCTCCCGCGCCCTTACTCGGCGGCGGAAGACACCTACGGCGGCAGCGAAGAGGACGAGGTCCGCGGCCGGCGTGAGGACAGTGTCGAAGAAGTCGCTGCAGCAAAGCGCTTCGTCTCCGGCATCGACTCGAGCTAGCGGAAGCGGTAGGGTTTGTGCGAGGTGGCGAGGTGGATGTAATGCCCCGGATTCGATGCGCCAGGTGTCTTCCATTTATTCGCCGTCGTTGCCATGTCATGTGCTTGCGTGTTGCACTTTGCCATGTCATCATCTGCATGTCATATCATGTCATCATGTGCATTGCATTGCATACGTGTTCGTTTCATGCATCCGAGCATTTTCCCCGTTGTTCGTTTTGCAATCCGGCACTCCTATGTCCCCCGGCGCCCCCTTTTGCCTCTTTTCGTGTGCGGGTGTTAAACTTTCTCGGAATGGACCGAGGTTTGCCTAGCGGCCTTGGTACACCATCGGTAGACCGCCCGTCAAGTTTCGTGCCATTTGGAGTCCATTTGATACTCCAACGGTTAACCGGGTAACCGCAAAGGCCTCTTTGGAGTTGCAGCCCAACACCCCTCCAAACAGCCCAATAACCCATCTAAGTCATCTCCATGTTCTCGGTCGTTCGATCACGATCGTGTGGGCGAAAACCGCGCCTCATTTGGACACTCCCACCTCCTTCTGCCTATAAATATGTGCACCCCTCCGAAATTTCCGGTCCAAAACCCTAGTCTATCTCCTCCCCACGCCGCCGAACGCGTCCACGCCGCACCGGACACGTCCACCGCCGACCGCCACGTTGCTCCAACCAATCCGAGCTTGCCATGTCGCCTCGTCCGCCGCCCGAGCCAATCCACCACCGCCACGTCGCCGCGCCCCCCCACCTCTCTCCTCCGCGCCTGCCACGTGGCACCCCGGCCACCGCGCGCGCCGCCGGCCCGCGAGGCCCGCGGCCGGCCCCCGGAGCCCGAACCACCGCCCGGCTCCGCCCGCGTGCCCCGCCGCCCTTCCGCCGCCTCGCGCCGCCTCCCCGCCGCCGGCGCTGTTCGCCGCCACCGGCCGCCGCGCGCCGCCGACAGCGCCGCCCCTCCGCTGGCGCCGCTCCGCCTCCCGCGCGCCGCCTCGCCAGGGCGCCGCGCCCGCTCGCCCGCGCTGCGCCGCCACGTTCCCCGCCGCCCTCCTCGACGCCGGCCGCCACCGACCTCACCGGCGCCCGCCGCCACCTGCGCCGAGCTCGCCGCCACCTCGTCGTCCGGCCCTGCTCCGCCTCCGCCGGCGTCGGATCCGGTCGGACCCGACCTCCCCGACGCCTCTCCGGTCTCCTTCCTCCTCTCCGACCAACTCCGGCGTAGATTCTGGCGAACCTCGTTTCGCGTGCCCCGAAACCCTAGATCCATTTTCGGGAGGTAAATTTCCACTAAGTCCCAGGATTTCAGCATTATGTGCCCCTGTTCATTGCATCATAGATCTCTGCATACTGCTCCGTTTTGTGTGCATGATATATCAAAATGCTCATCTGGTTGTGCTTTTCATTTTATTCCATTGTGCCATTTCATTAGAGTTGATCTTGATGCCCTAATCATCGTTGCAAGACTGCTATATAATGTTGTCTGCTGTAGTTTATCAGAATATGCTCATTTGTCATTTTTGTATCTTTTTGTGTGATTTTCTTTTGAGCATGAAGTCTACATGTGTTATAAGCTATGACATGCCATCTTTGCTGTGGAGCAACTAATTCTTCATGATATTCCTTGTGTTAATTATTACAAGCTTGCAAAGTAGCCCCCGTGATGTTGTTGATTTCAGAGCCTTAGAATTTCACCAAGTCTGTGTGCTGTTATTTTCATGCCATGTATTCTTGTTGCTACAGTGATATCCATGCCTCTTTTGAGTATATTCAGTAAGGATGTTTTGGACATATGGATATGCTCTATCCATCCATGCCTCCTTTTGCATTTATGGAGTGCTCTAGCATGTCTTAATCTTGCTCTACTTTTGCTATAAAATATTCCTGGCAGATTGTTAACATGTTTAGCAGTTTTGCCTAGCTTGTTGTTGTTGATCCTTGTATGCTATGTTGTTGTTCTTGCCATGTCTAGCTTCTATGCCATGTCTAGTTGCTGGTTGTATACTTTGTTTGTGATGCAATGTCTCGTAGTGAGCGCATCGAGCTCACCAACATGCCTACTTGTTATCTGTTTTGCCATGCTCCAGTTTTTCACTAAGTCTGAATATGTTTATGTTTTTGCTATGTTCACATGCTTGCAATTGTATTCTCTGATCCCTTTTGGCTTATGGTCAGTAAGGGACTTTTTTTATATGCTTTGAGTAGATTCATTCCATGCTCTAGTTTGACATGATAGCTTGACGTAACATGTTGTTTGATAGCTCTAAACTTTGCAACCTGATGTTATTTCTGCCATGTCCTGAAATTCTGCCAAGTATGTGAATCTGTTATTATTTGCAATCTTGCCATGCCCTTTTGAGCATGTTCTATTATTTTCTGGAGATAGCTCAGTGTTCATTTTTTGTCATGCTTTACCTGTACATCATGTCCATTCCTTTTGTTATCATGTTATGGTCTTGTAGCATGTTGTTTTGATGCTTGCTAGATGCCTACTTGCTGTTATGGACAGATTGTTGTCATATCTTGTATAGTGTATGTGTTGAACCGTTGCTCCGTTTTGAGTGTGCTCTATATGAAACTTACTTAGTTTTGCATGTAGCTTCATGTTACCTTGTTGGATCCATGTTTTGAGGTGTTTGCTTGATGTTTGAATGCATTTTGCATCGATGCCATGTTTATCTTGTTTTGCTCATATCTTCTAGGCCGTAACTCCGAATCTAATGAACTTTATATGTAACTTGTCTATAATTTCTTGTAGATCATCTTGGTGCATCTTAACTTGCTGTTTAACAACTTGAACTTCAGGTTTATTCAGATCTGGACCAATTTCGAAATTTGCATATGAGGACTTACCGGAATTGTTCCATGTTGTTTCCGGCCTCATTTAAACTTGCTTTGATGTGTTGCTCTTGTATGCATCATCTCTTGCCATGAGTAGTATCATGTAGCCTTGCCATGCATCATACTTGGTTAAGCATCATGCCTTGTTCATGTGTGGTGTGTTTACCGTGTTGTGTGCTTCTTCTCGATAGGTCCCGTTTCGTTGCGATCGTGAGCATTCGTTCGTCTACGCTTGGTTCGTCTTCGTGGCTTCATCTTCTTCATGGACTCGTTCTTCTTCCTTGCGGGATTTCAGGCAAGATGACCATCACCTTGGATCTCATTACTATCATTGCTATGCTAGTTGCTTCGTTCTATCGCTATGCTGCGTTACCTACCACTTCCTAGCAAACCGTTGATTGGCTATGTTACCGTTTTTGCTCAGCCCCTCTTATAGCGTTGCTAGTTGCAGGTGAAGATGAAGATTGCTCCATGTTGGATTATGTTTATGTTTATTGTTGGGATATCACAATATCTCTTATACTATTAATGCATCTATATACTTGGTAAAGGGTGGAAGGCTCGGCCTTATGCCTGGTGATTTGTTCCACTCTTGCCGCCCTAGTTTCCATCATATCGGTATTATGTTCCCGGATTTTGCGTCCCTAACGCGGTTGGGTGATTTATGGGACCCCCTTGACAGTTCGCTTTGAATAAGACTCCTCCAGCAAGGCCCAACATTGGTTTTACCATTTGCCTACCACCTATCCCTTTCCCTTGGGTCAGCCAGCCCGAGGGTCATCTTATTTTAGCCCCCCCCGGGCCAATGCTTGTCTAAGTGTTGGTCCGAACCGAGCCGCCTGCGGGGCCACCTCGGGGAAACTCGAAGCCTGGTTTTACTCGTAGCCTGTCTCATCCGGTGTTCCCTGAGAACGAGATATGTGCAGCTCCTATCGGGATTGTCGGCGCATCGGGCGGTCTTGCTGGTCTTGTTTTATTACTGTCGAAATGTCTTGTAGCCGGGATTCCGAGACTGATCGGGTCTTCCCGGGGAGAAGGAATATCCTTCGTTGATCGCGAGAGCTTATAATGGGCTAAGTTGGGACACCCCTGCAGGGTTTGAACTTTCGAAAGCCGTGCCCGCGGTTATGTGGCAGATGGGAATTTGTTAATGTCCGGTTGTAGTAAACTTGAAGTAAACTCTTCTAAAATACACCAACCGTGTGTGTAACCGTGAGTGTCTCTTTTCGGGGTTGATCGAGAGGAGAACACGGTTTCTGGGTTATGCCTGACGTAAGTAGGAGTTCAGGATCACTTCTTGATCATTACTAGTTGACGACCGCTTGCTTTGCCTCTCTTCTCGCTCTTATTTGCGTAAGTTAGCCACCATACATGCTTAGTCGCTGCTGCAACCTCACCACATTACCCCTTTCCTTACCTATTAAGCTTTGCTAGTCTTGATACCCATGGTTATGGGATTGCTGAGTCCTCGTGGCTCACAGATTACTACAACACCAGTTGCAGGTACAGGTTATGCGATGATCATGACGTGAGAGCGATGTTTATTTGTGTTGGAGTTCTTCTTCTGCTTCTTCTTTGATTGAGGGATAGGTTCCTGGTCGGCAGCCTGGGCTAGCAGGGTGGATATTGTTTGATTTTCTGTTTATGTTTCATCCATAGTCGGATGTTGATCTTGTATATGATGTATTGTTGTATTCATGTGTCATTGGATGTATTGGATGTATCCCCACTATTATGTAATGTTGATGTAATGATATCCACCTTGCAAAAGCGTCTTCAAGATGCGCTTCTATCCTTGGGGGGACCTTCGAGTTCCTTTAGGATAGGGTAGCATCTTGGGCGTGACAGTGAAAGAAGAGATAATGACCGCGGTGAGTTGTGTATTTATAAGGAAAGGGGCAGCACAATGTAATTACGTAGGTGCCCCTAGCGGTTCACATCTGAAGGACACGTGGCATGCACGCAACATATTGGAAGTTGTTCCATGTTCCCCCGCACGCCTGGATTGTCGGGTGGTCGTTCCGGCTTCTCTGGTATTCAGGCAATCAGGATATGGCATTAAAAACAGATTTAAACTTTTGTCACTTTGTCTTCTGTTGCAAGGATTTAGAGAAGACAATTGACAAGTTTCAAAAGAATGCATATGATTTGGATAGATAGAATTTGAGATAGAAGCACAGAAAGGGTTAGGGTCCGATCACATTCACTTAGATCAAGAAAATGCAAACATGAAGACATAGCTATAAGCGAATGTTGTAGAGGACAGAACACGAATATATGTATACTCAGCATAAGACCAAATCAACATTGTGAAGATAAGCATGAAGTCAAATCAATGTTGAAGACAAACCAAATGAGAAGACTTTGCTGTTATGACGCCAATGGAAACACTTCAGACAAGAAATTAGTGGTGGCGTTAGCCACCGTATAGGAAGTATTAGACCCAGACACGGCGCACAATTATCGTGGTGCTCCGAAGTCAAATTCCGCGTTAATGTATTCACACTTAGAGTGTATGTCTTCATTGATTGAAGATATACTTTACTTTGTGTGTTGCACATCTAAGTCATCAACATGCATAAGCGTTAGGATGTGTGTCCAATCACAGGACATTTGAGGATTCTAAGATATTTACCTCACACTGCAACTTGCAAAACCTTTTCTCATCCAAGGGCTTTGTGAAGATATCTGCCAATTGCTCTTCAGTGTTGACGTGAATGATATCAATATCTTCCTTCATAACATGATCTCTGAGAAAGTGATGACGGATTTGAATGTGCTTTGTCTTCGAGTGCTGGACTGGGTTGTTGGCAAACTTGATGGTGCTTTCATTGTTGCAGTAAAGTGGTACTTGCTTCAGGTGGATGCCATAGTCCTTGAGAGTTTGCTTCATCTATAGAAGCTGAGCGCAGCAAGATCCAGCAGCAATGTATTCAGATTCAGCTGTGGAGAGAGAGACACATAGTTATGCTTCTTTGAAGACCAACAAACAAGAGATCATCCAAGAAAGTGACATGTGCCTGATGTGGACTTGCAATCAACCTTGTCACCAGCATAATCAACATCTGAGAATCCAACTAGATCAAACTCTGAGCCCTTTGGATACCATAATCCTAGTGCTGGGGTGTAAGACAAATATTGAAGAATTCACTTCACAGCTAAGTGATGTGATTCCTTTGGTGCCGCTTGGAATCGGGCACACATGCAAACGCTAAGCATTATATCTAGCCTAGATGCACATAAATAGAGTAAAGAACCAATCATGGAGCGGTATACCTTTTGATCGAACTCTTTACCATTGTCGTCGGGACCCAATTGACCTTTGGTTGGCATTGGCGTCGTGTACCCTCTGCAGTCTTGCATTCCAAACTTCTTCAGGCAATCTTTGAGGTAATTTTCTTGAGATATAAAGATTTCGTTGCTCTGCTGATGGATTTGAAGACCAAGGAAGAATTTCAGCTCACCCATCATGGACATCAGATATTGTTCTTGCATCATGTGTGCAAACTCATCACTGTATCTCTTGTCAGTGCAGCCGAAGATAATGTCATCCACATAGATCTGGCACACAAACAGTTCACCATCGTATGTCTTCATGAAGAGAGTGGGATCCAGGGAACCAGGTTTGAAGCCTTTGCTCTTCAGGAAGTCTTTGAGTGTGTCATACCAAGCACGAGGGGCTTGTTTGAGGCCATACAGTGCCTTATTGAGCTTGTATACCATGTCAGGATGTTTTGGATCTTCCAAACCAGGTGGTTGTACAACGTACACTTCTTATTCAATCTTCCCATTGAGAAAAGCACTCTTCACATCCATTTGGTACAGGAGGATGTTGTGATGGTTGGCATAGGCTAGCAGTATCTTCAGGTTGGCTCGGTGTAGAAATGATAAGTTCCTCTTCAGCCCGTGCTTCTGAAGGTATGATTTCTCTAGTACCCATAAGCTTGATCGATTCACTAGGTGGGACTTCATCTAGCACATTTGGCGGGTGCTCTCTTTGCGAGCCGTTAGTCTCATCGAACCGCACATCCGCAGTTTCAACCACTTTATAGTGAAAGAGGTTGAAGACTCTGTGGGAGTGCGAATATTTTCCGTATCAAAGCATAAAACCTTCATGTGCTTGATAACCCACAAGTATATGGGATCGCAACAGCTTTCGAGGGTAGATTATTCAACCCAAATTTATTGATTCGACACAAGGGGAGCCAAAGAATATTCTCAAGTATTAGTAGTTGAGTTGTCAATTCAACCACACCTGGAAACTTAGTATCTGCAGCAAAGTGTTTAGTAGCAAATAAATATGATGGTGGTGGTAACGGTAACAAAAGAGCAATGAAAGTAAAAGTAATATTTTTGGTATTTTGTAGTGATTGTAACAATAGCAACGGGAAAGTAAATAAGCGTAAACCAGTATATGGAAAGCTCGTAGGCATTGGACCGGTGATGGATAATTATGTCGGATGCAGTTCATCACGTAACAGTCATAACATAGGGTGACACAGAACTAGCTCCAATTCATCAATGTAATGTAGGCATGTATTCCGAATATAGTCATACGTGCTTATGGAAAAAAGAACTTGTATGACATCTTTTGTCCTACCCTCCTGTGGCAGCGGGGTCCTATTGGAAACTAAGGGATATTAAGGCCTCCTTTTAATAGAGAACCGGAACAAAGCATTAGCACATAGTGAATACATGAACTCCTCAAACTAAGGTCATCACCGGGAGTGGTCCCGATTATTGTCACTTCGGGGTTGCCGGATCATAACACATAGTAGGTGACTATAGACTTGCAAGATAGGATCAAGAACACACATATATTCATGAAAACATAACAGGTTCAGATCTGAAATCATGGCACTCGGGCCCTAGTGACAAGCATTAAGCATAGCAAAGTCATAGCAACATCAATCTCAGAACATAGTGGATACTAGGGATCAAACCCTAACAAAACTAACTCAATTACATGATAGATCTCATCCAACCCATCACCGTCCAGCAAGCCTACGATGGAATTACTCACGCACGACGGTGAGCAACATGAAATTGGTGATGGAGGATGGTTGATGATGACGACGGCGACGAATCCCCCTCTCCGGAGCCCCGAACGGACTCCAGATCAACCCTCCCGAGAGGTTTTAGGGCTTGGCGGCGGCTCCGTATCATAAAACGCGATTATTTCTTCTCCTTGATTTTTTCTCCCCGAAAGCAAATATATAGAGTTGGAGTTGGCGTTGGAAAGTCTCCAGTGGGGCCACGAGGTAGGGGGCGCGCCCCCACCCTCGTGGACAGGGTGTGGGCCCCCTGGTCTTCATCTTTGGCGAGGATTTTTTATTATTTTTTATATGATATTCCGTGGAGTTTCAGGTCATTCCGAGAACTTTTGTTTTCTGCACATAACATCATGGCAATTCTACTGAAAACATCATCAGTCCGGGTTAGTTCCATTCAAATCATGCAAGTTAGAGTCCAAAACAAGGGCAAAAGTGTTTGGAAAAGTAGATACGACGGAGACGTATCAACTCCCCCAAGCTTAAACCATTTCTTGTCCTAAAGCAATTCAGTTGACAAACTGAAAGATAAAGAAAAACTTCTACAAACTCTGTTTGCTCTTGTTGTTGTAAATATATCAAGCCAGCATTCAAGTTTTCATCAAAGATTATAACTAACCACATTTGCAATAATTCTTAGGTCTCATGATTACTCATATCAATAGCATAATCAGCTAGCGAGCGATAATAATAAACCTCGGATGACAACACTTTCTCAAAACAATCATAATATGATATAACAGGATGGTATCTCGCTAGCCCTTTCTGAGACCACAAAACATAAATGCAGAGCACCTTTAAAGATCAAGGACTGACTAGACATTGTAATTCATGGTAAAAGAGATCCAATCATAGGCATACCCAATATAAATTAACAGTAATGGATGCAAATGACAGATGCGCTCTCCAACTAGTGCTTTTAATAAGAGGGTGATGACTCAACATAAAAGTAAATGGATAGGCCCTTCGCAGAGGGAAGCAGGGATTTGTAGAGGTGCCAGAGCTCAGTTTTGAAATAGAGATAAATAATATTTTGAGCTTCATACTTTCATTGTCAACATAACAACTAAGAGATGACGATATCTTCCATGCCACACACATTATAGGCGGTTCCCAAACAGAATGGTAAAGTTTATACTCCCCCTCCACCAACAAGCATCAATCCATGGCTTGCTCGAAACAACGAGTGCCTCCAACTAACATCAGGTCCCAGGGGGAGTTTTGTTTGCAATTAATTTGATTTAGTTTGCATAAAGCATGGGACTGGGCATCCCGGCGACCAGCCATTTTCTCGTGAGTGAGGAGCGGAGTCCACTCCTCTTGAGAATAACCCACCTAACATGGAAGATAAGGGCAGCCCTAGTTGATACATGAGCTATTCGAGCATGCAAAACAGAATGTTTATTTGAAGGTTTAGAGTTTGGCACATACAAATTTACTTGGAACGGCATGTAGATACCGCATATAGGAAGGTATAGTGGACTCATCTGGAATAACTTTGGGGTTTAAGGGATTGGATGCACAAGCAGTATTCCCGCTTAGTACAAGTGAAGGCTAGCAAAAGACTGGGAAGCGACCAACTAGAGAGCGACAACAGCCATGTACATGCATTAAAATTAATAAACATTGGATGCAAGCATGAGTAGGATATAATCCACCATGAACATAAATATCGTGAAGGCTATGTTGATCTTGTTTCAACTACATGCGTGAACATGTGCCAAGTCAAGTCACTTAAATCATTCAAAGGAGGATACCACCCCACTATACCACATCATAACCATTTTAATAGCATGTTGGCATGCAAGGTAAACCATTATAACTCATAGCTAATCAAGCATGGCACAAGCAACTATGATCTCTAATTGTCATCGCAAACATGTTTATTGATAATAAGATGAATCAAGAACGATGAACTCATCATATTTACAAAAACAAAAGAGGTCGAGTTCATACCAGGTTTTCTCATCTCAGTCATTCCATCATATATCATCATAATTGCCTTTCACTTGCACGACCGAACGAGGTGAATAATAATAAGAGTGCATGTGCATCGGACTAAGCTGGAATTTTCAAGCATTCAATAAACAGGAGAAGACAAGGCAATATGTGCTCTTGGTTAAATTAACAATAATGCATATAAGAGCCACTTCAACAATTTAATCATGGTCTTCTCCTATCGACCCCCAAAGAAAAGAAAAGAAATAGAACTATTTACACGGGAAAGCTCCCAACAAGAAAAAGAAGAACGGGAAATATTTTTGGGTTTTCTTTTTAATTACTACTACTACAGCAGGAAAAATAAACTAGCTAAAAGCTATTACTATTTTTTTGTTTTTTCTTAAGGTTTACCAAACACACAAGAAGAAAGCAGGAAAAAGAAAATAAACTAGCATGGATATTACAGTGAAAAAGTATGAGCACCGACATCTAGCAATGAGTGTGTGTAAACATAAATGTAATGTCGGTGAGAAATACGTACTCCCCCAAGCTTAGGCTTTTGGCCTAAGTTGGTTTATTGCCAGGGATAGCCTGGCTGATACCCATAGGTGTAGCTGGGGTCGTACTGCGATGCAGCGGCTATCGCCTCCTGAGCTGCAGCGTGGCGGCGAGCTGCCTCCGCTCTCCTCTCGTACTCATCTGCCTCCTCTCTGGTAACAGTATATCTTCCTTTTGTCTAAGAATCAAAGAAAGCAGGAGCAGGGAGAGTAATACGGACAACATGCCGTTTGTTAAAGATTAGTCGATACTGGAGAGGTGATTCAGTCCTCTCGACAAACTGGTGGGAGGCCATAGAATCAAAATCTAAATAAGCAGGAGGCAACTCCATATCTCCCTCACGAACGTCTATCTCAAGAAAATTAGCTAAGCGGGTTGCATAAATTCCTCCAAAGAAATCTCCATTATATCTATTAAGATGCAACCTACGTGCTACAATGTCTCCCATATGATAAGATTGGTCTCCTAACACAGCACTCCTAAGAATGCTAAGGTCAGGGACACACATGTGACATGCTTCATCCTTAGCATTTATACATCTACCTATGAAGAGAGCAAAATAATGTATAGCAGGAAAGTGAATGCTCCCTATGGTAGCTTGTGTTATGTCTCTAGATTCCCCTACAGTTATAGTAGCAAGAAAGTCTCTAAATTCAGATTTACGGGGATCAATAGTACTACCCCATTGTGGGAGTTTGCAAGAAAAAGTAAAATCCTCTAAGTACATGGTATAAGATTTGTCATAAAGATCAAACATGACTGAAGGAGAATTACACGAAGATGAAAACTCAAACCTCCTCACAAATGAGCTAGTGAGTTGATGGTACTAGGGGCATTTGTCTGCCTCAAAGTCCACAAGATCGGCGTTACACAAATATGCGTTGAATTCCTCTTTGATTCCCGCTCGATCCATAAAAATTTTCGAAGGCCATTCACAGGGCCGCACGGGAGCGTCCCTTGGGGGCTCCTCATCAGCATCTCGCATTGCAAGCCTGGGGCCTTGCTTCCTTGAAGAACCACCCTCGAACATCTTCCTAAGCATATTGCTTTTCTCTGGAAAAAATCTGAAATTTTTAGTAACTTCAAACAAAAGTGAACAAAGCTCAACAAAATTGATAGCAACAACTCCTACAAGTGCTTAGAGCCTATATCAAGCATTAGAACTACTTGGAACCATATAAATTTGACATGCAAGCTCAAGAACATGGTAACCTATGCAGCACAAATTTCCAATGAATAGAGCACTAGAACAAAAACTAATTAGACCAATGGAGGAGTCACATACCAAGGAACAATCTCCCCAAGCAGTTTTGTGAGAGGTGCTTTGAGCAAGGAGATCGAAAATCACAGCAAAGTGAGCTAGAACTCGTGCTTGAACTTGATATTCGTGTTTGTGGGAGGAAGAAGAAGAGGATGGGTGCAGGAATAAGTGGAGGAGGGCCACCGTGGGCCCACGAGGCAGGAGGCGCACCCTCCACCCTCGTGGCCAGGTGGCAGCTCCCCCCGCGGTGATTTCAGTACCATAAATCCTCAAATATTCCCAAAAAAATCATATTAAATTGGCATGGCATTTGGAGGACTTTTATTTTCAGGGTATTTTTATATTGCACGGATAAATTAGGAAACAGACAGAAAAATACAATTTTTACTTTATTTCAACTAAATAACAGAAAGTATAAAGAGGGTACAGAAGGTTGTGCCTTCTAGTTTCATCCATCTCATGCTCATTAAAAGGAATCCACTAACAAGGTTGATCAGGTCTTGTTAACAAACTCATTCCGATAATCATGAAACCGGAGAAATTTCAAATAACACTATGTTACCTCAACGGGGATATGCACATCCCCAATAATAAGAATATCATATTTCTTCTTGACAGTAGGAAGAGGAAATTCAAAACCTTCAAATATAATCGATGGAATTTTTCCAATAGAATTTATACTGTGAACTTGAGGTTGTTTACTCGAAAAGTGTACCGTATGCTCATTACCATTAACATGAAAAGTGACATTGCCTTTGTTGCAATCAATAACAGCACCTGCAGTATTCAAAAAAGGTCTTCCAAGAATAATAGACATACTATCGTCCTCGGGAATATCAAGAATAACAAGTCCGTTAAAATATTAACATTTGCAACCACAACAGGTACATCTTCACAAATACCGACAGGTATAGCAGTTGATTTATCAGCCATTGGCAAAGATATTTCAGTAGGTGTCAACCTATTCAAGTCAAGTCTATGATATAAATAAAGAGGCATAACACTAACACCGACTCCAAGATCACATAAAGCAGTTTTAACATAATTTCTTTTAATGGAGCATGGTGTAGTAGGTACTCCTGGATCTCCAAGTTTCTTTGGTATTCCACCCTTAAAAGTATAATTAGCAAGCATGGTGGAAATTTCAGCTTCTGCTATCTTTCTTTTATTAGTGACAATATCTTTCATATACTTAGCATAAGGATTCATTTTGAGCATATCAGTCAATCGCATACGCAAAAAAATAGGTCTAATCATTTCAGCAAAGCGCTCAAAATCCTCATCATCCTTTTTCTTGGATGGTTTCGTAGGAAAAGGCATGGGTTTCTGAACCCAAGGTTCTCTTTATTTACCATGTTTCCTAGCAACAAAGTCTCTCTTATCATAACGTTGATTCTTTGATTGTGGGTTATCAAGATCAACAGCAGGTTCAACTTCTACATCTTTATCATTACTAGGTTGAGCATCATCATGAACATCATCATTAACATTTTCATTAGGTTCATGTTCATTACCAGATTGTGTTTCAGCATCAGACATAGATATATCATTTGGATTATCAGGTGGTTCGGCAATAGGTTCACTAGAAGTTTGCAGAGTCCTATCATTTTTATTTTTCTTCTTTTTAGAAGAACTAGGTATAGGTATATCAATATTATTTCTCTGAGAATATTGCTCAATTCTCTTAGGGTGGCCTTCAGGATACAAAGGTTCCCGAGTCATTCTACCAGTTCTAGTAGCCACTCTAACAACATAATCATTTTTCTTACTATTCATTTCATCGAGCAATTCTTTTGAGCCTTAAGTACTTGTTCTACTTGAGTGGTAACCATAGAAGCATGTTTGCTAACAAGTTTAAGTTCACCTCTAATATTAGCCATATAATCACCCAAGTGCTTAATCATATAAGTATTCTGTTTTAATTGTCTACCAAAATAAGCATTGAAATCTTCTTGCTTAAACATAAAGTTATCAAACTCATCCAAGCATTGGCTAGCAACTTTAGTAGGAGGGATTTCAGCTTTATCATATCTATAGAGAGAATTTACCTTTACTACCAGTGTCGGGTTATCAAGATCGGGAGGTTATTCAATAGGAAATGGATCAAGATCATAAGTTTCTTCAATAGGCGGTAAATTAAGACCATGTATTTCTTCAATAGGAGGTAAATTCTTAACATCTTCAGCTTTAATACCTTTTTCTTTCATAGATTTCTTTGCCTCTTGCATATCTTCGGGACTGAGAAATAGAACACCTCTCTTTTTGGAGTTGGTTTAGGAATAGGCTCATTAATTGGAGCAGGAGCTGGCTCGGGAGGTTCCCAATTATTTTCATTTGTCAACATATTATTCTATAAAATCTCAGCTTCATCTGGTGTTCTTTCCCTGAAAAGAGAACCAGCACAACTATCCAGGTAATCTCTGGAAATATCGGTTAGTCCATTATAAAAGATATCAAGTATTTCATTTTTCTTAAGAGGATGATCAGGCAAAGCATTAAGTAACTTGAGAAGCCTCCCCCAAGCTTGTGGGAGATTCTCTTCTTCAATTTGCACAAAGTTGTATATTTCCTTTAAAGCAGCTTGTTTCTTATGAGCAGGGAAATATTTAGCAGATAAGTAATAAATCATATCCTGGGGACTACGCACACAACCAGGCTCAAGAGAATTAAACCATATCTTAGCATCACCCTTTAATGAGAACAGAAATATTTTAAGAATATAAAAGTAGCGAGATCTCTCATCATTAGTGAACAGGGTGGCTATATCATATAATTTAGTAAGATGTGCCACAACAGTTTCAGATTCATAGCCATGGAAAGGATCTGATTCCACCAAAGTAATTATATCAAGATCAACAGAGAATTCATAATCCTTATCAGGAACACAAATAGGTGAAGTAGCAAAAGCAGGGTCAGGCCTCATTTTATCTCTAAGTGATTCCTTGTTCCGTTTAATTAATAGCCTCTTAAGTTCACAACTATCTCTGCAAGCTAAAATAGCGGCAGAAGATTCCATATCAAAAACATAACCTTCAGGAATAACAGGCCTATCTTCATCATCACTTTCATCAATATAATCAGATTCAATAATTTCTTTTTCTCTAGCCCTAGCAATTTGTTCAACAAGAAATTCACCAAGGGGCACAGTATTATCAGGCATAGAAGTAGCTTCATCACAAGTATCATGCATAGCAGAAGTGGCGTCATCAATAACATGCGACATATCAGAACGAATAGCAGAAGCAGGTTAAGGTGTCGCAAGCTTACTCATAACGGAAGGTGAATCAAGTGCGGAGCTAGATGGCAGTTCCTTACCTCCCCTCGTAGTTGAGGGATAAATTGCTGTCTTAGCATCTTTCAAGTTCTTCATAGTGTCCAGCAGATATAAATCCCAAGTGACTCAAAGAATAGAGCTATGCTCCCCGGCAACGGCACCAGAAATTAGTCTTGATACACCACAAGTATAGGGGATCACAACAGCTTTCGAGGGTAGAGTATTCAACTCAAATTTATTGATTCGACACAAGGGGAGCCAAAGAATATTCTCAAGTATTAGCAGCTGAGTTGTCAATTCAACCACATGTGGAAACTTAGTATCTGCAGCAAAGTGTTTAGTAGCAAAGTAATATGATAATGGTGGTAACGGTAACAAAAGAGCAATGAAAGTAAAAGTAATATTTTTGGTATTTTGTAGTGATTGTAACAATAGCAACGGGAAAGTAAATAAGCGTAAACCAGTATATGGAAAGCTCATAGGCATTGGACCGGTGATGGATAATTATGCCGGATGCGGTTCATCATGTAACAGTCATAACATAGGGTGACACAGAACTAGCTCCAATTCATCAATGTAATGTAGGCATGTATTCTGAATATAGTCATACGTGCTTATGGAAAAGAACTTGCATGACATCTTTTGTCCTACCCTCCCGTGGCAGCGGGGTCCTATTGGAAACTAACGGATATTAAGGCCCCCTTTTAATAGAGAACCGGAACAAAGCATTAGCACATAGTGAATACATGAACTCCTCAAACTAAGGTCATCACCGGGAGTGGTCCCTATTATTGTCACTTCGGGATTGCTGGATCATAACACATAGTAGGTGACTATAGACTTGCAAGATAGGATCAAGAACACACATATATTCAGGAAAACATAATAGGTTCAGATCAGAAATCATGGCACTCGGGCCCTAGTGACAAGCATTAAGCATAGCAAAGTCATAGCAACATCAATCTCAGAAGATAGTGGATAATAGGGATCAAACCCTAACAAAACTAACTCGATTACATGATAGATGTCATCCAACCCATCACCGTCCAGCAAGCCTACGATGAAATTACTCACGCACGGCGGTGAGCAACATGAAATTGGTTATGGAGGATGGTTGATGATGAAGACGGCGACGAATCCCCCTTTCCGGAGCCCCGAACGGACTCTGGATCAGCCCTCCCGAGAGGTTTTAGGGTTTGGCGGCGGCTCTGTATGTAAAACGTGATTATTTCTTCTCCTTGATTTTTCCCTGAAAGCAAATATATAGATTTGGAGTTGGCGTCAGAAGGTCTCCAGGGGGCCCACAAGGTAGGGGGCGCGACCTAGGGGGGCACCCTCGTGGACAGGGTGTGGGCCCCTTGGTTTTCATCGTTGGCGGGGATTTATTATTATTATTTATAAGATATTCCGTGGAGTTTCAGGTCATTCCGAGAACTTTTATTTTCTACACATAAAACAACATCATGGTAATTCTGCTAAAAACAACGTCAGTCCAGGTTAGTTCCATTCAAATCATGCAATTTAGAGTCCAAAACAAGGGAAAAAGTGTTTGGAAAAGTAGATACGACGGAGATGTATCAGTGCTTTCGGTGCAAATTTTGAAGTGTGATGTGGATCCTTGATCCAGCACCTAGCACCAAATATTCTGAAGTAACTAACGTTTGGCTTCTTACCAGTTAGAAGATCATAGGATGTCTTCTTTAGAAGCTTGTGAAGATAAACACGGTTGATGACGTGGCATGCGGTGTCAATGGCTTCAGGCCAGAACTTCCTTGGGGTCTTGTACTCATCAAGCATCGTCCAAGCCATCTCAATGAGGGTTCTGTTCTTGCGCTCCATGATGCCATTCTGCTGAGGTGTGTATGGAGCTGAGAACTCATGAGTGATGCCCAATGTATCAAGATAAGTGTCGAGGCCGGTGTTCTTGAACTTTGTGCCATTGTCACTTCTGATGTGCTTGATCTTGATGCCATAGTTCGTCATGGCACGATTTGCGAATCGTTTGAAGACATCCTGCACTTCATTCTTGTAAAGGATTATGTGCACCCATGTGTATCTTGAATAATCATCAACAACGATGAAGCCATAGAGGCAAGCAGTGGTAGTAAGAGTACAGTAGTGAGTAGGGCCAAATAAGTCCATGTGAAGCAGCTCGAAGGGACGAGATGTCATCATGATTGTCTTCGAGGGATGCTTGGCCCTTGTCATCTTTCCAGCTTCGCAGGTACCGCACAGATGATCCTTCTTGAACTTGACGCCCTCAATGCCTACCACGTGTTTCTTCTTCGCGAGTGTGTACAAGTTCCTCATGCCAGCATGCCCTAGCCTCCGATGCCAAAGCCATCACTCTGAAGCTTTTGCTAGAAGACATACGGCCAACTGTGGTCCTGCTGAGAAATCTACCATATACAGATCATCTTTCCGATACCCTTCAAAGACTAGAGACTTGTCAGATTCCATAAGGACAAGGCAACGATATTTTCCAAATATCACAATCATGTTCAAGTCACAAAGCATTGAGACATACATTAAGTTGAAACCAAGGGATTCAACAAGCATCACTTTATCCATGTGCTGATCCTTTGAGATTAGAACTCTACCTAGACCCAATACCTTGCTTTTACCAGTGTCAGCAAATGTGATGTGACTTTTGTCAGATGGACGTAAGGTTGAGTCCATGAGAAGACTTCGATCACCAGTCATGTGGTTAGTGCATCCACTGTCCATAATCCACTAAGAAGCCTTTGGTATCGTACCCTACTGTGCAGTTAGGGGGATAGGCTTCACCAAGGGAAATGTGAAGCATAAACATTTGACGAACAAGCATATTATCAAAGTCCAGACCCTGGTTAGGGCAGATAGGATGACTGTAAGGAATCTAGGAACAAAATACATAGTGAGACCATTTGGGCATTTTATCTTGCGTCCCACAAGATGTTTTAGGTCCACAGCATAAGCATCAGACGCCTTTGATTTCCGGCTGGAGACCTTTCCCTGCAAAAGAGAGTTATTTTTTCTTAATGATACGTCTCCAACGTATCTATCATTTTTTATTGCTCCATGCTATTATATATTCTATTTTGGATGTTTAATGGGCTTTATTATACAATTTTATATTATTTTTGGGACTAACCTATTAACCCAAGGCCCAACGCAAATTGTTGTTTTTTTTGCTTATTTTAGTGTTTCGTAGAAAAGGAATATCAAACAGAGTCCAAATGGAATGAAACCTTCGGGAGCGTGATTTTTTGAACAAACGTGGTCAAGAGGACTTGGAGTGGATGTCAAGAAAGGAACGAGGAGGCCATGAGGCAGGGGGCGCGCCTACCCCCCTGGGCGCACCCTCCACCCTCGTGGGCCCCTCGTGGCTCCACCGACCTACTTCTTCCTCCTATATATACCTACGTACACCGAAACCATCGAGGGGCACCACGAAAACCTAATTCCACCGCCGCAACCTTCTGTACCCGTGAGATCCCATCTTGGGGCCTTTTATGGCACTCCGCCGGAGGGGGAATCGATCATGGAGGGCTTCTACATCAACACCATAGCTTCTCTGATGATGTGTGAGTAGTTTACCACAGACCTTCGGGTCCATAGTTATTAGCTATATGGCTTCTTCTCTCTCTTTGGATCTCAATACAAAGTTCTCCTCGATCTTCTTGGAGATCTATGATGTAACTCTTTTTGCGGTATGTTTGTCAAGATCTGATGAATTTTGGGTTTATGATCAAGATTATCTATGAACAATATTTGAATCTTCTATGAATTCTTTTATGCATGATTGGTTATCTTTTGCAAGTCTCTTTGAATTATCAGTTTGGTTTGGCCTACTAGATTGATCTTTCTTGCAATGGGATAAGTGCTTAGCTTTGGGCTCAATCTTGCGATGGTCGATCCCAGTGACATAAAGGGAAACGACACATATTGTATTGTTGCCATCGAGGATAAAAAGATGGGGCTTATATCATATTGCTTGAGTTTACCCCCTACATCATGTCATCTTACCTAATGCGTTACTCCGTTCTTATGAACTTAATACTCTAGATGCATGTTGGATAGCGGTCGATGTGTGGAGTAATAGTAGTAGATGCAGGCAGGAGTCGGTCTACTTTTCACGGACGTGATGCCTATATACATGATCATGCCTAGATATTCTCATCACTTTTCTATCAATTGCTCGAACGTAATTTGTTCACCCACCGTAATACTTATGCTATCTTGAGAGAAGCCACTAGTGAAACCTATGGCCCCCGGGTCTATTTTCCATCATATAAGTTTCCAATCTATTTTTACTTTGCAATCTTTACTTTCAATCTTTATCATAAAAATACCAGAAATATTATCATCTCTATCAGATCTCACTTTTGCAAGTGGTCGTGAAGGGATTGACAACCCCTTTATCGCGTTGGTTGCAAGGTTCTTATTTGTTTGTGTAGGTACGAGGGACTTGCGTGTGGCCTCCTATTGGATTGATACCTTGGTTCTAAAAAACTAAGGGAAATACTTACGCTACTTTGCTGCATCACCCTTTCCTCTTCAAGGGAAAAACCAACGCATGCTCAAGAGGTAGCACTTAACCACCCACATCTTCAGGGGTGGCTTAGAAGCAATGAGTCTAAGTGCAGCATTTGAGAACTTCAGCTTCGGAGCCCTAGCAAATAGCCTTGCAGGAGGTGAATAATACTCATAAGAATAAGCAGAATAGTTCTTGGTCTTATGAACATAGCGGTTTGAAGAAACACGCTCATATTCACAAGTCCTATTTTGGTTTCCCTGCAAAACATTGGCGTTAGGGTGAATCTGGTGAGTCCTCTGTCTGTACGAAGCCTTTGGACCATATGAAGCCTTTGGTCTGAGATTTGCCTTGTTCCCAGGTGGTGTCATGATGACATTCACAGGAAGATTCTCAAGACAACTTTTGGGTACCCAGATCTTCTTCATAGGAGGTCCATTTCTACAGTTAGTACCAATATACCTGGCAAACACTTCACCATTCTGATTCTTAAACAGTTCATAGTTTGCATCAAAGGATTCATCAATGATAATCGAGTTAGCACAAGTGAAGCCAGACAAGGTAGATGGATCCACTGAAGGTCCCTTTGCAGCAACCCATGTGGTTTTGGGATACTGCTCAGGCTTCCAGTAAGAACCATCAACATTCATTTTCCTCTCGAACTCAACACCCTCTTTCCTAGGGTTTCGGTTCAGAATCTTCTTTTTGAGGACATCACATAGTGTTTGATGCCCTTTGGGACTTTTGTACATTCTTGTCTCAAGCAATGTCTTCAACCTGGCGTTTTCATCAGCAATAGTAGTGGTATCCTCAGTAGAGGGGTTAGTTACCACATCAGCAGTTGAAGATATTTCAACAGTAGCAGTAGTAGAACAATCAGCAATAGAGGCAGCGTTATCACGCTCAAGACATTTTAGACATGGTGGTTCAAATCCTTCCAGAGCAAAACTGATCTGTTGAGCACGAAGTGACTCGTTCTCTTTTTGAAGATCTTCATGAGTCGCTCTCAAGTTCTCAAGTTCTTGCTTCCTTTGAAGATAATCGTAGGAAAGCTTTTCATGAGTTGTTGAGAGCGTTTCATGACAACTTTCAAGTTCTTCATACTTAACATGAAGATTTTTTATGTCTTTAATTAAGGACTAAGATCGGGTCATTTCCGCGTCCAACAGGTTATCGCTTTTGTCTAACAATTTTTGAATATGTTCCATGGCATTTTGTTGTTCAGTTGCAATTTTAGCAAGTGTTTTGTATCTAGGTTTAGATTCCCATTCAGAGTCATCTTCACTTGATGTTTGAAAGTAAGCATCGCGTGAGTTTACCTTGGCACCACGTGCCATGAAGCAGTAGGTGGGTGCAGAGTCATCCTCATCATTAGCATCAGCGTTGGTGATGGAGCCATTGTCTTCAGTG
The DNA here is from genome assembly GCA_032464435.1 of Aegilops umbellulata. Lineage (NCBI taxonomy): Eukaryota > Viridiplantae > Streptophyta > Magnoliopsida > Poales > Poaceae > Aegilops > Aegilops umbellulata. Next base: position 366,798,148 of record CP136054.1, on the reverse strand, counting down.
TTGAAGATGGACTTGGCAACATAAGCAGTAGCTAGAGCCAGGCTAGCCACGCCTGAATCGGACTCCTCCTCAGACTCCACCTCTGCCTCCTCAGAAGCAGACTCCTCCTCTGAATCCATCTCCTTGCCAACAAATGCACGAGCCTTGCCAGATGAGCTCTTCTTGTATGATCAAGACTTTGATGAAGACTTTGAGGATTTATTCTTCTTCTTGTCATCAGAATCATATTCCTTGCTCTTCTTATTCTTCTTGGTCTCATTGTCCCACTGTGGACACTCAGAGATGTAGTGACTAGGTTTCTTGCACTTGTGGCATGTTCTCTTCTTGTGATCACGAGGGGAAGCTTCATCATTTCTTGAGCTGGATCTTGAAGACTTTCCGAAGCCTTTCTTCTTGGTGAACTTATGGAACTTCTTCAGAAGCATAGCAAGCTCCTTTCCAATGTCTTCAGGGTCCTCAGAGAATCTGTCAGATTCTTCTTTAGAACAGGAAACAACCTTTGCCTTCAAAGCGCGAGTACGGCCATAGTTGGGACCATAGATATCTCTTTTCTCAGATAACTGGAACCCATGTGTGTTGAGCCTCTCAAGTATGTCAGACTGATCGAGAGTCTTGAAGTCATGGCATTCTTGAATCATCAGGGCCAGGGTATCAAATGAGCTGTCAAGCGATCTCAAGAGTGTCTTGATGATTTCGTGCTTGGTGATCTCTGTGGCGCCGAGACAGTGAAGCTCATTTGTGATATCAATGAGGTGATCAAACGTGAGCTGGACATTCTCATTGTCATTTATCTTGAAGAGGTTGCGAAGAACACTGATCCTTGAGTCTCTCTGGGTTGAGACGCCTTCGTTGACCTTGGAGAGCCAGTCCCAGACTAGCTTCGCAGTTTCCACAGCACTCACACAACCATACTGTCTTTTGGTCAGATGACCACAGATGATGTTCTTGGCAGACGAATCTAGTTGAATGAACCTCTTGACATCGGCAAGGGTGCCACCTTCACCGGCCTTGGGAACGCCGTTCTTGACGACATACCAGAGGTCGACACCAATGGCTTCAAGATGCATGCGCATCTTATTCTTCTAGTAGGGGTAATCAGTTCCATCAAAGACAGGGCACGCAGGGGAGACTTTGATTATCCCTGCAGTCAACATAGCTAAAACTCCAGGTGGTTAAACCGAATCACACAGAATAAGGGAGTACCTTTCTCTGATACCAATTGAAAGTGCACTACTGCAGGATGCTGCTAACGCGACACTACAATCACATACCCTTTGAGAAACTGTGTGTGATGCCATAATCGCAAACGGTGCTTGTCGGGGTGGACGGCTTCCCCCGCGAGCACCTATGGGGCCGGAGCCCCTTTCGTTGTCCGGTGAGGGGGCGGAGGGAGCACGGAGAGCAGATCGAGGCGAGCACACGGGCGGTTTACCCAGGTTCGGGCCGCGATGGACGCGTAAAACCCTACTCCTGCTTGGTTGTATTGAACTGGGGAGCTCGGGAGCTTGGAGAGCTAGCTACACCGAGCGTATGGCTGTCTGGATCCCGAACCTCCGAACCCGAACCCGAATCTCCGAACCCCGGATTCCGAATCTCCGAACCCCCTCTACGTTGCACACGAGCCTCCTTTTATAGCGCAAAGGGGTCACCGACAGGTGTCAACGTAAGAGAAAGGGGTAAAAGTGTAAAAGGGGTGGAAGTTGTAACAGTGCGGGAACAGTGGCGCTACAGTGCGGCACAGTGTTATCATACCTACTTCTGACGGTAGGGTACAAGGGCATTAAATGCCCATCACGGTCGCCTGGACAGCACCGAGGCGGACCGTTAGGTGCGCCACCGCTCGCCACGATGGTGGCTGCATGCCACCGCATACCCCAGGCTGCGCGGTGCCCCGCCACGTGCCCTTGGGGGAAGCCCCGGAGCGACGCGTGGGCGGGCGAGCTGGAGCGCAGTCCTGAGGTGGCGATTTGCCGCGGCAAGTGGCTTGCCGCGGGGGTCGTCTTCCTGTGCCTGATAGCTTGCCGGCTATCAGGCCTTGCCGGGGCGCATGGCGCGCCGTGGCGGGCTTCTCTTGTGGTGCCTGGGTTCGGCCTTCCCGACAAGCTCCTCTTGTCGGGGTATCGATCTTCTGTCTCTTATACTTTGTTCTTGGATGGTATTACATGGGCTCAGTCGTCCCGGCAAGCTCCTCTTGCCGGGGTCTTGTCTTCTTGGCCCGGCAAGCTCCTCTTGCCGGGGGCCTTGTCTTGAATGCTTGGTCTTCTCTCGGCGCTTCCTGGGCGGGCCTCACCGCAGGGTGCTACAACTGCCCGTGCACAAGTCTGGGGTACTAAGGTACCCCTACTTTAGTACACCGACAGGAGCCCCCGGGCCTGGGCCACACACGGTGCCGAGCGTCGTTGGGACAGGCCCTAACAGTGCACGGGCACGCGTGGCCTTGGTCGCGCTGCTCCTTAACTCCGCACCCGTCGCACCTTCCCCGGGCGGCGCGCGCTTATCGCGGCGTCGTGGGGGCGGGGCGTGCGGGGTGAGCGTGACGTGGGTGGCATGCGCGGGACTGAACCGCGCAGGCGCGCATCACGTCGCGCACGATCTCTTTATTCGGAGAGGCGAAGCGCCCCCCCCCCCAGCTTGGCGAGGCGCGGGAGGCCATCTCCGGGGCCCTCGAGAGGGTGCTGGTGAAGATCGTTTTCCGCAACCCCGACATCAGGCTTACCAACGTCCTCAGGCCCTTGCCGGAGAACGCAGACCTGACGGGGGTCCAGGCCCTCATCGCCCCTATCGTCAAGAAGGCGGCCGGGGTCAAGAGGATCGAGGGCGACCGCGTGGACTAGGCCGCCTGCCCCTTTCTTTTATCTCCTTTCCCTGCCGCTGTTAAATATGCCATGGAAACGGCTGGTTAGAGCAGCAGTAAGGCATTTTGTAATATAACTTTTTATCTTAGGCAATGCATCGCACTGTTATCTCCTCTACTTGACCGGCGCCTTGTTTGTTTCCGCCCTACGTTTTCGGGGACTTGCCGGCGTAGGCCTCCGCCTTGCCACGGGCGCCGAGTGCGGGACGTCAGCGACCCGCTGGCGGGGCTACCACCGGCAAGAAACCTCGCCGCGGCTGGTTGCCGCTCACTCAGATTGTTGAGCAGGCTCAAGGCAAAGTAAGAGGTGCGACTGCGGTCGCAGCACGCTTAGGGTGCCGGGCGAGCTCGAAACAAAGTGAGGACGCTACTCGGGGTGTAGCACACTCAAGTCGTTGAGCGGACTCGAAACGAAATGAGGGCGCAACCAGTCTCGTGCCGGTCCTTCCGCGCTCAGGCCTCTCAACCCAGGCTCGGTCGTTCGAGGGAGATAACTCTTAAAAATTGATGGGGCAATTGCTCGAGCTCCGGCAACTTATCTTTTCTTATCGCTTGCCGCCCGGTAGGGTAAAACCTCCTTGGGCAGCATCCAGCCCATCCTGGGGGTAGGCAAAGGCGCAGGGCCTCATGACCCTCCGGAGCTAGGCGTAGCTATGCTTGGGGATCCGCGCCCCTCTCTGCGCCAAGGATCACATGCAACTGCGGCAAGACTTGGGCAGAGAGGATGGTTGGCGGAACGGGTTCCGGCAACCGCGCTGGCAAGATTCCTCCCACGGTCGGCGTCAACTCGTTCGGCACCCCGGCGGACGAGGCGCACCGGGGAACGAGGTCGCCTTTCTCGTGACTTCTGGCGCTAACTTCTGCGGCTACGGGAGCGGCGCAGAGTTCGCTGGAGGCGAATCGTTCGCCCAGCGGCCAGAAGGCGGTCCTCCTCAAGGAGCAGCTGCTTCTTGCCCAGTCTCTGCGCGAGTGGATACTCGAGGAGGGCCGCACACGAGCCCGTGGGAAAGTATGCCTCCGCAGCACGCGCTCCATGGCCCCCTACCTGGCGCGCCAAGGATGTCGGGGTGGACGGCGTCCCCCGCGAGCACCTATGGGGCCGGAGCCCCTTTCGTTGTCCGGTGAGGGGGGCGGAGGGAGCACGGAGAGCAGATCGAGGCGAGCACACGGGCGGTTTACCCAGGTTCGGGCCGCGATGGACGCGTAAAACCCTACTCCTGCTTGGTTGTATTGAACTGGGGAGCTCGGGAGCTTGGAGAGCTAGCTACACCGAGCGTATGGCTGTCTGGATCCCGAACCTCCGAACCCGAACCCGAATCTCCGAACCCCGGATTCCGAATCTCCGAACCCCCTCTACGTTGCACACGGGCCTCCTTTTATAGCGCAAAGGGGTCACCGACAGGTGTCAACGTAAGAGAAAGGGGTAAAAGTGTAAAAGGGGTGGAAGTTGTAACAGTGCGGGAACAGTGGCGCTACAGTGCGGCACAGTGTTATCATACCTACTTCTGACGGTAGGGGACAAGGGCATTAAATGCCCGTCACGGTCGCCTGGACAGCACCGAGGCGGACCGTTAGGTGCGCCACCGCTCGCCACGATGGTGGCTGCATGCCACCGCATACCCCAGGCTGCGCGGTGCCCCGCCACGTGCCCTTGGGGGAAGCCCCGGAGCGACGCGTGGGCGGGCGAGCTGGAGCGCAGTCCTGAGGTGGCGATTTGCCGCGGCAAGTGGCTTGCCGCGGGGGTCGTCTTCCTGTGCCTGATAGCTTGCCGGCTATCAGGCCTTGCCGGGGCGCATGGCGCGCCGTGGCGGGCTTCTCTTGTGGTGCCTGGGTTCGGCCTTCCCGACAAGCTCCTCTTGTCGGGGTCTCGATATTCTGTCTCTTATACTTTGTTCTTGGATGGTATTACATGGGCTCAGTCGTCCCGGCAAGCTCCTCTTGCCGGGGTCTTGTCTTCTTGGCCCGGCAAGCTCCTCTTGCCGGGGGCCTTGTCTTGAATGCTTGGTCTTCTCTCGGCGCTTCCTGGGCGGGCCTCGCCGCAGGGTGCTACAACTGCCCGTGCACAAGTCTGGGGTACTAAGGTACCCCTACTTTAGTACACCGACGGTGTTGTATGAAGACCGTCAGAAATGTATAAAATGTTTGCAATGACGGATGCATCAAACACGGTTCAGGTTTTAGTTGCGTGTGCGATGAAGGGCATACAGTTCAGTTCAATTAACTATTTGTGATGAGGAGGAACATAAGAAACGAGCAGCCAGATGAAGGCGTGTGCGATACACAACATACGGTTCACTCGGATGAACTGTTTGTGATTAGGCAACAAAAGAAACGGGCAGCCAGATGAAGGTGTGTGCGATATACAACATACGGTTCACTCGGATGAACTGTTCGTGATTAGGCAACACAAAAGAAACGGTCAGTCAGATCAAGGTGTGTGGGATATACGACATGCGGTTCACTCGGATGAACTGTTTGCGTTGACACAACAGAACAGAAACGGTTCAACTTAACAAGACGTGTGTGTTGTGCGATGGGATTGCATGCGGTTCATTCGGCCCTTGTCGTCAGTGTGTGACCTCTGTGGCAACCGTTCGCTCCCCAGGCGCCTCTTCATGTACTGTGGAAACCGTCCACCGACTCTTCGCCTTTCCCTCTCGACTTGGAACTGTTGCCGCACGCTAGCTCTTCCTCCCTCCTCCATTTGCCTTCACCCTTCCTTCTGCCATTGTTTGATCATCTTCTCCATGGAGGGAACAAGCCGGAAATGACCCCGTTATTCTTGCCCCGATCTAAATGATGACGCGGTGGAGGAACTCATTGATCGGTGCGACGTCATCACCTCGGCTAGCATGGCAGGTTCGTTCAAGACCATTCTCGACTCAACTAATAACATCATTACAAGGAACCCAAGGGTTCAGGAGCGGTTTGATCTCCCCTATGTTCTTCGTCGTGACCCTGCTGACTGGCGCGGGGACGAGGGAAGCCTCGCCTTGTGTAAGTTGATGCCGCTTGATAATGACACGTATGATGTTAAGATGCCATCGCTTGAGGACAAGGCTTGGGCAGGCGGAAATGGAGATTGGGTTGTTTATATTGGGTGCAACTGCGAGTGGGAACTTGTGAATGTGTACACTCGTCACCGGGTTCCACTTCGAAAAATCTCAGACGATTGCCCAAAGGTTGAGTACATCAGTATTCTACGTGAGTTGAAATACGATCATGCTGACTGTCGTCTACGGAAGATAGCAATTTGTCGAGTTCCCAACCACTCTTGGGGTTATAGGAATGCTCATGTTGTCTCTATCTTCGACAAGCTTGTTGCCGTCCTTCATGGTTCGACTCGATGGATATTGCTCAAAAATCAGTTTCTATACAAGGATGAGTACTATGATGCAATTCAATACGAGGGTCTTGTGTTTGCTGCCACCACTCGTGGCACTGTTTTTGCATGGAATCCTCATGATTTCGGTACGTTTGTCTTCCACCATAATTATAATTGTTTCATCCACATGCATGCGGATTAGCTAGTTTCCTTTTACTAATTAACCTTCTTGTGTTTCCAAGGTCCTGTGAACATTCCACCACCTATACTTGAAAATTTTATTCACGAGCATGAGGACGAGCAGGACCCATATACTCAGTGGCGCCTGGCAACTTATTCCGATGGATCACCTCTTCTTGTCTGTATACGGGGCACTGCTGATGTTACTAAGGAAGCATGTGTTGTCTCGTATGGTCGCACTCTCCAGACCTATTCCAACATCCGTTGCAGGGTATTCGGGATGGATACTAGTGTACTAGCACCAACACCTTCTCCCTGGTTCAGAATTGAAAGTCTTGGAGGAAACTCGCTCTTCCTTGGACAAAACTATCAATGATGCTTTCGGTCCAAGAAAGATCATCGCGAAGGTTTCATTCTGTTTGGATTCCGTTTGATATTCCTTTTCTGCAAAACACTAAAACAGGCAAAAAACAGAAATTGGCACTCAGCCTCCGGTTAATAGGTTAGACCCAAAATAATATAAAAGAGCATATTAAAGCCCATTAAACATCCAAAACAGATAATATAATAGCATGGAACAATAAAAAATTATAGATACGTTGGATACGTATCAAGCATCCCCAAGCTTAATTCCTGCTCGTCCTTGAGTAGGTAAATGATAAAAACAGAATTTTTGATGTGGAATGCTACCTAACATATTTATCAATGTAATTTTCTTTATTGTGGCATGAATGTTTAGATTCGAAAGATTCAAGACAAAAGTTTAATATTGACATAAAAATAATGATACTTCAAGCATACTAACAAAGTAATTATGTCTTCTCAAAATAACATGGCCAAAGAAAGTTCATCCCTACAAAATCATATAGTTTGGCTATGCTCCATCTTCGTCACACAAAATGCTCAAATCATGCACAACCCCGATGACCCAAGCAATTGTTTCATACTTTAGTATTCTCAAACTTTTTCAACTTTCACGCAATACATGAGCGCGAGCCATGGACATAACACTATAGGTGGAATAGAGTGGTGGTTGTGGAGAAGACAAAAAAGTAAGATGGTCTCATATCAACTAGGCGTATCAATGGGCTATGGAGATGCCCATCAATAGATATCAATGTGAGTGAGTAGGGATTGCCATGCAACGGATGCACTAGAGCTATAAATATATGAAAGCTCAACAAAAGAAACTAAGTGGGTGTGCATCCAACTTGCTTGCTCACGAAGACCTAGGACATTTGAGGAAGCCCATCGTTGGAATATACAAGCCAAGTTCTATAATGGAAATTTCCCACTAGTATATGAAAGTGACAAAATAAGAGACTCTCTATCATGAAGATCATGGTGCTACTTTGAAGCACAAGTGTGGAAAAAAGATAGTAGCATTGTCCCTTCTCTCTTTTTCTGTCATTTTTTTATTTAGGCCTTTAGCCTCTCTTTTTTATTACCTTCTTTGGCCTCTTTTTTTCCTCACATGGGACAATGCTCTAATGATGATGATCATCACACTTCTATTTATTTACAACTCAAAGATTACAACTCAATACTTAGAACAAAATATGACTCTACATGCGTGCCTCTGGCGGTGTACCGGGATGTGCAATGAATCAAGAGTGACATGTATGAAAGAATTATGAAGGTGGCTTTGCCACAAATATGATGTCAACTACATGATCATGCAAGGCAATACGACAATGATGGAATGTGTCATAATAAACGGAACGGTGGGAAGTTGCTTGGCAATATATCTCGGAATGGCTATGGAAATGCCATAATAGGTAGGTATCGTGTCTATTTTGAGGAAGGTAAATGGTGGGTTTATGGTACCTGAGGGAATCCTGGATTAGGGGGTATCCGGACAGCCGGACTATATCCTTCGGCCGGACTGTTGGACTATGAAGATACAAGATTAAAGACTTCGTCCCGTGTCCGGATGGGACTCTCCTTGGCGTGGAAGGTAAGCTTGGCAAATACGGATATGTAGATCTCCTTCCTTGTAACCGACTCTGTGTAACCCTAGCCCCCTCCGGTGTCTATATAAACTGGAGGGTTTAGTCCGTAGGACACAATATACAACAATCATACCATAGGCTAGCTTCTAGGGTTTAGCCTCTTCTATCTCGTGGTAGATCAACTCTTGTAATACCCATATCATCAATATCAATCAAGCAGGAGTAGGGTTTTACCTCCATCGAGAGGGCCCGAACCTGGGTAAAAACATCGTGTCCCTTGTCTCCTGTTACCATCCGCCTAGACGCACAGTACGGGACCCCCTACCCGAGATCCGCCGGTTTTGACACCGACATTGGTGCTTTCATCGAGAGTTCCTCTGTGTCGTCATCGTCAGGCTTGATGGCTCCTCCGATCATCGATAGCGATGCAGTCCAGGGTGAGACTTTTCTCCCAGGACAGATCTTTGTATTCGGCGGCTTCACACTGCGGGCCAACTCGCTTGGCCATCTGGAGCAGATCGAGAGTTACGCCCCTGGCCATCAGGTCAGGTTTGGAAGCTTAAACTACACGGCCGATATCCGCGGAGACTTGATCTTCGACGGATTCGAGCCCCTGCCAAGTGCGCCGCACCGTCACGATGAGCATGATTTAGCTCTGCCGTTGGATAATGTTCGGGAGATTGCACCTTCAACCGCTCTGACCCTCAATTCAGAGCCAATTGCGCCATCCATGGACGGGTGGCTAGACCTCGCCACGGAGGCCACAGTCTCAGCGGCGATCGAGCCGAATACCAACCTTACCCTTCACGAGAGCCGTGACTCCAAACTGTCGGATTCTTTTCCGGCCACGGACTCCAAACCGCCTGCGCCCGTGTGTGTCGAATCCGATTGGGCGCCGATCATGGAGTTCACCTCCGTGGATATCTTTCAGCACTCGCCCTTCAGCGACATACTGAACTCATTAAGGTACCTCTCCTTGTCAGGAGAAACCTGGCCAAACTATCTCCGGCAGGATTGGGATGCGGATGACGAAGAAATTCGTCGCCCACCCACCACCCACTTAGTAGCCACTGTCGACGATCTGACCGACATGCTCGACTTCGACTCTGAAGACATCGACTGTATGGACGACGATGTAGGAGACGAACAGGAACCACTGCCCACAGGGCACTGGATAGCCACCTCGTCCCATGATGTATATATGGTGGACACACCCAAAGAAACCGACGATGAGGAACGGAAGGACGCTGCGAAGGATCGTTCCCTCGAGAAGCAGTCAAAGCGGCGGCGTAAATGCCGCTCCAAAACCCGCCTAGACAGGAACAACGATCATATAAGCCCGACGATGGCAACACGGAGAATCAAATCGAACAACCCGTCTTTGACGAAGATAACAGTCCGGATGACATCACACCGGACAAGCTCCTAGAGCAGAAGAATCTCCATCAAAGGCTCGTCGCCACTGCGCGGAGCCTGAAAAAGCAGAAGCGAAAGCTCAAGGCTGCGGAAGATACACTCAGAATCAGATGGAGTAAAGTACTCAACACCGCAGAAAAGTACGGCGGCAGTAGCCACACAAAGAGCTACCCGAAGCGAAAGCTACTACCTGAATTCGATGATGAGGCCTTAGAGCCCCCGCAATCTAAAAACAAAACAGCCATCTAGTCGGATAGACGACCTCGTGGCCAACATAGAGCGGCAAACGATGCCGCACACAAGCCGGTACGCGTTCCACAAGAGGACTCACATCAAAAGGACGGCCCAACCAGATCCATCTACAGGCCAAGAAAGCGTGCTCCAACACGCAATGCAACACAACAAAAATCTGAACACCACGGTACACCCAAATACAGGGGTGCCGCACACACCCTATGTTTCACCGATGAGGTGCTGGACCATGAATTTCCAGAGGGATCCAAACCCGTAAACATAGAGGCATACGATGGAACGACAGACCCTGGGGTCTGGATTGAGGACTACATCCTCCATATCCACATGGCTCGAGGAGACGATCTCCATGCCATCAAGTACTTACCCCTCAAGCTCAAAGGGCCAGCCCGGCACTGGATTAAAAGCCTCCCCGAAAACACCATTGGAAGTTGGGAAGAGCTCGAGGACGCTTTTCGGGCAAATTTTCAAGGGACCTATGTCCGACCACCGGATGCAGACGATTTAAGTCATATAACTCAACAGCCCAGAGAGTCAGCCCGAAAGCTTTGGAACAGGTTTCTCACTAAAAAGAACCAAATAGTCGATTGTCCGGGCGCTAAAGCCTTAGCAGCTTTCAAACACAGCGTTCGAGACGAATGGCTTGCCAGACACCTTGGCCAAGAAAAGCCAAGAACAATGGAAGCATTAACAAGCCTCATGACCCGCTTTTGCGCGGTCGAGGACAGCTGGTTAGCCCGATGTAGCACCAGCGACCCAAGTACATCCGAAGTCAGGGACGGAAATGGGAAGCCGCGACGCAGCAAAAACAAGCGTCGGAATAAAGAAGACAGCTCGAAGAGCACGGCTGTAAACGCCGGATTCAGAAGCTCTCGGCCAGGTCAGCAAAAGCTACCCTCCAAAGGCAACAGAGACGAACTGTCCAGCCTAAACAAGATTCTGGACAAACTATGTTAGATCCACAGCACCCCCGACAAACCCGCAAATCATACCCATAGAGAATGTTGGGTCTTCAAGTAGTCCGAAAAGCTCAATGCCAAACACAAGGGGCAGGATACACCAAGCGAAGACGAGGACGAGCCTCTCAAGCAAAGCACTGGGGAACAGAAGAAATTCCCACCAGAAGTCAAAATAGTAAATGTGTTACACGTGATCAAGAAAAACAATGCGGCACTCATAGAGACACATGCCCCAGGGCCTATCGCCGTGGAGTTCTGCCACTGGACGTCCCAGCCGATCACCTTTGACCATCAGGATTACTCGACAAGGATCCGGCATGCAGGATGGGCTGCCTTGGTGTTAGACCCAATAATCGATGGATACCACTTCACACGAGTCCTGATGGACGGCGGCAGTAGTTTAAACTTGATATATCAGGACACAGTCCGCAAAATGGGGATAGACCCAACAAAAATCAGCCATAGCAATACTTCCTTTAAAGGAGTTACGCCAGGCCAGAAGCCCATTGGACGGGCTCCCTACTACTAGCGGTTATATTCGGCTTTCCCGATAACCTCCGCAGCGAAAAGTTAACCTTCCACATCGCTCCGTTTCAAAGTGGCTATCAAGCATTACTCGGACGCGAAGCTTTCCTCGCTTTAACGCAATACCGCATTACGCTTATCTCATGCTTAAGATGCCTGGTCCACGTGGCATCATTACAGTAAATGGAAATATTGAGCGCTCCTTGCGCGCGGAAGACCGTGCGGCTGCTTTCGCAGTCGCACACTAAACGGCCTCACCAGCTAGAGCATCTGACAGGTCGTTAAGACCACGGACACGGTTAGACGAGTCCGGCATAGCTATATGATTGATACAGGTTTGATGGCTATACCCCTATAACAATACAAGGGGCTCAACGCGTGTAAAAAAGTGACAAATAGGCTCAATTTTACTCATCTTGAACTGTACTTGGTTTATTTAGTATAACCTACCTTTTGCACGACAACTTTTCAGCTAAGTTCCTCTCTTTTACAGATGACCATCGTGCTACACCCGTCCAGGATACGGCACAACGGAGACACGTGCGCAGACGTGCAGCAGGGACCCGTTCCAAGGATTCTCTTTAGATTAAGACCCTGCGTAAACCTTTTTTACTGTCTCTTGTTGATACACATCCCCCGAATTCTCAGTACAACTGAGATGGATCTGATGTATTGGCATGTGGCCACGTCAGATTACTGCACGTACCTGGACACCAGGGGCTTATAACAAAGGGCACTACTTAGCCCGGATTACATAATAAAGACCGAATACCTTAGGGAGTATTCGGCGTCGCGAGTTTGGCCTTATATGCATCAACTCTGAATCATGTCTTTGTTCAAAAGTTGGGTTTGCCCGGCTCCTGTGTTTTGCTGCCTTACGTTCCGCTCTATCGGCTAAGGTGACACCAGGAGAACTACTGCGATTGTGCCTTGGTTCATCCGGACGAGCACCTCAGTAGAGAAAGCCGAAAACTGACTGTCATGATATAGCGTGAGACTGGTCAACCACTCGATGACCTAGCGGAATCTTCGGGATTCCTCTGCCTTAACGAAGGGCCATTTCCCGGCCAGGCATGTACGCGCCCCGAATACGGATGAGCACGAAGCCACCAGGGGCTATATAGTAGCCCCACTGTCAAACTCCTATGGCTAAGTGAAAGTGTTAAAGCATTATAGTCCGATTGCCTAGTTCGCTGCGCTATCACCTCCTTAATGGACCAAGACGTTGGATCAAGTGTGGACATGCGTCTTCTGCGAACACCCCCGCATTATATGCGTGGGGGCTGAAGCCAACGACTGCCATCTTTCAGGTTATATACATATATACATAAACGGCCGCACAGGAGGTATTATAATTCTTGTAGGCACAAGTATAAAATAGCCTTCATAATTCAGTAAAAACATTGTTTTTCAATGGGAATACATGTCATTAGAACATAATATTCTTCTAGCATTGCGCCTCTATGGAGCGAGCGCCCTCAAGAACTTCTTGAAAGTAGTGCTCAGCAGGTACTCGGCTCTGGTCCGAATCTTGGGCTACAATGGCGGTGGCCTCCATCTCTGCCCAGTATGTCTTCACACGGGCAAGGGCCATCCGCGCACCCTCTACGCACGCCGACCTCTTCATCGCGTTGATGTGCGGCACTGCACCAAGGAACTGTTGCACCAAACTAAAGTAACTGTTCGGCTTTGGCCTTTCCGGCCACAGATGATCCACAACAGACCTCATGGCGAGTCCGGACAATCTATTCAGCTCGGCCCATTCGGCCAACCGATCAGGCAAGGGAAGCAGACGCTATGGAACGTGAAATTGTGACCAGAACAGCTTTTCCACTTCACGATCTTTTTGATCTCGAAAGTATTCGGCCGCATCGGCAGCACTCGCCGCTAAGTCTAGATATACATCCGCAGAACTCCACAGCCGGTCCAAAGGAGCGTACTTAGGATCTCTGAACTTCATCCGCAGCATAAAGGGCTTCCCAGCCGCGACATCACCGGCTTGACGCAGCTCCTCCTTCATCGCTCTCATTGCAGAGCGGGTGTCTTTGGCCGCCATCGTGGCCTTTTCCAGGTTTGTCCTCTTCGCTTGATCTTCCTTTTCAAGAAGCTTGCAACGGTCGGCGGCATTCTTCAATTCCACAGCCATCCTGGCTATTTCCTCCTTGCTTTGGCAGTGAGCAGCCTATTCGGCTTTTAGCTCCTTGATTGCCTTTAGGGCAGCCGCATCGCTTTTCCTGGCTTGTTCTTTGGCTCGGGCAAGTTCCGCCCGAAGGTCCTCCACGGCCGCAGCTTCATCTGCATTAAAAAACATGTTATAGATACTGGCATCATGCTCCTCTTATCATGTGTCACTGGAGAAATTACATACCTTGCGCCTCATCAAGCCGCTTATTGACAAGTACGATGTCGGCATCTGCCACGTCAAGCTGCCGCTTTAACTCGGCAAACTCATCAGTCCGGCGGGCCACCGGACACTTCGCCACCTGCACATTAAGGCAGCAAGATTATTCCTGGGATTATGATCCTCTATGCGCCGTCGTCTTCGACGACACCCAGAGTCTCAGGGGCTACTATCTACACAGGGCACATCTAAAATGTGCGGTACTATCAAAAATGTACATCATTTCACGTACCTCAAAACCCGTCAGTAGACTCATAACAGCTTCATGCAGCCCGCTTTCGACGGACGAAATTTTGTCAATCACCGCAATCATCAACGCGTGGTGCTCTTCTGAGATAGCCGATCTCTCTAGCAGATCCCTCAGTACGCCCGACCGCACACCAGACGGAGTCGGACTCTTTCGATTGCTCTCTTCAAGAGCCGGATACTGAGGACTTTGGGTGGCCATATGACTACCTTCTGGCCTTGCCGGATCAGAAGAAACCCTACGCGACGACACCTCGGGGTCGCCCGCCTCATGAGGCGGTATGGCAGGGGGAGGCGTTCCGCTCTCCATCATCTCTGGAAGAAGATCCCCCGAAGACGAGCTCTGCTAAGAAGGGCTAATGTGGGATCTTGAGAAGATGTGTCTAGAGGGGGGGTGATTAGACACTTAGTGCTAAAGTTGCAGTTTTTAAAATTTTTTGGTTTAAGTGGAGTTTAGGCACGATTTCAACATACACAATACATATCAAGCAAGCATGCAAAGAGTATATGAGCAGCGGAAAGTAAAGCAAGCAACTTGCAAGAATGTGAAGGGAAGGGTTTGGAGAATTCAAACGCAATTGGAGACACGGATGTTTTTGGCGTGGTTCGGATAGGTGGTGATATCCTACATCCACGTTGATGGAGACTTCAACCCACGGAGGGTAACGGTTGCGCGAGTCCACGGAGGGCTCCACCCACGAAGGGTCCACGAAGAAGCAACCTTGTCTATCCCATCATGGCCATCGCCCACGAAGGACTTGCCTCACTAGCGGTAGATCTTCACGAAGTAGGCGATCTCCTTGCCCTTACAAACTCCTTGGTTCAACTCCACAATCTTGTCGGAGGCTCCCAAGTGACACCTAGCCAATCTAGGAGACACCACTCTCCAAGAAGTAACAAATGGTGTGTTGATGATGAACTCCTTGCTCTTGTGCTTCAAATGATAGTCTCCCCAACACTCAACTCTCTCACACAGGATTTGGATTTGGTGGAAAGAAGATTTGAGTGGAAAGCAACTTGGGGAAGGCTAGAGATCAAGATTCATATGGTAGGGATGGAATATCTTGGCCTCAACACAAGGGTAGGTGGTTCTCTCTCAGAACATATGAGTTGGAAGTGTAGATGTGTTCTGATGGCTCTCTCCACGAATGAAGAGGAGGTGGAGGGGTATATATAGCCTCCACACAAAATCCAGCCATTACACACGATTTACCAATCTCGGTGGGACCGAATCAACAAACTCGGTCGGACCGATTTAGTAAACCTAGTGACCGTTAGGATTTTCGGTGGGACTGAGATGCAACTTGGTAGGACCGATATGGTTAGGGTTAGGGCATAACGTAATCTCGGTGTGACTGATTACACAAACTCGGTGGGACCGATTTTGGTAATTGGCTAACCAGAGAGTTGGTCAGGCAAACTCGGTGGTACCGATTACTAATCTCGGTTGGACCGATCTTGGTAATAAGTTAACCAGAGAGTTTGCATTGTAAGCTCGGTAGTACCGATTGCCTAATCTCGGTGAGACCGATTTTGGTAATGGACATACACAGAGAGATTACAATCCCATCTCGGTGAAACCGAGATCCCTATCGGTAGAACCGATTTGCTAGGGTTTGGCAGTGGCTATGACATGTGAAACTCGGTGGCGCCGGATAGAAAGAATCGATAGGTCCGAGTTTGACTTTAGGTTTAGGTCATATGTGGAAGTGGTAAAGTAGTTGAGGGTTTTGGAGCATATCACTAAGCACATGAAGCAAGAGGCTCATTAAGCAACACCTCATCCCTCCTTGATAGTATTGGCTTTCCTATAGACTCAATGTGATCTTGGGTCACTAAAATGTAAAATGAAGAGTCTTGATCTTGAAGCTTTAGCCAATCCTTTGTCCCTAGCATCTTGAAGGAGTTCCCACATCCTTTAGTCCATGCCACTCCATTGTTGAACTTATCCGAAACATACTAGATAAAAATGTTAGTCCAACAAGAGATATGTTGACATTAATTACCAAAACCACCTGGGGAGCACTTGTGCTTTCAGCTAAGATCCGAACTGCAAGATAAATGTTTCGTTAATTTCCTCAGAAGTAAGGCAAGGTTTTTTCATTATTAAGTACCCTTTTTACTTACAGCTCGGTGGAGGGATGATCCCCTTGAGGGCATAGTGCGGCCGGGGTATCCCCCGGTACAGGACCCTCTGGCGAAGGTTTCTTCCCCCGTTTAGAGACCATTGTCTCCAGGTCCTTAGAGGTGGTCCTCTTTCTTCCCTGGGGAGAGGAAGTTTTGGTTCCTCCTCCCTGGCTGACCTCCTTCGCGGAGGCCCTAGCCTCCTCGTTCCCCCTTTATCTTCTCCTGAAGGCACTTGATAAGGCGCAATCTCTAGCATCCTGGTCAACACAGGGTCTGGTGAGGTCTCAGGGAGGGGGGCGGACACCTGATAAACTTTGCCTTCGCTATCCAATCCTGGTCAAAGAGCGGCTTTTTTAGGGCAACGTTGCGATAAATAAACAGACAGTGTGTTCGGATGCGGGGCTACTTACTTGGGTATCCGGGCGATTGCTGCTCAGACCTGCATCCTCAGTGATGTCCGGACACATTATTTGTGGTCCGAAGAACAACTTGTA
This sequence comes from Aegilops umbellulata, assembly GCA_032464435.1. NCBI lineage: Eukaryota > Viridiplantae > Streptophyta > Magnoliopsida > Poales > Poaceae > Aegilops > Aegilops umbellulata. The sequence continues at coordinate 366,781,417 of CP136054.1, read as the reverse complement.
CATCTCCTCGGACGTCATGCCGAGGAAGTGTTGAAGAGCTCGCGGTCCCTCCGGATGGAACTCCCACATGCGGAGGGAACGACGTTTGCAGGGCAGGACCCGGCGAATTAACATGACTTGCATTACCACAATCAGATTGATATCTCTCTCAAGGAGATCTCGGATGCGACTCTGCAATGTGGGCACGTCCTTTACTGGCCCCCGGTCCAGCCCCTTGTTGACCCATGACGTTAGTCGTGGCGGAGGACCCGAGTGAAAGACAGGGGGAGCCACCCACTTGGTGCCCCTGGGAGTTGTGATATAAAACCACTCTTGTTGCCATAAGCTGGACACCTCTTGGAAAGAGACCTTGGGCCATGGAGCATCGACGTTTTTGCTTATTACGGCGGCTCCGCACTCTGCGCGTCTCCCCTCGATCATCTTCGGCTCCACTTGGAAGGTCTTGAGCCACAGTCCGAAGTGAGGGGTAATGCGGAGGAAAGCTTCGCATACAACGATCAACGATGAGATGTGGAGGATGGACTCCGGAGCTAGATCATGGAAGTCCAGCCCGTAATAGAACATAAGCCCCCTCACGAAGGGATCCAGTGCGAAGCCTAGCCCTTGGAGGAAGTGAGGTACGAACAAGACGCTCTCACCGGGCTTGGGAGTGGGAATAACCTGCCCTTGGGCAGGCAGCCTATGCGGGATTTCGCCGGTCAGGTACCTGGCCTCCCGTAGCTTTATTACATCTTCCTCCGTGACGGAGGAGGGCATCCACCGACCTTGAAGGTTGGATCCAGACATAATCGTAGGTCCGAAGCGCATGAACCTAAGCTTTGGGTGTTGGAACTCGAGGCGGGAGGCAGACTCGATTAAAGATCGAGAGGAAAAAGAATAGGGCTTGGTCTCTTTATAAAGAGGTTAAGAGCCCTCCTCGTGACTGTTTGGGACTTACCTTCAATCGAGGGATCATACCAACAGGCACGATTGGGTTACCCACGTCCTTATTGATGGGAATCCCGTAATAAAGGGAACACGATCTCTGCTTCAACAAGACGTGCCAAGGAAACCGCCTTGCGAAATATGCTGAGGTTGGTTGTAAAAAACGATTCGAATAAAGACCTGGCTGTAGTGTGATGTCACGCTACAGGATACATTAGCAGATTAGATTTGTGGAAATATTATTCTCTCTATGGTGGTATGTATAACTTGTTTTGCAGAGCCAGACACGATCCTCGTGTTCAAAATTTTATGAAGTATTCGGAGAAGGAACCCGCCTTGCAATGCCGAAGACAAATCTGCGCGCCGGACTCATCGTCATTGAAGCCTGGTTCAGGGGCTACTGAGGGAGTCCTGGATTAGGGGGTATCCGGACAGCCGGGCTATATCCTTCGGCCGGAATGTTGGACTATGAAGATACAAGATTGAAGACTTTGTCCCGTGTCCGGATGGGACTCTCCTTGGCGTGGAAGGCAAGCTTGGCAAATACGGATATGTAGATCTCCTTCCTTGTAACCGACTCTGTGTAACCCTAGCCCCCTCCGGTGTCTATATAAACCGGAGGGTTTAGTCCGCAGGACACAATATACAACAATCATACCATAGGCTAGCTTCTAGGGTTTAGCCTCTTCGATCTCGTGGTAGATCAACTCTTGCAATACCCATATCATCAATATCAATCAAGCAGGAGTAGGGTTTTACCTCCATCGAGAGGGCCCGAACCTGGGTAAAAACATCATGTCCCTTGTCTCCTGTTACCATCCGCCTAGACGCACAGTTCGGGACCCCCTACCCGAGATCCGCCGGTTTTGACACCGACAGTACCGGTGAAAGTTGTGTGGTACTAGAGAGGCTAGCAGTGGTGGAAGGGTGAGAGTGCGTATAATTCATTGACTCAATATTAGTCCTAAAGAACTCACATACTTATTGCAAAAATCTACAAGTCATCAAAAACCAAGCACTATGCGCATTCTCCTAGGGGATAGATTGGTAGGAAAAGACCATCGCTCGTCCCCGACTGCCACTCATAAGGAAGACAATCAAAGAAACACCTCATGCATCAAATTTGTTACACAATGGTTACCATACGTGCATGCTACGGGACTTGAAAACCTCATGTCTCAAATTCACAATTAATTCACTAGCATGACTCTAATATCACCATACTCATGTCTCAAAACAATCATCAAGCATCAAACTTCTCATAGCATTCAACGCACTTTATATGAAAGTTTTTATTATACCCATATTGGATGCCCATCATATTAGGACTAATTTTATAGGCAAAGAAAATTACCATGTTCTTCTAAAAGACTCTCAAAATAATATACGGGAAGCATGAGAGATCAATAATTTCTATAAAATAAAACCACCACCGTGCTCTAAAAATATATAAGTGAAGCACTAGAGCAAAATTATCTAGCTCAAAAGATATAAGTGAAGCACATAGAGTATTCTAATAAATTAAGATTCATGCGTGTCTCTCACAAAAGGTGTGTACACCAAGGATGATTGTGGTAAAATAAAAACCAATGTCTCAAATCATAGAAGACGCTCCAAGCAAAACACATATCATGTGGTGAATAAAAATATAGCCTTAAGTAAAGTTACCGATAGACGAAGACGAAAGAGGGGATGCCTTCTGGGGCATCCCAAAGCTTAGGCTTTTGGTTCTCCTTGAATTCTGCCTTGGGGTGCATTGGGCATCCCCAAGCTTAGGCTCATGCCACTCCTTATTCACAAACTTCACAACACAAAACTTCAATAGAAAATCTCATGAGCTTCGTTAGTATAATAAAATAAACCACCACTTTCATGTAATGTAATGAAATCATTCTTTATTTATATTGGTGTTAAACCTACTTTATTCCAACTTCACTATGGTTCATACCCCCCGATACTACTCATAGATTCATCAAAATAAGCAAACAACACACGAAAAACAGAATCTGTCAAAAACAGAACAGTCTGTAGTAATCTGACATAATCGAATACTTATGGAACTCCAAAAATTCTGAAATAAATTGTTGGACGTGAGGAATTTGTATATTAATCATGTGAAAAAATAATCAACCTAAAAGCACTCTCCATTAAAAAAATGGCAGCTAATCTCGTGAGCGCAAAAGTTTCTGTTTTTTACAGCAAGATCGCAAAGACTTCACCCAAGTCTTCCCAAAGGTTCTACTTGGCACAAACACTAATTAAAACATAAAAACACATCTAAACAGAGTCTAGATGAATTATTTATTACTAAACAGGAGCAAGCAAAGAACAAAAATAAAATTGGGCTGCCTCCCAACAAGCGCTATATTTAACGCCCCTAGCTAGGCATTGATAATTTCAATGATGCTCACATGAAAGACAAGAATTGAAGCACAAAGAGAGAATCATGAAGCACGTGACAAAACACATCTAAGTATAACATACTTCCTATGCATAGGCATCTTATAGGCAAACAAATTATCATAGCAAGCAAAACTAGCATATGCAAGGAAGCGGAAAGAAACAATAGCAATGTCAACATAACGAGAGGTAATTTAGTAACATGGAATTTTCTACAATCATATTTTCCTCTCTCATGATAATTAGATGTGGGATCATAAGCAAATTCAACAAAATAGCTAACACATAAAATATTTTCAACACGATCCACATGCATGCGAAGTTGACACTCTTCCAAAATAGTGGGATTATTATCAACTAAAGTCATGACCTCTCCAAACCCACTTTTATCAAAAACTTCATAAGATTGAACATTATCCAAATATGTGGGATCTAAAGTTGACACTCTTCCAAACCCACTTTCAATATTACTGCAAACATTATATCAATCTCATATTCATCATGAGGCTTAAATAAATTTTCAAGATCATAAGAAGAATCACCCCAATCATGATCGCTGCAACAAGTAGAGGATATAGCAAAACTAGCATCCCCAAGCTTAGGATTTTGCATATTATTAACACAACTGACATTAATAGAATTTATAATACCATAATTGCAATCATGTTTTTCATTCAAAGATATACCATGAATCACTTCATAAAGTACTTCATCACAATTTCTAGATTCACGGATTTCAAACAAAACCTCATAAAGATAATCTAGTGCACACAACTCACTAGCAATCGGTTCATCATAATTGGATCTCTTAAAAAGATTAGCAAGGGGATGAGGATCCATATCAATAGATTTTTAGCAAGCGAAGATGCAAGCACATAGAAGGCACATGGCAACACAAGCAAACGAAAAAGACGAACGGAAGAGGGGCGAAGAAAAGGTAAAGGTTTTCGAAAATCCTTTTAGAAGTGGGGGAGAGGAAAACGAGAGGCGAATGGCAAATAATGTAATGAGAGGGAGAAGAGTTTATGATGGGTACTTGGTATGTCTTCACTTGGCGTAAATCTCCCCGGCAACGGCGCCAGAAATCCTTATTGCTACCTCTTGAGCATGCGTTGGTTTTCCCTTGAAGAGTAAAGGGTGATGCAGCAAAATAGCGTAAGTATTTCCCTTAGTTTTTGAGAACCAAGGTATCAATCCAGTAGGAGACAACGCACAAGTCACCTAGTACCTACACAAACAATCAAGAACCTTGCAACCAACGCGATAAAGGGCTTGTCAATCCCTTCACGGTCACTCGCAAAAGTGAGATCTAATAAAGATAGTAAAGCAAATATTTTTGGTATTTTTGTTGTATAGATTGGAAAGTAAAGATTGCAAAATAGTAAACGAGATGCGATGTAAATAAAAGAGATTCAATATGATAAGAAAGAGACCCGGGGCCATAGCTTTCACTAGTGGCTTCTCTCAAGATAGCATGTATTACAGTGGGTGAACAAATTACTGCCGAGCAATTGATAGAAAAGCGCATAATTATGAAGACATCTAAGGCAATGATCATGAATATAGGCATCGCGTTTGTGTCAAGTAGACCGAAACGATTCTCCATCTACTACTATTACTCCACACATCGACCGCTATCCAGCATGCATCTAGAGTATTAAGTTCATAAGAACGGAGTAACGCATTAAGCAAGATGACATGATGTAGAGGGATAAACTCAAGCAATATGATATAAACCCCATCTTTTTATCTTTGATGGCAATAATACAATACGTGCCTTGCTGCCCCTACTGTCACTGGGAAAGGACACCGCGAGATTTAACCCAAAGCTAAGCACTTCTCCCACTGCAAGAAAGATAAATCTAGTAGGCCAAACTAAACCGATAAATCGAAGAGACTTGCAAAGATATCAAATCCTGCATATAAGAATTCAGAGAAGAACCAAATAATATTCATAGATAATCAAGTTCATAAATCCACAATTCATCGGATCTCGGCAAACACACCGCAAAAGAGTATTACATCGAATAGATCTCCAAGAACATCGAGGAGAATTTTGTATTGAGGATCAAATAGAGAGAAGAAGCCATCTAGCTAATAACTATGGACCCGAAGGTCTGTGGTAAACTACTCACGCTTCCTCGGAGAGGCTATGGTGTTAATGTATAAGCCCTCCGTGATCGATTCCCCCTCCGGCAGATCGCCGGAAAAGGCCCCAAGATGGGATCTCACCGATACAGAAGGTTGCGGCGGTGGAAAAGTGGTTTCGTGGCTCCCCCTGATGTTTTTAGGGTATAAGAGTATATATAGGCGGAAGAAGTACGTCGGTGGAGCTACGAGGGGCCCACGAGGGTGGGGGCGCGCCTACCCTCCTGGGCGCGCCCTCCTGCCTCGTGGCCGCCTTGTTTCGTCTCCAACTTCATCTTCAAGTCTTCTGGTTTGATTTTGGTCCAAGAAAGATCATCGCCAAGGTTTCATTTCGTTTGGATTCCGTTTGATATTCCTTTTCTGCAAAACACTAAAACAGGCAAAAGAACAGAAACTAGCACTGGGCCTTCGGTTAATAGGTTAGCCACCAAAATAATATAAAAGAGCATATTAAGGCCCATTAAAAATCCAAATAGATAATACAATAGCATGGAACAATAAAATATTATAGATACGTTGGAGACGTATCAAGTGGCATCCCCGCTTTCTTCCAACGACTATCAGTATTTTACTCGAAACAATATTTTTATTCGTCACATGATACGTGTTTTGCTTGGAGCGTCTTTTATGATATGAGTATTTGCTTGTTTTATTTTAAGTTTTAAGTCATCAATCCTAGCTGGACACACCTATTTGAGAGAGCCAAAATTATGTCATGACTTGTTAGAATTGCTCTCTATGCTTCACTTAAATTTTTTATGAGCTATAGACTTGCTCTAGTGCTTCACTTATATATTTTTGAGCATGGTGTGCTTAGTATTTTTGAAGAAATGCTCTCTTGCTTCACCTAGATTTATTTGAGAGTTAGTAAAATTTTCAAGAAATTCTCTCTTGCTTCACTTAAATTTTTTTGAGAGAAAGAAAAAGAATTATGCTCATGATCTTCACTTATATTTGTTTGAGCTTATGAAAAGCAACACATGAAAATTAGTCCCAGAGTTATAGATATCCAAGAAGGATATAATAAAAACTTTCATGAAGATCATTGGAGAAAATAAACTTGATTCTTAGTAATAGTTCTTAGATATGATGATGTGATATGTGAGTTATGTTGATGAGTAATTATGCTTTAGTAAGAATATTGGTGTTAAGGTTTGTGATTCCCTATGCAAGTATGAAAGTCAATAGTCATGCAATGAAATTATGTCCTACTTGTGGCGCATTATTCGGTGTTAATTATGCTTAATGCTTGCTTATGAGATCATCCGTTTCTTGGTTGGTCACTTCTCAATCTTTTTGCTAGCCTTCATTTTGCACTAAGTATGATCTCTACTTGTGCATCCAAAATCCTTTAAACCAATTTTGCCACATGAGTCCACTATATCTACCTATATGCGGTATTCTTTTGCCGGTCTAAGAAAATTCGCATGTGCCATCTCTAATTTCAAAATAAACTCCTCTTTTGTGTGTTTGTTTTGCTCGCGGAGCGGTGAGGGGTGGCTTATATTTTCCATGCTAGATGTGTTATTCTCACGATGAGTGTTTATTCACTTGTCATTGCACGAGAGTAAGGCAAAGGTTTTAGGGATGCCCAGTCCCGAAATGCAAAAATGAATTTACTTTATGTTGTCAAATAATAAATTCCTTGGAAAGTGTTGGTATGGAGGGCAACCGTGGATACGGGTAGCCATGGAAAGTGAAGGTATGGTGGAAAAAGGAATAAACTTCATTTTCTGTTTGGGAACCGCCTATGATATATCTAGCATGGAAAGTGTTGGGAACTCTAAGTCATTTTCGTTGGTGGGATGGATACACCTCCCAAAATGTTTTTATCTCTAAGTTTTTTGCTTTGAGCTCTGGCACCTCTGCAAATCCCTACTTCCCTCTATGAAGGGATTTTCTTTTACTTTATGAATTTTTTATTTTTTAGCCTCCATCTTCTCTTATAAAAGCACCAACCAGGAGGCAATATGATCGTACTTAAGTATTGGGTGTAGCTAATATTCGAGTGTGTTTCATGAATGGATCAATGGTTGAGCATGATTGGCTAGGGATAACTTATTTTAGCATTGATATTTTGAAAGACATGGTTGCTTGTTGATATGCTTGAGTATCTAAATTATTATGTCAAAACTAGACTATTGCTTTGAATCACATAAAAGTCCAAATGTCCATGCTATAAAGAAAAGAATAGGATATGATATGTTAGGCAACATTCCACATCAAAAAAATCTGTTTTTATCACTTACCTACTCGAGGACGAGTAGGAGTTAAGCTTGAGGATGCTGATACGTCTCCAACGTATCTATAATTTTTGATTGTTCCATGCTGTTATATTATCAATCTCAGATGTTTTATAATCATTTTCTAGTCATTTTATATCATTTTTTGGTACTAACCTATTGACATAGTGCCAAGTGCCAGTTGCTGTTTTCTGCATGTTTTTTACATCGCAGGAAATCAATATCAAACAGAGTCCAAATGCAACGAAACTCCACGGGGAATTTTTATGGACTAGAAGGAACGTAATGGGCCCTGGCTGCGCCTGAGGGCGCCCCGAGGGGGGAACAACCCACCAGGGCGCGCCAGCAGGCCCAGGCGCGCCCTGGTGGGTTGTGCCCACCTCGGGTGCCCCCCGGACTGCCTCTTTGCTCTATAAATACCCCTGTCGGTGTCAAAACCGGCGGATCTCGGGTAGGGGGTCCCGAACTGTGCGTCAAGGCCGGATGGTAATAGGAGACAAGGGACACTTTATTTTACCCAGGTTCGGGCCCTCTCGATGGAGGTAAAACCCTACTCCTGCTAGATTAATATTGATGATATGGGTAGTACAAGAGTGGATCTACCACGAGATCAAGGAGGCTAAACCCTAGAAGCTAGCCTGTGGTATGATTGTGTATGATGATGGTTGTCCTACGGACTACAACCCTCCGGTTTATATAGACACGGATAGGGTTAGGGTTACACAGAGTCGGTTACAATGGTAGGAGATCTTGAATATCCGCATGCCTAGCTTGCCTTCCACGCCAAGAAAAGATCCTCCCGGACACGGGACAAAGTCTTCAATCTTGTATCTTCATAGTCCTGGAGTCCGGCTGAAGGTATAGTCCGGCTATCCAGACACCCCCTAATCCAGGACTCCCTCAGTAGCCCCTGAACCAGGCTTCAATGACGACGAGTCCGGCGCGCAAATTGTCTTCGGCATTGCAAGGCGGGGTCCTCCTCCATGTTCTTTAAGAAGATTACAAACACCAAAAATAGTGTCCGGCTCTGCAAAATAAGTTTCCACATATTGCCGTATAGAGAATAATATTAACACAAATCAAATCTGCTAACGTATTCTGCAGTGCGTCATAACACTGCAACCAAGCCTTCTATATAAATTATTTTCGTTGTTCCACCCTAGCGCGTTTAGCGAGGCGATTTCCTTGGCACGTCTTGTCAAAGCAGAGATCACGTGCCCCCTTTAACGGGATTCTCATTAATACAGACGTGGATAACACAACCGCGCCATTTACCACGGCGCTCGGGAGTGAGTTTTATTAGGTAGGTGGGGACGCATGACCGCACCCGCTTATAAAAGGGATAAGGATTCACCTTTTTAACCTACGCCTTCTTCCTCCTCTACCAATCCATCTCTCGCGCACTCATGCTCTAGCGCCCAAGTCCGCTCTTCCTTCCTCAACCTCCTCCAACAATGTCCGGAGCGGGAGGCAAGTGGATGGTCTCCTCCTTCACGGGGGCTCAAGTAAAAAAGTTAAGGAAAGCCGGATACTTGTCAAAGGATATCCCGCATCGGCTTCCTGAGAAGGGGCAGCTTCTTCCTACCCCAAGGCCCCATGAGAGGGTAGTTTTTCTTCCCCACTTCCTCCGCGGACTGGGCTTTCCACTTCACCCATTTGTCCGGGGGCTCATGTTCTACTACGGCCTGGATTTCCACGATCTGGCCCCGAACTTTGTTCTCAACATCTCGGCGTTTATCGTCGTGTGCGAGGCCTTTCTCTGCGTCCGCCCCCACTTCGGCCTCTGGCTCAAGACCTTCAATGTCAAGCCCAAGGTGGTGTCCGGCACCCAGGCGGAGTGCCGAGGCTCTATGGTCGGCAAGATAGCCAACGTCCTCTGGTTCGATGGCTCCTTTGTGGAGTCCCTAAAGGGGTGGCAGGCTGGGTGGTTTTACATCACCGAGCCACGCGATCCGAACTGGGTCGCAGCCCCCGAGTTCAGGTCCGGACCCCCCACGCGGGTCATGTCCTGGAAAGAGACGGGCCTGTCGTGGGGCAACGAAGAAGAAGTGACTGGGTTGTGAACGTGCATCCAGTCCCTGGTGAACAAGCCAATCCGGCTTGTCAATATAGTCCAGGTCATGCTCGTTCGCCGGATCCTCCCGTGCCAACAACGGGATTTCACTTTGTGGGAATTTGACCCGGCGCAGCACCAAACCCTTAGCAGGCTCTTCGACACGACGTATGAAGATGTCTGGAAGGTGCTGACCGAAGGCGCCGAGTCCCCGCATCCACCTCCGAGGATCGCGGATACAGCTCACAGCGCAACGCTAGTGAGGTAAGCTATCTATACCTTTGACAGGTTCGTTAAGCCCTTCTTCATAGATTAACTCTATGTGGGATTTAAACTCCCTTTGCCTTTGACAGGCTTGGCAGAAGATATCCGGACCAATTAACTGTCCGGCTCCCCTGCCAGAAGACCCGGCCCCAGCTCTCTTGGTGAAGCTGATGGCTCCGGCACCTTATGTGGTGCCGGAGAAGAAGGCCAAGAGGAAGAAAACCACCGGGACTCGAAAAAGTTCCCGCAACATGGTGGTGTCGGGCTCATCATCTGACGAGTCCGCGACGCTCTCCTCTCGTCAAAACGAGGAGGAGGAGCAAGGAAGCTCCCCCCCCCCAGTGAGGGGAGAAAAAAAGAAGAAGGCCACCCCAACGGGGGAGGCCGAGGGGTCGAGGAAAAGGAAGACCCCTCCGCCGGACTACTCCTACGACGCCGAAGAAGGCGGAGAGGAGTGGCTGGACAGAACCAAGCGTCCGGCGACATCGTAAGTATTTACATACCAGAGCGACTCATGATATTTTCTAATGCGCGACTTTCCCTAATGTCGAACGTAATTTTTGCAGCCCGCCCCGGGCCGAACTCGACGATTCGTCGAGCGGCTCCCTGGATTCGTCGGACGTGAACTCTGTTCCGCCTGCTGTCTCCCCCTGCAGGGCAGACGACGCCGAAGTGGCGCCCCGCCAAGCTTCAGGGCAGGAGGAGATGGTCCTGGAGGGGCCGCAAGGCAATCCTCCGGACCCCAGGAGTAAAGGGGATGAAACCCCCCAGGGCTCCAACTCCGGCTTTGTGCCGGACACCGCGCCGGACTCGACAGTCCCGGTCCGTGGTGGGCGAACTCTTCCCAAGAGGAGTAAGCCGTCTGAGCCGGCGTCCTCCGTCCGACCAGAGGCGTCGGATAATCTGTTGGAGGTGCTTGAGGGCGCCACCATCGACGAGGAGCACCGTACTGTTATGAGTACGGTGATCCAAAGGGTTCAGTCCGCCAAGAGCGGACCGACTGAAGCTTGCGCTAGCCTTCTAACAGGCTTCCAAGTAAACAGAAATATGTCAAATTATTTACCGCATAGACAGTAGCCCCTGATGCTCTGTTCGGTGTTCAGAAAGAAAAAGCCGAATAGAGGATCTAGTAATTTTCGCAGGAGTCTAACAAAAGAAGTCAAATATGCGTATGCAGGCTTCGCTGTTGTCCACCGCCGCACTCACTGCGCAGGTGGATGTCCTTAAAAAGGACCTCGGGCGGACCGAGCAAGAGCTCGGCCTTGCCAGACGGCAGCTCGAGGAGAAAGAAGGTAAGAAATACCCTAAAAAAAGAAAAAAAAAGTGCCTATAGAGAGGCTTGATTGCAGAAAGAAATAACAGGATTGTGCTGCTTATTGTAGGTGCCACAACCGAGGTGGCAACCCTGAAGCAGGCGTTGGCTGAGGCCGAAAAGAAAACGGCCGAGGAGCGCGCCGAGCGAGAAAGGCTTGGGGTTCAGGTCGGCGAGGTGCAGCAAGAGCTGCAAGCTCTCATGAAAAAACATGAGGGTTTGGAGCTTGAGTCAAAAACGCAAGCATCCGAGCTCGCGTCGGCCATCGAGACCGCCAAGAGTGCCAAGGCCGAAGCCCAAAAGGCCCTCCAAGAGTTGGAGGAGGTGAAAAAGATAGCAACGGGTAAGGCATTCTCAATGCAAAGTAGGAATATAAGAGTAAACTACCTATTACTTACCCAAATCCGGAGTTCTCCAGGGGCGTTCGCCGATCTTCCCCGCAGCGTGTCCGACGCCGCCGCATTCTACCGAGCTGAAGAGGGCAGCTCGACGGAGAGTGTGTTCTGGTCTCAGTATTCTGAGGCCGGACACCCTGTGCCCTTGAGCGATCAGCTGAAACAGCTGGTCAAGCTCCACAAGGCAGCCGAACAGGCCATGAAGGGCTTACTAGTTCGGCTGTGGCCTGGAGAGGCCCTGCCTGGGAGCTATTTCGGGCTAGTGCGGCGGCTGGTGGAGGTCTGTCCAAGGCTTGAGGTCGTCAAGAGCTTCGTCTGCATTGAAGGTGCCCGGAGGGCCCTTGCCCGTGTAAGGGTACACTGGGGTAAGCTGGACGGAGAGAAGCTGGTGAAGGACGGGCCGCCGCAGGGGAAGGAGCATCGCAAGCCCGAGAACTACTACAAGGATGTTCTTGTCGGAGCCCGCCTTGTCGCGGATGAATGTACTAAAGATATAATATTTGAATGAACTCGCTCGTTTGTATCCTCTGCGCTGAAAACTTGTTCATATGCGCTAATCAATGCTTATTGAATTTAAAATATTATTTTTCTGTGCGGCCGTTTATCAAAAATTGAGAGATGGCCAGTCGTAGGCTTATGCCCCCATGCCACTAGTGCTGGGGTGTTCGGGATAAACCTGAGGGCTCTTGTTCCCATAGTTGGGTCCTTCGAGGGAGGCGCTCAGCACAACGAACCTGGCAATCGGACTATAATGCTTGAACACTCTCACTTAGCCATAGAACGTTACAATTTTAAATTTCGGCGAAGCCCCTAGTTCGGAAGGCCGAATTCGGGGCGTTATCCACACCTTTGGCCGGACATAGCCAGCTCCTCGCTCGAAGCGGCATAAGCCTTTAAGGACTCGAAAAACCTCTCGAACAGCGACCGGTCTCACGCCTTATCATGACAGTCTGTTTTAGCTTTCTCCACTGAGGTGCTCAACCCACCTGAACTGGGGCACAATCACAGTGGTTCTCCTAGTGCTACCTTAGCCGATATAGCGGAACGTAAGGCACCAAAACATAGGAGCCGGGCAAACCCAACATGTGACCAAAATCATGACTCGGAGCCGATGCATATAGTGCTATAAGTTTGGGGTGCCGCACTTGTGAAAGTGTACGGACTTCTCACACCAGATAAAAGGGTAATGAAGCCCCTGGCGTGGTTTGCCGTACCATGGTGTACGGGTGCGATCATGTTATGTAATAAACACATATATTCAAAGGGGATAATGCAAAAAATAGACAAAAAGCTATGCATTGTTTATAAAGAGGCTATTTATCAAAGCCGAACGATACAAGTAGTGCGATAAGCAAAAAAGATATTAGACTATTTAACATGTCCTGACCAAGCGCAGGCCGCGGAATTTAAAAACAGATATATCGCTCGAAATAGAGACCACCTGAGAGTTCCGTAATGCGGCGTTAGCTTTGTCTGCTTTCCTGGATCTTGCATCGTCTGTGCGGCAACAAGGCCGAACAGGTTATCCATAGTATGGAGTCCTGAAAGTAAAAAGGAAAAATCCGGCAGCCCCTAGTATGTTTGACGCCGTATTGTAGGCATGCCGTTAATGTGCCCCTCCCCCTGTGCCCATGGAATTTTAAGGGCGTAATTGTGTACTCGAGGTACTTGCTCCGCTATGTTGCGATGGCTGGGGTCGGGGCCGTATTGCTACGCTTGCTCGAAACGTGTCAGGCAGTCTTGTTGCAGGTTACTCCTGGCGCGCTTTGCATTGTCCGGCTTTTTAACGGCCGGACTGGAGAGTTGCCTTGAAAGGCTACTTTGTACTTCCGCTGCGAGGGCCGCCGTGTGCTCCTCCGTACGGATGGAGCGCTCGGTGTTTCCGCTGACCGTAATTACTCCTCGAGGGCCTAGCATCTTGAGCTTGAGATATGCGTAGTGCGGAACCGCATTGAATTTAGCAAATGCGGTTCGTCCGAGCAGGGCATGATAGCCACTGCGGAACGGGGCTATATCGAAGATTAGCTCTTCGCTTCGGAAGTTATCCGGAGATCCGAAGACCACATCAAGTGTTATCGAGCCTGTGCAATTGGCCTCTACACCTGGTATGACGCCTTTAAAGGTCGTCCTTGTGGGCTTGATCCTTGATGGATCTATGCCCATTTTCCGCACTGTATCCTGATAAAGCAGGTTCAGGCTACTGCCGCCGTCCATGAGGACTGTTGTGAGATGAAATCCGTCCATGATTGGGTCAAGGACCAGTGCGGCAAAACCACCGTGATGGATGCTAGTGGGGTGGTCCCTTCGATCGAAAGTGATCGGGCAGGAGGACCATGGGTTGAACTTTGGGGCGACTGGCTCCATCGCGTATACGTCCCGTAGCGCACGCTTCCTCTCTCGCTTGGGAATGTGGGTCGCGTATATCATGTTCACCGTCCGCACTTGTGGGGGAAACCCCTTCTGTCCATTGTTGTTCGGCGGCCTGGGCTCCTCCTCGTCGTCGCTATTCAGCCCCTTGTCTTTGTGTTCGGCTCTTAACTTGCCTGCCTGCTTGAACACCCAACAATCCCTGTTGGTGTGATTGGCTGGCCTTTCGGGGGTGCCACGAATCTGGCACGAGCGGTCGAGTATCCGGTCCAAACTGGATGGGCCCTGGGTATTCTTTTTGAATGGCTTTTTCCGCTGACCGGATTTATAGCCTCTGAATCCAGCATTCACTGCCGTATCCTCATTGCTGTCGCTGCTAACGCGACGCTTTTGATTATTTCGACGTGACATGCCACTTTTGTCCTTGGTATCCGAATTACCAGGCTTCTTTGATAAGTTGTTGCTACGAGCTAGACAGCTATCTTCGCCCGCGCAAAAGCGGGTCATGAGTGTCGTGAGGGCTGCCATAGTTTTCAGCTTTTCCTGTCCCAGGTGCCGGGCGAGCCATTCGTCGCGGATGTTATGTTTGAAGGCTGCTAGGGCCTCTGCGTCCGGACAATCGACTATCTGATTTTTCTTTGTTAGGAACCGTGTCCAGAATTGCCTGGCCGATTCTTCTGGCTGCTGAATTATGTGGCTTAGGTCGTCGGCGTCCGGTGGCTGCACATATGTCCTCTAGAAGTTGTCAAGGAATGCGGCTTCCAGGTCCTCCCAAGAACCGATTGAGTCCGCTGGTAGGCTGTTAAGCTAGTGCCGGGCTGGTCCCTTGAGCCAGTGCCGGGCCGAACACAACATGGCACGTGGCGACGATCTACACGCCATCAAATATAGTGGGTGTGCGGCGCCCCTGTACTGGGCTATGTCACGACGCAGCTCGGAATAGTTGTGCCTGTTGTGTTCGGCCCGGCCGGATTTATTGTGTCCGGATTGAAGGTCATCACGTGTCGTCGGGCGTCCGCGCGATCCGTAGATCGATCTTGTTTTCCTCGCTTTATCCTCCAGTACGTCTCACAGGTCTGGCTCGTTTTCCTGTGCCTTAGTTGAGCGGCTGTCGCGGCCGGTTTTCCGGACATTAATTTCCAAAAAATGGCCGTCGAGCTCATCAGCCCCAGGATTACTGTTAGCTGATGAGGCATCAACTTGTTACAGAAATTCCAAGCAAGAGTACAAAATATGCAGTACAAGACCATTGTGGCCTATGAGTACAACAAATGGTTTCTAGTGGTTGAGGGCGGAAGCGGTTTGTGGATCACCCCGGCTATGGGACTCCATTTCCCACGGGAACAGCTGACCAGGATAACTCCTATCTTCGCGAGGCTGCTAACACCGTTGCTTAGGTTCCGAGGCGGTCGTCACAACGCTCCTCTCCAAGCAATCAATCTGGCCAAGACAATAGCCATGGACAAGCCAGTGAGTACTTTGAATGTACTCGCAAACATTAAGAACACAGGTATATTATAGCCACGGAAAATCATGCTCCAAAACATTATATAATCATACTGCTAACTATGGTGTTAGGTTCATGTTGCACGTGAGTAATAATATTTAAATTAAACATGGGCAAAACAAAAGAGTAAATGGAACCATAAAAATATGCCACAGTCGGGCGTCTGAGCGACACCACCTAAAGGGCGTTTAGAAGAAATGCCACAATCGGGCGTCTCAGCGACACCACCTAAAGGGCTTTAAAAAGAAATGCCACAGTCGGGCGTCTTAGCGACACCACCTAAAGGGCTTTTAAAAGAAATGCCACAGTCGTGCGTCTTAGCGACACCACCTAAAGGGCGTTTAGAAGAAATGCCACAGTCGGGCGTCTGAGCGACACCACCTAAAGGGCGTTTAGAAGAAATGCCACAATCGGGCGTCTGAGCGACACCACTTAAAGGGCTTATATAAAAACGAAATTTATCATGGTGAATATCCAGGAGGTGGTACCGTCCCAGGGGTATTCTTTATTTCAAAACATGCAAACGGTTAGTCCATAAAGATAATAATAATCATAACCATCATATATCACAAATCATAACCAAAAATCGAGTTTTAGTGGTTTCCTCCTCCGAAGACCGACACTTGACCCATCCCAGACTGTAATCCTTAACCATGGACACGGCTATTCGAATAGGTTTAATCTCTGCAGAGGGTGTACTCTTTACCCATGAGTAACGGATTCCTTTGGTCCATCGGGACTAATTCCGTCTACGATCTTTTAATTGAAAACACACCTGACTTGCACACACCAGCTTAACTCACCGGTGTCTGGAATCACCCACAACACTTGTCAAGCAAACTCTAAGTGGGGAGGCTACAACCTCGACGTAGCATGGGATCACAAAATTTATACCGCGCGCAAACTAGGGGACCTACCCCCTCGGCTACAACCGAAACACCCATGCCCCCGGACCAGGTGGCATGCCTACCGGATGCAGCCGGTATCTTCCACCATGGCCTCTCTGTACGGTGTGTGCCAAGACAAGGGTTAACAACTTACTGAACCGTACCCTACTTACGGTAGGGACCTATGGTAGTACGAAACAAGTATGGGGGTTACCGGAACAAGACTCGATCTACAGTCGACTCAGGAGGTAGTAACATTTCCTGCAAGGTTAGCATAACAATGCATATACTTCAACCAACAGATAGAAACACCACACGACATACCCCATCATGCCATACCGTACACGACCGTCTCAACGGAGGACTAGGGACAAGACCGCGTCTACCCAAGACAGAGGCCTACCCGCCATTCCTTTCGGCATGCATGAAAAGTGTATGGCGGTGATTTCCATCACAAAACATGTCAACTCCATATGCATGAAATCCACTAATATGCACTTATGAATAGGATCACATCCTCACATAAAATGACGCATGCGCGTGCCGGGGTGGTGTTGTTACCGAGTCAAACGACACACACAAAAATTACACCAGGGTTCAGAATGCTTGCCTTCATGATGTAGAAAGGCAGGGTGCACTCCAAGATTTTTGCAAGATCCTTACTCCTCTCCGAAATTCCTATTTTCAAAAATATGCAAATAACACATATTTCAAAAACAGCACAAAAAGTTGTTTGGAAATTTTTTCAAATAAATCTTAAAATAAACTAGACAATATTTGAGAGATGTAGGAAAAAGAATTAATTCATTTGGATTTATATTTAAAAAGATACAGCTGGTCCAAGTTTGGTCAAAAATCTGTTATTTAAATTAAAACAGAAAAGGAAAACGATTTAAATAAAAATGTACACGTCGAAGGCGTATCTTTGAAATGCGCTTCCACTTATCCAGCATGGACTGCGCCTGGGTCGCTGACAGTGGGCCCGCCTGGCCCACCAGTCAGGTTTGACTAGTCCACCTCCCTCTTCTCCCTCCGCCCGAGAGGAGGGCGGGACTCCGGCGATGCCCGACGGCGAACGGCGGCGCTGCTCGCTAAACGGAGGCCATCCACGGATTCAGGGGGTCGAGGTGGTCACTCCGGTGGTTGTTTTGTTCTCTGGGGTAGACGGAGCTGTCGACGGCGAGCTCTGCGGCGGACGGTGATCGTCGGAAAAAGTGAAAATTTGCCCGCGGCGAGTCTCGATCAAGATTAAGTAGTGGAACGGGCTCACGGGAGGATGTGGGGGTTCCTGGTGGAGAGAGTGGAGAGGGGAGGCCCTGGTAGCGCCGGAATGGTCGGGGCAATGGTGGCGGATGGAGCTGCCGGAGAGGAAGAAGACGACTCCCTTCCTTCGATTGACGGCCAAAGGGGCAAGAGTGAAGTGGCGTGAGACTGCCTGCGCACGGGTTTGAGCTCGGGGGCCTCTTTTATTGCACAATCGAGTCGGTTTGCGGCGGCCGTGGATAATCTTGCCGGCGACCGCCGTTCTGTAGTTAGGGCGACGTGGCGGCGACGAATGCTAGGGGACGAAGTTGTGGATGAGCACGCACTGCTCCAGGAGGCAGGTGGCAAGCGCTGGGAGCTTGGGCGGCGCTGGCTAGCGCAGGCATGGTCGGGCAGCGGTTGCGGCCGCGGGCGTGCCGCCAAATGGCATCTGACGGCGGCGCTGTAGGGTGCCAGGGGGCGGTCGGGACCTTTTGGCGTGACGCGGTGAGGAGGGGAGTGCTAGGAGAGGTTCTGCCGTGCGGGCCAAGGCTGGGGGTGCGACGCGGCGACTCGGTTGTGCGGTTGCAATTCGCGCGCTCTGGGCGCGCCCAGTGCACGCCCACCAGCTGCTCGGTGAAATGCTAGGGCGTGCTAGGGGTCCCGGTTGAGGCTGGGAATTAGCAGACCCAGGTTATGGCTTGCAAGGAGATCAATGGACAAGCTTGAGGGGTCAGAGGATCATGTTCACAATGCTAACAAAAATCCATGCCAGATCTGACCATGTACTCCAGGTGTCTGACAAAATGACCAAGGCACCTAGGTAGTTCTTGGAGTGGCAAAAATCTCCAGATCAGTGTCTCTGAGGATGAAAGAGAGTGTGGTGAAGTTGGTTTGCAAAAAGGAGAAACTTGATAGTGTAAGTTTTGCAAAACTACAGTTTTGATCAGAAAGAAAAGAGCAAGGTTGCAAGCACTTAGAGTCATCCAATGGGCCCAATCTCTTGGACTTAAGGGTTTTGCAGGGTTGACTACAAACATGAGAAAGCACAAGATCACTAGAGCAAGAAATAATAGGGTTGCAGTAGAAAACACAAGTCTGGTCCAGAATGAAGAAGAGGTTGGTTCACTCAAATTCTCCAAAGAACAACTCTATGTTTTTGCATAAGGTTGAATCATATGCTGCTATTAACACCCCATAATTTTGGTGGAGTCTAGAAAGAAATATTTAAATGGGTTGTAGTGCAAACATGCCCACTGGACCAGAGAAGAAAATTTAGGTGTAGAGCTCAATTTATTTCAAGAATAAAAGATATTTTTGCACAAAAGTGATTTAATAACATCATATGACATCTCCAAATTTTGGTGGGATTTTTGAGCAAATTTTTAAAGAGGTTGTAGTTCAGATATGGCCATATAGTCATGGGAAATCATTTTTCAAGAAAATAAGGACCAAGCAAATTAATTATGTAATTAGTTCTACTAATAAAATAAAAGTTTTTCTTGAGAGTTTAAACAAGTCCAAAAACATATTTGAAAAGTTTTCACTTTGGGGAAAAACTCCATAATAACCAAGTTCAAAAATCAAAGGAAGCTCAGAAAGTAAAAGTTTTAAATTCCTAGCAAAATTTTAATTAACAAAACAAGGTCAAAATTTTTGGGGTGTCACAAAACTACCCCGCTTAAGAAAAGTCTCGTCCTCGAGATTTTCTAAGGGTTGCTTTGAAAAATGAAACTCTCGGGGATCTTTCGCGAGGGAAGAATGGTTACAATAAAGGAGCATAAGTCACAACAAAACTATACATATTAGTAGAAACCAAACAACTTGCAAGCTTAGGTTACCACGCATAAGTCACAATGCATAACTAAATGTTGCAATAATGAACACAGCAGCGACGTTTTAAAATGGAAACGGTAACTGGATGGGGTCCTGCGAGAACGTTTCTGGTACTGAGACACATTCCTCTTCTATCGGGGGAAGGGGTTTAACCAGTTGATGAATGTGTCTCTCTTGGCCGGGCCTCAGGGATCTGCCGATGGCGATCTGAGGATTTAAATCCGCGAGACTCTGGAGATAACCCATCACATGTTGGGTGAAGCGTTCTTGAGCGATGACATACTGGACCAGGTTGGCTAGGACTGGGTCTCTCTCAATTCGTCCACCGGGAAAAGATGTTACTCCACCGGGTGCTGCACGGCTCAGAAAGTAATAATACCCTCGTTCGCTGGCATAGGGTACCGCGAATCGAAGGCGAGCAAGTGCTTCGCATGCAGTAGCCTCTATGGCCATGAGTGGGGTTGGCATAGATTTCCCCACGAAGGAGATCTCTGTTGGGTCTTGGTCTGAGTTCACGGGAGGGATGTGCGCTGCTGCCCAGTATCTCGAGGTGGAAGAGGTGATTCTCGATTTGAACAGCTCGTACTGGGGTGGCTGGGTAGCGCCCATGGTACTGCAGGTAAAATCCCACAATATCTTGACAAAACTACCCGGGGTTGCATCTGGGGTTCTCAGATGAATGTTGGGGCTCGGCATGGCGAGAAATGGTTGTGAGGGTGGTGCACAAGGTGAGAGGTGCTTTGGCAAGGTCACGCGGTGGCCTTTTATAGCACTGGAGCTGGGTCACTTTTACCATGGTGAATGGTAAGGAAACTTCCAGCTCCGCTCCAAGGGTCGGAGTCAAGCCACAGATACACATATTTCACCGAGGTGACGTGTTACTGTGGGAGTTATCGGGGGTCTTTGGCAACTGTGCCTGGGTAGAAATGCTGACATATCCATGCAAGGCTGCAGGGGCTCAATGACAGGCGGCGTTTATATACAAGGTCACACGATTACAAGCGAGAATACACTGGGACTCGATACTACTCGGGTGACTTAGTCTACCTCGTTTACATCCAAGCGGGCGTGCCTGGTGGATGTTGAGGCGTCTCCGTGGATCTCACCGTCGGAATTAACAGGAGTGGGTTGAGGGGCTGCAGGCTTGGGGTAGTGATGATGACCATCTCGGGGATTGCTGGCCACAACTCCGTTGGAGTGCGTTCCCAATATGCGACGAAGCACTTCTGGGGTTATCGCAACACCTTGGCCGATGGCTGGGGTAGACCTCAGGGGCTCGATCGGTTGTACAAATAGCACGACTGGGTTGTCGGTGCTGGGCTCGTCCTCCTCTCATGCTGGGGCTCGACGAACCAGCTCTCCACGAGCTGCGATAAGATCAATAGTGATCTGATCGCACAGTTCCTCTAGTGCACTTACGTAGCGCACTAGGTGCAACAATGCAGGATCTGTTTCGTGATCTCCGTTGGCAACTTGGGGTGGTCTACCATATCCTTCACGTCTGGGGTAGTAGTGGAACGAGCGATAGTCAACTCGGGGCGACAAGTGCTGGAGATGAACTATAGCTTCTCGAGCGGCTAGTTGGATGGCTTGGGGCTCAAAGGAAGTTGTTCTTCCGGTGAACCTGTAGGGGCGTTCGGGTGCGAGACCCCCTTCCGTAGATGTGTACAATGGCCCAGAATTGACGGCTCTCACCGCTCATGGATCCTTGGTACACGACATATTCTGGGGGCTCTTCTAGCGCATAGGCACGACGGGTGAGGTTTGCGAGTATGGTCACAAAACCTCCAAGGTTGGTTGCTGTGGTCTCATTGTGCACGACTGGACCAGGCATTGTGGTTCGGTTTGGGATAGTGGCTGTGTTGTGCTGGTTGGGGCTAACGTGCCCTTTTTATAGGAAAAAGGGGATGGAGTCTTCCTTCGCACGCTTGCGAGAAAGACTATTCAGGATTCGGTCACTGACGCATGATTGACGGCTAGGTTGGTAGGTAGGGCACCGACTGCCAAAAGGTGTCGGGTCACTATGGGGTTGTCTTGTAGGAGAAGCTTGGCTAGGGTTTTGGTTATGGCTTGGTGGGTTGGTTTGCCTAAGATTTTTGACCTGGCTAGGATAGGATTAGCCAATGGTCAGCCTGGCTCTGATACCAAGTCTGTCGCGACCGGTTTTCCGGACATTAATTTCCAGAAAATGGCCGTCGAGCTCATCAGCCCCAGGATTACTGTTAGCTGATGAGGCATCAACTTGTTACAGAAATTCCAAGCAAGAGTACAAAATATGCATTACAAGACCATTGTGGCCTATGAGTACAACAAATGGTTTCTAGTGGTTGAGGGCGGAAGCGGTTTGTGGATCACCCCGGCTATGGGACTCCATTTCCCACGGGAACAGCTGACCAGGATAACTCCTATCTTCGTGAGGCTGCTAACACCGTTGCTTAGGTTCCGAGGCGGTCGTCACAACGCTCCTCTCCAAGCAATCAATCTGGCCAAGACAATAGCCAAGGACAAGCCAGTGAGTACTTTGAATGTACTCGCAAACATTAAGAACACAGGTATATTATAGCCACAGATAATCATGCTCCAAAACATTATATAATCATACTGCTAACTATGGTGTTAGGTTCATGTTGCACGTGAGTAATAATATTTAAATTAAACATGGGCAAAACAAAAGAGTAAATGGAACCATAAAAATATGCCACAGTCGGGCGTCTGAGTGACACCACCTAAAGGGCGTTTAGAAGAAATGCCACAATCGGGCGTCTCAGGGACACCACCTAAAGGGCTTTAAAAAGAAATGCCACAGTCGGGCGTCTTAGCGACACCACCTAAAGGGCTTTTAAAAGAAATGCCACAGTCGGGCGTCTTAGCGACACCACCTAAAGGGCGTTTAGAAGAAATGCCACAGTCGGGCGTCTGAGCGACACCACCTAAAGGGCGTTTAGAAGAAATGCCACAATCGGGCGTCTGAGCGACACCACTTAAAGGGCTTATATAAAAACGAAATTTATCATGGTGAATATCCAGGAGGTGGTACCGTCCCAGGGGTATTCTTTATTTCAAACATGCAAACGGTTAGTCCATAAAGATAATAATAAACATAACCATCATATATCACAAATCATAACCAAAAATCGAGTTTTAGTGGTTTCCTCCTCCGAAGACCGACACTTGACCCATCCCAGACTGTAATCCTTAACCATGGACACGGCTATTCGAATAGGTTTAATCTCTGCAGAGGGTGTACTCTTTACCCACGAGTAACGGATTCCTTTGGTCCATCGGGACTAATTCCGTCTACGATCTTTTAATTGAAAACACACCTGACTTGCACACACCAGCTTAACTCACCGGTGTCTGGAATCACCCACGACACCTGTCAAGCAAACTCTAAGTGGGGAGGCTACAACCTCGACGTAGCATGGGATCACAAAATTTATACCGCGCGCAAAGTAGGGGAGCTACCCCCTCGGCTACAACCGAAACACCCATGCCCCCGGACCAGGTGGCATGCCTACCGGATGCAGCCGGTATCTTCCACCATGGCGTCTCTGTACGGTGTGTGCCAAGACAAGGGTTAACAACTTACTGAACCGTACCCTACTTACGGTAGGGACCTGTGGTAGTACGAAACAAGTATGGGGGTTACCGGAACAAGACTCGATCTACAGTCGACTCAGGAGGTAGTAACATTTCCTGCAAGGTTAGCATAACAATGCATATACTTCAACCAACAGATAGAAACACCACACGACATACCCCATCATGCCATACCGTACACGACCGTCTCAACGGAGGACTAGGGACAAGACCGCGTCTACCCAAGACAGAGGCCTACCCGGCATTCCTTTCGGCATGCATGAAAAGTGTATGGTGGTGATTTCCATCACAAAACATGTCAACTCCATATGCATGAAATCCACTAATATGCACTTATGAATAGGATCACATCCTCACATAAAATGACGCATGCGCGTGCCGGGGTGGTGTTGTTACCGAGTCAAACGACACACACAAAAATTACACCAGGGTTCAGAATGCTTGCCTTCATGATGTAGAAAGGCAGGGTGCACTCCAAGATTTTTGCAAGATCCTTACTCCTCTTTGAAATTCCTATTTTCCAAAATATGCAAATAACACATATTTCAAAAACAGCACAAAAAGTTGTTTGGAATTTTTTTTCAAATAAATCTTAAAATAAACTAGACAATATTTGAGAGATGTAGGAAAAAGAATTAATTCATTTGGATTTATATTTAAAAAGATACAGCTGGTCAAAGTTTGGTCAAAAATCTGTTATTTAAATCAAAACAGAAAAGGAAAACGATTTAATTAAAAACGTACACGTCGAAGGCGTATTTTTGAAATGCGCTTCCACTTATCCAGCGTGGACTACGCCTGGGTCGCTGACAGTGGGCCCGCCTGGCCCACCAGTCAGGTTTGACTAGTCCACCTCCCTCTTTTCCCTCCGCGCGAGAGGAGGGGCGGGACTCCGGCGATGCCAGCCGGCGAACGGCGGCGCTGCTCGCTAAACGGAGGCCATCCACGGATTCAGGGGGTCGAGGTGGTCACTCCGGTGGTTGTTTTGTTCTCTGGGGTAGACGGAGCTGTCGACGGCGAGCTCCCGGCGAGCTCCGCGACGGACGGTGATCGTCGGAAAAAGTGAAAATTTGCCCGCTTCGAGTCTCGATCAAGATTGAGTAGTGGAACGGGCTCACGGGAGGATGTGGGGGTTCCTGGTGGATAGAGTGGAGAGGGGGAGGCCCTGGTAGCGCCGGAATGGTCGGGGCAATGGTGGTGGATGGAGCTGCCGGAGAGGAAGAAGACGACTCCCTTCCTTCGATTGACGGCCAAAGGGGCAAGAGTGAAGTGGCGTGAGACTGCCTACGCACGGGTTTGAGCTCGGGGGCCTCTTTTATTCCAGAATCGAGTCGGTTTGCGGCGGCCGTGGATAAGCTTGCCAGGGACCGCCATTCTGTAGTTAGGGCGACGTGGCGGCGACGAATGCTAGGGGACGAAGTTGTGGATGAGCACGCACTGCTCCAGGAGGCAGGTGGCAAGCGCTGGGAGCTTGGGCGGCGCTGGCTAGCGCAGGCATGGTCGGGCAGCGGTTGCGGCCGCGGGCGTGCCGCCAAATGGCATCTGACGGCGGCGCTGTAGGGTGCCAGGGGGCGGCCGGGACCTTTTGGCGTGACGCGGTGAGGAGGGGAGTGCTAGGAGAGGTTCTGCCGTGCGGGCCAAGGCTGGGGGTGCGACGCGGCGACTCGGTTGTGCGGTTGCAATTCGCGCGCTCTGGGCGCGCCCAGTGCACGCCCACCAGCTGCTCGGCGAAATGCCAGGGCGTGCTAGGGGTCCCGGTTGAGGCTGGGAATTAGCAGACCCAGGTTATGGCTTGCAAGGAGATCAATGGACAAGCTTGAGGGGTCAGAGGATCATGTTCACAATGCTAACAAAAATCCATGCCAGATCTGACCATGTACTCCAGGTGTTTGACAAAATGACCAAGGCACCTAGGTAGTTCTTGGAGTGGCAAAAATCTCCAGATCAGTGTCTCTGAGGATGAAAGAGAGTGTGGTGAAGTTGGTTTGCAAAAAGGAGAAACTTGATAGTGTAAGTTTTGCAAAACTACAGTTTTGATCAGAAAGAAAAGAGCAAGGTTGCAAGCACTTAGAGTCATCCAATGGGCCCAATCTCTTGGACTTAAGGGTTTTGCAGGGTTGACTACAAACATGAGAAAGCACAAGATCACTAGAGCAAGAAATAATAGGGTTGCAGTAGAAAACACAAGTCTGGTCCAGAATGAAGAAGAGGTTGGTTCACTCAAATTCTCCAAAGAACAACTCTATGTTTTTGCATAAGGTTGAATCATATGCTGCTATTAACACCCCATAATTTTGGTGGAGTCTAGAAAGAAATATTTAAATGGGTTGTAGTGCAAACATGCCCACTGGACCAGAGAAGAAAATTTAGGTGTAGAGCTCAATTTATTTCAAGAATAAAAGATATTTTTGCACAAAAGTGATTTAATAACATCATATGACATCTCCAAATTTTGGAGGGATTTTTGAGCAAATTTTTAAAGAGGTTGTAGTTCAGATATGGCCATATAGTCATGGGAAATCATTTTTCAAGAAAATAAGGACCAAGCAAATTAATTATGTAATTAGTTCTACTAATAAAATAAAAGTTTTTCTTGAGAGTTTAAACAAGTCCAAAAACATATTTGAAAAGTTTTCACTTTGGGGAAAAACTCCATAATAACCAAGTTCAAAAATCAAAGGAAGCTCAGAAAGTAAAAGTTTTAAATTCCTGGCAAAATTTTAATTAACAAAACAAGGTCAAAATTTTTGGGGTGTCACAACGGCACCGGGGTATGGCTTGTTTAAGGGTTCGACAGGCTTCTCTATCGCGGCCGCGGGGTGGCCGATCTGCCATGTCATATGTTTCCCCCTCTGATTGGGGTAGCGGCCTGCGCTTAGGATAGTTTTTGGAGGGCCGTTCGAGTTCATACTCTTCGGCCGCAAGGACTTCAGTCCATCTATCAGCTAGCAAATCTTGATCAGCTCTAAGTTGTTGCTGCTTTTTCTTTAGGCTGTTCGCCGTGGCTAGAAGCCTGCGTTGAAAGCGCTCTTGTTCGGCGGGGTCTGATGGTACGACGAATTCGTCGTCGTCGATGCTTGCCTCGTCCTCGGAGGGAGGCATGTAGTTATCATCCTCAACCTCTCGCTCTGCCGCTCTCTCATGAGGGCTGGCTTTTCCATCTTCCTGCGCCGAATCTTGCTGGTTCTGGTGTTCTTCGGCGCTGTCCGGGGTAGTATTATCTCCCGTGCCGGAATCACCATTTCTGTTGTGGCGGGATTTAGAGCGGCGCCGGCGTTTTGGCGGTTTTTTCGATTTGTCGTCCTCCGCTGTTCCATCGCCATCTGCATCCTTTGGAGCATCCACCATATATATGTCATATGACGAGGTGGCGGTCCAGCGCCCTACAGGTGCTGGTTCTTGTTCGTCTCCTCCTTCGTCGTCCATACCGTCGAAGTCTTCGGAGCCGAAGTCAAGCGTGTCGGTTAAATCGTCGACAGTGGCTATTAAGTGGGTGGTGGGTGGGCTTTGAATTTCTTCGTTGTCTAAATCCCAACCTCGCAGACCATAGTCCGGCCTAGGCTCTCCTGATAAAGAGAGAGACTTGAGAGAATTCAGGATATCACCGAAAGGTGAGCGCTGAAAGATATCCGCTGCGGTGAACTCCATTACAGGCACCCATTCAGATTCGATCGGCGGGGGCACGGAAGGCCCGGAGTTCGGAGAAGAATCCGACTCCTTGGAGTCATGGGCCATGCGGAGTGCGGGGCTGGCGTTCGGCTCTATCGCCTTTGAGATCACTGCCCCCGAGGTGACGTCCAACCGTTCATCCTCGAAGAACGCAGCGGGCTCCGGGTCAAAGATCGGGGCCGGAGCGTGTGCGGCCTCTAGGGTACTATTCGGAGGCAGAGCCATATCATGCCCCTCGAAGTAGTGCGGCGCGCTTGGCTGTGGCTCGAACCCGTCAAAGATCAAGTCTCTGCGGATATCTGTTGTGTAGTTTAAGCTTCCAAACCTGACTTGATGGCCAGGGGCGTAACTTTCGATCTGCTCCAGATGACCAAGCGAATTGGCCCGCAGAGCGAAGCCGCCGAAGACGAAGATTTGTCCGGGGAGGAAAGTCTCACCCTGGACCTCATCGTTGTTGATGATCAAAGGAGCCATCGGGCCTAAAAGCGACGACACAGAGGAACTCTCAATGAAAGCACCAATGTCGGTGTCAAAACCGGCGGATCTCGGGTAGGGGGTCCCGAACTGTGCGTCAAGGTCGGATGGTAACAGGAGACAAGGGACACTTTATTTTACCCAGGTTCGGGCCCTCTCGATGGAGGTAAAACCCTACTCCTGCTAGATTAATATTGATGATATGGGTAGTACAAGAGTGGATCTACCACGAGATCAAGGAGGCTAAACCCTAGAAGCTAGCCTATGGTATGATTGTGTATGATGATGGTTGTCCTACGGACTACAACCCTCCGGTTTATATAGACACCGGATAGGGTTAGGGTTACACAGAGTCGGTTACAATGGTAGGAGATCTTGAATATCCGCACGCCTAGCTTGCCTTCCACGCCAAGAAAAGATCCTCCCGGACACGGGACGAAGTCTTCAATCTTGTATCTTCATAGTCCTGGAGTCCGGCTGAAGGTATAGTCCGGCTATCCGGACACCCCCTAATCCAGGACTCCCTCAACCCCAGTATTCCAGAAACCCTAGAGGCATGGACGAAATATTCATCCAGCTTCCGCAAAGTCCAGAACCACCAGATCCAATCTAGACACCATCTCGGATGGGTTTCACCACCTCCATTGGTGCCTCTTCGATGATGCGTGAGTAGTTCTTTGTAGACCTTAGGTTTCGTAGTTAGTAGCTAGATGGCTTTCTCTCTCTCGTTGGATTCTCAATACAATGGTCTCTTGGAGATCCATATGATGTAACTCTTTTTGTGGTGTGTTTGTTGGGATCCGATGAACTTTGAGTTTATGATCAGATCTATCTTTTTATAACCATGAAAGTTATTTGAGTTTTTTTGATCTCTTATATGCATGATTGCTTATAGCCTCGTATTTCTTCTCTGATATTTGGGTTTTGTTTGGCCAACTTGATCTATTTATCTTGCAATGGGAAGAGGTGCTTTGTAGTGGGTTCGATCTTACGGTGCTTGATCCTAGTGACAGAAAGGGAACCGACACTTATGTATCGTTACTACTAAGGATAAAAAGACGAGATCCATATCTACCGCCATATAGATAAACTGATCTTGTCTACATCATGTCATCGTTCTTATTGCATTACTCCGTTTTTCCATGAACTTAATACAATAGATGCATGCTGTACAGTGGTCGGTGTGTGGAGTAATAGTAGTAGATGTAGGCAGGAGTCGGTCTACTAATCTTGGACGTGATGCCTATATAATGATCATTGCCTGGATATCGTCATGATTATTTGAAGTTCTATCAATTGCCCAATAGTAATTTGTTCACCCACCGTTTGCTATTTTTCTCGAGAGAAGCCACTAGTGAAACCTACGGCCCCCGGGTCTTCTTTCTCATATATTTGCCTTTGCGATCTACTCTTTTTCCTTGCATTTATTTTCAGATCTATTAAACCAAAAATAAAAAAATACCTTGCTGCGTTTTATTTCTATTTATTTTATTTTCGATCTATCTTTCAAGCTAATACAAATTTATCTCACTTCCGTTTGCCTATCTTGAGGCGCCGTTGAGGGAGTCCTGGATTAGGGGGTCCTCGGATAGCCGGACTATATACTTTAGCCAGACTGTTGGACTATGAAGATACAAGATTGAAGACTTCGTCCCGTGTCCAGATGGGACTCTCCTTGGCATGGAAGGCAAGCTTGGCAATATGGATATGTAGATCTCCTCCCTTGTAACCGACTCTGTGTAACCCTAGCCCCCTCCGGTGTCTATATAAACCGGAGGGTTTAGTCCGTAGGACAACAACAATCATACCATAGGCTAGCTTCTAGGGTTTAGCCTCAACGATCTTGTGGTAGATAAACTCTTGTAATACTCATATCATCAAGATCAATCAAGCAGGAAGTAGGGTATTACCTCCATCGATAGGACCCAAACCTGGGTAAACATTGTGTCCCCCGCCTCCTGTTACCATCTGCCTTAGACGCACAGTTCGGGGCCCCCTACCCGAGATCCGCCGGTTTTGACATGACATTGGTGCTTTCATTGAGAGTTCCATTGTGCCGTCACCATAAGGCTTGATGGCTCGTCTTGTTGTCAAGGACAACATCACCTCTGAGGGAGCCCTGGTTGTAGGCCAAACTCTCCGACTAGGCGGCTTCATCATGACCGCTCGTTCGCCCGCTGCACCGACGATGACCTCTCGGGTCATCAAAAACCGCCTCCACGTCGGCTCGGGATTCGCCGAGCAGATGGATCCAATGGAGATCTCCTCCTTGAATGAGCTCTTGGATCGCAACGCCGCTTTGGGAACCGCTACGGACTATGATCGGATTGGGCTTAAACCCAACCAAAGGGAGATTAACTCTCCGCCGGTCACCCATCAGATAGCGGTGCTGGAGGAGCAACTCAGCGATTCTTCCTCTATCTTGAGGACGAACTATGTCTAGATTCCTGAGCTCTCTGAGCCGGATACCCGTCTACGGGAGGACACAGCCCAAGCCTTTAACCTAGAATCAGATAGCGGGCCAGACCTAGCGGGCAACATCCCGGAGCCCGAACTTCCAAGATCGGAAACTCCGCCCCTGGGTCTGAGATCGGGTCAGGGTTCGAACCTAAATCTACCCACCCACCCAGATATAAGTGATCTTTCCCACATTAGACAAGAGCCCCAAGAGACAATACACCACTATTGGGACAGATTCCTCCTTGTAATGAACAAGGTTAAGCATTGTCGCGAGGTGGAAGACGTAGTTTCATTCTTTTGCAAAAATTGCACGGACAGGGGAATCCTCAACACCATAAGTTGTCATGACATAGCACACTTCGCTGACTTGGCGGCCATAGTACGGAAGTACTGTGCGATGAAAAGCGCTTGGAAAACCCAAACAAATTTTTGGGATCCTCTGGCTCTGACAAAACCCCCCGTCTAAACTAAAAGGGTGTACTCTCATAAGTCACCTGATCCAACTGCAAAGAAGCAAAAGCCCACTACAGGGCGTGGAACCGTATTGGAGGGATGGCTTAATGGGCCATGCAAAATTCACATCACAGCGGATACCATGCCAACACACAGCCTTAGAGCATATTGGGTACTCCGGCAGGTGGCCAAGAGTGGTGAGGATCTCCTCATCAACAATACTACAGAGCACCATCCCGTGGAGAACAACAATACAGTATTGATAGTCTTCAAGACCTTCGCCTCAAATAATAGGCATAAGCGAGCACTCCGCAGCCTTGCCGAAGTCTGCCATGTGGCACCAATAAATCCATGGAGCGATACGGCTATCACCTTTAATGCCAGTGACGAACCTAAATTCCGAACAGCCCGAGCACCAGCCGCCTTGGTCCTTAGTCCAATTGTGGACGGCTTTCGGCTTACTAAAGTGCTCATGGACGGCGGCAGCGGATTAAACCTCATATATGAGGAGACCCTTCGAAAAATGGAAATTGACAAAAGCCGCATTGAGCAAAGCAGCATGACCTTTAGAGGAATCATCCCCAGTCGGGAGGCACGATGTGCTGGGAAAATCACACTACTTGTGGTATTCGGCACGCCGAAGAAATCACATTCCAAGTGGCCCCGTTCAATAGCGGATACCACGCCCTTCTAGGGCGGGAGGCATTCATGATCTTCCAAGCCATACCCCATTACGGGTACATGAAGCTCAAAATGCCCGGGCCCAATGGAATCATCACTCTAGCTAGTGATCCGGACATAGCACTCCGCGCCGAAAATAAAACAGCCACACTGGCCCTCGAGGCGTTATCTGAAGCCCTCGCAGCCGAGGAATTAACTGCACTGCGCTCCACAGTGGACAGGGACGACGTGATACTCGACAAAAGATCCAAGTCCACCTCTTTTAAACCAGCGGATGAAATAGTCAAATTCCAAGTCCATCCAACGGACCCTACAAAAACAGCATCCATCGGGGCACAATTAAACCCCACAATAGACGCCGTGCTACAGGAGTTCTTACGCGCGAATTGGGACATCTTCGCCTGGCATCCTTCAGACATGCCAGGAATCCCACGCAGGTTGGCCGAGCATAGCCTTAACATCCTAAAGGGATTCAAGCCGGTCAAGCAAACTCTCTAGCGCTTCTCTGAGCCTAAGCAACAAGCTATGGGAGAGGAGCTAGCCAAGTTACTGGAGGCCGGGTTCATTCGAGAAATAAAACATCCGGACTAGCTAGCAAACCTGGTGATGGTACCAAAGAAGGACAAATCCTGGCGCCTATGCGTCGACTTCAAGGACCTTAACAAGGCTTGCCCAAAGGATCCCTTCCCCCTCCCTCGCATCGATCAAATTATCGATGCTACTGCAGGACACGACTCATTATGTTTCCTCGACGCATACTCCAGATACCATCAAATTAAGATGGCGGAGTCCGGTCAAGCCGCAACGGCATTTATCCCTCCATACGGCCCTTTATGTTTTAACACCATGCCTTTCGGGATTAAAAACGTCGGTGCAACCTATCAACGCATGATTCAGACATGCTTGGAGACACAGATTGGCAAAATAGTGGAGGCATATGTAGACGATGTGGTCATTAAAACCAGACACGTCGAATCCTTAATAGACGACTTGAGGCTCACGTTCGACAATCTCCGAACATACGACATTGAGCTCAATCCGGAAAAATGTGTCTTCGGCATGCCCACCGGAAAGCTCTTAGGCTTCATCGTCTCCAATAGAGGAATCAAAGAAAATCCGGCTAAAATCCGAGCCCTGTCACAGTTGGCCATCCCAACAGACCTCAAGCAAATCCAGAAACTAACTGGATGCGTGGCTGCCTTAAGCCGCTTCATCTCCCGATTAGGAGAAAAGGCACTACCTCTTTATCGCCTTCTTTGATGCACCGAACACTTTGAGTGGACGGAGGCAGCCACGGCCAGATTAGAAGAAATAAAAGCCGTTTTGGCCACAAACCCAATCTTGGCCGCGCCAAACATCAGCGAACCAATGTTGTTATATATAGCGGCAACACACCAAGTTGTAAGCGTAGTGCTCGTCATCGAACGAGAGATGGACGGACATAAGTTCCCGCTTCAAAAGCCAGTATACTATGTATCCACTATCCTCACTCCATGCAAATCACGGTACCCACATTATCAAAAGATAGCATACGCGGTCTTCATGGCATCCCGAAAACTACGGCACTACTTTCAAGAGTATTCAATTACGATGGCCTCTGAAGTACCACTCAATGACATTATAAACAACCGTGAGGCCACGGGCTGGATTGCTAAATGGGCTATCGAGCTCCTCCCGTTCGACATAATATACAAACCACGATGAGCAATTAAGTCACAAGTACTGGCGGATTTCGTCGCCGAATGGACAGAAGCCGAACTCCCTAAAGAGTACGGCGCGTACTCCAATTGGATTATGCACTTTGACAGCTCCAAAATGCTGGCTGGTCTGGGGGCTGGCGTCGTCCTGACATCCCCCACCGGAGATACAGTACAATACGTACTCCAAATACTATAAACAGACTCCAACAACATAGCAGAATATGAGGCCCTGTTACATGGTCTCCGGATGGCAGTCTCCATGGGCATTCAACGCCTGGAGGTGCGTGGGGACTCGAACCTCGCAATTTCTCAAATAAATGGAGACTTCGACGCCAATGATCCAAAAATGGTAGCTTATCGCAACACCGTCTTCAAAATGTCAGCTCGGTTCGAGGTGCTTGAATTCCACCGTGTGGTCCGGGAAAACAATCAGGCGGCGGATATCCTCGCACGCATCAGCGCTAAGCGCGACCCTATCCCACCTAATATCTTCTTGGAAAGGCTGTTTAAGCCATCCGTGGTATGGGAAGAAGAGACCAGTAACAATAGTCCGGACCCGGCCACAACACCAGATACCGAACACTCTGACATAATCGGAGGCTCTGCCACCGAAACAACACCTTACGCCCACGTGATAATGGTTGTCATCGCCTCGTGGACAGAACCATTCCTGCCCTACCTAACTAGGCAGGAACTACCCAAGGACCCAAACGAGGCGCGTTGCATTGTGCGGTGGTCTAAAGCCTACAAGGTCCACGAGGGAGAGCTTTACAAGAAAAGCACTACCGGAGTCCTTCAAAGGTGCATCTTCGAAGAGGAAGGACGGCAACTTTTGGCAGAAATTCATGCTGGACTTGGCGGCCACCACGCCGCAGCCTGGGCCCTTGTAAGCAAGGCCTTCCGTACAGGTTTCTACTGGCCGACGGCCTGAGCAGACGCACAGGACCTCGTTCAACGTTGCGCCGGTCACCAGCTTTTTGCAAACCAAAGCCATATGCAACCTACCACTCTCCAAACAATCCCCATTACTTGGCCCTTTGCGGTCTGGGGGCTTGATATGGTCGGACCCCTCAAAGGGGGGAGCCACAAAAAAAATACTTATTGGTCATGGTGGATAAATGTTGGGGAACGTAGTAATTTCCAAAAAATTCCTACGCACACGCAAGATCATGGTGATGCATAGCAACGAGAGGGGAGAGTGTTGTCTAAGTACCCTCATAGACCGAAGCGGAAGCGTTGACGCAACGTAGAGGAAGTAGTCGTACGTCTTCCCGATCCGACCGATCCAAGCACCGTTACTCCGGCACCTCCGAGTTCTTAGCACACGTTCAGCTCGATGACTCTCCCCGGGCTCCGATCCAGCAAAGCTTCGGGGAGGAGTTCCGTCAGCACGACGGCGTGGTGACGATCTTGATGTACTACCGACGCAGGGCTTCGCCTAAGCACTGCAACGATATGACCGAGGTGGAATATGGTGGAGGGGGGCACCGCACAGGCTAAGGAATGATCACAAAGATCAACTTGTGTGTCTATGGGGTGCCCCCTGCCCCCGTATATAAAGGAGTGGAGGAGGGGAGGGCCGGCCCTCTCTATGGCGCGCCCTAGGGGAGTCCTACTCCCACCGGGAGTAGGATTCCCCCTTTCCTAGTCCAACTAGGAGTCCTTCCATGTATTAGGAGTAGGAGACAAGGACGGGGAAAGGAGAAGGAAAGGAAGGAGGGGACGCAGCCCCTCCCCCTAGTCCAATTCGGACTAGACCTTGGGGGGCGCGCGGCCTGCCCTAGGCAGCCCCTCTCCCTTTCCCGTATGGCCCAATAAGGCCCAATACTTCTCCCCCGTATTCCCGTAACTCCCCGGTACTCCAAAAAATACCCGAACCACTCAGAACCTTTCCGATGTCCGAATATAGTCGTCCAATATATCGATCTTTACGAGACTCCTCGTCATGTCCCCGATCTCATCCGGGACTCCGAACTCCTTCGGTACATCAAAACTCATAAACTCATTATATAACTGTCATCGAAACCTTAAGCGTGCGGACCCTATGGTTCAAGAACAATGTAGACATGACCGAGACACGTCTCCGGTTAATAACCAATAGCGGGACCTGGATGCCCATATTGGCTCCTACATATTCTACGAAGATCTTTATCGGTCAGACCGCATAACAACATACGTTGTTCCCTTTGTCATCGGTATGTTACTTGCCCGAGATTCGATCGTCGGTATCCAATACCTAGTTCAATCTCGTTACCGGCAAGTCTCTTTACTCGTTCCTTAATACATCATCTCGCAACTAACTCATTAGTTGCAATGCTTGCAAGGCTTATGTGATGTGCATTACCCAGAGGGCCCACAGATACCTCTCTGACAATCGGAGTGACAAATCCTAATCTCGAAATACGCCAACCCAACATCTACCTTTGGAGACACCTGTAGAGCTCCTTTATAATCACCCAGTTACGTTGTGACGTTTGGTAGCACACAAAGTGTTCCTCCGGCAAACGGGAGTTGCATAATCTCATAGTCATAGGAACATGTATAAGTCATGAAGAAAGCAATAGCAACATACTAAACGATCGAGTGCTAAGCTAATGGAATGGGTCATGTCAATCACATAATTCTCCTAATCATGTGATCCCGTTAATCAAATGACAACTCATGTCTATGGCTAGGAAACATAACCATCTTTGATCAACGAGCTAGTCAAGTAGAGGCATACTAGTGACACTCTGTTTGTCTATGTATTCACACATGTATCATGTTTCCGGTTGATACAATTCTAGCATGAATAATAAACATTTATCATGAAATAAGGAAATAAGTAATAACTTTATTATTGCCTCTAGGGCATATTTCCTTCAGTCTCCCACTTGCACTAGAGTCAATAATCTAGTTCACATCGCCATGTGATTTACCAGCAATAGTTCACATCACCATGTGATTAATACCCATAGTTCACATCGATATGTGATCAACACCCAAAGGGTTTACTAGAGTCAGTAATCTAGTTCACATCGCTATGTGATTAACACCCAAAGAGTACTAAGGTGTGATCATGTTTTGCTTGTGAGAGAAGCTTAGTCAACGGGTTTGCCAAAATTCAGATCTGTATGTATTTTGCAAATTTCTATGTCTACAATGCTCTGCACGGAGCTACTTTAGCTAATTGCTCCCACTTTCAATATGTATCTAGATTTAGACTTAGAGTCATCTAGATTAGTGTCAAAACTTGCATCGACGTAACCTTTTACGACGAACCTTCTTGTCACGTCCATAATCGAGAAACATATCCTTATTTTACTAAGGATAATTTTGACCGATGTCCAGTGATCTACTTCCTAGATCACTATTGTACTCCCTTGCTTAACACAGTGTAGGGTATACAATATATCTGGTACATAGCATGGCCTACTTTATAGAATCTATGGCTGAGGCATAGGGAATGACTTTCATTCTCTTTCTATCATCTGCCGTGGTCGGGCTTTGAGTCTTACTCAATTTCACACCTTGTAATACAGGCAAGAACTCTTTCTTTGACTGTTCCATTTTGAACTACTTCAAAAATCTTGTCAAGGTATGTACTTATTGAAAAACTTATCAAGCGTCTTGATCTATCTCTATAGATCTTGATGCTCAATATGTAAGCAGCTTCACCGAGGTCCTTCTTCGAAAAACTCCTTTCAAATACTCCTTTATGCTTCACAGAATAATTCTACATTATTTCCGATCAACAATATATCATTTACATATACTTATCAGAAATGCTGTAGTGCTCCCACTCACTTTCTTGTAAATACAGGCTTTACCGTAAGTCTGTATAAAACTATATGCTTTGATCAACTTATCAAAGCGTGTATTCCAACTCCAAGATGCTTGTACCAGTCCATAGATGGATCGCTGGAGCTTGCATATTTTGTTAACACCTTTAGGATCAACAAAACCTTCTAGTTGCATCGTATACAACTCTTCTTTAATAAATCCATTGAGGAATGCAATTTTGTTTATCCATTTGCCAGATTTCATAAAATGCGGCAATTGCTAACATGATTCGGACAGACTTAAGCATAGATACGAGTGAGAAACTCTCATCGTAGTCAACACCTTGAACTTGTCGAAAAACCTTTTGCGACAATTCTAGCTTTGTAGATAGTAACACTACTATCAGCGTCTGTCTTCCTCTTGAAGATCCATTTATTTTCTATGGCTTGCCGATCATCGGGCAAATCCATCAAAGTCCATACTTTGTTCTCATACATGGATCATATCTCAGATTTCATGGCCTCAAACCATTTCGCGGAATCTGGGCTCATCATCGCTTCCTCATAGTTCGTAGGTTCGTCATGGTCAAGTAACATGACCTCCAGAATAGGATTACCGTACCACTCTGGTGCGGATCTCACTCTGGTTGACCTACGAGGTTTGGTAGTAACTTGATCCGAAGTTACATGATCATCATCATTATCTTCCTCACTAATTGGTGTAGTAGTCACAGGAACAGATTTCTGTGATGAACTACTTTCCAATAAGGGAGCAGGTACAGTTACCTTATCAAGTTCTACTTTCCTCCCACTCACTTCTTTCGAGAGAAACTCCTTCTCTAGAAAGGATCCATTCTTAGCAACGAATGTCTTGCCTTCAGATCTGTGATAGAAGGTGTACCCAACAATCTCCTTTGGGTATCCTATGAAGAAATATTTCTCCGATTTGGGTTTGAGCTTATCAGGATGAAACTTTTTCATATAAGCATCACAACCCCAAACTTTAAGAAACGACAACTTTGGTTTCTTGCCAAACCACAGTTCAGATTGTGTCGTCTCAACGGATTTAGATGGTGC
Source organism: Aegilops umbellulata (assembly GCA_032464435.1). Lineage (NCBI taxonomy): Eukaryota > Viridiplantae > Streptophyta > Magnoliopsida > Poales > Poaceae > Aegilops > Aegilops umbellulata. The sequence continues at coordinate 366,743,964 of CP136054.1, read as the reverse complement.
CCTATTTAACGTGACTGCAGCTGTCTCTAATGCATAACCCCAAAACGATAGTGGTAAATCGGTAAGAAACATCATAGATTGCACTATATCCAATAAAGTACGGTTATGACGTTCGGACACACCATTATGCTGTGGTGTTCCAGGTGGCATGAGTTTGTGAAACTATTCCACATTGTTTTAATTGAAGGCCAAACTCGTAACTCAAATAATCGTCTCCGTGATTAGATCGTAGAAACTTTATTTTTCTTGTCACGATGATTTTCCACTTCACTCTGAAATTCTTTGAACTTTTCAAATGTTTCAGACTTATGTTTCATCAAGTAGATATACTCATATCTGCTTAAATCATCTGTGAAGGTTAGAAAATAATGATACTTGTCGCGAGCTTTAATATTCATCGGACCACATACATCAGTATGTATGATTTCCAACAAATCTGTTGCTCGCTCCATTGTTCCGGAGAACGGCGTTTTAGTCATCTTGCCCAAGAGACATGGTTCGCAAGCATCAAGTGATTCATAATCAAGTGATTCCAAAATCCCATGAGCATGGAGTTTCTTCATGCGCTTTACACCAATATGACCTAAACAGCAGTGCCACAAATAAGTTGCACTATCATTATTAACTTTGCATCTTTTTGGCTTCAATATTATGAATATGTGTATCACTACGATCGAGATCCAACAAACCATTTCGTTGGTGTGTATAACCATAGAAGGTTTTATTCATGTAAACAGAACAACAATTTATTCTCTTACTTAAATGAATAATTGTATTGCAATAAACATGATCAAATCATATTTATGCTCAACGCAAATACCAAATAACACTTATTTAGGTTCAACACTAATCCTGAAAGTATAGTGAGTGTGTGATGATGATCATATCAATCTTGGAACCACTTCCAACACACATCGTCACTTCACTCTCAACTAGTCTTTGTTCATTCTGCAACTCCCGTTTCGAGTTACTGATCTTAGCAACTGAACCAGCATCAAATGCCGAGGGGTTGCTATAAACACTAGTAAAGTACACATCAATAACATGTATATCCAATATACCTTTTGTTCACTTTGCCATCCTTCTTATCCACCAATCACTTGGGGTAGTTCCGCTTCCAGTGACCAGTCCCTTTGCAGTAGAAGCACTCAGTCTCAGGCTTAGGTCCAGACTTGGGCTTCCTCACTTGAGCAGCAACTTGCTTGTTGTTCTTCTCGAAGTTCCCCTTCTTCCCTTTGCCCTTTACTTGAAACTAGTGGTCTTGTTAACCATCAACACTTGATGTTTTTCTTGATTTCTACCTTCGTTGATTTTAGCATCACGAAGAGCTTGGGAATCGTTTCCGTTATCCCTTGCATATTATAGTTCATCACGAAGTTCTACTAACTTGGTGATGGTGACTAGAGAATGCTGTCAATCACTATTTTATCTGGAAGATTAACTCCCACTTGATTCAAGCGATTGTAATACCCAGACAATCTGAGCACATGCTCACTAGTTGAGCGATTCTCCTCCATCTTTTAGCTATAGAACATGTTGGAGACTTCATATCTCTCAACTCGGGTATTTGCTTGAAATATTAACTTCAACTTCTGGAACATCTCATATGGTCCGTGACGTTCAAAACGTCTTTGAAGTCCCGATTCTAAGCATGGTGCACTTAAACTATCAAGTAGTCATCATATTGAGCTAGCTAAACGTTCATAACGTCTGCATCTGCTCCTGCAATAGGTCTGTCACCTAGCGGTGCATCAAGGACATAATTCTTCTGTGCAGCAATGAGGATAAACCTTAGATCACGGATCCAATCCGCATCATTGCTACTAACATCTTTCAACACAATTTTCTCTAGGAACATATAAAAACATAGGGAAGCAAAAACGCGAGCTATTGATCTACAACATAGATATGCTAATACTACCAGGACTAAGTTCATGATAAATTAAAGTTCAATTAATCATATTACTTAAGAACTCCCACTTAGATAGACATCCCTCTAATCCTCTAAGTGATCACGTGATCCAAATCAACTAAACCATAACCGATCATCACGTGAAATGGATTAGTCTTCAATGGTGAACATCATTATGTTGATCATATCTACTATATGATTCACGCTCGACCTTTCGGTCTCCGTGTTCCGAGGCCATATCTGCATATGCTAGGCTCGTCAAGTATAACCCAAGTATTCTGCGTGTGCAAAAACTGGCTTGCACCCGTTGTAGATGGACGTAGAGCTTATCACACTCGATCATCACGTGGTGTCTGGGCACGACGAACTTTGGCAACGGTGCATACTCGGGGAGAACACTTCTTGATAATTTAGTGAGAGATCATCTTATAATGCTACCGTCAATCAAAGCAAGATAAGATGCATAAAAAGATAAACATCACATGCAATCAATATAAGTGATATGATATGGCCATCATCATCTTGTGCTTGTGATCTCCATCTCCGAAGCACCGTCATGATCACCATCGTCACCGGCGCTACACCTTGATCTCCATCGTAGCATCGTTGTCGTCTCGCCAATCTTATGCTTCTACGACTATCGCTACCGCTTAGTGATAAAGTAAAGCATTACAGGGCGATTGCATTGCATACAATAAAGCGACAACCATACGGCTCCTGCCGGTTGCCGATAACTCGGTTACAAAATATGATCATCTCATACAATAAAATTTAGCATCATGTCTTGACCATATCACATCACAACATGCCCTGCAAAAACAAGTTAGACGTCCTCTACTTTGTTTGTTGCAAGTTTTACGTGGCTGCTACGGGCTGAAGCAAGAACCAATCTCACCTACGCATCAAAACCACAACGATATTTTGTCAAATAGACTCCGTTTTAACCTTCTCAAGGACCGGGCGTAGCCATACTCGGTTCAACTAAAGTTGGAGAAACTGACACCCGCCAGCCACCTGTGTGCAAAGCACGGCGGTAGAACCAGTCTCGCGTAAGCGTAAGCGTAATGTCGGTCCAGGCCGCTTCATCCAACAATAATGCCGAACCAAAGTATGACATGCTGGTAGGCAGTATGACTTGCATCGTCCACAACTCACTTGTGTTCTACTCGTGCAAAACATCAAACCATAAAAACCTAGGCTCGGATGCCACTGTTGGGTAACGTAGTAATTTCAAAAAAAATCCTACGCACACGCAAGATCATGGTGATGCATAGCAACGAGAGGGGAGAGTGTTGTCTACGTACCCTCGTAGACCGAAGCGGAAGCGTTGACGCAACATAGAGGAAGTAGTCGTACGTCTTCCCGATCCGACCGATCCAAGCACCGTTACTCCGGCACCTCCGAGTTCTTAGCACACGTTCAGCTCGATGATGCTCCCCGGGCTCCGATCCAGCAAAGCTTCGGGGAGGAGTTCCGTCAGCACGACGGCGTGGTGACGATCTTGATGTACTACCGACGCAGGGCTTCGCCTAAGCACTGCAACGATATGACTGAGGTGGAATATGGTGGAGGGGGGCACCGCACACGGCTAAGGAACGATCACAAAGATCAACTTGTGTGTCTATGGGGTGCCCCTTGCCCCCGTATATAAAGGAGTGGAGGAGGGGAGGGCCGGCCCTCTCTATGGCGCGCCCTAGGGGAGTCCTACTCCCACCGGGAGTAGGATTCCCCCTTTCCTAGTCCAACTAGGAGTCCTTCCATGTATTAGGAGTAGGAGACAAGGAAGGGGAAAGGAGAAGGAAAGGAAGGAGGGGGCGCAGCCCCTCCCCCTAGTCCAATTCGGACTAGACCTTGGGGGGGCGCGGCCTGCCCTAGGCAGCCCCTCTCCCTTTCCCGTATGGCCCAATAAGGCCCAATACTTCTCCCCCGTATTCCCGTAACTCCCCGATACTCCAAAAAATACCCGAACCACTCAGAACCTTTCTGATGTCCGAATATAGTCGTCCAATATATCGATCTTTACGTATCGACCATTTCGAGACTTCTCGTCATGTCCCCGATCTCATCCGGGACTCCGAACTCCTTCGGTACATCAAAACTCATAAACTCATTATATAACTGTCATCGAAACCTTAAGCGTGCGGACCCTACGGTTCGAGAACAATGTAGACATGACCGAGACACATCTCCGGTCAATAACCAATAGCGGGACCTGGATGCCCATATTGGCTCCTACATATTCTACGAAGATCTTTATCGGTCAGACCGCATAACAACATACGTTGTTCCCTTTGTCATCGGTATGTTACTTTCCCGAGATTCGATCGTCGTTATCCAATACCTAGTTCAATCTCGTTACCGGCAAGTCTCTTTACTCGTTCCGTAATACATCATCTCGCAACTAACTCATTAGTTGCAATGCTTGCAAGGCTTATGTGATGTGCATTACCGGGAGGGCCCAGAGATACCTCTCCGATAATCGGAGTGACAAATCCTAATCTCGAAATACGCCAACCCAGCATCTACCTTTGGAGACACCCGTAGAGCTCCTTTATAATCACCCAGTTACGTTGTGACGTTTGGTAGCACACAAAGTGTTCCTCCGGCAAACGGGAGTTGCATAATCTCATAGTCATAGGAACATGTATAAGTCATGAAGAAAGCAATAGCAACATACTAAACGATCGAGTGCTAAGCTAACGGAATGGGTCATGTCAATCACATAATTCTCCTAATCATGTGATCCCGTTAATCAAATGACAACTCATGTCTATGGCTAGGAAACATAACCATCTTTGATCAAGGAGCTAGTCAAGTAGAGGCATACTAGTGACACTCTGTTTGTCTATGTATTCACACATGTATCATGTTTCCGGTTGATACAATTCTAGCATGAATAATAAACATTTATCATGAAATAAGGAAATAAGTAATAACTTTATTATTGCCTCTAGGGCATATTTCCTTCAATAAATTCACCAAATGGATAGAAGCCAAACCAGTTAAAACGGCCGAGTCCGGACCAGTGATAGACTTCATATCCAGGGTTGTACACCGTTACGGCGTCCCCCACAGCATCATCACCGATAAAGGCTCGAACTTTACAGCCGATGAGGTAAAACTTTGGTGCTGCAACATGGGCATCAAGCTCGATTATGCTTCTGTCTATCACCCGCAAACTAACGGTCAAGTCGAGCAAGCAAATGGTCTTATCATGAGCGGCATTAAACCCAAATTAGTGCGATCCTTGAAGGAATCAAATACGCACTGGGTAGAGGAGCTCGACTCCGTACTATGGGGGCCGCAGACCACGCTGAATCGCACTACCGGATACACACCATTTTTTAGGTGTACGGCCCATAGGCGGTATTGCCCTACGACATAATTCATGACTCACCTTGAGTGAACATGTATGAAGAGAAAGAAGCCAAGCTTGATCGGCAGGATAGTTTGGATGCCCTGGAGGAGGAGCGTGACGTGGCAAAAGCCCGTTCCGCATTCTATCAGCAACAGGCTCGAAGGTACCAAAGCAGAGAAGTACGGGCCAAAACTTATAACGTTGGCGAACTCGTTCTACGCCTACTGGAGAAGAAAAAGAACAAGCTCAAGCCCAAATGGGAAGGTCCCTTCATTATTGACCAAGTTCTGACCGGTGGAGCGTACCGTCTGCGGGACGCATCGGACAATCGACTCGAGCCAAATCCATGGAACGCATCCAGACTCCAAAGGTTCTATGCCTAGTGCCGGACTCTGTGTTCGTCTCCCTACCTCTATCAATTTTTTATATATTCATTATCTGTCTTTTCTTTCTTTCTTTCTTTCTTCCCTTTTTTCTTCAAGGCCTTAAAAGGCTACAATGTGTCTTGACTACACAATCTTGACGCGCTAGCCGCGCTCATGATACCTGGGGGCTTCTTATACAGAAGCTTAGTATAGCTACGTGTCGGATTTCGGGTTCCGGCAGACCCTTGAGGTTCGAACACTGGGGTGCGCGTGGAGATTTCACCTTCTACCTACCTGCACCCCACCGCCTCGATAAGATCTAAGCTATGGAAAGAACAGCACAAGAGACACAGGGCTTATACTAGTTCGGGCCACCATTGTGGTGTAATACCCTACTCTAGTTGTGGTGTGGTGGATTGCCTCTTGGGCTAATGATGATGAGCAATACAAGGAAGAACAGCCTCGCGAGGGTCTGTTCTTGGCTGGGGCGATGAACTGCTAGGAGGAGTTCAGTCACCCTTCTCTCTCTCTCTGTGATGCTATTCGATCCGATCCCAGCTTGTTTCTGGATTGGCCGGTCCCTGATTGCCTCTACCCTGGGGGTGGCTAGTCCTATTTATAGGCAAAGGCCCTAGGCCTCTTCCCAAATATTGAGCGGGAAGGGCGCCAACAATTGGCCATTTTGAAGGGCAACATCTGGTACACTTATCCTGACTAAAGTTGGTCCTCGCACGCCAAAGGCTCTGGTGGTGACGCTGGCTTGGGCTCCACAATGACTTCCTCCCTGCCGTTGGGCTGGTCTTGGTCTCGTTGCACCGAAACGGGTGCCTTTGCTTGATGCTCTCGCCTGCACTTGCTCCCTTTGCACCAAAGAGGAAAGGAGGACACTGCGCGGGCTGGCGCCCGCCTGGCGCCCTTGGTCGTCATGGCTTGCGTCACGGGCACCTCGTGAGGTACCCCGCCTTGATCTCTCCGCCTCCTCGCGAGCCAGCCTGATGAGGCCGTGCCAGAGGAAGCTCCGTGTCGTTCGCCCCGCGAGGCTTGGCCCCTCGCGAGGGTCTTGGGTCTGTGTTGATGAAGATGGGCCGTGCTGGGCCCCCCTTTGAGCCACGCTGCAGGCCGCAGGCAGGCAAGTCTGGGGACCCCCGTTCCCAGAACGCCGACAGTAGCCCCCGGGCCCAAGGCGCGCCCGGACTTGGTCGTGCAGGGAGGCGAAAGGGCAAGGGCGAAGCGCCGCGGGCCCTAACAGCCTGCGGCATTGGGCGCTGCATGGCGGTTGATTGGACGTGGGCGTCTCCGCTTCCCCACGACGCCTCGGCAACTGCACAGATCAAACAAGTCCTTGCATGCAAAGCGGGTCATGATTACCTGCGATCGTGGAGGCCGACGGTTGGCCCCCGCCGGCTATAAGTACGGAGCGGCGCGCGTCCTTCCAGTCCATCTCTTCTTTCTTCTCCTTCTTCCCTGTCCTTGATCCGTCTTGCTGCGATGGCTCCGATCCACCGGTTCTCAGCGGCAGAGAAGGGAAAGGCTCCCCGAGAAGAACCAGGCCCGCTCCCGCCGAAGAAGCGGCTCACCCTCTGCCGCCGGGACGAGGGGGCCCATCAGGTGGTGTCGGGGCCCTGGTGCGAGCGGCCACCGCCGGGGTTCCCGCTTCCCTTGTACGCCCATATCAAGGGCTCTGAAGGAGTCAATGCCGACCGCCACGGGCGGCGCCGCCGTCGGCGCCGACGGGTCACGAAGGTGTGGGTCGTCCCCCCGGGGTCCACACCGAGGGCTGCTCCCGAGAGTTCGTGCTCCACGCCGCCATGCCTCCTCAGTCTTGGATTCGCCTTCCTTCCTTCTTCGCCTCCATCATCCCGCAGGGAGAACTCCTGGAGCTTTGGCTGCAGCACGCCGGCTGCAGCACCCTTGCGACCGAGGCAGAGGTCGCGTTCATTGCCCCGGGCGAGGTCTTCATGACTCGAGGCTGGGGCGAAATCGCCCGGGTTTGCAGGACAAGAGGCGCCTTCACGATCCACTTGGAGTACGACGGGGCTTCGGTGATGTTCTTCAAGGTCTTCGATGCGAACGGGCGCCGGCTGGAGTGCTGCTCCAGGAGAGGTGGTCGGGACCCTGCTACGGCGAGGACTGGGCCCGCCGACCGCTCCCTTGGCGGCTCCTCAGGCGGCGGAGGCGTCGGAGGATCCAGCGACTCTGGTAAGCTCTTCGCGACTCCGGAGACGAGCGACGACAGCTACGAGCCCCCTAGCCAGCGCCGCTCCTGGAGCCGGGCGGGCTCGTCAGGCCGTCACCGACTCTGGTCTGGATGGGGTTGGCGCCGGTGCTTGACGGCCCATTGTTTATGATGGTGACTTTTGCAGGGGCGCGTGTAGTTAGCGTCCTTTTAGGATCTGTTCCCTGCAAGGAATCAAAGACGCGTCCCGTGGGGGCTTGTAAGGTGCCTGTGATCCTGTTTGTTAATATAACCCTTGTCGTAGAATTGTGCGAGTTACTCATTGCGTCTTAGCTTAGTTCTCCCTTTCGAACCTCACGAGGGCTTGGTGCTCTGCGCCGACAGGTCCCAGTCCCAAGGCGGCTTCAGCCGTCACTAGTATGCCAGGTCGCGATGCCGTGGTCAAGACCAGGAGGTGAGCGACCCGGGGTCCGGTAAGAGCCCCTGAGTCGCGATGCTCAGGTACCCCCCCCCCTTTAACATGCAAGTGGTCGGCATGGAGAAGAAAAGGTGCCGTGGACTGGCATCGAATAATCAAGCATGGTGGGTCGAACGCATAGCCGGAAATAAACGCAAAAGGGATACATGCCGCTGGGTCTGGCCCGAGCGACTTGGGGATGATGCAGCCCGAGGGGCGCCCCCAACAAAGTAAGCTAACAACATGAAATAAAAGGGATACATGCCGCAGGGACGGACCCACGCAGCCTGGGAATGATGTAGCCCTGGGGGGCGCTCCCAGCTGAAAATGAAACTTGAAAGATGTCACCTGATGATGTTGAGGACGAATGAGTGTTGGTGTAGTAGACTCGGTGGGTTGCGGAAGCCGATCCTCACGAGGCCCCAGGCCCTGGGGCCTCGGGAGGCTCCGGAGGCGCTGGTGGCTCCTCGCAGACCATCTCCATCTCCGCCAAGGCTGCGGAACGCCTGGCCTCTTGAGCCTCCGTGATGCCCCTCATGAGGCGTTGGTATGTGGCAGCCGCGTTCGGCAAGCCATAAGGCATGCGAATGTAGCTGTGGGGTGGACCTTCGCAACGCCCCACTCGCGAGGGCCAGAGGCGCTCCAGAGAGGCGACTCGATTGAGCCCTGGTATGTCGATGCAGACGCGCAGCCCACCATCCTCGCCTGGATGGGGAGCCACAGCTGGTAGGCGGCGGCCGCCTCTCATGACTCTTGACTCCTGTAGCTCCTGAATGGCCTTGCTGACGAACTCCTGAGGGTCTGGGCCTCCTTGCCTTACTCCTTCTTGAGGGAAACGTGCTTCGAAACACGCCTCCATGTGGTGCCCAAGCGCCTCCCTCGTGACCTTAGCCAGGTCGGTGGCTCTCCAGGGGAGAGCCCCCGAGCCCTGCCTGAGGAGGGCGCCGGGCACGCTTTCCTATGCGATGGAAGGAGGTTCCCCCTGGGCAGGCGCGGGCCGTGAGGGGCCTGCCTCCTGAGGGGCCGGGCCGGACAAGGTCTTCTTCTTCTTGGGGGTGGTCTCGGGAAGCCTCCTGCTTCCGCGATCCGGGTCTTCTAGTGATGCGGCCTGAAAGGCTCGTTCCAGGGAACAGACCGCGTCCTTCTCTTCACAGGGCACCGTGATGACTCCGCCACTTCCTGGCATCTTGAGGACGTTGTAGCCGTGGTGAGTTACAGCCATGAACTTGGCCAGTGCTGGGTACCCAAGGATGGCGTTGTACGGCAGGCGAATGTGAGCGACGTCGAAGTCGATGAGCTCGGTGCGGTAGTTGTCGCGTGCCCCGAAGGTGACAGGGAGGCGGACCTGCCCAATCGGGACCGTGGAGCCGTCGGTGACTCCAGAGAAAGGCTTGGTTGGCTGAAGCTGGTTGTAGGGCACTTGGAGATTGTTGAATGTTTCCACGGACAGGATGTTGAGCCCTGCTCCGCCATCGATGAGGGTCCTGGTGACCAGCACGTTGCTGATGATTGGGGAACAACGCATCGGGAGGACTCCGGCGGTGGCCGCACACTTGAGCTGATCCGCTGAGCTGAACGTGATGGCGCACGCCGACCACCTGAGAGGGCGTGTGGCTTCGAGCTTGGGGAGGACTGTATTTACTTCGCGGGCAAAGTGCTTGAAGATGCGCTGAGAGGCTGGGGCTTGAGCCCCGCCCAGGATGCAGGCGATCGCGCGCGGCTCCCGGAAGCCCCCAGCCCCCTTGTCCTGATGGCAGTCCTCGTTTCTCTTTGGCTGCGGCGGCAGCGGAGGGAGGCCTGCGTTGCCTTGCGGGCGATCCTCGCGAGGATGATCCCTCCAGTCTCCCTCGGGAGGCGGGTCTTGCCAGCGGTCCTCGCGAGGTCGATCGCGCCACCCTTGGCGCGGGCCGCGGTCTTCCCAGCGTCATGCGTTCCTTCCTCCTCCTCGACCGTAGCCCCGGTCACCGCAGTCGGGACGACGGCCGATCCTTCCTTCTCGCACGGCTCGGAGCTCTTGACATTCGTTGGTGTTGTGGGTGTGGAGGTCATGGTACACACAGTACCGACTGCCCTTGGAAGACTCGGGCTGATCTCTGCCCCGCTTGGCGTCTGGTTCTGCCGCGAGCACGGCAGCCCCCTTGCGCTTCACATCCTTGGCCTTGGGCTTCTTCTCTTCTGGGTCTGCGGCAGGCAGCTCGAGGAGGGAGAGACGCCCTTCCTCAGCCCTGGCGCACTTGGTCGCCAAATTGAACAGCTCCAAGGAAGTGCACAGGTCTTCATGCATCGCCATCTCCTCCTTCATCTTGACGTCGCGCACGCCATCGGAGAAGGCTGAGATGATGGCCTCCTCGGTCACCTTGGGAATCTTGAGGCGTGCGTTGTTGAAGCGCTGGATGTACTTCTGTAGGGTCTCTCCGGTTTGTTGCTTGATGCGGCGCGTGTCGCTCATGGCGGGTGGCCGGTCGCGAGTACCTTGGAAGTTGGCGATGAAGCGGGTGCGCATCTCGTCCCAGGAGCCAGGTTCAGGAGCCGGGTGCAGGCCCCGTCCTTGAGCGCCATGGGAAACCAGTTTGCCATGACTTTCTCGTCTCCGTTGGCAGCTTCGATGCCCAGCTCATAGAGCTGGAGGAACTCCGCAGGGTCGGTCGCGCCGTCGTAACGAGGAGGCAGGTCTGGCTTGAACTTGCCGGACCACGTGACACTGCGTAGCTCGGTGGTGAAGGCACGGCAGCCTGCTGTGGCCACGGGAGGCCTTGGGTGACGGAGAGCTTGGTCTTGCAGGTCCCCATCTGCTGCAGCTGGGAGCAGTGCGGGGTCTTGACGTGCGGGAGCAGGGGCATGGTGGCGACGTGCTGGAGCAGGGAGCGCCCGAGCAGCTTCTTGCGGGCGAGGGACTTCTTGGCAGCTCTGCTCTTGCCGTGCTGGCACCTGACGGAGCGGGTTCCGCCCAGGGGCCACGCGCCTTGGAGCCAGGGCGCCTTCTTGAGGAGGAGGCAGCTGGGGTGCCCCCGGAGCTTCGTCGCTCGCGCAGGGCGGGGTGCGGTGCAGCGAAAAGGACGGCGCAAGAGAGCCCCCTGCGGCGCGGACGAGCTCGGCGACGTGGTCGAGCCATTCTTCATAGACGTCGTCGACGGGACGATAGCACAGGAGCTCGTTTGCCGCGATGAGCGCAGCTCGAGCCTCCATGGGTGCGCGGAGCGTGCAGGACGAAGAACCAGCTGGGGTGAGCGAGGGAGTGGCGGTGCGGCCGTCTTGCCGCACGGACGGATGCTGAGACGACGCTTGCTGCTCGTTTCCCACTGGGCCGGTGGCGGCGTTGACGGCAGGTAACGGGGAACGGCGAGGACGCCCGCCGACAGGAGCCGTCTGGGCGACGCGGGAAGCGAGAGCGGCTCGGTGCTCGGCGCGGGCCCGACGAGCGTTAGACATGGACGCGATGGTCGGAGGAGAACGGGGCGGTGGAAGACGAATTCCGGCGCACCCCTACCTGGCGCGCCAAATGTCGGATTTCGGGTTCCGGCAGACCCTTGAGGTTCGAACACTGGGGTGCGCGCGGGGATTTCGCCTTCTACCTACCTACACCCCACCGCCTCGCTATGATCTAAGCTATGGAAAGAACAGCACAAGAGACACAGGGTTTATACTAGTTCGGGCCACCATTGTGGTGTAATACCCTACTCTAGTTTGTGGTGTGGTGGATTGCCTCTTGGGCTGATGATGATGAGCAATACAAGGAAGAACAGCCTCGCGAGGGTCTGTTCTTGGCTGGGGCAATGAACTGCTAGGAGGAGTTCAGTCACCCTTCTCTCTCTCTCCCTGTGTGATGCTATTCGATTTGATCCCAGCTTGTTTCTGGATTGGTCGATCCCTGATTGCCTCTATCCTGGGGGTGGCTAGTCCTATTTATAGGCAAAGGCCCTTTGCCTCTTCCCAAATATTGAGTGGGAAGGGCGCCAACAATTGGCCATTTTGAAGGGGAACATCTGGTACACTTATCCTGACTAAAGTTGGTCCTCGCCTGCCAAAGGCTCTGGTGGTGATGCTGGCTTGGGCTCCACAATGAATTCCTCCCTGCCGTTGGGCTGGTCTTGGTCTTGTTGAACCGAAACGGGTGCCTTTGCTTGATGCTGTCGCCTGCGCTTGCTCCCTTTGCACCAAAGAGGAAAGGAGGACACTGCGCGGGCTGGCGCCCGCCTGGCGCCCTTGGTCGTCATGGCTTGCGTCATAGGCACCTCGTGAGGTACCCCGCCTTGATATCTCCGCCTCCTCGTGAGCCAACCTGATGAGGCCGTGCCTGAGGAAGCTCCGTGTCGTCCGCCCCGCGAGGCTTGGCCCCTCGCGAGGGTCTTGGGTCTGTGTTGGTGAAGATGGGCCGTGCTGGGCCCCCCTTTGAGCCACACCGCAGGCCGCAGGCAGGCAAGTCTGGGGACCCCCGTTCCCAGAACGCCGACACTACTTTCCGGGCTCTAGGCCCAACACATGTGTTACTTTTCACATGTACCTTTTTTCGCCATTATATGCATCGATATGACTTAAGTTTTGGCCAAGCTGGGTTGCCTGGCTCTTGTGTTTATGCCCTACGTTCCCGTTAATTCGGCTAGGGCATAAGGGGAGCACCTCCGCGATTGTTACTGCCAGGTCAGCCGGATGTGTACCTCAGACTGGGTGAAGCCGAAAGCTAGCGTTCTTAAGGGAATATTCGGTCGGTGAACAAAAGACGATTTATATTTATTGTACTACATGCCCCCAGAAGTTTATATCATGCGTCTCTTTTCGCAGTCCGGACATGCACATTAATGCATGCGTACCAAGGGAAAGGAACCCTTAATGGAACTATTCTCCCTGGAAGATGTTTCTTAATATCCATGTAATATAACATAGCTAGTTGGGTACTTGTCTGTTCAAGCACTTATGACCCCTACGCCTGGTTTCCATATCCCGGTTTTTACATAACTGAGCGGGTATTTGGATACACTCCGGACTATTGGGTCCGGAGGTTGAAGCAAAAGGGTCCACCATGACAAATGATTTACAATCTGGCTAGGGACAATATATGTCACTTGAAGTACATAGTCACTTAGACTGACTAAATTCTTCTTCTATACCATCCAACAAGCTGTCTAGCCTACAGTCTTGTTGAGAATACTTTGCGGCTAATTCTACCTGGTCATAAACCAAACTGACGGGGATCTCTTTCCCGTTAGGCCCCACAGGTCCGACCTCGGCCATGTGGTTCGGGTCAGCCTTGGTATATCGCGTCTTCACCATGGCCCAGGACTCCCTTGCACCTTGTCGGCAGGCTGATATCTTCCATAATCGGAAGCGCCGCCGCGCTCCCCTAAGCTTTTCTACAAGCTCTCTCATGCCTCCTGGCAGGGAGGCGGATGGCCACAAGGCTTGGGCAACGCCCTGCATCACCCGCCGTACTTGTTCATGTAGTTGTGAGAGCTCTGGCAGAAGATCGCCTGTAGACCCGGGCATCTCCTTCGCAGGACGACCCGTCAGCATACCTACAGATATAACTCTGTCAGTCGGTTTCTTCGCCGAACTCTTTGAAAGTTTGTTCAAGCACTTACTAAAAATGCCGCGTCGAAGCCTCCTATTCTCCTTTACGGAGTCAGCAAGCTGGGCTCGAACATCTTTTAGTTCAACGCCCAGCCGGGTATTGGCGTCTTGGAGCTCGTTTTTCTCCAGCCTAACCCGTGTAAGAACGCGCTCGCCAGCCTTTAGCTGTCGGTTAGCATGTTGCTCATCCCCTTGCACGACCTTCGGATTCACTCCGGAGTCATCTGCAGAATCTATTATTAGATTTGCACGTATGCCGCATACTACCTGGTACATGACATTCTTTGCAATAAAAGCAAGTCTTACCCGATGGGGCCTTCTCGGACTCCTTCACCGTGACAACTGCGGCCTGAAGCTGGGCTTTGCACTCCTCCAACTCTTGAGATAACTGGGTATTCTTCTCCGTAAGAACCTATGCAAACAATGATCCTTAAATCAGTCGTACCAACTGTTTCAAGTCTCAGGGGCTACTGATATACATAATTATTAGATTTTCTTACGCATATATCCTTTACATACTGGTCCGTGGCTCTGGCAAGACCATTTTGAGCTGCTCGGATGTACGTGTCTCCTGAGTTGAAGGCATCAAACGCCTCTTGGGAGAAACAAGCGTCACAGAGTATGGCTCGGCGACGCCTGTGATTCATGGCGCTCTCCACCTCGGAATTTGTAGCGGTTAGCCTATCCGCATCCTCTGTAGAAGGAACATCTGGCGTTGGCCCCATGTTAGCGTCCGCCTCTAAGTCCGGCTCTGGAGCCCGACTGGTGGAGGCGTGACCGGCGACCTCTTCGGATATGGTCCGGCGAGCGTTTTTCCTACTAGGAAACATGGGCGTTATTATATTTTAAGAGACGACCACCATGGAGCGGGGTTCTCTTTCATACCTCTGCGACGACGTCTCAGTCCTGACCGCCTTCCTTTTAAGCCTACCCGGCTTCGGTGCCCCTTGTTGGTGAGTCACTATGGGTTCGGCATGGCGTCCCGAGGGCCTTCCCTATAAAGCGCCATATATGTGTGGTAGGTGAAGTGTAGAAAAAGGGATCCTTCTTGGAAGTTAGGACTCCGGGTTTACTTACATGCGATGCAGGGAGCAGTCCCGGATAATCGGCTATGATGGCCACCATGGCACCGTCGCAGCTTAATTGATAGAATGTCCTGTCAATAAGCTCCACAAATGTGTCTGGATCTTCTTCAAGTCCGGGGTCGAGGGCCCATTCAGGGTCCTCCGGTTGTGGAGGCGGGTTGTGGACCTCCCTTACAGCTTTTCGTAGTTCCTGCTATGAAATGGCAAGGTAAATACTTATGACGAAGAATGCGGGAAGGTTGGGTGTAAAAAGTAGCAGCTCACCCAACTTGGAGGGTTGTACATGGAGAATCCATCCAGTGGCTTGATGCAGATAAACTCCTCTTCCTCTCCTTTGTACAAATCGGACAGAATTTTTGCTAGAGCAGCGACTGAGTCAGGTCCCTTACAACCGCAGCGGGTGGCATCGTCTTCTCCGTTGAAGTGCCACATGGGTTGCCCCCGATATTGAAGTGGCTGCACCCCCCGCATTATACATATTGACATAACCTCGATTACTGTCAATCCTGACTGGGCCAGCGTCTGTATCCGGCCCATCAGGTAAAGGACTTCCCCGTTATCTTCCTCCTGAGGGCTCTGAGGGCGCCAGCTGCGGCATTTCTTCAAGGGAGCGTTGTCGAACTCAGGAGGCCCATCAGAATAGGGTCCGGGAGGGGGACGTCCTCCATATAAAACCACTCCGAAGGCCAGTCCTCGGATGTCTTCTTTGGAGTACCGGACAGGTATCCAGTCCCGATGATGCGCCATATTTCGGCTCCGCCCACTTGATATATTGACCCCTCCTGTGTATGGGGTACGAGGCAGAATAGCCTCTTCCATAGCTCGAAATGAGCTTCGCAGCCCAGAAACAGCTTGCAAAGGGCGACATAGCCTGCTATGTGTAATATGGAAGCGGGAGTAAAGTTATGCAGCTGGAGGCCGTAGAACTCCAGGAGCCCGCGGAGGAACGAATGAATTGGAAATCCAAGCCCTCTTAATAAGTAAGGGACAAGGCATACCCGCTCCCCCTTGGATGGGTTGGGAAAGCTCTCCGCTTGCTCCCCGCCATTGTAGGTGGCAAGCCCGGCTCGAACGGGGACCATATACGCTGGAGGGAGAAATCCCTGGGTCTATAACTCTACTAATTGGCTGTGAGGGACGAAACACTTCTTCTAATTGTCGGGCTTAGGGCTACGGGAGCGAGAGGAGGAGCTGCGATGGCCGACCATGTTGGAATGGATTTTTTTCCGGGCGCGCTCCGATGGATACTCGCTGTGGGAGGATGGTGTGATCTGGATCTGAGAATCCCCGTCTCTTTAATAGACGATTTACTCACATGGCTAGGGTGGCAAATGTAAAAATGCCCCGGCTTCTCGCATTCGCTCGACACATGGAAGATAGCCATTATTAGGCGCGGAAGCCAAGGAGTGCAACATTTATGGGGAGCCGGACACTACTCAACAGGTACTTAGAATTTGGAGAAGAACCCGCCTTGCAATGTCGAAGACAATCTGTGCGCCGGACTCATCGTCATTGAAGCCTGGTCCGGGGGCTACTGAGGGAGTCCTGGATTAGGGGGTCCTCGGACAGCCGGACTATATACTTTAGACGGTCTGTTGGACTATGAAGATACAAGATTGAAGACTTCGTCCCGTGTCCGAATGGGACTCTCCTTGGCGTGGAAGGCAAGCTTGGCAATACGGATATGTATATCTCCTCCCTTGTAACCGACTCTGTGTAACCCTAGCCCCCTTCGGTGTCTATATAAACCGGAGGGTTCAGTCCGTAGGACAACAACAATCATACCATAGGCTAGCTTCTAGGGTTTAGCCTCAACGATCTCGTGGTAGATCAACTCTTGTAATACTCATATCATCAAGATCAATCAAGCAGGAAGTTGGGTATTACCTCCATCTAGAGGGCCCAAACCAGGGTAAACATCGTGTTCCCCGCCTCCTGTTACCATCTGCCTTAGACGCACAGTTCGGGACCCCCTACCCGAGATCCGCCAGTTTTGACACCGACAGCCGTTACCCGGAAGGGATTGACAACCCCTTTAACACGTCAGGGTGCGAGGATTTGTTATCTGTGTGCAGGGACTGTTTATGTTGTGTTGCTTGGTTCTCCTTGTTGGAAATATGCCCTAGAGGCAATAATAAAAGCATTATTATTATATTTCCTTGTTCATGATAATTGTCTTTATTCGTGCTATAATTGTGTTATTCGGAAATCGTAATACATGTGTGAATAACAGACAACAACGTGTCCCTAGTAAGCCTCTAGTTGACTAGCTCGTTGATCAATAGATAGTCATGGTTTCCTGACTATGGGCATTGGATGTCAATGATAATGAGATCACATCATTAGGAGAATGATGTGATGGACAAGACCCAATCCTAAACATAGCATAAGATCGCATAGTTCGTTTGCTAGAGTTTTCCAATGTCAAGTATCCTTTCCTTAGACCATGAGATCATGTAACTCCCGGATACCGTAGGAGTGCTTTGGGTGTGCCAAACGTCACAACGTAACTGGGTGACTATAAAGGTATACTACGGGTATCTCTGAAAGTGTCTGTTGGGTTGACACGGATCGAGACTGGGATTTGTCACTCCGCTTGACGGAGAGGTATCACCAGGCCCTCTCGGTAATGCATCATCATAATGAATGTGATCAAAATGTTTGATCACGGGATCATGCATTACGGTACGAGAAAAGTGACTTGCCGGTAACGAGATTGAACGAGGTATTGGGATACCGACGATCGAATCTCGGGCAAGTAAAATACCGATTGACAAAGGGAATCATATACGGGATTAATTGAATCCTCGACATCGTGGTTCATCCGATGAGATCATCATGGAGCATGTGGGAGCCAACATGGGTATCCAGATCCCGCTGTTGGTTATTGCCCGAGAGACGTCTCGGTCATGTCTGCATGTCTCCCGAACTCGTAGGGTCTACACACTTAAGGTTCGGTGACGCTAGGGTTGTGAAGATATGTATATGCAGTAACCCGAATGTTGTTCGGAGTCCCGGATGAGATCTCGGACGTCACGAGGAGTTTCGGAATGGTCCGGAGGTAAATAATTATATATAGAAAGTGCTGTTTTGGCCATCGGGACAAGTTTCGGGGTTATCGGTATTGTACCGGGACCACCGGAGGGTCCCGGGGGTCCACCGGGTGGGGCCACCTGCCTCGGGGGGCCACATGGGCTCTAGGGGTGTGCCTTGGCCTACATGGGCCAAGGGGAACCAGCCCCTAGAGGCCCATGCGCCTAGGGTGGGGGAAACCCTAAAGGGGGGCGCCCCCTTGCTTGGGGGGCAAGCCCCACCCCTTGGCCGCCGCCCCCCTAGGAGATTGCATCTCCTAGGGACGGCGCCCCCCTAGGGGGCTATATAAAGGGGGGAGGGGAAGGGGGCAGCTGCACCCTTGCTCCTGGCGCCTCCCTCTCCCTCTCCAACACCTCCTCCTCCTCCGTAGAGCTCGGCGAAGCCCTGCCGGAGTACTGCAGCTCCACCATCACCACGCCGTCGTGCTGCTGCTGGAGCCATCTTCCCCAACCTCTCCTTTGCCTTGCTGGATCAAGAAGAAGGAGACGTTACGCTTACCGTACGTGTGTTGAACGCGGAGGTGCCGTCCGTTCGGTGCTAGGATCTCCGGTGATTTGGATCACGTCGTGTACGACTACCTCATCCCCGTTCGTTGAACGCTTCCTCTCGCGATCTACAAAGTGGTATGTAGATGCAATCTCTCTCCCATGACTCGTTGCTAGATGAACTCATAGATGGATCTTGGTGAAACCGTAGGAAAATTTTTGTTTTCTGCAACGTTCCCCAACAGTGGCATCATCAGCTAGGTCTATGCGTAGTTCTCTATTGCACGAGTAGAACACAATTTGTTGTGGGCATAGATGTTGTCAACTTTCTTGCTGCTACTAGTCTTATCTTGCTTCAGCGGTATTGTGGGATGAAGCGGCCCGGACCAACCTTACACGTACGCTTACGTGAGACCGGTTCCACCGACTAACATGCACTAGTTGCATAAGGTGGCTGGCGGGTGTCTGTCTCTCTCACTTTAGTTGGAGCGGATTCGATGAAAAGGGTCCTTATGAAGGGTAAATAAAAGTTGACAAATCACGTTGTGGCTTTCACGTAGGTAAGAAAACGTTCTTGCTAGAACCCTAATTCAGCCACGTAAAACTTGCAACAATAATTAGAGGACGTCTAACTTGTTTTTGCAGCAAGTGCTTTGTGATATGATATGGCCAAAGTTGTGATGAATGATGAATGATCTATATGTGATGTATGAGATGTTCATGCTATTGTAATAGGAATCACGACTTGCATGTCGATGAGTATGACAACCGGCAGGAGCCATAGGAGTTGTCTTTATTTTTTGTATGACCTGCGTGTCATTGAGAAACGCCATGTAAATTACTTTACCTTATTGCTAAACGTGTTAGCCATAGTAGTAGAAGTAATAGTTGGCGAGCAACTTCATGGAGACACGATGATGGAGATCATGATGATGGAGATCATGGTGTCAAGCCGGTGACAAGATGATCATGGAGCCCCAAGATGGAGATCAAAGGAGCTATGTGATATTGGCCATATCATGTCACGTTTATTATTTGATTGCATGTGATGTTTATCATGTTTTGCATCTTGTTTACTTAGAACGACGGTAGTAAATAAGATGATCCCTCATAATAATTTCAAGAAGTGTTCCCCCTAACTGTGCACCGTTGCGACAGTTCGTTGTTTCGAAGCACCACATGATGATCGGGTGTGATGGATTCTAACGTTCACATACAACGGGTGTAAGACAGATTTACACATGCAAACACTTAGGTTGACTTGACGAGCCTAGCATGTACAGACATGGCCTCGGAACACAGAAGACCGAAAGGTCGAGCATGAGTCGTATAGAAGATACGATCAACATGAAGATGTTCACCAATGTTGACTAGTCCGTCTCACGTGATGATCGGACATGGCCTAGTTGACTTGGATCATGTAATACTTAGATGACTAGAAGAGGGATGTCTATCTAAGTGGGAGTTCATTAGATAATTTGATTAAATGAACTTTATTATCATGAACATAGCCTAAAATATTTACAATATGTCTTGTAGATCAAATGGCCAACGTAGTCCTCAACTTCAACGCGTTCCTAGAGAAAACCAAGCTGAAAGACGATGGCAGCAACTATACGGACTGGGTCCGGAACCTGAGGATCATTGTCATAGCTGCCAAGAAAGATTATGTCCTACGAGCACCGCTGGGTGACGCACCTGTTCTCCCTGCAGAACAAGACGTTATGAACGCTTGGCAGTCATGTTCCGATGATTACTCCCTCGTTCAGTGCGGCATGCTTTACAGCTTAGAGCCGGGGCTCCAAAAGCGTTTTGAGAGACATGGAGCATATGAGATGTTCGAAGAGCTGAAAATGGTTTTCCAAGCTCATGCCCGGGTCAAGAGATATGAAGTCTCCGACAAATTCTTTAGCTGTAAGATGGAGGAAAATAGCTCTGTCAGTGAACACATACTCAAGATGTCTGGGTTGCACAACCACTTGACTCAACTGGAAGTTAATCTCCCGGATGAAGCGGTCATTGACAGAATCCTCCAGTCGCTTCCACCTAGCTACAAGAGCTTTGTGATGAACTACAATATGCAGGGGATGGTAAAGACCATTCCTGAGGTATATGCTATGCTGAAATCAGCAGAGGTAGAAATCAAGAAGGAGCATCAAGTGTTGATGGTGAATAAAACCACTAAGTTCAAGAAGGGCAAGGGTAAAAAGAACTTCAAGAAGGACGGCAAGGAAGTTGCCGCGCCCGGTAAGCAAGTTGCCGGGAAGAAGCCAAAGAATGGACCCAAGCCCGAGACTGAGTGTTTTTATTGCAAGGGAAGTGGTCACTGGAAGCGGAACTGCCCCAAATACTTAGCGGACAAGAAGGCCGGCAAAACCAAAGGTATATGTGATATACATGTAATTGATGTGTACCTTACCAGTACTCGTAGTAGCTCTTGGGTATTTGATACCGGTGCAGTT
Organism: Aegilops umbellulata; assembly: GCA_032464435.1. Classification (NCBI taxonomy): domain Eukaryota; kingdom Viridiplantae; phylum Streptophyta; class Magnoliopsida; order Poales; family Poaceae; genus Aegilops; species Aegilops umbellulata. The sequence goes on along the minus strand of CP136054.1, from coordinate 366,723,006 downwards.
GCTCACATTTGTAACTCAAAGCAGGAGCTGCGGAATAAACGGAGACTGGCGAAGGACGAGGTGACGATGCGCGTCGGGAATGGTTCCAAGGTCGATGTGATCGCCGTCGGCACGCTACCTCTACATTTACCTACGGGATTAGTTTTAAACCTCAATAATTGTTATTTAGTGCCAAGTTTGAGCATGAACATTGTGTCTGGATCTCGTTTAATTCGAGATGGCTACTCATTTAAATCCGAGAATAATGGTTGTTCTATTTATATGAGAGATATGTTTTATGGTCATGCTCCGATGGTTAATGGTTTATTCTTGATGAATCTCGTACGTGATGAAACACATATTCATAGTGTGAATACCAAAAGAGTTAAAGTTGATAACAATAGTCCCACATATTTGTGGCACTGCCGCCTTGGTCACATAGGTGTCAAACGCATGAAGAAGCTCCATGCAGATGGACTTTTAGAGTCTCTTGATTATGAATCATTTGACACGTGCGAACCATGCCTCATGGGTAAAATGACCAAGACTCCGTTCTCAGGAACAATGGAGCGAGCAACCAACTTATTGGAAATCATACATACCGATGTGTGCGGTCCAATGAGTGTTGAGGCTCGCGGTGGCTATCATTATGTTCTCACCCTCACTGATGACTTGAGTAGATATGGGTATATCTACTTAATGAAACACAAGTCTGAGACCTTTGAAAAGTTCAAGGAATTTCAGAGTGAGGTTGAAAATCAACGTGATAGAAAGATCAAGTTTCTACGATCAGATCGTGGAGGAGAATACTTGAGTCACGAATTTGGCACACACTTAAGAAAATGTGGAATAGTTTCACAACTCACGCCGCCTGGAACATCTCAGCGTAATGGTGTGTCCGAACGTCGTAATCGCACTCTATTAGATATGGTGCGATCTATGATGTCTCTTACCGATTTACCGCTATCTTTTTGGGGCTATGCTTTAGAGACTGCCGCATTCACTTTAAATAGGGCTCCGTCCAAATCCGTTGAGACGACACCGTATGAATTATGGTTTGGGAAGAAACCTAAGCTGTCGTTTCTAAAAGTTTGGGGATGCGATGCTTATGTCAAGAAACTTCAACCTGAAAAGCTCAAACCCAAGTCGGAAAAATGCGTCTTCATAGGATACCCTAAAGAAACTGTTGGGTATACCTTCTACCTCAGATCCGAAGGCAAGATCTTTGTTGCCAAGAATGGATCCTTTCTAGAGAAAGAGTTTCTCTCGAAAGAAGTAAGTGGGAGGAAAGTAGAACTTGATGAAGTGTTACCTCTTGAACCGGAAAATGGCGAAACTCAAGAAAACGTTTCTGAGGTGCCTGCACCGACTAGAGAGGAAATTAATGATGATGATCAAGATACTTCTAATCAAGCTCCTACTGAAATTCGAAGGTCCACAAGGACACGTTCCGCACCAGAGTGGTACGGCAACCCTGTCTTGGAAATCATGTTGTTAGACAACGGTGAACCTTCGAACTATGAGGAAGCAATGGCGGGCCCAGATTCCGACAAATGGCTAGAAGCCATGAAATCCGAGATAGGATCCATGTATGAAAACAAAGTATGGACTTTGACTGACTTGCCCGTTGAGCGGCAAGCCATAGAAAATAAATGGATCTTTAAGAAGAAGACAGACGCGGATGGTAATGTGACCATCTATAAAGCTCGGTTTGTCGCTAAGGGTTATCGACAAGTTCAAGGAATTGACTACGATGAGACTTTCTCACCGGTAGCGAAGCTGAAGTCCGTCCGAATCATGTTAGCAATTGCCGCATACTACGATTATGAAATATGACAAATGGACGTCAAAACGGCATTCCTTAATGGTTTCCTTATGGAAGAATTGTATATGATGCAGCCGGAAGGTTTTGTCGATCCTAAGAATGCTGACAAGGTATGCAAGCTCCAACGCTCGATTTATGGGCTGGTGCAAGCATCTCGGAGTTGGAACATTCGCTTTGATGAGATGATCAAAGCGTTTGGGTTTACGCAGACTTATGGAGAAGCCTGCGTTTACAAGAAAGTGAGTGGGAGCTCTATAGCATTTCTCATACTATATGTAGATGACATACTTTTTATGGGAAATGATATAGAACTCTTGGACAGCATTAAGGCCTACTTGAATAAAAGTTTTTGAATGAAGGACCTTGGAGAAGCTGCTTATATATTAGGCATCAAGATCTATAGAGATAGATCAAGACGCCTCATAGGTCTTTCACAAAGCACATACCTTGATAAGATATTGAAGAAGTTCAATATGGATCAATCTAAGAAGGGGTTCTTACCTGTGTTACAAGGTGTGAAATTGAGCTCAGCTCAATGTCCGACCACGACAGAAGATATAGAAGAGATGAGTGTCATCCCCTATGCCTCAGCCATAGGTTCTATTATGTATGCCATGCTGTGTACCAGACCTGATGTAAACCTTGCCGTAAGTTTGGTAGGAAGGTACCAAAGTAATCCCGGCAAGGAACACTGGACAGCGGTCAAGAATATCCTGAAGTACCTGAAAAGGACTAAGGAAATGTTTCTCGTTTATGGAGGTGACGAAGAGCTCGTCGTAAAGGGTTACGTCGACGCTAGCTTCGACACAGATCTGGATGACTCCAAGTCACAAACCGGATACGTGTATATTTTGAATGGTGGGGCAGTAAGCTGGTGCAGTTGCAAGCAAAGCATCGTGGCGGGATCTACATGTGAAGCGGAGTACATGGCAGCCTCTGAGGCAGCACATGAAGCAATTTGGATGAAGGAGTTCATCACCGACCTCGGAGTCATACCCAATGCGTCGGGGCCAATCAAACTCTTCTGTGACAACACTGGAGCTATTGCACTTGCCAAGGAGCCCAGGTTTCACAAGAAGACCAGGCACATCAAGCGTCGCTTCAACTCCATTCGTGAAAATGTTCAAGATGGAGACATAGAAATTTGTAAAGTGCACACGGATCTAAATGTCGCAGATCCGTTGACTAAACCTCTCCCTAAGGCAAAACATGATCAGCACCAGAACTCTATGGGTGTTCGATTCATCACAATGTAACTAGATTATTGACTCTAGTGCAAGTGGGAGACTGTTGGAAATATGCCCTAGAGGCAATAATAAAAGCATTATTATTATATTTCCTTATTCATGATAATTGTCTTTATTCGTGCTATAATTGTGTTATTCGGAAATCGTAATACATGTGTGAATAACAGACAACAACGTGTCCCTAGTAAGCCTCTAGTTGACTAGCTCGTTGATCAATAGATAGTCATGGTTTCCTGACTATGGGCATTGGATGTCAATGATAATGAGATCACATCATTAGGAGAATGATGTGATGGACAAGACCCAATCCTAAACATAGCATAAGATCGCATAGTTCGTTTGCTAGAGTTTTCCAATGTCAAGTATCCTTTCCTTAGACCATGAGATCGTGTAACTCCCGGATACCGTAGGAGTGCTTTGGGTGTGCCAAACGTCACAACGTAACTGGGTGACTATAAAGGTATACTACGGGTATCTCTGAAAGTGTCTGTTGGGTTGACATGGATCGAGACTGGGATTTGTCACTCTGCTTGACGGAGAGGTATCACCGGGCCCTCTCGGTAATGCATCATCATAATGAGCTCAATGTTATCAAAATGTTTGATCACGGGATCATGCATTACGGTACGAGAAAAGTGACTTGCCGGTAACGAGATTGAACGAGGTATTGGGATACCGACGATCGAATCTCGGGCAAGTAAAATACCGATTGACAAAGGGAATCGTATACGGGATTAATTGAATCCTCGACATCGTGGTTCATCCGATGAGATCATCGTGGAGCATGTGGGAGCCAACATGGGTATCCAGATCCCGCTGTTGGTTATTGCCCGAGAGCCGTCTCGGTCATGTCTGCATGTCTCCCGAACCCGTAGGGTCTACACACTTAAGGTTCGGTGACGCTAGGGTTGTGAAGATATGTATATGCAGTAACCCGAATGTTGTTTGGAGTCCCGGATGAGATCCCGGATGTCACGAGGAGTTTCGGAATGGTCCGAAGGTAAAGAATTATATATATAAAGTGCTATTTTGGCCATCGGGACAAGTTTCGGGGTTATCGGTATTGTACCGGGACCACCGGAGGGTCCCGGGGGTCCACCGGGTGGGGCCACCTGCCTCGGGGGGGGGGGGGGCACATGGGCTCTAGGGGTGCGCCTTGGCCTACATGGGCCAAGGGGAACCAGCCCCTAGAGGCCCATGCACCTAGGGTGGGGGAAACCCTAAAGGGGGGGCGCCCCCTTGCTTGGGGGGCAAGCCCCACCCCTTGGCCGCCGCCCCCCTAGGAGATTGCATCTCCTAGGGCCGGCGCCCCCCCTAGGGGGCTATATAAAGGGGGGAGGGGAAGGGGGCAGCCGCACCCTTGCTCCTGGCGCCTCCCTCTCCCTCTCCAACACCTCCTCCTCCTCCGTAGAGCTCGGCGAAGCCCTGCCGGAGTACTGCAGCTCCACCATCACCACGCCGTCGTGCTGCTGCTGGAGCCATCTTCCCCAACCTCTCCTTTGCCTTGCTGGATCAAGAAGAAGGAGACGTTATGCTGTCCGTACGTGTGTTGAACGCGGAGGTGCCGTCCGTTCGGTGCTAGGATCTCCGGTGACTTGGATCACGTTGTGTACGACTACCTCATCCCCGTTCGTTGAACGCTTCCGCTCGCGATCTACAAAGTGGTATATAGATGCAATCTCTCTCCCATGACTCGTTGCTAGATGAACTCATAGATGGATCTTGGTGAAACCGTAGGAAATTTTTTGTTTTCTGCAACGTTCCCCAACACTCCTACTGGTTCGATAACCTTGGTTTCATATATGAGGGAAATACCTACCGCCGCTGTGCTGCATCATCCCTTCCTCTCTGGGGAAATACCGACGTAGCTTCAAGCGACATCAAACGCCTCGCACACACACGCGTACGTGTACGAGAGGAACTCCCCGATATTTTCCTCACCCTCGCTTCTACCACGGTTTTTTCCGTCATGGACGGCCCAAAGAATGTCATGCAGTTGCGTCTCCGGCCCGCCCAGGACGAAAAGCCCATTTTCTGTCATGATTTTTTGTCATAGAAGTAGGAACCCACCACATCTATGATGATACCGGATTTTGTCACAGTTATTATCATAGAAGTGTCATAAGCATGACAGAAAAAAATTGTTCGACCCAAAATGTACGGATGTGTCTTTTTTTGTAGTGCACTGTTGGGAAACGTAGCATGCAATTTAAAAAAATTCCTACGCTCACACAAGATCTATCTAGGAGATGCATATCAATGACAGGGGGAGAGTGTGTCTACGTACCCTCGTAGACCGAAAGCAGAAGCGTTTGACAACGCGGTTGATGTAGTCAAAGTTCTTCTAGCTCCGACCGATCAAGCACCGAACGTACGTCACCTCCGAGTTCTGCACACGTTCAGCGCGATGATGTCCCTCGCCTTCCTGATCCAGCAAGGTGTCAAGGAAGTAGATGAGTTCCGTCAGCACGACAGCGTGGTGACGGTGATGATGAAGTGATTCTCGAGGGCTTCGCCTAAGCACCGCAAAACTATGACCGGGGGTGTAAACAGTGGAGGGGGCGCCGCGCACGGCTAATGATTGTTGTTGTGTGTTCTAGGCGCCCCTCCTCATATATATAGGTGGGAGGGAGAGGGGCGAGGCCAAGGGGTGCCCCAAGTGGGGCCAAATCCCACTTGGGCTCCTGCCCTGGTTCGGCCCCCTTCCTTGTATAGGCGCCAAGGAACGAAAGGTGAGGTGGCGCCCCCCTTTCCTTTCTCCCTTGAGGAGGGAAAGGAAGGAGGGACTTGCCCCCCCTTTCCTTTCCCAAGGGCTGGCCGGCCTGGTGGAGGGGCGCACCAGCCCCTTGTGGGCCGGTTTGTCCCTCCCTTGGCCCATTAAGTCCATATCTTTGTCGGGGGTGCCCGGAACCCCTTCTGGTGACCCTATATGTACCCGGTACCCTCCGGAACACTTCCGGTGTTCGAATACCATCGTCCTATATATCAATCTTTACCTCTCGACCATTTTGAGCCTCCTCTTCATGTCCATGATCTCATCCAGGACTCCGAGAAACATCCGGTCACCAAATCACATAACTCATATAATACTATATCGTCATCGAACGTTAAGCGTGCAGACCCTACGGGTTCGAGAACTATGTAGACATGACCGAGACACCTCTTTGGTCAATAACCAATAGCAGAACATGGATGCTCATACTGGCTCCTACATATTCTATGAAGATCTTTATCGGTCGAACCGTAATGACAACATACGTTATTCCCTTTGTCATCGGTATGTTACTTGCCCGAGATTCGATCGTTGTATCTTCATACCTAGTTCAATCTCGTTACCAACAAGTCTCTTTACTCATTCCGTAATACATCATCCCATAACTAACTCATTAGTCACTTTGCTTGCGAGGCTTCTTATGATGTGCATTACCGAGAGGGCCCAGAGATACCTCTGCGATACTTGGAGTGACCAATGCTAATCTCGATCTATGCCAACCCAACAAACACCTTCAAAGATAATTGTAGAGCATCTTTATAATCACCCAGTTACGTTGTGACGTTTGATAACACACAAGGTATTCCTCGGTATACGGGAGTTGCATAATCTCATAGTCGAAGGAATATGTATTTGACATGAAGAAAGCAATAGCAATAAAACTGGACGATCAATATGCTAAGCTCAAATGACAACTGGCGGAGCCCCCCGCCTCGCTCCCGCGGGCGGCTCAGGGGCAAACCCTAGCCCCCTCCAGTAGCCACAACCACCACCCCTCCCTCCCCTCGCCGCCGCCAGCAGCGGTCGCCGGGCAAAGCCCGGGCGGCTGGGTGGCGGCGGGGCCCTTCTTTCCTCCTTCCGTCCGGAGGTGCTGGCGCGGGCCGGAGATTTGCAGCGGGAGCTCGAGCAGCTGTGCGCGCTCGGGACGGCATAGCTGGCCGGCGAGGTAGCACACAGAGGCGCAGATCTGGCGCGGGAGCGCGGCCTCGCGGGTCATCAGATGCGGATCTGGCGCGGGAGCGTGGCATCACGGGTCGTCAGGCGCGGAGCTGGCACGGGCGGCATGATGGGGCTGGCGGCGGTGGACGGTGCTCGGCGAGCGGGCGCAGAGGTAGCCGGCGCGCGGCGGAGGTTCGGGTCCGCACATCGCGAGGTGTGTGCGATGCGCGGCTCAGCACGCGGAAATGGCGTGCGGGGGCAGCACCGGTGCTTCCTGTCCTGGATCTCGCGAGGCGGTGGCAGCGTGAATCCAGTCTCCAGCGAGATGTGCGGCCAGGAGGGGTCCCGATGTTGCGTGGAAGGACAGCTACGTGTGGCGCTAGGCGGTGCTGGAGCAGAGAGGCTTCGGCCGTGGTCGGATGCGGGGTGCAGGACCTGATCTGGTCTCTGCAGGCCCGCCGTCGGGGAGGATTGGTGGTGGCCCTGCACAACGGTGGCGCACTCGCTGTGTGGGGTGGGTGCGGTTCAATGGAGGCATGGGTCGTCCTCGGCCTGCTGCGTGGGAGTGGCTGCCCCGGGTGAAAGCCTGACCGGTGCTGGCCGGTCGACGACGACGATGCCTGTGGGCGTCGCTATTCTCCTTGGAGGCGCCGTCGGGAATATCACAGCCAGATCTCCCGGATCAAGTGCTTCGGGTGAAAACCCAGATCCTGCTGCAGGGTCGGGCGGTGGCGTCGTCTTCAACGCCGTTCCCCTCTTTAGGGCACCGTCTTGAAGACTTTGATCTCTTTGGTGCTTCCTACAACTGGACGTGCATGGTGGTTTCTGTGGCAACGATGACGGCAATGAGCAATGTCGAAAGCGTGGCCTTGGTCGTGGTAGTCGGCTCTTCTTCTCCGGCGAGTCCGTGGGTGTGCCTCGACTGCCTATTGCTGTGAAGTCGAAGCCGCGATGGGGCCCGGTGGTATACGATGACGCGTGACAGATAGCTCGTTCAGTGATCCTCTGTGACGCCACCCCTGCCTAGTCTTCTTAGTAGTTCACCGTCGGAGTCGGAGCTGTGCTGCCTTAGTATGGATTGTATGGAGTGTTCGGCTGCATCTTTTAGGGCTGTTGTTTTTTCTCTTTCTTTGATCTTCAGATCTGGTCCTAGGACCTTCACCACCTTGTTGTTTTTCCGTTGCTTCCTGTTATTATCAATGAAATGTCAGCGATGCTGGATCTTTAAAAAAAATGACAACTCATGTCCATGGTCAAGAAACATTAACCATCTTTGATCAACGAGCTAGTCAAGTAGAGGATCACTAGTGACAGTCTTTGTCTATGTATTCACACATGTATTTGGGTTTCCGATCAATACAATTCTAGCATGAATAATAAACATTTATCATGATATAAGGAAATATAAAATAACAACTTTATTATTGCCCCTAGGGCATATTTCCTTCAATTATGACCACTCTCTTGGAGTTGCCCCGTCCCTAGAGAAGTTACATTATCCCTCGTCACTATAGTGTGCAAGCTAGGTTATCCAAGTTACTGACTTTAGCCCCATCCTATACTAGGGTAATGTGGTTGCATATGTTAGGCTAGTTTAGCGATACTTACCCGTGTTCTTAAAGTTGAGAAAAACTACCTAACACAATTTTATCCATCTCACATCTGCTGGTTCCCTTCAGATCTTTGTAGTCAGTGTGTCTTTCAAGGAAAACTATTGGCTGGATATTGGTGTTGCAATTTCGACATTTTCCGTGTTGTTCTATGGCATGGTTCGATTTCTCCCACCCTTTGAACAGTTGTCAATGGGCCGCAAGCCTGTATTGCATAAGATGGTGCTCCAATCTTTGTCTCAAGGGTGAGTGGCTATTGTGTTCTTCAAAGTCTGAAATAGTGAGGAATTTTACAGGTGCCGTTCTCCCTTACTGTTTGATTCAGTGCATTTTTGAATCCATCCTAGGTAAGATACAATTGGAACTAGAAGAACGCCCGTGCGTTGCAACAGGGCCACATTAACTTAAAGAGTTCAATATTACGACATTGGCGACCTTTTTTACCATCAAATCCTCACACACACACTCTCCCTCCCTCTTCCTCACTCTCTCTCCCCCTCTCCCTCTCTCTAACACACACATATCCATCTTATTGGGTACAGGACCATAATTCATCTATTTCACACACACACTCTAGTGCATAACAATATGGATTATGTGTATTATATTTGCCACCAGAACTGGGGGAATTAATTTCATGTAAATCGGCCAGCCACAGCTCCAAGAATACGCGGAGGAGGTGGCCCGGGTCAGCGTCGGCGCCGTCTGGCGTGGGCCACGGGCCCGCTTCCAAGTGCACGTGCAATGCACGTCTTCACAAATATTATAATCAGATGTGAGAAATCACATACTAACACGATGTTGCAAGCAATTTGTAATTAAAGAAGCCAAAAGTCTTTTTTTCTTAAACCAGAATTCCTTATGCTCGAGTTTAAACAAACCCCACAATAACATGATCATTTTTTGCTCTACTTATCACCTAATTAAGAAAATGCATGACTTATGAAGCGGATAAGAAATCATGTTAACTTGGAACTAAAATTCCAACAAAAGAGTGAGGAACAAACCTTTTTATCATTGCTCTGAAGTCTGAACCTCCCCCTATTTGTTAGTGAAATGTGAGTATGCTTGGAAGATAATAATTTCTTATGCAACATATGCTTTTACATCCAAAAGAGATACAAAATATGTTGACCTACCTATGTGCACTTCCTAAATCAAGCGGATAAAATTATTTCTATCGGCAATATAAAATATTAAACATTAGAAAGAAAGGGACAATGTCCACTAGCCATGCAAATATTCTGACCATGGGATATTTAGGCTGGCGTATATGGGAAATCAAAGCTAAAAATGACTTGATGAGTTAGGGATACATCAATAAATATTGTAAAAAGTGATAAAAACAAATCTGCAGCAACTCGCAACCCCACGAACTCGTATTCGCAATGAGCAAGTTAGTGAGGCCGCCACGGTAGGCTAGCACCAAGGGACAAGGGCAACAACCGCCTTCCCATCCAACCTACTGATTCTGCTGGCGCTACTTTCATCCTAAGCCCATGAGTACCGCTAGTGTGTTGCCACGTACGAAGAAACTATGAACTGAAATTTTCATCCAAATCATGAAAAATGTTAATGTTCCTCTCCTCTCCCATCCCTCGTGTGAACATACCCAATTCGTGGTTGGCTCGCTACATTCAGCGTAGCTTCGATGTGCACTGCCCCCGCTCTTGATTAGTTGCCGCAGTGCCACGCATCTACGCCAACAAGCTGGGGAAACAAATGCAAATGTTACACTGAGTCAAAATCAACCATCCCACAATCGTAACGATAGAAAAGATAATAACCAAAATTTAACAGAAGAACTACTGCTTGGCTCCCAGATCCATCTCAATAGCCCTTGATCTGGCTGCTGAGCTTCTCCTAGCCGCCTCAACATCACGTCATTACCAAACATGTAGTGGATGCCTAGTGGGACAAGGATTAAGAAATAACATGAGGTGAAAAATACGATGGCTGTCAATTCCATAAGACGATCCAAGTAATTTGACAAAATAGATCGGGAGCATCTTGTATAATCTCAAAAAAGCAACTAAAAATATCAGAAATGAAGTGATGAAAATCAGCCCCTGCTCTCATTTATGCTCGCTTTTGTAATGGGAGGCAAGGAATGGGGGTACCGGGAGAAGAAAGGATCACATGGACGGCAAGCCTCCACCACCGGCAAGTGGGGTTGCTTCACATCCAATCTCCACGGTCGCCGCCTCCATGGGGACGAACTCCCATGTTCACAATCGGGCTCTCAATCGGCCGCTGCCTCGCCGACCTTGACGACAAAGTAGTCCCTCCCTTCGACCCCATTCGCAACGGAGGCAACACCCATCCCAGTGGACGGGTCCGCGGTGAGATCCCTACTGGATTGTGGTTGCGCCTCCCCAAAACTCACCGCGGGACACATGAGAGGGCGCCGTTGCCATGGTCAGGCTTGGATGGGGAAAGGAGGCGACATAGCAGCAACGACGCCTTCATCGGGATTGGTGGCGACGGCGGCGGTGACCGAGCGGGAGGACGGCGGCGGCGAGAGAGTAGGAGGGTGGTGGCGGCAGTCCATCGGCCGCCGTGACGTGAGAGGAGGATGGGGATGGGGCCGCGATCTAGACGTATGGAGCGGTCGAGAGGAGGGGAAGCAGGCGGCTGGGTTTTTCCATCGTGCGGGGTTTGGGGGAGGTCAAACGAGAGGGTTTTTTTTCGTGCGGGAGGCAGAGCAACGAGGGCGGATGTAGGGAGACGGGACGCGGTCGGTTGGCAGGAAAAGGAAAGCTACGCATTTTTTAGGCAGTAGAGATGATTGATGATAAGAAAGGGAAAATCACAACAATATAAGGAAATATCCCATCAATACTTGATTGATTGCGATTTTTTTGTTATATGGTAACTAATCTGATCATCAATACTTGATTGATTGCGATTTATTTTTTATATGGTAACTAATCTGATGGGTTTATGTGGGTGGTGAAGCGAAAAGGCAGGTGGGAGGGAGACGAAATAAAACCAGCGAAATAAAACCAACGAAAGTGGTGAGGCGAAATAAAACCAGCGAAAAATAACCGGCGGACTATTCACCAACTGCTCCATTAGGAATAGAGATAACAAGAAGGCTACAATGTTATTTTATTTTATTTTCTTTTGCGTCCACTTGTCTATCCTTTGTACTGGCTATTGTTTCCTTGATATTAATCAGATCTAAGATACCTTTTGGATGCCTTTAAAATAATAATTTATTTAATCTATTCATGTTTTCTCGTTTGCTCCCCTCAGCAATCCTTGCTTAGCTCCAACATTGATAAGATCCTTAAAAAAGGTATAATATGTGGTTGTGAGGCCAAAGGATCGTCGTACTCTTGGCACACAAAAAACACCTAGATTTAACACTTGTGCCCCCATCAATGCGAAGACAATATTCTTATCTATAGCAAGACACATGTGACCGTGGTCAATCTTAAAACTGTGCGACTCCGGTGATTAATAAATATTGCCACATATATGTTGTACTCGTTGTTTTCTCAAAAAGCCATGCCATTTTCTTCTAAGGAAACAGAAAACAGAACACCTTTTCTTTGCCCTAAGAACAAAAAAAACACCCAGTTGGTCGTCTAATCATCGAGCAAGTCCGTCGGGCCTGGGCAGGAGTCGTCTGGGCTGTTCGATTGAGCGCGACCACTTGAACTAAACCTTGATTTGTGAAGTGTAGAATATAAGTAGTAAATGATGAGGCGGGAGATAAACGTACAAGATGAACTGTTCGGAAGAGGATGTGCAGTCACAAGGAAACCCTAAGAGAGGAGGTTGTGCGATGGTGTCAGAAAAAAGATGAAAACTACATTAGACGAGACTATGCGAGAACGCCGAGAAGATGTGGAAATGCATTTGCAGGGATGCACCCTAGCATTCACTGGTGGAATCTACACACATGTCATTGCTCCCACCCCCAACCTTGAAGTTTTTTTGGGGGGCACTTGGATAAAAAAAGAACAGTTTTTTGCCCTTAACAATTCGTGTTTCCTTGTTTGCCCCATCAACAATCCATGTGTAGCTCCATCACTGATAAGATCCTTTAAAAATAATAGCAGTATGTGGTTGGAGGCAATGAGATAGTTGTATCTTATAGCACAACAAGAATACAACCTTAGATTTGACACATGTTTGCCTCATTAACATGGAGACGACATTCCTATTGATAGTCAATCTTGAAGCAGTAAACATTGCGTGTGTGTGCAGTAATCAGGTGATTCTCACGAATCAACTCCACACGGAAAAAGAAAGTCCTCCAATCCGAAAAGTAAAAAGCCATTGCCATTTTTCACCAAGGCAAGGAAAACAGGACACCTTTCCTTCGTGGTGATGAGAACAGAAACCAGACCACCCAGTCGACCGTCCGATCATCGAGCAAGCCTGTCGGGCCCGGGCGGGAGTCGCGTGGGCCGTCCGATCGAGCGCGTCCACTAGTACTAAACCACGCGTCCTCCCGCCCACCCCCAAAACCCAGACTCCCGCCTCTAAACCCTAGCCGCCGGCGCTGCCTATATTCCCCTCTCTCGCTCCTCCGCAGCCTTCTTCCATTTGTCTGGGAGAGGCGGCCGAGCGAGCGCGGAAGCATCCCCCGGCAGATTCGTTCTTCTGGTAAGCTCTCCCGCTTCCTCGATTGGTCTCAACCTGTTTCCTTCCGCTGTCTCAATCCCCGATCTCTCTCGGACTTGTCCCCAATCCCTAACCCTAGCCGCCTACCCCGGCACTCACCGCCGTATCCGATCAGGTCCCCCCTTCCTCCACCTCACCCTGTCTATCCGTCTCACCGCCGGTTAAGCGCGCGGTGTCGGCGGGAAGCAGCACCCGGTGGTGAGCCGGCGGCGGAACCAGCCGTATGGGCCAGTAGTCGTTTTATTTATTTATTTATTTATTTATTGTAAGCCGACTATATACGCATCGGAGCTTTACCCTGGTAGTGGTAGGCCAGTTGGCCATCCTACAGATGCATCGGATATTGTGTCCAAGTTGGTTCGACCAGCGTATTTGTATGTATAGCTTAGCTCGCCGTGGATTAGTATGAATTGATCTAGCGCTGTTGATTAGTACAATTTGATTTGGCATGTTCAAGGTCCTGGTATTGTAGGCATATATTACCCTGCTGTACCTTTGTTTTCTTATTGTCCATGCATTATGCATGTGGTAGCATTAGTCACAGTCATCATAATTTATCTGGTTGTAGAACATCTTCATATGGTCTTCTTTTGTCAATAAGCGCTGCTGATGTAGTGTGCAGTTGCCTCATGAATACCTAGTTATTGTGGGGGTGTTTAGCCTCTTTATCTTGGCTCCTCAATCAGATAAACTTAACGCATGGTCGGATCCTTTGTAACTGTTTAACTAAGAAATATGTCTCACTGACAGAGGTAAACAGTATCTATGTACTGAAGTAATGGTAACTATCTTATGAATGCGTTGTTTCGTTTGTGGTAGATGTTTTTGCATCCTGTAACTGTATTTTAGCAAAACTATTTTTTGATTAACCATGTAACTGCATTATGTGGTTCTCAAACCTTTCTTAATTTTACCTGGCAGAACACTAAGCTACGTGAAACTGGTCAGTAGCCTGTAGGTCTAGGACAGCTCATAAGTGCTATTTTGTTTTAATTTGTATTCGTACTTAGATGCTTTTATCCCTAAATTATCCTGACTGACACAGTCTGTTCCTCCCATATTTGTCTGGCTAACTGATACAATCTGGTCTTTCACTATTTGCCAGGGCAGGTGCAACAGTCATGGATATCACTCAGATTCTGCTAGCTGCTCAGTCTCCAGATGGCAACCTTCGCTCAGCAGCAGAAGGCAACATCAAGCAGTTCCAGGAGCAGAATCTTCCCAACTTCCTCCTATCCTTGTCAGTGGAGTTATCAAATGATGAAAGACCACCAGAATCTAGAAGACTTGCTGGTATTATCCTTAAGAATTCACTGGACGCAAAGGATTCTGCAAAGAAGGAGCTGCTGATTCAGCAATGGGTCAGCTTGGATCCGTCAATCAAATTGCAGATTAAGGAGTCGTTGCTGATAACACTAGGATCTTCGGTGGGTGATGCACGGCAGACATCATCACAAGTCATTGCAAAGATTGCATCCATTGAGATACCCCGTCGGGAATGGCAAGACCTCATTGCCAAATTATTGAGCAACATGACGCAGCCTGGGGCCTCTGCGCCACTAAAGCAAGCAACTCTAGAAGCATTGGGGTATGTGTGTGAGGAGATTCCTCCTGAGCACTTGGAGCAGGATCAAGTGAACGCTGTTCTGACTGCTGTGGTTCAGGGGATGAACCAGACAGAGCTAAGCTCTGAAGTCCGTCTTGCAGCAGTCAAAGCTCTGTATAATGCTCTTGACTTTGCTGAGAGCAACTTTGCGAATGAGATGGAGAGGACCTTTATAATGAAGGTAATATGTGATACTGCTGTATCTAAGGAAGTGGAGATCAGACAGGCAGCCTTTGAATGCCTTGTGGCAATTGCATCCACATATTATGTGCACTTAGATCCTTATATGCAAACCATATTCAACCTGACAGCTAATGCTGTCAAAGGAGATGAGGAACCAGTTGCACTGCAGGCTGTTGAGTTCTGGAGTACTATTTGTGAGGAAGAGATTGAACTCCAAGAGGAGTATGAGGGATCTGATGATGCTAACTCAACTGTAAATTATCGCTTCATTGAGAAGGCCCTCCCTTCACTTGTTCCAATGCTGCTAGAAACTCTGTTGAAGCAAGAGGAAGATCAAGAGCAAGATGATAATGCTTGGAACATTTCCATGAGTGGCGGAACATGCCTTGGACTCATTGCTAGAACTGTTGGTGATGCAATTGTCCCTCTTGTGATGCCATTTGTGGAAGCTAACATCACAAAGCCAGACTGGCGTTGTCGTGAGGCAGCCACTTTTGCATTTGGTTCTATCCTTGATGGCCCATCCCTTGAGAAACTTGCTCCCCTGGTACAGGCCGGACTTGATTTCTTGCTCAATACAATGAATGATCCAAACAGCCAGGTAAAAGACACCACTGCATGGACTCTTGGACGGGTATTTGAGCTTTTGCATTCTCCATGCAGTACTAATCCAATCATATCAAATGCAAACCTTCCTCGTATTATGGCTGTGTTGCTAGAGAGTAGCAAAGATGTTCCAAATGTGGCTGAGAAAGTCTGTGGAGCCATATATTTTCTTGCCCAAGGTTATGAAGATGCAGAGCCGGCCTCATCTTTGCTTACACCTTATCTTCCTAATGTTATTGCTGCACTCCTTACTGCTGCGGATCGTGGTGATATGACCCATGTGAGGCTTCGTGCATCTGCTTATGAAGCGCTGAATGAGATTGTAAGAGTCAGTAACATACCCGAAACTTCAAGCATTATAGGCCAGTTATTGCAGGAGATCATGAGGAGACTGAACCTGACATTTGATCACCAAATATTTTCATCAGGCGACAAGGAGAAGCAAAGCGATTTGCAGGCTTTGCTGTGTGGTGTACTGCAGGTCATTATCCAGAAACTGAGCAGCTCAGATGCAAAGTCCATAATTGCACAGACTGCTGATCAGCTGATGCTTCTGTTTCTCCGCGTCTTTGCCTGCCACAGTGCTACTGTACATGAAGAAGCAATGCTTGCCATTGGTGCTCTTGCTTACGCCACAGGTCCAGATTTTGTGAAATACATGCCTGAGTTTTTCAAGTACCTTGAGGCAGGCTTGCAGAATTATGAAGAATACCAAGTATGCTCCATCTCTGTAGGGGTGGTGGGTGATATTTGCCGTGCCTTGGAAGATAAAATTTTGCCCTTCTGTGATGGGATCATGACTGTGCTTCTCAAGGATCTCTCAAACTCCCAGCTCAACAGGTCTGTCAAGCCCCCCATTTTCTCATGCTTTGGAGACATTGCTCTTGCCATCGGTGAGAATTTTGAGAAATACCTGCCGTATGCTATGCCGATGCTTCAAGGGGCGGCTGAGCTTCTTGTTGTTTTGGATCAAAATGATGAGGATATGGTTGATTATGGTAACCAGCTCAGACGGGGAATATTTGAGGCATACTCTGGCATACTACAGGGCATAAAGGGTGCAAAAGCTCAGCTGATGATACCTTATGCAGGCCATCTATTGCAGTTCACTGAAGCTGTCTACAAAGATCGGAGCAGGTCCATGTCATTTCTCTTACCTTTCTTTTTTGTTACATTATTACATGGGTGATTGGTTCTCTTGCTTAACATTATATATATGCATGTGTTTACTTTCAGGGATGAGAGCGTGACAAAGGCTGCAGTTGCTGTCCTGGGGGATCTTGCGGACACACTTGGACCAATCTCGAAGGATCTGTTCAAGAGCCACCTCTTCCATGTTGAGTTCTTGAGGGAGTGCCTCGATCTGGATGATGAAGTCAGGGAGACGGCGTCATGGACCCAGGGGATGATAAACCAAGCGATAGTTTCCTAGACGAGAAATTATCTTGCGTCGTCTGTTATGGTGGATGTTGGGTTTTGTTGCTGCGCCATGCCCCGTTTGGCTCAGGTGAACAGAAGGGTACCAAAGTATAGCGTCAGTCAGTCGTAGGAACATTGTCGTAGATGTCTTGTGTGGTGGTTTATTATTTTCAGTCTGTCAAGTCGTTATGCGTCACATTCGACGGCAGTGGGGTTTATGGTCATTGGACGTCTTGAACAGCTAAACTTATTATTGTATTCTACTCGTTTGTGTTGCGTACTTGCATCCATGCTGCTGCTGATGTCTCTTCTGCAGGGTGTTGTGCGAGCTGCAGTACGCACTCAGGTAGTCTGGTTACAAAATCTGGGCAAACTACAAGGTCTGTAGCGAAGCGAAAATACAAGCACAACTTTGTCACACTATGCTACACCACTTACACACACTGCGATTCCAACTGTTCGCGTACGAACTCACTGTAGCAAACCTGTATGCTATGCTCCGTCAGGGTGCAGCTCCAGTGCCATCTTCAGGTGGCCTCGGTGGAGATGATCTCCAGCTCCGCCCACCACAGCGGCGACACCTTGGGGGTGGCGGCGTCCGGCGGCATGGCCGTGATCTCCCTCAGCCGCCTCGCCACCTCTGACATTGCGGGTCGCCGCCTCGCCTCCCGGTCGGTGCAGGACCGAATCACGCTGTCCAGCCTGTTGACGGTCTCGGCCTGGCGGGGCGCGTTCCAGCTCAGGCCAGGGTCCATCACGTCCCTCAGCTGCCTCTCCCCTCGGAGGAAGCTCGCCGCCCAGCCCTCCAGCAGGCCGCCGGCCGACGCCGTGAACCTGCCGGACATGATCTCCAGCAGCACCATGCCGTAGCTGTACACGACGCTCTCCCTGTCGGACAGAGCCAGGAGGGACTGCAGGCTCGCCATCTCCGCCCTTGTCGACGAGGCATCGGCATCGTCGGAGCAGAAGAAGACGTCCGCGATCTTGGCCGCGAAGTCGTCGGTCAGGTACACGGTGGACGTGTCGAGCGTCTTGAGGATCTCCGGCGGGCTCAGCTGGTGCATGTGCTCCAGGCAGTAGGCGATCCCCACCGCCACTCGCAGCCGCGTCGGCCAGTCCAGGTGACCGTCTTCCCTCACTGCAGCGAACCACACCATTGTCAGTTAATCTGCTACAGCTCATGAAAAACATCGTCTCTTATGGATGGAACTGGATTAGTTTTACCATGGAGATGGTCGAAGAGAGTGCCGTTGGGAGCATACTCGAACACCATCATCCTTGTGAACGGTTGCTCTTCCTGGCAGTAGCCCAGCAGGTTCACAAAGTTCTTGTGGTTAACTCTGGACAGGCTTGTTATCTGAAACAACACAAATGCAAAATGGCAAATAATTACTGGCACTGTTTGGTTTGATGATTTTTTAAAACAGTAAATTCTAAATTGGTCAGTTTCGTCCTAGCATTGCAGCCACCTTTTTCCTGAACCGCACTTCGCAGTGCTTGGACCACTCCTTGCCGGACTTCTTCGTCGTCGATATGACGGCGATCTCGACGCCGCTCGACAGCGTCCCCTTGTACATCATGTAATCCGACAGGCAGCCGATGACATTGCTGAAATCTTCGCAGGCAGCCTGGAGCTCCGACCTCTTGAGCGCCGGCACGCCTGCAGCCAACTCCCAATCACTTCCAAGAAAAGAAGGGAGCCACGTAGTACAGATGGGGCACAGTTTTTAGGGACGGGCTGAACCTGTCACGAACGCTTTCTGCAGCTGCCCGCTGAGGCCGGTCGCCCACGGCCTGACGGTGACCACCTTATTGGACCTGTAGCACAGGACGAACAGTGCCGCCGAAATGGCCACAAGGAGGGAGGCTCCTGCTCCGGCGATGACATAGACACGCCGCCTGTTAGGAGCGTGCCCCGCCGCATCAGTCGACGCTTCTCCGACCGCCGCAGCGCCGTGGGCCACCGTCGCTGGCGTCGGTGGCACCGTGATGCTGTGCGCAGGCTTCTCGACGTCCCGAGGCGGCACCGCCAGAGGCTTGGCAACCTCCGGCGACGGTGCGGGGGCGCTTGACGGGGAGCCAGCACCCTGCAACGGCGGAGAACTCGGCGTCGGCGTCGGTGCCGGCGCCCATGGCCAGGGTGGCCACTGCGGGAACGTCGTCGACTGCTTGGACCTGTACCTGGTTGGTTGTGGCAAAGCTTCTCGGATGTGTACCGCTTGGACTACCCGCCTGCCAATGATTGGAGTCGGCAGATGGGAGTGAGCAGAAGCGGTGAAGAACAATTGGACAAGGGACATGCACCAACCGGGGTTGCTCGGTGGTTCAGCTGTCCGTCTCTGACAGCCGACACGCCATTCCCACCTCAGATCTTATTGGTGTTTATCCATGCAATGCAATCTAAGAAGATGGGCGCCAAGAATGGTTTTGCAGTATTTTAAGTGTTTTTTAATCGTTTTCCTTGCGAATTTAAAATGAAGAGTGGAATGTTGCGATGACGAGACATGCAGATGAAGAAGTTTCCAAGCTACTCTGCCTAGACGAAGGAAGATTTCATGCTACTACTATAATGGCTTTCACGAGATTTTACACTCTATTCTCTCCCAGTGACACTGAAATTCAGAGCGTTCGTAAACCGAACATGAGAGGTATCGTGAGAGAGATCTCACCGGTCTGCGGGGCGTGCATCTTCCTCCCGGTCGTTCACCCATCCTGCAGTGAGAGAGTTCGTACTTACCATCACCATATATCTCAACTTTATATAAAGAAACAAAAACAAGCAAGTAACAAAAATTAAGCAAAAAAAGGGAAGAAGCTTGCTCTTATGACATAAACACACACTGATTCTTCAGCAGCAGCAAGGTAGGACGTACCTCGCTGAGCATCGGAGCTGCAGGTGCCAAGCCTGAAACTGAAGCAGGCGACCAGCAGCAGAGCAGCCGCCGCGCAGCTCGGCCTCCCCATGGATCGACACGGACGGAACTCCGAAACGGGGAGAGGGGCCTGGGCTGGTCAAGTGCGCGTGCACAATATGGTGGAGCGATGGCGGGACGGAGGGAGAGGAGGAAGAAGGCTCGGGGTCAAGAGGCAGATAACCGAGCAAGGAGCAAGGAGCAGGGAGGATATTGGGCGCGCGGCCACCTGGAAGGAGAGGAGGGAGGGGGGTCGCGACGATGGCTTTGTTGTTTTGTTGGGGGCGTGACCACCGAATGCCACGCCGCCCACGGCACGCACCGATGAAATCCTGCTTGCTTGGCTCTGTTCGGATTAGAGCGGTACGACGCGCGTACGTGCCCACTCTCGGTCTCAGAGTCCAGTCTACCGACTGCCGCATTGGACGGCTCCAGGTGAAAACAAGGCTGGATGCGTCGTCGTCTGTCGCGGCGGGGATGCGCTAACGTGAGCGGTCGGGTTCACTCGCTGGTCTAGTAGAATCGTCCAAGTCGGCCGAGCACCACCTACCGTGGTTTCATAGACGGGCTCTCATCTGCTTAGTGTGTACTACTGCATATTCATAGGAGTGCCAAAGATCATGTATATATGCAATCGAGGAGATCGTTTTGTAGCTGTAAAAAGTAGTACTACCTCCGTCCGGGTGTATAGGGCTTGCGCGTAGTTCTAGATCGGTAATTTAACTAGCTAAATATAGATTATATTTAACAAAAAATATATATTTAGAAACCGCACCTCCATATGAATCTAATGATATATTTTTTATGACGTATAACACATATTTAGTTTGTCAAATCGATGACCTAGAACTACGCGTATGCCCTATACACCTGGACAGAGGGAGTACAAGAAAAAGATGACCCCCTCATAAACTGGATCAACCAAAGCTTAAGAGGTGACTCTTGGCCTCGGCAGCCTTTTGAGCAATATATTCAGAGATATGCTAGACACACGGAGTTTACGGGGTGGTTAGTAGTGATTGGTTGAAATTTGATTAAGTGAGCCCCCCTTCCCCCCATTGAAAATCAAGGGGAGGGGGGGGGGGGCATTACAGAAGAGAAGGCAGCAGGGTCCGTGAAAGTCCGTCGCGAGAGCCCCTTGTGTGTAGTATTATCAATATATTCATATGGGGAGGATTCCCCTCACCGTTCAAAAAAGAAAAAACAATGATCCCTTTTCTTTTTCTAAAAACGAAGCGAATTTAACGAGTAATGGCATCTGCAATCTTCAAAGGGTTTTTTGGCACAATGTTTTGCTGTCCGCGAGCGTGTCCGAACATATCCATGGGCATATTGGCGGCCCAAATTAGACAGTTGCCTTCTAAGATGTACAAAAGGCATCTTTAGCCGATCTCCTAAAAAAATAGAGTAGTAAACCGCCGAGTTAGCCTTAGTGGAGTAAATTTACTTCACTAAGCTTTGGTCGGACCTAACCGATTTTCTAAATTTTAGCCGAGTATAAAACGAATTTGATGCAAACGGACACAAATTCGATTCAAACAAGTACTTATTGAACATACTAACCGAAGTTCGGTGCAGAATCATAATATCTTACAATGCCATGAACCCAAACTTTGTTTGAACTACTAATTTAACCAAAAATAAACCTAAAATTTACTACTTTTAGTTGCTATTGGAATCTTCGATGACAGCTTTCCACTCGTCACGTGACAGACCACCGATCATGTGGTCAGGCCCGGTCCCGTCGTCTGGGTCGTCGAAGATGTTGGTAGCGCCGACGTTGGCTGTGCTGCCTCCGTGGTCTTCGCCTTCTTCATCAGATGACAGGTCGATGACCTCGGTCCTTTCAATGGCGTACTCTGTGTACAGGCGGCGTTCCGCCTCGACTCCGAGTAGCGCCGACGGAGCTCCGCCATGTACGCCTCACCGGCAGCCTCGGCGGCGATTTGCTCGTGGGCTTCTTTGTCCTCCCGGCGCTCGCGGAAATTGGCCACCCGCCGGTCCAACGGCGGCTCCAAGGCGGCAGATAGCCATCAGGAAAGTTCTGGCGGCCGACGACGGCATGTAAGTGCACCGACTTGATGTTGTATGCACGCACCGCCACAGCCGAGTAGAAGCTGCCAAGCCAGTGGGTTTTCCCAGTGTCGCAGTCATAGATCTCGGCCCAGGTTCCCCACTTGCACTGCCACACGCCGTGGTAGTTTGGCCCCAGCGGTGGTGGCGGAAAGTCAGGGAACCCGACGCGGCGCCAGACGAGGAGGGGCGGGAAGAGGAGGCGCCGCCGGCGTAGGAGTGCCAAATTAAAGATCATGTATCTATACAATGGAGTAGATGCTTTTGTAGCTGTAGAAAGTACAACAAAACAATGACCCCCCCCCCTATATTTTTATAACGAAGCGAATTTAACTAGTAAGGGGATGCTTTGTAATTGTGGTGAACTTTTATAATATATCAGGACCATTTTCATTAAAAAAAGTAACAAGTACTTGTTTATCTCTCGAGCTTGTGTGTTATTTCCGTCCTTAGTTTTTGCTTGAACACAATACAGATGCAAACGTTCATATATATGCGCATACACTCACCCATATGAATGCACACATTACCCCTATTAGCACCTCAAAAAGACTGAAACGGCATATTATCTTGAGATTTTGCAAAATCACCGTAGGTGTCTCGTAGTCGACGGGAATATTATAACGACTAAAGAAACTACGTAGTAGGATTACGGTGGAAAAAGAAACCCGAAACCGAATCCTCGACCGTTTAGCCGTTGTCCATGCCAGTTAGCTGAAGGGGATGCGCTACCGAAGACACCCAGCCAGGTTCAGCTCGGCAAGAGCAGCACGGTGGGTAGATGGTGCAAAGTGCAACAGGGCGAGAAGCAGCTAGAGTATGGGTTACGCATTTCACACCTAAAAGCAAAGCTCTCAGCAGCCGCTGCGACGTACTCCCTCCGTTCTAAATTACTTGTCTTAAAAGTGGATAAAAATTAATATATCTACAACTAAAATATGTCTAAATATGTTCATTTCTGTGACAAGTAATTTCGAACGGAAGGGAGTACGTCAAAAGAGAAAGAGGAAAACGAACGCCCTCACCCCCTCGATCCTCGCCGGCGCGCAGACGCGCAGTAGTAATCAGGTAAGATCATGAACAATTTTTTCAATAAGGCACTCGATCCCTGGACTATTATTTTCAACGACCTCCCATCTCTCGTTGGCATTGACGTACGGTTTGCTCGGTTTGAATTCTGATGAACCATCCCCTAGCTATCACTATTAGGCCACCTAATTAAAACGCTCTCGCAGTCGATCAATCACCTGCTAAAAGGACGTGCACCATTTGGAGGCGCAGTTGGGTCGTCGATGAAAGAGTTTGGAGATTACGTAAAATGGTGTAACATGCGTACATCTCTTTCATGCCATGCTACGTAGTACGGAGTATGCATGTTTTTATGCAAGAGTAACATCTGCTGCCTCTGCCAAACGTACCCAAAATTTGCTGTGCTGCTCATCCAAACGTACCCACCGTCTGACTGACAGCCTGTTCGCTCGTGCGGCATCTCTCTCGTCGAGTCAGTACGGTACATGTGTCGTCGGATGGCTCCCTTGAGCGAGCGGGAAGAGTACAAGCCTCCGTCGGGTGACTGGTCTCCCTCGAGCCTCAACAATGCAGCTAAGCTAGCTGGGTGGTCGCGCGTCGATGGAGATCGCCCGCCGCCCGCCACATGCATATGCATGTAGCCATACGGACCGAGACATACACGTCGCCTTCTCCTTTCTCCCTCTCCTCCGTACACAAACGGTTAGCATTCGTTAACTCCATGTTAATTAGTAGTGGTAGATGATGGGAGTGGATACGTACTTGTTAACTTAGCTTTCAGCTAAGACCTCCGTAGATAAGGGTACGTAGCCTGCACGTACTTAATTAGCATGCGGTAGGTATAACGGTAAACGACGGTTGGTTGTCCATCGCCATGCAGATGCAGTCTAAAAAGTAAATATAAAATCGACCTTTTCTTTGCGGGATAAATCGATCGTCATGTACTACCTTCGTCATGTAATACCTTCGTCCTGGTTTATTAATCCTTTCATTTTGTGTGAAATTTTGATCATAAATTTAAATAAGAAAATAATAGTGCATGCCACCAAAAATTATATCCTTGGTTTCGAATTTGAACATAGTTTTTAGTGATAGTATTTTTGGTTACATGCATTAACATGTTTTTAATTAAACTAGCAAAAAGGCCCGTGCGTTGCAACGGAAGAAAAAAATACCACACACTCTTAATTTACAAAAAAGTCTATAATCTAAGAATTTGTAGCTACAACCCAAACAAAGATGGTCTTAACCTACAAAAGCGCAGTTCAAGATTTCACATGTATTCTATTTCAACACGGCTCGCATATAGATTTAATCCATACAAAGAAACAAGAAGTGATCATGCATTCATGTTATGTGTGAAATGAGGTATTGTTACGGGCCGGTAAAGGAAACCGACAAAAGCAGACGATGGCACATTAGTGAAGGAAATATGCCCTAGAGGCAATAATAAAGCTATTATTTATTTCCTTATTTCATGATAAATGTTTATCATTCATGCTAGAATTGTATTAACCGGAAACATAATACATGTGTGAATACATAGACCAACAGAGTGTCATTAGTATGCCTCTACTTGACTAGCTCGTTAATCAAAGATGGTTATGTTTCCTGACCATAGACAAAGAGTTGTTATTTGATTAACGGGATCACATCATTAGTTGAATGATCTGATTAACATGACCCATTTCATTAGCTTAGCACCCGATCGTTTAGTATGTTGCTATTGCTTTCTTCATGACTTATACATGTTCCTATGACTATGAGATTATGCAACTCCCGTTTACCGGAGGAACACTTTGTGTGCTACCAAACGTCACAACGTAACTGGGTGATTATAAAGGAGCTCTACAGGTGTCTCCAAAGGTACATGTTGGGTTGGCGTATTTCGAGATTAGGATTTGTCACTCCGATTGTCGGAGAGGTATCTCTGGGCCCTCTCGGTAATGCACATCACTTAAGCCTTGCAAGCATTGCAACTAATGAGTTAGTTGCGGGATGATGTATTACGGAACGAGTAAAAAGACTTGCCGGTAACGAGATTGAACTAGGTATTGGATACTGACGATCGAATCTCGGGCAAGTAACATACCGATGACAAAGGGAACAACGTATGTTGTTATGCGGTCTGACCGATAAAGATCTTCGTAGAATATGTAGGAGCCAATATGGGCATCCAGGTCCCGCTATTGGTTATTGACCGGAGACATGTCTCGGTCATGTCTACATTGTTCTCGAACCGTAGGGTCCGCACGCTTAAAGTTACGATGACAGTTTCATTATGAGTTTATGTATTTTGATGTACCGAAGGAGTTCGGAGTCCCGGATGAGATCGGGGACATGACGAGGAGTCTCGAAATGGTCGAGACGTAAAGATCGATATATTGGACGACTATATTCGGACATCGGAAAGGTTCTGAGTGGTTCGGTTATTTTTCGGAGTACCGGGGAGTTACGGGAATACGGGGGAGAAGTATTGGGCCTTATTGGGCCATACGGGAAAGAGAGAGGGGCTGCCTAGGGCAGGCCGCGCGACCCCCCAATGCCTAGTCCGAATTGGACTAGGGGGAGGGGCTGCGCCCCCTCCTTCCTTCCCTTCTCCTTTCCCCTTCCTTGTCTCCTACTCCTACTACATGGAAGGACTCCTAGTTGGACTAGGAAAGGGGGAATCCTACTCCCGGTGGGAGTAGGACTCCCTAGGGCGCGCCATAGAGAGGGCCGGCCCTCCCCTCCTCCACTCGTTTATATACGGGGGCAGGGGGCACCCCGTAGACACAAAAGTTGATCTTCGTGATCGTTCCTTAGTCGTGTGCGGTGCCCCCCTCCACGATATTACACCTCGGTCATATTGTAGCGGTGCTTAGGCGAAGCCCTGCGACGGTTGAACATCAAGATCGTCATCACGCCTCGTGCTGACGGAAGTCCTCCCCGAAGCTTTGCTGGATCGGAGCCCGGGGTGCGTCATCGAGCTGTACGTGTGTCAAGAACTCAGAGGTGCCGGAGTAACGGTGCTTGGATCGGTTGGATCAGGAAGACGTACGACTACTTCCTCTACGTTGCATCAACGCTTCCGCTTCGGTCTACGAGGGTACGTAGACAACACTCTCCCCTCTCGTTGCTATGCATCACCATGATCTTGCGTGTGCGTAGGATTTTTTTTGAAATTACTACGTTCCCCAACAGTGGCATCCGAGCCTAGGTTTTATGGTTTGATGTTATATGCACGAGTAGAACACAAGTGAGTTGTGGGCGATATAAGTCATACTGCCTACCAGCATGTCATACTTTGGTTCGGCGGTATTGTTGGATGAAGCTGCCCGGACCGACATTACGCGTACGCTTACGCGAGACTGGTTCTACCGCCGTGCTTTGCACACAGGTGGCTGGCGGGTGTCAGTTTCTCCAACTTTAGTTGAACCGAGTGTGGCTACGCCCGATCCTTGCAAAGGTTAAAACGGCATCAACTTGACAAACTATCGTTGTGGTTTTGATGCGTAGGTAAGATTGGTTCTTACTTAAGCCCATAGCAGCCACGTAAAACTTGCAACAAACAAAGTAGAGGACGTCTAACTTGTTTTTGCAGGGCATGTTGTGATGTGATATGGTCAAGACATGATGCTAAATTTTATTGTATGAGATGATCATGTTTTGTAACTGAGTTATCGGCAACTGCCAGGAGCCATATGGTTGTCGCTTTATTGTATGCAATGCAATCGCCCTGTAATGCTTTACTTTATCACTAAGCGGTAGCGATAGTCGTAGAAGCATAAGATTGACGAGACGACAACGATGCTACGATGGAGATCAAGGTGTCGCGCCGGTGACGATGGTGATCATGACGGTGCTTCGGAGATGGAGATCACAAGCACAAGATGATGATGGCCATATCATATCACTTATATTGATTGCATGTGATGTTTATCTTTTATGCATCTTATCTTGCTTTGATTGACGGTAGCATTATAAGATGATCTCTCACTAAATTATCAAGAAGTGTTCTCCCTGAGTATGCACCGTTGCCAAAGTTCGTCGTGCCCAGACACCACGTGATGATCGGGTGTGATAAGCTCTACGTCCATCTACAACGGGTGCAAAACAGTTGCACACGCGGAATACTCAGGTTATACTTGACGAGCCAAGCATATACAGATATGGCCTCGGAACACGGAGACCGAAAGGTCGAGCGTGAATCATATAGTAGATATGATCAACATAAAGATGTTCACCATTGAAAACTAATCCATTTCACGTGATGATCGGTTATGGTTTAGTTGATTTGGATCACGTGATCACTTAGATGATTAGAGGGATGTCTATCTAAGTGGGAGTTCTTAAGTAATATGATTAATTGAACTTTAATTTATCATGAACTTAGTCCTGGTAGTATTAGCATATCTATGTTGTAGATCAATAGCTCGCATTGTTGCTTTCATATGCTTATTTTGATATGTTCCTAGAGAAAATTGTGTTGAAAGATGTAAGTAGCAATGATGAGGATTGGATCCGTGATCTGAGGTTTATCCTCATTGCTGCACAGAAGAATTATGTCCTTAATGCACCGCTAGGTGATATACCTATTGCAGGAGCAGATGCAGACGTTATGAACGTTTGGCTAGCTCAATATGATAAGTACTTGATAGTTTAGTGCACCATGCTTAACGGCTTAGAATCAGGACTTCAAAGACGTTTTGAACGTCATGGACCATATGAGATGTTCCAGGAATTGAAGTTAATATTTCAAGCAAATAACCGAGTTGAGAGATATGAAGTCTCCAACAAGTTCTATAGCTAAAAGATGGAGGAGAATCTCTCAACTATTGAGCATGTGCTCAGATTGTCTGGGTACTATAATCGCTTGAATCAAGTGGGAGTTAATCTTCCAGATAAAATACTGATTGATAGTATTCTCCAGTCACCATCACCAAGTTAGTAGAACTTCATGATGAACTATAATATGCAAGGGATGACGAAAGTAATTCCCAAGCTCTTCGTGATGCTGAAATCGACGAAGGTAGAAATCAAGAAAAACATCAAGTGTTGATGGTTAACAAGACCACTAGTTTCAAGAAAAGGGCAAAGGGAAGAAGGGGAACTTCAAGAAGAACGGCAAGCAAGTTGCTGCTCAAGTGAAGAAGCCCAAGTCTGGTCCTAAGCCTGAGACTAAGTGCTTCTACTGCAAAGGGACTGGTCACTGGAAGCGGAACTACCCCAAGTGATTGGCGGATAAGAAGGATGGCAAAGTGAACAAAGGTATATTTGATATACAGATTATTGATGTGTATTTTACTAGTGTTCATAGCAACCCCTCGGTATTTGACACTGGTTCAGTTGCTAAGAGTAGTAACTCGAAACGGGAGTTGCAGAATGAACAGAGACTAGTTAAGGGTGAAGTGAGGATGTGTGTTGGAAGTGGTTCCAAAATTGATATGATCATCATCGCACACTCCCTATACTTTCGGGATTAGTGTTGAACCTAAATAAGTGTTATTTGGTGTTTACGTTGAGCATGAATATGATTTGATTATGTTTATTGCAATACAGTTATTCATTTAAGTAAGAGAATAAATTGTTGTTCTGTTTACATGAATAAAACCTTAGATGGTTACACACCCGATGAAAATGGTTTGTTGGATCTCGATCGTAGTGATACACATATTCATAATATTGAAGCCAAAAGATGCAGAGGTGATAATGATAGTGCAACTTATTTGTGGCACTGCCGTTTAGGTCATATCGGTATAAAGCGCATGAAGAAACTCCATACTGATGGACTTTTGGAACCACTTGATTATGAATCACTTGGTACTTGCGAGCCATGCCTCATGGGCAAGATGACTAAAACACCGTTCTCCGGTACTATGGAGAGAGCAACAGATTTGTTGGAAATCATACATACAGATGTATGTGGTTCGATGAATGTTGAGGCTCGTGGCGGATATCGTTATTTTCTCACCTACACAGATGATTTAAGCAGATATGGGTATATCTACTTAATGAAACATAAGTCTGAAACATTTGAAAAGTTCAAAGAATTTTAGAGTGAAGTTGAAAATCATCGTAACAAGAAAATAAAGTTTCTATGATCTGATCATGGAGGAGAATATTTGAGTTACGAGTTTGGTGTACATTTGAAACAATGCGGAATAGTTTCGCAGCTCACGCCACCCGGAACACCACAACGTAATGGTGTGTCCGAACGTCGTAATCGTACTTTACTTGATATGGTGCGATCTATGATGTCTCTTACAGATTTACCGCTATTGTTTTGGGGTTATGCTTTAGAGACAGCCGCATTCACGTTAAATAGGGCACCATCAAAATCCGTTGAGACGACACCTTATGAACTATGGTTTGGCAAGAAACCAAAGTTGTCGTTTCTTAAAGTTTGGGGCTGCGATGCTTATGTGAAAAAGCTTCAACCTGATAAGCTCGAACCCAAATCGAAGAAATGTGTCTTCATAGGATATCCAAAGGAAACTATTGGATACACCTTCTATCACAAATCCGAAGGCAAGACTTTTGTTGCTAAATTCGGAAACTTTCTAGAGAAGGTGTTTCTCTTGAAAGAAGTGAGTGGGAGGAAAGTAGAACTTGATGAGGTAACTGTACCTGCTCCCTTATTGAGAAGTAGCAAATCACAGGAACCGGTTTCAGTGACGTCTGAATCAATTAGTGAGGAAGCTAATGATGATGATCATGTAACTTCAGATCAAGTTATTACTGAACCTCGTAGATCAACCAGAGTAAGATCCGCACCAGAGTGGTACGGTAATCCTGTTCTGGAAATCATGCTGCTAGATCATGATGAACCTACGAACTATGAAGAAGCGATGGTGAGCCCAGATTCCGCAAAATGGCTTGAAGCCATGAAACCTGAGATGGGATCCATGTATGAGAACAAAGTATGGACTTTGGTTGACTTGCCCGATGATCGGCAAGCAATTGAGAATAAATGGATCTTCAAGAAGAAGACTGACGCTGACGGTAATGTTACTGTCTACAAATCTAGACTTGTCGAAAAAGGTTTTTGACAAAGTTCAAGGTGTTGACTACGATGAGATTTTCTCACTCGTATCGATGCTTAAAGTCTGTCTGAATCATGTTAGCAATTGCCACATTTTATGAAATCCGGCAAATGGATAAACAAAATTGCATTCCTTAATGGATTTATTAAAGAGTTGTATACGATGCAACTAGAAGGTTTTGTCGATCCTAAAGGTGTTAACAAAATATGCAAGCTCCAGCGATCCATCTATGGACTGGTGCAAGCATCTCGGAGTTGGAATATACGCTTTGATAAGTTGATCAAAGCATATAGTTTTATACAGACTTGCGGTGAAGCCTGTATTTACAAGAAAGTGAGTGGGAGCACTACAGCATTTCTGATAAGTATATGTAAATGACATATTGTTGATCGAAAATAATGTAGAATTATTCTGCGAAGCATAAAGGAGTATTTGAAAGGAGTTTTTCGAAGAAGAACCTCGGTGAAGCTGCTTACATATTAAGCATCAAGATCTATAGAGATAGATCAAGACGCTTGATAAGTTTTCAATGAGTACATACCTTGACAAAATTTTGAAGTAGTTCAAAATGGAATAGTCAAAGAAAGAGTTCTTGCCTGTATTACAAGGTGTGAAATTGAGTAAGACTCAAAACCCGACCACGGCAGAAGATAGAAAGAGAATGAAAGTCATTCCCTATGCCTTGGCCATAGGTTCTATTAAGTATGCCATGTTGTGTACCAGATCTATTGTATACCCTACACTGTGTTTAGCAAGGGAGTACAATAGTGATTTAGGAGTAGATCACTGGACAGCGGTCAAAATTATCCTTAGTGGAATAAGGATATGTTTCTCGATTATGGAGGAGACAAAAGGTTCGTCGTAAAGGGTTACGTCGATGCAAGTTTTGACACTAATCTAGATGACTCTAAGTCTCGGTCTAGATACATATTGAAAGTGGGAGCAATTAGCTAGAGTAGCTCCGTGCAGAGTATTGTTGACATAGAAATTTGCAAAATAGTTACGGATCTGAATATGACAGACCAGTTGACTAAAATTATCTCACAAGCAAAACATGATCACACCTTAGTACTCTTTGGGTGTTAATCACATAGCAATGTGAACTAGATTACTGACTCTAGTAAACCCTTTTGCTGTTGGTCACATATCGATGTGAACTATGGGTGTTAATCACATGGTGATGTGAACTATTGCTGTTAAATCACATGGCGATGTGAACTAGATTATTGACTCTAGTGCAAGTGGGAGACTGAAGGAAATATGCCCTAGAGGCAATAATAAAGCTATTATTTATTTCCTTATTTCATGATAAATGTTTATTATTCATGCTAGAATTGTATTAACCGGAAGCATAATACATGTGTGAATACATAGACAAACAGAGTGTCACTAGTATGCCTCTACTTGACTAGCTCGTTAATCAAAGATGGTTATGTTTCCTGACCATAGACAAAGAGTTGTTATTTGATTAACGGGATCACATCATTAGTTGAATGATCTGATTGACATGACCCATTTCATTAGCTTAGCACCCGATCGTTTAGTATGTTGCTATTACTTTCTTCATGACTTATACATGTTCCTATGACTATGAGATTATGCAACTCCCGTTTACCGGAGGAACACTTTGTGTGCTACCAAACGTCACAACGTAACTGGATGATTATAAAGGAGCTCTACAGGTGTCTCCAAAGGTACATGTTGGGTTGGCATATTTCGAGATTAGGATTTGTCACTCCGATTGTCGAAGAGGTATCTCTGGGCCCTCTCGGTAATGCACATCACTTAAGCCTTGCAAGCATTGCAACTAATGAGTTAGTTGCGGGATGATGTATTACAGAACAAGTAAAGAGACTTGCCGGTAACGAGATTGAACTAGGTATTGGATACCGACGATCGAATCTCGGGCAAGTAACATACCGATGACAAAGGGAACAACGTATGTTGTTATGCGGTCTGACCGATAAAGATCTTCGTAGAATACGTAGGAGCCAATATGGGCATCCAGGTCCCGCTATTGGTTATTGACCGGAGACGTGTCTCGGTCATGTCTACATTGTTCTCGAACCGTAGGGTCCGCACGCTTAAAGTTACGATGACAGTTTCATTATGAGTTTATGTATTTTGATGTACCAAAGGAGTTCGGAGTCCCGTATGAGATCGGGGACATGACGAGGAGTCTCGAAATGGTCGAGACGTAAAGATCGATATATTGGATGACTATATTCGGATATCGAAAAGGTTCTGAGTGGTTCGGGTATTTTTTGGAGTACCGGGAGTTACGGGAATACGGGGGAGAAGTATTGGGCCTTATTGGGCCATACGGGAAAGAGAGAGGGGCTGCCTAGGGCAGGCCGCGCGACCCCCCAAGGCCTAGTCCGAATTGGACTAGGGGGAGGGGCTGCGCCCCCTCCTTCCTTTCCTTCTCCTTTCCCCTTCCTTGTCTCCTACTCCTACTACATGGAAGGACTCCTAGTTGGACTAGGAAAGGGGGAATCCTACTCCCGGTGGGAGTAGGACTCCCTAGGGCGCGCCATAGAGAGGGACGGCCCTCCCCTCCTCCACTCCTTTATATACGGAAGCAGGGGGCACCCCATAGACACACAAGTTGATCTTCGTGATCGTTCCTTAGCCGTGTGCGGTGCCCCCTCCACGATATTACACCTTGATCATATTGTAGCGGTTCTTAGGCGAAGCCCTGCGATGGTTGAACATCAAGACCATCATCATGCCGTCGTGCCGACGGAACTCCTCCCCGAAGCTTTGCTGGATCGGAGCCCGGGGTGCGTCATCGAGCTGTACGTGTGTGAAGAACTCGGAGGTGCCGGAGTAGCGGTGCTTGGATCGGTTGGATCAGGAAGACGTACGACTACTTCCTCTATGTTGCATCAACGCTTCCGCTTTGGTCTATGAGGGTACGTAGACAACACTCTCCCCTCTCGTTGCTATGCATCACCATGATCTTGCGTGTGCGTAGGAATTTTTTTGAAATTACTACGTTTCCCAACAATTAGCACACTACAGAGACGTGTGAATCAAGGGCGGTCTTCAGTTTAAGCATCACCAACTTAGGGTAACTCTTAAACATTTTTTTCACATGCATATTTCTTAAGTACATGAAGAGTCATTAAAAAGATATAGGATTTTTTAAGCATAAAGAGAGATTTTTTTGTTTGGAAAAGAACATTTTTATATGGTCTACTATGGATGCAGGTACTTGCGTTCATATTTCATCATTATTTCTTGCCATACATGTCCTAGGTATTGGTCCCTGTTTCATCATTATTTATATCTTGTCAAACATGTCTTTTATTTTATTTTTTGTCGTGCATGCCTCCTTTTTACTTTTTTGCCATGCATGTCCTCTCTTCCTTCCTTCTTATATATAGGAGAATAGTGCACATCTCATCTTTATCGGATCTCCTTTGCATTTTCTCTTTTATTTCTTCTATAGCGGACATTCCATCTTTATTGGGTCATTATTTTATTTCTTGTCATGCATGTCCTTATTTATTGGGTGTCTCTAGCAAATTTATCTTCAATTTTGTGTTCAATCCTGATTTTGCTGAGGTGTTCATCTCCAATCTGAATCACTACTAGTATGAAAGAAAGACGGATATTCCATTATTGATAAAGATTGCACCATATATAGTATTTTTTAAATTTTTAACAGGTAAAATAACATCATATCCATATTCTACATATTTTTCTAATAAAAATTCATATACAACATGCTAAATTTGAAGGTACGATTTAGAAGATATGAGTATTTTAATAAACATTCGATATGTACTGCGGGTTTAATAAAAAAAATATTGGGAACGTAGCATGCAATTTTAAAAAAAATCTACGCTCACGCAAGATCTATCTAGGAGATGCATAGCAACGAGAGGGGGAGAGTGTGTCCACGTACCCTCGTAGACCGAAAGCGGAAGCGTTTGACAACACGGGTGATGTAGTCGAACTTCTTCTCGTTCCGACCGATCAAGCACCGAACGTACGACACCTCCGAGTTCTGCACACGTTCAGCTCGATGACGTCCCTCGAACTCTTGATCCAACAAAGTGTCGAGAAAGAGTTCCGTCAGCATGACGGCGTGGTGACGGTGCTGGTGAAGTGATCTGCGCATGACTTCGCCGAAACACTACGAGAATATGTCCGGAGGCGTAAACTGTGGAGGGGGGGGGTGCCACACATGGCTAACAATTGTTGGTGTGTGTTCTAGGCGCCCCTCCCCATGTATACATAGGTGGGAGAGGGAGGGGAGCAGCCTTGGGGCGCCCCAAGTAGGAGGAATCCTACTTGGGGGCCTCCTCCAATTCGGCCTCCCCCTTTCCTTATCTCCGGAGGGGGGAAGGAAAGAGGGGAAAGGGGAAAGGCAGGGGGAATCCTATTCCCTCTATTTCCTTTCCTCCCCCCTTTTCATTTATCCACTTAAATAGGCCCATATGGGGGCGCACCAGCCCACAAGGGGCTGGTCTGTCCCGCCCTAGGCCCAATAAGGGTCATATCTTTGCCGGGGGGGGGGGGGGGGGTGCCCGGAACCCCTTCTGGTGACCCAATACGTACCCGGTACCCCCGGAACACTTCCGGTGTCCGAGTACTATCGTCCTGTATATGAATCTTTACCTCTCGACCATTTCGAGACTCCTCGTCATGTCCGTGATCTCATCTGGGACTCCGAACAACAATCGGTCACCAAATCACATAACTCATATAATACAAAATCGTCATCGATCATTAAGCGTGCGGACCCTACGGGTTCGAGAACTATGTTGACATGACCGAGGCACCTCTCCGGTCAATAACCAACAGCGGAACCTGGATGCTCATATTGGTTCCCACATATTCTACGAAGATCTTTATCGGTCGTACCGTAATGATAACATACATTATTCCCTTTATCATCGATATGTTATTTGCCCGAGGTTCGATTGTCGGCATCTTCATACCTAATTCAATCTCGTTACCGGCAAGTATCTTTACTCGTTCTGTAATGCATCATCCCGCAACTAACTCATTAGTCACATTGCTTGCAAGGCTTATCATGATGTGTATTACCGAGAGGGCCCAGAGATACCTCTCCGATACTCCGAGTGACAAATCCTAATCTTGATATATGCCAACCCAACAAACACCTTCGCTGACACGTGTAGAGCATCTTTATAATCACCCAGTTATGTTGTGACGTTTGATAGCACACAAGGTGTTCCTCCGGTATTCGGGAGTTGCATAATCTCATAGTCAAAGGAATATGTATAAGTCATGAAGAAAGCAATAGCAATAAAACTTAACGATTATTATGCTAAGCTAACGGATGGGTATTGTCCATCACATCATTCTCCTAATGATGTGATCTCGCTTATCAAATGAAAACACATGTCTATGGTCAGGAAACTTAACCATCTTTGATCGACGAGCTAGTCTAGTAGAGGCATACTAGGGATAGTGAGTTTTGTCTATGCATCCAAACATGTATCAAGTTTCTAGTCAATACAATTCTAGCATCAATAATAAACATTTACCATGATATAAGGAAATATAACTAACAACTTTATTATTGCCTCTAGGCCATATTTCCTTCACTCTCCCACTTGCACTAGAGTCAATAATCTAGATCACATTGCCATGTGATTTAACACCAATAGTTCACATCACCATGTGATTAACACCCATCATTCACATTGCGATGTGACCAACACCCAAAGGGTTTAGTAGAATCAGTAATCTAGTTCACATCGCCATGTGATTAACACCCAAAGAGTACTAAGGTGTGATCATGTTTTGCTTGTGAGAGATGAAGGGGAACACATCATGCAATTTCAAAAAAATTCCTACGCTCACACAAGATCTATCTAGGAGATGCATAGCAACGAGAGGGGGAGAGTGTGTCCACGTACCCTTGTAGACCGAAAGCGGAAGCATTAGGTTAATGCGGTTGATGTAGTCGAATGTCTTCACGATCCAACCAATCCAAGTACCGAACGTACGTCACCTCCGAGTTTAGCACACGTTTAGCTCGATGACGTCCCTCAAACTCTTGATCCAGCTGAGGGTCGAGGGAGAGTTTCGTCAGCACTATGGAGTGGTGACGGTGATGGTGATCCGCGCAGGGCTTTGCCTAAGCACTACGAGAATATGACCGAAGGAGCAAATTGTGGAGAGAGACGCCGCACACGGCTTGGAACAATTGTTGTGTCACCAAGGGGTGCCTTGCCCATGTATATAAAGGAGGGAGAGGGAGGAGTCTATCCCTAGGGGGCGCGCCATAAGGGGGGAGTCCTACTAGGACTCCTAGTCCTAGTAGGATTCGCCCCCTTCTTTTCCTTCTCATGGAGGGGGAAAGGGGGAAAGGAAAGGGAGTAGGAGAAGGAAAGGGAGGTGGCGCCCCCCTCCCTAATCCAATTCGGCCTCCTCCCTTGTGGGGGGCCGCACCAGCCCTTGTGGGCTGGTTATCCTCCCTCCTACGGGCCATATGGCCCATATCTTTCCCAAGGGGGTTCCGGTAACCCCTCCGGTACTCCGGTATGTACCCGATACACTCCGGAACCCTTCTGGTGTCCGAATACTACATTCCAATATTTCAATCTTTACCTCTCGACCATTTCGAGACTCCTCGTCATCTCCGTGATCTCATCCGAGACTCCGAACAAACTTCGTTCACCAAAACACACAACTCATAATAACATACGTCATTCCCTTTGTCATCGGTATGTTACTTGCCCGAGATTCGATCGTCGGTATCATCATACCTAGTTCAATCTCGTTACCGACAAGTCTCTTTACTCGTTCCGTAATGCATTGTCCCGCAACTAACTCATTAGTCACATTGCTTGCAAGGCTTATAGTGATGTGCATTACCGAGAGGGCCCAGAGATACCTCTCCGATACTCGCAGTGACAAATCCTAATCTCGATCTATGCCGACCCAACAAACACCTTCGGAGACACCTGTAGAGCATCTTTATAATCACCCAGTTACGTTGTGACGTTTGATAGCACACAAGGTGTTCCTTCGGTATTCGGGAGTTGCATAATCTCATAGTTAGAGGAATATGTATAAGTCATGAAGAAAGCAATAGCAATAAAACTTAACGATCATAATGCTAAGCTAACTGATGGGTCTTTTCCATCACATCATGCTCTAATGATGTGATCCCGTTCATCAAATGACAACACATGTCTATGGTCAGGAAACTTAACCATCTTCGATTAACGAGCTAGTCAAGTAGAGACATACTAGGGACACTCTGTTTTGTCTATGTATTCACACATGCACTAAGTTTCTGGTTAATACAATTCTAGCATGAATAACAAACATCTATCATGATATAAGGAAATATAAATAACAACTTTATTATTGCTTCAAGGGCATATTTCCTCCAGTCTCCCACTTGCACTAGAGTCAATAATCTAGTCCACATCGCCATGTGATTTAACACCAATAGTTTACATCACCATGTGATTAATAACCATAGTTCACATCGCCATGTGACCAACACCCAAAGGGTTTACTAGAGTCAGTAATCTAGTTTACATCGTCATGTGATTAACACCCAAAGAGTATGAAGGTGTGATCATGTTTTGCTTGTGAGAGAGGTTTAGTCAACGGGTCTGCCACATTCAGATCCGTATGTATTTTGCAAATTTCTATGTCTACAATGCTCTACATGGAGCTACTCTAGCTAAATGCTCCTACTTTCAATATGTATCCAGATCGATACTCAGAGTCATCCAGATTTGTGTCAAAGCTTGCATCGACGTAACTCTTTATGACGAACTCTTTTATCACCTCCATAACCGAGAAATTTTTGACCGCTTTCCAGTGATCTACTCCTAGATCACTATTGTACTCCTTTGCCAAACTCATGCTAAGGTATACAATAGGTCTGGTACACAACATGGAATACTTTATAGAACCTATCGCTGAGGCATATATAGGGAATGACTTCCATTCTCTCTCTATCTTCTGCCATGGTCGTGCTTTTGAGTCTTACTCAACTTCACACCTTGGAACACAGGCAAGAACTCCTTCTTTGACTGTTCCATTTGGAACTACTTAAAAATCTTGTCAAGGTATATACTCATTGAAAAATCTTATCAAGTGTCTTGCTCTAGATCTCGATGCTCAATATGTAAGTAGCATCACCAAGGTCTTTCTTCGAAAAAAATCCTTTCAAACACTCCTTTATGCTTTCTAGAAAATTCTACATCATTTCCGATCAACAATATGTCATTCACATATACTTATCAAAAAGGTAGTGCTCCCACTCACTTTCTTGTAAACACATGCTTCTCCAAAAGTCTGTATAAAACCATATGCTTTGATCACTTTATCAAAGCATATATTCCAACTCCGAGATGCTTGCACCAGTCCATAAACGAACCGCTGGTGCTTGCACACTTGTTAGCACCTTTAGGATCGACAAAACCTTCTGGTTGCATCATATACAACTCTTCTTTAATAAATCCATTAAGGAATACAGTTTTGACGTCCATTTGCCAGATTTCATAAAATGTGGCAATTGCTAACATGATTTGGACAGACTTTAAGCATCGCTATGAGTGAGAAAATCTCATCGAAGTCAACACCTTGAACTTGTCGAAAACCTTTTGCATCAAGTAGAGCTTTGTAGATAGTAACACTACGATCAGTGTCCGTCTTCCTCTTGAAGATCCATTAATTCTATGGCTTGCCGATCAATGGACAAGTCAATCAAAGTCCATACTTTGTTCTCATACATGGATCCCATCTAAGATTTCATGGCCTCAAGCCATTTCGCGGAATCTGGGCTCATCATCGCTTTCTCATAGTTTGTAGGTTCGTCATGGTCTAGTAACATGATCCAGAAAGGATTACCGTAACACTCTGGTGCGGACCATACTCTGGTTGACCTACGAGGTTCGGTAGTAACTTGATCTGCAGTTTCATGATCATCATCATTAGCTTCCTCACTAATTGGTGTAGGAATCACTGGAACTGATTTCTGTGATGAACTACTTTCCAATTCGGGAGAAGGTACAATTACCTCATCAAGTTCTACTTTCCTTCCACTCACTTCTTTCGAGAGAAACTCCTTCTCTAGAAAGGATCCATTCTTAGCAACGAATATCTTGCCTTCGGATCTGTGATAGAAGGTGTACCCAATAGTTTCCTTTGCGTATCCTATGAAGACGCATTTCTCCGATTTGGGTTCGAGCTTATCAGGTTGAAGCTTTTTCACATAAGCATCGCAGCCCCAAACTTTAAGAACGACAGCTTAGGTTTCTTGCCAAACCACAGTTCATATGGTGTCATCTCAACGGATTTAGATGGTGCCCTATTTAACGTGAATGCAGCTGTCTCTAATGCATAACCCCAAAACGATAGTGGTAAATCGGTAAGAGACATCGTAGATCGCACCATATCTAATAAAGTACGGTTACGATGTTCGGACACACCATTACGCCATGGTGTTCCAGGTGGTGTGAGTTGTGAAACTTTTCCACATTGTTTTAAATGAAGTCCAAACTCGTAACTCAAATATTCACCTCTGCGATCAGATCGTAGCAACTTTATTTTCTTGTTATGATGATTCTCAACTTCACTCTGAAATTCTTTGGACTTTTCAAATGTTCCAGACTTGTGTTTCATTAAGTAGATATACCCATATCTTCTCAAATCATCTGTGAAGGTGAGAAAATAACGATACCCGCCGCGAGGCTCAACACTCATCAGACCACATACATCGGTATGTGTTATTTCCAATAAGTCAGTGGCTCGCTCCATTGTTCCAGAGAACTGAGTCTTAGTCATCTTACCCATGAGGCATGGTTCGCAAGCATCAAATGATTCATAATCAAGTGATTCCAAAAGTCCTTCCGTATGGAGTTTCTTCATGCGCTTTACACCAATATGACCTAAACGACAGTGCCACTAGTATGTTGCATTATCATTATCAAATTTGCATCTTTTGGCATCAATATTATGAATATGTGTATCACTATGATCGAGATTCAATAAACCATTCACCTTGGGTGTATGACCACAGAAGGTTTTATTCATGTAAACAGAATAACAATTATTCTTTGACTTAAATGAATAACAGTATTGCAATAAACATGATCCAATCATATTATGCTCAAAGCAAACACCAAATAACATTTATTTTAGGTTCAACACTAATCCTAAAGGTAAAGGGAGTGTGCGATGGTGATCTTATCAACCTTGGAATCACTTCGAACACACATCGTCACCTTGCCCTCAACTAGTTTGTGTTCATTTTGTAACTCCTGTTTCGAGTTACTAATCATAGCAACTGAACCGGTATCAAATACCCAGGGGCTACTATGAACACTAGTAAAGTACACATCAATAACATGTATATCATATATACTTTTTTTCACTTTCCATCCTTCTTATCCGCCAAGTATTTGGGGCAGTTCTGCTTCCAGTGACCATTTCCTTTGCAGTAGAAGCACTCAGTTTCAGGCTTGGGTCTATCTTTGGGCTTCTTCCTGGGAGTCGCAACTTGCTTGCCATTCTTCTTGAAGTTCCCTTTCTTTTCGTTTGCCCCTTTTATTGAAACTAGTGGTCTTGTTAACCATCAACACTTGACATTCTTTTTTGATTTCTACCTTCGCCAATTTTAGCATCGCGAAGAGCTCAGGAATAATTTTCGTCATCCCTTGCATATTATAGTTCATCACGAAGTTCCAGTAACTTGGTGATAGTGACTAGAGAACTCTATCAATCACTATCTTATCTGGAAGATTAACTCCCACTTGATTCAAGTGATTATAGTATTTAGACATTCTGAGCACATGCTCACTGGTTGAGCCCTTCTCCTCCATCTTGTAGGCAAAGTACTTGTCAGAGGTCTCATACCTCTCGACTCAGGCATGAGTCTGAAATACCATTTTCATATCTTGGAAAATCTTATATGCTCCATAGCGTTCAAAATGTTTTTGAAGTCCTGGTTCTAAGCCGTAAAGTATGGCGCACTAAACTATCAAGTAGTCATCATACCGAGCTTGCCAAATGTTCATAACGTCTGCATCTGCTCCAGCAATAGGTCCGTCACCTAGCGGTGCATCAAGGACATAATTCTTCTATGCAGCAATGAGGATAATCCTCAGATCATGGACCCAGTCCGCATCATTGCTACTTTCATCTTTCAACTTATTTTTCTCTAGGAACATATCAAAAATAAACGGGGAGCTACATCGGAAGCTATTGATCTACAACATAGATAAGCAAATACTATCAGGACTAAGTTCATGATAAATTTAAGTTCAATTAATCATATTACTTAAGAACTCCCACTTAGATAGACATCCCTCTAGTCATCTAAATGATCACGTGATCCATATCAACTAAACCAGGTCCGATCATCACGTGAGATGGAGTAGTTTGCAATGGTGAACATTTCTATGTTGATCATATCTACTATATGATTAACGTTCGACCTTTTGGTCTCAGTGTTCTGAGGCCATATCTGCATATGCCAGGCTCGTCAAGTTTAACCCGAGTATTCCGCGTGTGCAAAACTGTCTTGCACCCGTTGTATGTGAACTTAGAGCTTATCACACCCGATCATCACATGGTGTCTCGGCACGATGAACTGTCGCAATGGTGCATACTCAGGGAGAACACTTATACCTTGAAATTTAGTGAGGGATCATCTTATAATGCTACCGCCGTACTAAGCAAAATAAGATGCATAAAAGATAACCATCACATAACATCACATGCAATCAAAATATGTGATATGATATGGCCATCATAATCTTGTGCCTTTGGTCTCCATCTCCAAAGCACCGTCATAATCTCCATCGTCACCGGCTTGACACCTTGATCTCCATCGTAGTGTCGTTGTCGTCTCCTCAACTATTGCTTCTACGACTATTGCTACCGCTTAGTGATAAAGTAAAGCAATTACATGGCGATTGCATTTCATACAATAAAGCGACAACCATAAGGCTCCTGCCAGTTGCCAATAACTTTTACAAAACATGATCATCTCATACAACAATTTATATCTCATCACGTCTTGACCATATCACATCACAACATGCCCTGCAAAAACAAGTTAGACGTCCTCTACTTTATTGTTGTAAGTTTTACGTGGCTGCTAAGGGCTTCTAGCAAGAACCGTTCTTACCTACGCATCAAAACCACAACGGTTTTTCGTCAAGTGTGTTGTTTTAACCTTCAACAAGGACCGGCCGTAGTCAAACTCGATTCAACTAAATTTGGAGAAACAGACACCCGCTAGCCACCTGTGTGTGAAGCATGTCGGTAGAACCAGTCTCATGAACATGGTCATGTAATGTCGGTCTGGGCCGCTTCATCCAACAAAACTGCCGAACCAAAGTAAGACGTTGGGGTAAGCAGTATGACTATTATCGCCCACAACTCATTGTGTTCTACTCGTGCATATCATCTACGCATAGACCTGGCTCTGATACCACTATAGGGGACGCATCATGCAATTTCAAAAAAATTCCTACGCTCACGCAAGATCTATCTAGGAGATGCATAGCAACGAGAGGGGAGAGTGTGTCCACGTACCCTCATAGACCGAAAGTGGAAGCGTTAGGTTAATGCGGTTGATGCAGTCGAACGTCTTCACGATCCAACCAATCCAAGTACCGAACATACGGCACCTCCGAGTTCAGCACGCGTTCATTTCGATGACGTCCCTCGAACTCTTGATCCAGCAGAGGGCCGAGGGAGAGTTCTGTCAGCATGATGGCGTGGTTACGGTGATGGTGATCCGCGCAGGGCTTCGCCTAAGCACCACGAGAATATGACCGGAGGAGCAAACTGTGGAGAGAGACGCCGCACACGGCTTGGAACAATTGTTGTGTCTCCAAGGGGTGCCCTGCCCATGTATATAAAGGAGGGAGAGGGAGGAGGCTGGCCCTAGGGGGCGCGCCATAAGGGGGGACTCCTACTAGGACTCCTAGTCCTAGTAGGATTGGCCCCCCATCTTTTCCTTCTCATGAAGAGGGAAAGGGGGAAAGGAAAGGGAGTAGGAGAAGGAAAGGGGGTGTCGCCCCCTTCCCTAATCCAATTCGGCCTCCTCCCTTGTGGGGGGCGCACCAGCCCTTGTTGGCTGGTTAGCCTCCCTCCTATGGCCCATATGGCCCATATCTTTCCCAGGGGGGTTCCGGTAACCCCTCTGGTACTCCGATATGTACCTGATACATTCCAGAACCCTTCCGGTGTCCGAGTACTACCTTCCAATATATCAATCTTTACCTCTCGACCATTCAGAGACTCATCGTCATGTCCGTGATCTCATCCAGGACTCCGAACAAACTCCGGTCACCAAAACACACAACTCATAATACAAATCGTCATCGAACGTTAAGCGTGCGGACCCTACGGGTTCGAAAACTATGTAGACATGACCAAGACACATTTCTGGTTAATAACCAATAGCGGAACCTGGATGCTCATATTGGTTCCTACATATTCTACAAAGATCTTTATCGGTCAAACAACATAGCAACATACGCCATTCCCTTTGTCATCGGTATGTTACTTGCCCGAGATTGGATCGTTGGTATCATCATACCTAGTTCAATATCATTACCGGCAAGTCTCTTTACTCGTTCCGTAATGCATTGTCCCGCAACTAACTCATTTGCCACATTGCTTGCAAGTCTTATAGTGATGTGCATTACCGAGAGGGCCCAAAGATACATCTCCGATACTCGGAGTGA
Source organism: Aegilops umbellulata (assembly GCA_032464435.1). NCBI lineage: Eukaryota > Viridiplantae > Streptophyta > Magnoliopsida > Poales > Poaceae > Aegilops > Aegilops umbellulata. The sequence continues at coordinate 366,679,211 of CP136054.1, read as the reverse complement.
CAAATCCTAATCTCAATCTATGCCAACCCAACAAACACCTTCGGAGACACCTGCAGAGCATCTTTATAATCACCCAATTACGTTGTGACGTTTGATATCACACAAGGTTTTCCTACGATATTTGGGAGTTGCATAATCTCATAGTCAGAGGAATATGTATAAGTCATGAAGAAAGCAATAGCAATAAAACTTAATGATCATAATGCTAAGCTAATGGATGGGTATTGTCCATCACATCATTCTGTGATGATGTGATCTCGTTCATCAAATGACAACACATGTCTATGGTCAGGAAACTTAACCATCTTTGATTAACGAGCTAGTCAAGTAGAGGCATACTAGGGACACTTTGTTTTGTCTATGTATTCATACATGTACTAAGTTTCTGGTTAATACAATTCTAGCATGAATAATAAACATTTACCATGATATAAGGAAATATAAATAACAAGTTTATTATTGCCTCTAGGGCATATTTCATTCAAGATAGGTTTAGTCAACGGGTCTGCCACATTCAGATCCGTATGGATTTTGTAAATTGCTATGTCTACAATGCTGTGCATGGAGCTACTCTAGCTAATTGCTCCCACTTTCAATATGTATTCAGATTGAGACTCAGAGTTATCCGCATCAACGTAACCCTTTATGACGAACTCTTTGTCACTTCCATAATCGAGAATCATTTCCTTAGTCCTCTTTAGGTACCTGAGGCTAATTTTGAACGCTGTCCAGTGATCTACTCCTGGATCACTATTGTATCCCCTTGCCAAACTCACGGCAAGGTACACAATAGGTCTGGTATACAACATGACATACTTTATAGAACCTATGGTTGAGGCATAGGGAATGACTTTTATTCTCTTTCTATCTTCTGCCATGGTCGGGTTTTGAGTCTTACTCAACTTTATACCTTGCAATACAAGCAAGAACTCCTTCTTTGACTGTTGCATTTTGAACTACTTTAAAATATTGTCAAGGTATGTACTCATTGGAAAATCTTATCAAGCGTCTTGATCTATCTCTATAGATCTTGATGCCCAATATGTAAGCAGCTTCACCGAGGTCTTTCTTTGAAAAAATCCTTTCAAACACTCCTTTATGCTTTTCCAAAAAATTCTACATCATTTCCGATCAACAATATGTCATTCACATATACTTATCAGAAAGGCTGTAGTGCTCCCACTCACTTTCTTGTAAATACAGGCTTCACCGCAAGTCTGTATAAAACTATATGCTTTGATCAACTCATCAAAGCGTATATTCCAACTCCGGGATGCTTGCACCAGTCCATAGATGGATCGGTGGAGCTAGCACACTTTGTTAGCACCTTTAGGATCGACAAAACCTTCTCGTTGCATCATATACAACTCTTTAATAAATCCAGAATGCAGTTTTTGACATCTATTTGCCAGATTTTATAAAATGTGGCAATTGCTAACATGATTCGGACATACTTAAGCACCGATATGAGCGAGAAAATCTCATTGTAGTCAACACCTTGAACTTGTCAAAAAACCTTTTTGTGACAATTAGAGCTTTGTAGATAGTAACACTACCATCAACGTCCATCTTCCTCTTGAAAATCCATTTATTCTCAATGGCTTGCCGATCATTGGGCAAGTCAACCAAAGTCCATACTTTGTTCTCATACATGGATCCCATCTCAGATTTCATGGCCTCAAACCATTTTGCGGAGTCTGGGCTCATCATTGCTTCCTCATAGTTCGTAGGTTCGTCATGGTCTAGTAACATGACTTACAGAATAGGATTACCGTACCACTCTGGTGCATAATGTGCTCGGGTTGACCTACGAGGTTTGGTTGTAACTTGATCTGAAGTTTTATGATCATTATCATTAGCTTCCTCTCTAGTTGGTGTAGGCATCAATAGAACGGATTTTTGTGATGAGCTACTTTCCAATTCGAGAGAAGGTACAATTACCTAATCAAGTTATACTTTCCTCCCACTCATTTCTTTCGGGAGAAACTCCTTCTCTAGAAAGGATCCATTATTAGCAACAAAGATCTTTCCTTCGGATCTGTGAGGGAAGGTGCACCCAACAGTTTCTTTTGGGTATCCTATGAAGACCCACTTCTCCGATTTGGGTTCGAGCTTATGAGGCTGAAACTTTTTCACATAAGCATCGCAACCCCAAAATTTTAAGAAATGACAGCTTAGGTTTCTTGCCAATCCACGGTTCATACGGTGTTGTCTCAACAGATTTAGATGGTGCCCTATTTAACATGAATGTAGATGTCTCTAATGCATAACAACAAAATGATAGCGGTAAATCGGTAAGAGACATCATAGATCGCACCATATCTAATAAAGTATGGTTACGACGTTTGGACACACCATTACGCTTTGGTGTTCCAGGTGGCGTGAGTTGTGAAACTATTCCACATTGTTTCAAATGAAGGCCAAACTCGTAACTCAAATATTCGCCTCCGTGATCAGATCGTAGAAACTTTATTTTCTTATTATGATGATTTTCCACTTCACTATGAAATTCTTTGAACTTTTCAAATGTTTTAGAATTTTGTTTCATTAAGTAGATATACCCATGTCTGCTCAAATCATATGTGATGGTCACAAAACAACGATACCTTCCGCGAGCCTCAGCACTCATCGGACCGCATACATCATACGTATTATTTCCAATACGTCAGTGGTTCGCTCCATTGTTCTGGAGAACAGAGTGTTAGTCATCTTTCCCATGAGGCATGGTTTGCAAGCATCAAATGATTCATAATAAAGTGATTCCAAAAGTCATTCCCTATGGAGTTTCTTCATGCGCTTTACACCAATATGACCTCAACGGCAGTGCCACAAATATGTTGCACTATCATTATCAACTTTTCAAAGCACAAGTGCTCCCTGGGTGATTTTGGTAATTAATGTTAACATATCTCTTGTTGGACTAATGCTTCTACCTAGTATGTTTCAGATAAGTTCAACAATGGAGTGGCATGGACAAGAGGATGTGGAACCCCTTCAAGATGCTAAGGACAAAGGATTGGCTCAAGCTCAAAGCACATGACTCTACATTTTCTATTTTAGTGATCCAAGATCACATTGAGTCTATAGGAAAAGCCAATACTATTAAGAAGGGATGAGGTGTTTCTTAATGGCTTGCTTGCTCGAAGTGCTTAGTGATATGCTCCAAAGTCCTCAACCACTTTCTCACTTCCACATATGTCCTAATCCAAAAATTCCAACTCAGCCCCACCAAAATTTCATATCCGGAGCCACCGAGTTCAGTTGTGTAGCGACCAGACCTCAAACAGTCTGATCTCTGTGCTCAGGTGTCATCCCTGGATCAGTAATGCTGACACCACACAGTACTTGAAGGATTTATAACAGAGTAGCAATCACACACTTATTACATCGAATGCCTCAAAAGAGAACTTAATACAATAAATATGGCTTAAGGCCATCTAATAACGATAACAGCGGAATACTTGGAAGATAAGTGAGTCCATCAACTCCAACGGCATCACTGAGTATAGAACCATGACCTAAAGGCACCTTACACGTCGTCTGAAAAGTCTGCAATATGAAACGTTGCAGCCCGAAAACGGGTCAGCACATGGAATATGCTGGCAATGTAACACATAGAGAGTAATGAAAGATTAAGCCTATACTACATGCATATATGGCTGGTGGAAAGCTCTATGGTTACAGTTTTGCGTAAAGCCAATTTTTCCCTACTGCAAAGGAATAAAATTTATTTAACTATCATGGTGGTTGTTAAACATTGAGAATGGTTGACAGCATCCTCAATCCCAATTAAAGTAATCATCATTAAAAACCCAACAATATTAATTTAAAGTAACATGATGAGATTCACATGATATCCAAGTACTAGATACTCAAAACGTCCATAACCGGGGACACGGCTAACCATGATTAGTTTGTACACTCTGCAGAGGTTTGTGCACTTTTCCCCACAAGACTCGATCGCCTCCATTGGATTTCTCGCACTACATGGTGTCTGAGAAACGGATGACCGAGACATAGTCTTTCAGAAGCGCTAGCACCTTACGATGGATAGACCGGTACACCTACTTTCCCCTACATCTGCTAGTCTACCCTGTAAGAGTTCGCACGACTTAATCAACTATGCCAGAGCCCATAATGGCTTGCGGCTGCACACGGAAGTTTTTAGTATGAATAATCTCATGATCCCTTTGGGCCTGGGTGGCGGTCCATAAAGAAAAACAACATGCAATCGTGGAAACCCAGGTACCTCAATCCACCCAGATGTGTGTTTAAGTTGCCACCTTAGATAAACCATTAATTAGCAATCTCACATCTGTCATGGATATCACTCACCCAATCCACGTCTACTAGCATAGCATGGCATAATAAGCAAATGTAGAAGTAACTCCCAAGGGTTTGATAATAAAACAGGTAATAGGTACTACCTCAACTACTTCCCATCCCACAATTTAATTAGATCCTAATCATGCAATGTTTGAGGATTGATCTAATGCAATAAAACTGGGTAGTAAAAGAGGTATGATCAAAATGTTACTTGCCTTGCTGATGATCCGCGAAACCTAGAGATTCGAAGTAACATGCGGCGCACTCCGGGTATTCTATCGCAGTCAAACAAACAAGCATACAATAAGTACTCATCTAATGCACAGGTAAAACTCAAATAAAAGATCTAACCAGAAAGTTCAACTTAAGAACTCCGGTTTTCAAAAAGAATCAAATCGAACGAAGCAACGAAAGCCAAACGGCGAAAGAAAACAACTTCGTTCTACTAATCTGGATCTAAGTCAAATTTTACAGAAGCAAAAACTTGTTTAAATTGGTTAAACAGAAAGAGGGTTTCGAGACGAAACTCCAGGCGCTTGAATAGCCTGATTCCGTTAAACGAGCGAAAAGTTATACTAAAACAAAAATCGGATCAGAAATCGCGATCAGAAATAATCGTGAAAAATCCGAGAAAAAGAAAAACGACGAACAAATTAACGAACGAACGTTCGTTATCTGGGTATAAACGACGAACACGTTCGTTAAAACTAACGAACGAGCGAACGCTCGCTAAATAACCTAAACCGAAATAAAAACCGATCTAAATAAAAAAACGGAAACTAAAAAAAACCTACGAAAAACCGAACGTGCAGAAAAAAAATTAAAAGAAATACTAAACAGACTCCAAAAATACCAAAATAAATTTTCCCCGACTTCTAAAATCAAGCCGGACAAAGTGAACATTTATTTGGGGCCTAAGTGCAATTTTGAAAAACGCATATTTTCCTAAATTCAAATCAAATAGCGAAAAACTCTGAAATAATATCTTATTTGATTTTATTATTAGATCCTCAATATTTCTTTATTTTGGGAAAGTCATTTTATCCCCTCTCTCATATTTTTGTACTAGAAATAATTGAGGATAAAATAATTAAAATCAAATTATCCTATTCTCAAAATTTGAGAAAACTCAAATATGAAAATAACGAAATCCCCAACTCTCTCCGTGGGTCCTTGAGTTGCGTAGAATTTCTTGGATCAAAACCAAAAGCAAATAAAATATGATATGCAATGATGATCTAATGTATAACATTTCAAATTGAAAATTTGGGATGTTACAAACCTACCCCCCTTAAGATGAATCTCGCCCTCGAGATTTGGGTTGGCTAGAAAATAGGTTAGGGTGGTCCTTGAGCAAATCTTCCTCTCGTTCCCAGGTGGCTTCATCCTCCGTGTGGTGGCTCCACTGAACCTTACAAAACTTGATAACCTTGCTGCGGGTGACTCGGCTGGCAAACTCGAGAATCTTAACTGGTTTCTCCTCATATGTCAAATTGTTATCCAACTGAATTGCTTCCAACGGCACTGTATCTCTCAACGGTATGTCAGCCATTTCTGCGTGGCATTTCTTCAACTGAGAAACGTGGAACACATCGTGAACTCCTGACAATCCATCGGCCAATTCCAACTTGTATGCCACTTCTCCCATACGTTCCAAAACTTGGTATGGTCCTACAAATCGTGGCGCTAACTTTCCCTTAACTCCAAAACGCTTAATTCCTCATAGTGGAGATACTCGAAGATAAACTCTGTCTCCGACTTCGTAAACTGTCTCCTTGCGTTTAGAATCTGCGTAGCTCTTCTGCCTGGACTGGGCTACCTTGAGCCTATCGCGAATCAACTTCACCTTCTGTTCAGACTCCTTAATCAAATCAGGTCCAAACAACTGGCGGTCTCCAACCTCGTCCCACGATAACGGTGTCCTGCACCTCCTTCCGTACAAGGCTTCGAAAGGGGCCATTTTCAAACTGGCTTGGTAACTGTCGTTGTAAGAGAACTCTGCATATGGCAAATTGTCGTCCCAACTAGATCCATAATCTAGCGCACAAGCTCTTAGCATATCCTCCAAAATCTGATTGACTCTCTCGGTCTGTCCATCTGTCTGTGGGTGAAAAGCTGTACTGAACTCTAGCCTGGTAACCAAAGTTTTGTGCAACTGTTTCCAGAACTTGAGGTAAACTGGGTTCCTCTGTCTGATACGATACTCCTCCGAACTCCATGCAGACATACTATCCTGGTCATGTATATCTTTGCCAACTTAGCATTGGTGTAAGTGGTCTTTACCGGGATGAAATGAGCTACCTTTGTCAACCGATCAACTACAACCCAAATCGAGTCATAGCCGGAACGAGTCCTTGGTAATCCTGTGATAAAATCCATGCCTAGCTTATCCCACTTGCATTCGGGTATCAGCAATGGTTGTAGCAGTCCTGCTGGCTTCTGATGCTCTGCTTTTACTCTCTGACATACATCACAAACTGCTACATACTCTGCAATATCTTTCTTCATTCCGGTCCACCAGAAAATATCCTTCAAATCCAAATACATCTTGGTATTTCCGGGGTGAATCGAATACGGTGAATCATGCGCCTCTTGTAGAATCAACTTCCTGATCTCCGGGTCATTGGGCACATAGACACAATCTTCAAACCATAGGGTATCGTGCTCATCCTCACGAAATCCTTTAGCCTTTCCTTCGCTCATTTTCTCCTTTATCGAAACAATCTCCTTGTCAGTCTTCTAAGCTTCTCTGATTCTATCCATCAAAGTTGACTGAATCTCCAATGCTGCTACATAGCCTCTCAGAACTATTTCCAAACATATCTCACGAAGATCCTCGGCTAACTCCTTTGGTATCTCTCCCGTCATTAGTGTATTGACATGGCTCTTACGGCTCAATGCGTCAGCTACTACATTCGCCTTTCCGGGATGGTAATGCAATCTCATATCATAATCCTTAATGAGCTCCAACCATCTCCTTTGTCAGAGGTTTAACTCCTTCTGCGTGAAGATGTACTTCAAACTCTTGTGATCCGTGTACACCTCACAATGGTTTCCAATGAGGAAATGTCTCCATGTTTTCAATGCATGCACTACGGCTGCTAACTCCAAATCATGCGTGGCATAATTTAATTCGTGAGGCTTCAGTTGTCGTGAAGCATACGAAACAACTCTTCCATCTTGCATAAGCACTGCTCCAAGTCCTCGACGTGAAGCATCGCAATACACCTCATAATCCTTGGTCTGGTCTGGCAAAATCAACACTGGTGAGGTAACCAAACGTTTCTTCAATTCCTGGAAGCTAGCCTCACACTCCTCAGTCCATATGAACTTGGTATCCTTCTTTAACAACTCCGTCATAGGCTTTGCAATCTTTGAGAAGTTCTCAATAAATCTCCGGTAGTATCCTGCGAGTCCAAGGAAACTCCGGATCTCTCCAACTGTTGTTGGTGCTTCCCAATTGGTCACAGTGATAACCTTTGTGGGATCAACTGCTATTCCTTCTACGGATATAACGTGTCCAAGGAATCCTACTTCCTTCAACCAAAACTCACATTTGCTGAACTTGGCATATAACTGATGTTCTCTGAGCTTATCTAGTACCAATCGCAAATGTTCTTTATGCTCCTCTTCATTCTTTGAGTAAACCAGAATATCGTCAATGAACACCACGACGAACTTATCCAAAAACTCCATAAACACCTTGTTCATCATGTTCATAAAATAGGCAGGTGCGTTAGTCAGACCAAATGACATAACGGTATACTCATACATCCCATATCTTGTGGTGAATGCCGTCTTAGGTATGTCCTGCTCTCTAATCTTCAACTGATGGTACCCTGATCGCAAATCGATTTTGGAAAACACTTTAGCTCCTTGCAACCGATCGAACAGATCATTGATCATTGGTAGTGGGTACTTGTTCTTGATCGTTACTTCATTCAATCCGCGGTAATCAACAACCATCCTTAATGATCCATCCTTTTTCTCCACTAGAAGTACTGGTGATCCCCAAGGCGAAGAACTTGGGCGAATGTAACCTTTATCCAGTAACTCCTTAATCTACTTCTTAATCTCCACCAAATCCTTTGCGGGCATCCTGTATGGTCTCTTCGATATTGGCCCTGTGCCTGGCAAAAGCTCAATCAAAAACTCAATATCTCTATCCGGTGGCATGCCTGGCAACTCTTCTAGAAATACGTCAGGGAAATCCTTTACCACTGGTACTTCCTCCTGCACAACTCCTGATAAGGAATTTACTTGTGTCCTGTTTGGCGCATGCCGAGATACATACTTGATCCTTCTTCCATCTTGCGTCGTGAGCAAAATTGTCTTACTGGCGCAATCGATGTTTCCTCCATACATCGACAGTCAATCCATACCGAGAATCACGTACAAACCTTGAGATTCCAGAATAATTAAATTCGTAGGGAAAACATGCCTTCCTATACTTAATGGCACTTGAAAACATCCTTGACTGGCCATATACTCCGCTCCTGGTGAGCTTACTAGCATAGGTGTTTTAAGAATCCTAGTGGGCAGGTTATACTTATCCACAAATCCCCTTGATATGTATGAATGCGATGCACCAGTATCAAATAGAACGAGTGCAGTAAATAACTTAACCAAAAACTTACCTATTACTGCATCCGGCTGAGCTTCAACCTCCTCCACGCTAACGTGGTTCACCTGTCCCCTGTTGAAAGGGTCCGGCTTCTTTCCAGAGCTTCCACTGCCATTCTGGCCTTCAGGACATTCATTGGCATAATGTCCAGTCTTCTGACACTTAAAACAGGTGATTTGGCTCAGGTCTCTCTTGGCTGGGGTTGATGGGGTGGTACGGTTCTGGCCGTTGCTTCCTCCATTCCCATTACCATTCTTGGGGCCATTATGGTTGTGCGAGCTACCTCCTCCATGGGTATGCTAAAAATGAACGCCCGGTTTAGGGGTAAGACGGGGCTTCTGCTGAGCTCCAGAATTGTACTTCCCTTGTCCATACTTCCTCTTGCGGTTTTCAATCTGCTACTGCTTCCCTTCAATCATAAGAGCACGATCTACCAACTCCTGGTAGTTGTTGAAGCTTGCTACCATCAACTGCATACTCAGCTCGTCATTCAGTCCTTCTAGAAACTTCTCTTGCTTAGCTGCATCCGTAGCAACATCATCTGGGGCATAACGTGCTAGCTTACTAAAGTCATCCACATACTGGCCAACTGTTCGTCCTCCTTGGCGCAAGTTGCGAAACTCACGCTTCTTCATGGCCATAGCTCCTGCTAAAACATGGGCAGTACAGAAAGCTTGCTGAAACTGATCCCATGTGGCAGTGTCTACAGGGTAAGTGGCTGTAAAATTCTCCCACCATGCTGCTGTGGGTCCTTCAAGCTGATGTGCGGAAAATTTCACCTTTTCCCCATCTGTACATCCTGCAGTGGTCAACTCCCTCCCTGTCTTGCGGAGCCAATCATCTACTACTATCGGCTCGGTGCTACTGGAGAACACCGGTGGATTCAGCCTAAGAAAACGGGTTAAGTGATCAACCGGTGGTGGTGGCGGTGGGTGGTTGTTGTTGTTGTTGTTCTGGTTCTTGACTAACAACTCCATCAAAGCATTCTGCTGCTGGATCAACTGAGTGAGTTCCGGTGCGAAAGCAAATCCATTGTCACGTCTCGGAGGCATCTGGGGGTTTAGAAAAGATGAGAATTAAGAATAGAATGATGTCTAAAGAGAAAACACTACCCAAATGCACATGAGGCAAATGCACACAAAATCACTTCATTCAATCAAACAAGGGCATACAATCGGTCTAGAACTATCGCAAAAGTGCGTGGACTATACTATGTACATGGTGGAACACTACTACTGTTATGGTAGTCTACTAGAAAAACTGCTCCGATGAAGACTCCATGATATCTGCCCCAGCTTCGTCTTCGAAATCATCATCACTAGGATCGGAATCGGTGTCGTCGATGATGCTGTAGTTCTCTGGACAAGTGCAATCTTCATCTTCTCCTCCGGGTGCTGAATTCCCCATGAGTTCTTCAATCTTCTCCTTAAGATCGCCGTTTTGTCTCACTAGAGCTACTATCTCATCCATGTAGTCCTTGTGAGTGGCCTTCAGCTCTCCTTCTAGTTCTCTTGGCTTTATCATGTTTGCGCACATCTGGTTCTCTTGGCGTCGAATGTGCTGGTTTAACTCTTGGATAAAAGCTGCAATGGATCTATCCTTCTTGGTGCTAACTATCTCCCATTGTTCATCTCGGCGTCCGCAAATCTAGTAGATAGTATCCTTGAGGTCTTCTTGGTAGACTTCTCCAATGCATCCCATGGTTATGTGAGCTGCCATGCTCTTTCCCAGACTCCAGGTTGGTGCATTAAAAACACACTCTATGGGTTCCGTGACTAGCGCGAACGTCCTTCCTGGAACTTGAGTTTGAATCTTCCAACGCTCCTCTTCAGGTAAAGTGGCGTTGTAGGTCCCGGTGAAGCTTGGTATTCCGATGTTCAGATACTTGGTGACTTCCTTCAGGTGTCGTCCAAAAGGTGTATCTTCATCCGGCTGGGTGAACTTGATCCTCGCTTCCGTCATCCTAAAAGAGTAGAAAAGATGAGGAGTCAGAAATGAGAAGAGAGTAGTGATCTAGGGTTTTTAGCTTAGTGGTCGTGTCCTACAGTCAGCGTGTGCTCTGATACCATCTTTGTAGTGACCAGACCTCAAACAGTCTGATCTCTATGCTCAGGTGTCATCCCTGGATCAGTAATGCTGACACCACACAGTACTTGAAGGATTTATAACAGAGTAGCAATCACACACTTATTACATCGAATGCCTCAAAAGAGAACTTAATATAATAAATACGGCTTAAGGCAATCTAATAACGATAACAGCGGAAGACTTGGAAGATAAGTGAGTCCATCAACTCCAACGGCATCACTGAGTATAGAACCACGACCTAAAGGCACCTTACTCGTCGTCTGAAAAGTCTGCAACATGAAATGTTGCATCCCGAAAACGGGTCAGCACATGGAATATGCTGGCAATCTAACACATAGAGAGTAATGAAAGATTAAGCCTATACTTCATGCATATATGGCTGGTGGAAAGCTCTATGATTACAGTTTTGCGTATAGCCAATTTTTCCCTACTGCAAAGGAATAAAATTTATTTAACTATCATGGTGGTTGTTAAACATTGAGAATGGTTGACAGCATCCTCAATCCCAATTAAAGTAATCATCATTAAAAACCCAACAATATTAATTTAGAGTAACATGATGAGATTCACATGATATCCAAGTACTAGATACTCAAAACGTCCACAACCGGGGACACGGCTAACCATGATTAGTTTGTACACTCTGCAGAGGTTTGTGCACTTTTCCCCACAAGACTCGATCGCCTCCATTGGATTTCTCGCACTACATGGTGTTTGAGAAACGGATGACCAAGACATAGTCTTTCAGAAGCGCTAGCACCTTATGATGGATAGACCGGTACACCTACTTTCCCCTACATCTGCTAGTCTACCCTGTAAGAGTTCGCACGACTTAATCAACCATGGCAGAGCCTATAATGGCTTGTGGCTGCACACGGAAGTTTCTAGTATGAATAATCTCATGATCCCTTTGGGCCTGGGTGGCGGTCCATAAAGAAAAACAACAGGCAATCCTGGAAACCCAGGTACCTCAATTCACTCAAATGTGTGTTTAAGTTGCCACCTTAGATAAACCATTAATTAACAATCTCACATCTGTCATGGATATCACTCATCCAATCCACGTCTACTAGCGTAGCATGGCATAATAAGCAAACGTAGAAGTAACTCCCAAGGGTTTGATAATAAAACAGGTAATAGGTACTACCTCAACTACTTCCCATCCCACAATTTAATTAGATCCTAATCATGCAATGTTTGAGGATTGATCTAATGCAATAAAACTGGGTAGTAAAAGAGGCATGCTCAAAATGTTACTTGCCTTGCTGATGATCCGCGAAACCTAGAGATTCGAAGTAACAGGCGGCGCACTCCGGGTATTCTATCGCAGACAAACAAACAAGCATACAATAAGTACTCATCTAATGCACAGGTAAAACTCAAATAAAAGATCTAACCAGAAAGTTCAACTTAAGAACTCCGGTTTTCAAAAAGAATCAAATCGAACGAAGCAACAGAAGTCAAACGGCGAAAGAAAACAACTTTGTTCTACTAATCTGGATCTAAGTCAAATTTTACAGAAGCAAAATCTTGTTTAAGTTGGTTAAACGGAAAAAGGGTTTCGAGACGAAACTCCAGGCGCTAGAATCGCCTGATTTCGATAAACGAGCAAAAAGTTATACTAAAACGAAAGTCGGATCAGAAATCGCGATCAGAAATAATCGCGGAAAAATCCGAGAAAAAGAAAAACGACGAACAAATTAACGAACGAACGTTCGTTATCTGGGTCTAAACGACGAACACGTTCGTTAAAACGAACGTACGAGCGAACGCTCGCTAAATAATCTAAACCAAAATAAAAACTGATCTAAATAAAAAAACGGAAACTAAAAAAACCGATGAAAAACCAAACGGTTTTTCGAGAAAAAATGGCGGCACGGAAATCGAGGCACCTCGGGTGGCGGGTTGGCGGCGGCGGCTCTGCAGCGGCGGTGGCGGGACTAGCGGCGGGCGGCGCGGGCGCGGGGCTCGAGGGCGGGCGGCGGCTAGGGTTTCGGCCCAGGGTGGGCCGACTTATAAAGCCTGCCGGGCCAGGAGTTCTAGTCGGACACGGCCCGGTTAGGTCGGTTGCGTTTTTTTAAATTATTACGCGCAGAAAAACAAATAAAAGAAATACTAAACGGACTCCAAAAATCCCGAAGTAAATTTTCTCGGACTTCTAAAATCGAGCCAGACAAAGTGAACATTTATTTGGGGCCTAAATACAAATTTGAAAAACACATTTTTTTCCTAAATTCAAATAAAATAGCGAAAAATTCTGAAATAAAATCTTATTTGATTTTATTATTAGATACTCAATATTTATTTATTTTGGGAAAGTCATTTTATTCCCTCTCTCATATTTTTCTACTAGAAATAATTGATGATAAAATAATTTAAATCAAATGATCCTATTCTCAAAATTTGAGAAAACTCAAATATGAAAATAACGAAATCCCCAACTCTCTCCGTGGGTCCTTGAGTTGCGTAGAATTTCTTGGATCAAAACCAAAAGCAAATAAAATATAATATGCAATGATGATCTAATGTATAACATTCCAAATTGAAAATTTGGGATGTTACAAGTTGTCATAGCCACTGCTAGAAACCCTAATCAATTTGATCTCACCGATGGGATCTCGGTCTCATCGAGATGGGCTTGCAAACTCTCTGTTGTCTGTTGCAATAATTTTGGTCCCACCGAGATTTGCAACCGGCCCCACCAAGTTTGCTTGGCCAACATTTTGTTTCACTTATTACCCAAATCAGTCCCACCGAGTTTTTGTAATCGGTCAAACCGAGTTTTGGATTTACCCTAAACCTAGCACATCGGTCCCACCGAGTTGATCCAGTCGGTCCCACCGAGAATCCTAACGTTCACATTTTGAACTACATCGGTCCCAACGAGTTTCATGATTCGGTCCCACCGAGTTTGGTGATTTGTGTGTAATAGTTAGATTTTGTGTGGAGGCTATATATACCCCTCCACCCACTCTTCATTCGTGGAGAGAGCCATCAGAACATGCCTACACTTCCAACACATATTTTCTGAGAGAGAACCACCTGCACTTGTGTTGAGGTCAAGATATTCCATTCCAACCACATAAATCTTGATCTCTAGCCTTCCCGAAGTTGCTTTCCACTCAAATCTTCTTTCTACCAAATCCAATCCTATGAGAGAGAGTTGAGTGTTGGGGAGACTATCGTTCGAAGCACAAGAGCAAGGAGTTCATCATCAACACACCATCTGTTACTTCTGGGAGAGTGGTGTCTCCTAGATTGGCTAGGTGTTACTTGGGAGCCTCCGTCAAGATTGTGGAGTTGAACCAAGGAGTTTGTAAGGGCAAGGAGATCGCCTACTTCGTGAAGATCTACCCGAGTGAGGCAAGTCCTTCGTGGGCGACGACCATGGTGGGATAGACAAGGTTGCTTCTTCATGGACCCTTCGTGGGTGGAGCCCTCCATGGTCTCACGCAACCTTTACCCTTCGTGGGTTGAAGTCTCCATCAACATGGATGTATGATAGCACCACCTATCGGAACCACGGATAAAAAATCTCCGTGTCTCCAAATTGCGTTTGCACACTCCAATCCCATCCCTTTACATTCTTGCAACTTGCATGCCTTACTTTCCGCTGCTCATATACTCTTTGTATGCTCGCATGCTTGCTTGATATGTATTGTGAATGTTTAAACTTGTGCTAATACTCCACTTCAACTCAAGAGATTAAAAACTGCAACTTTTCTTGATTAGAGTCTATTCACCCCCTCTAGACACCTCTTCTCGATCCTTTCAATTGGTATCAGAGCTTTGATCTCCATTGCCTTGGTTTAAACACCTTTGGAGGAAGATGGATGTGTCTACTTTGGGGAGTCTTAGACGTAGAGTGCCTATTCTTGATGGAGAATATTTTCATGAGTGGAAAAATGAAATGCTTGAGATTTTCAATGAATATCATTTGAACAATTACATTACTAGCCCTTGTGCACCTCATATTGATCCTTTGCATCCCACACCCGAAGAGGATCTTGACATGATTCGCAATCTTAGAACTATCAATCTTACCATAAGAGGATTGCCCAAAAATTTGATTGCTAGTTTGCCTACTCTTGATTGTGCCTATACTATATGGAGATTTCTTGATGAACGATTTCCAGATTATTCCTTGAAAATTTAGACAAAATTCTCCATAAGTCTATTGCTTTGAGTAAGATGAATCCTAGTGATCCTAGCTTTGGTGATTGTCTATTTGAGCTTACAAATCTCATGCGTGCCATAGGAGATGTTGGGATCATTAGCAATATCATTTCCGAAGCTATTAGAATCCATAAAGATAACCATAGAAGTGATCATTTATCGAATGAATTACCCTCTCTAGGAATTGATCAATCACAAGATGATGTTGAACATGGATACTATGATGAGGATGATGATGATAGTGACTATGATCTTGATAATGCAATGAGACACCTTGGTCTTATGGCAAATCTTCGCGGCTACATGGCTGGAGGAAAGGAATGGGTCCTTGATAGTGGATGTACTGATCATATGACCAGAGATAAAGATATGTTCCGTGAGCTTGCTGAAAACGACGGCCCTCGAAAATATGCCACTTTTGGTGATAATTCAAAGGGTAAGGTGGTTGGCCTCGGTAAGGTGGCCATCTCACATGATAGCTCCATACAAAATGTCATGCGTGTTGAATCTATTGGGTACAATTTACTTTCAGTTTCTAGACTTGCTGATTTCGGTTTCAATGTCCTATTCACTGAAGTAGATTGCCAAGTGTTTCATAGAGACAATCATAAAATGGTCTTTACCAGTATACGTAGAGGTGATCTTTACATTGTTGATTTCACTAAAAAGGCTCAACCTAGAACTTGCTTAATTGCTAAATCTTCTAAGGGTTGGTTATGGCATAGAAGGCTAGGTCATGTGGGTATGCGAAATCTTGATAAGCTTATTAAAGGTGATCATATCCTTGGAGTAAAAATGTCATATTTGACAAGGATAGAATTTGTAGTGCTTGTCAGGCAGGGAAACAAGTTGGAGGAAGTCATCGCGCGAAGAACATCATGACCACGAGAAGACCACTCGAGCTTCACATGGTCCAAATGCCTACAAGAGTCTCGGTGGTAACTCGTTTGGACTAGTCATAGTTGATGATTTTTCAAGATTTACATGGGTATTCTTTCTTGATGACGAATCGCAGGTCCAAAAGATCTTCAAAAACTTTGCTAGGAAGGCCCAAAATCAATTTGACGTGAAGATCAAGAAGGTTCGGAGCGACAACAGAACGGAGTTCAAGAACGCAAATGTGGATCCTTTCTTGATGAAGAGGGGATTTCACATGATTTCTCAGCTACGTACACACCTCAACAAAATGGAGTCGTTGAGAGGAAGAACCGGACTCTTATTGAGATGACAAGAACGATGCTTGATGAGTACAAGACTCCAAAACACTTTTGGGCGGAAGCGGTTGAGACAGCTTGTCATGCAACAAATCGCTTGTATCTTCACAAGCTACTCGACAAGACGACATACGAGCTCCTCACCGGTAACAAACCCCAAGTTGTATACTTTCAAGTATTTGGCTCAAAATGCTACATTCTTGATAAGCATCGTCGTTCTAAATTTGCTCCTAAATCTCAAGAAGGTTTCCTACATGATTATGGCTTAAACTCTCACGCTTACCGTGTCTACAATAGTTTCACCCGAAAGGTTGAAGAGATGGTAGATGTGAAGTTTGATGAATCTAACGGCTCGCAAGTAGAGCAATTGCCAATTGATGTAGGAGACAAAGACCCTTCAGAAGCAATCCGAGACTTGTCTATTGGCAAGATTCGTCCAACGGAGGTGAAGGATAGTACCTCGTCCATCCAAGTGGAAGCTTCTACCTCACGACAAGGTGAACCAAGAATTGATATGGAAGCATCCACAAGTGGGACACACCAAGATGAAGAAAACGAGGAAGCACACCAAGATGAACATCAACAACCTCCTTCTCCACCACGATAAGAGAATGACAACGTCAACAATGAAGAAGGCCAAGAATAAGAACAAGATGAAGAAGATGTTCCACCCCGAGCCAAGCCAAAGCTCCCACGAGTTCGAGCAAGAATCGCTAAAGATCATCCCGTCGAGCAAATCTATAATGATATCCAAACCGGGAGAATAACTCGCTCTAAAACTCGTTTGGCTAACTTTTGTGAACATTACTCATTCATCTCTAGCATTGAACCTATGAAGGTTGAAGAAGCATTGGAAGATCCGGATTGGATAAACGCTATGCATGAAGAGCTCCACAACTTTGAGAGAAATCAAGTATGGAAATTGGTCGAGAAGCCCGACAACAACCACAACATCATTGGTACCAAATGGGTGTTTCGCAACAAGCAAGATGAAGATGGTCAAGTCGTCCGCAACAAAGCACGCTTAGTCGCCCAAGGCTACACTCAAGTCGAAGGTATGGACTATGGTGAGACATATGCTCCCGTTGCTAGACTCGAGTCCATTCGCATCTTACTTGCTTATGCTAATCACCATGATATCACCTGGTACCAAATGGACATTAAAAGTGCTTTTCTAAATGGTGAAATTGAGGAGGAAGTTTATGTTAAGCAACCTCCCAGCTTTGACAATCCTAAGAAACCTAATAATGTCTACAAACTTCACAAAGCCCTTTATGGTCTTAAACAAGCTCCTAGAGCATGGTATAAATGCTTGACCAAGTTCCTTATTGAAAAAGGCTTTGAAATTGGTAAAATTGATTCTACTCTTTTTACTAAAAGGGTTAATGGAGAACTATTTGTGTGCCAAATTTATGTTGATGACATTATATTTGGTTCGACTAACCCTCATTTTAGTGAGAAGTTTGGAAAGCTAATGTCGGAGAAGTTTGAGATGTCTATGATGAGTGAACTCAAATTCTTTCTCGGTTTGCAAATCAAGCAAACTAAGGAAGGTAGCTTTGTCTATCAAACAAAGTACACTAAGGTCTTATTCAAGAAGTTCAATATGCAAGAATGCAAAGGTATGTCTACACCCATGCCTGCTAGTGGACATCTTGATTTGACCAAAGACGGTGATCCGATGGATAAAAAAGTTACCGTTCTATGATTGGTTCATTGTTATATCTATGTGCCTCTCGTCCCGATATTATGCTAAGTGTGTGCATGTGTGCACGATATCAAGAGGCACCTAAAGAATGTCATCTTAAGGCTGTGAAAAGGATAGTGAGATACTTAATACATACACCAAATTTTGGCATTTGGTATCCTAAGAGGTCTTCCTTTGATCTTGTTGGCTACTCCGATTTGGACTATGCTGGAGACAAGGTTGATAGAATGTCCACTTCGGGTACTTGCCAATTTCTTGGTAGATATCTTGTGTCTTGGTCCTTCAAGAAACAAAACGCGGTATCCTTATCCACCGCCGAAGCGGAATACATTGCCACTGGTTCATGTTGTGCTCAATTACTTTGGATGACCCAAACTCTTAAAGATTATGGGATATATGTGAAACATGTTCCATTGCTGTGTGACAATGAAAGTGCTATTAAGATTGCTCACAATCCCGTGCAACATTCTAGAACTAAACATATTGAAGTTCGTCATCATTTCATTCGAGACCATGTTGCCAAAGGGGACATTAATCTTAAGCATGTTCACACCGATAAGCAATTAGCGGATATATTTACCAAACCGCTTGATGAGAAAGTCTTTTGCCGTTTGAGAGGTGAATTGAACATCATTGATGCTTCAAACTTGGAGTAGGAACTCCATTTGGATACATGCAAGGCATGAGCCTTTGACTAATTGTTGATATTTCTTTCATGATGCTATCTATATGTCTTGGATACTTTTGCACCCTTGCATGCTATCTAACCCTTGTAGGTACTTGGATGAATCTAAATCCATGAGATTGCAACTCACTCACATCTTGAGCAATCTCTACATCACCAAGTCTCTATACAATGGTGGTTGAAGTCAAGGAAGCACAAACCCCCTCAAATATATTCTTTGACTCATTCTATGTTAAATTTTATGATTGTCATTTTGGATACACAAGTGCTCTTCCTTGCAAAGCTAACCCATGTAGGAAGATGAACTCAAACTCCAAGTGGTGCTCCCAACTCTTGATGAGCTACATCAACCTTGAGCAACCCACATAAGTTCGACTGCATGATCAAGATCAACACCACCACCCAAGGTATGCTATTCCATCTTAGAGAAGCTTTACTCCAAGTCATGGGATAAAGCAACTCAACAAGATGTGAATACATCATGGAGCTTAAACGAAAAATGGTAACCCCATTTTGATCTTAAACGATGAGTATGACCAAAGATCAAGTGATCTCACTTGACTCCTAAGTCAATATACTCTAACATACGTGACTTTATCAGCGCCAAATTCTAGATGAAGTTCTCTTGCGTTTCCTCTTCATCTAGATCTTTTCTTCTCTTTTTTGTTCTGCATTTTCTGCATCCAATTCATTGCAAATCTTTCAGCTAATTCCTTGCAAATCCTTGTGAGATCTTAAAGTGCCTAGTGAGCTGAGGTGACAAGTGTTTTACTGTGATGAACTCGGTCACACCAGTCTGTTTTCTTCAGCCCAACTAAATTCTCTCGTTGCCACCAAAGCACACAACTCGGTGCTACTGATTTTACTACAGAAAAGACAACTTGCCACTTATTTTCTGCAGCCTTTTTGCTCCAGCTCCACTCAATGATTCTTGTCCTCTACCAGCATCATGTGCAACATGCTGCTTTGCTTTGTGACTCAAGGACCAAACCCTTTTGCAATAAAACAAAAATCCAGAAGAGCCCTTCTTGGAAATTGATGTCAAATGGGAGAGAGGGATCACATCAAAGCTCTATGCTTAATCATTTCTATAGGGGGAGAGGATACTCAGGGGGAGTGTGTGTAAGAAACCTCAGACCTCAGATGCTTGGTGTTCAAGAGGAGAGAAATTGCATGTCTTTAACAGGGCAAAGAAATGTTCATATTTGATCATATTTGATTGCTTGCATTAATTATGTTTTTTTTCTTTTGCTCTGATTTTCTGTTCCCTATCTTCTCCCAATATCCCGTGCAAGATTCAGGGGAGCAAGACATCTAAGGGAGGGAAATCTCTGATTTTATTGCATATCTTTACCTTTGGGGACATGTCTATACCCAATGGGGGTACTCAGTACTCACTCTATACATGTCATCCCAGTCTTGGTTCTCTTGTGGTTTCTTTTGTTTGCTCTAGCTAGTAGGTGTATCTGTGTTGTCTAACCTTGTTTACTCAGGTTCATTCCTTCCTAAGCCAACTCAAGACCACAAGGTAAATATATGCATCACAGTCATGTGTATGAGGATTTCTTGCTGATGTACATACTGTTTGCAAGAAGGACTCATGGGCATGAAGGTACATTTCCTATATTCACATCATTTTCTCTGATGCATATACCCAAGATACATGTAACACATGTCTTACTATGTCATGCTTATACATTCACATGTTCCTATGTTTCATATTTACATGATTGCATACATAAAGGGGGAGCCTACACATGTTACATGTCTTTCCAAAGCTTTGCTTATTGCTCTCTATATCCTTACCTAAAGCTTTGATGTATGTTGTCATCAATTTACCAAAAAGGGGGAGATTGAAAGCACAAGTGCTCCCTGGGTGATTTTGGTAATTAATGTCAACATATCTCTTGTTGGACTAATGCTTCTACCTAGTATGTTTCAGATAAGTTCAACAATGGAGTGGCATGGACAAGAGGATGTGGAACCCCTTCAAGATGCTAAGGACAAAGGATTGGCTCAATCTCAAAGCACAAGACTCTACATTTTCTATTTTAGTGATCCAAGCTCACATTGAGTCTACAGGAAAAGCCAGTACTATGAAAAAGGGATGAGGTGTTGCTTAATGGCTTGCTTGCTCGAAGTGCTTAGTGATATGCTCTAAAGCCCTCAACCACTTTCTCACTTCCACATATGTCCTAATCCAAAAAGTCCAACTTGGCCCCACCGAAATTTCATATCCGGAGCCACCGAGTTCAGTTGTCATAGCCACTGCCAGAAACCCTAATCAATTCGGTCTCACCGATGGGATCTCGGTCTCACCGAGATGGGCTTGCAGACTCTCTGTTGTCTGTTGCAATAATTTCAGTACCATCGAGATTTGCAACCGGACCCACCGAGTTTGCTTGGCCAACATTCTGTTTCACTTATTACCCAAATCGGTCCCACCGAGTTTTGGATTTACCCTAAACCTAGCACATCGGTCCCACCGAGTTGATCCAGTCGGTCCCACCGAGAATCCTAACGTTCACATTTTGAACTAAATCGGTCCGACCGAGTTTCATGATTCGGTCCCACCGAGTTTGGTGATTTGTGTGTAATAGTTAGATTTTGTGCGGAGGCTATATATACCCCTCCACCCACTCTTCATTCATGGAGAGAGCCATCAGAACATGCCTACACTTCCAACACATATTTTCTGAGAGAGAACCACCTACACTTGTGTTGAGGTCAAAATATTCCATTCTAACCACATAAATCTTGATCTCTAGCCTTCCCCAGGTTGCTTTCCACTCAAATCTTCTTTCTACCAAATCCAATCCTATGAGAGAGAGAGTTGAGTGTTGGGGAGACTATCATTTGAAGCACAAGAGCAAGGAGTTCATCATCAACACACCATTTGTTACTTCTTGGAGAGTGGTGTCTCCTAGATTGGCTAGGTGTCACTTGGGAGCCTCCGTCAAGATTGTGGAGTTGAACCAAGGAGTTTGTAAGGGCAAGGAGATCGCCTACTTCGTGAAGATCTACACGAGTGAGGCAAGTCCTTCATGGGCGACGAACATGGTGGGATAGACAAGGTTGCTTCTTCGTGGACCCTTCGTGGTTGGAGCCCTCCGTGGACTCGCGCAACTGTTACCCTTCATGGGTTGAAGTCTCCATCAACGTGGATGTACGATAGCACCACCTATCGGATCCACGGATAAAAAATCTCCGTGTCTCCAAATTGCGTTTGCACACTCCAATCCCATCCCTTTACATTCTTGCAACTTGCATGCCTTACTTTCCGCTGCTCATATACTCTTTGTATGCTCGCATGCTTGCTTGATATGTATTGTGAATGTTTAAACTTGTGCTAATACCCCACTTCAACTCAAGAGATTAAAAACTACAACTTTTCTTGATTAGAGTCTATTCACCCCCCTCTAGACACCTCTTCTCGATCCTTTCAACTTTGCATCTTTTTGGCATCAATATTATGAATATGTGTATCACTACAATCGAGATTCAATAAACCATTTACATTGGATGTATGACCATAGAAGGTTTTATTCATGTAAACAGAACAACAATTATTCTCTGACTGAAATGAATAACCGCATTACAAATAAATATGATCCAATCATATTCATGCTCAACGCAAACACCAAATAAAATTTATTTAGGTTCAACACTAATCCCGAAGGTAGAGGGAGTGTGCGATGGTGATCTTATCAACCTTGGAATCACTTCCAACACACATCGTCACCTCGCCCTTAACTAGTCTCTGTTCATTCTGTAACTCCTGTTTTGAGTTACTAATCTTTGCAACTGAACTAGTATCAAATACCCAGGGGCTACTACGAACACTAGTAAGGTACACAATAATATGTATATCAAATATACCTTTGACATCCTTCTTATCCGCCAAATGTTTGGGGGTAGTTCCACTTCGAGTGATCGTTTCCTTTACAGTATAAGCACTCTGTTTCAGGCTTGGGTCCAGCTTTGGGCTTCTTCACGGGAGTGGCTACTTGCTTGCCATTCTTCTTGAAGTTCCCTTTTCTTTCCCTTGCCCTTTCACTTGAAACTAGTGGTCTTGTCAACCATCAGCACTTGATGCTCTTTCTTGATTTCTACCTTCGCCGATTTCAGCATCACGAAGAGCTTGGAAATCATTTTCTTCATCCCCTTGCATATTATTATTCCTGATGAAGTTGTAGTAGCTTGGTGATAGTGACTAGAGAACTTTGTCAATCACTATCTTATCTGGAATATTAACTCCCACTTGATTCAAGCGATTGTAGTACTCAGACATTTTGAGCACATGCTCACTGGTTGAGATATTCTTCTCCATCTTGTAGGCAAAGTACTTGTCAGAGGTCTCATACCTCTCGACTCAGGCATGAGTCTGAAATACCAATTTCATCTCTTGGAAAATCTTATATGCTCCATAGCGTTCAAAATGTTTTTGAAGTCCTGGTTCTAAGCCGTAAAGCATGGCGCACTAAACTATCAAGTAGTCATCATACCGAGCTCACCAAATGTTCATAACGTCTGCATCTGCTCCTGCAATAGGTCCGCCACCTAGAGGTGTATCAAGGACATAATTCTTCTGTGGAGCAATGAGGATAATCCTCAGATCACGGACCCAGTCCTCATCATTGCTACTATCATCTTTCAACTTATTTTTCTCTAGGAACATAGCAAAAATAAACGGGGAGCTACATTGCAAGCTATTGATCTACAACATAGATATCCAAATACTATCAGGACTAAGTTCATGATAAATTAAGTTCAATGAATCATATTACTTAAGAACTCCCACTTACATAGACATCCCTCAAGTCATCTAAATGATACGTGATCCAAATCAACTAAACCATGTCCGATCATCATGTGAGATGGAGTAGTCATCAATGGTGAACATCTCTATGTTGATCATTTCTATTATATGATTCATGTTTGACCTTTTGGTCTCCAGTGTTCCGAGGCCATGTCTGTACATGCTAGGCTCATCAAGTTTAACCCGAGTACTCCGCATGTGCAAAACTATCTAGCACCCGTTGTATGTGAACGTAGAGCCTATCACACCCGATCATCACGTGGTGTCTCAGCACGAAGAACATTCTCAACGGTGCATACTCAGGGAGAACACTTATACCTTGAAATTTAGTTAAGGGATCATCTTATAATGCTACCGCCGCACTAAGCAAAATAAGATGCATAAAATATAAACATCACATACAATCAAAATATGTGACATGATATGGCCATCATCATCTTGTGCCTTTGATCTCTATCTCCAAAGCACCGTCATGATCTCCATCATCACCGGCTTGACACCTTGATCTCCATCGTAGCGTCGTGGTCGTCTCGCCAACTATTGCTTCTACAACCATCGCTAACGCATGGTGATAAAGTAAAGAAATTACATGGCGTTTGCATTTCATACAATAAAGTGACAACCATAAGGCTCCTGCTAGTTGCCGATAAATTTTACAAAAAAGGATCATCTCATACAACAACACATATCACATCATTTCTTGACCATATCACATCACAACATGCCCTGCAAAAAACAAGTTAGACATCCTCTACTTTGTTGTTGCAAGGTTTACGTGGCTGCTACGGGCTTCTAGTAAGAACCGTTCTTATCTACGCATCAAAACCACAACGGTGTTTCATCAAGTTTGCTGTTTTAACCTTCAACCCGGCCGTAGTCAAATTCGATTGAACTAAAGTTGGAGAAATAGACACCCGCCAGCCACCTTTATGCAAAACTAGTTGCATGTCTGTCGGTGGAACCGGTCTCATGAACGTGGTCATGTAAGGTTGCTCCGGGACGCTTCATCCAACAATACCGCCGAATCAAAATAAGGCGTTGGTGGTAAGCAGTATGACTATCACCGCCCACAACTCTTTGTGTTCTACTCGTGCATATCATCTACGCATAGACCTGGCTCGGATGCCATGGTTGGGAACGTAGCATGCAATTTCAAAAAAAAAAATCTACGCTCACGCAAGATGTATCTAGGAGATGCATAGAAACGAGAGGGGGAGAGTGTGTCCATGTACCCTCCTAGACTGAAAGCGGAAGCGTTCGACAACACGGTTGATGTAGTCAAACTTCTTCTCGTTCCGACCGATCAAGCACCGAATGTACGGCACCTCCGAGTTCTGCACACGTTCAGCTCGATGACGTCCCTCAAACTCTTGATCCAACAAAGTGTCGAGGGAGAGTTCCGTCATCATGACGGCATGGTGACGGTGATGGTGAAGTGATCTGCATAGGGCTTCGCCAAAACACTACGAGAATATGACCGGAGGTGTAAAGTGTGGAGGGGGCCGGGGCACCGCACACGGCTAACAATTGTTGGTGTGTGTTCTCGGTGCCCCCTCCCCATGTATAGATAGGTGGGAGAGGGAGGGGATCAGCCTTGGGGCGCCCCAAGTAGGAGGAATCCTACTTGGCGGCCTCCCCCAATTCGGCCTCCCCATTTCCTTATTTTCGGAGGGGGGAAGGAAAGAGGGGAGAGGGGAAAGGAAGGGGGAATCCTATTCCCTCTATTTCCTTTCCTCCTCCCCTTTTCCTTTCTCCACTTAGATCGACCCATATAGGGGCGCACCAGCCCACAAGGGGCTGGTCTATCCTGCCCTAGGCCCAATAAGGCCCATATCCACTTCCGGTGTCCGAATACTATCGTCCTATATATGAATCTTTACCTCTCGGCCATTTTGAGACTCCTCGTCATGTCCGTGATCTCATCCGGGACTCAAAACAACATTCGGTCACCAAATCACATAACTCATATAATACAAAATCGTTATCGCACGTTAAGCGTGCGGACCCTACAGGTTCCAGAACTATGTAGACATGACGGAGACACCTCACCAGTCAATAACCAACAGCAGAACCTGGATGCTCATATTGGTTCCCACATATTCTACGAAGATCTTTATCGGTCGTACCGTAATGACAACATACGTTATTCCCTTTGTCATCGATATGTTACTTGCTCGAGATTCGATCGACAGTATCTTCATACCTAATTCAATCTCGTTACCGGCAAGTCTCTTTACTCGTTCTGTAATACATCATCTTGCAACTAACTAATTAGTCACATTGCTTTCAAGGCTTATCATGATGTGTATCACCGAGATGGCCCAGAGATACCTCTAAGATACTCGGAGTGACAAATCGTAATCTTGATCTATGCCAGCCCAAGAAACACCTTCGGAGACATGTGTAGAGCATCTTTATAATCACCCAGTTACGTTATGACGTTTGATAGCACATAAGGTGTTCCTCCGGTATTCGAGAGTTGCATAATCTCATAGTCAAAGGAATATGTATAAGTCATGAAGAAAGCAATAACAATAAAACTTAACGATCGTTATTCTAAGCTAATGGTTGGGTCTTGTCCATCATATCATTCTCCTAATGATGTGATCTCGTTTATCAAATGACAACACATGTCTATGGTCAGGAAACTTAACCATCTTTGATGAGCTAGTCTAGTAGAGGCATACTAGGGACACTGAGTTTTATCTATGTATCCACACATGTATCAAGTTTCCGGTTAATACAATTCTAGCATGAATAATAAACATTTACCATGATATAACAAAATATAAATAACAACTTTATTATAGCCTCTAGGGCATATTTCCTTAAAAAAGAGAGGGTTTTCTATAAAATAGCATAACGGACTAAGAATACCTATTTCTTTTTTGCGGGGTTATTTCTTTTATTAGTAGGTATAGATTTAAGATTAAAATTTGACATGAAATGCGAAGGGGACCAATAAACCAGGACGAAGTTAGTAGTATGTAAGTATCAGTGAAAGCCTTCGATCGATCGGCTGATTGGGCATTGCTCTCAATCTGCCGTCAGGTAGTGCACACAAACCATGAGAATTTCTCCTGAAAGAACAAGAAAATCCACGAGTTTTAGCACTTACTGGTTAATCACTCATCTCAAACATGAATTTGGGCCATGCATGCACAATTTAGTTCAACACAGAACAAATTAACTAGACAAATCTCTCCTTTTTTAAGAATTGAGATCTTAAAGAGTTGACTTAAAAATATATTAGAAGTTTCTTTTATAAATAACTAGTAAAGTGCCCGTGCGTTGCAACGACACAAAATAAATAACTATGTGCTCATGAATCTAACAAAAAAAATACAAAATATAAAATAGATGCTTATTGGAAATTGTATATTTAGTGTAAGTAGTATATGAGTTGCAATGTACATACACCTATTTTTGATGTATACTCACTAATTTTGCTCTTTATGTAGTCCATATTGAAATATCTAAAATGACTTAAAAAAAGGAACAGAGGGACTATGAAAAAAATTTAACTTCGATCCTCATTCGGAATGCCTGCAGACAGTTTTATGACAAATCAGTGATACCTAATGAATTTGAGAAAACAACACAATCAACAACATAATATGCAACCCGTCATCATTAACATAACATGTAGCTCAACGGGTTTAGACCCGATGTTGTAACAATACTCTAGCACTTCGTCAACAGAAATGGTACACTATTTTTAGATGAAATGATCGGGAAGACAAAGTGAAACAAATAGCAAGCAGAGAAACATTATTTACTTGCTATGTAAATTAGGTTTTATCAACAGAAATGGTATAATATTTACAACTATATGACAAAATTGGGTTTCATGAAGTAATAATAAGCATCAGACCAAATACTAACTTACTTACTGTGGACTCCAAATTAATATATGCTATATAAGTGAGATTTTGGCCACAAAGAAAACATCACTATTGGCTAAGCAGAAGCTTAATAGACTAAACTCTAGGAGTTTGGAGCAAATGTCAGCTGAGGTGGCGCGTGACTGCTTCTACTCCATGCATTCCAAAATACTTGAAGTAAATAATGTGTTACCCAATTATTTCCTCCCCAACTTTCCATGTGCACTAAATAAAGTAGTAAATGGTGCCTTGTTTTTTCCTAAATAAATGGGTTAAAAATTGTTAAGTGTGTAGAGGTAGACATGAAGCTACAGATTCAGGGAAACCTAACAATATCTAAGGTAATGATTCAGTATGTACAGGTGGCCACCATGTCATTTTTGGTCGGGTTATACGCACATGCACTTCAAGGGTAATCAAGTGGATACGCACCATTTTAAATTCAAACCAGAAATTCATGGTGTGATCTCAAATCTGCGTGCACACTCACATCCTAGCACATGATTTCTGAATCTGAACCACAACACTACACCCAACCATTTTGGATTTTGTAATTAAGGAGAGAGAAACGTGAGGCACCCCCATGTTGAGCACATGGCTTGGACGCGGGTGGTGGGCTAGGTGTGCAGCTGCGCGAGCACCCAAACTGGTTGACGGCCACCTCTCCATTTATCCACTTAGTTGTTATTATTGACACTCTTCTAGTGCTTAGTGTAACCAACTACAATGTGATCCCATATACCGAAGTAGAGCAATATAAAACCCGTGTTTTCATTTAAGATAATTCACAATTAGATTCTTGAATTATACAAAAGACTAAACAAATACTCTTTTTTTCATATTTGAGCAAAATATCCATGGAACCTTCGTCCTTTCTTGGGGTAGAAGATGATTTCGAATTCATCTTATGGATCTTCTTCCTAGTGTAAAAACAATTATCTTGCGCACTATGCTGTAGAAATTTAGATGGCTCCCATAGATCGTCACCCTAATTATCAGTATACACAATCTGCCTCTCTCTTCGAAGACATTAGTTCACTGTCAAATTAAAACATCTTGTCCAGCTCAACTTTAAGTTCATCATAATGACTAAACATTGACACACTGATCTACTAAGTCCAAAAATTTGCGTATGAACCTGCAATACCATGGGGAATGTCATATAAATTAATCTCATGGTATTGCTAATCCTAATTGGACTGGTGTTCATTTGTTTCCGGCTCTTACGTCATAGTAGTACCAGTCCGTGAAGGACACAAACAAACACTAAACTTTATAAATATATCATTCTTTGATCAGGGTCATCATGATCATCTCCTTTCCTCCTTCCTTATTTTTCTCTCTCTTTCCTCCTTCCTTATTTTCGTCCTTAAAAGATATGCAAGCAGCGCATATGGATTAGCATCTAATTTCCTCCTTCCTTCATTTTCTTTCTGTTTCCTCCCTTCCTTATTTCTGTCAGGTCCTCTCCTCAAATTATGCTGGATGGATGCATCATATGCATGTCTCATGAATCCGTTTAACTTTTCTTTCCTTCTCTATTTCTGGTGTAATTAACGCCTCTTTCCTTCTTTTATATCTTTCCTTCTCGTCTAATAATTAGACTCTCTTTCTTTCGTCATTTATCTCTTATGATCTCCGAGAAGGCTTCCTGACATGTAGGAAATTAAAGACGTATATAAATGAGATAGATCGAATATAAAAGAGCGAGGTGGGACTATTTAGCACGTAGCGCGACCTATGTTAGTTGGTATAATCAGAGATAGGTGGGCCTTATTCGATGGGCCAACTCATGGGCTGGTTCGTTTGCCTCGCTCTCTCGGTGTGTAAGAACGAAACTGACGTACGAACGAGGTAAAAATGGTGGACCGACCAAATGGACGAAAATCCAGGGGAAGAAGCGATAGCCGCTTTATCTCTACTACTTAAAAACAACGTAAGGTTTTCATTTCACCTTTCTTTCCACCACCCCTTCGTCCAACCTTTCATGTATATGATAATCAATCATCTTAATTTACTTACCTTATGAACTAATTTCACTTCAATTTACTTACCAAACTTCTAATCAAAATATAAGGTAATTCGCGGGCAGAATTTGATGAACATTTATTTACACAATCGCATTATTATTGATAGATAAATCACAAACTAAGGTATTAGAATATTTATATCCCGTGCATTGTTCTAGTTATTAGGTAAAGATCAGGAACTGTTGGAGCACAACGAGATCCTCTCTCTCACTCATATGATTAAACTTTTTTGGTGTAATATAGCTTAATATAGTATCAGAACCAATAAGAATGTTGAAATATTATGTTTGCCCCCTTGGTAGGTTCAGCTAACGGATACACTCGTGTGAATATGGGTCGCATAACACTACTAGTCTTCTATGCATCACTAGAGTTACTAAGGCCGTGTTTGGTTGCTCGCATCAAGCCGAACCAGGCCCGTGCGGGAAGGAAGAGGCCTGTTTGGTTGCCCGGTTTCATGCATCGCATGCTTCTTAAAGCAGCCTAGAGCCTAGCTCGCTGAAAACGCTCGAATCGGCAGTTTCTCGCGAGCCAGGCCAAGGCAAGCGCAAGCGAGCGGGCCCTTGCACGTGTGGAGACGAGAAGGATGCGAGGTGATTATGTGAGGTCTTCTTCAACCTCGAGTAAGCTTCTATCTAATCTCCTCCCTCTGATCTACACAACGGTGCTTTGATTCGAGGTAAGCTCTACACGAAAAGATGCACCTCGATGCTACGATTCCATTCAGGCTATCGGTTCGGAGTTTCGTCGGCCGTAAGTTCTTAATCTCATGTTCCCATTTGGAGCTATTATGGACGAATTTTGTCATTTTCGTTGTCGGATTCAGGGTTCCGCAGACCCTTGAGAGGTTCGAACTCTAGGGTGCGTACGAAGAACTTTCTCTTCCCAGCTCGCCTGCCCAACGATCCCACGGCCTAACTCTACGAACCAAAAGAACAAGAGACACAGGGATTTATCTTGGTTCGGACCACCTTGCAGTGTAATACCCTACTCCAGCTTTGTGGTGGATTGCCTTGAGGGGCTGAGGATGAACTAGTATAGTCACTACAAAAAAATACACTTCCGTGATGATACGTGTTTGTCACAGTAGGTCGCGTTTTTTGTCATGCATGTACATCCATGACAAATTTATGATAGAATCAAGATAGTCATACATGTGCTGTCGTAGAAGTGTTCCATGATATTACCAAAATTATCATCACAGAAGTGTCCACTTCCATGACGATAAATCGCGCGTCACAGAAGTGCTTTTGTCAAAGGTGATCGAAACATGGCATCCACCGTAACGGAACGCCGTTAAGCTATCGGGTCGGGTTTTGGATCCGATAACCCGTTAACAGCCCCGACCAATGGGAAATTTCCACGTGTAAAATTCTTATTGGCCGGAAGAAACACGTGTCAGCTCGTCAGTGGGTCAAATAGGCGCCTATCATACGTCGACACGTAGCACGGCCCAACAAAGGCCCATTCCTGTGAAAAGGCCGGCCCGTTTGACTTGGTTAAAAGGTGGCGGGCCGGCCCATGGAAAGCCTGTTAACGGCCTGTTCGCATTAGCCCATTTACAGCCCGCTAACCCAAGGCCTGTTATGCCCTATTCGAATTAGGCCCAGTAGGTCATCTGGGCCATCCAATATGATTCCAGCCCGTTTTCACTTCTGGCCCATGTATGGCCCACGACGTCTTTCGGCCCATATGAGACCCTATGTAACTCTTGGCCCATTAACGGCCCGTGGTGAAACTGGCCCGTAATGAATAGTGTATAACTTTACACCCATTAACGGCCCGTGGTGAAACTGGCCCGTAATGAACAGTGTATCACTTTATACCCATTAACGGCCCGTTATTCTGTTGGGCCATTTCCAGCCCATGTTATCTTTCGGCCTTCCCAGAGCCCATTTATTCTTGGGCTCATTTCCAGCATTCGTTTACTTACGACCCGTTACTGTCATTTTTTGCTTGTGGGCCAAATTCAGCCCGTGGTTACAGTCGGCCCGTTTGTGGTCCATTAATACGTTGGGCCGTTTTCATAGCGTCATCAAATACGGCATGTTAACGATGGCCTGTTATGGTCGGCCCATGAATGGACGATTCCAACTCTAGCCCGTTTACGGCCATAATGCGGCCTGTTATTGGCCCATGTTTGGCCAATCGATCATACGGCCCGTATAAGGCCCATTGATGATACGGCCCATAGAAGGCCCATTGTTTCTACGGCCCATAGAAGGCCAACTGTTTCTATGGCCCGTAGAAGGCCCACTTTTCTACGGCCCGTAGGAGGCCCAGTGTCACTATAGTAAATATTAGCCCATGGTTATTGTGGCCTAGTTTTAAAAAATAGGTTATTGCAGCCACTAGCAAACCGCGGAAAAAGAACTGCACTGACTAGCAGCAAACAAATAAACAAGACAACAAGGAAATAAATAAGCAAGCAACTTATGCTAGGCTATCACAACTATTACACATATTACATCCACTGGGCATCAAAGTTCGCCACCAGTGCAAATATAGGGAACAAAGCAGCATATAAACGCCACAGCAAAACAAGTCCAGAACTGAAACCACTTCAGAAGAGCTCAAGAAACAATATCCTGGGTACCCATAATGCTAGCAAGATGCTTAGCAAGCTTATTAACTTTCTCTTGTTTGGCGCTTAAGTCCTCCAGCGCTTGCTGTTGCACAAGAAAGTACGCATCTGAATTCTGCAGGGACTTCCTCAGTCCTTCAGCTTCCTGTCGCATAACATCTGACCGATGTCTTTCAACTTGAAGTTGAGACTCAGGAAGCCGAACTGATTCAGGCAACGAGTTTGAAGAGCTGGTGCCAGCAGTGGTAGCCAGTAACTCGAACACTACATCAAGACAAGACTTTGGGGTTGTCTCATTGTCTTCAATATAGTTTTTATCAGCTTTCTTGGAGACCAACATGGATGTCTCACTATCTTGAACCTTATCTGCATTACTTCCTTTACCATTGCATAACAGGGTACTCTTCTCCAATATTTTATCCGCGTTCTAAAAGAGAAACAAACAAACACATCTCAGGTTTACAATGTAGTATATGAAACTCATTTTGGTAAACCAGTTCAGTAGTAAGGTGGACAGGATAATAGCATGAAACAAACATATATCTATGTAGTATGGTCACTGTATGGTCTATATCATTCTAGTTTATGTTGCCAAATCAAGATAGATACAGTTCGAATCATATCTATTTAAGACAAAGCAGCATAGACAGAATATAAGTGTGGGAAACTACACAGCAATAACAACACTTGTAATGTGCATGGCATGAGAACATAACTGTTTATTCAATTGAAACTGAAATCAACATAGAGCAAGTTACAAAAGCAAACAGTCAAACACGTTGAAGAAAGAGGTTTAAAACATACCTGTTGCGCCATTGGAGTTTCAATTGCATCCTTCAAATTTGAAATTAGTTGGCATCAGTAAATACAGTGATGCAAGAGCAAAGTAGTATGAACCATAGCTACGGAACCTGACCTGAGAACAATTCTTCTTCTGCTTTAAGCGTTGACTTCAGGTTCGGAGTGGTGGTCCTTGTGATTTGGGCACTGCAGTTGCCTTACTAACTGCTCGTGTTTGGGTGCTCTGTGGTGGAGATGGTGTTGTGTCAACGGGAACTGGGTGTCTATCTGCTGGGATTGGGGTTAGAAGGGGTGTAGCTGGTTCTCTGTCCAACTGGGTAGGGGTACAATCTGCATGAGTGTGGGTTATGTGTGGTGGGGCTGGTTCTTGGGCAAGTACAACCGTGGTTCTATCTGCATCAACAGGTAGATCTTTTCTGAAGACCGTGGTTTTACTCCCACAGATATTGCCATCACTCCCTCCAATTGAAATGGCTGATAAACAAGAAAAGTAATTGAATGTACAAACATTGTAAGATAGACAGGTGCAATGGATAGTAGGGAAGAAAACAGGGCATGAAATAACTCACATTGATGTTGTCTAAGCAAACAGAATAGCAGGACATAATTTCACATATATGATGGCTAGTTAAACAGGATAGCATGACACAATTTCACATGTATGATGGCTAACTAAACAGGATAGAATGACATACTTCAAAATATGATGACTATGTAAACAGGATGACATGATATAACTATACGATGTGTCTATTAAAGTGGTTGGCATGCCATAAATCACAAACATGCCGTCGATGGAAACATGATGGCATGATATAATTCACAAATAAAATGACATAATTTAAAATATGATGACTATGTAAACATGATGAGATGATATAACTATATTATGTCTTTAGAAAATGGGTTGGCATGCCATAATTCAGATACATGCTGTCTATGTAAACATCATGGCATGACATAATTCAAATATATGATTTATATACTAAGGAAGTGAGCAAAGGGCAATCGCATATATGATGTGTCAACTAAGGAGATGGCATTCAATATTGTGTATATGATGTAAAAACTAAGCATTGCAATACAACATATGCATTATATGTGTAATATAACCCTGCCAAGTTTGAGCATACACCTCAGGGGGATAATAGGACTGGTCATCTGCCTCTAAATCCTCCTCTGAAGAGCTATCTGTAACCAGCAAAATATCTGCTTCAACAGGTAGCATTGTCTGCTCTGAAGACCTTGTTTTCACTCCAGATTTCTCCATCACCAATTCAAATCGTTGATGCACAGGAAGAGCAGTTGAATATACAAACATTGTCGACAAAAGCAATGAGAAATACAAAAAAAGGACGGCATGATATAATTCACATATATGACACTTGCCTAAACAGCATGGCATTGCATAATTCACATACATAATGCCTTGCAACAAGATAACATTGCATAATTCACATATATAATGTCTTGCAACAAGATGGCATTGCATAATTCACATATATGGTAATTAGACAATAAACAGGCGGCATTCACACAAAGCATGTCTAAACTAAGCAAATGACATAGCAATGCAAGATACCATACGCATGATATGAGCAACATAACCCTGCCAAGTTAGGGCATGCACCTCGGGGGGGGGGGGATATGACTGGTCATCTGTCTTTGAATCCTCCTCTGAGGAGCTATCGGTAACCAACAAGACATGCGCTTTGTGAGATAACATTGTCTGCTCTGAAGACCTTGTTTCCACTCCAGATTTTTCCATGACCGTGCCGAATGGCTGATGCACAGGAAGAGTAGTTGAATGTACTAAAATTGTTGACAAATTTAACACGTAATAAAAAATGATGGCATGATATAATTCACATATAAGATGACTGACTAACCAGGGTGGCATTGCAAAATTCACATATATGATGCCTGGCTA
Source organism: Aegilops umbellulata (assembly GCA_032464435.1). Lineage (NCBI taxonomy): Eukaryota > Viridiplantae > Streptophyta > Magnoliopsida > Poales > Poaceae > Aegilops > Aegilops umbellulata. The sequence goes on along the minus strand of CP136054.1, from coordinate 366,644,342 downwards.
GACAAGATGGCATTGCATGATTCACATATAGATAAAGAAACTAAACAGATGGCATTGACACAAAGCATGTCTAAACTAAGCAGATGACATCTTTAATGTATGCAGTAAGCAATGCAAGGCACCATATGCATGATATTACCAACATCAGCATGCCAAGTTAGAGCGAAGACCTCATGGGGTAAATAGGAGTGGTCTTCTCCTTCTGAATCCCCCTCATAACAGTTATCTTCCTCTTGATTACGATCCGAAATGGGTGGAGGGGGGCTGCCATTGCGCCCACCATGGAACAACGTCTGCATGAAGTTTTATTGCCACGCAAGGCTCGTCTCTTTTGCTCTACATGATCAGTTCCATTGTGTACAATAACTGGCATGCATAGGAATAAAACATAGTGAGATTATGTAAGGAGTGCATGCACAAATCCAGAGTGATGGTAGCAAACTGTGGATAGACCCAAAACCAATGATAGCAGGTAGATAATAGCTTTAGTTAAAAAATACAGATAATGGCTCCTTTAATGTTTGTTTGCACCCAACATGAAACTCATAGTAGACACCGGAGATTAACCAGATAGTAGACAGATAGTACTGATTGCTGCCCCAATATGTACCCCACAACCATTTAAGAACTCAAGTTTCAGCATTAGTTTGGACCTGACTCGGAGTCTAATAGGTGAACACGATGATAATGTAGCATGTCATCATATTAAGCGACGCATAACGTAAGCAGACACGGAAGAGTGCGACCTCTCTTACGGACCCGTGTAGTCCTCAAGGTCATCTGCTCAGTTGATGATGGTAATGCAGTTGCCGTGGCTGTCGGCGGCAGGGAAGAAGATTTGAGGCGGCGAAAGACAGTTTGGAGAGCGGATCCCTGCTGTGGTGAACCCTTCCGTCGTTGGAGCAGCTGAGCTGGGGTGGAACACAGCGCCGCAGGAGCAGGACAAACCACACAAGGCTTTCTTTGACACATATCATCAATAGAAGTAATTGAGTAAGGGCTTGCTTGAATTTGAGGATTCTAACAATGGAGGGATAGGAAATAGACAGGAATAGGATAGGAATGCACGTGCAAAATAGAGAATTTAAAAACACAGGATTTCTGCCAATCTGGGTGTTTGATTCACAACAATTGGAAGATCACAGGATGCAAAAAAGCATGGTGAGATTAAGTCAAACCACAAGAAAATATATGGTTATAATGCTATTATGCTACTATCTCTTAGTCTTGTGCTTGATGAATATATGAAAAGGAGGAGAAGTGGAAATTAGAATTCCTACGGTTTTTCTTTCAAGGAGACACTAAAGGAACAAATCCTATAGTTTTCCTTTGCTCCATTCCTTTGCACCAAATTCATGAAAAGTAGTACCATAGGAAACCTTCCAATTCCGATGTTTTCATTCACTTTTCCTTTCAAGCATTGGCGATTCTAGTAGGCAGGCTTGAGCAAGGAAAATCCTACACAAAAAAAATGTTTTGTGCTACTTCTATTACTTTGGACCCAGGCCACTGCCATACTAGCTCAACTCCCAGGCCCATCGGCAAATGCACAGCTCAAACGCGCAGAGATAAATAATGATGGCGTTCAAGAGAGTCCATCACTGATAGCTAAGTTGCCTAGTACCTCACTGCTTGTCATATAGTAGGATAAAATAATCGTATTTCCCGTTACTACAAGTGCACAGTGGACAATATATATATATATATATATATATATATATATATATATATATATAACATGTAGAGTAAAAAGAGATGCAACAAGTGTACAACCTCTTTGGCGAAGCCATGTCGATCTCAGCGTGATTGGGTTGGCCGGTGAGGATGCTCCGGCTGACTTGGCTGTCGGAGGAGGGGAAGAAGATCTTAGGCGTCTGGAGATGGAGCCCGAGGTACTGCTCCGCTGTGATGGAGGGTTTCGTCGTTGGAGCAACTCCGGTGAGTTGTACGACGCCGAGGCTGAAGCAGGACAAGAGAGACAACGAACAACGTTAACCTGAGTGGAATTCTAATATAATCTCCAGTACATGACGTAAAATACATAACCACAAAGTGCTAGATGTAAAACACATCAGCCGCTCATCACTGAACTTAACTGTCGAAACTGAATTTAACTGTCGAAACTGAACTTAACTGTCGAAACTGAACTTAACTGTCGAAACTGAATTTTGCTGTTGAAACTGAATTTTGCTGTCGAAACTGAACGCACTAGCAAGGTGAGGCTACAGGTCGGTCAACTAACTTCTTCATTTCTGGTCAGTCGATTTTGCAGCCGTTGGATATGAAATCAAGGGCCTGCGGTTCATCTTCAACCTCCACCCCCTGAGCCGGCCAAACAGCAGCCCCCCGCCGCCCGCGGTCGGCGGTGCGCCGGCCCGCCCGCCCCGAAAACACTCCCCACCGCTGGTCCGCCGCCCTGGCCATCCCTCTAGCCCCTCCCCCCCGTGCCAAGCTTTTTCTCTGGCGATCCCCACGCCACTGCCCCACCAACGCCCCGCCACCGCCGGCGACCACCGCCCCCATTCTGAACCCTAAGATAGATAGTGGGGTACCTCTCCGGCGACCCCCCTCCCCGCTGCGGCTGGTTCTTCCTTCACCCCGGCGAGCCCTCCCACCCCCTGAAAATCGACTGACCCAAAAGTCGATTCAGTCGACTGAAGTGTAGCTAAATCGGAGCAGCATCGCAAGCAAGAGCAAGAGCGAGGGCAGCATCGCGAGCAAGAGCAATAGCAAGAGCAGACCAGGCAGGGGACCGAGAGCAAGAACAGATCAACAACGTGAGCAAGAGGTAAAGCAGCAGCAGCTCCTACTGATGTGGACGTCGCCGCCGAGGGAGCGACGCCGTGGAGGAAGTGGCCGGTGACGCCGCCATGGATGGAGCAGCGCCGTGTCGGCTCGGGACCGAGCGCCGGCAGCACCGTGAGATCGAATCAAGAAGAAAATGCGGTGATTAGTGTACAACCTCTTTGGTGGCGCCGATTAGGGCACAACTTCATCCGAGGAAACAGTGATGATGATGCTCTTCTGGTGGTGCAGGTGAAGACGGTGGTGTGGGAACGGAGGTGGCACGAAAGACGAGGGGAACATCGGGGCAGCTCCTTGGAGGTGGAGGACGGGGTGGCTGAACCGGCGGGATGATGAGATCAACGACGGATCCTCATCCGGTACGGTGGATGAGGGACGTCGAGGTGTTGCTATGGACGACGTCGTCGGGGAAGAGGCTCCGACTGGGTGGCGGACGGAGCAGGCTGTGGGGTTTCGTCGCGGTTTTCACGGCCTCGGTGTATGAATGGGTGGGCGGATGGTATGGCAGTGGGGAACCATGGCTTAGAGACGTGCTTGTCCAAAATGTGGGGTAAGTTACGAAAGTACCCCCACTGATTTGAGGCGGTTCTTTCGGTTCAGGGGTACCACGGGCATTTGGCGTGTCGGGATTTCACAGGAGGTGGGAGTTTTCGCGCGTGTTGTAATTTCAGAATAGCAAGGCGCAGGTTGAGATGGAGGGAGTTGTCAGAGCACAACGAGACAAAGATATATCTTAAATATTTCGGGCTAACAAGGCGCGGGTTGAAGAGGCGGGAGTTTCGCAGCACGATAGACAGAGACGCTAGCTTGAATTTTCGGCATAACAAGGCGCGGCTTGAAATTTTGGAAGAACAAGCTTAATGTGTACAAAAAAAAGACAATTTGCACCTCAACACGCACAACACACACACAAACACCATTTAGACTAGAGTAAGGTACACGTGCACTGCACGCATGAGATTTGGCAACCAAATTATGAACAAATACCACATTATAGCATGCAAGCTTTGAGTCATATATGCATGATCTAGATGCTCGTTTAATTCTTATAGTTCATTTCATTCAAAATCATCTAGTTTTTATAAGAAAGCTAATCTATTTTAAGATTCATGGAATTGTGCGTCGTAAGACATAAAGTAAACACAAATAATGGCAAATCATGTAAAAAACATTTGGGCAATTCTGATATGGAAGATTCTAGAACAAATAAGAAGTGCTTGTGTTTTGATGTTTGTGCATTATGCTTAAGTTCAACCATGGAGTCTTCTAGATTATACATGTGGCGAAATCTGGTGGAATCTAGATGATATCCAATGGCCAGTAGTGCTCAAACTTGCCATCTTTGGACCATCGGATTCGCCTCATCCAACGACCATCTTTCAAAGTTAAAGCTACCCGCACACAATATAAAAAATATATATAATATATATATATAGGGGTATCGATATAGATATGTGATGCAAAAGCCGCCCATCATCTCCAATTAGAATAGTGTGTCCATGCACGGATGCGACGTGGCCAAATGATGTCTGCCATCGGTATCTCAAATTTAAATCAGTCTGACCTTGTTCAATGTGTATACATTACAACATGCTCGTTTCCAAACCACACCGCGCAGATCTCCGTTATATTCATGCATGCATGGGTTTCAAACATCAGGATCTCTTATTCAAATATTTGAATTCAACTTTACATTGATTATGACCTCACCTATTCAGCTATTCTTTTACACCCACACAATAGTCTTCTCTTTATAATTGTACCACTAACTTTCTCTCGTGCATGCATGCACACACACTACCAGTCGGCATTATCCATCGCACGCATGCAATCTTTTTCTTCAGGTCGGTCTCCCATGAAGGCACACACCAACACACATCCCCCTCTCCATCATATCGGGCATTCTTTATCTCTCACGCGTGCATGCGCAATGATCGATGTTCCTCTATGTATGTGTGTATATAGCTAGGTCTTTCATAGTTTTCCACACAAACCGATCAATCGAGATATCCAGTGAGGTCTCACCCTCTTTCCCACGTCCACATCGATCAATATATACCTATCTATATAGGATTAACATATATAGCTAATACACCCACATTAATTATATATCCAAGGTCCCCCTCTCATCATCCATGCCTTCTGCTTCATCTCTCAGATGCGTGCACAATGGCGAAGACAGGGGCAGTAAGGGCCCTGCCCCCTCCCCCCTAACATCACTATATATTGAGGCTAATATGAATGTGATCATTAGACAATTGCTGCTAAAAATGGTTTAAGTTCATGAATTGACCCTCCCTCGTAAAGGATTAGCAATGCTTTGCCCCCTAGCTCATTTATTTTTCATGGCTCCGCCACTGCACGCAACAGCGCATGTGTTCGCCCCCTCTCTCTAAATATCGATCTCGCACTTGTGCATTCCTTCATAGTCTCCCTCCATTCGGCCCCTCACACCATCTTCTAGCCCCCCACCGGATTTTGCCACATGTACAATCTAGGAGACTCCATGGTTGAACTTAAGCATAATGCACAAACTCAAAACAACAGTGGTTCTCTTTTGTTCTAGAATCTTCCGTATCATAACTGCCCAAACTTTTTATCTAGTTGAATTGCCATTATTTGTTTTTACTTTATGCTTTACAACGCACAATTCCATGAATCATAAAAGAGATTAAGGGCTTCTTTGATTCAAAGGATTCTCAAAGGAATTTTGGAGGATTCTAATCATTAGGAATTTTTCCTATCTTGGTTGTTTGATTCGTAGGATTGTAAACCATAGAAATTTTTCCATATGATTCATTTGCACTAGATTTCATAGGAAACATCCCATCCACTCAAACCTCTTTGAAAGAATTCTGCATTTTTTGTTGCACAATCAAACACTCGTACAATCTTGTAGGATTCAAGACGACATTCCACTATAATCCCATGTTTTTCCTATTCCTGCGTTCTTAGCTTTTTTATAAAAACTAATTGATTTTGAATGATATGAACTATAAGAATTAAACGAAGGGCTACATCAGGCATATATGACTCAGAGCTTACATGCTATAGTGTGGTATTTATTCATAATTTGGTTGCAAAATCTGATGCGTGCAATGCACGTGTACCTTACTAGTACTTCGAGTATGTGCAAAACACGTAAATTAGAATACCAATGGCATGCTACACAGTGTCTCTCTTACAGTTCATGAAGCCACGTGGCACATGTGGAGGCGTTGTCGCGACCTCCTTGCGTGGATTGATCACAGTGACGTGCTGCTGGTTCCAGAAGAATGTACTCATCCTCCCTGAGCGATACTGGCGGTACATGCACGAAGCGAAGATATGCACGCACGCCACACACGCACTCATTCCCTCGCACGCACATGCAGGTACACGAGCGGACGCAATTTTGTACCAAGATCCACCCCATGTGATAATTTGACGCGTGTAAAGTCGTTCACTTCATTGATGGTCAATTAATACAGCGCATGCAAATTGAGTGGACGTGAGGGCAGAAGAAAGACATTATTACTCCACTACGCGCATGCGAGTAGTTAAATCGTGGGTTGCTAGTAGTACTTCCATTGGTCTCCTTTGTATTTTGTGCCAATTTTTGACAGTAACATAATATTTACGCATTTGAGCAGTGTAGTACTTGAAATTTATGTTCCGCTAAACTCATCGGGTGCCGTTTCGGGCCTCGAAACCCAAACCATCAATTATGTTCCCATCATATTCGAAAGCCTGCTCACACCTACTAGTACGTACCAAACCTGAACGTGTTCCCACTATGCAGGTATTAGTACTAGTGCTAGTACTTAGGTTATAAAAAGGGGAACTACCTAACCGAAAATTACTCTACCTTTCCTCCTCATAAGTGCTTCTTCTTCGTCCGTCGTTGCCATGGCCGATGAGCAGAGCTCTAGGTTGAAAACTACTCGTAACAAGGGAGCGGCAACCAAGGCTACGGAAAAAAAGAGGGCTCGCCGCCATGCAGAGTCCTCGAAAGATCTCTCACGGGCAGGCGATGGCTCCCAGGAGCGCCCTAGCCGCGAAGGCGAACATGTCGAGCCGGCGGAGCTGGAGTCATTATCCCTCGATGGCATGCCCGATCAGCTCAATAAGCAGAAGGAGTTCATCCAAGGCTTGATGGAGTTGCTGAAGGAGAGCCTCGACGACATGCCCGCTGAGCTCAATCAGCAGCGGGAGTTGACCGCTGGCTTGGTGATGCTACTGAAGAAGAGCATTGCCTTGGAGAAGAAGGCGACTGGCGAAATCCTGCGACTTCGGGAGGACAATGCGAAGCTCTGCCACGAGATCGACCCGTTGAAGGAGAAGAACGCCGATTGGAAGAAGCTGCATGAGAATAGTAGTTCCTCGATGAAGATGCTGCAGGCCCTCGTCATGGAACAGAAGGAAGAGTTGGCGAAGCTCCGCATCGAGCACCCGACTGCTGTCAAGGTACGTAATATGGCCGTGGAATAGATGATGAAGGCTCGCGTCGAGAAATGCCGTGTCATGGACACAATGATGAAGATGGCGGAGGAGACGCGCAAGGAGATGGAGGTTGTGGAGGCGATGAAGAAGCAGTTACGACTCCACGGCGAATCAGATCATTTGGGGTGATAATCTTCCTTCTTGTTTTGCTCCTGTGTTTCATCTTTTGCTTCGGGTGTTTCGCCGCACGTGTCACGTTCTCTGCGAGGCATGAGTAGAACAATGGTTTTTTTGAGGGAATGAATAGAACAATGCTAACAATGAGATGACTATCAAATTAGATCATTTTTATCGCCATATGGCACTGGGCTGCCGTGTTTCGTGCTCCTCCGTCACAGTACTACTCTAGTGGAAAACTTGAGTATACCGCACGGTTCTTTGCTCCTCCTCGATCAGGTCGTCGGTGCGTTTATACGAGAAGTCAAATCACATGGCCCCGCCTTTCAGCAGTAATGAACCGTCAAATCACAAAGGCCCTTGCCTCTCGTGAAACGTACCAAGCTAGACTGGCCCGCTGAGGGAGTCCTAGATTAGGGGGTGTTTGGATAGCCGGACTATACCTTCAGCCGGACTCCAGGACTATGAAGATACAAGATTGAAGACTTCGTCCCGTGTCCGGAAGGATCTTTCCTTGGCGTGGAAGGCAAGCTAGGCGTGCGGATATTCAAGATCTCCTACCATTGTAACCGACTCTGTGTAACCCTAACCCTATCCGGTGTCTATATAAACCGGAGGGTTGTAGTCCGTAGGACAACCATCATCATACACAATCATACCATAGGCTAGCTTCGAGGGTTTAGCCTCCTTGATCTCGTGGTAGATCTACTCTTGTACTACCCATATCATCAATATTAATCTAGCAGGAGTAGGGTTTTACCTCCATCGAGAGGGCCCGAACCTGGGTAAAATAAAGTGTCCCTTGTCTCCTGTTACCATCCGACCTTGACACACAGTTCGGGACCCCCTACCCGAGATCCACCGGTTTTGACAACGACATTGGTGCTTTCATTGAGAGTTCCTCTGTGTCGTCGCTTTTAGGCCCGATGGCTCCTTTGATCATCAACAACGCTGAGGTCCAGGGTGAGACTTTCCTCCCCGGACAAATCTTCGTCTTCGGCGGCTTCGCTCTGCGGGCCAATTCGCTTGGTCGTCTGGAGCAGATCGAAAGCTACGCCCCTGGCCATTAAGTCAGGTTTGGAAGCTTAAACTACACGGCAGATATCCGCGGAGACTTGATCCTCGACGGATTCGAGCCACAGCCAAGCGTGTCGCACTACCTCGAGGGGCATGATATAGCTCTGCCTCCGAACAGTGCCCTGGAGGCCGCACACGCACCGACCCCGATCCTCGACTCGGAGCCTGCTGCGTTCTTTGAGGATGAATGGCTGGACGTCACCTCGGGGGCTGCGATCTTGAAGGCGACCAAGCCGAACCCCAGCCCCGCACTCCGCACGGCCCATGACTCCAAGGAGTCGGATTCTTCTCCGAACTCCGGGCCTCCCGTGCCCCTGCCGATCGAATCCGATTGGGCGCCTATAATGGAGTTCACCGCCGCGGACATCTTTCAGCACTCACCTTTCGGTGATATCCTGAATTCTCTCAAGTCTCTCTCTCTCTATCAAGAGAGCCCAGGCCGGACTATGGTCTGCGAGGTTGGGATTCGGACGACGAAGAAATTCAAAGCCCACCCAACACCCACTTAATAGCCACTGTCGATGATTTAACCGACATACTTGACTTCGGCTCCGAAGACTTCGACGGTATGGACGACGAAGGAGGAGACGAACAAGAACCAGCACCTGTAGGGCCCTGGACCGCCACCTCGTCATATGACATATAAATGGTGGACGCTCCAAAGGATGGAGATGGCGATGGAACAGCGGAGGATGACACCTTGAAAAAACAGCCAAAACGCCGGCGTCAACGGCGCCGCTCTAAATCCCGCCATAGCAGAAACGGTGATTCCGGCACGGCAGATAATACTACCCCGGATAGCACCGAAGAACACCAAATCCAGCAAGATTCGGCGCAGGAAGATGGAGAAGCCAGCCCTCATGAGAGAGCGGCAGAGCGAGAGGTTGAGGATGATAACTACATGCCTCCCTCCGAAGACGAGGCAAGCCTTGACGACGACGAACTCGTCGTACCATCAGACCCGGCCGAACAAGAGCGTTTCAAACGCAGGTTTCTAGCCACGACGAATAGCCTAAAGAAAAAGCAGCAACAGCTTAGAGCTGATCAAGATTTGCTAGCTGACAGATGGACTGAAGTCCTTGCAGCCGAAGAGTATGAACTTGAGCGCCCCTCCAAAAATTGTCCTAAGCGCAGGCCGCTACCCCAATCAGAGGGGGAAGCACCTACATTACCAATGCATGACATGGCAGACCAGCCACCTCGCGACTGTGACAGAGAGGCCTGTCGAACCTCTAAACAAGCCATGCCCCGGTGCCGCTCAACTAAGGCACGGGAAAATGAGCCAGACCTGCGAGACGTACTGGAGGATAAAGCAAGGCAAACAAGATCGATCTATGGATCGCGCAGACGCCCGACGACACGTGATGATGATCTTCACTCCGGACACAATAAATCCGGCCGGGCCGAACACAACAGGCATAGCTCTTCCGAGCTGCATCATGACATAGCCCAGTACAGGGGCGCCGCACACCCACTATGCTTCACAGATGAAGTAATGGATCATAAAATCCCAGAGGGTTTCAAACCCGTAAACATCGAGTCGTACGATGGTACGACAGATCCAGCAGTATGGATTAAAGATTATCTCCTTCACATCCACATGGCACGTGGCGACGATCTACACGCCATCAAATATCTCCCCCTCAAGCTCAAAGGACCAGCCCGGCACTGGCTTAACAGCCTACCAGCGGACTCAATCGGTTCTTGGGAGGACCTGGAAGCCGCATTCCTCGACAACTTCCAGGGGACCTATGTGCGGCCACCGGACGCCGACGACCTAAGCCACATTATTCAGCAGCCAGAAGAATTGGCCAGGCAATTCTGGAGACGGTTCCTAACAAAGAAAAATCAGATAGTCGATTGTCCGAACGCAGAGGCCCTAGCAGCCTTCAAACATAACATCCGCGACGAGTGGCTTGCCCGGCACCCGGGACAGGAAAAGCCGAAATCTATGGCAGCCCTCACGACACTCATGACCCGCTTTTGCGCGGGCGAAGATAGCTGGCTAGCTCGCAGCAACAACTTACCAAAGAACCCTGGTAATTCGGATACCAAGGACAAAAGTGGCAGGACACGTCGAAATAAGCAAAAGCACCGCGTTAGCAGCGACAGCAATGAGGATACGGCAGTAAATGCCGGATCCAGAGGCTATAAATCCGGTCAGCGAAAAAAGCCATTTAAAAAGAATACCCAGGGCCCGTCCAGTTTGGACCGGATACTCAACCGCTCGTGCCAGATTCATGGCACCCCCGAAAGGCCAGCCAATCACACCAACAGGGATTGTTGGGTGTTCAAGCAGGCAGGCAAGTTAAGAGCCGAACACAAAGACAAGGGGCTGCATAGCGACGACGAGGAGGAGCCCAGGCCGCCGAACAACAATGGACAGAAGGGGTTTCCCCCACAAGTGCGGACGGTGAACATGATATACGCGATCCACATTCCCAAGAGGGAGCGGAAGCGTGCGCTACGGGACGTATACGCGATGGAGCCAGTCGCCCCAAAGTTCAACCCCATGGTCCTCCTGCCCGATCACTTTTGATCGAAGGGACCACCCCACTAGCATCCGTCACGGCGGTTTTGCCGCATTGATTCTTGACCCAATCATTGACGGATTTCATCTCACAAGAGTCCTCATGGACGGCGGCAGTAGCCTGAACCTGCTTTACCAGGATACAGTGCGGAAAATGGGCATAGATCCATCAAGGATCAAGCCCACAAGGACGACCTTTAAAGGCGTCATACCAGGTGTAGAGGCCAATTGCACAGGCTCTGTAACACTTGATGTGGTCTTCGGATCTCTGGATAACTTCTGAAGCAAAGAGTTAATCTTCAATATAGTCCCGTTCCGCAGTGGCTATCACGCCCTGCTCGGACGAACCGCATTTGCTAAATTCAATGTGGTGCCGCACTACGCATATCTCAAGCTCAAGATGCTAGGCCCTCGAGGAGTAATTATGGTCAACGGAAACACTGAACGCTCCCTCCGTACGGAGGAGCACATGGCGGCCCTCGCAGCGGAAGTACAAAGCAACCTTTCAAGGCAACTCTCCAGTCCGGCCGTTAAAAAGCCGGACAATGCAAAGCGCGCCCGGAGTAACCTGCAACAAGACCGCCTGGCACGTTCGGAGCAAGCGTAGCAATACGGCCCCAACCCCAGCCATCGCAACATAGCGGAGCTAGTACCTCGAGTACACAATTACGCCCTTGAAATTCCATGGGCACAGGGGGAGGGGCACATTAACGGCATGCTTACAATACGGCGTCAAACGTACTAGGGGCTGCCGGATTTTTTTTACTTTCAGGACTCCACACTCTGGATAACCTGTTCGGCTTTGCTGCCGCACAGACGATGCAAGACCCAGGGAAGCAGACAAAGCTACGCCGCATTATGGAACTCTCAGGTGGTCTCTATTTCGAGCGATATATCTGTTTCTAAATTCCGCGGCCTGCCCTTGGTCAGGACATGTTAAATAGTCTAATATCGTTTTGCTTATCGCACTACTTGTATCGTTCGGCTTTGATAAATAGCCTCTCTATAAACAATGCATAGCTTTTCGCCTATTTTTTGCGTTGTCCTCTTTTAATATATATGTTCATTAAATAAACATGATCGCAACCGTACACCATGGTACGGCAAAACACGCCAGGTGCTTCAGTACCCTTCTATCTGGTGTGAGAAGTCCGTACACTTTCACAAGTGCGGCACCCCGAACTTATAGCACTATATGCATCGGCTCCGAATCATGATTTTGGTCACATGTTGGGTTTGCCCGGCTCCTATGTTTTGGTGCCTTACGTTCCGCTATATCGGCTAAGGTAGCACTAGGAGAACCACTGCGATTGTGCCCCGGTTCAGCTGGGTTAAGCACCTCAGTGGAGAAAGCTAAAACAGACTGTCATGATAAGGCGTGAGACCGGTCGCTGTTCGAGAGGTTTTTCGAGTCCTTAAAGACTTATGCCGCTTCGAGCGAGGAGCTGGCTATGTCCGGCCAAAGGCGTGGATAGCGCCCCGAATTCGGCTTTCCGAACTAGGGGCTTCGCCGAAATTTAAAATTATAACGTTCTATGGCTAAGTGAGAGTGTTCAAGCATTATAGTCCGATTGCCTGGATCGTTGTGCTGAGCGCCTCCCTCGAAGGACCCAACTATGGGAAAAAGAGCCCTCAGGTTTATCCCGAACACCCCAGCACTAGTGGCATGGGGGCAGAAGCCGACGACTGGCCATCTCTCCATTTTTGATAAACGACCGCACAGAAAATAATATTTTAAATTCAATAAGCATTGCTTAGCGCATATGAACAAGTTTTCAGCGCACAGGATACAAACGAGCGATTTCATTCAAATACTACATCTTTAGTACATTCATCCGCGACAAGGCGGGCTCCGGCAAGAACTTCCTTGTAGTAGTTCTCGGGCTTGCGATGCTCCTTCCCCGGCGGCGGCCCGTCCTTCACCAGCTTCTCTCCGTCCAGCTTACCCCAGTGTACTCTTACACGGGCAAGGGCCCTCCGGGCACCTTCAATGCAGGCGGAGCGCTTGATGACCTCAAGCTGTGGACAGGCCTCCACCAGCCGCCACACTAGCCCGAAATAGCTCCCAGGCAGGGCTTCTCCAGGCCACAGCCGAACTAGTAAGCCCTTCATGGCCTGTTCGGCCGCCTTGTGGAGCTCGACCAGCTGTTTCAGCTGATCACTCAAAGGCACAGGGTGTCCGGCCTCAGAATACTGAGACCAGAACACACTCTCCGTCGAGCTGCCCTCTTCAGCTCGGTAGAACGCGGCGGCGTCGGATACGCTGCGGGGAAGATCGGCGAACGCCCCTAGAGAACTCCGGATTCGAGTAAGTAACAGGTAGTTTACTTTTATATTCCTACTTTGCATTAAGAATGCCTTACCCGTTGCTATCTTTTTCACCTCCTCCAACTCTTGGAGGGCCTTTTGGGCTTCGGCCTTGGCACTCTTGGCGGTCCCAAGGGCCGACACGAGCTCGGATGCTTGCGCTTTTGACTCAAGCTCCAAACTCTCATGTTTTTTCATGAGGAGCTTGCAGCTCTTGCTGCACCTCGCCGACCTGAACCCCAAGCCTTTCTCGCTCGGCGCGCTCCTCGGCCGTTTTCTTTCTGGCCTCAGCCAGCGCCTGCTTCAGGGTTGCCACCTCGGTTGTGGCCCCTACAATAAGCAGTACAATCCTGTTATTTCTTTCTGCAATCAAGCCTCTCTATAGGCACCCTTTTTCTTTTTTAGGGTATTTCTTACCTTCTTTATCCTCGAGCTGCCGTTTGGCAAGGCCGAGCTCTTGCTCGGTCCGCCCGAGGTCCTTTTTAAGGACATCCACCTGCGTAGTCAATGCGGCGGTGGACAGCAGCGAAGCCTGCATACGCATATTTGACTTTTTGTTGTTAGACTCCTGTGAAAATTACTAGATCCTCTATTCGGCTTTTCTTTCCGAACACCGAACAGAGCATCAGGGGCTACTGTCTATGCGGTAATAATTTGACATATTTTTACTTACCTCGAAGCCTGTTAGAAGGCTAGCGCAAGCTTCAGTAAATCCGCTCTTGGCGGACTGAACCCTTTGGATCACCGTACTCATAACAGTACGGTGCTCCTCGTCGATGGCGGCGCCCTCAAGCACCTCCAGCAGATTGTTCGGCGCCTCTGGTTGGACGGAGGTCGCCGGCTCAGACGGCTTACTCCTCTCGGAAGGAGTTCGCCCACCGTGGACCGGGACTGTTGAGTCCGGCGCGGTGTCCGGCACAAAGCCGGACTTGGAGCCCTGGGGGGTTTCATCCCCTTTACTCCTAGGGTCCGGAGGATTGCCTTGCGGCTCCTCCAGGACTATCTCCTCCTGCCCTGGAGCTTGGCGGGATGCCACTTCGACGTCGTCCGCCCTGCAGGGGGAGACAGCGGGCGGAACAGAGTTCACGTCCGACGAATCCAGGGAGCCGCTCGACGAATCGTCGAGTTCGGCCCGGGGCGGGCTGCATAAATTACGAGCGATATTAGGGAAAGCCGCGCATTAAAAGAATATCATGAGTCACTCTGGTATATAAGTACTTACGATTTCGCCGGACGCTTGGTTCCGTCCGGCCACTCCTCTCCGCCCTCTTCGGCGTCGTGGGAGTAGTCCGGCGGAGGGGTCTTCCTTTTCCTCGACCCCTCGGCCTCCCCCGTTGGGGTGGCCTTCTTATTCTTTTCTCCCCCCGCTGGGGGGGGGGGAAGCTTTCTTGTTCCTCCTCCTCGTTTTCACGAGAGGAGAGCGTCGTGAACTCGTGAGATGACGAGTCCGACACCACCATATTGCGGGAACTCTTTCGAGTCCCGGTGGTTTTCTTCTTCTTGGCCTTCTTCTCCGGCACCACGTAAGGTGCCGGAGTCAACAGCTTCACTAGGAGAGCTGGGGACGGGTCTTCGGGCAGGGGAGCCGGACAGTTAATTGGTCCGGATATAGCCCGCCAAGCCTGTCAAAGGTAAAGGGAGTTTAGATCCCGCATAGAGTTAATCTATGAAGAAGAGCTTAACAAACCTGTCAAAGGTATAGATAGCTTACCTCGCTGGCGTGACGCTGCGAGCTGTATCCGCGGTCCTCGGAAGCGGATGTGGGGGACTCGGCGCCTTTGGTCAGCACCTTCCAGACGTCTTCATACGTCGTGTCGAAGAGCCTACTGAGGGTTTGGTGCTGCGCCGGGTCGAATTCCCACAAAGTAAAATCCCGTTGTTGGCATGGGAGGATCCGGCGGACGAGCATAACCTGGATCACATTGATCAGCCGGACTGGCTCGTTCACCAGGGACTGGATGCACGTTTGCAATCCAGTCACCTCTTTCTCATTACCCCACGACAGGCCCGTCTCTTTCCAGGACATGAGCCGCGTGGGGGGTCCGGATCTGAACTCGGGGGCTGCGACCCATTTCGGATCGCGTGGCTCGGTGATGTAAAACCACCCGGCCTGCCACCCCTTTAGGGACTCCACAAAGGAGCCCTCGAACCAGAGGACGTTGGCCATCTTGTCGGCCATAGCACCTCCGCACTTTGCCTGGGTGCCGGACACCACCTTGGGCTTGACGTTGAAAGTCTTGAGCCAAAGGCTGAAATGGGGGCGGATGCGGAGGAAGGCCTCACACACAACGATAAACGCGGAGATGTTGAGGATGAAGTTCGGGGCCAGATCGTGGAAATCCAGGCCGTAGTAGAACATGAGCCCCCGGACAAATGGGCGAAGTGGAAAGCCCAGTCCGCGGAGGAAGTGGGGAAGAAAAACTACCCTCTCATGGGGCCCTGGGGTAGGAAGAAGCTGCCCCTTCTCAGGAAGCCGATGTGGGATGTCCTTGGACAAGTATCCGGCTTTCCTTAGCTTTTTTACTTGGGCCTCCATAATGGAGGAGGCCATCCACTTGCCTCCCGCTCCGGACATTGTTGGAGAAGGTTGAGGAAGGAAGAGCGGACTTGGGCGCTGGAGCTTGAGTGCGCGAGAGATGGATTGGCAAAGGATGAAGAAGGCGTAGGTAAAAAGGTGAATCCTTATCCCTTTATACAAGCGGGTGCGGTTAGGCATCCCCACCTACCTAATAAAACTCACTTTCCTCCCAAGCGCCGTGGTAAATGGCGCGGTTGGGTTACCCACGTCCGTATTGATGAGAATCCCTTTAAAAGGGGCACACGATCTCTGCTTTGACAAGACGTGCCAAGGAAATCGCCTCGCTAAACACGCTGAGGTGGAACAATGAAAACAATTTATATAAAGAGCTTGGCCGTAGTGTTATGACGCACTGCGGAATACATCAGCAGATTTGATTAGTGCTAATATTATTCTCTATATGGCAATATGTGGAAACTTATTTTGCAGAGCCGGACACTATTTTTGGTGTTTACAATCTTCTTGAAGAACTTGGAGGAGGAACCCGCCTTGCAATGCCGAAGACAATCTGCGCGCCGGATTCGTCGTTATTGAAGCCTGGTTCAGGGGCTACTGAGGGAGTCCTGGATTAGGGGGTGTTCGGATAGCCGGACTATACCTTCAGTCGGACTCCAGGACTATGAAGATACAAGATTGAAGACTTTGTCCCGTGTCCGGAAGGATCTTTCCTTGGTGTGGAAGGCAAGCTAGGCGTGTGGATATTCAAGATCTCCTACCATTGTAACCGACTCTGTGTAACCCTAACCCTATCCGGTGTCTATATAAACCGGAGGGTTGTAGTCTGTAGGACAACCATCATCATACACAATCATACCATAGGCTAGCTTCTAGGGTTTTGCCTCCTTGATCTCGTGGTAGATCTACTCTTGTACTACCCATATCATCAATATTAATCTAGCAGGAGTAGGGTTTTACCTCCATCGAGAGGGCCCAAACCTGGGTAGAATAAAGTGTCCCTTGTCTCCTGTTACCATCCGACCTTGACGCACAGTTTGGGACCCCCTACCCGAGATCCGCCGGTTTTGACACCGACACCCGCCCTCTAGCCTTTAAAAAAATGTATACTTTTGTACATCAGTAGTATCGATGGATTGCGCCATGGAGCAAAACTTGAAATTAAAAAAAAGGTGGTACATATAGAGAGCGCTTGTCGCCAAATTATGCATATAGTACTATTAAAAAGGCTAGTCATAATAATGGTGTCCAGCACAACCCACCCCTCAAATAAAACTAAGAGGGTGCTTGGATACGTTTTAGTCCCATGACTAAAAGTAGTGAGACTAAAACATGCTAGTCTCACCCATGCTTGGATCCAAATACTAAAAAGGCTAAAATCAAGTTAATGAGCATTTATTATCCTCCAAACCCTCCAATCCAGAACTCGCCTGTGTTAAAGGAGAGGAGTTAAATGAGTAGAGAGAGGACTAATCCACATTTTAGTAGGGGTACCCCTGACTAAAAAAATTTAGTCTCAAGACTAGTTTTAGCCCCTCTTTAGTCAGGGGTGCTTGGAACTTTAGCCTCTTAAAGAGACTATTTTTAGTCAAACTAAAATAAGTCCCTTGGATCCAAGCACCCTCTAAGCATCCTGGAATTTTTTGACAAAACTAAGCACCCTGAAATTCTTTGACAACTAAACTGCTGGCTATATGATGTTGGCCATATATATTGTACGTATATAATGTGAAGAAATGAGTGGTAGTACTATACCAACTAAAAGATGAAATGTAAGAAACACTAGTATGTACGTACTGAAGAGTTAAAGTAACGAGAAGAAACATAATATAGTTCTGTTGGGGGCTCAGCACAACACACCCCTCAAATCAAATTAAGCACACCTGAAATTAAACTTTGCAACTATTCCGGTAGACACTGCATTAGAACCACCATGAGCAACGACACTGCCACCTTACTCGGAGTCCTCGTCCTTGACTTCGTCCTTGTCCCTCTTCCTCTTGGCCGATACTTCTTTGCTTGAA
This sequence comes from Aegilops umbellulata, assembly GCA_032464435.1. Classification (NCBI taxonomy): domain Eukaryota; kingdom Viridiplantae; phylum Streptophyta; class Magnoliopsida; order Poales; family Poaceae; genus Aegilops; species Aegilops umbellulata. The sequence continues at coordinate 366,626,467 of CP136054.1, read as the reverse complement.
CCGCACACTTGGCTGTTGCTCTTCATCCAACCCTTGTAGATATTGAAGCAAAGGTAGCCATCCATTGCAGCGTAGTGGATGTGGTGTATATCTAGTACATTCCGCTGCCATGCATGATGATGAAACGTGTAATGAGGTTTCTCCAGCTTACCGTATGAAGGATGAACCATGGCTCCTGCCAGGGTCAGCATTGAAGGATGAAGAGAGGACACCAGCCGATTCTTCTGGAGGTCGAAGGTGTTGCCTACAACGAGGCCTATTCGACGCATGACTTCTTTGTCGTTACCAAAGTCTACAATAACGAATTTGACTAGGTTGCTCCCGAGGAAGTCCTTAAAATCCTGGCACTCATCGTCGGCATGGCATATGTGGTAGACCAAGCATAAGTCATGCACGCAAACCTGGATCACGGCGGGCTTCTTCCTCTCTTCGTCCTTTATATCCTTCTCTCGTCCCAGGACTGTGGTGTACTCAACATCTAGCCCAGCGACCCACTCATCATCTGAGTTTTCGAACATGCGTCTGAAGCGAGAAAGGCATCCTTTCACCGTCACGGAAGAACGGGTGTAGATGATGTCGAACTCATCGCCAGTGATGGCTCTAACCTTGTACTCACCCTCGATCATGGAGATTTGGGACGCCATGGATTTGGGAGGAGGGTTAGGATTAGTGGAATTGCCGTAATGTGAATGGACGGGACGACTAGGAGCGAACCGCTGTAGTATTGAAGGACGTGCGGGGACAAGTAGGAGCGAACTGCCAGCGTGCGAACGGCAGGGTAGTGGCTTTCCATTCTCCCATGATACGGGCTTCCCAGAGCCCTTGGATCTGAGATCGAACGGTTGCATGGCGTGATTCTAGACCTATGGGTGAATATCCTATCCTGGAGGGTTATTCTGCAATTTTTCAGCAACTTAGCATGCGATCGTTTGATCTTAGATCCAAGGGCTGCCAGCAGCCCGTATCATGGTCGCGCCTACCACGACCGTTGCATCGCTCGTGCGGTCGCGCCCTTGGAGATTTAACACGGTGCGTTAGGCTATCTGATGTTGGCATGTCATACATAGTCATCACTTAGTCACTCATACTACAACAAGGTTGGCTATAAGTGTATTTTTTTACTCCTCTCTATCTCTTTCTTCGTATTCAAGGAAGAAACGGTGCTAAGCGCGTGTATTTATTGCATTTTCCAAGGAGTGACCTCTTCCAATGAAATGGTGTTGCCAAGTTTGCTTCATTTCATTAGCTATAGACTCAAAATTGTCTTTTCACCTAGGTACACGCGCTTAGCACCGTTTCTTCCTTGGGTCACCAAACTAGTCTCTCTCTTCTTGGTTAACTTGGCACATCAGACTATATGCCTATGTGGAAAGCTTAAGCACCTGTAGGAGCAAGTAAAAGTAAGTACAATAGCGCACTTTACATGGCATTTTTGCATATGTGGAGGAAAGAGAGGCAAGGAAAAAGTGGAGAAGTGGGCTCTCATGCAAGAGCCAACCTCTACTACATGGTGGAGTATTGGGAGAGGCACCTGTATGGAGGTGGTCAGGAATCTGGGAGACTCATGCTGGTCGTAGCGCCGCAGTTAAAATGATAATGGCAATTCAAATCACGGGGCCCCACTTGTCCAGCAGTAACTCGTTGTCAAATCACACAACCCTACGTTTGCAGCAGCCTACTCCCTCCTCTTCTCGCGTCTCTGTCGAACCGACTAGGAGGAACTACCCCGCCGCCTACCACGCAGGAAAAGCCCCGCCCTCGACTTTTAAATAGTATACAGTATACTAATTTTGTATCCATGGATTGTGCCCGCGCCATGGAGCAAAGCGCCTAGAAAACGGAGGAGAGACGGCGGGCTTGTAATATAGAAGAGGGAGAGGCGAGATGGTGGTTTTGGAATGGATATGATGGAGAGGAGAGGAGGTGGTTTTGCAATGGAGAAGATCAGAAGAGGGAGAGGCGAGATGGTAGTTTTGGAATGGAGATGATGGAGAGGAGAGGAGGTGGTTTTCAATGGAGAAGAGGGAGAGGAGCGTGCGGCAGCGATTTAGGATTGGACGAGAGGGCCGGCGCGCTGTGACTGGATCAAAATCAAAATCAACTTACCCTTCAATTAATGAAGCGGCCCCACATTAACTAGTCTCCCTTTTATTCTGTGTCATAATTGACCATGATTTTCGCACATAAAATAAATGTTATACGTTGAAAAAATAATATAATTTGAAAGTACATTTAGATACGAACCAAACGATACAATTTTTGGTGACACGCATTCACATTTTGCTTGTCAAATACAGTACGTGGTCCAACTTTGACCCAAAATACGCAAAACAACAAAAAATACTTCCAAGACCAGCGCCGCTCTTCTCCTCTTAAACCACCGCCGCTCCTCTCTTGTTCCAATCTAAATGCAGCGCCGCTCCTCTCCTCTTCCATTTCAAAACCACCGCCCCTCCTCTCCTGTTCCAGTCTAAAACCAGCGCCGCTCCTCTCCCGTTCTAATACAAAACCAGCGCTGCTCCTCTCCTCTTCCATTCAAAAACCACCGCCGGCGAGTGAAGGTGCTGTGGAGAAGTAGATCGATGGAGGAGTACAACCGATACGTGAGGATTGCAGACGGCGACCCTGTGAAGCTAGCTAGGATGTTGGAGATACAGTCTTGGTTTGACAACAAGGACCAACTAGCGGCGACGACGACATCCATGGCCAAATATCTGCAACAGAGCGAAAAGGCGGCGATACTCCCGGAGGGAGTCGCGCCGGAGTACATAGAGCTGCTCCTCTGGGCCATGGAGCAAACAGATTCACCGAATCCGATCGTGAGGGAGAGGTGGTGGGAGTATCGATCCCAGATGGAGCATCCACCAGAGATTGAAGGATCGAGCATCTACAGGGTGCCGTTTGTGAGGGTATCCTGCTAGAGCGAGCCGATGGAGTCTTCGTCGACCGAACCCAACTGCAAGAGGAGAAAAGCAGTTGGTCCGACGACGCTTCCCTGCCATCGTCTCCCTCGCCGTTCACATCGTCTCACGGGGCGGCTGTCTGCCGCCGAGGAATAGGAGGGGGCTGCCCCCCAGCCCAATAGTCGGGCAGGTTGTGAATTGTCAGGAGGAGCTTAGGGTTGTCAGTATTTGCATGTTGTGAATTGTGTTTTGTGTTGTGTATTTTGAGAGTACTTTCAGATATGAATGTCTTTTGAATTTCAGATTTGCAGTATTGAGCATATGAAGTATTTTATGAGTTCTAGAGATATATTTTTAGCACTTTAAAAAAATGTAGTTTCATAGGAGTATAAAAGTGCAGACGATGTGATTCTCAGAGAAGAAACTGCAAGTTTCAGTTTCAGATAAGAAACTGCAAGTTCAGTTTCACATAAGAAATTGCAAGTTCAGTTTCAGATAAGAAACTGCAACTTTCAGAGGCAGAGCATTTATATTAACACGACCTTTTCAAATAGGGTTAACATCATGTTGGAAGTTTTATTCATGGTCGAAAATGGAACTACCAGCCAGTTAACATCATGCTGATCAACATTCATGCATAGCACATTGTCGGTGTACTAAAGTAGGGGTACCTTAGTACCCCGAACTTGTGCACGGGCAGTCGTAGCACCCCGCGGCAAGGCTTGCCAGGTGATCGCCAAAACTCTCCATGGTCCCTTTTTGGGCCATCCAAGAACAAAGTATTTGAGCCAACGCCCCGGCAGGAGGAGCTTGCCGGGAAGGCCACCCGAAGAGAGCAAGGCCCCGGCAAGAGGAGCTTGCCGGGACGACCGCTCGAAGCACAAGGCCCCGGCAAGAGGAGCTTGCCGGGAAGGCCGACCAAGGCACGACAAGAGACTTGCTGCGACGCGCCCCGCGTCCCGGCAAGGACCGGTGAGCGACAAGCTCCTGGGCGCGACAAGGCATCAACCGCGGCAAGGCGCTTGCCGCGGCAAGTCACCACCCCGCGCCTGCGTTCCAGCTCATCCACCCACGCGTCACTCTAGGGCCATTCCAGGCGTACGTGGCGAGAGGCTGTGCAGCCAGGGGCATGCGATGGCGAAGCAACGCTGAGAGGGTAGCCGTCGTGGAAAACGGTGGCGCCCCTGACGGTCCCTTTTCTACATTGTTTGGGCGACCCAGACGGGCATTTAATGCCCTTGTCCCCTGCTGTTAGAGTTAGGTATGATAGCACTGTGCAAACAGCTGTACCCAACATAGTGTTTTCCAGTTTTGCCCCCACCTACGTTGCCACCTGTGGGTAACCCCTTGCACATATAAAGGGAGGCCCCATGCGCAACGAGGAAGAGGGGGAGGAGGCCACTCACGCTTGGTCTGATCAGTTGCCTGAGTGTACTGTAGCACTCAGCGCCCCCGCAACAAGAACACAATACAAACCACAAAGCAGCAGTAGGGTTTTACGCATCCGTGCGGCCCGAAGCTGGGTAAACCCCTTGTGTGCATCGCCTCGATCCGCTCTTCGCGCGACCTCCGCCCCCCGCCGAACCAAGAAAGGGGCTCGGTCCCCATAGGTGTTCGTGGAGGCAGATTTCCCCGACATCTTTGGCGCGCCAGGTAGGGGGCGTCGAGGTTGTGTGAACCTGATCCGACGTCTGCACAGGCTAGATCTCCATCATCTTCATCGACATGCCACCTAAGAAGAAGGCTCCGGAGGTGGCTGGTCCGTCCACGTCGAACCCACCGCCCTTGGAGAAAACGGGTGGTGGGGACGGCACCGGCGGCGGAACAGGCATCGGCGAGCCAGCTCATGGTGCCACGACGTCCGAACATGCACCGCGCCCCTCTCAGGAGGCGCGGGACCAGCAGCGTCTTGGCACTCACGGTACCATACGCTCGCTGGACCCAGATTGAGCTGGCGGATCCCAGGGTGCTCAAGGCCAGCATGCACACCAACGTGCTGGCGCGAGCGTGGCGCGACTGCCTGGTCCGGGTGCTGCTCCTTCTAACGTAGTTAGAAGTTAGAGCACATCCCGCTCCACGCGCCGCTCGCCACCGCTGCCCGCCACTCCAGCAGAAGCTCTAGCGCGAGCTCAACTGCTCCTAGACTACCCTCCAACGGCGGACAAGCTCGACGACTGGAGGGCCACGATACAGAGCCTCATCGGTTTCGCTAACGGCGACACCCCGCGGCAGCACAGTGCATCGCAGCCGCGGCAGGTCGGCCAGGCGAGAACCGATGGCGCCAAGACCGGTGGGGGTGCGACCACCGTGCACTCCCCGCCCCAAAGGCCAAGATCGCCGACTCGCCGGAGCCATCACGACAACGACTCCACCGCGTCGTCAAATCCGCGAACTCGTCGCGATCAACGCCAAGTTCTTCACGAACGAGAGCAAGAGGACGCTCGTACTCGCATCGAGCGTCGGAGAGAAGCGCGGCGTCAATCAGACCAGCGCGCTGGGCCCTCTGTCGACATGCATGTGCCGGGGGGACCAGGCGACCTGCCGTACGTGGTAGGCTGCCCTGCGTTCACCCGTGAGTTGCGACAAGTCCAGTGGCCCAGCACGAAGAATTTCAAGCCAGACGTACCAGAGAAGTACGACGGCAAGTCGCATCCGTCGGAGTTCCTCAGCATCTACACCATTGCGGTGCAGGCTGCTGGAGGGCGAGACGACAAGATCCTTGCCAACTACTTCCCGCTGGTACTCAAATCCAACGTCAGATCCTGGCTCATGCACTTGCCGGACAACTCCATAACCTCCTGGACAGACTTGTGCCATCAGTTTGTCGTCGCCTTTACAGGTGGCCACAAACCCCATGGCCAAGCGAGCGACCTCCATCTGCTCGTCCAGAAGGAAGGGGAACCCTTGCGCAAGTTCATCCAGAGATTCAGCCGTGTACACTACAACATCCCAGACGTCCACCCCGCCGCGGTCATCAGTGCGTTCCATCAGAACGTGCGTAACCGCAGGATGCGGGAGGAGATGGCGATGTGCAAGATCAAAGACGTCAGCGAGATATATGCCCTGGCCGACAAGTGTGCGCGTGCTGAGGAGGGGAGGAAACTCCCCGGAGAGAACACTGGAGCAGGAGAGTCTGACAGTGAGGATACCGCCCCGGCAAGGAAGAACCGACGGCGGAGCAACAGGAAGAAGAAGAGCCAAGAAGTACTGGTTGTTGAGCAGTCCGGCGATGAAAGCGGCGCCAAGAAGGCCCAGGCTGGTAGCTCTGGCAAGGAGGTTGCCGGATGCGCCAACTGCCAGGCTGTGGCGGTCGCCGACAAGCGGGACGGCACCAACAAACAGTACTGCAAGATCCACCGCACCAAGGGCCATGACCTCCAGAGCTGCAAGCAGGTCGAGCGGCTCGTCGACCTGCAGAAGGCCGAGTACGAGCGACGCGACAAGGAGAAAGCCCGGGGAGGTGGCGGAGGATCGGGCACGAAGCGCCCCGGCCAGGGAGGACGCCGCGACAAGGACAAGCAGCGGCAAGCAGACAGACCTCCCCGCAGCCGCGACAAGAACGAAGACGACGACGAAGACGAAGACATGGATGACGTCGAGACCAGTGAGCAGGAGTTTCAGAAAGCCACAGAGGTCTTGTGCGTAGAGGGCGGTGCTTCCCTACATACTTCTCACCGCCAGCTCAAGCAGTGGGCGCGGGAAGTCAATGCAGCGGAACCGCCCGTCGAGTCACGCAAGCCTCTGAAATGGTCCAGCACGCCTATCATCTTCGATATTGAGGACCACCCGGACCGCACAACTGCGATCGGGTGCTTGCCGATGTTGGTCTCACCAACAGTCCGCAACCTCAAGGTCACCAAGATGCTAGTCGACGGCGGGGCCGGCATGAACCTGATCTCCTCCGCTGTGCTCCGGAAACTCCAAGTCCCCGACAGCGAGCTCGAAGAGACCGGCACGTTCCAAGGAATCAACCCGGGAAGGAGCAAGACGAAGGGGAAGATAACGTTGCCAGTGACATTTGGCAGCGAGCTGAACTTCAGGACAGAGAGGATCACTTTTGACGTTGCCGACTTTCCATTGCCCTACAATGGAATTCTCGGCCGTCCAGCGCTCGCCAAGTTCATGGCAGCCTCTCACTATGCATACAACATGCTCAAGATGCCAGGCCCGATAAGCATCATCTCTGTCCCCGGCGACAAGAAGGATGCCCTTATCTGTGCCGACAAGATCTACCGGGAAGCAGCAGCCGCAACGGATCACAAGCCACTTGCCGCTGAAGCTCCCGGAGGGAAGAAGAAGGCCAAGCCCGGCAAGTGCTCTGGTGCCCACTCCGGCAAGCGCACCTCTTCGGAGTGCTGCGCTACCGTCGAGGACGCGCCATCGAGCTCCACCGGCAAGAGTAAGAAGCCAATGGCAGCCCCGTCAATGACCAAGAAGGTGTCCGCTAAGGAGGACGACACTGGTGGTACCTTCACCATCAGTGCCACTCTCGACCCCAAATAGGAAAGCGCGCTCGTTGCTTTCCTGCGGGCGAATGTCGATGTGTTTTCCTGGCAACCATCTGACATCCCCGGCGTTCCCAGGAAAGTAATTGAGCACCACCTCGCCATCTGTCCTCACGCGCGGCCCGTCAAGCATAAAGTCAGGAAGCAAGCGGTGGAGCGCCAAGAGTTCATCGCAGAAGAGATCAAGAAGTTGGAAGCGGCAGGCCTCGTCAGAGGTGTGCTCCATCCGACGTGGTTGGCCAATCCTGTTGTCGTGCGCAAAGCAAATGGGAAATGGAGGCTTTGCATCGACTTTACTGATGTTAACAAAGCTTGTCCCAAAGATCCCTTTCCCTTGCCGCGCATTGACCAGATTGTTGACTCCACGGCCGGATGTGACCTGCTTTCATTTCTTGACGCCTACTCAGGATACCATCAGATCTTCATGGCTGAAGAAGATGAGGAAAAGACCGCATTCATCACTCCATGTGGCACGTACTGTTTCGTATGGATGCCTTTCGGTTTGAAGAATGCTAGTTCGACGTTCGCGAGGGTTGTCCATACCGCTTTTGAGCCGCAAATCCACAGAAATGTGGAAGCCTACATGGATGACATAGTGGTCAAAAGCAGGGACAGGGCAACCCTGATTCAAGATTTAGAAGAGACCTTCACGAACCTGCGCAGGATCAGCCTCAAGCTCAACCCCGAGAAGTGCGTGTTTGGAGTCCCTTCCGGCAAGCTTCTCGGGTTCTTCGTGTCTCAGCGAGGAATCGAAGCCAATCCAGACAAAATAAAGGCCATCGAGCAGATTGAAGCACCAACACGCGTCAAGGATGTACGAAGGCTTGCCGGCTGCGTCGCGGCTCTCAGCAGGTTTATTTCCAAGTCTGCAGAACGCGCCCTGCCATTTTTCAAAGTTTTGAAAAAGGCGGGTCCAGTGAAATGGACTCCGGAAGCAGAGGCTGCGCTGCAAGACTTGAAGAAATACCTGTCCTCCGCTCCAATACTTGTCGCGCCTAAACCACAAGAGAAGTTGCTGCTGTACCTGGCGGCAACCAATCAAGTGGTTAGTGCTGCGTTAGTAGCGGAGAGGGAGGCAGATGACGAGCTAGCAACCGCGGCAAGCGTGTCCAGCGACAAGCAAGAGGCTTCCCCGACAAGCTCTGGCCCCGACAAGGATGAATCTGCGCAGGAGCGGGTGGAGGTGCAGAAGAAGAGAATGGTGCAGCGCCCAGTTTACTTTGTTAGCTCCCTTCTGCAGGGGGCTAGGTCAAGGTACTCTGGTGTGCAGAAATTGCTTTTCGGCCTCCTCATGGCCTCGAGAAAGCTGCACCATTACTTCCAAGCACATGAGATTACGGTTGTCACCCGCTTTCCGCTGAAGAGGATACTGCAGAATCCAGAAGCCACAGGCAGGATTGCCGAGTGGGCACTGGAACTGTCAAGCTTCGGTCTCAAATTTGAGAGCACTTCAACTATCCAAAGCAGAGCATTGGCGGAGTTCATAGCAGAGTGGACACCGACACCAGACGAAGAAATCCCAGAGACGAGCATCCCCGTCAAAGAAGCAAGCAAAGAGTGGCTGATGTATTTTGATGGTGCCTTCTCGCTGCAAGGCGCCGGTGCTGGCGCGTTGCTTATCGCGCCCACCGGAGAGCACCTCAAGTACGTAGTCCAGATGCACTTCCCCAAGGAGCAAGCAACCAACAATACTGCAGAGTATGAAGGTTTGCTTGCCGGTCTCAGGATCGCGGCAGAACTTGGGATCAAGAGGCTCATTGTCAGGGGTGACTCGCAGCTTGTCGTCCTCCAAGTGAACAAAGATTACCAGAGTCCGTTGATGGAAGCGTACGTTGATGAAGTGAGGAAGATAGAAGAGCACTTTGACGGCCTGCAAATGGAACACGTTCCGAGAGCTGAGAACGACATTGCTGATGGCCTGTCGAAGTGCGCAGCATTTAAGTTACCTGTGGAACCAGGAACCTTTGTGCTCAAGCTGACTCAGCCATCCATAACACCATCAACCGGACAGAGCAAGAAGAGGAAGTTGGTCTCCGGTGACTATCTTCCGGCAGAGCTCCCCGGAGCCGCCGCCAAGAAGGTCCCCAAGATCGACGCCAAAAGCGCCGAGGAGCCGTATGCTCCGGCAAACCCCAGGGTTTGTTCCGTAGAAGCAGGCGCTCCCAACAAGTTTTGCTCCGGCAAGCTTGCCGGGGAACGTCAAGCTCCGGCTGAGCCCCAGATCCTCGCCGTAGAAGCGGACGTTCCCGCAGCAGCAGATGTGCCTTCAGTCCTTGTTGTCGAGCCACAGGCTCCAGCATGGGCGCAGCAGACTGTCCATTTCCTCCAGAACGGAGAACTTCCCGAAGAACAAGAAGAAGCGGAAAGAGTAGCCCGGCGCTCGAGTATGTACCAATTCGTCGACAACACGCTGTACAGAAGAGGGCGCAACGGTGTGAAATTGAAGTGTATTTCCCGGGAAGACGGACAGAAGCTGTTGGCAGAGATACATGGAGGCATATGTGGTCACCACATTGGCGCAAGAGCACTTGCCGGCAAAGCGTTCCGGCAAGGTTTCTTCTGGCCGACAGCCCTCCAGGATGCAACTGCACAAGTAACCAAGTGTGAAGCGTGCCAGTTCCATTCCAAGCAGATACACCAGCCAGCTCAAGCTCTCCAGACGATCCCTTTATCCTGGCCATTTTCGGTCTGGGGGCTCGACATCCTCGGCCCCTTCCCCCGAGCTGTCGGGGGCTTTGAGTACTTGTACGTCGCAATCGACAAGTTCACAAAGTGGCCGGAAGTGGAACCAGTGAGGAAGGTGACGGCACAGTCAGCAGTCAAGTTCTTCAGGTCAATTGTTTGCCGCTTCAGGATCCCCAACAGGATCATCACCGACAGCGGTACGCAATTCACGAGCCGCGCCTTCATGCAATACGTCCAAGATCTCGGCGCCAAGGTCTGCTTCGCTTCTGTTGCTCATCCTAGGAGCAACGTTCAAGCGGAGAGGGCCAATGCCGAAGTGCTGCGCGGGCTCAAGACCAGAACTTTCGACAGGCTGCACAAGTGCGGAAGAAACTGGATCGAGGAGCTGCCAGTGGCTCTTTGGTCGATCAGAACGACGCCAAATCGAGCCACTAGCCATACACCATTTGCTCTAGTCTATGGAGCAGAAGCAGTTACCCCCACGGAACTCGTATACGGGTCACCTCGAGTGCTCGCTTATGATGAGCTTGAGCAAGAGCGGCTGCGTGAAGATGACGCGCTGCTCCTTGAGGAAGATCGTCTTCAGGCTGCTGTGCGAGCCTCTCGCTACCAGCAAGCTTTGCGTCGCTACCATAGCCACGAAGTTAAAGCCAGAAGCTTCGAGGAAGGCGACCTTGTTCTTCTACGTGCTCCGTCCGCCAAGAATCATAACAAGTTGACGCCGAAGTGGGAAGGCCCTTACTGGGTGAGACGAGTCACGAGGCCCGGCACTGTCCGCCTTGAGACCGAAGATGGCACTCCGGTGAGCAACTCCTGGAATATTGAGCATCTTCATAAGTTTTACCCGTAAGGCGCGGTTGTCGGGCCCCTTCCGACAACCAACCTTTTGTACAAGTCTTGCCGCTGTTGCATGTAATCCTTTGTACAAAGCCAGGCGCAGACCCTGAGCAGCAGTAAATGAAGCGCTGGCGCCCTAAGTTTTAGCATGCATGCTGAGTCGAGTCTCGTCCTTGGTTAGGGTTGATAGTGCCTAACAGCTGCTAACCCCTAGCTTAGAGGTCGAGTCTGCGTCCTTTTTTCCTGTTCCTTCGTTTCCCTTGGTTCGCAGGGTTTTGCATATCCTGGCCAGACCGCTTAAGGACGAAGAAGAGAAGAAGGGCGGACCAGCATCTGGTCCCCGGCGAACCAATTTTGCCGGGGGCTGCAAGTACAAAGATTCGCCCGCGGCAAGCCAAAGTTGCCGGGGGCTGCAATCCCAGATAAGTTTTTCATCCCTTGTCATGCATTCTCTTATGGACTGAGGAATGCGAAAACCTTGTTTCCTCCTAAAAAGCTACCGTGCTCCCTTAACCCTGAGCCCCGGAGCGCGTTCCTGGGTCCAGTTTTGGTAGTAGCCGCGGCGGCAAAGGAACGGAATGAGGAGCCCGAACCCGCCTCATCCCTACCTCCGCCAAAGGCGTGAGGAAGGTCGAGTGGCACGGGAAGACGGCAGGGCCTGTTGCCGGGCAAAGAAGTGTCTATCTTAACGATATAAAGGATTCACTCCTTGGCGTGGGTTTTACCCGCGAGACAAATGGCCCGGCAAACATCCCCTTTTCATTAAAAACATTCCGCTCAGGTACAGTTCGGAGAGAATGAAAAACATGAGAGATGGGATTACAAGCTTTAAATGCAACTAGAGCCCGAGGGCTTACAAGCTAAAAAGAGATAAGGTGCCCGTAATCCCTTTCTTGTCTCTCTCCTCAGGAGGTAGGACAAGGAGGCGAAAAGGGCAAAAGGGGCGCCTAGGCGAGCTACGGGTGGCAGAAGACACCAAAAGAACGCCCCGGGGGCCGTCTGAAAGCTGGACGATGACGGCAGCGTCGGAAGCAGGGCTCGATGAGGCGGCAGGACGTCAGCACGCTGTCGAGGGCGCCGTGCCCTCGTACTGCGAGTTGACGGCCTTGCCGCCTGCCCTCTTCCTCTTCCGCAGCCTCCCTACGCCAGCCGCCAAGGAGACGACCCCGGGAAGCTCAAGGAGCCGGCGACACGGATGATGGGGTCGCCGGTGCCACGCGGAGCCGCGACCGATGCCTAGTCGGACCCGTCATCCTGACGACCGCTACCCTCGTCGTCGCTGTCGCTCCCCTCCTCGTCACTCTCGCTCGAGGAGGAGCCTTCGCTGTCGGAGGAGCTATCCACGCAGCACCGGGCCCGGGTCCCGAAGCACCCGAAGACCTTGATGGAGAGGAGATCACCCTCCATCAACTTAAAATGGAGGGTGAACCCCTCCATCAAGCTGTGGATACGGGCGAAGGTCTTCCACCCTCGGCCAAGATACATCACGCCGGGGGCTGGGGACTCAACGTGGACCCGCGTGCCGCTGATCCCGCAGCCCCTCATGCGCAGTCTTAACATCTCGGGTTGTTCCACCTCCATCACGCTTGCGAAGGGAGCCGGGAGACGGTGGCGACGACGAGGCGCCCGGCGCAGCCTAACGAAGAACTCGCAAGGGTCGTCCCCGATGTGGACCGCCATGAGAAGGGGAGCCGCTGGCGGAGGCGAGGCCAGCACGTCACCCCGTCCGCCTCGTCCATGACCTCGCCCCCTCCCCCTTCCCCTTACGGTTGGCTCTGCCACCGCGGGTGCAAGGGGAGGAGGGGCGCGTTGCCTAGCGGCGACCCTCGCCGCCACCGATGAAGGACCAGGGTTCCCTTTCTCCATGGAGAATGGGGAGAGGGGATCAGAAGCTGAAGGGAAAGAAAAGATGGAGGAGTGTGGATTTCCGTCGGCCCCTCTTGCTCCTTATAAAGGAGCAGGGTGGGGGCTCGGCCGCCCCGCTCAGCCAATCAGGACGCAGGAAGAGCAGGCGACTGGGACCGGCCTGCTGCCTCGACCTGCGACGACCCGGTTTCCGGCCTCCACCGTCCGCAGCTCCAGGTGCATGGAAGCCGCGTGGCTGGCGTGCAGGTTCAAGGCGACGGATGGGGCGACCTCCCCCCGCCCCGTGATCGTGGGGAGCGGACGCCTCGGAAACCATGCCTCGGCCCCGTCCAGCAAACGAGCCACGCCTCCACGCCTCCCTCCACTTATGGGGATAGCGCGAACCGTCCCCCTTTATTGCGACGTGACGCATGCCTGCGAGGCTCAACCCCGCGCACGCCGCCCACGTCACGCACGCCTCTCCCCAGGATGCCGCATTCGACGTGTGCCGTTCGGGGAGGGCGTGGTGGACGCAGAAGCAGATGCAGCGTGACCCAGGCCACGTGTGCCCGTGCACTGTTTTGGGCCTGGCCCAACACCGCTCGGCACCATGAATGGCCCAGGCCCGGGGGCTCCTGTCGGTGTACTAAAGTAGGGGTACCTTAGTACCCCGAACTTGTGCACGGGCAGTCGTAGCACCCCGCGGCAAGGCTTGCCAGGTGATCGCCAAAACTCTCCATGGTCCCTTTTTGGGCCATCCAAGAACAAAGTATTTGAGCCAAGGCCCCGGCAGGAGGAGCTTGCTGGGAAGGCCACCCGAAGAGAGCAAGGCCCCGGCAAGAGGAGCTTGCCAGGACGACCGCTCGAAGCACAAGGCCCCGGCAAGAGGAGCTTGCCGGGAAGGCCGACCGAGGCACGGCAAGAGACTTGCTGCGACGCGCCCCGCGTCCCGGCAAGGACCGGTGAGCGACAAGCTCCCGGGCGCGACAAGGCATCAACCGTGGCAAGGCGCTTGCCGCGGCAAGTCACCACCCCGCGCCTGCGTTCCAGCTCATCCACCCACGCGTCGCTCTGGGGCCATTCCAGGCGTACGTGGCGAGAGGCTGCGCAGCAAGGGGCATGCGGTGGCGAAGCAACGCTGAGAGGGTAGCCGTCGTGGAAAACGGTGGCGCCCCTAATGGTCCCTTTTCTGCACTGTTTGGGCGACCCAGACGGGCATTTAATGCCCTTGTCCCCTGCCGTCAGAGTTAGGTATGATAGCATTATGCAAACAGCCGTACCCAACACAGCGTTTTCCAGTTTTGCCCCCGCCTACGTTGCCACCTGTGGGTAACCCCTTGCACATATAAAAGGAGGCGCCATGCGCAACGAGGAAGAGGGGGAGGAGGCCACTCACGCTTGGTCTGATCAGTTGCCTGAGTGTACTGTAGCACTCAGCGCCCCCGCAACAAGAACACAATACAAACCACAAAGCAGCAGCAGGGTTTTATGCATCGGTGCGGCCCGAAGCTGGGTAAACCCCTTGTGTGCATCGCCTCGATCCGCTCTTCGCGCGACCTCCGCCCCCCGCCGAACCAAGAAAGGGGCTTGGTCCCCATAGGTGTTCGTGGAGGCAGATTTCCCCCGACACACATCTTCATATGATGCACAGTCAAAATGCCCACACAATGTCGAGTGTGCGAAACACAGAGAAAACGAGGGACGAAGTTTTGGCAAGTGTTGGACGTGGTTTTGGGCTGCCCCGTCCAGGCTTTCATTTTGAACATGCGCAGCCCAAGACCTCGGATGGGAGGTCCATAGGCCTGTTTGTATTTTCTTATGGCCATCATGTATCGACCGGCCTATGGAACTCCCATCCGAGGTTTTATTTTTGGCAGCCCAATTTATGTATTTTTTTGAAGAAAATGCAGAGGTCTGTTCAATTTTTCTATATAAGAATAGGAACGCCAGGTCCAACTTATGTTTCCCTTCAACTATATTATATATATTTAAATTATTTTATATGTTGACTGTTTAGTTCACATACTCCCTCCTTTTCGGTTTATAAGGCTTATCTCAAAATTTTAGTTTTTCCATTTTATAAGGCTTAATTTGGTTGTTTTCCATCACATGTTCAGATTCCAAGGTGCATTAAATCATTGCATGCAAGTATTAAGAGAAAATTGACCAATGCATGTACTTTATGCATGCATGCATTGCAATTTATGCATTGATAAACATAATTTTTTGAGGAAAACAAGTGCATTAATTAGGTGCTTTTGCAAACTACAAAAAGTATTCCACCATTCATCATCTACCTTGGTTGGTGAGATTTTTGAATTGAGCCCTATAAACCGAAAAGGAGGGAGTAATTGGCAAATAGATCTCGCCGCCACCCCCCGCCTCCTAACTCCGGGCGCGCCTGCCCCCCTCAGCAAGTCTGCTCACGCGCCCCATGGAGTCGCCGACCATATCCACGGGGGAATGGCTGGAAGACAGGCAGATGTACAAGATGCATCTCCCACATGTCTACACCTTCCCGCGGATGCTCCAACCGCTCATCTCCGTCGCACCGGTGGTGCTGCGGGAGACTCGAGGGAGGAGATGGAGGGAGCGGGCGATGCGGATCCCTGACGACGCTCTCTCCTGGACCCAGTGCGTGCGCGAATGGAGGGAAGCAGAGGAGGAAGCTGCGAGGGAGGAAGCCGAGGAGGGACCAAATCCGTTCTCTCACTTGCGCAGGTATGCTCGGATGTGCAAGGATCATGTGGATTGGGAGCTGCTGATCTAGCCCTGCGGATCTACTTCGAGGGTGATTTCTCGGAGAAGCACAGGATGCCCCACCCTAGTGAGACGCCGATTGCGTTTGTTCGATGGGCGAAAGCAGAAGTGAATTCAGGAGATCCACGCCGTGCTGCGAGATGGGAATGCTTGACTGGACTCCTGCCCACCAGCATGCCACGGGAGCCGGAGTAGGTGGATCCCCTACCTTACCTCTCCCCCAAACCTACAGAAGATTGAAATTAGGTTTGCAATCTGCTTCAATTGAGCTGTCTGGTGGTTATTTGTGCTTCCCGAGAGACAACATCTGGCTGGAGGATGAGAAGGAACCAGGAACTCCGATAAATTTCCCCTATCACAATGGGGGGAGCGCCGGTTGGGCAGTGGTACGGCCCACCTCCGCCCCAAATGGGGGCACAATCTGGGCAGGCTCCTGTAATTGCCCAAGATCAATCTGCTGGTGGTTCTGACTCTCAGATCAGTGGGAAATGTCAAGGCAAGAATCAGCAAAATAAGAGATAGGACATCCAGAAAACTGCTCCTGCCCCTGCTTCGGGCCTTATGGCATACTCTGAGGTGATCTGCTACAACTGTGGGGAACCAGGGCATCATTTGGATAAATGTGTCAAGCCCAAGAGTTGTTTTATCTGCAAAATGGTTACCCATAAAGTTGAGAATTGCCCTGTCAAAAGGAAAACCCACAGTTCTGCTAGATATGTTGGAAGTGCTGCTCCAGGATTATGTCCACCATTGACAGAATTTTCTGTGACACAGAATTAGATAGTTTCTTTCCCCTTTATAGTTGTAGAGCTCTGCCTAGATGTGGTAGTGACCACACTCCTTTGCTCTGGGACTCTGGTCTTAACCAGACTCCAAAGAGCAATAGTTTTAAATTTGAAAAGTGGTGGTTGCTTAGAGAAGATTTTACTGAGCTAGTCAGGAAAATTTGGAATGAGCCTACTGGGAGCAGCTGCCCCCTAGAAAATTGGCAGATCAAAATCAGGAGATTTAGAAGAACTACCAAAGGGTGGAACTCCAATGAGGAAGCTAATCTTAGAAGATACAAAAGGCTTCTCCTCCTTGAGTTTGATTCTCTAGATATTAAGGCAGAAACCACTGAGCTCTCTGAGGCTGAGACTAATAGATTAAACTTTGTCCATGGAGAGCTCAAGAAAATTTGGCTTCAAGAAGAAATCAAAGCCAAACAAAGGTCTAGAGATAGGAACATTAAGGAGGGTGATAGAAATACTGCTTACCTCCATGCAGTAGCTAACCAGAGGAGGAGGAAAACCCTCATTCACTCCCTTGATGGCCCTGTTACTGAGGTAGATGAGATGCTGAAAGTGGCTAGTGACTTCTACAAAGACCTGTTTAAGAAAGAAAACCCTTCTGGGTTCTCTCTACAAAACAATTTTTTCTCTGCTTCTGAAGAAGTCTCTCCTATTAAAATGAGCTGCTAGAAGCCCCTTTTTCAGAGACAGAGGTGAAGGAAGCCATTTTTAGCTCTTATCCTGATGGGGCTCCTGGTCCTGATGGGATTCCCTTCTTGTTTTACCAACATTTTTGGGACTTGGTGAAAAATGATCTCTTAGATCTTTTCCAAGCCTTTCATAAAGGAGAGTTGGATCCAGCAACTTACTCATGGGGGGTCTGTTGGGGTCAAGTAGAATAAGTGTGAAAGTGATTTTTTCCTTGCTGGTAAAGGCCTTAGGCAAGGTGACCCCATCTCCCCGCTTTTGTTTAATTTAGTAGTGGACGTTCTTACTAAAATGCTGAGAAAAGCTGCTGATCATAGTCTGATTGCAGGGCTCTGTCCTGAGGTCTGCCCTGGTGGCATCATCTGCCTTCAATATGCAGATGATACCATCCTTTTCTTAGACAATGACTCCACATATGCTAGCAATCTGAAAACTGTTCTAACCTGTTTTGAACAAGTCTCAGGCATGAGAATCAACTACTCTAAAAGTGAACTCATCCCTATCAACATGGATGATCAGGAGTTAGCTGACTTCCTCTCTATTCTAGTGTGTAATAAAGGTAACTTCCCCATTAAGTACCTAGGTATCCCTCTTGTGACGCCCCGAGACCGATGTGTTAGTTGTCCTCCCGTTATTCGCTGTTGTTGCCTTGTCTTTTGCTTGCGTGTCGCATCTTGCCATGTCATCATCCGCATTGCATCATCATGTTTTCAAAACTTGTTTCCGTCCCGGTCTCTTTGTTCTCTCCGTTGTTCGTTCTGAGCCCACACACACTTGCACGCGTCCGTGGCATGTCCGAAATACTATTTTATAAGTGGCTGGAAAATGTTCTCGGAATGGGATGAGAGTTGACGTGTGGTCTTATTATAGTGTAGATAGATCGCCTGTCAAGTTTTATCGCATTCGGGGTTCGTCTGATAGCCCAACCATTAAACTATAGCGGCAATATAGCCGGTCTAACGTCGGACGTTTTCGGTCTTCGGAAACCGTGCCGGGCTGCATCTCTTCCCTCTTTTCTCAGACCAACCCGCTCTTCACAATCCGCCAGGCCCAACCTAACCCCTCTCGTCAGCCCGCGGCCCACCTCGCGCGCGTCCGAAAATTGTCCCGAACCCGACCCGGGCAGTCGTTACCGTTGTGTCCGGATCATCCCCTAACGTCTACAAAACATCTCCGTTTTGTTAATTGAGCTCCCTACCTATTTATTCTCGACCGTCTGATTACGATCGGAGGGTCCGATTTCTCCTAACCAAAACCCTCTTGCTATATATATAGGTCCAACCCTAGGATCTAGGGATCCTGTCCAATCCTCTCCCTTGTCCCGTCGCGCCGCCGCCACTGTTCTCTCGGGATCCATCCCGAGCCAACCACCATCTCCCTCAATCCCCTCAGCCTACCACCTCCTCTCCTCGGTCCCCTCCCGAGCAGGTGCTCGCTCGAGCACCCCCGCAAGCAGCAGCAGCTCCCGCAGCTCCAGCGCGCCCCTACCCCGAGCTCCTCTCATGCTCCTCCCATCGCAGCAGCCTCAATCCCGAGCCCCTCGTCTTCGTGCCGCCCCGGCGAGCGTGCCAGTCGGCGACCTCGACCCCAGGACCGGCCCCGTCCCGCTCCTCTCTTCCTCTTGTTTTTCCCTCTCTTTCCCTCTCTCACGGTGGCCTCTCTCCTTCCCAGGAACGAGCAGGAGCTCGCCCTCGCTCCATGCCGCCGTCGTCGTCCTGCTTCGCCCGGTGCCCCCGAGCAGCGCCACCCACCGGATCGGGTCGCCTTCGCCTCGTCCATGCCATGGCCGCCCGAAGCTCCCTGCCCGACGCCGTGGATGGCCGCCATGGATGCCCTTGCTCTGCTCCGAGTCAACCGTCGCCGCCCTGCCCTGTTTCGTCAACCCGCCGCCCTGGAGCTTCTCCGTCACCGGCGTCCTTCTCCAGTGCCCCGACCCCGGCCTTGTCCCGTGCCCGGATCCGCTGGACCCCTCCATCCTCGCCAAGTACCTCGCCGGATCCTCTGCTTCGCCACGACCGAGCGCCCCTCCCGTTGACCAGATCGAGCGTGAGAGCTCGTGGCCCAGTCCAGCGCGTAGGCCAGGGCCTCTTCCAGCCTCTCCCTCCACCGACCGGGCCGAAGCCCATGGGTGAGCAGCCCAGATCCAGTGCCCCTTGGCCCAGAACCGAGCAGATTTGGCCCATGCGCGTTTTTTTCCCTGACCTGCGAATTTCCTAATTATCCAGGGAATTACCGTTTTGCAGAAAAGTCCATCTAGATCATGCATTTAATAACTCACAATTGGTGCATCGGATTAAAATAATTTAAATATGTAAAATGCTTAGTTTTTCATCTAGTTTCATAATCAGCCACTTTCATCCATGTTTAAAATGTCTAAAATGTCGTTTGTGTAAATTTGTTCATATGCCATGTTAAAATGATTTATTCCATAACTAAATAACCGTAACTCGGAATTTAATAAACTTTATATGTAAATGGGGTAGAAAAATGCATAGTTTAACATGTTGCACTTTATTTTCCTGTTTAACAATAATAAAATATGCTTTAGGACAGAACAGTACCAAATCAAAATATGCACATGAGGATTTTCCGGAATTGTTGTTCGTTGTTCCGGCCTCATTTAAACTTGCCTAGGTAGGTAGTTTTGTTATGCTTCATCTCTTGCCATGTTTAACAACATTTAATATTGTTGGGTACATAACCGAGAGATAACTAAATAATTGTTGTGGTGTTTCGTCAATATGCAATTCGTTGCATACTGAGCTCCACTTAATTTGTAGTGTTGTTTGTTGCACTTTGCCATGCCATGCATATTTAAACCGGACATGCATCATACTTGGTTGCGCATCATGCCATGTTTATGTGATGGTTGTTTACTATGTTGTTTGTTTGTTTCCGGGTTGCCTCTCTCATTAGCTTCGGTTTCGTTCCGGAGTTGTGAGGATTCGTTCGACTACATCCGTTTGTCTTCTTCATGGACTCGTTCTTCTTCCTTGCGGGATCTCAGGCAAGATGACCATACCCTCGAAATCACTTCTATGTTTGCTTGCTAGATTGCTCGCTCTTTTGATATGCCTATGCTGCGATACCTACCACTTGCTATATCATGCCTCCCATATTGTTAAACCAAGCCTCTAACCCACCTTGTCCTAGCAAACCGTTGTTTGGCTATGTTACCGCTTTGCTCAGCCCCTCTTATAGCGTTGTTAGTTGCAGGTGAAGATGAAGTTTGTTCCTTGTTGGAACATGGACTTGTTGTTCCTTGTTGGAACATGTTTACTTGTTGGGATATCACAATATATCTTATTTGATTAATGCATCTATATACTTGGTAAAGGGTGGAAGGCTCGGCCTTATGCCTGGTGTTTTGTTCCACTCTTGCCGCCCTAGTTTCCGTCATATCGGTGTTATGTTCCCGGTTTTTGCATCCCTAACGCGGTCGGGTGATTTATGGGACCCCCTTGACAGTTCGCTTTGAATAAGACTTTTCTAGCAAGGCCCAACATTGGTTTTACCATTTGCCTCAGCCTATTACATTTTCCCTTGGGATTCGCGCATCCTGAGGGTCATCTTTATTCAGCCCCCCCGGGCCAATGCTTGTCTAAGTGTTGGTCCGAACTAGAGCCCTTTGCAGCGCCACCTCAGGGAAACTTGAGGTCTGGTTTTAGTTGTACGGAGTGTTCATCCGGTGTTGCCCTGAGAACAAGGTATGTGCAGCTCCTATCAGGATGTCGGCGCATCGGGCGGCTTTGCTGGACTTGTTTTATTGCTGTCGAAATGTCTTGTAGCTGGGATTCCGAGACTGATCGGGTCTTCCCGGGGAGAAGGAATATCCTTCGTTGATCGCGAGAGCTTATCATGGGCTAAGTTGGGACACCCCTGCAGGGTTTGAACTTTCAAAAGCCGTGCCCGCGGTTATGGGCAGATGGGAATTTGTTAATGTCCGGTTGTAGAAAATCCGAAGTTGATCTTAATTAAAATACACCAACCGCGTGTGTAACCGTGATGGTCTCTTCTCGGCGGAGTCCGGGAAGTGAACACGATTGTTGGAGTTATGCTTGATGTAAGTAGTTCAGGATCACTTCTTGATCATAGTTGTTCGACCGTGCTTTTGCCTTCTCTTCTCGCTCTCATTTGCGTATGTCAGACACCATATATGCTAGTCGCTTGCTGCAGCTCCACCTCACTACCCTGTCCTACCTTTAAGCTTAAATAGTCTTGATCTCGCGGGTGTGAGATTGCTGAGTCCTCGTGACTCACCAGATACTTCAAACCAGTTTGCAGGTGCCGATGAGACCGTGCAGGTGACGCACCCGAGCTCAAGGAGGAGTTCGATGGAGATCTTGCCCTTTATGTTGTTTCGTTCTAGCCGATCAGTAGTGGAGCCCAGTTGGGGTCGATCGTGGACCTTTGTCGCTTTTGGGGTTTCTTCTTTTATTTTGGCTCCGTAGTCGGGCCCTGATTGTAACTGTATGATGTAATGTTTTATTCATGTATTTGTGTGAAGTGGCGATTGTAAGCCAACTATGTATCTCTTACCCTTATGTATTACATGGGTTGTGTGAAGATTACCTCACTTGCGACATTGCTTTCAATGCGGTTATGCCTCTAAGTCGTGCTTCGACACATGGGAGATATAGCCGCATCGAGGGCGTTACAAGTTGGTAATCAGAGCCTTCCCCGACCTTAGGAGGCCCCACTGATTGATCGTTTTTAGTGGCCGAGTTGTGTCTAGAAAAATGTTTTGAGTCATTTAGGAATTATATATCGGAGAGTTTAGGAATTCTTTTTACTTCCCAGTCTCGTCATCGCTCTGGTAAGGCATCCTGACGTAGAGTTTTGACTCTTCTCTTCTCAAATTTCACTAAATTTTTTTTTAGGATCACGCGGGTATCTTAGAATCGTTCCGATGGTTTTATGATGACAACATTGTCTTGGTTGCCTCCCGTCAGCAGGGGTTTTAGTGGAGGTGTCCCGGGGAGTTGAGCTCCGAGGTGTTGTCGTCATAATTTTATCGTTGCGGTTTTGGAATACCTGAGTTTAGTACGCCGACATCGAAAATCTCTTTTGTACAGTTGTTGGTGAGATAACCCTGATAGCCCAGTACTGAGGCGAGTGCGGGAGTATCGCCATGACTTGTATAACGGATGCTTTTCGAAGGTTGAGGTAGACGATTTCCGAAGGTTTCTTGGTTATGTGTTGAAGGATGGATACAGTTGGATCTAGGTATTGTTAGTTTGGGTGATATATTTTGTGTCCCCTGTATCCCCAACACCTGATTGCATAACCAGAAAGTTTCGGGAGTTTATAAGTGGGAATTCAAGTATCTCATAGGATATCTTTCCAACAGATACATGATACGATATGGGATCTATCATATGTTTGTTTCCGGCTTATTCCGCAAGCCAATCCTTTGTTTTGTTTTGTTTTATGGTATTCGAGTTGCTTCGAAGTCAAGTGTTGATCCATACCTTCCCTAAACGGTGTTCTCATATTTCTATGTGAATACTAACCTTCTTGATCATCGAGATTGTCATGTCAATTCTTTTCCAACCGGTGTGTCTCTCTTCAAGTGGATCCGATCACTTCAATATTCGCAAGATCAAGTATCAGTTCTTCTCAACGGTGTTTGCTTCATCCGTTCCAAGTTATCTTTGTTTTCCCGCCCTCCCACCCTTTTTCTTTAAGGACTCAGATTTCTCAATCAAGTATCCTTTTTATTGATGGAAGTTTCTTCATTCTTTCCTTCAATGCTCTTATCCGGTGATTGTCATGAAGATGGCCAGGAGTTTCAAGTTTATCATTCTTCATTCTTTTCTTCTCCGGTGGATTCTATTCAAGCTTTGTCGATCATATCTTTTCCTCGTTTCTAATGTTTTCTCGTACCGGTGCACCTCTTAATCATTCACCTCTCGCTATTCATTTGTTCCGGAGTGATGAAGATATCTCAGAAGATTCAAGTTTCCATTCTCAATTCACTCAAGTTCTTTAAGGATGCTATCTCATTCAAGCCATTTAATTCAACCGGTGCAATCTCTCTTTTCAAGTAATCGTTCAACGGTGTTTCTTTTGAGTGGGCCCTAACCCACAGGTCTTTTCCCAGGATCTTACCTGACTCTTCTAATTTTCCCGGAGTTATTCTCAAATCCTTTTCGAAGGTTGATGTAAGAATGAATTATCATCAGTCAAATGTCTTTCTCCAGAATCGCTTCAAATTCTTTTCATAGTTGGTTCAACCTTTTTTCTATTCTTCATTGTTCCGGAGTGCCTCAACATATTATGGTGGTGTTTCTTGTTGTCATTCTCAGATTTTGAAGACCGAAGAAGAGTTTATCTTAAATCTTGCCATCCTCTCATAATTGTTTTCGATTGTGAGAATTCTTTTCACCCATCCGGAGCATTTTAGGAGTCTTTTCAGTTTAATTCTCCGGAGCCATCATCTCAATATTATTCATTCTCAGCTTTCAGCTCTCGTTCTCCAAATCATACCGGTACATCATTCAAGTATTCTCTAATCAGTTCATGATCTCTTCGTTCTCATGTATCTAAATCCTAGCAAGCATCTTCGTTCATTTGCTAATTCTTCCCGGTATTTTCTTATCTCTTCTTCGTTCATTTTCTATTCCTACGGTGGTTCGTTCAAGAGTTCTCTTTCTTTGTTATCAAATCAATTCATTCGTTCTTTCCAATCCTACCGGTGGTTCGTTAAAGACATTCCCAAGTTTGCGCTATATCTCTCTTCAATCCTTTTTCAACGAGAATAAGTAGTATGCCTAATCCGTTGCTTGTCATCAATTTAAATTGGTGAAGGATACGCATAACATAATTCTTATTCTTGTTTCATCCAAGTGATTAATTCCTTATTCCGGAGATTCATCAAAATTCTTGATTTCAATTGTTTCATCTTGTCTTCCTCGGAGTTCCAAGCTCTCGCAATTATATCACCACGGAGATCCATCTAAATCATTGCAAGGTTTCACCTGGTGTTTTCAACTTCTCTTTCTTTCTATCATCCTTTTGTTTACCGGAGTTTTTCATGGAGGCTCTACATGGTGGTTCGTCAAGGGTTCTTTTCGTTATTCAATTGTTCTTCAAGATTTCTCTCGGAGTTAAGATCCGTCAAGCCATACTCTAAAATAAACATGGTGTTTCAACACATGTTTTGTCTTGAGGAGTTCAAGTATTCTTTATCTTGCATTTTAAAGTGCAATTCTTTCAACCGTATCATTCGAGGTGGTATTATGTCATTCTTGATAACTTGAGTTCATGTCTCATGATTCACATGTTGTCAAGAATGAGATATTTTTAATCCACCAATCTCTTCGTTGGATTTATCTTGTGTCATGTTTCACCTATAGCCTTCCCTAAGGATTGTTGCTATTTATGGTGCTTATTAATGACCCAAGTTCTTCTTTTGTCCTCCCGGTGAGATAGCTTTCTCGTCTCTTTGTTCGTATCAATCCAATTAATTTATCGTTAGTGGCCGGTTGTCACCTCATCATTTCGAGATGTTTGCCATACGCCCACTACAAGCTTATTCGTTTCGTTGTTGGTTCTTCAACAACTCCGTCAAATCCTTCTTTTAAGGACGCAATTTCAAATTCAATTGTGATAGAAGTTGTATTCTCTTCTCTGTTCTCTTGATCCCACTCTCTCATTTGTTCTGGAGGCTGTGTGTTGTTGATCTCATCAAGTATCCTCTCATCTTGTCAAGGTCATGTTCTATTCCTTCCATTTACAGTCGGTGTGCTGCCCAATTTATATCAATATTATTCCTTCTCTATCTAGTTTTAACCGGAGTGGTTCCAACGTCTATCTTGGCACTTAAGCCCCTCCTTCTCGCCATATTCCTTGTTCCTTGTCCAACGGAGTATTTCATTTCGTTCATCTCCATGTTATTCTTTCTTCCATTTTGCTCAACCTCTCAAGGTTCTTTGGTTTCACTCTTTTGTCAAAGAAGCAACTTAGTTTTACCTCTTCTCTTTCTCTTCCGTTTTCCCCTCCGGTGCCATTCTAGATCTCGGGACGAGATCCTCTCGTAGTGGTGGAGTGTTGTGACGCCCCGAGACCGATGTGTCAGTTGTCCTCCCGTTATTCGCTGTTGTTGCCTTGTCTTTTGCTTGCGTGTCGCATCTTGCCATGTCATCATCCGCATTGCATCATCATGTTTTCAAAACTTGTTTCCGTCCCGGTCTCTTTGTTCTCTCCGTTGTTCGTTCTGAGCCCACACACACTTGCACGCGTCCGTGGCACGTCCGAAATACTATTTTAGAAGTGGCCGGAAAATGTTCTCGGAATGGGATGAGAGTTGACGTGTGGTCTTATTATAGTGTAGATAGACCGCCTGTCAAGTTTTATCGCATTCGGGGTTCGTCTGATAGCCCAACCGTTAAACTATAGCGGCAGTATAGCCGGTCTAACGTCGGACGTTATCGGTCTCCGGAAACCATGCCGGGCTGCATCTCTTCCCTCTTTTCTCAGACCAACCCGCTCTTCACAATCCGCTAGGCCCAACCTAACCCCTCTCATCAGCCCGCGGCCCACCTCGCGCGCGTCCGAAAATTGTCCCGAACCCGACCCGGGCAGTCGTTACCGTTGTGTCCGGATCATCCCCTAACGTCTACAAAACATCTCCATTTTGTTAATTGAGCTCCCTACCTATTTATTCTCGACCGTCTGATTACGATCGGAGGGTCCGATTTCTCCTAACCAAAACCCTCTTGCTATATATATAGGTCCAATCCTAGGATCTAGGGATCCTGTCCAATCCTCTCCCTTGTCCCGTCGCGCCGCCGCCACTGTTCTCTCGGGATCCATCCCGAGCAAACCACCATCTCCCTCAATCCCCTCAGCCTACCACCTCCTCTCCTCGATCCCCTCCCGAGCAGGTGCTCGCCCGAGCACCCCCGCAAGCAGCAGCAGCTCCCGCAGCTCCAGCGCGCCCCTACCCCGAGCTCCTCTCATGCTCCTCCCATCGCAGCAACCTCGATCCCGAGCCCCTCGTCTTCGCGCCGCCCCGGCAAGCGTGCCAGTCGGCGACCTCGACCCCAGGACCGGCCCCGTCCCGCTCCTCTCTTCCTCCTGTTTTTCCCTCTCTTTCTCTCTCTCACGGTGGCCTCTCTCCTTCCCAGGAACGAGCAGGAGCTCGCCCTCGCTCCATGCCGCCGTCGTCGTCCTGCTTCGCCCGGTGCCCCCGAGAAGCGCCACCCGCCGGATCGGGTCGCCTTCGCCTCGTCCACGCCATGGCCGCCCGAAGCTCCCTGCCCGACGCTGTGGATGGCCGCCATGGATGCCCTTGCTCTGCTCCGAGTAAACCGTCGCCGCCCTGCCCCGTTTCGTCAAGCCGCCGCCCTGGAGCTTCTCCGCCGCCGGCGTCCTTCTCCAGTGCCCCGACCCCGGCCTCGTCCCGTGCCCGGATCCGCTGGACCCATCCATCCTCGCCAAGTACCTCACCGGATCCTCTGCTTCGCCACGACCGAGCGCCCCTCCCGTTGACCAGATCGAGCGTGAGAGCTCGTGGCCCAGTCCAGCGCGTAGGCCAGGGCCTCTTCCAGCCTCTCCCTCCACCGACCGGGCCGAAACCCATGGGTGAGCAGCCCAGATCCAGTGCCCCTTGGCCCAGAACCGAGCAGATTTGGCCCATGCGCGTTTTTTCCCTGACCTGCGAATTTCCTAATTATCCAGGGAATTACCATTTTGCAGAAAAGTCCCTCTAGATCATGCATTTAATAACTCACAATTGGTGCATCGGATTAAAATAATTTAAATATGTAAAATGCTTAGTTTTTCATCTAGTTTCATAATCAGCCACTTTCATCCATGTTTAAAATGTCTAAAATGTCGTTTGTGTAAATTTGTTCATATGCCATGTTAAAATGATTTATTCCATAACTAAATAACCGTTACTCGGAATTTAATAAACTTTATATGTAAATGGGGTAGAAAAATGCATAGTTTAACATGTTGCACTTTATTTTCCTGTTTAACAACAATAAAATATGCTTTAGGACAGAACAGTACCAAATCAGAATATGCACATGAGGATTTTCCGGAATTGTTGTTTGTTGTTCCGGCCTCATTTAAACTTGCCTAGGTAGGTAGTTTTGTTATGCTTCATCTCTTGCCATGTTTAACAACATTTAATATTGTTGGGTACATAACCGAGAGAGAACTAAATAATTGTTGTGGTGTTTCGTCAATATGCAATTCGTTGCATACTGAGCTCCACTTAATTTGTAGTGTTGTTTGTTGCACTTTGCCATGCCATGCATATTTAAACCGGACATGCATCATACTTGGTTGCGCATCATGCCATGTTTATGTGATGGTTGTTTACTATGTTGTTTGTTTGTTTCCGGGTTGCCTCTCTCATTAGCTTCGGTTTCGTTCCGGAGTTGTGAGGATTCAATCGACTACATCCGTTTGTCTTCTTCATGGACTCGTTCTTCTTCCTTGCGGGATCTTAGGCAAGATGACCCTACCCTCGAAATCACTTCTATCTTTGCTTGCTAGATTGCTCGCTCTTTTGCTATGCCCATGCTGCGATACCTACCACTTGCTATATCATGCCTCCCATATTGTTAAACCAAGCCTCTAACCCACCTTGTCCTAGCAAACCGTTGTTTGGCTATGTTACCGCTTTGCTCAGCCCCTCTTATAGCATTGTTAGTTGCAGGTGAAGATGAAGTTTGTTCCTTGTTGGAACATGGACTTGTTGTTCCTTGTTGGAACATGTTTACTTGTTGGGATATCACAATGCATCTTATTTAATTAATGCATCTATATACTTGGTAAAGGGTGGAAGGCTCGGCCTTATGCCTGGTGTTTTGTTCCACTCTTGCCGCCCTAGTTTCCGTCATATCGGTGTTATGTTCCCGGTTTTTGCGTCCCTAACGCGGTCGGGTGATTTATGGGACCCCCTTGACAGTTCGCTTTGAATAAGACTTTTCCAGCAAGGCCCAACATTGGTTTTACCATTTTCCTCAGCCTATTACTTTTTCCCTTGGGAGTCGCGCATCCCGAGGGTCATCTTTATTCAGCCCCCCCGGGCCAATGCTTGTCTAAGTGTTGGTCCGAACTAGAGCCCTTTGCAGCGCCACCTCAGGGAAACTTGAGGTCTGGTTTTAGTTGTACGGAGTGTTCATCCGGTGTTGCCCTGAGAACGAGATATGTGTAGCTCCTATCAGGATGTCGGCGCATCGGGCGGCTTTGCTGGACTTGTTTTATTGCTGTCGAAATGTCTTGTAGCCGGGATTGTGAGACTGATCGGGTCTTCCTAGGGAGAAGGAATATCCTTCATTGATCGCGAGAGCTTATCATGGGCTAAGTTGGGACACCCCTGCAGGGTTTGAACTTTCGAAAGCCGTGCCCGCGGTTATGGGCAGATGGGAATTTGTTAATGTCCGGTTGTAGAAAATCCGAAGTTGATCTTAATTAAAATACACCAACCGCGTGTGTAACCGTGATGGTCTCTTCTCGGCGGAGTCCGGGAAGTGAACACGGTTGTTGGAGTTATGCTTGACGTAAGTAGTTCAGGATCACTTCTTGATCATAGTTGTTCAACCGTGCTTTTGCCTTCTCTTCTCGCTCTCATTTGCGTATGTCAGACA
Organism: Aegilops umbellulata; assembly: GCA_032464435.1. Lineage (NCBI taxonomy): Eukaryota > Viridiplantae > Streptophyta > Magnoliopsida > Poales > Poaceae > Aegilops > Aegilops umbellulata. The sequence goes on along the minus strand of CP136054.1, from coordinate 366,597,845 downwards.
CCATATATGCTAGTCGCTTGCTGCAGCTCCACCTCACTACCCTGTCCTACCTTTAAGCTTAAATAGTCTTGATCTCGTGGGTGTGAGATTGCTGAGTCCTCGTGACTCACCAGATACTTCAAACCAGTTTGCAGGTGCCGATGAGACCGTGCAGGTGACGCACCCGAGCTCAAGGAGGAGTTCGATGGAGATCTTGCCCTTTATGTTGTTTCGTTCTAGCCAATCAGTAGTGGAGCCCAGTTGGGGTCGATCATGGACCTTTGTCGCTTTTGGGGTTTCTTCTTTTATTTTGGCTCCGTAGTCGGGCCCTGATTGTAACTGTATGATGTAATGTTTTATTCATGTATTTGTGTGAAGTGGCGATTGTAAGCCAACTATGTATCTCTTACCCTTATGTATTACATGGGTTGTGTGAAGATTACCTCACTTGCGACATTGCTTTCAATGCGGTTATGCCTCTAAGTCGTGCTTCGACACGTGGGAGATATAGCCGCATCGAGGGCGTTACACCTCTCCACTATGATAAACTGAGGAGAGAGGATAGCCAACCCCTTCTGGATAAAATCATTAAAAGGATTGCTAGGTGGAGGGGCAAACTTCTCTCTTACAGAGGTATATTGATCCTCATACAAGCTTGTTTGGCTAGCATTCCAGTGTATCTCGTCTCCTTCTTCAAGTTCCCTAAATGGGCAGTGAACCTCATCAATTCTCAGATGTCTCATTGCTTGTGGAATGATTTTGAGGGAAATAGGAAGCTACACCTTGCTAATTGGGCCCTAGTCTACATGAAAAAAGATTTTGGAGGCCTAGGCATACCTAACCTAAAAGAAATTAACATCTGTCTTCTAGGGTCTTGGATTAAAAGATTCTATGAGGAAGACCTGAAACCATGGAAGCTTCTTATTTCCCATAAATACCTAGGAAATAAACCTAATATTTTTGTCCCTTCCTCCAACCCTAAGACCTCTAGATTCTGGAAAGGGTTACAATCTATTATGCATGCTGTGAAATTTGTCTACAGATGGAACATAGGGGATGGGAGCAGAACCAGGTTCTAGGAAGATACTTGGTTTGGCACACCCCCCCTAGCAGTCCAATTTTGGCCTATTTACTCTGTCTGCAATGAGCTTAACAAAAGTGTCAATGAAGTTTGGGACGGTCAATGCCTAAAACTCTCTTTTAGAAGGAACTTAAGTGATAGTCTCATGGAACAATGGTTCCAGTTGGAGGAAATTGCCAAAAGCATTACCTTTACTACCGAGCCGGATGCCCTGATTTGGTAGCTGGACAATAAGGGGAAGTATTCCTCCAGCTCCCTCTATCATGTTCTCAACTTTAGAGGGGTTCAACCCGTGTTTATCCCTGCTGTCTGGAAATTGAGAGTTCCCCATAAAATTCATGTATTTCTCTGGCTTCTCTGCAAAAACAAATTGATGACTAGGGATAACCTTAGGAAGAGACACATCATCAAACCCCTTGATTGTGTTTACTGCTTGGAACAAGAGTCTTGTTCTCACCTTTTTTTTAATGTATAGTTGCTAAACATATCTGGGCCCACATTGGGGAATATTTCTCTTGTCAGATTGGCTCATCCTTCGAATCTGTCGCCAGATTCTGGATTGCTACCAAAAAGTGCTCAGTTTTAAACACTGTTAGCTCAGCTGTCCTTTGGTGCCTCTGGAAATATAGAAATGCTATGATTTTCAGTAACACCTCCTCGATTTCCATTCCGCATGTCTTGAGGTTGATCAAGAACATGGTGAGGAACTGGGCGATTCTCTCCTCCGGATCGGACAAGGACAAGTTGATGAGCTTTGTGGAAACCCTAACAAGATCCCTCCAGAAACTGTTGGCGGTCACTTGTGGCTGAACAAGGCTCGACCTGCTCTGGGGCTGGAGCCGTGGGCTCGTCTCAAGATCTTTGATAAAGATGATGGGCACCTGGCGTCGAAAAAGAGGGACATCCACCATGCTACGCCTTCCAGCCCGGTGTCTACGCTTGCTTACTAGTCGCCGCAGGCTGACACGACCCCTCGGCTGAAGACCATGAAGGCTTCGCTGGACCCTGCTTGTGTCATGTGAGTGCTCTATCCGCTCTGCCTTTGGCACCGCTCGGGTGATTTGTGTTATTCAGAGAACTTGTTCATCCACCCCCCTAGTTTGTAGCTTTTCTACCTTTGCTTTCGAACTGCTCTTTGAGCTGCTGTATCAGAGTATGTTGTGGTTTCGTTCTCAGCAATGGAATCGAGGAGATGCTCCCTGTTTTTCTAAAAAAAATTATTTTATATGTTATTATATATTATTTTTATTGTCATCATATATTTAACAGATACTTACATATGTAAGAAAACAATCGCACATCTTATTAACTTATAAAAATAATTTCTTAACAAATCAAATCCTGGATTGTTTTGGCACGAAAATCCTAGTGATTGTGTACAAAAGCTTGGTAAGATTTAAGGACGAATGTAATAATATCACTTATTATTTAAATATATTTATAACAAAATGCTCAGCCCCTTTTTATTTTTTGATAACATTGCTGGCCCAACCCAACATTATAATTAGAATCAGCCCAGCAAAATCGTGTATTTCGAGAAAGTGCAAATGGCCTGTAATTCTTTAGGAAATAAAATAAACGGGCTGCATGGACGCTACATTATTTGTTCACCCAGCCCAGCTAATGGCTTTAATTCAAAAAAAGATCAAATTGACTGTAAATTCTAAAAAAAGACTGTAAATTCTAAAAAAATGGGTTGAATACGTGACACATTTTTGGAGGCTGAAATGTGGGCCAATAAGTCGAAGCCAACGCAAGTCGTTGTCAATTTATTCAACAAATGATTCTGACATGTTAGCCGTTGGATTTACATCCAACGACCGGCATCCATCTTCAATCTCTCCTCTTCTTCCTCCAGTGCCGCCGGGACCACCTCCCGCCTCCTGCTGCTAGCAGCTCTGCTTAGCACGCTTCGCTATGAAGCGCTACTCCACCGTTGGCCAGGCCATCCCTCCACCCCTCCACACCTCCTGTTCTTCTCCACCGACTGCCTAACCACACCACGCTAGAACAAGTTAACCCTCGTTCACCTCTCCGTCTGCGACTCTACTCCCGCGTTTTCCCATCTCCGGCTCCTTGCTGTCCGGGGCCTCGCCGTCGTCCACCACCTTGGATGCGCTCGGCGAGGCTTGGTCAACGTGGTCAACGAACGACACCATCAGAAGTAGACTGTGCATGGAGAGGCTGACAGCTGGGTCCACGGCCGCACACAAGGAAATGCCTCCTTATTACGCGCAAAATAATGATTCCTCCACCTGACATCTGGGACCCACCGGAAGGGCCTCTGTATTTCGTGAAAATAACGTGCCCCCCCAATGACATGTTGGACCCACTAGCTATCTTCGCACGCAAGGAAGTGCCTCCTTATTACGCACAAAAAAAAGAATATTCCCCTTGCCGGCTGGAACCCAGCATAGTGGGAGGCTGACTTGTGGGCCAACCAAGTTGACGAGGACGGAGGGCTTTGTCAACTTAGTCAATATGAACGATTCTAGCTCCTGTTACCGTACGATGTTCATCCAACGACCGTAGTGCTTCTTCAACCTCTGGTCTTCTTGCTCCAGCCGCCCAAACCAGCGCCGGTCGTGCCGCGTGCTCCTGCCTCCCGTGGCCGGCTGTGATGCCGTGGAGGCCTCACCGCCCCCTACTACTCCCACCGCTGGCCAGGCCCTGGTGCTCGCCGTCGTCCACCGCCCTGGTGCTCTCAGCGCGGCGTGGTCAACATGGTCAACGACCGACTTCCATCGGAAGAGTACTGTACGTGGAGAGGCTGACAGCTGGGTCCAGGCGGCCGCAAGGAAGTGCCTCCTTATTACGCGCAAAATAATTATTCCTCCACCTGACAGCAGGGACCCACCGGACGGGCCACCTTATTTCGCGAAAAAACGTTTCCCCTGACTGCTGGGACCCGCTGGACGGGCCAGCGTATTTCACGAAAAAATTGTTCCCCCCGCTGTCAGCTTGGATCCACCGGAAGTGCCTCCTTATTATGCACAAAAAAATGAATACTCCCACTGCTAGCTGGGACCCACCATGGTGGGAGGCTGACTTGTGGGCCTACTAAGTTGACTGGGACGGGGGCCTTTGTCAACTTTAGTCAATATGAACGATTCTAGCTCGAGTGACCGTACGATGTCCATCCAATGGCCGTAGTGCTTCTTCAACCTCTGGTCTTCTTGCTCCAGCCGCCCAAAGCAGCGCCGGTCGTGCCACATGCTCCTGCCTCCCGTGGCCGGCTGTGCTGCCGCAGAGGCCTCACCACCCCCTACTATTCCCACCGCTGGCCAGGCCCTGCGGCGACGGCAGCCTCACACTGCAGCCGAACCAGTGAACCCTCATACTCCTCTCCACGCGGGCTTCCACTGCCGCGTCTTCCCCGGCTCCCCGTCGTCCCCTTCCTAGGCCTCGCCGTCGTCCACCGCCCTGGTGCTCTCGGCACGGCGTGGTCAACGTGGTCAAGGAACGACTTCCATCAGACATGGACTGTACGTGGAGAGGCTGACAGCTGGGTCCACGGCCGCAACAAGGAAGTGCCTCCTTATTACGCAGAAAATAATGATTCCTCCACCTGACAGCTGGGACCCACCGGACGGGCCACTGTATTTCGTGAAAAAAACGTTTCCCCCTGACTGCTGGGACCCACCAGCTACATCTTCGCACGCAAGGAAGTGCCTGACAGTGGGGACCCACCTGGCCGAAGCGTATGTAGCGTTGTCATTCTGGTCGCGAACGTGTACGTACATATATACTGGTCGATGTAGAGGCGCACACGTGTCGTAGTAGAGGCGCGCACGTAGCATGTACACGTACGTACAGCGGCCAGGGTGCAAGAAAGAAAATACGGCCACGTATGTGTACATACGGGCGGGGTCTCGAACGCCTAATCGCGCATACGTACAGCCAGGGCTCGTGTACATGGCTGGGTCGGAACGGAGAAACAGCGTCGTCGTCGTGTTCTTGGGGAGGCAATGGAATGCATGGTCGTGTTCATCAGGAGGGCTTGGACGGAACAGGCGATGGAAACGAGGCCTGGCGTACCGCAGAACGGAGGAAACGGCCTTGTGTTCGACCGGCCACGTTCAAACCAGGATCCTGTTCATCGGGAGGGGTCTGGCATACTGCAAAACAGAGGAAACAGACCCCCTATGGTCGAAACGGGGATCATGTTGATCGGGAGGGGTGTGGCGTACCGCAAAACGGACGAAACGGACTTGTGTTGGAGCACTACGGTCAAAACGGGGGTCCTGATCATCGGGAGGGGTGTGGCGTACCGCAAAACGGGACTCCACGGGATACTGTTCATCTCCACTGTCGACCTCCTCCAGCCTCCACGGGCTCCTGTTCATTCAGCCTCCACGGGCTCCTGTTCATCCAGCCTCCACGGGCTCCTGTTCATCCAGCCTCCACCACGCGCTACTCCACCGGCTACTGTTCAACCACCCCTCCACCGTCTACTGTTCATCCAGCCCTCCACACCACGGGGTCCTATTCAACTACCCCTCCACAGGCACCCCTCCACCGTCTACTGTTCATCCAGCCCTCCACACCACGCGGTCCTGTTCAACCACCCCTCCACCATCTACTGTTCATCCAGCCCTCCACACCACGGGGTCCTGTTCATCCACCCCTCCACGGGCACCCCTCCACCGTCTACTGTTCATCCAGCCCTCCACCACACCACGGGGCCCTGTTCATCCAGAGGCAATGCCACCGCTCACTGTTCATCCAAACCCCCCGCAACGCTCACTGTTCATCCCATCGATCGGCTTCAGTTAGCAGCAGTAGCAAAGGAATCGCTCGATCGGGCTATCGATCGCTCGGGTTCAGTAATGCATAGCCTGCAGTGCAATCGCTCGGGTTCAGTTAGAGCCCAACGCCTCGCTCGGGTTCAGTTAGAGCTAACGCCTCGCACACACGCGCGTACGTGTGCGAGAGAAACGTGCATCGCTCGGCCCCTGTCGTGGTTTTGTCACGACAGATGTCCTAGTGAAAGGACTTAGTCGTGGAGCCATCGCGACGGGTTAGCTTGAAGGGGTTAAAGCGGACACATGGCCGCAGAGAGTTTTATACTAGTTCGGCCCCTTCGATGAAGGTAAAAGCCTACGTCTAGTTGTGATGGAACTGATGGGGTTTCGACGACTAGGGAGCCAACAAGCTTCGCCTAAGTCTCGAGTTGTTGTTGTCTGTCCTCGAACCGCCGCCGGGTCGTCCCCTTATATACACGGGTGACGCCCGTCGGTCCACAGAGTCCCAATCACCGGTTCATACTCATATCCGTGTTGGTCTCTCCTTATTCCTAACTTACAATACAAGTTTACATATAAAGCCGGTTTACGGCTACAGGTCTTAAACCGACTACAGGCCTTGGGCCCTTATCTGCCTCTTTGGGCTTTAACACCTTTGAACTACTGATGAAGTTAATCCGGCCCAGGTAGGCCGGTTTACGCCCAGTAGTAATATCCCCAACATTAGGCCCCAGATTGATTTGAACGGGTTCATGTCAATCCTTAGCAGAAAATCTTCGTCTTCAACATCTTCTTGTATTTGTTGAACTGCCGTGATGTCACCTTCTCTGGTTGCTGTAAACCGGCATGACGTCATCATAAAGATAACATTCATGATATCTTCTTTGTTTAATGAATCCGCAATAACCGAGGCGACAGCTCCGTCTCCAAGATTTGTGGTTCCTTGATTCACGTGCCTGACATGTACCTCTTGCCTTATAAATAGGACCGAAGGGTCATTTCTTTTCTCCCCTTCGTCCCCTTTCCCTTCGTCTTCCTCGCGTCGCCAGCCTCGGAGCTCCGCCGCCGCCGTTGACCTCTGCACCGTCTTGGGCCGCCGCATCAACCTGAACGTACCAGAGCACTGCGGTAGCTTTCCGTGTCTTCCTCGATTCTGGTAAGCCTTTTGTTCTTCTTAACCTAGATCTGTTCTTAGGTTTTCGTGTTCTTTGCCGTGTTCATCACTTGTTCATGCTCGTACCCAGACTCCTGGATAGATCTATGAAACCCAGCTCTGATTAGCAGTAGCTTTTAGCATCCGCCTGTAGTTTCATGCTTGAGTCCGTAGATCTCATCTATATATCTGCCCATTGATTCACTTCCGCTCTGCTTTAAGTCTTTGAATATTTTTTCTTCTTTTCTAAACTTGTTTCAGATCCATTGCTGTAATAAGACCTTGTGAAACCTGTTTCTGCATACTTAGCCATCCGCAATCTCAATTGCTTTCAATGTTTAGATCAGGCGGTTTAACTTAATATAGAAAAAGTTAATAAACCGGTATATACCATTAGTCCCCTTGTTGAATCGCTAGAACTCGTTATCCATATGATGCCGCTTCATAGAACTCTGGTTTAGATATAGAACTCCGCCATTGCCTCCGGTTTAACATTATTCATACCGGTGTATACTTTTGCCCAACACAATCTTGAACCGGAATCACTTATTTTGTAGACTTCACCATGGCCAAACAAGTATATGAGTGCAACTGGGCTCCTGCTCGCGTCACAGAAACTCAACTAAACAACTTAGTCCTGACTGGCGCTTTAAGCAGCAAAAACACCATCCATTGGAGGGTCCCTGGCAAAGAATGTCCTCCCACACCTCAAGAAGGAGAGGCTGTCGTTTTTGCAGACCACTTAGCCCGAGGTTTTAATCCGCCCGGTTCAAAATTCTAACGGGATGTCTTGGCCAATTTCCAACTCCGTCCGCAAGATACTGGCCCCAATTCTGTGACCAACATATGCCATTTCCAAGTACTCTATGAGGTGTTCTTTCAAGAGGAACCCACAGTCGAGTTATTCAGAGATTGTTTTCATCTAAACCGCCGCACAGAGTTTACTGATGGTTCCAGTATGGAATTGGGTGGTATGGCAATTTAGAAGAGGAAAGAGGTCACTTACCCTCACGCAAAACTGCACAGCCATCCCCAAGAATGGAATCAATCATGGTTCTATTGCAAAGACACCTCCCCTGCTGATGAAAATCCCTTGCCTGGCTTTCGTCCGGAGCGGCTTAGCAATACACACCCCTTTCCACAAAGGTTAACTGCCAAGGAAAGGAGTAAATACGCTCCTCAACTGTCCAAGCTCAGAGCCTTTATGGCCAACGGTTTAACATGAGTTGATGTTGCTCGCTGCTGGATATCATGGAGCATACTGCCCCTTAGTCAACGCTCCGGTTTAATGTGCGAATATACGGGCAGTGTTGATGATCCACTGCGACACATGAACATCCAGCTCACCGATGAAGAAGTCACAGAAGCTGTGAAGAAAATGTTAAACGAACCGGAACACATCTGTGCCCGAACCGGCCTGCTTCCTTTCTGCGCCACCAACAAACCGCCAGCTGTAAGTTTTAAATTTCACCTCTCACTGATCCTGACATTGCTATGCTTGTCTATTATTTGACACCAATATCTGTTGAAACAGGGCAATGATCCGTTTTGGAGCAAGAAGCTTCCGCAGAAGAAACCAGAAAGACCAACCCGGCCAAAAACCAAAGTCATTAAGAGGCCTGCTCATAAGAAGAGAACCACTGCATCCTCTGATCCGCCCGCTGATGATGATGTGGGTAATCCGGACCTTGAGGTAGAACTTGATTCACTTGGCTTACTTTTCACATGCCTTATTGATGATAATATTTGTCAGGATGATGCCAAAGCTAGTCATGCTGATGTTGCAGAGGTAATTACTCTCTCTTCTGATTCGAACCCTTTGCCTTCACTAAAAATCCGTCAGGCAAACCGGAAAGTTAAATTTTCTCATCCTCTTGCTTACTTGGATCCCAAATTTCTTATCAAGACCCAACAGCACGAAGTTCGCCGCACAACCCGGCACAACGGCCAGGTAGTTACCTCTGCCGGTTTATCGAACAGTCTGGTTCGGAAACACCGTTCAGAGGTCTCTAATTTGCTTGTCAGTGCTTGTCCTAAAGCGGGCTGTTTTTGTCAACCTCTTAATCCATCTGACTCCGATTATCAGGTTACTTCCCACTCATCCTCTGGCGAGTCATCAGCTACTCAGCTGCGACCACTCAAAATGGTGCTTGGGTAAGCTATACTTATCATAATATTTCTGATACATCACGTTGGAATATATGCTGTATTTGATTTTGATTACTCCTTTTAGGGCCAAGCCTAGGCCAAGCAAGAAGGCCTGCCTGGATAAAGCGGCCGAGGAGGATGCCGTTCCTGAACCGGATAAGACACCAGATCCTGAGGCGGCCATTCGCGAAGATATACCCAACGACCCCCACTGCAAGATGATGATGTTATTGCCGAAGAAAGGCCTGCTGACCAGCCCGGAAACCCCATCCGGATTGAGAAATCCATCAATCCAATCCGTCCTACTGACACACCAACTGCCCCTGTTCAAACCGGCGACACCAAGGATGATGATGTTGTGATTACTGGCATTGGCCGTACTGAACCAAGTGATCCGGTCGCCTTATCCAGGCATACTGCCAAAGAAGAATTCGCTACTATGAGCAAAGGCAAGTGGAATGTTGATCTGGCAACTTACGCTGCTCTGAATACCCAAGATCTTCATTCCGGCTACTTGAACCGGCTGTACACCAGCCGTGACTATTAAGCTGGCTTTGTAAATATGATGAAGGAAAAAATTTGAGGTAACTTCCATGTGATGTTTCCTTCTTAGATACTTCAATTTTCTTAACTCTCCTAGCCCCCAAGGGCCGGTTTTGCAATCTTCTTTTAAACCGGGACTTACGAATATAAATCTGAATACTTCCAAATTCACTGATATAGCCCCCAAGGGCCGGTTCAACTTAATGTAGTTAAACCGGGCACTTAAGTAGTTTAACATGGCAGCATCAGGATTTATTTGAGCAAATAGCCATTAGCCCCCAAGTGCCAAGTTGAATACTTGTATTGAGCTTGGGACTTTGCAACCAATTGTTAGATGAAGATCAAATATGCATTAGCCCCCAAGTGCCAAGTTGAATACTTGTATTGAGCTTGGGACTTTGCAACCAATTGTCAGATGAAGATCAAATATGCATTAGCCCCTAAGTGCCAAGTTCATAACTTGTTATGTGGTTGGTACTTCAATTCTTGTACCGTTTGTTAAATCATATTAATGTCTGTATGCAGGCTGAGCTGAAGAGCAAAGAAAGCCAACTCGCCGATCTTCAATAAAATTTGAAATCCCAACAAGCTGAAACCTCAAAGGCGAAAGAGGAGTTGACCAGCGCTTTAAGCGTCATGGAACAACTTAAGGAGGGCTTCAAGAAAGAGCGGGCGGATTGGGCCACTGAGAAGGCCACTTTGACCAAGAAAATTGAAACTCCTGAAGCTGCCCTTAAACCGGTGGTAGATGAGCTAACCAGCGTAAAGCGGCAAGTGCATGCCATGACTGCCGCCATCTTTGGTAAGCTTCCTTTGACTTCTGTAATAATTTGGCCTTCCTATGATAGGTCCGGTTTGTGAACTCTTTGTAATGTTGTAGGTACACGCATTGGTCACTTGGGGTCAGATGTTCGGATGAAATTGAAGGCCGCCTATACATCAATCAAACAGCTGTATACTGGAGCGCAGCGAATCATCTCTACAGCATCACATGACAATCCGACGCCCTCTTTAATTCAAGATACTCTTAAAAGGTTGTCAATTCTTCCGGCCCGTATTGTAGAGCTGAAGAAATCTGCTGCTTGAACCGGTGCCATCAATGCCTTAATCCGGGCAAAAGCATGGGTGCCGGATTTCGATCCTGTTGAGGCAGCTCAAGGTAATCCCAGTTTGAAGGAAGATGGTTCGGAGTTCAATGAGGATGACCTGAGAGCGATAAACCGGGCGGTGCGCCCTCTAGCTTGCCAATTGGTGGAAGAGGCAGACTTGTCGCATTATCAAGCTCAATATAACAACCAGAATAAACGAGTGGCTGCACCAATTCCTGAAGCGGAGAATCTGATCCCTCCAATCCATAAGCATACTTACGCTCCTGATATTGAACCGTCGTCACTGATCCATGACGAAGCTGTCTTTCAAGCCCTAATGGGAATCGACTGGACCACTGTTGATTTCCAGCCACTGGGTAGGGAAGAAGAAGCTGAAACGACGCAGGAGGACCCACAACCATCAGATCAAGGCGGTGACCAAGCTTGAACCGGAGGCCGGTTTAAATGGCTGCTTTTTTATATTCCGCCAAGAAAACAATGATCCTATTTGGGCACCATGTTGCCTTGTAATAGGATAGCCAATAATCTTGCTTCTGAGATGCCTTCGTTCATAGGCACTGACACTTTTGTTTGAATGGGTGAAACCTTCAATCTATATTTCCTGCAATCACAAAACCTTAAACTGCCGCGGCGGCTGCCATCGCTGGGCATGAAGTTGGCTTAGCCAATCTTGAAATGGAGGTTTATAAACCTATACCGTCAATGGAGAAAACAGCTCCTATGTACACAATGCTGGTTTACCATGTAAACCGTGCCAGGTTATGAAAAACACCCTGCTACTCCATAATGGGATGTTAACAGAAAAAGTCAAACCGGGCAAATAATCTCCGGATAAAAAATGGACTGTGTTCCGTCGATTGACAGTTTGAACCGGTTTAAAACGTTGCCGGTTTAAAAAACGCAAAGCAACAGTAAGAAAAATGTTGAAAGCAAAGGCAATGATAAAACTGTTTGCAAAAAGAGGCTTTATTGAGCCGATCAGATGGTGTTACCATGGTCGGACACGACCAAGCTCCCGATAGGTGTAGCTATGGTTCAAGTTAGCCAGGTCCCCAAATGAAACCGTGGCATTATGCCGATCAAGAGGCGTGGAAATGGTTCAGGTTCGACCAAGCCCCCAAGTGATTCTATGGCCTTAGGCCGATCAAGAGGCGTGACTGGTTCAGACTTGACCATGTCCCGAAGTGATCTGGTGGCTTTCGCCTATCAAAAGGTGTTGCATTGGTTCGGACACGACCATGCCCCCAAGTGATGTTTTATAAAACTTTCAAGGGGTAAACCGGAGGCCGCTTTAAGACAGAACAACTCCATGTAACCACGCATGATGTAAAAGAACAGATACCCCGCTTTAGCTGAGGCTCCGGTTTATTATATTAATCATAATATATACACTTGTCATAATATGTACATAAGTAGAGCCGATGGCTCACGTATAGTAAGACCGAAGATGAGCTATGTTCCATGGCCTGTTGGTCTCCTCCTCTGATGTACGTGAGTCTTTATGCTCTTGAATATCGTTCAGATAGTATGACCCGTTGTGCAGATTCTTGCTGACCACGAAAGGTCCCGCCCAAGGTGGGGATAATTTATGCATATCAGTCTGATCTTGAATGAGCCGAAGCACCAAATCTCCTTCTTGAAAGGTTCTGGTTCTGACTCAGCGACTGTGATAACGACGAAGATCCTGTTGGTAAATCGCCGAGCGGGCAACTGCTATGTCACGCTTCTCATCCAACAGGTCCAAAGCATCTTGTCGTGCCGTCTCGTTGTCCGCTTCAACATAAGCCGCCACACGAGGTGAGTCATGACGGATATCACTGGGAAGAACTGCCTCTGCTCCGTAGACCATGAAGAACGGTGTGTATCCTGTGGATCTGTTGGGCGTAGTATTGATACTCCATAACACAGATGGTAGCTCTTCTACCCAACAACCCGGTGTCCTCTGCAAAGGAACCATAAGCCGGGGTTTGATGCCTCTCAAGATCTCTTGATTAGCTCTTTTTGCTTGACCATTGGACTATGGGTGGGCTACTGATGAAACGTCAAGCCGGATGTGCTCACGTTCGCAGAACTCCTTCATGGCCCCCTTGGACAAATTGGTACCATTATCTGTGATGATACTATGTGGAAAGCCAAACCAGAAAATCACCTTTTTGATGAACTGAACCGCCGTGGCCGCATCACACTTGCTAATAGGTTCAGCCTCCACCCACTTTGTAAACTTGTCAACCGCCACTAGGAGGTGGGTCTTCTTATCCTTGGACCTTTTAAAAGGCCCAACCATATCTAGACCCCAAGTTGCAAACGGCCAAGTGATCGGAATCATCCTCAATTCTTGAGCCGGCACATTAGCGTGTCTTGAAAACTTTTGGCAACCGTCACATCGTCTGACCAGATCCTCCGCATCAGCATGAGCAGTTAACCAATAAAAACCATGGCGGAACACTTTACCCACCAAAGATTTTGAACCGACGTGATGACCACAATCTCCTTCATGGATCTCACGCAAAAATTCACAGCGTTCCTCAGGAGACACGCAGCGTTGAAACGCCCCAGACACACTGCAACGATGCAATTCGCCATTAACAATAGTCATAGACTTGGATCGCCGGATTATCTGCCGAGCCAAGGTTTCGTCCTCTAGTAGCTCGCCCCGGTTCATGTATGCAAGATAAGGAAGCGTCCAATCCGGAATGACGTGTAGAGTTGCCACCAATTGAGCCTCCGGATCAGGAATAGCCAAATCCGCTTCACCAGGGAGCTTGACCGACGGGTTGTGTAGCACATCAAGAAAAACATTAGGCGGGACCGGTTTATGTTGAGAGCCCAACCGGCTTAAAGCGTCCACCGCTTCATTCTTCCGACGGTCCACATGGTCCACCTGATAACCCTTGAAGTGACCTGCAACAATATCCACCTCACGACGATATGCAGCCATGAGTGGGTCCTTGGAATCCCAAGTGTTGGACACTTGTTGAGCCACTAGGTCCGAGTCACCGAAGCACTTAACCCGGCTTAGATTCATCTCCTTAGCCATCCGGAGACCATGGAGGAAGGCTTCATACTCAGCTGCATTGTTAGTACAAGGGAACATTAAGCGGCGAACGTAACAGAACTTGTCACCTCATGGGGAAGTTAATACGACTCCAGCCCCTGAGCCCTCCAATTGCCTGGATCCGTCAAGATGGATGGTCCAATATGTGTGATCCGGCTTCTCTTCAGGTGCTTGCAACTCTGTCCAATCATTGTTGAAATCAACAAGTGCTTGAGACTTCATCGCCGTTCGGGGCACGTACTTCAACCCGTGCGGCCCAAGCTCTATAGCCCACTTGGCAATCCGGTCAGTCGCTTCCCGGTTCTGGATGATATCGCCTAAGGGAGCAGAACTGACCACTGTGATGGGGTGCCCTTGGAAATACTGCTTCAGCTTCCGGCTTGCCATGAAAACTCCATATACCAGCTTCTGCCAATGTGGATACCTTTGCTTGGATTCAATAAGTACCTCACTGATATAGTAAACTGGATGCTGAACCGGATGCTCCTTGCCTGCCTCCTTCCGCTCCACCACAATAGCCACACTGACTACGCGAGCGTTAGCAGCAACATATAGCAGTAGCGGCTCCTTGTCAATGGGAGCGGCAAGCACAGGCGGATTGGCTAATTGCCGCTTTAAGTCCTCAAACGCCTTATCAGCAGTGGAACTCCATACAAACTGATCCGTCTTCTTCAACATCTGATACAAAGGAATTGCCTTCTCACCAAGGCGGCTGATAAACGGCTCAAAGCGGCAAACCGGCCAGCTAAACGTTGAACGTCATTGATACACTTCGGTTTAGCCAGGGAGGTGATGGCTGTGATCTTCTCCGGATTAGCCTCAATTCCCTTGTTGGACACCAAAAAACCCAATAACTTGCCTGCCGGTACACCAAAAACACATTTGGCCGGATTGAGCATCATCTTGTACGTCCTCAGGTTATCAAAGGTTTCCTTCAAATCGTCAACCAGAGTCTCCTTCTTCCTTGACTTAACCACAATATCATCCACGTAAGCATGTACATTACGGCTAATCTGCTTGTGAAGGCAATTTTGTACACACCGTTGATAGGTTGCCTGGGCACTCTTGAGCCCAAAAGGCATAGACACATAGCAGAAGGCTCCAAAGGGAGTGATGAACACCGTCTTTTCCTGGTCCTTAACCGCCATTTTGATCTGATGATAACCAGAATATGCATCCAAAAAACTCAAACGCTCGCAACCCGCTGTAGCATCAATGATTTGATCAATACGGGGGAGGGCAAAAGGATCTGCTGGATAAGCCTTATTAAGGTCAGTGTAATCCACACACATACGCCAGGTGCCGTTTTTCTTAAGGACCAGCACCGGATTAGCAAGCCACTCAGGGTGAAAAACTTCAACAATAAAACCCGCTGCCAAAAGCCTGGCTACCTCTTCTCCAATAGATTTGCGTCTTTCTTCGTTAAACGGGCGGAGGAACTGTTTCACCGGTTTGTATTTAGGATCCACATTAAGAGTGTGCTCAGCGAGTTGCCTCGGTACACCTGGCATGTCAGAAGGCTTCCATGCAAAAATTTTCCGATTCTCATGGATGAACTCGATGAGCACGCTTTCCTATTTCGGATCCAAATTGGCACTAATGTTGAACTGCTTGGACAAATCGCCAGACACGAAGTCAACAAGTTTAGTCTCAGCCGCCGATTTGAACTTCAGGGCCGTATCATGCTCCGTAGTTGGCTTCTTCAATGGAGTCATATCTGCCGGATCAACATTGTCTTTATAAAATTTCAGCTCCTCGGTGGCACAAACCGACTCTGCGTAGGCCACATCTCCTTCCTCGCACTCCAAAGCGACTCTACGGCTTCCATGAACTGTTATTGTCCCCTTGTGACCCGGCATCTTGAGCTGCAAATACACATAACAAGGCCGTGCCATGAACTTGGCGTAGGCCGGTCGCCCAAACAGGGCGTGATACGGACTTTGGATTTTTACCACCTCAAACGTCAGTGTCTCCGTCCTGGAATCATGATCATCTCCAAAGGCCACTTCCAGAGCTATCTTACCAACATGATATGCTGATTTGCCAGGTACCACACCATCGAACACCGTATTGGATGGTTTGAGATTTTTATCTGTCAGTCCCATACGACGGAAGGTCTCATAGTACAAGATATTAATGATGCTCCCTCCATCCATGAGTACCTTGGTGAACTTATAACCTCCCACCTGCGGTGCCACCACCAATGCTAGCTAACTCGGGTTATCAACCCGGGGTTGGTGATCCTCTCTGCTCCATATGATTGGCTGCTCAGACCAACGTAAGTAACGGGGCACAGCCGGTTCAACATAGTTGACTGCCCGCTTCTGAACCTTCCGGTCCCGCTTGTCCAAGCTAGTGGTGAAGACATGGTACTGCCCACTATTCAGCTGCTTTGGGTTGCTCTGGTAACCCGACTGTTGCTGCTGCTGGTTGTAACCACCCTGGTTATTCCGATTATTTTGATTATTATGTCCTCCCGGATTACCATTAAATCCTGAACCGGAATTTCCTCCACCGTAACCCGGCCCGGATCCTGAGCCACCGCCAGAGCCGTGATCATACCGGAAAGCATCATAATTTTTGAACTCCTGCATAATGTAACAATCCTTCCAAAGGTGGTTTGCTGGCACCTCCTTCGTCCCATGCTTCAGACAGGGCTGGTTCAACAGATAATTAAGGCGGTCCGGGTTAGGGTTAGGCGCTCCACTGCAATTCTGCGGTTTACCCTTGCGTCACTGGCCCTTGTCCTACGCGTTGGTATTAGCCAAGAAGTCCATGTTGCCATCCGCTTTGCGCTTGCCTCCGCCACCATTACCTGTCGAGTGATGTTGCTGACCTTTGGAGTTGCCGTTCTTCTTTCCCTTCCCTGTCTTGGCATCATCAGACTCGGGATGCTTGGTACTATCAGAATCAGCATACTTTACCAAAGCGCCCATGAGAGTCCCTATGTCAGTGCAGTGGCGCTTCATCCGCCCTAACTTCAGCTTTAGGGGCCCAAACCGGCAATTGCCTTCCAGGGTTATAACCGCGGTGTCAGCGTTGATGCGGTCTGATGAATGCAGAACTTGCGAGACCCGACGCACCCAATGCGTCATTGATTCTCCTTCCTCCTGGACACACGCAGCTAGATCCACTATCGACATCGGCTGCTTACACATGTCTTTGAAATTACTGATAAACCTGGCTCGTAACTGGGCCCATGAACTGATAGAATTGCCCGGTAAGCTTTTTAACCACGTACGGGCCGTTCCTTCAAGCATCATGGTGAAATACTTTGCACATGCCGCATCATCCACATCAAGCATCTCCATGGCCATCTCATAGCTCTCCACCCATGTCTCTGGAGGTTGATCCGCCATATAATTTGGTACCTTGCGCGGGCCTTTGAAATCCTTGGGCAGGCGCACATTGCGTAAAGCGGGAACAAGGCAAGGCACCCCCAAAGCACTAGAGGTAACTCCAGGCTCGACCATGGTGGTCGGATGAACCGGCGTAAGCTGACGATCTTGATACTGTGCTGCTAACTCGGCCTCCCTGCGCGCTCGGGCCCGGTCCACCACTTCCTGAGCATTACCGACACCACCTGCCGGGTTGTTACCACGGGGCGCTCCTCGTCGTGCATTACTTGACACGGTCGGTTCATCCATATGCCTGCTATAGCTTCGGCTCGGACGAGGGGTTGAGTGGATCCGGTCGCGGCTGTACGAATATGCTTCCTGTTGGACCAAAGCTGTCCTAAGGAGCTCCTTGACCCGGCGCGTCTCCACCGCCTGCGGCGAATCACCTTCAATTGGAATGGCCTCTAGCCGTGCAGCAGCTGCAACAAGGTTGTCCATCGGGTTGGAGTAGTGACCCGGAGGTGTTGGCACAGCCTGAGGTACACCAGTATTATGACGGGGCAGATCTATTAAACGGGGTTGGATCGGCGCGCTCATCCCAGGTGCTTCCGCCCGGTTTACCACTGGTGGATTATTGGTTCCTACTCCGGGGGTGTTGAAGAGGTCT
This sequence comes from Aegilops umbellulata, assembly GCA_032464435.1. Classification (NCBI taxonomy): domain Eukaryota; kingdom Viridiplantae; phylum Streptophyta; class Magnoliopsida; order Poales; family Poaceae; genus Aegilops; species Aegilops umbellulata. The sequence continues at coordinate 366,580,027 of CP136054.1, read as the reverse complement.
CTGGCTGCGAAGACTGAAGGCAGATGAGATCGGTACTTCCTCCTCATGACTTCCTGCGACGCGTTGTGGTCCAACATGAGTCTGTAGGCCTGTGCATCTAAAGCGGCCCGCTCTGCAGTCATCCTGGAATCTTCAGCCGCCAGATCCGCCTTAGCCTAAGTGATTTGCTCCCTCACCTTTGCAATCTCCGTGTTGTGAGCGTCCTGATCCGCCGGGTTAGCCTCTGCCATGAGCGCGGCCAACGCGTCGAATAGATCCGATAAAACTTGAGCCAGCGGGCGCACAGAGCCTCCTGCCCCGGTAGCCGTCGCCGCTACTGAACCGGCGATCATTGCCGCAGTGGTCGAAGAATGAAGCGCTGCTTGCGTACCGGCCATAAATATTCCAACCCGGTTGGGCAGATCGGAGGGGTCCGGAATACTGTCACCATCGGAACAGCCCCTAATTCGGCCATCTTGTAGCTAATACAGAGATTCAGTCTCTCCGGTTGACGACTCGTCACCGGAGTAAACTACGGTCTTGCCACCAGATTTTGATCTATCCTCATAACTTCCTCCATGGATGACTCCCACGAAGGCACGCTTCACGGCCGGTTTAACCTAGGCAGATCGCGCACGCTGAGCCGTCTCGACGAGGTCGGTGCAGATGTCCGGCTCAGGGCCCGGTTCACCGATCTTGCCGATGAAAACGTGTATGCCACCAAAGGGGACCCGGTACCCGTACTCAATTGAGCCGGCCTCGGGGCCCCAGCCTGCATCGTCGATGTAGAGGTTGCCGCGACGACTCTTAGTCATCCGGCCCACAGCATAGCCCTCGATTCCTTCAAAGCGGCCCTCCAAGAACTTGAAACCATCGTGCGATAGCCCCATGGTGGGCGCCAACTGTCGTGGTTTTGTCACGGCAGATGTCCTAGTGAAAGGACTTAGTCGTGGAGCCATCGCGACGGGTTAGCTTGAAGGGGTTAAAGCGGACATAGGGACGCAGAGAGTTTTATACTAGTTCGGCCCCTTCGATGAAGGTAAAAGCCTACGTCTAGTTGTGATGGAATTGATGGGGTTTCGATGACTAGGGAGCCAACAAGCTTTGCCTAAGTCTCGAGTTGTTGTTGTCTGTTCTCGAACCGCCGCCGGGTCGTCCCCTTATATACACGGGTGACGCCCGTCGGTCCACAGAGTCCCAATCACCGGTTCATACTCGTATCCGGGTTGGTCTCTCCTTATTCCTAACTTACAATACAAGTTTACATATAAAGCCGGTTTACGGATACAGGTCTTAAACCGACTACAGGCCTTGGGCCCTTATCTGCCTCTTTGAGCTTTAACACCTTTGAACTACTGATGAAGTTAATCCGGCCCAGGTAGGCCGGTTTACGCCCAGTAGTAATATCCCCAACAGCCCCCGACCTCCCACCGTAACCGGGTACTCCCCAAAATTTTCCTCCCCCTCGCTTCTACCACAGTTTTTCCCATCATGGCCGGCCCAAAGAATGTCATGCAGCTGCATCTCCGGCCCGCCCAGGATGAAAAGCCCATTTTCTGTCATGATTTTTTGTCATAGAAGTAGGAGCCCACCACATCTATGATGATACCGGGTTTTGTCACAATTATCGTCATAGAAGTGTCATATGTATGACAGGAAAAAAATTCGTTCGGCCCAAAATGTCACGGATGTGTCTTTTTTTTTGTAGTGAGTGGACAAATAGCCTGAGGAGGTGAGGTGTTCTTGAGCTCGATGAGCTGGTGAGGTGGTCAGGGTGGAATGGCCCCAATCTCGGATCCCTCTCTACGGTTGTGGCTAAGTCCTATTTATAGTGGCCTTGGTCCTCTTCCCAAATGTAGGCGGGAAGGGATCCCACAACGGCCAAATTTGAAGGGAGACAACTAGTACAAGCTATCCTCACAATAGTAGTCTTCGCCTACAAAAGGCTCTAGTGGTGACGCTGCAGTGGGCTCTGCGATGACCTCCGTCCTGCCGTCCTGGCGGTCTTGATCTCGTTGCACCGATATGGAAACCTTTGCCTGATGCCTTGGGACCCCACGCCCGCGCTTGCCTCCTTAGCACCAAAGAGGAAACTGGTACACTGCGCCCGCTGGCGCTCGCCTGGCCTTGGTCGTCATGGCTCACGTCATGGGAGCCTCGCGAGGTGCACCTTGCATAGATATCTCCGCTCCTTGGGAGCCAGCATAGTGAGGCTGCCCCCAGGGAGGTCTTGATGTCATCTGCCTCACGAGGCTTGGCCCCTCGCGAGGGTCTTGAGTTGTTGCTGAAGCTGGGCCGTACCGGGCCGTTGACGGAGCCACGCCACGGGCCGCAGGCAGGCAAGTCTGGGCACCCCGTTCCCAGGATGCCGACATTCGTCATGCATGATCGGTCATTTGAAATTTCCTTTGACCAGCAGCCTAATCTCGCAGTTCCTCACAACATTCGTGTTGTAAGTTTTTGGTTTCGACGATCGTAGCTTCATCTCTCTTTGAACAACAGTCTAATGCACTGACACCGCCATGTCGAGCTCCTCTGTCCTCTCCTCAGAGCCCTTCTATTCGTCCCTCTCGACGCCGAAGCCCTTCCCCTTGATTTCCTTGCCCACGTCCCACTAAACTATAGTCGTTTCCGGCGTTGCTCATCTCGGCCTACTCTCTGTCGTCCTCCTACTACGTACACTGACACTGCAATGACGCGCACACTGCTTTCTTGTGTCCTCTGCCTTTGTGCACACTGCAGTTCGCCGCGCCGCCAACAGGGTCAATCATCTTGGCCTCCTCTCTCCCTCCCTACTACACTGGAGTCGTTTCTGGCGTCGATCATCTCGGCCTACTCTCTGTCATCCTCCTGCTACACTGACGCTGCAATGGCACGCACACTACTTTCTTGTGTCCTCTGCCTCCGTGCACACTGTTCGCCGTGCCGCCGACGGGGTTGATCATCTTGGCCTCCTCTCTCTCTCACCCAACTACATTCGATTCATTTTCGGCGTCGATCATCCCGATCTCCTCTCTCGTCCACTTCACTGACGATACCATGGCGCGAGCACTGCATTCTCCTCCTCTGTTGATTGTCTTTGCGTGAGCACCACAACTAGTTCGCCGATGGTGTCGCTCACCGTGCCGCCGACGGGGTCGCTCGTCCACGACTCCATGCTTGTCATGTGGACACAGCGCCACGACCACTATCCATCGTAGTCGCCATGGTCCAGCGCACACTGCATTTCTTCTGCCCCTTCCTTTGCTAGCTCTTAACCCTATGTGCTAAGTGCAAGTGCTAGGTCTTAATCATACCCCATGCGGGCAACCAAACAACGTGTAGTTGCATGCGCCGAGACAATGGAGGAACCAAACAATGTGCTAAAGTTGATCTCCTAATGCACAAAGTCCATATGCAGGCAACCAACCAACTTGCAGATGTCGCATATGAGGCTGTTTTTCCAGAGTCAGGCTGAGTTGAAATGTGTATGCAATGCAACTACTGTTTACTACTGCAACCAAACACGCCCTAAGCACCCACGAAATAGGAGCTCCTGGTGAATCGCGGTGGTGCGCGGCACGCGTGGACCCATTTGACAGTGGCTGGGACGAGTTCAAAGTCGGTTGGGACGTTCTTGCAAGTCATGGCACATTTTAAGAAGAACAGGGAGGCTCCTCCCCAATTCCATTGCTCGAATGAAACCCAAAGTTCATGCCATACATCAACTCACTGAGAGGAGCAGTTCAGTAGAAAGAGAAAATATAAAGAGAGTGCTAAAGCTAAAAACAACAAAGTGCTACAAGATTGTGAAAGCCCAAGGCCTCAGAAAGATGCCATCAGCGAAAGCATCTAGGCGTAGCTCAACTCCTGGGAGGCTTTGCGAGTCTTCAACGGAGGGGCTGCCATCGCTTGTGGGGAGCAGGTCGCCGTCAGGGTCGACACCGGGCTGGAAAAGGTGATTGCTTCAGTCTCTTGCTTCTTGGAGGGAGAAGCGAAGCTGTTGTTGTCGTCAGAGATCTTCAACTTGTTCCATGGATCCACTAGAGGGGCTCCTAGCGGCAACTCCTTCATCAGCCACTGATCAACAGGGGGCGGCAAAGGAAGTTCGCAAGATGTTCTGAGAAGGCCTCCAACCTCTGTGCATTCTTGCCAGAGGACAACACTATCCAGTTTTTGACAGTCCTGAGGATCAGTATCAGTACCTATTGAATCGAGATCTACAAGGTGTTATTGAAAATAATAGAGTTCCTATATTTACAAAGACACCAAAGCACCACTGCATTAACAGTGTTAAAGGCAGAATGCTTGCCATTAGCTACCCAGAATTTAGCAATTGATTCAAAATCAGTGCCAACATTCACCTCAAAGAGATCAGAGACCAGAGGCCAGACCTGCTTAGCTACTATACATTCAAAAATAGGTGGGCATTTGTTTCCGCCTCAGAGTAGTAAAAGCAATCGAGAGGTTTAATAAGTTGTCTCTTCCTAAGATTATCTCTGGTCATCAGTTTGTTGTTAGCAAAGAGCCAGAGAAAGACATGAATCTTGGGGGAGTCCTAAGTTTCGAAATAGCGGGGATATAGACTGGTTGCACTCCCCTAAAGTTAATTACATGATAGAGTGAGCTAGTGGAGTAAACTCCTTTATTATCTAGTTGCCAGATTAAAGCATCAGTGTCATCATTGAGGATCACGCTCCCAACAATCTCAAGCAGCTGGTACCATTGCTCCATAAGAATGTCATCAAAGTTCCTTCTAAAAGTCAGTTTGTGTTGATGCCCATCCCAAACCTCACTAACACTCCTAGTTTGCTCATTGCGAATGGAGTAAATAGGATAGAACTGTACAACCAGAGGAGAAGTATCAAACCAGGTGTCCTCCTAGAATCTGACCTTTGTACCTGACTAAATTTTCCATCTGTATCCAAACTTCAGCGCTTGGATAGTGGTTTTAATGCCTTTCCAGAATCTAGAAGCCTGGGGCAACAAGTTAGGGGCAACGATATTGATTTTACCAACCATGTATTTGTGATCAATGATCATTTTCCAAGGCTTTCCCTCACCCTCATAATATCTCTTCACCCAGGATCCTAGTAGGCAAAGATTAATGTCATGGAGGTTGGGAATCCCTAGTCCTCCAAATTCCTTTTTCATACACACTAGCCTCCAATTAGCTAGGTGTAGCTTTCTATGGCCTTCAAAATCATTCCACAAGCAATTGGCCATTTGAGAATTAATCATCTCAATGGCCCATTTAGGGAATTTGAAGAAAGAAAGCAGATAGATGGGGATGCTGACCAAGCAGGCCTGAATTAAAATGAGTGTGCCTCTATATGAGAGGAGCTTGCCTCTCCATCCAGCAATCCTTTTCATGATCTTATCGATTAGAGGTTGGGTGTCCTCTTTCCTATGTTTGTCATGATGAAGGGGATCCCAAGATATTTAATGGGGAATTCACCCCCCTTGCATTCCAAGACTGAGAGAAAAGGACTAAAGTCATCATCTACTATGTTAATGGGGATGAGCTCACTCTTGGTATAATTGATCCTCATACCAGATACCTATTCACAACAAGTCAGAATTGACTTAAGGTTGGTGGCATGGGCAAGGCCATTGTCTAAAAACAGGAGGGTGTCATCTGCATATTGCAGGCAAATGATCCCCCTCGGCACACTTCAGTGCACAACCCTGCAATCAAGTCACGGTCTGCTGCTTCGGACAACATTTTAGTAGGGACATCTACTACTAGATTAAAGAGAAGAGGGGAAATGGGGTCTCCCTGTCCGAGACCTTTCCCAGAAAGGAAAAAGTCGCTTTCTACATTATTCATCTTGACTCCCACAGAGCCATTATGAGTAATTTGGCGAATCCATCTAATCCAGTTACCACCAAATCCTCTCTTGCTAAGCATGTCCAGGAGAAAACTAAGATCTACTTTGTCAAAAGCTTTCTCACAGTCTAGCTTCAAGACTAAACCTTGCTTTTTCCCAGCATAGACTGAGTGCACCACCTCATGAGCAGTGACAACACTCTCCAGGATATATCTACCTTTCAAGAAGGCAGATTAATTGCTAGCTATTAGTCTCTGAAGAATCTTAGCAAGTCTATTAGTGGGTACTTTAGAGAAAATTTTAAAACTACAGTTAATCAAGCTAATAGGTCTAAAATTTTTCATAGAAGTAGCATTAGGCTCCTTAGGGATCAAGGTGAGCATAGCAAAATTAAGTCTATGAATATCCAGTTTACCTGAATGAAATCATTAAACATAGCTATCATGTCAGTTTTAATCAGCCCCCAAAATTGTTGGTAGAAGAAGAAAGGGATACCATCAGGGCCAGGGGCCCCATCTGGGTAAGAGTCAAAAACTGTTTTTTGACTTCTTCCTCTGTGATGGGGGCTTCAAGAGCCTCATTCTCTGCTGGGGTGACTTTTTCCCTAGCAGAGAAGAAGTCAGTCTTGATTTTGAAACCACTACTATCCTATTTTTTGAACAAATCTTTATAGTAATCACTAGCTATTTTAAGCATGTCCTTAATGTGTGAGACATGTCCATTAGGGCCGTCCAGGGAGTGGATGAGAGTTTTCCTCCTATGGTTAGCAACTGCATGAAAATAGGTTGTGTTTCTATCACCTTCAGTGATATCTCTATCTCTGGATCTTTGTTTAGCTTTAGTTTCCTCCTGCAGCCAGATCTTCTGCAGCTCAGAATGCATGGATCTCATTCTATTAAATTCTGCCTCAGATAAGTCAGAGTTTTCAGCTCTAATATATAATATATCAAACTCTTGTAAGAGTATTTTCTGGTATCTTCTAAGATTAGCCTCTTCATTAGAGTTCCACCCCTTGGTGACTGTTCTAAGGATCCTAATTTTGATCTGCCAATTCTCTATGGTAGAAGTGGCTCTATTAGGCTCCGATCATATTTTGTCAACCAGGTCAGTAAAATCTATTCTAAGGAGCCACCATTTCTCCATCTTGTAGCTACTTTTTTAGGCTGATACTCAACCCTAGAGTCCCATAGCAGTGGAGTATGATCACTCCCACATCTAGGTAGGGACCTGCATGAAGCTAGTGGATATAAGCCATCCAAATCAGTGCTGCAAAAAAGTCTGTCAATAGTAGACATGATGAGGTCAACTTGGTTGTTAGCCCAAGGGAATTTCCTACTAGAGAGTTTAATCTCTAGGAGTCCCCACATTTCAATCCAGGCTTTAAAATTATCACTCCATCTATGGTTGATGATACCATTGCTCTTTTCTTTAGCATTTCTAACTAGGTTGAAATCTCCTCCAATAAGGGTAGGGATTTCAAAATCTACAAAAGAGTATGGAGTTTAGAGATAAGAGCTCCTTTCCCCTCCTCATACGGGGCCCCATACACTGTAATGACCCTAAACAGATTGCCATTGCATTTGTGTCTCATTTGACAACTAAGAGAAATCTAAGTGGTACCATGCAATAATTTCAAAAACATCTTGGTCCACTCCCATGAGGATGCCTCTAGCAGAGCCCTTTGATGGGAGGTGGTACCAAGAGAAGTCTCTATTTCCTACTAAAGATTTGAGATAAGAGGGGGAAAATTCCTCCTTAGTCTATCGAAACCATAGGATAGTAGCATGAGTCTTAGCAATAGTATCAATAATAAGAGGCTTTCTACCCACAGCTGAGATGCCCCTAACATTCTAGAAGAGGGCATTCATTTTAATCAGCTCTGTTTCTGGGGTGCTTGCCCAATCTATTCTTGCAGACCAGGGACCAAAGTCCCTCATTAGAACTGGAGGGAGGATCAGAGTCGACAGATTAATCAGCTAAACCGTCCCCTAATTCAGCAACATGACCTTTAGTCATTGTTGCAACAACCGAACTAGAGCTACCAGTGTGAGTAGTAGGGTTAGATGGACAATTGTTAGCTAGATCAACTTCTACTGCAATATTAGAAGCAAGAGAAAGAAAGGAAGGATTATTGAACAGATTAAAAGAGGCTTGGTTCTTACCATGAGTTTTCTGGATCTCCAGGTTCTGAAGCTCCTTAAGGTGTTGTGCTTCTTCCATGATGGTCCTTTTGTCTCCAGCAATCCTAGTGCTCATTCTAACCGCCTAGACCGGTCCTCATTTCTTGCTCTCATTAGCAACCCTCAAAGCAGGGAAGTTTGAGTCATAATGCACCTGCAGGTTCAGTTGCTCTGATTCAGAAACATGGTCATGTTCTTCTGTTTCATCCTTAGATAAAACCTCATCATCTTCAGCCAACTCCATTTCTCTCAGCAGGTTGAAACCCACAAAATCCCCCTATTCTGTGTTAAGTAGTTGTTCTAACACTTTCATTCCGGGCAAATATTGCGGCTCAAGGAGCTGATTCTTGAGCATGGAAGTAGGAGTAATTTCCCCCTGGGAGTTTTGGTGCCATGAGGCCTGGGTTCTGTGACTAGAGGTACCATGGCCAGTGAGAGAGCCAGTATCAGAGCCTATTCTAGAGCCTTGCTCAGATCTTCCATCAGTAGAAGCACTATCTTTTGACCTAGTTTCCAGAGAAGTATTTGTGTCTAGAGAGGGGTTGGCTGCTGTCACTGCCTCTGCATCAGGTAGAGCTGGTTCAACCTCAACCAGTAGCCTGTATATTTTGCCTTTGATCCCAAAGAGTCTTTCTGTAGTGATTCTTGTGGGATCTTTGCAGGAGATCTTCACCCTAGCGGTCTCATAGAAGGTTCTGAAGTTATGCTGCCAGTCAACATCCAGTAGCACTCCTAGAGTGGATGTGATCTGATCACCATATTCCACTCACACCACTTGGGGTTCATCTTCCTGATTTTAAGCCAGACATCTTGCAGATCCTCCTCTGCCTCTACATTGCCTTTCCAGACCTCTACATTAACAATGATATTGTCTTTCTTCAGAACAAAGCATCGACAACCTACAACAGTAGCAATATCAATCTTTGGTGGGAATTTCACTAAGAAGGTCCAATCATCAGGTGCATTGATGGGCCATGGCCAGTTGGTTTTGTAAATATCAGCAAATTCCTCTACCAATTCTTGCTTAGTCACCTCTCCAGATTCTATAAGCATAATGCCTACATTATTTAGAGCCCCATGGTGCTGAGCATTAACATCAGGGACATCCAGGTGGTAAAAGAGCAGCACTCCCCACATATCTAGCAGAAGAGTGGGCTTTCTTCCTAACGGGGCAGTCCTCAACCACACGAGTAACCATCTTGCAGATGAAACAACTCTTTGGTTTTTCACACTTATCCTTGTGGTGACCTGGATCCCCACAATTGTAGCAGATCACCTGAGCATATGACATCAGACCAGAAGAAGTGGTTGATATCGTTTCTGCACCTGATCCTGATTCTTGCGCTGAGGGTTCTTACTCTGGTTCCTGACAGACCCTTGCTGACCGCTGGGATTGCTTTGATCTGGCAGCTTCGAATCACCCGCACCACCCTGGCCTTGCAGAGGGCCTTGGGCAGGAGGCTCGAACCAGGTCTGTTGTGGCCCTCCTCCCCAAGCCTGTTGCTGGAAAGGGTGCGGGAATCCGCCTGGGAAGCCCCACTGTGGCGGAGGACATTGGAAGGCGTATCCGAAGAATTGCTATTGTGGAGGCCCCAACGGTGGATGCATCTAAGCTCGCTCTTTAGACCAGCGGGCCAGGTTATCTCCTCTTCCTCCCTTGCCTTTGTTGCACCCACATCCGTGGCCCCCCTCCGCCATAGTGGAGAGGTGAAGGGTGGCGGCAACAATGGAGTCTTGGAGAGGGGGAGGCGAGGCTAGGGTTGCCAGGGGTAGCGCACGAGCCCCTTTTTATAGGCATCCACAGCTGATGGTGGAATTCCACCACCGCCAGGTCGGCATCTCATGGTATTGCTAATCCTAATTGGACTGGTGTTCATTTGTTTCTGGCTCTTATGTCATAGTAGTACCAGTCCATGAAGGACACAAACAAACATGAAACTTTATAAACGATCAGCAGCAAAAACACATGTTTGAGTTATTGTGGTCCTTATATAGCATTCGTTGATCAGGGTCATCATGACCATCTCCATTCCTCCTTCCTTATTTTTCTCTCTCTTTCCTCCTTCCTTATTTTCGTCCTTAAATGATATGCAAGCAGCGCAGATGGATTAGCATCTAATTTCCTCCTTCCTTAATTTTCCTTCTCTTTCCTCCTTCCTTATTTTCCTACTTAAATGATATGCAGCAGCGTAGATTATGCTCCCTTTCCTCCCTTCCTTATTTCTGTCAGGTCCTCTCCTCAAATTATGCTGGATGGATGCATCATATGCATGTCTCATGAATCTATTTAACTTTTCTTTCCTTCTCTATTTCTGGTGTAATTAACACCTCTTTCCTTCTTTTATCTCTTTCCTTCTTGTCTAATAATTAGACTCTCTTTCTTTCATCATTTATCTCTTATGATCTCCGAGAAGGCTTCCTGACATGTAGGAAATTAAAGACGTATATAAATGAGATAGATTGAATATAAAAGAGCGAGGTGGTACTATTTAGCACGTAGCGCGACCTATGTTAGTTGGTATAATCAGAGATAGGTGGGCCAACTCATGGGTTGGTTCATTTGCCTCGCTCTCTCGGTGTGTAAGAACGAAACTGACGTACGAACGAGGTAAAAACGGTGGACCGACCAAACGGACGAAAATCCAGGGGTAAGAAGCAATAGCCGCTTTATCTCTACTACTTAAAAAGAACGTAAGGTTTCCGTTTCACCTTTCTTTCCACCACCCCTTCGTCCAACCTTCCATGTATATGATAATGATTCATCTTAATTTACTTACCTTCTGAACCAATTCCAGTTTAATTTACTTACCAAACTTCTAATCAAAATATAAGGTAATTCACGGGTAGAATTTGATGAACATTTATTTACACAATCGCATTACTATTGATAGGTAAATCACAAACTAAGGTATTAGAATATTTATATCCCGTTGCAATGCACGGGCATTGTTCTAGTTATTAGGTAAAGATCAAGAACTATTGGAGCACAACGATGTGACGCCCCCGATTCAGTCGTACACTAATCATGCACGCAAATGTGTACGATCAAGATCAGGGACTCACGGGAAGATTTCACAACACAACTCTACAAATAAAATAAGTCATACACGCATCGTAATACAAGCCAGGGGCCTCGAGGGCTCGAATACAAGTGCTCGATCATAGACGAGTCAGCGGAAGCAACAATATCTGGGTACAGACATAAGTTAAACAAGTCTGCCATAAGATGGCTAGCACAAACTGGGATACAGATCGAACGAGGCGCAGGCCTCCTGCCTGGGATCCTCCTAACTACTCATGGTCGTCATCAGCGGGCTGCACGTAGTAGGCACCTCCAGTGTAGTAGGAGTCGTCGTCGACGGTGGCGTCTGGATCCTGGGCTCCATCGTCTGATTGCAGCAATCGGGTAGAGAGATGGGGAAAAAGGGGAAACAAGGCAACCGTGAGTACTCATCCAAAGTACTCGCAAGCAAGGAGCTACACTACATATGCATGGATATATGTAAAGGGCCATATCAGTGGACTGAACTGCAGAATGCCAGAATAAGAGGGGGATAGCTAATCCTGCCGAAGACTACGCTTCTGGCAGCCTCCGTCTTGCAGCATGTAGAAGAGAGTAGACTGAAGTCCTCCAAGTAGCATCGCATAGCATAATCCTACCCGGCGATCCCCTCCTCGTTGCCCTGTTAGAGAGCGATCACCGGGTTATATCTGGCACTTGGAAGGGTGTGTTTTATTAAGTATCTAGTTCTAGTTGTCATAAGGTCAAGGTACAACTCCGGGTCGTCCTTTTACCGAGGGACACGGCTATTCGAATAGATAAACTTCCCTGCAAGGGTGCACCACATAACCCAACACGCTTGATCCCATTTGGCCGGACACACTTTTCTGGGTCATGCCCGGCCGCGGAAGATCAACACGTCGCAGCCCTACCTAGGCACAACAGAGAGGTCAGCACGCCGGTCTAAACCTAAGCGCGCAGGGGTCTGGGCCCATCGCCCTGAGCACACCTGCACGTTGTGAGGGCGGCCGTAAGCAGAACTAGCCCCCTTAATACAAGAGCAGGCTTACGTTCCAATCCGGCGCGCGCCGCTCAGTCGCTGACGTCATGAAGGCTTCGGCTGATACCACGACGCCGGGATACCCAAATGGCCAGACTCAGATCAAATACCCACATCTCGTTAAGCGTGTTAAGTAACCGCGAACGCTGATAGGGCCAGGCCCACCTCTCTCCTAGGTGGTCTCAAACCTGCCATGTCGCTCCGCCACAAAGTAACAGTCAGGGGCCGTCGGGAACCCAGGCCCACCACTACCTGGGTGGAACCACCTACCCCTTCAGCCCCCAACTCCGAACAGTATCACAGGTAATGTAACAGTGTAAAGTATATAGTATATGCCCGTGATCACCTCCCGAAGTGACCACGGCCCAGTAGTATAGCATGGCAGACGGACAAGAGTGTAGGGCCACTGATGGAACACTGGCATCCTATACTAAGCAGTAGGATAGCAGGTAAAGGTAACAACAATAGTAGCAAGGACAGGCTATGCAGCAGTATAGGATTAACTGAAAGCAGTAACATGCTACACTACTCTAATGCAAGCAGTATAGAGAAGAATAGGCGATATCTGGTGATCAAGGGGGGGGGGGCTTGCCTGATTGCTCTGGCAAGTAGGAGGGGTCATCTTCGATGTAGTCGAACACACGGACGTCGGCAACGGTCTCGGAGTCTACCGGAAAGAAGTAACGGAGGGGGAACACAATAAAAAATAGAGCAATCAAATATAACACAAAGCAAGACGCGGCAATACGTTGTGCTAGGGATGACCTAATGCAGGGATAGGTGGTACCAGCGAAAGGGGAAACATCCGGGAAAGTATCCCCGGTGTTTCACGTTTTCGGACAGGTGAATCGGAGGGGGAAAGTTGCATGTTTGCTATGCTAGGAATGCGTGGAGGACGAACGGGTTGCGTGATCGGATTCGTCTCATCGTTCTGAGCAACTTTCATGTACAAAGTTTTTTCATCCGAATTATGGATTATTTTATATTGATTTTCAAAGTTTTATATGATTTTCCAATTTCCTGGATTTATAGTAAAAAATATTAAATAAAAAAAGGCTAGGTACACCCAGAAGTGTACCCAGCCAGCATATGGCAGGTGGGGCCAGTTGACATGGTCAACTGCCCAGTCAGCTTTGACTGGTCAAAGCGAACAGTAATAATGGGCCCAACATGTCATTGGCTTAGCTATTTTTTATATTTAAAGTTAGCATTTTAATTACCAACAGGGGCCACGTGTCAGTAACACATCAGACTAACTAACTAATTAAATTAACCTAATGTACACTAAAATGGGGTTAGCCCCACACGCATACACACACACAACGCCCGCCCGTGGCCACGGCTGTGCCTGCGCACAGGAGGCGCCGGTGGCCAAGACGGGGAAGGCGCCGGCGGGATGGCGCCAGCGGCGGCCAGCTGCGTCGCGGGGTAGGCGGCGCATTCGGACGGCGCGGGCGGAGGCGCAGGAGGGCGCGGCGGCTAGCGGCGGAGGGCGTAGCATGCTGGGCGAGCGGCGCGCAAGGAGCAGTAGGCCGCGATGGCCGGAGGCGCGGCGGCCAGCGGCGGGTGATGGCAAGAGCGGGAGCGGATGAGGCGGGTGCGGGCGACGCGTGGGCGCGAGGCCCGGGCACAGTAGGGGCCCGCGGATGAGCGCGTACAGACGCGACAAGGCCAAGGCGAGCGCGCGACGCAGCAACGGCGCTCAGTCGGGCGGGCCAGGGGCGCAGGATGCAGTCAGAGGCAAGCCTGGGCTCATGACGCAGGCAGCAGTGGTGCTATCAGAGAATAGCAGGAGCGGCAGCCAGCAGCATCGCGTGCGCGTACGCGGAGCTCGGGTGAGCACGGGGCAGCGTCCAGGAGCTAGAGAGCTCGTACGCGGACTCAAAGCTATGGCCATGGCGACTACAGCAAGCATAAGGCAAAGGCTACGACTACGGATTGAAGGGGAAAACAAGGGGAATCGGTCGAGGAGCTCACCGAGAGGCCAGGGATGAGCTCGGGGAATCTGGGGCTAGTCGGGGCGACGCGGATCGGCGTCGAGCAGTGGCGGCGACAGCCGGAGTAGACGGGGCGATGGCGATGATGCAGAGCGGCCCCGGTTGTGCTGATGCTCGTAGTAGATGCAGCAGACGATGGTGGTCCTCCAGGTCATGATCTGGCGGTGCGAGGATCTCGGTGGCTATGGGGCAGCGAGGCAATGGCGGCGGCATAGGCGGCCACGCGAGGGAGAGGAAGCGGCAGCGTGAGGAGGAAAGGGAAAAAAGGTCCTGGGGCTGCTAGGGTTCGGGGGAGGGGGCTTCTTATCCCCAGAGGAGCCGTGGGATGGCCTCCACGGCGCCACTGATGGCCATGGCGGCCTGGATGGTCGCCACGACCCCCTTCTGGTGAACAGAGGAAGGGGGGCGCCTGGGATGGGCTGGGCCAACCAATAGGCTAGATGGGCCAAAGGTTCAGTAGTTTAGGTGATCTTCTTATTTTCATTTTTTGTGTTCTTTTATTTTCTGTTTTCTTTTAGTTACACATTATTTTTTTTGTTCAGTAAAATATAACAATAGCCCCTAAAATAATGTTCCAGAATAACCCACTGCCATAAAAAGCTTAGTCCCTAAATAGAATAGTTTAACATTTTATTAATTATAAAAGGCATTTCATAAATTGTTTTGCTACCGTTTTATTCATTTTAGAGTATTTAAAGCTTTTATAAAAGTGGGGTTTCTTCACCACAATTACCTTTTAATTATTTGGCACAACTCGAACATTTTAGTTTTAAAGTTTGAAAACTTTTTTTTTGTTTGTCTTTAATTTAAATTTGAATTTGAATCGTTTTTGAACCATCGCGAGATTAACTACAGTGACATCGGTGACATGCATCATTAGGGGAGGGTTACTGTAGCTTAATTATCCGGGTGTCACAAATGAGGTCCTCTCTCTCACTCATATGTGACGGCGTTCTAGGAACGGGGGTCCCCAGACTTGCCTGCCTGCGGCCCACGGCATGGCTCTACGAGCGGGCCCATACGGCCCATCTTTACCAACAAGCATTCGAGACCTTCGTGAGGGGCCAAGCCTCGCGAGGCGGACGACACAAGACCTCCTCGGAAGCGGCCTCACCAGGCTAGCTCGCGAGGGGCGAAGAGATCAAGGCAAGGTAAACCTCGCGAGGTTCTCATGACGTGAGCCATGACGATCGATACCATGCGGGTGCCAGCGCGCACAATGTCCTTGTTTCCTCTTTGGTGCTAAGGAGGCAAGCATAGGCGAGGAGTACCGAGGCCTCAGGAAAAGGTTTCCATATCGGTGCAACGAGACCAAGACCAGCAGGATGGCAAGATGGAGGTTATCGAGGAGCCCAAGACGGCGTCACCACTAGAGCCTTTGGGAGGTGAAGACCACCTTTAGTTAGGATAGCTTGTACTAGCTGTCCCCATTCAAATTGGCCATTGTTGGCTCCCTTCCCGCTCAATATTTGGGGAGAGGACCAGGGCCTCTATAAATAGGGCTAGCCACCACAGTAGGAGGCATCTCATCTTGGACTAGATCCAACCCATCCTCACACCCACCAAGCACAAGAACACCTCACCTCAGGAGGCCGTTCTTCCCCTTGTACTGTTCATCCTCGGCCCGAGAGGCAATCCACCACACCACACTAGAGTAGGGTATTACACCACAACGGTGGCCCGAACCAGTATAAATCTTGTGACTCTTGTGTCGCGAGTTCGTCGAGCTAAGCTTAGAGATCCCGGTGAGGCCGAGGGCGTGATTTGGTAGGGGGAGATATGCATGCGCACCCCTGTGTTCGGACCTAGAGGGTTTTGCTGGAACCCGAGATCCGACATTTGGTGCGCCAGATAGGGGTGCGCCGGAGTTTTCTTTCCGCCGATTCATGCTCCACCATCTCCACGCCCATTCTCCATGGCTGGCGCCACTCTTCCGACTGGATCTACGGGCGCCCACGGTGATGCCTGGGGGATCCGAGCCCTTGCTCCCGCCTTGCGACAGGTGCAGTGGCCACCCAAGTTCAAGCCGGAGATGCTGACATGCTACGATGACGTGATGGACCCGTCGGCTTTCCTGCTGGCGTATGAGGAGGCCGTTCTTAAGGCCGGGGGCGACGATAAGGTCATGGCCAACTGGCTTCCCATGGCTCTCACTGGCGCACCATGCACCTGGCTGGTCAACCTCCCCGGATCCACGGTGGCATCTTGGGAGGAGCTGCGCGCTACACGGCACCGATGCACCATGCGGTCGCGGCCCACCTCAGCGGCTCGCAAGCACCGCCCTCGGATCGTCACATCAAGTCGTTCCTTTGCCAGATCGGCGCCACTTCCAAGCACCCGGGGGCTCCACCGGGTTGGGCCACGCCCGAGGCCGACCTCACCTTCGACTCAGGGGATCATCCCGTCTCCACCATCGGCTCGGGTGTGCTCCCAATGCTTTGCACGCCCACCATCTGCAACATGTCCATCACCAAGACGCTCATCGATGGCGGCGCCGGCCTCAGCGTGCTCTCCGTCGAGGCCTTCAGCCTTCTTCACGTACCATTCGAGCGGCTCCTCCCTAGCAAGCCTTTCTCAGGGGTTGGTGGAGGCTCCGCCCACTCCCTGGGGTGGATCTGCCTTCCCGTAACCTTTGGCACGCGTGACAACTACCGCACCGAGCTGGTCGACTTCGACATCGCCCACATCGGCCTCCCGTACAACGCCATCCTCGGGTACCCGGCACTGGCTCAGTTCATTGCGGTGACCCATCTGGCCTACAACCTCATGAAGATGCCCGGGAGCAAGGGTGTCCTCACAGTAGTTGGGGACACGAAGGAAGCCCTGATGAAGCTCAAGCTTGCCCTCAAGACCGCTACGATGGTGCAGCCCACCGACGTGGACACCTCCAAGGCCAAGGGATCCGCACCAACCAAGAAGAAGCAATTGTTCACTCAAGACAAGGCAGAAACCAAGCAGGTGCCAGTCGAGGAGGACGGGTCCTTGGGGGCAACCTTTACCATAGGCGCCAACATCGAGCCTGATCAGGAGGAGGCGCTGGTGAAGTTCTTGCGCGCAAACAAGGAAGTGTTCGCTTGGGAGCCCGATCAGCTGGTAGGGGTCCCAAGAGGGGTGATACAAACACCACCTGAAGGTGTGCCCGAACGTATGCCCCATAAAGCAGAGGGCGAGGCGGCAGTCCACAGAGAAGCAAGCTTTCATCGTCCAAGAGACCCGCAAGTTGGAGGCTGCGGGTGTCATTCGCGAGGTTCGGTACCCCGAGTGTTTGGCGAACCCCGTCGTCATGCCAAAGAAAGGCGGGAAGGAGCGAATGTGTGTCGACTTCACCAACCTCAATAAGGCCTGCCCCCAAGATCCGTTCCCGCTTCCACGCATCGACCAGACCATCGACTCCACCGCCGAGTGCGACTTGCTGTGCTTCCTAGATGCGTTTTCAGGATATCACCAGATCAAGATGGCGGTAGAAGACAGGCTTCCTGACCCGTGTGGGGTGTACTGCTACACTTGCATGTCGTTCGGGCTGCGTAACGCAGGCGCAACCTTCCAACGGCTCATGCACATCGCCTTGGGTCGGCAGCTCAGGAGAAACACTGAAGCTTACTGAGGGAGTCCTGGATTAGGGGGTATCCGGACAGCCGGACTATAACCTTTGGCCGGACTGTTGGATTATGAAGATACAAGATTGAAGACTTCGTCCCGTATCCGGATGGGACTTTCCTTGGCGTGGAAGGCAAGCTTGGCAGTACGGATATGTAGACATCCTTCCTTGTAACCGACTCTGTGTAACCCTAGCCCCCTACGATGTCTATATAAACTGAAGGGTTTAGTCCGTAGGACACAACAACAACAACAACAACAACAACAACAACAACAACAACAACAACAACAACAACAGCAATCATACCATAGGCTAGCTTCTCGGGTTTAGCCTCTCTGATCTCGTGGTAGATCCACTATTGTACTACCCATATCATCAATATTTAATCAAGCAGGAGTAGGGTTTTACCTCCATCGAGAAGGCCTGAACCTGGGTTAAAACATTGTGTCCCTTGTCGCCTGTTACCATCTGCCTAGACGCACAGTTTGGGACCCCCTACCCGAGATCCGCCGGTTTTGACACCGACATTGGTGCTTTCATTGAGAGTTCCTCTGTGCCGTCGCCATAAGAAAGGATGTCTCGTCTCGTCTTTAAAGACGGCACGACCGCTGAGGGAGCTTTGGCTGTCGGCCAAACTCTCCGGCTAGGTGGTTTCATCATGACCGCCTGTTCGGCTGCTGCGCCGACGATGACTTCTCGGGTCATCGAAAACAGTTTCCACGTCAACTCGGAACTCGCCGAGCAATTGGATCCAATGGAGCTCTCTTCCCTAAACAAGCTCTTGGATCGCATCGCCGCCCTGGGAGTCGCTACGGACTATGATCAGATGGGGCTTAAACCCGATCAGAGAGAAATTAACTCTCCCCCGGTCACCCATCACGTTGCGGTGGTGGAAGAACAATGCCGCGACCTTTCCTCTATCTTGAGGACTAGATATGTCCGGATTCTTGAGCCCTCCAAGTCGGATACCCGTTCACGGGAGGACACCACCCAAGCCCTGAAACTAGAGTCAGGCAGCGGGCTAGACTTATCGGGCAACATCCCAGAACCCGAACTTCCAAGATGGGAAACTCCTCGGCCCCTGGGTGTCAGATCGGGTGAGGTTTCAGATTCAATTCCACCCACCCACCCAAACATAAGTGATCTTTACCACATCAGGCAAGAGCCCCAAGAAACAGTACATCATTATTGGGCCTGATTCCTCCTTGTAATCAACAAGGTTAAGGACTGTCGCGAGGAAGACGCAATCTCATTCTTCTGCAATAATTGCACGGACAAGGGTATCCTTAATGCCATAAGTCGCCGTGAAATTACACGCTTTGCCGACTTGGCGTCCATAGTACGAAAGTACTGTGCGATGGAAAGTGCGTGGAAAACCGAAATAAAATTTTGGGACAATCCGGCCATGAATTTGAACCCAGTCCGGAATAAAAGGGTGCATTATCACAAGACACCCGGGTTAACTACCAAAAATCAAACCCTCTACAGGGCACGGAACTGTACTGGAGGGATGGCTCAATGGACCCTGTAAAATTCATAGTACAGAGGGCGCCATACCAACACACAGCCTTAGAGCATGTTGGATACTCTGGCAGGTAGCCAAAAGTGGCGAGGATCTTCTCATTCCAGAAGCCACAGAGTACCATCCCAGGGATAACAATACAGTATTAACAGTCTTTGAGACCTTTGCATCAAATAATAGGCGAAAGAGAACACTCCGCAGCCTTGCCGAAATCCACCACGTGGCAACAATAAATCCATGGAGTGACACGGCTATTACTTTCAATGCCAGTGACGGACCTAAATTTCGAACAGCCCGAGCACCAGCCGCATTGGTCCTCAGTCCAATTGTACAGCTTTCGACTCACCAAGGTACTCATGGACGGCGGCAACGGATTAAACCTCATCTATGAGGAAAGCCTTCAAAAAATGGAAATAGACTGGAACCGCATTGAGCGAAGCAGCACAACCTTTAGAGGAATAATCCTCAGTCAGGAAGCATGCTGTACAGGCAAAATCAGAGTAGATGTGGTGTTCGGCACGCCGGAGAATTAAAGGTCCGAAGAGATTACGTTCCAAGTGGCCCTGTTCAGTAGTGGATACCACGCCCTTCTAGGGCGGGAGGCATTCACGATCTTCCAAGCCATACCCCATTACGGGTACATGAAGCTAAAAATGCCCGGGCCCAATGGAATCATCACTCTTGCTAGTGATCCAGACACATCACTCTGCGCCGAAAACAAGACAACCACACTGGCCCTCGAGGCATTATCCGAAGCCCTAGCGGTCGAGGAATTGACCGCGCTGCGTTCCACGGTGAACAGGGACGATGTGATACTCGATAAGAGATCCAAGTCCACCTCCTTTAAACCAGCGGATGAAATAGTTAAATTCCAAGTCCATCCAATGGACCCTACAAAAACAGCCTCCATCGAGGCACAGTTAAACCCCGCCATAGATGCTGCACTACGAGAGTTCCTGCGCGAGAACTAGGACATTTTTGCTTGGCATCCTTCAGATATGCAGGAATCCCACGCAGGCTGGCCGAGCACAACCTCAATATTCTAAAGGGATTCAAACCTGTCAAGCAGGTTCTTCGGCGTTTCTCCGAACCCAAGAGACAAGCTATGGGAGAAGAACTAGCCAAGTTATTGGAGGCCGGATTCATTAGAGAAATAAAACACCGGGACTGGCTAGGAAACCTGGTGATGGTACCAAAGAAGGATAAATCCTGGCGCCTTTGCGTCGATTTCAAGGACCTCAACAAGGCTTGTCCAAAGGATCCCTTCCCCCTCCCCCGCATTGATCAAATTATCGATGCTACCATAGGACACGACTCATTGTGTTTCCTCGACGCATATTCTGGCTACCACCAAATTAAGATGGCGTAGCCCGACCAAGCCGCAATGGCATTCATCACACCATACGGCCCCTTCTGCTTTAACACAATGCCTTTTGGGCTAAAAAACGCCGGCGCAACATATCAGCGCATGATCCAGACATGTCTGGCAAATCAGATCGGCAAAACAGTGGAGGCATACGTAGATGATGTGGTTGTTAAAACCAAACACGTCGACTCTCTAATAGATGACTTGAGTCTCACATTCGACAACCTCCGAACATACGACATCAAGCTCAACCCGGAAAAGTGCGTTTTCGATGTACCAGCTGGAAAGCTCCTAGGCTTGATTGTATCCAGCAGAGGAATTGAAGCAAATCCGGCCAAGATCCAAGCTCTGTCACAGTTGGATATCCCAACGGACCTCAAACAAATCCAGAAATTAACCGGATGCGTGGCGGCTCTAAGCCGCTTTATCTCCCGCCTGGAAGAAAAGGCATTACCCCTTTATCGCCTCCTACGGCGCACCGAACACTTCGAGTGTGCAGATGCCGCCATAGCCGGATTGGAAGAAATAAAAGCCATACTAGCAACCAACCCAATCCTGGCAGCGCCAAACATTGGCGAACCTATGCTTTTATACATTGTGGCAACCCATCAAGTTGTGAGCGCAGTGCTCGTCATCGAACGAGAAATGGATGGACATAAATTCCCCCTACAAAAGCCGATCTATTATGTATCCACTGTCCTTACTCCATGCAAGTCACGGTATCCGCATTATCAAAAGATAGCATACGCGGTATTCATGGCATCCAGGAAACTGCGACACTACTTTCAAGAGTGTTCAATAACAGTAGCCCCGGAAGTACCACTTAATGATATTATAAACAACCGCGACGCCACGGGCCGGATTGCCAAATGGGACATTGAGCTCCTCCCGCCCGACATAACTTACAAACCGCGGCGAGCCATTAAGTCGCAAGTATTGGCCGACTTCGTCACCGAATGGACAGAAGCCGAACTCCCTAAAGAGTACGGTGGATATTCTAACTGGATCATGCACTTCGACGGCTCCAAAATGCTGGCTGGTCTGGGGGCTAGCATCGGTCTGACGTCCCCAACCGGAGATATAGTTCAATACGTACTCCAAATAATGTATACAGACTCCAACAACGCAGCCGAATACGAGGCCCTTTTACATGGTCTCCGGATGGCAGTATCCATGGGCATTCAACGCCTGGAGGTGCGGGGGGATTCGAACCTTGCAATATCCCAAATAAATGGAGACTTTGATGCCAAGGATCCGAAAATGGCAGCCTATCGCAACGCCGTCCTCAAAATATCAGCTCGGTTCGAGGGGCTCGAATTCCACCATGTGGCTCGGGAAAACAATCAAGCGGCAGACGTCCTCGCACGCATCGGCGCAAAACGTGATGCGGTCCCCCCTAACATCTTTTTGGAGAGGCTGTTTAAGCCATCCGTGGTATGGGAAGGAGACACCGGTAACAATAGTCCGGACCCGGCCACAACGCCCGATACCGAACACTCTGACATAATCGGAGGCTCTGCCACCGAAATAACACCTTCAGCCCACGTAATAATGGCCATCATCGCCCCATGGACAGAACCATTCCTGGCCTACTTAACTAGGCAGAAACTCCCCGAGGACCAAAATGAGGCACACTGCATAGTGCGGCGATCTGAAGCCTATAGGGTCCATGAGGGAGAGCTTTATAAGAAAAGCACCACCGGAGTCCTTCAAAGGTGCATATCCAAAGAGGAAGGGCGGAAGCTTCTGGCAGAAATTCATGCCGGACTCGGCGGCCACCACGCCGCAGCCCGGGCCCTTGTAAGCAAGGCCTTCCGTACAGGCTTTTACTGGCCTACGGCCCGGGCAGATGCACAAGACTTGGTCCAACGCTGCGTTGGTTGTCAGCTCTTTGCAAATCAAAGCCATATGCCACCCACCGCCCTCCACACAATCCCCATTTCCTGGCCCTTTGCGGTCTGGGGGCTTGACATGGTTAGACCTCTTAAAGGAGGAACCCACAAGAAAAAAATACTTGCTAGTCATGGTGGATAAATTCGCCAAATTGATAGAAGCCAAACCTGTTAAAACGGCCGAATCCGGACCGGTGATAGACTTCATATCCGGGGTTGTACACCGTTATTGCGTCCCCCACAGCATCATCACTGATAACGACACGAACTTCACTACCGACGAGGTAAAACTCTGGTGCAAAAACATGGGCATTAAGCTCAATTATGCTTCCATCTATCACCCACAAACTAATGGTCAAGTCGAGCAAGAAAATGGTCTTATCATGAGCGGCATCAAACCCAGATTAGTGCAGTCCCTAAAGGAATCTAACACGCACTGGGTAGAGGAGCTCGACTCCGTACTCTGGGGCTGCGGACCATGCCGAATCGGACTACCGGATACACACCCTTTTTTATGGTGTACGTCGCAGAGGCGGTTCTGCCCTGCGACATAATTCATGACTCACCTCGAGTGCGCATGTACGAAGAAAGAGAAGCCGAGCTCGATCGGCAGGACAATCTAGACACACTGGAGGAGGAGCGTGACGTGGCAAAAGCCCGGTCCTTATTCTATCAGTAACAGGCTCGAAGATACCAAAGCAGAGAAGTAGAGGCCAAAACTTATAACGTTGGTGAACTAGTTCTACGCCTGCCGGAGAAGAAAAAGACTAAACTTGAGCCCAAATTGGAGGGTCCATTCATCATTGACCAAGTTCTGACCGGCGGAGCGTACCCTCTGCGGGATGCATCTGATAATCGACTTGAGCCGAACCCATGGAACGCAGCAAGGCTCCGAAGATTCTATGCCTAGCGCCGGACTCTGTGTTCGTCTCCTTCCACTGTCCATTTTTTATATACATTATTTGTCCTTTATTTATCTCCTTCTTCTTTTATTTTTCCGCACGCCTTCAAAGGCTAACTTATGCCTTGCCTGCACACCATTGCCGCGCTAGCCGCGCTAATTATACCTGGGGGCTTCTTTCACAGAAGCTTACTTATTTATCCGGGCTTCATGCCCAGCACATGTGTCATCCTTCCGCATGTACCTTTTCTTCGCCATTATATGCATGGATATGACTTAAGTTTTGGCCAAGCTGGGTTGCCTGGCTCTTGTATTTATGACCTACGTTCCCATTAATTCGGCTAGGGCATAAGGGGAGCACCTCTGTGATTGTTACTGCCGGGTCAGCCGGATGTGTACCTTAGACTGGGTGAAGCCGAAAGCTAGCGTTCTTAAGGGAATATTCGGTCGGTGAACAAAAGATGACTCTTCACTTATTTATTTTCCATATGTGCCCCCAGATGTTTTTTCTCCGCGACTCTTTTCGCAGTCCAGACATGCACTTTAGGGCATGCATACCCAGGGAAAGGAACCCCTAATAGAACTATTCTCCCTGGAAGATGTTTCTTACTAACCATGTAATATAACATAACTAGTTGGGCACTTGTCTGTTCAAGCACTAATGACCCGTACGCCTGGTTTCCACGCATGCCCCGGTTCTTACATAAACGAGAGGGTATTCGGATACACTCCGGACTATCGGGTCGAGAGGTTGAAGCGAAAAGGTCCGCCATGACAAATGATCTACAATCCGGCTAGAAGGCATTATACATGTCACTTCAATTACATAGTCACTTTGGCTGACTAAATTCTTCTTCTATACCATCCAACAGGCTGTCCAGCCTACAATCCTGTTGGGAATACTTTGCGGCCAATTCTACTTGCCCGTACACTAGGCTAACAGGGATCTCTTTCCCATCGGGCCCCACAGGTCCGACCTCGGCCATGTGGTTTGGGTCAGCCTTGATATACCGCGTCTTCACCATGGCCCAGGCTTCCCTGGCACCTTGACGGCAGGCCGATATCTTCCATAATCGGAAGCGCCACAGCGCTCCCTTCAGCTTCTCCGCAAGCTCTCCAAGGCCTTCGGGCACGGAGATGGATGGCCATAAGGCCTGGGCAATGCCTTGCATCACCTGCCGAGCTAATTCGTGCAGTTGTGAGAGCTCGGGTAGAAGCTCACCCATAGACCCGGGCATTTCCTCCGCGGGACGACCTGCTAGCATACCTACAGACATAACTCTGTTAGTCGACTTCCTCGCCGAACTCTTCTTAGAAGTTCGTTCAAGCACTTACTTAAAATGCCGCGTCGAAGCCGTTGATTCTCCTTCACGGATTCTGACAGTTGGGCACGAACATCCTTTAGTTCCACGCTCAGCTGGGTGTTGGCATCCTAGAGATTATTCTTCTCCTGCCTAACCCTCGTAAGCATGCTCTCGCCAGCCTCTAGCCGGCGTAGGAGATGTTGCTCATCCGGATTCCCTCCGACGCCATCTACAATTTTATTGTCAGATTTGGATATATGCCGCACTCTACAAGATACCTATCATTTGAAACATGTATTACCAGAGGGGGTCTTCTTGGACTCCTCTTTTGCGGCTAGTGCGGCCTGCAATTGGGCTTTACACTCTTCAAGCTCATGGGACAATTGGGTATTCTTTTCTGTAAGAACATGCATAACAAATTATCCTTAAATCAGTTATTCTAACTGTTTCAAGTCTCAGGGGCTACTACTATATATAATCATTAAATTACCTCACCCGTATATCCTTTACATACTGGTCCGTGGCTCTGGCTAGACCATTTTGAGCAACACGGAGGTACGCGTCTCCTGAGTTGAAGGCATCAAATGCCTCTTGGGAGAAACAAGCGTCACGGAGAACGGCTCGGCGATGCCTGTGGTTCATGGCGCTCTCCACCTCGAAATTTGTGGCAGACATTTTATCTGCATCCTTTGTCGGAGGAGCCTCCGACGTGCGCCTCGTGTTCGCTTCCGCTTCCATGTTCGGCCTTGGAGCCCGACTGGTTGAGGCGTGATTAGCGACCTCTCCGGATATAGTCCGGCGAGTGTTCTTCTTCCTAGAAAGCACGGGCATTATTATGTATTTAAAGACGATACCATGGAATAAGGTGGCACATCATACCTTTGCGCCCACGTCTTAGTCTGGACCGCGTTCCTTTTTAGCCTGCCCGGCTTTGGAGCCCCTTGTTGGCTAGTCGCCGCGGGCTCGGCATGGCGTCCCCAGGGCCTTCCTTGTGAAACACCGTTGGTATACGGTAAGCAAAGCGTGCAAGGACGAATCCTTTTCAAAATGATTGGGACTTTGGTCTCAGTCACTTGTGAAGCTGGGAGCAGCCCGGGGTAATCGGCCGTAATGGCCACCAAGGCATAGTCACTGCTTAATTGGTAAAACACCCTATCAATCAGCTCCACAGATATGGTCAGATCCTCTTTGAAGGCCAGGTCGAGGGACCGCTCAGGATCCTCTGGTTGTGGAGGTGGGCTATTGATCTCCCTTACAGACTTACGCAGCTCCTGCGTTGAATTCGCAAGGTAAAAATTTAACTTAGGGAATATGGAACGGATGGGCATAAAAAGTGTTGACTTACCCAGCTCAGAGGATTGTACATAGAAAATCCACCCTGTGGATTGACGCGGAGGAATTTCTCCTCCTCTCCTTTGTATAGATCGGACAAGATTTTTGCTAGAGCAGCGGTTGAGTCTGGCCCCTTGCGGCCACAGCAGGTGGCGTCATCCTCCCCGTTGAAATCCCTCATGGGGTGGCCTCGATATTGAAGCGGCTACACCCCCTGCATAATGCACGTGGCCATGACTTCGATCATGGTCAGTCCTGATTGGGCCAATACCTTTATCCAGCTCATCAGGTAAAGAACGTCTCTGTCATCTTCCTCCTGGGGGCTCCGTGGGCGCCAGCTCAGGCGCTTCTTCAAGGGAGCATTGTCAAACCTGGGAAGGCCGATCCGAATAGGATCCGGAAGAGGGACGTCTTATATATAAAACCACTCTGAAGGCCAGTCTTTGGACGCCTTCTTTGGGGTTCCGGATAGATATCTGGTCCCGGCGATGCGCCATACTTCGGCTCCGCCTACTTGATATACTGACCCCCTCTGGGAGCGGGGCACAAGGCAGGACAACTTCTTCCACGGTGCAAAATTAGCTTCGCAGCCCAAGAACAGCTTGCAAAGGGCTACATAGCCCGTGATATGTAGTATGGAGGCAGGGGTAAGGCTGTGCAACTGGAGGCCGTAGAACTCCAGGAGCCCCCGGAGAAACGGATGAATTGGAAATCCGAGTCACCATATCAAATAAGGGACGAGGCATACCCACTCTCCCTTAGAGGGGTTGGGAAAGCTCTCCGCTTGGTCTCCGCCATTGTAGGTGGCGAGCCCGGCTCGAACCGGGACCATATACACTGGGGGGAGAAATCCTTGGGTCTGAAGCTTCACTAGTTGGCTGTGCGGGACGGAACACCTCTCCCAATCTCCGGGCTTGGGGCTGGGAGAACGAGAGGAGGAGCTGCACTGACCAGCCATGATGGAATGGATTTTTTCGGGTGCGCTCCGATGAATGCTCGCCGAGGGAGGATGGTGTGGTTTGGATCTGAATCCTCGTCTCTTTAACTGACAGCTCATTTGCATAGCTAGGGGGTAAATGTAAAAACACCCTGGCTCCTCACATTCGCTTGACACGTGGAAGGTGGCCATTGTTGGGCGTGGAAGCCAAGAAGCGTAGCATTTACAAGAAGCCGGACACTATTTAAAAGGTATTCGGAATTTGGAGAAGAACCCGCCTTGCAATGCAGAAGACAATCTGCGTGCCGGACTCATCGTCATTGAAGCCTTGTTCGGGGGCTACTGAGGGAGTCCTGGATTAGGGGGTATCCGGACAGCCGAAGTATAACCTTTGGCCGAACTGCTGGACTATGAAGATACAAGATTGAAGACTTCGTCCTGTGTTCGGATGGGACTTTCCTTGGCGTGGAAGGTAAGCTTGGCAGTACGGATATGTAGATCTCCTTCCTTGTAACTGACTCTGTGTAACCCTAGCCCCCTCCGATGTCTATATAAACCGGAGGGTTTAGTCCGTAGGACACAACAACAACAACAACAACAACAACAACAATCATACCATAGGCTAGCTTCTAGGGTTTAGCCTCTCTGATCTCATGGTAGATCCACTCTGGTACTACCCATATCATCAATATTAATCAAGCAGGAGTAGGGTTTTACCTCCATCGAGAGGGCCCGAACCTGGGTAAAAACATCGTGTCCCTTGTCTCCTGTTACCATCCACCTAGACGCACAGTTCGGGACCCCCTACCCGAGATCCGCCGGTTTTGACACGGACACTTACATCGACGACATCATGGTGAAGTCCCGGGAGGCGAGGACTTTGATTCAGGACCTGGAAGAAACCTTCGCAAGCCTCCGGCAGGTGGACTTGCGACTCAACCTGGAGAAGTGCGTGTTTGGCGTCCATTCCGGCAAGCTACTGGGCTTCCTCGTGTCCTACACAGGGATCGAGGCGGACCTAGAGAAGGTCAAGGCCATCGAAGACATGAGTCCACTTCAAACCCTCAAGGAAATGCAGAAGCTTGCTGGACGGGTGACTTTGTTGGGACGCTTCATTTCCAAGCTGGGAGAGCGCGCCCTACCCTTCTTAAAGTTGATGAAGAAGAAGGGCCCATTCGAGTGGACCCCAGGGGCCGACCAAGCATTTCAAGACCTCAAGAGATACCTGACCATCCCTCCATTGATGGTGGCGCCACGACCTCTCGAGCCCCTAGTGCTTTACCTTGCCACCACTCCCTACTCCGCCAGCGCGGCTCTGGTGGCGGTTCGGGAAGAACACCAAGCCAAGGGCGCGTCACACCGAACTACGCCACCAGCAGGAACAACTCAAGACCAGGAGGGCGCCGCAAAGGCCGCAGCTGCGGCAACAGAGGATCAAGCTCAGCAGGACGACGCCTCCGAGCCTGCAGGGACCCCGACAAGCGATCAGGCGTTGGAGGCTCCACCACCTCAGGAGGCGCCCCAACTTCCAGAAGGCGCAAGCCTCATAAGTGCACCCGCCCTCATCGAGCACCTGGTATACTTCGTTAGCATGGTGTTGCGGGATGCAAGAGCACGGTACCCCATGCCTCAGAAGCTCTTCCTCGCGCTCTTGGTGGCCTCGCGTAAGATGCGGCATTACTTTCAAGCTCACCCCATCAAGGTCGTCCCGGCCTACCCATTGGAGAGGGTGCTCAGGAGCCCCAACTCTGCCGGGAGGGTCGCCGAGTGGAACATCGAGCTGCAGGCATTCCAGTTGGAGTTCAGCACAACCAGGGTCATCAAGGGAGCCGCGCTCGCCGATTTTATGGCAGAATGGACGGACGCCCCAGCGCTTGAAATAGGCGAGGATTGGTCCCTCTCGCCGGGAAGTGAGGCGCCCGATGGCTGGGTCATGTATTTCTATGGTGCCTTTGCGCGCCAGGGCACGGGGGCTGGAGCAGTGCTAATCTCGCCCACTCAGGACAAGCTCTACTATGTTGTGCAGCTCTGCTTCCAGCAGGGCGAGAAGGTCTCCAACAACATTGCAAAGTACGAAGGCCTCATAGCCGGCCTGAAGGCTGCGGCAGCCCTGGGGGTGAAGCGTCTCACCATCAGGGGCAACTCGCAGCTCCTCGTCAACTTCTCCAACAAGGTATATGAGCCTAAGGACGAACACATGAAGGCATACCTCGCGGAGGTGCACAAGATGGAGAAACAGTTCCTGGGCATGGAGTTGCAGCACGTGCCCCGTGGCACCAACAAGTAAGCCGACGACATTCCCAGAAGGGCATCCAAGCAACAGCCCCAAGAGCCTGGCGTCTTCGAGGAGCGACTCTTCAAGCCACCGACAACACCATCGCTTTCAAGGACAGTGCAGCCTCGGGAGGAGCTCCCACAGCCACCTACCACGGGAGCCCCAGCCTGTGGCCCGACCTCGGGAGCGCGTCTACTCTTGGCACTGGAGCCCCAGGAGGGATGCTGGACCAAGGAATTCAAGGAATACCTTATGCAAGGGATGCTGCCGGAGAAGGAGGAGGACGCAGAGCGTGTGGCCCGGCAAGACACAACATACTGCATCCAGGATGGTGAGTTATACAGGAAGCGGCCAAATTATGTTTCTCTACGTTGCATCTCCAGGGAACACGGGAAAGAGCTGCTAGCCGACATACACGGCGGGGATTGCAGGCACCACTCGTCGTCACGAACCCTCATCGGCAAGGCATTCCGCAGCGGATTCTACTGGCCTACGACGCTCAACGATGCAGCTGAGCTGGTGAGGTCCTGCGAGGCCTGCCAATTCCACGCCAAGCAAATCCATCAGCCAGCTCAGGGCCTCCAGACCATTCCACTCTCGTGGCCATTCGCAGTCTGGGGACTGGATATCCTGGGCCCATTCCCTTGAGCGCCTGGGGGCTACCGATACCTCTACGTTGCCATCGAGAAGTTCACCAAGTGGGCGGAGGTGGAAGCCGTCCGCACCATCCCAGCTGGCTCTACGGTCAAGTTCGTCAAGGGTCTCGTGAGCCGTTTGGGGTCCCCAACCGCATCATCACCGATAATGGCTCGCAGTTCACCAGTAATCTCTTCAAAACATACTGTGCTAACCTTGGAACGCAGATCTGCTATGCTTCAGTGGCGCACCCCCGGAGCAATTGTCAAGCCGAACGCGCCAACATGGAGGTCCTGAGAGGCCTCAAGACCAGGACCTTCAAGAAGAAGCTCGAAGCCTACGGCAGGGGCTGGCACGACGAGCTGCAGTCCGTGTTGTGGTCCATCCACACCACCTCCACCAAGACAATGGGCGAGACCCCATTCTTCCTCGTCTATGGAGCAGAAGCGGTTCTCCCTCACGAGGTCAAGCATCACCCCGCACGGGTCCTGGCGTTTGATGAGACGCAGCAGACGCCATGCTGGGGATGGACCTCGTGCTGGGGGAGGAACGCCGCCGCGAAGATGCACTGCGAGCGGCAAGATACTAGCACTTGGGCCTCGGGGCTCCCTCCCATGTCCTAGTGGCAGCACTTAGCTTCGCGCTGGTGAGAAGACATGAAGACTAGACTAGGTGCCGGACGCAGCTTTTCATTTGCTTTCCGTAGTTGGCTCGCCCCTCTTTAATTGAAGTTTGCTTCTGGTGTTCTCTGCTGATTTGGTTCCGTCGCTTTCTACCTCTGTTTCCATCTTTAGTTTAGCCTATACTCTCTCTCGCATTCCTCGCGAGGGGGCTGGATAGGTGCCCTCGTGAGCGTTTTTCCTCTTTCTGCTTTCCGTCTGCTTTTCGTGAGGCACCCTCGTTCGAGCTCACAAGTTGGCGCGTCTCTCCTAATCCGTGCCCCTTGGATACCGTGATACGAAGCGTTGGGTCAAGGCTAGCGGCGCCTGTGACTAAGGCTCGGGTAAATGATAAGCCTCCTAACGAGTTTTTTGCAGTCCCTAAGCGCCTACCAGGCTAAGGAGGCCTCGACAGGCACCAGGAAGCGAGCACATCGCGGAGAGGAGACTACTCCGAGCACGTCAAGCTAAGTTATCTCTACATAAAACGACGATGTTGCGACACAGCACAGGAACGATAAACATAGCATAATAACTGAGAAATCATAGTTCGTTGCACGCTCCTCCGGGGCCCCATATTGGTTTCCTTCTTAATACAGGAAGGAAAGGAAGAACGAAATAAAAGCGGCGCGTGCCCCCACGGCAGTCCGCGAGGGCGGGATCTTGGTGTCGTCCCAAGCTCAGCCAAACCCCTCCTCACGCTTCACGGAGGCGTGGTGATGAGATGACCCACTACCGCCTTCGAAGCGGGCGCGACGGCATGGCGGCTAGTCGTAACCACTGCTGCTGGAGCTGTCGCTGGAGGAAGAACCGCCGTAGCTGGACGAGACGTGGTCAGCACCAAGGGCGGGTTCGCCTTCATCCTCGTTACGACCATCGCCAAGGCCGAGCACCTTGTCGCCATCGTTGACCTCGGGGCAGCACCCGGCGCGGCAACCATCTTCCCCAAACACCCTCACATAGAGGGTCGCGTCGCC
This sequence comes from Aegilops umbellulata, assembly GCA_032464435.1. Taxonomy (NCBI): domain Eukaryota; kingdom Viridiplantae; phylum Streptophyta; class Magnoliopsida; order Poales; family Poaceae; genus Aegilops; species Aegilops umbellulata. The sequence goes on along the minus strand of CP136054.1, from coordinate 366,548,601 downwards.
ATCATACTTGAAATGAAGGGTGCACCGCCTGCCCAGGCCGCACGCGTGGGCAAACGTCTGCCAGTCGCAGGCCAGGGCTATGTTGCCTGCGACAAAGACCTCAACCGCGACCCAGGAAGCCCTACTGCAGCAGCCATCCGCCTGCAGCCAAAGCCCGCCTGGACCTGCGGCCGGCAGCTCATCGGCGAAGAAGCGCGGGAGCTGAAGCCAGTTGCCGGCCAGGTTCACCGACCAGATGACGAACTCCGGCAGCACCTCCGCCGAGTGGAAGCGTGGCTGGGGAGGTCACCACGACACGTCTCCCTTCACCGACAGGGCTGCCATGACCGGGGCGACCCCTACCACGCAAAGCGGCACCGCCGCGGGAGTGGGGGGCCGCGGCAGGGGTCGCGGTGTGCTTGCGGCGACGGTCGTGTCCACGCTTGGGCACCGAAGAGCCGAGCCCCTCCTGACGGGCCTTCCCCTTCTCCGTGGCGGAGAACCTCTTCGACGGCGCCATTGGTGCTGCTATTGGCAATGGAGCAAAGGGGGAGGAGCAAGCGGAATGGGAAGATATGGGCGACGGGGGCTCTGCCCCCTCCCCATTTATAGCAGGAGAAGGCCAACCAGCGCCGCCCACGATCACAGGTAATGATGGTTTTTCCTTGCATGCAGCAAGGACTTGTCAAGTCGGGCAGTTGCCGAGGCAGCGTGGGGAAGTGGAGACGCCCACGTCCAATCAACTGCCACGCGTCGACCAAGGCTGCAGGCTATTGGGGCCCGCCGCGCTCCACACTTGCCCTTTGGCTTCGCCTCGAAGCCAAATCCGAGCACGCCTTGGGCCCCGGGGCTGCTGTCGTCGTTCTGGGAACGGGGGTCCCCAGACTTGCCTGCCTACGGCCCATGACGTGGCTCTGCGAGCGGGCCCATACGGCCCATCTTCACCAACAAGCATTCGAGACCCTCGCGAGGGGCCAAGCCTCGCGAGGCGGATGACACAAGACCTCCTCGGGAGTGGCCTCACCAGGCTGGCTCACGAGGGGCGGAGAGATCAAGGCAAGGCAAACCTCGCGAGGTTCTCATGACGTGAGCCATGACGATCGAGACCAGGCGGGCGCCAGCGCGCACAGTGTCCTTGTTTCCTCTTTGGTGCTAAGGAGGCAAGTGTAGGCGAGGAGTACCGAGGCCTCAAGTAAAGGTTTCCATATCGGTCCAACGAGACCAAGACCAACAGGACAGCAAGACGGAGGTCATCATGGAGCCCTAGCCGGCGTCACTACCAGAGCCTTTGGTAGGCGAAGACCACCTTTAGTCAGGATAGCTTGTAGTAGTTGTCCCTTTTCAAATTGGCCGTTGTTGGCTCCCTTACCGCTCAATATTTGGGGAGAGGACCAGGGCCTCTATAAATAGGGCTAGCCACCACAGTAGGAGGCATCTCATCTTGGACTAGATCCAACCCATTCTCACACCCACCAAGCACAAGAACACCTCACCTCAGGAGGCTGTTCTTCCCCTTGTACTGTTCATCCTCAGCCCGAGAGGCAATCCACCACACCACACTGGAGTAGGGTATTACACCACAACGGTGGCCCGAACCATTATTAATCTTATGTCTCTTGTGTTGCAAGTTCGTCGAGCTAAGCTTAGAGATCCCGGTGAGACTGAGGGCATGATTTGGCCGGGGGAGATCTTCGTGCGCACCCTAGTGTTCGAACCTAGAGGGTTTTGCCGGAACCTGAGATCCGACAATATGTTTAAACTTTTTTGGTGTAATATAGCTTAATATAGTATCAGAACCAATAAGAATGTTGAAATATTATGTTTGCCCCCTTGGTAGGTTCAGCTAACGGATACACTCGTGTGAATATGGGCTGCATAATACTACTAGTCTTCTATGTATCACTAGAGTTACTAAGGGCGTGTTTGGTTGCCCGCATCAAGCCCAACCAGGCCCGCACGGGAAGGAAGAGGCATGTTTGGTTGCCCGTTTTCATGCATCGCATGCTTCTTAAAGCAGCCTAGAGCCTGGCTTGCTGAAAACGCTCGAAGCGGCAGTTTCTTGCAAGCCAGGCCAAGGCGAGCGCAAGCGAGAGGGCCCTTGCATGTGTGGAGATGGGAGGGATGCGAGGTGATTACGTGAGGTCTTCCTCAACCTCAAATAAGCTTCTATCTAATCTCCTCCCTCTGATCTACACAACAGTGTTTCGGTTCGAGGTAAGCTATACACAAAAAAGATGCACCTCGATGCTACGGTTCCATTCAGGCAATCGGTTCGTAGTTACGTCGGTCGTAAGTTCTTAATCTCGTGTTCCCATTTGGATCTATTCTGGATGAATTTTGTCAGATTCGTTGTCAGATTCATGGTTCCGCAGACCCATGAGAGGTTCGAACTCTGGGGTGTGTACGAAGAACTCTCTCTTCCCAGCTCGCCTGCCCAACGATCCTACGGCCTAGCTCTACAAACCCAAAGAACAAGAGACACAGGGATTTATCCTGGTTCGGGCCACCTTGCGGTGTAGTACCCTACTCTAGCTTTTTGGTGGATTGCCTTGAGGGGCTGAGGATGAACTAGTACAGTCGACGAAAAACCTCGGGAGGTGAGGTATTCTTGAGCTCGATGAGTTGGTGAGGTGGTCAGGGTGGAATGGCCCCGATGTCGGATCCCTCTCTACGGTGGTGGCTAAGTCCTATTTATAGTGGCCTTGGTCCTCTTCCCAAATGTAGGCGGGAAGGGATCCCACAACGGCCAAATTTGAAGGAAGACAACTATTACAAGCTATCCTCACAAAAGTAGTCTTCGCCTACAAAAGGCTTTGGTGGTGACGCTGCAGTGGGCTCCGCGATGACCTTCATCCTGCCGTCCTGGCGGTCTTGATCTCGTTGCACTGATATGGAAACCTTTGCCTAATGCCTCGGGACCCCGCGCTTGTGCTTGCCTCCTTAGCACCAAAGAGGAAACTGATACACTGCGCCCGCTGGCGCACGCCTGGCCTTGGTCGTCATGGCTCACGTCAAGGGAACCTCGCGAGGTGCACCTTGCATAGATATCTCCGCTCCTTGGGAGCCATCCTAGTGAGGCTGCCACCAGGGAGGTCTTGATGTTGTCCGCCTCGCGAGGCTTGGCCCCTCACAAGGGTCTTGAGTTGTTGTTGCTAAAGCTGGGTCGTACTGGGCCGTTGATGGAGCCACGCCATGGGCCGCGGACAGGCAAGTCTGGGTACCCCCGTTCCCAGGACACCGACATTCATCGTGCACGATCGATCATTTGAAATTTCCTTTGACTAGTAGCCTAATCTCGCAGTTCCTCACAACATTCGTGTTGTAAGTTTTTGGTTTCGACGATCGTAGCTTCATCTCTCGTTGAACAACAGTCTAATGCACTGACGCCGCCATGTCGAGCTCCTCTGTCCTCTTCTCAGAGCCCTTATATTCGTCCCTCTCGACGCAGAAGCCCTTCCCCTTGATCTCCTTGCCCACGTCCTACTACACTAGAGTCGTTTCCGGCATCGCTCATCTCGGCCTACTCTCTGTCGTCCTCCTGCTACACTGACGCTGCAATGGCGCGCACACTGCTTTCTTGTGTCCTCTGCCTTCGTGCACACTGCAGTTCGTCGCGCCACCAATGGGGTCAATCATATTGACCTCCTCTCTCCGCCCTACTACACTGGAGTCATTTCCGGCATCGATCATCTCGGCCTACTCTCTGTCGTCCTCCTACTACACTGACACTGCAATGGCGCGCACACTGCTTTCTTGTGTCCTCTGCCTTCGTGCACACTGCAGTTCGCCGCGCCACCGACGAGGTCGATCATCTTGGCCTCCTCTCTCTCGCCCTACTACACTGGAGTCATTTCCAGCGTCGATCGTCCTGGCCTCCTCTCTCGTCCACTTCACTAACGATACCATGGCGCGAGCACTGCATTCTCCTCCTCTGTCGATTGTCTTTGCGCGAGTACCGAAACTAGTCCGCTAACGGTGTCGCTCGCCGTGCCCCTGATGGGGTTGCTCGTCCATTACTCCATGCTCTTCATGTGGACACAGCGCCACGACCACTATCCACCGCAGTCGCCATGGTCCGGCGCACACTGCGTTTCTTCTCCCCCTTCCTCTGCTAGCTCTTAACCCTGGGTGCTAAGTGCAAGTGCTAACTCTTAATCATACCCCATGCGAGCAACCAAACAGCGTGTAGTTTCATGCGCCGAGACAATGCAGGAAACCAAATAACTTGCAGATGTCGCATATGAGGTTGTTTTTCCAGAGCCAGGCTGAGTTGAGATGTGTATGCAATGCAGCTACTGTTTACTACTGCAACCAAACACGCCCTAAGCGCCCACAAAATAGGAGCTCCGGGTGAATCGCGGTGGTGAGCGGCACGCGTGGACCCGTTTGACAATGGCTGGGAGGAGTTCAAAGTTGGGCCGTTCTCCCAAGTAGTGGTACATTTTTTAGAAGAACAGGGAGGCTCCTCCCCGATTCCATTGCTCGAATGAAACCTAAAGTTCGTGCTGTACATCAGCATACTGAGAGGAGCAGTTCAGTAGAAAGAGAAAATATAAAGAGAGTGCTAAAGCTAAAAACAACAAAGTGCTACAAGCTTGTGAAAGCCCAAGGCCTCAGAAAGATGCCATCAGAGAAAGCATCTAGGCGCAGCTCAACTCCTGGGAGGCTTTGCGAGTCTTCAACGCAGGGGCTGCCATCGCTTGGGGGGACCAGGTCGCCGTCAGGGTCGATACCGGGCTGGAGAAGGAGATTGCGCTAGTCTCTTGCTTCTTGGAGGGAGAAGCGAAGCTGCTGTTGTCGTTAGAGCTCTTCAGCTTGTTCCATGGATCCACCAGATGGGCTCCTAGCGGCAACTCCTCCATCAGCCACTGATCAATAGGGGGCAGCAAAGGAAGTTTGCAAGATGCTATGAGAAGGCCTCCAGCCTCTCTGCATTCTTGCCGGAGGACAACACTGTCCAGTTTTTGACAGTCCTGAGGATTAGTCTCAATACCTATTTAATCGAGATCCACAACGTGTTATTGAAAATAATAGAGCTCCTATATTTAAAAAGACACCAAAGCATCACTGCATTAATAGTGTTAAAGGCAGAATGCTTGCCATTAGCTACCCAGAATTAAGCAATTGATTCAAAATCAGTGCCAACATTCACCTCAAAGAGATCAGAGACCAGAGGCCAGATCTTCTTAGCTACTATACATTCAAAAAATAGGTGGGCATTTGTTTCTACCTCAGAGTAGTAAAAGCAATTGAGAGGTTTAATAATTTGTCTCTTCCTAAGATTATCTCTGGTCATTAGTTTGTTGTTAGCAAAGAGACAGAGAAAAACATGAATCTTGGGGGGAGTCCTAAGTTTCCAAATAGCGGGGATATAGACTGGTTGCACTCCCATAAAGTTAATTACATGATAGAGTGAGCTAGTGGAGTAAACTCCTTTATTATCTAGTTGCCAGATTAAAGCATCTATGTCACCATTGAGCATCACACTCCCAGCAATCTCAAGCAGCTGGTGCCATTGCTCCATGAGAATGCCATCGAAGTTCCTTCTAAAAGTCAGTTTGAGTTGATGCCCATCCCAAACCTCACTAACACTCCTAGTTTGCTCATTGCAAATGGAGTAAATTGGCCAGAACTGTACAACCAGAGGAGAAGTACCAAACCAGGTGTCCTCCCAGAATCTGACCTTTGTACCTAACCCAATTTTCCATCTGTATCCAAACTTCGGCACTTGGATAGTGGTTATAATGCCTTTCTAGAATCTAGAAGCTTGGGGAGACAAGTTAGGGGCAAAGATATTGATTTTACCAGCCATGTATTTGTGATCAATGATCATTTTCCAAGGCTTTCCCTCACCCTCATAATACCTCTTCACCCAGGATCCTAGTAGGCAAAGGTTAATGTCATGGAGGTTGGGAATCCCCAGTCCTCCAAATTCCTTTTTCATACACACTAGCCTCCAATTAGTTAGGTGTAGCTTTCTACGGCCTTCAAAATCATTCCACAAGCAATTGGCCATTTGAGAATTAATCATCTCAATGGCCCATTTAGGGAATTTGAAGAAAGAAAGCAGATAGATGGGGATGCTGGCTAAGCAAGCCTGAATTAAAATGAGCCTGCCTCTATATGAGAGGAGCTTGCCTCTCCATCCAGCAATCCTTTTCATGATCTTATATATTAGAGGTTGGATGTCCTCTTTCCTATGTTTGTCATGATGAAGGGGGATCCCAAGATATTTAATGGGGAATTCACCCCCTTGCATTCCAAGACTGAGAGAAAAGGACTAAAGTCATGATCTACTATGTTAATGGGGATGATGTTACTCTTGGTATAATTGATCCTCATACCAGATACCTGTTCAAAACAAGTCAGAATTGACTTAAGGTTGGTGGCATGGGCAAAGTCATTGTCTAAAAACAGGAGGGTGTCATCTGCATATTGTAGGCAAATGACCCCCCTGGGCACACTTCAGTGCACAACCCTGCAATCAGGTCACGGTCTGCTGCTTTGGACAACATTTTAGTAAGGACATGTACTACTAGATTAAAGAGAAGAGGGGAAATGGGGTCTCGCTGTCTGAGCCCTTTCTTAGAAAGGAAAAAGTAACTTTCTACATTATTCATCTTGACTCACACAGAGCCATTATGAGTAATTTGGTGAATCTAGCTAATCCACTTACCACCAAATCCTCTCTTGCTAAGCATGTCTAGGAGAAAACTAAGATCTACTTTGTCAAAAGATTTCTCACAGTCTAGCTTCAAGACTAAACCTTGATTTTTTCTAGCATAGACTGAGTGCACCACCTCATGAGCAGTGACAAAACTCTCCAGGATATATCTACCTTTCAAGAAGGCAGATTGATTGCTAGCTATTAGTCTCTGAAGAATCTTAGCAAGTCTATTAGTGAGTACTTTAGAGAAAATTTTAAAACTACAGTTAATCAAGCTAATAGGTCTAAACTTTTTCATAGAAGTAGCATCAGGGTCCTTAGGGATCAAGCTGAGCATAGCAAATTAAGTATATGAATATCTAGTTTACCTGAATGAAAATCATTAAACATAGCTATCATGTCTGTTTTAATCAGCCCCCAAAATTGTTGGTAGAAGAAGAAAGGGATACCATCAGGGCCGGGGGGCCCATCTGGGTAAGAGTCAAAAACTGCTTTTTTGACTTCTTCCTCAGTGAACGGGGCTTCAAGAGACTCATTCTCTGCTGGGGTGACTTTTTCCCCATGAGGGAGTCCAGGATTAGGGGGTATCCGGATAGCCGGACTATATCCTTTGGCCGTACTGTTGGACTATGAAGATACAAGATTGAATACTTTTTCTCGTGTCTGGATGGGACTCTCCTTGGCGTGGAAGGCAAGCTTGGCGATACGGATATGAAGATCTCCTCCCATTGTAACCGACTATGTGTAACCCTATCCCCCTCCGGTGTCTATATAAACCGGAGGGTTTAGTCCGTAGGACCAACAACAATCATACCATAGGCTAGCTTCTAGGGTTTAGCTCTACGATCTCGTGGTAGATCAACTCTTGTACTACTCATATCATCAAGATCAATCAAGCAGGAAGTAGGGTTTTATCTCCATCGAGAGGGCTCGAACCTGGGTAAACATCGTGTCCCCTGCCTCCTGTTACCATCCGCCTTAGATGCATAGTTCGGGACCCCCTGCCCGAGATCCGCTGGTTTTGACACCGACACCCCAGCTGAGAAGAAGTAAGTCTTGATTTTGAAACCACCACCATCCTCTTTTTTAAACAAATCTTTATAGTAATCACTAGCTATTTTAAGCATGTCCTTAATGTCTGAGACATGTCCATTAGGGCCGTCCAGGGAGTGGATGAGACTTTTCCTCCTCCTCTGGTTAGCAACTGCATGAAAATTGGCTGTGTTTCTATCACCTTCAGTGATATCTCTATCTCTGGATCTTTGTTTAGCTCTAGTTTCCTCCTGCAGCCAGATCTTTTGTAGCTTAGAATGAATGAATCTCATTCTATTAAATTCTGCCTTAGACAAGTCAGCGTTTTCAGCTCTAATATCTAATATATCAAACTCTTGTAAGAGTATTTTCTGGTATCTTCTATGATTAGCCTCTTCATTAGAGTTCCACCCCTTGGTGACTGTTCTAAGGCTCCTAATTTTGATCTGCCAATTCTCTATGGTAGAAGTGACTCTATTAGGCTTTGACCATATTTTGTAAACCAAGTCAGTAAAATCTGTTCTAAGGAGCCACCATTTCTCCATCTTGTAGCTACTATTTTTAGGCTGATACTCAACCCCACAGTCCCATAGAAGTGGAGTATGATCACTCCCATGATGACCTTAGGCAAGTGCTCGGCGGCGACTGCCGTCGTGGTGGCGATACGAGTAGGAGCAGTCGCACCGAAACCATCAGCACCACTCATCCGCATTCCCCCAATGTCAGCGCCACGCGAGGAAATTTGGAGGCTATGTAGGGATTTGGGGGAAATGGGGAAACTGTGGGGATAAGCTAACGGTCGGGAACTACTTATGGCACTATAAGTTGTATACGACACACTGTTTATACATGTCGTTTGTGTTAGGTATTACAACGTCACACACGATTTCTGCACCAAACTGTGTGAGAAGACAACGTAGGTAAGACATGGTTGCATTACATAACCGTATATGATGTACCACCCTGTCGATATAATTGACTTACATTGATACCGTGTAAATAGCCGCTCTGCGGATATTTGTAAAAAACAACCGCTCTGCATATAGAGATGGCGGCGGCGGCCTAGGCAACGTCTACCGGAGAAGAGGTCAATCCTCGGTCGGTGGGCGGTGGCGGCGTCATAGGAGGTCAATCCTCGGTCCGCGGCAGGAGATAAGAGGAGCTCAACCATCGAGGTCGGCGGCGGCGTGATTCGAGCACATCTATCGCGGTCGATGGCGGGATAGTGGAGGTCGTACTTCAGGCAGCAACTGCACTAAGCTTCGCTCCTCGACCCTGTTGTCTCGGTGTGCTGCCGCATCGCGCTTCTCTTCCTGCTGGGTGGAGGTCACCGCGCGGCTAATTAATTAAGGCATTCTTTTCGTGAGTGGCTTAATTAAGGTATTCAATTACTAAGGGTAGTGTTGTACTACTACTCTACGTGTAAATTGACTAGCCATTAATTTTTGTCATTGCACGTATGGATAACAACATGGAGTGCCCTGAGTAATTATGAAAATAAAACCTTGTGATTTATGCATGCTTCTGCCCAACAAAGTCTGCAACTCCACAACCCTTGAAGCTGTCATGCACTCCAGGATAGTGCTCTTCATTTTCCTTGATGTATTCCCAATCTACCCATCTCATGTCACATACTATGGGCTTCTTATCTAGCAGCACTGTCTCATAGAAATCCTGCTGTTCTTTGGTGTGAAACCTGTAATCCACAGCAGTTCTTCTCCTTGAAGCATATGGATCTGCTTCTCTCCACTTCCTCAGCCCTAAATCTCTTCTAATTTTCATGTCCTCAGCCACAGGATGAGCATCATTGTGGTCTGGGATCTTGGGCTTAAGCTTTCTGAGCACTTGACCTTCTTCTTCTTCAGCAATGTCAGGCACTGGGGCCTTGTTCTTTTCAGCAGCAGATATGTTTCTGGTGTTTCTCTTTGGTGCACTCTTGGGCTTAGATGTAGCTTTGGGTGCTTCCTTGGGCTTGGATGCAGTAGCCCTTGACCTTATGGCATCTCCCATGAGTTTCTGTGCCTTAGGTGCTGGTGCAGCAACCTCTTCTTCCTCTTCCTCATATGAGTCTCTCCTCATAGAGGGTTTACCAACAACTCTGGCAGTGGTAGTCCTGACTCTCTTCTTCTTCTTATCTTGGCCACCTGCTTCCTCTTCTGATTCCATGGTGAGCTTCATGGTTTCTTCAGGTACAGCCTTCCTAGGCTTAGAGGTAGGAACTCTTCTTGCAGGTGCCTTTTTCTGCATTCCAGGTTTGATGGCTACAGTTGAGCCATACTCTTTCTTGAGCACCTTTCTCTTGGATGTGGCTTCCTCTTCTGCCACATAGTCCTCATCCTCTGATTCAGAGGTTCTCTTCTTGCTTGCTCTAGTGGCAGCTTTAGGCAGATTGCTTGGGGTGCTCCTGCTACCCTCATCAGAACTGCTAGAGGGACTAGTGCCCTCACTCAAATGAGCCTACTCCTCAGATCTGTTCTGGCTATCACTCTGATCAGACATGTTGAAGTTCAGACTGCTGACCCTGTGAATAGTTTATAGATGAGATAGAGTGGATGAGCATCACAAAATGCAGAGATTTTTGCAAAAGAATGAGTCAAAAAGTTAGTTTTAGTTTTTCACAAAAAGCATTTCGGATCGACCGATTTGCAAATTCGGTGATACTGAAGCAGCTGTTGGAACCAAAACTAGTGAACTCTGTCAGACCGAGTCATAGTTCGGTGGCACCGAGACTGCTAGGGTTTCACAAAGTCCTGAACTCGGTCTCACCGATTTGTAATTCTCGGTCAGACCGAGAACCACATGTGCAATGGCCGTGGCCAAATCGGTGGAACCGAGTTCCGCAACCCGGTCGGTCCGAGATGGTTTCGGCGGAAACCTAAACCTAAATTTTCGAAACTCAACTGTTCTAAGGATTGTTTTGACTGGATAGGAGTGTTTCAATCGTAGCAAGATTCATGAAGAACACAATGTGCTAGGAATTGGACGGGGAATAGCACTGTGATCGAGTCCATACCCTAGTTCGGCGGCGGACTCGCTACGGCGGCAACGGCGGAGACGAAATTCCATTGACGGCGGCGGAGACCAGCGACTGGAGGCAGCTGGCGACGAGGAGGATGATCCGGAGACCCAGGAGGCAGAGCGAGCTATGCGCGGGCGAAGAGGTTTCGGAGAAATTTCCAAAATTTTGCCCGTGAGAATATATAGCCCGACCCTGTCGGTGTGACCGAGTGGAACAACTCGGTGGCACCGAGATGCATAACTGTTGACAGTTATAGCAACTCTGTGTGATCGAAAAGTTCAAATCGGTTGCACCGAGGTGAAAACCTAGATCGACTTAGTGATCTCGGTATGACCGAAATGGAGGAATGGGTCAGACCGAAAAGCACAAAGAAGTTTTGGAAGTTTAAGTCTATGACAAATCGGGGACTCCGAGTGCTCCTCACACAGAGTGGTTTGAATCTGACTTGATCAAATTTTGTGATGTAGCATGGATAGAGTTTGAGACGAGAAAAGCATAGACAGCTAGAGAAGGTTCTTAGGCATTCTTGTCCATCCACTTGGCAAAATAAAAGAAAACCAATCAATCAAAACAACAAGTGGATGTCCTCTAATGAGTAAAATATGCAATCAACATGCTCACACAATAAAATGGTAATTGAAATATGTGGCAAAGCATGCACAACCAATTCTAGCATCTATCAAGCAATTGGCGATGACTAGGTCATCTATATATGAGTATATTGACTTAGAAGTCAAATGAGAACATTTGATCATAGGTCATACTCATCGTTTAAGCTCAAGTGGGGTTACCACTTTTACATAAAGCATTGTTGTGTTCACATCATTAGAGTTGCTTTAGCTCAATTTTTTTAGAGTAAAGCTCCCCCTAGATGTGATATCCCCCCTAAGAGGGATGAACTAACCTTGTGTTTTGTCGATGATGACTTCATGTAGATGTTGAAGATGTGGATGCTCAATGTTGATGTAGATCAATTGGAGCTATCCATTGGAGTGAATTGCACTTTCAATACCTACATGGGTTAGTCCCACAAGGAACAAACAAGGATATCCATAGACATAGAGTGACGCACACGCAAGATGATGTCTATGAAAGCTTTTAGGTTACCTTGTCCCTTGACTTACCAACAAGAGGGTTTGTGACTCCTTGAACTAGTGCAAGATGTGGAAGTTGATTGCACTTGTTCTTGCCAGAATGATAAAAGTGAAGTATGTTGGCGGAGTCACCCTCAAGAACTCTCTAGTTCTTCTTCTTTTGGATCCACACCATCTTGATGGGAATCCTTGGAGTTGTAGTCGTACTTGATGAAGTGGAACTTGAAGTAGTCTTGGGAATCCACTTGACTAAGGTCTTAGGAGCTTCTTCAAATGCATCAATTTCCTCTTGAAGCTTGTCCTTGCCTTTTTGCTCGTAGTCTTGTGGTGGAAGATCATCTTGAGCTTGTGTCCCTTTGAAAGAAGTAGGATCATACTTCTCTTGTTGAGGAACAAACTTTGTCTTAGGGTATTGATCTTCTTCCCACTCAACTCCATTGGCATTGAACTTTCGTTCAAAACCAACACCTTGATTCTTCCGGTGCCTTCCTTGCTTGCGTACAATTTCCTCGAATTGCTTACTCCCGGCAAGGCTCTTGTACACTCCTTTCTCTATAATTCCCTTCAATAGGCTATTTTCTTGCTCAAGTATAACTTGGCTAAAAGAATCATTAGTGGAATCAAGAGAACTACTAGAAGCAACAATATTGGATTTAACATGATCATTGTTATTACTAGAGGAAGAATCCTTTTTGTTCTTATTACTAGACTTGACTTGAGGCATGTAAGTGGATAAGAGTAAACGCTTGGCAATGTAAGAAGAGATTTTCTCACGAAGATCATCATTGATAGCTTTTAAGAACTCATGCTCTTGCTCAAGGTTGAGCTTTTCAAAGCGTAATTTCTCATGTGTTCTTAAAATTTCTCGATGATCTCCTAGTATAGTTTCATGAGATAACTTAAGAGTGTTTAGTTCTTTAGTTAGAGCCTCATTTTTCTTCTTATCATTGTCATTCGTTTTATCTTGATTAGCATGATTAATTGACGTTTCATCATAGTATTCATCACTAGAGTTGTCAACAAGTAAATCATCATCACCTAACAAGTCATCTTCATCACTATTGAAATCAACATACACGGGGTGTAATACCTTTGGGCCTTTAGCCATGAAGCATGTTCCAAATCCTTCATTTGGTGAGTTAAATATGTCGTAGGAGTTGGTTGACACAAGTGCTTGACCAGCAACACCTTCATCTTGAGTATATTCGGAATCGGAGTGATAACTTCTTTCGAAGTGGTTGTCGGACTCAGAGCCGGATACCCATTCACCAACATGAGCTTGATGTCTTCGTTTTGTGTAGCTCCTTGATGATTTTTCCTTTCTTTCCGAATCCTTGCTTCTCCGTGAGTATCTTCGTTCATAACGATCATCTCTACTTCTTCTTTCTCTAGATGGTGATTCCTCTCTTCGGTTTCTTCTTTTGGGGGAGTCTTCTCTTTTCTTGTAGGGAGCCGTACACTCATTGGAAAAGTGTCCGGGTCTTCCACAATTGTAGCAGTTTCGCTCTCGACTAGAAGATCTTTTGTCATTGTAGGACCTTGACTTGAAGCTTCTATCTTTGCTTCTACTCTTGTAGAACTTGTTGAAGTTCTTCACCATTAAGCTCAAATCTTCATTGAAGGTTTGTTTCTCACTTGATGAGGTGGGGGCTTCACATGAGGCTTTGTAAGCATCACTTGATTTGTTGTGAAGTTCCTCTTTATCCTTGAGTGACATCTCATGAGCAACAATTCTTCCAATGACTTCTGTTGGCTTGAGATCTTTGTAATTGGGCATCATTTGGATCAATGTGCACACACGGTATCATATTTTCCATCCAAGGCTCTTAGGATCTTCTTGATGATGAATCTATCAGTCATCTCTTCACTCCCTAAGCCGGCATTCTCATTTGTGATAAGAGCAAGCCTAGAGTACATTTCAGCGACACCTTCACCATCCTTCATTTTGAACTTGTCAAGTTGACTTTGAAGCACATCCAATTTGGATTCCTTGAAGGAGTCGGTACCTTCGTGCATATCAATCAAAGTATCCCAAATTTCCTTTGCATTCTCAAGACGACTGATTTTGTTGAATTCTTCGGGGCGCAATCCGTTGAAGAGAATATCACAAGCTTGAGCGTTGTATTGTGGCATCTTCAACTCTTCCGCGGTAGCTTCACGGTTTGGTTCTTTCCCATCGAAGAAGTCACCTTGCAAACCAACACACACAATAGCCCAAACGGCGGGGTTATGTCCAAGAATATGCATTTTCATTTTATGCTTCCAACTAGCAAAATTAGTACCATCAAAGTAAGGACCTCTACGGTGATAATTTCCCTCGCTAGACGCCATACTCTCCTAGATTGTGAAACCAAGGCTATGACCACCAAAAGCTATGGAAATCAAAGCAAATGGAGACCAAAGCTCTGATACCACTTGTAGGATCGGAAGTATGTCTAGAGGGGGGGGTGATTAGACTACTTGATCAAATAAAAATCTATCCTTTTCCCAATTTTAGTTCTTGGTAGATTTTAGCAATTTCAACATAAGTCAAGCAATCTCACACGATTCAAGCAAGCATGCAAAAGAGTTTATGAGCAGCGGAAAGTAAAGCATACAACTTGCAAGAATGTAAAGGGAAGGGTTTGGAGGATTCAAACACAATTGGAGACACAGATGTTTTTGGCGTGGTTCTGATAGGTGGTGCTATCGTACATCCACGTTGATGGAGACTTCAACCCACAGAGGGTAACGGTTACGCGAGTCCACAGAGGGCTCCACCCACGAAGGGTCCACGAAGAAGCAACCTTGTCTATTCCATCATGGCCGTCGCCCACGAAGGACTTGCCTCACTAGCGGTAGATCTTCACGAAGTAGGCGATCTCCTTGCCCTTACAAACTCCTTGTTTCAACTCCACAATCTTGCCGGAGGCTCCCAAGTGACACCTAGCCAATCTAGGAGACACCACTCTCCAAGAAGTAACAAATGGTGTGTTGATGATCAACTCCTTGCTCTTGTCCTTTAAATGATAGTCTCCCCAACACTCAACTCTCTCTCATAGGATTTGGATTTGGTGGAAAGAAGATTTGAGTGGAAAGCAACTTGGGGAAGGCTAGAGATCAAGATTCATATGGTAGGAATGGGATATCTTGAGCTCAACACAAGTGTAGGTGGTTCTCTCTCAGAAAATGTGTTTTCGAAGTTAAGATCTGTTCTGATAGCTTTCTCCATGAATGAAGAATGGGTGGAGGGGTATATATAGCCTCCACACAAAATCTAACCGTTACACACAATCTGCTAAACTCGGTGGGACCAAATCGTTAAACTCGGTCGGACCGATTCAGCAAACCTAGTGACCGTTAGGATTTTCGGTGGGACTGAGATGCAACTCGGTAGGACCGATATGGTTAGGGTTAGGGCATAACGTAATCTCGGTGTGACCGATTACACAAACTCAGCGTGACCGTTTTTGGTAATAAGCTAACCAGAGAGTTGGTTAGGTAAACTTGGTGGGACCGATCCGCTCTTTTCGGTGAGACCGAAATGTTACGAAAGGGAAACAGAGAGTTTACATTGCAATCTCGGTGGGACCGATCGCTCACTTCGGTTAGACCGAAACATTACGAAGGGAAACAGAGAAATTGCAATCCCATCTCGGTGAGACCGAGATCCCTATCGGTGAGACCGATTTGCTAGGGTTTGTGGCAGTGGCTATGACATGTGAAACTCGGTGGCTCCGGATAGAAAGACTCGGTGGGGCCGAGTTTGACTTTAGGTTTGGGTCATATGTGGATATGGGAAGGTAGTTGAGGATTTTGGAGCATATCACTAAGCACATGAAGCAAGAGGCTCATTAAGCAACACCTCATCCCTCCTGAATAGTATTGGCATTTCCTATGGACTCAATGTGATCTTGGATCACTAAAATATAAAATGTAGAGTCTTGTTCTTGAAGCTTGAGCCAATCCTTTGTCCTTATAATTTTGAGGGATCCACTTTCCTCATCCATGATATGCCATCCATTGAGCTTTTCTGAAATATTCAACTTGGAATAATGTTAGCTCAATGAGCTATGTGTTGTTAGGAATTACCAAAACCACCCAGGGATAGTTGCACTTTCACCTTTTGGTGGGCCCCTGATATCAGGTGGACGAATCATTAGTTTGCGCATAATAAGGAGGCATTTCCTTGCATGCGGCCGTGGACCCAACTGTCGGCCTCTCCACGTACAGTCCACTTCAGATGCATGTCGGTCGTTGACCATGTTGACCAGGCCGCGCCGAGTGCACCAGGGCAGTGGACGATGGCGAGGCCTAGGAAGGGAACGACACGGAGGCAGGGAATACTCGGCAGTTGTTTCCCACGCGGAGGGGAGTACGACTATACGAGGGTTTACTGGTTCGTATGCCGTCACCAGAGAATAACAGCAGATGTGGGTGAGTAGAGGGATGGCTAGGCCAGCGATGGGAGTACGATGGGGCGGTGAGGCCTGCGCGGCAGCACAGCTAGCCGCTGGGAGGAGGGAGCAGGCAGTCCCGCCGGCGCTTGTTTGAGCGGCTGGAGCAGGAAGAGCAGAGATTGAAGAAGCACGACGGTCGTTCGATGGACATCCAACAGTCACTGCTTGTGCGTCAACCTTTTTTTTAGGAAAGCCTCAAATATGTGGAAAACAACATACAACCCATCTGCCATTATTTCTAATAATTTACAGCCCATTTGCTAATTCTTAAGGTTTTTTTGGAGCCCATATTCTTTTTGTTAGCATTACAGCCCATATTGTGGCCACGGTTAAAAAATTATACGAAATTTTGCATATTTTGGTGCGGTCCGAACTGTATTTAATCCCGAAATTTTGACTCACATTCAAACTGATTTTAAAAATAAGTGTATATCAATATAAAATACAACAAATTCTCCAGGCATAAAAATTAATGTAATTTAAAATCTCGAAATGAAAAAAAGATATTTGAAACTAATTGTCGGTTTGATGTGTTTTAAAAATGTACAACCCATTTCACATTACTGATAGGTCATTTTCTCGGCCAGCGAATGAAGCTCTCCTCGTCTTGAAAGATTTGCAGCCCAACAGGCCTAACAAAGCGACTTACTTGGAAAATCACAAAAAAACTAGGCTGTGGCCGTGGACCCAGCTGTCAGCCTCTCCACGTACAATACTCTTCTGATGTAAGTCGGTCGTTGACCACATGGACCAGGCCGCGCTGAGAGCACCAAGGCGATGGACGATGGCGAGGCCTAGGAAGGGGATGATGCGGAGCCGGGGAAGACGTGACAGTGGATGCCCACGCGGAGAGGAGTACGAGGGTTCACTGGTTCGGCTACGGCTTGAGGCTGTCGTCGCCGCAGAATAACAGGGGGTGTGGGTGAGTAGAGGGATACCCTGGGCCAGCAGTGGGAGTAGTAGGGGCGATGAGGCCTCCGCGGCAGCACAGCCGGCCACGGGAGGCAGGAGCATGCGGCACGACCGGCGCTGCTTTGGGTGGCTAGAGCAAGAAGACCAGAGGTTGAAGAAGCACTACGGCCGTTGAATGGACATCGTACGGTCACTAGAGCTAGAATCGTTCATATTGACTAAGTTGACAAAGCCCTCCGTTCCCGTCAACTTAGTTGGCCCACAAGTCATCCTCCCACTATGGTGGGTCCCAGCTAGCAGGGGGTATTCACTTTTTTGTGCATAATAAGGAGGCATTTCCTTGCATACGAAGATATAGCTGGTGGGTCCGACATGTTAGCGGGGGGGGACATTTTTTTTGTGAAATACAGAGGCCCTTCTGGTGGGTCCCAGCTGTCAGGTGGAGGAATCATTATTTTGCGCGTACAGTCCACGACCGATGGATGTCATTCGTTGACCACGTTGACCAGGCCGCGCCGAGAGCACCATGGCGGTGGACGACGACGAGGCCTAGGAAGGGAACGACACGGAGCCGGGGAAGACTCGACAATAGTTGCCCAGGTGGTGGGGAGTACGAGGGTTTACTGGTCCGGCTACCGTCGCCGGAAAATAACAGGAGGTGTGGGTGAGTAGAGGAATGGCCCGGCCAGCAATGAAGTAGGGTGGGGCGGTGCGGCCTGTGCGACAGCACAGTCGGCCATGGGAGGCGGGAGCAGGCAACCCACCGGAGCTGGTTTGGGCGGCTGGAGCAAGAAGATCAGATATTGAAGAAGCAGCACGGCCGTTGGATTAACATCCAATGGTCACTGCTGCTAGAATTGTTTGTGGACTAAGTTGACAAAGCCAAAGTACACGCCAACCTAGTAGACCCACAAGTCAGCCTCCAAATCTATCCCAAACAACATACAGCCCGAAATTTCTAGCCATATTCAAATTAATTTTAAATCTAAATATAGCTTAATTTAAATTCAATGAAATTTTACCCGCACAAAAACAATGAAATTTAAAATATCAAAATCCGTAAGAAACATTATTTTGGAACTAATTGCCGGTTTGCTATATTTTTTTCATTTTACAGCCCATTTATTATTACTTATAGCCCATTTCTTATTACTTATAGCCCATTTTCTGGGCAAAATGCATCCCTCCTCGCCTTGAAAGGTTTCCGGCCCAACAGGGCATAGAAAAGAAAGTAGGCCTACATTGGTTATTCTGCAAAAAAAAATAGCTGGCTAGCCATTTTCAGAAAGGAAAAAAACAAACTGGGCTGGTCATGTGCTAAACATACGAAATAAAAGCCTGGGCTAGACGGGCCACGGGTCCCGCACAACCCAGTAGATACCCTTCTCCGTCCCGAAAAAACAAAATTACTGCGCGTGCTGCTGGGTCCCTACTGTCATCCTCACCATGTACAGTCATCTCCTTATTCCTCTCGGTTGTTAACCATGTTGACAACACCGGAGGGCGGCGCCACGGCGAGCGAACCAAGGCGGAGGACGATGGTGAGGCCTCGGATGGGAATGATCAGGAGCCGGGGAAGATCACAGCCAGCCATGGGAGGCGGGAGCAGGCGGTCCCGCCGGCGCTGGTTTGGCTTTGGCGGCTCGAGGAAGAAGAGAATGAAGAAACACAACAGACGTTGAATGTCAATCCAACGGTCAAGGTTGGAACAATCGTTTGTTGACTAAGCGGACACCATGTAGCATACTTTTTTATATATAGGAAGAAAACTGCAAGGAAAATGCATTCGCCTGCCGTCCTCCTCACAGGGAATGTTCGCCACATAAGTGGCTAGCACCCTTGGTTTTCAACTGAGAGGTCTTGGGTTCGAGTCCCAAGAGCTCTCAATTTTGTCCTCCTTCCTTCCTCGCAAAAAAAGGGAAAGAAAATCAAAGACTTGGGAAGGCATACAGAACAAGCTAGTGTACCAGTAAAGAGACGTTGCTGAGTTTTAGAAAAAATAAAGACGTGCTCCTGTAGCTAGTTCGAATCCAAACCTGGACTATGCCTATATATGGTGCTATGCTCCTCTGCAAGTAATGAAACTGACATATCCAACGTTCGCTTCTCCTCTTCTCTACTTACTCTATATCAGAAGCTCTGGCCGCAGCAACCATGTCCGTTGGCTGCTCATCCACCTGCTCTTCAGCAGGCAACAACCAGATATGCGCCAAGTCGCCACCCGTATCATCGCCTGTGGGTCTCACCACACCCCCGCCAGCACGCGCACCGCAGCCGATTGCTCATTGCAACCCGATGCCGTTGGTGTGGTGCCACTGCTGCAAATCACGCAGAGTCATCCGTCACGTCTCAACCACAAACCGCAACCCTGGCCGAGTCTTCTACAAATGCCTGAATCATGGGGTAATAATATGTTTAAGTGTTGTTCTCCTGCTTTCAGTTGCTGATTTTTTTAATAGTTTGGTTGATGATCTTCCAATTTGATTCGTGCAGAAAAGGGAAGATTTGTGTGATTTGTATTTCTGGGAAGTTGCTGATGTGGGGGAATGCAACTACGCTGATTATTTGGTTAGCCGAGGAATCCCAATACCAGCAGGTTGGGGTGTTGGACAAGTAACTGAAGGAACGGCAGAAGAGGAAGGTGCAGAGCAGAAGGTTAAAGATGCAGTTCCTCTGATCATGGCCAAGCAACAGCTGCTGAACGGCCTTGATAGCAATGAGGAGATGAAAGAGCTTGTGAAGATAATGGGCAAAATCGATGTGCTCTATAGGATGATTGTCTCTTTATTTGCAGTGTATGTAGCACTCGTGATGTATTCAGTGGCTACGACATGAGCACTTTGCTGAAACTAGTAACGAATGAAACCTGTGTAGCAGGCTGGGAGTAGTGTTGTGAACATCTAATGATTTCTATTAACGGAAATCAGGGGCATCCCCTTTTGCTCATATAAATAAATAAATAGCAGAGGCCCTATTAGGTCAGCTTTGTTCTCATTCGAAAACGTCGAGCAAATTGCAGTCCAACAACAAATTATGTCATCAAATTCAAGTTTCACAACCAAATATGAGTACAACTAAACAACAATGTCATCATGTTTTAGTTGTCATACAATCACCAAACACAAATCAGCATACATAACAAGTGATGTTCTCACAGCAAAATACTAAACAACATGTTCATCAGGTTTCAGTTGCCATAGCAAACACAATTTCACATAGTATATAAAAAAACGTCTTCTGACAGGCAAATACGACAAAAGCAATGTAATCATCATCCGCAGCAGCAGCGTCAACATCTTCGCCATGTGTATCAGTCTGAATCGTAATTCCCCATGGTGTCATCTTCTTTTTCGTCCTCAACGTCCTCGAACGTTGGCTTCTTCTTGATCAAGTCTTGTATGTCCACAGCACGACAGGCAATCTTTTCGTCGGCGTCATTGACGTGATGGTTCTCAAAGATATTAGGAACATCTGTGCTATCTTGTACATTAGGAGCAGTGTAAGCATCATCTTGTTGTGCAACTTCATTAAACGAATTCATCTGCTCAAACCTTTGCAATACTCTCCAGTCATCCTACGTGCAAATGTGTCTTCCAAGAAAAAAATATGTGTTGCTTGATTTTCCAAAATAAAAGGCTCGTTGGTCTGGTACACCGCCTTGACATTGATGGATTTGAAATAATCATTAGCTCTGGGTTTTGCGATCCTGGGAAATAGGTTATACCAACAACAGCACAACAGAACCACACACCGATGATCCTCGAAACTGGAGATATACTGCAACTGAACAATGTCTGTTATGTTATCATACATTTCAGTTGTCTCTTTGTCATACGTATCCATGCTCATGATGGCACTGTTTTGTGTCTTCCTGCCTTCGTCTCGTGCAAGGGTGTTGTAGCGCACATCTCCAACAACGCAAGATTCATAATGTCTTACCCGAGTATCAAGACCCATTGCTAGTGAGTAAAGGGCATCATCAACTTCCTGCCCATCCTCCTGCATCTTCTTAACCTATGGTTAGAAAATAAACAAGCTGATCATCTTATGTACTCGATATATTAAAAAAACTAAGAGTGCACTTCAAAAGCTTACATTGTTCTTGAACCACTTCGCAAATCCTGGCATAACCAGTTTGTCAATGTTTCTTGGATTTTGCAGCAGTAACTCCTCTTTGTAGATGCTGCACAACATAGTGATCGCGTCAAACATCTAAATATATAAGAATGTGCTGCAAGTTTAGTAGATTACGATGTATAAGCTGCGGTACTGCACTTACTTGATATAAGGTAGTATCTTAGGATAGTTATTCAAGACATACCAAACCATTTTGTCCAAATCTTTAGGTTTGTCCTCTTGTCGACTATTCCCTGTAACTCGAACAGAATAATCGAAAACATTGAGCCCGAGATTGTCTTCACCCACCTCTTTGTTAAGCTGATCAGCTGTTTCAATGTATTTGAGCAGAATGTCAACGCTTCTGTAGCAATGTAGGCCTCTGCAATGGAACCCTTGGGTCTAGCTATGTTCCTAACATAGCCCTTGAAAGTGCCTAGCCGCCTTTCAATAGGGTACATCCAGCCATACTGTACTGGACCTCTAAGTAGTGCCTCATCAGGTAGATGAATAGCCAAATGCACCATCACATCAAAGAAGGCTGGAGGACATATCTTCTCAAGGTCGCATAGGATAGTTGGTATCTTGTCTCTAAGACGCTCCAAAGCATCTATCCTGATATTCCTACTGCAGAGTTCCCTGAAGAATTGTCCCAACTCTGCAACTGCTCTGTATAAGTCAGGGCGGCCCAATCCTCTAAGGACAACAGGTAAAACCCTTTGAAGTAGGACGTGGCAGTCATGAGTTTTCAACCCTTGTACCTTGTTTCCATCTGCACTGACTCTCCTTTCAGGGTTGGAAGCAAATCCATGTGGGAATCTCACACGTGACAGGACCTCGCAGAATTCTTTTCTTTTTACCTTGTCCAAGACATACACAGCTGGTGCTATATCCCGTGGTTTACCTTCATCTTGCACCTGCAAATCCTTTCTGATACCCAGGTGTTTCAAATCAATCCTAGATTTTAAGGTATCTTTCGTCTTGCCTTCAATATTAAGAAGTGTGCCGATAATGCTGTCACATATACTTTTTTCGATGTGCAACACATCAAGATTATGCCGCAAATCCAAATCTTTCCAATACTTCAAGTCCCACAAAGTGGACCTGTGGGTAAACAATAATCTCTCTTCTACCCTGCCACGCTTCCTTTTCTCGCTACCATTACCAGGATGGTTTCCTGGTGTAATATGCCTGACCTTCTCTAATTCCACTTGCAACTCATCGGTGGTGAGCCTCTTTGGCGCATCGCGGTTTTCATGATTTGCATTGAACACATGTCTTCGGTATATTCTAGGATGCAGCTTGTCCTTGGCAAGGAAACGGCGGTGTCCAATGTAACAAATCTTGCTAAGTATTGCGTATGACAACGGATTCCTATCACAGCGAACACATGCATTGTAACCATGTGTCATTCGCCCTGACATAGTGCCCAAAGCCGGATAATCATGGATGCACCAAATTATAACAGCACGCAGAAAGAAATCAGCTGGTGGGCTGCCATATAGGTCTCGAGTGAGAACACCCTTCCATAGTTGTTGAAGTTCCTCCACAAGAGGCTCCATGAACAAATCAAAATCCTTTCCAGGACTTTTTGGACCTGGGATGATTAAGGCCATCATGTAGTTTGATTCGTTGGTGCAAACATTTGGAGGCATGTTGTAAGGGATAACAAGCACTAGCCACATGCTATATGTGGCGCTCTGGTGGCCAAATGGGTTAAATCCATCTGAAGCTAAGCCAAGTCTAATGTTTCTCGGGTCAGCAGCAAACTCTTTGTGTTTATCATTGAAGCTTTTCCACTCACTACCATGATATGGATGGCTCATTACATTCTGATCTCTGTACTCCTGGTTCCTAGAATTCCACAATACATCCTCTCTTGTTTCAGCATCATGAAACAACCTCTGCAATCTTGGTGTAATTTGAAAATGTCTCAGAACATTATGAGGAATCCTCTTCACAGCATCGCCATCTTTCCATCTTGATGATTTGCATTTCGGGCATTCACTTAAGTTGGCATAATCCTTCCGGAACAGAACACAATTATTCTTACAAACATGGATCATATCATATCCAATTCCAACTGCACGAAGGAAATTCTTCATTTTACTGTAGGTGTGTGGCAGCTCAGATGCATCTGGGAAAGATTTGCGGAAAGCAGCCAACATCGCGTCGAATGATTTGTTGGTCATGCACTCAGATGTCTTCACCTGAAGAAAGGTGACCATAGCTGAGAATACTGACAGCTTATTTCCTGGGGTGACAGCAACGTTGCATGGTTCCAACATGCGGGCCCATCGTTTTTCTTCTACGGGTGAAAGTTCACGGAATGCACGAGAATTTCATAGCATTGTTTCAATGTTGGTCAAACTCACTGGCTCCGCCACCACCACCTCCTCCTCCTCTTCCACCTGAGCATCAGGCAGATCAAGATGGTGATCTGCTGCTTCCACGTAGTCAATAACATTGACGTTCACAGCTTCACCATGATGAACCCACCTAGTATATGTGACCGACATCCCATACAAGTGTATATGATTTTGCACAGTTGACTAGGGTCTTGTAACTGAATTCATACAGCTGCTACACGGGCAGAGCACATCTAATTTCGGACCACCGTACTCCGCTCTGATAAAGTTCATGAAGTTTTCAACCCCCTCGACATATGCAGCGGAGAATCTTCGAGAAGAAGTTATCCAAATCATGTCCATCTGTTAGGCATACAAATTAGTTCTTCTACTAGATATTACAGGAAAAACATATATGCTTTTTTATGAAGTCCAGAAAAAAATACCTAGGTCGATGTCTAAAGCTATGGCAAGATATTTGGACGAGCAGATCTAAGTAACGAAATATATGTAAAGCTAATTCAGCAAACAGATTTGAGTGCCAAATTATGGCAGGCTATTTCAACAGTCAATGAGGCCGAGCACACAGCCATCGAACTATCGAAGGCCATCGCAGCAACAAAGATCGAGTATAAAACGGTCTAGAGCTATTTCACCTAACAGATTGGCTACTAGACCATGGCAATCTACGTCACAATAAATATATGGCAGGATATTTTAGCAACAAATCGGCCTTGGCATGCCATCTCAGCTAAGCAAATTGAGTGTAGAACAGGGCAAGGAAGCTTCTTAAGCAGAGCATATTGATAGTAAACTACTTCGGCAAACAGTGAGATTAACAGCGTCTATCAGCTAACATTCAGCGCTACACCGACATGAACGGGGCCTCAGTCTAGAATGCACGTACCATGGGAGAAGCTGACCACCGTGCGTCTCCACACGAACGTCGCCAGCGGTGGCGGCGCTGACCGCCGTGCGCCTCCACAAGAACATAGCCAGAGGTGGCGGCGTGGCTAGAGGACGGCAGTCTATGAGAGCGTACTGTGGGAGCGAGAGGATCGCCGAACCGCGGCGCCGACGTATCGGCGTGGCGGGGAGGGCGGCTTTGGTGGAGCGAATGGAGTGGAGGGGGACAGGCGGGATGGGGTTTGGGGAATATTATTCGCTAGTTGGCCGAAGGGCGGTTGAATCGGATTTGGGGGGAATTTTTGGGTGTGTGTGTGGGGGGGGGGGGATTTCGTGCAGTGAGCGGGGGGAGTTTGGCGCATGGTTGGTTTCTCCAAGTGCAGTCCCACGTGTCAGTGAAGAGGCAAGCCGAAGCGCGTTCCGTTTGCGTGAGCCATGTGCAGGACCGAACGTGTGTGGGGTGCAATGCGACCGCGATAGGAGTGTTGTGAGTGTACCGCCTTTTTTCCTTTTAAACTAGCTGCTTCGCCCCCTCAAAAAAATTGTTGCTTCGCGCGATCCATCGATACTACTACTAGTAATCCAGTAATCCTGACTAAAACGGCACGGTCGGGTCTTTTCCCGCGCAATATGCTGGGAGGTTGGCTTAGTTGGGTTTTTTAGGACGAGTAATGCTACACCTACGTAATCCCAGTTACGTAATTAACATAATGTGAAATGTGTGAGCTGTTGATTGTAGATTGGGGGAGGGAGGGGCCCACCACCATGAAAATCAGGGGAGGAGAGAGAGAGGCAATTTACGTTTACCCTTTCATAGGTTCCCGTAGATGTAGAAAGATGTGAAATGCGTGAATGTGTAGTGGACGTACTATTGGAGTGCCAAATATAATTTGTGTATGTATAGACCCTATGTGTTTATTTTACTTCGCATGTTAGATTTGTCTCGGTTCAATAAAAAGCAGAGTTGGTGATGATGGTGTGCGTGTCATCCTGCAATATAGGCCGTCTGATCTATATCTAACGGATAGGAAGGAAACTATGACAATTTACCCGCACTCCTCTCCACATTTGCAGATAAGGCTTTCCCTCGTTCATCCTTTTCTCCCACAAGATCTTGATCTTCCGTGCAACGCACGGGCATCTTGCTAGTACTCCTACAATATGTATATTATTGTGAAAGTTCATATACACCGGCTGAGATTAATGCAAACACGGCAGATTCTCATTACATTTCGAACTTTTATAGGACAGAAAAATAAAAGAAACCCGACCCTAAACCTATTCTACGGCGGCGACCAACGTCCTCCATCTGCGATCTCTATGTACGGGGCGGGGTTCAAGCCCCGTGAAGTGAAGGTGCGGTCTCCGGCGAGGAAGAGTAGAACACGGGATACGAACCGGCCAGTTGGCACACCATGCCCTGCCGCCTCTCATGCCCTACTCATCCTCGGAGGAGTCCCCGACCTCGGCGGTGCCGGATGTTGGACGGCGGCAAGTAGGACACGTGGCTGACGGTGCTCCCGTCGTCGGCTGCCAGCGTGGCCACCGCTTGTGCGGTCGCGTCCGCGTCCGGCTACGCCGCTATTGCGTCGCGAGAGGCGACTTGAGCGAGGGCGGCGACCTCGAGCTTCATCCCCGAAGACAAGCTCTCCCGCAGATCGTTCGCACTTGCGGTCATGGCGGATGTGGTGCCAGGTAGGAGGACGATGCGCTATGGTGTGCAGGTTAGCTGGGCGTTGCCGCTTTAAGTAGCGCATTCCGGTGAGGCCAAGCGTTCGGGTGCGTCATTAAGTCGCCGGAGTTGGTTCCTCGGGCACCGAGCCTCTTAACGACGACATACGAACGGACGGCATGAATGCGGGCAGCTGGCGCCGGCTGGGAACGCACCGCGCGATGGCGCGAGGGGAGGGTTTTGGTGTGCCAGGGTAGTCAGCTGCAGTCGTGGCAACGTTGGAGATGCCCTTTGCTCACATGCGATCCCCGCATGTCATTGAAAAAGCAAGACGACCCGGCATGTTCTCAGGTCCAGAGGATGCAGTTGGCCGCGCTACACCACTCCGCAGATGCGTCGCGGCACCCCATGCATCCTCGACGAGCCGGGTGTTGGGGTGTGTTTGGATTGTGGCCAAAGTGCACCTTACCAAAATTTTGGTCATGACCCAAAGATTGGTCTTTGTTTGGATAGTTGCCATTTTTTTGGCATGCCAATGAACTCTAGCCAACTCTAGTTCATTTTTCTTGCCAATGTCGGCCAAATCATGGGCAACCAATACCTCAACCAAAATTTTGGTCATGACCCAAAGATTGGTCTTTGTTTGGATGGTTGCCATTTCTTTGGCATGCCAATGAACTCTAGCCAACTCTAGTTCATTTTTCTTGCCAATGTCGGCCAAATCATGGGCAACCAATACCTCAACCAAAATTTTGGCAACACAATGCTTTGATGGGGCAACCTTGGGCACAAACCAAACATACCGTTGGTCGTACCACAGCACTAACGCCACCCTCGGCACACTAAAACCGACCATGTCTAGCAAAGATATGAGCGTGTCGCTCATCGCGGTCGCCGTGTCCAGAGGCGGTGCTGGAGCTGTGCCCCGTTGTTGGCCCCAACGACCCACATGAACGGTTGTCGGTGGCGAGTAGGTCGTGAGCCAGCTCCTCCATTGGACTAGTCTGTGCTACGTCGTCCCGATGGGTGTGCCCCACATGTCGTTTTCCCTGTTTTCCCGACCATATTCGAGCGGCAGTGCTCCGCGTTGCGCATTAGTCCTTTCACTATGTAGGCCAAGTGAGACAACTTATTATTTATTTGAGCCGTTCAAGTATAATCATGTGGCGTTCGCTTATTTCTCATTCCTCTCCAACCCTCTTCTCCGTCGATCATGTCGCCCTCCAGTCGAGTCCATCCTCCCGCATGCCTTATTTGAACATTCCGCCAAGTATCATTCGCATGTACCCACCCTAGTCCTCTTTCAATAGATTTCCGGACCCCGAGATGAAATCGAGAGGGAACGAGTGGGGGCACATGATACCTAAGGCGGATTCAAAATTTTGAACCGGTGATCATAGCATCAGCAAATCATATATAAAGGGTATTCAATGTTCGTTTCATTTTTGAACGTACAATATACTCCCTCCTATCCTTTCTAGTTTACATATAAGTTTTATGTGTAGTCAAAGTATCTCTACTTTGATAAAAAAAGGTATCAACATTCAACAACGCCCAATTAATATTGTTAGATTTGTACGTACTACTAGATTTGTACTCGAGATGGTTTCCAATTTGACTATTGACAAGATTAATAGTATGTGAGATGTATAATGTGAAAATTATATCATTGGAAACTCATTTCACATACGAATTTGACCGTATGCTTTGTGTAAGTTGCATGTCATATATTATTACTCTAACATTTGGTCAAAGTTAGCCTCGAAAAACGCATTAGACCATGTATGCTTTGTGTAAGTTGCATGTCATATATTATTAATCTAACATTTGTGTAAGTTGCATGTCATATATTATTACTCTAACATTTGTGTAAGTTGCATGTCATATATTATTACTCTAACATTTGGTCAAAGTAGTATAGTGGAAGTGGATCCTCTGACGTAGGTATCCCTGCCTTACCCTTCCTTTCGGTCACTTACTGGTGGACCCCATGCTTGCTAGGCCCCGCATGTCAGTTACTCAATGGGTTCGGCCATGTCAGGGGATCCTCATCCGTAGTATACACCCTCTGTTTTTATTTACTCCGCATAAAACGGAGGGAGTGGTGGTATAATAAATGATGCGGGCGGGGGAGGGGGAGGGACGTTGGTTTGCTCTCAACTGCAGTCCCACAAGTGAGCGAAAACGCAAGAAGAAGCGCATGCCATTCGGTGAGCGACGTGGAGGGTCCAGCATGTCGGGCTGCAACGCGAATGCGACAAGAGCGATGTACAGTCAAAAACGATTGACTGGTCATCACCAAAACCACTATTCACACCAGAACCTTCGCTGCTCGGCCTACGACAGCCACTGCCCTAAAACCACACCAAATCTCCAGCCCATTCCCCCACCTTTCGATCCCCTAGCCCGCATCAAGCGTCCCCTAGTTCGCCGGAAAGCCATGGTGCGCCGCAAGATCACTTACTACTAGATCGCCGGAGCGCCGCGCAGAAATCGCGGTGGCGGTCGGCGCCACAGACCTCTGTTCCCAAGCTCGCTTTGCGGCGGGCCAATCCCCGAGTTCTCTGGAGCCAAGCTACGAGGAGGAAGAAGCCGATTCAATGTTCATGGCGGAGGTCGCGGCGCAGAAGGCCCCCGATAGGTATGAGACGATTGACGTCGACTTCGTGCTGGCGTCTGAGTCCCCCATGGTGCAGGCGGACTAGCGGTTCAACATGGCGATACTAAAGGAGGACCTGGAGACAGAGGCTCAACTCGACGCGGAGCGCGTGCATGCCGCTGCCATCAAGGCTCTCCTGCAGGTGGAACCGGATGTCGTGGATGTGAACCGGGCGGCGGAGGCTCAACTTGAGGCGGAGCGCGCGGATGCCGCTGCCATCGAGGCCCTCCTGCAGGCAGAACCGGACGTCCTGGACTTGAACCGAGTGGTAGAGGCTCGACTCGACACAGAGCATGCGGATGCCGCTCTCATTGACGCCCTCCAGCAGGCGGAACCGGACGTCCTGGACTTGAACCGGGCGGCGAAGGCTCGACTCGACGCGGAGCGCGCGGATGCCGCTGCCATCGAGTCCCTCCTGCAAGCGGAACTAGACGTCCTTGACTTGAACCGGGCTGTGCTCTCGTCCATGTAGAGCGCCCGCACGCTCCGCTTGAACGAGTAGCTGAAGGCCGAGGACAACCACGGTGCGGAGACACACGTCAGCAGCGACGGCTAGTTAGCATCGACAGCCAAAGACGACGAGGCCGTCTCTTTCCGCGAGTAGTGATAGTTTTTCTTTATAATGTTGTTTTTATGGATCTTTTGCTGTGTAAAAACATATATTTGTTATGCAAGTCGCCTGACTTGGGTCAGTCTACCATTTCAGGCGGTTGAATGAATATCCTACGTCTCCTAACCCTTCTTTCCTTCTTCCTCACCTCTTCTTCTTCCCCAACAGACCACCGCACGGGCCGTACAGATACTCCCCAACATGCGGTTAGATAAACATACTCTATGAACGAAAATTATGTGTCAGCGATAGGATGGCTGAGTTTGGTTTGTTCACATGCGACAACACGTGTCAATGAGGGTGCGCTCCCTTGGTTGGGTTTGCGGCGTGCAGGAGTGACTGTGTGAGGGTGCGGTGCGACCGCGACGTGCAGGAGTGACCATGTGAGGGTGCGGTGCGACCGCGACAGTTGTGCGCAAGTCTACCTCCTTCTCATTTTGAAAACTTTAGGCAAGCTTGGCAAAAATGTGTGGCGAAGTTTGGCAATGCAAGGCCTAGACCCAAACAAGACAAGTACGTACGTACTAGGAGTACTAGTGTTAAAAAAGAAAGGCAGGGTTTTCCTTCGCGGGATTTAATCGATACAAATCCTCGTTTCATGTGTCAATTAATGCGTATTTTTTCTCCAAAGACCAAAGAGCTAACCATCTCACTCCTCATCACTTGATTAATGCAGCGCCATGCAAACCAACCTTCTCACTTCTGCATGCATGCAGGGATATTAATGTCCTTGGTTGCTAATCCCATCAATTTTGCCTCGATTAGTGTTAGTGGCCCTTTGCAAATTGTAATTTTGATATACTAGCCTTGTGTACAAAAAAATGGAGGTAGTAACTATATTTGACTTCCTTCCCCATTGCGGTGACATCGACGATATCTTTTTTCTGGTGGTTTGGTGAAGTGCGTTCGACGGAGAACACCATTGAGGGAGACCACGGTAAGTCGTTCGCAAGTGCCGACTGCACGCCGAGACAACCGCCTTATTTGCATCCAGGAAGTCCTTTACTAGTACTACTAGGAGTACTAGTGCGGTGAGATGGTTTCTCGAGGAAGACGATGGAGAAGCGGAGTCAGCGAAGAGTGAAATGATGGTTGCTTCGTCCGTGCTTTTGTGATTTTACCCCTCACTGCTTTGTGATTTGTGATACAAGGGACAGGGGAGTAGACTCTGTGCTCTATACTGTACTACATGCGTCCAATCATGGGAGAAAGAGGAGAGACGTTACATTTTTCTATTCCTTCAATCAATCAATCAGGGAGCTTCAGTTCCATCTTTTTGGCTTTGGCAACACCGTCCACAATGTTTCCCACGATGCCAAAAGCTATTTTCACATATGGCTACACATTATGGATGCCCTTAACTGTACCACTTGGTTTTGCTCCTGTGTGCTATCTATACAAATCTCAATTATATTGATCTAAAAAATTATAAAATCAAGATTAGTAAAAAGGAGGTGATTTTGCCGCGTGGATGGCGAGGGAGGTTTCTTATTTGAGCAACACTACATCCACGTAATGGTTTACGTAAAGTTACGAACTGATGTGATGTGGGACTATTTGATTGGATTAAAGGAGAGGATTAGGCCCACCCCACCTGAAAATCAAGGGGGGCATATATAGATCAGATGGAAAGTATACGTAGTAGCTACGTAGCCCTTTGTAAGTCTAGGATTAGGCTTCTTATTTTCAGAGGACGTTGTCCTAGCGGTTTGCTAACATGCGGTCCCACACGTCAATGCTTTACCAAGCCGATCCGCGTCCCACATGAGGTAGAACAACGGCAGAAGCAACACGTGGTTAACTTGAAGAAGATGTGGGAGAAGCGGATTCAGCAATGAGTGAAATGATGGTTGCTACGTCCCTCCAACTTAACTGCGGGAAAGGTGCAGCTTTGTGATTTGACGCCTCATTGCTCATTACTATGCCGGCGCCATGACTAGGGTGCTTCACCTCGGCTGCTCTGCATTGTATTCCGGTATGGCAGGTGGACCCGGTAGCTTGATGTCCCACATGTCGGCGAAAGGGACTAGAAGATTTATGAAAGCGAGCGCTCCACTCTTACGACGGAGGAGTAGATGACACGACGGCCCAGTGAACCATCACTTGTACTGTATAGTACTATAGTTTTGTTGTTTCGCACGATCCATCAATACAAACCCGATTAAACAGGAAAGGGCGGAATTTTTCCCGCGCGGTAGATGATACTGGCCATACATTTCAAAGGCAATTTTAATGTATGCAAACTGAATAATTATAAGTAACAATATGATATCTAGTAAAACTAAAAACACATATGATTTATTGTGTTAGAGTGTAGTAGTAGTGTTGTATTGCATAGTTGTTAGATGTAACATGCGGGAACGTGTAGAGATGTAGTTTTGGAGGGCCTACAGAGAGAAGAGTGCAATACGGTCACTGAACTTCAGAATAAGCTGATTACGGTCATTATATACGTTTTGCGGTGATTATACGGTCACTTGCTCATAGTTCAGCATCGGATTGCACTCTGTTGACCGACCAAATAGTCTGCGTGGCGCCATGTTGACTAGTTAAATTGACCACGTTCCTTGTGGGTCCCACATGTCAGTTTGCATAGGCAAAAGGTCAGATAAACACAAATTTATGCACGCGCGACAAGGCTCCAACCCGTGTGTGGGAATCACCTGGTTGTGTATGTGTCTGTCAGGGCCTGATGTGTGCGCATGCACGTGTAGGTTGAGCACTTGAGCGTGAGAGTGTGTGTTGGTCGTGTGGTGTATTGGTGTGTGCATGCATGCGTGCGTGTGTACGTGTGAGTGTTGCCTGCGTGCGTGTGAGTGTTGCGTGCGTGCGTGGCTGCGTGTGTACGTGTGAGTGTTGCGTGTGTGCATGGGTGCATGTGTTTGTGTGAGTGTTGCGTGGATGCAGTTGGTGTGCATGCGTGCGTGTGTGTATAATCACCACACCAGCTCCTGTGTGTTAAAACAGATGGCTCAGCATACCAATACAGGCCACCTTGTCCACTGTGCCCGCGGTCATGACTTCGAACCACCGTCCAAATATTTTTTGTCGTTTGTGTTCATTCTTACTAGTAAGATGCCCGTGCGTTGCACGTAACATCAAGATGCATTTGTATGACTTGTTTATATTGTGAGAGAAAAGGATGAATGAGAGAAGGACTTATTTGCAAATGTGGAGAGGTGTGTGGGTACCTTTTTGCAAAATTGCCATAGTTTCTTTCCTATCCGTTAGATATAAATCGGACGACCTATATTGCAGGATGGCAGGCACACCATCATCACCAACTCTATTTTTTATAAGAGTGTATTTTATGTATTTTATAAGAATGTAGATGTAGAGTAGATACAAGTCGACAAGTGGGCACGATGGTAGTGAGATAATGTGATGCAACACTAGAGGTGCCACATGGAGCGTTTAACTGGTCAACTAGTCATGTCATGAGAAAATACAGAGTTGTACGGTGAGCCCGTGACTGTATAATAACCACTAAACGTAAATGGTGACCGTAATGAGTGGATTCTGAAGTCCAATGTACGTATCGTGCTTTCGCTTCAATTACAATGACCGTCATTGCATATATCGCGAGAGAAAGATGAAACATGCGTGAATTTTCCGGGGGCTTACTTTTAGAGGACCTGGAGATAGTTTTGTGTGCATACATGAAAGGGGCGCACAGGGGGGTATGCGATGGAGAGAGAGAGAGATGCTCTTCGTTTCTCTTTATTATGACTAACTTTGTATATAGTATAAAAATATACAAATTCACAGTGCGGAATAAATATCATTGTGGGCACCATGCAATGCAAATTAGCGTTCGTACTCCTCCACATAACTTTGTAATGTTGTATATATGTAGAATCTCTAAAATAATTTTTTGGCCACACTTTATTCAAAAGGAATGTTGTATGCGAAATAAACGTGAAGAGAGGGCTTTTTAGATCAATGGGGTACGTGATGTAACATGTGTGAATGTGTAGTTGATGCTTTTGGCGGGGCCTAGAGAGGTGTGTGTGTGTGTGTATTACGTATTCGAGAGAGGCATGGATAGAGGGGCCGACGGGGGGGCATGGGAGAGATATCATGAGAAATGAGAGTGGTCTAGAGAGAGAGAGATATGAATATGAGGTCACGACAAGATATTCCATTCCCTTGAGTGTGTATATGCAAGGGGGGAGGGAATTGAGGCACCAGGAGAAATTTTCTGTGTGTGTGGTGTTTGTGTTGGTATGTGTGGGTGTGAGAAGATAATGAGATGTGGGGGCAGAGGGTGTGTCACCGCGTGAGGTCCGGCTGGTCGAGGTGAGGCCCTTCGTTCGGTTCCGTCCTGCGCCACATTGGTCGGCCCGTGACGCATTTAGGAAGACCCATGGATGACTAGTCGTACAAGACAAAGATAGCAGAATTGTGAAGGACTCTGTGTCCACTGACAAAGCCGACTAGGATTTGTAACACTAGGTTCTCGGACTAAGGTAACCCCTTTATCTCTGATATTACTATTCATCCAACCTAGCTTTAAGGGGCATCCTACAGAATTCTC
Organism: Aegilops umbellulata; assembly: GCA_032464435.1. Lineage (NCBI taxonomy): Eukaryota > Viridiplantae > Streptophyta > Magnoliopsida > Poales > Poaceae > Aegilops > Aegilops umbellulata. The sequence continues at coordinate 366,514,611 of CP136054.1, read as the reverse complement.
TGCTAGAATCATACTCATCGATTAGGAAGAGAGGTGTGAGACAATGCGTGAGAGACAGGCGTAAAGACAATGTGCGTACATGAGACACGTAGGTAGGTCCATGTATATAGAAAGGGTCGATGAGGATTGTGCATGTGTATGTTTGCGAGAGGAAGAGTGCTTGTGGTAAAGGTTAGTGAAAACAGTTGTAAATGGTTACGAGAGGGAGGGAGAGTTATATCTAGAGCATGTGTGCGAGAAAGACACCTCGGGAGAGAGTGTGTGAGCATGTGTGAGAGACCACTGATGGAGAGTGAAACTACACGTAAAAGACTGCTCTACACATTGATTAAAGGTATAAATTGTATCCAAATATTAGGATGGGATCATGATATTTGCAATTCGCGTTAGGAGCGGTCATTGATCCATCATACATCTAGATTCTATCAAATTTGAGCATGTCTATGTTATTATTCGACACAATTGATCCATATAGTTAGTATTTTGAACTCCAGACAATGCATCGCTTTAGCAATCGAATATAAACGTGAGTATAGTTCATGTTGTGTGTGTGTAAAGCACATTATACATACGGAAGTTACACAATGGACATTATAAATAGCTACCTATGAACTAGCATACATTTGAATTCAACTTAAGGTGGTTTAAAAAAATTGAATTCAACATCAAGTCCATTCAATTATTTGAATTTGATATCATGGCATTTGTAAACCATACCTAAATTATGGGGGTACCAATCTTTGCTCTGATTTTGTACATAATAGCATATGTAGTCGTGTACAAAATAGATTCAAATTTAGCTCCTCCATTCCAAAATAATCATAGTTATAGGATTTTCAAGTGTCAAAATTTCAAAAAGAAGCGGATAATTTAATGAGGTTTTCAAACATACAAGGTCATATATAACGTTGGCTATTTAGGTCAATCCTCATAGTTCAAGAGTACTCTAAACGTGAATGCTTGTGTTTCAAAATTTCGAACGAAGCGCCAAAAGAGCCTCTACTCGCCCGAAACCGCGTGATACCAATGTTTGGTAGTACAAGGAAATTACTTTTCTAATAACTCCGACCCGTGAAACCTACCGGCCCGACGTCCAAATGTCTAAACCGAGGTAGGTTTGTAGCTTCATCTAGACGCCACGCAACCGCATCCTAAAAACATTCATACACAATGGTCGCCTAAGCACACATGTGCGCAGCCGAAATCGCTCCCGCCCACAACTTGGGACACCTGGGATTACCATCCTACCCCCAACCCGCAGTTGGTCTGAAATTTAAGAGGGGGGCAAAGTTTGTACTTTCCCCAAATTTCAAACAAGCGCGTCCCATCTTCTGTTCAAAAAAGCCAAAAACAAGCGCGTCCCAGACCGATTCCCCCCACCCGTCTGATTCCCCATTTGTACTCCGTTGGCGCCAAAACTACCTCTCCACCAGCTGCGAAACCCCGGCGTCCTCCGTCCGCCACCCCATCCCACCCATCAATCACCGCCCTCCTCCATCACGCTGGAGCCGATACCCCGACGTCGTCGTCCACGGGAACCTCAACCGCAACGCCCTCCACGGCTAGTAGTTGAAGCCGAGGCCGAGCCGTCCGTACCCGAGCCAGTTCAACCACGCCGTCCTGCGCCTCACCGCTGCCGCTCCAACTTCGCCACCCTCCACCGCACCGGAGTTGTTCCTGCTACGCCATCCTTCGTCGCCTCGGATCTGCTTCCCCTCCGCCGACATACGGCCACGGCAACACAGTCCACAATTTGGCCATGGGTTCGTCCAAGCCTGCACCCGCTAGAACATCGGTTTCCCCGGTAAAAAGAAGAAGATCAGCGCGACATGTGGAGGTGACCACACCGGCAACCGAAAAAGGTACTCCTCTTCCCTTATTCATGCAAATCTTACGTCTCTGCTTACACGGTATTCATCCCACAGAAGACACTAGTTGACCACTTCTTCTTGATACTAGATGTTCCTAGTAACTCGCGATGCACAAGGTTTCTCTTCATATACTATTTCACCTTAGCTAGAGGTCCGTCGCCCCCTGAATTTCAATTTCTGGCCAGTTGATTCCCAATTAACGGAAGCATTCCCCGGCGTAACAGGCGCTAGTACGCCTATTACGCCGGGGAAGCAGCGCCTTGTTGTTTATCTTAGGGGCGTGTGCGGCCTAGAGCTACTGGCGCCCGATCTGGAGGTCGGCCGGGATTAAAGGGATGGCCTGGGGGCGCTGCCAAGCACGGCGGTGGTGTGAGGTCGATGGGAGGGCAGGGCGGCGGAGGCAGGGGTCTGGGCCGGTGGTCGCTGGCGGTTCAAGAAAGATCGTCAACATTGACTGGCGGGAGGTAGACAAAGGCCATCTGCCTGTTCCTTATAAATCGGACGGTTCATTAAAAAAATCGACTGGCCTATTTTCAGTCGACTATTATCTTAGATATGACCACATGTGGTGGTGTGCTGGAGGAGTACCTGCATTTCCTGTGCTCATATATTACAAAATCATACGTAGTAGAATCTAATTTTGTTTGCCATGCAATGTTGTAGAGCTATCATATGTCTCCTGTCATTTATTTTTCAGCCACCTGCTATCTGCTTCTTTTACAATGCACTAGTTCTGTACACACTTCACCCTTACTCTCACTATTGTGTTTTTATGCAAGGGTATTTCAGACTCTGCTGCCATGAGAGAAGCCAAAAGGAAAAGAGAGAATTCGCTCCAGCTTCGTATGCAGGTAGGCAAGACACGTTACAGCGCTATAAAGGGTGCAGTGTCAGCAGATGGAGACGGTAAACGTAGCTCTGGAGTTGATGACCTCGCTCGCAATGAACCACCATCCCAGGTGCTTGCTTTAACATCGCGGTGTCATATGTGGTTGCAAGTTTCATATGGTGTCTAGCTTGTATTCAAAAGGCCGAAGTCGGTAAGATAAGGAAAGATATTTTTTTACATGAACCACCATCCCGTGAGCACAGAAGACAAATAGCTAGTCAGGGCACTGGTCGAGCTAGTGACAAGCCCAGCAAAGATAGGCATCACCTGGAAGCCAACTAAAAAGCTGCGATGGTAGCGAAGCAGCCCGCCTCCCACCAGGCTCTCAGGTCCTAGATGATCATGCTCACCACTCCAGCCGGATGTCTAGCTTGTATTGCTTCCAATTTGGTTAAATTGCATCTGCCTAGCTTACACATTATACTTTTGAATATGACACGCCTTTCTGTTTTTGTTACATACTAGTACATCTGTGTATTAACCATGTTCTTACATCAAACTAATGTTCTTGTGTATCCCTCATCAATCACTTATGACGAGGCAGGCAGGCAAGGGGACTACTCCTCATTTAAAGAATGCAGCGTCAGCCTCCCGACATGATTCTCAAGAAACAGAAATGCTAGATGAAGATAGTGAACGTAGCTCTGTAGTTGATTACATCATTTCCCCTACACTAGCATCGCAGGTGCTTGCTCTAACTTGGCAGCGTGATATGTGGTTGCATGTTGCATATGGTGTCTAGATTGTAATTCTTCCAATCTGGTTAAACTGCATGTGCTAGTCTGCTTAGCTTATACATTATACCTGTTAATGTGACATGCCTTCCTGTATTTAGTACATAGTACATCTGTCTATTAAGCATGTCCTTACATAAAACTATTGTTTTTTTGTATCCCGCATCAATCAACATGACGAGACACCTTTAGTATATGTAGTGTGATATTAGTTGCATCTTTCATATGATTTATAGCATGCGATGCTTCTAATTTGTTGAAATTCCATTTATGATGGGACGCTTTTAACTTGGCACACTCATATTGGTTGCATCTTTCATGTGGTGTCTAGCTTGCATTGCTTCTTATTTGCTGGAATGGTTTCTGCTTTGTTTACACAAACAGTTGTGAACATGCCATGTCGTCCTGTTTTTCGTACATATTCCATCCTAGTATCATGTGTTTGCCTTACATCAAAGTAGTGATTGTCAGTATCATGCATGAATGAGTTCTGAAGAGAGAATTTTATTGCTTTTTCTTGTCGGTTTTACTTGACAATTCGAAATCAATAAAGCGGAAGGAAGTTAGCAAGGCAGTAGATAAAGGTGCTCGTTCCGAACAGAGGGCCTCTACAGTTTCTACTCCTCCACACCCCAAGATGATTTCCAAGACAACACATGCATAGACACTCAACAAAGTTGTGTTTATGATGAGCACGTCTCCCCTAGTGCAGCATCACCGGTGCTCCCTCTAACTTGGCACTGTTATATGTGGTTGCATGTTATGTGTGATGTCTAGCTTGTATTGCTTCTAATTTTGTTGAATTCCATCTGCTTACTTTACACATTATACTTGAATAAGACACGTGTTCCTGTTTCTAGAACATACAATATCTGTCTATCACACCATGTTCTTACATCAAATTACTACTGTTGTGTAACCTGCAACAATCACTTATCATAAGACATGTTTGACTTCGGAGTGTGATATAGGTTACATCTCACATTCTTTTCTAGCTTGTACCACTAATTTGTTGAAATGGCACTTATGACGAGACAGTTTTAACTTGGTAGAGTGATATTCGTTGCATCTTTCATATGGTGTCTAGCTTTCATTGCTTCTAATTTGTTGAAATGCCTTCTCCTTAGTTTACACATCATAAGCTGTGAATATGCAATGCTGTGAATATGCAATGGCACTAATGACGAGAGACCTCTAGCATGGTAGTGTGATGTTGTTTGCATCTTGCATATGATTTATTTCTTGTACTGCTTCACATTTGTTTAAACGCCATTTATGATGAGACACTGTTAACTTAGCAGAGCGATATTTGTAGCATCTTTCATATGGTGTCTACCTTCCATTGCATTGCTTCTAATTTGGTGAAATGTCTTCTTCTTAGTTTACACATCATAGTTCTGGTTATCTCTTCTGTCGTGGATTTGTCACGGCAGATGTCCTTAGTGTCAGGACTTAGTCGCGAGGCCAACGCATCTATGTGGTAGCTTGAGAGGGGTTGAGTGGGACGAGAGACGCAGGGCGGATCAACACGCAAGACAAGGGTTTAGACAGCTTCGGGCCCCGGGAAACATCATCCGGTAAAAACCCTACATGATGTTTGAGGCTAGGTCTCATTATCATCCCGAGGGAGACGCCGTAAACCGGCTCTTGTGTCTAGCCCTAGAGATTATTGATTGCTTGTAGCTTGTAGCTTCTAACCCCTCCCCCTTTGGGGAGCCCCGCCCCTCCTTATATATGTTGAAGGGGCGGTTTACATGTGGAGTCCTATTAGGATTAGGATTAGTCTATCTCTAGTACAAAACGGGTACAAGTCTCGGTCCTAACTCCTTGTAAGATAAATATTCCTTTCCTGTTAAACCGGCCCATAATAGTTGAACCGGCCTTCATGAACCGCCAGATGGGCCACCGGGTCTTGTCGCTCCTCTGACCCGTCCGTCGGGTTACCATTGAGTTACAACGTCCAAGCGGGTTGCTTGTAAACCGCCAAGGTCAGGGCGGGTCTTCAGCTAAACCGTCAAGTCCGGCCGGTTTAACTTCCGGCCGGTTTACACCGCGGGGTATATCCCCGACATTAGCCCCCAAGTTTGGCTTGGATTTATCCATGGTAAACTTATGCTGCAAATAAACATAAGAACAAATTTGACAGGTTGCGCTCCGGGTTAAGAATTCTTGTAAAACCGGCACCTGATCATCCTTAAGTCCTTGTCATTCCATCTTCTAGAAAATCCAGGTTGATAACCAGCTTCATACTCAAATTGCTGACATTGGTTTCTCATTGAAAAATATTGTAAAGAATAATCCACTTGAGTTGGCTTCCAAAGCGTCGGTTTAAGAAATATTGGTCTTGAAATATTCATCTGATATTCAGCCGGTTTGAAGATGATCCCGGTCTTGAAAACTTGCCGGTTTAACATTACCAAATGGCCGGGTTGTAAAAACTGATGACCCCGGATTATGATTGTTGCAGACACCGGTTCATGACTGTTGCCAACATCGGTTTATGATTATTGATGACACCAGGTTGCAGCCACAGGGTCATAATGATTGGTTTCGCCGGGTCAACCTAACTTGCTTCAACAGAGAATTTGAAAATCTTTCTTCGATAATAGTATAATACCTGTAGCCCCCAAGTGCCGGGTTGTCATGCTTGCAGCAACCTGGGACTTGTAATTTGATTGATGCCCATAAAATTCCAACCAATGTAGCCCCCAAGGGCCGGCTCAGTAAGATAATATTGAGCTGGGACTTTGATATATACTTCTATGAAAATAACATCATATGATGTAACCCCTCATCATGGGGCTTGAATCCACGTCCACAAGGTTAAGAGCCTTGTGCTTTACCAACTGAGCAGTAGATCCTTCAATATAATGGATAAAAAGCTTTGTACCTTGAATAGTTGACAGGAGCAATTGGTAGCCCCCAAGGGCCAGCTCATTACAATGTGATGAGTTGGGTCTTCAATAAGATGAGCAAAAATGACCTTGCATATTTGATGTAATCTCAATTTTGAATAATGTAGCCCCCAAGTGCCGGGTTGTAAGCCTGCAGCAACTCGGGACTATTCCCTCAATCGTAGAAAATGATAACCATTGCGCTAAAGCGACTTTTGAAAAAACCTTAACCATAACATTAATAATAAAAATCCAGCCATGTTGGCTATTCAAGGTAATATAATCTGGTATGAAAACCTTATTCCTCCAATATCATAATGAAAATTCAGCCAAGTTTGGCTATTTGAATAATATAATCCAATAATTTATAAGCGCAAGATTCCAATGGCGCAATCCAAATATATACTGGCGACTTATAGTCCAAAGCCAGACCGGTTTAATAAACACCGGATAATTTCTCATCATATATTGGCAACTTATCGTCTTAAAGCCAGGCTAGTTTAACAAACACCGGATAAGTTATCATCATACTGGCGACTGATCGTCTTAAAGCCAGGCCGGTTTAACAAACACCGGACAAGTTATCATCATACTGGCGACTGATCGTCTTAAAGCCAGGCCGGTTTAACAAACACCGGACAAGTTATCATCATACTGGCGACTGATCGTCTTAAAGCCAGGCCGGTTTAACAAACACCGGACAAGTTGTAATCATGCATTATTCAACCTGTTTCTGCATACAACAAGTTTAAAGTGTCCTGGCGGTTTACCGCCGGACGGGTCATAATGCCCAATATATAACCTAGGTTTATAACCAAGGCTGCATTTAAAAATATGAAATATATCATACCTGTGATATAGTCGGTTTACAACTTTTTGTAGTAAGAGTGATAACCCCAATCTTGAGTAATGATAACTCCTTCCATGTTGCGCCGGTTTATGATAAAACCATACCGGGCTGTGATAAACACCGGTTTAGCAATATATAATACTGGTGACTTTGTAGTCAAACCAGACCGAGCTGATAACCTCCGGATTATAACTTGATCATGTACTCACAACTTGTAGTTGAAAGCCGAGCCGGGTTGATAAACGCCGGTTTACTCCATAATAGGATGGTAATAGAAAATCAAACCGGGCAGATGGCCTCCGGATTAAGATTTGACCGTATTCCGTCAATTTATAATTTGACAATCGAACCGGTTCAAGAATCGTCGGTTTAAAATCGCAACAAAAGAAATACTTATAAAAACCAAATTTCAAGCAAAGGCAATGATAAAACCATTTGCAAAAAGAAAAAGCTCTACTGAGCTGGTCAGATGGTGTTACCATAGTCAGACGCAACCAAGCTCCCCGAAGGCGTAGCGATGGTGCCAGTCGGCCAGGTCCCCAAAAGACTCGTGGCATTACGCCGGCCAAGTGGCATTGCATTGGTTCGGATTCGACCAAGCCCCCAAGTGGCTTAGTGGCCTAGGTCCGATCAAGTGGCATTGCATTGGTTCGGACACGACCAAGCCCCCAAATGACTTATTGGCTAAAAAGCCGATCAGAAGGCATTACCATCATCAAGACATGACCGAGCTCCCATAAGGTGTAGCTACGGTTCAAGTCGATTAGGTCCCCAACTGACTCAGTGGCAAATGTGCCAGCCAGAAGGCATTACCGTCGTCAAGACATGACCAAGCTCCCAGGAGGTGCAGCTACGGTTCAAGTCGACTAGGTCCCCAACTGACTTTGTAAGGATAGCTATGTTCTCTTTGGTTCAAATACGACCTATGTTTGAACAGGAAGCCCCATGTTTGAACCGCGCATCATGGCAGCAGGTCCTCTTCAGTAACTTTTAACCTTTTTGCAAAGGATAAATTCTTCTTGAACCGGGATCTTGAGCCGGATATTAAGAGCTTCAAAGCTTTGTGGGAGACATCTTTCCCTTGAACCAGATTTTAAACCGGAATCTTCATTTTCAGCCGGAAGTTTTCTAACGGTCTTTATACTCGAACTTGCGAGAAATTAATTCCTTTTTGAACCGGAAACCAGATTTGAGAGCTTCAGAGCTTTGTTGGAGAACAGATTTCTCTTGAACCGGATTGTAAACCGGATATTTTGAGAGTTTCAGTGAGACTGACTTCCCTTGAGCCGGATTTTAAACCGGAATCCTTTCTGATGACCCGGATCTTCTTCAGTGAACCGGGATTTTGTAACTGTCATATACTTTCTAAGCCGGAAATTTTCTGATGGCCTTTAAATTTTCATTAACATAACAGTAGCCTCCGGGATCGGGTTATCTTTTCCTCCATCGTCTTCGGGTTCTTAAACCGGCTGAAACTGGCAAGACTTGCTGCATCATATTATTGTAGCCCCCAAGTCTCAAGGTGACTCGAGGAGTTGGCTTGAGATTCTCCATATTTGACCGTGATATAAACCGGTATAACTTGTATATCATTGGTGTTGATAACACGATGTGAATACACAGAAGGTTGAGGTGACTGCGGCGGGTTGTAAATGATCCCGTATGAACCGTGTCAGCAACTCGGCCAATGGTTCCTTCCAACTGGTGATTTCAAGTTTAACCAAACCGTAGCGGCGGCGACTTGTGCGCCTGCCCATTGATCCACCGAGTACAGACGGCGGTTGATGATAATTTGCCTCCAATTTGAAAGAAAACCGGGCTACCCAAGCTGTGACTTGTTCATACTCAATAAATGGCTCATGCAGACAGGTGCGGCCCGGTATGTTGATGTAGACCGGACTGCGGGGGATGGCAGCTTGTGCACGCGCTATTGGGTAATTCGCATGGCCCTGACGAGTTGACGCGGACTGGATCGCGATATAAACCGGCACGGGTTGTCCAATAGGTCAGCGATATCATAATTCCTTTTTGCAATAGACAATTTGTCCGGATGGATTTCACTTGATATATCACGCCAGGGGTTATCCACCGTAGAGTTGATGATCACCATGTCGGCCTCAGGAGTTGTAAACCGGCGCAGACAGAGAGTCGCCTGCGGGCCTTATAAACCGGCGCAGACGGAGAGTCGGCCTATACGGGTGTTGTAAGCCGGCGCAGATGGAGAACCGGTCGCGTGTTGATGTAAACCGGACCACCGGCGGTTTACGCGCGTCCGTTAAGCAGTGTGGAACGGTCAAAAGCCAATATATAATGACGCCGGTGCACGCTCCATATGCATGGTGTAACACCGATGTTGTGGCGAATAATTGTCCTGCATATACAAAAATATGCAAACCAACGTAATTGTTCTTTTTACAAAAACAATATATTTCAAAAAATAGATTTAGATGGATATCACCTGATTCATTTGGGTCGGAAATAACCCGCCATGAAGTTGATGATAACTGTATGAAGCTGAAATCAATCACGGGTGAACCGGCCGCAGTGTGGTAAACCGGTGCGGATGGGTGAGTCGGTCGTGATGTTTGTAAGCCGGCGCGGACAATGAACCATCCGCATGCGTTGGACGGATGTAAACCGAACAGCGGGGGCGGCGATTTGCATGTGTATCTGTCGAGCAGCATGGCCCGAAAGAACGCCACTGCAAAATTATACTGGCACGCGCTCCATGTCCGCGGTATAACAATACCTTTGTCATAAGCAATTATCCTGCATAAAAATATCTACAGTGCAAAGTAATTGTTCTTTTGACAAAAACAATAAGTATTAATAAGAGAAATTTAGATGGATATCACCTGATGTTTCTGAACGACAGATGATCTGTACGTGAATACTGATGATCCGGTGGTTTGAAACGAGCGCAGTGGCCGGACACAGGAGACTCATACAGAAGGCGACTCCGCGGAGGCGGTTTAGGAGCGGCGGCAGCTCGACGGCAGAGACGAACCGGGCGGCCTGTGGCTGGTCTTGCAGCTTGCAGAAGGGCCGGTGCGGGTCATGCCGCTGCCACGGGAACACTACGCAGAGGCGGGTGCTCGGCGCAGGACTGGGAGCACCGTGGCGATGACCCGGGGGCGGCCTGGTGGAGACGAGGTGCGGACGAGGCCTGGAGCAGAGGAGCAGCTGACCATGGCGGGTTAGCAAATCTGGCGAAGCAGCATCCGGCTTGAGGCGGAGATGAACCGGAAACGGCGATTTGGCAGAGGCGCGGGACGAGCCCGCAACGAGCGAGGCGGAGCGATTGGGGGCCGCAAAGATGAGTCTCGGGTCACGGGCGGCTTGCAGCGCCGGCGAACCGAATCGGATGAGGAGGCGCGCCGGCAGTTTGCATCAGAAACAAGGCCGTTCGCAGCTTTGTGAGTAGCCGGCGGGTTGTAGGCACGAACCGGCGATGGCAGCTCGTTCGAAACGGTGAAGTTCGGTCAGCCCGTGAACGGCGGCGGAGGTGATCTGGCGGGAGAAGGCCGGCTCATGGTGGCTACTCACGTGGTACTGGCCCTTTTCCCAAAAAAGAATTGTTGATGATGAATCTCACGTGGCGTAGTACTAGTTTAAGTAGTACCCTCTTGATTTGGTCATGATCGAACCGTGAGTAGGTGATTACTTATACGTGCGCTGGCTCCCCCGTATAAAACGGCAATCGGTCAGTGAAGTACTTTGAACCGGTCTCGGTTTCGCCGGATTGCACTGCCGTTCCGGCGGAAATCAACTTTACTCAGACCGGCGGATCAATAGGTCACGTGCGATGGCGCGCACGGAACCCTAGCTTCTGTCGATCTCAAACCATGTACTACCGGTCTCAAACTTAATCATGTTCTTGCTCACAAATAACAAACTTTGCCGATAATTTTCCATCCGATGAAATCACGAGCTCGTCGATCCCTAGATGAGGTCCCTTCAAGAACTCAACACCACCGTGCGCAAGCCCCATGGTGGGTGCCAACTGTCGTGGATTTGTCACGGCAGATGTCCTTAGTGTCAGGACTTAGTCGCGAGGCCAACGCATCTATGTGGTAGCTTGAGAGGGGTTGAGTGGGACAAGAGACGCAGGGCGGATCAACACGCAAGACAAGGGTTTAGACAGCTTCGGGCCCCGGGAAACATCATCCGGTAAAAACCCTACATGCTGTTTGAGGCTAGGTCTCATTATCATCCCGAGGGAGACGCCGTAAACCGGCTCTTGTGTCTAGCCCTAGAGATTATTGATTGCTTGTAGCTTGTAGCTTCTAACCCCTCCCCCTTTGGGGAGCCCCACCCCTCCTTATATATGTTGAAGGGGCGGTTTACATGTGGAGTCCTATTAGGATTAGGATTAGTCTATCTCTAGTACAAAACGGGTACAAGTCTCGGTCCTAACTCCTTGTAAGATAAATATTCCTTTCCTGTTAAACCGGCCCATAATAGTTGAACCGGCCTTCATGAACCGCCAGACGGGCCACCGGGTCTTGTCGCTCCTCTGACCCGTCCGTCGGGTTACCATTGAGTTACAACGTCCAAGCGGGTTGCTTGTAAACCGCCAAGGTCAGGGCGGGTCTTCAGCTAAACCGTCAAGTCCGGCCGGTTTAACTTCCGGCCGGTTTACACCGCGGGGTATATCCCCGACATCTTCCGTCCTGTTTTTCATACATATTACATCCTCCTATCATGTGGTTGTCTAACATCAAAGTTCAGTTCGTCTGCATCACGCATCAATTTGTTCTGAAGAACTAAATTGTTATTCGTTTTTCTTGTCGGCTTGACTTAACATGGCACAGAGAAAGAGGAAGAAACACATAATGGCAGGGAATGAGAAGCGTATGAATCCTGTAGATTCTACTGGTAGTGATGGTGCAATAGAAGGTCAAAGTACAGTGGAAAATTCCAGAAACACGGCATCCCATGCTACACGAGTTGCAAAAAAACCCAAACAGAAACAAATAGCTGCCACCAAACAAGCAGAGACAGCCCTAGTTCTTGCAACACCTACCACAGTACTACCAGCTGCACGACTTACTCGTGCGTCAACTGAGCTAGCAGCATGTTCCCAAGCTCCCTTGCCACCTGACACTACTTCCCAAGCACTCTTGACACAAGACGAGTTGGCAATATCAGATGAACCTTGTGAGCTTAAACAACAAGAAGGTAGTTGCTGGAGTCAAGTTATAGTTGCATGCTTCTTTATATGTAGTGTCACAGTTTGATGTACACTAACACTTCCTATGTTCGTTGTTGGACTAGCACCTAGGCGCAAGAGGAAACAAACATCAAGGATAATGCTCGATAGGTTAACTAAATCTATAGGAGGAAGAATGGAGATCCGTTTTGAGGCAGGTTTAAAAAGGCCACATGATGCTACAGAGTCAGCCAAGTTAGTATCAGAGGCAGCGGTTGCCGTTAGGTGTCATGTACGTATCCTCCAAACATGGATTCAATACAGGAATGACAAAGACGAAACCCAGTTCAACACCTTCCTCGACCATTTATCTGTAAGTATGGTTATGTATGGAAATTAGTAATATCGTCTTGCTCTGTCCCATACTTTCTAGGTTGCTGATAATGAGACTCCCATAATTTTCAAAAGATGAGGTTCGGGTTGGATAGCCAAGATGATGCAACTGGACAAGCTTGCACCCATGTTTTCAAGTCTGCTCTGCGACAGTATCGGTATAACTTGAGGAAAACTCACTTTGAAGGCAAGGCTAACAGTGAACTTTCCCAAACATCTCCAGTGGAAAATATATCGGATGAAGACTGGAGGGGCCTTGTTAAACACTGGTCTGATCCGAAGTATCAGGTACATTATATATATATTTATATATATATTATATATATATATATATATATATATGTGTGTGTGTGTGTGTGTGTGTGTGTGTGTGTGTGATCAGATCACATGTTGAAGTCCTATTTACGCATGTGCCACACAAATCTATCTTCCTGTAGGTGAACTGTTCAAAGAACAAGGCCAACCAAATGAAAGTGAAATTCCAACAGACGACAGGATCTCATAGCTATATTGCACACTGCGAGGCTCTTGTAATTAGCTGCTATTTCACTCTTTTCGTTGTACCATATTATCAGATCTATATTGACTTGTTCGAAATGCAGAGGAAAGCCCGCAAGGACCAAAATGTAATTGAACCAAATGCTCTGGAAATCTTCAAGGACTGTCACACCAGCAAGAAGAAGGGCATGACTACACCAGTCAAAGCCGCTGTTGTAAGTCCTTAATCCTCATGCCTTTTAACTACTACTTACTCTGACTTGTGCCTTGAACTGCATGGTTTGCAGCCAATGTCTATTACTCTTTTCAATTTTATACACAATTGTCTTAACGTATCATTGCACCTTACAAGGTTTAAAAGAGAGGAGTGATGTTCCTTTGATCTTGACCCGTAATCTAGTTCCGTGCTGGACTTGCCCATACAATGTTACAATTGCCTGTTTGTCTGTTCTTAGTTGTTTTGTGATATGAATGATGTCATACTATGCTTACCGTATTATAAACTTCGTCTCTTTATCCTTAGCCCTCAATACAATGTGAATAAATAGACAATACATTAGCGATGGTACATGGTCATAATTTTTCGAACCTGGTTTTATTATGTACTTTGCAATAAAATACAACTAATATTTTACATGCGTTCACCAGAATAAGTTATGTATATAGACCAAAGCTATTTTGTTTGGTTTTGCTGCCTCCTTAATATCTTCTGTTCTGGTACTACTAATGTAAAACCTCAACTTTTCAGTGAGCTATGGAAAAAATGGTGGAACCGCCACCTTCTGAAGGTGGCGAGGCAACTATAACCGCAATGTCAGCTCCTGCTGCAGCGGATCAGTACCTGTCCACTAACAGTGCCAAAAGCACATTCCTGCGTAATACTGGGTTGGTTGTTAAGGCAATATCGTCCAAATTGCCTCATGATCAAGATATGCAAGCTCAAAGCAATGTTGTATCTGCGCTCCAGACACAAGTACATTCCCTAACAGAGACCCTTTGTGAAACAAGGAGAAACATTGCTCAATGTCGTCAAGATATGCATGGTTTTGAAACCAGACTATCAGACATTTTCTATGTTGTTCAGGAGCCTAGGGGAAATGAAGCCGAGGGTTATGGTGCTCCATCGGACAATACAACATGAAAACATAACAGTCAGGTCAAATGAACTGAGCTTCTGAACTTCTGGTGGTGCATTTATCTGCTAGACTGTTAAGTTTTATACCAACCTTCCTTTTGTTATATAGTTGTAATTTGTTTTGGTGCGATACAAAATTTATTCTTAACGTGCAGCCACCGGCTGAAGAAAACAGCAAGCCATTTTTGTATAGTGTAGGGTGTTCCCTATATTTGCACTGGTGGCGATCTTTGATGCCGAGTGGATGTAATCTGTGCAATCGCTTAATAGCCTAGCGTTAGTTTCGGCCTTATTTATTTCCTAGTCTTCTTTTTCCCTGGTTTGCTAGTGGCCGCAACTACCATGGGCCATATACGGGCCGTAGCATCCATGGGTCTCCTACGGGCCGTCGATAAATGGGCCTGTAATCAGTGGGCCTCGGGTCGTCGGATAAATGGGTCTACATGGGCCGTAATCGGGTGTAATTGGTATCGGCCCATTACGGTAACAGGTCGTTAATAGGCCGTAGGACAGCAAAGGCTTAGTTCTGTCACAGGCATAACAGGTCGTTAATGGGCCATAATATAGGACGGGCTGGAAACGGCGCAATGGGTTAACAGGCCAGAAACGGGCTGACTCTTGCCATGGGCCGAATTTGGCACATTAGGGTAACAGGCCAGTAACGGGCCGACTCTTGCCATGGGCTGAATTTGGCCCATTAGGGGAACAGGCCAGTAACGGGCCGACTCTTGCCATGGGCCGAATTTGGCCCATTAGGGGAACAGGCCAGTAACGGGCCGGAAGTAATCGAGGGCCGAAAATGAGCCCAAGCACGTATGGGCCGTCAATAGGCCGAAAGCTAACACGGGCTGGAAATGGCCCATGTAAATCACGGGCCGTTAACGGGTATAAAGAAAATTACGGTTCATTATGGGCTAGAGTCACCGTGGGCCTGTAAAGGGTCGAAAGATACGAAGGCCTCGTATGGGCCAAAAGACGTCGTGGGCCATACATGGGCCGAAAGTGAAATGGGCTGGTGTTATATTCGATGGTCCACATGACGTTGTTGGGCCGATTTCCTTTAGGGCCTAAAGGGCCGTGAGTTAACGGGCCGTAAAATGTGCTATTTGCGAAGAGACCGTTAACAGGCTTTTCATGGGCCAGCCCGCTAACTTTTGACCAAGTCAAACGGGCCGGATTTGTAAGCTAAATGGGCCAGTGGTGGGCCGTGGCACGTGTCGACATATCATAGGCGCCTATCTGACCCACTGACGAGCTGACACGTGTTTCGTCCGGCCAATAAGAATTTTACACGTGGAAATTTCCCATTGGTCGGGGCTGTTAACGGGTTATCGGATCCAAAACCCGACCCGATAGCTTAACGGCGTTCCGTTACGGTGGATGCCACGTGTCGGTCATCCTTGACGAAAGCACTTCTGTGACGCGCGATTTATCGTCATGGAAGTGGACACTTCTGTGATGATAATTTTGGTAATGTCATGGAACACTTCTACGACAGCACAGGTATGACTATCTTGATTCTGTCATAAAATCGTCATGGACGTACATGCAGGACAAAAAACACGACCTACTATGACAAACATGTATTATCACGGAAGTGTATTTTTTGTAGTGTCTCCTGCGTTATCTTTGGTTTGCAAGGCGCGTGGCAACGTTAGCAACCTGAGGAAGATGGGAAAAGACGATCCAGATGGTGCCTGTGCATGCCTGAACCATGTCCAATCATACCAGGTTAAATCAGTGAACTGCTCTCTGTCTAATTGGTACAAAAATCATGTCAATTTCCTCAACCCATGCCTGTACTCTATAAGAAATTACCCTGTATGTTGAAATCCCTACTATATTCTATACCATGTTGGATTTATCACAAACACTAAATAGATTGGTTTGTACTGTAACATATCATCTACAAAAATCGGTTTTGTAAATTAATCTTTTTGCATTGCTCTTGCCGATTGTGTTGTAGGGAGCAGAGAAGAGCAATATGGGGTGGTATGCGTCGCCTTCGGTTGGGACCTGTACCTGTAGGAATAATTATGTTTCCAGGGTTGAGAAAAGGTATGATGCACGGACTTCTAATATTTGTATGTAAATTTCAAATCGCTGTTGGAAGACGATAGGTGTGTAAGTCATGTAGCCTATAAAAGAGAGATATGTGGTGTGGTGTTGTACAATATGGTGGCCAAAATTACAAATTGTTTTTCTATAAAAAAATTATTTCTATACTTGAGTATGGTAACCTCCTTGTGATATGAGCAGCTTAAGCCCTGTATTGATCCTTGATCGTCCTTTCCATAGATGAAATTGACCTGATAGCTCATCTCTTGCCTTTATCTAAAATTAGCATTAATTACATGCCATTTGTGTGCTCAAGGAACGGTTGCAGAATATTTTTCTAGCTATAATCATTTAGTAGAACATGGCATTGCATGATACGCATGAGACCAGCGTATCCGAAGATGCTTCTAGGGGCACTTGAGCTTGCCCGTGGGGTTGGTTGGCAAATGAATTTAGCAAAGTAAGCTGATAATTTGTGGATCTATACTACCAGGAAATTCTATTAGTTCAGATAATCTGTGGATCAGTACAGCCAGCAAATGAATTTATTGGTATTTTATTTTGTTTAACAATAATTTCACTTTCTATTGTTTAACGAAAAGGATGTCCCTCTTTGTAAATCTTTTACTTCGCTTTCCAGTGAAGCTGCAGTTCTCTGCAAATTGTAACCAATTTTCGGATCACACTAAGCAGGCGCCACTTGTCGATTTCAGTAGAGTTTGTACATTGTGTTGTCGGGTATGACAGCTGAGCGGCCTCTGTTGAGATGAAAATTCTTCCAAAATCTGGTAAGAAATTTCCATAGGACATATATTCAGCTCCTGAGAAGTACTTAAACATCAAAGAATTGTATACTTTATACGTAAATATCTTGCTCAGAAAAGTAGATCATGGAAGAGTCATCCGTACAATCATTCTAAACATTATGTTACCCAAATTACAACTCACATTAAAAAAAATCTGAACATCTGCAGCTTTATTCCCGAGATTGCAAAAGCAAGTTAAGACAACATGTTTGTCGGTGTCCTGGAATTAGTAAGTCGTATCTAGAATACCCAAAGTAAAACTAATATATGTCAAATGACCTATATTTAGGGTGGTTTTACTAGAGAGAGCGTCGTATATGGCTCATACGGACTCCGGATGTGGCACTTCTTTGAAAATTTCATTGGATGAATAATGATCCTACATTTTCTTTGATCCGAACCTTTGGTACACAATTTCGAAGGTTTCATCATAATAAAAATTGACAGTCTTTATAAAGTAATCTGAACATTTTGTTGGTTGCCGGACAACTTTGTTCTCTAGTATAGGTGGCGTATGTTTGTGCAAAATGATTATGTAAGGACATCTGGTAACTTGATTCTTTTGTGAAGGTTGATTTACTTGGTGGATAAAACTTCCATTTCCTCTAAACAAGTGAACATGGCATGTGTGATGTTTCAAAAAAGGAACTTTTGTGTGTTGGCTGGCAGCCCTAATGAACTTTAGACATGTATCTGAGGTTTCGTTGGCTATAAACCAGTAGGGTCAACAATTTGAGTTTTAGCTTTCAATCAAAAAATTAGAACTTAACTACCAGTACTTTCAGATTTAGAATGTTCCAGATGGTGGTTATTTGCAGTGATTGGGATAAACACTGCCCATTGACTACACGTGAATTTACTAATCTGATGAAATGAGTGGAGGTTCACAAAGTGCACATGTATAGAACTTTCGTCCATCACCTTAGTGTTGACATGTAATAATTTTGTAAAGGTTACAATGATGCATCATTTAGAAGTAGCAGTTACTAATCTCTCAAAGAATATGCTCTAGAGTCAAAGGCACCCAATCAAATTCCTCAGTACGCCCATCCCTCTCCACCTACACTACACTCATCGTCTACCAAATGGACCAAAATGATGTTTGGAATTGCTTGCTACTGCTGCAATTCTTATTCTAGGTTGGTTTGCTTGCTGCTGCTATTACTTAAGATTATTGATATTGCTAAATTTTCTGGTTCAAAAACATAATTTTACTCGGAATAATACCGACCCCATGTCATGATCTCATGCACAATCCTCAGATGATCCATCTTTTTCTCATGAGTGTCCATTGTCTCACGACACAGTTTATCAACTAGGACAGCCGTTGTTCATTAGAACCAATGTTTTTTCCCGTTGCAACGCACGGGCATTTGTGCTAGTAACACCCTAAGACACAAATCAACCAAAACCCTAATGTCACCTACATACTCCAATGTCACCTCAAGTATCCGTGGGTATGATTATACGATATGCATCACACAATCTCAGATTCATCTATTCAACCAACACAAAGAACTTCAAAGAGTGCCCTGATGTCTACTACACAACCTTCTTCTTGTAGACTTTGTTGGGCCTCCAAGTGCATAGGTTTGTAGGACAGTAGCAAATTTCCCTTAAGTGGATGACCTAAGGTTTATCAATCCGTGGGAGGCGTAGGATGAATATGGTCTCTCTCAAACAACCCTGCAACCAAATAACAAAGAGTCTCTTGTGTCCCCAACACACCCAATACAATGGCAAATTGTATAGGTGCACTAGTTCGGCGATGAGATGGTGATACAAGTGCAATATGGATGGTAGATATAGGTTTTTGTAATCTGAAAATATAAAAACAGCAAGGTAACTAATGATAAAAGTGAGCGTAAACGGTATTGCAATGCTTCGAAACAAGGCCTAGGGTTCATACTTTCACTAGTGCAAGTTCTCTCAACAATAATAACATAATTGGATCATATAACTATCCCTCAACATGCAACAAAGAGTCACTCCAAAGTCACTAATAGCAGAGAACAAACGAACAGATTATGCTAGGGTACGAAACCACCTCAAAGTTATTCTTTCTGTTCGATCTATCATAGAGTTCGTACTAGAATAACAGCTTAAGACACAAATCAACCAAAACCCTCGTGTCACCTAGATACTCCAATGTCACCTCAAGTATCCGTGGGTATGATTATACAATATGCATCACACAATCTCATATTCATCTATTCAACCAACACAAACAACTTTAAAGAGTTCCCCAAAGTTTCTACCGGAGAGTCAAGACGAAAACGTGTGCCAACCCCTATGCATAAGTTCACAATGTTACGGAACCCGCAAGTTGATCACCAAAACATACATCAAGTAGATCACGTGATATCCCATTGTCACAGCAGATAAGCACATGGAAGATATACATCAAGTGTTCTCAAATCCTTAAAGACTCAGTCCGATAAGATAACTTCAAAGGGAAAACTCAATCCATTACAAGAGAGTAGAGGGGGAGAAACATCATAAGATCCAACTATAATAGCAAAGCTCACGATACATCAAGATCGTGCCAAATCAAGAACACGAGAGAGAGAGAGAGAGAGAGAGAGAGATCAAACACATAGCTACTGGTACATACCCTCAGCCCCGAGGGTGAACTACTCCCTCCTCGTCATGGAGAATGCCGGGATGACGAAGATGGCCACCGGTGAGGTATACCCCCTCCGGCAGGGTGCTGGAACGGGTCTATATATTGGTTTTTGGTGGCTACAGAGGCTTGCGGCAGCAGAACTCCCGATGTAGGTTATGTTCTGGGGGTTTCAGTATTTATAGGAATTTTTGGCATCGGGAACAAGTCAGGGAGGTGCCCGAGTCATCCACGAGGTAGGCTGGCGCGCCCGGGGGGGCGCCCCCTGATACGTCTCCATCGTATCTATAATTTTTTATTGTTCCATGCCAATATTATACAACTTTCATATACTTTTGGCAACTTTTTATACTATTTTTGGGACTAACATATTGATTCAGCGCCCCGTGCGAGTTCCTGTTTGTTGCATGTTTTTTGTTTCGCAGAAAATCCATATCAAACGGAGTCCAAACGGGATAAAAACTGACTGAGATTTTTTTTGGAATATGTGTGATTTTTTGGAAGAAGAATCAACGCGATACGATGCCTGAGGGGGCCACGTGGTAGGGGGGCGCACCCCAGGGGGTCAGGCGCGCCCTGGACCCTCGTGGCCACCCCGTAAGGCGGTTAGAGCCCTTCTTTCGCCGCAAGAAATCTAATTTTCGGATAGAGATCGTGTCCAAAATTCAGCCCAATCGGAGTTACGGATCTCCGGTTATAAAAGAAACGGTGAAAGGCCGGATCTGGGAAATCAGAAACAGAGAGAGACAGATCCAATCTCGGAGGGGCTATCGCCCCTCCCATGCCATGGAGACCAAGGACCAGAGGGGAAACCTTTCTCCCATCGAGGGAGAAGGTCAAGGAAGAAGAAGAAGAAGGGGGGCTCTCTCCCCCTCGCTTCCGGTGTCGCTGGAGTGCCACCGGGGGCCATCATCATCACCCCAATCTACACCAACACCTCCGCCATCTTCACCAACATCTCCATCACCTTCCCCCATCTATCTACAGTGGTCCACTCTCCCGCAATCCTCTATACCCTCTACTTGAACATGGTGCTTTATGCTTCATATTATTATCCAATGATGTGTTGCCATCCTATGATGTCTGAGTAGATTTTCGTTGTCCTATCGGTGATTGGTGAATTGCTATGATTTGTTTAATTTGCTTGTGGTTATGTTGCTGTCCTTTGGTGACATCATATGAGCGCACGCGTGGATCACACCATAGGGTTAGTTGTATGTTAATAGGACTATGTATTGGAGGGCAAGAGTGACAGAAGCTTCAACCTAGCATAGAAATTGATGCATACGGGATTGAAGGGGGACCAATATATCTTAATGCTATGGTTGGGTTTTACCTTAATGAACGTTAGTAGTTGCGGATGCTTGCTAATAGTTCCAATCATAAGTGCATAGAATTCCAAGTCAGGGATGACATGCTAGCAGTGGCCTCTCCCACATAAAACTTGCTATAGGTAAAGCAAACGTTAAGCGTGCGTAGAGTTGTATCGGTGGTCGATAGAACTTGAGGGAATATTTGTTCTACCTTTAGCTCCTCGTTGGGTTTGACACTCTTACTTATCGAAAGAGGCTACAATTGATCCCCTATACTTGTGGGTTATCAAGACCTTTTTCTGGCGCCGTTGCCGGGGACTTATAGCGTGGGGTGAATATTCTCGTGTGTGCTTGTTTTCTTTATTACTACATAATTTTTATTTGATGTTCTAAGTTGTTCTCTATCTTTAGTTATGGATATGGAACACGAAATACCAAAAAAATTAGGTGTACCTGCTACTCATGGAGATGGGGAACCTCCTAAAACCCTCGATGCTGGTTATGTGAAAAATATTATGTACTACTTTGATAATCCTGAGAAAACCCCATTCAATTATGTAATGGGAGACACATTGGATCAAGGTGAATACTTTAGGGATTATCGCTTGACTCGAACAGGGAAACTATTATGGGATCAAATTCATATGTTGCATCGGTATGCTCAGGAACTATGCTTGAGATATGATTATACTCGTTGCTCTAGGATGAAGGCTCCACACCTTCCCTTTTCATGCAAATTTAATGATGCTAAAACCTTGGCTTCTTATGCCAATGGTATATATGATTACTATGATGTGGAACAAATAGAAGAATTTGTTGCCTTTATGGGTGCTTATGAAATTGAATCTTTGTTTAAAGAGTGTGAAAATCTTGATGATGCTGTTTACAGACCTGAAATTTTTGCTATACTTAAATATTGCTATGAGAATTATGAATTCAATTCCGATATTCATGATTTTATTGAGAGAGTCTCCGCTGTCCAAGAAGAGACTAATATTTTGCAGGAGTCTATGGAAGAGGGAATTGATGAAACTGTGGGCTCATTGGATGAAAAAGATGATGAGGAGAGCGAAGAATAAAAGGAGGAAGAGCGGATTAGCTACTCGTGCCCACCTTCTAATGAGAGTAACTCTTCAACTCATACATTGTTTAATTTCCCTTTGTGCTTACCGAAGGATGAATGCTATGATGATTGTTATGATCCCGTTGATTCTTTTGAAATATCCCTTTTTGATGATGCTTGATATGCTTGTGGCCAAGATGCCAATATGAATTATGCTTATGGAGATGAACTTGCTATAGTTCCTTATGTTAAACATGAAATTGTTGCTATTGCACCCACGCATGATAGTCCTATTATCTTTTTGAATTCTCCCGACTACACTATATCGGAGAAGTTTGCACTTATTAAGGATTATATTGATGGTTGCCTTTTACCGCTACACATGATGATTTTGATAGATATAATATGCATGTGCTTGCTGCTCCTACTTGCAATTATTATGAGAGAGGAACTACATCTCCTCCTCTCCATGTTTCCAACACGATAAAATTGCAAGAAACTGTGTATACTATGCATTGTTATTTTATGACATGCCGATGCACAGAAAGAGAGTTAGACTTCGTTATTGCTCGATATAGTTACTTTGTGCTCATTACTAAATGCTAAATCATTGTTAATTAAAATTGGCTTTGATATACCTTGGGATCTGGGTGGATCCATTACTTGAGCACTATATGCCTAGCTTAATGGCTTTAAAGAAAGCGCTGCTAGGGAGACAACCTGGAAGTTTTAGAGAGTCATTTATTTCTGTTGAGTGCTTTCATATAGTTTAAAAACAAAAACAAATAAAGAGGGGAACCCAAAACTTTTTCAAAAAGGAAAGTGAAAGTGAGAGAGACAAGCATGGTTGAAGTGGGGGAGCTCCTTGAACTTTGTTCATGCTCACAGAAACTTTGTGAATCTTGAGTACAGAAACTTTTCAACAAAAATAATTATCCCCTTGTAAAATTCCATTGTATTATAAAAATAATGTGCCAAGGTTTTCCTTTAGGATGTTTTAGATTACTTGTTGGTTTGTGCGGTGCAGGACAGAAACTTTGGTTGTAGTGCGCGATTTTACATTTTTTACTAGAACGTCAAACAGTTCTGAAACTTTTTGCACTGTCTTTCTATAATTTTTTTCCTAATTTTTGTAGAATTTTTGGAGTACCAGAAGTATGGTGAATGCTCAGATTACTACAGAGTGTCCTGTTTAAGACAAATTCTGTTTTTGATGCATAGTTTGCTTGTTTTGATGAAACTATCAATTTCTATCAGTGGATTAAGCCATGGAAAAGTTATATTACAGTAGATATAATGCAAAAACAAAATATGAATTGGTTTGCAACAGTACTTAGAGTAGTGATTTGCTTTATTATACTAACGGATCTTACCGAGCTTTCTGTTGAGTTTTGTGTGGATGAAGTGTTCGAAGATCGAGGATGTCTCGATATGAGGATAAGGAGTTGAGGCAATATCTCAAGCTTGGGGATACCCAAGGCACCCCAAGTAAACATTCAAGGAGACTCAAGCGTCTAAGCTTGGGGATGCCCCGGAAGGCATCCCATCTTCAACAAGTATCGATATGTTTTCGGATTCGTTTCGTTCATGCAATATGTGCAAATGTTGGAGCGTCTTTTGCATTTAGTTTTCATTTTTCTTTTATGCACCATGCTGGTATGAGATAGTCCTTGGTTAATTTATAGAATGCTCTTTGCACTTCACTTATATCTTTTGAGTATGGCTTTATAGAATGCTTCATGTGCTTCACTTATATCATTTGAAGTTTGGATTGCCTGTTTCTCTTCACATAGAAAACCGCCATTTGTAGAATGCTCTTTTGCTTCACTTATATTTGTTAGAGCGTGGGCATATCTTTTTTAGAAAGAATTAAACTCTCTTGCTTCACTTATATCTATTTAGAGAGATGACAGGAACTGGTCGTTCACATGGTTAGTCATAAAATCCTACATAAAACTTGTAGATCAGTGAATATGATATGTTTGATTCCTTGTAATAGTTTTGTGATATAAAGGTGGTGATATTAGAGTCGTGCTAGTTGAGTAATTGTGAAATTGAGAAATACTTGTGTTGAGGTTTGCAAGTCCCATAGCATGCACGTATGGTAAACGTTGTGTGACAAATTTGAAGCATGGGATGTTCTTTGATTGCTTTCCTTATGAGTGGCGGTCGGGGACGAGCGATGGTCTTTTCCTACCAATCTATCCCCCTAGGGACATGCATAGTAGTACTTTGCTTCAAGGGCTAATAAACTATTGCAATAAGTATATGAGTTCTTTATGACTAATGCGAGTCCATGGATTATACGCACTCGTATCTTTTCGCAATTTTCTAGCCTCTACGGTACCGTGCATTGCCCTTTCTCACTTCGAGAGTTGGTGCAAACTTCGCCGGTGCATCCAAACCCCGTGATACGATACACTCTATCACACATAAGCCTCCTTATATCTTCCTCAAAACAGCCACCATACCTACCTATCATGGCATTTCCATAGCCATTCTGAGATATATTGCCATGCAACTTCCATCATCATCATATACATGACTTGAGCATTTATTGTCATATTGCTTTGCATGATCGTAAGATAGCTAGCATGCTGTTTTCATGGCTTGTCCATTTTTTGATGTCATTTCTACGCTAGATCATTGCACATCCCGGCACACCGCCGGAGGCATTCATATAGAGTGATATCTTTGTTCTAGTATCGAGTTGTAATATTGAGTTGTAAGTAAATAAAAGTGTGATGATCATCATTATTAGAGCATTGCCCCAGTGAGGAAAGGATGATGGATACTATGATTCCCCCACAAATCGGGATGAGACTCCGGACTTTAAAAATAAATAAAAGAGGCCAAAGAAGCCCAAATAAAAAACAGGCCAAAGAAGCAAACCAAAACAAAAAAGGAAGAAAAAAATAAAAAAATAAAAAAATGAGAGAAAAAGAGAGAAGGGGCAATGTTACTATCCTTTTTACCACACTTGTGCTTCAGAGTAGCACCATGTTCTTCATATAGAGAGTCTCTTGAGTTATCACTTTCATATACTAGTGGGACTTTTCATTATAGAACTTGGCTGGTATATTCCAACGATGGGCTTCCTCAAATGCCCTAGGTCTTCATGAGCAAGCAAGTTGGATGCACACCCACTTAGTTTCAGTTTGAGCTTTCATATACTTATAGCTCTAGTGCATCTGTTGCATGGAAATCCCTACTCCTCACATTGACATCAATTGATGGGCATCTCCATAGCCCATTGATTAGCCGCGTCGATGTGAGACTTTCTCCTTTTTGTCTTCTCCACACAACCTCCATCATCCTATTCTATTCCACCAATAGTGCTATGTCCATCGCTTGCGTTCAAGTATTGCGTGAGGGTTGAAAAGGCTGAAGCGCGTTAAAAAGTATGAACCAATTGCTCGGCTTGTCATCCGGGTTGTGCATGATGGGAGCATTTTGTGTGACGAAAATGAAGCATGGCCAAACTATATTATTTTGTAGGGATAAGCTTTCTTTGGCTATGTTATTTTGATAAGACATAATTGCCTGGTTAGTATGCTTGAAGTATTGTTGTCTTAATGTCAAATGATAGACTATTGCTTTGAATCACTCGTGTCTTAATATTCATGCCATGATTAGATTACATGATCAATATTATGCTAGGTAGCATTCCATGTCAAAAATTATCTTTTTTATCATTTACCTACTCAAGGACGAGCAGGAATTAAGCTTGGGGATGCTGATACATCTCTGTCGTATCTATAATTTTTGATTGTTCCATGCCAATATTATACAACTTTCATATACTTTTGTCAACTTTTCATACTATTTTTGGGACTAACATATGGATCCAGTGCCCAGTGCCAGTTCCTGTTTGTTGCATGTATTTTGTTTCGCAGAAAATCCATATCAAACGGAGTCCAAACGGGATAAAAACTGACGGAGATTTTTTTGGAATATATGTGATTTTTTGGAAGAATAATCAATGCGATACGATACCCAAGGGGGCCACGAGGTAGGGGGCGCTCCCCAGGGGGTCAGGCGCGCTCTGGACCCTCGTGGCTACCCCGTAAGGCGGTTGGAGCCCTTCTTTCTCCGCATGAAAGCTAATTTCCGGGTAGAGATCGTGTCCAAAATTCAGCCCAATCGGAGTTACGGATCTCTGGTTATAAAAGAAAAGGTGAAAGGCCAGATTTGGGAACGTACAAACAGAGAGAGAAAAAGAGACAGATCCAAGATCGGAGGGGCTCTTGCCCCTCCCATGCCATGGAGACTAAGGACCAGAGGGGAAACTCTTCTCCCATCTAGGGAGAAGGTTAAGGAAGAAGAAGAAGGGGGGCTCTCTCCCCCTCGCTTCCGGTGGCACCGGAGTGCCACTGGGGGCCATCATCATCACCCCAATCTACACCAACACCTCTGCCATCTTCACCAACATCTCCATCACCTTCCCCCATCTATCTACAGCGGTCAACTCTCCCACAACCCGTTGTACCCTCTACTTGAACATGGTGCTTTATGCTTCATATTATTATCCAATGATGTGTTGCCATCCTACGATGTCTGAGTAGATTTTCATTGTCCTATCGGTGATTGGTGAATTGCTATGATTGGCTTAATTTGCTTGTGGTTAAGTTGATGTCCTTTAATGCCCATCATATGAGCGCGTGCGTGGATCACACCATAGGGTTAGTTGTATGTTGATAGGACTATGTATTGGGGGGCAAGAGTGACAGAAGCTTCAACCTAGCATAGAAATCGATGCATACGGGATTGAAGGGGGACCAATATATCTTAATGCTATGGTTGGGTTTTACCTTAATGAACATTAGTAGTTGCGGATGCTTGCTAATAGTTCCAATCATAAGTGCATAGAATTCCAAGCCAGGGATGACATGCTAGCAGTGGCCTCTCCCAAATAAAACTTGTTATCGTTCTAGTAACGTAGTCAATTGCTTAGGGACAATTTCACAACTCCTACCACCACTTTTCCACACTCGCTATACTAACTTTATTGCTTATTTACTTAAAACAGCCCCTAGTTTTTATTTACGTGCTCTTTATATTCTTGCCAACCTATCCAAAAACACCTACAAAGTACTTCTAGTTTCATACTTGTTCTAGGTAAAGCGAACGTTAAGCGTGCGTAGAGTTGTATCGGCGGTCGATAGAACTTGAGGGAATATTTGTTCTACCTTTAGATCCTCGTTGGGTTCAACACTCTTACTTATCGAAAGAGGCTACAATTGATCCCCTATACTTGTGGGTTATCACCCCCACCCTCATGGACGGCCCGGGACTCTTCTGGCCCAACTCTTTTACTCCGGGGTCTTCTTTTGGTCCATAAAAAATCGTCAAAAATTGGCACGGCCATTGGACTCCGTTTGGTATTCCTTTTCTGTAAAACTCAAAAATAAGGAAAAAGAGAAACTGGCACTGGGCTCTAGGTTAATAGGTTAGTCCCAAAAATCATATAAAGTAGCATATAAATGCATATAAAACATTCTAGATGGATAATATAATAGCATGGAATAATAAAAAATTATAGATACGTTGGAGACGTATCATGCCCCAAAGTTTATACCAGAGAGTCAAGACGAAAACGTGTGCCAACCCCTATTCATAAGTTCACAATGTTACGGACCCCGCAAGTTGATCACCAAAACATACATCAAGTAGATCACGTGAATATCCCATTGTCACCACAGATAAGCACATGCAAGAAATACATCGAGTGTTCTCAAATCCTTAAAGATTCAATCCGATAAGATAACTTCAAAGGGAAAACTCAATCCATTACAAGAGAGTAGAGGGGGAGAAACATCATAAGATCCAACTATAACAGCAAAGCTCGCGATACGTCAAGATCGTGCCGAATCAAGAATACGAGAGAGACAGAGAGATCAAACACATACCTACTGGTACATACCCTCAGCCCCGAGGGTGAACTACTCCCTCCTCGTCATGGAGAGCGTCGGGATGATGAAGATGGCTGCTGGAGAGGGATTCCCCCCCTCCGGCACGGTGCCGAAACGGGTCTAGATTGGTTTTCGGTGGCTAGAGAGGCTTGCGGCGGTGGAACTCCCGATCTAGGTTATGTTCTGGGGGTTTCTGTATATATAAGAGGTTTTGGCGTCGGGAACAAGTCAGGGGGTCTCCGAGGCGGCCACGAGGTAGGAGGGCGCGCCCAGGGGTAGGGTGTGCCCCCCACCCTCGTGGCTGCCTCGGGACTCTTCTGGCCCATCTCCGATGCTCCGTGGGCTTTTTTTGGTCCAAAAATGATCTCCGTGAAATTTCAGGTCAAATAGACTCCATTTGGTTTTCCTTTTCTGCGATACTCAAAAACAAGGAAAAAACAAAAACTGGCACTGGGCTCTAGTTTAATAGGTTAGTCCCAAAAATCATGTAAAATAGCATATAAATGCATATAAAACATCCTAGATGGATAATATAATAGCATGGAACAATCAAATACGTTGGAGACGTATCAAACCACATGATATCTGTGCTGAAATTTAAACTTATTCAGGGTTCGTTTGGCCTTTTTATACACTAATTGAGTTTCCTGGGCATTTAATGTCCATAATTCAAATCTGAACTACAAATACATGCTCCTGTTCACCAAAATGGCTAGAAAAATTATACATGTGTCCTTCGGTGCATGTTTAAGTCTCATGCCAGGAATGGGAAGGAATTACAACCATACCGGTGTCCTGGCTCTTACTCAAACATTTCGAATCTTGGTTTTTAAGTCCCCATAAATCCTAAACTCACCAGAAAGTCATCAAAGGTGGCAAGGTGTCATGTCATGGGACATATATGTCGTGGTAAAAACATTGCCAATTTGGGTCAAGCTTTATTACAAACCTCTTACAAACCGGAGCCTGTCGCAAGAACCCTCGTGGTTTCAATAGGGAAACGTGTCCCCTTGTGGGCCAAACGATAATCACTCCCTCTTCTAGCCTCGTATTTTCTTCTACACACAACACGGAACAACCGGAGATTCGGTGTCGGTGTACAAAAGTAGGGGCACACCTTTGTACCCCTTTACTTGTGCACGGGCAGTTGGAGCCGCGCGCCACGGCCACACTAAGCAGGGCAGAGGAGGGGAGCCGGAGAGAAGCTGAAGCCCAAGACAACGCCAAGGCCAAGAACACAAAGAGCAGAGGGACAAAGCAGGTTCCCCCGGCAAGACCCTTGCCGGGGCAGCTAGCCCAAACACCAACAGAGCGAGCCGCCCGTGAGCCCACAGGTTCCAACCCAACCAACTACAATTGGACCAGGGCTCGGGAGGCATCTCTATGGTGGCATGCAGCTCTTTGTCAAGACCATGGATATATGAGATCAGATGAGGACCAGAAGACGGCGACCCTCGGCGGGATCCTTGCCGAGGAAAGCCACAAGTCTTGCCGGGGACGACTGCGCGCCGCGGAAAGACCCTTGTCGGGCCCCCGGCAAGGCCCTTGTCGAGGACATCAGCAGGGCCACTTCCAGGTCCGCACCAGACAAGTTTCCACCGCCATTAGCATGCAGCTGCCAGCCCGACCAGCTGGGCAGGCACTTGCATGGCAACATACAGCTTCCAGGTCAGATCAGCAAAGTGCCTTTGTGGCGGCATGCAGATCTTCGTGAAGACCCTACCACCGCGCCACCTCAGCTGCCCACCTGCATACATGGAGCCGCACGCATTGCTGGCCAGGGCGCGTGTTGAAGCGAAGGGGAGTGGCGACGGACGGGATGGGCCTCGCTCCCGTCCCCGATAAAGCTAGGTGACACCTAAGCGACGCATTAAATGCGTCTTGTCCTGTAATACGGGCGATAAGCTCGCAGTACCGTAGGCCTTTCCACCTCCTGTGTGCCACTGTGGCAACCCCTTTCAACTATAAAAGGAGGCCCATGGCATACTGGAGAGGGATTCGGCTCTTTTGAACTACACAGCCACCATAGCTAGTTCGAGAGCTCAAGAACACTCAATACATCCACCAAAGCAGGACTAGGGTTTTACGCATCCTCACGGCCCGAACCTGGGTAAACGACCCTTGTGCTGACTGCTAATCCTGCTCTTCTCACAACCCTGCGCCCCAGCAACCGTAGTAGGGATTCTTGTGATCCCATAGGTGTCATTTCCCACCGACATCTTTGGCGCGCCAGGTAGGGGGCGCAATTATGAGAATCTGGTCTAGTAGTTAACCTAGCAGTTCTTCATCACCATGGCTTCTAAAGAAGAAGATGGCCAGGAGAAAACGGCGCTGCCTGCGAGCACGAAGGACGCCAACATGGCAACAGAAAAGCTAAGTCATTCCGAGCCTTGAGCTATTTCCTTTTTTACATAAGCTTATCGTCCTCGAAGATCCTGCCTATGTATGGAAAACCTGCACGCGAAGGGGCCCTCCCGCAATTGGCATCACCCTTGTTTTGTTTCGAGTCCGCTCAGCAGCTCAAGCGGCCGCATCAAGAGTGGCAGGGTAGCCTTCCGCAACTTGGCAACACTCTCGATTCTGACTTGAGTCAAGCTCGATAGTTCGGGCGGCCGCGTCAGGGGCGGTGAGGTGGTTTTCCCGGCAGCAAGAACACCCGGCAGGCCAATGGGGATCCATCCTCAAGACGCCGCCTTGGGTTTACGCGCCGGCAAGCCTACCCAGTTAAATGTAGGGTGGACATACAAGGGAAAATCGAACAGGGAAATAACATGCATAATATCAAAAGTACTGCAGAGTTATATTACATCAAATTGTTGCTGCGGTTCTAACTAAAGATAGAAATTTTCTTGGTCATGAACCTGCAGCGGCGATAAGAAATGGGGTGCCTAATCCCGGCGCTGGCCCTCCACCCTTTGAATTCCGTCGATGAGGCTAAGGATGGGCTCAATACGCTCCTTGAGCGGCACGAGGTCAGTACCCTCTGGCAAGCTCTCCAGCGCGGCGTCAAAGTCAAGGGTGGGGTTCCAGTACGCCACCTTGGTGAGGACCTTGGTCATGGCACCCCGGCAGAGCCTTCAGTTCTCGTTGGCCAGTGAAGCCGCCCTGTTGGAGTGGAACTGCTCCAGGGCCCCGAGAACACCCTCAAAGAACAGGGTCAGCTTGGCGTTGGTATTCCCAATGCGCTCTGGGGCGTACCTCACATTTGGCATCCCCATGGTAGCTAGCTGCGTGGTGATCCTGTCGGTGACGTCCTCGAGGCGGCTGATCCCGTGATTCTCGCCCTCCACGAAATCCTTGTGGCTGGCGGCTTCGTTCCTCCGTCGCAGCTTTTCGGCCTCAAGATCCTTGGCCAGGGTCTCCGCCCGAGCCTTGGCCTCTGAGAGCATATCCTCGAGGACCTCCAGCTTCAGCTTGAGGTCTTTGATGGAGTTGTTGGCCTCGGAGAGCTCCCCGGCCCTGCTGACGGCCACGCCATGCGCCTCCATCAGGGCGCCGTTGAGTGTGTCCTTCTCCTGGGACAGCTTCAGGACCTGCTCCTTCAGCCCGTCCCGCTCCACCTCCAGCTCTTTCACCTTGCCGGCGTGAACCAGAGCCTGGGCATCGAGCGTCTCCCTGTGCCTCTGCTCCAGCTCTTGGGTCCGCTGCGCAGCAAGCTTCTCCACCTCCTCGTCCTTGGTGCGGAGTTTGGCGTCGAGGTCCGCCTCGCGTTTGGTGAGGTCCTCCTCCTGGGAGTTCAGCGCGGCCTGGTGCTGGTTCCGAGCGGCCTCGGCTGCAGTGGCCAAGCCCTCCACCGTGTCCTGGGCCTTCTTGATGTGAGCCAGCTTCATGGTGAGCTCCACGTCATGCCTGGCCAACTCGCCATGGGCGGCCTTCAGCTCTTCACTGGCTTGGCGGAACCAAGTCTGCGCCTCGGCGACGCGCACCTTGAGGTCCGCCTCCGCCTTGTCCACCATTGCCATCCTGGACTTGGCCTTGTCCAGGCGGGCACGGTGGAGCGCCTGGAGCTTCCGGATATTGGCGCCCATGGCCTAGAGAAGCCGCTCCTCCTGAGAGACATCGCCACTGGCGCTTGGCTCGTCGACGACCTCAAGCCCGGCGGCGGCAAGCACCTCTTCGTCGAACACCTCTCCCTCGACGGGCGCCCTGGAGCTAGACGCCCCTGGGAGGTGGACGAAGAGGTCGTCGGTCACCCTTAGATACCTGCCAGAGCCAGAGGCAGCCGAGGAAGAAGGCTGGTCATGACCACCTCCTCCTCGGTAGCGGCCTTGCCGGCCCCTTGCCGGCAGGTCCCTTGGTGGCATCCTCCGCAGCGCCCCTGGCGGTTTCCTCGGCGGCGATCTTCTCGGCCTCTGTCGTTGCGTCCTTGGCAACATCCTCGATGACGGTGTTCAGGTCCTCCCAGTCCGCCGAGAGAGGATCTGGATATCAAGAAGAGGGTGAGGTGAAGCCAAGACCATGATTCAAAAAGAAGAGAAAGAATAGGGGCGGAAGGCCAGACACTTACCAACGCCAGGCTGGGAAGCAGAAGCCCCCTCCCCGCCAACATTCGGCGCCGAGGCGAAGCCACCGGATCCCAAGTTCTTCTCCTCCTCCTCCATGTGTGTGGGCTCGGTGCTTGGCACCCTTGCCGGGGACGCCCCTCGGGGCGGCGTGGTTGATGGGGGCGGCGTGTTGAGAGTAGCCCTCTGTGGCTCCTCCTGCTGCTGCTCTCTCCTGCATACACGGCAAGGTCAGCGCCAAAGTATCGTACCCCTGACACATGTGGACAAGGGGTGAGTGATGAACTTACGCTGGGGGCTGCCCCGGGGGCTGCTGTCTGGACTGCTCAACACCACCAGTGGCGCCCTTGAAGTACCAGCCGGGGGTTGGCCGCCCGCCGAGGCCTTGGCCCTCTTCACCCTCTGGGCCAGCGTCTCCGCGTCTCTGCAAAGATGAAAACAAGTCAAGACATGCGGCACTGTTTGAGGAAACGGAGATGACGAAAACAAGGGGGAAGGGTAAAGTGAGCAGCGCACCCCACGTCATGCACGCCCCCCCCCACGTCGCGCGTTTGACGCGGGTCGTGGGGAAGCGTAGCGGACGGAAAATGACCGCGGTAAAATCCGCCCCGCCTGCCCGCGCACCGTTCTGGGCCAGGCCCAACAACATGTCGTGCTTATGTGTGGCCCAGGCCCGGGGGCTCTTGTCGGTGTACAAAACTAGGGGCACACCTTTGTACCCCTTTACTTGTGTAAGGGCAGTCGGAGCTGCGCGCCACGGCCACACTAAGCAGGGCAGAGGAGGGGAGCCGTAGAGAAGCTGAAGCTCAAGACAACGCCAAGGCCAAGAACACAAAGAGCAGAGGGACGAAGCAGTCTTGCCAGGGCAGCCTTGCTACCTCTTGAGCACTGCGTTGGATTTCCTTGAAGAGGAAAGGATGATGCAGCAAAGTAGCGTAAGTATTTCCCTCAATTTTTTGAGAACCAAGGTATCAATCCAGTAGGAGGCTACGTGCGAGTCCCTCGTACCTGCACAAAACAAATAACTCCTCGCAACCAACGCGATAAGGGGTTGTCAATCCCTTCACACTCACTTATGAGAGTGAGATCTTATAGATATGATAGGATAATATTTTTGGTATTTTTATGATAAAGATGCAAAGTAAAATAAAAGCAAAGTAAAAAGCAAAGGAAATAACAAAGTGTTGGAAGACTAATATGATGAAGATAGACCCGGGGGCCATAGATTTCACTAGTGGCTTCTCTCAAGAGCATAAGTATTTTACGGTGGGTGAACAAATTACTGTTGAGCAATTGACATAATTGAGCATAGTTATGAGAATATCTAGGTATGATCATGTATATATGCATCACGTCCGAGACAAGTAGACCGACTCCTGCCTGCATCTACTACTATTACTCCACTCATCGACCGCTATCCAGCATGCATCTAGAGTATTAAGTTCATGAAAACAGAGTAACGCCTTAAGCAAGATCACATGATGTAGAGGGATAAATTCATGCAATATGATAAAAACCCCATCTTGTTATCCTCGATGGCAACAATACAATACGTGCCTTGCTGCCCCTACTGTCACTGGGAAAGGACACTGCAAGATTGAACCCAAAACTAAGCACTTCTCCCATTGCAAGAAAGATCAATCTAGTAGGCCAAACCAAACTGATAATTCGAAGAGACTTGCAAAGATAACCAATCATACATAAAAGAATTCAGAGAAGATTCAAATATTGTTCATACATAATCTTGATCATAAACCCACAATTCATCGGTCTCAACAAACACACCGCAAAAAGAAGATTACATCGAATAGATCTCCACGAGAGAGGGGGAGAACATTTTATTGAGATCCAAAAAGAGAGAAGAAGCCATCTAGCTACTAACTATGGACACGAAGGTTTGAGGTAAACTACTCACACTTCATTGGAGAGGCTATGGTGATGACGTAGAAACCCTCCGTGATGGATGCCCCCTCCGGCGGAGCTCCGGAACAGGCCCCAATATGGGATCTCATGGGTACCGAAGGTTGCGGCGGTGGAATTAGGTTTTTGGCTCCCTTTCTGATCGTTTGGGGGTACGTAGGTATATATAGGAGGAAGGAGTACATCGGTGGAGCAACAGGGGGCCCACGAGGGTGGAGGGCGCGCCCCCCTACCTCGTGGCCTCCTCCTTTGTTTCTTGATGTAGGGTCCAAGTCTCCTGGATCATGTTCGTTCCGAAAATCACGTTCCCGAAGGTTTCATTCCGTTTGGACTCCGTTTGATATTCCTTTTCTGCGGAACTCTGAAATTGGCAAAAAAACAGCAATTCTGGGTTGGGCCTTTGGTTAATAGGTTAGTCCCAAAAATAATATAAAAGTGGATAATAAATCCCAATATTGTCCAAAACAGTAGATAATATAGCATGGAGCAATCAAAAATTATAGATACGTTGGAGACGTATCAGGCATCCCCAAGCTTAATTCCTGCTCATCCTCGAGTAGGTAAATGATAAAAACAGAATTTTTGATGCGGGGTGCTACTTGGCATAATTTCAATGTAATTCTTCTTAATTGTGGTATGAGTATTCACATCCGAAAGATTCAAGACAAAAGTTTAATATTGACATAAAAATAATAATACTTCAAGCATACTAACAAACCAATCATGTCTTCTCAAAATAACATGGCCAAAGAAAGTTATCCCTACAAAATCATATAGTCTGGCTATGCTCTATCTTCACCAC
This sequence comes from Aegilops umbellulata, assembly GCA_032464435.1. Lineage (NCBI taxonomy): Eukaryota > Viridiplantae > Streptophyta > Magnoliopsida > Poales > Poaceae > Aegilops > Aegilops umbellulata. Next base: position 366,479,196 of record CP136054.1, on the reverse strand, counting down.
ACAAAGTATTTAAATCATGCACAACCTCGATGACAAACCAAGCAATTGTTTCATACTTTTGACGTTCTCAAACTTTTTCAATCTTCATGCAATACATGAGCGTGAGCCCTGGATATAGCACTATGTGTGGAATAGAATGGTGGTTGTGGAGAAGACAAAAAGGGAGAAGATAATCTCACATCAACTAGGCGTATCAACGGGCTATGGAGATGCCCATTAATAGATATCAATGTGAGTGAGTAGGAATTGCCATGCAACGGATGCACTAGAGCTATAAGTATATGAAAGCTCAACAAAAGAAACTAAGTGGGTGTGCATCCAACTCACTTGCTCACGAAGACCTAGGGCATTTTAAGGAAGCCCATCATTGGAATTTACAAGCCAAGTTCTATAACAAAAAATTCCCACTAGTATATGAAAGTGACAAAATGAGAGACTCTCTATCATGAAGATCATGGTGCTACTTTGAAGCACAAGTGTGGTAAAAGGAAAGTAACATTGTCCCTTATCTCTTTTTCTCTCATTTTTTTTATTTGGGCCTTTTCTCTTTTTTTATGGCCTCCTTTTTTAGTCCGGAGTCTCATCCCGACTTGTGGGGGAATCATAGTATCCATCATCCTTTCCTCACTTGGGACAATGCTCTAATAATGAAGATCATCACACTTTTATTTTCTTACAACTCAATAATTACAACTCGATACTTAGAACAAAATATGACTCTATATGAATGCATCCGGCGGTGTACCGGGATATGCAATGAATCAAGAGTGACATGTATGAAAGAATTATGAACGGTGGCTTTGCCACAAATATGATGTCAACTACATGATCATGCAAAGCAATATGACAATGATGGAGCGTGTCATAATAAATGGAACGGTGGAAAGTTGCATGGCAATATGTCTCGGAATGGCTATGGAAATGCCATGATAGGTAGGTATGGTGGCTGTTTTGAGGAAGGTAAATGGTGGGTGTATGATACCGGCGCAAAGTGCACGGTATTAGAGAGGCTAGCAATGGTGGGAGGAAGAAAGTGCGTATAATCCATGGACTCAACATTAGTCATAAAGAACTCATATACTTATTGCAAAAATCTACAAGTTATCAAAGCAAAGTATTACGCGCATGCTCCTACGGGGATAGATTGGTAGGAAAAGACCATCGCTCGTCCCCGACCGCCACTCATAAGGAAGACAATCAATAAATAAATCATGCTCCGACTTCATCACATAACGGTTCACCATACGTGCATGTTACGGGAATCACAAACTTTAACACAAGTATTTCTCAAATTCACAACTACTCAACTAGCATGACTCTAATATCACCATCTTTATATCTCAAAACAATTATCAAGCATCAAACTTCTCTTAGTATTCAAAACACTCATAAGAAAGTTTTCACTAATCTTGAATACCTAGCATATTAAGATTATTTAAACAAATTACATGCTATTTAAGACTCTCAAAATAATCTAAGTGAAGCATGAGAGATCAATAGTTTCTATAAAACAAATCCACCACCGTGCCCTAAAAGATATAAGTGAAGTACTTGAGCAAAAACTATATAACTCAAAAGATATAAGCGAAGCACATAGAGTATTCTAACAAATTCCAAATCATGTATGGGTCTCTCAAAAGGTGTGTACAGCAAGGATGATTGTGGTAAACTAAAAAAACAAAGACTCAAATCATACAAGACTCTCCAAGCAAAACACATGTCATGTGGTGAATAAAAATTATAGCTCCAAGTAAAGTTACCGATGGAAGTAGACGAAAGAGGGGATGCCTTCCGGGGCATCCCCAAGCTTTGGCTTTTTGGTGTCCTTAGATTATCTTGGGGGTGCCATGGGCATCCCCAAGCTTAGGCTCTTGCCACTCCTTGTTCCATAATCCATCAAAATCTTTCACCCAAAACTTGAAAACTTCACAGCACAAAACTCAACAGAAATCTCGTGAGCTCCGTTAGCGAAAGAAAACAAAAGACCACTTCAAGGTACTGTAATAAACTCATTCTTTATTTATATTGGTGTTAAACCTACTGTATTCCAACTTCTCTATGGTTTATAAACTATTTTACTAGCCATAGATTCATCAAAATAAGCAAACAACACAAGAAAAATAGAATCTGTCAAAAACAGAATAGTCTGTAGTAATCTGTAACTAACGCAAACTTCTGGAACTCCAAAATATCTACCAAAATAGGAAGACCTAGACAATTTGTTGATTGATCAGCAGCAATTGGAATCAATATTTTATCACGTCCTAGTGATTTTTAACAATTGTTTTCGTGAACAGAAAGTTTCTGGAAATTACAGCAAGATCAAATAACTATCATCCAAGAAGATCCTATAGGTTTAACTTGGCACAAACACTAATTAAAACATAAAAACACATCTAACCAAAGGCTAGAGCAAAAATTTATTCCTAAACAGAAGCAAAAAGCAAAAAACTAAAAATAAAATTAGGTTGCCTCCCAACAAGCGCTATCGTTTAATGCCCCTAGCTAGACATAAAAGCAAGGACAGATCTAGGTATTGCCATCTTTGGTAGGCAATTCTTCAATGAGACATCTGTTATCCTTAGAAATTTCTTTATTTTTAGTTATTATCAAACTTTTAGGCAGAAGATCGAAAAATTCATTTGTAACAAATGGTTCCTTAATGTTGACAACAAGATTGGGATGAATACGTATAGATTTGAGGTCCGCAGTTTCCTTACTAGATGATTCACCCTTATTTTTAGGAACATACATAAGTTTGGCAATTTTAGTAGGAGGACTTGGAGTATTCTTTACGGAAGAAAAAGCGGTTCCCAAGTTGGTAATGATATCTTTTTTAATATTTTTCAAAGTGAATCCTACTTTAGATCCATATTGAGAGATTCGGTTGTGGATCTTTTTATCCAAATTTTCAATTAACTATACGGTAGCAACCTTATTTTCAATAATTTCGAGCCTTTGCATTACATGCTCCAAAGTTAATATTGTTCCGTTAACCAAAAGAGGAGGTGAGCCAAACAAATCTATCATAGCATTATAAGAATCAAAAGTATGGCTACCTAAGAGATACCCTCCGGTAATGGTATCAAGGATATATCTATACCAAGGAGTAGCACCTACATAAAAATTGCGGAGAAGAATGGAAGTAGATTGCTTCCTGGTAGATCTATTTTGAGCATTGCAAATTCTATACCAAGCATCTTTTAGATTTTCTCCCTCCCTTTGCTTAAAATTTAGAACTTCATTCTCGGGAGACAACGGAGAAGATAATGGACTAGCCATAGCGACAAGCAACGGAAAAGAGGCGAACGGAAAAGAGAGGGCGAATAAAATCAGCAAGGGTGAAGTGGGGGAGAGGAAAACGAGAGGAAAATGGAAAATAATGTAATGTGGGAGATAAAGGTTTGTGATGGGTACTTGGTATGTTGACTTTTGCGTAGACTCCCCGGCAACGGCGCCAGAAATCTTCTTGCTACCTCTTGAGCACTGCGTTGGATTTCATTAAAGAGGAAAGGATGATGCAGCGAAGTAGCGTAAGTATTTCCCTCGGTTTTTGAGAACCAAGGTATCAATCCAGTAGGAGGCTATGCGCGAGTCCCTCGTACCTGCACAAAACAAATAACTCCTCGCATCCAACGCGATAAGGGGTTGTCAGTCCCTTCACGGTCACTTACGAGAGTGAGATCTGATAGATATGATAGGATAATATTTTTGGTATTTTTGTGATAAAGATGCAAAGTAAAATAAAAGCAAAGTAAAAAAGCAAAGGTAATAACTAAGTGTTGGAAGATTAATATAATGAAGATAGACCCGGGGGCCATAGGTTTCACTAGTGGCTTCTCTCAAGAGCATAAGAATTTTACGGTGGGTGAATGAATTACTGTTGAGCAATTGACAGAATTGAGCATAGTTATGAGAATATCTAGGTATGATCATGTATATAGGCATCACGTCCGAGACAAGTAGACCGACTCCTGCCTGCATCTACTACTATTACTCCACTCATCGACCGCTATCCAGCATGCATCTAGAGTATTAAGTTCATGAAAACAGAGTAACGCCTTAAGCAAGATGACATGATGTAGAGGGATAAATTCATGAAATATGATCAAAACCCCATCTTGTTATCCTCAATGGCAACAATACAATACGTGCCTTACTGCCCCTACTGTCACTGGGAAAGGACACCGCAAGATTGAACCCAAAGCTAAGCACTTCTCCCATTGCAAGAAAGATCAATCTAGTAGGCCAAACCAAACTGATAATTCGAAGAGAATTGCAAAGATAACCAATCATACATAAAGAATTCAGAGAAGATTCAAATATTGTTCATAGATAATCTTGATCATAAACCCACAATTCATCGATCTCAACAAACACACCGCAAAAAGAAGATTACATCGAATAGATCTCCACGAGAGAGGGGGGGACATTGTATTGAGATCCAAAAAGAGAGAAGAAGCCATCTAGCTACTAACTATGGACCCGAAGGTCTAAGGTAAACTACTCACACTTCATTGGAGAGGCTATGGTGATGACGTAGAAGCCCTCCGTGATGGATGCCCCCTCCAGCAAAGCTCCGGAACATGCCCCAAGATGGGATCTCGTGGGTACAGAAGGTTGCGGCGATGGAATTAGGTTTTTGGCTCCCTTTTTGATCGTTTGGGGGTACGTAGGTATATATAGGAGGAAGGAGTACGTCGGTGGAGCAACAGGGGGCCCACGAGGGTGGAGGGCGCGCCCTGGGGGGTGGGCGCGCCCCCCTACCTCGTGGCCTCCTCCTTTGTTTCTTGACGTAGGGTCCAAGTCTCCTGGATCATGCTCATTCCGAAAAGCACGTTCCCGAAGGTTTCATTCTGTTTGGACTCCGTTTGATATTCCTTTTCTACGAAACTCTGAGATAGGCAAAAAATAGCAATTCTAGGCTGGGCCTCCGGTTAATAGGTTAGTCCCAAAAATAATATAAAAGTGGATAATAAGGCCCAATATTGTCCAAAACAGTAGATAATATAGCATGGAGCAATAAAAAATTATAGATACGTTGGAGATGTATCAAGCCTCAGCGGCCCCGGCAAGACCCTTGCCGGGGCAGCCCGCCCAAACACCAATAGAGCGAGCCGGCCTTGAGCCCGCAGGTTCCAAACCAACCAACTACAATTGGACCAGGGCTCGGGAGGCACCTCTGTGGTGGCATGCAGATCTTTGTCAAGACCATGGATATATGAGATTAGATAAGGACCAGAAGACGGCGACCCTTGGCAGGATCCTTGCCGAGGAAAGCCACAAGACCCCCGGCAAGATCCTTGCCGGGGACGACTGCGCGCCGCGGCAAGGCCCTTGTCGAGGACATCAGCGGGGTCACTGCCAGGCCCGCACCAGACATGTTTCCACCGCCATTAGCATGCAGCTGCCAGCCCGACCAGCTGGGCAGGCACTTGCGTGGCAACATGCAGCTTCCAGGCCAGATCGGCAAAGCGCCTGCGTGGTGGCATGCAGATCTTCGTGAAGACCCTACCACCGCGCCACCTCAGCTGCCTGCCTACCTACATGGCGTCGCATGCATCGCTAGCCAGGGCGCGTGTCGAAGCGAAGGGGAGCGGCGACAGACGGGACGGGCCTCGCTCCCGTCCCCGATAAAGCTAGGGAACACCTAAGCGACGCATTAAATGTGTTTTTTCTTGTAATACGGACGATAAGCTCGCAGTACTGTAGGCCTTTCCACCTCATTTGTGCCACTGTGGCAACCCCTTTCAACTATAAAAAGAGGCCCATGGCGTACTGGAGAGGGATTCGTCTCTTTTGAACTACACAACCATCGTAGCTAGTTCAAGAGCTCAGGAACACTCAATACATCCACCAAAGCAGGACTAGGGTTTTACGCATCCTCGCGGCCCAAACCTGGGTAAAAGATCCTTGTGCTGACTGCTAACCTGCTCTTCTCACAACCCTGCGCCCCGGCAACCGTAGTAGGGATTTTTGTGATCCCATAGGTGTCGTTTCCCACCGACATTCCGGCTGAACTTTGAAATTATTTAGGGTTCGTTTGACCTTTTTTATTCATTAATTGAGTTTTCTAGGCATTTAATGTCCATCATTCAAATCCGAACTACAAATACATGCTCCAGTGCACCAAAATGGCTAGAAAAAACGTACATGTTTCCTTAGGGTGCATGTTTAGGTCCCATGGAACGAGCGGGAACGAATTAAATTGTCTCGCCGTCCTGGCCTGGCCACAAACATTGCGAATCTCAGTTTTTAAATGTATGTAAATCCAAAACTCACCAGGAAATCATGAAACTTGGTATGGTGTCACTACATGGTATATATAATTGTCCAATTTGGGCGAAGCTATATTACAAGCCTTTTACAAACCGGAGCCTGTCGCAACCCTCGTGGTTCCGGCTGGGAAACATACCCCTCTTGTGGGCGAAACGATAATCGATGCCTCTTCTCGCCTTGAATTTTGTTTTCTATAGGCAACATACAATAACAGGAGTGTCGGGCTGAAATTTGAAACTATTCAGGGTTCGTTTGGCCATTGTATATATGTTACTAATTACTAAGTTTTCTATGCATTTAATGTAGTCCATAATTCAAATTTGAACTACAACCACATGCTCAAGTGAAGCAAAATAGGTGGGAAATCGTACATGTGTCATTCGGTGCATGTTTAGGTCTCGTTTAAGGAATGAGAATGAATTACAAACTTGTCGTCGTCCATAAACAATGAGAATGTCGGTTTTTAAATCCCAGTAAATAAAAAAGTCACCCAAAAAACATGAAACTTGGCATGGTTTCATGACTTGGCACATATATTTCGTGGTAATAAAAATCGTCCAGTTTGAGAAGAGGCGCACACATTAGTAGCCAAAGAAGTCCTTTGAAAAACAAGCTGACACGTTAATATCGCAAACGGTTGTATTATATTTATCGTGTCAAAATTTAACCATACTCGGTGGCGTGCGTGCAGCTGTTTGATTAGAAGGGACGAGCGCGAGAAGTCTGTCGTGCAGCTTCGACGGGACGCGTGCGAGCAGTCCACCGCGCAGGCTCGACGAGATACGTGCGAGCAGCAAGGCCGCCCATGCTCACCGGGAAGCGAGCTCTTTGCACCAGCCGCCGCCCGCCTCGCTCACAACTTCTCCATTAATGGGTTAATTAAAGCACCTGGACGGAGGGTGTTTGCTTGTGATCCCATGGCAGTATTTGCTTTGTTCGTGTTTTCAACTAGTATTTCTCCCTAATTTAAATTGCCACATAGAGCAACGGATAATACGACCACAAATAAAATGGCAAATTCTCTTACATATTTCGGATAATTTAAAATGCCACATGCGGCAAAGCCCGGAAGACACGGGGGCAAGAGAAGAAGGAAATTGCAGACAACGATCTGGGTCGCTACTGTCTCTACTCATCAATGGATCGCCGGGCGGCGAAATCTCCAGCTCCTTCTTCAATTCCTCATGACTTTGCTTGAAAGCAACCACTGATCCCTCCACCTCCTGCGTGCGCTCGATCTGGATCTTCCTCAAGCCACGCATTAGCTCCTCGGCGACCGCTTTCAGCGTCATCTCCGAGGCACTGCTCTGCTCATGCAGCATCTTCCATCTGGCGGCCTCCTCCTCCTTCTCGGCGACCAACTTGAGGAGCTTCGCATTGTCATCCATGAGTTTCTCGACGAGGCCGGTCACCTTGTCAACCGAGGCATCGCTGATCTTGAGCAGCTTCATCAAGCCATCGACCAGCTCCTGCTGCGTAGTGACGCCAGCGAGAATGTCGTCGTCGCCGGCGAAGGACTTCAGGAACGCCGGCTCGTCGCGATGGCCGACGCCGCGAATGCGCTTGTGAGAGCCCTCGCATGCTCGTGAGAGCTCGTTCGAGGGCTTCGCGGCATGCCCGGACATCTCTGCTGCAGCTGCGGCTTCACGGCGGAACCTCTCTAGTGCTTCCACGGCCTTGGTCTTTGCTGCCTGGTTATATGTCCACCCTAAACTCCTTCTACCGGTCATGGCGGAATGACTTGACAGAGAAAACCAGTTTTGTGGGTGATGAGGAGAGGAACTGTGAAGTAATTTTCAAGTGGGTAGTTTTTATAGCCCGGTGCTAAGTGTGAACACATATTAGTTTGAGAGGTGTGAACAGATATGCAATTACTTATTGCGTTGTAATCAGCAATGTGACGAGAAACAAGGTCAAAATTTATTGACGGCAGAAGGTTGACCACGTGGTTACTCGCCGTTGAGGCAGCCGCGGCGCGCTCCGCTCTGGCGTCCCTGCGCGCGCTCTGCTCGCCGTTGAGGCAAAGTTACAATGGAAACTGTTAATAATTCTTAATAATTGTCTTGCATATTCGGGATAATTTAAAATGCCAAATGTGACAAGGCCCAGAACACTCACAACCTACATATGCATACAATTGTAATAAAATATAAGCTAAAAGGCTGAGCTGGCGGCCTTCCGACGATGGTCTTCTCGGACTCCATGATCAGCATAGCACCCTTGCGGCCGTTCACTCCGAGTGTCCCGACCCGCCTCTGCCTACGGAGCTGCTGGCACTGATGGGAGGCTCTTTGGGCTGCTGGGCCTCTTCCAGAAGAGCTTGACAGCGTGCAATCGCACGCACACAACTCCACGGAACTGCTCCGTTTCCATGTCTCTGGCCTGGTACCAAATTCCGTCAATCATCTGCATCCTCAAGATATCACGATGGCGATGTTCTACTTCGTCGGGGACGTCACCTCCGCCAAGGATGCGCACGAGCCTGGCCACCAAATCATTGGGATCGAGGTTGACACGGCCGCCATGGGCAATGATGAAGCCGCAGGCTGCCTTTGTCTTGACTGAATCGCAGAGGTCCTTTGCCCAGTCCTTACGGGGCATCAGACTCTCGATGAGCACTGGTGACGGCGGTTCTTCGGGTGGGTCGTCGATCATGTCGCCGAGCAGCTCTGGATCTTTTGCACGATGGATGGCAAACTGCTCATCACACCTCCTCTGCAATATGTCCATTGTGCTCCCAAGGACTATGATGCCGATATCGCTGCCGATGGGCCATGGTGCCTGCACCGGCCGATGAAGCTCTTGCTCCCCGACCTGATCCGGCTCATTCTCCTCGCCGAAGATGTAACGCAGGTAGGCGTCGACGTCGAAGCTTTGGTCATTGCCTGGAATGCTTGGAATAACTAATGGTAGATGGGTGAGGACTAGATCTTCGCAGAGTGTCGCGGCGGTGCGTTGCCGCCTGGGTTATATGCAACAAGCCATTAGCTGGTGGCGGGAAACCGGTGAGGGAATAGGCGTGGATTTTACAATTCACCCATGTGGAGCACGGGAAGACTAATTGGAGCACACACACAACCCGAATACCGTAGTCGGTGCCACGTGTTATTTATCACACAACTGTTAACATAAGGAAATGCATGTGTTACTTACTAATCATCGCACACGAGTACTCGCAAATGCATCGTGTGTGATACTCCTAGCCACCGCAAGCAACTAGTTTGCATGTTTCAAAGTTTTTTGTACACACAGAATCGCACACGAACTAACTGCATTAACCGTCTGTGTTGTAAATTCTCATCGCAAATAGTTCATCCGAGTCGGCTGTTGCCATGTATCACACACATCTTGTCAAGTTAAACCATTTCTGTTGCGTTTGCTAATCGAAAACAGTTCGTCCGAGTGAACCGTATGCCCTATATCACACACACCTTTGATGTGGCTAACCATTTATGTTGCACTCCCTAATAGCAAACGGTTCATCGGAGCAAACTGTATGATGTATATCGCACACACATTGATATGGCTGCCCGTTTCTGTTGTTTTGCCTCATCGCAAACAGTTCGAACGGGTTAACCGTGTGGCCTGAATCGCACACGCAACTAAAATCTGAATCGTGTTTGATGCATCCTCCATCGCAAACGTTTTGCACCTTTGTGACGGTTTCATACACCACTGTTTGCGATTATTGCATCACACACAATTTCTCGAAGGGTCTCTGATCATAGTGTCACGTTACCAGCATCCTGCAGTAGTGCGTGATGTGCAAGAAGTACTTGACTGAAGGGAAGGACCCAATCCCCGCATACCCCCAAATTACAAAGGCAAACTGGGTAGAATTCAAAAGGATCAGGGCAACTAAAGAGTTTGATGTGAAATGTCGGGGATATACCCCGCGGTATGACCCGGCCGGAATTTGCGACTCACTGGTGACCCGCCCGGAGCTTGGCGATGCACCAATAACCTGCCCGATCTTGGCGACTCATTAGTAACCCGGCGGGCGGGTCAGATGGACAACAAGGCCCAAAGCCTAGAAAGCCGGCTCACGTTATGATGGGGCGGATTAAAAAGAAAGGGATGGCGAATATTTCCTTTACGAGGAAGCAAGACCCGGACTTGTAATAAACTTGTAAAAGAAGATAGACTAGTCCTAGTCCTACTAGAACTCCACATGTAACCTGCCCCTCTAACTTATATAAGGAGGGACAGGGCTCCCCAAGAGGGAGAAGCAACAAGAAACAATATCTAGGGCTACACACAAAGAGGAGAGCCGGCTTACGGCGACTCCCTGATGATCATAATGGGATCTAGCCACAAACAACATGTAGGGTTATTACCGGATGATGTTTTCCGGGGCCTGAAGCTGTCTAAATCCTCGTCTTGTGTGTTGCGTCTCTCGATTCCGCTCAACCCCTTCAAGCTACCATATAGATACGTTGGCCTCGCGGCTAAGTCCTTACACTAGAACATCTGCCGTCACAATTCCACGACAGTTGGCGCCCACCGTGGGGCTTGCGCACGGTGGTGTTGAGTTCTTGGAGGGATCTTTTCTAGGACCGAGAAGCTTTTGATGTGCCGGATTAACAAGCCGGTGTGGAAGGATCTACTTCAACTTCGAGTTCATCAGATTGAGATGGAAATTCTTTTTTAACCTCGGGTTTAAGTCGGAAAAGTAACTACGGTGACGACGGCACACGTATACGTCCTCCGTGCAATCAAGTGGAGGAACATCCAGGTCAACGGATACAACTGTAAAGGAATATTTGAGGCAGTGCACGCGTGGTGAGAACAACTATAAAATTCCATATAGGATGCTCTCAGCTGCACGCTGTCGCACCGCTGATCCGCCAAAACCGGCAAGAAATCAGTCTCGCCGAGATAAGCCGCCACTTTATGGTACGAGTCGCTGTCTCTACTTCAAAGACAAACTATCTGAATCCGTCGCTACTCGGGAGCAGTCACGTGTCAAAGATGGCGGCGACTTGTGGCCTTGTGAAGTCTTCGGGTCGACCTAGCGCACACACAGGGATTAAGGATTCAAGTGCTGATCGATGCAAAAAAAAACAAAGTTTGCTGGATTCCCCAGCTCCTGCTGCTTCCTATCAATCCAAAGGCGTACTACTACTTTGACATGAAGAGTTTCATTACATGCATGGACGTGAAGGATAGTACTACTACAAAGCCACGCAAAGACAAGTACGTGGAGCTTAAAAAAATAAAAAAAATTGGGAAACAGCCCACGATTCGGAAGACGATTCTGCTATCGAGTCGTCGTTGCTCTGCCGGTCGTCCGCCTCTGCGGCTGGCTTCAGCCGCTACAGCAGAGTCGCCGCTGGTGCCAGAACCGGCCTGCTGCCACCTCCTCGCCCGCTGAACCGCCGCGGCATTTGCCTGTCTTCGAGTCGCCGGTGCCTCGACACCCTCCTCCGGCTGCGTCGGCCTCCAAATCGTTGAGTTGCCTTCGAGCTGATTCTGGTAATGGCCTGCCTCTTCCCCCGTCCAAGCCACTGCTCCAATCACGGCCGAAACCTCAAGCTGCTGGCCGCCTCACGAGCTGCATCAACATTCCGAGTCGCCTCCGCAGAGCCGCCGAGCCGCCTCCGAGCCGCCCGTGTTCTGCAGCCCCGAGCCGGCCGGACTGTGAGCCACCGCTGTGCCGTTCTGCTGCGGCCCGCCCTCACCGGTCGTCTTCACTCCGAGCCGCCCCAAGCCTCTGTTGCAAGCCGGCCGTGGCCGCCGCTGACAAAGCCTCGTTTTCTGGAGCTGCTGCTGTCGCACGCTATGCCTTCTGGAGCCGCTAGCACGTTCCAGAGACGCCGCTAATTTCGTCGCCATAGCCGCGCCAGACCGCCTTGCCTCGGTTCGCGGTTGAGCCGACCTGTATCTGTGTCCTCGCCGTGTCGCTGAGGCCATGGAGTTTCTGCAGCTTTGCCTTTCTCTTGCTGCAGAGTTGCTTCTACGGTTCTGGATCAATAGACTATCACTGCGGGCATACAAACCTGCGTTTGCTATGAAGTTTTAATCACGTGAGGAAGCAACATGCTGGTTATATATTGCAGGCCGGGATGCAACGTCTTGTGCAGTCAATTATGGCCACAAAGCCCATTTCTTTACTTGGGAGCTAGGCGTCCCACTCACTGCTTCCATCGTTCGGTGTACAAGGTTATAAAATCCCAGATCAATGAAACATCTGCCAGCCACACAAGGGAATCTAGAAGTACGACAGGGATCAAACTGGATACACATACATGCAAGAGGGAGTACTAGTCCACGGAAGAATCAGTCAGCAAATAACCTGTGTTCAAGCCGCCGTTTCCGCTGCTGTGGCCGTAAGACGGCCACACCTCTGCTACTACAGTCAACAGCTGTGCCCCGCGACCGCACTTCAACAACCCGCCGGAGCACCCTCATCGGAGCGGATTCACCTCTAAATCGATGTGCCTTGAGTCGGTCCTTTGCTGCAGCTGGCCTACGCCATCGCCTCTGAGCCGCTGTTTCACGTTTGACCCACACGGTCGGCCTGACTAAGTGCCCAGCCAGGACTGCAAATCAGCACCTTCCAAATATCAAAACAAAAGTATGAAGGAAAAAGAGAGAACGCGCAGTACATGTATCAGTTGATGCTGGCAGTCTGCGTGTAGATCATCTATTGTCAAAGTGAATCAGGTGCTATTTACCCTATTTATTTAAGTACATATTAATTCATCCAAGCAAAACTACTTTGTCCTGTTGTATTTTATATGCAGGAGAATTATTCATTGTAAAGTGGCATTATACCACGGAGATGGAGGCGCGCCAACATCATTCGGCACAGGTGGTCGTCCTTACTCAACGGACTCCCGCACCGGCTTACAACGCCGTGGCCATCTCAACACGACGTGGTTGACTCACCCCTCCGCGCGGCTTACCGCGCATGTGATTGACTCGCCCGTCCGCGCCGGTTTACAACACCGTGACCGACTCATCTATCTGTACCACCTCTGATGCTACGGTCGTCTTTTTCGTCCGTCTCTCGCGGCCTGGTCTACATCAACACACCGAGCTCACTTGTATGGATGAGGTGTTTATTGAGTATGAGCAAGTCACTATTTGGGAAGCCCGGTTTTTCTTCGAACAAATTGAAGGCAAATTATTATCAGCCGCCGTCTACACTGGATGGTTCAACGGCCAGTCGCATAAGTCGCCGTCACTACAGTTTGGTTAAACTTCAAACAGCCCGTTGGAAGGAGCCATTGGCCGAGTTGCTGACACGGCTCATACGGGATCATTTATAACCCGCTGCAGTCACCTCAACCTTCTGTGGATTCACATCGCGCTATCAACGCCAATGATATACACCTTCTGCTATGGTCAAATATGGAGAATCTCAAGCCAACTCCTTGAGTCATCTTGAGACTCGGGGGCTACAATGGTATGACTCGGCAAAATTAACCGGTTTAAATAAATTCAAGAACTTCGGGTCATTGAAGGGAAAAATAACCCGGCCCCGGAGATTACTGCTAGATCGATGAAAATTTAAAAGCCATCAGAAGATTTCTGGCTCAAAATAAGGATTCTGGTTTAAAATTTGGTTCAAGAGACATCTTTCTCCCACAAAGCACTGAAGCTCTCAAATCCGGTTCAAAATCCGGCCCAAGGTAAATTTGTCCCTCACAAATTTTTGAAGCTCTCAAATCCGGTTCAAAATCCGGCTCAAGGTAAATTTGTCCCACACAAATTTTTGAAGCTTTCAAATCCGGTTTAAAGTTCCGGTTCAAAAAGAATTAATCTCTCGCAAGTTCGAGTTTTAAGAAAAATTAAAGGTTGCCAAAAAGAACTTGTTGCCATGATGCGCGGTTCAAACATACGTATCCTTCCTGACGGCTTATCTTATTATGGTCACTTGGGGGCTTCCTGCTCATCGAGCACAGCTGTCGGTACCCTCTTGATCGGTGTAATGCTAAAACTTATATGGTCACTTGGGGGCTTCCTGTTCAAACATAGGTCGTATTTGAACCAAAGAGAACATAGCTGTCGATACCCTCTTGATCGGCACAATGCCAAGCTCACTAGGGGGCTTCCTGATCGTATTTGAATCATGGCTTAACCTCTTTTGGGTTCGACGTGGATCGTATTCGAATCAGCGTCGTTAAACAACTCTCAAGGTCATTTGGGGGCTTCCTATTCAAACATAGTCGTATTCGAACCAAAGAGAACATAGCTGTCGGTACCCACTTGATCGGCAACGCCATAGCCACTGGGGGCTATATGATCGTATTCGAATCTTAGCTCAACCCCTTTGGAACGGTTTTCTGATCGTACACGAATCAAAAGCCTTAGATTTTTAAGTCTTTTTTGCGAACAATTTTTTGTTTGACTTGAGACCTTTTTTGGATTATATCTCAAATGTATATAAGTGTTTTATGCTTAACCTGGCTTGACTTTTGACTATAAGTCGCCAGCTTATGACAATCATCATCTATGTGGAAGCATTGGCTTCTAAGGATTGGGTTATCACCCTTACTGCACAGGTCATGTAAACCGGCAGTACAGATTCAATATCACAGTGGTTATATGTGAGGTATTATGACCCGCCCTGCGGTAAACCGCCAAGGGTTCTTGTGATCTACTTGTGTGCAGGGTAAGACTACATTTGGGTGGTTACCCGCCCTGGCTCTTGATGTTAAGTCGCCAGGGCATATGTTGTTTAAACTCTGTGCAGGATTTGCAGAATTATGACTTATATAAATGCTTCAGTCCAAGCTCATCACTGAAATTGGTGTCTCAAAAGGGTTATCAATTATTGATTTTCTCAAGGGCTATAGGCCACCGGGTTACAAAAATTCCGGCTTACAATGAATGCGCATTAAGTCGTCATCGGCCAAGAGCCGCCAGGTATTTAAACTCCGATTTGCTTGTCAACCGATGAGGTATTCAAATCTTTAATAGACAAAACTGGCTGGATTTTCATGATGATATTGAATGATTGAGGTTTTCATACCGGATTATATTATTCAAATCTTGAATAGCCAACATGGCTGGATTTCTATTGTGATTATCAATGACCAGTGTTATGATTGAGGTTTTTAAAGTCGCTTTAGCACAACGGCTATTATTTTTATCAATGGATATGATTTATTCTACAATGGAAGGAATAGTCCCGAGTCGCCGCAGGCTTACGACCCGGCACTTGGGGGCTACATTATTCAGATTGGGATTATATCAAATATGCAAGTCCCATGTCACTGCCAGCATGCACCATGGCACTTGGGGGCTAATGCAAAGTCATTTTTTGCTCAACTTATTGAAGACCCGACTCATGACATTCTAAATGAGTTGGCCCTTAGGGGCTACCAATTGCTCCTGCCAAAAATTCAAGGTACACAAGCATTAATCCATTATATTGAACGGTCCACTATTCAGTTGGTGGAGTACAAAGCTCTTAACCTTGTCGACGTGGGTTCAAGCCCCATGGTGGAGACTATATTATATGATGTTATTATCAATTATATACAAAGTCCTAGCTCAGTATTATCTTACTAAGCCGTCCCTTGGGGGCTACACATTGCTGTTCAAATTTACATAGTTATATCTACAAAGTCCCTGCTCATTATTGCATAATGACCCGGAACTTGGGGGCTACACTGGTTGAAGTTTTCATGAGCATAAAGCAATTACAAGTCCCAGGTTGCTGCAGGCATGACAACCCGGCACTTGGGGGCTACATGTGTGGAATATTCAGTTTTATATGATTGAGATGAATAAACCGAATTTCTTCAAGGTTGCAACATTTATTGGAGCAAGTCTTAAACCATCACTCTGTTCTGCTCAAGACTTGGGGGCTACAGGTAATATGGATATAAGGGAGAAAAATCTTCAAATTATCAGTTTTGAGCAAATTAGGAGGGTCAATTACATAAACCGGTGTCAACAACAATTATGACCCAGCATCGTCTATTTTATAATCCGACAGTTTTTGGTAATGATAAACTGGCAAGTTTTACATCTTCAAGCCGGCTGAATATCAGATGAGTATTTCAAGACCAATATGTTTTAAGCCGGCGCTTTGGAAGCCGATTCAAGTGGAATAATTTCTTACAATATTTCTCTACAAGAGACCAATGCCAGCAAATTGACTCTGAAGCTGGCCTATTGACCCGGATTTCTCAAAAGAAGTATCTGGATTTTTTACATTCACAAAGTTTGAACATATCTGTTAAAGGAAATTTGCTATGAGTTCATGGGCATGTATCAAAATTTAACCCGGAGCACAACCTATCAAGTTTGTTCTTGTGTTTATTTTATAGGATCAGTTTAACATGGATAAATCCAAATTAAACTGGGGGCTAATGTCGGGGATATACCCCGTGGTATGACCCGGCCGGAATTGGCGACTCACTGGTGACCCGCCCGGAGCTTGGCGATTCACCGATAACCTGCCCGATCTTGGCGACTCATTAGTAACCCGGCGGGCGGGTTAGATGGACAACAAGGCCCAAAGCCCAGAAGGCCGGCTCACGTTATGATGGGCCGGATTAAGAAGAAAGGGATGACGAATATTTCCTTTATGAGGAAGCAAGACCCGGACTTGTAATAAACTTGTAAAAGAAGATAGACTAGTCCTAGTCCTACTAGGACTCCACATGTAGCCCGCCCCTCTAACTTGTATAAGGAGGGGTAGGGCTCCCCAAGAGGGAGAAGCAATAAGAAACAATATCTAGGGCTAGACACAAAGAGGAGAGCCGGCTTACGGCGACTCCCTGATGATCATAATGGGACCTAGCCACAAACAGCATGTAGGGTTATTACCGGATGATGTTTCCCGGGGCCCGAAGCTATCTACATCCTCGTCTTGTGTGTTGCGTCTCTCGATTCCGCTCAACCCCTTCAAGCTACCACATAGATGCATTGGCCTCGCGGCTAAGTCCTTACACTAGGACATCTGTCGTGACAATTGCACGACAAGAAGAGTTTCAAGCAATTGGAACTTCAGAAGAAGAACATACACCCCCACCGTATGGGTGTGGCAGGATACTAAGGCATGAAACTGACATGGGACCAGGAGGACAAAGAAGCAGTAGCGGCGGGTGGGAATCCGGCCTTTAGTGAAATCAGGGGCCAACGTGCCAGAGACTACTTGCGGGCACGTGCAAAGAGGCGTGATGATGGAACTTATTACTTTAAAAACTCACGGGACGCCGAACTGTATCAAGTGATGTTAGAGGCTTCCAAGATCCCTGGAAGGTTCTACAAGAACTCAGGGCCATGTGACATTCTGTCTATTGCTCTGGAAACAAAAGAGCCCCCTGGCCGAGCAAGGGCTATAGGTGTTAATGTCCCACATAAGAGGGCTTTCACACTCAGCAAAGAAGAGAGGCTCAGCATAAAAAAGCGAGGAGTGAAATGAAAGAGAATGCATTGTATGGAAGGTTGAGGAAGGAGATTTATCTGGCTATTCGAAAGGATGTTGAGGAGTCAATGATGATGCAGAAGATTCTAACACTGACAGACAGCCAACAGATGGGAGGGGTGGCGGGCATGGAGGATGCTACTTATTGCGCGACAACACTGCACAAGAGTAGTTGTGCATCAGCTGACTCCAGCGACACTGAGACTGCAGCTGCTCGTGATGATGCTATATCTGATCTATCTAGAATGAAAGACAGACTGAAGGGCGTGCTTACACATTATGAAGGTACATTAAAATGTGCAACAACTTGGGTTTGCCCACCCTTCATGGAAGATGGCCTCTTGTTGGACAATGTGCCATTGAAGCCGGGCTGTGTGAAGTGCTACGTGACTGAAGTAAAGCTTGGATTCAATGAATTTTCCCTGAAGAATGTCCTAGGAGACTTCGATGAGAAAAGGACCTTGGGAGAAACACGGTTACATCACATCCACTGGCCATGAAAGTAAATAGAGTTCATCGATGAGATCCCTGAAGCCCCGCCAAGAGCAACCACTGTCGCCCCTCAACCGGTGACGCTCTCCTTGCCACAGCAGCTCTCATGGGCTGATGCATCAACCTGTGATCAGCCGGCCCGACTTTATGGCGTACATGCCATGTCATCCTCCGCTCCAAAGCAGCCAGTGGCAAGGCCTACAACTATTGAAGACGCACCACCTGTTCATATGATGGCCGATGAAGCAGCGGGGGGAGACCCAGCTACAGCACATGCTTAGCAGACCAACCTAGTGGAACGGACTGGTAAGCAGTCTGATGCTTTGGAACCGCTTGCTAAGCAGTTTGTAGGTCCAGAACCGACTGTTGATCAGTCCGTCGGTCCGCAGTCGCGTGATCAGCATACCAATGCGTCAACACTTCCTGCTCAGCAAACCAACGCATTGGCATGGCTTCCTCAGCACACCGACAAGTTGGCATCACCTGCGCAGAAACCCGACATAGCTTCAACGCATGGTCAGTAGTCCGATGCCTCTACTCCTACAGCTCAGCAGTCCATCACAGCAGCACCGCCAACTCAGCGGTCCGACATAGATAAACCATCTGCTAAGCAGCCCGTCCAAGCTTCACCGTCTGCTCGGCAGTCTACCTTGCAGGCAACCAGACGCTCTGCCAGAAATGCTTCAAGTACCAAGAAGGAAGTGTCCAAAAAGGCTATACCCCCGAGGAAGCGCAGCGGGAAATGGAAGAGGAAAGAGAACAATTGCCTCTTACTTAAAGCAGTCATCGCCCAGAACCAAATTAACAGCAGCTTGTTCGAATCGGGGAGTAATATTATTTCTGACGGCATGGATGAAGAAGTATGTTTTTGCTTGCTAAAAGTAAAGTAGACGTACTTCAAGCATGCTATTACGTCCATGGCCAGCCATTTCTTGTTGGTGAATACTATGATGAGTGCAACTCCTGTTGCCGTGAGTTACAAGAGTACTGCATGGATCTAATGTCAGAAGGTCATCATGGTTTGCTAGTCCACTACAACAGAGATCATTTCTGACACGATGCTAGTTCCATCAATGTGAGTTTCGAGGATTTACATCTCTTCTTCAACTTCAACGATCTTGATGCCACTCTTGTTAGATGCCTGATTTTGTAAGTACTTAACAAACTATAATCAACTTCTCCATACAAGGCTGTAAATGATAAACAACTAACTGCATTTTATTCCTCTCATGGGATTGAACGCCAAGAGAAGAAAAAGGGAGAGTGTGTATTTCATAGATCCTGAATTAGCAAATGGCAGAACAATACATGGTAAGGACCTACTGGACTGGGCCGTTAACACGGTCGTCCGTCTCTTCAAAAACACGTCCCATGCAGAATCATTTCTCTGGCCATATCATGAACGGTAAGTCAAGTAAACAACCACGCATACACTGATTGTCTTTCAGATTTTAACATAATTCGTAAGTTCATGGCTTTCTTAATATGTAGCAATCACTGGATATTGGTATTCATTGTTCCAAAAAAGAACAAAGTTTACTACATTGATTCTCTCAGAGAGTCAACAAACGCTCAGGATCTGACGCATCTTCAGCAATTCATGGATAGGTATTGAATTCTGTGATGTTGAAATTAATTTGCATTCATATCTGGTTCAATAATTGTTTCAAAATTCATCTTCATTTGTAGTGTGCTCACATTGTGGAAAACTAAACCAGGGAACCTGTTCAAGAGGGAACTACCTCTACAACACGAGATCGTTTCTCCAGTAACACACCGAAATCCGTTATTTTCGGAAAATTTATCCAACAGTCTGCAAATACCTTTTCTTACCCTAGTCAAATGTTCAAGCTTCTAAATAAACCTCTTCTATTTTGTCCAAAGAAAAAATAATACATCTAACACCGGTTAGGTTGTTCCTAACAGGACAAATGCATGAATAATTCTGTACAAGAAATTTCAATGTCCTCAGCAAGAAGCAGGGACCAACCTTTGTGGATATTATGTTTGGAGACACATGATCTCCATCTGCAAATCTGCCGATAGTTGTGACGATCCCCGCGAATTATTACCAGTAAGTCTATCTTAATTAATATCTTCTACTCCACTCATATGGCACATTCTGATCTTAAAATACTGCAACCCATCTTAAAACCGAGGACCCCTGAACTGCTCCCGGCTGGTGAATTGCTGATGGTTCGGAGATTTATCAGCGACTTATTCCTGTATCACTACATCAATCCCACTGGTGATAATGAAGATTTTAGCATGCCTTCTCCTGCAACATTGAGTGAGTGTTAGCCGCTAAACATATATATACGCATGGATCCATTGTTTTCCATCTGATGAGGTCTTTGTATTTCGTACACTATGATTAATTATGTAATGCATATATGTGTGGACAAAACATTGGAATTTAGCTACCATATGTTCAATTGCAATTGTTCCGAAATCTGATGAGTGTTCTTCCTGTGGACACTATTTGTTCAACTGAATATTGTGGCGAATTTGCTTTTTGCGCGCCAATTCAAAATGGGATATTTTTGTTTATTTGTTCAATTGAATATTGTGGAGAATTTGCTTTTGCGTGCCGATTCAAAAAGGGATATTTTTGTTTATTTGTTCAATCGAATATTGTGGCGAATTTTATTTTTGCATGCCTTCAAAATGGGATATTTTTGTTTTAACCTGGCAATTGCTCCGCACACGGTTCAACTAAATGAGTGTGTGTGATCCACATCGGGAAGCATACATCAATCATAGCGGAACCGTCGGTGATACACAGCAGATCACAAATGATTTGCAGTGCTACTACGTGTGCGTAGGGTCTCCGAAACCGTTTGTGATATCGCATTATCGCACAAGAGAACTCGGTGGAAACCGTTCCCAATGTAAAATACAATCCTAGTCATAATTTTTTCAGGAAACGTATGGGATCCCAAACGAAAAGCACACGTCACTCTTGCGGCAACCGTCGGTGATACCCAACAAATCACAAACGGTCTGCAGCACTTGTATGTGTGCGAAGGGGCTCCTGAACCGTTTGTGGTAGAACGTTATCGTAGCCGGTAATTGTTGGGAAACGTGTGCGATGGAGTCTTGCATGGCAGACGGGTACACAGAAAACTCGTGTGCGACGAGGCACAAATCGCACACAGTTCATATGTTGGCCCGTGTGCCTTACATACTGTTTCCCAAATGGTTCATTACGACAGACCATGTGGTTTCGCTGCATCATTAGAAATGATTAATCACCGATACCACACGTGCGAAAGAATTTAGTGTGTGTTGCATTGCACATGATTACATTTTGGAAGGCCTCTGGATCACTACTCCATATCCCCGATGGTTTCTGGGTTGTGTGGGAAGGACACCCTATTGCCCACACTCACTTGGCGACGGTCCCAAATGTCGTCACGGAAAGGGGTTAAAAGCCGTTTGTATAGCAACGCGCACCAGTGCATGCTCAAGTCATGGATCATGGGATAGGTGCAATCCACAAGGGAAACCACGAACTCTAACATGCACAACCCGATCTAGTCATGGAGCACAGATTAGGAGCGACTTCTCAAGGAATCACGAGAATAGGGATAACGAGAGTTCTCCAATCTCAGGAGGAGTCTATGTGTTTGGTTTTTGGTAGCAATGGAAAAGGTTCCCAACGATGGGAAGAGCTAGCCTATTTATAATAGGGACTGTCGGTGTCAAAACCGGCGGATCTCGGGTAGGGGGTCCCGAACTGTGCGTCAAGGTCGGATGGTAACAGGAGACAAGGGACACGATGTTTACCTAGGTTCGGGCCCTCTCGATGGAGGTAAAACCCTACTCCTGCTTGATTAATATTGATGATATGGGTAGTACAAGAGTAGATCTACCACGAGATCAAGGAGGCTAAACCCTAGAAGCTAGCCTATGGTATGATTGTGTATGATGATTGTTCTCTATGGACTACAACCCTCCGGTTTATATAGACACCAGATAGGGTTAGGGTTACACAGAGTCGGTTACAATAGTAGGAGATCTTGAATATCCACATCACCTAGCTTGCCTTCCACGCCAAGGAAAGTCCCTTTCGGACACGGGACGAAGTCTTCAATCTTGTATCTTCATAGTCCAGGAGTCCGGCGAAGGTATAGTCCGGCTATCCGAACACCCCCTAATCCAGGACTCCCTCAGTAGCCCCCGAACCAGGCTTCAATGACGATGAGTCCGCGCGCAAATTGTCTTCGGCATTGCAAGGCGGGTTCTTTCCCGAATTCTATGTACCTGTACAAATAACGTCCGATTTTTATAGCGCTCCTCGGCTTCTGCGCCCAATAATGGTTGTCTTCCATGTGTTGAACGAATGCGAAGAGCCCGGGGCGTCCTTACATCCACACCCCTAGACATACAAATGAGCCGCCTATTTAATGGGATGGGGGTTTAGATCCGAACCGCATCTTCTCCTTTCCGCGAGTTGTCATCAGAGCTTTCCCAGCTAAGGTCCATTCCAACATGGCCAGCCGTCACAGCTCCTCCCCTCGCCCTTCCGGTCCCAAGCCCAGGGATTGGGAGAGTTGCACCATTCCGCATAGCGAGTTAGTGTCGCTTCAGGCCAAGGGATTCCTCCCTCAGGCATACATGGTCCCGGTCCGAGCCGGTCTCGCCACCTACCGTGGCGGGAAACAAGCGGAGAACACCCCCAATCCTTCTAAAGGAGAACGGGTGCGCCTTGTCCCCTATCTGATAAGGGGACTGGGATTTCCAATCCATCCATTTCTCCGTGGGCTTCTGGAGTTCTACGGCCTCCAGCTGCATCATCTCACACCCGGCTCCGTGCTACACATTGCGGGCTTCGTCGCTCTTTGCGAGCTATTCTTAGGCGTCGAGGCTCATTTCGCGCTGTGGAAGAAGATATTCTGCCTGGTGCCCCGTTCTCAAGAGGGGTCTATATACCAAGTGGGCGGAGACGAAATATGGCGCATCGCCGGGACCGGATACCTATCCGGAACCCCGAAGAAGGCGTCCGAGGACTGGCCTTCGGAATGGTTTTACATAGACAACGTCCCACTGTCGGACCCTATCCGGGCCGGTCTCCCTGAGTTCAACAATGCTCCCTTGAAGAAACGCCTGAGCTGGCGCCCACGGAGCTCTCAGAGAGAAAGCGACAGGGACGTCCTTTACCTGATGGGCCGGATAAGACTGTTAGCTCATTCCGGACTAACCATGATCGGAGTCATGGCCGCGTGCATTACGCGAGGGGTGCAGCCGCTTCAATACAGAGGCCGCCCTATGTGGGATTTCAATGGGGAGGATGACACCACGCGTTACGGCCGTAAAGGGCCGGACTCGGCTGCCTCCCTAATAAAGGTTCTGTCCTCTTTGTACAAGGGAGAGAAGGAGGAGTTCCTCCGCATTAACCCGTGGGCTGGATTCACTATGTATGAACCTCCAAGTTGGGTAAGCGAACAACTGCGCTTGCCCCTTCATTTGATACTTCCATGGTCAGATACGTAGTCTAACGACTTCAATGCAGGAACTGCGACAGGAAGTGAAAGATATAAGCAGCCGTCCTCCACAACTCGAGGACCCAGAACGGTCCCTCGATCCGGACTCTGAAGAGGATCCGGACATATCGGTGGAGCTTATCGACGGGGTGTTTCATCAGCTAAGCAAGGACAACACCTTGGTCGCTATTGTGGCAGATTACCCCGGGTTAATCCCGGCCTCCCAGGTGACAGGAACCGGAGTCTTTATTCCCTTGAAGGGGATTCCATTTTTCCGTATTGCGGCATTTCTAACAACAACCGTGTTTCACAGGGGAGATTCCCGAGGCGAGAAGGCGAACCCACGGAGGCTAGCCCACGAGGGGCCACAGGGCCCCGTGGGGAAAAAAGAGATGCAGTCCGGACCGAGGTGCCGGCGCAAAGGTAACGCATTCTCCGTTTCCGCGGCATTATTCCGCCAGGGCATATTAACGTTTGTGCCTTTTTCAGGACGAAGAGACCTCGCCGGACTATATCCGGAGAGGATGCCAATCGCGCTTCCACCAGCCAGGTTCCAGTGACCGGCCAGGAAACGGAGGCGAGCACAAGGTGTGCACCGGGCGCTCCTCCGACAGAGGATGCGGACAGGCTGTCTGCCACAAATTCTGAAGTGGAGAGTGCCATGAACCACAGGCGTCGTCGGACAATTTTACGCGACGCTTGTTTCTCCCGAGAGGCTTTAGATGCCTTTAATTCGGGAGATGCGTACCTCCGTGCCGCTCAAGATGGCTTGGCCAGAGCCACGGAGTAGTATGTGAAAGACATACGGGTAAGAAAATTTTGGTTAAATATATATATACCAGTAGCCCCCGAGACTTGAAACAGTTAAAGTAACTGATTTAAGGATCATATAACATGCAGGTTCTTACCGAGAAGAACACCGTGCTGTCCTAGGAGCTGGAAAAGTGCAAGGCCCAACTAGAGGCCGCACTAGCCGCAGCAGGGGAGCCTAAAGGGACCCCTCAGGTAAAATACACTTTGAAAGATTAGTATTGTGCGGTTTGGGTGCAAATCTGACAGTTGATGTTGTAGATGGCGCCGGACTTGATCCGGAGAAGCAACAACTCTTGCGCCGGTTAGAGTCCGGCGAGAGTATGTTGACAAAGGTGAGGCGAGAGAAGAATGATCTCCAGGATGCCAATACCAAGCTGGATGTTGAACTTAAGGACTTTCGTGGCCAGCTGTCGGATTCCATGAAGGAGAATCAGCAGCTTCGACGCGGCATATTTAGTAAGTGCTTGAACGAACTTTGAAAAATGAGTTTGGCGAGGAAGTCGAATAACAGAGTAATTTCTGTAGGTATGCTCATAGGTCGTCCTGCAGAGGAGATGCCCGGTTCTACGGGTGACCTTCTTCCCGAACTCCTGCAACTGCACGAGCGAATTCGGCAGGCAATGCAAGGCGTTGCCCAAGCCTTATGGCCTGCCCACTCCACGCCCAATGGCCTTGGAGAGCTTGCGGAGAAGCTGAAGGGAGCTCGGCGGCGCTTCCGGTTGTGGAAGATATCAGCCTGCCGACAAGGCGCTAGAGAGGCCCGGGCTATGGTGAAGACCCGTTTTACGAGGTCTGACCCAAACCATATGGCCGAGGTCGGACCAGTGGGGCCTGACGGGAAGGAGATCCCTGTAAGCTTAGTGTACGGCCAAGTGGAATTAGCCGCAAAGTATTCCCAGCAGAACTGTAAATTAGATAGCTTGTTAGATTGTATAGAGGAGGAATACAATCAGTCGAAATGACTGTGTAATTTTGAATTGACATATGTAATGCCTTCTAGCCGGATTGTAGATCATTTGTCATTGCCGACCTTTTCGCTTCAACCTCGGGACCTGACGGTCCGGAGTGTGTCCGAATACCATAGCAGTTATACAAGAACCGTGGTATGCATGGAGACCAGGCATATGGATCATTAGTGCTTTATCAGACAAGTGCCCAACTAGTTATGTTATATTACATGGTTAGTAAGAAACATCTTCCAGAGAGAATAGTTCCGTTAAGGGTTCCTTTCGCTGGGGAGGTATGCCCTAAAGTGCATGTTCGGACCGCGTAAAACACAGAAAAAGCATCTGGGGGCGCATGAAAATTAATAAAAAGATCATCTTTATTCCATCGACCGAATATTCCCTTAAGAACGCTAGCTTTCGTCTTCACCCAGTCTGAGGTACACATCCGGCTGACCCGGCAGTAACAATCGCAGAGGTGCTCCCTTTACCACCTATCCGAACAATCGGGAACGTAGGGGTAAGCACAGGAGCCAGGCAACCCAGCTTGGCCAAAACTTAAGTCATATTGATGCATATAATGGTGAGAAAAAAGGTACATGTGGAAGTTTGACACATGTGTGGGGCATGAAGCCCGTATAAATAAGCTTCTGTTAAAGAAGCCCCCAGGTTAAATGAACGCGAGTGCGCGTCATGTAGTGAGCCTTTTAAGGGCTATAAAGGAAAAAGAGGGGAAGAAGAGAAATATAAGACAGAAAAATTTAAAAAATGGACAGGGGAAGGAGACGAACACGGATTCCGGCGCTAGGCATAGAATCTTCGGAGACGTGTGGCGTTCCACGGGTTCGGCTCGAGTCGGTTATCCGACGCATCTCGCAGGCGGTACGCTCCACCAGTCAGGACTTGGTCGACTATAAATGGACCTTCCCATTTGGGCTTGAGTTCGTCCTTTTTCTTATCCGGCAGGCATAGAACTAGTTCGCCAACATTGTAATTTTTGGCCCGTACTTCTCTGCTTTGGTATCTTCGGGCCTGCTATTGATCAAATGCGGAACGGGCTTTTGCCACGTCATGCTCCTCCTCCAAGGCGTCCAGGTTGTCCTGCCGATCGAGCTTGGCTTCTCTTTCTTCGTACATGCGCACTCTAGGTGAGTCATGAATTATGTCGCAGGGCAGAACTGCCTCTGCGCCGTACACCATAAAGAATGGTGTCTATCCGGTGGTGCGATTTGGCGTGGTCCGCAGCCCCCAGAGTACGGAGTCGAGCTCCTCTACCCAGTGCGTGTTAGATTCCTTGAGGGACCGCACTAGTATGGGTTTGGTGCCGCTCATGATAAGACCATTTGCACGTTCGACCTAGCCATTGGTTTGTGGTTGATAGACTGAAGCATAGTCGAGCTTGATGCCCATGTTTTTGCACCATAGTTTCACCTCGTCGGCTGTAAAATTTGTACCGTTATCGGTTATGATGCTGTGGGGGACGCCGTAACGGTGTACAACCCCGGATATGAAGTCTATCACGGGTCCGGATTTAGCCGTTTTGACAGGCTTGGCTTCTATCCATTTGGTGAACTTATCCACCATGACCAGTAAGTATTTTTTCTTATGGGTTCCACCTTTAAGGGGTCCGACCATGTCAAGCCCCTAGACCGCAAAGGGCCAGGTGATGGGTATAGTTTGGAGTGCGGTGGGTGGGATATGGCTTTGGTTGGCAAAAATTTGGCAACCAACGCATCGTTGGACTAGGTCATGGGCGTCTGCTCGGGCCGTCGGCCAATAGAAGCCTGTGCGGAAAGCCTTGCTAACAAGGGACCGAGCAGCAGCGTGATGGCCACCGAGTCCGCCGTGAATTTCGGCCTTCTGCCCTTCCTTTTCGGAGATGCGCCTTTGAAGGACTCCGGTAGTGCTTTTCTTATAAAGCTCCCCCTCGTGGACTTTGTAGGCTTTAGATCGCCGCACTATGCAGCGGGCCTCATTTTGGTCCTCTGGGAGTTCCTGCCTAGTAAGGTAGGCTAGGAATGGTTCTGTCCACGGGGCGATAACCGCCATTATTACGTGGGCTGAAGGTGTAATTTCGTTGGCAGGACCTCCGATTATGTCAGGTTGTTCGGCATCGAGTGGTTCGGCTGCGTCCGGGCTATTAATTGCGGGTTCCCCCTCCCATGTTACGGATGGCTTGAACAATCTTTCCAAAAAGATGTTGGGGGGGACTGCATCGCGTTTTGCTCCGATGCGTGCCAGGACGTCCGCTGCTTGATTATTTTCGCTGGCTATATGGTGAAACTCCAGCCCTTCGAACCGAGCTGACAGTTTTAGGACGGCATTGCGGTAAGCTGCCATTTTTGGATCCTTGGCGTCGAAGTCGCCATTTATTTGGGAGATCGCGAGGTTCGAATCCCCACGTACCTCTAGGCGTTCAATGCCCATGGATACTGCCATCCCGAGACCATGTAGGAGGGCCTCATATTCGGCTGCATTGTTGGAGTCCGTGTACATAATTTGGAGTACATATTGGACTATGTCTCCCATGGGGGACGTCAAAACGGCGCCAGCCCCCAGTCCGGCCAACATTTTGGAGCCGTCGAAATGCATGATCCAGTTTGAGTATGTGCCATACTCTTTAGGGAGTTCGGCCTCCGTCCATTCTGCGACGAAGTCGGCCAATACTTGCGATTTTATAGCTCGCCGTGGCTTGTAGGTTATGTCGAACGGGAGGAGCTCGATGGCCCATTTTGCGATCCGGCCCGTTGCATCGCAGTTATTGATAATGTCATTGAGTGGTACTTCCGAGGCTACTGTAATCGAACACTCTTGAAAGTAGTGTCGTAGCTTCCGGGATGCCATGAATACTGCGTATGCAATTTTCTGATAGTGTGGGTACCGTGATTTGCATGGAGTGAGGACAGTGGACACGTAGTAGACCGGCCTTTGAAGGGGGAATTTGTGTCCGTCCGTTTCCCGCTCGACGACGAGCTCTGCGCTGACAACTTGATGGGTTGCCGCGATGTATAATAGCATTGGCTCGCCGGTGTTTGGCCCGGCCAGGACTGGGTTTATTGCCAATATGGATTTTATTTCATCGAGTCCGGCCGTGGCGGCATCCGTCCACTCGAAGTGTTCGGTGCACCGTAGGAGGCGGTAAAGGGGCAGCGCCTTTTCTCCCAGGCGGGAGATGAAGCGGCTTAGAGCCGCCACGCATCCGGTTAATTTTTGTATTTGTTTGAGGTCTTTTGGGACATCCAATTGTGACAAAGCTCGGATCTTGGCTGGATTTGCTTCGATTCCTCTACCGGATACAATGAAGCCCAAGAGCTTTCCAGCTGGAACGCCGAAAACGCATTTTTCCGGATTCAGCTTGATGTCGTATTTTCGGAGGTTATCGAATGTAAGCCTCAAGTCGTCTACTAGAGATTCAAAATGTCTTGATTTGACGACCACATCATCCACGTACGCTTCCACTGTTTTGCCGATCTGGTTTGCCAGACATGTTTGGATCATGCGCTGATATGTTGCGCCGGCGGTTTTTAGCCCGAAGGGCATTGTGTTGAAGCAGAATGGGCCGTATGGTGTGATGAATGCCGTTGCGGCTTGGTCTGATTCTGCCATCTTGATTTGATGGTAACCGGAGTATGCGTCGAGGAAACACAACGAATCGTGTCCTGCAGTGGCATCGATAATTTGATCTATGCGAGGGAGGGGGAAGGGATCCTTTGGGCAGGCCTTATTAAGGTCTTTAAAATCGACGCACAGGCGCCAGGATTTGTCCTTCTTTGGTACCATCACCAGGTTTGCTAGCCAGTCCGGATATTTTATATCTCTTATGAATCCGGCCTCCAATAACTTGGCTAGCTCCTCTCCCATAGCTTGTCTCTTCGGTTCGGAAAAGCGCCGAAGGGCTTGTTTGACAGGTTTGAATCCTTTCTGGATATTTAAGCTGTGTTTGGCCAGCCTGCGTGGGATTCCTGGCATGTCTGAAGGGTGCCAGGCAAAAATGTCCCAGTTCTCTCGTAGGAACTCTCACAGTGCGGCGTCTACATCAGGGTTTAATCGTGCCCCGATGGAGGCTGTTTTATTGGGGTCCGTTGGATGGACCTGGAATTTGACTATTTCATCCGCTGGTTTGAAGGATGTGGATTTGGATCTCTTATCGAGTATCACATCATCCCTATTAACCGTGGAGCGCAGCGCGGTCAGTTCCTCGGCCGCTAAGGTTTCGGATAGTGCCTCAAGGGCCAATGCGGCTGTCTTGTTTTCGGCGCGGAGTGCTATGTCCGGATCACTAGCGAGAGTGATAATTCCGTTTGGCCCAGGCATCTTGAGCTTCATGTACCCGTAATGGGGTATGGCTTGGAAAACTGTGGATGCCTCCCGTCCTAATATAGCGTGATATCTGCTTTTGAACGGGGCCACCTGGAACGTGACTTCTTCGGACCTGTAATTATCCGGCGTGCCGAACACCACATCTAGTGTGATCTTTCTAGTGCAGCGTGCTTCCTGACTGGGGATTATTCCTCTAAAGGTTGTGCTGCTTCGCTCAATGCGGTTCCAGTCTATTTCCATCTTTTGGAGGGTTTCCTGGTAAATGAGGTTCAATCCGCTGCCTCCATCCATGAGTACCTTTGCGAGGCTACAGCCGTCCACTATGGGACTGAGGACCAATGCAGCTGGTGCTCGGGCTGTTCGGAATTTAGGTTCGTCACTCGCGTTGAAGGTGATAGCAGTGTTACTCCATGGGTTTATTGTTGCTACTTGATAGACTACGGTGGGGCTATGGAGTGTTCTTTTTCGCATATTATTTGATGCGAAAGTCTCAAAGACTGTGAGAACGGTACTGGTGTCCTCGTGCTGGCTTTCTTCGGCCTCTGAAATTAGGAGGTCCTCGCCAATTTTGGCCACCTGCCGGAGTATCCAACATGATCTAAGGCTGTGTGTTGGTGTGGTGTCCTCTGTACTGGGAATCCTATAGGGTCCATCAAGCCACCTTTCCAGTACGGTTCCATGCCCTCTCGAGGGTTTTGGCTTTTTTAATCCGGGTGCCTTACTGTGGTGCACCCTCTTAGTTCGGACGGGATTTCTATTCAAGGCCGGATTATCCCAAAATTTTATTTCGGTTTTCCAAGTGCTTTCCATTGCATAGTACTTTTGTACTATGGACGCCAAGTCAGCGAATCGTGTAATATCACGACGACTTATGGCGTTAAGTATTCCCTCGTTCGTGCAATTACTTCAAAAGATTCAAATTGCGTCTCCCTCGCAGCAGTCCTTTGTCCTGTTCATAACCAGGAGGAATCTGGCCCAGTAGTGATGTACTGTTTCTTCGGGCTTTTGCCTGATTTGGGAAAGATCGCTTATGATTGGGCGGGCGGTTGTCGTTGAATCTGAGACCTCACCCAATTTATGATTCGGAGGCCGAAGAACTTCCGAACCCTGAAGTCCGGAGTCTTGGATGTTGTCCGATGAGTCTAGCCTGTTGCCTGATTCTAAGCTCAGGTCTTGGATTGTATCCTCCCCTCTGCGGGTATCCGGCCTGGAGGGTTCAGGAATTCGGACATAGCTAGTCCTTAGGATAGATGAAGGGTCGCCGCAATGCGCCTCTACCACGACAACGTGGTGGGTGACTTGGGGAGAGTTAATTTCTCTTAGATCGGGTTTAAGCCCAACCTGGTCGTAATTTGTGGCGACCCCCAGTGTGGCGATGCGATCCAAGAGCTCATTTACGGAAGAGAGCTCCATCGGATCCAACTGCTCGGCGAGTTCTGAGCTGACGTGAAGGTTGCTTCCGATGACCCGAGAGGTCACCGTCGGCGCAACGGCCGAACAGGCGGTCATGATAAAACCACCTAGTCGGAGGGTTTGGCCGACAGCCAAGGCTCCCTTAGTAATGGCGCCGTCTTTAAATACGGGAAGAGGCATCCTTCCTGATCGCGACGGCACAGAGGAACTCTCAATGAAAGCACCAATGTCGGTGTTAAAACCGGCGGATCTCGGGTAGGGGGTCCCGAACTATGCGTCAAGGTCGGATGGTAACAGGAGACAAGGGACACGATGTTTACCCAGGGTCGGGCCCTCTCGATGGAGGTAAAACCCTACTCCTGCTTGATTAATATTGATGATATGGGTAGTACAAGAGTAGATCTACCACGAGATCAAGGAGGCTAAACCCTAGAAGGTAGCCTATGGTATGATTGTGTATGATGATTGTTCTCTACGGACTACAACCCTCCGGTTTATATAGACACCGGATAGGGTTAGGGTTACACAGAGTTGGTTACAATAGTAGGAGATCTTGAATATTCGCATCACCTAGCTTGCCTTCCATGCCAAGGAAAGTCCCTTCCAGACACGGGACGAAGTCTTCAATCTTGTATCTTCATAGTCCAGGAGTCCCGCGAAGGTATAGTCCGGCTATCCGAACACCCCCTAATCCAGGACTCCCTCAGGGACACTCCCGGATAGGTTTGAAATCAAACTAGATCTGGGAACCAGCTTAGTTGTGAAAGAGAACCAACTTTTGTATGACTAAACGAGCTTCGAAATTTAGTGAGGTAGCTTCATGAAATCTCTCATTGGAGGTGGTTGGCTGTTCCCGACCAAACATTGTTCACTAGAGTCGGGACAATGTTTTTTTAGCAGCAAACTAGAGTTCTGGAAATATTTCACAAGTTGGGATATCTAAACTCGTAAACATTGTTTCATCAGCGCCAAAACATAGTTTCCTTGGCAGACAACTTATTTCTTTGTGAACTCACAACTTTGTTTCTTCGTCATAAAATACTGCCTCGGCACATGCTGAAAATGTTTTTCGCCTTCTTCGATGTTGCACCTGAGTTCAACCAACAACGAAGGAGGTGAAGGCACAACCATGGTTTCAAGGTCAAATGATAAACTTAAGTTAGCATTCACCTAATCATGTATTTGCTTTGCACGACTTCTTGTGATTGGACCATTGATGATTGGTGGTGTGGTGTCCATGGTTGGGATGTCCTCATCAGATTCTTACAGCAACATTGTTGAGTTTATTCCATGGAATGAACTCATCCATCTATTGTTAATCAGAGCCATTTTCCTGGTGATGTTTTTCCTAAGGGAGAGCCTGAAGGTGCGAGGTGCAAGCACGACCAAAGGTTGCCGCTCCAATCAATCGGGCTACCAAAACTTTGTTGTGGCCCCATCCCCAATCATGATGACGGTGGACGCCACAAAGAACTCGTTGTTTGCCGCTGTGATTGGAAGAGCAGGGCCAACCCAAGGTTTGGACGTGTCCATCCAATCAAACTAAATCCATCAAACCTAATAGTTGAGCCACGTTCTTGATCCTAAGGCCTCCCAGCGTCTTGGGCCAACAAACTATGCGCCAATTGACCAGAGTACCAGATAGTGGCCCCCATACACTCCTTGATGTCGTTCCAAAGAAAGGTTGTAATGCATTTATTTATCCTCGAAATCTGTCATTTGGAAGGGATAAACATTGCAAGGAAATACACCAGGAAAGGTATGATAATCGCGTTGATGAG
Organism: Aegilops umbellulata; assembly: GCA_032464435.1. Taxonomy (NCBI): domain Eukaryota; kingdom Viridiplantae; phylum Streptophyta; class Magnoliopsida; order Poales; family Poaceae; genus Aegilops; species Aegilops umbellulata. The sequence goes on along the minus strand of CP136054.1, from coordinate 366,446,279 downwards.
TGCAAGCCAACTTGCCATGTGGATCAACCGTCCCTTCCATCTAGCAGCTCTGGAGGCTATTTTGTCGATGATGAACTGTGTGTCAGCCCTTGTTAGCATCCTAAGGTGATGAGGTAATCCGAGGTACTTAACATGGCAAAACTTGTTATTGAAGAATTGAGGGTCATCAACCATCACCCGAGTTGCATCTTTTGAAATGTGCTCTGAAATAGACTTGAGTGTTTGTTAGTCCCTTGAGCCATGATGCCATAGATCACCAAAACCCACCAGGGATAGGGATTTCACTTTCAACCCCTAGTCACATGGCTACTAGATGTGCATGGCCAGATGAATCGCCCCTCCCCCACCTAGCCACATCCTCACACGATTACCACTACCGACTCTCAACTAGGGCCCATGAAATATGAATAATATGTACAAGGGCGCATGCTTAACATCTCACTAATGGGCTTGAGATGAGCATGCGCCATGTCCTTGTTTTGTTGGACGTCTCCCTCTAACAAGAATAGTGGAAACTAGAGTCCCAAGTTTCTTAGTACTGGTAGTGCATGCCATGTGACTAGGATATCATAATACTTCAGAGTACCCCCATTTTCTCTAGTGCATTGCATGCAGACATCTCCCACTTTGTCATGGTCTTAAGATGTATTAGGAGGCGTTTGTTAGACTTCATGGATTTTGAGGTATTTGTATCTGTGGCTGAGTTGGACATGGCCGAGTGGGTATAGGCCAAAAACCTTGCTCTACACATAGTTTGTTAGCCTGCATTGCACCGCTGAGTAGTTTCATGCATGTTGTTTAGTTGGCAACATTTCTGGATTATGGTTGTCAACGTGCAAAAACATGGTGTCTGGTTGTGCGCCACCTATGTTGTGGTCACTACTTCTCACTAGTGGTGACCTTACCACATAGTACACTACACAGGTAGTAGAAAATAAACATAGTTTCAATCCTAGTTAGTGATACGTCTCTGTCGTATCTACTTTTCCAAACACTTTTGCCCTTGTTTTGGACTCTAACTTGTATGATTTGAATGGAAATAACCCGGACTAACGTTGTTTTCAGCAGAATTGCCCTGATGTTGTTCTATGTGTAGAAAACAAATATTCTCGGAAAGTCCTAAAACTCCACGGAACACCTTAGAAAAAACAATAAAAAATCCTCGCCAAAGATGAAGACCAGGGGGCCCACACCCTGTCCACGAGGGTGGGGGGTGCCCCCCCTCTAGGGCGTGCCCCCTACCTCGTGGGCCCCCTGGACGCCCTCCAACGCCAACTCCAACTCTATATATTGGCTTTCGAGGAGAAAAAAATCAGAGAGAAGAAATCATCGCGTTTTATGATACGGAGCCGCCGCCAAGCCCTAAAACCTCTCGGGAGGGATGATCTGGAGTCCGTTCAGGGCTCCGGAGAGGGGGATTCGTCGCCGTCGTCATCATCAACCATCCTCCATCACCAATTTCATGATGCTCACCGCCGTGCGTGAGTAATTGCATCGTAGGCTTGCTGGACGGTGATGGGTTTGATGAGATTTATCATGTAATCAAGTTAGTTTTGTTAGGGTTTGAGCCCTAGTATCCACTATGTTCTAAGATTGATGTTGCTATGACTTTGCTATGCTTAATGCTTGTCACTAGGGCCCGAGTGCCATGATTTCAGATCTGAACCTATTATGTTTTCATGAATATAGGTGTGTTCTTGATCCTATCTTGCAAGTCTATAGTCACCTACACATATAGTCACCTACTATGTGTTATGATCCGGCAACCCCGAAGTGACAATAATCGGGACCACTCCCGGTGATGACCATAGTTTGAGGAGTTCATGTATTTCACTATGTGCTAATGCTTTATTCGGTTCTCTATTAAAAGGAGGCCTTAATATCCCTTAGTTTCCAATAGGACCCCGCTGCCACGGGAGGGTAGGACAAAAGATGTCATGCAAGTTCTTTTCCATAAGCACGTATGACTATATACGGAATACATGCCTACATTACATTGATGAATTGGAGCTAGTTCTGTGTCACCCTATGTTATGACTGATACATGATGAACCGCGTCCGCCATAATTATCCATCACCAATCCGGTGCCTATGAGTTTTCCATATACTGGTTCTCGCTTATTTACTTTTCCGCTGCTACTGTTACAATCACTACAAAATACCAAAAACATTTACTATTGCTCGCACTACTCTTTTGTTACCATTACCACCACTATCATATTACTTTGCTACTAAACACTTTGTTGCAGATACTAAGTTTCCAGGTGTGGTTGAATTGACAACTCAGCTTCTAATACTTGAGAATATTCTTTGGCTCCCCTTGTGTCGAATCAATAAATTTGGGTTGAATACTCTACCCTCAAAAGCTGTTGCGATCCCCTATACTTGTGGGTTATCAAGACTAATTTCTGGCGCCGTTGCCGGGGAGCATAGCTCTATTCTTTGAGTCACTTGGGATTTATATCTGCTGGACACTATGAAGAACTTGAAAGCCGCTAAGACAACAATTTATCCCTCAACTACGAGGGGAGGTAAGGAACTACCATCTAGCTCCGCACTTGATTCACCTTCTGTTATGAGTAAGCTAGAGACACCTAAACCTGCTTCTGCTATTCGTTCCGATATGTCGCATGTTACTGATGATGCCACTTCTGCTATACATGATACTTATGATGAAACTGCTTCTATGCCTGATACTACTGTGCCCCTTGGTGAATTTCTTGATGAACAAATTGCTAGGGCTAGAGAAAAAGAAGTTATTGAATCTGAATAGGATGATGAAAGTGATGATGAAAATATGCCTGTTATTCCTGAGGGTTATCTTTTTGATATAGAATCTTCTGCCGCTATTTTAGCTTGCAAAGATAGATATGAGCTAAAAAGGTTATTAGCTAAGTGGAACAAAGAATCACTTAGAGATAAAATGAAACCTGACCCTGCTTTTTCTACTTCACCTATATGTGTTCCTGATAAGGATTATGAATTCTCTGTCGATCCTGATATAATTACTTTGGTTGAATCTGATCCTTTTTATGGCTATGAGTCTGAAACTGTTGTGGCACATCTTACTAAATTAAATGATATAGCTGCCCTGTTCACTAATGATGAGAGATCGCGTTACTTTTATATACTGAAAATATTTGCGTTCTCATTAAAGGGTGATGCTAAGATATGGTTTAATTCTCTTGATCCTAGTTGTGTGCGTAGTCCCCAGGATATGATTTATTACTTCTCTGCTAAATATTTCCCTACCCATAAGAAACAAGCTGCTTTAAGGGAAATATACAACTTTGTGCAAATTAAAGAAGAGAGTCTCCCACAAGCTTGGGGGAGGCTTCTCAAGTTACTTAATGCTTTGCCTGATCATCCTCTTAAGAAACCTGAAATACTTGATATCTTTTATAATTGACTAACCGATGCTTCCAGAGATTACCTGGATAGTTGTGCTGGTTCTCTTTTCAGGGAAAGAACAACGGATGAAGCTGAAATTCTATTGAATAATATGTTGACAAATGAAAATAATTGGGCACCTCTTGAGCCAGCTCCTGAGCCAGCTCCTGCTCTAATTAATGATCATATTCCTAAATCAACTCCGAAGAAGAGAGGTGTTCTGTTTCTCAATCCCGAAGATATGCAAGAGGCAAAGAAATCTATGAAAGAAAAAGGTATTAAAGCTGAAGATGTTAAGAATTTACCTCCTATTGAAGAAATACATGGTCTTAATTTACCGCCTGTTGAAGAAACATATGATCTCAATCACTTATTTACTGAAGAACCTCCTGATCTCGATATCCTGACACAGGTAATAAAGGTAAATTCTCTCTATAGATTTGATGAAGGTGATATCCCTCACTATAAGTCTGCTAGGCAATGCTTTGATGAGTTTGATAATTTTATTGTCAAACAAGAAAATTTCAATGCTTATTTTGGTAGACCATTGAAATATGATTCCGATATGATTCAATACTTGGGTGATTATATGGCTAGTATTAGAGGTGAACTTAAACTTGTTAGCAAACATGCTTCTATGGTTACCACTCAAGTAGAACAAGTACTTAAAGGTCAAAAAGAATTGCTCCATGAAATGAATAGTGAGAAAATGATTATGTTGTTAGAGTGGCTACTAGAACTGGTAGAATGACTCAGGAACCTTTGTATCCTGAAGGCCACCCTAAGAGAATCGAGCAAGATTCTCAGAGAAATAATATTGATGTTCCTAGTTCTTCTAAGAAGAAGAAAAAGAAAAATGATAGAACTGTGCAAACTTCTAGTGAACCTATTGCTGAACCACCTGATAATCCAAATGATATCTCTATGTCTGATGCTGAAACACAATCTGGTAATGAACATGAACCTAGTGAAAATGTTAATGATGCTATTTAGGATGATGCTCAACCTAGTAATGATAATGATGTAGAAATTGAACCTGTTGTTGATCTTGATAACCCACAATCAAAGAATCAACGTTATGATAAAAGAGACTTTGTTGCTAGGAAACATGGTAAAGAAAGAGAACCTTGGGTTCACAAACCCATGCCTTTTCCTCCCAAGCCATCCAAGAAAAAGGATGATGAGGATTTTGAGCGCTTTGCTGAAATGATTAGACCTATCTTCTTGCGTATGCGATTGACCGATGTGCTCAAAAAAATCCTTATGCTAAATATATGAAAGATATCATTACTAATAAATGAAAGATACCGGAAGCTGAAATTTCCACCATGCTTGCTAATTATACTCTTAAGGGAGGAATACCAAAGAAACTTGGAGATCCTGGAGTACCTACTATACCTTGCTCCATTAAAAGAAATTATATTAAAACTGCTTTATGTGATCTTGGAGCCGGTGTTAGTGTTATGCCTCTCTCTTTATATCGTAGACTTGACTTGAATAAGTTGACACCTACTGAAATATCTTTGCAAATGGCTGATAAATCAACTGCTATACCTGTCGATATTTGTGAGGATGTGCCTGTTGTGGTTGCAAACGTTACTATTTTAATGGACTTTGTTATTCTTGATATTCCCGAGGATGATAGTATGTCTACTATTCTTGGAAGACCTTTTCTTAATACTGTAGGGGCTGCTATTGACTGCAACAAAGGCAATGTCACTTTTCATGTTAATGGTAATGAGCATATGGTACACTTTCCGAGGAAACAACCTCAAGTCCATAGTATCAATTATATTGGAAAAATCCCATCGATTATATTTGGAGGTTTTGAATTTCCTCTTCCTACTGTCAAAAAGAAATATGATATACTTATTATGGGGGATGTGCATATCCCCGTTGAGGTAACTTAGTGTTATTCAAAATTTCTCCGGTTTCATGGTTATCGGAATGAGTTTGTTAACAAGACTTGATCAACCTTGTTACTGGATTCTTTTTTATGACCATGAGATGGATGAAACTAGAAGCACAACCTTCTATACCCTCTTTGTATTCTCTGTTCTTTAGTAGAAATAAAGTAAAAAATAGTATTTTTTCTGTCTGTTTCCTGTCTTATCCGTGCAATATAAAAATATCCCAAAAATAAAAGTCCTCAGAATGACATGCCAATTTAATATGATTTTTTCGGGAATATTTGAGGATTTACTGTGCAAAAATTACCACGGGAGGAGCTGCCACCTGGCCACGAGGGTGGAGGGCGCCCCCCCTCTAGGTCGCGCCCCCTGCCTCGTGGGCCCACGGTGGCCCTCCTCCACTTAACCCAGCACCCATCTTCTTCCTCTGCCTCACACAAGCCGAAAAACCAACTCAAGCACGAGTTCCAGCCACTTTTGCTGTGATTTTCGATCTCCTTGCTCAAAGCACCTCTCACAAAACTACTTGGGGAGATTGTTCCTTGGTATGTGACTCCTCCATTGGTCCAATTAGTTTTTGTTCTAGTGCTCTATTATTTGAAAATTTGTGCTGCATAGGTGACCATGTTCTTGAGCTTGCATGTCAAATTTATATGGTTCCAAGTAGTTCCAATGCTTGATATAGGCTCTAGGCACTTGTAGGAGTAGTTGCTATCAGTTTTATTGAGGTTGGTTCACTTTTGTTTGAAGTTACTAAAAATTTCAGAATTTTTCAGAGAAAAGCAATATGCTTAGGAAGATGTTCCAAGGTGGTTCTTCAAGGAAGCAAGGACCCAGAATTGCTATGCGTGATGCTGATGAGGATCCACCAAGAGACGCTCCAGTGTGGCCTTGCGAATGGCCGTCGGAAAATTTGATGGACCGTGCGGGAATTAAAGAAGAGTTCAAAGCATATTTGCGCAATGCCGGTCTTGAGGATTTTGAGGCTAACAAATGCCCCCAGTATCATGATCTCACAAGTTCGTTTGTGAGGAGGTTTGAGTATTCATCTTCGCGTAATTCTCCTTCAGTCATGTTTGATCTTTATGATAAATCTTATAGAATGGACTTAGAGGATTTCATTCTTGCTTGCAAACTTCCATCATGGGGTAGTATTAGGGATCCCCCTAAATCTGAATTTAGAAACTTTCTTGCTAGTATAACTGTAGGGGAATCTAGAGATATAACGCAGGCTACCATAGGGAGCATTCATTTTCCTGCTATACATTATTTTGCTCTCTTCATTCGTAGATGCATAAATGCTAAGGATGAAGCATGTCACATGTGTGTCCCTGACCTCAGCATTCTTAGGAGTGTTGTGTTAGGAGAACAATCTTATCATATGGGAGCCATTGTAGCTCGTAGGTTGCATCATAATAGACATAATGGAGATTTCTTTGGAGGAATTTATGCAACCTGCTTAGCTAATTTTCTTGAAATAGACATCCGAGAGGGTGATACGGAGTTGCTTCCTGCATATTTAGATTATAACTCTATGGCTTCGCACTAGTTTGTGGAGAGGCCTGAATCACCTCTCTTATATCGTTTAATTTTTAACAAATGACACGTTGTCCGTATTACTCTCCCTGCTCCTGTCTTCTTTGATTTTCAGACGAAACGAAGATATACTATTACTAGAGAGGAGGCAGATGATTACAAGAGGAGAGCGGAAGCAGCCGACTCCACGCTGCAGCTCAGTAGGCGATAACTGTTGTATCACAGTACGACCCCAGCTACACTTACGGGTATCCGCCAGGCTATCCCTGGCCATAAACCAACTTAGGCCAAAAGCCTAAGCTTGGGGGAGTACATATTTCTCACCGACATTACATTTATGTTCACACACACTCTTGCTAGATGTCGGTGCTCATACTCTTTCACTGTAATATCCATGCTAGTTTATTTTCTATTTCCTGCTTTCTTCTTGTGTGTTTGTTAAACCTTAAGAAAAACAAAAAAATTAGTAGTAGTTTACTTTCTTGCTGTAGTAGTAATTAAAAAGAAAACCCAAAAATATTTCCCGTTTTTCTTTTGCTTGTTGGGAGCTTTCCCGTGTAAATAGTTTTATTTCTTTTTCTTTTCATTGGGAGTCAGTAGGAGAAGACCATGATTAAACTGTTGAAGTGGCTCTTATATGCATTATTGTTGATTTAACCAAGAGCCCATATTGCCTTGTCTTCTCCTGTTTATTGAATGCTCGCAGATTCCAACTTAGTCCAATGCACGTGCACTCTTATTATTATTCACACCGTTCGGTCGTGCAAGTGAAAGGCAATTATGATGATATATGATGGACTGACTGAGATGGGAAAAGCTGGTATGAACTCGTCCTCTTTTGTTTTTGTAAATATGATGAGTCTGTCGTTCTTGATTCAGCTTATTGTGAATAAACATGTTTGCAATGACAATTAGAGATAATAGTTGCTTGTGCCATGCTTGATTAGCTATGAGTTATAATGATTTACCTTGCGTGCCAACATGCTATTGAGATGATTATGATGTGGTATGATGGGGTGGTATCCTCCTTTGAATGATTTAAGTGACTTGACTTGGCACATGTTCACGCATGTAGTTGAAACAAATCAACATAGCCTTCACGATATTTATGTTCATGGTGGATTATATCCTACTCATGCTTGCATCCAATGTTTATTAATTTTAATGCATGTACATGGCTGTTGTTGCTCTCTAGTTGGTCGCTTCCCAGTCTTTTGCTAGCCTTCACTTGTACTAAGCGGGAATACTGCTTGTGCATCCAATCCCTTAAACCCCAAAGTTATTCCAGATGAGTCCACTATACCTTCCTATATGCGGTACCTACCTGCCGTTCCAAGTAAATTTGTATGTGCCAATCTCTAAACCTTCAAATAAACATTTTGTTTTGTATGCTCGAATAGCTCATATATCAACCAAGGCTGTCCTTATCTTCCGTGTTAGGCGGGTTATTCTCAAGAGGAGTGGACTCCGCTCCTCACTCACGAGAAAATGGCTGGTCACCGGGATGCCCAGTCCCATGCTTTATGCAAACTAAATCAAAATTAATTGCAAACAAAACTCCCCCTCGGACCTGATGTATGTTGGAGACACTCGTTGTTTCGAGCAAGTCATGGATTGATGCTTGTTGGTGGAGGGGGAGTATAAATTTACCATTTTGTTTGGGAACCGCCGATAATGTGTTTAGCATGGAAGATATCGCCATCTATTAGTTGCTATGTTGACAATGAAAGTACACCGCTCAAAATATAATTTATCTCTATTTCAAAACTGAGCTCTGGCACCTCTACAAATCCCTGCTTCCCTCTACGAAGGGCCTATCCATTTACTTATATGTTGAGTCATCACCCTCTTATTAAAAAGCACTAGCTGGAGAGCACAACTGTCATTTGCATTCATCACTATTAATCTATGTTGGATGTGACTATGATTGGATCTCTTTTACCATGAATTACAATTTCTAGTCAGTCCTTGATCTTTAAAGGTGCTTTGCATTTATGTTTTGCGGTCTCAGAAAGGGCTAGCGAGATACCATCTTGTTATATCATATTATGATTGTTTTGAGAAAGTGTTGTCATCCGAGATTTATTATTATGGCTTACTAGTTGATTATGCTATTGATATGAGTAATTATGAGACCTGAGAATTATTGCAAATGTGGTTAGTTATGATATATGCTGAAAACTTGAATGCTGGCTTGACATAGTTAGATCAACAAGAGCAAACAGAGTTTGTAAAAGTTTTTCTTTTTCTCTTTCAGTTTGTCAACTGAATTGCTTGAGGACAAGCAAGGGTTTAAGATTGGGGGAGTTGATACGTCTCCGTCGTATCTACTTTTCCAAACACTTTTGCCCTTATTTTGGACTCTAACTTGTATGATTTGAATGGAACTAACCCGGACTGACGCTGTTTTCAGCAGAATTGCCCTGATGTTGTTTTATGTGCAGAAAACAAATATTCTCGGAAAGTCCTGAAACTCCACGGAACACCTTAGAAAAAACAATAAAAAAATCCTCGCCAAAGATGAAGACCAGGGGGCCACACCCTGTCCACGAGGGTGGGGGTGCCCCCCCTCTAGGGCGTGCCCCCCCTACCTCGTGGGCCCCCTGGACACCCTCCGACGCCAACTCCAACTCTATATATTGGCTTTCGGGGAGAAAAAAATCAGAGAGAAGAAATCATCGCGTTTTACGATACGGAGCCGCCGCCAAGCCCTAAAACCTCTCGGGAGGGATAATCTGGAGTCCGTTCGGGGCTCCGGAGAGGGGGATTCTTCACCGTCGTCGTCATCAACCATCCTCCATCACCAATTTCATGATGCTCACCGCCGTGCATGAGTAATTGCATCATAGGCTTGCTGGACGGTGATGGGTTGGATGAGATTTATCATGTAATCGAGTTAGTTTTGTTAGGGTTTGATCCCTAGTATCCACTATGTTCTGAGATTGATGTTGCTATGACTTTGCTATGCTTAATGCTTGTCACTAGGGCCCGATGCCATGATTTCAGATCTGAACCTATTATGTTTTCATGAATATATGTGTGTTCTTGATCCTATCTTGCAAGTCTATAGTCACCTACTATGTGTTATGATCCGGCAACCCCGAAGTGACAATAATCGGACCACTCCCGGTGATGACCATAGTTTGAGGAGTTCATGTATTTACTATGTGCTAATGCTTTGTTCCGGTTCTCTATTAAAAGGAGGCCTTAATATCCCTTAGTTTCCAATAGGACCCCGCTGCCACGGGAGGGTAGGACAAAAGATGTCATGCAAGTTCTTTTCCATAAGCACGTATGACTATATACGGAATACATGCCTACATTACATTGATGAATTGGAGCTAGTTCTGTGTCACCCTATGTTATGACTGATACATGATGTACCGCATCCGCCATAATTATCCATCACCAATCCGGTGCCTACGAGTTTTCCATATACTGGTTCTCGCTTATTTACTTTTCCGCTGCTACTGTTACAATCACTACAAAATACCAAAAACATTTACTATTGCTCGCACTACTCTTTTGTTACCATTACCACCACTATCATATTACTTTGCTACTAAACACTTTGTTGCAGATACTAAGTTTCCAGGTGTGGTTGAATTGACAACTCAGCTGCTAATACTTGAGAATATTCTTTGGCTCCCCTTGTGTCGAATCAATAAATTTGAGTTGAATACTCTACCCTCAAAAGCTGTTGCGATCCCCTATACTTGTGGGTTATCAGTTAGTAAACAAATGTTAGTTCTTGCTAACTACTGACAAATTATAGTATGAATTTATAGTCATATGGCTCAATAGGGGGAAGTCCATCATCATCATCATCTTCTTCTTCTTCTTCACTGATGCCAAACTAGAAGGAAGTCCATCATCATCATCATCATCTTCATCTTCCCTCTTCTTATTGGATCTCGTTGACCCCCAATAGCATACAAGACTTGCTTGAAATACCTAGAAATGGTCTTCATGGATCTTCTAAATGAGTTGTTGCCCACTCTGAATATCTAGTTGTGACCCACAACATGAAGGAACATTGCTACCCGCTCTTCAACAGAGATCTGGATGCTATCTTGTAGCAACCCATATTTCTGAATGTCTCCACAAACATGCAAACGTTGCTCTTTGCATTTGAAGCATGTTTGCAACATCTATGTTGTCGTTGTTGTAGATGTAGTTTAGATTCACCATACTCTCCCTATCTCGGATTGACAATGGACCATAATGGATGATAGACTTATCACTCTGACGAACAACTCTCTTGTGGTTCGACATGGCCTAGGGCTGAATCACAACAATGAATGATGTTGTCTAAACAACCAACTTCATTCTTTCGTCCATAACGACCTAATGGCGACATCGACGTTGCGGTAAGCAATGGTGAAATGACACTAACCATACCTAACGACCTAACAACATAAGCAGGTGTTGGAAATATGCCCTAGAGGCAATAATAAAGTGGTTATATTACATTACCTTATTCATGATAAAGGTTTATTATTCATGCTAGAATTGTATTGACCGGAAACTTAAAATACATGTGTGGATACATAAACAAATACCATGTCCCTAGTGAGCCTCTACTAGACTAGCTAGTTGATCAAAAGATGGTTAAGGTTTCCTAACCATAGACATGTGTTGTCACTTGATAAAAAGATCACATCATTAGGAGAATGATATGATGGACAAGACCCATCTGTTAGCATAGCATAGGATCGTTCAGTTTATTGCTACTACTTTCTTAGTGTCAAATACATATTCCTTCGACAATGAGATCATGCAACTCCCGGATACTGGAGGAGTATATTGTGTGCTATCAAACATCACAACGTAACTGGGTGATCATAAAGATGCTCTACAGGTATCTCTGAAGGTGTTTGTTGAGTTGGCATGGATAGAGATTGGGATTTTTCACTCCGTGTAATGGAGAGGTATCTCTGGGCCCACTCCATAATACAACATCACAAGAAGCTTGCAAGCAAAGTGACTAAGTAGTTAGTTACGAGATGATGTATTATGGAACGAGTAAAGAGACTTGTCAATAATGATATTGAACTAGGTATGGAGATACCGACGATCGAATCTCGGGGAGGTAACATACCGACAGACAGAGGGAAATACGTATGTCGTCATAAAGGTTCGACTGATAAAGATCTTCGTAGAATATGTAGGAACCAATATGGGCATCTAGGTACCGCTATTGGTTATTGACCGAAGAAGCGTCTCGGTCATGTCTACATCATTCTTGAACCTGTAGGGTCCACATGCTTAACATTTGTTGACGATATAGTATTATATGAGTTATGTGAATTGGTGACCGAATGTTGTTCGGAGTCCCGGATGAGATTACGGACATGACGAGGAGCTCTGGAATGGTCCGGGGGTAAAGATAGATATATGGGGCGATATTATTTGGTCTCCGGGAAGGTTTCTGTCAGGACCCCGATCCTAAGTCACATCGATCTAGCATGTAACACATCATATCACTTTGCGGCCTCACGCACGATATTCCCACGGGTGCCACCTTACCTGGTCTGGGACCATTTGTGCCTTTTGGCTCACGTATATGATAGTGTCGCTAGCATCCATATGACAAAGAACCCGGGGCGACATGACTAGTCGTAAACCCAAAGTGGCACAAACTTACACAGACAGGCATACATGACCCAACAACAAACATGTCGGTCATCAGCGAGTGAATCCGGGTTGTAGCAGCTGGGCTAACAGGACCCCGAAGAATCCTAGCTATAGCAGGCTAACAGGACTCCGGTAGACACCGCGTGACATTTCCTTGAAGGGACAGACACGGGAACGAAGAAGGACACATGCCGGCCAACCTAAGTGTTCCGGAGCAGTAGCAAGCTACCATGGCTCAGTGAAAGCACTAGGAGACCTTTCTAGGTAAGAGAGGCTACCAAGGATAAACAACTTGGTTGTCGGATCCCACACATACCAAGCATTTCAAATCATACACACAATATGCTCGATATGTGCAAATACAACATGGCATCACAAAAAAACTCTACAACTCAAAGTACTTATTCATTAGGCTCCGAGGAACCAAGTATTACAAACATGGGTCTCATGACCCAACATACAGAGCATACAAGCAACAAGCACATGCGGAAGCTTAACTTGTCTGAGTACAGACAACTACAAATGAAAAGGCTGAGAAGCCTGACTATCTACAAGACCCTGCCGAGGGCACAAGATCGTAGCTGAGGTAACAAGCTAAACGTCGAAGTCCACGTGGAACTACTAGAGAGACTGAAGTCTCTCTGCAAAACATAAATTAAGCAAACGTGAGTACAGATGTACCCAGCAAGACTTACATCAGAACTATCTACATATGCATCAGTATCAACAAAGGGGGTGGTGGAGTTTAACTGCAGCAAGCCAGCTTTGAGTGTGGCTACCCTGAACTACGACTGCAAGTAACTCTTTTGAGGTGGCACACACGACTCCACATATTCACCATATCAATACACCACTATGGATCTGCTCCCGTCTCCCTACGAGAAGGCCATCCATAGCACTCACGCTTATCTTGCGCACTTTAGAGTATCCACCTTCACTTGTCTATGAACTATACAGGCAACCCAGAAGTCCTTTACCGCAGACACGGCTATTCGGATAGATGATGTTAACCCTGCAGGGGTGTACTTCTTCACACACGCTCTCACCACTTACCACCATGTACACATCGTGTATCTCGGCAACCTTCAAGCGAAAGCCTGGCGAGGGAGTCGGCCATGACCTGACTAACCACACAAGTCTCTACTCCAGGTTTATCGCCTATTTGGGTTCCATGTGCAAGGAGATCCGGCCGGGGTGTCGCTCACGGCCCCAAACGATGTGAGCAGGATTCCCAAGCCCACCAAACGGGCAACGCTTGGTACACCGTGCCACGGCACCTAGTCTGTCCCATGCCCACCTGTACCGAGTGCCACTTGGTAGACTACTAGCACTACCTACAAACACCAGAAACTAGTTGCAACTCCTGGACAGAGATCAGGTTGATTAATAAGCCGAGAGGGGTCGAGTTACTGGAACCCAATGTGTGGTAGTAGTTGTCCATGGATCACAAACACAGAACTCAGTTCCTGAGGACGGTTTCAATGAGACAACCCACCATATACTCCTACATGGCCTCTCACCGCTACCTTTACCAAATCGTGTTCACACACTTAGCTCTCAACAGTAGGACATGTTCACAACTTTCCAATTCATCCCCGATGAATCAGACCTGACACAACTCTAAGCAATAGTAGGCATGACAAACAAGCATGAATGAGTAGGCACATCAGGGCTCAAACAACTCCTACTCATGCTAGTGGGTTTCATCTATTTACTGTGGCAATGACAGGTCATGCAGAGGAAAGGGGTTCAACTACCGCAGCATGTAACAATTGAATCGCTGTTGTCCTAATGCAATAAAAGAGAGCAGGAGCGAGAGAGTGGGATTGTATCGGAATGAACAAGGGGGTTCTGCTTGCCTGGCACTTCTGAAGATAGTATAGTTCTTCATCGGTGTCATCGATCTCATCATCGGAACCGCGTCTACTGAGAGGGGACAAATACCGGCAAACAAGGAAGAACACAATTAATACAATGCAAAAATATGATGCATGATCATGACATGGCAATATGCTGTGATTTGAGCAAATGCAACTAACAACGATTTAAATGAAGTTGTTTTGAATGCAAGATTCAAATTCAAACTCCATATGTGATTATTCAAATGCAATTTAATTATTTGACCTGATCAGCAGGCATAAGTTGCTCAAACATGCACGAAAACGACTTAAACGGATTCATTGGATTTTTCTGATCATTTTTCATATATAACTTATTTCCATTGGAGTTACAGATTATTTTCTATGATTTTTTTGAAGTTTTGACTATTTTCTGGAATTTTCAGATATTTCTAAAATAGAAATAATCCAGAAAAGGGTTTATTGCGTTAGCACTGCGTCATGCCAGCGTCAGCAAATCAACAGCGCTAACCAGGGTGAAAACTGACCGGTGGGTGATTAGCACCTAAGCTAATTCTGTCACGTCAGCATCGCCGGATTAAGCGCCGGCGACCTCACAGTGCGGCGGCGGATCGTCGGGGTGGTGCTAGGGGCAGCGGCTGGGCCCACTATGGGCACCAGGAGGGAGCCCTCGCTCGCCCGCATCCAGGGGCATGCAGCTGGGCGCAAGGAGGTCGGGGCTGATGGCGGCGACCGGAGCTACGGTGTCGAGCGGGACGGGCTACAGAGCATGACAGGAGGCGCGATTGGTGGCGTTGGGCAGCTGACGCCTGGCTGAGCACGTACCAGTGCTCGGACGCGAGTGGAACTCGCTCTAGCCACGGCGGCTTCATGGCCGGCGGCCGAAAGCTCTCGTCTCCGACGGAAAATGAGCTAGTGGAGAGGAACGGAGGGGGAGTGTCGGATCTCGGTTTCCGGCAAAACCCTTAAGGTTCGAACTCTGGGGTGCGTGCGAAGTTCTTTCCCTCCTACCGATCCATGCCCTAGCTCATTAAGATCTCGCGGACGAACTCGACAAACTCGCAACACAAAAAGACACGAGGTTTATACTGGTTCGGGCCACCATCATGGTGTAATACCCTACTCCAGTGTGGTGGTAGTGGATTGCCTCTTGGGCTGATGATGAACATTACAAGGGGAAGAACTGCCTCCTGAGGTTGAGGTGTTCTTGTGTTTGGTGTGTGGCTAGGGATTGGCTCTAGATCTGATGATATGCCTCTACTTTGGTGGCTAGTTCTACTTATATAGGCCCTGGTCCTCTTCCCAAATATTGAGCGGGAAGTGAGCCAACAATGGCGGGCAATTTGAAGGGGGACAACTAGTACAAGCTATCCTGACAAAAGTGGTCTTCGCCTGCAAAAGGCTCTCATGGTGACGCCATCTTGGGCTCCATGGTGACCTCCGTCTTGCCATCCTCATGGTCTTGGTCTCGTTGCACTGATATGGAAACCTTTGCTTGACGCCTCGGTACTCTGCGCCTGCACCTGCCTCCTTTGCACCAAAGAGGAAACAAGGACACTGCACGCGCTGGCGCCCGCCTGGTGTTGATCGTCATGGCTCAAGTCACGAAGTCCTCGCGAGGTTTGCCTTGCCTTGATCTCTCTACCCCTCGTGAGCCTGCCGAGCGTGGCCGCTCCGGAGGAGCTCTTGGGTCGTCCGCCCCGCGAGGCTTGGCCCCTCGCGAGGGTCTTGAATGCCTTGTCGATGAAGATGGGTCGTACAGGCCTGCTAGCATAGCCACGCCATGGGCCGCAGGCAGGCAAGTCTGGGGACCCCCGTTCCCAGAACGCCGACAGGGAGAGCATGGGGGAAGGAGCGGGAGCTCACAAGGGGTCGGGGAAGCAGCACAGCGGGCTCGGGGAAGCTTCTGCGACGGCGAATCGAGCCAGCGGTCGTCGGTGGCAGAACTCGAAGACGAAGATGATGGCGGCTGCTCGGGGCCTCCGTGCTTCTTTCCTTCAGTGTAGAGGTGAAGCGCGAGGTGATGGAGGCTCTGTACGGCTCAGGGAGGCAAGGCAACGACGGTGGGCACGACAGCTCACGGCGGTGCGCTCGGGCGTGTGAGGAGGAGAGCGAGGGAGAGAGACAGAGGACAAGGTGAGGATAGGGGAGAGTAGGAGGGGAACCAGGGGAGTGCATGGCGCTCACAGGTCCGTCGGGGTAGCGGCGGGAAGCAGGAGGTGGCGCGGCGCGTGGTCGCGCGCATCGGGCACGCGCCTCCCATCCTTCTGGCGAGAGAAGGGAGATGACTGGCACGGGCCAGCATAGTGTTGGGCCGGCCAGGTGGGCTGCACAGGTGAGGCAAGGTAAGTTTGCTCTCCTTTTTATTATTTTCTATTTTTGGTTTTCTGTTTTTCTGTTCTGGTTTAAAATAATACTAAACCATTTCATAAAATCCTGGAAATAAATATGGGTGCTTTCTGAATTATTCCAGTGACCCTTAACAATTTCCAACATTTTTGGAGCATCTAAAATATATATAGCAATTAAATAGCTCCAATTCAAATATGTTTGAATTAATTCAAAGTCCAATTATGTCCTGCAAAAATGTGAACCATTTTTGGTAGATGTTTCCACCTTGATCCAGAAATGATGAACATTTTTAAAGGGCATTTTGGAATCATTGAAAAATATTTTACTTGAACCTATTTGAATTCCTTTGATGCTAGGGTTTGAACATCCCCATTTCAAAATTCCATGAAAGTAAAACATGATGCAAGCAAGATGCAAACACTAGGCAATACCAGAAGCTAGGGATGTGACAAATCACCCCCACTAAACAAGCATCTCGTCCCGAGATTCAAGACGTGAGGTAAGTAGAAAGAGGGGACACAAAGCTAACACGATCTTCATGATCCAACTGTCCTTCTTGGAGATGTTGATTCATTGCATCATATTGATCTTGACATCCTTACTTTCGAGATCTCTGTCCAACATAGTGGTGACTGGATAAACTCTACATGAATCGATCTTCTCAAAGATCGAGCAACTCAAGATCAACTCATGGAGTGAGATGTTGGAACATCTCTTGAACTGAGACACAAAACACACATCAGGAGTGATGGAAAAGGAACATATGACGAAGGTTCAAATGGATGGCAAAAATTTCACGCTGAAGAAGATGGTGCATGATTTCAAAGTAGCAAGGAGATAATTTCCATGATTGCATAACGTGACACCTTAGGGAAGGTGACTCGTAGAATTATTCCCTTAAGTGGCAAAAAGAATTAATTTTGATGCATAGATCATTGGAACTCTTCATACCAGCCGGAGGCAATTCACAATTGATCGTTTGAAGGAATTCGAAAGAATGGCATACTTAGTTTGGAAAGGAAACTAGAGTTATAAGACAACTCGGCAAACGGAAGGCACATTCCAATTGATACCGAGGATATAACCTATTGTCTGAGCATGCTCTCAAGACTTGAGCATTTCCATATTCATCAGGGTTTTGCCAACATCTGTGCCAAGATCTTGGCAACACTTCATACTACCATGATGAATAGTGATGGAAGACGCAGATGCAAAGGAAGACAAACACTTTCTCGGATTTTACCTTAGTAATGCCAAGGAAACAAAATCTGGATGATCGACCGAGAGACATTTAGCACTCCGCTTCTAATGTTCTCCTTGATGTTCTAGGTACCACGATCATGCTTAAAAGCATCAACATGGCCATCAAGTAAAGGTCGGACTTCAGGAGCACAAAGGATCCATAAGGAACAACTTCTAGAATAAGTCACACAAAATCCTCATGGAGAATATGGTCAAATAGCTCAATCAAGAAACTACAAGGATAGATCTACCGGCTAGGTGTGTTGGCCAGAACATCAACCTTGTCAGGACCTACATCATAGATCTTGGAAAAGTTCCAACCATCATAGCTGCCTGAGATTCAGATCTGATTGGTAACAGGATATATCAGACAACATGTCTGGAAAAGAAAGTTTGCAACACAAACCGGCGAGATGACGTTGCAAGATTCTCAGGAAATGAACTACGATAGCAAGTTCCAAAACATGAGCTGGTTCTGCTACAAACTCGTGAACGCGCTGTCCAAGACAAGCATGACCACCTAGTAGTCTTATAATAAAACACTACCGATTTCAGGTGGGGAACCATCATCGAGGATATCGAAGTCCTTGCGTAAGTCTAGCCCTTAAGAAGAAACTTCTTCTCCTTGAACAAATCAATTAGTGGCTTGGTGTGCTAGGAATACATATAGAATGAAGGTTGCAAGTCTCCAAACCACAGAATACTTCGCACATATGCATGACTGACTTGGGATGATTCTAGAGGAAGCAAAACAAACCTTCCTCAAACTAGTAATAATGTACGTGCAATGCACGTTTATATTAGGTAGGATATTTGTTGCACGTTATATTAGGTCAGATATATCTGTTGCACGTTGGTATTTGATAAGATATCAATTAGTTTTTCACGGGAATGGTAATATATTAATTACATGGCAGATTTCAAGGGATAGCATTGAGTCAAAACGTGTTTATAGCCAATGGCAGTGGTGGGTAATTAAAGTGTTAAACGTGTTTGGTGCTTAACATTGGAGCCATTTCAACCGCTCGATAACATGAGTTGACGGTCGAGATGGTTTGGATCTGCCCATTTGGGTCTTTTTATATTCGTATAGATTCATGGCGGCAACTTGCACCTGATGCACATGAACTTGGAGAAAGTCACTTCTTACACCTTCATGAACGAAACATGAAGACATTGTTTAGAAAGTTTCCAACACTAGCTTGATGTCCAACAAAGTCATGGAGAAGATATGAATGTTGTCGATGGGCTCAACAACAATTCATCCAGATTTCCATATAAATGGAATTCCACAATTATGTGAACAAGTGATAGCATTGGTCAGACCCAAAAGATATAATGGTGTATGCTCGAGGAATCAACCACGAGTAAGAAAAAATTACGAACATCATTGGTTCTAATTTGATTTGATGATAGCCCACACTCAAATCAAAGTATTGACAAGATAGTAGATCCAACAATTGATCACAAGGATCAATCAATGAAGATATCATCTTTCTTCAACACACACATAAAAAAAGATATCCCTTAGTGATGAACTAAGTCAGACAAGCTTTTATCTTCCAACTCTCCAAGTTGTTGTTTGGCTTAACCAACTAGCTCAGGGGTATCCAACATGGATTCTTGGAGAAGGGGTGGTTTACAAGAAATCCACTTGATCACGAACTCAACATAGCGGTCAGGTGACAACCTGGTAACACTTCCGAGAAGATATTCGGAAAATCATGAACCATCGATATGTTAATAAGCTCGAGAACAATCTTGCCTTCGAGCGCAAGATGATGTGATCAAGAGAGTGATGGATTGACACAATCCTATCTCATTGATTGAGGAGTGCACCCGGGAAAATGGACTAGGTCACACGATAAACCTTAGGATGATGATTCAATAACCAACACACTAAGAGTAAGATTATTGTCCATTAACTACCAAGCAACAGAGTTGCTAGGAGTATTGATTTCACACATCACATTTTAGTTGTCAGCATTCCGGTTACAACCAACACGGAGACCGAGAGATGAATAATGATGGCGAGAGGTATCACTGCATCAAGAATTCATGAGAGATTGTGCAATTCTCACGTCATTCTTGATATGAAGGAGGGTGACACTCCAATGTAGAATAGACCAAAGGCTGGATTGGCAATTTGATCTATGGAATACAACTACTTTGACCAAATCCTCGAAATGGATGAGGTGCTGGAGTTTGTTTCTCCTAGTCATTCCGGAATAGAATGGCTTGACGGATCACAAGAATAATAGGCATTGATAACATGAATGCACAACTACTCCTGACTATCGACTGATACAATAGGGTGAGAATACAACTAAGAAGGGACAACTCAAAGGAAGATATCACTTTCCAAGTTGTGGATGCATAGATTAGTATGTCGAACAAAGCTCAACATATTTTTTCGGATAATCCATGCAGAAAGGTAAAGCTGGCAGATTCACAATTATCGAATGGAGAACTCATCAGGAGCACTCTTATTGTGATCTTTTAGTTCAAGAACTTCTGCCATAAGCAGTTCATGGTATTAGGAAGAAGGAAATACCACGGACCTCGAGGACTATTACAAAGGCCACTAATATCCTAAAGGAATGAGCAACACTATCAACAGGAAGTGAGTGGAGTGATTCTTGGGTCAAGAACCCAGGAATAGAATGCCTACTAACTAAATGGCATCACGGGATGCTTTCGAGAATGATGGCCAGAATTATCACACTGGGAATACAAGGCATGGCTGGATTACTAGGTGGTTCTATAAAATATCCTAGTGTCATAATAATAGCTTCAACATATATGTCGAGGCAACGGAGTGCCTCAACACACCGATTAGTGTGGTTAATCTGGCCTAAAAGGACATCAGGACAGGGAGGAAAGATTTGCAAATGCGTGAGACTATTTAGAGACCTGGGATGACTCGGATAGCATAACAGATGTAAATGCTCGAAAAGATTAGAGACATCCTGCAAAATGGTGGCATAACCACTTAGCATCACAATATCAAGGTTCCAAGATCAACTATCAACACACGGAAATAGTAGGAACTGAACTGAGACTTGAATCAATCAATCTTATAAGTCTACGGATTAGTAACACGTGATCCTGATAGAAAAGACAAAGCCTAGTTCCTTAACACCGTAGAAAAGATGAGGGTGACTTGGATCAGAAGGACATAAGGTAAAGGAGTAAAAAGAGCCTTATGTTCCCTTCCACAATGAATTCCCTGATATAACTAAATCATTTCTAGACTCGACTTCGACCAGTTTAGCTTGGTAATCCTACAGGCAGTCAGGCTCTGATACCAAAGCTGTCAGGACCCCAATCCTAAGTCACACCAATCTAGCATGTAACACATCATATCACTCTGCGGCCTCACGCAGGTATTCCCACGGGTGCTACCTTACCTGGCTCGGGACCGTTTGCGCCTTTTGGCTCACGTATATGATAGTGTCGCTAGCATCCATATGACAAAGAACCCGGGGCGACATGACTAGTCGTAAACCCAAAGTGGCACTAACTTACAGGGACAGGCATACATGACCCAGCAACGAACATGTCAGTCATTAGCGGGTGAATCCGGGCTGTAGCAGCTGGGCTAACAGGACCCCAAAGAATCCGGGCTATAGCAGGCTAACAGGACTCTGGTAGACACCGCGTGACATTTCCCCGAAGGGACAGACACAGGAACGAAGAGGGACACATGCCGGCCAGTCTAAGTGTTCTGGTGCAATAGCAAGCTACCATGGCTCAGTGAAAGCACTAGGAGACATTTCCCGGTAAGAGATGCTACCAAGGATAAACAACTTGGTTGTCTGATCCCACACATACCAAGCATTTCAAATCATACACACAATATGCATGATATGTGCAAATACAACATGGCATCACAACAAAACTCTACAACTCAAAGTACTTATTCATTAGGCTCCGAGGAGCCAAGTATTACAAGCATGGGTCTCATGACCCAACATACAGAGCATACAAGCAACAAGCACATGCGGAAGCTTAACTTGTCTGAGTACAGACAATTACAAATGAAAAGGCTGAGAAGCCTGACTATCTACAAGACCCTGCAGAGGGCACAAGATCGTAGCTGAGGTAACAAGCTAAACATCGAAGTCCACGCAGAACTACTAGCGAGACTGAAGTCTCTCTGCAAAACTTAAATTAAGAAAACGTGAGTACAAATGTACCCAGCAAGACTTACATCACAACTATCTACATATGCATCAGTATCAACAAAGGGGGTGGTGGAGTTTAACTGCAGCAAGCCAGCTTTGACTGTGGCTACCCTGAACTACGACTTCGAGTAACTCTTTTGAGGTGGCGCACATGAGTCCACATATTCACCATATCGATACACCACTATGGATCCGCTCCCGTCTCCCTACGAGAAGGCCATCCATAGCACTCACGCTTATCTTGCGCATTTTAGAGTATCCACTTTCACTTGTCTATGAACTGTACAGGCAACCCAGAAGTCCTTTACCGCGGACATGGCTATTCGAATAGATGATGTTAACCCTGCAGGGGTGTACTTCTTCACACACGCTCTCGCCACTTACCACCATGTACACGTCGTGTATCTCGGCAACCTTCAAGCGGAAGCCTGGCGAGGTAGTCGGCCACGACCTGACTAACCACACAAGTCTCTACTCCAGGTTTATCGCCTATTTGGGTTCCATGTGCAAGGATATCCGGCCGGGGTGTCGCTCACGGCCCCAAACGATGTGAGCAGGGTTCCCAAGCCCACCAAACGGACGACGCTTGGTACATCGTGCCACTGCGTCTAGTCTGTCCCAAGCCCACCTGTACTGGGTGCAACTTGGTAGACTACTAGCACTACCTACAAACACCAGAAACTAGTTGCAACTCCTGGACAGAGATCAGGTTGATTAATAAGCCGAGAGGGGTCGAGTTACCAGAACCCAATGTGTGGTAGTAGCTATTCATGGATCACAAACACAGAACTCAGTTCCTGAGGACGGTTTCGATGAGACAACCCACCATGTACTCCTACAAGGCGTCTCACCGCTACCTTTACCAAATCGTGTTCACACACTTAGCTCTCAACAGTAGGACATGTTCACAACTTTCCAATTCATCCCCAATGAATCAGACCTGACACAACTCTAACCAATAGCAGGCATGACAAACAAGCATGAATGAGTAGGCACATCAGGGCTCAAACAACTCCTACTCATGCTAGTGGGTTTCATCTATTTACTGTGGCAATGACAGGTCATGCAGAGGAAAGGGGTTCAACTACCGCAGCATGTAACAATTGAATTGTTGTTGTCCTAATGCAGTAAAAGAGAGCAGGAGCGAGAGAGTGGGATTTTATCAGAATGAACAAGGGGGTTCTGCTTGCCTGTCACTTCTAAAGATAGTATAGTTCTTCATCAGTGTCATCGATCTCATCGTCGGAACCGCGTCTACTGAGAGGGGACAAATACCGGCAAACAAGGAAGAACACAATCAATGCAATGCAAAAATATGATGCATGATCATGACATGGCAATATGATGTGATTTGAGCTAATGCAACTAACATCGATCTAAATGAAGTTGGTTTGAATACAAGATTCAAATTCAAACTCCATATGTGATTATTCAAATGCCATTTAATTGATTTGACCCGATCAGCAGGCATAAGTTGCTCAAACATGCATGAAAATGACATAAACAGATTCTTTGCATTTTTTATGATCATTTTTCATATATATAACTTATTTCCGTTGGAGTTATAGATTATTTTCTATAATTTTTTGAAGTTTTGACTATTTTCTGGAATTTTTAGATATTTCTAAAATAGAAATAATCCTGAAAAGGGTTCATTGTTTCATGCCTGCGTCAGCAAATCAACAGCACTGACCAGGGTGAAAACTGATCGGTGGGGCCTACCTATCATTGACTCAGGGTTTGATTTACTGGGTGATTAGCACCTAAGCTAATCCTGCCACGTCAGCATCACCGGATTAAGTGCCGCGACCTCATAGTGCGGCGGCGGCTCGTCGGGGTGGTGCTAGGGTAGCGGCTGGGTGCACTGAGGGCACCAGGAGGGAGCCCTCGCTCGCCCGCATCCAGGAAGGCATGCAGCTGGGTGCAAGGAGGCCGGGGTTGATGGTGGCGACCACTTGGGCGATGGCCGGAGCTACGACGTCGAGTGGGACGGGCTACAGAGCATGACAGGAGGCGCGATTGGTGGCACTGGGAAGCTGACGACCGGCTGAGCACGTACCAGTGCTCGGACGCGAGCGAAACTCGCTCTAGCCACGGCGGCTTCATGGCCTGCGGCCGGAAGCTCTCGGCTCCGACAAAAAACGAGCTAGTGAAGAGGAACGGAGGGGGAGAGCATGGAGGAAGGAGCAGGAGCTCACAAGGGGTCGGGGAAGCAGCTCAGCGGGCTCGGGGAAGCATCTGCGACGGCAAATCGAGGCGGCGGTCGTCGGTGGCCGAACTCAAAGACAAAGACGATGGTGGCTGCTCGGGGCCTCCGTGCTTCTTTCCTTCGGTGCAGAGGTGAAGCGCGAGGTGACGGAGGCTCTGTACGGCTCAGGGATGCAAGGCGACGACGGTGTGCGCGACAGCTCACGGCGGCGTGCTCGGGCGTGTGAGGAGGAGAGCGAGGGAGAGAGACAGAGGACCAGCTGAGGACGGGGGAGAGTAGGAGGAGAACCAGGGAAGTGCATGGCTCTCACAGGCGCGTCGGGGTAGCGGCTGGAAGCAGGAGGTGGCGCGACGCATGGTCGCGCGCATCGGGCACGCACCTCCCATCCTTCTGGCGAGAGAAGGGAGATGACTGGCACGGGCTAGCACAGTGCTGGGCCGGCCAGATGGGCTGCACAAGTGAGGCCAGGTAAGTTTGCGCTCCTTTTTATTTTTTTTGTTTTTTGTTTTCTGTTTTTCAATTCTGGTTTAAAATAATACTAAACCATTTCATAAAATCCTGGAAATAATTATAGGTGCTTTCTGAATTATTCCAGTGACCCTTAACAATTTCCAACATTTTTGGAGCATCTAAAATATATATAACAATTAAATAGCTCCAATTCAAATATGTTTGAATTAATTCAAAGTCCAATTATGTCCTGCAAAAATGTGAACCATTTTTGGTAGATGCTTCCACCTTGATCCAGAAATGATGAACATTTTTAAAGGGCATTTTGGAATCATTGAAAACTATTTTACTTGAACCTATTTGAATTCCTTTGATGCTAGGGTTTGAACATCCCCATTTCAAAATTTCATGAAAGTTAAACATGATGCAAGCAAGATGCAAACACTAGGCAATACCAGAAGCTAGGGATGTGACAGTTTCGCAATGCACCGGGTATTTGTCGGATTGCCGGAAGGGGTTCCAGGCAGGCCACGGGGAGTTATTGGGCTTATTGGGCCGACGAGGGAAGCACACCAGTGCACAAGGGGCTGGTACGCCCCACCTCTAGGCCCGCCGGCGTTAGGGAAGGAAAAGGGGGAGGGCTAGCCCCTCCTGCCTTCCCTTCCACATGAGATAAAGGAAGGGGGAGGGGTGCCTCCCCTCCTGCCTTCTCCCCAGCGCCAAGAAAGGAACGGGATAGGGCAGGAGCCAAGGGCGGCCGCCGGCCCTGTTTGGGGCACCCTAGGCTGCCTTCCCTCCTCCCCCACCTATATATATGAGAGGAGGGGGAGGACAACAAACACCATGATCAAAGCCGTGTGCGGCGTGATGCCTACTACACAACCTTCTTCTTGTAGACATTGTTGGGCCTGCAAGTGCACAAGTTTCTAGGACAGTAGCAAATTTCCCTCAAGTGGATGACCTAAGGTTTATCAATCCGCGGGAGGCATAGGATGAAGATGGTCTCTCTCAAGCAACCCTGCAACCAAATAACAAAGAGTCTCTTGTGTCCCCAACACACCCGATACAATGGTAAATTGTATAGGTGCACTAGTTCAGCGAAGAGATGGTGATACAAGTGCAATATGGATGGTAGATATAGGTTTTTGTAAACTGAAAAGATAAAAACAGCAAGGTAGCAAGCGGTAAAAGTGAGCGTAAACGGTATTGCAATGATAAGAGACAAGGCCTAGGGTTCATACTTTCACTAGTGCAAGTTCTCTCAACAATAATAACATAATTGGATCATATTACTATCCCTCAACAACAAAGATTCACTCCAAATTCACTAATAGCGGAGAACAAACGAAGAGATTATGGTAGGGTACGAAACCACCTCAAAGTTATTCTTTCCAATCAATCCATTGCGCTATTCCTATAAGTGTCACAAACAGCCCTAGAGTTCGTACTAGAATAACACCTTAAGATACAAATCAACCAAAACCCTAATGTCACCTAGATACTCCAATGTCACCTCAAGTATCCGTGGGTATGATTATACGATATGCATCACACAATCTCAATTCATCTACTCAATCCAACACAAAGTACCTCAAAGAGTGCCCAAAGTTTCTACCGGAGAATCACGACGAAAACGTGTGCCAACCCCTATGCATAGGTTCATGGGCGGAACCCACAAGTTGGTCACCAAAACATACATCAAGTGGCACGTGATATCCCATTGTCACCACAGATACGCACGGCAAGACATACATCACGTGTTCTCAAATCTTTAAAGACTCAATCCAATAAGATAACTTCAAATGGGAAACTCAATCCATTACAAGTGAGAAGGGGGGAGAAGAAACATAAGATCCAACTATAATAGCAAAGATCGCGCTACATCAAGATCGTGCCAAATCAAGAACACGAGAGAGAGAGAGATCAAACACATAGCTACTGGTACATACCCTCAGCCCCGAGGGTGAACTACTCCCTCCTCGTCATGGAGAGCGTCGGGATGATGAAGATGACCATCGATGAGGGTTCCCCCCTACGGCAGGGTGCCGGAACAGGGTCCCGATTAGGTTTTTTGGTGGCTACAGAGGCTTGCGGCGGCGGAACTCCAGATCTAATCTCTGTTCTGGAAGTTTTAGGATACGACGGTATATATGGGTGAAGGAGGTACGTCGGGGGATCCACGGGGGCCCCATGAGACAGGGGGCACGCCCCCACCCTCGTGGGCAGCTCTGGTATCTTCTGACGTGCACTCCAAGTTCCTTGGGTCTTATCCGGTGAGAAAATCACGTTCCAAAAAGGATTTTACTGTTTGGACTCCGTTTGATATTCCTTTTCCTCGAAACACTGAAATAGGCATAAAACAGCAAATCTGGGCTGGGCCTCCGGTTAATAGGTTAGTCCCAAAAATAATATAAAAGTGGATAATAAATCCCAATATTGCCTAAAACAGTAGATAATATAGCATGGAGCAATCAAAAATTATAAATACGTTGGAGACGTATCAAGCATCCCCAAGCTTAATTCCTGCTCGTCCTCGAGTAGGTAAATGATAAAAAAGATAATTTTTGATGTGGAATGCTATTTGGCATAGTTTCAATGTAATTCTTCTTACTTGTGATATGAATATTCAGATCCGAAAGATTCAAGACAAAAGTTCATATTGACAAAAAAATAATAATACTTCAAGCATACTAACTAAGCAATTATGTCCTCTCAAAATAACATGGCCAAAGAAAGTTCATTACTACAAAATCATATAGTTTAGTCATGCTCCATTTTCGTCACACAAGAATGTTCTCATCATGCACAACCCCGATGACAAGCCAAGCAATTGTTTCATACTTTTAGTAATCTCAAACTCATAAACCTTCACGCAATACATGAGCGTGAGCCATGGATATAGCACTATGGGTGGAATAGAATATGATTATGGGGGTTATGTGGAGAAGACAAAAAGGAGAAATTCTCACACCAACGAGGCTAATCAATGAGCTATGGAGATGCCCATTGATTGATGTTGATGCAAGGAGTAGGGATTGCCATGCAACGGATGCACTAGAGCTATAAATGTATGAAAGCTCAACAAAAGAAACTAGTGGGTGTGCATCCAACTTGCTTGATCACGAAGACCTAGGGCACTTGAGGAGGCCCATCGTTGGAATATACAAGCCAAGTTCTATAATGAAAAGTTCCCACTAGTATATGAAAGTGACAAAACAAGAGACTCTCTATTATGAAGACTATGGTGCTACTTTGAAGCACAAGTGTGGTAAAAGGATAGTAGCATTGCCCCTTTTTATTTTTTTCTCTTTTTATTTTTTTGGGCCTTCTTTTTTTTGGCCTTTTTTTGGGACAATGCTCTATTGAATGATGATCATCACACTTCTATTTATTTACAACTCAATGATTACAACTCGATACTAGAACAAAGTATGACTCTATATGATTGCCTCCGGCGGTGTACCGGGATATGCAATGAATCAAGAGTGACAAGTATGAAAGAATTATGAACGGTGGATTTGCCACAAATACTATGTCAACTACATGATCATGCTAAGCAATATGACAATGATGAATGTGTCATGAAGAACGGTATGGTGGAAAGTTGCATGGCAATATATCTCGGAATGGCTATGGAAATGCCATAATAGGTAGGTATGGTGGCTGTTTTGAGGAAGATATAGGGAGGTTTATGTGTGAAAGAGCGTATCATATCATGGGGTTTGGATGCACCGGCGAAGTTTGCACCAACTCTCAATGTGAGAAAGGGTAATGCACGGTACCGTAGAGGCTAGCAATGATGGAAGGGTGAGAGTGCGTATAATCCATGGACTCAACATTAGTCATAAAGAACTCATATACTTATTGCAAAAATCTACAAGTCATCAAAAACCAAAGCACTACGCGCATGCTCCTAGGGGGATAGATTGGTAGGAAAAGACCATCGCTCGTACCCGACCGCCACTCATAAGGAGGACAATCAAATAACACCTCATGTTTCAAATTTGTTACATAACGTTTACCATACGTGCATGCTACGGGACTTGCAAACTTAAACGCAAGCATTTCTCAAATTCACAACCACTCAACTAGCACAACTTTGATATCATTACCTCCATATCTCAAAACAATCATCAATCATCAAACTTCTTTTAGTATTCAACACACTCATAAGAATTCTTACAAATCTTTTGTGCTTAGTATATTAGGATTTTAAGCAAATTACCATGCTATTTAAGACTCTCAAAATAATATAAGTGAAGCATGAGAGTTCATATATTTCTTCAAAATAAAACTGCCAACGTGCTCTAAAAGATATAAGTGAAGCACTAGAGCAAACAACAAATTACTCTGAAAGATATAAGTGAAGATCAATGAGTAGTCGAATAATTATGCAACTATGTGAAGACTCTCCCATTTTAAGAATTTCAGATCTTGGTACTTTATTCAAACATCAAGCAAAGATAAAGAAAAATAAAATGACGCTCCAAGCAAAACACATAGCATGTGGTGAATAAAAATATAGCTCCAAGTAAAGTTACCGATGAACGAAGACAAAAGAGGGGATGCCTTCCGGGGCATCCCCAAGCTTAGACGCTTGGTTATCCTTGAATATTGCCTTGGGGTGCCTTGGGCATCCCCAAGCTTAGGCTCTTGCCACTCCTTATTCCATAGTCCATCGAATCTTTACCCAAAACTTGAAAACTTCACAACACAAAACTTAACAGAAAACTCGTGAGCTCCTTTAGTGAAAGAAAAAAAAACACCACTTCATGGTACTGTAATGAACTCATTCTTTATTTATATTGGTGTTAAACCTACTGTATTACAACTTCTCTATGGTTTATAAATTATTTTACTAGCCATAGATTCATCAAAATAAGCAAACAACACATAGAAAACAGAATCTGTCAAAAACAGAACTGTCTGTAGTAATATGTAACTAACGCAAACTTATGGAACTCCAAAAATTCTAAAATAAATTGGTGGACCTGAGTAATTTGTCTAGTAATCATATGCAAAAAGAATCAACTAAATAGCACTCTCCAGTAAAAAGTTGAAGCTAATTTCATGAGCGCTAAAGTTTCTGTTTTTTACAGCATGATCATAAAGACTTCACCCAAGTCTTCCCAAAGGTTCTACTTGGCACAAACACTAACTAAAACATAAAACCACATCTAAACAGAAGCTAGATGGGTTATTTATTCCTAAACAGAACCAAAAAGCAAGAAACCAAAATAAAATTGGGTTGCCTCCCAACAAGCGCTATCGTTTAACGCCCCTAGCTAGGCATGATGATTTCAATGATGCTCACATAAAAGATAGGAATTGAAACATAAAGGGAGCATCATGAAGAATATGACTAGCACATTTAAGTCTAACCCACTTCCTATGCATAGGGATTTTGTGAGCAAACAACTTATGGGAACAAGAATCAACTTGCATAGGAAGGTAAAACAAGCATAACTTCAAAACTTTAAGCACAAAGAGAGGAAACTTGATATTATTGCTATTCCTACAAGCATATATTCCTCCCTCATAATAATTTTCAGTAGCATCATGAATGAATTCAACAATATAACCAGCACCTAAATCATTCTTTTCATGATCTACTAGCATAGAAATTTTATTACTCACCACATAAGCAAATTTTTTCTCATGAATAATAGTGGGAGCAAACTCAACAAAATAACTATCATGTGATTGAAAATTAAGATCAAGATGACAAGTTTCATGGTTATCATTATTCTTTATATCATAGGTGTCATCACAATAATCATCATAGATAGGAGGCATGCTTTCATCATAGTAAATTTTCTCATCAAAGCCTGGGGGACAAAAAGTATCATCTTCATCAAACATAGCTTCCCCAAGCTTGTGGCTTTGCATATCATTAGCATCATGATATTCAAGGAATTCATACTAACAACATTGCAATCATGCTCACCATACAAAGATTTAGTGCCAAACATTTTAATGCATTCTTTTTCTAACACTTTAGCACAATTTTCCTTTCCATCATACACACGAAAGATATTTAAAAGGTGAAGCGTATGAGGTAAACTCAATTCCATTTTTTTGTAGTTTTCTTTTATAAACTAGACTAGTGATAAAACAAGAAACAAAAATATTCGACTGCAAGATCTAAAGATATACCTTCACTTACCTAGCCTCCCCGGCAACGGCGCCATAAAAGAGCTTGATGTCTACTACACAACCTTCTTCTTGTAGACGTTGTTGGGCCTGTAAGTGCACAGGTTTGTAGGACAGTAGCAAATTTCCCTCAAGTAGATGACCTAAGGTTTATCAATCCGCGGGAGGCGTAGGATGAAGATGGTCTCTCTCAAGCAACCCTGCAACAAAATAACAAAGAGTCTCTTGTGTCCCCAACACACCCGATACAATGGTAAATTGTATAGGTGCACTAGTTCGGCGAAGACATGGTGATACAAGTGCAATATGGATGGTAGATATAGGTTTTTGTAAACTGAAAAGATAAAAACAGCAAGGTAGCAAGCGGTAAAAGTGAGCGTAAACGGTATTGCAATGATAGGAGACAAGGCCTAGGGTTCATACTTTCACTACTGTAAGTCCTCTCAACAATGATAACATAATTGGATCACATAACTATCCCTCAACATGCCACAAAGAGTCACTCCAAAGTCACTAATAGCGGAGAACAAACGAAGAGATTATGGTAGGGTACGAAACCACCTCAAAGTTATTCTTTCCAATCAATCCATTGAGCTATTCCTATAAGTGTCACAAACAGCCCTAGAGTTCGTACTAGAATAACACCTTAAGATACAAATCAACCAAAACCCTAATGTCACCTAGATACTCCAATGTCACCTCAAGTATCCGTGGGTATGATTATACGATATGCATCACACAATCTCAATTCATCTACTCAATCCAACAGAAAGTACCTCAAAGAGTGCCCAAAGTTTCTACTGAAGAATCACGATGAAAACGTGTGCCAACCCCTATGCATAGGTTCATGGGCGGAACCCGCAAGTTGGTCACGAAAACATACATCAAGTGGCACGTGATATCCCATTGTCACCACAGATAAGCACGGCAAGACATACATCAAGTGTTCTCAAATCTTTAAAGACTCAATTCAATAAGATAACTTCAAAGGGGAAACTCAATCCATTACAAGAGAGAATAGGGGGAGAAGAAACATAAGATCCAACTATAATAGCAAAGCTCACGATACATCAAGATCGTGCCAAATCAAGAACACGAGAGAGTGAGTGAGAGAGAGAGAGAGAGATATCAAACACATAGCTACTGGTACATACCCTCAGCCCCGAGGGTGAACTACTCCCTCCTCGTCATGGAGAGCGCCGGGATGATGAAGATTGCCACCGGTGAGGGTTACCCCTCCGGCAGGGTGCCGGAACAGGGTCCCGGTTAGGTTTTTTGGTGGCTACAGAGGCTTGCGGCGGCGGAACTCCAGACCTAATCTCTGTTCTGGAAGTTTTAGGGTACAACGGTATATATGGGTGAAGGAGGTACGTCGGGGGAGCCACGGGGGCCCCACGAGGCAGGGGGCGCGCCCCAGGGGGGTGGGCGCGCCCCCACCCTCATGGGCAGCTCTGGTATCTTCTGACATGCACTCCAAGTTCCCTGGGTCTTATCCGGTGAGAAAATCACGTTCCAAAAAGGATTTTTCTGTTTGGACTCCGTTTGATATTCCTTTTCCTCAAAACACTGAAATAGGCATAAAACAGCAAATTTGGGTTGGGCCTCCGGTTAATAGGTTAGTCCCAAAAATAATATAAAAGTGGATAATAAAGCCCAATATTGCCTAAAACATTAGATAATATAGCATGGAGCAGTCAAAAATTATAGATACGTTGGAGACGTATCACGGCGCGCCGTGTCCCTCTAGTTGTAGTTCCTCCTCTGTCCATGTCCGTTGTGCTTAGCGAAGCCCTATGGATAGTTTCACCACTTCCGTCACCATGCCATCGTGATGCCGGAAATCATCTACTACTTCGCCTCTCTTGCTGGATCCAGAAGGCGAGGACCTCATCGATTTGAACGTGTGCTGAATACGGAGGTGCCGTACGATCGGTACTTGACCAGGACGGATCATGAAGGTGTACGACTACATCAACTACGTTGATAAACGCTTCTGCTTAGCTATCTACAAGGGTATGTAGATGCTCCCCCCCTCTCGTAGATATGCATCTCCATGGATAGATCTTGCGTGTGCATAGATTTTTTTTTGTTTTCCATGCAACGTTCCCCAACAGTGGTATCATGAGCCAGGTCTATGCGTAGATGATTTGCACGAGTAGAACACAAAGGAGTTGTGGGTGGTGATGTTCATACTGCTTACCACCAATGTCTTATTTTGATTCGGCGGCATTGTAGGATGAAGTGGCCCGGACTAACCTTACATGTCCATGCACATGAGACCGGTTCGGCCGACTGACATGCAACTTGTTTTGCCTAAAGGTAGCTGGTGGGTGTCTGTTTCTCCTACTTTAGTTAAATCGAATTTGACTACGATCAGTCCTTGCAGAAGGTTAAAACAGCAAACTTGATAATCACTGTTGTGGATTTGCGTAGGTAAGAACGGTTTTTGCTAGTTGCCCATAGCAGCCACATAAAACTTGCAACGACAAAGTAGAGGACGTATAACTTGTTTTTGCAGGGCATGTTGTGATGTGATATGGTCAAGATATGATGTGATATATAATGATGTATGATATGATATGATCATGTTTTATAATAAGTTCACGACTTGCATGTCAATGAGTATGACAACCAACAGGAGCCTTAGGGTTGTCTTTAATTATTGTATGACCTGCGTGTCAATCATTTAAGTGCCATGTAATTGCTTTACTTTATCGCTATGTGTTAGCAATAGTTGTAGAAGCAATAGGTGGCGAGATGACCCTGACACTACGATGGAGATCAAGGTGTCGTGCCAGTGACAATGGGGACCAAGCCGATGCTTTGGAGATGGAGATCAAAAGCACAAGATAATGATGGCCATATCATGACACATATTTTTGATTGCATGTGATGTTTATCCTTTATGCATCTTATTTTGCTTAGAACGACAGTAGCATTATAAGATGATCCCTTCACTTAATTTCAAGATAAAAAGTGTTCCCCCTGAGTATGCACTGTTGCCAAGGTTTGTCGTTTCGAAGCACCTCATGATGATCGGATGTGATAGACTCTACGTTCACATACAACAGGTGTAAGCCAGTTTTGCACATGCAGAATACTTGGGTTAAACTTGACGAACCTAGCATGTACAGACATGGTCTCGGAACACTAGAGGCCAAAAGGTCGAACATGAGTCATATGGTAGATATGATCAACATAGAGATGTTCACCATTGAAGACTACCCCATCTCATGTGATGATCGGACATAGGTTAGTTGATTTGGATCATGTATCACTTAGACAACTTGAGGGATGTTGATTTAAGTGGGAGTTCATTAGTAATTTGATTATTTGAACTAAAATTTATCATGAACATAGTCTTAATAGTTATTTCATATCTATGTTGTAGATCAATGGCCCATGCTACCGTTCCCTTGAATTTTAATGCGTTCCTAGAGAAAGCTAAGTTCAAAGATGATGGCAGCAACTACACGGGCTGGGTCCATAACTTGAGGATTATCCTCATTGCTGTAAACAAGAATTATGTCCTTGATGCACCACTAGGTGACAGGCCTACTGTAGGAGTTGCTGTAGATGTTATGAACGTCTGGCAGGCTCGATATGATGACTACTCAATAGTTCAGTGTGCCATGCTTTACGGCTTGGAACCGGGACTTCAAAGACGTTTTGAACGCCATGGAGCATATGAGATGTTCCAAGAACTGAAGTTGATATTTCAAGAAAATGCCCGAGTTGAGAGATATGAAGTATCCAACAAGTTTTATAGCTGTAAGATGGAGGAGAACAGTTCTGTCAGTGAACACATACTCAAAATGTCTGGGTATCATAACCACTTAACTCAGTTGGGAATTGATCTCCCGGTTGAGAGTGTTATTGACAGAGTTCTTCAGTCACTGCCACCAAGCTACAAAGGCTTCGTGATGAACTATAATATGCAAGGGATGACGAAAACGATTCCCGAGCTCTTCGCGATGCTGAAATCGGCGGAGGTAGAAATCAAGAAGAGCATCAAGTATTGATGGTTAACAAGACCACTAGTTTCAAGAAAAAGGGCAAGGGAAAGAAAGGGAACTTCAAGAAGAATGGCAAGCAAGTTGTCGCTCCCGTGAAGAAGCCCAAAGCTGGACCCAAGCTTGAAACTGAGTGCTTCTACTTCAAAGGAAATGGTCACTGGAAGCGGAACTGCCCCAAATACTTGGTGGATAAGAAGGATGGCAAAGTGAAAAAAGGTATATTTGATATACATGTTATTGATGTGTACCTTACTAATGCTCGCAGTAGCGCCTGGGTATTTGATACTGGTTCGGTTGCTCATATTTGTAACTTGAAATAGGAGCTGCGGAATAAGCGAAGATTGGCTAAGGACAAGGTGACGATGCGCATCGGGAATGGTTCCAAGGTTGATGTGATCACCGCCGGCACGCTACCTCTACCTTCGTGATTAGTCTTAGACCTCAATATTTGTTATTCGGTGCCAACATTGAGCATGAACATTTTATCTGGATCTTGTTTAATGTGAGACGGTTATTCATTTAAGTTGGAAAATAATGGCTATTCTATTTATATGAGTAATATCTTTTATGGTCATGCACCTTTGATGAATGGTCTATTCTTGTGGAATCTCGATCGTAGTGATACACATATTCATAATATTGATGCCAAAAGATGCAAAGTTGATAACGATAGTGCAACATACTTGTGGCACTACTATTTAGGTCATATTGGTGTAAAGCGCATGAAGAAACTCCATGTGGATGGACTTTTGGAATCACTTGATTATGAATCATTTGATACTTGCGAACCATGCCTCATGGGTAAGATGACTGAAACTCTGTTCTCCGGAACAATGGTGTGAGCTAATGAATTATTGGAAATAATACATACCGATGTATGCGGTCCGATGAGTGTGAGGCACGCGGCGGGTATCGTTATTTTCTAACCTTCATAGATGATTTGAGTAGGTATGGGTATATCTACTTGATGAAACACAAGCCTGAAACATTTGGAAAGTTCAAAGAATGTCAGAGTGAAGTGGAGAATCATCATAACAAGAAAATAAAGTTTCTAAGATCTGATCGCGGGGGCGAATATTTGAGCTACGAGTTTGGCCTTCATTTAAAACAATGTGGAACTGTTTCACAACTCACGCTCCTGGAATACCACAGAGTAATGGTGTGTCCGAACAGCGTAACCGTACTTTATTAGATATGGTGCGTTCTATGATGTCTCTTACCATTTTGCCTTTATGATTTTGGGGTTATGCATTAGAGACATCCGCATTCACATTAAATAAGGCACCGTCTAAATCCGTTGAGGCGACACCATATGAACTATGGTTTGATAAGAAACCTAAGTTGTCGTTTCTTAAAGTTTGGGGATGTGACACTTATGTCAAAAGGCTACAGTCTGATATGCTCGAACCCAAATCGAAGAAGTGTGTCTTCATAGGATACCCTAAAAAACTATTGGGTACACCTTCTACCACAGATCCGAAGGCAAGATCTTTGTTGCTAAGAATGGGCCATTCCTAGAGAACGGGTTTCTCTCGAAACAAGTGAGTGGGAGGAAAGTAGAACTCGATGAGGTAGTTGTACCTTCTCTCGAATTGGAAAGTGGTACATCAGAGAAAACAGTTCCCATGATGCCTACACCAACTATAGAGGAAGCTAATGATGATGATCATGAAACTTCAGATCAAGTTATTACTGAGCCTCGTAGGTCGACCAGAACACGTACCGCACCATGGTGGTATGGTAATCCTGTCCTAGAAGTCATGTTTTTAGACAACGGCGAACCTACGAACTATGAAGAAGCTATGATGAGCCCAGGTTCCGACAAATGGCTTGAGGCCATGAAATCTGAGATAGGATCCATGTATGGGAACAAAGTAGGGACTTTGGTGGACTTGCCCGATGGTCGGCAAACCATTGAGGATAAATGGATATTCAACAAGAAGACGGACGCTGATGGTAATATCACTGTCTACAAAGCTCGATGATGTCTACTACACAACCTTCTTCTTGTACACGTTGTTGGGCCTCCAAGTGCAGAGGTTTGTAGGACAGTAGCAAATTTCCCTCAAGTGGATGACCTAAGGTTTATCAATCCGTAGGAGGTGTAGGATGAAGATGGTCTCTCTCAAGCAACCCTGCAACCAAATAACAAAGAGTCTCTTGTGTCCCCAACACACCCAATACAATGGTAAATTGTATAGGTGCACTAGTTCGGCAAAGAGATGGTGATACAAGTTCAATATGGATGGTAGATATAGGTTTTTGTAAACTGAAAATATAAAAACAGGAAGGTAACAAGTGGTAAAAGTGAGCGTAAACGGTATTGCAATGATAGGAAACAAGGCCTAGGGTTCATACTTTCACTAGCGCAAGTTCTCTCAACAATAATAGCATAATTGGATCATATAACTATCCCTCAACATGCAACAAAGAGTCACTCCAAAGTCACTAATAGCGGAGAACAAACGAAGAGATCATGGTAGGGTACGAAGCCACCTCAAAGTTATTCTTTCCAATCAATCCGTTGGGCTATTCCTATAAGTGTCACAAACAGCCCTAGAGTTCGTACTAGAATAACACCTTAAGACACAAATCAACCAAAACCCTAATGTCACCTAGATAATCCAATGTCACCTCAAGTATCTGTGGGTATGACTATACGATATGCATCACACAATCTCAGATTCATCTATTCGATCCAACACAAAGTACTTCAAAGAGTGCCCAAAGTTTCTACCGGAGAATCACGAAGAAAACGTGTGCCAACCCCTATGCATAGGTTCATGGGCGGAACCCGCAAGTTGATCACCAAAACATACATCAAGTGAGTCACGTGATATCCCATTGTCACCACAGATACGCACGACAAGACATACATCAAGTGTTCTCAAATCTTTAAATACTCAATTCAATAAGATAACTTCAAAGAGAAAACTCAATCCATTACAAGAGAGAAGAGGGGGAGAAGTAACATAAGATCCAACTATAATAGCAAAGCTCTCGATACATCAAGATCGTGCCAAATCAAGAACATGAGAGAGAGAGAGAGAGAGAGATCAAACACATAGCTACTGGTACATACCCTCAACCCCGAGGGTGAACTACTCCCTCCTCGTCATGGAGAGCGCCGAGATGATGAAGATGGCCACCGGTGAGGATTCCCCCCTCCGGCAGGGTGCCGAACAGGGTCCCGGTTGACTTTTGGTGGCTACAGAGGCTTGCGGCGGCGGAACTCCTGATCTAATCTCTGTTCTGGAAGTTTTAGGGTACGTGAGTATATATGGGTGCAGGAAGTACGTCGGTGGAGCTTCGGGGGCCCCACGAGGCAGGGGGCGCGCCCTAGGGGGTGGGTGTGCCCCCCACCCTCGTGGGCACCTCCCTTCTCTCCTGACGTAGGGTCCAAGTCCATCCGGTAGCTTTCCTTCCAAAAATAACTTCTCCAGTTGATTTTGTTCCGTTTCGACTCCGTTTGATATTCCTTTTCTCCGAAACACTGAAATAGGCAAAAACATCAATTCTGGGCTGGGCCTCCGGTTAATAGGTTAGTCCCAAAAATAATATAAAAGTGGATAATAAAGCCCAATATTGCCCAAAATAGTAGATAATATAGCATGGAGCAATAAAAAATTATAGATACGTTGGAGACGTATCACTCGACTGGTCACAAAAGGTTTTCGACAAGTTCAAGGGGTGGACTACGATGAGACTTTCTCACCCGTACTGATGCTTAAGTCTGTCCATATCATGTTAGCAATTTCCGCATTTTATGAGTATGAAATCTGGCAAATGGACGTCAAAACTGCATTCCTTAACGGGTTTCTTAAAGAAGAGTTGTATATGATGCAACCAGAAGGTTTTGTCGATCTTACGATCCATTTATGGACTGGTGCAAGCATCTCGGAGTTGGAATATACGCTTTGATGATGTGATCAAAGCATATGGTTTTATACAGACTTACAAAGAAGTCTGTATTTACAAGAAAGTGAGTGGGAGCTCTGCAGCATTTCTAGTGTTATATGTGGATGACATATTACTGATTGGAAATGATATATAATTTCTGAATAGCATAAAAGGGTACTTAAATAAGAATTTTTCAATGAAAGACCTTAGTGAAGTTGCTTATATATTGGGCATCGAGATCTATAGGGATAGATCAAGATGCTTAATAGGACTTTCACAAAGCACATACCTTGACAAAGTTCTGAAGAAGTTCAAAATGGACCAATCAAAGAAAGGGTTCTTGCATGTGTTGCAAGGTGTGAAATTGAGTCAGACTCAAAGTCCGACCACGGCAGAAGATAGAGAGAAAATGAAAGTCATTCCCTATGCCTCAGCCATAGGTTCTATTATGTATGCCATGTTGTGTACCAGACCTAATGTGTGCCTTGCCATTAGTTTGGCAGGGAGGTACCAAAGTAATCCAGGAGCAAATCACTGGATAGCGGTCAAGAATATCCTGAAGTACCTGAAAAGGACCAAGGATATGTTTCTTGTTTATGGAGGTGACAAAGAGCTCGTCGTAAAGCATTACGTTGATGCTAGCTTCGACACAGATCCGGATGACTCTAAGTCACAAACCGAATACGTATTTATATTGAATGGTGGAGCTGTCAGTTGGTGCAGTTCCAAGCAGAGCGTTGTGGCGGGATCTATGTGTGAAGTGGAGTACATAGCTACTTCGGAAGCGACACATGAAGGAGTCTGGTTGAAGGAGTTCATATCCGATCTGGGTGTAATACCCAGTGCATCGGGTCCAATGACAATCTTTTGTGACAACACTGTAGCAATTGCCTTAGCGAAGGAATCCAGGTTTCACAAGAGACGCTTCAAGTCCATTCGTGAAAAGGTCAAGGATGGAGACATAGAAATTTGCAAAATGCATACGGATCTGAATGTGGCATACTCGTTGACTAAACCTCTTCCGCGGGCAAAACATGATCAGCACCAAGACTTCATGGGTGTTAGAGTCATCAGTATGTAATCTAGATTATTGACTCTAGTGTAAGTGGGAGACTGTTGGAAATATGCCCTAGAGGCAATAATAAAGTTGTTATTATTATATTTCCTTATTCATGATAAAGGTTTATTATTCATGCTAGAATTGTATTGACCGGAAACTTAAAATACATGTGTGCATACATAAACAAATATTGTGTCCCTGGTGAGCCTCTACTAGACTAGCTCGTTGATCAAAAGATGGTTAAGGTTTGCTAACCATAGACATGTGTTGTCACTTGATAACGGGATCACATCATTAGGAGAATGATGTGATGGACAAGACCCATCCGTTAGCATAGCATATGATCATTCAGTTTATTACTACTGCTTTCTTAATGTCAAATACATATTTCTTCGACCATGAGATCATGCAACTCCCGGATATCGAAGGAATACATTGTGTGCTATCAAACGACACAACGTAACTGGGTGATCATAAATATGCTCTACAAGTATCTCTGAAGGTGTCTGTTGAGTTGGCATGGATCGAGATTGGGATTTGTCACTCAATGTAATGGAGAGGTATCTCAGGGCCCTCTCGGTAATACAACATCACAAGAAGCTTGCAAGCAAAGTGACTAAGGAGTTAGTTATGAGATGATGTATTATGGAATGAGTAAAGAGACTTGCCGGTAACGAGATTGAACTAGGTATGGAGATACCGATGGTCGAATCTCGGGCAAGTAACATACCGACAGACAAAGGGAAATACGTATGTTGTCATAAAGGTTCGGCCGATAAAGATCTTCGTAGAATATGTAGGAGCCAATATGAGCATCCAGGTCTCGCTATTGGTTATTGACCGGAGAAGCGTCTCGGTCATGTCTACATCATTCTCGAACCCGTAGGGTCAGCACGGTTAACGTTCGTTGACGATATCGTATTATATGAGTTATGTGAATTGGTGACCGAATGTTATTCTGAATCCTGGATGAGATCACGGATATGACGAGGAGCTCCGGAATGGTCCGGAGGTAAATATTGATATATAGGACAATACAATTTGGTCTCCGGAAAGGTTTCGGGATGCATCGGGTATTTATCGGATCACCGGAAAGGGTTCCGAGAAGGCCACGGGGAGTTATTGGGCTTATTGGGCCAACAAGGGAAGCACACCAGCGCACAAGGGACTGGTGCGCCCCACCTCTAGGCCGCTGGCACTTAGGGAAGGAAAAGGGGGAGTGCTAGCCCCTCCTGCCTTCCCTTCCAGATGAAAGAAAGGAGGGGGGCGCCTCCCCTCCTGTCTTCTCCCCAGCGCCAAGAAAGGAAGGGGCGGGGGGCAGGGCAGGAGCCCAGGGTGGCCGCCGGCCCTCTTGGGGGCGCCCTAGGCTGTATATATATATATATATATATATATATATATATATATATATATATATATATGTATGTATGTATGTATGTATGTATATGTATGTATATATATATATATACATATATGAGAGGTGGGAGTGGGGCAACAAACACCATGATCCCCAAGTCGTGTGCGGAGCCCCATCTCCCTCTAGTTCTAGTTCCTCCTCCGTCCACGTCCGTTGTGCTTAGCAAAGCCCTGCGGATAGTTTCACCACTACCGTCACCACGCCGTCGTGCTGCCGGAACTCATCTACTACTTCGCCTCTCTTGCTGGATCGAGAAGGCGAGGACGTCATCGAGCTGAACGTGTGCAGAACGCCGAGGTGTTGTATGTTCAGTACTTGATCGGGACGGATCGTGAGGGTATACGACTACATCAACCGCGTTGATAAACGCTTCCGCTTAGCGATCTACAAGGGTATGTAGATGCTCTCCCCTCTCGTAGGTATGCATCTCCATGGATAGATCTTGCGTGTGCGTAGAATTTTTTTTTTGTTTTCCATGCAACACTACTAGAAAAAGGGCTATAGGTGGGATTGACACTAATGGCGCACCAGATAGGTAGTGCGCCATTAGT
This sequence comes from Aegilops umbellulata, assembly GCA_032464435.1. Taxonomy (NCBI): domain Eukaryota; kingdom Viridiplantae; phylum Streptophyta; class Magnoliopsida; order Poales; family Poaceae; genus Aegilops; species Aegilops umbellulata. The sequence continues at coordinate 366,404,410 of CP136054.1, read as the reverse complement.
ATATACTAATGGCGCACCACAATCTGGTGCGCCATTAGTGTTGAAAGTACTAATGGCGCACCTTGCCTAGGGTGCGCCATTAGTATCCTAAATTTTTTTTGAACTAGCGCGTCTGTCCAAACACACTAATGGCGCATCCTGGCACGGTGCGCCATTACTAGTTGTAACTAGTAATGGCGCACTAGTACCAGAGTGCGCCACTAATGCTGTTTTTTTAATTATATTTTTTATTCCTTTTGTTGGAAAACTACTAATGGCGCACTGTCCCACCGTGCGCCATTACTAGTTCAAACTACTAATGGCGCACCGTTGGAGAGTGCGCCATTAGTATGATTTTTTTTCTTTTTTTTCGCAAAACTACTAATGGCGCATCTGATAGAGGTGCGCCATTAGTAACCTGGATTACTAATGGCGCATTTACTGCTGGTGCGCCATTAGTAAGTGGTCAGCAACAAGATATTTTGGGCAGCCTCTCCTACCCACACTCACTTTCTCCCCACTCCATTCTCTCCATCTTCTCCTTGTCTCGGGTGCCTCCTCTTTTTCACCTCATTTCCACCATAGATTCATTGAAATTAAGTGGTTAAATTACCTTGTTTTGATAGGTAAGTAAGGGGGGAAGCTATATTTATGTTGTTCTCCCTACAACAATTTGCACATGCACTTTTTATGGCCTAGCTAGATCTATGTATGTTCGTGGTGTTGCATATGTTTGTGGTGTTGCATATGTGTTTGTGTTTGGAGGTGTACCGGTATTTGAAATGCGATAGTTGCCAATATTTTGCCGGAATGTTGATTCATTTCCGTTTCGGCGATAATTTTGGCATTAAGCATTCTTTTTGGTCCTATTTTTAGGGAAAGTCATGCCAAATTTTTTCTTGGTTCTAAAATATCGTTTTGCTCTACCCCGCAGGCAACCATGGTCCGCACGATGACCGAAGGCATCGTGAATAGGTTTTTGAGGTCCGCGAAGGCCGAGATGCTTCAAAAGAATGAGACGGAGATAAGATGTCCGTGTCGAAGATGCAAGCTGGAGAGCCTTATTGCGGACCCGGATTCCGGGCAGGTGCGGGACCACCTGCTTTTGCGTGGTTTCATGGATGGCTATCGGTGGCAAGGTGATGAAGATGACTACGAAGTCGTCCATGGGGGCCGGGCAAGAAATGAGGAAGGTCAGCAAGGCAACCACCGCGGCTCGGGCGGGCGAGAAGGCGAAGAATCCCCAGGAGATGATCACGACGGTGATGCTGTACACAGTCATCATGTAGAAGATGCAGGACATGATGATGAGGAAGATGGCGCCGGAGCAGACGACGGGCATGATCATGAAGATGATGATGCTGGCGGAGCATACGACGGTGGACCATCGATGGGCTGGGTGCAGGACCCTTATATTCAAGAGCTGCTTCTCAAGCAGACGGATAACGCAAGAGCCGCCGCCCGAGAGAAAGCCAAGGTGGATCAACTTGAGTTAGACGCGGTTACTCCATTGTATGAAGGATGCAGGCCCGAGGATACCCGCCTGAAAGTAACGCTCGTGGCTCTGGAGATGAAGGTAAAACACAAAATGACCGACGCATGCTTCGACGAGAACATGTCATTCTGGCACGAACGTCTTCCAAAGGGGAACAAGTGCCCGACCAGTTTGGAGGAGGCGAAGAAAATCGTGTGTCCTCTAGATTTACCGCACGTGAAATACCATGTCTGCATGAACAATTGCATCATTTATCGGGATGAGCACGCGGCGTCTACCATATGTCCGGTGTGCGGCGTCACTCGATACAAGAAGAGGAAGAAAGCTCCTCGAAAAGTGGTGTGGTACTTTCCGATCACTCCTCGTCTGCAGCGGTATTTCGCGGATCCTAAGGTAGCAAAGCTCCTGCGTTGGCACGCGGATAGGGAGGAGAAGAAGCGAGAAGATGACGCAAATGATCCGGAGATAGATAAAAAAGACAAGATGTTGAGTCACCCTAAGGATGCGAGCCAGTGGCAAGCGTTGAATTTTGAATACCCAGAATTTGGGAAGGATCCAAGGAACATCGTGCTGGGCGCGAGCATCGATGGAGTCAATCCGTTTGGCAGCCAGAGAAGCACACATAGCACCTGGCCTGTGTTTGTGTGGATGTACAACCTTCCCCCCTGGTTGTGCATGAAGAGGAAGTACATTCACATGAGTATGCTAATTGAAGGGCCGAAACAACCAGGGAACGACATCAATCTGTATCTGGGGCTGCTGAAGGAGGAGCTAGACACGCTGTGGAAAACGCCAGCCAATACGTGGGACGCCGCAGAGAAAGAATATTTCCCTATGAGAGCCGCACTGCTCACGACGGTGCACGACTATCTCGGTTACGGATATCTCGCGGGGCAGGTAGTCCACGGATTTTCTGGATGCGTACGGTGCATGGATGACACAATGTATCGCCAGCTAGATAGAGATCCCGGGTCTTCGAAAACCGTGTTCATGGGACATCGAAGGTGGCTTCGCAACGATGACCCATGGAGGAAACGCAAGGATCTGTTCGATGGTGAAACCGAACCCCGAAAACACCCGTGTACGAGGAGCGGCGAGGAAATAGACAAGTTGTTGAAAAATTGGAAAGACTGCCCACTGCCGGGAAAGAAGCAAAAGGCGCCAGAGCCGGGAAAAAAGCGAAAGGCGCCAGAGCCGCTGCTGAAGGTATGGAAAACGAGGTCTGTTTTCTGGGACTTGCCGTACTGGAAGATCCACCGTGCGCCTCACAGCCTTGATGTCATGCATATCACGAAGAACGACTGCGAGAGTCTTCTTGGTACCCTGCTCAACATGCCAGAGAGGACCAAAGATGGGCCAAAAGCAAGGGCAGACTTGAAATCAATGGGCATCAGGCAGGAGCTTCACGCTATATATGATTATGATGATGATGATGATGATGATGAGGCGAAGCAGGACACAGAAAGTCGTCTCAAAGGCAAAAAGGCCAAGAAGACCGGAAATGACTACCCTCCCGCGTGCTTCACTCTAAGTCAGGAGGAGATCGAGCAGTTTTTCACCTGCCTCCTAGGAGTAAAACTTCCTTACGGTTACACGGGGAAGATAAGCAGATACCTAGACCCAGCGAAGCAGAAGTTCAGCGGGATGAAGTCTCACGACTGTCACATGCTGATGACGCAGATACTTCCAGTTGCAATCCGTGGGATCATGGACGCGCACGTCCGTGAAACGCTATTTGGCCTATGCAACTTCTTCGACGTCATCTCTTGGAAGTCGATTGGCGTGAGGCAACTCAGAAGGCTACAGGAAGAGATCGTGGTGATACTATGCGAGCTTGAGATGTACTTCCCGCCCGCAATCTTCGATGTTATGGTGCATCTGCTGGTCCATATAGTGGAGGATATCATCCAACTCGGGCCGACGTTCCTGCACAGCATGATGCCGTTCGAAAGGATGAATGGTGTCATCAAAGGATACGTTCGCAACATGTCACGTCCAGAGGGAAGCATAGCCAGGGGCTTTCTGACCGAAGAGTGCATCTCGTACTGCATGAATTATCTAGGCATCGAGAACCCCGTTGGTCTGCCCGTCAACAGGCACCTCGGCAGGCTCGCTGGATGGGGTCACCGTGAGGGTCGCCGCGAAATGCATGTCGACTTCGAGGGTCGACTCGCCGACTTTGAAAGAGCAAACCTAGTCGCGCTACAACACATAGACGTGGTCGATCCTTGGGTGGTAGAGCACAAAACCTTTATTAAGAAGACGTACAATGACCGAGGCCAACAGAGGATGGACGGACATATACTCAAAGAGCACAACTCATGTTTCACGCGTTGGTTCAAGCAGAAGCTTCTGTCGTACCCTTTACATGAGGATTGTTCCGCGGGAGAACAACTCATATTCGCCTTGTCACAGGGCGCCGAGCACAACCTGATGACCTATGAGGCGTACGATATCAACGGCTACACATTCTACACCGAGGCCAAGGACATGAAGAGCGATGGTTATCAGAACTCCGGGGTAACGATGGAATCCTACACCGGTAACGACAAGGACAGATACTACGGAAGGATCGAGCAGATCTGGGAGCTGAGCTACGCTGGAGAGAAGGTCCCGATGTTCCGTGTCAGATGGTCCAAGAGCGTCCTAAAAGAAGACCGGTATTTCACCACCATGGTTATACCCGAAGCCAAATCCAAGACCGCGGGCGCAAACGTCACCGCGAAAAATGAGCCATGGGTACTGGCTTCCCAAGTGGACCAATGCTTCTTCATTACCGACCCGTCAAAGACCAGTCGTGTTGTCGTGAGGAGAGGCAAAAGGAAGATCATCGGAATGGATGGAGTAGCCAATGAGCAAGACTTCGACAAGTACGGCGACCCGAGGATCGAACATGACGACGATGATGAAGTAGCAGCATACACCACAAGAAGAAGCAGGACCACCCTACCTAAAGGACGTCCGTTCCACAGAAGAACTCCATTTGCGAAAAAGAAGGGCAAGAAGATTGTATTTAATTAAATCGTAGCCTTCATTTCTCGATTATATTTCATGGGCACTTTTTGAACTATCATGAATATTTTTTAATTTCATGGACACTCGATCTCGATTCCCCTCCATCTCGATCGCTATCCCACCTCGCCAGATCCGGTCCCACTCACCGCCGAGCACCCCCCGATCCACCGGCCGCCGCCACCGACCCCCCGCACCCTCGATTCCCCTACTCAACTGCCGCCGCCGACCCCCCGCACCCCTCCCCTACTCAACCGCCGCCGCCGACCCCCTGCACCCTCCCCCGCTCCACCGGCATTACTGTTTGATGATATTTTTTAAAAAATTATTATTGTCTTATAAAAAAATATTACTGTTATGATTTAAACAAGTTTGAACATATTTAAACACAAATAAGTATCAAACAACAATTTAAATGCATAAAAAAAATTGTGGAGCCTAGGAATCAAACCCAGGACCTCCTGGTGTGAGAACTAGTTGTTGACCAGTCGAGCTAGTAGAGAAGACTTGATGTGGATCAGGTTAGGTGGGAGATAAACCTGTTGGCTCGAGCTGAAATAAAAAAAATACTAATGGCGCACCAGGGTGAGGTGCGCCATTAGTATGGATGTACCTATGGCGCACCGAGGGGTGGTGCGCCATTAGTATTGTTAGTCCCCCATCCATACCCTTTAGTCCCGGTTGGGGAGGCGGACCGCGACTAAAGGGTACCCTTTAGTCGCGGTTGTTGTCCCCAACCGCGACTAAAGGGTCTTTCTGCGCCCACACCTATCCCCTCTCTCTCCCTCGCCCTCGCCCTCGATCCCCTTCCCCTCTCCTCTCCCGACGCCGCTGTCCCGCCGCCTCGACGCCGCCCCGCCGCCTCGACGCCGCCCCGTCGTCCTCGTCTCCGCCCCGACGCCCCGACGCCGCGACGCCGCCCTCTCCTCTCCCGACGCCGCCGCCCCGCCGCCCCGTCGTCCTCGTCTCCTCGGCGCTGCTCTCCCCGTCGCCCCGCCGCCCTCGTCGCCGGTGGCCCGGACGCCGCCCCGTCCACACCACCGTCGCCGGAGCACCACCACCACCCGGACCTCGTTGCCTCCCGGACCTCGTCGCACCACCACCACCCGGACCTCGTCGCCCCGTCCACACCACCGCCCCGTGAGCTCCCACTCCTCCTCTCCCCCTCTCTCCCTCCCCCGTGATGAAAGCATCCACCTTTGGTGATTGCTAGAGTAGAAATGGTTTATAATTAGCTTTGGAAGTCGGTTAGTAACCTTTGGTGTATGCTTATATGCTTTACGGCATATTTGCTGTACTCACAATATAATATAAATGTATGAGCATACCTTCTGTCGTCAATGCAGACAACAGTTCCTTGTAATGTACATACTCTTCCTTCTTTGCTTTTGGAGGAATGTCATTTCCTTATATCTTGTGATGATGCTACTTAGTATTTTCTCACATCTTGAAGCTGGAAAGATAATACTCTGTTTACCCTTTTTCATTTTTGCATATGGATAACTCTGTTTACCCGCCTTCTCATCTTGAGGCTAGTGTATGGTGTTTGCTTTATTCTGTCATCATTTGTAACTATGTCACAAATAAATTGTTCCTTCTTCTGTATTTGACAAGTAATGACTGTTGATAAGCTGAGGCATGTATTAAGCTGTTTCTTTGCTCTGAATTACTTGTGATGCCTCTGAATTACTTGTGATCACATTGAGAAAGACTTGTAAAGATGATGATCATCTTTTACAGAAAACAATTTGTGATGATTTTGCTAGTTTGCTGGGTTTTGTCTCCGGCCAGTGTGTCGTGATGAATTTGCAGGTACCCCGAGAGGCCCTTGAGTTTGCCGGAATGTCGATTAACTTCCGTTCCGGCAAATTCAGGTACTCCATATGTCCTATTTTCAGCAAAGGTCATGCTGAAATTTTCCGTGAATTTTAGCATGACTTTGCTAAAAATAGGACATATGGGGTACTTGTGACTAATGCATGGGCCGGGGTATCTTAGTAGTTAATTAAGTAGGATCAAGTGCCCCGGCGTACTTGTGACTAATGCTTAGGCTTTTAGGGTGCCTCGGCGTCGAAAAACCCTCAATGATAAAAGCTTAGATTTTAGGATGCCTCGATGTCGACAAACCCTAAATGATGAGACCATGATCTTGTTCCTTGATAATAACCAACTTTTTGACCAAACTTTGTTTCTATTTAGAGAGAAACATGGCCCACAACAATGAGGCCGGGGGTTCGGGCGGCAAGGCATTCTGGGAGCTGTCCCAGGAGATGGAGGAACAACCTCACTTGTATGAGGACACCGCCTTCCCCACCGATCCTGAGACCACTGATGGTGCCGCCGAGGATGACCCCACTGATGCCACCACTGATGGTGCCGCCGAGGATGCCACCACTGATGATGGCGGCGCACGCACAGATGGCAGCCAGAAGAGGCAACGGAAGGACCGGCGCCCGACCGTGCTCCGCACCCTCAAGGAGGAAGTTACTGAAGTGGACTCCGACGGGAATCCAACGGCGCCCGCACGAATAGTCAAGGGGTACTCGCTTCAGCTCGGGTGCATTCTCCGGAGCACCGTCTCGATCAACACCGAGAACCTGAGGCATCCTGACCGAGGGAATTTGCGCAACCTCCTCTTCACGAAGCTGCACGAACGATACAAGTTCCCCGCTGAATTTGAAAACACAAGCCTCAAAGGGAATAAAGTGAACAATGCTGCCCTCATGAAGATGAGCAAGGCCCTCTCTACTTGGAAAAGCAATGTGGAGAGAATGATCGAGAAAGGTGAGAGTTATGAGAAGATCAAGGAGAAAAATCCTTCGATCACCGAAGATGACTACAACGACTTCAAGATCAATTGCTCGAGCACCGCACACTCCCAATCAAGTCAGTGGGGGAAAGAAATGCGGGAGCTGAACTTAGGGGAACACACACTCGGTCCCGGCGGTTATAGAGTGGCGGAGCCTATATGGGACAAGGAGGAGGAGGACCGTGCCGAGCAAGGCCTACCGCCCCTCTTCGATAAATACGGTGACAAGCAGACCAGCCTATATGCGACGAGTTGTTACCTCCGATTCGACCCGTCGGGGCCGACGATGATGACGTGATGACCCTCAGCGCCTGCCTGAGCTGGCCCCTGCTTTGGCCGAAGAGCCAGATTCGTTTGGGGGCGGGGGACACCACCCCAAAGACAACACCGCCAGTCGTGCCGGCGCCAAGTCGGCCCCATGGCAAGACCGCCGCAACGGTGCCGGACATCCATATGCCACTGGATCCAAACATGCATATGGCACAGGATCAGAACGACGACGACGACGATACATTTGCCAACGTCGATCGGTACTTTGCCGATCATGGGTACGATGGTGACTTCATGGGGCCTCCTTCTCAAGAACCCAACCCAACAAAAGACGTGCGCGATCTAGCTGGTACCGCGGAGAAGCCAAGTTGCAACAGGCGTCGTCTGCCGTTCAGCTCTCAGGAGACGCCTCCAGCTGCCGACTTCACCGAGCCTCAGATAGGCGAGGTGCGAAATATTCTCAGCCCCAACACACTCAAGAAGGCGGTCTGTGAGCAGAACTCGGTCCCATTACAGGAGAAGAAGAAGGCACGCAAAAGAAAGACTAACAAGGGTGCGGGCCAGCCGGCACCGAGTACGATCCGTGCTCAGGACGGGCCACCTTCACCTGAGGATTTAATGAGGAGGGTGCATGTGGCGGGTAGGCCGATGCTACCGAGAAATATGCTCGATGTTGCAGCCGGTGCTATGCGGAGTCTGCATGACAGTGTTCTTTCTTTGGAGAAGCGGCGTCTCAGAGAGAAGGATGTGGCATACCCGGTTTTCGTGGCCAAGGTGCCAGAGGGCAAGGGCTTTGTGGATAACTACATCGGGGGTACGATCGTCCTGCGGTTTGATGACATCCACGCTATGTTGAACCTTCATCCGCTGCACTACACCTTCGTTCAGCTATTTTCGCTGAGTATGGAGATGCGGATCATTCGCGACAAGACCCCAGACATCGTGATAGTCGACCCCTTCTACATGCGTGCCAAGATCTTGGGCAGCGCTGGGGACCGGCAAGTCGCGAGTTCTTACCTCGAAGGCGTCATTCTGGCAAACCCAGATAAGGATAACTTCCTCGTGCCTTACTTTCCCGAGTAAGTCCTCCCCTCAACCGCCCCGTAACATACGAATTCTTAGATTTCGATCGTTTTTCTTTTAACATTCCGTGTTTTCTGCAGTGACACACATTGCACGCTCATCCTCCTAAGCCCCAAATATTCCATGGCCACGTATTTCGACCCGGACCGTCAGTCAAACGTAGACTACACAAATGTCAAGAAGGTTCTTGATGATGTTCTCCCTGGCTACGCCCAATCTGGAGGCACCTTCAACAGGCCTATTCGTAAGTACGGCAAGCACGTGTTCTCCCACAATACGACGTTCTGCTGCGTCAAGCAGCCGCCTGGCGGTCAGAAGGGTGCCTACTACGCCATCCATCACATGCGAGCGATCGTACGGGACCATCATCAACTTCTGCTACCGAGTAAACTCAAAGATTGGGCCGCGAGCGTGTCGGCAATCCAGGACGCGGACATCAGACAAGAATTCTTTCGCATCCAGTCGGAGTTTGCGGAAATCATCCATTAAGATGTCCTTCGTACCTCGGGGCAGTTCTACCTCAGAAATCAACCGTCCAACAGTGAGATAGACGGAATGCTACAAATGCAGGCTGACAACGCCCGTAATTTCATGACTCCCACGATAGACGGCGGCTTCATCCACGCTCCGGTCCCTTGAGTCGAGTCGAAAGCAGTGATGATGTGTCTAGTTCTGAAACATCGATTGGCTCATGTTGTAATTAAACTTTAATGAACTTGTAGTATGTCTCTTTGGTTTCGAGAGTCGTTCAACTTAGATGTAATTGATGCTATTAATGTCTTGCTTTTCTCTTCCGATCGTTCTGTTGCATACTTATATATTGCTTATGTATTGTCTGTGAATTGGTACTAACGTTTCGTTTCGCTAGTGCATAGCGATGCCGTCGTATGTCGTGTACAAGGGTAAGGTTCCCGGAGTCTACGACGACTGGGAGGAGTGTCGGAGACAGGTTCACCGATTCAGCGGAAACAGTTACAAAGGGTACACCACTAGGGCCGAGGCCGAATCTAGATACGCCCGCTATCTAGCACGAGAGGGGAGGGAGCGTTGGAGGAACCGGATGAAGACGAGTTTCATCGTGATGATGCTCATCGTGATGACCGCAGCTCTCTTCTATGTGATGGTAGTTTAGATGATCGATATCGACTTGTAATGTGAAGACAAACTCGCTACTCGCGGTCTCGAGACTTGTAATATAATGTTCTATCTTTGTTCGGTCTTTTCAATTCGGAGACTAATGTGATGAATTGTATTTGGAGACTAATATGATGAAATGTATTCAGAGACTAATCTTCTATTGTATTCGATGAATCTGTTGTTGATGTGTGCTGTCTATATTTTGTCCAATTATACATTTTGTAACCTGTGCAAAAAAACAGAAAATAAAAAAATAAAAAAAACCCTAATATTCATACTAATGGCGCATCACATAAAAGTGCGCCATTAGTATTCCAGAGGATACTAATGGCGCATCCTTAGGCAGTGCGCCATTAGTATGCCGAGGTTACTAATGGCGCATCAACCTGTGGTGCGCCATTAGTATACCAAAGCACCTGGCTATACATGGCCCTGGGAGGCATACTAATGGCGCACCATGTCCTATACTAATGGCGCACCAGTGGTGCGCCATTAGTATACCAGATACTAATGGCGCACTAGTGGTGCGCCATTAGTAAGTATTACTAATGGCGTGCTACTAATGGCGCACCACTAATGCGCCATTAAAGGCCAAATTAGGTGCGCTATTAGTAGCCCTTTTTCTAGTAGTGCAACGTCCCCCAACAGGAGGTTTGTATGCTGCTTACCCCCTTTGGAGCCGACGGCATGCCCATGGCGGAGATGAGGAGGACGAGACAGAGTCAAAGACGAAGGGGAGAACTAGGTCCTCCTACCAAAGATTGAAGCCACCACCGCCGCTTCTGCAGACCCGAGTCGCTGTCGCCGTCGGTGCCAAGAATTGAGGCTGGGTTTGTTCTAGCGCTATAGGTGAGGGAGTAAATGTTTTTCTTTTGGGGGGGTGGGTGATGCTAGATTCCGCACCATCCTGTGCCGCCGGATTTTGGTCTCCCGTCATTTTTGCGCCCCTTTCTCCCTGCAATGTCGCGTACACCGTGCCCCCTTTGCACCCGACTCAGCCTGACTCGCTGGAAACTACCAACTTGAGCTTTACTAGCGAGCCAGACTCTGGGCTACTTTAACGTTCGTGTACATGCGAGCCAAACCCTTGTGTGTTCGGTATCAGATGTGTTTTTCCTGCACACACTCGGCCTGTTCGAGGGTGATGCAGCCTACCAAACACCGCATTATATTTGTGGAATAAGAGCATCTCCAACAGCCGCGTCAAAAGACGCGCGTGCGGTAAAAAGCCCATTTAGCGCGCGCAAACCAGCGGCGGCGGGAAACAAGCGCGCGCTGTAAACTTTTGCGCGCGCGGGGGAGAGAGCTGTCGGTCGCGCGACGTGCCTATAAATTGCGGTGCTCGCCACGCGTTCCTCCACACTGCCACGCGCGCATTTCCCCCGCCTCCTCACCGCTTCCACTGCTTTCTCGCCGCTTCAGCGCTCCGCCACCACCATGCCGATGCACCGCCGAGGAAGTTCAGGCTACCGCGGCATCCGCCAGCGCCCCAACGGCTGGTACTACGCCGAGATCCGGTCCGACGACGTCTGGCTCGGCCTCGGCACGTTCCAGACCGCGCACAAGGCCGCCCGCGCATACGATGTGATGGCGTGGCGCCTAGAGAGGCCTCCGTCGCAGATGAACTTCCGCGACGTCTACACGCGCGAGCAGGCGCAGGCCGTCGCCCCTTCGCCTCGTCTTATCACGGATCGGGACCGTGCAGAGCACCGTCGGCGGCAGCGCCGCCTCCTCATCGCCGAGGAGAACGAGCGAGCCATGGCGGAGTGGCGCCGGCGCCACCCGGAGGACGTCACCGACGAGCGCGTCTACTGGGCGGAGAGGACGACAAGGCGCCGCGCGGAGCGGGCGGACCGGCGTCGGCGGAAGGCGCTGGCCATATCGCAGTATGATATCGTTGAAGCAGCTGGGCAGTTGATCTTCACGTCAGACGATGACCGTTGGCACGACATATGGATCGATACCTCAGACAACACCACCGAGGATGAGGATGATGATGAGGACGACTCGGAGTAGTTCTAGTTGCACCGTAGTTTTTATCTAGTTGCACCGTAGTTTAATTTTATAGTTGCACAGTAGTTCTGTTTAATCTATCTATGCTAGGAACTATGTATCGTTTTTTTATCTATGCTATGTATCGTTATCGCTTTTTATCAATGCTATGTTGAATATGTATGATTTTAAATATGCGATGTAGTGTTTGTGCGAAAGCGCGCGCTGTATTTTAGCGCGTCTACTGAAGCTACGCGCGCGCTGCATTTTACCGCGGCTGCTAGCGCTGCCCGTCGCGCTAAACCAGGCGATGGGCGCGCTGCAAACTGATTTTTAGCGCGCCGCGTGTTGGGCGGCTGTTGGAGATGCTCTAGTTACATATAGCAAATTTCTAATATATCAAATCTGAAACTGCTTAAAGTGTGATAGAGACAAAATATAATATTTGGGAGGTAATCATATCTACTTCATCCATTCTGAAAAACGTCATATATTTAGGAACGGAGGGAGTACCAAATTTCTCTGAGGTTTTCTGCACGTTATCAGTACTTCAACTACGATTTCACCCAATTTTCATGAAAAAAAAAGGGTGAGAAATCTGCAATTACCCTCCTTTTAATTAATCGATCTTTCTATTCATGAACATCAGCTAAGCTTGAACCACGTCCAAACATCGATCTTCACACAAATCACACGGTTTGAGGAACATATCCTTTGGGTTTCAATCGAATGGGGCAGGCACATTTGATAATTGAGATAGCCAGCACTTCCATTTCCATGCGCGATATGGTCGCCTCCGATATGTGACGAGCTTCAGCCGCGGGAGCATGCGGTGCACCGCACGAGGCCGTTCTCGTTGCACGCTGCGCAGACACGGAACCCCCTAGTCTTCTCGCTGAACCGGCGATGGCTGCCGCCGCACGCGGCGCAGGGGGCGAACCGCGAGCCGCCGCAGGACGCGCACGGCGTGGGTGGAAGCTGCGGCGCCCCGGCCACGACGCGCCGGAGCTCCCCGCTCTCGTGCAGCGCGCGCACGTCGTCCGCGTCTCCGACGAGGCGTCCGGCGACGAATAGCTGCGGCAGCGGCGGTTGGTCCCGCCGCATCAGCGCGCGGAGCTCGGTGAGGAATGCCGCGTCCATGGACACGTCCCGCTCGTCGACGCCGACACGGAGGCCGCGCAGGATGGCGCGCACGTCGCGGCAGGCCTCGAACGTGGCCCGCACGGCCCGTAGGGAGGTGAAGTAGAGCACGACACGCCGCTCGCCCGCCACCGCCGCCGCCGCTGCCTCCTCGGCCGCCGCGAACGACTTGCACGTCCGCAGCTTGGTCGACGACCGCACGCGGTGCAGGACGATCTTGCCTCCGCCGGCGGCGGGTGGCGCCGCGTCATCAAGGACGGAGCCGATGCCGCTGTGTTCTTTGGACGACGACGTGACAGACGGGGATAACGACGGGGAATGCGTGAGCCGCCCGGCGGCTGGCTTCCGCCGGCTCCACGACGACCACATCGCGGTGGTCGAAGGCTGGCGAGGTCGGCGGGCGTTTCTTGGTTCGCCTTGGAGGGGAAGGGGAGGAGAGCGCGCGGTGGAGAGGAAGTCTGGCGGGGTCGTGCGTGCCCGATCGTGCGCGCGCGCGCGTGTTGGCTTTGGAACCTAATTAGTTGGCTGCCCGGCCATTGGCTTTGCTAAATTTAACCATGCCTTTTAACTGTCTCGAGTGTTTGTGTGGCGTCCATTTGCTCGGTGTTGGTTTTCTTTGATCTGTTCTAGCTCCATCTCTTAATTTCGAAGCTGAATGGAGAGCGGAGATGGCACGTGGTGCACTGAGCGCATTTTTCTAGGGTCCCCTTACACATAAGTTGACTAAGATTTCCTTTACTTTCAAGATTTGTCTTTTTTGCTGAGATCTCCTCATATGTCCAAATGACTTGAAAATTGAAGTGGAACTCACGCATCAAATTGTCTACCGCACAAAAAAAAAATTGTGAATTTTTCTTGTATTTGTTTTGATTTTTTTCGTCAGCGCGGATGCAAATGAGCTCGGGTGCAGATATGGATTTTTGTATATATATAATTTTCTGTCCTACCCATTTCTATGGTTTGAAACTTTTACACAAGTTAGTTCTAAAAAAATCCCAAATAACTCTTGCATAGCTAAATGTCGCCAAATGTCCACCCTGCCAATTTTGAGCCACCAGACCATTCATTTGACTTGGATTACTTCCTCTTTTTCACTTCATGCAGAATCTGGTTTTGAAACTTTTGTGAAGAAAAGTTTTTCCAAATGCCACCAAATTTTTACCAGAGCTCCCTCCTGCAATGAAGCTCATCTAGTGCCAGCCTCAGTGGTCAATTTGACCCAAATCATTGCTCAAATGCATGCTTCCAGCATTCTGAACAGGGGCAGGAGCACTTTCTTTCTCTCTCCCTCATCTTCTTTTGATCCCCAGCACCAAGACTTGACGAAAACCCACCCCTGGACCGTGGCAAACCTCTCAAAAAACTTCTCCTCATCCCTGGAATCATTGAAATCGCCAGAGCACGCTCAATAGTGCACTAATGGCATTGTTGATGCCATGCCACTAAACCCAGCCATTCTAAGTCAAGCCAGTGTATCCAAACAAACCATCTGCACCCCTAGTGATGCTGAGCAAAGCCCAAGCCATGACCCGAGCCGGGAGCACCCGACACGTGCAAGCCACAATTGTCGCTCTCTCCTTGCTTCGATGCCATGCAATGCTCCCACGCACTCCCCTAGACATGGTCATTTCCCTCCCCGCGCTTTCAGTCCACTGCAAATACCACGACCGAGCCTCGGGTACGCTCCAGAGCGCGAATTTGACCGAGACCTCGAGGTGCTCCATGGAGCAAGCCCCCGGCCTCTCCTCCACTCCCATCCAGCTCCACCAACACCCAATCATTGCCCGCGCCCAAAAGCCCCTTGTCTAGCCCTCGGTAAGATCGAGATCGAGCACGGCGGAGCCGTCTCGGGTCACCGTCGAACCAGTCGATTCCGGACACCCCACGGCTCCCTCTCTATCTCTCCCACTATTTCTCTTTCATTGAGGCAGAGCTCATGCGATGTTTTCCCGCAGGTCTTCATGCCTGAGCCGTTGAATCCATCATTGTCTCTCTCGCCGCCGTTCGGGTCACCTCACCGCTGTCGATTTCGGCGTCTACGGCGACCACCTCAACTACCACCCAACATGGAGAAGTTACCCGAGTCCGTTGGTGCCCTCCATTTCTCCGGCCATCACCTGCAATTGACGCCGCTGAGATCGGCCACCTCCCTGCCCGAGGACAGGGATGACATTCGGGCCCCTCGTGTCATCCCCTCTTGCCCATCTCTCTCTCACTGTTAGGTCAGCCCCGCCTACCAGGTTTAAACTGGCGTGCGCGGCCAGTGCGGTCGGCTAGGCTGGATATGGCCGACCGGCCCGTCTATCTCGGTTGGCTTCTCTGTTTTCTTTTTCGAGTGAACTAAAAATAATTCCCTAGGATTCAAATGAGGTCCAAATGCAATGATTCGAATTCCTGCATGTTTCTTAAATTATGCTCTATTTAGCAAGGCATAGTGAACATTTTTACTATGACTACATTCTATCTGGTCCATTTAATAGATCATTTCAACATATACGTTAACTTAGGTAATTCCTAGAATATTCATTTGAACTCCGAATCCAGTGAAACTAATTTCTAAATGTTTCTAAAATCATGCCTTATTTAATGAGTGCATTCACTCATTTTTCACATGGCAAGTGGGGTCCTAGAAAAGTGTCTCCTAAAATTTTAGAGCACTTCTATTTTTCTGCCTTGTTGTGTTGTTTATTGTGTTTTGTTCCGACGTTAGATAACAAGGTAGACGAAGGACTTGGATAAAGACCGGAAGCATTTGAAGACTTTGCTGAGCCAGGTAAGCAATCTTTTGACCATGTTGTTTCACACATGTTTTTGCACATGATGTAGTTTATTTTCATGCATCAAAACTTACGATTATGCATTGCTAGTAGTGAACCCATTTCCATGATGACATAGGCTGATATCCTAGATGTCGTAATTACCCTGACCTTGGTAACCCGGGAAACACGATGGTCATAGCTAAACACTATGGTAGTTGCTTAGCCATGCTAGACGGGTGGGAAACTATATGTTGGACACGCAAAGAAACTTATTCGAAGAAGTTGTGAGTACCCGTAAATGGATGACTCGATAATGTGAGACTGTGTGATGAAAGGTTTTGGAAGAATTGGAATAAGAATGTGACCGTCTACCCAACCTTTAGCGCAACCACAATACCCTGGTAACGTGGCTTGACTTGAACCTTGATGTTACGCCGGAATAGATCCTCACGCTGGGATCCCCTCCATGATAGATGAGGGTTGTGTGGATCGAAGGAGTCCACCTCATGAGAACTATATGGGGGTTGTGTGGTCTTTGGGTTTCTCTCTACGTCAGGGCCAGTCTTGGGGATGGCCAATGATCGAGTACTACACTCGGATACTTGAGGTATCGCGGGGCATGATTGTTCACAGATAGTACGTCGGATGTTGTGGGTAAAGTGTGCACCCACTGCAGAGTTAAAACTATCGGAATAGCCATGTCCACGGTTAAGGACAACTAGGATGACCACACTTCAAACCAAGTCCTTCTGTTTATGAGTATGATGATTGTGATGCCATGAGAATGTGGATGATGATGAGAATGAGGGGTACTGAGTACCCAGACTTGATGCAGAGATGACCAAGTTGATGTTCAAGTTAAGAAGATTATGTTGATATCTGTGACCTGAGGCTACGTGGTTCTTCGGACCATGAGGCCTTGCTATTTTCAAAAGTAGGACATATGCATTGAAAACCAACTTTTCGCAAACTGCTAAATTTAGAGTAGTAACTTCTCTTTGTACTGAGCCTTGCACGAATATTCTGTTATTACATTCCTTTGATTTCTTGCGAGTACATTCAATATACTCAGTTGGCCTGTCCCTGGCTATCAACTTGGCCAGGTATGGAAGATACATGTTATGGATATGTGAACTAGGCCGCCTCCCAGACAACTTTCCTATTGGTTATGGCTTGTTATGCGGGTTCGAGTTATCGTCGTTGTTTTCGCTGCACTGTTGAAAAAAGTAGTTGCCTTTATGACTTGTCTATGTAAGACTAGACCCTAGTTCGTCACCCCTATGTAAGACTTATTCGTGTTGTAATGAATGTATGCTACTATGTCAGTTTGTTGTACTTAGTGGCACCTGATCTTAGGGCCACTATTAAATGTACAATTCAGAGGCGCCGGTCTTGCAGATCGGTGCCCCTACAATCACCCTATCTGTCTGCCCTTATAAGACACTTTGATGCCTCACTTTTAGCAAGCATTACCGCCGAAAACACTATTTGCCGCTCGTTGTGACAGGTGGCCGGCGCTTCGCACAGGCGAACCGCCAAAACCGCAAGGTCTGGGCTAGCCCACTTTTGACCGTTACCACAGTGTGAGCCAACTGATTTTGGGAACCTTCTAGAGAAGGTTCCGAAAACCTTTTTTTTCTGTTTTTTTCCTTCTATTAATTTTTTGTTTCCTTGTTTGCTTTTTCTCTTTGTATTTATTCTTTTCCTTTCCTTTCCTTTTTTCCATATTTTTTGCGTTTTCAAATCTTGTTTGGACTTTTAAAAGATATTCTTGTCTAAAAAATGTCATGTTCTCAAAAAATGTTCACGTTCTCAAGTTTTGTTCAAGATTTTAAAAATGTTCATGGATTAAAAAAAATCTACATTTTCAGAAAATATTCGGTTTTCAGAAAAGTTTGAGTTTTATGCAAAAGAACACAAACTTACAAAAAGTTTGTTTTTCAGAAAATGTTTAGAAATTTGAAAATAATGTTCATGTTAACAAGTTTTGTTTGAAGTTTCAAAGAAATTCCATATTTAAAGCTTATTCACATCTTTAAAAAAAGTTCATGATTTCATATTTCTCTTTTTCTATTTTAGATCAATAAAAAATATTCACTATTAAAAACTTGTTTGGAATTTAAAAAAATGTTCAAATCTGTCATTGCAGATAGTTTCCTAATGTTCCGCGCTGCCTATTAGTCACCAAAGCTCATCAGCGCAAGTGGCTTGCTGGGCGAGTTGGGTCCCTTGTACTATTCCTTGCACGCACATGACTTTTTAGGACCTTTACTGTTTGTGCAAAAGCATCACGCAAATGGGCGGCGCATGTCTTTGATGCGGAACACGGCGTATAAAAGCTCCCGCCACGTCCGCTTCGCTCTATAATTGTTGTTACATTTTTCTGTTAAAAAACTTACTGTATTGCGGGTAAAATATGGAAAAACAGTTCATGTACTTTTTAAAAGTCTCCAAGTATTTTCTAAATGTTCATGTATTTTGAAAATAGTTTGTATTTTTCTAAAATATTTTCGGTCCATGCTTAAAATAATTCACCGCCCATTTAAGAAAAACTTAATGTGCATCTAAAAATGTTTGACGTGTATCTTTAAAACCATTCAACATGTTTTTGGAAAAAAAATATTGGAGGTGTGTTTAGAAATGTTCACCCTGTAGTTATTTTTTCAATTTATTTATAAAATGTTCACCATTTATTTATAAAAAAGTTTGATATGTATTTAAAAAATATCTAACGTGTATTCGAAAAATCTTCACCCTGTAGTTATTCAAAGAATGTTTTACATGGATTTGGAATATGTTTAATTTGTATTTGTAAAATGTTTAAAAATGTGTTTACAAATTGTTCAAAGTGTATTGAAATATGTTCAAGGTGTATTTTAAAAAGTGTCAACATGTATTAAAAAAGGAAAAAAAGAAAATAAATAAAAACACAATACAGAAAAAATAGAAAAATAGTGGAAATAAGAAATCAAAAATAGAATAAAACAGTAACAAAAAAAAGTCCGAAAACTTACGAAATTATTGTCAAAGAAAAAATGATGAAAAACCATCCCGCTCGGAACCCAAAAATCTGATTGACTGCTCAGCTGGCTCCGGTCGATCTATATTGGGTCGGCCGCATCGAGGCGCTCTGAGGCGAGCGTGAAGTTGCACTCGCAGTAGGCGAGATTTGGATTTTTGTGTCCCTTGACGGTGTGTGATATTTTTTTGGACACCGCATGCTCAAAGAAGTCACCTAGCAACACAACAACCTAGCAAAAAGTGTTTGCCAAACAAACTACGTACCAAGTAAAAAAACGAAAATAGAAGAAGAATATTATGCGAAATAAGCCCAACCACGAAAACAACATGGCATAGAATAATGGGAGAGACAAAAATGGCCGGCCAACACATGGGATGACATCATGTGATTGTGAATGAACTATTTCTGCTCGTCTCAAACAGAAAATGTGTTCATTCTCCACACCACCTTGCGAATCTCAATGTGGAGACATTGGATAGCTCAAAATAATGATTTTTCAGGGTCTATTAGAATTAGATTGGAGAAGATTTTAGAAAACATAGAAGAAAGATTTGAGAAGTTCAACGACTGAGAAAAAACACGTAAACGTAATATGAACCTTTCCTAATACCTTCTCACAATGATTTTCCTTTTCTAGTGCACGGTTGGACAAAACCTATGGGCAACATTTTTAGAGCACTTCCATTGAATTCATCAATCATCACATCTTTACCATGTCTCAAAATGTCAAGCCATCAAAGTCATAAATACTTTGATACGGAATTTCACCACAATTTGTGAAATAATCACCGTCATACAAAATAATTAACTGTGTTGTCGACAAAAATAGTAAACCAGAACATAAATGACTTTAAATTTATTTTATAAATATGAGAAGAATAATACTTATATATTTTTTTCTTCGTAAGGACCCTTTTCTAAACATAAAGTATATACTTAGAAGGAAGGAACTATGGAGATGTCAATGAGGGGGCATCTTTTCCTGCACTCTAGAGTGCAGCCCTAATGTGTTATATGTATCATGTGAGGGAGGGCTGGTGCATTGCGTTATAGTTCACTTTGAGTTTCATTTATAGTGTCTGAATTGAAAAAATGCTCCGTAATCTAAATAACAAGTTATCGTCATGAGTATGTGTCAACATAGTGACATGTTTAGCATCACACTAGACAGTATTTCTAGATCCGATATGAGATTCACAAGGAATATGAATTCTAGGGTTCCACAAGGGAAGGAAGAGGAGAGCACACATATGTGCAAGGAGGGGAACATGGTTATACTTTATCGGTGCTTGCACAGATGCGTGGGCCATCTCTGAGTAGGCAACTATTAGTCTCGCCACATGCCTTGGAGATGTGGACTCAATCCTTCTTCGTGGGCTTCCTGAACCTTGAGCTCCTCCTTGGCTGGTCGCTTCCACTGACAGGTGGGTCCTGCTCGGCAGTCACGTGTGCAATTGACAATATGAGGTATCCCAGGGTACCGAGGGTACCAAAGTATAAGAG
Organism: Aegilops umbellulata; assembly: GCA_032464435.1. Lineage (NCBI taxonomy): Eukaryota > Viridiplantae > Streptophyta > Magnoliopsida > Poales > Poaceae > Aegilops > Aegilops umbellulata. The sequence continues at coordinate 366,384,209 of CP136054.1, read as the reverse complement.
CATCTCCAGCCGCGCCCCCAATAGGCCCTCCCCAGGCATTTTTGCCGCGCCGGCGCCGAAAAAACCGCCCAGTCGCCTCCCCCAGAAGCTCGTTTTTTGCCGGCTCGAGACGAAACTGGTGCCGGCGGACCTAGGCAGAACCCGGCGCCCTGGAGGGCGCCTGGGGCGCCGGCACAAGCGAAAAGGGCGCGTGGGTCCACCCTGTCGGCGAGTCCGGCGCCTATTCCCGCCGTTTCTTCCTGCTTTTCCCCCACTTCCCTCCCATTCTCTCCTTTCCTCCCGCCAATCTCTCTCCCGCTCGCCTCCCAGCCGGCCGCCATGCCATCGAAGAAGTACATCGTCCCCCGCGCGGCGGCAACCGCGACCGCCTCCGTCGCCCAGGCGAAGCAGAGGAAGCCGAGGGCGCCGCCGTCCAAGCCACCGGGCATGTCAAACACCGAGTGGAGGGCGGAAGTTCAGCGACGGGAGGCTGTCACCGCCGACCGCCGGAACAGGGCCATCGTCAAGAAGGCCCACGACAACGCGGCGCGCGCGGCTGTGGCTGCCGCATCGGCGGACCAAGCCAAGGCCGATGCGGCTCGCGCGGGGATGATGAATCCGCCGGACAGCCACGCCCAGTACGCGCCCTGGGGACAGCAAGGGGTCGGCTCTCCGTCGCCGCAGCCATGGGGATCGCCGGGCTACGCCGATGGCGATACGCACGGTGGGTTCAACCCGAACGTCACCTTCCCCCATGGCACCCGGCCCAGCGCACGCCCTCGCCCGCGTTCGCCGGCGTGCAGTACCCTCCATACAACTACTCGCCGCCCGCCTACGCTTCCTCACCGACGCCCCCACTCCGTCGTGGCGCGCTGCCCTTCTCGCACCTCGGCGACACCGACGAGGCCGAGGCCGACATGGACGACATCATCGCGGCAGGTTCGGTCGCGGCCGCCGCGTCTCCCGGGTTCGTCACCCAGGACGAGACGGTGGATCTCAGCGGCGGCATGGACGGCGAGCTCGGCTACGTCTACGGCGAGGACGGGCAGGAGGAGCAGGAGGAGGAGGAGGACGATGACGAGGAGGAGGAGGAGGAGGAGGAGGAGGAGGAGGAGCCGGCGCCTGTTAAGGAGGAGGAGCCGGCGCCTGTTAAGGCGAAGGGGCGCAAGAAGAAGAAGCGGGCGGCCAGGCCAGGCGAGCCGCGCATCAAGTGGGCGTCCAAGGAGGAGGAATGCCTCGCCGAAGCATAGAAAGTCGTCTGCCTCGACCTGACCACCGGCACGAACCAGAGCTTCGAGACGTACTGGGACCGCATCAAGGCCGAGTTCGACGAGCGCAAGCTCGTCGACCCCTACTTCAAAGGCGTCTACTGAAGGAAATATGCCCTAGAGGCAATAATAAAGTTATTATTTATTTCCTTATTTCATGATAAATGTTTATTATTCATGCCTGAATTGTATTAACCGGAAACATAATACATGTGTGAATACATAGACAAACAGAGTGTCACTAGTATGCCTCTACTTGACTAGCTCGTTAATCGAAGATGATTATGTTTCCTAATCATAGACATGAGTTGTCATTTGATTAATGGGATCACATCAGTAGGAGAATGATGTGATTGACATGACCCATTCCGTTAGCTTAGCACACGATCGTTTAGTATGTTGCTATTGCTTTCTTCATGACTTATACATGTTCCTATGACTATGAGATTATGCAACTCCCGTTTATTGGAGGAACACTTTGTGTGCTACCAAACGTCATAACATAACTGGATGATCATAAAGGTGCTCTACAGGTGTCTCCGAAGGTACTTGTTGGGTTTGCGTATTTCGAGATTAGAATTTGTCACTCCGATTGTCGGAGAGGTATCTCTGGGCCCACTCGGTAATGCACATCACTATAAGCCTTGCAAGCATTGCAACTAATGAGTTAGTTGCGGGATGATGTATTACAGAACGAGTAAAGAGACTTGCCGGTAACGAGATTGAACTAGGTATTGAGATACCGACGACCGAATCTCAGGCAAGTAACATACCGATGACAAAGGGAACAACGTATGTTGTTATGCGGTCTGACCGATAAAGATCTTCGTAGAATATGTGGGAGCCAATATGAGCATCCAGGTTCCGCTATTGGTTATTGACCGGAGACGTGTCTCGGTCATGTCTACATAGTTCTCGAACCCGTAGGGTCCGCACGCTTAAAGTTTCGATGACGGTAATATTATGAGTTTATGTGTTTTGATGTACCGAAGGAGTTCGGAGTCCCGGATGAGATCGGGGACATGACGAGGAGTCTCGAAATGGTCGAGACGTAAAGATCGATATATTGGACGACTATATTCGGACATCGGAAAGGTTCCGAGTGATTCGGGTATATTCGGGAGTACCGGAGAGTTACGGGAATTCGTATTGGGCCTTAATGGGCCATACGGGAAAGGACAGAAAGGGCTAAAAGGGTGGCCGCACCCCTCCCCATGGGCTGGTCCGAATTGGACTAGGGAGGGGGGGCGCCCCCTTCCTTCCTTCTCCTTTTCCCTTCCCTTTCCTTCCCTCCTACTCCTACTACTTGGAAGGGCTCCTAGTTCTACTAGGAAAGGGGGAATCCTACTCCCGGTGGGAGTAGGACTCCCTAGGGCGCGCCATAGAGAGGGCCGGCCCTCCCCCTCCTCCACTCGGCACCCCATAGACACAACAATTGATCGTTTGATCTCTTAGCCGTGTGCGGTGCCCCCCTCCATCATAGTCCACCTCGATAATACTGTAGTGGTGCTTAGGCGAAGCCCTGCGTCGGTAGAACATCAACATCGTCACCACGCCGTTGTGCTGAAGAAATTCTCCCTCGACACTTGGCTGGATCGGAGTTCGAGGGGCATCATCGAGCTGAACGTGTGCTGAACTCGGAGGCGTCGTGCGTTCGGTACTTGATCGGTCGGATCGTGAAGACGTACGACTACATCAACTGCGTTGTGCCAACGCTTCCGCTTTCGGTCTACGAGGGTACATGGACAACACTCTCCCCTCTCGTTGCTATGCATTACCATGATCTTGCGTGTGCGTAGGATTTTTTTTTGAAATTACTACGTTCCCCAACAATGGCATCCGAGCCTGGTTTTATGCGTAGATGTTATATGCACGAGTAGAACACAAGTGAGTTGTGGGCGATACAAGTCATACTGCTTACCAGCATGTCATACTTTGGTTCGGCGGTATTGTTGGATGAAGCGGTCAGGACAGACATTACGCGTACGCTTACGCGAGACTGGTTCTACCGTCGTGCTTTGCACACAGGTGGCTGGTGGGTGTCAGTTTCTCCAACTTTAGTTGAACCGAGTGTGGCTACACCCGATCCTTGAAAAGATTAAAACATCACTAACTTGACAAACTATCATTTTGGTTTTGATGCGTAGGTAAGAACGGTTCTTGCTAAGCCCGTAGCAGCCACGTAAAACTTGCAACAACAAAGTAGAGGACGTCTAACTTGTTTTTGCAGGGCATGTTGTGATGTGATATGGTCAAGACATGATGCTAAATTTTATTGTATGAGATGATCATGTTTTGTAACCGAGTTATCGACAACTAGCAGGAGCCATATGGTTGTCGCTTTTATTGTATGCAATGCAATCGCCCTGTAATGTTTTACTTTATCACTAAGCAGTAGCGATAGTCGTAGAAGCATAAGATTGGCGAGACGACAACGATGCTATGATGGAGATCAAGGTGTCGCGCCGGTGACGATGGTGATCATAAAGGTGCTTCGGAGATGGAGATCACAAGCACAAGATGATGATGGCCATATCATATCACTTATATTGATTGCATGTGATGTTTATCTTTTATGCATCTTATGTTGCTTTGATTGAAGGTAGCATTATAAGATGATATCTCACTAAATTTCAAGATAAAAGTGTTCTCCCTGAGTATGCACCGTTGCCAAAGTTCGTCGTGCCCAGACACCACGTGATGATCGGGTGTGATAAGCTCTACGTCCATCTACAACGGGTGCAAGCCAGTTTTTGCACACGCAGAATACTTAGGTTAAACTTGACGAGCCTAGCATATGCAGATATGGCCTCGGAACACTGAGACCGAAAGGTCGAGCGTGAATCATATAGTAGATATGATCAACATAGTGATGTTCACCATTGAAAGCTACTCCATTTCACGTGATGACCGGTCATGGTTTAGTTGATTTGGATCATGTGATCATTTAGATGACTAGAGGGATGTCTTTCTAAGTGGGAGTTCTTAAGTAATATGATTAATTGAACTTAAATTTATCATGAACTTAGTCCTGGTAGTATTAGCATATCTATGTTGTACATCAATAGCTAGTGTTGTTGCTTCCCTACGTTTTATATGTGTTCCTAGAGAAAACTAAGTTGAAAGATGATAGTAGCAATAATGCGGACTGGGTCCGTGATCTGAGGTTTATCCTCATTGCTGCATAGGAAAATTATGTCCTTGATGCACCGCTAGGTGACAGACCTATTGCAGGAGCAGATGCAGACGTTATGAACGTTTGGTTAGCTCAATATGATGACTACTTGATAGTTTAGTGCACCATGCTTAACGGCTTAGAATCGGGACTTCAAAGACGTTTTGAACGTCATGGACCATATGAGATGTTCCAGGAGTTGAAGTTAATATTTCAAGCAAATACCCGAGTTGAGAGATATTTAGTCTCCAACAAGTTCTATAGCTAAAAGATGGAGGAGAATAGCTTAAGCAGTGAGCATGTGCTCAGATTGTCTGGGTACTACAATCGCTTGAATCAAGTGGGAGTTAATCTTCCAGATAAGATAGTGATTGACAGAATTCTCTAGTCACCATCACCAAGTTAGTGAAACTTCGTGATGAACTATAATATGCAAGGGATAACGGAAACGATTCCCAAGCTCTTCGTGATGCTGAAACCGATGAAGGTAGAAATAAAGAAAAACATCAAGTGTTGATGGTTAACAAGACCACTAGTTTCAAGAAAAGGGCAAAGGGAAGAAGGGAAACTTCAAGACGAACGGCAAGCAAGTTGTTGCTCAAGTGAAGAAGCCCAAGTCTGGACCTAAGCTTGAGACTAAGTGCTTCTACTGCAAAGGGACTAGTCACTGGAAGCGGAACTGCCCCAAGTATTTGGCGGATAAGAAGGATGGCAAAGTGAACAAAGGTATATTTGATATACATATTATTGATGTGTACTTTACTAGTGTTTATTGCAACCCCGCGGTATTTGATACTAGTTCAGTTGCTAAAAGTAGTAACTCGAAACGGGAGTTGCAGAATGAACAGAGACTAGTTAAGGGTGAAGTGACGATGTGTGTTGGAAGTAGTTCCAAGATTGATATGATCATCATCGCACACTCCCTATATTTTCAGGATTAGTGTTGAACCTAAATAATTGTTATTTGGTTTTTGCGTTGAGCATGAATATGATTTGATCATATTTATTGCAATATGGTTATTCATTTAAGTTAGAGAATAATTGTTGTTCTGTTTACATGAATAAAACCTTATATGGTTACACACCCAATGAAAATGGTTCGTTGGATCTCGATCGTAGTAATACACATATTCATAATATTGAAGCCAAAAGATGCAAAGTTAATCATGATAGTGCAACTTATTTGTGGCACTGCCGTTTAAAGTCATATTGGTGTAAAGCGCATGAAGAAACTCCATGCTGATGGGCTTTTGGAATCACTTGATGCTTGCGAACCATGCCTCTTGGGCAAGATGACTAAAACGCCGTTCTCCGGAACAATGGAGCGAGCAACAGATTTGTTGGAAATCATACATACTGATGTATGTGGTCCGATGAATATTGAGGCTTGCGGCAGGTATCGTTATTTTCTGACATTCACAGATGATTTGAGCAGATATATATGGGTATATCTACTTGATGAAACATAAAGTCTGAAATATTTGAAAAGTTCATATAATTTCATAGTGAAGTGGAAAATCATCGTACCAAGAAAATAAAGTTTCTATGATCTGATCGCGGAGGAGAATATTTGAGTTACGAGTTTGGTCTTCAATTAAAACAATGTGGAATAGTTTTACAAACTCATGCCACCTGGAACACCACAACATAATGGTGTGTCCGAACGTCATAACCATACTTTATTGGATATAGTGCAATCTATGATGTCTCTTACCGATTTACCACTATCGTTTTGGGGTTATGCATTAGAGACAGCTGCATTCACATTAAAAAGGGCACCATCTAAATCCGTTGAGATGACACCGTATGAACTGTGGTTTAGCAAGAAACCTAAGCTGTTGTTTCTTAAAGTTTGGAGTTGCGATGCTTATGTGAAAAAGTTTCATCTTGATAAGCTCAAACCCAAGTCGGAGAAGTGCGTCTTCATTGGATACCCAAAGGAGACAATTGGGTACACCTTTTATCATAGATCCGAAGGCAAGACATTCGTTGCTAAGAATGGATGCTTTCTAGAGAAGGAGTTTCTCTCGAAAGAAGTGAGTGGGAGGAAAGTAGAACTTGATAAGGTAACTATACCTTCTCCCGAATTGGAAAGTAGTTCATCACTGAAATCAGTTCCAGTGATGCTTACACCAATTAGTGAGGAAGTTAATGATGATGATCATAAAGCTTCGGATCAAGTTACTACCGAACCTCATAGGTCAACCAGAGTATGTTTCGCACCAGAGTGGTACGGTAATCCTATTCTGGAGTTCATGTTACTTGACCATGACGAACCTACGAACTATGAGGAAGCAATTATGAGCCCAGATTCCGCAAAATGGTTTGAGGCCATGAAATCTGAGATAGGATCCATGTATGAGAACAAAGTATGGACTTTGGTTGACTTGCCCGATGATCGGCAACCCATAGAAAATAAATGGATCTTCAAGAGGAAGACGGACGTTGATAGTAGTGTTACTATCTACAAAGCTAGAATTGTCGCAAAAGGTTTTCGACAAGTTCAAGGTGTTGACTACGATGAGAGTTTCTCACTCGTATCTATGCTTAAGTCTGTCCGAATCATGTTAGCAATTGCCGCATTTTATGAAATCTGGCAAATGGATAAACAAAACTGCATTCCTTAAAGGATTTATTAAAGAAGAGTTGTATATGATGCAACCAGAAAGTTTTTGTCGATCCTAAAGGTGTTAACAAAGTATGCAAGCTCCAGCGATCCATCTATGGACTGGTGCAAGCATCTCGGAGTTGGAATATACGCTTTGATAAGTTGATCAAAGCATATAGTTTTATACAGACTTGCGGTGAAGCCTGTATTTACAAGAAAGTGAGTGGGAGCACTACAGCATTTCTGATAAGTATATGTGAATGACATATTGTTGATCGAAAATAATGTAGAATTATTTTGCAAAGCATAAAGGAGTGTTTGAAAGGAGTTTTTCAAAGAAAGACCTTGGTGAAGCTGCTTACATATTGAGCATCAAGATCTATAGAGATAAATCAAGACGCTTGATAAGTTTTTCAACGAGTACATACCTTGACAAGATTTTGAAGTAGTTTAAAATGGAACAGTTAAAGAAAGAGTTCTTACCTGTGTTACAAGGTGTGAAATTGAGTAAGACTCAAAGCCCGACCATGGCAGAAGATAGAAAGAGAATGAAAGTCATTCCCTATGCTTTGGCCATAGGTTCTATAAGGTATGCCATGCGGTGTACCAGATCTATTGTATACCCTACACTGAGTTAAGCAAGGGTGTACAATAGTGATCTAGGAGTAGATTAATGGACAGCGGTCAAAATTATCCATACTGGAATAAGGATATGTTTCTCGATTATGGAGGTGACAAAAGGTTCGTCGTAAAGGATTACGTCAATGCAAGTTTTGACACTGATCCAGATGACTCTAGGTCTCAATCTGGATACATATTGAAAGTGGGAGCAATTAGCTAGAGTAGCTCCATGCAGAGCATTGTTGACATAGAAATTTGCAAAATACATGCAGATCTGAATGTGGCAGACCCGTTGACTGAATTTCTCTCACAAGCAAAACATGATCACACCGTAGTACTCTTAGGGTGTTAATCACATAGCGATGTGAACTAGATTATTGGCTCTAGTAAACCCTTTGGGTGTTGGTCACATGACAATGTGAACTATTGGTGTTAAATCACATGGTGATGTGAACTAGATTATTGACTCTAGTGCAAGTGGGAGACTGAAGGAAATATTCCCTAGAGGCAATAATAAAGTTATTATTTAATTCCTTATTTCATGATAAATGTTTATTATTAATGCTTGAATTGTATTAACCGGAAACATAATACATGTGTGAATACATAGACAAACAGAGTGTCACTAGTATGCCTCTACTTGACTAGCTCGTTAATCGAAGATGGTTATGTTTCCTAACCATAGACATGAGTTGTCATTTGATTAACGGGATCACATCATTAGGAGAATTATGTGATTGACATGACCCATTCCGTTAGCTTAGCACACAATTGTTTAGTATGTTGCTATTGCTTTCTTCATGACTTATACATGTTCCTATGACTATGAGATTATGCAACTCCCGTTTACCGGAGGAACACTTTGTGTGCTACCAAACGTCACAACGTAACTGGGTGATTATAAAGGTGCTCTACAGGTGTCTCCGAAGGTACTTGTTGGGTTGGCGTATTTTGAGATTAGGATTTGTCACTCCGATTGTCGGAGAGGTATCTCTGGTCCCACTAGGTAATGCACATCACTATAAGCCTTGCAAGCATTGCAACTAATGAGTTAGTTGCGGGATGATGTATTACAAAACGAGTAAAGAGACTTGCCGGTAACGAGATTGAACTAGGTATTGAGATACCGACGATCGAATCTCGGGCAAATAACGTACCGATGACAAAGGGAGCAACATATGTTGTTATGCGGTCTGACCGATAAAGATCTTCGTAGAATATGTGGGAGCCAATATGAGCATTCAGGTTCCGCTATTGGTTATTGACCGGAGATGTGTCTCGGTCATGTCTACATAGTTCTCGAACCCGTAGGGTCCGCACGCTTAAAGTTTCGATGACGGTTATATTATGAGTTTGTGTGTTTTGATGTACCGAAGGAGTTAGGAGTCCCGGATGAGATCGGGGACATGACAAGGAGTCTCGAAATGGTCGAGACGTAAAGATCGATATATTGGACGACTATATTCGGACATCGGAAAGGATCCGAATGATTCGGGTATTTTCGGGAGTATCGGGGAGTTACGGGAATTCGTATTGGACCTTAATGGGCCATACGGGAAAGGAGAGAAAGGCCTCAAAGGGTGGACGCACCCCTCCCCATGGGCTGGTCTAAATTGGACTAGGGAGGAGGGGCGCCCCCTTCCTTCGTTCTCCTTTTCCCTTCCCTTTCCTTCCCTCCTACTCCTACTACTTGGAAGGGCTCCTAGTTCTACTAGGAAAGGGGGAATCCTACTCCCGGTGGGAGTAGGACTACCCTAGGGCGCGCCATAGAGAGGGCCGGCCCTCCCCCTCCTGCACTCCTTTATATACGTGGGCAGGGGGCACCCCATAGACACAACAGTTGATCGTTTGATCTCTTAGCCGTGCGGTGCCCCCCTCCACCATAGTCCACCTCGATAATACTGTAGCGGTGCTTAGGCGAAACCCTGCGTCGGTAGAATATCAACATCGTCACCACGCTGTCGTGCTGACAAAACTCTCACTCGACACTCGGCTGGATCGGAGTTCGAGGGACGTCATCGGGCTGAACGTGTGCTGAACTCGGAGGCGCCGTGCATTCAGTACTTGATCGGTCGGATCGTGAAGACGTACAATTACATCAACCGCGTTGCGCTAACGCTTCCGCTTTCGGTCTACGAGGGTACGTGGACAACACTCTCCCCTCTCGTTGCTATGCATCACCATAATCTTGCGTGTGCGTAGGAACTTTTTTGAAATTACTACGTTCCCCAACATCTACATGCAGCGCGGGTCGAAGGCGATGGCGAACCATTGGGGGCGTATCCAGGGGGCGTGCAACAAATGGCATGGGGTCGTCGAGGAAGTCGCGGCTCGCCCGGAGAGCGGCGCTAGCATTGAGGATCAGCTATGCCATGCCGGTCTCCTGCCTCTCTTCATCGTGTGCGCCCGCCAACCGTTTGTTCCTCCGCGCAGTTGTTGCGCATGTTCGCCTTGTATCGGCAGAGCAACCGCGACGCCGAATTCAAGCACCTCCACGTTTACAAGCGCATTGACAAGTGCGGGAAATGGTCGGAAGTCCGGCGCACCCTCGACAAGGCCAAGGAGACCTACAAGCCGGACGCGCCGACTCCGGGCGCGTCAAAAGGGCGGCCAGACGGCAACAAAGGTGCCAAAAAGGGGAAACACGCCGACGCGGCCATCGCTCGAGTGCGGGAGTCCATCGAGCATTGCCTCGCCGACGCACAGGCCTGGGCTGTAGTGCGTGAAGAGAAAACCGCGACGCGGTGGTCGTCGTTGCTGACGAACAGCGCCATCAAGCTCGACCTGCTCCGGACCAACGTTGTCGCGAAGAAGAGGAACACCGACCTGGCTTTTCTTATGGGCGGGGCGGACATGCTCCAGAGCACCAAGGAGAAGCTCAAGCGTGGTACATGGCAGAGCGTGGTGTCACGCCCAAGATGCGACCCTATACTAAAGGAACTCGAAGGTCCCACCAAGGATAGAAGCGCATCTTGAAGACGCTTTTGCAAGGTGGATATCATTACATCAAACCATTACATAATAGTGGGGATACATCCAAGACATACAATGTCACATGAATACAACAATACAACATACAAGATCCACATCTGACTACGGATGAAACATAAACAGAAACTCAAACGACATCCACCCTGCTAGCCCAGGCTGCCGACCTGGAACCTATCACAAGATCGATGAAGAAGAAGAAGAACGCCAACACAAGTAAACATCGCTCTCGCGTCATGATCATCGCATAACCTGTACCTGCAACTGGTGGTGTAGTAATCCGTGAGCCATGAGGACTCAGCAATCCCATTATCATGGGTATCAAGACTAGCAAAGCTTAATGGGTAAGGAAGGGGTGAAGTGGTGAGGTTGCAGCAGCGGCTAAGCAAAGTATGGTGGCTAACTTACGCAAATAAGAGCGAGAAAAGAAGCAAAGCAAGCGGTCGTCAACTAGTAATGATCAAGAAGTGATCCTGAACTCCTACTTACGTCAAACATAACCCAGAAACCGTGTTCTCCTCTCGAACAACCCCGGAAAAAGGCACTCACGGTTATGCACACGGTTGGTGTATTTTAGAAGAGTTTACTTCAAGTTTACTACAACCGGATATTAACAAATTCCCATCTGCCACATAACCGTGGGCACGGCTTTCGAAAGTTCAAACCCTGCAGGGGTGTCCAAACTTAGCCCATTATAAGCTCTCACGATCAACGAAGGATATTCCTTCTCCCGGGAAGACCCGATCAGTCTCGGGATCCCGGTTACAAGACATTTTGACAATGGTAAAACAAGACCAGCAAGACCACCCGGATGTGCCGACAAATCCCGATAGGATCTGCACATATCTCGTTCTCAAGGCACACCGGATGAGCCAGACGTCGGGTTGGCATAGACCCTGATTGCCCAGGGGGCGCCGGACATCGCTCGGTTTGGACCAACACTCAGAGGAGCACTGGCCCGGGGGGGCTAAAATAAAGATGACCCTCGGGCTCCGGAAACCCAAGGGAAAAAAGGGCATAGGTGAGGCAAATGGTAAATCCAATGTTGGGCCTTGCTGGAAGAGTTTTATTCAAAGCGAACTGTCAAGGGAGTCCCATAAATCACCCAACCGCGTTAGGGACGCAAAATCCGGGAACATAATACCGATATGACGGAAACTAGGGCGGCAAGAGTGGAACAAAACACCAGGCATAAGGCCGAGCCTTCCACCCTTTACCAAGTATATATATGCATTAATAATATAAGAGATATTGTGATATCCCAACAAAAACATAATCCAACATGGAGCAATCTTCATCTTCACCTGCAACTAGCAACGCTATAGGAGGGGCTGAGCAAAAGTGGTAACATAGCCAAACAATGGTTTGCTAGGAAGGGTGACAAAGGTTAGGGGCTATCATGCAATTTGGGGAGGCTTGATAAGCAAGTCGTAGGTAACGCGGCAAAGCGATAGAATGAAGCAACTAGCATAGCAATGATAGTAATGAGATCCAAGGTGATGGTCATCTTGCCTGAAATCCCGCTAGGAAGAAGAACGAGTCCATGAATAAGATGAAGCCACGAAGACGAACCAAGCGTAGACGAACGAATCCTCACGATCGCAACAAAACAGGAACTATCGAGAAGAAGCACACAACATGGTAAACACTCAACACACGAACAAGGCATGATGCTCAACCAAGTATGATGCATGACAAGGCTACATGAAGCTACTCATGGCAAGATATGATGCATACAAGAACAACACATCAAAGCAAGTTTAAATGAGGCCGGAAACAACATAGAACAAATCCGGTAAGCCCTCATATGTAAATTTCTAAATTGGTCCTGATCTGAATAAACCTTATGTTCAAGTTGTTAAACATCAATTTGAGATGCACCACAATGATCTACACGAAATTCTAGTCAAGCTACATATAAAGTTCATTAGGTTCGGAGCTACGGCCTAGAAGATATGAGCAAAACAAGTTAAGCATGACATTGATGCAAAATGCATTCAAATATCAAGCACACACCTCACAACATGGAGGCAACAAGGTACCATGAAACTACATGCAAAATTAAGCAAGTTTCATATAGAGCACACTCAAAACGGAGCAACGGTTCAACACATACACACCATACAAGTTTAAAGGACAAGCTGTCCAAAACAGCAACTAGGCATATTGCAAGCACCAAAACAACATGCTACAGCACCACAACATGAAAACAAAATGCATGGACATGATGTACAGGTAAAATATAACAAAACATGAACAATGAGCTATCTCCACAAACTACAAGAACATGCTCAAAAAGACATGGCAAGATTGCAAATAATAACAGGTTCACAGACTTGGTGGAAATCACAGGACATGGCAGAAATAACATCAGGTTACAATGTTTAAAGCTATCAAGCAAAAAGCTACGGGAACATATCATAGCAAACAAAGGCACGACACAAATCTACTAATTGCATAGAAGAAAAGCCCCTTACTGACCATGAGCCAAAAAGTCACAGAAGATATGATGGAACCCATATAAACATAGCAGGTTTTATTACCAGGTTCAGACTTCGCAGAAAACAGAGCATGGCATAAACAGATTTATGAAGACATCTTTGCGAGCTTGATTCACTCATCACAAGGCATTGCATGACAAGATAAGCATAGAATCAGCAAGAAGGCATGCTCGTGACGCTAAGCATGGCAATAGCAAGTTAATAGCATGCTTGGATCACTAACAGCACCCATGGCAAAATTGATTAACATGTAAACAATCCGCCAGGAACATTTTATAGATAAAGTAGAGAAATATTAATACATGCTACAACACTCTATAAATGCAAACAGGGGCATAGATGGAAAGAGCATAACCATATGTCCAAAACACCCTTACTAAACAAACTCAAAAGAGGCATGGGACTCACTGTAGCAACATGAATACATGGCATGAAAATAACAGCAGAACAAATACTTACAGAAATCCCAAGTCTCTGAAATCAGCAACATCACGGATGCTACTTTGCAATCTTGTATCAATCAACACATGGCATATCATGAAGAGTGGATTGCACCACAACAAAGATGGCATGTTGTAGCGCATAACACGTGTAGACTTCATGCTCAAAAGAAAATCACACAAAAAGATGCAAAAATAACAAATGAGCAAGTTCTGATAAACTACAACAGACAACATTATATAGCACTCCTGCAATGATGATTATGGCATCAATATGAACTCAAACAAACATGGAACAATGGAATGAAATGAAGAACATCTCCTGATGAGCATTTTGATATATCATGCATGCAAAATGGATATACGGATGAGGAGTTATGATGCGATGAAAAGTGGCTCAAAATACTGTAGCAAAAGGACTCGGAATATTTCGGGGGTCAACTTGAGGATTCCAGATCTGGATCTAGCGCGTTCCACGAGGTTTGCTGGAGCAGCTCGCCGGAGTAGAGAGGTCCCGTGGCCGGAGAGGTGCGGGGGCTTGCCGGACGGGTGCGGAGGAGGCAGATCCGATGCTCGGACGGAGGAGGCCCACGATGGCGGCGAGAGGTGGGCGCGGCGGAGGAGCTCGGGCGCCGGCGGCGGGGCAATGAGGCCATGGTGAGGGTGCGGGAGCTCCAGTCGCCGGTGGGAGGATCAGGGGCGACACGGCTCTCCAGTGGCCGGCGGCGGGGTCGGTGTGGCGAGGCAGGGCAGCGGGGACGAGCGGGAGGTGGCGGATCGGACGCTCGGGCACGGGGAGCTAGGCGGCGGGGCGCGGGCTCGCGACGGCGGGGCGGATGGGCCCGGTTCGGCCCACGGCAGGCCGGTCGAGGGCTTTGGCGGGCCGAGTGCGGTGGGAGGCGGCTGGGGGATGCGGGGAGGCCGCATGACACATGGGGATTGGCCGCAGGCGGCGCTGTGTAGCGGTGGAGCCAATAGGGGCGCGCCAAGTGGCGATGGAGGGGTGGATCTCGCCGGAATTTGAGGAGGAGGGAGGTTGGCAGTGGCTGGTGGCGGCGGATCCGAGGAGAAGGGGGTCTAGGGGTAAGGGAAGACTAGGGTAGCCCATTTTTGTAAGGGAGGGGTGTATATATAGGCTAGGTGTTAGGGTTAGGGGGATTTGTGGGGTTTTTGGACCCTCAGATCGCGATCGTGCGGCTCCGGACAGAGGGGGAAACTAGGTGGGCTGCCGGTGAGTGGAAGTGGACTGAGAGAAGAGAAGAGAGAAAGGCCCGGCAACTGTTTGGGATACCGAAACGTCCGGCGAGAATACCGGCAACGGTGCCGCTATATGTTTAACGGTTGGGCTATCAAACGAGCTCCGAATGCGACGAAACTTGACAGGCGCTCTGTCTACACTATAATAAGACCGCACGCCAAGTTTCAACCCATTATGAGAACATTTTTCGGCCACTCACGAAACGAGCTAAAAGGGTCGCCGGAGGACATAGGAGTGTCGGATTGCAAAACGGACAATGGGGAAAATGCTCGGATGCATGAGACAAACACGTATGCAATGCAATGCAGAAGATTACATGGAAAAATATAGCACGCAATCACATGGCATTAAATGACGGCGAGTAATTGGCAGACCTCTGGCGCATCAAATCCGGGGCGTTACAAGCGGCCTCATCCTGAACCAGCTGACGGCGACTCCAACTCCCGCGGCCACGCGCACGCCAACGTCAGGCCCGAGTGATTATGCCTCCACGACGCCCAACAGCACCGAAGCCGCGCCGACACCGCCCAACACCGAAGTAGCTCCGACACCGCCGAGCCTGCGCACGTCGACTCCGCCGAAGCCTGAGGCCGACCCCGCCGAGTGATGCGTTGCGCACGCGAACTTGTGGCGCTCTGTTTTTTGTATGCCAGACTACATCCGATCGTCGAACTGTGCCTTGTGATCGCCGGACTTGTGGCATCTTTTGTATGAGCGGGAATGACCGAGTTCGAATTTTCCGCACCCTTGGGGCGGCGCGTGGGGGCGTGACTGGGAGCTAGGTCTCCCCCAGGGGCCGAGCTAGCGCCGGTTCGCCCCCAGGCCGCTCTTTTTAGGCGCCCTGGGGGGGCAAATGGGTGGAGATGCTCTAAGGCCCAACATTCATATCTTGCATGCGAAGTTGTGGCCTAGTGTAACACCCACGATGCGGCTATATCTCCCACATGTCGAGCACGACTTAGAGGCATAACGGCATGGTGGTTTTGTCGCAAGAAGGGTCATCTTCACACAATCCCATGTAATGAACAAGAAGGGGATAAAGAGTTGGCTTACAATCGCCACTTCACACAATACATAACTTAAATAATCATCATTCAGAGTACAAACAAGGTCCGACTACGGAACCAAAATAAAAGAAGACAACCCCAAATGCTAAATCCCCGATCGTGCCAACTGGGCTCCACTACTGATCATCTGGAAAAGAAACATAGTAACGGCCACGTTCCTCGTCGAACTCCCACTTGAGCTTGGTTGCGTCATCTGCACTGGCATCATCGGCACCTGCAACTGTTTTGGTAGAATCTGTGAGTCACGAGGACTCAGCAATCTCACACCCGCGAGATCAAGACTATTTAAACTTAAAGGAAGGATGGAGTAATGAGGTAGAGCTGCAGCAAGCACTAAGCATATATGGTGGCTAACATACGCACATGAGAGTGGGAAGAGAGGCAAGGCATGGTCGTGAAGCTAGAAGTGATCAAGAAGTGATCCTGAAACTACTTACATTCAAACATAACACAAGAACCGTGTTCACTTCCCGGACTCCGCCGAAAAGAGACCATCACGGCTACACACGCGGTTGATGTATTTTAATTAAGTCAAGTGTCAAGTTCTCTACAACCAGACATTAACAAATTCCCATCTGCTTCATAACCGCGGGCACGACTTTCGAAAGATGATACCCTGCAGGGGTGTCCCAACTTAGCCCATCATAAGCTCTCACGGTCAACGAAGGATATTCCTTCTCCCGAGAAGACCCGATCAGTCTCGGAATCCCGGTTACAAGACATTTCGACAATGGTAAAACAAGACCAGCAAGACCACCCGGATGTGCCGACAAATCCCGATAGGAGCTGCACATATCTCGTTCTCAGGGCACACCAGATAAGCTAAGCATACATGTACCAACGTAACCCAAGTTGCCAAGGGACGGTCCCGCACGATGCTCTAGTTTGGACCAGCACTCAGAGGAGCACTGGCCCGGGGGTTAAAATAAAGATGACCCTCGGGCTCGCGAAAACCCAAGGGAAAAAGGCTTAGGTAGGCAAATGTAACACCAAGGTTGGGCCTTGTTGGAGGAGTTTTATTCAAAGCGAACTGTCAATGGGGTCCCATAAATCACCCAACCGTGTAAGGAATGCAATATCAAGGAACATAACACCGGTATGACGGAAACTAGGGCGGCAAGAGTGGAATAAAACACCAGGCATAAGGCCGAGCCTTCCACCCTTTACTAAGTATATAGATGCATTAATTAAATAAGAGATATTGTGATATCCTAAAATATCCATGTTCCAACATGGAACCCACTTCAACTTCACCAGCAACTAGCAACGCTATAAGAAGGGTTGAGCAAAAGCGATAACTTAGCCAAACAACGGTTTGCTAGGATAGGATGGTTAGAGGCTTGACATGGCAATATGGGAGGCATGATCTAGCAAGTGGTAGGTATCGCGGCATAGCAAAAGAGCGAGCAACTAGCAAGCAAAGATAGAAGTGATTTAGAGGGTATGGTCATCTTGCCTGAGATCCCGCAAGGAAGAAGAACGAGTCCATGAAGAAGACAAACAGATGTAGTCGAACGAATCCTCACAACTCCGGAACGAAACCGAAGCTAACGAGAGAAGCAACCCGGAAAGAAGCAAGCAACATAGTAAACAACCATCACATAAACATGGCATGATGCACAATCAAGTATGATGCATGTCCGATTTAATGAGCATGGCATGACAAAGTGCAACAAACAACACTACAAATTAAGTGGAGCTCAATATGCAACGAGTTGCATTGCAACGAGTTGCATATTGAGGAGACACCACATCAATTATTTAGTTCTCTCTCGGTTATGTACCCAACAATATTAAATGTAATTAAACATGGCAAGGGGTGAAGCATAAGTAAACTAACTATTTAGGCAAGTTTAAATGAGGCCGGAACATCAAACAACAATTCTGGAAAATCCTCATGTGCATATTATGAATTTGGTACTGTTCTGCCCTTAACCATATTTTAGAGTTGTTAAGCATTTTTCTACCCCATTTACATATAAATATTATTTAATATGGAGCTATGGTTATTTAGTTACGAAATAAAACATTTTAACATGCTATTTATGCAAAACAAAGGCAAACAACATTTTAGACATTTTTTAACATGGATGCAAGTTGCAAATTATGAAACTAGATGAAATTCTAAGCATTTTACATATATAAATTATTTACATGTGATGCACGGTTTGGAGTTATTATATGCATGAACATGGAGGGTTTTTGTGCAAAACTGTTAACTCTGCATAATGACTAAATTTGCAGCAGGAAAAAAACACATCAGGCCGAATCAAGCTGGCCTAACAGGAGGAAAAACATAGGCGGGGCGTTGGGGTGTGGCCTCACCCAGTGGGCCTTGACCCGGTCGGTGCAGAGGCTGGAGGAGGCCGGTTGGGGAGGTCAGACGCGGGCCAGCTGGAGCCTGGCGCGGCTGGGCTTGGTGCGATCTGGCGCTGGCTCCAGACGAACAGGGACGCGGTCAACGGCGATGCGGTCCTCGCTCGGGCACAGGCGTGCGCTTGAGGCAGGGTCGTCCTCCTCCTGCTCGAAGCAGAAGCAGAGGAAGAAGGCGCTGGCTGCCGGCTGCGGGACTCCGGGACGGCGCGGCGGCGGATCTGGCCGATACAGTCAACGGCGCGGTGGTTGCAGCTGCCGCTCATTGCAGAGGAGATGCGGCGCAGTGAGGGGCTTGCAGCGGCGGACGCGATGCTGGAGAGGAAGCAGGCTTGGCGCGGAACTTGGCCAGGCGGAGGGCGAGGTCGAGCTCGGGGACGAGCCCCTGCCGCTCGGGGAGGCGCGAAGCAGAGGAGGCTTGAAGCGGGGCGGACCGGACTTGAGGAGGCCGTCGGCCATGGCGTCAGGCGGAGCTAGTACCTGAAGAAAATGGTGGCACGGCAGTTTTAGAGAGGACACGACTTGAGAGAAGAAGAGGGGAATGAGGAGAAGGAAGGAAGAGGTCAGCCTGGTTGTTTGCGATGCTGTTGTTGCCGGCGGCGGCAGGAACTTGGCGCCTTGCGCGGGACTCCAGCGATGCGAAGCTCCGGGAAGAAGATGGCGGCAACGGGCCTGCTGATTGGACGGGCATGGAAGGCGAGGGAGACCAGGGGTGGCTTGGCCGGTGGATCGGGAAGGACGAGGCTGCGGCCGGACCGATGGATGGATGGATCGAAGGGACTGTGTTGGCTCGGCGCTGAAAACCAGGAAGGTGGTCGGCTGCGGGTTTGGATCTGGGAGGATCCCGAGGTGGGAGGTGAGTGAGTGGTTGGCTGGTGGCGGCGTGGTGGGAAAGGGTGGATTGGATAGGGTAGGTAGGGTTAGGGGTTGATCTATTTATAGCCGGTGGCTTTTGGTCAGGTGTCATTTGATCCCTTCGATTAAATCGGACGGTCGAGAAAAATAGGTTAGATGGGCCAAACAAATAACCGAAGATATTTTAGAGATGTTTGGAGATGATCCGGACCCATTGGTAACGATAGAGCGGGTTGGGTTCGGGACAACTTTCAGACGCGCGCGAGGGGTCTGAATAAAATGTAGAGAGGTTCAATCAAATGGTCAGACAAGAGGGGCTCGGAAAACCCGGTTGGTCTCGAAACGGTCAACGAAGGCAAGGGGGACACGGCAACTACGGACGAGTGCAAGTTTTGAAAACATGTGGATGCAATGCATATGATGCCATGATGAAATGCAACAACAACAAATAAACACACGGCGGTCACGCAAAACATGGAAGGCGTCTGGAGCGTCGGTCTCGGGGCGTTACACCTAGCTAGAACACTCCCACCACAATCCTTTAGTGCAAATGTTTTTCTGCCTCTTATAGCTCCATTTTGTTGCTAAATACGACACATTGTCAAGCAAACACGCAAGTTGGCCTTCTTGGGCCGGACCATTTCTGACGTTGTAGCAAACACACATGCTATGTGCGATATTGTTTTCATTTTTTAGTTTGAGTGGATTTATATTGGATTTTTGTTGTGGGTTTTTTACTTTTACTTTATTTTTTAACCTATATTAATTTTAATATAAAAAGGAAATATTTTTAATAAAAAAGTGAACATTTTTAAAATTAAAACATTTTAATACTTATATGAACATTTTGTAAAGAATGTTGAACACAATTTGACTTTTTTTAACATTTTCTAAAATTTGCGACCATTTTATGAGAACATGATTTTTTTAGATGAGCATTTTTGCAATACAGGGAAAACAATAAATTAAATCCCAAAAATAAAAATGTATAGAAATAAAATGAAAAGAAAAAAATAACCTTAAAACCTGATAGAGGATATAAATAGAAAAAATTCTAGAAGATTTCCTAAAATGGGGGTAACCATAGCTTATTTTGGGGGTTAAACCAAGCTTTATTACTCAAAATCCACCTGGCGTGGGATACAAAGGGATTATGGGGATCGCCCAACCGGATGTGGCGCCCCTGATTAAGAGAGTGTGAAAACTTGGCTAACCTATCAGCATCTCTATTTGCTTCTCTAATTTCAAAAGTAAATTTACAATTAAAAGTTAAAGCTCTATGCTTAATCTTAGTGATAATTACTCCATATCCTCCTTAGGTGGTTTTGTCGATGTTGTTAACCACCTGTTTCGAGTCTGAAGCTATGATGAAGTTCTTCAATAGCAGATCTTCCGCTAGGGATAAACCCTATCTGCATGCTATCGCCTCCAACGTCGGTGTGTCCCTTATCCCATTGATCACTAGTGGCGAGCTCCCCGTGAAATTCCCCCACACGTCTCTGCAGACAGTCGTGGCGACACCCTGTCTTGGGCTCTTGAGAAACCACCATCCACATGTATCTTGGAAAAGCCTGGAGGTGGAGCCTTAGGTCTAGAGTTTGGGTCCCTCGCAATTGTTGCCTCCCTGACAAACTTCTTTGGTAGCAATCAAGTTCTGCAATGAAACGAGGTATGAATTGGTGGCTAGCGGAAGTACTCTGATAGAATTGTTCATGAATGGCGGTCCTCCTAGCCCACCATATCGCCCACAATGTAACTACCAATCCGATGAATGAAGTGTGCGAGAGTGTGTCAATCATAGTAAATAACCACTGCCTCACGCTTGGTTCTGTGGTCTCACATAAATGCTCGCCAAGCTCGGCATCGACCAATGCCCATACACATCTCGACATGGAGCACTCTAACATAAAATGACACCATGAATCTTCAACACCGCGGAGAGCACACGCACTAGAAGTAGACATTCTCTTCATCCTGACATCTTCGGTGGGGGATCGAGTGCTTCACTAGTCTCTAGATGAACATGTGAATCTTACTAGGAAGTTTGGTCTTCCATAATACTCCCTTCATTCCTAAATATTTGTCTTTTTAGAGATTTCAAATGGACTACCACATACGGATGTATACAGACATGCTTTAGAGTGTAGATTCACTCATTTTGCTCCGTATGTAGTCACTTGTTGAAATCTCTAGAAAGAAAAATATTTAGGAACGGAGGGAGTAGTTTCCAAGAGTGAGAATCACGATCAGTGCTTGAGGATCCCACGACACCATCAATTAGAGCTCATCTCCTCAGTTTTGTGTCTATTATCATCCTATATGCAGACCTGAAAGGATGTGGATGTCGCGTAGAGGGGGGTGAATAGGTGCTTTAAAACAGTTACAGTTTAGACATGAAAAAATATAGAATAAAACTAGCATTTAATTTGTCAAGCACAAAACCTAACACTAATGTAGAAATGCCTAGCAGTGGCAGGCGCAAAAAGCCCATCAGTGGTGGGCCAGGCTCCCAGGGTCGCCTGCCACTGACCTTCCGCCACTGCTAACATGACATTAGTGGCGAGCGTGCGCCAGCAACTGATAGTGCCTCTGCAGTGGCGAGCAACACACTTAAGTCCGCCACTGGTGATAGTTGTGGTGGTGGTGGGCATATTAGAGCACCCGCCACTGAAAGTTTGTTCATGCAAATTAAAAGGTTTGCAACCACGACAACATTTGTGCTGCCATGGTGCATTTTGCATAAAACTCATCTAAGAAATTCAATACGCTGCGACCTTGGAGATTAGAAGCAAATAGAGCACGCATTGTAAGCTTAGGCATGCAAGTTCACTAGTTAATTAGTACTCTTCATAACAACTACTAACACTTCAAATTTGTTCTAGTTAACAAACCAACATCAAAGTATCACAGGCATCTGAACTAACTAACTAACTAACTAACTAACTAACTAACTAACTAACTAACTAACTAACTAACTAAGAGTTCATCAGATTGGACATATTTAATTTGGACCTTATTTCTAAATAATGTCTACAACAACTATAATATGCAAGTTGTTGTTGCTATTGTTCCTTATTATGATGTGTTGGAAATATGCCCTATAGGCAATAATAAAAGGATGATTATTATATTTCCTCGTTCATGATAATTGTATTTTATTCATGCTATAATTGTGTTATCAGGAAATCATTATACATGTGTGAATACATAGACACCAACATGTCCCTAGTAAGCCTCTAGTTGACTAGCTCGTTAATCAACAGATAGTCATGGTTTCCTGACTATGGACATTGGATGTCATTGATAACGAGATCACATCATTAGGAGAATGATGTGATGGACAAGACCCAATTCTAAGCATAGCACAAGATCGTGTAGTTCATTTGCTAGAGCTTTTCCAATGTCAAGTATCTTTTCCTTAGACCATGAGATCGTGTAACTCCCGGATACCGTAGGGGTGCTTTGGGTGTGCCAAACATCACAACGTAACTGGGTGACTATAAAGGTATACTGTGGGTATCTCCAAAAGTGTCTGTTGGGTTGACACGGATCGAGACTGGGATTTGTCACTCCATATAACGGAGAGGTATCACTGGGCCCACTCGGTAATGCATCATCATAATGAGCTCAATGTGATAAAAGTGTTTGATCACGGGATCATGCATTATGGTACGAGTAAAGTGACTTGCCGGTAACGAGATTGAACGAGGTATTGGGATACCGACGATCGAATCTCGGGCAAGTAAACTACCGATTGACAAAGGGAATTGTATACGAGGTTGCTTGAATCCTCGACATCGTGGTTCATCCGATGAGATCATCGAGGAGCGGGAGACAACATGGGTATCCAGATCCCGCTGTTGGTTATTGGCCGGAGAGCTGTCTCGGTCATGTCTACGTGTCTCCCGAACCCGTAGGGTCTACACACTTAAGGTTCGGTGACACTAGGGTTGTATAGAGATAAGTATGCAGTAATCCGAAAGTTGTTCGGAGTCCCGGATGAGATCCCGGACGTCACGAGGAGTTCCGGAATGGTCCGTAGGTAAAGAATCATATATAGGAAGTGCTGTTTCGGCCATCAGGAGAATTCGGGGTCACCGGTATTGTACCGGGACCACCGGATGGGTCCCGGGGGTCCACCGGGTGGGGCCACCCATCCCGGAGGGCCCCATGGGCTGAAGTGGGGAGGGGAACCAGCCCATAGTGGGCTGGTGCGCCCCCGTTGGCCCACCCCCTGCGCCTAGGGTTGAAACCCTAGGGTGGGGGGGGGGGCGCCCCACTTGCCTTGGGGGGTACTCCACCCCCCTGGCCGCCGCCCCCCCCTTGGGAGATGGGATCTCCAGGGCCGGCGCCCCCCCAGGGGGCCTATATAAAAGGGGGGAGGGAGGGGCAGCCGCACCCTGAAGCTTTGGCGCCTCCCTCTCCCCTGCTACACCTCTCTCTCTCTCTCTCTCTCTCTCTCTCTCTCTCTCTCTCTCTCTCTCTCTCTCTCTCTCTCTCTCTCTCTCTCTCTCTCTCTCTCTCTCTCTCTCTCGCAGAAGCTCGGCGAAGCCTTGCTGCGGTGACTGCTGCATCCACCACCACGCCGTCGTGCTGCTGGATCTTCATCAACCTCTCCTTCCCCCTTGCTGGATCAAGAAGGAGGAGACGTCATCCGCTCTGTACGTGTGTTGAACGCGGAGGTGCCGTCCGTTCGGCACTTGGTCATCGGTGATTTGGATCATGGCGAGTACGACTCCATCATCCACGTTCTAGTGAACGCTTCCGCTCGCGATCTACAAAGGTATGTAGATGCATCCGATCACTCGTTGCTAGATGAACTCATAGATGGATCTTGGTGAAACCGTAGGAAATTTTTTGTTTTCTGCAACGTTCCCCAACAGTGGCATCATGAGCTAGGTCTATGCGTAGTTCTCTTTGCACGAGTAGAACACAATTTGTTGTGGGCGTAGATGTTGTCAACTTTCTTGCCGCTGCTAGTCTTATTTTGCTTCAGCGGTATTGTGGGATGAAGCGGCCCGGACCAACCTTACACGTACGCTTACGTGAGACCGGTTCCACCGACTAACATGCACTGGTTGCATAAGGTGGCTGGCGGGTGTCTGTCTCTCC
This sequence comes from Aegilops umbellulata, assembly GCA_032464435.1. Classification (NCBI taxonomy): domain Eukaryota; kingdom Viridiplantae; phylum Streptophyta; class Magnoliopsida; order Poales; family Poaceae; genus Aegilops; species Aegilops umbellulata. The sequence continues at coordinate 366,359,964 of CP136054.1, read as the reverse complement.
CACTTTAGTTGGAGAAAATTCAACGAAAAGGGTCCTTATGAAGGGTAAATAGAAGTTGACAAATCACGTTGTGGCTTTAACGTAGGTAAGAAAACGTTCTTGCTAGAACCCTGTTGCAGCCACGTAAAACTTGCAACAACAATTAGAGGACGTCTAACTTGTTTTTGCAGCAAGTGTTCTTGTGATGTGATATGGCCAAAGTTGTGATGAATGATGAATGATATATATGTGATGTATGAGATCATGTTCATGTAATAGGAATCACGACTTGCATGTCGATGAGTATGACAACCGGCAGGAGCCATAGGGTTTGTCTTTATTTTTTGTATGACCTGCGTGTCATTGAGAAACGCCATGTAAATTACTTTACTTTATTGCTAAACGTGTTAGCCATAGTAGTAGAAGTAATAGTTGGCAAGCAACTTCATGGAGACACGATGATGGAGATCATGATGATGGAGATCATCGTGTCATGCCAGTGACAAGATGATCATGGAGCCCCAAGATGGAGATCAAGGAGCTATATGATATTGGCCATATCATGTCACTATTATTATTTGATTCCATGTGATGTTTATCATGTTTTTGCATCTTGTTTACTTAGAACGACGGTAGTAAATAAGATGATCCCTCATAACAATTGCAAGAAAGTGTTCCCCCTAACTGTGCGCCGTTGCGACAGTTCGTTGTTTCGAAGCACCATGTGATGATCGGGTGTGATAGATTCCAACGTTCACATACAACGGGTGTAAGACAGATTTACACATGCAAACACTTAGGTTAACTTGACGAGCCTAGCATGTACAGACATGGCCTCGGAACACAAGAGACCGAAAGGTCGAACATGAGTCGTATGAAAGATACGATCAACATGGAGATGTTCACCGATGATGACTAGTCCGTCTCACGTGATGATCGGACACGGCCTAGTCGAGTCGGATCATGTTACACTTAGATGACTAGAGGGATGTCTAATCTGAGTGGGAGTTCATTATATAATTTGATTAGATGAACTTAATTATCATGAACTTAGTCTAAATAAACTTTGCAATATGTCTTGTAGATCAAATGGCCGACGCTAATGTCAACCTCAACTTCAACGCGTTCCTAGAGAAAACCAAGCTGAAAGATGATGGCAGCAACTATACGGACTGGGTCCGGAACCTGAGGATCATCCTCATAGCTGCCAGGAAACAATATGTCCTAGAAGCACCGCTAGGTGAAGCTCCCATCCCAGAGAACCAAGACGTTATGAACGCTTGGCAGCAGCGTGCTGATGATTACTCCCTCATTCAGTGCGGCATGCTTTACAGCTTAGAACCGGGGCTCCAAAAGCGTTTTGAGTAACACGGAGCATATGAGATGTTCGAAGAGCTGAAAATGGTTTTCCAAGCTCATGCCCGTGTCGAGAGATATGAAGTCTCCGACAAATTCTACAGTTGTAAGATGGAGGAAAATAGTTACGTCAGTGAACACATACTCAAGATGTCTGGGTTACACAACCGCTTGACTCAGCTGGAGATTAACCTCCCAGACGAGGCGGTCATTGACAGAATCCTTTAGTCGCTCCCACCTAGCTACAAGAGCTTTGTGATGAACTACAATATGCAGGGGATGGAAAAGACCATTCCTGAGGTATTTGCTATGCTGAAATTAGCGGAGGTAGAAATCAAAAAGGAACATCAAGTGTTGATGGTCAATAAAACCACCAAGTTCAAGAAAGGCAAGGGTAAGAAGAACTTCAAGAAGGACGGCAAGGATGTTGCCGCGCCCGGTAAGCAAGTTGTCGGGAAGAAGTCAAAGCATGGACCCAAGCCTGAGACTGAGTGCTTTTATTGCAAAGGGAAGGGCCACTGGAAGCGGAACTGCCCCAAATACTTAGCGGACAAGAAGGCCGGCAACACTAAAGGTATATGTGATATACATGTAATTGATGTGTACCTTACCAGTGCTCGTAGTAGCTCCTGGGTATTTGATACCGGTGCCATTGCTCATATTTGTAACTCGAAGCAGGAGCTGCGGAATAAGCGAAGACTGGCGAAGGACGAGGTGACGATGCGCGTCGGGAATGGTTCCAAGGTCAATGTGATCGCCGTCGGCACGCTACCTCTACATTTACCTACGGGATTAGTTTTAAACCTCAATAATTGTTATTTAGTGCCAAGTTTGAGCATGAACATTGTATCTGGATCTCGTTTAATACGAGATGGCTACTCATTTAAATCCGAGAATAATGGTTGTTCTATTTATATGAGTGATATGTTTTATGGTCATGCTCCGATGGTCAATGGTTTATTCTTAATGAATCTCGTACGTGATGTTACACATATTCATAGTGTGAATACCAAAAGATGTAAAGTTGATAACGATAGTCCCACATACTTGTGGCACTGCCGCCTTGGTCTCATTGGTGTCAAGCGCATGAAGAAGCTCCATGCTGATGGACTTTTAGAGTCTCTCGATTATGAATCATTTGACACATGCGAACCATGCCTCATGGGCAAAATGACCAAGACTCCATTCTCCGGAACAATGGAGCGAGCAACCAACTTATTGGAAATCATACATACTGATGTGTGCGGTCCAATGAGTGTTGAGGCTCGCAGAGGATATCGTTATGTTCTCACTCTTACTGATGACTTGAGTAGATATGGGTATGTCTACTTGATGAAACACAAGTCTGAGTCCTTTGAAAAGTTCAAGGAATTTCAGAATGAGGTAGAGAATCAACGTGACCGAAAAATAAAGTTCTTACGATCAGATCGTGGAGGAGAATATTTAAGTCATGAATTTGGCACACACTTAAGGAAATGTGGAACCGATTCACAACTCACGCCGCCTGGAACACCTCAACGTAACGGTGTGTCCGAACATCGTAATCGCACTCTATTGGATATGGTGCGATCTATGATGTCTCTTACTGATTTACCGCTATCATTTTGGGGATACGCTCTAGAGACAGCTACATTCACTTTAAATACGGCATCGTCTAAATCCGTTGAGACGACACCTTATGAATTATGGTTTGGGAAGAAACCTAAGATGTCGTTTCTAAAAGTTTGGGGATGCGATGCTTATGTCAAGAAACTTCAACCTGAAAAGCTCAAACCCAAATCGGAAAAATGCGTCTTCATAGGATACCCTAAGGAAACCATTGGGTATACCTTCTACTTTAAATCTGAAAGCAAGATCTTTGTTGCCAAGAACGGATCCTTTCTGGAAAAAGAGTTTCTCTCGAAAGGAGTAAGTGGGAGGAAAGTAGAACTCGATGAAGTACTACCTCTTGAACCGGAAAGTAGTGCAGCTCAGGAAAATGTTCCTGTGGTGCCTACATCCACTGGAGAGGAAATTAATGATGATGATCAAGGTACTTCGAATCAAGTTGCTACTGAACTTCGTAGGTCCAGAAGGACACGTTCCACACCAGAGTGGTATGGCAACCCTGTCCTGGAAATCATGTTGTTAGACAACGGTGAACCTTCGAACTATGAAGAAGCAATGGCGGGCCCAGATTCCAACAAATGGCTTGAAGCCATGCAATCCGAGATAGGATCCATGTATGAAAACAAAGTATGGACTTTGACAGACTTGCCCGATGATCGGCGAGCGATAGAAAACAAATGGATCTTTAAGAAAAAGACGGACGCGGATGGTAATGTTACCATCTATAAAGCTCGACTTGTCGCTAAGGGTTATCGGCAAGTTCAAGGGGTTGACTACGATGAGACTTTCTCTCCCGTAGCGAAGCTGAAGTCCGTCTGAATCATGTTAGCAATTGCCGCATACTATGATTATGAGATATGGCAAATGGACGTCAAAACAGCATTCCTTAATGGTTATCTTAAGGAAGAACTGTATATGATGCAGCCAGAAGGTTTTGTCGACCCTAAGAATGCTAACAAGGTATGCATGCTCCAGCGATCCATTTATGGGCTGGTGTAAGCATCTCAGAGTTGGAACATTCGCTTTGATGAGATGATCAAAGCGTTTGGGTTTATGCAGACTTATGGAGAAGCCTGCATTTACAAGAAAGTGAGTGGGAGCTCTGTAGCATTTCTCATATTATATGTAGATGACATACTTTTGATGGGAAATGATATAGAACTTTTGGACAACATTAAGGCCTACTTGAATAAGAGTTTTTCAATGAAGATCCTTGGAGAAGCTGCTTATATATTAGGCATCAAGATCTATAGAGATAGATCAAGACGCCTCATAGGTCTTTCACAAAGCACATACCTTAAAAAGATATTGAAGAAGTTCAATATGGATCAGTCCAAGAAGGGGTTTTTGCCTGTGTTACAAGGTGTGAAATTGAGCTCAGCTCAATGTCCGACCACGACAGAAGATATAGAAGAGATGAGTGTCATCCCCTATGCCTCAGCCATAGGGTCTATTATGTATGCCATGCTATGTACCAGACCTGATGTAAACCTTGCCATAAGTTTGGTAGGAAGGTACCAAAGTAATCCCGGCAAGGAACACTGGACAGCGGTCAAGAATATCCTGAAGTACCTGAAAAGGACTAAGGACACGTTTCCCGTTTATGGAGGTGATGAAGAGCTCGTCATAAAGGGTTACGTCGACGCTAGCTTCGACACAGATCTGGATGACTCTAAGTCACAAACCGAATACATGTATATGTTGAATGGTGGAGCAGTAAGCTGGTGCAGCTGCAAGCAGAGCGTCGTGGTGGGATCTACATGTGAAGCGGAGTACATGGCAGCCTCGGAGGCAGCACATGAAGCAATTTTGGTGAAGGAGTTCATCACCGACCTAGGAGTCATACCCAATGCGTCGGGGCCGATCAAACTCTTCTGTGACAACACTGGAGCTATTGCACTTGCCAAGGAGCACAGGTTTCACAAGAAGACCAGGCACATCAAGCGTCACTTCAACTCCATTCGTGAAAATGTTCAAGATGGAGACATAGATATTTACAAAGTGCATACGGATCTGAATGTCGCAGATCCGTTGACTAAACCTCTTCCGCGAGCAAAACATGATCAACACCAGAACTCTATGGGTGTTCGATTCATCACAATGTAACTAGATTATTGACTCTAGTGCAAGTGGGAGACTTTGGAAATATGCCCTAGAGGCAATGATAAAAGGATTATTATTATATTTCCTCGTTCATGATAATTGTCTTTTATTCATGCTATAATTGTGTTATCAGGAAATCGTAATACATGTGTGAATAGATAGACACCAACATGTCCCTAGTAAGCCTCTAGTTGACTAGCTCGTTAATCAACATATAGTCATGGTTTCCTGACTATGGACATTGGATGTCATTGATAACGAGATCACATCATTAGGAGAATGATGTGATGGACAAGACCCAATTCTAAGCATAGCACAAGATCGTGTAGTTCGTTTGCTAGAGCTTTTCCAATGTCAAGTATCTTTTCCTTAGACCATGAGATCGTGTAACTCCCAGATACCGTAGGGGTGCTTTGGGTGTGCCAAACGTCACAACATAACTGGGTGACTATAAAGGTATACTGCGGGTATCTCCGAAAGTGTCTGTTGGGTTGACACGGATCGAGACTGGGATTTGTCACTCCATATAACGGAGAGGTATCACTGGGCCCACTCGGTAATGCATCATCATAATGAGCTCAATGTGATCAAAGTGTTTGATCACGGGATCATGCATTACGGTATGAGTAAAGTGACTTGCCGGTAACGAGATTGAACGAGGTATTGGGATACCGACGATCGAATCTCGGGCAAGTAAACTACCGATTGACAAAGGGAATTGTATACGATGTTGCTTGAATCCTCGACATCGTGGTTCATCCGATGAGATCATCGAGGAGCATGTGGGAGCCAACATGGGTATCCAGATCCCGCTGTTGGTTATTGGCCGGAGAGCTGTCTCGGTCATGTCTACGTGTCTCCCGAACACGTAGGGTCTACACACTTAAGGTTCGGTGACGCTAGGGTTGTATAGAGATAAGTATGCAGTAATCCGAAAGTTGTTTGGAGTCCCGGATGAGATCCCGGACGTCACGAGGAGTTCCGGAATGGTCCGGAGGTAAATAATCATATATAGGAAGTGCAGTTTCGGCCATCGGGAGAATTCGGGGTCACCGGTATTGTACCGGGACCACCGGATGGGTCCCGGGGGTCCACCGGGTGGGGCCACCCATCCCGGAGGGCCCCATGGGCTGAAGTGGGGAGGGGAACCAGCCCATAGTGGGCTGGTGCGCCCCCCTTGGCCCACCCCCTGCGCCTAGGGTTGAAACCCTAGGGTGGGGGGGGGGGGCGCCCCACTTGCCTTGGGGGGTACTCCACCCCCCTGGCCGCCGTCCCCCAGGGGGCCTATATAAAAGGGGGGAGGGAGGGGCAGTCGCACCCTGAAGCTTTGGCGCCTCCCTCTTCCCTGCTACACCTCTCTCTCGCGCGCGAAGAAGCTCGGCGAAGCCCTGCTGCGGTGACTGCTGCATCCACCACCACGCCGTCGTGCTGCTGGATCTTCATCAACCTCTCCTTCCCCCTTGCTGGATCAAGAAGGAGGAGACGTCATCCGCTCCGTACGTGTGTTGAACGCGGAGGTGCTGTCCGTTCGGCACTTGGTCATCGGTGATTTGGATCACGGCCAGTACGACTCCATCATCCACGTTCTAGTGAACGCTTCCGCTCGCGATCTACAAAGGTATGTAGATGCATCCGATCACTCGTTGCTAGATGAACTCATAGATGGATCTTGGTGAAACCATAGGAAAATTTTTGTTTTCTGCAACATTCCCCAACATGATGACCACTATTGTGTCAACCCATAGTCGTCCCTTTCCCTTTAGGAATTCCCACCAGCAGACCTCATAGAACGATATGCGGCCGTGTGTGTTTGTCTTGTATAGAACGCTGGTGACAAGACCCGCTACTCCAAGGCGTACTCCAGCCATGCCGGCAGTAGGGATGTCCTGACTGGAAATCATCTTCATAGGTAATTTTCCTGATCCCCGTGATTAAAAGCAAATAGAGTATGCAGTGTTAGACATCTCACTGTATAATGTTATGAACAAAAAAGAGAGGAAAGAATACAAAAAATTACCATGGTGTGTTTCATGATGTTGGTCTTAGTAAAACGATGCACAAATGGCCTCGCCAAGTAGTGCATGATGGTAGGATCGTGATGAGATTTGTCGTCTCATCCTCGGTAAAGACCTTTCATTCTTTGAGAAAAAAATTGAAGAATTGTATGGACCATCATCGTCATCATCTCCGCTATCCTCATCATCTTGCTCATCCTCATGCTCTTGTTTATCGTCATCTAGACTAGTATCATCATCATCCTGGGTATCCTCATCATGATCATCATCATCATCATCATCATCCACATCATCTTCGTTAAGCTCATCATCTTGGTCAGAGAAATACTTAGCCCTTAATTTGTTGACTGCTCGATTCAAGTAAAGCCTATGTACTTGAAGGAAATATGCCCTAGAGGCAATAATAAAGTTGTTATTTATATTTTTTTATATCATGATAAATGTTTATTATTCATGCTACAATTGTATTAACCGGAAACTTGATACATGTGTGAATACATAGACAAAACAAAGTGTCCCTAGTATGCCTCTACTTGACTAGCTCGTTCATCAAAGATGGTTAAGTTTCTTGACCATAGACATGTGTTGTCATTTGATGAATGGGATCACATCATTAGGAGAATGATGTGATGGACAAGACCCATCCGTTAGCTTAGCATAATGATCGTTAAGTTTTATTGCTATTGCTTTCTTCATGACATATACATATTCCTTTGACTTTGAGATTATGCAACTCCCGAATACCGGAGGAACACCTTGTGTGCTATCAAATGTCACAACGTAACTGGGTGATTATAAAGATGCTCTACATGTGTCTCCGAAGGTGTTTGTTGGGTTGGCATAGATCGAGATTAGGATTTGTCACTCCGAGTATCGGAAAGGTATCTCTGGGCCCTCTCGGTAATGCACATCATGATAAGCCTTGCAAGCAATGTGACTAATGAGTTAGTTGCAAGATGATGCATTACGGAACGAGTAAAGAGACTTGCCAGTAACGAGATTGAACTAGGTATGAAGATACCGATGTTCGAATCTTGGGCAAGTAACATACCGATGACAAAGGGAATGACGTATGTTGTCATTGCGGATTGACCGATAAAGATCTTCATAGAATACGTAGGAACCAATATGAGCATCCAGGTTCCATTGTTGGTTATTGATTGGAGATGTGTTTCGGTCATGTCTACATAGTTCTCGAACCCATAGGGTCCGCACGCTTAACGTTCGATGACGATTTGTATTATGAGTTATGTGTTTTGGTGACCGAAGGTTGTTCGGGGTCCCGTATGAGATCACAGACATGAAGAGGAGTATCAAAATGGTCGAGAGGTAAATATTGATATATTGGACAATAGTATTTAGACACCGGAATGGTTCCGAAGTGTTTCCGACTTTTATCGGAGTACTGAGGGGTTACCGGAACCCCTCGGGGGAAGTAATGGGCCATAGGGGAGAGGCAGGGCAGCCCACAAGGAGGTGCCCCCCATGGGGAGTCCTAATTGGACAAGGGGAGGAGGCGCGGCCCCCCTTTCCTTATCCCTATCCCTCTCCCTCTCCTTCCCCCTTCCCCCCTCCGGTAAAAGGAAGGGGGTCCGAATTGGACTTGGAGTCCTAGTAGGACTCCTCCCCCTTGGGGGCGCGCCTAGGCCGGCCTCCTCCATCTCCCTCCTTTATATATGGGAGCGGGGGGCACCTGTAAGCACATTAGTGAAGGAAATATGCCCTAGTGGCAATAATGAAGTTATTATTTATTTCCTTATATCATGATAAATGTTTATTATTCATGCTAGAATTGTATTAACCGGAAACATAATACTTGTGTGAATACATAGACAAACTAAACGTCACTAGTATGCCTCTACTTGACTAGCTCGTTAATCGAAGATGGTTATGTTTCCTAACCATAGACATGTGTTGTCATTTTATTAACGGGATCACATCATTAGGAGAATGATGTGATTGACATGACCCATTCCACTAGCTTAGCACCCGATCGTTTAGTATGTTGCTATTGCTTTCTTCATGACTAATACATGTTCCTATGACTATGAGATTATGCAACTCCCGTTTGCCGGAGGAACACTTTGTGTGCTACCAAATGTCACAACATAACTGGGTGATTACAAAGGTGCTCTACAGGTGTCTCCAATGGTACATGTTGGGTTGGCGTATTTCGAGATTAGGATTTGTCACTCCGGTTGTCGGAGAGGTATCTCTAGGCCCTCTCGGTAATGCACATCACTTAAGCCTTGCAAGCAACGCAACTAATGAGTTAGTTGCGAGATGATGTATTACGGAATGAGTAAAGAGACTTGCCGGTAACGAGATTGAAATAGGTATTGAGATACCGACGATCGAATCATGGGCAAGTAACATACCGATGACAAAGGGAACAACGTATGTTGTTATGCGGTCTAACCGATAAAGATCTTCGTAGAATATGTGGGAGCCAATATGAGCATCTAGGTTCCGCTATTGGTTATTGACCGGAGACGTGTCTCGGTCATGTCTACATTGTTCTCGAACCCGTAGGGTCCGCACGCTTAACGTTACCATGACAGTTTCATTACGAGTTTATATGTTTTGATGTACCGAAGGTTGTTCGGAGTCCCGGATGTGATCACGGACATGACGAGAAGTCTCGAAATAGTCGAGACATAAAGATTGATATATTGGACGACTATATTCGGACATCGGAAGTGCTCTGAGTGATTTCGGAGAAAACCGGAGTGCCGGAGGGTTATCGGAACCCCCCCCGGGAGAAGTATGGGCCTAATGGGCCTTAGTGGAGAGAGAGAGAGGGGTGGCTAGGGTGGGCCGCGCGCCCCTCCCCCTATGGTCCAAATTAGACTAGGAGAGGGGGGGCGGCGCTCCCCTTTTTCCTTCTCCCTCTCCCCCTTCCTTTCCCCCTCCTAGTAGGAGTAGGAAAGAGGGGAGTCCTACTCCTACTAGGAGGAGGACTCCTCCTCCTGGCGCGCCCTGCTAGGGCCGGCCGGCCTCCCCCTTGCTCCTTTATATACGGGGGCAAGGGGGCACCTCTAGACACACAAGTTGATCTTCGTGATCGTTCTCTTAGCCGTGTGCGGTGCCCCCCTCCACCATAATCCTCGATAATATTGTAGCGGTGCTTAGGCGAAGCCCTGCAACGATAGAACATCAAGATCGTCACCACGCCGTCGTGCTAACGAACTCATCCCCGACACTTTGCTGGATCGGAGTCCGGGGATCGTCATCGAGCTGAACGTGTGCTAGAACTCGGAGGTGTCGTAGTTTCGGTACTTGATCGGTCGGTCCATGAAGACGTACGACTACATCAACCGCGTTGTCATAACGCTTCCGCTATCGATCTACGAGGGTACGTAGACAACACTCTCCCCTCTCGTTGCTATGCATTACCATGATCTTGCGTGTGCGTAGGATTTTTTTTGAAATTACTACGTTTCCCAACAGTGGTATCAGAGCCTAGGTTTTATGTGTTGATGTTATATTCACGAGTAGAACACAAGTGAGTTGTGGGCGATATAAGTCATACTGCTTACCAGCATGTCATACTTTGGTTCGGCGGTACTGTTGGATGAAGCGGCCCAGACCGACATTACGCGTACGTTTACGCAAGACTGGTTCTACCGATGTGCTTTGCACACAGGTGGCTGGCAGGTGTCAGTTTCCCCAACTTTAGTTGAACTGAGTGTGGCTACGCCCGGTCCTTGCGAAGGTTAAAACAACACCAACTTGACAAACTATCATTGTGGTTTTGATGCGTAGGTAAGATTGGTTCTTTCTCAGCCCGTAGCAGCCACGTAAAACTTGCAACAAACAAAGTAGAGGACGTCTAACTTGTTTTTGCAGGGCATGTTGTGATGTGATATGGTCAAGGCATGATTCTAAATTTTATTGTATGAGATGATCATGTTTTGTAACCGAGTTATCAGCAACTAGCAGGAGCCATATGGTTGTCGCTTTATTGTATGCAATGCAATCGCCCTGTAATGCTTTACTTTATCACTAAGCGGTAGCGATAGTCGTAGAAGCATAAGTTTGGCGAGACGATAACAATGCTATGATGGAGATCAATGTGTCGCGCCGGTGACGATGGTGATCATGACGATGCTTCGGAGATGGATATCACAAGAACAAGATGATGATGGCCATATCATATCACTTATATTGATTGCATGTGATGTTTATCTTTTATGCATCTTATCTTGCTTTAATTGACGGTAGCATTATAAGATGATCTCTCACTAAATTTCAAGATAAAAGTGTTCTCCTTGAGTATGCACCGTTGCCAAAGTTCGTCGTGCCCAGACACCACATGATGATCGGGTGTGATAAGCTCTACGTCCATCTACAACGGGTGCAAGCCAGTTTTGCACACGCAGAATACTCAGGTTAAACTTGACGAGCCTAGCATATGCAGATATGGCCTCGGAGCACTGAGACCGAAAGGTCGAGCGTGAATCATATAGTAGATATGATCAACATAGTGATGTTCACCATTGAAAACTATTCCATTTCACGTGATGATCGGTTATGGTTTAGTTGATTTGGATCACGTGATCACTTAGAAGATTAGAGGGATGTCTTTCTAAGTGGGAGTTCTTCAGTAATATGATTAATTGAACTTAAATTTATCATGAACTTAGTACCTGATAGTATCTTGCTTGTTTATGTTTGATTGTAGATAGATGGCCCGTGTTTTTGTTCCGTTGAATTTTAATGCGTTCCTTGAGAAAGCAAAGTTGAAAGATGATGGTAGCAATTACACGGACTGGGTCCGTAACTTGAGGATTATCCTCATTGCTGCACAGAAGAATTACATCCTGGAAGCACCGCTGGGTGCCAGGCCTGCTGCTGATGCAACTGACGACGTTAAGAACGTCTGGCAGAGCAAAGCTGATGACTACTCGATAGTTCAATGTGCCATGCTTTACGGCTCAGAATCGGGACTTCAATGACGTTTTGAACGTCATGGAGCATATGAGATGTTCCAGGAGTTGAAGTTAATATTTCAAGCAAATGCCCGGATTGAGAGATATGAAGTCTCCAATAAGTTCTATAGCTGCAAGATGGAGGAGAACAATTCTGTCAGTGAGCATATACTCAAAATGTCTTGGTATAATAATCACTTGATTCAACTGGGAGTTAATCTTCCGGATGATTGCGTCATTGACAAAATTCTCCAATCACTTCCACCTAGCTACAAGAGTTGCGTGATGAACTATAATATGCAAGGGATGGATAAGACAATTCCCGAGCTCTTCGCAATGCTGAAAGCTGCAGAGATAGAAATCAAGAAAGAGCATCAAGTGTTGATGGTCAACAAGACCACTAGTTTCAAGAAAAAGGGCAAAGGGAAGAAGAAGGGGAACTTCAAGAAGAACAGCAAGCAAGTTGCTGCTCAGGAGAAGAAACCCAAATCTGGACCTAAGCCTGAAACTGAGTGCTTCTACTGCAAGCAGACTGGTCACTGGAAGCGGAACTGCCCCAAGTATTTGGCGGATAAGAAGGATGGCAAGGTGAACAAAGGTATATGTGATATACATGTTATTGATGTGTACCTTACTAGAGCTCACAGTAGCACCTGGGTATTTGATACTGGTTCTATTGCTAATATTTGCAACTCGAAACAGGGACTACAGATTAAGCGAACACTGGCCAAGGACGAGGTGACGATGCGCGTGGGAAATGGTTCCAAAGTCGATGTGATCGCGGTCAGCACGCTACCTCTACATCTACCTTCGGGATTAGTATTAGACCTAAATAATTGTTATTTGGTGCCAGGGTTGAGCATGAACATTATATCTGGATCTTGTTTGATGCGAGACGGTTATTCATTTAAATCAGAGAATATGGTTGTTCTATTTATATGAGTAATATCTTTTATGGTCATGCACCCTTAAAGAGTGGTCTATTTTTTATGAATCTCGATAGTAGTGATACACATATTCATAATGTTGAAGCCAAAAGATGCAGAGTTGATAATGATAGTGCAACTTATTTGTGGCAATGCCATTTAGGTCATATCGGTATAAAGCGCATGAAGAAACTCCATACTGATGGACTTTTGGAACCACTTGATTATGAATCACTTGGTACTTGCGAACCGTGCCTCATGGGCAAGATGACTAAAACGCCATTCTCCAGTACTATGGAGAGAGCAACAGATTTGTTGGAAATCATACATACAGATGTATGTGGTCCAATGAATGTTGAAGCTCGTGGCGGATATCATTATTTTCTCACCTTCACAGATGATTTAAGCAGATATGGGTATATCTACTTAATGAAACATAAGTCTGAAACATTTGAAAAGTTCAAAGAATTTCAGAGTGAAGTTGAAAGTCATCGTAACAAGAAAATAAAGTTTCTACGATCTGATCGTGGAGGAGAATATTTGAGTTACGAGTTTGGTCTACATTTGAAACAATGCAGAATAGTTTCGCAACTCACGCCACCCGGAACACCACAGCGTACTGGTGTGTCCGAACATCGTAATCGTACTTTACTTGATATGGTGCGATCTATGATGTCTCTTACAGATTTACCGCTATCGTTTTGGGGTTATGCTTTAGAGACGGCCGCATTCACGTTAAGTAGGGCACCATCAAAATCCGTTGAGACGACGCCTTATGAACTGTGGTTTGGCAAGAAACCAAAGTTGTCGTTTCTGAAAGTTTGGGGCTGCGATGCTTATGTGAAAAAACTTCAACCTGATAAGCTCGAACCCAAATCGGAGAAATGTGTCTTCATAGGATACCCAAAGGAGACTGTTGGGTACACCTTCTATCACAGATCCGAAGGCAAGACATTTGTTGCTAAGAATGGATCCTTTCTAGAGAAGGAGTTTCTCTCGAAAGAAGTGAGTGGGAGGAAAGTAGAACTTGATGAGGCAGCTGTACCTGCTCCATTATTGGAAAGCAGTACATCGCGGAAACCGGTTTCTGTGACACCTACACCAATTAGTGAGGAAGCTAATGATAATGATCATGAAACTTCAGAACAAGTCACTACTGAACCTCGTAGATCAACCAGAGTGAGATCCGCACCAGAGTGGTACGGTAATCCTGTTCTGGAAGTCATGCTACTAGATCATGGCGAACCTACAAACTATGAAGAAGCGATGGTGAGCCCAGATTCCGCAAAATGGCTTGAAGCCATGAAATCTGAGATGGGATCCATGTATGAAAACAAAGTATGGACTTTGGTTGACTTGCCCGATGATCGGCAAGCAATTGAGAATAAATGGATCTTCAAGAAGAAGACTGACGCTGACGGTAATGTTACTGTCTACAAAGCTCGACTTGTTGCAAAAGGTTTTCGACAAGTTCAAGGAATTGACTACGATGAGACCTTCTCACCCGTAGCGATGTTTAAGTTTGTCCGAATCATGTTAGCGATTGCCGCATTTTATGATTATGAAATTTGGCAGATGGATGTCAAAACTGCATTCCTGAATGGATTTCTGGAAGAAGAGTTGTATATGATGCAGCCAGAAGGTTTTGTCGATCCAAAGGGAGCTAACAAAGTATGCAAGCTCCAGCGATCCATTTATGGACTGGTGCAAGCCTCTCGGAGTTGGAATAAACGCTTTGATAGTGTAATCAAAGCAGTTGGTTTTATACAGACTTTTGGAGAAGCCTGTATTTACAAGAAAGTAAGTGGGAGCTCTGTAGCATTTTTGATATTATATGTAGATGACATATTACTAATCAGAAATGATATAGAATATCTGGATAGCATAAAGGGATACTTGAATAAGAGTTTTTCAATGAAAGACCTCGGTGAAGCTGCTTACATATTGGGCATTAAGATCTATAGAGATAGATCAAGACGCTTAACTGGACTTTCACAAAGCACATACCTTGACAAAGTTTTGAAAAAGTTCAAAATAGATCAAGCAAAGAAAGGATTCTTGCCTGTGTTACAAGGTGTGAAATTGAGTAAGACTCAATGCCCGACCACTACAGAAGATAGAGAGAGAATGAAAGATGTTCCCTATGCTTCAGCCATAGGCTCTATCATGTATGCAATGTTGTGTACCAGACCTGATGTGTGTCTTGTTATAAGTCTAGCAGGGAGGTACCAAAGTAATCCAGGAGTGGATCACTGGACAGCGGTCAAGAACATCCTGAAATACCTGAAAAGGACTAAGGATATGTTTCTCGTATATGGAGGTGACAAAGAGCTCATCGTAAATGGTTACGTTGATGCAAGCTTTAACACTGATCCGGACGATTCTAAATCGCAAACCGGATACATATTTACATTAAACGGTGGAGCTGTCAGTTGGTGCAGTTCTAAACAAAGCCTCGTGGCGGGATCTACATGTGAAGCGGAGTACATAGCTGCTTCGGAAGCAGCAAACGAAGGAGTCTGGATGAAGGAGCTCATATCCGATCTAGGTGTCATACCTAGTGCATCGGCTCCAATGAAAATCTTTTGTGACGATACTGGTGCAATTGCCTTGGCAAAGGAATCCAGATTTCACAAGAGAACCAAGCACATCAAGAGATGCTTCAATTCCATCCGGGATCTAGTCCAGGTGCGAGACATAGAGATTTGCAAGATACATACGGATCTGAATGTAGCAGACCCGTTGACTAAGCCTCTTCCACGAGCAAAACATGATCAACACCAAAGCTTCATGGGTGTTAGAATCATTACTGTGTAATCTAGATTATTGACTCTAGTGCAAGTGGGAGACTGAAGGAAATATGCCCTAGAGGCAATAATAAAGTCATTATTTATTTTCTTATATCATGATAAATGTTTATTATTCATGCTAGAATTGTATTGACCGAAAACATAATACTTGTGTGAATACATAGACAAACTAAACGTCACTAGTATGCCTCTACTTGACTAGCTCATTAATCGAAGATGGTTATGTTTCCTAACCATAGACATGTGTTGTCATTTGATTAACGGGATCACATCATTAGGAGAATGATGTGATTGTGACCCATTCCACTAGCTTAGCACCCGATCGTTTAGTATGTTGCTATTGCTTTCTTCATGACTTATACATGTTCCTATGACTGAGATTATGCAACTCCCGTTTGCCGGAGGAACACTTTGTGTGCTACCAAACGTCACAACGTAACTGGGTGATTATAAAGGTGTTCTACAGGTGTCTCCAATGGTACATGTTGGGTTGGCGTATTTCGAGATTAGGATTTGTCACTCCGATTGTCGGAGAGGTATCTCTGGGCCCTCTCGATAATGCACATCACTTAAGCCTTGCAAGCAATGCAACTAATGAGTTAGTTGCGAGATGATGTATTATGGAACGAGTAAAGAGACTTTTCGGTAACGAGATTGAACTAGGTATTTGAAAGCACAAGTGCTCCCTAGGTGGTTTTGGTAATTAATGTCAACATATCTCTTGTTGGACTAACGTTTCTATCTATCATGTTTCAGATAAGTTCAACAATGGAGTGGCATGGACTAAAGGTTGTGGGAACTCCTTCAAGATGCTAAGGACAAAGGATTGGCTAAAGCTTCAAGCTCAAGACTCTTCATTTTACATTTTTAGTGATCCAAGATCACATTGAGTCCATAGGAAAAGCCAATACTATCAAGGAGGGATGAGGTGTTGCTTAATGAGCCTTTTGCTTCATGTGCTTAATGATATGCTCCTAAACCCTCAGCTACTTTCCCACTTCCACATATGACCTAAACCCAAAGTCAAACTCGGACCTACCGATTCTTTCTATCCGGCGCCACCGAGTTTCACATGTCATAAGCCACTGCCAAACCCTAGCAAATCGGTTTTACCGATAGGGATCACAGTCTCACCGAGATGGGATTGCAATCTCACTGTGTATGTCCATTGTCAAAATCGGTCACACCGAGTTTAGGCAATCGGTACTACCGAGATTACAATGCAAACTCTCTGGTTAACTCATTACCAAAATCGGTCCAACCGAGTTTAGTAATCGGTCCCACCGAGTTTGCCTGACCAACTCTCTGGTTAGCTAATTACCAAATCGGTCTCACCGAGTTTGTGTAATCGGTCTCACCGAGATTACGTTATGCCCTAACCCTAACCATATCAGTCCTACCGAGTTGCATGTCAGTCCCACCGAAAATCTCTAGCGGTCACTAGGTTTACTATTTCGGTCCGACCGAGTTTGTTGATTCGGTCCCACCGAGATTGGTAAATTGTGTGTAACGGTTGGATTTTGTGTGGAGGCTATATATACCCCTCCACCTCCTCTTCATTCATGGAGAGAGCCATCAGAACACATCTACACTTCCAACTCATATGTTCTGAGAAAGAACTTCCTACCCTTGTGTTGAGCCCAAGATATTCCATTCCTACCATATGAATCTTGATCTCTAGCCTTCCCCAAGTTGCTTTCCACTCAAATCTTCTTTCCACCAAATCCAAATCCTGTGAGAGAGAGTTGAGTGTTGGGGAGACTATCATTTGAAGCACAAGAGCAAGGAGTTCATCATCAACACACCATTTGTTACTTCTTGGAGAGTGGTGTCTCCTAGATTGGCTAGGTGTCACTTGGGAGCCTCCGACAAGATTGTGGAGTTGAACCAAGGAGTTTGTAAGGGCAAGGAGATCGCCTACTTCGTGAAGATCTACCGCTAGTGAGGCAAGTCCTTCGTGGGCGATGGCCATGGTGGGATACACGAGGTTGCTTCTTCATGGACCCTTCGTGGGTGGAGCCCTCCGTGGACTCGCACAACCGTTACCCTTCATGGGTTGAAGTCTCCATCAACGTGGATGTAGGATAGCACCACCTATCCGAACCACGGGAAAAACATCCGTGTCTCCAATTGCGTTTGAATTCTCCAAACCCTTCTCTTTACATTCTTGCAAGTTGCATGCTTTACATTCCGCTGCTCATATACTCTTTGCATGCTTGCTTGATATGTATCGTGTATGTTGAAATTGTGCCTAAAACTCCACTCAAACCGAAAAAGCTTAAAAATTGCAACTTTAGCACTAAGTGTCTAATCACCCCCCTCTATACACACCTACTTCTTGATCCTACAAGTGGTATTAGAGCTTTGGTCTCCATTGCCTTGGTTTAATCACCATTGGAGGAAGATGGATGTGTCTACTTTAGGGAGTCTTAGACATAGAGTGCCTATTCTTGATGGAGAGTATTTTCATGAGTGGAAAAATGAGATGCTTGTGATTTTCAATCAATATCATTTGAACAAGTATATTGCTAGTCCTTGTGCACCTCATGTTGATCCTATGCATCCCACCCTAGATGAAGATATTGACATGATTCACAATCTTAGAACCGTTGAGCTCATCATTAGAGGATTGCCCAAAAACTTGATTGCTAGTTTACCTACTCTTAATTGTGCCTATACTATATGGAAATTTCTTGAGGAACGATTCCCCGATTATTCCTTGAAAAATTTGGATGAAATTCTCCATAAATCTATTGCCTTGAGTAAAATGAACTCTAGTGATCCTAGTTTTGGTAATTGTCTATTTGAGCTTACCAATCTCATGTGTGC
Organism: Aegilops umbellulata; assembly: GCA_032464435.1. Taxonomy (NCBI): domain Eukaryota; kingdom Viridiplantae; phylum Streptophyta; class Magnoliopsida; order Poales; family Poaceae; genus Aegilops; species Aegilops umbellulata. Next base: position 366,341,407 of record CP136054.1, on the reverse strand, counting down.
TAAAGGAAATGTTGGAATCATTGGTGATATCATATCCGAATCTATAAGAATTCATAAAAGTGACCACTTTGATGATCATTTATCTAATGAATTACCCTCTCTAGGATATGATCAATCACAAGATGATGTTGAACATGGATATTATGATGAAGATGATGATAGTGACTTCGATCTTGATGATGCGATGAGACATTTTGGTCTTATGGCAAATCTTCGGGGATATGTGTCAGGAGGAAAGGAATGGGTTCTCGACAGTGGATGTACTGATCATATGACCGGAGATGAAGAGATGTTCCGTGAGCTTGCTGAAAATGACGGCCCTCGAAAATATGTCACCTTTGGTGATAATTCAAAGGGTAAGGTGGTTGGCCTTTGTAAGGTGGCCATCTCACACAATAGCTCCATTCAAAATGCCATGCTCGTTGAATCTCTTGGCTACAACTTACTTTCAGTATCTAGACTTGCTGATTTCGGTTTGAATGTCCTATTTACTGAGGTAGATTGCCAAGTGTTTCATCGAGACAATCATAAAATGGTTTTTACCGGTATACGTAGAGGTGGCCTTTACATTGTCGATATCTCTAAAAAGGCACAACCTAAAACTTTCTTTATTACTAAATCCTCAAAAGGTTGGTTGTGGCATAGATGACTAGGTCACGTTGGCATGAGAAACCTTGACAAGCTTATTAAAGGAAATCATATCCTTGGAGTTAACGATGTCATATTTGATAAGGATAGACTTTGTAGTGCTTGTCAAGCAGGTAAACAGGTTGGAGGAAGGCATCCCGTGAAGAACATCATGACCACAAGGAGGCCACTCGAGCTACTTCATATGGATCTTTTTGGTCCCAATGCCTACAAGAGTCTCGGTGGAAATTCTTTTTGTCTAGTTATAGTTGATGATTTTTCAAGATTTACGTGGGTGTTCTTTCTTGATGATAAATCGCAGGTCCAAAAGATCTTCAAAAACTTCGCTAGGAAGGCCCAAAATCAGTTTGACATGAAGATCAAGAAGGTTTGGAGTGACAACGGAACGGAGTTCAAGAACGCAAATGTGGACACCTTTCTTGACGAAGAAGGGATTTCACACGAGTTCTCAGCTACGTACACACCTCAACAAAATGGAGTTGTTGAGAGAAAGAACCGGACGCTCATCGAAATGGCGAGAATGATGCTTGATGAGTACAAGACGGCGAAGCACTTTTGGGCAGAAGCGGTTGAGACGGCTTGTCATGCAACAAATCGCTTGTATCTTCACAAGCTACTTGGCAAGACGGCATACGAGCTCCTCACCGGTAACAAACCCCAAGTTGGATACTTTCGAGTATTCAGCTCAAAGTGCTACATTCTTGATAAGCATCGTCGTTCAAAGTTTGCTCCTAAATCTCATGAAGGTTTCCTACTTGGTTATGGCTCAAACTTTCACACTTACTGTGTCTACAACAATTTCACCCGAAAGGTTGAAGAAACGGTAGATGTGAAGTTTGATGAATCTAATGGCTCGCAAGTAGAGCAATTGCCAATTGATGTAGGAGACAAAGACCCTTCAGAAGCAATCCAAGACTTGTCTATTGGCAAAATTCGTCCAACGGAGGTGAAGGAGAATACCTCGTCCGTCCAAGTGGAAGCTTCTACTTCACGACAAGGTGAACCAAGAATTGACACGGAAGCATCCACAAGTGGGGCACACCAAGATGAAGGAAACGAGGAAATGCATCAAGACGAACATCAACAACCTCCTTCTCCACCACGACAAGAGAACAACAACATCAACAATGAAGAAGACCAAGAAGATGAACAAGATGAAGAAGATGTTCAACGAAGACCCAAGCAAAAGCTTTCACGAGTTCGAGCAAGAATTGCCAAAGATCAACCCGTCGAGCAAATCTACAATGATATCCAAACCGGGAGAATCACTCGCTCTAAAACTCATTTAGCTAACTTTTGTGAAAACTATTCATTCATCTCTAGCATTGAACCTATGAATGTTGAAGAAGCATTGGAAGATCCGGATTGGATAAACGCAATGCATGAAGAGCTACACAACTTTGAGAGAAACCAAGTTTGGACATTGGTTGAGAAGCCCGACAACAACCACAACATCATTGGTACCAAATGGGTGTTTCGCAACAAGCAAGATGAAGATGGACAAGTGGTTCGCAACAAAGCATGTCTCGTCGCCCAAGGGTACACACAAGTCGAAGGTATGGACTATGGTGAGACATATGCTCCCGTTGCTAGACTCGAGTCCATTTGCATCTTGCTTGCCTATGCTAATCACCATAATATCACCTTGTACCAAATGGACATTAAAAGTGTTTTTCTAGATGGTGAAATAGAGGAGGAAGTTTATGTCAAACAACCTCCCAGCTTTGTCAATCCTAAGAAACCTAATCATGTTTACAAACTTCACAAAGCTCTTTATGGTCTTAAACAAGCTCCTAGAGCATGGTATAAATGCTTGGCCAAGTTCCTTATTGCAAGTGGTTTTGAAATTGGAAAAATTGATTCCACACTTTTTACTAAAAGGGTTAATGGAGAACTATTTGTATGCCAAATTTATGTTGATGATATTATATTTGGTTCAACTAACCCTCTTTTTAGTGAAAAGTTTGGAAAGCTAATGTCAAAGAAGTTTGAGATGTCTATGATGAGTGAACTCAAATTCTTTCTCGGTTTGCAAATCAAGCAAACTAAGGAAGGTACATTTGTATCTCAAACGAAGTACACCAAAGACTTATTCAAGAAGTTCAATATGCAAGAATGCAAAGGTATGTCTACACCCATGCCTACTACTGGACATAATGACTTGACCAAAGATGGTGAACCGGTTGATCAAAAGGTTTATCGCTCTATGATTGGTTCATTGTTATACCTATGTGCCTCACGTCCCGATATTATGCTAAGTGTGTGCATGTGTGCACGATATCAAGCTACTACTAAAGAATGTCATCTTAAGGCCGTGAAAAGGATAGTGCGATACTTAATTCATACACCAAATTTTGGCATTTTGTATCCTAAGAGGTCCTCTTTTGATCTTGTTAGCTATTCCGACTTGGATTATGCCGGAGACAAGGTTGATAGAAAGTCCACTTCGGGTACTTGTCAATTTCTTGGTAGATCTCTTGTGTCTTGGTCCTCCAAGAAACAAAACTCGGTATCCTTATCTACCGCTGAAGCGGAATACATTGCCGCTGGTTCATGTTGTGCTCAATTACTTTGGATGACCCAAACTCTTAAAGATTATGGGGTCTATGTGAAACATGTTCCATTGCTTTGTGACAAATGAAAGTGCTATCAAAATTGGTCATAATCCTGTGCAACATTCTCGAACTAAGCATATTGAAGCTCGTCATCATTTCATTCGAGATCATGTTGCTAAGGGTGACATTGATCTTAAGCATGTTCGCACCGATAAGCAATTAGTGGATATATTCACTAAACCACTTGATGAGAAAGTGTTTTGCAGGTTGAGAGGAGAATTGAACATCATCGATGCTTCGAACTTGGAATAGAAACTCCATTGGATACATGCAAGACATGAGCTTATGGCTAATCCATGATATATCTCTTATGATGACTATCTTATGTCTTGGATATATTTGTACCTTGCATGTTATCTAACCCATGTAGGTACTTGGTTGAATCTAATTCTATGAGATTGCAACTCACTCACGTCTTGAGCAATCTCTACATCACCAAGTCTCTACACAACGGTGGTTGACGACGAGGAAGCACGAAACCATTCAAATATATCCTTTGGCAAATTCTATGTTGAGTCTCATGATTGTCATTTTGGATACACAAGTGCTCTTCCTTGCAAGACTAACCCATGTAGGTAGATGAACTCAAATTCCAAGGGGTGCTCCCAACTCTTGATGAGTTACATCAACTTCGAGCACCCACACAAGTTCAACTACATGAGCAAGATCCACACCACCACCCAAGGTATGTTGTTCCATCTTAGAGAAGCTTTACTCCAAGTCATGAGTTAAAGCAACTCCACAAGATGTGAATACATCAAGATGCTTAAACGAAAAATGGTAACCCCATTTTGAGCTTAAACGATGAGTATGACCTATGATCAAGTGTTCTCACTTGACTCCTAAGTCAATATACTCTAACATAGGTGACTATGTCACCGCCCAATTCTAGATGAAGATCTCTCGTGTTCTTTTGTTATTGCATTTGTCCCTTGCATATTTGTTTCCCTCTTTTACAAAAAAAACTTCATCTAGAAACTTTCATTATTTTCTTTTTGAATCTTGTTCTGCATATTTCTGCATCAAATTCCTTGCAAATCTTTCAGTTAATTCATTGCAAATCTTTGTGAGATCTTATTTGACTAGTGAGCTGAGGAGACAAGTGTTTTCTCTGTAATGAACTCGGTTTCACCGAATTGCAATTTTCGGTCCAACCGAATCCCTTCGGTACCACCGAAACATACCACTCGGTGCCACCGATTTTGCAACAGGAAAAACAGTTTGCCACATATTCTATATTTCTTCTGATCCAGCTCCACTCAATGAATCTTGTCCTCTACAAGCATCACAGTTTTATCCATTGCTTTGTGCTGAATCTCAAGGACCAAGCCTATTCGACAGATTCCAGAAAAACCTTCTTGGAAATTGATGTCAAAGGGGGAGAGAGAGATCACATCAAAGCTTATCACCTACAAAGAAGAAAGTACTAAGGGGGAGAGAATACTCAAGGATCCCAAGTATTAAGGGGGAGAAAGAGATCTCCAGGGGGAGAGAATACTCAAGGATCCCAGATGCTTGATGTTCAAGAGGAGAGATGCCACATGTCTTTTTGGGGGAAAGACATGTTCATATGTGCTTATTTGCATTAAGTTCTATTCATTTATATCTTTCAGCTCTGATTTTCTGTTCCCTATCTTCTCCCAATATCCCATGTCAGATTCAGGAGGAGCAAGACATCTAGGGGAAAGAAATCACCCAAATTCATTGCATATCTTTACTCTTGGGGACATGTCTAATCCAAGTGGTACCTTGTACTCACTATCTACATGTCATCCCAGTCTTGGTATTCTTGTGGTTTCTTTTGGTTTGCTCTAGCTAGTGGATGTACCTGTGTCATCTAACCTTGTTTGTGCAGGTTCATTCCCTCCTAAGCCAACTCAAGACTACAAGGTAAGTATATGCATCAGAATCATGAGTGTGAGGAATTCTTGCTTTTGTACATACTGTTTGCAAGAAGGACTCATAAGCATGAAGGTATTTCTCTTAATAATAATCTTTTGCTCTGATGCATATGGCCAAGATACATGTAACACATTGCCTACTCTGTCATGATTATGATATCACATGCTTCTATATTCTGTATTCACATGATTGCATACATGTAGGGGGAGCCTATGTTTGTTACATGTTCTTCCAAAGCTTTACTTGCTATTCTTTATATCTTTATCTAAAGCTTTGATGTATGTTGCCATCAATTACCAAAAAGGGGGAGATTGAAAGCACAAGTGCTCCCCAGGTGGCTTTGGTAATTAATGTCAACATATCTCTTGTTGGACTAACGTTTCTATCTAGCACGTTTCAGATAAGTTCAACAATGGAGTGGCATGGACTAAAGGTTGTGGGAACTCCTTCAAGATGCTAAGGGCAAAGGATTGGCTAAAGCTTCAAGCTCAAGACTCTTCATTTTACATTTTTAGTGATCCAAGATTGTCGGGGGAAATCTGCCTCCACGAACACCTATGGGGACCGAGCCCCTTTCTTGGTTCGGCGGGGGGCGGAGGTCGCGCGAAGAGCGGATCGAGGCGATGCACACAAGGGATTTACCCAGCTTCGGGCCGCACGGATGCGTAAAACCCTACTGCTGCTTTGTGGTTTGTATTGTGTTCTTGCTCGGGAGCGTGTGGTGCTACAGTACACACGAGCTGCTGGCGAGACCGAGCGTGAGTGGCCTCCTCCGTCCCCTCGTTGCGCATGGGGCCTCCTTTTATATGTGCAAGGGGTTACCCACAGGTGGCAACGTAGGCGGGGGCAAAACTGGAAAACGTTGTGTTGGGTACAGCAGTTTGCACAGTGCTAACATACCTAACTCTGACGGCGGGGGACAAGGGCATTAAATGCCCGTCCGCATCGCCCAGACGGTGCAGGAAAGGGACCGTCAGGACCGCCACCGTTTGCCACGACGGCTACTCTGTCAGCGTCGCCTTGCCACCGCATGCTCCTGGTTGCGCAGCCCCTCGCCACGTACGCCTGGAATGGCCCCAGAGAGACGCGTGGGTGGATGAGCTGGAGCGCAGGCGCGGGGTGGTGACTTGCCGCGGTTGATGCCTTGTCGCGCCCGGGAGCTTGTCGCTCACCGGTCCTTGCCGGGACGTGGAGCGCGTCGCAGCAAGTCTCTTGTCGTGCCTTGGTCGGCCTTCCCGGCAAGCTCCTCTTGCCGGGGCCTTGTGCTTCGAGCGGTCGTCCCGGCAAGCTCCTCTTGCCGGGGCCTTGCTCTCTTCGGGTGGCCTTCCCGGCAGGCTCCTCCTGCCGGGGCCTTGGCTCAAATACTTTGTTCTTGGATGGCCCAAAAAGGGACCATGGAGAGTCTTGGCGATCGCCTGACAAGCCTTGCCGCGGGGTGCTACGACTGCCCGTGCACAAGTTCGGGGTACTAAGGTACCCCTACTTTAGTACACCGACAGGAGCCCCCGGGCCTGGGCCATACACGGTGTCGAGCGTTGTTGGGCCAGGCCCAAAACAGTGCACGGGCACGCGCGGCCTGGGTCACGCTGCATCTGCTTCTGCGTCCACCACGCCCTCCCCGAACGGCACACGTCGAACGCGACATCATGGGGAGAGGCGTGCGTGACGTGGGCGGCGTGCGCGGGGCTGAACCCCGCAGGCACGCGTCACGTCATAGGTGATTTGTTTATTCGGAAAGGCGAAACGCCCCCCCTCCCCCCCTTATAAGCAGGGGGAACAGGGGTAGTCCGCCCACCCGCCAGTTGCGATTCCTCGAAAATCTCCGCCACTTCCCAAGAGAAGCAGCGTTCCGCCCCCCTTCTGTCGCCACCAGTGCTACCGACGCCGCCGACCTCCCTCCTCGCTTCCGCCATGGCCCCGAAGGGCGACAAGGGAAAGGGGAAGGCTGTGAAGTCGGCCGAGGTGCAACGGCTTGAGGCGCAGCGAATGGAGCAGGCAACCTTCCCCCCTGAGCTCGAGGCGTTGGACCTGAGGGAGGAATTCTACCTCTTCTGGTCGACGGGGACGCGAGCGCATCCGCGCACGAGGGTCCTTCCCGCCGCCACCCAGAAGGAGTATCCGACCGGGTACCCCTTCTTTCCTCTGTTCTTCTATTGCGGGCTCTGCCCGCCCTTCTCTGAATTTTTCTGTGACATCATGAACACCTACGGGTTCCACCTCCTTGATTTCACCCCCAATGCTGTCCTGACCATGGCAATTTTCGCACATCTTTGCGAAAATTTTGTCGGAGTCTTTCCAAACGTAGCTCTCTTCCGCCACTTCTTCACGCCTTGAGTAGAGAGAGGGGAGCCCCTCTCCGGCGGAATCGCCTGGATCTCGAAGCCCGGCAAGAAGGACGCTTATCTGGAGGGAGAACTCCACAGCAAATGGGAGGAGTGGAGAGCAGACTGGTGTCTGATCGTCGAGGAGAACCCGCAGCCATTCACTGCCATGCGCCAAACTCCTGTGGTGCGCGGCAGGGATTGGAGCGACGTGGCTCCGGACGACGACAAGCTGCAGATTGCCGTTACCCGGATCCTGCGGCTTAGGCGTGCCGGGCTCACAGTTGGCGCCGTTGGCGCAGATTTCCTCTGCCGCCGCATCGCTCCCCTGCAGGAGAAAGGGAGGCCCGCCTGGGAGTTCCAGAATGCGGCGGACATCATGAGGCTGCGCCCTGGCCTCAACTTCAATTTCACCATCTTGGAGCTTGACGGGACGCTCAGGGAGCTGTTCAAGCACGACCCCGACCACCCCGAATGGTTCAGGCTGACGCGAGGCGTCGTCCCGTTGTGCAACAATTCGTCGCTCAGCCGCATCCTTGCAATGATGCCGCTGTGCGACTCGCACGGGATCGACCCCACTTGGCAGGAGCCCGCCGGCGATGTCGTGCGGGCGTTCTTCGACGACTTGGTGGAGGTGCCGGTCAACCCCGACGAGCAGAAGGGCCTCACCCGGGACACCACCGACAAGGAGTTGGCGTGCATCGCCTCCAGGATGGAAGAGGCGGCGGCAGCCGCGGCCGCGGGCCAATTTGGCTTCACATTGGCGGAGGCGGACGCAGCGGAGGTGGAAAGCCTTGCCGATCGAGCGGAGTTTGTCGGCGAGGAAGAGCTTGCCGGGCACGGCATCGAGGCGGACGAGTCCACCGAGGGCACGAGCGGCTTGCCGGAGGTTGGCGCCTCTTCCTCCCGACCTTCGGGCAGCTCGTCGCGAGCGGAGCCCCCGGCTCAACCACGGAGGCGCCTCCACAAGGCTGGGGAGGTGGTACGGCAAGCGAGCCAACAACCGCAGCGCCGCGTGACACGCTCCGCTGTGGCAGCAGGAGCGGGGTCTTCGCGGACCGTGGCCTCTGCTCCTGCCGCCCCTCGCGCCACGGCGACGGCCGGGGCAAGGCCGTCTCAGGCTAGCGCCACCACTGCCTCCGCCAAGCGGCCGAGGGAGCCTACTCCTCCGCCTCCTCGCGCCAGAAGCGGGCCAGTCTTCGACTTTTCCGCGCTTAGCTCCGACGAGGAAGAGGGAGAGGAGTAAGATCCCCGCTGTACTTGTATTTCTTCGATTCTTGCAGTTGTGTCTCGCATCTCACTTGCTTTCCTCTGAATTTGCTCCTTTTCAGGACACTGGCTCAGAGGGCGGCAAAGAGAGCCAAAGTCCCGGTGGTCATCCTGGACGACGAGCCCGCCGTGACGGCAGGGGGTGCGCCTGAGACGACCTTGCCGGACCCGCCAACTAATCCTCAGAGCAGCCCCCAGCATAAGCATATGATTTGCTTCCTACCGTTGGGCGCGCCCGGGCACTCTTCGCTTTTCCTGACATCTGGCTGACGATTTGTGTAGGAGCAGAGCAGCCCCACCAGGAGCGTCCAGAGACCGCCCCCGATGAGCCGCCCGCTACGGCTACACCGCCAAGGGGGAGTTCCCCGGCAAGGGAGGAATCCCCGACAAGGGAGCCGTCCCCGGCAAGGGAGCAGTCCCCGGCGAGGGAGGAATCCCCGACAAGGGAGCCGTCCCCGGCAAGGGAGCAGTCCCCGGCGAGGGAGCAGTCTCCGGTAAGGGACAGCACCGGCGACCCCTCGGCGACGGAGATCGTGACTGCAGACCCTGGCGCAGGTAACTTTCTTGCTTCGAAACTCCCCTGGGGTTCTTCTTCTTTGGATAGTTGCTTGATTTCTCCCCTTCTTTTCGGCCCTCAGATCCGTCCGCCACGGACCCGATGGAGACCGAGGTCGTCGTCGAGGAGGAGGCGCGCGGCCATACTGACGACGTGGCCGCCACCAGAGAGGCGGGTGGTGCTGAAGATCCGGCCGGCGAAGAGGCGCGCCAAAGATGTCGGGGGAAATCTGCCTCCACGAACACCTATGGGGACCGAGCCCCTTTCTTGGTTCGGCAGGGGGCGGAGGTCACGCGAAGAGCGGATCGAGGCGATGCACACAAGGGATTTACCTAGCTTCGGGCCGCACGGATGCGTAAAACCCTACTGCTGCTTTGTGGTTTGTATTGTGTTCTTGCTCGGGAGCGTGTGGTGCTACAGTACACACGAGCTGCTGGCGAGACCGAGCGTGAGTGGCCTCCTCCGTCCCCTCGTTGTGCATGGGGCCTCCTTTTATATGTGCAAGGGGTTACCCACAGGTGGCAACGTAGGCGGGGGCAAAACTGGAAAACGTTGTGCTGGGTACAACTGTTTGCACAGTGCTAACATACCTAACTATGACGGCGGGGGACAAGGGCATTAAATGCCCGTCCGCATCGCCCAGACGGTGCAGGAAAGGGACCGTCAGGAGCGCCACCGTTTGCCACGACGGCTACTCTGTCAGCGTCGCCTTGCCACCGCATGCTCCTGGCTGCGCAGCCTCTCGCCACGTACGCCTGGAATGGCCCCAGAGCGACGCGTGGGTGGATGAGATGGAGCGCAGGCGCGGGGTGGTGACTTGCGGCGGCAAGCGCCTTGCCACGGTTGATGCCTTGTCGCACCCGGGAGCTTGTCGCTCACCGGTCCTTGCCGGGACGCGGAGCGCGTCGCAGCAAGTCTCTTGTCGTGCCTTGGTCGGCCTTCCCGGCAAGCTCCTCTTGCCGGGGCCTTGTGCTTCGAGCGGTCGTCCCGGCAAGCTCCTCTTGCCGGGGCCTTGCTCTCTTCGGGTGGCCTTCCCGGCAGGCTCCTCCTGCCGGGGCCTTGGCTCAAATACTTTGTTATTGGATGGCCCAAAAAGGGACCATGGAGAGTCTTGGCGACCGCCTGGCAAGCCTTGCCGCGGGGTGCTACGACTGCCCGTGCACAAGTTCGGGGTACTAAGGTACCCCTACTTTAGTACACCGACAAAGATCACATTGAGTCCATAGGAAAAGCCAATACTATCAAGGAGGGATGAGGTGTTGCTTAATGAGCCTTTTGCTTCATGTGCTTAATGATATGCTCCTAAACCCTCAGCTACTTTCCCACTTCCACATATGACCTAAACCCAAAGTCAAACTCAGACCTACCGATTCTTTCTATCCGGCGCCACCGAGTTTCACATGTCATAAGCCACTGCCAAACCCTAGCAAATCGGTTTTACCGATAGGGATCTCGGTCTCACCGAGATGGGATTGCAATCTCACTGTGTATGTCCATTGTCAAAATCGGTCTCACCGAGTTTAGGCAATTGGTACTACCGAGATTACAATGCAAACTCTCTGGTTAACTCATTACCAAAATCGGTCCAACCGAGTTTAGTAATCGGTCCCACTGAGTTTGCCTGACCAACTCTCTGGTTAGCTAATTACCAAATCGGTCTCACCGAGTTTGTGTAATCGGTCTCACCGAGATTACGTTATGCCCTAACCCTAACCATATCAGTCCTACCGAGTTGCATGTCAGTCCCACCGAAAATCTCTAGCGGTCACTAGGTTTACTATTTCGGTCCGACCGAGTTTGTTGATTCGGTCCCACCGAGATTGGTAAATTGTGTGTAACGGTTGGATTTTGTGTGGAGGCTATATATACCCCTCCACCTCCTCTTCATTCGTGGAGAGAGCCATCAGAACACATCTACACTTCCAACTCATATGTTCTGAGAAAGAACTTCCTACCCTTGTGTTGAGGCCAAGATATTCCATTCCTACCATATGAATCTTGATCTCTAGCCTTCCCCAAGTTGCTTTCCACTCAAATCTTCTTTCCACCAAATCCAAATCCTGTGAGAGAGAGTTGAGTGTTGGGGAGACTATCATTTGAAGCACAAGAGCAAGGAGTTCATCATCAACACACCATTTGTTACTTCTTGGAGAGTGGTGTCTCCTAGATTGGCTAGGTGTCACTTGGGAGCCTCCGACAAGATTGTGGAGTTGAACCAAGGAGTTTGTAAGGGCAAGGAGATCGCCTACTTCGTGAAGATCTACCGCTAGTGAGGCAAGTCCTTCGTGGGCGATGGCCATGGTGGGATAGACGAGGTTGCTTCTTCATGGACCCTTCATGGGTGGAGCCCTCCGTGGACTCGCGCAACCGTTACCCTTCATGGGTTGAAGTCTCCATCAACGTGGATGTAGGATAGCACCACCTATCCGAACCACGGGAAAAACATCCGTGTCTCCAATTGCGTTTGAATTCTCCAAACCCTTCTCTTTACATTCTTGCAAGTTGCATGCTTTACATTCCGCTGCTCATATACTCTTTGCATGCTTGCTTGATATGTATCGTGTATGCTGAAATTGTGCCTAAAACTCCACTCAAACCGAAAAAGCTTAAAAATTGCAACTTTAGCACTAAGTGTCTAATCACCCCCCCTCTAGACACACCTACTTCTAGATCCTACAGCATTGAGATACCGGCGGTCGAATCACGGGCAAGTAACATACCGATGACAAAGGGAACAACGTATGCTGTTATGCGGTCTGACCGATAAAGATCTTCATAGAATATGTGGGAGCCAATATGAGCATCCAGGTTCCGCTATTGGTTATTGACCGGAGATGTGTCTCGGTCATGTCTACATTGTTCTCGAACCCGTAGGGTCCGCACGCTTAACGTTACGATGACAGTTTCATTATGAGTTTATATGTTTTGATGTACCGAAGGTTGTTCGGAGTCCCGGATGTGATCACTGACATGACGAGGAGTCTCGAAATGGTCGAGACATAAAGATTGATATATTGGACGACTATATTCGGACACCGAAAGTGTTCTGACTGATTTCGGAGAAAACCGGAGTGCCGGAGTGTTACCGGACCCCCCCCCGGGAGAAGTATGGGCCTAATGGGCCTTAGTGGAGAGCGAGAGGGGCGGCCAGGGTGGGCCGCGCGCCCCCTCTCCCTCTGGTCTGAATTGGACCAGGAGAGGGGGGGGGCGGCGCCCCCCTTTTTCCTTCTCCCTCTCCCCCTTCCTTTCCCCCTCCTAGTAGGAGTAGGAAAGAGGGGAGTCCTACTCCTACTAGGAGGAGGACTCCTCCTCCTGGCGCGCCCTACTAGGGACGGTCGGCCTCCCCCTTGCTCCTTTATATACGAGGGTAGGGGGGCACCTCTAGACACACAAGTTGATCTTCGTGATCGTTCTCTTAGCCGTGTGCGGTGCCCCCCTCCACCATAATCCTCGATAATATTGTAGCGGTGCTTAGGCAAAGCCCTGCGACGATAGAACATCAAGATCGTCACCACGCCATCGTGCTGACGGAACTCATCCCCGACACTTTGCTGGATCGGAGTCCGGGGATCGTCATCGAGCTGAACGTGTGCTAGAACTCGGAGGTGCCGTAGTTTCGGTACTTGATCGGTCGGGCCGTGAAGACGTACGACTACATCAACCGCGTTGTCATAACCTTCCGCTATCGGTCTACGAGGGTACGTAGACAACACTCTCCCCTCTCATTGCTATGCATCACCATGATCTTGCGTGTGCGTAGGAAATTTTTTGAAATTACTACGTTCCCCAACAATTAATTGTTCTTAGCCGTGTGCGGTGCCCCCACCACCATTTACTCCTTCGGTCATACTATCGTAGTGCTTAGGCGAAGCCCTGCACGGATCACTTCACCATCACCGTCACCATGCCGTCATGCTGACGAAACTCTCCCTCGACACTTTGTTGGATCAAGAGTTCGAGTGATGTCATCGAGCTGAACGTGTGCAGAACTCGGAGGTGTCGTACGTTCGCTGCTTGATCGGTTGAATCGAGAAGAGGTTCGACTACATCAACCGCGTTAAGCTAACGCTTCCACTTTCGGTCTACGAGGGTACGTGGATACACTCTCCCCCTCGCGTTGCTATGCATCTCCTAGATAGATCTTGCGTGATCGTAGGAATTTTTTTGAAATTGCATGCTACGTTCCCCAGCAGTGGCATCTGCAGGTCTATCCATAGATGATATGCATGAGTAGAACACAAAGAGTTATGGGCGGTGATCGTCATACTGCTTACTGCCAACGTCTTATTTTGTATTCGGTGGTATTATTGGATCAAGTGGCACGGACCAACCTTACATGACCACATTCATGAGACCTGTTCCACTGACAGACAAGCAACTAGTTTTGCGTAAAGGTGGCTGGCGGGTGTCCGTTTCTCCAACTTTAGTTGAATCAAATTTGACTACGGTCGGTCCTTGTTGAAGGTTAAAATAGCAAACTTGGTAAATCATCGTTGTGGTTTTGATGCGTAGGTAAGGACGTTTCTTACTAGAAGGCCGTAGCAGCCACGTAAAACTTGCAACAACAAAGTAGAGGACGTCTAACTTATTTTTGCAGGGCATGTTGTGATGTGATATGGTCAAGACATGATGTGATATACCTTATTGTATGAGATGATCATGTTTTGTAAAGGTTATCGGCAACTGGCAGGAGCCTTATGGTTGTCGCTTTATTGTATGAAATACAAACGCCATGTAATTGCTTTACTTTATCGCTATGCATTAGCGATAGTTGTAGAAGCAATAGTTGGTGAGACAACCACGACGCTACAATGGAGATGAAGGTGTCAAGTCGGTGAAGATGGAGATCATGACGATACTTTGGAGATGGAGATCAAAGGCACAAGATGATGATGGCCATATCATGTCACATATTTTGATTGCATGTGATGTTTATCTTTTATGCAACTTATTTTTCTTAGTACAGAGGTAGCATTATAAGATGTTCGCTCACTAAAATTTCAAGGTATAGGTGTTCTCCCTAAGTCTGCACCATTGCGATAGTTCGTCGTGCCAAGACACCATGTGATGATCGGGTGTGATAAGCTCTACGTTCACATACAACGGGTGCAAGACAGTTTTGCGCGTGCGGAATACTCGGGTTAAACTTGATGAGCCTAGCATGTACAGACATGGCCTCGGAACTATGGAGACCGAAAGGTCGAACGTGAATCATATAGTAGATATGATCAACATAGAGATGTTCACCATTGAAAACTATTCCATCTCACGTGATGATCGGACATGGTTTAGTTGATATGGATCACGTGATCATTTAGATGACTCGAGGGATGTCTATCTAAGTGTGAGTTCTTAAGTAATATGATTAATTGAACTTAATTTATCATGAACTTAGTCTTGATAGTATTTGCATATCTATGCTGTAGATCAATGGCTCGCGTTTAGCTCCCTGTTTTATTTTTGATATGTTCCTAGAGAAAACTAAGTTGAAAGATGATAGTAGCAATGATGCGGACCGGGTCCGTGATTTGAGGATTATCCTCATTGCTGCATAGAAGAATTATGTCCTTGATGCACCACTAGGTAATAGACCTATTGCAGGAGCAGATGCCAATGTTATGAATGTTTGACAAGCTCGGTATGATGACTAATTGATAGTTTGGTGCACCATGCTTTACGGCTTAGAACCGGGACTTCAAAAACATTTTGAACGCCATGGAGCATATGAGATGTTCCAAGAGTTGAAATTGGTATTTCAGACTCATGCCCGTGTTAAGAGGTATGAGACCTCTGACAAGTACTTTGCCTACAAGATGGAGGAGAATAGCTCAGCTAGTGAGCATGTGATCAGAATGTCTGGGTACTACAATCGCTTGAATCAAGTGGGAGTTAATATTCCAGATAAGATAGTGATTGATAGAGTTCTCTAGTCACTATCACCAAGTTAGTATAACTTCGTGATGAACTATAATATGCAAGGAATAACGAAAACGATTCCCAAGCTCTTCGCGATGCTGAAATCGGCGAAGGTAGAAATCAAGAAATAGCATCAAATGTTAATGGTTTAACAAGAACACTAGTTTTCAAGAAAAAGGGCAAGGGAAAGAAATGGAACTTCAAAAAGAATGGCAAGCAAGTTGTCACTCCCATAAAGAAGCCCAAAGCTAGACCCAAGCCTGAAACTGAGTGCTTCTACTGCAAAGGAAATGGCCAATGGAAGCGGAGCTGCCCCAAACATTTGGCGGATAAAAAGGATGGCAAAGAGAACAAAGGTATATTTGATATACAGGTTATTGATGTGTGTTTTACTAGTTTTCATAGTAGCCCCTGGGTATTTGATACTTGTTCAGTTGCTAAGATTAGTAACTCGAAATAAGAGTTACAAAATGAATAGAGACTAGTTGAGGGCGAGGTGACGATGTGTGTTGGAAGCGATTCCAAGGTTGATAAGATCAGCATCACATACTCCCTATACCTTCGGGATTAGTGTTGAACCTAAATAAATGTTATTTGGTGTTTGTGTTAAGCATGAATATGATTGAATCATGTTTATTGCAATACAGTTATTCATTAAAATCAAGAGAATAATTGTTGTTCTGTTTACATGAATAAAACCTTCTATGGTCATACACCCAATGTAAATGGTTTATTGAATCTCGATCGTAGTAATACACATATTCATAATATTGATGCCGAAAGATGCAAAGTTGATAATGATAGTGCAACATACTTGTGGCACTGTCGTTTTGGTCATATTGGTGTAAAGCGCATGAAGAAACTCCATGCAGATGGACTTTTGGAATCACTTGATTATGAATCATTTGATGCTTGTGACCCATGCCTCATGGGCAAGATGACTAAAACTCCGTTCTCCAGAACAATGGAGTGAGCTACTGACTTACTGGAAATAATACATACCGATGTATGCAATCCGATGAGTGTTGAGGCTCGTTGCAGGTATCGTTATTTTCTGACCTTCACAAATGATTTGAGCAGATATGGGTATATCTACTTGATGAAACACAAGTCTAAAACATTTTAAAAGTTCAAAGAATTTCAAAGTCCCATAGGGTCTGCACGCTTAACGTTCGATGACGATTTGTATTATGAGTTATGTGTTTTGGTGACCGAAGATTGTTCGGAGTCCCGAATAAGATCATGGACATGACGAGGAGTCTCGAAATGATCAAGAGGTAAAGATTGATATATTGGACGATAGTATTCGGACACCGGAATGGTTCCGAAGTGTTTCGGGTTTTTATCGGAGTGCCGAGGGGTTACCGGAACCCCCCGGGGAAAGTAATGGGCCATATGGGCCATAGGGGAGAGGAAGGGCAGCCCACAAGGAGGTGTCGCCCCCCCCCCATGGGGAGTCCAAATTGGAAAAGGGAAGGGGGCACGGCCCCCCTTTCCTTCTCCCTCTCCCTCTCCTTCCCCCTTTCCCCCTCCGGTAAAAGGAAGGGGGGTCCGAATTGGACTTGGAGTCTGCTACCTCTTGAGCACTGCGTTGGTTTTCCTTTGAAGAGGAAAGGGTGATGCATCAAAGTAGCGTAAGTATTTCCCTTAGTTTTTGAGAACCAAGGTATCAATCCAGTAGGAGACTACACGCAAGTCGCCTCGTACCTACACAAACAAATAAGAACCTTGCAACCAACGTGATAAAGGGGTTGTCAATCCCTTCACGGCCACTTATAAAAGTGAGATCTGATAGAGATAATAAATATTTTTGGTATTTTTTATGATATAGATTGAAAGTAAAGATTGCAAAGTAAAATAGATTGGAAACTTGTATGATGGAAAATAGACCCGGGGGGCATAGGTTTCACTAGTGGCTTCTCTCAAGATAGCATAATTATTACGGTGGGTGAACAAATTACTGTCGAGCAGTTGATAGAAAAGTGCATAGTTATGAGAATATCTAGGCGTGATCATGTATACAGGCATCACGTCCGCGACAAGTAGACCGAAACGATTCTGCATCTACTACTATTACTCCACACATCGACCGCTATCCAGCATGCATCTAGAGTATTAAGTTCATAAGAACAGAGTAACGCATTAGGAAAGATGACATGATGTAGAGGGATAAACTCAAGCAATAGGATATAAACCCCATCTTTTTATCCTCGATGGCAACAATACAATGCGTGCCTTGCTGCCCCTGCTGTCACTGGGAAAGGACACTACAAGATTGAACCCAAAGCTAAGCACTTCTCTCATTGCAAGAAAGATCAATCTAGTAGGCCAAACCAATTCGAAGAGACTTGCAAAGATAACAAATCATACATAAAAGAATTTGGAGGAAATTCTAATATTGTTCATAGATAATCTTGATCATAAACCCACAATTCATCGGATCTCGACAAACACACCGCAAAAAGAATTACATCAAATAGATCTCCAAGAGAATGAGGAGAACTTTGTATTGAGATCCAAAGAGAGAGAAGAAGCCATCTAGCTACTAACTATGGACCCGTAGGTCTGTGGTAAACTACTCACACATCATCGGAGAGGCTATGGTGTTGATGTAGAAGCCCTCTGTGATCGATTCCCCCTCCGGCGGAGCGCCAGAAAAGGCCCCAAGATGGGATCTCACGGGTACAGAAGGTTGCAGCGGTGGAAGTAGAGTTTCGTGGTGCTCTCGGATGTTTTCGGGGTATATGAGTATATATAGGCAAAAGAAGTCGGTCAGGGGAGCCACGAGGGTAGGGGCGCGCCCTCCTGCCTTGTGGCCTCCTTGTTTCTTTCTTGGCGTCCACTCCAAGTCTCCTGGATTGCGTTTGTTCCAAAAATCACTCTCCCGAAGGTTTCATTCCGTGTGGATTCCGTTTGATATTCCTTTTTTGCGAAACACTGAAATAGGCAAAAAAACAGCAATTTGCACTGGGCCTTTGGTTAGTAGGTTAGTCCCAAAAATAATATAAAAGTGTATAATAAAGCCCATTAAACATCCAAAATAGATAATATAATAGCATGGAACAATAAAAAATTATAGATACGTTGGAGACGTATCAAGCATCCCCAAGCTTAATTCCTACTCGTCCTCGAGTAGGTAAATGGTAAAAACAGAATTTTTGATGTGGAATGCTACCTAGCATATTTTTCAATGTAATTTCTTTATTGTGGCATGATTGTTCAGATCCGAAAGATTCAAGATAAAAGTTTAACATTGACATAAAAACAATAATACTTCAAGCATACTAACTAAGCAATTATGTCTTCTCAAAATAACATGGCCAAAGAAAGTTCATCCCTACAAAATCATATAGTTTGGTCGTGCTCCATTTTCGTCACACAAAAATGCTCTCATCATGCACAACCCCGATGACAAGCCAAGCAATTGTTTCATACTTTAGTAATCTCAAACTTTTTCAACCTTCACGCAATACATGAGCGTGAGCCTTGGATATAGCACTATGGGTGGAATAGAGTATAATGATGGGGTTATGTGGAGAAGACAAAAAAGGAGGAAGTCTCGCATTGACGCGGCGAATCAACGGGCTAAGGAGATGCCCATCAATTGATGTCAATGCAAGGAGTAGGGATTGCCATGCAACGGATGCACTAGAGCTATAAATGTATGAAAGCTCAACAAAAGAAACTAAGTGTGTGTGCATCCAACTTGCTTACTCACGAAGACCTAGGGCATTCGAGGAAGCCCATTGTTGGAATATACAAGCCAAGTTCTATAATGAAAAAAATCCCACTAGTATATGAAAGTGACAAAACAAGAGACTCTCTATCATAAAGATCATGGTGCTACTTTGAAGCACAAGTGTGGAAAAAGGGATAGTAGCATTGTCCCCTTTTATTTCTTTTCTCTTTTTTTTGGGGACTTTCTTTTTTATTTGGCCTTTATTATTCTTCTTTTTTATTTGGGACAATGCTCTATTAATGATGATCATCACACTTCTATTTATTTCTCAATGATTACAACCCGATAATAGAACAAAATATGACTCTATATGAATGCCTCCGGCGGTGCACCAGGATGGGCAATGAATCAAGTGTGACATGTATGATAAGTTATGCATGGTGGCTTTGCCACAAATAAGATGTCAACTACATGATCATGCAAGGCAATATGACAATGATGAAGCGTGTCATAATAAATGAAACGGTGGAAAGTTGCATGGCAATATATCTCGGAATGGCTATGGAAATACCATAATAGGTAGGTATGGTGGCTGTTTTGAGGAAGATATAAGGAGGTTTATGTGTGATAGAGCATATTATATCACGGGTTTGGATGCACTGGCGAAGTTTGCACCAACTCTCAAGGTGAGAAAGGGCAATGCACGGTACCGAAGAGGCTAGCAATGATGAAAAGGTGAGAGTGTGTATAATCCATGGACTCAACATTAGTCATAAAGAACTCACATACTTATTGCAAAAATCTACAAGTCATCAAAAACCAAGCATTACGCGCATGCTCCTAGGGGGATAGATTGGTAGGAAAAGACCATCGCTAGCTCATCCCCGACCGCCACTCATAAGTATGACAATCAAAGAACACCTCATGTTTCAAATTTGTTACACAACGTTTACCATACGTGCATGCTACGGGACTTGCAAACTTCACCACAAGTATTTCTCAAATTCATAACTACTCAACTAGCATGACTCTAATATTACCATCTTCATATCTCAAAACAATCATCAAGTATCAAACTTCTCATAGTATTCAATGCGCTCTATATGAAAGTTTTTATTATACCAATCTTGGATGCCTATCATATTAGGACTAATTTTATAGCCAAAGAAAATTACCATGATGTTCTAAAGGACTCTCAAAATATTATAAGTGAAGCATGAGTGATCAATGATTTCTATAAAATAAAACCACCACCGTGCTCTAAAAGATATAAGTGAAGCACTAGAGCAAAATTATCTAGCTCAAAAGATATAAGTGAAGCACATAGAGTATTCTAATAAATTCCGATTCATGTGTGTGACGCCCGGATAATAAAGCTACAGTAATCCCACGTTAATGATGCCAAGTCACCACGGTTACTATTGTTAATCTCCTGTTAGTTCAAAATCGATTCGAAATTGAAACTTAAAATAAAGTCAAACGGTAAAGGTTTTCAAATATTAAAACTAAAATGTTGGGGTATTGCCAAATAATGCATAGGTAATTATTGTGGAGAAACCAAAATTTTATAAAAGGTTTAAATGCACCCAAATGATTAAGATAGTAGGTAAAACTATTGAATAAATGTCTTTTGGATATTGAAAAATACTAAACCATTTTTATTTCAGAGTAAAACTTTTATGGCAGTGGGTTATTTTGAAACATTGTTTTGGGAACTATTGTCATATTTTAATAAACTAAAAATAATATGTAAACTAAAATAAAACAAAAGAAGAAAAGAACATTAAATAAAAAGAAAGTCAAAACAGTAAACAAAAAAATTGAAAAGCCCCCCCTCCAGTGGACCGAATGACCCAACTGGCCAAAGCCGGCCCAGTCGCCCTGGCCTATATGGCCTGCCCACCACCAAACCCTAGCATCCCCTCTCCCCACTCCCGCACGATTCCCTCCCCACTCCCTCTCGTTACCCCTGCGCCGCCACGCTCCCTGTGCCGAACAGCCCCACCTCACACCGGCGCTCCACCGCCACACCAACGCCGCCCCATCCTCACCTCCTCCCGAATGGCGCCCAGCGCCGGCGCCCCCCACCCCGTCGCTACTCGACGCCGCAGCCACCGGATCGCTCACCACCTCGTCGGACCGCCTCTAGGCCGGATCACTCCGTCCTCGACCTCCCCGCCGGCCGACCCCGACCGCTCTGCTCGCGGCTTCTCCACGCCTCGCCATCGCCGAACCTCCCCGTCTCCTTCCCCGAGCCGTCTTCATCAAGCTCGCCGACGTACATCTACAACGTGGGGTGAGGACCCCGTTCTTCCCCTTCCCCCTTCGGTCGCAGGCGACGACCGCGCTCGTCGCGAGCCCCTGCGCCTGTCGTGGCCGTACCCCCACCCTCGCTCGCGAGCTCCGCCACTGCTGCTCGTCCGCGCGACCGCTTCTCTGCAGCCGTCGCGGTCGTGCTCACCGTCGGCGACTTCGGCGGCCTTGGCACGAACTGTGGGCACCACCCCACTCGCCTCTCTGGGGGCGTTCTAACACGCCTAGCCGCGCGCCCTCCCAACGCCGGAGTTGGCCGGACGGCCAACGCCGTTGTGCTCCAGCTAACCGCCGGCCTAATCGGCTTAATTAGGGCGCTAATCACCTTTCCCCTCCCATTGACAACCGGGCCCCACCCTAGAGAATTAAAAAATAGGATAAATAAATAAAATTAATTAAATAAATAATTAATTAATTAACTTAATTAACTCTGTTTAATTAATCTAATCACTTAATAATTCTGTTTAGTTAACCGAGTCAATGACGTTTGGGACCCACACGTTTGTTGACCAAGTCAACATATGGTTGACTGATGACATCATGATGACATCACCCTAATGTCATGCTGACGTCATAATGGCATTTTCTTATTAAATTAATTCTGTTAATTCTAAAAATGATTAAATCTTTTAAAAATTAATTTAAAATAAACCATAGCTCGGATGGAAAAACTTTGTACATGAAAGTTGCTCAGAACGACGAGACGAACCCGAATACACAGCCCGTTCGTCCGCCACACATTCCTAACATATCAAACTCACAACTTTCCCCCTCCGGCTCCTCTGCCCGAAAACACGAAACACCGGGGATACTTTCCCGGATGTTTCCCCCCTTCGCCGGTATCACCTATCCCTACGTTAGATCACCTCTAGCACCGCGTTTGTCATGTTATGCTTCGATTGCTATGTTATTTATTGTGTTCCCCCTCCGTTACTTTTTCCGGTAGACCCCGAGACCGCTGCCGGTACCCCTGTGATCGACTACGGTGTTGACGACCCCCCTTCTTGTATGAGCAACCAGGCAAGCCCCCCCCCCTTGATCACCAGATATCACCTACTCTCCTCTATACTGCTTGCATTAGAGTAGTGTAGCATGTTACTACTTTCGTTATTCCTATCCTGATGCATAGCCTGTCCTTGTTACTACTGTTGATACCTTTACCTGTAATCCTACCTGCTTAGTATAGGATGCTAGTGTTCCATCAGTGGCCCTACACTCTTGTCCATCTGCCATGTTATACTACTGGGTCGTGATCACTTTGGGAGGTCATCACGGGCATATACTATATACTTTACACTGTTACATTACCTGTGATACTGTTCGGAGGTGGGGGCTGAAGGGGCAGGTGGTTCCATCCCGGTAGAGGTGGGCCTGGGTTCCCGGCGGCCCCCGATGGTTACTTGAGGCGGAGCGATAGGGCAGGTTGAGGTCACCTAGGAGAGAGGTGGGCCTGGCCCTGTCGGCGTTCGCGGATACTTAACACGCTTAACGAGATCTGGGTATTTGATCTGAGTCTGGCTACTGGCCTATACGAACTAACCAACTACGCGGGAAAGATATGGGCACTCGGCGTCGTGGTATCAGTCGAAGCACTTCGTGACGTCAGCGACTGAGTGGCGCGCGTCGCATTGGATCGTAAGCCCACTCTTGTATTAAGGGGGCTAGATCTGCTTCCGGCCGCGTTCGCAACGTGCAGGTGTGCTAAGGGCGATGGGCCCAGACCCCTGTGCGCTTAGGTTTAGACCGGCGTGCTGACCTCTCTGTTGTGCCTAGGTGGGGCTGCGACGTGTTGATCTTCCGAGGCCGGGCATGACCCAGGAAAGTGTGTCCGGCCAAATGGGATCAAGCGTGTTGGGTTATGTGGTGCACCCCTGCAGGGAAGTTAATCTATTCGAATAGCCGTGTCCCTCGGTAAAAGGACGACCCGGAGTTGTACCTTGACCTTATGACAACTAGAACCGGATACTTAATAAAACACACCCTTCCAAGTGCCAGATACAACCCGGTGATCGCTCTCTGACAGGGCATCGAGGAGGGGATCGCCGGGTAGGATTATGCTATACGATGCTACTTGGAGGACTTCAGTCTACTCTCTTCTATATGCTGCAAGATGGAGGCTGCCGGAAGCGTAGTCTTCGACAGGATTAGATATCCCCCTCTTATTCTGGCATTCTGCAGTTCAGTCCACTGATATGGCCCTTTACACATATATCCATGCATATGTAGTGTAGCTCCTTGCTTGCGAGTACTTTGGATGAGTACTCACGGTTGCTTTCTCCTCCTTTTCCCCCTTTCCCTTCTACCCGGTTGCCGCAACCAGATGCTGGAGCCCAGGATCCAGATGCCACCGTCGATGACGACTCCTACTACACCGGAGGTGCCTACTACTACGTGCAGCCCGCTGACGACGACCAGGAGTAGTTAGGAGGATCCCAGGCAGGAGGCCTGCGCCTCGTTCGATCTGTATCCCAGTTTGTGCTAGCCTTCTTAAGACAAACTTGTTTAACTTATGTCTGTACTCAGATATTGTTGCTTCCGCTGACTCGTCTATGATCGAGCACTTGTATTCGAGCCCTCGAGACCCCTGGCTTGTATTATGATGCTTGTATGACTTATTTTATTTTTAGAGTTGTGTTGTGATATCTTCCCGTGAGTCCGTGATCTTGATGGTACACGTTTGCGTGTATGATTAGTGTACGATTGAATCGGGGGCGTCACAATGTGTGTCTCTCCCAAAAGGTGTGTACATCAAGTATGATTGTGGTAAACTAAAAATCAAAGACTCAAATCATACAAGACGCTCCAAGCAAAACACATATCATGTGGTGAATAAAAATATAGCATCAAGTAAAGTTATCGATGGACGAAGACGAAAGAGGGGATGCCCAAGCTTAGGCTTTTGGTTGTCCTTGAATTTTACCTTGGGGTGCCTTGGGCATCCCCAAGCTTAGGCTGTTGCCACTCCTTATTCCATAATCCATCAAATATTTACCCAAAACTTGAAAACTTCACAACACAAAACTCAACAGAAAATCTCATGAGCTCCGCCAGCTAAAGAAAACAAACCACCGCTTTAAGGTACTGTAATGAACTCATTATTTATTTATATTGGTGTTAAACCTACTGTATTCCAACTTCTCTATGGTTCATACCCCCCGATACTAGCCATAGATTCATCAAAATAAGCAAACAACACACGAAAAACAGAATCTGTCAAAAACAGAACAGCCTGTAGTAATCTGTATCAAATGTATACTTATGGAACTCCAAAAATTCTGAAATAAATTGGTGGACATGATGAATTTATCTATTAATCGTATGCAAAAAGAATCAACCTAAAATCACTCTCCAGTAAAAAATGGCAGCTAATCTCGTGAGCAATAAAGTTTCTGTTTTTTACAGCAAAATCATAAAGACTTCACCCAAGTCTTCCCAAAGGTTCTACTTGGCACAAACACTAATTTAAAACATAAAACCACATATAAACAGAATCTAGATGAATTATTTATTACTAAACATAACCAAAAAGCAAGAAACAAAAATAAAATTGGGTTGCCTCCCTACAAGCGCTATCGTTTAATGCCCCTAGCTAGGCACAAAGGCATGGATAGATCTAGGTATTATCATAATAATAGTAGGGCAAATTGCGAAATCTCATCTCTTATTCCCTATGTTCAGCAGCAAGTTTTCTTTGTGGCAAGAAAAATTAATCAATATGGCTAAATTTAATGGGACAAAAGTCCCCAAGATCAAGCTCGGGAGGTATGGGTTCCTCCTTTGGCCCCTTATATTGCACAACCAATTCATCATTATAAGCATTCTTTTGGCATTAAGTCATGAGCCTTTGTTTAAGAGAAAACCCTAACCCGTTGTTCTGAATAGCAAAATTATCATTAAGCTCGGAAATTTATTGACTAGAACATCGGTAGGAACCTTCTTTCTAAGGTTTTCATTATAAGCAACATGATCTAAAGATTGTAAACGCATAATATCTTCCTGATTAAAAAGGATAGCCTCTATGGGTGGACGGCTGGCATCCACCCTATAGTGCGCAAAAACTTCCTTGGCTTCTTTTACAATAAATCTGAACCCATGTGCCAAAAAGATAGTAGCTGCGCGTTTGACAAAAGAATGCTCAATATTGGAAAATTCTAAGAAAATCCTTTGTATGGAAGGATGCATATGCAAAAATTGTCTTTCAAGTTCAACTATGAGCAAAGATATAGCATCTGCAAGACTACTAGTTCTATGAAGGATTGGCCCCCCCATAGTGGGCAAAGCACCGCCACAAGTAAATAAATCTTGAAAAACTCCTTTTCCAATAATATTACCGCTACCAATCCGAAACTTTTTAGTGTGTAAAATAGTAGGATCTTCAATAGGATCATCAAAAGGATCAAAGTTTTCCATATTATTATACTAATCAATGATAACCTCCCCAGTTTCAGACATGGTGGCAGCAAATTGCACAAAGAACGAGCACACAAAAAAGCAAGCGAAAAATAGGCGAACGGAAAAAGAGGGTGAATAAAATGGTAAGGGTGAAGTGGGGGAGAGGAAAACGAGAGGCAAATGGCGAATAATGTAATGCGAGGGATAAGAGTTTGTGATGGGTACTTGGTATGTCTTGACTTGACTTGACTTGGCGTAGATCTCCCCGGCAACTTGCTACCTCTTGAGCACCGCGTTGGTTTTCCCTTGAAAAGGAAAGGGTGATGCAGCAAAGTAGCGTAAGTATTTCCCTCAATTTTCGAGAACCAAGGTATCAATCCAGTAGGAGACTACACGCAAGTCGCCTTGTACCTACACAAACAAATAAGAACCTTGCAACCAACGCGATAAAGGGGTTGTCAATCCCTTCACGACCACTTGCAAAAGTGAGATCTGATAGAGATAATAAATATTTTTGGTATTTTTTATGATATAGATTGAAAGTAAAGATTGCAAAGTAAAATAGATTGGAAACTTGTATGATGGAAAATAGACCCGGGGGCCATAGGTTTCACTAGTGGCTTCTCTCAAGATAGCATAATCATTACGGTGGGTGAACAAATTGCTGTCGAGCAGTTGATAGAAAAGTGCATAGTTATGAGAATATCTAGGCATGATCATGTATATAGGCATCATGTCCGCGACAAGTAGACCGAAACGATTCTACATCTACTACTATTACTCCACACATCGACCGCTATCCAGCATGCATCTAGAGTATTAAGTTCATAAGAACAGAGTAACGCATTAGGCAAGATGACATGATGTATAGGGATAAACTCAAGCAATATGATATAAACCCCATCTTTTTATCCTCGATGGCAACAATACAATGCGTGCCTTGCTGCCCCTGTTGTCACTGGGAAAGGACACCGCAAGATTGAACCCAAAGCTAAGCACTTCTCCCAATGCAAGGAAGATCAATCTAGTAGGTCAAACCAAACTGATAATTCGAAGAGACTTGCAAAGATAACAAATCATACATAAAAGAATTCAGAGGAAATTCAAATATTGTTCATAGATAATCTTGATCATAAACCCACAATTCATCGGATCTCGACAAACACACCGCAAAAAGAATTACATCGAATAGATCTCCAAGAAGATCGAGGAGAACTTTGTATTGAGATCCAAAGAGAGAGAAGAAGCCATCTAGCTAATAACTATGGACCCGAAGGTCTGTGGTAAACTACTCACACATCATTGGAGAGGCTATGGTGTTGATGTAGAAGCCCTCCATGATCGATTCCCCCTCTGACGGAGCGCCAGAGAAGGCCACAAGATGGGATCTCACAGGTACAGAAGGTTGCGGCGGTGGAAATAGGGTTTCGTGGTGCTCTCGGATGTTTTCGGGGTATATGAGTATATATAGGCAAAAGAAGTCGGTCAGGGGAGCCACGAGGGGCCCATGAGGGTGGGGGCGCCCTCCTGCCTCGTGGCCTCCTCGTCTCTTTCTTGACGTCCACTCCAAGTCTCATGGATTGCGTTTGTTCCAAAAATCACTCTCCCGAAGGTTTCATTCCGTTTGGATTCCATTTGATATTCCTTTTCTGCGAAACATTGAAATAGGCAAAAAAACAGCAACTTGCACTGGGCCTTTGGTTAGTAGGTTAGTCCCAAAAAAATATAAAAGTGTATAATAAAGCCCATTAAACATCCAAAATAGATAATATAATAGCATGGAACAATCAAAAATTATATATACGTTGGAGACGTATCAGAGTTCTAGTAGGACTCCTCCCCCTCGGGGCGCGCCTAGGCCGGCCTCCTCCCTCTCCCTCCTTTATATACGGGGGCGGGGGGCACCTCTAAGCACATCAATTGTTCTTAGCCGTGTGCGGTGACCCCCTCCACCGTTTACTCCTTCGATCATATTGTCGTAGTGCTTAGGTGAGGCCCTGCACGCTTCACTTCACCATCACCGTCACCACGCGGTCGTGCTGACGAAACTATCCCTCGACACTTTGCTAGGTCAAGAGTTCGACGGACGTCATCGAGCTGAACATGTGCAGAACTCAGAGGTGTCGTACGTTCGCTGCTTGATCGGTTGAATCGAGAAGACGTTCGACTACATCAACCGTATTAAGCTAATGCTTCCACTTTCGGTCTACGAGGGTACATGGACACACTCTCCCCCTCTCGTTGCTATGCATCTCCTAGATAGATCTTGTGTGATCGTAGGATTTTTTTTTGAAATTGCATGCTACGTTCCCCAACAGTACTTTCCCTCGATGAGCTTTATTTGAAATGCTATTCTTCAATCCATCGCCTCCTATGATGGTTCTATCCTTTTGTTTACGAATGCCAATATTGTATGAACATCCTTTATCATCTGTAATGTGGAAACTGCCATCGATTAAATTATTGAAGTCTGCCCTTACATTGTATGGAATACACTATGTAACAATTAAGAAAAATGCAGTTAATAATTAATGGTACATACAGTAAAAGAAATCATCAAATGTTTGAAATTGAATGATAAAGTTAAACATTGTTACCATAGAATTTTCAAATCCCTCCGTCAAGAAGAACCCGAATTGTATTGCATTTATGAAACTATCAGTACAGGTATTTTTGCAAATATTGCAGACCTTACGCACCATGATCCCTCCTTCAAGAAGTTAAACACTGTTATCATTGGTGCTAAGTCGTGAAAGTAATATCGAGAAGCACTAAAAAAATATGAATACAACTTGTTTGCATTAGCAAAAGTATACGGAAAAAATCAGCATAACCTTTGCTACAAAAGTGAACATATTGAGTTTTAGAAAAATGGTGAAGCAGAAATTAATCAATGTTTCATCAAAACATTGAAACTCAATCCCTGCAAATATAACATATAACTAGCACTTTCATTTTCATACGTAAGCAAATTTAACTTAACTTGATCATTTTTTATATTACTTTATTACATGAAAAATATGAATGCAACTTGTTTGTATTAGCAAAAGTACACGAAAAAATTGGCATAATCTTTGCTACAAAAGTGAACATATGGAGTTCCAGAAATATGGTGAAACATAAATTAATCAACATTTCGCCAAAACATTGGAACTCGTGTTGTAATCCCTGCAAATGTAACATATAACTAGCACTTGCATTTTCATACATAAGCAAATTCAACTTAACTTGATCATTTTTGTATTACTTTACTACAGAAAAAATGTGAACGCAACTTGTTTGTATTAGCAAAAGTAAACAAAAAAATCGCATAAACTGTGCTTTTGGTCAGAAAAAAATAATGAACTAATTTTATTACCAAAAGTTTACTTTGGGCAACAACGACTACTTTCATTGTGATGCAAGCCAATATCACGGGATCGACCGACATTTCAATGGATTACTCAAAAACGGTTTCAAATCGAATCCTATATCCGATCCCCTTAATATTGCATTGCTCTAACCCTAGGAACCTAGTGTAAACTATCACTATAGATGAATATAGATGAATATATGAACTATCTAGATACAGCGACGAACTTGAAGAGATGTTAAGTTACCTTTGGCAGCGACTCCGGCGAATGGCGTGGAAGGTAGCTCAAGAGGACGCAGTGGAGGACAGTGGACGGTGTGGAATGTGGCTCCTGAAGGCGGATTCCCCGCGGAGGACACGACAGAGGACAGCATGGAAGGTAGCTCCGACGGACACGACGATGGACGGCATCGAATGCGGCTCCGGAAGGTAGCTTTCTGGTGAAGGACATGGCAGCGAACGCAGATGGATCCGGATGAGGAACTGAGGGGGAGAGGAAGCGGTCAATGCTACCTCTTGAGCATTGCGTTGGATTTCCTTGAAGAGGAAAGGGTGATGTAGTAGAGTAGACTAAGTATTTCCCTTAGTTTTTGAGAACCAAGGTGTCAATCCAGTAGGAGGCTACACGCGAGTCCCTCGTACCTACACAAAACAAATAGCTCAACGCAACCAACGCGATTAGGGGTTGTCAATCCCTTACCAGTCACTTACGAGAGTGAGATCTGATAGAGATGATAGATAATATTTTTGGTATTTTTGGGCATAGAGATGCAAAGTAAAATAAAAGGTAGAGTAAAAAATCAAAGCAATAATAAAGTGTTGGGAGATTGATATGATGAGAATAGACCCGGGGGCCATAGATTTCACTAGTGGCTTCTCTCAAAAGCATAAGTATTCTACAGTGGGTGAACAAATTACTGTTGAGCAATTGACAGAATTGAGCATAGTTATGAGAATATCTAGGTATGATCATGTATATAGGCATCACATCCGAGACCAGTAGACTGACTCCTGCCTGCATCTACTACTATTACTCCACTCATCGACCGCTATCCAACATGCATCTAGAGTATTAAGTTCAAGAAAATAGAGTAACGTCTTAAGCAAGATGACATGATGTAGAGGAATAAATTCATGCAATATGATAAATACCCCATCTTGTTATCCTCGATGGCAACAATACAATACGTGCCTTGCTGCCCCTACTGTCACTGGGAAAGAACACCGCAAGATTGAACCCAAAACTAAGCACTTCTCCCATTGCAAGAAAAACCAATCTAGTAGGCCAAACCAAAATGATAATTCGAAGAGACTTGCAAAGATAACCAATCATACATAAAAGAATTCAGAGAAGATTCAAATATTGTTCATAGATAAACTTGATCATAAACCCACAATTCATCGGTCTCAACAAACACACCGCAAAAATAAGATTACATCGAATAGATCTCCACGAGAGAGGGGGAGAACATTGTATTGAGATCCAAAAAGAGAGAAGAAGCCAGCTAGCTACTAACTATGGACCCAAAGGTCTGAGGTAAACTACTCACACTTCATCGGAGGGGCTGTGGTGATGATGTAGAAGCCCTCCATGGTGGATTCCCCTTCCAGCAGAGCTCCGGAACAGGCCCCAAGATGGGTTCTCATGGGTACAGAAGGTTGCGATGGTGGAATTAGGTTTTTGGCTCTGTATCTGATTGTTTGGGGGTACGTAGGTATATATAGGAGGAAGGAGTACGTCGGTGGAGCAAAGGGGGGCCCACGAGGCAGGGGCGCACCCTCCACCCTCGTGACCGCCTCCCTCCTTTCTTGCGGAGGGTCCAAGTCTCCTGGATCATATTTGTTGAGAAAATCATGTTCCCGAAGGTTTTATTCCGTTTGGACTCCATTTGATATTCCGTTTCTTCGAAACACTAAAATAGGCAAAAAAACAGCAATTCTGGGCTGGGCCTCCGGTTAATAGGTTAGTCCCAAAAGTAATATAAAAGTGGAAAATAAAGCCCAATATGGTCCAAAACAGTTGATAATATAGCATGCAGCAATCAAAATTTATAGATACGTTGGAGACGTATCAGTCAACATGAAACAAAACATGGATAATTTTTTGTCGGGCAGGCGACGGTTGGGGGTGTGTGCGGACTTACCATATGTGTGGCGGTTGGCCTAAGCTACCCGCCAGTACAAACATATGATTTTTTTTAATGTTGTGGGTGATGTCTACTATACAACTTGTTCTTGTAGACTCGTGTTAGGCCTCCAAGCGCAGAGTTTTGTAGGACAGTAGAAAATTTCCCTCAAGTGGATGACCTAAGATTTATCAATCCGTGGGAGGTGTAGGATGAAGATGGCCTCTCTCAAACAACCCTGCAACCAAATACAAGAAATCTCTTGTGTCCCCAAAACACCCAATACAATGGCAAATTTTATAGGTGCACTAGTTCGGCGAAGAGATGGTGATACAAGTGTGGTATAGATAGTAGCTATAGGTTTTTGTAATATGAAAAATATAAAAACAACAAGGTAGGAAGTGATAAAATTGAGCGCAAATGGTATTACAATGCTAAAAAACAAGGCCTAGGGCTCATACTTTCACTAGTGCAATCTCTCAACAGTGCTAGCATAATTGAATCATATAACAATCCCTCAATGTGTGACAAATAATCACTCCAAAGTTCTTATCTAGCGGAGAACTTAAGATGAAATTGTTGTAGGGTACGAAACCACCTCAAAGTTATCTTTTCCGATCAATCTATTGAGCCATCCTTATAAGTGCCACAAACAGCCCTAGAGTTCGTACTAAAATAACATCATATGATACACATCAACCAACTCTAATGTCACCATTTACTCCAATGTCACCACAAGTATCCGTGAGTTGATTATTCGATATGCATCAAACAACTTCATATGCATAATATTCAATCCAACACAAAGAATTTCAAAGAGTGCCCCCAAAGTTTTTACCGGAGAAAGTAGGATGAAAATGTGCATCAACCCCTATGCATAGATTACCTCAATGTCACCTCAGGAATGCACGAGTTGAATACCAAAACATATATCAAGTGACTCAATATAGTACCCCATTGTCACCACGGGTATCCATATGCAAGACATACATCAAGTGTCTCAATCCCAATATTCAATCCAACCTAACAAAACCTTAAAGAGCAAGACCTCAATTCATCACAACAAGATAGAGAGGGGGAAAACACCATATGATCCAACTAGATAAACAAAGTACATGGTTACATCAAGATCGTGCCGTATCTAGAACACGAGAGAGAGAGAGAGGGAGGGAGGGAGGGATGGAGGGAGGGAGAGAGAGAGATCAAACACATAGCTACTGGTACATACCCTCAGCCCTGAGGATGAACTACTCCCTCCTCATCATGGAGACCACCGAGATGATGAAGATGGCCTCTGGTAATGATTTCCCCCTCCGGCAGGGTGCCGGAACAGGGCTCCGATGGATATCGCTTTGGTACAGAGGTTTGCGGCGGCGGAACAACTCTTCTAGGTTAAGTTTTGTGGGTTTTGGGATTTATAGGATTTTTTGGTGTCGGTTTCAGGTTAGGGGGCCCCACGAGGGAGCGACGAGCCAGGGGGTATGCCCTGGGGGGTGCCCCCTAGGTTTGTCCTGCCCTCATGGCTCTTATGGCACTTCCTCAAAGCTTCGGGGGTTTCTTTCGTTCCATAAAAAATCACCAAAAAGTTTCAGCCCATTCCGAGAACTTTTATTTCTACACAAAAAATAATACCATAGTAGTTCTGCTGAAAACAGCGTCAGCACGGGTTAGTTCAATTCAAATCATAGCAAAACCATATAAAATTATTGTAAACATGGCATGAATACTTAATAAATTATAGATACATTGGAGACATATCAGTGGGCGCGATTTGCCTAAATATACATGTGGCGAGTAGCGCTAAATGCCCACCACTAGTACATATAATAACAGTGGCGGGCATTCAAAGCCGCCTGCCAGTCTGTTTATGGCTACATAGGGATCTCAATAAGATTTTACCTGTGGTGGGCGGGTAGGAGTTGTTACCCGCCACTACTACTTTTCATACGTAGCAGTGCTAGGTGCGTGTTTATGCCTGCCACTAATTTGAGTTCACCTATAGGAATTTTTCTAGTAGTGTAAATATACTAGGCTCAACTATGTGCACCAACAACTTATGCTAAGCAAGATAAAGAACTATGTGATAGCAAGATATATAATCATGAAGCGCTAAGGCTATCACAAAGTAACTGCATAAGTAAAGGGCTCGGGTAAGAGATAACCGAGGCATGCGGAGACGACGATGTATCCTAAACTTCGCACCCTTGCGGACGTGAACCATCGTTGGAGTGGTGCGGGCACAATGCTCCCCAAAATGCCACTATGACCACCATATTGTCCTTACGCCATCACACAATACAAGTTATCGTGATTCCACAAAGGGGCCCTTGAGGGCAGTCACCGAACCCATACAAATGGCGACCCTTGGGGGCGATCACCGAACCCGTACAAATTGCTCGGGGCAATCTCCACAAATTAATTGGAGACTCCAAAGCTCACTGAAGCTTTACACCACAATGATTGAGCTCCGCGACACCACCAACCATCTAGGACGCCCAAGCACCCAAGAAGCACAAGCTCTACGGTGCCCAAACACCCAAGAGTAATAAGCTTCTCAACTTTCACTTCCACGTATCACCGTGGAGAACTCAAACCGATGCAACTAATGCAATGGCAAGAACACACAAAGTGCTCAGGTCCCACAATCTCAAATCCCATCAAAGCAACAAAAGCTATATATGGACGAATATGAGATGAAGAACAAGGATAACACAAAATAATTTCAAGATCTAGATGCACAAGGTTCCCCTCACTTAGAGGAGATGTGGATTGGTAGAAATGTACGTCGAGATCTCCTCTCTCTTTTCCCTCAAAAAGATGCAAGTTTCATGGGAGGAATAGAGATAAGGTTAAGCTTTTGGAGGTCAACAATGGAGGAGAAAGTTTGCTCAAGAACCATTGGGGCCATTGGGGAAGAAAACCCCCTTTTATAGTGGGAAAAAAATCCAACTATTATGCGTCAGCCCGTGCTTAAGTGGTACTACCGCTCAGGGGGACGTTATTACCGCTAAGCACAAAGGTAGTTGCCATGACCCATAGTGGACTAGCACGGGACTGGAGCAGTAGTACTGCCGGAGCGGTACTACCGCCTCTAATAAGTGGTACTACCATGAAATTAGCCACAGGGTAACCAAAACTTCCATGATAGGACGTGCAGTACTCTAGCGAGTGGTTGTACCGCTAGGAGCAAGCAGTGCTACTTCTAATTCTGAGAAGGGTAACAGAGAAATCCACGGTAGTACGCGCGGTACTCTAGAGGAAGTACCACACAAGCGGTACTATCGCTAGGAGTAAGCAGTACTACCATGAATTTCAGAAGGGTAATAGAAACCCTTCCAGTAGTAGCCGCGGCACACTAGCGAAAGTACCGCACAAGCGGTACTACCGCTAATTACCTTCAGGAGAAGCCAGAACACAAAGAGGGAAAGCAAGTAAGACCAAAATTGCCATAACTTCTACAAATGAACTCTAATTTCGATGAACTCAAGCTTGATAGAAAGCTAAGAGAAGAGCTTCTTAGTGTGAACCCTCCGTTAGTGAAGAACTAGCAAAAAATCCAACATCGAAAACACAATAGATTATGCATACGGAATACGTTTTTGTTGAACTTGAGCTTGTCATGAAGATGACCACAAGCTTTAAAACTCACAGACAGAAAAGCCAAACAAGAACCAATAAAGATGATGCCAAGGATGTAATGATTTGAGCTCTCTACAAATGATACAATCAAGCTACTCACTTGAGAGACCCCCTTGATAGTACGGTTATCGATCCTATAACCCGGTCTCCCAACTAACACCATGAGACTAGTAAAATATAGAACCTATAAAGGAAAAAAACATTTGCCTTGCACATAATCCACTTGAGCTAGATGATAAGGATCTTGACCTTCTCAAGTTGGACCACCTTTCTTGTTGCACTGACTCGATGTATACTAGTGAGTTGCTCCCCCATATGCCATTATGAGTGAGCCTCTCTTTCGCACATCTTCACAAGTCCAGTACCACTAGAATGGACTGCAAGCTTCAAGCATGTGTTCTCTTCGTGATGCTCCACTTGAACTTGCACAACTCAATCTTGATGACAATAACCACTTGATGTTATCCTCCATGGATTTTATGTGATATTCCTCTTAATGCAAGCCCATGGAAAAATACCTAACCCCGCATAGAAACCTCACAGATAACATGAGTTAGTACACAAAGCGTAAAGGACTATGCTTACCATATCATGAGATCACTTGATCCCACTCAGTAGATCATCTATACTTTGTTTGCTAATCAACTTGAATCCACTATTAGCTTTTAGTATTGGTCAACCATGTATCTTATCTTCTCTCTTAATTAAGATGATCTCTTGAAGGTAAACATGAATGTTCACACAATCTTATTCTTCAAGACAAGCTTGCAATAGGATCAACACTCATATGACCAATATTTGGATAACTCCTTGAATAACACCTTGGTCAACACATGATCTCCTTCTTTCAACCTTGAATTCAACATATGGCCTGCATGCGTTGCCTATGGACAAACCCTTCAAATATAAATCAAGGCAACCATTAATACATAGGGATTGCCATCAATTACCAAAACAAAACATGGGGGCACCATGCTCTTTCAAGACCGACTTGAGAAGCATCCATTTTTCTTGAACATCCACGATGAAGTGTTTGCAACATTCCTTGTATAGAGAGGTATCTCCAAACACTCTCCTGCCTCTGCATGTTCCATGAAGCTGACGTGTGATCTAATAAGTCACATACTAGTTCAGGAGGGTTGGGTCCTCGGCTCCCATAAGGCCTCGTCATTTCCTTACTTGGAATCCAATTATCTATCCATAGTCTAGTGGTTTCACCATTGCCCACACATCTGATAAGGCCTTGTTTCAATATATCTCTACCATCCACAATGGCTCTCCAAATTTGGCTCGTTGTGTTCCCAAGCTCAGCAGATAGTATAGATTCTATGGGAAAATAGATCGTATTGAGGATTCTTATGCTAAGGGATTGTGGGCACTAAAGGATTCTCCATGATTGTTTTGCCAAAAGAATTAAATTAAATAGTTCAAAAATCCTTGAAGCCCAAACCACCCATACTTTTCGGATGTGTCATCGACTCCCATGGAACCCGACTAGGTTTACGATGCCCATCTTTACTCCCCCACCAGAAATTTCTTATCAGCATGATCAAATGTTCACACAGTCCTCTAGGCATGAAACATGACATATAATACACCGGAACTTCGTGCGCCACAACTTTTACTATTACCTCCTTGCCTGCAGATGATAGTCTTTTCAATCCACCCTTGAACTTTTCTCCACAAATAGTCCTTTACGTATTTGAAAGCTCCCATTTTTTTATGATCCTACATCGGAGGACATGCCTAAGTAATTTGCACTCAAGGCTTCATTTGGCACCTGCAAGGGGCCCTTAACATCCAACCTGACACTCTTTGGGCAGCCCTTACTAACGAAAATTGATGAAACCATAGATGCACCCTCTCATAATCATATTCCTACAACTAGCTAAATAGGCCTTCCCATTTTGCTCTGTCAATCACTACCTACGTGCGATTGCTCCACACTTTGTCACAAGGTAGTCGGAATTGTGATTAAATTGTGTGATTATACGACTTTACGTTCCAGAATAATCCCTTTAATTTTATGAATTTGGTTAGTAAAATGTACGTTTCTACAGTTCCGATAGTTAAGATTCTATGGTTTGTGATTCTATTATTGCAGCTCTGATCTGATTTAGAATCAGGATTCTGACTACCTTGCCTTGTCGAAAAGAGCCACAAATAGTGGTTTCCTTCATAACGGGCAATAGCATGGGATCGTGTGTAGCAATCGGGGTATGGGCCGAGGCGCAATTACGTTGGATGGGGAGACAATGGCAGGACTACAAGAATAATTCTGATTTACTCACATTATGCCCACGTTTTGAGGATGTTAGGTTTTCATGGTTCGGTCTAGCTTTCTAGTATTTTCTTGTTTCTGTTTTCCATTCATATTTCTGTTTCTTTTTTATTTTCCTACATCTTTTTTGTTGTCTTTTATTTCTTGTCACTTTTTATTGGTTTTTCCAAAAACTTTTTGGGGTTTATTTTTTAGCATTATTTTCCCCTCTCTCTCTCTCTCTCTCTCTCTCTCTCCATTTTACCTTTACCTTGTTTATGCTATTTGTAACAATTGTTTTTATAAATTCAGGTTTGTTTGTCAGACAGAGGAACGCAAATTTCAAAATTAAATGATTATTTGAAAAAAGTTAACTTTTTTCAATATTACATTAGTATATTTGAAAAGACGTGAAAGACATGATTTTTAAACTATGTAATATTTTTGTGTAATTTTTTGTTTTTTTTATTATATGAACATAACTTTGAAACATGGTAATATTTTTCTGTTTCTTGTTTCTTTCTAAAATGTGTGACCAGTTTTTCAAAATTACACCAACACTTTGAAAATTCTAGCATACATGGACACATTTTCTAAAAATATGTGATGATTTTTCAAATTAAATGGATAATTTTCTAAAATATACACACATTTTATTTAATTATATGAATATTTTAAGAAAAGGGATAACACCTTTTCCCAACCACACGAACAAGTTTTTCAATGGTATGAACACATTCAAAATTGTAGGATAATTCAAAAAATATGAACATTTCTTAAACCATCTAAACAGTTCTTATAAAGTAACCGTGGATTATGAAAAAATATAATAAAAAAGGGAACAAAAAAGTCCTCCACATGGGCGAGCGCTAGTACACTAGGTGCAAACCATATTTTGCTTTTGTAATGGGCCGACCCATCTAGTCTCGTCTGCACATAGCTCAAAACCGAAATCACAAATTAAGAAATACTTTTTGCAAAGATCACGCCCACCTCCTTAGATTGCGACAAATGGCACAGTGCATATGTGAAACTTGTTGCAATCTAAGAGTTTTCTCCTTTTTCTAGATTTGTTTATTCAAAATGTTTTATCTTTTAATTCGTGCGTCCAAATCTCGAACCGTTTTCATCACTCGATTCCTCCTATCGAGATCTTCAAAAATAGATTCCAGGTTGATAGATTTTGACGAACATTTTATTCACGAAAAAAAATCAAACCAGAAGCAATTTTTTTCCTTTCCGAAGAGGCACAACTAGGCCTCTCGCGGAAGCAAATCTGTACCTTCACGAGAAGCAATTCAGTGCCTCTCATGGAGAAAAACATGTCTTTTTCCTGGAAGCAAATCTGTTCCTTCACAAGAAGTAAAGTTGTGGCTCTCACAAAAGGAAAAAAACACACCTTTTCCTTTTCAAGCATGGAAGGTAAAAGAAGAAAATGTGTTTTTCTTTTTCTTTTCCGAGAGGCACAACTATGGCTCTGCGGAAGCAAATCCATACCTCCACGAGAAGTAACTCTGTGCTTCTCATGAAAGGAAAGAAAGAAAATATGTTTTTGTCCTTTCTCGAGAGGCACGATTATGCCTCTCGTGGAAGCAAATCCGTGCATCCCGAGAAGATAATCTTTGCCTCTCGAGGAAGGAAAAAGAACGTGTTTTTCTCTTTTCCGTGAGGCATGACCGTGTTTCTCGCGGAAACAAATCCGTGCCTCCCACGAGAAGTAAATTTGTGCATCTCGCAGAAGGAAAAAAAGAAAAAGTATTTTTACGTGCAATTCACTTTGAACTTTGTTTGTCCAAAACCTAAGAAAAAATAGAAAAGGCATACAAAACAATCTGAAGGAAACGCGAAATGTGGCGACAGCTAAGAGCGCGCCAAGTGGCTTGCTCCTAGCCCACCAAAAGTTACCCGGGC
This sequence comes from Aegilops umbellulata, assembly GCA_032464435.1. NCBI lineage: Eukaryota > Viridiplantae > Streptophyta > Magnoliopsida > Poales > Poaceae > Aegilops > Aegilops umbellulata. The sequence goes on along the minus strand of CP136054.1, from coordinate 366,302,508 downwards.
TCTCGAAGGAGTACTCGTTGTTCTCGCTCAAGACATGTTTTCTGAAGCTTCTAGAACCTCCCAGTCCTTATTCGGCGCCTAAAGCACCAGATAAGTTCATTTTCGTATAGGGCACAGCCCCCCCCCCAATGTACGATAGTTAGTAGCGAACTGACCCGCTATTTTTCTACATTTCCTTGTTGCTCTATTCTTCTTATTTTTATTTTTTATTTTACTTTTTTATTTCTTTGGGCTACAATTATATGCACAATTTTAAAATTCATAGATTTTTTTCCAAGTTCTTGAACTTTTTCAAATCCATATTTTTTTAAATTTATTAGGCGTGATTTTTTTCCAAATGCATGAAATTTTGGCTCATGAACTTTGTTCAAATTCTTGATTTTTTTTCAAATATGTGACGCCGTGAAATTTTTCCAAATTCGTGAGATTTTCATAAATTTAAGAACCTTTTCCAATTTTGTACAAATGTATTCAAATTTATGATTTTTTTTCTTAAATTTTCAATATTTGTGAACTTTTTGTAGATTTTTTAATTTTTTAAATATGTGGTTTTAAAAAATTTCATGAATGTAATTCGAATTTAATTTCCTTTTTTAAATAATTTAAGTTGCATATATAACATATGAGAAGTGTTAAATAGTGCTCTTTTCTCATATTAGACATAAAGGTGAGCTGAGTCAAGTGGTTATTGAACGCCAGTTGTTGTTGTTGTTGCCGTACGGACTTTGAATGCCGGTTCTTCAAGATAATTATCAGATTTTTTTTTTCACGTTTACTTTTTGAGTAGGTTGGTAGACCGGCCTCCTACGTGTCCCATGTGAGCACCAACAGCGCTTACAATGCCGAGTAAGACCTTTCGTCAAATCTTGTGATCGGTTTGGTGAAGCTCCTAGAAACTTTCGACAAGTTTCGTTTATTCAAACCTTTTTTGCCAGTTTTTTGTTCAATATTTTTCACTTTTTAGTTTTTTTATTTTTGTAAAAAAAATCGTAATCTTTTGTCAAATATGGTAGCCTTTTGAAATTTCATGAAACTTTTCAAATGTGTAATTTTTTTGTATTGATGATCATTATTTAAATTTATTAAAAATTTCTGAATACGCACTTTTTTCAAAGCCGCAATTGTTTCCTGAATTTTCGTACATTTTCTCAAATTTAGGAACATTCTTAAATATTTTAAAATCATTAATCAACTCTTTTCAATTTCGTTTTTTTAATTCACATTTTATAAAATCTGAGTTCTTTTATTTTTGAAATTCTGCATGTGTTTGAATTTATAATAAAGTGAGCGAGCGCACAAACTATAATGGGCCGCGACATGGCTTGCACACGAGCGCTCTTGTGCAAGCATGAATTCGTCAACTAGTGTGCTTAAGATGTTGAGGAGGCGCAATGCTGGCATTTCCTATTTAGCGCTGCAGGCGCCCGTTTGGGAAATCTATAGCGGGCGCCTGCAGCCGCTGCGACCAGGGCCGGCCCATGTAGGAGTATATCTTCTTCTTTTCTGTTTAAAAGTTCAAAAAATGTGCGCCGCGGAAGTTCGAACTCACGATCAGTTGCAGCGACCCCAACAAAGCTACCACTAGGCCATCGAACAACTTCTCTTTTGCATCTTGCTTTTTATGTTTTTATTTGTATCTTCAATCACGGGAATCCCTTGGTTTTGGGAAGCGTCAAAAAACTTCCCAGGCCGGTTTTTTCACGGTTCATTGGTCATTTCCAGGGCGGTTGTTATTCGGGTATTCTTATTTTTTTTCCATTTTTAAAATCTGTGTTCTTTTTTCCATTGAATTTGTTCCTTCTGTATTTTTGAATGATGGACTTTTTTCAAATGCAATGAACTTTTTTGATAATGATGCACTTTTTTAAAAAAATCGAGGATTTCTTTCCAAATTTGACGAACCTTTTTCCAAACCCAGTCAACTTTTTCCAAAATCATGAACTTTTCAAGAATCCATGAACTGTTTCCAACTTTTTTTGAATTTTTCTAAAAAATTCATGAACTTGTTTTTCAAACTCGATCTACTTTCTTCGAAAATTCATGAGCTTTTTTCAATTTCGATGAACTTTTTTTCAAGTTTGTGAAATTTTCTAGAAAATTGATAAACTTTTTTTGAAAATCCATGATTTTTTTTAAATTTCGGTGAACTTTTTAAAATTTGCTGAACTTTTTTAAAAACTTATGAACTTTTTGTTTAAATATTGATGAACTTTTTTCAAGTTTGTGAACTTTTCTTGAAAATTGATGAACTAATTTTGAAATCCATGAACTTTTTTCAATTTCGATGAACTTTTTTCAAAATTTGATGAACATATTGAAAATCGATGAACTTTTGTTTGAAAATTGATGAACGTTTTTTCAAGTTTGTGAACTTTTCTTGAAAATTGATGAAATTTGTTCGAAATCTATGAACCTTTTCAAATTCACGATTTTTGTTCGTCAAATAATTCAAAAAATAGTAATTGGTACAGTTTGTCCAATAATATAGCACTGCAACATTGTTATTACATAATTTGCATTGTTACCTATCAGTAGTCGTAAGTAGTCCGAGTGGTTAGCAGAACTCGTTTGTTAGTGAAACCGCACATGTTCGAAATCTGTCCAGAGCATTAGTTTTTAAATTCAGTTGTACTTCTTACAAAGAATTTTTCCTTTCAAACAACTAAATTACTGGAAGCCAGATCCAAATTCTTAAAGATTTCAATCAGCAGGTTTCTGTGATTTATGGAGATTTCCATTGTTAAGAAAGTTCGTTCCATATTTTGTTCAAGCATACTTCATTTCATACATATTCGGAAAGAAATTTACAGCTTGAATTGTATTGTCGAAAGGTAAAAGAAACAACAGAACGAAGAAACAGTCGAAAGAAACAGTATAAGCGCGCAACTACTTGGGCCAGCGAAGAAACAGCCCACCAACGACGCCCTACAGGCGCCACTTAAGGTAACCGGCGCGGAACGCGCCAACTAGGAGCTCCCCGCAATGCTTGGCGGTCGCATTGCTCGTTCTGTTTGTTTAATGGGCTGGCGCAAACAACTCTAGCTGGAGCAGTACAAGATTATTGCACACAATCAGCAAACTGCGGCCTGTGGGAGCTATATCTCACCTACCGTAAGACACAGTTCTGTCTCACAGCAGGGGAGCGATAAGATGTGTTAGCCCAATTAACACGTATATGAGGGGTTTTGCGACTGATTTGTGGATCCTTCCATCAATTTTTGATTGTTTTTGTGAAGGTTCCACATGTTTTTCCTTTTTTTCCCTTCACTATGTTTTTTTAACATTTTCATTAGTTTTCCTATTGTATTTACAATTTTTGGTTTTCTTTTTTTTCTTTTTTTCCTGTTCCTTTTCCATTTTTATGTTTTTAATACATGTCAGCATTTTTCAATACGCATTGTACATTTTTTGCATACACACATAACATTTTTTTTGGTACACAGGGAACATTTTTCATATACAAGATGAACATTTTTTCCAATACAACTGTGATTTTCTTGTACAAATATTAAACACTTTCCAAATACACGTTCAACATTTTTGAGTAATATATAAATTTTTAGATTGTACTAACTTTTTTCTAAATGCCTGGAAGATATTCTTTGAACATGTGAACATTTTTTAACTGCCACGTACATTCTTTTGAATGGTATGAACATATTTTTAAACTCTTGTGAACATTTTCTTGGCTCATATAAATATTTTAGAAATATCTTAATTTTTGAAACATGTAAACATTTTGGAAATGGCACGATGATTGTTTTAGTAATACAACATTTTTAAAAAGATGTGCGTACATTCTTTTACACTGCATAAATGTTTTTTGATGTGTGACGAACACTTTTAAATATTTAACTAAGTTTTGTAACATATGTATTCAGATTTTTTTCGAATATGTATTTAGATTATTTAAAAATAAAAATAAAATAAAAAATAAAACAAATTTTTTGAGACTTCCAAAAATAAATGAAAATAATATAAAAACGAATGGCTCCTACGGACATGTGCATGTGTATGTTTTCCTTTCTTATATATAGACATTTGTGCATATGCTTCTTCATACGTGCCGCTGCCTCAATGCTCACTACAAACGAGCAAACCAGGCTAATGGGCCAGACACTATGTGAGCGGAGCTACTGTCTCGCATAAAGCCAGACATAGCCGCGCTCGCCTGTTTCTCTCAAATAGACGAGGCCCATATGTTAAAATCAAGATTTATCTCATTTCAAGATTCTTCGCAAAAGAAAGAAAAAAAAAATCTCATTTCAAGATTGCAGATTGTTGCTGACGGTTGTACTTCGATATAAAATAAAGAACTGAGCGTTCTAAAATAAAGATTGTGTCTGTATAAGCGATCACGGCGAGCTATAGAAAAAAGGCGACCGTGGTCGGAACGGGGAAGCATTTATTACTGGCCTCGTGGCGTCAAGCCATCAACTTCACAAGATCTGATGCTCCGTTCAAATCCCCTTTTGGTCAACTAGCGGAAAAGAATACAATTATGCTAGTGAAACCAGCACGGTGTTTCTTTTAACACTCAAGTGGAAGTGCCACTCACCATTGCTAATAGTACTATCTTTTTCTTCTCATGATGAAAGGAAATCCCTGAAAATGAAATGCCATTTCTTCCCAGAAAGTTCACGACTGCTTTGGACAACCACATCTGCACCGTATGTATGTTCATCAAGAGGAAACCGACCGGTAAATGGCTTGTTTGATGACCCTCGATCTTGTATGGCTGCTGATGTATAGTACTCCATCACGAGCACGGTGATTAAGTTGGTAGCATTTTTTTGAAAGATCCAGCATAGCTGGCTTTTCATGTTGATCATAGCAGGGAGCAGTGGGTAAATTGGAAATACATGGAGGTGATCAGGAGATCACAAGGATTAAAGAAAAAACAGGGGACACAAACAAAAGGGAGAGAAACAGCAGGTCCATTAGCCTATCCCTTCTGGTGGCAGCGTGAATGGGTGCATTAGACATGTTGCACCGGCCTGCCTCCATAAATCAATGCCTCGCCTGATGGCCTGCAAAATCTCTCTACCAGATGCCACTTTGCTCCTGAAAGTGCAGTCGTTCCGGTGCCTCCAAATTTCCCAAGTTGCAAGCATCATAAGCGATTTTATGCCCTTTCTGAACTCCGATTTTGTGCCCTCGACAATGTTTGTGATCGGATCGGTGCTGCTTTGGGCTAGACGATTGGATTGGGCGTTCAGTGCTTCACAACCCTTCCAAACCGAGAGGTTGTTCCAAATTGTGATGGTGAAAGGGCAGGACCAGAAGATATGGTCGGCCGTCTCAAGGTTCCTTATACAGAACTGACAGAAATATGCGTTGGGCCACCCTCTTCGCTGCAGCCGATCGTTGCACCAGAGCCTGTTCAGCAGCAACAGCCAGAAGAAGATCTTCAGTTTCCCGGGCGCCCAAGCCTTCCAGATGATCTGTGGATATGCGGAGGTGGTGGTCGCTTGGAATTGCGCTCGATACGCCGAAGCAGCAGTGTAGCAGCCAGTGGCCTCCAAATTCCAACGGATCTCATCGCTCGTGTCTGAACTGAGGTTTATAGGCAGCAGTCGCAACAGTCTTGCCAGGGCAACGCAGTCATGGACTATCTGATCTGTCTGCCCGTGCGATAGGTCCAGGATCCATCGATCATCGCGTTTGGCATCAGCAACCGACCTGTTCTTCCTCCTGGAGTGCTTATATAGGTCTGGGAAAAGGACATGCAGCGCGCCTGCCGGGTGCCAGGAGCAGGTCCAAAACCTGGCCGTCTGTCCATTGCCAAGCGTGACCGAGGTGGCCGCGCTGAAGAACAGCCGATCGGAGGCAGTGCACGACACCTCCATGCCCACCCATGGTTTGTCCGGGTGCTTCCAGGTTTTCCATAGCCATCGTTGCCGCAGGGCTCGGCCAAAGCACTCGAGGTTGAGGATGCCAAGTCCTTGTTTATCCAAAGGTGTGCATACCTTACTCCAGTTTACTTTACACTTGCCTCCGGATAGCTCATCCTCTTGTGCCCACAGGAAACGTCGTCTGACTTTGTCAATTTCTTTGAAGAATTTCTTGGGCATACGAAGCACTGTCATAGCGAACGCTGGGATTGCAGTCAGCATAGCTCTGACGAGGACCCGTCGACCAGCAATGGACATGAGCCTGCCCTTCCACCCGGCTAGCCTTGCTCTGATTCGGTCCAGGACAAACTGGAGATGAACGAGTCTCGTTCTTGTCAGAGTTAGCGGGAGGCCCTAATATTTTAGCGGGAAATCTATGATGGCGCCTCCAAAACTCTGCAGAAATTGTTGAACATCCACCTCCTCGCATCTGATTGGGGTTGCTGTTTATTTCTGCCTGTTGATCCTCAGGCCCGTGGCCTCTCCAAACAACTTTAGTATGGTGGTGAGCACCTCCATCTCTTCCTGAATTGGGTTCATAAAGACAACTGCATCATCTGCGTACAGACTGACCCTTAGTTTCAGCTCCCTCCTTGGCAATGGCTGCATCATTTGTTACTGAACCGCTGCATCGATTAGGCGTTGCAACGGGTCAATGTCCAGGATAAATAGCAGCGGGGACAGTGGTTCGCCCTGTCGGAGCCCCTTGCGGTGTCTAATCCTCCTCCCTGGCACTCCATTAAGTAGAACTTCCGAGTGCGATGATGCCAGTAACCAGGCAATCCAGTCTCTCCATCTGGCACTGAAACCTAACTCCTGCAACAGCTCCAACAGATAGTCCCAAGACACGCTGTCAGAGGCTTTGGAGATGTCCAATTTGAGTAGCAGAGCTGGGGTTTTAGAACGATGCAGAGCCCGCACACCATTCTGGACATAGAGAAAGCTGTCTTGTATACTCCTGGTCTTCAAGAATGCTGACTAAGCAGGAGATACGAGCGTATTGATAACTTTGGACAGCCGTATTGATAGCACCTTAGTAACCAGCTTTGCAAAGGAGTGGATTAAACTGATCGGGCGGAAATCTGCCATCCGCACAGCCCCATCCTTTTTTGGCAGTAGAGCTACAAAAGCCGTGTTCAAAGCAGCTAGATTCCCGCCAGCTAGACGGTAGAATTGGTGAAATGCCGCCATGATATCAACACTGATGATCGGCCAGCAGGTCCTGAAGAAATTTCCACTGAAACCATCAGGGCCTGGCGCCTTTTCTGCTGGTGACTGCATGATCGCTGCCCAGACCTCTGCCTCCGAGAATGGATTATCCAGCCCTGCCGCTTCAACCCTTGGCAGCTGCAGCGTGCTCCAGCTGAGAGTCACCCGTCGCCCCGAGCCTGCGGTCATCATGCTGCTGAAGTGGTCGTGGATAATCTGCTCCTTGTCTCCGTGCGCCGTGGCACACCGATCGTCGCTCTGAATTGTATGGATGAAGTTTTTGCGCCTTCTGGAGCAACACTTGGCGTGGAAGAACTTCGTGCTCGTGTCACCTGCTCGCAGTCAGAGCACCCTGGAGGCTTGTCTCTTTCTTGCCCTTTCAACTGCCGCCAGCCCCACTAGCCGGATCTTGAGCAACTTGCGCAAGTTAAATTCTGCAGCTGACAGCGTTCTTGTCTCCTGCGCCACGTCCAGACGGAGAATCACTTCGCTGGCAATGTGGAATTGAGTCTTTGCATCACTGAACAATGATTTGCTCCATATCTCCAAATCCTTCGCCGTCCTGCTGAGCTTGACCTGCAGTCGCGCAAAAGCACAACGTTACTGGACCGGCCGGTTCCAGGCACGCTCCACGGTAGTGTGAAAGCGCGGGAATTGCGGCCAAAAGGACTCGAATCTGAAGCGAGCACGGCGGATCGGAGCTTCGCATGGTGCCAAGACCAACGAGCAGTGATCGGAGCACGCCGTGGCTGCGGCCATCAAGCCATAGGCGGGGAAGAGGAGCTCCCAACTAATAGTGCAGGAGAATTTATCTATACTAACGAGCGTTGGATTTTGCCGCTCATTACTCCAGGTGAAACGCCTGTTTTTACACTTAATTTCCTGCAATCCTGCCGCGTCTATCGCCGCCCTAAACTTCCCCATGATACGCCGATTAAGGTTGAAGTTATTCTTATCCCTGGCTTCGTAGATAATGTTGAAGTCACCGGTGAGGAGCCACGGCTCTCCAGGAGGGGGGGGGGCAGATCGCGCTAGCTCCAGGAGGAACGCATCCTTACGGGCGTCGTCAGCAGGTCCATAGACCGCAGTTAGCCAGAAAACAGTGGCCGACTGGTAGATCGTTACTTTGGCAGTGATGGCGAATTCCCCTACTGCCTGGGACGCGATCGAGACGATCTCACTGTCCCAGAAGATGGCCACCCCGCCTCTAGACCCTATCGCGGGCAACACTACGCAGTCGGCTAACCTGCTACCTCCAATGTCCCTAACTAGAGCTGGTGACCAGGCGTCGATTTTCGTCTCCTGAAGACAAAGAATCGCTGGTCGATGCGCCGCGACAGCTTCGCAGACAGCGTCGCGCTTGGCTGGCATATTAAGTCCACGTACGTTCCAACTAACTATCGGACAGCGGGTGTCATCCATATGGGCACTTGATCATACTCCAACGGCTACTACTTTCATTGATTGAAGATAAACATACGACCGAAGACAGGCTAACTCCTCCAACTTTGAGGGAACGCTGCAGCCCACCAATAGGCCCCAAATTGCAGCAGCGCCAGCTACTCCTAACCACTAACCCTACAGGAATTACAAAGAGCCCTAACTCAACCCCGCTTAAGGCCGGGCGCCGCTGGAATTTCCTAAAATATTGCACTAACATGATCAGACAACGGCCTCCTCGGCCACTCCATCAGCGCCGGTCATGGCAGCCGCTACACGCAGCGCCTCCTTGTTGAGGCGGGTCAGCTTGGCGATGCAGGCGATGTCGTCCTCAGTGAGCGGTTCGTCGAACTTCCGGAGCAACTTCTCGGCGGCCTTGGCAGACATCTTCTCCTTCGGGCCAAGCAGACCCAGCTCGCGCACAAGCCGCAGCGTCCCCCGCTGCGCAACTGGCACCGCCGATGGATTTGTCGCTTGGCGGGCACTGTGGCGCACCGGGGCAGGCGCGACTCTGGTCTTGGGCGGGGCCGACGAGCGGCGCACCAGTGCCATCGGCACCAGTGGCGGTTTGGTGGCTTGGAAGAGGCGCTGCGGGGCCGCACTCAGGTCTGAAAACCTCGCCCTCTGCATCAAGCTGGAGGCAACAGACCTACTGGGTGACAGCCCCAAGCTGCATCTCCACTGCCGCGCTGTGGGCTGGCTCCTTGCGGCTGAGGAGGCCCACGGCAACGCCTGGGCCCGCCAGAGTTGGGCCGAAGGCGTCTGGCAGGCCTGCATCCGCCGCGTTGACGCGGCTGGCTTGGCCGTTGAACTCCAGGGGGGTCGATACAGCGGCAGACACATGGGCCTCCAGCTCAGCAGCCATGCAGTCGAACGGTGGCGGTTGCGGGAGCTGGGCCTTGGCGCCGGCGAAGAAGTCGGCGATCGGGTCGTGAACCGTGGCAGCAGCAGCAGGTGGCGGGGGTAGGGGGCGTGGCGCGTGGGGAGCAGCACCCTCAGTGCCCGCAACGTGTCGACGGGCGGAGTTGTGTCGACCACGCGAGTTCTCAGAGCGGCGCTGCCCCGGCGGGGAGCGACTACGGCGTCGAGAGGAGCTCTCCTGCTCCCCCACCTTCTCCTTTCCAGCGCGGCTCCGTCCAAGGAGCGTGTCCTTCCACGATCTGCGGCCGCCCTGATCTTCTCCATCCTCATCCTTGCGGCCACCACCACGGGGGGCACCGCGGCAGCCCACATCGGCGAGCACGGCGAGCTGGCGTCGGTGTTGTGGTTCGCGCTGGCCGTCTTCCACTCCCCTCTTCCAGGAGACGGTGGGGATGATCCGCGACATGGGTCTGTCGTCGTCGTCGGAGTCCGAGGAAGGCATGCCACTCTGCGCTGAGCGCGGCGACCGCGGCTGGTAGGGCGACCAATCCTCGATGTGGTCCACATGGATGAGGACATCGTGCCGGCTTCCGGAGGGAGGCGCGGCGACGGCGCGGCCCGGCGGAGAGAACCCAAGCATCTCCTCCACGCGGCCCACCCCCCGCTCCATCCGCCAAAATGTGTGCTTGGCCGGGATGAGCCCCACATCCCAAACCCACACCCAGCAGGCGAAGCTCTTGGTGTGGCTCTGCTCGAAAGTGCGGCTGTCAAGGCGGTCGACGCGGCAGCCAAGGGCCTCTTCAGCCCCTTCAACGGACCAGAACTGCTGCGGCATCTTCTCAATGACCACCCGGACGTGGTAGTTGAAGGTTTGCACCACCGCGTGATCATCCTCGTGCCAGCGCTTGATGAAGAACTTGGCGCCGTCGACTGTCAGAGAGCCGAGCTTGACGACTTGATCTTGGTGAATCGGAGATCGAAGATGATGAGGTAGTCCTCCGGGTCGTGGTTGGTGATCCGCAGCTGGTGCGGCGGGATGCGCAGCCGCGCCTCAAGCTCCAGCCCAACCGCCATGGCACTGGAGGTCCGGCGCGCATCCGCCGCCGCGAGCAGCACCGCCAGGCGCTTGAGGACGAAGGTGGCGTGTTCCAGCGCCGGGGTGGACATCACCACCTTGCAGCTGTGCCGCGGGCGACGCGCGGGGTCGGCGACGTGGGTGGCTTCCATGGCAAGGGGCGGTGGCGCAGGGGCGGCGGGTGGAGACGCTGGAGCAGTAGGAGCAAAGCAGAGTCTATCCCTTGCCGGCACCCTAGCGGTGGCCGCGGCAGGGTTGCGCCTGGGATTTTGCGGGCACTCGCGGCCAAGATGACCGGAGTGGTTATAGATGATGCAGCAGATCGGGTCGCGGCAATCCTTCCTACGGTGCTTCTTGCTCAGGCATCTAAAGCATTTGCCGCGGAACCGGCTTAAGAAGGCGGCCCGACCGGCATCCGCATTGAAGTCGCATCGACGCCCATGCCGGACTGGAGGGGAGCGCAGCCTATTGCCCGCCGTGCCAGAGCGTGGACGCCTGTTTTTCCAGGAGGAGACCTCGGTCCATCCCCCATCCATGCCCGCAGGGGGGAGTTAACGCCAGCAGCAGGGGCAACAACGATGGATTGAAGGCGTGGTCGTTCCGAAAACGGCAAAGAAAGAGGATCCGCGGCCAGATCCGCCAGGCAGAGCAGCGGAGCCGCGGTGGAGCACTCACCGCGCAGCAGGATCCGGGGCGGAGAACCGGGATCTCGCGCATTGACTCGGCGGGGCGGCTGCGAATCCGGCACCATCGACGGACCGGAGGACGAAGGGGAGGCCGGCGGCGACGCACGCAGGCTACCGCTGGATCCAGATCTGCGAGAACGCGGCCGGCCCATGCTCGCCAGCAGGCAGGAGCTGGCAGGCACCACGGGGTGGCCGCCGCAGCCGGAGTGGCCCACGGCGCAGGGAGCGGGTGGCCGCCGCGGCCGGAGTGGCCAGCGGCGCGGCTAGGAGACTAGGAGCGGCTGATGAACACGTTGAGAAAAGAACTCTTGTTGTAAGTTGGTAGCATTGACCCCTCGTGTTGAAACCAACCTGACTTGTGACCCTGATGGTGGTGCTAAATTCTCTGAATTCGACCTATCAATACTCCGTGGCAACTCTATCACTGTCCCGATCCGTCCCCTATCTCGGAGGCGGAGAGAGATGGCTTCAATCACACGACCCACGCTGTCGCACGGAGACACAGTGAGTGAGACCCCAGGTTACAAGTGTCGGAGATCATTCACATTCACTCGTACGTGCTGACTTGTACTTATCCGGAGACACTTTCGTGGTGCGACAGAGGTCTCGTGAGGCACTGCCGGCCGGGATGTGTCCTACAAGGATACCAGATGATATGAGCAATATGCTGGAAGCTCGATTTTCATCCGGTTTTTCGTCAATTAAATAGGTATTTTTTTTTTCTGTTTAACTAATCGTTGAAAAAAGAACGGTATGCTTGGCCGGTCTCTTCTGGTGGGAAACACATGACACTTTCATTGTGGTAGGTGTAAGTATAGGCAGCGAAATTAAGCCCTCCTGATTTGCGTCGCGACGGGAGAATTAGTGAACTAATAAACCCCGAAATGATTAAAGCATTAACATCGTGTTACTACTACTAATCGCCAGACATGATGACGGTTAGCACGATACACACAACGACGACCTTCGGGACAAAAAGGAGAGCTAGACCGACGGGTCATGTTGATCCATACATATTCGATCGATCGTGTCACTAACTACGGCCTAGCTTAGCTAGCTAGCTGATCCAACCAACTAAACTACTTTAATTAGTGCCTTTCCAGTCGAAATGTACGTTACGCTCCATTCGATTAACCGCACGTTCCAAATCGTAATCTCTGCGCTGTTGCGTGCAAGCATCCTCCTCCCTTGTCCTGTTGCAAATGCTCTGATGGTATCATCACGCTTGGCAACCAGAAGACAATGCAACATTGAAAGGCAAAGCTATACAAGTTCGGTAGGGGTTGTCACAGTTGAAATGAATTTTTACAAGTTTGGTAGTATATGTGAGCCTACTTTGGGAACTACCTTGTATTAAGGGCATCGGTTCGCTAAAACCGGGCACGCGCCTATTCTCTAATTACCAACTAGAGTGCAGCAGAGAGAAGAGTTGGTGAAGACTGTTGGTGTAGAATCCCACGGTTAGGATTAAACTTTCTAACCACGAGAGTTTCATCTCTTGAACTAGGATCAAAGAGATGATCCCTCTGCCGGTATCCATGTGTACGAGATCACTATTTCTACAGGGCTCTACCTTCTAGAACGGAACTCTATCAGAGAACTAGAGGTGGAGTGGAGCAGCCTGGTGGCGTAGAAACATTACACACACACACACACACACACACACACACAGAGAGAGAGAGAGAGAGAGAGAGAGAGAGAGAGAGAGAGAGAGAGAGACGGGACAACCTTCATGCAAGATTTTTTTTAGAAATGGAGGAGGACCCCCGGCCTTTGCATCTGGACGATGCATGCAGTCACTTTATTAATTATTCACACAAGACCTTACATAGTCATACAAAAATAAGACTAAAGCCACCGCTAGGCAACATATGTCTCTATTCCTATCTAGTTGATGAAGGGATACTGATAGTCTGGGTCTAATACCAAAACAGACCTCGCAGCCAAACCTAACATCTAAGACCTGAGGTTCCAACCAGGACGCCTGCCGGGTATGGGGCATCCACAAGTCCGGCGCACTCCTCAACCAGGACGCCTGCCAGGTATGAGGCCGCCGCAGCCAGCTGCCACCAATCCATCTTTAGTGCTATACTGCTGAGGGAGTCCTGGACTAAGGGGTCCTCGGGCGTCCGGCCTGTTATCCATGGACCGGACTGATGGGTTGTGAGGACATGAAGGCCGAAGACGGTACCCGTGTCCGGATTGGACTCTACTTGGCGTGGAAGGCAAGCTTGGCGATTGATTATGAAGATTCCTTCCTATGTAACCGACCTCATGTAAACCCTAGACCCCCCCGTGTCTATATAAACCGGAGGGGGTAGTCCGGAAATGACACACATTACCATAGTCATATAGGCTAGACTTCTAGGGTTTAGCCATTACGATCTCGTGGTAGATCAACTCTTGTAATACTCATATTCGTCAAGATCAATCAAGCAGGAAGTAGGGTATTACCTCCATAGAAAGGGCCCGAACCTGGGTAAACATCGTGTCCCCCGTCTCATGTTACCATTGATCCTAGACGCACAGTTCGGGACCCCCTATCCGAGATCCACCGGTTTTGACACCGACATTGGTGCTTTCATTGAGAGTTCCACTGTGCCGTCGACAAAAGGTTTTGATGGCCCCTTCAATCATTGATAACGACGCTGTCCAAGGAGGAACCTTCCTTCCTGGACAGACTCTTGTGTTCGGCGGCTTCGTACTGCGGGCCAACTCGCTTGGCCATCTGGAGCAGATCGACAGCTATGCCCCTGGCCACCAGGTTAGATTTGGAAGCTTGAACTACGTCGCGGATATCCGTGGAGACTTGATCTTCAATGGGTTCGAGACCGCGACGATCGCTCCCCCTCGTTCCGATGAACATGACTTAAATCTGTCATCGGATCACATCCAGAAGATGGTTCCTGTTGCTGCAACGGACTTAGATTCGGAGCAGATCGTACCGTCCGAGGCCACAAAATCCGCGGCGTTGGAGCCGCACACGGACTCAGCACCCTGCAATATCTGCATCAACCGAACCTCGGACTCGTCTCTGGCTATAAGTTCCGGACTGTGTACGCCTGCAGACACCGAGCTAGATCGGCTATCGATCTTCGAATTCGGCGCCGCAGACGTTTCCCAACACTCACCTTTGGGCGATGTGCTGAACTCCTTAAAGAATTTGTCCTTGGAAAAGGACTCGCAGCCGAACTATGTTCGGTTTGAGTTAGATGCTGATGATGGAGAATTTTGCTTCCCACCCGCCACCCACTTCATAGCTACCATCGAGGACTTAACCGACGAGCTCGACTATGGCTCCGAAGACATCGACCGTATGGACGACGATGCTGACAAGGAGCAAGGCCAAGACCCGCCATTCACTGGACGTTGGACGGCCACCTCTTCGTACGACGTGTACATGGTTGATACACCTAAAGGATCTGGCGACGACAAAGAAGAGCCAGATGGGAATAAACACTCCGAGACACAGTCCAAACGCCGGCGCCCTAAACGCCACTCTAAGCCTCGCCGCTCAAAAGATGACAACACTGGCACCGGAGAAAACAGTACTCCAGGCGACGCCGAAAACAATGAAGATCCTGCTGGAGCCGCATCCGAACAGGAGGAGCAAGACAATGAGCAGGCTAACCTGATAAACAGGCCACGCCCAATGATCCGGAGGATGATAGTTATCGTCCACCCTCCGAGGATGATGAGAGCCTTGGCAATGAGGACTTCATCGTGCCTGAGGCACCCCTCGAGCAGGAGCGCTTTAAGCGCCAGCTCATAGCTACTGCAAGAAGTCTAAAAAAGAAGTAGCAGCAGCTCCAAGCAGATCAAGACCTACTCATCGATAGATGGACAGACTTCCTGGCAGCCGAAGAATATGGCCTTAAGCGCCCAGCCAAGAGTTACCCAAAACGCAGACTGCTACCTCAGTTCGATGATGAGGCACTAGATCCCATACCTCCCTTGCGCAATGCGGACCGACCACCACGCGGTCAGGATAGTGCAGCAGACCGGCCACCCCGCGGTCGGGATAAAACGGCAACTCAGGCCGAACAACAGCCCGCACCACCGCGCAAGCACAGGGACAGACCAGCTCGGGACCATACATACGATCTTCGGCAGGAATTGGGCAGTAGAGCAGGACACACCAGATCTATATACGGATCACGAGGACGCTTCCCCACTTGGGATGACAACTACCTATTCGGACGTGACAAACTCAATCACACCCGGGCCAATAACCACAGATGGACTTCGTCGGAGGTGCGCCGTGACGCGGCCCGCTATAGAGGCGCCGCACATCCTCTCTGCTTCACAGATGAGTTGCTGGATCACGAATTTCCTGAGGGGTTCAAGCCTGTCTATATTGAATCATATAAAGGAACAACCGACCCTGCAGTATGGATCGAAGACTTTATTCTCCGCATCCACATGGCCTGAGGAGATGACCTCCACGCTATCAAATACCTCCCGTTAAAGCTCAAAGGACCAGCTAGACACTGGCTAAATAGTCTGCCTGATAACTCCATCAGAAGCTGGGAGGACTTGGAAGAAGCCTTCCTCGACAACTTCCAAGGTACATATGTCCGGCCACCCGATGCTGATGACTTAAGCCACATAGTTCAACAACCTGGAGAGTCAGCCAGAAAATTATGGACTATGTTCCTAACTAAAAAGAACCAGATCGTGGACTGTCTAGATGCCGAAGCCCTAGCAACCTTCAAACACAGCATCCTGACAAATGGCCCGCCCGCCACCTCGGCCAAGAAAAGCCGAAATCCATGGCAGCCCTAACAGCACTCATGACCCGCTTTTGCGCGGGTGAGGCAGCTGGATGGCCCGAAGCAAAAACACAGCCAACGAGGCAGGCCCCTCCGAGGCCAAGAACAACACCGGCAAGCTCCGACGCAATAGACACAAATGCCGAAGCAATGGCGATAACACCGATGACACCATAGTGAACGCCGGATTTAGCGACTCCAAGTCTGGCCAACGCTAGAAGCCCTACAAGAGGAACAATGAGGGACCTTCCAGCCTGGACCGCATACTCGACCGTCCGTGCCAGATACACGGCACCCCAGACAAACAAGCCAATCACACCAACAGAGATTGTTGGGTCTTCAAACAGGTCGACAAGTTAAATGCCGAAAACAAAGAAAAGGGATCACAAAGTGAGGACGAGGACGAAGAGCCCCGGCAGCCGAACACTGGGGGGCAGAAGAAATTTCCCCCTCAAGTTAAAACGGTGAAGATGATATATGCCACGCATATCCCTAGAAAGGAGCGCAAGCGGGCACTTAGGGACGTCTACGCGGTAGAGCCAGTCGCCCCAAAATTCAATCTGTTGTCGTCATTCCCGATCACCTTCGATCATCAAGATCATCCAACTAGTATCCGCCATGGTGGTTCGGCCGCACTGGTTCTTGACCCAATCATTGACGGATTCCACCTAACACGAGTCCTGATGGATGGTGGAAGCAGCCTCAACCTGCTCTACCAGGATACAGTATGGAAGATGGGCATTAATCCCTCACGAATCAAACCCACAAAGACTACCTTTAAAGGAGTCATACCAGGCGTTGAGGCCCGCTGCACGGGCTCAATCACGCTAGAGGTGGTCTTCGGTTCTCCGGACAACTTCTGAAGCAAAGAATTAATCTTTGATATCGCCCCCTTCCGCAGTGGCTACCACACACTGCTCGGACGAACCGCGTTTGCTAGATTCAACGCGGTCCCACACTATGCTTACCTCAAGCTCAAGATGCCAGGTCCACGCGGCGTCATAAAAGTTAATGGAAATACGGAACGCTCCCTCTGTACAAAGGAGCATACCTCCGCCCTAGCAGCAGAAGTACATAACGGCCTTTTCAAGCAGATCCGCAATCCGGCTGCTGAGCCCACGGACACCGTTAAGAAGGTCCGGACTACACATCCACAGGACAACTCGGCCCGTCAAGAGCTTGACTAGCAATTCAGCCTCTGTCCCAGCCCTGATTAAGTGGTGGCATTCATACCCCGCGCACATAATTACGCACTCAAAATCCCATGGGCATCGATGGAGGCACAACTTGTGGTCCACAGTACGGGTTGACCAACCCCGGACTCACACATACTTTCACCCCCTTTTCCTTTCGTTTCAGGTTCTTTCTCCCGTGTGCCTGATAACCAGTCCTTTAGAAGGATCGACATACAAAGACGGAGACCAGCATAAGTGCGTAGGGTAACCTCTACACATTCTTCTTGACGGTATTTTTACTTATTTCTCAGGACCCGCACGATGCGCCCTCTTAATTCCGGAATGTTAAACAACGCGGATGCTTATTGCACTTTTTGTACGGGATACACCTTGAGGTATCCATACTTCTATAATAAAAATGGTTTGCGGCCCAGTTTCTGTGGTTTTCGTTTCTTACTTCATTTTGATTTTGATTTATCGATCGCATCCGTACGATCCGGTACGTCTCATAATTGCCAGGGGCTCCCCATCGTCTCATAATACGGCAGCAAAGTCCAAACACTTCTTATAGATAAGTTCGTGTTAGGACCGGATTTTCGGGATATAGTTTCCCAGAAAATGGCTCTTGTGCTCACCAGCCCCAGGATTACTGTTAGCTGATGAGGTACCAAATTGATATAGAAACTCCAAGCAAAAATACAGGATATGAAGTACAAGACCATTCTGGCCTATGAGTTCAACAAATGGTTTCTAGTGGTTGATGGCGGAAGCGGTTTTGCGGATCATCCGCGTCTATGGGACTCCATTTCCCACAGGAACAGCTGACCTAGATAACTCCTATCTTCGCGAGGCTGCTATCTCCATTGCGTAGGTTCCGGGGCTGTCATCGCAACTCTCCTCTCCATGCAAGAAATCTGGCCAAGACAATAGCCAGGGACAAGCCAGTGAGTACTTTTGAATGTACTCGCAAACATTGAGAACATGGGTATAATATAATGAATGGATAATCATGCTCTAAAATACTCTATGGTCACAACATCTGTCATGAATAAAAATCATGATGCATGCAAGCAGGTTATTCATGTTAAATACACCAATGCAATCAGAGAGCAGAAATAGAATGCACCGATCGGGTGTCTGAAGCGACGCCTCAAAAGGATAGTAATATAAAGCATGCCTCAGTCGGGCGTCTGATGCAACACCACATAAAGGGCTTATACGTAAAAGATATAACAAGCATGCCACACTCAGGCGTCTGTGCGACACCACATAAAGGGCTTAGAAGTAATTGAAATAACAAGCATGCCACAGTCGGGCGTCTGTGCAACACCACATAAAGGGCTTATAAGTAATTGAAATAACAAGCATGCCAGAGTCGGGCGTCTGTGCAACACCACACAAAGGGCTTACATATAAATAATCACAGTGAATATCCAAGAGGTAGAGCCGTCCCAGGGATACTCATTAATTCAAATATTACAAATGGTTAGTCCACAATAACAGTAATCATAATCATCGTATGTCACAGGTCATAATCAATGTTCTGGTTTAGTAGTTTTTCCTTCGAAGACCGATACTAAGACCGACACTTGACCCATCCCAGACTGTAGTCCTTAACCATGGACACGGCTATTCGAATAGATATAATCTCTGCAGAGGGTGTACTCTTTACCCACGAGCAACGGATTCCTTTAGTCCATTAGGACTAATTCCCTCTACGGTCTTTTAGTTGAAAACACACCTGACTCGCACACACCAGCTTAACTTTACCAGTGTCTGGAATCACCCACGACACCTGTTAAGCGAAACTCTAAGTGGGGAAGCTACAACCTCGAATAGCATGGGATCACAAAATTTATACCGCATGCAACTAGGGGAGCTACCCCTTCGGCTACAACCGAAACACCCATGCCCCCGGAGCAGGTGGCATGCCTACCGGCTGCAGTCGGTATCTTCCACCTTGGCCTCTCTGTACGGTGTGTGCTAGAAGGGGTTGACAACTTACGAAACCGTACCCTTCCTATGGTAGGGACAAGTGGTAGTACGAAGCAAGAATGGGGGTTACCGGAACAAGTCTCGATCTATGGTCGTATCATGAGGCTTCAGTGTTCCCTCCATGATTAGTATAACAAATATAACTCAACCGATAGATAGAATCACCACCCATCATACCTCATCATGCCATACCGGACACAACCGTCTTGACGAGGAACTAAGGGTAAGCTCATGTCTACCCAAGACCGAGGCCTTACCAGATTCCTTCCGGTATGCATGAAAGGCATACGATGGTGAGTACTATCACAACGTATCAAATAGCACGGAATCATCCACATGCATTTATAAGTATGATCATATCAACATATGGACTAACGAAACTCCGTGTCAAGGTGGTGTTGTGATCGTATCAAACAACACACAACAATATCATGCCAGGGTTCAGAATGCTTGCATTCAAGGTGTGGAGAGGTGACGTGCTCTCTGAAACTTTTGCAAGTCATAATCTCCCCTCCAAATTCCTATTTCAAAAAATATTCAAATAACACATACTTTTAAAATAGTACAAAAAAGTTGTTTGGAATTTTTTTTAAATAAATATGAAAATAAACTAGACAATATTTGGGAAACAACAGAAAAAGAATCAAGTCATTTGGATTTATATTTAAAAAGATATAGCCAGTCAAAGTTTCAGTCAAACTCTGATTTTTAAATAAAACAGAAAAAAGAAAACGTTTCGACGAGAATACGCTTTTGAAGCAGGAGAGACGTACTTTAGGATTTTGCGCTTCCACTTAAAACCACGCTGGCGGGGCTGGGTCGCTGATAGTGGGTCCAGGGGGCCCACTGGTCAGGTTTGACCAGTCGTCCCCCGCCTTCCCTCTCCTTTGGCCGAACGGAGGCGGGGCTCCGGCGATCTTTGCCGGCGAACGATGGCTCCTCGTGGGCATCCGAGGGCAGGGATGGATCCGCCAGCCCAAGGCGGTCCTCCCGGTAGTCGCTAGACTGTTGGGAGTGAAGGGGGTCACCGGTGGCGAGCTTCGCGGCGGAGATGGTTTCGGGCACGATTGGGATTTGGGCTATGGCGGCTCTGGGTTGCGTTTGAGGGGTTGGGCAGATCCGCAAGGTCGAGGGGAGAATGTTGGTGGCGCTGGATGGACTGGAGAAGCTCTGTTCGCGACGAAGTGGGCTGGGACGTGGCGGCGGCCGAGCCGACCGGAGATGGGGAAGACGACCTTCTTCGCTTCGATTTCCAGCCATGGTAGCTCTAGGGGGATAGCTTGAAGTTGCCTGAGGGCCTGGACGAGTTCGGGGGCGCTTCTTTATTGGCGGCTGAGGTCGGTTACGCAGCCGTGGATAAGGTCGCCGGCGAACCGCCTTTCTGTGGTGGACAGGGTGACGTGGAGCTGGCAGGCGCATTCCGACGAGCTCCATACTGCTCAAGGGGCGAGCTGGCGCGCGTGTATGGCTTGGGCGGTGCTGCCACGGCCGGGGCCTACTGCGGCCGTCAGCTAGCCGCCACGGCCGACCTGACGGTGGCACTGTGGGGTGCCAGGGTGGTCGGGGTGGCTCAGCGGTGTAGGAGGAGACGGGGCGCGCTGGCTGCAGTTGGCCAAGGGCCAGAACGGGCACGGGGTGGGCGGCAGCGAGACGCAGCGGCTCGGAGCACGCGCGTGCAAAATGTGGGCTCTGGGCGCGCCCAGAGCACGCACGCTAGCTGCTCGACGAAATGCCAATGCATGCCATAGAGCTTGGGGGAGGCTGGCAATTAGCAGACCTAGGTTAGGAGTAGCTAGGAGCTTAGTGGACAAGGTTGCTGGGTCAGTGGATCAAGTTCATATTGCAAACTAAAATTCATGCCATATCTGGCTATGCACACAGGGTGTTTGACAAAATGCCATGTGCATCTAGACAACTCTCGGGGTGGCCCAAATCTCCAGATCATAGTTTTTTTAGATGAATGAGAGGGTGGTAAGGTTAGTTTGTCAAAAACAAAAGCTTGCTAGTGTAAGTTTTGCAAAACTTCAATTCTGGACAGGAGGTAAATGGCATCATTTCATGAACCAAAAATGTTCCAATGAGTCCAACCTCCTGGACTTAAGGTTTTTGTAGGATGGGTTATAAGCAGGAGAAAACCCAAGGGCACTGGAGAAAAATTAATTAGGGTTGCAGTAGGAAACACCCAACTGGGCCAGATTGAAAATGAGGTTGATTCACTCAAATTTTTCAAAGAACATCAATGGGTTTTTGTATAATGTTGAATTATATACTACTACTAACATCCCATAATTTTGGTGGAAGCTAGAAAGAAATATTGAAATGGGTTGTAGTGTAATACTGCCATCAGGACCAGTTTTGAAAACTTGGAGTAGAGCTCAAAGTATCCCATGAATAAAGGATGTTTTTGCACAAAGGTGATTGAAAAACATCATATGACATCCCCAAATTTTGGTGAAAATTTTAAATGAATTTATCAAAGGGTTGTAGTTAAAATAAAGCTCTCAAGCTAATGAAAATTCACTTTAAAGAATAAATCTCAGAGGGAAATAATTATGCAAATAAATCAACTGATAATAGAAATGTTTTTCTTGAGAGAGTAAACAAGTCCAATAATATATTTGGAAAGTTTTTCACTTGGGTAAAAAAAGCTCCACAATATCAAGGAAAAGAAATTTTCTGAAAACAAAAAAAAATCTAGAAAAATTTAATTTCCTGGCAAATTTTTTAGCAAACAAATCCTGTCCGAATTTTTGGGTGTCACAACACTACCCCCCTTAAGAAAAATCTAGTCCTCGAGATTTGTTTAAAGCTGTTTTGAAAATATTACTCTTACTATTTCAAAAATAACCATTTTACTTATACAATAAAATGCGGCTACAGTGAGAGGGCAATAAGTGGTGTAAAACTACAGTGTGGAACACTGGCGCTGCGTGGAAAAATCCATAGTTAGGGAAAACGAGAGATTTCTACGCTGGATACAGTAAATTTAGAATAAATTCTAAATTTCTAAAATACGGTGGTCGTACCCGAGAGCACAGTGCTCTCTCTGGCTGACAGGTGGACCCAGGGCCCACTGTCAGTCTCTTCTCCTACCTCTGGCTCTCTCTTCTTCCTCTCTCATGCACGCTTTCCCGCGCTTTCACCACCGGCGATGCCTAGCGCATAGGGCATCTAGGCCGTACTGCGGTAGTGCGCGGCGTGCTAGCTGCCGGCGCCGCGTGCACTCACCTCGCGGGCCAGCGGGCTGTCGGCACTGCTCGTGGATTCGCCTCCGAACACCGGCGATCGAGCGACGAGCGGTGCTGGTAGACTTCGCCCACCGTACACCGATCTCGGGCTATAAAAATGACCGCGATGCTCCTTTCTTCTCCCTCGCACCTGGCCTCGCTTCTCCTTCTCCTTCCTTCTCCTTCCTTCTCCTCCATTTCCGTTTACAAAAGCTCGGGTGAGGCTCTTATGGCGGCGGCGGTGCCGGACTGGTACGTGATCCTAGTGTGTGGAGGGCTGGCGGCATTGCTGGGGCTCTCCGTGCTCCTGTGCGCAATGATCCTTGATGATCGTCGTGATGCTGCCGCTCGAGTGTTGGCTCTCCGCGGTGGCGGTGATCACGAGGATTAGGTGTGATGTCGGGGCTAACTGTTGTCGGTGTGCTGGAGGTAACTTGTACCCGGATAATTTCACACAAATCTCTCTTTCAGAGACTGTGGTGTGTTAGGGAGATGATTAGGTAGATGCAACTCGGTTATGTGGTTTTGCAAGTAGTGTATGTGTTCGAGTGGTTGTGGTTGTGAGTCTGCTGCCGTGGTGCTGCGTGAATAAAAATCCATGTCGTGAGGAGGTATATGCTGCAGCAGCTCAGGGAAAAGAAATCTCACTCCAGGATTTTTCGCGAGTGAAAAATTTGTTAATTTAAAATAACAACAGCAAAAACTACTCATAATAATTGCAACCAAATAATTGACTCGTCGCACAAACTCAGGGCATAACACATAGATAAATGTTGTAATAATAAGCATAGCAGTGATGACTACAACGAAAACGGCAACTGGACGGGGTCCCGAGAAAACATCTCTGGTACTGGGACACACTCTTCTTCTATCGGGGGAAGCGGATTCACCAGTCAATGAACGCGTCTCTCCTGGTCGGGCCTCAGTGGTCTGCCGATGGCGATCTGAGGATTTAAATCAGCGAGGCTCTGGAGATAACCCATTACTCGCTGGGTCAAATGCTCTTGAGCGATGACATACTGGACAAGGTTGGCCAGTACTGGGTCTCTCTCAATTCGTCCCCCGGGAAAAGATGTTACTCCTCCGGGTGCTGCTCGACTCGAGAAGTAGTAATATCCTCGTTCGCTGGCATAAGGTACCGCGAACCAAAGGCGAACAAGTGCCTGATGTGCAGCAGCTTCTATGGCCATCTGCGGAGTCGGCATTGATTTCCCCAGGAAGGAGACTTCCGCCGGGTCTTGGTTTGAGTTTACGGGAGGGATGTGCACTACTGCCCAATATTTCGAGGTGGAAGGGGTGATCCTCGATTTGAGCAGCTCGTACTGGGGTGGCTGGGTAGAACCCATGGTACTGCAGGTAAAGTCCCACAATATTTTAACAAAACTACCTGGGGTGGCATCTGGGGTTCTCAGATAAATGCTAGGGCTCGGCATGGCAAGAAATGGTTGTGCACTAGGTGAGGGGTACTTGGCAAGGTCACGAGGTGGCCTTTTATAAAGCATCCAGGCTGGGTTATTTACCGCGGTGAGGGGCAACTGGTTTGTCGGTTCTGTTCTATGGGGTCGGGGTCAAAGCCACAGATGCACACATCTCACAAAAGTGATGCGTTACTGTGGGTGCCGTCGGGGTTGGCTTTTGGTAGCTACGCCCGGAATTAAAAATGCGGCCGTACACCAACGCACTTATGCATGGCTATAGTTTAAAGTAGGGGCGCACAAGCGAACAACATTTAATTACGGCGATACAAGATTACACCATTACAGGGCGTGGCCGTACTAAGACTCGGTACTACTCGAGTGACTTAGTCTACCTCGTTCATATCTAAGCGGGCGTGCCTCATGGACGCGAGGATTCTCCATTGGCTTCACCGTCGGGGTTAGTTGCAGGGGGTTGAGGAACTGCAGGGTTGGGGTAGCGATGATGACCATCGCGGGGATTGTTGGACACAATCCCGTTGGAGCGTGTTTCCAAAAGGCGACTGAGGGAGTCCTGGATTAGGGGGTGTTCGGATAGCCAGACTATACCTTCAGCCGGACTCCAGGACTATGAAGATACAAGATTGAAGACTTCGTCCCGTGTCCGGAAGGATCTTTCCTTGGCGTGGAAGGCAAGCTAGGTGTGCGGATATTCAAGATCTCCTACCATTGTAACCGACTCTGTGTAACCCTAACCCTATCCGGTGTCTATATAAACCGGAGGGTTGTAGTCCGTAGGCCAACCAACATCATACACAATCATACCATAGGCTAGCTTCTAGGGTTTAGCCTCCTTGATCTCGTGGTAGATCTACTCTTGTACTACCCATATCATCAATATTAATCTAGCAGGAGTAGGGTTTTACCTCCATCGAGAGGGCCCGAACCTGGGTAAAATAAAGTGTCCCTTGTCTCCTGTTACCGTCCGACCTTGATGCATAGTTCGGGACTGTCGGCGTTCTGGGAACGGGGGTCCCCAGACTTGCCTGCCTGCGGCCTGCGGCGTGGCACGAATGGAGGCCCAACGTGGCCCATCTGCATCAACACAAGGCTCAAGACCCTCGCGAGGGGCCAAGCCTCGCGAGGCGGACGACACGGCGCTTCCTCAAGCACGGCCTCCTTAGGCTGGCTCGCGAGGAGGCGGAGAGATCAAGGTGGGGTACCTCACGAGGTGCCCATGACGCAAGCCATGACGACCAAGGGTGCCAGGCGGGCGCCAGCCCGCGCAGTGTCTCCCTTTCCTCTTTGGTGCAAAGGGGGCAAGCGCAGGAGAGAGGATCAAGCAAAGGCACCCATTTCGGTGCAACAAGACCAATACCAGTCCAACGGTGGGAAGGAGGTCACCATGGAGCCCAGGACGGCGTCACCACAGGGCCTTTGGCAGGCGAAGACCAACTTTAGTCAAGATAAGTGTACCAGATGTTCCCCTTCAAACTAGCCAATTGTTGGCGCCCTTCCCGCTCAATATTTGGGAAGAGGCCCAGGGCCTTTGCCTATAAATAGGACTAGCCACCCCCAGGGTAGAGGCAGATGGGAAGGACCCAGAGTAGAGGCAGATTGGAATGAGCTAGGATCGCATCCAGCATCTAGAGAGAGAAAAGGGCAATCGAACCCCCCCTAGCAGTTCGTCCCCTAGCCAAGAACAGATCCTCGCGAGGTCGTTCTTCCTTGTACTGTTCTTCCTCATCAGCCCAAGAGGCAATCCACCCACCACAAACTAGAGTAGGGTATTACACCACAATGGTGGCCCAAACTAGTATAAACCTTGTGTCTCTTGTGTTGTTCTGCAGTAGCTAGATCCTTACGAGACGGAGAGGTAGAGGGCACGATCTCCCGCGCGCACCCCAGAGTTCGAACCTTAAGGGTCTACCGGAACCCTAGAATTCGACATTTGGCGCGCCAGGTAGGGGTGCGCCGGAATCTGCCCTTCCATCGCTCCGTCTCTCGTTGCGTCGTCGTCACCATGTCCGGCGACCAGGCGGGCAACCAAGGCCAGTGGGCGGCATGGCCCATCTGCGCGGAGCCTCCCGCTCCGGGCGACCCCGCGCTGCAGGCAGCTCGTGGTCCGCAGGGTGCTGCGGGCCGCGGGTGACGCGGGCAAGCTTCTGCGACCCTCACACCGCGACAGGCGCGGTCGGCGGCGAGGGCGTCCAATCACGCCGCAACTACGACACCGTACACCCGCCGGGAACAGGCGAACTCGAGGGCCGCGCTCACAGTAGCACGGGAGCTGCTGCAGTGCAGGCTATTGGAGGGCGGCCGCGACGTGCTGCTGGAGCGGGTCACCGAGCTCCTGGGCTTCGCCGCTTCGGGGGCTCACCCCTTCTGCGTCCAGCTTCCGCCTCAAGTTCAGGGCGGCGCACGAGGGGGCCCCGCGCACCCGCGCGGGCCTCAAGACTACCCCAACACCGGCGAATCCGCCGGCACTAGACTGGCGGTGGCGTTACCCCCGCCCCCGGCGCACGAAGGAGAGGGGCTCGGTGCGGCCCACGACGCTAGCGGCCAACCGCGCTACCACCCCGCGGTGGGCACGACAAGCAACGCCGCATGGCGCATGGAACACTACAGCACAACATTCGGGGTGGCGGCGCCAGAGGAATACGTGCCCCACATGATGGACCAAGGGCACGCTCACGGGGCCGAACAGGGCTCACTCTTCAGCCCCAACTGGGAGGACGAGACGCCAGAGGCCGAGCCCTTCCAGGAACCCCAGGACGGCTCCGTTGGTCACACTGGAGGCAACGACTATCGGGTACCGTTAATTCCTCAAGAGCAGGCATACACTAATCATGGATCACAGGAGATGCAGGTCGCCGCAACAAGCAGCTGCCCCGCTCCTGCGGCCTCCTACCCCTCGGGAGGAGGACGCAGGGGGCTGCAGGAAAGGGGCAGAGATCCTACATCACCAGCACGGCGTTCGGAGCAAGGCGTTCTTAGAAGATAGGCCCTCCGCTGGGGAGGCGCCTAAGGGCCTGCCCCTGGCGGAGGACCCGTGGTCGTCGGGGGAACCGCGGGCGACCGCTCTACCCCACCGGCGGCGTCCTGGTTTCCGGTCGTCGTTGGTGGCACTAGAGTGTGGCGCAAGGCGGGGCCCTCGTCTGGCAATATGAAGCAAGACCGGTTCCTGTGAAGAAGGCCCAGTGCCTGTGAAGCTCGCCGCCCCGTGACACTCTCATGTAATAATGAGTGGGGCTGTACACGCCCCGGAGTCTCAGGGGTGCCAGCCTCAGGCCCTGGGGCTCCCTCCCACGCCCAGTGGACATCACTTAGCTCCGCGCTGGTGAGAAGACGTCGAAGACTAGATTAGGTGCCGGACGCGGCCTTTTTATTTGCTTTCATTGCCTTCTTCCTTTGGTTGTAACCTTTTTCCCCCGCTGGATTTAAGTTGAATTAGATTTTGAGCTTTGCGTGCGTTCGGGGAAGGGGTGCTTGGTCTTGTTTGAATCATTTCCCGCGTTCTGGTCACCATCTCACCACAGCTGCCTCCCCTCGCGAGCCCCTCGCGAGCCGGGCCAGGCCTAGCTCGAGCACAGCCCAGACTGCCGCTGTCGCTCCCTCGCGAGGTGACCTTTGGTGCTTGCGGAGATCGCTTTCTCATAAAAGGCCCGGAGCCTGTGAAGAAGGCGAACACCTGTGAAGACGTCCCGCTCGGGAGAAGGCCCTGTGCCTGTGAAGAAGGCGAACGCCTGTGAAGACGTCCCGCTCGGGAGAAGGCCCTGAGCCTGTGAAGAAGGCGAGCGCGTGTGAAGCCATCCCTTTCGGGAGAAGGCCTTGAGCCTGTGAAGAAGGCGAGCGCCTGTGAAGCCATCCCTTTCGGGAGAAGGCCCTGAGCCTGTGAAGAAGGCGAGCGCCTGTGAAGATCGTCTCTTTTTGGAGAAGGCCTAGAGCCTGTGAAGAAGGCAAATGCCTGTGAAGACGTCTCGCTCGAGGAAAAGGCCCTGAGCCTGTGAAGAAGGCAAACGCCTATGAAGACGTCTCGCTCGAGGAAAAGGCCCTGTGCTTGTGAAGAAGGCAAATGCCTGTGAAGACGTCTCGCTCGAGGAAAAGGCCCTGAGCCTGTGAAGACGTCTCGCTCAAGAAAGGGCCCGGAGCCTGCAAAGATGGCCCACGCCTGTGGGGTTTCCTGTCAGCAACGACCCCGCCTCCTGAGGTTTCAACTACCCAGCACCCGGGACGTGACGCCCTCCAGAAGGCAGCTCCGGAGCCAGCAAGGAACAAGGGCGAACCGACCTACCGTTGGACACGCGTACGACTTAATCACTGCAGATACATTAGATACGAGTTCATGCATGAGGGGCTTCCCCTCCCAAAATGCTCTCACAACCGTCGGGCCAAATGCCTGAGTTCTATCTATGCAGGGTAAAAAGACAAGGGTAGTATATGGTCAATCTGACAAGTCCCCCAATGCATCCTCGGAGGCGCCTCCCGAGCTGTCGCTGGCATCGCCGAACTCACCTTCATTGTCTGCGCCCCCATCAACGGCATTGGGGTCTTCCACCACGCCACCTTCGTCGGCGCCCACGATCACGTCGTCATCATCCGAAGTGAAGGCCCGGACGAGAGCATCTATGTTGCTCTCCACCCATTCAGCCAGGTCACCTCGAACAGCTTGGGGAACTGGGGCGATGGCGGCGTCGAAGTCGAAGTGGGGATCCATGTTTCGAAGATGGCTGAAGACGCGGGAAAAGGTGCGCCCGAGTAGGGCGCGGCTCCTCTCCTCCACCAACCTATCGGCTTTGGCCGACCATGCCTCCAGCTATGTCACCACGGTGGTGAAGAACTGCAGGTTGCCGGCGTAGTTAATCGTGTGCGGCTCACCCACGGTAGCCTCACAGATGTTGCCCAGGGCAAGGTTAGCCCTCTCCCTGAGCTTGGTGAGCATGGGGCCGTGCTCGTGCTCCAGGACTTGCCGCTGGCGTATCTCGTCGGCATTCTGACGCTCGACGGCCACGGCCTCTTCCACACGTTGGCGCAGGCGGAGCACCTCGGCCTGGGAGGTGGCCAGCTCCTTCTGCGCTGCCCCAAGTGCGACCCGGGAGGCGTCCGCCCGTCTCGTCGCCTCATCCCGTTGGGCCCTCAAGGCGGCTGTTCTACCCTTAGCTTCGAATCGGATCATCCCCAGCTTCCCCTCGAACTCACGCTCGAGGCCTTGGCGCGCTGTCGCCACCCGACGGCAAACCTCCTCCAGGACACGCGTTTCTCGCGCGGCGACATCGTCTTCCGCCTGCGTCACTAGGCGCTCCCTCGTCTCCAGCTGCTCGTGCTCGCGAGCGCGTTCGGTGGCCTCCAGCACCAACACTTCCTCGCGCTTCCGAAGCTCAGTCGGGTCGCTAGAAGCCACCTCCATCGATGCAAGGGCTGCTTCGCGCAGCTCCGTTTGCTCCTCCAACGAGCGACACCAGGCCAAGAGCTCCCGAGCCTGTTCTTCTGCTGCTCCTCGCTGTCGGTCTGCTCCTCGGGCCTCCTCAACAGCCTGAGACCGAGCTGCCAGGGAAGCCTCCAGCAACACCTTCGCTTCTTTGTCATCAAGGACGCGCTGACGACGCGCGAGGGTAGCGGCTGCCTCCAGCTCGCGCCGCTTTGCGGCCAGGCGCAGGCCCTCGGCTTCCAGGTGCGCCTCTTCCTCAGCGAGCTCCTGCCCAAGCAAGTCTACGGCGCCACTCGCCCTCCGAAGGAATTCATGGCGACGGGCACGGCGCTCCCGAGCACGCTCAAGCACGTCTGCCACACCATCATCCGCCCCAAGCGGGCGTCGAGGACCTTGGATCATCGCTCCGGCCCCGGGCAGGGGGCTGGGGGCTGGCGCCTTCACAACGGCCGGCCGCGCCGCATCAGAAGCCCGACCTGAGTCCAACCTGACCTCAGGAGAAGGGCCCCGGAGGTGCCTCAGCCGGTCGCAGCCCGCGACCAGACGGGAAGCCCAGGTAGGCTGCCTATGTCGAGGGAACGCCCGCGGAAGGAGATCGCGGGAACGGGAGAGTCGCCGCGCGCTATGCAGCGGTCCGCGCCGTCGCCTGCCGAAACCACAAGGGTAGTGCTGCTTGAGGCACCCACGGGTGGCGGAGGAGACGGAGTCAAGGAAGGCGTCGACCCGGCGGCTTCATTGAGCTCAGTAGGCAGAGGCCTGCAGAGCAAGGATCAGCGGATGCGGTAAGTAGGATAAGGAACAGAAAAGGAGAAGGCTTACTCATCAACAGCAAAGTACTTCCGGTGCTTCAGCAAGCGGCAAGGGAAGTCGTCGCCCAGGGCCTTCCTTTTTCTCCGGAGGGCCTCAAAGTCCACACGGAAATGGCCCAGGAGAGATGCACAGGAATCAGCCTGCGAAGAGGACGGAGCGCCAAGGCCACTTGCGTCGAGGGCGCATGCCTGATACGCACGGGCGGTTGCCTCGTCAGAAATCACGGCCGAAGGCTCAGGAGCCTCGGCCTCAAGCATTGGAGGCGGCAACGCCTCACCCGTGGCCTCGGCAGCGCGGACCTCGTGAGCAGCCCCATCAAGAGCATCGCCAGGTGCGGTCACATCGTCCGCGGCTCCCTCGACCCCCGCTGTCTCCTGCCTCCCCGCGCCACCACTCGAGGAGGACTCACCCAGGCCGACCGGAAGGGAAATCACCACCACCGGGTTCTCGCGAGGCCCCTGGAGGCCGACAGGACGAAGCCCCTACTCGTCGAAAGGGGGCATTTGCCTCAAGAAGTCATCCCTGTTGTGGCAGAGGTACAGCAAGGCTCCCCCCTGCCGGACACCCTCGGGGTTGGGATCACCTGTCAGGACCAAGAGCACCTTCCTCAGCACCTCGGGCGTCAGGTCGTCTCCCTGAAGCCTCATGCGGTCACCATGCCCACTGAAGGCCCACATTCGACGAGAATGGCGTTTGAGAGGGGCAATGCGGCGCAATAGGAACTCCTTCACCACTTTGGGCGCTGTTACGCCAAGCTTCTTCAGGGACATGAAGCGGTGCCAGACGAAGGCGAGCCGGGGACTTACGAGCGTCTCCTGGCCCCAGCCCGAATTAGGCACAACAGGCAATGTTGGCTTCACGAGCCGGGGGCTGGGTACCCCGACATCAATGTACAACCACCGCTCGCGGAACCCGGCTGGAGGCAGAGGGAGGTTGAAGTCGATACCAGAGGCTGCGGTCTCGGGCGAAGCTACGAAGCTCACGCATGCCGAGCATTGCATGGGGTCGGAAAGACGCAAGGAGAAGAAGTGGCGCAGAAGGGCAACAGAAGGAGGGATGCCTACCATCGCCTCACAAGCAAAAGCGAAGACTGAAATAAGAGCAATGGACTCAGGACCCATATCCCTCATGTGGATCTGATAATGATCAAGGACAACGTTGAAGAAATCAGAGAAGGGAGGCACCAAACCCGCCCACAAGGCGTCGACAAAGTAATGGACCTCGGTGATTATCCTATCAGTGGGGAGGTGACACGTAGGCCACGCTGTAGTACTCCCGCACTCGTTGAAGGCGGTGGCCAGAGCCGGATTGAGCTTGCCCAGGCACTCCAGGTTGAGTATGATTGAGTGGCCGACAGCAGGCGCCACCGGCGGCAGCGGGCGAGATGGAGCCGCAGGCTTCTTCCCCTTCCCTTTCTTTGGAGCCGTGGCAGCGGGCGGAAGAGAGGAGATGCGAGATGGGATTGGAAGCAAGGGTCAGAGTTCGGAGGGAGGAAGAGCAGGAGACGGTCAAGCAACAGGGAAAAGGGCGGCTGTGTACAACTGTGGGGCGACTTAGCGCGGCGCAGAATAAGGGAGCGTGGGTAAACAGTGCCACCCACATCCAATCAACCGCCACGCGGCGCCCGAGGCCGCAGGTTGTTAGGGCCACGGCGCTTCGCCCCTTGCCCTTTCACCTCTCGGCACGGCCAAGTCCGTGCGCGCCTCGGGCCTGGGGGCTACTGTCGGCATTCTGGGAACGGGGGTCCCCAGACTTGCCTGCCTGCGGCCTGCGGCGTGGCACGAATGGAGGCCCAGCGTGGCCCATCTGCATCAACACAAGGCTCAAGACCCTCGCGAGGGGCTAAGCCTCGCGAGGCGGACGACACGGCGCTTCCTCAAGCACGGCCTCCTTAGGCTGGCTCACGAGGAGGCGGAGAGATCAAGGTGGGGTACCTCACGAGGTGCCCATGACGCAAGCCATGACGACCAAGGGTGCCAGGCGGGCGCCAGCCCGCGCAGCGTCTCCCTTTCCTCTTTGCTGCAAAGGGGGCAAGCGCAGGCGAGAGGATCAAGCAAAGGCACCCATTTCGGTGCAACGAGACCAAGACCAGTCCAACGGTGGGAAGGAGGTCACCATGGAGCCCAGGACGACGTCACCACAGGGCCTTTGGCAGGCGAAGACCAACTTTAGTCAGGATAAGTGTACCAGATGTTCCCCTTCAAACTGGCCAATTGTTGGCGCCCTTCCTGCTCAATATTTGGGAAGAGGCCCAGGGCCTTTGCCTATAAATAGGACTAGCCACCCCCAGGGTAGAGGCAGATGGGAAGGACCCAGAGTAGAGGCAGATTGGAATGAGCTAGGATCGCATCCAGCATCTAGAGAGAGAAAAGGGTGATCGAACCCCCCCTAGCAGTTCGTCCCCTAGACAAGAACAGATCCTCGCGAGGTCGTTCTTCCTTGTACTGTTCTTCCTCATCAGCCCAAGAGGCAATCCACCCACCACAAACTAGAGTAGGGTAATACACCACAATGGTGGCCCAAACTAGTATAAACCTTGTGTCTCTTGTGTTGTTCTGCAGTAGCTAGATCCTTACGAGATGGAGAGGTAGAGGGCACGATCTCCGCGCGCACCCCAGAGTTCGAACCTTAAGGGTCTGCCGGAACCCCAGAATCCGACAGGGACCCCCTACCCGAGATCCGCCGGTTTTGACACCGACATTGGTGCTTTCATTGAGAGTTCCTCTGTGTCGTCGCTTTTAGGCCCGATGGCTCCTTTGATCATCAACAACGATGAGGTCCAGGGTGAGACTTTCCTCCCCGGACAAATCTTCGTCTTTGGCGGCTTCGCTCTATGGGCCAATTCGCTTGGTCGTCTGGAGCAGATCAAAAGCTACGCCCCTGGCCATCAAGTCAGGTTTGGAAGCTTAAACTACACGGCAGATATCCGCGGAGTCTCGATCTTTGACGGGTTCGACCCACAGCCAAGCGCGCCGCGCTACCTCGAGGGGCATGATCTAGCTCTGCCTCCGAACAGTACCCTGGAGGCCGCACACGCACCAGCTCCGATCCTCGACTCGGAGCCTGCTGCGTTCGTTGAGGATGAATGGTTCGACGTCACCTCGGGGGCTGCGATCTTGAAGGCGATCGAGCCGAACGCCAGCCCCGCACTCGGCACGGCCCATGACTCCAAGGAGTCGGATTCTTCTCCGAACTCCAGGCCTCCCGTGCCCCTGCCGATCGAATCCGATTGGGCGCCTATAATGGAGTTCATCGCCGCGGACATCTTTCAGCACTCA
Source organism: Aegilops umbellulata (assembly GCA_032464435.1). Classification (NCBI taxonomy): domain Eukaryota; kingdom Viridiplantae; phylum Streptophyta; class Magnoliopsida; order Poales; family Poaceae; genus Aegilops; species Aegilops umbellulata. The sequence continues at coordinate 366,269,243 of CP136054.1, read as the reverse complement.
CCTTTCGGTGATATCCTGAATTCTCTCAAGTCTCTTTCTTTATCAGGAGAGCCCAGGCCGGATTACGGTCTGCGAGGTTGGGATTTGGACGACGAAGAAATTCAAAGCCCACCCACCACCCACTTAATAGCCACTGTCTATGATTTAATCGACATACTTGACTTTGGATCCGAAGACTTCGACGGTATGGACGACGAAGATGGAGACGAACAGGAACCAACACCTGTAGGGCGCTGGACCGCCACCCCATCTCACGATGTATTCATGGTGGATACCCCTAAAGGAAACGACAACGAGGAAAAAGGGGACCAAAAAAGGGATAAACCCCCCGAAAAGCAATCAAAGCGGCGACGAAAACGCCGAGCCAAGCCCCGCCTCGATCAAGACCCAGCCATATAGCAGGATGAGCCGGTAGACGATGAGCATGCCTCAAAGCAACTGTCCGAGCAGGGCAACGCGGATAGAGAGGACAGACAGCCCTCCCCCGGCCATAACAGAACTCCGGACAATCTCACGCCGGATAAGACCACGGAGCAGAAGAATCTCCACGAAAGGCTCGTTGCCACAGCACGCAGCCTGAAAAAGCAGAAGCGGAAGCTAAAGACGGTGGAAGATGCACTCAGAATAAGATGGAGCAAGGTAATCAAGACCGCAGACAAATACGGCGGCAGCCGCCGCACTAAAAGCTATCCGAAGAGAAAACTACTGCCCGAATTCGACCAAGAGGCCCTAGAGCCCTCGCATTCAAAAAATAAAAAAGCCACACAGTCGGATAGACGACCCCACGGCCACCATAAAACGGCAAGCGGCGCCGCACTCAATGCGGCATGCGACCCAATTAAAGACTCGCATCATGGCCCAGCTAGGTCCATTTATGGGCCAAGAAAGCAAGCTCTCACAAGCAATGCAAAAAAGCCATCATCAGAATCCGGCACACCCAAATACAGGGGCGCCGCACACCCCCTATGTTTCATCGATGAGGTTCTGGAATATGAATTTCCAGAGGGATTCAAACCCGTCAACATAGAGGCGTACGATGGAACAACAGACCCCGGAGTCTGGATCGAGGATTATATCCTCCACATACATATGGCTAGAGGAGATGATCTCCACGCCATCAAATATTTACCCCTTAAGCTTAAAGGGCCAGCCCGGCACTGGCTTAAAAGCCTTCCCGAAAACACAATTGGAACTTGGGAAGAGCTCGAGGATGCTTTCCGAGCAAATTTTCAAGGGACCTATGTCCGCCCCCCGGACGCAGACGATCTCAGTCACATAACTCAACAGCCCGGAGAATCAGCTCGGCAGTTCTGGAACAGATTCCTTACTAAAAAGAATCAGATAGTGGATTGTCCGGACGCCGAAGCCTTAGCAGCTTTCAGGCATAATGTCCGAGACGAATGGCTCGCCAGACACCTCGGCTAGGAAAAGCCAAGAACAATGGCCGCACTCACAAGCCTCATGGCCTGCTTTTGCGTAGGAGAGGACAACTGGTTGGCAAGATGCAGCCCCAGCGACCCAAGTACATCCGAAATCAGGGATGGAAACGGAAAACTGCGACGAAATAAGGACCGTCGCCGAACCAAAGAAAAAAGTCCGAAGAGCACGGCAGTCAATGCCGGATTCAAAGGCTCATGGCAAAATTAGACAAAACCACCCCTTCAGGACAATAGGGATGATCTGTCCAGCTTAAACAGAATCCTGGACAGAATATGTCAGATACACAGTACTCCTGGGAAGCCTGCTAATCACACCCACAGAGACTGTTGGGTTTTTAAACAATTCGGAAGGCTTAATGCCGAACACAAGGGGCTCGATACACCAAGCGAAGACGAGGACGAACCCCAGAAGCAGAACACCAGGAAACAAGAGAACTTCCCACAAGAAGTTAAAACAGTGAACTCACTTCACGTAACAAAACGTGTGGCACCCATAAAGGTACGCACAATAAAACCTATCCCTCAGGGGTCCCGCCACTGGTTATTAAAACCAATCATTTTTTATCAGCTAGATTATTCTAGAAATATCAAAAACGCAGGCCGGACTGCCCTGATACTCGATCCAATAATTGACGGATTCCAGTTTACCAATGTCCTTATGGACGGCGGCAGTGGACTAAACCTGATATATCATGATACAATCCACCGCATGGGCATAAACCCAGCAAGAATCCGCCACAGCAAAACCTCCTTTCAAGGGGTAGCACCGGGCCTGGACACCCGTTGTATGGGTTTTCTCCGGCTTGAAGCCATATTTGGCTCTGCCAATAACTTCCATCGCGAAAAGCTGACCTTCCATGTCGTCCCGTTTTCAAGTCGCTATCAAGCACTAATGGGACGCGGAGCTTTCGCTCGCTTTAATGCAATACCGCTCTATGCATCTCTCACGCTTAAGATGCTCGGTCCACGAGGCATCATCTCTTTAAAGGGAGCGCACTAAAATACGCCTCCTCCAAACGGAGGATTGCGCGGCCGCTTAAACAGCCGCACAATAAAGTGGCCTCGCCAGCCAAAAGACTTTTTCGATATAAGTCATTAAAGGCCACGGACCCGGACTAAATGAGTTCGGCACAAGTCCATCATCAACGCAGGCTTAAACGCCATATACCCCCGTACCGGGGGCTATACGCAGAGACAATAAAGCTCAACTTTATATATTTTTTACTTTATATTTTGTTTATTATCTTTTTGTTCCGCACGACCCATTTTCAATTCAGTTCCTCTCTTTTACAGATGAACGTCGTGCGGCGCCCGTCCAGGACACGGCACAGCGGAGACACAGGCGCAGACGTGCAGTAGGGACCCGTCCTAAGGATTCTTTTTAGATTAAGACCCTGCGTAAACCTTTTTTACTGTCTCTTGTTGCTATACATCCCCTGGTTTTTTCTACTATAACCAAGGAGGAGGCTGGCGTTTTGGCATGTGGCCACGCCAGAATTTTTGCTCGTACCTGGACACTAGGGGCTCTCTTTTTTTAATAAAGGGTGTTGTTTCACCCGCACTCATAATGACCGAACACCTTAGGGAGTGTTCGGCGTCGCGAGTTTTGGCACTATATGCATCAGCTCCGAATCATGTCTTTGGTCAAATGTTGGGTTGCCCGGCTCCTGAGTTCGGCTACCTTACGTTCCGCTTTATCGGCTAAGGTAGCACCAGGAGAACTACTGCGATTGTGCCCCGGTTCGGCCGGGCAAGCACCTCAGTAGAGAAAGCCGAAAACTGACTGTCATGATGTAGCGCGAGACTGGTCGCCACTCGATGACTTATAGGAATTTATCGGATTCCTCCGCTTTGACGAAGGGCCGTTTCCCGGTCAGGCACGTATGCGCCCCGAATTCGGGCAAGCACAGTCGCCACTAAGGGGCTACCTAAAGAGTCCCACTGTCAAGCTCCTATGGCAAAGTGAAAGTGTTAAAGCATTATAGTCCGGTTGCCTAGCCCGCTGCGCTATCACCTCCTTTGTAGGACCAAGACGTTGGGTTAAGTGTGAAAATGCGTCTTCTGCGCGCACCCCCGCACTATGTGCGTGGGTGCTGGAGCCAACGACTGCAATCTTTCAGAATTTATATATATTAAAACGGCCGCACAGGAGGTGTTCTTAATACTTGAAGGCACAAGTCTAAAAAATGCCACTACAATTTATCAAAATACTGTTTTATGATTACATATGCTATCATAATATAGCATCCTTCGAGCACTGCGTCTCTATTACGCGAGCGCCTTCGAGGACTTCCTTAAAATAGTGCTCGGAAGGTATTCGGCTTTTATCTGAATCCCGGGACGCAACAATGGTGGGCTCCATATCTGCCCAGTATGTCTTGACACGGGCAAGAGCCAGCCGAGCGCCCTCTATGCACGCTGACCTCTTCATAGCATCGACACGTGGCACCACGTCAATAAATTGCTGCACCAAGCTGAAATAACTCTTCGGCTTCGATCTCCCCGGACACAGATGATCCATGACATACTTCATGGCGAGTCCGGACAACCTATTCAGTTCGGCCCATTGGGCCAGGCGATCGTCCACTGCCAGTGGACGCTCTGGATTGAGGAATTGCGACCAAAAGAGCTTCTCCACTTCATGATCCTTTTTATCTCGAAAGTGTTCGGTCGCTTCAGCAGCACTAGCCGCCAAATCCAGATAGGTGTCCTCTACACTCCACATCCGGTCTAACGGGGCAAACTTCGGATCACAAAATTTTCTCCGCAGCGAGAAGGGCTTTCCATCCGCAATTTGTCCAGCTTGACGCAGCTCTTCCCTTGCCGCTCTCATTATAGAGCGGGCATCCTTGGCGGCAGCAACAGCCTTCTCTAAGCTCGTTTGCCTCGCCCGACCCTCTTCTTCAAGAAGCTTACAACGGTCAGTAGCACTCTTTAACTTTACGACCATATCAGCCATCTCCTCCTTGCTTCGGCAATGGGCAGCCTGTTCGGCTTTTAGCTCTTCAAGGGCTTTCACGACAGCCGCATCGCTTTTCCTGGCTTGTTCCTTCGCTCGGGCGAGTTCGGCCCTAAGACCCTCCACGGCGGCCGCACCATCTGCGTTAAGCATACACACTGTAAGATATTGACATAAAGCTCCTCTTACTAACCATCGCCCGATGATTTCAATAACTTGAGCATCATCAAGCCGCCTGTTACCAAGCGCGATGTCGGCTTCTGCCTCATCAAGTTGTCGCTTCAGTTTGGCAAATTCACCAGTCCGGCTTGACTCCGGACAATCCGCCACCTACATATAAATGTGCCACTTAAAGGACCTGGGATTAAGATCCTCTGTGCGTCGTCAATTTTAACGACGCACAGAGTCTCATGGGCTACTATCTACACAGGGTGCACTTTACTTATGCGCAACTAACACAAGTGTACATTATTTAAAACGTACCTCAAGGCCCGTCAGTAAACTTTTGACGGCCTCGTGCAATCCGCTTTCTGCGGATGAAATCTTTTCAATCACCATGCTCATCAACGCACGATGCTCCTCTGAGACAGAGGCTCGCCCTAGCAGAATCTTTAGCTCCTCTGGCCGAACACCAGATGGTGCCGGACTCGACCCATGGCCTCCCTCAAAGGCCGGATGCGAGAACCTCGGGGGGCCACATGGCCACCTTCCGCCCCTGTCGGATCCGGAGAAATCCTCCGCGACGACACTTCAGCGTCGCCCGCCTTGCTAGGCGGTACAGAAGGAGGAGGCGTTCCGCTCTCCATCATCTCTGGAAGAAGATCCCCCGAGGACGAGCTCTGCTGAGAAGGGCTGAGGTCCGAACTACAAAGTAAGGTTTCGGTTAAAACTTCTCAGATATAAATCAAGGATTTCTCTTAAAAGAAAAACTCTTCTTCTACTTACAGCTCGCTGGAGAGCTGGTCCCTTTGAGGGTTTAGTTCGGCCGAGGGGCTCCCCGGCGTCGGGCCCTCTGACAAGGATTCTTTCCCCCGCTTCGAGGCTACGGTCTCTGGGTCGTCAGAGGCGGCCCTTTTCTTTCCCTTAGGAGGGGAATTGTCGATTCCCCCCTTCGGAATGGCCTCTTTCGAGGAGGCCATGGTTTCCTTGTCCTCCCCCTTATTTCCCTCTAAAGGCACTACCTCCAGCATCCTGACTAGCACGGGATCCAGCCTGGTTTCGGGAAGGGGAGCCGGACACCTGATCAGCTTCGCCTTCGCTATCCACTCCTGCTTAAAAGGAGAAGCGCTGTTAAGAGCAAGTCAATTATGCGGATAGAAGGTCCGGGCACAAGGTCACTTACTTGAGTATCCGGGCGATTGCGGCTTAAACCTATGTCCTTGGTCAAATCCGGACTCACTTATTGTGATCCGAAGAACAGTTTATACATCTCCGCGGGCGTCGCGCCCATAAAATCCCGGAGAGCTTGCGGTCCCTCTGGATTGAACTCCCACAGACGAAGGGGGCGACGTTGGCCGGGCAGTGTCCGGCGAATCAGCATGACTTGTGTCACCTTGACCAGGTTGAGGTCTCCTTCCAAGAGATCCTTAATGCGGCCCTGCAGCAGAGGTACGTCTTTGGGCAAGCCCCGATCTAACCCTGTGTTGATCCACGACGCTAGCCGCGGTGGGGGACCCGAGCGAAAGGCAGGAGGCGCCACCCATGCGGTGCCCCGAGGGGCGGTGATATAGAACCACTCCTGTTGCCACAAGCCAAGCTCCTCTTGAAAAGCGCCCTCGGGCCATGGAGCATCGGCATTTCTTTTTATAGCAGCGCCTCCGCACTCTTCGTGGCGCCCCTCGATCATATTCGGTTCTACTTTGAAGGTCTTGAGCCATAATCCGAAGTGAGGGGTAACACGGAGGAACGCTTCGCACACAACAACGAACGAGGAGATATGGAGGTTGGACTCCGGAGCTAAGTCGTGGAATTCCAGCCCATAATAAAACATCAGACCCCTTACAAAGGGATCCATTGGGAAGCCTAATCCCCGAAGGAAGTGGGATACGAATACCACACTCTCACCGGGCTGAGGGCTAGGGATCACCTGTCCTTGAACAGGCAACCTGTGGGAAGTCTTGCCGGTCAGGAATTTAGCTTCCCTCAACCTTAATACGTCCTCCTCCGTGACGGAAGAGGGCATCCATCGGCCTTGGAGGTCGGAACCGGACATTGTCGAAGGTCCGGTGCGCCTGGAATCTGGAAGCCTAGGGTGTTGGAACTCGAGGCGACGGGCGAACTCGTTTTGAGAGTAGAAGAAGGGAACAGGGTCTTGGTCTCTTTATAAGAGGTAGAATACCAAGAGCCCTCCCCATAACCGTCTTGGACTAGCCTTTAATTAAGGCAAAAGTGCTAACGGGCACGATTGGGTTACCCACGTCCGTATTGATGAGAATCCCGTTAAAGGGGGCACACGATCTCTGCTTTGACAAGACGTGCCAAGGAAACCGCCTCGCTAAACACGCTGAGGTGGAACAATGAAAACAATTTATATAAAGAGCTTGGCCGCAGTGTTATGACGCACTGCGGAATACGTCTGCAGATTTGATTTGTGTTAATATTATTCTCTATATGGCAATATGTGGAAACTTATTTTGCAGAGCCGGACACTATTTTTGGTGTTTACAATCTTCTTGAAGAACTTGGAGGAGGAACCCGCCTTGCAATGCCGAAGACAATCTGCACGCCGGACTCGTCGTCATTGAAGCCTGATTCAGGGGCTACTGAGGGAGTCCTGGATTAGGGGGTGTTCGGATAGCCGGACTATACCTTCAGCCGGACTCCAGGACTATGAAGATACAAGATTGAAGACTTCATCCCGTGTCCGGAAGGATCTTTCCTTGGCGTGGAAGGCAAGCCAGGCGTGCGGATATTCAAGATCTCCTACCATTGTAACCGACTCTGTGTAACCCTAACCCTATCCGGTGTCTATATAAACCGGAGGGTTGTAGTCCGTAGGCCAACCATCATCATACACAATCATACCATAGGCTAGCTTCTAGGGTTTAGCCTCCTTGATCTCGTGGCAGATCTACTCTTGTACTACCCATATCATCAATATTAATCTAGCAGGAGTAGGGTTTTACCTCCATCGAGAGGGACCGAACCTGGGTAAAATAAAGTGTCCCTTGTCTCCTGTTATCATCCGACCTTGACGCACAGTTCGGGACCCCCTACCCGAGATCCTCCGGTTTTGACACCGACAGCGACGAAGCATTTCTGGGGTCATCAGAGCACCTTGGTCGATGGCTGGGGCTGACCTCAAGGTCTCGATCGGTTGTCCGAACAGCACGACTGGGTTGTCGGCGTCGGGCTCATCTTCTCTTCTTGCCGGGGCTCGGCGAACTAGTTCTCCACGAGCTGAGATCAGATCAAGGGTGATTTGATCGAATAGACCCTCTAGTGCACTTACATAGCGCACCATATGCAATAATGCAGGATCTGTCTCGTGGTCTCCGTTGGCAACTTGGGGTGGTCTACCATACCCGCCACGGCTGGGGTAGTAGTAGAACGAGCGACAGTTAACTATGGGTGACAGGTGCCTGAGTTGAACTATAGCCTCTCGAGCAGCTAGTTGGATGGCTTGTGGCTCAAAGGAAGCTGTCCTTCCGGTGAACCTGTAGGTGCGTTCCGGCGATAGACCCCTACCATAGACGTGCACAGTGGCCCAGAACTGACGGCTTTCACCACTCATGGGCCCTTGGTACACAACATATTCTGGGGGCTCCTCTAACGCGAAGGCACGACGGGTGAGGTTTGCTAGCACGGTCACAAAACCTCCAAGGTTGGTTGCAGTGGTCTCATTGTGAACAATGGGGCCAGGCATTCTTCCTCGGTTTGGGGTAGAGGCTGTGCTGTGCTGGGCTGAGGCTAGCATGCCCTTTTTATAGAAAAAGGGGATGGAGTCTTCCTTCGCACGCTTGCGAAAAAGACTATTAAGAGGCCGGTTACTGACGCGTGATCGACAGGCTAGGCTGATAGGTTGGGCACCGAATGCCAAAAGGTGTCGGGCCCACTGTGTGGCTATCTTGCACGAGAAGCTTGGCCGGGGTTTAGTTAAGGTATGCTAGGTTGGTTAATCTAGGTTTTCCGACCTGGCTAAGGTAGGATTAGCCAATGGTCAGCCTGGCTCTGATACCAAGTTTGTCAGGACTGGATTTTCGGGATATAGTTTCCCAGAAAATGGCCCTTGTGCTCACCAGCCCCAGGATTACTGTTAGCTGATGAGGTACCAACTTGATACATAAACTCCAAGCAAAAATACAGGATATGAAGTACAAGACCATTCTTGCCTATGAGTATAACAAATGGTTTCTAGTGGTTGCTGGCGGAAGCGGTTTTACGGATCATTAGCGTCTATGGGACTCCATTTCCCACAGGAATAGCTGAACTGGATAACTCCTATCTTCGCGAGGCTGCTATCTCCATTGCGTAGGTTCCGGGGCTGTCATCGCAACGCTCCTCTCCACGCAAGAAATCTAGCGAAGACAATAGCCAGGGACAAGCCAGTGAGTACTTTTGAATATACTCTCAAACATTGAGAGCATGTGTGAGGGAGTCCTGGATTAGGGGGTGTTCGGATAGCCGGACTATACCTTCAGCCGGACTCCAGGACTATGAAGATACAAGATTGAAGACTTCGTCCCGTGTCCGGAAGGATCTTTCCTTGGCGTGGAAGGCAAGCTAGGCGTGCGGATATTCAAGATCTCCTACCATTGTAACCGACTCTGTGTAACCCTAACTCTATCCGGTGTCTATATAAATCGGAGGGTTGTAGTCCGTAGGACAACCATCATCATACACAATCATACCATAGGCTAGCTTCTAGGGTTTAGCCTCCTTGATCTCGTGGTAGATCTACTCTTGTACTACCCATATCATCAATATTAATCTAGCAGGAGTAGGGTTTTACCTCCATCGAGAGGGCCCGAACCTGGGTAAAATAAAGTGTCCCTTGTCTCCTGTTACCATCCGACCTTGACGCACAGTTTGGGACCCCCTACCTGAGATCCGCCGGTTTTGACACCGACATTGGTGCTTTCATTGAGAGTTCCTCTGTGTCGTCGCTTTTAGGACCGATGGCTCCTTTGATCATCAACAACGATGAGGTCCAGGGTGAGACTTTCCTCCGCGGACAAATCTTCGTCTTCGGCGGCTTCACTCTGCGGGCCAATTCGCTTGGTCGTCTGGAGCAGATCAAAAGCTACGCCCCTGGCCATCAAGTCAGGTTTGGAAGCTTAAAGTACACGGCAGATATCCGCGGAGACTTGATCTTCGACGGGTTCGAGCCACAGCCAAGCGCGCCGCACTACCTCGAGGGGCATGATATAGCTCTGCCTCCGAATAGTGCCCTGGAGGCCGCACACGCACCGGCCCCGATCCTCGACTCGGAGCCCGCTGCGTTCTTTGAGGATGAACGGTTGGACGTCACCTCGGGGGCTGCGATCTTGAAGGCGATCGAGCCGAATGCCAGCCCCGCACTCCGCACGGCCCATGACTCCAAGGAGTCGGATTCTTCTCCGAACTCCGGGCCTCCCGTGCCCCTGCCGATCGAATCCGATTGGGCGCCTATAATGGAGTTCACCGCCACGGACATCTTTCGGCACTCACCTTTCGGTGATATCCTGAATTCTCTCAAGTCTCTCTCTCTATCAGGAGAGCCCAGGACGGACTATGGTCTGCGAGGTTGGGATTCGGACGACGAAGAAATTCAAAGCCCACCCACCACCCACTTAATAGCCACTGTCGATGATTTAACTGACATACTTGACTTCGGCTCCGAAGACTTCGACGGTATGGACGACGAAGGAGGAGACGAACAAGAACCAGCACCTATAGGGCGCCGGACCACCACCTCGTCATATGACATATATATGGTGGACACTCCAAAGGATGGAGATGGCGATGGAACAGCGGAGGATGACACCTCGAAAAAACAGCCAAAGCGCCGGCGTCAACGGCGCCGCTCTAAATCCCGCCATAGCAGAAACGGTGATTCTGGCACGGGAGACAATACTACCCCGGATAGCGCCGAAGAACACCAAATCCAACAAGATTTGGCGCAGGAAGATGGAGAAGCCAGCCCTCATGAGAGAGCGGCAGAGCGAGAGGTTGAGGATGATAACTACATGCCTCCCTCCAAAGACGAGGCAAGCCTCGACGTCGACTAATTCGTTATACCATCAGACCCCGCCGAACAAGAGCGTTTCAAACGCAGGCTTCTAGCCACGGCGAATAGCCTAAAGAAAAAGCAGCAACAACTTAGAGCTGATCAAGATTTGCTAGCTGACAGATGGACTGAAGTCCTTGCGACCAAAGAGTTTGAACTCGAGCGCCCCTCCAAAAATTATCCTAAGCGCAGGCCGCTACCCCAATCAGAGGAGGAAGCACCTACATTACCAATGCATGACATGGCAGACCGGCCACCTCGCAGCCGCGACAGAGAGGCCTGTCGAACCTCTAAACAAGCCATGCCCCGGTGCCGCTCAACTAAGGCACGGGAAAATGAGCCAGACCTGCGAGACGTACTGGAGGATAAAGCAAGGCAAACAAGATCGATCTATGGATCGCGCAGACGCCCGTCGACACGTGATGATGATCTTCACTCCGGACACAATAAATCCGGCCGGGCCGAACACAACAGGCATAGCTCTTCCGAGCTGCGTCGTGACATAGCCCAGTACAGGGGCGCCGCACACCCACTATGCTTCACAGATGAAGTAATGGATCATAAAATCCCAGAGGGTTTCAAACCCGTAAACATCGAGTCGTACGATGGTACGACAGATCCGGCAGTATGGATTGAAGATTATCTCCTTCACATCCACATGGCACGTGGCGACGATCTACACGCCATCAAATATCTCCCCCTCAAGCTCAAAGGACCAGCCCGGCACTGGCTTAACAACCTACCAGCGGACTCAATCGGTTCTTGGGAGGACCTGGAAGCCGCATTCTTCGACAACTTCCAGGGGACCTATGTGCGGCCACCGGACACCGACGACCTAAGCCACATAATTCAGCAGCCAGAAGAATCGGCCAGGCAATTCTGGACACGGTTCCTAACAAAGAAAAATCAGATAGTCGATTGTCCGGACGCAGAGGCCCTAGCAGCCTTCAAACATAACATCTGCGACGAATGGCTTGCCCGGCACCTGGGACAGGAAAAGCCAAAATCTATGGCAGCCCTCACGACACTCATGACCCGCTTTTGCGCGGGCGAAGATAGCTGGCTAGCTCGCAGCAACAACTTATCAAAGAACCCTGGTAATTCGGATACCAAGGACAAAAGTGGCAGGACACGTCGAAACAAGCAAAAGCGCCGCGTTAGCAGCGACAACAATGAGGATACGGCAGTAAACGCCGGATTCAGAGGCTATAAATCCGGTCAGCGGAAAAAGCCATTTAAAAAGAATACCCAGGGCCCGTCCAGTTTGGACCGGATACTCGACCGCTCGTGCCAGATTCATGGCACCCCCGAAAGGCCAGCCAATCACACCAACATGGATTGTTGGGTGTTCAAGCAGGCAGGCAAGTTAAGAGCCGAACACAAAGACAAGGGGCTGCATAGCAACGACGAGGAGGAGCCCAGGCCGCCGAACAACAATGGACAGAAGGGGTTTCCCCCACAAGTGCGGACGGTGAACATGATATACGCGACCCACATTCCCAAGAGGGAGCGGAAGCGTGCGCTACGGGACGTATACGCGATGGAGCCAGTCGCCCCAAAGTTCAACCCATGGTCCTCCTGCCCGATCACTTTTGATCGAAGGGACCACCCCACTAGCATCCGTCACGACGGTTTTGCCGCATTGGTTCTTGACCCAATCATTGACGGATTTCATCTCATAAGAGTCCTCATGGACGGCGACAGTAGCCTGAACCTGCTTTACCAGGATACAGTGCGGAAAATGGGCATAGATCTATCAAGGATCAAGCCCACAAGGACGACCTTTAAAGGCGTCATACCAGGTGTAGAGGCCAATTGCACAGGCTCTGTAACACTTGATGTGGTCTTCGGATCTCCGGATAACTTCCGAAGCGAAGAGTTAATCTTCGATATAGTCCCGTTCCGCAGTGGCTATCACGCCCTGCTCGGACGATCCGCATTCGCTAAATTCAATGCGGTGCCGCACTACGCATATCTCAAGCTCAAGATGCCAGGCCCTCGAGCAGTAATTACGGTCAACGGAAACACTGAACGCTCCCTCCGTACGGAGGAGCACACGGCGGCCCTCGCAGTGGAAGTACAAAGCAGCCTTTCAAGGCAACTCTCCAGTCCGGCCGTTAAAAAGCCGGACAATGCAAAGCGCGCCCGGAGTAACCTGCAACAAGACCGCCTGGCACGTTCGGAGCAAGCGTAGCAATATGGCCCCAACCCCAGCCATCGCAACATAGCGGAGCTAGTACCTCGAGTACACAATTACGCCCTTGAAATTCCATGGGCACAGGGGGAGGGGCACATTAACGGCATGCTTACAATACGACGTCAAACGTACTAGGGGCTGCCGGATTTTTTTTACTTTTAGGACTCCACACTCTGGATAACCTGTTCGGCTTTGCTACCGCACAGACGATGCAAGACCCAGGGAAGCAGACAAAGCTACGCCGCATTATGGAACTCTCAAGTGGTCTCTATTTCGAGCGATATATCTGTTTCTAAATTCCGCGGCTTTGATAAATAGCCTCTCTATAAACAATGCATAACTTTTCGCCTATTTTTTTGCATTGTCCTCTTTTAATATATATGTTCATTAAATAAACATGATCGCAACCGTACACCATGGTACGGAAAAACATGCCAGGGGCTTCATTACCCTTCTATCTGGTGTGAGAAGTCCGTACACTTTCACAAGTGCAGCACCCCAAACTAATAGCACTATATGCATCGGCTCCGAATCATGATTTTGGTCACATGTTGGGTTTGCCCGGCTCCTATGTTTTGGTGCCTTACGTTCCGCTATATCGGCTAAGGTACCACTAGGAGAACCACTGCCATTGTGCCCTGGTTCAGCTGGGTTAAGCACCTCAGTGGAGAAAGCTAAAACAGACTGTCATGATAAGGCGTGAGACCGGTCGCTGTTCGAGAGGTTTTTCGAGTCCTTAAAGACTTATGCCGCTTCGAGCGAGGAGCTGGCTATGTCCGGCCAAAGGCGTGGATAACGCCCCGAATTTGGCCTTCCGAACTAGGGGCTTCGCCAAAATTTAAAATTATAACGTTCTATGGCTAAGTGAGAGTGTTCAAGCATTATAGTCCGATTGCCTGGTTCGTTGTGCTAAGCGCCTCCCTCGAAGGACCCAACTATGGGAAAAAGAGCCCTCAGGTTTATCCCGAACACCCCAACACTAGTGGCATGGGGGCAGAAGCCGACGACTGGCCATCTCTCAATTTTTGATGAACGGCCGCACAGAAAATAATATTTTAAATTCAATAAGCATTGCTTAGCGCATATGAACAAGTTTTCAGCGCACATGATACAAACGAGCGATTTCATTCAAATACTACATCTTTAGTACATTCATCCGCGACAAGGCGGGCTCCAGCAAGAACTTCCTTGTAGTAGTTCTCGGGCTTGCGATGCTCCTTCTCCGGCGGCGGCCCGTCCTTCACCAGCTTCTCTCCGTCCAGCTTACCCCAGTGTACCCTTACACGGGCAAGGGCCCTCCGGGCACCTTCAATGCAGGCGGAGCGCTTGATGACCTCAAGCCGTGGACAGGCCTCCACCAGCCGCCGCACTAGCCCGAAATAGCTCCCAGGCAGGGCCTCTCCAGGCCACAGCCGAACTAGTAAGCCCTTCATGGCCTGTTCGGCCGCCTTGTAGAGCTCAACCAGCTGTTTCAGCTGATCGCTCAAAGGCACAGGGTGTCCGGCCTCAGAATACTGAGACCAGAACACACTCTCCATCGAGCTTCCCTCTTCAGCTCGGTAGAACGCGACGGTGTCGGATACGCTGCGGGGAAGATCGGCGAACGCCCCTGGAGAACTCCGGATTCGGGTAAGTAACAAGTAGTTTACTTTTATATTCCTACTTTGCATTAAGAATGCCTTACCCGTTGCTATCTTTTTCACCTCCTCCAACTCTTGGAGGGCCTTTTGGGCTTCGTCCCTGGCACTCTTGGCGGTCTCAAGGGCCGACGCGAGCTCGGATGCTTGCGCTTTTGACTCAAGCTTCAAACTCTCATGTTTTTTCATGAGAGCTTGCAGCTCTTGCTGCACCTCGCCGACCTGAACCCCAAGCCTTTCTCGCTCGGCGCGCTCCTCGGCCGTTTTCTTTCCGGCCTCAGCCAGCGCCTGCTTCAGGGTTGCCACCTCGGTTGTGGCCCCTACAATAAGCAGTACAATCCTGTTATTTCTTTCTGCAATCAAGCCTCTCTATAGGCACCCTTTTTCTTTTTTTAGGGTATTTCTTACCTTCTTTCTCCTTGAGCTGCCGTTTGGCAAGGCCGAGCTCTTGCTCGGTCCGCCCGAGGTCCTTTTTAAGGACATCCACCTGCGCAGTCAGTGCGGCGGTGGACAGCAGCGAAGCCTGCATACGCATATTTGACTTTTTGTTGTTAGACTCCTGCGAAAATTACTAGATCCTATATTCGGCTTTTCTTTCCGAACACCGAACAGAGCATCAGGGGCTACTGTCTATGCGGTAATAATTTGACATATTTTTACTTACCTCGAAGCCTGTTAGAATGCTAGCGCAAGCTTCAGTCAGTCCGCTCTTGGCGGACTGAACCCTTTGGATCACCGTACTCATAACAGTACGGTGCTCCTCGTCGATGGCGGCGCCCTCAAGCACCTCCAGCAGATTGTCCGGCGCCTCTGGTTGGACGGAGGTCGCCGGCTCAGACGGCTTACTCCTCTCGGAAGGAGTTCGCCCACCGCGGACCGGGACTGTCGAGTGCGGCACGGTGTCCGGCACAAAGCCGGACTTGGAGCCCTGGGGGGTTTCATCCCCTTTACTCCTGGGGTCCGGAGGATTGCCTTGCGGCTCCTCCAGGACTATCTCCTCCTGCCCTGGAGCTTGGCGGGATGCCACTTCGGCGTCGTCCGCCCTGCAGGGGGAGACAACGGGCAGAACAGAGTTCACGTCCGACGAATCTAGGGAGCTGCTCAACGAATCGTCGAGTTCGGCCCGGGGCGGGCTGCATAAATTACGAGCGATATTAGGGAAAGCCGCGCATTAAAAGAATATCATGAGTCACTCTGGTATATAAGTACTTACGATTTCGCCGGACGCTTGGTTCTGTCCGGCCACTCCTCTCCGCCCTCTTCGGCGTTGTGGAAGTAGTCCGGCGGAGGGGTCTTCCTTTTCCTCGACCCCTCGGCCTCCCCCGTTGGGGTGGCCTTCTTCTTCTTTTCTCCCCCCGCTGGGAGGGGGAGAGCTTTCTTGTTCCTCCTCCTCGTTTTCACGAGAGGAGAGCGTCGTGGACTCGTCAGATGACGAGTCCGACACCACCATGTTGCAGGAACTCTTTCGAGTCCTGGTGATTTTCTTCTTCTTGGCCTTCTTCTCCGGCACCACATAAGGTGCCGGAGCCAGCAGCTTCACTAAGAGAGCCGGGGCTAGGTCTTCAGGCAGGGGAGCCGAACAGTTAATTGGTCCGGATATCGCCCGCACGGCCTGTCAAAGGCAAAGGGAGTTTAGATCCCGCATAGAGTTAATCTATGAAAAAGAGCTCAACGAACCTGTCAAAGGTATAGATAGCTTACCTTGCTGGCGTGACGCTGCGAGCTGTATCCGCGGTCCTCGGAAGCGAATGTGGGTGACTCGGCGCCTTGGGTCAGCACCTTCCAGACGTCTTCATACGTCGCGTCGAAGAGCCTACTGAGGGTTTGGTGCTGCGCCGGGTCGAATTCCCACAAAGTAAAATCCCGTTGTTGGCACGGGAGGATCCGGCGAATGAGCATGACCTGGATCACATTGATCAGCCGGATTGGCCTGTTCACCAGGGACTGGATGCACGTTTGCAACCCAGTCACTTCTTCCTCGTTGCCCCATGACATGCCCGTCTCTTTCCAGGACATGAGCCGCGTGGGGGGTCCGGATCTGAATTCGGGGGCTGCGACCCATTTTGAATCGCGCGGCTCGGTGATGTAAAACCACCCGGCTTGCCACCCCTTTAAGGACTCCACAAGGGAGCCCTCGAACCAGAGGACGTTGGTTATCTTGCCAGCCATAGCGCCTCCGCACTCCGCTTGGCTGCCGCGCACCACCTTGGGCTTGACGTTGAAAGTCTTGAGCCAAAGGCCGAAATGGGGGCGGACGCGGAGGAAGGCCTCACACACGACGATAAACGCCGAGATGTTGAGGACGAAGTTCGGGGCCAGATCGTGGAAATTCAGGCTGTAGTAGAACATGAGCCCCCGGACAAATGGGTGAAGTGGAAAGCCCAGTCCGCGGAGGAAGTGGGGAAGAAAAAACTACCCTCTCATGGGGCCCTGGGGTAGGAAGAAGCTGCCCCTTCTCAGGAAGCCGATGCGGGATGTTGTAGGATCGGAACTATGTCTAAAGGGGGGGTGATTAGACTACTTGACCAAATAAAAACTTAACCTTTTCCCAATTTTAGTTCTTGGCAGATTTTAGCAACTTTAGGACTAGTCAAGCAATCATCACACAATTCAAGCAAGCATGCAAAGAGTATATAGGCAGCGGAAAGTAAAGCATGCAACTTGCAAGAATGTAAAGGGAAGGGTTTGGAGAATTCAAACACTATTGGAGACACGGAAGTTTTTCCCGTGGTTCGGATAGGTGGTGCTATCCTACATCCACGTTAGTGGAGACTTCAACCCACAAAGGGTAACGGTTGCGCGAGTCCACGGAGGGCTCCACCCACGAAGGGTCCACGAAGTAGCAACCTTGTCCATCCCACCATGGCCATCGCCCACGAAGGACTTGCCTCACTAGCAGTAGATCTTCACGAAGTAGGCGATGTCCTTGCCCTCACAAACTCCTTGGTTCAACTCCACAATCTTGTCGGAGGCTCCCAAGTGACACCTAGCCAATCTAGGAGACACCACTCTCCAAGAAGTAACAAATGGTGTGTTGATGATGAACTCTTTGCTCTTGTCCTTCAAATGATAGTCTCCCCAACACTCAACTCTCTCTCACAGGATTTGGATTTGGTGGAAAGAAGATTTGAGTGGAAAGCAACTTGGGAAAGGCTAGAGATCAAGATTCATATGGTAGGAATGGAATATCTTGGTCTCAACACATGAGTAGGTGGTTCTCTCTCAGAACATATGAGTTGGAAGTGTATATGTGTTCTGATGGCTCTCTCCACAAATGAAGAGGAGGTGGAGGGGTATATATAGCCTCCACTTAAAATCCAATCGTTACACACAATTTACCAATCTCGGTGGGACCGAAACAACAAACTCGGTCGGACCGAAAAGGTAAACCTAGTGACCGTTAGAGTTTTTTGGTGGGACTGACATGCATCTCGGTAGGACCGATATGGTTAGGGTTTGGGCATAACCTAATCTTGGTGAGACCGATTACACAAACTCGGTGAGACCGATTTGGTAATTAGCTAACCAGAGAGTTGGTCAGGCAAACTCGGTGGGACCGATTTGCTCTTTCGGTGAGACCGAAAAGTTACAAAAGGGAAACAGAGAGTTTGCATTGCAATCTCGGTGGGACCGATCCGCTCTTTCGGTGAGACCGAAAAGTTACGAAAAGGAAACAGAGAGATTGCAATCCCATCTCGGTGAGACCGAGATCCCTATCGGTGAAACCTATTTGCTAGGGTTTTGGCAGTGGCTTATGACATATGAAGACTAGATGGCATCGGATAGAAAGAATCGGTATGACCGAGTTTGGCTTAGGGTTTAGGTCATATGTGGATATGGGAAAGTAGTTGAGGATTTTGGAGCATATCATTAAGCACATAAGGCAAAGATCTCATTAAGCAACACCTCATCCCTCCTTGATAGTATTGGCTTTTCCTATGGACTCAATGTGATCTTGGATCACTAAAATGTAAAAGGAAGTGTCTTGAGCTTTTGAGCTTGAGCCAATCCTTTGTCCTTAGTATTTTGAGGGTTCCACTTTCACCATTCATGCCATGCCAATCACTGAGCTTTCCTGAAATAGTTATCTTGGAATATCATTAGCTCAATGAGCTATATGTTGTTATGAATTACCAAAACCACCTAGGGATAGTTGCACTTTCAATCTCCCCCTTTTTGGTAATTGATGACAACATATAGATCAAAGCTTCGACAAATGATAATAAGAATGAATTACATCGTCGCTTTGAGAAGTATGTGATAAGTAAGAGCTCCCCCTAAATTTGTGCATATTTAAAATTTTCTTTGGACTGCAAATGCACAAGAAGTTAGAATTATGGGTTACTCTTCCATGTCACATACATCTTGGTGGAGCGCTCAAAATGATTAATAATGAAATACATGCACTCATCACCAAGGCAAAGTGAATGATCACATAAGATAGATAAGATATATCAAGCATGCATAAGTGTAGCTTATGATCAAACACATGATCATCAATGTCTCACAAGCATATCAAAGTATCTCAACCAAAAGCAAACAAAGTTTTAAGGACCACCAAATAAAAGCAAGAGAGAATAAAAGCAACACTCTCTCTCGAAGCCTATAATCTATACATTTTTCTCCCCCTTTGGCAACAAGTTACCAAAAAGTTCCTAGAAAATGCATAGTGCTAGATCGACACTCAGGCTTGATCTTCAGGTGGTGGTGGAGTCTGGATCACTCCAAGGACGAAGGCTTCCGTAGATGCTGTTGGAGTTGGAGCTGAAGTGGATGCTGGAGCAGGTTGGGTTGGTGCTGCGGCTGGTGCTGAGGCGGTTGCTCTTGTGTCAGGAACTGGCACTGCAGACGACCTTGGACCTCATGGCACTCTGGCAAATGCATCCGTGGTTGTCTTCCCTCTCCTCTCCTGCATGTCATCTTGGAGTTGCTCCATTGCAGTCTGAATCTCTGTCACCTTGATATCCAAGTCATAGAACTTCTATTCTATGATTCTCTCTAAGCTTGCCTGGTTCTGAGTTAGGTTGGCCAAACCTTTCTCAATCCGCAGGGTGGATGCAATCAGGTAACTAAGCTGCTCTTGCTTGGTTTTCAAGAAGTATTCAGATGCCTCCTCTTGAGTTGGCATCCTTGCAGCTTTCTCCTTCCTTGCCTTCTCCTTCTGTGCTTGTGCATGGGCTGAAGATGGTTCATCTTTGTTCATCACAACCTCATTGTCTTCAAAATCAGGATGAATAGGCAGATGTTCCTTATCCAAAAGATATATGCCAGTGCCCATCTTGGAGTTGATCAGTTCCTGGATCTGAGCGGCATATCCACAGCTCCTCTTCTGGTCTGCTGCAGCCCTCTTGATTGTTTCTATCATAAGGCTCATGACTTTGAACTTCTGAGGCACATCAAAGATATGAAGCAAATTGATTGCATGGCCTCTGATCATCTTGTGATCACCTGACTTGGGCAACAGAGTGTGCCTTAAGATCCAATTGATGGTTGGCAATCCTGACAGAAGATAGTGTACAGATCCATACTTGAAAGTTTCAAGTGCCTTGTCAGGGATCTCTTTGTACATGTTGATCATGGAGTTGTGGTCCATCTTCTTCTTGGAATAGACATCCAAGTCATCTTCATTTTCCTCTGGGGCATTGATCAACTTTGCTCATTCCTCAACAGTTGAGTGGTACCTTGTACCTTCAGACATCCATGTGATCCTTCCATCTGGGTAAAAGTGTGCTGTGGAGTAGAACTGCATGATAAGTTCCTCATTCCACTTTGTGAGCTTTTGCCCAACAAAGTCTGCTACTCCACACGCCTTAAAGCTGTCCTGCACTCCAGGGTAGTGCTCTTCGTTGTCCTTGATGTATTGCCAATCGACCCATCTCATGTCACATACAATGGGCTTCTTGTCTAACAAGACTGTCTCATAGAAGTCCTGCTGTTCCTTAGTATGGAACATGTAGTCTACAGCAGTTCTAGGGATCCTCTGCTCTCCATTTTCTCAATCCAGAGTCTCTCCTGACTTTCATATCCTCAGCCACAGGATGAGCATCATTGTGGTCTGGGATCTTGGGCTTCAATTTTCTCAGCACTTGGCCTTCCTCTTCTTCTGCAGGTTCAGGCACTGGGGCCTTGTTTTTCTCAGCAGCTGGGATGCTCCTAGTATTCCTCTTTGGTTTTGGCTTTGGAGCTGGCTTGGCCTTGGAAGCAGACTTGGGGGCTTCCTTTGGCTTAGATGCAGCTGCTCCTGATCTAATGGCATCACCCATCAGCTTGGGTGCCTTAGGTGCTGGTGCAGCACCTTCCTCTTCTTCTTCTTCTTCTTCTTCTTCTTCTTCTTCTTCTTCTTCTTCTTCTTCATCAGAAGAATGCTGTTCAAATTCAGCCATGGGATCTACTTTCTTGCACCATCCGCCTCTTTTCCTTTCTTTCTTTGTTTCAGCTGCAACTGGCTCTTTGGGTGCAGGCTTCTCAAGAATCTTTGTTGAGGCTCTGGCCTTTGGCATGGGCTGCCTGCCTGCTGGCCTTTTGACCTTTAAGCCTGGCTTGATGGCTGCAGCCGAGCCATATTCTTTCTTCAGCACAACTCTCTTGGAAGTTGCCTCATCCTCTGCCACATAATCTTCATCCTCTGAGTCTGAAGTTCTCTTCTTTCTCTGTCTTGTGGTAGCTTTTGGCAGATTGCTAGGGGTGCTCCTGCTGCCATCATCTGAGGAACTGGAGGGACTAGTGCCCTCACTCATGTGCACAAGCTGCTCTTACTGATTCTGACTATCACTTTGATCTGACATGATGAATAAGCTGACTGCTGACTGCTGACCCCCGTGAATAGTTTATAGATGAGGTAGAGTGGATGAGCATCACAAAATGCAGAGATTTTTGCAAAAAGAATGATTCAAAAACTTAGTTTAAGTTTCCCACAGAAAGCATCTCGGATCTACCGATTTTTAAACTCGGTGATACCGAAGCAGTTTTTGGAACCTAAACTAGTGAACTCGGTCAGACCGAGTCACAGTTCAGTGGCACCGAGACTGCTAGGGTTTCACAAAGTTCAAAAATCGGTCACACCGATTAGTTACACTCGGTCAGACCGAGTTTCACTTGTGCAATGGCATAGGCCAAATCGGTGGGACCGAGTTTTTCAACTCGGTGGGTCCGAGATGGTTTTGGCGGAAACCTAACCCTAAAATTTTCGAATCAAAACTAATCTACGAGTTCTTTGACTGGATAGAAGTTTATCAATCATGGCAAGAATCATTATGATCACAGTGTGCTAGGAATCGGATTGGGGAATAGCACAAAGATCGAGTCCATACCCTAGTTTGGCGGAGACTCGCTACGGGGGCAACAACGGGGTTGATTCCCGTTGACGGCGACGGAGACCAGCGACTGGAGGCTGCTAGCGGCGAGGAGACGATCCGGAGACCACGTCGGCAAAGCGAGCTATGGCGCGGGCGAAGAGGTTCGGAGAAATTTCCAAAATTTTGCCCGTGTCTATATATAGCCCGACCCCGTCGGTGTGACCAAGTGGAACAACTCGGTGGCACCGAGATGCAAAACTATGTACAGTTATTGCAACTCGGTGTGACCGAATAGTTCAAATCGGTTGCACCGAGATTAAAAATTTAGATCAACTTGATGATCTCGGTAGGACCGAAAGTGGGGTATCGGTCAGACTGAAAATCACAAAGAGGTTTTGGAAGTTTAACTCTATGACGAATCGGGGACTCCGAGTGCTCCTCACACAGAGTGGTTCGAATCTGACTTGATCAATTTTGTGATGTAGCATGAATAGAGTTTGAGACGAGAAAAGCATAGATAGCTAGAGGGGGTTCTTAGGCATTCTTGTCCATCCACTTGGCAAAAGAACAATAAAACCAAACAATCAAAACAACAAGTGGATGTCCTCGAATGATTAAAATATGCAACCAACATGCTCACACAATAAAATGGCAATTGAAATATGTGACAAAACATGCACAGCCAATTCTAGCATCTATCAAGCAATTTGCGATGACTAGGTCATCTATATATGAGTAGATTGACTTAGGAGTCAAATGAGAACATTTGATCATAGGTCATACTCATCATTTAAGCTCAAGTGGGGTTACCACTTTTACATAAAGCATTGTTGTGTTCACATCATTAGAGTCGCTTTAGCTCAAGTCTTAGAGTAAAGCTCCCCCTAGATGTGATATCCCCCCGAAGAGGGATGAACTAACCTTGGGTTTTGTCGATGATGACTTCATGTAGATGTTGAAGATGTGGATGCTCAATGCTGATGTAGATCACTTGGAGCTATCCTTTTGAGTGAATTGCACTTTCAATACCTACATGGGTTAGTCCCACAAGGAACAAGCAAGTATATCCATAGACATAGAGTGATGCACATACAAGATGATGTCTATGAAAGCTTTTAGGTTACCTTGTCCCTTGACTTACCAACAAGAGGGTTTGTGACTCCTTGAACTAGTGCAAGATGTGGAAGTTGATTGCACTTGTTCTTGCCAAGATGATAAGAGTGAAGTTTGTTGGCAGAGTCACCCTCAAGAACTCTCTAGTTCTTCTTCTTTTGGATCCACACCATCTTGATGGGAATCCTTGGAGTTGTAGTCGTACTTGATGAAGTGGAACTTGAAGTAGTCTTGGGAATCCACTTGACTAAGGTCTTAGGAGCTTCTTCAAATGCATCTATTTCCTCTTGAAGCTTGTCCTTGCCTTTTTGCTTGTAGTCTTGTGGTGGAAGATCATCTTGAGTTTGTGTCCCCTTGAAAGAAGTTGGGTCATACTTCTCTTGTTGAGGAACAAACTTTGTCTTGGGGTATTGATCTTCTTCCCACTCAACTCCTTTGGCATTGAACTTTCGTTCAAAACCAACACCTTGATTCTTCCGGTGCCTTCCTTGCTTGCGTACAATCTCCTTGAATTGCTTACTTCCGGCAAGGCTTTTGTACACTCCTTTCTCTATGATTTCCTTCAATATGCTATTTTCTTGCTCAAGTGTAACTTGGCTAAGAGAATCATTAATGGAATCAAGAGAACTACTAGAAGCAACAATATTGGATTTAACATTGTCGGTGTACTAAAGTAGGGGTACCTTAGTACCCCGAACTTGTGCACGGGCAGTAGTAGCGTCCCGCGGCAAGGCTTGCCAGGGGAGCGACAAGAGTCTCCACGGCCCTTTTGTCACATCCCTAACTTCTGGCATTGCATTAGGGTAACCTCATGTGTGCATCATGTTTAAACTTTAAAAGAAACTTGAAATAGGGATTGCCTAAACCCTAGCATTAAAGGAACTCACTAGGTTCAACCCAAATATTTCCAGTAAATCCAAATGGCTTTCAAAAATGTTCATCATTCTTGGAAAAAGCTGGAAACAGTAACCAGTGGTGATGCACATTTTAGCATGACATATTTGGGCTCTGGATTAAATCATATTCTATTTGCATTTGGGCATTTAAATGCTATTTAATATTTTAAATGCTCAGATAATCATGAACTAAAATCTTTACTGTTGGAAATATTCCAAACAGTAGCCTTGAGCAGTTTCATGATTTATGGGTTAGTTTTAGTATTTTAATAAAAGCCCTAAAGACTACAGAATAATAGAAAACAGAATTAAAAGAGAGAGAGAGGAACTTACCTGGGAAGCCCACCTGGCCTGGCACTGTAGCTGCCCAGCTGGGCAAAGCCAGCCCAGCCCATCTCCACCTCCCCTGTCGTCTTCCTCCTCTTGCTAGGAGGACGAAGGGCGCGTGGCCACCGCTCGCGAGCACACGCCTCGCCAGCTCCTGCTTGCCGCCGACGCCCTGGACGCGCTGTACGGCGCCACGCACACCCCCCCGACCCTCTCGTCCTCTCCCCTCTCTCCCTGGATCTCTTTCCCCTCTCCTGCTCTCTCTCTCACCCGCGCCGAGCGCCATCATCGCCGCCGCTTGCTGCTGCCACGGCCACCGCCACTGACTCGCCCCCTCCCCATAACCACAAGCTCCGTATGCTCGCGCTGAAGCTCTTAGGCGAGCCGCCCGACGCCGGAAGCCCTGGATGCCGCCTGCACCGCCGTTCCCCTCCTCGGGCACCCGAGATCGCCGCCGTGATTTCGTCGCCTCCGAGCCGCCCCAAGCACGCTGAGCTCCTCAACGACCTCCCAGTGAGCTCCGACGCATTCCCCCTCTCTTTCCCACGTCTTCCCCGACCTCTAGCCGCGGTTCCGTCAAGGCCGATACTCACCGCCGCCTGAGCTCAACGTCGGCGTGGCTCCGGTGACCAATTGGTCCCGGGCGTGCGTACGTTACGCTCAGGGCATCGCGTGCTGCATCTTCAGCATGCTAGCTCGCTCGCTTGGGCACCGTAGCCGCATCCCCGCACCTGCCCGAGCTCCGGCCGCCGCCCCGAGCTCCGCTCCGGCGAGCTCCGGCCGCCCCTGCCTCTCCCACTTACTCCAGATGACGCGGACGAGGCTCAGCTCCTCGCCCGTGGTCCCCGTTGCTCGAATGGTCGCCGGAGGATGAAACCCGAGCGCCTCCGCCGTCCCTGGCCTCGCCGGCGACGAGCCGCGGGTCAACTCCAGTGAGTTTGACCCAGGGTTGACCACGGTTTGACCTCCCCTGACATGTGGGCCCAGGCCCCTGTCTAATTGTTATTAGCTTAATTAGTGGTTAATTAACCTATTTAACCCCCGGAGTCACTGACATGTGGGCCATGCCCCACTGACACTTTTAGTTAGGATTAAATTAGCACTAACAGTCTCTGTTAATTAACCCAGTCACTGACGTGCGGGTCCCACCGGTCAGTTTGACCTTGACCTGGCGTGTTGACCTGCTGACGTCACTCAGATGTCATGCTGACGCAATATTTCATTTTCTGGTATTAGTTAATTCTAAATATTTGAAAATTTCAGAAAATACCCCAAACTTGAAAAATTCATATAAATTCAACCGTAGCTCAGATTGAAATAATTTATATATGAAAAATTATCAGGAAAATTCAAGGAATCCATCTGTACCATTTTCATGCATGTTTGATCAATATTTGTCCTCTGTTTTGGACAAAACAAATAAAGGGCATTTAAATAATCATATATGGAGTTGGAATTTGAATCATGTATTCAAACCAACTTCATTTAAATCATAGCTAGATGCATTAGCTCAAATCACAGCATATTGCCATGTCATGATCATGCATCATATTGTGGCATTGCATTGATTGTGTTCTTTCTCAGTTGCCGGTGTTTGTTCCCTCTCGATAGACGTGGTTCCGACGATGTGATCGATGACACCGATGAAGAGCTATACTATCTTCAGAAGTGCCAGGCAAGCAAAACCCCCTTGTTCATTCCGATAAAATCCCACTCTCTCGCTCCTGCTCTCTTTTACTGCATTAGAACAACAACGATTCATGTGTTACTTGCTGCGGTAGCTGACCCCTTTATCCTTTGCATGACCTGTCATTCCACAGTAAATAGATGAAACCCACTAGCATGAGTAGGAGTTGTTTGAGCCCATGTTGTGCCTACTCATTCATGCTTGTTTGTCATGCCTGCTACTGCTTAGAGTTGAGTCGGGTCTGATTCATCGGGAATGAATTGGAATGGTGTTGAACATGTCCTACTGTGTGTGAGCTAAGTGTGTGAACACGATTTGGTAAAGGTAGCGGTGAGAGGCCATGTAGGAGTACATGGTGGGTTGTCTCATTGTAGCCGTCCTCAGGAACTGAGTTCTGTGTTTGTGATCCATGAAACAGTTACTACCACGCATCGGGCCCGAAACCAATGGACCCTCTCGGCTTCTTGATCACCCTTGTCCTCTGTCCAGGAGTTGCAAAGTAGTTTCTGGTGTTTGTAGTATGCTGGGGGCCGCACGCGGCGCTGACCATCGGGGTGGGCTGTGTTGCGGTAGGCACGTGGCACGGTGTACCGACTCGCCCGTTTGGTGTCTCGGGAACCCTGTTCACATCGTTCGGGGCCGTTAGTGGAAACCTCGGCCGGACTCCCTGCGGATGGAACCCGAATAGGCGATAAACCTGGACTAGAGACTTGAGTGTTTAGGTAGGTCGTGGTCGACACCCTCGCTGGGATTCCGCTTGAAGGTTGCCGAGTACATGTCGTGTAAACGGCGGTAAGTGGTGAGAGCGTGTGTGAAGAAGTACACCCCTGCAGGGTTAACATCATCTATTCGAATAGCCGTGTCCGCGGTAATGGACTTCTGGGTTGCCTATATCAGTTCATAGACAAGTGAAAGTTGATACTCTAAATTACGCAAGATAAGCGTGAGTGCTATGGATGGCCTTCTCGTAGGGAGACGGAAGTGGATCCATAGTGGTGTATTGGATGGTGAATATGTGGACTCATGTGCGCCACCTCAAAAGAGTCGCTTGCAGTCGTAGTTCAGTATAGCCACCGAGTCAAAGCTGGCTTGCTGCAGTCAAACTCCACCACCCCCTTTATTGAAACTGATGCATATGTAGTTAGTTCTGATGTAAGTCTTGCTGAGTACGTTTGTACTCACGTTTGCCTATTTTATGTTTTGCAGAGAGACTTCAGTCTCGCTAGTAGTACCGCTTGGACTTCGACGTTTAGCTTGATACCTCAGCTACGATCTTGTGCCCTCGGCAAGATCTGGTAGATAGTCAGGCTTCTCAGCCTTTTTCATTTGTAGATGTCTGTACTCAGACATGTTAAGCTTCCGCATGTGCTTGTTGCTTGTATGCTCTGAATGTTGGGTCATGAGACCTATGTTTGTAATATCTCGCTCCTCGGAGCCTAATGAATAAATACTTTGAGTCGTAGAGTTATGTTGTGATGCCATGTTGTATTTACTCATATCGGGCATATTGTGTGTATGATTGAAATGCTTGGTATGAGTGGGATCCGACTATCTAGTTGTTTATCCTTGGCAGCCTTTCATATGGGGAAATGTAAGTCTTGTGTTTCTGAGCGATAGTAGTCCGCTACAGCCCGATTCACCGGAGTCCTGCTAGCCCAGCACTACTGCTCGGAACACTTGACTGGCCGGCATGTGCTTCACGTCGTTCCTGTGTCTGTCCCTTCGGGGAAATGTCACGCGCTGTTATTCGGAGTCCTGCCTAGCCTGATACAGTCCGGGTTACCGGAGTCCTGTTAGCCCAGTGCTACAGCCCGAATAAATACGTTGATGACCGACATGCTCGATGTGATTCATGTATGCTTGTCCTCATGGGTTAGTGCCGCTTTGGGTTCACGACTAGCCATGTCGGCCCGGGTTCTCTGTCATATGGATGCTAGCGACACTATCATATACGTGAGCCAAAAGGCGCAAACGGTTTCGGGCCAGGTAAGGTGGCACCCGTGGAATACCGTGCGTGAGGCCGCAAAGTGATATGATGTGTTACATGCTAGATCGATGTGGCTTAGGATCGGGGTCCTGACAGCGTTGGTATCAGAGCCTGACTGCCTGTAGGATTACCAAGCCAAACTGGTCGAAGTTGTGTCTAGAAATGCTTTAGTTATGTAAGGGAATTGATTGTGGAAGGGAACGTAAGGCTCTTTTTACTCCTTATACCTCATGCCCTTCTGATCTGAGTCAACCTCTTCTCTTCTACGGGGTTTAAGAACTAGGCTTCTCTTCTATCTCTTAGGATGACGTGTTACTAAACCGTAGTTGCCTAGGATTGTTGAGTTCAAGCCCCAGTTCTGTTTCTACTACTTCCATGTGTTCTTGGGTGATCTCAGAACATTAATATTGTGATGTTGAGTGGCTATGCCACCATTTTTGCAGGATGTCTCAAATATTTTTGAGCATTTACAGCCGTTATGCTGTCCGAGTCATCCCAGGTTTCTAACTCGTCTGATGCATTTGCAATTCCTTTCCTTCCATTCCCGATGTCCCTTTTGGCCAGAGTAAGCACACTAATCGGTCTGTTGAGGTACTCCGTTGCCTTGACAGATATGTTGGAGTTATTATTATGGCCCTAGGTGTCTTGAGGGATCATCTAGTAATCTGTCCATGTTTTGTGTTCCCAGTGTGATGATTCTGGCCACCATTCTCGAAAGCATCCCGTGATGCCGTTTAGTAGTAGGTATTCTATTCCTGGGTTTTGAACCCGAGATTCACCCTACTTCATGTTGTTAGTATTTGCTAGTTCCCTTAAGATATTAGTAACCTTTGCATTAGCCCTCGAGGTCCGTGGTACTTCCTTCTTCCAAATACTACGAACCGCTTATGGCAGAAGTTCTTTGAACCAGAAGATCACAACCAGGGTGCTCTTGAGGAGTACCCCATTCATATTGTGACTCTGCCAGTTCTAACATTCTGCATGGGTTATCCGGAAGAAATTTGTTGAACTCGTTTGACATACTAACCCATGAATCCACAACTCAGAAAGTCATATGTTCCTTGAGTTGACCCTCCTCAGTTGTATTCCGACCCTAGTCTATCAATTGATAGTCAGGAATAGTTGTGCATTCGTGTTCATCGATGCCTATTATTCTTGTGGTCCATCAAGCCATTCTATCTCGTAATGACTAGGAGAAACAAACTCCAGTACCTCATCCATATCCAGGATTGGGTCAAAGCAGTTGTATACCACAGATCAAAATGCCAATCCAGCTTTTGTTCTGTTCTACCTTGGAGTGTCACCATCATTATGTCAAGAGTGTCATGAGAATTGCACCACCTCTTGTGAATTATTGACGCAGTAATACCTCTTGCCATCATTGTTCATTCCTCGGTTTCCGTGTTGCCACAGCCGGAATGCCGACAAGTGAACCATGATGTGTGAAATCACTACTCCTAGCAACTCCGTTGCTTGGTAGTTAATGGTCAATAATCTCATTCTTAGCGTGTTGGTTATCAACTCATCATCCTAAGATTAATCGTGCTACCTAGTCCTTATTCCTGGTGCACTCTTCGATCAACGAGTTGGGATTTTGCCAAACCCTTGCTCTTTTGATCATATCGTCTTGCCCTGAAAAGCAAGTCTGTTCTCGAGCTTAGTAACATATCGGTGGATTGTGATATTCTGAATATCTTCTCGGAAGTATCACCAGGTTGTCACCTGACCGCTATGTTGAGTTCGTGATCAAGTTGGGTTCTTGTAAAACACCTTTTCTCCAAGAATCTGTGTTGGATATCACTGAGCTAGTTGGTTAAGCTAGACAACAACTTGGAGAGTTGGAAGGTAAAAGCTTTGCTTAACTTAGTTCGTCTCTAAGGGATATTTTCTGTGTGTGTGTTGAAGAAAGATGATATCTCCATCGATTGGTCCTCGTGATCAGTTGATTGGATCTATTGCCTTGTAAAAACTTAGACTTGAGTATGGGCTATCGTCAAGTCAAATCAGAACCAACGATGTTCGTAATGCTGTCTTACTCGTGGTTAATCCCTCGAGCATACACCATTATATCTTTGGTCTGACCAATGCTATCACCGTGTTCACATGATGGTGGAAGTCCAGTGTTATGGAAATTCCGATGAGTTGCTATTAAGCCCACCAACAGCATTTTGTCTTCCCCCATGATTCATGTTGAACATCACCCTAGTGTTGGAAACTTTGTAAGCAATGCCTTCGTGTTCCGTTCATGAAGCATATGTTGGATGAAAGAAGTGACTTCCTCTAATTCATGGCATTTGATGCAAGATGCCGCCATGAATTCGAGAAAGATTGTTTTTGTTTCCCCTGGTACCATCCCAGGTCAGTCATGCACGTGCGAAGTGCTCTGTGGTTTGATAGGTTGGCCGCCTCCACTCCATATGTGTTCCTAGCACACCAAGCTACTGACTGATTTGCTCAAGGAGAAGGAGTCCCTTCATAAGAGCTAATCCGGATTTATGAAAAGACTTCCATATCCTCGATGATGGTTCCCAACCAGAACTCGGTAGTGTTTTATTATAAGACTACCATGTGGTCATGCTTGTCTAAGACAGTGTGTTCACAAGTTTGTAGCAGAACCAGCTCATGTTTTGGAGCTTGCTATCGTAGTTCATTTCCTGAGAATCTCGCAACGTCATCTCGTCGGTTTGTGTTGCAAACTTCCTTTTCCGGACATGCTGTCTGAAATATCCTGTTACCAACCAGATCTGAATCTCAGGCAGATGTGATGGTTGGAACTTTTCCAAGATCTATTACGTAGGTCCCGACAAGGTTGGTGTCTGGCCGACACACCTAGCCGGAAGAGCTATCATGGTAGTATCTTGATTGAACTAGTTGACCATCTTCTCCATGAGGATCTCGTGCGACTTATTTTAGAAGTTGTTCCTTAGGGATCCTTGTGCTATTAGTATTTCTCGATTATGCTATAACCATTCCAACAATGGAATTGCTCTCGACTGTTGAGTTATCTCCCAGTTACCAGAATCATTCCCAGCATTTGCATTTTGTTCCCAGCTTGCACCTCAATAGTTGTTGTCCAAGATCATATTCAAGAGTGGACTTGTCATGGTTCCATCCATTTCCGATGATAAGCAAAATCATCCATTGCGTTGTCTTCAACAAGGTAGTCCACCTCATCCATTCGAACTCCGCCAAACTATCGATTGTTGTGGGTTGCCTTAGGTTGGTATAAAGAGTTTCAATGATCTATGGATCAAAAGTAATTCTTTTTGCCACTTAAGGGAACAGCCCAATGAGTCACCTTTCCAAGGTGCCCCGTTACGGGATCACAGCAACTCTTTCCTCGCCACCTTGATACCATCCACCATCTTCTAAGTGTGGGATTGTTGCCCACCAAATCAAACCCCGTCATTTGTTCTTCCATTCCTCTCGATGTGTTTTGCGTCTCAACTCGAGATGTTTCAACATCTCATTCCGCGAGTTGAGATTGTATAGCTCGATCTTTGAGAAGATCAATCCTAGTATAGTTTCTTTCTGTCGTCATCGCGTGGATGAAGACCTCAAGCGAGGATGTCACGATCAACGTATACAACGAATCAACAACCTTATGAAGTGCAAGTGGGATCATGAAGATCAAGTTAGCTTGTGCCCCCTCTGACTTCTTACCTCACGACTTGAATCTCGGGACGAGATTCTTGTTTAGTGGGGGTGAGTTGTCACATCCCTAGCTTCTGGCATTGCATTAGGGTAACCTCATGTGTGCATCATGTTTAAACTTTGAAAGAAACTTGAAATAGGGATTGCCTAAACCCTAGCATTAAAGGAACTCACTAGGTTCAACCCAAATATTTCCAGTAAATCCAAATGGCTTTCAAAAATGTTCATCATTCTTGGAAAAAGCTGGAAACAGTAACCAGTGGTGATGCACATTTTAGCATGACATATTTGGGCTCTGGATTAAATCATATTCTATTTGCATTTGGGCATTTAAATGCTATTTAATATTTTAAATGCTCAGATAATCATGAACTAAAATCTTTACTGTTGGAAATATTCCAAACAGTAGCCTTGAGCAGTTTCATGATTTATGGGTTAGTTTTAGTATTTTAATAAAAGCCCTAAAGACTACAGAATAATAGAAAACAGAATTAAAAGAGAGAGAGAGGAACTTACCTGGGAAGCCCACCTGGCCTGGCACTGTAGCTGCCCAGCTGGGCAAAGCCAGCCCAGCCCATCTCCACCTCCCCTGTCGTCTTCCTCCTCTTGCCAGGAGGACGAAGGGCGCGTGGCCACCGCTCGCGAGCACACGCCTCGCCAGCTCCTGCTTGCCGCCGACGCCCTGGACGCGCTGTACGGCGCCACGCACACCCCCCCGACCCTCTCGTCCTCTCCCCTCTCTCCCTGGATCTCTTTCCCCTCCCCTGCTCTCTCTCTCACCCGCGCCGAGCGCCATCATCGCCGCCGCTTGCTGCTGCCACGGCCACCGCCACTGACTCGCCCCCTCCCCATAACCACAAGCTCCGTATGCTCGCGCTGAAGCTCTTAGGCGAGCCGCCCGACGCCGGAAGCCCTGGATGCCGCCTGCACCGCCGTTCCCCTCCTCGGGCACCCGAGATCGCCGCCGTGATTTCGTCGCCTCCGAGCCGCCCCAAGCACGCTGAGCTCCTCAACGACCTCCCAGTGAGCTCCGACGCATTCCCCCTCTCTTTCCCACGTCTTCCCCGACCTCTAGCCGCGGTTCCGTCAAGGCCGATACTCACCGCCGCCTGAGCTCAACGTCGGCGTGGCTCCGGTGACCAATTGGTCCCGGGCGTGCGTACGTTACGCTCAGGGCATCGCGTGCTGCATCTTCAGCATGCTAGCTCGCTCGCTTGGGCACCGTAGCCGCGTCCCCGCACCTGCCCGAGCTCCGGCCGCCGCCCCGAGCTCCGCTCCGGCGAGCTCCGGCCGCCCCTGCCTCTCCCACTTACTCCAGATGACGCGGACGAGGCTCAGCTCCTCGCCCGTGGTCCCCGTTGCTCGAATGGTCGCCGGAGGATGAAACCCGAGCGCCTCCGCCGTCCCTGGCCTCGCCGGCGACGAGCCGCGGGTCAACTCCAGTGAGTTTGACCCAGGGTTGACCACGGTTTGACCTCCCCTGACATGTGGGCCCAGGCCCCTGTCTAATTGTTATTAGCTTAATTAGTGGTTAATTAACCTATTTAACCCCCGGAGTCACTGACATGTGGGCCATGCCCCACTGACACTTTTAGTTAGGATTAAATTAGCACTAACAGTCTCTGTTAATTAACCCAGTCACTGACGTGCGGGTCCCACCGGTCAGTTTGACCTTGACCTGGCGTGTTGACCTGCTGACGTCACTCAGATGTCATGCTGACGCAATATTTCATTTTCTGGTATTAGTTAATTCTAAATATTTGAAAATTTCAGAAAATACCCCAAACTTGAAAAATTCATATAAATTCAACCGTAGCTCAGATTGAAATAATTTATATATGAAAAATTATCAGGAAAATT
The DNA here is from genome assembly GCA_032464435.1 of Aegilops umbellulata. Lineage (NCBI taxonomy): Eukaryota > Viridiplantae > Streptophyta > Magnoliopsida > Poales > Poaceae > Aegilops > Aegilops umbellulata. Next base: position 366,235,984 of record CP136054.1, on the reverse strand, counting down.
CAAGGAATCCATCTGTACCATTTTCATGCATGTTTGATCAATATTTGTCCTCTGTTTTGGACAAAACAAATAAAGGGCATTTAAATAATCATATATGGAGTTGGAATTTGAATCATGTATTCAAACCAACTTCATTTAAATCATAGCTAGATGCATTAGCTCAAATCACAGCATATTGCCATGTCATGATCATGCATCATATTGTGGCATTGCATTGATTGTGTTCTTTCTCAGTTGCCGGTGTTTGTTCCCTCTCGATAGACGTGGTTCCGACGATGTGATCGATGACACCGATGAAGAGCTATACTATCTTCAGAAGTGCCAGGCAAGCAAAACCCCCTTGTTCATTCCGATAAAATCCCACTCTCTCGCTCCTGCTCTCTTTTACTGCATTAGAACAACAACGATTCATGTGTTACTTGCTGCGGTAGCTGACCCCTTTATCCTTTGCATGACCTGTCATTCCACAGTAAATAGATGAAACCCACTAGCATGAGTAGGAGTTGTTTGAGCCCATGTTGTGCCTACTCATTCATGCTTGTTTGTCATGCCTGCTACTGCTTAGAGTTGAGTCGGGTCTGATTCATCGGGAATGAATTGGAATGGTGTTGAACATGTCCTACTGTGTGTGAGCTAAGTGTGTGAACACGATTTGGTAAAGGTAGCGGTGAGAGGCCATGTAGGAGTACATGGTGGGTTGTCTCATTGTAGCCGTCCTCAGGAACTGAGTTCTGTGTTTGTGATCCATGAAACAGTTACTACCACGCATCGGGCCCGAAACCAATGGACCCTCTCGGCTTCTTGATCACCCTTGTCCTCTGTCCAGGAGTTGCAAAGTAGTTTCTGGTGTTTGTAGTATGCTGGGGGCCGCACGCGGCGCTGACCATCGGGGTGGGCTGTGTTGCGGTAGGCACGTGGCACGGTGTACCGACTCGCCCGTTTGGTGTCTCGGGAACCCTGTTCACATCGTTCGGGGCCGTTAGTGGAAACCTCGGCCGGACTCCCTGCGGATGGAACCCGAATAGGCGATAAACCTGGACTAGAGACTTGAGTGTTTAGGTAGGTCGTGGCCGACACCCTCGCTGGGCTTCCGCTTGAAGGTTGCCGAGTACATGTCGTGTAAACGGCGGTAAGTGGTGAGAGCGTGTGTGAAGAAGTACACCCCTGCAGGGTTAACATCATCTATTCGAATAGCCGTGTCCGCGGTAATGGACTTCTGGGTTGCCTATATCAGTTCATAGACAAGTGAAAGTTGATACTCTAAATTACGCAAGATAAGCGTGAGTGCTATGGATGGCCTTCTCGTAGGGAGACGGAAGTGGATCCATAGTGGTGTATTGGATGGTGAATATGTGGACTCGTGTGCGCCACCTCAAAAGAGTCGCTTGCAGTCGTAGTTCAGGATAGCCACCGAGTCAAAGCTGGCTTGCTGCAGTCAAACTCCACCACCCCCTTTATTGAAACTGATGCATATGTAGTTAGTTCTGATGTAAGTCTTGCTGAGTACGTTTGTACTCACGTTTGCCTATTTTATGTTTTGCAGAGAGACTTCAGTCTCGCTAGTAGTACCGCTTGGACTTCGACGTTTAGCTTGATACCTCAGCTACGATCTTGTGCCCTCGGCAAGATCTGGTAGATAGTCAGGCTTCTCAGCCTTTTTCATTTGTAGATGTCTGTACTCAGACATGTTAAGCTTCCGCATGTGCTTGTTGCTTGTATGCTCTGAATGTTGGGTCATGAGACCTATGTTTGTAATATCTCGCTCCTCGGAGCCTAATGAATAAATACTTTGAGTCGTAGAGTTATGTTGTGATGCCATGTTGTATTTACTCATATCGGGCATATTGTGTGTATGATTGAAATGCTTGGTATGAGTGGGATCCGACTATCTAGTTGTTTATCCTTGGCAGCCTTTCATATGGGGAAATGTAAGTCTTGTGTTTCTGAGCGATAGTAGTCCGCTACAGCCCGGTTCACCGGAGTCCTGCTAGCCCAGCACTACTGCTCGGAACACTTGACTGGCCGGCATGTGCTTCACGTCGTTCCTGTGTCTGTCCCTTCGGGGAAATGTCACGCGCTGTTATTCGGAGTCCTGCCTAGCCTGATACAGCCCGGGTTACCGAAGTCCTGTTAGCCCAGTGCTACAGCCCGAATAAATACGTTGATGACCGACATGCTCGATGTGATTCATGTATGCCTGTCCTCATGGGTTAGTGCCGCTTTGGGTTCACGACTAGCCATGTCGGACCGGGTTCTCTGTCATATGGATGCTAGCGACACTATCATATACGTGAGCCAAAAGGCGCAAACGGTTTCGGGCCAGGTAAGGTGGCACCCGTGGAATACCGTGCGTGAGGCCGCAAAGTGATATGATGTGTTACATGCTAGATCGATGTGGCTTAGGATCGGGGTCCTGACACCTTTCTGGGCCGAACGAAGGCCAAGTGATCGAGCCTAGAAGACCAGGCCCCGGCAAGAGGAGCTTGCCAGGCCAAGGAGGCGAGGTCCGACAAGAGGAGCTTGCCGGGCCAAGGCGACAAGGCCCCGGCAAGAGGAGCTTGCCGGGACGACTAAGCCGAAGCACCAAGGCCCCGGTGGGAGGAGCTCGCCGGGACGGCCAAGCCAAGGCACCCCAAGAAAAGCCCGCCGCGGCGCGCCGCGCGCCCCGACAAGGCCTGACGAGCGGCAAGCTTTCAGGTGCGGCAAGACAACCACCGCGGCAAGCCACTTGCCGCGGCAAACCACCACCTCAGGCCTGTGCTCCAGCTCACCTGACCACGCGTCACTCTGGAGCTTCCCCAGAGGCACGTGGCAGGGCGCCGCGCAACCTGAGGCGCACGGTGGCATGCGACGTTGGCAGAGTCGCCGCCGTGGCAAGCGGAGGCGCCCCCAACGGTCCGCCTCGGTACTGTTCGAGCGATCCAGACGGGCATTTAATGCCTTTGTCCCCCGCCGTCAGAGTTAGGTGCGATAGCACTGTGCGGCCACTGTTCACACAGTTCCTTGCCATTTTTACCCTCACCTGCGTCGCTACCTGTGGGAAACCCCTTAGCGTATAAAAGGAGGCCCATGCGCACGTAGGGGGGGACCCTGAAGGAGGACACCCAGTAGACCCTTGTCTACGTCCAGCTCCGACTTACTGTAGCTTCTTGCGCTCCAGAGCAAGAACTCGAATCAACCAGACAAGCAGCAGTAGGGTTTTACGCATCCGTGCGGCCCGAAGCTGGGTAAAATCGTTGTGTGTGTGTCGCCTCGATCTGCTCTTTGTGCAACCTCCGCCCCCCGCCGAACCGAAAAGGGGCTCCGTCCCCATAGGTGCTCGTGGAGGCCGATTTCCCCCGACATCTTTGGCGCGCCAGGTAGGGGGAGCGTCGAGGTTGTGCGAACCAGATTTGGCGACCACAGGTAAGCTCAGGTATGGCCAGGTACCTTTCCGCTCCAACCCGCGGAGCGGAGGCATTCCTCCTCACGGACTCGTGCGCGGCCCTCCTCGAGTACCCACTCACGCAGAGCCCGGGCAAGAGCAGCTGCTCCTTGAGGAGGACCGCCTTCCGGCCGCTGAGCGAGTTTCTCGCCTCCAGCAAACTCTGCGCCGCTCCCGTAGCCGCAGAAGTTAGCGCCGGAAGTTGCGGGAAAGGCGACCTCGTTCTTCGGCGCGCCCAGGCCGCCAAGATCCAAACGAGTCGACGCCGACTGTGGGAGGGACCTTTCCAGCGTGGTAGTCGGAACCCGTTCCGTCGGCCATCCTCTCTGTCCAAGTCTTGCCGCAGTTGCATGTAATCCTTGGTACAGAGACGAGCGCAGATCCCAAGCATAGCTTATGTGCCCCGCACATCTTGTCGATTTCGCGCCTCTCCGCTTTGCGCATGCATTATTTGACACGATTGTGCAGCACTCGGCTCCGGCAAGCGATGGCAGGCCGTGAAGCCCCGAGCCCTCGTTATTCCCTTACCTCAAGAAGGGGGGATGACAGGATAGGCTGGGCGTCGCCCGAGGAAGCTGCGCCTTGCCGGACTGCAAACAACAGAAAAGCTAAGTTGCCAAAATTTGAGCAATTAAGCTCCTTTTTTACCCTTAAGTTATCTTCCTCGAACGGCCGAGCTTCGTATGGGAAACCTGTGCGCGGAGGGGCCGGCTCGTGGCTGGTTGCGCCCTTATTTCGTTTCGAGTCCGCTCAACGACTTAAGTGTGCTACATCCAGAGTGGCATCCTTACTTTGTTTCGAGCTTGCTCGGCAGCTTGAGTGTGCTGCGACTGCAGTCACAACGCTTACCTCGCCCTGAGCCTGCTCAACATTTTAAGTGAGTTGCGCCAGCCGCGGCAAGGTTTCTTGCCGGTGGAGGCACCGCCAGCGGGTTGCTGATGTCCCGCACTCGGCACCCGTGGCAAGGCGGAGGCTTGCACCGACAAGTTCCTGGGAGCGTAGGGCGCGAACGTACGAAGCACAAAGTCGAACGAGGGAGATAACAGCGCAATGAACTGCCTAAGATAAAAGTTATATTCCAAAACGACTTGCCGCTGCTCTAATCAGCTGTTTCTATGACATGCTCAGCAGCGACAAGGGAAGAAAACAAAGAGATGGGCGGCCTAATCCGCGCGGTCGCCCTCGACCCTCCTGATCCCGGCCACCCTTTCCACAATGGGGGTGACGAGGGCCCTGATCTCTGTCAGGCCGGCATCTTCCGGCAGGTGCCTGAGGACGTTGGTAAGCCTGATGGTGGGGTTGCGGAAGACGATCTTCACCAGCACCCTCTCGAGGGCCCCGGAGACGGCTTCCCGCGTCTCCTCGGCCAGCTGCTCTGGGATCGTTTCCCGGAGATGCTGGAGCGCCTCCACCAAGCCCTTGAAGAAGGAAGTGAGCTTGACGCTCGGCGAGACATTCTCGCCGGAGGGGTACTCGTGGCCCTCCATCCCCAGCAGCTTCAGCTCCTTGTCGATGGTGGTGGCGACGTCGACGAGGCCTTCGGTCCACCGCTCCACCGTCTCCTGGAAGGCGTTCTGGGTAACGGCGGCACGCTTCAATAGCTCCTCGTTCTCAGCAACCTCCTTCCGCAAGGTCGCTTCCTGCCCCTTGGCGCTCTCCAGCGCCTTGGCCAGGGTGTCCAGCTTCAGCTCGAGGTCGGCCTTGGAATCCTTGGCGGCGTCGAGCTCCCGGATCTTCTCGGCGAAGCGGCCCTGCAGCTCGCCAAGGGTGTGAGCGCCCTTCTCGCGCTCCTGTTTGAGCGCGGCAAGCTCTTCGCCGCTCGCCTTGAGGTCGCTGACGAGCTGCGCCACCCTCGTCTCCAGCTCCCCCTTGACGACCTCGGCGGCCGCGGCAGCGTCCTGCGCTTTCTGCAGGGCCCCACCAAGCGCCTGCTCGCGCGCGGCAACCTCCTCCTCGTGGCTGGCGAGGCTGGCCTTCTGCTGCACCAGTTCGCTTTCCCGCGCGGATAGCCCCGCAGCGGCAAGCCTCTGCTGCTCTTCGGCCTCTGCCTTCTCGAGGAGAAAGGCCGTCCGCGCCTCGTCGAGCAGCCTCCGCTCCTCCGCCAAAGACCGGAGAGCCTCCTGGTTGAGCTCCCGGAGCTCCCTGGCACGCTTCTCCATGTCAGCGCCGGCCCTCGCGACGAGTGCCTTCTGGCGCTCCACCTTAGCCTGCCGGGCGCGGTAGAGCGACACAAGCTTCCGGAGCAGCCGCTCCTCCTCGGGCTCGCCGCTGCTGGTGCTTGGCGCGTCGACCACTGTCAGCCCGACGGAGGCGAGCACTTCTCCGTCCAAGGCCTCCCCCTCGACCGGCGCCCTGGAGCTAGGCTCCCAGGGGAGCCTGATGAAGACGCCATCGCCGACCTTCAGGTAGGCACCCGCCGGGGGCTCCTCGGGGCCCGACGCGGCGGCAGCAGCGGGATCGCCGGACGGCGGAGTGCTTGACGCCCCTGCCTCCCCGGGGCCGTCGGCACGGTCGCCGGTCCCCTCGCCGTCTGCCGCCGCGGCGGCCTTGGCGGCTTCGGCCTCCCCGCCGCCTGCGGGGTCGTCGGTGCCGTCCGCCTCCTTGATGATGACGACGTCGTCGGTGTCGCCGCGCGCGCCCTCCCCGACGACGGCCTCGGTCTCCATCGGGTCCGCGGTGGGCGGGTCTGATGGCCGGAAGAGGGAAGAAGAGTCAACCGAACAACCGACAAAAAGGCTCATAAGGAAAGATAACTAGGGGAAGTTTTCCGTGCAGGTGGCTTACCGGTGGCAGGGTCCGTGGCCGCGGCCTCCGCTGCCGGGGGATCACTGGCCGCGTCCCTCGCCGGAGATCCCTCCCTTGCCGGAGAGGTCTCCCTTGCCGGGGCCTCCTCCCTTGCCGGGGAGGTCTCCCCTGCCGGGGGCTCCTCCCTTGCCGAAGATTTCTCCCTAGGCGGGGTGGTCGACGCAGACGGCGCGGCAGGAGTGCCCCCCGGGGTCGCCTGCTGGGGCTGCTCTGCTCCTACCCAACAACAACAGCCACATGTCAACCACAAAGAGAAGGGGAGCTCACGCGCGCGCCACTTGGGGAGGGCGCGACGGGCACGGAGTTAAGGAGCAGTGCAACCCAGGCCACGCGTGCCCGTGCACTGTTAGGGCCTGTCCCAACAACGCTCGGCACCGTGTATGGCCCAGACCCGGGGGCTCCTGTTAGTGTACTAAAGTAGGGGTACCTTAGTACCCCGAACTTGTGCACGGGCAGTAGTAGCGTCCCGTGGAAAGGCTTGCCAGGGGAGCGACAAGAGTCTCCACGGCCCTTTCTGGGCCGGACGAAGGCCAAGTGATCGAGCCTAGAAGACCAGGCCCCGGCAAGAGGAGCTTGCCGGGCCAAGGAGGCGAGGTCCGGCAAGAGGAGCTTGCCGGGCCAAGGCGACAAGGCCCCGGCAAGAGGAGCTTGCCGGGACGACTAAGCCGAAGCACCAAGGCCCCGGCGGGAGGAGCTCGCCGGGACGGCCAAGCCAAGGCACCCCAAGAAAAGTCCGCCGCGGCGCGCCGCGCGCCCCGGCAAGGCCTGACGAGCGGCAAGCTTTCAGGTGCGGCAAGACAACCACCGCGGCAAGCCACTTGCCGCGGCAAACCACCACCTCAGGCCTGCGCTCCAGCTCACCTGACCACGCATCACTCTGGAGCTTCCCCAGAGGCACGTGGCGGGGCGCCGCGCAACCTGAGGCGCACGGTGGCATGCGACGTTGGCGGAGTCGCCCCCGTGGAAAGCGGAGGCGCCCCCAATGGTCCGCCTCGGTACTGTTCGGGCGATCCAGACGGGCATTTAATGCCTTTGTCCCCCGCCGTCAGAGTTAGGTGCGATAGCACTGTGCGGCCATTGTTCGCACAGTTCCTTGCCATTTTTACCCTCACCTGCGTCGCTACCTGTGGGAAACCCCTTAGCGTATAAAAGGAGGCCCATGCGCACGTAGGGGGGGACCCCGAAGGAGGACACCTAGTAGACCCTCGTCTACGTCCAGCTCCGACTTACTGTAGCTTCTTGCGCTCCAGAGCAAGAACTCGAATCAACCAGACAAGCAGCAGTAGGGTTTTACGCATCCGTGCGGCCCGAAGCTGGGTAAAATCGTTGTGTGTGTGTTGCCTCGATCTGCTCTTTGTGCAACCTCCGCCCCCCGCCGAACCGAAAAGGGGCTCCGTCCCCATAGGTGCTCGTGGAGGCCGATTTCCCCCGACAAACATGATCATTGTTACTACTAGAAGAAGAATCTTTCTTGTTCTTGTTACTAGACTTGACTTGAGGCATGTAAGTGGATAAGAGTAAACGTTTGGCAATGTAAGAAGAACTTTTCTTGCGGAGATCATCATTGATTGCCTTTAAAAGCTCATGCTCTTGCTCAAGATTGAGCTTTTCAAAGCGTAACTTCTCATGAGCCCTTAAAAGTTCTCGATGATCTTCGAAGATAGTTTCATGAGCTAACTTAAGAGTGTTTAGTTCTTTAGTTAGAGCCTCAATTTTCTCCTTATCATTGTCATTTGTTTTAGCATGATTAATTGACGTTTCATCATAGGATTCATCACTAGAGTTGTCAACAAGTAAATCATCATCGCCTAACAAGTCATCTTCATCACTATTAAAATCTACATACTCAGGATGAGTTACCTTAGGACCTTTGGCCATGAAACATCTTCCAATTCCTTCATTTGGTGAATCAAATATGTCGTAGGAGTTGGTTGACACAAGTGCTAGACCGGCAACACGTTCATCTTGTGTATATTCGGAGTCGGAGTGATAACTTCTCTCGGAGTGGTTGTCGGAGTCGGAGCCGGATGCCCATTCACCAACATGAGCTTGATGTCTTCGTTTTGTGTAGCTCCCTGATGATTTTTCCTTCCTTTCTGAATCCTTGCTTCTCCATGAGTATCTACGTTCATAACGATCATCTCTACTCCTTCTCTCTCGTGATGGTGATTCCTCTCTTTTGCTTCTTCTTTTTGGAGAATCTTCTCTTCTTTTGTAGGGAGCCGTACACTCATTGGAATAGTGTCCGGGTCTTCCACAATTGTAGCAGTTTCGCTCTCGACTAGAAGATCTTTTGTCATTGTAGGACCTTGACTTGGAGCTTCTATCTTTGCTTCTACTCTTGTAGAACTTGTTGAAGTTCTTCACCATTAAGCTCAGTTCTTCATTGAAGTTTTGTTTCTCGCTTGATGATGTGGGGGCTTCACATGAGGCTTTGTAAGCACCACTTGATTTGTTGTGAAGTTCCTCTTTATCCTTGAGCGACAACTCATGAGCAACAATTCTTCCAATGACTTCCGTTGGCTTGAGATCTTTGTAATTGGGCATCATTTGGATCAATGTGCACACGGTATCATATTTTCCATCCAAGGCTCTTAGGATCTTCTTGATGATGAATCTGTCGGTCATCTCTTCACTCCCTAAGCTGGCAATCTCATTTGTGATGAGAGCAAGCCTAGAGTACATTTCAGCGACACCTTCACCGTCCTTCATTTTGAACTTGTCAAGTTGACTTTGAAGCACATCCAATTTGGATTCCTTGACGGAGTCGGTACCCTCGTGCATATCAATCAAAGTATCCCAAATTTCCTTTGCATTCTCAAGACGGCTGATTTTGTTGAATTCTTCGGGGCACAATCTGTTGAAGAGAATATCACAAGCTTGAGCGTTGTATTGTAGCATCTTCAACTCATCCGCGGTAGCTTCACGGTTTGGTTCTTTCCCGTCGAAGAAGTCACCTTGCAAGCCAACACACACAATAGCCCAAACGGCTGGGTTATGTCCAAGAATATGCATTTTCATTTTATGCTTCCAACTAGCAAAGTTAGTACCATCAAAGTAAGGACCTCTATGGTGATAATTTCCCTCACTAGACGCCATACTCTCCTAGGTTGTGAAGCCAAGGCTATGACCACCAAAAGCTATGGAAATCAAAGCAAATGGAGACCAAAGCTCTGATACCACTTGTAGGATCGGAAGTATGTCTAGAGGGGGGGGGGGTGATTAGACTACTTGACCAAATAAAAACTTAACCTTTTCCCAATTTTAGTTCTTGGCAGATTTTAGCAACTTTAGGACTAGTCAAGCAATCATCACACAATTCAAGCAAGCATGCAAAGAGTATATAGGCAGCGGAAAGTAAAGCCTGCAACTTGCAAGAATGTAAAGGGAAGGGTTTGGAGAATTCAAACGCTATTGGAGACACGGATGTTTTTCCCGTGGTTCGGATAGGTGGTGCTATCCTACATCCACGTTAGTGGAGACTTCAACCCACAAAGGGTAACGGTTGCGCGAGTCCATGGAGGGCTCCACCCACGAAGGGTCCACGAAGTAGCAACCTTGTCTATCCCACCATGGCCATCGCCCACGAAGGACTTGCCTCACTAGCGGTATATCTTCACGAAGTAGGCGATCTCCTTGCCCTTACAAACTCCTTGGTTCAACTCCACAATCTTGTCGGAGGCTCCCAAGTGACACCTAGCCAATCTAGGAGACACCACTCTCCAAGAAGTAACAAATGGTGTGTTGATGATGAACTCCTTGCTCTTGTGCTTCAAATGATAGTCTCCCCAACACTCAACTCTCTCTCACAGGATTTGGATTTGGTGGAAAGAAGATTTGAGTGGAAAGCAACTTGGGAAAGGCTAGAGATCAAGATTCATATGGTAGGAATGGAATATCTTGGTCTCAACACAAGAGTAGGTGGTTCTCTCTCAGAACATATGAGTTGGAAGTGTACATGTGTTCTGATGGCTCTCTCCACGAATGAAGAGGAGGTGGAGGGGTATATATAGCCTCCACTTAAAATCCAACCGTTACACACAATTTACCAATCTCGATGGGACCGAAACAACAAACTCGGTCGGACCGAAAAGGTAAACCTAGTGACCGTTAGAGTTTTTCGGTGGGACTGACATGCATCTCGGTAGGACCGATATGGTTAGGGTTTGGGCATAATGTAATCTCGGTGAGACCGATTACACAAACTCGGTGAGACCGATTTGGTAATTAGCTAACCAGAGAGTTGGTCAGGCAAACTCGGTGGGACCGATTTGCTCTTTCGGTGAGACCGAAAAGTTACAAAAGGGAAACAGAGAGTTTGCATTGCAATCTCGGTGGGACCGATCCGCTCTTTCGGTGAGACCGAAAAGTTACGAAAAGGAAACAGAGAGATTGCAATCCCATCTCGGTGAGACCGAGATCCCTATCGGTGAAACCGATTTGCTAGGGTTTTGGCAGTGGCTTATGACATATGAAGACTCGATGGCGCCGGATAGAAAGAATCGGTATGACCGAGTTTGGCTTAGGGTTTAGGTCATATGTGGATATGGGAAAGTAGTTGAGGATTTCGGAGCATATCATTAAGCACAAAAGGCAAAGAGCTCATTAAGCAACACCTCATCCCTCCTTGATAGTATTGGCTTTGCCTATGGACTCAATGTGATCTTGGATCACTAAAATGTAAAATGAAGAGTCTTGAGCTTTTGAGCTTGAGCCAATCCTTTGTCCTTAGTATTTTGAGGGTTCCACTTTCACCATTCATGCCATGCCAATCACTGAGCTTTCCTGAAATAGTTATCTTGGAATATCATTAGCTCAATGAGCTATATGTTGTTATGAATTACCAAAACCACCTAGGGATAGTTGCACTTTCAGATGTCCTTGGACAAGTATCCGGCTTTCCTTAGCTTTTTTACTTGGGCCTCCGTAACGGAGGAGGCCATCCACTTGCCTCCCGCTCCGGACATTGTTGGAGAAGGTTGAGGAAGGAAGAGCGGACTTGGGCGCTGGAGCTTGAGTGCGCGAGAGATGGATTGGCAAAGGAGGAAGAAGGCATAGGTAAAAAGGTGAATCCTTATCCCTTTATACAAGCGGGTGCGGTTAGGCATCCCTACCTACCTAATAAAACTCACTTGCCTCCCAAGCGCCGTGGTAAATGGCGCGGTTGGGTTACCCACGTCCGTATTGATGAGAATCCCGTTAAAAGGGGCACACGATATCTGCTTTGACAAGACCTGCCAAGGAAATCGCCTCGCTAAACACGCTGAGGTGGAACAATGAAAAAAATTTATATAAAGAGCTTGGCCACAGTGTTATGACGCACTGCAGAATACGTCAGCAGATTTGATTTGTGTTAATATTATTCTCTATATGGCAATATGTGGAAACTTATTTTGCAGAGACGGACACTATTTTTGGTGTTTACAATCTTCTTGAAGAACTTGGAGGAGGAACCTGCCTTGCAATGCCGAAGACAATCTGCGCATCGGACTCGTCGTCATTGAAGCCTGGTTCAGGGGCTACTGAGGGAGTCCTGGATTAGGGGGTGTTCGGATAGTCGGACTATACCTTCAGCCGGACTCTAGGACTATGAAGATACAAGATTGAAGACTTCGTCCCGTGTCCGGAAGGATCTTTCCTTGGCGTGGAAGGCAAGCTAGGCGTGCGGATATTCAAGATCTCCTACCATTGTAACCGACTCTGTGTAACCCTAACCCTATCCGGTGTCTATATAAACCGGAGGGTTGTAGTCCGTAGGACAACCATCATCATACACAATCATACCATAGGCTAGCTTCTAGGGTTTAGCCTCCTTGATCTCGTGGTAGATCTACTCTTGTACTACCCATATCATCAATATTAATCTAGCAGGAGTAGGGTTTTACCTCCATCGAGAGGGCCCGAACCTGTGTAAAATAAAGTGTCCCTTGTCTCCTGTTACCATCCGACCTTGACGCACAGTTTGGGACCCCCTACCCGAGATCCGCCGATTTTGACACCGACAACAGGTATACTCTATGGATAATCATGCTCTGAAATACTCTATGGTCACAACATCTGTCATGAATAAAAATCATGATGCATGCAAGCAGGTTATTCATGTTAAATACGCCTATGCAATCAGAGAGCAGAAATAGAATGCACCGATCGGGTGTCTAAAGCGACGCCTCGAAAGGATAGTAATATAAAGCATGCCTCAGTCGGGCGTCTGATGCGACACCACATAAAGGGCTTATACGTAAAAGATATAACAAGCATGCCACAGTCGGGCGTCTGTGCGACGCCACATAAAGGGCTTAGAAGTAATTGAAATAACAAGCATGCCACAGTCGGGCGTCTGTGCGACACCACATAAAGGGCTTATAAGTAATTGAAATAACAAGCATGCCACAGTCGGGCGTCTGTGCGACACCACATAAAGGGCTTACATATAAATAATCATAGTGAATGTCAGGGAGGTAGAGCCATCCCAGGGATACTCATTAATTCAAATAGTACAAATGGTTAGTCCACAATAACAGTAATCATAATCATCGTATGTCACAGGTCATAATCAATGTTCTAGTTTAGTAGTTTTTCCTCCGAAGACCGACACTAAGACCGACACTTGACCCATCCCAGACTGTAGTCCTTAACCATGGACACGGCTATTCGAATAGATATAATCTCGACAGAGGGTGTACTCGTTACCCATGAGTAACGGATTCCTTTAGTCCATCAGGACTAATTCCGTCTACGGTCTTTTAGTTGAAAACACACCTGACTCGCACACACCAGCTTAAGTTTACCGGTGTCTGGAATCACCCACGACACCTGTTAAGCGAAACTCTAAGTGGGGAAGCTACAACCTCGAATAGCATGGGATCACAAAATTTATACCACACGCAAATAGGGGAGCTACCCCTTCGGCTACAACCAAAACACCCATGCCCCCGGACCAGGTGGCATGCCTACCGGCTGCAGTCGGTATCTTCCACCATGGCCTCTCTGTACGGTGTGTGCTAGAAGGGGTTGACAACTTACTAAACCGTACCCTACCTATGTCAGGGACAAGTGGTAGTACGAAGCAAGAATGGGGGTTACCGGAACAAGACTCGATCTATGGTCGTCTCAGGAGGTTTCAGTGTTCCCTGCATGATTAGTATAACAAATATATCTCAACCGATAGACAGAATCACCACCCATCATACCTCATCATGCCATACCGGACACAATCGTCTTGACGAGGAACTAAGGGTAAGCTCATGTCTACCCAAGACCGAGGCCTTACCGGATTCCTTCCGGTATGCATGAAAGGCCTACGATGGTGAGTACTATCACAACGTATCAAATAGCACAGAATCATCCACATGCATTTATAAGTATGATCATATCAACATATGGACTAACGAAACTCCGTGTCAAGGTGGTGTTGTGATCGTATCAAACAACACACAACAATATCATGCCAGGGTTCAGAATGCTTGCCTTCAAGGTGTGGAGAAGTGAGGTGCTCTCCGAAACTTTTGCAAGTCATAATCTCCCCTCCAAATTCCTATTTCAAAAAATATTCAAATAACACATACTTTAAAAACAGTACAAAAAAGTTGTTTGGAAAATTTTGAAATAAAAATAAAAATAAACTAGACAATATTTGGGAAACAATAGAAAAAGAATCAAGTCATTTGGATTTATATTTAAAAAGATATAGCGAGTCAAAGTTTCAGTCAAACTCTGATTTTTAAATAAAACAGAAAAAAGAAAACGTTTCGACGAGAATACGCTTTCGAAGCAGGAGAGACGTACTTTAGGATTTTGTGCTTCCACTTAAAACCATGCGGGCGGGGATGGGTCGCTGACAGTGGGTCCAGGGGCCCACTGGTCAGGTTTGACCAGTCGTTCCCCGCCTTCCCTCTCCTTTGGCCGAACGGAGGCGGGGCTCCGGCGATCTTTGCCGGCGAACGACGACTCCTCGTGGGTATCCGAGGGCAGGGATGGATCCGCCAGCCCAAGGCGGTCCTCCCGGTAGTCGCTAGGCTGATGGGGGTGAAGGGTGTCGCCGGCGGCGAGCTTCGCGGCGGAGATGGTTTCGGGCACGATTGGGGATTTGGGCTATGGCGGCTCTGGGTCGCGTTTGAGGGGTTGGGCAGCTCCGCAAGGTTAGGGGAGAAAGTTGGTGGCGCTGGATGGACTGGAGAAGCTCTGTTCGCGACAAAGTGGGCTGGGACATGGCGGCGGCCGAGCCGACCGGAGATGGGGAAGACGACCTTCTTCTCTTTGATTTCCAGCCATGGTAGCTCTAGGGGGATAGCTTGAGGTTGTCTGAGGGCCTGGACGAGTTTGGGGGCGCTCCTTTATAGGCGGCCGAGGTCGGTTCCGCGGCCGTGGATAAGGTCGCTGGTGAACCGCCTTTCTGTGGTGGATAGGGTGACGTGGAGCTGGCTGGCGCATTCCGACGAGCTCCATACTGCTCAAGGGGCGAGCTGGCGCGCGTGTATGGCTTGGGCGGTGCTGCCACGGCCAGGGCCTGCTGCGTCCGTCAGCTAGCCGCCACGGCCGACCTGACGGTGGCGCTGTGGGGTGCCAGGGGTGGTCGGGGTGGCTCTGCGGTGTAGGAGGAGACGGGGCGCGCTGGCTGCGGTTGGCCAAGGGCCAGAACGGGCGCGGGGTGGGCGGCAGTGAGACGCAGCGGCTCGGTGCACGCGCGTGCAAAACGTGCGCTCTTGGCGCACCCAAAGCAACCACGCTAGCTGCTCGACGAAATGCCAATGCATGCCATAGAGCTTGGGTGAGGCTGGCAATTAGCAGACCTAGGTTAGGAGTAGCTAGGAGCTTAGTGGACAAGGTTGCTGGGTCAGTGGATCAAGTTCATATTGTGAACTAAAATTCATGCCAAATCTGGCTATGCACACAGGGTGTTTGACAAAATGCCATGTGCATCTAGACAACTCTAGGGGTGTCCCAAATCTCCAGATCATAGTCTCTTTAGATGAATGAGAGGGTGGTAAGGTTAGTTTGTCAAAAACAAAAACTTGCTAGTGCAACTTTTGCAAAACTTCAATTCTGGACAGGAGGTAAATGGCATCATTTCATGAACCAAAAATGTTTCAATGAGTCCAACCTCCTAGACTTAAGGGTTTTGTAGGATGGGTTATAAGTAGGAGAAAACCCAAGGGCACTGGAGAAAAATAAATTAGGGTTGCAGTAGGAAACACCCAACTGGGCCAGATTGAAAATGAGGTTGATTCACTCAAATTTTTCAAAGAACATAAATGGATTTTTGTATAATGTTGAATTATATACTGCTGCTAACATCCCATAATTTTGGTGGAAGTGAGAAAGAAATATTTAAATGGGTTGTAGTGCAATACTGCCATGAGGACCAGTTTTGAAAACCTGGAGTAGAGCTCAAAGTATCCCATGAATAAAGGATGTTTTTGCACAAAGGTGATTTAAAAACATCGTATGACATCCCCAAATTTTGGTGAAAGTTTTAAATGAATTTATCAAAGGGTTGTAGTTCAAATAAAGCTCTCAAGCTAACGAAAATTCACTTTAAAGAATAAATCTCAGAGGGAAATAATTATGCAAATAAATCAACTGATAATAGAAATGTTTTTCTTGGGAGAGTAAACAAGTCCAATAATATATTTGGAAAGTTTTTCACTTGGGTAAAAAAACTCCACAATATCAAGGAAAAGAAAGTTTTCCTGAAAACAAAAAAAATCCAGAAAAAATTAATTTCCTGGCAAAATTTTTAGCAAACAAATCCTGTCCAAATTTTTGGGTGGCACAGTTCGGCACCCGAATTTAGCATTATATGCATTGGCTCCGAATCGTGTCTTTGGTCAATAGTTGGGTTGCCCGGCTCCTGTGCTTGCTACCCTACGTTCCGCTAAATCAGCTAGGGTAGTAAAGGGAGAACTACTGCGACTGTGCCCTAGCCTTGACCAGATGAGCACCTCAATAGAGAAAGCCGAAAACTGACTGTCATGATACGGCGAGAGCCGGTCAGCTGTTCGATGGTTACAAATCGTTGGAGATTTTTCCCGCGTTATGCGAGAGATCGGCACTTCCCGATCAAATGCTGACAACACTCCGGTTTAAACCAGGGGTGCGCCCATGCTTTATTATAAAACTCCTATGGCTAAGTGAGGGCGTTTAAGCCATATAGTCCGATTGCCTTGTTCGTTGCGCTAAACAACTCCTTCAAGGACCATGTAATTGGATCAAGATTGTTTAGATTCCATCCCGAACACCTCCGTACTACCTACGTGAGGGCAGAAGCCGACGACTGGCCAACCCTCAGATTATATGCAACACGGCCGCACAGGAGGAAACAATTAAAAGCATAATAAAATTACATTACAAAAACAGGCTTTGTTTTCATAATACAAGGCAAAGGCAACATGGATACATTTATTCAAATACAATGTCTTGCGAACATTGCGCCGCTACAAGTCAAGACCCTTCTACGACATCCGCAAAATATCGCTCGGGTGTGCGGTGCTCCTTGCCCTCCGGCGGCCCGCTGGCAACTTCAACGGTGTTCATCTTCGCCCAGCACATCTTGCAGCGAGCGAAGGCCATACGGGCCCCTTCAATACAGGGGGAGCGCTTAACGACGTCCAGCCGAGGACATGCGTTCACCATCCTCCTCACGAGTCCGAAGTAGCTGCCAGGCATAGCTTCGGCTGGCCATAGCCGGATTGTCAAATCCTTCATGGCTAATTTGGCCACCCTGTGCAGCTCCACCAGTTGTTTCAGCTGATCGGTGAAGGACACGGGAGGCTCTGGCACCGCATATTGCGACCAGAAGAGCTTCTCCGTAGAACCCCCTCCTTTGGCTCGATAGAACTCCACGGCGTCCAACACACTACGTGGTAAATGAGCGAAAGCCCCTGGGGAACTCCGAACCCGGGTTACTAAAAGGTACTGCTTCTCCGCATACTTGCTTTGCATCTTAAAGGCCTTACCCGCCGTGGTTTTTTTGGCCTCCTGGATCTCCTGTAGGGCGGCCTGGGCCTCATTCCGTGCGGTCTCCGCGCTCTGACGAGCCTTGGTGAGCTCGGGCCCTTGAACCGACGCATCACGCTCCAAGGTCTCAAAAATTTTCACCGCATCCTGGAGCTCCTGCTGGATTTCTTTGACCCAGGCCTTGAGCTTCTTACGGGCGGCCTGCTGCTGGACAACCTTCTCCTCGGCCTCGCCCAGGGCCTTCCTTAGGGCCTTGACCTCGGTCGCGGCTCCTGCACATGTTACAACACTGCAGTCAGTATACAACGCCTACTCCTTCCGAACACACAACAAGTATCACTCACATTGCTTCTCCTGGAGCCGAATTTTGAACTCGCCGAACTCGTTCTCGGTCTGCTGCAGCCTCTACTTCAATTCAGAGACTTTAGCGGCCTGCGAGGTTGCGGCTAATGGTGAAGCCTGCTTATTGATACACATTATGTTAGTCTCCTATAACAAAGGATTGATCCCCGTCCGTTTCTTCTCGCCGGATACCGGACAGTGTCTCAGGGGCTACGGTCTACACGGTTTTTTTTCATTCTTACCTCAAAACCTATCAACAGGTTGCTGCAGGCTTCATTCAGTCCGCTCTTGGCAGACTGAACCTTCTCAATCACCGCACCCATAAGGACACGGTTCTCGTCCACGACGTAGGTGCCTCGTAGTGCCTCCATCTGGTTGTCCGGCGCCCCTGGATGGACGGGGGCCATCGGTGGAAGCAGCGCAGCCCCCTCTTTCAAAGGGGGCTGCTCGCCTAATTCCGGAGCCCTATGAGTCTCCGGAACCGTATTCAGCTGAGGGCCGAACTGGATGCGGCCCTCTTCGCTAGTCTCCATGGGGACCGGCTCCCTCATGTGTCCCGCAGTGGAGATCTCGCCTCGTGGCGCCTCCCGGACAACGTCCTGGGCTCCTCCCCAGTTTGGAGCGATCCTCCGGGACAACACCTCCTTGTCGTCCCTGGCCCCGGGGGAATAAGCAGGCGGTGACGACATGCTCGCCATCTCCGACGGAGCCAGCGAGCCTCCGGACGAGGATTGCTGGACAAGGTCACGGGCCGGACTGCAATAGTATAGTTAACTATGTCAAAATAATGAAGAGAAAGGGCTGGATGTGTGCAGGAGCGGGCCATGTCTCTTACGATGCGGCCTGGGGCTTAGTGCCGGGGCGCCGTTCCGGACTACTATCAACGTCCCACCCGTTGTTGACCGCTGGGACGCCCTTCCCCTTCTTGGGCGTTTCCGCTTCCAGATGCGCCGAAGCCACCCTCTTCCTCCTCCTCTCCTCAGGGGGAGGGTTATTTTCCTCTTCCTCCTCCTCTTCCTCATCATTGTCCTCCGGGACAGAGGAATGAGCTTCGTCGTCTTCGGACATCACTTCCGAAGTACCCTTGCAACGGGGGCCACTCTTGCCCCCCTTGGCCTTCTTCTCCAGCGCCTTGTATGGCGCCGACACCAACATCTTCGCTAGGCATGGGATGACCGGTTCTTCAGGCAGCGGAGCCGGACACTGGATCCGCTTCGCCCTCTCCATCCAGTCCTGGAAAAGCAATAATAAAAGCTCAGACATCATCTTTGAAATAATTAAGTTGGGGATACATCAAAAGTAACATACCTCGCTGGCGGGGTGTTTACAATCATGACCACGGTCTGAATCCGTGGCCGACGGTTTCTCGTTGCCCTTAAAAAGCAACTTCCAGGCATCTTCGTGGGTGGTCTCGAAGAGCCTCACCAGGGTCTGATGATTCTTCGGATTGAAATCCCACAGAGGGCGACCTTTGCGCTGACATGGAAGAATCCAACGAACTAGCATCACCTGGATCACATCAACGAGCTTGACGTTTTTGACTATCATGCTCTGGATGCACGTCTGCAACGCTATCAGCTCGTCGGGCGAAAACCAGTCCGGACTCTTCTCGACCCAGGAGGTGAGTCGCATGGGAGCACTGGAGCGGAATTCGGCAGCCGTGGCCCAGGTGGTGCCGCGGGGTTCGGTGATGTAGAACCATTGTCTCTGCCACTCCTTCACTATCTCCATGAAAGTACCTTTCGACCAGGAGACGTTGGGTAAATTGCTCACCGTGGCTCCTCCGCATTCCGCGTGCTGGCCATCCACCACCTTCGGCTTCACATTGAAGACTTTGAGCCACAACCCGAAGTGGGGATGGGTGCAGAGGAAGGCCTCACACACGACGATAAACGCCGAGATGTTGAGGAAGGAATTCAGGGACAGATCATGGAAATCTATCCCGTAACAATACATTAGCCCACAGACGAAAAGGTGGAGTGGAAACCCTAGTCCGCGGAAGAAATGGGGGATGAATACTACCCTTTCAGTAGGCTTCGGCGTGGGGACAACTTGTCCCTTGGCCGACAGATGGTGGGCGATCTCCTTCACCAAATACCAGGCCGCCCGAAGCTCAGCAATGTCCTCCTTCCTGACGGAGGAGACCATCCACTTGCCCTGACCTCCGGATCTCGACATGGTTGCTTGAGTGGAAAGGAGATGAGTGCTTTGGCGCTGGAGCTCGAGATCGGAAAGGCGAAGACGGAGAGAGGGCGTGAGAGAGGAAGAGGGAGTCCTTATCCCCTTATAAAGACAGCAAATATTAAACGCCTCCTCACTCGCCCTGAAAACTCGCCTATTCCCAAGGGCCGTATAAATGACACGGTTGGGTTACCCATGCCCGCATTGATGAGAATCCTGCGATAAGGGGACACGATCTCTGCTTCGACAGGACATGCTAATGGCAACCGCGTCTTGAAACATGGAGCGGCAGACAAAAAACGGTTCGCAAATTGTGACCGGTCAGGCGTGATGTCACGCTACAAAAAATTTGTCAGCGGATTGAACTCGTGTGAAAATATATATTCTCTCCGCGGTTATGTATGGTGTGTATGTGGCAGGTCTGGATACTGTTATCGCGTCCGAAGAATATCTTGTTGTTCATAAAGGGGAACCCGCCTTGCAATGTTGAATACAATGTGCGCGCCGGACTCCTCGTCATTGAAGCCAGGTTCAGGGGCTACTGAGGGAGTCCTGGATTAAGGGGTCCTCGGGCGTCCGACTTGTTATCCATGGGCCGGACTGATGGGCTGTGAAGACATGAAGGCTGAAGACTGTACCCGTGTCCGGATTGGACTCTACTTGGCGTGGAAGGCAAGCTTGGCGATTGATTATGAAGATTCCTTCTTATGTAACCGACCTCATGTAAACCCTAGATCCCCCCGGTGTCTATATGAACCGGAGGGGGTAGTCCGGAAAGGACACAGATTACCATAGTCATATAGGCTAGACTTCTAAGGTTTATCCATTATGATCTCGTGGTAGATCAACTCTTGTAATAATCATATTCCTCAAGATCAATCAAGCAGGAAGTAGGGTATTACCTCCATAGAGAGGGCCCGAACCTGGGTAAACATCGTGTCCCCCGTCTCCTGTTACCATCGATCCTAGACGCACAGTTCGGGACACCCTACCCGAGATCCACCAGTTTTGACACCGACAACTTCTGCATGTACCTCGCCCGCTCTAGCTGCCGTCGACGCCACCATGATGCCAGACAACGCCACCATCCCGCGCTCGTCCATCATCACACGCCCACCGGCGAGACCCCGCTGCTCCATGTCGCTGAGACCCGCCGTTGTCGACGTGTCAGATACCATGCCGCTCCTCCTCTTGTCCCCTCCAGCCAACACTTGCTCCAAACCGATGCCCCCAGGAGGGAGAACGACATCAAAACATCGCCATCGTCCGATCCAATAGATCCAGATCTAGGGTTTCCCCCGGAACCTTCCGATTAGGTTGACGTGACCTGCAATGATGATGCCTCGAGAAGGGAACGACGTCCGAGACGCCACCATCGTCCGCCATGACCGCAGTCAGGCGCGATTTTCACCTGAAGCCACGGCGTCCCGATCTCACGGTTGGCTGGAACAGAGCCCTCCGACGAACCGGTGATGTCGCCGCCGATCCGGTCCCACCGCCGTGCGACGCCTCCGATGGAGATACCGACCGAGATCGAAGACGACCTCAACCGAAACCGCGCCACCAGCACTGCCGCACAGCGCCACCTCCTCCTAGGCCAGTCGCCGCCAGATCCAGCCGTCCCTGCCTCCGGGAGACTAATATGTCTCCGTCGTATCTACGTTTCCAAACACTTTTCCCTTGTTTTGGACTCTAACTTGCATGATTTGAATGGAAATAACCCGGACTGACGTTGTTTTCAGCAGACTTTCGATGCTGTTATTTATGTGCAGAAACAGAAGTTCTCGGAATGACCTGAAACTCCACGGAACTTATTTTTGGAAAATATAAAAAATATTGGCGGAAGAATCAAGGCTAGGGGCCCACCACTTGTCCACGAGGGTGGGGGGCGCACCCCCTTCCTCGTGGGCCCCCTGACGCTCCACCAACCTCAACTCCAACTCCATATTTTCGTGTTCGGGCAGAAAAAAATCTGAGAGAAGGATTCATCGGGTTTTACGATACGGAGCCGCCGCCAAGCTCTAAACTCTCTTGGGAGGGCTGATCTAGAGTCCGTTCGGGTCTCCGGAGAGAGGAATCCGTCGCCATCGTCATCATCAACCATCCTCCATCACCAATTTCATGATGCTCACCGCCGTGCGTGAGTAATTCCACCGTAGGCTTGTTGGACGGTGATGGGTTGGATGAGATTTATCATGTAATCGAGTTAGTTTTGTTAGGGTTTGATCCCTAGTATCCACTATGTTCTGAGATTGATGTTGCTATGACTTTGCTATGCTTAATGCTTGTCACTAGGGCCCGAGTGCCATGATTTCAGATCTGAACCTATTATGTTTTCATGAATATATGTGAGTTCTTGATCCTGTCTTGCAAGTCTATAGTCACCTACTATGTGTTATGATCCGGCAACCCCGAAGTGACAATAATCAGGACCACTCCCGGTGATGACCATAGTTTGAGGAGTTCATGTATTCACTATGTGTTAATGCTTTGGTCCGGTACTCTATTAAAAGGAGGCCTTAATATCCCTTAGTTTCCATTAGGACCCCGCTGCCACGGGAGGGTAGGACAAAAGATGTCATGCAAGCTCTTTTCCATAAGCACGTATGACTATATTCGGAATACATGCCTACATTACATTGATGAATTGGAGCTAGTTCTGTGTCACCCTATGTTATGACTGTTACATGATGAACCGCATCCGGCATAATTCTCCATCACCGATCCAATGCCTACAAGCTTTTCACATATTGTTTTTCGCTTATTTACTTTTCCGTTGCTACTGTTACAATCATTACAAAACCCAAAAGTATTACTTTTGCTACCATTACCGTTACTTCCATATTACTTTGCTACTAAATACTTTGCTATAGATACTAGGTTATCCAGGTGTGGTTGAATTGACAACTCAACTACTAATACCTGAGAATATTCTTTGGCTCCCCTTGTGTCGAATCAATAAATTTGGGTTGAATACTCTATCCTCGAAAACTGTTGCGATCCCCTATACTTGTGGGTTATCAAGACTATTCTCTGGCGCCGTTGGCCGGGAGCATAGCTCTATTCTTTGAGTCACTTGGGATTTATACCTGCTGGTCACTATGAAGAACTTGAAAGACGAGAAAAAAAATTATCCCTCAACTACGAGGGGAGGTAAGGAACTGCCATCTAGCTCTGCACTTGATTCACATTCTGTTTTGAGTAAGCTTGCGACACCTAAACCTGCTTCTGCTATTAATTCTGATATGTCGCATGTTATTGATGATTGCACTTCTACTATGCATGATACTTATGATGAAACTACTTCTATGCTTGATACTACTGTGCCACTTGGTGAATTTCTTGATGAACAACTTGCTAGGGCTAGAGAGAATGAAATTATTGAAACTGATAATATTGATGATAGTGATGATGAAGGCTCTCCCAATAAATATGAATTGTCTGTTGTGCCTGAGGGCTATGTTATGGATGAAGAAACTAAAAGAGACTTTCTTGCTTGCAATGATAGAAGTGATCTTAAGAAATTATTAGCTAAGCTTAAACAAAAGCTCTGAATGCTAGAATGAAATACGATCCTGCTTATGCTACTTCACCTATCTTTGTTACTGATAAGGATTATGAACTCTCTATTGATCCTGATATAATTATTTTGGTCGAATCTGATCCTTTTTATGACTATGAATCTGAAACTGTTGTGCCACATCTTACTAAATTAAATGATATAGCCACCCTGTTCACTAATGATGAGAGAACTCGCTACTTTTATATCCTTAAAATATTTCCATTCTCATTAAAGGGTGATGCTAAGATATGGTTTAATTCTCTTGATCATGGTTGTGTGCGTAGTCCCCAGGATATGCTTTATTACTTCTCTGCTAAATATTTCCCAGCTCATAAGAAACAAGCTGCTCTAAGGGAAATATATAATTTTGTGCAAATTGAAAAAGAGAGTCTCCCACAAGCTTGGGGGAGGCTTCTCCAATTACTTAATGCTTTGCCCGATAATCCTCTTAAGAAAAATGAAATACTTGATATCTTTTATAATGGACTAACCGATGCTTCCAGAGATTACCTGGATAGTTGTGCTGGTTCTGTTTTCAGGGAAAGAACACCCGATGAAGCTGAAATTTTATTGAATATGTTGAAAAATGAAAATAATTGTACACTTCCTGAGCCAACTCCTGAGCCTATTCCTAAACCAACTCCGAAGAAGAGAGGTGTTCTATTTCTCAGTCCTGAAGATATGCAAGAGGCAAAGAAATCTATGAAAGAAAAAGGTATAAAAGCTGAAGACGTTAAGAATTTACCTCCTACAGTCCTGAAGATATGCAAGAGGCAAAGAAATCTATGAAAGAAAAAGGTATAAAAGCTGAAGACGTTAAGAATTTACCTCCTATTAAAGAAATACATGGTCTTAATTTACCGCCTGTTGAAGAAATATATGATCTTAATTCATCACCTATTGAAGAAACTCATGGTCTTGATAACCCGACATAGGTAGTAAAGGTAAATTCTCTCTATAGATTTGATGAAGGTGATATTCCTCACTATAAGTCTGCTAGACAGTGCTTAGATGAGTTTGACAATTTTATTGTTAAACAAGAAAACTTCAATGCTTATTTTGGTACAGAATTAAAACACAATTCTTATATGCTTGAACACTTGGGTGATTATATGTCTAGAGTTAAAGGTGAACTTAAACTCATTAGTAAACATGCTTCTATGGTTACCACTCAAGTAGAACAAGTACTTAAAGCTCAGAATGATTTGCTTAATGAACTAAATAGTAAGAATAATGATTTTGCTGTTAGAATGGCTACTAGAACTGGTAAAATGACTCAGGAACCTTTGTATCCTGAAGACCATCCTAAGAGAATTGAACAGGATTCTCAAAGAAATAATTTAGACGCACCTAGTCCTTCTAAAAAGAAGAAAAAAGAAAAATGATAGGACTTTGCATGCTTCTAGTGAACCTATTGCTGAACCACCTGAGAATCCAAATGATATTTCTATTTCTGATGCTGAAACACAATGTGGTAATGAACATGAACCTAGTAATAATGTTAATAATGATGTTCATGATGATGCTCAACCTAGCAATGATAATGATGTAGAAATTGAACCTGCTGTTGATCTTGATAACCCACAATCAAAGAATCAACGTTATGATAAGAAAGACTTTGTTGCTAGAAAGCACGGTAAAGAAAGAGAACCATGGGTTCAGAAACCCATGCCTTTTCCTCCCAAACCATCTAAGAAAAAGGATGATGAGGATTTTTAGCGCTTTGCTGAAATGATTAGGCCTATCTTCTTGCGTATACGTTTAACTGATATGCTGAAAATGAATCCTTATGCTAAGTATATGGAGGATATTGTTACAAATAAAAGAAAGATACCGGAAGCTGAAATCTTCACCATGCTTGCTAATTATACTTTTAAGGGTGGAATACCCAAGAAACTAGGAGATCCAGGAGTACCAACTATACCATGCTCCATTAAAAGAAACTATGTTAAAACTGCCTTATGTGATCTTGGAGCTGGTGTTAGTGTTATGCCTCTCTCTTTATATCGTATACTTGATTTGAATAAGTTGACACCTACTGGAATATCTTTGCAAATGGCTGATAAATCAACTGCTATACCTGTCGGTATTTGTGAGGATGTGCCTGTGGTGATTGAAAACGTTACTATTTTAACGACTTTGTTATTCTTGATATTCCTGAGGACGATAGTATGTCTATTATTCTTGGAAGACCCTTTTTGAATACTGCAGGGGCTGTTATTGATTGCAACAAAGGCAATGTCACTTTTCATGTTAAAGGTAATGAGCATACTGTACACTTTCCGAGGAAACAACCTCAAGTTCATAGTATCAACTCTATTGGAAAAATTTCGTCGATTATTTTTTGAGGCTTTGAATTTCCTCTTCCAACTGTCAAAAAGAGATATGATATTCTTATTATTGGGGATGTGCATATCCCCGTTGAGGTAACATAGTGTTATTGAAATTTCTCCGGTTTCATGTTATTCGAAATGAGTTTGTTAACAAGACTTGATCAACCTTGTTAGTGGATTCCTTTTGATGAGCATGAGATGGATGAAACTAGAAGGCACAACCTTCTGTACCCCCTTTTTACTTTCTGTTATTTAGTTGAAATAAAGCAAAAAATATTATTTTCTGTCTGTTTTCTGAATTATCCGTGCAATATAAAAATACCCTGAAAATAAAAGTTCTCCAAATTCACTGAAAATGAAAATTGATTTTTTCTAGAATAGTTGAGAATATCTGGCACTGAGAACACAGCAGGGAGAGCAAGCACCTGGCCACGAGGGTGGAGGGCGCGCCCACCCCCCTAGGCGCGCCCCCTGCCTCGTGGGCCCACGGTGGCTCCCCTCCACTTATTCCTGCACCCACACACTTCTTCTTCCTCCCAAAAAAATCACCATCCAGCTCAAGCACGAGTTCTAGCTCATTTTGCTGCGATTTTCGATCTCCTTGCTCAAAGCACCTCTCACAAAACTGCTTTAGGGGATTGTTCCTTGGTATGTGACTCCTCCATTGGTCCAATTAGTTTTTGTTCTAGTGCTTTATTCATTGCAAATTTGTGCTGCCTAGGTGACCATGTTCTTGAGCTTGCATGCCAAATTTATATGGTTCCAAGTAGTTCTAATGCATGATATAGGCTCTAGGCACTTGTAGGGGTAGTTGCTATCAATTTTGTTAAGCTTGGTCCACTTTTATTTGAAGTTACTAAAAATTTCAGAATTTTTCAGAAAATAATGAAAAGATTTTTGAGGGGCTCATCGAGCCGAAGCTTGAATTAAAAGCAAGGTGAAGAAGAGGAGAGGCCTAAACATAATTTGCCTTGCACAGCGGAGGTTCAGCCATGCGAATGGCCTTCCAATGATTTCTTGAGGGCAGCCGGGATTTATGATGATTTTTATGAATTGGCTGAGAATGCAGGCCTCACCGACTTCCTCCGCGACCAGCGCGAACAGTATCTCTTACTCACCAATAGTTTTGTGCAAAACTTCTACTATTATCCTAAGGAATCACCTCCTTCAGTAGAGTTTCATTTATATGATGTGGTTAAGAAGATGTCACTAGATGAATTTTGCATGGTTTGCAAAATACCTTTCGAGGGTAGTTTAGAGGAACCACATCATAAAGATGTGGACGGGTTTATTGACACTATTACTGTAGGGGAAACTAGGAAGGTTTCCGATGCAAGAATCACTAGCATACATTTTCCTGTTTTATGCTACTTTGCAATATTTGCTAGTCGTTTCTTAATTGGTAGCAGAAAGGGTGGAAACCTTAGTGTTCCTGATATTATTATTTTGTTCCATGGTTTATTCCGTGACGACTCTGTTAGTATGGGCAGTATTATTGCCAAACGGTTAAGTCTAAACCGTACAAAGGGCCCCATCTTTGGAGGTGTCTATGCTTTACGCCTTGCTGCATATTATAACATACCTATTAGGCATTATGAAAAAGAAGAAAAAATGCTGCCTACTGTTTATTTAGATTATAAGATTATGGTAGCGCATGATTTTATTGTTAAGAATAGGGAAGGGGCGCTTAAATACAAATTGTTCTTTGATAAACATCACCCTGAGACTATAACCTTGCCTGCTCCTTCCTTGTTTGATTTATCTGCAGGCCAGTATCTCATTCCGTTGGCGGCCATCCACGCCTACCGGAACCCTACATCAGCTACAAAGCCAGAGACGGAACCACAATTTGATCCTCCATGACAGTCTAATTACCAGTGGGATCCGGAGATGATTGCCAACCAGTGGCAATCATAGTCTTCCTCATCTCAGTACGACCCCAACTACAACTATGGATATCCGCCAGGCTATCCGTGGCACTAAACCAACTTAGGCCAAAAGCCTAAGCTTGGGGGAGTACGCATTTCTCACCGACATTACATTTATGTTTGCACACTCATTGCTAGATGTCGGTGCTTATACTTTTTCATTGTAATATCCATGCTAGTTTATTTCCTTTTATGCCTTCTTCTTGTGTGCTTGATAAACCTTAAGAAAACCAAAAAAAATAGTTGTAGATTTTAGCTAGTTTACTTTCTTGCTTGTAGTAATAGTTAAAAGAAAATCCAAAAAGATTTCATGTTCTTCTTTTGCTTGTTGGGAGCTTTCCCGTGTAAATAGTTTTATTTCTTTTCTTTTCTTTGGGGGTCGATAGGAGAAGACCATGATTAAAATGTTGAAGTGGCTCTTATATGCATTATTGTTGATTTAACCAAGAGCCCATATTGCCTTGTCTTCTCCTATTTATTGAATGCTCTGAGATTCCAGCTTAGTCCAATGCACGTGCTCTATTATTATTATTATTCCCATCGTTCGGTCATGCAAGTGAAAGGCAATAATGACGATATATGATGGACTGACTGAGATGAGAAAAGCTGGTATGAACTCGACCTCTCTTGTTTTTGTAAATATGATTAGTTCATCATTCCTGATTCAGCCTATTATGAATAAACATGTTTGCAATGAAAATTAGAGATTATAGTTGCTCATGCCATGCTTAACTAGCTGGGAGTTTATAATGGTTTATCTTGCGTGCCAACATGCTATTAAAATGGTTGTGATGTGGTATAGTGGGGTGGTATCCTCCTTTGAATGATTTAAGTGACTTGACTTGGCACATGTTCACACATGTAGTTGAAACAAATCAACATAGCCTTCATGATATTTATGTTCATGGTGGATTATATCCTATTCATGCTTGCACTCAATGTATATTAATTTTAATGCATGTTCATGACTGTTGTCGCTCTCTAGTTGGTCGCTTCCCAGTATTTTGCTAGCCTTCACTTGTACTAAGCGGGAATACTGCTTGTGCATCCAATCCCTTAAACCCCAAAGTTATGCCATATGAGTCCACCATACCTTCCTATATGCGGTATATACCTGCCGTTCCAAGTAAATTTGTATGTGCCAAACTCTAAACCTTCAAATGAAATTCTGTTTTGTATGCTCGAATAGCTCATGTATCAACAAGGGTTGTCCGTATCTTCCATGCTAGGTGGGTTATTCTCAAGAGGAGTGGACTCCACTCCTCACTCATGAGAAAATGGCTGGTCACCGGGATGCCCAGTCCCATGCTTTATGCAAATCAAATAAAATTAATTGCAAACAAAAATCCTCCATGCCTGTTGCTGGTTGGAGGCACTCGTTGTTTCGAGCAAGCCATGGATTGATGCTTGTTGGTGGAGGGGGGGGGGGGTATAAACTTTACCATTCTGTTTGGGAACCGCCTATAATGTGTGTAGCATGGAAGATATCGCCATCTCTCGGTTGTTATGTTGACAATGAAAGTATGCCGCTCAAAATATTATTTATCGCTGCTTTAAAATCGAGCTCTAGCACCTCTACAAATCCCTGCTTCCCTCTGCGAAGGGCCTATCTATTTAGTTTTATGTTGAGTCATCACCCTCTTATTAAAAAGCACTAGCTGGAGAGCACCGCTGTCATTTGCATGCATTACTCCTAATTTATATTGGGTATGACTATGACTGGATCTCTTTTACCATGAATTACAATGCTTAGTCAAGCCTTGATCTTTAAAGGTGCTCTGCATTTATGTTTTGCGGTCTCGGAAAGGGCTAGCGAGATACCATCTTGTTATATCATATCATGATTGTTTTGAGAAAGTGTTGTCATCCGAGATTTATTACTATTGCTCGATAGTTGATTATGCCATTAACATGAGTAAACATGAGACCTAAATGTTATTGTGAATATGGTTAGTCATAATCTTTGCTGAAAACTTGAATGCTGGCTTTACATATTTACAACAACAAGAGCAAACAGAGTTTGTAAAAGTTTTTCTTTATCACTTTCAGTTTATCAACTGAATTGCTTGAGGCAAGCAAAGGTTTAAGCTTGGGGAGTTGATACGTCTCCGTCATATCTACTTTTCCAAACACTTTTGCCCTTGTTTTGGACTCTAACTTGCATGATTTGAATGGAACTAACCCGGACTGACGCTGTTTTCAGCAAACTTTCCATGGTGTTATTTATGTGCAGAAACAAAAGTTCTCGGAATGACCTGAAACTCCACGCAACTTATTTTTGGAAAATATAAAAAGTATTGGCGATAGAATCAAGGCCAGGGGCCCACCACCTATCCATGAGGGTGGAGGGCGCGCCCCTGCCTCGTGGGCCCCCTAACGCTCCACCGACCTCAACTCCAACTTCATATATTCGCGTTCGGGGATAAAAAAATCAGAGAGAAGGATTCATCACGTTTTACGATACGGAGCCGCCGCCAAGCCCTAAACTCTCTCGGGAGGGCTGATCTGGAGTCCGTTCGGGGCTCCGGAGAGGGGAATTCGTCGCCTTCGTCATCATCAACCATCCTCCATCACCAATTTCATGATGCTCACCGCCGTGCGTGAGTAATTCCATCGTAGGCTTGCTGGACAGTGATGGGTTGGATGAGATTTATCATGTAATCGAGTTAGTTTTGTTAGGGTTTGATCCCTAGTATCCACTATATTCTGAGATTGATGTTGCTATGACTTTGCTATGCTTAATGCTTGTCACTAGGGCCCGAGTGCCATGATTTCAGATCTGAACCTATTATGTTTTCATGAATATATGTGAGTTCTTGATCCTATCTTGCAAGTCTATAGTCACCTACTATGTGTTATGATCCGGCAACCCCGAAGTGACAATATTCGGGACCACTCCCGGTGATGACCATAGTTTGAGGAGTTCATGTATTCACTATGTGTTAATGCTTTGGTCTGGTACTCTATTAAAAGGAGGCCTTAATATCCCTTAGTTTCCATTAGGACCCCGCTGCCACAGGAGGGTAGGACAAAAGATGTCATGCAAGTTCTTTTCCATAAGCACGTATGACTATACTCGGAGTACATGCCTACATTACATTGATGAATTGGAGCTAGTTCTGTGTCACCCTATGTTATGACTGTTACATGATGAACCGCATCCGGCATAATTCTCCATCACCGATCCAATGCCTACGAGCTTTTCACATATTGTTCTTCGCTTATTTACTTTTCAGTTGCTACTGTTACAATCACTACAAAACCCAAAAATATTACTTTTGCTACCGTTACTGTTACTTCCATATTACTTTGCTACTAAATACTTTGCTGCAGATACTAAGTTATCCAGGTGTGGTTGAATTGACAACTCAACTGCTAATACTTGAGAATATTCTTTGGCTACCCTTGTGTCGAATCAATAAATTTGGGTTTAACACTCTATCCTCGAAAACTGTTGTGATCCCCTATACTTGTGGGTTATTAGAGACCATCCGGACAAGGCGCCCCTTGTCCCCAAGCAGACGACCCGCGCCGCCGCCACAAGGACCAGAGGAAGGAGGGAGTGCCCCGCCACCGCCCGCGCCGCACGGGCTTCGCCCGGCGGGCGCACTCCGGCAGCGGCGAGGGGAAGGAGATGCTGACGAGGCGGCGGCGGAGGCCGATCTAGATCTCCCGAGACGCGCGCGCGGGGTGTGCCGTGGGAGCAGGGGAGGAGCGTCCTACGACCTTTTTTATGGGGCAGAATTTCACTTCCCCGTTCTTTGTACCAACTAGGGATGCATACGACCATTTTAGTATGAGTACCAAGATAAACATGGTCCTCAGAATTTTTTTAAATGAGTATCAAGATATTTTTTGATGAGTGGTTCCACCCCACACCAAACTTGATCCTTAATAAATGGGGGAAACCCCTGTGCATCACCTCTCAATTCTAGGAATTGAACTCGGGTCGCTAGGCTGCACAACCGCATGCCCAACCACTGAGCCAAGGCTCTCTTTTCCATTTGGATGGGGCTGCCCCTCTCATATTTATAGACGTAGGGAGGGGGCCACCTTGGAGGAGGGACTGCGTTCCCCCTAGGTCGGCGCACCAAAGTGATAGAGGAAAATGTGTCCAGTCTTTCGATGAGGTGGTGGCTATCGTTTCCAGTGAAGTAGACTTTGACGATCCAGCTGCGAACGTGCGAGGACGTCGCGCCTTAGCAATCTCTAAACCAACTCCGAGAGGTTATTGACCACGCCGGAGCATGATCAACCTGGCCATGAAGGTCTATTTCCTGCACGCAAACAAAGAACAAGCAAGAAACTGAAATTGCAATCTGAATATTGCGAATATTAAGAGAAAAGTTTTATTAATGAAAGTGGGGTTCTGTGACGTCTTAGTCTAGTCGTAGAACACAAACGAAGAATGCGAAGTTGCAGCTATGGCGAGTTTCTAATCTAAACAAAACCCAAGTCTAAACGTTGCCTTAAGGGCTGTATTTATTGGGGAAAGGAGAGGAGATTTTGTCCACCCTTGGCAAGGCAGTACTAAAACACCTCCTGAGTCGCTTCCCCTACAATAAGGACTCTAAAAATAGCCTACGGAGTTGTATTTCTGCCAATGCAAGAAATGAAAGTACCTGATAATTCAGTTGGCGTGCACGAGCTCTAGTAATTGGTCCAGTTTATGTAGCAGCAGGAGTTGTGGGTGTAACTGTAGTAGTGATGTCCTCATCACAAAGGGGTGGGCCCCAAACCCTAGCCGCAAGGGAGGCTTGGCCCCAAAGCCGAAAGGGGTGCCCCATTATTGGGCCTGTGTGTGAAACCGACAAAGATGCACGT
Source organism: Aegilops umbellulata (assembly GCA_032464435.1). Lineage (NCBI taxonomy): Eukaryota > Viridiplantae > Streptophyta > Magnoliopsida > Poales > Poaceae > Aegilops > Aegilops umbellulata. The sequence continues at coordinate 366,203,629 of CP136054.1, read as the reverse complement.
CTTCAAGTTTACATAATGGAAGGAATAGGCAAGATGCCAAAATACTGAAATTTCATTTCAACTAAATGACATGGAAACATAGGTGATGACCAAGAAAATTTTATTATCTTCAAAATGAGCCCAAGAACACCAAACCGGAGTCCGGATGTGAAGATATGACCAAAATACCCATTGCTGAATTTTTTTGTTTGCTCCCTATAGAAGGTTGGACCACACGAATTCACGTCAGCGGATTTGGCATGACGGAGCATCCGAGGCATATCCGAGCAATGTTGAACATGCACGGGAAGATCCAGGATGAACCCGAGGTGGACCAAATCGATTTTCTGGCTCAAAAAAGTGGGGAAAGAAAAATTGGGCTAAATCCACGCAAAGGAAGGTAGATCTACTAGTTTTGCATGAGATAGATGGATCAAAACCAACCAAAAGTCATGAAATCCAATGGATAGCTCAAAATTGACTTTGGGCTATTTTGGGGAAATTTTAAATTTGGGCAAGACAAAACAAAACAAGGCTATAAGATGGAGGGGAGGGGGTCCAATTCATGGCAACCTTGCTCATGACACCAAATGATACAAGTCAAGTCGTTGGGTGACCCAATTATCACAAATTGGGGATGGATTTGAGGAACGACACGAAGAAATTGGAGGAAATCAAGAGGACACACAAGGAAAACTAGCACGAATCAACACACAAGATGTAATACAAGATACATATTCTCCATAGAAGGAGGTCTTGTGTGCTCATGGAGCGTTCACCTGATTGCCCCCTTGTACTCCTTAGAGTCTCACCAGGTGGGTGGCCTTCTACTCCAATGGATTCTTCTCCAACATGGAGTAATACCACAAGGGGGGAGGGTAGATGAGCAAAGCTCTATCAATGTCCATTCCTGTCTTTGATTTTGCTAACCCTAGATCTAGGAGGGGATGGTATATATGGGTCCGCCCATGGGGGTAAGTGAGGAAGGGAAATATGCATGGGTTGGCCCAACTTTCATGCGCGGCAGGCAAGGTCGGACATTCCTACATGTCGTATATTATTGCCATAAGTCAACATATCCGATAGTGTCCAGAGAGCATTCAACAAGCCGAACATCAATTCATAATGTCCAACATAACAAACATTAGTCGGACAATGGATCAGAATGTCCAACTTGGTAGTACTAATTCATTGAATCGTCTTGGCGCTCTGTGCCTTCATCCAATGGTTCCTTCTATGCTTCCATGCTTTCCTCCTGGATGGTGTAGCCATTCTGTTGTGCTTGGCCTCCTCCATGCCATATGTGATGTTCTGCTCAAACCTAAATGTGCGCAAGGTAGAAGTGTCAAGTAGTATACAATCCTCGAGATATACAAATAAACACACATAAAGGATATGATTCACCTTTATATAGGTTATGCGCATGTTCGCGTGCCACTACTGCAGGAATGCCAATTATTTAACCCAAGAAGACCCGCTCTTTAACTATCTTTCTGTGTGTAGTCCATAGGTTCCAGGTCATCGCCACGAACACCAACCAGAAGAGATGCCTACACATAACAATATAGTAATAGAGCGGGTCTTCTTGCGGCGTAGTTTTGACGTGGACCCTATGAACTACACATACGAAGACAATTATAGAGAGGGTCTTCTTGCGAAATAGTTTTGACCTGATGGAAAAAGCCCCGAGAGGGCAAGGAGCCAAGACACAAGATTTGGGGAACCCAACAACAAAGGGGAGGCCCCCCGGCAACTAAGTCCAAGCTAAGGCTTCCTTGGGGCCAAATGTTTGTCGAAACAGAGTTTTCTAATACCCATAATGGGCAGCCAAGGCTACCAAAAGCATTGGATCTAAGCAAATCACAAACATGGCCAAGAATCCAGCGTTAGGTGCGCTCCTACCGAGCCATGGGTCAAGCCAAAAAAGGGCACCCTCTCCATCATCTATGAAGAAGCTGGTACTTAATCAAGTGGATAAATTTCCAGAACAGGGATCACTCCTAACGGTCACAAGCCAGGAGAGGGCAACCTTGTAGGTGCTTAGAGTTTGTAAGTTGCACCCATAACCCTCCCTTGTCCCTAAGGATCCACCACATCTACCTCATTAAGAGGGCCATGTTCATACACCGAGGCGCCAAAATACCTAGATCCTCTCGTCTTTGGGGAAGCACATATCTGCCGAGTTCACCATATGATACTTATGGTGTCCGTTGTCCCCCTGCCAAGAGGAATGGAACACCTATTTGTCAAAGACACCATGCACTGCCTCCTTTAGTACATACAACCCCATCATATGCATAGAGTACGCGGGGGGGGGGGGGGGCTAGAGAGGCAAGAGTCGATGAGCACGGTCTTGCTCCCTTGGAAGTAAACCTCCTTTTGCCTTCACCCCTCTACTAGCAGATCAAAGTCTCATACCAGTGTCCTCGTGTCGCTCGAAGGTAGGTGATTGGTAAAGAGGACAACTTGCATTTAAGGTTGCCCGCAATCCGTTGCTGCTTCTGAGGTGGGTAACTCGACTAGCACTTCGCTGCCGTCGAACTTGATCTTGAGGCCTGACATGGCCTCAAAGCAGAGGATGAACTTAAAGTTGGTAATATTAAGTTTTAATTTCGTGCTACACATTATAGTTATGTATACTATATCAAAATATATTAAACCATACTTTGATCGATATCTACGTACGTACACATGTGAAAAGAGTAAACTAAACTGGATCTAGAAAAACGAACAAACTAAACTGTACAAACTCATTTGCAGATTCTAGAAAATCTTTTCCAATAGTACTTTGCTCCTGGTAGTCACGTCAGCGTGGTATCAATGGGGAGTAGGAGAATGATTGGGCGTTGCTTCAAGATGGTGACAAGTGCACTCTATTTTTAGGCCTAATCGGTTGCTTTTATCTTACACAGTTGCACTAATTGCGTCTGCTTATGGGGTTATCTTAATTGAGGTGATGCTACAGGACGACATTGCGACGGCACAAACAACTTCAATTTTCATTTGGAATACTTGCTTGTTTTTGTAAGAACAATGTCCCAGACGGGCGCTCAAACATATATTGTTATTAGGAACATCGTTATATATATATTTTTTTGAAATGGAGGCAAAAGATTCACCTTCCATTAATTAAACACAAAAGGTTGCCCAATTAATAATGTAAAATCAGGCGAAGTCCTAAATTCTTTATATTATAGGTTGCCATATACACAGGTGCAAAAAGAGGGTATAATTATAGCAGATGAATTCAACATAACGTGCATTTTCCAAAGGTGTGTAAGTAACATGGTTTTATATAATCAGCAAAAAACATGGTTTTATATATAATTATATGAAACTTGAGGACTTGTCCGCTGATTTTTAATATCAGGGTCAATTTATGTATGATCGCTAGCTGGACACATACGTACTTACTGCTAAAGAGCATACTCAATATATATTCAGGAATAGGTTGGTGCATTAGGCTATCATCACTTACTCTAATAGGTAGACTGATTGCATGCACCTGAATGTAGTTCCAACTACTGTGAATATACTAGATATGTAAAGTCTGCTCCATTGATTCGGCGCTACATTAGAAGGATATCCTAATATTACGGTGAAAGCGAATCATTATCGGTCTGCCCCTTGGCAATTAACAGGTTGGTGCCACATGTACTTCTATTTATTTTAGTTCATAGGTTGGGGAAAGCTAGTTTTGATTAGTGACAAAAAAAATCATTGAAAATCCTAGACACTCATGGATCATGGCGTTGTTGAGTCATTAATTTCAATAGCTACTTTTAACAGTCAATTAGCACATATCATAAATTAATGCACCACATTGGTGAACAGAAAATGGTTTGTGATTACAATGGACAGACATAATCAGCTGTCATCATGTTAATTTTCTCATTTTTCACGTGAACAGAATAGTTGACATTTTACTGCAAGAAATCAGATAATTAACATTATTTTCTCTTAAAAATAGAAAATAAATTCAGTAGAAAGTGTCAGCAGTCGGATCTCGATCAAGTGGAGATTTCACGGACCCGTGAGTTGATTAATTCGGATAATATATCGCCAGCTACATTCGGTACGTCATCCTTTGTAATAGAATAAGTTCCACGTCGTCTTTCATCACTGTGCATGAACAACTTGGATTATCTTAATGGACGCATCTTTGATTAATTAGTTCCAAGTTGGCACTATAAAACTTGACAAGGGTGAATCCTAGAAATTACCTGACCTAACTTAATAGGGAATTCCCTTTCTTTTTCGTACTACCTTGTAGCTTTTGCTACCCCTGAATGATTGAAAGGAATCGATCGATTGGTGCATGGTGGGGACAGTCACACTAAGGATCCTGGAAGATCAAGCAAGAAAGAAATTCAAACGTCTTGGTAAAAAGGAGTCAACAATGTAGTTTCTGGGAGTGGTAGTGTCACTATTACACTTTGCCTAGCCGTTTAATTATCTGGGTGCGGATTGTGATGGGCCACTGAACATATCTCATGGATTTCATTTTAGTTTTGAAAATAAAACTAAGAATCTACTAAGTGAATACTGATGTGTTATATATTTAGCAAACAAGAATGAATATGCCTCAATTATTTGGCCCTTCTCTGGGCCATTGACCCCTTTAAATATGCCTTGCCTAGGAAAAATATCATCTCAAAAACACTCAGGGTCAAAACAACACTGAGGGAAGAAACTAGCTACGCATGCATGTCATCTAAAAAAAAGGACCCAACTCTAATGGCAAAAAAGGGTGGTAGTTCGGATGACATGCATGAATATATACTAATGGCAATATATTTTTACATGTATAATTACCACAGTCGTAAGTTGATTATTTATCTCTTAAATCCAGCGTGCATGCAAGCAGATGTTCAAATACACGAAGGATAAAATTACATGCACGAGAATAATATGTAGTAATATCGGCATTCTCCATGAAATTATATTGGTACGAAAATATTGTGTGGGCCCTTCTAGATTAGTGAAGAATCAATTATGCATAGCTTAGACGTAACTGGGGCCGTTGCCGACGTTTATGTAGCATTGGATTCTTTTATCATGGCGTCCTAGCTTTATGAGGAATTTATATGATAGAACCGTACGATCCAATTACAGGGAACGCCTCTCCTTCTCTTTTTCTCTTTGCACATATGGTATCGAAATGTATAACTTCTTATTTACCCACGATTGCAACATATATTTGCCTTTCTACTGGTGCGACCATGCAATCAACAGTTCGGATTTTGTTCTCTTTGTTCAGCCAGTTTCTTCAGTAACATCTTTCCCACTTACTTAGAACAAAATGCAGCACGATGATGCATGGACCCATACGATGTAGCCATCGTTACGCCACCCTTAAGCAAATCTCTAATTAACTAGTGGGTTGTTTAATTATCCTGGACCCATAAAGATTATATATACTGATATGATAGTGAACTCAATATGCATCATAGTACATACGACTATACACATTTTGTTAGTCGTGATGCCAGTAAGATGCCTCTGAGTTCTTGAGTGCCTCTTATTGTCAAGCACACTGCATTACTCAATTATCTTTTATTAGCAGCATCAATTTTAGTTAAGTTTAGTGTGTGCTCATCATTAGGGGTTGTCCCATCTGTAGCTCATTAGTGTGTACACAGTGCATGCACCCAATCAACAAAGAACAAAACTTGGTTTAAGGCCTCTTCCAATGCAAAGGTGCTTAGATGAGGTGCTAAGTGCATTAAATACCTTAACAACTTAACTCCTCAATGCATATGTGCTTAACTTGTTGTTGCTAAGCTTACTTTATTTAATGAGTTAACACCTAAAGTCTTTCATACATTGGTCAAGTTGTTTCATTTAAGTGGTTTGCCTAGGTTCATGCGCTTGCATTGGTTCTTCCTAGGGTCACCAAAGTGCTCTCTCTCCATCTTAATTATTACGGCATGTCAGTTTTTGCTTATGTGGCATGCTTAGCACCTGTCCATGGTGGAGCACAGGGAAGGGCCTAAGCTTAGACCCACAACCACTCGTGACTATTCCCGCAAAAAAAACACTCGTGACTATTCCTTTATGTGGATCTGTTTTGTGTGGTGAAGGCTACGAAACTAGGAAATAACTAGCTACAGTAACTAGGTACGAAAATACTGCAGGAGATCTTGCCCAAGGATATCTGGATCTGATAGTATCCGGTCATGCGCGTCCATATCAGGCTGCGTGGCTCCAGGAGGGTGCGACACGAAGCTCTGTTGATTGTTGACACCATGGGACATGTCGGCATCTCGATTTTCACGGCACAGAAAGTGGCGGAGAAAATCTTGATGGCTAAGGTCAGAGGATCAGTAAGGCGAAGGGGGCCTTGAAGGCGATGGAGTCAGCCAGGTGTTCGATAACTTTCAGTAGAAGCAGTGTCAAGTTGGGGCGGCAACACAGTAGGATTTCATTTTTGGTGGTGCTCCTCGGGTGCCGAGTCGTAACTTTTAGGATGAAAACCTAAGGTTTGGCCTTCATTTGTTGTGCGTGACAACTACCTTGTTGAAGGTATTGTTTTGAGAGCTCGATCTTTCTTTAGGGTGAAAACCTATGATCTTGCATCAGGTGATGACGGCGCTTGTGCACTGTTTCCTTCTTGAAGGCGTCGCTTTTGGAGACCTTTTATGTTTTTCGGGTGCTTCCTTTGGTGGTGGTTTGTGTGCTACTGCTGAGAGGAGTTGATCACTCTGGCCAAGGCCATTTTTCCCTTTCTTATTCCTTTTCTTTTCGGGCTGTGTGTATCCTGGGTGTCTTTGTCACTTCTTGTTGGTGCAGGGGCTGGATGTAATTGATATATTCACGATATTAATATATTCCCATTTTAAAAAAGGTACAGAAATATATACATGCGTGTAAAATAGTGTTATAGGTTATATTAACTTGTAGGTCCTGGATCTAGCGTAAATTGCAATTTGGGCCAAGCATCGTATCATCGTTTGCAATTTGCACAACTAATGTACTACGTTCAAACCATGCACTAAACATCAAATGGTGGTCTAGGTTAATTTTGCACTTTTGACAAGAGTAGCTCGGCCCAAAGGAAAATCTGCCACATCTGGAAGTAGGCCCCGCACGTCAGATGCCACTCAGGCTTGATATATGTTTGAGATGAAAACTGAATTGTTCTCCCTTCCTCGTAAAAGCTCATCCCTAGATTTAGAATTCCATTCATCTCATAGGTTGTAGGCATTTCTGTAGAGGATCTCTCCATCACAACGATGGACTGTCCCAGCTGCGTGAGCTCTTTGACTCCCCTCTGAAAGAGCCTCACCTTTGGACCATTGCCGCTATCTTTGGGAAATCAATGCCCACCAATCTCGGGAGTGAGGAAATCAGGGCAGTGGCTTCTTAGGCCTAGGGACTCTGACTGGGAGTATCTCTATTATCCCCATGTCGCACACAAATTTGGAGTTGATTTACTAGAATGTGAGGGGCTTAAACAATCCAGCAAATGAAAGGCGTTGAGGGAGTTCGCTGATTCTGCCCACCCAACGGTCATGCATATTGAGGAAACTAAGTTTGATGTAATTGATAATTTTGTGGTAATGCAATGCCTAGGCCCTTCCTATGATGGCTTCTTCTACCTGCCTGCTAAGGGAATGCATCGAGGCATTCTCCTAGTTGGGATGATGGTGGTTGCTAACGTCTCTAATGGAATACTCGATAGTAGCTTTTTAACCGCCTACTTCTCTCCTTTGGATGACACACCATGGTGGTTATCCGTCGTCTACGAGCCACAAGAAGACACTAACAAGATCGACTTTCTGATCGATCTCTCCAATCGGAGATTACTCTGTCCATGTCCTTGGCTTGTTATAAGGGATGTCAACATGATTGTACAACATTGATAGAAGGATGATGCTAGGTTCACGGGGTAGGTTTTACAGAGTTTATGGATTGATGTTAGTTGGACCTTTCTGATTGGTTGGGGAGGGTGGAGGGGCCCACTCCCCTAAAAATCAGGGGAGGAGTTAATTTAGTGTGAAGGGAGCCTGTAAAAGTCCGTTGTCTTCCGTTGATGTAGTATTATCGTTCTTTAACTATTATGGTATCAAAGAGTTGTTTCTTCATGGCTGCAAATTCGCCTGGTGCAACGAGCGCGAGATACCTACACTAACAAAGATTGACAAAGCGTTGGTGTTAGTAGATTGGGAGATGGATCACCCTGGCTACCTCCTATAAGCTCCGTCGACTTCAACATCAGATCATTGCCCCCTGCACCTTGCTTTGGAAGAGCACTTACAACCACATCGAAGGTTGAATTTGATGTTTTCTTGGACGAAATTGGACGGTTTTGAGGACGCTGTTAGAGAGGTCTGGATCTGCGACCGGGTGATCACAGATCCCTTCAAGCACTTGGACTCCTTACTCAGGAATATGGCCCACGGTCTGGCTGCTTGGGGTCAAATGAAGGTTTGCAATATCCAACTCCAGATACCTATTGCTAACTGGGTAATCCTCCAATTTGATAAGGCACAAGAGAGGAGAGTGTTGTCACTAGGGGAAATATGGTTGTGAGGGATGCTAAAGCTGTCGACGCTGGGTTTGGCTTCTCTTGAGAGGACCATTACTAGGCAGCGTTCGTGGGTTCGTTGGCTAGGAGCAGGGGATGCCAACTCAACGATTTTTCACCTGATCGATAATTGTAGGAAACCCGAGAATTTCATTCAAGCAATTACCTACGGGGATGAACTAATAACGGACCAAGCCAGAAAGGAAAGGGTGTTTTATGATTTTTTTTCGTAAACCTCCTGGGCAAGGCTGACACTCACGAGCACACCATTATCTTTAATTTCTAGACATCGAGCCCTTTGGACTTGCACAATCTGGATGAGATGTTCTCCGAAGAAGAAATCTGGACTATCATTAAGGATATACCGGCAGATCAGGCCCCTGGAATGGATGGTTTTATTGGTTATTGTTCACTAAATCTTGGCCCATCATCAAAGGGGATGTCATTTCTGCTATACGAAAATTCATCCTGTGCAATGGCAGGGGTTTTGGCAGGTTGAACCAAGCGCTAGTCACTCTAAGCCCAAAGAAACTAGATGCATGCCTTGTAGGTGATTTTAGGCCCATAAGTCTCTTGCACAACATCCCCAAGATTTGCGCCAAACTGATGGCTTCTTAGCTTTCATTGCACATGCCTGATCTGGTTCAGATCAACCGACCTTCATTTGTGGGCACTCTATACATGATAATTTCATGTTAGTCAGGAAAGTTGCCAGGAAATCGTAGAAGAACAAATTGAAAGGCATGCTTTTAACATATCTCGAACCTTCGATTCCATCACCTGGCCCTCCTCTTTGAAGTGTTGATAACCCACAAGTATATGGGATCGCAACAGTTTTCGAGGGTATAGTATTCAACCCAAATTTATAGATTCGACACAAGGGGAGCCCAAGAATATTTGCAAGTATTAGGAGTTGAGTTGTCAATTCAACCACACCTGGAGATTAATTATCTGCAGCAATGTGAACAGTAGCAAAGTAATATGACAGTTTTGATAATAGTAGTGGCAGCAATGGTAACGGTAACAGTGATAGCATTAGTTTTGTAACAAGTGCAACAGTAACGATAGCAGTAGTAACTTAGAAAGAACAATATAAGATAAATTCATAGGCATTGGATTGGTGACTTGTTGGATGATATTCATCATGAGACAGTTATAACCTAGGGCGATATGGCACTAGCTCCAGTTCATCAATATAATGTAGGCATGTATTCCGTAAATAGTCATACGTGCTTATGGAAAGAACTTGCATGACATCTTTTGTCCTACCCTCCCATGGCAGCAGGGTCCAATTGGAAACTAAGGGATATTAAGGCCTCCTTTTAATAGAGTATCGGAACAAAGCGTTAACACACGGTGAATACATGAACTCCTCAAACTACGGTCATCACCAGGAGTGGTCCCGACTATTGTCACTTCGGGGTTGCCGGATCATAACACGTAGTAGGTGACTATAACTTGCAAGATCGTATCTAGAACATGGATATAATGGTGATAACATAAACGGTTCAGATCTGAAATCATGGCACCCGGGCCCAAAGCGACAAGCATTAAGCATGGCAATGTCATAGCAACATCAATCTTAGAACATAGTGGATACTAGGGATCAGGCCCTAACAAAATTAACTCAATTACATGATGAATCTCATCCAACTCCTCACCGACCAGCGAGCCTACGAAGGAATTACTCACTCCTAGTGGGGAGCATCATGGAATTGGCGATGGAGAAAGGTTGGTGATGACAAAGAACGAAGACCCCCCTCTCCAAAGCCCCAAACGAACTCTAGATCTGGCCTCCCGATGAAGAATAGGAGGTGACAACGGATCCGTCTGATGGATCGCGATAATTCTTTCTCCCTGTTTTTTTGGAAAAATAGGATTTTATAGCGTCAGTTTCAGGGTCTGCGGGGCCACCAGGTGGGGACAACCCACCTGGGCGCGCCTGGGGGTGGGCAGGCACACCCTGGTGGGTTGTGCCCACCTAGGTGCCCCCCTCAGGTTACTCTTGGCTCCAGAAATTCTCTTTATTGATATAAAAAATCCTCGCAAAGTTTTGTTCCATTCTGAGAACTTCTATTTCTGCTCAAAAACAACACCATGGTAGTTCTGCTGAAAACAGCATCACTTCGGGGTTAGTTTCATTCAAATCATGCAAATTAGAGTCCAAAACAAGAGGAAAAGCGTTAGGAAAAGTAGATACGTTAGAGACGTATCAACTCCCCCAAGCTTAAACCTTTGCTTGTCCTCAAGCAATTCAATTGATAAAAGGAAAGTGAAAAAGAAAAACTTTTACGAACTCTTTTGCTCTTGTTTGCATAAATAATCTTAAACAACACCCAGGTTTTCAGCCACTATTATAACTAACCATGCCGACAATAACTCTTAAAGATCATATTAACTCATATCAACAACATAATCAGCTAGCGAGCAATAATAAGATATCTCAAACAGCAACATGTTATCAAAACAACCATGATATAATATGACAATAGTGGAATCTCGCTAGCCCTTTCTGAGACCGCAAAACATAAATGCAGAGCACCTCCAAAGTCCAATCAGCGACTAAACATTGTAACTCATGGTAGAAAAGATCCAGTCATGATGCACCCAACATTAGCTACACACAATGCATAAGCATGACAACAGTGCTCTCAGGTTCTGGCACTTATTTTAGAAGGTGAAGACACAACATAAAAGTAAATAGATAGTCCCTTCACAGAGGGAAGCAGTGAATTGCAGAGGTGCCAGAGCTCATGTTTTAAAACAGAGGTAAATGATATTTTGAGACATGCACCCTTCTTGTTTACTTCACGACCATCAGTTATCAATATCTTCCATGCTAAGCACACTAGTGGCGGTTCCCAAGTGATAAAAGTAAAGGTTTACTCCCCCTCCACCAACAATCACACTCCACGGCTTGTCCGAAACAACGGGTGCCATCCATACCAACAACAGTCCTGGGGAGTTTTGTTTAATTATTTGCATTTTGAGTTCGGGACTGGGAATCCAATTACCTCCCTTTTCTCGTGCGATGGTGAGTGAATAAACACTCGTCCTGAGAATAACCCGCTTAGCATGGAAGATATCGATGTCTACTACGCAACTTTATTGTTATAGACATGTGTTGGGCCTCCAAGCGCAGAGTTTTGTAGGACAGTAGCAATTTTCCCTCAAGTGGATAACCTAAGGTTTATCAATCCGTGGGAGGCGTAGGATGAAGATAGTCTCTCTCAAATGACCCTGCAACCAAATATAAAAAATCTCTTGTGTCCCCAACACACCCAATACAATGGAAAATTGTATATGCACTAGTTCAGCGAAGAGATGGTGATAAAAGTGCAATATGGATGGTAGAAATATATTTTTATAATCTGAATAAATAAATAAAACAAGGTAGCAAATAGTAAACGGGCACAAAAACGGTATTGCAATGCTTGAAAATGAGGCCTAGGGTCCGTACTTTCGCTAGCGCAATCTCTCAACAAAGCTAATATAATTGGATCATATAAGCATCCCTCAAAGTGTGATGAAGAATCACTCCAAAGTTCCTATCTAGCGAAGAACATAAGAATAATTGTTTGTAGGGTACGAAACCACCTCAAAGCTATTCTTTCCATTCGATCTATTCAAGAGTTCGTACTAAAATAACACAAAGCTATTCTTTCCATTGGATCTGTCCTAGAGTTCGTACTAAAATAACACCAAAGCAAATTCATATTCATAATACTCAATCCAACACAAAGAACTTCAAAGAGTGCCCCAAGATTTCTATCAGCAAAACAAAGACAAGAATGTGCATCAACCCCTATGCGTAGATTACCCCAATGTCACCTCGGGAATCCGCGAGTTGAGTGCCAAAAGATATATCAAATGAATCAATACGATACCCCATTGTCACCACGAGTATTCGATCGCAAGACATATATCAAGTGTTCTCAAATCCATAAAAGAATTCAATCCGATAAAAACGAAATCTCAAAGGGAAAACTCAATTCATCACAACAAGATAGAGAGGGGAAAACACCATATGATCTGACTATATTAACAAAGCCCGCGATACATCAAGATCGTGACATCTCAAGAACACGAGAGAGAGAGAGAGAGAGATTAAACACATAGCTACTGGTACAAACCCTCAGCCCTGAGGGTGGACTACTCCCTCCTCATCATGGTGGCCACCAGGATGATGAAGATGGCCATCGGTGATGATTCCCCCCTCCGGCAGGGTGCCGAAAAGGGTCTAGATTGGTTTTCGGTGGCTACAGAGCCTTGCGGCGGCGGAACTTCTGATCTAGGGCGAAGAAGGGGTGCGGGAGGCCACTGAGTAGGCACAACCCACCTGGGCGCGCCTGGGCAGGCGCGCCCAGGTGGGTTGTGCCCTGATACATCTCCAATGTATCTATAATTTTTTAATGTTCCATGCTATTATATTATCAATCTTGGATGTTTTATAATCATTTTATAGTCTTTTTTGGTACTAACCTATTGACATAGTGCCAAGTGCGGGTTGCTGTTTTCTGCATGGTTTTTTACATTGCAGGAAATCAATACCAAACGGAGTCCAAATGCAACGAAACTTTAGGGAGATTTTTTATGGACCAGAAGACACCCAATGGGCCAAGGCAGTGCCTAGGGGGTGCTCCGAGGGGAGCACAACCCGCCAGGGCGTGCCAGGAGGCCCAGGCGCGCCCTGGTGGGTTGTGCCCACCTCGGGTGCCCCCGGACCGCCTCTTTGCTCTATAAATACCCCAATATTCCAGAAACCCTAAGGGAGTCGACGAAAATCAATTCCAGCCGCCGCAGAGTCCAGAACCACCAGATCCAATGGTTCACCACTTCCATTGGTGCCTCTCCGATGATGCGTGAGTAGTTATTTGTAGACCTTCGGGTCTGTAGTTTGTAGCTAGATGGCTTCCTCTCTCTCGTTTGATTCTCAATACAATGGTCTCTTGGAGATCTATATGATGTAAATCTTTTTGCGATGTGTTTGTTGGGATCGGATGAACTCTGAGTTTATGATCAGATCTATCTTTTTATATCCATGGAAGTTATTTGAGTTTCTTTGATCGCTTATATGCATGATTGCTTATAGCCTCGTATTTCTTCTCTGATATTTGGGTTTTGTTGGGGATATTACTGCCGGGTGTAAAATGGCCAGGAGAGGCCGGGTTATCCCCATAATAAGATATTTATATTGGAAGCCCATGAAGACAAGGAGTGTGGCACTTTACGAAGGCCCAGGGCCCAAAGGCGGTTTAGGGCCTGTAGACATAAACCGCCATATGACATGCAACTTGTGTTGTAAGATAGAAAGGATAGAAGTCGAGCCGGACACGTTTATGAGCCGGCCTCAGGATTCTGTAAACCGAGGGGCGTCAACCCATGTATATAAGGGGACGACCCTGCGGCGGTTTAGGGACAACAAACAACAACTCGCGAGCCAGGCATAGCGGATTCGATCCCTGGTCATCGAAACCCTAGCAATTCCACAACAACTGGATTAGGCCTTTACCTTCACCGCAAGGGGCCGAACCAGTATAAATTCCCTGCATCCTTTGCCCGCTTTAACCCCTTTAAGCTAACCTGTCGCGATGGCTCCACGACTAAGTCCTTTCACTAGGACATCTGCCGTGACAAAACCACGACAGTTGGCGCCCACCGTGGGGCTATCGCACGATGGTTTCGAGTTCTTAGGGGGCAGCTTCGAAGGGCTCAAGGGATATATTATGGGCCGGATGACTAAGAGTCGTCACGGCAAGCTCTACATCGACAACACAGGCTGAGGTCCCGAGGCCGGCTCAATTGAGTACGGGTATCGGGTCCCCTTTGGCGGCATTCAGGTTTTCATTGGCAAGATCGGCGAATCGGGCCCTGCGCCTGCGAGACCTGCCCGGGTTCAGCCTGCCATAAAGCGTGCCTTCGTGGGAGTCATCCATGGAGCAGAATCTGAGGTTAGATCAGCATCTGTGGTGAGACCATTGTTTATTCTGTTGACGAGTCATCGACCGGAGAGACCGAGTCATTGTACCAGTTGCAAGATGGCCGGATTGGGGGCTGTTCCGATGGCGACAGTATTCCGGACCCCTTCGATCCGCCAAGGCGGGTTGCGATCTTCATGGCCCATACGCAGTCAGCGCACCACTCCTCGACAGCAGCGGCGATGATTTCCGGATCAGTAGCAGCGACCGCAGCCAGGGCAGGACGCCCTGTGTGACCGCCGACTCAGGTTTTGTCTGACTTATTTGATACCTTGGCAACGCTGTTGGCGGAAGTTAACCTGGTGAATCAGGATGAACATAACGCGGAAATCACGAAGGTGAAGGATCAGATAACTCAAGCCAAGGTAGACCTGGCAGCTGAGGATACCAGATAGCTGTAGAGCGGGCCGAGTTGGAGGCACAGGCTTACCGGCTTATGTTGGATCAGAGCGCATTAAACGATGTCATGAGGAGAAGGTACCGGTCTCACCTGCCTCCGGTTTGTGAGGCGAGGAACCTCTTTAACACACCAGGGGAAGGGACCAATAATCAGCCAGTGGTGAACCAGGTGGAGGCACCTGGAACAGGGGCACCGGTTCAACCGCGCCCGATGGACCCGCCTCGTCAGAACAATGTCCCGTCACAGCACGACCCAACACCACCAGGTCATAAATCTAACCCGTTGGATAACATTGTTGCCGCCGCTTCACGATTGGCGGCTCTCCCACTCGAAGGCGAGTCTCCAGTAGCAGTTGAGACACGATGGGCAAGGTAGCTCCTTCAGACGGCCTTGACTCAGCAGCAGGCTTATTCATACAGCCGCGAGAGGATTCATTCCACTCCCCGCCCAAGCCGGAGTTACAGCAGGCGCCTTGATGAACCGGCCGTATCAAGCAGTGCGTGGAACCGTGGTCCGCCTCGTGGACATAACCCGACAGGTGGTGGTGCGGATGCTCAGAACATGGTGGACCAAGGAAGAGCATGTAGGGAAGCCGAGTTAGCAGCGCAGTGCGCGGCCCGTCAGCTTACTCCGGTTCATCCGAAAACTTCGGTGGAGCCAGGAGTTACCTCCAGTTCTTTGGGTGTGCAGTGTCTCGTCCTGGCTCTACGCAATGTACGGCTGCCCAAGGACTTCAAGGGTCCATGTAAAGTGCCCAATTACACTGCCGATTTGTCCCCTGAGTCATGGGTTGAAAGCTATGAGATGGCGATGGAGATGCTGGACGTAGATGATGCAGCATGTGCTAAATACTTCACCATGATGTTGGAGGGGACGACTCGCACTTGGTTGAAAAATTTACCAGCTAACTCCATTGGGTCATGGGCCGAGGTAAGGGCCCAGTTCATTCAGAATTTCAATGACACGTGCAAACAGCCCATGTCAATTGTGGACTTGGCTGCCTGTGTCCAAGAGGAAGGAGAATCAACAACCCATTGGGTGCGCCGGGTTTCGGAAATTTTGCATTCATCGGACCGCATCAACGCTGATACAACAGTCTTAACTTTGGAAGGCAATTGCCGGTTTGCACCTCTGAAGTTGAAGTTGGGACGGATCAAACGTCATTGCAATGACATGAGGACACTTATGGCAGATTTGGTGAAGTATGCCGACTCTGATAGTACCAAGGACCCCGAGTCTGACGATGACAAGACAGGGAAGGGAAAGAAGAGCGGCAACACCAAAGGGCAGCAGCATAACCCGGCGGGTCATGGAAACAACGGTAGGCGTAAAGCGGATAACAATTTAGATTTTGTGGCTAACACCAACACGCAGGATAATGGTCAGCGTCGTAAGGGTAAACCGCCCTCGCGTGGTGGAGGATCAAATCCCAATCCTGAGCGCCCGTCTTACCTGTTAAACCAGCCTTGTCCAAAGCACGGGTCATGGGAAAAGCCATCCACACACCTTTGGAAGGATTGTTTTATTATGCGGGAGTTCAAAAATTCAGATTTTTTTGGTATGACCATGGACCGGCCGGCGGTTCAGGCCCCGGATCTCATGGGCCGGGTTATGGTGGAGGCAGTTCCGGTTCAGTATTTCACAGTAATCAAAACGGACATGGCAATCAAGGCAATCAGGGCAACCAGGGTGGTTATAATCATCAGGGGAATCAGCAGCAACAGGAGCAGTCGGGTTACTAGAGTAACCCAAAGTAGTTGAACAGTAGGCAGTACCATGTCTTTACCACGAGCCTGTGCAAGGGCGATCATAAGCTTCACAAGAGGGCAGTAAACTGTGTTGAACCGACGGTGCCCCGTTACTTACGCTGGTCTGAACAACCCATTGTGTGGAGTCGAGAGGATCATCCGCCCCGGGTTGATAATCCAGGTCCTCTAGCATTGGTGGTGGCGCCTCAGGTTGGAGGATATAAGTTCACCAAGGTACTCATGGATGGAGGGAGTAGTATCAATATCCTTTATTATGAAACATTCCATCGCATGGGGTTAACAGATAAAAATCTTAAACCGTCAAACACCGTTTTTCATGGTGTGATGCCTAGTAAATCAGCGTATCCAGTTGGTAAGACAACTCTGGAGGTTGCTTTTGGAGACGAGCATGACTCGAGATCAGAAACATTGACTTTTGAAGTGGTGAAGATCAAGAGCCCATATCATACCCTGTTTGGACGGCCGGTTTATGCCAAATTCATGGCAAGGCCCTGTTATGTTTATCTGCAGCTCAAGATGCCGGGCCATAAGGGGACTATCACAGTACATGGGAGCCGACAGATCGCTTTAGAATGTGAAGAAGGTGATGCGGCCTATGCTGAGTCGGTTTGTGAGACAGAGGAGTTGAAGTTCTACAAAGACAATGTTGATCCGACGGATATGACTTCTTTGAAGAAGCCAACTATAGAGCATGATCCGGCCTCGAAGTTTAAATCGTCTAATGAGACTAAGCTGGTTGATTTTCTTCCTGGTGATTCATCCCATCAGTTTAGCATCAGCGCTAACTTGGATCCAAAATAGGAAAGCGCGCTCATCGAGTTCATCTGTGAGAACCGGGATATCTTTGCATGGAAACCTTCTGACATGCCAGGTGTACCGAGGGAACTCGCTGAGCACACTCTTAATATTGATCCCAAGTTTAAACCGTTTAAGCAATTCCTCCACCGCTTCAATGAAGAAAGACGCAAGGCCATTGGTGAGGAGGTAGCCAGGCTCTTGGCGGCTGGGTTTATCGTTGAAGTATTTCATCCTGAGTGGTTGGATAATCCGGTGCTAGTACTTATGAAGAACGGCACCTGGCGTATGTGTGTGGACTACACAAATTTGAACAAGGCTTGTCTAGCAGATCCTTTTGCCCTCCCTCGTATTGATCAAATCATTGATGCTACGGTGGGCTGTGAGCGTTCGAGTTTTCTGGATGCATATTCTGGTTACCATCAGATCAAAATGGCAGTTAAGGACCAGGAGAAGACAGCTTTCATAACTCCCTTTGGAGCCTTCTGCTATGTATCTATGCCTTTTGGGCCCAAGAGTGCCCAGGCGACTTATCAGCGCTGTGTACAGAATTGTCTTCATAATCAGACCGGCCGCAATGTTCATGCCTATGTGGATGATATTGTGGTGAAATCCAGAAAGGATGAGACATTGATAGATGACTTAAAGGAGACTTTTGATAACCCACTACTAGGAAAAGGGCTACTAATGGCGCACCAGTTTTGCCTACTAATGGCGCATCACTGGTGCGCCATTAGTATCATGCCACTAGAATTTTTTACTAATGGCGCACCACTGGTGCGCCATTAGTATCTGGTATACTAATGGCGCACCAGGCAGTGCGCCATTAGTTTTGCCCATGGTGCGCCACTAGTGTCTGCTACACTAATGGCGCACCACATGGTAGTGCACCATTAGCAACAATTTTTTTAATTTTTTTTCTTAATCTCAGGTCACTATTTCACCTATGAGATATCCAACACACACACACACACACAGATATATATATATATATATATATATATATATATATATATATATATATATATATATATATATATACAACAAGCATCCATATAACAATCGTAGCCAACACACAAGTTCCATCATATATACATACATAGCCAACATATAGTTTCATCGTTACATATTACAAAAGTTTCACATTGTTCATCCAACACCGTTATCCATCAATTCACAAAAGTTTCACATTGATACAAAATAAAAATACAAATGGAAAAGAAGCACTCCATCCATGCAAGCTTCCGTGAATTAAATCAAATCTGCAAAATGATAAACAAGAAGTTAGAAGAAGAAAAAGAAGAAGACTAGAAGAATACTAGAAGAAGAAGAACACTAGAAGAATAATAAGAAGAAGACTATAAGCTTATTATGTAAACTTGATCATTTTGTGCTAACATAAGTTATTTTGGATCTAACCTATAGGAAACTAAGCATATAAGCTCTAAGTTAGTATATTAGAGCCAACTTAGGTAAAATGAAGCTAACCTATGTCATTTTGCAAAAGAAGAAGAATAAGAAAAAGACTATAAGCTTATTATGTAAACTTGATCATTTTGTGCTAACATAAGTTATTTTGGAGCTAACCTATAGGAAACTAAGCATATAAGCTCTAAGTTAGCATATTAGAGCCAACTTAGGTAAAATGAAGCTAACCTGTAGGAAACTACGCATATTAGAGATAACATAGGTAACTAAGTATATATATATCATTTTGGAGATCTGACATACCTGACAAAGTTCAGTTCTCATGCATTGTTCTTCTCCTTCTCCTTCCTCAGCCTGATGCGCTAAGAGCAGCGAGGCGGTGGAGGCGGTGGAGGCAGTGGGATGTAGTCTTGTACCTCAATTGGCGTGGTCATGTCGCCCAGCTGTGGGATCGCCAGCGCCACCACCAGTGCGTGGTCATTGTCAGGCACCACCACCATCGCGAGGCCACCTTCAGGCACGACCATCGCTAGGTCATCCTCAGCCACCTCCATCTCTTGCCCATGGTCAGCCACCACCATCTCTTGCCCATGGTCAGCCACCACCATCTCTTGCCCTTGGTCAGCCACCACCATCTCTTGCCCTTGGTCAGCCACCACCAGCGCTAGGTCATCCTCAGCCTGATGCCCATCGTCATCCTGCAGCTCCTCATCCCCACTCTGCTCCTCTTCTCCCGCACTCCAGTCCGGATCATCCTTCTTGTTGTCTATGCTGCTGCCAGAATCGCTGCTGCTTTCGCTACAGCCAGAATCCCTGCTGCTTTCGCTACAGCCATGGTCGCTGCTGCTTTGGCTGTAGCCATTGTCGCTGCTGCTGCTCCCATTACCTGTCCAAATGCAACAATGACCGTTAACAATCGATGTGAGACAAAGCCAAATGTAGAGGAATAAGAAGAGGCAGAACGTACCGGCATCATAATCTTCAGTGTAGCGCATGCGACACATAGTCGCGTTGAACACCTTCACGATGAGCATGGTGGCGTCATCGTCGTACCTGAAGAGAAGGAAGTACCCCAGCCGCAGGTCGTAGGCACGGTAGAACTTCTCCCACCCACGAGACAAGTACATGTGGCCCTCCTTGATCACCAACTCCACATCCCACAGCCTGCGAAACCAGCTGCCGGCCTGTCGCAGCTTCACTTTATTTGGCGGATCTTCACCCATCAGCATGTTCATAAAACTGTCAGGCAGCCTCTGCAGTTTGGGACAATGAG
The DNA here is from genome assembly GCA_032464435.1 of Aegilops umbellulata. Classification (NCBI taxonomy): domain Eukaryota; kingdom Viridiplantae; phylum Streptophyta; class Magnoliopsida; order Poales; family Poaceae; genus Aegilops; species Aegilops umbellulata. The sequence continues at coordinate 366,183,477 of CP136054.1, read as the reverse complement.
TGATGTAGGCAAACAACAGATATCATAACGAGATGGGTGAAGGGGAGATCTCTCGTTTTATATACCTGCATCATGGATGATACTAAAGTCCCAAGTATGATGGTGAAGAACTCGGAAGCATCCAACTCGTACTGCGGTGTCGCAGAGCGGCGGTGGCTACTTCCCGCCATCTCTGATAAGCAGCAGAAGAGACCAATTAGTACCCTTACAACAGATCATAAAACATATGGAGCACCCTGTCTATTTCTTCTATGCTATCAAACCTAACAAACCTACTGGACAACATACAGGTATAACCGATACAACCAAACAAGGCAAGGTATTATACAGATAACATTTAGATTTCTTTACTTGACACCATGATGATACCAAATTCTTGTAGCAGTACAATGAGTTCACAGGATAAAAAAATCATCCACATTCACCAACCCAAACTGGTGGAGATACAGCAAAACAGAACCTCCCAGGTTTCTGCCATTTTATTTTTCCCACCGTATATGTTTTCTGATTCATGTGATGGTACTTGCTGTCTAACCAAGTATTTTCTTTCTACATAATCTGGGAAGTTTCCTTCTTACAGTCTCACTATCTTACTGTCTCACTACAAAAAACTAGTATGCTTAGTTGAGACTAGTATGCTTAGTTGCATTATGACAGGCAAAAACTACAAATATTTGTGTTTTTAGTTGAGCAATACAGAGACAGTGTGATAGGCAAGTTTCAGCTGGCAAAGTGTCATGATTCAGACAACGGAGCAGCTAAGCATAGCAACTGGATAGTTTAGTCAGTATACTAGTACTCTTTAGAAAGCATGAGACATATATTACCTGGAGGAGACTTCGTCGGAGATTTGCCTGTGAATTGAAAATACAACGAGATCAACAAAGGACAGCAAGATATATACTGAAATTATCATAACAAAATGCCAGCTACTGCCATGGTCAAAGAATAGATTATGATAGCTGGACAAGTACAGGTCAAACTAGATAATTTTCAGAACCGGTTTAACCACCGCAGGATAAAACAATGCATCCAAGACTGGGCTTAGACTAATATCCTCATAGCATAATCTGATATCAAGCAAATATTATAAGAACAGTGAAAATGTATGTTCACCGCAAATGAATATGGACCAAGTGTTCTCATTAACTACTTAAAGAATTGGTTCCATATTGTTGCATGAGAATTGTAGAGAGAAAAGATACATGGTTCTACTTCTGGGATTGGTTATATCTCTTATTGTTCACATTCTTGTCAAAGGACTTTAACCATTAATTATCAGAAGAACTAATGCACATTTAAACACCCTGAATCCGGAAGAACTAATACAACACTACATAGTACCTCTGCAGTTTCCATGCCAAACTTTGGGTGATATCAAACCATTAGAAAGCATGATCATGAGAACAACATCAGTTTGAAAGATATTGTAACCCCTCCTGGTAACAAATATTCATCTACTCATTTGTAGATACCTAGGAGTAACAAGACTGCACTTGCCAATAATGTTTTATTAATGCTTCCCAAGGACCAACTCCTAAACTGAACACAAAAAACCGTGTGCACATCTGCAAGTTGTAGAAGGAAAAGGTGCAACACTAAAAAAATATCAAACTAACAGATCCATTAATCAATTATGGACTTCTTACATGTTACATCTATCATTAGTGGCTAGAAAGAATAGTAATTAATGTTTCATATTGTTGCATGAATCCAAACTCACTGGAAAATTCACTAATTGAGCCTAGCTACTTAAAGAAAGAATCTCTAGGCGGATGCTTAGTTGAGACTAGTATCCTCTAAAATGCATCTAAATGCAAGCTCAGAGATTTGAACATTTGGAAAACCCTAGCTACCTAATTCTTCAACCCCCTTTCCTTGTCCAAATTTCTCCAACCCCCAACCCTAGAACACATCAGAAGGAAATAAAGAGGGGGAAGAGGGGGAAGCGGCTCGGGTGCTCACTTGGGAGGTCGAGGGCGACTCGGGGCAGCCGGAGCTAGTCGAGGCGGCGCGAATTCGGCGTCGAGCGGTGGCGGTCCTCATGGGCGTCCGAGCTCGTTCGAGTCCTCGTAGTCGAAGAGGAAGACGGCGGCGGTCCTCCTGGGCAGGCCGCACGGTGTTGGACGGCGAGCACGTCGAGGGCGCAGGCGTGGCCGCGGCGGAAGGGGGCGCTTGGGCGGGAGGACGTCGAGGGCACTCGGCTCGGGGACGGCGAGGGAGGCGGCGCTCGGCTCGGGGACGGCGAGGGAGGCGGCGCTCGGCTCGGGGACGGCGAAGGAGGCGAGGGGGCGGCGAGGGGGATGGTGAACACGGGGGGCAGCGGGTGAGATCGATGAGGCAGGGGAGAGATTAGAGAGATTGGGGATTTAGTGTGGGGGGAAGCTTTCTAATGGCGCACCACCCCCTTGTGCGCCATAAGTACGACTATTCTAATGGCGCACCACCCCTCGGTGCGCCATTAGAATTTTGTTTTAATCTAGACCATTAGCACTATCTACAACCTAACCCTATCTACAAGAGAACCCACCCACTAGCCCGGCTGGTCAGCACGCAACACACACACCAGGAGGTCCTAGGTTCGACTCCCAGGCTCCCCAATATTTTTTATGCATTTTAAATGCTGTTTTTATATTTATTTGTGTTTAAATATGTTCAAACTTGTTTAAATCATAACAGTAATATTTTTTCGGGGCGGCGGCGGCAGGGGACGGAGGGGGCGTGGGGGCGCGGCGGCGGGGGTCGGGGCGGCGGCAGCAGGGGACGGAGGGGACGGAGGGGGCGGAGGGGGCGTGCAGGCGCGGCGGCGGCGTACGGTTGGGGCGGAGGGGGCGTACGGTTAGGTCGAGTGGGGAGGAAGGGAGGGAGGGGAATAGGTGGAGTGGGGGGGGGGAAGCTTACTAATGGCGCACCCAGCAGCGGTGCGCCATTAGAATGTTTTTTTGCCAAAAAGTAAAAAAAAAATACTGGCGCACTCTGTCGCCGGTGTGCCATTAGTAGTTCTAACTACTAATGGCGCACTTTGCCAGGATGCGCCATTAGTATGTTTGAAAAAATGAAAAAAAAATTGTTTTACTAGTGGCGCACCTTTTGCCTGGTGCGCCATTAGTGTCTTCCACACTAATGGCGTATCTCCACCAGGTGCGCCATTAGTATATAGTAGTGGCGCACCACTTCTCTAGTGCGCCATTAGTGTCAATACTATCTTTAACCCTTTTCCTAGTAGTGACCTATGGGTTTATAAGATGATGCTTAATCCGGCCAAGTGTGTCTTTGGTGTGCCGGCAGGCAAGCTTTTGGGATTTCTGGTGTCTAACAGGGGCATTGAAGCTAATCCGGAGAAAATAAAGGCTATTACTTCCTTGGCTAAACTGAAGTGTATCATTGATGTTCAACGCCTGGCAAGCCGGATTGCAGCCTTAAGCCAGTTTATCAGCCGCCTTGGGGAGAAAGTGTCGGGGGTTGGGTGCGACATGTGCCAAAGGATGGCTTATCATGGTGGGAGCGAGTAGAACGTCGCCAGTGCCTGGAAGCGGGATGAGGTGTAGACTGATACGTCAATTTTGCATCATGCTTTTATATCAATATTTATTGCATTATGGGCTGTTATTTCACTTTGTCATAATACTTATGGCTATTCTCTCTTATTTTTACAAGGTTTACATAAGGAGGGAGAATGCTGGCAGCTGGAATTCTGGGTTGGAAAAGGAGCACATATTAGAGACCTATTCTGCGAAACTCCAAAAGTCCTGAAACTCCACGGAATATCTTACAATAAATAATAAAAAATACCTGCCAAAGATGAAGGCCAGGGGGCCCACACCCTGTCCACGAGGGTGGGGGGCGCGCCCCCCTCCTAGGGCGCGCCCCTACCTCATGGGCCCCCTGGTGGCTCTCCAATGCCCATCTTTTGCTATATGAAGTCTTTCATCAAGAAAAAAAGAAGAAGCAACCTTTTGGGACGAGACTCCGCCGCCACGAGGCGGAACCTTGGCGGAACCAATCTAGGGCTCCGGCAGAGCTGTTCTGCCGGGGATACTTCCCTCCGGGAGGGGGAAATCATCGCCATCGTCATCACCAACGCTCCTCTCATCGGGAGAGGGCAATCTCCATCAACATCTTCACCAGCACCATCTCATGCATCTCCAAACCCTAGTTCATCTCTTGTATCCAATTCTTGTCTCCAAGTCCGGGATTGGTGCTAGTAGGTTGCTAGTAGTGTTGATTACTCCTTGTAGTTGATGCTAGTTGGTTTATTTGGTGGAAGATCATATGTTCAGATCCTTTATGCATATTATTACCCCTCTGATTATGAACATGAATATGCTTTGTGAGTAGTTACGTTTGTTCCTGAGGACACGGGAGAAGTCTTGCTATTAGTAGTCATGTGAATTTGGTATTCGTTCGATATTTTGATGAGATGTATGTTGTCTAGTCTCTAGTGGTGTTATGTGAACGTCGACTACATAACACTCCACCATTATTTGGTCCTAGAAGAAGGCATTGGGAAGTAATAAGTAGATGATGGGTTACTAGAGTGACAGAAGCTTAAACCCTAGTTTATGCGTTGCTTTATAAGGGGCTGAATTGGATCCATATGTTCCATGCTATGGTTAGGTTTACCTTAATAATTTTGTTGTAGTTGCGGATGCTTGCAATAGAGGTTAATCATAAGTGGGATGCTTGTTCAAGTAAGAACAGCACCCAAGCACCGGTCCACCCACATATCAAATTATCAAAGTACGAACGCGAATCTTATGAACGTGATGAAAACTAGCTTGATGATATTCCCATGTGTCCTCGGGAGCGCTCTTCCTTATATAAGAGTTTGTTCCGGCTTGTACTTTGCTACAAAAAGGATTGGTCCACCTTGCTGCACTTTATTTACTTTTGTTACTTGTTGCTCGTTACAAATTATCTTGTCCTCGTTGGGTTCGACACTCTTACCTGCAGAGAATACCTTGCTGAAAACTGCTTATCATTTCCTTCTGCTCCTCATTGGGTTCAACACTCTTACTTATCGAAAGGACTATGATAGATCCCCTATACTTGTGGGTCATCAAGACTCTTTTCTGGCGCCGTTGCCGGGGAGTGTAGCGCCTTTGGTAGGTGGAATTTGGTAAGGAAAAATTTATATAGTGTGCTGAAATTTACTGTCACTTGTCACTATGGAAAGTAATCCTCTGAGGGGCTTGTTCGGGGTATCTTCACCCCGACCATTAGAGCAAAGAGTTGCTCCTCAACCTACCGAACCTATTGAAAATGAAGTTCCTTTTGAATTTCCTTCGGGTATGACAGAAAAACTGCTAGCTAATCCTTTTACAGGAGATGGAACAAAGCATCCTGATGAGCACTTAATATATGTGGATGAAGTCTGTGGATTATTTAAGCTTCCAGGTATTCCCGATGATGTTGCTAAGAAGAAGGTCTTCCCTTTATCTTTGAAGGGAGACGCATTGACATGGTATAGGCTATGTGATGATACGAGATCATGGAACTATAGAAGATTGAAATTGGAATTTCATCAGAAGCATTACCCTATGCATCTTGTTCATCGTGATCGCAATTATATATATAATTTTTGGCTTCGCGAAGGAGAAAGCATCGCTCAAGCTTGGGGGAGGCTTAAATCAATGTTATATTCATGCCCCAATCATGAGCTCCCAAGAGTGACAATTATTCAAAACTTTTATGCTCGGCTCTCTGAAAATAATCACACCATGCTCGACACTTCTTGTGCTGGCTCTTTTATGATGAAGACTATTGAGTTTAGATGGGATTTATTGGATATAATTAAACGCAACTCTGAAGATTGGGATCTCGACGAAGGTAAGAAGTCAAGTATGACACCTAAGTTTGATTGTGTTAAATCTTTTATGGACACCGATATTTTCCGTAAGTTTAGCGCTAAATATGGACTTGACTCTGAGATAGTAGCTTCTTTCTGTGAATCTTTTGCTACTTATGTTGATCTCCCCAAGGAGAAGTTGTTTAAATATCACCCTCCCATAGAAGTAAAAGTAGATGCACCTATTAAAGTTGAAGAAAAGACTGTCATGTATAATGATCCCATTGTTCCTGCTTCTTATGTTGAGAAACCACCTTTCCCTGTTAGAATAAAAGATCATGCTAAAGCTTCAACTATGGTTCGTAAAAGCAATATTAGAACTTATACACCTCCTGAGCAAGTTAAAGTAGAACCTAATATTGCTATTGTTAAAGATCTCTTGTCTGATAATATTGATGGGCATGTTATTCAGTTCTGCGCTGAAACTGCTAGAATTGCTAAACCTTGTGCTAAAGATAAACATAGACCTGTGGTAGGCGTGCTTGTTATTTCTGTTAAAATAGAAGATCATTGTTATCATCGCTTATGTGATATGGGTGCCAGTGCTAGTGTTATACCTTATACTTTGTATAAAGAAATCAAGCATGAAATTGCACCTGCTGAGTTAGAAGATATTGATGTCACAATTAAACTTGCCAATAGAGATACTATTTCAGCAATGGGAATTGTTAGAGATGTTGAAGTCTTGTGTGGGAAAACTAAATACCCTGCTGATTTTCTTATTCTCAGCTCCCCACAAGATAGCTTTTGTCCCATTATATTTGGTAGACCCTTCTTGAATATTGTTAATGCTAGGATAGACTGCGAAAAGAATGTTGTTACTATTGGCTTGGATGATATTATCCATGATTTTAATTTCTCTAAATTTAGTAAACAACACCATGAAGAAGAATTGCCTAGTAAAGATGAAATTATTGGTCTTGCTTCTATTGTCGTACCTCCTAGTGATCCTTTAGAACAATATTTGCTAGACGATGAAAATGATATGTTTATGAATGAAAGAAGGGAAATAGATGAAGTATTCTTTAAACAGGAACCTATTCTGAAACACAATTGCCTGTTGAAATCCTAGGGGATCCTCCTCCACCTAAGGGTGATCCCGTTTTTGAGCTTAAACCGCTGCCTGATAATCTTAAATATGGTTATCTTGATGGAAAGAAGATATATCCTATTATTATTAGTGCTAACCTTTCAGAACATGAAGAAAAAGATTATTGAAAACTCTGAAAAATCACCGTGCTGCTATTGGATATACTCTTGATGATCTTAAGGGCATTAGTCCCACTCTATGTCAACATAAAATAAATTTGGAAACAGATGCCAAACCAGTTCGTGATCTTCAACGACGTCTGAATCCTAAAATGGAAGAAGTGGTGAGAAAAGAAATACTAAAGCTTCTGGAGGCAGGTATAATTTATCCCGTTGCTGATAGTCAGTGGGTAAGTCCTGTCCATTGCGTCCCTAAGAAGGGAGGTATTACTGTTGTTCTTAATGATAAAGATGAATTAATCCCACAAAGAATTATTACAGGTTATAGGATGGTAATTGATTTCCGCAAATTAAATAAGGCTACTAAGAAAGATCATTACCCCTTACCTTTTATTGATCAAATGCTAGAAAGATTATGCAAACATACACACTATTGTTTTCTAGATGGTTATTCTGGTTTCTCTCAAATACCTGTGTCGGCTAAAGATCAATCAAAGACCACTTTTACATGCCCGTTTGGTACTTTTGCTTATAGACGTATGCCTTTTGGTTTATGTAATGCACCTGCTACCTTTCAAAGATGCATGATGGCTATATTCTCTGACTTCTGTGAAAAGATTTGTGAGGTTTTCATGGCCGACTTTTCCGTCTATGGATCTTCTTTTGATGATTGCTTGAGCAATCTTGATCGAGTTTTGCAGAGATGTGAAGAAACTAATCTTGTCTTGAATTGGGAAAAGTGCCACTTTATGGTTAATGAAGGTATTGTCTTGGGGCATAAAGTTTTTGAAAGAGGTATTGAAGTTGATAAAGCCAAGGTTGATGCTATTGAAAAGATGCAATGTCCCAAGGACATCAAAGGTATAAGAAGTTTCCTTGGTCACGCCTTATTTTATAGGAGGTTCATTAAGGACTTCTCAAAAATTTCTCGGCCTCTGACTAATTTATTACAAAAAGATATACCATTTGTCTTTGATGATGATTGTGTAGAAGCATTTGAAATACTTAAGAAATCATTAGTCTTTGCACCTGTTGTTCAACCACCTGATTGGAATTTACCCTTTGAAATTATGTGTGATGCTAGTGATTATGCTGGAGGTGTTGTTCTAGGGCAAAGAGTCAATAAGAAATTAAATGTTATCCATTATGCTAGTAAGACTCTAGACAATGCTCAAAGAAATTATGCTACCACTAAAAAAGAACTTTTAGTTGTTGTATTTTCTTGTGATAAGTTCAGACCTTATATTGTTGATTCTAAAGTAACTATTCACACTGATCATGCTGCTATTAAATATCTTATGGAAAAGAAAGGTGCTAAACCTAGACTTATTAGATGGGTTCTCTTGCTACAAGAATTTGATTTGCATATCGTTGATAGAAAAGGAGCTGAGAACCCCGCTGCAGACAACTTATCTAGGTTAGAAAATGTTCTTGATGACCCACTACCTATTGATGATAGCCTTCCTGATGAACAATTAAATTTCATAAGTACTTCTCATAGTACTCCATGGTATGCTGATTATGCTAATTATATTGTCGATAAATTCATACCGCCTAGTTTCACATACCAACAAAAGAAAAAGTTCTTCTATGATTTGAGACATTACTTTTGGGATGACCCACATCTTTATAAAGGAGTAGATGGTGTTATTAGATGTTGTGTACCTGAGCATGAACAGGAACAGATCCTACGCAAGTGTCATTCCTAAGCTTATGGAGGACACCACGCTGGAGACGGAACTGCACATAAGGTATTGCAATCTGGTTTTTATTGGCCTACTCTCTTCAAGGATGCCCGTAAGTTTGCCTTGTCTTGTGATGAATGTCAAAGAATTGGTAATATTAGTAGACGTCAAGAAATGCCTATGAATTATTCACTTGTTATTGAACCATTTGATGTTTGGGGCTTTGATTATATGGGACCTTTTCCTGCCTCTAATGGATATACACATATTTTAGTTGTTGTTGATTACGTTACTAAATGGGTAGAAGCTATTCCAACTAGTAGTGCTGATCATAACACCTCTATTAAAATGCTTAAGGAAGTTATTTTTCCGAGGTTTGGAGTCCCTAGATATTTAATGACTGACGGTGGTTCACACTTTATTCATGGTGCTTTTCGTAAAATGCTTGCTAAATATGACGTCAATCATAGAATTGCATCACCTTATCATCCACAGTCTAGTGGTCAAGTAGAATTGAGTAATAGAGAGCTCAAATTAATTTTGCAAAAGACTGTCAATAGGTCTAGGAAGAATTGGTCCAAGAAACTTGATGATGCATTATGGGCCTATAGAAGTGCATATATAAATCCTATGGGTATGTCTCCGTATAAAATGGTTTATGGAAAAGCATGTCACTTACCTCTCGAACTAGAGCATAAGGCATATTGGGCTATTAAAGAGCTCAACTATGATTTCAAACTTGCCGGTGAGAAGAGGTTGTTTGATATTAGCTCACTTGATGAATGGAGAACCCAAGCTTATGAAAATGCCAAGTTGTTTAAAGAAAAAGTTAAAAGATGGCATGACAAAAGAATACAAAAGCGTGAGTTTAACTTAGGTGATTATGTATTGCTATACAAATCTCGATTAAGATTTTTTGCAGGAAAACTTCTCTCTAAATGGGAAGGTCCCTACGTTATCGAGGAGATCTATCGTTCCGGTGCCATAAAAATCAACAACTTCGAAGGCACAAATCCGAAGGTGGTAAACGGTTAAAGAATTAAACATTATATCTCAGGTAATCCTATAAATGTTGAAACCAATATTATTGAAACCGTAACCCTGGAGGAATACATAAGAGACACTTTCAAGAATGTTTCAGACTCCGAAAAGGAATAGGTATGTGGTACGGTAAGTAAACCGACTCCAAAACAATTTTGAAGGCAATATTTCTCTATTTTGGATTATTTAGAAAAATAGAAAAATAAGTAGCAGTCCGGGAAGGACACGAGGGCCCCACGAGGGTGGTGGGCACGCCCTACCCCCCTGGGCGCGCCCCCTACCTCGTGAGCACCTCGTGTGCCTTCCGGACTCCGTTTTCTTGCATGATACGTATTTTGGTCGGTAAAAATTCACTATATATTCTCCCGAAGGTTTTGACTCCCGTATCACGCAAATCTCCTCTGTTTTCGTTTCAAGTTGTTTTTCTGACAGATCTAGATCATCATGACGTCCCCAAGTGCCTCCAAGGACATGTTCTTCGAGAAGGTCATCAACCCTTACCTCGCGGAGGTGCTGTGACACCCTCAAACCATTGAGATGCGTGATGGGTTGCTGCACATCTGCGATGCTGAGGGACCAAGGGGAACCGGAAGCATGGAGGTGAGGCTCAAAGCAATGGAGCAACAAGTTTTCAAGTGCCAGGGGATGGTGGAGCGTGGAATCAATGCTAGCCACACGATGCTCGCGGAGTTCACCAACAACTACAAGCCGGATGCCGACAACATCGGGGAGGCCATCTTCAAGCTTCATGAGAAGATCGAGCACCTTCAAGCCCAAATCTATGACCTGCAAAATCAAAACTAGGAGTATGAATATAGATTCAAAAGGATGAGTTTGGCTGCAGATTTGAGGATTCCGGAGACTTGATCATCCTTATATGATGGTGAGCCTATGCCTTGGAAGATGGACGACAAGCCCGCATCATCGACAACACCTCCACCTTCTTCACCAACAAAGAAGGAGATATAACCACATGGGTATGGGCACTCCCCTTGGCAACTGCCAAGCTTGGGGAGGTGACCCGGTATCGTATCACCATCACAAATCCTATCTTTACCATTTTTCTTAGTTCGATCCTATTAGTAGTATCTTGATCTAGTAGAATAAAGTTGATGGCATGATTTAGTTTTGAGTTTTTCTTTATGATCTCTCTATGTAATCGAGTCCGTGAGCTATATATAATAAAGATTAGTGTTGAGTCAAGGGCTTGATTATTTTGCCATGATCTTAGGTGAATAAAAGAAAAGAAAGAAAATAAAAATAAAAAGAGAAAAAGAGTTCATATTGATCTTATTGAGAGTAATGACTTCACATAAAAAGAGTATGATGATTAAAAGTTGTTGGGAGTTGGCAGACATAGCTTTGGTCATCGCTGCAATTAATAGGAAGTAATAAGGAAAGAGAGGTTTCACATATAAATATATTATCATTAACATCTTTTATGATTGGGAGCACTCATTAAAATATGACATGCTAAAGAGTTGATGTTGGACAAGGAAGACAACGTAATGAGCTATGTTTTCTTATATCTGAGATAAAGTATGTTGTCATGGATCCTCTAACATGTTGAGCTTGCCTTTCCCCCTCTTGCTAGCCAAATTCTCAGCACCTAGTAAAGATACTAATTGTGCTTCCAAATACCCTGAAACCAGTTTTTCCATGAGAGTCCACCATATCTACCTATGGATTGAGTAAGATCCTTCAAGTAAGTTGTCATCGGTGCAAAGCAATAAAAATTGCTCTAAATATGTATGATTGATTGGTGTGGGAGAAATAAGCTTTATACGATCTTGTGATGTGGAAGTAATAAAAGTGGCGGACTGCATAATAAAGGTTCATATCACAAGGGGCAATATAAAGTGACGTTCTTTCGCATTGAGATCTTGTGCATCCAACCATAAAAGCGCATGGCAACCTCTGCTTCCCTCTGCGAAGGGCCTATCTGTTACTATTATCTTCTACTTTATGCAAGAGTCACGGTGATCTTCACCTTTCCTTTTTCATTTTATCCTTTGGCAAGCACAGCATGTTGGAAAGAACCTGATATATATATATATATATATATATCTAATTGGATGTAGGGGAGCATGAGTTATTATTGTTGACATTACCCTTGAGGTAAAAGTTTGTGGGGCAAAACTATAAGCCCCTATCTTTCTCTGTGTCCGAATTAAACTCTGTAACCACAAGTATTGCGTGAGTGTTAGCAATTATGAAGGATTAGATGATAGTTGAGTATGTGGACTTGCTTCTAAGCTCTGACATAGACTCTTTCTGATGTTATGATAAATTGCAATTGCTTCAGTGACTGAGGTTACAGTTTGTTGGTTCTCAATTAGGTTTCTGATTCATACTTTTACATTGTGAATAGATCATCACTTGAACATAAGTAATCATATGACAATATCTATATATGTTGCTGTTATGAGAATAATCATGATGCCTTCATGTCCGTATTTTATTTTTATCGACACCTCTACCTCTAAACACGGGGACATATTTATCGTTATCGGCTTTCGCTTGAGGACAAGCGAGGTCTAAGCTTGGGGGAGTTGATAAGTCCATTTTGCATCATGCTTTTATATTGATATTTATTGCATTATGGGGTGTTATTTGACTTTGTGTCATAATACTTATGGCTATTCTCTCTTATTTTACAAGGTTTACATAAGGAGGGAGAATGCCGACAGCTGGAATTCTGGGCTGGAAAAGGAGCAAATATTAGATACCTATTCTACGCAACTCCAAAAGTCCTGAAACTCCACGGAATATCTTACAATAAATAATGAAAAATACCTGCCAAAGATGAAGGCCAGGGGGCCCACACCCTGTGCACGAGGGTGGGGGCGCGCCCCACCTCCTAGGGCGCGCCCCCTACCTCGTGGGCCCCCTGGTGGCTCTCCGATGACCATCTTCTACTATATGAAGTCTTTCGTCAAGAAAAAAAAAGAAGCAACCTTTCAGGACGAGACTCCGCCGCCACGAGGCGGAACCTTGGCGGAACCAATCTAGGGCTCCGGCAGAGCTGTTCTACCGGGGATACTTCCCTCCGGGAGGGGGAAATCATCGCCATCATCATCACCAACGCTCCTCTCATCGGGAGAGTGCAATCTCCATCAACATCTTCACCAACACCATCTCATCTCCAAACCCTAGTTCATCTCTTGTATCCAATTCTTGTCTCCAAGTCCGGGATTGGTGCTAGTAGGTTGCTAGTAGTGTTGATTATTCCTTGTAGTTGATGCTAGTTGGTTTATTTGGTGGAAGATCATATGTTCAGATCCTTCATGCATATTATTACACCTCTGATTATGAACATGAATATGCTTTGTGAGTAGTTACGTTTGTTCCTGAGGACACGGGAGAAGTCTTGCTATTGGTAGTCATGTGAATTTGGTATTCGTTCGATATTTTGATGAGATGTATGTTGTCTAGCCTCTAGTGGTGTTATGTGAACGTCGACTACATAACACTTCACCATTATTTGGTCCTAGAGGAAGGCATTGGGAAGTAGTTGAGGACGAAGGCGGAGCTTGACAACGGCGGCCGCGCGTGAAGGTCAGGTCAGCGCAAAGGAGGAAGAAGAAGCAAAGAGGTACGGGGGGGATGAAAAAGACCCCTGGTCTTATTTATAAGGCAAAGGGATAAGTGACAACCATGAAAATCGAGGAGCCCAAAGGCGGTTTAGGGAATGTAGACATAAACCGCCATATGACATGTAATTGTGTTGTAAGATAGAAAGGATAGAAGCCGAGCCAGACACGTTTATGAGCCAGCCTCGGGATTCTGTAAACCGACGAGCGTCAACCCATGTATATAAGGGGACGATGTCGCGGGCGGACGGGCGTCCCCCCGCGGGCACCTATGGGGCCGGAGCCCCTTTCGTTGTCCGGCGAAGGGGGGCGGAGGGAGCCCGGAGAGCAGATCGAAGCGGGCACACGGGCGGTTTACCCAGGTTCGGGCCGCGATGGACGCGTAAAACCCTACTCCTGCTTGGTTGTATTGAACTGGGGAGCTCGGGAGCTTGGGGAGCTAGCTGCACCGAGCGTATGGCTGTCTGGGTGCCGATTCTCCGAACCCCGGAACCCCTTCTACGTCGCACACGGGCCTCCTTTTATAGCGCAAAGGGGTCACCGACAGGTGTCAACGTAGGAGAAAGGGGTAAAAGTGTAAAAGGGGTGGTAGCTGTAATAGTGCGGGAACGGTGGCGCTACAGTGCGGCACAGTGTTATCATACCTACTTCTGACGGTAGGGGACAAGGGCATTAAATGCCCGTCACGGTCGCCCGGACAGCACCGAGGCGGACCGTTAGGTGCGCCACCGTTCGCCACGATGGCGGCTGCATGCCACCGCATGCCCCAGGCTGCGCGGTGCCTCGCCACGTGCCCTCGGGGGAAGCCCCGGAGCGACGCGTGGCGGGCGAGCTGGAGCGCAGCCTTGAGGTGGCGATCTTGCCGCGGCAAGTGGCTTGCCGCGGGGGTCGTCTTCCTGTGCCTGATAGCGTGCCAGCTATCAGGCCTTGCCGGGGCGCTTGGCGCGCCACGGCGGGCTTCTCTTGTGATGCCTGGGTTCGGCCTTCCCGACAAGCTCCTCTTGTCGGGGGCTCGATCTTCTGTCTCGTTATACTTTGTTCTTGGATGGCCTTGCATGGGCGCAGTCGTCCCGGCAAGCTCCTCTTGCCGGGGTCTTGTCTTCTCGGCCCGGCAAGCTCCTCTTGCCGGGGGCCTTGTCTTCTTGACCCGGCAAGCTCCTCTTGCCGGGGGCCTTGTCTTGAATGCTTGGTCTTCTCTTGGCGCTTCCGGGGCGGGCCTTGCCGCAGGGTGCTACAACTGCCCGTGCACAAGTCTGGGGTACTAAGGTACCCCTACTTTAGTACACCGACAGGAGCCCCCGGGCCTGGGCCACACACGGTGCCGAGCATCGTTGGGCCAGGCCCTAACAGTGCACGGGCACGCGTGGCCTTGGTCGCGCTGCTCCTTAACTCCGCATCCGCCGCGTCTTCCCCAGGCGGCGTGCGCTCACCGCGGCGTCGTGGGGGCGAAAACGCCCGTTCCCTCTTTAAGTGGAGGGAGGTGCGGAGGCGCGGCTCAATAAATGAACGGTGGTGGGGCGCGGTTTTCGAGGCGCCCGTTCCCCATAGTCACGGGACGGGGAGAGGTCGTCCCACCCGTCGCCTCGGTTCTGTGCGCCCACCACGCGGTCCTCATGCACTCGGAGTCGCGGCGGCGGAGGCAGGGAGTCGGGCCGGCGCGGGCCGATGCAGTGGGTCGGCCCCAGTCGCCTGCCCTTCCTCCGCTTCTATTGGAGGAGCGGGGTGGCCGCGGTCCCACTCCGCTCCTTCATAAGGAGCGAGAGGGGGCGACGGAAATACGCACTCCATCTCCTTCCTCCTTCTGCTTCTGGTTTCCTTCCCCCATCTGCGATGGAGGGGGGGAACCCTGGTTCTTCTTCGATTGCCGCGAGGGTGTCTGCTCGGCAACGCGCCCCTCCTCCCCTTGCGCCCGCGGCGGCGGAGCCGAACGTCGGGGGAAGAGGGAGAGGGCGAGGTCGCGGACGAGGTCGTGGACGGGGCCGAGGCGCTCGGGGCGGACGGATCGGTGCGCCGCCCTCGCCCCCGCCAGCGGCTCCGTTCCTTCCTGCGGTCCATCTCGGGGACGACCCCTGTGAGTTCATTATCAGGCTGCGCCGGGCGCCTCGTCGCCACCTCCGGCTCCCCGCTCCATTCGCGAACGTGTTGGAGGTGGAGCAGCCCGAGACGCTAAACCTGCGCATGAGGGGCTGCGGGATCAGCGGGACGCGAGTCCACGTCGAGTCCCGAGCCCCTGGCGTGGTGTGCCTGGGCCGCGGGTGGAAGACGTTCGCCCGGATACACAGCTTGACGGAGGGGTTCATCCTCCACTTCAAGCTAGTGGGGGAGGACCTCCTCTCCGTCAAGGCCTTCTGGGGCTTCGGTATCCGGGCCCGGTGCTGCGAAGATAGCTCCTCCGACAGCGAAGGCTCCTCCTCGAGCGGGAGTGACGAGGAGGCGAGCGACAGCGACGACGAGGGGAGCAACCGCCGGGATGACGGGTACGACTAGGCGTCGGCCGCAGCTCCGGGTGGCGCCGGCGGCCCCATCGACCGCGCCGGGCTCCGTGAACTCCCCGGGGTCGTCTCCTTGGGCGACTGGCGTAGGGGGGGCTGCTGAGGAGGACAGAGGGCGGACGTCGAAGGCCGCGAAGTCGGAGTACGGGCCGACTTCGACAGCTGGCTGACGCTCCGGCGCCTCGTGTTCCAGATGCGCCCCAGACGCCGTCATCACCCTTGCTCTCGGCGACGACCACCGGGGTCTTCTCTTTGGCCCGGCAAGTTCCTCTTGCCGGGGGGGGGGCTTGATCTCCTCGGGCGGCCGGAGTGGCGAGGCTGCGGAAGAGGAAGGGGCTGGCGGCACGGCTGCTGCCTCATCTTCCAGCTCTGCCTCCGGCGCCTCCGTCTTCTTCAGCCTCCGGAGACCCCCGGGCGGAGCCCCCGGATCTTCTCTTGGTGCCTTCTGCCACCCGTAGCTCATCTAGGCGCCCCTTTCGCCCTCTTCTCCTACTTGCCCTACCTCCTGAGGAGAGAGACAAGAAAGGGATTACGGGCACCTTATCTCTTTTCAGCTTGTAAGCCTTCGGGCCTTAGTTGCGTTTAAGCCTTGTAATCCCTCTTTTCATGTTTTTCATTCTCTCTGAACTGTACCTGAGTGGAATGTTTTTAATGAAAAGGGGATGTTTGCCGGATCATTTGTCTCGCGGGTGGAAACCGCGGTAAGGAACGAATCCTTTACATCGTTAAGATAGACAGTTCTCGCCCGGCAACAGGCCCAGCCGCCCCCCCGCACTGCTCGACCTTTCTCACGCCCTTGGCGGAGGCGGGGAGCAGGCGGGTTCCGGCCCCTCGCTTCCCTCCCCCTACCTGGCGCGCCAAAGATGTCGCGGGCGGACGGGCGTCCCCCCGCGGGCACCTATGGGGCCGGAGCCCCTTTCGTTGTCCGGCGAAGGGGGGCGGAGGGAGCGCGGAGAGCAGATCGAAGCGGGCACACGGGCGGTTTACCCAGGTTCGGGCCGCGATGGACGCGTAAAACCCTACTCCTGCTTGGTTGTATTGAACTGGGGAGCTCGGGAGCTTGGGGAGCTAGCTGCACCGAGCGTATGGCTGTCTGGGTGCCGATTCTCCGAACCCCGGAACCCCTTCTACGTCGCACACGGGCCTCCTTTTATAGCGCAAAGGGGTCACCGACAGGTGTCAACGTAGGAGAAAGGGGTAAAAGTGTAAAAGGGGTGGTAGCTGTAATAGTGCGGGAACGGTGGCGCTACAGTGCGGCACAGTGTTATCATACCTACTTCTGACGGTAGGGGACAAGGGCATTAAATGCCCGTCACGGTCGCCCGGACAGCACCGAGGCGGACCGTTAGGTGCGCCACCGTTCGCCACGATGGCGGCTGCATGCCACCGCATGCCCCAGGCTGCGCGGTGCCTCGCCACGTGCCCTCGGGGGAAGCCCCGGAGCGACGCGTGGCGGGCGAGCTGGAGCGCAGCCTTGAGGTGGCGATCTTGCCGCGGCAAGTGGCTTGCCGCGGGGGTCGTCTTCCTGTGCCTGATAGCGTGCCAGCTATCAGGCCTTGCCGGGGCGCTTGGCGCGCCACGGCGGGCTTCTCTTGTGATGCCTGGGTTCGGCCTTCCCGACAAGCTCCTCTTGTCGGGGGCTCGATCTTCTGTCTCGTTATACTTTGTTCTTGGATGGCCTTGCATGGGCGCAGTCGTCCCGGCAAGCTCCTCTTGCCGGGGTCTTGTCTTCTCGGCCCGGCAAGCTCCTCTTGCCGGGGGCCTTGTCTTCTTGACCCGGCAAGCTCCTCTTGCCGGGGGCCTTGTCTTGAATGCTTGGTCTTCTCTTGGCGCTTCCGGGGCGGGCCTTGCCGCAGGGTGCTACAACTGCCCGTGCACAAGTCTGGGGTACTAAGGTACCCCTACTTTAGTACACCGACAGACGACCCGTCGGCGGTTTAGGGACAACAAACAATAACTCGAGAGCCAGGCATAGAGGATTCGTTCCCTGGTCATCGAAACCCTAGCAATTCCACAACAACTGGATTAGGCCTTTACCTTCACCGCAAGGGGCTGAACCAGTATAAATTCCCTGCGTCCTTTGTCTGCTTTAACCCCTTTAACCTAACCTGCTGCGATGGCTCCACGACTAAGTCCTTTCACTAGGACATCTGCCGTGACAAAACCACGACAGGTTTTGTTTGGCCAACTTGATCTATTTATCTTGCAATGGGAAGAGGTGCTTTGTAGTGGGTTCGATCTTACGGTGCTTGATCCCAGTGACAGAAGGGGAACCGACACGTATGTATCGTTGCTACTAAGGATAAAACGATGGGGTCTATCTCTACATTGGTAGATCTTGTCTAAAGCATGTCATCATTCTTATTGCACTACTCCATTTCTACATGAACTAAATACAGTAGATGCTTGCTGGATATCGGTCGATGTGTGGAGTAATATTAGTAGATGCAGGGAGGAGTCGGTCTACTAATCTTGGACCTGATGCCTATGTAATGATCATTGCGTGGATATCGTCATGATTATTTGAAGTTCTATCAATTGCCCAATAGTAATTTGTTTACCCACCATTTGCTATTTTTCTCGAGAGATGCCACTAGTGAAACCTACGCCCCCCCGGGTCTCTTTCTCATATTATTTGCCTTTGCGATCTACTTTTCCTTTGCTTTTATTTTCAGATCTATTAAACCAAAAATAAAAAATAGCTTGCTACATTTTATTCTTATTTATTTTATTTTGCGTTCGATCTATCAATCTACTACAATTTATTTCACGTCCGTTTGCCTATCTTGGGGTGCCGCTACCTGAAAGGGATTGACAACCCCTTTTACACGTCGGGTTGTGAGTATTTGTTATTTGTGTGCAGGGGATGTTTACGTTGTGTTTCTTGGTTCTCCTACTGGTTGATAACCTTGGTCTCATAACTGAGGGAAATACCTACCGCCCTGTGCTGCATCATCCCTTCCTCTTTAGGGAAATACTGACGTAGCTTCAAACCACATCAAAAGGAATTTCTGGCGCCATTGCCGGGGAGGATGTTTGACATATACCAGGTTCCTAATCACAAATCTCATCTCCTCGCAATTTACATTATTTGCCATTTGCCTCTCATTTTCCTCTCCCCCGCCTCACAAAAATTTGTTGTTTTTATTCACCCTCTTTTTTGTTTGCCGTTTTCTCGTCGGATCTATCCTTTGCTTGCAATCATGAGTGATTTTGGTATGGCACCAACAGATGATGTACTAACACCTAAGATGGGACGTACGGGCAATCTGGATGCTAAATATTTTATCTTGGGACAAGGGAATGTTATGGGAAAAGAACGTATCCAAGAATTTTTCAATTGTGTTTGAAATCTAAGTCTTGATGATGCTCCTATACTTAGGACTACTAGATCCGGTGCGGATGCTATTTCAGCACTAGTTCTGAAAATTGAAAGTAAATTTATCCGTACTCATCCTACTTTGCAAAGATTGTTTCTTGAGCTCCCCGTTATAAAGAATCCTAAGGCTAAAAAGTTGGCCACTCTCGTTCTTATGAATGAGTTTGACTACATTATACGGGAAGCTAGGGAAATCTTTGATTTTTATAATATGAATCATGAAAAACCCGTGATAGATGAAATTCTTTACAATAGTGATTATGCGTTATGGAATTTTCTTGGGGACAATAAAATCTTTGATGAGAATCTTAAAAAAGAAGTCCCTGTTTTAGATATAATCCGACAAGTTTTCAATAATGTTAATCAACATCACTCTTGGATTGTTGCGGGAAATCAAAGGGGTTATGATCAAAACCAACTTAGGAATGCTAAGGTTTATATGGACAATATGTTTTATGTTGTGTTTACAAAACCCCATAATGAAAACACCTCTAAGGAAATTAAGAACAAAGATGACAAAACTTAGATCCTTGCTTTATGCCTAGCTAAGGGCGTAAAACTATAGCGCTTGTTGGGAGGCAACCCAATGAATAAAAATTATTTTTGCCTTTTGATTTCTGTTCTTGAGTGTTTGTAAAATTATGCCACTGTTATGATTGTGTTTTTGTGTTTTAATTAGTGTTTGTGCCAAGTAAAGCCTTTAATATCTTCTTGGGTGATAGTTGTTTGATCTTGCTGAAAAACAGAAACTTTTGCGCTCACGAAAATAATTCTCATTTTTTACTAGAGGGTGATAAAATGCCAATTCTTTTTGTAGAAGATTAATATGAATTGGTTTTCTACAATACTTATAGTGATTTGCTTTCTTATACTAACGGATCTCATGAAGGTTTTGTTGAGTTTTGTGTGATTGAAGTTTTCAAGTTTTGAATTATCTTACGATGGATGAAGGAATATGGAGTAAGAAGAGCCTAAGCCTGGGGATGCCCCGGCATCCCAATCTATTATCCAAAAGAGATCAAGCAACTAAGCTTGGGGATGCCCCGAGTGGCATCCCCTCTTTCTTCTAACGACCATCGGTATTTTACTCGAAGCTATATTTTTATTGGTCACATACTATGTGTTTTGCTTGGAGCGTCTTGTATGATATGAGTCTTTGCTTGTTTTATTTTTTGTTTTAAGTCTTGATTCCTTGCTGGACACATCTAGTTGAGAGAGTCAAAGTTATGTCATGCCTTTTTAGAATTTATCTCTATGCTTCACTTAAATTTTTATGAGCTATGGACTTGCTCTAGTGCTTCAGTTATATCTTTTTAAGTAGGGTGTGCTTTAGTATTTTTGAAGAAATTCTCTCTTGCTTCACTTAGATTTATTTGAGAGTTACTAAAATTTTCAAGAAATTCTATCTTGCTTCACTTAAATTAATTTGAGAGAAAGAAATATTATGCTCATGATCTTCACTTATATTTGTTTGAGCTTATCAAAAGCAACATATGAAAATTAGTTCCAAAGTGATAGATATCCAAGAAGGATATAATAAAAACTTTCATGAAGATCATTGGACAAAATAAACTTGATTCTTAGTAATAGTTTTGAGATATGATGATGTGATATGTGAGTCATGTTGATGAGTAATTATGATTTAGTAAGAATATTGGTGTTAAGGTTTGTGATTCCTTATGAAAGCACGAAAGTCAATAATTCTGCAATGAAATTATATCCTACTTGTGGTGCATTATTCGGTGTTAATTATGCTTAATGCTCGCATGTGAGATTATTCGTTTCTTGTTTGGTCGCTTCTCAATCTTTTGCTAGCCTTCATTTTGCACTAAGTATGATCACTAGTAGTGCATACAAAAACCTTTAAACCAGTTTTGCCACATGAGTCCACTATATCTACCTATATGCAGTATTCTTTTGCCGTTCTAAGCAAATTTGTATGTGCCATCTCCAATTTTCGAAATAAACTTCTCTTTTGCGTGTTCATACCGCTCGCGAGGCGGTGAGGGGTGGCTAATATTTTCCATGCTATATGTGTTATTCTCACGATGAGTGTTTATTCACTTGTCATTGCACGAGAGTGAGGCAAAGGTATTAGGGATGCCCTGTCCCGAAATGAAAAATGAATTTGCTTTATGTTGTCAAACAATAAATTCCTTGGAAAGTGTTGGTATGGAAGGCAACCATGGATTCGACTAGCCATGGAAAGTGAAAGTATGGTGGAAAAAGGAATAAATTTATTTTTAGTTTGGGAACCACCTATGATATATCTACCATGGAAAGTGTTAGGAACCCTAAGTCGTTTTCGTAGGTGGGAAGGACACACTCCCAAAATGTTTTTATCTCTAAGTTTTTCACTTTGAGCTCTGGCACCTCTACAAATCCCTACTTCCCTCTACGAAGGAGCTTTCTTTTACTTTATGCAATTTTTATTTTGAATTTGAGTATCCATCTTCTCTTATAAAGCACCAACTAGGAGGCACTTTGATCGTACTTGAGCATTGGGTGTAGTTAATATGCGAGTGTGTTTCATGAATGGATCAATGATTAAGCATGATGGGCTAGGGACAACTTATTTTAGCATTGATATTTTAAAAGACATGGTTGCTTGCTGATATGCTTGAGTATTTAAGTTGTCATGTCAAAACTAGACAATTGCTTTGAACAATATAGAAGTCCAAATGTCCATGCTATAAAGAAAAGAAATATGATATGACATGTTAGGCAACATTCCACATAAAAAATTATGTTTTTATCACTTACCTACTCGAGGACGGGCAGGAGCTAAGCTTGGGGATGCGGATACGTCTCCAACGTATCTATAATCACTACAAAAAAAGACACTTCCGGGATGATACGTGATTGTCATAGTAGGTCACATTTACTCTCATGCATGTACATCCATGACAATTTTATGACAGAATCAAGATAGTCATACCTGTGCTGTCGTAAAGTGTTCCATGACATTACCAAAATTATCATCACGGAAGTGTCCACTTCCATGACGATAAATCGCGCGTCATAGAAGTGCTTTCATCAAGGGTGACCAACACGTGGTATCCACCATAACGGGTTGCCGTTAAGCTATCGGGTTCGGTTTTGGATCCGATAACCCATTAATAGCCCGGACCAATGAGGATTTTCCACATGTAAAATTGGCATTGCCTGGAGGAAACATGTGTTGGCTCACCTTTGGGACAGATGGCATCCATTCATTGGACAGGAGGCGCCTATGATACATCGAGACGTGGCACGGCCCAACAAAGGCCCATATAGGTTAAAAAGGCCGGCCTAGTCAAAGGCCCATAGTACTTACTCAGGTACTAGTGGGCCAGCCCAATAACGGCATGTTTAATAAGGCCCATTTACGGCCCGAAGCCAGATCTGGCCCGTTAAATGTTCACCGAATATTTGGGCCCAATTACGGCCGAGTGACTTTCGGCCTGTTAGAGGCCCAATGTAGACATGGGCCCATTTCAGCCCGGTGTGTCTTTCGGCCTAGGAAGGGACCATGCTTCCCATGGGCCATATATGGTCCGACGCTACTTCCTACCCACTAACGACCTGTGATAAAGGTGGCAACAGTTCAGCCCAAAGTGACTTTGGGCCTGTTAAAGGCATGTCGTATAATTCGGCCCATTGATGCATGTACTAAGCTTTCGGCCTCTTAAAGGCCCATGATATCAGTGGACCAACTCAGGCCCGAAATATGTTTTGGCCTGGTAACGGCCCGCCAAAAAAGGCCTAGTCTACCTTTCAGCCCGCTGAAGGCCCGTCAATGACTAGTGAAAATTGAGGCCCAACATGAATTTCATCCTGCTAAAGGCCCATGGTTTCTTCTGGGCTGTAACAGGACACCAGAATATTCAGCATGTTAATGGCCCAATGCTACATGGGCCAAACTGAGCGTTGGGTCCACAAAAGGCCCAACTAAAATTTTGGCCGAATATAGGCCGCAGTAAGTTGTGGGCCTGGCGTAAAGTGTGAGGGCCCCAATGGCCATTCAGGACCAAGAACAATGCAGGACGGCCCAATTGTGGCCCGCTAAAAACCATGCCCATTAGAGGCGAAGGTTTTGGCCCGGTCGACTACATCAGATTTTTTTCCAGATAGCGAATGATGTCAGTTACTAGCAGGAATTAGGAACAAACCTACTCTATACAATAAAGAAATTACGGCATAGTAACTTAGAATAAACCTACACTATACAATAAAGGATTTATGGTATATTAGATCCACTGGGCATCGAAGTTCGCCACCAGTGATCATAAAGCGCAATGAAGAAGCAGATTAAAAAAACTGGGCACCATTGCAGCGTAACAAAATAATACTGAACTAAGACCACTTCCAAGACATTTCAAGAAAGGTTAGCCTTGCGCCGGAACTGCTGCGCAAGCTGCTGAGCAAGGTTGTGAGACCGGCCTAGCATGTTGGTCATATATATCTTCCAGGTGTAGCTGTTTAGCAATGAGGTTCTCATTGGTGTTCTCCGCAATAATTCTTAGAGATAGGACTTCAAGTCGAAGATGAGTTGCAGAATGCCTTTCTGCTAGAACTTGGGACTGAAGAAGTCGAACTGATTCAGACAGCGAATCCTGTGAGCTTGTGTGACTGCTAGTCTCAAGTAACTTGAACACTGCATCAAGACAAGACTTTTGCGTTGTCTTGCTATCTTCAAGATGTTTTTCTTTCTTTGCTGCAATATATGTTGGGTTTGTGTCACAGCCTTCAGCAGACTTGTGCATGCCATCAGGCATATCACCCTGAAACAAGCAGAGAGATGACAGGTTTTGCACGTGTATAAACAAAGCTAATAACTGTGCTGTCAATTCCATCCAATTTCAAATTAGAAAATAAAGAGTAAGTTCAAAATATCAATAACATAATTTGGCATTGTACATAATGCAGGGAGCTTCACCACACTACTGGATTACCATGTCAACATAACAATCATAGATGAAGGGTAAAGACAATCATTGCATCTATTTTGGTTAATGTGCATGGCATGTTGTTCATAACAAGCATAGATGAAGTCCCATATAAGATAAAAGAGGAGATGACAAGGTGCAAACATGGGCTGCTTAACCACACACTAGATTATAGATCCACAAAAACAAGCATACATATAGGGAGTATTGAGTAATGTGCATGGTATGAATAAGGAATTTGGTTTTACAAGTAAAACTTGGAACTTACGGTTGTTGCGAACATGCATTTTGATAGAAACAACAAACTAAACAGCAATAAACGATAGGGAGTATGCGAAAATTAAGCAACATTTGAGGATAAAGGCTTTAGAAGGACTGACTTACATTAACAGTTAACACCGGCTTTATAATGCCCTTCTTGATGTCAAGGGAAGGATAACTCAAGAATTTCAGCACATAATCTTCTTCATAAGCATTGCATGTACTCTACATTTTGTAGAGAGTAATTATAGATATGATAATACTGGAAGGGATATAGGATAATGCAAGATAAGATGCATATTGATGCTACATAATCAACTACCAATCCTTGGAAGTACAAGCGTTACAGGACAAAATGTACTAACAAGAGCAATGGGCTACACTTCTGCACTAGCATTGTCTGTGGATTCAACTTTTTGGTAAGATTAAATATAGATCTGATATTTTTAGTAAATGGTGGGCGAGGGAGATAAGATGCAGAATGCTAAACAATGAACCAATCCCTCTTCCCATAATACAAGAGTGTTTTGAACACTGGTGTACTGTACAAAACGTTCTTATATTATGGGATGGAGGGAATAGCTGTTAATGTAAGTACAGTGATAGACGACGTTCGGTCCATACAGGAGGACTGCAGAGCTAAACCTCTTCAAAAGCATTGGGCTGATTGTAAATTTATGTAAGAGTCCATACAGATCTTATAATGTCCACCAAATGGACGATAATAAGGCTAACATGTGCAGTGATGCTACATAATCAAACAACTATGGAAGTAAGTATCGTCATACAGGGCAAGAGGTACTCATAAGAGCAATGTAGTGTGCAGTATAGTTGCGAGATTCTATGGTCCCATAATACAAGTGAGACGTTAAGGGAAGTGATTTTGTGATATCATAGACAGTACCTTACGCTGCTGACGAGACCAATGTGTAACAAGATTATTTCAGTCATTGTCTGATAAATGTAGCACCGGAGACTTTACAGAAATTTCGTTTAGAAGCTTGCCATCGAAGTGGGCTTGCCTCAGGTAGGAACGATACTTCATCAATGAGTGCTTGAAAAGCGCAACCAACCCTTTCTCATCTTGACAATCCAGTTTGGTCCTCGCCTATTTTAAAGAATGAAATCTTGTGTCTTCTATCAGCAGAAACATATGCAGTAATTACCATGAATAACATTAGTACATTACTTACGTGTAAGTTGCGGAGGAAGACTGGAAATTGTTCTATGTCTGCGGTATAATCTTTCCATGAAGGAAAGATGCGCGCAAAGTTCTTGACAACAATATAAGCTTCATCCTCTAAACTGGGAAGAAATGGAACAGGGGTCCTATTTGCTGCAATTGGGGCTCTCACTGGTTTGAGAAGGGATTTGGCAAATGGATTTGGTGTACTCTTTGCTGGAATGGGGGTCTTGCATCGTAGAGCTGGTGCTATGTCTACTGGCATCATCATACTGTTTGCTGCAGTTGGGGTCTATTGAGTTGGGGCATCAGAAATGACCAGTGTAGTAGGGCCAGTGTCTGCTAGAGTTGGGGTGTTTTGTGGGTCCGGTGATATTGCAACTACACCTAATTGGCTATTTGATTTATCAGGTGTCACTACCTTTTCCAAATACTTTGCTCGTGCTCCTCCGTGATTAGCAATCGCCCTCTTCCTTTTAAATGTCTGATACACAAGAACAACATTCGAATGGATAAATATGGTATGATGACAGATGGAATATGTACTGAAAATGGATAGGCAGGGCGTATTCACATACACGATGTGTAAACTAAGCTAATGGCAGCGCAACAAAGTAGAAGCAATGCAAAGCATTAGTTGCAAGATATGTGCGGCCAATATAACCTTGGAAAGTTAGAGCAAGCACCTTGATGGGTGAATAAGATAGGGCATCCGCCTCTGACTCATCCACTAGGGAGCTACATTGACTTAGGTCTCCCTCTAGCTCAGAATCACTGTTAGGATCATATTCTGAGCATGAATCTGTAGGTGGAGAGCGTTTGCATTGCATTGAATCCGGACTTGATTTCAGTCCCTTAATGCCAAGTTTGACAGCCATGGTATTGTTCTGCTTTATTATTTTCATGTGCGAAAGCTCATAATCATTATGATGCTATTTAGAATCTGAGATTCATGAAAACATAAAAAATAGTCAGATTATCTATGGAATGCATTGCAGATTGAACTTGAAGAGTGTCTCCCTATAAACCCCTGCATATGCAAAGTTCACCCCAAACCCTGCTGACCAGACCACACACAGAAATACGAACCTCTTATGTCTCTATAACAGGCAGACACACATTTCAAAACTAAAGTAGGAAGATTAGAATCATATCAAATTCGTATTTGAACAAATAAACTAAGGAATTATCAGTGGCATAATGTTTAGCTTCAAGGGTGGAGTGCAGGTAGTGCGACACAAAGCAAGTAGGCAGATTGTATTCCATGTAAAAGATCCTAGTCTATGTAAAAGCTCGAAATGAAACTATCTTTCTATAATAATGCAGTGCTCGTTGTCCACACATGATGGAAGAGATCACACAGAGAAATACTATTCACTCATGTCTACGGTTCCAGTATTTTGAATCAGGGTGGTCCACCCTAAAAGAATATTGACAACAAATATGACAAGGCAAGCATAGATGTAGTGAATCAATCATTTACTTGTGAGCTTGCCATGACAGGTATGCAGAATTGTAACTGCGGTAAGAGACCATCCAAAATCTGAATCAAGAAGTTTCTCTAGCACTTATTGTTTGCAACTAATCGACTTGAATAATTGGATATCATATCGAATGAGTAAGAAAGACAAGTAAAATTGTCAACAAACCTGGCCTATAGTAGTAATCTAGGTCAATGTCACTACGACCAACAATCCAAAATGACTTGTGTCTGTTCCTAGGGCCGGAATTTTGAAACCCTGTGAACTTTACAAGTACTAAAGATTACTGAAATACATCTGAACCATTATGTGTAGGTTGCTCTCAGCACACAACAAACTCTAATGACAGTCCTGCCTAATGAGTAATGGATCAATCAGGAAATGGGTGATGAGGAGTGGCTGCTGAGTGTTGAGGACATATCTCAGGATAAATCGGATTGGCTTAGTGGGTGCTGCACGCCCGAGCCTTGAACGAGCTGAGAAGGTAGGCACGGCGGCGCGCCCGGGCAGCGGTGATGCTATTGGGTGACCGGCTCCTGACCTCATGTTAGTCCGGTGTCTCCTCCTAGAGTCATGCCGTCCGGGGATGGCAAGTCGCCGGCGAGGCATGCGGCTGGGGGCGAGTAGAGATCAGAAGCGCGCAGCAGAACAGAGGGGAATCAGGGCCTGCGCCGACCCAAAATCCCAGGGTGGGCCGTGGCCCATCGTGGGCACCCTGTAGAGATACACACCCGAGCAGCGAACATGCATTTTCGAAACTAAATTAGGAACATTTAGCTGACCAATTAAACGACTCTATTTTAATAATATCAGATTCATATTTGAACAACTAAGCTTGTTTAGCTTGATCAGTGGAGCAGTGCTATTATGACACATAGCACGTATGCTGATCGTATAGTGATCATAAGAGGGGGAAACCCTAAGCATTTTTTTGAGCAAAAGAGGGTTTCCCCTCTGATTTCTATTAAAGAAACCACCGCGGAACCAACATGATCAATTAAACCCTAAGCATGAGCAATTAAACCCTATTATGACTGTGCCATGGTAAATTTAAAGCTGCAAACCGGGGAAATGCTATTTACCATCATTGTTTGCTTCAAACTAAGCACTAAATTCTAAGAGCTGAAAAGAAAATACAGTAACCAAGTTACGATCTATTTTCTGGTTGAGATCAAAAAGTTGTGGAGATATGAAGTACCACCTCTCTTGCGGCACCATGTAGGCATCGGGGGTGCGATGGCCGTCAGTGGCGTTGAAGCAGATCTGTGATAGTAGACGGGTGCATCGGGGGATAAGTCCCGTTGCAGTGGAAGAGAAGGCCGTGTGAGCGGCCCCGGCAAAGAGGACGATGGCGCCGATGAAGCGAGAGGACGTGATGCAAGGCTCTTGGTCCATCGCCGTGGATGAGAAACGTCCATCTCTAGCAGTGGATGACGCAGTCATGGTAGGCGCTCCGGCATGGTGGAGGATGGTGGCGATGGATGGGGTAGAGGGCGGCGGCGATGGATGGGGTGGAGGACGACGACGATTGATGGGGTGGCGGACGGAGGAGGCTGGTGTGTGGGTGGTGTTCTAGCGCGAACGATGTATGAATGGGAAAATGGAGGGAGAGGTATGGTGAACCATGTTTTTGGGACGCGCCTGTCAGAAATATGGGAAACTTACGTACTTAGCCCCTGTTTAAAATTTGGACGTCTCGTCGGTTGGGGATATGACGGTAATCTCGCATCTTGCAAATATTTGCCTGGAGCGATTTCGGGCGAGGAGAGGGTGTTTTGGCGCCCATGGTTGGCGCCCACGGTGTATGAATGGGGCTGACAGGTAGGGCGGTTGTGTCACGTCTGACTGAAGTTACAAACCTGCCCCTATTGAAAATATTTGCCTACATCGATTTCGGCCGAGTCGAGTTTGTTTTGCCGCCCACCATGTATGAATGGGGAAATGGAGGGATAAACAGAGGTCTTTTGGATGATCTTGAATCAAATATGTTTTGCCTCCCATGTTTGGCGCCCACCGTGTCGGAATGGGCTCAGAGGAGGTCGTGTCACGTCTAATTGAAGTTACTAACCTACCCCTATTGAGAGCAGTGGAAATTAGGCCGGTGGATTGTCCGTGTAAGGGGTAGAAAGTAATTTCCATCTCCCAAACACTTGGCTTTGGGCAGCCGACGTGGGAGTGGACATTTTGCCGCTTCTTTCAAATTTTGGGACAATAAGCATCCATGTTTACCCTGGCAACTAAATTCGAATCCATTTTGTATTCCTACACGAATCTTTATAAATCATTCTATGTGTTTTTATATATCTTGAAAAGCACAACAAAGATGTATTCCACTGTGATATATGAATATGATTTACAAATGCCGATACTCGAATTCAGAAGCTAGAATCCAGTTTAAGGTGAATTCGAATATTTGGAACACTTTATGTCCAACTCAAATGTCACACACATCATAATGTGTACTCCCATTTAGATATGTACACAAGCGATATATCAAGATTCAAATACTGTGTCAATCAACCAATAATGTACAAAACTAACAGACATATAAACACTTATAGAGTATATGGATCACTAATATCAACTAACATACATAAGCCAGGCCGCTGTACTTTTTTTGCTAGAAGAGCATCCTTTTTTTAGCGAAGCTAGTACAACATCCTGGCCCTTTCCGATGCGTGCCACTTATGGTCCATCTATACTACTATTATTGCTGAATGCACATTCAACCCGATTGGCATATTTGTAGGTCTGGCACAGCAATCAAAATGAAATGTCTCCGAGGCTTATCAATCAATATAGACTTGTGCTCAAATAAAATTACAAACCAAAAAATAAAAAAACAATTATTACATGATCTCTAAAACAAATTGTTTGATCGATTACATGAACAAACAACACAAAGGTTATTCAACGATGGAAAGAACATTTCACCTATGATTTACCAAGTGGGAATTTAATTTCCTTTTTTCCTTCAGGACCTTAACAATGCGGTCAGTCTCAGCTTGCTTTGTTTTGAAATCCACAAAATATTTAATGTTTGTCTTGAGTACTGCTTGTGATTGTGCTTTTTGCTTCCTCAACATGTCAACTTCATATCTGAGTGCAAAAGCAGAATCTCTTTCTACCACTAGTTTAGCCTCTAGAGCATCAGCAGTTGGCAATTCATGATTCACGATTGGGCCGGTCCCACTACTGTGGGATGATACAACGTCCATGGGGACCTCGCTCTTTGATCTTCGGCTAACCTGTTTTGCCATTAAAGTTCCGATTGGATTCCAAAAATTTGAAGTCAGCAAAACATCTAAACTAGGAGTTATAATAGCAAACCAGTTAAACAAACAAGGAAATAAAGAATTTCAATTGGATGCTGAAAAGTAGTTATTAACATCATTGTAACCGGTTGTTGCATCAACCAAAGCAGTTAAACAAACAAATTTTGCAAAAGGTACCTGTTGTGGCATTGGAGTTTCTCTTGGATCCTGAAAAGTTGAGTAGCCAGTAACGTGATTAGAGCAACCGGTTGCAGCAGCAAAGCAGTTAAACAAATAAGTTTTGCAAAAGGAACCTGTTGTGGCATTGGAGCTTCTCTTGGATCCTGAAAAGTTGAGTAGTCAGTAACTTGATTAGAGCAACAAGTTACAGCAGCAAACCTGTTACACAGATATATTTTTGAAAATGTACTTGCTGTGCAATTGGACTTCCAATTGGATCCTGAAAACTTGAAGTTGGTAAGATGATTATAGCAACAAGTTACAGTAGCAAACCAGGTAAACAAGGAAGTTCTTGAAAACATACCTGTTGTGCCAACGGAGTTTCAGTTGGATCCTGCAAACTTAAATAACTATATTCAATAAATAAAGTTTTGCAAGAGCCATAAGAAACTAACACCAAACTTGTAAAACTAACCAGTTTTGGCAACGTATTTAATTACACATGAACTAGTAAAACTAACAAGTACTTGGCAACATATTAAAGTAATAAGTCGATACTGTTTACTAGCAACACAGACATCTGTAAATTTCTTTGATGTAAGCAAAATGATTCCAACACATATATAAGTTAAAAAGATAGTGTCCCTCATATAAACCTGACAGTTGTCTATCTATGAACATGCAAACATTACTAATGCTAAAAGTGATAACAGCAAACCATTTAAACAAACAGGGTGTCAGAACGTAAATTACACGTGAATTCTGCTGCACCCTAGAAGTACATATGACCAGCTATCTACGTGCTTAAGTAGCTATTTAAGTTCAGGCAAACTGGTAATTCTTAACAGTAAGTATCAAACACATAGATAGGCGCAGTCTATAGTAAGATTAACAGGCTATGGCATTATGTAATCAGTAGCAAACTAAATTAAGCCAAGCAACATAATTGAACAATTTTGCAATAAGTGGCTAAATAAAATTCCGAGAAGGAGGTAACTGAACTTACGCTAGCTCTTTGTACAGGCACATTGCAACTTATTTTTTGCTTACAAGGTTCTACGAAGGAGTCGATGGCATCAATTGCTTGGATATGCAGTCCCAATACTTCTTTCTTTCCACACTGCATTGGTAAGTCGAATGGTTAATCTGGTAAGATGGTGCGTCCTTGATATGTTATATGAGGACGTGTAGTCAGACTAGTTGTAGCCACACACATCACACTGGCTTTTACTATATATTTCATGCGATTACATTTGGCATATCGAGATCTATGTAATCTACCATAGGATGAAAGACTGGCATCCTTCACATTATTGGCGAACTCAGTTCATAGAAAGAAGCAATTCAACCATTCTGTGGGTAAATCAAAAGCGGCATTGGAATATTTTTCACTACCCCAATCATACACGCAAAATGGGGCGATGCCACCGTAGGGGCTAGTATGGCGGCCGCCTCAGGTGGCTGGAAAGTGTGCACCTAGTTTGAGTCATCTAGGTTGGCCCAGGATAGTTATGTTCGTCCCAATGCACGAGCATGCAATTCAAAAAATGAAGAAAAACTTTTCAATTTGGATGGGCCAATAACGTAAGTGCAAGGCAGGCCCTATAGCAGGCTCACGGCTCAAATGATCGCCTCCCATGTCGATCGACAGCAGGAAAATCCCAATTCGTTCGCTCCAGCCTCCAGTCTGGTTCGCTCCTAACCTAGCCGCCGCTGGACAGACCAACACATCACTTCCTCGCACCCTCGTTGGAGGGTGGTTGCCGGGCTTCAAGCGAATGGAAGGACAAGAAGATGAAGATCCAACCCTGGGTGTAGCCTGCGTGGGTGGTAGCGGCGGCAACACGGGCATGGCATCGATCTTGCGCAAACGGACAGTCGCAACTTGCAAGAGCAGCATGCACAACGAGCAGGTACATCACATCCCTGATTATATCTAATTCAACTGTTCAATTTCTGGCCAATAGTTAAACCTGACGGTGTTGTGAAACTCCTTGTATGTAGGGAATCTACGAAAAGATCAAACCAAATTTTGCTTATTTTATAACTGCCCCAATCAATACTGAACTGACTGAATCTGATGTTTCTAATCAAGTTTCCAGTGCAAACATACAAGATCATGTTGTTCTTGAGCCTGAAGTGTCTAATGAACAAACTGCTAATGAAGGATTTGATGCAAACATCTTACATGCTCCTGGTGATGAACATATAGTGTCTATTGAGGGATCTAATGCAAGCATTTTGCAGGCTCCCATTGAAGGATTTAGTTTTTCAGTCATTGATGACAAGCAAGTTATAGTACATTTTCATGGCTTCAGGAAACGTCGAGGCCATCTACCAGAAAGTCCCCATATCATGACAACATAGCATAAATACTTTTGTAATCTGTTATTTAAATCTATTGGCATACTTGTGCAGGATAGATATATTGATATGCAGTTTGCGCACTGGTTATAGATGCAATTACACCTCGATATTTTCAGCCAGAGAACGAATAATTCAAGCAGGTACAGACCATGTTAGTAGTCCTTGTACACCATGTTGCATTTTGTGTTTTTTGGTGCTTGCATCATTTAGTGTTATATAATCTGAACTACTATGGATCATTAGCTAGTTTTCAAAGTGCATGTAGCTTCACATTTCTCAAGTTATGTTGATTTCCGGAGTGCAAGTGCCTTCGTATTTTTAAGTCAAATGTTCGCCCCTGGTAACATGAATTCATGGATCCACCACTGCACACAAATCATACACGCAGGCCAGTACGAATTAAATGAAATGCAAGGACTTATGCTAGCTCGTTGTACAGGCTCACTATAGCTCTGCTTGCGCTTGGGATTTTCCATGTACAAGTCCATGTTACCACTTGCTTGGATGTGCAGGCCTTGTGCTCCTTGCATCCCCCTCTGCATTTTTGACACGGCGAATGGTTGATCGAATAAGAGGAATCGACCTTGTTGTTGTACCAGAGGACAGATACTTACAAGGTTATACAGGTGTGCAGGATGTGTACCAGATCCCGTAGCGCCGTCATGCTTCGCTAAAAAAATGGTTTTGCTTGTTTCAGATGATATCTCCAGAAGAAACAAGAGTTAAAGTTAGAGTAGCATAGGCGTGTAAGCTAAGAGAGAAGTGAAAGGATATCCAAACATCATCAAAACAGTGCACAAGGGAGTGATGTGTGGATACCTAGTTCAGGCCGGTGTTTGGGCATGCTCGCCTAGCTAGAGTGCGGGTCACTTCAGAGCCGTTGAGGGTGATGCGCTGGCGTTGGCTGGCCATGCACGAATGCAGATCTAGAGTGGCAGCGGAGCGCTACGATGCGGTGGGCAAGACCGTCGGTGAAGCCCCAACGGCCTCGGGGGGTGGAGGTGCGACGATGTGCTCGGTGAAGTAGCCCCGGTGAGGTGGGAGACGTCATCGGTGAAGCGCACTTGATGCGGTGGAAGTCGGTGTCTGTGAGGCATGTCGGTTGCGGCAGCCGACGTTGTCGGTGGACCACCCGATGCGGTGGACGAGGGCATAGATGAGGTAGATCCGGTGCGGTGGTGAAGCGCGACCATCGTCGTCGTCCGACACAGAGGTGGGGAAAGAGATGAGACAAGGGGCGATTCGAACTTTGCTTGGTTTGGCGGCAAATTAGGGATTTGAGCAATCTGGGCGCGGAAGGGGATGACAGAGAAGGTAGATTTTGCAGGGCTAGAATTGGGGCAGCGAGATATTTCAATCCGAAACATGGAAGCGAGAACTTATTTTGTCGTCGTTCTTTTGTGGGGGGAGGTGGGAGGGAGGGAGGGGGTGGGTGGCTGGGTGCTAAGCGTCCGTACGACACACGCGACCACCACGACACGACCCTGGTCTTCTTGGTGCGCCTACATTTGAGAATGCAAACGAATCTTCTTTCATTTGCAAACGAATCTGTATGTATTACCATGACCATGTTTTCCTTGCAAATAATTAGTCATTCGAAATGAGATACTATAAATTAATTAATGAGGAGTTATTTGAAAAAAAATTGAAACGGTATCCACGGTATCCACGCTAACGTGGATTAGAGAGTGTGTCACATAATTAGTTATTTGAATTAGAGTGTGTGTCACATAGCAGTCTCCAATTCTAATGTGGATTTCACATTTCATGGTATCCACGCTACTTTTTTAATACAAATTCATATGTATATGATGAACACATGGTAGTGAGAAAACTTTGGATGGATTCAAACATATGACCTACAAAATAGCACAACAATCGAGTCAATGTCAACTTTTCCAAACCTAATATGGCACGAATTCGAAATAATTACCCATATACATGGTCCTGAGTTCAAATCTTACAATGTACACGGAATTGAAACATCGATATTAAGTCTCGTACTATCTACATTCAAATGTTGTTTTTAGCCCCAAATCCCTCGGCACACACGCTACATACTTCCTGTATCGGTCAATCTTCCTCTCCTAACCACCTTAGGAAGCTATCGGTTTCTGACACATGTTCATTCCTTCTCTCCATGTTTCGATCTCTAACTCTCTCAACTACACAACCCCCTTTTTTCCACTCTATTACCAAATGTATTTACCTCACACACTCGCCATTGCACCCCATGCCGAGCTCTCGCTCTCTTTCTCTCTCTCTCTCTTTCTCTCTCTCTCTCTCTCTCTCTCTCTCTCTCTCTCCCTCCCACCCTCTCTCGCTAGATACATTCATTGCCTATCTAGCCCCCAACATCTTGTGCGCACGCATGCACATTGTCTATCTAGGACACTACCTCTAGACTGTCTCACGCACGGCAGACCACACTCGCTCAATCTCGCTCTCTTTATCTGAGTCTCGATTAACCTCGTTTTCTTTCACACATAAATGATATATCTCCATGTTCGGCCCTCGATCGACACAATCTATACTCTCTCACGCAGATTGTCTATCTAGGTAAGTCCATCCAAGCCGCTCCACTCTTTCGTCCTCATGGCGGGCTATGCTCACTCAATCTCTCTCTCTCTCTCTCTCTCTCTCTCTCTCTCTCTCTCTCTCTCGCTCGCTCGCTCGCCCGCCCGCTCTCTCCCTCTCTCTCTCTCTCTCTCTCTCTCTCTGTATGTCTCGATTGACCTCGCTCTTTCTTGGACACAAACGATATATCTCCATGTTTGAGCCCAAATCGACATATTCATATTGTATGCTTTCTCATGCACATTGTCTATCTAGGTCACTCTCTCCAACCCGTCTCACTCTTTGGATCGCACGACGACCCACACTCACTCAATCTCTCTCCCTTTATACATGTAATCGATTAACCTTGTTTCGTCCAATGCACAAAATATATCTACATGTCTGTGGCTGGATCAACTCTTAAGCTCTATCTTACATCCCTCACCCTTCCCAAAAGCTCAATCCGACAATATCTCTCCAGAGCATATATATCTTTTCAATGAATGTCGGACCACACTCACTTTGTCTCTCTATCTATATGTCTCTCGATTGACCTCACTTTCCCATGTTGTATCTTCCACACATTGAAGCTACCTCTCCATCCCTCGCAAAGCCGGAGCTATTTACATTGCGAGGGGGACTCCAACCTTGGATTAATTCATGTAGGCATTTATTCTGGTGGGTTTAGATTATATTTTCATAGTATTCGGCCCACAACTACTCCGAACACCGTTGCAACCCCCGCACCTCCCCCAATTGATTTCCCTCTGGCTCGGTCATCGCTCTCTCGCACGTCCTTTCTTGCCTACAATGTCGCACCATGGTATTATTGCAAAAAACTCTGTTGTTCTATTTAATTATCACAAATAAGCTACAAAACTACACACCGATAGTTCACCTGGAATGGAACAAATTCCGACCTAGAAATTAAAGTGCTACAAACTACACACTGAGGGGCCCACCTATCATGAAACAAATTTGGAGCCATATACAAGTTAAAAAATAAAGGACGAGGATCGAACATGCGACCAGGGCCTTCAAGCCGCACGCCAATAGGCAACATACATAGAAGAACAACGTTTGTTGTACCCCCCTTTGTTCATATAATGTTTTTATATTACCACATCCTATTTAATGGATAACAAGTAATATTAGTTTTAGTACATTAGTGGGACCGGCTTGTTAGCACGTACTACTATTCACCTTCACTTACTAGTGGGTTCCATGTGTGCTCTCTCTCTCTCTCTCTCTCTCTCCTCCCCTTCTGCGTTTAGACACACAGGCAAACACAAAGAACTCGCGGTCGATGTTGCCGTTGAGCATATCTGGACGCGTTCACAAGTTACGGCACCAGTTTCACATACTAGTAGTAATAATCAATGTGTAGGTGCAATGCATGTTAATTTGGAAGTATATTAAGTGCATGCGGATATTAAGTAGGATATTATTTGTGTGTTATTATGTGATTAGCACTATTTTTGGCATGAAATTAACTGCACGTCAAATGTATTGAGCGCTAGACATTGAAGCAGTCTAGGTCGTTGGATGAGAAGGAATACATGTGGCTTGATGACGTTTTATATTTAATTTGATACGGCTCTAGTAGAACATTCAATCGATCAAACCATATATTTCATTTAGTCTGACTCCGACTTTACATTCATACGACGATCGATCTAAAATAAACAGAAATGATAAACGTTCGGATTTTAAGCATGGCAATCCGAACCTTTTTCATGGCAAATTTAGATTACACGGCGGCGGCGGGGGCGTCTTGAGGTGGGAAGCGGCTCCTCTGCCGTGCTCTGTGTGTCGTCGAGCCATTGACCGACGGCGACGGTGGCGTCTTGCTCCGTTTTTGGCATACTCCTGGATGTTGGCCGTAGCTTCAAGAAAGGCCCCAATGTTCCAGACTTCGGTCTCTAGGAGCGAGTCAACTGGCGGGAGGAGGCGATTGGCATTGGTGCAAGGAAGCGGTCGACGGCGGCCATCCATGCCGCTGAGGGGGGCATGATAATCCCCAAGTGCAGGGAATCATCATAGAAATTCCAAAGGTGGAAGTGCTAAGTATGGAGTGTCGAACCCACAAGGAGCTAAAGGTAAGATCAATATTCTCTCAAGCCCTATCTGCCACTGATACGACTCTATGTGCACTGAACATTTTCTTCCAACTAGAAACGAGAAATAAAACTATGTTGTGGGTATGAAGAGGATAACTTTGCATGGTATCAGAGAGCTAAAATATAAAAGTATGTGTTGTTATCATAAAGTTAGAATATATTGCTAAATATTATAATTAGCTAGTGTGGAATAATGGTGGATCGGTGTGCGGAATTGTCCTAGGCAATTGTTAACAAGACCGGTAGTCGTCATTGCAATTTCATACGAGGGAGAGGCATAAGCTAACATACATTATCTACTTGGATCATATGCACTTATGATTGGAACTCTAGCAAGCATCCGCAACTACTAAAGATCATTAAGATAAAACCCAACCATATCATTAAAGCATCAAGACCCCTTTTATCCCACACGCAACAACTCCCTTACTCGGGTTTAATCTTCTGTCACTCTAGCAACCCATTATAAGTGAATCGTGAACACATTGCAACACCCTACAGCGGGAATCCCTCGCGCTTGCGCGACACAGAGGGCACCATAGGACAGCACAAAAATAAAACACACAACTCGTACCAATCTAGATCATCAATCAACCCAAAGACAAAGGATATCTACTCAAAACACCATAGGATGGCAACACATCATTGGATCATAATATGTGGCATAAAGCACCATGTTCAAGTAGGGATTATAGCGGAGTGCGGGAGAGTGGACCGCATAAAAGAGATGAGGATGGTGATGTTGATGAAGACGATCACTGCGGCGATGATTCCCCTCTTGATGGCACTCTGGTGCCGCCAAGAGAGAGGAGGAGAGGTTCTCCCCCTTGTGCTTCCTCCTCCATGGCCTCCCCCTTGATGGGGAAAGGTTCTCCCTCAGGTCCTTGGCCTTCATGGCGATGATGGCCTCTCCGGGATACTCCTCCATGGCCACCGGTGATGATGGCCCCCTCCGGCAGGGTGCCGGAGAGGGCCTAGATTGATTTCTCATGGCTAGAGAGGTTTGCGGAGGCGGAACTTTCGATCTAGGTTTGTTTCTGGAAGTTTGGGTATATATGAGAGGTGTTGGCATCGAGAACAAGTCAGGGGGGTCTCCGGGCTGTCCACGAGGCAGGGAGGCACGCCTAGGTGGGTGGGCGCACCCCCCATCCTCGTGGGCAGCCCGGGACTCTTGTAGCCCAACTCTTTGACTCCGTGGCCTTCTTCTGGTCCAAAAATAAGCTCCATCAGGTTTCAGGTCAATTGGACTCCGTTTGGTTTTCCTTTTTCGCGAAACTCTAAAACAAGGAGAAAACATAAACTGGCACTGGGCTCCAGGTTAATACGTTAGTCCCAAGAAATCATATAAAATAGCATATAAATGCATATAAAACATCTAAGACAGATAATATAATATCATGAATACTTCATAAATTGTAGATACGTTGGAGATGTATCAGCATCCCCAAGCTTAATTCTTGCTCGTCCTCGAGTAGGTAAATGATAAAAGAAATAATTTATGAAGTGAGAATGCTAGCAAGTGCACAACTTTGATCAATGATAATTTCACTCACTTTTTCTAGCATCAATACATGTCATAACAGAAGCTCATCTCAATAAACCTTTCATGATCAAGTAACAAGCTATTCACATGTTAAAGTATAGATCATAAACTTTCTTGAAAACTAACAAACAGTGCTCTTAGTCATCAAACAGTTGCAATTCATCTTATTTTCAGGAAGGTTCTATGTCAGAGCTTTGATTCAACAAACTCCACATACTCAACTATCATTTAATCTTTCACAATTGCTAACATTCATGTGATATTTATGGGTTCAAAGTTTTAATCGGACACAGAGAAAGATAGGGGCTTATAGTTTCGCCTCCCAACCTTTTACCTCAAGGGTAATGTCAACAATAATAACTCATGATAACTTACATTCAATTGGATATATATTAGGATCTTTCCAACACAATGTGCTTGCCAAAGGATAAAATGTAAAAAGGAAAGGTGAAGATCACCATGACTATTGCATAAGGTAGAAGATAAAAGTAAAAGATAGGCCCTTCGCAGAGGGAAGCAGAGGTTGCCATGCGCTTTTATGGTTGAATGCACAAAATCTTAATGCAAAAGAACGTCACTTTATATTTCCCCTTGTGATAAAGACCTTTATTATGTAGTCCGTCGCTTTTATTACTTCCCTATCACAAGTTTGTATAAACCTTATTTTCTTTGCACTAATAGATCATACATATTTAGAGAGCAATTTTTATTGCATGCACCGATGACAACTTACTTGAAAGATCTTACTAAATCCATAGGTAGGTATGGTGGAATCTCATGGCAAAACTCGTTTTAAGGGATGTTTGGAAGCACAAGTAGTATCTCTACTTGGTGCAAAGAATTTGGCTAGCATGAGACGGAAAGGCAAGCTTAGCATGTTGGATGATCCATGACAATATACTTTATTTGGGATATAAGAAAACATCACCCATTAAGTTGTCTTCCTTTTCCAACATCAACCTTTTATCATGTCATATTTTAGTGAGTGCTCACAATTACAAAATATGTCCAAGATAGTTTATTTATATGTGAAATCCCTCTTCCTTCAATATTCTTTCACGAATTGTTCAAGTGACCAATTCTATGTTTGCTATCTTTCAATAAGTTTACTACCTATACTTATTATGTGTGAAGTTATTACTCCCCATGTTATAAGCA
Source organism: Aegilops umbellulata (assembly GCA_032464435.1). Classification (NCBI taxonomy): domain Eukaryota; kingdom Viridiplantae; phylum Streptophyta; class Magnoliopsida; order Poales; family Poaceae; genus Aegilops; species Aegilops umbellulata. The sequence continues at coordinate 366,143,199 of CP136054.1, read as the reverse complement.
TATGAAACATATATAAATTCAGATTTATGACATTCAATTCATTCAACCATTTACTCATAGGATATACGTGAAGCACATGAGTAAATGACAAACTACTCCAAAAGATATAAGTGAAGAACACTGAGTAGTCAAATAATTAACTAGCCATGGGAGGATTATTTTTCATTCAATATTGCAGATCCAATGAATTTATTTAAACATCAAGTAAAATTGAAAACACGCTCCAAGCAAAACACATATCATGTGACGAATAAAAATATAGCTCCGAGTAAGGTATACCGATAGTTTTGAAGACGAAAGAGGGGATGCCTTCCGGGGCATCCCCATGCTTAGGTGCTTGAGTCTTCCTTTAATATTACCTTGGGGTGCCTTGTGCATCCCCAAGCTTAGGGTCTTTCCACTCCTTGTTCTCCTCATATCGATATCTCACCCAAAGCTTGAAAACTTCAATCACACAAAACTTAACGAAACTTCGTGAGATAGGTTAGTATGATAAAGAGTAAACCTGTCACTTTGGTACCGTAAAAGACAAGGTTCATAGTTGTTCTCACATAATGCGTACTGTATCTTATCATTTTTACAATTGATATTGAGAAATATAAGCCATAGAGACTAGAAAACAAGCAAACTATGCAATGAAAACAGAATCCGACAGAAACAGAACAGTCTGTAATGATCTGAATAGAAACCATACTTATCCGACTCTAAAAATTCTGAAATAAATTGGAGGAAGTGAGTAATTTGTCTATTAATCTTCTGCAAAAGGAATCAACTCAAAATCACTCTTCTCTAAAAAATGGTAGCTAATCTCGTGAGCGCAAAGTTTCTGTTTTTTACAGCAAGATCACATTAACTTTCACCCAAGTCTTCCCAAAGGTCTTACTTGGCACTTTATTGAAACAAAAGTTATAAAACATGATTACTACAGTATCTTAATCATGTAAACACACAAAAACAGTAAGGGTAAATATTGGGTTGTCTCCAAACAAGAGCTTTTCTTTAATGCCTTTTAGCTAGGCATGATGATTTCAATGATGCTCACATAAAAGATAAGAATTGAAACATAAAGAGAGCATCATGAAGAATATGACTAGCACATTTAAATATAACCCACTTCCTATGCCTAGGGTTTTTGTGAGCATGTCATTTATAAGAACAAGAATCAACTAGCATAGGAAGGCGAAACAAGTATAACTTCAAAACTTTAAGCACATAGAGAGGAAACTTGATATTATTGCAACTACTACAAGCATATATTCCTCCCTCACAATAATTTTCAGTAGCATCATGAATGAATTCAACAATATAACCATCACATAAAGCATTCTTTTCATGATCTACAAGCATAGAAATTTTCTACTCTCCTCATAAGCAAAATTCTTCTCATTCAGAATAGTGGGATCACTAATTCCTAAAGTTGACACTCTTCCAACCCCACTTTAGATGATAGTATTATTCATAATCCAAAAGATATAAGTTAAGTTCATGGAGAATTCTACAATTAATATAGACTAACCAATATCCAAGCTCAATATATATAAGTTAAGCACACAAAGCATTCTATAAAACCATACTCAAAAGATTTAAGTGAAGCACAAAGAGCAATTCTATAAGATCGTACTTAAAAGATATATGTGAAGCACATGAAGTATTATATAAATCAATGAAAGGCTATCTCATACTAGCATGGTTATCAATGAAAAATAAAAACACAAAGGACACAAATCATGTGAACAAAACAAAAACCGAGGTATACCGATAATTGTTGAACAAGAAAGATGGGATGCCAACCGGGGCATCCCCAAGCTTAGATGCTTGAGTATAATATTAAATATTTACTTGGGGTGCCTTGGGCATCCCCAATCTTTAACTCTTGCCTCTCTTTATTCTTCTCATATTGATAGCTCCTCGATCTTCAAACACTTCATCCACACAAAACTTTAACAAAAACTTTGTGAGATCCGTTAGTATAACAAAGCAAATCACTACTAGAAGTACTGTTGCAAACCAATTCATATTTTGTTTTTGCATTATATCTACTTTAATATAACTTTTCCATGGCTTAATCCGCTGATAGAAATCAATAGTTTCATCAAAACAAGCAAGCAATGCATAAAAAACAGAGTCTGTCTTAAACAGGATAGTCTGTAGTAATGTGGAAGTTTAGCAAACTTGTGTAACTCCAAAATTTATGAAATAAATTTGATAATTTGAAAACTTTGTACAGAAGTAATGTGAAAAAAGTTTCATACCCATTTGACCTTCCAGTACAAAATGTAAAATCACGCACTACAGCCAAAGTTTCTCCTTTTGTTCTGCACATAGTAAACAAGCAATCTAATCATCCTAAAACCAAAGCTTGGCACATTATTTTTATAATACAATGGATATACACAAGGGGATAATTATTTACAGAGAAACTTCCATGAAAATTTCTAAATTGTGTCCGTGAGCATGAAAACAAGTGCTCAAGGTTGACCCTCACTTCTTCAATGCAAAACTTTCCAATCACTTCTCTTTTTGAAAAACTTTTTAGGCAAGAGAGGCAAGTAATTTTTTTTGGTATTTCCATTCTTTAATTTTTTTATTTTCACCCACAACTAAACAGAAACAAAAAGGAAAAACAAAATCTACTTATCGAAGAAAGCAAACAAGCACACACGAGAATATCAACCCCACGCTATTGCTCCCCGGCAACAGCGCCAGAAAAGAGCTTGATAATCCCCAAGTGCAGGGAATCATCGTAGCAATTTCCAAAGGTGGAAGTGATAAGTACGGAGTGTCGAACCCACAAGGAGGTAAAGGTAAGATCAATATTCTCTCAAGCCCTATCTCCCACTGATACGACTCTACGTGCACCAAACGTTTGCTTCCAACTAGAAACGAGAAATAAAACTACGTTGTGGGTATGAAGAGGATAACTTTGCATGGTATCAGAGAGCTAAAATATAAAAGTAGGTGCTTTTATCATAAAGTTAGAATATATTACTAAATATTATAAATAGCGAGTGCGGAATAATATTGGATCAGTGTGCGGAATTGTCCTAGGCAATTATTAACAAGACCGGTAGTCGTCATTGCAATTTCATATGAGGGAGAGGCATAAGCTAACATACTTTCTCTACTTGGATCATATGCACTTATGATTGGAACTCTAGCAAGCATCTTCAACTACTAAAGATCATTAAGGTAAAACCCAACCATAGCATTATAGCATCAAGTCCTCTTTATTCCCATACGCAACAACCCCCTTACTCGGGTTTGTGCTTCAGTCACTCACCAACCCACTATAAGTGAATCATGAACGTATTGCAACACCCTACAGCGGGAATCCCTCACGCTTGTGTGACACGGAGGGCACCATAGGACATCACCAAAATAAAACATACAACTCGTGCCAATCCAGATCATCAATCAACACAAAGACAAAGGATATCTACTCAAAACATCATAGGATGGCAACACATCATTGGATCATAATATGTGGCATAAAGCACCATGCTCAAGTAGGGATTACATCGGGGTGCGGGGGAGTGGACCGCGTAAAAGAGATGAGGATGGTGATGATGATGGTGATGTTGATGAAGACGATCACTGCGGCGATGATTCCCCTCTTGATGGCACTCTGGTGCCAACAAGAGAGAGGAGGAGAGGTTCTCCCCCTTGTGCTTCCTCCTCCATGGCCTCTGAGGGAGTCCTAGACTAAGGGGTCCTCGGGCGTCCGAGCTATTATCCGTGGGCCGAACTGGTGGGTTGTGAAGACATGAAGACAAAATATTGTACCCGTGTCCGGATTGGACTCTACTTGGCGTGGAAGGCAAGCTTGGCAACCAACTATGTAGATTCCCTCTGATGTAACCGACTCCATGTAACCCTAGATCTCTCTGGTGTCTATATAAACCGGAGAGCGTAGTCCGAATAGAGAGATTCATTACCATATTCACATAGGCTAGACTTCTAGGGTTTAGCCCTTACGATCTCATGGTAGATGAACTCTTGTAATACTCATATTCATCAAGATCAATCAAGCAGGAAGTAGGGTATTACCTACATAGAGAGGCCTCGAACCTGGGTAAACATCGTGTCCCCCGTCTCGTGTTACCATCGATCCTAGATGCACAGTTCGGGACCCCCTAGCCGAGATCCGCCGGTTTTGACACCGACATTGGTGCTTTCATTGAGAGATCCATTGTGCCGTTGCTAAGAGGGTTGATGGATCGCCTTGTTCTCAAGGATAATATCATCTCCGGAGGAACCCTGGCCCCAGGCCAAACCCTCCGGCTAGGCGACTTCGTCATGACCGCCGGGTCGGCCTTTAAGCCAACGATGACCTCTCAAGTCATCGAAAATCGTCTCTGCGTTGACCCCGATACTCCGCCCAGATGGACCCAACGGAGTTATCGTCGTTAAACAAACTCCTGGATCGGATGTCCGCCTTGGGGGTCGCTACAGACTACGATCGGGTTGGGCTTAAACCCGACCAGAGAGAAATTAAAACTCCGCTGATCACCCACCAGATAGCGGTAGTCGAGGAGTGGAGCAACTCTTCTACTATATTGAAGACGAACTATGTTCGGATCACTGATCTTGAAGGGCCAGATATTCTCCAGCAGAGAGGCATGTTCCGTCCCCTGAACATGGAGTTGGACGATGAGCCTAAAAATCAGTCGATATCCCGGAGCCCGAACTGCCAGGGCCGGTAGATCTTCAAATTCCGGATCCAAAATCGGATCAGGGTTCGGATTCCATTCCACCGACCCACCCAGACATAGACGCTCTCATGAGCATCAAACAACAGCCTCAGGAAACGGTCCACCACTTCTGGGCCAGATTCCTCCTTGTCAAAGATAAGGTAAAAGATTGCCGCGATGAAGACGCGATAGCAGCATTTGGCAACAACTGTGCGTACGAAGGTATCCTCAACGCCATCAATCTCCATTGCATACTAAAGTTCGCTGACTTAGCAACTATCGTACAAAAGTACAACATGATGAAAGCGCCTGTAAATTTCAGGCAGCTCGCTGGGAACCGTCGGCCCCAACCCAATTCATCCTACATTCGAAGAGGACACACCCCCGTGCCACGCCCAGCCAAACAGTCAAAAAACATAAACCCATCATGCTGCACGACACCGTTCTGGAGGGATGGCTCAATGGCCCATGCAAAATGCACACGACGCTGGATACCGTGGCAACCCATAGCCTTAGAGCATGTTGGATACTTCGGCAGGTAGCCAAGAGCGGCGAGGACATCCTTATCAAGGACACCCCAGAACAACACCCTCTAGCAAACGACGACACTAGAGCATTGACAGTCTTCGAGACATTCGCTTCAAACAATAAGCATAAAAGGGCACTGCACGATCTCATCGAAGTTTGCCAGGTCACCGCAATTGACCTCTGAAACGACACGGCCATAACCTTTAACGCCAGTGACGAACCCAAATACAGAATAGTCCGAGCGCCAGCTGCATTAGTCCTCAGTCCCATCATGGACGGTTTTCGACTTACAAAAGTCCTCATGGACGGCGGCAGCGGACTAAACCTCATCTACGAGGACACGCTCCACAAGATGAAAATAGATAGGAGCCGCATCGAGAAAAGCAGCATGACCTTTCGAGGTATCATTCCCAGTCGGGAAGCGCGGTGTGCGGGAAAAATTACACTCGATGTGGTATTCAACACGCCAGAGAACTACCAGTCCAAAGAAATAACTTTCCAGGTGGCCCCTTTCAACAGCGGATACCGCGCCCTGTTAGGGCGAGAGGCCTTCATGCGCTTTCAAGCCATACCTCATTATGGGTATATGATGCTAAAAATGCCCGGGCCAAATGGAATAATCACCCTCGTCCGCGATCCGTATATAGCACTCCGCGCCGAGAAAAAAACTGCATCCTTGGCCCTCAAGGCATTATCTGAGGCCCTTGCGGCTGAAGAACTAACCGCACTATGCTCCACTATGGATAGAGACGATGTTATCCTGGACAAACAACCCAAATCTACCTCCTTCAAGCCAGCAGAAGAAACGGTCAAATTTCAGGTCCATCCAACAGACCCGAAGAAGACAGCCTCTATCGGAGCGCAACTCAACCCCTCAGTCGACGCAGCACTACGAGACTTCTTGCGCGAAAACTGGGATATAATTGCCCGGCCCCTCAGATATGCCAGGAATCCCGTGCGAGTTGGCCGAACATAGCCTCAACATACTAAAGGGATATAAGCCGGTCAAATAAACCCTGCGGCGCTTTTCCGAACCCAAATGACAAGCTATGGGGGAGGAGCTAGCCAAACTCATCGAAGCCGGATTCATCAAAGATATTAAACATCCGGACTGGCTGGTGATAACCCACAAGTATAGGGGATCAATTGTAGCCTCTTTCGATAAGTAAGAGTGTCGAACCTAACGAGGATCTAAAGTTAGAACAAATATTCCCTCAAGTTCTATCAACCATCGATACAACTCTACGCACGCTTGACGTTCGCTTTACCTAGAACAAGTATGAAACTAGAAGTACTTTGTAGGTGTTTTTGGATAGGTTTGCAAGAATATAAAGAGCACGTAAATAAAAGCTAGGGGCTGTTGTAAGTAAAGAAGAAATAAAGTAAATATAGCGAATGTGGAAAAATGGTGGTAGGAGTTGCGAAATTGTCCTTAAGCAATTGACTACGTTTACTAGACCGATAGCAAGGTTTATGTGGGAGAGGCCACTGCTAGCATGGCATCCCTGACTTGGAATTCTATGCACTTATGATTGGAACTATTAGCAAGCATCCGCAACTACTAACGTTCATGAAGGTAAAACCCAACCATAGCATTAAGATATATCGGTTCCCCTTCAATCCCGTATGCATCAATTTCTATGCTAGGTAGAAGCTTCTGTCACTCTTGCCCTCCAATACATAGTCCTATCAACATACAACAAACCCTATGGTGTGATCCACACGCGCGCTCGTATGATGGGCACCAAAGGACCACAACATAACCACAAGCAAATTAAGTCAATCATAGCAATTCATCAACCACCGATAGGACAACGAAAATCTACTCAGACATCATAGGATGGCAACACATCATTGGATAATAATATGAAGCATAAAGCACCATGTTCAAGTAGAGGGTACAACGGGTTGCGGGAGAGTGGACCGCTGTAGATAGAGGGGGGAAGGTGATGGATATGTTGGTGAAGATGGCGGAGGTGTTGGTGAAGATCGCGGTGATGATGATGGTGGCCACGGCGGCGTTTCGGCGCCATCGGAAGAAAAGGGGAGAGGGGGCCCCTTCTTATTCTTCTTCTTCCTTGACCTCCTCCCTAGATGGGAGAATGGTTTCCCCTTTGGTCCTTGGCCTCCATGGCATGGGAGGGGCGAAAGCCCCTCCGAGATTGGATCTGTATCTCTGTCTCTCTATGTTTCTGCGTTCTGGTCTTCTGCCCTTTCACTATTTCATATATGGAGATCCGTAACTCCGTTTGGACTGAAACCTTTGCCGAGATTTTTTTCTGAAAATTAGCTTTCTTGCGGCCAAAGAAGAGCAGCAACCGCCTTACCGGGGGGGGGGGGGCACGAGGGGGCAGGCGCGCCCCCTGCCTCGTGCCCCCCGGGCACCATCTCGCGTTGATTCTTCTTCCCATATTCTCCAAATATTCCAAAAATATTCTCTGTCCGTTTTTATCCTGTTTAGACTCCGTTTGATATGGGTTTTCTGTGAAACATAAAACATACAACAGACAGGAACTGGCACTGGGCACTGGATCAATATGTTAGTCCCAAAAATAGTATAAAAAGTTGCCAAAAAGTATATGAAAGTTGTATAATATTGACATGGAACAATCAAAAACTATAGATACGATGGAGACGTATCAGCATCCCCAAGCTTAATTCCTTCTCGTCCTCAAGTAGGTAAATGATAAAAAAGATAATTTTTGATGTGGAATGCTACCTAGCATAATCTTGATCATGTATCTAATCATGGCATGAATATTAAGACACGAGTGATTCAAAGCAATAGTCTATCATTTGACATAAGAACAATAATACTTCAAGCATACAAACCAAGCAATTATGTCTTATCGAAATAACATAGCCAAAGAAAGCTCATTCCTACAAAATCATATAGTCTGGCTATGCTCCATCTTCACCACACAAAGCATTCAAATCTCGCACAACCCCGATGACAAGCCGAGCAATTGGTTCTTACTTTTTAACGCGCTTTAGCCTTTTCAACCCTCACGCAATACATGAGCGCATGCCATGGACATAGCACTATAGGTGGAATAGCATATGATGATGGAGGTTGTGTGGAGAAGACAAAAAAGGAGAAAGTCTCACATCGACACGGCTAATCGACGGGCTATGGAGATGCCCATCAATTGATGTCAATGTGAGGAGTAGGGATTGCCATGCAATGGATGTACTAAGAGCTATAAGTGTATGAAAGCTCAAACTGGAAACTAAGTGGGTGTGCATCGAACTTGCTTGCTCATGAAGACCTCGGGCATTTGAGGAAGCCCTTCATTGGAATATACAAGCCAAGTTCAATAATGAAAATTCCCACTAGTATATGAAAGTGATAACTCAAGAGACTCTCTAAATGAAGAACATGGTGCTACTCTGAAGCACAAGTGTGGTAAAAGGATAGTAACATTGCCCCTTCTCTCTTTTTCTCTCATTTTTTTGTTTTCTCTTTTTTTGGTGGGCTTCTTTGGCCTCTTTTTTTATTTGGGCTTCTTTGGCCTCTTTTATTTTAATAACCTCAATGGGACAATGTTCTAATAATGATGATCATCACACTTTTATTTATTTACAACTCAATACTAGAAGAGGCTAGCAATGATGGAAGGGTGAGAGTGTGTATAATCTATGGACTCACATTAGTCATAAAGAACTCATATACTTATTGCAAAAGTTTACTAGCCCTCAAAGCAAAATACTACTATGCATGCCCCTAAGGAAGACAATGAAAGAACACCTCATGCTCCGACTTCGTTACATAACGGTTCACCATACGTGCATGCTACGGGACTTGCAAACGTCAACACAAGTATTCCTCAATTTCAGAATTACTCAACTAGCACGACTCTAATATCACCACCTTTACATCACAAAACTATTGCAAGGAATCAAACATATCATATTCAGCGATCTACAAGTTTTATGTAGGATTTTATGACTAACCATGTGAATGACCAATTCCTGTCATCTCTCTAAAAAGATATTAGTGAAGCAAGAGAGTTTAATTCTTTATACAAAATATATGCCCACGCTCTAACAAATATAAGTGAAGCAAAAGAGCATTCTACAAATGGCGGTTTTCTATGTAAAGAGAAACAGGCAATCCAAACTTCAAATGATATAAGTGAAGCACATGAAGCATTCTATAAAGTCATACTCAAAAGATATAAGTGAAGTGCAATGAGCATTCTATCAATCAACCAAGGACTATCTCATACCAGCATGGTGCATAAAAGAAAAGTGAAAACGAAGTACAAAAGACGCTCCAAGATTGCACATATCGCATGAACGAAACGAATCCGAAAACATACCGATACTTGTTGAAGAAAGAGGGGATGCCTTCTGGGGCATCCCCAAGCTTAGACGCTTGAGTCTCCTTGAATATTTACTTGGGGTGCCTTGGGCATCCCCAAGCTAGAGCTCTTGCCTCTCCTTCTTCTCCTCACATCGAGACATAATCGATCATCGAACACTTCATCCACACAAAACTTCAACAGAAAACTCGGTAAGATCCGTTAGTATAATAAAGCCAATCACTATTCTAAGTACTAATGCAAACAAATCCGTATTTTGTGTTTGCATTTTAGCTACTGTAATATAACTTTTTCATGGCTTAATCCACTGATATAATTCTATAGTTTCATCAAAACAAGCAAACTATGCATCAAAAATAGAATCTGTCTAAAACAGAACAGTCTGTAATAATCTGAACATTCACCATACTTCTGATACTTGAAATCTTCTGCCAAAATAAGGAAAAATAAAAAAATTGTATATAAAGACAGTGCAAAAAGAATTAGAACCATTTGATGTTCTAGTAAAAAATGTAAAATCGCGCACTACAGCCAAAGTTTCTGTCCTGCACCGCACAAACCAACAAGCATTGTAAACATCCTAAAGCAAACCTTGGCACATTATTTTTATAATACAATGGAATTGTACAAGGGGATAATTATTTTTGTTCAAAAGTTTCTGTAATCAAGATTCACAAAGTTTCTGTGAGCATGAACAAAGTTCAAGGAGCTTCCCCACTTCAATAATGCTTGTCTCTCTCACTTTCACTTTCCTTTTTGAAAACGTTTTCGGTTCCCCTCTTTATTTTTTTGTTTTTAAACTATATAAAAGCACTCAACAGAAATAAATGACTCTCTAAAACTTCTGGGTTGTCTCCCTGGTAGCGCTTTCTTTAAAGCCATTAAGCTAGGCATATAGTTCTCAAGTAGTGAATCCACCTAGATCCCACGGTATATCAAAGCCAATTTTAATTAACAATGATTTGTAATTTAGTAGTGAGCACAAAGTAACATATATCATGCAACAACAAAGTATAACTCTCTTCCTATGCATCGGCATGTCATAAAAGAATAATTCATGCACACATAGTAAAGGCCAATGCATAGTATAAACAGTTTCTTGCAATTTTATCGTGTTGGAAACATAGAGAGGTGGAGATATAGTTCCTATCTCATAATAATTGCAAGTGGGAGAAGCAAGCACATGCATATTATATTCATCAAAATCATCATGTGCAATGGTAAAGGTCAACCCATCAATATAATCCTTAATAAGTGCAAACTTCTCCGATATAGTATAATCGGGAGAATTCAAAAAGATAATAGGACTATCATGCGTGGGTGCAATAGCAAAAATTTCATGTTTAACATAAGGAACTATAGCAAGTTCATCTCCATAAGCATAGTTCCTATTGGCATCTTGGCCACAAGCATAGCAAGCATCATCAAAAAGGGATATTTCAAGAGAATCAACGGGATCATAACAATCATCATAGCAAGCATCCTTCGGTAAGCACGCACTACAAAAAAAAACATCCGTGACATTTTGGGCCGAATGAATTTTTTTTCTGTCATACACATGACACTTCTATGACGATAATTGTGACAAAACCTGGTATCATCATAGATGTGGTGGGCTCCTACTACTATGACAAAAAGCATGACAGAAAATGGGCTTTTTGTCCTGGGCGGGCCGGAGACGCGGCTTCATGACATTCTTTGGGCCGTCCATGACGGAAAAAACCGTGGTAGAAGCGAGGGGGAGGAAAATTCTGGGGAGTTCCTGGTTACGGTGGGAGGTCGGGGGCCGAGCAATGCGTGTTTCTCTCGTACACGTACGCACGTGTGTGCGAGGCGTTGGCTCTAACTGAACCCGAGCGAGGCATTGGGCTCTAACTGAACCCGAGCAATTGCACTGCAGGCTACGCGTTACTAAACCCGAGCGATTGATCGATGGCTGTTAACTGAACCCGATCGAGCGATTCCTTCGCTACTGCTGCTAACTGAAGCCGATCGATTGGATGAACAGTGAGCGTTGCGGGGGGGGGGGGGGGGGTTGGATGAACAGTGAGCGGTGGCGTTGCCTCTGGATGAACAGGACCCCGTGGTGTGGAGGGCCGGATGAACAGTAGAAGGTGGAGGGGTCCCGTGGAGGGGTGGTTGAACAGGACCCCGTGGTGTGGAGGGTTGGATCAACAGTAGACGGTGGAGGGGTGGTTGAACAATAGCCGGTGGAGTAGCGTGCGGTGGAGGCTGGATGAACAGGAGCCCGTGGAGGCTGCAGGAGGTCGACGGTAGCCCGTGGAGGCTGGAGGAGGTCGACGGTGGAGATGAACAGTATCCCGTGGAGTCCCGTTTTGCGGTACGCCACACCCCTCCCGATGAACAGGACCCCCGTTTCGACCGTAGGAGGTCCGTTTCGTCTGTTTTGCGGTACGCCACACCCCTCCCGATCAACAGGACCCCCGTTTCGACGGAGGAGGTCCGTTTCCTCCGTTTTGCGGTACGCCACACCCCTCCCAATCAACAGGACCCCCGTTTCGACCGTAGGAGGTCCGTTTCGTCAGTTTTGCGGTACGCCAGACCCCTCCCGATGAACAGGATCCCGTTTCGAACGTGGCCGGTCGAACACAAGGCTGTTTCCTCCGTTCTGCGGTATGCCAGGCCTCATTTCCATCGCCTGTTCCGTCTAAGCCCTCCCTATGAACACGACCACGCATTCAGTTCGGACCCAGCCGGTTGGCTCCCACACATTCCGTTGCCTCCCGATGAACACGACGCATTCCGTTGCCTCCCCATGAACACGACGCATTCCGTTGCCTCCCCATGAACACGATGATGACGTTGTTTCTCCGTTCCGACCCAGGCATGTACACGAGCCCTGGCCATAAGTATGCGCGAGTAGGCGTTCGAGACCCCGCCCGTATGTACACAGACGTGGCCGTATTTTCTTTCTTGCACCCTGGCCGCTGTACGTACGTGTGCATGCTACGTGCGCGCCTCTACTATGACACGTACGCGCCTCTACTACGACACGTGCGCGCCTCTAAATCCACCAATATATATGTACGTACACATTCGCGACCAGAATGACAACGCTACATACGCTTCGACCAGGTGGGTCCCGACTGTCAGGCATTTCCTTGCGTGCAAAGATGTAGCTGGTGGGTCCCAATGGTCAGGGGGGCGGGTCGTTTTTTTGCCCGGACGCACTTCCTTGCATGCGAAGATGTAGCTGGTGGGTCCCAGCAGTCAGGGGGAAACATTTTTTTCGCGAAATACGGTGGCCCGTCTAGTGGGTCCCCGCTGTCAGGTGGAGGAATCATTATTTTGCGTGTAATAAGGAGGCACTTCCTTGCTGCGGCCATGGACCCAGCTGTCAGCCTCTCCACGTACAGTCCACGTCCGACAGAAGTTGTTCCTTGACCACGTTGACCACGCCGCGCGAGAGCACCATGGCGGTGGACGACGGCGAGGACTAGGAAGGGGACGACTCGGAGCCAGGGAAGACACAGTAGTGGATGCCCACGCGAAGAGGAGTACGAGGGTTCACTGGTTTGGCTGCGGTGTGAGGCTGTTGTCGCCGTAGAATAACAGGGGGTGTGGGTGAGTAGAGGGATGGCATGGCCAGCGGTGGGAGTAGTAGGGGGCGGTGAGGCCTCCGCGGCATCACAGCTGGCCACGGGAGGCAGGAGCACGCGGCACGACCGGTGCTGGTTTGGGCGGCTGGAGCAAGAAGACCAGAGGTTGAAGAAGCACTACGGCCGTTGGATGAACATCGTACAGTAACAGGAGCTAGAATCGTTCATATTGACTAAGTTGACAAAGCCCTCCGTCCCCATCAACTTGGTAGGCCTACAAGTCAGCCTCCCACTATGCTGGGTTAAAGCTGGCAGGGGGAGTATTCATTTTTTGTGCGTAATGAGGCACTTCCTTGCATGCATAGATAGCTGGTGGGTCCGACATGTCAGCGGGGGGCACGTTATTTTTGCAAAATACAGAGGCCCTTCCGGTGGGTCCCAGATATCAGGTGGAGGAATAATTATTTTGCGCGTAATAAGGAGGCATTTCCTTGTGTGCGGTCTTGGACCCAGCTATCAGCCTCTCCACACACAGACTACTTCCGATGGTGTCGTTCGATGACCACGTTGACCACGCCGCGCCGAGCGCATCCAAGGTGGTGGACGACGAGGAGGCCCCGGACAGCAACGAGCCAGAGATGGGAAGACGCGGGAGTAGAGTCGCAGACGGAGAGGTGTACGAGGGTTAACTGGTTCTAGTGCGGTGTGGTTCGGCAGTCGGTGGAGAAGAACAGGAGGTGTGGAGGGGTGGAGGGATGGTCTGGCCAACGGTGGAGTAGCGCTTCATAGCGAAGCGTGCTAAGCAGAGCTGCTAGCAGGAGGAGGCGGGAGGTGGTCCCGGCAGCGCTCGAGGAAGAAGACGAGAGATTGAAGATGGATGCCGGTCGTTGGATGTAAATCCAACGGCTAACATGTCAGAATCATTTGTTGACTAAATTGACAACGACTTGCGTTGGCTTCGACCTATTGGCCCACATTTCAGCCTCCAAAAATGTGGCACGTATTCAACCCATTTTTTCAGAATTTACAGTCTTTTTTTTGCGTGGTAGAATTTACAGTCAATTTGATCTTTTTTTTGAATTACAACCATTAGTTGGGCTGGGTGAACAAATAATGTAGTGTACATGCAGCCCATTTATTTTATTTCCTAAAAAATTACAGGCCATTTGCACTTTCGCGAAATACATGATTTTGCCGGGCTGATTCTAATTATAATGTTGGGTTGGGCCAGCAATGTTATTAAAAAATAAAAAGGGGTTGAGCATTTTGTTATAAATATATTTAAATAATAAGTGATGTGGGATATTACCAAGCTTTTGTACACAATCCCTAGGATTTTCGTGCCAAAACAATCCAGGATTTTATTTGTTAAGAAATTATTTTTATAACTTAATAAGATGTGGGATATTGTTTTCTTACATATGTAAGTATCTGTTAAATATATGATGACAATAAAAATAATATATAATAACATATAAAATAATTTAAATATATATAATATAGTTAGAAGGGAAACATAAGTTGGACCTGGCGTTCCTATTCTTATATAGAAAAATAGAATAGACCTTTGCGTTTTCTTCAAAAAAAAACATAAATTGGGCTGCCAAAAATAAAACCTCGTATGGGAGGTCCATAGGCCGGTCGATACATGACGGCCCTAAGAAAATACAAACAGGCCTATGGACCTCCCATCCGAGGTCGTGGGTTGCGCATGTTAAAAATGAAAGCCTAGACGGGGCAGCCCAAATCCACGTCCAACACTTGCCAAAACTTAGTCCCTCGTTTTCTCTGTGTTTCGCACACTCGACATTGCGTGGGCATTTTGATTGTGCATCATATGAATATGTGCTATGCATGAATGTTGATCAGCATGATGTTAACTTGCTGGTAGTTCCATTTTCAACCATGAATAAAACTTCCAACATGATGTTAACCCTGTTTGAAAAGGCCGTATTAATATAAATGCTCTGCCTCTGAAAGTTGCAGTTTCTGATCTGAAACTAAACTTGCAGTTTCTTATATGAAACTAAAACTTGCAGTTTCTTCTCTGAGAATCACATTGTGTGCACTTTTATACTCCTATGAAACTACATTTTTAAGTGCTAAAAATAGATCTCTAGAATTCATAAAATACTTCATATGCTCAATACTGCAAATCTGAAATTCAAAAGACATTCATATCTGAAAGTACTCTCAAAATACACAACACAAAACACAATTCACAACCTGGAAATACTGACAACCCTAAGCTCCTCCTGACAATTCACAACATGTCTGACTATTGGGCTGGGGGGCCCGTGAGATGATGTGAACGGCGAGGGAGACGATGGCGGGGAAGCGTCATCAGGCCAACTGCTTTTCTCCTCTTGCAGTTTGGTTCGGTCGACGAAGACTCCACCTGCTCGCTCTGGCAGGACACCCTCACAAACGGCACCCGGTAGATGCTCGATCCTTCAATCTCTGGTGGATGCTCCATCTGGGACCGATACTCCCACCACTGCTCCCAAAAGAAGGAGATGGCGATGGAACAGCGGGGGATGACCCCTCCAAGAAACAGCCTAAGCGCCGGCGTCAGCGGCGCCGCTCTAAATCCCGCCAAAGCAAAAACGGTGATTCCGGCACAGGAGATAATAATACTCCGGATAGCGCCGAAGAACACCCCCTCCAGCAAGATTCAGCACAGGAGGATGGAGAAGCCAGCCCTCACGAGAGAGCGGCAGACAGAGAGGTCGAGGATGATAATTATATGCCTCCCTCCGAAGACGAGGCAAGCCTCGACTACGATGAATTCGTCGTGCCAGAGGATCCCGTCGAACAAGAGCATTTCAAACGCAGGCTTATGGCCACGACAAGCAGCCTCAAGAAAAAACAGCAACAACTTAGAGCTGATCAAGATTTGCTAGCCGACAGATGGACTGAAGTCCTTGTGGCCGAAGAGTATGAACTCGAACGCCCCTCCAAGCACTACTAGAAAAAGGGCTACTAATGGTGCACCTAATTTGGCCATTAATGGCGCATTAGTGGTGCGCCATTACTAGCACGCCATTAGTAATTTTTACTAATGGCGCACCACTGATGCGCCATTAGTATCTGGTATACTCATGGCGCACCACTGGTGCGCCATTAGTATAGGCCACGGTGCGCCATTAGTATGCCTCCCAGGGGCCATGTATACCCAGGTGCTTTGGCATACTAATGGCGCACTTCTTAATGATGCGCCATTAGTATCCTCTGGCATACTAATGGTGCACTATGATGTGATGCGCCATTAGTATGAATATTAGTTTTTTTTATGTTTTTATTTTCTGTTTTTTGCACAGGTTACGAAATGTATAATTGGACAAAATATAGACAGCACACATCAACAACAGATTCATCGAATACAATAGAAGATTAGTCTCTGAATACAATATATCATATTAGTCTCCGAATACAATTCATCATATTAGTCTCCGAATTGAAAAGACCGAACAAAGATAGAACATTATATTACAAGTGTCGAGACCGCGAGTAGCGGGTTTGTCTTCACATTACAACTCGATATCGATCATCTAAACTACCATCACATAGAAGAGAGCTGCGGTCATCACGATGAGCATCATCACGATGAAACTCGTCTTCATCCGGTTCCTCCAACGCTCCCTCCCCTCTCCCTCTAGATAGCGGGCCTATCTAGATTCCGCCTCGGCCCTAGTGGTGTACCCTTTGTAACTGTTACCGCTGAATCGGTGAACCTGTCTCCGACACTCCTCCCAGCCGTCGTAGACTCCGAGAACCTTACCCTTGTACACGACATACTCTTAAGTACAACCGTAGATATTATTATTTTCAGTGCAATGTCCTAAATTTCAAAACGAGGATTATCTACCAGTCCTTAACCTACTAACTTGGTTCTCCAGAGTACTTAACAGTTAAACATAATGTCCAAATTAGACTGCCAAACCACCAAGGCTTGAACAAGTATGAGCATCAAATCGAAGTTGCAAAAGTGCATCATTCAGGCACGAGCAGATTTGACATGAACAAGCACAAGAAAATAAAACTATATGCATCATACATGTACTGGCTAATAAAATTGAGATGGATCTCACCAACGACTTGCAGCCGACGAGGTCGAGGAGGACGCGAGGTGATGATGGAGAGGCGGTGACGAACCAGCCGCTGCCGGAGCCTGAGATGGGAGGCCGTGATGAACACACTGCAGCGCGAATCTTAGCACTCCATGAGCTCCGATCTAGTCGGCTTCAAACTGGACCATCGGCGATTCGGCGACACAGCGGGCACAGTGGGCACGAGCCAGCGGGCACAACGGGCACAACTGGAACATCACCTCCGAAGAATCGAGGTGGAGAGCGGGCACAGCGGGCACAGCGTACTCACCCAGTTTGCAGCCGACACAAGCTTGGAGGAGGATCGAGGTGGAGAGAATGAAGGGAAAGTGAGTGGGCAGGTGTGGCTGTCCAAAATATCTAGCTGTCCTACTTTACTAATGGCGCACCAGTAATTAATGCGCCATTAGTAACCAACGTTACTAATGGCGCATTGATGGCTGGTGCGCCATTAGTAGTTTTGCAACAAAAGGAATAAAAAATATAATTAAAAAACAACATTAGTGGCGCACTCCGTGACAGGTGCGCCATTACTAGTTACAACACTAATGGCGTATCAGTAGGTGGTGCACCATTAGAATATACTAATGGCGCACCTCTTATCTGGTGCGCCATTAGTGTCAATCCTATCTATAGTCCTTTTTCTAGTAGTGAAGAGCTACCCAAAGCGCAGGCTGCTACCCCGATTAGAGGAGGAAGCACCTAAACCTACATCACCAGCGCATGATACGGCCGACCGGCCACCTCGCGGCCGCGACAGAGAGGCCTCTCGGCCCTCCACTCAAGCCGCACCCCGGCGCCGCTCAAAACATTCTAAGGCACGGGAAAATGCGCCAGACCTGCGAGACATATTGGAGGACAAGGCAAAGCAAACAAGATCGGTCTACAGATCACGTGGGCGCCCCACGGCACGTGACGATGATCGTCACTCCGGATATAATAAATCCGGCCGGGCCGAACACAATAGACAAAGCTCGTTTGAGCTGCGTCATGATATAGCCCAATACAGAGGCGCCGCACCCCCCCTATGCTTCACAGATGAAGTAATGGATCATCAAATCCCTGAGGGTTTCAAACCCGTGAACATCGAATCATACGATGGCACAACAGATCCCGCGGTATGGATCGAGGATTATCTCCTTCATATCCACATGGCCCGCGGTGACGATCTACACGCCATCAAATACCTCCCACTCAAACTTAAGGGACCAGGTCGGCATTGGCTTAACAGCTTGCCAGCAGAATCAATCAGTTGTTGGGAGGACCTGGAAGCCGCATTCCTCGACAATTTCCAGGGCACCTATGTGCGACCACCAGACGCCGATGACCTAAGCCACATAATTCAGCAGCCAGAGGAATCGGCCAGGCAATTCTGGACATGATTCCTAACAAAGAAAAACCAAATAGTCGACTGTCCGGACGCTGAGGCCCTAGCAGCCTACAAGCATAATATCCGCGATGAGTGGCTTGCCCGGCACCTTGCACAGGAAAAGCCGAAATCCATGGCAGCACTCACGACGCTCATGACCCGCTTTTGCGCGGGAGAAGACAGCTGGCTAGCTCGTAGCAATAACTTGACCAAGAACCTTAGTAATTCGGACACCAAGGACAGCAGTGGCAGGTCGCGTCGGAACAAGCAAAAGCGCCGCGTTAACAACGACATCAACGAGGATACGGCAGTCAATGCCGGATTCATAGGGTATAAATCCGGTCAACGGAAAAAGCCATTCAAAAGAAATACTCAGGGCATGTCCAGTTTGGACTGAATACTCGACCGCTTATGCCAGATACATGGCACCCCCGAAAAGCCAACCAATCACACCAACAGGGATTGTTGGGTGTTCAAGCAGGCAGGCAAGTTAAATGTCGAATATAGAGACAAGGGGCTGCGTAGCGATGACGAGGAGGAGCCCCAGCCGCCAAACAACAGTGGACAGAAGGATTTTCCCTCACAAGTGCGGACGGTGAACATGATATATGCAACCCACATCCCCAAGAGGGAGCGGAAGCGTGTGTTAAGGGATGTACATGCGATGGAGCCAGTCGCCCCAAAGTTCAACCCATGGTCCTCCTGCCCGATCACCTTCGATCGAAGGGACCACCCCACTAGCATTCGTCATGGCGGATTCGCCGCATTGGTTTTAGACCCAATTATTAACGGATTTCATCTCACAAGAGTCCTCATGGACGGCGGCAGCAGGCTGAACCTGCTTTACCAGGATACAGTGCGGAAAATGGGCATAGATCCCTCGAGGATTAAGCCCACCAAAACGACTTTTAAGGCGTCATACCAGGTGTAGAGGCGAACTGTACTGGCTCAGTCACACTTGAAGTGGTCTTCGGATCTCCGGATAATTTCTGAAGCGAGGAGTTAATCTTCGACATAGTCCCGTTCCGCAGTGGCTATCACGCACTGCTCGGGCGAACCGCATTTGCAAAGTTTAATGCGGTGCCGCAGTACGCATACCTTAAGCTCAAGATGCCATGCCCTCGAGGAGTAATCACGGTCAATGGAAACACCAAATGCTCCCTTCGAACGGAGGAGCACACGGCGGCCCTCGCAGCGGAAGTACAAAGCAGCCTCTCAAGGCAGCTCTGCAGTCCGGTCGTTAAACGTCCGGACACTGTCAAGCGCGCCCGGAGTAACCTACAACAAGTCCGCCTGGCAAGTTCCGAGCAAGCGTAGCAACGCGGCCCCGACCCCAGCCCTCGCGAAATAGCGAAACCAGTGCTTCGCGTACATAACTACGCTCTCGAAATACCATGGGCACAGGGGGAGGGGCACCATCACAGCATGCCCGAAACACGGCTTAAACCGCACTAGGGGCTGCCGATTTCTTTATTTTCTCTTACTTTCAGGACTCCATACTTCGGAAGACCTGTTTGGCAATCCAACTGCCGCATAAACGATGCAAGAACCAGGGAAGCAGAAAAGCTACGCCGCATTATAGAACTCCCAGGTGGTCTCTATCACGAGCAGTATACCTGTTTTGCATACTATTCCGCAGCGTACCCCTGGAAAGGACATGTTAAATAGTCCCGCTTTTGCTTATCGCACTATTTGTATCGTTCTGCTTCAATTGCAGCCTTTCTATAAACAATGCATAGCTTTTGTCTACTTTTGCATTACTGTTTTTTACAATTATATGTTCATTAACGACATGTTGCACCCGTACACTTTGGTACGGTCAATACGTCAGGGGCTTCATTACCCCCCCCCCCCCCAATATGGTGTGAGAAGTCCGAACACTTTAACAAGTACGGCACCCCGAACTTATAGCATTATATGCATCGGCTCCGAATCATGTCTTGGGTTAATAGTTGGGTTTGCCCGGCTCCTATGTTTTGGTGCCTTACATTCCGTTGTATCGGCTAAGGTAGCACTAGGAGAACTACTGCGATTGTGCCCCAGTTCAGCTGGGCGGAGCACCTCAGTAGAGAAAGCTAAAACTCACTGTCATGATGAAGCGAGAGACTGGTCGTTGTTCGAGAGGTTTTTCGAGTCCCTAAAGACTTATGCCGCTTAGAGCAAGGAGTCGGCTTTGTCCGGCCAAAGGCGTGGATAGCGCCCAGAACTCGGTCTTCCGAATACTTGTGGCTTCGCCGAAATTTTAAATTATAGAATTATATGGCTAAGTGAGAGTGTTCAAGCATTATAGTCCGATTGCCTTGTTCGTTGTGCTGAGCGCCTCCCTCGAAGGACCCAAACATGGGAAAAAGAGCGCTCAGGTTTATCCCGAACACCCCAGGACTAGTGGCACGGGCGCAGAAGCCGACGACTGGCCATCTCTCAATTTTGATAAACAACCGCACATAAAGTAATATTTTAAATTCAAAAAGCATTGCTTAGCGCATATGAACAAGTTTTCAGCGCACAGGACAATACGAGCGAGTTTACTCAAAAATTACATCCCTGGAACATTCATCCGCCATAAGGCGGGCACCCTTCAGAACGTCCTTATAATAGTTCTCGGGCTTGTGATGCTCTTTGCTCTTTCCCCGGTGGTGGCCCGTCCTTCACAAGCTTCTCACCATCCAGCTTGCCCCAGTGCACCTTAGGGCGGGGAAGGGCCCTACGGGCACCTTCGATGCAGACGTAGCGCTTGATGACTTCGAGCCTTGGACAGGCCTCCACCAGCCACCACACCAGCCCGAAGTAGCTCCTAGGCAGAGCCTCTCCGGGCCACAGCCGAACTATAAGGCCCTTCATGGCCTGTTCGGCCACCTTGTGGAGCTCGACCAGCTGCTTCAGCTGGTCGCTCAGGGGCACTGGGTGTCTGGCCTCAGCATATTGAGACCAGAACACCTTCTCCATCGAGCTGACCTCCTCGACTCGGTAGAATGCGGCGGCATCGGACACGCTACGGGAAAGATCTGTGACTGCTCCTGGAGAACTCCAGATTCGGGTAAGTAACAAGAAGCTCACTTTTACATGTTTTCTTTGCATAAAGAATGCCTTACCCGCCGCTATCTTTTTCACCGCATCCAACTCCTGGAGGGCCTTATGGGATTCGGCCTTGGCAGACTTGGCACTTTCAATAGCCGCCGTGAGCTCGGACGCTCGCGTCTTTGAGTCAAGCTCCAAACTCTCATGTTTTTCCATGAGAACCTGGAGCTCTTGCCGTACCTCGCCAACTTGCGCCTCATATTTCTCCCACTCGGTGTGCTCCGCAGCCGCTCTCTTCTTGGCCTTGGCCAGCGCTTGCTTAAGGGTCGCCACCTCAGTTGTGGCCCCTACAATAGCCATGTTAATCCTGTCATATTTTTGCAATTGCACTTTTATATTTTTGTTTTTTCTATAAGGTATCTCTTACCTTCTTTCTCCTCGAGCTGCCACTTGGCAAGGCCGAGCTCTTGCTCGGACCGCTCGAGGCCCTGCTTCAGTGTGCCCATCTCCCCACTCAGTGCGGCGGTCGCCAGCAGCGAAGCCTACATACGCATATTGACTCTTTTTTTGTTAGACTCCTGCGAATTTTATTAGATCCTCTATTCGGCTTTTCTTTCCGAACGCCAAACAGAGCATCAGGGGCTACTGTCTATGTGGTAATATTTTTACATATTCTGTACTTACCTCAAAGCCTGTTAGAAGGCTGGCACAAGCTTCAGTCAGTCCGCTTTTGGCGGACTGAACCTTCCGGATCACCGCACTCATAATAGTGCGGTGCTCCTCGTCGATGGAGGCGCCGTTAAGCACCTCCCACTACTAGGAAAAGGCCTACTAATGACGCACATAATTTGGACATTAATGGCGCATTAGTGGTGCGCCATTAGTGCCACGCCATTAGTATATTTTACTAATGGCGCACCACTGGTGCGCCATTAGTATCTGGTATACTAATGGCGGACCTCAGATGCGCCATTAGTATATACAACAGTGCGCCATTAGTATGCCTCCCAGGGGCCATGTATACCCAGGTGCTTTGGCATACTAATGGCACACAACAACAAGATGTGCCATTAGTAACTTCGTCATACTAATGGCGCACTGTTTAATGATGCGCCATTAGTATCCTTTGGCATACTAATGGCGCACTGTGATGTGATGCGCCATTAGTATGAATATTAGTTTTTTTTTTAATTTTCTGTTTTTTGCACAGGTTACAAAATGTATAATTGGACAAAATATAGACAGCACACATCAACAACAGATTCATCGAATACAATAGAAGATTAGTCTCTGAATACAATTCATCATATTAGTCTCTGAATACAATTCATCATATTAGTCTCCGAATTGAAAAGACCGAACAAAGATAGAACATTATATTACAAGTCTCGAGACCGCGAGTAGCGAGTTTGTCTTCACATTACAAGTCGATATCGATCATCTAAACTACCATCACATAGAAGAGGGTTGCGGTCATCACGATGAGCATCATCACGATGAAACTCGTCTTCATCCGGTTCCTCCAACGCTCCCTCCCCTCTCCCGCTAGATAGCGGGCGTATCTACATTCGGCCTCGGCCCTAGTGCTGTACCCTTTGTAACTGTTACCGCTGAATCGGTGAACCTGTCTCCGACACTCCTCCCAGTCGTCGTAGACTCCGGGAACCTTACCCTTGTACACGACATACGACGGCATCGCTATGCACTAGCCAAACGAAACGTTAGTACCAATTCACAGACAATACATAAGCAATATATAAGTATGCAACAGAACGATCGGAAGAGAAAAGCAAGACATTAATAGCATCGATTACATCTAAGTTGAACGACTCTCGAAACCAAAGAGACATACTAAAAGTTCATTAAAGTTTAATTACAACATGAGCCAATCGATGTTTCAGAACTAGACACAGCATCACTGCTTTCGACTCGACTCAAGGGACCGGAGCATGGATGAAGCCGCTGTCTATCATGGGAGTCATGAAATTACGGGCGTTGTCATCCTGCATTTGTAGCATTGTGTCGATGTCACCGTTGGACGGTTGATTTCTGAGGTAGAACTGCCCCGATGTACGAAGGACATCTTGATGGATGATTTCCGCAAACTCCGACTGGATGCGAAAGAATTCTTGTCTGATGTCCGTGTCCTGGATTGCCGATACGCTCGCGGCCCAATCTTTGAGTTTACTCGGTAGCAGAAGTTGATGATGGTCCCGTACGATCGCCCGCATGTGATGGATGGCGTAGTAGGCACCCTTCTGACCGCCAGGCGGCTGCTTGACGCAGCAGAACGTTGTATTGTGGGATAACACATGCTTGCCGTACTTACGAATAGGCCTGGTGAAGGTGCCTCCAGATTTGGCGTAGCCGGGGAGAACATCATCAAGAACCTTCTTGACATTTGTGTAGTCTAGGTTCGACCGACGGTCCGGGTCGAAATACGTGGCCATGGAATATTTGGGGCTTAGGAGGATCAGCGTGCAATGTGTGTCACTGCAGAAAACACGGAATGTTAAAAGAAAATTGATCGAAATCTAAGAATTCATATGTTACGGGGCGGTTGAGGGGAGGACTTACTCGGGAAAGTAAGGCACGAGGAAGTTATCCTTATCTGGGTTTGCCAGAATGACGCCTTCGAGGTAAGAACTCGCGACTTGCCGGTCCCCAGCGCTGCCCAAGATCTTGGCACACATGTAGAAGGGGTCGACTATCACGATGTCCGGGGTCTTGTCGCGAATGATCTGCATCTCCATACTCAGCGAAAATAGCCGAACGAAGGTGTAGTGCAGCGGATGAAGGTTCAACATAGGGTGGATGTCATCAAACCGCAGGACGATCGTACCCCCGATGGAGTTATCCACAAAGCCCTTGCCCTCTGGCACCTTGGCCGCGAAAACTAGGTATGCCACATCCTTCTCTCTGAGACGCCGCTTCTCCAAAGAAAGAACACTGTCATGCAGACTCCGCATAGCACCGGCTGCAGCATCGAGCATATTTCTCGGTAGCATCGGCCTACCCGCCACATGCACCCTCCTCATTAAATCCTCAAGTGAAGGTGTCCCGTCATAAGCACGGATCGTACTCGGTGCCGGCTGGCCCGCACCCTTGTTAGTCTTTCTTTTGTGTGCCTTCTTCTTCTCCTGTAATGGGACCAAGTTCTGCTCACATACCGCCTTCTTGAGTGTGTTGGGGCTGATAATATTTCGCACCTCGCCTATCTGAGGCTCGGTGAAGTCGGCAGCTGGAGGCGTCTCCTGAGAGCTGAACGGCAGACGACGCCTATTGCAACTTGGCTTCTCCGTGGTACCAGCTAGATCGCGCACGTCTTTTGTTGGGTTGGGTTCTTGAGAAGGAGGCACCATGAAGTCGCCATCGTACCCATGATCGGCAAAGTACTGATCGATGTTGCCAAATGTATCGTCGTCGTCGTCGTTCTGATCCTGTGCCATGTGCATGTTTGGATCCAGTGGCATAGGGATGTCCGGCACCATTGCGGCGGTCTTGCCATGGGGCCGACTTGGCGCCGGCACGACTGGCGGTGTTGTCTTTGGGGTGGTGTCCCCCGCCCCCAAACGAATCTGGCTCTTCGGCCCAAGCAGGGGCCAGCTCAGGCAGGCGCTGAGGGTCATCACGTCATCATCATCGGCCCCGACGGGTCGAATCAGAGGTAACAACTCGTCGCAGCCTGGCAGCACCCGAACCAGTTGAACCCTAAACAAGTTGGGTGGCATCTGGGTACCGTGGAACAAGGGGTTGCCCGGTTGAACGATTTTGCCCTTGGCGACATCGACCAACTCGTTGTTCACGAAGTGCAGGAGAGTGCACGGAACGTCGGCGGCGCCCTGCGAAAACATGTAGGGCGTCAGGGATGCCCAGTCAAAGGCAAGGAGATGAAGTCCTCGGCCGATAGAGGCTTAATTAGTTACTGTGATGATGGCGTCGAGCTCGGCTAATGTCGAGGCACCGCCAACGGCGGGCGTGCAGTTGACGGAGGGGCCGCTTGCTGCAGAGGTGTCGGACGGCGTACACCCGGGTGCATTAAGCTCCCGTGCCGGCGTCGGAGACACCAATGCCGCCTCCGCCGGAGACACCAATGGCCCCGCCATCGCGTTCTGCGAGTTGCTGGCCGTGAAGCTAGGAATCAGGGGCGGCCCCTGTTGGCCGCCGCAATCCACGCACTCAACCCCTGGATCAAGGTAGGCACAATGGCGGTGATCATCGCTCCGAGTTGTTGTTGCACTTGCTCTTGGACAATCTCTGGAATCCACGCCACATGTGCCTTGAGTTCTCGAACCTCGCGCGCATGGCTTTCCGAGCTGGTCCTTTTCTCCTTTCGCCCACCAGTGTTATAGTATGACGACCATTTTGTCGACAAGCCTTTGCCGGCCACACGACCAGCTGACGTCGGCTTACTGAGCTTATCCTTGTTCTTCATTACATTCAACGCCCTATTTAGAGTGGTGTCCCAAGGGTTGCTCTTAGTCGACCCCGCGCTACTGCTTTCAGTCACCTGCGGAAGGAATGTGAACCATTTAGAAATTTGGCTTCATTAATTAGAATGCAACCATATGGAGCTAATTACGCAGGGGTGTATTCCTTACCAGAACAAGCTCAAGCCCCCTGGTCTTCGGATCCTTGGTAAGCTCCTTTTTTTCCGGGTCCTTCTTGTACCGGGCCCTGACAAAGTTCCTGGTCTGCTTGTCACCGTATTTATCGAAGAGGGGCGGTAGGCCTTGCTCGGCACGGTCCGCCTCCTCCTTGTCCCATATAGGCTCCGCCACTCTGTAACCGCCGAGACCGAGTGTGTGTTCCCCTAAGTTCAGCTCCCGCATTTCTTTCCCCCGTTGACTTGATTGGGAGTTTGCGGTGCTCAAGAAATTAATCTTGAAGTCGTTGTAGTCATCTTCGGTGATCGAAGGATTTTTCTCCTTGATCTTCTCATAACTCTCACCTCTCTTGATCATT
Source organism: Aegilops umbellulata (assembly GCA_032464435.1). Taxonomy (NCBI): domain Eukaryota; kingdom Viridiplantae; phylum Streptophyta; class Magnoliopsida; order Poales; family Poaceae; genus Aegilops; species Aegilops umbellulata. Next base: position 366,116,634 of record CP136054.1, on the reverse strand, counting down.
CTCTTCACATTGCTTTTCCAAGTAGACAGGGCCTTGCTCATCTTCGTCAGGGCAGCATTGTTCACTTTATTCCCTTTGAGGCTTGTGTTTTCAAATTCATTGGGGAACTTGTATCGTTCGTGCAGCTTCGTGAAGAGGAGGTTGCGCAAATTCCCTCGGTCAGGATGCCTCAGGTTCTCGGTGTTGATCGAGACGGTGCTCCAGAGAATGCACCCGAGCTGAAGCGAGTACCCCTTGACTATTCATTCAGGCGCCGTTGGATTCCCGTCGGAGTCCACTTCAGTAACTTCCTCCTTGAGGGTGCGCAGCATGGTCGGATGCCGGTCCTTCCGTTGCCTCTTCGGTTGGCTGCCATCTGTGCGTGCGCTGCCATCATCAGTGGTGGCATCCTCGGCGGCACCATCAGTGGTGGCATCAGTGGGGTCATCCTCGGCGGCACCATCAGTGGTCTCAGGATCGGTGGGGAAGGCGGCGTCCTCATACAAGTGAGGTTGTTCCTCTATCTCCTGGGACAGCTCCCAGAATGCCTTGCCGCCCGAACCCCCGGCCTCATCGTTGTTGGCCATGTTTCTCTCTAAATAGGAACAAAGTTTGGTCAAAAAGTTGGTTATTGTCAATGAACAAGATCATGGTCTCATCATTTAGGGTTTGTCGACACCGAGGCATCCTAAAAGCTAAGCTTTTATCATTGAGGGTTTTTCGACGCCGAGGCACCCTAAAAGCCTAAGATTTCATCATTTCGGTTTTTATCGACACCGAGGCACCCTAAAAGCCAAGGTTGTATAATTAATGGTTTGCCGACACCGAGGCATCCTAAAAGCTAAGCTGGGAAGGAGAATTCTAAGTTGGGCCTAATCACTTGGCTCTATTGCCGCCTACGGTTTAATGCAGCTAGAATAAAGGGGCACTAGATCCTACTTAATTAACTACTAAGATACCCCGGCCCATGCATTAGTCACAAGTACCCCATATGTCCTATTTTTAGCAAAGTCATGCTAAAATTCACGGAAAATTTCAGCATGACCTTTGCTGAAAATAGGACATATGGAGTACCCGAATTTGCCGGAACGGAAGTTAATCGACATTCCAGCAAACTCAAGGGCCTCCCGGGGTACCTGCAAAATCATCACGACACGATGGTTGGAGACATGACCTTTGCCTAACAGTTCTGAACTCCTGCCAAAACTGAACACAACATATATATACCAAGTTAAATCAACACTTCTAGATTCATATCAGACTAACAACCAACACTGCATAACAATTCCAAACTTCTGCCAAAGCATCTTGCCAGCTAGTAGACCAGCTAGTAGACCATCATTTGTCAGGCCAAATTGAGGCCAAACGGAAAACCAATGTGGCCATGGCACAAAGTCCATGACCCAGAACATGAGACATCTGAAACTATACAACTATACAAGCCTACACTAGTATTACCACAGTATATATATATTGCTGTGAACAATCAGGCCAAAGCACATCCAAAGCACAATATGCAGGATAGATAGGCCATCAATATTTCCTCTATGCAAATGCAATGGTAGCATCCAGAGGGCAACAACCTTGTACTACTACTTGACACAATTAGCACATCCATATCAAAATTAGTTCTAGCATATATAAGCAGTACCACATAGCAAATTCATAGGAAAACATCATACATTAGCAGTAGTTCATAGCAAAACTAGATGAATGTTTGGCCTCTTGATAAAAATCAGTTAGGTTTGCTTGGAATCAAAAAGCCCCAAAGTAGAACCCTCAGCATTATTAGATAGAACCAACAATTGAACCAGACAACAGGTAATCTGTAGTGCAGTAGCACACCTTAGATGTGAGATAGCATAGATGTCTTGTTTTTGGCTACATTTGGTCTGCGTAGAGGCTCATGGAGTAAGATAGCATAGATGTCTGGGTTCTAGCTCATCGCATGCTTTTTAGAAATGAATGAGCTAGCTAGTCACTAACAAATCGAATTCCATCAACTTGCAATACAAGGCTCAAGCAATGGGTCAGGCGTCTTCTAACTATACCAGAAACTTGTTTTGGTCCAAAATGTCTTTTATACTACTCTGTAAGTAACAAGCAATACTTTCACCACTATTTTAATGGTAACATGCTAGTAAAAATAAAAAATGGCATTATTCAGGAAAGGTAGTTTTTATAGTAAATCGAGTCATTTTTTATCATGTGTTTTGTATGAAGTATTAAACATCAATAGTGGCCAAAACTGAAGAAAAAACTCCACACAAAACTAGTGGTGAGCATCACCTCGCGGGTCGAGGGTGACACCGACGGCGTTGGCGAGCTTCTCGACGCCGGCCTAGAGCGCGGCGCGCGACTTCTGGTCGAAGGCGATTTCCTTGGCGTCCGCGCGCACCACCAGCCGCGACGAGCGGCCATTCTTGGACCTCCTCAGCCTCCCCTGCTCATTACACCCAACAGCACAGGTCACAAACTGGGGCCAATTTGACATCAACCCGGCGAGAAAATGGGGACAAATTCGGGCAGGTAATCTCGCAAGAAACCACAATCCATTAAACAATATAGTGTACATGCCAGAATTCGGCCAATGAGGCCACAGATTGAGGGGCGGAGCAGGGGAATGCGGGACCGTGTAGAGGAACGGCGCGTGAGAGAGGGGCGGGGAAGCGGGGGTTACCTGGGAGGAGAAGGAGCGGAGGAGGGAGGCTGGGCGTCGAGGCGGCGTCGGGGCGTCGAGGCGGCGTCGAGGCGTCGGGGCGGCGTCGAGGCGACGGGGCAGCGGCGTCGGGAGAGGAGAGGGGAAGGGGATCGACGGCGAGGGCGAGGGAGAGAGAGGGGATAGGTTTGGGCCGGGGAGGAAATATGGATGGGGGCGGCACAATACTAATGGCGCACCACCCCTCGGTGCGCCATAAGTACATCCATACTAATGGCGCACCTCACCCTGGTGCGCCATTTTTTTATTTTATTTCTGCTCGAGCCAACAGGTTATCTTCCACCTGACCTGATCCACATCAAGTTCCCTCTACTAGCTTGACTGGTCAGCAGCCAGTTCTCACACCAGGAGGTCCTGGGTTCGATTCCCAGGCTCCACAATTTTTTTTATGCATTTAAAATGCTGTTTGATACTTATTTGTGTTTAAATATGTTCAAACTTGTTTAAATCATAACAGTAATATTTTTTTATAAGACAGTAGTAATTTTTTAAAAATATCATCAAACAGTAATGCCGGTGGAGCGGGGGAGGGTGCGGGGGGTGCGGGGGTTCGGCGGCGGCGGTTGAGTAGGGGAGGGGTGCGGGGGGTCGGCGGCGGCGGTTGAGTAGGGGAATCGAGGGTGCGGGGGGTCGGCGGCGGCGGCCGGTGGACCGGGGGGGTGCTCGGCGGCGAGGGGGACCGGATCTGGCGAGGTGGGATAGCGATCGAGATGGAGGGGGATCGAGATCGAGTGTCGATGAAATTTAAAAATATTCATGATAGTTCAAAAAGTGCCCATGAAGTCTACGATTTAAATACAATCGATCTTAGCTAGCTATCTGTTCACAATCTTCTTGCCCTTCTTTTTCGCAAATGGAGTTCTTCTGTGGAACGGACGTCCTGTAGGTAGGGTGGTCCTGCTTCTTCTTGTGGTGTATGCTGCTACTTCATCATCGTCGTCATGTTCGATCCTCGGGTCGTCGTACTTGTCGAAGTCTTGCTCATTGGCTACTCCATCCATTCCGATGATCTTCCTTTTGCCTCTCCTCACGACAACATGACTGGGCTTTGACGGGTCGGTAATGAAGAAGCATTGGTCCACTTGGGAAGCCAGTACCCATGGCTCATTTTTTGCGGTGACGTTTGCGCCCGCGGTCTTGGATTTGGCTTCGGGTATAACCATGGTGGTGACATAGCGGTCTTCTTTTAGGACGCTCTTGGCCCATCTGACACGGAACATCGGGACCTTCTCTCCAGCGTAGCTCAGCTCCCAGATCTCCTCGATCCTTCCGTAGTATCTGTCCTTGTCGTTACCGGTGTAGGATTCCATCGTTACCCCGGAGTTCTGATAACCATCGCTCTTCATGTCCTTGGCCTCGGTGTAGAATGTGTAGCCATTGATATCGTACGCCTCATAGGTCATCAGGTTGTGCTCGGCGCCCTCTGACAAGGCGAATATGAGTTGTTCTTCCGCGGAAGAATCCTCATGTAAAGGGTACGACAGAAGCTTCTGCTTGAACCAACGCATGAAACATGAGTTGTGCTCTTTGAGTATATCTCCGTCCATCCTCTGTTGGCCTCGGTCATTGTACGTCTTCTTAATAAAGGTTTTGTGCTCTACCACCCAAGGATCGACCACGTCTATGTGTTGTAGCGCGACTAGGTTTGCTCTTTCAAAGTCGGCGAGTCGACCCTCGAAGTCGACATGCATTTCGCGGCGACCCTCACGGTGACCCCATCCAGCGAGCCTGCCGAGGTGCCTGTTGACGGGCAGACCAATGGGGTTCTCGATGCCTAGATAATTCGTGCAGTAGGAGATGCACTCTTCGGTCAGAAAGCCCCTGGCTATGCTTCCCTCTGGACGTGACATGTTGCGAACGTATCCTTTGATGACACCATTCATCCTTTCGAACGGCATCATGCTGTGCAGGAACGTCGGCCCGAGTTGGATGATATCCTCCACTATATGGACCACCATAACGTCAAAGAATGCGGGCGGGAAGTACATCTCAAGCTCGCATAGTATCACCACGATCTCTTCCTGTAGCCTTCTGAGTTGCCTCACGCCAATCGACTTCCGAGAGATGATGTCGAAAAAGTTGCATAGGCCAAATAGCGTTTCACGGACGTGCGCGTCCATGATCCCACGGATTGCAACTGGAAGTATCTGCGTCATCAGCACGTGACAGTCGTGAGACTTCATCCCGCTGAACTTCTACTTCACTGGGCCTAGGTATCTTCTTATCTTCCCCGCGTAACCATAAGGAAGTTTTACTCCTAGGAGGCAGGTGAAAAACTGCTCGATCTCCTCCTGACTTAGAGTGAAGCACGCGGGAGGGTAGTCATTTCCGGTCTTCTTGGCCTTTTTGCCTTTGCGACGACTTTCTGTGTCCTGCTTCGCCTCATCATCATCATCATCATCATCATCATATATAGCGTGAAGCTCCTGCCTGATGCCCATTGATTTCAAGTCTGCCCTTGCTTTCGGCCCATCTTTGGTCCTCTCTGGCATGTTGAGCAGGGTACCAAGCAGACTCTCGCACACGTTCTTCGTGATATGCATGACATCAGGGCTGTGAGGCACACGGTGGATCTTCGAGTACGGCAAGTCCCAGAAAACAGACCTCGTTTTCCATACCTTCAGCAGCGGCTCTGGCGCCTTTCGCTTCTTTCCCGGCTCTGGCGCCTTTTGCTTCTTTCCCGGCAGTGGGCAGTCTTTCCAATTTTTCAACAGCTTGTCTATTTCCTCGCCGCTCCTCGTACACGGGCGTTTTCGGGGTTCGGTTTCACCATCGAATAGATCCTTGCGTTTCCTCCACGGGTGATCGTCGCAAAGCCACCTTCGATGTCCCATGAACACGGTTTTCGAAGACTCGGGATCTCTATCTAGCTGGCGATACGTTGTGTCATCCATGCACCTTACGCATCCAGAAAATCCGTGGACTACCTGCCCCGCGAGATATCCGTAACCGAGATAGTCGTGCACCGTCATGAGCAGTGTGGCTCTCATAGGGAAATATTCTTTCTCTGCGGCGTCCCACGTATTGGCTGGCGTTTTCCACAGCGTGTCTAGCTCCTCCTTCAGCAGCCCCAGATACAGATTGATGTCGTTCCCTGGTTGTTTCGGTCCTTCAGTTAGCATACTCATGTGAATGTACTTCCTCTTCATGCACAACCAGGGGGAAGGTTGTACATCCACACAAACACAGGCCAGGTGCTATGTGTGCTTCTCTGGCTGCCAAACGGATTGACTCCATCGGTGCTCGCGCCCAGCACGATGTTCCTTGGATCGTTCCCAAATTCTAGGTCTTCGAAGTTCAACGCTTGCCACTGGCTCGCATCCTTAGGGTGACTCAGCATCTTGTCTTTTTTATCTATCTCCGGATCATTTGCGTCATCTTCTCGCTTCTTATCCTCCCTATCCGCGTGCCAACGCAGGAGCTTTGCTACCTTAGGGTCCGCGAAATACCGCTGCAGACGAGGAGTGATCGGAAAGTAGCACACCACTTTTCAAGGAGCTTTCTTCCTCTTCTTGTATCGAGTGACGCCGCACACCGGACATATGGTAGACTCCGCGTGCTCGTCCCGATAAATGATGCAATTGTTCATGCACACATGGTATTTCATGTGCGGTAAATCCAGAGGACACACGATTTTCTTCGCCTCCTCCAAACTGTTCGGGCACTTGTTCCCCTTGGGAAGACGTTCGTGCCAGAATGACATGTTCTCGTCGAAGCATGCGTCGGTCATTTTGTGTTTTACCTTCATCTCCAGAGCCATGAGCGTTACTTTCAGGCGGGTATCCTCGGGCCTGCATCCTTCATACAATGGAGTAACCGCGTCTAACTCAAGTTGATCCATCTTGGCTTTCTTTCGGGCAGCAGCTCTTGCGTTATCCGTCTGCTTGAGAAGCTGCTCTTGAATATGAGGGTCCTGCACCCAGCCCATCGATGGTCCAGCGTCGTCTGCTCCTCCGGCATCATCATATTCATGATCATGCCCGTCGTCTGCTCCGGCATCTTCCTCATCATCATGTCCTGCATCTTCTACATGATGACTGTGTACAGCATCACCGTCGTGATCATCTCCTAGGGATTCTTTGTCTTCTCGCCCGCCCGAGCCGCGGTGGTTGTCTTGCTGCCCTTCCTCATTTCTTGCCCGACCCCCATGGACGACTTTGTAGTCATCTTCATCACCTTGCCACCGACAGCCATCCATGAAACCACGCAAGAGCAGGTGGTCCCGCACCTGCCTGGAATCCGGGTCCGCAATAAGGCTCTTCAGCTTGCATCTTCGACACGGGCATCTTATCTCCGTCTCGTTCTTTTGAAGCATCTCGGCCTTCGCGGACCTCAAAAACCTATTCACGATGCCTTCGGTCATCGTGCGGACCATGGTCGCCTGCGGGGTAGAGCAAAACGATATTTTAGAACCAAGAAAAAATTTGGCATGACTTTCCCTAAAAATAGGACCAAAAAGAATGCTTAATGCCAAAATTCTCGCCGAAACGGAAATGAATCAACATTCCGGCAAAATATTGGCAACTATCGCATTTCAAATACTGGTACACCTCCAAACACAAACACATATGCAACACCACAAACATATGCAACACCACGAACATACATAGATCTAGCTAGGCCATAAAAAGTGCATGTGCACATTGTTGTAGGGAGAAGAACATAAATATAGCTTCCCCCTTACTTACCTATCAAAACAAGGTAATTTAACCACTTAATTTGAATGAATCTATCGTGGAAATGAGGTGAAAAAGAGGAGGCACCTGAGACAAGGAGGAGGTGGAGAGAATGAAGTGGGGAGAAAGTGAGTGTGGGTAGGAGAGGCTGTCCAAAATATCTTGTTGCTGCCCACTTACTAATGGTGCACCAACTCTAAATGCGCCATTAGTAATCCAGGTTACTAATGGTGCACCTTCTGGTGGTGCGCCATTAGTAGTTTTGCAAAAAAAATACTAATGGCGCACTTTTCCACAGTGCGCCATTACTAGTTTAAACTAGTAATGGCGCACAGTGGAACAGTGCGCCATTAGTAGTTTTGCAAAAAAGGAGTAAAAAATATAATAAAAAAACAACATTAGTGGCGCACTTTCCGACAGGTGCGCCATTACTAGTTACAACTAGTAATGACGCACTTTGTCTGGATGCGCCATTAGTATGTTTCGACAGGCGCACTAGTTCAAAAAAAATTTGATACTAATGGCGCACCCTGGGCCAGGTGCCCCATTAGTAGTTTCAACTCTAATGGCGTATCAGAAGGTGGTGCGCCATTAGTATATACTAATGGTGCACCGCTTGTCTGGTTCGCCATTAGTGTCAATCCCATCTATAGCCCTTTTTCTAGTAGTGTCCAGCAGATTGTCCGGCGCCTCCGGTTGGACGGGGGCCGCCGGCTCAGTAGGCTCGCTCCTCTTGGAAGGAGTTCGCCTACCGCGGTCCGGAACCGTTGACGATTCCAGCGCGGTGTCCGGCTCAAAGCCGGACTTGGAGCCCTGGGGGGTTTTATCCCCTTCATTCCTGGAGTCCGGTAGGTCGCCTTGTGGCGCCTCCAGGACCACCTCCTCCTGGCTTGGAACATGTTGGGACAACACTTCGGCGTCGTCCGTAGGGCGGGGGGAGGTAGCCGTTCACATCCGACGAATCCAGGGAGCCGCTCGACGACTCGTCGAGCCCGGCCTTGGGCGGACTGCATGATCATATTCGACATAAGGAAAGGTTGTGCCATAAAAGAGTACTATAAATTACTCCGGCATCCGAATAACTTACGATCTCACCGGGCGCTTGGCCTTGTGTGGCCACTCCTCTTCGCCATCGTCGGCATCGGCGGAGTAGTCCGGAGGAGGGGTCCTTCCCTCCCTGTGCCCCTCCGTGACGGAGGAGACCATCCACTTGCCTCCCGCTCCGGACATGGCTGGAGAAGGTCGAGGTGGGAAGTGCGGGCTTGGGCGCTGGAGCTCAAGTGCACGGAAGATGGATAGGCAAAGTAGGAAGAAGGCGTAGGTAAAAAGGTGGATCCTTATCCCCTTATATGGGCGGATGCGGCCAAGCGTCCCCACCAGCCTGATAAAACTCGCTTATCTCCCAAGCGCCATGATAACTGGCGCGGTAGGGTAACCCACATCAGTATTGATGAGAATCCCGTAAATAAGGGGACACGATCTCTGCTTTGACAAGACGTGCCAAGGAAACCGCCTCGCAAAATGCGCTGAGGTGGGGGAGTAAAAACGATTCGAATAAAGACTTGGCCGTGGTGTGGTTTCACGTTACGGAATACTTTAGCAGATTAGATTTGTGTAAATATTATTCTCTCTATGGCAATATGTGGAAACTTATTTTGCAGAGCCGGACACTATCCTTAGTGTTCAAAATCTTCTATGAAGTATTTGGAGGAGGAACCCGCCTTGCAATGCCGAAGACAATCTGCGCGCCGGACTCATCGTCATTGAAGCCTGGTTCAGGGGCTACTGAGGGAGTCATGGATTAGGGGGTGTCCGGATAGCCGGACTATACCTTCATTCGGACTCCTGGACTATGAAGATACAAGATTGAAGACTTCGTCCCGTGTCCGGAAGGGACTTTCCTTGGCGTGGAAGGCAAGCTTGGTGATACGGATATGTAGATCTCCTACCATTGTAACCGACTCTGTGTAACCCTAACCCTCTCCGATGTCTATAAACCGAAGGGTTTTAGTCCGTAGGACAACACATAACAATCATACCATAGGCTAGCTTCTAGGGTTTAGCCTCCTTGATCTCGTGGTAGATCTACTCTTGTACTACCCATAGCATCAATATTAATCAAGCAGGACGTAGGGTTTTACCTCCACCGAGAGGGCCCGAACCTGGGTAAAACTTCGTGTCCCTTGTCTCCTGTTACCATCCGCCTAGACGCACAGTTCAGGACCCCATACCCGAGATCCGCCAGTTTTGACACCGACAACGGCCTACAGGCAGAACATGTCCCCCGAGCGGAGAACAGCATTGCCGATGACCTGTCGAAACGCGCTACCCTCAAGTTGCCTGTGGAACCAGGTACCTTTGTACTTTAGTTAATACAACCATCCGTAGAGCCATCAGCAGGGCAGAACAAGCGAAGGAAGACAAGCCCCGACAAGTACATTCCCGCCGAGCTCCCAGGAGCCGCCGGCAAGGAGGTTGCCGGGTACCCCAAGCTTACCGAGGGGCAACTACCTCCGACGGGGCCCCGGGCCCTGACCATAGAGGCATCTGCCCCTGTGGCTGAAGATGTGCCTTTGTTCCTTGTGGTCGAGCCCCAGGCTCCGGCATGGGCGCAGCCCACCATCCGTTTCCTCCAAATAGGAGAGCTCAACGAGGAGCAGGAAGAAGCAGAGAAAGTAGCCCGTCGGTCCAACATGTACCTGTTTGTGGATGATACCCTGTACAAAAGGAGGCCGAACGGAGTCAGGCTGAAGTGCATTCCTCAAAAGGACGGACTAGAGCTGTTGGCAGAGATACATGGAGGTGCATGTGGCTCCCACATAGGGTCGAGGGCCCTTGCCGGCAATGCATTCCGGCATGGTTTGTTCTGGCCCACAGCCTTCCAGGATGCAGCTGCACTAGTAACCAAGTGTGAAGCGTGTCAGTTCCATTCGAAGAAGCTTCATCAACCAGGTCAAGCCCTTCAAACAATCCCTCTCTCCTGGCCATTTTCGGTCTGGGGGCTCGACATACTGGGCCCCTTCCCCCATGCTGTCGGGGGCTTTGAGTACTTGTACGTCGCAACCGACAAGTTCACAAAGTGGCCCAAAGTGGAGGCACTGAGGAAGGTGACAGCACAGTCAGCCGTCAAGTTCTTCAAGGGGCTAGTTTGTCGTTTTGGTGTGCTGAACAGGGTCATCCCCGACAACGGCATGCAGTTCACAAGCCGCACCTTGCTACCTCTTGAGCACTGCGTTGGATTTCCCCGAATAGGAGAGGATGATGTAGCAAAGTAGCGTAAGTATTTCCCTCAGTTTTTGAGAACCAAGGTATCAATCCAGTAGGAGGCCATGTTCGAGTCCCTCGTACCTACACAAAAACAATAGCTCCATGCAACCAACGCGATTAGGGGTTGTCAATCCCTTCACGGTTACTTACGGGGGTGAGATCTGATAGAGATGATAGATAATATTTTTCGTATTTTTGGTATAGAGATGCAAAGTGAAAAGTAAAAGGCAAAGTAAAAAAGCAAAGCAAGATTAAAGTGGTGGAGGTTGATATGATGAGAATAGACCCGGGGGCCATAGGTTTCACTAGTGGCTTCTCGTCCGAGTGATTGACAGAATTGAGTATAGTTATGAGAATATCTAGGTATAGCTATGAGAATATCTAGGTATGATCATGTATATAGGCATCACGTCCGAGACAAGTAGACCGACTCCTGCCTGCATCTACTACTATTACTCCACTCATCGACCGCTATCCAACATGCATCTAGAGTATTAAGTTAAAAACAGACTAACGCTTTAAGCAAGATGACATGATGTAGAGGGATAGTTTCATGCAATATGATAAAAAAACCATCTTGTTATCCTCGATGGCAACAATACTATATGTGCCTTGCTTCCCCTTCTGTCACTGGGAAAGGACACCGCAAGATTGAACCCAAAGCTAAGCACTTATCCCATGGCAAGAAAAACCAATCTAGTAGGCCAAACCAAACTGATAGTTCGAAGAGACTTGCAAAGATAACCAATCATACATAAAAGAATTCAGAGAAGATTCAAATATTATTCATAGATAGATTTGATCATAAACCCACAATTCATCAGTCTCAACAAACACACCGCAAAAAGAAGATTACATCGAATAGATCTCCACGAGAGAGGGGGAGAACATTGTATTGAGATCCAAAAAGAGAGAAGAAGCCATCTAGCTAATAACTTTGGACCCGAAGGTCTGAGGTGAACTACTCACACTTCATCGGAGGGGCTAGGATGATGTAGAAGCCCTCCGTGATGATGGCCCTCTCCGGCGGAGCTCCGGAACAGGCCCCAAGATGGGATCTCGTGGGTACAGAAGGTTGCGGCGGTGGAATTAGGTTTTTGGCTCCGTATCTGATCGTTTGGGGGTACGTAGGTATATATAGGAGAAAGGAGTACGTCGGTGGAGCACCGAGGGGCCCACGAGGCAGGGGGCGCGCCCTAGGCGGGCGCCCCCCACCCTCGTGACCGCCTCTTTGACTCCTTGGAGTAGGGTCCAAGTCTCCTGGATCACGTTCGGTGAGAAAATCACGTTCCCGAAGGTTTTATTCCATTTGGACTCCGTTTGATATTATGTTTCTCCGAAACACTGAAATAGGCAAAAACAGCAATTATGGGTTGGGCCTCCGGTTAATAGATTAGTCCCAAAGACAATATAAAAGCGGAAAATAAAGCCCAATATAGTCCAAAACAGTAGATAATATAGCATGGAGCAATCAAAAATTATAGATACGTTGGAGACATATCAGGCATCCCCAAGCTTAATTCCTGCTCGTCCTTGAGTAGGTAAATGATAAAAAAAGAATTTTTGATGCGGAGTGCTACTTGGCATAATTTCAATGTAAAACTTCTTAATTGTGGTATGAATATTCAGATTCGAAAGATTCAAGACAAAAGTTCACATTGACATAAAAAATAATAGTACTTCAAGCATACTAACAGAGTAATTATGTCTTCTCAAAATAACATGGCCAAAGAAAGTTATCCTTACAAAATCATATAGTCTGGCTATGCTCTATCTTCACCACACAAAGTATTTAAATCATGCACAACCCCGATGACAAGCCTAGCAATTGTTTCATACTTTAACATTTTCAAAACTTTTTCAATCTTCATGCAATACATGAGCGTGAGCTATGGATATAGCACAATATATGGAATAGAATGGTGGTTGTGGAGAAGACAAAAAGAGGGGAAGATAGTCTCACATCAACTAGGCGTATCAACGGGCTATGGAAATGCCCATTAATAGATATCAATGTGAGTGAGTAGGGATTGCCATGCAACGAATGCACTAGAGCTATAAATATATGAAAGCTCAACAAAGAAACTAAGTGGGTGTGCATCCAACTTGCTTGCTCACGAAGACCTAGGGCATTTTGAGGAAGCCCATCATTGGAATATACAAGCCAAGTTCTATAATGAAAAATTCCCACTAGTATATGAAAGTGATATCATAGGAGACTCTCTATCATGAAGATCTTGGTGCTACTTTGAAGCACAAGTGTGGTAAAAGGATAGTAACATTGTCCCTTCTCTCTTTTTCTCTCATTTTTTTGGGCCTTTCTCTTTTTTATGGCCTCTTTTTTTTCGTCCGGAGTCTCATCCCGACTTGTGGGGGAATCATAGTCTCCATCATCCTTTCCTCACTTGGGACAATGCTCTAAAAAATGATGATCATCACACTTTTATTTTTTCTTACAACTCAACAATTACAACTCGATTCTTAGAACAAAGTATGACTCTATAGGAATGCCTCCGGCGGTGTACCGGGATATGCAATGGATCAAGAGTGACATGTATGAAGAATTATGAACGGTGGCTTTGCCACAAATACGATGTCAACTACATGATCATGCTAGCAATATGACAATGATGGAGCGTGTCATAATAAACGGAACGGTGGAGAGTTGCATGGCAATATATCTCGGAATGGCTATGGAAATGCCATGATAGGTAGGTATGGTGGTTGTTTTGAGGAAGATATATGGTGGGTGTATGATACCAGCGAAAAGTGCGCGGTATTAGAGAGGCTAGCAATGGTGGAAGGAAGGGAAAAGTGTGTATAATCCATGGACTCAACATTAGTCATAAAGAACTTATGTACTTATTGCAAAAATCTAGAAGTTATCAAAACAAAGTATTACATGCATGCTCCTAGGGGGATAGATTGGTAGGAAAAGACCATCGCTCGTCCCCGACCGCCACTCATAAGGAAGACAATCAATAAACAAATCATGTTCCGACTTCATTACATAATGGTTCACCATACGTGCATGCTACGGGAATCACAAACTTTAACGCAAGTATTCTTTAAATTCACAACTACTCAACTAGCATGATTCTAATATCACCATCTTCATATCTCAAAACAATTATCAAGCTTCAATATTTTCTTAGTATTCAACGCACTCAAAAGAAAGTTTCACAAATCTTTGAATACCATTCATATTAATATTAAGCAAATTACCATGCTATTAACGACTCTCAAAATGATCTAAGTGAAGCATGAGAGATCAATAGTTTCTTCAAAACAAATCCACCACCGTGCTCTAAAAGATCTAAGTGAAGCACTAGAGCAAAAATTATCAAGCTCAAAAGATATAAGTGAAGCAAATAGAGCAAAACTATCAAGCTCAAAAGATATAAGTGAAGCACATAGACTATTCTATCAAATTCCAATTCATATATGGATCTCTCAAAATGTGTGTACAGCAAGGATGATTGTGGCACACTAACAAACAAAGACACAAATAATACAAGACGCTCCAAGCAAAACACATATCATGTGGTGAATAAAAATATAGCTCCAAGTAAAATTACCGATGGAAGTAGACGAAAGAGGGGATGCCTTCCGGGGCATCCCCAAGCTTTGAATTTTTGGTGTCCTTGGATTATCTTGGGGGTGCCATAGGCATCCCCAATCTTAGGCTCTTGCCACTCCTTGTTCCATAATCCATCGAAAGAATTTACCCAAAACTTGAAAACTTCACAACACAAAACTCAACAGAAATCTCGTGAGCTCCGTTAGAGAAAGAAAACAAAAGACCACTTCAAGGTACTGTAATGAACTCATTCTTTATTTATATTGGTGTTAAACCTACTGTATTCCAACTTCTCTATGGATTATAAACTATTTTACTAGCCATAGATTCATCAAAATAAGCAAACAACACACGAAAAACAGAATCTGTCACAAAAAATCAGAACAGTCTGTAGTAATATGTAACTAACGCAAACTTCTGGAACTCCAAAAAATCTACCAAAATAGGAAGACCTAGACAATTTGTTTAATGATCAGAATCAATTGGAATCAGTATTTTATCACGTTCTGGTGATTTTTAACAATTGTTTTCATTAACAGAAAGATTCTGGAAATTACAGCAAGAACAAATAACTATCATCCAAGAAGATCCTATAGGTCTAACTTGGCACAAACACTAATTAAAACACAAAACCACATCTAAATAGAAGGTAGATGGATTATTTATTCCTAAACTGAAGAAAAATCAAAAAAACTAAAATAAATTTGGGTTGCCTCCCAATAAGCGCTATCGTTTAACGCCCCTAGCTAGGCATAAGAGCGAGAATAGATCTAGGTATTGCCATCTTTGATAGGCAATCCATAAGTGGCTCTCATGATAGATTCATATGGCAATTTTACTTTCTTTCTAGGGAAGTGTTCCATACCCTTTTTTAATGGAAATTGAAATCTAATATTCCCTTCCTTCATATCAATAATTGCACCAACTGTTCTAAGGAAAGGTCTACCGAGAATAATAGGGCAAGAAGGATTGCAATCTATATCAAGAACGATAAAATCTACGGGAACATAATTCCTATTTGAAACAATAAGAACATCATTAATTCTTCCCATAGGTTTTTTAATAGTGGAATCCGCAAGATGCAAGTTTAGAGAGCAATCATCAAAGTCACGAAAATCTAGCAAATCACACAGGGTTTTGGAGATAGTGGAGACACTAGCACCCAAATCACACAAAGCATAGAACTCATAATCTTTAATTTTAATTTTAATAGTAGGTTCCCACTCATCATAGAGCTTTCTAGGGATAGAGACCTTCAACTCAAGTTTTTCTTCATAAGATTGCATCAAGGCATCAACAATATGTTCGGTCAAGGCCTAATTATGACTATAAGCATGAGGAGAATTTAGCACGGATTGCAACAAGGAAATACAGTCAATTAAAGAGCAACTTTCATAGTTAAATTCCTTGAGATCCAATATAGTGGGTTTAGCAACATCTAGATTTTTATTTCTTTCAATCCCACTTTTATCAATTTCATCATCAAGATCTAAATACTCCGAATTTTTCTAACACCTTCAAGGTAAAGGAAGATCATATTTAGTTTCATAAAGATTAATATTGCAAAACAAAGATTTGATAGGGAACACATCAATAACTTTTAGATCTTCATCTTGATTTTCATAGGAATTGGAAGAACACGCTTTAATAAAGGCATATTTGGAAGCACGCATCCTAGCGGTTCTTTGCTTGCACTCATCAATGGAAATTCTCATGGCTTTGAGAGACTCATTGATATCATTCTTAGGAGGAATAGATCTAAGCTTTAAATAATCAACCTCAAGTGAAATTCTATCAACGTTCTTAGCCAAATCATCAACTTTAAGCAATTTCTCTTCAAGCAAAGTATTAAAATTCTTTTGTGAATTCATAAACTCTTTAGCACCACTCTCAAATTCAAAGGGCATCTTATTAAAATTTCCATAAGAGTTGTTGTAGGAATTTCCATAATTATTAGAAGGATTACTAGGATAAGGCCTAGGATTAAAATTCCCTCTATACGCGTTGTTACCAAAATTATTCCTACCAACAAAATTCACATCCATAGATTCATTATTATTCTCAAACAAAGTAGACAAAGGAATATCATTAGGATCAGAAGAAACACTCTTGGTAGCAAATAATTTCATAAGGTCATCCATCTTTCCACTCAAAACATTAATTTCTTCTATCGCATGCACTTTTTTATTAGTAGATCTTTCAGTATGCCATTGAGAATAATTAACCATAATATTATCTAGGAGTTTAGTAGCATCTCCTAAAGGGGTTTCCATAAAAGTGCCTCCTGCGGCTGAATCTAAAAGATTTCTAGAAGCAAAGTTCAATCCAGCATAAAATTTTTGTATAATCATCCACAAATTCAAAGCATGAGTAGGACAATTACATATCATTAATTTCATTCTCTCCCAAGCTTGTGCAACATGTTCATGATCAAGTTGCTTAAAATTCATAATGTCGTTTCTAAGAGAGATAATCTTAGCGGGAGGAAAATACTTAGAGATAAACGCATCTTTGCACTTGTTCCAAGAATCAATACTATTTTTAGGCAAAGATGAAAACAAAGCTTTAGCACGATCTCAAAGTGAAAAAGGAAATAGCTTCAATTTAACGACATCATTATCGACATCTTTCTTCTATTGCGTAACACATAAATCAATGAAGCTATTTAGATGAGTAGCGGCATCTACACTACGAAGGCCGGCGAATTGATCTTTCATAACAAGATTCAACAAAGCAGTATTGATTTCAGAAGATTCAATATTGGCAAGAGGAGCAATCAAAATGCTAAGGAAATCATTATTATTGGTATTGGTGAAGTCACACAATTTGGTAGTATCTTGAGCCATCATGACAAACAAGCAATCCAACACACGAGCAAACAAAAGGCAAGCGAGAAAAAGGCAAGCGGGAAAAAGAGGAGGAGATTGGGAAAGAGAGGGCGAATAAACCGGCAAGGGTGAAGTGGGGTAGAGGAAAACGAAAGGCAATTGGCAACTAATGTAATGCGGGAGATAGGGATTGTGATGGGTACTTGGTATGTTGACTTTTTGCATAGACAACGGCGCCAGAAGTGGCTCGTTCTTAGGAGTCCAAATATTGACTTGCTCTTGCGTAAGCCTCCCTGGCAACGGCGCTAGAAATTCTTCTTGCTACCTCTTGAGCAATGCGTTGGATTTCCCTGAAGAGGAGAGGATGATGCAGCAAAGTAGCGTAAGTATTTCCCTCAGTTTTTGAGAACCAAGGTATCAATCCAGTAGGAGGCCATGCTCGAGTCCCTCATACCTACACAAAAACAATAGCTCCACGCAACCAACGCGATTAGGGGTTGTCAATCCCTTCACAGTTACTTACGAGGGTGAGATCTGATAGAGATGATAGATAATATTTTTCGTATTTTTGGTATAGATATGCAAAGTGAAAAGTAAAAGGCAAAGTAAAAATCAAAGCAAGATTAAAGTGATGGAGATTGATATGATGAGAATAGACCCGGGGGTCATAGGTTTCACTAGTGGCTTCTCTCAAGAGCATAAATATTCTACGGTGGGTGAACAAATTACTGTTGAGCAATTGACAGAATTGAGCATAGTTATGAGAATATCTAGGTATGATCATGTATATAGGCATCACGTCCGAGACAAGTAGACCGACTCCTGCCTGCATCCACTACTATTACTCCACTCATAGACCGCTATCCAGCATGCATCTAGAGTATTAAGTTAAAAACAGAGTAACGCTTTAAGCAAGATGACATGATGTAGAGGGTTAGTTTCATGCAATATGATAAAAACCACATCATGTTATCCTCGATGGCAACAGTACTATACGTGCCTTGCTGCCTGAGGGAGTCCTGGATTAGGGGGTGTTCAGGTAGCCGGACTATACCTTCGCCGGACTCCTGGACTATGAAGATACAAGATTGAAGACTTCGTCCCGTGTCCGGATGGAACTTCCCTTGGCGTGGAAGGCAAGCTTGGCGATGCGGATATTCAAGATCTCCTACCATTGTAACCGACTCTGTGTAACCCTAACCCTATCCGGTGTCTATATAAACCGGAGGGTTGTAGTCCGTAGGACAATCAACTCCATACACAACAATCATACCATAGGCTAGCTTCTAGGGTTTAGCCTCCTTGATATCGTGGTAGATCTACTCTTGTACTACCCATATCATCAATATTAATCAAGCAGGATTAGGGTATTACCTCCATCGAGAGGGCCCGAACCTGGGTAAAAACATCGTGTCCCTTGTCTCCTGTTACCATCCGACCTTGAGGCACAGTACGGGACCCCATACCCGAGATCCGCCGGTTTTGACACCGACATTGGTGCTTTCATTGAGAGTTCCTCTGTGTCGTCGCCTTTAGGCCCGATGGATCCTTTGATCATCAACAACGATGAGGTCCAGGGTGAGACTTTTCTCCCCAAACAGATCTTCGTCTTCGGCGGCTTCGCTCTGCGGGCCAATTCGCTTGGCCACCTGGAGCAGATCGAAAGCTACGCCCCTGGCCATCAAGTCAGGTTTGGAAGCTTAAACTACACGGCTGATATCCGCGGAGACTTGATCTTTGATGGGTTCGAGCCACGGCCAAGCGCGCCGCACTATCTCGAGGGGCATGATCTAGCTCTGCCTCCGAACGGTGTCCTGGAGGCCGCACACGCACCGGTTCCGACCCTTAACTCGGAGCCTATTGCGCCGACCGAGGATGAGCGGTTGGACGTCACCTTAGGAGCTACAATCTCAAAGGCGATCGAGCCAAACGCCAGCCCCGCACTCCGCGTGACTCATGACTCCGAACCCCCTGCGCCCCTGCCAATCGAATCTGATTGGGCGCCGATAATGGGGTTCACCGCCGCGGACATCTTTCAGCACTCGCCTTTCGGCGACATCCTGAATTCTCTCAAGTCTCTCTCTTTATCAGGAGAGCCCTGGCCGGACTACGGTCAGCGAGGATGGGATACGGACGATGAAGAAACTCAAAGCCCAGCCACCACCCACTTTGTAGCCACTGTCGACGATTTAACCGACATGCTCGACATCGGCTCTGAAGACATCGACGGTATGGACGATGATGTAGGAGACGAACTGGAACCAGCACCTGTAGGGCGCTGGAAGGCCACCTCGTCATATGACATATACATGGTGGACACTCCAAAAGATGGAGATGGCGATGGAACAGCGGGGGACGACCCCTCCAAGAAACAGCCAAAGCGCAGGCGTCAGCGGTGCCGCTCTAAATCCCGCCAAAGCAAAAACGGTGATTCTGGCACGGGAGATAATACTACCCCGGATAGTGCCAAAGAACACCTACCCCATCAAGACTCGGCACAGGAAGATGGAGAAGCCAGCCCTCATGAGAGAGCGGCAGACCGAGAGGTTGAGGATGATAACTATATGCCTCCCTCCGAAGACGAGGCAAGCCTAGATGACGACGAATTCGTTGTACCATCAGACCCCGCCAAACAAGAGCGTTTCAAACGCATGCTTTTAGCCACGGCAAACAGCCTCAAGAAAAAGCAGCAACAACTTAGAGCTGACCAAGATTTGCTAGCTGATAGATGGACTGAAGTCCTTGCGGCCGAAGAGTATGAACTCGAACACCCCTCCAAGAGTTACCCAAAGCGCAGGCCGCTACCCCGATCATAGGAGGAAGCGCCTACATCACCAGCGCACGACATGGCAGACCGGCCACCTCGTGGCTGCGACAGAGAGGCCTCTCGGCCCTCCACCCAAGCCATGCCCCGACGCCGCTCAACTAAGGCACGGGAAAACGCGCCAGACCTGCGAGACGTACTGGAGGATAAGGCAAGACAAACAAGATCGATCTACGGATCACGCAGGTGCCCTACGGCACGTGACGATGATCTTCACTCTGGATACGACAAGTCCGGCCGGGCCGAACACAACAGACATAGCTCTTCCGAGCTGCGTCGTGATATAGCCCAGTACAGGGGCGCCGCACACCCACTATGCTTCACAGATGAAGTAATGGATCATAAAATCCCAGAAGGTTTCAAACCTGTAAACATCAAATCATACGATGGCACAACAGATCCGGCGGTATGGATCGAGGATTATCTCCTTCACATCCACATGGCATCCGGCGATGATCTACACGCCATAAAATACCTCCCGCTCAAACTTAAAGGACCGGCCCGGCATTGGCTTAACAGCTTGCCAGCAGACTCAAACGGTTCTTGGGAGGACCTGGAAGCCGCATTCCTCGACAACTTCCAGGGCACCTACGTGCGACCACCGGATGCCGACGACTTAAGCCACATAGTTCAGCAGCCAGAGGAATCGGCCAGGCAATTCTGGACACGGTTCCTAACAAAGAAAAACCAGATAGTCGACTGTCCGGACGCAGAGGCCCTAGCAGCCTTTAAGCATAACATCCGCGACGAGTGGCTTGCCCGGCACCTGGGACAGGAAAAGCCGAAATCTATGGCAGCCCTCATGACACTCATGACCCGCTTTTGCGCGGGAGAAGATAGCTGGCTAGCTCGCAGTAATAACTTAGCTAAGAACCCTGGTAATTCAGATACCAAGGACAAAAGTGGCAGGACACGTCGGAATAAGCAAAAATGTCGCGTTAGTAGTGAAAGTAATGAAGATACGGCAGTTAATGCCGGATTCAGAGGCTATAAATCCGGTTAGCGGAAAAAGGCATTCAAGAAGAATACTCAGGGCCCGTCCAGTTTGGACCGAATACTCGACCGCTTGTGCCAGATACATGGCACCGCCAAAAGGCCAGCCAATCACACCAACAGGGATTGTTGGGTGTTCAAGCAGGCAGGCAAGTTAAGAGCCGAAAACAAAGACAAGGGGCTGCATAGCGACGACGAGGAGGAGCCCAGGCCGCCGAACAACAATGGACAGAAGGGTTTTCCCTCACAAGTGCGGACGGTGAACATGATATACGCAACCCACATTCCCAGGAGGAGTGGAAGCGTGCGCTACGGGACATATATGCGATGGAGCCAGTCGCCCCAAAGTTCAACCCATGGTCCTCCTGCCCGATCACCTTTGATCAAAGGGACCAACCCACTAGCATCCGTCATGGCGGCTTCACCGCATTGGTTCTTGACCCAATCATCGACGGATTTCATCTCACAAGAGTCCTCATGGACGGCGGCAGTAGCCTGAACCTGCTTTACCAGGATACAGTGCGAAAAATGGGCATAGATCCCTCAAGGATTAAGCCCACAAAAACGACCTTTAAAGGATGTATACCAGGTGTAGAAGCCAATTGTATAGGCTCAGTAACACTTGACGTGGTCTTCGGATCTCCGGATAATTTCTGAAGCGAAGAGTTAATCTTCGATATAGTCCCGTTTCGCAGTGGCTATCACGCCCTGCTCGGACGAACCGCATTCGCAAAGTTCAATGCGGTGCCGCACTATGCATATCTCAAGCTCAAGATGCCAGGCCCTCGAGGAGTAATCACGGTCAATGGAAACACCGAACGCTCCCTCCGTACGGAGGAGCACACGGCGGCTCTCGCAGCGAAAGTAAAAAGCAGCCTTCTTAGGCAACTCTCCAGTACGACCGTTAAAAAGCCGGACACTGCCAAGCGCGCCCGGAGTAACCTACAACAAGACCGCCTGGCACGTTCCGAGCAGGCGTAGCAATGCGGCCCCAACCCCAGCCCTCGCGACATAGCGAAACCAGTACCTCGCGTACACAACTACGCCCTTGAAATACCTTGGGCACAGGGGAAGGGGCACAATAACGGCACACCCAAAATACGGCTTAAAACATACTAGGGGCTGTCGGATTCTTTTTTTTCTTACTTTCAGGACTCGACACTTCGGACGACCTGTTCGGCAATTCGACTGCCGCACAAACGATGCAAGATCCAGGGAAGCAGACAAGCCATGCCGCATTATGGAACCCCCAGGTGGTCTCTGTTACGAGCAGTATACCTGTTTTGAATTATTTTCCGCGGCCTGCCCCTGGTCAGGACATGTTAAATAGTCCAATATCTTTTTGCTTATCGCACTACCTGTATCGTTCGGCTTTGATAAATAGCCGCTCTATAAACAATGCATAGCTTTTCGTCTATTTTTTTGCATAATCCTATTTTCATATATATGTTTATTAAATGACATGATTGCATCCGTACACCATGGTACGGCAAACATGCCAGGGGCTTCAGTACCCCTCATTATGGTGTGAGAAGTCCGTACACTTTCACAAGTGCGGCACCCCGAACTTATAGCACTATATGCATTGGCTCCGAATCATGATTTGGGTCAATAGTTGGTTTGCCCGGCTCTTATGTTTTGGTGCCTTACGTTCCGCTATATCGGCTAAGGTAGCACTAGGAGAACCACTGCGATTGTGCCCCGGTTCAGCCGGGTTAAGCACCTCAGTGGAGAAAGCTAAAACTGACTGTCATGATGAGGCGAGAGACCGGTCGCTATTCGAGAGGTTTTTAGAGTCCCTAAAGACTTATGCCGCTTCGAGCGAGGAGCTGGCTTTGTCTAGCCAAGGCGTGGATAGCGCCCCAAATTCGGTCTTCCGAACTAGGGGCCTCGCCAAAATTTAAAATTATAAAGTTCTATGGCTAAGTGAGAGTGTTCAAGCATTATAGTCCAACTGCCTGGTTCATTGTGCTGAGCGCCTCCCTCGAAGGACCCAACCATGGGAAAAAGAGCGCTCAGGTTTATCCCGAACACCCCAGCACTAGTGGCACGGGGGCAGAAGCCGACGACTGGCCATCTCTCAATTTTTGATAAACGGCCGCACAGAAAATAATATTTTAAATTCAATAAGCATTGCTTAGCGCATATGACAAGTTTTCAGCGCACAGGATAAACACGAGCGAGTTCATTCAAAAATTACATCCTTGGTACATTCATCCGCCACAAGGCGGGCACCTGCAAGGACATCCTTGTAGTAGTTCTCGGGCTTGCGATGCTCCTTCCCCGGCGGCGGCCCGTCCTTCACAAGCTTCTCACCGTCCAGCTTACCCCAGTGCACCTTTGCACGGGCAAGCGCCCTCCATGCACCTTCAATGCAAACGGAGCACTTGATGACCTCGAGCCTTGGACAGGCCTCCACCAGCCGCTGCACCATCCCAAAATAGTTCCCAGGCAGGGCCTCTTCGGGCCACAGCCGAACTATGAAGCCCTTCATGGCCTGTTCCGCCGCCTTGTGGAGCTCGACCAGCTGTTTCAGCTGGTCACTCAAGGGCACAGGGTGTCCGGCCTCAGAATACTGAGACCAGAACACCTTCTCCGTCGAGCTGCCCTCTTCAGCTTGGTAGAATGCGGCGGCGGCGGATACGCTATGGGGAAGATCTGCGAATACCCCTGGAGAGCTCCGGATTCGGGTAAGTAACAAGTAGTTTACTTTTATATTTCTGCTTTGCATAAAGAATGCCTTACCCGCTGTTATCTTCCTCATCTCCTCCAACTCTTGGAGGGCCTTTTGGGCTTCGGCCTTGGCAGACTTGGCGGTCTCAAGGGCCGACGCGAGCTCGGATGCTTGCGCCTTTGACTCAAGCTCCAAACTCTCATGTTTTTTCATGAGAGCCTGAAGCTCTTGCTGCACCTCGCCGACCTGAGCCCCAAGTCTCTCTCGCACGGTGCGCTCCGCGGCCGTTTTCTTTTCGGCATCAGACAGCGCCTGCTTGAGGGTCGCCACCTCAGTCGTGGCCCCTACAATAAGCAGTACAATCCTGTTATTTTTTGCAATCACGCCTTTTTATAGGCACTTTTTCTGTAAGTTATTTCTTACCTTCCTTTTCCTCGAGCTGCCGCTTGGCAAGGCCGAGCTCTTGCTCGGTCCGCCCGAGGTCCTGTGTCAGGACACCCACCTCCGCAGTCAGTGCGGCGATGGATAGCAGCGAAGCCTGCATACGCATATTTACTCTTTTTTGTTAGACTCCTGCGAAATTTAATAGATCCTCTATTAGGCTTTTCTTTCCGAACGCCAAAAAGAGCATCAGGGGCTACTGTCTATGTGGTTATATTCTTGCATATTTTTTTCTTACCTCGAAGCCTGTTAGAAGGCTAGCGCAAGCTTCGTTCAGTTCGCTGTTGGCAGACTGAACCTTCCGGATCACCGTACTCATGATAGTACGGTGCTCCTCGTCGATGGAGGCGCCGTCAAGCAGCAACAGCAGATTGTCTGGCCCCTCCGTTTGGACGGAGGCCACCGGCTCAGAAGGCTTGCTCATTTTGGAAGGAGTTCGCCTACCGCGGTCCGGAACTGTTGAAGATTCCGGCGCGGTGTCCGGCACAAAGCCAGACTCGGAGCCCTGGGGGGTCTTGTCCCCTTTATTCCTAGGATCCGGGAGGTCGCCTTTCGGCTCCTCCAGGCCACCTCCTCCTGCCCCGGAGCTCGTTGCAACGCCACTTCGGCGTCATCTGTAGTGCGAGGGGAGACGGCGGGCGGAACTGAGTTCATGTTCGACGAATCCAGGGAGCCGCTCGACGAATCGTCGAGTCCGGCCCGGGGCGGGCTGCACAAGCATGTTCGGCATTATGGAAAGCTGAACGACCTAGTAATATCATGAGACACTCTGATATCCGAATACTTACAATTTCGCCGGGCGCTTGGCCTTGTTCGGCCACTCCTCGTCGTCCTCATCGGCGTCGGGGGAGTAGTCCGGCGGAGGGGGCTTCCTCTTTCTGGACCCTCCGGCCTCCCCCGTTGGGGCGGCCTTCCCTTTTTCTCCTCCCCCCGCTGGAGGGGGTGAGGTTTTTTCTTCTTCCTCCTCCTCGTTTTCACGGGAGGAGGGCGTCTCGGACTCGTCGGATGACGAGTCTGACACCACCACATTACGGGCACTCTTTCGAGTCCCCTTGGCCTTCTTCTTCTTGGCCTTCTTCTCCGACACCACATAAGGCGCCGGAACCGGCAGCTTCACTAGGAGAGCAGGGGATGGGTCTTCGGGCAAGGGAGCCGGACAGTTGATCGGTCCGGACGTCGCCTGCCAAGCCTGTCAAAGGTAGGGGAGTTTAGATCCCGCATAGAGTCAAACTATGAAAAAGAAAAACTTAACATCCTGTAAAAGATGAAAGCAGCTTACCTCGCTAGCGTGACGCTGCGAGCTGTATCCGCGGTCCTCGGAAGCGGATGCGGGAGCCTCGGCGCCCTTGAACAACACCTTCCAGGCATCTTCGTACGTCGTGTCGAAGAGCCTGTTGAGAGTTTGGTGCTGCGCCGGATCGAACTCCCACAGATTAAAATCCCGTTGTTGGCACGGGAGGATCCGGCGGACGAGCATAACCTGGACTACATTAACAAGTCTAATTGGCTTGTTCACCAGGGACAGGATGCATGACTGTAGTCCGGTCACCTCTTTTTCGTCACCTCACGACAGGCCCGTCTCTTTCCAGGACGTGAGCCGTGTGGGGGGTCCGGATCGGAACTCGGGGGCTGCGATCCATATCGGATCGCGTGGCTCGGTGATGTAAAACCACCCGGATTGCCTCCCCTTCAGGGTCTCCACAAAGGAGCCCTCGAGCCATAGGACGTTGGCCATCTTGCCCGCCATGGCACCTCCGCACTCCGCCTGGCTGCCGCGCACCACCTTGGGCTTGACGTTGAAAGTCTTGAGCCATAGGCCGAAATGGGGGCGGACGCGGAGGAAAGCCTCACACACGACGATAAACGCCGAGATGTTGAGGATGAAGTTCGGGGCCAGATCGTGAAAATCCAGGCCGTAGTAGAACATGAGTCCCCGGACAAATGGGTGGAGTGGAAAACCCAGTCCGCGGAGGAAGTGGGGAAGGAACACTACCCTCTCATGGGGCCTTGGGGTGGGGAGAAGCTGCCCCTTTTTGGGAAGCCGGTGCGCGATGTCCTTAGACAGGTATCCAGCCTTCCTTAACTTTTTCACTTGGACCTCCGTGACGGAGGAGACCATCCACTTGCCTCCTTCTCCGGACATTGCTGGAGAAGGTTGAGGTGGGAAGAGCGGGCTTGGGCGCTGGAGCTCGAGTGCGCAGGAGATGGATAGGCAAAGGAGGAAGAAGGCGTAGGTAAAAAAAGGTGGATCCTTATCCCCTTATATGGGCGGATGCGGTTATGCGTCCCCACCTACCTAATAAAACTCGCTTGCCTCCCAAGCGCCGTGGTAAATGGCGTTGTTGGGTTACCCATGTCCGTATTGATGAGAATCCCGTAAAAAGGGCACACGATCTCTGCTTTGACAAGACGTGCCAAGGAAACCGACTCGCAAAACGTGCTGAGGTGGAAAAATAGAAACAATTCGAGTAAAGGACTTGGCCGTAGTGTGGTGACGCACTGTGGAATACGTCAGCAGATTTGATTTGTGTTAATATTATTCTCTCTATGGCAATATGTGGAAATTTATTTTGCAGAGCCGGACACTATTCTTGGTGTTTATAAATCTTCTATGAAGGACTTGGAGGAGGAACCCGCCTTGCAATGCCGAAGACAATCTGCGCGCCGAACTCGTCGTCATTGAAGCCTGGTTCAGGGGCTACTGAGGGAGTCCTGGATTAGGGGGTGTTCGGGTAGCCGGACTATACCTTTGCCGGACTCCTGGACTAAGAAGATACAAGATTGAAGACTTTGTCCCGTGTCCGGATGGAACTTTCCTTGGCGTGGAAGGCAAGCTTGGCGATGCGGATATTCAAGATCTCCTACCATTGTAACCGACTCTGTGTAACCCTAACCCTATCCGGTGTCTATATAAACCGGAGGGTTGTAGTCCGTAGGACAATCAACTCCATACACAACAATCATACCATAGGCTAGCTTCTAGGGTTTAGCCTCCTTGATCTCGTGGTAGATCTACTCTTGTGCTACCCATATCATCAATATTAATCAAGCAGGAGTAGGGTATTACCTCCATCGAGAGGGCCCGAACCTGGGTAAAAACATCGTGTCCCTTGTCTCCTCTTACCATCCGGCCTTGACGCACAGTACGGGACCCCCTACCCGAGATCCGCCGGTTTTGACACCGATACTGTCCCTTCTGTCACTGGGAAAGGACACCGCAAGATTGAACCCAATGCTAAGCACTTCTCCCACGGCAAGAAAAATCAATCTAGTAGGCCAAACCAAACTGATAGTTCGAAGAGACTTGCAAAGATAACCAATCATACATAAAAGAATTCAGAGAAGATTCAAATATATTCATAGATAGACTTGATCATAAACCCACAATTCATCGGTCTCGACAAACACAACGCAAAAATAAGATTACATCAAATAGATCTCCACAAGAGAGGGGGAGAACATTGTTTTGAGATCCAAAAAGAGAGAAGAAGCCATCTAGCTAATAACTATGGACCCGAAGTTCTGAGGTGAACTACTCACACTTCATCGGAGGGGCTAGGATGATGTAGAAGCCCTCCGTGATGATGGCCCTCTCCGGTGGAGCTCCGGAACAGGCCCCAAGATGGGATCTCGTGGGTACAGAAGGTTGCAGCCGTGTAATTAGGTTTTTGGCTCCGTATCTGATCGTTTGGGGGTACGTAGGTATATATAGGAGAAAGGAGTACGTCGGTGGAGCACCGAGGGGCCCACGAGGCAGGGGGGCGCGCCCTAGGGGGGGCGCCCACCACCCTCGTGACCGCCTGTTTGACTCCTTGGAGTAGTGTCCAAGTCTCCTGGATCACGTTCGGTGAGAAAATCACTTTCCCGAAGGTTTTATTCCGTTTGGACTCCGTTTGATATTCTATTTCTCCGAAACACTGAAATAGGCAAAAAAACAGCAATTCTAGGCTGGGCCTCCGGTTAGTAGGTTAGTCCCAAAAATAATATAAAAGTGGAAAATAAAGCCCAATATAGTCCAAAACAGTAGATAATATAGCATGGAGCAATCAAAAATTATAGATACGTTGGAGACGTATCACACCTTCATGCAGTACATCCAGGACCTGGGCAGCAAGGTCTGTTTCACTTCAGTGGCACACCCACGGAGCAACAGCCAAGCGGAGAGGGCAAATGCTGAAGTACTACGAGGCTTGAGGACAAAGACCTTTGACAGGCTGGACAAGTGTGGAAGGCGCTGGATTGATGAGTTGCAGGCGGTTCTTTGGTCGATCAGAACGACGCCAAATTGAGCCACTGGCTAGACGCCCGTTGCCCTGGTATACGGGGCAGAAGCAGTTCTCCCCACGGAACTCACATACGGGTCACCTCGAGTGCTCGCTTATGACGAGCTTGAGCAAGAGCAGTTGTGCCAAGATGACGCAATGCTCCTTGAGGAAGATCGTCTTCGGGCGGCTGTGTGAGCTGCATGCTACCAGCAAGCCTTGCGCCGCTACCATAGCCGCAAGGTTCATGCCCAAAGTTTTGAGGAAGGCGACCTTGTTCTTCAGCGCGTTCAGTCGGCCTAGAATTCCAACAAGTTGACGCCAAAGTGGGAAGGCCCTTATCGGGTAATACGAGTCACCAGGTCGGGCGCAGTCCGCCTGGAGACCGAAGAACATCTTCGTAAGTTTTACCCATAAGGCGCGGTTGCCGGGCCTCCCGGCAAACCATCTTTTGTACAAGCCTTGCTGACAAGGCATGTGATCCTTTGTACAGAGCCAGGCGAAGACCCTGAGCATAAATAAATGAAGCGCTGGCGCCCTAAGTTTTAGCATGCATGTTAGGTTAAGTCTCTCTTTGGTAGGGTTGATAGTGCCCAACGGCAACTAACCCCTAGCATAGAGGTCGGGTGTGTGTCTTTCCGTCCTTTCCAGTATTTTCTTTGGTTCGCAGGCTGCACAGGCGTTTCTGCTAAGCCATTTAAGGGCAGGGAGATGGATCGACATCCCCGACACCGGCAAGCCATTGCCGGGGGGCTACAGATTCAAGCACCCGACCACAGCAAGCGAAGGTTGCTGGGGGCTGCAGATTCAGATAAGTCCGTTATCCCCTGTTACGCATTTCCGTACGGAATTGGAATGTATGAAGCCTCATTTATTCCTGGGCCATCGTGCTCCCCCTTTCCTGTGCCCAAGAACTATTCCCTGGGCCGGAACTTGGTTCTAGTTGCGATGACGAGGAAGCAAACTAAGGACCTAACCCTACTTCACCCCTGCCTCCGCCGAGGGCGTGATTATGGTCGTGAATGAAGTGGGGGGTCGGCAAGGCATGTTGCCAGGCGACAATGTTTATCTTAAAAATAACAAGGATTCATTCCTTGGCATGGGCCTCGCTCACACACAAAGAACCCAGCAAGCACCCTTTTTCATTAATATGTTCCAAACAGGTACAGTTCGTACGGAATGTAAACATGAGCAAGGAGGTTACAAGGTTTAAATCTAACAAGTGCCTGCAGGCTTAAAAACTAAAAAAGGATAAGTGCCCCGTGATCTCCGTTCTTGCCCCTTTCCTCCCAGGTGCGGCAGGTGAAGGCAAAAAGGAGGCGACGGGGAATGCGCTGATGGAGAGCTTGACGAGGAAGACCCTCGTCATGGTGCGTGGCCGAGGGAGGAGGGTGGCGCGGTAAGTCGGAGTCGACGTCCTCTCGCCTGACGCCCTCGTCGCCGTTGTCGCTCTCCTCCTCGTCACTCCCGCTTGAGGAGGAGTCTTCATCATCGGAGGAGCTCTCCATGCAGCACATTAAGTGGGTTCCCAAGTGCCCAAAGACCTTGACGGAGAGCAGGCCGTTCTCCATCAATTTAAAGTGGAGAACGAGCCCCTCCAACAGGCTATGGGCACGAGCAAAGGCCTTCCATCCACGATGAAGATACATGACGTGAGGGACGGGGAAGTCGATGTCGACCCGTATGCTGCCATTCCCACAGCCCCTCATATGCAGCCTCAAAGCCTGTGGCGGGTCGAGCTCCATCTCCCGAGCGAATGCAGTAGGGAGACGAAGACGACGACGCACTGGCCTGTACAGCCTGATGAAGAATGCGCGGGCTGGTCTCCGACATGGCCCTCCATTGGGGGAGGGGCCGCTGGCAGAGGCGAGGTCGGTGCACCACCCCATCCTCCTCTTCCCCAAGGGCCACGGCGGGCTCGGCCTCGCCCCCTCCCCCTTCCTCTCATGGCTGGCTCCGCCGCCACGAGCTCTTGGTAAGGAGGGGCACGCTGTCGAGCAGAGGCCCTCGTCGCCGCCGTCGGAGTGCCGACGCTCCCTCTCGCCATAATAGAAGGAAGGAAGGAGCCAAGGTGGAAGGAGATGAATGATGAAGGATGGAGGGGTGCCATCCCCCTCCCCTTCTTATAAAGGGTCGGGGTCGGGGCTCGGCCTCCCCACTTAACCAATCCGATCACCAAGGGCACAAGGGATTGAGACCGACCCGCTGCTCTAATCAGCGACGGCCCGGTTTCCCGCCTCGCCATTTAGGGCCCGTGCCCCCCGCGTCCACCGCCTACCATTTTCAAGGCATGGGTGACACGTGGCGAGCAAGCCAAAGTCGAGAAGACAAGTCAAGCGGCCGTTTTTCACCTCGTGATCGTGGGGCACGGGCATCTTGAAGGCCACGACTCGAGTCCACTTAGTAAATTAGCCGTGTCCCTGCGTTTTCCTCTTTTTATGGGGAAGGCGCGGACCGCCTCTTTACCATGATGTGACGCATGAGGGCAGCAACCGCCCCATGCATGACCCCCACGTCACGCATTCAGAGCAGGTCGTGGGGAAGCGCAACGAGCAAGGGAGTTCCTCCAGTAAAAATTCCGCCTCAGGCGCGACCGCGCACCGTTCTGGGCCTCACACAATAACGCCCCGCGCTTATATGTGGCCTAGGCCCGGGGGCTCCTGTCGGTGTACAAAAGTAGGGGTCCCTTTTGTACCCCTTTACTTGTGCACGGGCAGTCGCAGCCCCACGCCTGTGGCCACGCTTGGTGGGGCAGAAGAGGCAAAGGTTACCAGGGCTGCGCTCCAGACCAGAAGCAAGAAGAGCTGAGGGGCGAGGTGAAGCTCCCCCGGCAAGGCCCTTCCCGGGGAGGCCTTCGCGGCCCTGGCAAGAACCTTGCCGGGGCGACTTGCCCAACACCAGCAGGGCTGCCGCCCTTGAGCCTAAGAGTTCTGACGCCCTCAACCACGTTGGAACCTAGGCTTGGGAAGCGCCTCCATGGTGGTATGCAGATCTTTGTGAAGACTAATAACATACAAGACTAGATGAGAATCAGAAGATGCGGATCCTCGGTGAGATCCTCACCAAGGATACCCACGCCCCCCCCCCCCCCCCGGCAAGACCCTTAGCGGGGACGCCCACGACGCCGTGGCAAGACCCTTGTCAAAGACATCCGCGGGGCCACGGCCAGGCCCACGCCTGCCAAGACTCCACCGCCATTCCCATGCAGCTGCCAGCCCACCACCCAGGCGAGCACCTGCGTGGCGACGTGCGACATCTCGGCCAACTCAGCAAGCACCTGCGTGGTGGCATGCAGATCTTCATGAAGACGCTGCCATTGCACCAACTCAGCAGCCAGCCAGCCAGCGTGGCACTACGCGCCTTGTCAGCTCAGACGCGCGTCGAAGCCAGGCGAGGCGGCGACATCTGGACAATCTTCCTTGCCATCCCCGATAAAGCAAGAAGGGCACGCCGGCAGTGCATTAAATGTGTTTGTCCTATGACGCCAGGAGATAGACTCAACTACTATACAACTTTCCACCTCTTGTGTGCCACTGTGGCAGCCCCTTTTACTATAAAAGGAGGCCCGCGGCGTACAAATTGAGGATTCGGACTTTTTGGAACCGACACACCTTGTAGCTAGTCCAGGAACACCAGATAAACATAAACCATCAGGAGTAGGGTATTACACATCACTTGCGGCCCTAACCTGGATAATCCCCCTGCGTTGATCTCTCAATCCCGCTCTTCCAACAGCCCCGCGCCCGCCAATCGTAGCAAAAGGGATTCCTTGTGATCCCGTAGGTGTCGTTTCCCCTGACACTATCTTGGAAATCTTTTGTGATTGTGAGCCCCCATCAAAATATTATATGCCAAAATTGTTGACGTTGGACAAGGAAGACAACATAATGGTTTATGTTTGTTCATATTCACATAGAAGTTATATTGTCATAGATCCTTCAACCTGTGGTGCTTGCGCCCCATCTTTGCTAGCCAAAACCACCGTACCAAGTAGAGATACTACTTGTGCATCCAAAAACCCTTAAACCCAAATCTTATCTTCAAGAGTCCACCATACCTACCTAAGGATTGAGAAAGATCCTTCATGTAAGTTGTCATCGGTGCAATAAGGCAACAAAAATTGATTCTAAAAGTGTGAGATCATTTAGTGTAAGAGAAAATTGAGCGTTGTACGAACTTGTGATGGTGAAGAATAAAATCGACGGACTGCATAATAAAGGTTGCCATCACAAGGGGCAATACAAAACGTGACGTTCTTTTGCACTAAGGGGTTGAGCATACAAACAAATAAGCACATAGCAATGTCTCCTTCCCTCCACGAAGGGCCTATCTTTTAATTTTATGTATTTACTTTTATGCAAAGAGTCAAAGTTTTTCTCTCTATTCCTTTTTATTTTTCTTCTTTGGCAAGCATCATGTGGTGAGGAAAGATCTAGGCACATATGTTCAGTTGAATATGGGTAGCATGAGTTATTATTGTTGACATCACCCTTGAGGTGAATACGTTGGGAGGCAGAACAATAAGCCCCTATCTTTCTATGTGTCCGGTTGAAATGTTTTGCTCATGTGTGTGCGGTGAGTGTTAGCAATCATAGAAGACTATATGATGGTTGAGTATGTGGAGCTCTTACTTAAACTCTGTTGAATAAGTTGAATTACAATTGCTTGGTGACTGAGAATATAGGTTGTTGAGTTTCAAGAGAATTCATTGTTTGAACCTTAACATGTGAATTGGTTGCTACTTTAACATGAGAAGTTTTATAAGAAACAATTGCTATTATGATGCTAGGAAAAGTGATTGAAATTATCATTGATCAAACGTATGCACTTTGCTAGCATTCACACTTCATAAATTATTTTCTTTTATCATTTACCTACTCGAGGACGAGTAGGAATTAAGCTTGGGGATGCTGAAACGTCTCCAACATATCTATAATTTATGAAGTATTCATGCTGTTATTTTATCATTCTTGTATGTTTTTCAATCATTTTGTAGCAACTTCATATCGTTTTTTGGGACTAACCTATTGACCAGTGCTCAATGCCAGTTGTTGTTTTTTTCTTGTTTTTTACATCGCAGGAAATCAATATCAAACGGAGTCCAAACACCGCAAAACTTTTTGTGGATTTTTTTACGGACTAGAAGACCACCAATGGACCAGAGCAGCACCTGGGGGTGCCCCGAGGGGGGCACAACCCGTTGTGCCCAACTCGGTGGCCTCCCGCACCCCCTCTTTATCCTATAAATTCACAAATATTCCAAAAACCCTGGAGGTTACCCTAGATCGGATGTTCTGCCGCCGCAGGCCTCTGTAGCCACCGTAAACCAATCTAGACCTCGTTCCGGCAGCCTGCCGGAGGGGGAATCATCTCCGATGACCATCTTCATCATCCCGGCGGCCACCACAATGAGGAGGGAGTAGAACACCCTCGGGGTCGAGGGTTTGTACCAGTAGCTATGTGTTTAATCTCTATCCTCTCTCTCGTGTTCTTGAGATGTCACGATCTTGATGAATCACGAGCTTTGTCAATATAGTCGGATCATACGGTGTTTTTCCCTCTATCTTGTGACGAATTGAGTTTTCTCTTTGAGATTTCGTTTTATTGGATTGAATACTTTTATGGATTTGAGAGCACTTGATATATGTCTTGCAAATGAATACTCGTGGTGACAATGGGGTATTATTTTGATTCACTTGATATATATTTTGGCACTCAACACGCGGATTCCCGAGGTGACATTGGGGTATATGCATAGGGGTTGATGCATGTTCTCGTCTTTTCTTTATCCAGTAGAAATCTTGGGGCACTCTTTGAGGTTCTTTGTGTTGGATTGAGTATTATGAATCTGAAATTATTTGGTGTTATTTTAGTATGAACTCTTGGATAGATCAATCGGAAAGAATAGCTTCGAGGTGGTTTCGTACCCTACAAACGGTTTCTTCTTATGTTCTCCGCTAGATAGGAACTTTGGAGTGATTCTCCGCTAGATAGGGGTTGTTATATGATCCAATTATATTAACACTACTGAGAGATTGCACTTGTGAAAGTACGGACCCTAGGCCTTGTTTTTAAGCATTGCGATACCGTTTTTGTGCCCGTTTAATATTTGCTTCCTTGCTTTTTTTATTTATTCATATTATAAAAATATATTTCTACCATCAATATTACACATTTTTCACCATCTCTTCACCGAACTAGTGCACCTATACAATTTGCCATTGTATTGGGTGTGCTGGGGACACAAGAGATTTCGTGTATTTGGTTGCAAGGTTGTTTGAGAGAGACCATCTTCATCCTACGCCTCCCACGGGTTGATAAACCTTAGGTCATCCACTTGAGGGAAAATTGCTACTGTCCTGCAAAATTGTGCGCTTGGAGGCCCAACACGTGTCTACAAGAATAAAGTTGCATAGTAGACATCAATACTTATCTCTACTGTATTGCATCATCCTCACCTCTTCAAGGAAATCCTAACGCAGCTCAAAAGTAGCAGGTAGATTTCTCTGGTGCCATTGCTGCGGAGACATCATCAACATCTATCAAATACCATCACATAAACTTTTATCTCCCTACATTTACATTATTTGCCATTTGCCTCTCATTTTCATCTCCCCCACTTCTAAAACATGTGTACGAAAACACAAAAATATTTTTTGTTTGCCTTTTTTCTTGTTTGCTTGTTTGCTTGCCTTTTGCCTTCATGTCAATACACCAGAAACTAGAAAAAGAACTAGGAAAATTAAAGACATATGGATCCTTATCCACTTGCTAAGTTTTTCAAAAGATCCAATTATGTTGAACCAATTGCTAGTGGGTTGAGTGTACTAGATTATCTTTATGAAGTTTTGCTTGAAGATCGTGAATCTAAATTTTTTTATGAAGTGTTAGAAGAAAAAATTTATAAGTGATTCATGATAGCTCTTTGAATGAAAAGCATGATTGGAATGATGTTATTATAAATTATATTAATGTCAATTGAGTTAATGATATGCAAAACCCCAAGCTTGGGGATGATGATTTTGTTATGTCCACTACTTATTGCAATAATCATGATTGGGTTGATAATGCTTCTTATTATTTTGAAAATTTATTTAAGCCTCGTGATGAATATGTTATTGATAATAACGTTTGCAATAATATTGAAAGTGGGTTTGGAAGAGCGTCGTCTTTAGGAAATAATGGTCCCACTACTTTGAAGAATTATGGATCTTGTAATGTTTTTGATAAAGGTGGGTTTGGAGAGGTCATGACTTTAGTTGATGTTAATCCCACTATCTTGGAAGATTATAAGACTTTTATGCATGTGGATCGTGAAGAGAAAATTTTATATTATAGCTATATTGTTGAATTTGATTATAATCCTACATGTAATTATTATGAGAGAGGAAAATCTTGTTGTAGAAATTTTCACGTTACTAAATTACCTCTCGTTATGTTGAGATTTTGTCAATGTTTTATTCCACTCCTTTGCATATGCTAGAAACTTCTTGTCTTGATAATTTTTTTCCTATTAAATGCCTATGCATAGGAAGTATGTTATACTTAAATGTGTTTGTCGCATATTCTATGGTGCTCACTTTCTGCTTTAGTTCTTGTCTTTTAAGTGAGCATCATTAATATCCCAAGCCTATCTTAATGGGTATAAATAAAGAGCTTGTTGGGAGACAACCCGAAAATTACATTTTTCTGGTTTTTGTGTGCACACAATTATGGTTGTGTTTTTGTGTATTAATTAGTGTTTGTGCTGAGTAAAGCATTTGGGATAATTTGGTTGATAGTTGCTTTGATTTTTTGCAAAAAATATAAACTTTTGCGTCCTGTAGCAAAATTGTTAAAATTTGCTGGAGCACGATAAACTTCTGAATTTTTTACACATGATTTATATACAAATTTCTCACGTTGTCCTAATTTTGAATAATTTGTGGAGCTACAAAAGTATGGTCATTGTTCGAATTATTACAGATTGTTCTGTTTTTGACAGATTTTGTTTTCATTGTGTTGTTTGCTTGTTTTGATGAACCTGATTGTATCGGGGGGTATAAGCCATGGTGAAGTTAGAATATAGTAGGTATAATGCAATAATGAAATATGAATGGTTTTACAACACTACTTAAAGTTGTGCTTTGATTTGTTATACTAATGGATCACATGAAAGTTTTGTTAAGTTTTGTGTGCTGAAGTTTTCAAGTTTTGGGTGAGATCACGATGGATGAAGGAATAAGGAGTGGCAAGAGCTTAAGATCGGGGATGCCCGAGGCACTCCAAGGTAATATTCAAGGACTCCCAAGAAACTAAGCTTGGGGATGCCCAGCATCTTATATATACTAATTGGAAGTACCATAGGAGACTCCACGTTAATCCTAAAGAAACAACATTAATAATTGTAGGATTATTAAATGTATGACTAGGATAAAAAAGATCTATACTAGCAGTCCTAGGAGGTTACGGTACAAAAAATGTGTACGTATATCTTCCGAATAGACACGTTGCCGTGTTTAAAAGAAAAGCTTAGACACGGTACCTCCAACCATAAAAAAGAAATAAAAAATGCCTCATGCCAACATGTCTCCATTTATTGACCATTGGCCTGATCGTACGACTTAGTAAATAGATTTACACTAGACACATTACCTCCGACCACCATGGAAAAGCAATTAAAAAAGCACCACGCTAACACATCTCCATAGATTGATCAGATTGGCCTGATGATACAAGGGAATCTGGACGTGTATGAGTAAAGTTTGATTATATTACAGGATGCCTGCGTACAAGTGATACATGATAGATAATCTTTTTTTGCACAAACAGTAATATTAATTTAGGCTACACCGGGGAAAATAAATAGTTATTGTGGATAATAAGAAGGCAAGAGTTTTGGTACATCCTCAGGAGAAAGGTTAATTTTTTACTCCCTTTAGGACATAATAAGATGCATGATTTTTCTAATTATTCTTTGTTGTCTCCCTCAATTGCCAACTTCCTCTCACTTGGATGTGGTGAAGTTCTATAAAAATTCGCATACTTCTATAACATACTTCAGCACTTATATTTCTAAGGATATTATTATGTACATATTAAATTTCGCATCCATTATCTGGACCTCCCTTCCAAATGGGTTGGTCTAACGATATATCCCCACCAAAAAGATTTGTGGTATATACCTTCCCAAAAAGATTTCAGGCAACACAAAATTTTAGACACACGCTGCAAAAATGTGTCAAACAATTTATAAACAAAATATTTTATTACGTGAAATTTGACCTATATAAAGCAAAAAATATTTTAAATCATCAATAATACCGAATAGAAACCCTTTTTGTTGTTTCTTTCAAATGGCATACATGAAAGCAATTGTATTCATAATCCGCATTGCATTATAATATTTTAAATTTTTTATTTCTCATAGACCCAATAAATGCTATTTCTAAGTCGACCAAGTTGTTGTATAAAAAAAGTAAATGATAGTCTGCAATTATAGGCATACAAATGTGTGACATCCATTTGCACAACTCGACTACTAAAATAGCACATAATTTTGAATTTTTGTAACCATTTAATTCTTTATTCAATAAAGAATTAACACTTCCGATTTTACTGACAAATAAGAATTTTTATATGGAATAAAGAATGTACCCTCACAACCATATATAATACACTTGCACATGGATGAACAGTAAGAGTTAAACTATTTTAATGGCACCTAAATAATCGTAGAACAAAAACGGATTCCCTATTATCTGAAATTGATAAAAGCTAACTGAGACTAAATTTACAGTTGCAAGAATTGTGCCCTTTTACCAAAATATCACTCAATATGTATCTGTTGTTCAATCATGTATGATTTTGCCAATAATTTTTCTAGCATAGATTCTTTTGGTCATTTTCCGGACTACTACCATGAATAAGGAATATTTTCTCATTTTGTAGTGAGCATACATCAAATTTCTAAGTTGTCACTAATTATGGTTGTGTGTTGATTCAAAGGCTAAATAACATCGACATAATTATGACATCTGTTATTTGTCAAAGATATATTAAACACCAAGTTCTTTGACTCAAGGTCGCTAGCCCGTGCAGATGCACGGGTTGATGACTAGTGTTCCTTAATCATAACAGGAAAAGGTCTCAATATAAGCAGTAGGCACAGCTGGATCAACATTGTAAACGATAATTTCATCTTTAACAATAACGGGTTCCTCAATCTTTTCTTTAATAGGGGGTGATATTTAAACCACTTATCCTTGGGGAGATCAACATGAGTAGCAAATGATTCACATAAAGAGGCTACTATCTCAGAGTCAAGTCCATATTTAGTGCTAAACTTATGAAAAGCATCGGTGTCCATAAAAGATTTAACACAATCACACTCAAGTTTTATACCTGACTCTTTACCTTTGTTGAGTTCCCAATCTTCAGAGTAGAGTTTAATTCTTTCCAGAAGATCCCATTTGAATTCAATAGTATTCTTCATAAAGGAATCAATAGAAGAAGAATCGAGCATGGTTTGATCATTATGAGAAAGCCGAGCATAAAAATTCTACAAGATAGTTTCTCTTGAGAGCTCATGATTGGGGCATATGTACATCATGTACTTAATCCTCCCCCAAACTTGAGCTATACTTTCTCCTTAACGAGGCCAAAAATTATATATATAATTCCTATCATGATGAACCAGATGCACAGGATAAAATTTCTAATGAAATTCCAATTTCAATCGGTTTCAATCCCACGTTCCAATATCATCACATAGCCTATACCATGTGAATGCCTTTTCCTCCCAATATAAAGGGAAAACCTTCTTAATAACTCCATCCTCGGATAAACCTGCAAGCTTAAATAATCCACAAACTTCATTTGAATAGATTAGGTGCATATCATGATGTATTGTTCCATGTCCTGCATAAGGATTAGCTAGCAGTTTCTATATCATATCCAAAGGAATATCATAATAATTATTTTCAGTAGGTGCAGTGGGTTTGAGGGGAAACTCTTTGTGCCTCCGGTGGAGGTAAAGATACCCCGAACAAACCCCTCAAAGGATTACTTTCCATAGTAACAAATGATAGTAAATTTCAGCACGTAATATAAATGTTTCCATACCAAATTCCACTCACCAAAGGCACTTCACTCCCCGGAAACGGCGCCAGGAAAGAGTCTTGATGACCCACAAATATAGGGGATCAATCGTAGTCCTTTTGATAAGTAAAAGTGTCGAACCCAACAAGGAGAAGAAGGAAATGACAAGTAGTTTTCAGCAAGGTATTATCTGCAGGCACTGAAATTGTCGATAATAGATAGTTTGATAGCAAGGTAATTTGTAACGAGCAAATAGTAGTAACGGTAACAAAGGTGCAGCAAGTTAGCCCAATCCTTTTTGTAGCAAAGGACAGGCAGGAACAGTCTCTTATAATAAGCAAAGCATTCTTGAAGACACACGGGAATTTCATCTAGTCACTTTCATCGCGTTTGTTTGATTCGCGTTCGTTACTTTGATGATTTGATATGTGGGTGGACTGGTGCTTGGGTGTTGTTCTTACTTGAACAAGCCTCCCACTTATGATTACCCCCGCTCGCAAGCATCTGCAACTATGAAAGAATAACTAAGATAAATCTAACCCTAGCATGAAACATATGGATCCAAATCAGCCCCTTACGGAATAGTGCATAAAGTAGGGTTTAAGCTTCTGTCACTCTAGCAACCCATCATCTAATTACTACTCCACAATGCCTTCCCTTAGGCCCAAAGATGGTGGGGTGTCATGTAGTCGACATTCACACGACACCACTAAGGGAAACAACAGCATACATATCATCAAAATATCGAACGAATACCAAATTCACATGATCACTTATGACAAGACTTCTCTCATGTCCTCAAGAACAAAACTAACTACTCACAAATCATATTCATGTTCAAGATCAGAGGGGTATTGAATATCATTAAGGATCTAAATATATAATCTTCCACCGAATAAACAACCTAGCATCAACTACAAGATGTAATCAACACTACTAGCAACCCACAGGTACCAATCTGAGGTTTTTAGGAAAAGGTTGAATACAAGAGATGAACTAGGGTTTGAGATGAGATGGTGCTGGTGAAGATTTTGATGAAGATTGGTCCTCTGACGGTGAGAGGATTGTTGGTGATGACGAGGGCTTTGATTTCCCCCTCCTGGAGGGAAGCCTCCTCGGCAGAATCGCTCCACCGGAGAGCAAAAGTGCACATGCCCGGGTTCTGCCTCGAGATGGCAGCGCTTCGTCGTGAAAGTCCTCTCCTAATTTTTTTTCTAGGGAAAATGGCTTCATATAGCAGGAGATGGGCCTCGGAGGTTGGCCAGGGGCCCCATGAGCCACCAGGGCGCGCCCAAGTGCCTCGTGGGCACCTGGTGGACCTCCTCTGATATTTCCTTTCTCCAATATTTTTCATATATTCCAAAATAATTCTCTGTGAAATTTCAGCTCATTTGGAGTTGTGGATAATAGGTATCTCTGATGTAGCTTTTACAGGTTCGGAA
Source organism: Aegilops umbellulata (assembly GCA_032464435.1). Lineage (NCBI taxonomy): Eukaryota > Viridiplantae > Streptophyta > Magnoliopsida > Poales > Poaceae > Aegilops > Aegilops umbellulata. The sequence continues at coordinate 366,075,870 of CP136054.1, read as the reverse complement.
TTCCAGTTGTCGACAATCTCCCTCTTCATGTAAATCTTGCAAATTAAGAGAAAAAAGGCATTCAAATTGCACCACAAAGTATTATATTGATAAAAAACATTATAAATAACAGTGGGAAAACATGATGCAAAATGGACATATCAACCGCCGCATCTCGACAAGGTCCTCCTCTGTTTCAGAGGAGTTGGCCTTGGTTGCGGCAGGGGCCTTGCGAGGTGCGGCATCGGCAGCTTTCGCAAGGCGTCGACGTGTGTAAGTGCATCTAGTGCCCCTTAGTGATTTTGGTGTATTTAAGACTTATAGGTTAAGTGAATAATGTGTTTATGAGTGTACACAAGTCTAATAAGTCTATGAGGAGTTTGATATTTCCGAACAAAGTCGACCCTTAAAAATGAATGTCTTCATGGAAAACTTTGGTTTTCTTGAAGACTTTGAAGCGTGAAGAATTTTATTTTCGTAGTTTCATTTTCCTTTCTTGAGTCATAGGAGACACTGTATTGTTAAAGTGGGTCAAGGTAATACTAAGGAAAAATTCCCAAGTGATTCTCATCTCAAAGCCTACACCTACCCAATCCTTCAAGTGAAGCCTTTGGAAATCTCATAACAGTTCAGTCAATTTATTTAGTAACAAAGATGAAGATCTTCTGGCCTCTGAGGAATTTGTTGTGACTCAGGAGTTAGGAATTCTCTGGTGTGGATTGCCTACAAGTGAGGAACATGATAGCCCTCAGGAATTTGAGAGCTCAAATTTTTTACCGTTGTTGTGCTATGCGCCAGCTGTCCCAAATATCTTATCCACCTAACGGTCATGTCATTGGGGGCATTTTTGTCTTATCATGTTGGGTTGCTCCCTTGCAATAAATAGGCGCCGCCCTCAACCACTAGCTAGTTGGCTGCTCCGAGAGAAACTGACACTTGTCATTTAGAGCATCCCATCCTCCGAGGACTTTGAGAGAAAATTATCAGTGAGGAAAAACCTAAAACCCCAACACCTAAAACCCAAAGTGATTGAGCATCACTGAAGAGATTGTTCCTGTGTGGAACTGACACTTGTTACCTTTAAAGATTGTGCATCTTCCAGAAGGTTAGGCGTCATGGTCTAGAGCATCCAAGAGGAATTGTGGATCACCGGGTGACCAAGTATGTGAAGGTTTGGAAGTCACCTTGAGGACTTACCACGAGTGATTGAGCGAGGTATGTGTGACCTTAGCTCAAGAAGAATATGGTAAGGACTGTGTGTCTTGGGACTGTGTGTCCTTTGGTTTAAATACCAAGCCGCTCCAACCAGACGTACAACTCTCACAGCAGTTGGAACTGGTCTACCAAATCACTGTCTTCACCAAGATACTGGTTCTATTTCCTCAACTCCTTCATTTCCTGTCTTACTTGTTGATGAAATTGATTGTTACTGGTTGAAGACTTTGACTGAAGACTTTCTCAATTTTCTCAATCCAATTTCTCCAGTCATCTTGTCTTCTGCCTGCTTATCCTATTTACACGCTACCTATGCTCTGTGTATATTTCATTTCATCATGATGACTATGCTACTGTCTTGTCATGCATGCACCTCAGTACTTATTCCGCTGCTTGTATTTCATCACTTAGCAAATTCCTCAAGTAGTATTTCCTCAGTGACGAATTTCTAAAATTCGCCTATTCACCCCTCTCTAGTCGATATAACGCCCTTTCAACGTGCCCTGGCGGTATGGGCCCTCGTGATGTCCTTGGACGCTACCATTTTCCTCGGAAGAGGAGCCCTCTTCCCCTTCTTCTCCGTATCTTTCCTCTTCGTCGGAGGAAAGAACTCGGATGTTCTCGGATCTAGCATCCACCGGATCTTGGATCCGAAGACCCTCCCTCTTCTTATCCGTCTCCTTAGCCTTGGCCAGGGCCTTTGCAGGCACCATGATGACCCACAAATATATGGTATCAATCTTAGTCCTTTCGATAAGAAAGAGTGTCAAACCCAACGAGGAGCAGAAGGAAATGACAAGCGGTTTTCAGCAAGGTATTATCTGCAGGCACTGAAATTGTCGGTAACAAATAGTTTAATGGCAAGGTAATTTGTAACGAGCAAATAGTAGTAATGATAACAAAGGTGCATAAAGGTAGCCCGATCCTTTTTGTAGCAAATTCCAGGCCGGAACGGTCTCTTATAATAAGCAAAGCATTCTTGAGGGCACACGGGAATTCCATCTAGTCACTTCCATCATGTTTGTTTGGTTCGCGTTTATTACTTTGATAATTTGATATGTTGGTGGACCGGTGCTTAGATGATGTTCTTACTTGAACAAGCCTCCCACTTATGAGGAAAAGCTTGAATACAAGAGATGAACTAGGGTTTGAGATGAGATGGTTCAGGTGAAGATGTTGATAAAGATTGGTCCTCCCACGATGAGAGGATCGTTGGTGACGACGATGGCTTTGATTTCCCCCTCTAAGAGGGAAGTTTCCCTGGCGGCGCTTCATCCTGAAACCTTCCTTTTGATTTTTTTTTTCTAGGGCAAATGGCATCATATAGGAGAAGATGGGCCCCGGAGGCCTGCTAGGGGCGCTATAAGCTCGGGGGGCGTGCCCCTAGGCTTGTGGTTTCCTGGTGGGTCCTCCTCTGGTATTTCTTTTTCAATAATTTTAATATATTCCAAAATAATTCTGCGTCAATTTTTAGCTCATTTGGAGTTGTTCAGAAAAAGTTCCTCCGATATAGCCCTTTTGGTTCAGAATTCCAGCTGATGGCAATCTCCCTCTATGTGAAACTTGCAAAATAAGAGAGAAAAGGCATAAGAATTGTATTATAAAGTGAACAGTCCATAATGCAATAAATATCAACATAAAAACATGATGCAAAATGGATGTATCACGCCACGGCCAAGAGAGCCTGCTACTCGGGGGTTCGTGGATCCTGGGGCAGCAGCGCCGGGCACGAACCCCTGGACGCCCATTTCTAGAAGAAGGGAAGGGAGATTTAGACAAATGCAAAATACAAAGCTAATGTTGAACATATAAAGCGATATTTACCTCAGAGGAACCGCGCGCGGAGTTGTAGCCACAGTCTAGCCCGTCGGTGGGGAATTCATTTTGGGACGGCTCAAAGAGAGCCGTCTACATCCCATCAATGTTGGTGCGTAAGAATTTCTGCAGTGTAGGCGTGTCATCAGGCTTGTAAAGCTACATGGGGCTATCCTAGAGCTAGAGTGGGAGGATGTATCGGTGCAGCATCACATCCACCACGTCCACCAGCTTGTGCTTCTTCTTGAGGATCTGGATCCTCTCTTGGAGGGCTTCGACCTCATCTGGATTACCCCACTCAAGGCCTTGCTTCTGCCAAGACATCAATTTCCTCGGGGGTGCCCCTATGAAGGCGGGGGCTGCGTCCTGGCCTGCGATGAGAAGCTCGGTGATATAGAACCACTCACGCTGCCAGATCTTGACAGTTTCATTGAAGGTCCCCCCCCCCAGCCAGATCGGCTTTTGGAGCTTACTAATCATGGCGCCGCCACACTGGGTGAATTCGGCACCTCCGCTCTTCGGCTTGACTCACAAGGTATTCAGCCATAGGCCCAAGTGCGGGTCCACGCGAAGGAAGGCCTCACACACTATAATAAAAGTGGTGAGGTGTAGAATGGAAATTGGGGCTAGATTATGGAAATCTAGCCCGTAGAAGAACAAGATCCCCGCATGAAGGGGTGCAGGGGGAACCCCAGACCTCGGACGAGGTGGGGGCTGAAGACGACCCGCTCCCCTGGGTTGGGAGTGGGGACGCGCCGACCTCACAGAGCTCAACGATGCTGGCATTAGTGACCTTGGAGGCCAACCACCTCCCCTTCACGTCTGCATCGGGCATTGGTGCGGATGCAGAAGCTTGGAAGGAGTCTTTTGGGCTTGAGAATGAGATAGGGAATGCGAAGGCCAGGAGGGTTTGAGCGGGAGGAAAGCATGGGAGTATGGATTCTACCCCTCTTGCTCTTTATAAGCCAGTAAAAGGCAAAGCGTCCCTCTGTTCCGCCGTAAAAATTGCCACGTTTCGGCCTATCGCGCTGTTATGGCCGCTTGGGGAGAAACAATTGATTGATGATATCCCCTAAAATGCGGGGCATGATCTCCGTTTTGATGCGACGTGCCAATAAGAGGTTTGCCTCGAACCACAATTTGAATAAGTAATGGCTGACGTGTGCAATGTCAGGAGTGGTGACACTTTGGTAAAGGCTGTTAATAAGTGGCTCCCGAGCTCATCTACACTACTAGTCCTTGAGACGTGTGCACATGGCTGCATTTTCTTGGGCCTCCGTCAAAAGGGGAAATAATAACCAATTAAAGGGATCGTGAGTTTCATGTGATACCCATCCGACAACATGGAACTTGCCTACTAAGAGGAAGATCGCCCGGCCGAAGATGTTATCCGAGGAAGGTTGTCAACCTTGGCTTTGAAGACAAATTCGGGGGTTACTGGCGGTGTCGTGGACTAGGGGGTCCTAGCCGAGCCGGACTAATATATGGACCGAACCACCAGCTGTTAAGGAGGGGGACTACGGAGGCTTTCAATGTGCGGCGACCGAAGACTTGGCGTGTACTTCAAGCATATCTGATTATACTCGGCATGTAGATTCTTAGATGGCAACAGACCATGTGTAATCCCTACTTGAACATGGTGCTTTATGCCACATATTATGATCCAATGATGTGTTGCCATCCTATGATGTTTTGAGTAGATATCCTTTGTCTTTGGGTTGATTGATGATCTACATTGGTACGAGTTGTATGTTTTATTTTGGTGCTGTCCTATGGTGCCCTTCGTGTCGCGCAAGCGTGATGGATTCCTGCTATAGGGTGTTGCAATGCGTTCATGATTCACTTATAGTGGGTTGCTAGAGTGACAGAAGCTTAAACAAGAGTAAGGGAGTTGTTGCGTATGGGATAAAAGGGGACTTGATGCTTTAATGCTATGGTTGGGTTTTACCTTAATGATCTTTAGTAGTTGCGGATGCTTGCTACAGTTCCAATCATAAGTGCATATGATCCAAGTAGAGAAATTATGTTAGCTTATGCCTCTCCCTCGTATGAAATTGCGATGACGACTACCGGTCTTGTTAACAATTGCCTAGGACAATTCCGCACACCGATCCACCATTATTCCACACTCGCTATTTATAATATTTAGTAATATATTCTAATTTTATGATAACAGCACCTACTTTTATATTTTAGCTCTCCGATATCATACAAAGTTATCCTCTTCATACCCACAACATAGTTTTATTTCTCGTTTCTAGTTGGAAGCAAACGTTCGGTGTATGTAGAGTCGTATCAGTGGAAGATAGGGCTTGAGAGAATATTGATCTTACCTTTAGCTCCTTGTGGGTTCGACACTCCATACTTATCACTTCCACCTTTGGAAATTGCTACGATGATTCCCTACACTTGGGGATTATCAAGCTCTTTTCTGGCGCCGTTGCCGGGGAGCAATAGCGTGGGGTTGGTATTCTCGTGTGTGCTTGTTTGCTTTCTCCACTAATTAGATTTTGTTTTTCCTTTTTGTTTCTGTTTAGTTGTGGGTTAAACATACAAAAAAATAAAGAATGAAAATACAAAAAATATTACTTGCCTCTCATGCCTAAAATGTTTTTTTCAAAAAGAGAAGTGATTGGAAAGTTATGCATTGAAGAAGTGAGGGTCGACCTTGAGCACTTGTGTTCATGCTCACAGAAACAATGTAGAATTTTCCATGGAAGTTTCTATGTAAATAATTATCCCCTTGTATATATCCATTGTATTATAAGAATAATGTGCCAAGCTTTGGTTTTAGGATGATTAGATTGCTTGTTTACTATGTGCAGAACAAAAACAGAAACTTTGGCTGTAGCGCGTGATTTTAGATTTTTTACTGGAAGGTCAAATGGGTCTGAAACTTTTTGCACATTACTTCTGTACAAATGTTTCAAATTTTCAAATTTATTTAATAATTTTTGGAGTTACAGAAGTTTGCTAAACTTCCAGATTACTACAGGCTGTCCTGTTTAAGACAGATTCTGTTTTTGATGCATTGCTTGCTTGTTTTGATGAAACTATCAATTTCTATCAGTGGATTAAGCCATGGAAAAGTTATATTACAGTATCTATAATGCAAAAACAAAATATGAATTGGTTTGCAACAGTACTTATAGTAGTGATTTGCTTTGTTATACTAAGGGATCTCACAAAGTTTTTGTTAAGGTTTTGTGGATGAAGTGTTCGAAGAACGAGGAGTTACCGATGTGAGAAGAATAAAGAGAGGCAAGAGTTAAAGCTTGGGGATGCCCAAGGCACCCCAAGTAAATATTTCAAAGGATACTCAAGCATCTAAGCTTGGGGATGCCCCGGTTGGCATCCCATCTTTCTTCTTCAACAAATATCGGTATACCTCGGTTTTTGTTTTGTTCACATGATTTGTGTCCTTTGTGTTTTTGTTTTTCCGTTAAGAACCATGCTAGAATGAGATAGCCCTTCATTGATTTATAGAATACTTCATGTGCTTCACTTAAATCTTTTAAGTATGATCTTATAGAATTGCTCTTTGTGCTTCACTTAAATCTTTTGAGTATGGTTTTACAAAATGCTTAATGTGCTTCACTTATACATTTTGAGCTTGGATATTGGTTAGTACATATTAATTGTAGAATGCTCCATGAACTTCACTTATATCTTTTGGAGTATGAATAATACTATAATTTAAAGTGGGTTTAGAAGAGTGTCAACTTTAGGAATTAGTGATCCCACTATTTTGGAGGGTGTTGAATCTTAGTGTGATATTTATGAAAGTGGATTTGGAAGAGTGTCAACTTTAGCTAGTAATGATTCCACTATTTAGGAAGAGGTTCCAATTTTGTATGAGAACAAAGTTTCTATCCATGATGCTACTGAAAATTATTATGAGGGAGGAATACATGCTTGTAGGAGTTGTAATAATATCAAGTTTCCTCTCTATGTGCTTAAAGTTTTGAAGTTATACTTGTTTTGCCTTCCTATGCTAGTTGATTATTGTTCCCATAAGTTGTGTGCTCACAAAATCCCTAGGCATAGGAAGTGGGTTAGATTTAAATGAGCTAGTCATATTCTTCAAGATGCTCTCTTTGTGTTTCGATTCTTGTCTATTATGTGAGCATCATTGAAGTCATCATGCCTAGCTAAAAGGCATTAAAGAAAAGCGCTTGTTGGGAGACAACCCAATATTTAACCTTACTGTTTTTGTGTGTTTACATGATTAAGATATTGTATTAATCATGTTTTATAGCTTTTGTTTCAATAAAGTGCCAAGTAAGACCTTTGGGGAGACTTGGGAGAAAGTCAATGTGATCTTGCTATAAAAAACAGAAACTTTGCGCTCACGAGATTAGCTGTCATTTTTTACGGAAGAGTGCTTTTTAGTTGATTCTTTGTGCAGAAGATTAATAGACAAATTCCTCACGTCCACCAATTTATTTAATAATTTTTGGAGTAGCAGAAGTATGGTTTATGTTCAGATCATTACAGACTGTTCTGTTTCTGACAGATTCTGTTTTCATTGCATAGTTTGCTTGTTTTCTAGTTTCTATGACTTATATTTCTCAATATAAATTGTAGAAATGATATGGTATAGTAGGAATTGTGTGAGAACAATTATGAAACTTTTCCTTAAAAGTACCCAAGTGAATGGTTTACTCTTTATCATACTAACCTATCTCACGAAGTTTGGTTAAGTTTTGTGTGATTGAAGTTTTCAAGCTTTGGGTGAGATATCGATATGAGGAGAATAAGGAGTGGAAAGAACCTAAGCTTGGGGATGGCCAAGGCACCCCAAGGTAATATTCAAGGAAGACTCAAGCACCTAAACTTGGGGATGCCCCGGAAGGCATCCCCTCTTTCGTCTTCAAAACTATCGGTATACCTTACTCGGAGCTATATTTTTATTTGTCACATGATATGTGTTTTTCTTGGAGTGTATTTTCAATTTTACTTGCTGTTTGAATAAAATCATTGGATCTGAAATATTGAATGAAAAAGAATCCTTCCATGGCTATTTAATTATTTGACTACTCGGTGTTCTTCACTCATATCTTTTGGAGTAGTTTGTCATTTACTCATGTGCTTCACGTATATCCTATGAGTAAACGGTTGTATAAATTGAATGTCATAAATCTGAATTTATATATGTTTCATATGCTTATAACATGGGGAGTAATGACTTCACACATAATAAGTATAGGTAGTAAACTTATTGAAAGTTAGCAAATGTAGAATTGGTCACTTGAACAATTCATGAAAGAATATTGAAGGAGGAGGGATTTCACATATAAATTTACTATCTTGGACATCTTTTGTAATTGTGAGCACTCATTAAAATATGACATGCTAAAAGGTTGATGTTGGACAAGGAAGACAACATAATGGGTTATGTTTTCGTAAATCTGAAATAAAGTATATTGTCATGGATCGCCCAACATGTTGAGCTTGTCTTTCCCCCTCATGCTAGCCAAATTCTTTGCACTAAGTAGAGATACTACTTGTGCTTCCAAATACCCTTAAACCCGGTTTTGCTATAAGAGTCCACGATACCTACCTATGGATTGAGTAAGATCCTTCAAGTAAGTTTTCATCGGTGCAAGCAATAAAAATTTCTCTCTAAATATGTATGATTGATTAGTGTGGAGGAAATAAACTTTATACGATCTTGTGATGTGGAAGAAATAAAAGCGACGGACTGCATAATAAAGGTCCATATCACAAGTGGCAATATAAAGTGACGTTCTTTCGCATTAAGATTTTGTGCATCCAACCCTGAAAGCGCATGGCAACCTCTGCTTCCCTCTGCGAAGGGCCTATCTTTTAATTTTATCTCTTGCCCTTATGCAAGAGTCATGGTGATTTTCACATTTCCTTTTTACATTTTATCCTTTGGCAAGCAGATTGTGTTGGAAAGATTCTAATATATATATCCAATTGGATGTAAGGCATCATGAATTATTATTGTTGACATTACCCTTAAGGTAAAAGGTTGGGAGGCCAATCTATAAGCCCCTATCTTTCTCTGTGTCTGATTAAAACTTTGAACCCATAAATATCGTGTGAGTGTTAGCAATTGTGAAAGATTAAATGATAGTTGAGTATGTGGAGTTTGCTAAATCAAAGCTGTGACATAGACTCTTCCTGAAAATAAGATGAATTGTAATTATTTGATGACTGATAACACGGTTTGTTAGTTTTCAAGAAAGTCTATGATCTATACTTTAACATGTGAATAGCTTGTTACTTTATCATGAGAAGTTTTATGAGATGAGCTACTGTTATGACATATAATGATGCTAGAAAAGGTGACTGAAATTATCATTGATCAAACTTGTGCACCTGCTAGCATTCACACTTCATAAATTATTTCTATTATCATTTACCTACTCGAGGACGAGCAAGAATTAAGCTTGGGGATGCTGATACATCTCCAACGTATCTATAATTTAAGAAGTATCCATGCTATTATATTATCCATCTTAGATGTTTTATATGCATTTATATGCTATTTTATATGATTTTTGGGACTAACCTATTAACCTAGAGCCCAGTGCCAATTTTTGTTTTCTCCTTGTTTTTGAGTTCTGCAGAAAAGGAATACCAAACGGAATCCAATTGACATGCCAATTTTTGATGATTTTTATGGACCAAAAGAAAACCACGGAGCATCGGAGTTGGTCCAGAAGAGTCACGAGCTGCCCACGAGGGTGGAGGGCGCGCCCACCCCCTGGGCGCGTGGGCCTGCCTCGTGGACAGCTCGGGCACCTCCTTGATGTGAGACCGACGCCAAAAATTCCTATAAATACAGAAACCTCAGAAAATTAACTTAAATCGGGAGTTCCGCCGCCAGAAGCCTCTGTAGCCACGAGAAATTAATCTAGGCCCTCTCCGGCACCCTGCCAGAGGGGGCCATCATCACCGGTGGCCATGGAGGAGTATCCCGGAGAGGCCATCATCGCCATGAAGGCCAAGGACCAGAGGGAGAACCTTTCCCCATCCTGGGGGGAGGCCATGGAGGAGGAAGCACAAGGGGGAGAACCTCTCCGCCTCTCTCTCGGTGGCGCCAGAGTGCCATCGGGAGGGAAATCATCGCCGCGGTGATCGTCTTCATCAACATCACCATCATCATCACCATCCTCATCTCTTTTACGCGGTCCACTCTCCCGCACCCCGCTGTAATCCCTACTTGAACATGGTGCTTTATGCCACATATTATGATCCAATGATGTGTTGCCATCCTATGATGTTTTGAGTAGATATCCTTTGTCTTTGGGTTGATTGATGATCTAGATTGGTACGAGTTGTATGTTTTATTTTGGTGTTGTCCTATGGTGCCCTGCGTGTCGCGCAAGCGTGAGGGATTCCCGCTGTATGGTGTTGCAATGCGTTCATGATTCACTTATAGTGGGTTGCTAGAGTGACAGAAGCTTAAACCCGAGCAAGGGAGTTGTTGCGTATGGGATAAAAGGGGACTTGATGCTTTAATGCTATGGTTGGGTTTTACCTTAATGATCTTTTGTAGTTGCAGATGCTTGCTAGAGTTCCAATCATAAGTGCATATGATCCAAGTAGAGGAAGTATGTTAGCTTATGCATCTCCCTTGTATGAAATTGCAATGACGACTACCGGTCTTATTAACAATTGCCTAGGACAATTCCGTACACCGGTCCACCATTATTCCACACTCGCTATTTATAATATTTAGTAATATGTCGGTGTACTAGAGTAGGGGTACCCTAGTATCCCGAACTTGTGCACGGGCAGTCGTAGCACCCCGCGGCAAGGCTTGCCAGGTGACCGCCGAGGGCCTACTTGGTTCCTTTGGAGCCATTCAAGAACAAAGAATTTAAGCCAAGGAGACAAGGCCCCGGCAAGAGGAGCTTGCTGGGAAGGTCACTCAAAGCACCAAGCCCCGGCAAGAGGAGCTTGCCGGGAAGGCCAACCAAGGCATCTCAAGGAACCTGCCGCGACGCGCCACGCGTCCCGGCAGGACCCGGTGAGCGACAAGCTTCCGGACGCGACAAGACAACGACCGCGGCAAGCAACCACTCTGTACCCGCGCTCCAGCACATCCACCAACGTGTCGCTCTGGGACCCTTCCAGGCGCACGTGGCGGGAGGCTGTGCAGCCAGGGGTGCACCGTGGCAAACAGTGCTGACAAGATCGCCATCGTGGCGAGCGGTGGCGTCCCTGACGGTCCCTTTTCTGCACTGTTTGGGCGACGTAGATAGGCATTTAATGCCCTTGTCCCCTGCCGTTAGGGTTAGGTATGATACACTATATAGGTAGCTGTACCTACTGCAACACCTTTCCATTTTTGCCCTTGCCCACGTTGCCACTTGTTGGAGACCTCTTGAGCATATAAAAGGAGGCCCATGCACAACGTGGAGGGGGGAGGACGAACAGAAGAACGCTCGGTCTCGTTAGCTGCATGAGTGTACTGTAGCACTCAGCGCTCCCGAGCAAGAACTCAATACAAACCACAAAGCAGCAGTAGGAGTATTATCTCTCCGGAGAGCTCCGAAGCTGGGTAAAAACCGCTCGCGTGCCCCGCCTCGATCTGCTCTTCGTGCGGCCTCCGCCCCCCGCCGAACCGAAAGGGGCTCCGTCCCCATAGGTGCTCGTCGAGCCAACTTTTCCCTAGCATCTTTGGCGCGCCAGGTAGGGGGCGTCGAGGTTGTGTGAACCTGATCCGGCGTTCACGCGAGCTAGATCTTCATCGACTTCATCGACATGCCGCTGAAGAAGAAGGCTTCGGAGGCGGCTGCTCCGTCCGCGTCGAATCCACCGCCGCTGGAGCAAACGGCTGGTGGGGAAGACGCCGGCGGAAGAACATGCGTCGACGAGGGAGCCCACGGTGTCACCAAGTCCAAGGACAAGACTGCGCTGCCCGTCGGCAGCATAGCCGGCTCCCACGACGACCGGGCGTCCGTAGACGCACCGCGCCCATCTCAGGAGGTGCAGGACCGGCAGCCTCGTGGTACTCATGGTACCATACGCTCGCTGGATCCAGATCGAGCTGGTGGATCTCGGGATGCTCCAGGCCAGCATATGCGCCAACGTGCTGGCGCGAGCGAGGCACGGTCGCCTGGACAGAATACTACTCCTTCTAACGTAGTTGGAAGTCCGAGCATATCTCGCTCTTCGCACCGTTCGCCACCGCTACCCGCCACTCCAGCAGAAGCTTTGGCACGAGCTCAACTACTCCTAGACTTCCCTCCAACGCCAGACAAGATCGACGACTGGAGGGCCACCATTCAGAGTCTCATCGGCTTCGCCAACGGCGACACTCCACGGCAGGCGACCACGTCGCAGCCGCGGCAGGCCAGCCAGGTGCGAGCCGATGGCGACAAAACTGGTGGGGGTGCAACCACCGTGCACTCTCCGCCCCGAAGGCCAAGATCGCCGACTCGCCGGGTCCGCCACGACAGCGACTCCACTGCTTCATCAGATCCGCGAGTTCGCCGCGATCAACGCCAAGTTCTTCACGAACGACAGCAAGAAGACGCTCGTACTCGCATCGAGCGCCAAAGAGAAGCGCGGCGTCAGTCAAACAAGCGCTCTGGGCCCACTGTCGACATGCATGCGCCAGGGGAACCAGGCGACCTGCCGTACGCAGTAGGTTGCCCTGCGTTCACCCGTGAGCTGCGGCAAGTCCAGTGGCTCAGCACGAAGAACTTCAAGCCAGACGTACCCGAGAAGTACGACGGCAAGTTGCATCCGTCGGAGTTCCTCAGCATATACACCATCGCGGTGCAAGCTGCTGGGGGCGCGACGACAAGATCCTTGCCAACTACTTCCCGCTGGTGCTCAAGCCCAACGTCAGGTCCTGGCTCATGCACTTGCCGGAAAACTCCATATCTTCCTGGGCAGACATGTGCCATCCATTTGTCGGCGCCTTTACAGGCGGCCACAAACCTCATGGCCAGGAGAGTGATCTTCATCTGCTTGCCCAGAAGGAGGGAGAGCCCTTGCGCAAGTACATCCAGAGATTCAGCCAAGTGCAATGCAACATCCCAGACGTCCACCCTGCCGTGGTCATCAGTGCGTTCCACCAGAACGTGCGTAACCGCAGGATGCGGGAGGAGATGGCGATGTGCAAGATCAGAGACGTCAGTGAGCTGTATGCCCTGGCCGACAGATGTGCACGTGCTGAGGAAGGGAGGAAACTCCCCGGAGAGAATACAGGAACAGGAGGATCTGACAGCGATGATGCTGCCCCGGCAAACAAAAACCGGCGGCGGAACAACAGGAAGAGGAAAGGCAAAGATGTGCTAGTTGTTAAGCAGTCCGGCAACGAAGGTGGCGCCAAGACAGCCAAGACTGATAGCTCCGGCAAGGAGGTTGCCGCATGCGCCAACTGCCAGGCTGTGGCGGCAGCCGACAAGCAGGACGGCACCAACAAACAGTACTGCAAGATCCACCGCACCAAGGGCCATGACCTCCAGAGCTGCAAGAAGGTCGAGCAGCTTGTCGAGCTGCAAAAGGCCGAATACGAGCGTCGCGACAAGGAGAAAGCCCAAGGAGGTGCTGGAGGATCCGGTACGAAGCGCACCGGCCGGGGAGGACGCCGCGGCAACGCCAAGCAGCGGCAAGGCGACAGACCTCCCCGCGGCCGCGACAAGGATGAAGATGACGGCAACGACGAAGACATGGATGATGCCGAGACCAGCGAGCAGGAGCTCCAGAAAGCCACAGAGGTCTTGTGCGTTGACGGTGGTGCTTCTCTGCATACTTCACACCGCCAACTCAAGCAGTGGGTGCGGGAAGTCAATGCGGCAGAACCTCCCATCGAATCACGCAAGCTTCTGAAATGGTCCAGCATGCCTATCATCTTTGATATTGAGGACCACCCTGATCGCACAACTGCTGTCGGGTGTTTGCCGGTGTTGGTCTCACCAACTATCCGCAACCTCAAGGTCACTAAGATGCTAGTTGACGGCGGGGCCGGCTTGAACCTGATCTCCTCCGCTGTGCTTCGGAAACTCCAAGTCCCTGACAGCGAGCTCGAAGAGACCGGCACATTCCAGGGAATCAACCCAGGAAGGAGCAAGCCGAAGGGGAAGATCACACTGCCGGTGACATTTGGCAGCGAGTTGAACTTCAGGACTGAGAGGATCACTTTCGACGTTGCCGATTTTCCGTTGCCTTACAACGGAATTCTCGGCCGTCCAGCGCTCGCCAAATTCATGGCGGCCTCTCACTACGCGTACAATATGCTGAAGATGCCAGGCCCGATAAGTGTCATCACTGTCCCTGGCGACAAGAAAGATGCTCTTATCTGTGCCGACAAGATCTACCGGGAAGCAGCAGCCGCAACGGATCGCGAGACACTTGCCGCTGAAGCTCCCGGGGGGAAGAAGAAAACCAAGTCTGGCAAGAGCTCTAATGCCCACTCCGGCAAGCGCACCTCTTCGGAGTGTTGCGCTACCGTCGAGGACGCACCATCGAGCTCCACCGGCAAGTGTAAGAATATGATGGCAGCTCCGCTAGCGACCAAGAAGGTGTCCGCCAAGGAGGACGGCACTGGTGGTACTTTCACCATCAGTGCCACTCTCGACCCTAAATAGGAAAGCGCGCTCATTGCTTTCCTGCGGGCGAACGTCGATGTGTTTGCATGGCAACCATCTGACATCCCCGGTGTTCCCAAGAAAGTAATTGAGCACCACCTTGCCGTCTGTCCTCATGCGCGGCCCGTCAAGCAGAAAGTCAGGAAGCAAGCAGTGGAGCGCCAAGAGTTCATCGCAGAAGAGATCAAGAAGTTGGAAGCAGCAGGCCTCGTCAGAGGAGTGCTCCATCCCACGTGGTTGGCCAATCCTGTAGTCGTGCGCAAGGCGAACGGGAAATGGAGGCTTTGTATCGACTTCACCGATGTCAATAAAGCTTGTCCCAAAGACCCATTTCCCTTGCCGCGCATTGACCAGATTGTTGACTCCACGGCCGGATGTGACTTGCTTTCATTTCTTGACGCATACTCAGGATATCATCAGATCTTCATGGCAGAAGAGGATGAGGAGAAAACCGCGTTCATCACTCCATGTGGCACGTACTGTTTCGTACGGATGCCTTTCGGTTTGAAGAATGCTGGTTCAACATTTGCAACGGTAGTCCACACTGCTTTTAAGCCACAAATACACAGAAATGTGGAAGCTTACATGGATGATATAGTGGTCAAGAGCAGGGACAAAGCAACTCTGATCCAAGATTTAGAAGAGACTTTTGCAAATCTGCGCAAGATCAGCCTCAAGCTCAACCCCGAGAAGTGCGTGTTTGGAGTCCCTTCCGGCAAGCTTCTCGGGTTCTTCGTGTCTCAGCGGGGAATTGAAGCCAATCCCGACAAGATCAAGGCCATTGAGCAGATTGAAGCACCGAAGCGCATCAAGGATGTGCGAAGACTTGCCGGCTGCATGGCGGCTCTCAGCAGGTTTATCTCTAAGTCGGCTGAGCGCGCCCTGCCGTTTTTCAAAATTTTGAAAAAGGCAGGTCCAATGAAATGGACTCCAGAAGCGGAGGATGCGCTACAGGACTTGAAGAGATACCTGTCCTCCACTCCAATACTTGTCGCACCTAAGCCACAAGAGAAGTTGCTGCTATATCTGGCGGCAACCAATCAAGTGGTTAGTGCTGCGTTAGTAGCAGAGAGGGAGGCAGATGATGAGCCAGCAACCACGGCAAGCGCATCCAGCGACAAGCAGGGGGCTTCCCCGACAAGCTCTGGTCCCGGCAAAGATGGATCTGCGCAAGCGCCCGAGGAGATACAGAAGGAAATGGTGCAGTGCCCAGTCTACTTTGTCAGTTCCCTTCTGCAGGGGGCTAGGTCAAGGTACTCTAGTGTGCAGAAATTGCTTTTCGGCCTTCTCATGGCCTCGAGAAAGCTGCGCCATTACTTCCAAGCACATGAGATCACAGTTGTCACTCGCTTTCCGCTGAAGAGGATACTGCAGAATCCAGAAGCAACATGCAGGATTGTTGAGTGGGCCCTGGAACTGTCAAGCTTTGGCCTCAAGTTTGAGAGCACTTCAACTATCCAAAGCAGAGCATTGGCAGAATTCATAGCAGAGTGGACGCCAACACCAGATGAAGAAATTCCAGAGACGAGCATCCCCGTCGAAGAAGCAAGCAAAGAGTGGCTGATGTACTTTGATGGTGCCTTCTCGCTGCAAGGCGCCGGTGCTGGCGTGCTGCTTGTCGCACCCACTGGAGAGCACCTCAAGTACGTAGTCCAGATGCACTTTCCCAAGGAGCAAGCAACAAACAATACCGCAGAATATGAAGGATTGCTTGCCGGCCTCAGGATCGCGGCAGACCTTGGGATCAAGAAGCTCATTGTCAGGGGTGACTCGCAGCTTGTCATCCGCCAAGTGAACAAGAATTATCAGAGTCCGTTGATGGAAGCTTATGTCGATGAGGTCAGGAAGCTAGAAGAGCGCTTTGTCGGCCTACAGATGGAACATGTTCCAAGAGCTCAGAACGACATCGCCGACGGCCTGTCAAAGTGCGCAGCATTTAAGTTTCCTGTGGAACCAGGGATCTTTCTGCTCAAGCTGACTCAGCCGTCTGTTACGCCATCAACTAGACAGTGCAAGAAGAGGAAGTTGATTTCTGGTGACTATTTTCCGGCAGAGCTTCCCGAAGCCGCCGCCAAAAAAGTCCCCAAGATCAACACCAAGAGTGCTGAGGAGCAGCCTGCTCCGACAGACCCCAGGGTTTGTTTCGTTGAAGCAGACGCTCCCGACAAGTTTTGCTCCGGCAAGCTTGCCGGGGAACGTCAAGCTCCGGCTGAGCAGCAGGTTCTCGCCGTAGAAGCGGATGTCCCCGCAGCAGCAGATATGCCTTTAATCCTTGTTGTCGAGCCACAAGCTCCAGCATGGGCACAACAGATCGTCCGTTTCCTTCAGACAGGAGAACTTCCCAAAGTGCAAGAAGAAGCGGAAAGAGTAGCCCGGCAGTCTAGTATGTACCAGTTCGTCGACAACGAACTGTACAGAAGAAGACTCAACGGTGTGAAATTGAAGTGTATTCCCCGGGAAGATGGACAGAAGCTGTTGGCAGAGATACATGGAGGCATATGCAGTCACCACATTGGCGCCAGAGCACTTGCCGGCAAAGTGTTCCGGCAAGGTTTCTTTTGGCCGACAGCCCTCCAGGATGCAACTGCCCAAGTAACCAAGTGTGAAGCGTGCCAGTTCTATTCCAAACAGATACACCAGCCAGCTCAAGCTCTCCAGACGATCCCTTTATCCTGGCCATTTTCGGTCTGGGGGCTCGACATCCTCGGCCCCTTCCCCCGAGTAGTCGGGGGCTTTGAGTACTTGTATGTTGCAATTGACAAGTTCACAAAGTGGCCGGAAGTGGAAGCAGTGAGGAAGGTGACAGCACATTCAGTGGTCAAGTTCTTCAGGTCGATTGTTTGCCGCTTCGGGATCCCTAACAGGATCATCACTGACAACGGTATGCAATTCACGAGTCGCACCTTCATGCAGTAAGTCCAAGACCTTGGCGCCAAGGTCTGCTTCACTTCTGTCGCTCACCCTAGGAGCAACGGTCAAGCGGAGAGGGCAAATGCTGAAGTGTTGCGTGGACTCAAGACCAGGACTTTCGACAGGCTGCACAAGTGCGGAAGAAACTGGATTGAGGAGCTGCCGGTGGTTCTTTGGTCGATCAGGACGACGCCAAATTGAGCCACTGGCCAGACACCTTTCGCTCTAGTCTATGGAGCAGAGGCAGTTATCCCCACGGAACTCGTATACGGGTCACCTCGAGTGCTCGCTTATGATGAGCTTGAGCAAGAGCAGCTGCGGGAAGATGACGCGCTGCTCCTTGAGGAAGACCGTCTTCAGGCTGCTGTGCGAGCTGCTTGCTACCAGCAAGCTTTGCGCCGCTACCATAGCCGCAAAGTTAACGCCAGAAGTCTCGAGGAAGGCGACCTTGTTCTTCGGCGCGTTCATTCCGCCAAGAATTCCAACAAGTTGACGCCGAAGTGGGAAGGCCCTTATCGGGTGAAACGAGTCACTAGGCCTGGCGCTGTCCGCCTTGATACCGAAGATGGCATTCCGGTGAGCAACTCCTGGAATATCGAGCATCTTCGTAAGTTTTACCCATAAGGCGCGGTTGTCGGACCCTGTTCCGGCAACCACCTTTTGTACAGGTCTTGTCGCTGTTGCATGTAATCCTTTGTACAAAGCCAGGCGCAGACCCTGTGCATAAATAAAGCTCATGTGCTCCGCACATCTTGTCAAGTTCATGCTTTTTATTTTTTGCATGAGTTATCTAACACTTTGTGCAGCGCCAAACCTCGGTAAGCAATAACGAGCCATGAGGCTCCATACCATTGTTTTCTCTTCTCTCTTTTCTCAAGGAAAGGAAGGTTCCTCTCGCCCACAAGTTTGCCGGGGGAGGGAAGGAGAAGATAATGGTGTGAACCAGGCGTCGTTCAAGAAAGTTTCGCCTTGCCGGAGAGCAAACAACAGAAAAGCTAAGTTGCCAAAGTTTGAGCAATCAGATTTTTTTAAGTTATCTCCCTTGAACGACCATGCTTTGTATGGAAAACCTGTGCGCGGAGGAACCAGCTCGTGGCTAGTTGCGCCCTTACTTTGTTTCGAGTTCGCTCAACAGTTTAAGTGTGTTGCGACTAGAGTCGCACCCTTACTTTGTTTTGAGTTCGCTCAACAACTTAAGCGAGCTGCGACTAGTCGCGACAAGGTTTCTTGTCGGTAATGGCACCGCCAGCAGGCTGTTGACGTCCCGCACTCAGCGCTCGCGGCAAAGGTGCCTACGCCGGCAAGTTCCCTAAAAGCGTAGGGCAAAAACATACAAAGGAAGGAATCAAGTAAAGGGAATAACATTGCAATCATGACCCGAAATAGAGTTATATTACAAGATAGCTTGTCGCGGCTCTAATATACTATTTTCATGACATGATCAACGGCGACAAGAAAAGAAGAAAACGGGCGGCCTAGTCCACGCGATCGCCCTCAACCCTCTTGATCCCGCTCACCTTGTCCACAATGGGTGCGACAAGGTCCTTGAGCGCCTCCAGATCAGCTTCCGCCGGCAGGGATCTGAGGACGTTGGTGAGGTTGAGACTCGGGTTGCGGAAGGCCACCTTCACCAACACCTTCTGAAGAGCTCCTGCGCAGATCTTGCGCGACTCGTCGGCCAGCTTCCTTGGGATCCTCTCCCGAAGTCGCTGGAGGGCCGTCGCCACGCTTTTGAAGAACAGGGTGAGCTTGGCGCTGGATGGGAGGGTCTCATCGGAGGGATACCCGAGATCCTCCATCCCCAGCTGCGCCAGCTCCTTGTCGATGTCTGTGGCAGCATTCACGAGACCCTCCGTCCACCGCTCCACAGTTCCTCTAAAATCATTCTGGGTGGCGGCAATGTTCTCCAGCAGCGCCTTGTCGGCCTTGATCTCCTTCTTCAAGGCCGCCTCCTGCTCCCTGGCGCCGTCCAGCGTCTTGGTCAAAGCAGCCAGCTTCAGCTCAAGATCGGCGTTGGAGTCCTTGGGGGCGGCAAGCTCCTTGATCTTCTCGGCGAGACGACCCTGCAGCTCACCGAAGGTGTAGGCGTCCTTCTCACGCTCATGCTTGAGCGCGGCAAGCTCTTCACCGCCCGCCTTGAGATCAGCCTCCAGCTGCGCCACCTTCGTCTCCAGCTCCTTCTTGGTGGCCTCGGCAGCTGCGGCAGCGTCCCTTGCTTCCTTGAGGGCTCCGCTGAGTGTTTGCTCGTGCGCAGCAAGCTCCTCTTCGTGGCTGTCCAGGCTGGCCTTCAGCTGCACCAACTCGCCCTCCCGCGCAGACAGCTCCTCGGCGGCAAGTCGCTGTTGCTCTGCAACTTCTGCCTTCTCAAGGATGAAGGCCTTCTGCGCCTCGTCGAGCTGCTCACGCTCCGCCGCCAGCGATCGGAGAGCCGCCTGGTTGAGACCTCGGAGCTCCTCCGCGCGCTTCTCCATGTCCACCCCCGCCTTCGCGACAAGCGCTTCGCGGGACTCCAGCTTGGCTTGTCGAGCGCGGTAAAGCGACAGCAGCTTCCGCAGCAGTCGCTCCTCCTCAGGCTCGTCGCCGCTGCTGCTTGGCGCGTCGACCAGCGTCAGCCCAACGGAGGCAAGCACCTCCACGTCAAAGCTTTCTCCTTCGACTGGCGCCCTGGACGTTGACGCCCAGGGGAGGTTGATGAAGACGCCATCGCTGGCCTTCAAGTAGACGCCTGGCTGGGGCTCTTCGGAGCCTGAAGCTGCGGCAGCGGCGGAAGGATCGGCGGTCGGTGTAGCGCCTGTCGCTCCTGCGGCCTCAGGGTCGTCAGTACGATCGCCAGACCCCTCGCCAGCTGCTACGGCGGCAGCCTTGGCGGCCTCTTCACCGGTGGGATCATCAGCGCCGGCCGCTTCTTCGGTGGCGGCGGCATCAGCAATAACAACCTCGTTCTCCATCGGCTCCGCAGTAGATGGATCTGACGGCCGGAAAAGGAAGAAAAGTCAAGCTAATATCCAAAAGGAAGAAGAACCCAAGGGAAGTTTTTGAAGCAAGAGGTTTACCTGCACCGGGCTCTGCTGTTGTGGTCTCCACCACCGGAGGACCGCTGGTGCTGTCCATTGCCGGAGACTCCTCCCTTGCCGGAGATCTCCCCCTTGTCGGAGAGCTCTCCTTTGTCGGAGGATCCTCCCTTGCCGGAGAACTCTCCCTTGGCGGCGTAGTCGAAGCAGGTGGCACGTCAGGGGTGGCCTCCGGACGCTCCTGGTGGGGCTGCTCTGCTCCTGCACAAGCCAACAGTCAGATATCAGCAAACAAAGAATATCCATGCGCGACCAACAGCAGGAAGCAAACCGTATACTTACGCTGGGGGCTGCTCTGAAGAGCAGCTGTCGGGTCCTGCAAGTTTGTCTCGGGCGCATCCCCTGCTGACACGGTGGGATCGTCCTCGATGACGATCACCGGGACCTTGGCTTTCTTTGCCGTTCTCTAGGCCAGAGTCCTAAAAAGGGAATAAGTTCAAAGTAAAGCAAATGAGATACAAGACAAGACATACAAGTACAACAAGAATCTTACTCTTCGTCTTCCTCGTCGGAGCTGAGCGCGGAGAAGTCAAAGCCTGGCCCACCTCCGGCGCGAGGAGGCGGAGGAGTAGGATCCCTCGGCCGCTTGGCGGGAGCTGGAGCGGCGGACCGAGAGGACCCCACTCCAGTTGACGCTGCAGCGTGAGGTGCTTCAGCGGCAACAGAACTTGCCGCGGTGGAGCGCGTCGTGCGGCGCGGCGGGGGTTGACTCGTTCGCCGCTCCGCTACGTCCCCGGCCTTGCGAAGACGCCTTCTTGGTGGAGCCGGGGGATCTGCTTGCGGCAAGCTGCCCGAAGACGAAGAGGAAGAGGAGCCGATCTCCAACGAGCCGCTCGAATCCTCGGCGGGCCCGCTCGGCCCGACGTCATGCCTGGCGGACCTCTCCTCGCCGGCGAGTTCCTCTCGCTCGGCAAGGCTTGCCGCCTCTGCTGCCGCCGCCTCTTCCAGCCTGGTGGCGATGCGCTTGAACTCGTCGTCGGTGGTTTCCCGGGTGAGGCCCCTCTGCTCATCGGCGTCGACCGGCACTTCTACCAAGTTATCGAAGAACGCCCGCACGACATCGTCTGCAGGCTCTATCCAGGCTGGGTCAATTCCATGCGAGTCGCATAGCGGCATCATTGCACGGATGCGGTCGAGCGAGGAGTTGTTACTCAGCGGAACGACGCCCCTCGGCAACCTGAACACTTCGGGATGCTGAGGGTCGTACTTGAACAGCTCCTGGAGCATCGCGGTGAGCTCCAGGACAGTAAAGTTGAAGTTGAGGCCCGGCCGCAACCTCATGATATCCGCCGCGTTTTGGAACTCCCAGGCGGGTCTCCTCCTCTCCTGCAGGGGGGCGATGCGGTGGCGAAGGAAATCTGCGCCAACCACTCCTATAGTAAGCCCGGCAATTCTGAGGCGTAGGATCCTGGCGACGGCAATCTTCAGTCTGTCGTCTTCCGGGGCCAGGCTACTCCAATCACTGCCGCGCACTACTGGAGTTTCGCGCTGGGCGGTAAACGGCTGCGGGTTCTCCTCGACAATCAGGCACCAGTCCGCCCTCCACTCCTCCCACTTGCTGCGGAACTCTCCATCCAGATAAGCATCCTTCTTGCCGGCCTTTGAGATCCAGGCGATTCCGCCGGATAGAGGCTCTCCTTTCTCAACTCGAGGCGAAAAGAAGTGGCGGAAGAGGGCTACATTTGGGTGGACTCCGACAAAGTTTTTGCAGAGATGTGCGAAAACTGCCATGGTCAGGACAGCATTGGGGGTGAAGTCAAGGAGGCGGAGCCCGTAGGTATTCATGATGTCACAGAAGAATTCAGAAAAGGGCGGGCAGAGCCCGTAGTAGAAGAACAAGGCAAAGAAAGGGTACCCCGTGGGAGCCTTTTCCCGAGCAGTGGCTGGGAATACCTTCGTGCGCGGGTGCGCTCGCGTCCCCGTCGACCAGAAGAGGTAGTAGAACTCCTTCAGCTCCGCCGCGGCAAGCCTAGGAGGGAAGACTGCCCGCTCCTTTCGCAGCGCCGCGAGCCGCTGCGCCTCGGCTGACTTCACCTTCTCGGCTATTGGAGCCATGGCGAGAGTGGTGAGGGAGGGCGACGGCGTTGGTGGTGCTGGTGGCGATGGGGGCGGAGCGCTGCTCTCTTTCGGCTTTGAGAAGAAGGGGAGCGGCGGAGATTTTCGAGTCTGGAGTAGCAACGGGCGGATGGGCGGTCTGCCCCTGTTTCCCCTGCTTATAAGGAAGGAGGGGGCGGACGTTCCGCCTTTCCAGACGAAGAAACCACCCATGATTTCTCCCACGACGCCGCGATTGACGCGTGACGTTCGGGGAGGGCGCGGTGGATATGGAGTCAAATGCGACGTGACCCAGGCCGCGCGTGCCCGTGCCCTGTTTTGGGCCTGGCCCAACAGCGCTCGGCACCGTGTATGGCCCAGGCCCGGGGTCTCCTGTCGGTGTACTAGAGTAGGGGTACCCTAGTATCCCGAACTTGTGCACGGGCAGTCGCAGCGCCCCGCGGCAAGGCTTGCCAGGTGACCGCCGAGGGCCTACTTGGTTCCTTTGGAGCCATTCAAGAACAAAGAATTTAAGCCAAGGAGACAAGGCCCCGGCAAGAGGAGCTTGCCGGGAAGGTCACTCAAGGCACCAAGCCCCGGCAAGAGGAGCTTGCCGGGAAGGCCAACCAAGGCATCTCAAGGAACCTGCCGCAACGTGCCACGCGTCCCGGCAGGACCCGGCGAGCGACAAGCTTCCGGACACGACAAGACAACGACCGCGGCAAGGCGCTTGCCGCGGCAAGCAACCACTCTGTACCCGCGCTCCAGCACATCCACCAACGTGTCACTCTGGGACCCTTCCAGGCGCACGTGGCGGGAGGCTGTGCAGCCAGGGGTGCACCGTGGCAAACATCGCTGACAAGATCGCCATCATGGCGAGCGGTGGCGTCCCTGACGGTCCCTTTTCTGCACTGTTTGGGCGACGTAGATAGGCATTTAATGCCCTTGTCCCCTGCCGTCGGGGTTAGGCATGATACACTGTATAGGTAGCTGTACCTACCGCAGCACCTTTCCATTTTTGCCCTTGCCCACGTTGCCACCTGTTGGAGACCCCTTGAGCATATAAAAGGAGGCCCATGCACAACGTGGAGGGGGGAGGACGAACAGAAGAACGCTCGGTCTCGTTAGCTGCTTGAGTGTACTGTAGCACTCAGCGCTCCCGAGCAAGAACTCAATACAAACCACAAAGCAGCAGTAGGAGTATTATCTCTCCGGAGAGCTCCGAAGCTGGGTAAAAACCGCTCGCGTGCCCCGCCTCTATCTGCTCTTCGTGCGGCCTCCTCCCCCCGCCGAACCGAAAGGGGCTCCGTTCCCATAGGTGCTCGTGGAGCCTTGAATGAGGCTACACCTTTGTGGTCGTAAGCCATGATGGCATAGGTTTGTTGCTCAGTCGTGGAGCCTTCACGGGTATAGTCTTTTGTGGATCTCGCAACCGGGATCTCCGTGATCCTAGAGTCTCAGTGGTTCGAAACCTCCATCAATATGGAGTACAATAGCGCCAACGATCCGAACCACGACAAGAATCTTGGTCGAGTCTCTCTGTGTTTGTGTTCTCCTAACTTCACCCTTTACGTATGCAAGTTATTTTCTTACGTTGCTTTACTTTTGTAGACTTGCATGGATGTTTTTAGACCACCATTGAAAAAGCTTGAAGTTGCCAAAACCATCCACCCAATAGTTGCTAGGTTATAATCACTAGTTATGAAAGGCGGTTATGGCCACTTAGTTACCGGGTTATAGTAGCTTTTTCTTTAGCGAATATACCAGGTTATACTAAGTTGGTTACCATATTACTACTATTAGTTATCTCGTCCCCTGAATTTCACGAGGTGGGCCTCTTCTCCCCCTAATCTCCAATCAAAAACTACCACGTACCTACAAACCATAGAAAAGCTACACATAAAAATGGAACAATTGCATTTTTACCCCTAGTTGGTTCCTACCCACGGGTTTTGCCCTTACTTTTCGAGCTTGCTCAGTTTTGCCCTTACTTTTTCCATCGAGGTCCCTCGAATGCCCTTTGACTGTTTGACCAAAACTTTGAAAATTCGTAACTAATTCATATGAACTCAGAAAAATGCAAATAAGATATCAAAATGTTCAGATAAACATTACCTTTATGTGCATATCATTTGCATTCAGGACAAAAGCACCCTTTAAACTACCTGAGGTAATTAATGTTATTAACATTATTAAAAATAAAAAATGTATAAACAATATTTTTTTTCATGAATAAAAATTACATGCAAATGTAGGTGATGTTTTCTGAACATCCTGATATCTTATTTGCATTTTTCTGAGTTCGTATCAACTTTTTATGAAGTTTCCAAATAATGGTCAAAGTCTTTAGAACATTCTTAACAAGATGATACGAACTCAGAAAAATGCAAATAAGATATCTAGATGTTCAGAAAACATCACCTACATTTGCATGTAATTTTTATTCATGAAAAAAAATATTGTTTATACCTTTTTATTTTAATAATGTTAATAACATTAATTACCTCAGGTAGTTTAAAGGGTGCTTTTGTCCTGAATGCAAATGATATGCACATAAAGGTAATGTTTATCTGAACATTGTGATATCTTATTTTCATTTTTCTGAGTTCATATGAATTAGTTATGAATTTTCAAAGTTTTGGTCAAACGGTCAAAGGGCATTCGAGGGACCACGACGGAAAAAGTAAGGGCAAAACTGAGCAAGCTCGAAAAGTAAGGGCAAAACCCGTGGGTAGGAACCAACTAAGGGTAAAAATGCAATTGTCCCCATAAGAAAAAGATACAAACCATAGAATCCGTAAAATCCATCCGTGAGTCCAACATTACTCATGAAAAAAAATATCGTCACAAGACAAAGCATGCACACCTATGCTATTTTGAATCTGTGATATATCAAATATCGCGCCGTATATCTATAAGCTAGCGGGTCTTCATACACGACACCTCATCGTACCCTGCTAGATCACTTTTCTCAGCTTCAACAATAAATCCAAAAATGTAAATGCCAAAAAGAACAAAAGCAGCAACGAAATGAAACAAAAGCATACATAGGGAACAAAAAAGTAGTCTGCTCTACCTGGAAGCGGAAGCATCACGAAAACCAGTAGCAGGAAAGCCATTGAGCACGGTCGCAAGAACAACAAGGACACGATCTTTTTCATTCAAAAAAGAAAAAAAGAGACTAGAGGGTGAACCCTCTGATTTCAACCCCAAGAAAAGCGGCATCTGTGTACAGAAGGTTCAGGGGTATGCATGCAGAAACAAACATAACCGCAGCTAGGCTGCATGGTCGATCGGATACTTGTTTCCGAAGATACGAATAAAAAGCCGAGGGCCGGGGAAAAAGAAATGTTTTTTGCAAAGAGAAAGGAACAACAAGGACGGGTACTTATGCCGAACACTAAGAACCATGATTATATAAAGAAATGATAATAGCTCGCCTCGATCGACACTCGACAGTGTGTAGTGGAGACGCTATTAACGCAACCAAAGACAAAAGCCGCAAAGGATTCCACACAACCAACACCAACACTGCAGCCAACAAGTCTTCTTCTACCTCCCCCCTGAACCCATTCCATTCCCTTCTCTCTCTCTCTCTCTCTCTCTCTAGCTGCCTGGCCAGGTAGCTTCTCTCTCCTACACGCTCCTGCCGACAAAAACAAGAAACGACGTAGCAGGGCAGAGAGAGAGGGAGAGAGACCACTGGTAGCCAAGGGTGAGAGAGAACAGGCGTGCTGCTGCCGATCGACCATGGAGCCGGGCCCCGACGCGCCTCGCGGCGAGGGAGCGAGCGCGCCGGAGGAGTCTGGACCGTCCTCATCCTCGGTGGCTGTGGAGAAAGCTGAAGAGCCACAGCCACAGGCGCAGCCGCCGGAAGGAGGAGGCCAGCAAGTCGCACTGCAGGAGCACCTGCAGCCGCAGCCGCTGTCGCAGCAGCCGCCGGTGCCGGCGGGGCTGAGCCGGTACGAGTCGCAGAAGCGCCGCGACTGGAACACCTTCCTGCAGTACCTGCGCAACCACAAGCCGCCGCTGACGCTGGCGCGGTGCAGCGGCGCGCACGTCATCGAGTTCCTCAAGTACCTGGACCAGTTCGGCAAGACCAAGGTGCACGCCGACGGCTGCGCCTACTTCGGCCAGCCCAACCCGCCGGCTCCGTGCGCGTGCCCGCTCCGACAGGCATGGGGCAGCCTCGACGCGCTCATTGGCCGCCTGCGCGCCGCCTACGAGGAGTCAGGCGGCCGCCCTGAGTCCAACCCCTTCGCCGCGCGCGCCGTGCGCATCTACCTGCGCGAGGTGCGCGAGGCGCAGGCCAAGGCGCGCGGGATCCCCTACGAGAAGAAGAAGCGCAAGCGCGGCAGCACGTCCGCCCCCGCGGCGCCGCCTCCCGTTGTCACCGCCGCGGAGGCGGCAGCGACCTCCGGAGGCGGCGAGGACGACGAGGACGAGCCGTCACAGTCCGCTGAGCAACAGCACACAACGCCAGCGTCTCCTCCGACTAGAAGTAGTAGCGCCGGCGCTACTAGTACCACCGCAGCGGCGGCAGCCACAACGACGACGACGACAACGAGAGGGAAGGAGAAGGAAGCGGCAGAAGGATCAGCGTGATAAGTGTAGACCATCAAATTACCCTTTTGATTATTCCATCGCATCCAAATTCTAATCCCTGCACCATCATAATTTTAGTTGTTTGTTATTATAATTACTGTGCTGTTATGATTTGTTGGATATATATATATAAGAGAGAGGTCTAAGTAGTTCGTATAGGATCATGATATGACGGGGTACATCATATCATCAAAGAAAATCCGTGCATGAAAACTTGATAAGAAATAATTAATCTCCCAAATAGGTGAAAGAGAGAACTTTCTTTGCTTAGTTTGTTCTGTTCAATCATGCTCCACTGTTTGTTGATTTGGGTGCAATAGGGACACATTGATATGAATGCCTAGCCTTATAGGTCCTGCTGATTAGCAACCCAACAAATTTGTCTTAGTGCCTTCCCTAATCGTGGTCATTATTATACTCCATATTTTCTCTCCGTTTTCTTGGTCCCATTCATCACGCTTTCAGCCTCAACGGACACTCTTCGGAAAGGGACGTACATATTTCTGAACAGTGGCTGATGAGGCCTCAGTTATATATACAGTTTCGTACAGCATTAGCTGAGATGTCCTTGCACAAGGAAGAAAACTAAGAACTTTTTCTTTGACTTCGGAGACAATGAGCAGTACTCTTAACAATACCTGTGTGATTTAACAATTTTCATGTGGTTTGTGAAATGTATGAACAAAGGGAGGTATGCACACACACGAAAACTAGCACATCACATGTCGGTATCGATACATATAAATCAGTATAACATATGTTTTCTCGAATCCATATACTTTCTTCTGTTGTCATCTTACTTCTTTTTCAAGTGCAATGCCGTCCCTCTCGTCTTTTCCTTTCGGTTTCCTTCTGTTTTTGTTTTCTGGTGATCTCATCGCCTTTCTTTTCTCATCTGTGGTTGCCGGTACGATACCTTCTTGTTTTCTTCTAATTTATGTGCTTACACCTGGAATATCTATTATACTTACTCACAGAGAGTTCATTGTTCAGTAGTGGTATTTTGGAGCTCGCATGCAGGCCTAGAAAATTTGTCCAATAAAAGATGTACACATATGGGTATTTTGTGTAGAGCTTAATTACATAAATGCATACCTAGTTAGGACTAGTTATACATGAGTTTTTTAGATGCATCAAATAAAATTGGTGAAATGGAGATTTTTTTTTGTGAGTGTTAATTTGCGTAAGATGTGTGTATTACTTGGTTGTCCTCCTTTTCAGAAAAAAATTACTCCGCCCCTCCAAATATGTAGGCCCTCGTCGATTTTAAGCCTAACTTTTACTACTATATAAGCTTGACTAACAATTAACTATATGCCATCAAAGCTATACCATTGCAAACCTCTTCTGAATACAAATCCAACACTATAAATTTTGTGCCATTAATTCATATTTTATTTTGTTAGTTAGATTCATGATTAAGGTTAGGCTCAAAATTCGAAGAGGATGGGCTTATATATTTGGACAGAGGGAGTATATATGATGCTATTTTTTTCTTGAAAGAAATGCTCTTATGTATGTTAAAATATATGTGCTTACAAAAATTTCTAAAAAAACATGTACATTTGTTGATTTCCAAAATGCACATATATACTCACAATTATAGTAGTTATGGAGTACATAATTTCACAAAAGTGATATTGAAATATTGACTTAGCATGCAGTAATATTGCAGTTTTAAACAAGTGTGTGTTCTGATTACATGGATGACTACTACTGTATATAACCTAGATTTGCCGGCTCTTACACAGTCACACTATTTGACAAATTGCTACGTAAGCATTTTATTGTAGTACCAACATGAGTTCTATATATTCTGCAAAGGATTTGTAGGGCACACGCGATCCCCGAGATGTGGTTATATTTGTTTTATGAACGAAGGCTGGAAGGCCACAATAATGCATAATATCATATGTAGACCGACATACCAGCTAGCTGTTCCATTTGTTCTTTCTGAATAGATGTAAAGCATATGATTCTCCAAAATGAGCTGAACAAAACACTCGGTTGTTCGAGGGATACTTTCTTGCAGCTCACATGTATACATATACTCAGGATCCAAACACGAGCTAGTGAAGCTACGGCATAAACTGTACTAGTAGGCTAATATACTCAGAATCCAAGTGATCTCAGAAAAAAAAAAGAGGATCCGAGGATTATAGCGATCCAAGCTGGTGAACCTGCGTTGGAGATTTTTGGCCGACAGGCGGTCAGAAGGAAATCTAGTACTGGTACTACACTAGTACAGCATGCATGGGACGGTTTGAAAATTGAAAAATTCTACTTGTTGTACAGTGGCAGATGAACAGTCCCTCGCCGCTCTCAAAAGACGCCGCCACATGCAGGAACACACATGCAATTATTTCTTCGAGGACGTAGCCCGTACATGATGCGCTGCGCCTAATATTCATTGTGTCTGGGGCGACCCTCCTGTTCAACTCGAGGGAGAGAGAGAGAGAGAGAGAGAGAGTTCTATCTAGGTTGCACCTGTGGGTTGGGTAGGTCTCGTTCTTTCCTTTGCTTGCTCGCTCTGCCTTCATTTGTGAACGTCTTTGGTTCTTTGTGAGTGCCTTTTTCCCGGCCCCGCGCGCGGCACTTTCGTCCCGCTCCGCCCCGCGCCCCGCGCCCCGCGCCCAGCTGGACCTCACTTTTGAACTGACGTCACGTCGGAGACACGGCGGGCCACGCGGTCAGCGAGAGTGCAGACGACGATGATAAGCCCTCTGCTGACCTCTGCTGCCTTGCTGCCTTGCGTGCTGTGGCAGTCCTTCACTCGTGTAGTACGCGGGGCTCTGCCGATGGGCTGCTTGGGCCGGCCTGACCTCTGGGTTCGAGTTGGGTCAGAAACCCAGCACTGACGTTAGACCCGGCCCGGGTCCATGTCTGAATAACAAAAACAAGGGACAATAACACCGGAGGCGTTGGCTGTCCGGGAGGGGTTAGCACTCGCTCAGGATTTGAATGAACAGAAGGTACATATAGCCTCTAACTGCAAAGTGGTGGTGGACGACATCAAGAATCAGAGTATGACAAGTTACGGAGCAATTATACATGAAATCATAGAGTCTAGTAATACTTTTACTATTTGTAATTTCGTCCATGAATTTAGGAGCTCGAATTTCGAGGCTCACAATCTAGCGAAGCATGCTCTTAAGTTAGGTATGGGTCGCCATGTTTGGTTAGGACACTCCGGTAATCTTTTGTTCGTCCCTGTAAACATTGTGACGGCATAATAAAAGCTTTGTGTGATTGTCTCAAAAAAAAAACAAGGGACAATTGTTTCTAAAAAAGGGACACTTGTCTATTTTGCCCCAAACCAGAGCCTTTATGTTTTTTCTCTTCTATCATGATTACGTTCTATCAACGCCGTTTGACCGTGAGAGAAAATTTGCAGGATGATCTTGCCCCTTCTTACAAGTAGGCCCGATGACTATAATGAGATGCCCTTTCACTTACATGCGGGTCAGCGCGTCCGCGTCTGTCCACAAGAGCAAAACTAAAGCACACACGAAACTTAAAGCAACATGGATTAGTACATTTCCCGTGGTCATGGACATTTGCGGATACACAGACGTTGTTGGCCTGCATCCCTGTGTGGGACCCAACCAGGAAAAAAGAATACACAACATGTCACTTACACGTGGGACCCAACAAAAAAATGGAAAGTACTTCAAAAAATGAAAAAAAGACTCTCTTTCTCTCTCTTTCTTGAGCGACAACATCAACATGGATGTAGGCTCGCCAAGTGAGACACCGTGCGACTTTGTGGCCCTTCCTCCCCTCTCACCCTTCTCTTTCTGTGATCAAGGCTTTGTGTATGGCGGAAAACATGTCGATTATGTCGATGCTCTATGTTTTGAGCTCCTTGCATTTACCCCTCCTCCAGCCGCTCTGTGAGCGGCGCCCCATAACTCTCATTGCTCTTTCCTGCTAGCTCTAGTGCGGCGGCGGGGTGTATGTCTGCCCTTCGACGTTTAAAACATTGATGCACCACTAGCTAGTGAGCTCGTGTTAGTGCTTAGGTAACCCCAATCCTCCGTTAGCTTAACTCTATCTGCTAATGAGACACTAACCAGTGGGCCATCGTTTGTGAACACAAGTAAACCAATGTGATAATGGTTGAATACATGTCATCGTGGTCTGGTCTCATGGTTTGCCTAGTGAAGCTGACTAGGTTGCCCTTGACCCTGTCCCATGGTGCTCCTTGATATCTGGTTTGGATGGCGAAGGTTCCCTGCCTTTTCCCCAAGTAGTGACCCTATGTATCTTCATCAACTCTTCTTCCGCTGCTACCCCGAGTTGGTAACGATCGTCTGATGTAAACCTTGTGCATCTTCATAGTGATGCTAGGAACTTGATCCGTAGGCAGATTTTTTTTGTTTCATACTACATATCACAACGCGAGCAGCCCAGTGTGTCATGTCCCTCTTGAGCGGGTCCTGGATTAAGGGGTCCTCGGGCGTCCGGGCTATGTGACGTGGGCCGGACTAATGGGCCACGAAGATACAAGATGGAAGACTTCTTCCCGTGTCCGGATGGGACTCTCCTTTGCGTGGAAGGCAACCTTGGCGTTCGGATATGAAGATTCCTTTCCTTGTAAACCGACTATGTACAACCCTAGGTCCCTCCGGTGTCTATATAAACCGGAGGGTTAGGTCCGTAGAGGACAATCATAATCATACAGGCTAGACATCTAGGGTTTAGCCATTACGATCTCAAGGTAGATCAACTCTTGTAAACCCCATATTCATCCAAGATAATCAAGCAGGAAGTATGGTATTACCTCCATTGAGAGGGCCCGGACCTGGGTAAACATCATGTCCCTGTCTCCTGTTACCTTCGATCCTTTGACGCACAGTTCGGGACCCCCTACCCGAGATCTGCCGATTTTGACACCAACATTGGTGCTTTCATTGAGAGTTCCTCTATGGCGTCGACAACAGGATTGATGGCTGGCCTTGTTATCAAGAACAGTATCACTTCCGAAGAAGCCCTGGCCTCAAGCCAAACCCTCCGGGTTGGCAGCTTTACTATGGCCGCCCGTTCGGCCTTTAAGCTGATGATGACTTCCCAAGTCATCGAAAATCGCCTCCGTGTTGACCCCGAATACTCCAAACGGATGGATCCGGCGGATTTGTCGTCTTTAAACGAACTCCTGGATCGCATCGCCGCCCTGGGGGTCGCTTTAGACTATGATTGAATTGGGCTTAAACCCGATCAGAGAGAAATCAAATCTCAGCCGGTCGCCCATCAGATAGCGGTCGTAGAGGAGCAAAACAAAGACTCTTCCCCTATGTTGAAAACAAGCTATGTTCGGATTTTCGAGCTCGGAGAGCCGGATACAAGTCTGTGGGGGGACACTCCCAGTCCTCCGAACTTAGAACCGATCATTGAGCCTAAAGAATCATTGGACATCCCAGAGCCACTAAAAAACTCGGAAGTTTTTCAAACTCCGGACTCCACATTGGGTCAGGGTTCGGATTTAACGCCCCCCACCCACCACAAGCAACATTCGCCAAGCAATTCCGGTCCCCCGGATATATGCGACCTCATGTACGTACGGCAGCAGTCTCAGGAAACAGTCCATCACTTCTGGGCCAGATTCCTCCTTGTCAAGGACAAGATTAAAGGTTGCCGCGACGAGGACGCGATTTCAGTATTCTGCAATAATTGCACGGACGAAGGAATCCTCAACACCCTCAACCGCCGTCACGTACTACACTTCACTGACTTGGCAACAATAGTACAGAAGTACTGCGCAATGGAAAGCGCCTGGAAAACTCAGACAGCTCCCTGGGAACCACCGGCCTCCATGCCACCTCCTTGGCAGGCAAAAAGGATGCACCCTCGCGGGGCACCCGACCCCGTGGGCAAGAAAACTAAACCCATTACGGGACGTGGAACCGTTCTTGAGGGATGGCTCGATAAGCCATGCAAGATACACATGACACCAGATTCCGAACCAACCCACAGCCTTAGAGCATGTTGGATACTCCGGCAAGTGGCCAAGAGCGCCGAGGATATCCTCACCAAAAATACCTCAGAGCAGTACTCTCCGGAAGACGACGACCTTAGAGTATTGACGGTCTTCGTGACTTTCCCTTCAAACAATCGGCGCAAGTCGCAGCAATAAATCCCTGGAACGACACGACCATAACTTTTAATGCCGATGACGAACCAAAATTTCGGTCAGTCCAGGCACCAGCCGCCTTGGTCCTCAATCCAATTGTGGATGGCTTTCGGCTCACTAAAGTGCTCATGGATGGCGGCAGCAGGCTGAACCTCATCTACAAGGACACGCTCAATAAAATGCAAATAGACAGAAGCGGCATCGAGCAAAGTAATACGACTTTTCGAGGAATCCATCCCAGTCGGGAAGCAAGATGCGCATGAAAAATTAAACTCGACGTGGTATTCGGCACGCGGGATAATATCGGTCCGAAGAGATAACCTTCCAAGTGGCCCCATTCAACAGTGGTATCACGCCTTGTTGGGGCGAGATGCATTCACGCGCTTTCAAGCCATACCTCATTACGGGTATATGAAGCTCAAGATGCCCGGGCCCAACGGTATTATCACTCTCGCCAGTGATCTGGACATAGCACTCCGCGCCGAAAACAAAACCGCATCCCTAGCCCTCAAGGCACTATCCGAGGCCCTTGCAGCCGAAGAATTAACCGCACTACGCTCCACGATGGATAGGGACGACGTAATCCTCGATAAGCGACCCAAATCCACCTCCTTTAAACCAGCAGACAAAATAGTCAAATTTGAAGTTCACCCGACGGACCCCAAGAAGACAGCTTCCATCGGGGTACAGCTGGACCCGACGGTCGACGTCGCATTACGCGCGTTCCTATGCGAGAGCTAGGACATATTCGCCTAGCACCCTTCTAATATGCCAGGAATCCCACGCAGATTGGCCGAACACAGCCTCAATATATTGAAGGGATACAAGTCGGTCAAGCAAGCACTGCGGCATTTTTCCGAACCCAAACAACAAGCTATGGGGGAGGAGTTAGCCAAGTTAATTGAGGCTGGGTTCATCAGAGAAATAAAACACCCAGACTGGCTAGCAAACCTGGTGATGGTACCAAAGAAGGATAAATCCTGGCGCCTGTGTGTCAATTTCAAAGACCTCAACAAGGCCTGCCCTAAGGATCCCTTCCCCCTCCCCCGCATCAATCAGATCATTGTTGCTACTGCAGGACACGACTCACTATGTTTCCTCGACGCATATTCCGGTTACCACCAAATCGAAATGAAGGAGGCTGATCAAGCCGCAACGGCATTCATTACTCCATACGGGCCTTTCTGCTTCAAAACTATGCCATTCGAGCTGAAAAACGCAGGCGCCACCTACCAGCGCATGATTCAAACATGCGTGGAGAAACAAATCGGCAAGACGGTCGAGGCATATGTGGATGACGTCGTCATCAAAACTAAGCACGTCGAGTCACTAGTAGACGACCTGCGTCTCACATTTGACAACCTCCATACATATGACATCAAGCTCAATCCGGAAAAGTGTTTCTTCGGCGTCCCTGGCGGAAAACTGCTGGGCTTCATCATTTCCAATAGAGGAATTGAGGCAAATCCAGCCAAAATATGAGCTTTATCACAATTGGCTACACCAACAGACTTCAAACAGGTCCAAAAACTAGCTAGATGTGTGGCAGGTTTAAGCCGTTTTATCTCCAGATTAGGAGAAAAGGCATTGCCACTATATCGCCTGCTCCGACGCACCGACCACTTCGAGTGCACGGACGCGGCAATGGCTGGACTGGAAGAAATAAAATCTCTTTTAGCGAGCAATCCAATCCTGGCCGCGCCAACCGTCAGCGAACCCATGTTATTATACATCTCCGCAACACACCAGGTGGTGAGTGTGGTGCTCGTCATCGAACGAGAGGAAGACGGACATAAATTCCCACTTCAGAAACCGGTATACTATGTATCCACTGTCCTCACACCATGCAAATCCCGGTACCCTCATTACCAAAAGATAGCATATGCGGTGTTCATGGCATCCCGGAAGCTACGACACTACTTCCAAGAGTGCTCAATCACGGTGGCTTCCGAAGTACCACTCAATGATATAATAATCAACCCCGATGCTACAGGCAGGATTGCCAAATGGGCCATTGAGCTCTTGCCATTCGATATAACGTACAAACCACGCCGAGCCATTAAATCCCAAGTACTGGCCGACTTCGTCGCCGAATGGACAGAGGCCGAACTCCCTAAAGAGTATGGCACATATTACAACTGGGTCATGCACTTCGATGGCTCTAAAATGCTGGCCGGTTTAGGAGCGGGTGTTGTCTTAACGTCCCCCACAGGAGACACGGTCTAGTACGTACTCCAAATATTATACACGGACTCCAATAATGCAGCCGAATACGAGGCGTTATTGCACGGTCTTCGGATGGTTGTCCCCATGGGCATACAAGGCCTAGAGGTGCGCGGGGATTCAAATATTGCAATATCCCAAATAAACGGAGATTTCGACGCCAAAGATCCGAAGATGGCGGCCTGTCGTAACGCCGTACTCAAAATATCAGCTCGGTTCGAGGGTCTCGAGTTTCATCATGTGGTTCGAGAAAGTCATCAAGCGGCGGATGTCCTTGCTCGCATGGGCACCAAGCATGACCCCGTCCCGCCTAACATCTTTTTGGAAAGGCTCTTCAAGCCATCCGTGGTATGGCAGGATGAGAGCAGCAACACTAGTCCGGATCCGATTATACCCCCAGATTCCGAACACAATACCGATATCATCGGGGGCTCAACCACCGAAATAACACCATCGGCCCATCTAATAATGGCAGTAATTGCCCCATGGACCGAACCCTTCTTGGACTACCTTAATAGGCGAGATCTCCCTGAGGATCAGAATGAGGCTCGATGCATCGTTCGGCGTTCGAAAGCCTACAAGGTTCATGAAGGGGAACTCTACAAGAAGAGTGCTATCGGAATACTTCAAAGATGTATCTCCGAAGAAGAAGCACGACAGCTCCTGGCCGAAATCCATGCCGGTCTTGGCGGTCAACACGCCGCGGCTCAGGCTCTTGTAAGTAAAGCCTTCCGTACCGGTTTGTTCTGGCCGACGGCCCGAGAAGATGCACAGGACCTTGTCCAACGTTGTGTGGGATGCTAGCTTTTCGCCAATCAAAGCCATATGCCTCCTACCGCCCTACAAACTGGGTTGCCTGGCTCCTGTGCTTATGCCCTACGTTGCCGTTTGTTCAGCTAGGGCATAAAGGGAGCACCTCTGCGATTGTTACAGCCGGTTCATCCGGACTTGTACCTCAAACTGGGTGAAGCCGAAAGCTAGCGTTCTTAAGGGAATAATCGGTCGGCGGACTAAAGACGTTTTACCCTCGTTGCACTATGAACCCCCAGATATTATATATACTGCGATTTTTTGAATCACGGTTTGGGCATACATACTAACGCATGTTCACCCAGGGAAAGGAACCCTTAACGGAACTATTCTCTCTGGAAGATGTTTCTTACAATCAATAAGTAATATAACATAGCTAGCCGAATACAACTTGTTTGTTCAAGCAACTATGACCCCTACGCCTGGTTTCCACGCATGCCCTGGTATTTATCGTCGGTCCGGTATTCGGAAACACTCCGCACCTTCGGGTCCGGAGGTCGAAGCGAAAAGGTTTACCATGACAATCGTTTTATAATTCGGCTAGGGACAAATTTGTCAATTGAAGTACATAGTCACTTGGACTCAAAAACTTCTTCCTCTATACCATCTAATAGGCTGTCTAGCTTACAATCCTATAGTGAAAACTTGGCGGCTATCTTTACTTGGTCATATACCGAGCTCACTGGAATCTCTTGTCCATCCGACCCTCGAGGTCCGACCCGGGCCACATGATTCAGATCGAGTCCGGTGTACCACGTTTTCGCCATGGCCCAGGCCTCTCGCGCGCCTTCCTGGCAAGCTGATATCTTCCATAATCTAAAGCGGCACCGAGCTCCTTGAATAGCTTCACAAGCTCCTCCATGCTTCCTAGAGGGGATGCGGATGGCCACAAAGCCTTGGCAACACTCTGCATCGCTCTCTGAGCTCGTTCGTGCACCTCGGACAGCTCTTGCAGCAGATCGCCTTGAGATCCGGACATTTCCTCTTCAGGCCGGCCAGTCAGCATACCTGCAAACATAAATCTGTTTCATTTCTTTACCGCACTACACGAAGGTAAGTTCAAAAGCATACTGAATATGCCGCCCCATAGCCGCTTGTTCTCTTTTACGGCTTCTGCTAGCTGGGCTCGCACGTCTTTTAGCTCTTCGCCCAGCTGGGTGTTGGAATCCTGTAGCTTGTTCTTATCATCCCTAGTCTGTGTCAACACACGTTCGCCAGCAGCTAGTTGCTTTTCAGCCTGATGCTTACCCGCCTACGCGACCTTCAGTTCCTCTTTCAGTTGATCTAATGATCCTATCATGGGTAATACAATAGTATTAACATTACTGGTATATGATTATATTTTTCTGGATGAAGGAAAACATTACCACGAGGTGCCTCATTGGATTTCTCCAGTTCGGTGGTAACAATAGTTAGCTGGGTCCGACACTTTTCCAGCTCATGAGACAGCATGTTGTTCTTCTCCGTGAGTGCCTGATTATACAATGATCCTTAAATTAGTTGTTTCAACTGCTTCAAGTCTCGGGGGCTACTGGTATATGATTACCAGATCTCTACAATGCATACTTACCCGCATACCTTTCAAATGCTGGTCAGTGGCTCTGGCAAGCCCATCCCGAGCAGCTCGGATGTACGCATCAGCCGAGCTGAAGGCATTGGATGCCTCTTTAGTAAATCCAGGGTCGCGAAGTGAGGCCCTCCGGCGCCGATGATTCATGGTGCTCTCTACTTCAGAGTTCGTGATGGATACATTATCCGAATCCTCTGAAGGAGGACAATCCGGCGTCACCCCCGTGTCAGCCCCGGCCCTAGAGGCAGGGTCTGGAACCTGATTGGTGGGGGTGTGACCGGAAGGATCCCTGGACATAGTTCGGCGAACACTCTTCCTGATAAAACACAACGGACAATGTCACAGTTCGGTGTGACTGCCAGGGGGAATATTTAAGGCCATACCTCTTTGATGAAGGCTCGACCGTGTTGTCATTTGCCTTCCTCTTCAAAGACCTGCCCGACGCAGGCTCTGCTCTCTTATGAGACGCCTCTAGTGCGGCATGGCGCGCCGAGCACCTCCCCTTTAGAGCACGAGACAGTGCGATAGGTGAGGTATAATGAGGAAGCTCTTTCTGAGGAGATGTCTCCTGACTACTTACATATGAGGCATGAAGGAGGCTAGGATAATCGGCCATGATGGCCACTTATGTGCCATCATAGCTCGCCTGGTAGAAGACTCCCTCCTTGAGCTCTACAAATATGTCTGGATCCTCTTTGAATCCGGGATCGAGGTCCCGGTTATGATCCTCCCGCTGTGGAGCGGGGCTATGGATCCTTGCAACAACCTCCGGCATTCCTATTAAAAATGGACGGGTTAATGTCAATTAAGCATGACTTAGGGAGAAGATTGAGTAAGGTGGTGGGATTAAAACTCACCCAGTTAGGGGGGTTG
This sequence comes from Aegilops umbellulata, assembly GCA_032464435.1. NCBI lineage: Eukaryota > Viridiplantae > Streptophyta > Magnoliopsida > Poales > Poaceae > Aegilops > Aegilops umbellulata. The sequence goes on along the minus strand of CP136054.1, from coordinate 366,037,056 downwards.
TACATGGAAAATACCTCTCGCCTCTTAAGACAAGTGAACTCCTCTTTCTCCCCTTTGTACAGATCGGACAATATTGTGGCCAGGGCGGCGGGGGTGTCCGGACCCTTTCGTCCGCAGCGTGAGGTGTCATCTTCCCCATTGTAGTGCCACATAGGGAGCCCTCTGAATTGGAGCGACTGGACACATCGCACTATGAAAGTTGCCATTACCTCGATTATTGATAATCCGGACTGGGCAAGTGTCCTTATTTTGCCCATTAATTGTTGAAATTCTGCGCTATCTTCCTCCTCGAGGCTCCGAGGACGCCAGCTGTGGCGTTTCCTCAATGGAGCACTGGAAAATACGGGAAGGCCCATTCGGACTGGGTCGGGAGAGCAACGTCTTCAATATAAAACCACTCCGAGGGCCACTCTTCGGATGCCTTCTTCGGCGTGCCAGATAGGTATCCGGTCCCGGCTATGCGCCATATCTCGGCACCGCCCACCTCGAATACAGATCCTTTTTGGGTGCGAGGGACGAGGCAGAAAAGCTTCCTCCATAACTCAAAAGGGGCCTCGCAGCCCAGGAATATCTCGCAAAGAGCGATGAAACCCGCGATGTGAAGGATTGAGGCCGGCGTAAGATTGTGCAGTTGGAGGACGTAGTACTCCAGGAGACCTCGGAGGAAAGGGTGGATTGGAAATCCGACGCATCTTAATAAAAAGGAGACGAAGCACACTCATTCCCCCTGGTTGGATTGGGGAAATTTTCCGCCAGGGCTTCGCTAGTGAAAGAAGTTAAGCCTGCCCGAACGGGGACTACATCCGCGGGGGGAAGGAATCCCTGTGTTTGAAGCTTAAGCAGCTGGTCGTGGGATACTAAACATCTCTCCCAATCGCCTTTTTCGGAGCCATGAGGGCGGGAGGAAGAACTGGGAGCGCTAGCCATGCTTGAATGGTTTCTCCTAGCGAGCTCTAAAGATTTTCCGCCTGGTGTGGAATGGCATCTGAGATCCAATCTCTTTAAATAGACGCCTTTTTATGGCCAGGGTGTTATGTGCAAAACAATAGTCTGACCTTTTGTATTTACTCGACACGTGGAAGCAGAAGCAACGGAGGCGCAGAAGCCGACGGGTATGACACTAAATGAAAAGCCGAGTATAATTGTTCGGGTAAGATACTTTGAAGTATTCAGAGGAGGAACCCGCCTTGCAATGCTGAAGACAATCTACGCGCCGAACACATCGTCATTGAAGCCTGGTTCGGGGGCTGCTGAGGGGGTCCTGGATTAAGGGGTCCTCGGGCGTCCAGGCTATGTGACGTGGGCCGGACTAATGGGCCACGAAGATACAAGATAGAAGACTTCTTCCCGTGTCCGGATAGGACTCTCCTTTGCGTGGAAGGCAAGCTTGGCGTTCGGATATGAAGATTCCTTTCTATGTAAACCGACTCTGTACAACCCTAGGTCCCTCCGATGTCTATATAAACCGGTGGGTTAGGTCCGTAGAGGACAATCATAATCATACAGGCTAGACATCTAGGGGTTAGCCATTACGATCTTGAGGTAGATAACCTCTCGTAAACCCCATATTCATCCAATATAATCAAGCAGGAAGTAGGGTATTACCTCCATCGAGAGGGCCCGAACCTGGGTAAACATCGTGTCCCTGTCTCCTGTTACCTTCGATCCTCTGACGCACAGTTCGGGACCCCCTACCCGAGATCTGCCGGTTTTGACACCGACACGTCTCACTCGGCGGATCCAGCTCGCACACCGCATTCAAATGCGACGGCGGTGTGTCGTCCTATGTGGTATTCATGGTGATGTCCTTTCCTAAGGAGAACGAACTGTGACAGCTGATAACCCACAAGTATAGGGGATCGCAATAGTTTTCGAGGGTAGAGTATTCAACCCAAATTTATTAATTCGACACAAGGGGAGCCAAAGAATATTCTCAAGTACTAGCAGTTGAGTTGTCAATTCAACCATACCTGTAGGACTTAATATCTGCAACAAAGTATTTAGTAGCAAAGCAGTATGGAAGTAACGGTAACGGTGGCAAAAGTAACAGTAGCAGTTTTGTAGTAATTGTAACAGTGGCAATGGTAAAGTAGCTAAACAAAGATCAATATGTGAAAAGCTCGTAGGCATTGGATCAATGATGGAGAATTATGTCGGGTGCGATTCCTCATGCAACAGTTATAACATAGGGTGACACGGAACTAGCTTCAGTTCATCAATGTAATGTAGGCATGTATTCCGAATATAGTCATACATGCTTATGGAAAAGAAATTGCACTACAAAAAAAGACACATCCGTGACATTTTGGGCCGAACGAAAAAATTTCTGTCATACATATGACACTTCTATGATGATAATTATGACAAAACCCGATATCATCATAGATGTGGTGGGCTCCTACTTCTATGACAAAAAATCATGACAGAAAATGGGCTTTTCATCCTGGGCGGGCCGGAGATGAAGTTGCACGACATTCTTTGGGCCGTCCATGACGGAAAAAATCGTGGTAGAAGCGAGGGGGAGGAAAATTTCGGGGAGTTCCCGGTTATGGTGGGAGGTCGGGGGCCGAGCGATGCACGTTTCTCTTGTACACGTACGCGCCTGTGTGCGAGGCGTTGGCTCTAACTGAACCCGAGAGAGGCGTTGGGCTCTAACTGAACCCGAGAAATTGCACTGTAGGCTACGCATTACTGAACCCGATCAATGGCTGTTAATTGAACCCGATCGAGCGATTCCTTCGCTACTGCTGCTAACTGAAGCCGATCGATTGGATGAACAGTGAGCGTCGCGGGCGGGGGGGGGGGGGGGGGGGGGTGGATGAACAGTGAGCGGTGGTGTTGCCTCTGGATTAACAGGACCCCGTGGTGTGGAGGGCTGGATGAACAGTAGACGGTGGAGGGGTGCCCGTGGAGGTGTGGTTGAACAGGACCTCGTGGTGTGGAGGGCTGGATGAACAGTAGACGGTGGAGGGGTTCCCGTGGAGGGGTGGTTGAACAGTAGCCGGTGGAGTAGCACGCGGTGGAGGCTGGATGAACAGGAGCACGCGGAGGCTGGAGGAGGTCGACGGTAGCCCGTGGAGGTTGGAGGAGGTCGACGGTGGAAATGAACAGTATCCCGTGGAGTCCCGTTTTGAGGTACGCCACACCCCTCCCGATGAACAGGACCCTCGTTTCGACCATAGGAGGTCCGTTTCATCTGTTTTGCGGTACGCCACACCCCTTCCGATCAACAGGACCCCCGTTTCGACCGTAGGAGGTCCGTTTCGTCCGTTTTCGGTACGCCACACCCCTCTCGATCAACAGGACCCCGTTTCGACCGTAGGAGGTCCGTTTCCTCCGTTTTGCGGTACGCCACACCCCTCCCGATCAACAGGACCCCGTTCCGAACGTAGGAGGTTTGTTTCCTCCGTTTTGCGATACGCCAGGCCTCGTTTCCATCGCCTATTCCGTCCAAGCTCTCCCGATGAACACGACCACGCATTCTGTTCCGACCCAGCCGGTTGGCTCCCACGCGTTCCGTTGCCTCCCGATGAACACGACGCATTCCGTTGCCTCCCCATGAACACGACGCATTCCGTTGCCTCCCAATGAACATGATGCATTCCGTTGCCTAACCATGAACACGACGACGACGCTGTTTCTCCATTTCGACCGAGCCATGTACACGAGCCCTGGCCGTACGTATGCGCGAGTAGGCGTTCGAGACCCCGCCCGTATGTACACATACGTGGCCGTATTTTCTTTCTTGCACCCTGGCCGCTGTACGTACGTGTACATGCTACGTGCGCGCCTCTACTACGACACGTGCGCGCCTCTACATCGACCAGTATGTACGTACACGTTCGCGACCAGAATGATAACGCTACGTACGCTTCGACCAGGTGGGTCCTGACTGTCACACACTTCCTTGCCTGCGAAGATGTAGCTGGTGGATCCCAACAGTCAGGGGGGCGAATCGTTTTTTTGTCCGGATGCACTTCCTTGCGTGCGAAGATGTAGCCGGTGGGTCCCAGCAGTCAGGGGGCGAATCGTTTTTTTTGCCTGGGCGCGCTTCCTTGCGTGCGAAGGTGTAGCTAGTGGGTCCCAGCAGTCAGGGGGGCAAATCGTTTTTTCTGTCTGGACGCACTTCCTTGCGTGTGAAGATGAAGCTGGTGGGTCCCAGAAGTCAGGGGGAAACGTTTTTTCCACGAAATACAGTGGCCCGTCTGGTGGGTCCCAGCTGTCAGGTGGAGGAATCATTATTTTCCATGTAATAAGGAGGCACTTCCTTGCTGCGGCCGTGGACCCAGCTGTCAGCCTCTCCACGTACAGTCCACGTCCGATGGAAGTTGTTCCTTGACCACGTTGACCAGGCCGCGCTGAGAGCACCATGGCGGTGGACGACGACGAGGCCTAGGAAGGGGGCGGCACGGAGCCAGGGAAGACGCGACAGTGGAAGCCCGCGCGGAGAGGATTACGAGGGTTCACTGGTTCGGCTGCGGTGTGAGGCTGCCGTCACCGCAGGGCCTAGCCAGCGGTGGGAATAGTAGGGGGCGGTGAGGCCTCCGCGGCAGCACAGCCGGCCACGGGAGGCAGGAGCATGCGGCACGATCAGCGCTGCTTTGGGCGGCTGGAGCAAGAAGACCAGAGGTTGAATAAGCACTACGGCCATTGGATGGACACCGTACGGTCACTGGAGCTAGAATCGTTCATATTGACTAAGTTGACAAAGCCCTCCATCCCCGTCAACTTAGTTGGCCCACAAGTCATCCTTCCACTATGGTGGGTCCCAGCTAGCAGGGGGTATTCATTTTTTTGTGCGTAATAAGGAGGCACTTCCTTGCGTGCGAAGATATAGCTGGTGGGTTCGACATGTCGGCGGGGGGAACGTTTTTTTCGCGAAATATTCGCGAAATACAGAGGCCCTTCCGGTGGGTCCCAGCTGTCAGGTGGAGGAATCATTATTTTGTGCGTACAGTCCACGGCCGATGGATGTCGTTCGTTGACCACGTTGACCAGGCTGCGCCGAGAGCACCATGACGGTGGACGACGGCGAGGCCTAGGAAGGGAATGACACGGAGCCGAGGAAGACTCAACAATGGTTGCCCACGCGGTGGTGAGTACGAGGGTTTACTGGTTCGGCTGCTGTCACCGGAAAATAACAGGAGGTGTGGGTGAGTAGACGAATGGCCTGGCCGGCAATGAAGTAGGGTGGGGCGGTGCAGCCTGTGCGGCAGCACAGCCGACCATGGGAGGCGGGAGCATGCAGTCCCACCAGAGCTGGTTTGGGCAGCTGGAGCAAGAAGATCAGATATTGAAGAAGCAGCACGGCCGTTGAATTAACATCCAACAGTCACTGTTGCTAGAATCGTTTGTGGACTAAGTTGACAAAGCCAAAGTACACGTCAACCTAGTAGACCCACAAGTCAGCCTCCAAATCTGTCCCAAATAGCATACAACCCGAAATTTCTAGCCAGATTCAAATTAATTTTAAATCTAAATATACCTTAATTTAAATTCAATGAAATTTTACCCGCACAAAAACGATGAAATTTAAAATATCAAAATCCAAAAGAAAACAGTATTTTGAAACTAATTGCCTGTTTGCTGTATTTTTTCATTTTACAGCCCATTTATTATTACTTATAGCCCATTTCTTATTACTTATAGCCCATTTTCTGGGCAAAATGCATCCCTCCTCGTCTTGAAAGATTTCCGGCCCAGCAGGCCATAGAAAAGCAAGTAGGCCTACGTTGGTTATTCTGCAAAAAACAAAATAGCTGGATAGCCATTTTTAGAAAGGAAAAAAACAAATTGGGCTGGTCATGTGCTAAACATATGAAATAAAAGCCTGGGCTAGACGGGCCACGGGTCCCGCACAACCCAGTTGATACCCTTCTCCGTCCCGAAAAAACAAAATTACTGCGCGTGTTGCTGGGTCCCTACTGTCATCCTCACCATGTACAGTCATCTCCTTATTCCTCTCGGTTGTTGACCATGTTGACAACACCAGAGGGCGGCTCCGCGGCGAGCGAACCAAGGCGGAGGACGATGGTGAGGCCTCGGACGGGAACGAACAGGAGCCGGGGAAGATCACAACCAGCCGTGGGAAGCGGGAGCAGGCGGTCCCGCCGGCGCTGGTTTGGCTTTGGCGGCTCAAGGAAGAAGAGACTGAAGAAACGCGACAGACGTTGAATGTCAATCCAACGGTCAAGGTTGGTACAGTCGTTTGTTGACTAAGCTGACACCAGGTAGCATACTTTTTTATATATAGGAAGAAAACTGCGAGGAAATGCGTTCGTCTGCCGTCCTCCTCACAGGGAACGTTCGCCACATAAGTGACTAGCACTCTTGGTTTTCAACCGTGAGGTCTTGGGTTCGAGTCCCAGGAACTCTCAATTTTTTCCTCCTTCCTTCCTCCCAAAAAAAGGGAAAGAAAATCAAAGACTTGGGAAGGCGTACAAAACAAGCTAGTGTACCAGTAAAGAGACGGTGCCGAGTTTTAGAAAAAAGAAAGACGTGCTCCTATAGCTGGTTCGAATCCAAACCTAGACTATGACTATATATGGTGCTATGCTACTCTGCAAGTAATGAAACTGACATATCCAATGTTCGCTTCTCCTCTTCTCTACTTACTCTGCCTAGCATCAGAAGCTCTGGCCGCAAAAACTATGCCCGCTGGCTGCTCATCCAGCTGCTCTTCAGCAGGCAACAACCAGATATGCGCCAAGTCGCCACCCGTACCATTGCATGTGGGTCTCATCACACCCCCACCGGCACGCGCACCGCAGCTGATTTCTCATCGCAACCCACTGCCATTGGTGTGGTGCCACTGCTGCAAATCATGCAGAGTCATCCGTCGCGTCTCAACCATAATCCGCAACCCTGGCCGAGTCTTCTACAAATGCCTGAATCATGGGGTAATAATATGTTTAAGTGTTGTTCTGCTGCTTTCAGTTGCTGATTTTTTAATAGTTTGGTTGATGATCTTCCAATTTGATTCATGCAGAAAAGGGAAGATTCGTGTGATTTGTATTTCTGGTAAGTTGCTGATGTGGGGGAATGCAACTACGTTGATTATTTGGTTAGCCGAGGAATCCCAATACCAGCAGGTTGGGGTGTTGGACAAGTAACTAAAGGAACGGCAGAAGAGGAAGATGCAGAGCAGAAGGTTAAACATGCAGTTCCTCTGATCATGGCCAAGCAACAGCTGCTGAACGGCCTTGAAAGATGAAAGAGCTTGTGAAGATAATGGAAAAAATCGATGTGCTCTGTAGGATGATTGTCTCTTTATTTGCAGTGTATGTAGCACTCGTGATGTATTCAGTGGCTACGACATGAGCACTTTGCTGAAACTAGTAATGAATGAAACCTGTGTAGGAGGCTGGGCGTAGTATTGTGAACATCTAATGATTTCTATAAACAGAAATTAGGGGGTATCCCCTTTTGCTCATATAAATAAATAAATAGCAGAGGCCCTGTCGGGTCAGCTTTGTTCTCATTCGAAGACGTCGAGCAGATTGCAGTCCAACATCAAACTATGTCATCAAATTCAAGTTTCACAGCCAAATATGAGTACAACTAAACAACAATGTCATCATGTTTTAGTTTTCATACAATCACCAAACACAAATCAGCATACATAACAAGTGATGTTCTCACAACAAAATACTAAATAACATGTTCATCAGGTTTCAGTTGTCATAGCAAACACAATTTCACATAGTAGATAAAAAATGTCTTCTGACAGGCAAATACGACAAAAGCAATGTAATCATCATCCGCAGCACCAGCGTCAACATTTCGCCATGTGTATCAGTCTGAATCGTAATTCCCCATGGTGTCATCTTCTTCTTCGTCCTCAACGTCCTCGAACGTTGGCTTCTTCTTGATCAACTCTTGTATATCCACAGCACGACAGGCAATGTTTTCGCTGGCGTCATTTACATGATGGTTCTCAAAGATATTAGGAACATCTGTGTTATCTTGTACATCAGGAGCAGTGTAAGCATCGTCTTGTTGTGCAACTTAATTAAATGAATTCCTCTGCTCAAACCTTTGCAATACTCTCCATTCATCGCTACGTGCAAATGTGTCTTCCAAGAAAAATATCTGTGTTGCTTGATTTGCCAAAATAAAAGGCTCGTTGGTCTGGTACGCCGCCTTGACATTGATGGATTTGAAATAATCATCAGCTCTGGGTTTTGCGATCCTGGAAAACAGGTTATACCAACGACATCACAACAGAACCACACACCGATGATCCTCGAAACTGGAGATATACTGCAACTGAACAATGTCTGTTATGTTAGCATACATTTCAGTTGTCTCTTTGTCATACGTATCCGTGCTCATGATGGCACTGTTTTGTGTTTTCCTACCTTCGTCTCGTGCAAGGGTGTTGTGGCGCACATCTCCAACAATGCAAGATTCATAATGTCTTACCCGAGTATCAGGACCCATTGCTAGTGAGTAAAGGGCATCATCAACTGCCTGCCCATCCTCCCGCATCTTCTTAACCTATGGTTAGAAAATAGACAAGCTGATCATCTTATGTACTCAATATATTAAAAAAAACTGATAGTGCACTTCAAAATCTTACATGGTTCTTGAACCATTTTGCAAATCCTGCCATAACCAGTTTGTCAATGTTTCTTGGATTTTGCGGCAGTAACTCCTCTTTGTAGGTGCTGGACAACATATTGATTGCGTCAAACATCTAAATATATAAGAATGTGCTACAAGTTTAGTAGATTACGATGTATAAGCTACAGTACCGCACTTACGTGATATAAGGTAGTATCTCAGGGCAGTTATTCAACACATACCAAACCATTTTGTCCAAATCTTTAGGTTTGTCCTCTTGTCGACTCTTCCTGGTAACTCGAACAGAATAATCCAAAACATTGAGCCCGGGATTGTCTTCACCCACCTCTTTGCTAAGCTGATCAGCTATTTTAATGTATTTTGAGCAGAATGTCAACGCTTCTGTAGCAATGTAGGCCTCTGCAATGGAACCCTTGGGTCTAGCTCTATTCCTAACATATCCCTTGAAAGTGCCTAGCCGCCTTTCAATAGGGTACATCCAGCCATACTGTACTGGACCTCTAAGTAGTGCCTCATCAGGTATATGAACAGCCAAATGCACCATCACATCAAAGAAGGCTGGAGGATATATCTTCTCAAGGTCGCATAGGATAGTTGGTATCTTATCTCTAAGACGCTCCAAAGCATCTATCCTGATATTCCTACTGCAGAGTTCCCTGAAGAATTGTCCCAACTCTGCAACTGCTCTGTATAAGTCAGGGCGGCCCAATCCTCTAAGGATAATAGGTAAAACCCTTTGAAGTAGGACGTGGCAGTCATGAGTTTTCAACCCTTGTACCTTGTTTCCATCTGCACTGACTCTCCTTTCAGGGTTCGAAGCAAACCCATGAGGGAATCTCACACGTGGCAGGACCTCGCAGAATTCTTTTCTTTTTACCTTGTCCAAGACGTACACAGCTGGTGCCATATCCCATGGTTTACCTTCATCTTGCACCTGCAAATCCTTTTTGATACCCAGGTGTGTCAAATCAATCCTAGATCTTAAGGTATCTTTCGTCTTGCCTTCAATATTAAGAAGTGTGCCGATAATGTTGTCACATATATTTTTCTCGATGTGCATCACATCAAGATTATGCCGCAGATCCAAATCTTTCCAATACTCCAAGTCCCACAAAGTGGACCTGCGGGTAAACAATAATCTCTCTTCTACCCTGCCACGCTTCCTTTTCCCGCTACCATTACCAGGATGGTTTCCTGGTGTAATATGCCTGAACTTCTCTAATTCCACTTGCAACTCATCGGCGGTGAGCCTCTTTGGCACATCACGGTTTTCATGCTTTGCATTGAACACATGTCTTCAGTATTTTCTAGGATGCGGCTTATCCTTGGCAAGGAAACGGCGGTGTCCAATGTAACAGATCTTGCTAAGTATTGTGTATGACATCGGATTCCTGTCACAGCGAACACATGCATTGTAACCATGTGTCGTTTGCCTTGACATAGTGCCCAAAGCCGGATAATTATGGATGCACCAAATTATAATATCACGCAAAAAGAAATCAGCTGGTGGGCTGCTATATAGGTCTCGAGTGAGAACACCCTTCCATAGCTGTTGAAGTTCCTCCACAAGCGGCTCCATGAACAAATCAAAATCCTTTCCAGGACTTTTTGGACCTGGGATGAGCAAGGCCATCATGTAGTTTGTTTCTTTGGTGCTGACATTTGGAGGTATGTTGTAAGGGATAACAAGCACTGGCCACATGCTATATGTGGCGCTCTGGTGGCCAAATGGGTTAAATCCATCTGAAGTTAAGCCAAGTTTAATGTTTCTCGGGTCAGCAGCAAACTCTTTGTGTTTATCGTTGAAGCTTTTCCACTCACTACCATGGAATGGATGGCTCATTACATTCTGATCTCTGTACTCCTGGTTCCTAGAATGTCACAGTACATCCTCTCTTGTTTCAGCATCATGAGACAACCTCTGCAATCTTGGTGTAATTGGAAAATGTCTTAGAACATTATGAGGAATCCTCTTCACAGCATCGCCATCTTTCCATCTTGATGATTTGCATTTCGGGCATTCACTTAAATTGGCATAATCCTTCCGGAAGAGAACACAATTATTCTTACAAACATGGATCATATCATATCCAATTCCAACTGCACGAAGGAAATTCTTCATTTTACTGTAGGTGTGTGGCAGCTCAGATGCATCTGGGAAAGATTTGCGGAAAGCAGCCAACATCGCATTGAATGATTTGTTGGTCATCCGCTCAGATGTCTTCACCTGAAGAAAGGTGACCATAGCTGAGAATACTGACAGCTTGTTTCCTGGGGTGACAGCAACGTTGCATTGTTCCAACATGCGGGCCCACCATTTTTCTTCTGCAGGTGAAAGTTCACGGGATGCACAAGCATTTCATAGCATTGTTTCAATGTTGGTCAAACTCATTGGCTTCGCCACCACCACCTCCTCCTCCTCTTCCACCTGAGCATCAGGCAGATCAAGATTGTGATATGCTGCTTCCACGTCGTCAATAACATTGACGTTCACAGCTTCACCATGATGAACCCACCTAGTATATGTAACCGACATCCCATACAAGTGTAGATGATTTTGCACAGTTGACCGGGGTCTTGTAACTGAATTCATACAACTGCTACACGGGCAGAGCACATCTGATTTCGGACCACCATACTCAGCTCTGATAAAGTTCATGAAGTTTTCAACCCCCTCGACATATGCAGCGGAGAATCTTCGAGTAGAAGTTATCCAAGTCTTGTCCATCTGTTAGACATACAAATTAGTTCTTCTACTAGATATTACAGGAAAAACATATATGCTTTTTTATGAAGTCCAGAAAAAAATACCTAGGTCGATGTCTAAAGCTATGGCAAGATATTTGGACGAGCAGATCTAAGTAACGAAATATATGTAAAGCTAATTCAGCAAATAGATTTGAGTGCCAAATTATGGCAGGCTGTTTCAGCAGACAATGAGGCCGAGCACACAGCCATCAACTATCGAAGGCCATCGCAGCAACAAAGATCGAGTATAAAACGGTGTAGAGCTATTTCACCTAACAGATTGGCTACTAGACCATGGCAATCTAGGTCACAATAAATATATGGCGGGATATTTTAGCAACTAATCGGCCTTGGCATGCCATCTCAGCTAAGCAGATTGAGTGTAGAACAGGGCAAGGAAGCTTCTTAAGCAGAGCATATTGATAGTAAACTACTTTGGCAAACAGTAAGATTAACAGCGTCTATCAGCTAACATTCAGTGCTACACCGACATGAAAGGGGCCTCAGTCTAGAATGTGCGTACCGTGGGAGAAGTTGACCGCTGTGCGTCTCCACACGAATGTCGCCAGTGGTGGCAGCGCTGACCGCCGTGCGCCTCCACAAGAACGTAGCCAGAGGTGGCGGCACGGCTAGAGGACCGCAGTCTACGAGAGCGTACTGTGGGAGCGAGAGGATGGCCGAACCGCGGCGCCGACGTATCGGCACGGCGGGGAGGGCGGCTTTGGCGGAGCGAATGGAGTGGAGGGGGATAGGGGGAGGGGGGTTTGGGGAATATTATTGGCTAGTTGGCCGAAGGGCGGTTGAATCGGATTTGGGGGGAATTTTTGGGTGTGGGGGGGGGAGGATTTTCGCGCGGTGGGCGGGGTAGTTTGGCGCATGGTCGGTTTATCCAAGTGCAGTCCCACGTGTCAGTGAAGAGGCAAGCCGAAGCGTGTTCCGTTTGCGTGAGCCATGTGCAGGACCGAACGTGTGTGGGGTGCAATGCGACCGCGACATGAGTGCTGTGAGTGTACCGCTTTTTTTCCTTTTAAACTAGGTGCTTCGCCCCCTCAAAAAAATCTGTTGCTTCGCGCGATCCATCGATACTACTACTAGTAATCCGGTAATCCCGACTAAAATGGCGCGGCCGGGTCTTTTCCCGCGCGATATGTTTGGAGGTTGGCTTAGTTGGGTTTTTTAGGACGAGTAATGCTACACCTACGTAATCCCAGTTACGTAATTAACGTAATGTGAAACGTGTGAGCTGTTGATTGTAGATTGGGGGGAGGGAGGGGCCCACCACCATGAAAATCAGGGGAGGAGAGAGAGAGAGGCAATTTACGTTAACCCTTTCGTAGGTTCCCATAGATGTAGAAAGATGTGAAATGCGTGAATGTGTAGTGGACGTACTATTGGAGTGCCTAAGATAATTTGTGTATGTATAGACCATATGTGTTTGTTTTACTTCGCATGTTAGATTTTTCTCGGTTCAATAAAAAGCAGAGTTGGTGATGATGGTGTGCATGTCATCCTGCAATATAGGCCGTCCGATCTTTATCTAATGGATAGGAAGGAAACTATGACAATTTACCTGCACTCCTCTCCACATTTGCAGACAGGGCTTTCCCTCGTTCATCCTTTTCTCCCACAAGATCTTGATCTTCCGTGCAACGCACGGGCATCTTCCTAGTACTCCTACAATATGTATATTATTGTGAAAGTTCATATAAACCCGCTGAGATTAATGCAAACACGGCAGATTTTCATTACATTTGGAACTTTTATAGGACAAAAAAATAAAAGAAACCTGACCCTAAACCTATTCTACGGCGGCGACCGACGTCCTCTATCTACGATCTCTATGTACGGGGGCGGGGTTCAAGACCCGTGAAGTGAAGGTGCGGTCTCCGGCGAGGAAGAGTAGAACACGGCACACGGACCGGCCAGTTGGCACACCATGCCCTGCCGCCTCCCATGCCCTACTCATCCTCGGAGGATTCCCCGACCTCGGTAGTGCCGGACGTTGGACGGCGGCAAGTAGGACGCGTGGCTGACGGTGCTCCCGTCGTCGTCCGCCAGCGTGGCCACCGCTTGTGTGACTGCGTCCGCGTCCGGCTACGCCGCTATTGCATCGCGAGAGGCGACTTGAGTGAGGGCGGCGACCTCGAGCTTCATCCCCGAAGACAAGCTCTCCCGCAGAGCGTTCGCACTTGCGGTCATGGCGGATGTGGTGCTAGGTAGGAGGACGATGCGCTATGGTGTGGAGGTTAGCTGGGCGTTGCCGCTTTAAGTAGCGCATTCCGGTGAGGCCAAGCGTCCGGGTGCGTCATTAAGTCGCCGGAGTTGGTTCCTCAGGCACCGAGCCTCTTAACGACAACATACGAACGGACGGTATGAATGTGGGCAGCTGGCGCCGGCTGGGAACGCACCGCGCGACGGCGCGAGGGGCGAGGGTTTTGGTGTGCCATGGTAGTCAGCTACGGTCGTGGCAATGTTGGAGATGCCCTTTGCTCACATGCGATCCCCGCATGTCATTGAAAAAGCAAGACGACCCGGCATGGTCTCAGGTCCAGAGGATGCAGTTGGCCGCGCTACACCACTCCGCGGACGCGTCGCGGCACCCCGTGCATCCTCGACGAGCTGGGTGTTGGGGTGTGTTTGGATTGTGGCCAAAGTGCACCTTACCAAAATTTTGGTCATGACCCAAAAATTGGTCTTTGTTTGGATGGTTGCCATTTTTTGGCATGCCAATGAACTCTAGCCAACTCTAGTTCATTTTTTTGCCAATGTCGGCCAAATCATGGGCAACCAATACCTCAACCAAAATTTTGGTCATGACCCAAAGATTGGTCTTTGTTTGGATGGTTGCCATTTTTTGGCATGCCAATGAACTCTAGCCAACTCTAGTTCATTTTTCTTGCCAATGTCGGCCAAATCATGGGCAACCAATACCTCAACCAAAATTTTGGTCATGACCCAAAGATTGGTCTTTGTTTGGATGGTTGCCATTTCTTTGGCATGCCAATGAACTCTAGCCAACTCTAGTTCATTTTTCTTGCCAATGTCGGCCAAATCATGGGCAACCAATACCTCAACCAAAATTTTGGCTACCCAATGCTTTGATGAGGCAACCTTGGGCACAAACCAAACATACCGTTGGTCGTGCCATAGCACTAATGCCACCCTCGGCACACTGAGAACGACCGCGTCTAGCGACGATATGAGTGTGTCGCTCACCGCGGTCGCCGTGTCCAGAGGCGGTGCTGGAGCTGCGCCCCGTTGTTGGCCCCAACGACCCACATGAATGGTTGTCGGTGGCGAGGAGGTCGTGGGCCAGATCCTCCATTGGACTAGTCTGCGCTACATCGTCCCGACGGGTGTGCCCCACATGTCAGTTTCCCTGTTTTCCCGGCTATATTCGAGCGTCAGTGCTCCGCGTTGCGCATTAGGCCTTTCAATATGTAGGCCAAGCGAGACAACTTATTGTTTATTTGAGCCGTTCAAGTATAATCATGTGGCGTTTGCTTATTTCTCATTCCTCTCCAACCCTCTTCTCCATCGATCATGTCGCCCTCCAGTCGAGTCCATACTCCCGCATGCCTCCTTTGAACATTCCGCCGAGTATCATTCGCATGTACCCACCCTAGTCCTCTTTCAATAGATCTTCGGATCCCGAGATGAAATCGAGAGGGAACGAGTGGGGGCACGTGATATATAAGGCGGATTCAAAATTTTGAACCGGTGATCATAGCATCCGCAAATCATATATAAAGGGTATTCAATGTTCGTTTCATTTTTGAACGTGCAATATACTCCCTTCTATCCTTTCTTGTTTACATATAAGTTTTATGTGTAGTCAAAGTATCTCTACTTTGATCAAAAAGGTATCAACATTCAACAACGCCCAATCAATATTGTTAGATTCGTACGTACTCCTAGATTTGTACTCGAGATGGTTTCCAATTTGACTATTGACAAGATTAATAGTACATGAGATGTATAATGTGAAAAATATATCATTGGAAACTCCTTTCACATACGAATTTGACCGTATGCTTTGTGTAAGTTGCATGTCATATATTATTACTCTAACATTTGGTCAAAGTTAGCCTCGAAAAACGCATTAGACCCTGTATGCTTTGTGTAAGTTGCATGTCATATATTATTACTCTTAACATTTGTGTAAGTTGCATGTCATATATTATTACTCTAACATTTCATCAAAGTAGTATAGTGGAAGTGGATCCTCTGACGTATGTATCTCTGCCTTACCCTCCCTTTCGGTCACTTACTGGTGGACCCCATGCTTGCTAGGCCCCGCATGTCAGTTACTCAATGGGTTCGGCCATGTCAGGGATCCTCATCCGTAGTATACTCCCTCTGTTTTTATTTACTCCGCATAAAACAGAGGGAGTGGTGGTATAATAAATGACGCAGGCGGGGAAGGGGGAGGGACGTCGGTTTGCTCTCAACTGCAGTCCTAGAAGCGAGCGAAAATGCAAGACGAAGCGCGTTCAATTCGGTGAGCGGCGTGGAGGGTCCAGCGTGTCGGGCTGCAACGCGAACGCGACAAGAGCGATGTATAGTCAAAACTGATTGACCGGTCGTCACCGGAACCACTATTCACACCAGAACCTTCGCTGCTCGGCCTACGCCAGCCACTGCCCTAAAACCACACCAAATCTCCAGCCCATTCCCCCACCTTTCGATCCCCTAGCCCGCATCAAGCGTCCCCTAGTTCGCCGGAAAGCCATGGTGCGCCGCAAGATCACTTACTACAAGATGCTGACGCCAGAGCGCCGCGCAGAAATCGCGGCGATGGTCGGCGCCACAGACCTTCCTTCCGGAGCTCACTTTGTGGCGCGCCAATCCTCGAGTTCTCTGGAGCCAAGCTACGAGGAGGAGGAAGCCGATCCAATGTTCATGGCGGAGGTCGCGGCACAGAAGGCCCCCGATGGGTATGAGACAATGGACGTCGACTTCGTGCCGGCATCCGAGTCCCCCATGGTGCAGGCGGACTACCGGTTTAACATGGCGATACTAAAGGAGGACCGGGAGGCAGAGGCTCAACTCGACGCGGAGCGCGCGTATGCCACTGCCATCGAGGCTCTCCTGCAAGCGGAACCGGATGTCGTGGATGTGAACCGGGCGCCGGAGGCTCAACTTGAGGCGGAGCGCATGGATGTCGCTGCCATCGAGGCCCTCCTGCAGGCGGAACCGGACGTCCTGGACTTAAACCGGACGGCAGAGGCTCGACTCAATGCAGAGCGCACGGATGCCGCTCTCATCGACGCCCTCGTGCAGGCGGAATACGTGCTGGACTTGAACCGGGCGGCGGAGGCTCGACTCGACGCGGAGCGCGCGGATGCAGCTACCATCGAGGCCCTCCTGCAGGCGGAACCAGACATCCTCGACTTGAACCGGGTTGTGCTCTCGTCCGTGCAGAGTGCCCACACGCTCCACTTGAACGAGTAGCTGGAGGCCGAGGACAACCATGGTGCGGAGACACACGTCTGCAGCGACGACTGGTTCGCGCCGGCAGCCAAAGATGACAAGGCCGTCTCTTTCCGCGAGCTGTGATAGTTTTTCTTTATGTTGTTGTTTTTATGGATCTTTTGCTGTGTAAAAACATATATTTGTTATGCAAGTCGCCTGACTTGGGTCAGTCTACCATTTCAGGCGGTTGGATGAATATCCTACGTCTCCTAACCCTTCTTTCCTTCTTCCTCACCTCTTCGTCTTCCCCAACAGACCACCGCACGGGCCGTACGGATACTCCCCAACATGCGGTTGGATAAACATACTCTATGAACGAAAATTATGTGTCAGCGATAGGATGGCTGAGTTTGGTTTGTTCACATGCGACAACACATGTCAGTGAGGGTGTGTTCCCTTGGTTGGGTTTGCGGCGTGCAGGAGCGACTGCGTGAGGCTGCGGTGTGACTGCGGCGTGCAGGAGCGACCGTGTGAGGGTGCGGTGCGACCGCGACAGCCGTGCACAAGTGTACCTCCTTCTCATTTTGAAAACTTTAGGCAAGCTTGGCAAAAATGTGTGGCGAAGTTTGGCAATGCAAGGCCTAGACCCAAACAGGATAAGTACGTACGTACTAGGAGTACTAGTGTTAAAAATGAAATGCGGGCTTTTCCTTCGCGGGATTTAATCAATACAAATCCTCGTTTCACGTGTCAATTAATGCGTATTTTTTTCTCCAAAGACCAAAGAGCTAACCATCTCACTCCTCATCGCTTGAATAATGTAGCGCCATGCAAACCAACCTTCTCACTTCCGCATGCATGCAAGGGATATTAATGTCCTTGGTTGGTAACCCCATCAATTTTGCCTCGATTAGTGTTAGTGGCCCTTTGCAAATTATAATTTTGATATACTGGCCTTGTGTACAAAAAAATGGAGGTAGTAACTGTATTTGACTTCCTTCCCCATTGCGGTGACGTCGACGATATCTTTTTTGGGTGGTTTGGCGAAGTGCGTTCGATGGAGAACACCATTGAGGAATACCACGGTAAGTAGTTCGCAAGTGCCGCCTGCAAGCCGAGACAACCGCCTTATTTGCATCCAGGAAGTCCTTTACTAGTACTACTAGGAGTACTAGTGCAGTGAGATGGTTTCTCAAAGAAGACGATGGAGAAGCGGAGTCAGCGAAGAGTGAAATGATGGTTGCTTCGTCCGTGCTTTTGTGATTTGACGCCTCACTGCTTTGTGATTTGTGATAGAAGGGACAGGGGAGTAGACTATGTGCTCTATATTGTACTACATGCGTCCAAGCATGGGAGAAAGAGGAGAGACGTTGCATTTTTCTATTCCTTCAATCAATCAATCAGGAAGCTTCGGTTCCATCTTTTTGGCTTTGGGAACACCGTCCACAATGGTTCCTGTTGGGGATGTTGCTATCTGGGGTAAACCGGCCTACAGGGCCCGGGTTACCTCCGTCAACAGACCCGAGATGTTAAAGCCCAAGGAGAAATAGAAGGGCCTAAGGCCTGTAATCGGTTTAAAGGTTTATGATGTAAACCGGCCTGGGGTAAACTTGTATTGTAAGTTAGGAATAGAGAGACCGACCCGGGCACGTTTATGAGCCGGAGGTCGGGACTTTGCAGACCGACGGGCGTCACCCGTGTATATAAGGGGACGACCCGACGGCGGTTTGAGGAGAGAGAACAAGAACTCGAGGTTTAGGTGAAGCTTATCGCTCCCTAAGCCCTCGAAACCCATCAATCCCATCACAACTAGACGTAGGCTTTTACCTTCATCGAAGGGGCCGAACTAGTATAAAAACCGTGTCCTTGTGTCCACTTTAACCCCTTCAAGCTAACCCGTTGCGATGGCTGCACGACTAAGTCCTCTCACTAGGACATCTGCCGTGACAAATCCACGACAGTTGGCGCCCACCGTGGGGCTATCGCGAGATGGTTTCAGGTTCTTGGAGGGCCGCTTTGAAGGACTCGAGGGTTACGCTGTGGGACGGATGACCAAAAGCCGCCGCGGAAAACTCTACATCGACAGCACAGGCTGGGGCCCCGACGCCGGCTCGATCGAGTACGGGTACCGGGTCCCCTTTGGCGGCATCCATGTTTTCATCGGCAAGATCGGAGAACCAGGCCCCGAGTTAGGCGTCTGCGCCGACCTCGTCGAGACAGCTCAGTGCACGAGGTCGACCCTGGCTAAACCGACCAGGAAGCACACCTTCGTGGGAGTCATCCACGGAGGAAGCTACGAGGAAGGATCCGAATCTGGTGACGAAACCGCCATTTACTCCGGCGAGGAAACGTCGACCGGGGAAACCGAATCTCTTTACCAGCTGCAAGATGATCGGATTGGGGGCGGCTCCGATGGCAACAGTATTCCGGACCCCTCTGATCTGCCCTATCGGGTTGGGATCTTCATGGCTGGAACGCAGGCGGTGCCACGATCATCAACCGCAGCAGCAGCGATCTCCGGATCGGCAGCGGCAACGGCTGCGCGGGCAGGAGGCCCTACGAGTTCACCAGCCCAAGTTTTGTCAGACCTGTTTGACGCACTAGCAGCGCTCATGGCGGAAGCCAACCCGGTGGATCAGGAGGTTCACAATGCTGAGATTGCCAAAGCGAGAGAGCAGATCACTCAGGCTAAAGCGGAGCTGGCAGCGAAAGAGATCAGGATGACGGCGGAGCGCGCCGCTTTAGATGCACGGGCTTACAGGCTCATGATGGATCAGAAGGCGTCTCAGGAGGTCCTGAAGAGAAAATCCCGATCTCGGTTGCCCGCCGCCCTTGACGCTCGAAATCTCTTCAACACCCCGGGGGTAAACCGTGCGGAGGCGACAACCGGCGCCCCGGTTCAGCACCGGATAATAGACCTGCCTCGTCGCAACACTGGTACACCACCGGCCATGCCAACGCCGTCAGGTCATTATTCCAACCCGATGGATAACCTCGTCGCGGCGGCGGCTCGGTTGGAAGCCATTCCGATCGAAGGAGATTCACCGCAGGATGAAGAGACACGTCGGGTCAAGGAGCTCCTTAGGACCGCGTTGGCCCAGCAAGAAGCATATTCGCAAAGCCGTGATCGGATTCACTCCACCCCTCGCCCCAGCGGGAGCTATAGTAGGCGCGTGGAGGAGCCGGCCGTTTCAAGTAACGCCAGGCGTGAAGCGCTCCGCGGCAACAATCCGGCGGGCGTTGACAATGCTCACGAGAATGTGGATCGCACCCGTGCATGGGAGGCCGGATTAGCAGCGCAGCATCAGGCTCGTCAGCTTACACCTATCTTCCCAGCAGCTACGGTTGAACCGGGGGTGGTTTCCAGTTCTTTGGGAGTACCGTGCCTTGTTCCCGCTTTGCGCAACGTACGCCTGCCCAAAGACTTCAAAGGCCCCCGCAAGGTACCAAACTACACGGCAGATCAGCCTCCGGAGACATGGGTGGAAAGCTATGAGATGGCTATGGAGATGCTAGATGTGGATGACACGGCGTGTGCCAAGTATTTTACTATGATGCTAGAAGGAACGGCCCGGACTTGGCTAAAGAGCTTACCGCCTAATTCAATTAGTTCGTGGGCCCAATTGCGCGCCCGGTTTATCAAGAATTTCAAGGACACGTGCAAACAGCCAATGTCGATAGTTGACCTAGCAGCCTGTGTTCAGCAAGAAGGGGAATCAACTACCCATTGGGTACGGCGGGTATCAGAAGTTTTGCACTCGTCAGATCGCATCAACGCAGACACCACCGTGGTGCTGTTGGAAAGCAACTGTCGGTTTGGCCCTTTGAAGCTAAAGCTGGGACGGATGAAGCGTGATTGTACAGATATAGGAACGCTCATGACCGCTTTAGTGAAGTATGCGGATTCGGACAGTACCAAGGATCCTGACTCTGGTGATGACAAAGCAGGGAAGGGAAAGAAGAATAGCAACACCAAGGGCCAGCAACATCGGCCGGCAGGTAATGGAGGCGGAGGTAAGCGTAAACCGGACGGGAGCATGGACTTGGTGGCCAGCACAAGTGCACAGGATAAAGGCCAGCGGCATAAGGGGAAACAACCAAGTTTTCGCGCACATCCCGGTCCTAACCCGGAGCGTTTGAACTTTTTCTTAAACCAGCCCTGTCTGAAGCACGGAACAAAGGAGGAACCAGCAGCCCATCTTTGGAAGGATTGTTATATCATGAAGGAATTCAAAAGCTCAAACACTCTCCAATATGATCACAGCTCCGGCGGCGGTTCAGGTTCCGGATCAGGGTACGGTGGCGGAAATTCCGGTCCAGGGTTCCAGGGTAATCCGGGCGGACAGGTCAGCCAAAATAATCAAAATAATCAAAGTAATCAAGGTGGTTATGGACAGCAGCAAACAGGTTATCAGAGCAACCCGAAACAGTTGAGCGGTGGACAGTATCATGTTTTTACTACAAGCTTGGATAAACGGGATAGAAAGCTTCAGAGGCGAGCAGTCAGTGCTATTGAACCGGCCACGCCTCACTATCTGCGCTGGTCAGAACAGCCTATCATATGGAGCCGAGAGGATCACCCTCCCAGGGTTTATAATCCGGGTCAGTTAGCGTTGGTGGTGGCGCCTCAGGTGGGAGGTTATAAGCTCACCAAGGTGCTCATGGACGGAGGGAGCAGCATTAACATCTTGTATTACGAGACCTTCCGTCGTATGGGACTGGTAGATAAGGATCTCAAACCGACCAATACAGTGTTCCACGGGGTGGTGCCTGGCAAGTCTGCATATCCGGTTGGTAAGATAGCCCTTGAAGTGGTCTTTGGCGATAGTCACGATTCCAGATCAGAGACGCTGACGTTCGAAGTGGTTAAAATCCAAAGTCCGTACCACGCTTTGTTCGGACGACCAGCTTATGCGAAATTTATGGCACGGCCCTGCTACGTGTATCTGCAACTTAAGATGCCGGGTTACAAGGGCACTATAACGGTTCATGGCAGCCGTCGAATCGCTTTGGAATGCGAGGAAGGAGATGCGACTTATGCAGAATCGGTTTGTGCAACGGAGGAATTAAAGCAGTACAAAGACAGTGTTGATCCGGAGGATATGACTTCATTAAAAAAGCCAACCACGGACCACGATCCGGCCTTGAAGTTCAAGTCAGCGGCCGAAACTAAGCTTGTTGACTTCGTGCCTGGCGATTCATCCAAGCAGTTCAGCATCAGTGCAAACTTGGATCCAAAATAGGAAAGCGCGCTCATCGAGTTCATCCGTGAGAATCGGGACATCTTTGCATGGAAGCCGTCTGACATGCCTGGTGTACCGAGGCAACTCGCTGAGCACACCCTTAATGTGGATCCTAAGTATAAGCCGGTAAAGCAGTTCTTACGGTGGTTTAACGAAGAAAGACGTAAAGCGATTGGTGAGGAAGTGGCCAGGCTCCTGGCAGCTGGTTTTATCATTGAGGTTTTTCATCCCGAATGGCTTGCTAATCCGGTGCTAGTTCTTAAGAAAAACGGCACCTGGCGCATGTGTGTGGACTACACAGACTTGAATAAAGCTTGCCCAGCGGATCCTTTTGCTCTCCCCCGGATTGATCAGATCATTGATGCTACGGCAGGTTGCGAGCGTTTAAGTTTTTTGGATGCCTATTCGGGTTATCATCAGATCAAGATGGCAGTTAAGGACCAGGAGAAGACAGCGTTCATTACTCCCTTTGGAGCCTTCTGCTATGTGTCTATGCCCTTCGGGCTTAAGAGTGCGCAGGCTACTTATCAACGGTGTGTGCAAAATTGCCTCCACGAGCAGATTGGTCGTAATGTGCACGCTTATGTGGACGATATTGTGGTCAAGTCAAGAAAGAAGGAGACCCTGGTTGACGATTTGAAGGAGACTTTCGATAACTTGAGAGTGTACCAAATGATGCTCAACCCAGCTAAATGTGTTTTTGGTGTACCTGCAGGCAAGTTGTTGGGATTTTTAGTGTCCCATAGAGGAATTGAGGCCAATCCAGAAAAGATCACAGCCATCACCTCCCTGGCCAAACCGAAATGCATCAATGATGTTCAGCGCATGGCCGGGCGGATTGCAGCGTTAAGCCGGTTTATCAGTCGCCTTGGTGAAAAGGCGATCCCCTTATATCAAATGCTCAAGAAGACGGATCAATTTGTCTGGAGTCCGGAGGCTGATAAAGCGTTTGAGGACTTGAAGTGACAGCTAGTCAATCCGCCAGTGTTGGCAGCCCCTGTAGAGAAAGAACCACTCCTGTTATATGTTGCAGCGAATGCCAGAGCGGTCTGTGTGGCGATGGTGGTAGAACGAAAGGAGGCTGGAAAGGAACATCCGGTTCAGCGACCGGTTTATTATATCAGTGAAGTACTTATTGAGTCCAAGCAAAGGTATCCGCATTGGCAGAAGCTGGTATACGGTGTTTTTATGGCAAGCCGGAAGCTGAGGCAATATTTTCAAGGACACCCCATCACGGTGGTCAGTTCTGCTCCTTTGGGTGACATTATACAGAACCGGGAGGCGACCGGTCGGATTGCCAAGTGGGCTATCGAGCTCGGGCCGCACGATTTAAGATACGTGCCCCGGACGGCCATAAAGTCACAAGCACTGGTCGATTTCATAAACGATTGGACAGAGTTACAAGCGCCTGAGGAGAAGCCAGATAACACCTATTGGACTATTTATTTTGACGGGTCAAGACAATTGGAAGGCTCGGGGGCTGGAGTCGTTTTAACTTCCCCACAAGGTGACAAGTTTTGTTATGTCCTCCGTTTGATGTTCCCCTGTACAAATAATGCGGCTGAGTATGAAGCTTTGCTTCATGGTCTTCGGGTGGCTAAAGAGATGAGTCTGAGCAGAGTTAGGTGCTTTGGTGATTCGGATCTGGTGGCTCAGCAGGTATCTGGCACCTGGGATTCTAAGGATCCGCTTATGGCTGCATACCGACGTGAAGTAGATATGGTGGCTGGGCATTTCAAAGGCTATCAAGTGGATCATGTGGACCGCAGAAAGAATGAAGCAGCAGACGCTTTAAGTCGCTTGGGCTCTCAGCGTAAACCGGTCCCACCCAATGTTTTCTTGGATGTATTATATCACCCATCGGTACAGCTGCCCGGTGAGCTGGAGTTGGCTGTTCCTGATCCGGAGGCTCAATTAGTGGCGGCTCTTCATACCACCCCGGATTGGACGCTCCCTTATCTGGCATATATGAACCGGGGTGAGTTGCCAGAAGATGAAAGCTTGGCTCGACAGATAGTACGACGGTCCAAATCTATGACCATTTTCCAAGGAGAGTTACATCATCGCAGCGTGTCAGGAGCGCTGCAACGGTGCATATCCCCTAAGGAGGGGTGCGAGATATTACGAGAAATACATGAAGGGGATTGCGGCCACCACGCCGGTTCAAAATCATTGGTGGCTAAAGCGTTCCGCCACGGTTTCTACTGGTTAACTGCTCATGCTGATGCAGAAGACCTGGTCAGATTATGTGATGGTTGCCAGAAATTTTCCAGACGAGCACACATACCGGCTCAAGAATTGAGGATGATTCCAATCACTTGGCCGTTTGCGACCTGGGGGCTGGATATGGTTGGGCCTTTTAAGCGTTCCAAAGATAAGAAGACCCACCTACTGGTGGCGGTTGACAAATTTACAAAGTGGGTGGAGGCAGAACCTGTCAGTAAGTGTGATGCTGCCACGGCGGTTCAGTTTATAAAGAAGGTGATCTTCCGGTTTGGCTTTCCACACAGCATCATCACAGATAATGGTACCAATCTATCCAAGGGGGCCATGAAAGAGTTCTGTGCACGGGAGCATATACGGCTTGATGTTTCTTCAGTAGCGCACCCACAATCTAATGGTCAGGCAGAACGAGCAAACCAAGAGATATTGAGAGGTATCAAACCCCGGCTTCTGGTCCCTTTGCAAAGGACGCCGGGTTGTTGGGTGGAGGAGCTACCGTCTGTATTATGGAGCATCAACACCACGCCTAACAGATCCACGGGGTTTACGCCGTTTTTTATGGTCTATGGAGCAGAGGCAGTTCTCCCAAGTGATATACGACATGACTCGCCTCGCGTGGCGGCATATGTTGAAGCGGACAATGAGCAGGCACGGCAGGACGCCCTTGATTTGTTGGATGAGGAGCGTGACTTGGCAGCTGCCCGTTCAGCGATTTACCAGCAAGATCTTCGCCGTTACCACAGCCGTCGGGTTAGGACCAGAACCTTTCAGGAGGGGGATTTGGTGCTTCGGCTCATCCAGGATCAGTCTGATCAGCATAAATTATCCCCGCCTTGGGAGGGACCTTTTGTGGTCAGCAAGAATCTGAATAATGGGTCATATTACCTGATTGATATTCGAGAGCGCAAGGATTCACGCACATCAGAGGAGGAGACCAGCAGGCCGTGGAACATAGCTCATCTTCGACCTTATTATACATGAGCCTTGGGCTCTGTTTATGTACATATCATGACCATGTATATATTATGATTAATACAATAAACCGGAGCCTCGAGTAAAGCGGGGTCTCTGCTGTTCTTCACATCATGTGTGTTTACCCCTGGAGGTCGCTTCACAGAAGTTCAAATTATAAATTCTGGTTTAAAAGCCGGTTCAAGGGAAGATATCTCCTACAAGGCTGTGAAGCTCTTAATATCCGGTTCAAATTCCCGGTTCAAGCATGAAGCTTCCTGTTCAAACATAGGTCGTATTCGAACCAAAGAGAACATAGCTATTCAAGCATGAGGCTTCCTGTTCAAACATAGGTCGTATTCGAACCAAAGAGAACATAGCTATTCAAACACGGGGCTTCCTGTTCAAACATAGGTCGTATTCGAACCAAAGAGAACATAGCTATCCCTATAAAGTCAGTTGGGGACCTAGTCGGCCTGAACCGTAGCTACACCTCCGGGGGGCTTGGTCATGTCTTGACGACGGTAATGCCTTCTGGCTGGCACATTTGCCACTGAATCAGTTGGGGACCTAATCGACTTGAACCGTAGATTACGCCTTATGGGAACTCGGTCATGTCTTGATGATGGTAATGCCTTCTGGTCGGCTTTTTAGCCAATGAATCATTTGGGGGCTTGGTCGTGTCCGAACCAACGCAATGCCACTTGATCGGCCCTTGGCCATTGAGTCACTTGGGGGCTTGGTTGACGAACCAATGCAATGCCATTTGGCCGGCATATTTGCCACGATTCAGTTAGGAACCTAGTCGACCTAAACCGTAGCTACACCTCTTGGGGGCTCGGTTTTGTCTTGACGATGGTCACACCTACTGAACGGTTCATAGTAACCACTATTTGCATGCGTTTTACTATCGCGTTGCTTTTTCATATTTGGTTTTTGTTTTCTGCCTTTATTGTGGTATTTTTTGTTCTTCGGAACGTCAAGTATTTTTAAACCGATTCAGCTGACATAGCCTGGTCCGTTTTTTAACCCAGAGGCAAGTTGCCCGGTTTGGCAAAGGCGCAGCACGGTTCATAGGGTCGGAAGATCTGGTGTACTCAATAAGGACAGGAAACAAAGTTGGAAAACGTCATTGGAACGTAGTGCCTGAATATATTGTTCGTAAAGGCGCAGCACGATTCATAAAGAGCATTAGTACCAGTGCGCGAAGGCACATTCAAATGCAGAGGTATTAAACTATCTTATTACAAGGCAACGTAGTGCCTGAATATATTGTTCGTTGACGGATTAAAACGTCACCAATTAAGGTGAACCGGAGCATTGATTACGCCTGTTCGCCGCCTCGGTTCGAAGGCTGGGGATCGTCTTGCGCCGCTTCAGCTCTGTCTTGGTTACCCATTGGCTGGAAATCAGCAGTGGTCCAGTCGATTCCCATTAGCGCTTGAAAGACGGCTTCTTCGTGAATCAGCAAAGACGGTTCAATGTCAGGGGCGTAAGTATGCTTACGGATTGGAGGAATAAGGTTTCCCGCTTCAGGGACCGGGGCAGCTACTCGTTTGTTCTGGTTGTCGTATTGGGCTTGGTAATGTGACAGATCTGCTTCCTCAGCCAATTGACAAGCTAGGGGGCGCACCGCCCGGTTTATCGCCCTCAAATCGTCTTCACCAAAGTCTGAACCGTCTTCCTTCAAGCTGGGGTATCCTTGGGCCGCTTCAACAGGATCGAAATCTGGTACCCACGCTTTGGCCCGGATCAAGGCAGTAATGGCTCCAGTTCGAGCGGCTGATCTTTTCAACTCTTCAATCCGGGCTGGAAGCATGGACAGCCTCTTTAACGTGTCTTGAATCAGAGACGGCGCAGGGTTGTTATGCGATGCAGTGGTGATAGCTCTTTGCGCTCCGGTGTACAACTGCTCAATCAGAGTGTAAGCAGCTTTGAGTTTCATCCGCACATCAGAACCCAAGTGTCCAATACGTGAGCCTGCAGTGTTTCAAGATGGATTACAAACCAGACATAGGATATAGCAGACAAGGTACAAATTGGAAGAAGGGCGTTGAAAAGCTTACCAAAGACGGCAGAGGTCATGGAGTGTATCTGTCGCTTCACGGTGGATAATTCATCGACCACCGGTTTAAGAGCAGCTTCGGCATTTTCAGCCCTCTTCGTCAGAAGAGCTCTCTCAGTAGCCCAATCAGCTTGTTCTTTTTTGCGGCTTTCTTTCAGCTGTTCCATAACGGTTAAGGCATGGGCCAATTCGTCCTTCGTTTTTTCAGTTTCAGCCTGTTGGGTTTTTAAGATTTCCTGAAGGTCCGAGACTTGTTTCGCTTTGGTCTTCAGATCCCCCTGCAGCAGGTCGTCAACAGTGTTCAGAAAATATTGCACGGTTTGGAAGTATCAACCACACAAGCAAGTTATGTGCTCGATACTTGGGGGCTAATGCATATTTGATTTTAACGCAAGTTTTCCGTTGCAAAAAGTCCCAAGATTAACACAAGTATTTAAACTTGGCACTTGGGGGCTAATGGTTATCTGATGATGTTTTCTGGTTATGACCTATGTTGAAGACTTGGGTTTTTTAAACCGGACCTTAATTGTTAAAGCAGCCTGATCCGGTTTTCCCTCTCGGTTTGGAAATATTGATAAACTAAGTTGCAATGGAATGAAGCACAAGGGAGTTACCTCAAGTTTCTCCTTCATCATCTTGATCATGCCAGCTTCATAATCCCGACTGGTGTACAGTCGGTTCAGGTACCCAGAATAAAGATCCGGGGCGCTTAAAGCGGCGTACGTAGAGGAGTCAAGGTCCCATTTGCCCTTTATGGCCGAGATTTCGTCCTTGGCAGTATGCTTGGCCAGAGTAGCAGTGTTCCCCGGTTCAGAGCGGCCAATGCCGGTAATCACAACATCATCATCCTTGGAATCGCTGCTCTGCAGTGGCCCTGTCGGTTTATCAACAGTTCGAGAAGGGGGGATGGATTCCTCAACCCGAACAGGACTGGCAGGGCTGGCAGGTTCGATAGTCCTTTCTTCAGCGCAGGTGTCATCTTGCGGAGATTGATAATTCTGAGTATCTTCACGACCCAGAGTGTCGGCACCAGGAGTTTTCTCCGGTTCAGGAGCGGCAGTCCCTTCAGCCGGGTTATCCAGACGAGCCTTCTTGCTCGGTCTAGGTTTAGCCCTGAAAAAAGCCCAAAGATTGAAAAAAAATGGTATAAGATGGATTAAGAGACCCATACAGAGATATGTTGTGATCGGTCCAACTTACCCAATAACTGTCTTCAACGGTGGCAGTTGAGTGGCTGAAGATTCACCGGAAGATGAATGGGAAGTGACCTGATAATCGGAGTCAGATGGATTTAGAGGCTGACGAGTTAAACCTGCTTTAGGAGGAAAGCTAGCGCATAAATCGGAGACCTCTGAGCGGCGTTTCCGAACCGGGCTGTTCGGTAAACCGGCGGAGGTAACTACCTGGCCGCTATGCCGGGTGGTGCGTCGGGCTTCATGTTGCTGGGTCTTCACAAGAAATTTGGGATCCAAGTAAGCAAGAGGGTGAGAAAATTTAATTTTCCGGTTTGCTTGGCGAGGTTTTTTCAAAGGCAAAGGAACGGCATCAGAAGAAAGAATAGTTACCTCTGGGCCTTCAGCATTGCTCGCTTCAGCGTCGTCCTGACAAATATCATCATCAATAAGACGTACAAAAAGTAAGCCAACTGAATCGAGGTCTACCCCAAGGTCCGGATTACCCACATCATCCTCCTCTAAATCGGGGGTACAGGAAGCAGTGTTCCTTTTCTTTGTAGCAGGCTTCTTCACCCTTGTCTTGGGTCTGATTATCTTTTCGGTTGGCTCCTGAAGCTTCTTGCTCCAAAACGGATCATCTCCCTGTTTCAGAAAGGACTGGAAGTTAACAATATATATAAGGAGATCAAAAATTATGTAAACAGAGAGGAGTTACTTACAGCAGGTGGTTTGTTTGTGGCGCAAAATGGAAGCAGGCCGGTTCAAGCGCAAACATGTTCCGGTTCGTTCAGCATCTTTTTCACAGCTTCAGCGACTTCGTCCTCCGTCAGCTGAATGTTGCAGTGCCTCAAAGGATCATCAACCCGACCCGTGTATTGGCACATTAAACCGGAGCGGATGCTAAGGGGCAGGATGCTCCATGAAATCCAGCAACGGGCAAGATCTACCCCCGTTAAACCGTTAGCCATGAAGGCTCTGAGCTTGGACAGCTGAGGGGCATACTTACTCCTCTCTTTGGCGGTTAGCCGTGGGGGGAAAGGGTGTGTATTGCTAAGTCTCTCTGGACGGAAGCCGGGCAGTGGATTTTCTTCAGCAGGGGAAGTATCCTTGCAATAGAACCAAGTGCAATTCCATTCTTGCGGATGACTATGCAACTTGGCGTGAGGATAAGTCACCTCTTTCCTCTTCTGGATTGCCATACCACCCAGTTCCATATTAGGGCCGTCGGTAAATTCAGTACGTCGGTTCAAATGGAAAAAGTCCCGGAACAGCTCTACAGTAGGTTCCTCTTGGAAGTACGCCTCGCAAAGCACTTGAAAATGGCAGACATTCGTGACTGAGTTTGGACCAACATCTTGTGGGCGCAACCTAAAGTTAGCCAGGACGTCCCGATAAAATTTTGAACCGGGTGGATTAAAACCCCGGGCCAGGTGATCCGCAAACACCACCACTTCTCCCTCCTGCGGGGTAGGAGGACATTCGTCTCCTGGAACCCTCCAATGAATGGTATTTTTGCTACTCAAAGCACCAGTCAGAACTAAGTTGTTTAGTTGGGTCTCAGTGATGCAAGAGGGAACCCAGTTGCATTTGTACACCTGTTTTGCCATGAGGAAATCTACAAGACAAAGGTATTCCGGTTTGAGAACAAGTGTGATTGTAAACCGAAGATGCTCTTATATAGAGTCAGGTTATCTACAATAATATCAACCGGCGGTTCAGCAAGGGGACTAATGGATGTGTGGATCGGTTTGTTCGCTTTGCTAAGAGTTAAACCGACCAGATCTAACAGTTGTGAGTATGAAAGCAGAAACAGATCCCGTACGGATTCTTTCAAAGCAATGGATCTACAGCTAGGGCGAAAAAGAAATAAAAACAGGTAATATGAAGTTTGGCTCACAGCAGAACAACGTAAGTTCGACAAGCAGGAAAAAGAGTGAGATCTAAGGAGATGAGTACAGATTTATGGCGACTGCTGAAAGGGACTACAAATCACGATACAGGTATCATCATCTGTTCGCAAAGCTGCTATGGGGATGAACAAGAAACAGTAACAGGATGACAAACCCTGGAACCCTAGAACAGATCTAAAAGCGGAAGAGCAGAGGCTTTACCTGGATCCAAAACAGATGTGGAAAGTCGCCGCGGTGCTCTGGTCCGATCAGGTTGATGCAGCGGCCGGAGTTGATGCAGCAGCTGACGGCGGCGGCGGAGCTCTGAGGTCTGGGTCGCGAGGAAGACGAAGAAGGGGACGAAAGGGAGGAAAGGAAGATGGCCTTCAAGTCCTATTTATAAGGCGCGGCGCGCGTGTCAGGCGCGCGAATC
Organism: Aegilops umbellulata; assembly: GCA_032464435.1. Classification (NCBI taxonomy): domain Eukaryota; kingdom Viridiplantae; phylum Streptophyta; class Magnoliopsida; order Poales; family Poaceae; genus Aegilops; species Aegilops umbellulata. Next base: position 366,006,328 of record CP136054.1, on the reverse strand, counting down.
CAGGGGCCGGAGATTTCGGAAGCCCAGCCGTCGCCCTAATTCTTGCGGATTAAGCGAAAGGAGACGGCAACTTGCGCTGACGTCATATCGATTTACCATAGCAAGAGGAGACGGAGAAACGGCGGTTTAACAAGTTACTGGAAGACATTTGAAGACAGAAATTCTTATTAAGGATTGACATGAACCTGTTCAAATCAATCTGGGGCCTAATGTTGGGGATGTTGCTATCTGGGGTAAACCGGCCTACAGGGCCCGGGTTACCTCCGTCAACAGACCCGAGATGTTAAAGCCCAAGGAGAAATAGAAGGGCCTAAGGCCTGTAATCGGTTTAAAGGTTTATGATGTAAACCGGCCTGGGGTAAACTTGTATTGTAAGTTAGGAATAGAGAGACCGACCCGGGCACGTTTATGAGCCGGAGGTCGGGACTTTGCAGACCGACGGGCGTCACCCGTGTATATAAGGGGACGACCCGACGGCGGTTTGAGGAGAGAGAACAAGAACTCGAGGTTTAGGTGAAGCTTATCGCTCCCTAAGCCCTCGAAACCCATCAATCCCATCACAACTAGACGTAGGCTTTTACCTTCATCGAAGGGGCCGAACTAGTATAAAAACCGTGTCCTTGTGTCCACTTTAACCCCTTCAAGCTAACCCGTTGCGATGGCTCCACGACTAAGTCCTCTCACTAGGACATCTGCCGTGACAAATCCATGACAGTTCCCACGATGCCAAAAGTTGTTTTCACATTTGGCTACACATTGTGGATGCCCTTAACCGTACCACTTGGTTTTGCTCCTGTGTGCTATCTATACAAATCTCAATTATATTGAACTAAAAAATTATAGAATCAAGATTAGTAAAAAGGAGGTGATTTTGCCACGCGGATGGCAGGGGAGGTTTCTTATTTGAGCAATGCTACATCCACGTAATGGTTTACGTAAAGTTACAAACTGATGTGATGTGGGACTATTTGATTGGATTAAAGGAGAGGATTAGGCCCACCCCACCTGAAAATCAGGGGGGGCATATATAGATTAGATGGAAAGTATACGTAGCAGCTACGTAGCCCTTTGTAAGTCTAGGATTAGGCTTCTTATTTTTGGAGCACGTTGTCCTGGTGGTTTGCTAACATGTGGTCCCACTTGTCAGTGCTTTACCAAGCCGATCCGCGTCCCACATGAGGCAGAACAACGGCAGAAGCAACATGTGGTTAAGTTGAAGAAGATGAGGGAGAAGCGGATTCAGCAATGAGTGAAAATGATGGTTGCTTCGTCCGTCCAACTTAACTGCGGGAAAGGTGCAGCTTTGTGATTTGACGCCTCATTGCTCATTACTACGCCGGTGCCATGACTGGGGTGCTTCACCCCGGCTGCTCTGCACTGTATTCTGGTATGGCACGTGGACCCGGTAGCTTGATGTCCCACATGTCGGCGAAAGGGACTAGAAGATTTATGAAAGCGAGCGCTCCACTCCTACGACGGAGGAGTAGACGACACGACGGCCAAGTGAACTGTCACTTGTACTGTATAGTACTATAGTTTTGCTGTTTCGCACGATCCATCGATACAAACCCGATTAAACAGGAAAGAGCGGGACTTTTCCCGCGTGGTAGATGATACTGGCCATACATTTAAAAGGCAATTTTAATGTATGCAAACTGAATAATTATACGTAACAATATAATATCTAGTAAAACTAAAAACACATATGATTTATTGTGTTAGAGTGTAGTAGTGGTGCTGTATTGCATAGTTGTTAGACGTAACATGCGAGAACATGTAGAGATGTAGTTTTGGAGGGCCTACAAAGAGAAAAGCGTAATACGGTCACCGAACTTTAGAATAAGCTGATTACGGTCAATATATACGTTTTGCGGTGATTATACGGTCACTTGTTCACAGTTCAGCATCGGATTGCACTCTGTTGACCGGCCAAATAGTCTGTGTGGCGCCATGTGGACTAGTTAAATTGACCACGTTCCTTGTGGGTCCCACCTGTTAGTTTGCATAGGAAAAAGGTCAGATAAACACAAATTTACGCAGGCGCGACAAGGCTCCAACCCGTGCACGGGAATCACTTGGTTGTGTATGTGTCTGTCAGGGCCTGATGTGTGCGCATGCACGTGTAGGTTGAGCACTTGAGCGTGAGAGTGTGTGTTGGTCGTGTGGTGTACTGGTGTGTGCATGCGTGCGTGTGTGCGTGTGAGTGTTGCGTGCGTGCGTGTGAGTGTTGCGTGTGTGCGTGGCTGCGTGTGTACGTGTGAGTGTTGCGTGCGTGCATGGGTGCAAGTGTTTGTGTGAGTGTTGCGTGCATGTAGTTCGTGTGCATGCGTGCGTGTGTGTGTATAATCACCACACCAGCTCATGTGTGTTAAAACAAACGGCTCATCATACCAATACAAGGCCACCTTGTCTGTTGTGCCTGCGGTCATGACTTCGAACACGTAGCATCAAGATGCGTTTGTATGACTTGTTTATCTTGTGAGAGAAAAGGATGAACGAGGGAAGGCCTTATTTGCAAATGTGGAGAGGTGTGTGGGCACCTTTTTGCGAAATTGCCATAGTTTCTTTCCTATCCGTCAGATATAAATCGGACGACCTATATTGCAGGACGGCAGGCACACCATCATCACCAACTCTGTTTTTATAAGAGTCTATTTTATGTATTTTATAAGAGTGTAGATGTAGAGTAGATACAAGTCGATAGGTGGGCACGATGGTAGTGAGAAAATGTGATGCAACACTAGAGGTGCCACGTGGAGCGTTTAACTGGTCAACTAGTCATGTCATGAGCAAATACAGAGTTGTACGGTGAGCCCGTGACTGTATAATAACTACTAAACATAGACCATAATGAGTGGATTCTGAAGTCCAATGTACGTATCGTGCTTTCGCTTCAAATACAATGATCGGCATTGCATATATCGCGAGAGAAAGATGAAACATGCGTGAATTTTCTGGGGGCTTACTTTTAGAGGACCTGGAGATAGTTTTGTGTGCATACGTGAAAGGGGCGTAAGGGGGGTATGCGATGGAGAGAGAGATGCTCTTCATTTCTCTTTATTATGACTAACTTTGTATATAGTATAAAAATATACAAATTCACAGTGCGGAATAAATATCACTGTGGGCACCATGCAATGCAAATTAGCATTCGTACTCCTCCATATAACTTTGTAATGTTGTATATATGTACAAACTCAAAAATAATTTTTTGGCCACACTTTATTCAAAAGGAATGTTGTATGCGAAATAAACGTGAAGAGAGGGCTTTTTAGATCAATGGGGTACGTGATGTCACATGTATGAATGTGTAGTTGATGCATTTGGCGGGGCCTAGAGAGGTATGTGTGTGTATTATGTATTCGAGAGAGGCATGGATAGAGGGGCCGACGGGGGGGGGCGTGGGAGAGATATCACGAGAAATGAGAGTGGTCTAGAGAGAGAGAGACGAATATGACGTCATGACAAGAGATTCCATTCCCTTGAGTGTGTATATGCAAGGGGGGAATAGAGGCACCAGGAGAAATTTTCTGTGTGTGTGGTGTTTGTGTTGGTATGTGTGGGTGTGAGAAGATAATGAGACGTGGGGGCAGAGGGTGTGTCACCGTGTGAGGTCCGGTGGGTCGAGGTGAGGCCCTTCGTTCGGTTCCGTCCTGCGCCACATTGGTCGGCCCGTGACGCATTTAGGAAGACCCATGGATGACTAGTCGTACAAGACAAAGATAGCAGAATTGTGAAGGACTCTGTGTCCACTGACAAAGCCAGCTAGGATTTGTAACCCTAGGTTCTCGGACTAAGGTAACCCCTTTATCTCTGATATTTCTATTCATCCAACCTAACTTTAAGGGGCATCCTACAGAATGCTCTGCTAGAATCATACTCGTCGATTAGGAAGAGAGGTGTGAGACAATGCGTGAGAGACATGTGTAAATATAATGTGCATACATGAGACACGTAGGCAAGTCCATGTATATAGAAAGGGTCGATGAGGATTGTGCGTGTGTATGTTTGCGAGAGGAAGAGTGCTTGTGATAAAGGTTAGTGAAAACAGTTGTAAATGGTTACGAGAGGGAGGGAGGGTTATATCTAGAGCATGTGTGCGAGAAAGACACCTCGGGAGAGAGTGTGTGAGCATGTGTGAGAGACTACCGATGGAGAGTGAAACTACACGTAAAAGACTGCTCTACACATTGATTAAAGATATAAATTTTATCCAAATATTAGGATGGAATCATGATATTTGCAATTCGCATAAGAAGCGGTCATTGATCCATCAGACATCTAGATTCTATCGAATTTGAGCATGTCTATGTTATTATTCAATACAATTGATCCACATAGTTAGTATTTTGAACTCCAGACAATGCATCTTTAGCAATCGAATATAAACGTGAGTATAGTTCATGTTGTGTGTGTAAAGCACATTATACATATGAAAGTTACACAATGGACATTATAAATAGCTACCTATGAACTAGCATACATTTGAATTCAACTTAAGGTGGTTTAAAAAAATCGAATTCAACATGAAGTCCATTCAATTATTTGAATTTGATATCATGGCATTTGTAAACCATACCTAAATTATGGGGGCACCAATCTTTGCTATGATTTTGTACATAATAGCATATGTAGTCGTGTAAAAAATAGATTCAAATTAGCTCCTCCATTCCAAAATAATCATAGTTATAGAATTTTCAAGTGTCAAAATTTCAAAAAGAAGCGGATAATTTAATGAGGTTTTCAAACATACAAGGTCAAATATAACGTTTTCTATTTAGGTCAATCCTCATAGTTCAAGAGTACTCCAAACGTGAATGCTTATGTTTCAAAATTTTGAACGAAGCGCCAAAAGAGCCTCTACTCGCCCGAAACCGCGTGAGACCAATGTTTGGTAGTACAAGGAAATTACTTTTATAATAACTCCGACCCGTGAAACGTACCGGCCCGACTTCCAAAGGTATAAACCGGGGTAGGTTTGTAGCTTCATCTAGATGCCATGCAACCGCATAAGAAAAACATTCATACACAATGGCCGCCTAAGCAAACATGCGCGCAGCCGAAATCGATCCCGCCCACTATTTGGGACACCTGGGATTACCATCCTACCTCCGACTCACAGTAGGTCTGAAATTTAAGAGGGGAGCAAAGTTTGTACTTTCCCCAAATTTCAAACAAGCGCGTCCCATCTTATGTTCAAAAAAGCCAAAAACAAGCGCGTCCCAGACCGAAACGTGGTTCCCCCCCACCCGTCTGATTCCCCATTCGTACTCTGTGGGCGCCAAAACTACCTCTCCACCAGCCGTGAAACCACGGCGTCCTCCGTCCGCCACCCCATCCCACCCATCAACCGCCGCCCTCCTCCATCACGCCGGAGCCGATACCCCGACGTCGTCGTCCACCGCAACCTCAACCCCAACGCCCTCCACGGCTAGTAGTTGAAGCTGAGGCCGAGCCGTCCGTACCCGAGCCAGTTCAACCACCCCGTCCTGCGCCTCATCGCTGCCGCTCCAACTTTGCCACCCTCCACCGCACCAGAGCTGTTCCTGCTACGCCGTCCTTCGCCGCCTCGGATCTGCTTCCGCTCCACCGACATACGGCCACGGCAACACAGTCAACTATTTGGCCATGGGTTCGTCCAAGCCTGCACCCTCCAGAACATCGGTTTCCCGAGTAAAAAGATCGGCGCGACATGTGGAGGTGACCACACCGGCAACCGAAAAAGGTACTCCACTTCCCTTATTCGTGCAAATCTTACGTCTCTGCTTGCACAGTATTCATCCCACAGAAGACACTAGTTGACCGCTTCTTCTTGATACAAGATGTTCCTAGTAACTCGCGATGCACAAGGTTTCTCCTCATATACTATTTCACCTTAGCTAGAGGTCCGTCGCCCCCCTGAATTTCAATTTCTGGCCAGTTGATTCCCAATTAACGGAAGCATTCCCCAGCATAACAGGCACTAGTACGCCTATTACGCCGGGGAAGCAGCACCTTGGTGTTTATCTTAGGGGCGTGTGCGGCCTAGAGCTACTGGCGCCCGATCTGGAGGTCGGCCGGGATTAAAGGGATGGCCTGGGGGCGCTGCCAAGCACGGCGGTGGTGTGAGGTCGATGGGAGGGCGGGGCGGCGAAGGCAGGGGTCTGGGCCGGTGGTCGCTGGCGGTTCGATAAAGATCGTCAACAGTGACTGGCGGGAGGTAGACGAAGGCCATCTGCCCGTTCCTTATAGAACGGACAGTTCATTAAAAATCGACTGACCTATTTATTTTCAGTCGATTGTTATCTTAGATATGACCACATGTGGTGGTGTGCTGGAGGAGTACCTGCATTTCCTGTGCTCATATACTACAAAATCATACGGAGTATAATCTAATTTTGTTTGCCATGCAATGTTGTAGAGCTATCATATGTCTCCTGTCATTTATTTTTCAGCCACCAGCTATCTGCTACTTTTACAGTGCACTAGTTCTGCACACACTTTACCCTTACTCTCACTATTGTGTTTTTATGCAAGGGTATTTCAGACTCTGCTGCCATGAGAGAAGCCAAAAAGAAAAGAGAGAAGTCGCTCCAGCTTCGTATGCGGGTAGGCAAGACACGTTACGACGCTATAAAGGGTGCAGTGTAAGCAGATGGAGAAGGTAAACGTAGCTCTGGAGTTGATGACCTCGCTCGTAATGAACCACCATCCCAGGTGCTTGCTTTAACTTCGCGGTGTCATATGTGGTTGCATATTCCATATGGTGTCTAGCTTGTATTCGAAAGGCCGAAATCAGTAAGATAAGGAAAGATATTTTTTTACATGAACCACCATCCCGTGAGCACCAGAAGACAAATAGCTAGTCAGGGCACTGGCCGAGCCAGTGACAAGCCCAGCAAAGGTAGGCATCACTTGGAAGCCAACTAAAAAGCTGCGATGGTGGCGAAGCACCCGGCCTCCCACCAGGCTCTCAGGTCATAGATGATCATGCTCACCACTCCAGCCGGATGTCTAGCTTGTATTGCTTCCAATTTGGTTAAATTGCATCTGCTTAGCTTACACATTATACCTTTGAATATGACATGCCTTTCTGTTTTTGGTACATACTAGTAGATCTGTGTATTAACCATGTTCTTACATCAAACTAATGTTCTTGTGTATCCCTCATCAATCACTTATGACGAGGCAGGCAGGCAAGGGGACTACTCCTCATTTAAAGAATGCAGCGTCAGCCTCCCGACATGATTCTCAAGAAACATAAATGCTAGATGAAGATAGTGAACGTAGCTCTGTAGTTGATTACAGCATTTCCCCTACACTAACATCGCAGGTGCTTGCTCTAACTTGGCAGCGTGATATGTGGTTGCATGTTGCATATGGTGTCTAGATTGTAATTCTTCCAATCTGATTAAACTGCATGTGCTAGTCTGCTTAGCTTATACATTATACCTGTTAATGTGACATGCCTTCCTGTATTTAGTACATAGTACATCTGTCTATTAAGCATGTCCTTATATAAAACTATTGTTTTTTTGTATCCCGCATCAATCAACATGACGGGACACCTTTAGTATATGCAGTGCGATATTAGTTGCATCTTTCATATGATTTATAGCATGCGCTGCTTCTAATTTGTTGAAATCCCATTTATGATGGGATGCTTTTAACTTGGCAGAGTCATATTGGTTGCATCTTTCATGTGGTGTCTAGCTTGCATTGCTTCTTATTTGCTGGAATGGTTTTTGCTTAGTTTACACAAACAGTTGCGGCCATGCCATCCTGTTTTTTGTACATATTCCATCCTGGTATCATGTGTTTGCCTTACATCAAAGTAGTGATTGTCAGTATCATGCATGAATGAGTTCTGAAGAAAGAATTTTATTGCTCTTTCTCGTCGGTTTTACTTGACAATTCAAATCAATAAAGCGGAAGGAAGTTAGCAAGGCAGTGGATAAAGGTGCTCCTTCCGACCGGAGGGCCTCTACAGTTTCTACTCCTCCACACCCCCAAGATTATTTCCAAGACAACACATGCATAGACACTCAACAAAGCTGTGTTTATGATGAGCACGTGTAGGATCGAAAGTATGTCTAGAGGGGGGGGGTGATTAGACTACTTGACCTAATAAAAATCTAGCCTTTTAGCAATTTTAGTTCTTGGCGGATTTTAGCTATCTAAGCACAAGTCAAGCAATCTCCACACAATTCAAGCAAGCATGCAAAAGAGTATATGAGCAGCGGAAAGTAAAGCATGCAACTTGCAAGAATGTAAAGGGAAGGGTTTGGAGGATTCAAACACAATTGGAGACACGGATGTTTTTGTCGTGGTTCCGATAGGTGGTGCTATCGTACATCCACGTTGATGGAGACTTCAACCCACGGAGGGTAACGGTTGCGCGAGTCCATGGAGGGCTCCACCCACGAAGGGTCCACGAAGAAGCAACCTTGTCTATTCCATCATGGTCGTCGCCCACGAAGGACTTGCCTCACTAGCGGTAGATCTTCACGAAGTAGGCGATCTCCTTGCCCTTACAAACTCCTTGGTTCAACTCCACAATCTTGTCGGAGGCTCCCAAGTGACACCTAGCCAATCTTGGAGACACCACTCTCCAAGAAGTAACAAATGGTGTGTTGATGATGAACTCCTTGCTCTTGTGCTTCAAATGATAGTCTCCCCAACACTCAACTCTCTCTCACAGGATTTGGATTTGGTGGAAAGAAGATTTGAGTGGAAAGCAACTTGGGGAAGGCTAGAGATCAAGATTCATACGGTTGGAATGGAATATCTTGACCTCAACACAAGTGTAGGTGGTTCTCTCTCAGAAAATGTGTATTGGAAGTGTAGGTATGTTCTGATGGCTCTCTCCATGAATGAAGAGTGGGTGGAGGGGTATATATAGCCTCCACACAAAATCTAACCGTTACAGACAATTTGCCAAACTCGGTGGGACCGAATGGTTAAACTCGGTCGGACTGATTCAGCAAACCTAGTGACCGTTAGGATTTTCGGTGGGACTCAGGTGCAACTCGGTAGGACCGATATGGTTAGGGTTAGGGCATAACGTAATCTCGGTGTAACCGATTACACAAACTCGGTGGGACCGATTTTGGTAATAAGCTAACCAGAGAGTTGGTCAGGTAAACTCGGTGGGACTGATTCGCTCATCTCGGTGAGACCGAAATGTTACAAAAGGGAAACAGAGAGTTTACATTGCAATCTCGGTGGGTCCGATCGCTCTTCTCGGTAAGACCGAAACGTTACGAAGGGAAACAGAGAGATTACAATCCCATCTCGGTGAGACCGAGATCCCTATCGGTGAGACCGATTTGCCTAGGGTTTGTGGCAGTGGCTATGACATCTGAAACTCGGTGGCGCCGGATAGAAAGAATCGGTGGGGCCGAGTTTGACTTTTGGTTTAGGTCATATGTGGATGTGGGAAGGTAGTTGAGGGTTTTGGAGCATATCACTAAGCACTTTGAGCAAGCAAGCCATTAAGCAACGCCTCACCCCTCCTTGATAGTATTGGCTTTTCCTATAGACTCAATGTGATCTTGGATCACTAAAATATAAAATGTAGAGTCTTGAGCTTCAAGCTTGATCCAAACTTTTTGTCCTTAGAATTTTGAGGGATCCACTTTCCTCATCCATGCCATGCCATTCATTGAGCTTTTCCTGAAATATTAATCTTGGAATAATGTTAGCTCAATGAGCTATATGTTGTTAGGAATTACCAAAACCACCCAAGGATAGTTGCACTTTCAATCTCCCCCTTTTTGGTAATTGATGACAACATATAGATCAAAGCTTCGACAAATGATAATAAGAGTGAAAGATATTGTCGCTTTGAGAAGTATGTGAAAAGCAAGAGCTCCCCTTAAATTTTTGCATATCTTATGATTTGCTTTGGACTGCAAATGCACAATGAGTTAGGATCATGGGTTACTCTACCATGTCACATACATCTTGGTGGAGCGCTCAAAATGAAGAATTAAATACATGCACTCATCACCAAGCAAAGTGAATGATCAAATAGGGAGAAAATGATAGAATCATCCAGCAAGCATTAATGTAGCATATGATCAAACACACATGATCATCCAAGTATCACAAACAAGCAAATAAAGTTCAACCACCAAAGCAAGAGAGAATAAGAAGCAACGCTCTCTCTCGAAGCCTATGATCTATACATTTTTCTCCCCCTTTGGCAACAAGTTACAAAAAAGTTCATAGAAAATGCATAGCACTAAAACGTCTCTCAAGCTTGGTCTTCAGGTGGTGGTGTCCGGATAACTCCAAGAGCGAAGGCTTTAGTCAAAGTAGATGGAGCTGCTGGGGTAGTTGCTGAAGCTTGTGGCACTGAGGCTGTAGCTGGTGCAGGTTAAGTGGCTCTAGTGTCTGGTAATGGTACTACAGTTGACCCCTGAGCTCTAGGCACTCTAGCAAATGCCTCAGTTTTTGTCTTGCCCTTCCTCTCCTGCATGTCATCCTGAAGTTGCTCCACAACAGACTAGATCTCAGTTACCTTCACATCCATGTCATAGAACTTCTGCTCCATGATTCTTTCCAAGCTCTCCTTATTTCGAGTCAGGGTGGCCAGTCCTTTCTCTATCCTTAGAGTGGATGCAATCAAGTAGCCAAGCTAATCTTGCTTGCTTTTTAGAAGATACTGAGATGCCTCCTCCTGGGTTGGTATCTTTGCTGCTTTTTCTGTCTTTGCCTTCTCTCTCTTTGCTTGTGCTTGTACTGAGGATGGCTCATCTTCATTCATAACCACTTGGTTGTCCTCGAAATTTGGATAGATGGCCAAGTGTTCCTTGTCCAACAAGTATGTGCCAGTGCCCATCTCTGAGTTAATCAACTCCTGGATCTGTGGGGCATACCCACAGCTTCTCTTTTGGTCTGCAGCAGTCCTCTTGATAGTTTCAACAATGAGACTCATAACCTTGGACTTTTGGGTCACATCAAATATATGTAGCAAATTTATGGAGTGGCCTCTGATCATCCTGTGATCTCCAAACTTGGGCAGAAGTGTATGCCTTAGTATCCAATTGATAGTAGGCAGTCCTGACAGCAAATGTTTCACTGACCCAAACTGGTGAGTCTCAAGGTCTGCATCTGGAATTTCCTTGTACATGCTGGCCATGGAGTTGTGATCCTTCTTCTTGGCATAGACATACAAGTCATCTTCTTGCTCTTCTGGGGCATTGATCAACTGAGCCCATTCTGCAACTGTAGACTTGTATCTAGTGCCTTCAGACATCCAGACAATTCTTCCATCTGGGTAGAAGTGAGCTGTGGAGTAGAATTGCGTGATAAGTTCATCATTCCACTTAGTGAGCTTTTGAGCCACAAACTCATCTACTCCACAAGCCTTGAAACTGTCATACACACCAGGATAGTGTTCCCCATTCTCCTTCATGTAGGTCCAGTCGACCCACCTCATGTCACACACTATAGGTTTCTTGTCAAGCAGCACTCTCTCATAGAAATCTTGATGTTCCTTGGTGTGGAACCTGTAATCCACAGCAGTTCTTCTTCTTGTAGCATATGGGTCTGTCTCTCTCCATTTCCTCAGTCCTAAGTCTCTCCTGATCTTCATGTTCTCAGCCACAGGATGAGCATCATTGTGGTCTGGAATTTTTGGCTTCAATTTTCCCAGAACATGCTCTTCATCTTCTTCTTCAGCAACAGTCTCAGGCACTGGGGCCTTGTTCTTCTCAGTAGCAGATATGTTTCTAGTATTTCTCTTTGGTGCAGTCTTGGGCTTGGAGGCAACTTCAGGTGCTTCTTTGGGCTTTGATGATGCAGCCCCTGTCCTTATAGCATCACCCATAAGCTTCTGGGCCTTAGGTGCTGGTGCAGCAACCTCTTCTTCTTCTTATTCTTCAGAAGAATGCTTCTCAAATTCTGCCATTGGATCAACTTTCTTGCACCATCTGCCCCTCTTTCTTTCCTTATTCTCTTTTGCAGCAGCCTCTTTGGGTTGAGATTCCAAAGATGCTTGAGAGGAGGCTCTGGCTTTAGACATAGGTTGTCTTCCTGCTGGCCTTTTGGTCTTCAGACCTGGCTTGGTGGCTGCAGCTGAGCCATATTCCTTTTTCAGCACTTTCTTCTTTGATGTGGCATCATCCTCAGTGGCCACATAGTCTTCATCCTCAGACTCTAAAGTTTTCTTCTTCCTTGTTCTGGTGGCAGCTTTGGGCAAGTTGCTGGGAGTGCTCCTGCTTCCATCATATGAGCTGCTAGAGGGACTAGTGCCCTCACTCATGTGAACCTGCTCCTCTGACTTGTTCTGACTGTCACTTTGATCAGACATTATGCAAACACTGACAGCTGACCCAGTGAATAGATTATAGATGAGGTAGAGTGGATAAGCATCACAAAATACAGTGGTTTTTGCAAAAGAATGAATCAAAAACTTAGTTTTAGTTTTCCTCCGAAAGCATTTCGGATCAACCGATTTGTAAACTCGGTGATACCGAAGCAGCTGTTGGAACCAAAACTAGTGAACTCGGTCAGACCGAGTCACAGTTCGGTGGCACCGAGACTGCTAGGGTTTCACAAAGTCCTGAACTCGGTCACACCAATTTTCAATTCTCGGTCAGACCGAGAATCTCATGTGCAATGGCCTGAGCCGAATCGGTGGTACCAAGTTCCACAACTCGGATGGTCCGAGATGGTTTCGGGGGAAACCTAACCCTAAATTTTTAATTCAACTCTAATCTACGGAGTGTTTTGACTGGATAAGATCGTTTCAATCGTGGCAAGATTCATGGCAAACACAATGTGCTAGGAATCGGATTGAGGATAGCACAGTGATCAAGTTCATACCCTAGTTCGGCGATGAACTTGCTACGGCGGCAACGGCTGGAATGATTTCCATTGACGACGGTGAAGACCAGCGGCAGGAGGCAACTGGCGACGAGGAGGACGATCCGGAGATCCTGGAGGCAGAGCGGGCTAAGCGCGGGTGAAAAGACTTCGAAGAAATTTCCAAAAAAATGCCCGTGGATATATATAGCTCGACCCTGTCGGTGTGACCGAGTGGAACAACTCGATGGCACCAAGATTCATAACTGCAAGCAGTTACTGAAACTCGGTGTGACCGAAAGGTTCAAATCGGTTGCACCAAGATTGAAAACCTAGATCGACTTAGTGATCTCGGTATGACCGAAATGGATGAATCGGTCAGACCGAAACGTACAAAGAAGTTTTGGAAGTTTAAGTTTATGATGAATTGGGGACTCCGAGTGCTCCTCACACAGAGTGGTTCGAATCTGAGTTGATCAAATTTTGTGATATAGCATGAATAGAGTTTGAGACGAGAAAAGCATAGATAGCTAGAGATGGTTCTTAGGCATTCTTGTCCATCCACGTGGCAAAAGAAAAGAAAACCAATCAATCAAAACAACAAGTGGATGTCCTCGAATGAGTAAAATATGCAATCAACATGCTCACACAACAAAATGGCAATTGAAATATGTGGCAAAGCATGCACAACCAATTCTAGCATCTATCAAGCAATTGGTGATGACTAGGTCATCTATATATGAGTATATTGACTTAGGAGTCAAATGAGAACATTTGATCATAGGTCATACTCATCGTTTAAGCACGAGTGGGGTTACCACTTTTACATAAAGCATTGTTGTGTTCACACCATTAAAGTTGCTTCAGCTCAAATCTTAGAGTAAAGCTCCCCCTACATGTGAGATCCCCCCTAAGAGGGATGAACTAACCTTGGGTTTTGTCGATGATGACTTCATGTAGATGCTGACGATGTGGATGCTCAATGTTGATGTAGATCATTTGGAGCTATCCATTGGAGTGAGTTGCACTTTCAATACCTACACGGGTTAGTCCCACAAGGAACAAACAAGAATATCCATAGACATAAAGTGATGCACACACAAGATGATGTCTATGAAAGCTTTTAGGTTACCTTGTCCCTTGTCTTACCAACAAGAGGGTTTGTGACTCCTTGAACTAGTGCAAGATGTGGAAGTTGATTGCACTTGTTCTTGCCAAGATGATAAGAGTGAAATATGTTGGCGGAGTCACCCTCAAGAACTCTCTAGTTCTTCTTCTTCTTCGGGATCCACACCATCTTGATGGGAATCCTTGGTGTTGTACTTGTACTTGATGAAGTGGAACTTGATGTAGTCTTGGGAACCCACTTGACCAAGGCCTTAGGAGCTTCTTCAAATGCATTAATTTCCTCTTGAAGCTTGTCCTTGCCTTTTTGCTTGTGGTCTTGTGGTGGAAGATCATCTTGAGCTTGTGTCCCTTTGAAAGAAGTGGGATCATACTTCTCTTGTTGAGGGACAAACTTTGTCTTGGGGTATCGATCTTCTTCCCACTCAACTCCATTGGCATTGAACTTTCTTTCAAAACCAACACCTTGATTCTTCCGGTGCCTTCCTTGCTTGCGTACAATTTCCTCGAATTGCTTACTTCCGGCAAGGCTCTTGTAAACACCCTTATCTATAATTCCCTTCAATAAGCTATTTTCTTGCTCAAGTGTAACTTGGCTAAGAGAATCATTAGTGGAATCAAGAGAACTACTAGAAGAAACAATACTCGATTTAGCATGATTATTGTTACTACTAGAGGAAGAATCTTTCTTGTTCTTGTTACTAGACTTGACTTGAGGCATGTAATTGGATAAGAGTAAACGCTTGGAAATGTAATAAGAACTTTTCTTACAAAGATCATCATTGATTGCCTTTAAGAACTCATGCTCTTGCTCAAGGTTGAGCTTTTCAAAGAGTAATTTCTCATGAGTCCTTAAAAGTTCTCGACAATCTCCTAAGATAGTTTCATGAGCTAACTTAAGAGTGTTTTGTTCTTTAGTTAGAGACTTAATCTACTCCTTATCATTGTCATTCGTTTTATCTTGATTAGCATGATTAATTGACGTTCCATCATAGTATTCATCACTAGAGTTGTCAACAAGTAAATCATCATCACCTAACAAGTCATCTTCATCACTATTGAAATCAACATACTCGGGGTGTGATACCTTTGGGCCTTTAGCCATGAAGCATGTTCCAACTCCTTCATTTGGTGAGTCAAATATGTCGTAGGAGTTGTTGTCACAAGTGCTAGACCGGCAACACCTTCATCTTGAGTATATTCGGAGTCGGAGTGATAGCTTCTCTCGGAGTGGTTGTCGGAGTCAGAGCCAGATACCATTCACCAACATGAGCTTGATGTCTTCGTTTTGTGTAGCTCCTTGATGACTTGTCCTTTCTTTCCGAATCCTTGCTTCTCCGTGAGGGTCTTCGTTCATAACGATCATCTCTACTCTTTCTTTCTCTAGATGGTGATTCTTCTCTTCTACTTCTTCTCTTGGGAGAATCTTCTCTTCTCTTGTAGGGGGGCGTACACTCATTGGAATAGTGTCCGGGACTTCCACATTTGTAGCAGTTTCGCTCTCGACTAGAAGATCTTTTGTCATTGTAGGACCTTGACTTGGAGCTTCTCTCTTTGCTTCTACTCTTGTAGAACTTGTTGAAGTTCTTCACCATTAAGCTCAATTCTTCATTGAAGGTTTGTTTCTCACTCGATGATGTGGGGGCTTCACATGAGGCTTTGTAAGCACCACTTGATTTGTTGTGAAGTTCCTCTTTATCCTTGAGTGACATCTCATGAGCAACAATTCTTCAGATGACTTCCGTTGGCTTGAGATCTTTGTAATTTGGCATCATTTGGATCAATGTGCACATGGTATCATATTTTCCATCCAAGGCTCTTAGGATCTTCTTGATGATGAATCTATCAGTCATCGCTTCACTCCCTAAGCCGGCAATCTCATTTGTGATAAGAGCAAGCCTAGAGTACATTTCAGCGACACCTTCACCATCCTTCATTTTGAACTTGTGAAGTTAACTTTGAAGCACATCCAATTTGGATTCCTTGACGGAGTCGGTACCTTCGTGCATATCAATCAAAGTATCCCAAATTTCCTTTGCATTCTCAAGACGACTAATTTTGTTGAATTCTTCGGGGCACAATCCGTTGAAGAGGATATCACAAGCTTGAGCGTTGTATTGTAGCATCTTCAAGTCTTCCGCGGTGGCTTCATGGTTCGGTTCTTTCCCATCAAATAATTCACCTTGCAAGCCAATACACACAATAGCCCAAATGGCGGGGTTATGTCCAAGAATATGCATTTTCATCTTATGCTTCCAACTAGCAAAATTAGTACCATCAAAGTAAGGACCTCTATGGTGATAATTTCCCTCGCTAGACGCCATACTCTCCTAGGTTGTGAAACCAAGGCTATGACCACCAAAAGCTATGGAAATCAAAGCAAATGGAGACCAAAGCTCTGATACCACTTGTAGGATCGAAAGTATGTCTAGAGGGGGTGATTAGACTACTTGACCTAATAAAAATCTAGTATTTTCCCAATTTTAGTTCTTGGCACATTTTAGCTATCTTAGCACAAGTCAAGCAATCTCCACACAATTCAAGCAAGCATGCAAAAGAGTATATGAGCAGCGGAAAGTAAAGCATGCAACTTGCAAGAATGTAAAGGGAAGGGTTTGGAGGATTCAAACACAATTGGAGACACGGATGTTTTTGTCGTGGTTCCGATAGGTGGTGCTATCGTACATCCACGTTGATGGAGACTTCAACCCACGGAGGGTAACGGTTGCGCGAGTCCACGGAGGGCTCCACCCACGAAGGGTCCACGAAGAAGCAACCTTGTCTATTCCATCATGGTCGTCGCCCACGAAGGACTTGCCTCACTAGCGGTAGATCTACACGAAGTAGGCGATCTCCTTGCCCTTACAAACTCCTTGGTTGAACTCCACAATCTTGTCGGAGGCTCCCAAGTGACACCTAGCCAATCTAGGAGACACCACTCTCCAAGAAGTAACAAATGGTGTGTTGATGATGAATTCCTTGCTCTTGTGCTTCAAATGATAGTCTCCCCAACACTCAACTCTCTCTCACAGGATTTGGATTTGGTGGAAAGAATATTTGAGTGGAAAGCAACTTGGGGAAGGCTAGAGATCAAGATTCATATGGTTGGAATGGAATATCTTGACCTCAACACAAGTGTAGGTGGTTCTCTCTCAGAAAATGTGTATTGGAAGTGTAGGTATGTTCTGATGGCTCTCTCCACGAATGAAGAGTGGGTGGAGGGGTATATATAGCCTCCACACAAAATCTAACCATTACACACAATTTGCCAAACTCGGTGGGACCGATTCAGCAAACCTAGTGACCGTTAGGATTTTCGGTGGGACTGAGATGCAACTCGGTAGGACCGATATGGTTAGGGTTAGGGTATAACGTAATCTCGGTGTGACCGATTACACAAACTCGGTGGGACCGATTTTGGTAATAAGCTAACCAGAGAGTTGGTTAGGTAAACTCGATGGGACCTATTCGCTCATCTCGGTGAGGCCGAAATGTTACAGAAGGGAAACAGAGAGTTTACATTGCAATCTCGATGGGACCGATCGCTCATCTCGGTAAGACCGAAACGTTATGAAGGGAAACATAGAGATTATAATGCCATCTTGGTGAGACCGAGATCCCTATCGGTGAGACCGATTTGCCTAGGGTTTGTGGCAGTGGCTATGACATCTGAAACTCGGTGGCGCCGGATAGAAAGAATCGGTGGGGCCGAGTTTGACTTTTGGTTTAGGTCATATGTGGATGTGGGAAGGTAGTTGAGGGTTTTGGAGCATATCACTAAGCACTTTGAGCAAGCAAGCCATTAAGCAACACCTCATCCCTCCTTGCTAGTATTGGCTTTTCCTATAGACTCAATGTGATCTTGGATCACTAAAATATAAAATGTAGAGTCTTGAGCTTCAAGCTTGAGCCAAACTTTTTGTCCTTAGAATTTTGAGGGATCCACTTTCCTCATCTATGCCATGCCATTCATTGAGCTTTTCCTGAAATATTAATCTTGGAATAATGTTAGCTCAATGAGCTATATGTTGTTAGGAATTACCAAAACCACCCAGGGATAGTTGCACTTTCAGCACGTCTCCCCTAGTGCAGCAGCACCGGTGCTCCCTCTAACTTGGCACTGTTATATGTGGTTGCATGTTATGTGTGATGTCTAGTTTGTATTGCTTCTAATTTTATTGAATTCCATCTGCTTACTTTACACATTATACTTGAATAAGACATGTGTTCTTGTTTCTAGAACATACAATATCTGTCTATCACACCATGTTCTTACATCAAATTACTACTGTTGTGTAACCTGCAACAATCACTTATCATAAGTAAGTTTGACTTTGAAGTGTGATATAGGTTACATCTCACATTCTTTTCTAGCTTGTACTACTAATTTGTTGAAATGGCACTTATGACAAGACAGTTTTAACTTGGTAGAGTGATATTCGTTGCATCTTTCATATGGTGTCTACCTTTCATTGCTTCTAATTTGTTGAAATGCCTTCTCCTTAGTTTACACATCATAAGCTGTGAATATGCAATGCTATGAATATGCAATGGCACTAATGACGAGAGACCTCTAACATGGTAGTGTGATGTTGTTTGCAACTTTACTCGTGATTTATTTGTTGTACTGCTTCACATTTGTTTAAACACCATTTATGATGGGACACTGTTAACTCGGCACAGTGACATTTGTAGCATCTTTCATATGGTGTCTACCTTCCATTGCATTGCTTCTAATTTGGTGAAATGTCTTCTTCTTAGTTTACACATCATAGTTCTGGTTATCTCTTCCGTCTTGTTTTTCATACATATTACATCCTCCTATCATGTGGTTGTCTAACATCAAAGTTCAGTTCGTCTGCATCACGCATCAATTTGTTCTGAAGAACTAAATTGTTATTCATTTTTCTTGTCGGCTTGACTTAACATGGCACAGAGAAAGAGGAAGAAACACAGAATGGCAGGGAATGAGAAGCGGATGAATCCTGCAGATTCTGCTGGTACTAATGGTGCAATAGAAGGTCAAAGTCCATCAGAAAATTCTACAAACACGGCAACCCATGCTACACGAGTTGCAAAAAAGCCAAACAGAAACAAATAGTTGCCACCAAACAAGCAGAGACAGCCCTAGTTCTTGCAACACCTACCAGAGTACTACCAGCTGCACGACGTACTCGTGCGTCAACTGAGCTAGTAGCACGTTCCCAAGCTCCCTTGCCACCTGACACTACTTCCCAAGCACTCTTGACACAAGACGAGTTGGCAATATCAGATGAACCTTGTGAGCTTCAACAGCAAGAAGGTAGTTGCTGGAGTCAAGTTACAGTTGCATGCTTCTTTATATGTAGTCTCACAGTTTGATGTGCACTAACACTTCCTATGTTCGTTGTTATACTAGCACCTAGGCGCAAGAGGAAACAAACATCAGGGATAATGCTCGATAGGTTAACTAAATCTAAAGGAGGAAGAATGGAGATCCGTTTTGAGGCAGGTTTAAAAAGGCCACGTGATGCTACAGAGTCAGCCAAGTTAGTATCAGAGGCAGCGGTTGCCGTTAGGTGTCATGTACGTATCCTCCCAACATGGATTCAGTACAGGACAAACACGAAACCCAGTTCAACACCTTCCTCGACCATTTATCTGTAAGAATGGTTATGTATGGAAACTAGTAATATCGTCTTGCTCTGTCCAATACTTTCTAGGTTGCTGATAATGAGACTCCCATAATTTTCAACAGATGAGGTTCAAGTTGGATAGCCAAGATGATGCAACCAGACAATCTTGCACCCATGTTTTCAAGTCTGCCCTGCGACAGTATCGGTATAACTTGAGGAAAACTCACTTTGAAGGCAAGGCTAACAGTGAACTTGCCCAAACATCTCCAGTGGAAAATATATCTGATGAAGACTGGAGAGGCCTCGTTAAACACTGGTCCGATCCAAAGTATCAGGGACATTATATATATATCATCACATCACATGTTGAAGTCCTATTTATGCATGTGACACACAAATCTATCTTCTTGTAGGTGAACCGTTCAAAGAAAAAGGCCAACCGTACGAAAGTGAAATTCCAACAGACGACAGGATCTCGTAGCTATATTGCACACAGTGAGGCTCTTGTAATTAGCTGTTGTTTCACTCTTTTAGCTGTACCATATTATCAGATATATATTGACTTGTTCCAAATGCAGAGGAAAGCCCGCAAGGACCAAAAAGTACCTGAACCAAATGCTGTGGAAATCTTCAAGGACTGTCACACCAGCAAGAAGAAGGGCATGACTACACCAGTCAAAGCCGTTGTTGTAAGTCCTTAATCCTCATGCCTTTTAACTACTACTTACTCTGACTTGTGCCTTGAATTGGATGGTTTGCAGCCAATGTCTATTACTCTTTTCAATTTTATACACAATTGTCTTAGTGTATCATTGCACCTTACAAGGTTTAAAAGAGAGGAGTGATGTTCCTTTGATCTTGACCCATAATCTAGTTTCGTGCTGGACTTGCCCACACAACGTTACAATTGCCTGTTTGTCTGTTCTTAGTTGTTTTGTGATATGAATGATGTCATACTATGCTTACTGTCGTGGAATTGTCATGGTAGATGTCCTCTTGAAAGGACTTAGTCGTGGAGCCATCGCAACTAGGAAGCTTAAAGGGGTTATTCGGGACAAAGGACACGAGAGGTTTATACTAGTTTGGCCCCTTACGGTGAAGGTAAGTCCTACGTCTAGTTGGGTTGGTATTGCTTGATGTTTCGATGACCAGGGAGCGAGATACGCTATGCCCGGCTCTCGATGGGGTGTTTCTTGCCCTAAGCCGCCGGCGGGTCGTCCCCTTATATACACGGGTTGATGCCCTGCGGCCTATAGAGTCCCGACCGGCACATAAACAGTGTCCGGCTTGGTGACTAATTACTTCTACCTTATGTTACAAGTCATGCCATCATGGCGGTTTGTCACTATGGGCCTTAAGCCACCCATGGGCTTTGAACCCTATGAACCGCCATCCTCATGCTGGGTCTTGGGCTTCCTTCAAGATGAGTCTTCTTTGCGTAAGGACATCTGCCGTGACATCCGGCCGACGACTTTTTTTTGGGGGGGTGGAAAAAAGGACAGAGGTCCTGCTTTATTGCTTTATATAATATATACATAGTGTAAATATATACATATCCGGTGGCTCAGGTATAGTAAGGCCGAAGATGAGCGATATTCCACGGCCGATGGGTCTCCTCCTCCGACTTACGTGAGTCTTTGTGCTCTCGAACATCGATAAGGTAATATGACCCGTTGTTCAGATTCTTACTGACCACAAAGGGTCCTTCCCAAGGAGGGGATAACTTGTGCATGTCTGATTGATCCTGGATGAGTCGGAGCACTAAGTCACCTTCTTGAAAGGTTCTGGACCTAACCCCGTGGCTGTGGTAGCAGCGCAGGTCTTGCTGATAAATCGCCGAACGGGCTATTGCCAAGTCTCGCTCTTCGTCCAATAGGTCAAGTGCATCTTGACGAGCTTTTTCATTGTCCGCCTCAACATAAGCTGCCACACGGGGTGAGTCATGACAGATGTCACTTGGCAGGACCGCCTCTGCTCCATATACCATAAAGAAAGGTGTGTAACCTATAGATCTGTTAGGTGTAGTGTTGATGCTCCAAAGTACATAGGGTAACTCCTCCACCCAACAACCCGACGTCCATTGTAAGGGGACCAAGAGCCGGGGTTTGATGCCCTTCAAGATCTCCTGATTTGCTCTTTCTGCTTGACCATTGGACTAAGGGTGAGCAACAGCCGAAACATCAAGCTGGATACGCTCTCGTTGACAGAACTCTTCCATAGCTCCTTTGGAGAGGTTAGTGCCATTATCAGTTATGATGCTGTGTGGAAAACCAAAACGAAAAATCACCTTCTTCATGAACTAGACCGCCGTGGCTGCATCACACTTACTGACTGGCTCCGCCTCAACCCACTTTGTAAACTTGTCAACCGCCACCAAGAGGTGCGTCTTTTTATCCTTAGACCTTTTGAAAGGCCCAACCATATCAAGCCCCCAGACTGCGAACGGCCAAGTAATTGGAATCATCCTTATTTCTTGAGCCGGCACATGGGCTCGTTGTGAGAACTTCTGACATCCGTCACATTTACTGACCAGATCTTCCGCATCAGCATGAGCCGTCAACCAATAAAACCCATGCCGGAAAGCCTTGGCCACAAGAGACTTTGAGCCGGCGTGATGACCACAATCGCCTTCATGAATCTCATGGAGTATCTCCTGACCCTCCGCAGGTGACACACAACGTTGAAACGCTCCAGTGACGCTGCAGCGATGTAACTCGCCATTAACGATTGTCATGGATTTAGACCGTCGGACGATTTGTCTGGCCAAGGTCTCATCTTCAGGTAACTCCCCTCGGGTCATATAAGCCAAATAAGGCACTGTCCAATCCGGGATAACGTGAAGAGCCGCTACCAGTTGTGCCTCCGGGTCTGGCACTGCTATATCCTCTTCTGTAGGTAACTTAACAGAAGGATTATGCAAAACGTCAAGAAAGGTGTTAGGCGGTAGCGGTTTACGCTGAGATCCTAGCCGGCTCAATGCATCAGCCGCCTCATTCTTTCTTCGATCAATGTGTTCCGCCACATAACCCTTGAAGTACCCAGCCAAAGCATTAACTTCACGACGGTAAGCCGCCATAAGGGGATCTTTGGAGTCCCACTTGCCTGACACCTGCTGAACCACAAGATCTGAGTCTCCTAAGCACCTTACCCGGCTTAAGTTCATCTCCTTGGCCATTCGGGGACCATGGAGTAAGGCCTCGTACTCAGCTGCATTGTTAGTACAAGGAAACATAAGCCGGAGCACATAACAGAATTTGTCACCTAGAGGGGAAGTTAACACGACTCCAGCCCCCGAGCATTCCAACTGCCTGGACCCATCAAAATGAATAGTCCAATATGTGTTATCAGGCTTCTCCTCAGGTGCCTGTAGCTCTATCCAGTCATTGATAAAATCCACCAAGGCTTGAGACTTAATGGTCGTGCGTGGCACGTACTTCAGACCATGAGGCCCGAGCTCGATGGCCCACTTGGCAACTCGTCATGTGGCCTCTCTGTTCTGGATGATGTCTCCCAAGGGGGCAGAACTGACCACAGTGATGGGGTGACCTTGGAAGTATTGCTTCAGCTTCCGGCTTGCCATGAACACCCCGTAAACAAGCTTCTGCCAATGAGGGTACCTTTGCTTTGACTCGATGAGCACCTCACTGACGTAATAAACCGGCCGTTGAACCAGATGCTCCTTACCAGCCTCCTTGCGCTCCACCACGATTGCAACGCTGACGGCTCGTGAATTAGCAGCCACATATAACAGTAAAGGCTCTTTATCAATGGGAGGTGCAAGGATCGGCGGCTCAGAAAACTGTCTCTTGAAATCCTCAAAAGCAGCATTAGCAGCATCACTCCAGATAAAGGTGTCTGCCTTCTTTATCAGTTGATACAGTGGTAGGGCATTCTCACCTAACCGGCTTATGAACCGGCTTAAAGCAGCAACACGACCTGCCAGTCGCTGAACATCATTGATGCACGCCGGTTTAGCCAAAGAAGTAATTGCCTTGATCTTCTCTAGATTAGCTTCAATGCCCCTGTTCGAGACCAGGAAACCCAAAAGCTTACCTGCAGGTACACCAAATACACACTTCTTCGGGTTGAGCGTCATTTTATAAACCCGGAGATTGTAAAAGGTTTCCTTTAAGTCGGATATCGAGGTTTCCTTCTCTCTGGATTTCACTACTATGTCATCCACATAAGCATGAACATTGCGCCCAATCTGATTGTGGAGACAGTTCTGTACACACCGCTGATAAGTCGCCTGGGCACTCTTGAGCCAAAAAGGTATAGACACATAGCAGAAAGCTCCAAACGGAGTGATGAAGGCGGTCTTCTCCTGGTCCTTAACTGCCATCTTGATTTGATGATAACCAGAGTAAGCATCCAAAAAGCTCAAACGCGCACAACCCGCCGTAGCATCAATGATTTGATCAATACGGGGGAGAGCGAAAGGATCAGCCGGACAAGCCTTATTTAAGTCTGTGTAATCCACGCACATCTGCCAGGTGCCACTTCTTGAGTACGAGCACCGGGTTAGCCAACCATTCTGGGTGAAAAACTTCCACGATGAATCCGGCCGCTAAGAGCCGTGCGACCTCCTCTCCAATAGCTTCCCATCGTTCTTCGTTGAATCACCGAAGAAACTGTCTGACCGGCTTATACTTTGGATCAATGTTAAGAGTGTGCTCAGCGAGTCCTCTCGGTACACCCGGCATGTCAGAAGGTTTCCATGCAAAGATGTCCCGGTTCTCACGGATGAACTCGATGAGCGCGCTTTCCTATTTAGGATCCAAATCGGCACTAATGCTGAACTGTTTAGATGAATCGCCTGGAGTAAAATCAACAAGCTTGGTCTCAGCGGCTGATTTAAACTTCGTCGCCGGGTCATGCTCTATGGTCGGCTTCTTGAGGGAAGTCCTATCCGCCGGGTCAACATTATCCTAATAAAATTTGAGTTCCTCCGCTGCGCAGACAGATTCGGCGTAAGCCGCATCACCTTCTTCGCACTCCAGGGCCACCTTTCGACTGCCATGCACAGTGATGGTGCCCTTGTAACCCGGCATTTTGAGCTGTAAATAAACATAACACGGCCGCGCCATGAACTTGGCATAAGCCGACCGCCCGAACAAAGCGTGATACGGACTCTTAATTTTGACCACCTCAAAGGTCAACTTCTCAGCCCTAGAATCATGCTCGTCTCCAAAGGCCACCTCCAGCTCAATCTTACCGAAGGGATACGCTGACTTACCAGGCACTACTCCGTGGAAAACGGTGTTGGATGTCCTTAAGTTTTTGTCAGTTAAACCCATGCACCGAAAGGTCTCATAATAGAGGATGTTGATGCTGCTGCCTCCGTCCATGAGCACTTTAGAGAATTTGTATCCGCCGACTTGCGGTGCCACCACCAAGGCTAGTTGACCCGGATTATCAACCTGGGGAGGGTGATCCTCCCTGCTCCAGACAATGGGCTGTTCTGACCACCTTAAGTAATGAGGGACTGTCGGCTCAACATAATTTACAACCCTCTTATGGATTTTCTGATCACGTTTGCACAAGCTAGTGGTGAACACGTGATACTGCCCACTATCAACTGCTTCGGATGGCTCTGATAACCCGATTGCCGCTGTTGCTGTCCTCCTTTACCAGACTGCTGTTGACTATAACCGCCTTGATTCCCCTGAAAGCCGGAGTTTGAGCCGCCACCCGGGCCATGAAAACCACCGGCTCCTGAGCCGCCACCCGGACCATGATTGTCGTCAAACATATTAGAGCTCTTAAAAGCCTTCATAATCGCACAATCCTTCCACAAGTGAGCGGCGGGTCGTTCCCGGGTGCCGTGTCTCGGGCAGGGCTCATTGAGTAGCTGCTCAAGGGATGGACCTGACCCGCTAGATCGAGGGGGCGGTTTTCCCTTACGTCTCTGGTTGTTACCCTGCGCGTTGGCATTGGCTACGAACTCCGAGTTACCCTCCGCCTTACGCTTATTGCCTCCTTGATTCATCGGGTTATGCTGCTGACCCTTACCATTGCCATTCTTCTTTCTCTTCCCTGTCTTTTCCTCATCAGACGCGGGATCCTTGGTACTATCAGAATCGGCATACTTAACCAAAGCCGCCATCAGCGTGCCCATATCATCGCAATCACGCTTGAGGCGCCCCAGCTTCTGTCTCAGCGGTTCAAAACGGCAATTCTTCTCTAACATGAGGACTATAGAGCCGGCATCCATCTATTCAAACGAATGTATAATCTCCTTGACCCAGCGCACCCAATGAGTTGTGGATTCACCCTCCTCTTGCTTACAATTTGTTAAGTCCACAATTGACATAGATTTCTTACAAGTATCCTTGAAGTTCTGGATGAACTGGGCTTTTAACTCGGCCCATGAACTAATGGAATTGGGAGGCAAGCCTTTTAACCAAGACCGGGCTGTTCCATCCAACATCATGGTGAAGTACTTAGCCATCGCCGAATCGCTGACCTCCAATAGTTCCATGGCCATCTCATAACTTTCGATCCATGCCCAAGGTTGTAAGTCGGCCGTATAATTCGGCACCTTTCGAGGCCCCTTGAAATCCTCAGGCAAACGCACATTGCATAGAGCCGGCACTAAACAAGGGACGCCGTCGGTTCTGGTGGCTACTCCTGCCTCAACAAAAGTCGTTGGGTAATCTGGAAGGGCCTCCTGAGCCGTCAGCTGAGCCGCCAATTGAGCCGCCCGCTCGTCCTCCTGACGTATTCGGTCCTGCACTGGGTTATAACCGCCAGGCTGGTTACGGCGCTGGGCGTTGCTTGATAAGGCCTCTGACTCCATGTGTCTGCTGTAACTCGGGCTCCGGTTTGGACGAGGTGGAGCTAACCAGGGCGGAGGAGTTGAATGGATCCTGTCCCAGCTGTAAGAATAAGTCTCTTGCTGAGCTAAAGCTGTCTGGACAAGTTCTCTGATCCTCCGGGTCTCCATCGCTGTTGGATCATCATCGTCCATTGGGAGAGCCGCCAATCGTGTTGATGCTGCGATTAAGTTCTCCATAGGGTTGGATAAGTGACCCGGCGGTATTGGCACATAACGGGGTGGTGGCATATTCCCATGAAGCGGCGCCGTCACCTGAGGCTGAACCGGGCCCCCCGCTCCGGACGTCATAAACTGATTTGCGCCTGACGGGTTACTTGGGCCGGCCCCGGGTGTAGGAAAAAGATTTTGAGGATCATAACTTGGAGGCAAACGGGACTGAGTTTTCTGATGTCTCCTCCTCATTACCTCGTTAGATGCGTTTAAACTCATTGTGAGCTAGAAAGCTTTTGCCTGAAGTTGCTGTGCCCGTGCATCCAAAGCCGCCCGCTCCATGGTCATTCTAATATCCTCAGCTGCTAAGGCCTCCTTGGCCCAAGCGATCTCTTCACGAACCCATGCTACCTCTACCTCATGCTCATCTTGATTTGCAGGGATGAGTGTAGCGGTCAACAGGGCCATAAGCTTATCCATAAGATCCATCAGTACCTGAGCCGGTGGGCGCATAGGACCACCTGTCCCGGCTGCTCCTAGCCCAGACATTATTGCTGTCGAGGCTGTAGAGTTTAGGCCGGGTTGAGTACCAGCCATGAAGACTCCTGCCCAGTTTGGTGACTCAGAGGGGTCCGGAATAGTGCTGCCATCGGAACAGCCCCCAAGCACACCGTCTTGAACTTGATACAGCGAATCTGTTGAGCCGGCGGATGAATCACCGTCAGAGAGGACGGCCGGTTCACCATCATCTTTAGATCCTTTAGAGAGTTCACCTCCGTGGATGCAACCCACGAAGGCATGCCTCACGACGGGTTGAGCTCGGGTGGGTTTCGCATGCTGAGCCGTCTCGACGAGGTCGGTGCAGTTGTCTGGCCCAGGGCCCGACTCACCAACCCGTCCGATGAAGACGTGTATTCTGCCAAAGGGGACCCGGTACCCGTACTCAATTGAGCTGGCGTCGGGGCCCCAGCCTTCGTCGTCGATGTAGATCATGCCGCGACGACTTTTGGTCATTCGGCCGACTGCGTATCCTTTGAGCCCTTCGAAGCTGCCCTTCAGGAACTCAAATCCACCGTGCACTGGCCCCACGGTGGGCGCCAACTGTCGTGGAATTGTCACGGCAGATGTCCTCTTGAAAGGACTTAGTCGTGGAGCCATCGCAACTATGAAGCTTAAAGGGGTTATTCGGGACAAAGGACACGAGAGGTTTATACTAGGTCGCCCCCTTACGGTGAAGGTAAGGCCTACGTCTAGTTGGGTTGGTATTGCTTGATGTTTCGATGACCAGGGAGCGAGATACGCTATGCCCGGCTCTCGATGGGGTGTTTCTTGCCCTAAGCCGCCGGCGGGTCGTCCCCTTATATACACGGTTGACGCCCTGCGGCCTACAGAGTCCCGACCGGCACATAAACAGTGTCCGGCTCGGTGACTAATTACTTCTACCTTATGTTACAAGTCATGCCATCATGGCGGTTTGTCACTATGGGCCTTAAGCCGCCCGTGGGCTTTGAACCCTATGAACCGCCATCCTCATGCTGGGTCTTGGGCTTCCTTCAAGATGAGTCTTCTTTGCGTAACCCGGCCCCTCCTGGGCGGCTTACACAAATAGTTATATCCCCAACACTTACCGTATTATAAACTTTGTCTCTTTATCCTTAGCCCTCAATACAATGTGAAGAAATAGACAATACATTAGCGATGGTACATGGTCATATGTTTGGAACCTGGTTTTATTGTGTACTTTGCAATAAAATACAACTAATATTTTACATGGGTTCACCAGAATAAGTTCTGTATATAGACCAAAGCTATTTTGTTTGGTTTTGCTGCCTCCTTAATATCTTCTGTTCTGGTACTACTAATGTAAAACCTCAACTTTTCAGCGAGCTATGGAAAAAATGGTGGAACCGTCACCTTCTGAAGGTGGCGAGGCAACTATAACCACAATGTCAGCTCTTGCTGCAGTGGGTCAGTACCTGTCCACTAACAGTGCCAAAAGCACGTTCCTGCGTAATACTGGGTTGGTTGTTAAGGCAATATCATCCAAACTGCCTCATGATCAAGATATGCAAGCTCAAAGCAATGTTGTATCTGCGCTCCAGACACAAGTCCATTCCCTAATAGAGACCCTTTGTGAAACAAGGAGAAACATTGCTCAATGTCGTCAAGATATGCATGGTTTTGAAACCAGACTATCAGACATTTGCTATGTTGTTCAGGAGCCTAGGGGAAATGAAGGCGAGGGTTATGGTGCTCCATTGGACAATACAACATGAAAACATAACAGTCGGGTCAAATGAAATGAGCTTCTGAACTTCTGGTGGTGCATTTATATGCTAGACTGTTAAGTTTTATGCCAACCTTCGTTTTGTTATATAGTTGTAATTTGTTTTGGTGCGATACAAAATTTATTCTTAACGTGTAGCCACCGGTTGAAGAAAACAGCAAGCCATTTTTGTATAGTGTAGGGTGTTCCCTATATTTGCACTGGTGGCGATCTTTGATGCCGAGTGGATGTAATCTGTGCCATCGCCTTAATAGCCTAGCGTTAGTTTCGGCCTTATTTATTTCCTAGTCTTGTTTTTCCCTGGTTTGCTAGTGGCCGCAACTACCATGGGCCATATACGGGCCGTAGGATCCATGGGTCTCCTACGGGCCGTCGATAAATGGGCATGTAATCGGTGGGCCTCGGGCCGTCGGATAAATGGGTCTACATGGGCCGTAATCGGGCGTAATTGGTATCGGCCCAGCATGGTACCAGTCCGTTAACAGGTCGTAGGACAACAAAGGCTTAATTCTGTCATAGGCATAACGGGTCGTTAATGGGCCAGAATATAGGACGGGCTGGAAACGACGCAACGAGTTAACATGCCAGAAACGGGCCGACTCTTGCCATGGGCCGAATTTGGCCCATTAGGGTAACAGGCCAGTAACGGGCCGACTCTTGCCATGGGCTGAATTTGGCCCATTGGGGGAACAGGCCAGTAACGGGCCGACTCTTGCCATGGGCCGAATTTGGCCCATTAGGGGAACATGCCAGTAACGGGCCGAAAGTAATCGAGGGCCGAAAGGAACCCAAGAACGTATGGGCCGTCAATAGGCTGAAAGCTAACACAGGCTGGAAACGGCCCATGTAAATCACGAGCCGTTAATGGGTATAAAGAAAATTATTGTTCATTATGGGCTAGAGTCACCGTGGGCCTGTAAAGGGCCGAAAGATACGGGGGCCTCATATGGGCCGGAAGACGTCGTGGGCCATACATGGGCCGAAAGTGAAATGGACTGGTGTTATATTCGACGGCCCACATGACGTTGTTAGGCCGATTTCCTTTACGACATAACGGGTCGTGAGTAAACGGGCCATAAAATGGGCTATTTGCGAAGAGACCGTTAACAGGCTTTTCATGGGCCAGCCCATTAACTTTTGACCAAGTCAAATGGGCCGGCTTTGTAAGCTAAATGGGCCAGTGGTGGGTTGTGGCACGTGCCGACATATCATAGGCGCCTATCTGACCCACTGACAAGCTGACACGTGTTTCGTCCGGCCAATAAGAATTTTACACGTGGAAATTTCCCATTGGTCGGGGCTGTTAACGGGTTATCGGATCCAAAACCCGACCCGGTAGCTTAACTGTGTTCCGTTACGGTGGATGCCACGTGTCGGTCACCCTTGACGAAAGCACTTCTGTGACGCGCGATAATCATCATGGAAGTGGACACTTTCGTGATGATAATTTTGGTAATGTCATGGAACACTTCTACGACAGCACAGGTATGACTATCTTGATTCTGTCATAAAATCGTCATGGATGTACATGCATGACAGAAAACGCGACCTACTGTGACAAACATGTATCATCACGGAAGTGTATTTTTTTGTAGTGTTGCATGACATCTTTTGTCCTACCCTCCCGTGGCAGTGGGGTCCTATTGGAAACTGAGGGATATTAAGGCCTCCTTTTAATGGAGTAGCGGACCAAAGCATTAACACTTAGTGAATACATGAACTCCTCAAACTACGGTCATCACCAGGAGTGGTCCCGATTATTGTCACTTCGGGGTTGTCGGATCATTACACATAGTAGGTGACTATTGACTTGCAAGATAGGATCAAGAACTCACATATATTCATGAAAACATAATAGGTTCAGATCTGAAATCATGGCACTTGGGCCCTAGTGACAAGCATTAAGCATAGAAAAGTCCTAGCAACATCAATCTCAGAACATAATGGATACTAGGGATCAAACCCTAACAAAACTAACTCGATTACATGGTAAATCTCACCCAACCCATCACCATCCAGCAAGCCTACAATGGAATTACTCACGCACGGCGGTGAGCATCATGAAATTGGTGATGGAGGAAGGTTGATGATGACGATGGCGATGGATTCCCCTCTCCGGAGCCCCGAACGGACTCCATATCAGCCCTCCCGAGAGAGATTAGGGCTTGGCGGCGGCTCCGTATTGTAAAACGCGATGAATCCTTCTCTCTGATTTTTTTATCCCCGAACATGAATATATAGAGTTGGAGGTGAGGTCGGTGGAGCTCCAGGGGGCGCGCCCCCCACCCTCGTGGACAGGGTGTGCGCCCCCTGGTCCTGACTCTTTCGCCAGTATTTTTTATATATTCCAAAAATATTCTCTGTGAAGTTTCAGGTCATTCCGAGAAATTTTATTTCTGCACAAAAATGACACCATGGCAATTCTACTAAAAACAGCGTTAGTCCGGGTTAGTCCATTCAAATCATGCAAGTTAGAGTCCAAAACAAGGGCAAAAGTGTTTGGAAAAGTAGATACGATGGAGACGTATCAATAGCCTCCACCAATCCTTGACCATGAAGGAGCCATTGTTGCCACTGGAAGAACACAAAGGCACTCCAGAACTGGATTGAGGCTTCACAGCACGAAACCAAAAAGCCGCCTGAGCTGACAACAGGCACACGGCGCCGGAGCCTTCGTCGAACTACAGGAGGAGGAAGAGGAGGACTAAGACGACCCTTGTAACACCTTCAACATTCATTCCCACTTCAAAAAACATCAGTGAAGTGTTGTCCTATGTCTAAGTGTTATATTTGAACTATGTCGTATGTCCTTTGTTGTATCAACCCTACGTCATATGAACTATGTATTGTGTGAAAACATGTTCACAAACATATGGGCGGGTGGGCGAGGGGCTAGACAGTTGCCCTTGGGAATGCTTTAACTAAGGATAGGAACATCTAATATGTAGAAAACTATTGTGAATAAAATGTTGAAATATATTGTCTACCTCTCTCCACCAGCTCAGACTTGTGGATGAGCTAGCAAACATGTCCGTGTGTTGCAATGGGAGAAAAAAATCACCCGTCATACACACACTCAATGACATCAAGAAATATCTCGAAATATTTCATGATGCCACACAACAAACAACGTGCTAAGTGTTGCTGCACAAAAACATACAGGTGGGATGATTTTTTATACTGTACTCAAGAAAAATCTTTATGAAAATTTCAAACAATATGAAAATCAACGTTAAGCCACTTGATCATAGAACTCATATCAACAGTTCAGTGTACATCATCGTATATGGGTTCGTTATTAAGCATTATGCGAAATGGATAGGATGATTATGTACATATTGTAAGCTTTAGCATATGGTAGTTGGTAGGAATCAACATGCCCTATGGTGCGGATAATACATATTGTCAGACCATCAAATGATCATATCACTCAATTTAAATGGGGTGGGAAACATATATAATAGGAAAAGTATTAATTAAGGTAGCATCCTAAACATAATTTTTGAAATGGTAAACATGCAAGATAATAGCATATTTGGAATCTACATATTTTCCTGAGGGATTTTCATATATAACATGTTAGATCGGAATTAGGATTTGAAAGATATGAACATTTTGAAAAGAATTTGAATTTGCTTGGAAAGAAAAAGAAAGGTTAAACATAGGGTTGCTAGACCAAAATTGCAACATTGTGCAGGCCCATCTGCTAAAAATTAAAACATAAAAAGGAGAAAAACTGGGGAAGAAGTTGGGATCAAACCTAGGTATCCCGTGTGGTAGAGTGAGGGTCTAGCCAATGGGGTGCCCATGTGCTTGTCATCCACTGGGGGGTCGCGACACATGAACCAAGTTGTACTCCCGATCGAGCGAAATGAATCATGTTTTCACTTACTGGTGGAATTGTGTTAGGATATCCCCCTCATGTGGGCTATGAGGAGATGACCATTTGATGCCATTTAGGCAACCCAAGAGGTGCAGAAGCAAACTGAGGGAGTCCTGGATTAGGGGTGTCCGGATAGCCGGACTATAACCTTTGGCTGGACTGTTGGACTATGAAGATACAAGATTGAAGACTTCGTCCCGTGTGCGGATGGGACATTCCTTGGCGTGGAAGGCAAGCTTGGCAATACGGATATGTAGATCTCCTCCCATTGTAACCGACTCTGTGTAACCCTAGCCCTCTCCGGTGTCTATATAAACCGGAGGGTTTTAGTCCATAGGACGAACAACAATCATACCATAGGCTAGCTTCTAGGGTTTAGCCTCTCTGATCTCGTGGTAGATCTACTCTTGTATTACCCATATCATCAATATTAATCAAGCAGGAGTAGGGTTGTACCTCCATCGAGAGGGCCCGAACCTGGGTAAAAACATTGTGTCCCTTGTCTCCTGTTACCATCCGCCTAGACGCACAGTTCGGGACCCCCTACCCGAGATCCGCCGGTTTTGACACCGACATTGGTGCTTTCATTGAGAGTTCCTCTATGTCGTCATCTTTAGGCCCGATGGCTTCTCCGATCATCAACAGCGATGCGGTCCAGGGTGAGACTTTTCTACCCGGACAGATCTTCGTATTCGGCAGCTTTGCACTGCGGGCCAATTCGCTTGGCCATCTGGAGGAGATTGAAAGCTACGCCCCTGGCCATCAGGTCAGATTTGGAAGCTTGAACTACACAGCTGACATCTGCGGAGACTTGATCTTCGACGGATTCGAGCCACAGCCGGGCGCGCCACACTGTCATGATGGGCATGAACTAACTCTGCCACCGAACAGTGCCCTGGAGGCCGCACCCGCGTTAGCTCCCTTAGCTCGAAGCCAACTACGCCGATCGAGGACGGGTAGCTAGACACCGCCTCGGGGGCTGTAGTCTCAACGGCGATCGAGCTGAACACCAGCCTTATCCTCTGCGAAGCCCGTGACTGCAAGGTGTCGGGCTCTTATCCGGACTACGAACCCTCCGCGCCCCTGCCAATCGAACCTGATTGGGAGCCGACCATGGAATTCACCGCCGCGGATATCTTTCAGCACTCGCCCTTCGGCAAGATTCTGAATTCACTAAGGTCTCTCTCTTCGTCAGGAGAACCCTGGCCGGACTATGGCCAACAAGATTGGGATGCGGACGACGAAGAAATTCGACGCCCACCCACCACCCACTTCGTAGCCACTGTCGATGATTTAACCGACATGCTCGAATTCGACTCCGAAGACATCGACGGTATGGACGACGATGTAGGAGACGAACATGAACCAGTGCCTATAGGGCACTGGGAAGCCACCCCATCCTACAATGTATACATGGTGGACACACCCAAAGGAAACGACGTGACGCAACGAAGGGTCGTTCCTCCGAAAAGCAGCCAAAGCGGCGGCGTAAGCGCCGCTCCAAGCCTCGCCCCGACAGAGACAGCGGTCATACAGACCCATCCACAGAGCAGGGCGAACCGGCGAATGATGAACATAGCATCGAGCAACCATCCGAACAAGACAACTTGGATAAACAAACCGCACAACCCGTCCTCGGCGAAGATAACAGTCTGGACGACCTCACGCCGGACAAGTTCCTAGAATAGGAAAACCTCCACAAAAGGCTCGCCGCCACGGCACGTAGCCTGAAAAAGCAGAAGCAGAAGCTCAAAACCGTGGAAGACGCACTCCAAATCAGATGGGGCAAAGTACTCAACACCGCAGACAAATACGGTGATAGTCACCACACAAAGAGCTACCCGAAGCGAAATCTACTGCCCGAATTTGATGTGGAGGCCCTAGAGCCCCCAAAATCAAAAAATAAGGAAGCCACCCGGTCGGATAGACGACCCCATGGCCAACATAGAGCGGCATATGGTGCCGCACGCAAACCAACACGCGATCCGCCCAAGGATTCGCATCAAAAGGATGGCCCAGCCAGGTCTCTCTACAGGCCAAGAAAGCAAGCTCTAGCAAGCAATGTGATGCAACAAATATCCGAACAACACGGTACACCCAAATACAAGGGTGCCGCACACCCCCTATGTTTCACCGATGAGGTGCTGGACCATGAATTTCCAGCGGGATTTAAGCCCGTAAACATAGAGGCGTACGACGGAACAACAGACCCTAGAGTCTGGATTGAGGATTATATCCTCCACATACACATGGCCAGAGGAGACGACCTCCACGCCATAAAATACTTACCCCTCAAGCTCAAAGGGCCAGCCCGGCATTGGCTTAAAGGCCTTCCCGAAAACACCATTGGAAGTTGGGAGGAGCTCGAGGATGCTTTTCGGGCAAATTTTCAAGGGACCTATGTCCGACCTCCGGATGCAGACGATTTAAGCCATATAACTCAACAGCCCGGAGAGTCAGCCCGGAAACTCTGGAATATATTTCTTACTAAAAAGAACCGGATAGTCGACTGTCCGGACACCGAAGCCTTAGCAGCTTTCAAACACAGCGTTCGAGATGAATGGCTCGCCAGACACCTCGGCCAAGAAAAGCCAAGAACAATGGCCGCATTAACAAGCCTCATGACCCGCTTTTGTGCGGGAGAGGACAGCTGGTTGGCAAGATGCAGCACCAGCGACCCAAGTACATCCGAAGTCAGGGATGGAAACGGGAAACCGCGACACAGCAAGGAACAACACCGGAATAAGGAAAGCAGCTCGAAGAGCACGTCAGTCAATGCCGGATTCAAAAGCTCTCGGCAGAATCAGAAAAAGCTGCCCCTCAAGGATAACAGGGATGAGCTATCTAACC
Source organism: Aegilops umbellulata (assembly GCA_032464435.1). Lineage (NCBI taxonomy): Eukaryota > Viridiplantae > Streptophyta > Magnoliopsida > Poales > Poaceae > Aegilops > Aegilops umbellulata. The sequence goes on along the minus strand of CP136054.1, from coordinate 365,970,788 downwards.
TAAACAAAATCTTGGATAAGATATGTCAAATCCACAACACCCCCGGGAAGCCTGCAAACCATACCCACAGAGAATGTTGGGTCTTCAAGCAATCCGGCCAACTCAATGCCGAACACAAGTCGCTCGACACACCAAGTGAGGACGATGACGAACCCCACAAGCCGAGCACCGGAAAACAAAAGAATTTCCCACACGAAGTCAAAACAGTAAACTTACTCCACGTGACAAAAGGGAAAAATAGAGTGGCGCCTATAGAGATACGTGCCATACGGCCTACCCCAAAGGAGTCTCGCCACTGGTTGTTAAAACTGATCACCCTCGACCATCAGGATTGCTCTAGAAGTATCCGGAACACAGGTTGGACTGCCTTAGTATTAGATCCGATAATCGACGGACTCCACTTTACACAAGTCCTGATGGACGGCGGCAGTGGTCTAAACCTGCTATAACAGGACACAGTCCGCAAATTGGGGATGGACCCAACAAAGATTCGCCATAGCAACAGTTCCTTTCAAGGAGTAACGCCAGGCCCGAAGGCCCATTGCACGAGTTCTCTCCTGCTAGAAGTTATGTTCGGCTCCACCGATTGTTGGAAATATGGCCTAGAGGCAATAATAAAAGGATTATTATTATATTTCCTTGTTCATGATAATTGTCTATTGTTCATGCTATAATTGTGTTATCCGGAAATCGTAATACATGTGTGAATACATAGACCACAACATGTCCCTAGTGAGCCTCTAGTTGACTAGCTCGTTGATCAACAGATAGTCATGGTTTCCTGATTATGGGCATTGGATGTCATTGATAACGGGATCACATCATTAGGAGAATGATGTGATGGACAAGACCCAATCCTAAGCCTAGCACAAGATCGTGTAGTTCGTTTGCTAAAGCTTTTCCAATGTTAAGTATTATTTCCTTAGACCATGAGATCGTGTAACTCCCGGATGCCGTAGGAGTGCTTTGGGTGTGCCAAACATCACAATGTAACTGGGTGACTATAAAGGTATACTAAAGGCATCCCCGAAAGCATCTGTTGGGTTGACACGGATCGAGACTGAGATTTGTCACTCCGTATCACGGAGAGGTATCTCTGGGCCCACTCGGTAATGCATCATCATAATGAGCTCAATGTGACCAAGTGTTTGGTCACGGGATCATGCATTACGGTACGAGTAAAGTGACTTGCCGGTAACGAGATTGAACGAGGTATTGGGATACCGACGATCGAATCTCGGGCAAGTGACATACTGATTGACAAAGGGAATTGTATACGGGTGTCGGATTTCGGGTTCCGGCAGACCCTTAAGGTTCAAACTCTGGGGTGCGCGCGGAGATTATACCCTCTACCTCTCCATCTCGCAAAGATATAAGCTACTGAAAGAACAACACAAGAGACACAGGGTTTATACTGGTTCGGGCCACCGATGTGGTGTAATACCCTACTCCAGTGTGGTGGGTGGATTGCCTCTTGGGATGATGATGATGAACAATACAAGGAAGAACAGCCTCGCGAGGGCCTGTCCTTAGCTGGGACGATGAACTGCTAGGGGAGTTCAGCCACCCTTCTCTCTCTTTGTGTGTCTGTGTTGATTCCTCCTTTCTTTTCAACCCTGGGGGTGGCTAGTCCTATTTATAGGCAAAGGCCCTGGGCCTCTTCCCAAATATTGAGCGGGAAGGGCGCCAACAATTGGCCAATTTGAAGGGGAACATCTGGTACACTTATCCTGACTAAAGTTGGTCCTCGCCTGCCAAAGGCCCTGTGGTGACGCCGTTTTGGGCTCCACGATGACCTCCTTCCCACCGTTGGACTGGTCTTGGTCTCATTGCACCGAAATGGGTGCCTTTGCTTGATCCTCTCGCCTGCGCTTGCCCCCTTTGCACCAAAGAGGAAAGGGAGGACACTGCGCAGGTCGGCGCCCGCCTGGCACCCTTGGTCGTCATGGCTTGCGTCATGGGCACCTCGTGAGGTATCCCGCCTTGATCTCTCCGCCTCCTCGTGAGCCAACCTAACGAGGTCGTGCCTGAGGAAGCGTCGTGTCGTCCGCCCCGCGAGGGTCTTGGGTCTCGTGTTGATGAAGATGGGCCGTGCCGGGCCCCTCTCGAGCCACGCCGCAGGCCGCGGGCAGGCAAGTCTGGGGACCCCCGTTCCCAGAACGCCGACAGTAGCCCCCGGGCCCAAGGCGCGCCCGGACTTGGCCGTGCTGAGAGGCGAAAGGGCAAGGGCAAAGCACCGCGGGCCCTAACAGCCTGCGGCCTTGGGCGCCGCGTGGCGGTTGATTGGACGTGGGTGCCTCCGCTTCCCCACGACGCCTCGACGATCGCGTGGATTGGACAAGTCCCTGCATGCAAATCGTGTCAAGATTACCTGCTATCGTGGAGGCCGACGGTTGGCCTTCGCCGGCTATAAGTACGGCACCGCGCGTGCCCTTCCAGTCCGTCTCCCTTTGCTTCTCCTTCTCCTCCGTGGCTCCGTCGAGGAGGTTTTCAGCCGCGGAGAAGGGGAAGGCCCACCAGGTCGAGCTTGCTTCTCCTCCACCCAAGCGCGGCCGTGGGCGCCCTCGAAAGCATCCTGTGGCCGCCTCGGCAATGTCCCGCGGTCATGGAGATGGTTCCCAGTGCGGTGGCGGGCGAGCCACCGTGGCCGAGGGACGCGCCTTGGCCGCGCGCTCCCCCAGGCCGCGCTTTCGCGTTGCGCAGGTGCTGTCGGAGTTCGTCATTTGGTCGGCGGAACCGACTAGCGCCCGGCTCCAACTCCCTCGCTTCCTCCTTGGTGAGCTCCCGGCTGGCGCCCCGGGTGGCCTCTGGCTTCAGGCGGATGGCTGCTGCAGCCGGTCCTCATGGGCTACGCTGGAGGTCTCCACCACTGGGAGCTTGGCCTTAACTCGTGACTGGCAGGCGTTTGCCCGTGCACGCGGCCTGGGGCGTCGGTGCACCCTGCACTTTAGGTTCGATGGTGATGCCACCCTCTATGTGAGGGTGTTTGGGGAAGACGGCCACTGCGCGGGGTGTCGCCCCGAGGACGACGACCGCGGCCGGGGACCCAGCCCTGATGACGATGGAGGGGGCAGCGCCCGCGCGATTGGCGGCGCCCAAGGCTCCCCAAGCTTCATCAACTCTTCTTCAAGCGACTCCTCCAGTGGTGGCCGTAGTCAGCCCCCATGCCGTCGAGCCTGCTTGGGAGGCAGCGGTTCGTCCGCCCATCGTCGTGCCCCGGTGAAGCGCGAGAGGGAGTCCGCTTGAGCCCCGGAGGCATCCTGAGTCGCCTCCGCTGGCCGGTGTGAGGCGAGCCGTGCCGGGCTCATCCTTTCTTTCCCTTTTGTTTCCTGCGTAAAAGAAAATAGCTGCATGTAGATAGTTCCCGGCCCCAGCCGTGGGGGGGGCGTGTTGTGGGTTATTGCTGTCAACAATTACCTTGATTTCGTTTTCGCGCTTTTCAGCTGTGTGTCTGCATGTAGATAGTTCCCGGCCCCAGCCGTGGGGGGGCGACCGACCCAGGCCCAGTGTGTGTGTCTCTATGCCCGAGGGGCACGGACGGGAGGGGTGCTCCCGCAACAGACCCGGGTCGTGAAACTTTAGAACGATTAGAACAAGAGCCCTCGCGAGGGTGCTTGGTTGCCCTCCCTCGCGAGGCCTTTCGTAAGAGGAATCAAAACGGGGGAGTAAAAAATCGACGAAACATAAACCAACAATGGCAATAATTTCAATAAGATTTCAACTGCGAACAAAGCAAGCCAACTGCGGAAAGCAAATGAAAAAGCCGCGTCCGGCACCTAATCTAGTCTTCGACGTCTTCTCACCAGCGCGGAGCTAAGTGCTGCCACTGGGCGTGGGAGGGAGCCCCAGGGCCTGAGGCCGGCGCTCCTGAGACTCCGGGGCGTGTACAGCCCCACTCATTATTATGTGAGAGTGTCACGGGCGGCGAGCTTCACAGGCGTTGGCCTTCTTCACAGGCTCCGGGCCTTTCTTCTTGGGGTAATGAGCTTCACAGGCACTTGCCTTCTTCACAGGCTCTAGGCCTTTCCCAAAAAGGGATAATCTTCACACGCGTTTGCCTTCTTTGCAGGCTCTGGGCCTTTTCCAAAAAGGGATAATCTTCACAGGCGTTTGCCTTCTTCACAGGCTCTGGGCCTTTTCCAAAAAGGGATAATCTTCACAGGCGTCTGCCTTCTTCACAGGCTCTGGGCCTTTTAGGGGTAGAACCTCCGGAGGTGTTGGATGTTCCACGCGTTCTGGATCGGCTCCCCTTCCTGAGTCTCCAAGCGCACGGAGCCTGGCCTGGAAACATGAACAACCTTGAACGGGCCCTCCCACATGGGAGAGAGCTTGTGCAGCCCTTCCCTGGAGAGAACCCGTCTAAGCACGAGGTCTCCTACCTCGAGGGTCCTGGGGCGGATGTTGCGGCAGTGATATTGTCGTAGCGCCTGTTGGTACCTTGCCGCTCGCAACGCGGCTTCTCGGCGGTGTTCCTTCCCCAGTACGAGGTCCATCCCCCGCATGGCGTCCTGTTGCGCCTCATCGAACGCTAGGACCCGCGCGGAGCGACATCTGACCTCGTGAGGGAGGACTGCTTCGGCTCCATAGACCAGGAAGAACAGGGTCTCCCCAATCGGCTTGGTCGCGGTTGTGCGGATGGACCACATCACAGACTGGAGCTCATCGTACCAACCTCGGCCGCAGGCCTCCAGCTTCTTCTTGAATGTCCTGGTCTTGAGGCCCCTCAGGACCTCCCCGTTGGCTCGTTCGGCCTGTCCGTTGCTTCGCGGGTGCGCCACCGAAGCATAGTATATCTGCGTTCCAAGGTTTGCACAATATGTTTTGAAGAGGTTACTGGTGAACTGCGAACCGTTGTCTATGATGATGCGGTTCGGCACCCCGAACCGGCTCACGATGCCCCTGATGAACTTGACCGTGAAACCCGCGGGGATTGTGCGGACAGCCTCCACTTCTGCCCACTTGGTGAATTTGTCAATGGCGACGTAGAGGTAGCGGTAGCCCCCTGGCGCCCGAGGGAACGGGCCCAGAATGTCCAGCCCCCAGACTATGAATGGCCACGAAAGGGGTATAGTCTGCAGGCCTCCCGTTGGCTGATGGATCTATTTGGCGTGAAATTGGCAGGCTTCACAAGCCTTTACCAGTTCGACAGCGTCGTTGAGTGCGGTGGGCCAATAGAACCCACTGCGGAATGCCTTGCCAACGAGGGTCCTTGATGACGAGTGATGCCCACAGTCCCCGCCGTGTATGTCCTCCAGCAGCTCCTTTCCTTGCTCCCTGGAAATGCAGCACAGGGATACATCGTTCGGCCGCTTTCGGTAGAGCTCTCCATCCCTGATGCAGTATGCCATTGCCTGCCGCGCCACACGCTCCGCTTCTTCCTCCTTCTCTGGCAGGGCCCCTTGCGTTAAATAACTCCGGAGTTCCATGATCCAGCACTCCTCTTGAGGTTCCATAGTCAGGAAAAGGCGCACCCCTGAGGTAGGGCCACAGGCCGGTGCTCCTGAGGCAGGTGGCTGGGGGAGTTCCTCCCGAGGCTGAGCAGTGTTTGATAATGACGGCTGGGCCGAGGGCTTGAAGAGCCGCTCTTCGAAGATGCCAGGCTCCTGAGGTAACCGCCTGGATGCCCGTCCGGCGATGTCATCAGCCTCCTGATTGGTGCCACGGGGCACGTGCCTCAATTTCAACCTCCAGAACTGCTTTTCCATCCTGCGGACCTCCGCTACATAGGCTTCCATGTGCTTATCCTTCGGCTCATACACCTTGTTGGAGAAGTTGACAAGGAGCTGCGAATCACCCTTGACAGTGAGGCGCTTCACCCCCAGAGCCGCTGCGGCCTTCAACCCCGCTATCAAACCCTCGTACTCCGCTATGTTGTTGGAGACCTTTTCACCTTGCTGGAAACAGAGCTGTACGGCGTAGTAGAGCTTGTCCTGAGTGGGTGATATCAGCACCGCACCGGCCCCAGCGCCGTGCCTGGAGAACGCCCCATCGAAGTACATGACCCAGCCTTTCGGCGCCTCGCTCCCTGGGGAGAGGGACCGATCTTCGTTGTCCTTGAGGCCTGGTGCCTCCGTCCATTCCGCCACAAAATCCGCTAATGCTGCTCCTTTAATGACCCTGGTCGTGCTGAACTCGAGCTGAAACGCCTGCAGTTCTATGTTCCACTCGGCAACCCTTCCGGCTGAGTTAGGACTCCTGAGCACTCTTTCCAAGGTGTATGACAAGACGACTTTGATGGGGTGACCCTGGAAGTAGTGACACAGCTTGCACGAGGCCACCAGTAGCGCGAGGAGAAGCTTCTGAGGCATGGGATACCGTGCCCTCGCGTCCCATAACACCATGCTGACAAAGTAGACTGGGTGCTCAACAAGGCTGAGAGCATCAGTGTTCGTGGCGCCCTCCGGAGGCAAGGGCGCCTCGCGAGGTGACATGGCCTCGGGAGATGGATCATCCAGGCGAGTGGCCTCTCCTGCCTCCGGTGCACTCTTCGGCGGCTGATCTTCCTCAGCCGCGGTTACCTCCCCTGTGGGCCTTCCTTGTTCCTGCTTCGCCTTGTCTCGAGCTATTGTCGTGGTTCTGATTTGGCTCTCCTCTCTAACCGCCACCAAGGCTGCGCTGGCAGAGTAGGGAGTGGCGGCGAGGTAGAGCAGCAAGGGCTCTCGAGGACGCGGAGCCACCATGACCGGGGGCCTGGTCAGGTACCTCTTGAGATCCCGGAACGCCTTATCTGCCTCTTCAATCCATTCAAAGGGCCCCTTCTTCTTCATTAGCTGGAAGAAAGGCAGCGCTCACTCCCCCAGTTTGGAGATGAAGCGCCCTAGCGCGGTCACACGTCCAGTGAGCTTCTGCATTTCTCTGAGGGTCTTCGGCGGGCTCATGTCCTCGACCGCCTTGACCTTCTCCAGGTTAGCCTCGATGCCTCGATGGGACACGAGAAAGCCCAAGAGCTTGCCTGAGGGGACCCCGAACACGCACTTCTCTGGGTTGAGCCGCAGGTTCACTGCGTCGAGGCTCGCGAAGGTCTCCTCCAGGTCTTGTATCAGGGTCTTGGCCTCCCGAGATTTCACCACAATGTCGTCAACGTAAGCTTCGACATTCTTCCCGAGCTGCGGGCCCAAGGTGATGTGCATCAGCCGCTGAAAGGTTGCCCCTACGTTTCGCAGCCCAAACGGCATGCATGTATAGCAGTATACCCCGTATGGGGTTAGGAAGGCGGTCTTCTCGACGTCTTCTACCGCCATCTTGATCTGGTGATACCCAGAGAAGGCGTCCAGGAAGCATAGCAGATCGCACTCCGCGGTGGAATCGATGATCTGGTCGATGCGGGGGAGCGGGAACGGATCTTGCGGGCATGCCTTGTTAAGGTTGGTGAAGTCGACACACATGCGTTCCTTTCCCCCCTTCTTGGGTACAACGACAGGGTTGGCCAACCAATTCGGGTATCGGACCTCGCGAATGACCCCAGCGGCTTCTAACTTGCGGGTTTCTTGGACGATGAAGGCCTTCTTCTCTGCGGACTGCCGCCTGGCCTTCTGCTTCATGGGGCGCACATTTGGGCACACGTTGAGGTGATGCTCGATGACGCTCTTGGGGATCCCTGCCAACTGATCAGGCTCCCAAGCGAATACTTTCTTATTTGCGCGCAGGAACCTGATCAGGGCCTCCTCCTGCTCAGGCTCGAGGTTGGCGCCTATGGTGAAAGTGGCACTGGAGGACCCGTCCTCGTCGACTGGTATCTGCTTGGTTTCTGCCTTGTCCTGGGTGAACAACTGCTTCTTGTTGGCAGGCGCAGCCCCCTTGGGCTCGGGGGTCCCTGTGTCGGCGAGCTGTGCCGATGCCGCCGTCTTGAAGGCGAGCTTGAGTACCCACAGAGCGTCCCCGGTGTCCCCGTGCACGATGAGGACACCGCTGCTCCCGGGCATCTTCATGAGGTTGTACGCCGGGTGCGTGGCGGCCATGAATTGGGCCAGCGCTGGGTAGCTGAGGATGGCATTGTAAGGGAGGCCGATGGGGGTGATGTCAAAGTCGACCATCTCCGTGCGGAAGTTGTCGTTGGTGCCGAAGGTTACTGGGAGCCGGATCTGTCCCAAGGAGCTGGATGATCCGCCCCCAACGCCTGAGAAAGACCGACTGGGTTGCAGCCGCTCCCGGGGTATGCAGAGGAGATTGAAGGTCTCAACCGAAAGCACGCTGAGGCCCGCGCCGCCATCGACGAGGGTTCTAGTGATGGCCACCTGGCAGATGGTGGGGGTGCACAACATGGGGAGTGCGCCCGAGCCAGCCAAGTTGGCGGGGTGGTCCACCGAGCTGAAGGTCAAACCGACCTTGCGTGCCACCTGGTCTGAGGGAGCCCCCTGCCGAACGGAAACGGCGCTGACCCGGCGAGCAAACGGCTTGACATGGCGACTTGTGGGCGGCGCCTGCGAGCCGCCCAGGAGGGCCACGACGACCGGAGGTGCTGATGCAGTGGTGCGGTAATCTTGTCGCACAGGCAGATGCCGGGATGGCGCTTGCTGCTCGTTCCCCGCCGGGCTGGTGGCGGCATTGATGGCAGGCGACGGGGAACGACGAGGACGCCCACCGGCGGGGGCCGCCTGGCGACGCGGGAAGCGATGCCAGCCCGGCGCTCGGCGCGGGCCCGACGAGCGTCAAACATGGACTGGACGGCCGGAGGAGAACGGAGCGGTGGAAGACAAATTCTGGCGCACCCCTACCTGGCGCGCCAAATGTCGGATTTCGGGTTCTGGCAGACCCTTAAGGTTCGAACTCTGGGGTGCGCGCGGAGATTATACCCTCTACCTCTCCGTCTCGCAAAGATCTAAGCTACTGAAAGAACAACACAAGAGACACAGGGTTTATACTGGTTCGGGCCACCGATGTGGTGTAATACCCTACTCCAGTGTGGTGGGTGGATTGCCTCTTGGGCTGATGATGATGAACAATACAAGGAAGAACAGCTTCGCGAGGGCCTGTCCTTAGCTAGGACGATGAACTGCTAGGGGAGTTCAGCCGCCCTTCTCTCTCTCTGTGTGTGTGTTTGTGTTGATTCCTCCTTTCTTTTCAACCCTGGGGGTGGCTAGTCCTATTTATAGGCAAAGGCCCTGGGCCTGTTCCCAAATATTGAGCGGGAAGGGCGCCAACAATTGGCCAATTTGAAGGGGAACATCTGGTACACTTATCCTGACTAAAGTTGGTCCTCGCCTGCCAAAGGCCCTGTGGTGACGCCGTTCTGGGCTCCACGATGACCTCCTTCCCACCGTTGGACTGGTCTTGGTCTCGTTGCACCGAAATGGGTGCCTTTGCTTGATCCTCTCGCCTGCGCTTGCGCCCTTTGCACCAAAGAGGAAAGGGAGGACACTGCGTAGGTCGGCGCCCGCCTGGCACCCTTGGTCGTCATGGCTTGCGTCATGGGCACCTCGTGAAGTATCCCGCCTTGATCTCTCCGCCTCCTCGTGAGCCAACCTGACGAGGCCATGCCTGAGGAAGCGTCGTGTCGTCCGCCCCGCGAGGCTTAGCCCCTCGCGAGGGTCTTGGGTCTCGTGTTGATGAAGATGGGCCGTGTCGGGCCCCTCTCGAGCAACGCCGCTGGCCGCAAGCAGGCAAGTCTGGGGACCCCCGTTCCCAGAACGCCAACAACGGGATTACTTGAATCCTCGACATCGTGGTTCATCCAATGAGATCATCGAGGAGCATGTGGGAGCCAACATGGGTATCCAGATCCCTCTGTTGGTTATTGACCAGATAGTTGTCTCGGTCATGTCTGCGTGTCTCCCGAACCCGTAGGGTCTACACACTTAAGGTTCGGTGACGCTAGGGTTGTAGAGATATTAGTATGCAGCACCCCGAAAGTTGTTCGGAGTCCCAGATGAGATCCCGGACGTCACGAGGAGTTCCGGAATGGTCCGGAGGTAAAGATTTATATATAGGAAGTCCAGTTTCGGCCATCGGGAAAGTTTTGGGGTTATCGGTATCGTACGGGGACCACCAAAAGGGTCCCGGGGATCCACCGGGTGGGGCCACCTATCCCGGAGGGGCCCATGGGCTGAAGTGGGAAGGGGAACCAGCCCCTGGAGGGCTGGTGCGCCCCCCTTGGGCCTCCCCCTATGCCTAGGGTTAGAAACCCTAGGGGTGGGGGCGCCCCACTTGACTTGTGGGGCAAGTCCCCCCCTTGGCCGCCCCCCCCCCCCCTTGAGATGGATCTCTAGGGGGCCGGCGCCCCCCTGGACCCCTATATAAAGAGGGGGGAGGGAGGGCAGCCGCACCTAAGCCTTGGCGCCTCCCTCTCCCTCCCGCAACACCTCTCCCTCTCGCTGAGCTTGGCGAAGCCCTGCCGAGATCCTCGCTGCATCCACCACCATGCCGTCGTGCTGCTGGATCTCCATCAACCTCTCCTTCCCCTTGCTGGATCAAGAAGGAGGAGACGTCTTCCCCAACCGTACGTGTGTTGAACGCGGAGGTGCTGTCTGTTCGGCACTTGGTCATCGGTGATTTGGATCACGGCGAGTACGACTCCATCATCCCCGTTCTCTTGAACGCTTCCGCCCGCGATCTACAAGGGTATGTAGATGCACTCCTATCCCTCTCGTTGCTAGTGAACTCCATAGATTGATCTTGGTGATGCGTAGAAATTTTTTGATTTCTGCTACGTTCCCCAACAGTGGCATCATGAGCTAGGTCTATGCGTAGTTACTATGCATGAGTAGAACACAAAGCAGTTGTGGGCGTCGATATTGTCAATTATCTTGCCGTTACTAGTCTTATATTGATTCAGCGGCATTGTGGGATGAAGCGGCCCGGACCGACCTTACACGTACGCTTACATGAGACAGGTTCCACCGACTAACATGCACTAGTTGCATAAGGTGGCTAGCGGGTGTCTGTCTCTCCCACTTTAGTTGGATCAGATTCGATGAAAAGGGTCCTTATGAAGGGTAAATAGAAATTGGCATCTCACGTTGTGGTTTTGACGTAGGTAAGAAACGTTCTTGCTAGAACCCTAATGCAGCCACGTAAAAAAAACATGCAACAACAATTAGAGGACGTCTAACTTGTTTTTGCAGCATTTGCCGTGTGATGTGATATGGCCAAAAGATGTGATGAATGATATATGTGATGTATGAGATTGATCATGTTCTTGTAATAGAAATCATGACTTGCATGTCGATGAGTATGACAATCGGCAGGAGCCATAGGAGTTGTCTTTATTTATTATATGACCTGCGTGTCATTGAATAACGCCATGTAATTACTTTACTTCTTTGCTAAACCGTTAGTCATAGTAGTAGAAGTAATAGTTGGCGAACAACTTCATGGAGACACGATGATGGAGATCATGATGATGGAGATCATGGTGTCATGCCGGTGACGAAGATGATCATGGCGCCCCGAAGATGGAGATCAAAGGAGCAATATGATATTGGCCATATCATGTCACTATTTGATTGCATGTGATGTTTATCATGTTTATGCTTCTTATTTGCTTAGAATGACGGTAGTAAATAAGATGATCCCTCACAATAATTTCAAGAAAGTGTTCCCCCTGACTGTGCACCGTTGCGAAAGTTCGTTGTCTCGAAGCACCACGTGATGATCGGGTGTGATAGATTCTAACGGTCACATACAGCGGGTGTAAGCCAGATTTACACAAGCAAAACACTTAGGTTGACTTGACGAGCCTAGCATGTACAGACATGGCCTCGGAACACAAGAGACCGAAAGGTCGAACATGAGTCGTATGGAAGATACGATCAACATGGAGATGTTCACCGATGATGACTAGTCCGTCTCACGTGATGATCGGACACGGGCTAGTTGAGTCGGATCATGTATCACTTAGATGACAAGAGGGATGTCTAATCTGAGTGGGAGTTCATTAAATAATTTGATTAGATGAACTTAATTATCATGAACTTAGTCTAAATAAACTTTGCAATATGTCTTGTAGATCAAATGGCCCACGCTAATGTCAACCTCAACTTCAACGCGTTCCTAGAGAAAACCAAGCTGAAAGATGATGGCAGCAACTATACGGACTGGGTCCGGAACCTGAGGATCATCCTCATAGCTGCCAGGAAACAATATGTCCTAGAAGCACCGCTAGGTGAAGCACCCATCCCAGAGAACCAAGACATTATGAACGCTTGGCAGCAGCGTACTGATGATTACTCCCTCGTTCAGTGTGGCATGCTTCTCCAAAAGCGTTTTGAGCAACACGGAGCATATGAGATGTTCGAAGAGCTGAAAATGGTTTTCCAAGCTCATGCCCGGGTCGAGAGATATGATGTCTCCGACAAGTTCTATAGTTGTAAGATGGAGGAAAATAGTTCTGTCAGTGAGCACATACTCAAAATGTCTGGGTTGCACAACCGCTTGACTCAGCTGGGAGTGAATCTCCTGGATGACGCGGTCGTTAACAGAATCCTTCAGTCGCTCCCACCAAGCTACAAGAGTTTTGTGATGAACTTCAATATGCAGGGGATGGAAAAGACCATTCCTGAGGTATATTCAATGCTAAAATCAGCAGAGGTGGAGATCAAAAAGGAACATCAAGTGTTGATGGTGAATAAAACCACTAAGTTCAAGAAAGGCAAGGGTAAGAAGAAGGACGGCAAGGGAGTTGCCGCGCCCGGTAAGCCAGTTGCCGGGAAGAAGCCAAAGAATGGACCCAAGCCTGAAACTGAGAGCTCTTATTGTGAGGGAAAGGGACACTGGAAGCGGAACTGCCCCAAATACTTAGCGGACAAGAAGGCCGGCAACACTAAAGGTATATGTGATATACATATAATTGATGTGTACATTACCAGTACTCGTAGTAGCTCCTGGGTATTTGATACCGGTGCGGTTGCTCATATTTGTAACTCAAAACAGGAGTTGCGGAATAAACGGAAACTAGCGAAGGACGAGGTGACGATGCGCGTCAGGAATGGTTCCAAGGTCGATGTGATCGCCGTCGGCACGCTACCTCTACATTTACCTACGGGATTAGTTTTAAACCTCAATAATTGTTATTTAGTCCCAGCTTTGAGCATGAACATTGTATCTGGATCTCGTTTAATGCGAGATGGCTACTCATTTAAATCCGAGAATAATGGTTGTTCTATTTATATGAGAGATATGTTTTATGGTCATGCCCCACTGGTGAATGGTTTATTCTTTATGAATCTCGAATGTAATGTTACACATATTCATAGTGTGAATACCAAAAGATGTAAGGTTCATAATGATAGTCCCACATACTTGTGGCACTGCCGCCTTGGTCAGATAGGTGTCAAACGCATGAAGAAGCTCCATACAGATGGACTTTTGGAGTCCCTTGATTTTGAATCATTTGACACGTGCGAACCATGCCTCATGGGGAAGATGACCAAGACTCCGTTCTCCGGAACAATGGAGCGAGCAACCAACTTATTGGAAATCATACATACTGATGTGTGCGGTCCAATGAGTGTTGAGGCTCGCGGTGGCTATCGTTATGTTCTCACTCTCACTGATGACTTGAGTAGATATGGGTATGTCTACTTAATGAAACACAAGTCTGAGACCTTTGAAAAGTTCAAGGAATTTCAGAGTGAGGTTGAGAATCAACGTGACTGAAAAATCAAGTTCTTATGATCAGATCGTGGGGGAGAATATTTAAGTCACGAATTTGGTACGCACTTAAGGAAATGTGGAATCGTTTCACAACTCACGCCGCCTGGAACACCTCAGCATAATGGTGTGTCCAAACGTCGTAATCGCACTCTATTGGATATGGTGCGATCTATGATGTCACTCACTGATTTACTGCTATCATTTTGGGGATACGCTCTAGAGACAGCTACATTCACTTTAAATAGGGCACCGTCTAAATCCATTGAGACGACACCGTATGAATTATGGTTTGGGAAGAAACCTAAGCTGTCATTTCTAAAAGTTTGGGGATGCGATGCTTATGTCAATAAACTTCAACCTGAAAAGCTCGAACCCAAGTCGGAAAAATGTGTCTTCATAGGATACCCTAAGGAAACCATTGGGTATACCTTCTACCTCAGATCCGAAGGCAAGATCTTTGTTGCCAAGAACGGGTCCTTTCTGGAGAAAGAGTTTCTCTCGAAAGAAGTAAGTGGGAGGAAAGTGGAACTTGATGAAGTATTGCCTCTTGAACCGGAGAGTAGCAGCTCAAGAAAATGTTTCTGTGGTGCCTCCACCGACTAGAGAGGAGGTTAATGATGATGATCATGAAACTTCAGATCAAGCTGCTACTGAACTTCGTAGGTCCACAAGGACACATTCTGCACCAGAGTAGTACGGCAACCCTGTCCTGGAAATCATGTTGTTAGACAACGGAGAACCTTCGAACTACGAAGAAGCAATGGCGGGCCCAGATTCCAACAAATGGCTTGAAGCCATGCAATCCGAGATAGGATCCATGTATGAAAACAAAGTATGGACTTTAACAGACTTGCCCGATGATTGGCGAGCGATAGAGAATAAATGGATCTTTAAGAAGAAGACGGACGCGGATGGTAATGTTACCATCTATAAGGCTCGACTTGTCTCTAAGGGTTATCGACAAGTTCAAGGGTTGACTACGATGAGACCTTCTCACCCGTAGCGAAGCTGAAGTCCGTCCGAATCTTGTTAGCAATTGCCGCATACTATGATTATGAGATATGGCAAATGGACGTCAAAACGGCATTCCCCAACGGCTTTCTTAAGGAAGAATTGTATATGATGCAGCCGGAAGGTTTTGTCGATCCTCAGAATTCTAACAAGGTATGCAAGCTCCAGCGCTCTATTTATGGGCTGGTGCAAGCATCTCGGAGTTGGAACATTCGCTTTGATGAAATGATCAAAGCGTTTGGGTTTATGCAGACTTATGGAGAAGCCTGCGTTTAAAAGAAAGTGAGTGGGAGCTCTGTAGCATTTCTCATATTATATGTGGATGACATACTCTTGATGGGAAATGATATAGAACTTTTGGACAGCATTAAGGCCTATTTGAATAAGTGTTTTTCAATGAAGGACCTTGGAGAAGCTGCTTATATATTAGGCATCAAGATCTATAGAGATAGATCGAGACGCCTCATAGGTCTTTCACAAAGCACATACCTTGATAAGATATTGAAGAAGTTCAATATGGATCAGTCCAAGAAGGTGTTCTTGCCTGTGTTGCAAGGTGTGAAATTGAGCTCAGCTCAATGTCCGACCACGGCAGAAGATAGAGAAAAGATGAGTGTCGTCCCCTATGCCTCAGCCATAGGGTCTATCATGTACGCCATGCTGTGTGCCAGACCTGATGTAAACCTTGCCGTAAGTTTGGTAGGAAGGTACCAAAGTAATCCCGGCATGGAACACTGGACAGCGGTCAAGAATATCCTGAAGTACCTGAAAAGGACTAAGGACATGTTTCTCGTATATGGAGGTGACGAAGAGCTCGTCGTAAAGGGTTACGTCGACGCTAGCTTCGACACAGATCTGGATGACTCCAAGTCACAAACCGGATATGTGTTTTTTTGAATGGTGGGGCAGTAAGCTGGTGCAGTTGCAAGCAAAGCGTCATGGCAGGATCTACATGTGAAGCGGAGTACATGGCAGCCTCGAAGGCAGTGCATGAAGCAATCTAGATGAAGGAGTTCATCACCGACCTAGGAGCCATACCCAATGCGTCGGGGCCGATCGCTTTCTTCTGTGACAACACTGGAGCTATTGCCCTTGCCAAGGAGCCCAGGTTTCACAAGAAGACCAGGCACATCAAGCGTCGCTTCAACTCCATTCGTGAAAATGTTCAAGATGGAGACATAGATATTTGTAAAGTACATATGGATCTGAATGTCGCAGATCCGTTGACTAAACCTCTCCCTAGGGCAAAACATGATCAACACCAGAACTCTATGGGTGTTCGATTCATCACAATTTAACTAGATTAAAGAGGCAATAATAAAAGGATTATTATTATATTTCCTTGTTTATGATAATTGTCTATTGCTCATGCTATAATTGTGTTATCCGGAAACCGTAATACATGTGTGAATACATAGACCACAACATGTCCCTACTGAGCCTCTAGTTGACTAGCTCGTTGATCAACAGATAGTCATGGTTTCCTGACTATGGGCATTGGATGTCATTGATAACGGGATCACATCATTAGGAGAATGATGTGATGGGCAAGACCCAATCCTAAGCCTAGCACAAGATCGTGTAGTTCGTTTGCTAAAGCTTATCCAATGTTAAGTATCATTTCCTTAGACCATGAGATTGTGTAACTCCCGGATGCCATAGGAGTGCTTTGGGTGTGCCAAACGTCACAACGTAACTGGGTGAATATAAAGGTATACTACAGGCATCCCCGAAAGCATCTGTTGGGTTGACACGGATCGAGACTGAGATTTGTCACTCCGTATGACGGAGAGGTATCTCTGGGCCCACTCGGTAATGCATCATCATAATGAGCTCAGTGTGACCAAGTGTTTGGTCACGGGATCATGCATTACGGTACGAGTAAAGTGACTTGCCGGTAACGAGATTGAACGAGGTATTGGGATACCACGATCGAATCTCGGGCAAGTAACATACCGATTGACAAAGGGAATTGTATATGGGATTACTTGAATCCTCGCCATCGTGGTTCATCCAATGAGATCATCGAGGAGCATGTGGAAGACAACATGGGTATCCAGATCCCGCTGTTGGTTATTGACCAGAGAGTTGTCTCGGTCATGTCTGTGTGTCTCCCGAACCCGTAGGGTCTACACACTTAAGGTTCGGTGACGCTAGGGTTGTAGAGATATTAGTATGCAGCAACCCGAAAGTTGTTCGGAGTCCCAGATGAGATCCCGGACGTCACGAGGAGTTCCGGAATGGTCCGGAGGTAAAGATTTATATATAGGAAGTCCAGTTTCGGCCATCGGGAAAGTTTTGGGGTTATCGGTATCGTACGGGGACCACCAAAAGGGTCCCGGGGATCCACCGGGTGGGGCCACCTATCCCGGAGGGGCCCATGGGCTGAAGTGGGAAGGGGAACCAGCCCCTGGAGGGCTGGTGCGCCCCCCTTGGGCCTCCCCCTATGCCTAGGGTTAGAAACCCTAGGGGTGGGGGCGCCCCACTTGACTTGTGGGGCAAGTCCCCCCCTTGGCCGCCCCCCCCCCCCTTGAGATGGATCTCTAGGGGGCCGGCGCCCCCCTGGACCCCTATATAAAGAGGGGGGAGGGAGGGCAGCCGCACCTAAGCCTTGGCGCCTCCCTCTCCCTCCCGCAACACCTCTCCCTCTCGCTGAGCTTGGCGAAGCCCTGCCGAGATCCTCGCTGCATCCACCACCACGCCGCCGTGCTGCTGGATCTCCATCAACCTCTCCTTCCCCTTGCTAGATCAAGAAGGAGGAGACGTCTTCCCCAACCGTACGTGTGTTGAACGCGGAGGTGTTGTTCGTTCGGCACTTGGTCATCGGTGATTTGGATCACGGCGAGTACGACTCCATCATCCCCGTTCTCTTGAACGCTTCCGCTCGCGATCTACAAGGGTATGTAGATGCACTCCTATCCCTCTCGTTGCTAGTGAACTCCATAGATTGATCTTGGTGATGCGTAGAATTTTTTTCATTTCTGCTACGTTCCCCAACACCGATAACTTCCGCCGCGAAAAGCTAACCTTCCACATCGCCCCATTTTCAAGTAGCTATCAAGCACTATTGAGACACGAGGCTTTCGCTCGCTTTAACGCAATACTGCATTATGCATCTCTTACGCTCAAGATGCCCGGTCCCCGAGGCACCATCTCACTAAAGGGAAATATCGAGTGTTCCTCGCGCGCGGAAGAATATGCGGCTGCCTTGACAGCCACACATTAAAACAGCTTCAGCAACAAAAGCATCTAACATGTCATTAAGACCACGGACACGGCTAGGCGAGTCCGGAACAAACATATAATTGATAAAGGTTCAGTAACCGTACACCCCTATACAAGGGGCTCCGCGTATGTAAAATAAGCGGCAATAAGTCTCAATTTTACGCGTCTTGAATTATACTTTGTTTATTTAGTACAACGTATATTCCGCATGACTATTTCTTTTTCTTTTTTCCGCTAAGTTCCTCTCTTTTACAGAAGAACACCATGCTACGCCCGTCCAGGACACGGCACAATGGAGACACAGGCGCAAACGTGTAGCAGGGACCCGCCTCCAGGATTCTTTTTAGATTAAGACCCTGCGTAAACCTTTCTTACTGTCTCTTGTTAATACACATCCCCCGGATTCTCAGTATAACCGAGGAGGAGGCTGGCGTCTTGGCATGTGTCCACGTCAGAATTTTGCACGTACCTAGACACCAGGGGCTTATTATCAAGGGCACTGCTCAGCCCGTTTTTCATAAAGACCGAATACCTTAGGGAGTGTTCGGCGTCGCGAGTTTGGCCTTATATGCATCAGCTCCGAATCATGTCTGTGGTCAAATGTTGGGTTTGCCCGGCTCCTATGTTCTGCTGCCTTACGTTCCGCTCTATCGGGTAAGGCGGCACCAGGAGAACTACTGCGATTGTGCCCTGGTTTAGCCAGGCGAGCACCTCAGTAGAGAAAGCCGAAAACTGACTGTCATGATATAGCGTGAAACTGGTCAACCACTCGATGACCTATCGGAATCTTCGGGATTCCTCCGCATTAACGAAGGGCCGTTTCCCGGCCAGGCTCACATGCGCCCCGAATTCAGGCGAGCGCGGCACCACCAGGGGCTATATAGTAGCCTCACTGTCAAACTCCTATGGTCAAGTGAAAGTGATAAAGCATTATAGTCCGGTTGCCTAGTTCGCTGCGCTATCACCTCCTTCATGGACCAAGACGTTGGATCAAGTGTGAAAATGCGCCTTCTGCGAACACCCCCGCATTATATGCGTGGGGGCTGAAGCCGTCGACTGCCATCTTTCAGGTTATATACACATATACATTAACGGCCGCACATGAGGTATTTTAATTCTTGAAGGCACAAGTATAAAAAAAGCTTTTACATTCCATCAAAATATTGTTTTACAATAATACATGTTATTTGAACATAGTATCCTACAAGCACTGCGTCTCTATTAAACGAGCGCCTTGCAGAACTTCCTGATAATAGTGCTCGGCAGGTACTCGGCTTCCGTCCGAGTCTTGGGATGCAACAGTGGTGGCCTCCATCTCCGCCCAGTATGTGTTGACATGGGCAAGGGCCATCCGCGCACCCTCTATGCATGCTGACCTCTTCATTGCATTGGTATGCGGCACTGCACCAAGCTAAAATAAATGCTCGGCTTTGGCCTCCCTGGCCACAGATGATCCACGACATCCTTCATAGCGAGTCTGGACAACCTATTTAGTTCGGCCCATTCGGCCAAACGATCGGTTAATGGAAGTGGACGCTCCGGATTGTTGAACTGTGACCAGAAGAGCTTTTCCACTTCGCTATCTTTCTAATCTCAGAAATGTTTGGCCGCACCAGCGGCACTCGCAGCCAAATCCAGATAGTCGTCCGCTAATTTCCACATCCGGTCCAACGGAGCATACTTAGGATCTCCGAACTTCATCTGCAACATAAAGGGCTTTCCAGCCGCGATATCTCCGGCCTGACGCAGCTCCTCCTTCATCGCTCTCATCGCAGAACGAGCATCCTTGGCCGCCGTAATGGCCTTTTCCAGGTCTGTCCGCTCCGCCTGATCTTCTTTCTCAAGAATCTTGCAGCGGTCACCAGCGGTCTTCAGCTTCGCAGCCATCTCGGCCATCTCCTTTTTGCTTTGGCAATGAGCAGCATGTTCGGCTTTCAACTCCTCAACCGCCTTTAGGGCAGCCGCATCGCTTTCTCTTGCTTGCTCCTTGGCTCGGGCAAGCTCTGCCCGAAGGTCCTCCACAGCGGCAACCCCATCTGCATCGAGTGCAGACACTTTAAGATACTGGCGTCAAGCTCCTCTTACCAGGTGTCTCCGAAGAGATTACGTACCTTGTGCCTCGTCAAGCCGCTTGTTGACAAGCACGATGTCGGCATCCGCCACGTCAAGTTGCCGCGATAGCTTGGCAAATTCATCAGTCCGGCTAGCCACCGGACACTTCGCCACCTGCATAAGAAGGCGACAAAATTATACCTGTGACTTTGATCCTCTACGTGCTGTCGTCTTCGGCAACACACAGAGTCTCAGTGGCTACTATCTACACAGGGTGCATCTCATATATGCAGAACTGTCAAAGGGTACATCACTTCGCGTACCTCAAAACCTGTCAGCAAACTCCTGACGGCCTCGTGCAACCCGCTTTTCATGGACGAAATCCTTTCAATTACCGTACCCATCAATGCACGGTGCTCCTCCGAGATAGACGCTCGCCCTAGCAGGTCCTTCAGCTCCTCTGACCGCGCACCTGGCGGTGCCGGACTCGCTCGATGGTCTTTCTCAAAGGCCGGACGCGAGAGCTCTGGGGGGCCATATGACTGCCTTCCGGCCCTGTCGGATTAGGAGAAACCCTCTGCGACGACACTTCAGGGTCGCCCGCCTCGTAAGGCGGAATGGCAGGGGGAGGCGTTCTGCTCTCCATCATCTCCGGAAGAAGGTCCCCCGAAGATGAGTCCTGCTGAGAAGGGCTGAGATCCGAACTACAAGGTAACACGTCAGTTATTTTCCTCGGAGATAAAATAAGGATTCCTCTCATTTTAAAACCTCCCCTCTCTACTTGCGGCCCCGTGGAGGGCTGATCCCCTTTGGGGCACATTGCGGCCGAGGTATCCCCCGGCACAGGACCCTCTGGCGAAGATTTCTTCCCCCGCTTTGAGGCCATGGTCTCCGGGTCTTCAGAGGCGGTCCTCTTCTTCCCCTGGGTAGAGGAATTTTCGATTCCTCCTTTCCTGACAGCCTCCTTCGCGGAGGCGGTAGCTTCCTTGTCCCCCCCCCCCTTCGTTTTCCCCTAAAGGAGCGATCTCCAGCATCCTAGTTAACACAGGATCCGGCGAGGTCTCAGGAAGGGGGGCCGGACACCTGATTAACTTCGCCTTCGCTACCCACTCCTGTTTCAAGAAAAACTCTCTTAAGGGTAACGCTGTGATAAATGAATGGATGGTGTGTCCGGGCACATGGCAACTTACTTGACTATCTGGACGATTGCAGCTCAGACCTGCATCCTCCGTAGAATCCGGACACACTACTTGTGGTCCGAAGAACAATTTGTACATCTCCACGGGCGTCATGCCAAGAAAATGTTGGAGAGCTCGCGGTCCCTCCGGGTTGAACTACCATAGACGGAGGGGGCGACGTTTGCAAGGCAGGACTCGGCGAATTAACATAACCTGCGTCACCACGACCAGACTGATGTCTCTTTCTAGGAGATCTCGGATGCGGCCCTGCAACAGGGGCACGTCCTTTGCCGACCCCCAGTCCAGCCCCTTGTTGACCCATGACGATAGTCGTGGCGGGGGACCCGAGCGGAAAGCATGCAGCACTACCCACTTGGTGCCCCTGGGAGCTGTGATATAAAACCACTCTTGTTGCCATAAGCTGAACTCCTCTTGAAAAGAGCCCTCGGGCCATGGAGAGTCAGTATTCTTGCTTATAACAGCGCCTCCGCACTCCGCGTGCTATCCCTCGATCATCTTCGGCTCTACTTTAAAGATCTTAAGCCACAGTCCAAAGTGAGGGGGAATACGGAGGAAGGCTTCGCACACGACAATGAACGATGAGATGTGGAGGATGGACTCCAGAGCTAAGTCGTAAAATTCCAACCCATAATAAAACATGAGCCCCCTCACGAAGGGATCCGTCGCGAAGCCTAGCCCTCGGAGGAAGTGAGACACAAACACCACGCTCTCACCAGGTTTGGGAGTAGGAATAACCTGCCCATGAGCAGGCAGCCTATGCAAGATTTCGCCGGTCAAAAACTTGGCCTCTCTCAGCTTTAGCACGTCTTCCTCTGTGACGGAGGAAGGCATCCACCGGCCTCGAAGGTCGGAGCCGGACATCGTTGAAGGTCCGAAGCGCCTGGAATCTAGGGCCTTGGGTCTTGGAACTCGAGGCGAAGGGCGGATTCGATTGAGATCAAAAGAAAGTAGTAAGTCCTTGGTCTCTTTATAGGAGATTGAATACCAAGAGCCCCCCCCCCCCGTGACCATTTGGGACTCGCCTTTGGTCGAGGAAACATACCAACGGGCACGACTGGGTTACCCACGTCCGTATTGATGAGGATCCTGTAAATAAAGGGGACACGATCTCTGCTTCAACAAGACGTGCCAAGGAAACCGCCTCGCGAAACGCGCTAAGGTGGGACAGTAAAAACGATTCACATAAAGACTTGGTCGTGCTGTGATGTCACACTACGGAGTACGTCAGCAGATTAGATTTGTGTAAATATTATTCTCTCTATGGCAATATGTGGAACTTATTTTGCAGATCCGGACACTATCCTTGTGTTCAAAATCTTCTACGAAGTATTCGGAGGAGGAACCCGCCTTGCAATGTCGAAGACAATTTGCGCGCCGGACTCGTATTCATTGAAGCCTGGTTCAGGGGCTACTGAGGAAGTCCTGGATTAGGGGGTGTCCGGATAGCCGGACTATAACCATTGGCCGGACTGTTGGACTATGAAGATACAAGATTGAAGACTTCGTCCCGTGTCCGGATGGGACTTTCCTTGGCATGGAAGGCAAGCTTGGCAATACGGATATGTAGATCTCCTCCCATTGTAACCGACTCTGTGTAACCCTAGCCCTCTCCTTGTCTATATAAACTGGAGGGTTTTAGTCCATAGGACGAACAACAATCATACCATAGGCTAGCTTCTAGGGTTTAGCCTCTCTGATCTATTGGTAGATCTACTCTTGTATTACCCATATCATCAATATTAATCAAGCAGGACTAGGGTTTTACCTCCATCGAGAGGGCCTGAACCTGGGTAAAAACATTGTGTCCCTTGTCTCCTGTTACCATCCGCCTAGACGCACAGTTCGGGACCCCCTACCCGAGATCCGCCAGTTTTGACACCGACACAAACCATTAGGGTTATGACCCATGGTCATTTTGGACTTTGCAGGTGAGTGGATGGGGATGCTTTACCCTCCATCCAGCAGCCACCACCAGGTGTGAAGAAAATCATCCTCCAAGGGAGAAGAAGAGAGAAAACCAAGTGAGAAAGGGAAGAAGAGGAAGATTGAAGGAAGAAGCAAAGGAAGCTCCTCCCCAAGGTTGTTATGGTCCAGATCCACTACCTTGTCTCCCTCAAGCTCCGGTTCCACCATATTTGGAGAGATTGTTCCAATCCCTAGATCTTGAGCCCTAATTCTTGTTGTTTTCATATACGTATCCAATGTATCTATAATTTTTTATTCTTTCATGTTGTTATATTATCATTCTTGGATATTTTACAATCATTTTATAGCAACTTTATATCATATTTTGGGACTAACCTATTGACATAGTGCCTAGTGTTAGTTGTTTTTGCTTGTTTTTTAGTTCGTAAAATATCAGTGCCAAACGGAGTCCGAACACAGCAAAACTTTTTGGAGATTTTTTATGGACCAGAAGACACAAGATGGGCCAAAGAAGTACTAGAGGGGGCTCCGAGGGGAGCACAACCCACCAGGGTGAGCCCAGGTGGGTTGTGCCCACCTCGGTGGCCTCCCGCACCGCCTCTTCGCCCTATAAATACCCAAATATTCTAGAAACCCTAGGGGAGTCGACGAAACACAATTCCAGCCGCCGCAAGTTCCAGAACCACGAGATCCAATCTAGACACCATCACGGAGGGGTTCATCATCCTCATTGGTGCCTCTCCGATGATGCGTGAGTAGTTCATCATAGACCTACGAGTCTGTAATCAGTAGCTAGATGGCTTCCTCTCTGTCTCTCTTTTGATTACCAATACAGTGGTCTCTTGAAGATCTATTTCATGTAACTCTTTTTTTGCGGTGTGTTTGTTGAGATCCGATGAACTTTGAGTTTATGATCCGATCTATATCCATGAGTATTATTCGGGTCTTCTTTTGATCTCTTATATGCATGATTATTTATAGCCTCGTATTTCTTCTTCGAATCTTTGGTTTAGTTAGGCCGACTAGATCGATTTTTCTTGCCATGGGAAGAGGTTCTTTGTGATGGGTTCGATCATGCGGTATTCTTTCCCAGTGACAGAAGGGGCAGCAAGACACGCATGTATCGTTGCTATTAAGGATAACAAGATGGGGGTTATTCCTACATGAATAGATCTCGTCTACAACATGTCATCGTTCTTATTGCATTACTCTGTTTCTCCATGAACTTAATACACTAGATGCATGCTGGATAGCGGTCGATGTGTGGAGTAATAGTAGTAAATGCAGGCAGGAGTCGACCTACTAATCTTGGACATGATGCCTATATATTGATCATTGCCTTGGATATCATCATAACTATTTGATTTTCTATCAATTGCCCAACAATAATGTGTTTACCCACTGTGTGCTATTTCTTGAGAGAAGCCACCAGTGACACATACGGCCCTAGGATCTATTCTTTATCATATTTGCTTTGAGATCAATTTTTATTTGGTTTTATTTTCAGATCTATTATTCCAAAAACCCAAATACCATACTGCACTTTTTTGTTACTTATTCTATTTTGCATTTTATCAAGATCTATTTATCCAATCTATCACAATTTTTATCCCGTCAACTTGACAATTTCTGCGTCGTTACCCGTAGAGGGATTGACAACCCCTCATAAGCATAGGGTTGCAAGTATTTGTTATTTGTGTGCAGGTACCATTTACATAGTGTTACTTGGTTCTCCTACTGGATTGATAACCCTGGTTTCATAACTAAGGGAAATACATACTGTAGTTGTACTGCATCATCCCTTCCTCTTTGGGGAAATACCAACATAGTTCAAGCGACATCATGTTCATCCAAGATTCAGAAATCTTGATGTATGAGATCCTCTAGTGCTATCTAGAGAAGAACTTGTTGTATCCCACATTTGATAATAGTGGAAAATGATTTGGGTGGCTTCGGCCCGTGGTTTTTTCCCTCAAGTTGGGGGGGGGGGGGGATTCCACGTAAAAAAAGCTGGTGTCTCTTTGTTGATGCTTGCTGCTATCCAGAAAGTTACTCCTACCACAAGACACTCGGTTAATAAGCGTCTTGTCTGCTGAGTAACATATTTTACCTCCATATATGTTGCTGCATATGTTTCCTTCCGTGATAAGTAACGATCCTTCAATTAGTACATGATGTGATGTTTAGATTACTTTGTTTCGGCTGTAGTTTTCAGTTAACCACAAGTGCATTTGTGTGCTAATTCACAACAGAGTGGCATCAGAGCCTTGGTTGCTTAGGATGTTGCTAATCTCAGTTGCTGGAAGTGTTGCTCACAATGGCTTTGGAAGAAAGTGCTACTACAAGTGGCGTAAAACTTGATTTTTCCAAGTACTCATTATGGAAGTCCATGATGGAAGATATCCTTTATTGCAAGGATTAGAATGGAGAGTTTTTACAGAAAAGAAGTAGGTATGATTTGGTTGTACATAAACCATAATATATTCCACCATCTTGCAAATGACACAATAGCGTTTGAGATGTGGCAAAAGTTGTAGTCTATGTATGAGAGGAAGACATCAATGAACAAGGCCTCGGTGATCAAAAGACTTGCAAAGCTTGAGTACCGAGATGGAACAAGTGTGATTGAGCACTTGAATGTCTTCTAATGCCATATAAATCAACTTTCAGCCATGAAGATCAAGTTTGAGGATGAGGTGCAAGCATTGTTGCTGTTGAGTTCCATGCCTGATAGTTGGGACACGCTTGTCGTGTCACTTAGCAATTCAGCTCCGAATGGGAAGCTGGCTTTGGAGATGGTCAAGAATAGTATGTTGAATGAAGAAGCCAAAAATAAGGAAAATGGTGATGCCTCTTCTTTTGATGCGTATGTGGCTGGAACCCATGGGAAGAATGAGATTCGTGGACACAGCAATACAAGATTTCAGCAAGGCAGAAATAAATCCAGGGGAGATCAAAGTCAAATACAGAGAAAAGTTATTACTTGCTTTCATTGTGGCAATCCAGGACACATAAAGAGCGAGTGCAGGAAGTACAAAAGAGAGCTTGCTGAGGGGAAACTTGCAAAGAAAACCGAGCAAAAGGCTGAGAGTAGCTCAACCATGACTGCAACAGATGAGGACTATCTAATCATTCAAGATGAAGAATGCTATAGTGCCAATTGTGATGATGCAATGAGTTGGGTTATGGGTTCAGGTGCGTTCTTCCACATCATATCACACAAGGAGTATTTCATAACTTACACTAGCGGTGTTACCGGCCAAGTGAGGATGGGAAATAGTGGTTCGTCATAATTGTTGGCAAGGTCTCTATATGCATTGAAACAAATAC
This sequence comes from Aegilops umbellulata, assembly GCA_032464435.1. Taxonomy (NCBI): domain Eukaryota; kingdom Viridiplantae; phylum Streptophyta; class Magnoliopsida; order Poales; family Poaceae; genus Aegilops; species Aegilops umbellulata. Next base: position 365,944,455 of record CP136054.1, on the reverse strand, counting down.
AGGTTGAGATTGGTGCTCGATGATGTGAGACATGTTCCTGACATAAGGTTGAATTTATTGTCAGTGGGCAAGCTTGATGAATCAAACATGCTATTTATTCTGATGAAGGAAGGTGGAAGCTCACCAAAGGCTCTTTGATTGTGGCTCGAGGAAGTAGGCAAGGTAATCTCTATGTGACTAAAGCCAAGTTGTGCAATGAGGTATTGAACATTGATGAGAAAGACACTTTGGTTGAATTGTGGCACAAGAAGCTTAGACATATGAGTGAGGATTACCTCCCTGAGTTGAAACGTATATCCTTGAAACCCTGTGCACATTGTTTTGCTGGCAAACAACATAGTGTTGCATTTCGTACACTCCCTCCACACCGTGCAGAAAATGTTCTTGATATTGTACACACTGATGTTTGATCCATGACTGAAAAATCTCATGGTGGAGCATTATACTTTGTGTCTTTTATTGATGACCATTCCAGAAAGGTTTTTGTCTATGTGCTGAAACACAAATACCAAACGCTTCAAGCCTTCAAGGAGTTCCATGCCAAGGTTGTGAGAGAGATTGGTACGAAACTTAAGTGTGTGAGATCAGATAATGGTGGTGAATACCAAGGTCCTTTTGAAACGTATTGCAGAAAGTTTGGCATCAGGCTTGAAAAGAGTCCAAGAAAGTGAAAGTGCAACTATCCCTGGGTGGTTTTGGTAATTCCTAACAACATATATCTCATTGAGCTAACATTATTCCAAGATTAATATTTCAGGAAAAGCTCAATGGATGGCATGGCATGGATGAGGAAAGTGGATCCCTCAAAATTATAAGGACAAAGGATTGGCTCAAACTTCAAGATCAAGACTCTACATTTTATATTTTAGTGATCCAAGATCACATTGAGTCTATAGGACAAGCCAATACTATCAAGGAGGGATGAGGTGTTGCTTAATGAGCCTCTTTCTTCATGTGCTTAGTGATATGCTCCAAAACCCTCAACTATCTTCCCACATCCACATTTGACCTAAGCCAAAAATCAAACTCGGTCTCACCGAAAAGAGCGAATCGGTCCCACCGAGTTGACCTGACCAACTCTCTGGTTAACTTATTACCAAAATCAGTCCCACCGAGTTTGTGTAATCGGTCACACCGAGATTATGTTATGCCCTAACCCTAACCATATCGGTCCTACCGAGTTGCATCTCAGTCCCACCGAAAATCCTAACGGTCACTAGGTTTGCTAAATCGGTCCGACCGAGTTTAACGATTCGGTCCCACCGAGTTTGGAAGATTGTGTGTAACGGTTAGATTTTGTGTGGAGGCTATATATACCCCTCCACCCACTCTTCATTCATGGAGAAAGCCATCAGAACACATCTACACTTCCAATACACATGTTCTGAGAGAGAACCACCTACACTTGTGTTGATCTCAAGATATTCCATTCCTACCATATGAATCTTGATCTCTAGCCTTCCCCAAGTTGCTTTCCACTCAAATCTTCTCTCCATCACATCCAAATCCTGTGAGAGAGAGTTGAGTGTTGGGGAGACTATCATTTGAAGCACAAGAGAAAGGAGTTCATCATCAACACACCATTTGTTACTTCTTGGAGAGTGGTGTCTCCTAGATTGGCTAGGTGTCACTTGGGAGCCTCCGACAAGATTGTGGAGTTGAACCAAGGAGTTTGTAAGGGCAAGGAGATCGCCTACTTCGTGAAGATCTACCGCTAGTGAGGCAAGTCCTTCGTGGGCGACGGCCGTGATGGAATAGACAAGGTTGCTTTTTCGTGGACTCTTCATGGGTGGAGCCCTCCGTGGACTCGCGCAACCGTTGCCCTTCATGGGTTGAAGTCTCCATCAACGTGGATGTACGATAGCACCACCTATCGGAACCACGCCAAAACCATCCATGTCTCCAATTGCGTTTGAATCCTCCAAACCCTTCCCTTTACATTCTTGCAAGTTGCATGCTTTACTTTCCGCTGCTCATATACTCTTTTGCATGCTTGCTTGAACTGTGTGGAGATTGCTTGACTTGTGCTAAGATAGCTAAAATCTGCCAAGAACTAAAATTGGGAAAAGGATATATTTTTATTTGGTCAAGTAGTCTAATTACCCCCCCTATAGACATACTTCCGATCCTACAATTGGTATCAGAGCTCTGGTCTCCATTTGCTTTGATTTCCATAGCTTTTGGTGGTCATAGCCTTGGTTTCACAACCTAGGAGAGTATGGCATCTAGCGAGGGAAATTACCACCGTAGAGGTCCTTACTTTGATGGCTAATTTTGCTAGTTGGAAGCATAAGATGAAAATGCATATTCTTGGACATAACCCTGCCGTTTGGGCTATTGTGTGTGTTGGCTTGCAAGGTGACTTCTTTGATGGGAAAGAACCAAACCGTGAAGCTACCGCGGAAGAGTTGAAGATGCTGCAATACAATGCTCAAGCTCGTGATATTCTCTTCAATGGATTGTGCCCCGAAGAATTCAACAAAATCAGCCGTCTTGAGAATGCAAAGGAAATTTGGGATACTTTGATTGATATGCACGAAGGTACCGACTCCGTCAAGGAATCCAAATTGGATGTGCTTCAAAGTCAACTTGACAAGTTCAAAATGAAGGATGGTGAAGGTGTCGCTGAAATGTACTCTAGGCTTGCTCTTATCACAAATGAGATTGCCGGCTTAGGGAGTGAAGAGATGACCGATAGATTCATCATCAAGAAGATCCTAAGAGCCTTGGATGGAAAATATGATACCGTGTGCACATTGATCCAAATGATGCCCAATTACAAAGATCTCAAGCCAACGGAAGTCAATGGAAGAATTGTTGCTCATGAGATGTCACTCAAGGATAAAGAGGAACTTCACAACAAATCAAGTGGCGCTTACAAAGCCTCATGTGAATCCCCCACATCATCAAGTGAGAAGCAAACCTTCAATGAAGAATTGAACTTAATGGTGAAGAACTTCAACAAGTTCTACAACAGTAGAAGCAAAGATAGAAGCTCCAAGTCAAGGTCCTACAATGACAAAAGATCTTCTAGTCCAGAGCGAAACTGCTACAATTGTGGGAGGCACGGACACTATTCCAATGAGTGTACGGCTCCCTACAAGAGAAGAGAAGACTCTCCCAAAAGAAGAAGTAGAATAGAAGAATCACTATCTAGGGAAAGAAGGAGTAGAGATTATCGTTATGAACGAAGACACACACGGAAAAGCAAGGATTCGGAAAGAAAAGAAAAGTCATCAAGGAGCTAAACAAAACGAAGACATCAAGCTCATGTTGGTGAATGGGTATCCGGCTCCGACTCCGACAACCACTCCGAGAGAAGCTATCACTCCGATTCTGAATATACTCAAGATGAAGGTGTTGCCGGTCTAGCACTTGTGTCGACCAACTCCTACGACATATTTGACTCACCAAATGAAGGAGTTGGAACATGCTTCATGGCTAAAGGCCCAAAGGTATCACATCCCGAGTATGTTGATTTCAATAGTGATGAAGATGACTTGTTAGGTGATGATGATTTACTTGTTGACAACTCTAGTGATGAATACTATGATGAAACGTCAATTAATCATGCTAATCAAGATAAAACGAATGACAATGATAAGGAGAAGATTGAGTCTCTAACTAAAGAACTAAACACTCTTAAGTTAGCTCATGAAACTATCTTAGGAGATCATCGAGAACTTTTAAGGACACATGAGAAATTACGCTTTGAAAAGCTCAACCTTGAGCAAGAGCATGAGTTCTTAAAAGCAATCAATGATGATCTTCATAAGAAAAGTTCTTCTTACATTGCCAAGTGTTTACTCTTATCCACTTACATGCCTCAAGTCAAGTCTAGTAACAAGAACAAGAAAGATTGGTCCTCTAGTAGTAACAATGATCATGTTAAATCCAATATTGTTGCTTCTAGTAGTTCTCTTGATTCCACTAATGATTCTCTTAGCCAAGTTACACTTGAGCAAGAAAATAGCCTATTGAAAGGAATTATAGAGAAAGGAGTTTACAAGAGCCTTGCCGGAAGTAAGCAATTCGAGGAAATTGTACACAAGCAAGGAAGGCACCGGAAGAATCAAGGTGTTGGTTTTGAACAAAAGTTCAATGCCAATGGAGTTGAATGGGAAGAAGATCAATACCCCAAGACAAATTTTGTTCCTCAACAAGAGAAGTATGATCCCACTTCTTTCAAAGGGACACAAGCTCAAGATGATCTTCCACCACAAGACTACAAGAAAAAAGGCAAGGACAAGCTTCAAGAGGAAATTGACGCATTTGAAGAAGCTCCTAAGACCTTAGTCAAGTGGATTCCCAAGACTACTTCAAGTTCCACTTCATCAAGTACAACTACAACTCCAAGGATTCCCATCAAGATGGTGCGGATCCAAAAGAAGAAGAACTAGAGAGTTCTTGAGGGTGACTCCGCCAACATAGTTCACTCCTATCATTTTGGCAAGAACAAATGCAATCAACTTCCACATCTTGCACTAGTTCAAGGAGTCACAAACCCTCTTGTTGGTAAGACAAGGGACAAGGTAACCTAAAAGCTTTCATAGACATCATCTTGTATGTGCATCACTCTATGTCTATGGATATTCTTGCTTGTTCCTTGTGGGACTAACCCATGTAGGTGTTGAAAGTGCAACTCACTCCAATGGATAGCTCCAATTGATCTACATCAACATTGAGCATCCACATCTTCAACATCTACATGAAGTCATCATCAACAAAACCCAAGGTTAGTTCATCCCTCTTAGGGGGGATATCACATCTAGGGGGAGCTTTACTCTAACACTTGAGCTAAAGCAACTCTAATGGTGTGATCACAACAATGCTTTATGTAAAAGTGGTAACCCCACTTGTGCTTAAACGATGAGTATGACCTATGATCAAATGTTCATTTGACTCCTAAGTCAACATACTCATATATAGATGACCTAGTCATCGCCAATTGCTTGATAGATGCTAGAATTGGTTGTGCGTGCTTTGCCACATATTTCAATTGCCATTTTATTGTGTGAGCATGTTGGTTGCATATTTTACTCATTAGAGGACATCCACTCGTTGTTTTGATTGATTGGTTTTCTTTTCTTTTGCCAAGTGGATGGACAAGAATGCCTAAGAACCCTCTCTTGCTATCTATGCTTTTCTCGTCTCAAACTCTATTCATGCTACATCACAAAATTTGATCGAGTCAGATTCAAACCACTATGTGTGAGGAGCACTCGGAGTCCCCGATTTGTCATAGACTTAAACTTCCAAAACTTCTTTGTGCTTTTCGGTCTGACCGATTCCTTCATTACGGTCATACCGAGATCACTAAGTCGATCTAGGTTTTCACCTCAGTGCAACCGATTTGAACTCTTTGGTCACACCGAGTTGCTATAACTGTCAACAGTTATGTATCTCAATGCCACCGAGTTGTTCCACTTGGTCACACCGACAAGGTCGGGCTATATATACTCACGGGCAAAATTTTGGAAATTTCTCCGAAACCTCTTCGCCCGCGCATAGCTCGCTCTGCCTCCTAGGTCTCCGGATCATCCTCCTCGTCGCCAGCCGCCTCCTGTCGCTGGTCTCCACCGCCGTCAACGGATTTCGCCTCTGTCGTTGCCGCCGTAGCGAGTCCACCGCCGAACTAGGGTATGGACTCGATCACAGTGATATCCCCGTCTGATTCCTAGCACATTGTGTTCATTATGATTCTTGCTACAATTGAAACACTCCTATCCAGTCAAATCAATCCGTAGAATAGTTGCGATTCGAAAATTTAGGTTTAGGTTTCCGCCGAAACCATCTTGGACCCACCGGGTTGCAGAACTTGGTTCCACCGATTCGGCCACGGCCATTGCACATGTGGTTATCGGTCTGACCGAGAATTACAAATCGGTGAGACCGAGTTCAGGACTTTGGGAAACCTAGCAGTCTCGGTGCCACCGAACTGTGACTCGGTCTGACCGAGTTCACTAGTTTAGGTTCCAAAAGCTGCTTCGGTATCACCGAGTTTGAAAATCGGTTGATCCGAAATGCTTTTTGTGGAAAACTAAAACTAAGTTTTTGGCTCATTCTTTTGCAAAAATCTCTGCATTTTGTGATGCTCATACACTCTATCTATTCTATAATCTATTCACAGGGTCAGCAGTCAGAGTTTGCAACATGTCTGATCAGAGTGACAGCCAGAAGAAATCTGAGGAGCAGGTTCATATGAGTGAGGGCACTAGTCCCTCTAGCAGCTCTGATGAGGGTAGCAGGAGCACCCCAAGCAACTTGCCTAAGGCTGCCACTAGAGCTAGCAAGAAGAGAACTTCTGAATCAGAGGATGAGGACTATGTGGCGGAGGAGGAAGCCACATCTAAGAAGAAGGTGCTCAAGAAATAATATGGGTCAGCTGCAGCCATCAAGCCTGGCATGCATAAAAAGGCACCTGCAAGGAGAGTTCCTACTTCTAAGCCTAGGAAGGCTGTAACTGAAGAAACCATGAAGTTTACCATGGAATCTGAAGAGGAAGCAAGTGGCCAAGATAAGAAGAAGAAGAGAGCCAGAACTACTACTGCCAGAGTTCTTGGCAAACCCTCCCTGAGGAGAGACTCTGAGGGAGAAGAAGAAGAAGAGGTTGCTGCACCAGCACCCAAGGCACAGAAGCTTATGGGTGATGCCATAAGGACAGGGGCTACTTCATCTAAGCCCAAGGAAGCACACAAAGCTGCCTCCAAGCCCAAGAGTGCACCTAAGAGGAACACCAGGAATATATCTTCTGCTGAAAAGAACAAGGCCCCAGTGCCTGATATTGCTGAAGAAGTATAAGAAGGACAAGTTCTCAGGAAGCTCAAGCCCAAGATCCCAGACCACAATGATGCTCATCCTGTGGCTGAGGACATGAAAATTAGAAGAGATTCAGGGCTGAGGAAGTGGAGAGAAGCAGATCCATATGCTTTAAGGAGAAGAACTGCTGTGGATTACAGGTTTCACACCAAGGAACAGCAAGATTTCTATGAGACAGTGCTGCTGGATAAGAAGCCCATAGTGTGTGACATGAGATGGGTTGACTGGGAATATATCAAGGAGAACGAAGAACACTATCCTGGAGTGTATGATAGCTTCAGTGCTTGTGGAGTTGCAGACTTTGTTGGGCAAAAGCTCACAAAGTGGAATGAGGAGCTCATTATGCAATTCTACTCCACAGAACATTTCTATCCAGATGGCAGGATAGTTTGGATGTCAGAAGGCACTAGATATCAGTCTACAGTTGCTGAATGGGCACAGCTGATCAATGCCCCAAAAGAGCAGGAAGATGACTTGGATATCTATGCCAAGAAGAAGATGGATCACAATTCCATGTCAAATATGTACAAGGAGATCCCAAACAAAGCACTTGAAACCTTCAAGTTTGGCTTAGTGCACTTCCTTCTGTCAGGGCTGCCCACTATCAACTGGATTCTAAGGCACACTCTCTTGCCCAAGTCAGGTGATCGCAAGATGATCCGAGGCCATGCAATAAACTTGCTTCATATATTTGATGTGCCACAGAAATTCAAAGTGATGAGCCTCATGGTAGAAACCATTAAGAGGACAGCAGCTGATCAGAAGAGGAGCTGTGGATATGCCCCACAAATTCAGGAGTTGATTAACTCAAAGATGGGCACAGGCACATACCTGCTGGATAAGGAACACCTGCCCATCCATCCAGATTTTGAGGACAATCGAGTTGTCATGAATGAGAATGAACCATCATCTGCACATGCACAAGCAAAGAAGGAGAAGGCAAAAATGGAGAAAGCTGCCAAGATGCCAACTCAAGAGGAGGCATCTGAGTACTTCTTGAAGAACAAGCAGGAGCAGCTCAGTTAACTGATAGCATCCACTTTGAGAATTAAGAAAGGACTGGTCACCCTGACTCGAAACCAAGAGAGCCTGGAAAGAATCATGGAACAAAAGTTCTATGACCTAGATGTGAAAGTAACTGAGTTTCAGTCTGCCGTGGAGCAATTACAGGATGATATGCAGGAGAGGAAGGGCAAGACCACAACTGATGCATTTGCCAGAGTGCCCAGAGCTCAGAGATCGTCTGCAGTGCCAGTTCCTAACACCAGAGCCACCACTTCTGCACCAGCTACAGCTTCAAATCCACCAGCTCCAGCTCCTACCCCAGCAGCTCCAACCACTTCTACTGAAGCCTTCGTCCTTGGCGTCATCCGGACTCCACCAACTGAAGACCAAGCCTGAGAGTCGTTTAGTGCTATGCATTTTCTATGAACTTTTTGGTAACTTGTTGCCAAAGGGGGAGAAAAATGTATAGATCATAGGCTTCGAGAGAGAGAGAGAGTTTGCATTTGTTCTCTCTTGTCTTCTTGGTTGAAACTTTATTTGCTTTTGAGTGCTTGAGATACTATGCCTTAATCTGTGAGACATTGATGATCATGTGTGTTATCATAAGCTACACTTAATGCTTGTTGGATGTTATTACCAGTTTATTCTTATTTTGATCATTCACTTTGCTTGGTGATGAGTGCATGTATTTAATTCTTATCATTTTGAGTGCTCCACCGAGAGGTATGTGACATGGAAGAGTAACCCATGATCCTAACTCACTGTGCATTTGCAGTCCAAAGCAAATCTTAAAATATGCACAAATTTAGGGGGAGCTCTTGCTTATCACATACTTCTCAAAGTGACGATATATTTCATTCTTATTATCATTTGTCGAAGCTTTGATCTATATTTTGTCATCAATTACCAAAAAGGGGGAGATTGAAAGTGCAACTATCCCTGGGTGGTTTTGGTAATTCCTAACAACATATAGCTCATTGAGCTAACATTATTCCAAGATTAATATTTCAGGAAAAGCTCAATGGATGGCATGGCATGGATGAGGAAAGTGGATCCCTCAAAATTATAAGGACAAAGGATTGGCTCAAACTTCAAGATCAAGACTCTACATTTTATATTTTAGTGATCCAAGATCACATTGAGTCTATAGGACAAGCCAATACTATCAAGGAGGGATGAGGTGTTGCTTAATGAGCCTCTTGCTTCATGTGCTTAGTGATATGCTCCAAAACCCTCAACTATCTTCCCACATCCACATTTTACCTAAGCCAAAAATCAAACTCGGCCTCACCGATTCTTTCTATCCGGCGCCACCGAGTTTCACTTGTCATAGCCACTGCCACAAACCCTAGCAATTCAGTCTCACCGATAGGGATCTCGGTCTCACCGAGATGGGATTGCAATTTCTCTGTTTCCCTTCGTAACGTTTCGGTCTAACCGAAGTGAGCGATCGGTCCCACCGAGATTGCAATGTAAACTCACTGTTTCCTTTTCGTAACATTTCGGTCTCACTGAAAAGAGCGAATCGGTCCCACCGAGTTTACCTGACCAACTCTCTGGTTAACTTATTACCAAAATCGGTCAAACCGAGTTTGTGTAATCGGTCACACCGAGATTATGTTATTCCCTAACCCTAACCATATCGGTCCTACCGAGTTGCATCTCAGTCCCACCGAAAATCCTAACGGTCACTAGGTTTGCTAAATCGGTCCGACCGAGTTTAACGATTCGGTCCCACCGAGTTTGGCAGATTGTGTGTAACTGTTAGATTTTGTGTGGAGGCTATATATACCCCTCCACCCACTCTTCATTCGTGGAGAAAGCCATCAGAACACATCTACACTTCCAATACACATGTTCTGAGAGAGAACCACCTACACTTGTGTTGAGCTCAAGATATTCCATTCCTACCATATGAATCTTGATCTCTAGCCTTCCCCAAGTTGCTTTCCACTCAAATCTTCTCTCCACCAAATCCAAATCCTGTGAGAGAGAGAGTTGAGTGTTGGGGAGACTATCATTTGAAGCACAAGAGCAAGGAGTTCATCATCAACACACCATTTGTTACTTCTTGGAGAGTGGTGTCTCCTAGATTGGCTAGGTGTCACTTGGGAGCCTCCGACAAGATTGTGGAGTTGAACCAAGGAGTTTGTAAGGGCAAGGAGATCGCCTACTTCGTGAAGATCTACCGCTAGTGAGGCAAGTCCTTCGTGGGCGACGGTCATAATGGAATAGACAAGGTTGCTTCTTCGTGGACCCTTCGTGGGTGGATCCCTCCGTGGACTCGCGCAACCATTACCCTCCGTGGGTTGAAGTCTCCATCAACGTGGATGTACGATAACACCACCTATCGGAACCACGCCAAAAACATTCGTGTCTCCAATTGCGTTTGAATCCTCCAAACCCTTCCCTTTACATTCTTGCAAGTTGCATGCTTTACTTTCCACTTCTCATATCCTCTTTTGCATGCTTGCTTGAATTGTGTGGAGATTGCTTGACTTGTGCTAAGATAGCTAAAATATGCCAAGAACTAAAATTGGGAAAAGGATAGATTTTTATTTGGTCAAGTAGTCTAAATACCCCCCCCCCCCTCTAGACATACTTCCGATCCTACAGAAAGACAACTCAGCTCAATGGTCTTGCAGAGAGAATGAACAGGACACTCATAGAGAGGGTCACAACTATGCTCTCTCATGATCATTTACCTAATTCCGTTTGGGTAGAAGCATTGATGAATGCTATGTATGTGGTTAACCTATGTCCCTCAGTTCCCCTTGCAGGTGATATTCCTCAAAGAGTTTGGTCAGGGAAGGAGGTATCATACAAGCACTTGAAGGTCTTTGGTTGCAGGGCATTTCTACATGTTCCAAGGGATGAGAGATCCAAGCTTGATAGCAAGACAAAGGAGTGCATCTACCTTAGCCAACCAAGTGAAGAGTTTGGGTATAGGTTGTGGGATACAGTCAATAGAAAGGTTGTGAGAAGCCAAGAGTGATGTTCATTGAAGATGAAACAATAAAAGATATTGGGAAACCAGAGAAGCCAATGACCAACACACCTCAAGTTGACATGGATCCAATCCATACTCCTCTCGTGAATGACAATCATGGGGGGGCATGATGACACTGAAGACAGTTGAGATGCAACTAACCAAGGCAGTAGAAGTCAAAATGACGAGCAGCCATCAAGTGATGATGATGAAGTTGGTAATGATGATGCCAACAAAAATCCACCTGATTCACCACCAGTGCAGTAGCAAATAAGAAGTGAAAGAGGTAACGTTCCTTCTTATAAGTATCCACCACATCAATATGTGTTGATGACAGATGCAGGTGAGCCCTCATGCTATGAGGAGGCAATGTTTGATGAGAACAAGGAAGAGTGGTCAGAAGACTCAGAAGCCATGCAGGATGAGATGAATTCCCTATGTGAGAATGATACTTTTGAGTTGGTGAATCCGCCAAAGGGCAAGAAAGCACTCAACAACAAGTTGGTGTATAGAGTGAAGACCGAAGAAAACACCTCACATCCAATGTATAAGCCAAATTGGTCGTGGAGGGTTTCAATCAGCAAAAAGGCATCGATTATGATGAGATATTGTCGCCGGTGGTCAAGATGTACTTGATCCAAGTTGTGCTTAGCATGTCTACCACCAGGGACTTATAAATTGAACAACTTGATGTGGAGACAACATTCTTGCATGGTGACCTAGAGGAGGAGATATACATGGAGTAGTCATAGGGTTTCATGGTTGCTGGCAACGATAACTTAGTTTGGAATTGAAGAAGAGCTTGTATGGCTTGAAACAAGCTCCTCGATAGTGGTACAAGAAGTTTGAGTCATTTATGACTGGTCTTACTTACCATAAAGCACAACCTGATCATTGTGTCTTTATGAAGAGGTATGCCGAGGGTGACTTCATTATTCTCTTGTTTTATGTTGATGATGTGCTAATTGTTGGAAATGGCACAAAGAGGAATTGTCGATGTCAAAACCGGCGGATCTCGGGTAGGGAGTCCCGAACTGTGCGTCTAGGCGGATGGTAATAGGAGACAAGGGACACGAAGTTTTACCCAGGTTCGGGCCCTCTCGATGGAGGTAAAACCCTACGTCCTGCTTGATTAATATTGATGATATGGGTAGTACAGTAGTAGATCTACCACGAGATCAAGGAGGCTAAACCCTAGAAGCTAGCCTATGGTATGATTGTTGTATGTTGTCCTACGGACTAAAACCCTCCGGTTTATATAGACACCGGAGAGGGTTAGGGTTACACAGAGTCGGTTACAATGGTAGGAGATCTACATATCCGTATCGCCAAGCTTGCCTTCCACGCCAAGGAAAGTCCCTTCCGGACACGGGACGAAGTCTTCAATCTTGTATCTTCATAGTCCTGGAGTCCGGCTGAAGGTATAGTCTGGCTATCCGGACACCCCCTAATCCAGGACTCCCTCAGTAGCCCCCGAACCAGGCTTTAATGACGGCGAGTCCGGTGCGCAGATTGTCTTCGGCATTGCAAGGCGGGTTCTCTTCCAGATTCCGTGTACATGTTGAATAATGTCCTGTTTCTTGTGAATGTAGCGCTCCTTGGCTTCTACGCCCAATAATGGCCGCCTTCCATGTGTCGAACGAATACGAAAAGTCCGGGTGTTTTTACATCACACCCCTAGCCGCGTAAATGAGCCGCCTATTTAAAGGGATGGGGATTTAGATCCAAACCACACCTTCTCCCTTCCGCGAGTATTCATCAGAGCGCATCCAACAAAGGTCCATTCCACCATGGCCAGCCGTCGCAACTCCTCCTCTCGCCCTTCCAGTCCTAAGCCTGGAGACTGGGAGAGGTGCTCCATCCCGCATAGCGAGCTAGTATCGCTTCAGACCAAGGGATTCCTCCCTCCGGCCTACATGGTCCCGGTTCGAGCCGGACTCGCCACCTATAATGGCGGAGAGCAAGCGGAGAGCGCCCCCACTCCCTCCAAAGGAGAGCGGGTATGCCTTGTCCCTTATCTAATAAGGGGACTCGGATTTCCAATTCATTCGTTTCTCCGGGGGCTTCTGGAGTTCTATGGCCTCCAGCTGCACAACCTCACGCCTGCCTCTATCTTGCATATCACGGGCTTCGTTGCCCTTGGTGAGCTGTTCTTGGGTGTTGAGGCTCATTTCGCACTGTAGAAGAGGCTATTCTGCCTGGTGCCCCGCTCTCAGTGGGGGTCAATATATCAAGTGGGCGGAGCCGAAGTGTGGCACATCGCTGGGACCGAATATTTATCTGGAACCCCAAATAAGGCGTCTGAGGACTGGCCTTCAGAATGGTTTTATATAGAGGATGTCCTGCTGTCGGATCTTGTTCGGATCGACCTCCCTAAGTTCAACAGTGCTCCCCTGAAGAAGCTGGCTTCCACGGAGCTCTCAAAAAGAAAGTGACAGGGACGTCCTTTACCTGATGGGACGGATAAGACTGCTAGCTCATTCTGGAATAACCATGATCGGAGTCATGGCCGTATGCATCATGCGGGGGGTGCAACTGCTTCAGTATAGAGGCCACCCCATGTGGGACTTTAACGGGGAGGATGATGCCACCCGTCACGGCCGCAAGGGGCCGGACTCGGCTGCCGCTCTAATAAAGATATTGTCCGCTTTGTACAAGGGAGAAGAGGAGGAATTTCTCTGCATCAACCCTCAGGGTGGATTTACTATGTACAATCCTTCGAGTTGGGTAAGTGGACAATTTTACTTGCCCATCCGTTTTATATTCCCATCATTAGTTATATAGTCTGAAGATTTAAATGCAGGAACTGCGCCAGGAAGTAAAGGAAATAAACAGCCCTCCCCCACAGCCCGAGGATCCAGAACGGTCCCTCGATCCGGCCTCCGAAGAGGATCCGGACCTGTCCGTGGAGCTGATTGACGGGGTGTTTTATCAGCTGAGCAGGGACAATGCCCTGGTGGCCATTACGGCTGATTACCCGGGGCTACTCCCGGCCTCCCAGGTAACTAAGACCGGAGTCCCAACACCTCGAAAAGGAATCCATCCTTGCGTGTTTTCAGTTCCTGACAACAACCGTGTTTTGCAGGGAAGATTCTCGAGGCGGGAGGTTGAGCCTGCGGCGACTAGCCAACAAAGGGCAGCGGGGCCCCGTGGGATGAAAAGAAGTGAAGTCCGGACTGAGGCGCCGGTGCAAAGGTATAGCGCGCTCTCTTATTCCCAGGTGTTATTCCTTCAAGGCATATTAACACTTGTGCTCTGTTCAGGACAAAGAGACCTCGTCGGACTATATCCGGAGAGGTTGCCAATCGCGCCTCCACCAGCCAGGCTCCAAAGCCCGGACCGGAGGCGGAGGCGAACACGGGGCGCGCACCGGACGCTCCTCCGACAAAGGACGCGGACAGGCTGTCTGCCACCCATTCCGAGGTGGAGAGTGCCATGAACCACAGGCGTCGCCGGACAGCTCTTCGCGACGCCTGTTTTTTCCAAGAGGCGTTGAACGCCTTCAATTCGGGAGATGCATATCTCCGTGCCGCTCAGAATGGTCTAGCCAGAGCCAAGGAGCAATATGTAAAAGACATACGGGTGAGAAAATTTTAATGGTTATATATACTAGTAGCCCCCGAGACTTGAAACAGTGAGAATAACTGATTTAAGGATCATGTAATATGCAGGTAATTTCAGAGAAGAATACCCAGTTGTCTCAGGAGTTAAAAGAGTGCCAAGCGCAACTCGAGGCCGCACTGGCCGCGACAGGGGGGCCCGAGAAGACCCCCACTGGTAATATATGCTTCAAAAAGATAAGTGTGAAGTGCGACATATGTGCAAATCTGACAAATGAAATTGCAGATGGCGCGGGACTAGATCCGGACAAGCAACGACTCCTACGCCGGCTAAAGGCTGGCGAGAGCATGCTGACAAAGGTGAGGCGGGAGAAGAATGATCTTCAGGATGCCAACACCAAGCTGGGTGTTGAACTGAAAGATGTTCGTGCCCAGCTGTCAGACTCCGTTAAGGAGAATCAGCGGCTTCGACGCGGCATATTTAGTAAGTGCTTGAACGAACTTTGAAAAAAGAGTTTGGCGAGGAAGTCGACTAACAGAGTGATGTCTGTAGGTATGCTAACAGGTCGTCCTGCAGAGGAGATGCCTGGTTCTACGGGTGACCTTCTTCCCGAGCTCTCGCAACTGCACGAGCGAGTTTGGCAGGCGATGCAAGGCGTTGCCCAAGCCTTATGGACATCCCTCTCCATGCCCGAGGGCCTTGGAGAGCTTGTAGAGAAGCTGAAGGGAGCGCGGCGGCGCTTCCGATTGTGGAAGATATCGGCCTGCCATCAAGGCGCTAGGGAGGCCTGGGCCATGGTGAAGACGCGGTACACAAAGGCTGACCCAAACCACATGGCCGAGGTCGGACCTGTGGGGCTCGATGGGAAGGAGATCCCTATAAGCTTAGTATATGGCCAAGTAGAATTGGCCGCAAAGTATTCCCAGCAGGACTGTAAATTAGACAGCCTGTTAGATGGTATTGAAGAGGAATACAATCAGTCAGAGTGACTATGTAAATTAATTGACATTTATAATGCCTTCTAGCCGGATTGTAGATCGTTTGTCATGGCCGACCTTTTCGCTTCAACCTCGGGACCTGACGGTCCAGAGTGTGTCCGAATACCCTCGCGGTTATATAAGAACCGGGGTATGCATGGAGACCAGGCGTAGGGGTCATTAGTGCTTGAACAGACAAGTGCCCAACTAGTTATGTTATATTACATGGTTAGTAAGAAACATCTTCCAGGGAGAATAGTTCCGTTAGGGGTTCCTTTCCCTGGGAGGCATGCCCTAAAGTGCATGTCCATTCTGCGAAAAAGACGCAGGAAAAATCGTTTGGGGGCGCATAGATAAATAATTGGAAAAATCATCTTTCAGGTCACCGACCGAATATTCCCTTAAGAACGCTAGCTTTCGGCTTCACCCAGTCTGAGGTACACATCCGGCTGACCCGGCAGTAACAATCACAGAGGTGCTCCCTTTACCACCTAGCCGAACAATCGGGAATGTAGGGGTAAGCACAGGAGCCAGACAACCCAGCTTGGCCAAAACTTAAGTCATATCGATGCATATAATGGTGAAATAAAAGGTACATGCGGAAGTGTAACACATGTGTTGGGCATAAAGCCCGTGTGAATAAGCTTCTGTTAAAAGAAGCCCCCAGGTTTAATGAGTGCGAGTAGCACGTCATGTGATGAGCCTTTTAAGGCTATAAGAGGAGAGGGGAAGGAGAGAAATATAAGACAGACAGTATATATAAAAAATGGACAGAGGAAGGAGACAAACACAGAGTCCGGCGCTAGGCATAGAATCTTCGGAGACAGGCTGCGTTCCATGGGTTCGGCTCGAGTCAGTTATCCGATGCATCTCGCAGGCGGTACGCTCCACCAATCAGGACTTGGTCAATTATGAAGGGACCTTCCCACTTGGGCTTGAGTTTGTCCTTTTTCTTGTCCGGCGGGCGTAGAACTAATTCGCCGACATTGTAATTTTTGGCTCGTACTTCTCTGCTTTGGTATCTTCGAGCCTGCTGTTGATAGAATGCGGAACGGGTTTCTGCCACGTCACATTCTTCCTCCAATGCGTCCAAACTGTCCTGCCGATCGAGCTCGGCCTCTCTTTCTTCGTACATGCGCACCCGAGGTGAGTCATGAATTATGTCGCAGGGAAAAACTGCCTCTGCGCCGTACACCATGAAGAATGGCGTATATCCGGTGGTGCGATTCGGCGTGGTCCGCAACCCCCATAGTACGAAGTCGAGCTCCTCCACCCAGTGCGTGTTAGATTCCTTAAGGGACCGCACTAATCTGCGTTTGATGCCGCTCATGATAAGACCATTTGCACGTTCCACCTGTCCGTTAGTTTGTGGGTGATAGACGGAAGCATAATCGAGCTTAATGCCCATGTTTTTGCACCAAAGTTTTACCTCATCGGCTGTAAAGTTCATGCCGTTATCAGTGATGATGCTGTGGGAGACGCCATAACGGTGTATGACCCCAGATATGAAGTCTATCACCGGTCCGGATTCGGCCGTTTTAACAGGCTTGGCTTCTATCCATTTGGTGAACTTATCCACCATGACCAGTAAGTATTTTTTCTTGTGGGTTCCACCTTTAAGGGGTCCCACCATGTCAAGCCCCCAGACCGCAAAGGGCCATGTTATGGGGATAGTTTGGAGGGCGGTGGGTGGCATATGGCTTTGGTTTGCAAAAAGCTGGCAACCGACGCATCGTTGGACTAAGTCCTGAGCGTCTGCCCAGGCCGTTGGCCAATAAAAGCCTCTACGGAAAGCCTTGCTTACAAGGGACCGAGCTGCAGCTTGATGACCACCGAGTCCGGCGTGAATTTCAGCCAGCAAGTTCCGCCCTTCCTCTTCGGAGATGCACCTTTGAAGGACTCCGGTAGTGCATTTCTTATAAAGCTCTCCCTCATGGACTTTGTAGGCTTTAGATCTCCGCATTATGCAGCGTGCCTCGTTTTGGTCCTCTGGGAGTTCCTGCCTAGTAAGGTAGGCTAGGAATGGTTCTGTCCACGGGGCGATAACGGTCATTATTACGTGGGCTGAAGGTGTGACTTCATTGGCGGAGCCTCCGATTGTGTCAGATTGTTCGGCATCGGGCAGTGCGGTTGAGTTCGGAATGTTATTGCCAGATTCCCCTTCCCATACTACGGATGGCTTGAACAGTCGTTCCAAGAAGATGTTGGGGGGGAGGGACTGCGTCGCGTTTTGCGCCGATGCGTGCCAGGACATCTGCCGCATGATTGTTCTCCCGGGATATATGATGAAATTCGAGCCCTTCGAACCGAGCTGACATTTTTAGGATGGCGTTGCGATAAGCTGCCATTTTTGGATCCTTGGCATCAAAGTCTCCATTTATTTGGGATATTGCGAGGTTCGAATCCCCTCGCACTTCTAGGCGTTGAATGCCCATGGATACTGCCATCCGGAGACCGTGTAGAAGGGCCTCATATTCGGCTGCATTGTTGGAGTCGGTGTACATAATCTCGAGTACGTATTGAACTGTGTCTCCCGTGGGGGACGTCAAAATGACGCCAGCCCCTAGACCGGCCAACATTTTAGAGCCGTCAAAATGCATTATCCAGTTTGAATATGTGCCGTACTCTTTAGGGAGTTCGGCCTCCGTCCATTCTGCGACGAAGTCGGCCAAAACTTGCGACTTAATAGCTCACCGTGGCTTATAAGTTATGTCGAATGGGAGGAGCTGATGGCCCATTTTGCAATCCGGCCCGTTGCTTCGTGGTTATTTATAATATCGTTAAGTGGTACTTCGGAGGCTACTGTTATCGAACAATCTTGAAAGTAGTGGCGCAGCTTCCGGGATGCCATGAATACCGTGTATGCAATATTTTGATAATGCGGGTACCGTGATTTGCATGGAGTGAGGACAGTGGACACATAGTAGACCGGCTTTTGAAGGGGGAATTTGTGTCTGTCCATTTCTCGTTCGACAACGAGCACTGTGCTTACAACCTGATGGGTTGCTGCAATGTACAATAGCATTGGTTCGCCAATATTTGGCGCGGCCAGGACTGGGTTTGTTGCCAATATGGCCTTTATTTCGTCGAGTCCGGCCGTGGCGGCATCCGCCCACTTGAAGTGTTCAGTGCACCGAAGGAGGCGATAGAGGGGTAGTGCCTTTTCTCCCAAACGGGAGATGAAGCGGCTTAGAGCCGCCACACATCTGGTTAATTTTTGTATCTGTTTCAGGTCTTTCGGGATATCCAATTGTGACAAAGCTCGGATCTTGGCGGGATTTGCTTCAATTCCTCTACCGGATAGAATGAAGCCCAAGAGCTTTCCGGCTGGAACGCCGAAAACGCATTTTTCCGGGTTGAGCATTATGTCGTATGTTCGGAGATTGTCAAATGTAAGCCTCAAGTCGTCTACTAGAGATTCGACATGTCTTGTTTTTACGACCACATCATCCACGTATGCCTCCACTGTTTTGCCGATCTGGTTTGCCAGACATGTTTGAATCATGCGTTGATATGTTGTGCCGGCATTTTTTAGCCCAAAGGGCATCGTGTTGAAGCAGAATGGGTTGTATGGTGTGATGAATGCCGTTGCGGCTTGGTCAGATTCTGCCATCTTGATTTGATGGTAGCCGGAATATGCGTCGAGGAAGCACAACGAATCGTGTCCTGCGGTGGCGTCGATAATTTGATCAATGCGGGGGAGGGAGAAGGGATCCTTTGGGCAAGCCTTGTTAAGGTCTTTAAAATCAACGCACAGGCGCCAGGATTTGTCCTTCTTTGGTACCATCACCAGGTTTGCTAGCCAGTCCGGATGTTTTATATCTCTGATGAATCCGGCCTCCAATAGCTTGGCTAGCTCCTCTCCCATGGCCTGTCTCTTAGGTTCAGAAAAACGCCGAAGAGCTTGTTTGACAGGTTTGAATCCTTTTAGGATATTTAAGCTATGTTCGGCCAGCCTGCGTGGGATTCCTGGCATGTCTGAAGGGTGCCAGGCGAAGATGTCCCAATTTTCACGTAGGAATTCTCGCAGTGCAGCGTCTACATCAGGGTTTAATTGCGCCCCGATGGAAGCTGTTTTATTGGGGTCCGTTGGATGGACCTGGAATTTGATTATTTCATCCGCTGGTTTAAAGGAGGTGGACTTGGATCTCTTGTCGAGTATCACATCGTCCCTGTTCAACGGTGAGCGCAGCGCAGTCAGCTCCTCAGCCGCTAGGGCTTTGGATAGTGCCTCAAGGGCCAGTGCGGCTGTCTTATTTTCGGCGCGGAGTGCTGTGTCCGGATCACTAGCGAGAGTGATGATTCCATTTGGCCCGGGCATCTTGAGCTTCATGTACCCGTAATGGGGGTATTGCTTGGAAGATTGTAAATGCTTCCCACCCGAGCAGAGCGTGGTATCCGCTACTGAACGGGGCCACATGGAACATGACCTCTTCGGACCTGTAATTATCCGGCGCGCCGAACACCACATCTAGTGTGATTTTTCCTGTACAGCGCGCTTCCCGACTGGGGATTATTCCTCTAAAGGTTGTGCTGCTTCGCTCAATGCGGTTCCAGTCTATTTCCATTTTTTGGAGGGTTTCCTCATAAATGAGGTTCAATCCGCAGCCTCCATCCATGAGTACCTTGGTGAGGCGAAAGCCGTCCACTATTGGACCGAGGACCAGTGCGGCTGGTGCTCGGGCTGTTCGGAATTTAGGTTCATCACCGGCATTAAAAGTAATAGCCGTGTCACTCCATGGGTTTATTGTTGCTACTTGGTAGACTTCGACGAGGTTGCGGAGTGTTCTTTTTTGCATGATATTTGATGCGAAAGTCTCGAAGACTGTTAAGACTGTACTGGTGTCCCTGGGGTGGCTTTCTGTGGCCTCCGGAATTAGGAGGTCTTCGCCAATTTTGGCCACCTGCCGGAGTATCCAACATGCTCTGAGGCTGTGAGTTGGAGTGGCATCCTCTGTACTATGAATTTTACAGGGTCCATTAAGCCATCCTACCAGTACGGTTCCATGCCCTGCAGAGGGTTTTTGTTTTTTGGTGTTTAACCCGGGTGTCTGTCGATCATGCACCCTTTTGTTCCGGACAGGGTTTCTATTTAGGGCCGGATTATCCCAAAATTTTATTTCGGTTTTCCAGGCGCTTTCCATCGCACAGTACTTTTGTACTATGGACGCCAAGTCAGAAAGGCGTGTAATATCACGACGACTTATGGCGTTAAGGATTCCCTTGTCTGTGCAATTATTGCAGAAGATTGAGATTGCGTCTTCCTCGCGGCAGTCCTTTATCCTGTTCATAACCAGGAGGAATCTGGCCCAGTAATGGTGTATTGTTTCTTCGGGATTTTGCCTGATTTTGGATAGATCGCTTATGTTTGGATGGGTGGGTGGAATTAAATCCGAAACCTCACCCGATCTGAGACTCAGAGGCCAAGGAGTTTCCGGACTCTGAAGTTTAGGTTCTTGGATGTTATCCAATGAGTCTAGCCCGTTGCCTGATTCTAAGTTCAGGTCTTGAGTTATATCCTCCCCTCCGCGGGTATCCGGCCTGGAGGGATCGGGAATCCGGACGTAATTAGTCCTTAAGATAGATGAAGGGTCGCCGCATTGCCCTTCTACCACGGCAACGTGATGGGTGACCTGGGGAGAGTTAATCTCTGTTAGATCGGGTTTAGGCCCAACCTTGTCGTAATCTGTAGCGACCCCCAGGGCGGCGATGCGATCCAAGAGCTCGTTCATGGAAGAGAGCTCTATTGGATCTAACTGCTCGGCGAATTCCGAACTGACATGAAGATTGCTTTTGATGACCCGAGAGGTCATCGTCGGCGCAGCAGCCGAACAGGCGGTCATAAAAAAACCACCCAGCCGGAGAGTTTGGCTGACAGCCAAAGCTCCCTTAGCAACGGTGCCGTCTTTAAAGACGGGATGAGGCATCCTTCCTGATGACGACGGCACAGAGGAGCTCTCAATGAAAGCACCAATGTCGGTGTCAAAACCGGCGGATCTCGGGTAGGGGGTCCCGAACTGTGCGTCTAGGCGGATGGTAACATGAGACAAGGGACACAAAGTTTTACCCAGGTTCGGGCCCTCTCGATGCAGGTAAAACCCTACGTCCTGCTTGATTAATATTGATGATATGGGTAGTACAAGAGTAGATCTACCACGAGATCAAGGAGGCTAAACCCTAGAAGCTAGCCTATGGTATGATTGTTGTATGTTGTCCTACGGACTAAAACCCTTCGGTTTATATAGACACCGGAGAGGGTTAGGGTTACACAGAGTCGGTTACAATGGTAGGAGATCTACATATCTGTATCGCCAAGCTTGCCTTCCACGCCAAGGAAAGACCCTTCCGGACACGGGACGAAGTCTCCAATCTTGTATCTTCATAGTCCTGGAGTCCAGCTGAAGGTATAGTACGGCTATCCGGACACCCCCTAATCCAGGACTCCCTCAGGAATGCTCGCCTCAAGAAGGCATTGAGTAAATCATTTGCCATATAGGATTTGGGACCAGCTAAGCAAATACTTGGCCTGAAGATCTCCCGTGATAGATCAAAGAAGCTGCTTTAGCTCTCACAGGAAAGATACATTGAGAAGGTACTTGAAAGGTTCAATATGAAAGATGCAAAATATGTTATCTCTCAGCTTGCAGGCCATCACAAACTGAATTCAAAACAATGTCCTACAAGCAAGAAGGAGAAAGAAGAAACGAGGAATGTACCTTACCAATCTGTTGTGGACAGTTTGATGTATGCCATGATATGCACTAGGCCTGATATTGCCTATGCGGTTGGAGTTGTTAGCCGGTTTATGATAAATCGAGGTAAATCTCAGTGGGAAGCAGTGAAGTGGATTCTCAGGTATCTCAGGGGAACTTCTACATCTTGTTTATGCTTTGTAAGCGGTGATACTGTATTGCAGGGCTATATAGATGCAAATTATGCAGGTGACAAGGATCGTAGGAAGTCCACATCTAGATACCTGATGACTTATGCAGGGGGAGCAGTGTCATGGCAATCAAGATTGCAGAAATGTGTTTCTACATCAACTACAGAAGCTGGGTACATTGCAACAGTTGATGCTAGCAAGGAAGTTTTATGGATAAATAACTTCTTGCACTAATTTTTGTGAAAACCTAATTTTAGTAAATCCTAAAATTCATCAATTTATTCCTACTCATAAACAAAGTCATAAGAAACCAGTAGCAAAAGGAATCATTAAAAAATATTATTACTAGCTCAAGTTATAGCCATAAAGGTGATTTGAACAAATTTCTTGTAAATCCAAATTCAATTTTTCAAATCTAGTCAAACTTGATATCTATAGAAACTCCATAAATATTCTGATCTAATGCAAAAAAGAATCAAATTAAAATAATAAATATCCTAGGAGATATTAATTTTCTAAGATTGAAACTTTTCTATTTTTAAAAACAAAAACGAAAATAACTAAAAAAAATAGATCGGGCACTAGCTACGTGGCTGGCTGCCATCGGGCTAGGAGGGTGTGCGATCTGTAACTAAACGACTCTTGGCCAATACTTAACAAAAATGCGCGCGTTCGTTTAACTAATAGAAAACCGCTAAACCGGTTAGATCTAAACAAAAAAACAGTAAAAGTAAACCGATATAATAAAAAACTAACTATTCGCGGGATCTAATCTAGACCGTTAAAACTAGATCGAACGGGGCAAGAATGGCGACAGCTTACCGCAGCGGGCAGCGGCGGCGAGGTGCTCGGGTGAGGAAGGGGCGGCGGCTCCGGCGTCGAGGAAGTAGGAGAGGGGGTCCGACGTGTCGAGGTGGCCACGGCGGTGGTGGTGGTTGGCGTAGTCGGCGTTGGGATCGGGCAACAAGTCGAGGTGGCGCTTCGGTGCTCCGACGGAGTGCAGTGACGGTGTTGGAGTCGCTTCGGCGGACCTATGGACATGAAAACATGTCAAAGAGGTTCGCGAGTGCACGGGGAGGTCTTTGACAGAGAATGGGGCCCCGAGGTGCTCACCGGTGATGGCAAAGGGCGGTGAACGGTGGCGTTCGGGGCCAGATCGGTTTGGTAAGGGCGACGGTCATGGAGAGTTTTGGCGAGGGTTTCTAGGGGGGTCGAGAGAGGAGGAGCGTGGGTACTTATAGGACGAGGTCTTGGGGAAGGGGGCAAACCGGGTTCGCGATCCCAAGAAGATCGGGCACGACGGCGACGTCGAACGCGATCCGGAGACGGTCGCGGCCGTTGCGGGAGGAGAGAGACGCTGCGGGGTCCAACGGTCGGTGACAGCGGGGAGGTGGCGCGTGGGTCGGGAGACTGAGCCGAAGCGGCTTCGGGCGCGGGGGGGGCAGTTGGCGGCTGGGCCGGCTCAGCTGTTGGGCTGGCTGAGGCAGTAGGAGCTTTTATTGACAGAAAAGAGAAATAAAGAAAAAAAGGAAAATAAAATTACTTTTATATAGACAATATATACATATATAAAGGACCAGCAAAATAAATTCTAAAAGGTGAACTATTTTCCAGAGGCAAAATACAAATTTTATAAAAATCATTTTTTTAATTCCAAATAAAACCAAATTTG
Source organism: Aegilops umbellulata (assembly GCA_032464435.1). Taxonomy (NCBI): domain Eukaryota; kingdom Viridiplantae; phylum Streptophyta; class Magnoliopsida; order Poales; family Poaceae; genus Aegilops; species Aegilops umbellulata. The sequence goes on along the minus strand of CP136054.1, from coordinate 365,920,549 downwards.
AATTCAAAAACTTTTGGCATTGTTTTCTTCTGAATTTTTGGAGTGTCATGTTATCTCCTCATACTTTTTTATCAAAGTATTTGTCAGGAATTTTTGAAAATAATTTCAAATACCAATTGAAGTGAATTTCAAATTCAAATATAAAATATTCAAATGCCTCTGAAAGTCTCAAATTCCACCACAATTCAAACACAATGCAATAGGTGCTTAGCTATAATTGTAAAACATTCCAAATTGAAAATTCGAGATGTTACATTTTCCATGCAAAAAAATCTGCCGTCTCTTTGTTGATAGTTGATGATGTCCAGAAAGTTACTATTACCACAAAACACTCGGCTAAGAAGCGTCTTGTCTGCTTAGTAACATATTTTACCTCCATATATGTTGTTGCATATGTTTCCTTCCGTGCTAAGATTACTTTGTTTCTGCTGCAGTTTTTAGTTAACCACAAATGCATTTGAGTGCTAATTTCCAACACATTGGGTGTAATTTGTGGCAGCAGGTTCAAACCTTTGTCCGACCGCGATCTCACGTGTTAGTAAGAACTAAAAAAGGCTAGACGTGAGAGAGAACGTTTATAAATATTGTCCGTCTATTTTCATCAGTTTAGATTTTTGGATGAATCGGTTGAAACATGAATTCAAATGCATGTGTACTGTTTTTACTGTATCGACAGAAGTGTTTAACGCAGAGGATTTGTAGAAACGCAACCTGTCCCGGCAGCTTTACAAGAGTATAATCAACGCGGAATCAAAGGCTCCTCTGCGACGGAACCCGCCTCTTGTCATATAATTCTATGCCTGCCATACAAGAAATTCGAAGGATTGACATGCTGACAAGTAATGCACCACTAATGTGAACAATCGTTAGTCGGAACATGACAACATTTTTTGCTTTCTTGAGTACTACTAGTATAGAGTAATTTTTGGTAGTCTAGACAACTTTCCAGATTGCCTGATGCCCAGGTAATCTGGTCGAAAGTGACTTCTATCCACCACCTTGTTTAGCCGAATATAGATGACTGTTTCTTCTAAACATAGTCCTCCATTAATTATTTTCATTCATACTCTACAGCAACGTCCAAACATAAGCAAATCCAGTGGCAATTAACACAATGCTCACACCTGCAGATCGCATTCCATAAGAACAGAGAGAAGAGGCAAAAAAAAAAAAAAGAGGCTAGTCCTGGTAGGGTTTGGTGAGAGGAGAAAGTACCCATCTGATGAAAACGACGGTACGTGCGTAGTTGCTGGATCCATGGACCAGTCCGGTCTGAGATGAGGTCGATTGCAGTCAACATGATTGCACTGTACGTGCTTATGTGATGATGCGTTGGCATGCTATCTAGTACTAGTAGCTCGACATGTCCTAGTACTACTATGTTTGTGCTGGCTGTATGTATCTGTTTTACTACCGATTTCAGAAGTGCCGGACACGATAAATACGGGATGTCGCCTCCGGTATCAAATAGGCACCTGTCTAGTTTCAGAAAAAGGTATATAATGATGCCAGGTACCATCAAATAAAACCAGAACCGTGAATTGCAATGTGAAAATGCCATGCTGACCGGGGATTGGCAATGTGAAAAATGCCCACTATATCTCTGAATGACACATTGGATGGTATATATTCCAACTCAGTGATCTTCAGACAGCTGAAAGGTGCACGCACACATGAGATCGACCCCCGACACCAGCTTTCAGCAAGTTCGTTTTCAGTTATCCAACAGGGTCATGGGAACGGATGGAAGCCAAAAAGAAGATTGACATGACACGATCGAGTGCTACACACAACCTTTCAGCACATCTGAAATGATCGAAGAGCACTGAGGGAATGGATTGTTCTTCTTAAAGGAACTTTACTGCGTCTAGACGAAACTTTCAGGAATTCTCGAAACACATCGTTTCAGATCGACGCAATGTGGCCACGATGAATTTCTTCGTCGGGACGCTTTTCCTGGTGGCGTCCAATCATGGTGGTTTACCGATCTAGTACGACGTTTGACATCGTATGTGCCCGTGCAGCTGGCGCGAATTTGGCTGGCTGAGACGGATCATATCATAGTACGTATATGTCTGGCGCCTTGGACATAATTCCATGCCATAATTGGTGGTGGCAGGAATAGCGCTTAATTAGTCGTGTGGCACAAGATAAGGGGCGGACCGGATTCGATGCCAGCAGGCAGCAGACATGAAGCGTGTCACTATATCATGTCTACGCTTTAGTTATGTGTTATAGACGTTCGTACCGAGCCATGTGTGCCACGCTGGACTGTGCATTTTGTGCAACCATCTGTGTGCGCCCCTGAGATAAAAAAAAAAGAAAAAAAAGCATATGTGTGCATTAGAAAACACGTTTCTTCAGAAATGCTGGATTCGGATCCGGATCCTGCGACTAGCTTTGGTTCTCTGTAAGTTGTTGCAAGGATTACAACCTACTACTTCACATTTTAGTTCTGTTGGATGCACCATTTCTCCGGCTGAAGATTTAGCTGTTCCATTCTGCTTCCGCGACTGAATTTGTAGCCTCTGTACGCAGAAAATGGCATGGTAGCCTGTCTAGCTCAGTTGGTAGAGCGCAAGGCTCTTAACCTTGTGCTCGTGGGTTTGAGCCCCACGGTGGGTGACTATTTTTCTACATTCTCTTTTTGGGCCTGAGTTATTACTCTTTCCCCTTTTTAGAAAGGGCAGCACTACGCGTCAGCCGGCTGATCTATTTCCCCTTTTTAGAAAGGGCAGCACTACGCGTCAGCCGGCTGATCTGACATATAGATCAGCCGGCTTGGCTGCCGTAGGATTAATCCGTTAGATCGCTTCGCGGGGTTGTATGCTGCCCCAGATCTCCGGTCGTTTCAAATGGCATTTCCACCGGCTCGCGAGCTGTTCGATTGAGTGATGCGAGTCATTAGTTTCTCTTCTCTAATTTCCTGCAATAATACTCTTGTTGCGAAACCTTCTCTTCTCTAATTTTCTGCAACAAGACCTTTGTTGCGGAAACTTCTCTTATCTAATTTTCTGCAACAAGAGCTTTGTTGCGGAACCTTCTCTTCTCTAATTTTCCGCAACAAGACTTTTGTTGCAAGACCTCCCGTTCACTAATTTCCTCTAACATGTCTCATCTTGCGAAATCTCTTCTTTTCTAATTTTCTGCAACAAGACTCTTTTTGGGCCTGAGTTATTACTCTTTCCCCTTTTTAGAAAGGGCAGCACTACGCGTCAGCCGGCTGATCTATTTCCCCTTTTTAGAAAGGGCAGCACTACGCGTCAGCCGGCTGATCTGACATATAGATCAGCCGGCTTGGCTGCCGTAGGATTAATCCGTTAGATCGCTTCGCGGGGTTGTATGCTGCCCCAGATCTCCGGTCGTTTCAAATGGCATTTCCACCGGCTCGCGAGCTGTTCGATTGAGTGATGCGAGCCATTAGTTTCTCTTCTCTAATTTCCTGCAATAATACTCTTGTTGCGAGACCTTCTCTTCTCTAATTTTCTGCAACAAGACCTTTGTTGCGGAAACTTCTCTTATCTAATTTTCTGCAACAAGAGCTTTGTTGCGAAACCTTCTCTTCTCTAATTTTCTGCAACAAGACTTTTGTTGCAAGACCTCCCGTTCACTAATTTCCTCTAACATGTCTCATCTTGCGAAATCTCTTCTTTTCTAATTTTCTGCAACAAGACTCTTGTTGCAAAAATTCCAAACACATCTTCCGCCGCGTCTAATTTTCTGTAACAAGACCTTTGTTGCAAAAATTGCAACAACATCTCTGTCCGCATCGCGCACTAACACAATCGTTCTATGTTGTCGCCGTTCCGCAACAACGTTGTTGTTGCAGAAATTTGGAGTGGACATGGACGTACTGCGTGGTTATATGGTTGCTTCTTGCACCGGTGGTGCCAGGATGGTTGTGAGGTTGATGGCACTCCACATCGATGGTCCAGGGAGAGTGTACACGTGGGACCATATGACGCGTGACGCCTGAGCGAGGCGGTTGATTTCCTCAAGAAAATCAGCCGGCTGTTTAGAAGCTTTTCCCTTTTAGAAAACTACGGTCGTTTCAGTCTGATGAAGTGTCTGGCAGAAACGAAGCTCAGAAGACAGGAGATGGAAAGATCTGTGCTGTGGGCTACGGCTGCCCGAGCAGGTTCGAGTCATGTGAGGTCACTGTCCGTGGACAATTTTAGCTGAGTTCATGTTTGAATTAAATCTCTTCATGCTTGCCGATGTTCATGTGACTTTCATTTTCTGCGAGTTGCTGCAAGGATGAAGAACTGAATTTACATTTTACTGACTACCCTACATATAAGTTCTGTTGCATGCACCATTACCATGCCTTGGGAATATTTTTGTTACTGGTGCAATCCCAAGATTTCGCTGTTCCATTCTGCTGTAATCACTCTACCTTAATCTGTAAACGAAGCTCAGAAGACAGGAGATGGAAAGATCTGTGCTGTGGGCTACGGCTGCCCGAGCAGGTTCGAGTCATGTGAGGTCACTGCCCGTGGACAATTTTAGCTGAGTTCATGTTTGAATTAAATCTCTTCATGCTTGCCGATGTTCATGTGACTTTCATTTTCTGCGAGTTGCTGCAAGGATGAAGAACTGAATTTACATTTTACTGACTACCCTACATATAAGTTCTGTTGCATGCACCATTACCATGCCTTGGGAATATTTTTGTTACTGGTGCAATCCCAAGATTTCGCTGTTCCATTCTGCTGTAATCGCTCTACCTTAATCTGTAAACGGGGACATAACATGCCAAGCCGGTCTAGCTCAGTTCATAAAAAGCAAGGCTCCTTTTTTTCTTAATGTTGACAGGGCAGCTACCATATTCGTTGATTAGAAAGAGCTATTACAAGCACGCCCTAAGAAGGAATGCATCGCATAAAAGCGAGTGCCAAAAAAGAAGAAAAAAATATGGCTACTAAGGAAAACCGAGCGAAAAAACCTAACAGCGGCTAGCTAGACTAGCCTAAAAGCACCACAATACATACAAAGTGCCGGAAGCCCAACACTCTACAACACACCTGGCCGGGCACCCGAGCGCCTTCACTGCTACCAAAGTGCACACTGAAAACCGTTGTATCATCCGGGCTGCCACAAGCATATCTGCAAATATCGACGATGTCATAGAGAAACGATATGTCCAAAAGGAGGTGAACCTATGCCGCTCCAATCCCACGAGGTTGACTGGCATAGCTTGCCTGAAGCTCCTTTTATGTGGAGGGTGCTCTTGTTGCCCCCACCGTTGGCCAAGCGACAAGCCGCAACCGGATGCACCACCAACGATTCCACACTCACCATATCCCTGCCTGCTTCGGAACAACCACACCACCACTGAACGGGTTCGCCCGTCAAAGATTTGGCTCCAAGGCAATGCTTTCAATGAAATAATGACGCCGCAGGTGCCACCAACACACATGGTTCTCACCGGGAGACAAGATCTTGAGGTTGAGAGAGGTGTCAGGTCCCCTCGGTGCCGCCTCCAACAAGGAAAATCACACCCGAAGGCGTCATTCGCCGAAGTCAAGCAGAACTTTCATCCGAAGAACCGAGCACCTATGACGGGAACTATGTCCCCAACAACCACCAGACAGGATCCAGTACAAGCACTACACCGAAAAGCATTGGCCGGAGCACCACCGGACTGGCACTATGGCAGACCTCTAGTCCAACGGGAGTCACCATGACAATGCAACTTAGTGCCAAACTATGGCCCTCGGTTCGAGCCCCAGGGTGGGCGATTCAATTTTTTCATTCATTTTGACTCTATGATAGGTTGCCCTACGATAGTGCAACTTGGTGCCAAATTGTTGGTTTTTTTTTCAGCGCCCAAAATTGTTGCCTATGTGCCAACATGTGTATTGCTTCCTTCTCTATGAGTTGCCTTTCAAAATTCTTGATCTTGCCTAGTTGCATATTTAATGAATATTCTTGATCTTGGCCCTCACGCGCCCCTGCTCGTGGGCCGGCAAATGTAGAAGGAGAGAGCTCGATCGCATTTGACCGGGCGTGGTTGATTGATTAACCGGTCAATCATTGACTTTTGAAACAAATACAATTTTTTTTCAAAATAACGAACAAAATTTTAGAATTAAAAAATGTTCATGTTATTTTAAAAACCTCAAACTTAAAAAAAAATCAAGAATATGAGCAAAATTCCACCCCTTTTTTAAAGAGTTCATCAATTTTGAAAAATAGTTCATTCATTAAATTTGAAAAAATTATCAATTTAGATAAAGTGCATAGATTTGAAAAAAAATCATAAATTCAAAAAAATTCATCAATTGGGAAAAATCATGAAATTCGAAAAAAATTAACCAGATTCTGAAAAAAATTAACCAGATTCTGAAAAAATCATGTATTAAATAAGTTCACGCATTACGAAAATAAAATAAAAAAGGATCAAGAAAAATAAAAAAAATAAAGGAGAAAAGAAGAAGAAGAAGAAAATAATAAAAAGGATGTAACCAATCACATCAGGGTGTGTGTCTGATTGGCTACCGTAGATAAGACTAGACGAGGAGGTGTGGGTGTGTGCCAAGTTGCAAAATACTCCCTCCGGTCCTTTTTAGTTCGCTTATAAGATTTTTCTGAAGTCAAACCTCGTAAAGTTTGACCAACTTTATAGAAAAAAATACGAACATTCACAATGTGAAATCATTACCATTAGATGCGTCGTGACTTAAATTTTCATATTGTATAACTTTAGCATTATAGACGTTGATAATTCTTCATATAAATCTTATCAAACTTTATGAAAAGTTTGACTTTAGACAATTCTTATATGCAGAGTAAAAAGGACCGGAGGAAGTATACTGTAACATACGCTTAATCACGGTATAAGAAATGCCAGCAGAAGGAAGCCTATCTTGGAGAAGGGGGCCGAGTTTCCTTGGAGCCACTGTACGATGTTGGCTGCGGGGTGCATGTAACGCTCACCTACAGCACCACCTCAAATGGGCAAGGCCCAAGTTTCCATTACAGCACAACATACGCACGCCACAACATAGTATATATGTATTTTTTCATATTTTTTTTATATCCGAAGATATTATAAATACATATATTACACAAATTAAATTACTTTAAAATTATAACAACAACAAATTTAAAATTATTATCGCAATGTAGAAACAATGTTAGCGTGAACAAACCTGTGGTTGGATGGTTAGAGGGACAGTGATATCTCCAACCCACCAGGGTTCAATTCCTAGCACTTCGCATTATTTCTGGATTTATTTCAGAATTTCCGTCGATGCGCTTTCAGTGAGAGCAGACGTTCCCGTCGACGACGAGGCACCTACGGTGACTACGTAAATTTTAAGATGATATGCTGGCTTAGCCTCTCGAAGGTGCTTATAGGGGCGATGAGTGTATGCATGTATATATGAGCGCTTGCGTCTATACTGTGTTAAAAAAAATATTGTTAGCGTATTTTTTTCAAATCTTGTTAGCATTAAAACAAGTAAGATTTAAAATATATGCTTTTAAAGAAAAAACATGACATCTTTAAAAATGTTTATACAATATAAAAAATGTTCATGTCATTCAAAAAAGATGTTTCATACATTTTAAAAAGTTGTACACTACATTTTTAAAAAACTTTTTGCGCATATTAAAAATATGTTTTTATCACTTTAAAAATTATACAATGTAAAAAAATGTCCACTTAGTTTTAAAAAATGTCCCATAACATTCAAAAAGTAAATTTCACATTAAAAAATCACGTATTTCAAAATATGTGTGCGACATTAACAAATGTATGCATTGTAAAAAAATTGTTCATATAGTTTTGAAAAATGTTTAGTATCATTCATGAAATGAGTCAACATGTATTTGATAAATGTTTAACACATATTCAAAATATATATTTGAAAAAATGTCAATCATGTTTTTGAAAAAAAATCAGTGTGTATAAGTCAATGTTTCGGATGTATAGAATTTTTTACAACATCTATTGAAAAATTAAAAGGTACAAAACATAAAAATAACAAACTAAAAAAAAATAAAAACACATGAGAAAATAATAAACTTGCACGGAGGCTTCTAAAACTGGACCAAACCGGCACATAGATCTTCCCAGAACCGCTCATGACCGCTATGGTACTGGGCCGGGCCACCAGCGTCGCGCCAAAGGCAAGACCACACTTGGAATGTCGAGTAGTTGCACAAGATGAACCTTTACTATAACTACAAATAAAATGGACAAGACAGGCTTAGGCAAGACCTAAATTCCGCAGATCAGTGCTCTAGTCCTTCCTCTGTTTAAGGACCCTCGTTTCCCTCAAAAAAGAAAGGATAACACGTCGGGTGTCGACTGCCTTCCCGTCACGCTAAGCGCCCCACATGATGCCCAACACATTTTTGAAAACAATGCTCCTGTTGCAATTGCACAAGAGTTGCAATAGTGACATGGCACTGGCGGAGATGTTTTTTTGCAACAAAGATAATGTTGCAAAGGGGCTTTTGCAACATCGTCTCTGTTGCAAAAAAACATCGCAAGTTATTTGTGGGCTTCACAACATCGTCTGTGTTGCAAAGGGCCTTTCTGCAACAACGGCCATGTTGTAAAGAAATGCAACAAAGGTATGTTACGAAGGGGCTTGCGCAACATGCCTATTGCTGCAAAATAATGCAGCTATTAAATAGACATTAGATGGCGTCATCCAACGGCTCGCATGGCAGCAGATCTTTTAGAACAATGTTGGACCGGCCGGGGGGGGGGGGGGGGTTCTATACCTCGGTTGCTGCAAGGTGTCTGGGACACTCGCCTACAACACAACATACACATGGTACAACACATTGTATACTTATTTTTCTCTTTCCATTTTGTTTATATTTTAAAAATGTTCTAAAATACCTATATATTCCAAAACTTATTCTAATTAAGAAAAAAAAATAGAAAACACGAATTTAAAAATGTTAACACAGTGTAAAATATTGTTAGTGTGAGTTTTTTAAATGTTGAAAGTGTTCAAAAAGTTGTGACAATTAAAAAATGTTCATGTATGTGGCACTTTAGAAAAAGGTTATACAATGCAAGAAAATGTTCGTGTAATCCAATAAACGTTATGTACCTTGCAAAAACAATGTTACAAATGTTCAGGCATTTCAAAAGTATGGTAATGACAATGCTAAAAATGTTCATGTAATTTTATACAAATGTTTTGTGGCATTGAAAATTCACGCGTTCTGAAAATATGGCCATGACATTTAAAAAAAAAAACAATGTAAAAAATATCGTATAGTTTAAGAAAATGTTTCGTAGCATTGAAACAGGCCAGCGTGCATGTGAAAGTTATTAAACACATATCTGAAGCAATGTTCAAAACCTGTATTTGTAAAAATGTTAATCATGTATCTGAAAAAGATTCAACATGTATAAATAAATGTTTCAATGTATACGAAAACTGTACAACATGTACCGAGAAAAGTAGATATGTACTGAAGAAAGAAGAATAAAATGAAAAAACCCGTGAAAATCGATAAGAAAAACACATAGATTTTTCTCTATATATTAACCGCTTGGAAGCTTCAAAATCAAACTGAACCGATCCATAGAAGCTTGGCAAAGCTGCTCCTAGCAGCTATAGCACTGGGTTGGCCCACTGAGGTCGCGCTAGAGGCAAGAGCGAAGGATCTCTAAATACGGGCGATATATAGGGTTACCCTTTGCGGGAGCCTGACAAGGATCACTTTGGTAGGCTGAGAGCGCGATACTTGGCGCACTCTTAGCCCCCGCTACATGTCACATGCTGGCACTCCCTTAGGATTTTTTTTCCTGTACGTGTTTTCGGGTTTTAGATGTTTTTATATTAAAAAACGGCTATCAATTTTCCATAGGTTTTGTAAAAATATTCAATTTTGGTAAAAAAAAATGTGCTTTTGTTTCTTCCACGGGAAGCACCGATTTGCTTCTGCGTGAGGCACAACTATGTCTCTCAGAAAGGAAAAAATACGTTTCTTTCTTTCACGGGAGGCACAGATTGTTTCCGCGAGAGGCACAAAGAAAAAAAACACATTTTTTTTCTTCCATGGGAAGCACATATTTGCTTTTGTGAAACACAGAGTTGTGCCTCTCAAAAAAGAAAAAGAAAACCACTTTTTTTCCATGGGAGGCACTCTGTTGGAAAAAGCAGTGCCTAGGAGACGCTTAGGCACGCTTAGGCACTAGGCGATTGCCAAACGCCTCGCCTAGGGCATAAATGGGAGTCTAGGCAGGGCAAGTAAGAAATTGTCTACCCAAGCGAGAAATCATGACATATTGCTCTAATATGCCAAACGGGCCATATCCCAATGGTAGTAGCTGGTAGTTAACTTATTTATATGTCCTAAATTAACATCGATGCACATATAATAACCAAGATACACCTTGATAGTAAAAACTATATTACCGCCCAGGTTGCGCTTAGGGCGCTTAAGCGCCGCCTAGGCACTACGCGAAGGCCAGTCGCCTTGCTTACGCCTACCACTTTTTTCAACCTAGGCACATGTTTGCTTCTTTAGGAGGCACAGATTTGCTCCTGCGAGAGACACAGCTCTGCCTCCCGGAAAGAAAAAAAAATGCATTTTTTTTGTTTTCATTAGAGACACAGATTTGTTTTCGCAAGATGCATATGCAGACCTGCACGCACCAGCCAGTTCACCCAAAAGTTCAAGCTATGAGAGAAGGCTGGACATTATACTCCAAGCTCAAGCTAAGAGAGAGGGCCGGACATTATATTCTAACACCCCCCATGTCTATACTCCTTTGGAGTTTATGACTGAGCAACGGAACCGGGGGCAAGTCATAATTATTTACTGCGTTTACTGGTTTTGAACTCTGAACCTCTTGGTTGCAAGTTTATGCACCTAACCAGTTCACACATGAGCTCAAACTAATAGGGAAAGATGTGCTATGCATTTATGCATCAACACTACCCCTTACGTGTGGCTTCCTCGGGCCTAAACATGAACTGAAAGTGGGGTGCAATTTAATTTCGCTAGCCGGGCCTCGAACACCTCTTGGCTCCGATACCATGTAGAACTGCACGCATTAGCCAGTTTACCAAAAAGCTCAAGCTATAAGAGAGATCCGGACATTATACTCCAACAACATAGTTGTGCCTTTCAGAAAGGGGAAAACGTGAGGAAAAAAACATGCTTCCGGCTTCGTTTTGTCTTCTTCTAGTTTTTTTCATTTCTTTTCTGAAGAAAAAAGTCCACCAAAACCTATTAACATGGATCTAGTTTCGATGATCTCGACGTAAGAAATTCAACGGTAAAAATGGTTCATGATTTGGATGCATGGTTTAATAGATAAACCATTTTGAATAAATGAATCTAAGAAACTACCAGGTTGCGACAAGTGGCCTACATGCAGTGCCCACTTGTCAACCCCTGAGAAAGTGAGAGTGACTTTTACAAAGGGTGCCAATTAATTAATGATCTCGCAGTTTATACCCCTGGTGGTTCACGGGCCCCCCTTTATGTGTCGCCCATACGCTCGTGCGCTAGCGGGGAATCGCCTGCAAAAAGCAGTAATGGGCCGACTTGGTGAGGCTTGTTAACATGTATTTCTTTTTTATGTAATAATAAGTTTAATGGTATGAAAATATCTTCATGTTTTCACTTAAAAGTTTTTATTTATTTATTATTATATAATGAAAGAAGTAATTGCAATTTTTAACGGTCTTTAGGCATTTAACAGATATTCACACAATTAAAAAGTGTTCATTCATTTAAAGAAGGACCCTTCTAAATAACATTGGCGTTTAGAAAACATGTGCCCAATTTTAAAAAGTATTCACCTATTTTTAAAAATATGTTCATGCAGCTTTAAAAAAGTGTTCATGCATTTAATAAAATGTTCACATAATTTCCAAATAGTACTCACACATTTTTGAAAAAATCATGTAATTATAAAAAGTGTTCAAGTACATTTTACAACTTTTATTATTTTTAATATATAAAAATGGAAAATAAAAAATTTGAACAACATAAAAATAAAAGTAGGAAGAAGAGTAGGAAAAAGAAAAACTAGAAGGAAAAAAGCAAAAACCCAACAAAAAAAGAGTCACTGAAAAAAAAGACACAACGTCTACCTCGCACAAGACAACGATATGGAGGACAAAATTTGCAATCGCTAGATTTCCGTAAAAGAGGGAGGCGGACTTGGAAAATCCTCAAACACCGAATGTTTCAGAGTTGGCTTGCATTTTCTAGGGCGAGATCATGGACTCAAATTCCGGATATGACCTTCACCTTTGCTCTTACTCTCCGGAATGAGCTTGTTAGCCGCACCTCAATCAATATTGAGCACCTGCGAAGTTTTATCTGTCCACTAGATGTGGGGTGGCGTCCATAACCGCACATGAGAAAATTTCGCAGATTTTTACCGTCAGTGTTGAAGATGTTGGCATCAGACTCTGTTTCCACAAAACCACTCCTTTTGCTCTCCCCTCGATCTTGAAGTATATGTTCTTCTGTTTTTTTGGCATTTTTTAACCTGAAAACAGTAAAGCAAGGCCCTACTGTGTAATTGTTTTTTGTCATTTAGTTCAATGGAGTTGACTAGACTGCACTTCTTGATTGTGACATGACATCTCGACTGACAGAGGTAAACGGAAAGTAACATGACTAGTGTTCCTACTCAAAACAATAAGTATGCCTATAAATTTGGTGGCTAAGTTTTTTTTTTTTTTGCGAGGGGCTAAGTTTTTTTCTCAATATTGAATGTTGAACTGCTTGAATTTGGTTTGTATAAATATCGGCCGAAGCTACTTTTCGGACATTCAAAAGGCACGATACGGTCAGCATCGATCTCATGGATGATTTTTTTTAACAAACGTTTCGATCGATGAAACAGAATATAGTTTGGACAGGATGCAAGCTACGGCAAGCTGTTTCACATAGGGTTCGATGCACAACCCGTCCATGGAAGAACGGACCGAATCAAATGGTCGGAGCCTCTTAATTGCACCCTGACACCTCGCAGACGCACAACACTAACACTGTCATGGCTACGTACAATTTAAGAAAAACAGAGCATATGTTTAAGCTGCTGACGGAATAAACAAGTAGCGGCACGGATTGCAACGCGTCAACGCTCATGGACGTCCGATCAAGGCTAGATGGCATGTTAGTGACCCTCTCTCGCACACACATGGGCGCATGTGTTGCGTTGAAAAGATGTTGCTTGGAGTGGGCTTCCTTTTCGAATGAGAAGCTCTGAGCACGAGGGAGAGCAGAGGGCGTGCGATCGACAGTAAAAATAACAAGTGAGATCGCGGGTACAGACATCTTTCGCTAGTCGCCTGCATTGTCCAATGCCAAATTTAATGACCATTGCTTCTTGTCTAAGATTGAGATTCCATTTGCTGATGAAGCTGCCACGGCTGATCCTTTTTGGCATTTCAGCGTGGGCATTTTTTTTTCCTTTTTGCGGTAGATTTGCACATTTTGAGATTGTGGAAGTGTATGCTATAGCCAATGCAATCAAAAGACCGATCTGATGGAAGAGATTAGGCAATATATTATATGCCAACACTCCTCTCACGTGTGGCTCCTCAGGCCTAAATGTGGACCGAACTGCAATTCTAATTGCGCCAGCCAGGTCTTGAACTCAAGGCCTCTTGACTCCGATACCATGTAGACCATGTTATGGCTAATGCAACCAAAAGATCGATCTGATGGAAGAGACTAGCCAACACATTATATGTCAACACTCCTCTCACGTGTGGCTCCTCAGGCCTAAACGTGGACCGAAAGTGGGCTGCAATTCTAATTGCGCTAGCCGGGCCTTGAACCCAAGGCCTCTTGACTCCGATACCATGTAGAAGTGCATGCTATACCCAATGCAACCAAAAGAACCGATCTGATGGAAGAGACTAGACAACACATTATACGTCAACACAGACGAAACAATCCATCTCAGCGTGGGCAGTTAATTTGCACATTTTCAATTTCTTTTCTCCGCAGGATCCTTGGGACGACGGGGTTAGAGTTTCTCGTCATGCGTACGCGACGGCGAGATTTAGTGTCATGTTCTCGAGGTCGAATCAAGGGTTCAACAGTGATGACTGCAATTTTGAGGGGTTGATACTTTGAGGCACGCGCACGAAGTCTTGACGGTCATTTACAAAGTCAGGCCGACTCCGGTAGGAGAGCGTCGATAGCCGCGCGTCGACGACTCAGTATGGTAGTGGCAGTGGCAATGATAATTTAGTGATCCAGGGATCTCAATGTAACTTTCATTATCACTACTAGGGAAAAGCCTAGCAGCAGCGAGGGTTTTTGGCCTCTCAGTAGCACGGGTACCAGCGCTACTAATAAGGCGCTACAGCTATTGCTTAGCAGTAATGCGTGCCCGCACACGCTACTGCTAGGACAAGTAGCTGCAGCGTTTGCTCAATCCTGCGCTACTGCTAATGTAACTAGTGGCAGCGCGTTTTCTGTCCATCGCTACTAGTATTCTTTTTTTTATTTTTTTATTTTTAGTGTATTTATGCGCCGTCGTACAAATATTGATACAATACCAGTTATGAGGTTTACATCATTATGTCCATAACAGTGTGTCAAATGAAGGTGGATTAGTTTCAAGTGGAGGCAATATGTGGTGCATGTCAAAAGTATACTACAAATCCAAACTTGATCTAGTTTGGGCTAGTAGTACTTTCGATGTGCACCACATGTTGCCTCCACTTGAATCTAATCCGCCAACACAAGATATTTAATCATCATCTTAGTCATTACCACCAACTTTAGCTATTTAATCATCATAGTCATAGTGTAGCACACATCATCATCATCTTCAAACTCTCATTCTAGCTAGCTAATCACCACCAACACTAGCTAATAATAATCATCATAGTCATTACCACCAACACTAGCTATTTTATCATCATAGTAATAGTGTAGCACATCATCATCCTCAAACTCATTTCTAGCTAGCTAATCACTCCTGCTGCTCTCTCTTATGTAAAATAACATAAAACATGTGTAGCTCTCCTCCTTGATCAAGTTGGAGCATGCAGATGAACCTGTCTCCTAATTTTGGGTAGCACATCTGTTTGCTGCCCCCTAGTACTTCTCTGCGCTCCCCCAACACATATCTGGTCCAGTCTTGCACTATTAAGCATTCATCGCTGATCTTGAATGCACTAAAGTAACATGTAGGACATCTTGGCCGTAAGCTAATAATACTCATGGTACCTTTAGTCTCGATCCCATAAGACACAACATTCATCGGGAGTCCGTGTTGAAGAACATCGTATGGTAACATACTTAGCAATGAAGTTTAGCTTCACAAACAATGTATGGAAAATATGCAGTGAGGACAAATAGTAAAAATCTTACCATCCTTCCTAAATAGATGTGACCGTAGTTCATTACGAACACTATTGGTCGCACGTTTTCAGTACTAACATTTCTAAGTCCAGGAAGAAAATTTGTCTTGACAGTATCAAGATCCTCAAGCCATGAAACATAATGACTTAGCTCCTCGCAGTTTAGTTCAGCCCCGGGACAGTAGTAGGTCCTGTCTACCAAGCACTGTACATGTTTGCTTGCACCGAAATAAGCTGACAATACAAATTAGTTGTCAACTATTTTTGAATAAACAATATCAAAGACATAAATATGGTTGAGAAACTTACATAATGGTGTAACTGGAGGCGTCTGCACATCGACCCAGATGTCGGTATTACCTTCAATATCATCTTCGAGACGAATATCAAAGGTGATAACCATATCAGGCTCAAATGCATAAGTCTTGCATAGTGCTCACCATGTTTTGCATCCAAAATAGGTGTAGTCGTCTGAATTGTATAATTTTTCGTGGAAAATATAACCATGCTCGGTCTTCAAGTAAACTTTCTTTACCTCCATAGTATGACTGAAACCTATCTTATCCAATACAAAAACTCTTGCATGGCAGGGGATACGCTAGTAGAATCGTAAAAAAATATAAGTTGAAGCAAATGAAGCAGATGTCATGCTTAATTATGAAAAAAATACTTGTCGTTGTGACTTACTGTATCCACTTCAAAGTTCTCGTCCAGCTTGATGCTGAAGCGCCTATCATCATCTAGGAAGATTCCGTCGCATAGGCCGCGCTCGTCTTCGCAGTATTTGCAAATACCGAAATCCTTTTTGTCGTCAGACATTTCCTATGTTCATAGTTAAAACATTAATTGAAAATCGATAGAAGACAACTACCATGATACTCAACACACAAATCCGGGGCACTCGATATTTCCTACATATTCTGGCAAAAGTCATGCCAAAATTTACGAAAAAATCCGGCATGACCTTTGCTAAAATAGGACATATCGAGCGCCTGAATTTTGCCGGAACGGAAATGAATCAACACTCTGGCAAAACATAGGCCACTCGGAGGTGTAACCTGCAAACATGACCGGCCACTTGGATATTGAGCAACACAAGATATACATTTCAAAATATCTTATAGGACTCAAATTAGCATGCATTCAATAAGCAAAAGTAAATCATCTCATCCGTCCGTACATCGTCGAATATTATCACTAATACATCCCGAATAGTGTCATACATATAACATCACTAGTACAACTAAAACCCTAGCACACGACGGGTATCGGCGCGGGCGGTGGACACCCATAGACAAGGAACCATCACGGGATCATAGCTCCAGTGAGATCCCTGGAGAACCTGCCAGATATTGGAGAACCTGTGCTCCAACGCAAACAAGTAGCGACGGACGTGCGCGTCCTCCTCACTGACATGGTGACGCACCACCTCCGCAGAGTCCTCGAGCCTCTGGACCGTCACTGGCCCACGCGACCGCCACCAAAGAAGGTTCGGGTCAACGACAGGCTGGCTCCTCACCAACCTGTGCCCCCGGTAGGTAGCGCCTCCCAGTACCACCCTGGCGGAGCCCAGTCCCGGACATGGCCCATATGGTCAAGCAGGTTTCGTCCTCCTCCGACTCGACGACGAGGATGCGGGATAGGCATCGTCCACGTCGATGCGGGAAAATTGCTTTAACTAAAAAAATAGCAACAAGTTCTTGCTAACTAGTTCTATTAATTCAACTAGTTCTTACTAAAAATAAACTTACTATAAATAAAAATATTGTAGTACCTAATTAGTACCTAGTTCTTACTAACTAATTAGTACCTAGGAACTACTGCCCTAATTACCATCTAATTTGATGAACCTATAGGGGTGGAAAGTGGTAGCGGATATTCCAATTATCCAACTATAAAGTGAAATAGGTGGTCAAATTTTACTCGTTTTATGATTCATCTTAGAAATTTGATTCGTTTCCACCCTTACATGAACCCTAACTCATTTGAGCCGCATCCGCATCCGATTCGTTTCCAACCTTACATGAACCCTAACTAATTTGATGGAGGTAGAAACCCTAGGCAGAGGTAGGGGAGAGGGAGGAGCAGGCGTGCTCACCTCGGGTGTCTACGACGAGGGAGGGGCAGGCAGCGTCGAGGTCGTGGTCGGGGCTCCGGGGCGGCGTTGAGGTCGGGGTCAGGGGCGGCGTTGAATCTGGGGTCGGGGGCGGCGTAGAGGGTGTGCGGAGAGCGCGCGGCGGCCGACGGGCGACGACGGCGGCGAGAGTGGAGTTGGATTTGGGGGATGAAGTGGCCGTGGGGAAGGACGAACCCCGTGGTTAAGTCAGAAGTACCAGTAGCGCGTTCCAGAAAGGGCGCTACTGCTACGTTAGCTACAGCGCGTTCTGGAATACACGCTACTGCTACACCATTCTCCTTTCCCCCCTTTTTCATTTAGTTTTCTTCACATTTTATTTTTTCCTTTCTCCTTATTCTATTTCTTTCATTTTCAATTACCTTTCTATTTGCTTTCCATTTAATTGTATATCCTCTAGCAGTAGCGAGTTTAGACTAAAACGCGCTGCTACAAAGAAAGTAGTGGTAGCGCGGTTCGTTATAGGTCGCTACTACTATGTGTAGCCTATCGGCTAAGCCGTGGGAATTTTAGTAGTAACGTGTTTAGAACAAGACACGCTACTGCTAGAACTTTATCTGCAGCACGGTTTGCGCAGGCGCGCTACTGCTACTTAGCACCAGCGTGCTTTTTTGACCCTCGCTACTGCTAAAGTTCTGTGTATAAGGTTTTCCCTAGTAGTGTATCTTTGAGTTGCT
Organism: Aegilops umbellulata; assembly: GCA_032464435.1. NCBI lineage: Eukaryota > Viridiplantae > Streptophyta > Magnoliopsida > Poales > Poaceae > Aegilops > Aegilops umbellulata. The sequence goes on along the minus strand of CP136054.1, from coordinate 365,902,412 downwards.
TTGTATTTTTGATGAACTTTTATAATAGATTTGGTCAATTTTCACAATTTTTCTTTGCATAGTTTTAGTTGGAAATTTGTTTCTTTTTCTTTCTTTCTACCTTGTTGCTGCCAACTGATGGATTGCTTTATACTCCCAGCGTCCCATATTTTAGATACATCCATTTGACTGACAATTAATATGAGACGAAGAGTTTGCAATAAATATACTTGTACCGCAAAAGTTTTTGTTTTAGACAACACTTGACGAGTCATGCTTTTAAAATTTTGGCTACTAATATATTTCCAAATACGTGAAATATATATACTTACATATCAAACTCACAATTTTCCTAAAATGTGTTTTCGCAATATCAAATATGTTTTAGATTTATCAATATATTGTAAATTGGTGGCATGCAAAACTCTAGCTTTATCTATACCTTCTAATAAACGGAGGACTGTTTTGCCCGTCTGTCACGCGTTTTGTGGAAAAGCCCTTGCTTCTTCTGAGAATCAACCAGTGAAGTTTTAACTCAGATTTTTCTTTTGTAGAAAACCTTTGATGTTTTGATGACCGACAAGTATAGGGGATCTATCGTAGTCCTTTCGATAAGTAAGAGTGTCGAACCCAACGAGGAGCAGAAGGAAATGATAAACGGTTTTCAGCAAGGCATTCTCTGCAAGCACTGAAATTATCGGTAACAGATGGTTTTGTGATAAAGTAATTTGTAACGGGTAACAAGTAATAAGTGTAAATAAAGTGCAGCAAGATGGCCCAATCCTTTTTATAGCAAAGGACAAGCCTGGACAATTTCTTATATGAAGGAAAACGCTCCCGAGGACACATCGAAATTATCGTCAAGCTAGTTTTCATCACGTTCATATGATTCACGTTCGGTACTTTGATAATTTGATATGTGGGTGGACCGGTGCTTGGGTGATGTCCTTACTTGGACAAGCATCCCACTTATGATTAACTCCTATTGCAAGCATCCGCAACTACAAAAAAAGTATTAAGGTAAACCTAACCATAGCATGAAACATATGGATCCAAATCAGCCCCTTACGAAGCAACGCATAAACTAGGGTTTAAGCTTCTGTCACTCTAGCAACCCATCATCTACTTATTACTTCCCAAAGCCTTCCTCTAGGCCCAAATAATGGTGAAGTGTCATGTAGTCGACGTTCACATGACACCATTAGAAGAGAGACAACATACATCTCATCAAAATATCGAACGAATACCAAATTCACATGCCTACTAATAGCAAGACTTCTCCCATGTCCTCAGGAACAAACGTAACTACTCACAAAGCATATTCATGTTCATAATTAGAGGGATATTAATATGCATAATGGATCTGAACATATGATCTTCCACCAAATAAACCAACTAGCATCAACTACAAGGAGTAATCAACACTACTAGCAACCCACAGGTACCAATCTGAGGCTTTGGGACAAAGATTGGATAAAAGAGATGAACTAGGGTTTGAGAGGAGATGGTGCTGGTGAAGATGTTGATGGAGATTGGCCCCCTCCCGATGAGAGGAGCGTTGGTGATGACGTTGGCGATGATTCCCCCCTCCTGGTGGGAAGTTTCCCTGGCATAACAGCTCCGTCGGAGCCCTAGATTGGTTCCGGCAAGGTTCCGCCTCGTGGCGGCGGAGTTTCTTTGCGAAAGCTTTCTTATTATTTTTCCTCGGACGAAAGACTTCATATAGCAGAAGATGGGCACCGGAGGACCACCAGGGGGCCCATGAGGCAGGGGGCGCGCCCAGGGGGTAGGGCACGCCTCCCACCCTCGTGGCCAGGGTGTGGCCCGCACTAGTAGAAAAGGGGACAAAGGTTCAGGCCGGGTCAGCCTATTAGTCCCGGTTCAGTCCAAAACCGGGACCCATGGGGGCATTGGACCCGGTTCATGAGCCCAGGGGGCCGGCCGGGCCACGTGGGCCATTCGTCCCGGTTCGTCTTGACCTTTTGGTCCCGGTTGGTGGGACGAGCCGGGACCAATGGGCCTGGCTCCTGGCCCACCACCATTGGTCCCGGTTTGTGCCACAAACCGGGACTAAAGGGTTGGTCCTCGTTGCGGTTAGAGTTTAGTCCCACCTCGCCAACCGAAGGGGGCTCACACCGGTTTATAAGCCCGTCCCTCTCTGCCTTGTTGAGCTCCTCTCAAAGTGAAAATAGATGCCCCTATACAGGGAATTTGACCTAAATTCATAGTGAATTTCTCTGAAATTCATAGAAATTTATTATGAATTTAGGTTGAATTTTCTCTATAGGTGCATCTATGTTCATTTTTAGTAAAGTTAATCACAAACTTGTGATTCACACAAATTTCAAAGAATTCAAATTTTAACTATTCAAATTTGAAAACTATTGGCACTAACAGAAAGTTTATAATTTTTCTAAAACTAATGGCACTAACAGAAAGTTTATAATTTTGCTAACCTAAAAGCAAAAAGAATTAAAAAATAAAGCAAAAAATAAAAGAAAATAAATAATGCAAAAAACAAAACAAAAAAAATGAAAAAAACTATTTTTATAGTAAAATTAATCACAAACTTGTGATTCACACAAGTTTCAAAGAATTCAAATTTTAACTATTCAAATTTGAAAACTAATGGCACTAACAGAAAGTTTATAATTTTGCTGACCTAAAAGCAAAAAGAATTAAAAAATAAAGCAAAAAAAAAGAAAATAAATAATGCAAAAAATAAAACAAAAAATGAAAAAAAACTATTTTTATAGTAAAGTTAATCACAAACTTGTGATTCACACAAATTTCAAAGAATTCAAATTTTAACTATTCAAATTTGAAAACTAATGGCACTAAGAGAAAGTTTATAATTTTGCTCACCTAAAAGCAAAAAGAATTCAAAAATAAAGCAAAAAACAAACAAAAATAAATAATGAAAACAACAAAACAAAAGAATGAAAAAAAACTATTTTATAGTAAAGTTAATCACGAACTTGTGATTCACACAAATTTCAAAGAATACAAATTTTAACTATTCAAATTTGAAAACTAATGGCACTAACAAAAGTTTATAATTTTGCTGACCTAAAAGCAAAAGGAATTAAAAAACAAAGCAAAAAACAAAAGAAAATAAATAATGCAAAAAACAGAACAAAAAAATGAAAAAAAAACTATTTTTATAGTAAAGTTAATCACAAACTTGTGATTCACACAAATTTCAAATAATTCAAATTTTAACTATTCAAATTTGAAAACTAATGGCACTAACAGAAAGTTTATAATTTTGCTGACCTAAAAGCAAAAAGAATTAAAAAATAAAGCAAAAAACAAAAGAAAATAAATAATGCAAAAAACAAAACAAAAAAATAAAAAAAATAAAAATAGCAACAATAAGTATTTTGTTGTAAGTAGAAACAAAATAAAATAAATAAAGCAACAAAGAAAACAAAAAAAAAGGTGCCACCTACTGGGCCCCCACGGCGTGAATACGACTAGAAACCCTACCATGGGCCAGGATTCAGGCCCGCAGGAGGCCCAGTAGGCCCACAGGTAGTTAAAGTGACTTTAGGCCCATAAGCCTGCATTTGGGAGGAGCTCGAAGTGGTCAATGCAGCAGTGCTTATAAACCACTGCCGAAGCCTCTCGGCTAGCTAGGTGGGACTAAACATCCCACCGCACCGCGCCAGTTCCAACACAAGGCCTTTGGTCCCGGTTGGTGCCACCAACCGGGACTAAAGGGGTGCTTTGGTCCCGATTCGTGGCATCAACCGGGACCAATGCCCCCCTTTAGTCCCGGTTGGTGCCACCAACCGGGACCAAAAGCCGCCGCTTCCCGCCCTTTGGGCTGCTGAAAAGAGGCCTTTGGTCCCGGTTGGTGCCACCAACCGGGACTAAAGGGTGGCATTGGTCCCCGTTGATGCCACGAACCGGGACCAAAGCCTTTTCTATATAACCAAACACTTAGGAAATTTCTCCCCACCCGCCATTCTTCTCTCGAACGCCGCCAGGCTGCTGCGCTGCTCCTCGACGCCGGCCCCTGCCCCGACGTCGCCGTCGCCTCCCCGAGCCGCCCGAGGTCGCCGTCGCCGCCAGCTCGCCATCGCCGCCAGCTCGCCGTCGCCGCCAGCTCGCCGTCGCCCGTGCCCTCGCCCGACGCCATCGCCGCTCGCCGCCCTGCGTCGACGCGCGTCGCATGCCTTGGCCCGCCCCCGTCATCGCCGTCGCTCTGCCCCGCCCCCTTCCTCGTCGGCCGTCGCCCCTGCCCCATCGCCGTCCTCGCCGTCGAACGCGCGCCCCCTGCCCCGTCGCCGTCCTCGCCGTGGAACCCGCGCCCCTGCCCCTCCTCACCTTGGTCCCACCGGCGCCCCTCCCCTGTCCTTTTTTTTCATATATTATATGCTTGTTTTTTTCCAGATTATATATATATATATGTGAGTATATGTATTGTGTATATATAATATACGCCTTCTTTTCAGATTTTTTTTCATATATATGATGATTTGTATTTTTCTTTTTATAAAAATGTATATATGTTTGTATGTTCTCTGTGTATATATGTTAATATATGCAAAAGTTAGATTTATATATTTAGAAAAGGATTATCTATATATGTTCTCTGATTTAGTACATTTTAGGTTAGTTTCATTTTTAGAAAAGTTTTATATATTTAGGAGAGGAAAAAGGAAAATAAGAAAAGGAAAAAGGAGAAGAAGAGGAGAGGAAGAAAAGGAAGAGGAGAAGAAGAAAAAATAGAATAAAATATTCTATTTTTTCTTCTTCTCCTCTATTCCTTTCTTCTTCTCCTCTTTTTTTTCTTCTTTTTTTCTTCGATCTTCTCCTCTATTCCTTTCTTCTTCTCCTCTTTTTATTTCTTCTTCGTTTTCTTATGTGTTATCGGGTCTGTCGTCATCGATATACCCCTCCCGATAACTTCAACACGAGGGGGGGGGGTCGATATACCCCCTCCCGATAACTTCAACACGGGGGGGGGGGGTCGATATACCCCCTCCTCGATAATATTATTTTCCCATGTACGTATGTCGTCGTTGTCGATATAAACCCCTCCCGATAACTTCAACATGTGTGTGTGTGTGGGGGGGTCGATATACCCCCTCCCGATAACTTCAACACGTGGGGGGGGTCGATATACCCCCTCCCGATAACTTCAACACATGGGGGGGGGGCTGCGATCTTTGGACTGAGCTGAAGTCAAATTTCACCCTACCGCCAGAGGAGGATCCGGAGAAGCCAGTTATAGAGCAATTAATCAAGTCTTTTGCTCTTAAGAAGATGGCAGACCTATTCAGGAGGTGGAAGAATGAGCTGAAAAGGTTTGTCGACAAAGAAGAGACACCAGAATTCATCAGAGATCACTGGCCCGCATTTGTGGCCCACAAGACATCGGAAAAGAGTAAGAAGATGTCGGTGACAAACAAGCAAAATGCTACGAAGAAGAAGCTTCACCATCGCACGGGGTCAGGTGGCTACCTCAAAGCCCGGGCTAAGTGGGCCAACGCTGAGAATGATCTGCTTGATAAAGGGATCGAACCAGAGACAATGAACTGGCCAGACCGTTGCCGTACTTGGTTCTTCGGGGCTGGCGGAACCTTGGACCCTGTATCCGGGAAGTGCCTTTGGACGGACGAGCAAATGAAAATACCAGTCAAGAGGCTTCAGCACTATATCGATGCAGCGCAGCAAAGGACGTTCGTTCCAGACAGAGAGAACGACGAGCTCACAACGGCACTCGGGAATCCTGAGCACCCTGGATGGACAAGAGGCACGCCAGGCTCCGTTGCGTGGAAGGCTGGGTTTACGAACGCAGGCGGTTACAAATGCCAGGAGAGGAGGAAAAAAGTGCAGCAGACCGAACTACAGGCGCTGCATGCAAGGGTACAAGCGATAGAGGAACGAGAAGCAAATCGCAGCAAACGACCTGCCGAAGCTTCCCCCGAAGCTACCCCGCCATCTCAGCAGAGAAGCAGCGTAGCTTCCACTGAGCTGCTTCAGCCGGAGCATGTCTTGACGGCTCCTGCCAGCTACCCCGTGGATGCTATCATGGAGTCTCAAAATTGCCACCTTATGACGCAATGGCAGAACTACAAAGTCAAGGCGGCCGTCGGCTCTGTTCAACCTCCTAAACCCGGCGCAACTTTTCACTGTCGTCTGATTCCAGAAGGATATGCTAGGGTAACGGTGGACAAAATAACTGAGGGATTTGAGGACCTCCAGCTTGATCACCCTACCGGTGAAGGGGAGACTAGGCTGGGTTCTGCTCTGAGGACTCCATGCCTATGGCGGAAGGAGCTCATCAACCTTCCGAACTGGACGCCTCCGCCTCCTCCTCCTCCTTCTCTGGCGAGTCAGGGCACTCCGCCTCCTCCACCGCCTCCTTCTCCGGCGAGTGACGATCAGGGCACTCGGCCTCCTTCTCCGGCGCGTGGTGGCACTCCGCCTCCTTCTCCGCCTGCGCCGGCGCGCCCGAGCAGCCACCAGCCTCCTCCTTCTCTGCCTCGCCAGCAAGGCGGAAGAGACCCGCCGCCGCCCCGGCTGCTCCGGCGCGTCGTAGTCCTTCTCCTCCGCCTTGTAAGCAAGCACGAAAGAAGACAGCCGCAGCCGCTCCGTCTGCTCCAGCGTCTAGCAGTACAGCCAGAGGCGGAAGGCAATACAGATACGGTCCACCTCTCAAGCCTCTAAAGAAGTTACCATACAAGATGACCATGGAAGAAAACAAGAAGATCGTGCAAAAAGAAGTGAAGGACTTCTTTGAAGGGGCGAAAGCAGAGAGACATCCACCTCCGAAGGAGAAGGTAGATCCGGTGAAAGCGAAGCACACTCTGGCTGCCCTGACAAAACCACCAAAGTCTCCACGGAAAGGCAACTGTGAGCGCATTATTGGAAAGATATTTGTCGAAGCGGAGCGGTCGGGAAGTACTATCAGTGATCAAAGGATAAAAGAACGACGATCTGGGAAAAAAATTGCCTAGCTCGGCAAACAAGCGAACCAATCGTGCCCCCCGCTCAAGGTGTCTAGCGACATCGTCGCTAATGATCCGAGGATGTTGCCCGGTTATAGCAATCTTGGAGATTACCTGCCCGACGATGTACATTATGATTTCTTGGAGGTGGAGGAGGTACACAGATACGAGTACGGGAAGCCTCTCGTCAATGATGAAAGATCTCTATCAACGATGATGCGAAGATTGCATGATTGGTACATGAAAACCTGCAGAGAGTCTGGGGGAGGAATACTTTGACGCTGAGAGTTAGAGAGGAGCATGACCTCGTTGGAATCGAACTGTTGAATGTTCCATTTGAGGAGTTCTTCCAGTTTTTCAATCAAAGGGCCCTCGATAAAGCAACGGTCACCTGCTACTGTCTGTAAGTATTACTACTTCTGTCATTAAGTCTCTCTATATAGGTCAGCTCTTTCATTGCATGTATTTATAATTATCCTCACTATATTATGCAGTTTGAAGATCGCCAAATTGAAGAAAAAACAAGTCGGTGATATTGGGTTCATTAACACAAATCTCATAGATGCAACTGAGGTTAAATTTCATGTCGAAGATACCGAGGACAACTTGCTACGATCGTTGGTAATAAATGAAAACAAAGATATAATACTCTTTCCTTACAACTTCAAGTGAGTGGTACTTTCTTGTGCATATTCGGTTTCCCTTATATATTAGTCCAGGTTATAGTAATGAATTGATGAGTTATGCATGCGTGCGCAGTTTCCACTATATTCTCCTAGAGATTAAGCTTGAGCAGGGACTAGTAACCGTCTTAGACTCGAGACGAAAAGATCCCCAGGAGTATGCGGACATGACTCAAATCCTCGAGAAGTAAGTTAAATCGATCATTATCCACCATATCAGCAACTTTGTTCATTTCCTGATATCAAGTAATTAATTGTTTTCTTTGTCTGGCAGGGTTTGGAGAAAATTCACCAAAAAAGCTCCGGGACTGCCGAAGAAGCTGCAATTTAGATACCCGAAAGTAAGTACTATAGTAGCATGTTCCGCGCGTCTCCTAGTGATTCAAGCGCTAGTTTCATCAATACCATTTGGCATGCTTTCTTATCAGTTTGATTGACCTCTATTTCTTGTAAAGTGGTTCTGGCAGGATCAAGGGAATGATTTCTGTGGATAATAACGTTTGCGAGTCCATCCGCTACACGACCTGTGAACGGGGGTACTCTGATGAACAATATGAAGTGCGTAAGCAATAATATTCACAATTTTATTTTATTACCATCATTTGTGTTGAGTTTCATTTATTCATATATATATATATATATATATATATATATATATATATATATATATATATATATATATGTATTGACCCCCTTCTTCAAATTAGATCTTTCGGATGCGGGATAAACTCCTACCACCAGATCGTATCCGAGCAATTCAAGAGGAATTGGCGGCATTCTTCCTTGACCACATGATCGCTGAAGACGGAGAATACTATGTGGATCCTGTGTTCATAAATAATTAGGATATTATATTTGTAAGAGATAATTATTATATATATGTAGCCGGTAGTGTCGGATAGATATACGAGAACTTGTTGTTCGACCAATCTCTCGGAGAAGGAGAGGTGGTCGATATCACTTCTCTCTATATGCATATATGTTCATGACGATCTTCTGTTTCCTTCGTTTGCTTACTAGCTAGCTAGCATGTCTAGTCCTCTCTATACGTATGTATAGTACGTAGCGTCGACCAAGCACGGACATAAGAGAGGACACTTCTCTCTATTAATTAGCTAGCTAACACAATATATGAAACACCTAAATTAACCCCCCAAAACCCCCAACCCCCCCCCTTCAAAAAAAACCCCAGCCCTTGAAATGCTGACGCGTGGATGCCTATTGGTCCCGGTTGGTGCCACCAACCGGGACCAAAGGCCTTCCTGCCTGGGCTCGGCGCACCGGCCACGTGGAGGCCCATTTGTCCGGTTCTGGACTGAACCGGGGCTAAAGGGCTAGGGCATTAGTAACGACCCTTTAGTCCTGGTTCAGAAACCGGGACAAAAGGCCCTTACCAACCGGGACGAATGGGGGTTTTTCTACTAGTGCCCCCTCTGGTAGTTTTTTCATCCAGTATTTTTTATTAATTCCAAAAATGACTTCCGTGAAGTTTCAGGACTTTTGGAGCTGTGTAGAATAGGTCTCTAATATCTGCTCCTTTTCCAGCCCAGAATTCCAGCTGCCGGCATTCTCCCTCTTCATGTAAGCCTTGTAAAATAAGAGAGAATAGGCATAATTATTATGGCATAACGTGTAATAACAGCCCATAATGCAATAAATATCAATATAAAAGCATGATGCAAAATGGACGTATCAACTCCCCCAAGCTTAGACCTCGCTTGTCCTCAAGTGGAAGCCGATAATGATAAATATGTCCACATGTTTAGAGATAGAGGTGTCGATAAAATAAAATACGGACATGAGGGCATCATGATCATTCTTATAACAACAACATATATAGATATTGTCATATGATTTCTTATGCCCAAGTAATAATCTATTCACAATGTCAAGTATGAATCAGAAACTTCATTGAGAACTAACAAACTATAATTTCAGTCATTGAGGCAATTGCAATTTATCATAACATCAGAAAGAGTCAATATAAGAGCTTTTCAGCAAGTCCACATACTCAACTATCATTTAAGCTTTCACAATTGCTAACACTCACGCAATACTTGTGGTTACAGAGTTTTAATCGGACACAGAGAAAGATAGGGGCTTATAGTTTCGCCTCCCAACCTTTTACCTCAAGGGTAATGTCAACAATAATAGTTCATGCTAACTTGCATCCAATTAGATATATGTATCAGGATCTTTTCCAACACAATGTGCTTGCCAAAGGATAAAATGTAAAAAGGAAAGGTGAAGATACCATGACTCTTGCATAAGGGTAAGAGATAAAAGTAAAAGATAGGCCCTTCGTAGAGAGAAGCAGAGGTTGTCATGCGCTTTCATGGTTGGATGCACGAAATCTTAATGCAAAAGAACATCACTTTATATTGCCACTTGTGATATGGACCTTTATTATGCAGTCCGTCGCTTTTATTTCTTCCATATCACAAGATCGTATAAAGCTTATTTCCTCCACACTAATAAGTCATACATATTTAAAGAGCAATTTTTATTGCATGCACTGATGACAACTTACTTGAAGGATCTTACTCAATCCATAGGTATATATGGTGGACTCTCATGGCAAAACTAGGTTTAAGGGAATTTGGAAGCACAAGTAGTATATCTACTTGGTGCAAAGAGTTGTCTAGCATGAGGGAGAAAGGCAAGCTCAACATGTTGGATGATCCATGACAATATACCCTATTTCGGATATAAGAAAACGTAACCCATTACGTTGTCTTCCTTGTCCAACATCAAATCTTTAGCATGTCATATTTTAATGAGTGCTCACAATCATAAAAGATGTCCAAGATAGTATATTTATATGTGAAATCTCTCTTTCTTTATTACTTCCTATTAATTGCAACGATGACCTATGTTTGTCAACTCTCAACAACTTTTAATCATCATACTTTTCTATGTGAAGTCATTACTCTCCATAAGATCAATATGATCTCTTTATTCCTTTTTATTCTTTCTCTTTTCTTTTATCCCCTCAAGATCATAGCAAAATAATTAAGCCCTTGACTCAACACTAATCTTTATTATATATAGCTCACGGACTCGATTGCATAGAAAGATCATAAAGCAAAACTCAAAACTAGATCATACTAAAACTTTACATAGAAGGATCGAACTAAGAAAAATAGTAAAGATAGGAGTGTGATGGTGATACGATACCGGGGCACCTCCCCCAAGCTTGGCGGTTGCCAAGGGGAGTGCCCATACCCATGTGATTATATCTCCTTCTTCGGGGGTGGTGATGTGATATTCTTGGCTATGATACCCCTCACGATACGATTCTCCTCCTCGAGCTTGTTGACTTGCCGCTTAAGATCCATTATTTCCTTACAGAGCTTACTCGTGACGGTTAAAGCTCCTTGCACGCATGGATGCTGCATAGCTGCTGAAGAACAAGTAACACTCCTTTTCATATTTTCATAAGAGAGAAATTTAACATTGGAGGGGATGACCGAGTTTGGGATAGCTGAGCTCTGTAGTTCCCCCATCGTGAATCCTGCATGGAAACGAGAAGTAACTTCTTGATCCTCCTCCATGGCATCTATCCTTTTCAAGTCAGCTTCCATCTCTTCCTCCGTTGAGGGACCAAAGTGATAGGCATCGTCGTTTGCCCCTAGACCTAGTGTCGGATGAGACACCCGATTCTCCCTGACTGACTCTTGAGAAGACATCTTGCTCTAATCTGCGGCAGAAACAGCTCGAAGCAAAAACAGAAGATAATTGCGTGATACAGTGGTCAAAACCTTCGGGAGATTATATAATGAATTTTTACCGACCGAAATAAGTATCGTGCAAGAAAAGGGAGTCCAGAGAGCACAAGAGGTGCCCACGAGGTAGGGGGCGCGCCCAGGGGGGTAGGGCATGCCTCCCACCCTCGTGAAGGCCTCGTGTCTGATACGTCTCCAACGTATCTATAATTTTTTTATTGTTCCATGCTTTATTATATTCTGTTTTGGACATTATTGGGCTTTATTATACACTTTTATATTATTTTTGGGACTAACCTATAAACCGGAGGCCCAGCCCAGAAATGTTGGTTTTTTTTGCCTATTTCGGAGTTTCGCAGAAAAATAATATCAAACGGAGTCTAAACAGAATGAAACCTTCGGGAACGTGATTTTCGGAACGAACGTGATCCAGAGGACTTGGACCCTACGTCAAGACATCAACCAGGAGGGCACGAGGTAGAGGGCGCGCCTACCCCCCTAGGCGCATCCTCCACCCTCGTGGGCCCCATGTTGCTCCACCGACGTACTCCTTCCTCCTATATATACCTACGTACCCCCAAACTACCAGATACGGAGCCAAAAACCTAATTCCACCACCGCAACCTTCTGTACCCGTGAGATCCCATCTTGGGGCCTGTTCCGGAGCTCCGTCGGAGGGGGCATCGATCACAGAGGGCTTCTACATCAACACCATAGCCTCTCTGATGATGTGTGAGTAGTTTACCTCAGACCTTCGGGTCCATAGTTATTAGCTAGATGGCTTCTTCTCTCTTTTTGGATCTCAATACAATGTTCTCCCCCTCTCTCGTGGAGATATATTCGATGTAATCTTCTTTTGCGGTGTGTTTGTTGAGCCTGATGAATTGTGGGTTTATGATCAAGTTTATCTATGAAGAATATTTGAATCTCCTGAATTCTTTTATGTATGATTGGTTATCTTTGCAAGTATCTTCGAATTATCAGTTTGGTTTGGCCTACTAGATTGATCTTTCTTGCAACGGGAGAAGTGCTTAGCTTTGGGTTCAATCTTGCGGTGTCCTTTCCCAGTGACAGTAGGGGCAGCAAGGCACATATTGTATTGTTGCCATCGAGGATAACAAGATGGGGTTTATATCATATTGCATGAGTTTATCCCTCTACATCATGTCATCTTACTTAAGGCGTTACTTTGTTCTTATGAATTTAATACTCTAGATGCATGCTGGATAGCGATCGATGTGTGGAGTAATAGTAGTAGACGCAGGCAGGAGTCGTTCTACTTGTCTCGGACATGATGCCTATATACATGATCATACGTAGATATTCTCATAACTATGCTCAATTCTATCAATTGCTCAACAGTAATTTGTTCACCCACCGTAATACTTATGCTCTCGAGAGAATCCACTAGTGAAACCTATGGCCCTCGGGTCTATTTTCCATCAAATTAATCTTCCAACACTTAGTTATTTTTATTGCCTTTTATTTTACTTTGGATCTTTATCATAAAAATACCAAAAATATTATCTTATCATATCTATCAGATCTCACTCTCGTAAGTGACCGTGTAGGGATTGACAACCCCTTATCGCGTTGGTTGCGAGGATTTATTTGTTTGTGTAGGTGCGAGGGACTTGTGCGTGGCCTCCTACTGGATTGATACCTTGGTTCTCACAAACCGAGGGAAATACTTACGCTGCTTTACTGCATCACCCTTTCCTCTTCAAGGGAAAACCAACACAGTGCTCAAGAGGTAGCAAGAAGGATTTTTGGCGCCGTTGCCGGGGAGTCTACGCAAAAGTCAACATACCAAGTACCCATCACAAACCCTTATCTCCCGCATTACATTATTTGCCATTTGCCTCTCGTTTTCCTCTCCCTCACTTCACCCTTGCCGCTTTATTCAACCTATCTTTTCCGTTTGCTTGTCGTTATAGCTAGTCCCTTATCTACTCCGTTGTCCCATGAGTTTGAAGTCTTTCACTTCAAGCAAAGACAAGGAGAAAACTTAAAAGATTCCTGATTTAGAATGATGGAGTCTTCCCGTAATTGTACCTTTGAAGTGAACCTTGGAATTTTGCTTTGCAATTTTTATGTTGGATTGAATATGTCTCATAAACAACTCTTGGATTGCCTTGCCAAAGGCAATTTTATTGAAATTGATCCCCATATTGCGCACGAAGTTATAGAAGGTATAGTGGGAACACTACCTCAACAAAAGGGGCCCCATCATACCCAAGAGGAAACACAAGTTTTTTAGAAAATTTGCGAAGTAACGAAAATTTTACAAAAAGCTCTTGAACCCCTTAAGGGTGTTAGTGGAAATCTTCACCGCATGAACATGTTGATTACTCTCTGCAATAAGCGGTTGGATTCTTTAGAACTGAAGATATCGGAATATGAAGGGAAGCGTAAAGAACCTCCCGGATTTGAGCATAATTCTGTTAAGAAATTAAAAACTCAAGATGGCAATACCTAGATCTACCCTTGCTATTATGCCTAGCTAGGGGCGTTAAATTATAGCGCTTGTTGGGAGGCAACCCAATTTTATTTTTAGTTTTTTTTGCTTTTTGCTTATTTTTAGGAATAAATGTTTGATCTAGCCTCTGGTTTGATGTCTTTTTATGTTTTAGTTAGTGTTTGTGCCAAGTTTAACCTATAGGATCTTCTTGGATGATAGTTATTTGATATTGCTGAAAATTCCAGAAACTTTCTGTTCACGAAAATAATTGTGAAAAATCACCAGAACGTGATAAAATATTGATTCCAATTGCTTCTTATCAATAAAAAAAAATTCTAGGTCTTCCTATTTTGGTAGATTTTTTTGGAGTTCTAGAAGTTTGTGTTAGTTACAGATTACTACAGACTGTTCTGTTTTTTGGCAGATTCTGTTTTTCGTGTGTTGTTTGCTTATTTTGATGAATCTATGTCTAGTAAAATAGTTTATAAACCATAGAGAAGTTGTAATACAGTAGGTTTAACACCAATATAAATAAATAATGAGTTCATTACAGTACCTTGAAGTGGTGTTTTGTTTTCTTTCGCTAACGGAGCTCACGAGATTTTCTGCTAAGTTTTGTGTTGTGAAGTTTTCAAGTTTTTGGTGAAAGATTTGATGGATTATGGAACAAGGAGTGGCAAGAGCCTAAGATCGGGGATTCCCAAGGCACACCAAGATAATCTAAGGACACCTAAAAGCCAAAGCTTGGGGATGCCCCGGAAGCCATTCCCTCTTTCGTCTACTTCCATCGGTAACTTTACTTGGAGCTATATTTTTATTCACCACATGATATGCATTTTGCTTGGAGCGTCTTGTATGATTTGAGTCTTTGTTTTTTTAGTTTACCACAATCATCCTTGCTGTACATACCTTTTGAGAGAGTCACACTTGATTTGGAATTTATTAGAATACTCTATGTGCTTCACTTATATCTTTTGAGTTATATAGTTTTTGCTCTAGTACTTCACTTATATCTTTTAGAGCACGATGGTGGTTTTGTTTTATAGAAACTATTATTCTCTCATGCTTCACTTAAATTATTTTAAGAGTCTTAAACAGCATGGTAATTTGCTTAAATAATCCTAATATGCTAGGTATTCAAGACTAGTAAAAACTTTCTTATGAGTGTGTTGAATACTAAGAGAAGTTTGATGATTGATGATTGTTTTGAGACATGGATGTAGTGATATCAAAGTTGTGCTAGTTGAGTAGTTGTGAATTTGATAAATACTTGTGTTGAAGGTTGCAAGTCCCGTAGCATGCACGTATGGTAAACGTTTTGTAACAACTTTGAAACATGAGGTGTTCTTTGATTGTCCTCCTTATGAGTGGCAGTCGGGGACGAGCGATGGTCTTTTCCTACCAATCTATCCCCCTAGAAGCATGCGTGTAGTGCTTGGTTTTTGATGACTTGTAGATTTTTGCAATAAGTATGTGAGTTCTTTATGACTAATGTTGAGTCCATGGATTATACGCACTCTTACCTTTCCATCATTGCTAGCCTCTTCGGTACCGTGCATTGCCCTTGCTCACATTGAGAGTTGGTGCAAACTTCGCCGGTGCATCCAAACCCCGTGATATGATACACTCTTTCACACATAAACCTCCTTATATCTTCCTCAAAACAGCCACCATACCTACCTATTATGGAATTTCCATAGCCATTCCGAGATATATTGCCATGCAACTTTCCACCGTTCCGTTTATCATGACACGTTCATCATTGTCATATTGCTTTGCATGATCATGTAGTTGACATAGTATTTGTGGCAATGCCACCTTTCATAATTCTTTCATACATGTCACGCTTGGTTCATCGCATATCCCGGTACACCGCCGGAGGCATTCACATAGAGTCATACTTTGTTCTAGTATCGAGTTGTAATCCTTGAGTTGTAAATAAATAGAAGTGTGATGATCATCATTTTCTAGAGCATTATCCCAAGTGAGGAAAAAAGGCCATAAAAAAGGAAGAAGGCCCCAAAAAATGAGAGAAAAAGAGAGAAGGGACAATGTTACTATCCTTTTTACCACACTTGTATTTCAAAATAGCACCATAATCTTCATAATAGAGAGTCTCTTGTTTTGTCACTTTCATATACTAGTGGGAACTTTTCATTATAGAACTTGGCTTGTATATTCCAACAATGGGCTTCCTCAAATGCCCTAGGTCTTCGTGAGCAAGCAAGTTGGATGCACACCCACTTAGTTTCTTTTGTTGAGCTTTCATATATTTATAGCTCTAGTGCATCCGTTGCATGGCAATCCCTACTCCTTGCATTAACATCAATCGATGGGCATCTCCATAGCTCATTGATTAGCCACGTTGATGTGATACTTTCTCCCATTTTTGTCTTCGACACATAACCCCCATCATTATATTCTATTCCACCCATAGTACTATATCCATGGCTCCCGCTCATGTATTGCGTGAAGGTTGAAAAAGTTTGAGATTACTAAAGTATGAAACAATTGCTTGGCTTGTCATCGGGGTTGTGCATAATGAGAGCATTCTTGTGTGACGAATATGGAGCATGACTAAACTATATTACTTTGCAGTGATGAACTTTCTTTGGCCATGTTATTTTGAGAGGACATAATTGCTTAGTTATTATGCTTGAAGTATTATTATTTTTATGTCAATATTGAACTTTTATCTTGAATCATTCGGATCTAAATATTCATACCACAATTAATAAGAATTACATTGAAATTATGCCAGTAGCATTCCACATCAAAAATTCTGTTTTTATCATTTACCTACTCAAGGACGAGCATGAATTAAGCTTGGGGATGCTTGATACGTCTCCAACATATCTATAATTTTTTATTGTTCCATGCTATATTATATTCTGTTTTGGACATTATTGGGCTTTATTATACACTTTTATATTATTTTTGGGACTAACCTATTAACCGAAGGCCCAACCCAGAATTGCTGTTTTTTGCCTATTTCAGAGTTCCGCAGAAAAAGAATATCAAACGGATTCCAAACGGAAAGAAACCTTCGGGAACGTGATTTTCGGAACGAGCGTGATCCAGAGGACTTGGACCCTACGTCAAGACATCAACCAGGAGGGCACGAGGTAGGGGGGCGCGCCTACCCCCCCAGGCGCATCCTCCACCCTCGTGGGCCCCATGTTGCCCCACTGACGTACTCCTTCCTCCTATATATACCTATGTACCCCCAAACTACCAGATACGGAGCCAAAAACCTAATTCCACCTCCACAACCTTCTGTACCCGTGAGATCCCATCTTGGGGTCTGTTCCGGAGCTCCGCCGGAGGGGGCATCGATCATGGAGGGCTTCTACATCAACACCATAGCCTCTCCGATGATGTGTGAGTATTTTACCTCAGGCCTTCGGACGTGATGCCTATATACATGATCATACGTAGATATTCTCATAACTATGCTCAATTCTATCAATTGCTCAACAGTAATTTGTTCACCCACCGTAATACTTATGCTCTCGAGAGAAGCCACTAGTGAAACCTATGGCCCCCGGGTCTATTTTCCATCATGTTAATCTTCTAACACTTAGTTATTTTTTATTGACTTTTATTTTACTTTGCATCTTTATCATAAAAATACCAAAAATATTATCTTATCATATATATCAGATCTCACTCTCGTAAGTGACCGTGTAGGGATTGACAACCCCTTATCACGTTGGTTGCGAGGATTTATTTGTTTGTGTAGGTGCGAGGGACTCGTGCGTGGCCTCCTACTGGATTGATGCCTTGATTCTCAAAAACTGAGGGAAATACTTACGTTGCTTTACTGCATCACCCTTTCCTCTTCAAGGAAAAACCAACACAGTGCTCAAGAGGTAGCAGTGTCCTTCCCGGATTGCTTCTTATTTTCCTATTTTTCTAAATATTCCAAAACGGAGAAAAATTGCCATTAGAACTGTTTTGGAGTCAGTTTACTTACCGTGCCACATACCTATTCCTTTTTGGAGTCTGAAACGTTCTGGAAAGTGTCTCTTATGTATTCCTTCGGGGTTACAGTTTCAATAGCATTAGTTTCAACATTATAGGATTACCTAAGATATAATGTTTGATTCTTTGACCGTTCACCAACTTTGGATTTGTGCCTTCGAAGTTGTTGATTTTTATGGCACCGGAACGATAGACCTCCTCGATAACGTAAGGACCTTCCCATTTAGAGAGAAGCTTTCCTGCAAAAAATCTTAAACAAGAGTTGTATAGCAACACATAATCACCTACATTAAACTCACGCTTTTGTATCCTTTTGTCATGCCATCTTTTAAATTTTTCTTTAAACAACTTAGCATTCTCATAGGCCTGGGTTCTCCATTCATCAAGTGAGCCAATGTCAAATAACCTATTCTCACCAGCAAGTTTGAAATCATAATTGAGCTCTTTAATGGCCCAATATTCATTATGTTCTAGTTCGAGAGGTAAGTGACATGATTTTCCATAAACCATTTTATACGGAGACATACCCATAGGATTTTTATATGCAGTTCTATAGTCCCATAATGCATCATCAAGTTTCTTGGACCAATTCTTTCTAGATCTATTAACAGCCTTTTGCAAAATTAATTTGAGCTCTCTGTTACTCAATTCTACTTGACCACTAGACTGTGGGTGATAAGGAGATGCAATTCTATGATTAACATCATACTTAGCTAGCATTTTTCGGAAAGCACCATGAATAAAATGTGAACCACCATCAGTCATTAAATATCTAGGGACTCCAAACCTCGGAAAAATAACTTCTTTAAGCATTTTAATAGAAGTGTTATGATCAACACTACTAGTTGGAATAGCTTCTACCCACTTAGTAACGTAATCAACAACAACTAAAAATGTGTATACCCATTAGAGGAAGGAAAAGGTCCCATATAATCAAAGCCCCAAACATCAAATGGTTCAATAACAAGTGAATAATTCATAGGCATTTCTTGACGTCTACTAATATTACCAATTCTTTGACATTCATCACAAGATAGGACAAACTTACGAGCATCCTTGAAGAGAGTAGGCCAATAAAAACCGGATTGCAATACCTTATGTGCAGTTCTATCTCCAGCGTGGTGTCCTCCGTAAGCTTCGAAGTGACACTTGCTTAGGATCTGTTCCTGTTCATGCTCAGGTACACAACGTCTAATAACACCATCTAGTCCTTCTTTATAAAGAAGTGGGTCATCCCAAAAGTAATGTCTTAAATCATAGAAAAACTTTTTCTTTTGCTGGTATGTGAAACTAGGTGGTATAAATTTAGCAACAATGTAATTAGCATAATCAGCATACCATGGAGCAGTACGAGAAGCATTTATAACAGCTAATTGTTCATCAAGAAAGCTATCATCAATAGGTAGTGGGTCATCAAGAACATTCTCTAACCTAGACAAGTTGTCTGCAACGGGGTTCTCAGCTCCCTTTCTATCAATAATATGCAAATCAAATTCTTGTAGTAGAAGAACCCATCTAATAAGTATAGGTTTAGCATCTTTCTTTTCCATAAGATATTTAATAGCAGCATGATCAGTGTGAATATTTACTTTACAATCAACAATATAATGTCTAAACTTATCACAAGCAAATACAACTGCTAAGAATTCTTTTTCAGTAGTTGCATAATTTCTCTGGGCATTGTCTAGAGTTTTACTAGCATATTGAATAACATTTAATTTCTTATCAACTCTTTGCCCTAGAACAACACCTACATCATAATCACTAGCATCACACATAATTTCAAAAGGTAAATTCCAATCAGGTGGCTGAACAATAGGTGCAGAAATCAATGCTTTCTTAAGTATTTCAAATGCTTCTACACAATCATCATCAAAGACAAATGGTATATCTTTTTGTAATAGATCAGTCAGAGGCTGAGAAATTTTTGAGAAGTCCTTAATGAACCTCCTATAAAAACCAACATGACCAAGGAAACTTCCTATACCTTTGATGTCCTTGGGACATGGCATCTTTTCAATACCATCAACTTTAGCTTTATCAACTTCAATACCTCTTTCAGAAATTTGATGCCCCAAGACAATGCCTTCATTAACCATAAAGTAGCATTTCTCCCAGTTCAAGACAAGGTTAGTGTCTTCACATCTCTACAAAACTCGATCAAGGTTGCTCAAGCAATCATCAAAAGAGGATCCATAAACGGAGAAATCGTCCATGAAAACCTCACAAATCTTTTCACAAAAATCAGATAATATAGCCATCATGCATCTTTGAAAGGTAGCAGCTGCATTACATAAACCAAAAGGCATACGTCTATAAGCAAAAGTACCGAAAGGGCAAGTAAAAGTGGTCTTTTCTTGATCATTAGCTGACACATGTATTTGAGAGAAACCAGAATAACCATCTAGAAAGCAAAAATGTGTATGTTTGGATAATCTTTCTAGCATTTTATCAATGAAAGGCAATGGGTAATGATCTTTTTTAGTAGCTTTATTTAATTTGCAGAAATCAATTACCATCCTATAACCTGTAATAATTCTTTGTAGAATCAATTCATCTTTATCATTAGGCACGACAGTAATACCTCCTTTCTTAGGAACGCAATAAACAGGACTTACCCACTGACTATTAGCAACGGGATAAATTATACCTGCTTCAAGGAGTTTTAATATTTCCTTTCTTACCACTTCTTTCATCTTAGGATTTAACCGTCGTTGATGATCATTAACCGGTTTGACATCTTTCTCCAAATTTATCTTATGTTGACATAGAGTGGGACTAATGCCCTTAAGATCATCAAGAGTATATCCAATAGCAGCACGGTGCTTCTTTAGAGTTTTCAATAATCTCTCTTCTTCATGCTCTGAAAGTTTAGCACTAATAATAACAGGATTATCTTCTTTTCATCAAGATAAGCATATTTAAGAGTATCAGGCAATGGTTTAAGCTCAACACGGGATCACCCTTGGGTGGAGGAGGATCCCCTAGGATTTCAACAAGCAAATTGTGTTTCAGAATAGGTCCCTGTTTAAAGAATACTTCATCTATTTCCCTTCTTTCATTCGTAAACATATCATTTTCATGGTCTAGCAAAAATTGTTCTAAAGGATCTCTAGGAGGCACGGCAATAGAAGCAAGACCAATAATGTCATCTTTACTAGGTAGTTCCTCATCACGGGGTTGTCTACAAACTTTAGAAAAGTTAAACTCATGAGACATATCATCCAAACCAATAGTAACAACATCCTTTTCGCAGTCTATCTTAGCATTAACAGTATTCAAGAAGGGTCTACCGAATATAATAGGACAAAAGCTATCTTGTGGGGAACCAAGAACAAGAAAATCAGCAGGATATTTAGTTTTTCCACACAAGACTTCAACATCTCTAACAATCCCAATTGGTGAAATAGTATCTCTATTGGCAAGTTTAATTGTAACATATATATCTTCTAACTCAGCAGGTGCAATATCATGCATAATTTCTTTGTATAAAGAAATAGGTATTGCGCTAGCACTAGCACCCATATCACACAAGCCATGATAACAACGATATCCTATTTTAACAGAAATAACAGGCATGCCTACCACAGGTCTATGTTTGTCTTTAGCACCAGGTTTAGCAATTCTAGCAGTTTCCTCACAGAAATAAATAACATGCCCATCAATATTATTAGCCAAGAGATCTTTAACCATAGCAATATTAGGTTCAACCTTAATTTGCTCAGGAGGTGCATAAGTTCTAATATTGCTTTTACGAACCACAGTTGAAGCTTTAGCATGATCCTTTATCCTAACAGGGAAAGGTGGTTTCTCAACATAAGCAGTAGGAACAATAGGATCATTATAAGTGATACTCTTTTCTTCAACTTTAATAGGTTCAACTACTTTTACTTCTATGGGAGGATGATATTTAAACCACTTCTCCTTAGGGAGATCAATGTGAGAAGGAAAAGATTCACAAAGAGAAGCTACTATCTCAGAGTCAAGTCCATATTGAGTGCTAAATTTACAGAAAACATCGGTATCCATAAAAGATTTAACACAATCAAACTTAGGTGTTATACCTGACTCCTTACCTTCGTCGAGGTCCCAATCTTCAGAGTTGCGTTTAATTCTCTTCAATAAATCCCATTTGAATTCAATAGTCTTCATCATAAAAGAACCAGTACAAGAAGTATCGAGCATGGAGCGATTGTTGTAAAAAGGCCGAGCATAATTTTTTTGAATAATCATTTATCTTGAGAGCTTATGATTGGGGCATGAATATAACATTGACTTAAGCCTCCCCCAAGCTTGAGCTATGCTTTCTCCTTCGCGAGGCCAAAAATTATATATATAATTACGATCACGATTAACAAGATGCATAGGATAAAACTTCTGATGATATTCCAATTTCAATCGCTTGTAGTCCCATGATCCCTTATCATCACATAGCCTATACCATGTCAACGCATCTCCCTTCAAAGATAAAGGGAAGACCTTCTTCTTGATAACATCATCGGGCATACCTGCAAGCTTAAATAATCCACATACTTCATCCACATAGATTAAGTGTAAACTGGGATGCAATGTTCCATCTCCTGCAAAAGGATTAGCTAGCAGTTTCTCTATCATACCCGAAGGAATTTCAAAGTAAACATTTTCAGTAGGTTCAGTAGGTTGAGGAGCAACTCTTTGCTCTACTGGTCGGGGTGAAGATACCCCGAACAAGCCCCACAGAAGATTACTTTCCATAGTAACAAGTGACAGTAAACTTCAGCACACTATATAAAATTTTCCTTACCAAATTCCACCTACCAAAGGCGCTTCACTCCCCAGCAACGGTGCTAGAAAAGAGTCTTAATGACCCACAAGTATAGGGTATCTATCATAGTCCTTTCGATAAGTAAGAGTGTCGAACCCAATGAGGAGCAGAAGGAAATGATAAGCGGTTTTCAGCAAGGTATTCTCTGCAAGCACGGAAATTATCGAAACATGTGGTTTTGTGATAAACTAATTTGTAACGGGTAACAAGTAACAAGTGTAAAAAAAGTGTAGCAAGATGGACCAATCCTTTTTATAGCAAAGGACAAGCCTGGACAATTTCTTATATGAAGGAAAATGGTCCCGAGGACACATGGGAATTATCGTCAAGCTAGTTTTCATCACGTTCATATGATTCGCGTTCGGTACTTTGACAATTTGATATGTGGGTGGACCAGTGCTTGGGTGCTGTCCTTACTTGGACAAGCATCCCACTTATGATTAAATCCTATTGCAAGCATCCGCAACTACAAAAGAAGTATTAAGGTAAACCTAACCATAGCATGAAACATATGGATCCAAATCAGCCCCTTACGAAGCAACGCATAAACTAGGGTTTAAGCTTCTGTCACTCTAGCAACCCATCATCTACTTATTACTTCCCAATGCCTTCCTCTAGGCCCAAATAATGGTGAAGTGTCATCTGGTCGACGTTCACATGACAACACTAGAAGAGAGACGACATACATCTCATCAAAATATCGAACGAATACCAAATTCACATGATTACTAATAGCAAGACTTCTCCCATGTCCTCAGGAACAAACGTAACTACTCACAAAGCATATTCATAAGAGGGGTATTAATATGCATAATGGATCTGAACATATGATCTTCCACCAAATAAACCAACTAGCATCAACTACAAGGAGTAATCAACACTACTAGCAACCCACATGTACCAATCTGAGGCTATGGGACAATGATTGGATACAAGAGATTAACTAGGGTTTGAGAGGAGATGGTGCTGGTGAAGATGTTGATGGAGATTGGCCCCCTCCCGATGAGAGGAGCGTTGGTGAAGACGTTGGCGATGATTTGCCCCTCCCGGAGGGAAGTTTCCCCGGCAGAATAGCTTTGCCGGAGCCCTCGATTGGTTCCGCCAAGGTTCTGCCTCGTGGCGGCGAAGTTTCTTCCCGAAAGCTTTATTATTATTTTTCCTCGGACAAAATACTTCATATAGCAGAAGATGGGCACCGGAGGGCCACCAGGGGGCCCACGAGACAGGGGGGCGCGCCCAGGGGGGTAGGGCGCGCCTCCCACCCTCGTGTCTAGGGTGTGGCCCCCCTCTGGTAGTTTCTTCGTCCAGTATTCTTTATTAATTCAAAAAATGACTTCCGAGAAGTTTCAGGACTTTTGGAGCTGTGCAGAATAGGTCTCTAATATTTTCTCCATTTCAAGCCTAGATTTCCAGCTGCCGGCATTCTCCCTCTTCATGTAAACCTTGTAAAATAAGAGAGAATAGACATAAGTATTATGACATAACGTGTAATAACAACCCATAATGCAATAAATATCAACATAAAAGCATGATGCAAAATGGACGTATCATGTTTCTATTAATCAACCTGCATGCACTCCTCTTCAAAACCTCGCATAAAAAACAGATATCTCATCTTATGCCGAGAGAGAAAGAGAGAGACGCCTTAGGATTGAACATATTCAAACGAGTTGTGATTGTGTGAGCACTGAGGCGACACCGTCGGCGAGGGTGGAAAGAAGGATAAGCGGAAACACAAATGGGATGCCATGTGTTGAGATAAAGGACGTGGACTGCTACCTCTTGAGCTTGCGTTGATTTTCCCCGAAGAGGAGAGGATGATGCAGCAGAGTAGCATAAGTATTTCCCTCAGTTTTTTAGAACCAAGGTATCAATCCAGTAGGAGGCCATGCTCAAGTCCCTCGTACCTGCACAAAACGATAACAACTCGCAACCAACGCGATTAGGGGTTGTCAATCCCTTCACGGTCACTTACGAGAGTGAGAACTGATAGATAATGTTTTTGGTATTTTTGATATAGAGATGCAAAGTGAAAAGTAAAAAGCGAAGTAAAAAGCAAAGTAAGATTAAAGTGATGGAGATTGATATGATGAGAATAGACCCAGGGGCCATAGGTTTCACTAGTGGCTTCTCTCAAGAGCATAAGTATTCTATGGTGGGTGAACAGATTACTGTTGAGCAATTGACAGAATTGGGCATAGTTATGAGAATATCTAAGGTATGATCATGTATATAGGCATCACGTCCGTGACAAGTAGACCGAAACGATTCTGCATCTACTACTATTACTCCACTCATCGACCGCTATCCAACATGCATCTAGAGTATTAAGTTAGAAACAGAGTAACGCTTTAAGCAAGATGACATGATATAGAGAGATAAATTCATACAATATGAAATAAACCCCATCTTGTTATCCTTGATGGCAATGATGCAATACGTGCCTTGCTGCCCCTTGTGTCACTGGGAAAGGACACCGCAAGATCGAACCCAAAGCTAAGCACTTCTCCCATGGCAAGAAGAACCAATCTAGTAGGCCAAACCAAACTGATAATTGGAAGAGACTTGCAAAGATAACCAATCATACATAAAAGAATCCAGAGAAGATTCAAATATTATTCAAAGATAGACTTGATCATAAACCCACAATTCATCGATCTCAACAAACACACCGCAAAAAGAAGATTACATCGAATAGATCTCCACAAGAGAGGGGGAGAACTTTGTATTGAGATCCAAAAAGAGAGAAGAAGCCATCTAGCTACTAACTATGGACCCGAAGGTCTGAGATAAACTACTCACACTTCATCGGAGAGGCTCTGATGATGTAGAAGCCTTCCGTGATGACGACCCTCTCCGACGGAGCTCCAGAACAGGCCCCAAGATGGGATCTCGTGGATACAGAAGGTTGCGGCGGTGGAATTAGGTTTTTGGCTCCTGTTCTGATTGTTTGGGGGTACGTAGGTATATATAGGAGGAAGGAGTACGTCGGTGGAGCTTTGAGGGGCCCACGAGGCAGGGGGCGCGCCCTAAGGGGGGGGCGCCCCCCACCCTCGTGACCGCCTCTTCGATGCCTTGGCGTAGGGTCCAAGTCCTCTGGATCACGTTCGGTGAGAGAATCACGTTCCCTAAGATTTTATTCCGTTTGGACTCCGTTTGATATTCTGTTTCTCCAAGACACTAAAATAGGCAAAAAAACAGCAATTCTAGGCTGGGCTTCCGGTTAATAGGTTAGTCCCAAAAATAATATAAAAGTGGAAAGTAAAGCCCAATATAGTCCAAAACAGTAGATAATATAGCATGGAGCAATCAAAAATTATAGATACGTTGGAGACGTATCAGGCATCCCCAAGCTTAATTCCTGCTCATCCTCGAGTAGGTAAATGATAAAAAGAGATTTTTTTTGATGCGGAGTGCTACTTGGCATAATTTCAATGGAAAACTTCTTAATTGTGGTATGAATATTCAGATTTGAAAGATTCAAGACAAAAGTTCATATTGACATAAAAATAATAATACTTCAAGCATACTAATAAAGCAATTATGTCTTCTCAAAATAACATGGCCAAAGAAAGTTATCCCTACAAATTCATATAGTCTGGTTATGCTCCATCTTCACCACACAAAGTATTTAAATCATGCACAACCCCGATGACAAGCCAAGCAATTGTTTCATACTTTAACATTTTCAAAACATTTTCAACCTTCACGCAATACATGAGCGTGAGCCATGGATATAGCACTATATGTGGAATAGAACGGTGGTTGTGGAGAAGACAAAAAGAGGGGAAGATAGTCTCACATCAACTAGGCGTATCAACGGGCTATGGAGATGCCCATTAATAGATATCAATGTGAGTGAGTAGGGATTGCCATGCAACGGATGCACTAGAGCTATTAGTATATGAAAGCTCAACAAAAGAAACTAAGTGGGTGTGCATCCAATTCGCTTGCTCACGAAGACCTAGGGCATTTTGAGGAAGCCCATCATTGGAATATACAAGCCAAGTTCTATAATGAAAAATTCCCACTAGTATATGAAAGTGACAACATAGGAGACTCTCTATGATGAAGATCTTGGTGCTACTTTGAAGCACAAGTGTGGTAAAAGGATAGTAGCATTGTCCCTTCTCTCTTTTTCTCTCATTTTATTTTTATTTTTTTGGGCCTTCTCTTTTTTTATGGCCTTTTTTTTATTCCTCACTTGGTACAATGCTCTAAAAAATGATGATCATCACACTTTTATTTTTCTTACAACTCAACAATTACAACTCGATACTTAGAACAAGATATGACTCTATATGAATGCCTCCGGCGGGGTACCGGGATATGCAATGAATCAAGAGTGACATGTATGAAAGAATTATGAATGGTGGCTTTGCCACAAATACGATGTCAACTACATGATCATGCTAGCAATATGACAATGATGGAGCGTGTCATAATAAACCGAACGGTGGAAAAGTTGCATGGCAATATATCTCGGAATGGCTATGGAAATGCCATGATAGATAGGTATGGTGGCTGTTTTGAGGAAGATATATGGTGGATGTATGATACCGGCGAAAAGTGCGCGGTATTAGAGAGGCTAGCAATGGTGGAAGGATGGGAAAAAGTGTGTATAATCCATGGACTCAACATTAGTCATAAAGAACTCATATACTTATTGCAAAAATTTAGAAGTTATCAAAGCAAAGTATTACGCGCATGCTCCTAGGGGGATAGATTGGTAGGAAAAGACCATCGCTCGTCCCCGACCGCCACTCATAAGGAGGACAATCAATAAACACCTCATGCTCCGACTTTGTTACATAACGGTTCACCATACATGCATGCTACGGGAATCACAAACTTCAACGCAAGTATTCTTTAAATTCACAACTACTTCCACTAGCATGACTCTAATATTATCACTTCCATATCTCAAAACAATTATCATGCTTCAATCTTTTCTTAGTATTCAACGCACTCAAAAGAAATTTCCACAAATCATGAATACCAAGCATATTAATATTAAGCAATTTACCATGCTATTAAGGCTCTCAAAATGATCTAAGTGAAGCATGAGAGATCAATAGTTTCTTTAAAACAAGTCCACCGCCGTGCTCTCAAAAAATCTAAGTGAAGCACATAGAACAAAATTATCACGCTCAAAAGATATAAGTGAAGCACATAGAGCAAAACTGCCTAGCTCAAAAGATATAAGTGAAGCACAAAGAGTATTCTAACAAATTTTAATTCATAGATGGCTCTCTCAAAGGTGTGTACAGCAAGGATGATTGTGGCACACTAACAAACAAAGACACAAATAATACAAGACGCTCCAAGCAAAACACATATCATGTTGGTGAATAAAAATATAGCTCCAAGTAAAATACCGATGGAAGTAGACGAAGGAGGGGATGCCTTCCGGGGCATCCCCAAGCTTTGACTTTTTGGTGTCCTTGGATTATCTGGGGGGTGCCATGGGCATCCCCAAGCTTAGGCTCTTTCCACTCCTTGTTCCATAATCCATCAAAAGATTTCACCCAAAACTTGAAAACTTCACAACACAAAACTCAATAGAAATCTCGTGAGCTCCGTTAGAGAAAGAAAACAAAAGACCACTTCAAGGTACTGTAATGAACTCATTCTTTATTTATATTGGTGTTAAACCTACTGTATTCCAAGTTCTCTATGGATAATAACCTCCAATACTAGCCATAGATTCATCAAAATAAGCAAACAACACGCAAAAAACAGAATCTGTCAAAAACAGAACAGTCTGTAGTAATCTGTAACTAACGCAAACTTCTGGAACTCCAAACAATCTACCAAAATTAGAAGACCTAGAATTTTTTTATTGATCAGCAGCAATTGTAATGAGAATTTTATCACGTTCTGGTGATTTTTAATAATTCAGGCACTAAGCGCAAAGTTTCTGGAAATTACAGCAAGATCAAATAACTATCATCCAAGAAGATCCAATAGGTCTAGCTTGGCACAAACACTAATTAAAACACAAAACCACATCTAAACAGAAGGTAGATAGGTTATTTATTCCTAAACAGAAGCAAAAACAAAAAAACTCAAAATAAAATTGGGTTGCCTCCCAACAAGCGCTATCGTTTAACGCCCCTAGCTAGGCATAAAAGCGAGGATAGATTTAGGTATTGCCATCTTTGGTAGGCAATCCATAGGTAGATCTCATGATAGTTTCATATGGCAATCTTATTTTCTTTCTAGGAAAGTGTTCCATGCCCTTTTTTAATGGAAATTGAAATCTAATATTCCCTTCCTTCATATCAATAATCGCACCAACCGTTCTAAGGAAAGGTCTACCAAGAATAATAGGGCAAGAAGGATTGCAATCTATATCAAGAATGATACAATCTACGGGCACATAATTCCTATTTGCAATAATAAGAACATCATTAATTCTACCCATAGGTTTTTTTATAGTGGAATCCGCAATATGCAAATTTAGAGAGCAATCGTCAAAATCATGGAAATCTAGCAAATCACACAAGGTTTTGGGGATAGTGGAGACACTAGCACCCAAATCACACAAAGCATAAAACTCATGATATTTAATTTTAATTTTAATAGTTGGTTCCCACTCATCATAGAGTTTTCTAGGGATGGAAACTTTCAACTCAAGTTTTTCTTCATAGGATTACATCAAGGCATCAACAATGTGTTCGGTAAAGGCTTTCTTTTGACTATAAGCATGAGGAGAATTTAGCACGGATTGCAACAAGGAAATACAATCAATTAGAGAGCAAATTTCATAATTAAATTCCTTGAAATCCAATATAGTGGGTTTAGCAAAATCTAGGATTTTATTTCTTTCAATCACACTTTCACCAATTTCATCATAAAGGTCTAAATACTCCGAATTTTTAGAACGCCTTCTAGGTAAAGGAAGATCATATTCAGTTTCATCAAGATTCATATTGCAATAAAAAGATTTGATAGGGGACACATCAATAACTTTTAGATCTTCATCTTGATTTTCATAGGAATTGGAAGAACACGCTTTAATAAAGGCATCTTTCGTAGCACGCATCCTAGCGGTTCTTTCCTTGCACTCATCAATGGAAATTATCATGACTTTGAGAGACTCATTGATATCATGCTTGGGAGGAATAGATCTAAGCTTTAAAGAATCAACCTCAAGTGAAATTCTATCAACGTTCCTAGCCAAATCATCAACTTTAAGCAATTTCTCTTCAAGCAAAGCATTGAAATTCTTTTGTGAATTCATAAACTCTTTGACACTATTCTCAAATTCAGAGGGCATCTTATTAAAGTTTCCATAAGAGTTGTTGTAGGAATTTCCATAATTATTAGAAAGATTACTAGGATAAGGCCTAGGATTAAAATTCCCTCTATACGCGTTGTTGCCAAAATTATTCCTACCAACAAAATTCACATCTATAGATTCATTATTATTCTCAATCAAAGTAGACAAAGGCATATCATTAGGATCAGAAGAAACACTTTTAGTAGCAAATAATTTCATAAGTTCATCCATCTTTCCACTCAAAACATTGATTTCTTCTATCGCATGCACTTTTTTGTTAGTAGATCTTTCAGTGTGCCATTGAGAATAATTAACCATAATATTATCTAGGAGTTTAGTAGCATCTCCTAAAGTGATTTCCATAAAAGTGTCTCCCGCGGCCGAATCTAAAATTCTAGAAGCAAAATTCAATCCGCCATAAATTTTTTGTATAATCATCCATAAGTTCAAACCATGTGTAGGACAATTACGTAGAATTAATTTCATTCTTTCCCAAGCTTGTGCAACATGTTCATGATCAAGTTGCTTAAAATTCATAATATCGTTTCTAAGAGCGATAATCTTAGCGGGAGGAAAATACTTAGAGATAAAAGCATCTTTGCACTTGTTCCAAGAATCAATACTATTTTTAGGCAAAGACGAAAACCAAGCTTTAACACGATCTCTAAGCGAAAAAGGAAATAACTTCAATTTAACGACATCATTATCGACATATTTTTTCTTTTGCATATCACATAAATCAATGAAGCTATTAATATGAGTAGCGGTATCTTCACTAGGAAGGCCGGCGAATTGAACTTTCATAACAAGATTCAACAAAGCAGTATTGATTTCACAAGATTCAGTATTGGCAAGAGGAGCAATCAGAGTGCTAAGGAAATCATTATTATTGGTATTGGTGAAGTCACACAATTTGGTAGTATCTTGAGCCATCGTGACAAACAAGCAATTCAACACACGAGCAAACAAAAGGCAAGCGAGAAAAAAGGCAAACGGAAAAAGGAAAGGAGAAGGAGAAGGAGAGGGCAAATAAAACGGCAGGGGTGAAGTGGGGGAGAGGAAAACGAGAGACAAATGGCAACTAATGTAATGCGAGAGATATGGATTGTGATGGGTACTTGGTATGTTGACTTTTTGGGTAGACTCCCCGGCAACAGCGCCATAAATTCTTCTTGCTACCTCTTGAGCTTGCGTTGGTTTTCCCCGAAGAGGAGAGGATGATGCAGCAGAGTAGCGTAAGTATTTCCCTCAGTTTTTGAGAACCAAGGTATCAATCCAGTAGGAGGCCACACTCAAGTCCCTCGTACCTGCAAAAAACGATAGCAACTCGCAACCAACGCGATTAGGGGTTGTCAATCCCTTCAGGTCACTTACGAGAGTGAGAACTGATAGATAATGTTTTTGGTATTTTTGATATAGAGATGCAAAGTGAAAAGTAAAAAAGCAAAGCAAGATTAAAGTGATGGAGATTGATATGATGAGAATAGACCCGAGGGCCATAGGTTTCACTAGTGGCTTCTCTCAAGAGCATAAGTATTCTACGGTGGGTGAACAAATTACTGTTGAGCAATTGACAGAATTGAGCATAGTTATGAGAATATCTAAGGTATGATCATGTATATAGGCATCACGTCCGTGACAAGTAGACCGAAACAATTCTGCATCTACTACTATTACTCCACTCATCGACCGCTATCCAGCATGCATCTAGAGTATTAAGTTAGAAACAGAGTAACGCTTTAAGCAAGATGACATTATGTAGAGAGATAAATTCATGCAATATGAAATAAACCCCATCTTGTTATCCTCAATGGCAACGATGCAATACGTGCCTTGCTGCCCCTTCTGTCACTGGGAAAGGACACCGCAAGATCGAACCCAAAGCTAAGCACTTCTCCCATGGCAAGAAGAACCAATCTAGTAGTCCAAACTAAACTGATAATTCAAAGAGACTTGCAAAGATAACCAATCATACATAAAAGAATTCAGAGAAGATTCAAATATTATTCAAAGATAGACTTGATCATAAACCCACAATTCATTGGTCTCAACAAACACACCGCAAAAAGAAAATTACATCGAATAGATCTCCACAAGAGAGGGGGAGAACTTTGTATTGAGATCCAAAAAGAGATAAGAAGCCATCTAG
The DNA here is from genome assembly GCA_032464435.1 of Aegilops umbellulata. Taxonomy (NCBI): domain Eukaryota; kingdom Viridiplantae; phylum Streptophyta; class Magnoliopsida; order Poales; family Poaceae; genus Aegilops; species Aegilops umbellulata. Next base: position 365,870,380 of record CP136054.1, on the reverse strand, counting down.
CTACTAACTATGGACCCGAAGGTATAAGATAAACTACTCACACTTCATCGGAGAGGCTATGATGATGTGGAAGCCTTCCGTGATGACGGCCCTCTCCGGCGGAGCTCCGGAACATGCCCCAAGATGGGATCTCGTGGATACAGAAGGTTGCAGCGGTGGAATTAGATTTTTGGCTCCTGTTCTTATCGTTTGGGGGTACGTAGGTAGATATAGGAGGAAGGAGTACGTCGGTGGAGCTTCAAGGGGCCCACGAGGCAGGGGGCGCGCCCTAAGGGGGGGCGCCCCCACCCTCGTGACCGCCTCTTCGATGCCTTGGCGTAGGGTCCAAGTCCTCTGGATCACGTTCGATGAGAGAATCACGTTCCCGAAGATTTTATTCCGTTTGGACTCCGTTTGATATTCTGTTTCTCCGAAACACTGAAATAGGCAAAAAAACAGCAATTCTGGGTTGGGCCTCCGGTTAATAGGTTAGTCCCAAAAATAATATAAAAGTGGAAAGTAAAGCCCAATATAGTCCAAAACAGTAGATAATATAGCATGGAGCAATCAAAAATTATAGATACGTTGGAGACGTATCATGGACCTACTGAGGTCTTCAGTCATGGTTATTAGGTTAGGGGGTGGTTATTTTTTCTCATGCTGCAACACACTGGCACTTTTGCTAGTGTAGGGACGAAAGGGAGTAGCTATTAAGGGCATGTTTGCAAGCTGGCTACCTTCCTAAATTCTCCAACTCCCTCTCTGCCAACAAGGAAGCCAAATTCTCTGTAGAGTGGTGATGTGTCCTGTAGCACACAACCGCTCCTCTCGTCAGCATAGGTTGGTAGCCCATGATCGCTCAGATGTATTTTTGGGCCATGTAGCTATGCATTCGATAGAAGGCTCGATGGAGCATCTCACCTGGCTGCTGGTGGTGAGCAAAGGAGGGAGTTGAGCAGGCAGGTCAGGCATCCGAGTGTGATGAGGATGGGGCCGTTGTAGGGGAACATGATATGTAAAATAATATTGTTTTACCACGCACAATCCAACCAACATCACTATAGAGGTGTAGGTAACACATCAAAGATGTTGACTATTTCAATGTAGCCCTTTGATTTTCATGACTAAGTTATACCTCCCAGCCATGAGAGTTTCTGCTTGCAACAATCCATCCGATCTAGTGTCGAAGGTTACAACGTCTCCAAGGTGTTCACACATACCGAAATTGAAACACGTGGACCAACACAAAGAGCAACAAAGAAGAACTAGATCTAATCTGGAGAGAAAGAAAGGTGGCTAACTAGAGTGTCCAGGACACAACCAACATGAGAGGGTTGACTAGAGGCTTTGGGGTTTCTCTACTGGTGCGCCCATGGTCCCCTTATATAGGTGGCTAGGAGGAGGATGGTTGACCAACCCAGGAAGTGGACTCCTCCTAGGGTTTTCTTTCCCTCCAAAGCATGGTGGATTCATCTGACTTGGGCCCTATTTAGGTGCCTTGCCCCCCCCCCACAAAAAAGGGGACCAACCTAACACAAACCTTTCATAATTTTTTAAAACCTTCTGAGCCCATCCGGTAACACAAACCTTTCATAATTTTTGAAAACCTCCCAAGCCCATCCGGAAGCTTTGCAGATATCATTGGACACATCAAGACCTTTTGAAACGTTTTTGAAACCTTCTGAAACACTTTCAAACCCTTCTCTTTCATTCTCCATTAGATTCTAGAATACCTTAATGTTGCTGAACCTTAAGCATGTGATCCTATATGTTCGAGCATATGTGGACATGTTTGGAACACCTTCCGTCAATAATTATTAGCAGGATTTGGACACCCAAAATAGTTCCCACATGCCATCCAAGATCTTTACCGAGCGAACCTTGTATTGTCAGATACAACTTCCTTTGCCTCACGATACGTTACATAATCTGACGCAAGATGTTAGCAGCTATCCTCGTGATCAACACCTTGATCACTATACCTAGTTATCCTCGTTATCGGTTGTTACTCTTTTCTCTTTTCCTTATTTTAGTATCCCCATGACTAACTCCTCACTCATTACTTGGCCGGACAATGCTGGGCACTGTAATCCCGAGTGGACTATATCTCTCCATCGCTGGAGGGGCAAATCCTAGTCCTCACATATCTAGTACCACAACATACTTTCTGGTGTCTTGAAAGTAACCTATATAGTTACCTAGTTCCGTAGTAACATTGGGAAACCCCAAGAGACCACTCGATATCTAGGTCCAGAATATTCTTATGGTCTAAGAGTGCAATCAAGAACACATCATGAGAAAATACCCACAACAATATTTCATAAATTGGGTGTATCCAACACAAGTGTTACCCTAACAATGTGTTCTCATTATTGCTGACATCTTTTTTACATTAATAATGCCCATGACCAGGAAAGCAATACATTAGCTAGTTCAAATGCCTTATTAGGGATCTGTTATAGTGCTTATTATTCCACACATCAACTAGGTTTTCCTTTGAATATCATATTCAAGAACTATTCAGAAGCTAGTCTAATTTAGGACTTTCCAATCTATTTTTATCTTACCTAATTCTATCTATGCCATGCAATTCTAGCATAGAAAATTAAAATTAATCATGAACATGGAAATAGAATATAAAAACTATATTATTGGTTTTAGGGCATATTTCCAACACAGGTGGTACTCATGGATGGTACAACCAATATATAGAATATGGGGTGGGAAACCTGCTACGGTATCACGAAGCACCAGTGCTATGTCAGACGGGGTGGTAGGTAGGGGGGCTTCTAGGGTTAGGAGACGGGTGAATAAAGGGGATGAGTCAGAGAAGAAAGTCACTTTGTGAAGCTGGCTCTATGGAGCTGTGGTGTTCAGCCTCGCTCCATGTGCGAAGCATGGACAGCTCCCGAACGGGCCCTTATTTTTTGTCTTTCAGAGTGATGGGGGGGCTTCCCCGCTGGTTGTCAAATGGTGTCGTACTAAAATCATACATGAAAAACTTTACACATAATAGTGCTCTAACTCAAAAGATGACAACCATATTATAGAGTGTCACACTTGGGTGAGAATACAGAGAAGAAACACGAGCATATAGGCTATCAGGGAACTACAATGAAGAACGTCAACCACACTAAACATGGGTGCAAAGAAAGAAGAGGAAATGCTAAGGCATCGAGGCCCTACAAATCTAAAGCAAGATACTAGAACATCCTATTTTTTTCAAAAGGCCACATTGCCAAATTTGCACTAAAGATTAGAGTTTCAACATCTCGAGTCTTCATAAAATAAGTCAAGCTAGCTATCTGATTGATTATCTTGTTGATGCCATCCACTTTCCCTCTAAAAAATGGAAGCCCTAAAGGTGGGATATTCACTGGAAGAGAACCAAGACATCCAAAGAAGAATGAATCTATGATCTTTCCAACCCAACTTCCCAGCACAAAGTGGACCAGACCCATCAACAACGTCAAACATTCATGCCTTGGCTCCTAGTTTCACTAGTTATCAGCACCAAGATGGACAATATGCTGGAAATATGCCCTAGAGGCAATAATAAAATAGTTAAGATTATATTTCCTTGTTCATGATAATTGTCTATTGTTCACGCTATAATTGTATTAACCGGAAACCGTAATACATGTGTGAATGCATAGACCACAACATGTCCCTAGTGAGCCTCTAGTTGACTAGCTCGTTGATCAATAAATGGTTGTGGTTTCCTGACCATGGACATTGGATGTCGTTGATAACGGGATCACATCATTAGGAGAATGATGTGATGGACAAGACCCAATCCTAAGCATAGCACAAGATCGCGTAGTTCGTTTGCTAGAGCTTTTCTAATGTCAAGTATCATTTCCTTAGACCATGAGATTGTGCAACTCCCGGATACCGTAGGAATGCTCTGGGTATATCAAACGTCACAACGTAACTGGGTGGCTATAAAGGTGCACTACAGGTATCTCTGAAAGTGTCTGTTGGGTTGGCACAAATCAAGACTGGGATTTGTCACTCCGTATGATGGAGAGGTATCTATGGGCCCACTCGGTAATGCATCATCATAATGAGCTCAATGTGACTAAGGAGTTAGTTACGGGATCATGTGTTACGGAGCGAGTAAAGAGTCTTGCCGGTAATGAGATTGAACGAGGTATAGGGATACTGACGATCGAATCTCGGGCAAGTAACATACCGATGGACAAAGGGAATTGTATACAAGATTGATTGAATCCCGACATCGTGGTTCATCCAATGAGATCATCGTGGAACATGTGGGAGCCAATATGGGTATCTAGATCCCGCTATTGGTTATTGGCCAGAGAGGTTTCTCGGTCATGTCTGCATGGTTCCCGAACCCGTAGTGTCTACACACTTAAGGTTCGGTGACGCTAGAGTTGTAATGAGAATTGTATGTGGTTACCAAAAGTTGTTCAGAGTCTCCAATGAGATCCCGGACGTCACGAGGAGTACCGGAATGGTCCGGAGGTAAAGATTTATATATGGGAAGTCCTATTTTGGCCACCGGAAAATGTTCGGGATTTTTTGGTATTGTACCGGGAAGGTTCTAGAAGGTTCAGGAGTGGGGTCCACCTGCATGGGAGGACCCACATGAATGTGGGTAGTGGGGGCAAGGCCCCACACCCCTGGTCAAGGCGCACCAAGATCCCCCCTTAGAAGTAATAATATCATATCCCAAAGGGATAAGATCAAGATCCCTAAAAAGGGGGATAAGAATCGGTGGGGAAGGGAAAGGATGGGATTTATTTCCTCCCACCTTTGAAAACGCCCTAATGGACTTGGAGGGAAAGAAACAAGCCCCCTCCACCCCTATATATAGTGGGGAGGTGCATGGGAGCTGCACCCCTTGCCCCTGGCGCAGCCCTCCCCCTCCAACTCCTCCTCCTCCTCCGTTGAGCGTAGCGAAGCTCTGCCGCAGAACCACGAGCTCCACCACCACGCCGTCGTGCTGCCAGAATTCTCCCTCAACTTCTCCTCTGCCCTTTCTAGATCAAGAAGGAGGAGACGTCCCCGGGCTGTACATGTGTTGCACGCGGAGGCGCCGTCTGTTCGGCACTTGGATCGGATCTTCCGCGATTTGAATTGCCGCGAGTACGACTCCATCAACCGCGTTCTTGTAGTGCTTCCGCTTAGCGATCTTCAAGGGTATGAAGATGCACTCCCTCTCTCTCGTTGCTAGCATCTCCTAGATGTATCTTGGTGACACGTAGGAATTTTTTTGAATTATTACTACGTTACCCAACAGTGGCATCATGAGCTAGGTCTATGCGTAGATTCTATGCACGAGTAGAACACAAGTAGTTGTGGGCGATTATTTGTTTAATTTGCTTACCATTACTAGTCCTATCTTGATTCGGCAACATTGTGGGATGAAGCGGCCCGTGCCGACCTTACACGTACGCTTACGTGAGACAGGTTCCACCGACTGACATGCACTTTTTGCATAAGGTGGCTAGCAGGTGTCTGTCTCTCCCACCTTAGTCAGATCAGATTCGATGAAGAGGGTCCTTAAGAAGGGTAAATAGCAATTGTCATATCACCATTGTGGCTTTTGCGTAGGTAAGAAACGTTCTTGCTAGAAACCCATAGCAGCCACGTAAAACATGCAACAACAATTAGAGGACGTCTAACTTGTTTTTGCAGGGTATATGCTATGTGATGTCATACGGCCAAAAGGATGTGATGAATTATATATGTGATGTATGAGATTGATCATGTTTTTGTAATAGGGATCACAACTTGCATGTCGATGAGTATGACAACCGACACGAGCCATAGGAGTTGTCTTAATTTATTATACGACCTGCGAGTCAATGTAAACGCCATGTAATTACTTTACTTTATTGCTAACCATTAGCCATAGTAGTAGAAGTAATAGTTGGTGAGAAAACTTCATGAAGACATGATGACAGAGATCATGGTGTCATGCCGGTGACGATGGTGATCATGCCGCGCCTCGAAGATGGAGATCAAAGGCGCAAGATGATATTGGCCATATCATGTCACTTTATGATTCGCATGTTGTCGGGGATATACCTATTTGAGTAAACCGGCCCAGGAGGGGCCGGGTTATGCAAAGAGTACTCATCATGAAGGAAGCCCAAGACCCAACGTCATGATGGTGGTTCAATAAAGGGTCTAAGGCCCATAGGTGATTCAAGGCCCATAGTGGTTAACCGCCATGACGGTATGACTTGTATTATAAGGTAGAATTAACTAGTCACCGAGCCGGACACTGTTTATGAGCCGACCGGGACTCTGTAGGCCGCAGGGCGTCAACCCGTGTATATAAGGGGACGACCCGCCGGCGGCTTAGGGCAAGAAAACAAGACATCAAGAGCCAGGCATAGCGTATCTCGCTCCCTGGTCATCGAAACCTCAAGCAATACCAACCCAACTAGACGTAGGCCTTCCTTCACCGCAAGGGGCTGAACTAGTATAAACTTCTCGTGTCCTTTGTCCCGATTAACCCCTTTAAGCTTCCTAGTTGCGATGGCTCCACGACTAAGTCCTTGCAAGAGGACATCTGCCGTGACAATTCCACGACAGTTGGCGCCCACCGTGGGGCCAGTGCACGATGGATTTGAGTTCTTGAAGGGCATTCGAAGGGCTTAAGGGATATGTAGTGGGCCGGATGACCAAGAGTCGTTGCGGCAAGATCTACATCGACAACGAAGGCTGGGGCCCCGACGCCGGCTCAATTGAGTACGGGTACCGGGTCCCCTTCGGCGGAATTCACGTCTTCATCGGCCGGATTGGTGAGCCGGGCCCTGAGCCGGACAACTGCACCGACCTCGTCGAGACGGCTCAGCATGCGAGACCCGCCCGAGCTCAACCCGTCGTGAAGCGTGCCTTTGTGGGTTGCATCCACGAAGGTGAACTTTCTGAAGGATCTGAAGAAGCTGGTGAGCCGGCCGTCCTCTCGGATGGTGATTCGTCCGCCGGTTCAACGGACTCGCTGTATCAAGTCCAAGATGGTATGCTTGGGGGCTGTTCCGATGGCAACACTATTCTGGACCCCTCTGAGTCACCAAATTTGGCAGGAGTCTTCATGGCTGGTACTCAACCCGGCCAAAATTCTACGGCTTCAGCAACAATAACGTCCGGGTTAGGAGCAGCCGGGGCAGGAGGCCCTGTGCGCTCACCGGCTCAGGTGTTGATGGATCTTATGGATAGGCTTATAGCCTTGTTGACTGTTACGGTCATCCCTGTGAATCAAGATGAGCATAACGCAGAGGTGGCACGGGTTCGTGAAGAGATCGCTCAGGCCAAGGAAACTTTATCAGCTGAAGATACTAGATTGGCCGTGGAGCGAGCGGCTTCGGACGCACGGGCGCAGCAGCTTTAGGCAGAGGCTTTTCAACTCACGTTGAGCCTGAACGCGTCTAATGAGGTGATGAGGAGGAGACATCAGAAGACTCAGTCCCGCTTACCTCAGATTTACGATCCCCGAAACCTCTTTGCTACACCCGGAGCCGGCCCAAGTAACCCGCTAGGGGCAGATCAGTTTATGACATCCGGAGCAGGAGGCCCGATTCAGCCTCAGGTGACGGCGCCTCGTCATGGCAATATGGCACCGCCCCGTTACGTGCCAATACCATCGGGTCACTTCTCCAACCCCATGGAGAACCTAATTGCAGCATCAGCATGTTTGGCGGCTCTTCCAGTAGATGGTGATGATCCGACTGCGGTGGAAACCCGGAGGATTAGGGAACTTGTCCAAACAGCGCTGGCTCAGCAAGAGACCTACTCCTACAGCCGGGATAGGATTCACTCAACTCCTCCGCCCTGGTTAGCTCCGCCTCGTCAAAACCGGAGCCCGAGTTACAGCAGACGCATGGAGTCGGAGGCCCTGTCAAGCAACGCTCAGCGACGGAACCAGCCCGGTGGATATAACCCGGTGCAGGATCGTATACGTTAGGAGGATGAATGGGCGGCTCAGCTAGCAGATCAGCAAGACATACCGGCTTATCCGAAGACTTCAATGGAGGCAGGAGTTGCTACTAGAACCGGAGGCGTTCCTTTTCTGGTACCGGCTCTACGCAATGTACGTCTGCCCAAGGATTTCAAGGGACCTCGAAAGGTGCCGAATTATACGGCCGACTTACAGCCTGGGGCGTGGATTGAAAGTTACAAGATGGCCATGGAGCTGCTGGAGGTTAGTGATGAAGCGATGGCTAAATACTTCACCATGATGTTGGATGGAACGGCCCGTTCTTGGTTAAAGGGTTTGCCACCCAATTCCATTAGTTCATGGGCAGAGCTGAAGGACCGTTCCATCCAAAACTTCAAAGACACTTGCAAGCAGTCTATGTCGATTGTGGACTTGACAAATTGTAAGCAGGAGGAGAGTGAATCTACGACTCATTGGGTGCGCCGGGTCAAAGAGATAATACATTCGTCTGACAAGATGGACGTCGGCTCAGCAGTTCTTATGCTGGAGAAGAATTGCCGCTTTGAACCACTCAGACAGAAGCTGGGGCGTCTTAAGCGCAATTGCAATGATATGGGGACGCTGATGGCGGCTTTAGTCAAATATGCCGATTCTGATAGTACCAAGGATCCCGCGTCTGATGAGGAAAAGACAGGGAAGGGAAAGAAGAACGGTAATGGAAAGGACCAGCAGCATAACCCGGCAAATCAAGGAGGCAATAAGCGTAAGGCGGACGGTAACCCGGAATTTGTGGCTAATGCACAAGGTAACAATCAGAAACGCAAGGGGAAACCGCCCCCTCGGTTCGGCAGGTCAGGTCCATCTCTTGAATAGCTACTCAATGAGCCTTGTACGAGGCATGGCACCCGGGAACATCCAGCGAGTCACTTATGGAAGGATTGTGCAATCATGAAGGCTTTCAAGAATTCCAACATGTTTGATGGTAACCAAGGCCCGGGCGGCGGTTCAGGAGCTGGCGACTTTCATGGCCCGGGCGGCGGTTCAGGTCCTGGCTTTCAGGGAAACCAGGGTGGTTATAACCAACAGCAGTCTGGTCAAGGAGGTCAGCAGCAGTAGCAGTCAGGTTATCAGAGCCATCCAAAACAGCTAAACAGTGGACAATATCACGTGTTCACCACAAGTTTGTGTAAACGTGATCAGAAGGTTCATAAGAGGGTTGTGAATTCTGTTGAACCAGCAGTCCCTCGTTACTTACGATGGTCAGAGCAACCCATTGTCTGGAGCAGGGAGGATCACCCTCCCCGGGTTGATAATCCGGGTCAACTGGCCCTAGTAGTAGCACCGCAGGTTGGTGGTTACAAATTCACTAAGGTGCTCATGGATGGAGGCAGCAACATCAACATCCTCTATTACGAGACCTTTCGGCGCATGGGCTTAACTGACAAGAACTTAAAAACTTCCAACACCGTCTTCCATGGAGTGGTGCCTGGTAAGTCGGCATATCCTGTGGGTAAGATTGAGCTGGAGGTAGCTTTTGGGGACGAGCATGATTCTAGGGCTGAGAAGTTAACCTTTGAGGTGGTCAAAATCAAGAGTCTGTATCACGCTTTGTTTGGGCAGCCGGCTTATGCCAAGTTCATGGCGCGGCCGTGTTATGTTTATTTACAGCTCAAGTCACGTTTGAGTTTTCTGGATGCTTACTCTGGTTATCATCAGATCAAAATGGCAGTTAAGGACCAGGAGAAGACAGCTTTCATCACTCCGTTTGGAGCCTTCTGCTATGTGTCTATGCCTTTTGGGCTCAAGAGTGCCCAGGCGACTTATCAGCGGTGTGTACAGAATTGTCTCCATAATCAGATTGGGCGCAATGTTCATGCGTTTGTGGATGACATAGTGGTGAAGTCCAGAGAGACGGAAACCTTGATATCTGATCTCAGGGAAACCTTTGATAACCTCCGGGTTTACAAGATGATGCTTAACCCGGGGAAGTGTGTATTTGGTGTACCTGCAGGCAAGCTTTTGGGATTCTTGGTCTCAAACAGGGGCATTGAAGCTAACCCAGAGAAGATCAAGGCAATCACCTCTTTGGCTAAGCCGGCGTGCATCAATGATGTTCAGCGACTAGCGGGTCGTGTTGCTGCTTTAAGCCGGTTCATAAGCCGACTAGGTGAGAAGGCCCTGCCGTTGTATCAGATGATGAAAAAGGCAGACACCTTTGTCTGGAGTGATGCTGCTAACGCCGCTTTTGAGGATTTGAAGAGGCAGTTATCTGAGCCGCCGGTCCTTGCAGCTCCTATTGACAAAGAGCCTTTGCTGTTATATGTGGCTGCTAATTCACGAGCCGTCAGCGTTGCAATTGTGGTGGAACGCAAGGAGGCCGGAAAGGAGCATCTGGTTCAACGCCCGGTTTATTATGTCAGTGAGGTGCTCATCGAGTCAAAGCAAAGGTACCCTCATTGGCAGAAGCTGGTTTATGGAGTGTTCATGGCAAGACGGAAGCTAAAACAGTATTTCCAAGGTCACCCTATTATGGTGGTAAGTTCTGCCCCCTTGGGAGACATCATCCAGAACAGAGAGGCCACAGGACGAGTCACCAAGTTGTCCATTGAGCTCGGGCCTCATGGTTTGAAGTATGTGCCACGTACTGCCATTAAGTCTCAAGCCTTGGTGGATTTTATCAATGACTGGACAGAGCTACAGGCACCTGAGGAGAAGCCCGATAACACATATTGGACGATTCACTTTGATGGATCTAGGCAGCTGGAAGGCTTGGGGGCTGGGGTCGTGTTAACTTCCCCTCGAGGTGACAAATTCTGTTATGTGCTCCAGCTTATGTTTCCTTGTACTAACAATGCAGCTGAGTATGAGGCCTTACTCCATGGTCTCCGGATGGCTAAGGAGATGAACTTGAGCCGGGTAAGGTGCTTAGGAGACTCAGACCTTGTGGCCCAACAGGTGTCAGGAAAGTGGGATTCCAAAGATCCCCTCATGGCGGCTTATCGTCGTGAAGTTGACGCGGTGGCTGGGCACTTCAAGGGTTATGTGGTGGAGCACATTGATCGAAGGAAGAATGAGGCGGCTGATGCCTTAAGCCGGCTAGGATCTCAGCGTAAGCCGGTGCCACCTAATACCTTTCTTGATGTTTTGCATAATCCTTTGGTTAAGTTACCTACAGAGGAAGATCTGGCAATACCAGACCCGGAGGCACAGCTGGTGGCGGCTCTCCACGTTATCCCGGATTGGACAGTACCTTATTTGGCTTACATGACCCGGGGAGAGTTGCCTGAAGATGAGACCTTGGCAAGACAAATCGTCCGGCGGTCCAAGTCTATGACAATTGTCAATGGCGAGTTACATCACTGCAGTGTCACTGGAGCGTTTCAACGTTGTGTGTCACCTATAGAGGGTCAGGAGATCCTCCAGGAGATTCATGAAGGTGATTGGGGTCATCACGCCGGCTCAAAATCTCTTGTGGCCAAAGCTTTCCGTCATGGGTTTTATTGGCTGACGGCTCATGCTGATGCGGAAGATCTGGTCAGTAAATGCGACGGATGTCAGAAGTTCTCACGACGAGCTCATGTGCCGGCTCAAGAATTGAGGATGATTCCAATTACTTGGCCGTTTGCAGTCTGGGGGCTTGACATGGTTGGACCTTTCAAAAGGTCTAAGGATAAAAAGACACACCTCTTGGTGGCAGTTGACAAGTTTACAAAGTGGATTGAGGCGGAGCCAGTCAGTAAGTGTGATGCAGCCACGGCGGTCCAGTTCATGAAAAAGGTGATTTTCCGTTTCGGCTTTCCACATAGTATCATAACTGATAATGACACTAACCTCTCCAAAGGAGCCATGGAAGAGTTCTGTCAACGAGAGCATATCCGGCTTGACGTTTCGGCTGTGGCTCATCCTCAGTCCAATGGTCAGGCGGAAAGAGCTAATCAAGAGATCTTGAAAGGTATCAAGCCCCGGCTCTTGGTCCCCTTACAACGGACGCCGGGTTGCTGGGTGGAGGAGTTACCCTCTGTACTGTGGAGCATCAACACTACACCTAATAGATCCACAGGTTACACACCTTTCTTCATTGTGTACGGAGCAGAGGCGGTTCTGCCAAGTGACATCCGACATGACTCACCTCGCGTGGCGGCTTACGTTGAGGCTGACAACGAAAAAGCTTGTCAAGATGCACTTGACCTGTTGGACGAAGAGCGAGACTTGGCAATAGCCCGCTCGGCGATTTACCAGCAAGACCTGCGCCGCTACCACAACCGTCGGGTTAGGTCCAGAACCTTTCAAGAAGGCGACTTAGTGCTCCGGCTCATCCAGGATCAATCCGACATGCACAAGCTATCCCCTCCTTGGGAAGGACCCTTTGTGGTCAGCAAGAATCTGAACAACGAATCATACTACCTTATTGACGTTCGAGAGCACAGAGACTCACGTAAGTCGGAGGAGGAGACCCGTCGGCCGTGGAACATCGCTCATCTTTGGCCTTACTATACTTGAGCCACCGGCTCTAATGTGTATATATTTCTACTATGTATATATTACATAAAGCAATAAAGCAGGACCTCTGTCCTTTTTTCCACTTCCACAAAAGGTTTATGTGTCTTCTTTGTCAGGTGGTGGAGATAACCAAGAGGAAGCGGGTCATATCTGAATCCGGCTTTTCCTTTGGTCTGGCTTATGATCATATCTGAATCTAGCCATGGTCACTTGGGGGCTTCCTGTTCAAACATAGGTCGTATTCGAACCAAAGAGAACATAGCTGTCGATACCCACTTGATCGGCATACTGCCAAACCCACTTGGGGGCTTCTTGATCATATTTGAATCATAGCTTAACCCCTTTGGGTCTGACGTGGATCGTATTCGAATCAACATCATTAAACAACTCTTATGGTCACTTGGGGGCTTCCTGTTCAAACATAGGTTGTATTCGAACCAAAGAGAACATAGCTGTGGATACCCACTTGATCGGCATCGCCACAGCCACTGGGGGCTATATGATCGTATCCGAATCTTAGCTTAACCCCTTTGGAACGGTTCACTGATCGTATTCGAATTAGAAGCCTTGTAAATTTTATTCATTATACTTGATTATCTTGAGAATCTCTTGAAATGCAATGGAGTGTACTGCCATCCTCCGGCTTAACATTGGTTACATCAGGTTGATAAGTACCAGGTGGACTTTATGTGTCAATTTTCAGGAGTTAAACTCAATCTGAGGGGTCGGGCTACATAAGCCGGAAAAATAACCGTAAGCATCACAGGTATATTATTATGATTATGACTGCTAAGCTTAATCATAAGTTGTCTTTCCTGTAATTATTCGGTATGTGCTCCGGGTTATCAAGGCTTACATGATCCTCATTGTGATAAGTCGCCAAGGGGCTTTTTGTTTGTCTTATGTGCAGGGCAATACAAGATATTTCTGCAAGGACATAACAGATTCATGTAAACTGCAAGTGCATAGTAACGGCGGCTTATGCAAGCATTAAGTGCCATAAGCATGCACGAAGGCATGGCAAAGTCAAAGTGTTTTCTACTCTATTACAAGACCCCCCGGGTCTGAATGATGAGGCATTGTTTTTTCTACCAAGGCATAAGCATGTGGCGCCTGGCGATTTACTCTTGGGGTTGACCTGAAGCTTCCGGGTTATCCTTCTCCGCCTCTTCGCCAGTTGCCTTGTCCTGGAAGGATGTTGATGCCCAGTCAATGCCACTCAAGGCTTCAAACTCAACTTCATCATCTATTAAACCGGTTGGGTCTACTTCAGGGGCAAAGGTATGCTTACGAATTGGAGGGATCAGGCTGACATCATCATAATGCGGTGTGGGGATTCTCAGATTTTCTTTGTCATAACCCGGCTGATACTTGGAGAGGTCAGTGTCATTCCCAATTTGAGTGGCCACAGGGCGTATGTCCCTCATGCAGCTGGTGAAGTCTTTTTGGTCAAACGCTGTGCCATCCTCCTTCAAACTTGGATACCCAAGAGCGATGTCGGCTGGGTCTAGCTCTGGTAACCAGGCCTTGGCCCGGCTCAAGGCAGCTATTGCTTCAGCTCTTGCTTGGGCCCGTCTCAACTCTTGAATCCGTTGGGGGAGCACAGCAAGCCGACGTAACACATCTTGCAAGAGGTGGGGCACGTCATTTGATAAGGCCACAACAGCCAAAGCACGTTGTGACCCGGTGTATAATTGTTCCACCAATGTATAGACGGCTTTCAGCTTGACTACCATGTCCCGCTGGAGGGTTTTACTTCTGGGGCCTGTGTTGTTAAACAAAGAGTAAGCCGGAAATGATAATTAGTTTGGTCGTCAAAGGAAGGATAACAGTATTTGAGGTTCACACAAAGGAAACGTACCAAAGATTGCTGAGACCATTCGAGATATCTGACACTTCAAGCCGGACATCTCGGTGTTTACCTTTGCAAGGGCTGTTTCGGCTACCTCAGCCCGGGTCACCAGAGAGGCCCTCTCATCAGTCCAGGATTTCTTCTCCGATTCAAAGTTCTTCTTCAACTTCTCTTGTTCAGAGACGCTGAGTTCAAACTTGGAGTTGGCATTTTGAGTTTCAAGTTCCTGGGCTGACAGGCGGCTTTTAAGGTCAGCAATCTCCGATTCAAATTGAATTATGGTAGCCTGCGTTATCCCGGGTTACAGTTAGCATCATGATAAATAATTTCAAAAGTCTCAAGCATTTTGCAAGCAAATACACTTGACACTTGGGGGCTAATGTGTACCGAAGCTTTCTACATTATTAAACCGGTTCTAATATTAAAGTCCCAAGCACTTTACAAGCAAAGATGCTTGGCACTTGGGGGCTAATGTGTATCGCAAGTTAAAGTCTACGGCATATTTCCTAATAAGCAGTAGACTTGGGGGCTGGTACAGTAAATATGATTGAAAGTAAGGAAGCATAAATCGTACCTCAGACTTTTGTTGTATTTGTTTCACCATGTCAATTTCCAGGTCACGACTTCTATGCACCTGGTTAATATAACATGAGACAAGCTCTCCAATACTCAAATGGGTATAGTCGGTGATATTCATCTTGGCCTTACGGCGCTCTAATAACTCCTCCTTAGCAGAACATTTGGCGAGTACAGTGGGTTGAGCCGGGTCAACAAATTGAGTCTTCAAAAACTCAACTTCCGGGTCATCTGCCTTGGCGGGGCTAGGAGCCTCCGGGTTAACTGAATCATTGATGACTTGTTCAGCAGGCGGGTCAGAAGAGGTTGCAGGAGCATCATGAGATAGTGAAGGTGGCGGCTCATGAACAGAAGTATCAGGCGCAGCCGTTCCAAGCGTCGGCTCAGTTACAACCGGATCCTGGACCGGCTTATCTTTCTTTGCTTTCTTCCTGGCCTTCACTTGCACGCTATTGACAAAATGGAATAAATGAGTACAGAGACATAAGGAAGAGCATAAGGTAAATAAATTTATATTACCCAGGGGCAGTCTTAAAAGCCGGCATGTTTGACTGCATAGACTCGCCGGATGAAGGAGATGTATCCTGATAATGGGAGTCAGACGAATTGAGAGGTTGACGGATTAGACCCGCCAAAGGTAAAAAAGGGGACAAGTCGGAGATAACCTTAGTCCGACGCTTCCTGGTTGTATCAGGCAAGCCGGAGGAGAGCTCTGCATCCTTGCTCGTCCGAGTCTGCCTCCGGCTTTCAAATTGCTGTTGCTTCAAAAGAAAGTCAGGGTCTTGGTAAGCCAAAGGATGTGAAAATCTTACTTTCCGGGTTACTCTTCGAATTTTTTGACGCGGCTGAAGCTTGGAGTCGGAGGAGATTATAGTTACCTCTTCCTCGGCGGGTTGGTTGTTGCCCGTGTCTTCTTGAAAGAAGGTTAAATATCAGTAAGGAAATGATAAAGGAGAAGGTAAAATTGAAAAGTTACCTTTTCCTCATTATCATCAGAATCGTCAAGCTGAAACATCTCAGAAGCGCTTGGCTTCCTTTTCCTTGAAGTGGTGGGCTTGGCGGTTTTCCTTTCGGCTCTCTTGGCTGCCCTGGCTTGTTTGGCCACCTCATGATCATACCGAACTTCCCAGAAGTTGTCGTTTGCCTGTAAAAGGTTATAAAGGGTTAAGAGTAAGGATATAGTATAACATGATAAAAATAACCCGACGGCTGGAAACGTACTGCAGGGGCCAGGTTCTTCTTGCAAAAGGGGAGTAAGCCGAAGGCGTTACTGTTCACCGTGCCCTCCTACAATAAAGACTGAGTTGTAGCTTCCACTACGTCATCTGATAAGTCGTCATGACTATGACGCTGAGGGTCATCTTTCTCGCCTGAGTAGTCACACATTAAGCCGGGGCGGCGGCTTAACGGAATTATTCTCCATGCAACCCAGACTCGGACCAGGTCAATACCATCCAAGCCGTTCCCCAAGAGAGCTTTAATCTTCTTGATCTTGGGGGTGAGGGGTAGACGTTCAATGGCAGACAACTTATCCGGCAGCGGGTGACTAGATTCAAGGCGTAATGCACGGAAGCCGGGCAGCGGGTTCTCACCAGCTGGAGAAGAATCATGGCAGTAGAACCATGTTTGGTTCCAGTCCTTCGGATGACTCGGTAATTCAGCGTAAGGGAACAGGCAGTCTCTCCGCCTTTGAATTGATATGCCACCAAGTTCCAAACTGGGCCCATTGGCGCGCTCATTCTGCCGGTTCAGATAGAACAATTCCCTGAACAAAGGTAGGCTGGGTTCTTTTATAAGGTAAACCTCGCAGAAAACTTGGAAGTTGCAGATGTTTGACACGGAATTAGGCCCGATGTCTTGAGGTCTTAAGTCAAAGAAGTGCAAAACGTCTCTGAAGAATTTTGAACCGGGCGGAGCGAAGCCCCGGCTCATATAATCTGTAAAGACTACTACCTCCCCTTCTTTGGGATGAGGTTTCTCCTCGGACAGGTCAGGAGCACGATAAGACGTGACCTCCTTCTTGGGCAGATAGCCGGACTTCACAAATTCGGACAATTTTCTCTCTGTGACAATGGATGGGACCCAGTTGCAGGTCACCGGGGGTTTGACAGCTTTGGGTGCCATTATGAAAATTGAAGCCTACAAACAAGATAAAGGAAATTTTCCGGTTTATTATAACCCGGAGAATAAGCATCGTTGGATATCTAAGATGGCGGCTTAAGAAGGGGCCTAATGACATACATGTAACTATGTGATAATGTTTAAACAGCTGCAGGTGTTAAAGATGATTAAAGTTTTCTTAAGTCACCAGAAGCAAGCGGCGCAGACGGCCGGTGTTATCTTAAACCGGTTACTATGGCTGAAACAGAGTCAACAGACACAGTTTTTGGCTAAGTATGGAGCAAACAGGTTTCACAAGTTGTTGATATTATTTTGGATCAAACGACGCTCTGGAAAAGAAAATTTTCTAAACCTAAAGCAGTACAGGGAAGTTCATATACTCAAGAAGGGCTTCTAAATCAAGGAAATAAGATCTGTTTTCGGGCAGAATAAGGATGAAACATGTTCCGCATCAGTTTTATGTTGTTTTCATAATCTAAAAAAGGCATTGGAGGTGAGAACCAATGAAAGCTTGCGTCGGGCGGCAATGAACGCCGACGAACTCAAAAATGGCTCCAATGCAGATCTGAGAAAGGGGAACAGAAGAACTCACGGATGCGGAAGAGCTGCGAAGGGTCGCGGTCGCTTTCTGGTCCGAATCAGGGTGATGCAGCGGCCTGAGTCGATGAAGACGAGGGTTCCGACGGTGGCGGCGGCAGAGCTCGAGCGGCAGAAAAGGGAGTGCGAGGAAGAAGACGACTGGAGGAAATGAAAAAGACCTAGGTCATGGTTATTTATAAGGAGGGGCCGACTAAGATGGCGCGAGACACGAGGAGACCAAGACATCATTATCCAGCGGCCCCGATGCCTCGATTTTCGGTAAGGCCATTAAAGACGGAGATCCGTTGAAGATATTATGGATTAAAATATAAGTTTTATCGAAGATGACATCACGATGATTTAACCCAGATCTAGATGATGACATCATGGCGGGTTACAATCCTCACACAAGATAGAAGACTGAAGGCCAGTTCATAAGGTTTTTTAAAGATTGACATGAACCGGTTCAAATCAATCTGGGGCCTAATGTCGGGGATACAACTATTTGAGTAAACCGGCCCAGGAGGGGCCGGGTTACGCAAAGAGTACTCATCATGAAGGAAGCCCAAGACCCAACGTCAGGATGGCGGTTCAATAAAGGGTCTAAGGCCCATAGGCGATTCAAGGCCCATAGTGGTTAACCGCCATGACGGCATGACTTGTATTATAAGGTAGAATTAACTAGTCACCGAGCCGGACACTGTTTATGAGCTGGCCGGGACTCTGTAGGCCGCAGGGCGTCAACCCGTGTATATAAGGGGACGATCCGCCGGCGTCTTAGGGCAACAAAACAAGACATTGAGAGCCAGGCATAGCGTATCTCGCTCCCTGGTCATCGAAACCTCAAGCAATACCAACCCAACTAGACGTAGGCCTCCCTTCACCGTAAGGGGCTGAACTAGTATAAACTTCTCGTGTCCTTTGTCCCGATTAACCCCTTTAAGCTTCCTAGTTGCGATGGCTCCACGACTAAGTCCTTGCAAGAGGACATCTGCCGTGACAATTCCACGACACATGTGATGTTTATCCTGTTTACATCTTATTTGCTTAGAACGACGGTAGCATAAATAAGATGACCCCTCACTAAAATTTCAAGAAATGTGTCCCCCCTAAGTGTGCACCGTTGCGAATGTTCGTTGTTTGGAAGCACCACGTGATGATCGGGTGTGATAGAATCTAACGTTCAAATACAACGGGTGTAAGCCAGATTTACACATGTGAAACACTCATGGCCTCGGAACACGAGAGACCGAAAGGTCGAACATGAGTCGTATAGTAGATGTGATCAACATGGAGATGTTCACCGTTGATGAATAGTCCGTCTCACGTGATGGTCGGACACGGCCTAGTCGATTCGGATCATGTATCACTTAGATGACTAGAGGGATGTCTATCTGAGTGGGAGTTCATTAAATAATTTGATTAGATGAACTTAATTATCATGAACTTAGTCTAAAATTGTCTTTACAATCTATCCTATAGATCCAATGGCCCATGCTAATGTTGCCCTCAACTTCAACGCGTTCCTAGAGAAAACCAAGCTGAAAGACACTGGAAGCAACTATACGAACTGGGTCCGTAACTTGAGGATCATCCTCATAGCTGCCAAGAAAGCATATGTCCTTGAAGCACCACTAGGTGACGGACCCATTTTCCCAGCAACTCAAGACGTTATGAACGTCTGGCAGTCGCGTAGTGATGATTACTCCCTAGTTCAGTGCGACATGCTTTACATCTTAGAACTGGGGCTCCAAAAGCGTTTTGAGCAACAAGGAGCATATGAGATGTTCCCAGAACTGAAAATGATTTTCCAAGCTCATGCCCGGGTCGAGTGATATGAAGTCTCCGACAAGTTCTATAGTTGTAAGATGGAGGAGAATAGTTCTGTCAGCGAGCATATACTCAAAATGTCTGGGTTGCACAACCGCTTGTCTCAGCTGGGAGTTAATCTTCCAGATGACTCGGTCATTGACAGAATCCTCTAGTCGCTTACACCTAGCTACAAGAGCTTTGTGATGAACTACAATATGCAAGGGATGGAGAAGTCCATTCCTGAGTTATATTCAATGCTAAAATCAGCGGAGTTGGAAATCAAAAGGGAACATCAAGTGTTGATGGTGAATAAGACCACTAGTTTCAAGAAAGGCAAGGGTAAGAAGAACTTCAAGAAGGACGACAAGGGAGTTGCCGCGCTCGGTAAGTCAGTTGCGGGGTAGAAAAGCCAAAGAATGGACCCAAGCCTGAGACTGAGTGCTTTTATTTGCAAGGGAAATGGTCACTGGAAGTGGAACTGCTCCAAGTACTTAGCGGATAAGAAGGCCGACAACACCAAGGTATATATGATATACATGTTATTGATGTGTACCTTACCAGCGCTCGTAGTAGCACCTGGGTATTTGATACCGGTGCGGTAGCCCACATTTGTAACTCAAAACAGGAGCTGCGGAACAAGCGGAGACTGGCGAAGGACGAGGTCATGATGCTCGTCGGGAATGGTTCCAAGGTCGATGTGATCGCCGTCGACACGCTACCTCTACATTTACCTTCGGGATTAGTTTTAAACCTCAATAATTGTTATTTAGTGCCAGCTTTGAGCATGAACATTGTATCTGGATCTCGCTTAATGCGACATGGCTACTCATTTAAATCCGAGAATAATGGTTGTTGTATTTATGTGAGAGATATGTTTTATGGTCATGCCCCTCTTGTCAATGGTTTACTTTTATTGAATCTCGAACGTGATGTTACACATATTCATAGTGTGAATGCCAAAAGATGTAAGGTTGATAATGATAGTCCCACATACTTGTGGCACTGCCGCCTTGGTCACATTGGTGTCAAACGCATGATGAAACTCCATGCAGATAGAATTTTGGACTCTCTTGATTATGAATCATTTGACACGTGCAAACCATGCCTCATGGGTAAAATGACCAAGACTCCGTTCTCTGGAACAATGGAGCGAGCAACCAACTTATTGGAAATAATACATACTGATGTATGCGGTCCAATGAGCGTTGAGGCTCGCGGTGGCTATCATTATGTTCACACCCTCACTGATGACTTAAGCAGATATGGCATGTCTACTTAATGAAACACAAGTCTGAGACCTTTGAAAAATTCAAGGAATTTTAGAGCAAGGTAGAGAATCAACGTGACAGGAAAATAAAGTTCTTACGATCAGATCATGGAGGAGAATACTTGAGTCACGAGTTTGGCACGCACTTAAGGAAATGTGGAATTGTTTCACAACTCACGCCGCCTGGAACACCTCAGCGTAATGGTGTGTCCGAACGTTGTAATCGCACTCTATTGGATATGGTGTGATCTATGATGTCTTTTACTGATCTATCGCTATCATTTTGGGGGTTATGCTTTAGAGACAGACGCATTCACTTTAAATAGGGCACTGACTAAATCCGTTGAGACGACACCATATGAATTATGGTTTGGGAAGAAACCTAAGTTGTCGTTTCTGAAAGTTTGGGGATGCAATACTTATGTCAAGAAACTTCAACCTGAAAAGCCCGAACCCAAATCGGAAAAATGCAACTTCATAGGATACCCTAAGGAAACTATTGGGTATACCTTCTACCTCAGATCCGAAGGCAAGATCTTTGTTGCCAAGAATGGATCCTTTCTGGAGAAAGAGTTTCTCCCGAAAGAAGTAAGTGGGAGAAAAGTAGAACTTGATGAGGTACCCCTCTTGACCCGGAGAGTAGCGCAGCTCAGGAAGATGTTTCTGTGGTGCCTGCACCAACTAGAGAGGAAGTTAATGATGATGTCATGAAACTTTGGGTCAAGTTGCTACTGAACTTCGTAGGTCCACGAGGACACGTTCCGCACCAGAGTGGTACGACAACCCTGTCCTGAAAATCATGTTGTTAGACAATGGTGAACCTTCGAACTATGAAGAAGCGATGGCGGGCCCGGATTCCAACAAATGGCTTGAAGCCATGAAATCTGAGATAGGATCCATGTATGAAAAGAAAGTATGGGCTTTGACGGACTTGCCGATGATCGGCAAGCCATAGAGAATAAGTGGATCTTTAAGAAGAAGATTGACCGTCTATAAGGCTTGGCTTGTCGCTAAGGGTTATCGAAAAGTTCAAGGGGTTGACTACGACGAGACCTTCTCACTCGTAGCGAAGCTGAATTCCGTCGGAATCATGTTAGCAATTGCCGCATTCTACGATTATGAGATCTAGCAAATGGACGTCAAAACTGCATTCCTTAACGGTTTCCTTAAGGAAGAATTGTATATGATGCAGCTAGAAGGTTTTGTCGATCCTAAGAATGCTGACAAAGTATGCAAGCTCCAGCGCTCCATCTATGGGCTGGTGCAAGTATCTTGGAGTTGGAACATTTGCTTTGATGAAATGAGCAAAGCGTTTGGGTTTATACACACTTATGGAGAAGCCTGCATTTACAAGAAAGTGAGTAGGAGTTGTGTAGCATTTCTCATATTATATGTGGATGACATACTGTTGATGGGAAATGATATAGAACTTTTGGAAAGCATAAAGGCCTACTTGAATAAGTGTTTTTCAATGAAGGGCCTTAGAGAAGGTGCTTACATATTATACATCAAGATCTATAGAGGTAGATCGAGACGCCTCATTGGTCTTTCACAAAGCACATACCTTCACAAGATATTGAAGTTCAATATGGATCAAAACAAGAAGGGGTTCTTTCCTGTATTGCAAGGTGTGAGATTGAGCGCAGCTCAACGCCCGACCTCGGCAGAAGAAAGAGAAAATATGAGTGTCATCCCCTATGCCTTGGCCATAGGCTCTATTATGTATGCCATGTCGTGTACCAGACCTGATGTGAACCTTGCCATAAGTTTGGTAGGGAGGTACTAAAGTGATCCCGAAGTGGAACACTGGACATCAGTCAAGAATATCCTGAAGTACCTGAAAAGTACTAAGGATATGTTTCTCGTTTATTGAGGAGACGAAGAGCTTGCTCGTCATAAAGGGTTACGTCGATGCTAGCTTTGACACAGATCTGGATGACTCCAAGTCACAAACCGGATATGTGTATATTTTGAATGGTGGAGCAGTTAGCTGGTGCAGTTGCAAGCAGAGCGTCGTGGTGGGATCTACATGTGAAGCGGAAGAAGCTCAGGAAGGATTCTGGATGAAGGAGTTTATCATCGACCTAGG
This sequence comes from Aegilops umbellulata, assembly GCA_032464435.1. Lineage (NCBI taxonomy): Eukaryota > Viridiplantae > Streptophyta > Magnoliopsida > Poales > Poaceae > Aegilops > Aegilops umbellulata. The sequence goes on along the minus strand of CP136054.1, from coordinate 365,847,690 downwards.
AGTGATTACCAATGCGTCGGGCCCGGTGACTCTCTTCTGTGACAACACTGGAGCTATTGCCATTGCCAAGGAACCCATGTTTCACAAGAAGACCAAGCACATCAAGCGCCGCTTCAACTCCATTCGTAAATATATTTAAGATGGAGAAATAGATATTTGTAAAGTACATACGGATCTGAATGTCGCAGATCCGTTGACTAAACCTCTTTCATGAGAAAAACATGATCAACACCAGAACTCTATGGGTGTTCGATTCATCACAATGTAACTAGATTATTGACTCTGGTGCAAGTGGGAGACTGTTGGAAATATGCCCTAGAGGCAATAATAAAATAGTTATTATTATGTTTCCTTGTTCATGATAATTGTCTATTGTTCATGTTATAATTGTATTAACCGGAAACCGTAATACATGTGTGAATGCATAGACCACAACATGTCCCTAGTGAGCCTCTAGTTGACTAGCTCGTTGATCAATAGATGGTTGTGGTTTCCTGACCATGGACATTGGATGTCATTGATAACGGGATCACATCATTAGGAGAATGATGTGATGGACAAGACCCAATCCTAAGCATAGCACAAGATCGCGTAGTTCGTTTGCTAGAGCTTTTCTAATGTCAAGTATCATTTCCCTAGACCATCAGATTGTGCAACTCCCGGATACCGTAGGAATACTTTGTGTGTATCAAACGTCACAAGTAACTGGGTGGCTATAAAGGTGCACTACAGGTATATCCGAAAGTGTTTGTTGGGTTGGCACGAATCGAGACTGGGATTTGTCACTCCATATGACGGAGAGGTATCTGTGGGCCCACTCAGTAATGCATCATCATAATGAGCTCAATGTGACTAAGGAGTTAGTCACAGGATCACGTGTTACGGAACGAGTAAAGAGACTTGCCGGTAACAAGATTGAATGAGGTATAGGGATACCGACAATCGAATCTCGGGCAAGTAACATACGATGGACAAAGGGAATTGTATACATGATTGATTGAATCCCCGACATCGTGGTTCATCCGATGAGATCATCGTGGAACATCTGGGAGCTAATATGGGTATCCAGATCCCGCTATTGGTTATCGGCCAGAGAGGTATCTCGGTCATGTCTGCATGGTTCCCGAACCCGTAGGGTCTACACACTTAAGGTTCGGTGACACTAGAGTTGTAATGGGAATTGTATGTGGTTACCGAAAGTTGTTCGGAGTCTCGGATGAGACCCCGGACGTCACGAGGAGTTCCAAAATGGTCCAGAGGTAAAGATTTATATATGGTAAGTCCTACTTTGGCCACCAAAAATGTCCGAGATTTTTCGGTATTGTACCGAGAAGGTTCTAGAAGGTTTCGGATTGGGGCCCACCTGCATGGGGGGACCCACATGAACGTGGGTAGTGGGGGCAAGGCCCCACACCCCTGGTCAAGGTGCACCAAGATCCTGCCTTACAAGGAATAAGATCATATCCCGAAAGGATAAGATCAAGATCCCTAAAAAGGGGGGATAACAATCAGTGGGGAAGGGAAAGGATGGGATTTCTTTCCTCCCACCTTTGCCAATGCCCCAATAGACTTGGAGGGCAAGAAACCATCCCCCTCCACCCCTATATATAGTGGGGAGGTGTATGGGAGCTGCACCCCTTGCCCCTATCGCAGCCCTCCCCCTCCAACTCCTCCTCCTCCGTTGAGCGCAGCGAAGCTCTGCCGGAGAACTACGAGCTCCACCACCACGTCGTCGTGCTGCCGGAGTTCTCCCTCAACTTCTCCTCTCCCCTTGCTGGATCAAGAAGGAGACGTCCCCGGGTTGTACGTGTGTTGAATGCGGAGGCGTCGTCCGTTCGACGCTTGGATCGGATCTTCCGCGATTTGAATCGCCGCGAGTACGACTCCATCAACCGCATTCTTGTAACGCTTCCGCTTAGCGATCTTCAAGGGTATGAAAATGCACTCCCTTTCTCTCGTTGCTAGCATCTCCTAGATTGATCTTGGTGACACGTATGAATTTTTTGAATTATTACTACGTTACCCAACACAATAATCTAATGTATGGTTATTCCTCTTGTTTAATCTATTCACACATCCTCCAGGAGGGAAAAGCCTAGGACGAAGGGAGAAACTGCAAGAGAACAAGGCTCTTGATGTCTTTTGAACCCGTATTTTAAGAAAAGTGTCAAGAAAATAAGATGGAAGGAAAGGAAAGGCAAATGGTCGAGAAAACACACTAGAGCACAACAAAAACATACAAGGAATGAGTAAGGACGGGCAAACATAATGTCAGTGGTAACAAAAGGAGAAAAACCAGTTTAGTATGTGACCACCCCTCACACAACAAAGGACACATCAGTGCATCTCATCAATTCACAAGAGTATATCAAAACGAAGGGACAAGGATTTAGAGAACAAGGATGTTCCAAGTCTTGGAGTGCGAAGCAGGGAGAGGCTGTTGGCCAGTTACTCAATGTTGGTGGCCAGTTCCTTGATTTTGGTGGGTGAAGATGGGTGCATAATAGAGAAAGGAGGGGGACAAGGGACAAAAAGAAAGAGGAACAGGGGCACAGGGAACCCACTGATAGCACACGACCTTAATGAAAACTGACAAGGAAAATTAAATTGTTTGTAAACTTGGGAGTATGATACATTGCAACGAGGAGGGCACATCAACGAAGGGCTTCGTTTCATAACCTCGGTGCGAGAACCTTGTCGAGGGAAATTCATACCACCTGATTCTTGTGTCGCGTGTACCATATTTTGAGCCATGCATGTCCATATGTGCGTAGGCCCGAGATCCCACACTAGGCAACCATCTTCCTTGAGTGTGTGACCCCGAGTTTCCTGAAAGGGAGCCATCGACTTGCCAAACGTGAAGGTGTCCGGATCATGGAGCTCCAGGAATACCAAATGGAGGAGACCTAGACCCATATATGATGGTACCCAATGCCATGAGGGGGGGAGAAAAGCTCTACCGAAGTCGTAGTTTAGCCTCCTTAGCCAGATCGATAAAAATGACTCCACTAGAATTCCCATCTAGAACTTGGTGAGTTACTCCTCAATCGCCGAGACCATCATTGTAACCTGTTTTTGAATTATATCTCAAGACAATCTCGTATAAGAATGAGTAGGCCTACTATTATCATTGTGTGTGGGGGGGGGGGGAGGGAGTCAGATAAAGCTTCTATCTTATTTTAAAATTTGTATCCCTAAAAGCAAGAGATTCACTAGAAGAGAACCAAGAGATCCAATGAAGAGTGAATTTATGGTCTCACCAACCCAACTTCCAAGCACAAAGTGGACCACTTCCATCAACACGCGTCGAACATTCATGCCTTGGCTCCCAGTTTCACTAGTTATTTGCATCAAGATGGACAATGACCTAAGTCTATGGTTGTTGCCCGCTTAATCTCTTTAAACATCCCCGAGAAGCAAAAGCCCGGGAGGAAGTGAGACAACTGCAAGAGAACAAGTATCTTTATGTCCCGCGAACCAGGATTTGAAGAGAAGTGTCAAGCAAATAAGATGAAATAAAACAAAGGCAAATGGTCAAGAAAGCACACTAGAGCACAATAAAACCAACATACAAAGAAGGAGTAAGGACATGCGAACATAATGTCAGTGGTGACAAAAGGAGCAAAACCAGTTCCGTATGTGACCGCCCCTCACATAATAGAGAACTCAACAGTTCACCCCCATCAATTTGCAAGAATATATCAAAAATGAAGGAATAAGAATTCAGAGAACAAGGATGTGCCATGTCTGGGAGCGATAAGTTGAGAGAGTTTGTTGGACGGTTCCTCGATGTTTGGTGAATGAAGACGGGTGCATAATAGAGCAAGGAGGAGGACAAGGGACATGAAGAAAGAGGAGCAGGGGCATAGGGCGCCCACCGATAGCGCACATGACCCCAATGGAAACTGACAAGGAAAGTTAAATTGTTGGTAAACTTTGGAATATGATACCATTTTAACGAGGAGGGTACAACAACGAAGCGGCCTTTTTGGAATATGGATGCGAGAACATGGTTGCGTGTACCATTTTTTGGGCTATATATGTGTGCATAGGCCTGAGAGCCCACACTAGGGCGACCGTCTTCCATGACTGTGTGACCCCGAGTTTCCTGGCAGGGAACTGCCAAATGTGAAGGAATCCGAAACGTGGAGCGGTCGGAATACCAAATGGAGGGGCAATACAACTGTCCTAGACCCATATATAAGGGTAAAACCAATGACACGAGGAGGGGGGGGGGGTGGATAAGATCTTCCAAAGTCGTAGTTTAGTATCCTTTGTCAAATATGTAAAAACATCTCCGGTAGAATGCCCATCTAGAACTTGGTGAGTTACTCCTCAACCGCCGAGGTGAGGTGAGGTACTGTCTCGTGTTTGTCTAATGACTTGAGGTGAGGTACTCAACAAAATACCTAACAAACCACCTATGACACACAAAGTCTTTGAATTGGGCACACGATGCCTCGTCGGACTCTGCCATGAGAGAGAGAGAGAGAGAGAGAGAGAGAGAGAGAGAGATAGTAAATCATGATCGTAAGGGCATCCACAATGTTGGTTTTTCTCGCCTCTAACACCGCTTCTAGTTCTTTTGCACCGTCGCCATACATTGTGCGTACAGCCTCTTGGCAAAAAATGCCTAGCGACGCCTTCAAGGGAAGAGGCGGACTCCAACCCTCTCACCTGATTAAAATAAGAAAAAAGTCTGAAATAAACCTTGAATTCGTACTCGAAGTCTGAATTAAACCTTAACCTTCTAATCCCTTAAATCAGCACCTTGTATTTAGCAATCCCGGTCAATCTTCGCCCTAAACCAGTTTGTCATGCCGGGAAAAGCACAATCCCGGCCAGGATTACTCACTTCTCTTGTGACTATTCAAGGTCACATGCCATCTCCATCTTTTTCCTCGCCACAATCAAAGCGGCGCTGCCGCGAACACGTGCACGTACATGTTACGAAGCTGGTTACCTTAGCAGGTCGGTTGATTAAGTCTTGATGTGCTAGTACGTGAGGTGGCCGATTGCTTTGAGGATCGAGGTACACACGTACGCAGTACTGCATGTACGTAAACACGTAGTAACATAGATCGACTTATTATTCCAGCTCACTGATCATGCTAAATGTGTACTTGTACTACAACTGCGTGCACTCCAACAGCGTCATCCCGCTGGACTACCTGTTGTTCCGGCAGAGCAAGGAGGTCGTGGCGTGCCAAAACGTGTCAGCCATGGCGATGGAGATCAGGTGGCTGTACAAGGGTGATGCATCCACCGAGCCAGACGCTTACTCTGACAAGGCTGAGACGTACGTACACAACAGCAACTGACCGGCTCCGGCGTGTCCTCGTGTTATTAGCCAAAGACACAACAAACCAGAAACCGTGTAGGATCACATCATGTATAAATAAAAAAGATAAGTTAAAGGAACACATACACATATGCACAGCCGTCGTCGCACGTCGGGTCGGAGCCACTTTCTCCTCGATCCCGTGCCACATAATCAATCCCGGTATCCAAACAAGGTATGAGCGAAAAACGGCCAGGATTGACTGGGACTAGAAAGAACAGGGTGTCAATTTCAAGAATTGCAAGATCAGGGTTTGATTCAGACTAAGAGCACGAAATCAAGGTTTATTTCACACTTTTCTCTTAAAATAATCTCTTTACCCCACTTGTCATTCACTAGTTTGTACCTGTGCACAGCGTTGAATAGGAGAAAGTACATGCTTTGGCTGTATATTATATTTGAACTTGGGGTCCACTTAAAGACAATGTGCAGTCACTATACATTTACACACTTTTCAGCTGAAATTAGAGGCTGGACGAGGGGCCCACCTTAGAGGCAGCGTTGCCTCCAAACATTGTGGATGCTCTAAGAGCATCTCCAGCGGACGCGCGAAAAGGGACGCGCGCGGTAAACATACCGTTTAGCGCGCGCCGAGTGTTTTGCCGCGCTTCAGCGGCGGCGGGAAAACCACGCGCACGGGAACCACTTACGCGCGCGCGCGAAAAGGCGCCAGCTCGCGCGCCATATTTTGCGCGCCGCTTCCGGCGCGCCTATAAAATCCAGCGCGCGCCACGCGCCTCTCCACGCCTCCTCTTCTCCTCTTCTCTCGCTCTCTCTGTGCCACGCGCCGCTCCAGCGCCCCGCCACCGACGCGCCGCCGCCCCAGCGCCACGCCATGCCGCCGCGCTACCGAGGAGCGTCCGGCTACCGCGGCGTCCGCCTGCGCCCCAACGGCGGCTACTACGCGGAGATACACTCCGGCGATCTCCGGCTCGGCCTCGGCACGTACGGGACGGCGCGCGAGGCCGGCCGTGAGTACGACGCGGAGGCGTGGCGCCTAGGCCGGCCGCGCGGCCAGATGAACTTCCAGGACGTGTACACGCTCCAGCAAGCTCTCGACCGTGCCCCGGCGCCGCGTCTGAACAAGGTACAATACCGTGCGGAGCACGCCGAGCGGCAGCGCCGCCTCCTCGTCACTCAGGAGGACGAGCGGGTCATGGCGGAGTGGCGCGCCCGCCACCCGGAGGACGTCGCCTACGAGCAGGCCTACTGGGCACGGCGTCGCGAGGAGGACACGCTAAGGCGCCGCGGGGAGCGGTTGGACAGGCGTCGGCGCAAGGCATTGGCGAATGCGCAGTCCGATATCGTTGCAGCAGGTGGGAGGTCGATCTTCACCTTGGACGATGAACGTTGGTTCGACATGTGGCTCGATACCTCGGACGACACCGCCGCGGAGGATGATGATAGTGATGATAGCGACTTAGAGTAGTTTTTTTATGCATTCTATCTCTTTTTTATCGTTTGTCGGTTTTATTATTATGCAATCTATGTTTCAGTTGCAAAAATACCTTTGTTTCGGATGTTTTTATCTATGCAATCTATCTATTCCTACACCTAGAATGAGCGCGCGCGCTGTGTTTTAGTGCGGCTGCTGGAGCGGCGCGCGCGCGCTGTATTTTAGCGCGGCCGCTGGAGCGGGCGTAACGCGCCGCGCCAAACCAGCCGATGCGCGCGCGGCATATGTATTTTTTGCGCGCGGCGCGACCAACGCCTGTTGAAGATGCTCTAAGAGCAGAGGGTCCCCTCCTCCTGGTTGCCAGTGGCTTGGTAATAGGGCCTCCGAGGAGGAAAGATAGTGTGGAGGGAGGGCCATGAGCGCTCTTGCATGCATCTACAAGTATCATGGGGACACTCCACACCAGTACGCCAGCCTGGCAGTAACGGAACTGGTTACAACGGGTACTAGCAAACAAAAGGCCCTCTATGTAGCAGTATATATTTTTGGGAATGATAAAAAACCAACGTCTGACCTTTAAGCATGACAAAATGAATGATTTTCATGACAAGTTATATTGTCGTGAGGATGGTAATTTCATGGTTTATCATGCTAAAAAAACTGACGTTCGCTGGTTATCAAAGTCTATATTTTTCGAGAAATTGCCATCCTCACAATAACATAATTTGTCATAAAAGATGCTCGTTTTGCCATGCTTCAAAATCTGGCATTTGCTGGTTATTGAAGTCCATAAATTTACTTTTTTTTAAATCCCTACATTTTTGCTTTTAGCGTTACATGAGTAGAATATACAGCCTCAGCTATATGTACATCATATTTTGCCTTTACAAGAATTCGAGTAGTATAAAAACCAGAATTACTCTATGGCCTGCTACGATAGCGGCAGCAATTTGAATAATTTTGCACGCATGTACTCCATTCAACTTAAACCTAGCTACAGAACTAGTGTCTTATATCGTAACTTGATGACCTGAGAGAGGCTGATAGAGGAGAGAGAGAGAGGGAGAGGAGACTGGAGTCTGGAGACGTAGTGCCCACGTGAATGTCTCCCAAACAAACATTCACGCCGAGCCTTCTCCTCTAGGGTTTAGCTAGTAGCGAGAGTGTTCCTCGATCGGCACCGTGGATTTTCCAACAGTCTCGATCGACGTGTTCTCCATTATTATGTTTGGACACTTTCTCTCACTATCTGCTCGGAAGGTGCGTAAACAAATCACCCGATGGAATCGTGTCAGTTCTTGGTCAAAATGGCGACGTGAACACCACACCATGCCAATCTAGCTACCGTAGGAATATTACCACAAGTCCAATGCACGCTTACATGTAAAAAAGAACTAAGAAATATTGTCGGTGGGATCAAATACTAAGAATGCAAAAACTAAGAAAATATTAACGCGCCTTTGCAGTTTATGTATTTATGTACACAATGACTTCCTACTTGATTTATTCTTCCGTGACAGATTTAAAAACACCTCTCTACTACCCCCGCGTCGCTCCGGCCCCAGGGGCGGCACGGGCAGCGACCCCAGCCACCGAGGCGCTCGGCCCCTCATCCCCTCCGCCCCCTCGCCGTCGCCGGTGCCTCCCGCGGGCAAAGCTCGTGCGGAGCGGGCGGCGGCCGGGTCTCCTCTCGCGCTGGCGGGCGCTGCAGGATGGGGATCTCGTGGCGTTGGGCAGCGGCTGGCGTCGGCGAGCAGCCTTGTGCCCTGGCGTGGAGGCGGTGGTCCTGCTGCGGCTTGGCGACCTGCAGTGGTTCGGCGGCTCGGTGGTGGCAGTGGGGCTCGGGCGGTTCGATGGGGCGGCGGGCCCCGATCTGACGGAGTGGATCCGGATGGTGGAGGTGCTCTGGCGGCTCTTGGCAGCATGGATCCGGCGGTTGGGACTGCGGCCGGAGGCTCCTGGCTCTTCGGCGGCGCCGCCCCTGCTGCTACTGTGGCTGTGGCAGATGTGCTCGGGTTTCGGCCTGGCAACTCTGCTCGGTGAGATGGGGCGGGGTGGCGGCCCCCCTCCCTGCCTGGTGCTGCGGTGCTGGCCGGCTTGCTAGCCCGGCATGGCTGGCGGCGTGGTGGAGGCTGCCGGGGCGGCGGCCCTGGATTTGGTGGAAGCGGCTTCGGCTGGGGGGTGGTGCGCGCGTCTGGGCGTGGTGGGTCGTGGGATCTCACAACCAGTACGAGGTTGGCCTTGGCAGGATGGGGTTTGTTGGTTGCGTTGATGCGGGCAGGTGGTGGTTGAGCATCTCCGGGAGAAATCCTATGTCCGGCCTTTGCCGGATCCGGCGACGGCGACGTCCGTGGGCGTCGTGCTCTTTCTTGGAAGCGTTGTTGTTGTGTGGTGCTCTTCCTCCCTCCCCGCGGCCTTGGCTTCGGAGGGAAACCTCAGATCTTCGGGATCGGGCGATGAAGGCGCCTTCACGTCTTCTTCCTCCTTGGGGGCATCGTCTCGGAGCCGGCCACAGCCTGGAGACCAGTGGATGGCGGCATCTTCGCCGTGTGGTTTGCGGCATCTTCGCCGCGTAGTTTGCTGAGGCGGCCATTTCGGGGGCGTGGATTTGTGTTTGGCAACGATGATGGCTTCGAGAGGAGCTTTGGTCGCGGCCCGGGCTTCGGTATTCGGATCTTCCCGGCGTGTCCGAGGTGCTCTTTCGTTTGTTGCTTTGAAGTCGGAGCTGCGGTGGAGTGTGTCCAGGCGGTGACGATGACAGGCGCTCGGTGGTCAGTTTCGGAGGGCACGGTCGGCGCAAGTCCTGCATATTTCCCTTGTGATGACCATCGTCAAAGTCGGAGCTGTCGGTTGTTCACGTGTGTGGCCTTTTGTTGGCATGTCCCATCATGGTTTTCTGTGCAACTGTTTGTAGCTCTGTGATCCCATGTCGGTGGCCAGGTTAGCCGATGGTGCCCATGTCATGTGGGTTGAGTTGTATCGGTTTTAGCCTGGCTTTCCGTCAATTAACCGAGCAATTCTCTTCTTCTTAATCAATGAAAATGGCAAATCTTTTACCTTGTTTCAAAAAAAAGTTCTTCCGTGACAGGAGGACCGAGAGTCAGGGATGACAACATGCACACACGCAGATTCTAGGACGCACGATTGCGTCAAGATTCGGAAACATGTAAATGTGCCTCGGGCTTAATTTCTCAATGCACGTAACTTTTTGGTGCAGCTTTTGGCAGATACTGCATGGCCCACCCACCCCATCTCCCATGCTTTTTCATTTGACTTTTAAATTTAAACTTTATATCCTTTGAACCGAAAGTCCAATCTATATTTTGTTTGCATATTCGTGTTTCTTGTGACGAGGAATTTGAAAAAAAGACCACTCTTGAACACATTTTGGCAAGTTTTACAAATGTCACCAAGTTTCAACTAGTAAAACTTGATAAGAACGAGTGATAATTTTCACCAAATTTCAAGAAGTATAACTTAAACCCTAAACCCTAAGAGCAAATGAAACTTGGTAAAAACTTAATACTACAACTATTAAGTTTTAATATTTAAAACTTAGCACAACTTTAGAAGTAGTCAAAATGTGTTCAAGAATGTTCTTTGTGGAAGTTCTCATCGGAATGAACACAAATACGCAAACGAAGTTTAATTTGGACTTTTGGTTCTAAAGATATAATAGATTCAAATTTGGGGGTGAAATGAAAAAGTATGAGAGGTGGGATGGGCGGAGAATGTACCAACGTGGGTGATAACCTAGTCTTCGTATTTTGGCATTTTAAGCTTTCCAATGGTGTTAAGAGTGCTTTTCTTGGTTTCATTTTTAGTGACTAACTTTCTCGGGCGAAACATTTTGTAGTTTTATCACCTAGAGACATGGCAAAGAATCTACAAAAGCTTCGATTTTAAAAAAGGAAATCCTTTATATATGAATAAATTGTAAGCAACACATGCATTGTTGGGACGACAAAGAATTAAGAAAATAAATCATACTATTGTGCGGATCTCTTGAGTTTAAATGGAGATTGTGGTGTGGAGATTGGCCTTGATGATGGGGTGAAGTCAGGGGAGATAGTGATTGGACTCCACGATGAAACATGCCTTAATGGTAGGGTGTGGTCGACCTTGGTGGCCACGGAGAAATGAACGATGGAGCTATGTTGTAGAGTGGAACCCTAAGTGGAGATCTTTCACGAATTGGAGGGGGAATCCCCAAGAACAAGATGAACACAAGAGAGAAAACACTCAAGAACAAGTCCAATCACACATCCACTAGAGTCACAATCACACAAGATCCACAAAGGTACAAGAACAACAAAGGGAAAGATACAAGGTAAAGTTCATCCCAAATCCAAAGGAGATGAGGTCTTGATGATCCAATGATGGGGATCCTTCTCCAAGAGGAGGCCTTGATATCCACAAGAGGATCTTCTCCAAGAGGAGGGCTTGATCTCCAAAAGGAGCTTCTCCAAGAGGAGGTCTTGTACTCCAATGGAGTCTTCTCTCTCAAGAGGAATCCCACAAGGGAAGGTACATGAGCTAAGCTCTATGATTTGTGTCTATTCTTAGCTAGCTCTAAAATGGAGGAGAAGGAGGGATATATATATAGGTCCAAGGCAAGGAAGGGGTAATTGAGGGCGAAAGGGTAAAGTTACAAGGGCCTTGCCCAAATTCGGCCCGCAGATGCACTACCGGACAGTCCGGTACGGGGGACCGGACTGTCCGGTGCAAACAGAAACTTTTGGGCGTCCAAAAATTGTACTACCGGACTGTCCGCTTGGGGGACGGGACAGTCCGGTAGTGCAAATTTTGCACCGTCTTCTTCCGTCGTCGCTTCCAAGCTTCTCTCGTGGACGGTGTAGGCGTACACTTGCGCTTGCACTCCTCCTCGTCATCCATGGTGCTCTGATGATACCTATAAATGCACACGAGAGGAGTGTCAAGTAGTATACCATCCTCGATGGGGTCAAGTGAACACGCGTAAAGGAGATGATTCACCTTTGTGTATGTGAAGTGGATGTCATAGGTGTCACTCGCCAAACGGACTCTTGACATGGTGATGTCTGTAGGATGCTCCGCATCATCCCCTCCCCCTTGGGAAAGATCCGACCTCGGATCGAGAACCAAATCACCATGGGAAAGAGATGGCTTCGCCATGTAGGAGTGGACGATCACCAAGTGCTCATTAGCTTCAAGCTCGGAAAGGACACCCTCCAATGTCGCACCGTCTAGTGATTCCTTCAAAAGGAGAAAAGATAACAAACACTTGGAAAAACAAATGTGTTTAGCGTTAGGGCAAAACCAAGCATTCAAGAGGTGATTCACCAAACAAGTGTCGTCATCATGCAAAGCATATGGTGTGACAAAGGATTGTGACATGGCATGTAAGCCTATCAATCGAGCACAAGCCAAGATATCATGGGGACAAGCATGTAAATGTGAGGCTGTGATGCAAATATGTGTGACAAGATAATAAGAATTTACCTCAAGGTCATAGCAAGCATTCACAAAGTGCTCGACGAAAGGTCTATGGTAGGCAATATGAATCATGTGCAAAGCATATAGATGGTTGTCATCAACCACATGAAATGAGCAAGTATGAATCATGGGTGATGCAACATAAGGAAGCATCTCAATCAAGTCGTTCAAACTAGTGGAGCGAAGATGCAACACACTAGAGGAAATCATGGCAATCATGTCATGTGAGCAAATAATGGGCATAGGCAATGCACATGACATATCGCAAGCACGATCACAAATCAAGATCAAAGCACGATCATAAGCATTGGGCACAAAGTAAACATGGCAAGAACAAGCAATATCTCCACCAAGCTTGCAAATACACATACGGGCACTAGAATCAATCATCATGTGTAATGCAAAGCATGGGTCACAAATGCATGGCAGAGGCATAGGAATAAGGATATCATGCAAAGTGAACATGGCGAGATGGGCATCTAATATGTAATGGATAATAACCCATAGCCAAGTGAGGAACATGTAAAAGAAATGCGCGAAGTCTTTGCGCGAAGGGAGCGGTGGTAAAGACAATCCGTGGGATCCCAAGTCATCATTGCTCTCTAAATCTCGTTTTGTCAACTCATGGGATTGTGAGGTTGACAAGTATTCATGGGTACCTACACAAAAGAGACACAAACCAAAGAAATTGTGCGCGTGGTAAATGTACACATCATCCATTATGATGTCTATGCGCACGTGTGAATTAGCACAAGATAAGCATCGCTCAAAGAAATTTGATGCATGGTATAAGAACATGTCATCCATCATGAAAGAATAGTTGTTATGTATAACACGATGGGGATGCAAATTGAGCATACAATTATATGGCACATCAATAGCATTTTCATTCATGGGAAACATATGGTGCACATAATTATTGGGATCATGCAATGGATGGGATGGATCAAAATCTCCTAACATGTATGAGGAAACTATGGGGGTCTCCTCATGAACATCATTGGAAACATCATATGGAGAAAATGGACAACATCCAAAACAATGCATATCCGAAGCTAGGTGGGCATGGCATGGCATATGAGAGAAATGATGCAAAGGGAGCATATCAATATAATCACAAGAAAAACAAATGCCAATAACCATGGGCTTCTCTTCTACGCCATATGTGCAAATTGGGTTTATTATAATGGCATATGCATAGTCACTATGAAGAGATTGCAAATAAAACATATGGTTGATCTCATGCATAGCATATGACAAGTCAAGCAGATTATCAAACATGATGTGACCAAGGGAATTGTCACAAGAAATCCTATGTAACATGGCATCACAACTAGGCAACTCAACATGCTCATCATCATAGTCATCATAAATTGGTAAGTCAAGACATGAGGAAGTCGCACTAGCATGAAGCATGGAAATAGGCCGATCAACATCATGCAAGCAATCAATGTCAAGAATGTCCACTAGTGGGACTAGAGCATCACCGTCACCTATGTTACCATTCTCATTCCACTCAAGTGGTGTAGGTGAGGTGGGAAAGACCAAATGTCGGTCATCTTCATCTTGATGGAACCATGTGGGGGTGCATCATATTCCACCATGGACATCATCTTGTCCAAAGGGAGGACGATGTCGTCGGGGATCGACGCGTCATCATAAATGGGACCTAGCACTAAATGAGAAGACAAAATAGAGGTAGAGGTCAACTTGTTAGATATGCAAATGGCCTCATGAGACCTATCAGCTACCTCACTCTCTCTATGTGGTGGTTCACTCACTCCCTCAAAGTAGTTGCACTCAGTCTCACATATGGTGGAGTCACTCATCTCACTCAAGTGGTGGGGGTTGTGGCTCTCCTCACATGGGAATTGTGGCAACTTATCATATATGGGGCTAGTGGTGAAGTCACTCTCACTCTCAATATGGTGGCACAAGTCACTCGAGTCATCATACGTCACCGTGGTCGAAGTGAAATACTCAACCATCTCATCGCCGTCGTCGTGGATGAAGGTCGAAGATGGCACATCATCTCTCTCCTCTATGACCGAAGGGAAAATCCCATGCTCGATCATCTCATCATCGTCGCCGTGGATGAAGGCCGAAGATGGCACATCATCCCTCTCGCCTCCAAAGGTGGAAGCATCAACCTTGCTCGCCACCTTGTCGCTCGCCTCCAAAGCTTGGTCCTTGAAGGTCTCCATAGTCGTACTCGTCGCCGCACCGTCTTGAAAAAGAGTCGAGGAAGACTCGGCATCATCAATGCCACAAAGAGGGATGGCGGTGGAGTCGAACTTGGGAGCATCATCTTGGAGCTCGTCAGGCTTGGACATCTTGATGGTGCTACCCTCATGCTCGTTCTCATGGAGCTTGGTCGTCGCAAAGTGATATTGGGGTGGAGAAGCCTTGGCCTTCATGAGTTCTTGTTCCGCCTTGAGAGCACCAATGTAGTTGTCGTCGAGGGACTTGTAGTTCTCGAGGAAGATCGTCTTGGAGATGTCGTTGTGCAATCCCATCATGAAGTGGAACTTCATCGACATGGGGTCGTCCACGCCAGCTCGTCGCAAGGCAATCTTCATCTCCTTGAAGTACGCGTCGATGGACTTGGATCCTTGGGTGGTGTTCAACAATTGGCGTAGAAGTTGTTCCGTGTAGGTTGGAGGCACGAACTCTTGCCTCAAAGCTATCTTCGCCTTGGGCCAGCTCATGTTGTAGCTCTCCGAAGGTGTGTGAAGCCACCATGTCGAGGCTTAGTCGTGGAAGTTTCTTGAGGCGCACTTCACTTGATCTTCGGGAGGAACTTGATGTAGCTTGAGGTAGTCGTCCATTAGGCACTCCCACTCGAGACACTCCTCGGGTTCTTGAGTCCCATAGAAAGGAATCGTGTGGCCGATGTCGAGGTCGTAGTAGCTCGTGTAAGTCGTGGACTTGAGCTTGGGGAGCTTCTCTTGAGCGTAGTCTTGAGGTGCTTGTTGGTGAAGATGCCGCATGTCCAAAGGCGAAGATGCCTTGAAGTCGCTTGGCGAAGATGCCAAGGTAGATGGTGAAGTCGTTGAGCGGTTGTTGGTATTGAGCTCTTGACCTTCACGTACTTGTCGTTGATGGTGTCGATGCCGATGTGACCTTGCCGGAGATGGTGGCTCGGAAGCTTGTGCACTTGAGCGTCTTCTCAAAGATGAGGAAGACCTCTTGTAGGACTTGATGAGGGCTTTGATCTCGAGCTTGCATCTTTGCGTCGATGAAGTTTTTCATGGTATCGAACTCGTCGTTGTTGTTGTAGACCGAAGGAGGTGTGCTTTGCCTACCCATCACAATACTCGAGCAAAGGTGAGTAGGAAATGAGATAAACAATACCAAGCTACCTTTTCCCAAAGTTGAGATGTGTCTTGTTGTTGGGGATCATTGCAGAAATTCAAAAAAATTCTACGCATCACCAAGATCAATCTATGGAGAGACTAGCAACGAGAGAGAGGGGAGTGCATCTTCATACCCTTGAAGATCGCGATGCGGAAGCGTTACAAGAACGCGGATGAAGGAGTCGTACTTGTAGCGATTCGGATCGCGGTTGATTCCGATCTAAGCGCCAAACAACGGCGCCTCCGCGTTCAACACACGTACAGCCCGGGGACGTCTCCTCCTTCTTGATCCAGCAAGGGGAGAGGAGAAGTTGAGGGAGAGCTCCGGCAGCACGACGGCGTGGTGGTGGAGCTTACAGTTCTCCGGCAGGGCTTCGCCAAGCACTACTACTACGGAGGAGGTGTTGGGGAAGGAGAGGGCTGCGCCAGGGGAAGGGGTGCGGCTCCCATGCGCCTCCCCGCTATATATAGGGGTGGAGGGGGCTGGTTTCTTGCCCTCCAAGTCCATTGGGGCGTTGGCAAAGGTGGCAGAAAGAAATCGCATCATTTCCCTTCCCCACCGATTGTTATCCCCCTTTTTTAGGGAACTTGATCTTATCCCTTCGGGATATGATCTTATTCCTTCTAAGGGGGGATCTTGGTGCGCCTTGACCAGGGGTGTGGGCCCTTGCCCCCACTACCCACGTTCATGTGGGTCCCCCCATGCAGGTGGGCCCCACTTCAGAACCTTCTAGAACCTTCCCGGTACAATACCGAAAAATCCCGAACATTTTCCGGTGGCCAAAATAGGACTTCCCATATATAAATCTTTACCTCCGGACCATTCCGGAACTCCTCGTGACGTCCGGGATCTCATCTGGGACTCCGAACAATATTCGGTAACTGCACACTAATTCCCATAACAACTCTAGCGTCACTGAACCTTAAGTGTGTAGACCCTACGGGTTCGGGAATCATGCAGACATGACCGAGACAACTCTCTGGCCAATAACCAACAACGGGATCTGGATACCCATGTTGGCTCCCACATGTTCCACGATGATCTCATTGGATGAACCACGATATCGGGGATTCAATCAATCCCGTATACAATTCCCTTTGTCTATCGGTATGCTACTTGCCCGAGATTCGATCGTCGGTATCCCTATACCTTGTTCAATCTCGTTACCGGCAAGTCTCTTTACTCGTTCTGTAACGCATGGTCCCGTGGCTAACTCATTAGTCACATTGAGCTCATTATGATGATGCATTACCGAGTGGGCCCAGAGATACCTCTCCGTCATACGGAGTGACCAATCCCAGTCTCGATTCGTGCCAACCCAACAAACACTTTCGGAGATACCTGTAGTGCACCTTTATAGCCACCCAGTTACGTTGTGACGTTTGGTACACCCAAAGCATTCCTACGGTATCCGGGAGTTACACAATCTCATGGTCTAAGGAAATGATACTTGACATTAGAAAAGCTCTTAGCAAACGAACTACACGATCTTGTGCTATGCTTAGGATTGGGTCTTGTCCATCACATCATTTTCCTAATGATGTGATCCCGTTATCAATGACATCCAATGTCCATGGTCAGGAAACCATAACCATCTATTGATCAACGAGCTAGTCAACTAGAGTCTTACTAGGGACATGTGGTGGTCTATGTATTCACACATGTATTATGGTTTCCAGTTAATACAATTATAGCATGAACAATAGACAATTATCATGAACAAGGAAATACAATAATAACCATTATATTATTGCCTCTAGGGCATATTTCCAACAGTCTCCCACTTGCACTAAAGTCAATAATCTAGTTCACATGACTATGTGATTGTAATGAATCCAACACCCATGGGGTTTGTTCATATCTCGCTTGCGAGAGAGGTTATTAGTCAACCGGTCTGAACCTTTCAGATCCGTGTGTGCTTTACAAATTTCTATGTCATCTTGTAGATGCAGCCACCACGTGCTACTTGGAGCTATTCCAAATAACTGCTCTACTATACGAATCCGGTTTACTACTCAGAGTCATCCGGATTAGTGTCAAAGTTTGCATCGACGTAACCCTTTACGACGAACTCTTTTTCCACCTCCATAATCGAGAAAATTCCTTAGTCCACTAGTTACTAAGGATAAGTTCGGCCGCTGTACACAGCATATCATACTATAGAGCCTACGTCTAAAGCATAGGGGATGACCTTCGTCCTTTCTCTCTCTTCTGCCGTGGTCAGATCTTGAGTTTTACTCAATACTCACACCTTGTAACACAGCCAAGAACTCCTTTGCTGATCTATTTTGAACTCCTTCAAAATGTTATCACGGTATGTATTCATTTGAAAGTACTATTAAGCGTTTTTGATATATCCTTATAGATCTTGATGCTCAATGTTCAAGTAGCTTAATCCAGGTTTTCCTTTGAAAAACACTTTTCAAATAACCCTGTATGCTTTCCAGAAATTCTACATCATTTCTGATCAACAATATGTTAACAACATATACTCATCAAAAATTCTATAGTGCTCCCACTCACTTCTTTGGAAATACAAGTTTCTCAAAAACTTTGTATAAACCCAAAATCTTTGATCATCTCATCAAAGCGTACATTCTAACTCCAAGATGCTTACTCCAGTCCTTAGAAGGATTGCTGGAGCTTTGCATACTTGTTAGCATCTTTCAGGATTGACAAAACCTTCTGGTTGTATCACATACAACCTTTCCTCAAGAAAATCATCGAGGAAACAATGTTTTGACATCCTATCGGCAAGACTTCTGTAACATCCCAAAATTTTCAATTTGGAATGTTATACATTAGATCATTATGCATAACATACTTTCTTGCATTTTGGTCGATCCTAGAAATTTCACGCAACTCAAGGACCCTCGGAGAGAGTTGGAGATTTCGTTATTTTCATATTTGCGTTTTCTCAAATTTTGAAAAAAAGGATCATTTGATTTTATTTATTTCATCTTCAATTATTTTTCCAATATCAAAAACATAAGAGAGGAATAATATGACTTTCCCAAATTTAGGAAAAATGAAGATTTAATAAATAAATCAAATTTTCGATTTTTCTGGAGTTTATTTGCATTTTATTTGGATTAGGGAAAAATGTGTGTTTTTAAAATATTGCATCTAGGCCCCGAGTAAAAGTTCATTTTGTTCGACTCATTTAGGAGTCGGGGAAAATTAACTTCGGGATTTTTGGAGCTCGTTTAGATTTTCTTTTTTTTTGTTTTTCTGCGCGCGTAATTATTTAAAAAAAATCGCGCAGCGCCCCGCCTGGGCCAAGGGCCCAGCCGAGCCGGCCCACGCCGCCGCCACTCCCCGCGCGCGCGCCCGCGCGCAGCCGCTGCCGGCCGAATCCGAGGAGGATTCCTCCTCCTCCTCCCCCCTTGCCCTGCCCCCTCCCCCAAGCCACCTCCCCCCTCGTAAATACCCCCCCTCTCTCCTCTCCTCCCCACCCCTCCGCGCCCTGCCCCGCAGCAAGCAGAAGCAGCAGCGCCGCGCCGCCGCCGCCTGTCGCCGCCCGCGTCGCCCGCCGCCGCCAGCGCCGCCCGCTGGCGCCGCCGCCCGCGCCCCGCCTCGCCCCGCGCCACCCCGCCGCCCTTGCCGGAGCCCCGCGCCGCGCCGCGCCAACCCCCCCTCGGTTCGGTTTTTTATAAAAACCGTTCCGGTTTCTTTTCGTTTCGTTGTTTCGGTTTTTTTCGAAACCCTAGATCGGTTTTCTTTTTTCTTTCGGTTTAGTTGTTTAGCGAGCGTTCGCCGGACCGTTCGTGTTAACGAACGTGATCACCAGTTATTCTCGGTTAACGAACGTCCGTTCGTTTAACCGTTCGTCATTTTCTTTTTCGTCGGATTTATTCCGTGATTTTCTGATCGCGATTTCAGATCCGATCTTCTTTCTAGTTTATCTCCTCGCTCGTTTATCGGAATCAGGTGATTCAAGCGCCTGGAGTTTCGTTTCGAAACCGCCGTTCCGACTAATCAACTTACACAAGTTTTTGCTACTATAAAATTTGACCTAGTTTCAACTTGCTAGAACCGAGTTGTTTTCTTCCGCCGTTTGTTTTCCGTTACTTTGTTCGGTTCATTTTCTCTTTGCAACTGGAGTTCTTAAGTTGAACTTTCTGGTTCGATCTTTTGTTCGAGTTTTACCTGTGCATTAGATGAGTACTTATTGTATGCTTGTTGTTTGTCTGCGATAGATCACCCAGAGTGCGCCGCCTGTTACTTCGAATCTCTAGGTTTCGCGGATCCTCAGCAAGGCAAGTAACACTTTGATCATACCCTTTTCTAGTACCCAATTTTATTGCATTAGATCAATCCTCAAACATTGCATGATTAGGATCTAATTAAATTGTGGGATGGGAAGTAGTTGAGGTAGTACCTATTACCTGTTTTACTTATGAAACCTTTGGGAGTTACTTCTGCGTTTGCTTATTATGCCATGCTATGCTAGTAGACGTGGATTGGGTGAGTGATATCCATCACAGATGTGAGTATTGTTAATTAATGGTTTATCTAAGGTGGCAACTTAAACACACATCTGGGTGGATTGAGGCACCTGGTTTCTATCAGGACTTGCCTGTTTTTCTTTGGACCACCACCCAGGCTCAAAGGGATCATAAGATCATTCATGCTAGTAACTTCCGTGTGCAGCCACAAGCCATTATGGGCTCTGGCATAGTTGATTAAGTCGTGCGAACTCTTACAGGGTAGACTAGCAGATGTAGGGGAAAGTAGGTGTACCGGTCTATCCAACGTAAGGTGCTAGCGCTTCTGAAAGACTATGTCTCGATCATCCGTTTCTCAAACACCCTGTAGTGCGAGAAACCAAACGGAGGCGATCGAGTCTTGTGGGGAAAAGTGCGCAAACCTCTGCAGAGTGTACAATATGATCATGATTAGCCGTGTCCCCGGTTATGGACATCTTGAGTATCTAGTACTTGAATATCATGTGAATCTCATCATGTTACTTCTAAATTAATATTGTTGGGTTATTGATGATTACTTTTTAATTGGGATTGAGGATGCTGTCAACCATTCTCAATGTTTAACAACTACCATGATAGTTAAATAAATTTATTCCTTTGTAGTAGGGAAAAATTGGCTTTACGCAAAACTGTAACCATAGAGCTTTCCACCAGCCATACATGCATATAGTATAGCTCATTACTGTTCATTACTCTCTATGTGTTACATTGCCAGCATATTCCATGTGCTGACCCATTTTCGGGCTGCAACTTTCATGTTGCAGACTTTTCAGACGACAAGGTGCTTTTAGGTCGTGGTTCTATACTCAGTGATGCCGTTGGAGTTGATGGACTCACTTATCTTCCAAGTCTTCCACTGTTATCATTATTAGATGGCCTTAAGCCATATTTATTGTAATAAGTTCTTTTTGAGACACCGATGTAATAAGTGTGTGATTGCTACTCTGTTATAAATCCTTTGAAGTACTGTGTGGTGTCAGCATTACTGATCCAGGGATGACACCGGAGCACAGAGACTTGACCATCTGAGGTCGGGTCGCTACAGAGATGGTATCAGAGAACACGCTGACTGTAGGACACGACCACTAAGTTAAAGCCATAGATCACTATTCTCCTCTCATTTTCTAACTCCTCATCTTCTCTACTCTTTTAGGATGACGGACGCGAAGATCAAGTACGCTCAACCGGATGAAGGCACACCTTTTGGATTTCACTTGAAGGAAGTCACCAAGTAATTGAACATTGGACTACCAAGCTTCACCGGGACTTTCAATGCCACTCTGCCTGAAGAGGACCGCTGGAAGATTCAAGCCCATGTTCCGGGAAGGACATTCGCGCCAATCAGGAAGCCCATAGATAGTGTTTTCAGTGCACCAACCTGGAGTCTGGGAAAGAGCATGGCAGCTCATATCACCATGGGACGCATTGGAGAAGTTTATCAAGAAGACCTCAAGGACACTATCTACCAGATTTGCGGACGCCGAGATGAACAATGGGAGATAGTCAGCACCAAGAAGGATAGATCCATTGCAGCTTTCATCCAGGAGTTAAACCAGCACATTCGACGCCAAGAGAACTAGATGTGCAATGATATGATAGAGTTAAAGAATGTGAAGGCAAGGATCATCGAGCTAGAAGGAGAACTGAAGGGTACACGCAAGGACTACATGGACGAGATAGTAGCTCTAGCAAGGCACAATCGCGATCTTAAGCTGGAGATTGAAGAACTCAAGGGGAGATTAGCCTCCAAGAAGGAAGACAAGTACGTCGCATGTCCGGACAACTACATCATCATCGACGACACTAATTCGGATCCAAGTGAACCCGCCTTTTAAGACGAAGCTGGAGCAGACATCATGGAGTCTTCCACCGATTCAAATTTCTAGATGACCACCAAATATTAGTAGTATTTCCCCCATGTATACATTATAGTTCGAGCACTTTTGCGATAGTTCTAGACCGTTTGTAAGCCCTTGTTTGAGTTGAATGAAGTGATTTTGTGTGCATTTGTCTCATGTGCATTTGGGTAGTGTTTTCTCTTTAGACCTCACTCTATTCTTAATTCTCATCTTTTCTAAAACCCTCAGATGCCTCCGAGACGTGACAATGGATTCCCACCGGAGCTCACTCAATTGATCCAGCAGCAGAACCAATTGATGCAGTTGTTAGTCCAGAATCAGCAGAACAACAACAACAACAACAACAACAACAACAACAACAACAACAACAACAACAACAACAACAACAACAACAACAACAACAACAACCACCCTCTGCCGCCGCCATATGTTGATCACCTAACCCGTTTCCTTAGGCCGAATTCGCCGGTGTTTTCCAGTAGCACCGAGCCAATAGTAGTAGACGATTGGCTCCGCAAGACAGGAAGGGAGTTGACCACTGCAGGATGCACAGATGATGAGAAAGTGAAGTTTGCCGCACATCAGCTTGACGGACCCGCGGCAGCATGGTGGAAGAATTTCACAGCCACTTACCCAGTTGACACTGTCACATGGGATCAGTTTCAGCAAGCTTTCCGCACTGCCCATGTTTCAGCAGGAGCTATGGCCATAAAGAAGCGTGAGTTTCGTAACTTACGCCAAGGAGGAAGGACAGTTGGCCAGTACGTTGACGACTTCAGCAAGTTAGCACGTTATGCCCCAGATGACGTTGCTACGGATGCAGCTAAGCAGGAGAAGTTTCTAGAAGGACTGAATGATGAGCTAAGCATGCAGTTGATGGTAGCAAGTTTCAACAACTACCAGGAGTTGGTAGATCATGCCATCATGATTGAAGGGAAGCAACAGCAGATTGAGAACCGCAAGAGGAAGTATGGACAGGGGAAGTATAACTCTGGAGCCCAGCAGAAGCCCCGTTTTACCCCTAAACCGGGAGTTCAGTTTCAGCATACCCATGGAGGAGGTAGTTCGCACAACCATAATGGCCACAAGAATGGTAATGGGAATGGAGGAAGCAACGGCCAGAACCGTACCACCCCATCAACCCCAGCCAAGAGAGATCTGAGTCAAGTCACCTGTTTCAACTGTTCCAAGACCGGACATTATGCCAATGAATGTCCCGAAGGCCAAAATGGAAATGGGAGCTCTGGAAAGAAGCCGAACCCTTTCAACAGGTGTAACGCCCCAGATGTAACTTGCCATATTTGTAATCCAACTCTTGCCATTTCTGGCTATGTGTTATGTTATTCCCTCCGTGGTTGGGTTCTCTCCGTTTTGCATTTTGGTCATGTCATGCATTTCATATTATGTCATCATGTGCATCGCATTCGGATACGCGTTCGTCTCATAAATCCGAGCATCTTTCCCGTTGTCCGTTTTGCAATCCGGCGCTCCTATGTCTCCCGGCGTCCCCTTTTACATTTCTTCGTGAGCGGGTATTAAACATTCTCGGAATGGACCGAGGTTTGACATGTGGCCTCGGTATAGCACCGGTAGACCGCCTGTCAAGTTTCGGGTCAATCGGAGTTCGTTTGGTACTCCAACGGTTAACCGGGTAACCGTGAAGGCCTCGTGTGTGTTGCAGCCCAACACCCCTTCAAAACAGACCAATAACCCATCTAAGTCACTCCCATGTCCTCCGCCGTTCGATCACGATCGCGTGGGCGAAAACCGCACTCCGTTTGGAGCCTCCTAGCTCCTCCTATCTATAAAAGGCCTCCCCCTCCTCAAATCACGGGCAAAACCATCCTAACCCTAGTCTATTTCCTTCCCCGCCGCCGCCGGACGAAAACCCGCCGGCCGGACGTGTCCGGGTCGCCGCCGCCGCCACGTGGCGCTTCCCCATTGGCCACCGCCGCCGTCCCGCGCGCCGGCCCGGCGAGCCCGCCGCGGGCCCGCCCGGCCCGAGCCGCCCCGCCTCCGCGCCCCGCGCCCAGCGTGCCCGCGCCCGAGCTCCCGCTCCGCCGCCGCCGCCCGGAGCCGCCCGCCGCCGCCGCAGCTCGCCGCCCGGAGCCGCCCGCCGCCGCCGCACCTCCGCGCGCGCTCCGCGCCGCCGCACCACCGCGCCGCCGCCGCCTGCGTGCGCCGCGCGCCGCCCGCCGCCCCGGCGCCTCTTCCCCGCGCCGCTCCGCTCGGCCCCACCTCGCCGGAGCTCCACCGGAGCCACCGGAGTCGCCGGATCTGAGATCCACCTCGGGGTTGACTTTTCCCTCACCCCCCTCGTTTTCTTCCAAGTCCCAGTTTTTCATCATTATCATTGCAACTTCATCATGCCATAACTTTGCATCCGTAGATTCGTTTCGTGCGTATAATATGTCGAATTGTTCGCCCCAAAGAGTAGATCATTTTGTTCCATTGGATCGTTTACATTTGAAGTCATCTTGATGCCCGAAATGCTGTTAGAAGAGGGCTAGTTGATGTTAGTTGCTGGATCTTATCTGAACATGCACTTTTGTCATTTTTGCCATGATTGATGTGTACCTCCTATGAAGTTGAGTCCTACATGAGTTTTGTAATATGCTATGTTACCTTTCTAGAGTATTTTGCCATGTATTTTTGTGATACTTGTGGTGACTAGTACAAGCATGCAAACTAGGTCACTTGATGTTGCTGATTTCAGAGACTTAGTGGTTTCACTAAGTCCCTGACTACTGTTATTTTTATGCCATGTGTTCATGTTGTTTCCGAGAGATCTATGCATATTTTGAGCATGATCAGTAAGGGAGTTTTGGACTTGAGTATTTTCTCTATCCATCCATGCCTTGTTTGTAATTATGGAGTGCCATAGCTTGAGTCAATCGAGCTCTACTTTTGCTTCAAAATGTTGCTGGCAGATTGTTTACGTGTTATTCGATTTTGCCAAGCTTGGTGTTGTTGATCCTTGCTTGATATGATGTTACTATTGCCATGTATTGTTACTATGCCATGTATTATTGATGTATGTATGCTTAGTTTATCATGAAATGCTCTGTAGTGAGTGCATCGAGCTCACGAACATGCCTAGTCGTTAACAGTTTTCTGCCATGTCCAGTTTTCTGCTAAGTCTGTAACCTGTAACGAAACTTGCTTATTTGTCATGGGTGTAATCATATTTTCTGGTCCTTTTTGGCTTATGGTCAGTAAGAGACTTTTGTCAAGTGCCTTGAGTAGATTCATGCCATGCCTTACTTTGCTATGCTCTGAACCTGTAGCATGTTGTTTCATTGCTCTGAACATGCCATCCTGATGTTAGTTTCTGCTTGTTGATATTTTCACCAAGTCTGAGAACTTGTTATCGTTTGCACTTTTGCCATGCTTGTTTTGACCTGTTATGATGTGAATTAGCCGTAGCTCAGTGTTCATCTTTTATCGTGCTTCTTGTGTAGATTACTGTCATATGCTTTGTTGCCATGTTTGGGTGCAGTAGCTTAATTATTTGTTGCTTGCTAAGTAGCATCATGCTGTTTATGGCAGTTTCGTGTCATTCTTGTTTTGCTTGCCATTTGCAAACCGTGCATCCGATTCCGGTGTGCTTTATATCGATTTCAACCGAAATCACCTCACCTATACAGTGGTATGCTTGGTTTGCCAAGATTATGCCCTGTTCATCCTTGTCCTTCCGGAGCATGCATACGCATTGCATATCACCTCTCGCATATCATGCCATGTTTTGCATCATGTTGCTTGCGCATTGCATCGTGGTTGATTTTGGTTCCTTTGCTTGTTATCTTGTCTTGGGTAGAGCCGGGAGACGAGTACGTGAACGAGGATTCTGTTGAGAACGCTTACGAGGACCAAGCTTTCGACAACTCTGAGAACCTTGCAGGCAAGATGACCATACCCTCGAAATCACTTCTATCTTTGCTTGCTAGATTGCTCGCTCTTTTGCTATGCCTATGCTGCGATACCTACCACTTGCTATATCATGCCTCCTATATTGCCTTGTCAGCCCCTAACCATCCTTGTCCTAGCAAACCGTTGTTTGGCTATGTTACTGCTTTGCTCAGCCCCTCTTATAGCGTTGCTAGTTGCAGGTGAAGATGAAGTTTGTTCCTTGTTGGAACATGATCCTGTTGTTCCTTGTTTGGAACATGTTTACTTGTTGGGATATCACAATACCTCTTAGTTAATTAATGCATCTATATACTTGGTAAAGGGTGGAAGGCTCGGCCTTATGCCTGGTGTTTTGTTCCACTCTTGCCACCCTAGTTTCCGTCATACCGGTGTTATGTTCCCGGAGTTTGCGTTCCTTACACGGTTGGGTGATTTATGGGACCCCCTTGACAGTTCGCTTTGAATGAGACTTTTCCAGCAAGGCCCAACATTGGTTTTACCATTTGCCACCTAGCCTTTTTCCCTTGGGTTCTGCAGACTCAAGGGTCATCTTTATTTTAACCCCCGGGCCAGTTCTCCTTCGATTGCTGGTCCAAACCGAGCGATGTCCGGCGCCCCTTGGGCAACCAGGGTCTATGCCAACCCGACGTCTTGCTCATCCGGTGTGCCCTGAGAACGAGATATGTGCAGCTCCTATCGGGATTTGTCGGCACATCTGGGAGGTTTTGCTGGACTTGTTTTGTTACTGCCGAGATGTCTTGTAGTCCGGGATTCCGAGACTGATCGGGTCTTCCCGGTAGAAGGAATATCCTTCGTTGACCGTGAGAGCTTATCATGGGCTAAGTTGGGACACCCCTGCAGGGTTTTATCTTTCGAAAGCCGTGCCCGCGGTTATGAGGCAGATGGGAATTTGTTGATGTCCGGTTGTAGAAAACCCGAAGTTGACCTTAACTAAAACACATCAACCGCGTGTGTAACCGTGATGGTCTCTTCTCGGCGGGGTCCGGGAAGTGAACACGGTTGTTGGAGTTATGCCTGACGTAGGTTGTTTCAGGATCACTTCTTGATCACTTCTAGCTTCACGACCGTGCTTTGCCTTCTCTTCTCGCTCTCTTTTGCGCTGTAGCCACCATATGCTAGTCGCTTGCTGCAGCTCCACCTCACAACCCCTTTTCCCACCTTTAAGCTTAAATAGTCTTGATCTCGCGGGTGTGAGATTGCTGAGTCCCCGTGACTCACAGATATTATCACCACAGTTGCAGGTACCAACGATGCCAGTACAGATGTTGAGACCGAGCTCACTTGGGAGTTCGACGAGGAACGTGGCCGTTACTATGTTTCTTTTCCAGATGATCAGTAGTGGAGCCCAGTTTGGGGTGATCCGGGGATCTGTTAGCTTTTGGGGTAGTCTTCTTTCATTTTGGTACCGTAGTCGGACCTTGAGTGTAATTTGTATGATGGATGTTATTTATGTATTTATGTGAAGTGGCGATTGTAAGCCAACTATGTATCTTTTCCCTTATTTATTACATGGATTGTGTGAAGATTACCTCACTTGCGACATTGCTTTCAATGCGGTTATGCCTCTAAGTCGTGCCTCGACACGTGGGAGATATAGCCGCATCGAGGGCGTTACAAGTTGGTAATCAGAGCCTTTCCCTGACCTTAGGGGCCCCCACTGTTTGATCGTCTTTAGTGGACGAGCCGTGTCTAGAAAAATGCTTTGAGTCATTTAGGAATTATATATCGGGGAATTTAGGAATTCTTTTTACTCCCCAGTCCCTTCGACCTTCTGGTAAGGCTTCCTGACGTAGAGTTTTGACTCTTCTCTTCTCAAATTTCACTAATTTTTTTTTAGGATCACGCGGGTATATTACAATCGTTCCGATGGTTTTATGATGACAACATTGTCTTGGTTGCCTCCTGACATTTAGGGGTTGTGGCAGTGTCCCGGGGAGTTGAGCTCCGAGGTGTTGTTGTCATAATTTTATCGTTGCGGTTTTGGAATACCTGAGTTTAGTACGCCGACATCGAAAATCTCTTTTGTACAGTTGTTGGTGAGATAACCCTGATAGCCCAGTACTAAGGCGAGTGCAGGAGTATTGCCATGACTTGTATAACGGATGTGTTTTCGAAGGTTGAGGTAGACGATTTCCGAAGGTTTCTTGGTTATGTGTTGAAGGATGGATACAGCTGGTTGTAGGATTTGCTAGTTTGGGTGAGATATTATGCTTCCCCTGTATCCCCAACACCTGATTGCATAACCAGAAAGTTTCGGGAGTTTATAAGTGGGAATTCTTGTAGCTTTAGTATTTCTTCCGCAGATATTTGGTTTGTGATTGGGTAATCCTTACCAAGTATTTGTTCACTTCCGTACCTTGTTGATTTTATTCCTTACCATGTTCTAAGTGGCTTCTCAGCTTTGGAAGTGTGATGATTTACATTGGAATTCATTCGTTCATTCTCGTTCGAATGTTAATTGTGAAGACTATATGTTGCAATGTCGTTCCTTTGATTCAGCCTCAATATATCTCTGTCAAGATGCTAATGGATGTCACCCTCTTCAGGATGGCTCCACCAACGCGTCAGAATCCGGAACGCAATGAAGGGAATCAGGCTAACCCTCCGCCACCACCTCCGCCTCCGGAAGCATGGCAAGCCTTGATGACTGCCACAAATGCCAATGCTCAGATTCTGATTCAGCTCTTGCAAGATCGCAACCAAGGGCAAGCTAATCAAGAGAATCAAGGCCAAGGCAACAATCAGCCGCATTTCGCTTCACTCAACCAGTTCCTTGCTAATCAGCCAAAGACCTTCAGCTACTGTGTCGAGGCCACAGACGCCGATGATTGGCTCGTGGACATCAGCAAGCATTTCGAATGCAGCAATGTGAGACCTGAGGACTTTGTCAAGTTTGCCTCTTTTCAACTCAAAGATCAAGCTGCTGAGTGGTTCCAGCAATACAAAGATTCCAGAGGAGGTCGTGTCATTACTTGGGATGATTTCCGTCGTGACTTCAAAGCGCACCACATTCCAGAAAGTGTTGTTGAGCTTAAGCGTGAGGAATTCCGCAATCTCAAGCAAGGCAACATGACTGTCTATCAATACAACACTCAGTTCCAGAAGCTCTCTCGTTTTGCAAGGCAAGACATTCCTGATGAGAAGAGTATGATCTACCAATTCAGACGTGGTCTCATAGAAGATCTGCAACTTGCTCTCGTGCTTTTCGAGCCATTAAAGTATGATGAATTCTACAACATGGCACTGAAACAAGAAGCTGCTCAGCTCAAGTGTGAGGCTTCTAAGAAGAGAGTCAGAGACGCAGTCCAGTCTTCTTCTTCCTCACTTGTGGCATCTAAGCAACAGAAGTTTTGGTTGCCTCCTCCTCCTCCGTTCCGTCAGCCTTATCAGCAGAAGAATTCAAGTGGCCGTGGATCTTCCCACCCACCCAACCCTGGCTTTCAGAACAAGTCTCAGAATCAAGCTCCAAGGCCAAGTGCTCCTTACCATCGTCCGCTCTCAGAGGTGACTTGTAACAAATGTCAGCAAAAGGGTCACTATGCGAACAAGTGCTTCAACCAGAGGCGCCTTCCGCCTCCTCCTCCTGTGAAATCTTCCAGTAATGCAGTGGTCAAGCATAATCCTAAGTCTGCAAAGGTGAACATGATGAACGCAGCTCAAGCAGAGGATTCTTCTGAAGTGATCATGGGTAACCTTCCTGTTAATGATATTCCTGCAAAAGTATTATTTGATACTGGAGCAACGCATTCTTTCATTTCAAGACCTTTTGCATCCATGAACAATTTGCATACTGTCGATCTGCCCAAGCCAATGGCGGTTTCCTCTCCGGGTTTGTTCATGAATACCAAGATGATGGCTCCGGATGTTTCCATCAAGATGGGCGACTATAAATTTCTATCTTCTCCAATGGTGCTTGGTGATTCTGATATTGATCTTATTCTCGGGATGGACTGGCTTTCTAAGCACAAGGCTCAGCTCGAGTGTGCTGCCAGGGAAATCATTTACTGCACTCGTTCTTTTCGATACTGGTGCATCGCATTCATACATATCAAGGGGATTTGTGGAAAAGTATAGCCTGCCCACTAAGATTCTTAAAACACCTATGCTAGTAAGCTCGCCAGGAGCAGAGTACATGGCCAGACAAGGATGTTTTCAAGTGCCATTAAGTATAGGAAGGCATGTTTTCCCAACAGATTTAATCATTCTGGAATCCCAAGGTCTGGATGAAATTCTCAGTATGGATTGGCTGTCGATGTATGGAGGAAACATCAATTGTGCCAGTAAAATAATTTTGCTTACAACGCCCGAAGGAAGAAGGATCAAGTATGTATCTCGACATGTGCCAAATAGGACACAAGTAAATTCTTTATCAGGAGTAGTGCAGGAAGAAGTACCAGTGGTAAAGCATGTCCCTGATGTATTTCCTGAGGAATTGCCAGGAATGCCACCTGATAGAGATATCGAGTTCTTAACTGAGCTTTTGCCAGGCACTGGGCCAATATCGAAGAGACCGTACAAGATGCCCGCACAGGATTTGGCGGAAATTAAGAAGCAGATTAAGGAGTTATTGGATAAAGGTTACATTCTCCCAAGGTCTTCGCCTTGGGGATCACCCGCACTTCTAGTGGAGAAGAAGGATGGATCGTTAAGAATGGTTGTTGATTACCATGGATTGAATGAAGTAACCATCAAGAACAAGTACCCACTGTCAATGATAAATGATCTGTTTGATCGTTTGCAAGGAGCTAAAGTGTTTTCCAAGATCGATTTGCGATCAGGGTACCATCAGTTGAAGATTCGAGAGCAGGACATACCTAAGACAGCTTTTACCACGAGATACGGATTGTATGAGTATACCGTTATGTCATTTGGACTGACTAACGCACCTGCCTATTTTATGAACCTGATGAACAAGGTATTTATGGAGTTTTGGGATAAGTTCGTCGTAGTATTCATTGATGACATTTTGATTTTCTCAAAGAATGAAGAAGAGCATAAGGAACATTTGCGTTTGGTTTTGGAAAAACTAAGGGAACATCAGTTATATGCCAAGTTCAGCAAATGTGAGTTTTGGTTAAAGGAAGTTGGATTTCTTGGACATGTTATATCCGGAGAAGGGATAGTAGTTGACCCCAAAAAGGTTGAGACCGTAACCGAATGGGAAGCACCAACGACAGTTGGAGAGATCCGGAGTTTTCTTGGACTCGCAAGATACTACCAGAGATTCATTGAGAATTTCTCAAGGATTGCAAAGCCTATGACGGAATTGTTGAAGAAGGATACCTAGTTCAATTGGACTAAGGAATGTGAGGCCAGTTTTCAGGAGTTGAAGAAACGATTGGTTTCCTCACCAGTGTTGATTCTGCCAGATCAGAACAAGGATTATGGGGTGTATTGCGACGCTTCATGTCGAGGACTTGGAGCAGTGCTTATGCAGGAGGAAAGAGTTGTTTTGTATGCCTCACGACAACTGAAACCTCATGAATTAAATTATGCTACGCATGATTTGGAGTTAGCAGCCGTAGTGCATGCATTGAAAACTTGGAGACATTTTCTCATTGGGAATCATTGTGAAGTATATACGGATCACAAGAGTTTGAAGTATATTTTCACGCAGAAGGAGTTGAACCTCGGACAAAGGAGATGGTTGGAACTCATCAAGGATTATGATATGAGATCGCATTACCATCCCAGAAAAGCTAATGTTGTAGCTGACGCATTGAGCCGTAAGAGCCATGTCAATACATTGATGACCAGAGAGTTACAGAGGGAATTGGCCGAAGATCTTCGAGAGCTATGTTTGGAAATAGTTCCGAAGGGCTATGTAGCAGCATTGGAAATTCAATCTACCTTGATGGATAAAATCAGAGAAGCTCAGAAAACTGACAAGGAGATTGCAGATATAAAAGAGAAAATGAGCCAAGGAAAAGCAAAGGGATTCCGTGAGGATGAGCACGATACCCTATGGTTTGAGGACCGTGTTTATGTGCCCAATGACCCGGAGATCAAGAAGTTGATTCTGCAAGAGGCACATGATTCACCCTATTCGATTCACCCAGGAAATACCAAGATGTATTTGGATTTGAAGGAAACATTCTGGTGGACCGGAATGAAGAAGGATATTGCAGCATATGTAGCAGTTTGTGATGTGTGTCATAGAGTGAAGGCAGAGCATCAGAAGCCAGCCGGATTGTTACAACCATTGCCGATACCCGAATGGAAGTGGGATAAGATAAGCATGGATTTTATCACAGGACTACCCAGGACGAAGGCAGGCTATGACTCGATATGGGTAGTAGTTGATCGTTTGACGAAGGTAGCACATTTCATCCCAGTTAAGACCGCTTACACCAGTGCTAAGTTGGCAAAGATATACATGACCAGGATCATTTGTTTGCATGGATTTCCGAGGAGTATCATATCAGATAGAGGAACCCAATTTACCTCAAAGTTTTGGAATCAGTTGCATGAAACTTTGGGAACCAGACTAGAGTTCAGCACATCTTTTCACCCACATACGGATGGACAGACTGAGAGAGTCAATCAGATTTTGGAAGATATGTTGAGAGCCTGTGCACTAGACTATGGATCTAGTTGGGACGATAACTTGCCGTATGCGGAGTTTTCTTATAACAACAGTTACCAAACCAGTTTGAAGATGGCACCTTTCGAAGATTTATACGGAAGGAGGTGCAGGACACCGTTGTCATGGGACGAAGTTGGAGACCGTCAGTTCTTTGGACCAGATTTGATTAAGGAGTTTGAACGGAAAGTTAAGTTGATTCGCGATAGGCTCAAGGTAGCCCAATCCAGGCAGAAGAGCTACGCAGATTCTAAACGCAAGGAGACAGTTTACGAAACCGGAGACAGAGTTTATCTTCGAGTATCCCCACTTAGAGGAGTTAAGCGCTTTGGAGTTAAGGGAAAGTTAGCACCACGTTTCGTTGGACCGTATAAGATTTTGCAACGTATGGGAGAAGTCGCTTATAAGTTGGAATTACCAGAGGGACTGTCAGGAGTTCATGATGTATTCCATGATTATCAGCTGAAGAAATGTCACGCCGAGATGGCGGAGGTTCCGCTAAGAGATACAGTGCCGCTTGAAGCGATTCAGTTGAAGAATGACTTAACGTATGAAGAGAAACCAGTCAAGATTCTCGATTATGCCAGCAGAGTTACCCGCAGCAAGGTTATCAAGTTTTGCAAAGTGCAGTGGAACCACCACTCAGAGTATGAAGCCACCTAAGAGAGAGAAGAAGATTTTCTCAAGGACCACCCTCACCTATTTTCTAGCCAACCCGAATCTCGAGGGCGAGATTCATCTTAAGGGGGGTAGGTTTGTAACATCCCAAATTTTCAATTTGGAATGTTATACATTAGATCATTATGCATAACATACTTTCTTGCATTTTGGTCAATCCTAGAAATTTCACGCAACTCAAGGACCCTCGGAGAGAGTTGGAGATTTCGTTATTTTCATATTTGAGTTTTCTCAAATTTTGAAAAAAAGGATCATTTGATTTTATTTATTTCATTTTCAATTATTTTTCCAATATAAAAAACATAAGAGAGGAATAATATGACTTTCCCAAATTTAGGAAAAATGAAGATTTAACAAATAAATCAAAATTTGGATTTTTCCGGAGTTTATTTGCATTTTATTTGGATTAGGGAAAAATGCGTGTTTTCAAAATATTGCATCTAGGCCCCGAGTAACTTCGGGATTTTTGGAGCTCGTATAGATTTTCTTTTCTTCGTTTTTCTGCGCGCGTAATTATTTAAAAAAAATCGCGCAGCGCCCCGCCCGGGCCAAGGGCCCAGCCGAGCCGGCCCACGCCGCCGCCCCTCCCCGCGCGCGCGCCCGCGTGCAGCCGCGCCGCCGCTGCCGGCCGAATCCGAGGAGGATTCCTCCTCCTCCTCCCCCCCTTGCCTTGCCCCCTCCCCCAAGCCACCTCCCCCCCTCATAAATACCCCCCCTCTCTCCTCTCCTCCCCACCCCGCCGCGCCCTGCCCCGCAGCAAGCAGCAGCAGCGCCGCGCCGCCGCCGCCTGCCGCCGCCAGCGTCGCCCGCCGCCGCCAGCGCCGCCCGCTGCCGCCGCCGCCCGCGCCCCGCCTCGACCCGCGCCACCCCGCCGCCCTCGCCGGAGCCGCGCGCCGCCAAGGTAGCCGCCGCGCCGCGCCGCGCCAACCCCCCCCCCCGGTTCGTTTTTTTTATAAAAACCGTTCCGGTTTCTTTTCATTTCGTTGTTTCGGTTTTTTTTCGAAACCCTAGATCGGTTTTCGTTTTTCTTTCGGTTTAGTTGCTTAGCGAGCGTTCGCCAGACCGTTCGTCTTAACGAACGTGATCACCGGTTGTTCTCGGTTAACGAACGTCCGTTCGTTAAACCGTTCGTCGTTTTCTTTTTCGTCGGATTTATTCCGCGATTTTCTGATCGCGATTTCAGATCCGATCTTCTTTCTAGTTTATCTCCTCTCTCGTTTATCGGAATCAGGTGATTCAAGCGCCTGGAGTTTCGTTTCGAAACCGCCGTTCCGACTAATCAACTTACACAAGTTTTTGCTACTATAAAATTTGACCTAGTTTCAACTTGCTAGAACTGAGTTGTTTTCTTCCGCCGTTTGTTTTCCGTTACTTTGTTCGGTTCGTTTTCTCTTTGCAACCGGAGTTCTTAAGTTGAACTTTCTGGTTCTATCTTTTGTTCGAGTTTTACCTGTGCATTAGATGAGTACTTATTGTATGCTTGTTGTTTGTCTGCGATAGATCACCCGGAGTGCGCCGCCTGTTACTTCGAATCTCTAGGTTTCGCGGATCCTCAGCAAGGCAAGTAACACTTTGATCATACCCTTTTCTACTACCCAGTTTTATTGCATTAGATCAATCCTCAAACATTGCGTGATAGGATCTAATTAAATTGTGGGATGGGAAGTAGTTGCGGTAGTACCTATTACCTGTTTTACTTATGAAACCTTTGGGAGTTACTTCTGCGTTTGCTTATTATGCCATGCTATGCTAGTAGACATGGATTGGGTGAGTGATATCCATGACAGATTTGAGTATTGTTAATTAATGGTTTATCTAAGGTGGCAACTTAAACACACATCTGGGTGGATTGAGGCACCTGGTTTCTATCAGGACTTGCCTGTTTTTCTTTGGAACGCCACCCAGGCTCAAAGGGATCATAAGATCATTCATGCTAGTAACTTCCGTGTGTAGCCACAAGCCATTATGGGCTCTGGCATAGTTGATTAAGTCGTGCGAACTCTTACAGGGTAGACTAGCGGATGTCGGGGAAAGTAGGTGTACCGGTCTATCCAACGTAAGGTGCTAGCGCTTCTGAAAGACTATGTCTCGCTCATCCGTTTCTCAAACACCCTGTAGTGCGAGAAACCAAACGGAGGCGGTCGAGTCTTGTGGGGAAAAGTGCGCAAACCTCTGCAGAGTGTACAATCTGATCATGATTAGCCGTGTCCCCGGTTATGGACATCTTGAGTATCTAGTACTTGAATATCATGTGAATCTCATCATGTTACTTCTAAATTAATATTGTTGGGTTATTGATGATTACTTTTTAATTGGGATTGAGGATGCTGTCAACCATTCTCAATGTTTAACAACTACCATGATAGTTAAATAAATTTATTCCTTTGCAGTAGGGAAAAATTGGCTTTACGCAAAACTG
Organism: Aegilops umbellulata; assembly: GCA_032464435.1. Taxonomy (NCBI): domain Eukaryota; kingdom Viridiplantae; phylum Streptophyta; class Magnoliopsida; order Poales; family Poaceae; genus Aegilops; species Aegilops umbellulata. The sequence goes on along the minus strand of CP136054.1, from coordinate 365,812,165 downwards.
TAACCATAGAGCTTTCCACCAGCCATACATGCATATAGTATAGCTCATTACTGTTCATTACTCTCTATGTGTTACATTGCCAGCATATTCCATGTGCTGACCTGTTTTCGGGCTGCAACTTTCATGTTGCAGACTTTTCAGACGACGAGTAAGGTGCTTTTAGGTCGTGGTTCTATACTCAGTGATGCCGTTGGAGTTGATGGACTCACTTATCTTCCAAGTCTTCCGTTGTTATCGTTATTAGATAGCCTTAAGCCATATTTATTGTAATAAGTTCTCTTTGAGACACCGATGTAATAAGTGTGTGATTGCTACTCTGTTATAAATCCTTCGAAGTACTGTGTGGTGTCAGCATTACTGATCCAGGGATGACACCGGAGCACAGAGACTTGACCATCTGAGGTCGGGTCGCTACAATTTCATAAATAATGCTGTAACTGCTAATATAATTCCAACAGACTCTTAGCATCGCTACGAGTGAGAAAGTCTCATCATAGTCAACTCCTTGAACTTGTCGGAAAACATCTTAACGACAAGTCGAGCTTTCTTAATGGTGACACTTACCATCACTGTCCGTCTTCCTTTTAAAATCCATCTGCACCCAACAGCCTTACGACCATCAAGTAGTTCTTCCAAAGTCTATACTTTGGTTTTATACATGGATCCTCTCTCGGATTTTTATGGCCTCGAGCCATTCATCGGAATCCAGGCCCACCATCGTTTCTCCATAGCTCGTAGGTTCATTGTTGTCTAGCAACATGACTTCCAAGACAGGATTACGTACCATTCTGAATTAGTATGCATCCTTGTCGACCTACGAGGTTTGGTAGTGACTTGATCCGAAGTTTCATGATCACTATCATAACCTTCCACTTCAGTTGGTGTAGGTTCCACAGGAACAACTTCCTGTGCCCTGCTACACACTAGTTGAAGTGACGGTTCAGTAACCTCATCAAGACTCCACGATCCTCCCACTCAATTCTTTCGAGAGAAACTTTTCCTCGAGAAAGGACCCGTTTCTAAAAATAATCACTTTTGCTTCCGGATCTGAAATAGGAGGTATACCCAACTGTTTTGGGTATTCTATGAAGATGCATTTATCCGCTTTGGGTTCGAGCTTATCAGCCTGAAACTTTTCACATAAACGTCGCAGCCCCAAACTTTTAAGAAATGACAACTTAGGTTTCTCTAAACCATAGTTCATACGATGTTGTCTCGACGTAACTGTGTGGTGCCCTATTTAAAGTGAATGTGGTTATCTCTAATGCCTAACCCATAAACGATAGTGGTAATTCGACAAGAGACATCATGGTATGCACCATATCCAATAGGGTGCAGTTATGATGTTCGGACACACCATCACACTATGGTGTTCCAGGCGGTATTTAGTTGTGAAACAATTTCCACGATGTCTTAATTGTGTGCCAAACTCGTAACTCAGATATTCATCTATATGATCATATCATAGACATTTTATCATCTTGTCACGACGATCTTCAACTTCACTCTGAAATTACTTGAACCTTTCAATAATTCAGACTTGTGTTTCATCAAGTAAATATACTTAGCATCTACTCAAATCATCTGTGAAGTAAGAACACAATGATATCCACTGCGTGCCTCAGCACTCATTGGATTGCACACATCAAATGCATTACTTCCAACAAGTTGCTCTCTTGTTCCATCTCATTGAAAATGAGGCCTCTCAGTCATCTTGCCCATGTGGAATGATTTGCATGTCTCAAGTGATTCAAAATCAAGTGAGTCCAAACGATCCATCTGCATGGAGTTATCTCATGCGTATATACCAATAGACATGGTTCGCATGTCTCAATCTTTTCAAAAACGAGTGAGTCCAAAGATCCATCAACATGGAGCTTCTTCATGCGTTTTATACCAATATGACTCAAATGGCAGTGCCACAAGTATGTGGTACTATCGTTACTATCTTATATCTTTTGGCATGAACATGTGTATCACTACGATCGAGATTCAATAAACCATTTATTTTAGGTGCAAGACCATTGAAGGTATTATTCAAATAAACAGAGTAACCATTATTCTCCTTAAATGAATAACTGTATTGCGATAAACATGATCCAATCATGTCTATGCTCAATGCAAACACCAAATAACAATTATTTAGGTTTAATACCAATCCCGATGGTAGAGGGAGCGTACGATGTTTGATTACATCAACCTTGGAAACACTTCCAACACATATCGTCATCTCACCTTTAGCTAGTCTCTGTTTATTCCGTAGCCTTTTATTTCGAGTTACTAACACTTAGCAACCGAACTGGTATCTAATACCCTGGTGCTACTAGGAGTACTAGTAAAGTACACATTAATATCATGTATATCCAATATACTTCTGTCGACCTTGTCTGCCTTCTCATCTACCAAGTATCTAGGGTAGCTCTGCTTCAGTGACTGTTCCCCTTATTACAGAAGCACTTAGTCATGGGTTTGGGTTCAACCTTGGGTTTCTTCACTAGAGCAGCAACTGGTTTGCCATTTCATGAAGTATCCCTTCCTTCCCTAGCCCTTCTTGAAACTAGTGGTTTTACTAACCATCAAAAATTGATGCTCCTACTTGATTTCTACTTTCGCGATGTCAAACATCGCGAGTTGCTCAAGGGTCATCATGTCTATCCCTGATATGTTATAGTTCATCACGAAGCTTTAATAGCTTGGTGGCAGTGACTATCACTATCTCGTCTGGAAGATTAACTCCCACTCGATTCAAGCGATTGTAGTACTCAAACAATCTGAGCACATGTTCAATGATTGAGCTTTTCTCCCTTAGTTTGCACGCTTAAGAAACTTGTCAGAGGTCTCATACCTCTTGACGTGGGCACTAGTCTGAAATCCCAATTTCAGTCTTTGGAACATCTCATATGTTCTGCGACGTTTCAAAAACCGTCTTTGGTGCCACAATTCTAAACTGTTAGCATTACGCACTGAACTATCACGTAGTCATCAAGACGTGTATGTCAGATGTTTCGCAACATCTACAGACGACGCTCGAGGTTCAGCACACCGAGTGGTGCATTAAGGACATAAGCCTTCTGCGCAGCAATGAGGATAATCCTCACTTTACGGACCTAGTTCGCATAATTTCTACTATCAACTTTCAACTAAAATTTTCTCTAGGAACATATCTTAAACAGTAGAACTAAAGCGTAAGCTACGACATAATTTGCAAAGACCTTTTGACTATCTTCATGATAATTAAGTTCATCTGATTATTTAATGAACTCCCACTTAGATAGACATCCCTCGAGTCATCTAAGTGATACATGATCCGAGTCAACTAGGCCGTGTCCGATCATCACGTGAGACGGACTAGTCATCATCGGTGAACATCTTCATGTTGATCGTATCTACTATACGACTCATGTTCGACCTTTCAGTCTCTTGTGTTCCGAGGCCATGTATGTACATGCTAGGCTCGTCAAGTCAACCTAAGTGTTTCGCAGGTGTAAATCTGGCTTACACCCGTTGTATGCGAATGTTAGAATCTATCACACCCGATCATCACGTGGTGCTTCGAAACAACGAACCTTCGCAACGGTGCACAGTTAGGGGAACACTTTCTTGAAATTTTAGCGAGGGATCATCTTATTTATGCTACCGTCGTTCTAAGCAAATAAGATGTAAACATGACAAACATCACATGCAAATCATAAAGTGACATGACATGGCCAATATCATCTTGCGCCTTTTGATCTCCATCTTCGAGGCGCGGCATGATCACCTTTGTCACCGGCATGACACCATGATCTTCATCATCATGATCTCCATCATCGTGTCTTCATGAAGTTGTCTCGCCAACTATTACTTCTACTACTATGGCTAACGGTTAGCAATAAAGTAAAGTAATTACATGGCGTTTTTCATTGACATGCAGGTCATACAATAAATTAAGGCAACTCCTATGCCTCGTGCTGGTTGTCATACCCATCGACATGCAAGTCGTGATTCCTATTACAAGAACATGATCAATCTCATACATCACATATATCATTCATCACATTCCTTTGGCCATATCACATCACATAGCATACCCTACAAAAACAAGTTAGGCGTCCTCTAATTGTTGTTGCATGTTTTACGTGGCTGCTATGGGTTTCTAGCAAGAACGTTTCTTACCTACGCAAAAGCCACAACGTGATATGCCAATTTCTATTTACCCTTCATAAGGACCCTTTTCATCGAATCCGATCCGACTAAAGTGGGAGAGACAGACACCCGCTAGCCACCTTATGCAACAAATGCATGTCAGTCGGTGGAACCTGTCTCACGTAAGTGTACGTGTAAGGTCGGTCTGGGCCGCTTCATCCCACAATGCCGCCGAATCAAGATAAGACTAGTAACGTCAAGGAAATTGAACAAAGCATCGCCCACAACTACTTTGTGTTCTACTCGTGCACACAATCTACGCATCGACCTAGCTCATGATGCCACTGTTGGGGATCGTTGCAGAAATTCAAAAAATTTCTACGCATCACCAAGATCAATCTATGGAGAGACTAGCAACGAGACAGAGGGGAGTGCATCTTCATACCCTTGAAGATCGCGATGCGGAAGCGTTACAAGAACGCGGATGAAGGAGTCGTACTCGTAGCGATTCAGATCGCGGTTGATTCCGATCTAAGCGCCGAACAACAGCGCCTCCGCGTTCAACACACGTACAGCCCGGGGACGTCTCCTCCTTCTTGATCCAGCAAGGGGAGAGGAGAAGTTGAGGGAGAGCTCCGGCAGCACGACGGCGTGGTGGTGGAGCTTGCAGTTCTTCGGCAGGGCTTCGCCAAGCACTACTACGAGGAGGTGTTGGGGAGGGAGAGGGTTGCGCCAGGGGAAGGGGTGCGGCTCCCATGTGCCTCCCCGCTATATATAGGGGTGGAGGGGGCTGGTTTCTTGCCCTCCAACTCCATTGGGGCGTTGGCAAAGGTGGGGGAAAGAAATCGCATCATTTCCCTTCCCCACCGATTGTTATCCCCCTTTTTTAGGGATCATGATCTTATCCCTTCGGGATATGATCTTATTCCTTCTAAGGGGGGATCTTGGTGCGCCTTGACCAGGGGTGTGGGGCCTTGCCCCCACTACCCACGTTCATGTGGGTCCTCCCATGCAGGTGGGCCCCACTCCAGAACCTTCTAGAACCTTCCCGGTACAATACCGAAAAATCCCGAACATTTTCCGGTGGCCAAAATAGCTCTTCCCATATATAAATCTTTACCTCCGGACCATTCCGGAACTCCTCGTGACGTCCGGGATCTCATCTGGGACTCCGAACAAAATTCGGTAACTGCACACTAATTCCCATAACAACTCTAGCGTCACTGAACCTTAAGTGTGTAGACCCTACGGGTTCGGGAATCATGCAGACATGACCGAGACAGCTCTCTGGCCAATAACCAACAGCAGGATCTGGATACCCATGTTGGCTCCCACATGTTCCACGATGATCTCATCGGATGAACCACGACGTCGGGGATTCAATCAACCCCGTATACAATTCCCTTTGTCTATCGGTATGCTACTTGCCCGAGATTCGATCGTCGGTATCCCTATACCTTGTTCAATCTCGTTACCGGCAAGTCTCTTTATCGTTCTGTAACGCATGATCCCGTGGCTAACTCATTAGTCACATTGAGCTCATTATGATGATGCATTACCGAGTGGGCCCAGAGATACCTCTCCGTCATACGGAGTGACAAATCCCAGTCTCGATTCGTGCCAACCCAACAAACACTTTCGGAGATACCTATAGTGCACCTTTATAGCCACCCAGTTACGTTGTGACGTTTGGTACACCCAAAGCATTCCTACGGTATCCGGGAGTTACACAATCTCATGGTCTAAGGAAATGATACTTGACATTAGAAAATCTCTTAGCAAACGAACTACACGATCTTGTGCTATGCTTAGGATTGGGTCTTGTCCATCACATCATTTTCCTAATGATGTGATCCCGTTATCAATGACATCCAATGTCCATGGTCAGGAAACCATAACCATCTATTTATCAACGAGCTAGTCAACTAGAGGCTTACTAGGGACATGTGGTGGGCTATGTATTCACACATGTATTATGGTTTCCAGTTAATACAATTATAGCATGAACAATAGACAATTATCATGAACAAGGAAATACAATAATAACCATTTTGTTATTGCCTCTAGGGCATATTTCCAACACTTGTTTCACTCAATGTGAAATGAAAGAATAGTGGAATTGGTATCGGACTTGTTCACTCACACCTATCAAGTAAAGCTTATGGAGTAGCTCGGTGAGGATAGTGGCACAAAAGTTTAATGCAAAATGTTAGCAAGAGTCAATAGTGTTGAAAGAGATTCACAAATTCGCAAGTGAAACAAGTAGACCAATAGCAAAGAATGGCACACGGAAACACACACACGGATAGATAAATGGGGTCGTGCAACCAAGGAATGAGCACAAAATGTGGAATCCACGAAAAACGCTCGTGTTGCACAACTCAAGAGAGACGCTAACACGATTGCTCAATAGGCGGATACGACACTTGTGCACAACCTATAAGATGCAAAATGGATAAACTTTCTATCCCAAGTATGCTATTATGCATGGTTCCCGGTGTTTAGCACACGATGATCCAAGATGATCAATATGGTAGTATGATATGCAATGTGGCGATGCTATGGCTATTGCTTACAAGCTCTTTGTTTTCTCTTTGCTTAAAAGCTTATTCTTTTTTATTTTCATATGGCCACAATGCACAAACCAAGATAGCAATTGTGTATATGCGGGAACAAACGTGTGACAAGGGATAATACAATACCAAGATGATACCAATATGATACGGTATGTATGCAATGGAACGTGTAGATCGATGATCACTAATGTGCACAAGTAACGTTGCCGGCAATACTCAAATGGCTAGTCTCGATAGGCAAGTGACGCAAAAATGGGCTAAGGGGTTAACAATGTAACGGCAAGAATGTACAATGAATGGAATTCCATGATACCAAGATGATATAGAGGTTACCATTCTTGCTTATGGTTAGGTTGTCAAAATGGTGAAGTGGTCGATGTCGAATCCTTGTCGAAGGTGAGTGGCGGTGTTGTTGATGTCGAACCATTCCTAGTTAGCCGAAACACCCTAGGAAACGGAAAAACCACAAACTCAGAATCTCAAAGGAAAATGTCAAATGGTGGTAGCGGAATGCATAGATGGTTCCGGAGTTTGCAATGCGGAAGTGGTGGTGGTGGTTGATGACGAAGCAACCGTCCCTAAGTAGCCGAAACACCTTAGGAGACTCAAGTCACCACTCAAGCAACCACAAATGATATAAGGGTCCAAATGTGTTAGGTTGCGGAAAGCTATGGTGGTTTTGCGGATGATATGGTGGATGACCTGGGCAAAGATGCCAACATGACAAAAATTTGATGGAGTCAAATCATGTTAGAACCTATCTAGATGGATGGTGGATGTCAATAGCTACTCAACGAGCTAAAGAACGTCAAAATCGGACTCCGGATGTGGAAGATATGGCCAAAACAAGAAATCAGCCGAAGTAGTTTTTGAACTAGCGGACAGTCCGGTCCTGAGTAGCGGACAGTCCGGTCTTGATCCAAAAACCTTCTGATTCGAGCGGACAGTCCGGTATTGGGAGCGGACAGTCCGGTCTGTGAGCGATTTTGCTCCTGATGCGAGTGGACAGTCCGGTACGGGGGTGCGGACAGTCCGGTGCGGGTCGGGAAGGCACAAAATTGAATTTTTTGGGCGGAAATGGATGATTTTGGGGTCAAAATTGAGGAGATTTCGTGGATGGAAGGTGGAGAAACTTGTGGGGAAGCTAGATCCACTCAAAACACAACGAATCCATGGATCAAAATCAACAAAACATCATCAAGCCAACAAATCACAAAAAAAATTGAGGCTATTTTTGGTGGGGATTTTCGGATTTTAGGAGGAAATCAAGCAAAACAAGGCTAGAAAATGGTGGGGGAGACTCCAAATTCGTGATCAACGTGGCTCATGATACCAAGATGTTGTAGGGTGGAACCCTAAGTGGAGATCTTTCACGAATTGGAGGGGGAATCCCCAAGAACAAGATGAACACAAGAGAGAAAACACTCAAGAACAAGTCCAACCACACATCCACGAGACTCACAATCACACAAGATCCGCAAAGGTACAAGAACAACAAAGGGAAAGATACAAGGTAAAGTTCATCCCAAATCCAAAGGAGATGAGGTCTTGATGATCCAATGATGGGGATCCTTCTCCAAGAGGAGGCCTTGATATCCACAAGAGGATCTTCTCTAAGAGGAGGGCTTGATCTCCAAAAGGAGCTTCTCCAAGAGGAGGTCTTGTACTCCAATGGAGTCTTCTCTCTCAAGAGGAATTCCACAAGGGAGGTACATGAGCTAAGCTCTATGATTTGTGTCTATTCTTAGCTAGCTCTAAAATGGAGGAGAAGGAGGGATATATATAGGTCCAAGGCAAGGAAGGGGTAATTGAGGGCGAAAGGGTAAAGTTACATGGGCCTTGCCCAAATTCGGCCCGCAGATGCACTATCGGACAGTCCGGTACGGGGGACCAGACAGTCCGGTGCAAACAGAAACTTTTGGGCGTCCAGAAATTGTACTACCGGACTGTCTGCTTGGGGGACCGGACAGTCCGGTAGTGCAAATTTTGCACCGTCTTCTTCCGTCGTCGCTTCCAAGCTTCTCTCGTGGACGGTGTAGGCGTACACTTGAGCTTGCACTCCTCCTCGCCATCCATGATGCTCCGAAGATACCTATAAATGCACACGAGAGGAGTGTCAAGTAGTATACCATCCTCGATGGGGTCAAGTGAACACGCGTAAAGGAGATGATTCACCTTTGTGTATGTGAAGTGGATGTCGCAGGTGTCACTCGCCAAACGGACTCTTGACATGGTGATGTATGTAGGATACTCCGCATCAAACTAGGTCGTCTGCTTTGCCTTCTGAATGTACCAAGCGCGGAGCTCGACCACCAGCTCCTTCACTACGTATTGATCCTTACAAGACCAGACAGCTTCACTACATAACGATCCACTTGGAATGAGTAAAATTACTTGATTTAGTTTAATAAATACTTCTTCCGTCCCAAAATAAATGTGCTGATTTAATGCTGGCACTTATTTTGAGACAGAAAGAGTAGTATTTTAGAACCCGTGCAACTAAAATTCCCCCTCGACCCCTCAAATCTCCTTGGGGACGGGATTAACATATGAGCCCTAAGGTAGATCAAGTGCTACTTGAGTTGCAAGAGGGTATCAAGTTAACCCAGTGCAAGAAACATATCTCAGTAGAGTCTGGTTAGCGCATCATCCAAAAAAAATTACATATACATAGGTTACAAGATTTTTTTTGCGACAATGATTCAGATCTATTATCAAAGTTCACCGCAGGTACCAAGCATCTCCGACATTATAAAAATTACATCGAGATTCCGATACCACCGAACAATCACTACCGCCGTCAGAACGAGCCACCAACGCGCCGATGTCTTCATTCCCCTACCGGAGCCGGCTTGACTTCGTCGATGACAGCCGTGAAGTCTTTGTGCACGTGCCCCTAAGGACAACAGGACAACCAGAGTCATAGGTTTTTCAAGAAATAACTAACTATTGGCAAAACAAAAATTTACTCTCGAAAGCATAATCATTTCAGCATCGTTTCGATTGCTTCACAACTTAGAAAAAATTCATTTGTAACCGAAATTTTGATTAAAAGAAAGGATCTCTTGTGGCCTTCATAAAAGTTAGAACACTTAAAAGTTATATATAACTAGATTTTTTTGCGTGCGCACAGATGAAAATATTTTTGGATAAGCTTTAGTAGGTTCACACATGGTGACATAGCTGCATATATGAATTGTTTCATATTTCTAGAGGGTGTTTATTTTTAGAAAGAAAATCCCATGACTTCTATAACTACTCTACACGGCCGTACGTACGAGTGAATCGTATGCCATCCTTCTAAAGCAGTGTTTTAACGTGAAGGTGCCTGATCCAACTGGTGAAGACTAGATTAAGGATTTTCATTCATGAGGACGTGCTCTTCATAAAAAACAAACGGTCTTGCCTTGCTGGGCTGTACAAAGACGGGTAGTTAAATCTTATTGTCAAAAAAAGAGACGGGTGGTTAAATGTCATGGATTGGAACCACAGCAGATGAAGGAAAAACATGACCTCGAGACAAGGGAATTCCGGAAGATTCTTGCCTCAGCAACTAGGTGCACCGTTGGCTTTACGCGACGGAAGGAGTAAGCTTCACACTGCTGGATGGATTCTTTGCTTCAGGTCCACGATGTCATCTGCTCACATACGTACGTCGCTTGTATCCCTGATCGACAGTAAACATATACTACTAGTAGTATAATCAAATTGCCTAAGCCACGTCTCGTACACACTGCACCGTTGGTTCATTTTTGGCCTTATCAATGGCCTACAGCACGAGTAAATCCGGCCGTCACATGCACGCACGTAAATATGGTAATCACCCAAGCGACATGACATTCTGACAGAATTAATTGCATGGTTTGGGTTGTCCTGGCCAAGATTCCTTATTGGTAATTAACGGCGACTTTGATGCCCTCGTGTCCAATGGAAGCATCACCCTCTGCCACACTTCGCCTCCGTGAAAAATTATGTCTGTGCTGTCTAGATTAATTAAGCTACCCTTACCCTTTACTTTCTTCAAGTGATCCAGCTAGGTCAGAGGCAGGGCATCTCTTGAGAAACTAGCCAACAGCGCTGTACTAATTACCCTTGTCTCTCTCGGGCGTGGTGTCTCTCTCAAGTCTCAACAGCACACACATGCGTCGTCGTCGTCGACCGATATAAATAACCGCCCGCTTCGCACACTCCTGTCGCCATCGATCTCCTTGTTGCAGAAGTTGCTTCTCTAGCTCTAAGCCTCTAGCTGCCCAAGCTGGCAGGCTCAAGTGCTCTAGCTCCTCCTAACAGAAACTACACTAGAGATCTCCGGCCGGCCGGCGGCGGCGCTGATACACTGCAGGCACATACGACGGTCGCGTTCATGGCCGGCGGGTCGCCGTGCGCGTCGTGCAAGCTGCTCCGGCGGCGGTGCACCAAGGACTGCATCTTCGCCCCTTTCTTCCCCGCCGACGACCCCCACAAGTTCGCCATCGTCCACAAGGTCTTCGGCGCCAGCAACGTCAGCAAGATGCTCCTGGTACGTACATACTCCTACGTAGCTGGATGATATTTCATGCAATGACGCGCGGAGACACGCAGACGCTAACATATGAGATGCCATTACTTGCAGGAGCTGCCGGTGCAGCAGCGCGGGGACGCGGTGAGCAGCCTGGTGTACGAGGCGAACGCGCGGGTGCGGGACCCGGTGTACGGCTGCGTGGGGGCCATCTCCTTCCTGCAGAACCAGGTGTCGCAGCTGCAGATGCAGCTCGCCGTCGCGCAGGCCGAGATCCTGTGCATCCAGATGCAGCAGCGAGACGGCTGCCAGTCCCAGGACGACGCAGGACGAAGCGACGGCCACAGCCTGGCGGCCATGCAGCAGATGGTCGTCGACGACACCGCGGCAGCAGAGGCTTTCCTGATGCAGAACGGCGGCGGCGGCTTCCCGCCGCAGCTGATGAGCAGCTACGGCGGCGCGCCGGCCTCCAACGTGCATCACTACGGGCAGCAGGACCACCTCAAGAGGGAGTCCCTGTGGACGTAGCTAGCTAGTCAAAGTCAACTTGTGTAGGACTTAGCTTGTCGCTAGCTATGCACGTGTAGGGGTTTAGGTTAATTGCGTTATGACGACTCTTCTCTTCTTTTTACATTTTGAACTCTCTCTCTCTCCGCCTCTCCCTGCTGGTGTTGTTTTGTTGTAGGTGTTTGATCCAGAATTAGTACGAGATCCATGCTTTTGTGATCATTGCCATGTTCTTATCTAAAAAGGCTCACGCCCTGTTTGATAGATAAAGCAACGATCATACAACTCTGACACTCCAACACACATCTGAGGCAGGATACAACAATGCATAAGAACAGCTACGACATCACCCCAACCCATTCCAAGCCCGTAACGACCGCTTGAAGATGTCGGGGTTCTCTACCGTGACAGAGGTGTCACGAAGATATGATGCTGCGCCCGACGAACTGTGGACCCCAAGACATGGCCTTCATAAAGGGAACAACACTAAAGCACCACCATTGCCCGATTCAAAAAAGATTAAGGTTTTTACCTAGAGCAAACCGAAGGAGGAGAGTAGCCGCGACGATGCCTTTACAAAGAGAACGACGCCCATGGCCACCGCCGCCGTTGGCCTGGCCCAAGCCAGGCAAGGATTACCCTTGGCATGCACTTTTCGCCTCCGAGACCACCATTGATCGCAGAACAACGGCCACCACGCCGCCCACACGGCCATGGCCACCGGCCCGCACCTGATCTGCGAGCCTCACTCATAGGGACCGTTACTCCCATCATCAGGGTCACCGCCCCGGCACACAAGACCACCCCTCCAGTGCCACCAGACGTCGCTGACCGACGAAAGATATAAGCCCCCCTTCCACCCTCAAAGCAAACCCTTGGCAGGAAGGAGGCCGAGCTGGCCTGAACCCGGTAGGGAAGGGTTGTCGACAAGCTAGATTTTTTATGTGCTCTCGGTGGGAGGGTTGTCGACTAATTCATGTGTTCTCCGTGGAATTGATACTCTTACTTCGAAAAGGCTACAACTAAATCCCCGGCACACACGATGCCTGCAAGTTAGTTGTGATCCAGAGCAAAGTGGAAACAAAAGTTTAAAATATTGAGTGATTGGTGCGAACAACAAAGTAAACTATAAAAGTAAAGTAAAGTAGCACGCGACGTGTGTAATGGTTATTGGAATCGCTAGAACTAAAGCGTTCCCAGGGAGTCCATATTCCCCACTAGTATGTATCTAACGTGATCTTTGCCTAAGCATAATTCTAAGTCAAGGTTCCTATGCCACTTTATATGCTTCTATTCGTGGACGAAGCCAAGTAAAAATACTTGCATACGTGCAGCAACCCTGTATCTCATACGCTAGTACCATTCAACTCACTCCAGTTACCGAATGGTAATTAAGGATCTCCCATGAACACAACTAAAGCGTATCTTTTTACCCCCTATTGCAATGATCCCGGGAGAAGGGAGATAAGTACTTTCACCACCAACCTTCGCTTCCCATCTTCACACCAATAGTAATAACCTTCCGTCCAAAAGAGGCATATGTTTGATGGTCGACTTCACCCAACATCAAGAAGATTATTAAACATAAAATTATAAAGAGGATATCAAATCTTATTATCAAACGATCATAAACATACTAGCGTTCCTCCATATCCTCGGGAACTAGGGAACCTACTCGTGCATCGAGAGTTCAAAAAAGTGGGATCAATCACGATGAACATGGTGGTAGCTGGTAACCCACAAATATAGGGGATCGCAACAATTTTCGAGGGTAGAGTATTCAACCCAAATTTATTGATTCGACACAAGGGGAGCCAAAGAATATTCTCAAGTATTAGTAGTTGATTTGTCAATTGAACCACACCTGGAAAACTTAATATCTGCAGCAAAGTATTTAGTAGCAAAGTAGTATGGAAGTAACGGTAGCGATGGCAAAAATAATAGTAGCAGTTTTGTAGTAATTGTAATAGTGGCAACGGTAAAGTAACTAAGCAAAGATCAATATATGAAAAGCTCGTAGGCATTGGATCAGTGATGGATAATTATGTCGGATGCGATTCCTCATGCAACAGTTATAACATAGGGTGACACAGAACTAGCTCTAGTTCATCAAGGTAATGTAGGCATGTATTTCGAATATAGTCATACGTGCTTATGGGAAAGAACTTGCATGACATCTTTTGTCCTACCCTCCCGTGGCAGTGGGGTCCTATTGGAAACTAAGGGATATTGAGGCCTCCTTTTAATAGAGTACCAGACCAAAGCATCAACACTTAGTGAATACATGAACTCCTCAAATTATGGTTATCACCGGGAGTGATCCCGATTATTGTCACTTTGGGGTTACCGGATCATAACACATAGTAGGTGACTATTGACTTGCAAGATAGGATCGAGAACCCACATATATTCATGAAAACATAATAGGTTCAGATCTGAAATCATGGCACTCGGGCCCTAGTGACAAGCATTAAGCATAGCAAAGTCATAGCAACATCAATCTCAGAACATAGTGGATACTAGGGATCAAACCCTAACAAAACTAACTCGATTAGATGATAAATCTCATCCAACCCATCATCGTCCAGCAAGCCTACGATGGAATTACTCACGCACGGCGGTGACCATCATGAAATTGGTGATGGAGGAAGGTTGATGATGATGACGGCGACAGATTCCGCTCTTCGGAGCCCCGAACGGACTCCAGATCAGCCCTCCCGAGAGAGATTAGGGCTTGGCGGCGGTTTCGTATCGTAAAACGCGATGAATCCTTCTCTCTGATTTTTTCTCCCCGAACGTGAATATATAGAGTTGGAGTTGAGGTCGGTGGAGCCTCAGGGGGCCCACGAGGCAGGGGGCGCGCCCCAGGGGGTGGGTGCGCCCTCCACCTTGTGGAGAGGGTATGGGCCCCCCGGTGTTGATTCTTTCGCCAGTATTTTTTATATATTCCAAAAATATTCTCCGTGAAGTTTCAGGTCATTCCGGGAACTTTTATTTCTGCACAAAAATAACACCATGGCAATTCTAATGAAAACAGCGTTAGTCCGGGTTAGTTCCATTCAAATCATGCAAGTTAGAGTCCAAAACAAGGGCAAAAGTGTTTGGAAAAGTAGATACGATGGAGACATATCAACTCCCCCAAGCTTAAACATTTGCTTGTCCTCAAGCAATTCAGTTGACAAACTGAAAGTGATAAAGAAAAACTTTTACAAACTCTGTTTGCTCTTGTTGTTGTAAATATGTAAAGCCAACATTCAAGTTTTCAGCGAAGATTACAAACTAACCACATTCACAATAACACTTAGGTCTCATGTTTACTCATATCAATGGCATAATCAACTAGCGAGCAATAATAATAAATCTTGGATGACAACACTTTCTCAAACAATCATAATATGATATAACAAGATGGTATCTCGCTAACCCTTTCTGAGACCGCAAAACATAAATGCAGAGCACATATGAATATCAAGTACTGACTAGACATTGTAATTCATGGTAAAAGAGATCCAGTCACAGTCATACTCAATGTAAACTAATAGTAATGCATGCAAATGACAGCGGTGCTCTCCAACTAGTGCTTCTTAATAAGAGGGTAATGACTCAGAGGTGCCAGAGCTCAAGTTTGAAATAGAGATAAATAATATTTTGAGCGGCATACTTTCATTGTCAACATAACAACCGAGAGATCTCGATATCTTCCATGCTACACACATTATAGGCGGTTCCCAAAAAGAATGGTAAAGTTTATACTCCCCCACCACCAACAAGCATCAATCCATGTCTTGCCCGAAACAACATGTGCCTCCAACTAACAACAGTCTTGGGGGAGTTTTGTTTGCAATTATTTTGATTTGGTTTGAGCATGGGACTGGGCATCCCGGTGACCGGCCATTTTCTTGTGAGTGAGGAACGGAGTCCACTCCTCGTGAGAATAACCCACCTAGCATGGAAGATACAGACAACCCTAGTTGATACATGAGCTATTCGAGTATACAAAACAGAATTTCATCTGAAGGTTTAGAGTATACAAAACAGAATTTCATTTGAATTTCATTTGAATTTGACGTCTGAATCCTAAAATGGAAGAAGTGGTAAGAAAAGAAATACTAAAGCTTCTGGAGGCAGGTATAATTTATCTCGTTGCTGATAGTCAGTGGGTAAGTCCTATCCATTGTGTTCCTAAGAAGGGAGGTATTACTGTTGTTCCTAATGATAAAGATGAATTGATCACGCAAAGAATTATTACAGGTTATAGGATGGTAATTGATTTCCGTAAATTAAATAAGGCTACTAAAAAGGATCATTACCCCTTACCTTTTATTGATCAAATGCTAGAACGATTATGCAAACATACACACTACTGCTTTCTAGATGGTTATTCCGGTTTCTCACAAATACCTGTGTCGGCTAAAGATCAATCAAAGACCACTTTTACTTGCCCTTTTGGTACTTTTGCTTATAGACGTATGCCTTTTGGTTTATGCAATGCACCTGCTACCTTTGAAAGATGCATGATGGCTATATTCTCTGACTTTTGTGAAAAGATTTGTGAGGTTTTCATGGACGACTTTTCCGTCTATGGATCTTCTTTTGATGATTGCTTGAGCAATCTTGATCGAGTTTTGCAGAGATGTGACGAAACTAACCTGGTCTTGAATTGGGAAAAGTGTCACTTTATGGTTAATGAAGGTATTGTCTTGGGGCATAAAGTTTCTGAAAGAGGTATTGAAGTTGATAAAGCCAAGGTTGATGCTATTGAAAAGATGCCATGTCCCAAGGACATCAAAGGTATAAGAAGTTTCCTTGGTCATGCCGGATTTTATAGGAGGTTCATTAAGGACTTCTCAAAAATTTCTCGGCCTCTGACTAATTTATTACAAAAAGATATACCATTTGTCTTTGATGATGATTGCGTAGAAGCATTTGAAATACTTAAGAAAGCATTGATCTCTGCACCTATTGTTCAGCCACCTGATTGGAGTTTACCCTTTGAAATTATGTGTGATGCTAGCGATTATGTTGTAGGTGCTGTTCTAGGGCAAAGAGTTGATAAGAAATTAAATGTTATCCATTATGCTAGTAAAACTTTAGACAATGCTCAAAGAAATTATGCTACTACTGAAAAGGAATTTTTAGCAGTTGTATTTGCTTGTGATAAGTTCATACCTTATATTGTTGATTCTAAAGTAACTATTCACACTGATCATGCTGCTATTAAATACCTTATGGAAATGAAAGATACTAAACCTAGACTTATTAGATGGGTTCTCTTGCTACAAGAATTTGATTTGCATATTGTTGATAGAAAGGGAGCTGAGAACCCCGTTGCAGACAACTTGTCTAGGTTAGAAAATGTTCTTGATGACCCACTACCTATTGACGATAGCTTTCCTGATGAGCAATTAAATGTCATAAATACTTCTTGAAGTACTCCATGGTATGCTGATTATGCTAATTATATTGTTGCCAAATTCATACCACCTAGTTTCACATACCAACAAAAGAATAAGTTCTTCTATGATTTGAGGCATTACTTTTGGGATGACCCACATCTTTATAAACAAGGGGTAGATGGTGTTATTAGACGTTGTGTACCTGAGCATGAACAGGAACAGATCATATGCAAGTGTCATTCCGAAGCTTATGGAGGACACCACGCTGGAGAAAGAACTGCACATAAGGTATTACAATCTGGTTTTTATTGGCCCACTCTCTTCAAGGATGCCCGTAAGTTTGTCTTATCTTGTGATGAATGCCAAAGAATTGGTAATATTAGTAGACGTCAAGAAATGCCTATGAATTATTCACTCGTTATTGAACCATTTGATGTTTGGGGCTTTGATTATCTGGGACCTTTTCCTGCCTCTAATGGATACACACATATTCTAGTTGTTGTTGATTACTTTACTAAGTGGGTAGAAGCTATTCCAACTAGTAGTGCTGATCATAACACCTATATTAAAATGCTTAAGGAAGTTATTTTTCCGAGGATTGGAGTCTCTAGATATTTAATGACTGATGGTGGTTCACACTTTATTCATGGTGCTTTCCGTAAAATGCTTGCTAAATATGATGTTAATCATAGAATTGCATCTCCTTATCACCCGCAGTCTAGTGGTCAAGCAGAATTGAGTAATAGAGAGCTCAAATTAATTTTGCAAAAGATTGTCAATAGGTCTAGAAAGAATTGGTCCAAGAAACTTAATGATGCATTGTGGGCCTATAGAACTACATATAATAATCCTATGGGTATGTCTCCATATAAAATGGTTTATGGAAAAGCATGTCACTTACCTTTCGAACTAGAACATAAGGCATACTGGGCTATTAAAGAGCTCAACTATGATTTCAAACTTGTCGGTGAGCAGAGGTTATTTGATATTAGCTCACTTGATGAATGGAGAACCCAAGCTTATGAAAATGCCAAGTTGTTTAAAGAAAAGTTAAGAGATTGCATGACAAAAGGATACAAAAGCGTGAGTTTAACGTAGGTGATTATGTATTGCTATACAACTCTCATTTAAGATTTTTTGTAGGAAAACATCTCTCTAAATGGGAAGGCCCTTACATTGTCGAGGAGGTCGATCGTTCCAATGACATAAAAATCAACAACTTCGAAGGCACAAATCCGAAGGTGATGAACAGTCGAAGAATAAACATTATATCTCAGGTAATCCCATAAATGTTGAAACCAATATTATTGAAACCGTAACCCCGGAGGAATACATAAGGGACACTTTCCAGAATGTTTCAGACTCCGAAAAGGAATACGTATGTGGTACGGTAAGTAAACCGACTCCAAAACAGTTTTTAAGGCAATATTTCTCCATTTTGGAATATTTAGAAAAACAGAAAAATAAGTAGCAGTCCGGGAAGGACGCGAGGGCTCCACGAGGGTGGAGGGTGCGCCCTACCCCCCTGGGCGTGCCCCCTACCTTGTGGGCACCTCGTGTGCCTTCCGGACTCTGTTTTCTTGCACGATACGTATTTTGGTCAGTAAAAATTCACTATATATCCTCCCGAAGGTTTTGACTCCCATATCACGCAAATCTCCTCTGTTCTTGTTTCGAGCTGTTTTTCTGACATATCTAAATTATCATGACGTCCCCAAGTGCTTCCAAGGACAAGTTCTTCGAGAAGGTCATCAACCCTTACCTCGCGGAAGTGCTGCGACACCCTCAAACCATTGAGTTGCGTGATGGGTTGCTGCACATCCGTGATGAAGAGGGACCAAAGGGGACCGGAAGCATGGAGACAAGGCTCGAAGCAGTGGAGCAACAAGTTTTGAAATGTCAGGGGATGGCGGAACATGGACTCAACTCCAACCACATGATGATCGCGGAGTTCACTAGCAACCACAAGTTGGATGCCGACAACATCGGGGAGGCCATCTGTTGGAAATATGCTCTAGAGGCAATAATAAAATGGTTATTATTGTATTTCCTTCTTTGTGATAATTGTCTATTGTTCATGCTATAATTGTATTGACTGGAAACCGTAATACATGTGTGAATACATAGACCACAACATGTCCCTAGTGAGCCTCTAGTTGACTAGCTCGTTGATCAATAGATGGTGATGGTTTCCTAACCATGGACATTGGATATCATTGATAACGGGATCACATCATTAGGAGAATGATGTGATGGACAAGACCCAAACCTAAGCATAGCACAAAGATCGTGTAGTTCGTTTACTAAAGCTTTTCTAATATCAAGTATCATTTCCTTAGACCACGAGATTGTGCAACTCCCGCATACCGTAGGAATGCTTTGGGTGTGCCAAACATCACAACGTAACTGGGTGGCTATAAAGGTGCACTACGGGTATCCCCGAAAGTGTCTGTTGGGTTGGCACGAATCGAGACTGGGATTTGTCACTCCGTGTGACGGAGAGGTATCTCTGGGCCCACTTGGTAATGCATCATCATAATGAGCTCAATGTGACTAATGAGTTGGTCACGGGATCATGCATTACGATACGAGTAAAGTGACTTGCCGGTAACGAGATTGAATGAGGTATTGGGATACCGACGATCGAATCTCGGGCAAGTAACGTCCCGATTGACAAAGGAAATTGTATACAAGATTGATTGAATCCCCGACATCGTGGTTCATCCGATGAGATCATCGTGGAACATGTGGGAGCCAACATGGGTATCTAGATCCCGCAGTTGGTTATTGGCCAGAGAGCTGTCTCGGTCATGTCTGCATGATTCCCGAACCCGTAGGGTCTACACACTTAAGGTTCGGTGACGCTAGAGTTGTTATGGGAATTAGTGTGCAGTTACCGAATGTTGTTTGGAGTCCTGGATGAGATCCGGGATGTCACGAGGAGTTTCGGAATGGTCCGGAGGTAAAGATTTATATATGGGAAGTCCTATTTTGGCCACCGAAAAATGTTCGGGATTTTTCGGTATTGTACCTGGAAGGTTCTAGAAGGTTCCGGAGTGGGGCCCACCTGCATGGGGGACCCACATGAATGTGGGTAGTGGGGGAAAGGCCCCACACCCCTAGTCAAGGCGCACCAAGATCCCCCCTTAGAAGGAATAAGATCATATCCCGAAGGGATAAGATCAAGATCCCTAAAAAAGGGGATAACAATCGGTGGGGAAGGGAAATGATGCGATTTCTTTCCCCCACCTTTGCCAACGCCCCAATGGACTTGGAGGGCAAGAAACCAGCCCCCTCCACCCCTATATATAGTGGGGAGGCGCATGGGAGCCGCACCCCTTCCCCTGGCGCAGCCCTCTCCCTCCCCAACACCTCCTCCGTAGTAGTAGTGCTTGGCGAAGCCCTGCCGGAGAACTGCAAGCTCCACCACCACGCCGTCGTGCTGTCGGAGCTCTCCCTCAACTTCTCCTCTCCCCTTGCTGGATCAAGAAGGAGGAGACGTTCCCGGGCTATACGTGTGTTGAACGCGGAGGCGCCGTTGTTCGGCGCTTAGATTGGAATCAACCGTGATCTAAATCGCTACGAGTACGACTCCTTCATCCGCATTCTTGTAACGCCTCCGCATCGCGATCTTCAAGGGTATGAAGATGCACTCCCCTCTCTCTCTCGTTGCTAGTCTCTGCATAGATTGATCTTGGTGATGCGTAGAATTTTTTTGAATTATTGCTACGTTCCCCAACAGTGGTATCAGAGCTAGGTCTATGTGTAGATTCTGTGCACGAGTAGAACACAAAGTAGTTGTGGGCGATGATTTGTTCAAGTTGGTTGCTGTTACTAGTCCTATCTTGATTCGGCGGCATTGTGGGATGAAACGGCCCGGACCGACCTTACACGTACACTTACGTGAGACAGGTTTCACCGACTGACATGCACTTGATGCATAAGGTGGCTAGCGGGTGTCTATCTCTCCCACTTTAGTTGGATCGGATTTGATGAAGAGGGTCCTTATGAAGGGTAAATAGCAATTGGCATATCACCGTTGTGGCTTTTGCATAGGTAAGAAACGTTCTTGCTAGAAACCTATAGCAGCCACGTAAAAACTTGCAACAACAATTAGAGGACGTCTAACTTGTTTTTGCAGCATATGTCGTGTGATGTGATATGGCCAAAAAGGATGTGGTGAATGATATATGTGATGTATGAGATTGATCATGTTCTTGTAATAGGAATCACGACTTGCATGTCGATGAGTATGTGTAGGATCGGAAGTATGTCTAGAGGGGGGTGATTAGACTACTTGACCAAATAAAAATCTAGACTTTTCCCAATTTTAGTTCTTGGCAGATTTTAGCTATCTTAGCACAAGTCAAGCAATCTCCACACAGTTCAAGCAAGCATGCAAAAGAGTATATGAGCAGCGGAAACTAAAGCATGCAACTTGCAAGAATGTAAAGGGAAGGGTTTGGAGGATTCCAACGCAATTGGAGACACAGATGTTTTTGTCGTGGTTCCGATAAATGGTGCTATCGTACATCCACGTTGATGGAGACTTCAACCCACGGAGGGTAACGGTTGCGCGAGTCCACGGAGGGCTCCACCCATGAAGGTTCTGCGAAGAAGCAACCTTGTCTATTCCATCACGGCCGTCGCCCACGAAGGACTTGCCTCACTAGCGGTAGATCTTCATGAAGTAGGCGATCTCCTTGCCCTTACAAACTCCTTGGTTCAACTCCACAATCTTGTCGGAGGCTCCCAAGTGAGACCTAGCCAATCTAGGAGACACCACTCTCCAAGAAGTAGCAAATGGTGTGTTGATGATGAACTCCTTGCTCTTAAGCTTCAAATGATAGTCTCCCCAACACTCAACACTCTCTCACAGGATTTGGATTTGGTAGAAAGAAGATTTGAGTGGAAAGCAACTTGGGGAAGGCTAGAGATCAAGATTCATATGGTTGGAATGGAATATCTTGAGCTCAACACAAGTGTAGGTGGTTCTCTCTCAGAAAATGTCTATTGGAAGTGTAGATGTGTTCTGATGGCTTTCTTCACGAATGAAGAGTGGGTGGAGGGGTATATATAGCCTCCACACAAAATCTAACCGTTACACACAATTTGCCAAACTCGGTGGGACCGAATGGTTAAACTCGGTCGGACCGATTCAGCAAACCTAGTGACCGTTAGGATTTTCGGTGGGACTGAGATGCAACTCGGTAGGACCGATCTGGTTAGGGTTCGGGCATAACGTAATCTCGGTGTGACCGATTAAACAAACTCGGTGGGACCGATTTTGGTAATAAGCTAACCGGAGAGTTGATCAGGTAAACTCGGTGGGACCGGTTCGCTCATTTTGGTGAGACCGAAATGTTACGAAAGGGAAACAGAGAGTTTACATTGCAATCTCGGTGGGACCGATCGCTCACTTCGGTTAGACCGAAACGTTACGAAGGGAAACAGAGAGATTACAATCCCATCTTGGTGAGACCGAGATCCCTATCGGTGAGACCGATTTGGCTAGGGTTTGTGGCAATGGCTATGACATTTGAAACTCGGTGGCGCCGGATATAAAGAATCGGTGGGGCCGAGTTTGACTTTTGGTTTAGGTCAAATGAGGATGTGGGAAGGTAGTTGAGGGTTTTGGAGCATATCACTAAGCACTTTGAGCAAGCAAGCCATTAAGCAACACCTCATCCCTCCTTGATAGTATTGGCTTTTCCTATAGACTCAATGTGATCTTGGATCACTAAAATATAAAATGTAGAGTCTTGAGCTTTAAGCTTGATCCAAACTTTTTGTCCTTAGAATTTTGAGGGATCCACTTTCCTCATCCATGCCATGCCATTGATTGAGTTTTTCCTGAAATATTAATCTCGGAATAGTGTTAGCTCAATGAGCTATATGTTGTTAGGAATTACCAAAACCACCCAGGGATAGTTGCACTTTCAATCTCCCCCTTTTTGGTAATTGATGACAACATATAGATCAAAGCTTCGACAAATGATAATAAGAGTGAAAAATATTGTCGCTTTGAGAAGTATGTGAAAAGCAAGAGCTCCCCCTAAATTTGTGCATATCTTAAGATTTGCTTTGGACTACAAATGCACAATGAGTTAGGATCATGGGTTACTCTTCCATGTCACATACATCTTGGTGGAGCGCTCAAAATGATAAGAATTAAATACATGCACTCATCACCAAGCAAAGTGAATGATCAAATAGGGATAACATGATAGTATCATCCAACAAGCATAAGTGTAGCTTATGATCAACCACATGATCATCAATGTCTCATAGATAGTAGCATAGTATCTCAAGCAACCAAAGTTCAACCAAGAAGACAAGAGAGAACAAAAGCAAACAAACTCTCTGTCTCGAAGCCTATGATCTATACATTTTTCTCCCCCTTTGGCAACAAGTTACCAAAAAGTTCATAGAAAATGCATAGCACTAAAACGACTCTCAGGCTTGGTCTTCAGGTGGTGGAGTCCGGATAACGCCGAGGACAAAGGCTTCAGTTGAAGTAGATGGAGCTGGAGCTGGTGTAGGTGCTGGAGCTGGTGGCACTGACGCTGTAGCTGGTGCAGATGAAGTGGCTCTGGTGTCAGTTACTGGCACTGCAGATGATCTCTGAGCTCTCGGCACTCTGGCAAATGCATCAGTTGTTGTTTTGCCCTTCCTCTCCTGCATGTCATCCTGTAGTTGCTCCACAGCAGACTGAATCTCAGTTACTTTCACATCTAAGTCATAGAACTTTTGTTCCATGATTCTTTCCAAGCTCTCTTGGTTTCGAGTCAGGGTGGCCAGTCCTTTCTCAATCCTCAGAGTTGATGCTATCAGATAACCGAGCTGCTCCTGCTTGTTCTTCAGAAGGTACTCAGATGCCTCCTCTTGAGTTGGCATCTTGGCAGCCTTCTCCATCTTTGCCTTCTCCTTCTTTGCTTGAGCTTGCACTGATGATGGTTCATTCTCATTCATCACAACTTGATTGTCCTCAAAATCTGGATGGATGGGCAAGTGTTCCTTATCCAACAGGTATGTGCCTGTGCCCATCTTCGAGTTAATCAATTCCTGAATATGTGGGGCATATCCACAACTTCTCTTCTGATCAACGGTTGTCCTCTTGATAGTCTCAACTATGAGGCTCATGACCTTGAACTTCTGTGGCACATCAAATATATGTAGCAAGTTAATTGCATGCCCTATGATCATGTTGTGGTCACCTGACTTGGGCAAGAGAGTGTGCCTTAGGATCCAGTTGATTGTAGGCAGCCCTGACAGAAGAAAGTGGACTGATCCAAACTTGAAAGTCTCAAGAGCTTTGTCTGGGATCTCCTTATACATGTTTGACATGGAATTGTGATCCATCTTTTTCTTGGCATAAACATCCAAGGCATCTTCTTGCTCTTCTGGGGCATTGATCAACTGAGCCCATTCCTCAATAGTTGATTGGTACCTTGTACCTTCAGACATCCATACTATCCTGCCATCTGGATAGAAATGTGTTGTGGAGTAAAATTGCATTATGAGCTCCTCATTCCACTTTGTGAGATTCTGCCCAACAAAGTCTGCAACTCCACAAGCATTGAAGCTGTCATACACTCCAGGATAGTGTTCTTCATTTTCCTTCATGTAGGTCCAGTCGACCCACCTCATATCACACACTATGGGTTTCTTGTCCAGCAGCACTGTCTCATAGAAGTCTTGTTGTTCCTTTGTGTGGAACCTGTAATCAACAGCAGTCCTTCTCCTTGTAGCATATGGATTTGTCTCTCTCCATTTCCTCAGCCCTGAATCTCTCCTGATCTTCATGTTCTCAGCCACAGGATGAGCATCGTTGTGGTCTGGAATCTTGGGTTTGAGCTTCCTCAGAACTTGTCCTTCATCATCTTCCTCAGCAGCAACATCAGGCACTGGGGCCTTGTTCTTCTCAGCAGCTGGTATACTCCTGGTGTTCCTCTTAGGTGCACTCTTGGGCTTTGAGGCAGCTTTGGGTGCTTCTTTGGGCCTTGAAGATGTAGTAGCCCCTGACCTTATAGCATCACCCATCAGCTTCTGTGCCTTGGGTGCTGGTGCAGCAACCTCTTATTCCTCTTCTTCCTCAGAATCTCTCCTCATGGAGGGTTTGCCAAGAACTCTGGCAGTAGTGGTTCTGACTCTCTTTTTATTTTTGTCTTGGCCAACAGCTTCCTCTTCTGACTCCATGGTAAACTTCAGGGTTTCTCTAGTGGCAACCTTCCTAGGTTTAGAAGTGGGAACTCTCCTTGCAGGTACCTTCTTCTGCATACCTGGCTTTGTGGCTGCAGCTGAGCCATATTCCTTCTTGAGCACTTTCTTCTTTGAAGTGCCTTCCTCTTCCTCTGCCACATAATCTTCATCTTCAGACTCTGAAGTCCTTTTCTTGCTTGCTCTAGTGGCAGCCTTTGGCAAGTTGCTTGGGGTGCTTCTGCTACCCTCATCTGAGCTGCTAGAGGGACTAGTGCCCTCACTCAAGTGAACCTGCTCCTCTGACTTGTTCTGGCTGTCACTTTGGTCAGACATGTTGCAAACACTGACTGCAGACCCTATGAATAGATTGTAGATGAGATAGAGTGGATGAGCATCACAAAATGCAGAGATTTTTGCAAAAGAATGAGTCAAAGACTTAGTTTTAGTTTTCCACAGAAAGCATTTCGGATCAACCGATTTGCAAACTCTGTGATACCGAAGCAGCTGTTGGAACCAAAACTAGTGAACTCGGTCAGACCGAGTCACCGTTCGGTGGCACCGAGACTGCTAGGGTTTCACAAAGTCCTAAACTCGGTCACACCGATTTGCAATTCTCGGTCAGACCGAGAACTACATGTGCAATGGCCTTGGCCGAATCGGTGGAACCGAGTTCTGCAACCCGGTGGGTCCGAGATGGTTTCGGCGAAAACCTAACCCTAAATTTTTGATTCAATTCTAATCTATGGAGTGTTTTGACGAGAGAGAAGCGTTTCAATCGTGGCAAGATTCATAATGAACACAATGTGCTAGGAATCGGACGGGGATAGCACTGTTATCGAGTCCATACCCTAGTTCGGCGATGAACTCGCTACGGTGACAACGGCGGAGATGAAATCCGCTGACGGCGGCGGAGACCAGCGACAGGAGGCGGCTGGCGACGAGGAGGACGATCCGGAGACCCAGGAGGCAGAGCGAGCTATGCGCGGGCGAAGAGGTTTCGGAGAAATTTCCAAAATTTTGCCCGTGAGTATATATAGCCCGACCCTATCGGTGTGATCGAGTGGAACAACTCGGTGGCACCGAAATGCATAACTGTTGAAAGTTACAGCAACTCGGTGTGACCAAAAAGTTCAAATCGGTTGCACCGAGATGAAAACCTAGATCGACTTAGTGATCTCGGTATGACCGAAATGGAGGAATTGGTCAGACCGAAACACACAAAGAAGTTTTGGAAGTTTAAGTCTATGACGAATCGGGGACTCCAAGTGTTCCTCACACAGAGTGGTTCGAATCTGACTTTATCAAATTTTGTGATGTAGCATGAATAGAGTTTGAGACGAGAAAAGCATAGATAGCTAGAGAGGGTTCTTAGGCATTCTTGTCCATCTACTTGGCAAAAGAAAAGAAAACCAATCAATCAAAACAGCAAGTGGATGTCCTCGAATGAGTAAAATATGCAATCAACATGCTCACGCAATAAAATGGCAATTGAAATATGTGGCAAAGCATGCACAACCAATTCTAGCATCTATCAAACAATTTGCGATGACTAGGTCATCTATATATGAGTATATTGACTTAGGAGTCAAATGAGAACATTTGATCATAGGTCATACTAATCGTTTAAGCACAAGTGGGGTTACCACTTTTACATAAAGCATTGTTGTGTTCACACCATTAGAGTTGCTTTAGCTCAATTTTTAGAGTAAAGCTCCCCCTAGATGTGATATCCCCCCTAAGAGGGATGGACTAACCTTGGGTTTTGTCGATGATGACTTCATGTAGATGTTGAAGATGTGGATGCTCAATGTTGATGTAGATCATTTGGAGCTATCCATTGGAGTGAGTTGCACTTTCAATACCTACACGGGTTAGTCCCACAAGGAACAAACAAGGATATCCATAGACATAGAGTGATGCGCACACAAGATGATGTCTATGAAAGCTTTTAGGTTACCTTGTCCCTTGTCTTACCAACAAGAGGGTTTGTGACTCCTTGAACTAGTGCAAGATGTGGAAGTTGATTGCACTTGTTCTTGCCAAGATGATAAGAGTGAAATATGTTGGCGGAGTCACCCTCAAGAACTCTCTAGTTCTTCTTCTTCTATATCCACACTATCTTGATGGGAATCCTCGGAGTTGTAGTCGTACTTGATGAAGTGGAACTTGAAGTAGTCTTGGGAACCCATTTGACCAAGGCCTTAGGAGCTTCTTCAAATGCATCAATTTCCTCTTGAAGCTTGTCCTTGCCTTTTTGCTTGTGGTGTTGTGGTGGAAGATCATCTTGAGCTTGTGTCCCTTTGAAAGAAGTAGGATCTTCTCTTGTTGAGGAACAAACTTCGTCTTGGGGTATTGATCTTCTTCCCACTCAACTCCATTGGCATTGAACTTTCGTTCAAAACCAACACCTTGATTCTTCCGGTGCCTTCCTTGCTTGCGTACAATTTCCTCGAATTGCTTACTTCCGGCAAGGCTCTTGTAAACACCTTTCTCTATAATTCCCTTCAATAATCTATTTTCTTGCTCAAGTGTAACTTGGCTAAGAGAATCATTAGTGGAATCAAGAGAACTACTAGAAGCAACAATATTGGATTTAGCATGATCATTGTTACTACTGGAGGAAGAATCTTTCTTGTTCTTGTTACTAGACTTGACTTGAGGCATGTAAGTGGATAAGAATAAATGCTTGGCAATGTAAGAAGAACTTTTCTTACGAAGATCATCATTGATTGCTTTTAAGAACTCATGCTCTTGCTCAAGGTCGAGCTTTTCAAAGCGTAATTTCTCATGAGTCCTTTAAAGTTCTCAATGATCTCCTAAGATAGTTTCATGAGCTAACTTAAGAGTGTTTAGTTCTTTAGTTAGAGACTCAATCTTCTCCTTATCATTGTCATTCGTTTTATCTTGATTAGCATGATTAATTGACGTTTCATCATAGTATTCATCACTAGAGTTGTCAACAAGTAAATCATCATCACCTAACAAGTCATCTTCATCACTATTGAAATCAACATACTCGGGGTGTGATACCTTTGGGCCTTTAGCCATGAAGCATGTTCCAACTCCTTCATTTGGTGAGTCAAATATGTCGTAGGAGTTGGTTGTCACAAGATCTAGACCGGCAACACCTTCGTCTTGAGTATATTCGTAATCAGAGTGATATATTCTCTTGGAGTGGTTGTCGGAGTCGGAGCCGGATACCCATTCACCAACATGAGCTTGATGTCTTCGTTTTGTGTAGCTCCTTGATGACTTGTCCTTTCTTTCCGAATCCTTGCTTCTCCGTGAGGGTCTTCGTTCATAACGATCATCTCTACTCCTTCTTTCTCTAGATGGTGATTCTTCTCTTCTCTTGTAGGGGGCCGTACACTTATCGGAATAGTGTCCGGGCCTTCCACAATTGTAGCAGTTTCGCTCTCGACTAGAAGATCTTTTGTCATTGTAGGACCTTGACTTGGAGCTTCTATCTTTGCTTCTACTCTTGTAGAACTTGTTGAAGTTCTTCACCATTAAGCTCAATTCTTCATTGAAGGTTTGTTTCTCACTTGATGATGTGGGGGCTTCACATGAGACTTTGTAAGCACCACTTTATTTGTTGTGAAGTTCCTCTTTATCCTTGAGTGACATCTCATGAGCAACAATTCTTCCGATGACTTCCGTTGGCTTGAGATCTTTGTAATTTGGCATCATTTGGATCAATGTGCACACGGTATCATATTTTCCATCCAAGGCTCTTAGGATCTTCTTGATGATGAATCTATCGGTCATCTCTTCACTCCCTAAGCCGGCAATCTCATTTGTGATAAGAGCAAGCCTAGAGTACATTTCAGCGACACCTTCACCATCCTTCATTTTGAACTTGTCAATTTGACTTTGAAGCACATCCAATTTGGATTCCTTGACGGAGTCGGTACCTTCGTGTATATCAATCAAAGTATCCCAAATTTCCTTTGCATCCTCAAGACGGCTGATTTTGTTGAATTCTTCGGGGCACAATCCATTGAAGAGAATATCAAAAGCTTGAGCGTTGTATTGAAGCATCTTCAACTCTTCTGCGGTAGCTTCACAGTTTGGTTCTTTCCCATCAAAGAATTCACCTTGCAAACCAATACACACAATAGCCCAAACGGCGGGGTTATGTCCAAGAATATGCATTTTCATCTTATGCTTCCAACTAGCAAAGTTAGTACCATCAAAGTAAGGACCTCTACGGTGATAATTTCCCTCGCTAGACGCCATACTCTCCTAGGTTGTGAAACCAAGGCTATGACCACCAAAAGCTATGGAAATCAAAGCAAATGGAGACCAAAGCTCTGATACCACTTGTAGGATCGGAAGTATGTCTAGAGGGGGGGTGATTAGACTACTTGACCAAATAAAAATCTAGACTTTTCCCAATTTTAGTTCTTGGCAGATTTTAGCTATCTTAGCACAAGTCAAGCAATCTCCACACAATTCAAGCAAGCATGCAAAAGAGTATATGAGTAGCGGAAACTAAAGCATGCAACTTGCAAGAATGTAAAGGGAAGGGTTTGGAGGATTCCAACGCAATTGGAGACACAGATGTTTTTGTCGTGGTTCCGATAGGTGGTGCTATCGTACATCCACGTTGATGGAGACTTCAACCCACGGAGGGTAACGGTTGCGCGAGTCCACGGAGGGCTCCACCCATGAAGGTTCCGCGAAGAAGCAACCTTGTCTATTCCATCACGGCCGTCGCCCACGAAGGACTTGCCTCACTAGCGGTAGATCTTCATGAAGTAGGCGATCTCCTTGCCCTTACAAACTCCTTGGTTCAACTCCACAATCTTGTCGGAGGCTCCCAAGTGAGACCTAGCCAATCTAGGAGACACCACTCTCCAAGAAGTAGCAAATGGTGTGTTGATGATGAACTCCTTGCTCTTGAGCTTCAAATGATAGTCTCCCCAACACTCAACACTCTCTCACAGGATTTGGATTTGGTAGAAAGAAGATTTGAGTGGAAAGCAACTTGGGGAAGGCTAGAGATCAAGATTCATATGGTTGGAATGGAATATCTTGAGCTCAACACAAGTGTAGGTGGTTCTCTCTCAGAAAATGTGTATTGGAAGTGTAGATGTGTTCTGATGGCTTTCTCCATGAATGAAGAGTGGGTGGAGGGGTATATATAGCCTCCACACAAAATCTAACCGTTACACACAATGTGCCAAACTCGGTGGGACCGAATGGTTAAACTCGGTCGGACCGATTGAGCAAACCTAGTGACCGTTAGAATTTTCGGTGGGACTGAGATGCAACTCGGTAGGACCGATGTGGTTAGGGTTTGGGCATAACGTAATCTCGGTGTGACCGATTACACAAACTCGGTGGGACCGATTTTGGTAATAAGCTAACCAGAGAGTTGGTCAGGTAAACTCGGTGGGACCGGTTCACTCATTTCGGTGAGACCGAAATGTTACGAAAGGGAAACAGAGAGCTTACATTGCAATCTCGGTGGGACCGATCGCTCACTTCGGTTAGACCGAAACGTTACAAAGGGAAACAAAGATATTACAATCCCATCTCGGTGAGACCGAGATCCCTATCGGTGAGACCGATTTGGCTAGGGTTTGGTGGGGCCGAGTTTGACTTTTGGTTTAGGTCAAATGAGGATGTGGGTAGGTAGTTGAGGGTTTTGGAGCATATCACTAAGCACTTTGAGCAAGCAAGCCATTAAGCAACACCTCATCCCTCCTTGATAGTATTGGCTTTTCCTATAGACTCAATGTGATCTTGGATCACTAAAATATAAAATGTAGAGTCTTGAGCTTTAAGCTTGAGCCAAACTTTTTGTCCTTAGAATTTTGTGGGATCCACTTTCCTCATCCATGCCATGCCATTCATTGAGCTTTTCCTGGAATATTAATCTTGGAATAATGTTAGCTCAATGAGCTATATGTTGTTAGGAATTACCAAAACCATCTAGGGATAGTTGCACTTTCAGTATGACAACCGGCAGGAGCCATAGGAGTTGTCTTAATTTATTTATGACCTGCGTGTCAACATAAACGTCATGTACTTACTTTACTTTATTGCTAAACCGTTAGCCATAGTAGTAGAAGTAATAGATGACGAGACAAATTCATGAAGACACGATGATGGAGATCATGGTGTCATGCCGGTGACGATGATGATCATGGCGCCCCAAAGATGGAGATCAAAAGGAGCAAAATGATATTGGCCATATCATGTCACTATTTGATTGCATGTGATGTTTATCATGTTTTACATCTTATTTGCTTAGAACGACGGTAGCTTAAATAAGATGATCCCTTGCAATAATTTCAAGAAAGTGTTCCCCCTAACTGTGCACCATTGCGAAGGTTCGTTGTTTCGAAGCACCACGTGATGATCGGGTGTGATAGATTCTAACATTCGAATACAACGGGTGTAAGCCAGATTTACACACGCAATACACTTAGGTTGACTTGACGAGCCTAGCATGTACAGACATGGCCTCGGAACACGGAAGACCGAAAGGTCGAACATGAGTCGTATAGAAGATACGATCAACATGAAGATGTTCACCGATGATGACTAGTCCGTCTCACGTGATGATCGGACACGACCTAGTTGACTCAGATCATGTATCACTTAGATGACTAGAGGGATGTCTATCTGAGTGGGAGTTCATTAATTACTCAGATGAACTTAATTATCATGAACATAGTCAAATGGACTTTGCAAATTATGTCGTAGCTTACGCTTTAGTTCTACTATTTTAGATATGTTCCTAGAGAAAATTTAGTTGAAAGTTGATAGTAGCAATTATGCGGACTGGGTCATAAACTGAGGATTGTCCTCATTGCTGCATAGAAGGATTATGTCCTTAATGCACCGCTCAGTGAGCTGAACCTCGAGCGTCGGTTGTGGATGTTGCGAACATCTAACATACACGTTTTGATGACTACATGATAGTTCAGTGCGTAATGCTAAATGGTTTAGAATTGTGGCACCAAAGACGTTTTCGAAACGTCGCAGAACATATGAGATGTTCCAAAGACTGAAATTGGAATTTCAGACTAGTGCCACAGTCAAGAGGTATGAGACCTCTGACAAGTTTCTTAAGCCTGCAAACTAAGGGAGAAAAGCTCAATCGTTGAGCATGTGCTCAGATTGTCTGACTACTACAATCGCTTGAATCGAGTGGGAGTTAATCTTCCAGATGAGATAGTGATGGTACTCCATAGTCACTGCCACCAAGCTATTGGAGCTTCGTGATGAACTATAACATATCAAGGATAGACATAATGATCCTTGAGCAACTCGCGATGTTTCACACCGAGAAAGTAGAAATCAAGAAGAAGCATCAATTGTTGATGGTTAAACCACTAGTTTCAAGAAGGGCAAGGGAAAGAAGGGATACTTCATGAAACGGCAAATCAGTTGCTGCTCTAGTGAAGAAACCCAAGGTTGAACCCAAACCCGAGACTAAGTGCTTCTATAATGAGGGGAACGGTCACTGAATCAGAACTACCCTAGATACTCGGTAGATGAGAAGGTTGGCAAGGTTGACAGAAGTATATTGGATATACATTATAATGTGTACTTTACTAGTACTCCTAGTAGCACTAGGGTATTAAAATACCGGTTCAGTTGCTAAGTGTTAGTGACTCGAAATAAAAGGCTACAGAATAAACGGAGACTAGATGAAGGTGAGATGACGATATGTGTTGGAAGTGTTTCCAAGGTTGATGTGATCAAGCATCACATGCTCCCTCTACCATCGATATTGGTGTTAAACCTAAATAATTGTTATTTGGTGTTTGCATAGACATGATTGGATTATGTTTATCGCAATACGGTTATTCATTTAAGGAGAATAATGGTTACTCTGGTTATTTGAATAATACCATCAATGGTATTGCACCTAAAATGAATGGTTCATTGAATCTCGATCGTAGTGATACACATGTTCATGCCAAAAGATATAATATAGTAATGACAGTACCACATACTTGTGGCACTGCCATTTGAGTCATGTTGGTATAAAACGCATGAAGAAGCTCCATGTTGATGGATCTTTGGACTCACTCGTTTTTGAAAAGATTGAGACATGCGAACCATGTCTATTGGTAGATATGCATGAAGAAACTCCATACAGATGGATCGTTTGGACTCACTTGATTTTGAATCACTTGAGACATGCAAATCATACCACATGGGCAAGATGACTGAAAGGCCTCGTTTTCAGTAAGATGGAACAAGAAAGCAACTTATTGGAAGTAATACATTTTGATGTGTGCAGTCCAATGAGTGCCGAGGCACGTAGTGGATATCGTTATGTTCTTACTTCACAGATGATTTGAGTAGATACTGAGTATATTTACTTGATGAAACACAAGTCTGAATTATTGAAAGGTTCAAGTAATTTTAGAGTGAAGTTGAAGATCATCGTGACAAGAGGATAAAATGTCTATGATATGATCATGGAGATGAATATCTGAGTTACGAGTTTGGCACACGATTAAGACATCATGGAAATTGTTTCACGACTAATACCGCCTGGAACACCATAGTGTGATGGTGTGTCCAAACATCATAACTGCACCCTATTGGATATGGTGCATACCATGATGTCTCTTATCAAATTACCACTATCGTTTATGGGTTAGGCATTAGAGACAACCGCATTCACTTTAAATAAGGCACCACACAATTCCGTTGAGATGACACCGTATGAACTATGGTTTACAGAAACCTAAGCTATCGTTTCTTAAAAGTTTGGGGCTACGACACTTATGTGAAAAGGTTTCAGGCTGATAAGCTCAAGCCCAAAGCGGATGAATGCATCTTCATAGAATACCCAAAATAGTTGGGTATACCTCCTATTTCAGATCCGGAAGCAAAAGTGATTATTTCTAGAAACGGGTCCGTTCTCAAGGAAAAGTTTCTCTCGAAAGAATTGAGTGGGAGGTTGGTGGAGACTTGATGAGGTTATTGAACCGTCACTTCAACTAGTGTGTAGCAGGACACAGGAAGTTGTTCCTGTGGCACCTACACCAATTGAAGTGGAAGCTTATGATAGTGATCATGAAACTTCGGATCAAGTCACTACCAAACCTCATAGGTCGACAAGGATGTGTACTACTTCAGAGTGGTACATAATCCTGTCTTGGAAGTCATGTTGCTAGACAGCAATGAACCTACGAGCTATGGAGAAGCGTTGGAGGGCCCGGATTTCGACGAATGGCTCGAGGCCATAAAATCCAAGAGAGGATCCATGTATAAAACAAAGTATAGACTTTGAAAGAACGACTTGATGGTCGTAAGGCTGTTGGGTGCAAATGGATTTTAAAAGGAAGACAGACAATGATGGTAAGTGTCACCATTAACAAAGCTCGACTTGTCGTTAAGATGTTTTCCGACAAGTTCAAGGAGTTGACTACGGTGAGATTTTCTCCCTCGTAGCGATGCTGAGAGTCTGTTGGAATTGTATTAGCAGTTACTGCATTATTTATGAAATCTTGCAGATAGGATGTCAAAACATTGTTTCCTCTACAATTTTCTTGAGTAAAGGTTGTATGTGATACAACCAGAAGGCTTTGTCAATCCTGAAATATGCTAACAAGTATGCAAAGCTCCAGCAATCCTTCTAAGGACTGGAGTAAGCATCTCGGAGTTGGAATATACGCTTTGATGAGATGATCAAAGATTTTGGGTTTATACAAAGTTTATGAGAAACTTGTATTTCCAAATAAGTGAGTGGGAGTACTATAGAATTTCTGATTTAGTATATGTTGTTGACATATTGTTGATCGGAAATGATGTAGAATTTCTGGAAAGCATATAGGGTTGTTTGAAAAGTGTTTTTCAATGGAAAACCTGGATTAAGCTACTTGAACATTGAGCATCAAGATCTATAAAGATAGATCAAAAACCGCTTAATAGTACTTTCAAACAAACACATACCGTGACAAGATGTTGAAGGAGTTCAAAATAGATCGGCAAAGAAGGAGTTCTTGGTTGTGTTATAAGGTGTGAGTATTGAGTACGACTTGAAACCTGACCACGGCAGAATAGAGAGAAAGGACGAAGGTCGTCCTCTATGCTTTAGACATAGGCTCTACAGTATGCTATGATGTGTACCGCACCTAAAGTGTGCCTTGCCATGAGTCAGTCAAGGGGTACAAGAGTGATCCAGGAATGGATCACAGGACAGCGGTCAAAGTTATCCTTGGTAACTAGTGAACTAAGGAATTTTCTCGATTATGGAGGTGGTAAAAGAGTTCGTCGTAAAGGGTTACGCCGATGCAAACTTTGATACTAATCCAGATTATTCTAAGTAGTAAACTGGATTCATATAGTAGAACAGTTATTTGGAATAGCTCCAAATAGAACGTGGTAGCTGCATCCAGGAGATGACATAGAGATTTGAAAAGCACACACGGATCTGAAAGATTCAGACCCGCTGACTAATAACCTCTCCCACAAGCGAGATATGATCAAACCCCATGGGTGTTGAATTCATTACAATCACATAGTGATGTGAACTAGATTATTGACTCTAGTGCAAGTGGGAGACTGTTGGAAATATGCTCTAGAGGCAATAATAAAATGGTTATTATTGTATTTCCTTGTTCATGATAATTGTCTATTGTTCATGCTATAACTGTATTGACTGGAAACCGTAATACATGTGTGAATACATAGACCACAACATGTCCCTAGTGAGCCTCTAGTTGACTAGCTCGTTGATCAATAGATGGTTATGGTTTCCTAACCATGGACATTGGATGTCATTGATAACGGGATCACATCATTAGGAGAATGATGTGATGGACAAGACCCAAACCTAAGCATAGCACAAAGATCGTGTAGTTCGTTTGCTAAAGCTTTTCTAATGTCAAGTATCATTTCCTTAGACCACGAGATTGTGCAACTCCCGGATACCGTAGGAATGCTTTGGGTGTGCCAAACGTCACAATGTAACTGGGTGGCTATAAAGGTGCACTACGGGTATCTCCGAAAGTGTCTGTTGGGTTGGCACGAATCGAGACTGGGATTTGTCACTCCGTATGACGGAGAGGTGTCTCTGGGCCACTCGATAATGCATCATCATAATGAGCTCAATGTGACTAATGAGTTGGTCACGGGATCATGCATTACGGTACGAGTAAAGTGACTTGTCGGTAACGAGATTGAACGAGGTATTGGGATACCAACGATCGAATCTCGGGCAAGTAACGTACCGATTGACAAATGGAATTGTATACAGGATTGATTGAATCCCCGACATCATGGTTCATCCGATGAGATCATCATGGAACATGTGGGAGCCAACATGGGTATCCAGATCCCGCTGTTGGTTATTGGCCAGAGAGCTATCTCGGTCATGTCTGCATGATTCCCGAACCCGTAGGGTCTACACACTAAAGGTTCGGTGACGCTGGAGTTGTTAGGGGAATTAGTGTGCAGTTACCGAATGTTGTTCGGAGTCCCGGATGAGATCCGGGACGTCACAAGGAGTTTGTTCGGAGTCCCGGATGAGATCCGGGACGTCACAAGGAGTTTCGGAATGGTCCGGAGGTAAAGATTTATATATGGGAAGCCCTATTTTGGCCACCGGAAAATGTTCGGGATTTTTCGGTATTGTACCAAGAAGGTTCTAGAAGGTTCCGGAGTGGGGCCCACCTACATGGGGGACCCACATGAACGTGGGTAGTGGGGGCAAGGCCCCACACCCCTGGTCAAGGCGCACCAAGATCCCCCCCTTAGAAGGAATAAGATCATATCCCGAAGGGATAAGATCAAGATCCCTAAAAAAGGGGGATAACAATCGGTGGGGAAGGGAAATGATGCAATTTCTTTCCCCCACCTTTGCCAACGCCCCAATGGACTTGGAGGGTAAGAAACCAGCCCCCTCCACCCCTATATATAGCGGGGAGGCGCATGGGAGCCGCACCCCTTCCCCTGGCGCAGCCCTCTCCCTCCCCAACACCTCCTCCTCCTCCGTAGTAGTGCTTGGCGAAGCCCTACCGGAGAACTGCAAGCTCCACCACCACGCCGTCGTGCTGCCGGAGCTCTCCCTCAACTTCTCCTCTCCCCTTGCTGGATCAAGAAGGAGGAGACGTCCCCGGGTTGTACGTGTGTTGAACGCGGAGGCGCCGTTGTTCGGCGCTTAGATCGGAATCAACCGCGATCTGAATCGCTACGAGTACGACTCCTTCATCCGCGTTCTTGTAACGCTTCCGCATCGCGATCTTCAAGGGTATGAAGATGCACTCCCCTCTCTCTCTCTCATTGCTAGTCTCTCCATAGATTGATCTTGGTGATGCGTTGTAATTTTTTGAATTATTGCTACGTTCCCCAACACCATCTTCAAGCTTCATGAGAAGATCGAGCACCTCCAAGCCCAAAACTATGACCTGCAAAACCAAAACTGTGAGTATGAATATAGATTCAAAAAGATGAGTTTGGCTGCAGATCTGAGTATCCTGGAGACTCGATCATCTTTCTACGATGGTGAGCCTATACCTTGGAAGATGGACGACAAGCCCGCATCATCGACAACACCACCATCATCTTCACCGACAAAGAAGGAGACATAATCACATGGATATGGGCACTCCCCTTGGCAACTGCCAAGCTTGGGGGAGGTGCCCCGGTGTCGTATCACCATCACACTCCTATCTTTACCGTTTTTCTTAGTTCGATCCTATTAGTAGTATCTTGATCTAGTAGAATAAATTTTATGGCATGATCTAGTTTTGAGTTTTGCTTTATGATCTCTCTATGTAATCGAGTCCGTAAGCTATATAATAAAGATTAGTGTTGAGTCAAGGGCGTGATTATTTTGCCATGATCTTGAGTGAATCAAAGAAAAGAATAAAAATAAACAAAGAGTTCATATTGATCTTATTGAGAGTAATGACTTCACATAGAAAGAGTATGATGATTAAAAATTGTTAGGAGTTGGTAGACATAGTTTTGGTCATCGTTGCAATTTATAGGAAGTAATAAGGGAAGAGAGGTTTCACATATAAATATATTATCATTGACATCTCTTATGATTGGGAGCACTCATTAAAATATGACATGTTAAAGAGTTGACGTTGGACAAGGAAGACAACGTAATGGGTTATGTTTTCTTATATCTGAGATAAAGTATGTTGTCATGGATCATCTAACATGTTGAGCTTTCCTTTCCCCTCATTCTAGCCAAATTCTCAGCACCAAGTAGAGATACTACTTGTGCTTCCAAAACCCTTAAACCATTTTTGCCATGAGAGTCCACCATATCTACCTATGGATTGAGTAAGATCCTTCAAGTAAGTTGTCATCGGTGCAAAGCAATAAAAATTGCTCTAAATATGTATGATTGGTTGGTGTGGGAGAAATAAGCTTTATACGATCTTGTGATGTGGAAGTAATAAAAGCGACGGACTGCATAATAAAGGTTCCTATCACAAGGGGCAATATAAAGTGACGTTCTTCCGCATTAAGATTTTGTGCATCCAACCATAAAAGCGCATGGCAACCTATGCTTCCCTCTGCGAAGGGCCTATCTGCTACTATTATCTTCTACCTTATGCAAGAGTCATGGTGATCTTCACCTTTCCTTTTTCATTTTATCCTTTGGCAAGCACAATATGTTGGAAAGATCCTAATAGATATATCTAATTGGATGTAGGGGAGCATGAGTTATTATTGTTGACATTACCCTTGAGGTAAAAGGTTGGGAGGCGAAACTATAAGCCACTATCTTTCTCTGTGCCCGATTAAAACTCCGCAACCACAAGTATTGCGTGAGTGTTAGCAATTATGAAAGACTAAATGATAGTTGAGTATGTGGACTTGCTATTAATATCTGACATAGACTCTTTCTGATGTTATGATAAATTGCAATTGCTTCAGTGACTGAGATTATAGTTTGTTGGTTCTCAATAAAGTTTCTGATTCATACTTTTGCATTGTGAATATATCATCACTTGAACATAAGAAATCATATGACAATATCCATATATGTTGCTGTTATGAGAATAATCATGATGCCCTCATGTCCGTATTTTATTTTTATCGACACCTCTACCTCTAAACATGGGGGCATAATTATCGTTATCGGCTTCCCACTGAGCACAAGCAAGGTCTAAGCTTCGGGGAGTTGATACGTCTATTTTGCATCATGCTTTTATATCGATATTTATTGCATTATGGGTTGTTATTTCACATTATGTCACAATACTTATGGCTATTCTCTCTTATCTTACAAGGTTTACATAAGGAGGGAGAATGCCGGCAGCTGGAATTCTGGGCTGGAAAAGGAGCAAATATTAGAGACCTATTATGCGCAACTCCAAAAGTCCTGAAACTCCACGGAAGTGATTTTCAAAATATATAAAAAATATCCAGCGGAAGAAGTTCACCAGAGGGGGCCCCACCTGTCCACGAGGGTGGGGGCGCGCCCTACCCCCTGGGCGCGCCCCCCTACCTCGTGGGCCCCCTGTTGGCCCTCCGTTGCCCATCTTCTGCTATATGAGGTCTTTCGTCGAGGAAAAATTAATAGGCAACCTTTCGGGACGAAACACCGCCGCCAGGAGGCGGAACCTTGGCGGAACCAATCTAGGGCTCCGGTAGAGCTGTTCTGCCAGGGACACTTCCCTCCGGGAGGGGGAAATCATCGCCATCGTCATCACCAAAGCTCCTCTCATAGGGAGAGGGCAATCTCCATCAACATCTTCACCAGCACCATCTCATCTCAAAACCCTAGTTCATCTCTTGTATCCAATTCTTGTCTCCAAGTCCGGGATTGGTACTAGTAGGTTGCTAGTAGTGTTGATTACTCCTTGTAGTTAATGCTAGTTGGTTTATTTGGTGGAAGATCATATGTTCAGATCCTTTATGCATATTATTACCCCTCTGATTATGAACATGAGTATGCTTTGTAATTAGTTACGTTTGTTCCTAAGGACATGGGAGAAGTCTTGCTATTAGTAGCCATGTGAATTTGATATTCGTTCGATATTTTGATGAGATGTATGTTGTCTAGCCTCTAGTGGTGTTATGTGAACGTCGACTACATAACACTTCACCATTATTTGGGCCTAGAGGAAGGCATTGGGAAGTAATAAGTAGATGATGGGTTGCTAGAGTGACAGAAGCTTAAACCCTAGCTTATGTGTTGCTTCGTAAGGGGCTGATTTCGATCCATATGTTTCATGCTATGCTTAGGTTTACCTTAATACTTTTGTTATAGTTGCGGGTGCTAGCAATAGAGGTTAATCATAAGTGGGATGCTTGTTCAAGTAAGAACAGCACCCAAGCACCAGTCCACCCACATATCAAATTATCAAAGTACCGAACGCGAATCATATGAACGTGATGAAAACTAGCTTGACGATATTCCCATGTGTCCTCAGGAGTGCTTTTCCTTACATAAGAGTTTGTCCAGGC
Organism: Aegilops umbellulata; assembly: GCA_032464435.1. Classification (NCBI taxonomy): domain Eukaryota; kingdom Viridiplantae; phylum Streptophyta; class Magnoliopsida; order Poales; family Poaceae; genus Aegilops; species Aegilops umbellulata. The sequence continues at coordinate 365,771,450 of CP136054.1, read as the reverse complement.
TTGTCCTTTGCTACAAAAAGGATTGGGCCACCTTGCTGCACTTTATTTACTTTTGTTACTTGTTGCTTGTTACAAATTATCTTATCACAAAACTATCTGTTACCACTTATTTCAGTACTTGCAGAGAATACCTTGCTGAAAATCGCTTATCATTTCCTTCTGCTCCTCGTTTGGTTTGACACTCTTACTTATCGAAAGGACTACGATAGATCCCCTATACTTGTCGGTCATCAGGATCCGCCAAGGTTCCGCCTCGTGGCGGTGGAGTTTCGTCCCGAAAGGTTGCTTATCAATTTTTCCTCGACGAAAGACATCATATAGCAGAAGATGGGCATCGGAGGGCCAACAGGGGGCCCATGAGGTAGGGGGGCGCGCCCCCCACCCTCGTGGCCAGGTGGGGCCCCCTATGGTGAATTTCTTCCACTGGATATTTTTATTATTTCCAAAAATGACTTTCGTGGAGTTTCAGGACTTTTGGAGTTGTGCAGAATAGGTCTCTAATATTTGCTCCTTTTCTAGCCCAGAATTCCAGCTGCCGGCTTTCTCCCTCCTTATGTAAACCTTGTAAAATAATAGAGAATATGCATAAGTATTGTGACATAACGTGTAATAACATCCCATAATGCAATAAATATCAATATAAAAGCATGATGCAAAATGGACGTATCAACTCCCCCAAGCTTAGACCTCGCTTGTCCTCAAGCGGAAGCCGATAATGATAAATATGTCCCCATGTTTAGAGGTAGAGGCGTCGATAAAAAATAAAATACGGACATGAAGGCATCATGATCATTCTCATAACAGCAACATATATAGATTTTGTCATATGATTTCTTATGCTCAAGTAATAATCCAGTCACAATGTAAAAGTACGAATCATAAACTTTATTGAGAACCAACAAACTGTAATCTTAGTCATTGAAGCAATCGCAATTTATCATAACATCAGAAAGAGTCTATGTCAGAGCTCAATAGCAAGTCCACATACTCAACTATCATTTAATCTTTCATAATTGATAGCACTCACGCGATACTTGTGGTTATGGAGTTTTAATCGGACACAGAGAAACATAGGGGCTTATAGTTTCGCCTCCCAATCTTTTACCTCAAGGATAATGTCAACAATAATAACTCATGCTCCCCTACATCCAATTAGATATCTATCAGGATCTTTCCAACATACTGTGCTTGCCAAAGGATAAAATGAAAAAGGAAAGGTGAAGATCACCATGACTCGTGCATAAGGTAGAAGATAATAATAAAAGACAGGCCCTTCGCAGAGGGAAGCAGAGGTTGCCATGCGCTTTTATGATTGGATGCACAAAATCTTAATGTGAAAGAACGTCACTTTATATTGCCCCTTGTGATATGAACCTTTATTATGCAGTTCGTCGCTTTTATTACTTCCACATCACAAGATCGTATAAAGCTTATTTCTCCCACACCAATCAATCATACATATTTAGAGCAATTTTTATTCTTACTTGAAGGATCTTACTCAATCCATAGGTAGATATGGTGGACTCTCATGGCAAAACTGGGTTTTAAGGGTATTTGGAAGCACAAGTAGTATCTCTACTTGGTGCTGAGAATTTTGCTAGCACGAGGGGGAAAGGCAAGCTCAACATGTTGGAAGATACATGACAATATATTTTATCTCAGATATAAGAAAACACAACCCATTACGTTGTCTTCCTTGTCCAACATCAACTCTTTTAGCATGTCATATTTTAATGAGTGCTCCCAATCATAAAGGATGTCAATAATAGTATATTTATATGTGAGACCTCTCTTTCCTTATTACTTCCTATTAATTGCAACGATGACCAAAGCTATGTCTGCCAACTCCCAACAACTTTTAATCATCATACTCTTTCTATGTGAAGTCATTACTCTCAATAAGATCAATACGAACTCTTTGTTTCCTTTTATTCTCTTTCTTCTTTTCTTTTATTCACTCAATATCATGGTAATATAATCAAGCCGTTGACTCAACACTAATCTTTATTATATAGCTCACGGACTCGATTACATAGAGAGATCATAAAGCAAAACTCAAAACTAGATCATGCCATAAACTTTATTCTACTAGATCAAGATACTACTAATAGGATCGAACTAATAAAAACGGTAAAGTTAGAAGTGTGATGGTGATACGATACCGGGGCACCTCCCCCAAGCTTGGCAGTTGCCAAGGGGAGTGCCCATACCCATGTAATTATATCTCCTTCTTTGTTGTTGGTGTAATATTCTTGGCGATGATTCCTCTCAGGATACGATTATCCTCCTCGAGTTTGTTGACTTCCTGCTTGAGGGCCATTATTTCCTTACAAAGCTTTCCTGTAATGGCTAAAGCTCCTTGCACCCAAGGGTGTTCCATAGCTGTGGGAGAACAAGTGACACTCCTGTTCATATTTTCATAAGAAAGAAATCTAACATTGGAAGGGATAACCGAGTTTGGAATAGCTGAGCTCTGTAGTTCCCCCATCGTGAACCCAGCTCGGAAGCAAGAAGTGACTTCTTCATCCTCCATGGCATCTACCCTCATCAAGTCAGCCTCCATTTCTTCCTCCGTTGCTGGCCCAAAGTGGTCAGCGTCGCTGTTTGCCCTTGGTTCCGATGCCGGATGAGACACCCGGCTCTCCCCGACTGACTCTTGAGAAGACATCTTGCTCTAATCTGCAGCAGCAACAGCTCGAAACAAAAACTGGGGATATTCGCGTGATACAGGAGTCAAAACCTTCGGGAGAATATATAATGAATTTTTACCGACCAAAATATGTATCGTGCAAGAAAATGGAGTCCGGAAGGCACACGAGGTGCCCACGAGGTAGGGGGGGCGCCCAGGGGGTAGGGCGCGCCCTCCACCCTCGTGGGGCCCTCGTGTCCTTCCCGGAATGCTACTTATTTTTCTATTTTTCTAAATATTCCAAAACGGAGAAATATTGCCTTAAAACTATTTTGGAGTCGGTTTACTTACCGTACCACATACCTATTCCTTTTCGGAGTCCGAAACGTTCTGGAAAGTGTCCCTTATGTATTCCTCCGGGGTTACTGTCGGTGTCAAAACTGGAGGATCTCGGGTAGGGGGTCCCCATATGTGCGTCAAGGTCGGATGGTAACAGGAGACAAGGGACACTTTATTTTACCCAGGTTCGGGCCCTCTCGATGGAGGTAAAACCCTACTCCTGCTAGATTAATATTGATGATATGGGTAGTACAAGAGTAGATCTACCACGAGATCAAGGAGGCTAAACCCTAGAAGCTAGCCTATGGGTATGATGATGGTTATGATGTGTTCGTCCTACGGACTACAACCCTCCGGTTTATATAGGCACCGGATAGGGTTAGGGTTACACAGAGTCGGTTACATTGGTAGGAGATCTTGAATATCCGCACGCCTAGATTGCCTTCTACGCCAAGGAAAGAACCTTCCGGACACGGGACGAAGTCTTCAATCTTGTATCTTCATAGTCCTGGAGTCCGGCTGAAGATATAGTTCGGCTATCCGAACACCCCCTAATCCAGGACTCCCTCAGTAGCCCCTGAACCAGGCTTCAATGACGACGAGTCCGGCGCGCAAATTGTCTTCGGCATTGCAAGGCGGGTTCCTCCTCCAAATTCCTCAAGAAGATAATAAACACCAAAAAATAGTGTCCGGCTCTTTAAAACAAGTTTCCACGTATTGCCATATAGAGAATAATATTAACACAAATCAAATCTGCTGACGTATTCCGCAGTGCGTCATAACACTGCGGCCAAGCTCTTTATATAAATTGTTTTCATTGTTCCACCTCAGCGTGTTTAGCGAGGCGATTTCCTTGGCACGTCTTGTCAAAGCAGAGATCGTGTGCCCCTTTTAACGGGATTCTCATCAATACGGACGTGGATAACCCAACCGCGCCATTTATCACGGCTCTTGGGAGGCAAGCGAGTTTTACTAGGCCGGTGGGGACGCATAGCCGCATCCGCCCATATAAGGGGATAAGGATCCACCTTTTTACCTACGCCTTCTTCCTCCTTTGCCTACCCATCTTCTTCGCACCCGAGCTCCAGCGCTCGACCGCTTCCCAGCTCTAACGCCGGAATGTATCCGAGCTCCAACGCCGGACTATGTATCCGAGCTCCAACGCCGGACTGTATATTCGAGCTCCAACGCCGGACTATATCCGAGGTGTCGTAAATCACCTTGGTTCAAAGAAGTTTGAAGGAGTTTAGCCGAGCTTAATGCCAGAAATGCCCTCTATGGAGCCAGCCACTAGCACCCGAGCTTTATGCCGGACTGCTTTCGAGGTGGCGCACCACCCCGAATGTGGGCCGATTTTTGTCAATATTTTTGATTGGTGCAATTTATTCTCTATCGAGATATATAGCCAGTAGCCCTCAAGGTGGGTATCGGTCTAAAACCCGAGATGCACATGAAGGATGACATAAGACCGCTGATCCCAGTAGCCGCTGAGACTCAGGTCGATTTGCAAAATCGGCCTGAGGATCAAGTCCTAGCTCGGCAGAATACTTCGGGACACTAAAAGCGGCGTGCTCAGTCCTCGAGACTCAGGTTGGGTGCGGCCGACCAACCCGAGGATCAAAATCTCCTTGAAAACTATATTGTACATAAAATTTTCTGCATTGGACAGGCAATGCAGTAGCCCCCGAGACACTGGTCGGGTGGCAACACCAGATCAGGGGATCAATATGCCCCTTTAATATGTTTAAATAATAAGCCCGAAGCCCAGTAGCCCCCGAGCCTTAATGCGGGCACGAGTGGCCAAATTAAGGATCAATATCCATAGTAAAATCACAAATTATGTGTAATGACTCTATGTATCCAAGTACTTTATGTCATTAATGCTCGGATCCGTATTGTACAAAACTTTGTTGACCGACCCTCGGCTTCCACCTCCTCGGCCAGTAGCCGAGGAGTGTTTGTCTTACTTTATAAAGTCTTTATGAGGGAAAAGATTTATGACAAACAAGGCAATCTGGCCATACGGTTTTATAAACAAAGGTACGCGGAGAGATATGTTATATTACTGTTTAACAGAAGAAATGTCTTCCAAAGAAAATAGTCCCGCTATCGGTTCCTTTCTTTGGGTTGTCATGCTAAGCATGATCATAAAACCTCAGCTCCAATGTAAGAGCAAAATATCGAGGATTTAGTCTGGGAGGCTAGTTAATAGCCCCCGGTAGTGTTCGACGATAGTCGAGGTCAAGCCGTAAACACTTCGGCCAATGTTATGAAAAGCCTGTTATTTAACACAGTCATCGGATCACCGACCAGTTTACGCTTATTGTGACAGTCAGTTTTCGGGTTTCTCCACTGAGGTGCTTAACCGTGTGAGCTCGAAGCACGATCGCAGTGGTTCTCCCTTTGCACGCCTAGACGAACAAAGCAGAACGTAGGAAGCAAGTGCAGGAGCCGGGCAACCCAACTATTGACCAAAGACACAATTCGAAACCGATGCATATATAGCAGTATCCGAGAATATTTTTGCCGAATCCGTAAAGGTGTCCGGCGTTGCACTGCGAGACTAATGCTGGAAAAGCACAAAGAGTTTAAAAGTGCCAAAAAGCTTGGAAAACCAAGAAACGTCAGTAAAAACATGACGTCCGAACAATATCAAGTGTTCGGTGCCAACCCGAAAATTGGTCTTAGAAAAAAGAAGTGCTTCTGTCGTGCTTTAACATGATACATCCTATCTCAAGACTTCGAGCGGGTCAGCCTACGGCTTCAACCTCCTATCCCGAGGGCGGAGTACTTCTCATCAGGCCAGTTTAGCAAACTAAACTCTAGCGGCTTTGAGAGAGAAATTAGGCTCCCCGGCTAGTGACCGCACACTCGTGTGGAAAAAAGGAGTGATAAATAATAATTAATAAAACTTTGCAACGACTAAGAAGAAGAACACTTATTATAAAACGGCTCAAATAAACTTAAGAGCCCCCAAGTGACTTGGGTAGGAGAATGATTCCATGTACCGAAGTACTTATATCATATATATGTTCAACCGAACTTTAAACGCGTCTTAACCGACCGTCGGCTTCTCCCTCTTCGGTCAAGGACCGAAAAGTGTTATGTACTCCATCTGTCGAGAATATCGACAGTGTTTCCAATAACCAGGCAATCAGGCCATAAGGCTGTAACAGACAAAGCGCGCTCAGGGAACTTATGCTATATTACCGCGAAGTGTAAGAAGCATCTTCGAAGAAAATAGTACCCCCACCGATACCTTTCTTCGGTGCTCATTGTTACTATGAGACTTGTGCAATATATTTTTTGTACTCATGAGTTCCGTTGTGTGCCGACCATCATTGAAAACTATAAGAGTGCTAGCTTTTGGCTTCACCCAGTCTGAGGTCCGGCTCGGGCGAACCGATCGTGACAATCGCAGAGGTGCTCCCTTTACTCCCTAACCGAACAATCGGGAACGTAGGGGTAAACACAGGAGCGAGGCAACCCAGCTTGCAAATCGCTTAAGTCAATATGGTGCATATTGTGGCGTAATACACGAACAAGGAACGAAGCCGTACGAGTATAATCATATGCAACAGGAAAAGCTTCATAAAGGAAGCCCCCAAGTAAACGGGGTATTCGAATTTATGTGCCACAAACAAAGTATTCCCAGTAGGACTATAAATTAGACAGCCTGTTAGATGGTATTGAAGAGGAATACGAATAGTTAGAGTGACTATATAATTATAAGTAACATGTGTAATGCCTTCTAGCCGGATTGTAGATCGTTTGTCGTTGCCGACCTTTTCGCTTCGACCTCGGGACCTGACGGTCCGGAGTGTGTCCGAATACCCTAATGGTTATATAAGAACCGGGGTATGCATGGAGACCAGGCGTAGGGGTCATTAGTGCTTTATCAGACAAGTGCCCAACTAGTTATGTTATATTCCATGGTTAGTAAGAAACATCTTCCAGAGAGAATAGTTCCATTAAGGGTTCCTTTCGCTGGGGTGGCATGCCCTGAAGTGCATGTCCGAACTGCAAATGCAGGAAAATCATCTGGGGGCATGTATATTAGTGAGTAAAAAGGTTCATCTTTAGTTCACCGACCGAATATTCCCTTAAGAACGCTAGCTTTTGGCTTCACCCAGTCTGAGGTACACATCCGGCTTATCCGGCAGTAGCAATCGCAGAGGTGCTCCCTTTATCGCCTAGCCGAACAATCGGGAACGTAGGGGTAAGCACAGGAGCCAGGCAACCCAGCTTGGCCAAAACTTAAGTCATATCGATGCATATAATGGTGAATAAAAGGTACATGCGGAAGTGTGACACATGTGTTGGGCATAAAGCCCGTATTAATAAGCTTCTGTTAAAGAAGCCCCCAGGTATAATGAGCGCGGGTAGCGCGTCAAGTGTGTGCGAAAGAATTTTGGACAAGGAAGATTTTTACAAGCAACTTTTTCCCAAAAAAGTATAATGCTTGGTCGAGCCGAACACAAGTTAAGAATTTAAAACTTTGAGCATGAAGGCAACTTAGCTGGTTAATGTGTTCGGTACTGACGACGCGGTCCGAGCTTGATGCGGGACAATGTTCCATCCCCCAAGCCAGTCCCGAGGTGGTGGAGCAAAGAGCTCGGCACTCCGAAGTGGTGACATAGCACGGGCAATGCAGGACGGCAGAGTGATGCCGAAGTCCCCGACATGGGGTAATGAATCCCCCCGTCCAGCCGAGGTGACGTCAAAGGATATAGTCCGGCTGGATCATTTTCCTGTGCACAAAAAATAGTGCAAACGGGAGATAATAGTAATAATGATAATTAAAAAAATTGTTGCATAATGAATAATTTATGCAAAGTGAGTAATAAAAGAAATATGGCCTGGCGTCGAAGTCAATGCCGATGCGGGGCGGCGGCGTGATGCGGTAAAGGCATGGCAAGGCCTGAATTAACAGGTCGGTTTGAGTTTCGGATGCGGCGTGCGTCGTTAATGCGGCCATCATTTGATCGACCTGTGTACAGATGATGGACAAACCGGAGTAATAATTCCTTGGGACAAATAAACCCAAATAAGCAAAAAATATTAGGATTTATAGCACCTGGTTTATTTGTTGTAGCAATCCGAAGGAAGATGATGCTGGCAAAAGTTGGCTTGCCGAGGCAAAACCCTCGGTCCAGCTAATCGTGACGAAGCTGGTCGGCTAGTGACGCCGAAGTGTCCGGAGTAGGTTGATGAAGAGATGATGAATCCTCCGGTCCAGCCGAGATGTCGAAGCCTCGAGGCCAGCCGATGAGTCGAAGTAGTTCGGCGTGATGGACATCGGCTTGAAGAAGCAATAGTGCGGCCCTGCCGATGCAGGTCGTGACGTGGTCGATGCCGGCTTGATGAAGTGACCGTGCGGTGATGCCGGTATGCCTGCTCCGTGAAATCGTGGGGCGGCGATGTTGGTGATGATTCGTCCTTCGCGATTCCGGACTCTTGTTCGGCTTGCCGAGATGATGATCCGAAGAAGTTGAGCTCGGTTCAACAAAGTGACGACGTGTGTAGCGCAGGTCGGCAGCCGTGGAGCAATATTGCCGGACTGGTTTGACACCAGCATGATGCTGAAGATCATGTTCAAAAGATCTTAAAGTTAGTGGGATGTGTTCGGGAACAATACATAGTATCCCACACAAAACTTCCTTCAAAAAGGATGTCCGAAATCCCGTTCATAAAAAAGATGAATTCGGGTCGGATTCGTTCTCGCGCAGAAAACAGATCCGAAAAGTGATGCACTAATCGGAAGGTTCCCGGAGTTCGGACGGTCGGATCGAGCTGAAATTTGGAGGGGTGGTAGATATAGAAATTCCTCAGCCGATCAACGGTTGGATCTTCCAAAGGACGTCCGAGCTAGGATCTGGACACCACGCCCTAAACTCGTCCAGATTCGACAGGGCTCCGGTATATCGTGGATTGCCAGAGATTCCTCCATCGGAACTCGACGAAATTTTCCAGGGTTGTTGTAGACTCAATTCCGCACAATTCCACCAAAGCGATCGTCAAAGCGATACTTGAGGAGGTGGTGGCAGCAGATACGAGTTCGCTGTCCAGAAAAACAGCACGGTCGCTTGAGGGCAATGTTGACGTTGAGCCCCCGAGCTTCATGGATGATTCCTCCGTGATCTTGATAGAGATCGGAGTTGAAGATTGATGAAGGCCCTCGTCCGAACATGGTGATCCGAACACGAGGCGCAATTCTTGGTCGAACCAAGGTGACCAGTCGAGCTGGTGATGAAGATGCCGAGGTCGCAGTTGATCTGCAGGCGAGCCATCGATCCTTTTGTCGATCACACAGCGGGACTCTCAATGAAAGCACCAATGTCAGTGTCAAAACCGGCGGATCTCGGGTAGGGGGTCCTGATCTGTGTGTCAAGGTCGTATGGTAACAGGAGACAAGGGACACTTTATTTTACCCAGGTTCGGGCCCTCTCGATGGAGGTAAAACCCTACTCCTGCTAGATTAATATTGATGATATGGGTAGTACAAGAGTAGATCTACCACGAGATCAAGGAGGCTAAACCCTAGAAGCTAGCCTATGGGTATGATGATGGTTATGATGTGTTCGTCCTACGGACTACAACCCTCCGGTTTATATAGGCACCGGATAGGGTTAGGGTTACACAGAGTCGGTTACATTGGTAGGAGATCTTGAATATCCGCACGCCTAGCTTGCCTTCTACGCCAAGGAAAGAACCTTCCGGACACGGGACGAAGTCTTCAATCTTGTATCTTCATAGTCCTGGAGTCCGGCTGAAGATATAGTTCGGCTATCCGAACACCCCCTAATCCAGGACTCCCTCAGTTACGGTTTCAATAACATTGATTTCAACATTTATAGGATTATCTGAGATATACTGTTTGATTCTTTGACCGTTTACCACCTTCGGATTTGTGCCTTCGAAATTGTTGATTTTTATGGCACTGGAACGATAGACCTCCTCGATAATGTAGGGGCCTTCCCATTTAGAGAGAAGTTTTCCTGCAAAAAATCTTAAACGAGAGTTGTATAACAATACATAATCACCTACGTTAAACTCACGCTTTTGTATTCTTTTGTCATGCCATCTTTTAACTTTTTCTTTAAACAACTTGGCGTTTTCATAAGCTTGGGTTCACCATTCATCAAGTGAGCTAATATCAAATAACCTCTTCTCACCGGCAAGCTTGAAATCATAGTTGAGCTCTTTAATATCCCAGTATGCCTTATGTTCTAGTTCGAGAGGTAAGTGACATGCTTTTCCATAAACCATTTTATACGGAGACATACCCATAGGATTTTTATATGCAGTTCTATAGGCCCATAATGCATCATCAAGTTTCTTGGACCAATTCTTTCTAGACCTATTAACAGTCTTTTGCAAAATTAATTTGAGCTCTCTATTGCTCAATTCTACTTGACCACTAGACTGTGGGTGATAAGGAGATGCAATTCTATGATTAACATCATACTTAGCAAGCATTTTACGGAAAGCACCATGAATAAAATGTGAACCACCATCAGTCATTAAATATCTAGGGACTCCAAACCTCGAAAAAATAACTTCCTTGAGCATTTTAACAGAAGTGTTATGATTAGCACTACTAGTTGGAATAGCTTCTACCCACTTAGTAACGTAATCAACAGCAACTAAAATATGTGTATATCCATTAGAGGCAGGAAAAGGTCCCATATGATCAAAGCCCCAAACATCAAATGGTTCAATAACAAGTGAATAATTCATAGGCATTTCTTGACGTCTACTAATATTACCAATTCTTTGACATTTATCACAAGACAAGACAAACTTACGGGCATCCTTGAAGAGAGTGGGCCAATAAAAACCAGATTGCAATACCTTATGTGCAGTTCTTTCTCCAGCGTGGTGTCCTCCATAAGCTTCGAAGTGACACTTGCGTAGGATATGTTCATGTTCATGCTCAGGTACACAACGTCTAATAACACCATCTACTCCTTCTTTATAAAGATGTGGGTCATCCCAAAAGTAATGTCTCAAATCATAGCGGAACTGTTTCTTTTGCTGGTATGTGAAACTAGGTGGTATAAATTTAGCAACAATATAATTAGCATAATCAGCATACCATGGAGTACTACGAGAAGTACTTATGACATTTAATTGTTCATCAGGGAAGCTATCATCAGTAGGTAGTGGGTCATCAAGAACATTTTCTAACCTAGACAAGTTGTCTGCAACGGGGTTCTTAGCTCCCTTTCTATCAACAATATGCAAATAAAATTCTTGTAGCAAGAGAACCCATCTAATAAGTCTAGGTTTAGCATCTTTCCTTTCCATAAGGTATTTAATAGCAGCATGATCAGTGTGAATAGCTACTTTAGAATCAACAATATAAGGTCTGAACCTATCACAAACAAATACAACTGCTAAGAATTCCTTTTCAGTAGTAGCATAGTTTCTTTGAGCATTGTCTAAAGTTTTACTAGCATAATGGATAACATTTAATTTCTTATCAACCCTTTGCCCTAGAACAGCACCTACAGCATAATCACTAGCATCACACATAATTTCAAAGGGTAAATTCCAATCAGGTGGCTGAACAATAGGTGCAGAGATCAATGCTTTCTTAAGTATTTCAAATGCTTCTACACAATCATCATCAAAAACAAATGGTATATCTTTTTGTAATAAATTAGTCAGAGGCCGAGAAATTTTTGAGAAATCCTTAATGAACCTCCTATAAAATCCGGCGTGTCCATGGAAACTTCTTATACCTTTGATGTCCTTGGGACATGGCATCTTCTCAATAGCATCAACCTTGGCTTTATCAACTTCAATACCTCTTTCAGAAACTTTATGCCCCAAGACAATACCTTCATTAACCATAAAGTGGCACTTTTCCCAATTCAAGACAAGATTAGTTTCTTCACATCTCTGCAGAAGTCGATCAAGATTGCTCAAGCAATCATCAGAAGAAGATCCATATACGGAAAATTCGTCCATGAAAACCTCACAGATCTTTTCACAAAAGTCAGAGAATATAGCCATCATGCATCTTTGAAAAGTAGCAGGTGCATTACATAAACCAAAAGGCATACGTCTATAAGCAAAAGTACCAAAAGGGCAAGTAAAAGTGGTCTTTGACTGATCTTTAGCTGACATAGGTATTTGAGAGAAACTAGAGTAACCATCTAGAAATCAATAGTGTGTATGCTTGCATAATCTTTCTAGCATTCGATCGATAAAAGGTAAGGGGTAATGATCCTTTTTAGTAGCTTTATTTAATTTATGGAAATCAATTACCATCCTATAACCTGTAATGATTCTTTGCGGAAACAATTCATCTTCATCATTAGGAACAACAGTAACACCTCCCTTCTTGGGGACACAATGGACATGACTTACCCAGTGCCTATCAGCAACGGGATAAATTATACCTGCCTCCAGAAGCTTTAGTATTTCTTTTCTTACCACTTCTTTCATTTTAGGATTCAGACGTCGTTGATGATCACGAACTGGTTTGGCATCTTCTTCCAAATTTATTTTATGTTGACATAGAGTGGGACTAATGCCCTTAAGATCATCAAGAGTATATCCAATAGCAGCACGGTGCTTCTTCAGAGTTTTCAATAATCTTTCTTCTTCATGCTCTGAAAGGTTAGCACTAATAATAACAGGATATATCTTGTTTTCATCAAGATAAGCATATTTAAGATTATTAGGCAACGGTTTAAGTTCAAACACGGGATCACCCTTGGGTGGAGGAGGATCCCCTAAGATTTCAACAGGCAAATTGTGTTTCAAAATAGGTTCCTTCTTAAAGAATACTTCATCTATTTCCCTTCTTTCATTCATAAACATATCATTCTCATGGTCTAGCAAATATTGTTCTAAAGGATCGCTAGGAGGTATGGCAATAGAAGCAAGACCAATAATTTCATCCTTACTAGGTAATTCTTCTTCACGGTGTTGTTTACTAAATTTAGAGAAATTGAACTCATGAATCATATCACCCAAACCAATAGTAATAACATTCTTTTCACAGTCTATCTCAGCGTAATAGTGTTCAAGAAGGGTCTACCAAATATAATGGGACAAAAGCTATCTTGTGGGGAACTGAGAACAAGAAAATCAGCAGGATATTTAGTTTTCCCACACAAGACTTCAACATCTCTAACAATTCCCACTGCTGATATAGTATCTCTATTGGCAATTTTAATTGTAACGTCAATACCTTCTATCTCAGCGGGTGCAATATCATGCATAATTTCTTTATACAAGTCATAAGGTATAACACTAGCACTAGCACCCATATCACATAAGTCATGATAACAATGATCTCCTATTTTAACAAAAATAACAGGCACGCCTACCACAAGTATATGTTTATCTTTAGCACAAGGTTGGGCAATTCTAGCAGTTTCACGGCAGAATTGAATAACATGCCCATCAATATTATCAGCCAAGAGATCTTTAACAATAGCAATATTAGGTTCAACTTTAACTTGCTCAGGAGGTGTATAAGTTCTAATATTACTTTTACGAACCACGGTTGAAGCTTTAGCATGATCCTTTATCCTAACAGGGAAAGGTGGTTTCTCGACATAAGAAGTAGGAACAATAGGATCATTATAAGTGACAGTCTTTTCTTCAACTTTAATAAGTGCAACTACTTTTACTTCTATGGGAGGATGATATTTAAACCACTTCTCCTTGGGGAGATCAACATAAATAGCAAATGATTCACAAAAAGCTACTATCTCAGAGTCAAGTCCATATTTAGTGCTAAACTTACGAAAAATATCGGTATCCATAAAAGATTTAACACAATCAAATTTAGATGTCATACCTGACTCCTTACCTTCGTCAAGATCCCAATCTTCAGAGTTGCGTTTAATTCTATCCAATAAACTCCATTTGAATTCAATAGTCTTCATCATAAAAGAGCCAGCACAATAAGTATCGAGCATGGATTGATTATTATGAGAAAGCCGAGCATAAAAACTTTGAAGAATTATTTCTCTTGGGGTCTCATGATTGGGGCATGAATATAACATTGATTTAAGCCTCCCCCAAGCTTGAGCGATGCTTTCTCCTTCGCGAGGCCAAAAATTATATATATAATTGCGATCACGATGAACAAGATGCATATGATAATACTTTTGATGAAATTCCAACTTCATTCGTTTATAGTTCCATGATCCCGTATCATCACATAGCCTATACCATGTCAATGCATCTCCCTTCAAAGATAAAGGGAAGACCTTCTTCTTAATAACATCATCGGGTATACCTGCAAGCTTAAATAATCCACAAACTTCATCCACATAGATTAGGTGCTCATCAGGATGCTTTGTTTCATCTCCCGTAAAAGGATTAGCTAGCAGTTTTTCTAACATACCCGAAGGAATCTCAAAGTAGACATTTTCATTTTCAGTAGGTTCAGTAGGTTGAGGAGCAATTCTTTGCTCTACTGGTCGGGGTGAAGATACCCCGAACAAGCCCCTCAGAGGATTACTTTCCATAGTAACAAGTGACAGTAAATTTCAGCACACTATATAAATTTTTCCTTACCAAATTCCACCTACCAAAGGCGCTTCACTCCCCGGCAACGGCGCCAGAAAAGAGTCTTGATGACCCACAAGTATAGGGGATCCATCTTAGTCCTTTCGGTAAGTAAGAGTGTCGAACCCAACGAGGAGCAGAAGGAAATGATAAGCGGTTTTCAGCAAGGTATTCTCTGCAAGTACTGAAATAAGTGGTAATAGATAGTTTTGTGATAAGATAATTTGTAACGAGCAACAAGTAACAAAAGTAAATAAAGTGCAGCAAGGTGGCCCAATCCTTTTTGTAGCAAAGGACAAGCCTGGACAAACTCTTATATAAGGTAAAGCGCTCCCGAGGACACATGGGAATATCGTCAAGCTAGTTTTCATCACGTTCATATGACTCGCGTTCGGTACTTTGATAATTTGATATGTGGGTGGACTTGTGCTTGGGTGCTGTTCTTACTTGAACAAGCATCCCACTTATGATTAACCTCTATTGCAAGCATCCACAACTACAACAAAAGTATTAAGGTAAACCTAACCATAGCATGAAACATATGGATCCAAATCAGCCCCTTACAAAGCAACGCATAAACTATGGTGTAAGCTTCTGTCACTCTAGCAACCCATCATCTACTTATTACTTCCCAATGCCTTCCTCTAGGCCCAAATAATGGTGAAGTGTTATGTAGTCGACGTTCACATAACACCACTAGAGGCTAGACAACATACATCTCATCAAAATATCGAACGAATACCATATTCACATGAATACTAATAGCAAGACTTCTCCCATGTCCTCAGGAACAAACATAACTACTCACAAAACATATTCATGTTCATAATCAGAGGGGTAATGATATGCATAAAGGATCTAAACATATGATCTTCCACCAAATAAACCAACTAGCATCAACTACAAGGAGTAATCAACACTACTAGCAACCTACTAGTACCAATTCCGGACTTGGAGACAAGAATTGGATACAAGAGATGAACTAGGGTTTTGAGATGAGATGGTGCTGGTGAAGATGTTGATGGAGATTGCCCTCTCCCGATGAGAGGAGCTTTGGTGATGACGATGGCGATGATTTCCCCCTCCCGGAGGGAAGTGTCCCTGGCAGAACAGCTCTGCCGGAGCCCTAGATTGGTTCCGCCAAGGTTCCGCCTCGTGGCGGCGGAGTTTCGTCCCGAAAGGTTGCCTATCAATTTTTCCTAGATGAAAGACCTCATATAGTAGAAGATGGCCATCTGAGGGCCAACAGGGGGCCCACGAGGTAGGGGGGCTCCCAGGGGGGTAGGGTGCGCCCCCCACCCTTGTGGCCAGGTGGGCCCCCCTCTTGTGAACTTCTTCCGCTGGATATTTTTATGATTTCCAAAAAAAACTTTCGTGGAGTTTCAGGACTTTTGGAGTTGTGTAGAATAGGTCTCTAATATTTGCTATTTTTCTAGCCCAGAATTCCAACTGCCGGCATTCTCCCTCCTTATGTAAACCTTGTAAAATAAGAGAGAATAGGCATAGGTATTGTGACATAACGTGTAATAACAGCCCATAATGCAATAAATATCAATATAAAAGCATGATGCAAAATGGATGTATCACCCTCCCGCGGCAGCCGGGTTCTATTGGAAACTAAGGGATATTAAGGCCTCCTTTTAATAGAGTACTGGACCAAAGCATTAACACTTAGTGAATACATGAACTCCTCAAACTATGGTCATCATCGGGAGTGGTCCCGATTATTGTCACTTCGGGGTTACCAGATCATAACACATAGTAGGTGACTATTGACTTGCAAGATAGGATCAAGAACTCACAAATATTCATGAAAACATAATAGGTTCAGATCTGAAATCATGGCACTCGGGCCCTAGTGACAAGCATTAAGCATAGCAAAGTCATAGCAACATCAATCTCAGAACATAGTGGATACTAGGGATCAAACCCTAACAAAACTAACTTGATTACATGATAAATCTCATCCAACCCATCACCGTCCAGCAAGCCTACGATGGAATTACTCACGCACGGCCATGAGCATCATGAAATTGGTGATGGAGGAAGGTTGATGATGACGACGGCGACGGATTCCCCTCTCCGGAGCCCCGAACGGACTCCAGATCAGCCCTCCCAAGAGAGATTAGGGCTTGGCAGCGGCTCCATATCGTAAAATGCGATGAATCCTCCTCTCTGATTTTTTTCTCCCCGAACATGAATATATAGAGTTGGAGTTGAGGTTGGTGGAGCCTCAGGGGGCCCAAGAGGCAGGGGGCGCGCCCCAGGGTGGTGGGCACGCCTTCCACCCTCGTGGACAGGGTGTGGGCCCCCTGGTGTTGATTCTTTTGCCAGTTTTTTTTATATATTCCAAAAATATTCTCCGTGAAATTTCAGGTCATTCCGAGAACTTTTATTTGTGCACAAAAATAACACCATGGCAATTCTGCTGAAAACAACGTCGGTCCAGGTTAGTTCCATTCAAATCATGCAAGTTAGAGTCCAAAGCAAGGGCAAAAGTGTTTGGAAAAGTAGATACGATGGAGATGTACCAGTAGCGTCGATGTAATACAAAAGTGAATCTACATTGGTTAATGTATTATAGAGAGATGGAGATGGCATGGTGGTGATGGAGACAGATGCTGATGATGTCGTCTTGATTCAGCGGCAAAGTCCTTGGACCAACCCCCTCTGAAATCCTTTCAGAGGTTAGGGTTCTTCATTTCGGGCGTGTTTCTGGGTGCGTTCTGTCTCTCCCCATTGATCCGTTTGTATTAGGGTAGAGTAGTAGAGTAGTTGACCAGGTGGAGGCAGCGACAGGTGGTATGACCGCTTGTATGAGCGCATGTACTCGTACCACACGCCGTCTTGCGCTCTGGAGTCCCGTGCATGAGTTGTTTCTTCTCCCATTTGTTCAACCTTTTTATGGTAGTGTCTTATCACATTAATTAGCGTGTTTCATTACCATAAATTGGCCTCCAAACAATTCTCGTGGATGATATCCTGGTGAAAACATAAAAAAAGGGTGCGCGAATGCGATAAAATCCAAAGAATCCTACACTATGGAACGAAATAAAAAGGGGCAAATTGTCATAAACTGGACTCGTCAACTCCCCTAAGCTTAGAGTTTGCTCGTCCTCGATCAAATGCCACAACTTGTAAGAAAGAGGTCAAACGTATCTATAATTTTTTATTGTTTCATGAAATTATATTATCAATCTTGGATACTTTATATGAATTTTTGTTCTATTTTATATCAATTTTTTGGACTAACCAATTAACCCAGTGCCTAGTGCCAGTTGTTGTTTTCTGCTTGTTTTCCAGAAAATCAGTAGCAAACCGAGTCCAAACGCTACGAAACATTTTGACATTTTTTTCTGGACAAGAGAGACCCTAGAAGCATCGGGAGGAGATCAGACGATGATCGAGGAGACGGCAAGGCAACAGGGTGCGCCCTAGGGGGCGTCCTATTACCTTGTGGGCCCCACGAGGCTCTGTTTGACCTAATTCCACTTCTATAAATTCTCAAATATTGGGAAACCGGTAGAGAGCCACATGAAACCCTTTTTCCGCCGCCGCAAACTTCCGTTCTTCCGTGATCCCATCTGGAGGTCTTTTTCGATACTCTGCCGGAGGGGAAATCGATCCCGGCGGGCTTCTACATCATCCTTACTGCCTTTCGATGATACGTGAGTAGTTCACACATATCTACAGGTCCATAGCTAGTAGCTAGATGGCTTTCTCTTCTTTGATCTTCAATACCATGTTCTCCTCGATCTTCTTGGAGTTATATCCAATGTAATCTTCTTTTCTGGTGTGTTTGTTGGGATCCAATGAATTGTGGGTTTATGATCAGATTATTCGTTGAAATTAATTGAGTCTTTTCTGAACTTTATTATGCAATGAATTATTATAGTTTTGTATTTCTCTCTGATCTATCCGTTTGGTTTAGCCAACAAGATTGATTTATTTTCAGTGAGAGAGGTGCTTTGTGATGGGTTCAATCTTGCGGTGCTCTATATCCCAGTGACAGAAGGGTAAAAGACGCATATTTGTATTGTTGCCATTAAGGATAAAACAATGGGGTCTATTCATATTGATTGGGTTTACTTTGTCTACATCATGTCATCTTGCTTAAGGCGTTATTCCGTATATACATGATCATTGACGTGAATACGTCATAACTATGCGCTTTTCTATCAATTGCTCACCAGTAATTTGTTCATCCACCATATGCTATGTGTTTGAGAGAGAGAGAAGCCTCTAGTGAAAACTATGGCCCCCGGGTCTACCTTTATCATATTATAAAATCCAAAATACATTTGCTGCAATTTTATTACTTTTATTTTACTTTGCAATTTATCCATCTACCTATACAAGATTTGATCCTTGCAAGTAATGAGTTCAAGGGGACTCACAGCCCTCTTGCCCGCATTGGGTGCAAGTATTTGCTTTTGTGTGTGTGCAGATTCTGTTCACGAGGCTTTGCGTGATTCTTCTATTGGTTTGATAAACCTTGGTTCTCACTGAGGGAAATACTTATCTCTATTGTACTGCATCTCCCCTCCTCTTCGGGAGGAATCCCAACGTAGCTCACAAGTAGCAACGCGCTACAAAAACTGCCACGCGGACGTGCCGATATTCCAGGCCGTCTGACCCCCATTTATTCCCGCGTCCATTTACCTTATTCTCTTCAACCTTTTGATCTCACCCCACAACACAATAAGCACACCCACGAGGACACATACGAAGAGGGTATCTAGCCGCTCCAATGGCGCTCCCGGTGGCTAACGACGACGACGAGTGGTAGTTCACCTTGCATCTCCTAGTGGACACCCACATGATGTGGATGGACCTCTCAATGATGTACACCAATGAGCCGGTCTGGGTGGAGAGCTCCATCAACACTATGGAGCAATTGCTTGCTGAGAACAAGTACAAAGTGGTCGGCTTCGACCTCGAGTACACTGGCAATCGTGCCAGGTGTGATCAGAAGGTTTTCATCGCCCAGTCGTGTGTGTGTGTGTGCCATCACGCCCTCATCTACCACTACTGCCTGGCCACAAGGCCTTGCGAGCGTTTTGTCGGGTTTGTCAACAGCCACGACTACAACTTCGCTACGGTGGAATCACCAACCATGTAAAGGTGCTTGAGACTTCGGGCTTGGCTTGCCAGAATATTGTCGACATCCAGGGCCAGTACAGGGTATGGGGCAATAAGAAAGTACTCCCTGGTTGACCTCGTCGCAGCCATCATCGACCCTTACTATAGAAACATGAAGGATGACTGCAACAAGAACAAGCTTGCCTAGCACAGGGCATGTGTGCATAGACTAGATGATGATCACGTCAAGTACGTAGCTAAGGACGCGTACACAAGCTATGGGGTGTACAGGCGGATCGTTGACATGTGGAAGTGCCTCCGTCCTGCCCCGGCGAGGGATCGGGCCGCAAGCAGATCAGTGGCGGCAAGCGTCACAAGAAGTAGATGATTTGATGACCGTTTCTCCTCGTTTATTATGCATGTAATTGTTTATTGAGCTGCACAAATGTTATGCGTAGTCCGTTATGTAATTGGATGTTTAATTTGGTTATGCAGTCATGTTCTTATAAGTATATGTTGTTGTTCTATAGAAAAAACATAGATCTTGTGCAGACAGAGCAAATCGCATCGCATACGATTAAACTACACGCTGGTGATGTTTTCAACAATCACAGACAATTATTTACCAGCAAGCGTTTGCCTACAACATACACAACTTATTAGCAGGAATCGTCTGTGTTATTATCAGTCTTCCCACATAATTCTGATTACTGGCCTGTTTGTCGAGTATCGCACATATCTTGTTACAATGAATCGTTTGTGTTCTTCTGGATCATCGCAAATAGTTCATCTGGGTTACCTATATGTCGTCGGTCGCACACATCTGGATCTAGGCAACCGTTTGCGTTATTTTGGCTCATCACGAACAGTCATATGAATTAACTGTATGCCATGTATCGCACACACAACTCTTATATGAATCATGCTTGATAGATCAACCATCGTACATAGTTCATTTTATTGGTGACGATTTTATTACCATACGGTTTGCGATTCATGCATCGCACACAGTTTGGTCTAATGGTCTCCGATACATGTGTCGTCTTAGGACCTTCCTGCCGTAGTGGCAAATTCACTTTGTAAGAACTCCTTTAAAAAATCCAATCAAAGCTTCTCTCAAGAATCCAAAGGAACACTATCTCTGTCACAAGAATAGGAGTTTGGTGAAAGAGATGATCTTGAGGAGTAGGGATTCAAGAAAAGGGGCTTCTTGTTTGTCCAAAAACAAGAAGTAAACCAGAGAATCACTCAACACTTCTTTATTTTTCTCTTGCCTTGGATCTATCTTCCTGTATGTGGTTGATGGCTTGAGTGGAGTGGAGTGGGATGTGTTGGAGTGGAGTGGTTGCAATGAGTGGAACGAGTTGTGAAGGTATGGGATGGATGCTTTGATCCACAAAGGGGTTGGTAGAGAATATATAAAGGAGATCCAAAACCTAGTTGTCACACAAAAAAGTAGCATAGGATCGAACGCACCAATAGAAACCTAGTGGAACTACTAAACCAGTTCAAATAAATTTGAGCGGCCAAGGTAGTGTACAGAAAACAGAAGAAATACGTCACTGGGAGGTACCGATGATGAATGAGAAGTGGTTATAAACACAAAAAGGAAGCACTTTCCTACGATGGTAGAATGGCTCAGAAGTACTGGTAACATAGATTGGTCGTAGTACCATACAAAACAGAGTCACTGCGAGATTTGAGAAATCTGCAGAAAAGTGCTAGCCATAGCCTGGAAGTTTTGGATGAAAAAAGGCGGAGGCATCAAACTTATACCATGAGTAAAGAGAAGCAAATCAAGACGACTTAGAAGTGCCAACCAGAATAGAAGGTTTTTGTCCAAGTGGGTTATAGGGGTCTACAGTTTTGAAACAACAAGATGGTGGTTCTAACAGTTGAGTATGGGTTTGATCTCTAAGCATGAATAACCCTAACTGGCTCGATAGTACTAGCAGAAAATCTTCAAAAGTACTGAGGCTTAGAGAATTAATTCAAAGATGGCTAGGGAGTGGATTTTGGGATAGCTTTGGATGAGGCTTTGTTCTTGAAATTCAAACCCAAAGTATTTTCTTGCACCCTTCTTCATAGTACGGTTGTCCTATACTCAATATGAATCTTTGAATTCGCCAAAATACCTAGGAAGTTCAAATGATGAGCTTGATGAGGACAACAACTAGAAAAGTTGTTTGTAGGGTCACCAATCCTGTCCTACTTATAGGTTATAGCCATGGACCGGTATATGAAAATTAGTCCAAAATCCTGAAATAAACTCACTAAAATGATTAGTTCTCTCAGATGGTTTTGTCATTAATCATCAAAAGTAGAGTATTATTGAAATGCACTTTCAAGCGGGTGAAGAAGACGAGGGCAAGGTGCTATCGTGGAGCCGGGTGGGGGTCGTAGTAAATCTAGCATCGTTGCTGCAAGCGGCCGTCATGGTTCTGCGAGATCACCGGCGGGGCGGAGGGGGTGTTGCGAACTTACCGGCATGCGCTACAAGCGCGGTGATAGGGCGATACGAGTGTGTAGCAGGGGTACTTCGAGTGAGCTAGCAGGGTGGTGGGCGCAGTGACAAGGCGATGTGAGTGGCGAACAAGGGCGTTGCAAGCAGGCGATGTGTGCCAACCGTCACTACTGCAAGTGGCGACTGTGGGGTTGTGACAGGCAATGCGTTGTGCTGCCAATGATGCAACCAACGATGACGGTAGTGCAACCACCAGTGACGCATGGTGTTGCCTACCCCCAATGTAACGCCCCCGATGTAACTTGCCATAATTGTAATCCAACTCTTGCCATTTCCGGCTATGTGCTATGATATTCCCTCCGTGGTTGGGTTCTCTCCGTTTTGCATTTTGGTCATGTCATGCATTTCATATCATGTCATCATGTGCATCGCATTCGCATACGCGTTCGTCTCATAAATCCGAGCATCTTTCCCGTTGTCCGTTTTGCAATCCGGCGCTCCTATGTCTCCCGGCGTCCCCTTTTACATTTCTTCGTGAGCGGGTATTAAACATTCTCGGAATGGACCGTGGTTTGACATGTGGCCTCGGTATAGCACCGGTAGACCGCCTGTCAAGTTTCGAGTCAATCGGAGTTCGTTTGGTACTCCAACGGTTAACCAGGTAACCGTGAAGGCCTCGTGTGTGTTGCAGCCCAAACCCCTTCATAACAGCCCCATAACCCATCTAAGTCACTCCCATGTCCTCCGCCGTCCGATCACGATCGCGTGGGCGAAAACCGCACTCCATTTGGAGCTCCCTAGCTCCTTCTGTCTATAAAAACGTCTCCCCCGTCCAAATCTGGGAGAGAAACACCCCGAAACCCTAATTTTTCCTCGATCCGCGCGCCCGCCGCCCACCTCGCGCCCGCGCCGCCGCTCCCCTCCAGTTCCGCGCCGCCACGTGGCGCCTTCCTATTCGCCCGCGCCCGCGCCCACTTCCCCGCGCCGCCGCCCGCGCGCCGGCCCGCCGGGGCCCAGGCGGGGCCCCCGCGGCCCAGCCGCGCCGCCCGCCTCCTACCGCGCCGGCCCGCGGCTCCGCCGCCTCCGCCCGGCCGGCAACCGCCGTCGCCCGCACCGGCGCCGGAGCCGCCCCGAGCCGCCGCCTCCGCCGAGCCGCGGCCCCGCCACTCGCCGGCGCCGCGCCGCCTCCCCGAGCTCGCCGGCGGCAGATCCGGGCACCCCGGCCCCGGATCCGGCCGCTCCTTGCCCCGCGCCGCCTTCCCCGCGATTTCCGGCGAAGATCCGGCGAACCTCGGTTCCCGCGCCGGTGGTTGACTTCTTCCCCTCTCTTAATATAACCAAGTCCCTGAGATTTTTACGATATCATCACTTGTTTCGCATGCCATAACTTTGCATCCGTAGCTCCGTTTCACGCGTATAATATGTCGTTTTGTTCGTCTCGAAGAGTACATCATTTTGTTCCATTGCGCCAATTTCATTTGAAGTAATCTTGATGCCCGAAATGCTGTTAGAAGAGGGCTAGTTGATGTTAGTTGTTGGATCTTATCTGATCATGCACTTTTCTCTTTTTTGCCATGATTGATGTGTACCTCCTATGAGGTTGAGCTATATATGTGTTTTGTAATATGCCATGTTACCTTTCCAGGGAATTTTGCTATGTATTTTTGTGATGCTTGAGGTGGCTAGAAATTGCATGCAAAGTAGGGATGATGATATTGCTGTTTTCAGAGACTTAGTGATTTCACTAAGTCCCTGACTTTTGTTATTATCATGCCATGTGTTCATGTTGTTTCCGAGAGATCTATGCATAATTTGAGTATGATCAGTAAGGGAGTTTTGAACTTGAGTATTTTCTTAATCCATCCATGCCTTTGGTTGAAATTATGGAGTGCCATAGCTTGAGTCAATCGAGCTCTACTTTTGCTTCAAAATATTGCTGGCAGATTGTTTACGTGTTATTCAATTTTGCCAAGCTTGGTGTAGTTGATACTTGCATGTTATGAGGTTATTCTTGCCATGTATTGTTACTATGCCATGTCTTATTGATGTATGTATGCTTAGTTTATCATGACTTGCTCTGTAGCGAGTGCATCGAGCTCACGAACATGCCTAGTCGTTATTAGTTTTCTGCCATGTCCAGTTTTCTACAAAGTCTGAAACCTGTAACGAAACTTGCTTATTTGACATGGGTGTAATCATATTCTCTGGCCCTTTTTGGCTTATGGTCAGTAAGAGACTTTTGTCAAGTGCTATGAGTAGATTCATGCCATGCCTTTCTTTGCTATGTTCTGAACCTGTAGCATGTCGTTTCATTGCTCTGAACATGTCATCCTGATGTTGTTTTCCTGACTTCTTGTTATTTCACCAAGTCTGTGAATCTGTTATAAGTTGCACTTTTGCCATGCTTGTTTGAACCTGTTATGATGTGAATTGGCCGTAGCTCAGTGTTCATCTTTTGTCGTGCATATTGAGTATATTACTGTCATATGCTTTGTTGCCATGTTTGGGTGCAGTAGCTTAATTATTTGTTGCTTGCTAAGTAGCATCATGCTGTTTATGGCAGATTCGTGTCATTCTTGTTTTGCTTGCCATTTGCAAACCGTGCATCCGATTCCGGTGATCTTTATATCGATTTCAACCGAAATCACCTCATCTATCCAGTGGCATGCTTGGTTTGCCAAGATTATGCCCTGTTCATCCTTGTCTTTCCGGAGCATGCATACGCATTGCATATCACCTCTCGCATATCATGCCATGTTTTGCCTCATGTTGATTGCGCATTGCATCGTGGTTGATTTTGGTTCCTTTGCTTGTTCTCTTGTCTTGGGTAGAGCCGGGAGACGAGTACGTGAACGAGGAACCTGTTGAGAACGCTTACGAGGACCAAGCTCTCGACAACTCTGAGAACCTTGCAGGCAAGATGACCATACCCTCGAAATCACTTCTATCTTTGCTAGCTAGATTGCTCGCTCTTTTGCTATGCCTATGCTGCGATACCTACCACTTGCTATATCATGCCTCCTATATTGCCATGTCAGCCCCTAACCATCCATGTCCTAGCAAACCGTTGTTTGGCTATGTTACCGCTTTTGCTCAGCCCCTCTTATAGCGTTGCTAGTTGCAGGTGAAGATGAAGTTTGTTCCTTGTTGGAACATGGACTTGTTGTTCCTTGTTGGAACATGTTTACTTGTTGGGATATCACAATACCTCTTATTTAATTAATGCATCTATATACTTGGTAAAGGGTGGAAGGCTCGGCCTTATGCCTGGTGTTTTGTTCCACTCTTGCCACCCTAGTTTCCGTCATACCGGTGTTATGTTCCCGGAGTTTGCGTTCCTTACACGGTTGGGTGATTTATGGGACCCCCTTGACAGTTCGCTTTGAATAAGACTTTTCCAGCAAGGCCCAACATTGGTTTTACCATTCGCCACCTAGCCTTTTTTCCCTTGGGTTCTGCAGACTCAAGGGTCATCTTTATTTTAACCCCGGGCCAGTTCTCCTTCGATTGCTGGTCCAAACTAGAGCACCGTGCGGGGCCGTCCCTTGGCAACTTGGGTTATGTTGGCTCCTGTACGCTTCGCTTATCCGGATGTGCCCTGAGACCGAGATATGTGCAGCTCCTATCAGGATTTGTCGGCACAATCGGGCGGCTTTGCTGGACTTGTTTTATTGCTGTTGAAATGTCTTGTAGTCCGGGATTCCGAGATTGATCGGGTCTTCCCGGTAGAAGGAATATCCTTCGTTGACCGTGAGAGCTTATCATGGGCTAAGTTGGGACACCCCTGCAGGGTATTATCTTTCGAAAGCCGTGCCCGCGGTTATGAGGCAGATGGGAATTTGTTGATGTCCGGTTGTAGAAAACCCGAAGTTGACCTTAACTAAAACACATCAACCGCGTGTGTAACCGTGATGGTCTCTTCTCGGCGGAGTCCGGGAAGTGAACACGGTTGTTGGAGTTATGTCTGACGTAGGTTGTTTCAGGATCACTTCTTGATCACTTCTAGCTTCACGACCGTGCTTTGCCTTCTCTTCTCGCTCTCTTTTGCGCTATAGCCACCAATATGCTAGTCGCTTGCTGCAGTTCCACCTCACAAACCCCTTTCCCACCTTTAAGCTTAAATAGTCTTGATCTCGCGGGTGTGAGATTGCTGAGTCCCCGTGACTCACAGATATTATCACCTCAGTTGCAGGTACCAACGATGTCAGGGCAGATGACGCGACCGAGCTCACTTGGGAGTTCGATGAGGAACGTGGCTGTTACTATGTTTCTTTTCCAGATGATCAGTAGTGGAGCCCAGTTGGGTGATCCGGGGATCTGTTTAGCATTTGGGGTAGTCTTCTTCCATTTTGGTACCGTAGTCGGACCTTGAGTGTAATCTGTTTGATGGATGTTATTTATGTACTTGTGTGAAGTGGCGATTGTAAGCCAACTATGTATCTTTCCCCTTTATTTATTACATGGATTGTGTGAAGATTACCTCACTTGCGACATTGCTTTCAATGCGGTTATGCCTCTAAGTCGTGCCTCGACACGTGGGAGATATAGCCGCATCGAGGGCGTTACAAGTTGGTAATCAGAGCCTTTCCCGACTTTAGGAGCCCCCACTGTTTGATCGTCTTTAGTGGCCGAGTTGTGTCTAGAAAAAATGTTTTGAGTCATTTAGGAATTATATATCGGAGAGTTTAGGAATTCTTTTTACTCCCCAGTCCCTTCGACCTTCTGGTAAGGCATCCTGACGTAGAGTTTGACTCTTCTCTTCTCAAATTTCACTAAAAATTTTTTTAGGATCACGCGGGTATATTACAATCGTTCCGATGGTTTTATGATGACAACATTGTCTTGGTTGCCTCCTGACATTTAGGGGTTGTGGCAGTGTCCCGGGGAGTTGAGCTCCGAGGTGTTGTCGTCATAATCTTATCGTTGCGGTTTTGGAATACCTGAGTTTAGTACGACCGACATCGAAAATCTCTTTTGTACAGTTGTTGGTGAGATAACCTGATAGCCCAGTACTGTGGCGAGTGCAGGAGTATTGCCATGACTTGTATAACGGATGTGTTTTCGAAGGTTGAGGTAGACGATTTCCGAAGGTTTCTTGGTTATGTGTTGAAGGATGGATACAGCTGGTTGTAGGATTTGCTAGTTTGGGTGAGATATTATGCTTCCCCTGTATCCCCAACACCTGATTGCATAACCAGAAAGTTTCGGGAGTTTATAAGTGGGAATTCATGTAGCCTTAGTATTTCTTCCGCAGATATTTGGTTTGTGATTGGGTAATCCTTACCAAGTATTTGTTCACTTCCGTACCTTATTGAATTTATTTCTTACCATGCTCTAAGTGGCTTCTCAGCTTTGGAAGTGTGATAATTTTCATTGGAATTCATTCGTTCATTCTCGTTCGAATGTTAATTGTGAAGACTATATGTTGCAATTTCGTTCCTTTGATTCAGCTTCAATATATCTCTGTCAAGATGCTAATGGATGTCACCCTCTTCAGGATGGCTCCGCCTACTCGTCCGAATCCGGAACGCAATGATGGAGATCAGGCTAACCCTCCGCCACCACCTCCGCCTCCGGAAGCCTGGCAAGCCTTGATGACTGCCACAAATGCCAATGCTCAGATTCTGATTCAGCTCTTGCAAGATCGCAACCAAGGTCAAGCTAATCAAGAGAATCAAGGCCAAGGCAACAATCAGCCGCACTTCGCTTCACTGAACCAGTTCCTTGCTAATCAGCCAAAAACCTTCAGCTACTGTGTCGAGGCCACAGACGCAGATGATTGGCTCGTGGACATAAGCAAGCATTTCGAGTGCAGCAATGTCAGACCTGAGGACTTTGTCAAGTTTGCCTCTTTCCAACTCAAAGATCAAGCTGCTGAGTGGTTCCAGCAATACAAAGATTCCAGAGGAGGTCGTGTGATCACTTGGGATGATTTCCGTCGTGACTTCAAAGCGCACCACATTCCAGAAAGTGTTGTTGAGCTTAAGCGTGAGGAATTCCGCAATCTCAAGCAAGGCAACATGACTGTCTATCAATACAACACTCAGTTCCAGAAGCTCTCTCGTTTTGCAAGACAAGACATTCCTGATGAGAAGAGTATGATCTACCAGTTCAGGCGTGGTCTCAGAGAAGATCTGCAGCTTGCTCTCGTGCTTTTCGAGCCATTAAAGTATGATGAATTCTACAACATGGCACTGAAACAAGAAGCTGCTCAGCTCAAGTGTGAGGCATCTAAGAAGAGAGTCAGAGACGCAGTTCAGTCTTCTTCTTCCTCACTTGTGGCAGCTAAGCAATAGAAGTTCTGGTTGCCTCCTCCTCCTCCGTTCCGTCAGCCTTATCAGCAGAAGAACTCAAGTGGCCGTGGATCTTCCCACCCACCCAACCCTGGTTATCAGAACAAGTCTCAGAATCAAGCTCCAAGGCCAAGTGCTCCTTACCATCGTCCGCTCTCAGAAGTGACTTGTAACAAATGTCAGCAGAAGGGTCACTATGCAAACAAGTGCTTCAACCAGAGGCGTCTTCCGCCTCCTCCTCCTGTGAAATCCAACAGCAATGCAGTGGTCAAGCATAATCCTAAGCACGTCAAGGTGAACATGTTGAATGCAGCTCAAGCAGAGGATTCTTCTGAAGTGATCATGGGTAATCTTCCTGTTAATGATATTCCTGCCAAAGTCTTATTTGATACTGGTGCATCGCATTGTTTCATGTCAAGATCGTTCTTTGCAAAGAATGATTTTCCTTGGACTTACCTGGATAAACCGTTGGGTGTTATTTCTCCGGCGAAATCAATGAGAGCAAACTCTTTAGTTCCTGATGTCTCTATCAAGATGGGCGACTATAAATTTCTGTCTTCTCCAATGGTACTTGGTGACTCTGATATTGATCTTATTCTCGGGATGGACTGGCTTTCTAAGCACAAGGCTCAGCTTGAGTGTGCTGCCAGGGAAATCAAATTGACTCACACTTCGAACGATGTGATCATCTATGCTTCTCGTGATGATACCATTCGGTTGTTTTCTCTCAATGAGATGGGTGAAATGGAGGCTATCTCTCAGATTCCAATCGTTTGTGAGTACCAAGATGTTTTTCCAGAAGAGCTTCCGGGTATGCCTCCTCGCAGGCCAGTTGAATTCGTTATTGAGCTTGAGCCTGGCACGGAACCCGTTTGCAAGCGTCCTTACAAGCTTGGACCAGATGAGCTCAAGGAATTGAAGATTCAACTCGATAAACAAGAACGTCTGGGTCTGATCAGACCGAGTTCTTCTCCTTGGGGTTGTGGTGTTCTTTTTGTCAAGAAGAAGGATGGCACGGACCGACTTTGCGTCGATTACCGTCCATTGAACAAGAAGACTATCAAGAACAAGTACCCACTTCCCAACATCAATGAGCTTTTCGAGCAACTCAAAGGTGCTAAGGTGTTCTCCAAGCTTGACCTTCGTATGGGTTATCATCAGATTCGCATTCGTGAAGAAGATATTCCCAAGACAGCATTCAGAACAAGCTTTGGTTCTTATGAATATACTGTCATGTCTTTCGGCCTCGTCAATGCTCCTCCGTATTTCACTCGCTTGATGAATTTCATCTTCAACCCCTACATCAACGAATTTGTCTTGGTCTATCTCGATGATATTTTGGTCTTCTCCAAGAATAAGAAGGATCATGCCGAACATTTGCGATTGGTACTCGACAAGCTCAGAGAATATCAATTATATGCGAAGTTCTCCAAATGTGAATTTTGGCTTGATGAAGTTCTTTATCTTGGTCATATCATCTCTGCCAAGGGCATCGCTGTTAATCCAGAGAGGGTGTCTGCAATTTTGAATTGGAATCCTCCTCAGAATGTCAAGCAGCTTCGCAGTTTTCTTGGACTTGCAAGCTATTGCAGAAGATTCGTTGAGAATTTCTCCAAGATTGCCAAGCCTCTTTCCAACCTCCTCCAGAAGCATGTGAAATATGTCTGGTCTCCTGAGTGTGACGTTGCTTTCAACACTCTCAAAGAGAAACTTGTCACTGCTCCAGTCTTGACTCCTCCTGATGAATCCAAGCCTTATGAAGTATTCTGTGATGCTTCTCTCCAGGGCCTCGGTGCTGTCTTAATGCAAGAGAAGAAGGTTGTTGCCTATACCTCTCGCCAGTTAAAGCCCAATGAAAGGAACTACCCCACTCACGATCTTGAGTTGGCAGCAGTTGTCCACGCTCTAATAACATGGAGACATCTCCTGTTGGGAAGGAAAGTGGACATTTTCACAGATCACAAGAGTCTCAAGTATATCTTCACTCAGCCTCATCTCAACCTCAGGCAAACTCGATGGGTCGAAATGATTCAAGAGTATAATCCGAGTATTGAATATACTCCAGGCAAGGCTAATGTGGTTGCAGACGCTTTGAGCAGAAAGGCTTACTGCAACAGCTTAATCCTCAAGCCTTTTCAACCGGATCTCTGTGAGGCTTTTCGCAAGTTGAATCTCCAAGTTGTTCCTCAAGGTGTTCTTGCCAACCTCATTGTTTCTCCTACTTTGGAAGATCAGATTCGTGAGGCACAATTGTTGGATACCATGGTGAAGAAGGTGAAACGTGGTATTGACAAGGGCATTTCCAAATACAAGTGCTATCGAGTTGATGACAGAGATACTCTTTTCTTCGAGGACCGGATTGTGGTTCCAAAGGGTGATCTTCGCAAAGTCATTATGAATGAAGCACACAATTCTCTTCTGTCAATTCATCCTGGAAGTTCAAAGATGTACCATGACCTTAAGCAGTCGTATTGGTGGACTCGAATGAAGCGTGAGATCGCTCAGTTCGTGAATGAGTGTGATGTCTGCAGAAGGGTGAAAGCAGAACACCAACGACCAGCTGGTCTCCTCCAACCTCTTGCTATTCCAGAATGGAAGTTCGATCATATCGAAATGGACTTCGTGACTGGTTTTCCTAAGTCCAAGCGTGGAAATGATGCTATCTTCGTCGTCATCGACAAGCTCACCAAAGTGGCTCATTTTCTTCCTATCAAAGAGTCTATCACAGCAGCGCAGCTGGCAGAGCTCTACACCTCCAGAATTGTCTCTTTGCACGGCATTCCACAATTGATCTCTTCAGACCGTGGCAGCATCTTTACCTCCAAGTTTTGGGATTCTTTTCAGACGGCCATGGGCACCAATATTCGATTCAGCACAGCTTTCCACCCTCAGACTAGTGGACAAGTCGAGCGTGTCAATCAAATTCTTGAAGATATGCTCAGAGCCTGTGTTATCTCTTTCGGCATGAAGTGGGAGGATTGTCTTCCTTATGCTGAGTTCTCTTACAACAACAGTTTTCAAGCTAGTTCGGGCAAAGCCCCATTCGAGATTCTCTATGGCAGAAAGTGCCGTACTCCTCTCAACTGGTCTGAAACCGGTGAACGCCAATTGCTCGGCAATGATTTGATCTCAGAGGCTGAGGCCATGTGCAAGGTGATTCGTGAGAACCTCAAAGCAGCGCAGTCGCGCCAGAAGAGCTATTACGATAGCAAACACCGTGATGTGGCATTCGAGATCGGAGACCATGTTTACCTCCGCGTCTCTCCAATGAAAGGAACTCGCCGCTTCGGTATCAAGGGGAAACTTGCCCCGCGATACGTCGGTCCCTTCAAGATCATCGGGAAACGAGGCGATCTCGCCTATCAACTTGAGCTCCCCTCCAACTTTGCAAATGTGCACGATGTCTTCCACGTGTCACAGCTTCGCAAGTGCTTCAAGACGCCTGAGCGCACCATCAACTTCGAAGAGATTGATCTTCAAGAAGATTTGTCCTATCATGAGCATCCAGTTGCCATTCTTGAGACAACTGAGCGCAAGACTCGCAACAAGTCAATCAAATTCCTCAAAGTGAAATGGTCACATCATTCAGAACGAGAGGCCACCTGGGAGCGTGAAGACCACCTACGTTCTGAGTATCCGGAGTTCTTTCAGTCCTAGATCTCGGGACGAGATCCTCTCGTAGTGGTGGTGTGTTGTAACGCCCCCGATGTAACTTGCCATAATTGTAATCCAACTCTTGCCATTTCCGGCTATGTGCTATGATATTCCCTCCGTGGTTGGGTTCTCTCCGTTTTGCATTTTGGTCATGTCATGCATTTCATATCATGTCATCATGTGCATCGCATTCGCATACGCGTTCGTCTCATAAATCCGAGCATCTTTCCCGTTGTCCGTTTTGCAATCCGGCGCTCCTATGTCTCCCGGCGTCCCCTTTTACATTTCTTCGTGAGCGGGTATTAAACATTTTCGGAATGGACCGAGGTTTGACATGTGGCCTCGGTATAGCACCGGTAGACCGCCTGTCAAGTTTCGGGTCAATCGGAGTTCGTTTGGTACTCCAACGGTTAACCGGGTAACCGTGAAGGCCTCGTGTGTGTTGCAGCCCAAACCCCTTCATAACAGCCCCATAACCCATCTAAGTCACTCCCATGTCCTCCGCCGTCCGATCACGATCGCGTGGGCGAAAACCGCACTCCATTTGGAGCTCCCTAGCTCCTTCTGTCTATAAAAACGTCTCCCCCGTCCAAATCTGGGAGAGAAACACCCCGAAACCCTAATTTTTCCTCGATCCGCGCGCCCGCCGCCCACCTCGCGCCCGCGCCGCCGCTCCCCTCCAGTTCCGCGCCGCCAGGTGGCGCCTTCCTATTCGCCCGCGCCCGCGCCCACTTCCCCGCGCCGCCGCCCGCGCGCCGGCCCGCCGAGGCCCAGGCGGGGCCCCCGCGGCCCAGCCGCGCCGCCCGCCTCCTACCGCGCCGGCCCGCGGCTCCGCCGCCTCCGCCCGGCCGGCAACCGCCGTCGCCCGCACCGGCGCCGGAGCCGCCCCGAGCCGCCGCCTCCGCCGAGCCGCGGCCCCGCCACTCGCCGGCGCCGCGCCGCCTCCCCGAGCTCGCCGGCGGCAGATCCGGGCACCCCGGCCCCGGATCCGGCCGCTCCTTGCCCCGCGCCGCCTTCCCCGCGATTTCCGGCGAAGATCCGGCGAACCTCGGTTCCCGCGCCGGTGGTTGACTTCTTCCCCTCTCTTAATATCACTAAGTCCCTGAGATTTTTATGATATCATCACTTGTTTCGCATGCCATAACTTTGCATCTGTAGCTCCGTTTCGCGCGTATAATATGTCGTTTTGTTCGACTCGAAGAGTACATCATTTTGTTCCATTGCGCCAATTTCATTTGAAGTCATCTTGATGCCCGAAATGCTGTTAGAAGAGGGCTAGTTGATGTTAGTTGCTGGATCTTATCTGATCATGCACTTTTCTCTTTTTTGCCATGATTGATGTGTACCTCCTATGAGGTTGAGCTATATATGTGTTTTGTAATATGCCATGTTACCTTACCAGGGAATTTTGCTATGTATTTTTGTGATGCTTTAGGTGGCTAGAAATTGCATGCAAAGTAGGGATGATGATATTGCTGTTTTCAGAGACTTAGTGATTTCACTAAGTCCCTGACTTTTGTTATTATCATGCCATGTGTTCATGTTGTTTCCGAGAGATATATGCATAATTTGAGTATGATCAGTAAGGGAGTTTTGAACTTGAGTATTTGCTTAATCCATCCATGCCTTTGGTTGCAATTATGGAGTGCCATAGCTTGAGTCAATCGAGCTCTACTTTTGCTTCAAAATATTGCTGGCAGATTGTTTACGTGTTATTCAATTTTGCCAAGCTTGGTGTAGTTGATACTTGCATGTTATGAGGTTATTCTTGCCATGTATTGTTACTATGCCATGTCTTATTGATGTATGTATGCTTAGTTTATCATGACTTGCTCTGTAGCGAGTGCATCGAGCTCACGAACATGCCTAGTCGTTATTACTTTTCTGCCATGTCCAGTTTTCTACAAAGTCTGAAACCTGTAACGAAACTTGCTTATTAGACATGGGTGTAATCATATTCTCTGGCCCTTTTTGTCTTATGGTTAGTAAGAGACTTTTGTCAAGTGCTATGGGTAGATTCATTCCATGCCTTTCTTTGCTATGTTATGAACCTGTAGCATGTCGTTTCATTGCTCTGAACATGTCATCCTGATGTTGTTTTCCTGACTTGTTGTTATTTCACTAAGTCTGTGAATCTGTTATAAGTTGCACTTTTGCCATGCTTGTTTGAACCTGTTATGATGTGAATTGGCCGTAGCTCAGTGTTCATCTTTTGTCGTGCATCTTGAGTAGATTACTGTCATATGCTTTGTTGCCATGTTTGGGTGCAGTAGCTTAATTATTTGTTGCTTGCTAAGTAGCATCATGCTGTTTATGGCAGATTCGTGTCATTCTTGTTTTGCTTGCCATTTGCAAACCGTGCATCCGATTCCGGTGATCTTTATATCGATTTCAACCGAAATCACCCCATCTATCCAGTGGCATGCTTGGTTTGCCAAGATTATGCCCTGTTCATCCTTGTCTTTCCGGAGCATGCATACGCATTGCATATCACCTCTCGCATATCATGCCATGTTTTGCATCATGTTGATTGCGCATTGCATCGTGGTTGATTTTGGTTCCTTTGCTTGTTCTCTTGTCTTGGGTAGAGCCGGGAGACGAGTACGTGAACGAGGAACCTGTTGAGAACGCTTACGAGGACCAAGCTCTCGACAACTCTGAGAACCTTGCAGGCAAGATGACCATACCCTCGAAATCACTTCTATCTTTGCTAGCTAGATTGCTCGCTCTTTTGCTATGCCTATGTTGCGATACCTACCACTTGCTATATCATGCCTCCTATATTGCCATGTCAGCCCCTAACCATCCATGTCCTAGCAAACCGTTGTTTGGCTATGTTACCGCTTTTGCTCAGCCCCTCTTATAGCGTTGCTAGTTGCAGGTGAAGATGAAGTTTGTTCCTTGTTGGAACATGGACTTGTTGTTCCTTGTTGGAACATGTTTACTTGTTGGGATATCACAATACCTCTTATTTAATTAATGCATCTATATACTTGGTAAAGGGTGGAAGGCTCGGCCTTATGCCTGGTGTTTTGTTCCACTCTTGCCACCCTAGTTTCCGTCATACCGGTGTTATGTTCCCGGAGTTTGCGTTCCTTACACGGTTGGGTGATTTATGGGACCCCCTTGACAGTTCGCTTTGAATAAGACTTTTCCAGCAAGGCCCAACATTGGTTTTACCATTCGCCACCTAGCCTTTTTTCCCTTGGGTTCTGCAGACTCAAGGGTCATCTTTATTTTAACCCCGGGCCAGTTCTCCTTCGATTGCTGGTCCAAACTAGAGCACCGTGCGGGGCCGTCCCTTGGCAACTTGGGTTATGTTGGCTCCTGTACTGTAACGCCCCAGATGCAACTTTCCATATTCGTATCTCCAACTCTGCCTTTTCCGGAGATGCGATATGATAATTCCTTCGTGGTTGGGTTTTTGTTTTTGTTTTGCATTTTTGTTCATGTCTTGCATCCCATCTCTTTGCTTCATGTGCATTGCATCATGGCATCTTGCATCCCTTTTTTAAGACTCAATTAAATAAATCGTATGGATCTTCGGTCCATTTAAATTGAGGGAATTCACATGGTGAGTTCTCTTTATAATATATCTTCCCGATATTAGTGGAGCTATACAAAATATTCCATTTTGGAATTCACCATAACACACTTGCAAATAAATCCCAATGCCTTTGTTATCTCAATTCTTGGTCTCCAACTCTACCCATAAATCTTTTCGCCATTTTCCGGAGCTTCACCAAAAATCTCAACATTTTTGGGCTTCCCTTTTACCTAGTCTTAGTTCAAACCTATTTGAATTAAATTCAAATGAGTTTGAATTTAAATCTTGCAATCTTGGCAATTCCCATTTTCTCGGAACAAACACCTTTTCGTGACTCCGGGAAAATAATCCCCGTGCCCAAATTCTTTTCCTAACCCTCTCTTTCTTTTTCTTCTCTTTGTTTCTTTTCTGCTAAAGAATTAAAAGGGAGAGAGAGCTGAGCCCAGCTGGGCCTCCCAGCAGCCCAACTCCTCCTGACCTTTTTTTTTCCTGTCCAACCAGGCCGGCCTCTCTAGGCCCAATCCATCCCCGCCGGCCTCTTGGTCCTCCCAGGCCCAGCCCACCTAACCCTCCTCCTAACCCTAGGCCGACCCCTCTCCCTCGTTCCCCCTGCTAGCGCCGCCTCCCTGCTGCCCGATCTCTCTCCCTCGATCCCATCTCGTTCTCTCCCCTCGCGAGCGCGCCTCCTTCTCGCCAGAGAGGAGCGAGGTCCCAGCGCCCGATCTCCCGCATCTCTCCCTCGACCCCCATCGCTCGCTCCTCCCTCACCCGCGGCCTCCCTGTTGCCGCGCCTGCGTCGCCTTGTTGCCGCGAGTGGAGACACCGGTGAATCCCGCAGGTCGCCGCCTTGACAAGTCCTTCGGCCTCGCCATGGTTCTTCTGCACCAGCTCCGTTCGTCAAGGACGTTGCCCGCTGCCTTCTCTTGTCGAGACCGAGACCCGGTGAACGTCAAGTTCTTCCACGACGCCCGAACGACTACAGGCCAGGACGCCAGGACCCTTCCGTGGATGCGTCAAGTACCCTCGCCGCGTCTATGAGAACGCCAAGAACGCGTACAGCGACTACCGGTGTTTTTGGAGGAACGCCAAGTACATGGATATGCCAAGTTCCTCTTCAAAGTGTACAACTAGATCCGATGTGGATTTCGCCAAGTACCACGACGTCCGGAGCCCTCGGAACCATCAAGTTCGACTACCCTCGTGTGTACCACTACCGTCGCCCCGAAGACGTTGGAGTCATCAAGTACCTCGCCGAACGAACGCGAACCGTCCCGTTTGAACGCTTCGAAGGTATAACCCGAAACGACCGCCGAAACGACCTTTCGAGAATGCATGTGTTGAACGAGATGCACTGTTTGCACCGTATCCGATTTGTCACTCGTTTCCATGCACTAACCCGTGGGAACCCGGTATCCGGGATCACCCCACCATCTTGCCCAACTCGCTTCCGCACACTTCTCTTTTGCACCGGCATCTCAACCGAGTTATCGGAACCGATATGTTGCCGTGGCACCTTTTTCGCATTCGTTGCCGTGGCACCATTTCCGTTTCACCGCCGTGGCACCCTTTTTCCTTCCGCCATGGCGACAAATGCCTCATATCAAGCTCATGTTAACATTTTCATAATAATTGCATAAAATCTTGAAATTATCATCCGCATCATGATAACAACATTTAAAATGATTAAAATTATTGTTTGCATTTATTTTGCTAAATGCCATGT
Organism: Aegilops umbellulata; assembly: GCA_032464435.1. NCBI lineage: Eukaryota > Viridiplantae > Streptophyta > Magnoliopsida > Poales > Poaceae > Aegilops > Aegilops umbellulata. Next base: position 365,734,181 of record CP136054.1, on the reverse strand, counting down.
TAAAATGATTTAATTCATAACTAAATAACCGTAACTCGGAATTTAATAAACTTTATATGTAAATGGGGTAGAAAAATGCCTAGTTTAACATGTTGCACTTTATTTTTCTGTTTAACAATATTGAAATATGTTTTAGGCAGAACAGTACCAAATTTGAAATGTGCATATGAGGAGTTTCCGGACTTGTTGTTTGTTGTTCCGGCCTCATTTAAACTTGACTAGATAGGTAGTTTTACTTTGCTTCACCCTCTTGCCATGTTAATCAACATTTAATATTGTTGGGTACATAAACAACAGAGAACTAAATAATTGTTGTGGTGTTTCGTCAATATGCAACTCGTTGCATATTGAGCTCCACTTAATTTGTAGCGTTGTTTGTTGCATTTGCCATGCCATGAATCTTTAAACCGGACATGCATCATTCCTGTTTGTGCATCATGCCATGTTTATGTGATGGTTGTTTACTATGTTGTTTGTTTCTTTCCGGGTTGCTTCTCTCGTTAGCTTCGGTTTCGTTCCGGAGTTGTGAGGTTTCGTTCGACTACGTCCGTTCGTCTTCTTCATGGACTCGTTCTTCTTCCTTGCGGGATCTCAGGCAAGATGACCATACCCTCGAAATCACTTCTATCTTTGCTCGCTAGATTGCTCGCTCTTTTGCTATGCCTATGCTGCGATACCTACCACTTGCTATATCATGCCACCCATATTGCCATGTCAGCCTCTAACCATCCATGTCCTAGCAAACCGTTGATTGGCTATGTTACCGCTTTGCTCAGCCCCTCTTATAGCGTTGTTAGTTGCAGGTGAAGATGAAGTTTGTTCCTTGTTGGAACAGGGAGATGTTGTTCCTTGTTGGAACATGTTTACTTGTTGGGACATCACAATATATCTTATTTAATTAATGCATCTATATACTTGGTAAAGGGTGGAAGGCTCGGCCTTATGCCTGGTGTTTTGTTCCACTCTTGCCGCCCTAGTTTCCGTCATATCGGTGTTATGTTCCCGGATTTTGCGTCCCTAACGCGGTCGGGTGATTTATGGGACCCCCTTGACAGTTCGCTTTGAATAAGACTTTTCCAGCGAGGCCCAACCTTGGTTTTACCATTTGCCTCACCACCACCTATTTTCCCTTGGGAGTAATTAACCCAAGGGTCATCTTTATTCAGCCCCCCCCGGGCCAATGCTTGTCTAAGTGTTGGTCCGAACTAGAGCCCTTTGCAGCGCCACCTCAAGGAAATTTGAGGGCTGGTTTTAGTTGTACGGACTGCTCATCCGGTGTTGCCCTGAGAACGAGATATGTGCAGCTCCTATCAGGATGTCGGCGCATCGGGCGGCTTTGCTGGACTTGTTTTATTACTGTCGAGATGTCTTGTAGCCGGGATTCCGAGACTGATCGGGTCGTCCCGGGGAGAAGGAATATCCTTCGTTGATCGCGAGAGCTTATCATGGGCTAAGTTGGGACACCCCTGCAGGGTTTTGAACTTTCGAAAGCCGCGGTTATGGGCAGATGGGAATTTGTTAATGTCCGGTTGTAGAAAACCCGAAGTTGATCTTAACTAAAATACACCAACCGCGTGTGTAACCGTGATGGTCTCTTCTCGGCGGGGTCCGGGAAGTGAACACGATTGTTGGAGTTATGTTTGACGTAAGTAGTTCAGGATCACTTATTGATCATAGTTGTTCGACCGTGCTTTGCCTTCTCTTCTCGCTCTCTTTTGCGTATGTAGCCACCATATATGCTAGTCGCTTGCTGCAGCTCCACCTCACTACCATGTCCTACCTTTAAGCTTAAATAGTCTTGATCTCGCGGGTGTGAGATTGCTGAGTCCCCGTGACTCACCAGATACTTTCAAAACCAGTTTGCAGGTGCCGATGAAACCGTGCATGTGACGCACCCGAGCTCAAGGAGGAGTTCGATGAAGATTCTATCCTTTATGTTGTTTTGTTCTAGTCGATCAGTAGTGGAGCCCAGTTGGGGTCGATCGTGGACCTTAGTCGCTCTTGGGGTTTCTTCTTTTATTTTGGCTCCGTAGTCGGGCCCTGATTGTAATTGTATGATGTAATGTTTTATTCATGTATTTGTGTGAAGTGGCGATTGTAAGCCAACTATGTATCTCTTTCCTTTATGTATTACATGGGTTGTGTGAAGATTACCTCACTTGCGACATTGCTTTCAATGCGGTTATGCCCCTAAGTCGTGCTTCGACACGTAGGAGATATAGCCGCATCGAGGGCGTTATAAGTTGGTAATCAGAGCCTTCCCCGACCTTAGGAGCCCCCACTGATTGATCGTTTTTAGTGGCCGAGTTGTGTCTAGAAAAATGTTTTGAGTCATTTAGGAATTATATATCGGAGAGTTTAGGAATTCTTTTTACTTCCCAGTCCCTTCGACCTTCTGGTAAGGCTTCCTGACGTAGAGTTTTGACTCTTCTCTTCTCAAATTTCACTAAAAAAATTTTAGGATCACGCGGGTATATTAGAATCGTTCCGATGGTTTTATGATGACAACATTGTCTTGGTTGCCTCCTGACATTTAGGGGTTGTGGCAGTGTCCCGGGGAGTTGAGCTCCGAGGTGTTGTCGTCATAATTTTATCGTTGCGGTTTTGGAATACCTGAGTTTAGTACGCCGACATCGAAAATCTCTTTTGTACAGTTGTTGGTGAGATAACCCTGATAGCCCAGTACTGTGGCGAGTGCAGGAGTATTGCCATGACTCGTATAACGGATGCTTTTCGAAGGTGGAGGTAGACGATTTCCGAAGGTTTCTTGGTTATGTGTTGAAGGATGGATACAGCTGGTTGTAGGATTTGCTAGTTTGGGTGAGATATTATGCTTCCCCTGTATCCCCAACACCTGATTGCATAACCAGAAAGTTTCGGGAGTTTATAAGTGGGAATTCAAGCATCACGTAGGAATTCTTTCCAACAGACACATGATACGATATGGGATCTATCATATGTTTGTTTCCGGCTTATTCCGCAAGCCAATCCTTTGTTTTGGTTTTGTTTTGTGGTATTCGAGTTGCTTCAATGTCAAGTGTTGATTTCATACCTTATTCTAAGCGGTGTTCTCATATTCCTATGTGGATGCTAATCCTTCTTGATCATCAAGGTTGTCTTTTCAATCCTTTCCAACCGGTGCGTTTTTCTCCAAGTAAATCCGATCATTTTCAACATCCGCAAGATCAACTCTAAGTATTCTAAACGGTGTTTGTTTCATTCGTCCCAAGTTGTCTTTGTTTTCCCGCCCTCCCACCCTTATTTCTTCAAGGAAGCAGATTTCTTAATCAAGTATCCATTTTATTCTTGTGAAGCCTCTTCATTCTTTCCTTCATTGTTCTTATCCGGTGAATATCATGAAGATGGTCAAGAGTCTCAAGTTCATCATTCGTCATTCTTTTCTTCTCCGGTGGTTCCAATTCAAGCTTTATCGATCATATCTTTTCCTCGTTTCTAATGTTTTCTAATGCTGGTGTATCTCTTAATCATTCACCTCTCACTATTCATTTGTTCCGGAGTGATGAAGATATCTCAGAAGATTCAAGTTTCCATTCTCAATTCACTTAAGTTCTTTTGAGGATGCTATCTCATTCAAGCCATTTAATTCAACCGGTGCAATCTCTCCTTTCCAGTAATCGTTCAACGGTGTTTCTTTTGAGTGGGCCCTTACCCACAGGTCTTTTTCCAGGATCTTACCTGACTTTTCTAATTTTCCCGGAGCTATTCTCAAATTCATTTAAAAGTCTGACGTAAGAATGAATTGTCATCAGCCATATGTCTTTCTCCAAGATCCTTCAATTCTTTCATCGTTGGTTCAACCTTTCTAATTTTTCATTCCGGAGTGCCTCAACAAATTCATGGTGGCGTTTTTCGTCGTCATTTTCAACATTTGAAGACCGAAGAAGAGTTTTCCTTAAATCTTATCCATTCTCTTGAAGATGCGTGGTTCTAGCTTGATGCCATCCTCTCATAACTGTTTTTGATTGTGAAAATAATTTTCACCCGTCCGGAGCATTTCAGGAGTCTTTTCAGTTTGATTCTCCGGAGCCTTTCATCTCAGAATTATTCACCCTCAGCTTTCAGCTCTCGTTCTCCAAATCTTACCGGTGCATCATTCAAGTATTCTCTATTCAGCTCGTGATCTATTCGTTCATTTTTATCTAAATTCCCTCAAGTATCAACGTCTTTTTCTAATTCTTCCCGGTGTTTCTGTATCTTTTCTTCGTTCATTTTCAATTCTTACGGTGGTTCGTTCAAGATCCTTCTTCCGTTGTTATCATACCAATTCATTCATTCTTTTCAATCCTACCGGTGGTTTGTTCAAGCTTTTCTCAAGTTTGTGCTTTGTCTCTTGATTCTTTCTATGAGAATAAGTGGTATGCCAAGTCCATTGTTTGTCATCAATTTAAATTGGTGAAGGACACGCATAACATAATTCTTATTCTTGTTTCATCCAAGTGATTTAGTTTCTTCTTTCCAGAGTGGTTCGTCATCTCATTTTTTCTCGGTTTCATGTGTTTCATCTTCTCTTTTTCGGAGTTCCAAGTTTTCTGCATTATCTTGTCGCGAAGCTCCATCTAAATCATCGCAAGGTTTCACCTTGTGTTTTCAACTTCTTTTCCTTTTATCATCCTTTTATTACCGGAGTTATTCATGGAGTCTCTACAGGATGGTTCATCGAGGATTCTTTTCATTCTTCAATTGTTCATCAAGATTTCTCTCGAAGTTACGATCCGTCAAGCCATACTCTAAAATAAACATGGTGTTCAACACATGTTTTGTTTGGAGGAGTTCAAGCATTCTTCATCTTGCATTCCGAAGCGCCATTCTTTCTACCTTATCTTTTGAGGTGGTGTTATGTCGTTCTTGACAATTTCCCTTCGTGTTTCATGATTCACATGTTGTCAAGAATGAGGTATATTAAATCCATCAATTTCTTCCTTGGAGTTATCTTGGGTTATATTTCACCTAAAGCTTTCCCTAAGGATTGTTGCTATTTATGGTGCTTATCAATGACCCAAATTCTTCGTTTGTCCTCCCGGTGAAATAAGTTTCTCGTCTCCTTGTTGATATCAATCCAATCATTTGTTTCCATTGGTGGCAGAAGCTCACCTCATAATGTTGAGATGTTTTCATAAGCCCTCTACAAGCTTATTCTTACCGTTGTTGTTTTTCAAACAACTCCGTTCAATCTTTCTTTTAAGGAGACTCTTTCAAATTCAATTGTGATAGAAGTGGTTGTTCTCTTCTCTGTTCTCTTGATTCCACTCTTTCTTTTTGTCTCGAAGGCATTGTGATGTTGCTCTCTTCGCACATCATCTCAAATTGTGAGGATCGTGTCCTTTTCCTTGCTTATCAATTTAACCGGAGTGTTGTGTCTATCATTCCTCTTTAACAAGAGTCTCATCCAAGTGCGTTCATTTTGTCAAGTTCATATTCTATTACTCCATTTCCAACCGGAGTGTTGTATCATCTCTTCAATATCGTCTCATCTTATCAAGTTTTCTTCTCTTTTCTACCAAAGTGCTGTCAAATTATATCATTCTGATTCCTTCTATATTTCGTTTTGGCCGGAGTGGTTTCAATGTCAATCATGTCATTTAAGCTCTTCTTTCTCTCCGTATTCCATGTTCCTTGTTCCTCTTGTTGAACGGAGTGTTTATTTTTGTTCACCTCCGTCGTGTCTTTTCTTCAAGCTTTGCGACCTCTCAAGGTTCTTTGGTTTCACTCGTTTGTCAAAGAAGCAACTAGTTTAACCTCTCCTCTTCCTCTTCCGCTTTTCTATCCGGTGCCATTCTAGATCTCGGGACGAGATCCTCTCGTAGTGGTGGAGTGTTGTAACGCCCCAGATGCAACTTTCCATATTCGTATCTCCAACTCTGCCTTTTCCGGAGATGCGATATGATAATTCCTTCGTGGTTGGGTTTTTGTTTTTGTTTTGCATTTTTGTTCATGTCTTGCATCTCATCTCTTTGCTTCATGTGCATTGCATCATGGCATCTTGCATCCCTTTTTTAAGACTCAATTAAATAAATCGTATGGATCTTCGGTCCATTTAAATTGAGGGAATTCACATGGTGAGTTCTCTTTATAATATATCTTCCCGATATTAGTGGAGCTATACAAAATATTCCATTTTGGAATTCACCATAACACACTTGCAAATAAATCCCAATGCCTTTGTTATCTCAATTCTTGGTCTCCAACTCTACCCATAAATCTTTTCGCCATTTTCCGGAGCTTCACCAAAAATCTCAACATTTTTGGGCTTCCCTTTTACCTAGTCTTAGTTCAAACCTATTTGAATTAAATTCAAATGAGTTTGAATTTAAATCTTGCAATCTTGGCAATTCCCATTTTCTCGGAACAAACACCTTTTCGTGACTCCGGGAAAATAATCCCCGTGCCCAAATTCTTTTCCTAACCCTCTCTTTCTTTTTCTTCTCTTTGTTTCTTTTCTGCTAAAGAATTAAAAGGGAGAGAGAGCTGAGCCCAGCTGGGCCTCCCAGCAGCCCAACTCCTCCTGACCTTTTTTTTCCTGTCCAACCAGGCCGGCCTCTCTAGGCCCAATCCATCCCCGCCGGCCTCTTGGTCCTCCCAGGCCCAGCCAACCTAACCCTCCTCCTAACCCTAGGCCGACCCCTCTCCCTCGTTCCCCCTGCTAGCGCCGCCTCCCTGCTGCCCGATCTCTCTCCCTCGATCCCATCTCGTTCTCTCCCCTCGCGAGCGCGCCTCCTTCTCGCCAGAGAGGAGCGAGGTCCCAGCGCCCGATCTCCCGCATCTCTCCCTCGACCCCCATCGCTCGCTCCTCCCTCACCCGCGGCCTCCCTGTTGCCGCGCCTGCGTCGCCTTGTTGCCGCGAGTGGAGACACCGGTGAATCCCGCAGGTCGCCGCCTTGACAAGTCCTTCGGCCTCGCCATGGTTCTTCTGCACCAGCTCCGTTCGTCAAGGACGTTGCCCGCTGCCTTCTCTTGTCGAGACCGAGACCCGGTGAACGTCAAGTTCTTCCACGACGCCCGAACGACTACAGGCCAGGACGCCAGGACCCTTCCGTGGATGCGTCAAGTACCCTCGCCGCGTCTATGAGAACGCCAAGAACGCGTACAGCGACTACCGGTGTTTTTGGAGGAACGCCAAGTACATGGATATGCCAAGTTCCTCTTCAAAGTGTACAACTAGATCCGATGTGGATTTCGCCAAGTACCACGACGTCCGGAGCCCTCGGAACCATCAAGTTCGACTACCCTCGTGTGTACCACTACCGTCGCCCCGAAGACGTTGGAGTCATCAAGTACCTCGCTGAACGAACGCGAACCGTCCCGTTTGAACGCTTCGAAGGTATAACCCGAAACGACCGCCGAAACGACCTTTCGAGAATGCATGTGTTGAACGAGATGCACTGTTTGCACCGTATCCGATTTGTCACTCGTTTCCATGCACTAACCCGTGGGAACCCGGTATCCGGGATCACCCCACCATCTTGCCCAACTCGCTTCCGCACACTTCTCTTTTGCACCGGCATCTCAACCGAGTTATCGGAACCGATATGTTGCCGTGGCACCTTTTTCGCATTCGTTGCCGTGGCACCATTTCCGTTTCACCGCCGTGGCACCCTTTTTCCTTCCGCCATGGCGACAAATGCCTCATATCAAGCTCATGTTAACATTTTCATAATAATTGCATAAAATCTTGAAATTATCATCCGCATCATGATAACAACATTTAAAATGATTAAAATTATTGTTTGCATTTATTTTGCTAAATGCCATGTTAAAATGATTTAATTCATAACTAAATAACCGTAACTCGGAATTTAATAAACTTTATATGTAAATGGGGTAGAAAAATGCCTAGTTTAACATGTTGCACTTTATTTTTCTGTTTAACAATATTGAAATATGTTTTAGGCAGAACAGTACCAAATTTGAAATGTGCATATGAGGAGTTTCCGGACTTGTTGTTTGTTGTTCCGGCCTCATTTAAACTTGACTAGATAGGTAGTTTTACTTTGCTTCACCCTCTTGCCATGTTAATCAACATTTAATATTGTTGGGTACATAAACAACAGAGAACTAAATAATTGTTGTGGTGTTTCGTCAATATGCAACTCGTTGCATATTGAGCTCCACTTAATTTGTAGCGTTGTTTGTTGCATTTGCCATGCCATGAATCTTTAAACCGGACATGCATCATTCCTGTTTGTGCATCATGCCATGTTTATGTGATGGTTGTTTACTATGTTGTTTGTTTCTTTCCGGGTTGCTTCTCTCGTTAGCTTCGGTTTCGTTCCGGAGTTGTGAGGTTTCGTTCGACTACGTCCGTTCGTCTTCTTCATGGACTCGTTCTTCTTCCTTGCGGGATCTCAGGCAAGATGACCATACCCTCGAAATCACTTCTATCTTTGCTCGCTAGATTGCTCGCTCTTTTGCTATGCCTATGCTGCGATACCTACCACTTGCTATATCATGCCACCCATATTGCCATGTCAGCCTCTAACCATCCATGTCCTAGCAAACCGTTGATTGGCTATGTTACCGCTTTGCTCAGCCCCTCTTATAGCGTTGTTAGTTGCAGGTGAAGATGAAGTTTGTTCCTTGTTGGAACAGGGAGATGTTGTTCCTTGTTGGAACATGTTTACTTGTTGGGATATCACAATATATCTTATTTAATTAATGCATCTATATACTTGGTAAAGGGTGGAAGGCTCGGCCTTATGCCTGGTGTTTTGTTCCACTCTTGCCGCCCTAGTTTCCGTCATATCGGTGTTATGTTCCCGGATTTTGCGTCCCTAACGCGGTCGGGTGATTTATGGGACCCCCTTGACAGTTCGCTTTGAATAAGACTTTTCCAGCGAGGCCCAACCTTGGTTTTACCATTTGCCTCACCACCACCTATTTTCCCTTGGGAGTAATTAACCCAAGGGTCATCTTTATTCAGCCCCCCCCCCCCGGGCCAATGCTTGTCTAAGTGTTGGTCCGAACTAGAGCCCTTTGCAGCGCCACCTCAAGGAAATTTGAGGGCTGGTTTTAGTTGTACGGACTGCTCATCCGGTGTTGCCCTGAGAACGAGATATGTGCAGCTCCTATCAGGATGTCGGCGCATCGGGCGGCTTTGCTGGACTTGTTTTATTACTGTCGAGATGTCTTGTAGCCGGGATTCCGAGACTGATCGGGTCGTCCCGGGGAGAAGGAATATCCTTCGTTGATCGCGAGAGCTTATCATGGGCTAAGTTGGGACACCCCTGCAGGGTTTTGAACTTTCGAAAGCCGTGCCCGCGGTTATGGGCAGATGGGAATTTGTTAATGTCCGGTTGTAGAAAACCCGAAGTTGATCTTAACTAAAATACACCAACCGCGTGTGTAATCGTGATGGTCTCTTCTCGGCGGGGTCCGGGAAGTGAACACGGTTGTTGGAGTTATGTTTGACGTAAGTAGTTCAGGATCACTTATTGATCATAGTTGTTCGACCGTGCTTTGCCTTCTCTTCTCGCTCTCTTTTGCGTATGTAGCCACCATATATGCTAGTCGCTTGCTGCAGCTCCACCTCACTACCCTGTCCTACCTTTAAGCTTAAATAGTCTTGATCTCGCGGGTGTGAGATTGCTGAGTCCCCGTGACTCACCAGATACTTCCAAAACCAGTTTGCAGGTGCCGATGAAACCGTGCATGTGACGCACCCGAGCTCAAGGAGGAGTTCGATGAAGATTCTATCCTTTATGTTGTTTTGTTCTAGTCGATCAGTAGTGGAGCCCAGTTGGGGTCGATCGTGGACCTTAGTCGCTCTTGGGGTTTCTTCTTTTATTTTGGCTCCGTAGTCGGGCCCTGATTGTAATTGTATGATGTAATGTTTTATTCATGTATTTGTGTGAAGTGGCGATTGTAAGCCAACTATGTATCTCTTTCCCTTATGTATTACATGGGTTGTGTGAAGATTACCTCACTTGCGACATTGCTTTCAATGCGGTTATGCCCCTAAGTCGTGCTTCGACACGTAGGAGATATAGCCGCATCGAGGGCGTTATATGTACGCTTCGCTTATCCGGATGTGCCCTGAGACCGAGATATGTGCAGCTCCTATCAGGATTTGTCGGCACAATCGGGCGGCTTTGCTGGACTTGTTTTATTGCTGTTGAAATGTCTTGTAGTCCGGGATTCCGAGATTGATCGGGTCTTCCCGGTAGAAGGAATATCCTTCGTTGACCGTGAGAGCTTATCATGGGCTAAGTTGGGACACCCCTGCAGGGTATTATCTTTCGAAAGCCGTGCCCGCGGTTATGAGGCAGATGGGAATTTGTTGATGTCCGGTTGTAGAAAACCCGAAGTTGACCTTAACTAAAACACATCAACCGCGTGTGTAACCGTGATGGTCTCTTCTCGGCGGAGTCCGGGAAGTGAACACGGTTGTTGGAGTTATGTCTGACGTAGGTTGTTTCAGGATCACTTCTTGATCACTTCTAGCTTCACGACCGTGCTTTGCCTTCTCTTCTCGCTCTCTTTTGCGCTATAGCCACCAATATGCTAGTCGCTTGCTGCAGTTCCACCTCACAAACCCCTTTCCCACCTTTAAGCTTAAATAGTCTTGATCTCGCGGGTGTGAGATTGCTGAGTCCCCGTGACTCACAGATATTATCACCTCAGTTGCAGGTACCAACGATGTCAGGGCAGATGACGCGACCGAGCTCACTTGGGAGTTCGATGAGGAACGTGGCCGTTACTATGTTTCTTTTCCAGATGATCAGTAGTGGAGCCCAGTTGGGTGATCCGGGGATCTGTTTAGCATTTGGGGTAGTCTTCTTCCATTTTGGTACCGTAGTCGGACCTTGAGTGTAATATGTTTGATGGATGTTATTTATGTACTTGTGTGAAGTGGCGATTGTAAGCCAACTATGTATCTTTCCCCTTTATTTATTACATGGATTGTGTGAAGATTACCTCACTTGCGACATTGCTTTCAATGCGGTTATGCCTCTAAGTCGTGCCTCGACACGTGGGAGATATAGCCGCATCGAGGGCGTTACACCCAACCAATGATGTCATGACCTGTGTCGTGGTGTTGCATCCATTAGTCGGCGATGCTACCAATGATGCTGCGAGTTATGATCTACGACATGCATGTGTTGCATGCTCGGGCCAGCGGAGTTATGCCCAGCGACGCGTGGCCGATGGCAATGCTACAAGTGGAGCATCAAGTGCTAGGCGCGCCCCCGACGATGTTGCGACCCCTAGCCAACGATGCTGGAAACAGTCACCGATGATGTTGTAAAGCTTGATGTTAACCCAGTCGCTACGATGGAGCAACATAGGAGCCTTATGACTCCTTACATCTTCGACAACGAGGCATGCGGGAAAGTATAAACGCGTGCAAAGTGAGATGCGAGCGAGCACCCGCTGATCCACATGTTGCATGCCAAGCCAATCGGGCGGCTGGCTCCCAAAGTGACTGATCCCTTGCTCGCGTCGGTTGACCGAAGCCTAGCATAGCGTGCATATGCATGTGACTAAGGGCATCTCCAGCCGTTGGCCCCCCCCAGGACGCATAAAAATCGCCCCCTGGGGGCGAGCCGGCGATACACTCGGTGCTGGGGGCGGTTTTGCGCCCAGTCGTCGCCCCCAGCTCGCCCCCAGGCGCCGAAATTGGTCCACTTTGCGGCCCAATTTCGGCGAATAAACGGCCCATATGGGCGAGAATAGGCCCATATTCGGCGTGGTTTCGCCGTGTCTCGGCGTTCAATTATCAACACAATTATTTCTTATCACATATTTCATCACAGAAAAATCAAATACTTCAACAAAATAGTACAACAACAAATAGTTCAATACAAATTATATAGTTCAACAAATAAAAACTCGTATTTCATCACACGGCGTCCCCCTTGAGCCTCCATAGGTGCTCAATCAGATCTTTCTGCAGTTGCTGATGCACCTGTGGGTCTCGGATCTCCTGACGCATACTGAGATAGGCAGTCCAAGTTGCCGGTAGCTGGTGATCAACTTCGGCTAGAGGACCCTGCCTGTAGTATGGTTCAGTGTCAAACACTGGGTCTTCTTGCTCGCTCTCGATGATCATGTTGTGCAAGATGACACAGCAAGTCATGATCTCCCACATTTGATCTTTCGACCAGGTCTGAGCGGGGTACCAAACAACAGCGAATCGAGATTGGAGCACACCAAATGCCCGCTCGACATCCTTCCTGCAAGCCTCCTGAAGCTTCGCAAACCAGGCGTTCTTGCCTCCTGCCACAGGGTTTGAGATCGTCTTCACAAATGTCGACCATCTCGGATAGATGCCGTCAGCTAGATAGTACCCCTTGTTGTATTGGTGCCCATTGATCTCGAAGTTCACCGGAGGAGAATGGCCCTCAACGAGCTTAGCAAAAACAGGAGAGCACTGCAGCACGTTGATGTCATTGTGAGTTCCTGGCATACCAAAGAAGGAGTGCCAAATCCAGAGGTCCTGTGTGGCTACCGCCTCAAGCACCACACTGCAACCGCCTTTGGCGCCTTTGTACATCCCTTGCCAACCAAATGGGCAGTTCTTCCATTTCCAATGCATGCAGTCGATGCTTCCAAGCATCCCAGGAAATCCTCTTGCTGCATTCTGGGCTAGGATCCGAGCGGTGTCTTCCGCGTTGGGTGTTCTCAAGTATTGTGGCCCAAACACTGCCACCACTGCCCGACAGAACGTGTAGAAACACTCTATGCTGGTGGACTCGGCCATGCGCCCATAGTCGTCGAGTGAATCACTGGGAGCTCCATATGCAAGCATCCTCATCGCTGTCATGCACTTCTGGATGGAGGTGAATCCAAGAGCGCCAGTGCAATCCATCTTGCACTTGAAGTAGTTGTCGAACTCCTGGATGGAATTCACAATCCTGAGGAAGAGCTTTCGGCTCATCCGATAACGGCGCCGAAATGTTCTCTCGCCATGAAGTGGAGCATCGGCGAAGTAGTCGGAGTAGAGCATGCAGTAGCCTTGCAGACGATGCCGGTTCTTTGCTTTCACTCGCCCCGGCGCCGAGCCACCTCGCCGCGGCTTTTCAGTGCTCGCCAGCAGCTGGGCGAGGGCGGCGAGCACCATCAGATGCTCTTCTTCCTAGACGTCGGCCGCGGCTTCCTCCTCCAGCAGCGCGGCGAGCTCTTCCTCCTCATCCGAGTCCATCGCCGAGACAGGCAAAATGCCGAGCACCTTGCGCTCGGTGGCCGTGTACCCGCCGTTAAACCGCGCCTCCGCGACCGGAAACGGCGGCCGGAAACAACCAGCTGCCGTGGGAGGGGATGCCGCGGCGAAGTGCTGCTATTTTCCGGTGGGAATGGCTATCTAGCGGAGTAGGGCGGCGGCCGTCGCCGGGATATAGCTAGTGTTGGCCGGGGGCGGGGGGGGGGGGTGCGACGCGAGTCGGGGGAAGAAAACCTTGACTTTTCCCCTGTCGGTGTGGGCCAGGCGCGCTTTTCCCTAGCGCCGGAGCCCCCAACGGCTCCCAGCGCGCCGGGTTCGGGCTGTGACCGCCGGGCGGAAAAAACGTCCGAGCCGGCGATTTTCGGCGTCTTGGGGGCGCGACTGGGCCGTTTTTTCGGCGCCGGCGCCGAAAAAGTGGCCTGGGGGGCCTGTTGGGGACGTGGCTGGAGATGCCCTAACAGATCATCACATGGGGTGATTAAACTGGGACAGTGGCTCAGTCTTGCTTCTCAGGCAAACAACAGCCCCCCATCACCCAAACCTCCAAATTATAGACTATTTTAGTTCTTCGTCAGTCTTCACCTCCACGCGTGGGATGCGTGTGTGTGTAGCAACTAGCAAGTGCTCGGTAACACAAATTGCTTTCATTTCATCGAAGGATTTAAATCGGAGGAGGGGAGGAGCTCAATTTTTGGACTAAAGTTACCATAAAATTCGTACTAGTTGCCAAGTCCAAGGCTGAATTGCGTATTGACCGACAATAACTTTTGGTGGGCACACCCGCACACCGTCGCCGTCCGCCGCCGGTTCAACGGCGGTGGAGCACATGCCCTTCTCCCTGCGCCGCCTCCTCCGTCTCCTCCGCGACATCATGACTCTTCCCGCCGCGGACGACGCCGCCGTCTCCGAAGGCGAGCGGCGTCAGTGGGAGCCGCCGTTCGACGCTTCCAGGCCGGCGCCGCCCATCTCCTACCCCATCACCGAGCTCGCCGCGCTCGCCTCCCGCTCCTACCTCTCCGAGGACTCCAACTTCCACCTCCCCTTCAACCGCGCCTCCACGCCGCTCCCCTCCCCCGGGGCGCCGCTCCCGCTGCGGCGGCGCCTCCTCGTCTGCCATGACTTCCAGGGCGGCTACCGCGACGACGCGGCGCCGCAGGGCGGGGCCGACCCCGACGCCTACGCGCTCTGGCATTGGCACCTCGTCGACGTCTTCGTCTACTTCTCTCACTACCTCGTCACTCTCCCGCCGCCATGCTGGACCAACGCCGCGCACCTCCACGGCGTCAAGGTTCGTTTTCTTGCCTCCACGCTTGGTATTACCAGCCTTTTTCCTGCTTGCTTCTTGACTTTGCTCAAGTGGTCGTCTAATTTTGTTTTGCCGGTTTTTGAGCCAAGGTTTTAGGAACGTTCATCACAGAGTGGGATAAAGGTGCAGAAATCTGCAGGGAGATGTTTGCAACACAGGATTCAGCACAGATGTATGCCGAGAGGCTTGCAGAGCTGGCTGCTGCCTTAGGTTTTGATGGCTGGCTGGTAATCTTTACATGCTACTATATATTATTAATTTGGGGTTCTGATTTCTGAAGCGATACAGTACTTGGTGAAAGAAAGGATACATTTTTCACAATATGATCCCCATGCAAATTGGATTTGAGGAACTTGATATACATGAGAGAGCGAAATGTTCTCATTTTGTGACTAAATTGGGAGTAATTTATTCGCCATAAGAATTTTATCTGATCTATGCTGCCGTTCTTGGAGATATGTCTGTTGCTGATGCTGAATTATCTTTCAGATCAACATTGAGGTTAAGCTCGACATTCAGTTCATCGATAACCTGAAAGAGTTTGTCAATCATCTAACCAAGAGAATGCATGCTGCTGTTCCTGGATCTTTAGTCATATGGTATTTCCTACTGTGCAATAAGCATGACTGGTTTTACTTGTGAAACTTGTTTTATGAACTATTTGGCGTCTTTGACTTGGCCCTACTACAGGTATGATGCAATTACCGTGAGTGGCGATCTTGACTGGCAGGATAAGCTCAACGAGCATAACAAGCCATTCTTTGATTTGTGTGATGGCTTATTTGTCAATTATACATGGAAGGTAACCCTCTTTTTCTTTTCTGGTCCCCCGGAATATCTCCTTAATAATTACCTGAAAAAATTGGGATGATTTTGGTAGGAAAAGTATCCACGAGATTCAGCTGCAGCTGCTGGTGACCGGAAGTATGATGTGTACATGGGTATTGATGTTTTCGGCCGAAATACTTTCGGTGGTGGGAAATGGAATGTACGTGAAATCTTCTCTCTTTTTGGTTCAACTCACGATTCTTGCTGCAGTGTATTGCATTCCTTCCTGTCTGTACTCTGCTTCGAAACACTGGCAACTAAATTAGTAAGGTATTCTGAGTGTAACTCAACAATTGCCCTGCATATTAAGTGTTAAATAGATACATACTCCAATGCTGAATGCTCAAGTGTTGTAAAACATGCTGGCTATACAACATTGATTGAATGCTACAGTAATGTAGTAGATCAGCCTTTCTAACTATTTTGCACGAATGCAAATGCATTCTATTAAACTGTCAACTATCTATTTTGCTAGACAAATGTTGCCCTTGATCTACTTAAAAAAGATGATGTCTCAACTGCCATATTTGCTCCTGGATGGATATATGAAACTAAGCAACAGCCTGACTTTCAGAGTGCACAAAATCGGTAACGTACTGCTAACACTCTCCTAAGTTCTGATATACTTTTTGGAAGTATTCACCCAGTAATAGTGCAGCTGGTGGGGCCTCGTTGAAAAATCATGGGATGTTCTTCGGAGCTATCCAAAACGATTACCCTTCTACTCAGATTTTGATCAGGTACATCTCCAGTGATTATTACTGTAGCATTAATTATCAGAATATTGTTATCAATTATACTGGCTGCAGAAGTCAGTACATAACCATACTCAGAATATAATTAATGATCGAATCTGCATCTTAGGCATGTCATATGATGTTGAAGTGCTTTACAAAACCTCTAACCCCAGGAATGACGATACAGTGATTCTCGATGCTGACTTTTTAGAATGAATAGCTATTTAAACCGTCCATGTTCTAGTAGTAGTTCCTAAGTGATCATATATTCAATCTACTTGTTCAGCAGGTGTATTTATAGCCATGTCTCATATACTACAGTGTGGTAATATATATATACTGCTTTATCACTTTAAGTATATATTTACAGTGCCAATATTAGCACAATGTGCAATGATTTGATATGCAACAATTGATACCTAATACTGACTTTACCTAGTGGAATAGTATATTCTCATTTTTATATTTTTATATTAAATGGCTTTAAACTTTTGATTTCCTCCAGGGTCATGGTTACAAGGTCTCCTCTGAAGGTCTACAAATCTCAGGTGATCCATGGAACAATATTTCTTGCCAGAGTTTTCAGGTACTATACTGCCAACAGATCCTGATGGATCATGTCTTTTGCATATATGTTCACACTCTGCACCTTGACACAAAATGATTAAATTTAAAAGCACCTTATACATGCTGTGTTGCATGGTTTGAATTGAAATTTCCTACCTGACTGATACATTGATCATTTAGCACTTGTTTCTCTGCACCTCTATAAAATATGATATGTTACCAGAAAGGGTTTATACTGCAGGGGTGAAACTATGTTTGAAAAATGCCATTGCCTGTGCCCACCTCTAAAAATTGCTGCAACTTCTTTGTCAACCCATCCTGAACTAACGTGTCATATGGCCCCTTCTTTACCAGCCTATGCTTAAGTACACTGGAGATGAAGTTCAACCACCAGTACGAACTTCTATCAAGTAAGCTCACCGTTAAGTTTAGATATAAATATGTGTGCCTTGCATTCTTATTATTTTCCATTTCTTATGCTAGAACTAGAAAGGCGTACTCCCTCTGTAAAGAAATATAAGAGCGTTTAGATCACTACTAGTGATCTAAACGCTCTTATATTTCTTTACAGAGGGAGTACTTTGTTGGGCAAGCAGACTGGCTGTTTGTTATTTTGTTGTGCTAATTGAACTTGTGCTTCCTTTATGTGTCTTACCACCGAGCACGCCATTTTTATTTTCCTTCTATATCATGTCATATTATCGCTTCTACAGCCTTTTCCAATTTATGACCATATTTCGCTGGTTGATGCATAGTTTCAAGGATGATCCGTACAGTGGAGGGGATTGTGTGACAGTCCAAGGAAGTCTCAGGCAGAATGCAATTTTCTCAGAGCAGCTTTTTAATGGAGGACTTTCCATGGAAGATGGATATGTACATCTCTTTTATTCGGTGAGAAAATATCTTCCAACTGATTATTGAGCATAGTCACTTCATGCTCTGTGAAACCTTCACTTCATTCCCAATCACACTACACAAATGTTTCTTGTTATTTATTACTAACATTGACACGAGGTCCCTCAGTGCCCAGGAAAAGTATGTACATGCTAACACTATATGCACACCCTTACCTTACTGATCTGCTTTTTCAGTAAGCTCTTTTCTTCTCAGCAAAATGACAAGAGTTTCTTCCTGGTGATTGATTCAGGTCAACGCTGAAGCAAATTCTGACCTAGGATTGTCCCTGGACTTTTCATCCAGAAACAAGGAGAATACCTCAATTCTCATTGCAGAGGACATAGCGACATTCAGTAGACAGAAACAGCATCGCTTGTACAGCTCATATGTTCAATCTGATAAGGTAGAACCACATGCTCCAGATAACCAAAACTGGGTCATGTACCGAGCAACTGTGCAGTCCAGTGCCAGCTACACATTGATTGGAATCAACATTGTCTGCACACTGAAAACTAGTGGCAAAATCAATTCAGAAGCAGATGAAGATGAAAGCTCAGAGGAAGATGCAAATAGGTCGTGGCCTTACCATGCATCACTGGGCCACATAAGCATCCGGAACATGGACGAAAACACACAGTTCCCTTCAGCAGAATCATGGGTGACAGAAGGCAAGTACATCTCTTGGTCAAATAATTCCAACACATCTAAGCTTCTGAGTCTGAAAATTAGCTGGAAGCTGAATACCAGCCATCAAGAATCATTCATGAAGTATAACATATATGTGGAGAAGTTGATCACGGATTCAAATGCCATGGCTTCCAGAAGCTTTCTTGGCGTCGCAACTGTTGAAGCTTTCTATGTGTCAGACCTCCAAGTTCCTGATGAAGTCACCAGCCTGAAATTTATCATTCAAGCATGTGGGCGTGATGGCAGTCGCCAAGGACTCGAGGAATGTCCAAAGTTGTTTTTGGTGCCAGTTGAGTAGTTGAGACTGGTGTGTAACATGGATACAATTACAATGTAACAATTCATTCCATTACCATATTTCATTTTACTCTGAAGGAAGGAACAAAGAAATAAATCGATCGGGTTGGTGTGAGAAGCTGTTGTCAACTTGTGATCCTATTTACTTGAATTGTCTCTTGATATTACCAGTAAGCTGGTTGCTTATTATACAAACAGTGCTTATTTAGCTTGTGGAGAAAGCTGTGTTTAATGTTTAGAAAATGTGGAAGCTCTTTGGGATTCACTTCAACTCCAGCAGGGTAGGTGTTGAGGGAATCCAGGAGCAAATGGGGTTGGTGGCGGGTCTGAAATCTTGAGCCGAGAACGACTCCCCAGCAGAAGCAGATGGTCAGAGAGGGATGCAGCCTGTGCTGGTTGAGAGAGACCAGGTTTAGAGCCTCCAGCTCCAAAGCCTGACGGCATCACTCCCATCCAGTTTGCAGCGGTTTCAAGTCGATGTGGAGACAGGAAGCATCTGTGTTTTTTAAGCCACCACACCTGTTTGATATCCATCCAAACAACATGGTTTGAAACGAGGCCGTTTCTAATTTTCATGTTCATCAGAAACCCAAAACTTAGCCACAGGTTCATAATCAATGCCCAGTGTAGAGCCAGAAAAGGATAATTTCCAAGATATTGTTAGTACTACACGATCCTTTTTTCAGAAGAACAACTACACAATCAAAGAGCAGGTGATGGATGCACAGTTTCAGTTTCTGAACAAAAGACAAGATCAGGTTTCCCCTTTTCAGATTGCCCATGGTCATCATTTTGTTATGAGATACTAAAACCTCAACTTCTGAAGGGACTTGTATTTTCTATATGGAAGAAATAAAGGCTTGAGTCACTCCCTCTGTAAACTAATATAAGATCTTTTAGATCATTAAAGTAGTGATCTAAAAGATCTTATATTATTTTAGAGAGCTCTATGGAGCTGGTTGAGTAAACTCCGCTGTTGGTATACTGCCAGATCTTTCAGGGCAACCATGACATTGGCCTGGTTAATGCCTAGCAATCTGCTCTAGCTCATACCAAAACTTCATCACAGCTGGGGTAAAATTCCTTTCAAGTTAAGCTTGAGAGTACGGCCATCCCACGCTTCAGAATTCGTGGAACGCTGTTGATTGCGGATGTGGTGAAGGGGCCAATACTGAACAGCTAGGGGGACTGATGCCAAACCAGGTACTAATCAACATTCTGGTGAATTGCAGAGCCTTTCATCTAAACTAATTTGTCAACATTCTGGTGAGGCTCTGGCACTTCTCAGTAGAGGTAATCATGCAGCATAACAGAAGGCTTATTAAGATACCGAAACAAAACTGAACTAGTACATTTAAAAGAAGAAAAAATAGCATCACATATAATGCTAAATTGCTAATACCCTTGATGCGGCCTGTAAAGAACAAGAGAATTGTACCACAGGCCAATGGATATATACTTGCCACACAGACTGGAATAGGAGACAAATGTTTTTTTCTTTCATTTGGAGGACACAATCTTCATTATATATATCACAACACTGCACTTAAAAATATGATTACATGATCTTCCTATGTCTTATAGATGCATACTCCTAATATAATACAGTAAGTACAAAACACAACAGACAATTTAACTATACAAATCATCTTCTTCAGCTGCCGTGGCAGAGGATGCGAAAGGATCTGTCGCGGCGGTAGTGCCTGTTGCTGGCTGATCAGCGAACCGGAACTCGGTGCCGAAACCACGGGACTGCTGCAGCGTCTGAGCAAAGGCCTGGTATTTGCGAATATCAGCATCGCTTACACTCCGGCGTGCATACCTCATGCTCTCCTCGAAGTGAGCAGCCTTGATCTCGTCCACCTCGTCTTCCTCCATGGCTTCAGGGTTTTCCTTCAGCCGCCTCTCCTTTTCCATGTCCTTCTCAATGTTCTCTCTGATGGCGTATTTGCACGCACGCTGGCAGATCTCCGTGATGTCTGCGCCGCTGAACCCTTGCGTGTATTTGGCGAGCGCATTCAGGTCGACGTCCCTGGCCACAGGAGACTTCCTTAGGCAGGCCCTGAAGATCTGGAGCCTGGATTCAACGTCAGGCAGAGGAATGTAGATAAGCTGATCAAGGCGCCCCGGCCTCAACAAGGCAGGGTCTATGATGTCTGGCCTGTTGGTGGCGCCGATGATGAACACGGTTTTCTTGGCATTCATCCCGTCCATCTCGGTAAGAAGCTGATTCAGCACCCTATCAGCGGCACCTCCGGCGTCGCCGATGCTGTTTCCTCTCTGGGTGGCAATTGAGTCAAGCTCATCGAAGAAGAGGACACATGGTGCCGACTGCCTGGCCTTGTCGAAAATCTCACGCACATTGGCCTCGCTCTCACCAAACCACATGGTAAGCAGCTCCGGTCCTTTGATGCTGATGAAATTAGCCTGGCACTCGTTAGCAATCGCCTTGGCCAACAAGGTCTTGCCGCAGCCCGGAGGGCCGTAGAACATAACACCTTTGGAGGGAGACATGCCAAACTTCTCAAACTTCTCTGGGTACTCCACCGGATACTGGACGGTCTCCTGCAGCTCCCTTTTGACACCCTCCAGACCGCCAACATCTTCCCAAGAGACATTTGGAACTTCCACGACAGTTTCACGAAGGGCGGAAGGGTTGCTTGTCCCTAGTGCAGTCTTGAAATGGTCGTTCGTAACAGCCATAGAATTCAGTATCTCCGCATCAATGGTGTCATCCTCGAGGTCGATAACATCCATCTTCTCGCGAATGCACTGGAGAGCAGCCTCGGTACAAAGGGCGGCGAGATCAGCGCCGACATACCCATGAGTGTCCCTCGAGACATGCTCCAGTTCAACATCTTCAGCCAGCTTCATGTTTTTGGTGTGAATCCGGAGAACCTCAAGCCGCCCAACTTCATCGGGGACTCCAATGTCGATCTCCCGGTCAAACCTCCCAAATCTTCTGAGAGCAGGGTCGATGCTGTTCGGGCGGTTAGTAGCGCCCATGACAATAACATGTGCACGGGACTTAAGCCCGTCCATGAGAGTGAGCAGCTGCGAGACGATACGCCTTTCGACCTCTCCGTTGGTCTTGTCTCTCTTTGGGGCTATGGAATCGATCTCATCGATGAAGATGATGGCCGGCGCATTCTTCTCGGCCTCTTCAAACGCCTTCCTGAGGTTGCTCTCGCTCTCTCCGGCCATCTTCGACATGATCTCCGGGCCATTGATCAGGAAGAAGAAGGCGCCTGTTTCATTAGCCACAGCTCTGGCAATGAGGGTCTTGCCGGTCCCAGGTGGCCCATACAGCAGGATGCCCTTTGGAGGCTTGACACCGATGCACTTGAACAGCTGGGGGTGGCGCAGTGGGAGCTCAACCAGCTCTCTGATCTGGGCCATCTGCTTCCTGACTCCGCCGACATCGTCGTAGCCGACGTCGTCGAGCCTCTCCTCGTCCTCCCGCTTGACAGGCTTGCCGTCACAGAATATCTCCATGTCAGAGGCGACGATGCAGTACTCCGCAGGGTCGGTCTCCACAACCTTGAACTCCACGCTCGTCATGCCGCCTCTCACCAGGAACAGGTCTCCTTTCCTGAGAGGACGATAGGCCTCGAGGAAGTAGGGTCTCAGGAAGGCGTCGAACAGGTTTCCAGCGATCCCTTTGACGGTGTCGTCGACGGGGAGTACGTGGACGCGCTTCCCGTATTTGACGTCCGGGCACTGATGGACGGAGACGACGTCGCCCAGCCGGACCCTCAGGTTCTTCCGGACGACCTTGTTCATCCGGACCTTGGTCTTGTCGCAGGTGTCGTCTGGAAGCAGAATGCAGACCGTGTCCTTCCGCTTCTTGCCCTTAAGCAGGACGATGTCGCCGTGGAAGAGCTCGAGGCTGTCCATGGTGTCCGGGTGCAGGGCGACGGTGGAGTTCTCGTCGTTGGTCGCCTCGTCGACCACCAGCCGGTTCGGCCACTTCTTCCTCTCCAGGATCGCCGTGGAGTAGTCCTTCTTCCCGCTCGCGTCGCCCTGGCTCGCCATGGGATGGGACGCGGGTTTGGCTCGATTCGATTCGGTTGTTTTCCTTGGGAAAGTGGGTAAACAATCCTTGGATCCTTGGTCTCGCTGTGCGATGTGAGGAGGAAGTTGAGGGGATCGGCTGACCCTTTATAGCATCTTGCTCCGTGTTCCTGGAGTAGGGGGTTGGTGTCGGAGTTGTATATATAGTCCGAGTTGAAAGGGAGGAGGAATCCGGCGTCCCGGCGGAGTGGATCTTCTCCGGCCATGGGGAGTGAACGAGAGTCCAGTCCAGTCCAGGTAGGAGACGGTCGATCGAGGAGGACTCGGTGCCAGGCTCAGGACCCCGCTAATCTGAACCTGAAGATAACTGAAGAAATCGACAGCGAGAAACAGACTGAAGAAACGGCGCAGGAAGAGTACGATTCGATGGACGGCTACGATTGAAGCCCGCCACGTCAACGAACGGCTCACGTCGACGCTCAGCTCCCCTGTTTATTGTCCGACAAATTTAACAGTTAACTGAAGCTTGTTCATTGAGCTTCAGTTAACTGCCGTCGCCCTTACCGTCGGTCATTATTGTGACACTAATTATCTGAACACTGTTATTTATTATACTGGAGGCAGAAGTTGATAGATTCTGCAGCTTAGGCATGTCATATGATGTTGAAGCTGTTTACAAAACCTCTAACCCCAGGAATGCTCATACAGTAATTCTCGATGCTTATTTTTTAGAAGAAATAGCTCTTAAAACGTTGTCATGTTCTAGTAGTACACCAGGAGTATATGAGACGGAGGGAGTAGTACCTAAGTGCTCATATCTTCAATTCTACATGTTCAGAGCTGTATCTGACATGACATTACACGTACTACTAGTTGTAGTTATAGACATGTCTTATATACTCCTGGTGTTGTAATATATATACTACTCCCTCCGTCTCAAAATAAGTGTCTCAACTTATTTTGGGACGGAGGGAGTACTTTATCACTGTGAGTATATATTTACATTGCCAAGTATCTATTTAGTATTAGCACAATGTGGAATGATTTGATATGCAACAATTGGTGCTTAACACTGAGTATAACTAGTGGATAGTACTATATGAGTTGCTTTTCTCATATCATATATTCGTAGTTGCAGTTTCTCTATCCAATTGTTGAAATTTCACCTTTTTGTATTTGCTATGTTAAATGACTTTAAACTCTTGGTTTCCTCCAGGGTCATGGTTACCAGGTATCTTCTGAAGGTCAACAAGTCTCAGGTGATCCATGGAACAATATTCCTTGCCAAAGTTTTCAGGTACTATACTGCCAACAGATCATGTTGGATCATGTCTTTTACATATGATGTTCACACTCTACACCTTGACACAAAATGATGCATCTTAAAAGCACCTTATACATGTTCTCTTGCGTGGTTTCAATTGAAATTTCCTACCTGACTGATACATTGATCATTTAGCACTTCTTTCTCTGCACCTCTATAAAATGTGATATGTTACCAAAAAAGGATTAAACGGCAGGGGTTAAACTATGTTTGAAAAATGCCATTGCCATGCCTGCCTTTTAAAATTGTTGCTTTCTTTCAGGGATTTAACGGTGACTTCTTTTCCAACCAATCCTGAACTAACATGTCATGATGGCCCCATTTTTACCGGCCGATGCTCAAGTACACTGGAGATGAAGTTCAACCACCAGTACAAACTTCTATCAAGTAAGCTCATCGTAAAGTTTAGATATAAATATGTGTACCTTGCATTCTTTTTATTTTCCAATTCTTATGCTAGAACTAGAAAGGTGTGCTTTGCTGGACAACCAGACTGGCTGTTTGTCATTTTATTTATTGCGCTAATTTAACGTGTGCTTCCTTTATGTGTCATAATCACCGAGCACGTCATTTTTATTTTCCTTCTACATGTCATATCATCGCTATAGAGTCTTCCAATTTATGACCATATTTTCGCTGGTTGATACTCCCTCCGCTTCTTTTTAGTCTGCATATAAGGTTTGGTCAAAGTCAAACTTTATAAAGTTTGACTAACTTTATATTAAAAACTATAAACATTCAAAATATGAAACCAATATTATCACATGCACCATGAAACGTAATTTCATACTATATAGTTTTTGTATTGTAGATGTTCATATTTTTTTATATAAATTTGGTCAAACTTTGTGTAGTTTGACTTTGACCAAATCTTATATGCGGAGTAAAAAGAAACGGAGGGAGTACATAGTTTCAAGGATGAGCCATACAGTGGAGGCGATTGTGTGACAGTCCAAGGAAGCCTCAGGCAGAACGCAATTTTCTCAGAGCAGCTTTTTAAATGGAGGACTTTCCTTTTTTTTAGAAAAAGGGGAGATCCCCGGCCTCTGCATCAGAGAGATGCATACAGACACATTTATTATAAAGCAAATAAATTCGACAGAGGTCTTGAGGTCTCAAACAAAATAAAAAAGATGCTCACATGGAGCAGAAAAGTAAAAGTTAAGCCACAACCGGCTGGCAAAATAAAGATAGGAAAACTAATTGCCTATCCTATTACATGACCGCCATCCAAACCGGTTGAAAATAGCCCATGCTACCATCTCCCATCGGATAGATCCAGTAACCAAACGCTCCCTGGCCTTCGTCGGAGTGAGTAGCGACCACATACGGATCAACGCAGTGGCTCGGAAGATAACCTGCAAAAAATGAGTATTTGTTGTTCTGTTAAAGACCAAGTCATTTCTGCAGTTCCAAACTGCCCATAATAAAGCACATACTCCTACACGAATATGTTTCGCCGTTTCAGAATCTATCCCGTCAAGCCACGTCCCAAATAACGTGTTGATATTATTCGGAGGAGTAATATTAAAGGCTATGTGAACTGTCCGCCATAAATTTTTTGCCAACGGGCAATCAAGAAAGATGTGTTTGATGGATTCAACCCGATCATCAAAACTACATCTAGTAGATCCAATCCAGTTGCGTTTTGCCAAGTTATCCTTAGTTAAAATGACTTGTTTGTGTACAAACCACATAAACACTTTAACTCTCAAAGGTACTTTGACATGCCAAACATGTTTTGAACTAGGAATAGAGCTAGAGTTGATAACATCCAGATACATGGATTTAACCGTAAACTCTCCATTCCTAGTTAGCTTCCAGCACAATTGATCGGGACGTTGAGAGAGCTGAACATCCATCAGTCGTCTCACAAGATGGAGCCAAACTTCCCAACGGTTTCCGGCTAGCGTTCTCCTGAAGTGAATATTGAGAGGCGTGAACTGAAGTACTGCCGCCACAGATGCGCCTCTCTGTTGAACTATGCTATAGAGAGAAGGATATTGAAGCACGAGGGGTGCGTCCCCTAGCCATGTATCCTCCCAGAATCTCGTAGAGGTACCGTTACCGACAACAAACTTTGTCCTATTGGGAAAAACCGATTTAACTTTCATCAATCCTTTCCAAAAAGGCGAATCCATCGGCCTCACTGTCACCTGGGACAAAGTTTTGGAGTGAAGGTACTTATTACGCAGAATCTGTGCCCAAGTGGCCTCCGTCTCTACAGATAGCTTATACAACCACTTGCTGAGAAGACATCTGTTCTTCACCTCAAGATTTTCGATACCTAGACCCGGACTTTCCATGGAAGATGGATATGTACATCTCTTTTATTCGGTGAGAAAATATGTTCCACTTGTTATGCCATTTTAACTATCTTCCAAATGATCATTGAGCATGGTCAGTTCATGCTCTTTGAAACCAGTGAGATTGAATGGCATTGGCCAACCGAGACCAAGCCATGGCACTCCACCATCGACACAATCAGAGGCTTCACGCATCCGAGACTGCACAACGCCACGACACCACCTGTGTCGGGGGTGCATTCGAAAGGTCATGCGAGGCCGAGACGACGCCACGACGCCTGTGTGCCGCAGGCAAAGTCGGCATCGCCAAGAAGACAAGCCCATGACACTGTACCGTCGACGCAATCGAATCCAAGACTGCACAATGCCGCGACACCACCTGCGCCGCTGGGCACATTCGAAAGGTCACGCGAGGCCGAGAATGCCGCACAAGCCCTCGGATGATCGGCGGTATGCCTCGGATTTATTCTAACACACGGCACCTGTGTGCCACCGCCTGACATCGCCAAGCATAGACATACCGACAAGCACAGGAGCAAGAGCCCGAGGAGAACACCGCCAAGGAAAAGCTAAACCACCGTCGACCCCAAAAGGTCGCACCACCACCACCCGACCACCACCACCACAAACTCATGAGCGTGGCCAGCATGAAGTAGGACGTCAGCTTCCATCTTCATCTGACCAAGCAGGCGAAGCGCCTTGACGTTGTCCATCTGGTCGCAACCCAACCACACCCCGAAAGGAGGGAGGTGGGAACGAGGGAGATCAGATGTAGGATTTAACCTCGCTAACCCGTCTTCGGATGAAAAATCAGTCCCACTTCATGGCATGGCTAGGCCAAGAACACAAAGACAGAACACCACCCCCTCCGCTGTCATCACCCACACGGACCACCAACGGAACCACCTCAAGCCACCGGTCACCCTAGCAAGGCAAGCTCAAAGACGAAGCCCCATGTGGGGAATGTGGCGTTGAGCGCCACCATCGCCTGATCCGGAAGACCCGGGATCGAAAGTTTCCTCCGGAGCAAACAGGAGGGAAGACGAGCACACTACAGAAATGGTTCTTGTTATTTATTACTAACATTGACAGGAGGTCCCTAAGTGCCAAGGAAAGGTATGTCCATGCACACCCTTACCTTACTGATCTGCTTTTTCAATAAGCTCTTTTCTTCTCAGCAAAATGACAAAAGTTCCTTCCTGGTGATTGATTCAGGTCAACGCTGAAGCAAACTCTGATCTAGGATTGTCCCTGGACTTTTCATCCAGAAACAAGGAGAATACCTCAATTCTCATTGCAGAGGACATAGCGACATTCAGTAGAAAGAAACAGCATCGCTTGTACAGCTCCTATGTTCAATCTGATAAGGTAGAACCACATGCTCCAGATAACCAAAACTGGGTCCTCTACCGAGCAACTGTACAGTCCAGTGCCAGCCACACATTAACTGGAATCAACATTGTCTGCACACTGAAAACCACTGGCAAAATCAATTCAGAAGCAGAGGAAGATGGCCCAGAATAAAATGCAGATAGATCATCGCCTTACCATGGATCACTGGGCCACATAAGCATCCGGAACATGAACCAAAACACACGGTTCCCTTCAGCAGAATCATGGGTGACAGAAGGCAAGTACATCTCTTGGTCAAGCAATTCCAACACGCCTAAGCTTCCGAGTCAGAAAATTAGCTGGAAGCTGAATACCAGGCATGAAGCATCATTCATGAAGTATAACACAAGTATATGTGGAGAAATTGATTGCTGATTCAATGCCGAGGCTTCCAGAAGCTTTCTTGGTGTTGCAAGTGTTGAAGCCTTCTACTCCCTCCGTTCCAAAATAGATGACTCAAATTTGTACTAACCTTAGTACAAAGTTGGGTCATCTATTTTGGAACGGAGGGAGTATGTGTCAGACCTACAGGTTCCTGCCGAAGTCACCAGCCTGAAATTTTTCATTCAAGCGTCTGGGCGTGATGGCACTCGCCAAGAACTCGACGAATGTCCAAAGTTGTTTTTGGTGCCAGTTGGCACTGGTGTTTAACATTGGTACTATTACCATGCAAAATGATTCATTCCATTACCATATTTCATTCTACCTTGAAGGAAAGAACAAAGAAATAAATCGATCGGGTTGGTGTGAGAAGCTGCTGTGAACTTGTGATCCTATTTATTTGAATTGTCTCTTGATATTACCGGTATGCTGGTTGCTTATACTAACATTGCTTATTAGTGTTGCTACTTGTGGAAGAGCTATCGTTACCGTTTAGATTCACTTTAACTCTGGAAATCTCAGGCCTCCTTTGGTTTGTAGGAATCTTGTAGGAATTTCATAGAATAGGATTTTCGAAGGAAAAATCCCTATAGGCCCCTTTGGTTTGTAGGAATGCATTCCTATTGCTATGTAGGATAGGAATCAATTCTTCACATTTGAAAGGAAAAAAAACATTAGCCTATACTCAATGGAAAAATTCCTATCCTATGCATCAAATGACATGCCTTTCTCTATAGGAATTAAGATGCATGTCATCTCACTTCCTATGATTTTTCTATTCCTATGATATTCTTATCCAATGAACCAAATGAGGCCTCAGCTTCTAAAGGAACATGTGTTTTCTATATGGAAGGCAAAAAGACTCGAGTCACTCCCCTGTATGTAATTAACAATTTTCTACAGAGCACCTGTTGGTATATTGCCACATCTTTCAGGGCATCCATGTCATTGACCTGGTTAATGCTGGAGGCAAGGTCTGCTCTAGCACATACCAAAGCTCCATCACAGCTGGGGTATAAAATTCCTTCCAAGTCAAAGCTTGAGAGTATGACCATCCCACCCACACATCAGAAATGGTGGATCAGTGTTGATTGTGAATGGATCGGAGTAAAGGGGCCAATACTGAACATCTAAGGGAGCAGCAAAGGTACTATCTATAGGGACAACAATTACCACATGCCAAACCTGGCACACTGATTGGACTCGACTCGTGGACACTAGACAGTAGGACATCAAAGGTTTGTGTTTCTTAAGAGTAAGTTCATGGCACAACAGAAAATTCAACTGTAGTATAAATCATCGTCTTCTTCCGCTGATGCGACAGCGGATGCCAAAGGATCTTATCTTAGCCTTGTGCAGTGAATAACTAATTAATATCAACATGAATAATATACTGCCTTGCAAATTATTTAGGTTACTTTGTTGGATAATCCAAAAAATTGATATTTGTGCATTGTAGAGACTTTCAGGTAATGCTAAACTAATTTGTCAACATTCTGGAGAGGCTGGGGTATTTCTCAGTAGAGGTACTCATTGCAACAGCAAAATGTACAGTATGATAGAAGGTTTATTTAGCATTATATGACAGAAGGTTTATTAGATAGCAAAAGGAATCGAACTAGTACATTTCAAAGAAAAGAAAATGGCATCCGTATAATGCTAAATTTGCTATCACCCTTTGATGGGGCCTGTGTAGAGAACAAGACAACTTTACCATAGGCCAATGGATATATCCTTGGCACAGATACTGGAATAGGAGACGAGAGGAAATGTTTTTTGTTTCTTTTAGGTGGAGGATACAATCTTCAAACTTCAGCATATATATACATCACAACACTGCACGTAAAAATATGATTACATGATCTTCCTATGTCTTATAGATGCGTACTCCTAATATAATACAGTAAGTACAAAACACAACAGACAATTTAACTATACAAATCATCTTCTTCAGCTGCCGTGGCAGAGGATGCGAAAGGATCTGTCGCGGCGGTAGTGCCTGTTGCTGGCTGATCAGCGAACCGGAACTCGGTGCCGAAACCACGGGACTGCTGCAGCGTCTGAGCAAAGGCCTGGTATTTGCGAATATCAGCATCGCTTACACTCCGGCGTGCATACCTCATGCTCTCCTCGAAGTGAGCAGCCTTGATCTCGTCCACCTCGTCTTCCTCCATGGCTTCAGGGTTTTCCTTCAGCCGCCTCTCCTTTTCCATGTCCTTCTCAATGTTCTCTCTGATGGCGTATTTGCACGCACGCTGGCAGATCTCCGTGATGTCTGCGCCGCTGAACCCTTGCGTGTATTTGGCGAGCGCATTCAGGTCGACGTCCCTGGCCACAGGAGACTTCCTTAGGCAGGCCCTGAAGATCTGGAGCCTGGATTCAACGTCAGGCAGAGGAATGTAGATAAGCTGATCAAGGCGCCCCGGCCTCAACAAGGCAGGGTCTATGATGTCTGGCCTGTTGGTGGCGCCGATGATGAACACGGTTTTCTTGGCATTCATCCCGTCCATCTCGGTAAGAAGCTGATTCAGCACCCTATCAGCGGCACCTCCGGCGTCGCCGATGCTGTTTCCTCTCTGGGTGGCAATTGAGTCAAGCTCATCGAAGAAGAGGACACATGGTGCCGACTGCCTGGCCTTGTCGAAAATCTCACGCACATTGGCCTCGCTCTCACCAAACCACATGGTAAGCAGCTCCGGTCCTTTGATGCTGATGAAATTAGCCTGGCACTCGTTAGCAATCGCCTTGGCCAACAAGGTCTTGCCGCAGCCCGGAGGGCCGTAGAACATAACACCTTTGGAGGGAGACATGCCAAACTTCTCAAACTTCTCTGGGTACTCCACCGGATACTGGACGGTCTCCTGCAGCTCCCTTTTGACACCCTCCAGACCGCCAACATCTTCCCAAGAGACATTTGGAACTTCCACGACAGTTTCACGAAGGGCGGAAGGGTTGCTTGTCCCTAGTGCAGTCTTGAAATGGTCGTTCGTAACAGCCATAGAATTCAGTATCTCCGCATCAATGGTGTCATCCTCGAGGTCGATAACATCCATCTTCTCGCGAATGCACTGGAGAGCAGCCTCGGTACAAAGGGCGGCGAGATCAGCGCCGACATACCCATGAGTGTCCCTCGAGACATGCTCCAGTTCAACATCTTCAGCCAGCTTCATGTTTTTGGTGTGAATCCGGAGAACCTCAAGCCGCCCAACTTCATCGGGGACTCCAATGTCGATCTCCCGGTCAAACCTCCCAAATCTTCTGAGAGCAGGGTCGATGCTGTTCGTGCGGTTAGTAGCGCCCATGACAATAACATGTGCACGGGACTTAAGCCCGTCCATGAGAGTGAGCAGCTGCGAGACGATACGCCTTTCGACCTCTCCGTTGGTCTTGTCTCTCTTTGGGGCTATGGAATCGATCTCATCGATGAAGATGATGGCCGGCGCATTCTTCTCGGCCTCTTCAAACGCCTTCCTGAGGTTGCTCTCGCTCTCTCCGGCCATCTTCGACATGATCTCCGGGCCATTGATCAGGAAGAAGAAGGCGCCTGTTTCATTAGCCACAGCTCTGGCAATGAGGGTCTTGCCGGTCCCAGGTGGCCCATACAGCAGGATGCCCTTTGGAGGCTTGACACCGATGCACTTGAACAGCTGGGGGTGGCGCAGTGGGAGCTCAACCAGCTCTCTGATCTGGGCCATCTGCTTCCTGACTCCGCCGACATCGTCGTAGCCGACGTCGTCGAGCCTCTCCTCGTCCTCCCGCTTGACAGGCTTGCCGTCGCAGAATATCTCCGTGTCAGAGGCGACGATGCAGTACTCCGCAGGGTCGGTCTCCACAACCTTGAACTCCACGCTCGTCATGCCGCCTCTCACCAGGAACAGGTCTCCTTTCCTGAGAGGACGATAGGCCTCGAGGAAGTAGGGTCTC
Organism: Aegilops umbellulata; assembly: GCA_032464435.1. Lineage (NCBI taxonomy): Eukaryota > Viridiplantae > Streptophyta > Magnoliopsida > Poales > Poaceae > Aegilops > Aegilops umbellulata. The sequence continues at coordinate 365,702,344 of CP136054.1, read as the reverse complement.
AGGAAGGCGTCGAACAGGTTTCCAGCGATCCCTTCGACGGTGTCGTCGACGGGGAGTACGTGGACGCGCTTCCCGTATTTGACGTCCGGGCACTGATGGACGGAGACGACGTCGCCCAGCCGGACCCTCAGGTTCTTCCGGACGACCTTGTTCATCCGGACCTTGGTCTTGTCGCAGGTGTCGTCTGGAAGCAGAATGCAGACCGTGTCCTTCCGCTTCTTGCCCTTAAGCAGGACGATGTCGCCGTGGAAGAGCTCGAGGCTGTCCATGGTGTCCGGGTGCAGGGCGACGGTGGAGTTCTCGTCGTTGGTCGCCTCGTCGACCACCAGCCGGTTCGGCCACTTCTTCCTCTCCAGGATCGCCGTGGAGTAGTCCTTCTTCCCGCTCGCGTCGCCCTGGCTCGCCATGGGATGGGACGCGGGTTTGGCTCGATTCGATTCGGTTGTTTTCCTTGGGAAAGTGGGTAAACAATCCTTGGATCCTTGGTCTCGCTGTGCGATGTGAGGAGGAAGTTGAGGGGATCGGCTGACCCTTTATAGCATCTTGCTCCGTGTTCCTGGAGTAGGGGGTTGGTGTCGGAGTTGTATATATAGTCCGAGTTGAAAGGGAGGAGGAATCCGGCGTCCCGGCGGAGTGGATCTTCTCCGGCCATGGGGAGTGAACGAGAGTCCAGTCCAGTCCAGGTAGGAGACGGTCGATCGAGGAGGACTCGGTGCCAGGCTCAGGACCCCGCTAATCTGAACCTGAAGATAACTGAAGAAATCGACAGCGAGAAACAGACTGAAGAAACGGCGCAGGAAGAGTACGATTCGATGGACGGCTACGATTGAAGCCCGCCACGTCAACGAACGGCTCACGTCGACGCTCAGCTCCCCTGTTTATTGTCCGACAAATTTAACAGTTAACTGAAGCTTGTTCATTGAGCTTCAGTTAACTGCCGTCGCCCTTACCGTCGGTCATTATTGTGACACTAATTATCTGAACACTGTTATTTATTATACTGGAGGCAGAAGTTGATAGATTCTGCAGCTTAGGCATGCCATATGATGTTGAAGCTGTTTACAAAACCTCTAACCCAAGGAATGCTCATACAGTGATTCTCGATGCTAACTTTTCATATAAGCTACTAAAACGTTGTCACGTTCCAGTAGTACACCCTCTGTAGTGATCTAAATGCTCTTATATTTCTTTACGGAGGTAGCACATATGACCATGCGTTGCAACAAGAGAAAGAAATAGTTCATATTCAGGTTTAGCTAGAAATAGTATGTGCAAAAATACATTCGTTGTTCGTGCAAAATTTAGTCAAAAGTGAACTTTTTTTCAACATCCAAAATTATCGAAATGGGACATTGCTAATCTCTAATATTTCTTAACCTACCTCAACATATTTTCCCCGATGAAACAAAATAAAGTTAGGGACTCCCCTAAAAAAATTAGGAACTCGATAAAGTTTGACCAATACTGCTCACAAAATTCAGAGAGAGAGATAGCATACCCTCGCAGCAACTATTACTGTTCTGGGCTTCTTCACATTCAACCGGAGTGGTCTATTTGAGTTTTTCCTGTATATATTTTGCAAATACTGTACTAAAATACCGTTTGGAGCTCCCACGGTTCTTGTTAAAATATAGGAAACGACAACAAGACAAGGACTAAAATACCGTTTGATGCTAACAGAGGAAATCGACAGCGAGACACGGACTGAAGAAACGGCGCAGGGAAGAGAACGATTCGATAGACGGCTACGATTGAAGCTCGCCAGATGAACGGCTCACGTCGATGCTCAGCTCCTCTGTTTACCGTCCAACAAATATAACAGTTAACTCGAGCTTGTTCACTGCGCTTCAGTTAACTGCCGTCGGTCATTTCCTGCCCTTAATTAGCTCGCGCATTATCTTTTTCTCCAAGTATTGTTTTTTTAAATGGTCACCGGGGGGAAGGCTCCCCACCTGAATATACTTCAAATGGAACGAAGAATAGGGGTTATAGGTCACGGGAGGAGAGGAAGTCGCGTCACAAGCCGGCGTCCTCTTTTAGAGTAGCGGCCTTTAGCCTATGGGTCCAAACAACCAAGTCATCTAGAATACACTTAATAGTAAAACTAGCATCTACCTCCAGATTTTGGAAGACCTTCTTGTTCCTCGCATCCCAGATTTTCCACAGGAAGAGGAGAAACATGAAGGGACTAACAGAGGATGAGAGTGAGCCTGGGAGCTGAGTGTGAAAAACATCCCCAAGCGAGGTGGATGTTGGCCTGATGCCAATGGCCTGCCAGATCCTGCGCGCCGCGGGGCAGGTAAAGAAAAGGTGGTCGCTGTCCTCAACAGCATTATTACAACGAGGGCAAATATCTGTGTCCAGAACTTTTTTCTTGTGCAAGTTCTTCCGCGTGTTGAGTCGATCGAGGTAGAGCAGCCAGCCGAAGATCATCACCTTCTTTGGGACCCTGGAATCCCAAATAACGGTGAGCACAGGATCTAAAAGCTGGGTGATGAGAGCCGCATAGGCCCCTCGTGCGAAGAAGGCCGCACCATTGAGTAGCCTCCGCGAGTCAGGCACCTGGGAGAGAGCGACATCCTGCAACCGAGAGTTAAGACAGACAAGTTCTGCAATCGCAGTAGAGGTTAGCCGATTACGAAGAGCAAGTTCGATCCCATCCTGCAAAATTGTATGGACCATGGCATTTTGGTTGGTGTGGTGGGAGAAAAGAGCTGGGTAAACTAAGGCCAGAGGTTCTGGCGTTAGCCAACGATCTAACCAAAAGAAGGTGGAGTGACCATCCCCGATGGTGCACTGGGAAATCTCTCTTAGGCTCTATAGGTGTTTCAAAATGGTCTTGGCAAGGAAAGAGCTGTTCTTTCCAAGCCCAATGTGGAGAGGGGAGTGGTGGAGAACCCAGTCCTTCCAAGGAAGGGAAATGGAGTGTAAAAATTTATAGGCAAATTTCAGCAGTAGACAAAAAATTTGCGCACGAAGGTTTTTCACACCTAGATCGCCGGTTGTTGGGGAACGTAGTAATTTCAAAAAATTTCCTACGCACACGCAAGATCATGGAGATGCATAGCAACGAGAGGGGAGAGTGTTGTCTACGTACCCTCGTAGACCGAAGCGGAAGCGGTGACGCAACGTAGAGGAAGTAGTCGTACGTCTTCCCGGTCCAACCGATCCAAGCACCGTTACTCCGGCACCTCCGAGTTCTTGACACACGTACAGCTCGATGACGCACCCCGGGCTCCGATCCAGCAAAGCTTCGGGGAGGAGTTTCGTCAGCACGACGGCGTTGTGACGATCTTGATGTTCAACCGTCGCAGGGCTTCGCCTAAGCACCGCTACAATATAACCGAGGTGTAATATCGTGGAAGGGGGCACCGCACACGGCCAAGGAACGATCACGAAGATCAACTTGTGTGTTCTAGGGTGCCCCCTGCCCCCGTATATAAAGGAGGGAGGGGGAGGTGCGGCCGGCCCCTTTGGGGTGCGCCTGGAGGAGTCCTACTCCCACCGGGAGTAGGACTCCCCCCCCCCTCTTGCCTTGTTGGAGAAGGAAAGGGGGAAGGGGAAGAGGAAAGGGGGGCGCCGCCCCCCCTTCCTTGTCCTATTCGGACTAGGGGGGAGGGGGCGCGCGGCCTGCCCTGGACGGCCCTCCTCTTCTCCCTTATGGCCCATGAAGGCCCAATGACCCCCGGGGGGGTTCCGGTAACCCCCCAGTACTCCGGTAAAATGCCGATTTCACCCGGAACGATTCCGATGTCCAAATATAGGTTTCCAATATATCGATCTTTATGTCTCGACCATTTCGAGACTCCTCGTCATGTCCATGATCACATCCGGGACTCCGAACAACCTTCGGTACATCAAAATACATAAACTCATAATGAAACTGTCATCGTAACTTTAAGCGTGCGGACCCTACGGTTCGAGAACAATGTAGACATGACCGAGACACGTCTCCAGTCAATAACCAATAGCGGGACCTGGATGGCCATATTGGCTCCTACATATTCTACGAAGATCTTTATCGGTCAGACCGCATAACAACATACGTTGTTCCCTTTGTCATCGGTATGTTACTTGCCCGAGATCCGATCGTCGGTATCCAATACCTAGTTCAATCTCGTTACCGGCAAGTCTCTTTACTCGTTCCGTAATACATCATCTCACAACTAACACATTAGTTGCAATGCTTGCAAGGCTTGTGTGATGTGCATTACCGAGAGGGCCCAGAGATACCTCTCCGACAATCGGAGTGACAAATCCTAATCTCGAAATACGCCAACCCAACATGTACCTTTGGAGACACCTGTAGAGCTCCTTTATAATCACCCAGTTACGTTGTGACGTTTGGTAGCACACAAAGTGTTCCTCCGGTAAACGGGAGTTGCATAATCTCGTAGTCATAGGAACATGTATAAGTCATGAAGAAAGCAATAGCAACATACTAAACGATCGGGTGCTAAGCTAATGAAATGGGTCATGTCAATCAGATCATTCAACTAATGATGTGATCCCGTTAATCAAATAACAACTCTTTGTCTATGGTCAGGAAACATAACCATCTTTGATTAACGAGCTAGTCAAGTAGAGGCATACTAGTGACACTCTGTTTGTCTATGTATTCACACATGTATTATTTTTCCGGTTAGTACAATTCTAGCATGAATAATAAACATTTATCATGATATAAGGAAATAAATAATAACTTTATTATTGCCTCTAGGGCATATTTCCTTCAGTCTCCCACTTGCACTAGAGTCAATAATCTAGTTCACATCACCATGTGATTTAACACCAATAGTTCACATCTTTATGTGATTGGTTCACATCTCCATGTTACTAACACCCAAAGGGTTTACTAGATTCGATAATCTAGTTCACATCGCTATGTGATTAACACCCAAAGAGTGATCATGTTTTATTTGTGAGAGAAATTTAGTCAATGGGTCTGCCACATTCAGATCCGTATGTATTTTGCAAAATTCTATGTCTACAATGCTCTGCACGGAGCTACTCTAGCTAATTGCTCCCACTTTCAATATGTATCCATATTGAGACTTAAAATCATCTGGATTAGTGTCAAAAACTTGCATCGACGTAACCCTTTACGACGAACCTTTTTGTCACCTCCATAATCAAGAAACATATCCTTTATTCCACTAAGGATAATTTTGACCGTTGTCCAATGATCTACTCCTAGATCACTATTGTACTCCCTTGCCAAACTCAGTGGTAGGGTATACAATAGATCTGGTACACAGCATGTCATACTTTATAGAACCTATGGCTGAGGCATAGGGAATGACTTTCATTCTCTTTCTATCTTCTGCCGTGGTCGGGCTTTGAGTCTTACTCAACTTCACACCTTGTAACACAGGCAAGAACTCTTTCTTTGACTGTTCCATTTTGAACTACTTCAAAATCTTGTCAAGGTATGTATTTATTGAAAAAACTTATCAAGCGTCTTGATCTATCTCTTATAGATCTTGATGCTCAATATGTAAGTAGCTTCACTGAGGTCTTTCTTTGAAAAACTCCTTTCAAACACTTCTTTATGCTTTACAGAATAATTCTACATTATTTCCGATCAACAATATGCCACTTACATATACTTATCAGAAATGATGTAGAGCTCCCACTCACTTTCTTGTAAACACAGGCTTCTCCAAAAGTCTGTACAAACCCAAATGCTTTGATCACGCTATCAAAGCGTTTATTCCAACTCCGAGAGGCTTGCACCAGTCCATAAATGGATCGCTGGAGCTTGCACACTTTGTTAGCTCCCTTTGGATCGATAAAACCTTCTGGTTGCATCATATACAACTCTTCTTCCAGAAATCCATTCGGGAATGCAGTTTTTACATCCATCTGTCAAATTTCATAATCATAAAATGCGGCAATTGCTAACATGATTCGGACAGACTTAAGCATCGCTACGGGTGAGAAGGTATCATCGTAGTCAATCCCTTGAACTTGTCGAAAACCTTTTGCGACAAGTCGAGCTTTGTAGACAGTAACATTACCGTCAGCGTCAGTCTTCTTCTTGAAGATCCATTTATTCTCAATTGCTTGCCGATCATTGGGCAAGTCAACCAAAGTCCACACTTTGTTTTCATACATGGATCCCATCTCGGATTTCATGGCTTCAAGCCATTTTGCGGAATCTGGGCTCACCGTCGCTTCTTCATAGTTCGTAGGTTCGTCATGGTCTAGTAACATAACTTCCAGAACAGTATTACCGTACCACTCTGGTGCGGATCTCACTCTGGTTTACCTACGAGATTCGGTAGTAACTTGATCTGAAGTTACATGATCATCATCATTAGCTTCCTCACTAATTGGTGTAGTAGTCACAGGAACAGATTTCTGTGATGAACTACTTTCCAATAAGGGAGAAGGTACAATTACCTTATCAAGTTCTACTTTCCTCCCACTCACTTCTTTCGAGAGAAACTTCTTCTCTAGAAAGTATCCATTCTCAGCAATGAATGTCTTGCCTTCTGTGACGCCTCCGATTCAATCGTACACTAATCATGCACGCAAATGTGTACGATCAAGATCAGGGACTCACGGGAAGATATCACAACACAACTCTAAAAATGAAAATAAGTCATACAAGCATCATAATACAAGCCAGGGGCCTCGAGGGCTCGAATACAAGTGCTCGATCATAGACGAGTCAGCGGAAGCAACAATATCTGAGTACAGACATAAGTTAAACAAGTTTGCCTTAAGAAGGCTAGCACAAACTGGGATACAGATCGAAAGAGGCGCAGGCCTCCTGCCTGGGATCCTCCTAACTACTCCCGGTCGTCGTCGACGGTGGCGTCTGGATCCTGGGCTCCATCGTCTGGTTGCAGCAATCGGGTAGAGGAATGGGGAAAAGGGGGAAAACAAAGCAACCGTGAGTACTCATCCAAAGTACTCGCAAGCAAGGAGCTACACTACATATGCATGGGTATATGTGTAAAGGCCATATCAGTGGACTGAACTGCAGAATGCCAGAATAAGAGGGGGATATCTAATCCTGTCGAAGACTACGCTTCTGGCAGCCTCCGTCTTGCAGCATATAGAAGAGAGTAGACTGAAGACCTCCAAGTAGCATTGTATAGCATAACCCTACCCGGCGATCCCCTCCTCGATGCCCTGTTAGAGAGCGATCACCGGGTTGTATCTGGCACTTGGAAGGGTGTGTTTTATTAAGTATCCGGTTCTAGTTGTCATAAGGTCAAGGTACAACTCCGGGTCGTCCTTTTACCGAGGGACACGGATATTCGAATAGATTAACTTCCCTGCAGGGGTGCACCACATAGCCCAACACGCTTGATCCCATTTGGCCGGACACACTTTCCTGGGTCATGCCCGGCCTCGGAAGATCAACACGTCGCAGCCCCACCTAGGCACAACAGAGCGGTCAGCACGCCGGTCTAAACCTAAGCGCGCAGGGGTCTGGGCCCATCGCCCTGAGCACACCTGCACGCTGCGAACGCGACCGGAAGCAGACCTAGCCTAGTGGCATTCCAGTCCAATCCGGCGCGCGCCACTCAGTCGCTGACGTCACGAAGGCTTCGGCTGATACCATGACGTAGGGATGCCCATAACTACTCCCTCGTAGATGGTTAGTGCGTATAGACCAAAAGGCCAGACTCAGATCAAATACCCAGATCTCGTTAAGCGTGTTAAGTATCTGCGAACGCCGACCAGGGCCAGGCCCACCTCTCTCCTAGGTGGTCTCAAACCTGCCATGTCGCTCCGCCACAAAGTAACAGTCAGGGGCCGTCGGGAACCCAGGCCCACCACTACCTGGGTGGAACCACCTGCCCCTTCAGCCCCCAACTCCGAACAGTATCACAGGTAATGTAACAGTGTAAAGTATATAGTATATGCCCGCGATCACTTCCCGAAGTGATCACGGCCCAGTAGTATAGCATGGCAGACGGACAAGAGTGTAGGGCCACTGGTGGAACACTAGCATCCTATACTAAGCAGTAGGATAGCAGGTAAAGGTAACAACAGTAGTAGCAAGGACAGGCTATGCAGCAGTATAGGATTAACGGAAAGCAGTAACATGCTACACTACTCTAATGCAAGCAGTATAGAGAAGAGTAGGCGATATATGGTGATCAAGGGGGGGCTTGCCTGGTTGCTCAGACAAGAAGGAGGGGTCGTCGGTGACGTAGTCGTACTCGGTGGCATCAGTGCCGGTCTCGGGGTCTATCGGGGAAGAAGAGGGGGGAAGAAACAATAAATATGGAGCAAACAAAGCATCACAAAACATAACGAGGTAATACGTGGTGCTAGGTACGCCCTAACGCGGTAGGAGGTGATACCCACGAAGGGGGGAAACATCCGGGAAAGTATCCCCGGTGTTTCGCGTTTTCGGACAGATGAAACGGAGGGGGAAAGTTGCATGTTCGATATGCTAGGGGTGTGTGGCGGACAAATGGGCTGCGTATTCGGATTCGTCTCGTCGTTCTGAGCAACTTCCATGTACAAAGTATTTTCATCCGATCTACGGATTATTTTATATGAATTTTCAAAGATTTTAAAACATTTTTGGAATTAACAGATTTAATTAAATGGAAATCAGGGTTATGACATCATCATGACATCAGCAAGATGTCAGCAGTCAACAGGGTTGTTGACTGGGTCAAACTTACAGGTGGGTCCTGCTGTCATTGACACAACTTAGTTAACAGTTTTAATTAACAGATTAACTATTTATAAAAACATTTTTGTTAGAGTGGGGCCACATGTCATAGTTAGTAATTTTAACTAGTGGTTTATTTCAAAAGGGGGGTTGATTAAGTGGTGGGGACCCACTTGCCATAGACTAGCAACTAACCTAACAAAGAATACCTAAGTAATCTAAATTAGCCTAAACTAATTACGCCTACTAATTAAGCCGGCCACACACAACACATACGCACACACGGCTACAGCCATAGAGCAGCAACAATGATACCTAGAAAGGTAGTGTGGCACTAGAGTATGAGAAGCAGTAGCAAGCATCGCAGCGCCGCAGCAAGCAGAGTAGCAGGCACGCAGAGCAGCAAACGAAGCAGCAGGCAGCGGTCAAGCAGCGGCAAGCATCGAGCAGCAGCAATAGCTAGTAGCAGGAAACAACAGCGCATTAGGCCTCCACGGAAGCAGAAGCAGCAAGCAGAGGAGCAGCGACAGGCGGCGGCGGCGACACGCGGGGCTGCGCGCGCGCGTGGACGGCAGGGGAGGTCGACAATGGGCAGCACGACCAAGCGCGCAGGGGAGAGCAGTGGGCGAAGTGCGGGGCATGGCCAGGGGCGCGTGCGGATGGGGCCTTACGCAGGCGAGCGCGCACGTATGCCAAACTCCGGCCATGGTGGCTGGGCTCGTGGGGAGAACAAAACGGCGATGGATCGACACAAATGAGATGGGGGGTTCGGGATAGGAGCTCACCGCGAGCACGTAGGCGAGGTCGGGGAGGCCGGAGGTTGCCGGGATGGTGCGGATCGAACGGCGTCGTCCGACGGCCGTGGCGGAGGAAGAAGACGCGTGCGTCGTCGATGATGCTCCCAAGTGTCGATCTGGTGATGCAGATGATGAAGTAGACGACGGAGAACCTCATGGACCTGGCAAGGTAGCGATGGGGAGTCGGTGGCCGCGGGATCGACGAAGGCGCGGTGACGAACAAGCTCGGGGTCGAGGGGGTTAAGCGTGGGGAAGGGAAGGATTGAGCTAGGGTTGTCTAGGGCGTCGGGGGGTGTCGCCCTTATACTCGAAGGAGACCGGGGGATGGCCGGCACGCGCCATGGCGCGGCCATGGCCGGTTGGATGCCCTCCACGATCCCCTCTCTCCTGTAGAGAGCTGGGAGGAGAGATGGAGGTGGGCTGGGCTGGCCATTTGGCTAGATGGGCCAAGGTGCCTAGTAGATTAGGTCCTCTTACCTTTTCTTTTTATTTAACTTTTCTTTAGTGTTTTCTTTTAGTTACTTTTTATTTTTGTTTTCGAAAAATACCAAAATGGCACCTAATTTGATGTTACTAAATATTTCACTGCCACATTAACTTGTTACCCAAACTAAAATAGTTTCGTAATTATTTAACATTTAAAAATGTTTAAATAATAGTTTTCGCTACTGTTTTATTCGCCTAATAGTATTTAAATATTTTATAAAGGTGTGGTTTCTCCACCATAATTACCTATGCATTATTTGGTTCACTTTGAACATTTTAGTTTTAATGTTTGAAACTTTTGTTGTTTAACTTGATTTTGAATTTTGAATTCGAACTGCTTTTAAATCTAAGAGAGGTGAGCAACAGTAAATGCGATGACATGGCATCATTAGCAGGAATTTACTGTAGCTTTATTATCCGGGCGTCACAATTCTCCTCCACTACAAGAAATCTCGTCCCGAGATTTAAGAGGTAAAATAAGGGGGAAAGATCTGGTTACGATATTCTAATGGATCTTCTCGAAGAAGTTAATCCCTTTCGTTGATGTCTTCAATTCTTTATTCCAATGCATCATGATGAAGTTGTCGTCCTTTCTTCGAGGAACTCCATCGTACTTACGAATAGGTAAGGGGCAGCTCTACAACGGTAGGATGTTATAAGGGAAAATCATCTAGGGGTAACCCAAGAATGAACATATGAGTATCTCTCGAGTTGAACAAATGAAACACATCGAGAGCAAAGTAAGACGATGCAATAAGAAGTTTCAAGCGGACATGCAATCATTCATTGCCTGAAAACGAGTGTGAAAGGGGTTCATAGCAACGGGAATAAGTATTGTGTCTGATACCAGGATTGATCACTAGGAAGGTGGCTCGCAAATTACATATGAAACGAAGCGCAAGGGATAACTTCGAAACAGGGATGTACAGGAGAGACAGGTTTCGATCCTGTGGAACTGTGGGTTATGGGCCCACCATGTGCGTTAAAAGTAGAAGGAGCGGTGACATCTTGCTCGGTCATGACAGCAAGGCATGTCGACGGGTAGCCTGTCAATTATGTCGGCAACAACGTCGGTGCCAAGGGCGAGGGGCAAAGAGAACTATTTTCCTGCTCGTTGAACGAGGCGGACCAATAGGCAAAGTTCTCGTCCATCGGTGGTTACCGAAATGTCATCAATAATGGTAACAGGGTCTTGCTGACAGAATTGTACACCGAGGTGTTTACATAAGCAGGAGAATGTTATTACTTAGATCATATAGATCACAAGAAACGTTAAACCAACCAATGAAAAGGAAAATAAGGTTATCGGATTAGACAGAACAATGGAAATGAAAATGTGTTTAAACACATATTTCAAGGGTATATCCTTTCCAAGGACAAGCAGAGCATGATATCCATGATAGGATATAATGTAGAAAACTCTTTAGGTAGGGGAGAGAAATTTCATGACATTACCCATACAGCGGTGTTTGGATAATTGAGCAGGAAACATTTAGCATTGGGCTTCAAATGTTCTTATTGAAAATCGGAGTAACATAGACATGCTTCGAGATAGCATTGACATGGTCATCAAGTGAAGATCAGACTTAGGATACACAAATGATCCATCAGGAAAACTCATAGAATAAGTCTTACAATTTCCTCTTGGAAGAATGGCTAACCTTGAAAAGAGGATACATATACTATAACAATAGGCCCTCTGGCCAGGGGTGCTAAGCAAAGACACCACCTTACCGGGTTATGTAGATACCAATGTTATAACTCTTGGAAATATGTCCCAACCATCATATCTGACCGAGATTCAGATCCGATTGGTGTCGGGATACCTCAGACATCAGGATGCCTGAGAAGAGAAGGTGCAACACAATTTGACGAGATGACACTGTGAGAATCTCGGAAATGATCTATGGAAGCGAGTTCCGAAGCAAGAGTTCATCATTAAACCAAGGAGAGGATGAGGGGTGGCTGATGAACTAAACGACAATTCATCGAGATTTCCAAAAGATGGATTTCCACAATCATGTGAACAAAGAGATAACATTTGTCAGATCAAAAGATATAATGAGGTATGCTCGAGGAAAACATACTCAATTAAACATTGGTGGAAAGCTGCACCCAAAATATGGGCTTAGGTAGCATGATCAATGTTGGAACGGTGATTCGATAACCAATAGTCTAGGAATGAACTATCGACCATTAACTCCAAAGCAATAGGATTGCTAGAAGTTTTGAATTCACGCATCATAGTTCAATTGTCGGTATTCAGGTTAGAAACGACAAGGGGATCAGAAAACGAATGGAGATGGCGAGAAGTATTACTATATCAAGAATTCTCAAGAGGTTGAGCAGTTCTCACAATATCCTTGACATAAAAGATGGTAATACTCCAAGGTAGAGCATAACATAAGCTGGTTAGCAGGGAGCTCCATAACATGATCAAGTTTGTGATGAAAGGAAGTTAAGGATGTTGTCGATGGTAACTCAAATTACCAAGGAACGAGGAAGGCACTTATCATCAAGAATTCCATTGATATCCTGGAGGAGTCAAAATGTTGATGATGATCATGACAATTTGTTGTCGAGAGGATCCACGAAGAAGCAATTGATCAGCGACTGCATCAAGCAAAAGGACTGATGGAGTAGATTATTGGAGCCACAGATACGACACAAACTCAGGGTCAAGTTGTTGTTCGAGGTGAAACGATAAGACGAGGAAATTGACAAAAGCTTAGTTCATCTTCGTAAATTTTGCTCCGAGAAGGACCAGGTAGCACCGTTAAAATTTAGAACGATAATGATATAGCCAACCGGGCTAGGAATGACTTGAAGGATTATTAAGCTCATAAGCAATGAAAATTACTTATAGTTATTGAATCAGAGTACAGACTCGATTCACTGTCGGTGTCCTTGAGTGTCCAACAACTCAGAACCCAGGGAAAATTTTGGAATCAGTGAGAAATAATACTTGAAGAAGAACTCATAAGAAGTTATGCAGTTCCGTGATAATCTCGAGATACCAGAGGGGGTAATACTCGATGACAGATCAAAGTAGAGGTTGGACTAGGGTATTGCTCTACAGAAGACAAGCACTTAAACTTGCACGCGAAATGGTATATAAAGGAGAACATGGTCGGAACCATGATTGAAAAATGCCAGATCCCAGATATAAGATGAACTTATACCAAAGGAATAATTAATTTAAGAGAAGCTTTAATGATAAGATCTACATTGTGTCCATGGGCATGAACACAAAGTTCAAGGTCGACTCCCACTTCTTCCATGCATAACCTTTCATTTTACTTCTCGCTTTTGATGAAGCTGTAGTGTAGAAATTTTATCTAGCAAAATACCAGAAGAGTATGACTCGTGATAACTTTCGAGTTCACACATAATAAGGGAGGCATAGGTTCAACCCATCGGGGTATCGTGGAAACATATTCCGCAAGCTGCAATAGTAAACATCACCAGCTCGAAAGTAGAGCATTGTTGTAACGCCCTCGATGCGGCTATATCTCCCACGTGTCGAAGCACGACTTAGAGGCATAACCGCATTGAAAGCAATGTCGCAAGTGAGGTAATCTTCACACATCCCATGTAATACATAAGGGAAAAGAGATACATAGTTGGCTTACAATCGCCACTTCACACAAATACATGAATAAAACAATACATCATACAGTTACAATCAGGGCCCGACTACGGAGCCAAAATAAAAGAAGAACCTCAAAAGCGACAAAGGACCAAGATCGACCCCAACTGGGCTCCACTACTGATCGACTAGAACGAAACAACAAAAGGACAAGATCTTCATCAAGCTCCTCCTGGAGCTCGGGTGTGTCACCTGCACGGTCTCATCGGCACCTGCAAACTGGTTTGGAAGTATCTGGTGAGTCACGAGGACTCAGCAATCTCACACTCGCGAGATCAAGACTATTTAAGCTTATAGGTAGGGTAAAAGGTATGAGGTGGAGCTGCAGCAGCGGCTAGCATATATGGTGGCTGACATACGCAAATGAGAGCGAGAAGAGAAGGCAAAGCATGGTCGAACAACTATGATCAATAAGTGATCCTGAACTACTTACGTCAAGCATAACTCCAACAACCGTGTTCACTTCCCGGACCCTACCGAGAAGAGACCATCACGGTTACACACGCGGTTGGTGTATTTTAGTTAAGATCAACTTCGGGTTTTCTACAACCGGACATTAACAAATTCCCATCTGCCCATAACCGCGGGCACGTCTTTCGAAAGTTCAAACCCTGCAGGGGTGTCCCAACTTAGCCCATGATAAGCTCTCGCGATCAACGAAGGATATTCCTTCTCCCCGGGAAGACCCGATCAGTCTCGGAATCCCGGCTACAAGACATTTCGACAGTAATAAAACAAGTCCAGCAAAACCGCCCGATGCGCCGACATCCTGATAGGAGCTGCACATATCTCGTTCTCAGGGCAACACCGGATGAACACTCCGTACAGCTAAAACCAGCCCTCAAGTTTCCTTGAGGTGGCACTGCAAAGGGCTCTAGTTCGGACCAACACTTAGACAAGCATTGGCCCGGGGGGGGCTAAATAAAGATGACCCTCGGGTTGATCAGACCCAAGAGAAAGGGGTAGGTGGTAGGCAAATGGTAAAACCAATGTTGGGCCTGCTGGAAAAGTCTTATTCAAAGCGAACTGTCAAGGGGGTCCCATAAATCACCCGACCGCGTTAGGGACGCAAAATCCGGGAACATAACACCGATATGACGGAAACTAGGGAGGCAAGAGTGGAACAAAACACCAGGCATAAGGCCGAGCCTTCCACCCTTTACCAAGTATATAGATGCATTAATTAAATAAGATATATTGTGATATCCCAACAAGTGAACATGTTCAAACAAGGAACAACATCTCCATGTTCCAACAAGGAACAAACTTCATCTTCACCTGCAACTAACAACGCTATAAGAGGGGCTGAGCAAAGCGGTAACATAGCCAAACAACGGTTTGCTAGGACAAGGTGGGTTAGAGGCTTGGTTTAACAATATAGGAGGCATGAAAAGCAAGTGGTAGGTATCGCAGCATAGGCATAGCAAAAGAGCGAGCAATCTAGCAAGCAAAGATACAAGTGATTTTGAGGGTATGGTCATCTTGCCTGAGATCCCGCACGGAAGAAGAACGAGACCATGAAGAAGACAAACGGACGTAGTCGAACGGGTCCTCACAAACGCGATGATAACGGAATCAACCCGAAGAAGCAACACCGGAAAGAAACACACAACATAGTAAACAACCAACACATAAACATGGCATAATGCACAAACAAACATGATGCATGTCCGGTTTAAATAAGCATGGCATGGCAAGGTGCAACAGACAATTCTACAAATTAAGTGGAGTTCAATATGCAACGAGTTGCATATTGACGAAACACCACAACAATTATTTAGTTCTCTCTTGTTTATGCTACCCAACAATATTAAATGTTGTTAAACATGGCAAGGGGTGATGCATATGAAAACTACCTATCTAGGCAAGTTTAAATGAGGCCGGAACAACAAACAACAATTCCGGAAACTCCTCATAAGCAAATAATAGATTTGGTACTGTTCTGACCTAAACACAATTTTAATGTTGTTAAACAGGAAAATAAAGTGCAACATATTAAACTAGGCATTTTTCCACCCCATTTACATATAAAGATTATTTAAATCCGAGTTACGGTTAATTAGTTATGAATTAAATCATTTTAACATGGCATTTGTGCAAATTTAAACAAACAGCAAGTTAAACATTTTAACCATGCATGAAAGTTGGATATTATTAAACTACACAATTTTCTGAGCATTTTTCATATATAAATCATTTTAATCCGATGCACGGTTCAAGAGTTATTATATGCATGAAGTTTAGGGGGTTTTCTGTAAAACAGGTAATTCGCTGGAAAAATGCTAAAATCGCAACAGGGAAAAAAACACGCATCGGGCCTAAACTTGCTGGCCCAAAAGAGCACAGGAGGGACTGGGGCTGCTCACCCAGTGGGCCTTGGCCCGGTACAGGAGGGAGAGGCAGGCCGAGGCGAGGAGGTGGGCCACCGGATCTGGGCCTGCTGGGACTTGGCGCAATCGGGGCGCGCGGTGGCCCACGCAGGCGAGCGCCCGACGACGCGTCGTCCTCCTTATGCGCCCGCACGCGCAGGAGGCGGGGACGGCGGCGCCCGAAGTCAACGGCGGGGCAGCGGCGACTCCGGCAGGTGAGGGCGGCGGGGAGGACCGAGAGGGACGGATCCGGGCGGATCTCGCTGCGGCGGATCCATTTCCGGCGACGACGAAGCAGATCGGCGGCTCCAAGGCCAAGCAACCTCTGCGAAGAACACTGGGAGAGAGAGAGGTTAGGGAGAGAGCGAGAGATGGGGAGGAGAGATGGCGGGACGGCGGGGCTCGCCTGGGTGGAGGTCGGGGCGAGGCCACGGGCGCTGGGCAGCGCAGGCGGGCGGCGCACGGGGACGCGACGGCGGGGAAGCTCCGCGGAAGGCGTCGGGCCGCGGGAGCCAGGCGGCAGGGCGGACGGGCCCGGTTCGGCCCACGGCGGGCTGTTCGCGGGCTTCGGCGGGCCGAGTGCGGTGGGAGGCGGCTGGGGGACGCGGGAAGGCCGCATGGCACAAGGGGATTGGCCGCGGGCGGCGCTGTGTAGCGGTGGAGCCAATAGGGGCGCGCCAAGTGGCGATGGAGGGGTGGATCTCGCCGGAATTTGAGGAGGAGGGAGGTTGGCAGTGGCTGGTGGCGGCGGATCCGAGGAGAAGGGGGTCTAGGGGTAAGGGAAGGCTAGGGTAGCCCAATTTGGAAGGGGGGGTGTATATATAGAGAAGGTTAGGGTTTGAGGGGGTTTAGGAGGGGTTTTCGAGGCCTCCGATCGCGATCCGACGGATCCGATCGAGAGAGAAGGGTTAGGGGACCTAGGTGGACTGAGGAGAGGGGGTTTTTGGACTGTGCTAGAGTGGTTGGGCTGAGAGGAGAGGAGAGGAGAGGAGTGCAGCCCGGCAACTGTTTCCGGAGACCGAAAACGTCCGACGAAAGTACCGGCAACGGTACCGCTATATGTTTACCGATTGAGCTATCAAACGGACTCCGAATGCGATGAAATTTGGCAGGCGGTCTGTCTACACTAAAATAAGGCCGCTCGACAAGTTTCACCCCATTCCGAGAACATTTTAACGCCACTTATAAAATAATATTTCGGACATGCCGCAGGCGCGTGCAAGTGTGGTTGGTCTCAGAACGGACAAGCGAGAGAACTCGGGGAACCCGGACGGATGCAAGTTTCGAAAATATGATGATGCAATGCGGATGATGGCATGGCAAGATGCGACACGCAAGCAAATGACATGGCAAGGACGGCGAATAACTGGCGGACACCTGGCGCATCGGATCCGGGGCGTTACAATTGTTCAAAAGCAGATGATACAAATTACCAAAGGCATTATATACCCATGGAAAGGATCACAAGGTTATTCAATATGAAGGACACTATCGGATAAAATCCAACAAAGGGACCGATGGTCCACAAGGGATCTGATGTAGGCATCGGTACACAATCAGATAAGGAAACAATGCAAAGGCATCTGATTATAGAACATCTGAATAATTCGATGCTTAGATAACAAAGGAATTATGATTACCAAAATGAAGGATCAGTAGCAGACGCTTTGATTAAGAATGGATAAGTTGAATAGACTTACGGGTACAGTCGACGGCAATTTTATTGGTCGAGAACCAGCTCACGTTTTAAATGACATCTAAGCTGGAAGGATGAATTCTATGATCTGAGTGAGAATTGCGAGCATTCGCAACATATAGAATCAATGACTCAAAATGATATTGACAAAGGTTGCCAATAAGATTACTATACTTATGGGATTAACCATAATGCAAGCAAGCAATAATTTCAGGAGCGATAGGTTGCTCAGGATTTTCGGAAGACTGAATGGTATTTCGAAGAAGTTTGTGAAATACATGAATCATCTGGGGATGAGCGGATACTCGATAAATGCAAGAAATTATCCATAGGGGTATTCATGTGGCAAAGAACTGCAAGGCAATAGGCACAAGGTATTCTCGGGGTATCTTATAATAACAAGATCGACTGGGAATAAAAGTAAGCACGACAGGTGTAAATACTTATCCATAGGGATAGTTCGGAGGTAGGGAATTGCAAAAGCAACGGCACAAAGTCTCAGGAGAACATCGGAGAGTATTGTCAGAATCTTCTGTTGGAGCAGTCGATCATCTGTAATGAAGGGGCTCTCCGGCAGGAAGTGATAACGAGAACCTAAAGTTAGATTTTAGCAAAATCATTTAACCCGAATAGAAGAGAGATCAGAATCCCAGAGTATAGACGAGGAGTAAAAGATCCTAATACCACCCAATGGCGACGTGGGCCTATGGGCCGCACAACCATGTTAGTAAAAGTTTTGCAATGTCTAGACTCGACTTCGGCCAAGGAGTTGGAAAGGGAGATTCCTACAGGCAGTCGGCTCTGATACCAACTTGTGACGCCCCCGATTCAATCGTACACTAATCATGCACGCAAATGTGTACGATCAAGATCAGGGACTCACGGGAAGATATCACAACACAACTCTACAAATGAAAATAAGTCATACAAGCATCATAATACAAGCCAAGGGCCTCGAGGGCTCGAATACAAGTGCTCGATCATAGACGAGTCAGCGGAAGCAACAATATCTGAGTACAGACATAAGTTAAACAAGTTTGCCTTAAGAAGGCTAGCACAAACTGGGATACAGATCGAAAGAGGCGCAGGCCTCCTGCCTGGGATCCTCCTAACTACTCCCGGTCGTCGTCGACGGTGGCGTCTGGATCCTGGGCTCCATCGTCTGGTTGCAGCAATCGGGTAGAGGAATGGGGAAAAGGGGGAAAACAAAGCAACCGTGAGTACTCATCCAAAGTACTCGCAAGCAAGGAGCTACACTACATATGCATGGGTATATGTGTAAAGGCCATATCAGTGGACTGAACTGCAGAATGCCAGAATAAGAGGGGGATATCTAATCCTGGCAAAGACTACGCTTCTGGCAGCCTCCGTCTTGCAGCATATAGAAGAGAGTAGACTGAAGACCTCCAAGTAGCATTGTATAGCATAACCCTACCCGGCGATCCCCTCCTCGATGCCCTGTTAGAGAGCGATCACCGGGTTGTATCTGGCACTTGGAAGGGTGTGTTTTATTAAGTATCCGGTTCTAGTTGTCATAAGGTCAAGGTACAACTCCGGGTCGTCCTTTTACCAAGGGACACGGATATTCGAATAGATTAACTTCCCTGCAGGGGTGCACCACATAGCCCAACACGCTTGATCCCATTTGGCCGGACACACTTTCCTGGGTCATGCCCGGCCTCGGAAGATCAACACGTCGCAGCCCCACCTAGGCACAACAGAGCGGTCAGCACGCCGGTCTAAACCTAAGCGCGCAGGGGTCTGGGCCCATCGCCCTGAGCACACCTGCACGCTGCGAACGCGACCGGAAGCAGACCTAGCCTAGTGGCATTCCAGTCCAATCCGGCGCGCGCCACTCAGTCGCTGACGTCACGAAGGCTTCGGCTGATACCATGACGTAGGGATGCCCATAACTACTCCCGCGTAGATGGTTAGTGCGTATAGACCAAAAGGCCAGACTCAGATCAAATACCCAGATCTCGTTAAGCGTGTTAAGTATCTGCGAACGCCGACCAGGGCCAGGCCCACCTCTCTCCTAGGTGGTCTCAAACCTGCCATGTCGCTCCGCCACAAAGTAACAGTCAGGGGCCGTCGGGAACCCAGGCCCACCACTACCTGGGTGGAACCACCTGCCCCTTCAGCCCCCAACTCCGAACAGTATCACAGGTAATGTAACAGTGTAAAGTATATAGTATATGCCCGCGATCACTTCCCGAAGTGATCACGGCCCAGTAGTATAGCATGGCAGACGGACAAGAGTGTAGGGCCACTGGTGGAACACTAGCATCCTATACTAAGCAGTAGGATAGCAGGTAAAGGTAACAACAGTAGTAGCAAGGACAGGCTATGCAGCAGTATAGGATTAACGGAAAGCAGTAACATGCTACACTACTCTAATGCAAGCAGTATAGAGAAGAGTAGGCGATATATGGTGATCAAGGGGGGGCTTGCCTGGTTGCTCAGACAAGAAGGAGGGGTCGTCGGTGACGTAGTCGTACTCGGTGGCATCAGTGCCGGTCTCGGGGTCTATCGGGGAAGAAGAGGGGGGAAGAAACAATAAATATGGAGCAAACAAAGCATCACAAAACATAACGAGGTAATACGTGGTGCTAGGTATGCCCTAACGCGGTAGGAGGTGATACCCACGAAGGGGGGAAACATCCGGGAAAGTATCCCCAGTGTTTCGCGTTTTCGGACAGATGAAACGGAGGGGGAAAGTTGCGTGTTCGATATGCTAGGGGTGTGTGGCGGACAAATGGGCTGCGTATTCGGATTCGTCTCGTCGTTCTGAGCAACTTCCATGTACAAAGTATTTTCATCCGATCTACGGATTATTTTATATGAATTTTCAAAGATTTTAAAACATTTTTGGAATTAACAGATTTAATTAAATGGAAATCAGGGTTATGACATCATCATGACATCAGCAAGATGTCAGCAGTCAACAGGGTTGTTGACTGGGTCAAACTTACAGGTGGGTCCTGCTGTCATTGACACAACTTAGTTAACAGTTTTAATTAACAGATTAACTATTTATAAAAACATTTTTGTTAGAGTGGGGCCACATGTCATAGTTAGTAATTTTAACTAGTGGTTTATTTCAAAAGGGGGGTTGATTAAGTGGTGGGGACCCACTTGCCATAGACTAGCAACTAACCTAACAAAGAATACCTAAGTAATCTAAATTAGCCTAAACTAATTACGCCTACTAATTAAGCCGGCCACACACAACACATACGCACACACGGCTACAGCCATAGAGCAACAACAATGATATCTAGCAAGGTAGTGTGGCACTAGAGTATGAGAAGCAGTAGCAAGCATCGCAGCGCCGCAGCAAGCAGAGTAGCAGGCACGCAAAGCAGCAAACGAAGCAGCAGGCAGCGGTCAAGCAGCGGCAAGCATCGAGCAGCAGCAATAGCTAGTAGCAGGAAACAACAGCGCATTAGGCCTCCACGGAAGCAGAAGCAGCAAGCAGAGGAGCAGCGACAGGCGGCGGTGGCGACACGCGGGGCTGCGCGCGCGCGTGGACGGCAGGGGAGGTCGACAATGGGCAGCACGACCAAGCGCGTAGGGGAGAGCAGTGGGCGAAGTGCGGGGCATGGCCAGGGGCGCGTGCGGATGGGGCCTTACGCAGGCGAGCGCGCACGGATGCCAAACTCCGGCCATGGCGGCTGGGCTCGTGGGGAGAACAAAATGGCGACGGATCGACACAAATGAGATGGGGGTTCGGGATAGGAGCTCATCGCGAGCACGTAGGCGAGGTCGGGGAGGCCGGAGGTTGCCGGGATGGTGCGGATCGAACGGCGTCGTCCGACGGCCGTGGCGGAGGAAGAAGACGCGTGCGTCGTCGATGATGTTCCCAAGTCTCGATCTGGTGATGCAGGTGATGAAGTAGACGACGGAGAACCTCGTGGACCTGCCAAGGTAGCGATGGGGAGTCGGTGGCCGCGGGATCGACGAAGGCGCGGTGACGAACAAGCTCGGGGTTGAGGGGGTTAAGCGTGGGGAAGGGAAGGATTGAGCTAGGGTTGTCTAGGGCGTCGGGGGGTGTCGCCCTTATACTCGAAGGAGACCGGGGGATGGCGGCACGCGCCATGGCGCGGCCATGGCCGGTTGGATGCCCTCCACGATTCCCTCTCTCCTGTAGAGAGCTGGGAGGAGAGATGGAGGTGGGCTGGGCTGGCCATTTGGCTAGATGGGCCAAGGTGCCTAGTAGATTAGGTCCTCTTACCTTTTCTTTTTATTTAACTTTTCTTTAGTGTTTTCTTTTAGTTACTTTTTATTTTTGTTTTCGAAAAATACCAAAATGGCACCTAATTTGATGTTACTAAATATTTCACTGCCACATTAACTTGTTACCCAAACTAAAATAGTTTCGTAATTATTTAACATTTAAAAATGTTTAAATAATAGTTTTCGCTACTGTTTTATTCGCCTAATAGTATTTAAATATTTTATAAAGGTGTGGTTTCTCCACCATAATTACCTATGCATTATTTGGTTCACTTTGAACATTTTAGTTTTAATGTTTGAAACTTTTGTTGTTTAACTTAATTTTGAATTTTGAATTCGAACTGCTTTTAAATCTAAGAGAGGTGAGCAACAATAAATGCGATGACATGGCATCATTAGCAGGAGTTTACTGTAGCTTTATTATCCGGGCGTCACACCTTCGGATCTGTGATAGAAAGTGTACCCAACTGTCTCCTTTGGGTATCCTATGAAGACACATTTCTCCGATTTGGGTTTGAGCTTATCATGATGAAACTTTTTCTTATAAGCATCGCAACCCCAAACTTTAAGAAACGACAACTTTGGTTTCTTGCCAAACCACAGTTCAGATTGTGTCGTCTCAACGGACTTAGATGGTGCCCTTTTAAACGTGAATGCAGCTGTCTTTAATGCATAATCCCAAAACGATATTGGTAAATCGGTAAGAAACATCATAGATTGTACTATATCCAATAAAGTACAGTTATGACGTTCAGACACACCATTATGCTGTGGTGTTCCAGGTGGCATGAGTTTGTGAAACTATTCCACATTGTTTTAATTGAAGACCAAACTCGTAATTCAAATATTCTCCTCCACGATCATATCGTAGAAACTTTTATTTTCTTGTTACGATGATTCTCCACTTCACTCTGAAACTCTTTGAACATTTTCAAATGTTTCAGACTTGTGTTTCATCAAGTAGATATACCCATATCTGCTCAAATCATATGTGAAGGTCAGAAAATAATGATACCCGCTGTAAGCCTTAATATTCGTCGGACCACATACATCAGTATGTATGATTTCCAACAAATCTGTTGCTTGCTTCATTGTTCCGAAGAACGGCGTTTTAGTCATCTTGCCCAAGAGGCATGGTTCGCAAGCATCAAATGATTCATAATCAAATGATTCCAAAATCCCATCAGCATGGAGTTTTTTCATGCGCTTTACACCAATATGACTTAAACAACAGTGCCACAAATAAGTTGCACTATCATTATTAACTTTGCATCTTTTGGCTTCAATATTATGAATATGTGTATTATTACGATCGAGATCCAACAAACCATTTTCGTTGGTGTGTATGACCATAGAAGGTTCTATTCATGTAAACAGAATAACAATTGTTCTCTAACTTAAATGAATAACCGTATTGCAACAAACATGATCAAATCATATTTATGCTCAACGCGAACACCAAATAACACTTATTTAGGTTCAACACTAATCCCGAAAGTATAGGGAGAGTGCGATGATGATCATATCAATCTTGGAACCACTTCCAACTCTCATCGTCACTTCACCCTTAACTAGTCTCTGTTCATTCTGCAACTCCTGTTTCGAGTTACTACTCTTAGCAACTGAACTAGTACCAAATACTGGGGGGTTGCTATGAACACTAGTAAAGTACATATCAATAACATGTATATCAAATATACCTTTGTTTACTTTGCCATCCTTTCTTATCCACCAAATACTTGGGGTGGTTCTGCTTCCAGTGACCAATCCCTTTGCAGTAGAAGCACTTAGTCTCAGGCTTAGGACCAGACTTGGGCTTCTTCCCTTGAGCAGCAACTCGCTTGCCGTTCTTCTTGAAGTTCCCCTTCTTCCCTTTGCCCTTTTCTTGAAACTAGTGGTCTTGTCTACCATCAACACTTGATGTTTTTCTTGATTTCTACCTTCGTCGATTTTAGCATCACGAAGAGCTTGGGAATCGTTTCCGTTATCCCTTGCATATTATAGTTCATCACGAAGTTCTACTAACTTGGTGATGGTGACTACAGAATTCTGTCAATCACTATTTTATCTGGAAGATTAACTCCCACTTGATTCAAGCGATTGTAGTACCCAGACAATCTGAGCACATGCTCACTAGTTGAGCGATTCTCCTCCATCTTTTAGCTATAGAACTTGTTGGAGACTTCATATCTCTCAACTCGGGTATTTGCTTGAAATATTAACTTCAACTCCTGGAACATCTCATATGGTCCATGACGTTCAAAACGTCTTTGAAGTCCCGATTCTAAGCCGTTAAGCATGGTGCACTAAACTATCAAGTAGTCATCATATTGAGCTATCCAAACGTTCATAACGTCTGCATCTGCTCCTGCAATAGGTCTGTCACCTAGCGGTGCATCAAGGACATAATTCTTCTGTGCAGCAATGAGGATAAACCTCAGATCACGGATCCAATCCGCATCATTGCTACTAACATCTTTCAACACAATTTTCTCTAGGAACATATCAAAAAATAAACACAGGGAAGCAACAACGCGAGCTATTGATCTACAACATAGATATGCTAATACTACCAGGACTAAGTTCATGATAAATTTAAGTTCAATTAATCATATTACTTAAGAACTCCCACTTAGATAGACATCCCTCTAATCCTCTAAGTGAACACGTGATCCAAATCAACTAAACCATAACCGATCATCACGTAAGATGGAGTAGTTTCAATGGTGAACATCACTATGTTGATCATATCTACTATATGATTCATGCTCGACCTTTCGGTCTCCGTGTTCCGAGGCCATATCTGTATATGCTTGGCTCGTCAAGTATAACCTGAGTATTCCGCGTGTGCAACTGTTTTGCACCCGTTGTAGATGGACGTAGAGCTTATCACACCCGATCATCACGTGGTGTCTGGGCACGACGAACTTTGGCAACGGTGCATACTCAGGGAGAACACTTCTTGATAATTTAGTGAGAGATCATCTTATAATGCTACCGTCAATCAAAGCAAGATAAGATGCATAAAAGATAAACATCACATGCAATCAATATAAGTGATATGATATGGCCATCATCATCTTGTGCTTGTGATCTCCATCTCCGAAGCACCGTCATGATCACCATCGTCACCGGCGCGACACCTTGATCTCCATCGTAGCATTGTTGTCGTCTCGCCAATCTTATGCTTCTACGACTATCGCTACCGCTTAGTGATAAAGTAAAGCATTACAGGGCGATTGCATTGCATACAATAAAGCGACAACCATATGGCTCCTGCCAGTTGCCGATAACTCAGTTACAAAACATGATCATCTCATACAATAAAATTTAGCATCATGTCTTGACCATATCACATCACAACATGCCCTACAAAAACAAGTTAGACGTCCTCTACTTTGTTTGTTGCAAGTTTTACGTGGCTGCTACGGGCTTAAGCAAGAACCAATCTTACCTACGCATCAAAACCACAACGATAGTTTGTCAAGTTGATGTCATTTTAACCTTCGCAAGGACCGGGCGTAGCCACACTCGGTTCAACTAAAGTTGGAGAAACTGACACCCGCCAGCCACCTGTGTGCAAAGCACGGCGGTAGAACCAGTCTCGCGTAAGCGTACGCGTAATGTCGGTCCGGGCCGCTTCATCCAACAATACCGCCGAACCAAAGTATGACATGCTGGTAAGCAGTATGACTTATATCGCCCACAACTCACTTGTGTTCTACTCGTGCATATAACATCAAACCATAAAACCTAGGCTCGGATGCCACTGTTGGGGAACGTAGTAATTTCAAAAAAATTCCTACGCACACGCAAGATCATGGTGATGCATAGCAACGAGAGGGGAGAGTGTTGTCTACGTACCCTCGTAGACCGAAGCGGAAGCGGTGACGCAACATAGAGGAAGTAGACGTACGTCTTCCCGGTCTAACCGATCCAAGCACCGTTACTCCGGCACCTCCGAGTTCTTGACACACGTACAGCTCGATGACGCACCCCGGGCTCCAATCCAGCAAAGCTTCGGGGAGGAGTTCCGTCAGCACGACGGCGTTGTGACGATCTTGATGTTCAACTGTCGCAGGGCTTCGCCGAAGCACCGCTACAATATGACCGAGGTGTAATATCGTGGAAGGGGGCACCGCACACGGCCAAGGAACGATCACGAAGATCAACTTGTGTGTTCTAGGGTGCCCCCTGCCCCCGTATATAAAGGAGGGAGGGGGAGGTGCGGCCGGCCCCTTTGGGGTGCGCCTGGAGGAGTCCTACTCCCACCGGGAGTAGGACTCCCCCCCTCTTGCCTTGTTGGAGAAGAAAAGGGGGAAGGGGAAGAGGAAAGGGGGGCGTCGCCCCCCCCCCCCTTCCTTGTCCTATTCGGACTAGGGGGGAGGGGGCGCGCGGCCTGCCCTGGCTGGCCCTCCTCTTCTCCCTTATGGCCCATGAAGGCCCAATAACCCCCGGGGGGTTCCGGTAACCCCCCGGTACTCCGGTAAAATGCCGATTTCACCCGGAACGATTCCGATGTCCAAATATAGGCTTCCAATATATCGATCTTTATGTCTCGACCATTTCGAGACTCCTCGTCATGTCCGCGATCACATCCGGGACTCCGAACAACCTTCGGTAAATCAAAATACATAAACTCATAATGAAATTGTCATCGTAACTTTAAGCGTGCGGACCCTACGGTTCGAGAACAATGTAGACATGACCAGACACGTCTCCGGTCAATAACCAATAGCGGGACCTGGATGCCCATATTGGCTCCTACATATTCTACGAAGATCTTTATCGGTCAGACCGCATAACAACATACGTTGTTCCCTTTGTCATCGGTATGTTACTTGCCCGAGATTCGATCGTCGGTATCCAATACCTAGTTCAATCTCGTTACCGGCAAGTCTCTTTACTCGTTCCGTAATACATCATCTCACAACTAACACATTAGTTGCAATGCTTGCAAGGCTTATGTGATGTGCATTACCGAGAGGGCCCAGAGATACCTCTCCGACAATCGGAGTGACAAATCCTAATCTCGAAATACGCCAACCCAACATGTACCTTTGGAGACACCTGTAGAGCTCCTTTATAATCACCCAGTTACGTTGTGATGTTTGGTAGCACACAAAGTGTTCCTCCGGTAAATGGGAGTTGCATAATCTCATAGTCATAGGAACATGTATAAGTCATGAAGAAAGCAATATCAACATACTAAACGATCGGGTGCTAAGCTAATGAAATGGGTCATGTCAATCAGATCATTCAACTAATGATGTGATCCCGTTAATCAAATAACAACTCTTTGTCTATGGTCAGGAAACATAACCATCTTTGATTAACGAGCTAGTCAAGTAGAGGCATACTAGTGACACTCTGTTTGTCTATGTATTCACACATGTATTATGTTTCCGGTTAATACAATTCTAGCATGAATAATAAACATTTATCATGATATAAGGAAATAAATAATAACTTTATTATTGCCTCTAGGGCATATTTCCTTCACCGGCCTCCTTGGGAGTACAAACTTTATCCCAAGCAACCAGGCATTTAGCTCCCGAGCAAGTGTCATCTTTGGACCCAAAAAAGGTACGTCTACGCTTGTCTATAGCTTCCAGAACTTGGATAGGGAGGGAGAAACACAGCATGAAGTAGGTGGGGAGGCTGTCGAGGACCGCCGAGAGTAAGACAAGTTTGCCACCACGGGAAAGGAGAAGCGCACACCAACCAGCAAGGTACATGTCACAGCGATCAATAACTGGTTGGAAGGCGGAGGGTGGTAGTTTGTGAGGAGAGAGGGGGAGCCTGAGGTAGGTTTGGGGGAAGGATGAGATGTTGGTTGCAAGATCAGTGGCCATACCATTAGCATCTGAGGGGTCAACGTTGAGGGGGATGAAGGTGGTTTTGGTGAAATTGATCGTAAGACCAGTTGCATCAGCGAACTAATCCAAAATATTTTTAAGGAGCTTTGCTGCCGTGGGAGTGGCCTTCACAATAATAAGTGTGTCGTCCGCGTATTGGAGAACCGGGCAGGGGAGGTGGGGGATAAGGGGGTGGAGAAGGAGACCGTCAATATTGGCCTTGATAATCATCTGCTGGAGGATGTCAGCCAAGATGATGAAGAGGTAAGGTGAAAGGGGTCGCCCTGACGGAGTCCATTTTTGCATTGGATCCAACGGCCCGGCACACCATTTAGCATGACCGTCGTGAGTCCAGAGGAGAGGAGGGAGCTGACCCATTCACACCAGCGGTCGAGGAAACCGCGAGTCCGCATGGTACAAAGGAGGGAGTGTTGGGGAACGTTGCAGAAAATTAAAATTTTCCTACGGTTTCACCAAGATCCATCTATGAGTTCATCTAGCAACGAGTCATGGGAGAGAGAGATTGCATCTACATACCACTTTGTAGATCGCGAGCGGAAGCGTTCAACGAACGGGGATGAAGTAGTTGTACACACCGTGATCCAAATCACCGGAGATCCTAGCACCGAAAGCACGGCACCTCCGCGTTCAACACACGTACGGTCAGCGTAACGTCTCCTTCTTCTTGATCCAGCAAGGCAAAGGAGAGGTTGGGGAAGAAGACTCCAGCAACAGCACGACGGCGTGGTGATGGTGGAGCTGCAGTACTCCGACATGGCTTCGCCGAGCTCTACGGAGGAGGAGGATGCGTTGGAGAGGGAGAGGGAGGTGCCAGGGCAAAGGTTGCGGCTGCCCCCTCCCCTCCCCCTTTATATATAGGCCTCTGGGGGGGGCCGGCCCTGGGAGATCTGATCTCCCAAGGGGGGCGGCGGCCAGGGAGGTTTCCCTCCCCCCAAGCCATCTAGGAGGTGCCTTCCACCACTAGGACTCCTCCCTTTTGGAACCCTAGGCGCATGGGCCCCTTTGGGGCTGGTTCCGCTTGGCCCATGCAGGCCAAGGCGCACCCCCTAAGGCCCATGTGGCCCACCGGGGCAGGTGGCCCCACCTGGTGGACCCCCGGGACCCCTCCGGTGGTCCCGGTACAATACCGATAACACCGAAACTTGTCCCGATGGCCGAAATAGCACTTCCTATATATAATTCTTTACCTCCGGACCATTCCGGAACTCCTCGTGACGTCCGGGATCTCATCCAGGACTCCGAACAACATTCGGGTTACTGCATATACATATCTTCACAACCCTAGCGTCACCGAACCTTAAGTGTGTAGACCCTACGGGTTCGGGAGACATGCAGACATGACCGAGAAGACTCTCGGGCAATAACCAACAGCGGGATCTGGATACCCATGTTGGCTCCCACATGCTCCACGATGATCTCATCGGATGAACCACGATGTCGAGGATTCAGTTAATCCCGTATACGATTCCCTTTGTGAATCGGTATTTTACTTGCCCGAGATTCGATCGTCGGTATCCCAATACCTCGTTCAATCTCGTTACCGGCAAGTCACTTTTCTCGTACCGTAATGCATGATCCCGTGATCAAACACTTTGATCACATTGAGCTCATTATGATGATGCATTACCGAGAGGGCCCGGTGATACCTCTCCGTCAAGCGGAGTGACAAATCCCAGTCTCGATCCATGTCAACCCAACAGACACTTTCAGAGATACCCGTAGTATACCTTTATAGTAACCCAGTTACGTTGTGACGTTTGGCACACCCAAAGCACTCCTACGGTATCCGGGAGTTACACGATCTCATGGTCTAAGGAAAGGATACTTGACATTGGAAAACTCTAGCAAACGAACTATGCGATCTTATGCTATGTTTAGGATTGGGTCTTGTCCATCACATCATTCTCCTAATGATGTGATCCCGTTATCGATGACATCCAATGTCCATAGTCAGGAAACCATGACTATCTGTCGATCAACGAGCTAGTCAACTAGAGGCTCACTAGGGACATATTGTTGTCTATTATTCACACATGTATTACGATTTCCGGATAACACAATTATAGCACGAATAAAGACAATTATCATGAATAAGGAAATATAATAATAATGCTTTTATTATTGCCTCTAGGGCATATTTCCAACAGTCTCCCACTTGCACTAGAGTCAATAATCTAGTTACATTGTGATGAATCGAACACCCATAGAGTTCTGGTGCTGATCATGTTTTGCCTTAGGGAGAGGTTTAGTCAACGGATCTGCGACATTCAGATCCGTGTGCACTTTACAAATTTCTATGTCTCCATCTTGAACATTTTCACGAATGGAGTTGAAGCGACGCTTGATGTGCCTGGTCTTCTTGTGAAACCTGGGCTCCTTTGCAAGTGCAATAGCTCCAGTGTTGTCACAGAAGAGCTTGATTGGCCCCGACGCATTGGGTATGACTCTGAGGTCGGTGATGAACTCCTTCACCCAAATTGCTTCATGTGCTGCCTCCGAGGCTGCCATGTACTCCGCTTCACATGTAGATCCCGCCACGACGCTTTGCTTGCAACTGCACCAGCTTACTGCCCCACCATTCAAAATATACACGTATCCGGTTTGTGACTTAGAGTCATCCAGATCTGTGTCGAAGCTAGCGTCGACGTAACCTTTTACGACGAGCTCTTCGTCACCTCCATAAACGAGAAACATGTCCTTAGTCCTTTTCAGGTACTTTAGGATATTCTTGACCGCTGTCCAGTGTTCCTTGCCGGGATTACTTTGGTACCTTCCTACCAAACTTACGGCAAGGTTTACATCAGGTCTGGTACACAGCATGGCATACATAATAGAACCTATGGCTGAGGCATAGGGGATGACACTCATCTCTTCTATATCTTCTGCCATGGTCGGACATTGAGCTGAGCTCAATTTCACACCTTGTAACACAGGTAAGAACCCCTTCTTAGATTGATCCATATTGAACTTCTTCAATATCTTATCAAGGTATGTGCTTTGTGAAAGACCTATGAGGCGTCTCGATCTATCTCTATAGATCTTGATGCCTAATATATAAGCAGCTTCTCCAAGGTCCTTCATTGAAAAACTTTTATTCAAGTAGGCCTTAATGCTATCCAAGAGTTCTATATCATTTCCCATCAAAAGTATGTCGTCTACATATAATATGAGAAATGCTATAGAGCTCCCACTCACTTTCTTGTAAACACAGGCTTCTCCATAAGTCTGTGTAAACCCAAACGCTTTGATCATCTCATCAAAGCGAATGTTCCAACTCCGAGATGCTTGCACCAGCCCATAAATCGAGCGTTGGAGCTTGCACACCTTGTCAGCATTCTTAGGATCGACAAAACCTTCCGGCTGCATCATATACAATTCTTCCTTAAGGAAACCATTAAGGAATGCCGTTTTGACGTCCATTTGCCATATCTCATAATCGTAGAATGCGGCAATTGCTAACATGATTCGGACGGACTTCAGCTTCGCTACCGGTGAGAAAGTCTCATCATAGTCAACCCCTTGAACTTGTCGATAACCCTTAGCGACAAGCCGAGCTTTATAGATGGTCACATTACCATCCGCGTCTGTCTTCTTCTTAAAGATCCATTTATTTTCTATCGCTCGCCGTTCAACGGGCAAGTCAGTCAAAGTCCATACTTCGTTTTCATACATGGATCCTATCTCGGATTTCATGGCTTCCAGCCATTTGTCGGAATCCGGGCCCGCCATTGCTTCCTCATAGTTCGAAGGTTCACCGTTGTCTAACAACATGATTTCCAAGACAGGGTTGCCGTACCACTCTGGTGCGGAACGTGTCCTTGTGGACCTTCGAATTTCAGTAGGAGCTTGATTAGAAGCATCTTGATCATCATCATTAATTTCCTCTCTAGTCGGTGCAGGCACTTCAGAAACGTTTTCTTGAGTTTCGCCAATTTCCGGTTCAAGAGGTAACACTTCATCAAGTTCTACTTTCCTCCCACTTACTTCTTTCGAGAGAAACTCTTTCTCTAGAAAGGATCCATTCTTGGCAACAAAGATCTTGCCTTCGGATCTGAGGTAGAAGGTATACCCAACAGTTTCTTTAGGGTATCCTATGAAGACGCATTTTTCCGACTTGGGTTCGAGCTTTTCAGGTTGAAGTTTCTTGACATAAGCATCGCATCCCTAAACTTTTAGAAACGACAGCTTAGGTTTCTTCCCAAACCATAATTCATACGGTGTCGTCTCAACGGATTTCGACGGAGCCCTATTTAAAGTGAATGCGGCAGTCTCTAAAGCATAGCCCCAAAAAGATAGCGGTAAGTCGGTAAGAGACATCATAGATCGCACCATATCTAATAGAGTGCGATTACGATGTCCGGACACACCATTACGCTAAGGTGTTCCAGGCGGCGTGAGTTGTGAAACTATTCCACATTTTCTTAAGTGTGTGCCAAATTCGTGACTCAAGTATTCTCCTCCACGATCTGATCGTAGAAACTTGATCTTTTTATCACGTTGATTTTCAACCTCACTCTGAAATTCCTTGAACTTTTCAAAGGTCTCAGACTTGTGTTTCGTTAAGTAGACATACCCATATCTACTCAAGTCATCAGTGAGGGTGGGAACATAACGATAGCCACCGCGAGCCTCAACACTCATTGGACCGCACACATCGGTATGTATGATTTCCAATAAGTTGGTTGCTCGCTTCATTGTTCCTGAGAACGGAGTCTTGGTCATTTTACCCATGAGGCATGGTTCGCACGTGTCAAATGATTCATAATCAAGAGACTCTAAAAGTCCATCTGCATGGAGCTTCTTCATGCGTTTGACACCTATGTGACCAAGGCGGCAGTGCCACAAATATGTGGGACTATTGTTATCAACTTTAACTCTTTTGGTATTCACACTATGAATATGTGTATCATCACGTACGAGATTCATTAAGAATAAACCATTAACCATCGGAGCATGACCATAAAACATATCTCTCATATAAATAGAACAACCATTATTCTCGGATTTAAATGAGTAGTCATCTCGAATTAAACGAGATCCAGACACAATGTTCATGCTCAAACTTGGCACTAAATAACAATTATTGAGGTTTAAAACTAATCCCGTAGGTAAATGTAGAGGCAGCGTGCCGACGGCGATCACATCGACCTTGGAACCATTCCCGACGCGCATAGTCACCTCGTCCTTCGCCAGTCTCCGTTTATTCCGCAGCTCCTGCTTTGAGTTACAAATGTGAGCAACTACACCGGTATCAAATACCCAAGAGCTACTACGAGTACTGGTAAGGTACACATCAATTACATGTATATCACATATACCTTTGGTTTTGCCGGCCTTCTTGTCCGCTAAGTATTTGGGGCAGTTCCGCTTCCAGTGACCACTTCCCTTGCAATAAAAACACTCAGTCTCGGGCTTGGGTCCATTCTTTGGCTTCTTCCCGGCAACTTGCTTATCGGGCGCGGCAACTTCCTTGCCGTCCTTCTTGAAGTTCTTTTTACCCTTGCCCTTCTTGAACTTAGTGGTTTTATTCACCATCAACACTTGATGCTCCTTCTTGATTTCTACCTCTGCTGATTTCAGCATAGCATATACCTCAGGAATGGTCTTTACCATCCCCTGCATATTGTAGTTCATCACAAAGCTCTTGTAGCTAGGTGGAAGCGACTGGAGGATTCTGTCAATGACCGCTTCATCCGGGAGATTAACTTCCAGTTGAGTCAAGCGGTTGTGCAACCCAGACATTTTGAGTATGTGTTCACTGACAGAGCCATTTTCCTCCATCTTACAGCTAAAGAATTTGTCGGAGACTTCATATCTCTCGACCCGGGCATGAGCTTGGAAAACCATTTTCAGCTCTTCGAACATCTCATATGCTCCATGTCTCTCAAAACGCTTTTGGAGCCCCGGCTCTAAGCTGTAAAGCATGCCGCACTGAACGAGGGAGTAATCATCACAGCGTGACTGCCAAGTGTTCATAACGTCTTGTTCTGCAGGGAGAATAGGTGCGTCACCCAGCGGTGCTTGTAGGACATAATCTTTCTTGGCAGCTATGAGGATGATCCTCAGGTTCCGGACCCAGTCCGTATAGTTGCTAGCATCGTCTTTCAGCTTGGTTTTCTCTAGGAACGCGTTGAAGTTGAGGACTACGTTGGCCATTTGCTCTACAAGACATATTGTAAAAAATTTAGACTAAGTTCATGATAATAACGTTCATTTAATCAAATCATTTAATGAACTCCCACTTAGATAGACATCCCTCTTCTAGTCATCTAAGTATTACATGATCCGAGTCAACTAGGCCGTGTCCGATCATCACGTGAGACGGACTAGTCAACATCGGTGAACATCTTCATGTTGATCGTATCTTCTATACGACTCATGCTCGACCTTTCGGTCTTCTGTGTTCCGAGGCCATGTCTGTACATGCTAGGCTCGTCAAGTCAACCTAAGTGTTTTGCGTGTGTAAATCTGTCTTACACCAGTTGTATGTGAACGTTAGAATCTATCACACCCGATCATCACGTGGTGCTTCGAAACAACGAACTGTCGCAACGGTGCATAGTTAGGGAGAACACTTTCTTGAAATTATTATGAGGGATCATCTTATTTACTACCGTTGTTCTAAGTAAACAAGATGCAAAACATGATAAACATCACATGCAATCAAATAATAAACGTGACATGATATGGCCAATATCACATAGCTCCTTCGATCTCCATCTTGGGGCTCCATGATCATCTTGTCACCGGCTTGACACCATGATCTTCATCATCATGATCTTCATCATCGTGTCTCCATGAAGTTGCTCGCCAACTATTACTTCTACTACTATGGCTAACGCGTTTAGCAATAAAGTAAAGTAATTTACATGGCGTTTCTCAATGACACGCAGGGGGGCGAAAGAAAGCGAGACTCCTCAATAGTGTCAAGGACCGAGATGACAGTTTTACAATTGTTTTCACGAGTACTGAGGGGAATGACACGTCGTCTCCAACTTTTGAGATTTGAGCGGGAAACTTTTAGGGCGGTAGCCAAGGTGAGCGCATGGCTTGCTCTTGAATGGGCCGCAACCCAGGCCGTTCGGATAACGTTGTGGCAATCAGGTCTAAGGGCCCATCTATTTTCAAAGCGAAAAAGGGCGGGACGCGGAATGACGGTGTCGATGTTGATGAGGAGGGGAACATGATCCGAGATATAGCGGGTGAGGGATGCTATCATGGTGTTAGGGAAAAGGATATCCCAGTCAACGTTGATAAAAACACGGTCTATTTTTTCAAGGGTGGGTTGGTCCCTTTTGCTAGACCAAGTGTAGCTGCGGTCCAGCAAGGAAGCTCAATGAGGCCAAGCCGATGGATAAAGGCGTTGAACAGGTCGGCCTCGGATTGGCGAAAGGAGGCCGTGTTTTTGTCCGTAGGGAATCTTAACAGATTAAAGTCGCCAAGGATGATCCAAGGGGTCGGCGTTTGGGGAGCAAAGGACTCAAGTTCGTCAAGAAAGAGCTCTTTTAGGCCATGATCCGTAGGGGTGTAGACGTTTGTGATGGCAATGGGATGGGGAGAGGCGAGGCAGGAGGCCGTCGAGGTCTGCGAATATGCTCCGGTGTTGGAAGAAATGAGGGAGAAGTGCGAGGAAGAGAAAGCTGAGAGCATGCCTCCGGCCGAGCCAGTGGCAGGGAGGGCGTGAGTGAGGTCGAGGTTTTTGGGGAGGAAGGACCGTTGTTTGAGGGGAGGGAGGGAGCTAAGCTTGGTTTCCTGCAGGAAGCAAGCGTGGGGGTTAATGGCAATGAGCTCAGATAAAACGTCGGAGCACTTTTGCTTGTGGCCAAGGCCGCGCACGTTCCAGGAGCAGAATTTGAACGACAAATTAACCATAGATTAAGAGTGGGGCACCGTGAAAGCGAATTACAGGGTTCGGGTAGCACAGGCGCTTAACAGAAGGGGCGGGTGGCAGCCAACTAGGACATTTTTGGAGCCCGAAACCAATCTCGAAAAGAAAAACACCATTGCCAGATGGGCAGATACGGCCAAAGCAGCTAATAGGGGGGAGACGACTGTGGCGAGGAGCCGGCACCCGCAGAACAGCAGCATGTCTCACGGCGCCGCAGAACAGCAGCATGTCTCCAAGTATTGTAATCAGCTCTAGAACCCTAGCTGCTTGGTAGAATTAGATCGGTCCAAGAAAAGGGAGTGCGTTCTGAGCTTCGCAAATATGCAAAAATCATAATGCTTGTGCGTGCATGGCGGTGAGCATTTCAGCATTTTCATGTT
This sequence comes from Aegilops umbellulata, assembly GCA_032464435.1. NCBI lineage: Eukaryota > Viridiplantae > Streptophyta > Magnoliopsida > Poales > Poaceae > Aegilops > Aegilops umbellulata. Next base: position 365,666,317 of record CP136054.1, on the reverse strand, counting down.
TGCAAGCTCTAGATCTAGGCAGTTCATAGTATTTTGCGTTGATTATCTGTTGTAATATGCATTTATTTGTTTTATTTTCTACTAGAACTAAGGTTCAAGATCCAACTTTGGATTAACAAAGTCATCTACCGGCCAAAATAAATTTTCAACGACTTAAAAAGCAACAAATAAAACGGACAAGGATACAATGTGTTGTGCAAAGCATCAATCAGATACCAAGCAAAAATGTAGAGAGTAAAGCACAAGCACTGCTACATCACACCCATAATCTGTTTTTCTCTCCATTTCATGCATTGCCACTTGCATCCAAATTTGATGACCTTTACAGGCTACATCACACTAGAAGAATTCAAACTAAAAACTGGATAGAACATGGCGCCCGGGTCCGGTCACCCTTTCTGGTCTGGTGGAAGAATCAGGATGACAGCAAAACAAGCAACAAATTGTGGAGATATAGAAGAAGTCATGGATGGGAGTTTTCAGCAACACAGTTGGTTAATAGGCCGATCAGGTAGCACTGCAGATTTGAATGTAAGCTAGCAGAGAAAACATATCTAAGGCCCTGTTTGGAATAGAGGATAAAAAAAGTAGGAACGGAGGAACGACAGAAATAGGAAAAGGTTTGTAGGTGATAGATGCACAGTTTCAGTTTCTAACAGAAGACACGATCCTCTGCTTTATTCATGTTTCCCCTTCTCAGATTGTGCATGGTCATCATTTTGTTATGAGATACTACTTACTAGCCAGTGGGAAATCTCAACTTCTGAAGGAGCATGTATTTTATAATTTTCTAGAGTGAGTTGGTTGAGTAAATCCGCTGTCGGTATATTTGCCATATATTTCTGGGCAGCCATGCCATTGACCTCGTTAATGCTGGAGGCAATCTGCTCTATCTCATACCAAAAATCCATCACAGCTGGGGTAAAATTCCTTCCAAAGTATGGCCATCCCACCCACACATCAGAAATGGTGGAGCAATGTTGATGGTGAATGGATTGGAGAACAGGCCAATACTGAATATCTAAGGGAGCAGCAATGGTACTATCTACAGGGACAACAATTACCACATGCCAATACCTGGCACACAGATTGGACTCCACTCGTGGACACCAGACAATAGGACATCAAGAGTAAGTTCATGGCACAACAGTCAATTCGAGTGTAGTATAAATCATCGTCTTCTGCTGCTGCCGCGACAGTGAATGCCAAAGGTTCTTATCTTAGCCTTGCAGTGATGAACTAATTAATATCAACATGAATAATCTACTCCCTTGCAAATTATTTTGGTTACTTTGTTAGAGAATCCAAAATTTTGATATTCGTGCATTGTAGAAACTTTCAGAGAAGCTGGGGTATTTCTCAGTAGAGGTAATCATTTGCAACAGCAAAATGTGTAGTATGACAGAAGGTTTATTTAGCATTATATGACAGAAGATTTATTAGGTAGAAGAAGTAATCGAATTAGTACATTTCAAAGAAAAAAATGGCATTGCGTATAATGCTGAATTGCTATTACCCTTTGATGGGGCCTGTACAGCACAAGAGAACTTTACCACAGGCCAATGGATATATCCTTGGCACACAGACTGGAATAAGAGACGAGAGGAAATGTTTTTTCTTTCTTTTAGGTGAAGGATACAATCTTCAAACTTCAGCATATATATATACATCACATGATCACAACACTGCACTTAAAAATATGATTACATAATCTTCCTATGTCCTACAGTAAGTTCAAGAGACAACAGAAAATTTAACTGTACAAATCATCTTCTTCAGCTGCCGTGGTAGAGGATGCGAAAGGATCTGTCGCAGTGGTAGTGCCTGCCGCCGGTTGATCAGCGAACCGGAACTCGGTGCCTAAACCACGGGACTGCTGCAGCGTCTGAGCAAAGGCCTGGTATTTGCGAATATCAGCATCGCTCACACTCCAGCGTGCATACCTCATACTCTCCTCGAAGTGAGCAGCCTTGATCTCGTCCACCTCATCTTCCTCCATGGCTTTAGGGTTTTCCTTCAGCCGCCTCTCCTTTTCCATGTACTTCTCGATGTTCTCTCTGATGGCATATTTGCATGCACGCTGGCAGATCTCCGTGATGTCTGCGCCGCTGAACCCTTGCGTGTATTTGGCGAGCGCATTCAGGTCGACGTCCTTGGCCACAGGAGACTTCCTGAGGCAGGCTCTGAAGATCTGAAGCCTGGATTCAACGTCAGGCAGAGGAATGTAGATAAGCTGATCAAGGCGCCCCGGCCTCAGCAAGGCAGGGTCTATGATGTCTGGCCTGTTGGTAGCGCCGATGATGAACACGGTTTTCTTGGCATTCATTCCGTCCATCTCGGTAAGAAGCTGATTCAGCACCCTATCAGCGGCACCTCCGGCGTCGCCGGTGCTGTTTCCTCTCTGGGTGGCAATTGAGTCAAGCTCATCGAAGAAGAGGACACATGGTGCTGACTGCCTGGCCTTGTCGAAAATCTCACGCACATTGGCCTCGCTCTCACCAAACCACATGGTAAGCAGCTCAGGTCCTTTGATGCTGATGAAGTTAGCCTGGCACTCGTTAGCAATCGCCTTGGCCAACAAGGTCTTGCCGCAGCCCGGAGGGCCGTAGAACAGAACACCTTTGGAGGGAGACATGCCAAACTTCTCAAACTTCTCTGGGTACTCCACCGGATACTGGACGGTCTCCTGCAGCTCCCTTTTGACACCCTCCAGACCGCCAACATCTTCCCAAGAGACATTTGGAACTTCCACGACAGTTTCACGAAGGGCGGAAGGGTTGCTTGTCCCTAGTGCAGTCTTGAAATGGTCGTTCGTGACAGCCATAGAATTCAGTATCTCCGCATCAATGGTGTCATCCTCGAGGTCAATAACATCCATCTTCTCGCGAATGCACTGGAGGGCAGCCTCTGTACAAAGGGCAGCAAGATCAGCGCCGACATACCCATGAGTGTCCCTCGAGACATGCTCCAGTTCAACATCTTCAGCTAGCTTCATGTTTTTGGTGTGAATCCGGAGAACCTCAAGCCGGCCAACTTCATCGGGGACTCCAATGTCGAGCTCCCGGTCAAACCTGCCAAACCTTCTGAGAGCAGGGTCGATGCTGTTCGGGCGGTTGGTTGCACCCATGACAATAACATGTGCGCGGGACTTGAGCCCATCCATGAGAGTGAGGAGCTGTGAGACGATACGCCTTTCGACCTCTCCGTTGGTCTTGTCTCTCTTTGGTGCTATGGAGTCGATCTCATCGATGAAGATGATGGCCGGCGCATTCTTCTCGGCCTCTTCAAACGCCTTCCTGAGGTTGCTCTCGCTCTCTCCGGCCATCTTCGACATGATCTCCGGGCCATTGATCAGGAAGAAGAAGGCCCCTGTTTCATTAGCCACAGCTCTGGCAATGAGGGTCTTGCCGGTCCCAGGTGGCCCATACAGCAAGATGCCCTTTGGAGGCTTCACACCGATGCACTTGAACAGCTGGGGGTGGCGCAGTGGGAGCTCAACCAGCTCTCTGATCTGGGCCATCTGCTTCCTGACTCCACCGACATCGTCGTAGCCGACGTCGTCGAGCCTCTCCTCGTCCTCCCGCTTGACAGGCTCGCCGTCACAGAAAATCTCTGTGTCAGAGGCGACTATGCAGTACTCCGCGGGGTCGGTCTCCACAACCTTGAACTCCACGCTCGTCATGCCGCCCCTCACCAGGAACAGGTCTCCTTTCCTGAGGGGACGATAGGCCTCGAGGAAGTAGGGTCTCAGGAAGGCGTCGAACAGGTTTCCGGCGATCCCCTCGACGGTGTCGTCGACGGGGAGCACGTGCACGCGCTTCCCGTAATTGACGTCCGGGCACTGATGGACGGAGACGACGTCGCCGAGCCGGACCCTCAGGTTCTTCCGGACGACCTTGTTCATCCGGACCTTGGTCTTGTCGCATGTGTCGTCTGGGAGTAGAATGCAGACCGTGTCCTTCCGCTTCTTGCCCTTGAGCAGGACGATGTCGCCGTGGAAGAGCTCGAGGCTGTCCATGGTGTCCGGGTGCAGGGCGACGGTGGAGTTCTCGTCGTTGGTCGCCTCGTCGACCACCAGCCGGTTCGGCGACTTCTTCCTCTCCAGGATCGCCGTGGAGTAGTCCTTCTTCCCGCTCGCATCGCCCTGGCTCGCCATGGGATGAGACGCGAGTCTGTCTCGATTCGATTGTTTTCCTTGGGAAAGTGGACAAACGATCCTTGGATCCTTGGTCTCGTGGTGCGATGTGCGGAGGAATTTGAGGGGATCGGCAGGCCTTTATAGCATCTTCCTCCCTGTTCCTGGAGTAGGGGGTTGGTGTCGGAGTTGTATAGTCCGAGTTGAAAGGGAGGAGGAATCCGGCGTCCCGACGGGGTGGGTCTTCTGCGGCCATGGGACGTGAAGGAGAGTCCAGTCCAGGTAGGAGACGGTCGATCGAGGAAGACTCGGTGTCAGGCTCAGGACCCCGCTAATCTGAACCTGGAGATAACTGAAGAAATCGACACCGAGACACGGACTGAAGAAACGGCGCAGGAAGAGAACAACGATCTGATGGACGGCTACGATTGAAGCTCGCCAGATCAACGAACGGCTCACGTCGAAGCTCAGCTCCCCTGTTTACCGTCCGACGAATTTAACTTTTTTTATTTTTTTTATTAAATGAAGGAGGACCCCGACTTCTGTATTTGGACGATGCATGCAGCCACTTTATTAATTATTCACACAAGACCTTACAAAGTCATACAACAGTCAGACTAGAGCCACCGTCTAGGCAACATCTGTCGCTACTTCTATCCAGTTGATGAAGGGATGTTGATAGTCTGGGCCTAATACCAAAACAGACCTCGCAGCTAAACTTACCATCTAAGACCTGAGGTCCCAACCAGGACGCCTGCCGGGTATGGGGACCCACCAGTCCGGCGCACTTCTCAACCAGGACGCCTGCCGGGTATGAGGCCGCCGCAGCCACCTGTCATCAATCCATTTTAGTGTTGTATTGCTGCATCAACCTTGCCCGGTCTAGCTGCCATCGACGCCACCACGACGCCAGACAGCGCCACCTCCCTGCGCGAGTCCATCTCCGGCATCAGACGTCGAGTCTTCACGGCGCCATGCCGCCGAGATCCGCCGTTATCAATGTGTAAGCTGAAGCACCGCTCCACCAAAAAGCCTTCTAGGACAGAAGATGAGCGAAATGTGGTCAGCTATTGAGCGAAATGGTCCGACAAATTTAACAGTTAACTGAAGCGTGTTCACTGCTTTTCAGTTAACTGCCGTCACCTTTACCGTCGGTCATTTCCTGCCCTTAAGTAGCTCGCGCATCATCTTTTTCTCCAAGTATTGCAACTAGCTCTAGAACCCTGGCTACTTGGTAGAATTAGATCGGTCCAAGAAAGGGGAGTGCATTCTGAGCTTTGCAAATATGCAGATCATAATGGTCGTGTGCGCGACGGTGCGCACTGCGGCATTTTCCTGTTTTCAATCTCTACCAGGTCTAGGCAGTTCATAGTATTTTGCGTTGATTATCTGTTATATTATTTATTTTTTGAAACAAGGCAAAAGACTTGCCATTTACATTGGTTAAAGAGAAGTTTGTGAGACAGATGCCACTCAAGCGGCATAAACGCTAACTAATTACTCTTGCGGCATTACATTACTCAAATGCTTGGCACCCTCAATAGCCCAAAGCGATGCCTCATCCTTAATAAGGCTAACAATCACGGCCACCAATACCGCTTTATTTTTAAAGACACGTGTGTTCCTTTCTTTTCAAATCTTCCATCCAACAAGGTGGATCAAAGATGAGAGAGCCTTTCTTTGGTGTGCAATGTTGATGATTCCTTGCCGCCAAGCTTTAACCATGGGGAAGATATGCAATTCGTCATGTCAACTTGAAAATCCAGCCATGAGAACACCTCCTTCCAAACGTGAGTTGCAAACCGACACTTGAACAGGAGGTGGGGCGCCGATTCCTGCACTTGGCTACAAAGAGGGCATTGATCGCAATTGGGCCATCCTCTACGTTGAAGCCTATCCGCTGTCCAAATCCTGTTATGAGTGACCAACCAAGCAAAAAAATTGCATTTGAGGGTTGACCAAACCTTCCACACATATCCTGCAAGGGTGAACGGAGATGTCCAGCAAATTGGGCCTTGTAAGCCGATTATGCAGTGTAGGTCCCGTCATTAGTAAGCTTCCAGATAATAGAATCATGAACTCCAGGTTGTATGTTGACATTGGCTAGCTTTTTCCAGAAAGTGGCGAATTGTTGAATGTAAGCAAGCGTCATCCCATGTTGCCCTCCGCCAGAAAACAAGCAAAAATCACACCCATAGTCTATTTTTCTCCCCATTTCCTGCATTGCCACCTGCATCCAAACTTGATGGCGTTTACAGGCCACACCACACTCAAAGGTCAAGAGGAATTCAAAACTAAAAACTGGATACAACATGGCGCCCTGGTCCGGTCACCCTTTCTGGCCTGGTGGAAGAATCAGGATAACAGCAAAACAAGCACAGATTGTCAAGATATAGAGAAAGTCATGGATGGGAGTTTTCAGCAACACAGTTGGTTAATAGGCCGATCCGATAGCACAACAGATTCCAATGTAGCATATCTAAGTAATTACATTGCACCAGTCAGCCCAGGTACAGGATGCTCTAGAACTTGTCTATGATGATGCCATCTCTGACAACCTCATACGCATCGCGGCTGCGCGTCTTCTTCATGCCGGCAGTGAAATGGACCTTTGAACCCTCGGTCTTGATGGAGGTCACCTTGGTCCATACAAGCACCTTGGTCTTCATGCCCTCGATGTCGGAAAGCTTTCCCTTCTCGAGGTAGCCGGTCACACAGGTGAAGAACCGCACCACCGATGAGTCCTTGTACCCGACGTCACAAGCTGACGGGATGTACACTGTCAGCTTCTTTGTCTCTTCATTGAACTCGTAATTAGTTGTGTCCCGTGGGAAGAGGCCTGCTGGCATGTCATATTCTTTGAGAAGATCTGGTAATGCTTTCTGCAGCTTCCCTGCGACCAAGACACGTTGCACTCAGGTCAGCACTCAGATCAGTAAACGTTGGAAATTTCAGCCTTCTCAACATGCAAAGGCTTTTGCCTGTTTTGCTTGCTTCAGAAGCAATTTTTGTTGCAAGACAATCAGACAGAGAGAAAGGAACAAAACAACAAGGCGGCTATGCCTCTAAATAGATGGGGAGCCAGAGTAAGACCATGAGCACAATCCTCAAGGTAATCTCTCATGAACGCCTTCCTCGCAATGCAGATGGACCCTTAGGGTGTGTTTGCTTCCTGTCACCAACCAGAATGTCATGGGTTGGACCCGCTCCTGGACCTCGTTCCAGCGTTTAGTTCGTAACCAGGATGGAACCCACTCGTTCCCTGCGGCCGAATATTCGGCTGAGATCCGGAACCGAGCGATACCTCCGAATCGAAGGAATTACAAGGAACCGCTCGTTCTCTCCCTTTCCTCTCCCGTAACCCGGCCCTATCCCCTCCCTCTCTGTGCGCCGCCGCTCTCTCGTCTTGCCCCTCCCTCTCAGGTGCGCCGCCACTCTCTCATCTCGCCCCTCCCTCTCCGGTGCGCCGCCACTCCCTCGTCGCCCCTCCCTCTCCGGTGCGCTGCCTGTCCCTCATCTCTCTTCCTCCCTTAGATCTGCACCACCACTCGATATGCGCTGCTGTCGACTCACCATCTCTCTCTGTCGATCTGCAGCACAAAAAGGGAAGAAAATGGGGTGCTAGGAAGAAGAGGAACACGTGCGGACGGCGAGCAGCTGCGTGGCTGCTGTTGCAGCTGGGCTACAGCACCGGTAGAGGCTACAGCAGCGGCTGCAATCTTCCTCCTTGAATATGCTTGGCTCTACAGATTTTACTGCCTGTAGCTACGAGAGAGATGGAGAGGATATTGAGATGACACTCGTGGTTGCTTTTTGATTAAAGTTTGGTGTTCTATGCTGTTCAAACTAGTACCATATCCTTTGCAAGGATTGTTAGTTTCTCTGAAGTAAAATAGGCACACTCAAATTGCTATTGTCTGCTACTCCTACATCTTTGTAATAACTAGCAAGATGCCCGTGCATTGCACGGAACATCACGATGCATTTTTTTACAAAACACCTGTTGTGATTAACCCATGCGGGAGTAATCCCATGTGTAAAAACTAATGATATCTCGAGAAAGAGGAGAGATAAGGTGAGGAGGAGTGAGGCGTGGTGGTGATTGATGGTCGGACTGAGCGGAGGCATGGGGATGGACGACACCGACAGTGGCCACCATGCTAGATTATTCAAGAGACTTCCTTTTTTAATTACTCAACAATTAGGTTGTGGGAGATAAGGATGAACGAGGAAAGGGCTTATCTGCAAATGTGGAGAGAGGTGCGGGTATCTTTTTGCAAGATTGCCATAGTTTGCTTTCTATCCGTCAGATATAGATCGGACGGTCTATATTGCAAGATGGCAGACACACCATCATCACCAACTCGGTTTTTTATAAGAGTAGAGATTAGTGGAGCCATTGTTTTTTTAAATGATGTTGTTTTCCTTGCAAATATAAACAAAATGCTGCTGAAATTTTGTATTTTTGTTATTCCGTTCTTCATTCCGTGCTTCCGAACCGAACACATGAACGGAACCATTTCATTCTACTTTTTGCTCGTACCGAACATAGGGCCGGAACCAACCCGTTCCTCTGGAATGGAACCATTCCATTCCATGACAGTTGGTTCCTGAACCAAACACACCCTTACTAGCATTACTTTACATAGATGTGACTTAAGTCATGGTTCTCAAAACTGTCATTTTGAGCAATCAAAATATGTCACCTGAAGGACTGAAATTGATGTTTATTTAAAGCAAACAAAATAATACAACAAATGGGTTACCGATAAGGGCATAAACTCATAAGAGAGTTGTAGGATAATTCTGGCATGCCTTTGGTATTCAAGAATACATCATCATGATAATGCTTTGTTTCTAGTGAACACAATTAAACCCACACTTTTGGTTATCACATAAGGGAACTAGCATTAACTGGGTACTAGGCCACAGGGCATATGAAATATGAGTGGATATTTTCCTGCAAGGCACCACTAGTTCACTCATCAAAACCTTGTACACCTCCAAAAACTAACAAATGCTGCCCCTTCCAGATTTACTCCAATAAAATAAACAATCTGCTATATTATTTTTCCCAAAAAAGGATGGTGCATAACTGGTACGTGATATATTTTCAATTATCTGAATATGTCTTGGTTTTCTCTTACTCCCTCCATTTCAAAATAAGCGTCCTTTTAGCCTCTCCAAGTTTAGTCAAAATAACTGTCCTTCTACACTTCCAAAGTTCCAATGCAATTTTAGCCAATGTCTTCCTACTTGCCTTTAAAAATGTCATAAAAAAGAGTGTGCTTGCAAGGCCTTGCTTTGTGGAGGAAAAGGAGAACTTAATGACTTTGTGAGGAAAAAGAGATGGGACATATAGACATGTCACCAACACTCTAAATTTGTGTGCCCAGCTCTAAAAGACTAAAATATACATCTTTTTATCATTCTGAAACGGAGGGAGCACATGTTAGCGCCTTAAAATTATAGATGGTCATTGCTCAATATTACTAACGCACAGCTTTCAGAAATATCGGGAACGTAAATAAACCACAACCACATACAAATCACAATTTTAAGAGGTCCCGTTTAGTTATGAAGTGTAACGAGCATTGCTATTTTCTATCCATACTAGATATCGATGTGCATCAGCTAATGAGCTTCATCAAAATTTATATACTAAGAAATATATTGTGCCATACTTATAAAGTTATAATAGTTAACTTTTAAATACTGCTGGAGTGTTGTACCAGCAGTATACCATATAGTACTATATCGTATGGATATTTGCTATAACATAGTTTGCCATTAGGAAATACAGAATAGACATGGCATACCTTTGATCTTGTTCACCATCCATTTAGCTCCCCCGCCAATACTGGAAGAGACCGACTGGATTCAAAATGTAGATAATGTTATGTTAGAAGCTGGAACTGCATATAGAGCTTTGGCTTACCTATAAGCAGGATCTGGAAATACAACATAAATAATCAAAACAGTGGGAGATGCTTCACATAGTACATTCATATTGATACTGAAAAAATACTGAAGTAAGATAAGTTACTGGAAAATAAAAATCTTCCAAGGCTACAAACCTAACAGCAGAACATAACAGAGGTAACTAGTATTATCACTAATGTGCAACGCTGCGGACATGTGTATTTGGTAGGAAGCACCGCACCAAAATAGCCTGACACACCTTCAGGGGTGATTTTCGTACGGGTAGATAAACTCATTTATAAATTATAACGATTCATTAGCTTAGATCCCAATATACAAAATTTAATAGCATGGTTTTGCTTGTCTTTCATGGATTATTCCTCGAGTCAAAATTCTTAACAATCATGCCAGAGTTTCAGGAATCAGAATGTGAGGTTACCTGACCCGGTAGCATGAGCTGGAAACAATAAGTATTTATTGGTTCTTTAGTTATACTTATGCTATAGGAAAGTGGTTAAGAATTTCCTCTGCTGTGTCAATCAGTAGCCATTCGTAACTCCATGAAGGAAACCATGGACATCCTTCGTATAATAAATACTATTACAAGTTTAAATACACATGTAGCAAAGAAATATCGAGCTAAACATCTTCAGTATGGCCCAAAAGATAAAGAGGAGAGAGACAATGTGCACATTCAAGGACTTGCAAATACTATCCTGTCTATATTGGTACTGGAAACATTAAATCACATGAAAGAGACCAAATAGGCGAATGCATATTCATGCACTAGTACAGCCTAACATAAATGATAAATCGACAACCCATGCGAGGTTACAGGTAGACCCTGCCTACAAGGTTCATGCTGAATCACATCTTTCCCTGTAAACCCAATCTAGTTGAGTCAATTACCAAGGGACTTCAACACTGGTTGGAGAATTATGACACAATAAATACATTACTTAGATCTAGAAGCAATCTCCCAGCTGAAAACCCTCGAAAGTAAAAGATGGAATCCTATTTCGGCGGCGCAAGGAAACGAATTAATCTAATACGATGCACAAATCGAAATGATCCATCCTCCTGGACATCTCGGATCCCACGGCAAACCCAGGCGAATAGTCCTCGATTTAGTCTAGCGCATCCTCGATTTAGCGGCTAAGCGCCGGCGCAGACGGCGGAGCCCTTCCTAGTGTAAACGCAGTGCAGGCCAGGGATTGGAGTGATTACGTTGAGGTCGTCGCCGATGGAGTCGATCTCCTTGCTGGCCCTCTTGCTGAACCAGTAGCTCCCCACCTTGTTCAGCACCTGGTCCATCTCCCCCTCCTCTCCTCTTCCTGGCCCCGAATCCGAACCCCCAGTCCGCCTCGGATCGGCCGGATTCGGTTTGGATCGCCGGAATCGGAGGAAGGCGATGGAGTTGAGAGCGCTGCCGCGACCTACCGGACTTTATCTAAGCTTTACAGTGACGACGAGGCTAGTCGTGCGGCGGTGTCGCGGAGGTATCGCGGCGGTGTCGCGGAGGTATCGCGGCTGTGCACCTGGTGCATGGACTTGGGCGTATGCAAGCCGGTCAATGATGCGTTGAGATTCGGGACCGTGGGGGTGGTCTGTGGGCCGGGTTTTTCTGGTAAGGACTTTGTCTGTTTTTAACTCTCGAAGTTGACGGCGTCAGTTTAGCATATGATTGTGGGTGGCACGTCACGGGATAGAGGAGGCCACGAAACTGACGTGGTATCCTCCGAGGCTCGCAACTCCAACACAAGGACCAAACAAATGAACCCTTCACCGCGTCAAACACGCGCCCACGACTATACCTGGCCATGGGCAACCCGGCCAGGTCTTACCCACACGCCGGGCCTGGGCTTGGAAAATGAGCCCGAAGGTCAGGTCAGGCCGGGCCTGGGCCCATCGTATCTGCGATTTACTGAAGAGGCCCGAGGCTCGGCGGGCTTTTACGTTAATGGGTCGGCCTTGGGCCTGGATTCTAGGCCTGATGGCCGGCTCGGGTCGGGCTCGGGCCTAGGTTTTCTTTGTCCGGCATTATCCGGCCCGGTCGGACAGATGGCCAGGTATACCCACAACCCACCATGGGATTTTGTCGTCACGAAAACAAAATTGCCCACACACCATCCGTGCGAACACAACCATTAACAAACTCAGAAAAAGGAAGAAAGGATCACTCTCCTCTTCTCCTCTCTCTCGTCGCACGCCACTCCGGCCTTGGCGTCCACCCTCTCGTCGTCGGTTACTCTGACCCCGGCGGCCACCTCTCCCCGCCGTTGGTCACCCGACCACGGCAGCCTCCCTCCCCCCGCTCCCTTGTTCGCGAGCATGGACTCTAGTCTGGGGTCGATCGTTTCGTCCTTCTGCCACGCCGGCGAGCGGCTGATGGTCTCGGGGTTGGGCATCTCCTCGAGCTCAGAGGCGTAAAAGGCCCTGGTTCTAGTGTGTGTACTTCCGTTGGATGTCGTAACGTCGGTGAAGGCTTGGGTGCAGCCGCCCTCCAGGAAAGAGTTGTGGAGGCACAACCACGGCGTTGGGGCCAGCAAGGCCAGCCCCCCCTCCATTCGGGAGCACAAGGAGATTTCGCCAAAGACGGTCGGCAAGTGCTTCCGCTGCTACAAGGGCAGCCACTTCAAGCGTGACTGCAGCAATGACATGGGTTGCTTCCAATGTGGTTTGTTCGACCATGGATCCAAGGACTGTAAGCGGCCTTGAAGCCCCTCCTCGGGGGAGGACCTCAGGCAGCATGTGGTGGCCAAGGTGGAGCGCTTCAATCCCTGCACCCCAGCACCACATTGGCGGACCAAGTGCCCGGTCTGCCTCCCCGCCACTTGATGGAGTCAACTCCAGCAAATCTCGAGTAGGGGTCTCAAGCTGGTAGCCTTGGCACGATGGTAACATGGACACAGGATTGACCCAGGTTCAGGCTCTCTTGAAGCGATAATACTCTATGTCCTGCTTTGATTGTATTGATTTTGGATGGAGTACATGGTACATGTTGATCTACCACGAGATCATGTGTGTCTCGTCTCTAGGATGTATTGAGATTTTCATGATCTATCGACTAGCCTAGCCTCAGCTTATATGATGTATCGGAGGCCTATGATAATAGGAGTCCTAGTCGACTACATTTGTGGATAGGAGTCCTTCTCTTGTATGCTAAGTCTTGTGGAATCTTCCTTGTATGCGTCATGGGTGCCTGAAGTGGCCCAGGACGGAACCGACACGGGGAGTGCTCGGCCCAGCCCTCCTGTCCGAGAGACGACGTGGTGAGTTCCCCCTAGCCCAGGACACCATCAATAGCCCATGAACCGGTCTTCAAGTTGGGGACGCTCATCGCTTCTTTTGAACTGTTCTTCGTCTTCAGTCGTCGATCTTGAAAGTTGGTTCAACAAATTTTCCCATCGATATACGATCTCGATGATCGCTGAGGTGTATCCGAAGAGTTCATATGTAGGGCATCCGAGGAGCCCCTTCTAGGTTCCCTTAACCTTTATCAGATGTGTTGTTATTTTCACGCCACACCTCGGGTTAATTTTTTTTCGTACGACGGTATCTTCTTGCAGCCAAAGCTCCGATTTCGGATTGCATCCGAGGTGTCACAGACCACGAGCTTGCAAGCTGGTTTCCGCGCGACAATTTTTCACGGAATATTTCGGATGTACCGGAATAGGGCTCCAGATTGGGTCGCTACGGAATAGAGGCTTGAGCCCGTGATAAAATTGTTTTGGGTCTCGCTTCGGGAGTTTCTGACTATTAGGAAATTTATAGGCCAAGAATTAGGGCAAACGAAGTCACGAGGGGCCCACAAGCCAAGGTGGCGTGCCCTACCCCCCAGGGTGCGCCCCTACCTTGCGGGGCCCTCGTGGGTCTTCTCATCCTCTCCTAAAGCTTCTATGGAGAGAAAAAACAAGAATTGGCATTGGGCACTAAATTAATAGGTTAGTTCAGAAAAATAATATGAAATGACATATAAGACATACAAAAGTAATAATATAATAGCATTTAACAATCAAAAATTATAGATACGTTGGAAGCGTATCAGACCCCGCTGCCATGGGACGGTAGGAAAAAACATCTCATGCAAGTTCTTATTGCAAGCGCATATGAATATATACGAAATACATGCCTACATATGATTGATGAATAATCTTTTTATGTGTTGCTCTAGGTTGTGACAGTTACATATTGAATTTCATCTGAACATCCATCGCGATTCCATGCCTACACTTTAATGCTATTGTTTTTGCTCAAGTTACTATTGCACTACTAGTTATACAAATCTGCTACTACTGCTGTTATCGCTATTGTTACTTTACTATCACTGCTATCATATTGCTATGCTACTAATAAATTCTTGCAAGGAAGTGATTCTCGACTGTGGTTGAATTGACAACTCAACTGCTAAGGCTTATAAATATTCTTTGGCTCCCCTTACATCGAATCAATAAATTTGGGCGAATAGAACCCGCGAGGACTATTGTGATCCCCTATACTTGTGGGTCATCAGCCGCCACCTTGACGGCTTGGTTGACCGCCCATTAGTTTCGGTTGGTGTGAGTGTCAGGCTTCTCGTGAAGGCAATATGCCCTAGAAGCAACAATAAAGTTGTTATTTAATATTTCCTTATTCATGACAAATGTTTATTATTCATGCTAGAATTGTATTGATCAGAAACCTAAATACATGTGTGAATACATAGACAAACACTGTGTCCCTAGTGAGCCTCTACTTGACTAGCTCGTTGATCAAAGATGTTTAAGGTTTCCTAACCATGGACATGAGTTGTCATTTGATAACGGGATCACATCATTAGGAGAATGATGTGATGGACAAGACCCATCTGTTAGCTTAGCATTTTGATCGCTCAGTTTTATTGCTATTGTTTTCTTCATGTCAAATACATACTCCTTCGACTATGAGATCATGCAACTCCCGGATACCTGAGGAATGCCTTGTGTGCTATCAAACGTCACAACATAACTGGGTGATTATAAAGATGCTCTACAGGTATCTCTGAAGGTGTTTGTTGGGTTGGCATAGACTGAGATTAGGATTTGTCACTCCGAGTATCGGAGAGGTATCTCTGGGCCCTCTCAGTAATGCACATCATAAGAACCTTGCAAGCAAAGTGACTAATGAGTTAGTTACAATACGATGTATTAGGGAACGAGTAAAAAGACTTGCCGGTAACGAGATTGGACTAGGTATGTGGATACCGACGATCGAATCTCGGGCAAGTAACATACCGATGACAAAGGGAATACGTATATTGTCATAACGGTTCGACCGATAAAGATCTTCGTAGAATATGTAGGAGCCAATATGAGCATCTAGGTTCCGCTATTGGTTATTGACCGGAGAGGTGTCTTGGTCATGTCTACATAGTTCCCGAACCCGTAGGGTCCGCACGCTTACCATTCGATGACGATTTAGTATTATACGAGTTATGTGATTTGGTGACCGAATGTTGTTCAGAGTCCCTAATAAGATCACAAACATGACAAGGAGTCTCGAAATGGTCGAGAGGTAAAGATTGATATATAGCATGATAGTATTCGGACACCGGAAGTGTTCCGGATGGTATCGGGTATTTATCGGCGTACCGGGGGGCGGGTTACCGGAACCCCCAGGGGGAATAATGGGACTTATGGGCCATAGGAGGGGAGCACACCAGCCCACAAGGGGTGGCGCCCCCCCAAGGAAGGAGGCCGAATAGGAGAAGGAGGAGGGCGTTCGGCCTCCCCTTTCCTTCCTGCCTTCCCTCTTCCCTTTTCCCCTCTGGTGAAATAAGGAAGGGGGCGAATTGGAATAGGAACCCCAAGTAGAATTCCTCCTACTTGGGGTGCCCCAAGGCTTCTCCCCTCCCCCTCCCACCTATATATACATGGGAAGGGGCGCCTAGAACACACACCAACAATTGTTAGCTGTGTGTGGCGCCCCCTCCATAGTTTACGCCTCTTGTCATATCTTCGTAGTGCTTAGGCGAAGCCTTGCGCGGATCACTTCACCATCACCATCACCATGCCGTCGTGCCAACGGAACTCATCTTCTTCCTCGACACCTTTGCTGGATCAAGAGAAGAGGGACGTCATCGAGCTGGACGTGTGCAGAACTCGGAGGTTCTGTACGTTCGGTGCTTGATCGGTCGGATCTAGAAGAAGTTCAACTACATCAAGCGCGTTGTCGAACGCTTCCGCTTTCGGTCTATGAGGGTATGTGGACATGAAGAAAATATGCCCTAGAGGCAATAATAAAGTTGTTATTTATATTTCCGTATATCATGATAAATGTTTATTATTCATGCTAGAATTGTATTAACCAGAAACTCAGTACATGTGTGAATACATAGACAAACAGAGTGTCCCTAGTATGCCTCTACTAGACTAGCTCATTAATCAAAGATGGTTAAGTTTCCTAGCCATAGACATGTGTTGTTATTTGATGAACGGGATCACATCATTAGAGAATGATGTGTTGGACAAGACCCATCAGTTAGCCTATTGCTTTCTTCATGACTTATACATGTTCCTATGACTATGAGATTATGCAACTCCCAAATACCGGAGGAACACTTAGTGTGCTACCAAACGTCACAACGTATATAAAGATGCTCTACAGGTGTCTTCGAAGGTGTTTGTTGAGTTGGCATTGATCGAGATTAGGATTTGTCACTCCGATTGTCGGAGAGGTATCTCTAGGCCCTCTCGGTAATGCACATCACTATAAGCCTTGCAAGCAATGTGACTAATGAGTTAGTTGCATGATGATGCACTACGGAACGAGTAAAGAGACTTGCCGGTAATGAGATTGAACTAGGTATGATGATACCGACGATCGAATCTCGGGCAAGTAACATACCGATGACAAACGGAACAACGTATGTTGTTGTGTGGTTTGACCGATAAAGATCTTTGTAGAATATGTAGGAACCAATATGAGCATCCAGGTTCCACTGTTGGTTATTGACCGGAGAAGTGTCTCGGTCATGTCTACATAGTTCTCCAACCTGTAGGGTCCGCACGCTTAACATTCGATGACGATTGGTATTATGAGTTTATGTGATTTGATGTAACGAAGGTTGTTCGGAGTCCCGGACAAGATCACAGACATGACAAGGAGTCTCGAAATGGTCGAGACATAAAGATTGATATATTAGACCATGTTGTTCGGACACCAGAAGTGTTTCGGAGAGTTTCGGATAAAACCGGAGTGCCGGAGGGTTACCGGAACCCCCCCGGGAAGTTAATGGG
This sequence comes from Aegilops umbellulata, assembly GCA_032464435.1. Classification (NCBI taxonomy): domain Eukaryota; kingdom Viridiplantae; phylum Streptophyta; class Magnoliopsida; order Poales; family Poaceae; genus Aegilops; species Aegilops umbellulata. The sequence continues at coordinate 365,649,004 of CP136054.1, read as the reverse complement.
CCACCATGGGCCTTAGAGGAGAGAGGGCTGGCCAGGAGGTGGCGCTCACCCCCCCAGTCCGAATTGGACAAGGGGTGGGGGCGGCACCCCCCTCCTTCTTTCTCTCCCTTCCTCCTTCCTTCCCCTCCTTGTAGGACTAGGAAAGGGGGGAACCTACTCCTAGTAGGAGTAGGATTCCCCCCCCCCTTGGGCGCGCCCCTTGAGGCCGGCCGGCCCCCTCCTCCACTCCTTTATATACGGGGAGGGGCACCCCATAGACACACAAGTTGATTTCTTAGCCGTGTGCGGTGCCCCCCTCCAAAGTTTTCCACCTCGGTCATATTGTCGTAGTGCTTACGCGAATCCCTGCGTCAGTAACTTCATCATCACCTCACCACGCCGTCGTGCTGACGAAACTCTCCCTCGGCCTCAGCTGGATCTAGAGTTAGAGGGATGTCACCGAACTGAACATGTGCAAATCGCGGAGGTGCGGTGCATTCGGTACTTGATCGGTTGGATCGCGAAGACGTTCGACTACATCAACCGCGTTACTAAACACTTCCACTTTGGGTCTACGAGGTTACGTGGACACACCCCGCTCGTTGCTATGCTTCTCCTAGATAGATCTTGCGTGATCGTAGGATTTTTTTTTTGAAATACTACGTTCCCCAACAGTGGCATCCGAGCCAGGTCTATGCGTAGATGTTATATGCACAAGTAGAAAACAAAGAGTTGTGGGCGATAATAATCATACTCCTTACCAGCATGTCATACTTTGATTTGGCAGTATTGTTGGATGAAGCGGCCTAGACCGACATTACATGACCGCGTTCATGAGACTGGTTCTACCATCGTGCTTTGCACACAGGTGGCTAGTGGGTGTCTATTTCTCCAACTTTAGTTGAATCAAGTGTGACTACACCCGGTCCTTGTTGAAGGTTAAAACAACACACTTGACGAAAAATCGTTGTGGTTTTTCATGCGTAGGTAAGAACGGTTCTTGCTAAGCCCGTAGCAGCCACGTAAAACTTGCAACAACAAAGTAGAGGACGTCTAACTTGTTTTTGCAGGGCTTGCTATGATGTGATATGGTCAAGACATGATGATATATAAATTGTTGTATGAGATGATCATGTTTTGTACAGTTATAGGCAACTGGCAGGAGCCATATGGTTGTCTCTTTATTGTATGAAATGCATTCGCCATGTAATTGCTTTACTTTATCACTAAGCGGTAGTGATAGTCGTAGAAGCAATAGTTGGCGAGACGACAACGATGCTTCGATGGAGATCAAGGTGTCAAGACGGTGACTATGGTGATCATGACGGTGCTTTGGAGATGGAGATCAAAGACACAAGATGATGATGGCCATATCATATCACTTATATTGATTGCATGTGATGTTTATCCTTTATGCATCTTATTTTGCTTAGTACGGCGGTAGCATTATAAGACGATCTCTCACTAAATTTCAAGGTATAAGTGTTCTCCCTGAGTATGCACCATTGCTACAGTTCGTCGTGCCGATACACCACGTGATGATCGGGTGTGATAAGCTCCATGTTCACATACAATGGGTGCAAGCTAGTTTTGCACACGCAGAATACTCGGGTTAAACTTGACGAGCCTAGCATATGCAGATATGGCGTCGGAACATTGAGACCGAAAGGTCGAGCGTGAATCATATAGTAGATATGATCAACATAGTGATGTTCACCATTGAAAACTACTCCATCTCACGTGATGATCGGACATGGTTTAGTTGATATGGGTCACGTGATCACTTAGATGATTAGAGGGATGTCTATCTAAGTGGGAGTTCTTAAGTAATATGATTAATTGAACTTTAATTTATCATGAACTTAGTACCTGATAGTATTTTGCATGTCTATGTTGTTGTAGATAAATGGCCCGTGCTACTGTTCCATTGAATTTTAATGCGTTCCTAGAGAATGCTGCACAGAAGAATTACGTCCTGGAAGCACCGCTAGGTGCCAAACCCGCTCCAGGAGCAACACCAGATGTTATGAACGTCTGGCAGAGCAAAGCTGATGACTACTCGATAGTTCAGTGTGCCATACTTTACGGCTTAGAACCAGGACTTCAACGACGTTTTGAATGTCATGGAGCATATGAGATGTTCCAGGAGTTGAAGTTAATATTTCAAGCAAATATTCGGATTGAGAGATATGAAGTCTCCAATAAGTTCTACAACTGCAAAATGGAGGAGAATAGTTCTGTCAGTGAGCATATACTCAGAATGTATAGGTACCACAATCACTTGACTCAGCAGGGAGTTAATCTTCCAGTTGATAGTGTCACTGACAGAGTTCTTCAATCACTGCCACCAAGCTACAAAAGCTTCGTGATGAACTATAATATGCAAGGGATGGATAAGACAATTCCCGAGCTCTTCGCAATGCTAAAGGCTGCGGAGGTAAAAATCAAGAAGGAGCATCAAGTGTTGATGGTCAATAAGACCACTAGTTTCAAGAAGAAGGGCAAAGGGAAGAAGGGGAACTTCAAGAAGAACGTCAAGCAAGTTGCTGCTCAAGTGAAGAAGCCCAAGTCTGGACCTAAGCCTGAGACTGAGTGCTTCTACTGCAAAGGGACTGGTCACTGGAAGCGGAACTGCCCCAAGTATTTGGCGGATAAGGATGGCAAAGTGAAAGGTATATTTGATATACATGTTATTGATGTGTACCTTACTAATGCTCGTAGTAGCGCATGGGTATTTGATACTGGTTCTATTGCTCATATTTGCAACACAAAATAGGGGCTACGGATTAAGCGAAGATTGGCTAAGGACGAGGTGAGGATGCGCGTGGTAAATGGTTCCAAAGTCGATGTGATCGCCGTCGGCACGCTACCTCTACATCTACCTTCGGGATTAGTTTTAGACATGAATAACTGTTATTTGGTGCCAGCGTTAAGCATGAACATTATATCTGGATCTTGTTTGATGCGAGACGGTTATTCATTTAAATCAAAGAATAATGGTTGTTCTATTTATATGAGTAATATCTTTTATGGTCATGCACCCTTGATGAGTGGTCCTTTTTTATTGAATCTCAATAGTAGTGATACACATATTCATAGTATTGAAGGCAAAAGATATAAGTTTAATAATGATAGTGCAACTTATTTGTGGCACTGCCGTTTAGGTCATATTGGTGTAAAGCGCATGAAGAAACTCCATGCTGATGGGCTTTTGGAATCACTTGATGCTTGCGAACCATGCCTCATGGGCAAGATGACTAAGACTCCGTTCTCCGGAACAATGCAACGAGCAACATACTTGTTGGAAATAATACATACTGATGTATGCAGTCCGATGAGTGTTGATGCTCGCGGTGGGTATCGTTATTTTCTAACATTCACAGATGATTTAAGCAGATATGGGTATATCTACTTGATGAAACATAAGTCGGAAACATTTGAAAAGTTCAAAGAATTTCAGAGTGAAGTGGAAAATCATCGTAATCAGAAAATAAAGTTTCTATGATCTAATCGTGGAGGAGAATATTCGGGTTACGAGTTTGGTCTTCATTTGAAACAATGCGGAATAGTTTCGCAACTCACGCCACCCAGAACACCACAGCATAATGGTGTGTCCGAGCGTCGTAATCGTACTTTATTAGATATGGTGCGATCTATGATGTCTCTTACTGATTTACCGCTATCGTTTTGGGGTTATGCTTTAGAGATGGTTGCATTCATGTTAAATAGGGCACCATCTAAATCCGTTGAGACGACGCCATATGAACTGTGGTTTGGAAAGAAACCCAAGTTGTCGTTTCTTTTAGTTTGGGGCTGCGATGCTTATGTGAAAAACCTTCAACCTGATAAGCTCGAACCCAAATCGGAGAAATGTGTCTTCATAGGATACCCAAAGGAAACTGTTGGGTACACCTTCTATCACAGATCCGAAGGCAAGATTTTCGTTGCTAAGAATGGATCCTTTCTACAAAAGGAATTTCTCTCGAAAGAAGTGAGTGGGAGGAAAGTACAACTTGATGAGGTAATTGTACCTGCTCCCTTATTGGAAAGTAGTTCATCACAGAAATCAGTTCCAGTGATTCCTACACCAATTAGTGAGGAAGCTAATGATGATGATCATGAAACTTCTGATAAAGTTACTACTGAACCTCGTAGGTCAACCAGAGTAAGATCCGCACCAGAGTGGTACAGTAATCCTATTTTGGAAGTCATGTTACTTGACCATGACGAACCTACGAACTATGAGGAAGCAATGATGAGCCCAGATTCCATGAAATGGCTTGAGGCCATGATATCAGAGATGGGATCCATGTATGAGAACAAAGTATGGACTTTTTTTGACTTTCCCAATGATCGGCAAGCCATAGAGATTAAATGGATCTTTAAGAAGAAGACTGACGCTGACGGTAATGTTACTGTCTACAAAGCTTGACTTGTTGCGAAAGGTTTTCGACAAGTTCAAGGAGTTGACTACGATGAGACTTTCGCACGTGTAGCGATTCCGAATCATGTTAGCAATTGCCGCATTTTATGATTATGAAATTTGGCATGTTCTTATGACTATGAGATTATGCAACTCCCGAATACCGGAGGAACACTTAGTGTGCTATCAAACGTCACAACATAGCTGGGTGATTATAAAGATGCTCTACGGGTGTCTCCGATGGTGTTTGTTGAGTTGGCATAGATCGAGATTAGGATTTGTCACTATGATTGTTGGAGAGGTATCTCTGGGCCCTCTCGGTATTGCACATCACTATAAGCCTTGCAAGCAATGTGACTAATGAGTTAGTTGCGGGATGATGCACTACGGAACGAGTAAAGAGACTTGCCGGTAACGAGATTGAACTAGGTATGATGATACCGACGATCGAATCTCGGGCAAGTAACATACCGATGACAAAGGGAACAACGTATGTTGTTGTGAGGTTTGACCGATAAAGATCTTCGTAGAATATGTAGGAACCAATGTGAGCATCCAGGTTCCGCTGTTGGTTATTGACCGGAGAAGTGTCTCGGTCATGTTTACATAGTTCTCGAACCCGCAGGGTCCGCACGCTTAATGTTCGATGACGATTGGTATTATGAGTTTATGTGATTTGATGTACCGAAGGTTGTTCGGAGTCCCGGACGAGATCATGAACATGACGAGGAGTCTCTAAATGGTTGAGACATAAAGATTGATATATTGGACCGTGTTGTTCGGACACCGGAAGTGTTCCGGGGAGTTTCGGATAAAACCGGAGTGCCGGAGGGTTCCCGGAACCCCCCTGGAAGTTAATGGGCCACCATGGGCCTTAGAGGAGAGAGGGCCAGCCAGGAGGTGGCGTGCGCCCCCCCAGTCCGAATTGGACAAGGGGTGGGGGCGGCGCCCCCCTCCTTCCTTCTCTCCCCTTCCTTCTTTCTTCCCCTCCTTGTTGGACTAGGAAAGGGGGGAACCTACTCCTAGTAGGAGTAGGATCCCCCCCCTTGGGCGTGCCCCTTGAGGTCGGCCGACCCCTCCTCCCCTCCTTTATATACGAGGGAGGGGGCACCCCATAGACACACAAGTTGATTTATTAGCCGTGTGCGGTGCCCCCCTCCATAGTTTTCACCTCGGTCATATTGTCGTAGTGCTTAGGCGAAGCCCTGCGTCAGTAACTTCATCATCACCGTCACCATGCCATCATGCTAACGAAACTTTCCCTCGGCCTCAGCTGGATCTAGAGTTCGAGGGACGTTACCGAGCTGAACGTGTGTAGATTGCAGAGGTGCCATGAGTTCAATACTTGATCGGTTGGATCGCGGAGACGTTCGACTACATCAACCGCGTTACTAAGGTACGTGGACAAACTCTCCCCGCTCGTTGTTATGCTTCTCCTAGATAGATCTTGCGTGATCATAGGTTTTTTTTGAAATACTACGTTCCCCAACAGGACACACTCTCCTCCTCTCGTTGCTATGCATCTCCTAGATAGATCTTGCGTGAGCGTAGGAATTTTTTTGAAATTGCATGCTACGTTTCCCAACAGTGGCATCAGAGCCAGGTCTATGCCTAGATGATATGCACGAGTAGAACACAAAGAGTTGTGGGCGATGATCGTCATACTACTTACGACTAATGTCTTATTTTGATTCAGCGGTATTGTTGGATGAAGCGGCCAGGACCACCCTTAAATGACCACGTTCATTAGACCGGTTCCACCGACAGACATGCAACTAGTTTTGCATAAAAGTGGCTGGCGTGTGTATGTTTCTCCTACTTTAGTTGAATCGAATTTGACTGCGGCCGGTCCTTGTTGAAGGTTAAAACAACAAACTTGATAAATCACCATTGTGGTTTTGATGCGTGGGTAAGAACAGTTCTTGCTAGAAGCCCGTAGAAGCACGTAAAACTTGCAACAAAAAAGTAGAGGACGTCTAACTTGTTTTTGCAGAGCATGTTGTGATGTGATATGGATATAGTCTGTTGTATGAGATTGGTATGTCCATTTTGCATCATGTTTTCCTACTATTATTTATGTTGTTTTTATGCATAATAATGCTTTTTGGAGTAATTATAATGCCTTTTCTCTCATAATTTGCAAGGTAGACACAAAGAGGGAGAATTCCAGCAACTGGAAATCTGGACCTGGAAAAGCTACGTCTGGCTACCTATTCTGCACAACTCCAAATAAGCTGAAACTTTACGGAGAATTTTTATGGAATATTTGAGGAATATTGGAGGTAATAAGTTCCAGAGGGGGCCACCAGGTGGGCACAACCCACCTGGGCGCGCCAGGGATCCTAGGCGCGCCCTGGTGGGTTGTGCTCTCCTCGGCCCACCTCTGGTGCCCATCTTTTGGTATATAAGTAATTTTGATCTAGAAAAAATAAGGAGAGGACTTTTGGGATGGAGCTCCACCGTCTTGAGGCAGAACTTGGGCAGGAGCACTTTTGCCCTCCGGAGGAGCGTTTCCGCTAGGGGAACTTCCCTCTCGGAGGGGGAAATCATCGTCGTCATCATCACCAACAACTCTCCCATCTTGTGGAGGGCAATCTCCATCAACATCTTCAATATCACCATCTCATCTCAAACCCTAGTTCATCTCTTGTGTTCAATCTTGGTACCGGAACTATAGATTGGTGCTTGTGGGTGACTAGTAGTGTTGATTACATCTTGTAGTTGATTATTATATGGTTTATTTGGTGGAAGATTATATGTTCAGATCCAATATGCTATTTAATACCCCTTCGATCTTGAGCATGATTATCATTTGTGAGTAGTTAATTTTGTTCTTGAGGTCACGGGAGAAATCATGTTGCAAGTAATCATGTGAACTTGATATGTGTTAGATATTTTGATAGTATATATGTTGTGATTCCCTTAGTGGTGTCATGCGAACGTCGACTACATGACACTTCACCATATTTGGGCCTAAGGGAATGCATTGTGGAGTAGTTATTAGATGATGGGTTGCGAGAGTGACAAAAGCTTAAACCATAGTTTATGCGCTATTCCGTAAGGGACCGATGGGTTCCATAAAATTTCTGAAAGAGGTATTGAAGTGGACAAAGATAAGGTTGATGCAATTGAGAAAATGCCATGTCCTAAAGATATCAAAGGTATTCGTAGTTTGTCATGCTGGTTTCTATAGGAGATTTGTCAAAGACTTTTCTAAAATTTCTAGGCCCCTCACAAATCTTTTGCAAAAGGATGTTCCTTTTGTCTTTGACGATGATTGTTTAGAAGCCTTTGAAACACTCAAGAAAGCCTTAATTTCTGCACCTATTGTTCAACCACCTGCCTGGAACTTGCCTTTTGAAATTATGTGTGATGCTAGTGATTATGCTGTTGGTGCTGTTCTAGGACAAAGAGTTGATAAGAAACTAAATGTTATTCATTATGCTAGTGAAACTCTAGACAATGCTCAACAAAATTATGCTACTACTGAAAAAGAATTTCTAGCAGTGGTGTTTGCTTGTGATAAATTTAGATCATAGTTGATTCAAAAGTAATTGTTCACACCGATCATGCTGCTATAAAATATCTTATGGAAAAGAAAGATGTTAAACCTAGACTTATTCGATGGGGTCTCTTGCTACAAGAATTTGATTTACATATCACTGATGGATAAGGAGCTTAGAACCCCATAGCTGACAACTTGTCTAGGCTTGAAAATGTGCTTGATGACCCACTACCTATTGATGATAGTTTTCCTGATGAGCAGTTAGCTGCAATAAATGTTTCTCATAACACTCCTTGGTATGCTGACTATGCTAATTATATTGTTGCTAAATATTTACCCCCTAGCTTTACATACCAACAAAAGAAAAAATTCTTCTATGATTTAAGACACTACTTTTGGGATGACCCACATCTTTATAAAGGAGTAGATGGTATTATTAGACGTTGTGTACATGAGCATGAACAGGGAAAAATCCTACGAAAATGTCACTCTGAAGCTTATGGAGGGCATCATGCTGGAGACAGAACTGCTCACAAGGTATTGCAGTCTGGATTTTATTGGCCTACTCTCTTCAAGGATGCCCGTAAGTTCGTCTTATCTTGTGATGAATGCCAAAGAATAGGTAATATCGGTAAGCGTCAAGAAATGCCTACGAATTATTCACTTGCTGTTGAACCATTTGATGTTTGGGGATTTGATTACATGGGAACTTTTCCTTCTTCTAATGGGTATACACATATTTTGGTGGTTGTTGATTATGTCACTAAATGGGTAGAAGCTATTCCAACCAGTAGTGCTGATCACAATAGCTCGATTAAAATGCTTAAGGAAGTTATTTTCCCAAGGTTTGGAGTCCCTAGATATTTAATGACCGATGGTGGTTCACACTTTATTCATGGTGCTTTCCATAAAATGCTTGCTAAGTATGATGTTAACCATAGAATTGCATCACCCTATCATCCTCATTCTAGTGGTCAAGTTGAACTTAGCAATAGAGAAATAAAATTAATTTTGCAAAAGACTGTCAATAGGTCCCGGAAGAATTGGTTTAAGAAATTAGATGATGCACTTTGGGCTTATAGAACAACATATAAAAATCCTATGGGCATGTCTCCTTACAAAATGGTTTATGGAAAACCTTGTCATTTGCCTCTTGAGTTAGAACATAAAGCATATTGGGTAATCAAAGAACTCAACTATGATTTCAAACTTGCCGGTGAAAAGAGGTTATTTGATATTAGCTCATTAGATGAATGGAGAACCCAAGCTTATGAAAATGCCAAGTTATTTAAAGAAAAAGTTAAAAGATGGCATGATAAAAGAATCCAAAAGCGTGAGTTCAAAGTTGGAGAATATGTTCTTTTGTAAAACTCTCGTTTCAGATTCTTTGCAGGAAAACTCCTATCAAAATGGGAAGGACCCTATGTCATCGAGGAGGTTTATCGGTCTAGAGCTATCAAAATAAATAATGCCGACGGTACTAGCCCGAAGGTTGTTAATGGGCAACGAATAAAACATCATATCTCAGGTACGCCCATTAATGTTGTAAGTAATATTATCCAAACTATGACATCGGAAGAACACATAAAAGAGTCCTTCCGGAACACTCTAGAATCGTGAAAAAAGGGAGGTACGTGATACCGTAAGTAAACGGACTCCGAAAAATCCGCAAAAATATTTTTTTGTCAATTTTGGAATATTTAGAAAATTAGGAAAATAAGAAACTGCCGGAAAAGCGAACCTGGTGGGCACAAGACACCAGCCAGGCGCGCCCAGGTGGGTTGTGCCCACCTGGGGCACCTTCCGGACTCCTTTTTCTCCCGTTTGCTTGTTTCCCAAGATAAAAAATCTTTATATACCCCCTCCCCCCCGAAACCATTGACCACTGTATTGCACATAAATCTTCTGTTTTCTTTCCTTGTTGTTTTCTGTCAGATCCAATCTACCATCGCCACTTCACGCTCCTCCAAGGACAAGTTCTTCGAGAACATCATCAACCCATATCTACGGGAGGTGATGCAGCACCCTCAGGCTATCCAGATGCATGAGGGGGTGCTGCACATCCGCCATGTGCAAGGTCCTAAGAGGACGGGAACCGTGGAGGCCAGGCTTGAAGCTATGGAGCAGGAGGTCTTCCGGTGCAAGGGGATGGTGGAACGTGGGCTCAATGGCAATCACCTCATGATCGCGGACTACACCCGTGATCTCAAGGTGGATGGCAAGTCCATGAAAGACATCATCTTCACCTTCAACGAGCAAATCAATTTCCTCCAAAGCCAGATCTACGATCTCCAACACCAACTCTTTGAATATGAGGCAAGGTTTAAAGGTATGAGTTTGGCTGCCAGTTGCAGGACTCGTGAGAGTCAATCCTCCTCTTATAATGGTGAGCCCCTACCATGGAAACCCGAGGACAAGATATCTACTCCACCTTCTTCTTCATCACCAGAAGAAAATTTAGTATCGGGTATGGGCACTCCCCTTGGCTTCCGCCAAGCTTGGGGGAGATGCACCTGTATCGTATCAACCCCACTATCTTTTGCCTTTACTTATTTTAGTTCAATCTTTTGCTTTAGATGAATAAAATTTTAGTTCGGTCCTTTCTTTTCGAGAGCTTGCTTAGTGACCTATCCTTGTAATCGTGTGCGAGATATATAATAAAGTTAGTTTGAGTTTTTGCTTTCGTTACTTTCATGTTGCAATAAAAAGAAATTAAATAAATGAAAAATATCATATGGTAATCTTATGGTAGGTGATGGCACCACATAAGGAAAAGTATAAGTAGAAAATTTTATTAGAGATTAACAAACATAGCATTGGTCAATGATGCAACTCATGAAAGAATTAATAAGGGAAGAGAAGATTCACATATAAATGCACTATCCTAGAAATCTTTTGTGATTGTGAGCCCCCATCAAAATATTATATGCCAAATTTTTTGATGTTGGACAAGGAAGACAACTAATGATTTATGTTTGTTCATATTCACATAGAAGTTACATTGTCATAGATCCTTCAACATTTGGTGCTTGCCCCCTATCTTTGCTAGCCAAAAATTCCGCACTAAGTAGATATACTACTTGTGCATAAAAAACCCTTAAACCCAAATCTTATTTTCAAGAGTCCACCATACCGACCTAGGGATTGAGCAAGATCCCTCAAGTAAGTTGTCATCGGTGCAATAAGGCAATAAAAATTGCTTCTAAAAATGTAAGATAATTTAGTGTAAGAGAAAATTGAGCGTTGTAAAAACTTGTGATGGTGAAGAATAAAAGCGACAGACTCCATAATAAAGGTCGCCATCACAAGGCACTACAAGAAATATTTCAACTTGTGACCTTCTCTTAGTGACCCCAGCTGAATTGGTCGTAAATCCACGGCCATTTCGCTTGGAAGGGCTCAATCCCTAAAATTGCTTACACCAAATGGTCACAAAGCAGACAAGAGTGGCCAATGACCTTATTTCTATCTGATTACCACCAATATAAATGGTCATGAGGTTGTGAACGTCTATGCATTGGTACTTATTGTTGGGGTGTTGGGGAACGTTGCAAAAAATTAAAATTTTTCCTACGGTTTCACCAAGATCCATCTATGAGTTCATCTAAGCAACGAGTCATGGGAGAGAGATTGCATCTACATACCACTTTGTAGATCGCGAGCGGAAGCGTTCAAGGAACGGGGATGAGGTAGTCGTACACGATGTGATCCAAATCACCGGAGATCCTAGCACCGAACGGACGGCACCTCCGCGTTCAACACACGTACGGTTAGCGTAACGTCTCCTTCTTCTTGATCCAGCAAGGCAAAGGAGAGGTTGAGGAAGATAGCTCCAGTAGCAGCACGACGGCGTGGTGATGGTGGAGCTGCAGTACTCCGGCAGGGCTTCGCCGAGCTCTATGGAGGAGGAGGAGGTGTTGGAGAGGGAGAGGGAGAGGCGCCAGGGCAAGGGGTGCGGCTGCCCCCCTCCCCTCCCCCCTTTATATAGGCCCCCTGGGGGGCGCCGGCCCTGGGAGATTGAATCTCCCAAGGGGGCGGCGGCCAAGGGGGGTGGAGTGCCCCCCAAGGCAAGTGGGCGCCCCCCACCCTAGGGTTCCAACCCTAGGCGCAGGGGGTGGGCCTTGGGGGGCGCACCAGCCCACTAAGGGCTGGTCCCCCCTCCCACTTCAGCCCATGGGGCCCTCCGGGATGGGTGGCCCCACCCAGTGGACCCCCGGGACCTATCTGGTGGTCCCGGTACAATACCGGTGACCCCCAGATAATTCCCGATGGCCGAAACTGCACTTCCTATATATAATTCTTCACCTCCGGACCAATCCGGAACTCCTCGTGACGTCCGGGATCTCATCCGGGACTCCAAACAACATTCGGGTTACTGCATATACATATCTTCACAACCTTAGCGTCACCGAACCTTAAGTGTGTAGACCCTACGGGTTCGGGAGACATGCAGACATGACCGAGACGGCTCTCGGGCAATAACCAACAGCGGGATCTGGATACCCATGTTGGCTCCCACATGCTCCACGATGATCTCATCGGATGAACCACGATGTCGAGGATTCAATTAATCCCGTATACGATTCCCTTTGTCAATCGGTATTTTACTTGCCCGAGATTCGATCGTCGGTATCCCTATACCTCGTTCAATCTCGTTATCGGCAAGTCACTTTACTTGTACCGTAATGCATGATCCCGTGATCAAACACTTTGATCACATTGAGCTCATTATGATGATGCATTACCGAGAGGGCCCGGTGATACCTCTCCGTCAAGCGGAGTGACAAATCCCAGTCTTGATCCGTGTCAACCCAACAGACACTTTCAGAGATACCCGTAGTATGCCTTTATAGTCACCCAGTTACGTTGTGACGTTTGACGTTCGGAGAGGTTTAGTCAACGGATCTGCGACATTCAGATCCGTGTGCACTTTACAAATTTCTATGTCTCCATCTTGAACATTTTCGCGAATGGAGTTGATGCGACGCTTGATGTGCCTGGTCTTCTTGTGAAACCTGGGCTCCTTGGCAAGTGCAATAGCTCCAGTGTTGTCACAGAAGAGTTTGATTGGCCCCGACGCATTGGGTATGACTCCGAGGTCGGTGATGAACACCTTCACCCAAATTGCTTCATGTGCTGCCTCCGAGGCTGCCATGTACTCCGCTTCACATGTAGATCCCGCCACGATGCTCTGCTTGCAACTGCACCAGCTTACTGCCCCACCATTCAAAATATACACGTATCCGGTTTGTGACTTAGAGTCATCCAGATCTGTGTCGAAGCTAGCGTCGATGTAACCCTTTACGACGAGCTCTTCGTCACCTCCATAAACGAGAAACATTTCCTTAGTCCTTTTCAGGTACTTCAGGATATTCTTGACCGCTGTCCAGTGTTCCTTGCCGGGATTACTTTGGTACCTTCCTACCAAACTTACGGCAAGGTTTACATCAGGTCTGGTACACAACATGGCATACATAATAGAACCTATGGCTGAGGCATAGGGGATGACCCTCATCTCTTCTATATCTTCTGCCGTGGTCGGACATTGAGCTGAGCTCAATTTCACACCTTGTAATACTGGTAAGAACCCCTTCTTAGATTGATCCATATTGAACTTCTTCAATATCTTATCAAGGTATGTGCTTTGTGAAAGACCTATGAGGCGTCTCGATCTATCTCTATAGATCTTGATGCCTAATATATAAGCAGCTTCTACAAGGTCCTTCATTGAAAAACTATTATTCAAGTAGGCCTTAATGTTGTCCAAGAGTTCTATATCATTTCCCATCAAAAGTATGTCATCTACATATAGTATGAGAAATGCTACAGAGCTCCCACTCACTTTCTTGTAAACGCAGGCTTCTCCATAAGTCTGCGTAAACCCAAACGCTTTGATCATCTCATCAAAGAGAATGTTCCAACTCCGAGATGCTTGCACCAGCCCATAAATCGAGCGTTGGAGCCTGCACACCTTGTCAGCATTCTTAGGATCGACAAAACCTTCCGGCTGCATCATATACAATTCTTCCTTAAGGAAACCATTAAGGAATGCCGTTTTGACGTCCATTTGCCATATTTCATAATCGTAGAATGCGGCAATTGCTAACATGATTCGGACGGACTTTAGCTTCGCTACCGGTGAGAAATGTTGGAAATATGCCCTAGAGGCAATAATAAATAGGTTATTATTATATTTCCTTGTTCATGATAATCGTTTATTATCCATGCTAGAATTGTATTGATAGGAAACTCAGATACATGTGTGGATACATAGACAACACCATGTCCCTAGTAAGCCTCTAGTTGACTAGCTCGTTGATCAATAGATGGTTACGGTTTCCTGACCATGGACATTGGATGTCATTGATAACGGGATCACATCATTAGAAGAATGATGTGATGGACAAGACCCACTCCTAAGCCTAGCACAAAGATCGTGTAGTTCGTATGCTAAAGCTTTTCTAATGTCAAGTATCATTTCCTTAGACCATGAGATTGTGCAACTCCCGGATACCGTAGGAATACTTTGGGTGTGCCAAACGTCACAACGTAACTGGGTGGCTATAAAGGTGCACTACGGGTATCTCCAAAAGTGTCTGTTGGGTTGGCACGAATCGAGACTGGGATTTGTCACTCCGTGTGACGGAGAGGTATCTCTGGGCCCACTCGGTAGGACATCATCATAATGTGCACAATGTGATCAAGGAGTTGATCACGGGATGATGTGTTACGGAACGAGTAAAGAGACTTGCCGGTAACGAGATTGGACAAGGTGTCGAGATACCGACGATCGAATCTCGGGCAAGTACTATACCGCTAGACAAAGGGAATTGTATACGGGATTGATCGAATCCTAGACATCGTGGTTCATCCGATGAGATCATCGTGGAACATGTGGGAGCCAACATGGGTATCCAGATCCTGCTGTTGGTTATTGGCCGGAGAGTTGTCTCGGTCATGTCTGCATGGTTCCCGAACCCGTAGGGTCTACACACTTAAGGTTCGATGACGCTAGGGTTATAAAGGAAGTTTGTATGTGGTTACCGAATGTTGTTCGAAGTCCCGGATGAGATCCCGGACGTCACGAGGAGTTCCGGAATGGTCCGGAGGTAAAGATTTATATATGGGAAGTCTTATTTTGGTCACCAGAAAAGTTTCGCACTTTATCGGTATTATACCGGGAGTGCCGAAAGGGGTCTGGGGGTCCACCTGCCCCGGGGGGGCCACATGGGCTGTAGGGGGTGCGCCTTGGCCTATATGGGCCAAGGGCACCAGCCCCAAGAGGCCCATGCACCATAAGAAAAAGGGGAGAGTCCTCAAAGGGGAAGGCACCTCTGAGGTGCCTTGGGGAGGATGGACTCCTCCCCCCTTTGCCGCACCCCTTCCTTGGAGGAAGGGGCAAGGCTGCGCCTCCCCCCTCTCCCTTGCCCCTATATATAGTGGAGGGGAGGGAGGGCAGCCACACCTGAAGCCCTGGCGCCTCCCTCCCTCCCGTGACACCTCCTCCTCTCCCGCAGGTGCTTGGCGAAGCCCTGCAGGATTGCCACGCTCCTCCAACACCACCACGCCGTTGTGCTGCTGCTGGATGGAGTCTTCCTCAACCTCTCCCTCTCTCCTTGCTGGATCAAGGCATGGGAGACGTCACCGGGCTGTACGTGTGTTGAACGCGGAGGTGCCGTCCGTTCGGCACTAGGATCATCGGTGATTTGGATCACGACGAGTACGACTCCATCAACCCCGTTCACTTGAACGCTTCCGCTTGGCGATCTACAAGGGTATGTAGATGCACTCTTTTTCCCCTCGTTGCTGGTTTCTCCATAGATAGATCTTGGTGACACGTAGGAAAATTTTAAATTTCTGCTACGTTCCCCAACAGTGGCATCATGAGCTAGGTCTATTGCGTAGATTCTATGCACGAGTAGAACACAAAGTAGTTGTGGGCGTTGATTTTGTTCAATATGCTTACCGTTACTAGTCCAATCTTGTTTCGACGGCATTGTGGGATGAAGCGGCCCGGACCGACCTTACACGTACACTTACGTGAGACAGGTTCCACCGACTGACATGCACTAGTTGCATAAGGTGGCTAGTGGGTGCCAGTCTCTCCCACTTTAGTCGGATCGGATTCGATGAAAAGGGTCCTTATGAAGGGTAAATAGCAATTGACATATCATGTTGTGGTTTTGCGTAGGTAAGAAACGTTCTTGCTAGAAACCCATAGCAGCCACGTAAAACATGCAAACAACAATTAGAGGACGTCTAACTTGTTTTTGCAGGGTATGCCATGTGATGTGATATGGCCAAAGGATGTGATGTATGATATATGTGATGTATGAGATGATCATGTTCTTGTAATAGGAATCACGACTTGCATGTCGATGAGTATGACAACCGGCAGGAGCCATAGGAGTTGTCTATAATTTATTTATGACCTGCGTGTCAACATAAACGTCATGTAATTACTTTACTTTATTGCTAACCGTTAGCCATAGTAGTAGAAGTAATAGTTGACGTGACAACTTCATGAAGACATGATGATGGAGATCATGATGATGGAGATCATGGTGTCATGCCGGTGACGACGATGATCATGGAGCCCCGAAGATGGAGATCAAAAGGAGCAAAGTGATGATGGCCATATCATGTCACTATTTGATTGCATGTGATGTTTATCATGTTTTTGCATCTTATTTGCTTAGAACGACGGTAGTAAATAAGATGATCCCTCATTAAAATTTCAAGAAAGTGTTCTCCCTAACTGTGCACCGTTGCGAAAGTTCGTCGTTTCGAAGCACCACGTGATGATCGGGTGTGATAGATTCTTACGTTCACATACAACGGGTGTAAGACAGATTTACACACGCGAAACACTTAGGTTGACTTGACGAGCCTAGCATGTACAGACATGGCCTCGGAACACAAGAGACCGAAAGGTCGAGCATGAGTCGTATGGTAGATACGATCAACATGAAGATGTTCACCGATGATGACTAGTCCGTCTCACGTGATGATCGGACACGGCCTAGTTGACTCGGATCATGTAATCACTTAGATGACTAGAGGGATGTCTATCTGAGTGGGAGTTCATAAGATGAACTTAATTATCCTGAACATAGTCAAAAGGTCTTTGCAAATTATGTCGTAAGCTCGCGCTTTAGTATCTACTGTTTTAGATATGTTCCTAGAGAAAATATAGTTGAAAGTTGATAGTAGCAATTATGCGGACAGTACAAGGCTTATGTCCTTAATGCACTGCTCGGTGTGCTGGACCTCGAATGTGGTCTGTGGATGTTGCGAACATCTGACATACACGTTTTGACGACTACATGATAGTTCGGTAATGATAAATGGTTTAGAATTGAGGCACCGAAGACATTTTTGAAATGTCGCGGAACATATGAGATGTTTCGAGGGCTGAAATTGGGATTTCAGGCTCGTGCCCACGTCAAGAGGTATAAGACCTCCGACGATTTTCTTGGCCTGCAAACTAAGGGAGAAAAGCTCAATCGTTGAGCTTGTGCTCAGATTGTCTGAGTACAACAATCACTTGAATCGAGTGGGAGTTGATCTTCCAGATAAGATAGTGATGCTTCTCCAAAGTCATTGCCACCAAGCTGCTAGAGCTTCGTAATGAACTATAACATATCAGGGATAGATATGACGATCCTTGAAATATTCGCGATGTTTGACACCGCGAAAGTAGAAATCAAGCAGGAGCATCAATTGTTGATGGTTAGTGAAACCACTAGTTTCAAGAAGGGCAAGGGCAAGAAGGGATACTTCATGAAATGGCAAATCAGCTGCTGCTCTAGTGGAGAAACCCAAGGTTGAACCCAAACCCGAGACTGAGTGCTTCTGTAATAAGGGGAACAGCCACTGGAGCAGAATTACCCTAGATACTTGGTAGATGAGAAGGCTGTCAATAGAAGTATATTGGATATACATTATGTGAATGTGTACTTTACTAGTACTCCTAGTAGCATCAGGGTATTAGATACCGGTTCGATTGCTAAGTGTTAGTAACTCGAAATAAAAGCTACGGAATAAACGGAGACTAGCTAAAGGTGAGCTGACGAGATGTGTTGGAAGTGCTTCCAAGGTTGATATGATCAAGCATCGCACGCTCCCTCTACCATCGAGATTGGTGTTAAACCTAAATAATTGTTATTTGGTGTTTGCGTTGAGCGTAGACATGATTGGATTATGTCTATCGAAATACGGTTGTTCATTTAAAGAGAATAATAGTATTCTGTTTATTTGAATAATACCTTCAAAGGTCTTGCACCTAAAATGAATGGTTTATTGAATCTCGATCATAGTGATACACATGTTCATGCCAAAAG
The DNA here is from genome assembly GCA_032464435.1 of Aegilops umbellulata. NCBI lineage: Eukaryota > Viridiplantae > Streptophyta > Magnoliopsida > Poales > Poaceae > Aegilops > Aegilops umbellulata. The sequence goes on along the minus strand of CP136054.1, from coordinate 365,630,754 downwards.
ATATAAGATAGTAATGATAGTACCACCTACTTGTGGCACTGCCATGTAAGTCATATTGGTATAAAACGCATGAAGAAGCTCCATGTTGATGGATCTTTGGACTCACTCATTTTGAAAAGGATTGAGACATGTGAACCATGTCTATTGGTATATACGCATGAAGAAACTCCATGCAGATGGACCGTTTGGACTCACTTGATTTTGAATCACTTGAGACATGCAGATCATACCACATGGGCAAGATGACTGAAAGCTTCGGTTTCAGTAAAATGGAACAAGAAAGCAACTTGTTGGAAGTAACACATTTTGATGTGTGCAGTCCAATGAGTGCTGAGGCACGCAGTGGATATCGTTATGCTCTTACTTCACAGATGATTTGAGTAGATACTGAGCATATTTACTTGATGAAACACAAGTCTGAATTATTGAATGGTTCAAGTAATTTCAGAATGAAGTTGAAGATCTTCATGACAAGAGGATAAAATGTCTATGATATGATCATAGAAATAAATATCTGAGTTACGAGTTTGGCACTGTGGAAATTGTTTCACAACTAATACCGCCTGGAACACCATAGTATGATGGTGTGTCCGAACATCATAGTTGCACCCTATTGGATATGGTGCGTACCATGATGTCTCTTATCGAATTACCACTATCGTTCATGGGTTAGGCATTAGAGACAACCGCACTCACTTTAAATAGGGCACCACGTAATTCCGATAAGATGACACCGTATGAACTATGGTTTAGAGAAACCTAAGCTGTCATTTCTTATAAGTTTGGGGCTACGACGCTTATGTGAAAAAGTTTCAGGCTGATAAGCTCGAACCCAAAGCGGATAAATGCATCTTCATAGGATACCCAAAACAGTTGGGTATACCTCCTGTCTCAGATCCGAAAGCAATAGGGATTGTTTCTCAAATCGGGTCCTTTCTCGAGGAAAAGTTTCTCTCGAAAGAATTGAGTGGGAGGATGGTGGAGACTTGATGAGGTTATTGAACCGTCACTTCAACTAGTATGTGGCAGGGCACAGGAGTTGTTCCTATGGCACCTACACCAATTGAAGTGGAAGCTTATGATAGTGATCATGAGACTTCGGATCAAGTCACTCCCAAACCTCGTGGGATGACGAGGATGCGTACTACTTCAGAGTGGTACGTAATCCTGTCTTGGAAGTCATATTGCTAGACAACAATGAACCTACGAGCTATGGAGAAGCGATGGTGGGCCCGGATTCCGATGAATGGCTCGAGGTCATAAAATCCGAGAGAGGATCCATGTATGAAAACAAAGTGTAGACTTTGGCAGAACGGCTCGATGGTCGTAAGGCTGTTGAGTACAGATGGATTTTAAAAGGAAGACGGACAATGATGGTAAATGTCACCATTAAGAAAGCTCGACTTGTCGTTAAGATGTTTCCCGACAAGTTCAAGGAGTTGACTACGATGAGACTTTCTCACTCGTAGCGATGCTAAGAGTCTGTTGGAATTATGTTAGCGATTACTGCATTATTTATGAAATCGTGCAGATAGGATGTCAAAACATTGTTTCCTCGACGATTTTCTTGAGGAAAGGTTGTATGTGATACAACCAGAAGATTTTTGTCAATCCTGAAAGATGCTAACAAGTATGCAAAGCTCCAGCAATCCTTCTAAGGACTGGAGTAAGCATCTCGGAGTTGGAATGTACGCTTTGATGAGATGATCAAAGATTTAGGTTTATACAAAGTTTATGGGAAACTTGTATTTCCAAAGAAGTGAGTGGGAGCACTATAGAATTTCTGATGAGTATATGTTGTTGACATATTGTTGATCAGAAATGATGTAGAATTTCTGGAAAGCATATAGGGTTATTTGAAAATAGTTTTTCAATGGAAAACCTGGATTAAGCTACTTAAACATTGAGCATCAAGATCTATAAGGATAGATCAAAATCGCTTAATAGTACTTTCAAATGAATACATACCATGACAAGATTTTGAAGGAATTCAAAATAGATCAGCAAAGAAGGAGTTCTCGGCTGTGTTACAAGGTGTGAGTATTGAGCAAGACTCAAGACATGACCACGGCAGAATAGAGAGAAAGGACGAAGGTCGTCCCCTATGCTTAGTCGTAGGCTCTAAAGTATGCTATGTTGTGTACCACACCTGAAGTGTGCCAAACCATGAGTCAGTCAAGGGGTACAAGTGTGATCTAGAAATGGATCACAGGACAACGGTCAAAGTTATCCTTAGTAACTTGTGGACTAAGGAATTTTCTCGATTATGGAGGTGGTAAAAGAGTTCGTCGTAAAGGGTTACGCCGATGCAAGCTTTGACACTAATCCAGATTATTCTGAGTAGTAAACTGGATTCATATAGTAGAACAGTTATTTGGAATAGCTCCAAATAGAGCGTGGTAACTGCATCTAGGAGATGACTTAGATATTTGTAAAGCACACACGGATCTGAAAGGTTCAGACCCGTTGACTATAACCTCTCTCACAAGCATAACATGATCAAACCCAGAACTCTTGGGTGTTAGTCACATAGGGATGTGACCTTGAGTGTTAATCACATATCGATGTGAGCTAGATTATTGACTCTAGTGCAAGTGGGAGACTGTTGGAAATATGCCCTAGAGGCAATAATAAATAGGTTATTATTATATTTCCTTGTTCATGATAATCGTTTATTATCCATGCTAGAATTGTATTGATAGGAAACTCAGATACATGTGTGGATACATAGACAACACCATGTCCCTAGTAAGCCTCTAGTTGACTAGCTCGTTGATCAATAGATGGTTACGGTTTCCTGACCATGGACATTGGATGTCATTGATAACGGGATCACATCATTAGAAGAATGATGTGATGGACAAGACCCACTCCTAAGCCTAGCACAAAGATCGTGTAGTTCGTATGCTAAAGCTTTTCTAATGTCAAGTATCATTTCCTTAGACCATGAGATTGTGCAACTCCCGGATACCGTAGGAATACTTTGGGTGTGCCAAACGTCACAACGTAACTGGGTGGCTATAAAGGTGCACTACGGGTATCTCCAAAAGTGTCTGTTGGGTTGGCACGAATCGAGACTGGGATTTGTCACTCCGTGTGACGGAGAGGTATCTCTGGGCCCACTCGGTAGGACATCATCATAATGTGCACAATGTGATCAAGGAGTTGATCACGGGATGATGTGTTACGGAACGAGTAAAGAGACTTGCCGGTAACGAGATTGGACAAGGTGTCGAGATACCGACGATCGAATCTCGGGCAAGTACTATACCGCTAGACAAAGGGAATTGTATACGGGATTGATCGAATCCTAGACATCGTGGTTCATCCGATGAGATCATCGTGGAACATGTGGGAGCCAACATGGGTATCCAGATCCCGCTATTGGTTATTGGCCAGAGAGTTGTCTCGGTCATGTCTGCATGGTTCCCGAACCCGTAGGGTCTACACACTTAAGGTTCGATGACGCTAGGGTTATAAAGGAAGTTTGTATGTGGTTACCGAATGTTGTTCGGAGTCCCGAATGAGATCCCGGACGTCACGAGGAGTTCCGGAATGGTCCGGAGGTAAAGATTTATATATGGGAAGTCTTATTTTGGTCGCCAGAAATGTTTCGCACTTTATCGGTATTGTACCGGGAGTGCCGAAAGGGGTCCGGGGGTCCACCGGGGGGGGGGGTGTCCACCTGCCCCGGGGGGGCCACATGGGCTGTAGGGGGTGCGCCTTGGCCTATATGGGCCAAGGGCACCAGCCCCAAGAGGCCCATGCACCAAGATATAAGAAAAAGGGGAGAGTCCTCAAAGGGGAAGGCACCTCCGAGGTGCCTTGGGGAGGATGGACTCCTCCCCCCTTGGCCGCACCCCTTCCTTGGAGGAAGGGGCAAGGCTGCGCCTCCCCCCTCTCCCTTGCCCCTATATATAGTGGAGGGGAGGGAGGGCAGCCACACCTGAAGCCCTGGCGCCTCCCTCCCTCCCGTGACACCTCCTCCTCTCCCGCAGGTGCTTGGCGAAGCCCTGCAGGATTGCCACGCTCCTCCAACACCACCACGCCGTTGTGCTGCTGCTGGATGGAGTCTTCCTCAACCTCTCCCTCTCTCCTTGCTGGATCAAGGCATGGGAGACGTCACCGGGCTGTACGTGTGTTGAACGCGGAGGTGCCGTCCGTTCGGCACTAGGATCATCGGTGATTTGGATCACGACGAGTACGACTCCATCAACCCCGTTCACTTGAACGCTTCCGCTTGGCGATCTACAAGGGTATGTAGATGCACTCTCTTTCCCCTCGTTGCTGGTTTCTCCATAGATAGATCTTGGTGACACGTAGGAAAATTTTAAATTTCTGCTACGTTCCCCAACAAGAAAGTCTCATCGTAGTCAACCCCTTGAACTTGTCGATAACCCTTAGCGACAAGCCGAGCTTTATAGATGGTCACATTACCATCCGCGTCTGTCTTCTTCTTAAAGATCCATTTATTTTCTATGGCTCGCCGCTCTACGGGCAAGTCAGTCAAAGTCCATACTTCGTTTTCATACATGGATCCTATCTCGGATTTCATGGCTTCTAGCCATTTGTCGGAATCCGGGCCCGCCATTGCTTCCTCATAGTTCGAAGGCTCACCGTTGTCTAACAACATGATTTCCAAGACAGGGTTGCCGTACCACTCTGGTGCGGAACGTGTCCTTGTGGACCTTCGAATTTCAGTAGGAACTTGATCAGAAGTATCTTGATCATCATCATTAATTTCCTCTCTAGTCGGTGCAGGCACCTCAGGAACGTTTTCTTGAGTTTTGCCATTTTCCGGTTCAAGAGGTAACACTTCATCAAGTTCTACTTTCGTCCCACTTACTTCTTTCGAGAGAAACTCTTTCTCTAGAAAGGATCCATTCTTGGCAACAAAGATCTTGCCTTCGGATCTGAGGTAGAAGGTATACCCAATAGTTTCTTTAGGGTATCCTATGAAGACGCATTTTTCCGACTTGGGTTCGAGCTTTTCAGGTTGAAGTTTCTTGACATAAGCATCGCATCCCCAAACTTTTAGAAACGACAGCTTAGGTTTCTTCCCAAACCATAATTCATACGGTGTCGTCTCAACGGATTTCGACGAAGCCCTATTTAAAGTGAATGTGGCAGTCTCTAAAGCATAGCCCCAAAAAGATAGCGGTAAATCGGTAAGAGACATCATAGATCGCACCATATCTAATAGAGTGCGATTACGACGTTCGGACACACCATTACGCTGAGGTGTTCCAGGCGGCATGAGTTGTGAAACTATTCCACATTTTCTTAAGTGTGTGCCAAATTCGTGACTCAAGTATTCTCCTCCACGATCTGATCGTAGAAACTTGATCTTTCTATCACGTTGATTTTCAACCTCACTCTGAAATTCCTTGAACTTTTCAAAGGTCTCAGACTTGTGTTTCATTAAGTAGATATACCCATATCTACTCAAGTCATCAGTGAGGGTGAGAACATAACGATAGCCACCGCGAGCCTCAACACTCATTGGACCGCACACATCGGTATGTATGATTTCCAATAAGTTGGTTGCTCGCTCCATTGTTCCTAAGAACGGAGTCTTGGTCATTTTACCCATGAGGCATGGTTCGCGTGTGTCAAATGATTCATAATCAAGAGACTCTAAAAGTCCATCTGCATGGAGGTTCTTCATGCGTTTGACACCTATGTGACCAAGGCGGCAGTGCCACAAATATGTGGGACTATTGTTATCAACTTTAACTCTTTTGGTATTCACACTATGAATATGTGTATCATCACGTACGAGATTCATTAAGAATAAACCATTAACCATCGGAGCATGACCATAAAACATATCTCTCATATAAATAGAAAAACCATTATTCTCGGATTTAAATGAGTAGCCATCTCGAATTAAACGAGATCCAGACACAATGTTCATGCTCAAACTTGGCACTAAATAACAATTATTGAGGTTTAAAACTAATCCCGTAGGTAAATGTAGAGGTAGCGTGCCGACAGCGATCACATCGACCTTGGAACCATTCCCGACGCGCATCGTCACCTCGTCCTTCGCCAGTCTCCGTTTATTCCGCAGCTCCTACTTTGAGTTACAAATGTGAGCAACTGCACCGGTATCAAATACCCAAGAGCTACTACGAGTACTGGTAAGGTACACATCAATTACATGTATATCACATATACCTTTTGTTTTGCCGGCCTTCTTGTTCGCTAAGTATTTGGGGCAGTTCCGCTTCCAGTGACCACTTCCCTTGAAATAAAAACACTCAGTCTCGGGCTTGGGTCCATTCTTTGGTTTCTTCCCGGCAACTTGCTTACCGGACGCGGCAAATTCCTTGCCGTCCTTCTTGAAGTTCTTTTTACCCTTGCCCTTCTTGAACTTAGTGGTTTTATTCACCATCAACACTTGATGTTCCTTCTTGATTTCTACCTCTACTGATTTCAGCATAGCATATACCTCAGGAATGGTCTTTAGCATCCCCTGCATGTTGTAGTTCATCACAAAGCTCTTGTAGCTAGGTGGAAGCGACTGGAGGATTCTGTCAATGACCGCTTCATCCGGGAGATGAACTTCCAGTTGAGTCAAGCGGTTGTGCAACCCAGACATCTTGAGTATGTGTTCACTGACAGAGCTATTTTCCTCCATCTTACAACTAAAGAATTTGTCGGAGACTTCATATCTCTCGACCCGGGAATGAGCTTGGAAAACCATTTCCAGCTCTTCGAACATCTCATATGCTCCATGTCTCTCAAAACGCTTTTGGAGCCCCGGCTCTAAGCTATAAAGCATGCCGCACTGAACGAGGGAGTAATCATCGGAACGTGACTGCCAAGCGTTCATAACGTCTTGTTCTGCAGGGAGAACAGGTGCGTCACCCAGCGGTGCTCGTAGGACATAATCTTTCTTGGCAGCTATGAGGATGATCCTCAGGTTCCGGACCCAGTCCGTATAGTTGCTGCCATCGTCTTTCAGCTTGGTTTTCTCTAGGAACGCGTTGAAGTTGAGGACTACGTTGGCCATTTGATCTACAAGACATATTGTAAATATTTTAGACTAAGTTCATGATAATAAAGTTCATTTAATCAAATTATTTAATGAACTCCCACTTAGATAGACATCCCTCTTATAGTCATCTAAGTATAACATGATCCGAGTCAACTAGGCCGTGTCCGATCATCACGTGAGACGGACTAGTCAACATCGGTGAACATCTTCATGTTGATCGTATCTTCTATACGACTCATGCTTGACCTTTCGGTCTTCTGTGTTCCGAGGCCATGTCTGTACATGCTAGGCTCGTCAAGTCAACCTAAGTGTTTGCATGTGTAAATCTGTCTTACACCCGTTGTATGTGAACGTTAGAATCTATCACACCCGATCATCACGTGGTGCTTCGAAACAACTAACTGTCGCAACGGTGCACAGTTAGGGGGAACACTTCTTGAAATTATTATGAGGGATCATCTTATTTACTACCGTCGTTCTAAGTAAACAAGATGCAAAACATGATAAACATCACATGCAATCAAATAATAAACGTGACATGATATGGCCAATATCACATAGCTCCTTTGATCTCCATCTTGGGGCTCCATGATCATCTTTGTCACCGGCTTGACACCATGATCTCCATCATCATGATCTCCATCATCGTGTCTCCATGAAGTTGCTCGCCAACTATTACTTCTACTACTATGGCTAACGCGTTTAGCAATAAAGTAAAGTAATTACATGGCGTTTCTCAATGACACGCAGGTCATACAAAAAATAAAGACAACTCCTATGGCTCCTGCCGGTTGTCATACTCATCGACATGCAAGTCGTGCTTCCTATTACAATAGCATGAACATCTCATACATCACATATAGATCATTCATCATTCATCAAACCTTTGGCCATATCATATCACAAAGCACTTGCTGCAAAAACAAGTTAGACGTCCTCTAATTGTTGTTGCAAGTTTTACGTGGCTGAATTAGGGTTCTAGCAAGAACGTTTTCTTACCTACGTGAAAGCCACAACGTGATTTGTCAACTTCTATTTACCCTTCATAAGGACCCTTTTCATCGAATCCGCTCCAACTGAAGTGGGAGAGACAGACACCCGCCAGCCACCTTATGCAACTAGTGCATGTTAGTCGATGGAACCGGTCTCACGTAAGCGTACGTGTAAGGTTGGTCCAGGCCGCTTCATCCCACAATACCGCTGAAGCAAGATAAGACTAGTAGCGGCAAGAAAGTTGACAACATCTACGCCCACAACAAATTGTGTTCTACTCGTGCAATAGAGAACTACGCATAGACCTAGCTCATGATGCCACTGTTGGGGAACGTTGCAGAAAATTAAATTTTTTCCTACGGTTTCACCAAGATCCATCTATGAGTTCATCTAAGCAACGAGTCATGGGAGAGAGATTGCATCTACATACCACTTTGTAGATCGCGAGCGGAAGCGTTCAAGGAACGGGGATGAGGTAGTCGTACACGACGTGATCCAAATCACCGGAGATCCTAGCACCGACCGGACGGCACCTCCGCGTTCAACACACGTACGGTTAGCGTAACGTCTCCTTCTTCTTGATCCAGCAAGTCAAAGGAGAGGTTGAGGAAGATAGCTCCAGTAGCAGCACGACGGCGTGGTGATGGTGGAGCTGCAGTACTCCGGCAGGGCTTCGCCGAGCTCTATGGAGGAGGAGGAGGTGTTGGAGAGGGAGAGGGAGAGGCGCCAGGGCAAGGGGTGCGGCTGCCCCCCTCCCCTCCCCCCTTTATATAGGCCCCCTGGGGGGGCGCCGGCCCTGGGAGATTGAATCTCCCAAGGGGGCGGCGGCCAAGGGGGGTGGAGTGCCCCCCACCCTAGGGTTCCAACCCTAGGCGCAGGGGGTGGGCCTTGGGGGGCGCACCAGCCCACTAAGGGCTGGTCCCCCCTCCCACTTCAGCCCATGGGGCCCTCCGGGATGGGTGGCCCCACCCGGTGGACCCCCGGGACCCATCTGGTGGTCCCGGTACAATACCGGTGACCCCTAGATCATTCCCGATGGCCGAAACTGCACTTCCTATATATAATTCTTCACCTCCGGACCAATCCGGAACTCCTCGTGACGTCCGAGATCTCATCCAGGACTCCAAACAACATTCGGGTTACTGCATATACATATCTTCACAACCCTAGCATCACCGAACCTTAAGTGTGTAGACCCTACGGGTTCGGGAGACATGCAGACATGACCGAGACGGCTCTCGGGCAATAACCAACAGTGGGATCTGGATACCCATGTTGGCTCCCACATGCTCCACGATGATCTCATCGGATGAACCACGATGTCGAGGATTCAATTAATCCCGTATACGATTCCCTTTGTCAATCGGTATTTTACTTGCCCGAGATTCGATCGTCGGTATCCCTATACCTCGTTCAATCTCGTTATCGGCAAGTCACTTTACTTGTACCGTAATGCATGATCCCGTGATCAAACACTTTGATCACATTGAGCTCATTATGATGATGCATTACCGAGAGGGCCCGGTGATACCTCTCCGTCAAGCGGAGTGACAAATCCCAATCTCGATCCGTGTCAACCCAACAGACACTTTCGGAGATACCCGTAGTATGCCTTTATAGTCACCCAGTTACGTTGTGACGTTTGGCGCACCCAAAGCACTCCTACGGTATCCGGGAGTTACACGATCTCATGGTCTAAGGAAAGGATACTTGACATTGGAAAACTCTAGCAAACGAACTATGCGATCTTATGCTATGTTTAGGATTGGGTCTCGTGCATCACATCATTCTCCTAATGATGTGATCTCGTTATCATTGACATCCAATGCCCATAGTCAGGAAACCATGACTATCTATTGATCAACGAGCTAGTCAACTAGAGGCTTACTAGGGACATGTTGTTGTCTGTTATTCACACATGTATTACGATTTTCGGATAACACAATTATAGCACGAATAAAGACAATTATCATGAACAAGGAAATATAATAATAATGCTTTTATTATTGCCTCTAGGGCATATTTCCAACATGGGGAACATAGTAATTTCAAAAAAATTCCTACGCACACGCAAGATCATGGTGATGCATAGCAACGAGAGGGGACAGTGTTGTCCACATACCCTCGTAGACCGAAAGCGGAAGCGTTAGCACAACGCAGTTGATGTAGTCGTACGTCTTCACGATCCGACTGATCAAGTACCCAACGCACGACACCTCCGAGTTCAGCACACGTTCAGCCCGATGACGTCCCTCGAACTCCGATCCAGCCGAGTGTTGAGGGAGAGTTTCATCAGCACGGCGGCGTGGTGACGATGATGATGTTCTACCAACGCAGGGCTTCGCCTAAGCACCACTACAGTATTATCGAGGTGGACTATGGTGGAGGGGGGCACCGCACACGGCTAAAAGATCAATAGATCAATTGTTGTGTCTCTAGGGTTCCCCCTGCCCCCGTATATAAAGGAGCTAGGGGGGAGAGGCGGCCGACCAGGAGGGGTGCGCCAGGAGGAGTCCTACTCCCACCGGGAGTAGGACTCCCTCCCTTTTCCTTGTTGGGTTAGGAGAGGAGAGGGAAGGAGAGAGAGGGGGAAAGGAAAGGGGGGGGGCGCCCCCTCCTTGTCCAATTCGGACTTGGGGGGGGGGGCGCCCCCTCCTTGTCCAATTCGGACTTGGGAGGGGGGGGGGAGGGGCGCGCGGCTGCTCCTTGGCCGCCTCTCCTCTTCCACCAATTGGGCCCATGAGGCCCAATAACCTCTGGGGGGTCCAGTAACCCTCCGGTACTCCAGTATATATCCGATAACCCCCGGAACCATTTCGGTGTCCGAATATAGTCGTCCAATATATCAATCTTCATGTATTGACCATTTCGAGACTCCTCGTTATGTTTGTGATCACATCCGGGACTCCCAACAACTTCGGTACATCAAAACATATAAACTCATAATATAACTGTCATTGAAACTTTAAGCGTGCGGACCCTACGGGTTCGAGAACTATGTAGACATGACCGAGACACGTCTCCGGTTAATAACCAATAGCGGAACCTGGATGCTCATATTGGCTCCCACATATTCTACGAAGATCTTTATTGGTCAGATCGCATAACAACATACGTTGTTCCCTTTGTCATCGGTATGTTACTTGCCCGAGATTCGATCGTCGGTATTTCAATACCTAGTTCAATCTTGTTACTGGCAAGTCTCTTTACTCGTTCTGTAATACATCATCCCACAACTAACTCATTAGTTGCAATGTTTGCAAGGCTTAAGTGATGTGCATTACCGAGTGGGCCCAGAGATACCTCTCCGACAATCGGAGTGACAAATCCTAATCTCAAAATACGCCAACCCAACAAGTACCTTCGGAGACACCTGTAGAGCACCTTTATAATCACCCAGTTACGTTGTGACGTTTGGTAGCACACAAAGTGTTCCTCCGGTAAAGGGAGTTGCATAATCTCATAGTCATAGGAACATGTATAAGTCATGAAGAAAGCAATAGCAACATACTAAACGATGGAGTGTTGAGCTAACGGAATGGGTCAAGTCAATCACATCATTCTTCTAATGATGTGATCTCATTAATCAAATGACAACTCTTTGTCTATGGCTAGGAAACATAACCATCTTTGATCAACGAGCTAGTCAAGTAGAGGCATTCTAGTGACATTGTTTATCTATGTATTCACACATGTATCATGTTTCCGGTTAATACAATTCTAGCATGAATAATAAACATTTATCATGATATAAGGAAATAAATAATTACTTTATTATTGCCTCTAGGGCATATTTCCTTCAGTCTCCCACTTGCACTAGAGTCAATAATCTAGATTACATAGTAATGATTCTAACACCCATGGAGCCTTGGTGCTGATCATGTTTTGCTCGTGGAAGAGGCTTAGTCAACGGGTCTGCAACATTCAGATCCGTATGTATCTTGCAAATTTCTATGTCTCCTACCTGGACTAAATCCCGGATGGAATTGAAGCGTCTGTTGATGTGCTTGGTTCTCTTGTGAAATCTGGATTCCTTCGCCAAGGCAATTGCACCAGTATTGTCACAAAATATTTTCATTGGACCCGATGCACTAGGTATGACACCTAGATCGGATATGAACTCCTTCATCCAGACTCCTTCATTTGCTGCTTCCGAAGCAGCTATGTACTCCGCTTCACACGTAGATCCCGCCACGACACTTTGTTTAGAACTGCACCAACTGACAGCTCCACCGTTCAATGTAAACATGTATCCGATTTGCGATTTAGAATCGTCCGGATCAGTGTCAAAGCTTGCATCAACGTAACCATTTACAATGAGCTCTTTGTCACCTCCATAAACGAGAAACATATCCTTAGTCCTTTTCAGGTATTTCAGGATTTCTTGACCGTTGTCCAGTGATCCACTCCTGGATTACTTTGGTACCTCCCTGCTAGACTTATGGCAAGGCACACATCAGGTCTGGTACACATCATTGCATACATGATAGAGCCTATGGCTGAAGCATAGGGAACATCTTTCATCTTCTCTCTATCTTCTGCAGTGGTCGGGCATTGAGTCTTACTCAACTTCACACCTTGTAACACAGGCAAGAACCCTTTCTTTGCTTGATCCATTTTGAACTTCTTCAAAACTTTGTCAAGGTATGTGCTTTGTGAAAATCCAATTAAGCGTCTTGATCTATCTCTATAGATCTTGATGCCCAATATATAAGCAACTTCACCGAGTTCTTTCATTGAAAAACTCTTATTCAAGTATCCCTTTATGCTATCCAGAAATTCTATATCATTTCCAATCAGCAATATGTCATCCACATATAATATTAGAAATGCTACAGAGCTCCCACTCACTTTCTTGTAAATACAGGCTTCTCCAAAAGTCTGTATAAAACCAAATGCTTTGATCACACTATCAAAGCATTTATTCCAACTCCGAGAGGCTTGCACCAGTCCATAAATGGATCGCTGGAGCTTGCACACTTTGTTAGCTCCCTTTGGATTGATAAAACCTTCTGGTTGCATCATATACAACTCTTCTTCCAGAAATCCATTCAGGAATGCAGTTTTTACATCCATTTGCCAAATTTCATAATCATAAAATGCGGCAATTGCTAACATGATTCGGACAGACTTAAGCATCGCTATGGGTGAGAAGTTCTCATCGTAGTCAATCCCTTGAACTTGTCAAAAACCTTTTGCAAAAAGTCGACCTTTATAGACAGTAACATTACCGTCAGCGTCAGCTTCTTCTTGAAGATCCATTTATTCTCAATGGCTCGCCGATCATCGGGCAAGTCAACCAAAGTCCATACTTTGTTCTCATACATGGATCCCATCTCAGATTTCATGGGCATTTTGCGGAATCTGGGCTCACCATCGCTTCTTCATAGTTTGTAGGTTCGTCATGATCTAGCAACATAACTTCCAGAACAGGATTACCGTACCACTCTGGTGCGGGTCCTACTCTGGTTGAGCTACGAGGTTCAGTAACAACTTGATCTGAAGTCTCATGATCATCATCATGAACTTCCTCACTAATTGATGTAGGTGTCTCAGAAACCGGTTTCTGTGATTAACTACTTTCCAATAAGGGAGCAGGTAAAGTTACCTCATCAAGTTCTACTTTCCTCCCACTCACTTCTTTCGAGAGAAACTCCTTCTCTAGAATGATTCCGAATTTAGCAGCAAAAGTCTTGCCTTCGGATCTGTGATATAAGGTGTACCCAACTATCTCTTTTGGGTATCCTATGAAGACACATTTTTCTGATTTGGGTTCGAGCTTATCGGGTTGAAGCTTTTTCACATAAGCATCGCAGCCCCAAACTTTAAGAAACGACAACTTTGGTTTCTTGCCAAACCACAATTCATAAGGCGTCATCTCAACGGATTTCGATGGTGTCCTATTTAACGTGAATGCAGCCGTCTCTAAAGCATAACCCCAAAATGATAGCGGTAAATCAGTAAGAGACATCATAGATCGCACCATATCAAGTAAAGTACGATTACGACGTTCAGACACACCATTACACTGTGGTGTTCCGGGTGGCGTGAGTTGCGAAACTATTCCGCATTGTTTCAAATGAAGACCAAACTCGTAACTCAAATATTCTCCTCCAGGATCAGATCATAGAAACTTTATTTTCTTGTTACGATGATTTTCAACTTCACTCTGAAATTCTTTGAACTTTTCGACTTATGTTTCATTAAGTAGATATACCCATATCTGCTTAAATCATCTGTGAAGGTGAGAAAATAACAATATCCGCCACGAGCCTCAATATTCATCGGACCACAAACATCTGTATGTATGATTTCCAACAAATCTGTTGCTCGCTCCATAGTACCGGAGAATGGTGTTTTAGTCATCTTGCCCATGAGGCACGGTTCGCAAGTACCAAGTGATTCATAATCAAGTGGTTCCAAAAGTCCATTAGTATGGAGTTTCTTCATGCGCTTTATACCGATATGACCTAAACGGCAGTGCCACAAATAAGTTGCACTATCATTATCAACTCTGCATCTTTTGGCTTCAATATTATGAATATGTGTATCACTACTATCGAGATTCAACAAAAATAGACCACTCTTCAAGGGTGCATGGCCATAAAAGATATTACTCATATAAATAGAACAACCACTATTCTCTGATTTAAATGAATAACCGTCTCGCATCAAACAAGATCCAGATATAATGTTCATGGTCAACGCTGGCACCAAATAACAATTATTTAGGTCTAATACTAATCCCGAAGGTAGATGTAGAGGTAGCGTGCCGACCGCGATCACATCGACTTTGGAACCATTTCCCACACGCATCGTCACCTCGTCCTTAGCCAATCTTCGCTTAATCCGTAGTCCCTGTTTCGAGTTGCAAATATTAGCAACAAAACTAGTATGAAATACCCAGGTGCTACTGCGAGCATTAGTAAGGTACACATCAATAACATTTATATCACATATACCTTTGTTCAGCTTTCCATCCTTCTTATCCGCCAAATACTTGGGGCAGTTCCGCTTCCAGTGACCAGTCTGCTTGCAGTAGAAGCACTTAGTCTCAGGCTTAGGTCCAGACTTGGGTTTCTTCTCCTGAGCAACAACTTGCTTGCTATTCTTCTTGAAGTTCCCCTTCTTCTTCCCTTTGCCCTTTTTCTTGAAACTGGTGGTCTTATTGACCATCAACACTTTATGCTCCTTCTTGATTTCTACCTCCGCAGCCTTTAGCATTGCGAAGAGCTCGAGAATCATTTTATCCATCCCTTGCATGTTATAGTTCATCACGAAGCTCTTGTAGCTTGGTGGCAGTGATTGAAGAATTCTGTCAATGACACTATCATCCAGAAGATTAAGTTCCAATTGAATCAAGTGATTGTTATACCCAGACATTTTGAGTATATGCTCACTGACAGAACTATTCTCCTCCATCTTGCAGCTGTAGAACTTATTGGAGACTTCATATCTCTCAGTCCGGGCATTTGCTTGAAATATTAACTTCAACTCCTGGAACATCTCATATGCTCCATGATGTTCAAAACGTCGTTGAAGTCCCAGTTCTAAGCCGTAAAGCATGGCACACTGAACTATCGAGTAGTCATCATCTTTTCTCTGCCAGATGTTCATTACATCTGGTGTTGCTCCTGCAGCAGGTCTGGCACCCAGCGGTGCTTCCAGGACGTAATTCTTCTATGCAGCAATGAGGATAATCCTCAAGTTACGGACCCAGTCCGTGTAATTGCTACCATCATCTTTCAACTTTGCTTTCTCAAGGAACGCATTAAAATTCAACGGAACAACAACACGGGCCATCTATCTACAAACAACATAGACAAGCAAAATACTATCAGGTACTAAGTTCATGATAAATTTAAGTTCAATTAATCATATTATTAAAGAACTCCCACTTAAATAGATATCCCTCTAATCCTTCTGAGTGATCACGTGATCCAAATCAACTAAACCATGTCCGATCATCACGTGAGATGGAGTAGTTTCAATGGTGAACATCACTATGTTGATCATATCTACTATATGATTCACGCTCGACTTTTAGGTCTCCGTGTTCCAAGGCCATATCTGTTATATGCTAAGCTTGTCAAGTTTAACTTGAGTATTCCGCATGTGCAATTGTTTTGCACCCGTTGTATTTGAACGTAGAGCCTATCACACCCGATCATCACGTGGTGTCTCAGCACGAAGAACTTTCGCAACAGTGCATACTCAGGGAGAACACTTATACTTTGATAATTTAGTGAGGGATCATATTATAATGCTACCGTCAATCAAAGCAAGATAAGATGCCCGGAGGGGGAAATCATCGTCATCATCATCACCAACAACTCTCCCATCTTGGGGAGGGAAATCTCCATCAACATCTTTAACAACACCATCTCATCTCAAACCGTAGTTCATCTCGTGTGTTCAATCTTGGTACCAGAACTATAGATTGGTGCTTGTGGGTGACTAGTAGTGTTGATTACATCTTGTAGTTGATTACTATATGGTTTATTTGGTGGAAGATTATATGTTCAGATCCAATATGCTATTTAATACCCCTCTGATCTTGAGCATGATTACCATTTGTGAGTAGATACTTTTGTTCTTGAGGTCACAGGATAAATCATGTTGCAAGTAATCATGTGAACTTGATATGTGTTTCATATTTTGATAGTATGTATGTTGTAATTCCCTTAGTGGTGTCATGTGGACGTTGACTACATGACACTTCACCATATATGGGCCTAAGGGAATGCATTGTGGAGTAGTTATTAGATGATGGGTTGCGAGAGTGACAGAAGCTTAAACCCTAGTTTATGTGCTATTCCGTAAGGGACCGATTGGATCCAAAAGTTTAGTCACTACAAAAAAATACACTTCCATGATGATACGTGTTTGTCCTAGTAGGTCACGTTTTCTGTCATGCATGTACATCCATGACGATTTTATGACAGAATCAAGAGGGTCATATCTGTGGTGTCGTAGAAGTGTTCCATGACATTACCAAAATTATCATCACGGAAGTGTCCACTTCCATGACCATAAATCGCGCGTCATAGAAGTGTTTTTGTCAAGGATGACCGACACGTGGAATCCACTGTAACGGGTCGCCATTAAGCTATCGAGTTCCGGTTTGGATCCGATAACCCGTTAACAGCCCGGACCAATGGGGATTTATCACGTGAAAAATTATCATTGGCTGGAGGAAACACGTGTCGGCTCACCTTTGGGATAGATGTCATCCACTCATTGGACAGAATGGCTAATGATACATCGACACGTGGCATGGCCCAACAAAGGCCCATTCCTGTGAAAAGGCCAGCCTATTTGACTTGGTCAAAAGATAGCGGGCCGGCCCACGGAAAGCCTGTTAACGACATGTTCGCACATAGCCCATTTACAACCCGCTAACCCAGGGCCCGTTACGGCCTATCCAAATTAGGCCCAGTAGCATCATCTAGGCCGTCCAATATGATTCCAGCCCGTTGTAACTTCCGGCCCATGTCTGGCCCATGACATCTTTTAGCCCATATGAGGCACTTTGTAACTCTTGGCCCATTAACGGCCCGTGGTGAAACTGGCCCGTAATGAACAATATATCGCTTTATACCCATTAACAGCCCATTATTCCATTGGGCCGTTTCAAGCTCATGTTATCTTTCAGCCTTCTCAGGGCCCATTTATTCTTGGGCTCATTTCCAGCATTCAGTTACTTACGGCCTGGGCAAAATTCAGCCCGTGGTTACAGTCGGCCCGTTTGTGGCCCATTAATCCGTTGAGCCATTTTCACAGCATCTCCAAATACGGCCAATTAACGATGGCCCGTTATGGTCGACCCATGAATGGATGATTCCAACTCTAGCTCATTTAAGGCCCATAATGTGGTCTGTTGTTGGCCCATGTTTGTCCAATCGATCATATGGCCCGTAGAAGGCCCATTGATGCTACTCCCCATAGAAGGCCCATTATTTCTACGGCCTGTAGGAGGCCCAGGGTCACTACAGTAAATATGTAGCTCGTGGTTATTGTGGCCTAGTTTTAAAAATAGGTTATTGTGGCCACTAGCAAACCGCGGAAAAAGAACTGCACTCACTACAAGCAAACAACTAAACAACACAACAAGGAAATAAATAAGCAAGCAACTTACGCTAGGCTATCATGACTATTACACATATTACATCCACTGGGCATCAAAGTTTGCCACTAGTGCAAATATAGGGAACAAAGCAGCATATCACATACACTGGTTGTCAAAGTTGGCGACCAGTGCAAATAAACGCCGCAGCAAAACAAATCCAGAACTGAAACCACTTCAGAAGAGCTCGAGAAACAATATCCTGGGTACCCATAATGCTGGCAAGATACTTAGCAAGCTTATTAACTTTCTCTTGTTTGGCGCTTAAATCCTCCAGCGCTTGCTATTGCACAAGAATGTATGCATCGGAATTCTGCAGGGACTTCCTTAGTCCTTCGGCTTCTTGCCGCAGCACAAATGACTAATGCCTTTCAGCTTGTAGCTGAGACTGAAGAAGTCGAAGTGATTCGGGCAACAAGTTCGAAGAGCTTGTGCCAGCGGTACTGGCCAATAACTCAAACACTACATCAATGCAGGACTATGGGGTTTTCTCACTGTCTAGAAGATCGTTTTTATCACCTTTCTTGGAGACTAACAGGGTTGTCTCACTATCTTGAACCTTATCTGCATTACTTTCTCTACCATTGCATAGTGGGGGTGCTCTTCTCCAATATTCTGTTCGCATACTACAAGAGAAACAAGCAGACACATCACAGGTTTAGCATGTAGTATACGGAACTCATTTTGGTAAACCGGTTCAGTAGTAAGGGGGACAGGATAACAACATGAAACAAACATATATCTATGTACTATGGCCATTGTATTGTCCATATCATTCTAGTTTATGTTGCAAATCAAGATAGAGACATGGTTCAGCACATATATTTTTAAGGCACAGCAGCATAGACAGAATATAAGTGTGAGAAACTACACATCATTGGCAACACTTGTAATGTGCATCACATGAGAACATAACTGTTTATACAACTGGAACTGAAATCAACATAGAGCAAGAAGTTAGAACAACAATCCAATTAAATAAATAGGTTTAAAACATGTGTGTTGCGCCATTGGAGTTTCAATTGGATCCTTCAAATTCAAAAGTAGTTGGTATGAGTAAATACAGTGATGCAACAGCAAAGGAGTATGGACCATAGCTACGGTATCTGACCTAAGAACAATTGCTCTTCTGCTTTAAACGTGGAGTTTGGGTTTGCTATGGTGGTCTTCGTGCTTTGGCACTGCAGTTGCTTTACAAACTGCTCGTGTGGGGGTACTCTATGGTGGACATGGTGCTTTGTCAACTAGAAGTGGGTTACTATCCGCTGGGGTTGGGGCTAGTTTGGTT
Organism: Aegilops umbellulata; assembly: GCA_032464435.1. Taxonomy (NCBI): domain Eukaryota; kingdom Viridiplantae; phylum Streptophyta; class Magnoliopsida; order Poales; family Poaceae; genus Aegilops; species Aegilops umbellulata. The sequence continues at coordinate 365,611,344 of CP136054.1, read as the reverse complement.
GTAGCTGGTTCTCTGCCCAACGGTGCAAGTGTGCAATCTGGAAGAGTCTCGAGTATGTGTGGTGGGGCTAGTTTGTGGGCCAGTACAACCATGGTTCTATCTGCATCAATGGGTAGCACTGTCTTTTGTGAAAAACGGGTTTTTGCTCCCTTAGATACTGCCATCACCCCCTCCAATTCAAATGGCTGATAAACAAGAAAAGAAATTGAACGTACAGACATTGTATGATAGACAGATGTGGTAATTCACATATATGTTGTCTAACCAAACAGGACAGCATGACACAATTTCACATATATGATGCCTAACTAAACAGGATAGCATGACACAGTTTCAGATATATGATGGATAACTTAACAGGATATAATGGCATAATTCAACATATGATGAGTATCTAAACAGGTTGACATGACAAAACTATATGATGTCTTTCTAAAATAGGTTGGGATGAAATAATTCACATACATGTTGTCTAAGTATATAGGATGACATGATATAATTGACATAATTGATTCATATACTAAGGAGCTGGCACTCGCATGTATGATCTCTAAACTAAGCAGATGGAATTCAATATTGTGCATATGATGTCTAAACTAAGCAACACAAGACACCATATGCATGATATGAGAAATATAAACATTGCAACTTAGAGCATACACCTTAGATGGGATATAGGACTGGTCATCTGTCTCTGAATCCTCCTCTGAGGAGCTCACTGTAACCATCGAGATATATGCTTCAACAGGTACCATTGCCTGCTCTGAAGACCTTGTTTTCACTCCCGATTTTTCCATAACCGGATCAAATGACCGATACACATGAAGAGTAGTTCAATATACACAGATTGTCGACAAATGGAATACGCAAAAAAAAAGATGGCATGAGATAATTCACATATATGATGCGTGGCTACATGGCGGTGCATAATTCACATATATGATAACTAGCTGAAAACATGGCATTGCATATGTAACGCCCTCAATGCGGTTATATCTCCCACGTGTCGAAGCACGACTTAGAGGCATAACCGCATTGAAAGCAATGTCGCAAGTGAGGTAATCTTGACACAACCCATGTAATACACAAGGGAAAAGAGATACATAGTTGGCTTACAATCGCCACTTCACACAAATACATGAATAAAACATAACATCATACAGTTACAATCAGGGCCCGACTACGGAGCCAAAATAAAAGAAGGAACCCCAAAAGCGACAAAGGTCCCCGATCGACCCCAACTGGGCTCCACTACTGATCGACTAGAACGAAACAACATAAAGGATAAGGTCTTCATCGAGCTCCTCCTTGAGCTCGGGTGCGTCATCTGCTCGGTCTCAACGGCACTTGCAAGCTGGTTTTGGAAGTATCTGTGAGTCACGGGGACTCAGCAATCTCACACCCGCGAGATCAAGACTATTTAAGCTTATAGGTAGGGTAAAAGGTATGAGGTGGAGCTGCAGCAAACGACTAGCATATATGGTGGCTAACATACGCAAATGAGAGCGAGAAGAGAAGGCAAAAGCACGGTCGAACAACTATGAGCAATAAGTGATCGTGTACTACTTACGTCAAGCATAACTCCAACAACCGTGTTCACTTCCCGGACCCCGCCGAGAAGAGACCATCACGGTTACACACGCGGTTGGTGTATTTTAATTAAGATCAACTTCGGGTTTTCTACAACCGGACATTAACAAATTCCCATCTGCCACATAACCGCGGGCACGGCTTTCGAAAGTTCAAACCCTGCAAGGGTGTCCCAACTTAGCCCATTATAAGCTTTCACGATCAACGAAGGATATTCCTTCTCCCCGGGAAGACCCGATCAGTCTCGGAATCCCGGCTACAAGACATTTCGACAGTAATAAAACAAGTCCAGCAAAGCCGCCCGATGCGCCGACATCCTGATAGGAGCTGCACATATCTCGTTCTCAGGGCAACACCGGATAAGTCAAGCTACGAGTAAAACCAGGCCTCGAGTTTCCACGAGGGGGCCCCGCAGGCTGCTCGGTTCGGACCAACACTTAGACAAGCATTGGCCCCGGGGGGGGGGGGGGCTAAAATAAGATGACCCTCGAGAGAGCGACTCCCAAGGGAAAAGTAGGTGGTGGTGAGGCAAAAGGTAAAACCAAGGTTGGGCCTCACTGGAAAAGTCTTATTCAAAGCGAACTGTCAAGGGGGTCCCATAAATCACCCGACCGCGTTAGGGACGCAAAAATCCGGGAACATAACACCGATATGACGGAAACTAGGGCGGCAAGAGTGGAACAAAACACCAGGCATAAGGCCGAGCCTTCCACCCTTTACCAAGTATATAGATGCATTAATTAAATAAGATATATTGTGATATCCCAACAAGTAAACATGTTCCAAACAAGGAACAACATCTCCATGTTCCAACAAGGAACAAACTTCATCTTCACCTGCAACTAACAACGCTATAAGAGGGGCTGAGCAAAGCGGTAACATAGCCAATCAACGGTTTGCTAGGACAAGGTGGGTTAGAGGATTGGTTTAACAATATGGGAGGCATGATAAGCAAGTGGTAGGTATCACAGCATAGGCATAGCAAAAGAGCGAGCAACTAGCAAGCAAAGATAGAAGTGATTTCGAGGGTATGGTCATCTTGCCTGAAATCCCGCAAGGAAGAAGAACGAGTCCATGAAAAAGACAAACGGACGTAGACGAACGGATCCTCACAATCGCAACGTTATCGGAACTAACCCGAAGAAGCAACACCGGAAAGAAGCAAACAACAAAGTAAACAACCACCACATAAACATGGCATGAGATGCGAGATGTGATATGCAATGCATATGCATGCTTCGAAAGGAAAAGATGAACCAGGCATAATCCTGGCAAACCAAGTATGCCACTGGAAAGGTGAGGTGATTTCGGTTGAAATCGATATAAAGATCACCGGAATCGGATGCAAGGTTTTGCAAATGACAAGCAAAACAAGAATGACAAGATTCTGCCATTAACAGCATGATGCTACTTAGCACGCAACAAAAAATTAAGCTACTGCACCCAAACATATCAACAAAGCATATGACAGTAATCTGCTCAAGATTCTTGACAAAAGATTAACACTGAGCTACGGCTAAATCACAACATAACAGGTTCAAACAAGCATGGCAAAAGTGCAAAAGATAACAGGTTCACAGGCTTAGTGAAAATAACAACATGCCAGAAATTAACATCAGGCTGACATGTTTAGAGCAAGCAAACAACATGATACAAGAACAGGACATAGCAAAATAAAGCATGGCATGAGTCTACTCAAAGCACTTAACAAAAGTCCCTTACTGACCATGAGCCAAAAGGGATCCGAAAATATAATAGCACCCATGTCAAATAAGCAAGTTTCGTTACAGGTTTCAGACTTAGCAGAAAACTGGACAAGTCAAAAACAGATAACAAGTAGGCATGTTTACGAGCTTGATGCACTCACTACAGAGCATTACATGATAAACTAAGCATACATCCATCAAGAAGACATGGCATAGAAGCTAGACATGGCAAGAACAACATCATAGCATGCAAGGATCAACTACAACAAGCTTGGCAAGATCGAATAACATGTAAACAATCTGCCAGTAACATTTTATAGCAAAAGTAGAGCTCGATTGACTCAAGCTATGACACTTCATAAATACAAACAAAGGCACGGATGGATAGAGCAAATCCATATGTTCAAAACACTCTTACTGATCATGCTCAAAAGAGGCATAGATCTCTCTGAAACAACATGAACACATGGCATAAAAATAACAGCAGGCAAGGACTTAGTGAAATTACTAAGTCTCTGAAATCAGCAACATCAAGTACCCTAGTTTGCATGCTTGTGCTAGTCACCACAAAGGTCACAAAAAATACATGGCATAAATCTCTGGAAAGATGGCATGGCATATTACAAAACACATGTAGGACTCAACTTCATAGGATGCGCACATCAATCATGGCAAAAATGACAAAAGTGCATGTTCTGAAACAGATCTGAAACTAACATCACATAGCCCTCTTCTAACAACAATTCGGGCATCGAGATGAGCTCAAATGAAAATGATGCAATGAGATGAAATGATGTACTCGTCGAGGCGAACAATTTGATATGCTATACGCCTAAAGCGAAGCCACGGATGCAGAGATACGGTGCGATGAACATGGCATAAAAATACTGCAGAAAATGGACTTAGAGGAAAACGGGGCTCGGGGAAAGTCAACCCCCAGATCGGATCTGGGCCGCGGATCGAGGTTCGTCGGAGTGGGCGGCGCCGGCGACGAGGGAGGAGGCCGGAGAGGCGGTGGGGGCCGGCGACGGTGAGGAGAGGCGGGCGGCGACGCTGGGAGGCTGCGGGAGGCGCGCGCGGGGCGTCGCGGGAGCGGGAGCGGCGGCGGAGCGGCGGGCGGCGGCGGGCGACGCCGGCGCGGGCGACGCCGGCGGGCGGCGGAGCGCGGGGACGCGGCGGCGAGACGCCGGGCGGGGAGGCGCGCGGGGCGCGGGCGGCTCGGGCCCGCGGGGCCGGCGCCGGGCCTGCGGGCCGGCGGCGGCGCGCGGTGGCTGGGGCCACGTGGCGGCGCGGGAGTGGCTGCCGGGCGGACATGTCCGGCGGCGCGGTGAAGAAGATGCTAGGGTTTGTACCGCGATTTTCGGGAGGGGAGCACATATTTATAGGTAGAGGGGGCTAGGTAGCTCCAAATGGAGTGCGGTTTTCGCCCACACGATCGTGATCCGACGACCGAGAGGATGGAGAAGACTTAGATGGGTTTTGTGCCACGTTGGAGGGGTGTTGGGCTGCAAAGAGAAGGAGGCTTTCGCGGTTACCCGGTCAACCATTGGAGTATCAAACGACCTCCGAATGACCCGATACTTGACAGGCGGTCTACCGGTGCTATACCAAGGCCGCTTGACAAACCTCGGTCCATTTCGAGAAAGTTTAATACACGCTCACGGAAAAAGGTAAAAGGGGACGCCGGGGAACATAGGAGTGCCGGATTGCAAAACGGACAACGGGGAAATTGCTCGGATGCATGAAACGAACACGTATGCGAATGCGATGCACATGATGACATGATAAGAAATGCAGATGATGACATGGCAAAGTGCAACACGCAAGCACATGACATGGCAACAACGGCGAATAACTGATGGACACCTGGCGCATCGAATCCGGGGCGTTACAACACTCCACCACTACGAGAGGATCTCGTCCCGAGATCTAGAATGGCACCGGAGGGGAAAACGGAAGAGAAAGAGAAGATGAAAAACTAAGTTGATTCTTTGACAAACGAGTGAAACCAATGAACCTTGAGAGGTCGCAAAGCTTGAAGAAAAGACACGACGGAGGTGAACAAAATCTAAAACACTCCATTCAGCAAGAGGAACAAGGAACATTGCGAGAACCTTGTAGGTTGAAGGACATGAAACAAGAGCTTAACGGATCAAAATTAATGTGAAAGCACACCGGTAGAAAATGGAAGGAATTAACATGAACTTGAGAAGATGGGATGATACTTGACGAAATCAACAACACACTGCCTCGAAAACAATTATAAGAATGACACAAGGGGTAAGAATGATTCCAAACAGCACTCCGGTTGAGAAGAGAGGATAAACTTGATAAGATGATAGAACTTGAATGAAGGACACGACACCCCGGTTAAATCGATAAGCAAAGAAAAAGGACATGATCTTCACGATTCGAGATGATGATTGAAAAGAGCAACCTCACAATGCTTCCGGAAGAAGAAATAGAAGATAGATCGTTGGGATAAGGGACAAAGAAGAAAATGACAACTTCTGCCACAAATGAGCTTGTAAAAGCATCTTTAGGAGAAGGGTCGAACGGAGTTGTTGGAAAACGAACAACGAAAAGAACAAGGTTGTAGTGGGCTTATGGAAACATCTCAAAATTATGAGGTGCGCTTCTGCCACCAATGGAAACAAACGATTGGATTGATATCAACAAGGAGACGAGAAACTTATTTCACCGGGAGGACAAATGAAGAACTTGGGTCATTTATAAGCACCATAAATAGCAACATTCCTTAGGGAAGGCTTTAAGTGAAATATAACCCAAGATAACTCCAATGAAGAGATTGATGGATTTAAAATACCTCATTCTTGACAACATGTGAGTCATGAAACATGAACTCAAATTATCAAGAATGACATAACACCACCTCGAATGATACGGTTGAAATAATTGCACTTCGGAATGCAAGATGAAGAAATGCTTGAACTCCTCAAGACAAAACATGTATTGAGCACCATGTTTATTTTAGAGTATAGCTTGGCGGATCTTAACTTCGAGAAAAATCTTGAAGAACAATTGAAGAATGAAAAGAATCCTTGACGCACCACCATGTAGAGCCTCCATGAAAAACTCCGGTAATGAAAGGATGATAGAAAGAAAGATAAGTTGAAAACACAAGGTGAAGCCTTGAAGTGATAAGATGAAGCTTTGAAATGATATAACCGAGAAAACTTGAAACTCCAGAAAAGAAAGATGAGCAATTGAAACCAAGAATTTAGATAAACCTCCGGAATAAGGAATTTAATTTACTCGATGAAACAAAAATAAGAATTACATTATGCTTATCCTTCACCAATTTAAATTGATGACAAGCAACGGATTTGACATACTACTTATTCTCGTAGAAAGGATTAAGATAGATAAAGCGCAAAATTTGAGAAGATCTTCAACGGACCACCGGTAGGATTTAGAAAGAACGAATGAATTGATATGATAACAAAGAAAGAAGGATCTTGAACGAACCACCGTAAGAATTGGAAAAGAAAGTAGCAAAGGCACAATTCACTGGGAAGAATTTAGAAAACGAATAAAGATACTTGACAAAATTTAGATACATTAGAACGAAGAGATCATGAACTGATCAGAGGATATCCGAACGATTAACCGGTAAGATTTGGAGAGTAAGAGCTGAAAGCTGATAACGAATAATTCCGAGATGATGGGCTCCGGAGAATCAAACTGAAAAGACTTCTGAAATGCTCCGGATGGTTGAAAAGAATTCTCACAATCGAAAACAATTATGAAAGGATGGCATCAAGCTAGAACCAAGAATCTTGAAGAGAATGGAGCAAGATTTAAGAGAAACTCTTCTTTGGTCTTCAAATGTTGAGAAAGACGATGATAAACACCACCATGAATTGTTGAGGCACTCCAGAATGAAAATTGGAAAGGTTGAACCAACGATGAAAGAATATGAAAGCTCTTGGAGAAAGACATTTGACTGATGATAATTCATTCTTACATCAAACTTTGAAATGAATTTGGGAATAGCTCCAAGAAAATTAGAAGAGTCAGGTAAGATCCTGGAAAAAGACCTGTGGGTTAGGGCCCACTCAAAAGAATGGTTGAACGATTGCTTGAAAAGAGAGATTGCACCGGTTGAATTAAATGGCTTGAATGAGATAACAACCTCGAGATAGCTTGAACGGATCTTGAATGAAAAAAACGAGCCTTCTGAGATATCTTCAGCACTCCGGAACAGTTGAATAGAGAGAGGTGAATGATTAAGAGGTGCACCGGTACGAGAAAACATTAGAAACGAGGAAAAGATATGATCGATAAAGCTTGAATTGGAACCATCGGAGAAGAAAAGAATGACGAATGATGAACTTGAAACTCCTATAGTATCTTCATGGGAAATCACCGGATAAAACATTGAAAGAAAAGAATGAAGAGACTTCGCATCAATAAAAAGAATAGTTGATTACGAAATCTGAATCCTTGAAGAAAAGGGTGGGAGGACGGGAAAACAAAGACAACTTGGAACGGATGAAGCAAACACCGTTGAGAAGAACTGATAATTGATCTTGCGAATGTTTAAGGGATCGGATCCACTTGAAGAGAGACACACCGGTTGGAAAAGAATTGAAAAGACAACCTGAATGATCAAGAAGGATTAGTATTCCCATAGAAATATGAGAACACCGCTTAGAGAAAAGGTATGGAATCAACACTTGACTTTGAAGCAACTCGAATACCACAAATAAAATAAAACAAAGGATTTGGCTTGCAGAATAAGCCGGAAACAAACATATGATAGATCCCATATCGTATCATGTGTCTGTTGGAAAGAATTCCTACGTGATACTTGAATTCCCACCTATAAACTCCCGAAACTTTCTGGTTATGCAATCAGGTGTTGGGGATACAGGGGACACAAAATATATCACCCAAACTAACAATACCTAGATCCAGCTGTATCCATCCTTCAACACATAACCAAGAAACCTTCGGAAATCGTCTACCTCAACCTTTGAAAAACATCCGTTATACGAGTTATGGCAATACTCCCGCACTCGCCTCAGTACTGGGCTATCAGGGTTATCTCACCAACAACTGTACAAAAGAAATTTTCGATGTCGGCGTACTAAACTCAGGTATTCCAGAACTATAACGATAAAATTATGACGACAACACCTCGGAGCTCAACTCCCCGGGACACCTCCACTAAACCCCTGCTGACAGGAGGCACCAAGACAATGTTGTCATCACAAAACCATCGGAACGATTCTAAGATACCCGCGTGATCCTAAATTTTTTTTTGTGAAATTTGAGAAGAGAAGAGACAAAACTCTACGTCAGGATGCCTTACCAGAGCGATGAGGAGCCTGGGAAGTAAAAAGAATTCCTAAACTCTCCGATACATAATTCCTAAATGACTTAAAACATTTTTCTAGACACAACTCGGCCGCTAAAACGATCAAACACTGGGGGCTCCTAAGGTCGGGGAAGGCTCTGATACCAACTTGTAACGCCCTCGATGCGGTTATATCTCCCACGTGTCGAAGCACGACTTAGAGGCATAACCGCATTGAAAGCAATGTCGCAAGTGAGGTAATCTTGACACAACCCATGTAATACACAAGGGAAAAGAGATACATAGTTGGCTTACAATCGCCACTTCACACAAATACATGAATAAAACATAACATCATACAGTTACAATCAGGGCCCGACTACGGAGCCAAAATAAAAGAAGGAACCCCAAAAGCGACAAAGGTCCCCGATCGACCCCAACTGGGCTCCACTACTGATCGACTAGAACGAAACAACATAAAGGATAAGGTCTTCATCGAGCTCCTCCTTGAGCTCGGGTGCGTCATCTGCTCGGTCTCAACGGCACCTGCAAGCTGGTTTTGGAAGTATCTGTGAGTCACGGGGACTCAGCAATCTCACACCCACGAGATCAAGACTATTTAAGCTTATAGGTAGGGTAAAAGGTATGAGGTGGAGCTGTAGCAAGCGACTAGCATATATGGTGGCTAACATACGCAAATGAGAGCGAGAAGAGAAGGCAAAAGCACGGTCGAACAACTATGAGCAATAAGTGATCGTGTACTACTTACGTCAAGCATAACTCCAACAACCGTGTTCACTTCCCGGACCCCGTCGAGAAGAGACCATCACGGTTACACACGTGGTTGGTGTATTTTAATTAAGATCAACTTCGGGTTTTCTACAACCGGACGTTAACAAATTACCATCTGCCACATAACCGCGGGCACGGCTTTCGAAAGTTCAAACCCTGCAGGGGTGTCCCAACATAGCCCATAGGATATTCCTTCTCCCCGGGAAGACCCGATCAGTCTCGGAATCCCGGCTACAAGACATTTCGATAGTAATAAAACAAGTCCAGCAAAGCCGCCCGATGCGCCGACATCCTGATAGGAGCTGCACATATCTCGTTCTCAGGGCAACACCGGATAAGTCAAGCTACGAGTAAAACCAGGCCTCGAGTTTCCATGAGGGGGCCCCGTAGGCTGCTCAGTTCGGACCAACACTTAGACAAGCATTGGCCCGGGGGGGGGGGGGGCTAAAATAAGATGACCCTCGAGAGAGCGACTCCCAAGGGAAAAGTAGGTGGTGGTGAGGCGAAAGGTAAAACCAAGGTTGGGCCTCGCTGGAAAAGTCTTATTCAAAGCGAACTGTCAAGGGGGTCCCATAAATCACCCGACCGCATTAGGGACGCAAAAATCCGGGAACATAACACCGATATGACGGAAACTAGGGCGGCAAGAGTGGAACAAAACACCAGGCATAAGGCCGAGCCTTCCACCCTTTACCAAGTATATAGATGCATTAATTAAATAAGATATATTGTGATATCCCAACAAGTAAACATGTTCCAAACAAGGAACAACATCTCCATGTTCCAACAAGGAACAAACTTCATCTTCACCTGCAACTAACAACGCTATAAGAGGGGCTGAGCAAAGCGGTAACATAGCCAATCAACGGTTTGCTAGGACAAGGTGGGTTAGAGGCTTGGTTTAACAATATGGGAGGCATGATAAGCAAGTGGTAGGTATCACAGCATAGGCATAGCAAAAGAGCGAGCAACTAGCAAGCAAAGATATAAGTGATTTCGAGGGTATGGTCATCTTGCCTGAAATCCCGCAAGGAAGAAGAACGAGTCCATGAAAAAGACAAACGGACGTAGACGAACGGATCCTCACAATCGCAACGTTATCGGAACTAACCCGAAGAAGCAACACCGGAAAGAAGCAAACAACAAAGTAAACAACCACCACATAAACATGGCATGAGATGCGAGATGTGATATGCAATGCATATGCATGCTTCGAAAGGAAAAGATGAACCAGGCATAATCTTGGCAAACCAAGTATGCCACTGGAAAGGTGAGGTGATTTCGGTTGAAATCGATATAAAGATCACCGGAATCGGATGCACGGTTTTGCAAATGACAAGCAAAACAAGAATGACAAGATTCTGCCATTAACAGCATGATGCTACTTAGCATGCAACAAGAAATTAAGCTACTGCACCCAAACATATCAACAAAGCATATGACAGTAATCTGCTCAAGATGCTTGACAAAAGATGAACACTGAGCTACGGCTAAATCACAACATAACAGGTTCAAACAAGCATGGCAAAAGTGCAAAAGATAACAGGTTCACAGGCTTAGTGAAAATAACATGCCAGAAATTAACATCAGGCTGACATGTTTAGAGCAAGCAAACAACATGCTACAGGAACAGGACATAGCAAAATAAAGCATGGCATGAGTCTACTCAAAGCACTTAACAAAAGTCCCTTACTGACCATGAGCCAAAAGGGATCCGAAAATATAATAGCACCCATGTCAAATAAGCAAGTTTCGTTACAGGTTTCAGACTTGGCAGAAAACTGGACAAGTCAAAAACAGATAACAAGTAGGCATGTTTACGAGCTTGATGCACTCACTATAGAGCATTACATGATAAACTAAGCATACATCCATCAAGAAGACATGGCATAGAAGCTAGACATGGCAAGAGCAACATCATAGCATGCAAGGATCAACTACAACAAGCTTGGCAAGATCGAATAACATGTAAACAATCTGCCAGTAACATTTTACAGCAAAAGTAGAGCTCGATTGACTCAAGCTATGACACTCCATAAATACAAACAAAGACACGGATGGATAGAGCAAATCCATATGTTCAAAACACTCTTACTGATCATGCTCAAAAGAGGCATAGATCTCTCTAAAACAACATGAACACATGGCATAAAAATAACAGCAGGCAAGGACTTAGTGAAATTACTAAGTCTCTGAAATCAGCAACATCAAGTACCCTAGTTTGTATGCTTGTGCTAGTCACCACAAAGGTCACAAAAAATACATGGCATAAATCTCTGGAAATATGGCATGGCATATTACAAAACACATGTAGGACTCAACTTCATAGGATGCACACATCAATCATGGCAAAAATGACAAAAGTGCATGTTCTGAAACAGATCTAAAACTAACATCACATATCCCTCTTCTAACAACAATTCGGGCATCGAGATGAGCTAAAATGAAAATGATGCAATGAGATGAAATGATGTACTCGTCGACGCGAACAATTTGATATGCTATACGCCTAAAGCGGAGCCACGGATGCAGAGATACGGTGCGATGAACATGGCATAAAAATACTACAGAAAAAGGACTTAGAGGAAAACGGGGCTCGGGGAAAGTCAACCCCCAGATCGGATCTGGGCCGCGGATCGAGGTTCATCGGAGTGGGCGGCGCCGGCGACGAGGGAGGAGGCCGGAGAGGCGGCGGGGGCCGGCGACGGCGATGAGAGGCGGGCGGCGGCGCTGGGAGGCCGCGGGAGGCGCGCGCGGGGTGTCGCGGGAGCGGCGGCGGAGCGGCGGGCGGCGGCGGGCCTGCGGCGGGCGACGCCGGCGGGCGGCGGAGCGCGGGGACGCGGCGGCGAGACGCCGGGCGGGGAGGCGCGCGGGGCGCGGGCGGCTCGGGCCTGCGGGGGCCGGCGCCGGGCCTGCGGGCCGGCGGCGGCGCGCGGTGGCTGGGGCCACGTGGCGGCGCGGGAGTGGCTGCGGGCGGCGGCCTACGTGTCCGGCCGCCGGGCGGACATGTCCGGCGGCGCGGTGAAGAAGATGCTAGGGTTTGTACCGCGATTTTCGGGAGGGGAGCACATATTTATAGGTAGAGGGGGCTAGGAAGCTCCAAATGGAGTGCGGTTTTCGCCCACACGATCGTGATCCGACGATCGAGAGGATGGAGAAGACTTAGATGGGTTTTGGTCCACTTTGGAGGGGTGTTGGGCTGCAAAGAGAAGGAGGCTTTCGCGGTTACCCGGTCAACCGTTGGAGTATCAAACGACCTCCGAATGACCTGAAACTTGACAGGCGGTCTACCGGTGCTATACCAAGGCCGCTTGACAAACCTCGGTCCATTCCGAGAAAGTTTAATACACGCTCACGGAAAAAGGTAAAAGGGGACGCCGGGGAACATAGGAGCGCCGGATTGCAAAACGGACAACGGGGAAAATGCTCGGATGCATGAAACGAACACGTATGCGAATGCGATGCACATGATGACATGATAAGAAATGCAGATGATGACATGGCAAAGTGCAACACGCAAGCACATGACATGGCAACGACGGCGAATAACTGACGGACACCTAGCGCATCGAATCCGGGGCGTTACAGCATAATCATGTCTAATCTAAGCATATAGAAAGCAAACAAGAGGCATTCACACAAAGCATGTCTAATCTAAGCAGATGGCATGGCAATGCAAGACACCATATGCATGATATGAGCAATATAACCTTGTCAAGTTAGAGCATGCACCTCGGGGGGAATACGACTGGTCATATGTCTCTGAATCCTCCTCTGAGGAGCTATCTATAACTAGCAAGAAATCTGCATCGACAGGTAGCACTGACTGCTCAGAAGAACTTGTTTTCACTCCAGATTTTCGCACGACCGACTCAAATGGCTGATGCACAGGAAGAGTAGATGAATGTATAAGAATTGTTGACAAATGGAATATATTATGAAAAAAATATGGCACGATACAATTCACATATACGATGACTGGCTAAACAGGATGGCATTGCATGATTCACGTATATGATGCCTGGCTAAAGAAGATGGCATCGCATAATTCCCATATACTCCCTCCGTTCCTAAATATTTGTCTTTTTAGAGATTTCAAATGGACTACCACATACGGATGTATATAGACATATTTTAGAGTGTAGATTCACTCATTTTGCTCCGTATGTAGTCACTTGTTAAAATCTCTAAAAAGACAAATATTTAGGAATGGTGGGAGTATGATATAGAAACCAAACAGGTGGCATTCACACAAAGCAAATCTAAACTAAGTTGATGACATATAAGATGTATAATGTAAGCAATGCAAGGCGCCAGATGCATGATATGACCAACATCAGCATGCTAGGTTAGAGCAAACACCTCAAGTGGTAAATAGGAGTGGCCGGCTCCCTCTGAATCCCCATATGAACAGTTATCTTCCTCTAGAATACAATATGGAATGGCGGGAGGGGGGCCCCACTTCGCCCACCATGGAGCGGCGTCTGCATGACATTATATTCCCACGCAACGGTCTTCTGTTTTTTCTCTACATGTTCAGTATGATTGTGTACAATAACTAACATGCATAGTAAAAAAATTAGATTTTGTAAGGCCTAAGGGGTGCATGCAGAAATCAAGACTGGTGGTAGCAAACGAGTGGATAGATCCAACACTAATGATAACAGGTAGATTATAACTTCAGTTTAAAAAGATAGACAATGGATCATCTACTGTTTGTTGCCCACCCAACATGAACCACATAGAAGACCCCAGATGAACCAGATAGTAGACAGATACTATTCGCTGCTGCCTCGATATGTGCCCCATGAGCATTTTAAAACTCAAGTTTGAATGATAAAGTAGCAGGTAATAATAACCAATGTATAACATGCAAACATGAAAGAGTGCGACCTCTCTTCCGGAACTGTGTAGTCCTCAGGTTCATCTGCTCAGTCGATGATGGTAATGCAGTTGGCATGGCTGCCGGCAACGGGGAAGATGATCTAAGGCGGAGAAAGAAAGTCTGCAGGGGAATCTCTGCTGCAGTGAGTGCTTCTGTCGATGGTACACCTCAGGTGGGGTGGATAACGGCACGGCAGGAGCAGGACATAACACACAGAGTTTTCTTTGACGCCTATTTGAAAATGAAGTAAATCTGTAAGGGATCCTTAGAACTGGAGGATTCTATAGACGCAGGGACAGGAAAAACACATGAATAGGATAGGAATGCATGTGCAAAACAGAACATTTGGAAACATAGGATTTCTGTCAACCTGGGTGTTTGGTTCACATGAATTGGAAGAACACAGGAATGGAGAAACATGGTCAATTAAAGTCAAACCACGTGAAATGAAATAAATAAGAATCTTATTATGTGATACGTCTCCGTCGTATCTACGTTTCCAAACACTTTTGCCCTTGTTTTGGACTCTAACTTGTATGATTTGAATGAAACTAACCCAGACTGACGCTGTTTTCAGCAGAATTGCCATGGTGTTATTTATGTGCAGAAACAAAACTTCTCGGAATGACCTGAAACTTCACGGAACATCTTTTCGGAAATAATAAAAAACCGTTGCAAAAGATGAAGGCCAGGGGGCCCACCACCTGTCCACGAGGGTGGGGGCGCCCCCCTAGGGCGCGCCCCCTACCTCGTGGGCCCCCTGGAGCTCCTCCGACGCCAACTCCAACTCTATATATTTTCTTTTGGGGAGAAAAAATCAAGGAGAAGAAATCATCGCGTTTTACGATACGGAGCCGCAGCCAAACCCTAAAACCTCTCGGGAGGGCTGATCTGGAGTCCGTTCGGAGCTCCGGAGAGGGGGATCTGTCACCGTCGTCACCATTAACCATCCTCCATCACCAATTTCATGATGCTCACCGCCGTGCGTGAGTAATTCCATCATAGGCTTGCTGGACGGTGATGGGTTGGATGAAACCTATCATGTATTCGAGTTAGTTTTGTTAGGGTTTGATCCCTAGTATCCACTATGTTCTGAGATTGATGTTGCTATGACTTTGCTATGCTTAATGCTTGTAACTAGGGCCCGAGTGCCATGATTTCAGATCTGAACCTATTATGTTTTCATGAATACATGTGAGTTCTTGATCCTATCTTGCAAGTCTATAGTCACCTACTATGTGTTATGATCCGGCAACCCCGAAGTGACAATAATCGGGACCACTCCCGGTGATGACCATAGTTTGAGGAGTTCATGTATTCACTATGTGCTAATGCTTTGTTCCGGTTCTCTATTAAATGGAGGCCTTATTATCCCTTAGTTTCCATTAGGACTCCGCTGCCACGGGAGGGTAGGACAAAAGATGTCATGCAAGTTCTTTTCCATAAGCACGTATGACTATATACGGAATACATGCCTACATTACATTGATGAATTGGAGCTAGTTCTATGTCACCCTATGTTATGATTGTTACATGATAAACCGCATCCGGCATAATTATCCATCACCGATCCAATGCCTACGAGTTTTTCCTATACTGGTTCTCGCTTATTTACTTTTCGTTGCTATTGTTACAATCACTACAAAATACCAAAAATATTACTTTTGCTGTCTTTACTTTTGTTACCGTTACCACTACTATCATATTACTTTGCTACTAAACACTTTGCTGCAGACACTAAGTTATCCAGGTGTGGTTGAATTGACAACTCAACTGCTAATACTTGAGAATATTCTTTGGCTCCCCTGTTGTCGAATCAATAAATTTGGGTTGAATACTCTACCCTCGAAAATTGCTGCGATCCCCTATACATGTGGGTTATCAAGACTATTTTCTGGCGCCGTTGCTGGGGAACATAGCTCTATTCTTTGAGTCACTTGGGATTTATATCTGGTGGACACTATGAAGAACTTGAAAGACGCTAAGACAACAATTTATCCCTCAACTACGAGGGGAGGTAAGGAACTGCCATCTAGCTCCGCACTTGATTCACCTTCTGTTTTGAGTAAACTTGCGACACCTAAACCTGCTTCTGCTATTCGTTTTGATATGTCGCATGTTATTGATGATGCCACTTCTGCTATGCATGATACTTATGATAAAACTACTTCTATTCTTGATACTTCTGTGCCACTTGGTGAACTTCTTGATGAACAAATTGCTAGGGCTAGAGAGAAAGAAAATATTGAAACTGATAATATTGATGAAAGTGATGATGAAGATATGCCTGTTATTCCTAAGGGTTATGTTTTTTATATGGAAGCTTCTGCAGCTATTTTAGCTTGCAAAGATAGATATGAACTAAAAAGGTTATTAGTTGAATGGAATAAGCAATCTCTTAAAGATAGAATGAAACCCGACCCTGCTTTTGCTACTTCACCTATTTGTGTTGCCGATAAGGATTATGAATTCTGTGTTGATCCTGATATAATTACTTTGGTTGAATCTGATCCTTTCCATGGCTATGAATCTGAAACTGTTGTGGCACATCTTACTAAATTAAATGATATAGCCACCCTGTTCACTAATGATGAGAGAGATCTCTACTTTATATCCTTAAAATATTTCCGTTCTCATTAAAGGGTGATGCTAAGATATGGTTTAATTCTCTTAGTCCTGGTTGTGTGCGTAGTCCCCAGGATATGATTTATTACTTCTCTGCTAAATATTTCCCTGCTCATAAGAAACAAGCTGCTTTGAAGGAAATATACAACTTTGTGCAAATTGAAGAAGAGAGTCTCCCACAAGCTTGGGGGAGGCTTCTCAAATTACTTAATGCTGTTCCTGATCATCCTCTTAAGAAAAATGAAATACTTGATATCTTTTATAATGGACTAACCGATGCTTCCAGAGATTACCTGGATAGTTGTGCTGGTTCTCTTTTCAGGGAAAGAACACCGGATGAAGCTGAAGTTCTATTGAATAATATGTTGACAGATGAAAATAATTGGGCACTTCCTGAGCCAGCTCCTGCCCCAATTACTGAGCCTATTCCTAAACCAACTCCGAAGAAGAGAGGTGTTCTATTTCTCAGTCCCGAAGATATGCAAGAGGCAAAGAAATCTATGAAAGAAAAAGGCATTAAAGCTGAAGACGTTAAGAATTTACCTCCTATTGAAGAAATACATGGTCTTAATCTACCGCTTGTTGAAGAAACATATGATCTTAATCCATTACCTATTGAAGAACCTCCTGGTCTTGATAACCCGACACAGGTAGTAAAGGTAAATTCTCTCTATAGATTTGATGAAGGTGATATTCCTTACTATAAGTCTGCTAGACAATGCTTAGAAGAGTTTGATAACTTTATTGTCAAACAAGAAAATTTCAATGCTTATTTTGGTAGACAACTGAAATACAATACTGATATGATTAAACACTTGGGTGATTATATGGCTAATATTAGTGGTGATTTTAAACTTGTTAGCAAACATGCTTCTATGGTTACCACCCAAGTAGAACAAGTACTTAAAGCTCAAAATGAGTTGCTTAATGAAATGAATAGTAAGAAAAATGATTATGCTGTTAGAGTGGCTACTAGAACTGGTAGAATGACTCAGGAACCTTTGTATCCTGAAGGCCACCCTAAGAGAATTGAGCAAGATTCTCAGAGAAATAATATTGATGCACCTAGTTCTTCTAAAAGGAAGAAAAAGAAAAATGACTACAACAAGAACCCCCCTTCAGCAACGCATCAATGCGTTGTTGTATGTCCATATAAGCGTTGCTAAGGTCTACACCAACGGAGTTATATTCGTTGTCATAGGTGGCGTTGCAAAGGTCTACAACAACATATATAAGTGCGTTGGTAACTAGCATGAATATGTGTTGTAAGGTAGCAACGTATAGAGCTAGACCAGAACAACACTTCATATGCGTTGGTGGCTGCCCAGAAAAAGATCCTTATAATTCCTAGAAGCATTGTTGCATAGCTTGGACAATTAATGTATTTTGTATATCAAAATTCTAAATTATTATGTCAATGCTGATAGTGCATAGGAGACACAAACACAATAATTAGAAAGGTCATATATATTAAATCAACTCGGTTGCTTTACAAAGAACATGATACAACGATTACAATATGTGAAACTATGTAGTAGTAGTCTGATTCTCAACCTTGCAACCGACATGTCAGCCATCTAAAACATAATGTTTGAAACATTAACTTGAATGACATTCTAATAACCTAATCTAAAACTATCAGTAGTAGCCACCTTCCCGATCTTGGTATCAACTTCCGAGCCATGCATCATCAATTTATCTTGGCAATCTACAACAACAAAGAAATTGGAAAAATTAGGTGTCATCAAATAAAATCAAGTTAATAGGGCAGTAAAATTCAAACAAAGAGCAACATACAAAGCTTGAGGCCATGTGATAGTTCATCTTGCTGTATGACCAATAGTTTTGTTTTAGTGGTCGTATCAACCAAGAATCAATTACCAAGTTCAACACCCTCAATTTTTGTTTTATATTCTAGGTCAGTACTTCGGAGTGGATCAAGAGCAACATTCTTGTTTAGATTTCCCAAGCTAAGTAGGAACTACAATTAGCATTCATATTGCAAAAAGAATGATCAATAATAAATTGATGCTCAACCATGTTGAATTCCAAACACTGAGAAATGAGCATACCTTATCTTTAGATGGATGATAGTTTGATGCTCACATCTTCGTATCAAAGAGAAAGTTTCACTTCAGATACAATAGGTTGCTTCACTAAACACGTTAGTTGAAGGTTTACTTCTTTGAACACCCAAGTCAAAGCAAGCACCAGAACAAAATAGTCATTCCATCATCCAACATACGTCATTACTTGTGAAGGGCTTTGATATATCATAATTTGATCACTTTTTTACAGTCCCAGCCATAGTACTCAACTCTATAGGCAGATAAAAGAGAGCCTTATGAACAGACCATTCATATGTTAATTGAGTTAATAAACACCTTACAAAGAATATAATGAAGATACAGTGAGGTAAATGCCCAAAAATATGTGCGCCAACAAATAGAGCATGCTTCATTGCAAACACAGATCTGTAGTTACCAAAACAATGCATATATAAATGCAGTGATTTAAAAATTTCCAGAAATACTTGAAGTTGATAGAAAATAATTTGCACAAAGCTAAATCAGGTGGCTGTATTAAATGTTAACAAGTGTGTTTTCTAGTTATTTTGATTTATATATATAATTGACAACAATAGTAATCTGAGTGATTACAAAATCTTTTCAACATTATTTTTTGAATTACACTGCAGATGATGTCACTTAAATCACTTACAGCTTTACAAGCCAACATTATTCATGCAGTCGTACGTCCTTCTATAGAAGTAGCCGGCTACATATCCCCTAAACTCTCCCAACGATGAATATGTAAGAAAATTTTGTCCTGTAAAGAATGATGGATTCATTTCATAAGCACCTGCAAGCACATTTAAGTAGATCGAACAAAAACACTGACCAGCAACCTTTAAAAGTCATAACAACAATATTAATTTGGAATGATACACCTTAAGTTTAAGGTTGACTCACATGAGCTGTGACGCTAGGTTCAAAGACTCCAAGGATCAATGCGTTGTGGAATACGGCACGCAGCAAACACACTGTTTGTGAAGTCCAATGTTGCGGCGCTACACCAAGTGCTTAAGTGTTAGGCTGCTAGCAGCAACTTATGCTCTAGGATGACGGCGACAGTCAAATCTGAACCAAAGTTACTATCTCCAGCCGGTGAAAGTGCAGAACCTGCACATACACAGCTCACGATCTGGTAGATTCATCGATCAAAATAAGCTAGCCATGATCATACATGGGCTATTGCCTACTGGCTTTGGGATTCTCTAATTTCGTGCAAGTTCATTAACATATTGGCTAATGAGTAATTAGCTACGGCCAGCCGGCTAGCGTGTACATACACAACGGTGCAAGCCAACAACCACAACGATGGATCAGGAATACTATAATACTCAAAGGAAATTGCTAGATGATCGGTAATTTTTTCTAGAAGGCAAATACCTTAATCTTTACTGAAAGTCGGTCGTCGGCAGAACATACAAAAACGTAAATGTCCAAACAACATACTCCATCCGTTCCAAAATAGATGACCCAACTTTGTACTAACTTTAGTACAAAGCTGGGTCATCTATTTTGGAACGGAGGGAGAACTTATTTTCCAGTCACAGACCTTATCTTCTGTTGTCGCCTTCCAAGAAAGGTATAAGATGAAATCCACCACAAGTAGAATCTCTATTCCAAAGGATTGGGAATATACATGTTCCATCAACCAGCCACATATCAGAAGTAGCACCGCATACCTACAAAAACACCCATAATTGGAAATCTCCATTTTAATTGCCATCATGAGTGTCTGGCTGTCTCACAAATACCAACTTGGGCTGATAGAGTGAACCGGCAGGAAGCAAAGAGAGAGGGGAGAAAATACAAAATTACCATGGCGTTGAGGTTGGAGAAGTCCTTGGCGAGGATGTGGTACTGGTGGAATCGGTGGACAAGCACGAACAAGCGGACGACGGCTACGAGGATGGAGATGAAGGAGCTGCAGGTGGTGTTGCCTCCGATGAAGACTCTCCTGCTCCAGAAGGTTTCGCACCATCTAGTCCGGCACGACGGTCGACATCGTCGCGTTTGTGGAGGGGGCGGGGGGGGGGGGGGCATCCTAGATTTGTCTGGGAGGGAGGCGAGGTGCTGGAGAGATGGGGAAGACCTCGACATCCGGATCACGGGGCGCAGTTGACGCGGCCGAATGTGGAGGACGGAGACGAACTGGAGGAATCCAGACTAGGGATCACATGATAGAACAAAGGTAGGCGGCGCCGCGGCGGCGACGTGTGCGGTGTGCCTACCTATCGGGAGGAAGTGGGTTGTTTCCTTTACTTTTTATTTTAGAAAAATGATATTTCCTTAATTGTCGTAGGGAGTGGTCAATACTCGTGGGAAGTGGGGGATCCAATCCAAGCAACACATGTCTATTTCGTTGGAAGGTATGCGTAGCTATAGAAGGGTTCGTGGTGTAGTAGGACTTTGCAAAATTCTAGTGAACCTATTGCTGAATCACCTGAGAATCCAAATGATATCTCTATTTCTGATGCTAAAACACAATCTGGTAATGAACATGAATCTAATGGAAATGCTAATGATAATGTTCATGATGATGCTCAACCTAGTAATGATAATGATGTAGAAATTGAACCTGCTATTGATCTTGATAACCCACAATCAAAGAATCAACATTATGATAAGAGAGACTTTGTTGCTAGGAAACTGTTGATAGTCTAATTTGGATCTGGCTTGAGGGGTTGCCCAGATTATTTAGTTTTGGTGGTTAAGCTAATGGTTTGAAAATTCACACATGATTGCAAGTACAGAGGCTAGGTGCAGCAGGCTGGATGGAACAGAATTGTGTGTTAGAGCTCACACATGGAGAGAAAGAAGGAAAGAGGCCTGGTTTGGAAAACTGAAGATGGAAAAGATTTTGCATAATCAGCTATTCTGCCGAAGCTGAGCTAATATGGAAAGTTTACTAGTATTGGGCCCAGGCTGATGCTTCTACAGAAAGATTAGGAAAAGCCTTTTGGCTTATGTGCCAAGGAAACAGCACGTCAGGACTCCTACTCCAATTTTCCAAAGGCCAGGCATACCCTTATATATGTGGGTATATGGCCGATTGAAAAAGCAATCGATCCTTTCACAATATTACGTTAATTTTTCTCCTACGTCTTTTCTTTCCAGCACCTAGCTCATAGCTTCTGCCTAGCCCTAGCAACCCTAGGGTTTGGCTAATCTTTGCCGTTTTGCATTGAAAAACGGTCGGTTTACCTCCACGAAAGCGAGGAATCAGTGCTGCTGCGCGGATCAATTTCTCGCAGCAACACAATTGGCGACTCCGCTGGGGACGAAGAAGAGGAACACAATGAGCACCGACCCCAAGGAAGGAAGTGATCTCAACCCCAACAACATCATCGCCATCACACTTGAGGATCTGCTTGAGGATGAACGGCAGAAACTGGAACAGGAGCTTGAGGAAGATAGGGTGGAAAAGTTGAAGCAGAAGTTGGCGGGCTTCCAAAGGACAAGAAACGGCGTCATCTAGAAGGTAACTACACCAAGTCATCCTGCTGGGGTAAGTAAAACTGTTTGTACAGAAGAGATTGCACATCTAATTGATGCATCTGTAGCTAGTAAATACGGCAAACAAATGACAGACATGGCACGCACGATTACTGAATCTGTAGTTAGCAAATTTGATGAGTTCAGATAGCAATTTAATAAGGATATTCAGATCAGCTTGCCTCATCAAATTCGTTCAATGGTGCTACAGGCCAATGATGAACGTTATGAGAAACAGCTGGTGCGTCCAGAAAATAGTAGGTTCACTAATGTACCTAACCCTATGCATACACCCGTTGCAGTGCCCAATGTTGTGTAGCCCCACATCCCGTTAAGCAATAACCAAAGTGGCCAGAATTACGTTGGCAATTCGGCCAATAATTTTGTACCTACTGCTGCTACTCCTGCTCTGACTTCAGTTCCACAAAATTTCAGCAGCAATAACTGAAGTGTTGGCTTTAATTCCAATCTGCAGCAACCCTACTATCAAACAGTAGCATATAGCACACCACCCTTGCCACCTATTGGTACCGGGGTTCCTTACGGGCCGGTGCCAGATGCGTGTTTTAATGGTTCTCCGCAGCAAATGTATCATGCTCAAACTTCTTTGTCAGAGTTACCGCCACGTTCTTATGGTGCATCTATGCCACAAGCTAGTTCTCCGCAGCCTACTGAAAATTTTAAGGATCAACTTGCTAATATACTTAGAGAATTTGGCTTGGAACCTAAGGGTAGAGCACGTGCATATCAAAAACCCTACCCTGAATATTTCTACATAACACCTTATCCTCGTGGGTTTAGAATTCCAGATTTTGTTAAGTTCACAGGAGAAGATGGTAGATCAACCTTTGAGCATGTAGGACAATTTTTAGCACAATGCAGTGAAGTTGGTACATCAGATATTTTTAGATTGAAATTATTTCCTTTGTCTTTATCTGGTACTGCATTTACTTGGTTTACATCGCTTGCTCCTAACTCCATTGCAACATGGGCCCAACTGGAGCAAAAATTTCGTGAGTACTTTTATGGTGGTGAAACTGAACTTAGACTTTCAGATTTGACAATGGTTAAGCAAAAGCACAATGAATCTGTTTATGATTATATTAAAAGATTTAGAGATGTCAAAAACCGATGCTTCAGTTTGACCATAGCCGAAAAAGATTTAGCTTGGGCATAGAATTGGAGAAGATTTTGCCTTTTCGGGTTTGCTTGCTCATATTAGAGATAAATTGGAAGGGCAAGAATTTTCAGATGTTAACCAAGTTTTGCAAAAGGCTTGGGCACAAGAAAACCGTGCTAAAGAAGTTAAACCACATAGCCGGTTTAGAGATAATAAGAACAAAGACAAGGAAAAAACCTACGATTAATGTTATAGAGCATGATAGTGATTCGGCTAGTGAAGATGATGTTGATATATGTATGGCCGAATGGGTTCGAGCACCTAAGTCAAAACCTTTTGCATGTGCTGCCCTGAAACCCACACTAGCTAAAAGAGAGGAAATCAAATATACTTTTGATGTTAGTAAGTGTGACAAGATTTTTGACATGTTGTTGCAAGGGAAGTTAATTAGAATAAAATAAGGGCATGTGATTCCATCTCAAGAAGAACTGGGTAGAAGAGCTTATTGTAAATGGCATAACTCTTTTTCTCATGCTACTAACGATTGTAATGTGTTTCGTCGACAGGTGCAATCGGCCATTAATGACGGACGATTGGTATTTACAGAAGGTACTAAGATGAAGCTCGATAGCGATCCTTTTCCTATCAACGTGGTTGAGTTTGAGAATAAGAAAATGCTTATTCGGTCGGATCAGACCGAATCCGCAAGAGAAAAAAATGTTGTTGATGATAGTGCTCCTCCAAGGATGATCAAACCAAAGAAACTAGAAGTAGGAGTGTGGAAAGTTAATGGAAGAAGGAGACAAGCTCCGAGGCCAAAGCCGACAGTTAACATGTTGTTGGAGAAATACACTTCATGCAAGACCACCAATGTATTTAACCGGCTTGGAGGTAATAAACGTCCTAGATCTCCTTCTGGACCTGCCGGTCATGAGCAATGTCAAAGAAATTCATATGACCAGCAGCCATGTTTCGCAATGGAGCCAGCATATTGGGGATGTGCACCTCCCATGTATCCGCAAATTCCTCCATGGGGTTTTAATCCTTGGGCGCCATATCCTATAGGGCCAGCAGGTTATTTTCAACCAGGATGGATCCCGCCTAGGCCTATGTTCAGACCAAACATGGATGAGAAAAGGGCTCGATTTAATCATGAAGCAAGATCACGTGATGCTATTGTGATTCAAGGTAAAGATGGTTCACGCAAAGGGGCTGAAGATAGCTCATCCAGCAAAAGATTTGCGCAGAGTAGATGGCCTAGACACAATGCGGATGGCAAGGTTCACATAGGTGGCCAGAAGTTTGCATGGGTACCGGTCAGATCTAAGGGTGCTGTAAAAAATTCAGTTGAACATGATGAATGTAGGTCTGGTTGTGCTATTACGAACCAACCTGGGTTGGATGCTGCTCTTAATGTTGATAATGGTAAGCTCAAATCAGCTGCAGGTGTTGCCCCTGATTCAGAAACAATCATGATTGGAGGTTTCAGATTTGGTTCAGTTCAGAAAAGAGTTCCAGGTTCAGAAAAGATTAGTAATGATGCATTGCAGCAACAGGGGCCTGATACATTGCATCAAGAGGAGATTCCAGCAAAAGAAAGCAACTCACATGCTGATTTGAGGCCCAATATACAGAAAGATGGGACCGCTAGCACAACTGATCAATACAGAATTTTTTCAGCCAAAGACAGAACGTTTGCTCCCCAAGCAGCAGCACATCAGTAAAGACCGAGGAACTCGGGGGGCAGCAGAATTAGGTCAGTGGCACCAGGAACTAAACCAAAGCTTCGATGGTGCCCAACAGGGCTCACACATACTCAGAAAAGAAGGGTGTAGCGGCTGCGGGCATTGGAAATTAGAGAGGAACTAGGTGAGAAGAAGCGCGACGAGTGGTTCAATAAAGATAAACCAATGGTGCCTTTGAATATGACTTGGAAAGAGAAGCGCATCGCAAGGGAGGAAGGCAACATTGCTGATGACATGGTCATGGATGGAAACTCTGGGGATAAAGAGGATATGCCTGCGGGTATGGACATTAATATGGTATTTGAGCTGCCCGCTGAATTTCGTGCGCCTAAGGCTGAAGAGGTTGAAGTTGCAGAGCTTGTTCTTGGCCCAAAAAGTGTTACATTTGAGAAACTAGAGAAGCATGGACAACACCTAAAGCCTTTGTTTATCAAGGGTCACATTGATGGTAAGCCTATTGGTCGCATGCTTGTTGATGGCGGTGCCGGTGTTAATATCATGCCTTTTTCGGTTTTTTCTAAATTGGGCCGAAAAGAGGAAGAACTAATGAAAACCAATATGGGACTTAGTGGGTTCTCGGGAGACTTGTCTGAAGCTAAGGGTGTTATTTCTATGGAGCTCACGGTTGGGAGCAAAACATTGCCGACTGCTTTCTTCGTTGTTGATGTCAAAGGCCGATATAATATTCTTTTGGGGCGTGATTGGATTCATGCAAATTGTTGCATCCCTTCTACTCTACATCAATGTTTGATTCAGTGGGTTGATGATGATGTTGAAGTGGTTGATGCGGATAATTCGGCCTGCTTTGCATTGGCTGAAGCTCCGGTCGATTGGCAACACGGTGAGATGCGATGCTTGACGGGTAGAGATTTATCAGATTATGATTATATTAGTATTGGCAGAGATGGTTTTGTTCCTGTACATGCACAGCCGACTAGTGTATCTCGGCTTAATGACTTATCCTTGTGAACAATGAATAAGGAAGATAGTGTTATATGGATGCAAAGGCGTGTTGAGGAGTATCGTTCAGGAAAGAACGATATGCATGAAGCTATTGAGGATTTCGATGACATGGAGAAGCTTGGACAAGGATTCTCATCGGCTGACCCACTTGAGGAAGTTGATATTGGTGATGGAAGTGTCCCTAGACCTACATTTATTAATGCTAATATGGGGGTCGATCAGAGAGGAAAGGTATGTGCTTTACTTAGGGAATTTGTTGATTGCTTTGCTTGGAATTATACTGAGATGCCCGGTTTGAGTAGGGACTTAGTTGAACACATATTGCCTATTAAATCTGGTTTTAGGCCGCATAAACAGCCCCTTAGGCGATTCAATCCTAGTATATATGACCGCATCAAAGATGAAATTGATCGGTTGTTAAAAGCTCGGTTTATTCGGCCGTGTAGATATGCGGAATGGATTTCTAATATTGTTCCTGTTGAAAAGAAAAATAATGATAAGATTAGAGCATGTATTGATTTTAGGGATTTGAATAAGGCTACCCCTAAAGATGAATATCCTATGCCTATAGCCGACATGTTGATTAAGGATGCTTCTGGACATAAAGTAATCAGTTTTTTAGATGGTAATGCTGGTTATAATCAGATATTTATGGCCGAAGAAGATATGTTTAAGACTGCTTTTCGATGCCCTGGTTTTGTTGGTTTATTTGAGTGGACTGTTATGACTTTTGGATTGAAGAATGCCGGAGCTACACATCAGCGTGCTATGAATCTGATTTTTCATGATCTTCTAGGCATCGTATTAGAAATATATATTGATGATGTAGTTGTTAAATCGGATGGGTTTGATCATCATTTAGCCGATTTGCGATTAGCTTTTGAAAGAATGCGTCAGTATGGGCTGAAAATGAATCCACTCAAATGTGCTTTCGGTGTATCGGCTGGTAAGTTCTTAGGTTTTATAATTCATGAGCATGGCATAGAGATTGATCCTAAGAAGGTAGAGGCAATCAGAAAATTGGAGGAGCCCACATGTAAAAGGGATGTGCAGAAATTGTTAGAAAAAATTAATTACTTGAGACGATTCATATCTAACCTTGCGGGAAAAATTGAATCGTTTGTTCCTTTGCTTCGGTTAAAACATGAAGCCGAATTCACTTGGGGGGCAGAACAGCAAGAGGCTTTTAATAATATAAAACAGTATTTGTCAAGTCCTTCGGTGCTTCAAGCACCCAAGTCTGGTGTGCCGTTCAGGTTATACATTGCCGCACAAGACAAGGTGATCAGCGCAGTTTTAGCACAAGAGAACGGCGGGAAGGAGTACATCATTGCATACTTGAGCCGCCGCTTGCTTGACGCTGAGAGTCGGTACGTGTTTATTGAAAAATTATGTTTATCTTTATATTATGCATGTACAAAATTTCGGCCATATTTACTTTATAGTACATGTGTAGTAGCTTGCCAAGCCGACGTAATTAAATATATGCTGCAGCAGCCGATTCTTAGTGGTAGGATTGGAAAATGGGCTTATGCACTAATAGAATATGACTTGGCATATGAATCGTTGCGTGCTATGAAAGGTCAAGTCATCGCTGATTTTATTGTTGATCATAGGATTAAGGATGAAGAAGATATTAATTATGTTAGTGTGTGCCCGTGGAAGTTTTATTTTGATGGATCGGTTTGTAGGGAGGGACAAGGCATCGGTAATGTTTTAATTTCACCAAACAATGTCGTTTATGAAACATCAGTCCGTTTGGAATATCCTTGTACAAATAACCAAGCTGAATATGAAGCTTTGTTGTTTGGTTTACAAAATTTAGTAGATATGGGTGTAAAGGATATAGAGGCTTTTGGAGATTCACTTCTGGTAGTCCGGCAAATTGGTGGTGAATTTCAATGTTTTGATGGATTATTAAACAACTATTTAGACCGATGTTTAGATATAATTAAGTCTCTGAATACTTTCACTATCAGTCATATACCTAGGGAAGAGAATTCTAGAGCTAATTGCTTAGCGCAACAAGCATCCGGATACCAAATCAGTAGGGGAAAGTATTTCATATTAGAGAAACCGATGCTAGATGCTGTTAATAGTAATGCTGATCTATTGGATATTAATTTGCTAAAAGATGTAGCAGGTCCTTGTTCAATCCAGCAGCAAATAGTACAAGGCAAAGAAGATTCGGTGCAGGAGTCACAAATAACCGAATCAGCAGCTAATTTAGAACCAAGTGATTGGAGAATTCCTCTGATTAATCATCTAAAGGATCCTGGGCAAACAAGAGATAGAAACATTCGGCGACAAGCTTTAAAATATACTTTGCTAGATAGTGAGTTGTACCGCCGAACGATAGATGGATTACTTTTAAAGTGCTTAGGTCCTGATCAGTCAAGAGTAGCTATGGGTGAAGTACATGAAGGGCTATGCGGAACACATCAGTCGGCTCATAAGATGCAATGGTTATTAAAAAGAGCAGGTTTTTATTGGCCGACGATGTTAGGGGATTATTTTCGCTATTATAAAGGGTGTGAAGAATGCCAGAAATTTGGAAATATTCAATTGGCACCTGCGGCTATGATGCATCCCATTATTAAGCCATGGCCGTTTAGAGGATGGGGTTTAGATTTTATTGGTCAAATATATCCTGCTTCATCTAAAGGTCATCGCTTCGTCCTAGTAGCTACAGATTATTTTACCAAATGGACTGAAGCAATTCCTTTAAGAAATATGACTCATAAGGACGTAATTAATTTTGTTTTGGAGCATATTGTTCGCAGATTCGGTATTCCTCAAACTTTGACTACTGATCAAGGTTCTTCTTTTATGTCTCATCAATTTCATGAGTTTGCCAAATCTTTTAGAATTAAATTGTTAAATTCGTCGCCTTATTATGCTCAAGCTAACGGACAGGCCGAATCTAGCAATAAAACTTTAATTTTATAAATAAGAAAATTAAGGAGCATCCACGAAAGTGGCATGAAGTTCTTTCGGAGGCTTTATGGGTTCATCGGATATCTAAGCATGGAGCAACTCAAGTGACACCATATGAGTTAGTGTATGGACAGGAAGCAGTGTTACCTGTAGAGGTTAATTTGCAAGCTCTTAGAGTAGTCAGACAAAATGATTTGTCGGCTGTAGACTATAATAATTTGATGCTGGATAGAATTGATGATGTTCCAGAAGAAAGATTAAGAGCCTTGCAGGAAATTGAAAAAGAAAAGTTAAGAGTATCTAAGGCTTATAACAAAACGGTGAGGGAGAAATCGTTTCAAATAGGAGACTTGGTGTGGAAAACGATTTTGCCTGTTGGAACTAGAAACAATAAATTCGGCAAGTGGTCACCGAGTTGGGAAGGTCCGTATAAGGTTGTAGAGATTGTTCCTGGAAATTCATATTTTGTACAATCTTTGCAGGGGGAAAAGTTGCCCAAAGCTCTCAATGGCAAAAATTTGAAGAAGTACTATCCTAGCATGTGGCAAGAAGCTTGATGGCACTATATGGCCGATATGATTTCAGATATCGCCCTAAGCAAAATTTGGCCGATGTGTTATTTAGACATCGCCCTAAGCAGTTGATATGGCCGGTGAAGCGGTTGACATTGTCCTAAGACATTGCCATGGTGTTTTTGGTAAATAAAATTACACCAAAAATAGGGGGGCATGTGTTGATAGTCTAATTTGGATCTGGCTTGAGGGGTTGCCCAGATTATTTAGTTTTGGTGGTTAAGCTAATGGTTTGAGAATTCACACATGATTGCAAGTATAGAGGCTAGGTGCAGCAGGCTGGATGGAACAGAATTGTGTGTTAGAGCTCACACATGGAGAGAAATAAGGAAAGAGGCCTGGTTTGGAAAACTGAAGATGGAAAAGATTTTGCATAATCAGCTATTCTGCCGAAACAGAGCTAATATGGAAAGTTTACTAGTATTGGGCCCAGGCTGATGCTTCTACAGAAAGATTAGGAAAAGCCTTTTGGCTTATGTGCCAAGGAAACAGCACGTCAGGACTCCTACTCCAATTTGCCAAAGGTCAGGCATACCCTTATATATGTGGGTATATGGCCGATTGAAAAAGCAATCGATCCTTTCACAATATTACGTTACTTTTTCTCCTACGTCTTTTCTTTCCAGCACCTAGCTCGTAGCTTCTGCCTAGCCCTAGCAACCCTAGGGTTTGGCTGATCTTTGCCGTTTTGCATTGGAAAACGGTCGGTTTACCTCCACGAAAGCGAGGAATCAGTGCTGCTGCACGGATCAATTTCTCGCAACAACAGAAACATGGTAAAGAAAGGGAACCATGGGTTCAGAAACCCATGCCTTTTCCTCCCAAACCATCCAAGAAAAAAGATGATGAGGATTTTGAGCGCTTTGCTGAAATGATTAGACCTATCTTTTTGCGTATGCGATTAACTGATATGCTCAAAATGAATCCTTATGCTAAATATATGAAAGATATTGTCACTAATAAAAGAAACATACCGGAAGCTGAAATTTCCACCATGTTTGCTAATTACTTTTAAGGGTGGAATACCAAAGAAACTTGGAGATCCAGGAGTACCTACTATACCATGCTCCATCAAAAGAAATTATGTTAAAACTGCTTTACGTGATCTTGGAGCCGGTGCTAGTGTTATGCCTCTCTCTTTATATCGTAGACTTGACTTGAATAAGTTGACACCCACTGAAATTTCTTTGCAAATGGCTGATAAATCAACAGCTATACCTGTCGGTATTTGTGAGGATGTGCCTGTTGTGGTTGCAAAACTTTGTTATTCTTGATATTCCCGAGGACGATAGTATGTCTATTATTCTTGGAAGACCTTTTCTGAATACTGCAGGAGCTATTATTGATTGCAACAAAGGCAATGCCACTTTTCATGTTAATGGTAATGAGCATATGGTACACTTTCCGAGGAAACAACCTCAAGTTCATAGTATCAACTCTATTGGAAAAATTCCATCGATTATATTTGGAGGTTTTGAATTTCCTCTTCCTACTGTCCAAAAGAAATATGATATTCTTATTATTGGGGATGTGCATATCCCCGTTGAGGTAACATAGTGTTATTCAAAATTTCTCCGGTTCCATGTTATTTGGAATGAGTTTGTTAACAAGACTTGATCAACCTTGTTAGTGGATTCCTTTTGATGAGCATGAGATGGATGAAACTAGAAGGCACAACCTTCTGTACCCTCTCTCTACTTTCTGTTATTTAGATGAAATAAAGTAAAAATAGTATTTTTTCTGTCTGTTTTCTGCAATATAAAAATACCCCGAAAATAGAAGTCCTCCAAATGCCATGCCAATTTAATATGTTTTTTTGGAATATTTGAGGATTTATGGTACTGAAAACACTGCGGGGGGGGGGGGGAGCTGTGTAACGCCCTCGATGCGGCTATATCTCCCACGTGTTAAGGCACGACTTAGAGGCATAACCGCATTGAAAGCAATGTCGCAAGTGAGGTAATCTTCACACAATCCATGTAATAAATAAAGGGGAAAGATTCATAGTTGGCTTATAATCGCCACTTCACACAAGTACATAAATAACATCCATCATACAGATTACACTCAAGGACCGACTACGGTACCAAAATGAAAGAAGACTACCCCAAATGCTAAACAGATCCCCGGATCGCCCCAACTGGGCTCCACTACTGATCATCTGGAAAAGAAACATAGTAACGGCCACGTTCCTCGTCGAACTCCCAGGTGAGCTCGGTCGCGTCATCTGCACTGGCATCGTTGGTACCTGCAACTGTTGTGATAATATCTGTGAGTCACGGGGACTCAGCAATCTCACACCCGCGAGATCAAGACTATTTAGGCTTAAAGGTGGGAAAGGGGTTTGTGAGGTGGAGCTGCAGCAAGCGACTAGCATATATGGTGGCTGCAACGCAAAAGAGAGCGGGAAGAGAAGGCAAAGCACGGTCGTGAAACTAGAAGTGATCAAGAAGGGATCCTGAAACGACCTACGTCAAACATTACTCCAACACCGTGTTCACTTCTCGGACCCTGCCGAGAAGAGACCATCACGGTTACACA
This sequence comes from Aegilops umbellulata, assembly GCA_032464435.1. NCBI lineage: Eukaryota > Viridiplantae > Streptophyta > Magnoliopsida > Poales > Poaceae > Aegilops > Aegilops umbellulata. Next base: position 365,578,981 of record CP136054.1, on the reverse strand, counting down.
CACGGTTGATGTGTTTTAGTAAGGTCAACTTCAGGTTTTCTACAACCGGACATCAACAAATTCCCATCTGCCTCATAACCGCGGGCACGGCTTTCGAAAGATAATACCCTGCAGGGGTGTCCCAACTTAGCCCATTATAAGCTCTCACAGTCAACGAAGGATATTCCTTCTACCGGGAAGACCCGATCAATCTCGGAATCCCGGACTACAAGACATTTCGACAGCAATAAAACAAGTCCAGCAAAGCCGCCCGATTGTGCCGACAAATCCTGATAGGAGCTGCACATATCTCGGTCTCAGGGCACATCCGGATTGTCCAAACTTCCGATAGGCGAGCCCAGAGTTGCCCCTGGTGGCCACCGGCGGCTGACGGTTTGGACCAGCAATCGAAGGAGAACTGGCCCAGGGGGTTAAAATAAAGATGACCCTTGAGTCTGCAGAACCCAAGGGAAAAAGGCTAGGTGGCAAATGGTAAAACCAATGTTGGGCCTTGCTGGAAAAGTCTTACTCAAAGCGAACTGTCAAGGGGGTCCCATAAATCACCCAACCGTGTAAGGAACGCAAACTCCGGGAACATAACACCGGTATGACGGAAACTAGGGTGGCAAGAATGGAACAAAACACCAGGCATAAGGCCGAGCCTTCCACCCTTTACCAAGTATATAGATGCATTAATTAAATAAGATATATTGTGATATACCAACAAGTAAACATGTTCCAAACAAGGAACAACATCTCCATGTTCCAACAAGGAACAAACTTCATCTTCACCTGCAACTAGCAACGCTATAAGAGGGGCTGAGCAAAGCAGTAACATAGCCAATCAACGGTTTGCTAGGACATGGATGGTTAGGGGCTGACATGGCAATATAGGAGGCATGATATAGCAAGTGGTAGGTATCGCAGCATAGGCATAGCAAAAGAGCGAGCAATCTAGCAAGCAAAGATAGAAGTGATTTCGAGGGTATGGTCATCTTGCCTGCAAGAGTCTCAGAGTTGTCGAAAGCTTGGTCCTCGAAAGCGTTCTCAACGGAATCCCCGTTCACGTACTCGTCTCCCGGCTCTACCCAAGAAAAGAGAACAAGCAAAGTAACCAATATCAACCACGATGCAATGCGCAAGCAACATGATGCAAAACATGGCATGATATGTGAGAGGTGATATGCAATGCGTATGCATGCTCCGGAAGGACAAGGATGAACAGGGCATAATATTGGCAAACCAAGCATGCCACTGGATAGGTGAGGTGATTTCGGTTGAAATCGATATAAAGTTCACCGGAATCGGATGCACGGTTTGCAAATGGCAGGCAATACAAGAATGACACGAATCTGCCATTAACAGCATGATGCTACTTAACAAGCAACAACTAATTAAGATACTGCACCCAAACATGGCAACAAAGCATTTGACAGTAATCTACTCAAGATGCTCGACAAAAGATGAACACTGAGCTACGGCTAGTTCACATCACAACAGGTTCAAACAAGCATGGCAAAAGTGCAAAAGATAACAGGTTCACAGACTTTGTGAAAATAATCAACAAAGCAGAAACTAACATCAGGATGACATGTTCAGAGCAATGAAACAATATGCTACAGGTTCAGAGTATAGCAAAATAAGGCATTGAATGAATCTACACATATCACTTGCCAAAAGTCTCTTACTGACCATAAGCCAAAAAGGATCAGAAAATATGATTACACCCATGTCAATTAAGCAAGTCTCGTTACAGGTTACAGACTTAGCAGAAAACTGGACATGTCAAAAACAGATAACGAGTAGGCATGTTCGTGAGCTCGATGCACTCACTACAGAGCATTGCATGATAAACTAAGCATACAAACATGAAGAGGACATGGCATATTAACAATACATCGTAAGAATAACATCATATCATGCAAGGATCAACTACACCAAGCTTGGCAAAATCGAATAACACGTAAACAATCTGCCAGCAACATTTTGTAGCAAAAGTAGAGCTCGATTGACTCAAGCTATGACACTCCATAATTGCAAAACAAGGCATGGATGGATAAAGCAAATACTCAAGTTCAAAACACCCTTACTGATCATGCTCAAATTATGCATAGATCTCTCAGAAACAACATGAATACATGGCATGAAAATAACAGCAGTCCGGGACTTGGTGAAATTACTAAGTCTCTGAAATCAGCAACATCAAGTGACCTAGTTTGCATGATTGTGCTAGTCACCACATAGATCACAAAAATACATGGCAAAATTCTCTGGATAGGTAACATGGCATATTACAAAAGTCATGTAGGACTCAACTTCACAGGAGGCACACATCAATCATGGCAAAAATGACAAAAGTGCATGTTCAGATAAGATCCAGCCACTAACATCAACTAGCCCTCTTCTAACAGCATTTCGTGCGTCAAGATGACCACAAATGAAAATGGTGCAATGGAAAGCAATGATGTACTCTTCGAGGCGAACAATTTAACATATTATACGCGCGTAACGGAGCTATGGATGCAAAGTTATGGCAGGCAGAACATGGCATGATGAAGTAAAAACGCACGGGACTTAGTAAAAAAAACGAAGGGATAGGGTCAACCCTAGATGTGGCCCGGCTCCGGCGATGGCGGATCCGGCCGGCGCGGACAACGCCGGCGACGGGGAGGCAGCGGGACGACGCGGCGAGGGCGGCACGGGGCGGTCAGGCGACGGGAGACGGCGACAAGGTGGCGGCGAGGCCGCGGTGGGCGGCGACGGCGGTCGGAGCTCGTGGCTCGGGCGGAGCAGGCGAGGCAGGCGCGGCGACGGCGGCGGCGGCGGGCGCCGGGCGCGGGCGCCCCTGGGCGGCGGCGCGAGGGATCCGGGCCCCGCGGGCCGGCGGAGGCGAGCGGCGGCGAAGTGGGCTCACCCGCCACGTGGCGGCGCGGCGTTGGTCGGGCGGCGCGGACGGACACGTCCGCCCGTCCGATTTTTGTCCGGCGGCGGCGGGAGGAGAAATGGCTAGGGTTAGGGGTGGTTTTTGCCCGGATTTGAGGAGGGGGAGATGTTTTTATAGCTAGGAGGAGCTAGGAAGCTCCAAATAGAGTGCGGTTTTCGGCCACGCGATCGTGATCGAACGGTGCAGGACATGGGAGTGTCTTAGATGGGTTATTGGGCTGTTTTGAAGGGTGTTGGGCTGCAACACACACGAGGCCTTCACGGTTACCCGGTTAACCGTTGGAGTACCAAACGAACTCCGATTGACCCGAAACTTGACAGGCGGTCTTCCGGTGCTATACCGAGGCCACATGTCAAACCTCGGTCCATTCCGAGAATGTTTAATACCCGCTCAAGAAGAAATGTAAACGGGGACGCCGGGAGACATAGGAGCGCCGGATTGCAAAACGGACAACGGGAAAGATGCTCGGATTTATGAGACGAACACGTACGCGAATGCGATGCACATGATGACATGATATGAAATGCATGACATGACCAAAATGCAAAACGGAGAGAACCCAACCACGGAGGGAATATCATAACACATAGCCGGAAATGGCAAGAGTTGGGTTACAAATATGGCAAGTTACATCTGGAGCGTTACAACACACCACCACTACGAGAGGATCTCGTCCCGAGATCTAGGACTGAAAGAACTCCGGATACTCGGAACGTATGCGGTCTTCACGCTCCCAGGTGGCTTCTCGGTCTGAATGATGTGACCATTTCACTTTGAGGAATTTGATTGACTTTTTGCGAGTCTTGCGCTCAGTTGTCTCAAGAATAGCAACTGGATGCTCATGATAGGACAAATCTTCTTGAAGATCAATCTCTTCGAAGTTGATGGTGCGCTCAGGCGTTTTGAAGCACTTGCGAAGCTGTGACACGTGGAAGACATCGTGCACATTTGCAAAGTTGGAGGGAAGCTCAAGTTGATAGGCGAGATCGCGTCGTTTGCCGATGATCTTGAAGGGACCGACGTATCGCGGGGCAAGTTTCCCCTTGATACCGAAGCGACGAGTTCCTTTCATTGGCGAGACACGGAGGTAAACATGGTCTCCGATCTCGAATGCCACATCACGATGTTTGCTGTCGTAATAGCTCTTCTGGCGCGACCGCGCGGCTTTGAGGTTCTCACGAATCACCTTGCACATAGCCTCAGCCTCTGAGATCAAATCATTGCCGAGCAATTGACGTTCACCGGTTTCAGACCAGTTGAGAGGAGTACGGCACTTTCTGCCATAGAGAATCTCGAATGGGGCTTTGCCCGAGCTGGCTTGAAAACTGTTGTTGTAAGAGAATTCAGCATAAGGAAGGCAATCCTCCCACTTCATGCCGAAAGAGATAACACAGGCTCGGAGCATATCTTCAAGAATTTGGTTGACACGCTCGACTTGTCCACTAGTCTGAGGGTGGAACGCTGTGCTGAATCGAATATTGGTGCCCATGGCCTTCTGAAAAGAATCCCAAAATTTGGAGGTAAAGATGCTGCCACGGTCTGAAGAGATCAATTGCGGAATGCCGTGCAAAGAGACAATTCTGGAGGTGTAGAGCTCTGCCTGAGGTTGAGATGAGGCTGAGTGAAGATATACTTGAGACTCTTGTGATCGGTGAAGATGTCCACTTTCCTTCCCAACAGGAGATGTCTCCATGTTATTAGAGCGTGGACCACTGCCGCCAACTCAAGATCGTGAGTGGGGTAGTTCCTTTCATTGGGCTTCAACTGGCGAGAGGTATAGGCAACAACCTTCTTCTCTTGCATTAACACAGCACCGAGGCCCTGAAGAGAAGCATCACAGAATACTTCATAAGGCTTGGATTCGTCAGGAGGAGTCAGAACTGGAGCAGTGACGAGTTTCTCTTTGAGAGTGTTGAAAGCAACGTCACACTCAGGAGACCAGACATATTTCACATGCTTCTGGAGGAGGTTGGAAAGAGGCTTTGCAATCTTTGAGAAATTCTCAACGAATCTTCTGCAATAGCTTGCAAGTCCAAGAAAGCTACGAAGCTGCTTGACATTCTGAGGGGGATGCCAATTCAAAACTGCAGACACCCTCTCTGGATTAATAGCAATGCCCTTGGCAGAGATGATATGACCAAGATAAAGAACTTCATCAAGCCAGAATTCACATTTGGAGAACTTCGCATATAATTGATACTCTCTGAGCTTGTCGAGTACCAATCGCAAATGTTCGGCATGATCCTTCTTATTCTTGGAGAAGACCAAAATATCATCGAGATAGACCAAGACAAATTCATTGATGTAGGGGTTGAAGATGAAATTCATCAAGCGAGTGAAATACGGAGGAGCATTGACGAGGCCGAAAGACATGACAGTATATTCATAAGAACCAAAGCTTGTTCTGAATGCTGTCTTGGGAATATGATAACCCATACGAAGGTCAAGCTTGGAGAACACCTTAGCACCTTTAAGTTGCTCAAATAGCTCATTGATGTTGGGAAGTGGGTACTTGTTCTTGATAGTCTTCTTGTTCAATGGACGGTAATCGATGCAAAGTCGGTCCGTGCCATCCTTCTTCTTGACAAAAAGAACACCACAACCCCAAGGAGAAGAACTCGGTCTGATCAGAGCCAGACGTTCTTGTTTATCGAGTTGAATCTTTAATTCCTTGAGCTCATCTGGTCCAAGCTTGTAAGGACGCTTGCAAACGGGTTCCGTGCCAGGCTCAAGATCAATAACGAATTCAACTGGCCTGCGGGGAGGCATACCCGGAAGCTCTTCTGGAAAAACATCTTGGTACTCACAAACGACTGGAATCTGAGAGATAGCCTCCAATTCATCATTCTCATTGAGAGAAAACAACAGAATGGTATCATCACGAGAAGCATAGATGATCACATCGTTCGAAGTGTGAGTTAATTTGATTTCCCTGGCAGCACACTCAAGCTGAGCCTTGTGCTTAGAAAGCCCGTCCATACCGAGAATAAGATCAATATCAGAGTCACCAAGCACCATTGGAGAAGAAAGAAATTTATAGTCACCCATCTTGATAGAGACATCCGGAACCATATAACTTGCGTTCATGCATTTAGCCGGAGAGACAACTGATAACGGTTTAGGCAAACCTTGGATAGGCAATTCATGCATCGATGCAAAAGGCTTTGAGATGAAACAATGTGATGCACCAGTATCAAATAAGACTTTTGCAGAAATATCATTAACAGGAAGATTACCCATGATCACTTCGGAAGAATCCTCTGCTTGAGCTGCGTTCATCATGTTCACCTTGGCATACTTGGAATTATGCTTGACCACTGCATTGCTGGAAGATTTCACAGGAGGAGGAGGCGGAAGGCGCCTTTGGTTGAAGCACTTGTTCGCATAGTGACCCTTCTGCTGACATTTGTTACAAGTCACCTCTGAGAGCGGACGATGGTAAGGAGCACTTGGCCTTGGAGTTTGGTTCTGAGACTTGTTCTGATAGCCAGGGTTGGGTGGGTGGGAAGATCCACGGCCACTTGAATTCTTCTGTTGATAAGGCTGACGGAACGGAGGAGGAGGAGGCAACCAGAACTTCTGTTGCTTAGCTGCCACAAGTGAAGAAGAAGAAGACTGAACTGCGTCTCTGACTCTCTTCTTAGATGCCTCACACTTGAGCTGAGCAGCTTCTTGTTTCAGTGCCATGTTGTAGAATTCATCATACTTTAATGGCTCGAAAAGCACGAGAGCAAGTTGCAGATCTTCTCTGAGACCACGCCTGAATTGGTAGATCATACTCTTCTCATCAGGGATGTCTTGCCTTGCAAAACGAGAGAGCTTCTGGAACTGAGTGTTGTATTGATAGACAGACATGTTGCCTTGCTTGAGATTGCGGAATTCCTCACGCTTAAGCTCAACAACACTTTCTGGAATGTGGTGTGCTTTGAAGTCACGACGGAAATCATCCCAAGTGATCACACGACCTCCTCTGGAATCTTTGTATTGCTGGAACCACTCAGCAGCTTGATCTTTGAGTTGAAAAGAGGAAAACTTGACAAAGTCCTCAGGTCTCACATTGCTGCACTCGAAATGCTTGCTGATGTCCACGAGCCAATCATCTGCGTCTGTGGCCTCGACACAGTAGCTGAAGGTTTTTGGCTGATTAGCAAGGAACTGGTTCAGTGAAGCGAAATGCGGCTGATTGTTGCCTTGGCCTTGATTCTCTTGATTAGCTTGCCCTTGGTTGCGATCTTGCAAGAGCTGAATCAGAATCTGAGCATTGGCATTTGTGGCAGTCATCAAGGCTTGCCAAGCTTCCGGAGGCGGAGGGTTAGCCTGATTCCCTTCATTGCGTTCCGGATTCTGACGTGTTGGTGGAGCCATCCTGAAGAGGGTGACATCCATTAGCATCTTGACAGAGATATATTGAAGCTGAATCAAAGGAACGTAATTGCAACATATAGTCTTCACAATTAACATTCGAACAAGAATGAACGAATGAATTCCAATGTAAAACATCACACTTCCATAAGCTGAGAAGCCACTTAGAACATGGTAAGGAATAAACTCAACAAGGTACGGATGTGAACAAATACTTGGCAAGGATTACCCAATCACAAACCAAATATCTGCGGAAGAAATACTAGAGCTACAAGAATTCCCACTTATAAACTCCCAAAACTTTCTGGTTATGCAATCAGGTGTTGGGGATACAGGGGAAGCATAATATCTCACCCAAACTAGCAAATCCTACAACCAGCTGTATCCATCCTTCAACACATAACCAAGAAACCTTCGGAAATCGTCTACCTCAACCTTCGAAAACACATCCGTTATACAAGTCATGGCAATACTCCCGCACTCGCCACAGTACTGGGCTATCAGGGTTATCTCACCAACAACTGTACAAAAGAGATTTTCGATGTCGGCGTACTAAACTCAGGTATTCCAAAACCGCAACGATAAAATTATGACGACAACACCTCGGAGCTCAACTCCCCGGGACACTGCCACAACCCCTAAATGTCAGGAGGCAACCAAGACAATGTTGTCATCATAAAACCATCGGAACGATTGTAATATACCCGCGTGATCCTAACTTTTTTTTAGTGAAATTTGAGAAGAGAAGAGTCAAAACTCTACGTCAGGAAGCCTTTCCAGAAGGTCGAAGGGACTGGGGAGTAAATAGAATTCCTAAACTCTCCGATATATAATTCCTAAATGACTCAAAACATTTTTCTAGACACAACTCGGCCACTAAAGACGATCAAACAGTGGGGGCTCCTAAGGTCGGGGAAAGGCTCTGATTACCAACTTGTAACGCCCTCGATGCGGCTATATCTCCCACGTGTCGAGGCACGACTTAGAGGCATAACCGCATTGAAAGCAATGTCGCAAGTGAGGTAATCTTCACACAATCCATGTAATAAATAAAGGGGAAAGATACATAGTTGGCTTACAATCGCCACTTCACACAAGTACATAAATAACATCCATCATACAGATTACACTCAAGGACCGACTACGGTACCAAAATGAAAGAAGACTACCCCAAATGCTAAACAGATCCCCGGATCGCCCCAACTGGGCTCCACTACTGATCATCTGGAAAAGAAACATAGTAACGGCCACGTTCCTCGTCGAACTCCCAAGTGAGCTCAGTCGCGTCATCTGCACTGGCATCGTTGGTACCTGCAACTGTTGTGATAATATCTGTGAGTCACGGGGACTCAGCAATCTCACACCCGCGAGATCAAGACTATTTAAGCTTAAAGGTGGGAAAGGGGTTTGTGAGGTGGAGCTGCAGCAAGCGACTAGCATATATGGTGGCTGCAACGCAAAAGAGAGCGGGAAGAGAAGGCAAAGCACGGTCATGAAACTAGAAGTGATCAAGAAGTGATCCTGAAACGACCTACGTCAAACATTACTCCAACACCGTGTTCACTTCTCGGACCCTGCCGAGAAGAGACCATCACGGTTACACACACGGTTGATGTGTTTTAGTAAGGTCAACTTCAGGTTTTCTACAACCGGACATCAACAAATTCCCATCTGCCTCATAACCGCGGGCACGGCTTTCGAAAGATAATACCCTGCAGGGGTGTCCCAACTTAGCCCATTATAAGCTCTCACGGTCAACGAAGGATATTCCTTCTACCGGGAAGACCCGATCAATCTCGGAATCCCGGACTACAAGACATTTCGACAGCAATAAAACAAGTCCAGCAAAGCCGCCCGATTGTGCCGACAAATCCTGATAGGAGCTGCACATATCTCGGTCTCAGGGCACATCCGGATTGTCCAAACTTCCGATAGGCGAGCCCAGAGTTGCCCCTGGTGGCCACCGACGGCTGACGGTTTGGACCAGCAATCGAAGGAGAACTGGCCCAGGGGGTTAAAATAAAGATGACCCTTGAGTCTGCAGAACCCAAGGGAAAAAGGCTAGGTGGCAAATGGTAAAACCAATGTTGGGCCTTGCTGGAAAAGTCTTACTCAAAGCGAACTGTCAAGGGGGTCCCATAAATCACCCAACCGTATAAGGAACGCAAACTCCGGGAACATAACACCGGTATGACGGAAACTAGGGTGGCAAGAATGGAACAAAACACCAGGCATAAGGCTGAGCCTTCCACCCTTTACCAAGTATATAGATGCATTAATTAAATAAGATATATTGTGATATACCAACAAGTAAACATGTTCCAAACAAGGAACAACATCTCCATGTTCCAACAAGGAACAAACTTCATCTTCACCTGCAACTAGCAACGCTATAAGAGGGGCTGAGCAAAGCAGTAACATAGCCAATCAACGGTTTGCTAGGACATGGATGGTTAGGGGCTGACATGGCAATATAGGAGGCATGATATAGCAAGTGGTAGGTATCGCAGCATAGGCATAGCAAAAGAGCGAGCAATCTAGCAAGCAAAGATAGAAGTGATTTCGAGGGTATGGTCATCTTGCCTGCAAGAGTCTCAGAGTTGTCGAAAGCTTGGTCCTCGAAAGCGTTCTCAACGGAATCCCCGTTCACGTACTCGTCTCCCGGCTCTACCCAAGACAAGAGAACAAGCAAAGGAACCAATATCAACCACGATGCAATGCGCAAGCAACATGATGCAAAACATGGCATGATATGCGAGAGGTGATATGCAATGCGTATGCATGCTCCGGAAGGACAAGGATGAACAGGGCATAATCTTGGCAAACCAAGCATGCCACTGGATAGGTGAGGTGATTTCGGTTGAAATCGATATAAAGTTCACCGGAATCGGATGCACGGTTTGCAAATGGCAGGCAATACAAGAATGACACGAATCTGCCATTAACAGCATGATGCTACTTAACAAGCAACAACTAATTAAGATACTGCACCCAAACATGGCAACAAAGCATATGACAGTAATCTACTCAAGATGCTCGACAAAAGATGAACACTGAGCTACGGCTAGTTCACATCACAACAGGTTCAAACAAGCATGGCAAAAGTGCAAAAGATAACAGGTTCACAGACTTTGTGAAAATAATCAACAAAGCAGAAACTAACATCAAGATGACATGTTCAGAGCAATGAAACAATATGCTACAGGTTCAGAGTATAGCAAAATAAGGCATGGCATGAATCTACACATATCACTTGCCAAAAGTCTCTTACTGACCATAAGCCAAAAAGGATCAGAAAATATGATTACACCCATGTCAATTAAGCAATTCTCGTTACAGGTTACAGACTTAGCAGAAAACTGGACATGTCAAAAACAGATAACGAGTAGGCATGTTCGTGAGCTCGATGCACTCACTACAGAGCATTGCATGATAAACTAAGCATACAAACATGAAGAGGACATGGCATATTAACAATACATGGCAAGAATAACATCATATCATGCAAGGATCAACTACACCAAGCTTGGCAAAATCGAATAACACGTAAACAATCTGCCAGCAACATTTTGTAGCAAAAGTAGAGCTCGATTGACTCAAGCTATGACACTCCATAATTGCAAAACAAGGCATGGATGGATAAAGAAAATACTCAAGTTCAAAACACCCTTACTGATCATGCTCAAATTATGCATAGATCTCTCAGAAACAACATGAATACATGGCATGAAAATAACAGCAGTCCGGGACTTGGTGAAATTACTAAGTCTCTGAAATCAGCAACATCAAGTGACCTAGTTTGCATGATTGTGCTAGTCACCACATAGATCCCAAAAATACATGGCAAAATTCTCTGGATAGGTAACATGGCATATTACAAAAGTCATGTAGGACTCAACTTCACAGGAGGCACACATCAATCATGGCAAAAATGACAAAAGTGCATGTTCAGATAAGATCCAGCCACTAACATCAACTAGCCCTCTTCTAACAGCATTTCGTGCATCAAGATGACCTCAAATGAAAATGGTGAAATGGAATGAAATGATGTACTCTTCGAGGCGAACAATTTAACATATTATGCGCGCGAAACGGATCTATGGATGCCAAGTTATGGCAGGCAGAACTTGGCATGGTGAAGTAAAAACGCACGGGACTTGGTAAAAAAAACGAAGGGATAGGGTCAACCCTAGATCTGGCCCGGCTCCGGCGATGGCGGATCCGGCCGGCGCGGACGACGCCAGCGACGGGGAGGCAGCGGGACAACGCGGCGAGGGCGGCGCGGGGCGGTCAGGCGGCGGGAGACGGCGACAAGGTGGCGGCGAGGCCGCGGTGGGAGGCGACGGCGGTCGGAGCTCGCGGCTCGGGCGGAGCAGGCGAGGCAGGCGTGGCGACGGCGGGCGCCGGGCGCGGGCGCCCCTGGGCGGCGGCGCGAGGGATCCGGGCCCCGCGGGCCTGGCGCGGGCCCCGCGGGCCGGTGGAGGCGAGCGGCGGCGAAGTGGGCTCACCCGCCACGTGGCGGCGCGGCGTTGGTCGGGCGGCGCGGACGGACACGTCCACCCGTCCGATTTTTGTCCGGCGGCGGCGGGAGGAGAAATGGGTAGGGTTAGGGGTGGTTTTTGCCCGGATTTGAGGAGGGGGAGATGTTTTTATAGCTAGGAGGAGCTAGGAAGCTCCAAATGGAGTGCGGTTTTCGGCCACGCGATCGTGATCGAACGGTGCAGGACATGGGAGTGTTTTAGATGGGTTATTGGGCTGTTTTGAAGGGTGTTGGGCTGCAACACACACGAGGCCTTCACGGTTACCCGGTTAACCGTTGGAGTACCAAACGAACTCCGATTGACCTGAAACTTGACAGGCGGTCTTCCGGTGCTATACCGAGGCCACATGTCAAACCTCGGTCCATTCCGAGAATGTTTAATACCCGCTCAAGAAGAAATGTAAACGGGGACGCCGGGAGACATAGGAGCGCCGGATTGCAAAACGGACAACGGGAAAGATGCTCGGATTTATGAGACGAACACGTACGCGAATGCGATGCACATGATGACATGATATGAAATGCATGACATGACCAAAATGCAAAACGGAGAGAACCCAACCACGGAGGGAATATCATAACACATAGCCGGAAATGGCAAGAGTTGGATTACAAATATGGCAAGTTACATCTGGGGCGTTACAACACACCACCACTACGAGAGGATCTCGTCCCGAGATCTAGGACTGAAAGAACTCCGGATACTCGGAACGTATGCGGTCTTCACGCTCCCAGGTGGCTTCTCGGTCTGAATGATGTGACCATTTCACTTTCAGGAATTTGATTGACTTTTTGCGAGTCTTGCGCTCAGTTGTCTCAAGAATAGCAACTGGATGCTCATGATAGGACAAATCTTCTTGAAGATCAATCTCTTCGAAGTTGATGGTGCGCTCAGGCGTTTTGAAGCACTTGCGAAGCTGTGACACGTGGAAGACATCGTGCACATTTGCAAAGTTGGAGGGAAGCTCAAGTTGATAGGCGAGATCGCGTCGTTTGCCGATGATCTTGAAGGGACCGACGTATCGCGGGGCAAGTTTCCCCTTGATACCGAAGCGACGAGTTCCTTTCATTGGCGAGACACGGAGGTAAACATGGTCTCCGATCTCGAATGCCACATCACGATGTTTGCTGTCGTAATAGCTCTTCTGGCGCGACCGCGCGGCTTTGAGGTTCTCACGAATCACCTTGCACATAGCCTCAGCCTCTGAGATCAAATCATTGCCGAGCAATTGACGTTCACCGGTTTCAGACCAGTTGAGAGGAGTACGGCACTTTCTGCCATAGAGAATCTCGAATGGGGCTTTGCCCGAGCTGGCTTGAAAACTGTTGTTGTAAGAGAATTCAGCATAAGGAAGGCAATCCTCCCACTTCATGCCGAAAGAGATAACACAGGCTCGGAGCATATCTTCAAGAATTTGGTTGACACGCTCGACTTGTCCACTAGTCTGAGGGTGGAACGCTGTGCTGAATCGAATATTGGTGCCCATGGCCTTCTGAAAAGAATCCCAAAATTTGGAGGTAAAGATGCTGCCACGGTCTGAAGAGATCAATTGCGGAATGCCGTGCAAAGAGACAATTCTGGAGGTGTAGAGCTCTGCCAGCTGCGCTGCTGTGATAGACTCTTTGATAGGAAGAAAATGAGCCACTTTGGTGAGCTTGTCGATGACGACGAAGATAGCATCATTTCCACGCTTGGACTTAGGAAAACCAGTCACGAAGTCCATTTCGATATGATCGAATTTCCATTCTGGAATAGCAAGAGGTTGGAGAAGACCAGCTGGTCGTTGGTGTTCTGCTTTCACCCTTCTGCAGACATCACACTCATTCACGAATTGAGCGATCTCACGCTTCATTCGAGTCCACCAATACAACTGCTTGAGGTCATGGTACATCTTTGAACTTCCAGGATGAATTGACAGGAGAGAATTGTGCGCTTCATTCATAATGACTTTACGAAGATCACCCTTTGGAACCACGATCCGGTCCTCGAAGAAAAGAGTATCTCTGTCATCAACTCGATAGCACTTGTATTTGGAAATGCTCTTTTCAATACCACGTTTCACCTTCTTCACCATGGTATCCAACAATTGAGCCTCACGAATCTGATCTTCCAAAGTAGGAGAGACGATGGGGTTGGCAAGCAAACCTTGAGGGACAACTTGGAGATTCAACTTGCGGAAAGCCTCACAGAGATCCGGTTGAAATGGCTTGAGGATTAAGCTGTTGCAGTAAGCCTTTCTGCTCAAAGCGTCTGCAATCACATTAGCCTTGCCTGGAGTGTATTCAATACTCGGATTATACTCTTGAATCATTTCGACCCATCGAGTTTGCCTGAGGTTGAGATGAGGCTGAGTGAAGATATACTTGAGACTCTTGTGATCGGTGAAGATGTCCACTTTCCTTCCCAACAGGAGATGTCTCCATGTTATTAGAGCGTGGACCACTGCCGCCAACTCAAGATCGTGAGTGGGGTAGTTCCTTTCATTGGGCTTCAACTGGCGAGAGGTATAGGCAACAACCTTCTTCTCTTGCATTAACACAGCACCGAGGCCCTGAAGAGAAGCATCACAGAATACTTCATAAGGCTTGGATTCGTCAGGAGGAGTCAGAACTGGAGCAGTGACGAGTTTCTCTTTGAGAGTGTTGAAAGCAACGTCACACTCAGGAGACCAGACATATTTCACATGCTTCTGGAGGAGGTTGGAAAGAGGCTTTGCAATCTTTGAGAAATTCTCAACGAATCTTCTGCAATAGCTTGCAAGTCCAAGAAAGCTACGAAGCTGCTTGACATTCTGAGGGGGATGCCAATTCAAAACTGCAGACACCCTCTCTGGATTAATAGCAATGCCCTTGGCAGAGATGATATGACCAAGATAAAGAACTTCATCAAGCCAGAATTCACATTTGGAGAACTTCGCATATAATTGATACTCTCTGAGCTTGTCGAGTACCAATCGCAAATGTTCGGCATGATCCTTCTTATTCTTGGAGAAGACCAAAATATCATCGAGATAGACCAAGACAAATTCATTGATGTAGGGGTTGAAGATGAAATTCATCAAGCGAGTGAAATACGGAGGAGCATTGACGAGGCCGAAAGACATGACAGTATATTCATAAGAACCAAAGCTTGTTCTGAATGCTGTCTTGGGAATATGATAACCCATACGAAGGTCAAGCTTGGAGAACACCTTAGCACCTTTAAGTTGCTCAAATAGCTCATTGATGTTGGGAAGTGGGTACTTGTTCTTGATAGTCTTCTTGTTCAATGGACGGTAATCGACGCAAAGTCGGTCCGTGCCATCCTTCTTCTTGACAAAAAGAACACCACAACCCCAAGGAGAAGAACTCGGTCTGATCAGACCCAGACGTTCTTGTTTATCGAGTTGAATCTTTAATTCCTTGAGCTCATCTGGTCCAAGCTTGTAAGGACGCTTGAAAACGGGTTCCGTGCCAGGCTCAAGATCAATAACGAATTCAACTGGCCTGCGGGGAGGCATACCCGGAAGCTCTTCTGGAAAAACATCTTGGTACTCACAAACGACTGGAATCTGAGAGATAGCCTCCAATTCATCATTCTCATTGAGAGAAAACAACAGAATGGTATCATCACGAGAAGCATAGATGATCACATCGTTCGAAGTGTGAGTCAATTTGATTTCCCTGGCAGCACACTCAAGCTGAGCCTTGTGCTTAGAAATCCCGTCCATACCGAGAATAAGATCAATATCAGAGTCACCAAGCACCATTGGAGAAGAAAGAAATTTATAGTCACCCATCTTGATAGAGACATCCGGAACCATATAACTTGCGTTCATGCATTTAGCCGGAGAGACAACTGATAACGGTTTAGGCAAACCTTGGATAGGCAATTCATGCATCGATGCAAAAGGCTTTGAGATGAAACAATGTGATGCACCAGTATCAAATAAGACTTTTGCAGAAATATCATTAACAGGAAGATTACCCATGATCACTTCGGAAGAATCCTCTGCTTGAGCTGCGTTCATCATGTTCACCTTGGCATACTTGGAATTATGCTTGACCACTGCATTGCTGGAAGATTTCACAGGAGGAGGAGGCGGAAGGCGCCTTTGGTTGAAGCACTTGTTCGCATAGTGACCCTTCTGCTGACATTTGTTACAAGTCACCTCTGAGAGCGGACGATGGTAAGGAGCACTTGGCCTTGGAGTTTGGTTCTGAGACTTGTTCTGATAGCCAGGGTTGGGTGGGTGGGAAGATCCAGGGCCACTTGAATTCTTCTGTTGATAAGGCTGACGGAACGGAGGAGGAGGAGGCAACCAGAACTTCTGTTGCTTAGCTGCCACAAGTGAAGAAGAAGAAGACTGAACTGTGTCTCTGACTCTCTTCTTAGATGCCTCACACTTGAGCTGAGCAGCTTCTTGTTTCAGTGCCATGTTGTAGAATTCATCATACTTTAATGGCTCGAAAAGCACGAGAGCAAGTTGCAGATCTTCTCTGAGACCACGCCTGAATTGGTAGATCATACTCTTCTCATCAGGGATGTCTTGCCTTGCAAAACGAGAGAGCTTCTGGAACTGAGTGTTGTATTGATAGACAGACATGTTGCCTTGCTTGAGATTGCGGAATTCCTCACGCTTAAGCTCAACAACACTTTCTGGAATGTGGTGTGCTTTGAAGTCACGACGGAAATCATCCCAAGTGATCACACGACCTCCTCTGGAATCTTTGTATTGCTGGAACCACTCAGCAGCTTGATCTTTGAGTTGAAAAGAGGAAAACTTGACAAAGTCCTCAGGTCTCACATTGCTGCACTCGAAATGCTTGCTGATGTCCACGAGCCAATCATCTGCGTCTGTGGCCTCGACACAGTAGCTGAAGGTTTTTGGCTGATTAGCAAGGAACTGGTTCAGTGAAGCGAAATGCGGCTGATTGTTGCCTTGGCCTTGATTCTCTTGATTAGCTTGCCCTTGGTTGCGATCTTGCAAGAGCTGAATCAGAATCTGAGCATTGGCATTTGTGGCAGTCATCAAGGCTTGCCAAGCTTCCGGAGGCGGAGGGTTAGCCTGATTCCCTTCATTGCGTTCCGGATTCTGACGTGTTGGTGGAGCCATCCTGAAGAGGGTGACATCCATTAGCATCTTGACAGAGATATATTGAAGCTGAATCAAAGGAACGTAATTGCAACATATAGTCTTCACAATTAACATTCGAACAAGAATGAACGAATGAATTCCAATGTAAAACATCACACTTCCATAAGCTGAGAAGCCACTTAGAACATGGTAAGGAATAAACTCAACAAGGTACGGATGTGAACAAATACTTGGCAAGGATTACCCAATCACAAACCAAATATCTGCGGAAGAAATACTAGAGCTACAAGAATTCCCACTTATAAACTCCCAAAACTTTCTGGTTATGCAATCAGGTGTTGGGGATACAGGGGAAGCATAATATCTCACCCAAACTAGCAAATCCTACAACCAGCTGTATCCATCCTTCAACACATAACCAAGAAACCTTCGGAAATCGTCTACCTCAACCTTCGAAAACACATCCGTTATACAAGTCATGGCAATACTCCCGCACTCGCCACAGTACTGGGCTATCAGGGTTATCTCACCAACAACTGTACAAAAGAGATTTTCGATGTCGGCGTACTAAACTCAGGTATTCCAAAACCGCAACGATAAAATTATAACGACAACACCTCGGAGCTCAACTCCCCGGGACACTGCCACAACCCCTAAATGTCAGGAGGCAACCAAGACAATGTTGTCATCATAAAACCATCGGAACGATTGTAATATACCCGCGTGATCCTAAATTTTTTTTAGTGAAATTTGAGAAGAGAAGAGTCAAAACTCTACGTCAGGAAGCCTTTCCAGAAGGTCGAAGGGACTGGGGAGTAAATAGAATTCCTAAACTCTCCGATATATAATTCCTAAATGACTCAAAACATTTTTCTAGACACAACTCGGCCACTAAAGACGATCAAACAGTGGGGGCTCCTAAGGTCGGGGAAAGGCTCTGATTACCAACTTGTAACGCCCTCGATGCGGCTATATCTCCCACGTGTCGAGGCACGACTTAGAGGCATAACCGCATTGAAAGCAATGTCGCAAGTGAGGTAATCTTCACACAATCCATGTAATAAATAAAGGGGAAAGATACATAGTTGGCTTACAATCGCCACTTCACACAAGTACATAAATAACATCCATCATACAGATTACACTCAAGGACCGACTACGGTACCAAAATGAAAGAAGACTACCCCAAATGCTAAACAGATCCCCGGATCGCCCCAACTGGGCTCCACTACTGATCATCTGGAAAAGAAACATAGTAACGGCCACGTTCCTCGTCGAACTCCCAAGTGAGCTCGGTCGCGTCATCTGCACTGGCATCGTTGGTACCTGCAACTGTTGTGATAATATCTGTGAGTCACGGGGACTCAGCAATCTCACACCCGCGAGATCAAGACTATTTAAGCTTAAAGGTGGGAAAGGGGTTTGTGAGGTGGAGCTGCAGCAAGCGACTAGCATATATGGTGGCTGCAACGCAAAAGAGAGCGGGAAGAGAAGGCAAAGCACGGTCGTGAAACTAGAAGTGATCAAGAAGTGATCCTGAAACGACCTACGTCAAACATTACTCCAACACCGTGTTCACTTCTCGGACCCTGCCGAGAAGAGACCATCACGGTTACACACACGGTTGATGTGTTTTAGTAAGGTCAACTTCAGGTTTTCTACAACCGGACATCAACAAATTCCCATCTGCCTCATAACCGCGGGCACGGCTTTCGAAAGATAATACCCTGCAGGGGTGTCCCAACTTAGCCCATTATAAGCTCTCACGGTCAACGAAGGATATTCCTTCTACCGGGAAGACCCGATCAATCTCGGAATCCCGGACTACAAGACATTTCGACAGCAATAAAACAAGTCCAGCAAAGCCGCCCGATTGTGCCGACAAATCCTGATAGGAGCTGCACATATCTCGGTCTCAGGGCACATCCGGATTGTCCAAACTTCCGATAGGCGAGCCCAGAGTTGCCCCTGGTGGCCACCGACGGCTGACGGTTTGGACCAGCAATCGAAGGAGAACTGGCCCAGGGGGTTAAAATAAAGATGACCCTTGAGTCTGCAGAACCCAAGGGAAAAAGGCTAGGTGGCAAATGGTAAAACCAATGTTGGGCCTTGCTGGAAAAGTCTTACTCAAAGCGAACTGTCAAGGGGGTCCCATAAATCACCCAACCGTATAAGGAACGCAAACTCCGGGAACATAACACCGGTATGACGGAAACTAGGGTGGCAAGAATGGAACAAAACACCAGGCATAAGGCTGAGCCTTCCACCCTTTACCAAGTATATAGATGCATTAATTAAATAAGATATATTGTGATATACCAACAAGTAAACATGTTCCAAACAAGGAACAACATCTCCATGTTCCAACAAGGAACAAACTTCATCTTCACCTGCAACTAGCAACGCTATAAGAGGGGCTGAGCAAAGCAGTAACATAGCCAATCAACGGTTTGCTAGGACATGGATGGTTAGGGGCTGACATGGCAATATAGGAGGCATGATATAGCAAGTGGTAGGTATCGCAGCATAGGCATAGCAAAAGAGCGAGCAATCTAGCAAGCAAAGATAGAAGTGATTTCGAGGGTATGGTCATCTTGCCTGCAAGAGTCTCAGAGTTGTCGAAAGCTTGGTCCTCGAAAGCGTTCTCAACGGAATCCCCGTTCACGTACTCGTCTCCCGGCTCTACCCAAGACAAGAGAACAAGCAAAGGAACCAATATCAACCACGATGCAATGCGCAAGCAACATGATGCAAAACATGGCATGATATGCGAGAGGTGATATGCAATGCGTATGCATGCTCCGGAAGGACAAGGATGAACAGGGCATAATCTTGGCAAACCAAGCATGCCACTGGATAGGTGAGGTGATTTCGGTTGAAATCGATATAAAGTTCACCGGAATCGGATGCACGGTTTGCAAATGGCAGGCAATACAAGAATGACACGAATCTGCCATTAACAGCATGATGCTACTTAACAAGCAACAACTAATTAAGATACTGCACCCAAACATGGCAACAAAGCATATGACAGTAATCTACTCAAGATGCTCGACAAAAGATGAACACTGAGCTACGGCTAGTTCACATCACAACAGGTTCAAACAAGCATGGCAAAAGTGCAAAAGATAACAGGTTCACAGACTTTGTGAAAATAATCAACAAAGCAGAAACTAACATCAGGATGACATGTTCAGAGCAATGAAACAATATGCTACAGGTTCAGAGTATAGCAAAATAAGGCACGGCATGAATATACACATATCACTTGCCAAAAGTCTCTTACTGACCATAAGCCAAAAAGGATCAGAAAATATGATTACACCCATGTCAATTAAGCAAGTCTCGTTACAGGTTACAGACTTAGCAGAAAACTGGACATGTCAAAAACAGATAACGAGTAGGCATGTTCGTGAGCTCGATGCACTCACTACAGAGCATTGCATGATAAACTAAGCATACAAACATGAAGAGGACATGGCATATTAACAATACATGGCAAGAATAACATCATATCATGCAAGGATCAACTACACCAAGCTTGGCAAAATCGAATAACACGTAAACAATCTGCCAGCAACATTTTGTAGCAAAAGTAGAGCTCGATTGACTCAAGCTATGACACTCCATAATTGCAAAACAAGGCATGGATGGATAAAGCAAATACTCAAGTTCAAAACACCCTTACTGATCATGCTCAAATTATGCATAGATCTCTCAGAAACAACATGAATACATGGCATGAAAATAACAGCAGTCCGGGACTTGGTGAAATTACTAAGTCTCTGAAATCAGCAACATCAAGTGACCTAGTTTGCATGATTGTGCTAGTCACCACATAGATCCCAAAAATACATGGCAAAATTCTCTGGATAGGTAACATGGCATATTACAAAAGTCATGTAGGACTCAACTTCACAGGAGGCACACATCAATCATGGCAAAAATGACAAAAGCGCATGTTCAGATAAAATCCAGCCACTAACATCAACTAGCCCTCTTCTAACAGCATTTCGTGCGTCAAGATGACCACAAATGAAAATGGTACAATGCAAAGCAATGATGTACTCTTCGAGGCGAACAATTTAACATATTATACGCGCGAAACGGCGCTATGGATGCAAAGTTATGGCAGGCAGAACATGGCATGATGAAGTAAAAACGCACGGGACTTAGTAAAAAAAAAACGAAGGGATAGGGTCAACCCTAGATGTGGCCCGGCTCCGGCGATGGCGGATCCGGCCGGCGCGGACGACGCCGGCGACGGGGAGGCAGCGGGACGACGCGGCGAGGGCGGCGCGGGGCGGTCAGGCGACGGGAGACGGCGACAAGGTGGCGGCGAGGCCGCGGTGGGCGGCGACGGCGGTCGGAGCTCGCGGCTCGGGCGGAGCAGGCGAGGCAGGCGCGGCGACGGCGGCGGCGGCGGGCGCCGGGCGCGGGCGCCCCTGGGCGGCGGCGCGAGGGATCCGGGCCCCGTGGGCCTGGCGCGGGCCCCGCGGGCCGGCGGAGGCGAGCGGCGGCGAAGTGGGCTCACCCGCCACGTGGCGGCGCGGCGTTGGTCGGGCGGCGCGGACGGACACGTCCGCCCGTCCGATTTTTGTCCGGCGGCGGCGGGAGGAGAAATGGGTAGGGTTAGGGGTGGTTTTTGCCCGGATTTGAGGAGGGGGAGATGTTTTTATAGCTAGGAGGAGCTAGGAAGCTCCAAATGGAGTGCGGTTTTCGGCCACGCGATCGTGATCGAACGGTGCAGGACATGGGAGTGTCTTAGATAGGTTATTGGGCTGTTTTGAAGGGTGTTGGGATGCAACACACACGAGGCCTTCACGGTTACCCGGTTAACCGTTGGAGTACCAAACGAACTCCGATTGACCCGAAACTTGACAGGCGGTCTTCCGGTGCTATACCGAGGCCACATGTCAAACCTCGGTCCATTCCGAGAATGTTTAATAACCGCTCAAGAAGAAATGTAAACGGGGACGCCGGGAGAGATAGGAGCGCCGGATTGCAAAACGGACAACGGGAAAGATGCTCGGATTTATGAGACGAACACGTACGCGAATGCGATGCACATGATGACATGATATGAAATGCATGACATGACCAAAATGCAAAACGGAGAGAACCCAACCACGGAGGGAATATCATAACACATAGCCGGAAATGGCAAGAGTTGGATTACAAATATGGCAAGTTACATCTGGGGCGTTACAACACACCACCACTACGAGAGGATCTCGTCCCGAGATCTAGGACTGAAAGAACTCCGGATACTCGGAACGTATGCGGTCTTCACGCTCCCAGGTGGCTTCTCGGTCTGAATGATGTGACCATTTCACTTTGAGGAATTTGATTGACTTTTCGCGAGTCTTGCGCTCAGTTGTCTCAAGAATAGCAACTGGATGCTCATGATAGGACAAATCTTCTTGAAGATCAATCTCTTCGAAGTTGATGGTGCGCTCAGGCGTTTTGAAGCACTTGCGAAGCTGTGACACGTGGAAGACATCGTGCACATTTGCAAAGTTGGAGGGAAGCTCAAGTTGATAGGCGAGATCGCCTCGTTTGCCGATGATCTTAAAGGGACCGACGTATCGCGGGGCAAGTTTCCCCTTGATACCGAAGCGACGAGTTCCTTTCATTGGCGAGACACGGAGGTAAACATGGTCTCCGATCTCGAATGCCACATCACGATGTTTGCTGTCGTAATAGCTCTTCTGGCGCGACTGCGCGGCTTTGAGGTTCTCACGAATCACCTTGTACATAGCCTCAGCCTCTGAGATCAAATCATTGCCGAGCAATTGACGTTCACCGGTTTCAGACCAGTTGAGAGGAGTACGGCACTTTCTGCCATAGAGAATCTCGAATGGGGCTTTGCCCGAGCTGGCTTGAAAACTGTTGTTGTAAGAGAATTCAGCATAAGGAAGGCAATCCTCCCACTTCATGCCGAAAGAGATAACACAGGCTCGGAGCATATCTTCAAGAATTTGGTTGACACGCTCGACTTGTCCACTAGTCTGAGGGTGGAACGCTGTGCTGAATCGAATATTGGTGCCCATGGCCTTCTGAAAAGAATCCCAAAATTTGGAGGTAAAGATGCTGCCACGGTCTGAAGAGATCAATTGCGGAATGCCGTGCAAAGAGACAATTCTGGAGGTGTAGAGCTCTGCCAGCTGCGCTGCTGTGATAGACTCTTTGATAGGAAGAAAATGAGCCACTTTGGTGAGCTTGTCGATGACGACGAAGATAGCATCATTTCCACGCTTGGACTTAGGAAAACCAGTCACGAAGTCCATTTCGATATGATCGAATTTCCATTCTGGAATAGCAAGAGGTTGGAGAAGACCAGCTGGTCATTGGTGTTCTGCTTTCACCCTTCTGCAGACATCACACTCATTCACGAATTGAGCGATCTCACGCTTCATTCGAGTCCACCAATACAACTGCTTGAGGTCATGGTACATCTTCGAACTTCCAGGATGAATTGACAGGAGAGAATTGTGCGCTTCATTCATAATGACTTTATGAAGATCACCCTTTGGAACCACGATCCGGTCCTCGAAGAAAAGAGTATCTCTGTCATCAACTCGATAGCACTTGTATTTGGAAATGCTCTTTTCAATACCACGTTTCACCTTCTTCACCATGGTATCCAACAATTGAGCCTCACGAATCTGATCTTCGAAAGTAGGAGAGACGATGAGGTTGGCAAGCAAACCTTGAGGGACAACTTGGAGATTCAACTTGCGGAAAGCCTCACAGAGATCTGGTTGAAATGGCTTGAGGATTAAGCTGTTGCAGTAAGCCTTTCTGCTCAAAGCGTCTGCAATCACATTAGCCTTGCCTGGAGTGTATTCAATACTCGGATTATACTCTTGAATCATTTCGACCCATCGAGTTTGCCTGAGGTTGAGATGAGGCTGAGTGAAGATATACTTGAGACTCTTGTGATCGGTGAAGATGTCCACTTTCCTTCCCAACAGGAGATGTCTCCATGTTATTAGAGCGTGGACCACTGCCGCCAACTCAAGATCGTGAGTGGGGTAGTTCCTTTCATTGGGCTTCAACTGGCGAGAGGTATAGGCAACAACCTTCTTCTCTTGCATTAACACAACACCGAGGCCCTGAAGAGAAGCATCACAGAATACTTCATAAGGCTTGGATTCGTCAGGAGGAGTCAGAACTGGAGCAGTGACGAGTTTCTCTTTGAGAGTGTTGAAAGCAACGTCACACTCAGGAGACCAGACATATTTCACATGCTTCTGGAGGAGGTTGGAAAGAGGCTTTGCAATCTTTGAGAAATTCTCAACGAATCTTCTGCAATAGCTTGCAAGTCCAAGAAAGCTACGAAGCTGCTTGACATTCTGAGGGGGATGCCAATTCAAAACTGCAGACACCCTCTCTGGATTAATAGCAATGCCCTTGGCAGAGATGATATGACCAAGATAAAGAACTTCATCAAGCCAGAATTCACATTTGGAGAACTTCGCATATAATTGATACTCTCTGAGCTTGTCGAGTACCAATCGCAAATGTTCGGCATGATCCTTCTTATTCTTGGAGAAGACCAAAATATCATCGAGATAGACCAAGACAAATTCATTGATGTAGGGGTTGAAGATGAAATTCATCAAGCGAGTGAAATACGGAGGAGCATTGACGAGGCCGAAAGACATGACAGTATATTCATAAGAACCAAAGCTTGTTCTGAATGCTGTCTTGGGAATATGATAACCCATACGAAGGTCAAGCTTGGAGAACACCTTAGCACCTTTAAGTTGCTCAAATAGCTCATTGATGTTGGAAAGTGGGTACTTGTTCTTGATAGTCTTCTTGTTCAATGGACGGTAATCGACGCAAAGTCGGTCCGTGCCATCCTTCTTCTTGACAAAAAGAACACCACAACCCCAAGGAGAAGAACTCGGTCTGATCAGACCCAGACGTTCTTGTTTATCGAGTTGAATCTTTAATTCCTTGAGCTCATCTGGTCCGAGCTTGTAAGGACGCTTGCAAATGGGTTCCGTGCCAGGCTCAAGATCAATAACGAATTCAACTGGCCTGCGGGGAGGCATACCCGGAAGCTCTTCTGGAAAAACATCTTGGTACTCACAAACGACTGGAATCTGAGAGATAGCCTCCAATTCATCATTCTCATTGAGAGAAAACAACCGAATGGTATCATCACGAGAAGCATAGATGATCACATCGTTCGAAGTGTGAGTCAATTTGATTTCCCTGGCAGCACACTCAAGCTGAGCCTTGTGCTTAGAAATCCCGTCCATACCGAGAATAAGATCAATATCAGAGTCACCAAGCACCATTGGAGAAGAAGGAAATTTATAGTCACCCATCTTGATAGAGACATCCGGAACCATATAACTTGCGTTCATGCATTTAGCCGGAGAGACAACTGATAACGGTTTAGGCAAACCTTGGATAGGCAATTCATGCATCGATGCAAAAGGCTTTGAGATGAAACAATGTGATGCACCAGTATCAAATAAGACTTTTGCAGAAATATCATTAACAGGAAGATTACCCATGATCACTTCGGAAGAATCCTCTGCTTGAGCTGCGTTCATCATGTTCACCTTGGCATACTTGGAATTATGCTTGACCACTGCATTGCTGGAAGATTTCACAGGAGGAGGAGGCGGAAGGCGCCTTTGGTTGAAGCACTTGTTCGCATAGTGACCCTTCTGCTGACATTTGTTACAAGTCACCTCTGAGAGCGGACGATGGTAAGGAGCACTTGGCCTTGGAGTTTGGTTCTGAGACTTGTTCTGATAGCCAGGGTTGGGTGGGTGGGAAGATCCACGGCCACTTGAATTCTTCTGTTGATAAGGCTGACGGAACGGAGGAGGAGGAGGCAACCAGAACTTCTGTTGCTTAGCTGCCACAAGTGAAGAAGAAGAAGACTGAACTGCGTCTCTGACTCTCTTCTTAGATGCCTCACACTTGAGCTGAGCAGCTTCTTGTTTCAGTGCCATGTTGTAGAATTCATCATACTTTAATGGCTCGAAAAGCACGAGAGCAAGTTGCAGATCTTCTCTGAGACCACGCCTGAATTGGTAGATCATACTCTTCTCATCAGGGATGTCTTGCCTTGCAAAACGAGAGAGCTTCTGGAACTGAGTGTTGTATTGATAGACAGACATGTTGCCTTGCTTGAGATTGCGGAATTCCTCACGCTTAAGCTCAACAACACTTTCTGGAATGTGGTGTGCTTTGAAGTCACGACGGAAATCATCCCAAGTGATCACACGACCTCCTCTGGAATCTTTGTATTGCTAGAACCACTCAGCAGCTTGATCTTTGAGTTGAAAAGAGGCAAACTTGACAAAGTCCTCAGGTCTCACATTGCTGCACTCGAAATGCTTGCTGATGTCCACGAGCCAATCATCTGCGTCTGTGGCCTCGACACAGTAGCTGAAGGTTTTTGGCTGATTAGCAAGGAACTGGTTCAGTGAAGCGAAATGCGGCTGATTGTTGCCTTGGCCTTGATTCTCTTGATTAGCTTGCCCTTGGTTGCGATCTTGCAAGAGCTGAATCAGAATCTGAGCATTGGCATTTGTGGCAGTCATCAAGGCTTGCCAAGCTTCCGGAGGCGGAGGGTTAGCCTGATTCCCTTCATTGCGTTCCGGATTCTGACGCGTTGGTGGAGCCATCCTGAAGAGGGTGACATCCATTAGCATCTTGACAGAGATATATTGAAGCTGAATCAAAGGAACGAAATTGCAACATATAGTATTCACAATTAACATTCGAACAAGAATGAACGAATGAATTCCAATGTAAAACATCACACTTCCATAAGCTGAGAAGCCACTTATAACATGGTAAGGAATAAACTCAACAAGGTACGGATGTGAACAAATACTTGGCAAGGATTACCCAATCACAAACCAAATATCTGCGGAAGAAATACTAGAGCTACAAGAATTCCCACTTATAAACTCCCAAAACTTTCTGGTTATGCAATCAGGTGTTGGGGATACAGGGGAAGCATAATATCTCACCCAAACTAGCAAATCCTACAACCAGCTGTATCCATCCTTCAACACATAACCAAGAAACCTTCGGAAATCGTCTACCTCAACCTTCGAAAACACATCCGTTATACAAGTCATGGCAATACTCCCGCACTCGCCATAGTACTGGGCTATCAGGGTTATCTCACCAACAACTGTACAAAAGAGATTTTCGATGTCGGCGTACTAAACTCAGGTATTCCAAAACCATAACGATAAAATTATGACGACAACACCTCGGAGCTCAACTCCCCGGGACACTGCCACAACCCCTAAATGTCAGGAGGCAACCAAGACAATGTTGTCATCACAAAACCATCGGAACGATTGTAATATACCCGCGTAATCCTAATTTTTTTTTTAGTGAAATTTGAGAAGAGAAGAGTCAAAACTCTACGTCAGGAAGCCTTTCCAGAAGGTCGAAGGGACTGGGGAGTAAAAAGAATTCCTAAACTCTCCGATATATAATTCCAAAATGACTCAAAACATTTTTCTAGACACAACTCGGCCACTAAAGACGATCAAACAGTGGGGGCTCCTAAGGTCGGGGAAAGGCTCTGATTACCAACTTGTAACACCCTCGATGCGGCTATATCTCCCACGTGTCGAGGCACGACTTAGAGGCATAACCGCATTGAAAGCAATGTCGCAAGTGAGGTAATCTTCACACAATCCATGTAATAAATAAAGGGGAAAGATACATAGTTGGCTTACAATCGCCACTTCACACAAGTACATAAATAACATCCATCATACAGATTACACTCAAGGACCGACTACGGTACCAAAATGAAAGAAGACTACCCCAAATGCTAAACAGATCCCCGGATCGCCCCAACTGGGCTCCACTACTGATCATCTGGAAAAGAAACATAGTAACGGCCACGTTCCTCGTCGAACTCCCAAGTGAGCTCGGTCGCGTCATCTGCACTGGCATCGTTGGTACCTGCAACTGTTGTGATAATATCTGTGAGTCACGGGGACTCAGCAATCTCACACCCGCGAGATCAAGACTATTTAAGCTTAAAGGTGGGAAAGGGGTTTGTGAGGTGGAGCTGCAGCAAGCGACTAGCATATATGGTGGCTGCAACACAAAAGAGAGCGGGAAGAGAAGGCAAAGCACGGTCGTGAAACTAGAAGTGATCAAGAAGTGATCCTGAAACGACCTACGTCAAACATTACTCCAACACCGTGTTCACTTCTCGGACCCTACCGAGAAGAGACCATCACGGTTACACACACGGTTGATGTGTTTTAGTAAGGTCAACTTCAGGTTTTC
Organism: Aegilops umbellulata; assembly: GCA_032464435.1. Taxonomy (NCBI): domain Eukaryota; kingdom Viridiplantae; phylum Streptophyta; class Magnoliopsida; order Poales; family Poaceae; genus Aegilops; species Aegilops umbellulata. The sequence goes on along the minus strand of CP136054.1, from coordinate 365,550,774 downwards.
TACAACCGGACATCAACAAATTCCCATCTGCCTCATAATCGCGGGCACGGCTTTCGAAAGATAATACCCTGTAGGGGTGTCCCAACTTAGCCCATTATAATCTCTCACGGTCAACGAAGGATATTCCTTCTACCGGGAAGACCCGATCAATCTCGGAATCCCGGACTACAAGACATTTCGACAGCAATAAAACAAGTGCAGCAAAGCCGCCCGATTGTGCCGACAAATCCTGATTGGAGCTGCACATATCTCGGTCTCAGGGCACATCCGGATTGTCCAAACTTCCGATAGGCGAGCCCAGAGTTGCCCCTGGTGGCCACCGGCGGCTGACGGTTTGGACCAGCAATCGAAGGAGAACTGGCCCAGGGGGTTAAAATAAAGATGACCCTTGAGTCTGCAGAACCCAAGGGAAAAAGGCTAGGTGGCAAATGGTAAAACCAATGTTGGGCCTTGCTGGAAAAGTCTTACTCAAAGCGAACTGTCAAGGGGGTCCCATAAATCACCCAACCGTGTAAGGAACGCAAACTCCGGGAACATAACACCGGTATGACGGAAACTAGGGTGGCAAGAATGGAACAAAACACCAGGCATAAGGCCGAGCCTTCCACCCTTTACCAAGTATATAGATGCATTAATTAAATAAGATATATTGTGATATCCCAACAAGTAAACATGTTCCAAACAAGGAACAACATCTCCATGTTCCAACAAGGAACAAACTTCATCTTCACCTGCAACTAGCAACGCTATAAGAGGGGCTGAGCAAAGCAGTAACATAGCCAATCAACGGTTTGCTAGGACATGGATGGTTAGGGGCTGACATGGCAATATAGGAGGCATGATATAGCAAGTGGTAGGTATCGCAGCATAGGCATAGCAAAAGAGCGAGCAATCTAGCAAGCAAAGATAGAAGTGATTTCGAGGGTATGGTCATCTTGCCTGCAAGAGTCTCAGAGTTGTCGAAAGCTTGGTCCTCGAAAGCGTTCTCAACGGAATCCCCGTTCACGTACTCGTCTCCCGGCTCTACCCAAGACAAGAGAACAAGCAAAGGAACCAATATCAACCACGATGCAATGCGCAAGCAACATGATGCAAAACATGGCATGATCTACGAGAGGTGATATGCAATGCGTATGCATGCTCCGGAAGGACAAGGATGAACAGGGCATAATCTTGACAAACCAAGCATGCCACTGGATAGGTGAGGTGATTTCGGTTTAAATCGATATAAAGTTCACCGGAATCGGATGCACGGTTTGCAAATGGCAGGCAATACAAGAATGACACGAATCTGCCATTAACAGCATGATGCTACTTAACAAGCAACAATTAATTAAGATACTGCACCTAAACATGGCAACAAAGCATATGACAGTAATCTACTCAAGATGCTCGACAAAAGATGAACACTGAGCTACGGCTAGTTCACATCCCAACAGGTTCAAACAAGCATGGCAAAAGTGCAAAAGATAACAGGTTCACAGACTTTGTGAAAATAATCAACAAAGCAGAAACTAACATCAGGATGACATGTTCAGAGCAATGAAACAATATGCTACAGGTTCAGAGTATAGCAAAATAAGGCATGGCATGAATCTACACATATCACTTGACAAAAGTCACTTGACAAAAGTCTCTTACAAAAGCCAGCAACATTTTGTAGCAAAAGTAGAGCTCGATTGACTCAAGCTATGACACTCCATAATTGCAAAACAAGGCACGGATGGATAAAGCAAATACTCAAGTTCAAAACACCCTTACTGGTCATGCTCAAATTATGCATAGATCTCTCAGAAACAACATGAATACATGGCATGAAAATAACAGCAGTCCGGGACTTGGTGAAATTACTAAGTCTCTGAAATCAGCAACATCAAGTGACCTAGTTTGCATGCTTGTGCTAGTCACCACATAGATCACAAAAATACATGGAAAAATTCTCTGGATAGGTAACATGGCATATTACAAAAGTCATGTAGGACTCAACTTCACAGGAGGCACACATCAATCATGGGAAAAATGACAAAAGTGCATATTCAGATAAGATCCAGCCACTAACATCAACTAGCCCTCTTCTAACAGCATTTCGTGCGTCAAGATGACCTCAAATGAAAATGGTGCGAAGTAATGAAATGATGTACTCTTCGAGGCGAACAATTTAACATATTATACGTGCGAAACGGAGGTACGGATGCAAAGTTATGGCAGGCAGAACATGGCATGATGAAGTAAAAACGCACGGGACTTAGTAAAAAAAACGAAGGGATAGGGTCAACCCTAGATCTGGCCCGGCTCCGGCGATGGCGGATCCGGCCGGCGCGGACGACGCCGGCGACGGGGAGGCAGCGGGACGACGCGGCGAGGGCGTCACGGGGCGGTCAGGCGGCTGGAGACGGCGACAAGGTGGCGGCGAGGCCGCGGTGGGCGGCGACGGCGGTCGGAGCTCGCGGCTCGGGCGGAGCAGGCGAGGCAGGCGCGGCGACGGCGGCGGCGGCGGGCGCCGGGCGCGGGCGCCCCTGGGCGGCGGCGCGAGGGATCCGGGCCCCGCGGGCCGGCGGAGGCGAGCGGCGGCGAAGTGGGCTCACCCGCCACGTGGCGGCGCGGCGTTGGTCGGGCGGCGCGGACGGACACGTCCGCCCGTCCGATTTTTGTCCGGCGGCGGCGGGAGGAGAAATGGCTAGGGTTAGGGGTGGTTTTTGCCCGGATTTGAGGAGGGGGAGATGTTTTTATAGCTAGGAGGAGCTAGGAAGCTCCAAATGGAGTGCGGTTTTCGGCCACGCGATCGTGATCGAACGGTGCAGGACATGGGAGTGTCTTAGATGGGTTATTGGGCTGTTTTGAAGGGGTGTTGGGCTGCAACACACACAAGGCCTTCACGGTTACCCGGTTAACCGTTGGAGTACCAAACGAACTCCGATTGACCCGAAACTTGACAGGCGGTCTTCCGGTGCTATACCGAGGCCACATGTCAAACCTCGGTCCATTCCGAGAATGTTTAATACTCGCTCAAGAAGAAATGTAAACGGGGACGCCAGGAGTCAAATTTATATGGTTCCAAGTAGTTCTAATGCTTGATATAGGCTCTAGTCACTTGTAGGAGTAGTTGCTATCAATTTTGTTGAGCTTGGTTCACTTTTGTTTGAAGTTACTAAAAATTTCAGAATATTTCAGAAAATTATGAAGAGACTTTTGAGGGGCTCATCGAGCCAAAGCTCGAAGGAAAAGCAAAATGAAGAAGCACAGAGGCCCAAATATAATTTGCCTCGTACCGCGGAGGTCCGGCCGTGTGAATGGCCTTCCGATGACTTCTTGAGACAAGCCGGGATTTATGAGGATTTTTATTCATTGGCTGATAATGCTGGCCTCACCGACTTCCTCCGCGACCAACATCATCCGTATCTCTTACTCACTAATACTTTTGTGCAAAAGTTCTACTATTTTCCTAAGGAATCACCTCCTTTAGTAGAGTTTTATTTATATGATGTTGCTAAGAAGATGCCATTAACTGAATTTTGCAAGGTTTGCAAAATACCCTTCGAGTGCACTTTAGATGAACCACACCGTAAAGATGTGGAAGAATTTATTAACACCGTCACTGTGGGAAAAAACCAGGAAGGTTTCCGATGCACGAATCACTAGCATACATTTTCCTGTCTTACGCTACTTTGCCATATTTGCTAGTCGTTTCTTGATTGGTGACGGGAACTGTGGGAACCTTAGTGTTCCTAATATTATCATTTTGTTCCACGGTTTATAGCGTGACAACACTATCAGTATGGGCGGAATTATTGCTAAATGGTTAAGTTTGAACCGTACAAAAGGCCCCATCTTTGGAGGTATTTATGCTTCATGCCTAGCTGCACATTTTAACATACCCATTAGGCTTTATGGGAAAGAAGAAAAATTGCTGCCTAGTTCTTATTTAGATTATAAGAGCATGCTAGCACATGATTTTATTGTTAAGGGCAGGGAAGGGGAGCTTAAATATAAATTGTTCTTTAATAAACATCATCCTGAGACTATTACTTTGCCTGCTCCTTCTTTGTTTAATTTGTCTGAAGGTCCTTATCTCGTTCCGTGGGTTGCTGTTCAAGCCTACCGAAACCCTACACCAGCCCCGGAACCGGAACCACAATATGAGCCTCCACGACAGTCTGTTTATTCTTGGGATCCGGAGATGGTTGCCAGCCAGTGGCAGTCAGAGTCTTCTTCATCGTAGTACGACCCCAGCTACACCTACGGATGTCCGCCAGGCCATCCTTGGCAATGAACCAACTTAGGCCAAAAGCCTAAGGTTGGGGGAGTACGTATTTCCCACTGACATTACATTTAAGTTTACATACACTCACTGCTAGATGTTGGTGCTCATACTCTTTCACTATAACATCCATGCTAGTTTATTTTCTTTTTCCTGCTTTCTTCTTGTGTGTTTGTTAAACCTTAAGAAAAACAAAAAAAATTAGTAGTAGTTTATTTTTCTTGCTATAATAGTAATAATTAAAAAGAAAACCCAAAAGATTTCTTGTTCTTCTTTTGCTTGTTGGGAGCTTTCCCGTGTAAATAGTTTTTATTTCTTTTCTTTTCTTTGGGGGTCGATAGGAGAGGACCATGATTAAATTGTTGAAGTGACTCTTATATGCATTATTGTTGATTTAACCAAGAGCCTATATTGCCCTGTCTTCTCCTGTTTATTGAATGCTCGCAGATTCCAGCTTAGTCCAATGCACATGCACTCTTATTATTATTCACTTTGTTTGGTTGTGCAAGTGAATGACAATTATGATGATATATGATGGACTGACTGAGATGAGAAAAGCTGGTATGAACTCGACCTCTCTTGTTTTTGTAAATATGATGAGTTCATCGTTCCTGATTCAGCTTATTATGAATAAACATGTTTGCAACGACAATTAGAGATCATAGTTGCTCGTGCCATGGTTGATTAACTATGAGTTATAATTATTTACCTTGCGTGCCAACATGTTATTAAAATGGTTGTGATGTGGTATGATGGGGTGGTATCCTCCTTTGAATGATTTAAGTGACTTGACTTGGCACATGTTCACACATGTAGTTGAAACAAAATCAACATAGCCTTCATGATATTTATGTTCATGGTGGATTATATCCTACTCATGCTTGCATCCAATGTTTATTAATTTTAATGCATGTTCATGGCTGTTGTCGCTCTCTAGTTGGTCGCTTCCCAGTCTTTTGCTAGCCTTCACTTGTACTAAGCGGGAATACTACTTGTGCATCCAATCCCTTAAACCCCAAAGTTATTCCATATGAGTCCACCATACCTTCATATATGCGGTATTTACCTGTCATTCCAAGTAAATTTGTATGTGCCAAACTCTAAACCTTCAAATAAACATTCTGTTTTGTATGCTCGAATAGCTCATGTATCAACTAGGGCTGCCCTTATCTTCCATGTTAGGCGGGTTATTCTCAAGAGGAGTGGACTCCGCTCCTCACTCACGAGAAAATGTCTGGTCACCGGGATGCCCAGCCCCATGCTTTATGCAAACTAAATCAAATTAATTGCAAACAAAACTCCCCCGGGACTCTTGTTAGTTGGAGGCACTCGTTGTTTCGAGCAAGCCATGGATTGATGCTTGTTGGTGGAGGGGGAGTATAAACTTTACCATTATGTTTGGGAACCGCCTATAATGTGTGTAGCATGGAAGATATCACCATCTCTTAGTTGCTATGTTGACAATCAAAGTATGCCGCTCAAAATATTATTTATCTCTATTTCGAAACCGAGCTCTGGCACCTCTACAAATCCCTGATTCCCTCTGCGAAGGGCCTATCTATTTATTTTTATGTTGAGTCATCACCCTCTTATTAAAAGCACTAGCTGGAGAGCACAACTGTCATTTGCATCCATTACTATTAATTTATATTGGGTATGACTATGATTGGATCTCTTTTACCATGAATAACAATGTCTAGTCAGTCCTCGATCTTTAAAGGTGCTCTGCATTTATGTTTCGTGGTCTCAGAAAGGGCTAGCGAGATACCATCTTGTTATATCATATTATGATTGTTTTGAGAAAGTGTTGTCATCCGAGATTTATTATTATGGATCGCTAGTTGATTATGCTATTAATATGAGTAAATATGAGACCTGAGAATTATTGCAAATGTGGTTAGTCATAATCTTTGCTGAAAACTTGAATGCTGGCTTTGCATATTTACAACAACAAGAGCAAACAGAGTTTGTAAAAGTTTTCTTTATCACTTTCAGTTTATCAACTGAATTGCTTGAGGACAAGCAAAGGTTTAAGCTTGGGGGAGTTGATACGTCTCCATCGTATCTACTTTTCCAAACACTTTTGCCCTTGTTTTGGACTCTAACTTGTATGATTTGAATGAAACTAACACGGACTGACGCTGTTTTCAGCAGAATTGCCATGGTGTTATTTATGTGCAGAAACAAAACTTCTCGGAATGACCTGGAACTTCACGGAACATCTTTTCGGAAATAATAAAAAATCATTGCAAAAGATGAAGGCCAGGGGACCCACCACCTGTCCACGAGGGTGGGGGCGCCCCCCTAGGGCGCGCCCCTACCTCGTGGGCCCCCTGGAGCTCCTCCGACGCCAACTCCAACTCTACATATTTGCTTTCGGGGAGAAAAAAATCAAGGAAAAGAAATCATCGCGTTTTACGATACGGAGCCGCCGCCAAACCTTAAAACCTATCGAGAGGGCTGATCTGGAGTCTGTTCGGGGCTCCGGAGAGGGGGATCCGTCGCCGTTGTTATCATCAACCATCCTCCATCACCAATTTCATGATGCTCACCGCCGTGCATGAGTAATTCCATCGTAGGCTTGCTGGACGGTGATGGGTTGGATGAGATCTATCATGTAATCGAGTTAGTTTTGTTAGGGTTTGATCCCTAGAATCTACTATGTTCTGAGATTGATGTTGCTATGACTTTGCTATGCTTAATGCTTGTCACTAGGGCCCGAGTGCCATGATTTCAGATCTGAACCTATTATGTTTTCATGGATATATGTGAGTTCTTGATCCTATCTTGCAAGTCTATAGTCACCTACTATGTGTTATGATCCGGCAACCCCGAAGTGACAATAATCGGGACCACTCCCAGTGATGACCATAGCTTGAGGAGTTCATGTATTCACTATGTGCTAATGCTTTGTTCCGGTTCTTTATTAAAAGGAGGCCTTATTATCCCTTAGTTTCCATTAGGACCCCGCTGCCATGGGAGGGTAGGACAAAAGATGTCATGCAAGTTCTTTTCCATAAGCACGTATGACTATATACGGAATACATGCCTACATTACATTGATGAATTGGAGCTAGTTCTATGTGAAGGAAATATGCCCTAGAGGCAATAATAAAGTTATTATTTATTTCCTTATATCATGATAAATGTTTATTATTCATGCTAGAATTGTATTAACCGGAAACATAATACATGTGTGAATACATAGACAAACAGAGTGTCACCAGTATGCCTCTACTTGACTAGCTCGTTAATCAAAGATGGTTAAGTTTCCTAGCCATAGACATGAGTTGTCATTTGATTAACGGGATCACATCATTAGGAGAATGATGTGATTGACATGACCCATTCCGTTAGCTTAGCACTCGATCGTTTAGTATGTTGCTATTGCTTTCTTCATGACTTATACATGTTCCTATGACTATGAGATTATGCAACTCCCGTTTACCGGAGGAACACTTTGTGTGCTACCAAACGTCACAACATAACTGGGTGATTACAAAGGTGCTCTACAGGTGTCTCCGAAGGTACTTGTTGGGTTGGCGTATTTCGAGATTAGGATTTGTCACTCCAAATGTCGGAGAGGTATCTCTAGGCCCTCTCGGTAATGCACATCACTTAAGCCTTGCAAGCATTGCAACTAATGAGTTATTTGCGGGATGATGTATTACAGAACGAGTAAAGAGACTTGCCGGTAACGAGATTGAACTAGGTATTGAGATACCGACGATCGAATCTCGAGCAAGTAACATACCGATGACAAAGGGAACAACGTATGTTGTTATGCGGTCTGACCGATAAAGATCTTCGTAGAATATGTGGGAGCAATTATGAGCATCCAGGTTCCGCTATTGGTTATTGACCGGAGACATGTCTCGGTCATGTCTACATTATTCTCGAACCCGTAGGGTCCGCACGCTTAACGTTACGATGACAGTTTCATTATGAGTTTATATGTTTTGATGTACTGAAGGTTGTTCGGAGTCTCGGATGTGATCACGAACATGACGAGGAGTCTCGAAATGGTCGAGGCATAAAGATTGATATATTGGACGACTATAGTCGGACACCGGAAATGTTCTGGGTGGTTTCGGAGAAAACCGGAGTGCCGGAGGGGTTTCCGGAACCCCCCGGGGAAGTATTGGGCCTTAGTGGGCCTGAGGGGAGAGAGAGGGCAGCAGCCCAGGAGGTGGCGCGCCCCCTCCCATGAGGAGTCCGAATTGGACTAGGGGAGGGGGGGCGCGGCCCCTCTTTCCCTCTCCCTCTCCCTCTCTTTCCTTCCCCCTTCTCTCTTCCTAGTTGGACTAGGAAAGGGGAGTCCTACTCCTACTAGAAGGAGGACTCCCCCCTCCTTGGCGCGCCCCAAGGGCCGACCGGCCTCCCCCCTTGCTCCTTTATATACGGGGGCAGGGGGGCACCTCTAGACACACAAGTTGATCTTCGTGATCATTCTCTTAGCCGTGTGCGGTGCCCCCCTCCACGATAATCCTCGATAATATTGTAGCGGTGCTTAGGAGAAGCCCTGCGACGGTAGAACATCAAGATCGTCACCACGCCGTCGTGCTGATGGAACTCATCCCCGACACTTTGCTGGATCGGAGTCCGAGGATCGTCATCGAGCTGAACGTGTGCTAAAACTCGGAGGTGTCGTAGTTTCGGTGCTAGATCGGTCGGGCCGTGAAGACGTACGACTACATCAACCGCGTTGTCATAACGCTTCCGCTGTCGGTCTACGAGGGTACATAGACAACACTCTCCTCTCTTGTTGCTATGCATCACCATGATCTTGCGTGTGCGCAGGAATTTTTTTTAAATTACTACGTTCCCCAACAGTGGTATCAGAGCCTAGGTTTTATGTGTTGATGTTATATGCACGAGTAGAACACAAGTGAGTTGTGGGCGATATAAGTCATACTGCTTATCAGCATGTCATACTTTGGTTCGGCGGTATTGTTGGATGAAGCGGCCCGGACCGACATTACGCGTATTCTTACGCAAGACTGGTTCTACCGACGTGCTTTGCACACAGGTGGCTGGCGGGTGTCAGTTTCTCCAACTTTAGTTGAACCGAGTGTGGCTACGCCCGGTCCTTGCGAAGGTTAAAACATCACCAACTTGACAAACTATCGTTGTGGTTTTGATGCGTAGGTAAGAACGGTTCTTGCTAAGCCCGTAGCAGCCACGTAAAACTTGCAACAAAAAAGTAGAGGACGTCTAACTTGGTTTTGCAGGGCATGTTGTGATGTGATATGGTCAAGACGTGATGCTATATTTTATTGTATGAGATGATCATGTTTTGTAACCAAGTTATCGGCAACTGGCAGGAGCCATATGGTTGTCGCTTTGTTATATGCAATGCAATCGCCCTGTAATGCTTTACTTTATCACTAAGCGGTAGCGATAGTCGTAGAAGCATAAGGTTGGCGAAACGATAACGATGCTACGATGGAGATCAAGGTGTCGCGCCGGTGACGATGGCAATCATGGAGGTGCTTCGGAGATGGAGATCACAAGCACAAGATGATGATGGCCATATCATATCACTTATATTGATTGCATGTGATGTTTATATTTCATGCATCTTATCTTGCTTTGATTGAAGGTAGCATTATAAGATGATCTCTCACTAAATTTCAAGATAAAAGTGTTCTCCCTGAGTATGCACCGTTGCCAAAGTTCGTCGTGCCCAGACACCACGTGATGATCGGGTGTGATAAGCTCTACGTCCATCTACAACGGGTGCAAGCCAGTTTTGCACACACAGAATACTCAGGTTAAACTTGACGAGCCTAGCATATGCAGATATGGCCTCGGAACACTGAGACCGAAAGGTCGAGCGTGAATCATATAGTAGATATGATCAACATAAAGATCTTCACCATTGAAAGCTACTCCATTTCACGTGATGATCGGTTATGGTTTAGTTGATTTGGATCACGTGATCACTTAGAGGATTAGAGGGATGTCTATCTAAGTGGGAGTTCTTAAGTAATATGATTAATTGAACTTAATTTATCATGAACTTAGTACCTGATAGTATCTTGCTTATCTATGTTGATGGTAGATAGATGGCCCGTGTTGTTATTCCGTTGAATTTTAATGCGTTCCTTGAGAAAGCAAAGTTGAAAGATGATGGTAGCAATTACGCGGACTGGGTCCGTAACTTGAGGATTATCCTCATTGCTGCACAGAAGAGTTACGTCCTGGAAGCACCGCTGGGTGCCAGGCCTGCTGCTGATGCAACTGACGACGTTAAGAACGTCTGGCAGAGCAAAGCTGATGACTACTCGATAGTTCAATGTGCCATGCTTTATGGCTTAGAACCGAGACTTCAACGACGTTTTGAACGTCATGGAGCATATAAGATTTTCCAGGAGTTGAAGTTAATATTCTAGAAGAATGCCTGGATTGAGAGATATGAAGTCTCTAATAAGTTCTATTGCTGCAAGATGGAGGAGAATAGTTCTGTCAGTGAGCATATACTGAAGATGTCTGGGTATTGTAATCACTTGATTCAACTGGGAGTTAATCGACCGGATGATAGCGTCATTGACAGAATTCCCAAATCACTTCCACCTAGCTACAAGAGCTTCGTGATGAACTATAATATGCAAGGGATGGATAAAACAATTCCCGAGCTCTTCGCAATGCTAAAGGCTGCGGAGGTAGAAATCAAGAAGGAGCATCAAGTGTTGATGGTCAAAAAGACCACTAGTTTCAAGAAAAAGGGTAAAGGGAAGAGGAAGGGGAACTTCAAGAAGAACAGCAAGCAAGTTGCTGCTCAAGAGAAGAATCCCAAGTCTGGACCTAAGCCTGAAACTGAGTGCTTCTACTGCAAGCAGACTGGTCACTGGAAGCGGAACTGCCCCAAGTATTTGGCGGATAAGAAGGATGGCAAGGTGAACAAAGGTATATGTGATATACATGTTATTGATGTGTACCTTACTAGAGCTCGCAGTAGCACCTGGGTATTTGATACTGGTTCTGTTGCTAATATTTGCAACTCGAAACAGGGACTACGGATTAAGCAAACACTTGCAAAGGACGAGGTGACGATGCGCGTGGGAAATGGTTCCAAAGTCGATGTGATCGCGGTCGGCACGCTACCTCTACATCTACCTTCGGGATTAGTATTAGACCTAAATAGTTATTTGGTGCCAGTGTTGAGCATGAACATTATATCTGGATCTTGTTTGATGCGAGACGGTTATTCATTTAAATCAGAGAATAATGGTTGTTCTATTTATATGAGTAATATCTTTTATGGTCATGCACCCTTGAAGAGTGGTCTATTTTTGATGAATCTCGATAGTAGTGATACACATATTCATAATGTTGAAGCCAAAAGATGCAGAGTTGATAATGATAGTGCAACTTATTTGTGGCACTGCCGTTTAGGTCATATCGGTGTAAAGCGCATGAAGAAACTCCATACTGATGGACTTTTGGAACCACTTGATTATGAATCACTTGGTACTTGCGAACCGTGCCTCATGGGCAAGATGACTAAAACGCCGTTCTCCGGTACTATGGAGAGAGAAACAAATTTGTTGGAAATCATACATACAGATGTATTTGGTCCGATGAATGTTGAGGCTCGTGGCGGATATCGTTATTTTCTCACCTTCACAGATGATTTAAGCAGATATGGGTATATCTACTTAATGAAGCATAAGTCTGAAACGTTTGAAAAGTTCAAAGAATTTCAGAGTGAAGTTGAAAATCATCGTAACAAGATAATAAAGTTTCTATGATCTGAATGTGGAGGAGAATATTTGAGTTATGAGTTTGGTCTACATTTGAAACAATGCGGAATAGTTTCGCAGCTCACCCCACCCGGAACACCACAGCGTAATGGTGTGTCCGAATGTCATAATCGTACTTTACTTGATATGGTGCGATCTATGATGTCTCTTACAGATTTACCGCTATTGTTTTGGGGTTATGCTTTAGAGACGGCCGCATTCACATTAAATAGGGCACCATCAAAATCCGTTGAGACGACGCCTTATGAACTATGGTTTGGCAAGAAACCAAAGTTGTCGTTACTTAAAGTTTGGGGCTGCGATGCTTATGTGAAAAAGCTTCAACCTGATAAGCTAGAACCCAAATCGGAGAAATGTGTCTTCATAGGATACCCAAAGGAGACTGTTGGGTACACCTTCTATCACAGATCCGAAGGCAAGACATTCGTTGCTAAGAATGGATCCTTTCTAGAGAAGGAGTTTCTCTCGAAAGAAGTGAGTGGGAGGAAAGTAGAACTTGATGAGGTAACTGTACTTGCTCCCTTATTGGAAAATAATACATCACAGAAACCGGTTTCTGTGACACCTAAACCAATTAGTGAGGAAGTCAATGATGATGATCATAGAACTTCAGATCAAGTTGCTACTGAACTTCGTAGATCAAATAGAGTAAGATCCGCACCAGAGTGGTACGGTAATCCTATTCTAGAAGTCATGCTACTAGATCATGATGAACCTACGAACTATGAAGAAGCGATGGTGAGCCCAGATTCCGCAAAATGGCTTGAAGCCATGAAATCTGAGACTGGATCCATGTATGAGAACAAAGTATGGACTTTGGTTGACTTGCCCAATGATCGGCAAGCAATTGAGAATAAATGGATCTTCAAGAAGAAGACTGACGCTGACGGTAATGTTACTGTCTACAAAGCTCGACTTGTTGCAAAAGGTTTTCGACAAGTTCAAGGGATTGACTACGATGAGACCTTCTCACCCGTAGTGATGCTTAAGTCTGTCCGAATCATGTTAGCAATTGCCGCATTTTATGATTATGAAATTTGGCAAATGGATGTCAAAACTGCATTCCTGAATGGATTTCTGGAAGAAGAGTTGTATATGATGCAACCAGAAGGTTTTGTCGATCCAAAGGGAGCTAACAAAGTGTGCAAGCTCCAGCAATCCATTTATGGACTGGTGCAAGCCTTTCGGAGTTGGAATAAATGCTTTGATAGTGTGATCAAAGCATTTGGTTTTATACAGACTTTTGGAGAAGCCTGTATTTACAAGAAAGTGAGTGGGAGCTCTGTAGCATTTCTGATATTATATGTGGATGACATATTACTCATTGGTAATGATATAGAATTTCTGGATAGCATAAAGGGATACTTGAATAAGAGTTTTTCAATGAAAGACCTCGGTGAAGCTGCTTACATATTGGGCATTAAGATCTATAGAGATAGATCAAGATGCTTAATTGCACTTCCACAAAACACATACCTTGACAAAGTTTTGAAGAGTTCAAAATGGATCAAGCAAAGAAAGGATTCTTGCCTGTGTTACAAGGTGTGAAGTTGAGTAAGACTCAATGCCCGACCACTGCAGAAGATAGAGAGAAAATGAAAGATGTTCCCTATGCTTCAGCCATAGGCCCTATCATGTATGCAATGTTGTGTACCAGACCTGATGTGTGCCTTGCTATAAGTCTAGCAGGGAGGTACCAAAGTAATCCAGGAGTGGATCACTGGACATCGGTCAAGAACATCCTGAAATACCTGAAAAGGACTAAGGATATGTTTCTCGTTTATGGAGGTGACAAAGAGCTCATCGTAAATGGTTACGTTGATGCACGCTTTGACACTGATCCGGACGATTTTAAATCGCAAACCAGATACGTGTTTACATTAAACGGTGGAGCAGTCAGTTGTTGCAGTTCTAAACAAAGCGTCGTGGCGGGATCTACGTGTGAAGCGGAGTACATAGCTGCTTCGGAAGCAGCAAATGAAGGAGTCTGGATGAAGGAGTTCATATCCGATCTAGGTGTCATACATAGTGCATCGGGTCCAATGAAAATCTTTTGTGACAATACTGGAGCAATTGCCCTAGCGAAGGAATCCAGATTTCACAAGAGAACCAAGCACATCAAGAGATGCTTCAATTCCATCCGGGATCTAGTCTAGGTGGGAGACATAGAAATTTGCAAGATACATACGGATCTGAATGTTGCAGACCCGTTGACTAAGCCTCTTCCACGAGCAAAACATGATCAACACCAAGGCTCCATGGGTGTTAGAATCATTAATGTGTAATCTAGATTATTGACTCTAGTGTGTCGGTGTACTAAAGTAGGGGTACCTTAGTACCCTGAACTTGTGCACGGGCAGTTGTAGCACCCCGCGGCAAGGCTTGCCAGGTGACCACCAAAGATCATCGTGGTTCCTTTGGAGCCATTCAAGAACAAAGTATTCAAGCCAAGAATACAAGGTCCCGACAAGAGGAGCTTGTCGGGAAGGCCACTTAAGGCACCAGGCCCCGGCAAGAGGGGCTCGCCAGGAAGGCCCCGGCAAGAGGAGTTTGCCGGGATGGCCGCCCGAAGCACAAAGGCCCTGGCAAGAGGAGCTTGCCGGAGGGGCCACTCAAGGAGACAAGGCCCCGGCAAGAGGAGCTTGCTGGGACGACCGCGGCAAGGCGCTTGCCGCGACAAGCTACTACTCCGCTGCCCGCGCTCCAGCTCATCCACCAACGTGTCGCTCTGGGACCATTCCAGGATACGTGGCGAGAAGCTGTGCAGCCAGGGGCATGCGGTGGCGAAGCGACGCTGACAAGATAGCCATCGTGGCAAACGGTGGCGCCCCTGACGGCCACTTTTCGCACTGTTTGGGGCGACACAGACGGGCATTTAATGCCCTTGTCCCCTGCCGTCAGGGTTAGGTATGATAGCACTGTACAAGCAGCCGTACCCAACACAACACTTTGCCTTTTTTGCCCTCACCTGCGTTGCCACCTGTCGGTGACCCCTTTAACATATAAAAGGAGTCCCATGCGCACGTAGGCCGGGGAAGAGGAGGAACACTCACGCGGGGTCTCGCTAGCGGCTCGTGAGTACTGTAGCACCTCGCGCCCCCGAGCAAGAACACAATACAATCCACAAAAGTAGCAGTAGGGTTTTACGCATCCGTGCGGCCCGAAGCTGGGTAAACCCCTTGTGTGCATCGGCTCGATCCGCTCTTCGTGCGGCCTCCGCCCCCCGCCGAACCACAAAGGGGCTCGGTCCCCATAGGTGTTCGTGGAGGCAGATTTCCCCCTGACTTCTTTGGCGCGCCAGGTAGGGGAGACGTCGAGGTCGTGTGAACCTGATCCGGCGTTCGCACGAGCTAGACCTTCATCGTCATCACCGACAACAGCCGCACAAGTGCGGAAGAAACTGGATCGAGGAGCTGCCAGTGGTTCTTTGGTCGATCAGGACGATGCCAAATCGAGCCACTGGCCAGACACCTTTCGCTCTGATCTGTGGAGCAGAGGTAGTTCTCCCCACGGAACTCGTATACGGGTCACCTCAAGTGCTCGCTTATGATAAGCTTGAGCAAGAGCAGCTGCGAGAAGATGACGCGCTGCTCCTCGAGGAGGACCGTCTTCAGGATGCTGTGCGAGCTGCTCGCTACCAGCGAGCTTTGCGCCGCTACCATAGCCGCAAAGTTAAAGCCAGAAGTTTCAAGGAAGGCGACCTTGCTCTTCGGCGCACTCAGTCCGCCAAGAATCCCAGCAAGTTGACGCCAAAGTGGGGAGACCCTCGCCGGGTGAAATGAGTCACTAGTTTCACCTTGCAGGGGAGCGGCCTTCCTGGAAAGCAAACAACAGAAAAGATAAGTTGCCAAAGCATGAGCAATCAGGTCTTTTATATTTTTAAGTTATCTTCCTCGAACGACCATCCTTTGTATGGAAAACCTGTGCGCGGAGGAACCAGCTTGTGGCTAGTTGCGCCCTTAATTCGTTTTGAGTCCGCTCAACGACTTAAGTGTGCTGCGACTAGAGTCGCGCCCTTACTTTGTTTCGAGCTTGCTCAACAACTTAAGCGAGCTGCGACTAGAGTCGCGCCCTTACTTTGTTTCGAGCTCGCTCAACAACTTAAGCGAGCTGCGACTAGAGTCGCGCCCTTACTTTGTTTTCGAGCTCGCTCAACAACTTAAGCGAGCCGCGACCAGAATCGCGCCCTTACTTTGTTTCGAGCTTGCTCAAACAACTTAAGCGAAGCTGCAACTAGTCGCGACAAGGTTTCTTGTCGGCGGCGGCACCGCCAGCAGGCTGCTGACGTTCCGCACTCATCGTTCGCGGCAGAGGTGCCTGCACCGGCAAGTTCCCTAAAAGCGTAGGGCAAAAGCATACAAAGGAAGGAATCAAGTAAAGGAAATAACATTGCAATTACTACCCAAAATAGAGTTATGTTACAAGATAGCTTGTCGCAGCTCTAATAAATTGTTTTCATAACATGACCCGCAGCGGCAAGAAAAGAAGAAGGCGGGCGGCCTAGTCTACACGGTCGCCCTCAACCCTCTTGATCCCGCTCACCCTTTCCACGATGGGTTCGATAAGGGCATCGAGCCCCTCCAGATCAGCTTCCGGCGGCAGGGACCTGAGGACGTTGGTATGGCGGAGGTCCGGGTTGCGGAAGACCACCTTCCTCAACACCTTTCAGAGAGTTCCCACACAGATCTCGCACGACTCGTCGGCTAGCTGCTTCGGGATCCTCTCCCGGAGTTGCGGGAGCGCCGTCGTCACGCCTTTGAGGAACAAAGTGAGCTTGGCGCTGGGAGCGAGGTTCTCGTCAGAAGGATACCCGAGATCCTCCACCCCCAACAGCGCCAACTCCTTGTCGATGTTTGCGGCGGCATTCACAAGGCCCTCCGTCCATCGCTCCACAGTCTCCCTGAAAGTGCTCTGGGCGGCAACAACACTCTCCAACAGCGTCTCGTTGGCCGCAATCTCCTTCTTTAGAGCCACCTCCTGCTCCCTGGCGCTGTCCAGCGTCTTGGTCAAAGTGGCCAACTTCAACTCAAGATCGGCGTTGGAGTCCTTGGCGGCGTCGAGCTCCTTGACCTTCTCGGCGAGGAGGCCCTGCAGCTCGCCAAAGGTGTAGGCGCCCTTCTCGCGCTCCTCCTTGAGCGCGGCAAGCTCTCTGCCGCTCGCCTTGAGGTCAGCCTCCAACTGCGCCACCTTCGTCTCCAGCTCCTTCTTGGCGGCCTCGGCAGCTGCGGAAGCATCCTGTGCTTCCTTGAGAGCCCCGCCAAGCGCTTGCTCGCGCGCAGCAAGCTCCTCCTCGTGGCTGTCGAGGTAGACCTTCCGCTGCGCCAACTCGCCCTCCTGCGCAGATAGCTTCTCAGCGGCAAGCCGTTGTTGCTCTTCAACTTCCGCCTTCTCAAGGATAAAGGCTTTCTGCGCCTCGGTGAGTTGCTCCCGCTCCTCCGCCAGGGGCCGGAGAGCTTCCTGTCTCTGACCCCGAAGCTCCTCCGCGCGCTTCTCAAGGTCCGCTCCCGCCTTCGCGGCAAGCGCCTCACGTGACTCCAGCTTGGCCTGCCTGGCGCGGTAGAGCAACACCAGCTTCCGGAGCAGCCGCTCCTCCTCAGACTCGCCGCTGCTACTGCTTGGCGCGTCGACCAGCGTCAGCCCGGCGGAGGCGAGCACTTCTCCGTCAAAGGTTTCTCCCTCGACCGGCGCCCTGGAGCTCGACTCCCAGGGGAGCTTGATGAAGACGTCGTCGCCGCCCTTCAAGTACACGCCTGGCTGGGGCTCTTCGGAGCCCGGCGCCGTGGCGGCGGCGGGTGGGTCGGCGGTCGGAGTAGCGCCCGTCGCTCCTGCGGCCCCAGGGCCGTCAGTGCGATCGCCAGACCCCTCGTCAGCCGCTGCGGCAGCTACTTTGGCGGCCTCTTCGCCGGCAGGATCGTCAGCATTGACCGTTTCTTCGGTGACGATGGCGTCGTCGACAGCGACCTCGGTCTCCATCAGCTCCGCGGTAGATGGGACTGACAGCCAGAGAAGGAAGAAAAGTCAAGCAAATATCCAAAAAGAAGATTAAGCAAACAAGAACCCAAGGGAAGTTTCGAGGCAAGGAGATTACCTGCGCTAGGGTCTGCAGTCACGGTCTCCGTCACCAAGGGGTCGCCGGTGCTGTCCCTTGCCGGAGACTGCTCCCTTGCCGGGGATTCCTCCCTTGCCGGGGAACTCCCCCTTAGCGGTGTAGCTGTAGCAGGTGGCACGTCGGGGGCGGTCTCCGGACGCTCCTGGTAGGGCTGCTCTCCTCCTACACAAATCAAGAGTCAGATATCACAAAGCGAAGAGTACCCAGGCGCGGCCAACGGCAGGAAGCAAATCATATGCTTACGCTGGGGGCTGCACTGGGGGCTGCTCTGAGGATTAGTTGGTGGGTCCGGCAAGGTCATCTCAGGCGCACCCCCTGCCGTCACGGTGGGCTCGTCGTCAAGGATGACCATCGGGACCTTGGCTCTCTTTGCCGCCCTCTGGGCCAGAGTCCTGAAAAGGAGTAAATTCAGAGAAAAGCAAATGAGATGCGAGACACAACTGCAAGAATTGAAGAAATGCAAGTACAACAAGGATCTTACTCCTCTTCTTCTTCCTCGTCGGAGCTGAGCGCGGAGAAATCGAAGACTGGCCCGCTTCTGGCGCGAGGAGGCGGAGGAGTAGGCTCCCTCGGCCGCTTGGCGGAGGCAGTGGTGGCGCTAGCCTGAGACGGCCCTGCCCCAGCTGCCGCCGTGGCGCGAGGAGCGGCAGGAGCAGAAGCGGCGGCCCGCGAAGACCCCGCTCCCGCTGCCACAGCGGAGCGTGTCACGCGGCGCTGCGGCTGTTGGCTCGTCTGCCGCCCCACCACGTCCCCAGCCTTGCGGAGACGCCTCCTTGGTTGAGCCGGGGGCTCCGCTTGCGACGAGCTGCCCAAAGGTTGGGAGGAAGAGGCGTCCGTCTCCGGCAAGCCACTCGTGTCCTCGGTGAGCTTGCCCGCCTCGACGCCGTGCCCGGCAGGCTCTTCCTCACCGACAAACTCCGCTCGATCGGCAAGGCTTGCCACCTCCGCTGCATCTGCCTCCGCCACGGTGAATCCAAATTCGCCCGCGGCCGCGGCTGCCGCCGCCTCTTCCATCCTAGTGGCGATGCGCGCCAACTCCTCGTCGGTGGTGTCCCGTGTGAGGCCCTTCTGCTCGACGGGGTTGATTGGCACTTCCACCAAGTCGTCGAAGAACGCCCGCACGACGTCGTCTGCAGGCTCCTGCCAGGTTGAGTCGATCCCGTGCGAGTCGCACAGCGGCATCATTGCAAGGATGCGGCTGAGCGACGAATTGTTGCACAACGGAACGATGCCCTGCGGCAGCGTGAACCATTCGGGGTGATCGGGGTCGTGCTTGAACAGCTCCCTGAGCGTCCCGGCAAGTTCCAAGACAGTGAAATTGAAGTTGAGGCCAGGGCGCAGCCTCATGATGTCCGCCGCATTCTGGAACTCCCAGGCGGGTCTCCCTTTCTCCTACAGGGGAGCGATGCGGCGGCGGAGGAAATCTGCGCCAACGGCGCCAACTGTGAGCCCGGCAAGCCTGAGCCGCAGGATCCGGGTAACGGCAATCTGCAGCTTGTCGTCGTCCGGAGCCACGTCGCTCCAATCCCTGCCGTGCACTACAGGAGTTCGGCGCATGACAGTGAATGGCTGCGGGTTCTCCTCGACGATCAGGCACCAGTCTGCTCTCCACTCCTCCCATTTGCTGCGGAGCTCTCCCTCCAGATAAGCCTCCTTCTTGCCGGGCTTCGAGATCCAGGCGATTCCGCCGGAAAGAGGCTCTCCTCTCTCAACTCGAGGCGTAAAGAAGTGGCGGAAGAGGGCTACGTTTGGATGGACTCCGACAAAGTTTTCGCAAAGATGTGCGAAAACTGCCATGGTCAGGACAGCGTTGGGGGTGAAGTCAAGGAGATGGAACCCGTAGGTGTTCATGATGTCACAGAAAAACTCAGAGAAGGGCGGGCAGAGCCCGCAATAGAAGAACAAAGGAAAGAAGGGATACCCAGTCGGATACTTCTTCTGGGCGGCGGCTGGAAGAACCCTCGTGCGCGGATGCGCTCGCGTCGCCGTCGACCAGAAGAGGTAGAATTCCTCCCTCAGGTCCAACGCGTCGAGCTAAGGGGGGAAGGTTGCCCGCTCCTTTCGCAGCGCCTCAAGCCGCTGCGCCTCGGCCGACTTCACGGCCTTCCCTTTCCCCTTGTCGCCTTTCGGAGCCATGGCGGAAGCAGGGAGGGAGGTCGACGGTGTTGGTGGTGCTGGTGGCGATGGGGGGCGGAGCGCTGCTCTCTTTGGGAAGTGGCGGAGATTTTCGAGGAACAGCAACTGGCGGGTGGGCGAACTGCCCCTGTTTCCCCTGCTTATAGGGGGGAGGGGGCGGACGTTTCGCCTTTCCGAATAAAGAAACCACCTACGACGTGACGCATGCATGCGGGACTCAGCCCCGCGCACGCCGCCCACGTCACGCTCGACTCCCCCCCCCCACGACGCCGCAATCGACGTGTGCCGTTCGGGGAGAGCGTGGTGGATCCAGAGCAAGATGCAGTGTGGCCCAGGCCGCGCGTGCCCGTGCACTCTTTTGGGCCTGGCCCAACAACGCTCGGCACCGTGTATGGCCTAGGCCCGGGGGCTCCTGTCGGTGTACTAAAGTAGGGGTACCTTAGTACCCCGAACTTGTGCACGGGCAGTTGTAGCACCCCGCGGCAAGGCTTGCCAGGTGACCACCAAAGATCATCGTGGTTCCTTTGGAGCCATTCAAGAACAAAGTATTCAAGCCAAGAAGACAAGGTCCCGGCAATAGGAGCTTGTCGGGAAGGCCACTTAAGGCACCAGGCCCCGGCAAGAGGGGCTCGCCAGGAAGGCCCCGGCAAGAGGAGTTTGCCGGGATGGCCGCCCGAAGCACAAAGGCCCCGGCAAGAGGAGCTTGCCGAAGGGGCCACTCAAGGAGACAAGGCCCCGGCAAGAGGAGCTTGCCGGGACGACCGCGGCAAGGCGCTTGCCGCGACAAGCTACTACTCCGCTGCCCGCGCTCCAGCTCATCCACCAACGTGTCGCTCTGGGACCATTCCAGGATACGTGGCGAGAAGCTGTGCAGCCAGGGGCATGCGGTGGCGAAGCGACGCTGACAAGATAGCCATCGTGGCAAACGGTGGCTCCCCTGACGGCCACTTTTCGCACTGTTTGGGGCGACACAGACGGGCATTTAATGCCCTTGTCCCCTGCCGTCAGGGTTAGGTATGATAGCACTGTACAAGCAGCTGTACCCAACACAGCACTTTGCCATTTTTTCCCTCACCTACGTTGCCACCTGTCGGTGACCCCTTTAACATATAAAAGGAGGCCCATGCGCACGTAGGCGGGGGAAGAGGAGGAACACTCACGCGGGGTCTCGCCAGCGGCTCGTGAGTACTGTAGCACCTCGCGCTCCCGAGCAAGAACACAATACAATCCACAAAAGCAGCATTAGGGTTTTACGCATCCGTGCGGCTCGAAGCTGGGTAAACCCCTTGTGTGCATCGCCTCGATCTGCTCTTTGGGCGGCCTCCGCCCCCCGCCGAACCACAAAGGGGCTCGGTCCCCATAGGTGTTCGTGGAGGCAGATTTCCCCCCGACATAGTGCAAGTGGGAGACTGAAGGAAATATGCCCTAGAGGCAATAATAAAGTTGTTATTTATTTCCTTATATCATGATAAATGTTTATTATTCATGCTAGAATTGTATTAACCGGAAACATAATACATGTGTGAATACATAGACAAACAAAGTGTCACTAGTATGCCTCTACTTGACTAGCTCGTTAATCAAAGATGGTTAAGTTTCCTAGCCATAGACATGAGTTGTCATTTGATTAATGGGATCACATCATTAGGAGAATGATGTGATTGACATGACACATTCCGTTAGCTTAGCACTCGATCGTTTAGTATGTTGCTATTGCTTTCTTCATGACTTATACATGTTCCTATGACTATGAGATTATGCAACTCCCGTTTACCGGAGCAACACTTTGTGTGCTACCAAACGTCGCAACGTAACTGGGTGATTATAAAGGTGCTCTACAGGTGTCTTGGTACTTGTTGGGTTGACGTATTTCGAGATTAGGATTTGTCACTCCGAATGTCGGAGAGGTATCTCTGGGCCCTCTCGGTAATGCACATCACTTAAGCCTTGCAAGCATTGCAACTAATGAGTTAGTTGCGGGATGATGTATTACAGAACGAGTAAAGAGACTTGCCGGTAACGAGATTGAACTAGGTATTGAGATACCGACGATCGAATCTCGGGCAAGTAACATACCGATGACAAAGGGAACAACGCATGTTGTTATGCGGTCTGACCGATAAAGATCTTCGAAGAATATGTGGGAGCCAATATGAGCATCCAGGTTCCGCTATTGGTTATTGACCGGAGACATGTCTCGGTCATGTCTAAATTGTTCTCGAACCCGTAGGGTCCGCACGCTTAATGTTACGATGACAGTTTCATTATGAGTTAATATGTTTTGATGTACCGAAGGTTGTTCGGAGTCTCGGATGTGATCACGGACATGACGAGGAGTCTCGAAATGGTCGATACATAAAGATTGATATATTGGACGACTATATTCGGACACCAGAAATGTTCTGGGTGGTTTCGGAGAAAACCGGAGTGCCGGAGGGGTTACCAGAACCCCCCGGGGAAGTATTGGGCCTTAGTGGGCCTGAGGGGAGAGAGAGGGCAGCAACCCAGGAGGTGGCGCGCCCCCTCCCATGAGGAGTCCGAATTGGACTAGGGGAGGGGGCGCGGCCCCTCTTTCCCTCTCCCTCTCCCTCTCTTTCCTTCCCCCTTCTCTCTTCCTAGTTGGACTAGGAAAGGGGAGTCCTACTCCTACTAGGAGGAGGACTCCCCCCTCCTTGGCATGCCCCAAGGGCCGGCCGGCCTTCCCCCTTGCTCCTTTATATACGGGGGCAGGGGGGCACCTCTAGACACACAAGTTGATCTTCGTGATCATTCTCTTAGCCGTGTGCGGTGCCCCCCTCCACGATAATCCTCGATAATATTGTAGCGGTGCTTAGGAGAAGCCCTGCGACGGTAGAACATCAAGATCGTCACCACGCCGTCATGCTGACGGAACTCATCCCCGGCACTTTTCTGGATCGGAGTCCGGGGATCGTCATCGAGCTGAACGTGTGCTAAAACTCGGAGGTGCCATAGTTTCGGTGCTTGATCGGTCGGGCCGTGAAGACGTACGACTACATCAACCGCGTTGTCATAACGCTTCCGCTGTCGGTCTACGAGGGTACGTAGACAACACTCTCCTCTCTTGTTGCTATGCATCACCATGATCTTGCGTGTGCGTAGGATTTTTTTTGAAATTACTACGTTCCCCAACACTATGTCACCCTATGTTATGATTGTTACATGATAAACCGCATCCGGCATAATTATCGATCACCGATCCAATGCCTACGAGTTTTTCCTATACTGGTGCTCGCTTATTTACTTTCCGTTTCTATTGTTACAATCACTACAACATACCAAAAATATTACTTTTGTTGTCTTTACTTTTGTTACCGTTACCACTACTATCATATTACTTTGCTACTAAACACTTTGCTGCAGATACTAAGTTATCCAGGTGTGGTTGAATTGATAACTTAACTGCTAATACTTGAGAATATTCTTTGGCTCCCCTTGTGTCGAATCAATAAATTTGGGTTGAATACTCTACCCTCGAAAACTGTTGCGATCCCCTATACTTGTGGGTTATCATTATGCCAGTAATGCAATTATTCCTATTCTTCATGCCTATTAATTTGAAAAGGACGTCCAAGTGGATATTAAAATTCCTATGTTTTTTCTTTGAAAGAGACACCAATGGAAAAAATCCTCCAGTTTTGCTTTGCTCCACTCCTTCTAACCAAATGCATGAATAGTAGTACCATAGTAGTTCCATAGCAAAGGATCCCTAAGGGGTTGACATGAATGCAGAGTAACAAAGTGATGCGTGATACGTCTCCGTCGTATCTATAATTTTTGATTATTCCATGCTAATATTCTACAACTTTCATATATTTTTGGCAACTTTTTATACTATTTTTGGGGACTAACATATTAATCCAGTACCCAGTGCCAGTTCCTATTTGTTGCATCTTTTATGTTTCGCAGAAACCCCATATCAAACGGAATCCAAACGGGATAAAAATGGACGGAGAATATTTTTGGAATATATGGAGAATTTCGGAAAAAGAATCAACGTGAGACGGTGCCCGAGGGGGGCACGAGGCGGGGGGCGCGCCCCACCCCTGGGCGCGCCCCTGACCCTCGTGGGCCCCCGTTAGGCAGTTGGTGCTATACTTCGGATGCAAGAAAACTAATTTTCGGCGAAAAATCTGGGCGAAGGTTTCAATCCAATCGGAGTTACGGATCTCCATATATACACGAAACGGTGAAAGGGCAGCGGAAGGGAATGCAGAAACAGAGAGAGACAGATCCAATCTCGGAGGGGCTCTCGCCCCTACCATGCCATGAAGACCACAGACCAGAGGGGAAACCCTTCTCCCATCTAGGGAGAAGGTCAAGGAAGAAGAAGAAGTAGGGGGGCTCTCTCCCCCTCGCTTCCGGTGGCGCCGGAACACCGCCGCGGGCCATCATCATCACCGCGATCTTCACCAACACCTCCGCCATCTTCATCAACATCTCCATCACTTTCCCCCCTCTATCTACAGCGGTCCACTCTCCCACAACCCTCTATACCCTCTACTTGAACATGGTGCTTTATGCTTCATATTGTTATCCAATGATGTGTGCCATCCTATGATGTCTGAGTAGATTTTCATTGTCCTATCGGTGGTTGATGAATTTCTATGATTGATTTAATTTGCGTGTGGTTATGTTGCTGTCCTTTGGTGCCCATCATATGAGCGCGCGCGTGGATCACACCATAGGGTTAGTTGTATGTTGATAAGACTATGTATTGGAGGGCAAAAGTGACAGAAGCTTTAGCCTAGCATAGAAATTGATGCATACGGGATTGAAGGGGGACCAATATATCTTAATGCTATGGTTGGGTTTTACCTTAATGAACGTTAGTAGTTGCTGACGCTTGCTAATAGTTCCAATCATAAGTGCATAGAGTTCCAAGTCAGGGATGACATGCTAGCAGTGGCCTCTCCCACATGATAATTGCTATCGGTCTAGTAAAGTAGTCAATTGCTTAGGGACAATTTCACAACTCCTACCACCACTTTTACACATTCGCTATATTTACTTTATTGTGTCTTTATCTAAACAGCCCCTACTTTTTATTTACGCGCTCTTTATTATCTTGCAAACCTATCCAAAAACACCTACAAAGTACTTCTAGTTTCACACTTGTTCTAGGTAAAGCGAACGTTAAGCTTGCGTAGAGTTGTATCGGTGGTCGACAGAACTTGAGAGAATATTTGTTCTACCTTTAGCTCCTCGTTGGGTTCGACACTCTTACTTATCGAAAGAGGCTACAATTGATCCCCTATACTTGTGGGTTATCAAGACCTTTTTCTGGCGCCGTTGTCGGGGAGCAATAGCGTGGGGTGAATATTCTCGTGTGTGCTTGTTTGCTTTATCACTAAGTAATTTTTATTTGTTGTTCATAGTTGTTCTTTATCTTTAGTTATGGATATGGAACACGAAATACCAAAATAATTAGGTGTACTTGCTACTCATGGAGATGGGGAACCTCCTAAAACCCTTGATGCTCGTCATGTGACAGACATTATGTACTACTTTGATAATCCTGAGAAAACCCCATTCAATATGGTAATGGGAGACACGTTGGATCAACATGAATACTTTAGGGATTATCGCTTGACTAAAAAAGGGAAACTATTATGGGATCAAATTTATATGTTGAAGTGGTATGCTAGGCAACTATGATTGAGATGTGATTATACTTGTTGCTCTAGGATGAAGTCTCCACACCTTCCCTTTTCATGAAAATTTAATGATAATGAAACCTTAGCTTCTTATGCAAATGGTATATATGATTACTATGATGTTGAACAAATTGAAGAATTTGTTGCTTTTAAGGGTGCTTATGAAATTGAATCTTTGTTTGAAAAGTATGAAGCTTTTGATGATGATGTTTATAGGCCTGAAATTTTGCTATATTGAAATATTGCTATAAGAATTATGAATACAATTCCTATATTGATGCATTTATTGAGAAAGTCTCCGTTGTCCGAGAAGAGACTAATATTTTGCAGGAATCTATGGAAGAAGAAGTTGATGAAACTGTGAACTCATTGGATGAAAAACATGAGGAGGAGAGCGAAGAACAATAGGAGGAAGAGCGGATTAGCTACCCGTGCCCACCTTCAATGAGAGTAACTCTTCAACTCATACATTGTTTAATTTCCCTTCATGCTTACCGAAGGATGATTGCTATGATGACTGTTATGATCTCGTTGATTCTCTTGAAATATCCCTTTTTGATGATGCTTGCTATGCTTGTGGCCAAGATGCCAATATGAATTATGCTTATGGAGATGAACTTGCTATAGTTCCTTATGTTAAACATGAAATTGTTGCTATTGCACCCACGCATGATCACTACAAAAAAATACACTTCTGTGATGATACGTGTTTGTCACAGTAGGTCGCTTTTTTTGTCATGCATGTACATCCATGACAAATTTATGACAGAATCAAGATAGTCATACCTGTGCTGTCGTAGAAGTGTTCCATGACATTACCAAAATTATCATCACGGAAGTGTCCACTTCCATGATGATAAATCGCGCGTCACAGAAGTGCTTTCGTCAAGGGTGACCGACACGTGGCATCCACCATAACGGAACGCCGTTATGCTATCGGGTCGGGTTTTGGATCCGATAACCCAATAATAGCCCCGACCAATGGGGATTTTCCACGTGTAAAATCATCATTGGCTAGAGGGGAATGTTGTAGAAAATAAATTTTTTTCTACGGTTTCACCAAGATCTATCTATGAGTTCATCTAGCAACGAGTGATCGGAGTGCATCTACATACCTTTGTAGACCGCGAGCGGAAGCGTTCAAAGAACGGGGTTGAGGGAGTCGTACTCGTCGTGATCCAAATCACCAGAGATCCTAGCGCCGAACGGACGACACCTCCGCGTTCAACACACGTACGGTCAGCGTAACGTCTCCTCCTTCTTGATCCAGCAAGGGGGAATGAGAGGTTGATGAAGATCCAGCAGCACGACGGCGTGGTGGTGGATGCAGCAGTTACCGCAGCAGGGCTTCGCCGAGCTTCTGTGAGAGGGAGAGGTGTAGCAGGGGAGATGGAGGCGCCAAGACTTGAGGTGCGGCTGCCCTCCCTCCCCCCTTTACATAGGCCCCCTGGGGGGGCGCCGGCCCTGGGAGATTGGATCTCCTGGGGGGCGGCGGCCAAGGGGGCTGGAGTGCCCCCCAAGGTAAGTGGGGCGCCCCCCACACTAGGGTTTCCAACCCTAGGCGCAGGGGGGCCCAAGGGGGGGCGCACCAGCCCACTATGGGCTGGTTCCCCTCCCCACTTCAGCCCATGGGGCCCTCCGGGATGGGTGGCCCCACCCGGTGGACCCCCGGGACCCATCCGGTGGTCCCGGTACAATGCCGGTGACCCCGAATATTTCCCGATGGCCGAAACTGCACTTCATATATATAATTCTTTACCTCCGGACCATTCCGGAACTCCTCGTGACGTCCGGGATCTCATCCGGGACTCCGAACAACTTTCGGATTACTTCATACTCATATCTATACAACCCTAGCGTCACCGAACCTTAAGTGTGTAGACCCTACGGGTTCGGGAGACACGCAGACATGACCGAGACAGCTCTCTGGCCAATAACCAACAACGGGATCTGGATACCCATGTTGGCTCCCACATGCTCCTCGATGATCTCATCGGATGAACCATGATGTTGAGGATTTAAGCAACCCCGTATACGATTCCCTTTGTCAATCGGTATTTTACTTGCCCGAGATTCGATCGTCGGTATCCCAATACCTCGCTCAATCTCGTTACCGGCAAGTCACTTTACTCGTACCGTAATGCATGATCCCGTGACCAAACATTTGGTTACTTTGAGCTCATTATGATGATGCATTACCGAGTGGGCCCAGAGATACCTCTTCGTCATACGGAGTGACAAATCCCAGTCTCAATCCGTGTCAACCCAACAGACACTTTCAGAGATACCCGTAGTACACCTTTATAGTCACCCAGTTACGTTGTGACGTTTGGTACACCCAAAGCACTCCTACGGTATCCGGGAGTTACACGATCTCATGGTCTAAGGAAAAGATACTTGACATTGGAAAAGCTCTAGCAAACGAACTATACGATCTTGTGCTATGCTGGTGATTGGGTCTTGTCCATCACATCATTCTCCTAATGATGTGATCTCGTTATCAATGACATCCAATGTCCAGAGTCAGGAAACCATGACTATCTGTTGATCAACGAGCTAGTCAACTAGAGGCTTACTAGGGACATGTTGGTGTCTATGTATTCACACATGTATTACGATTTCCGGATAACACAATTATAGCATGAATAAAGGACAATTATCATGAACAAGGAAATATAATAATAATCCTTTTATTATTGCCTCTAGGGCATATTTCCAACAGTCTCCCTGTCGGTGTCAAAACCGGCGGATCTCGGGTAGGGGGTCCCAAACTGTGTGTCAAGGTCGGATGGTAACAGGAGACAAGGGACACTTTATTTTACCCAGGTTCGGGCCCTCTCGATGGAGGTAAAACCCTACTCCTGCTAGATTAATATTGATGATATGGGTAGTACAAGAGTATATCTACCACGAGATCAAGGAGGCTAAACCCTAGAAGCTAGCCTATGAGTATGATGATGGTTATGATGATGATTGGCCTACGGACTACAACCCTCCGGTTTATATAGACACCTGATAGGGTTAGGGTTACACAAAGTCGGTTACATTGGTAGGAGATCTTGAATATCCGCACGCCTAGCTTGCCTTCCACGCCAAGAAAAGATCCTTCCGGACACGGGACGAAGTCTTCAATCTTATAGCTTCATAGTCCTGGAGCCCGGCTGAAGGTATAGTCCGGCTATCCGAACACCCCCTAATCCAGGACTCCCTCAGTAGCCCCCATACCAGGCTTCAATGACGACGAGTCTGGCGCGCAAATTTGTCTTCGACATTGCAAGGCGGGTTCCTCCTCCGAATCCTGTGTACCTGTCCGAATAATGTCTGATTTTTGTATTGTAGCGCTCCTCGGCTTAAGTGCCCAATAATGGCCGTCTTCCACGTGTTGAACGAATGCGAAAAGCCTGGGGTGTTTTTACATCCACACCCTTAGTCACATAAACGAGCCGCCTATTTAACGGGACGGGGATTTAGATCCAGACCACATCTTCTCCCCTCCACGAGTTATCATCAGAGTGTCTCCAGCAAAGGTCCACTCCAACATGGCCAGCCGTCGCAGCTCCTCCTCTCGCCCTTCCAGTCCTAAATCCGGAGACTGGGAGAGTTGCACCATCCCACACAGCAAGTTAGTGTCGCTGCAGGCCAAGGGATTCCTTCCCCAGGCATGTATGGTCCCGGTCCGAGCCGGACTCGCCACCTGCAACAGCGGAAAGCAAGCGGAGGACTGGCATGTATGGTCCCGGTCACGGGGATTGGCCTTCAGAATGGTTCTACATAGATGACGTCCCGCTGCCGGACCCTATCCGGGTCGGCCTCCCTGAGTTCAGCATGGCTCCCTTGAAGAAACGCTTAAGTTGGCGTCCGCGGAGCTCTCAGAGAGAAAGCAACAGAGACGTCCTTTACCTGATGGGCCGGATAAGACTGTTGGCTCATTCCGGACTAACCATGATTGGAGTCATGGCCGCATGTATTATGCGGGGGGTGCAGCCGCTTCAATATAGGAGCCACCCCATGTGGGATTTCAACGGGGAGGATGACGCCACCCGTTACGGCCGTAAGGGGCCAGCCACACCTGCCGCTCTACTAAAGATTTTAACATCTTTGTACAAGGGAGAAAAGGAGGACTTCCTCCGCATCAACCCGCGGGCCGGATTCACTATGTATGAACCTCCAAGTTGGGTAAGTGAACAATTGCACTTGTCTATTTATTTAATGCTCCCATGACTAGATACGTAATCTGATGATTTCAGTGTAGGAGCTGCGACAGGAGGTAAAGGATATCAACAGCTGCCCTCCACAGCCTGAGGACCCAGAACGGTCCCTCGATCCGGACTCCGAAGAGGATCCGGACATATCGGTGGAGCTCATCGACGGGGTGTTCCACCAGTTAAGCAAGGATAATACCTTGGTAGCCATTACGGCTGATTACCCTGGGTTAATTCCGGCCTCCCAGGTGACAGAAATCGGAGTGTTTATTGCCGCAAGAGAGATTCCGTCCTCACATATTCCGGTGTTTCTGACGACAACCATATTTTACAGGGGAGATTCCCGAGGAGGGAGGCCGAACCTGCGGCGGCTAGCCAACGAGGAGCCGCCGGGCCCTGTGGGGTAAAAAGTGATGAAGTCCGGACTGAGAGTTCGGCACAAAGGTATAACGCGCCCTCTGTCTCCCTGGCGTTATTCTGTCAAGGCATGTTAACATCCGTACTGTTTCCAGGATGAAGAGGCCTTGCCGGACTATATCTGGAGGGGCCGCCAACCGCGCCTCCACCAGCCAGGCTCCAACGTCTGGTCCGGAGGCGGGGACGAACACCAAGCTTGCGCCGGACGCTCCTCCAACAGAGGACGCGGACCGGCTATCTGCCACAAATTTAGAAGTGGAGAGCGCCATGAACCATAGGCGTCGCCGGACAGTCCTACGCGACGCTTGTTTCTCCCGAGAGGCCTTAGACGCCTTCAATTCGGGAGATGCGTACCTTCGTGCTGCTCAAGATGGTTTAGCCAGAGCCACGGAGCAGTATGTGAAAGACATACGGGTAAGAAAATTTTGGTTAAATATATATATATATACCAGTAGCCCCGAAGACTTGAAACAGTTAAACTAACTGATTTAAGGATCATATGAAGGTTCTTACTGAGAAGAACACCGTGCTGTCCCAGGAGCTGGAAAAGTGCAAGGCCCAACAAGAGGCCGCACTAGCCGCAACAGGGGAGCCCAAAGGGACCCCCTCAGGTACGATATACTTTGAGAGATTAGTATTGTGCGGCTTGTGCGCAATCTGACAATTCATGTTGCAGATGGCGCCGGACTTGATCCGGAGAAGCAACAATTCTTACGCCAGTTAAAGGCTGGCGAGAGTACGTTGACAAGGGTGAGGCGAGAGAAGAATGATCTTCAGGATGCCAACACCAAGCTGGATGTTGAACTGAAAGACGTTCGTGGCAAGCTATCTGACTCCACGAAGGAGAATCAGCGGCTTCGACGCGGCATATTTAGTAAGTGCTTGAGCGAACTCTTGAAAAAGGAGTTCGGCGAGGAAGACGAATAACAGAGTTATGTCTCTAGGTATGCTCACAGGTCGTCCTGCAGAGGAGATGCCCGGTTCTACGGGTGACCTTCTCCCCGAACTCCTGCAACTGCACGAATGAATTCGGCAGGCAATGCGAGGGGTTGCCCAAGCCTTATGGCCTGCCCACTCCACGCCCGAGGGCCTTGGAGAGTTTGCGGAGAAGCTGACGGGAGCTCGGCGGCGCATCCGGTTGTGGAAGATATCCGCCTGCCGACAAGGCGCGAGGGAAGCCTGGGCCATGGTGAAGACCCGCTTTACGAAGTCTGACCCCAATCATATGGACGAGGTCGGACCAGTGGGGACTGATGGGAAGGAGATCCCTGTGAGCTTGGTGTATGGCCAGGTAGAGCTGGCCGCAAAGTATTCCCAGCAGGACTATAAATTAGAGAGCCTGTTAGATGGTATAGAGGAGGAATATGATCAGTCAAGATGAGTATGTAATTTATAATTGACATGTGTAATGCCTTCTAGCCGGATTGTAGATCGTTTGTCGTTGCCGACCTTTTCGCTTCGACCTCGGGACCTGACGGTCCGGAGTGTGTCCGAATACCATAACGGCTATATAAAAGCCGGGGTATGCATGGAGACCAGGCGTAGGGGTCATTAGTGCTTTATCAGACAAGTGCCCAACTAGTTATGTTATATTACATGGTTAGTAAGAAATATCTTCCAGAGAGAATAGTTCCGTTAAGGGTTCCTTTCGCTAGGGTGGCATGCCCTAAAGTGCATGTCCGGACTGCAAATGCAGAAGATCATCTGGGGGCATGTATAAAATAAAAAGGTTCATCTTTAGTTCACGACCGAATATTCCCTTAAGAACGATAGCTTTCGGCTTCACCCAGTCTGAGGTTGACATCCGACTTATCCGGCAGTAGCAATCGCAGAGGTGCTCCCTTTACCGCCTAGCCGAACAATCGGGAACGTAGGGGTAAGCACAGGAGCCAGGCAACCCAGCTTGGCCAAAACTTAAGTCATATCGATGCATATAATGGCGAAGAAAAGGTGCATGCAGAAGTCTGACGCATGCGTTGGGTGTGAAACCCATGTAAACAAGCTTCTGTTAAAGAAGCCCCCAGGTTTAAAGAGCGCGGATAGCGCGTCACATAATGAGCCTTTAAGGGCTAGAAAAGAAGAGAGTAGGAGACAAAGCAAGAAAAAGTATAAATGTAAAAAATGGATAGAGGAAGGAGACAAACACAGAGTCCGGTTCTAGGCATAGAATCTTCGGAGACGTGCGGCGTTCCATGGGTTCGGCTCGAGTCGGTTGTCCGACGCATCTCGCAGGTGGTACGCTCCACCAGTCAGGACTTAGTTAATTATGAATGGACCTTCCCATTTGGGCTTGAGTTTATTCTTTTGCTTGTCCGGCAGGTGTAGAACTAGTTCACCAACATTGTAAGTTTTGGCCCGTACTTCTCTGCTTTGATATCTTCAAGCTTGTTGCTGATAAAATGCGGAACGGGCTTTAGCCACGTCATGCTCCTCCTCTAGAGCGTCCAGGTTGTCCTGCCGATCCATCTTGGCTTCTCTTTCTTCGTACATGCGCACTCGAGGTGAGTCATGAATTATGTCGCAGGGCAGAACTGCCTCGGCGCCGTACACCATAAAAAATGGTGTGAATCCGGTGGTACGATTCGGCGTGGTATGCAGCCCCCAGAGTACAGAGTCGAGCTCCTCTACCCAGTGCATATTAGATTCCTTGAGGGACCGCACTAGTCTGGGTTTGATGCCGCTCATGATGAGACCATTTGCACGTTCGACCTGACCGTTAGTTTGTGGGTGATAGACAGAAGCATAATCAAGCTTAATACCCATGTTTTTGCACCACAGCTTTACTTCGTCAGAGGTGAAGTTTGTGCCGTTATCGGTGATAATGCTACGGGGGACACCGTAACGGTGTACGACCTCGGATATGAAGTCTATCACAGGTCCGGATTCGGCCGTCTTGACAGGCTTGGCTTCTATCTATTTGGTGAATTTATCCACCATGACCAATAAGTATTTTCTCTTGTGGGTTCCACCTTTAAGGGGTCCCACCATATCTAGCCCCCAGACCGCAAAAGGCCAAGTAATGGGGATAGTTCGGAGGGCGTTGGGTGGCATATGGCTTTGGTTGGCAAAGAGCTGGCAACCGACGCATCATTTGACTAGGTCCTGAGCGTCTGCTCGAGCCGTCGGCCAATAGAAGCCCGTACGGAAAGCCTTGCTTACAAGGGACCGAGCCGCGGCGTGGTGGCCACCGAGTCCGGCATGAATTTCAGCCAACAGACTCCGCCCTTCCTCTTCGGAGATACACCTTTGATGGACTCCTGTAGTGCTTTTCTTATATAGCTCTCCCTCGTGGACTTTATAGGCTTTAGATCGCCGCACTATGCAGCGTGCCTCGTTTTGGTCCTCGGGGAGTTCCTGCCCAGTAAGGTAGGCTAGGAATGGTTCCGTCCATTGGGCGATGACCGCCATTATTGCGTGGGCTGAGGATGTAATTTCGGTGGCGGGGCCACCGATTATGTCTGATTGTTCGGCGCCGGGTTGTGCGGTTATGTCCGGACTGTTATCCGAGGGCTCCCCCTCCCACGTTATGGATGGTTTGAATAATCTTTCTAAGAAGATGTTGGGGGGGACTGCGTCTCGTTTTGCTCCGATGCGTGCCAGGACGTCCGCTGCTTGATTATTTTCTCGGGCTATGTGGTGGAACTCCAGTCCCTCGAACCGAGCTGACATTTTTAGTACGGCATTGCGATAAGCTGCCATTTTTGGGTCTTTGGCGTCGAAGTCGCCATTTATTTGGGATATCGCGAGGTTTCAGTCCCCGCGTACTTCCAGGCGTTGAATGCCCATGGATACTGCCATCCGGAGACCATGTAGAAGGGCCTCGTATTCGGCTGCGTTGTTGGAGTCCGTGTAGATAATTTGGAGTACATATTGGACTGTATCTCCTGCAGGGGACGTCAAAATGACGCCAGCCCCCAGTCCGGCCAGCATTTTGGAGCAGTCGAAATGCATGATCCAATTTGAGTACGTGTCGTACTCTTTAGGGAGTTCGGCCTCTGTCCATTCGGCGACGAAGTCGGCTAGGACTTGCGATTTAATTGCTCGCCGTGGTTTGTAGGTTATATCGAACGGAAGGAGCTCTATGGCCCATTTTGCTATCTGTCCCGTTGCATCGCGGTTGTTGATAATATCGTTGAGTGGTACTTCCGAGGCTACTGTAATAGAACACTCTTGAAAGTAGTGTCGTAGCTTCCGGGATACCATGAACACCGCGTATGCGATTTTTTGATAATGCGGGTACCGTGATTTGCATGGTGTGAGGACAGTGGACATGTAGTAAACCGGCCTTTGAAGGGGTAGTTTGTGTCCGTCCGTTATCCGTTCGACGACGAGTACTGCGCTAACAACTTGATGGGTTGCGGCAATGTACAACAACATGGGTTCGCCGTCATTCGGCGCGGCCAGGACGGGGTTTGTTGCCAGGATGGCCTTTATTTCCTCGAGTCCGGCCGTGGCAGCGTCCGTCCACTCGAAGTGTTCGGTGCACCTAAGGAGGCGGTAAAGGGGCAATGCCTTTTCTCCCAAACGGGAGATGAAGCGGCTTAAAGCCGCCACGCATCCGGTGAGTTTCTGTATTTGTTTGAGGTCTTTTGGGACATCCAATTGTGACAAAGCTCGGATTTTAGCTGGATTTGCTTCAATTCCTCTGCCGGATACAATGAAGCCCAGGAGCTTTTCGGCTAGAACGCCGAAAACGCATTTTTCCGGATTGAGCTTAATGTCATATTTTCGGAGGTTGTCGAATGTAAGCCTCAAGTCGTCTACTAGAGATTCGACATGTCTTGATTTAACGACCACATCATCTACATACGCCTCCACTGTTTTGCCAATCTGGTTTGCCAGACATGTTTGAATCATGCGCTGATATGTGGCGCCGGCGTTTTTTAGCCCAAAGGGCATTGTGGTTGAAGCAGAATGGGCCGTATGGTGTGATGAAAGCTGTTGCGGCTTGGTCTGATTCTGCCATCTTTATTTGATGGTAACCGGAGTATGTGTCGAGGAAGCACAGGGAATCGTGTCGTGCAGTGGCATCGATGATTTGATCTATTCGGGGGAGGGGAAAAGGGTCCTTTGGGCAGGCCTTATTAAGGTCTTTGAAGTCGACACACAGGCGCCAGGATTTGTCCTTCTTTGGTACCATTACCAGGTTCGCTAGCCAGTCCGGGTGTTTTATATCTCTAATGAATCCGGCCTCCAATAACTTGGCTAGCTCCTCTCCCATGGCCTGTCTCTTTGGTTCGGAGAAACGTCGAAGGGCTTGTTTGACAGGTTTGAATCCTTTCTGGATATTTAAGCTGTGCTCGGCCAGCCTGCGTGGGATTCCTGGCATATCTGAGGGGTGCCAAGCGAAAATGTCACAGTTCTCTCGTAGGAACTCGCACAGTGCGGTGTCTACATCAGGGTTTAGTTGTGCCCCGATGGAGGCTGTTTTATTGTGGTCCGTTGGGTGGACCTGGAATTTGACTATTTCGTCCGCTGGTTTGAAGGATGTGGATTTGGATCTCTTATCGAGTATCACATCATCCCTGTTAACCGTGGATCACAGCGCCGTCAGCTCTTTGGCCGCTAAGGCTTCAGATAGTGCCTCGAGGGCCAATGCGGCTGTCCTGTTTTCGGCGCGGAGTGCTATGTCCGGATCACTAGCAAGAGTGATAATTCCGTTTGGCCCAGGCATCTTAAGCTTCATGTACCCGTAATGGGGTATGGCTTGGAAAACTGTGAATGCCTCTCGTCCTAATATAGCGTGATATCCGCTTTTGAACGGGGCCACCTGGAACGTGATTTGTTCGGACCTGTAATTATCTGGCGTGCCGAATACCACATCTAGTGTGATCTTTCCGGTGCAGCGCGCTTCCTGACTGGGGATTATTCCTCTAAAGGTTGTGCTGCTTCGCTCAATGCGGTTCCAGTCTATTTCCATCTTTTGGAGGGTTTCCTCGTAGATGAGGTTCAATCCGCTGCCTCCGTCCATAAGTACCTTTGCGAGGCGACAGCCGTCCACTATGGGACTGAGAACCAATGCGGCTGGTGCTCTGGCTGTTCGGAATTTAGGTTCGTCGCTCGCGTTGAAGGTGATAGCAGTATTGCTCCATGGATTTATTATCGCTACTTGGTAGACTTCGGCGAGGCTGCGAAGTGTTCTTTTTC
This sequence comes from Aegilops umbellulata, assembly GCA_032464435.1. Classification (NCBI taxonomy): domain Eukaryota; kingdom Viridiplantae; phylum Streptophyta; class Magnoliopsida; order Poales; family Poaceae; genus Aegilops; species Aegilops umbellulata. Next base: position 365,514,064 of record CP136054.1, on the reverse strand, counting down.
GCATGTTATTTGATGCGAAAGTCTCAGAGATTGTGAGAATGGTACTGAAATTCTCGGGCTGGTTTCCTTCGACCTCTGGATTTAGGAGGTCCTCGCCAATTTTGGCCACCTGCCGGAGTATCCAACATGCCCTGAGGCTATGAGTTGGGGTGGCATCCTCTGCACTGTGAATCTTGCAGGGTCCATCGAGCCACTTTTCTAGCACGGTTCCATGCCCCCTAGAGGGTTTTGATTTTTTGTTTAATCCTGGCGCCTTGCTGTAGTGCGCCCTTTTGATTCGGACGGGATTGCCATTCAAGGCCGGATTATCCCAAAATTTAGTTTTGGTTTTCCAAGCACTTTCCATCGCACAATATTTTTGTACTATGGACGCCAAGTCAGCAAAGCGCGTAATATTACGACGACTTACGGCGTTGAGTATCCCCTTGTCCGTGCAATTACTGCAGAAGATTGAAATCGCGTCTCGCTCGTGGCAGTCCTTTATCCTGTTCATAAGCAGGAGGAATCTGGCCCAGTAATGATGTACTGTTTCTTCGGGCATCTGCTTGGTTTTGGAGAGATCGCTTAAGATCGGGCTGGCGGAATTCATTAAATCTGATACTTCGCCCGGTTTGCTGTTCGGAAGCCGAACAACCTCCGGATTTTGAGATCCGGAGTCTTGTATGTTATCCGGTTTGCCTGGTTCTAAGCCCAGGTCTTGGATTGTATCCTCCCCTCCGTGGATATCCGGCATGGAGGGTTCCGGAATTCGGACGTAGCTGGTCCTCAAGATCGATGAAGGGTCGCCGCATCGTGTTTCTACCACAGCAACATGATGGGTGGCTTGGGGAGAGTTGATTTCCCTTAGATCGGGTTTAGGCCCAACCTGGTCGTAGTTTGTAGCGACCCCCAAGGCGGCGATGCGATCCAGGAGCTCATTTATGGAAGAGAGATCCACCGGATCTAGCTGCTCGGCCAATTCCGAGCTGACGCGGAGATTGCTTTTGATGACCCGAGAGGTCACCGTCGGCGTAATGGCCGAATGGGCGGTCATGAGAAAACCGCCCAGCCGGAGGGTTTGGCCGATAGCCAAAGCTCCCTCAGTGATGGCGCCGTCTTTAAAGACGGGAAAAGGCATCTTTCCTGATCGCGACGGCACAGAGGAACTCTCAATGAAAGCACCAATGTCAGTGTCAAAACCGGCGGATCTCAGGTAGGGGGTCCCGAACTGTGCGTCAAGGTCGGATGGTAACAGGAGACAAGGGACACATTATTTTACCCAGGTTCGGGCCCTCTCGATGGAGGTAAAACCCTACTCCTGCTAGATTAATATTGATGATATGGGTAGTACAAGAGTAGGTCTACCACGAGATCAAGGAGGCTAAACCCTAGCAGCTAGCCTATGAGTATGATGATGGTTATGATGATGATTGGCCTACGGACTACAACCCTCCGGTTTATATAGACACTGTATAGGGTTAGGGTTACACAGAGTCGGTTACATTGGTAGGAGATCTTGAATATCCTCACGCCTAGCTTGCCTTCCACGCCAAGAAAAGATCCTTCCGGACACGGGACGAAGTCTTCAATCTTGTATCTTCATAGTCCTGGAGCCCTGCTGAAGGTATAGTCCGGCTATCCGAACACCCCCTAATCCAGGACTCCCTCACTCCCACTTGCACTAGAGTCAATAATCTAGTTACATTGTGATGAATCGAACACCCGTAGAGTTCTGGTGTTGATCATGTTTTGCTCGCGGAAGAGGTTTAGTCAACGGATCTGCGACATTCAGATCCGTATGCACTTTGCAAATTTCTATGTCTCCATCTGGAACATTTTCATGAATGGAGTTGAAGCGACGCTTGATGTGCCTGGTCTTCTTGTGAAACCTGGGCTCCTTGGCAAGTGCAATAGCTCCAGTGTTGTCACAGAAGAGTTTGATCGGCCCCGACGCATTGGGTATGACTCCTAGGTCGGTGATGAACTCCTTCACCCAAATTGCTTCATGTGCTGCCTCCGAGGCTGCCATGTACTCCGCTTCACATGTAGATCCCGCCACGACGCTCTGCTTGCAGCTGCACCAGCTTACTGCTCCACCATTCAACATATACACATATCCGGTTTGTGACTTAGAGTCATCCAGATCTGTGTCGAAGCTAGCGTCGACGTAACCCTTTACGACGAGCTCTTCATCACCTCCATAAACGAGAAACATGTCCTCAGTCCTTTTCAGGTACTTCAGGATATTCTTGACCGCTGTCTAGTGTTCCTTGCCGGGATTACTTTGGTACCTTCCTACCAAACTTACGGCAAGGTTTATATCAGGTCTGGTACACAGCATGGCATACATAATAGACCCTATGGCTGAGGTATAGGGGATGACACTCATCTCTTCTATATCTTTTGCCATGGTCGGGCATTGAGCTGTGCTCAATTTCACACCTTGCAACACAGGCAAGAACCCCTTCTTAGACTGATCCATATTGAACTTCTTCAATATCTTATCAAGGTATGTGCTTTGTGAAAGACCTATGAGGCGTCTTGATCTATCTCTATAGATCTTGATGCCTAATATATAAGCAGCTTCTCCAAGGTCCTTCATTGAAAAACTCTTATTCAAGTAGGCCTTAATGCTATCCAAAAGTTCTATATCATTTCCCATCAAAAGTATGTCATCTACATATAATATGAGAAATGCTACAGAGCTCCCACTCACTTTCTTGTAAACGCAGGCTTCTCCATTAGTCTGCACAAACCCAAACGCTTTGATCATCTCATCAAAGCGAATGTTCCAACTCCGAGATGCTTGCACCAGCCCATAAATGGATCGCTAGAGCTTGCATACCTTGTTAGCATTCTTAGGGTCGACAAAACCTTCCGGCTACATCATATACAGTTCTTCCTTAAGATAACCGTTAAGGAATGCCGTTTTGACGTCCATTTGCCATATCTCATAATCATAGTATGCGACAATTGCTAACATGATTCGGACGGACTTCAGCTTCGCTACGGGAGAGAAAGTCTCATCATAGTCAACCCCTTGAACTTGCCGATAACCCTTAGCGACAAGTCGAGCTTTATAGATGGTAACATTACCATCCGCGTCCGTCTTCTTCTTAAAGATCCATTTGTTTTCTATCGCTCGCCGATCATCGGGCAAGTCTGTCAAAGTCCATACTTTGTTTTCATACATGGATCCTATCTCGGATTGCATGGCTTCAAGCCATTTGTTGGAATATGGGCCCGCCATCGCTTCTTCATAGTTCGAAGGTTCACCATTGTCTAACAACATGATTTCCAGGATAGGGTTGCCATACCACTCTAGTGTGGAACGTGTCCTTGTGGACCTACGAAGTTCAGTAGCAACTTGATTCGAAGTACCTTGATCATCATCATTAATTTCCTCTTTAGTGGATGTAGGCACCACGGGAACATTTTCTTGAGCTGCACTACTTTCCGGTTCAAGAGGTAGTACTTCATCGAGTTCTACTTTCCTCCCACTTACTTCTTTTGATAGAAACTCTTTCTCTAGAAAGGATCCGTTCTTGGCAACAGAGATCTTGCCTTCGGATCTAAGGTAGAAGGTATACCCAATGGTTTCCCTAGGGTATCCTATGAAGACGCATTTTTCCGACTTGGGTTCGAGCTTTTCAGGTCGAAGTTTCTTGTCATAAGCATCGCATCCCCAAACTTTTAGAAACGAGAGCTTAGTTTTCTTCCCAAACCATAATTCATACGGTGTCATCTCAACGGATTTAGACGGTGCCCTATTTAAAGTGAATGTAGCTGTCTCTAGAGCGTATCCCCAAAATGATAGCGGTAAGTCAGTAAGAGACATCATAGATCGCACCATATCCAATAGAGTGCGATTACGACGTTCGGACACACCGTTACGTTGTGGTGTTCCAGGCGGCGTGAGTTGTGAAACGATTCCACATTTCCTTAAGGGTGTGCCAAATTCGTGACTTAAATATTCTCCTCCACGATCTAATGGTAAGAACTTTATTTTTTGGTCATGTTGATTCGCTACCTCATTCTGAAATTCCTTGAACTTTTCAAAGGTCTCAGACTTGTATTTCATCAAGTAGACATACCCATATCTACTCAACTCATCAGTGAGAATGAGAACATAACGATATCCTCCGCGAGCCTCAATGCTCATTGGACCGCACACATCAATATGTATGATTTCCAATAAGTTGGTTGCTCGCTCCATTGTTCCGGAGAACGGAGTCTTGGTCATTTTGCCCATGAGGCATGGTTCGCATGTGTCAAATGATTCATAATCGAGAGACTCTAAAAGTCCATCAGCATGGAGTTTCTTCATGCGCTTGACACCAATGTGACCAAGGCGGCAGTGCCACAAGTATGTGGGACTATCGTTATCAACTTTACATCTTTTGGTATTCACACTATGAATATCTGTAACATCACGTTCGAGATTCATTAAGAATAAACCATTGACCATCGGAGCATGACCATAAAACATATCTCTCATATAAATAGAACAACCATTATTCTCGGATTTAAATGAGTAGCCATCTCGTATTAAACGAGATCCTGATACAATGTTCATGCTCAAACTTGGCACTAAATAACAATTATTGAGGTTTAAAACTAATCCCGTACGTAAATGTAGAGGTAGCGTGCCGACGGCGATCACATCGACCTTGGAACCATTCCCGACGCACATCGTCACCTCGTCCTTCGCCAGTCTCCGCTTATTCCGCAGCTCCTGCTTTGAGTTACAAATATGAGCAATGGCACCAGTATCAAATATCCAGGAGCTACTACGAGCACTGGTAAGGTACACATCAATTACATGTATATCACATATACCTTTAGTGTTGCCGGCCTTCTTGTCCGCTAAGTATTTGGGGCAGTTCCGCTTCCAGTGACCCTTCCCTTTGCAATAAAAGCACTCAGTCTCAGGCTTGGGTCCATTCTTTGACTTCTTCCCGGCAACTGGCTTACCGGGCGCGGCAACTTCCTTGCCGTCCTTCTTGAAGTTCTTCCTACCCTTGCCTTTCTTGAACTTGGTGGTTTTATTGACCATCAACACTAGATGTTCCTTTTTGATTTCTACCTCTGCTGATTTCATCATTGAAAATACTTCAGGAATGGTCTTTTCCATCCCCTGCATGTTGTAGTTCATCAAAAGCTCTTGTAGCTAGGTGGGAGCGACTGAAGGATTTTGTCAATGATCGCCTCGTCCGGGAGGTTAATGTCCAGCTGGGACAAGTGGTTGTGCAACCCAGACATTTTGAGTATGTGCTCACTGACAGAACTATTTTCCTCCATTTTACAGCTGTAGAACTTGCCGGAGACTTCATATCTCTCGACCCGGGCATGAGCTTGTAAAACCATTTTCAGCTCTTCGAACAACTCATATGCTCCGTGTTGCTCAAAACGCTTTTGGAGCCCTGGTTCTAAGTTGTAAAGCATGCCGCACTGAACGAGGGAGTAATCATCAACACGCTGCTGCCAAGCGTTCATAACGTCTTGGTTTTCTGGGATGGGAGCTTCACCTAGCGGTGCTTCTAGGACATATTGTTTCCTGGCAGCTATGAGGATGATCCTCAGGTTCCGAACCCAGTCCGTAAAGTTGCTGCGATTATCTTTCAGCTTGGTTTTCTCTAGGAACATGTTGAAGTTCATGTTGAGATGAGCGTTGGCCATTTGATCTACAAGATATTTATGCAAAGATTTTTAGACTAAGTTCATGATAATTAAGTTCATCTAATCAAATTATTTAATGAACTCCCACTTAGATTAGACATCCCTCTAGTCATCTAAGTGAAACATGATCCGACTTGACCAGGCCGTGTCCGATCATCACGTGAGACGGACTAGTCATTATCGGTGAACATCTCCATGTTGATCGTATCTTTCATACGACTCATGTTCGACCTTTCGGTCTCTTGTGTTCCGAGGCCATGTCTGTACATGCTAGGCTCTTCAAGTTAACCTAAGTGTTTGCATGTGTAAATCTGTCATACACCCATTGTATGTGAACGTTGGAATCTATCACACCCGATCATCATGTGGTGCTTCGAAACAACGAACTGTCGCAATGGCGCACAGTTAGGGGGAACACTTTCTTGAAATTATTATGAGGGATCATCTTATTTACTACCATCGTTCTAAGTAAACAAGATGCAAAAAAACATGATAAACATCACATGCAATCAAATAATAGTGACATGATATGGCCAATATCATATAGCTCCTTTGATCTCCATCTTGGGGCTCCATGATCATCTTGTCACCGGCTTGACACCATGATCTCCATCATCATGATCTCCATCATCGTGTCTCCATGAAGTTGCTCGCCAACTATTACTTCTACTACTATGGCTAACACGTTTAGCAATAAAGTAAAGTAATTTACATGGCGTTTCTCAATGACACGCAGGTCATACAAAAAATAAAGACAACTCCTATGGCTCCTGCCGGTTGTCATACTCATCGACATGCAAGTCGTGATTCCTATTACAAGAACATGATCTCATACATCACATATATAGCATTCATCATTCATCACAACTTTGGCCATATCACATCACAAAACACTTGCTGCAAAAACAAGTTAGACGTCCTCTAATTGTTGTTGCAAGTTTTACGTGGCTGCAATAGGGTTCTAGCAAGAACGTTTTCTTACCTACGTGAAAGCCACAACGTGATTTGTCAACTTCTATTTACCCTTCATAAGGACCCTTTTCATCGAATCCGCTCCAACTAAAGTGGGAGAGACAGACACCCGCTAGCCACCTTATGCAACTAGTGCATGTCAGTCGGTGGAACCTGTCTCACGTAAGCGCACGTGTAAGGTCGGTCCGGGCCGCTTCATCCCACAATACCGCTGAAGCAAAATAAGACTAGTAGCGGCAAGAAAGTTGACAACATCTACGCCCACAACAAATTGTGTTCTACTCGTGCAAAGAGAACTACGCATAGACCTAGCTCATGATGCCACTGTTGGGGAACATTGCAGAAAATAAAAAAATTCTACGGTCTCACCAAGATCTATCTATGAGTTCATCTAGCAACGAGTGATCGGAGTGCATCTACATACCTTTGTAGATCGCGAGCGGAAGCGTTCAAAGAATGGGGTTGAGGGAGTCATACTTGTCGTGATCCAAATCACCAGAGATCCTAGCGCCGAACGGACGGGACCTCCGCGTTCAACACACGTACGGTCAGCGTGACGTCTGCTCCTTTTTGATCCAGCAAGGGGGAAGGAGAGGTTGATGAAGATCCAGCAGCACGACGGCGTGGTGGTGGATGCAGCAGTCACCGCAGCAGGGCTTTGCCGAGCTTCTGCGAGAGGGAGAGGTGTAGCAGGGGAGAGGGAGGCACCAAGACTTCAGGGTGCGATTGCCCTCCCTCCCCCCCTTTATATAGGCCCCTTGGGGGGGCGCTGGCCCTGGGAGATTGGATCTCCTGGGGGGGCAGCGGCCAAGGGGATGGGGTGCCACCAAAGGCAAGTGGGGCGCCCCCACCCTAGGGTTTCCAACCCTAGGCGCAGGGGGGCACAAGGTGGGGCGCACCAGCCCACTATGGGCTGGTTCCCCTCCCCACTTCAGCCCATGGGGCCCTCCGGGATGGGTGGCCCCACCCGGTGGACCCCCGGGACCCATCCGGTGGTCCCGGTACAATGCCGCTGACCCCGAATCTTTCCCGATGGCCGAAACTGCACTTCCTATATATAATTCTTTACCTCCGGACCATTCCGGAACTCCTCGTGACGTCCGGGATCTCATCCGGGACTCCGAACAACTTTTGGATTACTGCATACTCATAATTGTACAACCCTAGCGTCACCGAACCTTAAGTGTGTAGACCCTATGGGTTCGGGAGACACGCAAACATGACCAAGACAGCTCTCTGGCTAATAACCAACAGCGGGATCTGGATACCCATGTTGGCTCCCACATGCGCCTCGATGATCTCATCGGATGAACCACGATGTCGAGGATTCAAGCAACCCCGTATACGATTCCCTTTGTCAATCGGTATTTTACTTGCCCGAGATTCGATCGTCGGTATCCCAATACCTCGTTCAATCTCGTTACCGGCAAGTCACTTTACTCGTACCGAAATGCATGATCCCGTGACCAAATATTTGGTTACATTGAGCTCATTATGATGATGCATTACCGAGTGGGCCCAGAGATACCTCTCCTTCATACAGAGTGACAAATCCCAGTCTCGATCCGTGTCAACCCAACAGACACTTTCGGAGATACCCGTAGTACACCTTTATAGTCACCCAGTTACGTTGTGACGTTTGGTACACCCAAATCACTCCTACGGTATCCGGGAGTTACATGATATCATGGTCTAAGGAAATGATACTTGACATTGGAAAAGCTCTAGCAAACGAACTATACGATCTTGTGCTATGCTTGTGATTGGGTCTTGTCCATCACATCATTCTCCTAATGATGTGATCTCGTTATCAATGACATCCAATGTCCATAGTCAGGAAACCATGACTATCTGTTGATCAACGAGCTAGTCAACTAGAGGCTTACTAGGGACATGTTGGTGTCTATGTATTCACACATGTATTACGATTTCTGGATAACACAATTATAGCATGAATAAAAGACAATTATCATGAACAAGGAAATATAATAATAATCCTTTTATTATTGCCTCTAGGGCATATTTCCAACATGTTCTACCTTTAGCTCCTCGTTGGGTTCGACACTCTTACTTATCGAAAGAGGCTAGAATTGACCCCCTATACTTGTGGGTTATCAAGACCTTTTTCTGGCGCCGTTTTCGGGGAGCAATAGCGTGGGGTGAATATTCTCGTGTGTGCTTGTTTGCTTTATCACTAAGTAATTTTTATTTTTTGTTCTTAGTTGTTCTTTATCTTTAGTTATGGATATGGAACACGAAATACCAAAATAATTAGGTGTACTTGCTACTCATGGAGATGGGGAACCTCCTAAAACCCTCGATGCTCGTTATGTGACAGACATTATGTACTACTTTGATAATCCTAAGAAAACCCCATTCAACCTGGTAATGGGAGACACGTTGGATCAACATGAATACTTTAGGGATTATCGCTTGACTAAAAAAGGGAAACTATTATGGGATCAAATTTATATGTTGAAGTGGTATGCTAGGCAACTATGCTTGAGATATGATTATACTTGTTGCTCTAGGATGAAGTCTCCACACCTTCCCTTTTCATGCAAATTTAATGATAATGAAACCTTAGCTTCTTATGCTAATGGTATATATGATTACTATGATGTTGAACAAATTGAAGAATTTGTTGCTTTTAAGGGTGCTTATGAAATTGAATCTTTGTTTGAAAAGTATGAAGCTTTTGATGATGATGTTTATAGGCCTGAAATTTTGCTATATTGAAATATTGCTATGAGAATTATGAATACAATTCCTATATTTATGCATTTATTGAGAAAGTCTCCGCTGTCCAAGAAGAGACTAATATTTTGCAGGAATCTATGGAAGAAGAAGTTGATGAAACTGTGAACTCATTGGATGAAAAAGATGAGGAGGAGAGGGAAGAACAATAGGAGGAAGAGCGGATTAGCTACCCGTGCCCACCTTCAATGAGAGTAACTCTTCAACTCATACATTGTTTAATTTCCCTTCATGCTTACCGAAGGATGATTGCTATGATGACTGTTATGATCTCGTTGATTCTCTTGAAATATCCCTTTTTGATGATGCTTGCTATGCTTGTGGCCAAGATGCCAATATGAATTATGCTTATGGAGATGAACTTGCTATAGTTCCTTATGTTAAACACGAAATTGTTGCTATTGCACCCACGCATGATCACTACAAAAAAAATACACTTCCATGATGATACGTGTTTGTCACAGTAGGTCGCTTTTTTTGTCATGCATGTACATCCATGACAAATTTATGACAGAATCAAGATAGTCATACCTGTGCTGTCATAGAAGTGTTCCATGACATTACCAGAATTATCATCACGGAAGTGTCCACTTCCATGACGATAAATCGCGCATCACAGAAGTGCTTTCGTCATGGGTGACCGACACGTAGCATCCACCGTAACGGAACGCCGTTAAGCTATCGGGTCGGGTTGTGGATCCAATAACCCGTTAATAGCCCCGACCAATGGGGATTTTCCACGTGTAAAATCATCATTGGCTAGAGGAAACACGTGTCGGCTCATCGTCGGGACAGATTTCATCCACTCACTGGACAGAAGGCGCCTATGATACATCGACGCGTGGCACGGCCCAACAAGTTTAAATGGGTTGGCCCAACTAAAGGCCCACAAGATTTTGCGGACCATAATGGGCCGGCCCAGCTAAAGGCCCATGAGATTTTGTGGACCATAATGGGCTGGCCCAGCTAAAGGCCGACAAGATTTCGCGGGCCATAATGGGCCGACCCAGGTAAAGGCCCACAAGATTTTTGTGTGCCATAATAGGCCGGCCCAGGTAAAGGCCCACAAAATTCTTGCGGATCATAATGGGCCGGCCCAGCTAAAGGCCCACGAGATTTCGCCGACATTAATGGGCCGGCCCAGCTATAGGCCCACAAGATTTTAAGGACCCTAGTAGGCCGGCGCGTTAACTGGCTGCCATGTTTTGGGCCAAATGACGGCCCATATTTGATCCGGTCTATTAATGGCCTGCCACGCTCCGAGCCTAATAGTGGCCCATATGAGATCCGGCCCGTTAAAAGCCTACCATGTTCTGGGCCAAATTACGACCCAGATCAGGTCCGGCCCTTTAAGAGGTTTTGGGCCTAATTATGGCCCATATCAGATTCGGCCCGTCAACTGGACACTAAGCTTTTGGGCCCACTTGCTAAAGGCCCACTTAGTAATTCGGCCTGATATTAGTTTTGGCCTGTTAAGGGTCCATTTAACATTTCGGCCCCATATTAATTTCAGCCTGTTAAAAGCCCGTCATATAGTTGGGCCTAACTACGGCCCGGTTTGCATCCGGCCTGCTCGCAGCCGATATCTGATTGGGCCAAACAAGGACCGAGACAATTTTTCGGCGTGTTAAAAGCCCGTGATTTGATTCGCACAATCATGGGTCGGGGTTCATTTCGGGCTGCTGCCGGCCCGTGAGCTGATAGGCACGTTTCAGGCCCAACCTACATCGTGATTGCATGACGGCCCGATTATGTACCATAAATTTACGGTTTGGCCTGTTTACTGCGAAGACAGGATATATATACAGTAAAATAACTGCAGCATCGTGAATAAGGAAAAACCTATACTATACAATAAAGAAATTATGTCATATTACATCCACTGGGCATCAAAGTTCGCCACTATGATAATAAAGCACAAGCAGACAGCAGATTACATACACTGGGCATCAAAGATCGCTACCAGTGCAAATAAACACGCTGACAAAATAATATACAAAACCGACAACACTTCAATAGAGTTCAAGAAAGGTTAGCCCTGTTGGGGAGCTGCAGCGCAAGCAGCTGAGCAAGATGATGAGACTGCGCTTGTTCAACTCTTATATCTTCCTCACTCTGAAAGATAAACAAGCAGACAGATGACAGGTTTTGCACATAAAAGTATCAGTGCTGACAATTCATCACATTCTAAAGTGACACAGTTTAAATTTGCATTAACACAATATGGTATTGTTTAGGTCAAGACATGGCAGGAAATGACATTGTGAAGGAGTTGGCAGCTTCACGACACCACTGGATTACAGATCAAGAACTCATAAGTATCAATTGTTAGTGTGCTGTCAATTTATACCATTTCAGATTGGCAAATAAAGAGACGGTTTAAATAATAGTAGAATGATATGACATTGTTCATAGTTAAGACATTGCAGAATATGACATTGTGCTGTAGTGGGTAGGTTCACCACACCACTGGATTACAGATGAAGAACAGAAGCATACATGCACTGCAAAAGAAGATCACTTGCTCTGTATAGTTTAATTTACATGGTATGAAGAAGGAACTTGGTTGTACAACTGAAAACTTAAATTGAGAAAGGACGAACTTTTGTTTATGAACTACATATAATAAACTTTAAACAAGCAATTTGATGCAAACACCAAAAATAAACAGCTGTTGCAGTCACGCCTAACCAAATATATACAACAAAGTTTGAAGGCTTGAGATGGACAAACTTACATTATTGGTGAAGACAGGCTTTATAAAGGCCATGTCCATGCTGATGGGGGTGGGCAATTTAAGAAGTTTACCACAAAATCTTCTTCAAAAGCATTGCCTTTATTCTACATTTTGTTAAGAGTAAATATAGATGTGATAATATACGAAAAAATGGAGAATATTTAAGATAAGATGAAGAGTGATGCTACATAACCAAGTAGCTATAAATGTAAGTGCAGCAATACAGGCAAAAGGTACAACCAAGAGCAATGCACAACTAAACTTCTTTAGTACCAACCTTATGGTAAGAGTAAATATAGATCTGATGTGTAGAAAATGGAGGGCAAACAAAAATAAGCTGCAGAGTGATGGTACTTGAACAACTACCTGTCATTATAAGTACACTGATAAAGGACAACATGTACTTACAAGAATAATGCAGAGCTAAAAAAACATTGGCATTGGATATATTCTACACTAATGTAACCATTCATACAGATCAGATAATTTGGAGCGAACAATTGATAAGCAAGCTATCATGCATACTATTGTCACATAATGAACCAGGTATGTATGCAAGTAACAGTGATACAGGACAACAGGTACTAACAAGAGCAAAGCAGCGGGCAGCATATTTGCGATATCCTGTCGTTCTTGTCAAACCGGAATTCTTCTTCGAGCAGATTTCCTGTAAAAAAGATCCGTAAGGCACATGCGGAAAAGTAGAAGTTCAAATTGTCATGTGATTTCATAGACAGTACCTCATCCTGGGAACGAGACCAGTGCATAACAAGGTTTTTCCATTCAATGTCTTCTAAATTTAGCACAGGAGACTTCACCGGAAATTCGTTTATAGACTTGCCATCAGAGTGTGATTTCCTTAGGTAACACCGATACTGCTGTAATGCTTCCTTCAAAAGCTCAAGCAAGCTTTGCTCGTCATGACAACAATGTAACGTAAATCATTGATGTGTTCTATCAGCAGAAAACAGGAAAATAATAACCATGAAATAATAGCACTTACATGTAAGTTGGACAGGAAGATGTGAAAATGGTGTTTGTCTTCACAATAATCTTCCCATGATGGGAATATATGCACGTAGTCCCTAACAACATTGAAAGCATTGTCTTTTAAACTGGGAATAAATGGAATGGGGTTCCAATCTGCAGGAATTGGTCGTCTCTGCAGTTGGCATAGGTCTTCAGCCGGTGGACTTGCTGTACTTTTTCCTGGAGAGGGATTTTTCTGTGGTACAGCTGGTGCTCTGGCAAATGAAATCGGTATACCTTTTGCTGGAGTGCAGGTCCTGTGTGGTGGGGCTAGTGGTGTGGCCAGTGAAGTATGGGTACAGTCTGCTGGAGTCGGTCCTACGTTTTGTGTCACTGGTTGTACATCCAATATAAGTGAGGTGTTGTTTGATTTCTCCGGCACCACCACATTTTTCAAGGACTTTGGTGGTGCTCCTTCAGGTTCGGCAATCACCCTCTTTCTTTTTGATGTCTGATGCACAAGAACAACATTTGAGTGGAAAAACATGGTATGATGACAGATGGAATATGTATTGATAATGGATGGGCATGGCATCTCGACATATATGATGAGTAAACTAAGCAGATGGCGGTGCAACAAAGTAGAAGAAATGCAAGACAACATATGCAAGATACGCGCAATCATTAAAACCTTGCCAAATTAGAACAGGCACCTTGATGGGTGAACAGGACAGGCCATCTGCCTTTGACTCCTCGAGGTTAGAATAGTCATTAGGACGATATTCTGAACAAGAATCAACAGGTGGGGAGCATACGAGTTTCATTGCTTCCAGAATGGCACTCAATGCCTTGCTGCCAATTTTGTAAGTCATTGCAGTGTTCCACAATATTCTTCTGATGCGCGGATTCTGATATTCACTGTAATTGCGTATAATATCTGAGAACCATGAAAACATAAATAGTTGTGAGATTATCTTTGTAATGCAGATGATATTCTAATATAGGGGCGCCCATTTAAACACTTGTGTGCTATCACTGGATTTTGATGAGAGAGCTCAAGTGTGCTATAATATGGTGCGTGCATTTATATAATCTGGCACAAGTACACAAAAAAATAGGCTCCAGAAGTAAGGATAGCTGGCAGATGATAGGTTCATAATATACTATATAGAGAGTTTATTGCCAAACCACGATAACAAGAGCACACAGCAACTAGGCAGATAATAGTGTACATAACAGGGGTACACCATAACCAGGATATATAAATCGGGAAAGTGGAATTGGCTGGAAATTACGGTGTTGTATTGCCGCTAGTAATTGAAAGCCTATCGATCACGTACATGCCATCTCTATCAGCTGTTGACTGCAGATGTCCCTGCTCCCCTTCCTGACAAGGAACATACTGTGCTTCCCATACATAACACCGCACGGACCGCCGGCCGAACCACCAGCCCCACCGCCTATGTTCCTCTGCCACCCCCACCCCCACCCCCGTCAAGTTTTCTTCGTTCGATGAGGCCCCACCACCGCCCCCACTACCACCGTCCCCGCCCGAGCCCCTTCGATCGCACCGGCGAACTCCAGCGAGCTCTGAAAAATCGACAGACCCAATTTTGAAATTTAGTCTACTGTGATTTAACTAGTGTGTAATATAAAAGGGGAAAACCATAAGCATTGCAAGGATGGTGTTGAGCATGCCATGGCGGATCTGAAGGTGCAAACCGGACAAAGGCAACTTCGCAACCAAGACAAGAAATCAGAGTAAAGCAGTGGCGATCTATTTTCTTACTACGACAAATAAGTTGAGCAGATACGAAAGAGTACCGCCTCTGGTGCGGCGCCGTGTACGCATCTGTTGAGAATTTGACGGTGCTACGGTAGCGATGGCTGTCGGTGGCGTGGAAGCAGATCTAGGAGGGTAGACGGTGGCGGTAGGGCACGGTGGACGAGACGGTCGTAGGAGAGGCGCCGGCAAGGTGGACGCCGGCGGGGATGAAGCGAGAGGACGGGATGCAAGGATCCAGGTCTGAAAGCACAAGTGCTCCCCAGGTGGTTTTGGTAATTGATGTCAACATATCTCTTGTTGGACTAACATTTTTATCTAGTATGTTTCAGATAAGTTCAACAATGGAGTGGCATGGACTGAAGGATGTGGGAACTCCTTCAAGATGCTAAGGACAAAGGATTGGCTAAAGCTTCAAGCTCAAGACTCTTCATTTTACATTTTAGTGATCCAAGATCACATTGAGTCTATAGGAAAAGCCAATACTATCAAGGAGGGATGAGGTGTTGCTTAATGAGCCTCTTGCTTCATGTGCTTAGTGATATGCTCCAAAACCCTCAGCTACTTTCCCACTTCCACATATGACCTAAACCTAAAGCCAAACTCGGACCTACCGATTCTTTCAGTCCGGCGCCACCGAGTTTCACATGTCATAGCCACTGCCAAACCCTAAGCAAATCGGTTCTATCGATAGGGATCTCGGTCTCACCGAGATGGGATTGTAATCTCTTTGTGTATGTCCATTACCAAAATCGGTCTCACCGAGTTTAGGCAATCGGTACTACCGAGATTACAATGCAAACTCTCTGGTTAACTTATTACCAAAATCGGTCCAACCGAGTTTAGTAATCGGTCCCACCGAGTTTGCCTGACCAACTCTCTGGTTAGCTAATTACCAAAATCGGTCTCACCGAGTTTGTGTAATCGGTCTCACCGAGATTACGTTATGCCCTAACCCTAACCATATCGACACTAGGTTTACTAAATCGGTCCGACCGAGTTTGTTGATTCGGCCCCATCGAGATTGGTAAATTGTGTGTAACGGTTAGATTTTGTGTGGAGGCAATATATACCCCTCCACCTCCTCTTCATTCGTGGAGAGAGCCATAAGGCTAAGCCTACACTTCCAGCATCCTATTTCTGAGAGAGAACTACCTACTCATGTGTTGAGGTCAAGATATTCTATTCCTACCATATGAATCTTGATCTCTATCCTTCCCCGAGTTGCTTTTCACTCAAATCTTCTTTCCACCAGATCCAAATCCTATGAGAGAGAGTTGAGTGTTGGGGAGACTATCATTTGAAGCACAAGAGCAAGGAGTTCATCGTCAACACACCATTTGTTACTTCTTGGAGAGTGGTGTCTCCTAGATTGGCTAGGTGTCACTTGGGAGCCTCCGACAAGATTGTGGAGTTGAACCAAGGAGTTTGTAAGGGCAAGGAGATCGCCTACTTCGTGAAGATCTACCTCTAGTGAGGCAAGTCCTTCATGGGCGATGGCCATGGTGGGATAGACAAGGTTGCTTCTTCGTGGACCCTTCGTGGGTGGAGCCCTCCGTGGACTCGCGCAACCGTTACCCTTCGTGGGTTGAAGTCTCCATCAACGTGGATGTAGGATAGCACCACCTATCTGAACCACGCCAAAAACGTCCGTGTCTCCAATTGCGTTTGAATTCTCCAAACCCTTCCCTTTACTTTCTTGCAAGATGCATGCTTTACTTTCCGCTGCTCATATACTCTTTGCATGTTTGCTTGATATGTATTATGAATGTTGAAATTGTGCCTAAACTCCACTTAAACCGAAAAAGTTTAAAAACTGCAACTTTAGCACTCAGTGTCTAATCACCCCCTCTAGACACATCTTCTCAAGATCCTACACGGTCCGAAGCCGTGGATGAGAGAGGTCGATCTCTTATAATGGATGGCGGCGTCGGGGTATCAGCTCCGGCATGGTGGAGGAGCACGGCGGTGGATGGGGTGGCGGACGGCGGCGGACGGAGGAGGGTGGGGTGGAGAGGGTGCTTTGGCGCCCACGGAGTACGAATGGGGAAAAGGGAGGTAGAGAGGAAGGGGGGAACCATGTATTCACGTCACGCTTGTCTCAAATGCGAGGAAATTTACAAACTTAGCCCCCGTTTGAAATTTCTACTACATCATAGCAACACTAGTCAGTTGGGGATAGGACGGTAATCTCGCATACACTGAATATTTGCCGACGAGAGTTTGTTGTTGGTGCCCACCGTGTATGAATATGAATCGGGGAGGGAGTCGATTTCGGCCGAGGACACACTGTGTTTTGGCGCCCACCGTGTATGAATCCGGGTGAGAGGCGGTTATGTCACGTTTGGGTGAAATTACAAACCTACCTCTATCGAAACCAATAGAAATCCAGCATATAGGCTTTGCGTGGCAGGGATAGGCAGTAGTGATTTCCATGTCGCAGGTTTTGGTTTCGGGCGGTTACTGCGACTTTCCCCGCTTCGTTCAAATTTTGCACAGTGCACGTTTATTCGAATCCTGTTTGTATTTTTTTTTCAGGCGACATCCATTTTCAATTGGAATTACATTCTATATACATCATTTTTTATATATACTTTCAAAAGCACAACAAAGAATTCTGCTCCTTTATATGTATAATATGATTTACAAATACAACGATCTCGAAATCTTAAGGTTGAATTCGAAAAATTTAACCAAATTATGTTCTACTAAAATGTATGGATCAGTAATATCTACATATTAAATAACATAGATGTGCGTGAATTCATATGAGTATGCATGTTTGATAGATCAATTTTGGTTCGAGTATGGATTACATGTATCATCATCTCGAATTCAAATATTTGAATCCCTTTTTTGTTCACTCCTTTCACGCCCATCTCTCTCGCATGGATGCTCCTTCAGGTAGCTATCACTCTCTTTTCTCCAGCTCAACCGCACAATCACTTCATGTTGCTCCTATCCTCGCAAACATGGTCTCTCGACGTCTCCCTTGAGAAGTGTCACACTCTCCCTATCATTATACATTACATGGTTTTCATTATCTCTCACGTCTCTACTGTTCTCTGGTATCACTCGATACCTAAGCTTTCTTTTTCACCGCCAAACACACAGTCTCCACTCATCTTTCACTTTGTCTTTCTCTCTATGGGATTCTCTCACACACCCTATATATCTCTACATATGACTCATACCACTAAAATTACTCTCTCTATCTCTCCTATAGACACAACATTTGTTGCGGTCTCCTTTTCGTCTCCATCCCAGACTGACATTATTGATTTGTTTACCGATCAGACAACCCCGACTACCATCTCCTCTCTCTCTCTCACAGACACACACACACACAACTCCTGCTTCCACTCCCCTTCCCGACTACCGTCTCTCTCTCTCTCACACAAAACTCTCGCTTTCGCACCCCGACTTGTATTTCTCTCACAAACATTTATCGACTAGCTAGCCTCTAGATAGGTTTATACACCCACACACTCGTGCTTCCACCATCGCATACATGTCTCTCTCCCGCTCCTTGTATCTATGTAGATTTTTCTTCCCTTCTTGAGACACGCCCTCTCGATCGTGCACACACACACTATCACCTCATTTTAAGATGATACCTATCACACACACACTCCTTGTGTCTTTGTCACACATGCACTCCGTCCTCCTCCACTAGCCCTCTCTCTCACACATACATGGGCTTTTTGCATCAACTAGCAAGATGCCCATGCGTTGCACGGAACATCAAGATGCATTTGTATGAGTAGTTTATCTTGTGGGGGAAAAGGATGAACGAGGGAAGGCCTTATTTGCAAATGTGGAGAGGGGTGTGGGTATCTTTTTGCAAAATTGCCATAGTTTCCTTCCTATCCGTCAGATATAGATCAGACAGCCTATATTGCAGGATGGTAGGCACACGATCATCACCGACAATGCTTATTATAAGAGTAGGGATAAAAAATAGAGTTGGTGATGATGGTGGGCCTGCCATCCTACAATGTAGGCCGTCTGATTTATATCTGGCGGTTAGGAAGGAAAATATGGCAATTTACCCGCACTCTTCACCACATTTGCAGATAAGGCCTTCCCTCGTTCATCCTTTTCTCCCACAAGATCTTGATGTTCCGTGCAACGCACGAGCATCTTGCTAGTAAGAGTAGAAATTAGACATATACCACTTCTCGAATCTTGAAACCAACAACATTCCTCCCTTATCTCATCAAAACCGCCAAAGGAATATATTTTGAGTGAAATATAACATATTTTTAGTGATATACGTATTTCAAAGCTAGACTTTTTTCCTATCAAATCGGTGAATATGTATTAATGAATTAATCTACTTTGATCATGTAGCAACGCATTGGCACATTGCTAGTAGTTATTATAATTTTTTGGACACCAGACAAACGGTGGAGTACATATACGAAGAGAAGAGGCGCACGCACGCAGTCGGCCTCTCGCTGTCTCGCACACATGAGTGTTACGTAAAGGCGACATTAACAAATAAACCCTAAAACCCTAGGGGCACGATTGCTGCATTCGCGGGTACCGGGTATGTGGTGGAGCACCTTTGTAGGAATAGTCAGCTCGCGTGATAATTTGATCCGTAGGAGCTAATGGTCGGGACCACAGGTGAACGACTTGGAGCGCGGTGGCTCGCCAGTTGCCACAGATCGAGTAGCCACGTTTAAAATATCATTTTTTAGCGGGGTTAAGAGTTCCAATTTTCAATGGCGCGTTATCAGTAAGTAGTTTTTAGAACGATTGGTATGGAGCAAAAATTGAATTCATAGTACTACGTACCTCCTTGGCATATGGTTGTATGGTTTTTTTTGCGATGGAGGTTGTATGGGTTTATGTTGCGAGATGTTGAACCTGGTAGTTCTAGGGCAAATACTATGGTTTAGATTTAGATGCTGGTTTTCTTTAATGAAAATCGGAAGGGGAAACCCTTCTTCGATTAAAAAAAACTACTACCTCCATTTTGGTTTACTAGTCCCCATCGTACTTTGGGTCAAAGTTTGTCCATGAACTTTACTTGTAAAATGTGAATGGAAAACGAGATTTTGTTATACCCAAACAAAAAAGGACTGGAGGGAGTGATTGCTCTGACACGGACGTGACCTCTCATAGCGCAGGCATTGAACCGGCGCGCCGGCCAAGAGGGCCGCACTCGCTGCAGGCCCGGCTGAGCACGCCTCCTCGCCGCGTGCAACCAGCTTAAGACTGTCCCGCCTGCCTTCATTGAATCCATGCGTGTGCCGGCAACACGTCCTTCCGCGAGCCGGCAGGCATTTTAGAACACAAAAAATGACTAAAATATAATTAATTTACGCATGGTCTTGACTTGTTGTGCTCGCACTGGTAGCAGGAACTAGTAGAGGATTTTCTTTATTTATAACTCTCCTCACATTTTTTTTGGCTTTGAAGTGAATCATGGTTGTGGACATTATGTATGAATGTGCAGATATCTGTGAACGTGAGTTTGATGTGGAAGTTGAACTTGGAATGTCGGGCTTGCGCGTGAACTATACCATGTCCAATGCTTTGCCTGTTATTGTTTGGAAAGTAATTGCTGTTATTACATGACCCGAAAAAAAACATTTTGTGCCACATCAATAGATGCACAGATATCACAACAGGCATGCTGATGGGATAAACATTTGAACCTAGATATTATGAAGGAAATTTTGTATTGACAACAGTTTTAGATGGCAGGAGACGCCTAGCCTGCTCTGCTAGCTTATTTCTAGCTTCTTCCATCTCTTCTTTGGCTTGGGTGAAGAGAGCATCTGATTGCTCTTTTCGCTTCTTCAGGAACTCATCTACATTCTCAAGGGCTGCTGCACGCTTTCTTTCAGCCTTTACCAATGCCACGAGGAAACGAACAACTGACGACTCCACCTGGCTTGTGTGTAATCCAGCATCATCTGGGAATTTGCACCTTGTGTCTAATCCAACATCATTAGGGAACTGGCACCTTGTGTGTAATCCAGCCTCAATTTGGAAACATGATCTCGAGGTTGACCATACTTCCCTCCTCACAGGAACTACATCCTAACATGAAGTTACTTCTTTTTTAGATCAATACTCAGAGCAACCTAGATACATTTAGTAGAAGCCAGATAAACAGAACTCGGAGAAGTGAATGCAAAAGGAATAAATAAATAAAAACATACTACAAGGTGAGAACACCCACTTCCTACATCAAGCTAAAAACGAAAGCATTAGGACGATTAACACTCTTCTTATTACACATCGAAGAACACCACGCTTAAGAGAAACAGAAACTACAACATATACACATCGAAGAACACGAGCCTACACGAAAGTAATTGAAAGAGTGTTACTTACCAAAGCTCGTTTTACAGGTTCGGTGCAGCTCCTCTTTAACTTGCCACGCTCCTTGAAGATGTCCCGAAAATCCCGTGTTTGGTCTTCATTGCTCCTTTGCATGTTCGCACTCGTGGTTTTAAAATCTCAACATGGCAAGAAAAATATACTGCTAGTAATACTCGCGCATCTTGTGGGCAACATTAAAGCACTCGTCTACCATGTTAGAGCATCTCCAACAAGATAAACTACTCATACAAATGCATCTTGATGCGTGCAATGCATGGGCATTTTGCTAGTTCTAAAAACCTTTCCATCATTTGCCACACTACTGGTTGCAGATGGAAAACCTACCCAAGCACAGCGCGATACAGGAACGACGCACAATTACAAGCTGATATTCTGTTGGACAATGGAGGCTATAACCAATTACTTTTACAGGAACAATAGCACCCAGGAAATTTGAAGGGTAGGTATGAACAAAATTGGAACTGCACATGTACTGCTAAGTGATTCAATACACACATTACCAATCGAGGAGGAGAACGATGGTCGCGGCGGCCTCTGTGAGTCATGGTCGGCAACGGGAGTCAGTTCATTGTCCACGACGGTGGTACTTCTGCGCTTGGCGTCGGCTTCCGGGAAGCAGATCCGAGACCGTGGAAGACGATGCCGGAGAAGAGGCTCCGTGTACGACGACGACGGTGGACCGGCTCCAGTGCGGCGTACGAGGTCATCGATGAGGCAGATGCGCTGCGGTGGACGAGTGTGCCGATGTAAAGGGGAGGAGCACGAAGGCTGTGGTGCCGTGGAGAAGTCTATTTTGCGGTGGGGATAGAAATTGGGGATTATTCAGGTGTACTACTCTGGGAGCCTGGGTGGGGTTGGCTGGGTAGGGTGAACCTGAAGTTACGAAAATAGCCCCCTACCAAGCGTCATCCGTAGGCCTGTTCCAAAGGCTATGATGGTAACTTCCCACTGCTCGAATCAGGGTCGCGGGAGATTTTCCCGCCGACCTCGAAATTTTGTGACACTGGACTCCCCGTGTGGCGTGTTGAGTGATTCGGCTAAGCAACTAGCAAGTAGTAGTAGTAAACTCTGCATATTAGGTTTGACCGAAGTCAAACTTCCTAAAGTTTGACCAAGTTGTCGGATTTCGGGTTCTGGTAGACCCTTAAGGTTTGAACTCTAGGGTGCGCACGGAGATTACGGTTCCTACCTACCCATACCCGTCCGCCTCGCGAAGATCTAAGCTGCCAAAAGAACAACACAAGAGACACAGAGTTTATACTGGTTCGGGCCACCGATGTGGTGTAATACCCTACTCCAGTGTGGTGCGGTGGATTGCCTCTTGGGCTGATGATGATGAACAATACAAGGGAGAACAGCCACGCGAGGGTCTGTTCTTGGCTGGGGGGATGAACTTCTAGGAGGAGTTCAATCGCCCTTCTCTCTCTTTCTCTGTCTGCTGCCTATGCCTATCTAACTGATTGCCGGGTTGCTCGATGCCTCTACCCTGGGGGTGGCTAGTCCTATTTATAGGCAAATGCCCTGGGCCTCTTCCCAAATATTGAGCGGGAAGGGCGCCAACAACTGGCCAGTTTGAAGGGGAACATCTGGTACACTTATCCTGACTAAAGTTGGTCCTCGCCTGCCAAAGGCTCTGGTGATGACGCTGGCTTGGGCTCCACAGTGACTTCCTCCTTGTCGCGCAGCTGGTCTTGGTCTCGTTGCATCGAAATGGGTGCCTTTGCTTGATCCTTTCGCCTGCGCTTCCTCCCTTTGCACCAAAGAGGAAAGGAAGGACACTGTGCAGGGTGGCGCCCGCCTCGCGCCCTTGGTCGTCATGGCTTGCGTCATGGGCACCTCGTGAGGTACCCTGCCTTGATCTCTCCGCCTCCTCGCGAGCCAGCCCGATGAGGTTGCGCCTGAGGAAGCTCTGTGTCGTCCGCCCCGCGAGGCTTGGCCCCTCGCGAGGGTCTTGGGTCTGTGTTGATGAAGATGGGCCGTATTGGGCCCCCCTTGAGCCACGCCGCAGGCCGCAGGCAGGCAAGTCTGGGGACCCCCGTTCCCAGAACGCCGACAGTAGCCCCCGGGCCCAAGGCGCGCCAAGACTTGGCCGTGCAGGGAGGAGAAAGGGCAAGGGAGAAGCGCCGCGGGCCCTAACAGCCTGCGGCCCTGGGCGCCACGTGGTGGTCGATTGGGCATGGGAATCTTCGCTTCCCCATGTCGCCTCGGCATCTGCACGGATTGGACAAGTCCCTGCATGCAAAACGGGTCATGATTACCTGAGATCGTGGAGGTCGACGGTTGGCCTTCGCCGGCTATAAGTACGGAACGGCGCGCGCCCTTCCAGTCCATCCCCCTTGCTTCTCCTTCTTCATGGCGCCATCGAGGAGGTTCTCAGCCGCGGAGAAAGGGAAGGCTCGCCAGGTTGAGCCTGCCTCTCCTCCGCCCAAGCGCGGCCGGGGGCGTCCTCGCAAACATCCCGCGGCCACTACGACAACCCTTCACGGCCGCGGGGGCGATTTCCAGCTTGGTGATGGGCGGGCTGCGGCGATCGGGGGGCACGCCTTGGTCGCGCGCCTCCCTAGGCCGCGTTCTCGTGCAACAGAGGTGCTGCCGAAGTTCATTGTGTGGTCGGCGGAACCGACTAGCACCCGGCTTCATCTTCCACGCTTCCTCCTCGGCAAGCTCCCGGCCGGTGCCCCGGGCGGCCTCTGGCTCCAAGCAGATGGCTGCTGCAGCCGGGCCTCATGGGCTTCACTGGAGGTCTCCGCAGCTGGGAGCCTGGCCTTGGCTCGCGGTTGGCAGACGTTTTCCCGCGCGCGGGGCCTGAGCCGTCGGTGCACCCTGCACTTCAAGTTTGACGGCGATGCCACCCTCTTCGTGAGGGTGTTTGGGGAAGATGGTCGTCGCGCAGGCTGCTGCCCTGGGGACGACGACCGCGGCTGGGAACCCAGCCCCAGCGACGATGGAGAGGGCAGCGCTCGCATGATCGGCGGTGCTTAGAGTTCCCCAAGCTTCACCGGTTCTTCCTCAGGCGGCGACTCTTCCAGCGGTGGCCGCAGCCAGCCTCCACGCCGCTGTACCTGCCTGGGAGGTGGTGGTGCGTCTGCCCACCGTCGCGCTTCGGTGAAGCGCGAGAGGGAGTCTGCCTGAGTCCTGGAGGCGGCTCGAGTCTTCCCTGCAGGACGGTGTGAGGCGAGTTGCGCCTGATTTGTTCTTTCTTTTCCTTTGTCCTGCATAAAAAGATAGTAGCGTGGGGCCCCGCGGGGGCGTGTTTGGGTTATCGCCGTTAATCATCGATTTGCTTTTGCTATCGTGCCTTCTGGCTTTGTGCCCATGTGTAGATAGTTTCCAACCCTAGCCGTGAGGGGGGGGGGGGACCGACCCAGGCCCTGTGTTAATGTCGCGGTGCCCGTGGGGCACGGACTGGAGGGGTGCTCCTGCAATGGACCTAGGTCGCGGAACCTTTGAACGGCTAGGACAGAAATACTCGCGAGGGCGCTCGGCTGCCCCCTCCCCTCGCGAGGCCTTGCATAAGAGAAATCGAGGCAGGAGAGAGAAAAAGTCGAAGAACCATAAGTCAAAGGCGGCAACAGCTCCAATAAAACTTCGAATGAGAATGAACAAGCCAACTGCTGAAAGCAAATGAAAAAGCCGCGTCCGGCACCTAATCTAGTCTTCGACGTCTTCTCACCAGCGCGGAGCTAAGTGCTGCCACTGGGCGTGGGAGGGAGCCCCAGGGCCTGAGGCCGGCGCTCCTGAGACTCCGGGGCGTGTACAGCCCCACTCATTATTACGTGAGAGTGTCACGGGCGGCGAGCTTCACAGGTGTTGGCCTTCTTCACACGCTCCGGGCCTTTCTTAGGGGGAACGAGCTTCACGGGCATTTTTCCTCTTCACGGGCTCTGGGCCTTTTCCAAAATGCGATAGCTTCACAGGCAGTCGCCTTCTTCACAGGCTCTGGGCCTTTTCCAAAAAGGATAATCTTCACAGGCATTCGCCTTCTTCACAGGCTCTGGGCCTTTTCCAAAAAGATAATCTTCATAGGCGTTCGCCTTCTTCACAGGCTCCGGGCCTTTTCCAAAAAGGATAATCTTCACAGGCGTTCGCCTTCTTCACAGGCTCTTGGCCTTTTCCAAAAAGGATAATCTGCACAGGCATTCGCTTTCTTCACAGGCTCCGGGCCTTTTCCAAAAAGGATAATCTTCACACGCGTTCGCCTTCTTCACAGGCTCCGGGCCTTTTCCAAAAAGGATAATCTTCACAGGCGTTCGCCTTCTTTACAGGCTCCGGGCCTTTTCCAAAAAAAGGATAATCTTCACAGGCGTTCGCCTTCTTCACAGGCTCCGGGCCTTTAGGGGTAGAACCTCCGGAGGTGCTGGATGTTCCACGCGTTCTGGATTGGCACCCCCTCCTGAGTCTCCAAGCGCACGGAGCCAGGCCTGGAAAGATGAACAACCTTGAACAGGCCCTCCCACATGGGAGAGAGCTTGTGCAGTCCCTCCCTGGAGAGGACCCGCCTGAGCACGAGATCTCCTACCTCGAGAGTTCTGGGGCGGATGTGGCGGCAGTGATATCGTCGCAGCGCTTATTGGTACCTTGCCGCCCGCAGTGCGGCTTCTCGGCGGCGTTCCTCCCCCTGCACGAGGTCCATCCCCCACATGGTGTCCTGCTGCGCCTCGTCAAATGCCAGGACCCGCGCGGAGCGACGTCTGACCTCGTGAGGGAGGACCGCCTCGGCTCTGTAGACCAGGAAGAACAGGGTCTCTCCCGTCGGCTTGGTCGCGCTTGTGCGGATGGACCACAACACGAACGGAAGCTCGTCGTACCAACCTCTTCCTCAGGCCTCCAGCTTCTTCTTGAACGTCCTGGTTTTGAGGCCCCTTAGGACCTCTGCATTGGCTCGCTCCGCCTGGCCGTTGCTTCGGGGGTGTGCCACCGAAGCGTAGCATATCTGCGTCCCAAGGTTAGCACAGTATGTTTTAAAGAGGTTACTGGTGAACTGCGAACCATTGTCTGTGATGATGTGGTTCGGCACCGCGAACCGGCTCATGATGCCCCTGATGAACTTGACCGCCGAACCCGTGGGGATGGTGCGGACGGCCTCTACTTCAGCCCACTTGGTGAACTTGTCCACGGCGACGTAGAGGTAGCGGTAGCCCCCTGGCGCCCGAGGAAACGGGCCCAGGATGTCCAGCCCCCAGACTGCGAATGGCCACGAAAGGGGTATAGTCTACAGGCCTCCCGCCGGCTGATGGATCTGCTTGGCGTGGAACTGGCAGGCCTCACAAGCCTTCACCAGTTCGACGGCGTCATTGAGTGCGGTGGGCCAATAAAACCCACTGCGAAACGCCTTGCCGATGAGCGTCCGTGATGATGAATGATGTCCACAGTCTCCGCCGTGTATGTCCTCCAGCAGTTCCTTTCCCTGCTCCCTGGAGATGCAGCGCAGGGATACGTTGTTTGGTCGCTTCCGGTAGAGCTCTCCATCCTTGATGCAGTATGTCGTGGCCTGCCGTTCCACACGCTCCGCTTCCTCCTCCTTCTCCGGCAGGATCCCCTGTGTTAAATAGGAGCTCCGTGATCCAGCACCCCTCCTGAGGTTCCATCGTCAGGAGCAACGCTCCTGAGGCCGGGCCACAGACCGGGGCTCCTGAGGCAGGTGGCTGGGGGAGCTCTTCTCGAGGCTGAGCCGTGTTTGATAATGCCGGCAGGGATGAGGGCTTGAAGAGCCGCTCCTCGAAGACGCCAGGCTCCTGAGGTAGCCGCCCGGACGCCCGTCTGGCGATGTTGTCGGCCTCCTGATTGGTGCCACGGGGTACATGCTTCAACTCCAGCCCCCAGAACTGCTTCTCCATCTTGCGGACCTCTGCAAGGTAGGCCTCCATGTGCTCATCCTTCGGCTCGTACACCTTATTGGAGAAATCGACAAGGAGCTGCGAATCGCCCTTGATGGTGAGGCGTTTCACCCCCAGCGCAACAGCGGCCTTCAAGCCCGCTATTAGACCTTCATACTCCGCTATGTTGTTGGAGACCTTTTCGCCTTGCTGGAAACAGAGCTGTACTACATAGTAGAGCTTGTCCTGAGTGGGCGATATAAGCACCGCCCCAGCCCCAGCACCATGCCTGGAGAACGCCCCATCGAAGTACATGACCCAGCCTTCCGGCGCCTCGCTCCCCAGGGAGAGGGGCCGATCCTCGTTGGCCTTGAGGCCTGGTGCCTCCGTCCATTCTGCCACAAAATCCGCTAATGCTGCTCCCTTGATGACCCTGGTCGTGCTGAATTCGAGCTGGAATGCTTGTAGTTCTATGTTCCACTCGGCGACCCTTCCGGCCGAGTTAGGGCTCCTGAGCACCCTCTCCAAGGGGTATGACGAGACGACCTTGATGGGGTGACCCTGAAACTAGTGCCGCAACTTGCGTGAGTCCACCAGTAGTGCGAGGAGGAGCTTCTGAGGCATGGGGTACCGTGCCCTCGCGTCCCGCAATACCGTGCTGACGAAGTACACGGGGTGCTCAACGAGGCTGGGTGTGTCAATGCTTGTGGCGCCCTCCGGAGATGATTGCGCCTCCGGAGGCAATAAGGCCTCCGGAGGCTGACCATCTGGGTGGGGATCTCCTTCCACCTCCGGTGCGCTCCTCTGCGGCGGCTAATTTTCCTCTAGTGCCGTGGCGGTTTCTGTGGGCCTTCTTTGTTCCTGTTTTGCCTTGTCCCGGGCTGCGGCTGCGGTTTTGATTCGACGCTCCTCCCTAACCGCCACTAGGGCTGCACTGGCGGAGTAAGGAGTGGTGGCGAGGTAGAGCACCAGGGGCTCCTAAGGGCGCGGGGCCACCATGACCGGAGGGCTGGTCAGGTATCTCTTGAGATCTTGGAATGCCTTGTCGGCCTCTTCAGTCCATTCAAAGGGCCCCTTTTTCTTCATTAGCTGGAAGAAAGGCAGCGCTCGCTCCCCCAGCCTGGAGATGAAGCGCCCTAGCGCGGTCACGCGTCCAGTGAGCTTCTGCATTTCTCTAAGGGTCTTTGGCGGGCTCATGTCCTCGACCGCCTTGACCTTCTCCGGGTTGGCCTCGATGCCCCGGTGGGATACGAGGAAACCCAAGAGCTTACCTGAGGGGACCCCGAACACACACTTCTCTGGGTTGAGCCGCAGGTTCACCGCGTCGAGGCTCGCGAAGGTTTCCTCCAAGTCTTGTATCAGGGTCTTGGCCTCCCGAGACTTCACCACAATGTCATCGATGTAAGCCTCGACATTATTCCCGAGCTGCCGGCCCAAGGTGATGTGCATCAGCCGCTGAAAGGTCGCCCCTGCGTTTCGCAGCCCGAATGGCATGCATGTGTAGCAGTACACCCCACACGAGGTCAGGAAGGCTGTCTTCTCGACGTCTTCTACCGCCATCTTGATCTGGTGATACCCAGAGAAGGCATCCAGGAAGCATAGCAGGTCGCATTCCACGGTGGAATCGACGATCTGATCGATGCGGGGGAGCGGGAATGGATCTTGCGGACATGCCTTGTTGAGGTTGGTGAAGTCGACACACATGCGATCCTTACCTCCCTTCTTTGGCACAACGACAGGGTTGGCCAACCAATCCAGGTATCGGACCTCGCGAATGACCCCAATGGCTTCTAGTTTCCGGGTCTCTTGGTCGATGAAGGCCTGCTTCTCTGTGGACTGCCGCCTCGCCTTCTGCTTCACGGGGCGCACATTGGGGCACACGTTGAGGTGATGCTCGATTACACTCCTAGGGATCCCCGCCAACTGGTCAGGCTCCCAAGCGAATACCTTCTTGTTTGCGCGCAGCAACCTGACCAGGGCTTCCTCCTGCTCGGGCTCGAGGTTGGCGCCTATGGTAAAAGTGGCACTGGTGGACCCGTCCTCATCGACGGGTATCTGCTAGGTTTCTGCCTTATCTTGGGTGAACAACTGCTTCTTCTTGGCGGGTGCAGCCCCCTTGGGCTCGGGGGCCTCCGAGCCGGCGGGCTGTGCTGACGCCGCCGTTTTGAAGGCGAGCTTGAGCACTCGTAGCGCGTCTCCGGTGTCCCCGTACACGGTGAGGACACCGCTGCTCCCGGGCATCTTGATGAGGTTGTACGCCGGGTGTGTCGTGGCCATGAACTGGGCCAGCGCTGGGTAGCCGAGGATGGCGTTGTAGGGGAGGCCGATGGGGGCGATGTCGAAGTCGACCATCTCCGTGCGGAAGTTGTCGTAGGTGCCAAAGGTTACTGGGAGCCGGATCTGTCCCAAGGAGCTGGATGACCCGCCCCCAACGCCCGAGAAGGGTCGGCTGGATCGCAGTCGTTCCAGGGGTATGCAGAGGAGGTTGAAGGCCTCGACCGAGAGCACGCTGAGGCCTGCACCGCCATCGATGAGAGTTCTGGTGACAGCCACCTGGCAGATGGTGCGGGTGCACGGCATGGGGAGCGCGCCCGAGCAGGCCGAGTTGGAGGGGTGGTCCTCCGAGCTGAAGGTCAGGCCGGCCTTGGGCACCGCCCGGTCCAGGAGAGCCCCCTGCTGCGCGGAAGCGGCGCTGACCCGGCGGACGAACGGCTTGACGTGGTGACTTGTAGGCGGCGCCTGCAAGCCGCCCAGGAGGGACGCGACGACCGGGGGTGTTGGTGTAGCGGTGCGGCCGTCTTGCCGCACGGGATGGATGCTGAGACGACACTTGCTGCCCGTTCCCCACCAGGCCGGTGGCGGTGTTGATGGCAGGTGCCGGGGAACGGCGAGGAGGCCCGCCAACGGGAGCCGTTTGGGCGATGCGGGAAGCGAGGGCGGCCCGGCGCCCAGCGTGAGCCCGACGGGCGTCAGACATGGACGCGATGGTCGGAGGAGAACGGAGTGGTGGAAGGCAAATTTCGGCGCACCCCTACCTGGCGCGCCAAATGTCGGATTTCGGATTCCGGCAGACCCTTAAGGTTCGAACTCTGGGGTGCGCGCGGATATTACGCTTCCTACCTACCCGTACCCGTCCGCCTTGCAAAGATCTAAGCTGCCAAAAGAACAACACAAGAGACACAGAGTTTATACTGGTTCGGGCCACCGATGTGGTGTAATACCCTACTCCAGTGTGGTGCGGTGGATTGCCTCTTGGGCTGATGATGATGAACAATACAAGGGAGAACAGCCTCGCGAGGGTCTGTTCTTGGCTGGGGGGATGAACTGCTAGGAGGAGTTCAATCGCCCTTCTCTCTCTTTCTCTGTCTGATGCCTATGCCTATCTAACTGATTGCCGGGTTGCTCGATGCCTCTACCCTAGGGGTGGCTAGTCCTATTTATAGGCAAAGGCCCTGGGCCTCTTCCCAATTATTGAG
This sequence comes from Aegilops umbellulata, assembly GCA_032464435.1. Taxonomy (NCBI): domain Eukaryota; kingdom Viridiplantae; phylum Streptophyta; class Magnoliopsida; order Poales; family Poaceae; genus Aegilops; species Aegilops umbellulata. The sequence continues at coordinate 365,483,533 of CP136054.1, read as the reverse complement.
CGGGAAGGGCGCCAACAACTGGCCAGTTTGAAGGGGAACATCTGGTACACTTCTCCTGACTAAAGTTGGTCCTCGCCTGCCAAAGGCTCTGGTGATGACGCTGGCTTGGGCTCCACAGTGACTTCCTCCTTGTCGCGCAGCTGGTCTTGGTCTCGTTGCACCGAAATGGGTGCCTTTGCTTGATCCTTCCGCCTGCGCTACCTCCCTCTGCACCAAAGAGGAAAGGAAGGACACTGTGCGGGGTGGCACCCGCCTCGCGCCCTTGGTCGTCATGGCTTGCGTCATGGGCACCTCGTGAGGTACCCTACCTTGATCTCTCCACCTCCTCGCGAGCTAGCCCGATGAGGTTGCGCCTGAGGAAGCTCTGTGTCGTCCGCCTCGCGAGGCTTGGCCCCTCGCGAGGGTCTTGGGTCTGTGTTGATGAAGATGGGCCGTATTGGGCCCCCCTTGAGCCACGCCGCAGGCCGCAGGCAGGCAAGTCTAGGGACCCCCGTTCCCAGAACGCCGACACAAGTTTATAGAAAAATATAAACATTTACCATAACAAATATGTATGATGTGAAAGTACATTCAATAATGAATCTAATGGTATTTATTTGTTATTGTATATGTTAATATTTTTTGTTATAAGCTTTCTGAGAGTTTACAAAACTTGACTTTGACCAATGCTAATACGCGGACTTAAATAAAAACGGAGGGAGTACACATTTGTTTTCTTAGTTTGTAGTGAACTAATCATTTGTTGAAATTGTGAAATAAATATATTAGGCTATTGACTTCGAATGTAATTGTCTATACAATTCAATAGTTACAATCATTGTCGAATCCCAAGATGTATACAAGGTCTATAGTACTTCACAACATGCTCAAACTCACATAATCCCAGTCAAATGAGAATCTAAATGCATTTCATAGTTATTACTTTGTAGGATGCAACAAAAACAACCATAACTCTATATCAACCATTATAGAAGCAACATTTTGACATATCCCAATGTGTGAATGAAACGTGCAGAGAGAGCTATTGAAGATGGAACAGATAGGGCGGGAAAGATTGTATGTATGTGGACGAGAGAGTAGGAGACAAACCTAACGAGACAGAGAGAGAGAGAGAGAGAGAGAGAGAGAGAGATAGAGAGAGGAAGAAGTTAGGTCTGTGAGAAAGATGCATACATGTAATATACATGAGATGCATGTGCATCTGGATTCTGTATACGTGGAAGGAGAAGAGACAACATGTTTGATGAGAGAGCAGGAAAAATATGAACGAGAGGGGAAGGATCTCGTGGGTTGAGGGATTGAAAATTTTGTGCGGGGGAGAGAGGGATTGGTAATTTTGTGCAAGAGAGAGAGGGTGGGGGGAGGAGTCAGTCAGCCGTCGTCACATCACCCTGCTTCCAAATGACCCCGCATTCTCTAGCGCGGTGTGGTCACCGTCTTCGATCTGCTCGTTGCCCTCTTTGAAGATTGAGGTGTTGTGCATGTTGGGGTGTAAAGAAGCACAAGCGAGAGTGGTCGCCGTATAACCTTGGATGGGGATGAATTGTGTGCTCAGGGGAGTGTGTGTGTGTGTGTGTTGTGCTGCGTGTGTCTCTCTCTCTCTCTGTGTGTGTGTGTGATATTGAGAGAAAACAAACCTAAGGAGAGAAATGGGTATTCACGAAGAGATTGTGCGGGCCTTGAGGTGGGCAGGGACCGGGTGAGGGTGTCAAAATGTGCGCGTTGATGCATGTGTTGCATGCGACCGTGCGAGGGACGGACGAATCGAGAGAGATGATTCTTGTGTTACGGATGCTCCTCTCTCTCTTTCTCTATCTCTCTCTCTCTCCCTCTCTCTCTCACACACACACACACGTAAACTAGAAGACCATTCTCTCATGTATACACAATGTATCGGCATTTGTCTATGTCTCACTCATGCATGATCATTTGCACATTCACACCTCTCTATGTCTGTATCACACGCACACCGTCTCCACATTGCCCTTCCGCCACAACACACATATGGACGCATACACACGTTCTCTCTCAGTCACACAAACAAAATCAGTATTGGAAAAAACTAGGGCACACCTAAAACGTCCAAATCCAAATAAACACGAACTGGAGCTAAATTCAAATATATGGAAATATTGCAGCGTCAAGAACTTTCACAGGAAGAAAAAGTTGAGTAATGTTCGAGGATTGTTTTCACACACACAAAAAAGGTTTGGTGGATGTCCTTCGAGCGCGACACGGTGACGCATCGTTCGATCGACCGCGCGGCCATGGTTCACGTGCTTGCACAGGATCCGTATCATGGCTGTGGTACTAACTAATAAAAGCGCTGCCTAAGCCTAATGTTTACGTGTACTAGTATGGTTTTCTTTTAATTTTGACCAACCTTATATATAAAACTAAAGTAAGCTCCCACACGCGCACTCATCAATATGCCGCCGCCGCCGTTGCGCATGCCGGCGCCCGCCTGCTCCAGCCAACAATTTCTCGCCCATCACCGCCGTGTCGCCGCCATCCCTGTGCCATGAAGCCGAAGGCTCGCTCGCTCACGTCGTTTGTAGTCCCTCCTCGCGATGCCGCCGCGCAGCCAAGCACGCGAGCAGCTTGTGGAGCCGCGTCTATGCACGCAGCGTACGAAGAGGAGGACGAGCGCGTGCTCCAGCACGCCGGCGAGGAGGAACTAGCGTGTCATTGTTGTCTCCGCCCGCGCGGAGGAGGCGCACATGGTGGCTGTCGCGGCGGAAGCCGGTCGCGCGCGCGTCGAGCCCGCAAACCGGGTGCGGACGCGGAATCTACCTTCGAGACCTTGAATGCCATGTGGATCCTGCAATCTGAAGGAGCAATTTGGGTCAGTCGACTCATGTGAGCCGTTTGATGCAACATGGATGGCTAGAAGGGCTTCTTCCACCTCTTCTGTCGTCTTCTTCCTTCGCTCCGTCGAACTTCTTTCACAAATCGACTGACCCAAATTATACTACTAGTATGAATGTATTAAGTACAGTAGGAACGCGAAGATACGAGTAGTAGTACCAACTGCAAGAAGAACAGTAGTAAGACATAGTACTAGTACTACTGTACGTACTAAAGAGTTCAAATAACGAGAAAGAACATAAACATAGTTCTGCTGGGGCCTCAACACAACACACCCTTGAAAATAAACTAATAAGCAACTAGTCCGCTTGACACTGCAGTAGAACCAGCTTGAGCGACGGCACTGCCACCTACTTGGAGTCCGAGTCCACGTCCTCGACTTCGTCCTCGTCCCTCTTCCTCTTCCTCTTCGCCGACGCTTCTTTGCTTGAACCGGACAGTGGGCTCTGCTTCTTCATCCAACCCTTGTAGATATTTAAACAAAGGTAGGCATCCATTGCTGCGTACAAGATGTGATCTTCATCTAATGTCTTCGACTCCCATGCATGATGAAATTCGTGATGAGGTTTCTTCAATTTAGCGTACGAAGGATCAATCATGGCTGCTGCCAAGGTCAACATTGAAGGTTGAGAGGAGGACACCAGGCTTGCCTTCTAGAGATCGAAGGGCTGGCCTACAACGAGACCTATCCGACGCAAGACGTCACTGTTGTTCTTAAAGCCTACAGTAACGAATTTCACTCTTTTGTCCTTGAGGAAGTTCTTAAAATCCTAGCACTCAACGTCGGCATGGCATATGTGGTAGACCAAGAAAACGTCATGTCGGCATGGCATATGTGGTAGACCAAGAAAACGTTATGTACGCAAACCTGGATCACGGCGGGCTTCTTCCTCTCTTCGTCCTTTAGATCCTTCTCTCGTCCCAGGACTATGGTGTACTCAACATCTAGCCCAGCGACCCACTCATCCGTTGAACTGTTGAACATGCGTAGGAAGCGAGCAAGCCATGCTTTCACCGTCACGGATCCACGTGTGTAGATGACGATGAACTGGTCGCCGGTGATGGATCTAACCTGGTAATCAGCAGCGACCATGGAGATTTGGGAGGCCATGGATTTTGGAGGAGGGTTAGGAGAAGTTGAACTGTTGTACCCCACAAAAAAATTGGGAGCGAACTAATGTGAAAGGACGGGGCGACTAGGAGCGAACTGTTGTAAGGTAGAAGACGGGGACGAGTAGGGCGTGCGAACGCCGCGGGGTTGCTGGCTTGCCCGATGGATAAACGGCTGCAAGCCCCCAAAGAGTTCTCGAGAACTACGCAGGACCCACTAGATGTCATGTCTACTAGACCCATATCATAGGCCTGACGGTATAGCTTTTGCCTGTTCACACGCCATGCTGGCACGTTGATGTATTTTCACTTAATTCCATCAAACATTGCGCCTCCCACGACCTTCGCCTCCCTTGCGCGGTAGCGCCCTTTGAGACTTCGACCGGCTATAAATGAGCAATTTTTTTGCCTTTTTTTAGACAAGCAATTTTTCCCTACTCCGCATGCATGATACTCCCTCTGGTCCTTTTTACTCCCGTCAACCGTTTGCAAAGTGTTTGACCAAATTTATACTTTTTTTGAACACCACCTTATATTAATTAACCAGCCACCCCAGTACACTCATTCGATACAATATTCACCACACAGGGCGGTATGTTATTTACAAGAATACCATCTAATCTATTGTCAAAGCTATACTTAACGATTAAGTGTGCCACCTTATTGGCCAAACGGCTAATTTTTGACAATTGAAGATTGTTGATCAACTTCGAGATGCTCATGAAGGAAATATGCCCTATAGGCAATAATAAAGTTATTATTTATTTCCTTATATCATGATAAATGTTTATTATTCATGCTAGAATTGTATTAACCGGAAACATAATACATGTATGAATACATAGACAAATAGAGTGTCACTAGTATGCCTCTACTTGACTAGCTCGTTAATCAAAGATGGTTATGTTTCCTAACCATGAACAAAGAGTTGTTATTTGATTAATGGGATCACATCATTAGTTGAATGATCTGATTGACATGACCCATTCCATTAGCTTAGCACCCGATCGTTTAGTATGTTGCTATTGCTTTCTTCATGACTTATACATGTTCCTTTGACTATGAGATTATGCAACTCCCGTTTGCCAGAGGAACACTTTGGGTGCTACCAAACGTCACAACGTAACTGGGTGATTATAAAGGAGTACTACAGGTGTCACCAAAGGTAGATGTTGGGTTGGCGTATTTCGAGATTAGGATTTGTCACTCCGATCGTCGGAGAGGTATCTCTGGGCCCTCTCGGTAATGCACATCACTTAAGCCTTGCAAGCATTGCAACTAATGAGTTAGTTGCGGGATGATGTATTACGGAACGAGTAAAGAGACTTGCCGGTAACGAGATTGAACTAGGTATTGGATACCGATGATCGAATCTCGGACAAGTAACATACCGATGACAAAGGGAACAACGTATGTTGTTATGCGGTCTGACCGATAAAGATCTTCGCAGAATATGTAGGAGCCAATATGGGCATCCAGGTCCCGCTATTGGTTATTGACCGGAGACGTGTCTCGGTCATGTCTACATTGTTCTCGAACCGTAGGGTCCGCACGCTTAAGGTTTCGATGACAGTTATATAATGAGTTTATGAGTTTTGTTGTACCGAAGGAGTTCGGAGTCTCGAATGGGATCGGGGACATGACGAGGAGTCTCGAAATGGTCGAGACGTAAAGATCGATATATTGGACGACTATATTCGGACATCGGAAGGGTTCTGAGTGGTTCGGGTATTTTCGGAGGTACCGGGGAGTTACGGGAATACGGGGAAGAGTATTGGGCCTTACTGGGCCTTAGTGGGAAGGAGCCAGGAGGTGGCGCGCGCCCCTCCCAAGCCCAGTCCGAATTGGACAAGGGGTTTGGGGGCGCGGCCCCCTCTCCCTTCCTTCTCCTCTCCCCTCCTTTCCCCCCTTCTCCTAGTTGGACTAGGAAAGGTGGAATCCTACTCCCGGTGGGAGTAGGACTCCCCTTGGCACGCCCAAACCAGGCCGGCCGCCCCTCCCCCTTGCTCCTTTATATACGGGGGCAGGGGGGCACCCTAGAACACACAAGTTGATCTTCGTGATCGTTCCTTAGCCGTGTGCGGTGCCCCCCTCCACCATATTCCACCTCGGTCATATTATAGCGGTGCTTAGGCGAAGCCCTGCGACAGTAGAACATTAAGATCGTCACCACGCCGTCGTGCTGACGGAACTCCTCCCTGACGCTTTGCTGGATCGGAGCCCGGGGATCGTCATCAAGCTGAACGTGTGCCAAGAACTCGGAGGTACCGGAGTAACAGTGCTTGGATCGGTCGGATCGTGAAGACGTACGACTACATCAACCGCGTTGATATAACGCTTCCGCTTTCGGTCTACGAGGGTACGTAGACAACACTCTCCCCTCTCGTTGCTATGCATCACCATGATCTTGTGTGTGCGTAGGAAAATTTTGAAATTACTACGTTCCCCAACAGTGGCATCCGAGCCAGGTTTTATGGTTTGATGTTATTTGCACGAGTAGAACACAAGTGAGTTGTGGGCGATATAAGTCATACTGCCTACCAGCATGTCATACTTTGGTTCGGCGGTATTGTTGGACGAGACGATCCGGACCAACCTTACGCGTACTCTTACGCGAGACCGGTTCCCTCGACGTGCTTTGCACATAGATGGCTTGCGGAAGACTGTCGCTCCAACTTTAGTTGAACCGAGTGTGGCTACGCCCGGTCCTTGAGAAGGTCAAAACGGAGTCTATTTGACAAACTATCGTTGTGGTTTTGATGCGTAGGTAAGATGAGTTCTTGCTTAAGCCCGTAGCAGCCACGTAAAACTTGCAACAACAAAGTAGAGGACGTCTAACTTGTTTTTGCAGGGCATGTTGTGATGTGATATGGTCAAGACATGATGCTAAATTTTATTGTATGAGATGATCATGTTTTGTAACCGAGTTATCGGCAACTGGCAGGAGCCATATGGTTGTCGCTTTATTGTATGCAATGCAATCGCGATGTAATGCTTTACTTTATTACTAAGCGGTAGTGATAGTCGTGGAAGCATAAGATTGGCGAGACGACAACGATGCTACGATGGAGATCAAGGTGTCGCGCCGGTGACGATGGTGATCATGACGGTGCTTCGGAGATGCAGATCACAAGCACAAGATGATGATGACCATATCATATCACTTATATTGATTGCATGTGATGTTTATCTTTTTATGCATCTTATCTTGCTTTGATTGACGGTAGCATTATAAGATGATCTCTCACTAAATTATCAAGAAGTGTTCTCCCTGAGTATGCACCGTTGCGAAAGTTCTTCGTGCTGAGACACCACGTGATGATCGGGTGTGATAGGCTCTACGTTCAAATACAATGGGTGCAAAACAGTTGCACACGCGGAATACTCAGGTTATACTTGACGAGCTATGCATATAAGATATGACCTCGGAACACAGAGACCGAAAGGTCGAGCGTGAATCATATAGTAGATATGATCAACATAATGATGTTCACCATTGAAACTACTCCATCTCACGTGATGATCGGACATGGTTTAGTTGATTTGGATCACGTGATCACTTAGAGGATTAGAGAGATGTCTATCTAAGTGGGAGTTCTTAAGTAATATGATTAATTGAACTTAAATTTATCATGAACTTAGTCCTGGTAGTATTAGCATATCTATGTTGTAGATCAATAGCTCGCGTTGTTGCTTCCCTATGTTTATTTTGATATGTTCCTATAGAAAATTGTGTTGAATGATGTTAGTAGCAATGATGCGGATTGGATCCGTGATCTGAGGTTTATCCTCATTGCTGCACAGAAGAATTATGTCCTTGATGCACCGCTAGGTAACGGGCCTATTGCAGGAGCAGATGCAGACGTTATGAACGTTTGGCTAGCTCAATATGATGACTACTTGATAGTTTAGTGCACCATGCTTAACAGCTTAGAATCGGGACTTCAAAGACGTTTTGAACGTCATGGACCATATGAGATGTTCCAGGAGTTGAAGTTAATATTTCAAGCAAATACCCGAGTTGAGAGATATGAAGTCTCCAACAAGTTCTATAGCTAAAAGATGGAGGAGAATCGCTCAACTAGTGAGCATGTGCTCAGATTGTCTGGGTACTACAATCGCTTGAATCAAGTGGGAGTTAATCTTCCAGATAAGATAGTGATTGACAGAATTCTCTAGTCACCATCACCAAGTTAGTAGAACTATGTGATGAACTATAGTATGCAAAGGATGACGAAAACGACTCCCGAGTTTTTCATGATGATGAAATTGATGAAGGTAGAAATCAAGAAAGAGCATCAAGTGTTGATGGTTGACAAGATCACTAGTTTCAAACAAAAAGGGCAAAGGGAAAAAGGGGAACTTCAAGAAGAACAACAAGCAAGTTGCTGCTCAAGTGAAGAAGCCCAAGTCTAGTCCTAACCCTGAGACTAAGTGCTTCTACTGCAAAGGGACTGGTCACTGGAAGCGGAATTACCCCAAGTGATTGGCGGATAAGAAGGATGGCAAAGTGAACATAAGTATATTTGATATACATGTTATTGATGTGTACTTTACTAGTGTTTATAGCAACCCCTCAGTATTTGATACTAGTTCAGTTGCTAAGATTAGTAACTCGAAACGGGAGTTGCAGAATAAACAGAGACTAGTTAAGGGTGAAGTGACGATGTATGTTGGAAGTAGTTCCAAGATGGATATGATCATCATCGCACACTCACTATACTTTCGGGATTAGTGTTGAACTTAAATAAGTGTTATTTGGTGTTTTGCGTTGAGCATAAATATGATTTGATCATGTTTATTGCAATACGGTTATTCATTTAAGTTAGAGAACAATTGTTGTTCTGCTTACATGAATAGAACCTTCGATGGTCATACACCCAATGAAAATAGTTTGTTGGATCTCGATCGTAGTGATACACATATTCATAATATTGAAGCCAAAAGATGCAAAGTTAATAATGATAGTGCAAATTATTTGTGGCACTGCCGTTTAGGTCATATTGGTGTAAAGCACATGAAGAAACTCCATGCTGATGGGATTTTGGAATCACTTGATTATGAATCACTTGATGCTTGCGAACCATGCCTCATGGGCAAGATGACTAAGACTCCATTCTCCGGAACAATGGAGCGAGCAACAGATTTGTTGGAAATCATACATACTGATGTATGTGGTCCGATGAATATTAAGGCTCGCGACAAGTATCATTATTTTCAGAACTTCACAGATGATTTGAGCAGATATGGGTATATCTACTTGATGAAACATAAGTCTGATACGTTTGAAAAGTTCAAAGAATTTCAGAGTGAAGTGGAGAATCATCGTAACAAGAAAATAAAAGTTTCTACGATATGATCGCAGAGGTAAAATATTTGAGTTACGAGTTTGGCCTTCAGTTAAAACCATGTGGAATAATTTCACAAATTCATGCCACCTGGAACACCACAGCATAATGGTGTGTCCGAACGTCATAACCGTACTTTATGGGATATAGTACAATCTATGATGTTTCTTACCAATTTACCACTATCGTTTTGGGGTTATGCATTAGAGACAGCTACATTCACGTTAAAAAGGGCACCATCTAAATCCGTTGAGACAACACCGTATGAACTGTGGTTTGGCAAGAAACCAAAGTTGTTGTTTCTTAAAATTTGGGGTTGCAATGCTTATATGAAAAAGTTTCATCCTGAGCTCAAACCCAAATCGGAGAAATGCGTCTTCATAGGATACCCAAAGGATATTGTTGGGTACACTTTCTATCACAGATCCGAAGGCAAAATCGTTGCTAAAGATGGATCCTTTCTAGAGAAGGAGATTCTCTCGAAAGAAGTGAGTGGGAGGAAAGTAGAAAACTTGATAAGGTAATTGTACCTTCTACCTTATTGGAAAGTAGTTCGTCACAGAAATTTGTTCTTGTGATTACTACACCAATTAGTAAGAAAGCTAATGATAATGATCATGTAACTTCAAGATCAAGTTACTACCAAATCTCGTAAGTAAACCAGAGTGAGATCCGCACCAGAGTGGTACGGTAATCCTGTTCTGGAAGTCATGTTACTAGACCATGACGAACTTGCGAACTATGAGGAAGCGATGATGAGCCCAGATTCCGCGAAATGGTTTGAGGCCATGAAATCTGAGATATGATCCATGTATGAGAACAAAGTATGGACTTTGATGGATTTGCCCGATGATCGGCAAGCCAAAGAAAATAAATGGATCTTCAAGAGGAAGACGGACACTGATAGTAGTGTTACTATCTACAAAGCTAGAATTGTCGCAAAAGGTTTTCGACAAGTTCAAGATGTTGACTACGATGAGAGTTTCTCACTCGTATCTATGCTTAAGTCTGTCCGAATCATGTTAGCAATTGCCGCATTTTATGAAATCTGGCAAATGGATAAACAAAACTGCATTCCTTAATGGATTTATTAAAGAAGAGTTGTATATGATGCAACCAGAACGTTTTGTAAATCCTAAAGGTGTTAACAAAATATGCAAGCTCCAGCGATCCATCTATGGACTGGTGCAAGCATCTCGGAGTTGGAATACACGCTTTGATAAGTTGATCAAAGCATATAGTTTTATACAGACTTGCGGTGAAGCCTGTATTTACAAGAAAGTGAGTGGGAGCACTACAGCATTTCTGATAAGTATATGTATGACATATTGTGGATCAGAAATAATGTAGAATTATTCTGTAAAGCACAAAGGAGTGTTTGAAAGGAGTTTTTCAAAGGAAGACCTCGGTGAAGCTGCTTACATATTGAGCATCAATATCTATAGAGATAGATCAAGACGCTTGATAAGTTTTTCCAATGAGTACATACCTTGACAAGATTTTGAAGTAGTTCAAAATGGAACAGTCAAAGAAAGAGTTCTTTCCTGTGTTACAAGATGTGAAGTTGAGTAAAGACTCAAAGACCAACCACGACAGAAAATAGAAAGAGAATGAAAGTCATTCCCTATGCCTCGGCCATAGGTTCTATAAAGTATGCCATGCTGTTTACCAGATCTATTGTATACCCTACACTGAGTTAAGCAAGGGAGTACAATGGTGATCTAGGAGTAGATCACTGGACAGCGGTCAAAGTTATCCTTAGTGGAATAAGGATATGTTTCTCGATTATGGAGGTGACAAAAGGTTCGTCGTAAAGGGTTACGTCGATGCAAGTTTTGACACTGATCTGGATGACTCTAAGTCTCGATCTAGATACATATTGAAAGTGGGAGCAATTAGCTAGAGTAGCTCCGTACAGAGCATTGTAGACATAGAAAATTGCAAAATACATAACGGATCTAAATGTGAAAGACCCGTTGACTAAGATTCTCTCACAAGCAAAACATGATCACACCTTAGTACTCTTTGGGTGTTAATCACATAGCGATGTGAACTAGATTACTGAATCTAGTAAACCCTTTGGATGTTGGTCACATGGCGATGTGAAATATGGGTGTTAATCACATGATGATGTGAACTATTGCTATTAAATCACATGGCGATGTGAACTAGATTATTGACTCTAGTGCAAGTGGGAGACTGAAGGAAATATGCCCTAGAGGCAATAATAAAGTTATTATTTATTTCCTTATATCATGATAAATGTTTATTATTCATGCTAGAATTGTATTAACCGGAAACATAATACATGTGTGAATACATAGACAAATAGAGTGTCACTAGTATGCCTCTACTTGACTAGCTCGTTAATCAAACATGGTTATGTTTCCTAACCATGAACAAAGAGTTGTTATTTGATTAATGGGATCACATCATTAGTTGAATGATCTGATTGACATGACCCATTCCATTAGCTTAGCACCCGATCGTTTAGTATGTTGCTATTGCTTTCTTCATGACTTATACATGTTCCTTTGACTATGAGATTATGCAACTCCCGTTTGCCGGAGGAACACTTTGGGTGCTACCAAACGTCACAACGTAACTGGGTGATTATAAAGGAGTACTACAGGTGTCACCAAAGGTAGATGTTGGGTTGGCGTATTTCGAGATTAGGATTTGTCACTCCGATCGTCGGAGAGGTATCTCTGGGCCCTCTCGGTAATGCACATCACTTAAGCCTTGCAAGCATTGCAACTAATGAGTTAGTTGCGGGATGATGTATTACGGAACGAGTAAAGAGACTTGCCGGTAACGAGATTGAACTAGGTATTGGATACCGACGATCGAATCTCGGGCAAGTAACATACCGATGACAAAGGGAACAACGTATGTTGTTATGCGGTCTGACCGATAAAGATCTTCGCAGAATATGTAGGAGCCAATATGGGCATCCAGGTCCCGCTATTGGTTATTGACCGGAGACGTGTCTCGGTCATGTCTACATTGTTCTCGAACCGTAGGGTCCGCACGCTTAAGGTTTCGATGACAGTTATATAATGAGTTTATGAGTTTTGATGTACCGAAGGAGTTCGGAGTCTCGGATGAGATCGGGGACATGACGAGGAGTCTCGAAATGGTCGAAACGTAAAGATCGATATATTGGACGACTATATTCGGACATCGGAAGGGTTCTGAGTGGTTCGGGTATTTTCGGAGGTACCGGGGAGTTACGGGAATACGAGGAAGAGTATTGGGCCTTACTGGGCCTTAGTGGGAAGGAGCCAGGAGGTGGCGCGCGCCCCTCCCAAGCCCAGTCCGAATTGGACAAGGGGTTTGGGGGCGCGGCCCCCTCTCCCTTCCTTCTCCTCTCCCCTCCTTTCCCCCCTTCTCCTAGTTGGACTAGGAAAGGTGGAATCCTACTCCCGGTGGGAGTAGGACTACCCTTGGCGCGCCCAAACCAGGCCGGCCGCCCCTCCCCCTTGCTCCTTTATATACGGGGGCAGGGGGGCACCCTAGAACACACAAGTTGATCTTCGTGATCGTTCCGTAGCCGTGTGCGGTGCCCCCCTCCACCATATTCCACCTCGGTCATATTATACCGGTGCTTAGGCGAAGCCCTGCGACAGTAGAACATTAAGATCGTCACCACGCCGTCGTGCTGACGGAACTCCTCCCTGACGCTTTGCTGGATCGGAGCCCGGGGATCGTCATCGAGCTGAACGTGTGCCAAGAACTCGGAGGTACCGGAGTAACGGTGCTTGGATCGGTCGGATCGTGAAGACGTACGACTACATCAACCGCGTTGATATAACGCTTCCGCTTTCGGTCTACGAGGGTACGTAGACAACACTCTCCCATCTCGTTGCTATGCATCACCATGATCTTGCGTGTGCGTAGGAAAATTTTGACATTACTACGTTCCCCAACAGCTCAACGCTTTCATCTTCAGGTCACACATAGCAGACCCGTCAACGCTTTGACAGGCATGAATGAAATCCCACGACCAAATTTATACTAAAAATATCAATATCTACAATACTCCCAAAACACTTAGGCGCGGTGCTTTAACTTCTACCTCGTTTCTTGTTTCTTGACATATCAACCAATAGGAGATGTGGGTGTGCATGCTTTTAATGACTTGAGACTACCAAACACGACATGCAGTGGTTAGTTCGTTGCATGCAATGCTATTAATTAGCAAATAAACATTAGATCTCTCGTTTTCCCCTTCTCCTTGGTCACAGTGCACAATCTAAGATGACTTGCTCACCTAGACGGAGGGAGTACTGATTATAATGAGTATAATAACTACGTTTTATAATTAGTGTAAAAATATTGATTTGACATTATGAATGTTGACACATTGTGGAATAGTTTTAGAAGTCTGCAAAAGTACTCAACTAGTGCTGTCATTCTCCACAAATAATGTGTTTACCAATGCATGCATGAACACTAGTTACTCTAACCCCCCTCTCTTCTTTAATTCTTTGCCACATCAGCATGTTTGCTATTCCCGTGTGCATGATACCAGCTAAGATACCACCATTATGGCCAGCCTTAATCATCGCATGCAATAATTTAGTGCACCTTGAAATATGAACATGTGTGGGGCATGTTTGTTTTTAATGACTTGAGACTATACCTAGCCCGGCATCCAAGATGACTTATTATGCACCGTTCCCCATACCTGCAGGAAGCCCGTTCGTCTCCAAATCTTTTGCTCTCCATGTGTGGAAACAATATGCCTGCCAAGCTCTCCTTCTCCCTCCGGCGGTCCCACCACTCCACCCTGTGTGAAAAAATCTGCATGCTGACTCTCCTCCCCCCACGCTCGTCCAATCCGTTGTCACCAGCAATATTTCCACCCCTTCGCTCCCCCGTAATTTACTCCAACAAATATGCCCACGTAGCTATTACTTAACTGCAGGTGCATCCGGTCACTGACATATGGGCCCAACCGAGGTCTGGCCCACATGTCAGTGACGCAACTAGACCTGCAGTTAAGTCAGTGCAGCTCAGTCCATATCATACGTAGGTGTGCCATTGCTCGCTATAAATACTGCGCCTCCCACGACATCACTATCTCCTCCCCCTCACATTCACGTTCATCGCTATCTCCTCCCCTTCCCTCTCACGTTGACCACCATGGCATCGCCCCTCCCAAGCCCTAGGAGCCCCTCGCTGCACCGCGCGGACGGTCATGCGTCGCCGTTCCGTTCCTCGCCGCCACTAGTCGAGGAGGACGCGTCGGCGTTCCGCTCCTCGCCGCGACGCGACGCGTCGCTGTTCCGTTCCTCGCCGCCACTAGTCGAGGAGGACGCGTCGGCATGCCGCTCCTCGCCGCGACGCGTCGAGGTGGACGCGTCGGTGTTCCCAATCTCACCAGCACACGCGCCGGAGGACGCGTTGGCTCCCCGCTACGAGGAGAACGCCGCGCCGCCCGCCGAGACCCCCCCCCAACCTTGAGGAGCTTTGGAAAGAAATGGATGTCGCCTTGTGGGAGGCTTTGCCTCCAGCAGAGTGTGCCAAAATAGAGGCGGAGAAGAAGGCCGAGGAAGAGAAGCGCACCGCGGAACAAGCTGCCTGGGAGGCCTATGTCGCGTACGAGAGAGTCAGGCAATTGGCTCTTTGGCAGAAGGCTCGTGCGAGGGCCGTGAGGGTGGCGGAGGACGCCCGTGCCGACACCCTGAGTGCAGTCAGGCCCAAGCGCCTCATCTACGCTTGGCGTTACGTGGACCGGGTGCACGCTTCCAGCGAGGAGGAGTACCTGTTGGCGCCGGATCACCACACCGGTGAGATCGCGCTCGCCCACCGGCAAGCCGCCAATGAGCACCTCACGAGTTGCGAGGCTGAGGAAGAGGCGTTGTGTCGGCGCGCTGGGAAACGGCCCCACACCAGGGCACTCGTGGCGCGCCGCAAGCGCTCCTGCGAGCGCCGTGGCTTTTAGGAGGAGTATAATTTTGTTTCGTAAGGCGATCTCATTAGTTTTGGGACGCAAATGATAAATCCCGAACGTTCAGGAATTTTTAGTGTCCTTAATTAAGTATGTAAAAGGGAAAGTTTGGAAACCTTGTGTATTCCTACGCATTTTGCAAGTACGTGCATATAGCACAAACTTTACTATATACTATCGCACTACACGTCTCTCTCGATATATGCTTGCACACTGTGCTACTCCCTCCGTCCAGGACAATAAGTCATCTTTGGTTGTGCACCGTGACCAAGAAGGAGGGAAGACTTATACACCTAGACGGAGGGAGTACTACTATTACTTATGTACGTGCAAATGCACGTTTTAACATTACGATGCGATTTTTGTAAAAGTGGAAAAACAGCACTAGTCAAGCTTGTGAAACGATTCAATGCAAAACAAATGCAAAAATGCTCATTTGATTGTTTACTTTTAGCTTCCTTCTCTGTGGTTACTTCTTTGTCGTACTTTGTACGGAGTATCTCACTGGTTGGAAAGGCATGCAAATTCCCAAACCGCTTCCTACACCCTGTATCGAAGTTTTTGCCTAACAGGTTGTGCCGTGCAATTGGAATTCCAACTTGAGTACTACTACTAGTAGGAGTACCAGGGGCCAGTTCTTTTAGGCTTCTAGATTAGTAATCCCATAACTACTACCTTTGTCCTAGTTTATTGGTCCCCATTGTAATCTGTGTCAAATTTTTGGTCAAAATTTAGCACAAATTACAATGGTGAGGAATAAAGCAGTTAAATCTTTGGTCAAAATTTAGCACAAATTACAATGGTGAGGAATAAACCAGGACAGAATAGTAGTTTAGAAGCCCAAATAAATGAGTGAGGCGCCTTATTCTTACTCTCCACTGTGACTAGTCTTGTGGGAAAAGCTGGGGCAGCCGCCAAAAGAATTGGCCCTAGGAGTAGTAGCTAGGGATCGAGTGTGCGAGATGAACCGGAGAAAGTAAATGCAGAGAGATGAAATGCAAAAAAGACGTAGGGATGTGATGGTTGCTTGTCCGTTTATTTTACCAGGCCACTTATTACTGGGAGTGGTTGGGTTTTGTGATATGATGGCTTTACTGTCACGCAACGAGCGGGGTGAGAGGTGAGACTCCCGTGCAGCGCCACCCTCTACACTTGTACTACTACTCCCTCCATCCATTTTTACAGGGCCTAACTTGTCAATCTCTCGTACCAAGGCATGTCCGCAAAAAGAGGAACTAATTTTGGGACTAGTATCTGGATCCCGTGTAATCTTGCATGCAACCTCTTTTGAATGCCTAGCCGCTGGCCTCCCTTCCTTTAATCCCTCGCATGCAAATTACTCTCCTCCCTTTCTACATGCATGCCCAACCATAATTCCTCAAATCATGCATGCCTTGGCTGAAATATAGAGCTCGCTCCTCCTTTGAAAATATGGTGGTGCTATCCATGCATGCAAATCAATGCGACGGCCAGAGCATTTTCACGATGAAGGGACCACGCATGACTTGCAAGAGAAAATTAAGATGGAGATGCCTCAGTTAGTTCATTTGGATAGGTTTGTTCGGATATTATTTCATCTCTGGAGCTCACAAACATCAGGGTGAAATAGATAAAAGTATCTTTTGCAAACAAAAGCGTTCAACTGTTCAACCTGCATCCAAAACTTGTGAAGAAATAACTCTTATTGTGCTTTGCAGGAAATGATCTTCAAGAGTTAGTTTTTGAGTATCCATTGTTATACATGTTGTCTATAGATGACATGGCACTTTCTTGTAGCCAACAGTTGGCTATACTATTTATGTATTAACCATGCCCTTATACACCTATACGGAGGGATTAAATCAGGATGACTTGGGAGGGGGCAGAGGATATGTAAGAAATGGTTCATCATAAGTCTTTCACCAGTACTGTAGTAAAAATTCATACATGGAAGATTCTAGACTAAACCATAAATGGATACACTTTTATTCATGCGCGATACTCCAATAGAGCAAGATCATGCATGGAAGTCTCCACATGCTTAGACAACGGATTACATTGAGCGAAGACTAATGATCAACATTTAACTTGATAATGCAGATGTCCAGGTGAACCTCCTTGGAGTCCCCGTGCACATCGTTGGGGTTCAAATAACACCGTGCCCTTTCCATGTCCACATCGGCGGGAAAGTCCCAGCTCGGCAGAGTCCATGTATGCTTGTCGTAGCTAGTGTCGCCGCCCACGTACCTCCGAGGGGTAGTAATAGTGAGCACGCACCCGTACATCAGCCTCATGTCAGCGTCACCGTCAGCAGCGTTGCCCCTGACACACACTACAGAGATGTGGCGGCGGCCTGCGCGGGCCTCGCCGGTGGACACGATCAAGAGGAAGACGCTGCGGTCCTCCTCTGAGACTAGCAGGCGACGCTGATCCTCCAGCGACTCCGGCACAGTGAACGGGTAGCACGTCTCGTACTTGATGTTCTCCGCCAAGGGCCAGCAGTGATTGCCGCACGCATCCGTGAGGTGATGCACCATGTCCGCCGGCGAGCCACAAAACGGCACCGGGCACTCATAGCACTAGACGAAGGGCTCCTTGGAGGCATCAACCAGGCCGTCCATGAAACGGGAGTGGCTGTAGGGGACGTTTCGCCAGTTGAATATATGAGCAAGTTACTACAAGATTTACTACAAAATAAATCATGACAGCTATAACAAAGATTAAACTAATCATGCAAACTAGCATAGTAGATGAACAGATCAAATCTAGGACACAGACTAGAAACATGAATTCTACCACGATTTTAAACAGGAAGGACAGAAACACATATGGTGCAACGGGAGCGGCACCATTGGCGTTGAGGTTGTCGCCATGTCGTTGAGGAAGAGGTTGCCGAGGTCGGGGAAGAAGTCGTCGTTGGTGAAGCCGTCGCTGCTAGCAGTCGCGAGAGTGCGCTCCCCAAATTTCAACAGCGCCCGCCGAATGGAGTGCAGGAGGGAGTGGTTGTAGGGGACGTTGCGGCCGCCGAATGGAGCGCAAGAGTAGCCCACGAAGCAGTAGATGGTGCTCCTCCCTAGTCTCTATTCTTATCTCTATCTCTACTACTCTTCTTTGTTTTTTATAATATACTGGTTGTAGTTGTCAAATCGAATAGTACTGCGCCGTCCACTGCACGCCCGGCTGAACACGCCTCCTCGCCTCCATCAAACCCCTCCGTTAAACCCGCATGCAAACCGAGAAACCTACTCCAGCCCGCAGGAGGAAATTTGCCGGTTGCCGTTGGAGAATAATAGAGTCACGTCCAATCCATTTGAGTTAATTGCGTGTATGATTCTCCCTCTATAAAAAGTTAATGGCACCCTTAATCTTGTATTCTAAGTACTCTGTGGGTTCCACTGTCAGTACAGTGTACATGACTTGCAGGATGGCTACAGTGTACTTATTACTGGGGGTGGTTGGGTTTTGTGATATGACGGCTTTACTGCCGCGCCACGAGCGGGGTGAGAGGTGAGACTCCCGTGCAGCGCCGCCCTCTACACTTGTACTACATCGGTCGTGGTTCCCCATTGAATTTGACTGAAGATTTAACTGACAAAATGTTAGTGCATGTCAACAAAAACTATATCGTTGGATTCGTATTTGAACATAGTTTTGAATGATATAATTTTTGGTGACATGCATCAGCATTTATCGTACTATATATAATGTTAGTTCAATTTTTGGTCGTACTAATCTATAGTAGTAAGGTGCCCGTGCGTTGCACCGAAGAGTGAAATGCATTGATCGAGGAGTTGTTTATTTTGACAAAGGATTGGGGGGTCATCTCATGTGTAACGGGCATCGATAGGTTTCTTCGGATATTATTTCATCTCTAGAGCTCACAAACATCCGGGTGAAATAGATAAAAAGGTATCTTTTGCAAACAAAAGCGTTCAACTATTCAACCTGCATCCAAAACTTGTGAAGAAATAACACTTATTGTGCTTTGCAAGAAATGATCTTTAAGAATTAGTTTTTGAGTATCGATTGTTATACATGTTGGCTACAGATGACATGGCACTTTCTTATAGTCAACAGTTGGCTATACTATTAAGTAATATTAACCATGCCCTTATACACCTAGACGGAGGGATTAAATCAGGATGACTTGCAAGCGGACAGAGGAGATGTAAGAAATGGTTCATCGTAAGTCTTTCACCAGTACTATAGTAAAAATTCATACATGGAAGATTCTAGACTAAACCATAAACAGATACACTTTTATTCATGCGCGATACTCCAATAGAGCAAGATCCTACATGGAAGTCTCCACATGCTTAGACAGCGGATTACATTGGGCAAAGACTAATGATCAACATTTAACTTGATAATGTGTATGTCCAGGTGAACCTCCTTCGAGTCCCCGTGCATCGCGTGGGCGGGTAAAGGATGCCATGGGTTTTCCAAGTCCACATTGGCGGGATAGTCCCAGCTCCCCAGAGTCCAAGTCAGTTCGATGAGGCCGGTGTCGCCGCCCACGCGACGCCGAGGGGTAGTAACACTGACCATGCACCTGTACATCGGCCTCGTGTCAGTGTCAGCGGCGTCGCCCCTGATGCACATTACAGAGACGGGGCGGTGGCCTGTGCAGGCCTCGCCAGTGCCCACGATCAAGAGGAAGACGCTGTCCTCCTCCTCCGAGACTAGCAGGCGGCGGTGATCCTCCAGCGAGTCCGGCATGGTGAACGGGTAGCACGTCTCGTACTTGATGTTCTCCGCCAAGGCCCAGCAGTGACCGCTGCACGCATCCATGAGGTGATGCACCATGTCCACCGGCGAGCCACAAAACGACATCAGGCATTCATAGCAGTGGACGAAGGGCCTAATATCAGGTTTTTGGATTGTTGGAAATATGAGCAAATTACTATGATATTTAATCTGAATAAATAGGAAATAGATCATGACAGCATTGATAGATATTAAACTAATCATGCGAACTAGCATAGCAGATGAACAGATCACATACTAGAAACATGAGTTCTACCATGATCTTGAACAGGAAGGATAGAATCACATACGGTGCAGCGGGAGCAGCACCGCCGGCGTTGACGTTGTCACCCATGTCGTCGAGGATGAGGTTGCCGAGGTCGGGGAAGAAGTCGTCGTTCGCAAAGTCGTCGCTGCCAGTAGTCGCGCGGGTGCGCTCCCAAAAACCTGATTGCCCTCTCCCGTATAGGATCACGAGAGGCGGGGTTCCGGAGGCCTGCTGTCCCTTCTCCCGGTGCCCACCGAAAGGAGAGATGGAGAATACTTGCTTGGCGGCGCAATAATCTGGAACCGTGGTGAGAAACTATATAGTGCAGGCCGGGTAGGTCGTGGGAGTATAGCTCTGTCCTCGGCTCGGCTCAATCCCGCGACCCGCGGCGCGTCGTGACGAGGCGTGGCGTGGTGAGGCGAGCGAGGAGGAGGAGAGCGCGTGTAGGTCTCCTCTTCTGATGCTCATACAAGTGGTAGAAGAGCTCACCTTATAAAGGCCTACTAGCAAAATTCCAACACCGACCAGGCCGTCCATGAAACGGGAGTGGCTGTAGGGGACGTTGCGCCAGTTGAATATATGAGCAAGTTACTACGAGATTTAATCCGAATAAGCACAAAATAAATCATGACGGCTATAACAGAGATGAAACTAATCATGTGGACTACCATAGTAGTAGGATACAGAGTAGAAACATGAATTCTACCATGATTTCGAACAGGAAGGACAGAAACACATACGGTGCAACAGGAGCAGCACCGTTGGCTTTGAGGTTGTCGCCCATGTCCAAACACCACGTAGACACGGTCTTTGAGCATGGTTCATAGTCGTTCCACGCTCGGGCATTGAAGTTTGTAACTATTTTAGATTAGAATATACTACTCCTCCGGTGCTAGTAGTAGAGCAGAGTCCTACTCTACTACTCTACTCAAGCAAGTTAGGGCATAGCAATGTAGGGAGTACCAGTACTGTGATCACTCAAGCAAGTTGTCTGGCATCGACATGACCCTACGCTGCTGGTATGTGTCTCGTAAGTCAAGCGGCGTGCTGTAGTCATCATCACCTGTTCACTTCCCGCAGCACATATTCACTTCTCCATCTTTGTCCGCAAATAATCTCGTCCAATCTTCCATCCCCGCTAAGGCACCTCCCCCCCTGGTCCGAAACCCAAGCACTAACAATGGCAGAACTGAGCAGCGTCTGCCGAAAGAGTGGCTGGAATTCGCTCCCCACATAGGTAATCAAGCTCATTGTTTCGCGTGTGGACAATCTCAGTACCATGCCGCTCGCGGCGTGCTCGTCGGGGATGTACCGTTTACTCAAAGCCCTCAGGCCGGAGCTTTTCAAGCCAGCTCCTTGCTTGCTGATGCTGCCTGATCTTCAGAAACGGCGTGTCACGCAGCATAACGATCGTAGGGTGGCGAGCATCACCCCCCTTGACTGCGATCCGATCCCAGTCAGCCTCAACTACATTAACGGTATGTACTGGGTCGGCATGAACACGTCTTGGATGGTGCTCGTCGACGGTCGCGGCAGCTAGATGCTCGTGGAGGTCTACACCCGGCGATTGATCCCCCTTCCTTCGATTAACACTGCACTGCTTTGGCACCGCGGCCCAGAATACTCGGAATCTTACAGTAGCCAACATGATACCAAGTTTGATTTGCTCAAGGTTGTAATCTGCCAAGTGCCCACAACATCTGCGAATTATAAAGACTTCAGGCTAATTGTGTTCTTCAACCGCGATCTCGCCTATCTGACAGGTCACTGCGGTAAGTGGATAAATCTGCACGTCCATCGCAGGATCATACATCCTCCATGGTTCTCTGATGCCATTGAACACAAGGGCTTCATTTACGTTGTTGACTCCTTTTATGGCTAGACGTATTGCTGGCCTACTCCAGTCATCGCTACAAACAACTATTACAGCAGTATGTTACTTTCCTATGATATCATGATGGCTTGCTTATATTACTGTCAACATTTGCTGAAAAATATTCATGCTCATAACATGTTGTTCTTAAGATTAACTAAACCAAGAGCCCTTTTTTATTTGACTCCAACTTGATATGATGTTGTAGGCCGCCTGGTGTCCCTACCCTTCCTAATCCCAGAACCTTTCAAAGAAAAGCGGCATGGCAGTTGCAGGTGGTTCCTGGCTCGATCAGACGACGGCGAAAGATTGATGATCATTCGCATGTACCAGACATGTTGTTTTGCGGAATACAATCACAGTCACTGCAAGGTCTTTGAGCAGGATCCCAGCTTCTCTGGGCCTTCAGGAATTTTTGACTGGAGGCTGGTAAGTAGCCTTGGTACACGCTCTCTGTTTGTCGGACTGAATTATCTGATTAACCAGGAGATAACCAACGGCAAGGATCATGATGGCAGCGCGGTTTCGTTCATCAGGCAAAACTGTGTGTACACAACGTACCATGCGTCTCTGCATGCACCATACCCTGATATGTGCCGCCACGCTCTGCAGCCCAAAGTAGGAGAGAGGGTCGCAAGTATCAGACTTTCGACCTGCTGGCTGGAGTTTGCCCCGTCAGGCACCCATCTGGTTCAAGCCGTCAGCCAATCTCCACAGCTTAATAAATAGTAACGTCTAACTGAGCCAGTTAGTTAGATGCGTACACTTGGTGTAGTAGGATCTTTATTTAGTTTGATGCATACACTTGTTCTTTTTTGGTAGCCCTTTTGTAATGATGGCTGATGTTAGGTTTGGAAGAGAGACCTGCGTCTTCACTCTTCTGGCCTGCTTACTGCTTGTGTTGCACCCCCAGCCCTGGTTGCTGCTGCTGTTTTCAATGTACAATCAGTAGTATATTTCGTCTGTTGGTTGAATAAATCTGTTGTTAGAACGACAAACACAATGTTTTGGAAGTCGTTGCACGGTTCGATCCTTTAGTGCCCCATACCGTACGTAGTGCATACTATTTATCATACGGAACACATTTTTTTTGAAACTCGGAACACCTTTTCCACTTGTTGATAACATGCAGCCCACTGATGAAGGCCCAATAGGGAAGCCCATAATTAACCGGAAGGGAGGCTCTCACATGAATCCGGCCCAGGTACATGCTCATGGTCCCCTAAACATAAATAAGTAAATAAATAAAGCTAAATGCTCATGCACCAGTTCTTTGGGAAAATAGGTAGCCCAGTATTTCTTTTTGAAGAATACCCAAGCTAGGCCTATTTGTTTTCTTCGAATTACTGGGCTGCAAATCTTTCAAGACGAGGAGGGATGCATTCCGGCCTAGCTTAAGAGTATGGTCAATGTCTGTTAAAAGTAATATCAAAAGGGGTTGAAAATTCCAAAGAATTTATAGCAAATGGGATATAAGTTTCTTTTTTTGTTTTTGTTCTTCACTGATATCTTATACGTATTTCATTGGATTTAACATGACATAGTACTAATTTATTTTTAAATTTGTTTTACTATGACTATTAATTTTTGGATTAAGAATATTTCATTCCCCAGCAAAAAATTGCGAATTTTCAAATTTCACACATATTTAGTTATTTTTTTGACCCTGATACTGACCAGAAAATGGCCTGCAATTCTAAAAATGGAAAACAGGCTGCAATAAATTCCATATGAATTAGAAAATGAGTAAAAATTATAAAAATAATAGCAAATGGGTTGTACACGCCACAGATTTCGAGGCTGACTTGCTTACGCAAGGCTTTGTCAGTGAACACACGATTCTAGCAGCAGTTAGTGTTGGATGTCCATCCAACGGCCGACGTGATTCTTCAATCTCTGATCTTCCTGCTCCAGCCGCCTAAACTAGCGCCGGCAGGACTGCCTGCTCCCTCCTCTTGTGGCCCACTATGATGCCCCGCAGGCTTCCCCGGCCCACCCTACTCCCTCCGCTGGCCTGGTCGCATGCAATCAACTGCCTCCTTATTACGCGAAAAAAATGATTCCTCCCACTGACATCTGGGGCGCACCGGTTGGGAGGCTGACCTGTGGGCCTACTAAGTTGACGCATATGCAAGGCTTGTCAACTTAGTCAACAAACGATTCTAGCAACAGTAACTGTTGGATTTGAATCGAACGGTCCTGCTACTTCTTCAATCGCTGCTCTTCTTGCACCAGCCGCCCAAACCAGCGCCGGGGAGACCGCCTGCTCCTGCCTCCAGTGGCCGGCTGTGCTACCGATGAGGCCTCATCGCCCCCTACTACTCCCACCGCTAGCCAGGCCCTGCGGCGACGACAGCCTCACACCGCAGCCGAACCAGTGAACGCTCGTACTCCTCTCCGCGTGGGCATCCACTGCCGCGTCTTCCCCAGCTCCGCGTCGTCCCCTTCCTAGGCCTCGCCGTCGTCCATCGCCTTGGTGCTCTCGGCGCGGTGTGGTCAATGTGGTCAATGACATTCCATCAGAAGAGTACTGTACGTGGAGAGGCTAACAGCTGGGTCCATGGCCACAGCCCAGTTTTTTTGTGATTTGCCAAGTAAGTCACTTTGTCAGGCCTGTTGGGCTGCAAATCTTTCAAGACGAGGAGAGCTTTCATTCGGCTGGCCGAGAAAATGGCCCATCAGTAATGAGAAATGGGATGTACATTTTTAAAACACATCAAACATGCAATTAGTCTCAAATATCTTTTTTCATTTCGACATTTGAAATTACATTAATTTTTATGCATGGAGAATTTGTTGGATTTTATATTGATATACATTTATTTTTAAAATCAGTTTGAATGTGAGTCAAAATTTTGGGATTAAAAACAGTTCGGACCGCACCGAAATATGCAAAATTTCGTATAATTTTTTAACCTTGGCCACAATATGGGTTGTAGTGCTAACAAAAAGAATATGGGATCCAAAAAAAACCTTAATAATTAGCAAATGGGCTGTAAAATTATTAGAAATAATGGCAGATGGGTTGTATGTTGTTTCCCACAGATTTGAGGCTTTCCTAAAAAGAGGTTGACGCACAAGCAGTGACTGTTGGATGGCCATCGAACGGTCGTCGTGCTTCTTCAATCTCTGCTCTTCCTGCTCCAGCCGCTCAAACAGGCGCCGACGGGACTGCCTGCTCCCTCCTCCCCGCGGCCGACTCTGCTGCCGCGCAGGCCTCATCGCCCCACTGTACTCCCATCGCTGGCCTAGCCATCCCTCTACTCACCCACACCTGCTATTATTCTCCGGCGACGACAGACGAACCAGTAAACCCTCGTACAGTCGTACTCCCCTCCGCGTGGGAAACAACTGCCGAGTCTTCCCTACCTCCGTGTCGTTCCCTTCCTAGGCCTCGCCGTCGTCCACTGCCCTGGTGCTCTCGGCGCGGCCTGGTCAACTTGGTCAACGACCGACATGCATCTGAAGTGGACTTTAGGTGGAGAGGCCGACAGCTGGGTCCACGGCCGCATGCAAGGAAATGCCTCCTTATTACGCGCAAAATAATGATTCCTCCACCTGACATTAGGGACCCACCGAAAGGGCCTCTATATTTTGCGAAAAAAACGTTACCGCCGCTGACATCTCGGACCCACCAGCTATATCTTCGCACACAAGGAAGTGCCTCCTTATTACGCACAAAAAAATGAATACTCCCCCTGTTAGCTGGGACCCAGTATCGTGGCAAGCTGACTTGTGGGCCTACTAAGTTGACGGGGACGGAGGGCTTTGTCAACTTAGTCAATATGCACGATTCTAGCTCCAGTGACCGTACGATGTCCATCCAACGGCCGTAGTGCTTCTTCAACCTCTGGTCTTCTTGCTCCAGCCGCCCAAACCAGCGCCGGTCGTGCCTCATGCTCCTGCCTCCCGTGGCCGACTGTGATGCGGCGGAGGTCTCACCGCCCCCTACTACTCCCACCGCTGGCCAGGCCATCCCTCTACTCACCCACACCCCCTGTTACTCTGCGGCAACGGCAGCCTCACACCCCAGTGAACCAGTGCCCTCGTACTCCTCTACGTGTGGGCATCCACTGCCGCGTCTTCCCCGGCTCCGCATCGTCCCCTTCATAGGCCTCGCCGTCGTCCACCGCCCTGGTGCTCTCGGCACGGCATGGTCAACGTGGTCAAGGAACGGCTTCCATCGGACGTGGACTGCACGTGGAGAGGCTGACAGCTGGGTCCACGGCCGCAGCAAGGAAGTGCCTCCTTATTACGTGCAAAATAATTATTCCTCCACCTGACAGCGGGGACCCACCGGACGGGCCACCGTATTTCGTGAAAAAAACATTTGCCCCTGACTGCTGGGACCCACCAGCTACATCTTCGCGCGCAAGGAAGTGCCTGACTGTCGGGACCCACCTGGTTGAAGCGTACGTAGCGTTGTCATTCTGGTCGCGAATGTGTACGTACATATATACTAGTGGATGTAGAGGCGTGCACGTGTCGTAGTAGAGGCGCGTACGTGTAATAGTAGAGGCGCGCACGTAGCATGTACACGTACATACAGCGGCCAGGGTGCAAGAAAGAAAATACGGCCACATACATACATACGGGCAGGGTCTTGAGCGCCTACTCGCACATACGTACGGCCAGGGCTCGTGTACATGGCTGGGTCGGAACAGAGAAACAGCGTCGTCGTCGTGTTCATGGGGAGGCAATGGATTGCGTCATGTTCATGGGGAGGCAACGGAATGCGTCGTGTTCATGGGGAGGCAACGGAACGCGTGGGAGCCAACCGGCTGGGTCGGAACGGAATGCGTGGTCGTGTTCATCGGGAGGGCTTGGACGGAACAGGCGATGGAAATGAGGCCTAGCGTACCGCACAACGGAGGAAACAGACCTCCTACGTTCGGAACGGGGTCCTGTTGATCGGGAGGGGTCTGGCGTACCGCAAAATGGAGGAAACGAACCTCCTACGATCGAAACGGGGGTCCTGTTGATCAGGAGGGGTGTGGCGTACCGCAAAACGGAGGAAACGGACTTGTGTTGGAGCGCTACGGTCGAAACGGGGGTCCTGTTCATCGGGAGGGGTGTGGCGTACTGCAAAACGGGACTCCACGGGATACTGTTCATCTTCACCGTCGACCCCCTCTAGCCTCCACGAGCTACTGTTCATCCACCGTCGACCTCCTCCAGCCTCCACGGGCTCCTGTTCATCCAGCCTCCACCGCGCGCTACTCCACCGGCTACTGTTCAACCACCCCTCCACCGTCTACTGTTCATCCAGCCCTCCACACCACGGGGTCCTGTTCAACCACCCCTCCACGGGCACCCCTCCACCGTCTACTGTTCATCCAGCCCTCCACACCACGGGGTCCTATTCAACCACCCCTCCACCATCTACTGTTCATCCAGCCCTCCACACCACGGGGTCCTGTTCATCCACCCCTCCATGGGCACCCCTCCACCGTCTACTGTTCATCCGACCCTCCACCACACCACGGGGTCCTATTCATCCAGAGGCAACGCCACCGCTCACTGTTCATCCAAACCCCCCGCAACGCTCAGTGTTCATCCCATCGATCGACTTCAGTTAGCAGCAGTAGCGAAGGAATCGCTCGATCAGGTTCAGTTAACAGCCATCGATCGATCGATCGGGTTCAGTAACGCGTAGCCTGCAGTGCAATTGCTCGGGTTCAGTTAGAGCCCAACGCCTCGCTCGGGTTCAGTTAGAGCCAACGCCTCGCACACACGTGCGTACGTGTACAAGAGAAACGCGCATCGCTCGGCCCCCGACCTCGCACCGTAACCGGGAACTCCCCGAAATTTTCCTCCCCCTCGCTTCTACCACGGTTTTTTCCGTCATGGACGGCCCAAAGAATGTCATGCAGCTGCGTCTCCGTCCCGCCCAGGACGAAAAGCCCATTTTCTGTCATGATTTTTTGTCATAGAAGTAGGAGCCCACCACATCTATTATGATACCGGGTTTTGTCAGAATTATCGTCATAGAAGTGTCATATGTATGACAAAAAAAATTCGTACGGCCCAAAATGTCACTGATGTGTCTTTTTTTTGTAGTGGATAGTCCTATTATCTTTTTGAATTCTCTAAACTACACTATATCAGAGAAGTTTGCTCTTATTAAGGATTATATTGATGGGTTGCCTTCTACCGTTTCATATGATGATTTTGATAGATATAATATGCATGTGCTTGCTGGTCCTACGTTCAATTATTATGAGAGAGGAACTATATCTCCACCTTTCTATGTTCCCAACATGGTAAAATTGCAAGAAACTGTTTATACTATGCATTGGCCTTTACTATGTGTGCAGGAATTGTTCTTTTATGACATGCCGATGCATAGGAAGAGAGTTAGACTTCGTCATTGCTGGATATATGTTGCTTTGTGCTCACTACTAAATGCCAAATCATTGCTAATTAAAATTGGCTTTGATATACCTCGGGATCCGGGTGGATTCACTACTTGAGCACTATATGCCTAGCTTAATGGCTTTAAAGAAAGCGCTGCCAGGGAGACAACCCGGAAGTTTTAGAGAGTCATTTATTTCTGTTGAGTGCTTTTATATAGTTTAAAAACAAAAAAAATAAAAGAGGGGAACCCAAAACTTTCCAAAAAGAAAAGTGAAAGTGAGATAGACGAGCATTGTGAAAGTGGGGGACGTCCTTGAACTTTGTTCATGCCCATGGAAACTTTGTGAATCTTAATTACAGAAAATTTTCAACAAAAATAATTATCCCCTTGTACAATTCCATTGTATTATAAAAATAATGTGCCAAGGTTTGCCTTTAGGATGTTTACAATGCTTGTTGGTTTGTACGGTGCAGGACAGAAACTTTGTCTGTAGTGCACGATTTTTAGTTTTTTACTGGAACATCAAACGGTTCTGATTCTTTTTGCACTGTCTTTATATACAAATTTTTTATTTTTCCTAACTTTGGAAGAATTTTTAAAGTATCAGAAGTATGGTGAATGTTCATATTATTACAGACTGTTGTGTTTTAGACAGGTTCTGTTTTTGATGCATAGTTAGCTTGTTTTGATGAAACTATCAATTCCTATCAGTGGATTAATGAAAGTGCAACTATCCCTTGGTGGTTTTGGTAATTCCTAACAACATATAGCTCATTGAGCTAACATTATTCCAATATGAATATTTCAGAAAAGCTCAATGGATGGCATGGCATGGATGAGGAAAGTGGATCCCTCAAAATTATAAGGACAAAGGATTGGCTCAAGCTTCAAGAACAAGACTCTACATTTTATATTTTAGTGATCCAAGATCACATCGAGTCCATAGGAAAAGCCAATAATATTAAGGAGGGATGAGGTGTTGCTTAATGAGCCTCTTGCTTCATGTTCTTAGTGATATGCTCCAAAATCCTCAACTACCTTTCCATATCCACATATGACCCAAACCTAAAGTCAAACTCGGCCCCACCGATTCTTTCTATCCGGAGCCACCGAGTTTCACATGTCATAGCCACTGCCACAAACCCTAGCAAATCGGTCTCACCGATAGGGATCTCGGTCTCACCGAGATGGGATTGCAATTTCTTTGTTTCCCTTCGTAACTTTTCAGTCCAATCGAAGTGAGTGATCGGTCCCACCGAGATTGCAATGTAAACTCACTGTTTCCCTTTCGTAACATTTCGGTCTCACCGAAAAGAGCGAATCGGTCCCACCGAGTTTACCTGACCAACTCTCTTGTTAGCTTATCACCAAAATCGGTCTCACCGAGTTTGTGTAATCGGTCACACCGAGATTACGTTATGCCCTAACCCTAACCATATCGGTCCTACCGAGTTGCATCTCAGTCCCACCGAAAATCCTAACGGTCACTAGGTTTGCTAAATCGGTCCGACCGAGTTTAATGATTCGGTCCCACCGAGTTTAGCAGATTGTGTGTAACGTAAGATTTTGTGTGGAGGCTATATATACCCCTCCACCCACTCTTCATTCGTGGAGAGAGCCATCAGAACATACCTACACTTCCAATACACATTTTCTGATAGAGAACCACCTACACTTGTGTTGAGCTCAAGATATTCCATTCCTACCATATGAATCTTGATCTCTAGCCTTCCCCAAGTTGCTTTCCACTCAAATCTTCTTTCCACCAAATCCAAATCCTGTGAGAGAGAGTTGAGTGTTGGGGAGACTATCATTTGAAGCACAAGAGCAAGGAGTTCATCATCAACACACCATTTGTTACTTCTTGGAGAGTGCTGTTTCCTAGATTGGCTAGGTGTCACTTGGGAGCCTCCGACAAGATTGTGGAGTTGAACCAAGGAGTTTGTAAGGGCAAGGAGATCGCCTACTTCGTGAAGATCTACCGCTAGTGAGGCAAGTCCTTCGTGGGCGACGGCCATGATGGAATAGACAAGGTTGCTTCTTCATGGAACCTTCGTGGGTGGAGCCCACCATGGACTCATGCAACCGTTACCCTCCGTGGGTTGAAGTCTCCATCAACGTGGATGTACGATAGCACCACCTATCGGAACCACGCCAAAAACATCCGTGTCTCCAATTGCGTTTGAATCCTCCAAACCCTTCCCTTTACATTCTTGCAAGTTGTATGCTTTACTTTCCGCTGCTCATATACTCTTTTGCATGCTTGCTTGAATTGTGTGAGATTGCTTGACTTGTGTTAAAATTGCTAAAATCTGCCAAGAACTAAAATTGGGAAAATGATAGATTTTTATTTGGTCAAGTAGTCTAATCACCCCCCCTCTAGACATACTTCCGATCCTACAAGTGGTATCAGAGCTTTGGTCTCCATTTGTGTTGATTTCCATAGCTTTTGGTGGTCATAGCCTTGGTTTCACAACCTAAGAGAGTATGGCGTCTAGCGAGGGAAATTATCATCGTAGAGGTCCTTACTTTGATGGTACTAATTTTGCTAGTTGGGAGCATAAAATGAAAATTCATATTCTTGGACATAACCCCGCCGTTTGGGCTATTGTGTGTGTTGGTTTGCAAGGTGACTTCTTCAATGGGAAAGAACCAAACCGTGAAGCTACCACGGAAGAGTTGAAGATGCTACAATACAACGCTCAAGCTTGTGATATTCTCTTCAACGGATTGTGCCCCGAAGAATTCAACAAAATCAGCCGTCTTGAGAATGCAAAGGAAATTTGGGATACTTTGATTGATATGCACGAAGGTACCGACTCCGTCAAGGAATCCAAATTGGATGTGCTTCAAAGTCAACTTGACAAGTTCAAAATGAAGGATGGTGAAGGTGTCGCTGAAATGTACTCTAGGCTTGCTCTTATCACAAATGATATTGCCGGCTTAGGGAGTGAAGAGATGACCGATAGATTCATCATCAAGAAGATCCTAAGAGCCTTGGATGGAAAATATGACACCGTGTGCACATTGATCCAAATGATGCTAAATTACAAAGATCTCAAGCCAATGGAAGTTATCGGAAGAATTGTTGCTCATGAGATGTCACTCAAGGATAAAGAGGAACTTCACAACAAATCAAGTGGTGCTTACAAAGCATCATGTGAAGCCCCCACATCATCAAGTGAGAAGAAAATCTTCAATGAAGAATTAAGCTTAATGGTGAAGAACTTCAACAAGTTCTACAAGAGTAGAAGCAAAGATAGAAGCTCCAAGTCAAGGTCCTATAATGACAAAAGATCTTCTAGTCAAGAGCGAAACTGTTACAATTGTGGAAGACACAGACACTATTCAAATGAGTGTATGGCTCCCTACAAGAAAAGAGAAGACTCTCCCAAAAGAAGAAGCCGAAGAGAGGAATCACCATCTAGAGAAAGAAGGAGTAGAGATGATCGTTATGAACGAAGATACTCACGGAGAAGCAAGGATTCGGAAAGAAAGGAAAAGTCATCAAGGAGCTACACAAAACGAAGACATCAAGCTCATGTTGGTGAATGGGTATCCGACTCCGACTCCGACAACCACTCCAAAAGAAGTTATCACTCCGATTCCGAATATACTCAAGATGAAGGTGTTGCCGGTCTAGCACTTGTGTCAACCAACTCCTACGACATATTTGACTCACCAAATGAAGGAGTTGGAACATGCTTCATGGCTAAAGGCCCAAAGGTATCACACCCCGAGTATGTTGATTTCAATAGTGATGAAGATGACTTGTTAGGTGATGATGATTTACTTGTTGACAACTCTAGTGATGAATACTATGATGATACGTCAATTAATCATGCTAATCAAGATAAAACGAATGACAATGATAAGGAGAAGATTGAGGCTCTAACTAAAGAACTAAACACTCTTAAGTTAGCTCATGAAACTATCTTAGGAGATCATCGAGAACTTTTAAGAACATATGAGAAATTACGCTTTGAAAAGCTCAACCTTGAGCAAGAGCATGAGTTCTTAAAAGCTATCAATGATGATCTTCGTAAGAAAAGTTCTTCTTACATTGCCAAGCGTTTACTCTTATCCACTTACATGCCTCAAGTCAAGTCTAGTAACAAGAACAAAAAGGATTCTTCCTCTAGCAGTAAAAATGATCATGTTAAATCCAATATTGTTGCTTCTAGTAGTTCTCTTGATTCCACTAATGATTCTCTTAGCCAAGTTACACTTGAGCAAGAAAATAGCCTATTGAAGGGAATTATAGAGAAAGGAGTGTACAAGAGCCTTGCCGGGAGTAAGCAATTCGAGGAAATTGTACGCAAGCAAGGAAGGCACCGGAAGAATCAAGGTGTTGGTTTTCAACGAAAGTTCAATGCCAATGGAGTTGAGTGGGAAGAAGATCAATACCCCAAGACAAAGTTTTTTCCTCAACAAGAGAAGTATGATCCTACTTCTTTCAAAGGGACACAAGCTCAAGATGATCTTCCACCACAAGACTATAAGCAAAAAGGTAAGGACAAGCTTCAAGAGGAAATTGATGCATTTGAAGAAGCTCCTAAGACCTTAGTCAAGTGGATTCCCAAGACTACTTCAAGTTCCACTTCATCAAGTACGACTACAACTCCAAGGATTCCCATCAAGATGGTGTGGATCCAAAAGAAGAAGAACTAGAGAGTTCTTGAGGGTGACTCCGCCAACATACTTCACTTTTATCATTTTGGCAAGAACAAGTGCAATCAACTTCTACATCTTGCACTAGTTCAAGGAGTCACAAACCCTCTTGTTGGTAAGTCAAGGGAAAAGGTAACCTAAAAGCTTTCATAGACGTCATCTTGTGTGTGCATCACTCTATGTCTATGGATATCCTTGTATGTTCCTTGTGGGACTAACCCATGTAGGTATTGAAAGTGCAATTCACTCCAATGGATAGCTCCAGTTGATCTACATCAACATTGAGCATCCACATCTTCAACATCTACATGAAGTCATCATCGACAAAACCCAAGGTTAGTTCATCCCTCTTAGGGGGGATATCACATCTAGGGGGAGATTTACTCTAAGAATTGAGCTAAAGCAACTCTAATGATGTGAACACAACAATGCTTTATGTAAAAGTGGTAACCCCACTTGTGCTTAAACGATGAGTATGACCTATGATCAAATGTTCTCATTTGACTTCTAAGTCAATATACTCATATATAGATGACCTAGTCATCGCCAATTGCTTGATAGATGCTAGATTGGTTGTGCATGCTTTGCCACATACTTCAATTGCCATTTCATTGTGTGAGCATGTTGAGAGCATATTTTACTCATTCAAGGACATCCACTTGTTGTTTTGATTGATTGGCTTTCTTTTTCCTTGCCAAGTGGATGGACAAGAATGCCTAAGAACCTTCTCTAGCTATCTATGCTTTTCTCATCTCAAACTCTATTCATGCTACATCAAAAAAATTGATCAAGTCAGATTCAAACCACTCTGTGTGAGGAGCACTCGGAGTCCCCGATTTGTCATAGATTTAAACTTCCAAAACTTCTTTGTGCTTTTCGGTCTGACCGATTCCTTCATTTCGGTCATACCGAGATCACTAAGTCGATCTAGATTTTCACCTCGGTGCAACCGATTTGAACTTTTCGGTCACACCGAGTTGCTATAACTGTCAACAGTTATGCATCTCGGTGCCACCGAGTTGTTCCACTCGGTCACACCGACAGGGTCGGGCTATATATACTCGCAGGCAAAATTTTGGAAATTTCTCCGAAACCTCTTCGCCCGCGCATAGCTCGCTCTGCCTCCTGGGTCTCCGGATCGTCCTCCTCATCGCCAGCCGCCTCCAGTCGCTGGTCTCCGCCGCCGTCAACGGAATTTCGTCTCCGCCGTTGCCGCCGTAGCGAGTCCGCCGCCGAACTAGGGTATGGACTCGATCATAGTGCTATTCCCCATCCAATTCCTAGCACATTGTGTTCTTTATGAATCTTGCTACGATTGAAACACTCCTATCCAGTCAAAACAATCCTTAGAATAGTTGAGATTCGAAAATTTAGGTTTAGGTTTCCGCCGAAACCATCTCGGACCCACCGGGTTGCGGAACTCGGTTCCACCGATTCGGCCACGGCCATTGCACATGTGGTTATCGGTCTGACCGAGAATTACAAATCGGTGAGACTGAGTTCAGGACTTTGTGAAACCCTAGCAGTCTCGGTGCCACCGAACTGTGACTCGGTCTGACCGAGTTCACTAGTTTTGGTTCCAATAGCTGCTTCGGTATCACCGAGTTTGCAAATCGGTCGATCCGAAATGCTTTCTGTGAAAAACTAAAACTAACTTTTTGACTCATTCTTTTGCAAAAATCTCTGCATTTTGTGATGCTCATCCACTCTATCTCATCTATAAACTATTCACAGGGTCAGCAGTCTAAACTTCAACATGTCTGATCAGAGTGATAGCCAGAACAGATCTGAGGAGCAGGCTCATTTGAGTGAGGGCACTAGTCCCTCTAGCAGTTCTGATGAGGGTAGTAGGAGCACCCCAAGCAATCTGCCTAAAGCTACCACTAGAGCAAGCAAGAAGAGAACCTCTGAATCAGAGGATGAGGACTATGTGGCAGAAGAGGAAGCCACATCCGAGAAAAAGGTGCTCAAGAAAGAGTCTGGCTCAGCTGCAGCCACAAAGCCAGGACTGAAAATCAAAAGGACAGCAGGGAGACAGCCAATGTCCAAAGCCAGATCATCCTCTCAGAATCCCTCCAAGTAAACTAGAGAAGATGAGGCTGTGAAGGAAAAGAAGGAAAGAAAAAGGGGCAGATGGTGCAAGAAGGTTGATCCAATGGCTGAGTTTGAAAAGCATTCCTTAGATGAGGAAGAGGAAGAAGAGGTTGCTGCACTAGCACCTAAGGCACAGAAACTCATGGGAGATGCCAAGAGGTCAGGGGCTACTGCATCCAAGCCCAAGGAAGCACCCAAAGCTGCATCTAAACCCAAGAGTGCACCGAAGAGAAACACCAGAAACATATCTGCTGCTGAAAAGAACAAGGCCCCAGTGCCTGACATTGCTGAAGAAGAAGAAGGTCAAGTGCTCAGGAAGCTTAAGCCCAAGATCCCAGACCACAATGATGCTCATCCTGTGGCCAAGGACATGAAAATTAGAAGAGATTCAGGGCTGAAGAAGTGGAGAGAAGCAGATCCATATGCTTCAAGGAGAAGAACTACTGTGGATTACAGGTTTCACACCAAGGAACAGCAGGATTTCTATGAGATAGTGCTGCTAGATAAGAAGCCTATAGTATGTGACATGAGATGGGTAGATTGGGAATACATCAAGGAAAATGAAGAGCACTATCCTGGAGTGTATGACAGCTTCAAGGGTTGTGGAGTTGCATACTTTGTTGGGCAGAAGCTCACAAACTGGAATCAAGAGCTATTCATGCAATTCTACTCGACAACACACTTCTATCCAGATGGCAGGATTGTGTGGATGTCAGAAGGAACCAGATATCAGTCAACAGTTGCTAAGTGGGCACAGCTCATCAATGCCCCAGAAGAGCAGGAAGATGACCTGGACATATATGCAAAGAAGAAGATGGATCACAATTCCATGTCCAACATGTACAAGGAGATCCCAAACAAGGCACTTGATACTTTCAAGTTTGGCTCAGTGCATTATCTTCTGTCAGGGCTGCCCACTATTAATTGGATTCTGAGGCATACCCTATTGCCCAAGTCAGGTGATCACAAGATGATCCAAGGCCATGCAATAAACATGCTCCACATATTTGATGTGCCATAGAAGTTCAAGGTGATGAGCCTCATGGTAGAGACCATTAAGAGGACAACAACTGATCAAAAGAGGAGCTGTGGATATGCCCCACAAATTCAAGAGATAATAAACTCAAAGATGGGCACAGGCACATACCTGCTGTACAAGGAACACCTGCCCATCCATCCAGACTTTGAAGACAATCAGGTTATCATGAACAAGGATGAACCATCATCTGCACATGCTCAAGCAAAGAAGGAGAAGGCAAAGATGGAGAAAGCTGCCAAGATGCCAACTCAAGAGGAGGCATCTGAGTATTTCTTGAAGAACAAGCAGGAGCAGCTCAGTTACCTGATAGCATCCACTCTGAGGATTGAGAAAGGACTGGCCACACTGACTCAAAACCAAGAGAGTTTGGAAAGAATCATGGAACAAAAGTTCTATGACCTAGATGTGAAGGTGACAGAGGTCCAGTCTGCTGTGGAACAACTACAAGAAGATATGCAGGAGAGGAAGGGCAAGACCACAACTGATGCATTTGCCAGGGTGCCCAGAGCTCAGAGATCATCTGCAGTGCCAGTTCCTGACACCAAAGCCACCACTTCTGCACCAGCTACAGCTTCAGTTCCACCAGCTACAACTCCTACCCTAGCAGCTCCAACCACTTCTACCGAAGCCTTCGTCCTTGGCGTTATCCGGACTCCACCAACTGAAGACCAAGCCGAAGAGTCGTTTAGTCCTATGCATTTTCTATGAACTTTTTGGTAACTTGTTGCCAAAGGTGGAGAAAAATGTATAGATCATAGGCTTCGAGAGAGATAGTCTGCATTTGTTCTCTCTTGTCTTTTGGTTGAACTTTATTTTCTTTTGAGTTCTTGAGATACTATGCCGTAATTTGTGAGACATTGATGATCATGTGTTTGATCATAAGCTACACTTAATGCTTGTTGGATGTTATTATCAGTTTATCTTTATGTTGATCATTCACTTTGCTTGGTGATGAGTGCATGCATTTAATTCTTATCATTTTGAGCACTCCACCAAGATGTATGTGACATGGAAGAGTAACCCATGATCCTAACTCATTGTGCATTTGCAGTCCAAAGCAAATCTTAAATATGCACAAATTTAGGGGGAGCTCTTACTTATCACATAGTTCTCAAAGCGACGATAAATTCCATTCTTATTATCATTTGTCAAAGCTTTGATCTATATGTTGTCATCAATTACCAAAAAGGGGGATATTGAAAGTGCAACTATCCCTGGGTGGTTTTGGTAATTCCTAACAACATATAGCTCATTGAGCTAACATTATTCCAAGATGAATATTTCAGAAAAGCTCAATGGATGGCATGGCATGGATGAGGAAAGTGGATCCCTCAAAATTATAAGGACAAAGGATTGGCTCAAGCTTCAAGAACAAGACTCTACATTTTATATTTTAGTGATCCAAGATCACATTGAGTCCATAGGAAAAGACAATACTATTAAGGAGGGATGAGGTGTTGCTTAATGAGCCTCTTGCTTCATGTGCTTAGTGATATGCTCCAAAATCCTCAACTACCTTTCCATATCCACATATGACCCAAACCTAAAGTCAAACTCGGCCCCACCGATTCTTTCTATCCGGAGCCACCGAGTTTCACATGTCATATCCACTGCCACAAACCCTAGCAAATCGGTCTCATCGATAGGGATCTCGGTCTCACCGAGATGGGATTGCAATTTCTCTGTTTCCCTTCGTAACGTTTCGGTCCAACCGAAGTGAGCGATCGGTCCCACCGAGATTGCAATGTAAATTCACTGTTTCCCTTTCGTAACATTTCGGTCTCACCGAAAAGAGCGAATCGGTCCCACAGAGTTTACCTGACCAACTCTCTGGTTAGCTTATTACCAAAATCGGTCTCACCGAGTTTGTGTAATCGGTCACACCGAGATTACTTTATGCCCTAACCCTAACCATATCGGTCCTACCGAGTTGCATCTTAGTCCCACCGAAAATACTAACGGTCACTAGGTTTGCTAGATCGGTCCGACCGAGTTTAACGATTCGGTCCCACCGAGTTTAGCAGATCGTGTGTAACGGTTAGATTTTGTGTGGAGGCTATATATACCCCTCCACCCACTCTTCATTCGCGGAGAGAGCCATCAGAACATACCTACACTTCCAATACACATTTTCTGATAGAGAACCACCTACACTTGTGTTGAGCTCAAGATATTCCATTCCTACTGAGGGAGTCCTGGATTACGGGGTGTTCGGATAGCCGAACTATACCTTCAGCCGGACTCCAGGACTATGAAGATACAAGATTGAAGACTTCGTCCCGTGTCCGGAAGGTTCTTTCCTTAGCGTGGAAGGCAAGCTAGGCGTGCGGATATTCAATATCTCCTACCAATGTAACCGACTCTGTGTAACCCTAACCCTATCCGGTGTCTATATAAACCGGAGGGTTGTAGTCCGTAGGACGAATACATCATAACCATCATCATACTCATAGGCTAGCTTCTAGGGTTTAGCCTCCTCGATCTCGTGGTAGATCTACTCTTGTACTACCCATATCATCAATATTAATCTAGCAGGAGTAGGGTTTTACCTCCATCGAGAGGGCCCGAACCTGGGTAAAATAAAGTGTCCCTTGTCTCCTGTTACCATCCGACCTTGACGCACAGTTCGGGACCCCTTACCCGAGATCTGCCGGTTTTGACACCGACATTGGTGCTTTCATTGAGAGTTCCTCTGTGCCGTCGCGATCAGGAAGGATGCCTTTTCCCGTCTTTAAAGACGGCGCCGTCATTGAGGGAGCTTTGGCTATTGGCCAAACCCTCTGGCTGGGTGGTTTTCTCATGACCGCCCATTCGGCCATTACACCGATGGTGACCTCTCGGGTCATCGAAAGCAATCTCCGCGTCAGCTCGGAATTGGCCGAGCAGCTAGATCCGGTGGAGCTCTCCTCCATAAACGAGCTCCTGGATCGCATCGCCGCCTTGGGGGTCGCTACAAACTACGACCAGGTTGGGCCTAAACCCGATCTAAGGGAAATCAACTCTCCCCAAGCCACCCATCATGTTGCTGTGGTGGAAACACGATGCGGCGACCCTTCATCGATCTTGAGACGTCCGAATTCCGGAACCCTCCATGCCGGATATTCACGGAGCGGAGGATACAATCCGAGACCTGGGCTTGGAACCAGGCGAACCGGATAACATACAAGACTCCGAATCTCAGAATCCGGAGGTTGTTCGGCTTCCGAACAGCAAACCGGGCGAAGTATCAGATTTAATGAATTCCGCCCGGCCGATCTCAAGCGATCTCTCCCAAATCAAGCAGATGCCCTAAGAAACAGTACATCATTACTGGGCTAGATTCCTCCTACTTATGAACAGGATAAAGGACTGCCACAAGGGAGACGCGATTTCAATCTTCTGCAGTAACTGCACGGACAAGGGGATACTCAATGCCATAAGTCATCGTAATATTACGCGCTTTGCTGACTTGGCGTCCATAATACAAAAATACTGTGCGATGGAAAGTGCTTGGAAAACCGAAATTAAATTTTGGGATAATCCGGCCTTGAATAGCAATCCCGTCCGAATCAAAAGGGCGCACTACAGCAAGGCGCCCGGATTAAATAAAAAATCAAAACCCTCTAGGGGGCATGGAACCGTGCTAGAAAAGTGGCTCGATGGACCCTGCAAGATTCATAGTGCAGAGGATGCCACCCCAACTCACAGCCTTAGGGCATGTTGGATACTCCGGCAGGTGGCCAAAATTGGCGAGGACCTCCTAAATCCAGAGGTCGAAGGAAACCAGCCCGAGAATTTCAGTACCGTTCTCACAATCTCTGAGACTTTCGCACCAAATAACATGCGAAAAAGAACACTTCGCAGCCTCGCCGAAGTCTACCAAGTAGCGACAATAAATCCATGGAGCAATACTGCCATCACCTTCAATGCGAGCGACGAACCTAAATTTCGAACAGCCAGAGCGCCAGCCGCATTGGTTCTCAGTCCCATAGTGGACGGCTATCGCCTCGCAAAGGTACTTAAGGACGGAGGCAGCGGATTGAACCTCATCTACGAGGAAACCCTCCAAAAGATGGAAATAGACTGGAACCGCATAGAGCGAAGCACCACAACCTTTAGAGGAATAATCCCCAGTCAGGAAGCGCGCTGTACCGGAAAGATCACGCTAGACGTGGTATTCGGCTCTCCGGATAATTACAGGTCCGAGCAAATCACGTTCCAAGTGGCCCCGTTCAAAAGCGGATATCACGCTATATTAGGACGAGAGGCATTCACTGTTTTCCAAGCCATACCCCATTACGGGTACATGAAGCTTAAGATGCCTGGGCCGAACGGAATCATTACTCTCGCTAGTGATCCGGACATAGCACTCCGTGCCGAAAACAAGACAGCCGCATTGGCCCTCGAGGCACTATCCGAAGCCTTAGCGGCCGAAGAACTGACGGCGCTGCGGTCCACGGTTAACAGGGATGATGTGATACTCGATAAGAGATCCAAATCCACATCCTTCAAGCCAGCAGACGAAATAGTCAAATTCCAGGTCCACCCAATGGACCCCACTAAAACAGCCTCCATCGGAGCACAACTGAACCCTGATATAGACGCCGCACTGCGCGAGTTCCTACAAGAGAACTGGGACATTTTCGCCTGGCACCCTTCAGATACACCAGGAATCCCACGCAGGCTCGCCGAGCACAGCTTAAATATCCAGAAAGGATTCAAACCTATCAAACAAGCCCTTCGGCGTTTCTCCGAGCCAAAGAGACAGGCTATGGGAGAGGAGTTGGCCAAACTATTGGAAGCCGGATTCATTAGAGATATAAAACACCCGGATTGGCTAGCAAACCTGGTAATGGTACAAAAGAAGGACAAATCCTGGCGCCTGTGTGTTGACTTCAAAGACCTTAATAAGGCCTTCCCAAAGGATCCCTTTCCCCTCCGTCGAATTGATCAAATCATCGATGCCACTGCAGGACACGATTCCCTGTGTTTCCTCGACGCATACTCCGGTTACCATCAAATAAAGATGGCAGAATCCGACCAAGCTGCAACAACATTCATCATGCCGTACGGTCCGTTCTGCTTCAACACAATGCCCTTTGGGCTCAAAAACGCCGGCGCGACATATCAGCGCATCATTCAAACATGTCTGGCAAACCAGATCGGCAAAACAGTGGAGGCGTACATAGATGATGTGGTCGTTAAATCAAGACACGTCGAATCTCTAGTAGACGACTTGAGACTTACATTCGACAACCTGCGAAAATACGACATCAAGCTCAATCCGGAAAAATGTGTTTTTGGCGTCCCAGCCAGAAAGCTCCTGGGCTTCATTGTATCCGGCAGAGGAATTGAAGCAAATCCAGCTAAAATCCGAGCTCTGTCACAATTGGATGTCCCAAAAGATCTCAAGCAAATTCAAAAACTCACCGGATGAGTGGCGGCCTTAAGCCGCTTCATCTCCCGCTTGGGAGAAAAGGCACTACCCCTTTACCGCCTCCTAAGGCGCACCGAACACTTCGAGTGGACAGACGTAGCCACGGCCGGACTCGAGGAAATAAAGGCCATCTTGGCAACAAACCCCGTCCTGGCCGCGCCGAATACCGGCGAACCCATGATGTTATACATTGCCGCAACTCATCAAGTTGTAAGCGCCGTACTAGTCGTCGAACGGGTATCGGACGGACACAAACTACCCCTTCAAAGGCCGGTTTACTACGTGTCCACTGTCCTCACACCATGCAAATCACGGTACCCGCATTACCAAAAGATTGCATATGCGGTGTTTATGGCATCCCGGAAGCTACGACACTACTTTCAAGAGTGTTCTATAACAGTAGCCTCGGAAGTACCACTCAATGATATTATCAACAACCGCGATGCAACGGGCCGGATAGCAAAATGGGCCATAGAGCTCCTCCCATTCGATATAACCTACAAACCACGACGAGCCATTAAATCACAAGTCCTAGCCGACTTCGTTGCCGAATGGACAGAGGCCGAACTCCCTAAAGAGTACGGCACATACTCAAACTGGATCATGCACTTCGACGGCTCCAAAATGTTGGCCGGACTGGGGGCTGGCGTTGTTCTGACGTCCCCTACAGGAGATACAGTCCAATATGTACTCCAAATCATGTACACGGACTCCAACAATGCAGCCGAATACGAGGCCCT
Organism: Aegilops umbellulata; assembly: GCA_032464435.1. Taxonomy (NCBI): domain Eukaryota; kingdom Viridiplantae; phylum Streptophyta; class Magnoliopsida; order Poales; family Poaceae; genus Aegilops; species Aegilops umbellulata. Next base: position 365,441,067 of record CP136054.1, on the reverse strand, counting down.
CCTACATGGTCTCCGGATGGCAGTATCCATGGGCATTCAACGCCTGGAAGTACGCGGGGATTCAAACCTCGCGATATCCCAAATAAATGGCGACTTCGACGCCAAAGACCCAAAAATGGCAGCTTATCGCAATGCCGTACTAAAAATGTCAGCTCGGTTCGAGGGACTGGAGTTCCACAACATAGCCCGAGAAAATAATCAGGCAGCGGACGTCCTGGCACGCATTGGAGCAAAATGAGACGCAGTCCCCCCCAACATCTTCTCAGAAAGATTATTCAAACCATCCGTAACATGGGAGGGGAACACTCGAATAATAGCCCGGGCATAACCGCACAACCCAATGCCGAACAATCAGACATAATCGGTGGCCCCGCCACCGAAATCACACCCTCAGCCCACGCAATAATGGCGGTCATCGCCCCGTGGACGGAACCATTCCTAGCCTACCTTACTAAGGCAGGAACTCCCCGAGGACCAAAACGAGGCACGCTGCATAGTGCAGCGATCTAAAGCCTATAAAGTCCACGAGGGAGAGCTATATAAGAAAAGCACTGCAGGAGTCCTTCAAAGGTGTATCTCCGAAGAGGAAGGGCGGAGTCTGTTGGCTCAAATTCATGCCGGACTCGGTGGCCATCACGCCGCGGCTCGGTCCCTTGTAAGCAAGGCTTTCCGTACGGGCTTCTATTGGCCGACGGCTCGAGCAGACGCTCAGGACCTAGTCAAACGATGCGTCGGTTGCCAGCTCTTTGCCAACCAAAGCCATATGCCACCCAACGCCCTCCGAACTATCCCCATCACTTGGCCTTTTGCGGTCTGGGGGCTCGATATGGTGGGACCCCTTAAAGGCGGAACCCACAAGAAAAAATACTTATTGGTCATGGTGGATAAATTCACCAAATGGATAGAAGCCAAGCCTGTCAAGACGGCCGAATCCGGACCTGTGATAGACTTCGTATCCGGGGTCGTACACCGTTATGGTGTCCCCCATAGCATTATCACCGATAATGGCACAAACTTCACCTCTGATGAAGTAAAGCTGTGGTGCAAAAACATGGGCATTAAGCTCGACTATGCTTCTGTCTATCACCCACAAACTAACGGGCAGGTCGAACGTGCAAATGGTCTCATTATGAGCGGCATCAAACCCAGACTAGTGCGTTCCCTCAAGGAATCCAATATGCACTGGGTAGAGGAGCTCGACTCCGTACTCTGGGGGCTGCGAACCACGCCAAATCGCACCACCGGATTCACACCATTCTTTATGGTGTACGGCGCTGAGGCGGTTCTACCCTACGACATAATTCATGACTCACCTCGAGTGCGCATGTACGAAGAAAGAGAAGCCGAGCTCGATCGGCAGGACGACTTGGACGCTTTAGAGGAGGAGCGAGACGTGGCTAAATCCCGTTCCGCATTCTATCAACAGCAAGCTCGAAGATATCAAAGCAGAGATGTACGCGCCAAAAATTACAATGTTGGTGAACTAGTTCTACGCCTGCCGGATAAGCAAAAGAACAAACTAAAGCCCAAATGGGAAGGTCCATTCATAATCGACAAAGTCCTAACTGGTGGAGCGTACCGCCTGCGAGATGCGTCGGACAACCGACTCAAACCGAACCCATGGAACGCCACACGTCTCCGAAGATTCTATGCCTAGCGCCGGACTCTGTGTTTGTCTCCTTCCTCTGTCCATTATTTACATTTATACCTTTTTTTTACTTTGTCTCCTACTCTTTTCTTTTCTAGCCCTTAAAAGGCTCATTATGTGACACGCTATCCGCACTCCTTAAACCTGGGGGCTTCTTTAACAGAAGCTTGTCTATATGGGTTTCACACCCAACGCATGCGTCAGACTTCCGCATGCACCTTTTCTTCGCCATTATATGCATCGATATGACTTAAGTTTTGGCCAAGCTGGGTTGCCTGGCTCCTGTGCTTACCCCTACGTTCCCGATTGTTCGGCTAGGCGGTAAAGGGAGCACCTCTGCGATTATTACTGCCGGATAAGCCGGATGTGTACCTCAGACTGGGTGAAGCCGAAAGCTAGCGTTCTTAAGGGAATATTCGGTCGGTGAACTAAAGATGAACCTTTTTATTTTATACATGCCCCCAGATGATCTTCTGAATTTGCAGTCCGGACGTGCACTTTAGGGCACGCCACCCCAGCGAAAGGAACCCTTAACGGAACTATTCTCTCTGGAAGATGTTTCTTACTAACCATGTAATATAACATAACTAGTTGGGCACTTGTCTGATAAAGCACTAATGACCCCTACGCCTGGTCTCCATGCATACCCCGGCTTTTATATAGCCGTTATGGTATTCGGACACACTCCGGACCGTCAGGTCCCGAGGTCGAAGCGAAAAGGTCGGCAACGACAAACGATCTACAATCCGGCTAGAAGGCATTACACATGTCAATTATAAATTACATAGTCATCTTGACTGATCGTATTCCTCCTCTATACCATCTAACAGGCTGTCTAATTTACAGTCCTGCTGGGAATACTTTGCGGCCAGCTCTACCTGGCCATACACCAAGCTCACAGGGATCTCCTTCCCGTCAGGCCCCACTGGTCCGACCTCGGCCATATGATTGGGGTCAAACTTCGTAAAGCGGGTCTTCACCATGGCCCAGGCCTCCCTCGTGCCTTGTCAGCAGGCTGATATCTTCCACAACCGGATGCGCCGCCGAGCTCCCGTCAGCTTCTCCGCAAGCTCTCCAAGGCCCTCGGGCATGGAGTGGGCAGGCCATAAGGCTCGGGCAACCCCTTGTATTGCCTGCCGAATTCGTTCGTGCAGTTGCAGGAGTTCGGGGAGAAGGTCACCCGTAGAACCGGGCATCTCCTCTGCAGGACGACCTGTGAGCATACCTACAGACATAATTCTGTTATTCGTCTTCCTCGCCGAACCCCTTTTTCAAGAGTTCGCTCAAGCACTTACTAAATATGCCGCGTCGAAGACGCTGATTCTCCTTCGTGGAGTCAGATAGCTGGCCACGAACGTCTTTCAGTTCAACATCCAGCGTGGTGTTGGCATCCTGAAGATCATTCTTCTCTCGCCTCACCCTTGTCAACGTACTCTCGCCAGCCTTTAACTGGCGTAAGAGTTGTTGCCTCTCCGGATCTAGTCCGGCACCATCTGCAACATTAATTGTCAGATTCGCACACAAGCCGCGCAATACTAATCTCTCACAGTATATCGTACCTGAGGGGGTCCCTTTGGGCTTCCCTGTTGTGGCTAGTGCGGCCTCTAGTTGGGCCTTGCACTTTTCCAGCTCCTGGGACAGCACGGTGTTCTTCTCAGTAAGAACCTACATATGATTCTTAAATCAGTTAGTTTAACTGTTTCAAGTCTCGGGGGCTACTGGTATATATATATATATATATTTAATTTTTCTTACCCGTATGTCTTTCACATACTGCTCCGTGGCTTTGGCTAAACCATCTTGAGCAGCACGAAGGTACGCATCTCCCGAATTGAAGGCGTCTAAGGCCTCTCGGGAGAAACAAGCGTCGCGTAGGACTGTCCGGCGACGCTTATGGTTCATGGCGCTCTCCACTTCTGAATTTGTGGCAGATAGCCGGTCCGCGTCCTCTGTTGGAGGAGCGTCCGGCGCAAGCCTGGTGTTCGTCCCCGCCTCCGGACCAGACGTTGGAGCCTGGCTGGTAGAGGCGTGGTTGGCGGCCCCTCCGGATATAGTCCGGCGAGGCCTCTTCGTCCTGGAAACAGTACGGATGTTAACATGCCTTGACAGAATAACGCTAGGGAGACAGAGGGCGCGTTATACCTTTGTGCCGAACTCTCCGTCCGGACATCATCCCTTTTTACCCCACGGGGCCCGGCGGCTCCTCGTTGGCTAGCCGCCGCAGGTTCGGCCTCCCTCCTCGGAAATCTCCCCTGTAAAATACGGTTGTCGTCAGAAACACCGGAATATGTGAGGACGGAATCTCTCTTGCGGGAATAAACACTCCGGTTTCTCTCACCTGGGAGGCCGGGATTAACCCAGGATAATCAGCCATAATGGCCACCAAGGTATTATCCTTGCTTAACTGGTGGAACACCCCGTCGATAAGCTCCACCGATATGTCCGGATCCTCTTCGGAGTCCGGATCGAGGGACCGTTCTGGGTCCTCAGGCTGTGGGGGGCAGCTGTTGATATCCTTTACCTCCTGTCGAAGCTCCTGCATTGAAATCACCAGATTACGTATCTAGTCATGGGAGCATTAAATAAACGGGCAAGTGCAATTGTTCACTTACCCAACTTGGAGGTTCATACATAGTGAATCCGGCCCGCGGGTTGACGCGGAGGAAGTCCTCCTTTTCTCCCTTGTACAAAGATGTTAGAATCTTTACTAGAGCGGCAGGTGTGTCTGGCCCCTTGCGGCCGTAATGGGTGGCGTCATCCTCCCCGTTGAAATCCCACATGGGGTGGCTCCTATATTGAAGCGGCTGCACCCCCCGCATAATACATGCGGCCATGACTCCAATCATGGTTAGTCCGGAATGAGCCAACAGTCTTATCCGGCCCATCAGGTAAAGAACGTCTCTGTTGCTTTCTCTCTGAGAGCTCCGCGAACGCCAACTTAAGCGTTTCTTTAAGGGAGCCATGCTAAACTCAGGGAGCCCGACCCAGACAGGGTCCGGCAGCGGGACATCGTCTATGTAGATGTAACGCCCCCGATGTAACTTGCCATAATTGTAATCCAACTCTTGCCATTTTCGGCTATGTGCTATGAGATATTCCCTCCGTGGTTGGGTTCTCTCCGTTTTGCATTTTGGTCATGTCATGCTTTTCATATCATGTCATCATGCGCATCGCATTCGCATACGCGTTCGTCTCATAAATCCGAGCATCTTTCCCGTTGTCCGTTTTGCAATCCGGCGCTCCTATGTCTCCCGGCGTCCCCTTTTACATTTCTTGGTGAGCGGGTATTAAACATTCTCGGAATGGACCGAGGTTTGACATGTGGCCTTGGTATAGCATCGGTAGGCCGCCTGTCAAGTTTCGGGTCAATCGGAGTTCGTTTGGTACTCTAACGGTTAACCGGGTAACCGTGAAGGCCTCGTGTGTGTTGCAGTCCAACACCCCTTCGAAACAGCCCAATAACCCATCTAAGTCACTCCCATGTCCTCCGCCGTTCGATCACGATCGCGTGGGCGAAAACCGCACTCCGTTTGGAGCCTCCTAACTCCTCCTATCTATAAAAACGTCCTCCCCTCTAAATCTGAGAGAGCTACACCCCCCTAACCCTAATTTTTTCCTCGAAATCCGTGCGAACAGCCGGCCGCCGCACTGTTCATCCGTGCCGCCGCACTGTTCATCCGCGCCACCAGCCCTCCGCCGCCACGTGGCGCCCGCCGCCGCCTCCGCCGCGCCCCGCCGCCAGGGCCCGCGGGGCCCAGATCCGGCCCGCGGGGCCCGGTCGCCGCCGCCCCGTCCGCCCGTCGCCTCCCGCTCCGGCCCGCTCCGTGCCGCCCGCCTCCTCCTCTGCGACGCCGCCCGCCGCCTCCGCCGCCGGCGCCGTCCGCCGCGCCTCGCCCCGACGCCGGCAGCTCCCGCCGTCGCCGCGCCGCGCCTCCCCGAGCTCGCCGCCGCCCCGCGCCGCCTCCCCGAGCTCGCCGGCGACAGATCCGGGCACCCCGGCCCCGGATCCGGCCGCCCCCGCCATCGCCGCCTCGTCTCCGGCCACCCCGCGCCGGCGAACCTCGATTCCCGCGCCGGTGGTTGACTTCTTCCCCCTCTCTTAATTTCTCTAAGTCCCTGACTTTTGCATCATGTGCCCTTGTTCATCCTGCGATATCTTTGCAGCCGTAGCTGCGTTTCGCGCGTATAATATGTCAGTTTGTTCGCCTCGAAGAGTACACCATTTTGTTCCATTGCATCATTTTCATTTGAGGTCATATTGATGCCCGAAATGCTGTTAGAAGAGAGCTAGTTGATGTTAGTTGCTGGATCTTATCCGAACATGCACTTTTGTCATTTTTGCCATGATTGATGTGTACCTCCTATGAAGTTGAGTCCTACATGAGTTTTGTAATATGCCATGTTACCTTTCCAGGGAATTTTGCTATGTATTTTTGTGATGCTTGAGATGGCTATAAATTGCATGCAAAGTAGGGATGATGATATTGCTGTTTTCAGAGACTTAGTGATTTCACTAAGTCCCTGACTTTTGTTATTATCATGCCATGTATTCAGGTTCTTTCTGAGAGATCCATGCATAATTTGAGCATGATCATTAAGGGTGTTTGGAAATTGAGTATTTTCTTAATCCATCCATGCCTTTGGTTGCAATTATGGAGTGCCATAGCTTGAGTCAATCGAGCTCTACTTTTGCTTCAAGATGTTGCTGGCAGATTGTTTACATGTTATTCGATTTTGCCAAGCTTGGTGTAGTTGATCCTTGCATGTTATGATGTTATTCTTGCCATGTCTAGTTACTATGCCATGTCTTCTTGATGTATGTATGTTTAGTTAATCATGAAATGCTCGGTAGTGAGTGCATCGAGCTCTCGAACATGCCTAGTCGTTAACAGTTTCCTGCCATGTCCAGTTTTCTGCCAAGTCTGAAACCTGTAACGAAACTTGCTTAATTGACATGGGTGTAATCATATTTTCTGATCCTTTTTGGCTTATGGTCAGTAAGAGACTTTTGTCAAGTGCTTTGAGTAGATTCGTGCCATGCCTTATTTTGCTATGTTCTGAACCTGTAGCATGTTGTTTCGTTGCTCTGAACTTGTCATCCTGATGTTGTTTTCCTGACTTGCTGTTATTTCACTAAGTCTGCGAATCTGTTATAAGTTGCACTTTTGCCATGATGGTTTGGACCTGTTATGATGGGATTGAGCCATAGCTCAGTGTTCATCTTTTGTCGTGCTTCTTGAGTAGATTACTGTCATATGCTTTGTTGCCATGTTTGGGTGCAGTAGCTTAATTATTTGTTGCTTGCTAAGTAGCATCATGCTGTTTATGGCAGATTCGTGTCATTATTGTTTTGCTTGCCATTTGCAAACCGTGCATCCGATTCCGGTGATCTTTATATCGATTTCAACCGAAATCACCTCATCTATCCAGCGGCATGCTTGGTTTGCCAAGATTATTCCCTGTTCATCATTGTCCTCCCGGAGCATGCATTCGCATTGCATATCACCTATCGCATATCATGCCATGTTTTGCATCATGTTGCTTGCGCATTGCATCGTGGTTGATATTGGTTCCTTTGCTTGTTCTCTTGTCTTGGGTAGAGCCGGGAGACGAGTACGTGAACGAGGAACCTGTTGAGAACGTTTACGAGGACCAAGCTTTCGACAACTCTGAGAACCTTGCAGGCAAGATGACCATACCCTCGAAATCACTTCTATCTTTGCTTGCTAGATTGCTCGCTCTTTTGCTATGCCTATGCTGCGATACCCACCACTTGCTTTATCATGCCTCCTATATTGCCACGTCAGCCCCTAACCATCCATGTCCTAGCAAACCGTTGTTTGGCTATGTTACTGCTTTGCTCAGCCCCTCTTATAGCGTTGTTAGTTCCAGGTGAAGATGAAGTTTGTTCCTTGATTGGAACATGGACTTGTTGTTCCTTGTTGGAATATGTTTACTTGTTGGGATATCACAATACCTATTATTTAATTAATGCATCTATATACTTGGTAAAGGGTGGAAGGCTCGGCCTTATGCCTGGTGTTTTGTTCCACTCTTGCCACCCTAATTTCCGTCATACCGGTGTTATGTTCCCGGAGTTTGCGTTCCTTACACGGTTGGGTGATTTATGGGACCCCCTTGACAGTTCACTTTGAATGAGACTTTTCCAGCAAGGCCCAACATTGGTTTTACCATTTGCCACCTAGCCTTTTTCCCTTGGGTTCTGCAGACTCAAGGGTCATCTTTATTTTAAACCCCCGGGCCAGTTCTCCTTCGATTGCTGGTCCAAACTAGAGCCCTTTGCAGCGCCACCTCGGGGCAACTCGAGGGCTGGTTTTAGTTGTACGGACTGCTCATCCGGATGTGCCCTGAGACCGAGATATGTGCAGCTCCTATCAGGATTTGTCGGCACAATCGGGCGGCTTTGCTGGACTTGTTTTATTGCTGTTGAAATGTCTTGTAGTCCGGGATTCCGAGATTGATCGGGTCTTCCCGGTAGAAGGAATATCCTTCGTTGACCGTGAGAGCTTATCATGGGCTAAGTTGGGACACCCCTGCAGGGTATTATCTTTCGAAAGCCGTGCCCGCGGTTATGAGGCAGATGGGAATTTGTTGATGTCCGGTTGTAGAAAACCCGAAGTTGACCTTAACTAAAACACATCAACCGTGTGTGTAACCGTGATGGTCTCTTCTCGGCGGGGTCCGGGAAGTGAACACGGTTGTTGGAGTTATGCCTGACGTAGGTTGTTCAGGATCACTTCTTGATCATTTCTAGCTTCTCGACCGTGCTTTGCCTTCTCTTCTCGCTCTCTCTTTTGCGCTGTAGCCACCATATGCTAGTCGCCTGCTGCAGCTCCACCTCACTGCCCTCTCCCACCTTTAAGCTTAAATAGTCTTGATCTCGCGGGTGTGAGATTGCTGAGTCCCCGTGACTCACAGATATTATCACCTCAGTTGCAGGTACCAACGATGTCAGTGCAGATGACGCGACCGAGCTCACTTGGGAGTTCGATGAGGAACGTGGCCGTTACTATGTTTCTTTTCCAGATGATCAGTAGTGGAGCCCAGTTGGGTGATCCGGGGATCTGTTAGCATTTGGGGTAGTCTTCTTTCATTTTGGTACCGTAGTCGGACCTTGAGTGTAATCTGTTTGATGAATGTTATTTATGTACTTGTGTGAAGTGGCGATTGTAAGCCAACTATGTATCTTTCCCCTTTATTTATTACATGGATTGTGTGAAGATTACCTCACTTGCGACATTGCTTTCTATGCGGTTATGCCTCTAAGTCGTGCCTCGACACGTGGGAGATATAGCCGCATCGAGGGTGTTACAGTAGAACCATTCTGAAGGCCAGTCCTCGGACGCCTTCCTTGGGGTTCCGGATAGGTATCCGGTCCCGGCAATGCGCCATATTTCGGCTCCGCCCACTTGGTATGTAGACCCCTTCTGAGAACGGGCCACCAAGCAGAACAACCTCTTCCACAGCGCAAAATGGGCCTCGACGCCTAAAAATAGCTCGCAAAGGGCAACGAAGCCTGCAATATGTAGTACGGAGCCAGGCGTGAGATTGTGCAGCTGGAGGCCGTAGAACTCCAGAAGCCCGCGGAGGAATGGATGAATTGGAAATCCCAGTCCCCTTAATAAGTAAGGGACGAGGCACACCCGCTCTCCTTTAGAAGGATTGGGGGTGCTCTCCGCTTGCTTTCCGCCGTTCTAGGTGGCGAGTCCGGCTCGGACCGGGACCATATATGCTTGGGGAAGGAATCCCTTGGCCTACAGTGACACTAGCTCGCTGTGTGGGATGGTGTAACTCTCCCAGTCTCCGGGTTTAGGACTGGAGGGGCGAGGAGAGGAGCTACGACGGCTGGCCATGTTGGAATGGACCTTTGCTGGAGACGCTCTGATGATAACTCGCGGGGAGGAGAAGATGTGGTTTGGATCCAGATCCCCATCCCGTTCAATAGGCGGCTCGTTTATATGACCAAGGGTGTGAATATAAAAACACCCCCGGGCTTTTCGCATTCGTTCAACACGTGGAAGATGGCAATTATTGGGCACCGAGACCGAGGAGCGCTAGGACATTATTCATACAGGTACACAAGATTCGGAGGGGGAACCCGCCTTGCAATGCCGAAGACAAATTTGCGCGCTGGACTCGACGTCATTGAATCCTGGTTTGGTGGCTACTGAGGGAGTCCTGGATTAGGGGGTGTTCGGATATCCGAACTATACCTTCAGCCGGACTCCAGGACTATGAAGATACAAGATTGAAGACTTCGTCCCGTGTCCGGAAGGTTCTTTCCTTGGCGTGGAAGGCAAGCTAGGCGTGCGGATATTCAAGATCTCCTACCAATGTAACCGACTCTGTGTAGCCCTAACCCTATCCGGTGTCTATATAAACCGGAGGGTTGTAGTCCGTAGGACAAACACATCATAACCATCATCATACTCATAGGCTAGCTTCTAGGGTTTAGCCTCCTCGATCTCGTGGTAGATCTACTCTTGTACTACTCATATCATCAATATTAATCTAGCAGGAGTAGGGTTTTACCTCCATCGAGAGGGCCCGAACCTGGGTAAAATAAAGTGTCCCTTGTCTCCTGTTACCATCCGACCTTGACGCACAGTTCGGGACCCCCTACCCGAGATCCGCCGGTTTTGACACCGACACCTACCATATTAATCTTGATCTCTAGCCTTCCCCAAGTTGCTTTCCACTCAAATCTTCATTCCACCAAATCCAAATCCCGTGAGAGAGAGAGTTGAGTGTTGGGGAGACTATCATTTGAAGCACAAGAGCAAGGAGTTCATCATCAACACACCATTTGTTACTTCTTGGAGAGTGGTGTCTCCTAGATTGTCTAGGTGTCACTTGGGAGCCTCCGACAAGATTGTGGAGTTGAACCAAGGAGTTTGTAAGGGCAAGGAGATCGCCTACTTCGTGAAGATCTATAGCTAGTGAGGCAAGTCCTTCGTGGGCGACGGCCATGATGGAATAGACAAGGTTGCTTCTTCGTGGACCCTTCGTGGGTGGAGCCCTCCGTGGACTCGTGCAACTGTTACCCTCCGTGGGTTGAAGTCTCCATCAACGTGGATGTATGATAGCACCACCTATCGGAACCACGCCAAAAACATCCGTGTCTCCAATTGCGTTTGAATCCTCCAAACCCTTCCCTTTACATTCTTGCAAGTTGTATGCTTTACTTTCCGCTGCTCATATACTCTTTTGCATGCTTGCTTGAATCGTGTGAGATTGCTTGACTTGTGTTAAAATTGCTAAAATCTGCCAAGAACTAAAATTGGGAAAAGGATAGATTTTTATTTGGTCAAGTAGTCTAATCACCCCCCTCTAGACATACTTCCGATCCTACAATTAAGCCATGGAAAAGTTATATTACAGTATACACAATGCAAAAACAAAATATGAATTGGTTTGCAACAGTACTTAGAGTAGTGATTTGCTTTATTATACTAACGGATCTTACCGAGTTTTCAGTTGAAGTTTTGTGTGGATGAAGTGTTTGATGATCGAGAAGGTCTCGATGTGAGAAGAAGGAAGAGAGGCAAGAGCTCAAGCTTGGGGATGCCCGAGGCACCCCAAGTAAATATTCAAGTAGACTCAAGAATCTAAGCTTAGGGATGCCCCGGAAGGCATCCCCTCTTTCTTCAACAAGTATCGGTATGTTTTCAGGTTCGTTTCGTTCATGCCATATGTGCAATCTTGGAGCGTCTTTTGCATTTAGTTTTCTTTTTCTTTATGCACCATGATGGTATGAGATAGTCCTTGGTTGATTTATAGAATGCTCTTTTCACTTCACTTATATCTTTTGAGTATGGCTTTATACAATGCTTCATGTGATTCATTTATATCATTTGAAGTTTGGATTGCCTTTTTCTCTTTACATAGAAAACCGCCATTTGTAGAGTGCTCTTTTGCTTCACTTATGTTTGTTAGAGCATGGGCATATCTTTTGTAGAAAGAATTAAACTCTCTTGCTTCACTTATAACTATTTAGAGAGATGGAAGGAATTGGTCATTCACATGGTTAGTCATAAAATCCTACATAAAACTTGTAGATCACTGAATATGATATGTTTGATTCCTTGCAATAGTTTTGCGATATAAAGGTAGTGATATTAGAGTCGTGCTAGTTGAGTAATTGTGAAATTGAGAAATACTTGTGTTGAGGTTTGCAAGTCCTGTAGCATGCACGTATGGTGAACCGTCATGTAACGAAGTCGGAGCATGAGGTGTTCTTTCATTGCTTTCCTTATGAGTGGCGGTCGGGGACGAGCGATGGTCTTTTCCTACCAATCTATCCCCCTAGGGGCATGCGCAGTAGTACTTTGCTTTCAGGGCTAATAAACTTTTGCAATAAGTATATGAGTTCTTTATGACTAATGTGAGTCCATGGATTATACACACTCTCACCCTTCCATCATTGCTAGCCTCTTCGGTACCGTGCATTGCCCTTTCTCACCTCGAGAATTGGTGCAAACTTCGCCGGTGCATCCAAACCCCGTGATATGATACGCTCTATCACACATAAGCCTCATTATATCTTCCTCAAAACAGCCACCATACCTACCTATTATGGCATTTCCATAGCCATTCCGAGATATATTGCCATGCAACTTCCGTCATCATCATATATATGACTTGAGTATTTATTGTCATATTGCTTTGCATGATCGTAAGATAGCTAGCATGATGTTTTCATGGCTTGTCCATTTTTTGATGTCATTGCTATGCTAGATCATTGCACATCCTGGTACGCCGCCGGAGGCATTCATATAGAGTCATATCTTTGTTCTAGTATCGAGTTGTAATATTGAGTTGTAAGTAAATAAAATTGTGATGATCATCATTATTAGAACATTGTCCCATGTGAGGTTATCAAAATAAAAGAGGCCAATAAGCCCAAATAAAAAACAGGCCAAAGAAGCCCACCAAAAAAAGGAAAATAAAAAAATAAAAAAATGAGAGAAAAAGAGAGAAGGGACAATGTTACTATCCTTTTACCACACTTGTTCTTCAAAGTAGCACCATGTTCTTCATATAGAGAGTCTCTTGAGTTATCACTTTCATATACTAGTGGGAATTTTCATTATAGAACTTGGCTTGTATATTCCAATGATGGGCTTCCTCAAATGCCCGAGGTCTTCATGAGCAAGCAAGTTGGATGCACACCCACTTAGTTTACAGTTTGAGCTTTCATATACTTATAGCTCTAGTGCATCCGTTGCATGGCAATCCCTAGTCCTCACATTGACATCAATTGATGGGCATCTCCATAGCCCGTTGATTAGCCGCGTCGATGTGAGACTTTATTTTTTTGTCCTCTCCACACAACCTCCATCATCATATGCTATTCCACCCATAGTGCTATGTCCATGGCTTGCGCTCATGTAATGCGTGAGGGTTGCAAAGGCTGAAGCGTGTTAAAAAGTATGAACCAATTGCTCGGCTTGTCATCGGGGTTGTGCATGATTTGAATGCTTTGTGTGGTGAAGATGGAGCATAGCCAGACTGTCGGCTTTCTGGGAATGGGGGTCCCCAGACTTGCCTGTCTGCGGCCTGCGGCGTGGCTCAAAGGGGGCCCAGCATGGCCCATCTTCATCAACACAAGACCCAAGACCCTCGCGAGGGGCCAAGCCTCGCGGGGTGGACGACGCGGAGCTTCCTCAGGCACAGCCTCGTCAGGCTGGCTCACGAGGAGGCGGAGAGATCAAGGCGGGGTACCTCCCGAGGTGCCCATGACGCAAGCCATGACGACCAAGGGCGCCAGGCGGGCGCCAGCCGCGCAGTGTCCTCCCTTTCCTCTTTGGTGCAAAGGGAGCAAGCGCAGGCGAGAGGATCAAGCAAAGGCCTCCATTTCGATGCAACAAGACCAAGACCAGTCCAACGGTGGGGAGGAGGTCATCGTGGAGCCCAGGACGGCGTCACCACAGAGCCTTTGGCAGGCAAGGACCAACTTTAGTCAGGATAAGTGTACCAGATGTTCCCCTTCAAAACGGCCAATTGTTGGCGCCCTTCCCGCTCAATATTTGGGAAGAGGCCTAGGGCCTTTGCCTATAAATAGGACTAGCCACCCCCAGAGAGAATGGAGAAGAACCGGGCAATCCAGAACCTGGGCAAGCAAGGAATCAGTAGGAGAGAGAGAGAGAAGGGCGGCTGAACTCCTCCTAGCAGTTCATCCCCCAGGCCAAGAACAGACCCTCGCGAGGCTGTTCTACCTTGTAGTGTTCATCACCATCAGCCCAAGAGGCAATCCACCACACCACACTGGAGTAGGGTATTACACCACATCGGTGGCCCGAACCAGTATAAACTCTGTGTCTCTTGTGTTGTTCTTTTAGTAGTTTAGATCTTTGCGAGACGGGGAGGTAGAGGGCGTAATCTCCGCGCGCACCCCAGAGTTCGAACCTCAAGGGTCTGCCGGAACCCGAAATCCGACATTTGGCGCGCCAGGTAGGGGTGCGCCGGAATCCACCCTTCTACCACTTCGCATCCCGTCGCATCGTCATCACCATGTCCGGCGACCAGGCGGGCAACCAAGATCCATGGGCGGCGTGGCCCGCCCGTGCAGAGCCGCTCGCCTCGGGCGACCCCGCGCCCCAGGCAGCTCGTGGTCCACAGGGCGCTGCGGGCCGCGGGCGGTGCGGACAGGCTTCAACAACCCTCACACCGCGGCAAGCGCGGTCGGCGGCAAGGGCCTCCAATCACGCCACGACCACGACACCATACACCCACCGGGAGCAGGCGAACTTGAGGGCCGCGCTCACGGTGGCCCGAGAGCTGCTGCAGTGTAGGCTGCTGGAAGGCAGCCACGACGTGCTGCTAGAGCGGGTCGCCGAGCTCCTGGGCTTTGCCGCTTCGGGGGCTCACCCCTTCTGCGTCCAGCTCCCGTCTCAAGCCCAGGGCGGCACGCGCAGGGGCCGCGCGCGCGCCCGTGGGCCTCAAGGCTACTCCAACGCTGTCAGATTCTGGGTTTCGGCAGACCCTTAAGGTTCGAACTCTGGGGTGCGCGCGGAGATCGTGCCCTCTACCTCTCCATCTCGTAGGATCTAACTACTGCAAGAACAACACAAGAGACACAAGGTTTATACTGGTTCAGGCCACCATTGTGGTGTAATACCCTACTCCAGTGTGGTGTGGTGGATTGCCTCTTGGGCTGATGAGGAAGAACAGTTATAGGGAAGAACGACCTCGCGAGGGTCAGTTCTTGGCTAGGGGATGAACTGCTTGGGGGAGTTCGATCGCCCTTCTCTCTCTCTAGATGCTAGGTTCGATGTGAATCGGTCGGTCCATCTACCCCGTGGGTGGCTAGTCCTATTTATAGGCAAAGGCCCTGGGCCTCTTCCCAAATATTGAGCGGGAAGGGCGCCAACAATTGGCCAATTTGAAGGGGAACATCTGGTACACTTATCCTGACTAAAGTTGGTCTTCGCCTGCCAAAGGCCGTGCGGTGACGCCGTCCTGGGCTCCATGGTGACCTCCTTCCCACCATTGGACTGGTCTTGGTCTCGTTGCACTGAAATGGGTGCCTTTGCTTGATCCTCTCGCCTGCGCTTGCTCCCTTTGCACCAAAGAGGAAAGGGGGACGCTGCGCGGGTTGGCGCCCGCCTGGCGCCCTTGGTCGTCATGGCTTGCGTCATGGGCACCTCGTGAGGTACCCGCCTTGATCTCTCCGCCTCCTCGCGAGCCAGCCTAAGGAGGTCGTGCTTGAGGAAGCGCCGTGTCGTCCGCCTCGCGAGGCTTGGCCCCTCGCGAGAGTCTTGAGCCTTGTGCTGATGAAGATGGGCCACGCTGGGCCCCCATTTGAGCCACGCCACAGGCCGCAGGCAGGCAAGTCTGGGGACCCCCGTTCCCAGAACGCCGACAGTAGCCCCCGGGCCCAAGGCGCGCACGGACATGGCCGTGCCGAGAGGCGAAAGGGCAAGGGCGAAGCGCCGCGGGCCCTAACAGCCTGCGGGCTTGGGCGCCGCGTGGCGGTTGATTGGACGTGGGCGGCACCGTTTACCCACGCTCCCTTATTCTGCGCTGCGCTAGGTTGCCCCACAATTGTACACAGTCGCCCCTTTTCCCTGTTGCTTGGCTGTCTCCTGCTCTTCCTCCCTCCGAACTCTAACCTTTGCTTCCAATCCCATCTCGCATCTCCTCTCTTCCGCCCGCCGCCATGGCTCCAAAGAAAGGGAAGGGGAAGAAGCATGCGGCTCCATCTCGCCCGCTGCCGCCGGTTGATTCTGCTGTCGGCCACTCAATCATACTCAACCTGGAGTGCCTAGGCAAGCTCTACCCGGCTCTGGCCACGGCCTTCAACGAGTGCGGGAGGACTACGGCGTGGCCTACGTGCCACCTCCCCACTGATAGGATAATCACCGAGGTCCAATACTTTGCCGACGCCTTGTGGGCGGGTTTGGTACCTCCCTTCTCCGATTTCTTCAACGCCGTCCTCGATCATTATCAGATCCACATGATGCATATGGGTCCTGAGTCCATTGCTCTTCTTTCAGTCTTCGCTTTTGTTTGTGAGGCGATGGTGGGCATCCCTCCTTCTGTTGCCCTTCTGCGCCACTTCTTCTCCTTGCATCTTTCCGACCCCACGCAATGCTCGGCATGCGTGAGCTTCGTAGCTTTGCCCGAGACCGCAGCCTCTGGTATCGACTTCAACCTTCCTCTGCCTCCAGCCGGGTTCCGCGAGCGGTGGTTGTACATTGATGTCTGGGTACCCAGCCCCCGGCTCATGAAGCCGACATCGCCTGCTGTGCCTAATTCGGGCTGGGGGCCAGGAGACGCTCGTAAGTCCCCGGCTCGCCTTCGTCTAGCACTGCTTCATGTCCCTGAAGAAGCTTGGCGTTACGGCGCCCAAAGTGGTGAAGGAGTTCCTATCGTGCCGCATTGCCCCTCTCCAACGCCATTCTCGTTGAATGTGGGCCTTCAGCGGGCATGGTGACCGCATGAGGCTTCAGGGGGACGACCTGACGCCTGAGGTGCTGAGGAAGGTGCTCTTGGTCCTGACGGGCGATCCCAACCCCGGTGGTGTCCGGCAGGGGGGAGCCTTGCTGTACCTCTGCCACAACAGGGATGACTTCGTGAGGCAGATGCCCCCTTTCGAAGAGTGGGGGCTTCGCCCTGTCGGCCTCCAGGGGCCTCGCGGGAACCCGGTGGTGGTGATTTCCCTTCCGGTCGGCCTGGGTGGGTCCTCGTCGAGTGGTGGCGCAGGGAGGAAGGAGACCGCGGGGGTCGAGGGAGCCGCGGACGACGTGACCGCACCTGGCGATGCTCTTGATGGGGCAGCTGACGAGGTCCGCGCTGCCGAGGCCACGGGTGAGGCGCTGCCGCCCCCCATGCTTGAGGCCGAGGCTCTTGAGCCCCCGGCCGTGACTTCTGACGAGGCAACCGCCCGTGCGCATCAGGTATGCGCCCTCGACGCAAGTGGCCTTGGCGCTTCGTCCTCTTCGCAGGATGATTCCTGTGCATCTCTCCTGGGCCGCTTCCGTGTGGACTTTGAGGCCCTCCGGAGGAAAAGGGAGGCCCTGGGCGATGACTTCCCTTGCCGCCTGCTGAAGCGCCGGAAGTACTTTGCTGTTGATGAGTAAGCCTTCTCCTTTTTCGTTCCTTATCCTGCTTGCCGCATCCGCTGATCCTTGCTATGCAGGCCTCTGCCTACTGAACTTGATGAAGCCACCGGGTCGACGCCTTCCTTGACTCTGTCTCCTCCGCCGCCCCTGGGTGCCTCGAGCAGCACTGCCCTTGTGGTTTGGGCAGGTGACGGCGCGGACCGCTGCATAGAGCGCGACGACTCTCCCATTCCTGCGATCTCCTTCCGCGGGCCTTCCCTGGACATAGGCAGCCTGCAATGGGCTTCCCGTCTGGTCGCGGGCTGCGACTGGCTGAGGCACCTCCGGGGCCCTTCTTCTGAGGCTAGGTGTGATTGAGGTCCGGCTTCTGATGCGGCGCGGCCGGCCGTCGTGATGGCTCCAGCCCCCAGCCCCCTGCCCGGGGCCGGAGCGATGATCCGCGGTCCTCGACGCCCGCTTGGGGCGGATGATGGCGTGGCAGACGTGCTTGAGCGCGCTCGGGAGCGCCGTGCCCGTCGCCACGAATTCCTTCGGAGGGCGAGTGGCGCCATAGATCTGCTTGGGCAGGAGCTCGCTGAGGAAGACGCGCGCCTGGAAGCTGAAGGCCTGCACCTGGCCGCAGAGCGGCGCGAGCTGGAGGCCACCGCTGCCCTCGCGCGTCGTCAGCGCGACCTTGATGATGAAGAAGCGAAGGCGTCGTCGGAGGCTTCTCTGGCGGCTCGGTCTAAGGCCGTTGAGGAGGCCCGGGGAGCAGACCGACGGCGAGAAGCAGCAGAAGAACGTGCACGAGAGCTTTTGGCCCGGTGTCGCTTGCTGGAGGAGCAAGCGGAGCTGCGCGAGGCAGCCCTTGCATCGATGGGGGTGGCCTCTGGCGACCCGGCTGAGTGTCAGGACCCCGATCCTAAGTCACACCGATCTAGCATGTAACACATCATATCACTTTGCGGCCTCACGCACGGTATTCCCACGGGTGCCACCTTACCTGGCCCGGGACCATTTGCGCCTTTTGGCTCACGTATATGATAGTGTCGCTAGCATCCATATGACAAAGAACCCGGGCCGACATGGCTAGTCGTGAACCCAAAGCGACACTAACCCATGAGGACAGGCATACATGAATCACATCGAGCATGTCGGTCAACAACGTATAAATCCGGGCTGTAGCACTGGGCTAACAGGACTCCGGTAACCCGGGCTGTAGCAGGCTAGGCAGGACTCCGGATAACACCGCGTGACATTTCCCCGAAGGGACAGACACAGGAACGACGTGAATCACATGCCGGCCAGTCAAGTGTTCCAAGCAGTAGTGCTGGGCTAGCAGGACTCCGGTGAACCGGGCTGTAGTGGACTACTATCGCTCAGGAAGCACTAGATTACATTTCCCCATAAGAGAGGCTTCCAAGGATAAACAACTAGATAGTCGGATCCCACACATAGCAAGCATTTCAATCATACACACAATATGCTCGATATGTGTAGATACAACATGGCATCACAACAAGAATCTACGACTCAAGTATTTATTCATTAGGCTCCGAGGAGCGAGATATTACAAACATGGGTCTCATGACCCAACATTCAGAGCATACAAGTCAAAACACATGCGGAAGCTTAACATGTCTGAGTACAGACATCTACAAATGAAAAAGGCTGAGAAGCGTGACTATCTACCAGATCCTGCCGAGGGCACAAGATCGTAGCTGAGGTATCAAGCTAAACGTCGAAGTCCAAGCGGTACTACTAGCGAGACTGAAGTCTCTCTGCAAAAACATAAAATAGGCAAACGTGAGTACAAATGTACCCAGCAAGACTTACATCAGAACTATCTACATATGCATCAGTATCAAAAGGGTGTGGTGGAGTTTAACTGCAGCAAGCCAGCTTTGACTCGGTGGCTATCCTGAACTATGACTGCAAGTAACTCTTTTGAGGTGGCGCACACGAGTCCACATATTCACCATATCAATACATCACTATGGATCCGCTCCCGCCTTCCTACGAGAACGCCATCCATAGCACTCACGCTTATCTTGCGCATTTCAGAGTATCCACTTTCACTTGTCTATGAACTGTTATAGGCAACCCAGAAGTCCATTACCGCGGACACGGCTATTCGAATAGATGGTGTTAACCTTGCAGGGGTGTACTTCTTCACACACGCTCTCACCACTTACCACCATGTACACGTCGTGTATCTCGGCAACCTTCAAGCGAAAGCCTGGCGAGGGTGTCGGCCACAGCCTACCTAAACACTCAAGTCTCTAGTCCAGGTTTATCGCCTATTCAGGTTCCATCCGCAGGGAGTCTGGCCGAGGTTTCCACATACGGCCCCGAACAATGTGTGCAGGGTTCCCGAGACACCAAACGGGCGCCCGGTACACCGTGCCATGTGCCTACTGCAACACAGCCCACCCCTACGGTCAGCACTGCATGCGGCCCCCCAGCATACTACAAACACCAGAAACTACTTGCAACTCCTGGACAGAGGACAAGGGTGATTAAGAAGCCGAGAGAGTCAATTAAGGATCCCAATGTGTGGTAGTAGATGTTTCATGGATCACAAACACAGAACTCAGTTCCTGAGGACGGCTTCAATGAGACAACCCACCATGTACTCCTACATGGCCTCTCACTGCTACCTTTACCAAATCGTGTTCACACACTTAGCTCACACACAGTAGGACATGTTCATCACCATTCCAATTCATTCACGATGAATCAGACCCGACTCAACTCTAAGCAGTAGCAGGCACGACAAACAAGCATTAATGAGTAGGCACATCAAGGCTCAAACAACTCCTACTCATGCTAGTGGGTTTCATCTATTTACTGTGGCAATGACAGGTCATGCAGAGGATAAGGGGTTCAACTACCGCAGCATGTAACAGTTGAATCGATGTTGTCCTAATGCAGTAAAAGAGAGCAGGAGCAAGAGAGTGGGATTGTATCGAAATGAACAAGGGGGTTTTGCTTGCCTGGCACTTCTGAAGATAATATAGTTCTTCATCGGTGTCATCGATCACGGCGTCGAAGCAACGTCTACTGAGAGGGGACAAATACCGGCAACACAGAGAAAACACAATCAATGCAATGCAACAATATGATGCATGAATATGACATGGCAAAATGAGTGTGTTTTGGGATAATGCAAGCTAGAGCAGATTGAAATGAGTCCATTTGACCGAAAGATTCAAATGCAAACCCATTTTATGAAGTCATATTAGTGCATTAACTTGTTTCACCTAAACAGCAAGGTTATTGTGTTCTAACATGCATGAAACCAGTACATATGGATAGATTGGATTTTTCTGATAATTTTTCATATATAAATTATTTGATTTGGAGTTACGGTTGAATTTCTATGAATTTTTGAAGTTTGCAACATTTTATGGAATTTCCTATATAAGAATAAATCCAGAAAAATGAGTTACTGCGTCAGCATGACGTCTGTGTGACGTCAGCAGGTCAACAGGGCGCCTCCAGGTGAAACCTGACCTGTCGGGCCCACTGGTCAGTGAGAGAGGCGCTAATCCCACGTTGACTCGTGCTTTGACTCACGGCGGGGTCCACTATCAGTGTCATTAGTCTAACTAACTAAATTAGTACTAGATTAACTCCTAATCTAGGTTTGACCAGGGGGCGGGACCCACTTGGTCAAACGGGTCAAACACACCGGCGACATGGCGCCGGCGAGGCCCGAGACGGCGGCGCGGTTCGGAAACGCAGCACAGGCGACGAAACGAGCGGCGGTTTGGCTTGGCGTGAAGGTGGTGCTCGTCCGCATCCAACGGAGCCATCAGCTCGCGCCAGAGTGGACCGCAACGACGGCGGCGATGGCAAGCGCGGCGGCCAGAGCTCGGGCAAGCTCGACAACGGCGCTGCGGTGCACGGGAGGACTAGCTGATGGTGGCTACGGGCTCCTGCGGACTCGCTGAGCACGGGGGTGGGCTCGGATGCGTCGTGGATGCGCTCTAGCTACGGCGGCGCCATGGCCGGCGGCGGTGAGCTCTCGGCTCCGACGTCTAGTGCGGCTAGGGAACGAGGACGAGCTCGGGGAGCAGGGGGAAATACGGCGGGGCTCACAGCGGGGTCGAAGCGGAGCTCAGCAGACTCGAGGAGGCGACGGAGACGGCGAATCGGACGGCGGCATCCGGCGGCCGTGGTCGGGGAAGAAGGCCACATGCGTCGTCTTGGGGCCGTCCTGGCTCGTGTAGCTCGGCGAGGAGGGAGAAGAGGTTACGGCGGAGACTCTGAGAGCATCGGCGGGGCAAGGCAGTGGCTGTGGCCACGGCGGTGCGTGTCGACGTCCGAGGAGTCGGTGAAGCAACAGGCAGGCAGGGAGGGAGGAGGTGGCCGGCGCGTGCGCGCGTGCGGCGACCACCCGCCCTCCTGCCCACTGGCAGGAGATTGGGGATGGCTGGCACCTGGGCCTGGTGGGCTGGGCCAGCCAGCAGCAGGCTAACAGTGCCAGGTAAGTGGCTGGGCTTCTCTCTTTCTCTCTCTTATTTTTGTTTTTGTTTTCTATTTATTTTCTTTGTTTTGAATTAGTAAAAATACCAATTCATTTTGTAAAATCCTGCAAATAATTGTGGGCACTTTTTAAACTATTTCCAATAGCCCTCAAATGCTTTCAAGATTATTTGGACATTTAAAATATTTTATAGAATTTAAATGTCCAAATTCAAATACTTATGATATTATTCAAAAATCCAGAACAGCCTCCAAAAATATGAAACCATTTTTGGCAGAGGGTTTAGCCAGGACCAAAGATGGTGAACATTTATGAAGGGCATTCTGGGTCATTGAAAAATATTTTATTTGAACCTATTTGAATTAAATTTGGTGCTAGGGTTTACCAATCCCCATTTCAAATTTCAATTAAAGTTAGACATGATGCATGGATGCTTGAGCTACCATATGCAATCAAAATCTAGGGTTGTGACAACTCACCCCTACTAAACAAGAATCTCGTCCCGAGATTCAAGACGTGAGGTAAGAAGACAGAGGGGACACAAAGCCGACATGGTCTTCACGATCCAACTGTCCTTCTCGATGATGTTGATTCATTGCTTCATATTGATCTTTGACGTCTTTGCTTTTGAGATCTTCATCCAACACGATGAAGACAGAAAGAAGCTCTACAAGAATCGATCTTCTTTAAGATCGAGCAACTCAAGATCAACTCATGGAGTGAGATGTAGGAACATCTCTTGAGTTGAGACATAAAAACACACATCAGGTGGATGGAAAGAAACAGATGAAGAAGGTTCAAATTGGTAGGCAACAACTCGACGCTTAAATAGATGGTGAGGGGGGGGTCTCAAAGTAGCGAGGAGTTCAGTTGCCCATGATACCATAACGGGACACCTCGGGGAAGGTGACTCATAGAATTATTCCCTTAAGTGGCAAAAAGAATTACTTTTGATACAGAGATCATTGAAACTCTCTATACCAGCCTAAGGAAAATCACAATTGATCATTTGAATGAATTCGAAAGAATGGCATACCCATACTAGAATGGACGATGTGGACTACCTTGTTGAAGACAACGCAATGGATGATTTTGCTTGCGCATGCTCTCAAGAACTTGAGCATTTCCATATTCATCAAGGTTCTACCAACATCCGCGTCGAGGATCCTGGCAACACATCTTACTACCTTGACAAATAGTGATGGACAATGCAGATGGATAGAAAGACACCCCTTTCTCAGATTTCACCTTAGCAAGGCCAAGGGAACAAAATCTGGATGATAGACCGAGAGACATTTAGCACTCTGCTTCTAATGTTCTCCTTGATGTACTAGGTACCACGGTCAATGCTTAAAAGCATCAACATGGCCATCAAGTAAAGGTCGGACTTCAGGGGCACAAAATCCCATAAGGAACAACTTGTGGAATAAGTCGTACCAAATCCTCATGGAGAAGATGGTCGAATTGCTCGTTCAAGATACTACAATAACAGATCTTCCGGCTAGGTGTGTCGGCCAGAACATCAACCTCGTCGGGACCTACATCATAGATCTTGGAAATGTTCCAGCCATCAGATCTGGCTGGTAACAGGATTTTTCAGACAACATGTCTAGAAAAGAAAGGTTGCAACACAAGTCGACGAGATAACGTTGCGAGATTCTCGGGAAATGAACTATGATAGCAGGCTCCAAAACATGAGCAGGTTTTGCTACACATCTGTGAACACACTGTCCCAGACAAGCGTGACCACGTGGTAGTCTTATAATAAAACACTACCGAGTTCAAGTGGGGAACCATCATCGAGGATACCGAAGTCCTTGTATAATTCTTGCTCTTAAGAAGGAACTTCTTTTCCTTGAACAGATCAATCAGTGGCTTGGTGTGCTACGGAATTCATATGGAACGAAGATGATCAGTCTAACAGACCACATAATACTTGCACGTGCATGGCTGACTTGGGATGGAACCAGAGGAAACAAAAACAATCTTTCTCGAACTCACGGCGGCAACTTGCACCAAATGCACGTGAATCAGAGAAAGTCACTTCTCACATCCAAACGTATACCTCATGGACGGAACACAAAGGCATTGTTTGCAAAGTTTCCAATACTAGTGTAATGTTCAACATGATTCATGGGGGAGACAAAATGCTGCTGATGGGCTCAACAACAACTCATCGGAATTTCCATATCATTGGACTTCCACCATCGTGTGAACACGGTGATAGCATTGGTCGGACCAAAATATGTAATGGTGTATGCTCGAGGGATCAACCACGAGTAAGACAACATTACGAACATCATTGGTTCTGATTTGACTTGACGATAGCCCATACTCAAGTCAAAGTTTTGACAAGGCAATAGATCCAACAACTGATCACGAGGACCAATCGATGGAGATATCATCTTTCTTCAACACACACACACACACACACACACACACAAGATATCCCTCAGTGAAGAACTAAGTCAGGCAAGCTTTTATCTTCCAACTCTCCAAGTTGTTGTTTAGCTTATCGGACTAGCTTAGGGGTATCCAACACGGAATCTTGGAGAATGGGTGGTGTTGGGGATATTGCTATTTGGGGTAAACCGGCTTACAGGGCCCGGGTTAGCTCCGTCAATGGACCCAAGATGTTAAAGCCCAAGGAGAAATAGAAGGGCCCAAGGCCTATAGTCGGTTTAGACGTTTATGGCCGTAAACCGGCCTGAGGTAAACTTGCATTGTAAGTTAGGAATAGAGAGACCAACCCGGGCACGTTTATGAACCGGAGGTTGGGACTTTGTAGACCGACGGGCGTCACCCGTGTATATAAGGGGACGACCCGACGGCGGTTGAAGGACAGAGAACAACAACCCGAGATTTAGGCGAAGCTTATCACTCCCTAGCCCTCGAAACACATCAATCCCATCACAACTAGACGTAGGCTTTTACCTTCATCGAAGGGGCCGAACTAGTATAACCCTGTGTCCTTGCGTCCGTTTTAACCCCTTCAAGTTAACCCGTTGCGATGGCTCCACGACTAAGTCCTTTCGCTAGGACATCTGCCGTGACAAATCCACGACAGTTGGCGCCCACCGTGGGGCTATCGCGAGATGGTTTCAAGTTCTTGGAGGGCCGCTTTGAAGGACTCGAGGGCTACGCTGTGGGCCGGATGACCAAAAGTCGTCGCGGAAAACTCTACATCGACAGCACAGGCTGGGTCCCCGACGCCGGCTCGATCGAGTACGGGTACCGGGTCCCCTTTGGCGGCATCCATGTTTTCATCGGCAAGATCGGTGAACCGGGCCCCGAGCTGGGCGTCTGCACCGAACTCGTCGAGACAGCTCAGTGCACGAGATCGAC
Organism: Aegilops umbellulata; assembly: GCA_032464435.1. Taxonomy (NCBI): domain Eukaryota; kingdom Viridiplantae; phylum Streptophyta; class Magnoliopsida; order Poales; family Poaceae; genus Aegilops; species Aegilops umbellulata. The sequence goes on along the minus strand of CP136054.1, from coordinate 365,416,016 downwards.
CCTGGCTAAACCGACCAGGAAGCGCGCCTTTGTGGGAGTCATCCACGGAGGAAGCTACAAGGAAGGATCCGAATCCGGTGGCGAAACCGCCATCTACTCCGGCGATGAAACGTCAACCGGGGAAACCGAGTCTCTATACCAGCTGCAAGACGATCGGATTGGGGGCAGCTCCGATGGCGACAGTATTCCGGACCCCTCTGATCTGCCCTATCGAGTTGGGATCTTCATGGCTGGAACACAGGCGGCGCCACATTCATCGACTGCGGCAGCAGTGATCTCCGGATCGGCAGCGGCAACAGCTGCGCGGGCAGGAGGCCCTGCGGACTCACCAGCCCAAGTATTGTCAGATCTGTTTGACGCACTAGCAGCGCTCATGGCGGAGGCCAACCCGGTGGATCAGGAGGTTCACAATGCCGAGATTGCCAAAGTGAGAGAACAGATCACTCAAGCTAAAGCGGAGCTGGTAGCAGAAGAGGCCAGGATGACGGCAGAGCGTGCCGCTTTAGATGCACAGGCTTACAGGCTCATGATGGACCAGAATGCATCTCAGGAAGTCCTGAAGAGGAAATTCCGATCTCGGTTGCCCGCAGCCCTCGACGCCAGAAATCTCTTCAACACCCCGGGAGTAAACCGTGCGGAAGCGACAGTTGGCGCCCCGGTTCAGCACCGTATAATAAACCTGCCTCGTCACAACACTGGTACACCACAGGCCGTGCCGACACCATCGGGCCATTATTCCAACCCGATGGATAACCTCGTTGCGGCGGCAGATCGGTTGGAAGCCATTCCGATCGAAGGCGATTCACCGCAGGATGTAGAGACACGCCGAGTCAAGGAGCTCCTTAGGACCGCTTTGGCCCAACAAGAAGCATATTCGCAAAGCCGTGATCGGATTCACTCCACCCCTCGCCCCAGCAGGAGCTATAATAGGCGCATGGAGGAGCCGGCTGTTTCAAGTAATGCCAGGCGTGAAACGCTCCACGGCAACAATCCGGCGGGCCACAACAATGCTCAGGAGAATGCGGACCGCGCCCGTGCGCAGGAGGCCGAATTAGCAGCGCAGCATCAGGCTCGTCAGCTTACACCTATCCTCCCAACTGCTACAATTGAACCGGGGGTGGTTTCTAGTTCTTTGGGAGTACCGTGCCTTGTTCCCGCTTTACGCAACGTACGCCTGCCTAAAGACTTCAAAGGCCCCCGCAAGGTACCAAACTACATGGCAGATCAGCCTCCGGAGACATGGGTGGAGAGCTATGAGATGGCTATGGAGATGCTGGATGTGGATGACACGGCGTGCGCGAAGTATTTTACCATGATGTTAGAAGGGACGGCCCGGACTTGGCTAAAGAGCTTACCGCCTAATTCCATCAACTCGTGGGCCCAGTTGCGAGCCCGGTTTATCAAGAATTTCAAGGACACGTGCAAACAGCCGATGTCGATAGTCGACCTAGCAGCTTGCATTCAGCAAGAAGGGGAGTCAACTACCCATTGGGTACGCCGGGTATCAGAAGTTTTACACTCGTCAGATCGCATCAACGCAGACACCGCCGTAGTGCTGTTGGAAGGCAACTGTCGGTTTGGCCCTTTGAAGCTAAAGTTAGGCCGGATGAAGCGTGATTGCACGGATATGGGAACGCTCATGACCGCTTTAGTGAAGTATGCGGATTCTGACAGTACCAAGGATCCTGACTCTGGTGACGACAAAGCAGGGAAGGGAAGGAAGAATAGCAACACCAAAGGCCAGCAGCATCAACCAACAGGCAATGGAGGCGGAGGTAAGCGTAAACCGGATGGGAGCGCGGATTTTGTGGCCAACACCAGTGCACAGAACAAGGGCCAGCGACGTAAGGGGAAACAGTCAGGTTTTTGCGGAAATCCCGGTCCTAATCCGGAGCGTTTGAACTTTTTCTTAAACCAGCCCTGTCCGAAGCACGGAACAAAAGAGGAGCCAGCAACCCATCTTTGGAAGGATTGTTACATCATGAGGGAATTCAAAAGCTCAAACATTTTCCAATATGATCACGGCTCTGGCAGCGGTTCAGGTTCCGGATCAGGATACGGCGGCGGAAATTCTGGTCCAGGGTTCCATGGTAACCCGGGCGGACAGAACAGCCAAAATAATCAAGGCGATCGAAGTGGTCACAGCCAGCAGCAACAGCAGCAATCAGGTTATCATAACAACCCGAAACAGTTGAGTGGTGGATAGTACCATGTTTTTACTACAAGCTTGGATAAACAGGATAGAAAGCTTCAGAGGCGGGCAGTTAGTGCTGTTGAACCGGCCACGCCTCACTATCTGCGCTGGTCGGAACAACCAATCATATGGAGCCGAGAAGATCATCCTCCCAGGGTTTATAATCCGGGTTAGTTAGCATTGGTGGTGGCGCCTCAGGTGGGAGGTTATAAGCTCACCAAGGTGCTCATGGACGGAGGGAGCAGCATTAACATCTTGTATTATGAGACCTTCCGTCGCATGGGACTGGTGGATAAGGATCTCAAACCGACCAATACAGTGTTCCACGGGGTGGTGCCTGGCAAGTCTGCGTACCCGGTTGGTAAGATAGCCCTTGAAGTGGTCTTTGGCGATAGTCATGATTCCAGATCAGAGACGCTGACGTTCGAAGTGGTTAAAATTCAAAGTCCATACCACGCTTTGTTCGGACGACCAGCCTATGCAAAATTTATGGCACGACCCTGCTATGTATATCTGCAACTCAAGATGCCGGGTTACAAGGGCAATATAACGGTTCATGGGAGCCGTCGAATCGCTTTGGAATGCGAGGAAGGAGATGCGACTTATGCAGAATCGGTTTGTGCTACGGAGGAGCTAAAGCAGTACAAAGACAGTGTTGATCCGGAGGACATGACTTCGTTAAAGAAGCCGACTACGGACCACGATCCGGCCTTGAAGTTCAAATCGGCTGCCGAAACTAAGCTTGTTGACTTCGTACCTGGCGATTCGTCCAAGCAGTTCAGCATCAGTGCTAACCTGGATCCAAAATAGGAAAGTGCGCTCATCGAGTTCATCCGTGAGAATCGGGACATCTTTGCATGGAAGCCGTCTGACATGCCTGGTGTACCAAGGCGACTCGCTGAGCACACCCTTAATGTGGATCCTAAGTATAAACCGGTAAAACAGTTCCTACGCCGGTTTAACGAAGAAAGACGTAAAGCGATTGGTGAGGAAGTAGCCAGGCTCCTGGCAGCTGGTTTTATTATCGAGGTTTTTCATCCCGAGTGGCTTGCTAATCCGGTGCTGGTTCTTAAGAAAAACGGCACCTGGCGCATGTGTGTGGATTACACAGACTTGAATAAAGCTTGTCTAGCGGATCCTTTTGCTCTCCCCCGTATTGATCAAATCATTGATGCTACGGCAGGTTGCGAGCGTTTGAGTTTTTTGGATGCCTATTCGGGTTATCATCAGATCAAGATGGCAGTTAAGGACCAGGAGAAGACGGCGTTCATTACTCCCTTTGGAGCCTTCTGCTATGTTTCTATGCCCTTCGGGCTTAAGAGTGCGCAGGCTACTTATCAACGGTGTGTGCAAAATTGCCTCCACGAACAGATTGGTCGTAATGTACATGCTTATGTGGATGATATTGTGGTCAAGTCACGAAAGAAGGAGACCCTGGTTGATGATTTGAAGGAAACCTTCGATAACTTGAGAGTGTACCAAATGATGCTCAACCCAGATAAATGTGTTTTTGGTGTACCTGCAGGCAAGTTGTTGGGATTCTTAGTGTCCCATAGAGGAATTGAGGCCAATCCGGAAAAGATCACAGCCATCACCTCCCTGGCCAAACCGAAATGCGTCAATGATGTTCAGCGCATGGCCGGACGGATTGCAGCGTTAAGCCGGTTTATCAGCCGCCTCGGTGAAAAGGCGATCCCCTTGTATCAAATGCTCAAGAAGACAGATCAATTTGTCTGGAGTCCGGAGGCTGATAAAGCGTTTGAGGACTTGAAGCGACAGTTAGTCAATCCGCCAGTGTTGGCAGCCCCTGTAGATAAAGAGCCACTCCTGTTATATGTTGCTGCGAACGCTAGAGCGGTCAGTGTGGCGATGGTGGTAGAACGCAAGGAGGCTGGGAAGGAGCATCCGGTTCAGCGACCGGTTTACTATATCAGCGAAGTGCTTATCGAGTCCAAACAAAGGTATCCGCATTGGCAGAAGCTGGTATATGGTGTTTTTATGGCAAGCCGGAAGTTGAGGCAATATTTTCAAGGACACCCCATAACGGTGGTCAGTTCTGCTCCTTTGGGTGACATCATACAGAACCGGGAGGCGACCGGTCGGATTGCCAAGTGGGCTATCGAGCTTGGGCCGCACGGTTTAAGATACGTACCCCGGACGGCCATAAAGTCACAAGCACTTGTCGACTTCATAAACGATTGGACAGAGTTACAAGCACCTGAGGAGAAGCCAGATAACACATATTGGACTATTCATTTTGACGGATCCAGACAATTGGAAGGCTCGGGGGCTGGAGTCATTTTAACTTCCCCACGAGGAGATAAGTTTTGTTATGTCCTCCGTTTAATGTTCCCCTGTACAAATAATGCGGCTGAGTATGAAGCTTTGCTTCATGGTCTTAGGATGCCTAAAGAGATGAATCTGAGCCGAGTTAGGTGCTTTGGTGATTCGGATCTAGTGGCTCGGCAGGTATCTGGCACCTGGGATTCTAAGGACCCGCTCATGGCTGCATACCGTCGTGAAGTAGATATGGTGGCTGGGTATTTCAAAGGCTATCAAGTGGACCATGTGGACCGCAGAAAGAATGAGGCAGCGGACGCTTTAAGCCGCTTGGGCTCTCAGCGTAAACCGGTCCCACCCAATGTTTTCTTGGATGTACTGTATCACCCATCGGTACAGCTACCCGGTGAGCTGGAGTTGGCTATTCCTGATCCGGAGGCTCAATTAGTGGCGGCTCTTCACGTCACCCCGGATTGGACGCTTCCTTATCTGGCATATATGAACCGGGGTGAGTTGCCAGAAGACGAAACCTTGGCTCGGCAGATAGTACGGCGGTCCAAGTCTATGACCATTCTCAAAGGGGAGCTACATCATCGCAGCGTGTCAGGAGCGCTGCGACGGTGCGTATCCCCTGAGGAGGGGTGCGAGATATTACGTGAAATACATGAAGGGGATTGCGGCCACCACGCCGGTTCAAAATCATTGGTGGCTAAAGCGTTCCGCCACGGTTTCTACTGGTTAACTGCTCATGCTGATGCAGAAGACCTGGTCAGGTTATGTGATGGTTGCCAGAAATTTTCCAGACGAGCGCACATACCGGCTCAAGAATTGAGGATGATTCCAATTACTTGGCCGTTTGCGACTTGGGGGCTCGATATGGTTGGACCTTTTAAACGTTCCAAAGATAAGAAGACCCACCTATTGGTAGCGGTTGACAAATTTACAAAGTGGGTGGAGGCAGAACCTGTCAGCAAGTGTGATGCGGCCACGGCGGTTCGGTTTATAAAGAAGGTGATCTTCCGGTTTGGTTTTCCAAACAGCATCATCACAGATAATGGTACCAATCTATCCAAAGGTGCCATGAAAGAGTTCTGCGCAATGTTTCTTCGGTAGCTCACCCACAATCTAATGGTCAAGCAGAACGAGCGAATCAAGAGATCTTGAGAGGTATCAAACCCCGGCTTCTGGTCCCTTTGCAGAGGACGCCGGGTTGTTGGGTTGAGGAGCTACCGTCTGTATTATGGAGCATCAACACCACGCCTAACAGATCCACGGGGTTTACACTGTTTTTTATGGTCTATGGAGCAGAGGCGGTTCTCCCAAGTGATATACGACATGATTCACCTCGTGTGGCAGCTTATGTTGAAGCGGACAACGAGCAAGCACGGCAGAACGCTCTTGACTTGTTGGATGAGGAACGTGACTTAGCAGCTGCCCGTTCAGCGATTTACCAGCAAGATCTTCGCCGTTACCACAGCCGTCGGGTTAGAACCAGAACCTTTCAGGAGGGGGATTTGGTGCTCCGGCTCATCCAGGATCAGTCTGATATGCATAAATTATCCCCGCCTTGGGAAGGACCTTTTGTGGTCAGCAAGAATCTGAATAATGGGTCATACTACCTGATTGATATTCAAGAGCACAAAGATTCACGCACATCAGAGGAGGAGACCAACAGGCCGTGGAACATAGCTCATCTTCGACCTTATTATACATGAGCCTTGGGCTCTGTTTATGTACATATCATGACCATGTATATATTATGATCAATATAATAAACCGGAGCCTCGAGTAAAGCGGGGTCTCTGCTGTTCTTCACATCATGCGTGGTTACATGGAGTTAATTCGCTTTAGTGCAACCTCCGGTTTACCCCTTGAGGTCGCTTCACAGAAGATCAACAAAGTCAGTTGGGGACCTAGTCGACCTGAACCATAGCTACACCTCCGGGGAGCTTGGTCATGTCTTGACGACGGTAATGCCTTCTGGCTGGCACATTTGCCACTAAGTCAGTTGGGGACCTATTCGACTTGAACCGTAGTTACACCTTATGGGAGCTCGGTCATGTCTTGATGATGGTAATGCTTTCTGATCGGCTTTTAAACAGCCAATAAGTCATTTGGGGGCTTGGTCGTGTCCGAACCAATGCAATGCCACTTGATCGGCCCTAGGCCACTGAGTCACTTGGGGGCTTGGTCGAATCCGAACCAATGCAATGCCATTTGACCGGCATATTTGCCACGATTCAGTTAGGAACCTAGTCGACTTAAACCGTAGTTACACCCCTTGGGGGCTTGGTTTTTTGTCTTGACGATGGTAACGCCTTCTGAACGGTTCATAGCAACCACCCTTTGCATGCGTTTTACTATTGCATTTTTCTCTCGTATTTGGTTGTTTGTTATCTTCCTTCTTGCGGTGTTTTTTGTTCTTTGGAACGACAAGTACTTTTAAAACCGATTCAGCTGACACAGCCTGGTCCATTTTTTAACCCGGAGGCAAGTTGCCCGGTTTGGCAAAGGCGCAGCACGGTTCGTATGGTCGAAAGACCGTCCTTTGTACCCAGTAAAGACAGGAAACACAAGTTGGAAAAAGTCATGGCAAGGGCATCAGTACCCGTGCACAAAGGTGCATACAAAGGCAGAGGTATTAACTATCTTATTACAAGGCAGCGTAGTGCCTGAATATATTGTTTTTTAACGGATTAACGTCACCAATTAAGGTGAACCGGAGCATTGATTACGCATGTTCGCTGCCTCGGTTCGAAGGTTGTGGATCATCTTGCGCCGCTTCAGCTTTCTCTTGGCTACCCATTGGCTGGAAATCAGCAGTGGTCCAGTCGATTCCCATTAACGCTTGAAAGACAGCTTCTTCATGAATCAGCAAAGACGGTTCAATGTCAGGGGCGTAGGTATGCTTACGGATTGGAGGAATAAGGTTTTCCACTTCAGGGACCGGGGCAGCTAGTCGCTTCTTCTGGTTATCATATTGGGCCTGATAATGTGTCAGATCTGCTTCTTCAGCCAATTGACAAGCTAGGGGGCGCACCGCCCGGTTTATCGCCCTCAAGTCATTTTCGCCGAAATCTGAACCATCTTCTTTCAAGCTGGGGTATCCTTGGGCCGCTTCGACAGGATCAAAATCTGGTACCCACGCTTTGGCCCGGATCAAGGCAGTGATGGCTCTGGTTCGAGCAGCTGATCTTTTTAACTCTTCAATCCGGGCTGGAAGCATGGATAACCTTTTTAACGTGTCTTGAATCAGAGACGGTGCGGGGTTGTTATGCGATGCAGTGGTGATAGCTCTCTGTGCTCCGGTATACAACTGCTCAATCAAAGTATAAGCAGCTTTGAGTTTCATCCGCACATCAGAACCCAAGTGTCCAATACGTGTGCCTGCAGTGTTTCAAGATGGATTACAAACCGGACATAGGATATAGCAGACAAAGTGCAAATTGGAAGAAGGGCATCGAAAGAAATTTACCAAAGATGGCAGAGGTCATGGAGTGTATTTGTCGCTTTACGGTGGATAATTCATCAACCACCGGTTTGAGAGCAGCTTCGGCATTTTCAGCCCTTTTTATCAAAAGAGCCTTTTCAGTAGCCCAATCAGCTTGTTCCGTTTTGCGGTTTTCTTTCAGCTGTTCCATAACCGTTAAGGCATTGGTCAATTCTTCCTTCGCTTTTGCAGTTTCAACCTGCTGGGTTTTTAGGATTTCCTGAAGGTCCGAGACTTGTTTCTCTTTGGTCTTCAGATCCCCCTGCAGCAGGTCATCAGCAGTGTTCAGAAAATATTGCACGGTTTGGAAGTATCAACCACACAAGCAAGTTATGTGCTCGATACTTGGGGGCTAATGCGTACTTGATCTTAACGCATGTTTTACATTACAAAAGTCCCAAGATTAATACAAGTATTTAAACTTGGCACTTGGGGGCTAATGGTTATTTGATGATGTTTTCTGGTTACGACCTATGTGGAAGCCCTGTTTTTTGTCAAAACGGACCTTGGTTGTCAAGGCAGCACGATTCGGATTACCATCTCGGATTGGAAGAAATTGAGAAGCTAAGTTGCAATAGAATGAAGCACAAAAGAGTTACCTCAAGTTTTTCTTTCATCATCCTGATCATGCCAGCTTCATAATCGCGACTGGTGTACAGTCGGTTCAGGTACCCAGAATAAAGATCTTGGGCGCTTAAAGCGGCATACGTTGAGGAATCAACGTCCCATTTGCCCTTTATGGCCGAGATTTCTTCCTTAGCAGTATGCTTGGCTAAAGTAGCAGAGTTCCCCGGTTCAGAGCGACCAATGCCGGTAATCACAACATCATCATCTTTGGAATCGCTGCTCCGCATTGGCACTGTCGGTTTATCAACAGTTCCAGAAGGGTGGATGGATTCCTCAACCCGAACAGGACTGGCAGGCTGATCGGTATGGCTGGCAGGATTGGTAGGCCTTTCTTCAGCATAGGCGTCATCTTGTGGAGGTAGGTAATTCTGAATGTCTTCACGAACTAGAGCATCAGCACCAGGAGTTTTCTCCGGTTCAGGAGCGGCAGTTCCTTCGGCCGGATTATCCAGACGAGCCTTCTTGCTCAGTCTAGGTTTAGCCCTGGGAGAGACCCAAAGATTGAAAGAACGGTGTAAGATGGAGTAAGAAACCCATATGGAAATATGTTGTGATCGGTCCAACTTACCCAATAACGGTCTTTAGCGGTGGCAGTTGAGTGGCTGAAGATTCACCAGAAGATGAATGGGAAGTGACCTGATAATCGGAGTCAGATGGATTAAGAGGCTGACGAGTTAAACCTGCTTTAGGAGGAAAGCTAGCGCATAAATCGGAGACCTCTGATCGGCGTTTCCGAACCGGGCTGTTCGGTAAACCGGCGGAGGTAACTACCTGGCCACTATGCCGGGTGGTGCGACGAGCTTCATGTTGCTGGGTCTTCACAAGAAATTTGGGATCCAAGTAAGCAAGAGGATGAGAAAATTTAACTTTCCGGTTTGCTTGGCGAGGTGTTTTCAAAGGCAAAGGAACTGTATCAGAAGAAAGAATAGTTACCTCTGGGCCTTCAGCATTACTCGCTTCAGCGTCGTCCTGACAAATATCATCATCAATAAGACGTATAAAAAGTAAGCCAACTGAATCGAGGTCTACCTCAAGGTCCGGATTACCCACATCATCCTCATCAAAATCCGGGGTAGAGGAAGCGGTGTTCCTTTTCTTCTGAGCAGGCTTCTTCACCCTTGTTTTGGGTCTGGTTACCTTTTCTGTTGGCTCTTGAAGCTTCTTGCTCCAAAACGGATCATCTCCCTGTTTCAGAAAGGACTGGAGTTAACAGTATACATATAAGGAGATCATAAATTCTATAACAAACAGGGGTGAGATGCTTACAGCAGGTGGTTTATTTGTAGCACAAAAGGGAAGCAGGCCGATTCGGGCGCAAACATATTCCGGTTCATTCAGCATCTTTTTCACAGCTTCAGTAACTTCGTCTTCCGTCAGCTGAATGTTGCAGTGCCTCAAAGGATCATTCACCCGACCCGTGTATTTGCACATTAAACCGGGGCGGATGCTAAGGGGCAGGATGCTCCATGAAATCCAGCAACGGGCAAGATCTACTCCTGTTAAACCGTTAGCCATGAAGGCTCTGAGCTTGGACAGTTGAGGGGCATACTTACTCCTCTCTTTGGCAGTTAGCCTTGGGGGGAAGGGGTGTGTATTGCTAAGTCTCTCTGGACAGAAGCCAGGCAGAGGATTTTCTTCAGCAGGGGAAGTATCCTTGCAATAGAACCAAGTGTGATTCCATTCTTGCGGATGACTATGTAGCTTGGCGTGAGGATAAGTCACTTCTTTCCTCTTTTGAATCGCCATACCACCCAGTTCCATATTAGGGCCGTCGGTGAATTCAGTACGTCGGTTCAAATGAAAACAGTCTCAGAACAACTCTACAGTAGGTTCCTCCTGGAAGTACACCTCACAAAGCACTTGAAAATGGCAGATATTCGTAACTGAGTTTGGACCAACATCTTGTGGGCGCAACTTAAAATTGGCCAGGACGTCCCGGTAAAATTTTGAACCGGGTGGATTAAAGCCCCGGGCCAGGTGATCCGCAAACACAACAACTTCTCCTTCCTGTGGGGTAGGAGGACATTCATTCCCTGGAACCCTCCAATGGATGGCATTTTTGCTACTCAAGGCGCCAGTCAGAACTAAGTTGTTTAATTGGGTCTCAGTGATGCGAGAGGGAACCCAGTTGCATTCGTATACCTGTTTTGCCATGAGGAAATCTACAAGACAAAGGTATTCCGGTTTGAGAACAGGTGTGATTGTAAACCGAAGATGCTCTTATATAGACCGGAGTTATCTAGAATGATATCATCTGGCGGTTCATCAAGGGGACTAATGGATATATAGTTTGGGTTGTTCGCTCTGCTAAAAGTTAAACCGACCAGATCTAACAGGTATGAATATGAAAGCAGAAACAGATCCCGTACGGATTCTTTCAAAACAATGGATCTACAGCTAGGGCAAAAAAGAAGTAAAAATATGAGGTTTGGCTCGCAGCAGGACAGCACAAGTTCGACAAGCAGGGAAATGAGCGGGATCTAAGGAGATGAGTACAGATTTATGGCGAATACTGAGAGTGACTACAAATCACAATATAAGTATCATAATCTGTTCACAAAAAACTTGCTATGGAGATGAACAACGAACAGCGGCAGGATAAGGATGACGAACCCTAGAACGGATCTAAAGCAAGAAGGGCAGGAGCCTTACCGGGATCCAAACGGATGCGGAGGGTCGCCGCGGTGCTCTGGTCCGGTCAGGTTGATGCAGCGACCGGAGAAGAGGCAGTAGCTGACGGCGGCGGCGGAGCTCCGAAGACTGGGTCGCGAGGAAGACGAAGAAGGGGACGAAAGGGAGGAAAGGAAGATGGCCTTCAAGTCCTATTTATAAGGCGCGGCGCGCGTGCCAGGCGCGCGAATCCGGGAGCCGGTGATTTCGGGAGCCCAGCCGTCGCCTTGATTATTGCGGATTTGTGCTGATGTCATATCGGTTTACAGCAACAAGAGGAGATGATGAAACGGCGGTTCAACAGTTACTGGAAGACATTTGAAGACAGAAATTCTTATTAAGGATTGACATGAACCTGTTCAAATCAATCTGGGGCCTAATGTTGGGGATATTGCTATTTGGGGTAAACCGGCTTACAGGGCCCGGGTTAGCTCCGTCAATGGACCCAAGATGTTAAAGCCCAAGGATAAATAGAAGGGCCCAAGGCCTATAGTCGGTTTAGACGTTTATGGCCGTAAACCGGCCTGAGGTAAACTTGCATTGTAAGTTAGGAATAGAGAGACCAACCCGGGCACGTTTATGAACCGGAGGTTGGGACTTTGTAGACCGACGGGCGTCACCCGTGTATATAAGGGGACGACCCGACGGCGGTTGAAGGACAGAGAACAACAACCCGAGGTTTAGACGAAGCTTATCGCTCCCTAGCCCTCGAAACACATCAATCCCATCACAACTAGACGTAGGCTTTTACCTTCATCGAAGGGGCCGAACTAGTATAACCCTGTGTCCTTGCGTCCGTTTTAACCCCTTCAAGTTAACCCGTTGTGATGGCTCCACGACTAAGTCCTTTCGCTAGGACGTCTGCCGTGACAAATCCACGACAGGTGGTTTAGAGGAAACCAACATGATCACGAACTCAACATAGCGGTCAGGTGACAACCTGGTAATACTTCCGAGAAGATATTCCGAACATCACGAACCACCGGTATGTTACTAAGCTCGAGAACAATCTTGCTTTTCAGGGCAAGATGATATGGTCAAATAAGCAAGGGATTGAATAATCCCAACTCATTGATCAAAGAGCGCACCGGAAATAAGGACTAGGTAGCACGACCAATCTTAGGATGATGATTTAATAACCAACACACTAAGAATGAGAGTATTGTCCATTAACTACCAAGCAACAAGGTTGCTAGGAGTATTGATTTCACACATCACGATTCACTTGTCGGCATTTCGGTTGCAATAACACGGAACCGAGGAGCAAATGATGATGGTGGGAAGTATCACTGCGTCAAGAATTCATAAGAGGTGGTGCAATTCCTATGATATTCTCGACATAACGAGGGTAATACTCCAGGGTAGAACAGAACAAAAGCTGGTTTGGCATTTGATCTGCGGAATACAACTGTTTTGACCAAATCCTAGAAATGGATAAGGTACTGGAGTTTGTTTCTCCTAGTCATTCCGGAGTAGAATGGCTTGATAGACCACAAGAATAATAGGCATCGATGAACACGATTGCACACATACTCTTGGCTATCAATTGATAGATGAAGGTCGGAATACAACTAAAGAGGGACAACTCAAGGAACATATATCTTTCTGAGTTGTGGATGCATAGATTAGCATGTCGAACGAATTCAACATATTTCTCCCGGATAACCCATGCAGAGAGGTAGAATTGGCAGAGTCGCAATATAGAATCAAGAACTCATTAAGAGCACTCTGATTGCGAGCTTTTGGTTCAAAGAACATCTGCCTTAATGGTTCATGGTATTTGGAAGAAGGAAATACCACGGACCTCGAGGACTGTCGCAAGGTTACTAATATCCTAAGGGAACTAGCAAATACTAACAACATGAAGTAGGGTGAATCTCGGTTCAAGAACCCAGGAGTAGAATGCCTACTAACTAAATGGCATCACGGGATGCTTTCGAGAATGGTGGCCAGAATAATCACACTGGGGATACAAGGCATTGCTAACTTACTAGGCGATCCTCTAAGACACCTAGGGTCATAATAATAGCTCCAACATATATGTCGAGGCAACAGAGTACCTCAACTCAGCAACTAGTGTGATTAATCTGACCCAAAAGGACATCGGGAACATGGAGGAAAGATTTGCAAGTGCATCGGATTATTTAGAAACCTGGGATGACTCGGACAGCATAACGGCTGTAAATGCTCAAAAAGATCTGAAACATCATGCAAGATGGTGGCATAACCACTCAATATCATAATATCAAGGTTCTGAGGCCAACTGACAACATACTAAAAGTAGTAGAAACTAAACAAGGGCTCGAGTCCAACAATCCTATAAATCGAAGGATTAGTAACACGTCATCCTGATAGATAGATGAGAAGACCTAGTTCTTAACCCCCGTAGAAGAGAAGGGGTTGACTCAGATCAGCAGGCCATGAGGTATAAGGAGTAAAAAGAGCCTTACGTTCCATCCCACTATCAATTCCCTTACATAGCTAAAGCATTTCTAGACTCAACTTCGACCAGTTTGGCTTGGTAATCCTACAGGCAGTCAGGCTCTGATACCAACGCTGTCGGGACCCCTATCCTAAGTCACACCGATCTAGCATGTAACACATCATATCACTTTGCGGCCTCACGCATGGTATTCCCACGGGTGCCACCTTACCTGGCCCGGGACCATTTGCACCTTTTGGCTCACGTATCTGATAGTGTCGCTAGCATCCATATGACAAAGAACCCGGGCCAACATGGCTAGTCGTGAACCCAAAGCGGCACTAACCCATGAGGACAGGCATACATGAATCACATCGAGCATGTCGGTCAACAACGTATAAATCCGGGCTGTAGCACTGGGCTAACAGGACTCCGGTAACCCGGGCTGTAGCAGGCTAGGCAGGACTCCGGATAACACCGCCTGACATTTCCCCGAAGGGACAGACACAGGAACGACATGAATCACATGCCGGCCAGTCAAGTGTTCCAAGCAGTAGTGCTGGGCTAGCAGGACTCCGGTGAACCGGGCTGTAGCGGACTACTATCGCTCAGGAAGCACTAGACTACATTTCCCCATAAGAGAGGCTGCCAAGGATAAACAACTAGATAGTCGGATCCCACACATAGCAAGCATTTCAATCATACACACAATATGCTCGATATGTGTAGATACAACATGGCATCACAACAAGACTCTACGACTCAAGTATTTATTCATTAGGCTCCGAGGAGCGAGATATTACAAAAATGGGTCTCATGACCCAACATTCAGAGCATACAAGTCAAAACACATGCGGAAGCTTAACATGTCTGAGTACAGACATCTACAAATGAAAAAGGCTGAGAAGCCTGACTATCTACCAGATCCTGCCGAGGGCACAAGATCGTAGCTGAGGTATCAAGCTAAATGTCGAAGTCCAAGCGGTACTACTAGCGAGACTGAAGTCTCTCTGCAAAAACATAAAATAGGCAAACGTGAGTACAAATGTACCCAGCAAGACTTACATCAGAACTATCTACATATGCATCAGTATCAAAAGGGGGTGGTGGAGTTTAACTGCAGCAAGCCAGCTTTGACTCGGTGGCTATCCTGAACTATGACTGCAAGTAACTCTTTTGAGGTGGCGCACACGAGTCCACATATTCACCATATCAATACACCACTATGGATCCGCTCCCGCCTTCCTACGAGAACGCCATCCATAGCACTCACGCTTATCTTGCGCATTTTAGAGTATCCACTTTCACTTGTCTATGAACTGTTATAGGCAACCCAGAAGTCCATTACCGCGGACACGGCTATTCGAATAGATGGTGTTAACCCTGCAGGGGTGTACTTCTTCACACACGCTCTCACCACTTACCACCATGTACACATCGTGTATCTCGGCAACCTTCAAGCGGAAGCCTGGCGAGGGTGTCGGCCACAGCCTACCTAAACACTCAAGTCTCTAGTCCAGGTTTATCGCCTATTCAGGTTCCATCCGCAGGGAGTCTGGCCGAGGTTTCCACATACGGCCCCGAACAATGTGTGCAGGGTTCCCGAGACACCAAACGGGCGCCCGGTACACCGTGCCATGTGCCTACTGCAACACAGCCCACCCCTACGGTCAGCACTGCATGCGGCCCCCAGCATACTACAAACACCAGAAACTACTTGCAACTCCTGGACAGAGGACAAGGGTGATTAAGAAGCCGAGAGAGTCAATTAAGGATCCCAATGTGTGGTAGTAGATGTTTCATGGATCACAAACACAGAACTCAGTTCCTGAGGACGGCTTCAATGAGACAACCCAACATGTACTCCTACATGGCCTCTCACCGCTACCTTTACCAAATCGTGTTCACACACTTAGCTCACACACAGTAGGACATGTTCATCACCATTCCAATTCATTCACGATGAATCAGACCCGACTCAACTCTAAGCAGTAGTAGGCACGACAAACAAGCATGAATGAGTAGGCACATCAAGTCTCAAACAACTCCTACTCATGCTAGTGGTTTTCATCTATTTACTGTGGCAATGACAGGTCATGCAGAGGATAAGGGGTTCAACTACCGCAGCATGTAACAGTTGAATCGATGTTGTCCTAATGCAGTAAAAGAGAGCAGGAGCAAGAGAATGGGATTGTATCGAAATGAACAAGGGGATTTTGCTTGCCTGGCACTTCTGAAGATAATATAGTTCTTCATCGGTGTCATCGATCACGGCGTCGAAGCACCGTCTACTGAGAGGGGACAAATACCGGCAACACAGGGAAAACACAATCAATGCAATGCAACAATATGATGCATGAATATGACATGGCAAAATGAGTGTGTTTTGGGCTAATGCAAGCTAGAGCAGATTGAAATGAGTCCATTTGACCCAAAGATTCAAATGCAAACCCATTTTATGAAGTCATATTAGTGCATTAACTTGTTTCACCTAAAAAGCAAGGTTATTGTGTTCTAACATGCATGAAACCAGTACAGATGGATAGATTGGATTTTTCTGATAATTTTTCATATATAAATTATTTGATTTGGAGTTACGGTTGAATTTCTATGAATTTTTGAAGTTTGCAACATTTTATGGAATTTCCTATAAAAAGAATAAATCCAGAAAAATGAGTTACTGCGTCAGCATGACGTCTGTGTGACGTTAGCAGGTCAACAGGGCGCCTCCAGGTCAAACCTGACCTGTCGGGCCCACTGGTCAGTGAGAGAGGCACTAATCCCACGTTGACTCGTGCTTTGACTCACGGCGGGGCCCACTATCAGTGTCATTAGTCTAACTAACTAAATTAGTACTAGGTTAACTCCTAATATAGGTTTGACCAGGGGGCGGGACCCACTTGGTTAAACGGGTCAAACCCACCGGCGACATGACACCGGCGAGGCCCGAGACGGCGGCGCGGTTCGGAAACGCAGCACAGGCGACGAAACGAGCGGCGTTTTGGCTTCGCGTGAAGGTGGTGCTCGTCCGCATCCAACGGAGCCATCAGCTCGCGCCAGAGTGGACCGCAACGACGGCGGCGATGGAAAGCGCGGCGGCCAGAGCTCGGGCAAGCTCGGCAACGGCGCTGCGGTGCACGGGAGGACTAGCTGATGGTGGCTACGGGCTCCTGCGGACTCGCTGAGCACGGGGGTGGGCTCGGATGCGTCGTGGATGCGCTCTAGCTACGGCGGCGCCATGGCCGGCGGCGGTGAGCTCTCGGCTCCGACGTCTAGTGCGGCTAGGGAACGAGGACGAGCTCGGGGAGCAGGGGGAAATATGGCGGGGCTCACAGCGGGGTCGAAGCGGAGCTCAGCAGACTCGGGGAGGCGACGGAGACGGCGAATCGGACGGCGGCATCCGGCGGCCGTGGTCGGGGAAGAAGGCCACATGCGTCGTCTTGGGGCCGTCCTACTGTGGCCACGGCGGTGCGTGTCGACGTCCGAGGAGTCGGTGAAGCAACAGGCAGGCAGGGAGGGAGGAGGTGGCCAGCGCGTGCGCGCGTGCGGCGACCACACGCCCTCCTGCCCACTGGCAGGAGATTGGGGACGGCTGGCACCTGGGCCTGGTGGGCTGGGCCAGCCAGCAGCAGGCTAACAGTGCCAGGTAAGTGGCTGGGCTTCTCTCTTTCTCTCTCTTATTTTTGTTTTTGTTTTCTATTTATTTTCTCTGTTTTGAATTAGTAAAATACCAATTCATTTTGTAAAATCCTGCAAATAATTGTGGGCACTTTTTAAACTATTTCCAAGAGCCCTCAAATGCTTTCAAGATTATTTGGACATTTAAAATATTTTATAGAATTTAAATGTCCAAATTCAAATACTTATGATATTATTAAAAAATCCAGAACAGCCTCCAAAAATATGAAACCATTTTTGGCAGAGGGTTTAGCCAGGACCAAAGATGGTGAACATTTATGAAGGGCATTCTGGGTCATTGAAAAATATTTTATTTGAACCTATTTGAATTAAATTTGGTGCTAGGGTTTACCAATCCCCATTTCAAATTTCAATTAAAGTTAGACATGATGCATGGATGCTTGAGCTACCATATGCAATCAAAATCTAGGGCTGTGACAACTCACCCCTACTAAACAAGAATCTCGTCCCGAGATTCAAGACGTGAGGTAAGAAGACAGAGGGGACACAAAGCCGACATGGTCTTCACGATCCAACTGTCCTTCTCGATGATGTTGATTCATTGCTTCATATTGATCTTTGACGTCTTTGCTTTTGAGATCTTCATCCAACACGATGAAGACAGAAAGAAGCTCTACAAGAATCAATCTTCTTGAAGATCGAGCAACTCAAGATCAACTCATGGAGTGAGATGTAGGAACATCTCTTGAGTTGAGACATAAAAACACACATCAGGTGGATGGAAAGAAACAGATGAAGAAGGTTCAAATTGGTAGGCAACAACTCGACACTTAAATAGATGGTGAGGGGGGGTCTCAAAGTAGCGAGGAGTTCAGTTGCCCATGATACCATAACGGGACACCTCGGGGAAGGTGGCTATTCTGAACTATGACTGCAAGTAACTCTTTTGAGGTGGCGCACACGAGTCCACATATTCACCATATCAATACACCACTATGGATCCGCTCCCGCCTTCCTACGAGAACGCCATCCATAGCACTCACGCTTATCTTGCGCATTTTAGAGTATCCACTTTCACTTGTCTATGAACTATTATAGGCAACCCAGAAGTCCATTACCGCGGACACGGCTATTCGAATAGATGGTGTTAACCCTGCAGGGGTGTACTTCTTCACACACGCTCTCACCACTTACCACCATGTACACGTCGTGTATCTCGGCAACCTTCAAGCGGAAGCCTGGCGAGGGTGTCGGCCACAGCCTACCTAAACACTCAAGTCTCTAGTCCAGGTTTATCACCTATTCAGGTTCCATCCGCAGGGAGTCCGGCCGAGGTTTCCACATACGGCCCCGAACGATGTGTGCAGGGTTCCCGAGACACCAAACGGGCGCCCAGTACACCGTGCCACGTGCCTACCGCAACACAGCCCACCCCTTCGGTCAGCACTGCATGCGGCCCCCAGCATACTACAAACACCAGAAACTACTTGCAACTCCTGGACAGAGGACAAGGGTGATTAAGAAGTCGAGATAGTCAATTAAGGATCCCAATGTGTGGTAGTAGCTGTTTCATGGATCACAAACACAGAACTCAGTTCCTGAGGATGGCTTCAATGAGACAGCCCACCATGTACTCCTACATGGCCTCTCACCGCTACCTTTACCAAATCGTGTTCACACACTTAGCTCACACACAGTAGGACATGTTCATCACCATTCCAATTCATTCCCGATGAATCAGACCCGACTCAACTCTAAGCAGTAGCAGGCATGACAAACAAGCATGAATGAGTAGGCACATCAAGGCTCAAACAACTCCTACTCATGCTAGTGGGTTTCATCTATTTACTGTGGCAATGACAGGTCATGCAGAGGATAAGGGGTTCAACTACCGCAGCATGTAACAGTTGAATCGATGTTGTCCTAATGCAGTAAAAGAGAGCAGGAGCAAGAGAGTGGGATTGTATCGAAATGAACAAGGGGGTTTTGCTTGCCTGGCACTTCTGAAGATAATATAGTTCTTCATCGGTGTCATCGATCACGGCGTCGAAGCAACGTCTACTGAGAGGGGACAAATACCGGCAACACAGTGAAAACACAATCAATGCAATGCAACAATATGATGCATGAATATGACATGGCAAAATGAGTGTGTTTTGGGCTAATGCAAGCTAGAGCAGATTGAAATGAGTCCATTTGACCCAAAGATTCAAATGCAAACCCATTTTATGAAGTCATATTAGTGCATTAACTTGTTTCACCTAAACAGCAAGGTTATTGTGTTCTAACATGCATGAAACCAGTACAGATGGATAGATTGGATTTTTCTGATAATTTTTCATATATAAATTATTTGATTTGGAGTTACTGTTGAATTTCTATGAATTTTTGAAGTTTGCAACATTTTCTGGAATTTCCTATATAAGCATAAATCCAGAAAAATGAGTTACTGCGTCAGCATGACGTCTGTGTGACGTCAGCAGGTCAACAGGGTGCCTCCAGGTCAAACCTGACCTGTCGGGCCCACTGGTCAGTGAGAGAGGCGCTAATCCCGCGTTGACTCGTGCTTTGACTCACTGCGGGGCCCACTATCAGTGTCATTAGTCTAACTAACTAAATTAGTACTAGATTAACTCCTAATCTAGGTTTGACCAAGGGGCGGGACCCACTTGGTCAAACGGGTCAAACCCACCGGCGACATGCCGCCGGCGAGGCCCGAGACGGCGGCGCGGTTCGGAAACGCAGCACAGGCGACGAAACGAGCGGCGGTTTGGCTTGGCGTGAAGGTGGTGCTCGTCCACATCCAACGGAGCCATAAGCTCGCGCCGGAGTGGACCGCAACGACGGCGGCGATGGCAAGCGCGGCGGCCGGAGCTCGGGCAAGCTCGGCAACGGCGCTGCGGTGCACGGGAGGACTAGCTGATGGTGGCTACGGGCTCCTGCGGACTCGCTGAGCACGGGGGTGGGCTCGGATGCGTCGTGGATGCGCTCTAGCTACGGCGGTGCCATGGCCGGCGGCGGTGAGCTCTCGGCTCCGACGTCTAGTGCGGCTAGGGAACGAGGACGAGCTCGGGGAGCAGGGGGAAATACGGCGGGGCTCACATCAGGGTCGAAGCGGAGCTCAGCAGACTCGGGGAGGTGACGGAGACGGCGAATCAGACGGCGGCATCCGGCGGCCGTGGTCAGGGAAGAAGGCCACATGCATCGTCTTGGGGCCGTCCTGGCTCGTGTAGCTCGGCGAGGAGGGAGAAGAGGTTGCGACGAAGCCTCTGAGAGCATCGGCGGGGCGAGGCAGTGGTTGTGGCCACGGCGGTGCTTGTCGGTGGCGACGAGCTCGCTCGGAGGCTGCGCGCGAAAGAAACAGAGGAGGGGAGAGCGCGAGAGAGAGTGAGAGAGGTCCGCGGGGGTGCGTGTCGACGTCCGAGGAGTCGGCGAAGCAACAGGCAGGCAGGGAGGGAGGAGGTGGCCGGCGCGTGCGCGCGTGCGGCGACCACACGCCCTCCTGCCCACTGGCAGGAGGTTGGGGACGGCTGGCACCTGGGCCTGGTGGGCTGGGCCAGCCAGCAGCAGGCTAACATTGCCAGGTAAGTGGCTGGGCTTCTCTCTTTCTCTGTCTTATTTCTGTTTTTGTTTTCTATTTATTTTCTCTATTTTGAATTAGTAAAAATACCAATTCATTTTGTAAAATCCTGCAAATAATTGTGGGCACTTTTTAAACTATTTCCAATAGCTCTCAAATGCTTTCAAGATTATTTGGACATTTAAAATATTTTATAGAATTTAAATGTCCAAATTCAAATACTTATGATATTATTCAAAAATCCAGAACAGCCTCCAAAAATATGAAACCATTTTTGGCAGAGGGTTTAGCCAGGATCAAAGATGGTGAACATTTATGAAGGGCATTCTGGGTCATTGAAAAATATTTTATTTGAACCTATTTGAATTAAATTTGGTGCTAGGGTTTACCAATCCCCATTTCAAATTTCAATTAAAGTTAGACATGATGCATGGATGCTTGAGCTACCATATGCAATCAAAATCTAGGGCTGTGACACTGAGCTTCGGAAGCGCGAGGAAGCGTTGGTGCTGGAGGCCGCCAAACGCACCCGCGAGCAAGAGCAGATGGAGACGAGGGAGCGCCTGGCGACGCAGGCGGAAGATGATGTTGCCGCGCGGGAAACGCGTGTCCTCGAGGAGGTTTGCCGTCGGGTGGCGACAGCGCGCCAAGGCCTCGGGCGTGAGTTCGAGGAGAAGCTGGGGATGATCCGGGTCGAAGCTGAGGGTAGAACTGCCGCCTTGAGGGCCCAATGGGATGAGGCGATGCGTCGAGCCGACGCCTCCCGGGTTGCTCTTGAGGCGGCGCAGAAGGAGCTGGCCACCTCCCAAGCCGAGGTGCTCCGCCTTCGCCAACGTGTGGAAGAGGCTGTGGCCGTCGAGCGTCAGAATGCCGACGAGATACGCCAGCGGCAGGTTCTGGAGCACGAGGACGGCCCCATGCTCACCAAGCTCAGGGAGAGGGCTAACATCGCCCTGGGCAACATCTGTGAGGCTGCCGTGGGCGAGCCGCACACGATTAACTACGCCGGCAACCTGCAGTTCTTCACCACCGTGGTGGCACATCTGGAGGCACGGTCGGTCAAAGCCGATAGGTTGGTGGAGGAGAGGAGCCGCGCCCTGCTCGGGCGCGCCTTCTCCCGCGTCTTCAGCCATCTTCGAAACATGGATCCCCAATTTGACTTCGACGCCGCCATCGCTCCAGTTCCCCAAGCCGTCCGAGGTGACCTGGCTGAATGGGTGGAGAGCAACGTATAGGCTCTTGTCCGGGCCTTTACTTCGGATGATGATGACGTGATCGTGGGCGCCGATGAAGGTGGCGCAGTGGATGACCCCAACGCCGTCGATGGTGACGCAGACGACGAAGGCGGACCTAGCGATGCCAGCGATAGCTCAGGAGGCGCCTCCGAGGATGCATTGGGGGATTTGTCGGATTGACCGTGTACCATCCTCGTCTTTTTACCCTGCATAGATAGAACTCAGGCGTTTGGCCCGACGGTCGTGAGAGCATTTTGGGAGGGGGAACCCCTCATGTATGAACTCGTATCTAATGTATCTGCAGTGAGTAAGTCGTACACGTGTCCTACGGTAGGCTGGTTCGCCCTTGTTCCTTGCTGGCTCCGGAGCTGCCTTTTGGAGGGCGTCACGCCTCGGGCACTGGGTAGTTGAAAACCTCGTGAGGCGGGGTCATTGCTGACAGGAAACCCCGCAGGCGTGGGCCGTCCCCGCAGGCTCCGGGCCTTTTCTCCAGCGAGACGTCTTCACAGGCATTTGCCTTCTTCACAGGCTCTAGGCCTTCTCCTCGAGCGAGACCTCTTCACAAGCATTTGCCTTCTTCGCAGGCTCTGGGCCTTCTCCCTGAGCGAGACCTGTTCACAGGCGTTTGCCTTCTTCACAGGCTCTAGGCCTTCTCCCCGAGCGAGACATCTTCACAGGCGTTCGCCTTCTTCACAGGCTCTGGGCCTTCTCCCCGAGCGAGACCTCTTCACAGGCATTTGCCTTCTTCACAGGCTCTAGGCCTTCTCCCCGAGCGAGACCTCTTCACAGGCATTTGCCTTCTTCACAGGCTCTGGGCCTTCTCCCCGAGCGAGACGTCTTCACAGGCATTTGCCTTCTTCACAGGCTCTGGGCCTTCTCCCCGAGCGAGACCTCTTCACATGCATTTGCCTTCTTCACAGGCTCTGGGCCTTCTCCCGAGCGGGACGGCTTCACAGGCGTTCGCCTTATTCACAGGCTCTGGGCCTTCCATGAGAAAACGATCTCCGCAAGCACCAAAGGTCACCTCGCGAGGGAGCGGCAGCGGCAGTCTGTGCCGTGCTTAAGCTAGGCCTGGCCCGGCTCGTGAGGGGCTCGCGACGGGAGGCAGCTGTGGCGAGATGGTGGCCAGAACGCGGGAAATGATTCAAACAAGACCAAGCACCCCTTCCCCGAACGCACGCAAAGCTCAAATTCGAATTCAACTTAAATCCAGCGGGGGGAAAAAGGTTACAACCGAAGGAAGAAGGCAATGAAAGCAAACAAAAAGGCCGCGTCCGGCACCTACTCTAGTCTTTGACGTCTTCTCACCAGCGCGGAGCTAAGTGCTGTCCACTGGGCGTGGGAGGGAGCCCCAGGGCCTGAGGCCGGCACCCCTGAGACTCCGGGGCGTGTACAGCCCCACTCATTATTACGTGAGAGTGTCACGGGGCGGCGAGCTTCACAGGCACTGGGCCTTCTTCACAGGAACCGGCCTTGCTTCATATCGCCAGACGAGGGCCCCGCCTTGCGCCACACTCTAGTGCCACCAACGACGACCGGAAACCAGGACGCTGCCGGTGGGGTAGAGCAGTCGCCAGCGGTTCCCTCGACGACCATGGGTCCTCCGCCAGGGGCAGGCCCTCGGGCGCCTCCCTAGCGGAGGGCCTATCTTCTAAGAACGCCTTGCTCCGAACGCCGCGGTGGTGATGTAGGGTCTCTGCCCCTTTCCTGCAGCCCCCTGCGTCCTCCTCCCGAGGGGTAGGAGACCGCAGGAGCGGGGCAGCTGCTTGCCGCGGTGACCTGCATCTCCTGTGATCCATGATTAGCGTATGCCTGCTCTTGAGGAATTAATGGTACCCGATAGTCGTTGCCTCCAGTGTGACCGATGGAGCCGTCCTGGGGTTCCTGGAAGGGCTCGGCCTCTGGCGTCTTGTCCTCCCAGCTGGGGCTGAAGAGTGAGCCCTGTTCGCCCCCGTGAGCGTGCCCTTGGTCCATCATGTGGGGCACGTATTCCTCTGGCGCCGCCACCCTGAATGCTGTGCTGTAGTGATCCATGCGCCATGCGCCGTTGCTTGTCGTGCCAACCGCGGGGTGGTAGCGCGGTTGGCCGCTGGCGCCGTGGGCCGCACCGAGCCCCTCTCCTTCGTGAGCCGGGGGCGGGGGTAGCGCCACCGCCAGTCTGGTGCCGGCGGATTCGCCGGTGTTGGGGTAGTCTTGAGGCCCGCGCGGGTGCGCGGGGCCCTCTCGTGCGCCGCCTTGAACTTGAGGTGGAAGCTGGACGCAGAAGGGGTGAGCCCCTGAAGCGGCGAAGCCCAGGAGCTCGGCGACCCGCTCCAGCAGCACGTCGCGGCAGCCCTCCAATAGCCTGCACTGCAGCAGTTCCCGTGCTACTGTGAGCGCGGCCCTCGAGTTCGCCTGTTCCCGGCGGGTGAACGGTGTCGTAGTTGCGGCGTGATTGGATGCCCTCGCCGCCGACCGCGCCTGTCGCGGTGTGAGGGTCGCCGAAGCTTGCCCGCGTCGCCCGCGGCCCGCAGCGCCCTGCGGACCGCGAGCTGCCTGCGGCGCGGGGTCGCCCGAAGTGGGAGGCTCCGCGCATATGGGCCATGCCGCCCACTGGCCTTGGTTGCCCGCCTGGTCGCCGGACATGGTGACGACGATGCAACGGGAGACGAAGCGATGGAAGGGCAGATTCCGGCGCACCCCTACCTGGCACGCCAAATGTCGGATTCTAGGTTCCGGCAGACCCTTAAGGTTCGAACTCTGGGGTGCGCGCGGAGATCGTGCCCTCTACCTCTCCGTCTTGTAGGATCTAACTACTGCAAGAACAACACAAGAGACACAAGGTTTATACTGGTTCAGGCCACCATTGTGGTGTAATACCCTACTCCAGTGTGGTGTGGTGGATTGCCTCTTGGGCTGATGAGGAAGAACAGTTACAGGGAAGAACGACCTCGCGAGGGTCAGTTCTTGGCTAGGGGATGAACTGCTAGGGGGAGTTCGATCGCCCTTCTCTCTCTCTAGATGCTGGGTTCGATGTGAATCGGCCGGTCCCTCTACCCCGTGGGTGGCTAGTCCTATTTATAGGCAAAGGCCCTGGGCCTCTTCCCAAATATTGAGCGGGAAGGGCGCCAACAATTGGCCAATTTGAAGGGGAACATCTGGTACACTTATCCTGACTAAAGTTGGTCCTCGCCTGCCAAAGGCCCTGCGGTGACACCGTCCTGGGCTCCATGGTGACCTCCTTCCCACCGTTGGACTGGTCTTGGTCTCGTTGCACCGAAATGGGTGCCTTTGCTTGATCCTCTCGCCTGCGCTTGCTCCCTTTGCACCAAAGAGGAAAGGGGGACGCTGCGTGGGCTGGCGCCCGCCTGGCGCCCTTGGTCGTCATGGCTTGCGTCATGGGCACCTCGTGAGGTACCCGCCTTGATCTCTCCGCCTCCTCGCGAGCCAGCCTAAGGAGGCCGTGCTTGAGGAAGCGCCGTGTCGTCCGCCTCGCGTGGCTTGGCCCCTCGTGAGGGTCTTGAGCCCTGTGCTGATGAAGATGGGCCATGCTGGGCCCCCATTTGAGCCACGCCGCAGGCCGCAGGCAGGCAAGTTTGGGGACCCCCATTCCCAGAACGCCGACAAACGCCAGTGAAGCTGTCGGCGCTGGACCGGCGGTGGCGCTACCCCCGCCCCCGGCGCGTGAAGGAGAGGGACTCGGCGTGGCCCACGGCCCTAGTGGGCAGCCGCGCTACCACCCCACGGTGGGCACGTCAAGTAGAGCTGCATGGCACGCGGAGCACTACGGCGTAGCCTTCGGGATGACGGCACCAGAAGAATACGTGCCCCACATGATGGACCAAGGGCACGCTCACGAGGTCGAACAAGGCTCGCTCCTCAGCCCGAGCTGGGGGGACGAGACACCAGAAGCTGAGCTCTTCCAGGAGCCCCGGGACGGTTCCGCAGGCCACGCTGGGGGCGACGATTATCGGGTACCGTGAATTTCTCAGGAGCAGGCATACGTTAATCATGGGTCGCAGGAAGTGCAGGTCGCCACAGCGAGCAGCTGCCCCGCTCCCACAGTCTCCTACCCCTCGGGAGGAGGGCGCAGGGGGCTGCAGGAGAGGGGCAGAGATCCGACATCACCACCGCGGCGTTCGGAGCAAGGCGTTCTCAGGAGGTAGGCCCTCTGCTGGGGAGGCGCCTAAGGGCCTGCCCCTGGCGGAGGACCCGTGGTCGTCGGGGGAACCGCTGGCGACCGCTCTACCCCGGCGGCGGCGTCCTGGTTTCCGGTCGTTGTTGGTGGCACTAGAGTGTGGCGCAAGGCGGGGCCCTCGTCTGGCGATATGAAGCAAGGCCGGTACCTATGAAGAAGGCCCAGTGCCTGTGAAGCTCGCCGCCCCGTAACACTCTCACGTAATAATGAGTGGGGCTGTACACGCCTCGGAGTCTCAGGGGTGCCGGCCTCAGGTCCTGGGGCTCCCTCCCACGCCCAGTGGACAACACTTAGCTCCGCGCTGGTGAGAAGACGTCCAAGGCTAGATTAGGTGCCGGACGCGGACTTTTCTCTGCTTTCATTGCCTTTTCCTTTGGTTGTAACTTTTCCCCCGCTGGATTTAAGTTGGATTTGAATTTGAGATTTGCGTGTGTTCGGGGAAGGGGTGCTTAGTCTCATTCGAAACATTTCTCGCGTTCTGGTTACCACTTCACCATAGCTGCCTCCCCTCGCGAGCCCCTCGCGAGTCGGGTCAGGCCAGCTAGTGCGCAACCCAAACTGCCGCTGTCGCTCCCTCTCAGGAGGATTTTTCGGTGCCTGCGGAGGTTGTCCGTTTAGGAAAAGGCCCAGAGCCTGTGAAGAAGGCGACTGCCTGTGAAGCTGTTGCGTTTAGGAAAAGGCCCAGAGCCTGTGAAGAAGGCGACTGCCTGTGAAGCTGTCGCGTTTAGGAAAAGGCCCAGAGCCTGTGAAGAAGGCGACTGACTGTGATGCTGTCGCGTTTAGGAAAAGGCCCAGAGCCTATGAAGAAGGCAACTGCCTATGAAGCTGTCGCGTTTAGGAAAAGGCCCGGAGCCTGTGAAGCTGTCGCGTTTAGGAAAAGGCACGGAGCTTGTGAAGAAGGCGACTGCCTGTGAAGCTGTCGTGTTTAGGAAAAGGCCCAGAGCCTGGGAAGAAGGCGAATGCCTGTGAAGCCGTCGCGTTTGGGAAAAGGCCCGGAGCCTGTGAAGAAGGCCAACGCCTGTGAAGCTCCCCGCCAGCAACACTCTCACATCCTACGGATTCAACTAGAGGACACCAAAGACATCACAGGCTGCCTCGGGGCCTGCACGAAACAAAGGTAAACCAGCCAACCACCAGGCGCGGGCGCTCGCGCAATATAACAACTACAAATACGATGAACACAGGTTTTACATGAGGGGCTCCCCCTCCCAAAATGCTCTCACGACCATCAGGCCAAAAACCTGAGTTCTATTCATGCAGGGTAAAGAAAAAAAACAGGAGCGATACATACTCAGTCGGACAAATCCCCCAATGCGGCCTTGGAAGCACCTCCCGAGCTGTGGCTGGCGTCGCTGAACTCGCCATCGCCGTCTGCATCGCCACCAGCGGCGTCAGGGCCATTTACCACACCACCCTCGTCAGCAGCCACGATCGCGTCATCGTCGTCCGAAGCGAAGGCCCTGACAAGAGCGTCCATGTTGTCTTCCACCAAGTGCGCCAGGTCGTCTCGGACGGCCTAGGGACTGGGGCGATAGCGGCATCAAAGTCGAAGTAGGGATCCATGTTCCGGAGATGGCTAAAGACACGGGAAAAGGCGCGCCCGAGCAGGGCGCGGCTCCTCTCCTCCACCAACCTATCGGCCCTGACCGACCGCGCCTCCAGCTGCGTCACCACGGCGGTAAAGAACTGAAGGTTGCCGGCATAGTTGATTGTGTGCGGCTCGCCGACAGCCGCCTCGCAGATGTTGCCCAAGGCTGTGTTAGCTCTCTCCCGGAGCGTGGCAAGCATGGGGCCGTGCACGTGCTCCAGGACCTGCCGCTGACGTATCGCATCCGCGTTCTGGCGCGCGACGGCCTCAGCCTCCTCCACCCGCTGGCAAAGACGAAGCATCTCGGCCTGGGAGGCGGCTAACTCCCCTTGCGCTACCACAAGGGCGGCCTGAGAAGCGTCAGCCAGCCGCGTCGCCTCCTCCTGCTTGGCCCTCAAGGCTGCGGTCCTTCCTGCAGCCTCGGCCCGGATCAACTCTAGTCTCCTCTCGAACTCGCGCTCGAGGTCTTGGCGCGCCATCGCCACCCGACGTCCAACCTCCTCCAGGACACGGGCTTCCCGTGCGGCGACATCGTCCTCCGCCTGCGTCACCAAGCGCTCCCTCGTCTCCAGCCGCTCGCACTCGCGGGTGCGTTCGGCGGCTTCTAGCATCAACGGTTCCTCACGCTTCTGGAGCTCAGCCGGGTCGCCTGAGGCCACCTTCATCGACACAAGGGCCGCCTCGCGCAGCTCCACTTGCTCCTCCAGTGCGTGGCACCAGGCCAGGAGCTCCCGAGCCCGCTCCTCCGCCGCCTCTCGCCGTCGGTCAGCTCCACGAGCCTCCTCGGCAGCCTGGGACCGGGCCACCCAAGAGGCCTCTAGCGACGCCTTCGCCTCTTCATCATCAAGATCACGCTGATGGCGCGCGAGGGCGATGGTAGCCTCCAGCTCGCGCCTCCCTGCAGCCAGGCGCAGGCCCTCGGCCTCCAGGCACGCGTCTTCATCGGCAAGCTCCTCCCCAAGCAGGTTCACCGTGTCAGTCGCCACTCGAAGGAATCCTTGGCGGCGAGCGCGGCGCTCCCGGGCACGCTCGAGCACGTCTTCCACACCATCATCTGCCCCAAGCAAGCGCCGGGGGCCACGGATCATCGTTCCCCCTCCGGGCAGGGGGCTGGGGGCTGGCACCCTCGCGACGGTCGGGCGCGCCGCGCCAGAAGCCCGGCCAGGAGCCAGCCCGTCTCCAGATGAAGGGCGCAGGGGGCGCCTCAGCCAGTCACAGTCCACGACCAGACGAGAAGCCCACGGCAGGCTGGCTATGGCACGAGAGGGCCCGCAAAGGAAGATCGCGGGGAGTGAAGGGCCGCAGTGCGACTCAGGACGGTTCGCCCCTTCGATCGCCCTCACCACAAGAGCAACACTGCTCGGAGCACTTGGGGACAGTGGAGGAGACGAAGCCAAAGAAGGCGGCACCTCAGCTACTTCCGCGAGCTCGGCCGGAAGGGGCCTGCGGGGCAAGGGTCAGTAAAAACAACAGGAAGGTCAAGAGCTGGAAAAGGAGAAGACTTACTCATCAGTGGCGAAGTACTTCCTGCGCTTCAGCAGGCAACAAGGGAAGTCATCACCCAGGGCTTCCCTTTTCCTCCGGAGGGCCTCAAAGTCCACGCGGAAGCGGCCCAAGAGGAGAGCGCAAGGATCAACCTGCGATGAAGACGGAGCGTCGAGGTGATCCGCGTCAGGGGCGCCTGCCTGACGCGTGCTGCCAATCGCCTTGCCAGAAGTCGCGTCTGGGGCCTCAGGGGCCTCAGCCCCAGGCGCCGGGAGCAGCTGCTTGCCACCCTCAGCCTCAGCGGCACGGGTCCCGGGAGCTGCTCCTTCCAGAGCATCACCCGGAACCCCCACCTCATCAGAAGCCCCCTCAGCCTCTAGCGCCTCATGCCTCCCTACTCTGCCACTTGAGGAAGAATCGCCTAGGCCGACTGGAAGAGCAGTCGCCACCACTGGGTTCTCGCGAGGCCCCTGGAGGCCAGCAGGGCGCAGCCCCCATTCATCAAAGATAGGCATCAGCTTCACAAAATTGTCCCTGTTCTGGCAGAGGTACAGCAGGGCGCCTCCCCGCTGGATGCTACCCGGGTTGGGGTCGCCAGTCAAGATAGAGAGCACTGTCCTCAGCGCCTCAGGCGTCAGGTCCTCTTCCTGGAGCCGCATGCGATCACCACGCCCACTGAAGGCCCACATCCGGCGGAGTGGCATTGGAGAGGGGCAATGCGACGCAACAGGAACTGCTTCACTACCTTGGGTGCTGTCACGCCAATCGATTTCAAGAACCCGAAGCGGCGCCAGACGAAGGCGAGCCGGGGCTCTCGAGCATCTCCTGGCCCCAGCCCGAATTAGGGACAACAGGCAAGGTTGGCTTCGACAGCAGGGGGTTGGGCACCCCGACATCAACATACAACCACCGCTCGCGGAACCCAGCCGAAGGCGAAGGAAGCCCGAAGTCGATCCCAGAGGCCGCAGTCTCAGGCACGGCGACGAATTTCACACACGCCGAGCGTTGGGTATGGTCGACAAGGCGCAGAGAGAAGAAATGGCGCAGCAAGGCGACAGAAGGAGGGATGCCCATCATTGCCTCGCAAACGAAAGCAAAGACCGCAAGAAGGGTGATGGATTCAGGACCCATATGCATCATATGGATCTGGTAATGGGAAAGAACGGCCTTGAAGAAATCGGAAAAGGGGGGAACCAGACCCGCCCACAGGGCATCAGCAAAATAATGGACCTCAGTGATTATCCTGTCAATGGGGAAGTGAGACGTAGGCCAGGCCGTCGTCCTCCCACACTCGTTGAAGATGGTAGCCAGAGCCGAGCTGACCTTGCCCAGGCACTCTCGATTGAGTCTGATCGACCGGCCGACGGCAGGGGCCACCGATGGCGGCGGGCAAGACGGAGGCATGGGTTTCTTCCCTCCTTCTTCGTCGGAGCCATGGTGATGGGAAGGAGGGGGAAGATTCGATATTGGATAGGAGGCAGGAGCTGGCGTTCGAGGGAAGGAAGGACAGAGGACGCTCGAGCAGCAGGAAGGGGAGCGGTTGTGTACAACTACGAGTCCGCCAAGCAGGGCGCAAAATAAGGGGGCATGGGGGAACAGTGTCGCCCACGTCCAATCAACCACCATGCGGCGCCCGAGGTCGCAGGCTGTTAGGGCCCGCCGCGCTTCGCCCTCGCCCTTTCGCCTTTCAGCACGGCCAAGTCCGGGCGCGCCTTGGGCCCGGGGGCTAATGTCGGCGTTCTGCGAACGGGGGTCCCCAGACTTGCCTGCCTGCGGCCTGCGGCGTGGCTCAAAGGGGGCCCAACACGACCCATCTTCATCAACACAAGACCCAAGACCCTCGCAAGGGGCCAAGCCTCGCGGGGCGGACGACGCGGAGCTTCCTCAGGCACAGCCTCGTCTGGCTGGCTCACGAGGAGGCGGAGAGATCAAGGCGGGGTACCTCCCGAGGTGCCCATGACACAAGCCATGACGACCAAGGGCGCCAGGCAGGCGCCAGCCGCGCAGTGTCCTCCCTTTCCTCTTTGGTGCAAAGGGAGCAAGCGCAGGCGAGAGGATCAAGCAAAGGCCTCCATTTCGGTGCAACGAGACCAAGACCAGTCCAATGGTGGGGAGGAGGTCATCGTGGAGCCCAGGACTACGTCACCACAGAGCCTTTGGCAGGCGAGGACCAACTTTAGTCAGGATAAGTGTACCAGATGTTCCCCTTCAAAACGGCCAATTGTTGGCGCCCTTCCCGCTCAATATTTGGGAAGAGGCCCAGGGCCTTTGCCTATAAATAGGACTAGCCACCCCTAGAGAGAAGGGAGAAGAACCGGGCAATCCAGAACCTGGGCAAGCAAGGAATCGGTAGGAGAGAAAGAGAGAAGGGTGGCTGAACTCCTCCTAGCAGTTCATCCCCCAGGCCAAGAACAGACCCTCGCGAGGCTGTTCTACCTTGTAGTGTTCATCACCATCAGCCCAAGAGGCAATCCACCACACCACACTGGAGTAGGGTATTACACCACATTGGTGGCCCGAACCAGTATAAACTCTGTGTCTCTTGTGTTGTTCTTTTAGTAGTTTAGATCTTTGCGAGACGGAGAGGTAGAGGGCGTAATCTCCGCGCGCACCCCAGAGTTCTAACCTCAAGGATCTGCCGGAACCCGAAATCCGACACAGACAATATGATTTTGTAGGGATGAGCTTTCTTTGGCTATGTTATTTCGATAAGACATAATTGCTTGGTTGGTATGCTTGAAGTATTATTGTTTTTATGTCAAATGAGACTATTGCTTTGAATCACTGGTGTCTTAATATTCATGCCATGATTAGATACATGATCAAGATTATGCTAGGTAGCATTCCACATCAAAAAAATATCTTTTTTATCATTTACCTACTCGAGGACGAGCAGGAATTAAGCTTGGGGATGCTGATACGTCTCCGTCGTATTTATAAATTTTGATTGTTCCATGCCAATATTCTACAACTTTCATATATTTTTGACAACTTTTTATATTATTTTTGGGGACTAACATATTGATCCAGTGCCTAGTGCCAGTTCCTGTTTGTTGCATGTTTTATGTTTCGCAGAAACCCCATATTAAACGGAATCCAAACGGGATAAAAATGGACCGAGAATATTTTTGGAATATTTGGAGAATTCTGGAAGAAGAATCAACGCGAGACGGTGCCCGAGGGGGGCACAAGGCAGGGAGGGCGCCGCACCCCCCTGGGCGTGCCCCTGACCCTCGTGCCCCCCCCCCCGTAAGGCGGTTGCTGCTATACTTTGGACGCACGGAGAAAAATCTGGGCGAAGGTTTCAATCCAATTGGAGTTATGGATCTCCATATATACACGAAATGGTGAAAGGGCAGCAGAAGAGAATGCAGAAACAGAGAGAGACAGAGATACAGATCCAATCTCGGAGGGGATCTCGCCCCTCCCACGCCATGGAGACCATGGACCAGAGGGGAAACCCTTCTCCCATCTAGGGAGAAGGTCAAGGAAGAAGAAGAAGAAGGAGGGGGGCTCACTCCCCGTCGCTTCCGATGGCGCCGGAACACCGCCGGGGGCCATCATCATCACCGCGATCTTCACCAACACCACCGCCATCTTCATCAACATCTCCATCACCTTCCCCCTCTATCTATAGCGGTCCACTCTCCCGCAACCCGCTGTACCGTCTACTTGAACATGGTGCTTTATGCTTCATATTATTATCCAATGATGTGTTGCCATCCTATGATGTCTGAGTAGATTTTTGATGTCCTATCGGTGGTTGATGAATTGCTATGATTGATTTAATTTTCTTGTGGTTATGTTGCTGTCCTTTTGTGCCCATCATATGAGCGCGCGCATGGATCACACCATAGGGTTAGTTGTATGTTTATAGGACTATGTATTGGAGGGCAAGAGTGACAGAAGCTTCAGCCTATCATAGAAATTGATGCATACGAGATTGAAGGGGGACCAATATATCTTAATGCTATGGTTGGGTTTTACCTTAATGAACGTTAGTAGTTGTGGACGCTTGCTAATAGTTCCAATCATAAGTGCATAGAATTCCAAGTCAGGGATGACATGCTAGCAGTGGCCTCTCCCACATGATACTTGCTATTGGTCTAGTAAAGTAGTCAAGTGCTTAGGGACAATTTCGAAACTCCTACCACCACTTTTCCACACTCGTTATATTTACTTTATTGTTTCTTTATCTAAACAGCCCCTACTTTTTATTTACGCGCTCTTTATTATCTTGCAAACCTATCCAAAAACACCTACAAAGTACTTCTAGTTTCATACTTGTTCTAAGTAAAGCGAACGTTAAGCGTGCGTTGAGTTGTATCGGTGGTCGATAGAAGTTGAGGGAATATTTGTTCTACCTTTAGCTCCTCGTTGGGTTTGACACTCTTACTTATTGAAAGAGGCTACAATTGATCCCCTATACTTGTGGGTTATCAATGCGACGAGTGTACAACCTCTTTGGCATAGCCTTGTCGACCTCAGCATCATTGGGTTGGACGTGGAGGATGGTGATGCTTGTGTGACTGTCGGAGGCGGGGAAGAAGATCCGAGGCCTTTAGAAACAGCGCCGAGGGCATTGCTCCGCTGTGATAGATGGTTCCATCGTTGGAGCCGCTCCGGTGAGGTGTACGGCGGCGAGGCTAAAGCAGGAGAAGATATACAATGTTAACCTGAAGTGGGACTCTAATATCATCTGCAATAGATGATGTAAAATACATCACCAAAAAGTGCTAGATGTAAAACGCATCAGCCGCGCCACGACCGCTCCGACAGATGCTGTAAATACTGTTCACGCTGAACTTAACTGAAGAAACTGAACTTTACAGTCGAAACTGAATTTTACTATCGAAACTGATTGAACTAGTAGCAGAGCATTGCAATAGATGTTTACGGTGTTCGAGCACTAGTAGCAGAGAAGCAGTGATCTAAATCAGCAGACGCTCAAGCAGGGAACGCACTAGCAGAGAGCAAGTCGTGAAGCAGCACCGCGAGCGAGTGCTAAATCAGCAACTCCTGTAGCTGCCGGAGGTCGTGCAGCAGTAGCAGCGCGAGCGAGAGCAAGAGCAGAGCAGCACGAATGGGAGCAAGAGTGGAGCAGCGGCGCGACTAACAGCAATAGCAGAGCAGAGCAGCAGCATGAACAAAAGCAAGAGCAGTGCAGTAGCACGACCGACACCAAGAACAAAGCCGCAACACGAGCAAGAGCCGGAGCTGTAGCAGCAGCAGCGCGAGCGAGAGCCGAAGCACCTGCAGCTAGTGTCGGTGTGGAAGTCACCACCGAGGAAGCAATGACATGGGGGAGAGACGTCGTGGGTGAAGTGGCCGGCGACGGTGCCGTCAATGGAGACCAGCCATGGCTACTCGATATCGAGCACCGGCAGCCCCGTGAGATCGAATAAAAGATAAAATGCAGCGGTAAGTGCAGAACCTCCTTTGTCGTGGAGGGCACCTGGCAGATGCCAAGGGATGTCTAGAGATAGGAGGAGGCTCAAGGGCACTGGTGGGCTCCAGAGGCGAGGTCGGCATGAGCGAGCGCGACACGCAAGACATACCCAGGTTCGGGGCTCTCCGGAGAGATAACACCCCTAGTCCTGCCGAGTGTGGTTTATATGTAACAGTATAGAGTTGCTCCTCGAGCTGTATGGAGGAAGAAGGAAGGCAGGCCAGGGCTTAGGCTGCTCCCTCTCCTTGGGTGTTGCTTGCTTGGTGTGTGCGAGTAAGCGAGTTAGTGATCGAAGGTGTCCGCCCGTATGCATGAGGGCTCCTGGGGGGTTTTATAGGTCAACCCCCAGGGGTACAAGGGTAATGTTACAAGGCCGTGGGTCCAGGTTGTCATCGTCCGGGAAGCCTGCCTTGGGACCCGCCGGGGCTTAGGGCTCGCCGAGTTCTCCGGATGCGGGGCCCGCCGGGTACGGGGGCACTCTTGGCCATCTTGTCGATCGTCAGGGAATGGCCGGGTTGAGTCAGCTATAGTGACGCTTTGTCAGGTTGCTGCTTGCTGGCGTCATTGGTGACGACGGTTGCATTGTTGCCACACCGGCCCTGTTCAGCGGGTAGGTGGGGCACTGTTCCCACGCCCCGGCTGAAATGAGGCATGGGCGGGGTACTGTTGCCTCTGTCATCGGTAGGTGGAGACTCGTCCCATCATACGGCTGGGATGGGACGGGAGCTGACCCGTGGCCGGGTTTGAGAACACGCCAAGGGAGGAGCAACCTTGTTGTGGAAGTCTTGGTGCACCAGGCTCGACTGTCTGGAGCTGGTTGTAGGGGCCGAGTTGAGGAGTCCGACCGGGTTGGAGGATTTGGCCAGGTCAAGGGGCTTGGCCGGGTCGAGCGACCCGGCCATGCGTGGGCCGAGTTGAGGGACATTGCTAGCCCCGCTGTTTTTGAAAAGGATCCGGGTTCCGTTGCCTGCCTGGGGTTCATCTCCCCAACAGTAGTCCCCGAAGGTGTGAAGGTCCGCCGTCTTCGGATGGGAGGGCCTTCGCAGTTTCCCTTCCCTGAGGAGGCGAATTTTATGGCCGCTGGGTCCGGAAACACCCACTGTGTGCCGGCTTCCGAAAGCCGGATCGCGGCACCCTGTCAGAGGCGAGAAACCGAGGAGTCCGTCGAATCTTGGGGTAATCGTTTGGACTTCATGCGAGCACCACGTGGCGCCTGAAAGCCGGAGGGGCCTGATAGGCCATGCGCGCGACGTGACAGGGCGACGCGCTGGGTCCCGCGGCCGCATGCCCTCGGCCCACGCGCGCATATTTATTGCGGTGTCCGCAAGTCGGTTGCCATTCTCTAGGGAGTTATTGCGCACGTACGTGCGTAGTTAT
The DNA here is from genome assembly GCA_032464435.1 of Aegilops umbellulata. Taxonomy (NCBI): domain Eukaryota; kingdom Viridiplantae; phylum Streptophyta; class Magnoliopsida; order Poales; family Poaceae; genus Aegilops; species Aegilops umbellulata. The sequence continues at coordinate 365,379,803 of CP136054.1, read as the reverse complement.
TGCGGGGAAGTGGGAGAGGCGGGCGCGAACGATCCCACTCCCGCACGTTTCAAACCGTGGCTCATAAATTGGGGCGAGGAGGGGGCGGTGGAAATCATTCTCGCCCGCGCCCCCTGCCTTATTCTTCCTTCCTCTGCTTCTTGCGACCGCCGCATGCTGCGACGCCCGTTGCTTTGAGCAGAGCTTCGTCGCGATCTTCTTCTTCTTCCTCCTGCATCTTCGTCGATGGCGCTGCCGTCGGGCTCGTAGATGGGCTCGACCATCACTCTCAATGACATCGCCTATCTCCGCACCACCAGGCGCCTACCGGGGGCGACGGAGGTCGCCGCGCGCCTTCCGCAGGGCGAGCGGGAGCCGCGGCCTGAGGGCACGAGCGCGTGGTCTTCTTCTCGCACATCAAGCGCGGGGTCGGGCTTCCTGCGAGCGGCTTCTTCCGCGACTTCCTGGAGTTCTTCGGGCTCCAGCCCCATCATCTTGGCGCCGACGCCATCGTGCAACTGTCGGGCTTCGTCACCCTCTAAGAGGGGTACCAGCGGGTCGAGCCTTCGATCGACCTCTGGGTGCGTTTCTTCTCCTTGAAGCAGCAGGGGCCAAGGGCCGGAGAGATGTCTGAGTGTGGGGCCACCGTCGTCTCCAAGCAGTCGGGCGCTGACTGCTCGAAGATGCCGGTGGAGAATTCTACCAAGAAGTGGCAGAATTCTTTCTTCTATGTCCGCAACCTCGGCTCGGACCATATCAACTCGCCGCCCTTCGTCAACTCGCCGCCGTCGGAGAAATAGAACTGGGGGCACTACCCCAAGCACCCGTCGTAGGAGGTGTTCAACCTGTGTGAGTGGGTGTCGGTGATGAAGGAGCAGGAAGGGCTCACCGACACCGACCTCATCACCGCCTTCATCGTTCGCCGAGTGCTGTCGCAGCAGCAGCACAACCACCTCATTGGTCAGATGACCGGCCTTCAGGACCCCAACCGCATGGCGAACTTGCGGCTGGGGGCGGACCAGGTCACGTGCTGGGTCAATGAAATCTCAAAGGCCAACCTACGGGACGACTGGGAGTTCGGGAAACCCCTGTACAGCCGCGTGAACCCGGCACCAATGGTGAGTCCTTGATCTCCATACTTTGCTGCTACTCATCTTCTTATTCGCCCTTACATGATGCGGGAGGTGCTTCTGAACGCCAACTGGCATCCTTACGACCGGGCGCGAGTGCAGGTGGTAACCATTGCCTCGGAGGAGCCCGAGGCCCACGGCGGAGGGGAGGAGGCGACCCCCGATGTGGGCGCAGGGCGCCGAGCGGGTAAGTCTTGTCTTTGATTCTTGAGCCACCAGTCGTGGGATGGTCTTGGAGGGCTGACACGAGTTGCTGTCGCAGCGGCGCCAGGTGGAGGAGGCAGTGGTGTGGCCGGAGTCGGGTCGTCCCGGAGGGCGTCGGCAGTGAGCCGGCCGCACGGGAAGGAAAATGTCGCGCCGCAGGCCCCGGCCATGAAGCGCGCGGCGAACCCGGCCGGGGGCGTGAAACCGCCCACTAAGAGGAGGCGTGGCGCTCCGCAGGAGACGGCGGCGAGGCCCGCCGTTCTGGTGGTGCCCGGGTGAGTTCCTTTTTCTCTTGAACCGAGTGGCCGAGCGGCTCTGCTTGGCTCGTATTTATCTTGTCTTGGGTTTCAGGTCGCTGACCTCGCTGGCGCTGGCGGCGGCGGACGCGGCATCCAACAAGGGTGTCGCGTTCCGAAGGAGCCGATCCGGCACCGTCGGCCGGGACGAAGGGGAGGAGGAGGAGCGGGCGGACCCAGATCTCGGCCTGGACCCGGCCGACACCGAAGGCCTGGCCTAGCGAGACTGGAACCGGGCCAAGGCGCATCTGGAGGCGGCGTCTCCCCGGGTATGGGTTGACGCTGGGGCGACGTGGGCGCGGGCAGGCGAGGAGCCGGCAAGGACGGTGGTAGCGGCGACGATCTTCATGCCGTCGCTGGAGGGGACGCGCGGCCGCGCAGATGTGAAGGACCTCGACTGGGAGGTCATGGTTGTCGGGGATGACACCCCACCGCGGACCGATGTGGTTGAGCAGACGGGGACCAACGGAGGCGGCGGCGACACCGTCTCGGAAGAGGCACCGGGGATGGCGCCGGAGGGAACGCCCCAGGTGCCTACGAGCGAGGCACCGTTGGTAGCGCTGTAGGGAACGCCCCAGGTGCCGACGAGCGAGGCGTAGTTGGTGGTGGATCCGCAGGCCGCTCCGGCCACCAAATCGGAGAGGGCGCCGGCCGCAGGGGGCGCGGCCAGCGGGGAGCACGCCCTGGTGCTCAGGTGAGGAGGTCGCTGGGCCGTCGGATCGCAGCCGACGCGGAGCGGGACCAGCGAGGTCTTCTTTGGGCCTGTGACCCAGGAGGAGGCGGCGATGGCCGCCGTGACCCGGCGCCTGCGGGGCGGAGGGACTGGGCCTAGGCCAAGGTGGAGCAGACACAGGAGCTGCAGCGCGCCGTGCTCGTAAGTTTACCTTACTTTTCTTATTCGTGGGGGCGCGCCAGCGCACCGACTGAGTGTAGCCCCCGAGATTCGGGCCAACTGCGTAGCAGTTGGGTCGAATCTTAAATCGTTGTCTTGTGTTGATTGTTGCCTTCTGCAGCAACTGGACTCCTACTGGGTCAGCGTCTTCAACTGGCTCCTGGAGACGCACCGGCGGCTCAAGGAGCAGCTCGCCGCCAAGGAGGAGGATCTCTGCGCCACGACGGGTATTTTCTTTGCGTGCTCTTTTTTAGTGGGGGCGTGCTAGCGCACCCACTGGGTGTAGCCCCCGAGATTCGGGCCAACTACGTAGCAGTTGGGTCGAATCTTAAAGTAGTACTTTGTTTCTGAATCTTTCTTCTTCAGGAAAGGTGCTGTCCTGGAGGACCCGGCTCATTCGGGCCGGCTTCCACTACGACCGGCTCATTGCCGATGCCAGTCGGCTTGGGGCCGATGTGGCGAGGGCGAGGGCGGAGGCGACGGGAGCCCGGCAGGCGCTCGATGAATCCAGCCGGCTGCGGGAGCAGCTGGCAGGCGAAAAGGGTCGTCTTGAGGCCGGGATGGAGTGACTTAAGGCGGAAGCCACCAAGGTTGTGGAGGCGCAGCAAGCCTTGTCGAGGGGGACCAGCAACACGGCCAGCTGGCCGACGACAAGGATCGGCTCCAGGTCGAGGTGGAGCGTATGAAGGCGCTGGTGGCCGCGGAGGAGGCCCGGCAGGGGAAAACCCGACGCCGCGAGGAGGCCGCGAAGGTGGCCAAGGACAAGGATGCCGAGTTGAAGGCACCCCTTGCCAAGGTCGTCTAGCTGGAGAAGACGCTCCAGGAGCGCGACCGCACCATCACCCGAGAGCGGCGCGGTACGTTGCTCGAAGCGCAGCACCTGGAAGAGTCCTTCTCCAGTAAGTGCTTTCCTTGGGTTTTTTGTTGGGATGGGACCCCGGCATCTTGTTCTTGGTGACTTTCTTCTGACTTGCTTTTCTTCTTGCCAGGGGCCTTCCCGGAGACACACCAGCTGAGGAGGTGGTCCGCTTTCAGCGCGACCCACAGGGGATCATCGGCTCCGGGACTGACCCGCGGGTGGCCTGGACCTTCCCGAATATAATGACCACCGCCGAGGCCCATCTACGAGTTTTGAGCTAGCAGATGGGGCGGCTCTCTGAGGCCGGCGCGGCGATGACAGCGGCCCTCTGGCCGGGTTCCATTGCGCCGAACAGCTTCACGCGGCTGGCATGGTGGTTGGAGGCGGGGCCGGATCCGCTCCATGACTGGCGCGTTTCTGTTGCCCGTGCTGGCACCGAGATGGCACTCAGGTTTGTGATGTCTTGGCATCCGTACCTGTCGCTGGACGCATTGATGGGCCAGCAAGCCGGCTTGGAGAGCCAGCTGCAGGCGGAGGCCGACCGGATCACTGCTCGGGCCAGCTACATCACCGTTCATCGGGTTCGCCTTCCAGGACGAGTTCCAGCCGGAGAGGGCGGTAGATGGCGGAGTCGTGCCTGCTGACGACTACGACCTGCTTCTGGACGACCCAACGGGCAGCTTTGAGGAGACGGATGTCTACCGCGACGCGGACACTGAGGAGGGGGACACAGGCACCTCGGCGGGCCCGGAGGCCACCGAGGGAGATGCCTGAGGCTACCTATTTTGAACTTAGCAAAACAATTTGTTAGGTAGTAGGTCCACCCTCCCACTGGGGGTTTCTAGGTGTAATGAATTCTGGCCTTGGGCCTGTTTAAATTTGAACTAGTGATGTATAAATTTCGTGAATGTTTGCATTCTTGATTTTTTGTCCTTTGAACCCTTTTCTTGCGGTTTCCCCCTCTCGGGCTTCCCCTCTGTGAGTCTAACGGCTGAGGCTCCGGTCCGTGACAAGGAGTTTGGCCTTTGAGAAGAGCGCGTCGTACTTAAGTTGTCGAAACATTGAGCGTGAGCGAAACACCCACTGGGCCGGTTGGCGAGGAGCCGGTCGTGCGGCAACTTAAAGTGGAGAGACCGGGTTGGGTGACCCGGCGGCCCTTGACTTAGTGTTTGTGGTGGTCTGGTGCTCTGGAGTTGCGCGCTTGCCAGCCGACAGCCGAAGACGGTTCTGTGGCTTAGGGCAAAGTGGAAGACCACGGCGATCCCACTGCGTCAGGAACTACTAAGGAAAGGCGGTGGGTAGTGACCAAGCCGGCCAGCCCCCGAGCCCCCGGGTCGATCGAGTCGGATTGGTGGCCTGGTTTGACAAAGAGGTAAATAGTGCACAAATGCAGGAGACACAATAGCATGGTCGGGAAGGGCAGCCCCCGAGCGTCGTTCGGGGACTCCATAGTTTTCAAATGATTACAAAAGGCAGCGATACATACATGCACATGGCTAACTATAAAACGGGCGAAGGAGTTCTGCGTTCTACGGCCGGATTGTTTCTTCGCCGGCAGTGTCTCTCTTGCACTTGTTTGACTTGCGGGCGTCGATGAGGTAGTAGGCGTTGCGATCGCACAAGGCTTTGCTGACGATGAAGGGTCCCTCCCATGGGGAGGACAACTTGTGTTGGCCGGTCTGCTCTTGGACAAGTCGGAGGACGAGGTCTCCTTCCCGAAAGGTGATGGGCTTGATCTTCTTGCTGTGGTAGTGCCTCAGGCCTTGCTGGTAGATGGTTGAGCGGCTGAGCGCTAGGAGACATGCTTCTTTGAGCAGGTCAACACTGTCTTCGCGGGCTTCTTTGGCTTCGGCTTCGGTGTACATCGTGACGCGCGGCGAGTCGAACTCGACGTCTGTCGGGATGACGGCTTCTGCTCCATAGACGAGGAAGAACAGGGTGAACCTAGTTGACCGGTTTGGCGTTGTTCGGAGACTTCAGAGGACGGACGGCAACTCGTCAAGCCAGCTGCCGGGTGAATGGATGAGTGGCTCGACGAGCCACGGCTTGATGCCGGATAGGATGAGGCCGTTGGCCCTCTCGACCTGGCCGTTGGACTGCGGGTGTGCAACGGAAGCTAGGTCGAGGCGGATGCCGGAGACGGAGCAGTACTACGTGAGCGTGCCCTTGGTGAAGTTGGTGCTATTGTCCGTGATGATGTTGTTCAGCATGCCATAGCGCACCGTGATGTCCTTGACAAATCGGACAACCGTTGTCCCGTCCAGCTTCTTGATTGGCCTTGCTTTGATCGATTTGGTGAACTTGTCCACCGCCACCAGCAGACCCGTCATGCCACCTCGAGCGGTCTTGAAGGGCCCCACCATGTCGAGTCCCCAGACCGCGAAGGGCCAGGCGATCAGGATGGTCCGGAGTGCCGACGCCGGCTGGTGGCTGCGCTTACTGAAGCGCTGGCATCCCTCGCACTTGAGGACGAGCGATTCTGCGTCTTGGAGGGCCGTGGGCCAGTAGAAACCATGGCGGAAAGCCTTGGTCACCAGAGACCGCGAGGCGGCGTGGTGCCCGCACTCGCCCTGGTGTATGTCGAGGAGGATCTCATTGCCCTTGTCTTGCTCGACGCAGCCCTAGAATACGCCGATGGAGCTGCGCTTGATGATCTCGTTGTTAATGATGTTGTAGGCGGACGCCCGGCGCTGCACTTGTCGGGCTTCGGTCTCGTCCATGGGGAGAACCACGTTCTCCAGAAACTCTGAGATAGGCAGGGCCTATGATGGTGTCATCACCACAGCGAAGACGACCACCATGGCGGGTTCTGGGGCGGCAGCCCTTGAGCCGGGTTCAATAGTCCCCGGGCCGGGTTCGACAATCCCGGATTGAGGCGCGGCCAGGTCATCTGGGACGTAGATTGACTCGGTGTCCGGAGAGGGCTCGACGGACGGTTTGTGCAGGTGCTCGAGGGAGACACCGGACGGGATGGACTGCCGGGATGAGGTGATCTTGGCGAGCGTGTCGGCCGCCTCATTTTCCGTGCGTGGGACGTGGAGGAACTCGCACCCCGCGAAGAATCCAGACAGCTTCTGGACGAGGAAGCTGTAGCTTGCCATGTTGGGGTCGTGGACGTCCCACTCGCTGGAGCACTGCTGTACCACCAAATCCGAGTCGCCATAGCACAGGATGTGCCGGATGCCGAGTTCCTTGGCAAGCCGGAGGCCGTGCACAAGGGCTTCATACTGGGCTTCATACTCAACGATGTTGTTGGAGGCGGCGAAATGGATCTGGAGCGCATATTTGAGTCGGTCACCCTTCAGGGAGGACAACACAATGCCGGCCCCTAGGCCGATACGCATCTTCGATCCGTTGAAGTGCATGCGCTAGTGCGTTGAGTCCAGCGGCGGCGGAAGGTACTGGGTCTCGGTCCAGTCGACGAGGAAGTCGGCCAGAGTGTCGGACTTGATCGTAGTGCGGTGCTCGTAGAGGATGGTGTGGACGGCTAGCTCAAGCGCCCACTTGGCGACCCGACACCCGATGATTTCGCCGAGAGGGGCTGTGCTGACCATGGTAACAACATGCTTTTGGAAGTACTGCTTCAGTTTCTTGGCGGTGAAGTACACGCCGTAACACATCTTCTGGTAGTACGGGTAGTTCTTCTTGGAGGCGGAGAGCACCTCGCTCAGGTAGTAGATAGGGCGCTGGATGGCTTGGACCTTGTCCTTCTCTGGTCGCTCGACCACCATCACCGTGCTGACCAACCGCGAGGTCGCGGCGATATAGAGCAATAGCGGCTCCTTCTCAGCTGGTGCGGCCAAGACTGGTGCAGTGGAGAGCATGCTCTTGAGATCCCGGAAAGCCTCGTCTGCCTGTTCATTCCATTCGAATAGCGTCGTCTTCTTCATCAGCTGATACAGGGGCAAGGCCCTCTCGCCCAGTCGGCTGAGGAACCGGCTGACCGAGGCCAAGCAACCGGTGAACTTTTGGACATCGCGGAGCTGAGCCGGTTTGCGCATGCGCTCGATGGCCTTGATCTTCTCCAGGTTTGCCTCAATGCCATGCTCCGAGACGAGAAAGCCGAGTAGCTTTCCAGCCGGGACGCCGAAAACACACTTCTCCGGGTTGAGCTTGACCTTGTACTCGCGCAGGTTGGCGAAGGTTTCCTTCAGGTCATCGAGGAGCATGCGGTGCTGCTTGGTCTTCACCACGATGTCATCCACATAGACGTGGGTATTGCGGCCGAGTTGCGGCAGCAAGCATTTTTGCATGCAGCGCTGGAAGGTGGCGCCAGCGTTCTTCAAGCCGACCGACATGGTGATGTAGCAATACGCCCCAAAGGGCGTGATGAAGGACGTCTTCAGGGCGTCGGCCAGGTCCAGTTTGATCTGATGATAGCCGGAGTAAGCATCCAGGAAGGATAGGAGCTCACACCCGGCAGTGGAGTCGATGACTTGGTCGATCCGCGGGAGGGCGAACGGGTCTTTGGGGCAGGCCTTGTTCAGGCTGGTGTAGTCGATACACATGCGCCAGGTCTTGTTCTTCTTCAGGACAAGGACCGGGTTGGCCAGCCACTCGGGGTGAAACACTTCCATGATGAAGCCGGCCGCCAAGATCTTGGCGACCTCTTCACCAATGGTTCTTCTATTCTCTTCGGAGAAACATCGCAGGGGTTGATGGACGGGCTTGGCGTCCTTGCGGACGTGGAGTTTATCCTCGGCATACCTGGCATGTCATTTGGGGTCCACGCAAAAATATCCCGATTCTCACGGAGGAAGTCGACGAGCTCGCCTTCCTATTTGCTATCGAGGTGGGTGTCAGTGTAAAAAACGGCGGATCTCGGTTAGGGGGTCCCGAACTGTGTGTCTAAGGTCGATGGTAACAGGAGACAGGGGACACGATGTTTACCCAGGTTTGGGCCCTCTTGATGGAGGTAATACCCTACTTCCTACTTGATTGATCTTGATGAATATGAGGATTACAATAGTCGATCTACCACGAGATCGTAATGGCTAAACCCTAGATGTCTAGCCTGTATGATTATGATTGCCCCTACGGACTAAACCCTCCGGTTTATATAGACACTGGAGGAGCCTAGGGTTGTACCAAGTCGGTTTACAAAGGAAGGAATCTACATATCCGAACGCCAAGCTTTCCCTCCACACATAGGAGAGTCCCATCCGGACACGGGAGGAAGTCTTCTGTCTTGCATCTTCATAGCCCATTAGCCCGACCCATGTTACATAGTCCGGACGCCCGAGGACCCCTCAATCCAGGACTCCCTCAGTAGCCCTCAAACCAGGCTTCAATGACGATGTATCCGGCGCGCTGACTGTCTTTGGCATTGCAAGGCAGGTTCCTTCTCCGATTACTTCAAAGTACATGACCCGAAAAGCTATACTCGGTTTGTGTTTCAATGTCACATCCTTTGGCTTCTGCGCCTCCATTGCTTCTGCTTACACGTGTCGAGCGAATACGAGAGGTCAAGGTATTTTTTTCACCTAACACCCCGGCCATGTAAGAAAGGCATCTATTTAAAGAGATTGGATCTCAGATCCCATTCCACACCAAGCGGAAAATCCTTAGAGCTCGCTAGGAGAAACCATTCCAACATGGCTAGCGTTCCCAGTTCTTCCTCCCGGCCCCACGGCTCCGAAAAAGGCGATTGGGAGAGATGTTCCATATCCCATGATCAGCTGGCTAAGCTTCAAACACAGGGATTTCTTCCCCCACGGATCTAGTGCCTGTTCGGGCAGGATTAACCTCCGTTGATGGAGAAGCCCAGGCGGAAAATTTCCCCAATCCAACCAGGGGGGAACGAGTGTGCTTCATTTCCTACTTGTTAAGAGGCGTCGGGTTTCCAATCCACCCTTTCCTCTGAGGACTCCTGGAGTACTACAGCCTCCAACTGCATAGCCTCAAGCCGGCCTCAATTCTGCACATCGCGGGTTTTGTTGCTCTTTGCGAGCTATTCCTAGGCTGTGAGGCCCATTTTGAGTTATGGAGGAAGCTATTCTGCCTCGTCCCTCGTACCCAAAAGGGATCGGTATTCGAGGTGGGCGGCGCCAAGGTATGGCGCATAGCCTGGACCGGATACCTGTCCGGCACCCCGAAGAAGGCGTCCGAAGAGTGGCCTTCAGAATGGTTCTATATCGAGTATGTCGCTCTCCCCGACCCAGTTCAAATGGGTCTTCCCGAATTTTCAAGTGCTCCGTTAAAGAAATGCCACAGCTGGCGTCCTCAGAGCCTCGAGGAGGAGGATAGCGCAGAAGTCCATCAGTTAATGAGCAAGATAAGGACACTCGCTCAGTCCAGATTAACAATAATTTAGGCGATGGCAACTTCCATAGTGCGGGGTGTTCAGCCACTCCAATTCAGAGGACTCCCTATGTGGCACTACAATGGGGAAGACGACGCCTCACGCTGCGTACGGAAAGGTCCGGACACCCCTGCCGCCTTGGCCACAATATTGGCTAATCTGTATAAAGGGGATAAAGAGGAATTCACTCGCCTTAAGCACCAAGAGGGATTCTCTATGTACAAACCATCTAGCTGGGTGAGCCCTAATCCTACATCATTACTCACTCCCTTCCCCGAGTCATGTTTAATTGACATTTACTCGTTCATTTCTGACAGGAATCGCGGAAGGAAATCGCGGGGATCTATAGCCCAGCTCCACAGCCGGAGGACCATAATCGAGACCTCGATCCCAGATTTGAAGAGGATCCAGACATATTTGTAGAACCCCAAGTGGGAGTCTTCTACCAGGCAAGCTATGATGGCACAGAAGTAGCTATCGTGGCCAATTACCCTGGCCTCCTTCCTGTCTCGCATGTAAGTAATCAGGAGACATCTCCTCCAAAAGAGCTTCCTCGTTATGCTCACCCACCGCACTGTCTCATGCTCCAAAAGGGAGGCGCTCGGCGCGCCAGGCTGCACCTGAGGTGACTCACAAGAGAGCGGCGCCTGCGTCTGGCAGGCTTTCGAAGAGGAAGGCAAATGAAAGCACAACCGGGCCTTCATCAAAGAGGTATGGTATTTTAAATATGCCCCTCAGCAGTCACATCGAATTGTGACATTGTCTGTTGTGTCTTATCAGGAAGAGCGTTCGCCGGACTATGTCCGGGGATCATTCCGGTCATGCCTCCGCCAGCCAGGTTCTAGACCCTGCCTTAAGGACAGAGGCTGACGCGGGAGTGATACCATATTGTCCTTCTGTAGAGGATTCAGATGATGTGTCCGTAACGAACTTTGAAGTGGAGAGCGCCATGAATCACCGGCGCCGGAGGGCCGCTCTTCGCGACCCTGGCTTTACAAAAGAGGCATTCAATGCCTTCAGCTCGGCTAATGCATACATCCGAGCTGCTCGGGTTGGGCTTACCAGAGCCATAGACCAGCATTTGAAAGATATGCGGGTAAATGCGCATTGTACAGATCTGGTGATCATATACCAGTAGCCCCCGAGACTTGAAGCGGTTTATACAACTGATTTAAGGATCATTGCATAACCAGGTACTCACATAGAAGAACAACCTGCTGTCTTAAGAGCTGGAAAAGTGCCGGACCCAGCTAGCTGCGGCAACTGCCGAGCTGGAGAAATCCAAGGAGGCACCGCCTGGTAATTTTCCCCTCCATCGAGAAAAATATGATCATATACCAGCAATATTAATACTGTTGTATCTCTCATGGCAGGATCAACAGATCAACTGAAAGAGGAACTGAAAGTTGCGCGGGTGGGTGAACAAGAGGCCAAAAGGTAACTGGCCGCAGGCGAACGTGTGCTGACACAGGTCAGAGATGAAAAGAACAAGCTGCAGGGTTCCAACACCCTGCTGGGCGAAGAACTAAAAGATGTGCGTGCCCAGCTAGCTGACGCCTTCAAGGAAAATAAGAGGCTACGAGGCGGCATATTCAGTATGCTTTTGAACTTACCTTCATGTAATTCGGCGAAGAAATGATATAACGGATTTATGTCTGCAGGTATGCTGACTCGCCGTCCCGAAGAGGAAATGTCCGGCTCTCAAGGTGACCTGCTGCACGAGCTGTCCCAACTGCACGAGCGACCTCAACAAGCAATGTGGAGCGTTGCCAAGGCTTTGTGGCCATCCGCCTCTCCTCCAGGAAGTATGGAGGAGCTTGTGAAGCTATTCCAAGGAGCTCGGCGACGCTTCCGATTATGGAAGATATCGGCTTGCCGAGAAGGTGCGCGAGAGGCCTGGGCCATGGTAAAAACACGGTACACCAAGCTTGATCCGAATCATATGGCCCGGATCGGACCTCGAAGGTCAGATGGAAAAGAAATTCCAGTTCGTCTGGTATATGAGCAAGTAAAGATAGCCGCCAAATTTTCCCAATAGGATTGTAAGCTAGACACCCTGTTAGACGGCATAGAAGAAGAAGTTTTTGAGTGCAAGTGACTATGTACTGCAATTGATAAATTTGTCCCTAGCTGGATTGTAAAACAATTGTCATGGCAGAACCTTTCGCTTCGATCTCTGGACCCGAAGGTGCGGAGTGTTTCCGAATACCAAAGCAGAAATACAGACTGGGGTATGTGTGGAAACCAGGCGTAGGGTTCATAGTTGCTTGAACAGACAAGTTGTATCCAGCTAGCTATGTTATATTACATGTTAATTGTAAGAAACATCTTCCAGGGAGAATAGTTCGATTAAGGGTTCCTTTCCCTGGGTGAACATGCGTTGGTATACATGTCCGAACTATGATCGAAAAGTCGCAGTATACGTAACACCCGGGGGGTTCATAGTATAATGAGTATAAAACATCTTTAGTCTGCCGACCGAATATTCCCTTAAGAACGCTAGCTTTCGGCTTCACCCAGTCTAAGGTACACGTCCAGATGAACCGTCTGTAACAATCGTAGAGGTGCTCCCTTTATGCCCTAGCCGAACAGACGGGAACGTAGGGCATAAGCACAGGAGCCAGGCGACCCAGCTTGGCAAAAACTTAAGTCACAACGATGCATATAATGGTGAAGAAAAGGTACATATGAGGAAAGGATACATATGTGTGGAGCTTGATGCTCGGAAAATAATAATAATAAGCTTCTGTAAAAGAAGCCCCCAGGCATTATGGGCTTATACATTTAAGGATGTGTACGTCATTAGTGCGCACTTTAGCCGCACAAGAGCTTAAAGCTAGAAAAAAGTTAAAGAAAGGAAAAAATGGAGACAAAGGGAGAAGAAAACGAACAAAGAGTCCGGCTCTAGGCGTAGAATCTTCGGAGTCTGGCGGCGTTCCACGGGTTCGGCTCTAGGCGATTGTTCGATAAATCACGCAGGCGGTACGCTCCTCCAGTGAGAACTTCATCTATGATGAAGGGACCCTCCCACTTGGTCTTGAGTTTGTTTTTTTTTCTTTTCTGGCAAGTGTAGAACGAGTTCACCAACATTATAAGTCTTGGCCCGCACCTCTCTACTTTGATATCTGTGAGCCTGTTGTTGATAGAATGCAGAACGGGCTTTTGCAACATCAGCTCCTCCTCCAAGGTATCTAGACTGTCTTGCCGATCCAACTCGGCTTTTCTCTCTTCATACATGCGCACTCGAGGTGAGTCATGAATAATGTTGCAGGGCAAAATGGCCTCTGCGCCGTACACCATGAAGAATGGTGTGTATCCGGTAGTGCGATTGGGTGTAGTCCATAGCCCCCAGAGTATGGAGTCGAGTTCCTCAACCCAGTGCTTGTCTGATTCTTTCAACGACCGCACTAGTCTAGGCTTAATGCCGCTCATAATAAGACCATTAGCTCGTTCGACTTGACCGTTTGTTTGTGGGTGATAGACCAAGGCGTAGTCGAGCTTAATGCCCAGTTTAGCACACCAGGTTTTCACTTTGTCGGCTGTGAAATTGGAGTCGTTATCGGTGATGATGCTGTGTGGGACACCATAATGGTGCACGACACCAGATATAAAGTCAATCACCGGTCCGGCTTTGGTCGTTTTCACTGGTTTGGCCTCTATCCATTTGGCGAATTTATATACCATGACTCGTAGATATTTTTTCTTATGGCTTCCTCCTTTAAGGGGTCCGACCATATCAAGCCGCCAGACCGCAACAGGCCAAGTAATGGGGATTGTTTATAGAACAGTAGGTGATACGTCTCCAAAGTATCTATAATTTTCTATTGCTCCATGCTATATTATCTACTGTTTTGGACATTATTTGGCTTTATTATTCACTTTTATATTACTTTTGGGACTAACCTATTAACCGGAGGCCCAACCCAGAATTGCTGTTTTTTTGCCTATTTCAGAGTTTCGCAGAAAAGGAATATCAAACGGAGTCCAAACGGAATGAAACCTTCGGGAACGTGATTTTTAGGAAGATTATGGTCCGGCAGACTTGGACCATATGTCAAGAAACAAAAGAGGAGGCCACGAGGTAGGGGGCGCGCCCTCCACCCTCGTGGGCCCCATGTTGCTCCACCGATGTACTCCTTCCTCCTATATATACCTACGTACCCCCAAACGATCAGATACGGAGCCAAAAACCTAATTCCATTGCCGCAACCTTCTGTACCCACGAGATCCCATCTTGGGGCCTGTTCCGGAGCTCCGCCGGAGGGGGCATCCATCACGGAGGGCTTCTACATCAACACCATAGCCTCTCAGATGAAGTGTGAGTAGTTTACCTCAGACCTTCGGGTCCATAGTTATTAGCTAGATGGCTTCTTCTCTCTTTTTGGATCTCAATAAAATTTTCTCCCCCTCTCTCGTGGAGATCTATTCGATGTAATCTTCTTTTTGCGGTGTGTTTGTTGAGACCGATGAATTGTGGGTTTATGATCAAGATTATCTATGAACAATATTTGAATCTTCTCTGAATTCTTTTATGTATGATTGGTTATCTTTGCAAGTCTCTTCGAATTATCAGTTTGGTTTGGCCTACTAGATTGATCTTTCTTGCAATGGGAGAAGTGCTTAGCTTTGTGTTCAATCTTGCGGTGTCCTTTCCCAGTGACAGTAGGGGCAGCAAGGCACGTATTGTCCATCGAGGATAACAAGATGGGGTTTTTATCATATTGCATGAATTTATCCCTCTACATCATGTCATCTTGCTTAAGGCGTTAATCTATTTTCATGAACTTAATACTCTAGATGCATGCTGGATAGCGGTCGATGAGTGGAGTAATAGTAGTAGATGCAGGCAGGAGTCGGTCTACTTGTCTCGGACGTGATGCCTATATACATTATCATACCTAGATATTCTCATAACTATGCTCAATTCTGTCAATTGCTCAACAGTAATTCGTTCACCCACCGTAAAATACTTATGCTCTTGAGAGAAGCCACTAGTGAAACCTATGGGCCCCGGGTCTATCTTCATCATATTAATCTTCCAACACTTAGTTATTTCCTTTGCTTTTTCTCTTTGCTTTTATTTTACTTTGCATGTTTATCATAAAAATACCAAAAAATATTATCCTATCATATCTATCAGTCTCACTCTCGTAAGTGACCATGAAGGGATTGACAACCCCTTATCGCGTTGGTTGCGAGAATTTATTTGTTTTGTGTAGGTGCGAGGGACTCGCGCGTAGCCTCCTACTGGATTGATATCTTGGTTCTCAAAAACTGAGGGAAATACTTACGCTACTTTGCTGCATCACCCTTTCCTCTTCAAGGGAAAACCAACGTAGTGCTCAAGAGGTAGCAAGAAGGATTTCTGGCGCCATTGCCGGGGAGGTCTACGCAAAATTCAACATACCACGTACCCATCACAAACCCTTATCTCCCACATTACATTATTTGCCATTTGCCTCTCGTTTTCCTCTCCCTCACTTAACCTTGCTGTTTTATTCGCCCTCTCTTTTTTTGTTCGCTTGTTGTTATGGCTAGTACTCTACCCTCTCCGTTGTCTCCCGAGGGTGAAGTTCTAAATTTTAAACAAAGGGAGGGAGAAAATCTAAAAGACGCTTGGTATAGAATTTGCAATGCTCAAAATAGATCTGCCAGGAAGCAATCTACTTCCATTCTTCTCCGCAATTTTTATGTAGGCGCTAATCCTTGGTATAGATATATTCTTGATACCATTACCGGAGGGAATTTCTTGGGTAGCCATACTTTTGACTCTTATAATGCTATGATAGATTTATTTGGCTCAACACCTCTTTTGGTTAATGGAACTATGTTAACTTTGGAGCATGTAATGCAAAGACTTGAAATTATTGAAAATAAAGCTGCTACCGTAGAGTCAATTGAAAATCTTGATAAAAAGATCCATAACCAAATTACCCAATACGGATCTAAGGTAGGAGTCACTTTGAAAAATATTAAGGAGAAGGAACCCATAGTTAATGAACGAATAAATCAAGGTTCCACTAGAAGCGATAAACTTGAGGGTATCATTACCAACTTGGGAACCGCTTTTTCTTCCGTAAACAATACCCCAAGTCCTCCTACTAAATTTGGCAAGCTTATGTATATTCCTAAAAATAAGGGTGAATCCTCTAGTAAGGAAATTGCAGGCCTCAAATCTATAAGTATTCACCCCAATCTTTTTGCTATCATTAAGGAACCATTTGCTACAAATGAATTTTTCAATCTTGTGCCTGAAAGCTTGATTATTACTAAAAATAAAGAAATTTCTAAGGAGTATAGATGTCTCATTGAAGAATTACCTACCAAAGATGGCAATACCTAGATCTATCCTTGCTTTTATGCCTAGCTAGGGGCGTTAAATGATAGCGCTTGTTGGGAGGCAACCCAATTTTATTTTTAGTTTTTTTAGTCCTTTTGCTTCTGTTTAGGAATAAATATTTGTTCTAGCCTCTGGTTAGATGTGTTTTTATGTTTTAGTTAGTGTATGTGCCAAGTTAAACCTATAGGATCTTCTTGGATGATAGTTATTTGATCTTGCTGTAATTTCCAGAAACTTTGTGTTCACGAAAAAAAAATTTAAAATCACCAGAACGTGATAAAATACTGATTCCAATTGCTGCTTATCAATAAACAAATTTTCTAGGTCTTCCTATTTTGGTAGATGTTTCGGAGTTCCAGAAGTTTGCGTTATTTACATATTACTACAGACTGTTCTGTTTTTGACAGATTCTGTTTTTCGTGTATTGTTTGCTTATTTTAATGAATCTATGGCTAGTAAAATAGTTTATAAACCATAGAGAAGTTGGAATACATTAGGTTTAACACCAATATAAATAAAAAACGAGTTCATTACAGTACCTTGAAGTGGTCTTTTGTTTTCTTTCGCTAACGGAGCTGACGAGATTTTCTGTTGAGTTTTGTGTTGTGAAGTTTTCAAGTTTTGGGTGAAAGATTTGATGGATTATGGAGCAAGGAGTGGCAAGATCCTAAGCTTGGGGATGCCCCGGAAGGCATCCCCTCTTTTCGTCTACTTCCATCGGTAACTTTACTTGGAGATATATTTTTATTCACCACATGATATGTGTTTTGCTTGGAGCGTCTTGTATTATTTGAGTCTTTATTTGTTAGTTTACCACAATAATTCTTGCTGTACACACCTTTTGAGAGATCCATACATGATTTGGAATTTGTTAGAATACTCTACGTGCTTCGCTTATATCTTTTGAGTTATATAGTTTTGCTCTAGTGCTTCACTTATATCTTTTAGAGCACGGTGGTGGATTTTTTTATAGAAACTATTGATCTCTCATGCTTCACTTAGATTATTTTGAGAGTCTTAATAGCATGGTAATTTTCTCAAATAATCCTAATATGCTTGGTATTCAAGATTAGTAAAAACTTTCTTATGAGTGTGTTGAATGCTAAGAAACGTTTGATGCTTGATAATTGTTTTGAGATATAAAGATGGTGATATTAGAGTCATGCCAGTTGAGTAGTTGTGAATTTGAGAAATACTTGTGTTAAAGTTTGTGATTACCATAGCATGCACGTATGGTGAACCGTTATGTGATGAAGTCGGAGCATGATTTATTTATTGATTGTCTTCCTTATGAGTGGCGGTCGGGGACGAGCGATGGTATTTTCCTACCAATCTATCCCCCTAGGAGCATGCGCGTAATACTTTGCTTTGATAAACTTGTAGATTTTTGCAATAAGTATATGAGTTCTTATGACTAATGTTGAGTCCATGGATTATACACACTTTTCTTCCTTCCACCATTGCCAGCCTCTCTAATAACGCACACTTTTCGCCGGTATCATATACCCACCATATACCATCCTCAAAACATCCACCATACCTACCTATCATGGCATTTCCATAGCCATTCCGAGATATATTTCCATGCAACTTTCCACCGTTCCGTTTATTATGACACGCTCCATCATTGTCATATTGCTTAGCATGATCATGTAGTTGACATCGTATTTGTGGCAAAGCCACCATTCATAATTCTTCCATACATGTCACTCTTTGCATATCCCGATACACCGTCGGAGGCATTCACATAGAGTCATATTTTGTTCTAAGTATCGAGTTGTAATTGTTGAGTTGTAAGAAAATAAAAGTGTGATGATCTTCATTTTTAGAGCATTGTCCCAAATGAGGAAAAGGATGGTGGAGACTATGATTCCCCCATAAGTCGGGATGAGACTCCGGACAAAAAATAAAAATAAATAAATAAAAAACGAGGCCATAAAAAAAGAGAAAAGGCCCAAAAAGAGAAAAGAGAGAAGGGACAATGTTACTATCCTTTTACCACACTTGTGCTTCAAAGTAGCACCATGATCTTCATGATAGAGAGTCTCTCATTGCGTCACTTTCATATACTAGTGGGAATTTTTCGTTATAGAACTTGGCTTGTATATTCCAATGATAGGCTTCCTCAAAATGTCCTAGGTCTTCGTGAGCAAGCGAGTTGGATGCACACCCACTTAGTTTCTTTTGTTGAGCTTTCATATACTTATAGCTCTAGTGCATCTGTTGCATGGCAATCCCTACTCACTCACATTGATATCTATTAATGGGCATCTCCATAGCCCGTTGATACACCTAGTTGATGTGAGACTATCTTCTCCCTTTTTGTCTTCCCCACAACCACCATTCTATTCCACGTATAGTGCTATATCCATGGCTCACGCTCATGTATTGCGTGAAGATTGAAAAAGTTTGAGAATGTCAAAGGTATGAAACAATTGCTTGGCTTGTCATCGGGGTTGCGCATGATTTAAATACTTCATGTGGTGAAGATAGAGCATAGCCAGACTATATGATTTTGTAGGGATAACTTTCTTTGGCCATGTTTGAGAAGACATGATTGCTTTGTTAGTATGCTTGAAGTATTATTATTTTTTATGTCAATATTAAACTTTTGTCTTGAATCTTTCGGATCTGAATATTCATACCACAATTAAGAATAATTACATTGAAATTATGCCAAGTAGCACTCCGCATCAAAAATTCTGTTTTTATCATTTACCTACTCGAGGACGAGCAGGAATTAAGCTTGGGGATGCTTGATACGTCTCCAACGTATCTATAATTTTTGATTGCTCCATGCTATACTATCTACTGTTTTGGACATTATTGGGCTTTATTATTCACTTTTATATTACTTTCGGTACTAACCTATTAACCAGAGGCCCATCCCAGAATTGTTGTTTTTTGCCTATTTCAGAGTTCCGCAGAAAAGGAATATCAAACGGAGTCCAAACGGAATGAAACCTTCGGGAACGTTATTTTTAGGAAGATTATGATCCAAGAGACTTGGACCCCCAGGGCGCGCCCTCCACCCTCGTGGGCCCCCTGTTGCTCCACTGACGTACTCCTTCCTCCTATATATACCTACGTACCCCCAAACGATCAGATACAGAGCCAAAAACCTAATTCCACTGCCGCAACCTTCTGTACCCACGAGATCCCATCTTGGGGTCTGTTTCGGAGCTCCGCCTGAGGGGGCATCCATCACGGAGGGCTTCTACATCAAAACCATAGCCTCTCCCATGAAGTGCGAGTAGTTGACCTCAGACCTTCGGGTCCATAGTTATTAGCTAGATGGCTTCTTCTATCTTTTTGGATCTCAATACAATGTTCTCCCCCTCTCTCATGGAGATCTATTCGATGTAATCTTCTTTTTGCGGTGTGTTTGTTGAGACCGATGAATTGTGGGTTTATGATCAAGATTATCTATGAACAATATTTGAATCTTCTCTGAATTATTTCATGTATGATTGGTTATCTTTGCAAGTCTCTTCAAATTATCATTTTGGTTTGGCCTACTAGATTGATATTTCTTGCAATGGGAGAAGTGCTTAGCTTTGGGTTCAATCTTGCGGTGTCCTTTCCAAGTGACAGTAGGGGCAGCAAGGCACGTATTGTATTGTTGCCATCGAGGATAACAAGATGTTTTTTTATCATATTGCATGAATTTATCCCTCTACATCATGTCATCTTGCTTAAGGCGTTAGTCTGTTTCCATGAACTTAACACTCTAGATGCATGCTGGATAGCGGTCGATGAGTGGAGTAATAGTAGTAGATGCAGGTAGGAGTCGGTCTACTTGTCTCGGACGTGATGCCTATATACATGATCATACCTAGATATTCTCATAACTATGCTCAATTCTGTCAATTGCTCAACAGTAATTCGTTCACCCACCATAAAATACTTATGCTCTTGAAAGAAGCCACTAGTGAAACCTATGGCCCCCGGGTCTATCTTCATCATATTAATCTTCCAACACTTAGTTATTTCCTTTGCTTTTTTACTTTGCTTTTATTTTACTTTGCATCTTTATCATAAAAACACCAAAAAATATTATCCTATCATATCTATCAGATGTCACTCTCATAAGTGACCGTGAAGGGATTGACAACCCCTTATCGCGTTGGTTGCGAGGATTTATTTGTTTTGTGTAGGTGCGAGGGACTCGCGCGTAGCCTCCTACTGGATTGATACCTTGGTTCTCAAAAACCGAGGGAAATACTTATGCTACTTTGCTGCATCACCCTTTCCTCTTCAAGGGAAAACCAACGCGGTGCTCAAGAGGTAGCAATAGGCGGCATATGGCTTTGATTGTCGAAGAGTTGGCATCCGACACAACGTTGGACCAGATCATGTTCATCTTCTCGGGCCGTCGGCCAAAAGAAACATGTACGGAAGGCCTTACTTACAAGGGCCCGAGCTGCGGCGTGGTGACCGCCGAGACCAGCATGGATTTCGGCTAGGAGCTGCCATCCCTCTTCTTCGGAGATACACCTTTGAAGGACTCCGGTAGCACTTTTCTTGTAGAGCTCCCCGTCATGGACCTTGTAGGCTTTCGAGCGCCGAACAATGCAGTGAGCCTCATTCTGGTCCTCAGGGAGCTCTCACCTATTAAGGTAGGCCAAGAATGGTTCGGTCCATGGGGCAATTACTGCCATTATTTGGAGGGTCGATGATGTTATCTTGGTGGCTGAGCCCCCGATGATATCGGTATTGTGTTTGGAATTCGGGGGTGTAATCGGGTCCGGACTGGTGTTGTTGCTCTCATCCTGGGACACCACAGATGGCTTGAAGAGCCTTTCCAGAAAGATGGTAGGCGGGACGGGGTCATGCTTGGCGCCCATGCGAGCGAGGACATCCGCTGCTTGATTACTTTCCCAAGCTACATGATGAAACTCGAGTCCCTTGAACCTAGCTGATATTTTGAGTACGCCGTTACGATAGGCCGCCATCTTCAGATCTTTGGCGTCGAAGTCTCCATTTATTTGGGATATTGCGAGATTTGAGTCCCCGCGCACCTCCAGGCGTTGTATACCCATGGAGGTAGCCATCCAAAGACCGTGCAATAAGGCCTCGTCTTCGGCTGCGTTGTTGGAGTCTGTGTACAATATTTGGAGTACGTACTAGACTGTGTCTCCAATGGGGGACGTTCAAACGACTCCTGCTCCTAAACCGGCCAGCATTTTAGAGCCATCGAAGTACATGACCCAGTTGGAATATGTGTCATACTCTTTAGGGAGTTTGGCCTCTGTCCATTCGGCGACGAAGTTGGCCAATACTTGGGATTTAATTGCCCGGCGTGGTTTTTATGTTATATCGAATGGCAGGAGCTCAATGGCCCACTTAGCAATCCGGCCCGTTGCGTCGCGGTTGTTTATTATGTCATTGAGTGGAACTTCGGAAGCCACATTGATAGAGCACTCTTGGAAGTAGTGTCGTAGCTTCCGGTATGCCATGAAGACTGCATATGCTATCTTTTGGTAATGAGGGTACCGGGATTTGCATGATGTGAGGATAGTGGATACGTAGTATACCGGTTTCTGGAGTGGGAATTTGTGTATGTCTGCCTCTTGCTCTACGACGAGCACCACGCTCACAACCTGGTGTGTTGCAGAGATGTATAATAACATTGGTTCGCCGATGTTCCGTGCGGCCAGGATTGGGTTGCTCACTAAAAGAGCTTTTATTTCTTCTAGTCCAGCCGTTGCCGCATCCGTCCACTCGAAGTGGTCAGTGCATCGAGAACGAGATAAAGTGGCAATGCTTTTTCTCCTAATCTGGAGATAAAGCGGCTTAAAGCTGCCACGCATCCGGCTAGTTTTTGGACCTGTTTAAGGTCTGTTGGTATAGCCAATTGTGACAAAGCCCGGATTTTGGCTGGATTTGCCTCAATTCCTCTATTGGAAACAATGAAGCCCAACAGTTTTCCAGTGGGAACACCGAAAACACACTTTTCCAGATTGAGCTTGATGTCATATGTGCGGAGCTTGTCGAATGTGAGATGCATGTCGTCTATTAGTGACTCGACATGCCTAGTCTTGATGACTACGTCATCCACATATGCTTCAACTGTCTTGCCGATTTGTTCTCCAAGCATGTTTGAATCATGCGTTGGTAGGTGGCGCCGGCGTTTTTTAGCCCGAAGGGCATAGTGTTGAAGCATAAAGGCCCATATGGGTAATGAATGTCGTTGCGGCTTGATCGGACTCCTTCATTTTGATTTGATGGTATCCCGAGTATGCATCAAGGAAACACAATGAGTCGTGTCCTGCGGTAGCACTGATAATCTAATCGATGCGGGGGAGGGGAAGGGACCTTAGGGCAGGCCTTGTTGAGGTCTTTGAAATCGACGCACAGGCGCCAGGATTTATCCTTCTTTGGCACCATCACTAGGTTTGCTAGCCAGTCCGGGTGTTTTATTTCTCTGATGAATCCGGCCTCTATTAACTTGGCTAGCTCCTCCGCCATAGCTTGTCGTTTGGGTTCGTAAAAGCGCTGTAGTGTTTGCTTAACCGGTTTATATCCCTTCAATATATTGAGGCTGTGTTCGGCCAACCTGCATGGGATCCCTCGCATATCAGAAGGGTGCCAGGCGAATATGTCCCAGTTTTCACGAAGGAACGCTCGTAGGGCGGCGTCGACCGTTGGGCCCAAATTTGCGCCGATGGAAGCTGTCTTCTTGGGGTCCGTTGAGTGGACCTGAAATTTGACTATTTCGTCTGCTGGTTTGAAAGAGGCGGATTTGGGCTGCTTATCAAGGATTACGTCGTCCCTGTCCACCGTGGAGCGTAGTGCGGTTAACTCTTCGGCCGCGAGGGCCTCGGACAGTGCCCCGAGGGCCAGGGATGCGGTTTTGTTTTCGGCACGAGGGGCTATGTCCGGATCACTGGCGAGAGTGATAATACCGTTGGGCCTGGGCATCTTGAGCTTCATATACCCATAGTGAGGTATGGCTTGAAAGCGTGTGAACGCATCTCGCCCAAACAGGGCGTGATATTCACTGTTGAAAGTAGCCACTTGGAAGGTTATTTCTTCGGACTGGTAGTTCTCCGGCATGCCGAATACCACGTCAAGTGTGATTTTCCCTACGCACCGCGCCTCCCGGCTGGGAATTGTTCCTTGGAAGGTCGTATTGCTTTGCTCGATGCGGCTCCTGTCTATTTCCATTTTGCTGAGTGTATCCTCGTAGATGAGGTTTAGTCCGCTGCCGCCGTCCATGAGTACTTTAGTGAGCCAAAAGCCTTCCATAATTGGATTGAGGACCAGGGCGGCTGGTGCCCGGACTGACCGGAATTTTGGTTCGTCACCGGCATTCAAAGTTGTGGCCGTGTTGTTCCAAGGGTTTATTGTCGCGACTTGGCATACTTCGGCGAGGTCGCGGAGTGCCCTCTTGCGTTGATTGTTTGAAGTGAAAGTCTCGAAGACCGTCAATGCTCTGAGGTCATTGTCCTCTGGGGGTTGTTGTTCTAAGGTGTCTTTGGTGAGGATATCCTCGCCGCTCTTGGCCACTTGCCGGAGTATCCAACATGCTCTAAGGCTATGGGTTGGTACGGTATCCAGTGTCGTGTGTATTTTGCATGGCCTATCGAGCCATCCCCCCAGAACGGTTCGGCAACCCATAGTGGGCTTAATTTTCTTCACCATGTGGTCGGGTGCCCCGCGAGGGTGCATCCTTTCTGCTCACCAGGGGGGGGGGTTGAGTATAGACCGATGGTTCCCAACGAGCTATCTGAGTTTTCCATGCGCTTTCCATTGCGCAGTACTTCTATAATATGGTTGCCAAGTCAGCAAAGTGTAATGCGCAACGGCGGTTTATGGCATTAAGGATTCCTTCATCCGTGTAATTATTGCAGAATACCGAAATTGCGTCCTCGTCGCAGCAATCTTTAATCTTGTCTTTGACAAGGAGGAATCTGGCCCAAAAGTGATGGACTATTTCTTGAGACTGCTGTCGTACGTACATGAGGTCGCATATATCTGGAGGTCCAGAATTGCTTGGCGAATATTGATTGTGGTGGGTGGGTGGCTTTAAATTCGATCCCTGACCCAATTTGGAGTCCGGAGTTTGAAGAACTCCCGAGCTTAATAGTTCAGGATCCGGGATGTTGTGTGATTTTCTGGGCTCGACGCCCGATTCTAGATTCGGGGGATTGGACACGTCGTCCCGCAGGAAGGTATCCGGCTCTCAGAGCTTAGAAATCCGAACAAAATTCGTCTTTAATGTAGGGGAAGAGTTGTTGTTTTGCTCCTCTACGACCGCTATCTGATGGGTGATCGGCGAAGATTTGGTTTCTCTTTGATCGGGTTTAAGCCCAATCTGATCGTAGTCTATAGCGACCCCCTGGGCAGCGATGCGATCCAGGAGTTCATTTAAAGATGACAACTCCACCGGATCCATCCATTTGGAGTATTCGGAGTCAACACGGAGGCTTAACGGCCGAACGGGCGATCATGGTAAAGTCGCCCAGTCGGAGGGTTTGGCCTGAGGCCAGGGCTCCTCCGGAGGTTATACTGTCCTTGATAACAAGGTGAGCCATCAATCCCGTCTTTGACGTCATAGCAGAACTCTCAATGAAAGCACCAATGTCGGTGTCAAAACCGGCGCATCTCGGGTAGGGGGTCCCGAACTTTGTGTCTAAGGTCGATGGTAACAGGAGACAGGGGACACGATATTTACCCAGGTTCGGGCCCTCTTGATGGAGGTAATACCCTACTTCCTTCTTGATTGATCTTGATGAATATAGACACCGGTGGAGCCTAGGGTTGTACCAAGTCGGTTTACAAAGGAAGTAATCTACATATCCAAATGCCAAGCTTGCCCTCCACGCAAAGGAGAGTCCCATCCGGACACAGGAGGAAGTCTTCTATCTTGCATCTTCATAGCCCATTAGTTCGACCCATGTTAGATAGTCCGGACGCCCGAGGACCCCTCAATCCAGGACTCCCTCAGCGGGTGCCCATGACTACGTACTTGCTGCAGCTGGGGTCTTCCGTGTTCAGCTTCACTTTCTTGGTCTCCTTGGAGGGATTGAACGAGGCCTCATCGGTCGGCTCCTTGGCAGGGATCGGCGTGACCGAGGCCTCTTGGGCCAAGGCGGCGATCCAGTCGAGTTGGCGCCGCTCCTCGACTATGAACAGCGACTCGGCCAGCTTGCGCCGTCTCAAGCGCACTCTATGGACTTGCGGTAGTCGCCGGTGATGGTGATGAGGCCCCTCGGACCCGGCAGCTTCAGCTTCAGGTAGGCGTAGTGAGGAACCGCCATGAATTTGGCGAGCGCGGGCCAGCCCAGCAGCGCGTGGTATGCGCTGGTCAGGTCCACCACCTCGAACCAGAGCGGCTCGTGTCGGAAGTGGCTACTGTCACCGAACAGGACGTCGAGCCGGACCCGGCCGATCGGAGAGCAGGAGAGACCAGGGACGATGCCGTGGAAGATCGTCCGGGTCGGCTCCAGGTCTTTGGCCTCGAGGCCGAGCTTGGTTATGGTTTCGCGGTAGAGGATGTTGATGCTGCTGCCGCCGTCGATGAGAACCCGGGAGAACTTGCACGTGCGTTGAGGTGCGACGATGGTGGGGTTGAGGACGAGTGCGTAACCACCCGGGTTTGGCATGACGGCCGGGTAGTCTTCCCGAGTCCAGGTGACTGGGCGCTCTGACCAGTGCATGTATTCCGGCTTGGCCGGGATGACGGTGTTCACCTCCTGCCGAAGGAGGCGCTCGTTGCATTTGTCGTCACCGAGGTTGGTGAAGACGACTTAGGTCACGTTCTGGGCTGGGTAGACATCGTCGGGCATCACACCGCCAGCCGGTGGCGGCGGTGGAGGCGGAGGCGGCTGCCCCGCTCCTGGAGTCGGGGCCAGAGGAGGCGGGATGTCGCCCCTCAGGAGGCGCTTGGTGATGGCGCACTGCCGAAGCGTGTGTGTCGAAGGCCTCGCGCCGCTCTGGTGCTTGCAAGGGGCGTCGAGCATCTCCTCGAAGCTCATGGCGGGTTGCCATGTCGTCTTGCTGGTCTGCCGACGCTTGGCAGTCGGGTCGGTCGCGGGCGCCTGCTCGGCAACCGCAACGAGCCGGTTGTCGTAGCACTGGGCCGGTTGATCGGCGTTGCGCTTGTCGTTCTGCTGGTTGTGTTGTTGCCGGCTTCCTTCGCCGGCCGACTTCGGAGGGGGAACCGGCTTCGCTTTGCCGGCTTCATCCAGCGCCACCTGGATCTTCATGGTGGAGTCGGTGTTGGCGTACTTGTCCGCCATCACTGTCAGGACCCCGATTCCAAGTCACATCGACCCAGCCGGTAACACCTCATATCACTTTGCGGCCTCACGCACGGTAAACCCACGGGTGTCGCCTTACCATGGCCCGGGACCGTTTGCGCCTTTTGGCTCACGTATATGATAGTGTCGCTAGCATCCATATGACAGAGAACCCGGGCCGACATGGCTAGTCGTGAACCCAAGGTGGCATTAACCCATGGGGACAGGCATACATGAATCACATCGAGCATGTCGGTCATCAACGTGTGAATCCGGGCTGTAGCACTGGGCTAACAGGACTCCAGTTACCCGGGCTATAGCATTCTAGGCAGGATTCCGGATGTCACCGCGTGACATTTCCCCGAAGGGACAGACACAGGAACGAAGTGAATCACATGCCGGCCAGTCAAGTGTCCAGAGCAGTAGTGCTGGGCTAGCAGGACTCCGGTGACACTACAAGAAATATGTCAACTTGTGACCACCACTATTGGTCACTGATAGGTCACAAATTTCCATTTACGACCTTTTTGTGACCAAAAACAGAAGGTCAAAAGCTAGCCGTCGTAAACTGACTATAGCGACCTTTCTTCTGGAATGGTCAAAGACGTTTACGACCAAAATATTTCTACTGTGGCGTTTTGGTCACTAGCAACCTCCCCCAGGCCACGTAGGCATCCAGCGTGGCAAGCTGATGTGGCACAAGATTCAGCCCGGTCCAATTCGGCGTTTTACATGGGCCGAGCCCATTAATTCAGCCTATTTATTATTTTTTCCCTTTCAATTTGGGTCAGCTACATGGGCCAAGCCCAACAGCCATTTATTTTTGGGCCACAGTCTTTTATAGTATACGGTTTTTGGGCCTCGGCCTTTTTCCAGTCCAATTGTCAATTTTCTTTTTCCTTTTCATTTTAAAGTAGGCCCCACTAGTCAAATGGGAATCAGTTAGCAGGATCACTCTTTCCGTACCACACATTGGTTCTATATTTGTGCAATTACATAATTTGATTCAAACAGAGCCAATAAGGCTTAATATTTCATACAACAGCCAAGCATAGTACAATTCTGGTATTCAGCTATAAAATACAACTAAATATACACATAACTAGCTTCACACACAACTATCTCCAGTGAGCTAAAACGCATTGATGGGTGTGGTTTTTCTTCGGGATTCTTCTTCCTAGAGCTCATGTACACCCAAATTTTGAAGAATGAAAGCCAGCATCTGCAAATAATAAATTATGAAAAATTAGAAACATAATCAAGTGAATCCGTGAATATAGAATTCTCATAAGGATGAAAATTTGCTGCAGAACTTCAGATTTAACACAAAACCATGCATATAACATTCTCATAACAGCGAAAATTGAGATGTATTTTGCAAATGACAAGTACCAGCACAGTACAAGTTAACAGAACAGATGAGTAGTACAAGCTATCAATGATTTTCCACTTTAGAACAGGGCACATGCATCAATTTTTATAGTCAGGAACAAAGAAGACAGTGTTGAAGGACCTGGGATACGAAATTGATCTTAGAAATGAAAATCGCAATAGGTACTAAATGTATATGGCTATACATAAACCAGTAGTAGTACTACTACTAGATGAAAAGATGTTGCATGGTAAATCTCCAAAGTATACAACCAAGAATATAAGAATAAACCTGTTTCATTACATAGTACTGCTATGTAATTGAAATGCAAAAGATACATCTCCCATGTTCAGCAATCAGGATCAACCATGGAGTTTCTACTACTCCTACATCAGTAAGCTGATTATTTAAGATGCTAATGTTTACTTTTGAAGTACAGTTATGGTTATCTCAAAGAATGTGTGCCTCATAAACATGCATGGAATTTCTGTCTCAAAGAAGTATACATATTTATCTTGTTTAATTAGGCCAGCAGCACAAAACAACCATGCAGAAATGTCAGGGCAACACAGCAGCAAGGTAACATAGTAACACTGCAGATATGTCAGACCAAAAGATGTGAGCGACGGTAGAGGGATGATTCAGACAAGATTAGTTCAACAAAAATAATACAATAACATTCGGTAAATAATGATATAAATAAGAGTTTGTGTCTTCACTAGTCAGGAACTCAGGAACCAAAGAAAAATTCGTTGTGTAGCAGCAGCTGCATTACTGCTTGAAATAAAGAGCAGCAGCTGCTAATAAGCTATGCCATATGACAAAAAAACTACAATTCATTGTGTAGGTAAGACTAAGTACCTATAAATTAAATGGCTAAGTACCAAGCTTCAGTTCTACATCTCTACATCTTCTATATTTACCAACCCACTTGCCCACAGACCGATTTAAAGTTTTTGTAGCTTAGGGGTAAACCTAGGGGAGCAAAAGAAATAGACATATTTAGAAATGCTAAGTACTTGTGGGGTCAGCACTACAAGTTTTTGTAATGCAGAAAGATGAGAGCCTTTGAAATCTTTGATGATGTGGTTTAGGAAGCAAATGACAATCGATAACAAGGTATACCATATGAAAAATCAACTAGACTTCACTGTGTACTACCAAGTAACAACAACCTAAATTCCCATCCCCACCCCTGCCCTCACAACCGTAATAACCTCCTCCCCTACATATAGCCTCCCAAGAAGCCAACCAAGGTCAGCTCAGCACAACACAACACACCACAGAGCAATAACCATAGCCAGCAGCAATGGAGATAGAGTCAATCAAGTGTGGGTGTTGTGGCCTGAGGGAGGACTGCACCCAGGACTACATTCTGGTGATGATTTATCCCTCGACGGATCTGCATCCACAAGGCGAGGGGAGAGAAGGGGTTAGTTGCAGAGAGAGGAAATTTAGATAGGTAAATCAAAACAGTGTTGTAAAGATGACTTACTGACAGTTCTTCCCACAGGCTGTTAGGTTTCTGCTCTGAGTTCAGGCCAGCCTCCCAGTTCTGTAATTCTGTTTGCAGGTCTTTAAGGAAATCCCCTGCAAAACCAGGAACCAAGTGGCGTCAACAAAATAGACATTTTTTTACCGATCGATCAAACATGTTATATCTACATAACTATCTTATCTACCAGCAGATTCAAAACTACAATAGAAACTGAATCTACAAGCAGTTCCTTAGTAGAAAACTGCAATGAAATGGCACTAGCACTAGCAGAGTGTACCACCGCATCAATGATCAACCAATGGTCAGACATCCATTTCAGTTCACTGACCAGCATAAAATTCCTAGCAGTTTGTTAGAGCAGAAGAGAAGAGAGGAGATTTCAGTACCAAACCCATAGAAATCCTCTTCTGCATCAGCTGACTTGCTGCTCCGGGGAGACCACGAAGAATCAGGGCTGCTGCTGCTGCTCACGTACTTGGATCGGCTCTCCGAGTTCATCAGTGTGTTGTATACGTGCTTGATCCTCAGAAACTTCTCCTGAGCATTCGCCTGCAATGAAGCAGAACTCTGTTAGCAAAGCCTCCTATACTGAAGCTACTTCCATCGCTGAATCCTCTGCCTGGATCTGAAGAGCAGGGGAGCACCGCACCTCCTTGTTGACGTCCGGGTGGTACTTGAGCGCGAGGCGCCGGTACACGCGCTTGATCTCAGCGGGCGCGGCGGACGGCGCCACGCCGAGCACCTCGTACGGGGACCCCCTCCTCCGCCCGCCTCCACCGCCGGCGCCTGCACGCACCCGCACGCTCGCCCGCCGCGTCCACCGGGAGGAGCTGGGGCCCGAGCGGAGGGAGGCGACAGCGCGGAGGAGGGGGAGGAGAGGAGGCGCCGTGCCATGAGCAGAGCGGTGGAGCGGGGGAGTGGGGAGGAGACGCGGGGCGGCGACGGCGGCGGCGTGCACCGACAGCGCCATGGCGGACGGATTGGGTTGCGGGGCTCGCGGTGAGGTGAGACGAGGGAGAGATGGTGAGGGGAGGGAGGGACGAGGTCGGCAGCTGTGAGTGAGGAGGACGGCGAGGTCGGCGGTGAGTGAGGAGGACGGCGAGGTCAGCGGTGGATTGGGAGGCGGCGGGGTGAGATTGGATCGGGAGGTGGCGGCGTGTCGCGACCGGTTTTCCAGACATTAAATACCAGAAAATGGTCGTCGAGCTCATCAGCCCCAGGATTTACTGTTAGCTGATGAGGCACCAACTTGTTACAGAAATTCCAAGCAAGGGTACAAAATATGAAGTACAAGACCATTGTGGCCTATGAGTACAACATTTGGTTTCTAGTGGTTGTGGGCGGAAGCGGTTTGTGGATCACCATGGTTGTGGGACTCCATTTCCCACGGGAACAACTGACCAGGCTAACTCCTATCTTCACGAGGCTGCTATCACCGTTGCTCAGGTTTCGAGGCGGTCGTCGCAACGCTCCTCTCCAAGCATGCAATCTGGCCAAGACAATAGCCAGGGACAAGCCAGTGAGTACTTTGAATGTACTCGCAAACATTAAGAACACAGATATAATATAACCGTTGGTGCTCATGCTTTGCAATGTCCATATACTCACTTAGTTAGTCATAAATAAATGTCTTGATGCATGTAAACAGGTTATTCATATGCAACCGGAAATTTATGCAATGGTCACATAGAGGTAATAAATACTGGGTACCAAGCGAGGGTCTGGATGACTCCTCGAGCGGAAAAATGCAAAGTAGTAAATACTGGTGCCAAACGAGTGTCTGAAAGACTCCTCGAGCGGAAAAATGCGGAATAATAATACTGGTGCCAAACGAGTGTCTGAAAGACTCCTCGAGCGGAAAAATGCGGAATAATAATACTGGTGCCAAACGAGTGTCTGAAAGACTCCTCGAGCGGAAAATGCGGAATAATAATACCACAGTCGGGCGTCTGAGCAACACCACAGAAAGGGCTTTAAAAGAAATGCCACAGTCAGGCGTCTAAGCGACACCACAAAACGGGCTTTAAAAGAAATGATCATGGTGAATATCCCGGAGGTAGAACCATCCCAGAGATATTCGATGATCACAATAATATCACGGGTTAGTCAACAATGGTAATATTCATAATCATCACAAGTCACAAGTAGTAATTTCCGCTATGGTTTAACAATTTCACCCCCGAAGACCGACACTAAGACCGACGCTTGACCCATCCCAGACTGTAGTCCTTAACCATAGACACGGCTATTCGAATAGGTTTAATCTCTGCAGAGGGTGTACTCTTTACCCACGAGTAACGGATTCCTTTAGTCCATCGGGACTAATTCCGCCTACGGACTTTTAGTTGAAAAACACACCTAACTTGCACACACCAGCTTAACTCATCGGTGTCTGGAATCACCCACGACACTTGTCAAGCAAAACTCTAAGTGGGGAGGCTACAACCTCGCATAGCATGGGATCGAATTTATATCGCGCGCTCTAAGGGGTGGCCTCCCCTCTCGGTCCCAACCGGAAACACCCATGCCCCCTGACCAGGTGGCATGCCTACCGGCTACAACCGATATCTTCCACCATGGCCTCTCTGTACGGTGTGTGCTGGAAAGGGGTTAACAACTTACTGAACCGTACCCTACTAGCGGCAGGGACGAGTGGTAGCACGAGGCAAGTATGGGGGTTACTGGAACAAGACTCGATCTGCGGTTGACTCGGGAGGTTCATAAATTCCCTGCATGACATGAATATCAAAAATATTTCAACCAACAAAAATCACCAATCAATATACCTTACCATGCCATATCGGAAATAACCGCCCCGACGGGGACCAGCGACAAGCTCACGCCTACCCAAGGCCGAGATTTTACGGGATTCCTTCCAGCATGCATGCAAGGCACATGAGGGTGATTACCATCACAATCATTTCATTTCCAATAGCAAGGAAAACGTTGATATGCTTCCATGCAAGTGATCATGTCACATGAAATATCAATTCCACCGAAATGAAGTGGTGTTATAAATGTGTCAACCATCACGTCAAACATATTATGCCAAGGTTCAAGATGCTTGCCTTGAAGTTGTGGAGGGGTGAGGTGTTCTCCAAAATCTTTGAAAGTCTCTCCAAAATCCTATTTTTTTTTTAAAAAATATGAATCAACACACATTTCAAAACAGTACAAAAAGTTGTTTTGGAAAATTATCAAATAAATATTAAAATAAACTAGATCAAATTTGAGGAAGATAGGAAAAAGAATCAACTCATTTGGAGTTATATTTAAAAAGTTATAGGCAGTCAAAGTTGTGGTCAAAACTGATTTAAATAAAACAAAAAAGGAAAAACGTTTCAGAGGGGAATACGCTTTCGGAGCGGGGAGACGTACTGGGGAAAATTACGCCTTCACTTAAACACATGGACGACGCGGTGTGTCACTGACAGTGGGTCCAGGGGGCCCACTAGTCAGGTTTGACTAGTCTTCTCCCTCTCTTTCCTCTGTCTCGAGCGGAGGCGGAGCTCCGGCGGTCGTCGTCGGCGACTGGCGGCTCCTCGCGGGGCTCCGAGGGCGGGGATGGATCCGCTACTCCGGGGCGGTCCTCCCGGTGGTCGCCTGGCAGGTGGGGGCGGAGGGAGCTGCCGGCGGCGAGCTCCTCGGCGGAGGTGGCCTCGGGAGCAAAGTGCCATTGGGGCTGCGGTGGCTCTCGATCAAAATTGAGCAGGGGGAAAGGTTCGCGGGTGGATGAGGAGGCTTCTGGTGGAGAGAGTGGTGAGGGGGAGGTCATGGTGGCGCCGGAACGGCAGGGGCAGTGGCGGTGGTAGGAGTTGCCGGAGACGGGGAAGAAGACTTCCCTGGGTCGAATGTGGGCTAGGGAAACGCCATAGTGGTGGCCTGAGGTCGCCTGCGAGCGGGAACGGGCTCGGGGACTCCTTAAATAGGCGTGGCAAGGCGGTTCCGCGGCGGCCGTGGATAAGCTCTCCGGCGACCGCCATTCTGTAGCTAGGGGCGTCGTGGCGGCGACGAGCGCTAGGCGACACCCTGTGGATGAGCTTGCGCTGTTACAGGGGCCAGGTGGCGAGCGGGAGGGGCTTGGGTGGCGCTGCACGGAGCAGGGGCTGTCGGCCGACGCCGGCGTGCCGCCAAAAAGCTCTGGCGGTGGCGCTGTAGGGCGCCAGGGGTGGTTGGCGTGTAGTGGTTAGGCGGGGAGTGCGTGGCGAAGTTCTCCCGTGCGGGCCAAGGTAGGGGGTCGCGACGTGGCGGCTCGGTTCACGCGGCTGCAAAAGGCGCGCTCTGGGCGCGACCGGAGCACGCTCACCAGCTGCTCGACGAAATGCTAGGGCAAGCTAGGTGGCTCGGTTGGAGCTGGGGTTTAGCAGGTCTAGGTTAGGGGAAACAGGTAGTCTAGTGGACATGCCTGTCTGATCAGGGTTGCAAGATCATAGTGTAGTGACAACAATCATGCCAAAACAGATCATGCCCACAAGGTGTTTGAAACAATGCCAAGGGCACTTAGGCAAGTCTTGGAGTGGTCAAAAACTCCAGATCAGTGTCTCCTTGGATGCACAAGAGGGTGGTGAGGTTAGTTTGGCAAAAGGAGAAACTTGTTAGTGCAAGCTTTGCAGAATTACAATTCTGGACAGGAAATAAATGGCATCATTTCATGAACCAAAATTGCTCCAAAGGGTGCATGCTCCTGGACTTAGGGGTTTGGTTGGGAGGACTATGAGCATGAGAAAACACAAGGTCACTGGAGCAAGAATTAATAGGGTTGCAGTAGAAAACACCAGTCTGGTCCAG
This sequence comes from Aegilops umbellulata, assembly GCA_032464435.1. Lineage (NCBI taxonomy): Eukaryota > Viridiplantae > Streptophyta > Magnoliopsida > Poales > Poaceae > Aegilops > Aegilops umbellulata. The sequence goes on along the minus strand of CP136054.1, from coordinate 365,345,897 downwards.
AATGAAGATGATGCTGATTCACTCAAAATTTGCAAATAACATCACTGGGTTTTTGCATAAGGTTGAATCATATGATATCACTAACACCCCATAATTTTGGTAGAGGCTAAAAGAAAATATCTAAATGGGTTGTAGTGCAAAAATGCCCACTGGACCAGAGAAGAAATTTAGGTGTAGTGCTCAAAATATTTCATGAAATAAAGATGTTTTTGCATAAAAGTTATTTAATAACATCACATGACATCTCCAAATTTTGGTGGGAATTTTAAGTGAATTTATCAAATGGTTGTAGTTCAAATATGGCCATTTAACCTTGAAAAACCATTTTCAAGAAAGTGAAGATCAAGCAACTTAATTGAGCAATTAGTTGCACTGATAAAAGTAAAGTTTTTTTTTCTAGAGAGGTTAAACAAGTCCAATAACACATTTGAAAAGTCCACACTTAGGGGAAAAACTCCACAATGACAAGGTTAAAGATAAAAAGGGAGCTCATAAAATAAAGTTTTTAAGACCTGGCAGAAATTTAATTAATAAAACAAGGCCAAAAGTTTTGGGGTGTCACACGGCGGCGGCGAGCAGATGGGGGGAGAAGGGTGCGATGGGGGAAGGGGTGTGATGTGAGCTAGGGTTTGTGCTGCGGTGGGGTGGATGGACGGATGGATGGATGGATGCGGGATGGTGAGGTGGATGGATGGATGGATGAGTGCCATGTCATCGATCCGTGGGAACGGTTCTAATTGGTTCGGAAAATCAGGGATTTAAAAGAGTTTTTAAGTACAAAAACTAGAGGGATTTTGTGAAAAAGCTATCAAAAATATTTTGCAAAATGGTACCACACAAATTTTCACTAGAGTTAGACCACATTTTATGGATAAGGACCAATTTGTACGTATTTCTCATCTTTCTAGCTATTTTAATGATTTTTCGAGTGCACCAAATGATGTCTTTTTGCGAAGAACCTACCAAATAATTATTGCAAAATTGCACCAAATCATTTTTCTAAAATACTAGGCCATATTTAATGCATAATTGACCAAATGGTTGGGTGAAAAAAGTTTTGATCCACCTCTCGTGAAAAAGACAAATTGGCGCCGATTCAGCTGGAAGCGGGTCAAATTTGAACTGCATCTGCCTCATAGTTTGCTATTTAATTTTTCCAAAAATCATTTCTAGTTACATAAGTATCTATTTAATCATAGAAACACCAAAAAAATTCCAAGATTCAACCACTAGCTAGGAACGGTCATTCCCGCCGTTTTGACCGCATTTTGAAACGGGCATAAAAAATTCAAAAAAAAATCAAAAAGTTGGAAAACCTTCGCATTGTGTCATTATATGTGGACAAGTTTCCAGGAAAAATAACAAACTTGTAATACGGCAATTATTTTAAAAAAGTGTTCTCAGAAATGAGCTATCAAGTGTGGAGATCAATGGCTTTCAAGCCAAATGATCAATCTTATGGCCACATTCATGGCATAGTTTGTTCAAATGATCTCATATTGTGCACAAGGGTGCATATTAGAAAAGCAAACAATGTTGCCTAAGGAAGTTTTCATTTTCTTTGGACGAAAAAACCATTTTTCATTTTCCGAGTGCCCGAAATGAGGTTTTTTTTGTGAAGGAACTACCAAATAATTGTTGCAAAATTGGACCAAATCATTTTTCTAAAATACTAGGCCATATATAATGCACAATTGACAAAATGGTTGGGTGAAAAAAGTTTTGATCGACCTCTGATGAAAAAGACAAATTGTCGTCGATTCAGCTGGAAACGGGTCAAATTTGAACTGCATCTGCCTCATAGTTTGCTATTTAATTTTTCCAAAAATCATTTCTAGGTAAATAAGCATCTATTTAATCATAGAAACACCAAAAAAATTCCAAGATTCAACCACTAGCTAGGAACGGTCATTCCCGCCGTTTTGACCGCATTTTGAAACGGGCATAAAAAATTCAAAAAAAAATCAAAAAATCGGAAAACCTTCCAATTGTGTCATTATATGTGAACAAGTTTCCAGGAAAAATAATAAACTTGTAATACGGTAATTATTTTAAAAAAGTGTTCTCAGAAATGAGCTATCAAGCGTGAAGATTCATGGCTTTCAAGCCAAATGATCAATCTTATGGCCACATTCATGGCATAGTTTGTTCAAATGATCTCATATTGTGCACAAGGGTGCATATTGGAATAGAAAACAATGTTGCCTAAGGAAGTTTTCATTTTCGTTGGACGAAAAAACCATTTTCCATTTTTCGAGTGCCCGAAAGGAGGTTTTTTTGTGAAGGAACTACCAAATAATTGTTGCAAAATTGGACCAAATCATTTTTATAAAATACTAGGCCATATTTAATGCACAATTGACAAAATGGTCTGGTGTAAAAAATTTTGATCCACCTCTCGTGAAAAAGATAAATTTCTGCCGATTCAGTTGGAAGCGGGTCAAATTTGAACTGCAGCTGCCTCATAGTTTGCTATTTATTTTTTCCAAAAATCATTTCTAGTTACATACGGACCTATTTAATCATAAATACATGGTTTGGGCGGTGGCCGAGGGCCCCAACTCTAGAACGCGTAAACTCGCATGCCCGCCGCGTGGTCACCGCGTGATCGTGTCGTTGCCATGTGTTCTGGGAGGCCTAGGCATGTCTAGTGGGTTGGACACTCCCCAGGTTGGTGCTAGGAAGAAAATTACAACATAATATTCTCACGAGGAGACCAATCGATGCTCAAACATGAATTAGCAGCCAAGTGTTTGATTAGCGGTACGGGAAATGTACATGGCTAATGGGCGTGAGTTTTGGCTGAGGATGATCAATTAATAAGAAGACCGTTTTCACAAATTTTCAGCTCAAAAGGAGGAGCCTAGGTGGTACTTGCATTGCAAACCACTACACTGGACATAAATACGAATGTTGAAGCTCGGCTCAAAATAATGAATGGATTGAGCTGGCATTTGGTGGAGGATGGTTATTTGGGCATAGGAAAGCACTGTAGAAAATGGATACTATTTGGACATGCCAAAGTGGTACTTCCTTCACAAACTGTTACTCTGAACAGAATAGGAAAATGAATAGTTTTGAATTATTTTTGAATTAGGCAAGGAAGGTTTTTACATATTTGACGAAGATATGACCCAAAGAATTTATGAGATTTTTTTGGAAATTTTGGGAATGACAGAAATATAGGTTGCTTCAAAACCTAGGGCAAAAACTGCCACATGGACATGCCACATAGGCAAAACTGATGAGGTGGCGCCTAGTCATAGCAACCCACCACAATTTACAAGGCTATGACCATCTATATTGGTCGTTAACAACTAGAAATAAGGCAGCGGACTAGCGCTGTTTGCTTTATGACCTTTTCGTGTGAGGAAATTACGACCTTTCTGACCAAAATGGTCGCAATGGTTTAGGGTTTGGAGCCCCCCGAACAGCTTTTGACCAATTTGTCTGAAATGGTCATAAATTTATGACCAATTCTTCGAGGGTCACTGACAGAAGGTCATAAGTTGACATATTTCTTGTAGTGTGAACCGGGCTGTAGCGGACTACTATCGCTCAGGAAGCACTAGACTACATTTCCCCATATGAGAGGCTGCCAAGGATAAACCACTAGTTTGTCGGATCCCACTCATACCAAGCATTTCAATCATACACACAATATGCCCGATATGAGTACATACAACATGGCATCACAACAAAACTCTACAACTCAAAGTACTTTATTTAAAAGGCTCCGAGGAGCCATACATAACATATTCATACAGGTAGGGATCACACGACCCGACACTCAAGTCATACAAACATACAAGCACATGCGGAAGCAAACTAGTCTGAGTACAGACGCTAGAAAGAAAGAAGGCTTGACGAAGCCTGTCTATCTACATCGACCCTTCACAAGTCTTGGATCACCACCTGGGTGGCTAGTCACTCGTCAACGTCGAGGTCTACATAGAACCCATCGGAGGGGGCGGTGTTGTCGTCTGAAAACATTAATTAAAGCAACATGAGTACGGAGGTACTCAGCAAGTCTTACAACAGAATCCTACTATACACGCACATTCTCAAGAAGGTAGTGGAGTTATTGCAGCAAGCCAGCTTTGACTCATGGCTAAGCTATCCTACGATAGACACAACTTATAAAACATTTGTCGCACACGAGTCCACTAATCACCAACACAATACTCCACTGTAGATCCTCTCTCGTCAACCTACGAGAGGGCCATCTGCGGTACTCACACTTGTCTTGAGGCTTTTAGTAGTATCCATTTACTTGTCTATGAACTGCATAGGTGACCAAATAGCCCTTTACCGCGGACGCGGCTATTCGAATAGTTTTATACCCTGCAGGGGTGTACTTCTTCGCACACGCTCTCACCACTTATCGCCGCTACACGACGTGTACTCGGCAACCTTCAAGCGGAAGCCCAGCGAGGGTGTCGGCCACGACCTGACTAAACACATGAGTCCCTAGTCCAGGTTTATCGCCTATTCGGGTTCCATCCGCAGGGAGTCCGGCCGAGGTTTCCACTAACGGCCCCGAACGATATGTGCAGGGTTCCCGAGACACCAAACGGGCGAATCGGTACATGGTGCCACGTGCCTACCGCAACACAGCCCACCCCTATGGTCAGTGCTGCGTGCGGCCCCCAGCATGCTACAAACACCAGAAACTACTTTGCAACTCCCAGACAGGGGACAAGAGTGGTTAATAAGTCGAGAGGGTCAATTAAGGATCCCAATGTGTGGTAGTAGTCGAATCTTAAATCACACACAGATCTCAGTTCTTAAGCACGGCCTCAATGAAACAACCCACCATGTACTCCTACATGGCCTCTCATCGATACCTTTACCAAATCGTGTTCAACACTTCACTCTCATTACCGACACAACCTTTCACTCCAGTTCATCATCCCGATGAGCCAGACCTGACACAACTCTAAGCATAGCAAGCATAGCATGGTAGGAAACACAGATATGGCTCAATCAACTCCTACACATGTTAGTGGGTTTCATCTAGTTACTGTGGCAATGACAGGTCATGCAAAGGAAGTGGGTTCAACTACCGCAACACACAGCAGTTTGAATCGCGTTGTCTTAATGCAGTAAACAAGAGCAGAAGCGAGAACATGGGTTTGTATCGAAATGATCAATGGGTTGCTTGCCTGACGGGGTGGTAGTGGGACACTGCCCTTCAGTTGGATACTGTGAATATCCTCGGAGGCAGAACCTACCACAAAGAACACAACGAAACACAATCACCACATGGCAATATGCAACAATATGATGCATGCAATGACATGGCAAAATGGTGTGTGATAAGTCTAATGCAACTTGGAGCAGAATGGTTTGAGTCCATTTGAACCAAAGATTCAAATGATCACCCAAAATAATAAGTGATATAGGTGCATTAGCTTGTTTCACCTAAACAGCAAGGTTAAAGTGCTATGACATGCATGAAACTAGTACAGATGGAAAGATTGGATTTTTCTGATCAAATTTCATATATAAACCTTTGCATTTGGAGTTACAGATTAATTTCTATGAATTTTTGAAGTTTGAACTATTTTCTGGAATTTCCTATATAAGAATAATTCCAGTAATTGAATTAATGCGTCAGCATTGCGTCAGGGTGACGTCAGTGGTCAACAGGGACGTCCAGGTCAACCTGACTAGTGGGTCCCGCGTGTTAGCAGTTAATTAAACTAACTAGATTTAGTTAAAACTAATTTGGTTTAGTTAGCAGAGGGCCCCCCACTTGTCATAGACTCAGGGGAGTCAACTTGGGCCCACCCAGTCAAGGTCAACGGGTCTAACCCGCCGGCGTTTAGCCGTCGGTGAGGCCAGACGCGGTGGTGAGAGTGCAATAGCACGTTCCGGCGACCAAATGGACGGCGGAGACCATCTACGGGCAGTTGGGAGCAAGCCGCGACATTTGGTCGTGGTAGTTGAGCTTGGGGTGGCCGGGAACGTCGCCGGCGACGAGCTAGGCGGTCGCCGGAGTCGGGTGAAGACGAAACCGAGGCCACAGGGCACGGCGAGGTGCGTGGAGTGGTGCTACGGGTTCCTGGGGAAGTGGTGAAGTTAGTGGACAAGGTGGCGTGGCCAGAGGTTGGTCGGAGACACGTCGGCGACGAGCTCCGCGGTGGCGCGTGCGGGCGAACTCCGTGTGCTCGTTCTGGTGCACGAGAAGGAGAGCGGAGAGGATAGGGAGGTGGCTAAGCTCACGGCGGTTGTGACGGAGTTGACGGCGAGGTCGGGGACGAGCCGGAGCAAGCGTGGCGGCGGAGGCGATCTGGTCGGCAGGAGGTTGAAGACGAGCTCGATGGAGACGCTCGGGGGCTTCCAGCGGGGCGTGGCTCGGTGGGACGGTTGAGGAGGAAGTGGTGGAACTTCAGGACACGGTGGGGCGGCGCGTTGACAACGGTGGGCACGGTTATGGCGGCGGAACGGCGGCGGCTGCGTCGGCCATGGCGGAGAACAGCGAGGGAGAGGGGCAGGGGGGCAATGGGCATGTCCAGGGGGTCGGGGCGGCGACGTGGAGGTCTCCCAGGCCAACAGAGCGGCGAGGGGAGGAAGCAGGGCGGCGGGCAGCTGCGTGGCACGAGCAGGTGCCGGCGTCGAGCACCTGGCTGCCTGCCTGGCCGAGCCAAGCAGCTCGCTAGAGCGGTGGCTGGGCTGGGCCGGCAGGTGGGCCTGCCAGGTGGGCACCAAGTAAGTTTCTCTCTCTCTCCTTTTATTTCTGTTTTTCTATTTCTCTGTAGGTTTGTGGCTTTATTAAAAATAGCTAGGCACTTCTAAAAATCCTGAAAATAATCATAGGCTTAGTTTAGAATATTTCCTACAGCCTACACTTATTTCCATAATTATTTGAGCATTTAAAATATTTACTAGCATTTAAATGCCTAAGTGCAAATTATATATGATTTAATTCAATGACCTTCTGTTGACCTAGAAAATTGTGCACCAATTTTGCCAGAGGTTCTAACCCAAGACAAAGAGGGTGAACTTTTTAGAAGGGCATTTCAGGTTCATTGAAAATATTTTTAGTAAACCCTAGTTGAATCCAGGGGGTTCTGGGGGTTCTGTCTTCCCCAATTCAGGTTTTTGAAGAAAAGTAGACATGATGCATCACTCTAATGCATGACTAGCTAGGATGTGACAGTCACCTTGAGCGCGACCATGGTGGCCGACTCGGGGCGTAAGAGCTTGTGTCTGAGGAGGTTGCCATGCCGGCACCCGTTGATGAAGTATTGGATCGCTTGGACTTCGTGGACGCCCTCACAGCTGTTCCGGAGCTCAGTCCAGCGTGCGAGGTGCTCGCGGCCAGTTTCTGCTGGCCCCTGCACGCACATGGCTAGCTGACTGGGGCGGCGGGTCGCTTGTAAGTGTCGGTGAAGTTGCGCACGAAGGCTTGCTCGAAGTTGACCCATGCGTTGATGCTGCCCGCCGGCAGACTGTTCAACCAGGTGCGGGCCGACCCCTGGAGCATGAGAGGCGCGTAGTGCACGGCAAGGCGGTGGTTACCGCCGGCGATGCCGATGGCGGTGGTGTAGTCGGTGAGCCAGTCCTCCGGCTTCACGATGCTATTGTACTTGGGGGTGTCGTGGGGGAGCGTGAACCCTTTAGTAAAGGGCTCAGCCCCGGATGCGTGGTCCGAAGCACGCCGGCCCGACCGGGCCGGTCTCCTCCAGCTCTTGAGAGAGGGCGAGTCGGTCAAGGCAGTGGCTGGCGTCGGTGTCATCGATGGCGCGCGGGCCCAGCCGGTCAGTGACCGCACCATGGGGTGGCGGGTCGGCTGGGTTGGAGCAGGGGTCTAGTCGGCGTCGGACCTCGAAGACTGGCTCGTCGCCCAAGCCGCCAGTAGTCTTCGGGGCGGGATTGCGACGGGTCCGGGTGCGTCCAGAGTGTGCCTCACCAGGGGGTGAAGACATCGTGTTCTGGTGGTCGCCAGGTCCGGCGACGCAGGCGAAGCCGGACCCCGCCGGCTTGGCGAGCTGGTTGAGGCGGTCCTGCTGTGCGTTGGCCGCAGCAAGGAGGTCGTTCACCCTTTTGAGGCAGTCTTGCAGCTCTTCGCCTGCGAGCTGATCCAGGCCGACCGCGGCCGCCTGGGCGACGCGCATGTTCTTCACAGGAGTCTCATAGACGGGAGGGATGACGACGAAGGCGTGCCCGATCGCGCCGCCCCGGGCTCGCACGTCGGCGACCCGGCTTGGCTCGGGCGCGTCCGGCGTGAAGTCGTAGGCGGCGTTGCACTCCAGCTGAGCGAAGTCGAGGCGGCGCTGTGTGACGGCGAGCATCTTAGTGAGGTCCAGCAGGCGCTGGCGGTCCTCGTCGAGACGAGTCCGGGCCTCGGCGATGTCGGAGGCATTGATGTCGGTGCCGATGGGGACGCGAAGGCTCTGCATCATGGCGCGCAGCAGGTTGGGCGGGCTAGCCCGCTCTGCTGCGACCCTGGCTTCGGCGGCCTTCCTCACCGCGCTAGACGAGGAAGCGGCGCCGGTGTCGGTGACGAAGACCTCCACGCAGAGGTCCATTGCCCCGGCGGGAGTGCCGCCGTCAAGGGAAAGAGCGGAGTCAGAAAAGTCAAGTACCTCGTTGGGGTACTCGTCATCCGCAGGCGCGTCGGAGATGCGCAACGCGGCGAAGGAGGTGGCGAGTGTGTCGATGACGTCGTCCGCCAGCATGACGGGCTCGTCGGAGTCAGAGAGGAGCCCCGTCTGAAGCATGCTCCCGGCCAAGACCTCGAGCTGCCCCACGGTGGGCGCCAATTGTCATGGTGAGTGCACGGCAGATGCCAAGGGATGGCTAGAGATAGGAGGAGGCTCGAGGGCACTGGTGAGCTCCAGAGGCGAAGTCGGGATGAGCGAGCGCGGGACGCAAGACATACCCAGGTTTGGGGCTCTCCGGAGAGATAACACCCCTAGTCCTGCCGAGTGTGGTTTATATGTAATAGTACAGAGTTCCTCCTTGAGCTGTATGGAGGAAGAAGGAAGACATGCCAGGGCTTAGGCTGCTCCATCTCCTCGGGTGTTGCTTGATAGGTGTGTGCGAGTAAGTGAGTGAGTGATCGAAGGTGTCCGCCCATATGCATGAGGGCTCCTGGGGGGGTTTATAGGTCAACCCCCCAGGGGTACAAGGGTAATGTTACAAGGCCATGGGGCCGGGTTGTCATCATCCGGGAAGCCGGCAATGGGACCCACTGGGGGTTAGGGCTCGCTCGGTTCTCCGGGTGCGGGGCCTGCCGGGTATGGGGGCACTGTTGGCCATCTTGTCGATCATCAGGGAGTGGCTGAGTTCAGTCGGCTACAGTGGCGCTCCGTTAGGTTGCCGCTTGCTGGCATCATTGGTGACGACGGTTGCACTGTTACCATGCCGTCCCTTGTCAGCGGGTAGGTGGGGCACTGTTGCCACGCCCCGGCTGACCTGAGGCATGGGCGGGGTACTGTTGCCTCTGTCATCGGTAGGTGGAGACTTGTCCCATCGTATGGCCGGGATGGGACGGGAGCTGACCCATGGCTGGGTTGGAGAACACGCCAAGGGAGGAGCTGGCTTGTTGGGGAAGTCTCTGTGCGCCGGGCTCGGCTATCTTGAGATGGTTGTCGGGGCCGAGTTGAGGAGTCTGACCGGGTTGGAGGATTTCGCCGGGTCGAGGGGCTTGGCCGGGTCGAGCGACCTGGCCAAGCATGGGCCGTCTTGTGGGATATTTCTGGCCCAGTTGTTTTTGAAAAGGATCCGGGTTCCGTTGCTTGCCTGGGGTTCATCCCCCCGATATCCTTGGTGGCGTCGAGTTGGCCTCGGCTTCATCGAAGGAATTGGTGAGGTTGCTGCGGTTCCGGCGTGGCAGGTCAAGACGGTGTTGTGGGGATGGAGGTGGCGCGATAGACGAGGCGAACGTTGGGGCAGATCCTTGGAGGTGGAGGATGGGGCGGCTGATCCTGTGGGATGACGAGTTCGACGACGGATCCTAATCCGGTGCGGTGGATGAAGGATGGCGAGCTGTTGCGGTGGACGACATCGTCGGGGAAGAGTCTCCGGCTGGGCGGCGGTCGGGAGGGGGACGAAGGAGCATGGGGTTTCGCGGGTTTTGGCGGCCTCGGTGTACGGATGGGGGGGGGGACAAAGGGGAAGATAGGGGGAAGCCATGGCTTAGGGACGCGCTTGTCCGGAATGTAGGGTATGTTACCAGCGTACCCCCATCGGTTTTGACCACGCGACATCGAACCGACATTTTCGGGTGAGGGTAGAAGGGGGATTTCACGTGTCTGTGCTGCGGGACCGATTTCGGATGAGGAAGGAGTTTTCACGCGTGTCGAAATTTCAGGATAACAAGGCGCAGCGCGGGTTGAAGAAGCGGGAGTTTCAAAGCAGATGAGATAAAAGATACTCGAGCTTGAAAATTTCGGGATAACACGGCATGGATTCCATGTTCGGCAAAACAAACTTAACGTGTACAAAAAACAATTCATACAAGACACAAGAGAGTCGTGTCCCCTTTTACTATATTGCTATAAATGCCATTGAAAAAACTACAAGAAAAAACTAAAAAAACATCGGGAGAACAAGATTACCCTGTACAATAGCAAATCGATTGGCACTTCCCTCAACAACAACAAAAAGAAAATCAATTCCCACCAAAAAAAGAGTCATGTCCCTTTTTATATGATTACAAATGCCAGGATCTCGAATTTCAATTTTTGAATCCACGTTATGTTGAATTTGAATATAACGTTAGGTGACCTTGCGGTTTATAATGGATGTAGTCCTACATTTTGATCTTCCATCATATATGAACATTTTACTCCACCCTATGAACATATATATTGTCGTCTACCATATGGACTAAGTTTGAATCAATTTTCCTTATTTGAATATGATTGTTGTCAAGTTATACCATCATTTAAATATTATCCGATCTCCAATTCAATTATTTGTATCCATTTTATGTTGAATTCTAATCAGAGTACATTGGTCTAGGTAGCGAGATGTTTGGGATAATCTAAACCCTGTTTTCATATGTATAATTTTTGGGTGAATTGGGACAAGTTTTGGTATAAGCTTCTTGCAAAACCGGAGATTCTCTCAACAAACCTCGTGGTTCCGAGAGGGAACGGGTCACCTTTGTGTGCGAAACGATATATGTTGCCTCCCTCCTGATTTTCTTTACAGAGGCAACATAGAACTATATGAGTGCCCTGTTAAATTTTGGAATTATTCTGGGTTCGTCTGGCCTTTTTTATACATTAATTGAGTTTTTGGACATTTAATGTGCATAATTCAAATTTGAACTGCAAGCACATGCTCCGGTGCACCAAAGTTGGTTGAAAATCACATGTGTATCCTTGGGTGAATTTCTAGGTCCCATGCAAGAAATGGGAATGAAATTCAAATATATGGGCGTCGTGACTCGGCTGGGAACATCGAGAAACTTAGTTTTTAAATTCCTGTAAATCCAAAACTCGCGTGGAAATCATGAAACTTGGCATGGTGTCATGTCATGGCACTAACATGTTGTGGTAAAAAACTGGGCCGAATTGGAAAAAGTTTTGGTATAAGCTTCTTGCAAACCGGAGCTTCTCTCAAGAAGGCTCGTGGTTCTGACAGGGAACGTGTCACCTTTGAGTGTGAAACGATATACGCTCCCCCCTTGATTTTCTTTAAAGAGGCAATATAGAACTACATGAGTGCCTTGTTAAATTTTGGAATTATTCCGGGTTCGTTTGGCCTTTTTTATACATTAATTGAGTTTCTGGTCATTTAATGTGCATAATTCAAATTTGAACTACAAGCACATTCTCCTGTGAACCAAAGTTGGTTGAAAAATCACATGTGTATCCTCGAGTGAATTTCTAGGTCCCATGAAAGAAATGGGAATGAAATTCAAACATCTGGGCATCGTGGCTTGGCCGAAAACATTGAGAAACTTGGTTTTAAAATTCTTGTAAATCCAAAACACGCCTGAAAATCATGAAAGTTGGCATAGTGTCATGTCATGGTACTACCATGTTGTGGTAAAAAATTTGGCCAAATAGGAACAAGTTTTGGTATAAGCTTCTCGCAAACCGGAGCTTCTCTCAAGAAGGCTCGTGGTTCTGAGAGGGAACGTGTCACCTTTGTGTGCATAATTCAAATTTAAAATACATGCACATGCTCCAGTGCACCAAAGTTGGTTGAAAAATCCCATGTGTGTCCTCGGGTAAATTTCTAGGTCCCATGCAAGAGATGGGAATGAAATTCAAACATTTGGGCGTCGTGGCTCGGCCGAAAACATTGAGAAACTTGGTTTTTTTAATTCCTGTAAATCCAAAACACGCATGAAAATCATGAAACTTTGGCTTGGTGTCATGACATGGCACCAACATGTTGTGGTAATTTTGTTGTCCGATTTGCGAAGGCGCACACATTAACAATCAACAAAGTCATTTTGGAACAAGTGATGCAACGTTACAATGGAAAACACAAGTATTATTGAAACCGTTGTCGTTCTACTTACCATTTACGTGCCGCCACGCGTCCCCTTTGGAGGCACCGTGTAGGGTAGCTATTTGAGTACAGGAGGCGTGTGATCAGACCCCTGTGCGTGCTTATCGGGAGGAGAGCCCTTTGACCTCCATCTGCCGCCCACCTATATCCCAAGGTCTCCATTAATGGCGCCCGAGCCTTTGTTTAATGGCGTGGCTATGTCTCAATTGACTGAGATTTAAGAGAGAAAAAAGAAAATCTAAAAAGAAAATTTTCCACAGATCTTGATGTAAGATCTGACAGACCTATATAGCATCTACTATGACTTATAGCAAGACTGATGAATATATAAGGACGTCGATAGTGGATAATAATTGTCTTACATAATTAGGAAGACAATTTAAAAAGCCACATGCAGCTACGCCTGAAATACACAAAGGAAAAAGAAAAAGGAAGACAACAATCTGGCTCGCTGATCTCTACTTTCTTGATGCGTTGCTGCAGGCCGCGGGAACTAGTCTCCACAGCGAGCAGCGATGAGCTCTGTCGTGTCCTCAAGACGCTGCTTAACAGCATCCAGGGATTCCTCCACCAGCCTTTGGTGCTCGATGCGGAGCATGTCATTCTTGTCCATGAGTTTCTTGACGATGACGCCGGTCCTCTTCAACAAGGCACTGGTCTCCTCGCGCTGCTCTGCACTTCGGACGATCTTCGCCCTCAGCAAGTCACGCTCGGCCCGGAGCCTCTCATTGCCCTCCCTTAGTTGCCGGATGACGCCGGTAGCCTGTTCAAACGAGGCTTTCATGTCGTCCTCCAACCTTGCCCAGCCAGAGATCTGATCTATCTAGCTATGGACGATCGCATGCATGTGCCTGTAAGAGTCGTTGCCTGCCCGTGAGACATTTTCCTAGGCCACTGTGGTGCGGCGGGACATCTCTGCTGCATTCACGGCGCGGCGGGACATCTCTACTGCTTCCGCGGTGCGGCCGGACCAGTCTGCTGCATCGACGATGCGGCGGGACCTCCATGCTGCTTTGGCGGCGTGGTGGGACCTCTGTGCTGCTACTTCTGCATGGTGGGACATGTTGGCTGCTTTCACGGTGAGGCGGGACATCTCTCGTGCTTCCTCTTCCATGCTCGCCTCTCCCTGGTGGTAATCTCTCGACCCAGAACTCACGCTTGCCATGGCAGATGCAAGGGAAGGATGTCGAATGACTTGTTTTTTTGTGTCTTGAGGGGTTGAGGAGGAATGTGCAGTCATCTTGGCATGGTAGTATTTATAACCGAGTACTAATACGCTCCTAAGTGTGAAACCGTTTAGGTTGTGATCGGTGTTAACAGGTTTGCAATTAAATATAGCGTGGTAGTAGTAATTTGGAATGTGACGAGACGCAAGCTCAAAATTTATTGATGGTTCTAGTTTCGAAGTGCGGCACTATTCCTGGATGGCATAACATGGGCATGTGTTCTCGGTCGTGGTGTAGCATATGCCATGATACTTATTTTTCTACTTCTGTGTACGTGCAATAACTGGCACCGTCGGATACATATCTTATGGTTATTGGGGTGTTCGACGGGAATAGCCTCGTGGCGAGCTATAGACTAGTCTTTTTTCAGACGCATTACACCTATCTCTCGGGACTTCTCGCACACGCCATCTCTAGCTCCCTAGGTCGACGCCACACACACTTGTACTCCGAGTTTAGTACGTTATACAGGAAGAGAAGAGGTGCACGCATGCACTCGTCCTCTCTCACACATGCATCTGTAGCTACGAATTGTAGTGTTCTCAACCATCTGATTGGCTCTATCATTAGTTTCACGTTGCTCCTTGGCCTTGAGATTGAGAAGTTTAAAACGCGGAGGCCAAGCTGGAGGCGCGAGGTTTTGGTTAATGTGCAGGCCACACATGGCACCAACATGACACGAGCTTCGTCTGCCTGTGCGCAGTCGGGTGAGCTGTCCAAGTATAGACACAACCAGGCCCTCATTCGTATCTGTGCCTCGACTTATGCACAGAGAAATTAGGATCGGAGGGAGTATGAAAGTGCAACTATCCCTAGGTGGTTTTGGTAATTCATAACAACATATAGCTCATTGAGCTAATGCTATTCCAAGATAATTATTTCAGGAAAGCTCAATGATTGGCATGGCATGGATGGTGAAAGTGGAAACCTCAAAATGCTAAGGACAAAGGATTGGCTATAGCTTCAAGCTCAAGACTCTTCATTTTATATTTTAGTGATCCAAGATCACATTGAGTCCATAGGAAAAGCCAATACTATCAAGGAGGGATGAGGTGTTGCTTAATGAGCTCTTTGCCTTATGTGCTTAATGATATGCTCCAAAATCCTCAGCTACTTTCCCATATCCACTTATGACCTAAACCCTAAACCAAATTCGGTCATACCGATTCTTTCTATCCGGCGCCACCGAGTTTCATATGTCATAAGCCACTGCCAAAACCCTGGCAAATCGGTTTCACCGATAGGGATCTCGGTCTCACCGAGATGGGATTGCAATTTCTCTGTTTCCCTTCCGTAACTTTTTGGTCTCACCGAAAGAGCGATTCGGTCCCACCGAGATTGCAATGCAAACTCTTTGTTTCCCTTTTGTAACTTTTCAATCTCACCGAAAGAGCAAATCGGTCCCACCGAGTTTGCCTGACCAACTCTCTGGTTAGCTTATTACCAAATCGGTCTCACCGAGTTTGTGTAATCGGTCTCACCGAGATTACGTTATGCCCAAACCCTAACCACTTCGGTCCTACCGAGATGCATGTCAGTCCCACCGAAAATCTCTAACGGTCACTAGGTTTACCTTTTCGGTCTGACCGAGTTTGTTGATTCGGTCCCACCGAGATTGGTAAATTGTGTGTAACGGTTGGATTTTGTGTGGAGGCTATATATACCCCTCCACCTCCTCTTCATTCGTGGAGAGAGCCATCAGAACACATCTACACTTCCAACTCATATGTTCTAAGAGAGAACCACCTACTCATGTGTTGAGACCAAGATATTCCGTTCCTACCATATGAATCTTGATCTCTAGCCTTTCCCAAGTTGCTTTCCACTCAAATCTTCTTTCCACCAAATCCAAATCCTGTGAGAGAGAGTTGAGTGTTGGGGAGACTGCCATTTGAAGCACAAGAGCAAGGAGTTCATCATCAACACACCGTTTGTTACTTCTTGGAGAGTGGTGTCTCCTAGATTGGCTAGGTGTCACTTGGGAGCCTCCGACAAGATTGTGGAGTTGAACCAAGGAGTTTGTAAGGGCAAGGAGATCGCCTACTTCGTGAAGATCTACCGCTAGTGAGGCAAGTCCTTCGTGGGCGATGGCCATGGTGGGATAGACAAGGTTGCTTCTTCGTGGACCCTTCGTGGGTGGAGCCCTCCGTGGACTCGCGCAACCGTTACCCTTCGTGGGTTGAAGTCTCCACTAACGTGGATGTAGGATAGCACCACCTATCCGAACCACGGGAAAAACATCCTTGTCTCCAATTGCGTTTGATTTCTCCAAACCCTTCCCTTTACATTCTTGCAAGTTGCATGCTTTACTTTCCGCTGCCTATATACTCTTTGCATGCTTGCTAGAATTGCGTGATGATTGCTTGACTTGTCCTAAAGTAGTTAAAATCCACCAAGAACTAAAATTGGGAAAAGGTTAAGTTTTTATTTGGTCAAGTAGTCTAATCACCCCCCCCCTCTAGACATACTTCCGATCCTACAGAGTACTACTAGTAATAGTACTACTTTGATGTGTCGCGTCAACTCGCACAAGTATGCAACACTTCCTGAACAAACATGCATATAAGCTGTTATACTTCTTACCCAAAGGATATTTATATCCAACAGACACAAAATATCCGTTCGACTGTTGGAAATTACTTTAACTGCTGATCTGATGTTGAAGTAATTGCTGCATCACCACCAAAACCCACCATCTCTTAAGCTAAAGTAGACCGAGCTAACCCCTATATTAGCATATTACTAAGATAAACAGAAGGCATTGTAGAATCATTTAGGAGGTGAGCTTGTCAATCTGAATGTGGAGGGACACCGTCCTCGACAACCCAGCCCCAACCAGCAGCTTGGGCGGAACTGTGAAGAAGTTCAGCTCCTGCACGGCAACGTCGCCGGGATCCTTGCTACTTGTCACCTCCATTTCCACCTTGACAGCGTCGGTCCTGCCTTTGGGCTCCCCCGACGGGCCATTTGCCCATAGCTTGGCCAAGTAGTGCGGCAGTGGGAACGCCCCAGCTCTGATGTAGACGACCGACACGGCGATAGGCGCGCCGATGTCGAGCACGCCGCCGACCAAGAAAAACACGCGGTCGTCCTCCTCCGCGAACAGCAAGAGCCGTGGCTCCGACAGTGGCACTTGCAGCTGGAGCACCTTGCCCGTATTGGATCCTGTGCATGGGAATGGGATGCACAGTGCTGATGTGTGCTACCACTTGAGCACTGCGTTGGTTTTCCCTTAAAGAGGAAAGGGTGATGCAACAAAGTAGCACAAGTATTTCCCTCAGTTTTTGAGAACCAAGGTATCAATCCAGTAGGAGGCTACGCGCGAGTCCCTCGCACCTACACAAAACAAATAAATCCTCGCAACCAACGCGATAAGGGCTTGTCAATCCCTTCACGGTCACTTACGAGAGTGAGATCTGATAGATATGATAGGATAATATTTTTGGTATTTTTTTGATTAAGATGCAAAATAAAATAAAAGCAAAGTAAAAAAGCAAAGGAAATAACTAAGTGTTGGAAGATTAATATGATGAAGATAGACCCGGGGGCCATAGGTTTCACTAGTGGCTTCTCTCAAGAGCATAAGTATTTTACGGTGGGTGAACGAATTACTGTTCAAAAATGGACAGAATTGAGCATAGTTATGAGAATATCTAGGTATGATCATGTATAAAGGCATCACATCTAAGACAAGTAGACCGACTCCTGCCTGCATCTACTACTATTACTCCACTCATCGACCGCTATCCAGCATGCATCTAGAGTATTAAGTTCATGAAAATAGAATAACGCCTTAAGCAAGATGACATGATGTAGAGGGATAAATTCATGCAATATGATAAAAACCCCATCTTGTTATCCTTGATGGCAACAATACAATACGTGCCTTGTTGCCCCTACTGTCACTGGGAAAGGACACCGCAAGATTGAACCCAAAGCTAAGTACTTCTCCCATTGCAAGAAAGATCAATCTAGTAGGCCAAACCAAACTAATAATTCGAAGAGACTTGCAAAGATAACCAATCATACATAAAAGAATTCAGAGAAGATTCAAATATTGTTCATAGATAATCTTGAACATAAACCCACAATTCATTGGTCTCAACAAACACACCGCTAAAAGAAGATTACATCGAATAGATCTCCATGAGAGAGGGGGAGAACATTGTATTGAGATCCAAAAAGAGAGAAGAAGCCATCTAGCTACTTACTATGGACCCGAAGGTCTGAGTTAAACTACTCACACTTCATCGGAGAGGCTATGGTGTTGATGTAGAAGCCCTACGTGATGGATGCCCCCTCCGGCGGAGCTCCAGAACAGGCCCCAAGATGGGATCTCGTGGGTACAGAAGGTTGCGGCGGTGGAATTAGGTTTTTGGCTCCGTATCTGATCGTTTGGGGGTACGTGGGTATATATAGGAGGAAGGAGTACATCCGTGGAGCAATAGGGGGCCCACGAGGGTGGAGGGCGCGCCCTGGGGGTGGGCGCGCCCCCTACCTCGTGGCCTCGTCTTTTGTTTCTTGACGTAGGGTCCAAGTCTCCTGGATCATATTCTGCCGAAAAATCACGTTCCTGAAGGTTTCATTCCGTTTGGACTCCGTTTGATATTCCTTTTTTGCGAAACTCTGAAATAGAAAAAAAAAACAACAATTCTGGGCTGGGCCTTCGGTTAATAGGTTAGTCCCAAAAATAATATAAAAGTGAATAATAAAGCCCAATATTGTCCAAAACAGTAGATAGTATAGCATGGAGCAATCAAAAATTATAGATACGTTGGAGATGTATCGAGCATCCCCAAGCTTAATTCCTGCTCGTCCTCGAGTAGGTAAATGATAAAAATAGAATTTTTGATGCGGAGTGCTACTTGGCATAATTTCAATGTAATTCTTCTTAATTGTGGTATGAATATTCAGATCCGAAAGATTCAAGACAAAAGTTTAATATTGACATAAAAATAATAATACTTCAAGCGTACTAACAAAGCAATCATGTCTTCTCAAAGTAACATGGCCAAACAAAGTTATCCCTACAAAATCATATAGTCTGGCTATGCTCTATCTTCACCACATAAAGTATTTAAATCATGCACAACCCCGATGACAAGCTAAAGCACAAGTGCTTCCCAGGTGGTTTTGGTAATTAATGTCAACATATCTCTTGTTGGACTAACGTTTCTATCTAGCATGTTTCAGATAAGTTCAACAATGGAGTGGCATGGACTAAAGGTTGTGGGAACTCCTTCAAGATGCTAAGGACAAAGGATTGGCTAAAGCTTCAAGCTCAAGACTCTTCATTTTACATTTTTAGTGATCCAAGATCACATTGAGTAGATAGGAAAAGCCAATACTATCAAGGAGGGATGAGGTGTTGCTTAATGAGCCCTTTGCTTCATGTCCTTAATGATATGCTCCTAAACCCTCAACTACTTTCCCACTTCCACATATGACCTAAACCCAAAGTCAAACTCGGACCTACCGATTCTTTCTATTCAGCGCCACCGAGTTTCACATGTCATAAGCCACTGCCGAACCCTAGCAAATCGGTTCTACCGATAGGGATCTCGGTCTCACCGAGATGGGATTGCAATCTCATTATGTATATCCATTGTCAAAATCGGTCTCACCGAGTTTAGGCAATCGGTACTACCGAGATTACAATGCAAACTCTCTGGTTAACTCATTACCAAAATCGGTTCAACCGAGTTTAGTAATCGTTCCCACCGAGTTTGCCTGACCAACTCTCTGGTTAGCCTATAACCAAAATCGGTCTCACCGAGTTTGTGTAATCGGTCTCACCGAGATTACGTTATGCCCTAACCCTAACCATATCGGTCCTACCGAGTTGCATGTCAGTCCCACCGAAAATCTCTAACGGTCACTAGGTTTACTATTTTGGTCCGACCGAGTTTGTTGGTTCGGTCCCACCGAGATTGGTAAATTGTGTGTAAGGGTTGGATTTTGTGTGGAGGCTATATATACCCCTCCACCTCCTCTTCATTCGTGGAGAGAGCCATCAGAACACATCTACACTTCCAGCTCATATGTTCTGAGAGAGAACTTCCTACCCTTGTGTTGAGGCAAAGATATTCCATTCCTACCATATGAATCTTGATCTCTAGCCTTCCCCAAGTTGCTTTCCACTCAAATCTTCTTTCCACCAAATCCAAATCCTGTGAGAGAGAGTTGAGTGTTGGGGAGACTATCATTTGAAGCACAAGAGCAAGGAGTTCATCATCAACACACCATTTGTTACTTCTTGGAGAGTGGTGTCTCCTAGATTGGCTAGGTGTCACTTGGGAGCCTCTGACAAGATTGTGGAGTTGAACCAAGGAGTTTGTAAGGGCAAGGAGATCGCCTACTTCGTGAAGATCTACCGCTAGTGAGGCAAGTCCTTCGTGGGCGATGGCCATGGTGGGATAGACAAGGTTGCTTCTTCGTGGACCCTTCGTGGGTGGAGCCCTCCGTGGACTCGCGCAACCGTTACCCTTCGTGGGTTGAAGTCTCCATCAACGTTGATGTAGGATAGCACCACCTATCCGAACCACGGGAAAAACATCCGTGTCTCCAATTGTGTTTGAATTCTCCAAACCCTTCCCTTTACATTCTTGCAAGTTGCATGCTTTACATTCCGCTGCTCATATACTCTTTGCATGCTTGCTTGATATGTATTGTGTATGTTGAAATTGTGCCTAAAACTCCACTCAAACCGAAAAAGTTTAAAAATTGCAACTTTAGCACCAAGTGTCTAATCACCCCCCCTATAGACACATCTACTTCTAGATCCTACAAGTGGTATCAGAGCTTTGGTCTCCATTGCCTTGGTTTAATCACCATTGGAGGAAGATGGATGTGTCTACTTTAGGGAGTCTTAGACAAAGAGTGCCTATTCTTGATGGAGAGTATTTTCATGAGTGGAAAAATGATATGCTTGTGATTTTCAATCAATATCATTTGAACAAGTATATTGCTAGTCCTTGTGCACCTCATGATGATCCTATGCATCCCACCCTAGATGAAGATATTGACATGATTCGCAATCTTAGAACCGTTGAGCTCATCATTAGAGGATTGCCCCAAAACTTGATTGCTAGTTTACCTACTCTTAATTGTGCCTATACTATATGGAAATTTCTTGAGGAACGATTCCTCGATTATTCCTTGAAAAATTTGGATGAAATTCTCCATAAGTCAATTGCCTTGAGTAAAATGAACTCTAGTGATCCTAGTTTTGGTGATTGTCTATTTAAGCTTACTAATCTCATGCATGCTAAAGGAAATGTTGGAATCATTAGTGATATTATGTCCAAAGCTATAAGAATTCATAAAAGTGACCACTTTGATGATCATTTATCTAATGAATCACTCTCTCTAGGAAATGATGAATCACAAGATCATGTTGAACATGGATACTACGATGAAAATGATGATAGTGACTTTGATCTTGATGATGCAATGAGACACTTCAGTCTTATGGCTAATTTTCGAGGATATGTGTCAGGAGGAAAGGAATGGGTTCTCGACAGTGGATGTACTGATCATATGACCGGAGACGAAGAGATGTTCCATGAGCTTGCTGAAAATGACGACCCTCGAAAATATGTCACCTTTGGTGATAATTCAAAGGGTAAGGTGGTTGGCCTTGGTAAGGTGGCCATCTCACACGATAGCTCCATTCAAAATGTCATGCTCGTTGAATCTATTGGCTACAACTTACTTTCAGTATCTAGACTTGCTGATTTCGGTTTGAATGTCCTATTTACTGAGGTAGATTGCCAAGTGTTTCGTCGAGACAATCATAAAATGGTTTTTACCGGTATACGTAGAGGTGACCTTTACATTGTCGATTTCTCTAAAAAGGCACAACCTAAAACTTGCTTTATTGCTAAATCCTCAAAAGGTTGGTTGTGGCATAGAGACTAGGTCACGTTGGCATGAGAAACCTTGACAAGCTTATTAAAGGAAATCATATCCTTGGAGTTAACGATGTCATATTTGATATGGATAGACTTTGTAGTGCTTGTCAAGCAGGTAAACAGGTTGGAGGAAGGCATCCCGTGAAGAACATCATGACCACAAGGAGGCCACTCGAGCTACTTCATATGGATCTTTTTGGTCCCAATGCCTACAAGATTCTCGGTGGAAATTCTTTTGGTCTAGTTATAGTTGATGATTTTTCAAGATTTACGTGGGTGTCCTTTCTTGATGATAAATCGCAGGTCCAAAAGATCTTCAAAAACTTCGCTAGGAAGGCCCAAAATCAGTTTGACGTGAAGATCAAGAAGGTTCAGAGTGACAACAGAACGGAGTTCAAGAACGCAAATGTGGACACCTTTCTTGACGAAGAAGGGATTTCACACGAGTTCTCGGCTACATACACACCTCAACAAAATGGAGTTGTTGAGAGGAAGAACTGGACGCTCATCGAAATGGCGAGAACGATGCTTGATGAGTACAAGATGCCGAAGCACTTTTGGGCAGAAGCGGTTGAGAAGGCTTGTCATGCAACAAATCGCTTGTATCTTCACAAGCTACTTGGCAAGACGGCATACGAGCTCCTCACCGGTAACAATCCCCAAGTTGGATACTTTCGAGTATTCGGCTCAAAGTGCTACATTCTTGATAAGCATCGTCGTTCAAAGTTTGCTTCTAAATCACATGAAGGTTTCCTACTTGGTTATGGCTCAAACTCTCACACTTACCGTGTCTACAACAATTTCACCTGAAAGGTTGAAGAAACGGTAGATGTGAAGTTTGATGAATCTAATGGCTCGCAAGTAGAGCAATTGCCAATTGATGTAGGAGAATAAGACCCTCCAGAAGCAATCCAAGACTTGTCTATTGGCAAAATTCGTCCAACGGAGGTGAAGGAGAGTACCTCGTCCGTCCAAGTGGAAGCTTCTACTTCACGACAAGGTGAACCAAGAATTGACACGGAAGCATCCACAAGTGGGACACACCCAGATGAAGAAAACGAGGAAATGCATCAAGACGAACATCAACAACCTCCTTCTCCACCACGACAAGAGAACGACAACGTCAACAATGGAGAAGACCAAGAAGAAGAACAAGATGAAGAAGATGTTCAACGAAGACCCAAGCAAAAGCTTTCATGAGTTCGAGCAAGAATTGCCAAAGATCATCCCGTCGAGAAAATCTACAATGATATTCAAACTGGGAGAATCACTCGCTCTAAAACTCGTTTAGCTAACTTTTCTGAAAACTATTCATTCATCTCTAGCATTGAACCTATGAAGGTCGAAGAAGCATTGGAAGATCCCGATTGGATAAACGCTATGCATGAAGAGCTACACATCTTTGAGAGAAACCGAGTTTGGACATTGGTTGAGAAGCCGACAACAACCACAACATCATTGGTACCAAATGGGTGTTTCGCAACAAGCAAGATGAAGATGGAGAAGTGGTTTGCAACAAAGCACGTCTCGTCGCCCAAGGGTACACACAAGTCGAAGGTATGGACTATGGTGAGACATATGCTCCTATTGCTAGACTTGAGTCCATTCGCATCTTACTTGCCTATGCTAATCACCACAATATCACCTTGTACCAAATGGACATTAAAAGTGCTTTTCTAAATGGTGAAATAGAGGAGGAAGTTTATGTCGAACAACCTCCCGGCTTTGTCAATCCTAAGAAACCTAATCATGTTTACAAACTTCACAACGCCCTTTATGGTCTTAAACAAGCTCCTAGAGCATGGTATAAATGCTTGACCAAGTTCCTTATTGCAAGTGGTTTTGAAATTGGAAAAATTGATTCCACACTTTTTACTAAAAGGGTTAATGGATAACTATTTGTATGCCAAATTTATGTTGATGATATCATATTTGGTTCAACTAACCCTCTTTTTAGTGAATAGTTTGGAAAGCTAATGTCGAAGAAGTTTGAGATGTCTATGATGAGTGAACTCAAATTCTTTCTCGGTTTGCAAATCAAGCAAACTAAGGAAGGTACATTTATCTCTCAAATGAAGTACACCAAAGACTTATTCAAGAAGTTCAATATGCAAGAATGCAAAGGTATGCCTACACCCATGCCTACTAGTGGACATAATGATTTGACCAAAGATGATGAACCGGTTGATCAAAAGGTTTATCGCTCTATGATTGGTTCATTGTTATACCTATGTGCCTCACGTCCCGATATTATGCTAAGTGTGTGCATGTGTGCACGATATCAAGCTGCTCCTAAAGAATGTCATCTTAAGGCCGTGAAAAGGATAGTGAGATACTTAATCCATACACCAAATTTTGGCATTTGGTATCCTAAGAGGTCCTCTTTTGATCTTGTTGGCTATTCCGACTCGGATTATGCCGGAGACAAGGTTGATAGAAACTCCACTTCGGGTACTTGTCAATTTCTTGGTAGATCTCTTGTGTCTTGGTCCTCCAAGAAACAAAACTCGGTATCCTTATCTACCGCTGAAGCGGAATACATTGCCGCTGGTTCATGTTGTGCTCAACTACTTTGGATGACCCAAACTCTTAAAGATTATGGGGTCTATGTGAAACATGTTCCATTGCTTTGTGACAATGAAAGTGCTATCAAAATTGGTCATAATCATGTACAACATTCTTGAACTAAGCATATTGAAGTTCGTCATCATTTCATTCGAGATCATGTTGCTAAGGGTGACATTGATCTTAAGCATGTTCGCACCGATAAGCAATTGGCTGATATATTCACTAAACCACTTGATGAGAAAGTGTTTTGCAGGTTGAGAGGAGAATTGAACATCATTGATGCTTCGAACTTGGAATAGAAACTCCATTGGATACATGCAAGACATGAGCTTATGGCTAATCCATGATATATCTCTTATGATGACTATCTTATGTCTTGAATATATTTGTACCTTGCATGTTATCTAACCCATGTAGGTACTTGGTTGAATCTAATTCCATGAGATTGCAACTCACTCACGTCTTGAGCAATCTCTACATCACCAAGTCTCTACACAATGGTGGTTGACGACAAGGAAGCACAAAACCATTCGAACATATCCTTTGACAGATTTTATGTTGAGCTTCATGATTGTCATTTTTGGATATACAAGTGCTTTTCCTTGCAAGAACTAACCCATGTAGGTAGATGAACTCAAATTCCAAGGGGTGCTCCCAACTCATGATGAGCTACATCAACTTCGAGCACCCACACAAGTTCAACTACATGAGCAAGATCCACACCACCACCCAAGGTATGATATTCCATCTTAGAGAAGCTTTACTCCAAGTCATGAGTTAAAGCAACTCCACAAGATGTGAATACATCAAGATGCTTAAACGAAAAATGGTAACCCCATTTTGAGCTTAAACGATGAGTATGACCTATGATCAAGTGTTCTCACTTGACTCCTAAGTCAATATACTCTAACATAGGTGACTATGTCACCGCCCAATTCTAGATGAAGTTCTCTTGTGTTCTTTTCTGTGTTATTGCATTTGTCCCTTGCATATTTGTTTCCCCCTTTTTCAACACATAAAAAAAACTTCATCTAGAACTTTCATTCTTTTCTTTTTAATTCTTGTTCTGCATATTTCTGAATCAAATTCCTTGCAAATCTTTCAGTTAATTCATTGCAAATCTTTGTGAGATCTTATTTGACTAGTGAGCTGAGGTGACAAGTGTTTCTCTGTAATGAACTTGGTTTCACCGAATTGTAATTTTCGGTCCAGCCGAATCCCTTCGGTACCACCGAAACATGCCACTCGGTGCCACTGATTTCGCAACAGGAAAAACAGTTTGCCACTTATTCTGTATTTCTTCTGATCCAGCTTCACTCAATGAATCTTGTCCTCTACAAGCATCACAGTTTTATCCATTGCTTTGTGCTGAGTCTCAATGACCAAACCTATTTGACGGATTCCAGAAAAACCTTCTTGGAAATTGATGTCAAAGGGGGAGAGAGAGATCACATCAAAGCTTATCACCAGGGAAAAAGAGAAAGAAAGTATTAATGGGGAGAAAGAGATCTCCAAGGGGAGAAAACACTCAAGGATCCCAGATGCTTGATGTTCAAGAGGAGAGATGCCACATGTCTTTTTGGGGGAAAGACATGTTCATATGTGCTCATTTGCATTAAGTTCTATTCATTTATATCTTTCAGCTCTGATTTTCTGTTCCTTATCTTCTCCCAATATCCCATGTCAGATTCAGGGGGAGCAAGACATCTAAGGGAAACAACCATTCAAATTCATTGCATATCTTTACTATTGGGGACATGTCTAATCCAATGTGGTACCTTGTACTCACTCTCTACATGTCATCCCAGTCTTGGTATTCTTGTGGTTTCTTTTGGTTTGCTCTGGCTAGTGGATGTACCTATGTTATCTAACCTTGTTTATGCAGGTTCATTCCATCCTAAGTCAACTCAAGACTACAAGGTAAGTATATGCATCAGAATCATGAGTATGAAGAATTCTTGCTTTTGTACACACTGTTTGCAAGAAGGACTCATAAGCATGAAGGTATTTCTCTAAATAATCTTTTGCTCTTATGCATATGGCCAAGATACATGTAACACATTGCCTACTCTGTCATGATTATGTTCTCACATGCTTCTACATTTTATATTCACATGATTGCATACATGTAGGGGGAGCCTATGTTTGTTACATGTCCTTCCAAAGCTTTACTTTCTATTCTTTATATCTTCATCTAAAGCTTTGATGTATGTTGCCATCAATTAGCAAAAAGGGGGAGATTGAAAGCACAAGTGCTTCCCAGGTGGTTTTGGTAATTAATGTCAACATATCTCTTGTTGGACTAACATTTCTATCTAGCATGTTTCAGATAAGTTCAACAATGGAGTGGCATGGACTAAAGGTTGTGGACACTCCTTCAAGATGCTAAGGACAAAGGATTGGCTAAAGCTTCAAGCTCAAGACTCTTCATTTTACATTTTTAGTGATCCAAGATTACATTGAGTCCATAGGAAAAGCCAATACTATCAAGGAGGGATGAGGTGTTGCTTAATGAGCCCTTTGCTTCATGTGCTTAATGATATGCTCCTAAACCCTCAGCTACTTTCCCACTTCCACATATGACCTAAACCCAAAGTCAAACTCGGACCTACCGATTCTTTCTATCCGGCGCCACCGAGTTTCACATGTCATAAGCCACTGCCAAACCCTAGCAAATCGGTTCTACCGATAGGGATCTCGGTCACACCGAGATGGGATTGCAATCTCACTGTGTATATCCATTGTCAAAATCGGTCTCACCGAGTTTAGGCAATCGGTACTACCAAGATTACAATGCAAACTCTCTGGTTAACTCATTACCAAAATCGGTTCAACCGAGTTTAGTAATCGGTCCCACCGAGTTTGCCTGACCAACTCTCTGGTTAGCCTATTACCAAAATCGGTCTCACCGAGTTTGTGTAATCGGTCTCACCGAGATTACGTTATGCCCTAACCCTAACCATATCGGTCCTACCGAGTTGCATGTCAGTCCCACCGAAAATCTCTAACGGTCACTAGGTTTACTATTTTGGTCCGACCGATTTTATTGATTCGGTCCCACCGAGATTGGTAAATTGTGTGTAATGGTTGGATTTTGTGTGGAGGCTATATATACCCCTCCACCTCCTCTTCATTCGTGGATAGAGCCATCAGAACACATCTACACTTCCAACTCATATGTTCTGAGAGAGAACTTCCTACCCTTGTGTTGAGGCAAAGATATTCCATTCCTACCATATGAATCTTGATCTCTAGCCTTCCCCAAGTTGCTTTCCACTCAAATCTTCTTTCCACCAAATCCAAATCCTGTGAGAGAAAGTTGAGTGTTGGGGAGACTATCATTTGAAGCACAAGAGCAAGGAGTTCATCATCAACACACCATTTGTTACTTCTTGGAGAGTGGTGTCTCCTAGATTGGCTAGGTGTCACTTGGTGGAGCCTCCGACAAGATTGTGGAGTTGAACCAAGGAGTTTGTAAGGGCAAGGAGATCGCCTACTTCGTGAAGATCTACCGTTACTGAGGCAAGTCCTTCGTGGGCGATGGCCATGGTGGGATAGACAAGGTTGCTTCTTCGTGGACCCTTCGTGGGTGGAGCCCTCCATGGACTCGCGCAACCATTACCCTTCGTGGGTTGAAGTCTCCATCAACGTGGATGTAGGATAGCACCACCTATCCGAACCACGGGAAAAACATCCGTGTCTCCAATTGCGTTTGAATTCTCCAAACCCTTCCCTTTACATTCTTGCAAGTTGCATTCTTTACATTCCACTGCTCATATACTCTTTGCATGCTTGCTTGATATGTATTGTGTATGTTGAAATTGTGCCTAAAACTCCACTCAAACCGAAAAAGTTTAAAAATTGCAACTTTAGCACTAAGTGTCTAATCACGCCCCCTCTAGACACATCTACTTCTAGATCCTACACAAGCCAAGCAATTGTTTCATACTTTTGAAGTTCTCAAACTTTTTCAATCTTCACGCGATACATGAGCGTGAGCCATGGATATAGCACTATATGTGGAATAGAATGGTGGTTGTGGAGAAGACAAAAAAGGAGAAGATAGTCTCACATCAACTAGGCATATCAACGGGCTATGGATATGACCATTAATAGATATCAATGTGAGTGAGTAGGGATTGCCATGCAACAGATGCACTAGAGCTATAAGTATATGAAAGCTCAACAAAAGAAACTAAGTGGGTGCGCATCCAACTCGCTTGCTCACGAAGACCTAGGGCATTTTGAGGAAGCCCATCATTGGAATATACAAGCCAAGTTCTATAATGAAAAATTCCCACTAGTATGTGAAAGTAAAAAAATGAGAGACTCTCTATCATGAAGATCATGGTGCTACTTTGAAGCACAAGTGTGGTAAAAGGATAGTAACATTGTCCGTTCTCTCTTTTTCTCTCATTTTTTTATTTGGGCCTTTTCTCCCTTTTTATGGACTCTTCTCTTCTTTTTTTCGTCCGGAGTCTCATCCCGACTTGTGGGGGAATCATAGTCTCCATCATCCTTTTCCTCACTTGGGACAATGCTCTAAAAATGAAGATCATCACACTATTTTCTTACAACTCGATACTTAGAACAAAATATGACTCTATATGAATGCCTCCGGCGGTGTACCGGGATATGCAATGAATCAAGAGTGACATGTATGAAAGAATTATGAACGGTGGCTTTGCCACAAATACGATGTTAACTACATGATCATGCAAAGCAATATGACAATGATGGAGCGTGTCATGATAAACGGAACGGTGGAAAGTTGCATGGCAGTATATCTCGGGATGGCTATGGAAATTCCATGATAGGTAGGTATGGTGGCTCTTTTGAGGAAGGTATATGGTGGGTGTATGATACCGGTGAAAAGTGCACGGTATTAGAGAGGCTAGCAATGGTGGAAGGAAGAAAGTGCGTATAATCCATGGACTCAACATTAGTCATAAAGAACTCATATACTTATTGCAAAAATCTACAAGTTTATCAAAGCAAAGTATTACACGCATGCTCCTAGGGGGATAGATTGGTAGGAAAATACCATCGCTCATCCCAGACCGCCACTCATAAGGAAGACAATCAATAAGTAAATCATGCTCCGACTTCATCACATAACGTTTCACCATACGTGCATGCTACGGGAATCACAAACTTTAACACAAGTATTTCTGAAATTCATAACTACTCAACTAGCATGACTCTAATATCACCATCTTTATATCTCAAAACAATTATCAAGCATCAAACTTTTCTTAGCATTCAACACACTCATAAGAAAGTTTTTACTAATCTAGAATACCAAGCATATTAGGATTATTTAAGCAAATTACCATGCTATTTAAGAATCTCAAAATAATCTAAGTGAAGCATGAGAGATCAATAGTTTCTATAAAACAAATCCACCACCGTGCTCTAAAAGATATAAGTGAAGTACTAGAGCAAAACTATATAACTCAAAAGATATAAGCGAAGCACATAGAGTATTCTAACAAATTCCAAATCATGTATGGCTCTCTCAAAAGGTGTGTACAACAAGGATGGTTGTGGTAAACTAAAAATAAAAGACTCAAATCATACAATACGCTCCAAGCAAAACACATATCATGTGGTGAATAAAAATATAGCTCCAAGTAAAGTTACCGATGGAAGTAGACGAAAGAGGGGATGCCTTCCGGGGTATCCACAAGCTTTGGCTTTATGGTGTCCTTGGATTATCTTGGGGTGCCATGGGCATCCCCAAGATTAGTCTCTTGCCACTCCTTGTTCCATAATCCATCAAAATCTTTCACCCAAAACTTGAAAACTTCACAACACAAAACTCAACAGAAATCTCGTGAGCTCCGTTAGCGAAAGAAAAAAAAGACCACTTCAAGGTACTGTAATGAACTCATTATTTATTTCTATTGGTGTTAAAACTACTGTATTACAAATTCTCTATGGTTTATAAACTATTTTACTAGCCATAGATTCATCAAAATAAGCAAACAACACACAAAAAACAGAATCCGTCAAAAACAGAACAGTCTGTAGTAATCTGTAACTAACGCAAACTTCTGGAACTCCAAAAAATCTGCAAAAATAGGAAGACCTACGAAAAAAAATTATTGATCAGAAGCAATTGGAATCACTATTTTATCACGTTCTGGTGATTTTTAACAATTAGTTTCATGAACAGAAAGTTTCCGGAAATTACAGCAAGATCAAATAACTATCATCCAAGAAGACCCTATAGGTTTAACTTGGCACAAACACTAACTAAAACATAAAAAAACATCTAACCAGAGGCTAGAACAAATATTTATTCCCAAACATAAGCAAAAAGCAAAAAACTAAAAATAAAATTGGGTTGCCTCCCAACAAGCGCTATCGTTTAACGCCCCTAGCTAGGCATAAAAGCAAGGATAGATCTAGGTATTGCCATCTTTGGTTTTAGGGAAAAAGAGAGCAAACTTGCTATCTATGGAACTAATCTTTGTATTTTGACAAAGTACATGGCCATTAATGGTAGAAGAAAGATTAAGTATGCTGCGGAAATTGGCATCTAGGCTAGCTTTTATCTCTTTGATAGATATGTTTTGGTAAGAAAGCAAAAGAGATGAGATTTCAACTTTCTCATTAATGGGGTGCCCAAATATAGTTTTCATCTTTTCATGGGTGTCTATAGGGTCCCCTTCAAGAAAACCCTCTTCAAAAATAGAATCCAAGACTTGTTTGAACGAAGCGGGCAACCCAACATAAAAGCTTTTTAAGTAAGCCTCAATTTGGTATTGACGTACATAGCTAGCACGAATCCTTAATAGCCTATCCCAAGCATCTTTCAAAGATTCATCGAGTAAATAACAAAATATTCCGGAATCTTATTCATCAAAATTGCTAAGGTTTTCATTGATAACTTCGGCATGTTTTTCCATAGTATTTTTATTTATGAGTTTAGATAAGATAACAGGATTGTCTAAAGCGCTAAAACTCAGGAAGGAAACCCCAACTCTTTTTGGTTCTGACATGGCGAGGGGAAAGCGAACGAAAAGAGGCAACCGGAAAAGAGAGGGCGAATAAAACGGCAAGGGTGAAGTGGGGGAGAGGAAAACGAGAGGCAAATGGCAAATAATGTAATGCGGGAGATAAGGGATTGTGATGGGTACTTGGTATGTTGACTTTTGCGTAGACCTCCCTGACAACGGTGCCATAATTCCTTCTTGCTACCTCTTGAGCACTACGTTGGTTTTCCCTTGAAGAGGAAAGGGTGATACAGAAAAGTACCGTAAGTATTTCCCTCAGTTTTTGAGAACCAAGGTATCAATCCAGTAGGAGGCTACGCGCGAGTCCCTCGCATCTACACAAAACAAATAAATCCTCGCAGCCAACGCGATAAGGGGTTGCCAATCCCTTCACGGTCACTTACGAGAGTGAGATCTGATAGATATGATAGGGTAATATTTTTGGTTTTTTTTTTGATAAAGATGGAAAGTAAAATAAAAGCAAAGTAAAAAGCAAAGGAAATAACTAAGTGTTGGAAGATTAATATGATGAAGATAGACCCGGGGGCCATAGGTTTAACTAGTGGCTTCTCTCAAGAGCATAAGTATTTTACGGTGGGTGAACAAATTACTGTTGAGCAATTGACAGAATTGAGCATAGATATGAGAATATCTAGGTATGATCATGTATATCGGTGTCGGTGTCAAAACCGGCGGATCTCGGGTAGGGGGTCCCGAACTGTGCGTCTAGGCGGATGGTAACAGGAGACAAGGGACACGAAGTTTACCCAGGTTCGGGCCTCTCGATGGAGGTAAAACCCTACTC
Source organism: Aegilops umbellulata (assembly GCA_032464435.1). Lineage (NCBI taxonomy): Eukaryota > Viridiplantae > Streptophyta > Magnoliopsida > Poales > Poaceae > Aegilops > Aegilops umbellulata. The sequence goes on along the minus strand of CP136054.1, from coordinate 365,313,901 downwards.
CTGCTTGATTAATATTGATGATATGGGTAGTACAAGAGTAGATCTACCACGAGATCAAGGAGGCTAAACCCTAGAAGCTAGCCTATGGTATGATTGTTGTGTATGATGAAGTTGTCCTACGGACTAGAACCCTCCGGTTTATATAGACACCGGATAGGGTTAGGGTTACACAGAGTCGGTTACAATGGTAGGAGATCTTGAATATCCGCATCGCCAAGCTTGGCTTCCACGCCAAGGAAAGTCCCATCCGGACACGGGACGAAGTCTTCAATCTTGTATCTTCATAGTCCTAGAGTCCGGCTGAAGGTATAGTCCGGCTATCCGAACACCCCCTAATCCAGGACTCCCTCAGTAGCCCCTGAACCAGGCTTCAATGACGACGAGTCCAGCGCTCAAATTGTCTTCGGCATTGCAAGGCGGGTTCCTCCTCCAAGTTCTTCATAAAAGATTTGTAAACACCAAGAGTAGTGTCCGGCCTGCAAAATAAGTTTCCACATATTGCCATAGAGAGAATAATATTAACACAAATAAAATCTGCTGACGCATTCCGCATCGTGATATCACACTACGGCCAAGTCCTTTACTCGAATCGTTTTTACTTTTCCACCTCGGCACGTTTTGCGAGGCGGTTTCCTTGGCACGCCTTGTCAAAGCAGAGATCGTGTGCCCATTTTACGGGATTCTTATCAATACGGACGTGGGTAACCCAACCGCGCCATTTATCACGGCGCTTGGGAGGCAAGCGAGTTTTACTAGGCTCGTGGGGCCGCACAACCGCATTCGCCCATATAAGGGGATAAGGATCCACCTTTTTACCTATGCCTTCTTCCTCCTTTGCCTATCCATCTCCTGCGCACTCGAACTCCAGCGGCCAAGCCCGCAATTCCCACCTCAACCTTCTCCAGCAATGTCCGGAGCGGGAGGCAAGTGGATGGTCTCCTCCGTCATGGAGGGCCATGTAAAAAAGCTAAGGAAGGCCGGATACTTGTCCAAAGACATCGCGCACCGGCTTCTCGAGGAGGGGCAGCTTCTCCCCACCCCCAGGCCCCATGAGAGGGTAGTATTTCTTCCCCACTTCCTCCGTGGGCTGGGTTTTCCACTCCACCCATTTGTCCGGGGGCTCATGTTCTACTACGGCCTAAATTTCCACGATCTGGCCCCGAACTTCATCCTCAACATCTCGGCGTTTATCGTCGTGTGCGAGGCTTTCCTCCGCATCCGCCCCCATTTCGGCCTCTGGCTCAAGACCTTCAACGTCAAGCCCAAGGTGGTGCACGGCAGCCAGGCGGAGTGCGGCGGTGCCATGGCGGGCAAAATGGCCAACGTCCTATGGCTCGAGGGCTCCTTTGTGGAGACCTTAAAGGGGTGGCAATCTGGGTGGTTTTACATCACTAAGCCACACGATCTGAAATGGATCGCAACCCCCGAGTTCCGATCCGGACCCCCCACGCGGCTTATGTCCTGGAAAGAGACGGGCCTGTCGTGGGTTGACGAAAAAGAGGTGACCGGACTACAAACATGCATCCAGTCCCTGGTGGACAAGCCGATCCAGCTTGTCAATGTAGTCCAGGTTATGCTCGCCCGCCGGATCCTCCCGTGTCAACAACGAGACTTTAATATGTGGGAGTTCGACCCGGCGCAGCACCGAACCCTTAACAGGCTCTTCGACATGACGTATGAAGACGTCTGGAAGGTGCTAACCAAAGGCGCCGAGGCTCCCACATCCGCTTCCGAGGACTGCGGATACACCTCGCAGCATCACGCTAGCGAGGTAAGCTATTTTCACCTTTTACAGGATGTTAAGTTTTTTCATAGTTTGACTCTATGCGAGATCTAAACTCCCTCACCTTTGACAGGCTTGGCAGGCGATATCCGGACCGATTAACTGTCCGGCTCCCTTGCCCGAAGACCCAGCCCCCACTATCCTAGTGAAGCTGCTGGTTCCGGCACCTTATGTGGTGCCGGAGAAGAAGGCCAAGAAGAAGAAGGCCAAGAAGAAGAAGGCCACGGGGACTCGAAAGAGTGCCCGTAACGTGGTGGTGTCGGACTCGTCATCCGACGAGTCCGAGACGCTCTCCTCCCGTGAGAACGAGGAGGAGGAAGAAGAAAACCCTCCCCCTCCAGCGGGGGGAGGAAAGAAAAGGAAGGCCTCCCCAACGGGGGAGGCCGAAGGGTCCAGAAAGAGGAAGCCCCTCCGCCGGACTACTCCTCCGACGCCGAAGAGGCCAAAGAGGAGTGGCCAGACAGGGCCAAGCGTCCGGTGAAATCATAAGTATTCGGATATCAGAGTAACTCATGACGTTCCTTTGTCGCACAGCTTTCCTTAATGTCGAACATAATTATGCAGCCCGCCCCGGGCCGAACTCGACGAGTAGTCGAGCGGCTCCCTGGATTCGTCGGACGTGAACTCAGTTCCGCCCGCGTTCTTCCCCCGCACTGCGGACGACGCCGAAGTTGCGTTGCAACGAGCTCCGGGGCAGGAGGAGGTGGTCCTGGAGGAGCCGCAAGGCGACCTCCCGGACTCCAGGAGTAAAGGGGACAAGACCCCCCAGGGATCCAAGTCCGGCTATGAGCCGGACACCGCACCGGAATCTTTGACAGTTCCGGACCGTGGTAGGCGAACTCCTTCCAAGAGGAGCGAGCCTTCTGAGCCGGCGGCCTCCGTCCAACCGGAGGTGCCGGACAGTCTGCTGGAGGTGCTTGACGTGCCTCCATCGACGAGGAGCACCGTACTATTATGAGTACGGTGATCTAGAAGGTTCAGTCTGCCAAGAGCGGACTGAACGAAGCTTGCGCTAGCCTTCTAACAGGCTTCAAGGTAAGTAAAAATATGTAAAAATATAACCGCATAGACAGTAGCCCCTGATGCTCTGTTGGGCGTTCAGAAAGAAAAGCCAAATAGAGGATCTATTAAATTTTGCAGGAGTCTAACAACAAAGAGTCAATATGCGTATGCAGGCTTCGCTGCTTGCCACCGCCGCACTGACTGCGGAGGTGGGTGAACTGAAACAGGGCCTTGAGCGAAACAAGCAAGAGCTCAGCCTTGCCAAGCGGCAGCTCGAGGAGAAAGAAGGCAAGAAATACCTTACAGAAAAAATGCCTATAAAAAGACGTGATTGCAAAATATAACAGGATTGTACTGCTTATTGTAGGGGCCACGACTGAGGTGGCGACCCTCAAGCAGGCGCTGTCCGAGGCCGAAAAGAAAGCGGCCAGGGAGCGCACCGAGCGAGAGAAACTTGAGGCCCAGGTCGGTGAGGTGCGGCAAGAGCTTCAGTATCTCATGAAAAAACATGAGAGTTTGGAGCTTGAGTCAAAGACGCAAGCGTCCGAGCTCGCAGCGGCCTCTGAGACTGCCAAGTCTACCAAGGCCGAAGCCCAAAAGGCCCTCCAAGAGTTGGAGGAGATGAAAAAGATAGCAGCGGGTAAGGCATTCTTTATGCAAAGCAGAAATATAAAAGTAAATTACTTGTTACTTACCCGAATCTGGAGCTCTCCAGGGGCATTCGCAGATCTTCCCCGCAGCGTATTCGACGCCGCCGCATTCTACCGAGCTGAAGAGGGCAGCTCAATGGAGAAGGTGTTCTGGTCTCAGTATGGTGAGGCCGGACACCCTGTGCCCTTGAGCGACCAGCTGAAACAGCTGGTCGAGCTCCACAAGGCGGTCGAACAGGCCATGAAGGGCTTCATAGTTTGGCTGTGGCCCGGAGAGGCCCTGCCTGGGAGCTACTTCGGGCTGGTGCAGCGGCTGGTGGAGGCCTGTCCAAGGCTCGACGTCATCAAGCGCTCCATCTGCATTGAAGGTGCCCATAGGGCCCTTACCCGTGCAAAGGTGCACTGGGGTAAGCTAGACGGTGAGAAGCTTGTGAGGGACGGGCCGCCGCCGGGGAAGGAGCATCGCAAGCCCGAGAACTATTACAAGGATGTTCTTGTGGGTGCCCGCCTTGTGGCGGATGAATGTACCAAGGATGTAATTTTTGAATGAACTCGCTCGTGTTTATCCTGTGCGCTGAAAACTTGTTCATATGCGCTAAGCAATGCTTGTTGAATTTAAAATATTATTTTCTGTGCGGCTGTTTATCAAAAAATTGAGAGATGGCCAGTCGTCGGCTTCCGCCCCCATGCCACTAGTGCTGGGGTGTTCGGGATAGACCTGAGCGCTCTTTTTCCCATATTTGGGTCCTTCGAGGGAGGCGCTCAGCACAACGAACCAGGCAGTCGGACTATAATGCTTGAACACTCTCACTTAGCCATAGAACTTTATAATTTTAAATTCCGGCGAAGCCCCTAGTTCGGAAGACCGAGTTCGGGGCGCTATCCACGCCTTGGCCGGACAAAGCCGGCTCCTCGCTCGAAGCGGCATAAGTCTTTAGGGACTCGGAAAACCTCTCGAACAGCGACCGGTCTCTCGCCTCATCATGACAGTCAGTTTTAGCATTCTCCAGTGAGGTGCTTAACCCAGCTCAACCGGGGCACAATCGCAGTGGTTCTCCTAGTGCTACCTTAGCCGATATAGCGGAACGTAAGGCACCAAAACATAGGAGCCGGGCAAACCCAACTATTGACCCAAATCATGATTCGGAGCCGATTCATATAGTGTTATAAGTTCGGGGTGCCGCACTTGTGAAAGCGTACGGGCTTCTCACACCATATTGAGGGGTACTGAAGCCCCTGGCGTGTTTGTCGTACCATGGTGTACGGGTGCAACATGTCATTTAATAAACATATATATGAAAAGAGGATAATGCAAAAAATAGACAAAAAGCTATGTATTGTTTATAAAGAGGCTGCTATCAAAGCAGAACGATACAAATAGTGCGATAAGCAAAGGATATTGGACTATTTAGCATGTCTTGGCCAGGGGCAGGCCGCGGAATTGTATTCAAAATGGGTATACTGCTCGTAACAGAGACCACCTGGGAGTTCCATAGTGCGGCATGGCTTGTCTGCTTCCCTGGATCTTGCATCGTTCGTGCGGTAGTTGAATTGCCGAACAGGTCGTCCGAAGTATGGAGTCCTGAAAGTAAGAAAAAAAGAATTCGGCAGCCCCTAGTACGTTTTAGGCCGTATTTTGGGCTTGCCATTATTGTGCCCCTTCCCCTGCGCACATGGTATTTCCAGAGCGTAGTTATGTACGCGAGCCACTGGTTTCTCTATGTCGTGAGGGCTGGGGTTGGGGCCGCATTGCTACGCCTGCTCAGAACGTGCCAGGTGGTCTTGTTGTAGGTTACTCCGGGCGCGCTTCACAGTGTGTGGCTTTTTAACGGCCGGACTGGAGAATTGCCTAAAAAGGCTGCTTTGTACTTCCGCTACGAGGGCCGCCGTGGGTTCCTCCGTTCGGAGGGAGCGCTCGGTGTTTCCGTTGACCGTAATTACTCCTCGAGGGCCTGGCATCTTGAGCTTGTGATATGCGTAGTGCGGCACCGCATTGAACTTTGCAAATGCGGTTCGCCCGAGCAGGGCGTGATAGCCACTGCGAAACAGGACTATATCAAAGATTAACTCTTCGCTTTGGAAATTATATGGAGATCCGAAGACCACTTCAAGTGTTACTGAGCCTGTACAGTTGGCCTCTACACCTGGTATAATGCCTTTAAAGGTCGTTTTTGTGGGCTTAATCCTCGAGGGATCTATGCCCATTTTCCGCACTGTATCCTGATAAAGCAGGTTCAGGCTACTTCCGCCGTCCATGAGGACTCTTGTGAGATGAAATCCGTCGATAATTGGGTCAAGAACCAATGCGGCAAACCCGCCATGACGGATGCTAGTGGGATGGTCCCTTCGATCAAAGGTGATCGGGCAGGAGGACCATGGGTTGAACTTTGGAGCGACTGGCTCCAGCGCGTATACGTCTCGTAGCGCACGCTTCCGCTCCCTCTTGGGAATGTGGGTTGCGTATATCATGTTCACTGTCCGCACTTGTGGGGGAAAACCCTTCTGTCCACTGTTGTTCGGCGGTCTGGGCTCCTCCTCGTCATCGCTGTGCAGCCCCTTGTCTCTATTTTCGGCTCTTAAATTGCCTGCCTGCTTGAACACCCAAAAATCCCTGTTGGTGTGATTTGTTGGTCTTTTGGGGGTGCCATGCATCTGGCACAAGTGGTCGAGTATTCGGTCCAAACTGGACGGGCCCTGAGTATTCTTTTTGAATGGCTTTTTCCGCTGACCAGATTTATAGCCTCGGAATCCGGCATTGACTGTCGTGTCTTCGTTGCTGTCGCTGCTAACGCGGCGTTTTTGCTTATTCCGACGTGTCCTGCCACTTTTGTCCTTGGTATCCGAATTACCAGGGTTCTTTGCTAAGTTGTTACTGCGAGCTAGCCAGCTGTCTTCTCCCGCGCAAAAGCAGGTCATGAGTGTTGTGAGGGCTGCCATGGACTTCGGCTTTTCCTGTCCCAGGTGCCGGGGAAGCCAATCGTCGCGGATATTATGTTTGAAGGCTGCTAGGGCCTCTGCATCGGGACAGTCGACTATCTGGTTTTTCTTTGTTAGGAACCGTGTCCAGAATTTCCTGGCCGATTCCTCTGGCTGCTAAATTATGTGGCTTAGGTCGTCGACATCCGGTGGTCGCACATTAGTGCCCTGGAAGTTGTCGAGGAATGCGGCTTCCAGGTCCTCCCAAGAACCGATTGAGTCTGCTGGCAAGCTATTGAGCCAATGCCGGGCCGGTCCCTTGAGTTTGAGTGGGAGGTATTTGATGGCGTGTAGATCATCACCACGGGCCATGTGGATATGAAGGAGATAATCCTCGATCCAAACCGCGGGATCTGTTGTGCCATTGTATGATTCGATTTTTACGGGTTTGAAGCCCTCAGGGATTTTATGATCCATTAGTGGGCGTGTGGCGCCTCTATACTGGGCTATATCATGGCGCAGCTCAGAGGAGCTTTGTCCATTGTGTTCGGCCCAGCCGGATTTATCGTATCCCGAGTGACGATCACCGTCACGTGCCGTGGGGCGCCCGCGCGATCCGTAGATCGATCTTGTTTGCCTTGCCTTGTCCTCCAGTATATCTCGCAGGTCTGGCGCATTTTCCCGTGCCTTAGCATGTTTTGAGCAGCGTCGGGGCATGGCTTGACTGGAGGGCTTAGAGGCCTATCTGTCGCGGCCACGAGGTGGCCGGTCGGCCATGTCATTCGCTGGTGATGTAGGTGCTTCCTCCTCTAATCGAGGTAGCAGCCTGCGCTTTGGGTAACGCTTGGAGGGGCGTTCGAGTTCATACTCTTCGACCGCAAGGACTTCAGTCCATCTGTCAGCTAGCAAATCTTGATCAGCTCTAAGTTGTTGTTGCTTTTTCTTGAGGCTGCTTGCCGTGGCTAAAAGCCTGCGTTTGAAACGCTCTTGCTCGGCGGGGTCCGATGGTACGACGAATTCGTCGTCGTCGAGGCTTGCCTCGTCTTCGGAGGGAGGCATGTAGTTATCGTCCTCAACCTCTCGGTCCGCCGCCCTCTCATGAGGGCTGGCTTCTCCATCTTCCTGTGCCGAATCTTGCTGGAGGGGGTGTTCTTTGGCACTATCCAGGGTAGTATTATCTCCCGTGCCGGAATCACCATTTTTGCTTTGGCGGGATTTAGAGCGGTGCCGCTGACGCCGGCGCTTTGGCTATTTCTTGGAGGTGTCATCCTCCGCTGTTCCATCGCCATCTCCATCTTTTGGAGTATCCACCATATATATATATATATATACATATATATATATATATATATATATATATATATATATATATATATATATATATATATATATATCCTTCTAGCGCCCTACAGGTGTTGGTTCCTGTTCGTCTCCTGCATCGTTGTCCATACCGTCGATGTCTTCGGAGTCGAAGTCAAGCATGTCGGTTAAATCGTCGAAAGCGGCTACAAAGTGGGTGGTGGGTGGGCTTTGAATTTATTCATTGTCCGCATCCCATCCTTGCTGACCGTAGTCCGGCCATGTCTCTCCTGATAAAGAGAGAGACTTTAGTGAGTTCAGGATGTCGCCGAAGGGCGAGTGCTGAAAGATATCCGCTGCGGTCAACTCCATTATCAGCGCCCAATCGGATTCGATCGGCAGGGGCGCGAGAGGTTCGGAGTTCGGAGTCTGGAGAGGAATCCGGATCCTCGGAGTCACGGGTCACGCAGAACGCGGGGCTGACGTTTGGCTCGATCGCCTTTGAGATCGTAGCCCCCGAGGTGGCGACCAGCCTCTCATCCTCGACTGGCGCCGCAGGTTCCGAATTAAGGGTCGGAACCGACGCGCGTGCGGGCCCCAGGGCACTGTTCGGCGGCAGAGCTAGATCATGCCCCTCGAGACAGTGCGACGCGCTTGGCTGTGGCTCGAATCCGTCGAAGATCAAGTCCCCGCGGATGTCAGTCGTGTAGTTCAAACTTCCAAACCTGACTTGATGGCCATGGGCGTAGCTTTCGATCTGCTCTAGGCGACCAAACGAATTGGCCCGCAGTGCGAAGCCGCCGAAGACGAAGATCTATCCGGGGAGAAAAGTCACACCCTGGACCGCATCGTCGTTGATGATCAAGGGAGCCATCGGGCCTAAAAGTGACGACACAGAGGAACTCTCAATGAAAGCACCAATGTCGGTGTCAAAACCGGCGGATCTCGGGTAGGGGGTCCCGAACTATGCGTCTAGGCGGATGGTAATAGGAGACAAGGGACACGAAGTTTACCCAGGTTTGGGCCCTCTCGATGGAGGTAAAACCCTACTCCTGCTTGATTAATATTGATGATATGGGTAGTACAAGAGTAGATCTACCACGAGATCAAGGAGGCTAAACCCTAGAAGCTAGCCTATGGTATGATTGTTGTGTATGATGAAGTTGTCCTACGGACTAGAACCCTCCTGTTTATATAGACACCGGATAGGTTTAGGGTTACACAGAGTCAGTTACAATGGTAGGAGATCTTGAATATCCGCATCACCAAGCTTGCCTTCCACGCCAAGGAAAGTCCCATCCGTACACGGGACGAAGTCTTCAATCTTGTATCTTCATAGTCCTGGAGTCCGGCTGAAGGTATAGTCCGGCTATCCAAACACCCCCTAATCCAGGACTTCCTCAATAGGCATCACGTCCGAGACAAGTAGACCGACTCCTGCCTGCATCTACTACTATTACTCCACTCATCGACCGCTATCCAGCATGCATCTAGAGTATTAAGTTCATGAAAATAGAGTAACGCCTTAAGCAAGATGACATGATGTAGAGGAATAAATTCATGCAATATGATAAAAAAAACGTCTTGTTATCCTCGATGGCAACAATACAATACATGCCTTGCTTCCCCTACTGTCACTGGGAAAGGACACCGCAAGATTGAACCCAAAGCTAAGCACTTCTCCCATTGCAAGAAAGATCAATCTAGTAGGCCAAACCAAACTGATAATTCGAAGAGACTTGCAAAGATAACCAACCATACATAAAAGAATTCAGAGAAGATTCAAATATTGTTCATAGATAATCTTGATCATAAACCCACAATTCATCGGTCTCAACAAACACACTGCAAAGAGAAGATTACATCGAATAGATCTCCACGAGAGAGGGGGAGAACATTGTATTGAGATCCAAAAAGAGAGAATAAGCCATCTAGCTACTAACTATGGACCCGAAGGTCTGAGGTAAACTACTCACACTTCATCGGAGAGGCTATGGTGTTGATGTAGAAGCCCTCCATGATGGATGCCCCCTCCGGCGGAGCTCCGGAACAGGCCCAAGATGGGATCTTGTGGGTACAGAAGGTTGCGGCGGTGGAATTAGGTTTTTGGCTCCGTATCTGATCGTTTGGGGGTACGTAGGTATATATAGGAGGAAGGAGTACATCTGTGGAGCAACAGGGGGCCCACGAGGGTGGAGGGTGCGCCCTGGGGGGTGGGCGCGCCCCCTACCTCGTGGCCTCCTCTTTTGTTTCTTGACGTAGGGTCCAAGTCTCCTGGATCATATTCTTTCTAAAAATCACGTTCCCGAAGGTTTCATTCCGTTTGGACTCCGTTTGATATTCCTTTTCTGTGAAACTCTGAAATAGGCAAAAAAACAGCAATTCTGGGTTGGGCCTTCGGTTAATAGGTTAGTCCCAAAAATTAAAGTGAATAATAAAGCCCAATATTGTCCAAAACAGTAGATAATATAGCATGGAGCAATCAAAAATTATAGATACGTTGGAGATGTATCAATGTGTTGGGAGAGCACCGGCGGCGGGCCTTCGTAGCCACAAACGGGCACGGGGCATTTGCAGGGTGTGAGCAGACACACGCTCTGCTGATCGGCGCGCTTGTGGTAAGTGACGTAGAGCCCATAGCCTTCGTGCGGGCACTTCACCCTCACCGAGGAAAGGACGGCGTCCACCGCCGTGTTCCGCACGTCAAAGCCACCGCCGCGCTCGCACTTCTGGCACTGTCACTGGTTCCCGGGGCGCTCAACGCGGCAGTCCGCGCATGCCAAGTGCTCTCGCTTGCACTGCACAAAATCGAACAACACATCAACCAAGAAACCTGCACCTTGCTCGATCAGCCGAATGGACGAGGTGTATTCGAACCTCATACACTGGAGGCTTCAAGGGGCGGAGGCACGAGGGGCAGTGGAGCAAGCTGAGGTCCATCGAGACCATAGAGAGCTCCATCGTTGGGTCTTGTTTCGTCGGCATGATCTCGCCCTTCTCATGCACAACCATCTCTTGCTTTAGGGCTGGGGCATTACAAAGCTTTACCGTCACATATTCATACTACTTCAAGGTGCATTAAATCAACACATGCAAGTATCAAAAGCAAAGTCACGGCATGCATGCATGCATTGTAATTAATGCATCGGTAAACGCAAATTATTGAAATATACCGAGTGCAGTGATTTGATGTGTCTCGTCAACTCGTACAACAACGAGAAGTTTGATTACAACACCCTCTCCCACACGGACTGAGCTCCGGTGCCTTAACTGCACCTGCCTTTGGTTGTATGATTGGTGGGCCACCCACCTGTCATACACGCAAAGGCAGGAGCAGTAAGTCAATGAAGTTGCGTCCCTCCCTCGCCCATGAGCGTGGTGGCTGGAAGGACTAGGAGAAGCTTTCGCTACACGCTCTCCCTCCCGCATGCGGCGGACATGCAACAGTTCATTCGGTGTCAGATGGCCGGAAGCATACTGTAGTACTCCACTTTAGTAGTACTCCATCATTGTTCGACTTCCCGAAGAGGCGAAGAGCCAAGCGGAGCCCGGACGCTCGTGTGGCAGTTTCATGTGTAGAGTAGTCTAGGATAGCGTGTACCGTGCCTCTAAGCTTAAAATCGTTGGGGTCGGCTCCATGCTATGAGGCCGTCTCGAAGCATTTTTTATTAAAATAATCTTTTGGCCCTACCTGTCATCCTGGTGATTGTAGTTTGCACGCTCATCTAGTCAAGACAGGAATATATTTTTTAATTTGTGGTGGGGTAAATGTTAGAGGTTGCAGCAAATATATTGCACACTGCAGGTCTTTTAGCCAAGTTTAGAGGCAAGCATGTGGGGCCAGTGCTATGATGTGTCACGTCAACTCATACAAGGAGGAGAAGCTTGATTTTACTACTACACGCCTTCTCTCTCGCCCATGCGCCCGGTGGCTCGCAGACGAGGATAGGCTTATGCTTATACTACAACAAGCTATCCCTCCCGCATGCGGTGGACGGACATGTAGCAATGGATTCGATACTGTAGAAGTAGTAGTAACATCACTGTTCGTCTTCTCGAAGAGGCAAAGAGACAAGCGCAACCCGAACGTGGTAGTTGCAAACGCTCGCGTGGCAGTCTTTGTGTAGGGGTGGGGCGTGGTGCGGAGCCTTGGAGCACGCATATAGCCAGGCTCTTGCATAAGACAAAATTGCTATGTGAGCCAACTATTGTAGTACTTGCTAGTATAGCCCTGTAAACCGGAAAGGAGAATTTGCCTTTCTAGAGATTTCAACAAGTGACTAGACTACACCCTAAAATGAGTACATATGGAGCAAAATGAGTGAATCTACACCATAAATAAATACGTAGTCTCTCATTTTCCTCTCCGCCTCGGTCGCGGTGCACAATATTGAGTATACTAGTACTGACTAGTCTCCTTTTGACACACATTTACGTTTTTAACACAGTACAGATGAAAGCGCTCATATACACGTGCATAAACTCACCCCTATGAACGCACACACGCACACCCTACCCCTATGAGCACCTCCGAAAGACTGAGATGACATATCACTTGAAATTTACGAAGTCACCATAGGCACCTCGTCATCGACGGGAACGCCTCCTGACACGCATTTACGTTGATACGGCTTGAATGCCAACGGCGCAGAGGGTAGCGGTTCCTGAAATGTTGAACGGTCAATGATGCCTCCGCATTCAAGTAGCATGCAGAGGTAGGAGTAAGTAATTGGAGAAGCGGAATGGAGCATGTGAATGCAACGCAGTTTGGACTGTCATATAAAGGCGCCACACCACTCCAATCCATCTACTCCTAGTATCTGTGCAACACTGCCCACTCCAATCCAAGACCAAGACCAAGTGATCGGAAGCCACAAGCACCCATGGCGTCAATGGACACGTGCGACAGTCGGTTGTTCCAGGTCATCCAAGATGCCGACCCGCGGCCCCACACCACAGAGCATTTCCATACGGTGCTGGCGACCGCCGGCATCATAGCCCTCGTCGACGCCGGCTTCGCCTCTCGCATGAGCCAGATGATGGTCGACTCCATCCACAGGTTCACCGCCATCAAGAAGCGTGCGGATGACCTTGCCGTACTGCTCCAGCCCGCGCGCCCAGGCTCCTTGTTGCCTGCCACCCTCATCAGCCTCCAAGGTCACGAACTCTTTGAAGCACTGGTGGCCCTGCAGCTGCCGAAGGTCGCGATGAAGAACGTGCACCTCGAGGCCGCGCTCGCCGCGCAGCGCCTCACCATGCAAGAAACTGTCGATCTGCACATCCACATCTACGAGGAAATCGTCTACATAGGCCACTACAAGGCCAGCGATGACAGAAAGACATGGGCCTTCTTCCAGCGGTTGGAATCTTTGGACGCCATTATTCAGAAGCACGTCGACCTGGCCACGAAAGCCACTGCTACTTATCCGCCGTTCGATGGGCTGGCGCCCTGAGTCGAGGAGGTGGACGTCGTTGATGGATGCATCTTTCTTCTTGCCTCATGTAACCAACAATGCATCGCCTTGTGGCCTTAATGTTTTATTAGTGTATGGCATTTTTATTCCAGTCATAAATGGCATGTGTGACCCCTTGCTCTTATTTGGCGTTAATTATTTGTAGTATCACTGTCTTCGAGCTGGTGTACTACTACCTAGGTCCTCGTTTATTAGCCCCTTTTGTAATTTGTGCTAAATTTTGACCAAAGATTTAACTGAAAAAATGTTAGTGCATGTCAACAAAAATAATATCATTTGATTTGTATTTGAACATAGTTTTCAATGATATAACTTTGGTGACATGCATGAACATTTTGTTAGTCAAATTTATGGTCAAAATTTGGCACAGATTACGACGGGGAGCAATAAACCAGGACGGAGGTAGACTGGTCCATCACCATCGTGTTTTGTGTCTAATTTTGACTTCAGCGACCCAACCTACATGGAGGGAGTGTTGTATATATTGGCGCAACAACCAAACTTATAAAGTATATTCAAAACTGAGCGTTACTACAAGTCACGAGTTCAAAACAAGAAAGTGGAACAAGTACAGCATGCCTGTGCCATTTGCGTCGCACCCCCACACGGTCGCGGAGCACAATGTAGTAACTAGTCTCTTCTTGACCTGCATTTACATTGATACGGCTTGAATGCCAAGGAGGGAGAGGGTAGCGGTTCTCGAGACATTGAACGGTCAATGATGCATCCTCAATTAGCATGAAGAGGGAATTAGTTGGAGAAGCAGAATAGAACCAGCATGATGTGAGTGCAACATAGTTTGGACTCTCATATAAAGGCACTCCACCGCTCCAATCCATCTACCCCTAGTATCTGCACAACACTGCTCACTCCAATCCAAGACTAAGTAACCATAAGCACAAGCACCTATGGAGGCGATGGACGCAAGCGGTAGTCGGCTGTGCCAAATCATCCAAGACGCCGGCCTGCGGCTGAGGGAGTCCTGGATTGAGGGGTCCTCGGGCGTCCGGACTATGTAACATGGGTCGGACTAATGGGCTACGAAGATGCAAGACAGAAGACTTCCTCCCGTGTCCGGATGGGACTCTCCTTTACGTGGAGGGCAAGCTTGGCGTTCGGATATATAGATTCCTTCCTTTGTAAACCGACTTGGTAAAACCCTAGGCTCCTCCGGTGTCTATATAAACCGGAGGGTTTAGTCCGTAGGGGAAATAATAGTCATACAGGCTAGACATCTAGGGTTTAGCCATTACGATCTCGTGGTAGATCAACTCTTGTAATCCTCATATTCATCAAGACCAGTCAAGCAGGAAGTAGGATATTACCTCCATCAAGAGGGCCCGAACCTGGGTAAACATCGTGTCCCCTGTCTATTGTTACCATCGACCTTAGACACACAATTCGGGACCCCCTACCCGAGATCCGCTGGTTTTGACACCGACATTGGTGCTTTCATTGAGAGTTCCGCTGCGATGTCAAAGACGGGATTGATGGTTCACCTTGTTATCAAGGACAGTATCACCTTCGGAGGAGCCCTGATGGCTCGCCAAACCCTCCAGCTGTGCGACTTTACCATGATCGCTCGTTCGGCCGTTAAGTCGACGATGACTTCCCGGGTCATAGAAAATCGTCTCCTTTTGACTCCGAATACTCCAAACGGATGGATCCGGCGGAGTTGTCATCTTTAAACGAACTCCTGGATTGCATCGCCGCCCTGGGGGTCGCTATAGACTACGATCGGATTGGGCTTAAACCCGATCGGAGAAAACCAAATCTCCGTCGATCACCCATCAGATAGCAGTCGTACAGGAGCAAAACAACAACTCTTCCCCTACATTGAAGACGAATTTTGTTCGGATTTCCGAGCTTGGAGAGCCGGATACCTGCCTGCGGGATGACGTGTCTAGTCCCCCGAATTTAGAATCGGGCGTCCAGCCCGGAAAATCACTCAACATCCCGGAACCCGAACTATTAAGCTTGGGAGCTCTTCAAACTCCGGACTCCAAATTGGGTCAGGGATCGGATTTAAAGCCACCCACCCACCACAATAAATATTTGCCAAGCAATTCCGTCCCTCCGGATATATGCGACCTCATGTACGTACGACAACAGTCTCAGGAAACAGTCCATCACTTTCGGGCCAGATTCCTCCTTGTCAAAGACAAGATTAAAGATTGTCGCGACGAGGATGCGATTTCGGTATTCTGCAATAATTGCACAGAAGAAGGAATCCTTAACGCCATAAACCGCCGTCGCGCATTACACTTCGCTGACTTGGCAACCACAGTACAGAAGTACTGCGCAATGGAAAGCGCATGGAAAACTCAGACAGCTCACTGGAAACCATCGGCCTCCACTCAACCCCCCTGGCGAGCAAAAAAGGATGCACCCTCGCGGGGTACCTGATCACATAGTGAAGAAAACTAAGCCCACTACGGGACGTGGAACCGTTCTGGAGGGATGACTCGATAGGCCATGCAAAATACACACGACACCGGATACCGTACCAACCCACAGCCTTAGAGCATGTTGGATACTCTGACAAGTGGACAAGAGCGGCGAGGATATCCTCACCGAAGACACCTCAGAACAACACCCCCCAGAGGACGACGACCTTAGAGCATTGACGGTCTTCGAGACCTTCACTTAAAACAATCGGCACAAGAGGGCACGCCGCGACCTTGCTAAAGTCTGCCAAGTCGCAGCAATAAACCTTTGGAACGACACGGCTATAACTTTCAATGCCAGTGACGAACCAAAATTCCGGTCAGTCCGGGCACCAGCCGCCCTGGTCCTCAATCCAATTGTTGACGGCTTTTGGCTCACTAAACTAGTCATGGAAGGCGGCAGCGGACTAAACCTTGTCTATGAGTATACACTCAGCAAAATGGAAATA
This sequence comes from Aegilops umbellulata, assembly GCA_032464435.1. NCBI lineage: Eukaryota > Viridiplantae > Streptophyta > Magnoliopsida > Poales > Poaceae > Aegilops > Aegilops umbellulata. Next base: position 365,297,881 of record CP136054.1, on the reverse strand, counting down.
GACAGGAGACGCATTGAGCAAAGTAATGCGACCTTCCGAGGAATAATTCCCAGCCGGGAGGCGCGGTGCGTAGGGAAAATCACACTTGACGTGGTATTCGACACGCCGGAGAACTACCGGCCCGAAGAAATAACCTTCCAAGTGGCCCCTTTCAATAGTGTATATCACGCCCTGTTGGGGCGAGATGCGTTCACACGCTTTCAAGCCATACCCCACTACGGGTATATGAAGCTCAAGATGCACGGGCCCAACGGTATTATCACTCTCGCTAGTGATCCGGACATAGCCCTCCGCGCTGAAAACAAAACCGCATCCCTCGCTCTCGAGGAACTGTTCGAGGCCCTCATAGCCGAAGAGTTAACCGCACTACGCTCCACGGTGGACAGGGACGACGTAATCCTTAATAAGCGGGCCAAATCCACCTCTTTAAAACCAGCAGACAAAGTAGTCAAATTTCAGGTCCACCCAACAGACCCCAAGAAGACAGCTTCCATCGGGGCACAGCTAGACCCAACGGTCGCCGCCGCCCTACGAGCGTTCCTACGCGAAAACTGGGAGATATTCGCCTGGCACCCTTCTGATATAACAGGGATCCCACGCAGGTTGGTCGAACACAGCCTCAATATATTGAAGGGATATAAACTGGTTAAGCAAACACTACGGTGCTTTTGGGAACCCAAATGACAAGCTATGGGGGATGAGCTAGCCAAGTTAATCGAGGCCGGATTCATTAGAGAAATAAAACACCCAGACTGGCTAGCAAACCTGGTGATGGTGCCAAAGAAGGATAAATCCTGGTGCCTGTGCACCGATTTCAAAGACCTCAACAAGTTCTGCCCTAAGGATCCCTTCCCCATCCCCCGCATCGATCAGATTATCGATGCTACCGCAGGACACGACTCATTGTGTTTCCTCGACACATACTCCGGATACCATCAAATCAAAATCAAGGAGTCCGATCGAGCCGCAATGGCATTCACTACCCCATACGGGCCTTTCTGCTTCAACACTATGCCCTTCGGGCTAAAAAACGCCGGTGCCACCTACCAACGCATGATTCAAACATGCCTGGAGAAACAAATTGGCAAGACAGTTGAAGCATATGTGGATGATGTAGTCATAAAGACTAGGCACGTCGAGTCACTAATAGACGACCTACGTCTCACATTCGACAACCTCCGCACATATGACATCAAGCTCAATCCAGAAAAGTGTGTTTTCGGCGTTCCCACTGGAAAACTACTGGCTTCATTGTTTCCAATAGAGGAATTGAGACGAATCCAGCCAAAATCCGGGCTTTGTCACAATTGGCTATACCAACAGACCTTAAACAGGTACAAAAACTAGCCGGATGTGTGGCAGCTTTAAGCCGCTTTATCTCCAGATTAGGAGAAAAAGCATTGCCACTTTATTGCCTTCTCCGACGCACTGACCACTTCGAGTGGATGGATACGGCAATGGCTGGACTAGAAGAAATAAAAGCTCTTTTAGCAAGCAACCCAATCCTGGCCGCCCCGAACATCGGTGAACTAATGTTATTATACATCTCTGCAACACACCAGGTGGTGAGCGTGGTGTTCGTCATAGAGCAAGAGGTAGACGGACACAAATTCCCACTCCAGAAACCGGTATACTACGTATCCACTGTCCTCACACCATGCAAATCTCGGTATCCTCATTACCAAAAGATAGCATATGCGGTCTTCATGGCATACCGGAAGCTACGACACTACTTCCAAGAGTGCTCTATCACGGTGGCTTACGAAGTTCCACTCAATGACATAATAAACAACCGCGATGCAATGGCCGGATTGCTAAGTGGGCCATTGAGCTCCTACCATTCAATATAACATACAAAACACACCGGGCCATTAAATCCCAAGTATTGGCCAACTTCGTCGCCGAATGGACAGAGGCCGAACTCCCTGAAGAGTATGACACATATTCCAACTAGGTCATGTACTTCGATGGCTCTAAAATGCTGGCCGGATTAGGAGCAAGCGTCGTTTTAACATCCCCCACAAGAGACACAGTCCAGTACGTACTCCAAATATTGTACACAGACTCCAACAATGCAGCCGAATACCAGGCCTTATTGCACGATCTTTGGATGGCTACCTCCATGGGTATACAATGCCTAGAGGTGCGCGGGGACTCAAATCTAGCAATATCCCAAATAAATGGAGACTTCAATGCCAAAGATCCGAAGATGGCGGCCTATCGTAACGCCGTACTCAAAATATCAGCTAGGTTCGAGGGACTCGAGTTTCATCATGTAGCTCGGGAAAATAATCAAGCAGCGGATGTCCTCGCTCGCATGGGCGCCAAGCGTGACCCCGTCCCGCCTAACATCTTTCTGGAAAGGCTCTTCAAGCCATCCGTGGTGTGGTAGGATGAGAGCAACAACACCAGTCCGGACCCGATTACACCCCCAGATTCCGAACACAATACCGATATCATCGAGGGCTCAGCCACCGAGATAACATCATCGGCCCACCAAATAATGGCAGTCATTGCCCCATGGACCGAACCCTTCTTGGCCTACCTTAATAGGAGAGAGCTCCCAGAGGACCAGAATGAGGCTCGCTACATTGTTCAACGCTCGAAAGCCTACAAGGTCCATGACGGAGAGCTCTACAAGAAAAGTGCTACCGGAGTCCTTCAAAGTTGTATCTCCGAAGAAGAGGGATGGCAGCTCCTAGCCGAAATCCATGCTGGTCTCGGCAGTCACCACGCCGCAGCTCGGGCCCTTGTAAGTAAGGCCTTCCGTACAGGTGCCTTTTGGACGACTGCCGGAGCAGATGCACATGACCTGGTCCAACATTGTGTCGGATGCCAGCTCTTCGCCAATCAAAGCCATATGCCACCTACTGCTCTGCAAACAATCCCCATTACTTGGCCTTTTGCGGTCTGGGGGATTGATATGGTTGGACCCCTTAAAGGAGGAAGCCATAAGAAAAAATATCTACTAGTCATGGTAGATAAATTCACCAAATGGATAGAGGCCAAACCAGTGAAAACGGACGAAGCCAGACCAGTTATTGACTTTATATTTGGTGTCGTGCACTGTTATGGTGTCCCACGCAGCATCATCACCGATAACGGCTCCAATTTCACAGCCGATGAAGTGAAAACCTCGTGTGCTAAACTGGGCATTAAGCTCGATTATGCCTCGGTCTATCACCCACAAACAAACGGTCAAGTCGAACGAGCGAATGGTCTTATTATGAGGGACATTAAGCCTAGAATAGTGCAGTCGTTGAAAGAATCAGACAAGTACTGGGTTGAGGAGCTCTACTCCGTACTCTGGGGGCTGCAGACCACGCCCAATCGCACTACCGGATACACACCATTCTTCATGGTGTACGGCGCAGAGGCCGTTTTGCCCAACGACATTATTCATGACTCACCTCGAGTGCGCATGTATGAAGAGAGAGAAGCTGAGTTGGATTGGCAGGATAGTCTAGATACCTTGGAGGAGGAGTGTGACATTGCAAAAGCCCGTTCTGCATTCTATCAACAACAGGCTCGCAGATATCAAAGTAGAGAGGTGCGGGCCAAGACTTATAATGTTGGTGAACTCGTTATACGCTTGCCAGAAAAGAAAAAGGACAAACTCAAGCCCAAGTGGGAGGGTCCCTTCATCATCGATGAAGTTCTCACTGGAGGAGCGTACCGTGTCTGTGATGCATCGGACAAACACCTAGAGCCGAACCCGTGGAACACCGCCAGACTCCGAAGATTCTACGCCTAGAGTTGGACTCTTTCTTCGTTTCTTCTCCCTTTGTCTCCATTTTTTCCCTCTCTTTAACCTTTTTTCTAGCTTTAAGCTCTTGTGCGGCTAAACCGCGCACCAATGACGTACACATCCTTAAATCTATACGCCCATAATGACCGGGGGCTTCTTTTACAGAAGCTTAGTATTATTTTCCGAGCATCAAGCTCCACACATATGTGTCCTTTCCTCATATGTACCTTTTCTTCGCCATTATATGCATCGTTATGACTTAAGTTTTTGCCAAGCTGGGTTGCTTGGCTCCTGTGCTTATGCCCTACGTTCCTGTTTGTTTGGCTAGGGCATAAAGGGAGCACCTCTGCGATTGTTACAGCCGGGTCATCTGGACGTGTAGCTCAGACTGGGTGAAGCCAAAAGCTAGCGTTCTTAAGGGAATATTCGGTCGGCGGACTAAAGATGTTTTATACTCATTATACTATGAACCCCCACATGTTACGTATACTGCAACTTTTCGATCACAGTTCGGACATGTATACCAACGCATGTTCACCCGGGGAAAAGAACCCTTAACGGAACTATTCTCCCTGGAAGATGTTTCTTACAATTAACATGTAATATAACATAGCTAGCTGGATATAACTTGTCTGTTCAAGCAACTATGACCCCTATGCCTGGTTTCCACGCATACCCCGGTCTGTATTGCCGCTCTGGTATTCGGAAACACTCCGCACCTTCGGGTCCAGAGGTCGAAGCGAAAAGGTCTGCCATGACAATTGTTTTACAATCCGGCTAGGGACAAATTTGACATTTGAAGTACATAGTCACTTGGACTTAAAAACTTCTTCCCCTATGCCGTCTAACAGGCTGTCTAGCTTATAATCCTGTTGGGAAAATTTGGCGGCTATCTTTACTTGCTCATATACCAGACTAATTGGAATTTATTTTCCATCTGACCCCCGAGGTCCGACCCAGGCCATATGATTCGGATCAAGCTTGGTGTATCGTGTTTTTACCACGACCCAGGCCTCTCACGCACCTTCTCGGCAGGCCGATATCTTCCATAATCGGAAAGCACCACCGAACTCCTTGGAATAGCTTCACAAGCTCCTCCATACTTCCTGGAGGAGAGGCGGATGGCCACAAAGCCTTGGCAACGCTCCATATTGCTTGCCGAGCTCGCTCGTGCAGTTGGGACAACACGTGCAGCAGGTCGCCTTGAGAGCCGGACATTTCCTCTTCGGGACGGCCAGTCAACATACCAGCAGACATAAATCTGTTAGATCATTTCTTCGTTGGATTACACGAAGGTAAGTTCAAAAGCATACTGAATATGCCGCCTCGTAGCCTCTTATTTTCCTTGACGGTGTCAGCTAGCTGGGAGCGCACATCTTTTAGTTATTCGCCCAACAGGGTGTTGGAATCCTGCAGCTTGTTCTTTCCATCTCTGACCCATGTCAGCACACGTTCGCCTGCGGCCAGTTGCCTTTTGGCCTCTTGTTCACTCGCCTGCGCGAATTTCAGTTCCTCTTTCAGTTGATCTGTTGATCCTGCCATGAGAGATACAATAGTATTAATATTGCTGGTATATGATCATATTTTTCCCCATGGAGGGGAACATTACCAGGCGGTGCCTCCTTGGATTTCTCCAGTTCGGCAGTTGCCGCAGCTTGCTAGGTCCGGCACTTTTCTAGCTCTTGAGACAGCAGGTTATTCTTCTCCGTGAGTACCTGGTTATGCAATGATCCTTAAATTAGTTGTATCAACTGCTTTAAGTCTCAGGGGCTACTAGTATATGATCACCAGATCTATACAATGCTCACTTACCCGCATATCTTTCAAATGCTGGTCTGTGGCTCTGGTAAGCCCATCCCGAGCAGCTCGGATGTATGCATCAGCCGAGCTGAAGGCATTGAATGCCTCTTTTGTAAAGCCAGGGTCGCGAAGAGCGTCCCTCCGGCGTCGGTGATTCATGGCGCTCTCCACTTCAGAGTTCGTTACGGACACATCATCTGAATTCTCTACAGAAGGACAATCCGGTGTCACTCCCGCGTCAGCCTCTGTCCTTAAGGCAGGGTCTGGAACATGGCTAGCGGAGGCATGACCGGCAGGATCCCCAGACATAGTCCGGCAAATGCTCTTCCTGATAAGACACAATGGACAATGTCACAATTCGACGTGACTGTCGATGGGCATATTTAAAAATCCATACCTCTTTGATGAAGGCCCAGTCGTGTTTTCATTTGCCTTCATCTTTGTAGGCCTACCCAGTGCAGGAGCCGCTCTCTTGTGAGTCACCTCAGGTGCAGCATGGTGCGCCGAGCGCCTCCCCATTGGAGCACGAGACAGTGTGGTGGGTGAGGCATAACGAGGAAGCTCTTTTGGAGGAGATGTCTCCTGATTACTTACATGCGAGGCAGGAAGGAGGCCAGGATAATCAGCCATGATGGCTACTTCTCTGCCATCATAGCTCGCCTAGTAGAGTCTACCCTCTTGGAGTTCTACAAATATGTCTGGATCCTCTTCAAATCCGGGATCGAGGTCTCGATTATGGTCCTCCAGCTGTGGAGCGGGGATATAGATCCCCACGATCGCCTTCCGCCGTTCCTGTCAGAAATGAACGAGTAAATGCCAATTAAACATGACTCGGGGAAGGGATTGAGTAATGATGTAGGATTAGGGCTCACCCAGCTAGGGGGATTGTACATAGAGAATCCCTCTTGGCGCTTACGGAAAGTGAATTCCTCTTTCTCCCCTTTATACAGATCGACCAATATTGTGGCCAGGGCGGCAGGGGTGTCCAGACCTTTCCGTCTGCAGCGTGAGGCGTCGTCTTCCCCATTGTAGTGCCACATAGGGAGTCCTCTGAATTGGAGTGGTTGAACACCCCGCACTATGGAAGTTGCCATTACCTCAATTATTGATAATCCGGACTGAGCGAGTATCCTTATCTTGCCCATTAACTGATGGACTTCTGCGTTATCCTCCTCCTCGAGGCTCCGAGGACGCTAGTTGTGGCGTTTCTTCAATGGATCACTTGAAAATTCGAGAAGACCCATTCAAACTGGGTCGGGGAGAGCGACATCTTCGATATAGAACCATTCTGAAGGCCACTCTTAGGACGCCTTCTTCGGTGTGCCGGACATGTATCCGGTTCCGGCTATGCGCCATACCTCGGCGTCACCCACCTCGAATATCGATCCCTTCTGCGTACGAGGGACGAGGCATAATAGCTTCCTCCATAACTCAAAATGGGCCTCACAGCCGAGGAATAGCTCGCAAAGAGCAACAAAACCCACGATGTGCAGAATTGAGGCCGGCGTGAGGCTGTGCAGTTGGAGGCCGTAATACTCCAGGAGTCCTCGGAGGAAAGGGTGGATTGGAAACCCGATGCCTCTTAACAAGTAGGAAGCAAAGCACACTCGTTCCCCCCTGGTTGGATTGGGGAAATTTTCCGCCTGGGCTTCTCCATCAAAGGAGGTTAATCCTGCCCGAACAGTTACTAGATCCGCGGGGGGGGGGGGGGATCCCTGTGTTTGAAGCTTAGCTAGCTGATCGTGGGATACAGAACATCTCTCCCAATCGCCTTTTTCGGGGCCATGGGGATGGGAGGAACAACTGGGAACGCTAGCCAAGTTAGAATGGTTTCTCCTAGCGAGCTCTAAGGATTTTCCGCTTGGTGTGGAATGGGATCTAAGATCCAATCTCTTTAAATAGATGCCTTTCTTACATGGCCGGGGTGTTATGTGCAAAAAATACCATGACCTCTCATATTTGCTCGACACGTGTAAGCAGACGAAATGGAGGCGCAGAAGCCAAAGGGTGTGACATTAAAACACAAACCGAGTACAACTTTTCGGGTCAGGTACTTTGAAGTAATCGGAGAAGGAACCCACCTTGCAATGCCGAAGACAGTCAGCGCGCCGGATACACATCATTGAAGCCTAGTTCAGGGCTACTGAGGGAGTCCTGGATTGAGGGGTCCTCGGGCGTCCGGACTATGTAACATGGGCCGGACTAATGGGCTATGAAGATGCAAGATAGAAGACTTCCTCCCGTGTCTTTGCATGGAGGGCAAGCTTGGCGTTCGGATATGTAGATTCCTTCCTTCGTAAACCTACTTGGTACAACCCTAGGCTCCTCTGGTGTCTATATAAACCGGAGGGTTTAGTCTGTAGGGGCAATCATAGTCATACATGCTAGACATCTAGTGTTTAGCCATTACGATCTCGTGGTAGATCAACTCTTGTAATCCTCATATTCATCAAGATCAATCAAGCAAGAAGTAGGGTATTACCTCCATTAAGAGGGCCCGAACCTGGGTAAACATCGGTCCGTGTCTCCTGTTACCATCGACCTTAGACACACAGTTCGGGACCCCCTACTGGAGATCCGTCGGTTTTGACACCGACAGTGGCCCCGCACCATGCAGCATTTCCAGACGGTGCTGGCGACCGCCAGCGTCGTAGCCCTTGCTGATGCTGGCTTCGCCTCTCTCATGGACGACAGGATGGTCCACTCCATCTGCAAGTTCACCGCTGTCAAGAAGCATGCGGACGACCTTGCCGTACTTCTCCAGCCCGCGCACCCAGGCTCCTCATTGCCTAGCAGCCTCCATGGTGACGAACTCTTTCAAGCCCTGGTCGCCCTGCAGGTGCCGGAGGTCGTGACGAAGAATGTGCACCTCGAGGCCGCGCTCGCCGTGCAGCGCCTCGCCATGCAAGAAACCGTCGACATGCACATCCACTTCTACGAGGAAATCGTCTACATAGGCCACTACAAGGCCAGCGAGGATAGAAAGATGTTGGCCTTCTTCTAGCGGCTGGAATCTTTGGACGCCATTGTTCAGAAGCACGTCACCTGGCCACGAAAGTCGCTGCTACTTAGCCGTCGTTCGGTGGGCCGGCGCCCTGAGTCGAGGAGATGGATGTCGTCGATGGATGCATCTTTCTTCTTGCCTACTGTAACTAGTACTGCATCGCCTCATGGCCTTAATGTTTTATTAGTATGGTACTCCCTCCGTTCCCAAATATAAGTCTTTCTAGAGATTCCAGCAAGTGACTACATACGGAGCAAAATGAGTGAATCTACACTAAAATATGTCTACATACATCCGTATGTTGTATTCCATTTGAAATAACTAAAAAGACTTATATTTAGGAACGGAGGGAGTATATGGCATTTTTATTCTAGTCGTAACGTTTTCACTATAGGTGGGGCCGCAGTTGAGCAAACTGACCATCGGCAAATCCCCACACCGACCATCGCGCCTCAGCTGAGTTTAGAATTAGAAGAGAGAAACGAGGGAGAAGAGCTAGCTGTAGCACGGATGCTGTTTTCAAATGGGACTCGTGTTGATAGAATAGGAGTACCGAGCACTCGTACCTCTTTTTTTAGGGAAAAAGTAGCCGTATGTCTAGTACCACTAGTTGGGTGTGTGCGACCTATACCTGTCATCACTTTAGGTCTCCTTTTCGAACCGCAGCAACGCTTCACAGTACATATTTTTTCACACATTGATCCTCCTATATGTACTCCTAGGCTATTTCCACGTGCTCCCTTTCGCAGACATGTGGAATATAGACCATCTAGGTCATAGTGCATGCACGACTCAGAGCATATGCGGGGGTACTTTACATTTCAGAACTCACGAATTACATGCAAACCCCCCATAGAAGAATAAATAAATAAATGAATTACTACATGAAACAGGATTATTTTCATAGAAACCGGAGCACGTTCATCAAATTTTGGACATAACACGTTTATAAAAAACGACCGGAGCTAAACCAGTCTAAGGGCCTCTTTGATTCACAGGATACTGAAAACACAGGAATGGGGAAAGTATGATGGCGATGAACTGAGACGAGGAGAACTCTAACTCAGTTAGAGGTTAGAGTTAGATTCTAATCCTGAACTAACTCTAACCAAAGAGGTGTATGGACGGCAGGGTTAGATTGACAATAAATGCTCTTTCTCAATCATTTGACTACTTTGGACCCTATTTCCTGCCGGATTTGGTGTGGCCGGCTCTTGTGTGGCCTCCTCCCGCTCACAATTGACATAAACGAACCATCTTTACAAATCAAGCACGCAAAACATGATAAATTTTACTTTGTCCATACAAATGAGATATCCCACTTAAACATACAAGTCATCAATCAAGCTTCACAAAAAATACACTCCATAAAACAAAGCATGAGCTAACTCATCGTGGAAGTCATTCATGATAGGGAGGGAGCCCGGAGCCCCTCACCCACCCAGGGAGGAGCTCGTCATCGTCGCTCTAGTGGAAGGATCTCTAGAGCCCAAGCCCCGGGAACCCCTCCGATACCGGCGCTTGCGAGTTGAGGTCGACAACTGCATGGGTAGCAGGGCCGCTTGCCAACGACTGCGAACCGAATCTTCGGGTTGAGGGAGTCCTGGATTAAGGGGTCCTCGGCGTCCGGACTATGTAACATGGGCCGGACTATTGGGCAATGAGGATACAAGACAAAAGACTTCTTCCCGTGTCCGGATGGGACTCTCCTTTGCGTGGATAGCAAGCTTGGCGTTTGGATATGTAGATTCCTTCCTTTGTAAACCGACTGTGTACAACCCTAGGCCCATCCGGTGTCTATATAAACCAGAGGGTTTGGTCCGTAGGGATAATCACAATCATACAGGCTAGACATCTAGGGTTTAGCCATTACGATCTCATGGTAGATCAACTCTTGTAATCCTCATATTCATCAAGATCAATCAAGCAGGAAGTAGGGTATTATTACCTCCATCAAGAGGGCCCGAACCTGGGTAAACATCGTGTCCCCTGTCTCCTGTTACCATCGACCCTAGACACACAGTTCGGGACCCCCTACCCGAGATCCGCCGGTTTTGACATCGACATTGGTGCTTTCATTGAGAATTCCATTGTGACGTCATCAGAAGGTTCGATGTCTCCATCAGTTATCTAGAACAATGCTGCCCTCGGGAGGATTTCCTCCCCGGCCAGCTCTTCGTATTCGGTGGCTTCACATTGCGGGCTAACTCGCTTGGCCATCTAGAGCAGATCGATAGCTATGCCCCAGGTCACCAGATTAGTTTTGGAAATCTGGATTATGTCGCTGATATCCGAGGAGACTTGATCTTCCAAGGTTTCATGACCCCAACTTCCGCTCTGGCCTTAGATCCAGAGCACATCGCCAGGTCTGAGGACGGGATTATTGAGCCCGCCGGACTATCTGCGGCAACTAAGCCCAATAAGGGAGAGCCGGAGGAAGTATTGTCGCTGCGTCATGGAGCCGGACTCTTCTTCGGACACTGGCTTCGAACCCTCGGATTCAGCATCGTGTGAGCTCGGCCAAGGAGTTTCCTTCCCGCCATACTCCATGGATTTTCTTATCCTTGGCCAAACCTCACCTTTAAGCGAGGCTCTGGACTTGATGCGATCCCTCGTCATTACAGAGGAGCAATGCCCAAACTACACCCAGCCCGGACTAGGGGCTGAGAGCGGGGAATTTTACGTCCCACCCACCACCCACTTCATAGCCACTGTCGACGACTTAACTGACATGCTCGACTACGGCTCTGAAGACATCGAAGGTATGGACGACGATGCCAGAGAGGAGCAGGCCAAAAACCCGTCGTTTATCGGACATTGGACGGCCACCTCTTCGTATGACGTATACATTGTGGACACACCCAAAGAGGGTAACGGCAATGACAAATAAGATCCAATCGAGGACAAACCTCCTGACATACAGCCAAAGCGCCGACATCATCGGCGCCGCTCTAGATCACACCGTGGAAAAGGTAGCAATACCGGCACAAGAGACAACAACACTCCGGACGATGCCGAAGACAAAGAAGACCCCGTCGAGCCAACTTTCGAACAGGACGATCGGGAAGATGGGCAAGTTAGCCCTGATGAATAGGCCATAAACGAAGACTGGAGGACAGTAATTATCTCCCACTCTTTGAGGACGAGGTGAGCCTCGGTGACGAAGACTTTATCGTACCTGAGGAACCTCTCGAGCAGGAGCGCTTTAAGCGTCGGCTAATTGCCACTGCAAGGAGCCTGAAAAAGAAGCAGCAACAGCTTCAAGCTGATCAAGATCTGCTCAACGATAGTTGGACTAATGTCCTGGCAGCCGAGGAATACGGCCTTGAGCGCCCAACCAAAAGTTACCCGAAGCGTAAACTGCTACCCCAATTAGACGACGAGGCACACGAGCCCGCACCATCAGCACGTAATGCGGCTGGCCGACCACCTCGTGGCCGGGACAAAACGACAACTCAAGCCGAACACCAAACCATACTACCTCACCGTGAAGGTAGAGATATAACAGCTCGGGGGTATACACAGACCTGCGGCAAGACCTGGATAGTAGAGCAGGTCAGACCAGATCAATCTATGGATCGCGAGGGCGTGCCCCGACGTGCGACGACGGCTATCTAGCCAGACATGACAAGCATAATCATGCCCGGGCCGAAAACCGCAGACGGACTCCATCCGAGCTACGTCGCGACTTGGCCCGATATAGAGGCGCCGCGCACCCCCTCTGCTTCACTGATGAAGTAATGGAGCATGAATTCCCAGAAGGGTTCAAACCTATGAATATCGAATCATATGATGGAACAACCGTCCCCGCAGTATGGATAGAAGACTTCCTTCTCCATATTCACATGGCCCGTGGCGATGACCTACATGCCATCAAATACCTCCCACTAAAATTAAAGGGACCAGCCCGGCACTGGCTAAACAGCCTCCCAGAAAACTCTATTGGCAACTGGAAAGACCTGGAAGACGCCTTTGACGACAACTTCCAAAGCATATATGTCTAACCTTCGGACGCCGATGACCTCAGTCACATCATCCAGCAGCCTGGAGAGTCAGTCAGGAAGCTCTAGACTAGGTTCTTAATTAAAAAGAACCAAATTGTCTACTGTCCGGACGTTGAAGCCCTAGCGGCCTTTAAACGTAGCATTCGAGATGAGTGGCTGGCCTGTCACCTCGGCCAAGAAAAACCAAAGTCTATGGTAGCTGTTACCACACTGATGACCCGCTTCTGCGCGGGAGAAGATAACTGGCTGGCTCGACGAAACAATAGCACCGGTGATCCTGGCACCTCTGAGGTCAGGAACGGAAATGGCAAGCCTCGATGCAATAAAAACAATCGTCTAAACAATAATTTAGGAACCCAAGACACGATGGTCAACGCCGGATTCAGTGGTTCCAAATGCGATCAATGGAAGAAGCCATTCAAGGGAAACTAAGATGGCCCATCCAGTTTAGACAGGATACTGGACCGGCCCTGTCAGATTCGTGGCAGCCCTGACAAACCCCCCAACCATACCAACAGAAATTGTTGGGTTTTCAAACAAGTAGGCAAGCTCAACGCCGAACACAAAGGGAAGGGGTCGCCTAGTGACAGCGATGATGAGGAGACTCGCCAGCCAAACACCCGGGGACAAAAGAAATTTCCCCCCGAAGTAAAAACAGTAAACATGATATATGTGACGCATATCCCTACGAGGGAGTGCAAGCGCGTACCACGAGACGACTACGCCATAAAGCCGGTCGTACCAAAATTTAACCCATGGGTAGCCTGTCCAATGACTTTTGATCGCAATGACCACCCAACAGGTATCCGTCACAAAGGCTCGGCAGCTCTTGTCCTCGACCCAATCATTGATGGATTCCATCTCACACGAGTCCTTCTGGACGGCAGCAGTAGTCTTAATTTGCTCTATCAAGACATTATTCGCAAAATGGGCATTGATCCCTCAAGGATCATGCCCACCACAGCTACCTTCAAAGGTGTAATACCTGGCGAAGAAGCTCACTGTACGGGCTCAATCACACTGGAAGTCGTATTCGGTTCGTCGGACAATTTCTGAAGCGAAGTCTTGATCTTCGATATTGTTTCGTTCTGTTGTGGATACGATGTACTGCTTGGGCGGACCGCGTTCTCTCGTTTCAATGCGGTCCCACACTACGCCTATCTAAAGCTTAAGATGCCCGGTCCATGCGGCACCATAACAATCAACGGAAACACGGAACACCCCCTCCGTTCTGAGGAGTATACCATGACTATCACAGCCGAAGTACAAAGCGGACTCGTTAAACCGCATACCTCATCGGCCATTAAGCCACCAGCCTCTACTACACAAGACCGGTCGATTTTAGAGATGGATTAGCAGTTATGCCTCTGCCGTTTGCCGCACATACCCACGAAGTTCACATCGCGCGTGCATCATTATGCACTTAAAATACCATGGTCATCGGCGGAGGCACAATGCAGACAGGCCTACAGCACGGTTCGTCCTCCTACAGCATTTCTCCCTTCCTTTTAACTCTTGCTTATCTTTCTTTACAGATGAATCAAAACCTGTTCGTCCTATGGACCTGCAAGGACTCTTTTGAGCCCAGTTTCGTCGAGGAAAACAAAGATTGCTCATTTTAAGGAATCCTCTTCGCTAAGGCAAAGGCAGCGCAGACGTGCGATAGGAGGTCAAAAGATTTTGTAGACCAAACACTCTATTTACAACCTCGATAAAGCCTTTTTCCTCAACCTTCGACCCCGGGCATGTAAAATGACCTATGAAGGGGTGTTATAATTTGTAGGATTGCGTTCGACGTACCAATCAGATTTTAGTGAACATAATCCGCCTTCAGTACTTACTTTTCCTCATAGAACTGTATTTTACCTCTTCGGTGGTTTCACATACACACCTCGGCACTAATCACCAGGGGCTCGATACGGCAACATATTAGCTACCAACAAGTCCGAACAGCTCTACAACATACTTCGGCGTCACGAGTTTGGCATTATATGCATTAGCTCCGAATCATGTCTTTGGTCAATAGTTGGGTTACCCGGCTCCTGTGCTTACTACCTTACGTTCCGCTCTATCGGCTAGGGCAGTAAAGGGAGAACTACTGCGATTGTATTTCTGGTTCACCTGGTTAAACACCTTAGTAGAGAAAGCCGAAAACTGACTGTCATAATATGGCGAGAGCTAGTCAACCACTCGGAGACTTATTAAAATCTCTTGCGATTTCTTGCGTGCAACACGAAGGGCCGTTTTCCGGTCACCTATGTAGTGCAGCCGTATTCGGATAAACGTGCACATACAAGGGGCTATATCGTAGCCCACCATCAAACTCCTATGGCTAAGTGAAGGTGTTAAAGCCCTATAGTCCGATTGCCTAGTTCGTCGCACTGACACCTCCTTCACGGACCAAGACGTTGGGTCAAGTGTAGTCAGTCGCTATTCCGAACACCCCCGCATTATATGCGAGGGGGCTGAAGCCGATGACTGGCAAACTTTTAGATTATAGAAAACGGCCGCATAGGAGGAAATACCTTTCAGGCAAAAAGGAATAAATATAATACAACCTAAATATATCATAATATTGTTATCACAATTCTGATACATTCGCTCGAACATAATATCTTTCGAGCACTGACCCTCTATCAAGCGAGCGCCCACTAGGACATCCTCAAAATATTGCTCCGGCATGCGATGGTCCTAGCCCCCGGGTGAGCTCTTCGCTGCAACATCGGCGGCCTTCATTTTTGCCCAGTATGTCTTGACGCGGGCAATGGCCATCCGTGCAACTTCAATGCATGCCGACCAATTAACGGCGTCGATACATGGCACTGTATCAACAAGTCGCTGCACTAAACCGAAATAACTATTTGGAATTGGCTCAGTTGGCCAAAGCCGGACCATGACTTCCTTCATGGCAGCCCCGGACACCTTGTGGAGCTCGGCCCACTGGGCCATTTGTTCGTTCAACAACGACGGACGCTCTGGCACGTTGAACTGTGACCAGAAAACCTTCTCCACTGCACGACCGTCTTGCGCTTGGTAAAACTGCACCGCATCGGCGACACTCTTCGGCAGGTCCAAAAATGAGTCTGGAGAACTCCACAATTGATTAAGCAGGGCATACTTCGGGTCGCCGTATTTAGTCTGTAATAGAAATGGCTTACCAGCCACTATCTCCCCAGCTTGCCGGATCTCCTCTCGAGCTGCTCTAGACTCGGACCGTGCCTCTCGCGCCTCTTGTAAAGCCTTGTTGAGTTCGGCTACCTTGGCTTTGTTATCCTTCTCGAGTGATTCGCATCGGCCAGTGGCATCCTTCACCTCTCGCGCCATGGTAGATAATCTTTCCTCGCACTGGCGCTGAGCGGCTTGTTTGGCCTTTAACTCAGCAGCTGCCTTTTGGACAGCTGCATTGCTCACTCTGACTTGCTCCTTGGCCCGGGCAAGTTCAGCCCGAAGGGTCTCAACCGCAGCAGCACCATCTGCAATTATACATGCCCTAGTATATAATTCTCAGCTTCATGATCATATTATTAAACATGCATAAGTTGAATGCCCCAAAACATACCTTGTGCCTCGTTGAGCCGCCTGTTAACAAGAGCAATGTCCTCATCCGCTGACTCAAGTTTCTGCTTTAAATCTGCAACTTCCGTAGCGTGGAAAGTCGTCATGGACATAATAGCCTGTTTTCAAATTAATCATGTCATTTCCTGAGCATATCTTTTTGATCCCCTGATCGCCTCCCTGTGGAAGCCGACCAGAGTCTCAGGGGCTACTATCTATACATAGGCGCATTCTGCATGGTTAAGACATTACATTGCATACCTAAAAGCCTCTTAGTAGGCCCGTGAAGGCTTCATTCAATCCGCTTCTTGCGAACATAGTCTTCTCAACTACCATACCCATTAAGGTACGATGTTCCTCTGAGATGGACGCATTTTGCAGCATGCCCATTAATGTATCCGGCGCCTCTGGATTCCTGAAAGCGGCTGTGGGAGTACAAACTCCCTTCGAAAGGATATGTTCACTCGACTCTAGAGTTGTCTTTGGCTGTAAACCGGACAGTCCGGGGCCTTTATTTTGGATCCTCATAGGGGGTGCACACCCCGGACCCTTGACGACCGAAGTATCACCTTCGGGCGCGGTCTTCATTGCCTCCCGCACCACTTGATGATTGGGGGAGACCCTCCGGGACGACACCTCGAAGTCGTACGCCCTAAGGGGCGAGGAAGCCCGTGGAGGCGTCTCGCTTTCCATCATCTCCGGAAGCAGGTCACCCGAGGAGGAGGACTGTTGAGGAAGACTGCGGGACAGACTGCAAACATATATTTAAGATGTTACCCAGGTAACCTGAAAAGAACAGGATACGTCTAGAATACCCTTGTTCACTTAAGATTCGACGAAAGGCTTGTCCTTGCGGAGGAGCTGGGCGGCGACGTCGTCTTCCGAACCCGAACCGTCCGACAGGGACATTTTCCCTCTCTTGGGAGCCTCCACCTCCAAATCTTCGGAGGCGGTCCTTTTCTTCCCATGGGGAGAAGGGATATTAGCTTCTTCCTCCCCTACGTCTTCAGAAGAGGGAATTCCGGTCTCCCCGGACATAGCGTCTGGTGTCCCTTTAGAATAGAGGCCACCTGGGGCCTTTTTGCTCTCTTCTTTGTCCTCCTTCGCCTGCACTTGATACGGCGCCGGGGCTAGCATCCTTGTCAACACAGGATCAGCTGACTCTTCGGGGAGTGGAGCCGAACACCTAATTCGTTCTACCTTCTTTATCCATCCCTGGTCGAAGACAGGTTTCTCAGTATATTGATACGAGATAATTGACTAAGTCATGTTCAGGAGTCGAGTGCTTACCGATGTATCCGGATGGTTGCACTCGAGGCCGATGTCCTTGGTTGTATCCGGCCACTGCTTTCAGGTCCCAAAGAATAATTTCCACATCCCTTTGTGTGTTGTGCCGAAGAAGTACTGAATGGTCTGTGGTCCTTCTGGATTGAACTCCCACATGCGGAGAGGTCGTCGCTGGCACCGGAGGATCCGACGGACTAGAATTACCTGGATCGCGTTGATGAGGCCGGTGTCCTTTTCAAGGAGGCTCCGGACACGGCTTTGTAGCATCTGCACTTCATCAATTGATCCTCAGTCCAGCCCCTTATTAATCCATGATGCGAGTCATAATGGAGGGCCAGAACAGAATGCAGGGGTGGCTGCCTACTTGGTACAGCAGGGTTTAGTGATGTAAAACCACTTCCGCTACCATAGGTTGGAAGTTTCCGTGAAGGAGCCCTTTGGCCAGAAAAGAACCCATTAACTCGTTTCCTTTTTCAGTGGCTATTTTCTTATGTATCTAACTAGTTCACTCGGCTGCCGTGCTTTGAATCTCCTTCCTCCAAACATATTCCCCTTCTCAGGTGGACCCAGCAGGTCTCATACACAGACATATGGGACCAACCACCTATCCATTTGTATTTCTTTATTTTGTTCAATCTTTCATCCTCTTCCTATATAGCGGCTGGCCATCATAGCCTATGGCGTTGGCCAGGCTATCCCTCTACTCCCACACATTGTCTGGCGGCGGCAGCTCCACCAGCCCACCCTACACCCGAACAAGTCAACCCTTGTACTCCCCTCCGCCTGCTTCTTCCCCCGCTCCAGTTCGTTCGGACCAAGGTCTCAACATAGTTCTCCGCCTTGGTGCTCTCGCTGCGGCGCCGCCGTCTATCATTCCCAAAATGGTCAGCAAAACAAGAGGAATCGGGAGACAACTGTTCGCCGAGAGGCTGACAGTCCCGGGCCCACCACGTCCATGGCCTAGGTTTTGTTGTTTAACATGGGCAGCCCACGACATGTTTCAATGTTTTTTGGATCCAGTAGGTATCAAGCGGCCTCTGGGCCTCCCAACCTAGCTTGTCTATAAAATCAGTAGCCCAAGTTATGTTTGTTTTTTCAAGACGACGCACAGCTCAGTTCTATTTTTCTATAAGAATGCAAAACTGAACCTATGTTTTCCCTTCTATAATAGTATATATATATATATCATTTTATTAGATATATATAATAGAAATATAAGGTTCCGTTAAACCTGTCATTTGTCCAACCATTTTATAGACCTTCCCACTTCCTTTATTTTTCGTTTTCATTAATCCTATATCTGAATTTTCTCCCACTTTCTTTTCGATCTAAACTGAGTTTTCTCCCAGTACTTTCCCTAGAACCAACTCAACTGTCCCACGTCTATCCTAAAAAGTAATGATACCCCACGTCCTATTAACTCATCAAGTTAAAACGATATTTTATTTCGTAAATTGAAAGTTCTTACAAAATGATAATAATAATTGTTTATATATAACTTGGCTAGTTAACTCCTAGTGATTGCGTATATAAGCTTGCAAAGATTTTACTAACCAATGCAGTAATAGACGGGCAATCATGTGTTTATGTTTTTATAACATTTCTCCATCCAGCCCAACATGATATTTTCACCCAGTCCAGCAAGTCTGCGGATTTCAAGAAAAATGCAAATGGGCTTTAAATTCTACCATAATATATAAACGGGCTGCATAGATGCTACATCATTGTTTCACCCAGCCCACCAAATGGACTAAAAATGGACTGGCTGACATGTGGGCCAGTAGGTCGAAGCCTAGGCACTTTTGCAAAAAATAAAAATACAAAGGTCGAAGCCTAAGCAAGGCATTGGATTTACATCCAACGGCCGACATTCTTCTTCAATCTCTCGTCTTCTTCCCTAGCATTGCTAGGACCGCCTGCTCCAGCCTCTGGCATACAATGGTGCTGTTTTGCACGCCTCGTAGCGAAACGCTACCCCACTGATGGCCAGGCCATCCCTCCACTCCGCACCTCCTGTTATTCTCTGCCGAGTGTAGGCCCACCCTGCACCCGAACCAGTCAAGTTTCCCACTCCTCTTCGTCTGCGACTCCACTGCCGCGTCTTCCCCATTTCCGATTCATTCCAGTCTAGGGCCTCGCCGTTGTCCACCGCCTCGCTGCACTCGGCGCGGCGTGGTCAACAAACGAGAGTCATCGGAAGAGGACTATACGTGGAGAGCCTAACTGCTGGGACCCACGAGCTCCATGGTCGCACGCAAGGAAAGTTCCTCCTTATTAAGCTGTTTCCTCCCCCTGATAGCTGGGACCCACCGGCTGTATCTCTACACGGAAGGAAGTGCTTCCGTGTTATGTGAAAAAAAACTATTTCTCTCGATGACAGCTGGGACCCAACAGATTTGGTGGCTGACTTGCAGGCCTACTAAGTAGACGTGTACGCAGGGATTTGTCAACTTAATCAACAAATGATTCTAGCAGCTGGACCGTTGGATGTTAATCCAACAGCCGTGGTCCTTCTTCAACCTCTGTTCTTGCTCCTGTCTCCCGTGGGCGGCAGTGCTGCCGTGCACCCGAACCAATTAAGTTTCCCACTCCTCTCCATCTACGACTCCACTGTCACATCTTCCCCATCTCCGGATCGTTCCAGTCTGGGGCCTCGCTGTTGTCCACCGGCCTTGGTGCGCTCGGCATGGTGTGGTCAACGTGGTCAACAAACAAGAGTCATTGGAAGATGATTGTACGTGAGAGGCTGACAGTGGGGACGCACCACGCCCATGGACGCATGCATGCCACTGCATCCATTTTACCCTGAAAAATAATGTTTTCTCACCCAGACTGCTGGGACCCACCAGCTACATCTTCGCACGCAAGGAAGTGCGTCCTTATTACGGGCAAAAAAAGATTCCCCCCTGACAGCTGGGACCCAGCAGCTATATCTTCGCACGCAAGGAAGTGCGTCCTTGTCCTCACTGACAGCTGGGACCCACCCGGTCGAAGCGTACATACTGTTGTCTATCTTGTCGCGAATGTGTACGTACATACTGGTCGATCCGTCGCTCTGCAATGATGAACCGTGGCCGAGTAAGTAGCGGCACATGTCATAGTAGAGCCCCCCACGTAGCAGTTCAGGCCGTCCTGTCTAAACCGTGTACACGTACATACAGCCACACGCCAAAAAATACGGCCACGTCCGTACGTACATACATACAGGCGGGGTCTCGAATGCCTACTCGCGCATATGTACGGCCAAGGCTCGTGTACATGGCTGGGTTGGAACGGAGAAACTGCGTCGTCGTGCTCATCGGGAGCCAACCGGCTTGGACGAAACAGCCGATCAAAACGAGGCCTGACGTACCACAGAACAGAGGAAACGGCCTTGTGTTCGACCGGCCATAGTCGAAACGGGATCCTGTTCATCGGGAGGGGTCTGGCGTACCGCAAAACAGAGGAAACACACTTCTCTTGGACCTCCTACAGAAATGGGGTCCTATTGATCGAGACGGGTGTGGCGTACCGCAAAACGGAGGAAACGGACTTATGTTGGAGCGCTACGGTCAAAACAGGGGTCCTGTTCATCGGGAGGGGTGTGGCATACCGTAAAACGGGACTCCACGGGATATTGTTCATCACCATCGTCGACTGCCTCCACGGGCTACTGTTCATCCACTGTCGACCTCCTCCAGCCTCCACCTGCGATTGTTCATCCATGGCGTCTCCCCTCCTGCCTCCACCAGCACTGTTCATCCACGAGCTCCTGCTCATCCAACCTCCACTGCTCCTCCACCAGCTACTGTTCAACCAGCCCTCTCCACAGGGTCCTGTACAACCACCCCTCCACGGGATACTGTTCATCCAGCCCTCCACCGGCTACTGTTCAACCAGCCCTCCACGGGGTCCTGTTCATCCACCCCCAACCGGCTCGATCGGGGTCCTGTTCATCCAGCGGCAACGACCTCTACTACCACGGGGTCCTGTTCATCCAACCCCCACCAGGAACTGTTCATCCAACCCCCCCCCCCCCCCCGCCCAACAACGCTCACTGTTCATCGAGAGGCAGCATCGATCGGCTTCAGTTAGCAGCAGTAGGGAAGGAATCACTCGGGCTCAGTTAACAACAAGGGATCGATCGGGGTTCAGTTAGAGCCCAACACCTCGCACACACACGCTACGTGTACGAGAGAAACATGCAAACCTCTGAGCATCGCTCGGCCCCGACCACCCACCGTAACCGGGAACTCCCCGATTTTTCCTCGCCCTCGCTTCTACCACGTTTTTTTCCGTCATGGACGGCCCAAAGAATGTCATGCAGCTGCGTCTCCGACCCGCCCAGGACGAAAAGCCCATTTTCTGACATGATTTTTTGTCATAGAAGTAGGAGCCCACCACATCTATGATGATACCGGGTTTTGTCACAATTATTGTCATAGAAGTGTCATAAGCATGACAAAAAAAATTGTTCGGCCCAAAATGTCACGTATGTGTCTTTTTTTGTAGTGAATGCTATGGTTAGAATATATTCTTAATACTTTTCTCGTAGTTGCAGATGCTTGCGAGGGGGTTAATCATAAGTAGGAGGTTTGTTCAAGTAAGAACAACACCTAAGCACCGGTCCACCCACATATCAAATTACCAAAGTAGCAAACACAGATCGAATCAACATGATGGAAGTGACTAGATGAAATTCCCGTGTACCCTCAAGAGCACTTTGCTTACTATAAGAGACCGTCTTGTCCTGTCCTTTGCCTCAAAAGGATTGGGCTATTTTGCTGCACTTTTGTTACTATTATCGTTACTTGCTCGTTACAAAAATATCTTGCTATCAAACTACTCTGTTACTTACAAGTTCAGCCCTTGCAGACATTACCTTGGTGAAAACCACTTGTCATTTCCTTCTGCTCCTCATTGGGTTCGACACTCTTACTTTTCGAAAATAGCTCCAATTGATCCCCTATACTTGTGGGTCATCAGTGATGATCATGTTTTGTAAAAGTTATCGGCAACCGGCAGGAGCCTTATGGTTGTCTCTTTATTGTATGAAATGCAAACGTCATGTAATTGCTTTACTTTATCACTATGCGTTAGCGATGGTTGTAGAAGAAACAGTTGGTGAGACGACCACGACGCAATGATGGAGATCAAGGTGTCGAGCCGGTGACGATGGAGATCATAACGATGCTTTGGAGATGGAGATCAAAAGAACAAGATGATGATGGCCATATCATGTCACATATTTTGATTGCATGTGATGTTTATCTTTTATGCATCTTATTTTGCTTAGTACGGCGGTAGCATTATAAGATGATCCCTTCACTAAATTTCAAGGTAGAAGTGTTCTCCCTGAGTATGCACCATTGCGACAGTTCATCGTGTTGATACACGACATGATGATCGGGTGTGATAAACTCTACGTTCAAATACAACGGGTGCAAGATAGCTTTGCACATGCGGAATACTCGGGTTAAACTTGACGAGCCTGGCATGTACAGACATGACCTCGGAACACTGGAGACCGAAAGGTCGAACGTGAATCATATAGTAGATATGATCAACATACAGATGTTCACCATTGATGACTACTCCATCTCACGTGATGATCGGACATGTTTTAGTTGATTTGGATCACGTATCATTTAGACAACTTTAGGGATGTCAATCTAAGTGGGAGTTCTTAAGTAATTTGATTAATTGAACTTAATTTATCATGAACTTAGTCCTGATAATTTTTTCATATCTATGTTGTAGATCAATAGCTCGCGATATAGCTCCCTTATTTTTGATATGTTCCTAGATAAAAATAAGTTGAAGGATGATAGTAATTATGATGCGGACTGGGTCCGTAATGTAAGGACTATCCTCATTGTTGCATAGAAGAATTATGTCCTTAATGCACCGCTAGGTGACAGACCAATTGCAGGAGCAGATGCAGAAGTTATGAACATCTCGCAAGCTCGGTATGATGACTACTTAATAGTTTAGTGCACCATGCTTTACGGCTTAGAACCGGGACTTCAAAAACGTTTTGAAAGCCACGGAGCATATGAGATGTTCCAAGAGCTAAAATTGGTATTTCAGACTTATGCCTGTGTTAAGAGGTATAAGACCTCTAACAAGTACTTTGCCTACAAACATGGAGGAGAACAACTCAGCCAGTAAGCATGTGCTCAGGATGTCTGGGTACTACAATCGCTTGAATCAAGTGGGAGTTAATCTTCCAGATAATATAGTGATTGCCAAAGTTCTCTAGTCACTATCAACAAGCTACTAGAACTTCGTGATGAACTATAATATGCAAGGGATGACGAAAAATATTCCCGAACTCTTCGCAATGCTGAAATCGGCGAAGGTAGAAATCAAGAAAGAGCATCAAATGTTGATGGTTAATAAGACCACTTGTTTCAAGAAAAAGGGAAAAAGAGAAAGAAAGGGAACTTCAAGAAGAATGGCAAGCAAGTTGCCATTCCCGTGAAGAAGCCCAAAATTGGACCCAAGCCTGAAACCGAGTGCTTCTACTTCAAAAGGAAATGGTCACTAGAAGCGGAACTGCCCCAAATACTTGGCGGATAAGAAGTATGGCAAAGTGAACAAAGGTATATTTGATATACAAGTTATTGATGTGTACCTTACTAGTGTTCTAAGTAACCCCTAGGTATTTGATACCAGTTCAGTTTCTAAGATTAGTAACTCGAAACAGGAGTTGCAGAATGAACAGAGACTAGTTAAGCGTGAGGTGACGATGTGTGTTGAAAGTGATTCCAAGATTGATACGATCACCATCGCACACTCGCTCTACCTTCGGGATTAGTGTTGAACCTAAATAAATGTTATTTGGTGTTTGCGTTGAGCACGAATATGATTGGATCATGTTTATAACAATACGATTATTCATTTAAGTCAGAGAATAATTGTTGTTCTATTTACCTGAATAAAACCTTGTATGGTCATACACCCACAATGGTTTATTGAATCTCGATCGTAATGATACACATATTCATAATATTGATGCCAAAATATGCAAAGTTGATAATGATAGTGCAACTTATTTGTGGCGCTGCCGTTTAGGTCATACTGGTGTAGAACGCATGAAGAAACTCCATGCAGATGGACTTTTGGAATCACTTGATTATGAATCATTTGATACTTGCGAACCATGCCTCATGGGCAAGATGACTAAAACTCCGTTCTCAGGAACAATGGAGCGAGCCAATTACTTATTGGAAATAATACATACCGATGTATGCGGTCCGATGAGTGTTTAGGCTCGCGGTGAGTATCGTTATTTTCTGACCTTCCTAGATGATTTGAGCAGATATGGGTATATCTACTTAATGAAACACAAGTTTGAAACATTTGAAAAGTTCAAATAATTTCAGAGTGAAGTGGAGAATCATCGTAATAAGAAAATAAAGTGTCTACGATCGGATCGCGGAGGCGAATATTTGAGTTACGAGTTTGGCCTTCATTTAAAACAATGTGGAATAGTTTCACAACTCACCGCACCTGGAACACCACATCATAATGGTGTGTCCGAATGTCGTAACCGTACTTTATTAGATATGGTGCGATCTATGATGTCTCTTACCCATTTACCACTATCGTTTTGGGGTTATGCATTAGAGACAGCTGCATTCACGTTAAATAGGGCACCGTCTAAATCCGTTGAGATGACACTGTATGAACTATGGTTTGGCAAGAAACCTAAGATGTCGTGTCTTAAAGTTTAGGGTTGCGGCACTTATGTAAAAAGTCTTCAGCCTGATAATCTCGAACCCAAATCGGAGAAGTGCGTCTTCATAGGATACCCCAAGGAAAAAAAATTGGTACACCTTCTACCACAAATCTGAAGGCAAGATCTTTGTTGCCAAGAATGAAAACTTTCTTGAGAAGGAGTTTCTCTCGAAAAAAGTGAGTGGGGGGGAAGTATAACTTGATGAGGTAATTGTACCTTCTCTCGAATTGGAGAGTAGTAGATCAAAGAAAACTGTTCCCGTGATGCCTACACCAACTAGAGAGGAAGCTAATAATGATGATCATGAAACTTCAAATCAAGTTACTACTGAACTTTGTAGGTCAAACAAAGCACGATCCGCACCAAAGTGGTACGGTAATCCTGTCGTGGAAGTCATGTTACTAGACCAAGGCGAACCTACGAACTATGAAGAAGCTATGATGAGCCAGATTCCGACAGATGGCTTGAGGCCATAAAATCTGAGATAGGATCCATGTATGAGAACAAAGTGTGGACTTTGGTGGACTTGCTCGATGATTGGCAAGCCATAGAGAATAAATGAATCTTCAAGAAGAAGACTGTCGTTGATAGTAACGTCACTATCTACAAAGCTCGAATAGTCGTAAAATGTTTTTGACAAGTTCAAGGAATTGACTACGATGAGACTTCCTCACTCGTAGCGGTGCTTAAGTCTGTCCGAATCATGTTATAAATTGCCACATTTTATGATTAAGAAATCTAGCAAATGGTCGTCAAAACTGCATAGCTTAAAGAAGAGTTGTAAATGATGAAACCAGAAGGTTTTGTCAATCCTAAAGGTGCTAACAAACTGTGCAAGATCCAGCGATCCATCTATGGACTGGTGCAAGCATCTCAGAGTTGGAATATACGCTTTGATGAGTTGATCAAAGCATATAGTTTTATAAAGACTTGCGGTGAAGCCTGTATTTACAAGAAAGTGAGTGGGAGCACTACAACCTTTTTGATAAGTATATGTGAATGACATATTGTTGATCGGAAATGATGTAGAATTTTCTAGAAAGCATAAAGGAGTGTTTGAAAGGAGTTTTTCAAAGAAAGACCTCGATGAAGCTGCTTACATATTGGGCATCAAGATCTATAGAGATATATCAAGACGCTTCATAAGAATTTTGATGAGTACATACCTTGATAAGATTTTGACGGGGCTCAAAATGGATCAGTCAAAGGAGTTCTTGCCTGAGTTGTAAGGTATGAAGTTGAGTAAGACTCAAAGTCCGACCACGTTAGAAGATAGAGAGAGAATGGAAGTCATTCCCTATGCCTCAGCCATAGGTTCTATACGATATGTCATGCTGTGTACCACACTTGATGTGTGTCTTGCTACTTATCTGGCAAAGAGGGTACAAGAGTGATCCAGGAGTGGACCACTGGACAACGGTCAAAATATCCTTAGGTCCCTTAAAGAGGACTAAATAATTATTTCTCGGTTATGGAGGTGATAAAGAGTTCGTCATAAAGAGTTACGTTGATGCAAGCTTTAACATTGATCCAGATGACTTAGAGTCTCAATCTGGATACATATTGAAAGTGGGAGCAATTAGCTAGAGTAGGTCCATGCTGAGTATTGTACACATAGAAATTTGCAGTATACATATGGATCTGAATGTGACAGACCCATTGACTAAACTCCTCTCATAAACAAAACATGATCACACCTTAAGTACTCTTTGGGTGTTAATCACATGGCGATGTGAACTAGATTATTGACTCTAGTAAACCCTTTGGGTGTTGGTCACATGGTGATACGTCTTTGTCGTATCTATAATTTTTGATTGTTCCATGCCAATATTATACAACTTTCATATACTGTTGGCAACTTTTTATACTATTTTTGGGACTAACATATTGATCCAGTGCCTAGTGCCAGTTCCTATTTATTCCATGTTTTTTGTTTCGCAGAAAATCCATATCAAACAGAGTCCAAACAGGATACAAACTGACGGAGATTTTTTTTTTGGAATATATGTGAATTTTGAGAAGTGGAATCAACGCGACACGATGCCCGAGGGGCCCACGAGGGTGAGGGGGGCGCCCCAGGGGGTCAGGTGCGCCATGGGCCCTCGTGGCCACCCCGTAAGGCGGTTGGTTCCCTTCTTTCGCTGTAAGAAAGCCAATATCCGGATAAAAAATCGTGTCCAAATTTCAGCCCAATCGGAGTTACGGATCTCCGAGAATTTAAGAAACGGTGAAAGGGCAGAATCAGGGAACACAGAAACAGAGAGAGACACAGAGACAGATCCAATCTCGGAGGGGCTCTTGCCCCTCCCATGCCATGGAAGCCAAGGACCAGAGGGGAAACCCTTCTGGCATCTAGGGGGAAGGTCAAGGAAGAAGAAGAAGGAGGGGGCCCTCTCCCCCTCTCTCCCGGTGGCGCCGGAATGCCGCCGGGGCCATCATCATGTGACGAAGATCTACGCGAACACCTTCGTCATCTTCACCAACATATTCATCACCTTCCCCCATCTATCTACAGCAGTCAGTCTCCCGCAACCCGCCGTACCCTCTACTTGAACATGGTGCTTTATGCTTCATATTATTATCCAACGATGTGTTGCCATCCTATGATGTCTGAGTAGATTTTCGTTGTCCTATCGGTAATTGGTGAATTGCTATGATTGGTTTAATTTGCTTGTGGTTATGTTGCTATCCTTTGGTGCCCATCATATGAGCGCGCGCGTGGATCACGCCATAGGGTTATTTGTATGTTTATAATACTATGTATTGGAGGGCAAGAGTGACAGAAGCTTCAACCTAGCATAGAAATTGATGCATACTGGATTGAAGGGGGACCAATATATCTTACTGCTATGGTTGGGCTTTACCTTAATGAACATTAGTAGTTGCAGATGTTTGCTAATAGTTCCAATCATAAGTGCATAGAATTCTAAGCTAGGGATGACATGCTAACAGTGGCCTCTCCCACATAAAATTGCTATCGGTCTAGTAAAGTAGTGAATTGCTTAGGGACAATTTCGCAACTCCTACCACCACCTTTCCACACTCGCTATACTAACTTTATTGCTTCTTTACCTAAACAGTCCCTAGTTTTTATTTACGTGCTCCTTATATTCTTGCAAACATATCCCGTTACACCTACAAAGTACTTCTAGTTTTATACTTGTTATAGGTAAAGCGAATGTCAAGCGTGCGTAGAGTTGTATCGGTGGTCGATAGAACTTGAGGGAATATTTGTTCTACCTCTAGCTCCTCATTGGGTTCGACACTCTTACTTATTGAAAGAGGCTACAATTGATCCCCTATACTTGTGGGTTATCAAGACCTTTTTCTGGCGCCGTTGCCGGGGAGTTATAGCGTGGGGTGAATATTCTCATATGTGCTTGTTTGCTTTATCACTAAGTATTTTTTATTTTGTGCTCTTGTTTTCTATATTTAGTTATGGGTAGGAAATGCAAAATACCAAAAAAATTACTTGTACCTACTACACCAATGGTTGAAGAACCACTCAAAATCTATCACACTCCTGAAGGTTTTTACTTGGATCATCTTCGATCACTATGTGCTCATGCTGAAACCCCAACTAGCTTAGTTGAGGGCAAATCTTTAGATGAGCATGCTTGTTATGTGCGACACCGCTTATCTCAAAAAGGGAAACTTTTACTGGATCAAATTCATCGTTTGCAATGCTATGCTTGGAATTTATGTAAAATATATGATTGTACTTGTTGTTCTAAAGACCCTAAGAAACACCTTCCTTACCAATGTGAGTTTAGTGATAATGGAATCGTATCTTTGTATACTAAGGGTGTTTTTGTAATTACTATGATGTTCAACAAATTGAAGAATTTGTTGCTTTTAGGGCTACTTGTGATATTGCTTCTTTTATTGAAGAGTGTGATACTGCTCTCTACAAATCTGAAAATTTGGCCATACTTATATATTGCTATGATAATTATGCTTCTAATCCTTATATTAAACCATATATTGAGGACTCCTCCGCTGTCCAAGAAGAGACTAATATTTTGCAGGAGTCTATGGAAGAAGGAATTGATGATGTCATGGGCTCATTGGATGAAATAGATGATGAGGAGAGCGAAAAACAAAAAGAGGAAGAGCGGATTAGATACCCATGCCCACCTTCTAACGAGAGTAACTATTCAACTCGTACAATTTTTTATTTCCCTTTGACGGTGTCCTGGACTAGGGGGTACTCACCACGTCGTCTCCCAATCTATTAGATTGGGCCGAGGACCCCCGTGGCCGTATACTCATGGGCCAGTTCGGACAGCTGCCGCATACAAGGAAGATTCCACAAGACTTGGCGATCAAGACAAGGACTTCTCCCCGCCGGCGTATTCGGCTAGGACTCTTGTTAACCTAGGCCTCTGGTGCATTATATAAACCAGGGGCAGGCTAGTCGATAGAAGAATCCAACATACAACAATCATACCATAGGCTAGCTTCTAGGGTTTAGCCTCCTTGATCTCGTGGTAGATCTACTCTTGTACTACTCATATCATCAATATTAATCAAGCAGGACGTAGGGTTTTACCTCCATCAAGAGGGCCCGAACCTGGGTAAAACATTGTGTCCCTTGTTTCCTGTTACCATCCACCTAGACGCACAGTTCAGGACCCCCTACCCGAGATCCGCCGGTTTTGACACCGATATTGGTGCTTTCATTGAGAGTTCCGCTGTGTGATCGACAAAAGGATCGATGGCTCGCTTGCATATCAACTGCGACTTCGGCATCTTCGTCACCAGCTCGACTGGTCACCTTGGTTCGACCAAGAATTCCACCCCGTGTTCGGATCACCATGTTCAGACGAGGGCCTTCATCAAACATCAACTCCGATCTCTATCAAGATCACGGAGGAATCATCCATGGAGCTCGGGGGCTCAACGTCAACATTGCCCTCAAGCGACTGTGCTATTTTTCTGGACAGCAAACTCGTATCTGCTGCCACCACCTCCTCGAGTATCGCTTTGACGATCGCTTTGGTGGAATTGTGCGGAATTGAGTCTACAACAACCATGGAAAATTTCGTCGAGTTCCGATGGAGGAATCTCTGGCAATCCACGATATACCGGAGCCCTGTCAAATCTGGATGGAAATTTGGATGTGTTTAGGGCATGGTGTCCAGCTTCTAGCTCGGACGTCCTTTGGAAGATCCAACCGTTGATCGGCTTCGGAATTCCTGTATCTACCACCTCTCAAAATTTCAGCTCGATCCGACCATCCAAACTCCGGGAACCTTCCGATTCGTGCATCACTTTTCGGATCTGTTTTCTGCGCGAAAATGAATCCGACCCGAGTTCATCTTTTCTATGAACAGGATTTCGGACATCCCTTTTGAAGGAAGTTTTGTATGGGGTCTTGTGTTTTGTTCCCGAACACATCCCACTAACTTTAAGATCTTTTGAACATGATCTTCAACATCATGCTGGTGTTAAACCAGTCCGGCAATATTACTCCACGGCTGCCGACCTGCGCTAAGACACGACGTCACTTTGTTGAGCCGAGCTCAACTTCTTCGGATCATCATCTCGTCAAGCCGAACAAGAGTCCGGCATCGCGGAGGATAAATCATCACCAACATCGCCGCCCCACGGATTACACGGAGCGGGCATACCGGCATCGCCGCACGGTTGCTTCATCAAGCCGGCATCGACCATGTCACGACCTGCATCGACAGGGCCGCACTATCGCTTCTTCAAGCTGGTGTCCATCACGCCGACCTACTTCGACATCTCGGCTGGACCGGGGGCTTTGCCATCTCTTCATCAACCTACTCCCGACACTTCAGCGTCACTAGCCGACCAGCTCCGTCACGTTAGCTGGGCCGAGGGCTTTGCCTCGGTGAGCCAACCTTTACCAGCATTGCCATGTCGTCGTTTTATCGCCCATCAGGCAATGGGTGTGCGGAGTGAGTCCCAATTTTGGGAATCACCTTCCTTCGGATTGCTACAACAAATAAACCAGGTGCTATCAATCCCTAATATTTTTTGCTTGTTTGGGTTCATTTTTTCCAAGGAATTATTAGTCTGATTTGTCCATCATATGTACACAGGTCTATCAAATGGTGGCCGCATTCAGGACAGTCGCATGGTGGTTCGGTCAGTTTCCGTACATAGTCCGGCGAACGCCGCATCCGGAGCTCGGACCGACCTGCGAATTCAGGCTTTGCCACGCCTTTACCGCATCACGCCGACGCCCTGCATCAACATTGACTTCGGCGCCAGGCCATATTTCTTTTATTACTCACTTTGCATAAATTATTCATTATGCAATGATTTTTTTTAATTATCATTATTACTATTATCTCCCGTTTGCACTATTTTTGTGCACAGGAAAATGATTCGGGGACTTCGGCGTCACTCTGCCGGTCTGCATCGACCGTGCTATGTCACCGCTTCGGCGTGTCGAGCTCTCCGCTCCTCCACCTCGGGACCGGCTTGGGGGATAGAACCTTGTCCCGCATCAAGCTCGGACTGCGAACACATTAACCAGCTAAGTCGCTTTCATTCTCAAAGCTTTAATTTCTAACTTGTGTTTGGTTCGACCAAGCGTTATACTTTTTTGGAAAAAAGTTGCTTGTGATTTTTTTCTTTTTTTCTTCCTTGTCCAAACTTTGTTTGTGACGCATAAATTCAGATACCCCATTTACTTGGGGGCTTCCTTTATGAAGTTTTTCCTGTTGCATATGATTATACTTGTACGGCTTCGTTCCTTGTTCGTGTATTACACCACAATATGCACCATACGGACTTAAGCGATTTGCAAGTTGGGTTGCCTCACTCCTGTGTTTACCCCTACGTTCCCGATTGTTCGGCTAGGGAGTAAAGGGAGCACCTCTGCGATTGTCACGATCGGGTCGCCCGAGCCGGACCTCAGACTGGGTGAAGCCGAAAGCTAGCGCTCTTATAGTTTTCAATGATGGTCGGCACACAACGGAACTCATGAGTACAAAAAATCTATTGCACAAGTCTCATAATAACAATGAGCACCGAAGAAAGGTATCGGTGGGGGTACTATTTTCTTCGAAGATGCTTCTTGCACTTCACACTAATATAGCATAAGTTCCCTGAGCGCGCTTTGTCTGTTACAGCCTTATGGCATGATTGCCTGGTTATTGGGAACACCGTCGATATTCTCGACCGATGGAGTACATAACACTTTTCGGTCCTTGACCGAAGAGGGAGAAGCCGACGGTCGGTTAAGACGCATTTAAAGTTCGGTTGCATAGATATGATATAAGTACTTTGGTACATGCAATCATTCTCCTACCCAAGTCACTTGGGGGCTCTTAAGTTTATTTGAGCCATTTTATAATAACTGTTCTTCTTCTTAGTCGTTGCAAAGTTTTATTATTATTATTTATCACTCCTTTTTTCGACACGAGTGTGCGGTCACTAGCCGGGGAGCCTAATTTCTCTCTCAAAAGCCGCTAGAGTTTAGTTTGCTAAACTGGCATGATGAGAAGTACTCCGCCCTCGGGATAGGAGGTTGAAGCCGTAGGCTGACCCGCTCGAAGTCTTGAGATAGGATGTATCATGTTAAAGCACGACAGAAGCACTTCTTTTTTCTAAGACCAATTTTTGGATTAGCACCAAACACTTGATATTGTTCGGACGTCATGTTTTTACTGACGTTTCTTGGTTTTCCAAGCTTTTTGGCACTTTTAAACTATTTGGGCTTTTCCAGCATTAGTCTCACAGTGCAACGCCGGACACCTTTTAGGGATTCGGCAAAAACGTTCTCAGATATTGCTATATATGCATCGGTTTCGAATTGTGTCTTCGGTCAATAGTTGGGTTGCCCGGCTCCTGCACTTGCTTCCTACGTTCCGTTTTGTTCGGCTAGGCGTGCAAAGGGAGAACCACTGCGATTGTGCTTCCAGCTCACATGGTTAAGCACCTCAGTGGAGAAAGCTGAAAACTGAGTGTCACAATAAGCGTAAACTGGTCAGCGATCCGATGACTATGTTAAATAACAGGCCGTTCATAACATTGGCCGAAGTGTTTACGGCTTGACCTCGACTGTTGCCGAACACTACCGGGGGCTATTAACTAGCCTCCCAAACTAAATCCTCGATATTTTGCTCTTACATTGGAGCTGAGGTTTTATGATCATGCTTAGCATGACAACCCGAAGAAAGGAACCGATAGCGGGACTATTTTCTTTGGAAGGCATTCCTTCTGTTAAACAGTAATATAACATATCTCTTCGTTTACCTTTGTTTATAAAACCGTATCGCCAGATTGCCTTGTTTGTCATCCTCATAAAGGCTTTATAAAGTAAGACAAACACTCCTTGGCTACTGGCCGAGGAGGTGGAAGCCGATGGTCGGTCAACAAAGTTTTGTACAATGCGGATCCGAGCATTAAATGACGTAAAGTACTTGGATACATAGAGTCATTACACACAATTTGTGATTTTACTATGGATATCGATCCTTAATTCGGCCACCCGTGCCCGCATTAAGGCTTGGGGGCTACTGGGCTTCGGGCTTATTATTTAAACATATTAAAGGGGCACATCGATCCCCTGATCTGGTGTTGCCACCCGACCTGTGTCTCGGGGGCTACTGCATTGCTTGTCCAATGCAGAAAATTTTATGTGCAATATAGTTTCCGAGGAGATTTTGATCCTCAGGTTGGTTGGTCGCACCCAACCTGAGTCTCGCGGACTGAGCACGCCACTTTTAGTGTCCCGAAGTATTCTGCCGAGCTAGGACTTGATCCTCAGGCCGATTTTGCAAATCGAACTGAGTCTCAGCGGCTACTGGGATATTGACAAAAATATTGACAAAAATCGGCCCACATTCGGGGTGGTGCACCACCTCGGAAGTAGTCCGGCATAAAGCTCGAGCGCTAGTGGCTGGCTCCATAGAGGGCATTTCCGGCATTAAGCTCGGCTAAGCTCCTTCAAACTTCTTTGAACCAAGGTGATTTATGACACCTCGGATACAGTCCGGCGTTGGAGTTCGGATATAGTCCGGCGTTGGAGCTCGGATACATAGTCCGGCGTTGGAGCTCGGATACATTCCGGCATTAGAGCTGGGAAGCGGTCCGGCGTTGGTGCTCGGCTGCAAAAGATACCTCGAATGCAGTCCGGTGTTGGAGCTCGGACGCAAGAGGACACTGCCTCCCGGGAACTACTTCAAACCCGAGGTGTGGCATAAAAATAAACAAGGCATTGATAAAGGCCGGAAACTTAAAGGGGCTCCTCGGATACCCGACGTGTAAACTCGTCGAATGCATTTCGGCGATCCTCAAGATCGAAGATGAGAAGATTTGTTGAACCAGTTTTCAAGACCGACGACCGAAGATGAAGAACAGTTTGGAAGAATCGAGGAGCGTCCCTAACTTGAAGACCGGTTCATGGGGCTACTGACGGTGTCCTGGACTAGGGGGTACTCACCATGTCGTCTCCCAATCTATTAGATTGGGCCGAGGACCCCCGTGGCTGTATACTCATGGGCCAGTTCAGACAGCTACCGCATACAAGGAAGATTCCACAAGACTTGGCGATCAAGACAAGGACTTCTCCCCACCGGCGTATTCGTCTAGGACTCTTGTTAACCAAGGCCTCTGGTGCATTATATAAACCAGGGCCAGGCTAGTCGATAGAAGAATCCAACATACAACAATCATACCATAGGCTAGCTTCTAGGGTTTAGCCTCCTTGATCTCGTGGTAGATCTACTCTTGTACTACCCATATCATCAATATTAATCAAGCAGGACGTAGGGTTTTACCTCCATCAAGAGGACCCGAACCTGGGTAAAACATTGTGTCCCTTGTTTCCTGTTACCATCCGCCTAGACGCACAGTTCGGGACCCCCTACCCGAGATCCACCGGTTTTGATACCGACACCCTTCATGCTTACCGAAGGATGATTTCTATGATTATTGTTATGATCCCGTTGATTCTTTTGAAATATCCCTTTTTGATTATGCTTGCTATGCTTGCGGCCAAGATGCCAATATGAATTATGCTTATGGAGATGAACTTTCTATAGTTCCTTATGTTAAACATGAAATTGTTGCTATTGCACCCACGCATGATAGTCCTATTATCTTTTTGAATTCTCCCAACTACACTATATCGGAGAAGTTTGCCCTTATTAAGGATTATATTGATGGGTTGCATTTCACTACTACACATGATGATTTTTATAGATATAATATGCATGTGCTTTCTGCTCCCACTTGCAATTGTTATGAGAGAGGAACTACATCTCCGCCTCTCTATGTTTCCAATATGATAAAATTGCAAGAAATTGTTTATACTATGCATTGGACTTTACTATGTGTGCATGAGTTGTTCTTTCATGACATGCCAATGCACAGGAAGAGAGTTATAATTCGTTGTTGCATGATATATGTTACTTTGTGCTCACTACTAAATCACAAATCATTGTTAATTGAAATTGGCTTTGATATACCTTGGGATCCGGGTGGATCCATTAGTTGAGCACTATATGCCTAGCTTAATGGCTTTAAAGAAAGCGCTGCCAGAGAGACAACCCAGAAGTTTTAGAGAGTCATTTATTTTTGTTGAGTGCTTTTATATATTTTAAAAAAATTAAAGAGGGGAACCCCAAACTTTTCAAAAAGGAAAGTGAAAGTGAGAGAGACAAGCATTGTTGAAGTGGGGGAGCTCCTTGAACTTTGTTCATGCTCACGAAAACTTTGTGAACCTTGATTACAGGAACTTCTCAACAAAAATAATTATCCCCTTGTACAATTCCATTGTATTATAAAAATAATGTGCCAAGATTTGCCTTTAGGATGTTTACATTGCTTGTTAGTTTGTGTGGTGCAAAACAGAAACTTTGGCTGTAGTGTGCGATTTTACATTTTTTACTGGAACGTCAAACGGTTCTGAAACTTTTGCACTGTCTTTCTATAAAACTATTTATTTTCCTATTTTTTCAGAATTTTTGGAGTACCAGAAGTATGGTCAATGTTCAGATTACTACAGACTGTCCTGTTTAAGACGGATTATGTATTTTTATGCATAGTTTGCTTCTTTTGATGAAACTATCGATTTCTATCAGTGGATTAAGCCATGGAAAAGTTATATTACAGTAGCTACAATGCAAAAGGAAAATATTAATTGGTTTGCAACAGTACTTAGAGTAGTGATTTGCTTTATTATACTAACGGATCTTACCGAGCTTCCTATTGAGTTTTGTGTGGATGAAGTGTTCGAAGATCGAGGATGTCTCGATGTGAGGAGAAGGAGGAGAGGCAAGAGCTCAAGCTTGGGGATGGCAAAGGCACCCCAAGTAAATATTCAAGGAGACTCAAGCGTATAAGCTTGGGGATGCCCCGGAAGGCATTCCATCTTTCGTCAACAAGTATCAGTATGTTTTCGGATTCGTTTCGTTCATGTGATATGTGCAAATCTTGGAGCGTCTTTTGCATTTAGTTTTCACTTTTATTTTATGCACCAAGCTGGTATGAGATAGTCCTTGGTTGATTTATAGAATGCTCATTGCACTTCACTTATATCTTTTGAGTATGGCTTTATAGAATGCTTCATGTGCTTCACTTATATCATTTGAAGTTTGGATTGCCTGTTTCTCTTCACATAGAAAACCACCATTTGTAGAATGCTCTTTTGCTTCACTTATATTTGTTAGAGCATGGGCATTTCTTTTGTAGAAAGAATTAAACTCTCTTGCTTCACTTATATCTATTTAGAGAGTTGACAGGAACTGGTCATTCACATGGTTAGTCATAAAATCCTACATAAAGCTTGTAGATCACTGGATATAATATGTTTGATTCCTTGCAATAGTTTTGCGATATAAAGATGGTGATATTAGAGTCATTCTAGTGGGTAGTTGTGGATTGTAGAAATACTTGTGTTGAAGTTTGTGATTCCCGTAGCATGCACGTATGATGAACCGTTATGTAACGAAGTTGGAGCATGCGGTATTTATTGATTGTCTTCCTTATGAGTGGCGGTCGGGAACGAGCGATGGTATTTTCCTACCAATCTATCCCCTCGGAGCATGCGCGTAGTACTTTGTTTCAATGACTAATAGATTTTTCCAATAAGTATGTGAGTTCTTTATGACTAATGTTGAGTCCATGGATTATACGCACTCTCACCCTTCCATCATTGCTAGCCTCTTCGGTACCGTGCATTGCCCTTTCTTACCTCGAGAGTTGGTGCAAACTTCGCCGGTGCATCCAAACCCCGTGATACGATACGCTCTATCACACATAAGCCTCCTTATATATTCCTCAAAACAACCACCATACCTACCTATTATGGAATTTCCATAGTCGTTCCGAGATATATTGCCATGCAACTTCCATCATCATCATATACATGACTTGAGCATTTACTGTCATATTGCTTTGCATGATGGTAACATAGCTAGCATGATGTTTTCATGGCTTGTCCGTTTTTTGATGTCATTGCTATGCTAGATCATTGCACATCCCAGTACACCGCCGGAGGCATTCATATAGAGTCATATCTTTGTTCTAGATATCGAGTTGTAATATTGAGTTGTAAGTAAATAAAAGTGTGATGATCCTCATTATTAGAACATTGTCCCATGTGAGGTTATCAAAATAAAAGTGGCCAAAGAAACCCCAAAAAAAGAGAGAGGCCAAAGAAGCCTACAAAAAAAAGAAAAAAGAAAAAATTAGAGAAAAAGAGAGAAGGGACAATGTTACTATCCTTTTACCACACTTGTGCTTCAGAGTAGCACCATGTTCTTCATATACAGAGTCTCTTGAGTTATCACTTTCATATACTAGTGGGAATTTTCATTATAGAACTTGGCTTGTATATTCCAAGGATGGGCTTCCTCAAACGCCCTAGATCTTCATGAGCAAGCAAGTTGGATGCACACCCACTTAGTTTCAGTTTGAGCTTTCATACAATTATAGCTCTAGTGCATCCGTTGCATGGCAATCCCTACTCCTCACATTGACATCAATTGATGGGCATCTCCATAGCCCGTTGATTATCCGCGTCGATGTGAGACTATCTCCTTTTTGTCTTCTCCACACAACCTCCACCATCATATTCTATTCCACCTATAGTGCTATGTCCATGGCTCACGCTCATGTATTGCGTGAAAGTTGAAAAGGTTTGAGAACGTCAAAAGTATGAAACAATTGCTTGGCTTGTCATCAGGGTTGTGCATGATTTGAAGACTTTGTGTGGTGAAGATGGAGCATAGCCAGACCATATGATTTTGTAGGGATAACTTTCTTTGGCCATGTTCTTTTGAAAGGACATGATTGTTTTATTAGTATGCTTGAAGTATTATTGTCTTAATGTCAAATGATAGACTATTGCTTTGAATCACTCGTGTCTTAATATTCATGCCATGATTAGATTACATGATCAAGATTATGCTAGGTAGCATTCCACATCAAAAATTATCTTTTTTATCATTTACCTACTCGAGGACAAGTAGGAATTTAGCTTGGGGATGCTGATATGTCTCTGTCATCTATAATTTTTTATTGTTCCATGCCAATATTATACAACTTTCATATACTTTTGGCAACCTTTTATACTATTTTTGGGACTAACATATTGATCCAGTGCCCAGTGCCCAGCGCCAGTTCCTGTTTGTTGCATGTTTTTTGTTTCGCAGAAAATCCATATCAAATGGATTCCAAACGGGATAAAAACTGACAAAGATTTTTTGGAATATATGTGAATTTTGGGAAGTGGAATCAACACGAGACGATGCCCCGAGGGGCCCACGAGGGTGAGGGCGCGCCCCAGGGGGTCAGGCGCACCCTGGGCCCTTGTGGACACCTCGTAAGGGGGTTGGTGCCCTTCTTTCGCCTCAATAAAGCCAATATCCGGATAAAAATCGTGTCCAAATTTCAGCCCAATCGAAGTTACGGATCTCCTCGAATTTAAGAAACGGTGAAAGGGCAGAATCAGGGAACGCAGAAACAGAGAGAGACAGAGAGACATATCCAATCTCGGAGGGGCTCTCGCCCCTCCCATGCCATGGAAGCCAAGGACCAGAGGGGAAACCCTTCTCCCATCTAGGGGGAAGGTCAAGGAAGAACAAGAAGGAGGGGGGCCTTCTCCCCCTCTCTCCCGGTGGCGCCGGAATGCCGCCGGGGCCATCATCGTGTGACGGAGATCTACACCAACACCTTTGTCATATTCACCAACATCTTCATCACCTTCCCCCATCTATCTACAGCGGTCCACTCTCCCACAATCCATTGTACCCTCTACTTGAACATGGTGCTTTATGCTTCATATTATTATCCAATGATGTGTTCCCATCCTATGATGTCTGAGTAGATCTTCATTGTCCTATTGGTAACTGGCAAATTGCTATGATTGGTTTAATTTGCTTCTGGTTATGTTGCTGTCCTTTGGTGCCCATCATATGAGCGCGCGTGTGGATCACACCATAGGGTTAGTTGTATGTTGATAAGACTATGTATTGGAGGGCAAGGGTGATAGAAGCTTCAACCTAGCATAGAAATTGATGCATACGGGATTGAAGGGGGACCAATATATCTTAATGCTATGGTTGGGTTTTACCTTAATGAACGTTAGTAGTTGTGAATGCTTGCTAATATTTCAAATCATAAGTGCATATAATTCCAAGTTAGGGATGACATGCTAGAAGTGGCCTATCCCACATAAAACTTGCTATCAGTCTAGTAAAGTAGGCAATTTCTTAGGGACAATTTCGCAACTCCTACCACCACTTTTCCACACTCTCTATACTAACTTTATTGCTTCTTTACCTAAACAACCCCTAGTTTTTATTAACGTGCTCTTTATATTCTTGCAAACATATCCCGTTACACCTACAAAGTACTTCTAGTTTTATACTTGTTATAGGTTAAGAGAACGTCAAGCGTGCGTAGAGTTGTATCGGTGGTCGATAGAACTTGAGGGAATATTTGTTCTACCTTTAGCTCCTCGTTGGGTTCGACACTCTTACTTATCGAAAGAGGCTACAATTGATCCCCTGTACTTGTGGGCTATCACACGGCGATGTGAACTATGGGTATTAATCACATGACGATGTGAACTAGTGGTGTTAAATCACATGACAATGTGAACTATGGGTGTTAATCACATGATGATGTGAACTATTGGTGTTAAATCACATGGCAATGTGAACTAGATTATTGACTGTAGTGCAAGTGGGAGACTCAAGGAAATATGCCCTAGAAGCAATAATAAAGTTGTTATTTTATATTTCCTTATTCATGATAAATGTTTATTATTCATGCTAGAATTGTATTGATCGGGGACCTAAATATATGTGTGAATACATTGACAAACATTGTGTCCCTAGTGAGCCTCTACTTGACTACACTACAAAAAAAATACACTTCCGTGATGATACGTGTTTGTCACAGTAGGTCACGTTTTCTGTCATGCATGTACGTCCATGACGATTTTATGACAGAATCAAGATAGTCATACCTGTGTTGTCGTAGAAGTGTTCCATGACATTACCAAAATTATCATCACGGAAGTGTCCACTTCCATGACGATAAATCGCGCATCACAGAAGTGCTTTCGTCAAGGGTGACCGACACGTGGCATCCACCGTAACGGAACGCCGTTAAGCTATCGGGTCGGGTTTTGGATCCGATAACCCGTTAACAGCCCCGACCAATGGGGATTTTCCACATGTAAAATCATCATTGGCTGGAGGAGACACGTGTCAGGTCCGCGTTGGCACAGGTGTCACTCATCCAATGGGCGAGACTCGCCTATGATATGTTGACACGTGGACCGGCCCATCAAGTTTAAATGGGCCGGCCCAACTGAAGGCCCACAAGGTTTTGCGGACCATAATGGGCCGGCCCAGCTAAAGGCCCATGAGATTTTGCGGACCATAATGGGCTGGCCCAGCTAAAGGCCCACAAGATTTTGTGGGCCATAATGGTCCGGCCCAGGTAAAGGCCCACAAGATTTTTGTGTGCCATAATGGGCCGGCCCAGATAAAGGCCCACAAGATTCTTGCGGATCATAATGGGCCAGCCAGCTAAAGGCCCACGAGATTTTGCCGACATTAATGGACCGGCCCAGCTGTAGGCCCACAAGATTTTGAGGACCCTAGTAGGCCAGCCCATTAACTGGCTGCCATGTTTTGGGCCAAATGTCGGCCCATATTTGATCCCGTCCATTAATGGCCTGCCATGCTCCGGGCCTAATAGTGGCCCATATGAGATCCGGCCCGTTAAAAGCCTACCACGTTCTGGGCCAAATTACGGCCCAGATCAGGTCCGACCCTTTAAGAGGCCTTGGGCTCAATTATGGCCCATATCAGATTCGGCCCGTCAACTAGACACTATGCTTTTGGGCCCACTTGCTAAAGGCCCACTTAGTAATTCGGCTTGATATTAGTTTTGGCCTGTTAAGGGCTCATTTAACATTTCGGCCCTATATTAATTTGGGCATGTTAAAAGCCCGTCATATAGTTGGGCCTAACTACGGCCCGGATTGCATCCGGCCTGCTCGCAGCCGGTATCTGATTGGGCCAAACAAGGACCGAGACAATTTTGGCCTATTAAAAGCCCGTGATTTGATTCGCACAATCATGGATCAAGGTTCATTTCGGGCTGCTGCCGGCCCGTGAGCTGTTCGGCACGTTTCACGCCCAACCTACATCGTGATTGCATGACGGCCCGATTATGTACCGTAATTTTACGGTTTGGCCGTTTTACTGCGAAGACGGGATATATATATACAGTAAAATAACTGCATCATCGTGAATAAGGAAAAACCTAGACTATACAATAAAGAAATTACGGCATATTATATCCACTGGGCATCAAAGTTCGCCACTATGATAATAAAGCACAAGCAGACAACAGTTTACATACATTGGGCATCAAAGATTGCCACCAGTGCAAGTAAACACGCCGACAAAATAATATACAAAACCGACAGCACTTCAATAGAGTTGAAGAAAGGTTAGCCCTGCTGGGGAGCTGCAGCGCAAGCAGCTGAGCAAGATGATGAGACTGCGCTTGTTCAACACTTATATCTTCCTCACTCTGAAAGATAAACAAGCAGACAAATGACAGGTTTTGCACATAAAAGTAGCAGTGCTAACAATTCATCACATTTCTTACTGATGAATAAAGTGACACAGTTTAAAATTGCATTAACACAATATGGTATTGTTCAGGTCAAGGCATGGCAGGAAATGACATTCTAAAGGAGTTGGCAGCTTCACGACGCCACTGGATTACAGATCAATAACTCATAAGTATCAATGGTTAGTGTGTTGTCAATTTATACCATTTCAGATTGGCAAATAAAGAGACGGTTTAAATAATAGTAGAATGATATGACATTGTTCATAGTTAAGACATTGCAGAATATGACATTGTGCTGTAGTGGGTAGGTTCACCACACCACTGGATTACGGATGAAGAAATAAGCATACATGCAGTGCGAAAGAAGATCACTTGCTTTGTATAATTTAATTTACATGGTATGAAGAAGGAACTTGGTTGTACAACTGAAAACTTAAATTGAGAAAGGACAAACTTTTGTTTATGAACTACATACTAAACTTTAAACAAGCAATT
This sequence comes from Aegilops umbellulata, assembly GCA_032464435.1. Taxonomy (NCBI): domain Eukaryota; kingdom Viridiplantae; phylum Streptophyta; class Magnoliopsida; order Poales; family Poaceae; genus Aegilops; species Aegilops umbellulata. The sequence goes on along the minus strand of CP136054.1, from coordinate 365,255,177 downwards.
TGATACAAACACCAAAAATAAACAGTTGTTGCAGTCATGCCTAACCAAATATATAGAACAAAGTTTGAGCTTGAGATGGACAAACTTACATTATTGGTGAAGACAGGATCTATAAAGGCCTTGTCCATGCTGATGGGGGGGGCAATTCAAGAAGTTTACCACAAAATCTTCTTCAAAAGCATTGCCTTTATTCTACATTTTGTTAAGAGTAAATATAGATGTGATAATATACAAAAAAATGGAGAATATTTAAGATAAGATGAAGAGTGATGCTACATAACCAAGTAGCTATAAATGTAAGTGCAGCGATACAGGCAGAAGGTGCAGCCAAGAGCAATGCATAGCTAAACTTCTTCAGTACCAACCTTATGGTAAGAGTAAATATAGATCTGATGTGTAGAAAATGGAGGGCAAAGAAAAATAAGCTGCAGAGTGATGGTACATGAACAACTACCTGTCATTATAAGTACACTGATAAAGGACAACATGTACTTACAATAACAATGCAGAGCTAAAAAACATTGGCATTGGATATATTCTACACTAATGTAACCATTCATACAGATCAGATAATTTGGATCGAACAATTGATAAGCAAGCTATCATGCATACTGCTGTCACATAATGAACCAGGTATGTATATAAGTACAGTAATATAGGACAACAGGTACTAACAAGAGCAAAGCAGCGGGCAACATATTTGCGATATCATGTCGTTCTTATCAAACCAGAATTCTTCTTCGAGCAGATTTCCTGCAAAAAAGATCCATAAGGCACATGCGGAAAAGTAGAAGTTCAAATTTTCATGTGATTTCATAGACAGCACCTCATCCTGGGAACGAGACCAGTGCATAACAAGGTTTTTCCATTCAATGTCTTCTAAATTTAGCACAGGAGACTTCACCGGAAACTCGTTTATAGACTTGCCATCAAAGTGTGATTTCCTCAGGTAACACCGATACTGCTGCAATGCTTCCTTGAAAATCACAAGCAAGCTTTGCTCGTCATGACTATCCAGATTGACTCTCGCCTAGTTACAAGAATGTATTGTAAATCATTGATGTGTTCAGTCAGCAGAAAACAAGAAAATAATAACCATGAATAATAGAACTTACACGTAAGTTGGACAGGAAGATGTGAAAATGGTGTTTGTCTTCACAATAATCTTCCCATGATGGGAATATATGCACGTAGTCCCTAACAACATTGAAAGCATTGTATTTTAAACTGGGAATAAATAGAATGGTGTTCCAATCTGCAGGAATTGGCCGTCTCTGCAGTTGGGATAGGTCTTCGGCCGGTGGACTTGCTGTACTTTTTGCCGGAGTGGGATTTTTCTGTGGTACAGCTGGTGCTATGGCAAATGAAATCGGTATACCTTCTGCTGGACTGCAGGTCCTATGTGGTGGGGCTAGTGGTGTGGCCAGTGAAGTATGGGTACAGTCTGCTGGAGTCGGTCCTATGCTTTGTGTCACTGGTTGTACAACCAATATAAGTGGGGTGCTGTCTGATTTCTCCGGCACCACCACGTTTTTCAAGGACTTTGCTGGTGCTCCTTCAGGTTCGGCAATCACCCTCTTCCTTTTTGATGTCTGATGCACAAGAACAGCATTTGAGTGAAAAACATGGTATGATGACAGAGGGAATATGTATTGATAATGGATGGGCATGGCATCTCGACATATATGATGAGTAAACTAAGCAGATGGCGGTGCAACAAAGTACAAGAAATGCAAGACAACATATGCAGGATACCCGCAATCAACAAAACATTGCCAAATTAGAATAGGCACCTTGATGGGTGTACAGGACAGGCCATCTGCCTTTGACTCCTCGAGGTTAGAATAGTCATTAGGATCATATTGTGAACAAGAATCAACAGGTAGGGAGCGTATGAGTTTCATTGCATCCAGAATGGCAGTCAATGCCTTGGTGCCAATTTTGTAAGTCATTGCAGTGTTTAGCTTCAAGAGTGTACTACTGCTAGTGCGACACAAAGCAGCTACACAGATCATAGTGTAGATATAACGGGAAAACCTTAAGCATCAGAGTAAAATCAGCAAAGTGGAACTTGCTGGAATATATGTGCTAGTATTGCCGGTACGGCTAGAAAGGCTTATGATACCAGCTCTCTTCAAGTGAATGTGCGGTACTGTTAATATCAGTGTAACTCTCAAAGGCGACACAACTCCCCGCATTTCCTTGCTATTCTTATAGGATTCAAGTGGGCAGGTGAGGGAGTCCTGGATTAGGGGGTGTTCGGATAGCCGGACTATACCTTCAGCCGGACTCCAGGATTATGAAGATACAAGATTGAAGACTTCGTCCCGTGTCCGGAAGGTTCTTTCCTTGGCGTGGAAGGCAAGCTAGGCGTGCGGATATTCAAGATCTCCTACCAATGTAACCGACTCTGTGTAACCCTAACCCTATCCGGTGTCTATATAAACCGGAGGGTTGTAGTCCGTAGGACGAACACATCATAACCATCATCATACCTATAGGCTAGCTTCTAGGGTTTAGCCTCCTTGATCTCGTGGTAGATCTACTCTTGTACTACCCATATCATCAATATTAATCTAGCAGGAGTAGGGTTTTACCTCCATCGAGAGGGCCCGAACCTGGGTAAAATAAAGTGTCCCTTGTCTCCTGTTACCATCCGACCTTGACGCACAGTTCGGGACCCCCTACCCGAGATCCGCCGGTTTTGACACCGACATTGGTGCTTTCATTGAGAGTTCCTCTGTGTCGTCGCCTTTAGGCCCGATGGCTCCTTCGATCATCAACAACGATGAGGTCCAGGGTGAGACTTTTCTCCCCGGACAGATCTTCGTCTTCGGCGGCTTCGCTCTGCGCGCCAACTCGCTTGGCCATCTAGAGCAGATCGAAAGCTACGCCCCTGGCCATCAAGTCAGGTTTAGAAGCTTAAACTACACGGCAGATATCCGTGGAGACTTGATCTTCGATGGATTCGAGCCATAGCCAAGCGCGCCGCACTATCCCGAGGGGCATGATATAGCTCTGCCTCCGAACAGTGTCCTAGAGGCCGCATACGCTCCGGCCCCGATCCTCGAATCGGAGCCCGCTGCGTCCTTTGAGGGTGAACGGTTGGACGTCACCTTGGAGGCTGCGATCTTAAAAGCCATTGAGCTGAACGCAAGCCCCGCACTCCGCATAGCCCATGACTCCGAGGAGCCGTATTCTTCTCCGAACTCTGAGGCTCCCGCGCCCCTGCCAATCGAATCAGATTGGGTGCCTGTAATGGAGTTCACCGCCGCGGACATCTTTCAATGCTCACCTTTCGGTGATATCCTGAATTCTCTCAAGTCTCTCTCTTTGTCAGGAGAGCCCAGGCCGAACTATGGCCTGCGAGGTTGGGATTCGGACGACGAAGAAATTCAAAGCCCACCCACCACCCACTTAATAGCCACTGTCGATGATATACCCGACATGCTCGATTTTGGCTCCGAAGACTTCGACGGTATGGACGACGAAGGAGGAGACGAACAAGAACCAGCACCTGTAGGGCGCTGGACAGCCACCTCATCATACGACATATACATGGTGGATGCTCCAAAAGATGGAGACGGCGATGGAACAGCGGAGGATGGCACCTCGAAAAAGCCTCCAAAATGCCGGCGTCAGCGGCGCCGCTCTAAATCCCGCCACAGCAGAAATGGTGATTCCGGCACGGGAGATAGTACTACCCCGAACAGCGCCGAAGAACACCAAAACCAGCAAGATTCGACGCAGGAAGATGGAGAAGACCGCCCTCACAAGGGAACGGCAGAGCGAGAGGTCGAGGATGATAACTACATGCCTCCCTCCGAAGACGAGGCAAGCCTCGGCGACGATGAATTCGTCGTACCATCAGACCCTGCCGAACAAGAGCGCTTTCAACGCAGGCTTTTAGCCACGGCAAACAGCCTAAAGAAAAAGCAGCAACAGCTTATAGCTGATCAAGATCTGCTAGCTGACAGATGGACTGAAGTCCTTGCGGCCGAAGAGTACGAACTCGGACGCCCCTCCAAGAATTATCCCAAGCGCAGGCCATTACCCCAATCAGAGGAGGAAGCACAAGACATGGCAGATCGGCCACCTCGCGGCCGCGACAGAGAAGCCTGTAGAACATTCAAACAAACCATGCCCCGCAGATGCTTCACCAAGGCACGGAAAAACGAGCCAGACCTGCGAGACATCCTGGAGGACAAAGCAAGGCAAACAAGATCTATCTATGGATCGCGCGGACGCCTGACGGCACGTGATAATTTTCACCCCGGACATAATAAATCTGGCCGGGCCGAACACAATAGGCACAGCTCCTCCGAACTGCGTCGTGACATAGCCCAGTACAGGGGCGCCGCACACCCACTATGCTTCACAGACGAAGTAATGGATCATAGAATCCCAGAGGGTTTCAAACCCGTCAATATCGAGTCGTACGATGGTATGACAGATCCTGCAGTATGGATTGAGGACTATCTCCTCCACATCCACATGGCACGTGGTGATGATTTGCACGCCATCAAATATTTACCCCTTAAGCTTAAGGGACCAGCCCGACACTGGCTTAACAGCCTCCCAGCGGACTCGATCGGCTCTTGGGAGGACCTGGAGGCCGCATTCCTCGATAACTTTCAAGGGACCTATGTGCGGCCACCAGACGCCGACGACCTAAGCCATATAATTCAGCAGCCAGAAGAATCGGCCAGACAATGCTGGACACGGTTCCTAACAAAGAAAAATCATATAGTCGATTGTCCGGATGCAGAAGCCCTAGCGGCCTTCAAACACAACATCCGTGACGAATGGCTGGCCCGGCACCTGGGACAGGAGAAGCCGAAATCAATGGCAGCCCTCACGACACTCATGGTCCGCTTTTGCGCGGGCGAGGATAGCTGGCTAGCTCGCAGCAATAACTTATCAAAGAAGCAAGGTAATTCGGATACCAAGGACAAAGGTGGCAGGTCACGACGGAACAAACAGAAACGCCGCGTTAGCAGCGACAGTAATGAAGATACATCAGTAAATGCCGGATTCAGAGGCCATAAATCCGGTCAGCGGAAAAGGCCATTTAAAAAGAATACCCAGGGCCCGTCCAGTTTGGACCGGATACTCAACCGCTCGTGCCAGATTCATGGCACCCCCGAAAGGCCAGCCAATCACACCAATAGGGATTGTTGGGTGTTTAAGCATGCAGGCAAGTTAAGAGCCGAGCACAAAGACAAGGGGCTGGACAGCGACGACGAGGAGGAGCCCAGGCCGCCGAACGACAATGGACAGAAGGGGTTTCCCCCGCAAGTGCGGATGGTGAACATGATATACGCGACTCACATTCCCAAGCGGGAGAGGAAGCGTGCACTACAGGACGTATACGCGATGGAGCCAGTCGCCCCAAAATTCAACCCATGGTCCTCTTGTCCGATCACCTTCGATCGAAGGGACCACCCCACTAGCATCCGTCACGGCGGTTTCGCCGCATTGGTTCTTGACCCAATCATGGACGAATTTCACCTTACAAGAGTCCTCATGGACGGCGGCAGTAGCCTGAACCTGCTTTACCAGGATACAGTGCGGAAAATGGGCATAGATCCATCAAGGATCAAGCCCACAAGGACGACCTTTAAAGGCGTCATCCCAGGTGTAGAGGCCAATTGCATAGGCTCCATAACACTTGATGTGGTCTTCGGATCTCCGGACAACTTCCGAAGCGAAGAGTTAATCTTCGACATAGTTACGTTCCGCAGTGGCTATCATGCTCTGCTTGGACGAACCGCATTCGCTAAATTCAATGCGGTGTCGCACTACGCATATCTCAAGCTCAAGATGCCAGGCCCTCGAGGTGTAATCACGGTCAGCGGAAACACCAAACGCTCCATCCGTACGGAGGAGCACACGGCGGCCCTCGCAGCGGAAGTGCAAAGCAGCCTCTTAAGGCAACTCTCAGGTCCGGCCGCTACAAAGCCGAACAAAGCAAAACGCGCCCGGAATAACCCGCAGCAAGACCGACTGGCGCGTTCGGAGCACGCGTAGCAATACGGCCCCAACCCCAGCCATCGCTACATAGCGGAGCTAGTACCTCGAGTACACAATTACGCCCTTAAAATTCCATGGGCATAGGGGAAGGGGCACATCAAACGGCATGCCAACAATACGGCGTCAAACTTACTAGGGGCTGCCGGATTCTTCTTTTCTTTCAGGACTCCATACTCTGGATAAAGTGTTCGGCCTTGCTGCCGCACAGACGATACAAGACCCAGGAAAGCAGACAAAACAACGCTGCATCATGGAACTCTCAGGTGGTCTCTATTTCAAGCGATATATCTGTTTCTAAATTCCGCGGCCTGTGCCTGGTCAAGACATGTTAAATAGTCTAAAAATTCTTTTTTTATCGCACTACTTGTATCGTTCGGCTTGAATAAACAGCCTCCTTATAAATAATGCATAGCTTTTTTGTCTATTTTTTGCATTATCTTCTTTTAATATACATATGTTTATTCAATAACATGATCGCACCCGTACACCATGGTACGGCAAACCACGCCAGGGGCTTTATTACCCTTCTATCTGGTGTGAGAAGTCCGTCCACTTTCACAAGTGCGGCACCCCGAACTTATAGCATTATATGCATCGGCTCCGAGTCATGATTTTGGTCATATGTTGGGTTTGCCCGGCTCCTATGTTTTGGTGCCTTACGTTCCGCTATATCGGCTAAGGTAGCACTAGGAGAACCACTGCGATTGTGCCCCACATCAGGTGGGCGAGCACCTCAGTGGAGAAAGCTAAAACAGACTGTCATGATAAGGCGTGAGACCGGTCGCTGTTCGAGAGGTTTTTCGAGTCCTTAAAGGCTTAAGCCGCTTCGAGCGAGGAGCTGGTTAAGTCCGGCCAAAGGCATGGATAGCACCCCGAATTCGGCCTTCCAAACTAGGGGCTTCGCCGAAATTTAAGATTATAACGTTCTATGGCTAAGTGAGAGTGTTCAAGCATTATAGTCTGATTGCCTAGTTCGCTGTGCTGAGCGCCTCCCTCGAAGGACCCAACTATGGGAACAAGAGCCCTCAGGTTTATCCCGAACACCCCAGCACTAGTGGCATGGGGGCAGAAGCCGACGACTGGCCATCTCTCAATTTTTGATAAACAGCCGCACAGAAAATAATATTTTAAATTAAACAAGCATTTCTTAGCGCATATGAACAAGTTTTCAGCGCAACAGGACACAAACGAGCGAGTTTATTTAAAAATTACATCTTTAGCAAATTCATCCGCGACAAGGCGGGCTCCGGCAAGAACTTCCTTGTAGTAGTTCTCGGGCTTGCGATGCTCCTTCCCCTACGGCGGCCCGTCCTTCACCAGCTTCTCTCCGTCCAGCTTACCCCAGTGTACCCTTACACGGGCAAGGGCCCTCCGGGCACCTTCAATGCAGACGGAGCGCTTGACGAGTTCAAGCCATGGACAGGCCTCCACCAGCCGCCGTACTAGCCCGAAATAGCTCCCAGGCAGGGCCTCTCCAGGCCACAGCCGAACTAATAAGCCCTTCATGGCATGTTTGGCCGCCTTGTGGAGCTCGGCCAGCTGTTTCAGCTGATCGCTCAAGGGCACAGGGTGTCCGGCCTCAGAATACTGAGACCAGAACACACTCTCCGTCGAGCTGCCTTCTTCAGTATGGTAGAACGCGGCGGCGTCGGATGCGCTGCGGGGAAGATCGAAGAACGCCCCTGGAGAACTCCGGAGTCGGGTAAGTAATAGGTAATTTACTTTTATATTCCTACTTTGCATTGAGAATGCCTTACCCGCTGCTATCTTTTTTACATCCTCCAACTCTTGGAGGGCCTTTTGGGCTTCGGCCTTGGCACTCTTGGTGGTCTCAACAGCCGACGCGAGCTCGGATGCTTGCGTTTTTGCCTCAAGCTCCAAACCCTCATGTTTCTTCATGAGAGCTTGCAGCTCTTGCTGCACCTCGCCGACTTGGACCCCAAGCCTTTCTCGCTCGGCGCGCTCCTCGGCCGCTTTCTTTTCGGCCTCAGCCAGCGCCTGCTTCAGGGTTGCCACCTCAGTTGTGGTCCCTACAATAAGCAGTACAATCCTGTTATTTCTTTTTGCAATCAAGCCTCTCTATAGGCACCTTTTTTAAGGGGTATTTCTTACCTTCCTTTTCCTCGAGCTGCCTTTTGGCAAGGCCGAGCTCTTGCTCGGACCGCCCGAGGTCCTTTTTAAGGACTTCCACCTGCGCAGTCAGTGCGGCGGTGGACAGCAGGGAAGCCTGCATACGCATATTTGACCTTTTATTGTTAGACTCCTGCGAAATTTACTAGATCCTCTATTCGGCTTTTCTTTTCCGAACACCGAACAGAGCATCAGGGGCTACTGTCTATGCGGTAAATAATTTAACACATTTTCTGTTTACCTTGAAGCCTGTCAGAAGGCTAGCGCAAGCTTTAGTCAGTCCGCTCTTGGCGGACTAAACCCTTTGGATTACCGTACTCATAACAGTACGGTGCTCCTCCTTGATGGTGGCGCCCTCAAGCGCCGCCAGCAGATTGTCCGGTGCCTCTGGTTGGACAGAGGTCGCCGGCTCAGACGGCGTACTCCTCTTGGAAGGAGTTCGCCTACCGCGTACCGGGACTGTTGAGTCCGGAGCGGTGTCCGGCACAAAGCCGGACTTGGAGCCCTGGGGGGTTTCATCCCCTTTACTCTTGGGGTCCGGAGGATTGCCTTGCGGCTCCTCCAGGACCACTTCCTCCTGCCCTGTTTGGCGGGGAGCCACTTCGGAGTCGTCCGTCCCGCTGGGGGAGACTGCGGGCGGGACAGAGTTTATGTCCGATGAATCCAGGGAGCCGCTCGACGAATCGTCGAGTCTGGCCCGGGGCGGGCTGCATAAATAACATTCGACATTAGGGTAAGCTGCGCACTTGAAGATACTATGAGTCATTCTGGTATGTAAATACTTACGATATCGCCGGACGCTTGGTTCTGTCCGGCCACTCCTCTCCGCCCTCTTCGGCGTCGAGGGAGTAGTCCGGCGGAGGGGTCTTCCTTTTCCTCGACCCCTCGGCCTCCCTCGTTGGGGTGGCCTTCTTCTTCTTCGCTCCCCTCGCTGGAGGGGGAGAGCTTCCTTCTTCCTCCTCCTCGTTTTCACGAGAGGAGGGCGTCGCAGACTCGCCAGATGACGAGCTCGACACCACCATATTGCGGGCACTCTTTCGAGTCCCGGTGGTCTTCTTCTTCTTGACCTTCTTCTCCGGCACCACATAAGGCGCCAGGGCCAGCAGCTTCTCTAGGAGAGCTGGTGCTTGGTCTTCGGACAGAGGAGTCGGACAGTTGATTGGTCCGGCTATCTTCAGCCACGCCTGTCAAAGGCAAAGGGAGTTTTTTAGATCCCACATGGAGTTAATCTATGAAGAAGAGCTTAAATGAACCTGTAAAAGGTATAGATGGCTTACCTCACGAGCGTCGCGCTGCGAGCTGTATCCGCGATCCTCGGAAGCGGATGTGGGGCACTCGGCGCCTTTGTTTAGCACCTTCCAGACGTCTTCATACGTCGTGTCGAAGAGCCTATTGAGGGTTTGGTGCTGCGCCGGGTCAAATTCCCACAAAGTGAAATCCCGTTCTTGGCACGGGAGGATCCGGCGGACGAGCATGACCTGGATGATATTAACATGCCGGATTGGCTTGTTCATCAGGGACTGGATGCAGGTTTGCAGTCCGGTCACTTCTTCTTTGTTGCCCCACGATAGGCCCGTCTCTTTCCAGGACATGAGCCGCGTGGGGGGTCCGGATCGGAACTCAGGGGCCGCGACCCATTTCGAGTCGTGTGGCTCGGTGATGTAAAACTACCCTGCCTGCCACCCCTTTAAGGACTCCACAAAGGAGCCATCGAACCAGAGGGCGTTGGCCATCTTGCCGGCCATAGCACCTCCGCACTCCGCCTGGGTGCTGGACACCACTTTGGGCTTGACGTTAAAAGTCTTAAGCCAGAGGCCGAAGTGGGGGCGGATGCGGAGAAAGGCCTCACAACGACGATGAACGCCGATATGTTGAGGACAAAGTTTGGGGCCAGATCGTGGAAGTCCAGGCCGTAGTAGAACATGAGCCCCCGGACAAAAGGGTGGAGTGGAAAACCCAGTCCGCAGAGGAAGTGGGGAAGAAAAACTACCCTCTCATTGGGCCTTGGGGTGGGAAGAAGCGGCCCCGCCTCGGGAAGCCGGTGCGGGATGTCCTTGGACAGATATCCGGCCTTCCTAAGCTTTTTGATTTGACCCTCCATAACGGAGGAAGCCATCCACTTGCCACCCGCTCCGGACATCGCTGGAGCAGATTAGGGAAGAAAGAGCGGACTTGGGCGTTGGAGCTTGAGTGCGCAGGAGATGGATGGGCAAAGGAGGAAGAAGGCGTAGGTGAAAGAGGTGGATCTTTGTCCCCTTATGTAGGTTGATGTCGTTATGCGTCCCCACCTACCTAATAAAACTCGCTTGCCGCTCAAGCGCCGTGGTAAATGGCACGGTTGGGTTACCCGCGTCCGTATTAATGAGAATCCCGTTAAAAGGGGCACACGATCTCTGCTTCGACAAGACGTGCCAAGGAAACCGCCTCGTTGAACGTGCTGCGGTGGAACAACAAAAAATAATCTATACAGAAGGCTTGGTCGCAGTGTTATGGCGCACTGCGGAATACGTCAGCAGATTTGATTTGTGTTTGTATTATTCTCTGTATGGCAATACGTGGAAACTTGTTTTGCAGAGCCGGACACTGTTTTGGGTGTTTATTATCTTCTTGAAGAACTTGGAGGAGGAACCCGCCTTGCAATGTCGAAGACAATTTGCGCGCCGGACTCGTCGTCATTGAAGCCTGGTTCAGGGGCTACTGAGGGAGTCCTGGATTAGGGGGTGTTCGGATAGCCGGACTATACCTTCAGCCGGACTCCAGGATTATGAAGATACAAGATTGAAGACTTCGTCCCGTGTCCGGAAGGTTCTTTCCTTGGCGTGGAAGGCAAGCTAGGCGTGCGCATATTCAAGATCTCCTACCAATGTAACCGACTTTGTGTAACCCTAACCCTATCTGGTGTCTATATAAACCGGAGGGTTGTAGTCCGTAGGACGAACACATCATAACCATCATCATACCTATAGGCTAACTTCTAGGGTTTAGCCTCCTTGATCTCGTGGTAGATCTACTCTTGTACTACCCATATCATCAATATTAATCTAGCAGGAGTAGGGTTTTACCTCCATCGAGAGGGCCCGAACCTAGGTAAAATAAAGTGTCCTTTATCTCCTGTTACCATCCGACCTTGACGCACAGTTCGGGACCCCCTACCCGAGATCCGCCGGTTTTGACACCGACAGCAGGCCACTACAAATCCTATTCCTATGTTTACAAGATCCTACGAATCAAAGAGGCTCAAAGTGTCCATCACAACCGACTGTATAGACCTCTACACTGCAAATGTCCCTGCTCATCTTCAGTACAAGGAACATACTGTACTACTATCATACTCCCTCCTTTCCAAAATATAAGTCTTGGTAGAGATTTCCACTATGGATCACATACAGATGTATCCAGATACATTTTAGAGTGTAGATTCACTCATTTTGCTCCATATGTAGTCCATGGTGGAATCTATACAAATACTTGTATTTAGGAACGGAGAGAGTACATATTAAAGAAGAACGGAAGAGGAACATGGTAAATAAGAGCAAGCAGATTTTGGATAATAAAATGTTGGTTGCACATTGCCCACACATGATGAACCAGAGCGCATTAAGAATGCAACTCCCAGCTATCTCTCGACCATTTCAGGCGGTTGGATGAAGATCCTACGTCTCCTAACCCTTCTTCTTCCTCGTCTCTGATTCTTCCCATACAGAACACCGCCGGCCCCCACCACCTGTGTTCCTCCGCCACCCCCACCCCCACCCCCGCCCCAACCCCCACCTGCGTCGAGTTTTCTTCGTTCGACGAGGCCCCACAACCACCTGAGCCCCTTCGATCGCACCGGCGAACTCCGGCGAGCTCTGAAAAATCGACTGACCCAATTTTGAAATTTAGTCTACTGTGATTTAACTAGTGTGGAATATAAAAAGGGAAAACCATAAGCATTGGGAGTATAGTGTTGAGCGTGACATGACGGATCTAAAGGTGCAAACCGGACAAAGGCAACTTCGCAACCAAGACAAGAAATCAGAGTAAAGCAGTGGCGATCTATTTTCTTGCTGCGATAAATAAGTTGAGCAGATACGAAAGAGTACCGCCTCTGGTGCGGCGCCGTGTACGCATCTTCTGAGAATTTGACGGTGTTGCGGTAGCGATGGTTGTCGGCGGCATGGAAGAAGATCTAGGAGGGTACACGGTGGTGGCGGGGCGCGGTAGACGAGACAGTCATAGGAGCGGCGTCGGCAAGGTGGACAACGGCGGGGGTGAAGCGAGAGGACGGGATGCAAGGATGAGAGAGGCCGATCTCTTGTAATTGACGGCGGCATCAGGGTATCAGCTCCGCCATGATGGAGGAGGACGGCGGTGGATGGGGTGGCGGACGGCGGCAGACGGAGGAGGGTGGGGTGGAGAGGGTGTTTTGGCGCCCACGGAGTACGAATGGGGAAAAGGGAGGTAGAGAGGAAGGGGGGAACCATGTATTCAGGGCGCGCTTGTCTCAAATGCGAGGAAATTTACAAACTTAGCCGTCGTTTCAAATTTCTACTACATCACAACAACATTAGTCGGTTGGGATAGGACGGTAATCTCGCATACACCGAATATTTGTCGACGAGAGTTTGTTTTTGGCGCCCACCGTGTATGAATATGAATCGGGGAGGCAATCGATTTCGGCCGAGGACACACTGTGTTTTGGCGCCCACCATGTATGAATCCGGGTGAGAGGCAGTTACGTCACGTTTGGGTAAAATTACAAACCTACCCCTATTGAAACCTATAGAAATCCAGCAGATATGCTTTGCGTGGCAGGGATAGGCAGTAGAGATTTCCATCTCGTAGATTTTGGTTTCGGGCGGTTACTGCGACTTTCCCCGCTTCGTTCAAATTTTGCAGAGTGCGCGTTTACCGTGCCAACTCAATTCGAATCCCGTTTGTATTCTATTTTTTCGGGCGGGATCCATTTTTAATTAGAATTACATTCTATATACATCATTTTTTTAATATATACTTTCAAAAGCACAACAAAGGATTCTGCTCCTTTATATGTATAATATGATTTACAAATACAATGATCTCGAAATCTTAAGGTTGAATTCGAAAAAAATTAACCAAATTATGTTCTACAAAAATGTATGGATCAGTAATATCTACATATTAAATAACATATATGTGCGTGAATTCATATGAGTATGCATGTTTGATAGATCAATTTTGGTTCGAGTATGGATTACATGTATCATCATCTCGAATTCCAATATTTGAATCCCTTTTTTGTTCACTCCTTTCACGCCCATCTCTCTCGCATGCATGCTCCTTCAGGTAGCTATCACTCTCTTTTCTCGAGCTCACCCGCACGCTCACTTCATGTTTCTCCTATCCTCGCAAACATGGTCTCTCGACGTCTCCCTTGAGAAGTGTCACACTCTCCCTATCATTATACATTACACGGTTTTCATTATCTCGCATGTCTCTACTGTTCTCTGGTATCACTCGGTACCTAAGCTTTCTTTTTCACCGCCACACACAGTCTCCACTCGTCTTTCACTTTGTCTTTCTCTCTATGGGATTCTCTCACACACCCTATATGTCTCAACATATAACTCATACCACTAAAATTACTCTCTCTCTCTCTCTCTCATGTAGACACAACATTTGTTGCGGTCTCCTTTTCGTCTCCATCCCAGACTGACATTATTCATTTTTTACCGATCAGACAACCCCGACTACCGTCTCCTCTCTCTCTCTCTCTCTCACAGACACACACAACTCCTGCTTCCACTCCCCTTCCCGACTATCGTCTCTATCTCACACACACAAAACTCTCGCTTTCGCACCCCGACTCGTATTTCTCTCACAAACATTTATCGACTAGCTAGCCTCTAGATAGGTTTATACACCCGCACACTCGTGCTTCCACCATCGCATACATGTCTCTCTCCCGCTCCTTGTATCTATGTAGATTTTTCTTCCCTTCTTGAGACACACCCTCTCGATCGTGCACACACACACTATCGCCTCATTTTAAGCTGATACCTATCGCACACACACTCCTTGTGTCTTTGTCACACATGCACTCCGTCCTCCTCCACTCTCCCTCTCTCTCACACACACATGGGCTTTTTGCAACAACTAGCAAGATGCCCATGCGTTGCACGGAACATCAAGATGCATTTGTATGAGTAGTTTATCTTGTGGGGGAAAAGGATGAATGAGGGAAGGCCTTATTTGCAAATGTGGAGAGGGGTGTGGGTATCTTTTTGCAAAATTGCCATAGTTTCCTTCCTATCCGTCAGATATAGATCGGACGGCCTATATTGCAGGATGGCAGGCACACGATCATCACCGACAATGCTTTTTATAAGAGTATGGATAAAAAATAGAGTTGGTGATGATGGTGGGCCTGCCATCCTGCAATGTAGGTCGTCCGAATTATATCTGACGGATAGGAAGGAAAATATGGCAATTTACCCACACTCTTCACCACATTTGCAGATAAGGCCTTCCCTCGTTCATCCTTTTCTCCCACAAGATCTTGATGTTCCATGCAACGCACGGGCATCTTGCTAGTAAGAGTAGAAATTAGACATATACCACTTCTCGAATATTGAAACCAACAACATTCCTCCCTTATCTCATCAAAACCGCCAAAGGAATATATTTTGAGTGAAACATAACATATTTTTAGTGATATACGTATTTCAAAACTAGAATTTTTTTCTATCAAATCGGTGAATATGTATTAATCTACTTTGATCGTGTGGCAACGCATTGGCACATTGCTAGTAGTTATTATAATTTTTTGGACACCAGACAAACGGTGGAGTACATATACGAAGAGAAGAGGCGCACGCACACAGTCGGCCTCTTGCTGTCTCGCACACATGAGTGTTACGTAAAGGTGACGTGAACAAATAAAGCCTAAAACCCTAGGTGCACGATTGCTGCATTCGCGGGTACCGGGTACGTGGTGGAGCACCTTTGTAGGAATAGTCAGCTCGCGTGATAATTTGATCTGTAGGAGTTGATGGTCGGGACCATAGGTCAACGACTTGGAACGCGGTGGCTCGCCAGTTGCCACAGATCGAGTAGCCACGTTTAAAATATCATTTTTTTAGCGGGGTTAAGAGTTCTGATTTTGAATGGCGCGCTATAAGTAGTAAGTAGTTTTTAGAACGCTTGGTATGGTGCAAAAATGGAATTCATAGTACTACGTACCTCCTTGGCGTATGGTTGTATGGGTTTTTTTTTGCGATGGAGGTTGTATGGGTTTATGTTGCGAGATGTTGAACCTGGTAGTTCTAGGGCAAATACTATGGTTTAGATTTAGATGCCGGTTTTCAGTAATGAAGATCGAAAGGGGAAACCCTTCTTTGATTAAAAAACTACGACCTCCATTCTGGTTTACTAGTCCCCATCGTACTTTGGGTCAAAGTTTGTCCACAAATTTTACTTGTAAAATGTGAATGGAAAACGAGATTTTGTTATACCCAAACAAAAAAGGACTAGAGGGAGTGATTGCTCTGACACGGACGGACCTCTCATAGCACAGGCATTGAACCGGCGCGCCGGCCAAGAGGGCCGCACTCGCTGCAGGCCCGACTGAGAACGCCTCCTCGCCGTGTGCAACCATCTTAAGACTACCCCGCCTGCCTTCATTGAATCCGCACGTGTGCTGGCAACACGTCCTTCCGCGAGCCGGCAGGCATTTTAGAACACAAAAATGACTAAAATATAATTAATTTACGCATGGTCTTGACTTGTTGTGCTCGCACTGGTAGCAGGAACTAGTAGAGGATTTTCTTTATTTATAACTCTCCTCACATTTTTTTGGCTTTGAATTGAATCATGGTTGTGGACATTATGTATGAATGCGCAGATATCTGTGAACATGAGTTTGATGTGGAGTTTCTTTTTTTGTTTTTTTTCTTCACTGATATCTTATACGTATTTCATTGGATTTAACATGACATAATACTAATTTATTTTAGTATGGCTATTAATTTTTGGATTAAGAATATTTCGTTCCCTAGCATAAATTTGCGAATTTTCAAAATTTCCCACATATTTAGTTAATTTTTTTACCCTGGTACTGACGAGAAAATGGCCAGTAATTCTAAAAATGGAAAACGGGCTGTAATAAATTCCATATGAATTAGAAAATGAGTAAAAATCATAAAAATAATAGCAAATGGGCTGTACACGCCACAGATTTTGAGGTTGACTTATTTACGCAAGGCTTTGTCAGTGAACACACGATTCTAGCAGCAGTGACTGTTGGATGTCCATCCAAGGGCCGACGTGCTTCTTCAATCTCTGATCTTCCTGCTCCAGCCACCTAAACTAGCGCCGGCGGGACTGCCTGCTCCCTCCTCTTGTGGCCCGCTGTGATGCCGCGCAGGCTTCCCCGGCCCACCCTACTCCCTCCGCTGGCTTGGCCGCACGCAATCAACTGCCTCCTTATTACATGAAAAAAATGATTCCTCCCACTGACATCTGGGGCGCACCGGTTGGGAGGCTGACCTGTGGGCCTACTAAGTTGACGCGTACGCAGGGCTTGTCAACTTAGTCAACAAACGATTCTAGCAGCAGTAACCGTTGGATTTAAATCGAACGGTCCTGCTACTTCTTCAATCGCTGCTCTTCTTGCACTAGCCACCCAATCCATCGCCAGGGAGACCGCCTGCTCCTGCCTCCAGTGGCCGGCTGTGCTGCCGTTGAGGCCTCATCGCCCCTACTACTCCCACCGCTAGCCAGGCCCTACGGTGACGGCAGCCTCACACCGCAGACGAACCAGTGAACCCTCGTACTCCTCTCCGCGTGGGCATCCACTGCCGCGTCTTCCCTGACTCCGCATCGTCCCCTTCCTAGGCCTCGCCGTCGTCCATCGCCTTGGTGCTCTCGGCGCGGCGTGGTCAACGTGGTCAACGACATTCCATCGGAAGAGTACTGTACGTGGAGAGGCTGACAGCTAGGTCCACGACCACAGCCCCGTTTTTTGTGATTTGCCAAGTAAGTCGCTTTGCCAGGCCTGTTGGGATGCAAATCTTTCAAGACGAGAAGAGCTTTCATTCGGCTGGCCGAGAAAATGGCCCATCAGTAATGAGAAATGGGTTGTACATTTTAAAACACATCAAACCGGCAATTAGTTTCAAATATCTTTTTTTTCATTTCGACATTTTAAATTACATTAATTTTTATGCGTGGAGAATTTGTTGGATTTTATATTGATATACATTTATTTTTAAAATCAGTTTGAATGTGAGTCGAAATTTCAGGATTAAAAACAGTTCGGACCGCACCGAAATATGCAAAATTTCGTATAATTTTTTAACTGTGGCCACAATATGGGCTGTAATGCTAACAAAAAGAATATGGGCTCCAAAAAACCTTAATAATTAGCAAATGGGTTGTAAATTATTAGAAATAATGGCAGATGGGCTGTATGCTGTTTTCCACAGATTTGAGGCTTTCCTAAAAAAAGGTTGGCGCACAAGCTGTGACTGTTGGATGGCCATCCAATGGCCGTCGTGCTTCTTCAATCTCTGCTCTTCCTGCTCCAGCCGCTCAAACAAGGCCGGCGGGACTGCCTGCTCCCTCCTCCCCGCGGCCGGCTCTGTTGCCGCGCAAGCCTCACCGCCCCACCGTACTCCCATCGCTAGCCTAGCCATCCCTCTACTCACCCACACCTGCTGTTATTCTCCAGCGACGGCAGACGAACCAGTAAACCCTCATATAGTCGTACTCCCCTCCGCGTGGGAAACAACTGCCGAGTATTCCCTGCCTCCGTGTCGTTCCCTTCCTAGGCCTCACCGTCGTCCACTGCCCTGGTGCTCTCGGCGCGGCCTGGTCAATGTGGTCAACGACCGACATGCATCTGAAGTGGACTGTACGTGGAGAGGCCGACAGCTGGGTCCACGGCCGCACGCAAGGAAATGCCTCCTTATTGCGCGCAAAATAATGATTCCTCCACCTGACATCAGGGACCCACCGAAAGGGCCTCTGTATTTCGTGAAAAAAAACATTACCGCCGCTGACAGCTCGGACCCACCAGCTATATCTTCGCACGCAAGGAAGTGCCTCCTTATTACGCACAAAAAAAATGAATACTCCCCATGTTAGCTGGGACCCAGTATAGTGGCAGGCTGACGTGTGGGCCTAGTAAGTTGACGGGGACGGAGGGCTTTGTCAATTTAGTCAATATGCACGATTCTAGCTCCAGTGACCATACGATGTCCATCCAACGGCCGTAGTGCTTCTTCAACCTCTGGTCTTCTTGCTCCAGCCGCCCAAACCAGCGTCGGTCGTGCCTCGTGCTCCTGCCTCCCGTGGCCGGCTATGATGCGGCGGAGGCCTAACCGCCCCCTACTACTCCCACCGTTGGCCAGGCCATCCCTCTACTCACCCACAGCCCCTGTTATTCTGTGGCGACGGCAGCCTCACACCGCAGCAAACCAGTGAACCCTCGTACTCCTCTACACGTGGGCATCCACAACCGCATCTTCCCCGGCTCCGCATCGTCCCCTTCCTAGGCCTCGCCATCGTCCACCGCCCTGGTGCTCTCGGCGCGGCGTGGTCAACGTGGTCAGGGAATGGCTTCCATCGGACGTGGACTGTACGTAGAGAGGCTCACAGCTAGGTCCACGGCCGCAGCAAGGAAGTGCCTCCTTATTACGTGCAAAATAATTATTCCTCCACCTGACAGCGGGGACCCACCGGACGGGCCACCGTATTTCGCGGAAAAAATGTTTCCCCCCCTGACTGCTGGGACCCACCAGCTACATCTTCGCACGCAAGGAAGTGCCTAACAGTCGGGACCCACCTGGTCGAAGCGTACGTAGCGTTGTCATTCTGGTCACGAACGTGTACGTACATATATACTGGTGGATGTAGAGGCGCGCACGTGTCGTAGTAGAGGCGCGCACGTAGCATGTACACGTACGTACAGCGGCCAGGGTGCAATAAAGAAAATACGACCACGTATGTGTACATACGGGCGGGGTCTCGAACGCCTACTCGCGCATACATACGGCCAGGGCTTGTGTACATGGATGGGTCGGAACAGAGAAACAACGTCGTCGTCGTGTTCATGGGGAGGCAACGGAATGTGTCGTGTTCATGGGGAGGCAACGGAATGCGTCGTGTTCATGGGGAGGCAACGGAATGCGTCGTATTCATCGGGAGGCAACGGAACGCGTGGGAGCCAACCGGCTGGGTCGGAACGGAATGCATGGTCGTGTTCATCAGGAGGGCTTGGACGGAATAGGCGATGGAAACGAGGCCTGGCATACCGCAAAACAGAGGAAACGGGCCTCCTATGTTCGGAACGAGGTCTTGTTGATCGGGAGGGGTGTGGCGTACCGCAAAACGGAGGAAACGGACCTCCTACGGTCGAAACGGGGGTCATGTTGATCGGGAGGGGTGTGGCGTACCACAAAATGGGCGAAACGGACCTCCTACGGTCGAAACAGGGGTCCTGTTGATCGGGAGGGGTGTGGCGTACCGCAAAACAGACGAAACGGACCTCCTACGGTCGAAATGGGGGTCCTGTTCATCGGGAGGGGTGTGGCGTACCGAAAAACAGGACTCCACGGGATACTGTTCATCTCCACCGTCGACCTCCTCCAGCCTCCACGGGCTCCTGTTCATCCAGCCTCCACCGCGCGCTACTCCACCGGCTATTGTTCAACCACCCCTCCATGGGCACCCCTCCACCGTCTACTGTTCATCCATCCCTCCACACCACGGGGTCCTGTTCAACCACCCCTCCACGGGCACCCCTCCACCGTCTACTGTTCATCCATCCCTCCACACCACGGGGTCCTGTTCATCCAGAGGCAACGCCACTGCTCACTATTCATCCAGCCCCCCTCCCCCCGCAAGGCTCACTATTCATCCAATCGATCGGCTTCAGTTAGCAGCAGTAGCGAAGGAATCGCTCGATCTGGTTCAGTTAACAGCCATCAATCGATCGCTCGGGTTCAGTAACGCGTAGCCTGCAGTGCAATCACTTGGGTCTAGTTAGAGCCCAATGCCTCGCTCGGGTTCAGTTAGAGCCAATGCCCCGCACACACGCACGTACGTGTACGAGAGAAACGCGCATCGCTCGGCCCTTGACCTCCCACCGTAATTGGGAACTCCCCGAAATTTTCCTCCCCCTTGCTTCTACCACGGTTTTTCCGTCATGGACGACCCAAAGAATGTCATGCAGCTGCGTCTCCGGCCCGCCCAGGACGAGAAGCCTATTTTCTGTCATGATTTTTTGTCATAGAAGTAGGAGCCCACCACAGCTATGATGATACCGGGTTTTGTCACAATTATCGTCATAGAAGTGTCATATGTATGACAGGAAAAAAATTCGTTCGGCCCAAAATGTCACGGATGTGTCTTTTTTTTGTAGTGCTAGCTCATTGATCAAAGATGGTTAAGGTTTCCTAACCATGGACATGATGTGATGTACAAGACCCATCCATTAGCTTAGCATTTTGATTGTTCAGTTTTATTGTTGTTGCTTTCTTCATGTCAAATACATATTCCTTCGACTATCAGATTATGCAACTCCTGTATACCGGAGGAATGCATTGTGTGCTATCAAACGTCACAACGTAAATGGGTGATTATAAAGATGCTCTACAGGTATCTTCGAAGGTGTTTGTTGGGTTGGTATAGATCGAGATTAGGATTCGTCACTCCGAGTATTAGAGAGGTATCTCTGGGCCCTCTCGGTAATGCACATCATAAGAAGCCTTGCAAGCAAAGTTACAAATGAGTTAGTTACAAGATGATGTATTACGGAACGAGTAAAGAGACTTGCCGGTAATGATATTGAACTAGGTATGTGGATACCGACGATCGAATCTCGGGTAAGTAACATACCGATGACAAAGGGAATAACGTATGTTGTCATAACGGATCGACCGATAAAGATCTTCGTAGAATATGTAGGAGCCAACATGAGCATCCAGGTTCTGCTATTGGTTATTGACCAGAGAGGTGTCTTGGTCATGTCTACATAGTTCTCAAACCCGTAGGGTCCGCACGCTTAACGTTCGAGGACGATTTAGTATTACATGAGTTATGTGATTTGGTGACCGGATGTTGTTCGGAGTCCCGGATAAGATCACGAACATGATGAGGAGTCTCAACATGGTCAAGATTTAAAGATTGATATATAGGATGATAGTATTTGGACACCGGAAGTGTTCCGGATATTATCAGGTATTTATCAGAGTACTGGGGGGTTATCGGAACCCCCGTGGGGAATAAGGGGCCTTATGGACCATAGGAGGGGAGCACACCAGCCCACAAGGGGTGGCACGCTCCCCCCTAAGGAAGGAGGACGACTAGGAGAAGGAGGAGGGGGTTTGCCCCCCCTTTCCTTCATCCCTTCCCTCTTCCCTTTTTCCCTCTGGTGAAATAAGGAAGGGGGCGAATTGGAATAGGAACCCCAAGTAGGATTCCTCCTACTTGGGGCGCCCCAAGGCTGATCCCCTCCCCCTCCCACCTATATATACATGGGGAGGGGGCGCCTAGAACACACACCAACAATTGTTAGCCGTGTGCGGTGCCCCCTCCATAGTTTACGCCTCCGGTCATATCTTCGTAGTGCTTAGGCGAAGCCCTGCGCGGATCACTTCACCATCACCGTCACCACGTCATCGTGCTGACGGAACTCATCATCTTCCTCGACACCTTTGCCGGATCAAGAGGGCGAGGGACGTCATCGAGTTGAACGTGTGCAAAACTTGGAGGTGCCGTACATTCGTTGCTTGATCGGTCAGATCTAGAAGAAGGTCGACTACATCAACCGCGTTGTCAAACGCTTCCACTTTCGATCTATGAGGGTACGTGGACACACTCTCCCCCTCTCCTTGCTATGCATCTCCTAGATAGATCTTACGTGACCGTACGAATTTTTTTGAAATTGCATGTTATGTTTCCCAACATCTCAGTATTGCCGTGGATGGCACAAGGCTGGTCCAAATTCAAATCTATCTGCGAGGTGCCACCTTTTCCACCTCGGAAGGGCTTCTGTCTATTACCCTGATACGTCTCCAACGTATCTATAATTTATGAAGTATTCATGTTGTTTTATTATCATTCTTGGATGTTTTGCAATCATTTTATAGCAACTTTATATCAATTTTTGGGACTAACCTATTGACCCAGTGCCCAGTGCAAGTTGTTGTTTTTTGTTTGTTTTTTACATCGCAAGAAATCAATATCAAACGGAGTCCAAACACCGCGAAACTTTTTGTGATGGACTAGAACACTTCCAATGGGCCAGAGCTGCACCTGGGGGGTGCCCCGAGGGGGGGCACAACCCACCAGGGTGCGCCTGGGGGGCAGGCGCGCCCAGGTGGGTTGTTCCCACCTCGGGGGCCTCCCGCACGCCCTCTTTACTATATAAATTCCCAAAAATGCCAAAAACCCTTGGGGTTAACCTAGATCAGAAGTTTCGCCGCCGCAAGGCTCAATAGCCACCGAAAACCAATCTAGATCCCGTTTCGACACCCTGCTGGAGGGGGAACCATCACCGGTGGCCATCTTCATCATCCCGACGACCATCACGATGAGGAGGGAGTAGTCCACCCTCGAGGTTAAGGATTTGTACAAGTAGCTATGTGTTTAATCTCTCTCTCTCTCTCTCTCTCTCTCTCTCGTGTTCTTGAGATGTCACGATCTTGATGTGTCACGGGCTTTGTTAATATAGTCGGATCATATGGTGTTTCCCCTCTCTACCTTGTTGTGATGAATTGAGTTTTCCCTTTGAGATTTCATTGTTATCGGGTTGAATACTTTTATGGATTTGAGAACACTTGATATACGTCTTGCAATTTAATACTCGAGGTGACAATGGGGTATCATATTGATTCACTTGATATATGTTTTGGCACTCAACTCGCGGATTCCCGAGGTGACGTTGGGGTAATTTATGCATAGGGGTTGATGCATGTTCTTGTCTTTGTTTCTCCGGTAGAAATCTTGGGGCACTCTTTGAAGTTCTTTGTGTTGGATTGAATATTGCGAATCTGAATTTGCTTTGGTGTTATTTTAGTACGAACTCTTGGTTAGATTGATCGGAAAGAATAGCTTGGTGTTATTTTAGTACGAACTGTAGGATAGATTGATCGGGAAGAATAGCTTTAAGGTGGTTTCGTACCCTAATAACAATTTCGTCTTATGTTCTCCGCTAGATAGGAACTTTGGAGTGATTTCTTCATCGCACTTTGAGGGATGGTTATATGATCCAATTATATTATCATTGTTGAGAGATTGCACTAGTGAAAGTACGGACCCTAGGCCTCATTTTCAAGCATTGCAACACCGTTTTTGTGCCCGTTTACTATTTTCTACCTTGCTGTTTTTATTTATTCAGATTATAAAAAAATATTTCTACCATCAATATTACACTTTTATCACCATCTCTTCGCCGGACTAGTGCACCTATACAATTTGCCATTGTATTGGGTGTGTTGGGGACACAAGAGATTTCTTGTATTTGGTTGCAGGGTTGTTTGAGAGAGAACATCTTCATCCTACACCTCCCATGGATTGATAAATCTTAGGTCATCCACTTGAGGGAAAATTGCTACTGTCCTACAAAACTCTACGCTTGGAGGCCCAACGCGAGTCTACAAGAATAAAGTTGCATAGTAGACATCAAGCTCTTTTCTGGCGCTGTTGCCAGGGAGGTGAGTGCATGAATATATATCTTTAGATCTTGCAATTGAATCTTTTAGTTTCTTGTTTTATCATTAGTTTGGTTTATAAAAGAAAACTACATAAGAATGGAATTGAGGTTGCATCATATTATTGATCATCTTTATAATATCATTCTTGAAAATGATGGTTCTGAAAACTGTGCTCAATTGTTAGAAGAAGAAGTCAATAAAATGTTTGGCACAAAATATTTGAATGATGAGCATGATTGCAATGTTGTTACTATGAATTCTTTGAATAACCATGATGCTAATAATATGCAAAGCCATAAGCTTGGGGATGCTATATTGGACCAATATGATATTTTTAGTCCCCCAAGTTTTGATGAGAAAATTTATTATGATGATTGCATGCCTCCTATTTATGATGATTATATTGATGAAAGTGGATTTGGAGAGGTCGTGACTTTATTTAATGATGAATCCACTATTTTGGAGGAGGTTGCAATTGATTATGAGAACAAAGTTCCTATATATGATTATTATGGTGATGACATGTATGCTATAAAGAATAATGATAACCATGAAACTTGTCATCATGATTTTAATTTTCAATCCCATGATAGTTATTTTGTTGAGTTTGCTCCCACCACTACTCATGAGAATAAATTTGCTTATGTGGAGAGTAGTAAAAAGTTTATGCATGTAGCTCATGAAAAGAATGCTTTATGTGATAGATATATTGTTGAATTCATTCATGATGCTACTGAAAATTATTATGAGGGATGAACTTATGCTTGTAGGAATTGCAATAATACCAAGTTTCCTCTCTATGTGTTGAAAGTTTTGAAGTTATGCTTGTTTTGCCTTCCTATGCTAGTTGATTCTTTTTCCCTTAAGGTGTTTGCTCAAAAAATACCTATGCATAGGAAGAGGGTTAGACTTAAATGTGCTTGCCATGTGATTCATGATCCTCTCTTTATATTTCATTTCTTTATCTTTATATGAGCATCATTGAAATCATCATGCCTAGCTAAAAAGGCATTAAAGAAAAGCGCTTGTTGGGAGACAACCCAACGCTTTTGCTTACTGTTTTTGTCTATTCACATCGTTAAGCTATTGTATTAATCATGTTTAATTGCTTTTGTTTCAATAAAGTGCCAAGTAAAGCCTTTGGGACAGCGTGGATGATAGTTGACTTGATTCTGTCCAAAAATAGAAACTTTTGGGCTCAGTCCAGAAATTTTGAAAATTCACTGTAACATGCTTTTGATCTGAATTTTTTACAGATGATATATATACAAATTACCCAGGTTTTCCTATTTTTTCAGAAATTTTGGAGTAGCATAAGTATGGGTGGAGTACAGGTTACTACAGACTGTTATGTTTTTGACAGATTATATTTTCAATGCATAGTTTGCTTGTTTCCTAGTTTTTATGGCTTATATTGCTCAATATAAATTGTGAAAATGATATGATACAGTAGGAATTGTGTGGAAACAATTACGAATCTTGTCTTTGACAGTACCGAAGTGAAATGGTTTGCTCTTTCTCATACTAACATATCTCACGAAGTTCCGTTAAGTTTTGTGTGATTGAAGTTTTCATGTTTTGGGTGAGATTCGATATGAGGAGAATGAGCAGTGACAAGACCCTAAGCTTGGGGATGCCCAAGGCACCCCAAAGTAATATTCAAGGAAGATCCAAGCAACTAAGCTTGGGGATGCCCCGGAATGAATCCCCTCTTTTGTCTCCAACATTACCCGTAACCTCACTTGGAGCTATGTTTTCATTCGTCACATGATATGTTTTTGCTTGGAGTGTCATTTTATTTTGCTAGGATTTGCTTGCTGTTATTTTGAATAATGTTTTGCATGTTTTATTTCAACAAAATTGGCAATGATAGCCTTTGTCATGCTTATTTTGCAAGTATACATGTTGCTGTTTCAAAATAGAAAGTTTACTGTTGTTGCAAAAATTCCCTAGAAAAGTAAGAATGTGATAAAATGTTGAAATGTTTTGCATAATAAGATCTGATAAATTTTCTACAATGTGGTAAAATTTTAATAAATTTTGGAGTTAGGGAAGTAAAATTAATATTGCATTCTTTACAGACTATACCGTTTTGGCAGATTGTTGTTATGTTTGCATATGTTTTGCTTGTTTAATGATTTGATGTCTACTACGCAACTTTATTCTTGTAGACACGTGTTGGGCCTCCAAGCATAGAGTTTTGTAGGACAGTAGCAATTTTTCCTCAAGTGGATGACCTAAGGTTTATCAATCCGTGAGAGGTGTAGGATGAAGGTGGTCACTCTCAAACAACCGTGCAACCAAGTACAAGAAATCTCTTGTGTCCCCAACACACCCAATACAATGGCAAATTGTATAGGTGCACTAGTTCGGCGAAGAGATGGTGATAAAGTGTAATATTGATGGTATAAATATATTTTTATAATCTGAATAAATAAAAACAGCAAGGTAGCAAGTAGTAAACGGGCACAAAAACGGTGTTGCAATGCTTGAAAACAAGGCCTAGAGTCCGTACTTCCGCTAGTGCAATCTCTCAACAATGCTAACATAGTTGGATCATATGATTATCCCTCAAAGTGTAATAAAGAATCACTCCCAAGTTCCTATTTGCGGAGAACAAAAGATAGCTATTGTTTGTAGGGTACGAGACCAACTCAAAGCTATTCTTTCCGTTCGATCTATTCAAGAGTTCGTACTAAAATAACACCAAAGCAAATTCATATTCATAATACTCAATCCACACAAACAACTATAAAGAGACCCCAAAGTTTCCGTCGGAGAAAAACGTGCATCAACCCCTATGCATAGATTAGCCCAATATCACCGCGGGAATCCGCGAGTTGAATGCCATAACATATATCAAGTGAATCAATAAGATACCCCAATTGTCACTTCAAGTATTGATATTGCAAGATATATATCATGTGTTCTCATATCTGAATATTCAATCCGACAAGACAAAACTTCAAATGGTAAAGATTAAATTCATCATACAAGAGTATAGTGGGTAGAAACATCATATGATCTGACTATATTAACAAAGCCCATGATGTAGATCATGAGAGAGAGAGAGAGATTAAACACATAGCTACTGGTACAAACCCTCATCCCCGAGGGTGGACTACTCCCTCCTCATCGTGGTGGCCGCCGGGATGATGAAGATGGCCACCGGAGATGATTCCCCCCTCCGGTAGGGTGCCGGAACGGGGTCTAGATTGGTTTTCACGGATACAGAGACCTTGCGGCGGCGGAACTTCTGATCTAGGTTAACCCCAATGTGTTTCGGAATATTTGGGAATTTTTAGTGCAAAGAAGGGGTGCGGGAGGCCACCGAGGTGGGCACAACCCACCTGAGGGCGCCAGGTGGGTTGTGCCCCCTCGGGGCACCCCCCAGGTGCAGCTCTGGCCCATTGGGTTCCTTCTGGTCCATAAAAAATCCCCATGGATTTTCGTTGCGTTTGGACTCTATTTCGTATTGATTTCCTGCGACGTAAAAAACAAGCAAAAAACAGCAACTGGCACTGGGCACTGGGTCAATAGGTTAGTCCCAAAAAATGCTATAAAGTTGCTACAAAATGATTGTAAAACATCCAAGAATTATAAAATAACAGCATGGATACTTCATAAATTATAGATACGTTGGAGATGTATCAGCATCCCCAAGCTTAATTCTTGCTCGTCCTCGAGTAGGTAACTGATAAAACAAATAATTTACAAAGCGTGAATGCTAGCAAACTGCATAAGTTTGATCAATAACAATTTCAATCACTTTTCCTAGCATCATAACAACAATTCTTTCTTATAAAACTTCTCATGTTATAGCGGCAACCAATTCACATGTTAAGGTTCAAACAATGAACTCTCTTAAAACTCAACAACCTATGTTGTTAGTCACCAAGCAATTGCAATTCAACTTATTCAACAGAGTTTAAGTAAGTGGTCCACATAGTCTACTATCATATAGTCTTCTATGATTGCTAACACTCACCACATACACATGAGCAAAACATTTCAACCGGACACATAGAAAGATAGGGGCTTACTATTTTTCCTCCCAACGTATTCACCTCAAGGGTGATGTCAAGAATAATAACTCATGCTACCCATATTCAACTGGACATATGTGCCTAGATCTTTCCTCACCACATGATGCTTGCCAAAAGAGAAAAATAAAAAGTAATAGAGAGAATAACTTTAACTCTTTGCATAAAAGTAAATACTGAAAATTAAAAGATAGGCCCTTCGCAGAGGGAAGCAGAGGTTGCCATGCGCTTATTTGTTTGTATGCTCAATCCCTTAGTGCAAAAGAACATCACGTTATATTGCCCCTTATGATAGCAACCTTTATTATGCAGTTCGTCGCTTTTATTGCTTTGCCATCATAAGTTCGTACAACGCTCAATTTTCTCTTACACTAAATGATCTAACACTTTTAGAAGCATTTTTTATTGCCTTATTGCACCGATGACAACATACTTGAAGGATCTTGCTCAATCCTTAGGTAGGTATGGTGGACTCTTGGAAATAAGATTTGGGTTTAAGGGTTTTTGGATGCACAAGTAGTATCTCTACTTGGTGCGGGATTTTTGGCTAGCAAAGATGGGGGGCAAGCACCACATGTTGAAGGATCTATGACAATATAACTTCTATGTGAGAACAAACATTAGACCATTACGTTGTCTTCCTTGTCCAACGTCAACAATTTTGGCATATAATATTTTGATTGGGGCTCACAATCACAAAAGATTTCTAGGATAGTGTATTTGCATGTGAAAGTTCTCTTCCTTATACTAATTATTCGGGAATTGCTTGTATGACCAATATTGTGATTGCCAAGCCTCAAAAGGTTTCAGTTTCTAAACCCAAATGTGAGGCTACCACTGGGCATGGTATTATATCAACTTCATGACATTCAATTTATTCAACAATTTACTCATAGGATATAAGTGAAGCATAAGAGCAATTCCATAGAAAGAGCTTCGTTGACGGGATGTGAATACCGCTTACTTAGCCTCCATGGCAACTATTTGAGGACTCTATTTTATTTAAAACTTTCAGATCTAAGTACTTTATTAAAATAGCAAGCAAAACAAAATAATATGACATTCCAAGGATAGCACACATCATGTGAAGAAGCAAAAACTTAGGCTCAAACGATACTAACCGATAATTGTTGAAGGAAGAAGGTGGGATGCCTACCGGGGCATCCCCAAACTTAGATGCTTGAGACTTCTTGAATATTATCTTGGGATGCCTTGGGAATCACCAAGCTTGAGCTTTTGTGTCTCCTTAATTCTTCTCATATCACGGTTTTTCTAAATCTCAAAAGCTTCATCCACACAAAACTCAACAAGAACTCGTGAGAAAAGTTAGTATAAACCAATGTAAAAACTTTATCATACTCTACTGTAGCAAATCACTAAAATTATTATTCAGCATTGCATACTAAACGCCTCTGCATATTTAATACTCCTATCCTCAAATAGAATCATTAAATAAGCAAACATATGCAAACAATGCAAACATAACAGCAATCTGCCAAAACAGTACAGTCTGTAAAGAATGCAGGATTCATCATACTTCCCTAACTCCAAAAATTATGAAAATTTTACCACACTGCAGAAAATTTATCAGAGCTTATTACTCAAAAAGTTTCAACATTTTATCACACTCTGACTTCTCTAGGGATTTTTTCAATAGCGGTAAACTTTCTGTTTTCGAACAGCAACATGTAGACTTGTAAAATAAGCATGGCAAGGGCTATCATTGACATTTATATTGAAATAAAAGATGAAAAAAATTATTCTAAATTGTGACGCCCGGATATTTAAGCTACAGTAACTCTCTTCTAATGGTGCCACATCACTTCGGTTACTGTTGCTAATCTCGCGTTAGTCCGAAACCGATTCAAATTCAAATTCAAAATCAAGTAAAAATATTTTTTTTCAAATATTAAAACTAAAATGTTCGGGAGATGCCAAATCATGCATAGATAATTATGGTGAAGAAACCATAATTTTATGTAATGCTTTAATACTCCAAAGTGATTTAGATGGTAACAAAAACAATTGAGTGAATGCCTCTTTTCAATTAATAAAACTCTAAGCTAATTTATTTCGGGGTAAAACTTTTATGTCAGTGGGTGATCCCGAAACATTATTTTTGGAGTTGTTATCATATTTTACTAAAATAAAATTAAGGTGTATCTAAAATAAAACAAAAAATAAAAATAATAAAACAGTAAAGAAAAACAAATCAAAAACAAAAGAAAGTAAAAGGAACCCCCTCTCCCTCACTAGGCTTCGGCCCAGCAGGCCACCAGGCCGGCCCAACCGGCCACCCATTCCCTCCTACTAACCCCCTACCCGGGGCAAACCCTAGCCCACTACCCACTACCCCCGATTCCCCTCCCCATGCCCCTCTCGCCTCTCCCGATCCCGATCTGGATGGGGGGCTACGACCCCGTCGCCGCTCGCTGTCTCCGGCGCCGCCCCGCCATCGCCGCTTCGGCCTCGCCACGGACCACCGCCGTCCGGAGCAACCCCCTTGCCGGAGCCGCCCATCGATGCCTCATCGTGTCACCGGTGTTAACGGCGCCCTGACCACCGCACCTGACGCTGCCGAACTCCCTCGCCGGACTGCTTCCTCGTCTTCATCGTCACCGTCGCCACCGCTGCCTCGAGCATACTTTCGCACACCTGTAGGGCCCAGTGAGCCATCTCCCCTCCTCTTCCCCCCACCCGCGGTAGTGCCGCCCACCGTTGCCCCCTACACCGCACCTTG
Organism: Aegilops umbellulata; assembly: GCA_032464435.1. NCBI lineage: Eukaryota > Viridiplantae > Streptophyta > Magnoliopsida > Poales > Poaceae > Aegilops > Aegilops umbellulata. Next base: position 365,224,551 of record CP136054.1, on the reverse strand, counting down.
CCCCGTCACGTGCTCGTCGCCGCCTCCTCCCTGCGCCCCTCCCCTTCTGGCCTCGGGGCCGCGAGCGCCGCGCACCGGCGTCCACTCGCGTCCGCGCCTTGTTCTCGTCGCGCGCCGCATGTACCCCGCCTCGTCCCTGCCGCCCACAGCCGCTCTGCACTGCTGCTACTTGCTGAAGCTGCTGCTGCTCGAGCTGCCCCCCCCGCGCACACGCTCGCCTGCACCGCATGCCACTCGCGCGCGTGCCCCTGACGCGGCTACGTCCGCCCTGCTGCCACCTCTGCTCACTCCTGCCGCCATGAGCTCGCTCCGGTCGAGCTCCGGCCTCGTCCCGCGGCCCCCGCTCGCTGCTCTGTTGCCCTGTGATCGCCGTCCCCCCTGCTGGCCTAGGCGGGCGCCCGTCGCACGCCCGATCCGCCAGCCCCTTTCGCCCGGTGACAAACGGGGCCCACGCCTACAACAAAAAAATTAAATATAAAAAAGAGATAAAACAATAATAATAATATATTAATTAATTAACTTAATTAGTTAATTATGTTTAATTAACCTAATTAACTAGTTTTAAATTAGTTAAACAATAATTAGATTAGTTAAACCCTACTTAGAATAATCGGAGTATGACATGCGGGCTCCACCTGTCAGATTGACCAGGTCAACTATACGGTTGACTGCTGACGTCATACATACATCATGCTGACGTCATCCCACACTATTCTGGATAATGTTGAATTCAAATAATTAAATAAATTCTAAAAATGATTAAGTCTTTTAAAATTAATATAAAATAAACCGTAGCTCGGATGGAAAAACTTTGTACATGAAAGTTGCTCAGAACGACGGGACGATTCCGCATACGCAGCCTGTTCGTCCGCTACACATCCCTAGCATAGCAAACACGCAACATTCCCCCTCCGGTTCATCTGTCCGAAAACGCGAAACACCGGGAATACTTTCCCGGATGTTTTCCCCCTTCTTCGGTATCACCTACTACCGCGATAGGGCACACCTAGCACCGTTCATTATCATGACATGCATCGTCATGTATATGTTTGCTTTTATATTTATTGTTTCTTCCCCCTCTTCTCTCGCTAGACACCGAGACCGACGCCGCTGCTACCCAGTACGACTACGGTGTTGACGACCCCTCCTTCTCGGCTGAGCTTCCAGGCAAGCCCCCCCCCTTTGATCACCAGATATCGCCTATTCCTTCTCTCTACTGCTTGCATTAGAGTAGTGTAGCATGTTACTACTTTCGGTTAATCCTATTCTGCTGCATAGCCTGTCATTGTTGCTACAGTTGTCACCCTTACCTGCAATCCTAAATGCTTAGTATAGGATGCTAGTATTCCATCAGTGGCCTACATTCTTGTCCGTCTGCCATGCTATACTACTGGGCCGTGATCACGGGCATATGCTATATACTTTATACTGTTACATTACTTATGATAATGTTCAGAGATGGGGCTGAAGGGGTAGGTGGCTCCATCTCGGTAGAGGTGGGCCTGGGGTCCCGACGGCCCCCGACTGTTACTTTGTGGCGGAGTGATAGGGCAGGTTGAGACCACCTAGGAGTGAGGTGGTGTAGGATCTAGAAGTGGGTGTGTCTAGAGGGGGGTGATTAGACACTTAGTACTAAAGTTGCAGTTTTTAAGCTCTTTTCGTTTATGTGAAGTTTTAGGCACAATTTCAGCACACACAATACATGTCAAGCGAGCATGCAAAGAGTATATAGGCAGCGGAAAGTAAAGCATGCAACTTGCAAGAATGTAAGGGGAAGGGTTTGGAGAATTCAAACGCTATTGGAGACACGGATGTTTTTCCCGTGGTTCGGATAGGTGGTGCTATCCTACATCCACGTTAGTGGAGACTTCAACCCACGAAGGGTAACGGTTGCGCGAGTCCACGGAGGGCTCCACCCACGAAGGGTCCACGAAGAAGCAACCTTGTCTATCCCACCATGGCCATCGCCCACGAAGGACTTGCCTCACTAGCGGTAGATCTTCACGAAGTAGGCGATCTCCTTGCCCTTACAAACTCCTTGGTTCAACTCCACAATCTTGACGGAGGCTCCCAAGTGACACCTAGCCAATCTAGGAGACACCACTCTCCAAGAAGTAACAAATGGTGTGTTGATGATGAACTCATTGCTCTTGAGCTTCAAATGATAGTCTCCCCAACACTCAACTCTCTCTCACAGGATTTGGATTTGGTGGAAAGAAGATTTGAGTGGAAAGCAACTTGGGAAAGGCTAGAGATCAAGATTCATATGGTAGGAATGGAATATCTTGGTCTCAACACATGAGTAGGTGGTTCTCTCTCAGAACATATGAGTTGGAAGTGTAGGTGTGTTCTGATGGCTCTCTCCAAGAATGAAGAGGAGGTGGAGGGGTATATATAGCCTCCACTTAAAATCCAACCGTTACACACAATCTACCAATCTCGGTGGGACCGAATCAACAAACTCGGTCGGACCAAAACGGTAAACCTAGTGACCGTTAGAGATTTTCGGTGGGACTGACATGCATCTCGGTAGGACCGATATGGTTAGGGTTTGAGCGTAACGTAATCTCGGTGAGACCGATTACACAAACTCGGTGAGACCGATTTGGTAATTAGCTAACCAGAGAGTTGGTCAGGCAAACTCGGTGGGACCGATTTGCTCTTTCGGTGAGACCGAAAAGTTACAAAAGGGAAACAGAGAGTTTGCATTGCAATCTCGGTAGTACCGATTGCCTAAGCTCGGTGAGACCGATTTTGACAATGGACATACACAGTGAGATTGCAATCCCATCTCGGTGAGACCGAGATCCCTATCGGTGAAACCGATTTGCTAGGGTTTGGCAGTGGCTTATGACATATGAAACTCGGTGGCGCCGGATAGAAAGAATCGGTAGGACCGAGTTTGGCTTAGGGTTTAGGTCATATGTGGAAGTGGGAAAGTAGATGAGGATTTTGGAGTATATCATTAAGCACATAGAGCAAAAGGCTCATTAAGCAACACCTCATCCCTTCTTAATAGTATTGGCTTTTCCTATAGACTCAATGTGATCTTGGATCACTAAAAGTGTAAAATGAAGAGTCTTGAGCTTGAAGCTTTAGCCAATCCTTTGTCCTTATCATCTGAAGGAGTCCCACAACCTTTAGTCCATGCCACTTAATTGTTGAACTTATCTGAAACATGCTAGATAGAAACATTAGTCCAACAAGAGATATGTTGACATTAATTACCAAAACCACCTGAGGAGCACTTGTGTTTTCAATCTCCCCCTTTTTGGTAATTGATGGCAACATACATCAAAGCTTTAGATAAAGATACAAAGAATGGCAAGTAAAGCTTTGGGAGAACATGCAACAATTATAGGCTCCCCCTACATGTATGCAATCATGTGAATATAAAATATAGAAGCATGTGAGAGCATGATCATGACAGAGTAGGCAATGTGTTACATGTATCTTGGCCATATGCATCAGAGTAAAAGATTATTAAGAGGAATACCATCATGTTTATGAGTCCTTCTTGCAAACAGTTTGTACAAAAGCAAGAATTCCTCATACTCATGATTCTGATGCATATACTTACCTTGTGGTCTTGAGTTGACTTAGGATGAAATGAACCTGCACAAACAAGGTTAGATAACACAGATACATCCACTAGCCAGAGCAAACAAAAGAAACCACAAGAGTACCAAGACTGGGATGACATGTAGAGAGTGAGTACAGAGTACCACATTGAATCAGACATGTCCCCAAGAGTAAAGATATACAATGAATTTGAATGATTTCTTTACCTTAGGTGTCTTGCTCCCCCTGAATCTGACATGAGATATTGAGAGAAGATAGGGAACAGAAAATCAGAGCTGAAAGATATAAATGAACAGAAGCAGTAAAACACATGACTTTCCCCCAAAAAGACATGTGGCATCTCTCCTCTTAATCATCAAGCATCTGGGATCCTTGAGTATTCTCTCCCCCTGGAGATCTCTTTCTCCCTGATGATAAGCTTTGATGTGATCTCTCTCTCCCCCTTTGACATCAATTTCCAAGAAGGTCTTACTGGAATCTGTCGAAAAGGTTTGGTCCTTGAGATTCAGCATAAAGCAATGGTAAAACTGTGATGCTTGTAGAGGATAAGATTCATCGAGTGGAGCTGGATCAGAAGAAATATAGAATAAGTGGCAAACTGTTTTCCTGTTGCGAAATCGGTGACACCGAGCGTCAAGTTTCGGTGGTACCGAAAGAATTCGGTTGATCCGAAAAGTTCAGTTCGGTGGAACCGAGTTTACTTCAGAGAAAATACTTGTCACCTCAGCTCACTAGTCAAATAAGATTTCACAAAGATTTGCAATGAATTAACTGAAAGTTTGCAAGGAATTTGATGCAGAATATGCAGAACAAAAAGAAACAGAAAAGAATGAAAGTTCTAGATGAAGTTTTTGAAGAAGAGGGAAATAAACATGCAAGGGACAAATGCAATAACACAGAAAAGAACACAAGAGAACTTCATCTAGAATTGGGCGGTGACATAGTCACCTATGTTAGAGTATATTGACTTAGGAGTCAAGTGAGAACACTTGATCATAGGTCATACTCATCGTTTAAGCTCAAAATGGGGTTACCATTTTTCGTTTAAGCATCTTGATGTATTCTCATCTTGTTGAGTTGCTTTGACTCATGTCATGGAGTAAAGCTTCTCCAAGATGGAATAACATACCTTGGGTGGTGGTGTGGATCTTGCTCATGTAGTTGAACTTGTGTGGGTGCTCGAGGTTGATGTAGCTCATCAAGAGTTGGGAGCACCACTTGGAGTTTGAGTTCATCTACCTACATGGGTTAGTTCTTGCAAGGAAAATAAACACTGTTATATCCAACATGACAATCATGAAGCTCAATCATAGAATTAGTCAAGGATATGTTTGAGTGGTTTCGTGCTTCCTTGTCAACCATCGTTGTGTAGAGACTTGGTGATGTAGAGATTTCTCAAGACGTGAGTGAGTTGCAATCTCATAGAATTAGATTCAACCAAGTACCTACATGGGTTAGATAACATGCAAGGTACAAATATATCCAAGACATAAGATAGTCATCATAAGAGATATATCATGGATTAGTCATAAGCTCATGTCTTGCATGTATCCAATGGAGTTTCTACTCCAAGTTCGAAGCATCAATGATGTTAAATTCTCCTCTCAACCTGCAAAACACTTTCTCATCAAGTGGTTTAGTGAATATATCCGCTAATTGCTTATCGGTGCGAACATGTTTAAGATCAATGTCTCCCTTTGCAACATGGTCTCGAATGAAATGATGACGAACTTCAATATGCTTAGTTCGAGAATGTTGCACAGGATTATGACCAATTTTGATAGCACTTTCATTGTCACAAAGCAATGGAACAAGTTTCACATAGACCCCATAATCTTTAAGAGTTTGGGTCATCCAAAGTAATTGAGCACAACATGAACCAGCGGCAATATATTCCGCTTCGGCGGTGGATAAGGATACCGAGTTTTGTTTCTTGGAGGACCAAGATACAAGAGATCTACCAAGAAATTGACATGTACCCGAAGTGGACTTTCTATCAACCTTGTCTCCGGCATAATCCGAGTCGGAATACCCAACAAGATCGAAAGAGGACCTCTTAGGATACCAAATGCCAAAATTTGGTGTATGGATTAAGTATCTTACTATCCTTTTCACGGCCTTAAGATGACATTCTTTAGGAGCAGCTTGATATCGTGCACACATGCACACACTTAGCATAATGTCGGGGCGAGAGGCACATAGGTATAACAATGAACCAATCATAGAGTGATAAACCTTTTGATCAACCGGTTCACCATCTTTGGTCAAATCATTATGTCCACTAGTAGGCATGGGTGTAGACATACCTTTGCATTCTTGCATATTGAACTTCTTGAATAGGTCTTTGGTATACTTCGTTTGAGTGATAAATGTACCTTCCTTAGTTTGCTTGATTTGCAAACGAGAAAGAATTTGAGTTCACTCATCATAGACATCTCAAACTTCTTTGACATAAGCTTTCCAAACTTTTCACTAAAAAGAGGGTTAGTAGAACCAAATATGATATCATCAACATAAATTTGGCATACAAATAATTCTCCATTAACTCTTATAGTAAAAATGGTAGGATCAATTTTTCCAATTTCAAAACCACTTGCAATAAGGAACTTAGTCAAGCATTTATACCATGCTCTAGGAGCTTGTTTAAGACCGTAAAGTGCTTTGTGAAGTTTGTAAACATGATTAGGTTTCTTAGGATTGACAAAGCTGGGAGGTTGTTTGACATAAACTTCCTCCTCTATTTCACCATTTAGAAAAGCACTTTTAATATCCATTTGGTACAAGGTGATATTGTGGTGATTAGCAAAGGCAAGTAAGATGCGAATGGACTCAAGTCTAGCAACGGGAGCATATGTCTCACCATAGTCCATACCTTTGACTTGTGTGTATCCTTGGGCAACGAGACGTGCTTTGTTGCGAACCACTTGTCCATCTTCATCTTGCTTGTTGCAAAACACCCATTTGGTACCGATGATGTTGTGGTTGTTGTCGGGCTTCTCAACCAATGTCCAAACTTGGTTTCTCTCAAAGTTGTGTAGCTCTTCGTGCATAGCATTTATCCAATCCGGATCCTCCAATGCTTCTTCGACCTTCATAGGTTCAATGCTAGAGATGAATGAATAGTTTTCACAAAAGTTAGCTAGACGAGTTTTTGAGCGAGTAATTCTCCCGGTCTGGATATCATTGTAGATTTGCTCGACGGGATGATCTTTGGCAATTCTTGCTCGAATTCGTGAAAGCTTTTGCTTGGGACTTCGTTGAACTTCCTCTTCATCTTGTTCTTCTTCTTGTTGGCCTTCTTCATTGTTCGCGTTGTTGTTCTCTTGTCATGGTGGAGAAGGAGGTTGTTGATGTTCGTCTTGACGTATTTCTTCATTTTCTTCATCTTGGTGTGTCCCACTTGTGGATGCTTCCGTGTCGATTCTTGGTTCACCTTGTCGTGAGGTAGAGGCTTCCACTTGGGCGGACGAGGTACTCTCCTTCACCTCCGTTGGACGAATTTTGCCAATCGACAAGTCTTGAATTGCTTCCGAAGGGTCTTCGTCTCCTACATCAATTGGCAATTGCTCTACTTGCGAGCCATTAGATTCATCAAACTTCACATCTACCGTTTCTTCAACCTTTTGGGTGAAATTGTTGTAGACACGGTAAGTGTGAGAGTTTGAGCCATAACCAAGTAGGAAACCTTCATGAGACTTAGGAGCAAACTTTGAACGATGATGCTTATCTAGAATGTAGCACTTTGAGCCAAATACTCGAAAGTATCCAACTTGGGGTTTGTTACCGGTGAGGAGCTCGTATGCCATCTTGCCGAGTAGCTTGTGAAGATACAAGCGATTTGTTGCATGACAAGCCGTCTCAACCGCTTCTGCCCAGAAGTGCTTCGGCGTCTTGTAGTCATCAAGCATTGTTCTCGCCATTTCGATGAGCGTCCGGTTCTTCCTCTCAACAACTCCATTTTGTTGAGGTGTGTACGTAGCCGAGAACTCATGTGAAATCCCTTCTTCATCAAGAAAGGTATCCACATTTGCGTTCTTGAACTCCATTCCGTTGTCGCTTCGAACCTTCTTGATCTTCACGTCAAACTGATTTTGGGCCTTTGTAGCGAAGTTTTTGAAGATCTTTTGGACCTGCGACTTATCATTAAGAAAGAACACCCACGTAAATCTTGAAAAATCATCAACTATGACTAGACCAAAAGAATTTCCACCGAGACTCTTGTAGGCATTGGGACCAAAGAGATCCATATGAAGTAGCTCAAGTGGCCTCCTTGTGGTCATGATGGTCTTCATGGGATGCCTTCCTCCAACCTGTTTACCTGCTTGAAAAGCACTGCAAAGTCTATCCTTATCAAATATGACATCGTTAACTCCAAGAATATGATTTCCTTTAATAATCTTGTCAAGGTTTCTCATGCCAACATGACCTAGTCGTCTATGCCACAACCAACCTTTTGAGGATTTAGCAATAAAGCAAGTTTTAGGTTGTGCCCTTTTTGAGAAATCAACAATATAAAGGTCACCTCTACGTATACCGGTAAAGACCATTTTATGATTATCTTGACAAAACACTTGGCAATCTACCTCAGTAAATAGGACATTCAATCCGAAATCAGCAAGTCTAGATACTGAAAGTAAGTTGTAGCCAAGGGATTCAACAAGCATGACATTTTGAATGGAGCTATCGTGTGAGATGGCCACCTTACCAAGGCCAACCACCTTTGAATTATCACCAAAGGTGACATATTTTCGAGGGCCGTCATTTTCAGCAAGCTCACGGAACATCTCTTCGTCTCCGGTCATATGATCGGTACATCCACTATCGAGAACCCATTCCTTTCCTCCTGACACATATCCTCGAAGATTTGCCATAACACCAAAGGGTCTCATTGCATCATCAAGATCGAAGTCACTATCATCATTCTCATCGTAGTATCCATGTTTAACATGATCTTGTGACTCGTCATTTCCTAGAGAAAGTGATTCATTAGATAAATGATCATCAAAGTTGTCACTTTTATGAATTCTTATAGCTTCGGATATGATATTACCAATGATTCCAACATTTCCTTTAGCGTGCATGAGATTAGTAAGCTCAAGTAGATAATCATCAAAACTAGGATCACTAGAGTTCATCTTACTCATGGCAATAGATTTATGGAGAATTTCATCCAAGTTTTTCAATGAGTAATCGGGGAATCGTTCATCAAGAAATTTCCATATAGTATAGGCGCATTTAAGAGTGGGTAAACTAGCAATCAAGTATTTGAGCAATCCTCTAATGATGAGCTCAACGGTTCTAAGATTGCGAATCATGTCAACATCTTCATCTAGAGTGGGATGCATAGGATCAACATGAGGAGCACAAGGACTAGCAATATACTTGTTCAGATGATATTGAGTGAAAATCACAAGCATCTCATTTTTCCATTCATGAAAATACTCTCCATCAAGAATAGGCACTCTATGTCTAAGACTCCCTAAAGTAGACACATCCATCTTCCTCCAAAGGTGATTAAACCAAGGCAATGCAGACCAAAGCTCTGATACCACTTGTAGGATCTAGAAGTGGGTGTGTCTAGAGGGGGGTGATTAGACACTTAGTTCTAAAGTTGCAGTTTTTAAGCTCTTTTGGTTTATGTGAAGTTTTAGGCACAATTTCAGCACACAGAATACATGTCAAGCGAGCATGCAAAGAGTATATAGGCAGCGGAAAGTAAAGCATGCAACTTGCAAGAATGTAAGGGGAAGGGTTTGGAGAATTCAAACGCTATTGGAGGCACGGATGTTTTTCCCGTGGTTCGGATAGGTGGTGCTATCCTACATCCACGTTAGTGGAGACTTCAACCCACGAAGGGTAACGGTTGCGCGAGTCCACAGAGGGCTCCACCCACGAAGGGTCCACGAAGAAGCAACCTTGTCTATCCCACCATGGCCATCGCCCACGAAGGACTTGCCTCACCAGCGGTAGATCTTCACGAAGTAGGCGATCTCCTTGCCCTTACAAACTCCTTGGTTGAACTCCACAATCTTGACGGAGGCTCCCAAGTGACACCTAGCCAATCTAGGAGACACCACTCTCCAAGAAGTAACAAATGGTGTGTTGATGATGAACTCCTTGCTCTTGTGCTTCAAATGATAGTATCCCCAACACTCAACTCTCTCTCACAGGATTTGGATTTGGTGGAAATAAGATTTGAGTGGAAAGCAACTTGGGAAAGGCTAGAGATCAAGATTCATATGGTAGGAATGGAATATCTTGGTCTCAACACATGAGTAGGTGGTTCTCTCTCAGAACATATGAGTTGGAAGTGTAGGTGTGTTCTGATGGCTCTCTCCAAGAATGAAGAGGAGGTGGAGGGGTATATATAGCCTCCACTTAAAATCCAACCGTTACACACAATCTACCAATCTCGGTGGGACCGAATCAACAAACTCGGTCGGACCAAAACGGTAAACCTAGTGACCGTTAGAGATTTTCGGTGGGACTGACATGCATCTCGGTAGGACCGATATGGTTAGGGTTTGAGCGTAACATAATCTCGATGAGACCGATTACACAAACTCGGTGAGACCGATTTGGTAATTAGCTAACCAGAGAGTTGGTCAGGCAAACTCGGTGGGACCGATTTGCTCTTTCGGTGAGACCGAAAAGTTACAAAAGGGAAATAGAGAGTTTGCATTGCAATCTTGGTAGTACCGATTGCCTAAGCTCAGTGAGACCGATTTTGGCAATGGACATACACAGTGAGATTGCAATCCCATCTCAGTGAGACCGAGATCCCTATCGGTGAAACCGATTTGCTAGGGTTTGGCAGTGGCTTATGACATATGAAACTCGGTGGCGCCGGATAGAAAGAATCGGTAGGACCGAGTTTGGCTTAGGGTTTAGGTCATATGTGGAAGTGGGAAAGTAGTTGAGGATTTTTTAGCATATCATTAAGCACATAGAGCAAAAGGCTCATTAAGCAATACCTCATCCCTTCTTAATAGTATTGGCTTTTCCTATAGACTCAATGTGATCTTGGATCACTAAAAGTGTAAAATGAAGAGTCTTGAGCTTGAAGCTTTAGCCAATCCTTTGTCCTTATCATCTGAAGGAGTCCCACAACCTTTAGTCCATGCCACTTAATTGTTGAACTTATCTGAAACATGCTAGATAGAAACATTAGTCCAACAAGAGATACGTTGACATTAATTACCAAAACCACCTGAGGAGCACTTGTGCTTTCAGGTGGGCCTGGCCCTGGTCGGCGTCCGCGATTACTTCTAAATAACATGTTTAACGAGATCTTGGTATGTGATCTGAGTCTAGCCACTGGCCTATACCCACTAACCAACTACGTGGAACAGTTATGGGCACTCGACATCGTGGTATCAGCCGAAGCCTTCTTGACGTCAGTGACTGAGCGGCACGCGCCAGATTGGACTAGAGCGCCTGCTCTTGTATTAGGGAGGCTAGGTCTGCTTCCGTTCGCGTTCGCAACAAGCAGGTAAGCAACGAGCGATGGGCCCAGACCCCCGCGCGCATAGGATTTAGACCGGCATGCTGACCTCTCTGTTGTGCCTAGGTGGGGCTGCGACGTGTTGATCTTCTGAGGTCGGGCATGAGCCAGGAAAGTGTGCCCGGTCAAATAGGATCGAGTGTGTTGGGTAATGTGGTGCACCCCTACAGGGAAGCTTATCTATTCGAATAGTCGTGGTCCTTGGTAATAGGACGACTTGGAGTTGTACCTTGACCTTATGACAACTAGAACTGGATACTAAATAAAACACACCCTTCCAAGTGCCAGATATAACCCGGTGATTGCTCTCACACAGGGCGACGAGGGGAGGATCGCCAGGTAGGATTATGCTATGCGATGATACTTGGTGAACTTACCATCTACTCTCTTCTACATGCTGCAAGATGGAGGCTGCCAGAAGCGTAGTCTTCGACAGGACTAGCTATCCCCCTCTTATTCTGGCATTCTGCAGTTCAGTCCACCGATATTGCCCCTTTACACAAATACCCATGCATATGTAGTGTAGATCCTTGCTTGTGAGTACTTTGGATGAGTACTCACGGTTGCTTTTCTCCCCCTTTTCCCCCCTTTCCTTTCTTCCTGGTTGTCGCAACCAGATGCTGGAGTCTAGGAGCCAGAGGATCCCGAGGATGATTCTACATGGAGTTCGACTTCGAGGAGTAGTTAGGAGGTCCAAGGCAGGAGGCCTTGCCTTTTCGATCGTTGCTACTTTTGTGCTAGCCTTCTTAAGGCAAACTTGTTTAACTTATGTCTGTACTCAGATATTGTTACTTCAGCTGACTCGCCTATAATCGAGCATTTGTATTCGAGTCCTCGCGGCCCCTGGCTTGTATTATGGTGCTTGTATGACTTGTTTTATTTTTAGAGTTGTGTTGTGATATCTTCCCGTGAGTCCCTGATCTTGATCGTACACGTTTGCGTGTATGATTAGTATACGATTGAATCAGGGGCGTCACAAGTTGGTATCATAGCCGACTGCCTGTAGGAACCCCCCTTCCACACTCCTTGTCCGAAGTCGAGTCTAGACATTGCAAAACTTTTACTAACATGGATGTGCGGCTTATGGGCCCACGTCGCCATTGGGTGGTAGTAGGATCTTTTATTCCTCATCTATATTCTGGGACTCTGATCTCTCTTCTATTCGGGTTAAAATGGTTTTACTAACTCTAACATTAGGATCTCGTGATCACATCCACCTGGAGTTTCCCCTTATTACAGATGATCACCTACTGCACCAGAAGATTCCGAAGATAATCTTCGATGTTCTCTCGAGACACTTGTGCCCACCGCCTTTGCAAATTCCCTAACACTGTTATATCATTATCGATAACTACATACACTTGACATTTCAATCCCGTTGATCTAGTTATTAGAAGATACCTCGGAAATTCTCTTTATTGTTCCAAGAATACTTTATGCCTACTTCCTTGCAGTTCATTATCCACATGAACACCTCTACGGATAATTCCTCACACTTATCGAGTATTCGCCCATCCCTAGTTGTTTGTGTGTTACACTAAGTTCTTCGAAATAATATTTGATCTTCCGAAAATCCATAGCAGCTTATTGCTCTTGAAATTCTTGCTTGCTTGCATTATGGTTAATCCCATAAGTATAGTAATCTTATTGGCAACCTTTGTCACTATCATTTTGAGTCCATTAATTCAGTATGTTGCGAATGCTCGCAATCCTCAATCAGATCATAGAATTCATCCTTTCGACTCAGATGTCATTTTAAACATGAGCTGGTTCTCGACCAATCAAATTTCCATCGATTGTTCCCCTAATTCTACTCAAATTATCCATCCTTAATCCGAGCGTTTCCTTCTGAGCCCTTGATTTGGAAATCATAATTCCTTTGCATTTAAGCTCCGAATTATTCAGATGATTCCATAACCTGTTGCATTTGCATTCTTTCCTCTTCTGGTTGAGTACCGATACTCACATCAGATCCTTTGTGGACCCTCAAGTCCTTTGTTGGATTGTTATCCGATAGTGTCCTTCATATTTAATCACCTTGTGAGTTATTTCCCTGATACATAATATCATTGGTAAATCCTATTCTCTGATTTGGCCAACCATGCTCTACTTTCGAGCTGGTGATATTTACTATTAAAGCTTGTGGTATATGTTTCCACGATGCCCCGATGGGTTGACCTATGCCTTCCTTAATATGTGTGAACGCGAATGTTTTCACTAGTCATACTCTTCTGGTAATTTGCTAGATAAAATTTCAACATTACGACTTCTTCGAAAATGAGAAGTGAATGAAAGGTTATGCATTAGAGAAGTGGGAGTCGACCTTGAACTTTGTGTTCATGCCCATGGACATGATGTAGATCCTATCATGGAAACTTCTTGTAATAATAACTATTTCCTTGATAAATATCATCTGGTATCTGTGAATTGATCCTTTGCAACCGTGGTTCCGACCATGATTGTTCTCCTTTGATTCTATTTCTCGGACAAGTTAAAGTACTTGCCTTCTGCAGACCAGTACGCCTTCCCAACCTCTATTTTGTTCTACCTTCGAGTATTACCCCCTGGTATCTCGAGGATATTAACCCATTGCCCTTCATCTTATGATTTTCTGATGAAGTAGTACCTTTCCCCGTCATAGCCACTCCACGGGTTCTGGGTTGTCGTCAACCGAGAACACCGATTTGTGAATCAAATCGACATTGAGATTTAGTACTCCCAATACTTTGTTGTTGAGAAGTTTAATACTCCATCACGTCACTCCTAGCCTGATCGGCTACATCATTATCGTGCTAATTTTAACTATGCTACCTGGTCCTTAATCCCAGAGCACAACTTTCGATGATGACTAAGCTTACGTCGATCTTCCTCGTCTTATCGTTTCGCCTCAAACAACAAGCTTGATTCTGAGTTGGTGTCGTATCTGTGGTCCAATAATCTTTTGCTGCATCAGTCCTTTTACTTTATGTAGTTACTGTCCGATTACTTCTTCATGGAGCCTCTCGACAAAATTTGTCGTGATCATCACCAACATTTTGACTCCTTCCAGGATACCAATCGAATTCATGATGATAAGTACCACCCTCGACCCTTGGTAATTTGATTTACCATTGACAACATCCTTACCTTCCTTCCATCACAAACTTGTTCATGTTATGGATACAACTTGCTATCCAGCTTGTATTATGTTCTACCTTGGAGTATTACAATCTTTTATGTCAAGAATCTCGTGAGAATTTCGCCACGTCGTAAGCATTCTTGGTATAGTGATACTTCTCACCATCACCATTCCTTCTTGGTCCCCGTGTTGTTTACAACTGGAATGCCGACAAATGAACTATGATGTGTGAATCCAAAACTTCTAGCAACCCAATTGCTTGTAAGTTATGAATGATAGTTCCTTTCTTCCTGTGTTCATTATTGACTCACCATTCTTACATCGATCGTGCTACTTAGTACATCTTCTAGGTGCACGTTTCGATCAATGTTCACTCGAGTATGTTCTCCTCGAACATACTTTGTTATATACTTCGACATGTCCAATATGTTACGTTGTTCACATAATTGAGGAAATCATAAGACATATTTTATAAGTTGTTCCTGATGAATCCTTTGTGTATGCAAAGTCCGGCCTTTGCTTGAAGACCATGTCAATGCTATCTTGAAGCATGTATGTGGTACTCCTATCATCAATAAGAACATTTGAAGCACAATGCTAAATTTTCCTTATCAATTATCCAAACACCTTTGTATGAGTAATGTCATGAAATTTCTCTCCCCTTACCAAAAGGGTTTTCTACATTATATCTTGTCACAGATATCATGCTTTGCTTGTCCTTGGGAAGGATATGCCCCTGAAATATGAGTTTAAACACATTTTTCCTTCCCATTCTTCTGTTTAATCTGATAATCATATTTTCCTTTCCATTTTTTGGTTTAACTTTTCTTGTGATCTATATGATCTAAGCAGAATATTCTCCTGCTTATGTAAACACCACGGTGTACAATTCTGTCAGCAAGACCCTGTTACTATTGTTGATGACATTCCGGTAGCCACTGATGGACGAGAACTTTGCCTAGTGGTCCGCCTCGTTCAACGAGCAGGAAAATGGTTCTCTTCGTCCCTCGCCCTTGGTATCGACATTGTTGCCGACATAACTAACAGGCTACCCTCTGACAGGCCTTGCTATCATGAACGTGCAAGATATATCACTTCTCCTTCTACCTTTATCCCGTATGGTGGGCCCATAACCCATAGTTCCACCGGATCGCAATCTGACTCTCCTATACACCCCCGATTTCCAAAGTTATTCCTCGCGCGTGGCCTTGTATATAATTCATGAGCCACCTCCCGAAAGGTCATCAATTCTGGTATCAGACACAATACTTATTCTCATTGCTTTGAACCCCTTTCACACCCTGTTTTAGACAACGAATGATTGCCTATCCACTCGAAACTTCTCATGGTACCTTCTTACTTTACTCTCGATATTTTCTTAAGTATCTATTCGAGAGTTACTTTCTACCACATTCCCCGAGTTATCTGCCAGATAGTCAACCTTGAAAGGTCCGTTCTTCCGAAGTTACCCCTTGTCCTTTCGTAAGTACGATGAAATTTCTGAAGAAAGGATGACGACTTCATCATGATGACCTGAAGCAGAGAAATGAAGACATCAATGTAATGGATCGACCTCTTCGAGAAGAGCAACCAAGAACGAGAAGATCCGTTAGAATATCGTAACCAGACTTTTCCCCTTACTCTACCTCTTAAATCTCGGGACGAAATTTCTTGTAGTGGAGGAAAATTGTGACGACCGGATACTTAAGCTACAGTAACTCTCTGCTAATGGTGCCACGTCACTTTGGTTACTGTTGCAAATCTCGCGTTAGTTCGAAACCGATTCAAATTCAAATTCAAAATCAAGCAAAAATATTTTTTTTCAAATATTAAAACTAAAATGTTCGGGAGGTGCCAAATCATGCATAGATAATTATGGTGAAGAAACCATAATTTTATATAATGCTTTAATACTCCAAAGTGATTTAAATGGTAACAAAAACAATTAAGTAAATGCCTCTTTTCAATTAATAAAACTCTAAGCTAATTTATTTCGGGGTAAAACTTTTATGTCAGTGGGTGGTCGTGAAACATTATTTTAGGAGTTCTTATCATATTTTACTAAACTAAAATTAAGGTGTATCTAAAATAAAACAGAAAATAAAAATAATAAAACAGTAAAGAAAAACAAATCAAAAACAAAAGAAAGTAAAAGGAACCCCCCTCCCTCACTGGGCTTTGGCCCAGCAGGCCACCAGGCCAGCCCAACCGGCCACCCACTCCCTCCTACTAACCCCCCACCCGGGGAAAACCCTAGCCCATAACCCACTACTCCCGATTCCTCTCCCCACGCCCCTCTCGCCTCTCCCGGTCCCGATCTGGATTGGGGGCTATGACCCTGTCTCCGCTCGCTGTCTCCGGCACCGCCCTGCCATCGCCGCTTTGGCCTCGACACCGACCACCGCCGTCCGGAGAACCCCCTTGCCGGAGCCGCCCATCGATGCCTCATCGCGTCCCCCACGTTAACGGCGCCCTGACCAACGCACCTGACGCTGCCGAACTCCCTCGCCGGACTGCTTCCTCATCTTCATCGTCACCGTCGTCACCGCCTCCTCGAGCATACTTTCGCACACCTGCAGGGCCAAGTGAGCCACCTCCCCTCCTCTTCCCCCCCACCCGCATCGGCTCCGCCCACCGCTGGCCCCTACATCGCACCTTGCCCCGTCGCGTGCTCGCCGCCGCCTCCTCCCTGCGCCCCTCCCCTTCTGGCCTCGGGGCCGCGCGCGCCACGCTCCGGCCCGCAAACCGGCGCCCGCGCCTTGTTCTCGTCGCGCGCCGCATGGGCCCCGCCTCGTCCCTACCGCCCGCTGCCGCTCGAGCTGCCCCCCCACCCACGCGCACACCCTCGCCTGCGCCGCACGCCGCTCGCGATCGCGCCCCTTACGCGGTCGCGCCCGGCCTGCTGCCGCCTCTGCTCACTCCCGCCGCCATGAGCTCGCTTCGGTCGAGCTTCGGCCTCGTCCCGCGGCCCCCGCTCGCTGCTCCGTTGCCCTGCGGTCGCCGTCCCCCTGCTGGCCTGGGCGGGCGCCCGTCGCCCGCACGCCCGATCTGCCAGCCCCCTTTGGCCCAATGACAAACAGGGCCCACGCCTAGAATAAAATAAATAAATATAAAAAAGAGATAAAAAAAATATTGATTAATTAATTAACTAAGTTAGTTAATTATGTTTAATTAACCTAATTACCTACTGTTAAATTAATTAAACAATAATTAGATTAGTTAAACACTACTTAGTATAATCAGAGTATGACATGCAGGACCCACCTGTCAGATTGACCAGGTCAACTGTACGGTTGACTGCTGACGTCATCCCACACTATTCTGGATAATGTTGACTTAAAATAATTAAATAAATTCTAAAAATGATTAAATCTTTTAAAATTAATATAAAATAAACCGTAGTTCGGATGGAAAAACTTTGTACATGAAAGTTGCTCAGAACGACGAGACAATTCCAGATACGCAGCCCGCTCGTCTGCTACACATCCCTAGCATAGCAAACACGCAACTTTCCCCCTCCGGTTCATCTGTTCGAAAACGCGAAAACCGGGAATACTTTCCCGAACGTTTTCCCCCTTCGTCGGTATCACCTACTACCGCGATAGGGCACACCTAGCACCGTTCATTGCCATGATATGCATCGTCCTGCATATGTTTGCTTTTATATTTATTTTTTCTTCCCCCTCTTCTCTCGCTAGACACCGAGACCGACGCCGCTGCTACCCAGTACGACTACGGTGTTGACGACCCCTCATTCTCGGCTGAGCTTCCAGGCAAGCCCCCCCTTTGAGCACCAGATATCGCCTATTCCTTCTCTCTACTGCTTGCATTAGAGTACTGTAGCATGTTACTGCTTTCGGTTAATCCTATTCTACTGCATAGCCTGTCATTGTTGCTACAGTTGTTACCCTTACCCGCAATCCTAAATGCTTAGTATAGGATGCTAGTATTCTACCGGTGGCCCTACATTCTTGTCCGTCTGCCTTGCTATACTACTGGCCCGTGATCACTCGGGAGGTGATCACGGGCATATGCTATATACTTTATACTATTACATAACTTATGATACTGTTCGGAGATGGGGGCAGAAGGGGCAGGTGGCTCCATCCCGGTAGAGGTGGGCCTGGGTTCCTCACGGCCCCCGACTGTTACTTTGTGGCGGAGCGACAGGGCAGGTTGAGACCACCTAGGAGAGAGGTGGGCCTGGCCCTGGTTGGCGTCCGCGATTACTTCTAAATAACACGCTTAACGAGATCTTGGTATTTGTTCTGAGTCTGGCCACTGGCCTATACGCACTAACCAACTACGCGAGAACAGTTATGGGCACTCGACGTCGTGGTATCAGCCGAAGCCTTCTTGACAACAGCGACTGAGCGGCGCGCGCCGAATTGGATTGGAACGCCTGCTGTTGTATTAGGGAGGCTAGGTCTGCTTCCGACCGCGTACGCAACATGCAGGTGAGCAACGGGCGATGGGCCCAGACCCCTGCACGCATAGGATTTAGACCGGCGTGCTGACCTCTCTATTGTGCCTAGGTGGGGCTGCGACGTGTTAATCTTCCGAGGTCGGGCATGACCCAGGAAACTGTGTCTGGCCAAATGGGATCGAGCGTGTTGGGTAATGTGGTGCACCCCTGCAGGGAAGTTTATCTATTCGAATAGCCGTGATCCTTGGTAACAGGATGACTTGGAGTTTTACCTTGACCTTATGACAACTAGAACTGGATACAAAATAAAACATGCCCTTCCAAGTGCCAGATATAACCCGGTGATTGCTCTCACACAGGACGACGAGGGGAGGATCGCCGGGTAGGATTATGCTATGCGATGATACTTGGTGGACTTACCATCTACTCTCTTCTACATGCTGCAAGATGGAGGCTGCCAGAAGCGTAGTCTTCGATAGGACTAGCTATCCCCCTCTTATTCTGGCATTCTGCAGTTCAGTCCACCGATATTGCCCCTTTACACCAATACCCATGCATATGTAGTGTAGATCCTTGCTTGCGAGTACTTTGGATGAGTACTCACGGTTGCTTTTCTCCCCCTTCCCCCTTTTCTTTCTTCCTGGTTGTCGCAACTAGATGCTGGAGTCTAGGAGCCAGAGGATCCCGAGGATGATTCTACATGGAGTTCGACTTCGAGGAGTAGTTAGGAAGTCCAAGGCAGGAGGCCTTGCCTTTTCGATCGT
This sequence comes from Aegilops umbellulata, assembly GCA_032464435.1. Classification (NCBI taxonomy): domain Eukaryota; kingdom Viridiplantae; phylum Streptophyta; class Magnoliopsida; order Poales; family Poaceae; genus Aegilops; species Aegilops umbellulata. The sequence goes on along the minus strand of CP136054.1, from coordinate 365,205,157 downwards.
TGCTACTTTTGTGCTAGCCTTCTTAAGTCAAACTTGTTTAACTTATGTCTGTGCTCAGATATTTTTGCTTCCGCTAACTCGTCTAGGATCAAGCATTTGTATTCCCCTGGCTTGTATTATGGTGCTTGTATGACTTATTTTATTTTTAGAGTTGTGTTTTGATATCTTCCCGTGAGTCCCTGATCTTGATCGTACATGTTTGCGTGTATGATTAGTGTACGATAGATTCGGGGGCGTCACATAAATAACAGCAAGCAATTCCTAACAAAATAAAATAACACTCCAAGCAAAACACATATCATGTGACGAATGAAAACATAGCTCCTTGTGGGGTTACCGATAATGTTGGAGACGAAAGAGGGGATGCCTTCCGGGGCATCCCCAAGCTTAGTTGCTTGGATTCCTTGGATATTAACTTGGGATGCCTTGGGCATCCCCAAGCTTAGGGTCTTGTCACTCCTTATTCTCGTCATATCGATATCTCACCCAAAACTTGAAAACTTCAATCACACAAAACTTATCAAAACTTTGTGAGATAGGTTAGTATGATAAAGAGCAAACCATTTCACTTTGGTACTGTCAAAGACAAGATTCATAATTATTTACACACAATTCCTACTGTATCATATCATTTTCACAATTTATATTGATCCATATAAGCCATAGAAACTAGAAAACAAGCAAACTATGCATTGAAAACAGAATCTGTCAAAAACAGAACAGTGTGTAATGATCTGGATAACTATCATACTTATGCAACTCCAAAAACTATGAAACAATTGGTACCACGTGACCAATTTGTATATTAAACTTATGCAAAAAGAATCAACTCAAAATCACTCTTCTGTTAAAAATGGGACTTATTTTCGTGAGCGCAAAAGTTTCTGTTTTTCAGGAGGGTCAAATCAACTATCACACAACATGGTCCCAAAGGCTTTACTTGGCACTTTATTGAAACAAAAGTAATAAAAAATGATCAATACAGTAGCATAATCATGTGAACACACAAAAAAAGTAAGTAAAAGTGTTGGGTTGCCTCCCAACAAGCGCTTTTCATTAATGCCTTTTAGCTAGGCATGATGACTTCAATGATGCTCGCACAAAAGATAAGAATTGAAACATAAAGAGAGCATCATGAAGCATATGACTAGCACATTTAAGTCTAACCCACTTCCTATGCATAGAGTTTTTGTGAGCAAACAACTTATGGGAACAAGAATCACCTAGCATAAGAAGGCAAAACAAGCATAACTTCAAAATTTTCAACACATAGAGAGGAAACTTGATATTATTGCAATACCTACAAGCATAAGTTCCTCCCTCATAATAATTTTTAGTAGCATCATGCAAAATTCAACAATGTAACCATCACATAAAGCATTCTTTTCATGATGCATAAGCATAGAAATTTTATTACTCTCCACATAAGCAAATTTCTTCTCATCAATAGTAGTGGGAGCAAACTCAAGAAAATAACAACCATGAGAGTGAAAATTAAAATTGTGATGACAAGTTTCATGGTTCTCATTATTCTGTGTAACATATATTGTTGGGGAACATAGTAATTTCAGAAAAGATCATACGCACACGCAAGATCATGGTCAAGCATATCAACGAGAGGGGAGAGTGCTGTCCGCCTACCCTCATAGACCGAAAGCGGAAGTGTTATGACAACGCGGTTGATGTAGTCGTACGTCTTCACGATCGACCGATCCTAGTACTGAACGTACAACACCTCCGCGATCTGCACACGTTCAGCTTAGTGACATCCCATGAACTCACGATCCAGTAGAGCTTCGAGGGAGAGCTTCGTCAGCATGACGGTGTGATGACGATGATGATGAAGCTACCGGCGCAGGGCTTCGCCTAAGCACTACGACGATATGACCGAGGTGGATTCTAGTGGAGGGGGCACCGCACACTACTAAGAGATCAATGATCAACTTGTGTGTCTATGGGGTGCCCCCTGGCCACGTATATAAAGGATGGAGGGAGGAGGAGGCCAGCCCTCATAGGGCGCGCCCAAAGTGTGGAGTCCTACTAGGACTCCCTAGTCCTAGTAGGATTCCACCTCCCATATGGAATAGGAAAAAGGGAAGGGAGAAGGAGAAGGAAGGAAGGGGGCGCCACCTTTCCTTAGTCCAATTTGGACCAATCCATGGGGAAGGGGCGCGGCCACCCTTGACGCCTTTCTCTCCTTTCCCGTATGGCCCATTAGGGCCCAATACGAATTCCCGTAACTCTTCGGTACTCTGGAAAATACCCGAATCTCTCAGAACCTTTCTGATGTCCAAATATAGTCTTCCAATATATCAATCTTTACGTCTCGACCATTTCGAGACTCCTAGTCATGTCCCCAATCTCATCCGGGACTCCAAACAAACTTCGGTCATCAAATCACATAACTCATAATACAAATCGTCACAGAATGTTAAGCGTGCGGACCCTACGAGTTCGAGAACTATGTAGACATGACCGAGACTCATCTCTGGTCAATAACCAATAGCGGAACCTGGATGTTCATATTGGTTCCTACATATTCTACGGAGATCTTTATCGGTTAAATCGCATAACAACATACGTTGTTCCCTTTGTCATTGGTATGTTACTTGCCCGAGATTCGATCGTCGGTATCTCAATACCTAATTCAATCTCGTTACCGGCAAGTCTCTTTACTCGTTCCATAATGCATCATCCCACAACTAACTCATTAGTCACATTGCTTGCAAGGCTTATAGTGATGTGCATTACCGAGAGGGCCCGGAGATACCTCTCCGATACTCGGAGTGACAAATCATAATCTCAATCTATGCCAACCCAAAAAACACCTTGGGAGACACCTGTAAAGCATCTTTATAATCACCTAGTTATGTTGTGACGTTTGATAGCACACAAGGTGTTCCTACGGTATTCGGGAGTTGCATAATCTCATAGTCATAGGAACATGTATAAGTCATGAAGAAAGCAATAGCAACATACTAAACGATCAAGTCTAAGCTAACAGAATGGGTCAAGTCAATCACATCATTCTCTAATGATGTGATCTCGTTAATCAAATGGCAACTCATGTCTATGGCTAGGAAACTTAACCATCTTTGATTCAACGAGCTAGTCAAGTAGAGGAATACTAGTGACACTCTGTTTGTCTATGTATTCACACATGTACTAAGTTTCTGGTTAATACAATTCTAGCATGAATAATAAACATTATAAGGAAATAAATAATAACTTTATTGCCTCTAGGGCATATTTCCTTCAGTCTCCCACTTGCACTAGAGTAAATAATCTAGTTCACATCGCCATGTGATTTAACACCAATAGTTCACATCACCATGTGATTAACACCCATAGTTCACATCGCCATGTGACCAACACTCAAAGGGTTTACTAGAGTCAGTAATCTTAGTTCACATCGCCATGTGATTAACACCTAAAGAGTACTAAGGTGTGATCATGTTTTGCTTGTGAGAGAAGTTTAGTCAACGGGTCTGCCATATTCAGATTCGTATGTATTTTGCAAATTTCTATGTCAACAATGCTCTGCACGGAGCTACTCCAGCTAATTGCTCTTACTTTCAATATGTATCTAGATTGAGGCTTAGAGTCATCTGGATCAGTGTCAAAACTAGCATCGATGTAACCCTTTACGATGAACCTTTTGTCACCTCCATAATCGAGAAACATATCCTTATTCCTCTAAGGATAATTTTGACCGCTGTCCAGTGATCTACTCCTAGATCACTATTGTACTCCCTTAACAAACTCAGTGTAGCGTATACAATAGATCTGGTACACAGCATGGCATACTTTATAGAACCTATGGCTGAGGCATAGTGAATAACTTTCGTTCTGTTTCTATCTTCTGTCGTTGTCGGGCTTTGAGTCTTACTCAATTTCACACCTTGTAACACAGGCAAGAACTCTTTCTTTGACTATTCCATTTTGAACTATTCAAAATCTTGTCAAGGTATGTACTCATTGAAAAAACGTATCGAGCGTCTTGATCTATATCTATAGATCTTGATGCTCAATATGTAAGCAGCTTCACCGAGGTCTTTCCTTGAAAAACTCCTTTCAAATACTCCTTTATGCTTTCCAGAAAATTCTACATTATTTCTGATCAACAATATGTCATTCACATATACTTATCAGAAATGTTGTAGTGCTCCCACTCACTTTATTGTAAATACAGGCTTCACCGCAAGTCTGTATAAAACTATATGCATTGATCAACTCATCAAAGTGTATATTCCAACTCTGAGATGCTTGCACCAGTCCATAGACGGATCGCTGGAGCTGGCACATTTTGTTAGCACCTTTAGGATCGACAAAACCTTCTGGTTGCATCATATACAACTCTTTTGTAAGAAATCCATTAAGGAATGTACTTTTGACATCAATTTGCCAGATTTCATAAAATGTGGCAATTTGCTAACATGATTCGGACAGACTTTTTTCGACAAGTCTAGCTTTGTAGATAGTAACACTACTATCAGCTCCGCCTTCCTCTTGAAGATCTTTTATTTTCTATGGCTTTCCAATCATCGGGTAAGTCAACCAAAGTCCACACTTTGTTCTCATACATGGATCCCATCTCAGATTTCATGGCCTCAAGCCATTTCGCGGAATTTGGGCTCATCATCGCTTCATCATAGTTCGTAGGTTTGTCATGGTCAAGTAACATGATCTCCAGAACAGGATTACTGTACCACTCTGGTGCGGAACTTACTCTGGTTGACCTACGAGGTTCGGTAGTAACTTGATCTGAAGTTACATTATCATCATCATTAGCTTCCTCACTAATTGGTGTAGGAGTCACAGGAATAGATTTCTGTGATGAAATACTTTCCAATAAGGGAGCAGGTACATTTACCTCATCAAGTTCTACTTTCCTCCCACTCACTTCTTTCGAGAGAAACTCCTTGTCTAGAAAGGATCCATTCTTACCAACGAATGTCTTGCCTTCGGGTCTGTGATAGAAGGTGTACCCAACTGTCTCATTTAGGTATCCTATGATACACATTTCTCCGATTTGGGTTTGAGCTTATCACGATGAAACTTTTCCTCATAAGCATCGCAACCCCAAACTTTAAGAAATGACAACTTTGGTTTCTTGCCAATCCACAGTTCATATGGTGTCGTCTCAACGGATTTAGATGGTTCCCTATTTAACGTGAATGCAACCGTCTCTAATGCATAACCCCAAAACAATGGTGGTAAATCGGTAAGAGACATCATAGATTACACCATATCTAATAAAGTACGGTTACAATGTTCGGACACACCATTACGCTGTCGTGTTCCAGGTGGCATGAGTTGTGAAACTATTCCGCATTATTTCAAATGAAAACCAAACTCGTAACTCAAATATTCTCCTCCATGATCAGATCGTAGAAACTTTATTTTCTTGTTACGATCATTTTCCACTTCACTCTGAAATTATTGGAACTTTTCAGATGTTTCAGATTTATGTTTCATCAAGTAGATATACCCATATCTGCTCAAATCATATGTGAAGGTCAGAAATAACAATACCTGCTGCGAGCCTCAACACTCATCGGACTGCATACATTACTGTGTATTATTTCCAACAAGTCTATTGCTCGCTCCATTGTTCCGGAGAACGGAGTCTTAGTCATCTTTCCCATGAGGCATGGTTCGCAAGCTCAACTGATTCATAATCAAGTGATTCCAAAAGTCCATCTGCATGGATTTTCTTTATGCGCTTTACACCAATATGACCTAAACGGCAGTGCCACGAATAAGTTGCACTATCATTATTAACTTTGCATCTTTTGGCTTTAATATTATGAATATGTGTATCACTACGATCGAGACTCAATAGACCATTCACCTTGGGTGTATGACCATTGAAGGTTTTATTCATGTAAACAGAACAACAATTATTCTCTGAGTTTAATGAATAACGGTATTGCAATAAACATGATCAAATCATATTCATACTTAACGCAAACACCAAATAACATTTATTTAGGTTCAACACTAATCCTGAAAGTATAGGGAGTGTGCGATGATGATCATATCAATCTTGGAACCACTTCCAACACACATCGTCACTTCACCCTTAACTAGTCTCTTTTCATTCTGCAACTCCCGTTTCGAGTTACTAATCTTAGCAACAGAACTAGTATCAAATACTGAGGGGTTGCTATAAATACTAGTAAAGTACACATCAATAACATGTATATCAAATATACCTTTGTTCACTTTGTCATCCTTCTTATCCGCCAAATACTTGGGGCATTTCTACTTCCAGTGACTAGTCCCTTTGTAGTAGAAGCACTTAGTATCAGGCTTAGGTCCAGACTTGGGCTTCTTCACTTGAGCAGCAACTTGCTTGCCATTCTTCTTTAAGTTCCCCTTCTTCCCTTTGCGCTTTTCTTGAAACTAGTGTTCTTGTCCACCATCAACACTTGATGCTTTTCTTGATTTCTACCTTTGTCGATTTCAGCATCACGAAGAGCTTGGGAATCGTTTCTGTTATCCCTTGCATATTATAGTTCATCACGAAGTTCTAGTAACTTGGTGATAGTGACTAGAGAACTCTGTCAATCACTATCTTATCTGGAAGATTAACTCCCACTTGATTCAAGTGATTGTAGTACTCAGACATTCTGAGCACATGCTCACTAGCTGAGCAATTCTCCTCCATTGTGTAGGCAAAGTGCTTGTCAAACGTTTCATACCTTTCGACATGGGCATGAGTCTGAAATACTAATTTGAACTCTTGGAACATCTCATATGCTCCGTGGCGTTCAAAATGTCTTTGAAGCCCCAATCCTAAGCCGTAAAGCATGGTGCACTAAACTATCAAGTAGTCATCATATCGAGCTTGCCAAACGTTCATAACGTCTGCATCTGCTCCTGCAGTTGGTCTGTCACCTAGCAGTGCATCAAGGACATAATTATTCTATGCAGCAATGAGGATAATCCTCAGATCACGGATCCAATCCGCATCATTGCTACTAACATCTTTCAACTTAGTTTTCTCTAGGAACATATCAAAAATAAAACAGGGGAGCTAAAGGTGAGCCATTGATCTACAACATAGATATGCTAATACTATCAGGACTAAGTTCATGATAAATTTAAAGTTCAATTAATCATATGACTTAAGAACTCCCACTTAGATAGACATCCCTCTAATCATCTAAGTGATCACGTGATCCATATCAACTAAACCATGTCCGATCATCACGTGAGATGGAGTAGTTTTCAATGGTGAACATCACTATGTTGATCATATCTACTATATGATTCACGCTCGACCTTTCGGTCTCAGTGTTCCGAGGCCATATCTGCATATGCTAGGCTCATCAAGTTTAACCCGATTATTCTGCGTGTGCAAAACTGGCTTGCACCCGTTGTATGTGAACGTAGAGCTTATCACACCCTATCATCACGTGGTGTCTCAGCATGAAGAACTGTCGCAACGGTGCATACCCAGGGAGAACACTTATACCTTGAAATTTTAGTAAGGGATCATCTTATAAAGCTACCGCCAAACTAAGCAAAATAAGATGTATAAAAGATAAACATCACATGCAATCAGAATATGTAACTTGATATGGCCATGATCATCTTGCGCCTTTGATCTCCATCTCCAAAGTACCGTCATGATCTCTATCATCACCGGCATGACACCATGATCTCCATCATCTTGATATCTATCAACGTGTCGTCACATGGTCATCTCGCCAGTTATTGCTCTTGCAACTATTGCTATCGCATAGTGATAAAGCAAAGCAATTATTTGGCGCTTGCATCTTATGCAATAAAGAGACAACCATAAGGCTTCTGCAAGTTGCCGATAACTTCAACAAAACTTGATCATCTCATACAACAACTTATATCTCATCACGTCTTGACCACATCACATCACAACAAGACCTGCAAAAACAAGTTAGATGTCCTCTACTTTGTTGTTGCAAGTTTTACATGGCTGCTGCGGGCTTAGCGAGAACCGTTCTTACCTATGCATCAAAACCACAACGATTTTTTGTCAAGTATGTGTTGTTTTAACCTTCAACAAGGACCGGGCGTAGTCATACTCGATTCAGCTAAAGTTGGAGAAAAACTGACACCCGCCAACCATCTGTGTGTGAAGCACGTCGATAGAACCAGTCTCGCGTAAGCGTACGCGTAATGTCGGTCCGGGTCGCTTCATCCAACAATACCACCGAATCAAAGTATGACATGCTGGTAAGCAGTATGACTATTATCGCCCACAACTCACTTGTGTTCTACTCGTGCATATAACATCTACGCATAAACCTGGCTCTGATACCACTATTGGGGAACGTAGTAATTTCAAAAAAAATCCTACGCACACGCAAGATCATGGTGATGCATAGCAATGAGAGGGGAGAGTGTTGTCCACGTACCCACGTAGAACGAAAGCGGAAGCGTTATGACAACGCGGTTGATGTAGTCGTACGTCTTCACGATCGACCGATCCAAGCACCGAACGTACGGCACCTCCGCGATCTACACACGTTCAGCTTGGTGACGTCCCACGAACTCACGGTCCAGTAGAGCTTCGAGGGAGAGCTTCGTCAGCACGACGGCGTGATGACAGTGATGATGAAGCTACCGGTGCAGGGCTTCGCCTAAGCACTACGACGATATGACCAAGGTGGATTCTGGTGGAGGGGGGCACCACACACGGCTAAGAGATCAATGATCAACTTGAGTGTCTATGGGGTGCCCCCTGGCCACATATATAAAGGATGGAGGGAGGAGGAGGCCGGCCCTCATAGGGCGCACCCAAAGTGTGGAGTCCAAGTAGGACTCCACCTCCCACATGGAATAGGAAAAAGGGAAGGGAGAAGGAGAACGAAGGAAGGGGCGCCCCCTTTCCCTAGTCCAATTCGGACCAGTCCATGGGGAAGGGGCACGGCCACACTTGAGGCCTTTCTCTCCTTTCTCGTACGGCCCTTTAAGGCCCAATACGAATTCCCGTAACTCTGCGGTACTCCAAAAAATACCCGAATCACTCGGAACCTTTCAGATGTCCGAATATAGCCTTCCAATATATCGATCTTTACGTCTCGACCATTTCGAGACTCCTCGTCATGTCCCCGATCTCATCCGGGGCTCCGAAAAAACTTCGGTCATCAAATCACATAACTCATAATACAAATCGTCACAGAACGTTAAGCGTGCGGAACCTACGGGTTCGAGAACTATGTAGACATGACCGAGACTCATCTCCGATCAATAACCAATAGTGGAACATGGATGCTCATATTGGTTCCTACATATTCTACGAAGATCTTTATTGGTCAAACCACATAACAACATATGTTGTTTCCTTTGTCATCGGTATGTTACTTGCCCGAGATTTGATCGTCGGTATCTCAATACCTAGTTCAATCTCGTTACTGGCAAGTCGCTTTACTCGTTCCGTAATGCATCATCCCGCAAATAACTCATTAGTCACATTGCTTGCAAGGCTTATAGTGATGTGCATTACCGAGAGGGCCCAGAGATACCTCTCCGATACTCGAAGTGACAAATCCTAATCTCGATCTATGCCAACCCAACAAACACCTTCGGAGACACCTGTAGAGCATCTTTATAATCACCCAGTTAAGTTGTGACGTTTGATAGCACACAAGGTGTTCCTCCGGTATTCGGGGGTTGCAGAATCTCGTAGTCATAGAAACATGTATAAGTCATGAAGAAAGCAATAGCAACATACTAAACGATCAAGTGCTAAGCTAACGGAATGGGTCAAGTCAATCAAATCATTCTCTAATGATGTGATCCCGTTAATCAAATGACAACTCATGTCTATGGCTAGGAAACTTAACCATCTTTGATTCTATGAGCTAGTCATGTAGAGGCATACTAGTGACACTCTGTTTGTCTATGTATTCACACATGTACTAAATTTCCGGTTAATACAATTCTAGCATGTATAATAAACATTTATGATGAAATAAGGAAACAAATAACAACTTTATTGCCTCTAGGGCATATTTCCTACATATATGTCATCACCATAATCATCATATATAGGAATTTTGTTGTCATAATCAATTGCAACCTCTTCCAAAATAGTGGATTCGTCACTAAATAAAGTGATGGCCTCTTCAAATCCACTTTCATCAATATAATCATCATAAATAGGAGGCATGCAATCATCATAATAAATTTTCTCATCAAAACTTGGGGGACTAAAAATATCATACTCATCAAATATAGCATCCGCAAGCTTATGGCTTTGCATATCATTAGCATCATGGATATTCACAGAATTCATACTAACAACATTGCAATCATGCTCATCATTCAAATATTTTGTGCCAAAAAATTTATTGACTTCTTCTTCTAACAATTGAGCACAATTTTCCTAACCCTCATTTTCAAGAAAGATATTGTAAGATGATCAATAATATGATGCAACCTCAATTCCATTTTTATGTCGTTTTCTTTTAGAAACCAAACTGGTGATAAAACAAGAAACTAAAAGATTCAATTGCAAGATCTAAAGATGTACCTTCATGCACTCACCTCCCCGGCAACGGTGCCAGAAAAGAGCTTGATGTCTACTACGCAACTTTATTCTTGTAGACACGTGTTGGGCCTTCGAGCGCAGAGTTTTGTAGGACGGTAGCAATTTTTTCTCAAGTGGATGACCTAAGGTTTATCAATCCATGAGAGGTGTAGGATTAAGGTGGTCTCTCTCAAACGACCCTGCAACCAAGTACAAGAAATCTCTTGTTGTCGGTGGAAACGACACCTATGGGATCACTGGGATCCCTTCTATGGTTGGCGGGTGCGGGGTCGTGCAAAGAGCAGGTCTAGGAGCCAGCACAAGGATCGTTTACCCAGGTTTGGGCCGCGAGGATGCGTAAAACCCTAGTCCTGATTTTGTGTGTATTTGAGTGTTCTTGAGTTCTTGAACTAGCTGTGGTGCGTGTCTAGTCCAAAAGATCTGAATCCTAATCTTGGACACCTCGGGACTCCTTTTATAAACAAAAGGGGTTGCCACAGTGGCACACAGGAGGTGGAAAGGTGTACAGTACACAAGCTTATCGCCTCTCATTACGGGACAAGGCCCATTAAATGCGCTCCTCAGGTGTCTCATTGCTTTATTGGGGACGGCAATGAGGCCCGTCCCATCCGCCGCCGCTCCGTCTTGCTCCGACACGCGTCTAGGCCAACGAGGCATGGAACGCCACGTAGGCTGGTAGGCTGCTGAGATGGCATGGTGGTAGGGTCTTCATGAAGATCTGCATGCCGCCACGCAGGTGTTTGCTGAGTTGGCCTGGAAGCCGCATGTCGCCACGCAGGTGTGATACGTCCATTTTGCATCATGCTTTTATATCGATATTTATTGTATTATGGGCTGTTATTACATGTTATGTCACAATACTTATGCTTATTCTCTCTTATTTTACAAGGTTTACGTGAAGAGGGAGAATGCTGGCTGCTGGAATTCTGGGCTGGAAAAGAAGCAAATATTAGAGACCTATTCTGCACAGCTCCAAAAGTCCTGAAACTTCACGGAAGTCATTTTTGGAATTAATAAAAATTAATGAGAGGAGAAAATACCAGAGGGGGGCCACACCCTGGCCACGAGGGTTGGAGGCGCGCCCTACCCCCCTGGGCGCGCCCCCCTACCTCGTGGGCCTCCTGGCAGGCCTCCGGTGCCCATCTCCCACTATATGAAGTCTTTCGTCCGAGAAAAAAAAATCATAAGCAAGCTTTCAGGAAGAAACTCCGCCGCCACGAGGTGGAACCTTGGCGGAACCAATCTAGGGCTCCGGCAGAGCTGTTCTGCCGGGGAAACTTCCCTTCGGGAGGGGGAAATCATTGCCATCATCATCACTAACAATCCTCTCATCGGAGGAGGGTAAATATCCATCAACATCTTCACCAGCACCATCTCTTGTCAAACCCTTAGTTCATCTCTTGTATCCAATCTTTGTCCCAAAGCCTCAGATTGGTACCCGTGGGTTGCTAGCAGTGTTGATTACTCCTTGTAGTTGATGCTAGTTGGTTTATCTAATGGAAGATCATATGTTCAGATCCTATATGCATATTAATACCCCTCTGATTATGAACATGAATATGATTTGTGAGTAGTTACGTGTGTTCCTGAGGACATGGGAGAAGTCTTGCTATTAGTAGTCATGTGAATTTGGTATTCGTTCGATATTTTGATGAGATGTATGTTGTCTTTCCTCTAGTGGTGTTATGTGAACATCGACTACACGACACTTCACCATTATTTGGGCCTAGAGGAAGGCAGTGGGAAGTAATAAGTAGATGATGGGTTCTTAGAGTGAGAAAAGCTTAAACCCTAGTTTAGAGTTGCTTCGTAAGGGGCTGATTTGGATCCATATGTTTCATGCTATGGTTAGGTTTACCTTAATACTTCTTTTATAGTTGCGAATGCTTGCAATAGGGGTTAATCATAAGTGGGATGCTTGTCCAAGTAAGGACAGTACCCAAGCACCGGTCCACCCACATATCAAATTATCAAAGTACCGAACACGAATCATATGAGCGTGATGAAAACTAGCTTGACGATAATTCCCATGTGTCCTCGGGAGCGCTTTTCTCTATATAAGAATTTGTCCGGGCTTGTCCTTTGCTACAAAAAGGATTGGGTCACCTTGCTGCACTTTATTTGCACTTGTTACTTGTTACGCGTTACAAATTACCTTATCACAAAACTATCTGTTACCAATAATTTCAGTGCTTGCAGAGAATACCTTGCTGAAAACCGCTTATCATTTCCTTCTGCTCCTCATTGGGTTCGACACTCTTACTTATCGAAAGGAATACGATAGATCCCCTATACTTGTGGTTCATCAAGACTCTTTTCTAGCGCCGTTTCCGGGGAGTGAAGCGCCTTTGGTAGGTGGAATTTGGTAAGGAAAAATTTATATAGTGTGCTGAAATTTACTGTCACTTGTTACTATGGTACATAATCCTTTGAGGGGCTTATTCGGGGTATCTTCACCCCGACCAGTAGAGCAAAGAGTTGCTCCTCAACCTACTGAACCTACTGAAAATGTTTACTTTGAAATTCCTTCAGGTATGATAGAGAAACTGCTAGCTAATCCTTTTGCAGGAGACGGAACATTGCATCCCAATTTACACCTAATCTATGTGGATGAAGTTTATGGATTATTTAAGCTTACAGGTATTCCCGATGATGTTATCAACAAGAAGGTCTTCCCTTTATCTTTGAAGGGAGAGGCATTGACATGGTATAGTCTATGTGATGATATGGGATCATGGAACTACAAACGACTGAAATTGGAATTTCATCAGAAATTTTATCCTATGCATCTTGTTCATCGTGATCGTAATTATATATATAACTTTTGGCCTCGCGAAGGAGAAAGCATCGCTCAAGCTTGGGGGACGCTAAAGTCAATGTTATCTTCATTCCCCAATCATGAGCTCTCAAGAGAAATGATTATTCAAAAAATTTATGCTCGGCTTTCTCTCAATAATCGCTCCATGCTCGATACTTCTTGTATTGGCTCTTTTATGATGAATACTATTGAATTCAAATGGGATTTATTGGAGAGAATTAAATGCAACTCTGAAGATTGGGACCTCGATGAAGGTAAAGAGTCAGGTATAAGACCTAAGTTTGATTGTGTTAAATCTTTTATGGATACCGATGCTTTCCGTGAATTTAGCACTAAATATGGACTTGACTCTGAGATAGTAGCTTCTTTGTGTGAATCCTTTGCTACTCATGTTGATCTCCCTGAGGAGAAGTGGTTTAAATATAATCCTCCCATTGAAGTAAAAGTAGTTTCACCTATTAAAGTTGAAGAAAATACTATCACCTATTATTCCTACTGCTTATGTTGAGAAGCCACCTTTCCATGTTAGAATAAAGGATCATGATAAAGCTTCAACTGTAGTCAACAAAAGTAATATTAGGACACACAAACCCCCTGAGCAATTTAAAGTTGAACCTAATATTGCTATGGTTAAAGATCTCTTGGATGATAATATTGATGAGCATGTTATTTATTTCTGTGAGGAAACTGCTAGAATTGCTAAACCTGGTGCTAAAGATAAACATAGACCTGTGGTAGGCATGCCTGTTATTTCTGTTAAAATAGGAGATCATTGTTATCATGGCTTGTGTGATATGGGTGCTAGTGCAAGTGCAATACCTCATTCCTTATACGAAGAAATTATGCATGATATTGCACCTGCTGAGATAGAAGAAATTGATGTTACAATTAAGCTTGCCAATAGAGATACTATTTCACCAATTGGGATTGTTAGAGATGTTGAAGTATTGTGCGGGAAAGTTAAATATCCCGCTGATTTTCTTGTTCTTGCTTCCCCACAAGATAGCTTTTGTCCCATTATATTTGGTAGACCCTTCTTGAACATAGTTAATGCTAGGATAGACTGTGAAAAGGATGTTGTTACTATTGGTTTGGGTGATATGTCTCATGAATTTAATTTTGCTAAAATTCGTAGACAGCCCCGTGATGAGGAATTTCCTAGTAAAGATGAAATTATTGGTCTTGCTTCTATTGTCGTGCCTCCTAATGATCCTTTAGAACAATATTTGCTCGACCATGAAAATGATATATTTATGAATGAAAGAAGGGAAATAGATGAAGTATTCTTTAAATAGGGACCAATTATGAAACACAACTTGCCTGTTGAAATCCTAGAGGATCCTCCTCCACCCAAGGATGATCCCGTGTTTGAGCTTAAACCATTACCTGATACTCTTAAATATGCTTATCTTGATGAAAAGAAGATATATCCTGTTATTATTAGTGCTAACCTTTCAAAGCATGAAGAAGAGAAATTATTGAAAACTCTGAAGAAGCACCGTGCTGCTATCGGATATACCCTTGATGATCTTAAGGGCATTAGTCCCACTCTATGTCAACACAAAATAAATTTGGAGAAAGACGCCAAACCAGTTATTGATCACCAACGACGGCTAAATCCTAAGATGAAAGAAGTGGTAAGAAAGCAAATATTAAAGCTACTTGAAAAAGGTATAATTTATCCCGTTGCTGATAGTCAGTGGGTAAGTCCTGTCCATTTTGTCCCTAAGAAGGGAGGTATTACTGTCGTACCTAATGATAAATATGAACTGATTCCGCAAAGAATTATTACAGGTTATAGGATGGTAATTGATTTCTGTAAATTAAATGAAGCTACCAAAAAGGATCATTACCCTTTGCCTTTTATTGATCAAATGCTAGAAAGATTATCCACACATACACATTTTTGCTTTCTATATGGTTACTCTGGTTTCTCTCAAATACCCGTGTCAGCTGACGATCAAGAAAGGACCACTTTTACTTGCCCTTTCGGTACCTTTGCTTATAGACGTATGCCTTTTGGTTTATGTAATGCAACTGCTACCTTTCAAAGATGCATGATGGCTATATTCTCTGACTTTTGTGAAAAGATTTGTGAGGTTTTCATGGATGATTTCTCTGTTTCTGGATCCTCTTTTGATGATTGCTTGAGCAACCTTGATCGAGTTTTGCAGAGATGTGAAGGAACTAACCTTGTCTTGAACTGGGAGAAATGCCACTTTATGGTTAATGAAGGCATTATCTTGGGGCATAAAATTTCTGAAAGAGGTATTGAAGTTGACAAAGCCAAAGTTGATGCTATTGAAAAGATTTCGTGTCCCAAGGACATTAAAGGTATAAGAAGTTTCCTTGGTCATGCTGGTTTTTATAGGAGGTTCATTAAGGACTTCTCAAAAATTTCTCGGCCTCTGACTAATCTATTACAAAAAGATATACCTTTTGTCTTTGATGATGCTTGTGTGGAAGCATTTGAAATACTTAAGAAAGCATTAATTTCTGCACCTATTGTTCAGCCACCTGATTGGAATTTACCCTTTGAAATTATGTGTGATGCTAGTGATTATGCTGTAGGCGCTGTTGTAGGACAAAGCTTTGATAAGAAATTAAATGTTATTCAGTATGCTAGTAAAACTCTAGATAGTGCCTAGAGAAATTATGCTACCACTGAAATGGAATTCTTAGCAGTTGTATTTGCTTGTGATAAGTTCAAACCTTATATTGTTGATTCTAAAGTAACTATTCACACTGATCATGCTGCTATTAAATATCTTATGGAAAAGAAAGATGCTAAACCTAGACTTATTAGATGGGTTCTCCTACTACAAGAATTTGATTTGCATATTATTGATAGAAAGGGAGCTGAGAACCCCGTTGCAGACAACTTGTCTAGGTTAGAGAATGTTCTTGATGACCCACTACCTATTGATGATAGCTTTCTTGATGAACAATTAAATGTCATAAATGCTTCTTGTACTGCTCCATGGTATGCTGATTATGCTAACTACATTGTTGCTAAATTTATACCACTAGTTTCACATACCAGCAAAAGAAAAAGTTTTTCTATGATTTAAGACATTACTTCTGGGATGACCCACACCTTTATAAAGAAGGAGTAGATGGTGTTATTAGACGTTGCATACCTGAACATGAACAGGAGCAGATCCTACGCAAGTGTCACTCCGAAGCTTATGGAGGAGACCACGCTGGAGATAGAACTGCACATAAGGTATTGCAATCCGGCTTTTATTGGCCTACTCTCTTCAAAGATGCCCGTAAGTTTGTCTTATCTTGTGATGAATGTCAAAGAATTGGTAATATTAGTAGACATCAAGAAATGCCTATGAATTATTCACTTGTTACTGAACCATTTGATGTTTGGGGCTTTGATTATATGGGACCGTTTACTTCCTCTAATGGGTATACACATATTTTAGTTGCTGTTGATTATGTTACTAAGTGGGTAGAAGCTATTCCAACTAGTAGTGCTGATCATAACACCTCTAGAAATTTAATGACTGATGGTGGTTCACATTTTATTCATGGTGCCTTCCGTAAAATGCTTGCTAAGTATGATGTTAATCATAGAATTGCATCCCCTTATCACCCGCAGTCTAGTGGTCAAGTAGAATTGAGTAATAGAGAGCTCAAATTAATTTTGCAAAAGATTGTTAATAGATCTAGAAATAATTGGTCTAAGAAACCTTATGATGCATTATGGGCCTATATAACTGCATATAAAAATCCTATGGGTATGTCTCCGTATAAAATGGTTTATGGAAAAGCATGTCACTTACCTCTCGAACTAGAATATAAGGCATATTGGGCCATTAAAGAGCTCAACTATGATTTCAAACTTGCCGGTGAGAATAGGTTATTTGACATTAGCTCACCTGATGAATGGAAAACCCAAGCCTATGAGAATGCCAAACTGTTTAAAGAAAAAGTTAAAAGATGGCATGACAAAAGGATACAAAAGCATGAGTTTAATGTAGGTGATTATGTGTTGCTATTCAACTCTTGTTTAAGATTTTTTGCAGGAAAACTTCTCTCTAAATGGGAAGGTCCTTACGTTATCGAGGAGGTCTATCGTTCCAGTGCCATAAAAATCAACAACTTCGAAGGCACAAATCCGTAGGTGGTGAACGGTCAAAGAATCAAACATTATATCTCAGGTAATCCTATAAATGTTGAAACTAATGTTATTGAAATCGTAACACCGGAGGAATACATAAGGGACACTTTCCAGAATGTTTCAGACTCCGAAAAGGAATAGGTATGTGGTACGGTAAGTAAACCGACTCCAAAATAGTTCTAATGGCAATTTTTCTCCGTTTTGGAATATTTAAGAAAATAGGAAAATAAGAAACAGTCCGGGAAGGACACGAGGCTTCCACGAGGGTGGGAGGCGTGCCCTACCCCCCTGGGCGTGCCCCCTGCCTCGTGGGCACCTTGTGCGCTCTCCGGACTCCATTTTCTTGCACGATACTTCTTTTAGTCGGTAAAAATTCATTATATAATCTCCCGAAGGTTTTGACCAACGTACCACGCAAATATCCTCTGTTTTTGTTTCGAGTTGTTTCTACCACAGATTAGAGCAAGATGTCTTCTCAAGAGTCAGTCGGGGAGAGTCGGGTGTCTCATCCGACACCAGGTCCAGGGGCAAACAGTGATGCCTATCACTTTGGTCCCTCAATGGAGGAAGAGATGGAAGCTGACTTGAAAAGGATAGATTCCATGGAAGAGGATCAAGAAGTTACTTCTCGTTTACGGCCAGGCTTCACGATGGGGGAACTACAGAGCTCAGCTATCCCAAACTCGGTCATCCCTCCAATGTTAAATTTCTCTCTTATGAAAATATGAAAGGAGTGTTACTTGTTCTCCCGCAGCTATGCGGCATCCATGGGTGCAAGGAGCTTTAACCGTCACGGGTAAGCTCCGTAAGGAAATAATGGATCTTAAGAGGCAAGTCAACAAGCTCGAGGAGGAAAATCGTATCCTGAGGGGTATCATAGCCAAGAATATCACATCACCACCCCCGAAGAAGGAGACATAATCACATGGGTATGGGCACTCCCCTTGGCAACTGCCAAGCTTGGGGGAGGTGCCCCAGTATTGTATCACCATCACACTCCTATCTTTACCCTTTTTCTTAGTTCGATCCTTTTGGTAATATCTTGATCTAGTAGAATAAAGTTTTAGTATGATTTAGTTTTGAGTTTTGCTTTATGATCCCTCTATGTAATCGAGTCCGTGAGCTATATATAATAAAGATTAGTGTTGAGTCAAGGGCTTGATTATCTTGCTATGTTCTTGAGGGAATTAAAGAGAAAGAAAGAATAAAAAGAATAAAAGGGATCATATTGATCTTATGAAGAGTAATGACTTCACATATAAAGAGTATGATGATTAAAGGTTGTTGAGAGTTGACAAACGTAGTTTTGGTCATCGTTGCAATTAATAGGAAGTAATAAAGAAAGAGAGGTTTCACATATAAATATACTATCTTGGACATCTTTTATGATTGTGAGCACTCATTAAAATATGACATGCTAAAGAGTTGATGTTGGACAAGGAAGACAACGTAATGGGTTATGTTTTCTTATATCCGAAATAAACTATATTGTCATGGATCATCCAACAGTTGAGCTTGCCTTTCTCCCTCATGCTAGCCAATTCTTTGCACCAAGTAGAGATACTACTTGTGCTTCTGAATATCCTTAAACCCAGTTTTGCCATGAGAGTCCACCATATCTACCTATGGATTGAGTAAGATCCTTCAAGTAAGTTATCATCGTTGCATGCAATAAAAATTGCTCTCTAAATATGTATGAATTATTAGTGTGGAGAAAGTAGCTTTATACGATCTTGTGATGTGGAAGAAATAAAAGCGACGGACTGCATAATAAAGGTCCACATCACAAGTGGCAATATAAAGTGAAGTTCTTTTGCATTAAGATTTCGTGCATCCAACCCCAAAAGCACATGACAACCTCTGCTTCCCTCTGCGAAGGGCCTATCTTTTACTTTTACCTTTGCAAGAGTCATGGTGATCTTCACCTCTCCTTTTTATATTTTATTCTTTGGCAAGCACATTGTGTTGGAAAGATCCAGATACATATATCTAACTGGATGTAAGTTAGCATGAACTATTATTGTTGAAATTACCTTGAGGTAAAAGGTTGGGAGGCAACACTATAAGCCCCTATCTTTCTCTGTGTCTGATTAAAACTCCATAACCATAAGTATTGCATGAGTGTTAGCAATTGTGAAAGACTAAATGATAGTTGAGTATGTGGACTTGCTGAAAAGCTCTTATGTTGACTCTTTCCGATGTTATGATAAATTGCAATTGCTTCAATGACTGAGATTATAGTTTGTTGGTTCTCAATGAAGTTTCTGATTCATACTTCATGTTGTGAATAGATTATTACTTGAGCATAAGAAATCATATGACAATATCCATATATGTTGCTGTTATAAGAATGATCATGATGCCCTCATGTCCGTATTCTATTTTATCGACACCTCTATCTCTAAACATGTGGACATATTTATCTATATCGGCTTCCGCTTGAGGACAAGCAAGGTCTAAGCTTGGGGGAGTTGATACGTCCATTTTGCATCATGCTTTTATATCGATATTTATTGCATTATGGGATGTTATTACATGTTATGTCACAATACTTATGCTTATTCTCTCTTATTTTACAAGGTTTACATGAAGAGGGAGAATGCCGGCAGCTGGAATTCTGGGCTGGAAAAGAAGCAAATATTAGAGACCTATTCTGCACAGCTCCAAAAGTCATGAAACTTCACGGAAGTCATTTTTTGAATTAATAAAAAATACTGAGCGGAGAAAATACCAGAGGGGGGCCACACCCTGGCCACGAGGGTGGGAGGCGCGCCCTACCCCCCTGGGCGCCACCCCTACCTCGTGGGCCCCCTGGCAGGCCTCCGGTGCCCATCTCCCGCTATATGAAGTCTTTCGACCGAGAAAAAATCATAAGCAAGCTTTCGGGAAGAAACTCCGCCGCCACGAGGCGGAACCATGGCGGAACCAATCTAGGGCTCCGGCAGAGCTGTTCTACCGGGGAAACTTCACTCCGGGAGGGGGAAATCATCGCCATCGTCATCACCAACGATCCTCTCGTCGGAGGAGGGTCAATCTCCATCAACATCTTCACTAGCACCATCTCCTCTCAAACCCTAGTTCATCTCTTGTATCCAATCTTTGTCCCCAAGCCTCAGATTGGTACCTGTGGGTTGCTAGTAGTGTTGATTACTCCTTGTAGTTGATGCTAGTTGGTTTATCTGGTGGAAGATCATATGTTCAGATCCTATATGCATATTAATACCCCTCTGATTATGAACATGAATATGATTTGTGAGTAGTTACGTTTGTTCCTGAGGACATGGGAGAAGTCTTGCTATTAGTAGTCATGTGAATTTGGTATTCGTTCGATATTTTGATGAGATGTATGTAGTCTTTCCTCTAGTGGTGTTATGTGAACGTCGACTACATGAAACTTAACCATTATTTGGGCCTAGAGGAAGGCATTGGGAAGTAATAAGTAGATGATGGGTTGCTAGAGTGACAGAAGCTTAAACCCTAGTTTATGAGTTGCTTCGTAAGGGGCTGATTTGGATCCATATGTTTCATGTTATGGTTAGGTTTACCTTAATACTTATTTTGTAGTTGCGGATGCTTGCAATAGGGGTTAATCATAAGTGGGATGCTTGTCCAAGTAAGGACAGCACCGAAGCACCGGTCCACCCACATATCAAATTATCAAAGTACCGAACGTGAATCATATGAGCGTGATGAAAACTAGCTTGGAAATAATTCCCATGTGTCCTCGGGAGTGCTTTTCTCTATATAAGAATTTGTCCAGGCTTGTCCTTTGCTACAAAAAGGATTGGGCCACCTTGCTGCACTTTATTTACACTTGTTACTTGTTACCCGTTACAAATTACCTTATCACAAAACTATCTGTTACCGATAATTTCAGTGCTTGCAGAGAATACCTTGCTGAAAACCGCTTATCATTTCCTTCTGCTCCTCGTTGGGTTAGACACTCTTTCTTATCGAAAGGACTGTGATAGATCCCCAATACTTGTGGGTCATCAAGGTGCCTGCCCTGCTGGTTGGGCTGGCAGCTGTATGGGAACGTCGGTGGAGTCTTGGCAGACGCGGGCCTGGCTGCGGCCCCATAGGTTTCGTCGGCAAGGGCCTTGCCGGGGCCCCGGCAAGGGTCATGCCCTGGCATAGCGATCGTCCCCGGCAAGGATCTTGCCGGGGGTCTCGTGGAAGTCCTCGGCAAGGATTTCGCCGAGGATCGTCGTCTCCTGGTCCTCATCTGATTTTGTGTGTTTAGGATCTTGACGAAGCTCTGCATGCCACCACGGAGGTGCCTCCCAAGCCTGGGTTCTAAATGTGGTTGTTGGCGTCTGGAACCCTTGGGCTCAAGGGTGGCTCGCTCTGCTGGCGTTGGGCAAGTTGCCTCGGCAAGGCCCTTGCCGTGGCCGAGGGGGCCGCCCCGGCAAGGGTCTTGCCGGGGGAGTCCGCCTCGCCCTCTTGCTTTTTGTGTCTCTGTCTTGGCATTGCTTTGGCCGTCTTGTGCCTTCCTCTGCCCTACTTAGTGTGGCCACGGGCGCGGCTCTGACTACCCGTGCACAAGTAGAAAGGTACAAAAAAGGGCCCCTACTTTTGTACACCAACACTTGTGTCCCCAACACACCCAATACAATGGCAAATTGTATAGGTGCACTAGTTCGGTGAAGACATGGTGATAGAAGTGTAATATTGATGGTATCAATATATTTTAATAATCTGAATAAATAAAAACAGCAAGGTAGCAAGTAGTAAACGGGCACAAAAATGGTGTTGCAATGCTTGAAAACAAGGCCCAGGGTCCGTACTTTTGCTAGTGCAATCTCTCGACAATGCTAACATAGTTGGATCATATGATTATCCCTCAAAGTGTAATAAAGAATCACTCCCGAGTTCCTATTAGCGGAGAACAAAAGATAGATATTGTTTGTAGGGTACGAGACCAACTCAAAGCTATTCTTTCCGTTCGATCTATTCAAGAGTTTGTACTAAAATAAAACCAAAGCAAATTCATATTCATAATACTCAATCCACACAAAGAACTATAAAGAGACCCCAAAGTTTCCATCGAAGAAAAACGTGCATCAACCCCTATGCATAGATTACCCCAATATCACCGCGGGAATCCGCGAGTTGAATGCCATAACATATATCAAGTGAATCAATAAGATACCCCAATTGTCACTTCAAGTATTCATATTGCAAGATATATATCATGTGTTCTCATCTCCGAATATTCAATCCGACAAGACAAAACTTACAAGGGTAAAGATTCAATTCATCATAACAAGAGGGCTGGGTTGAAACATCATATGATCCGACTATATTAACAAAGCCCATGATGTAGATCACAAGAGAGAGAGAGAGAGAGAGAGAGAGAGAGAGATTAGACACATAGCTACTGGTACAAACCCTCAGCCCCGAGCGTGGAATACTCCCTCCTCATCGTGGTGGCCACCGGGATGATGAAGATGGCCATCGGAGATCATTCCCCCTCCGGCAGGGTGCCGGAACGAGGTCTAGATTTGTTTTCATGGATACAGAGACATTGTGGTGGTGGAACTTCTGATCTAGCTTAACCCCGATGAGTTTCAGAATATTTGGAAATTAATAGTGCAAAGAAGGGGTGTGGGAGGCCACCGAGGTGGGCACAACCCACCTGGGCGCGCCAGGTGGGCCTGGCGCACCCTAGTGGGTTGTACCCCCCTCAGGGAACCCCCCAGGTGCAGCTCTGGACCATTGGGTTCCTTCTGGTCCATAAAAAATCTCTGTGGAGTTTTGTTGCGTTTGTACTCTGTTTGGTATTGATTTCCTGCGATGTAAAAAACAAGCAAAAAACAGCAACTGGCACTGTGCACTGGGTCAATAGGTTAGTCCCAAAAAATGATATAAAGTTGCTACAAAATGATTGTAAAACATCCAAGAATGATAAATAACAGCATAAATACTTCATAAATTGTAGATACGTTGGAGATGTATCATGATTCTATTTGAGGATATGAGTATTAAATATGCAGAGGCGTTTAGTATGAAATGTTGAATAATAATTTTATTGATTTGCTACAGTAGAGAATGATAAGTGTCGGTGGGAACGGCGCCTATGGGATCAAAAGAATCCCTAATACGCTTGCGGAGCGCAGGGTCATGAGAAGAGCGGATCAAACAGATAGCACACGGTTCCTTTACCCAGGTTCGGGCCGCGAGGATGCGTAAAACCCTACTCCTGCTTTGGTGGATTGTTTATCTGTGTTCTTGAACTAGCAATGGGGCGTGAGGAGCTCCAAAAAGCTGAATCCCCCTCCTGGTCGCCTTGGGCCTCCTTTTATAGGGAAAGGGGTTGCCATAGTGGCACACAGGAGGTGGAAAGGGTACAGTGATGCGAGGTTATCCCTCACATTACATGACAAGGCACATTTAATGCGTCTTGCTTAGGTGTCCTTGCTTTATCGGGGACGGGGGAGAGCCCTGTCTCGTCCGTCGCCGCTCCCTCTTGCGTCGACACGCGCCCTGGCTAGCGGTGCTCGCGGTGCCATGTAGGCAGACAGGTAGCTGAGGTGGCGCAGTAGTGGGTCTCCACAAAGATCTGCATGCCGCCACGCAGGTGCCTGCCCAGCTGGTTGGGTCGGCAGCTGCATGCGAACGGCGGTGGAGGTCTGATTGGCGTGGGCCTGATGGTGGCCCTACGTGTGTTCATGGCAAGGGCCTTGCCGGAGCCCCGGCAAGGGTCTTCCCGTGGCGCCTGCTGTCATCCCCGGCAGGGCTCTTGCCGGGGGCCTTGTGGTCCTCCTTGGCTGGGATCCCGCCGAGGATCATCATCTTCTAAAGTGTGTATCTGATCTTGAATGTCTTCACAAAGATCTGCACGCCACCACGGGGATGTCTCCCGAATCCTTGCCCCATGGGGGTAGTGGACTCAAGGGTGACTCGCTCCGTAGGTGTGGGGCGAGCTGCCACGGCAAGGGTCGTGCCGGGTTTGCTAAAACCGCCTCCCGGCAAGGATCTTGCCGGGGGAGTCCGCTTCGTCCCCTTTGCACTTTGTGGTCTTGGTCTTGGCATCGTTCTGCTTCTCTCGAGCTTCGACCTTACCTCGGGTCACCTCCCTTGCCTTGCTCAGTGTGGTGGTGCCCGTGGCTCAGACTGCCCGTGCACAGTTATAGGGGTACAAAAAGTGTACCCCTCTTTTTGTACACCGGCAGGAGCCCCCGGGCCTGGGCCACACATAAGCGCAATCGCGTCATTGGGCTAGGCCCAAAAAACGGTGCGCGGGCAGGCGGGGCGGTTTTTACCATGGTAAGTCTCTTCGCGCACTACGCTTCCCACGCTCCCCGCGCGCGGTGCGGCATGGGGAGGCGTGTGTGAGGTGGGCGGCATGCGTGGGGCTGAGCTCTGCGCGCATGCATCACGTCATAGTAAAGGGGGCGGTTCATGCCTTCCCCATAAATGGAGGGAGGCGTGGAGGCGCGGCCCATTTACGGAACGGGGCCGAGGCGTTGTTGTCGGCGTTCTGGGAACGGGGGTCCCCAGACTTGCCTGCCTGCGGCCTGCGGCGTGGCTCGAAAGGGGGCCCAGCACGGCCCATCTTCATCAACACAAGACCCAAGACCCTCGCGAGGGGCCAAGCCTCGTGGGGCGGACGACATAGCGCTTCCTCAGGCACGACCTCATCAGGCTGGATCATGAGGAGGCGGAGAGATCAAGGCGGGGTACCTCGCGAGGTGCCCATGACGCAAGCCATGACGACCAAGGATGCCAGGCGGGCGCCAGCCCGCGCAGTGTCTCCCTTTCCTCTTTGGTGCCAAGGTGGCAAGCGCAGGCAAGAGGATCAAGCAAAGGCACCCATTTCGGTGCAACGAGACCAAGACCCGTCCAACGGTGGGAAGGAGGTCATCGTGGAGCCCAGAACGGTGTCACCACAGGGCCTTTGGCAGGCGAGGACCAACTTTAGTCAGGATAAGTGTACCAGATGTTCCCCTTCGAATTGGCCAATTGTTGCCGCCCTTCCCGCTCAATACTTGGGAAGAGGCCCAGGGCCTTCGCCTATAAATAGGACCAAGCCACCCCCATGGTAGAGGCATCTATCACTGGGGAAGCCAGCTAGAAAGACTCAGGCAGCAGAGAGAGAGAGAAGGGTGACTGAACTCCCCTAACAGTTCATCCCCCTATCTAAAAACTAGAGTAGGGTATTACACCGCAATGGTGGCCCGAACTAGTATAAACCCTGTGTCTCTTGTGTTGTTCTTTCAGTAGTTAGATCTTTGCAAGACGGGGAGGTAGAGGCAATAATCTCCGCGCGCACCCCAGAGTTCGAACCTTAAGGGTCTGCCGGAACCCGAAATCCGACATTTAGCGCACCAGGTGGGGGTGCGCCGGAATTTGTCTTCCACCGCTCCGCTCTCCGCCAACCGTCGTGTCCATGTCTGACACTTGTTGGGCCCGCGCCAAGCGCCAGGCCAGCATCGCTTCCCGCGTCGCCCAGACGGCTTCGGTCGGTGGGCATCCTCGTCGTTCCCCGTCGCCCGCCGTCAACGCCGCCACCGGCCCGGCGGGGAACGAGCGGCAAGCGCTACCCCAGCATCTGCCTGTGCGACGAGGTGACCGCACCGCTACATCAACACCTCCGATCGTCGCAGCCCTCCTGGGCGGCTCGCAGGCACCGCCCACAAGTCGCCACGTCAAGCTGTTTGTCCGCCGGGTCAGCACCGTTTCCGCATGGCAGGGGGCTCCCTCGGACCAGGTGGCACGCGAGGTCGGTCTGACCTTCACCTCGGAGGACCACCCCGCCAACTTGGCCGGCTCGGGCGCGCTCCCCATGTTGTGCACCCCCACCATCTGCCAGGTGGTCATCACCAGAACCCTCGTCGACGGCGGCGTGGGCCTCATCGTGCTCTCGGTCGAGACCTTCAATCTCCTCTGCATACCCCTGGAATGGCTGCAACCCAGTCGGTCTTTCTCTGGCGTTGGGGGCAGGTCATCCAGCTCCTTGGGACAGATCCGGCTCCCAGTAACCTTCGGCACCTACGACAACTTCCGCACGGAGATGGTCGACTTCGACATCGCCCCCATCGGCCTCCCTTACAACGCCATCCTTGGTTACCCAGCGCTGGCCCAGTTCATGGCCGCCACGCACCCGGCGTATGACCTCATGAAGATGCCCGGAAGCAGCGGTGTCTTCACCGTGCACGGGGACACCGGGGACGCCCTACGGGTACTCAAGCTCGCCTTCAAGACGGCGGCATCGGCACAGCCCGCCGACGCAGGGACCCCCAAGCCCAAGGGGGCTGCGCCGGCCAAGAAGAAGCTGTTGTTCACCCAGGACAAGGCAGAAACCAAGCAGATACCTGTCGACGAGGACGGGTCCTCCAGTACCACTTTCACCATAGGCGCCAACCTCAAGCCTGAGCAGGAGGAGGCCCTGATCAGGTTCCTCCGCGCAAAGAAGAAGGTATTCGCTTGGGAGCCTGATCAGTTGGCAGGGATCCCCTGGAGCGTCATCGAGCATCACCTCAACGTGTGCCCAAATGTGCGCCCCGTGAAGCAGAAAGCCAGGCGGCAGTCCGCAGAGAAGCAGGCCTTCATCGTCCAAGAAACCCGCAAGTTAGAGGCCGCAGGGGTCATTTGCAAGGTCCGATACCCGGATTGGTTGGCCAACCCTGTCGTTGTGCCCAACAAGGGAGGAAAGGAGCGCATGTGTGTCGACTTCACCAACCTCAACAAGGCATGCCCGCAAGATCCATTCCCGCTCCCCCGCATCGACCAGATCGTCGATTCCACCGCAGAGTGCGACCTGCTCTGCTTCCTGGACGCCTTCTCTGGGTATCACCAGATCAAGATGGCGGTAGAAGACGTCGAGAAGACCGCCTTCTTAACCCCATGCGGGGTGTACTGCTATACATGCATGCCATTTGGGCTGCGTAACGCAGGGGCGACCTTTCAGCGGCTGATGCACATCACCTTGGGCGCGCAGCTTGGGAAGAATGTTGAAGCTTACGTTGACGACATTGTGGTGAAATCTCGGGAGGCCAAGACCCTGATACAAGACCTGGAGGAGACTTTCACGAGCCTCGACGCAGTGAACTTGCGGCTCAACCCAGAGAAGTGTGTGTTCGGGGTCCCCTCAGGCAAGCTCTTGGGCTTTTTCGTGTCCCATCGAGGCATCGAGGCTAACCCGGAGAAGGTCAAGGCGGTCGAGGACATGAGCCCGCCGAAAACCCTCAGAGAAATGCAGAATCTCACCGGACGCGTGACCGCGCTAGGGCGTTTCATCTCCAAACTGGGGGAGCGAGCACTGCCTTTCTTCCAGCTAATGAAGAAGAAGGGGCCTTTTGAATGGACTGAAGAGGCAGATAAGGCGTTTCAAGATCTCAAGAGGTACCTAACCAGTCCCCCAGTCATGGTGGCTCCGCGCCCTCGAGAGCCCCTGCTGCTCTACCTCGCTGCCACACCCTACTCTGCCAGCGCAGCCCTGGTGGCGGTTAGGGAGGAGCACCAAATCAGAGCCACATCGGCAGCTCGGGACAAGGCGAAGCAGGAACAAGGAAGGCCCATAGGAGACGTAACCGTGGCTGAGGAAGATCAGCCGCCAAAGAGTGCACCAGAAGCAGGAGAGGCCACTCGCCTGGACGGTCCACCTCCCGAAGTCATGTCACCTCGCGAGGCGCCCTTGCCTCCGGAGGGTGCCACGGACACTGATGCTCTCAGCTTGGTTGAGCATCCGGTCTACTTTGTCAGCACGGTGTTACGGGACGCGAGGGCACGGTACCCTATGCCTTAGAAGCTCCTCCTCACGCTACTGGTGGCCTCGCGCAAGCTACGTCACTACTTCCAGGGTCACCCCATCAAGGTCGTCTCGTCATACCCCTTGGAGAGAGTGCTCAGGAGCCAAAACTCAGCCGGAAGGGTCGCCGAGTGGAACATAGAACTGCAGGCGTTTCAACTCGAGTTCAGCACGACCAGGGTCATCAAAGGAGCAGCGTTAGCGGATTTCATGGCGGAATGTGTCGGCGTTCTGGGAACGGGGGTCCCCAGACTTGCCTGCTTGCGGCCTGCGGCCTGCGGCGTGGCTCAAATGGGGGCCCAGCACGGTCCAACTTCATCAACACGAGACCCAGGACCCTCGCGAGGGGCCAAGCCTCGCGGGGCGGACGACACGGCGCATCCTCAGGCGTAGCCTCCTCAGGCTGGCTCGCGAGGAGGCGGAGAGATCAAGGCGGGGTACCTCGCGAGGTGCCCATGACGCAAGCCATGACGATTGAGGGTGCCAGGCGGGCGCCAGCCCGCGCAGCGCCCCCCTTTCCTCTTTGGTGCTAAGGGGGCAAGCGCAGGCGAGAGGATCAAGCAAAGGCACCCATTTCGGTGTAACGAGACCAAGACCAGTCCAACGCTGGGAAGGAGGTCACCATGGAGCCCAGAACGGCGTCACCACAGGGCCTTTGGTAGGCTAAGACCAACTTTAGTCAGGATAAGTGTACCAGATGTTCCCCTTCGAATTGGCCAATTGTTGGCGCCCTTCCCTCTCAAACATTTGGGAGGAGGCCCAGGGCCTTTGCTTATAAATAGGACTAGCCACCCCCAGGGTAGGGGCATCGATCTAGCAATCTGGAAGAGAGGTCTGACCAAACCTTTAGAGCAAGGAGAGAGAGAGAAGGGCGATCGAACTCCCCCTAGCAGTTCATCCCCCTAGCCAAGAACAGACCCTCGCGAGGCTGTTCTTCCTTGTGCTGTTCATCATCATCATCCCAAGAGGCAATCCACCCACCACAAACTAGAGTAGGGTATTACACCACAATGGTGGCCCGAACTAGAATAAACCCTGTGTCTCTTGTGCTGTTCCTTCTGTAGTTTAGATCCTTGCGAGACGGAGAGGTAGAGGGCATCATCTCCGCGTGCGCCCCAGAGTTCGAACCTTAAGGGTCTGCCGGAACCCATGATCCGACATTTGGCGCGCCGGGTAGGGGTGCGCCGGAATCTGTCATCCACCACTCCGTCCTTCTCCGGCCGCCGCACCCATGTACGGCGCCGGTCGGGCCCGTGTCACCCCAGCAGCCCTCGCCGGTGGGCGTCCTCATCATCCCCCATCGCCCGCCGTCAGCACCGCCACCCGCTCGGCGGGAGACGAGCAGCAAGCACCACCCCAGCATCCGCCTACGCGATGAGGCGACTACGCCACAACATCGACACCTCCGGTCGTTGCGGCCCTCCTGGGCGGCTCGCAAGCGCCTCCCACGAGTCGCCATGTCAAGCCGTTTGCCCGCCGGGTCAGCACCGTTTCTGCACGGCAGGGGCTTCCTCGGACCGGGCGGCGCGCGAGGACGGTCTGACCTTCGGCTCGGAGGACCACCCCACCAACTTGGCCGGCTCGGGCGCGCTCCCCCTGTTGTGCACCCCCACCATCTGCCAGGTGGCCATCACCAGAACCCTCGTCGACGGCGGCGCGGGCCTCAATGTGCTTTCGGTCGAGGCCTTCAACCTCCTCTGCATACCCCGGGAGCGGCTGCGACCCAGTCGATCTTTCTCGGGCGTCGGGGGCGGATCGTCCGACTCCCTGGGACAGATCCGGCTCCCGGTAACCTTCGACACCTACGACAACTTCCGCACGGAGATGGTCGACTTCGACATCGCCCCCATCGGCCTCCCTTACAACGCCATCCTCGGTTACCCGGCGCTGGCTCAGTTCATGGCCGCCACACACCCAGCGTACAACCTCGTGAAGATGCCCGAGAGCAGCGGTACCCTCACCATGCGCGGAGACACCGGGGACGCCCTGCGAGTACTCAAGCTCGCCTTAAAGACGGCGGCGTCGGCACGGCCCACCGATGCGGAGACCCCTGAGCCCAAGGGGGCTGCGCCCGCCAAGAAAAAGCAGTTGTTCACCCAGGACAAAGCAGAAACCAAGCAGATACCCGTCGACGAGGACGGGTCCTCCAGTGCCACTTTCACCATAGGCGCCAACCTTGAGCCTGAGCAGGAGGAGGCCTTGGTCAGGTTCATGAGCGCGAATAAGAGGGTGTTCGCTTGGGAGCCCGATCAGTTGGCAGGGATTCCCAGGAGTGTCATCGAGCATCACCTCAACGTGTGCCCAAATGTGCGCCCCGTGAAGCAGAAGGCCAGGCGGCAGTCCGTAGAGAAGCATGCCTTCATTGTCCAAGAGACCCTCAAGCTAGAAGCCGCAGGGGTCATTCGCGAGGTCCGATACCCGGATTGGTTGGCCAACCCCGTCGTTGTGCCTATGAAAGGGGGGAAGGAACGCATGTGTGTCGACTTCACCAATCTCAACAAAGCATGCCCGCAAGATCCATTTCCGCTCCCCCGCATCGACCAGATCGTCGAGTCCACCGCAGAGTGCGACCTGCTATGCTTCCTGGATGCCTTCTCCAGATATCACCAGATCAAGATGGCGGTTGAAGACGTTGAAAAGACCGCCTTCCTGACCCCGTGCGGGGTATACTGCTATACATGCATGCCGTTTGGACTGCGTAACGCAGGAGCTACCTTTCAGCGGTTGATGCACATCACCTTGGGCCTGCAACTCGGAAAGAATGTCGAAGCCTACGTTGATGACATTGTGGTAAAATCTCGGGAGGCCAAGACCCTGATACAGGACTTGGAGGAGACCTTCGCGAGCCTCGACGCAGTAAACCTGCGACTCAACCCGGAGAAATGTGTGTTTGGCGTCCCCTCGGGCAAGCTCTTGGGCTTCCTCGTATCCCATCGTGGCATCGAGGCCAACCCAGAGAAGGCCAAGGCGGTCGAGGACATGAGTCCGCCAAAGACCCTCAGAGAGATGCAGAAGCTCACTGGGCGCGTGACCGCGCTAGGGCACTTTATCTCCAAACTGGGGGAGCGACCGTTGCCTTTCTTTCAGGTGA
Source organism: Aegilops umbellulata (assembly GCA_032464435.1). NCBI lineage: Eukaryota > Viridiplantae > Streptophyta > Magnoliopsida > Poales > Poaceae > Aegilops > Aegilops umbellulata. The sequence goes on along the minus strand of CP136054.1, from coordinate 365,173,820 downwards.
TGAAGAAAAAGGGGCCCTTTGAATGGACTGAAGAGGCTGATAAGGCGTTAGAAGATCTCAAGAGGTACCTGACCAGTCCCCCAGTCATGGTGGCTCCGCGCCCTCAAGAGCCCCTGCTGCTCTACCTCGCCGCCACTCCCTACTCTGCCAGCGCAGCCCTGGTGGCGGTTAGGAAGGAGCGCCAAGCCAAAACCGCAGCAGCAACCCGAGGCAAGGCAAAACAAGAGCAAGGAAAGCCTACAGAAGCCACAACCGCAGTTGAGGAGGGTCAGCTGTCGAAGAATGTACCGGAGGCAGGAGAAGCCGCACACCCGGATGGTCCACCTCCCGAGGCCACGTCATCTCGTGAGGCGCCCTTACCTCCCGAGGGCGCCGCGACCTCGGATGCTCTCAGCCTTGTTGAGCATCCAGTCTACTTTGTTATCACGGTGCTACGGGACGCGAGGGCACGGTACCCAATGCCTCAAAAGCTCCTCCTCGTGCAAGCTGCGTCACTACTTCCAGGCTCATCCTATCAAAGTTGTCTCATCGTACCCCCTGGAGAGAGTGCTCAGGAGCCCTAACTCAGCCGGAAGGGTCGCCGAGTGGAACATAAATCTGCAGGCATTTCAGCTCGAGTTCAGCACAACCAGGGTCATCAAAGGAGCAGCGTTGGCGGATTTCGTGGCGGAATGGGCGGAGGCACCAGGACTCAAGGACAACGAGGATCGGTCCCTCTCTCCAGAGAGCGAGGCGCCAGAAGGCTGGGTCATGTACTTCGATGGGGCATTCTCCAGGCACGGCGCGGGGGCTGGTGCGGTGCTGATATCACCCACTCAGGATAAGCTCTACTATGCCGTACAGCTCTGTTTCCAGCAAGGCAAAAAGGTCTCCAACAACATAGCAGAATATGAGGGACTGATAGCCGGGTTGAAGGCCGCAGCAGCCCTGGGAGTGAAGCGCCTCACCGTCAAGGGCAACTCGCAGCTCCTAGTCAACTTCTCCAACAAGGTGTACGAGCCGAAGGACGAGCATATGGAGGCCTACCTAGCGGAGGTCCGCAGGATGGAAAAGCAGTTCTGGGGGATGGAGCTGAAGCACGTGCCCCATGGCACCAATTAGGAAGCTGACGACATAGCCGGACGGGCATCCAGGCGGTTGCCGCAAGAACCAGGCGTCTTCGAAGAGCGGCTCTTCAAATCCTCAGCACAGCCGACGTTATCAAACGTCGCTCAGCCTTGAGAGGAGCTCCCTCGGCCGCCAGCTTTGGGAGCCCCGATCTGTTGACCGACCTCAGGAGCGCGTCTACTCCTGACGATGGAACCTCGGGAGGAGTGCTGGATCACAGAACTCCGGAGCTATTTAACACAAGGGACCCTACCGGAAAAGGAAGAGGAAGCGGAGCGTGTGGCGCGGCAGGCCACGGCATACTGCATCAGAGATGGAGAGCTCTACCAGAAGCGACCAAATGATGTATCTCTGCGCTGCATCTCCCGGGAGCAAGGAAAGGAGCTGCAGGAGGACATACACGGCGGAGACTGCGGGCATCACTCATCATCACGAACCCTCGTCGGCAAGGCATTCCGTAGCGGGTTCTATTGGCCCACCGCGCTCAACGACACAGTCGAATTAGTAAAGGCTTGTGAGGCCTGCCAGTTTCATTCCAAGCAGATCCATCAACCGGTGGGAGGCCTGCAGACTATACCCCTCTCGTGGCCATTCGCAGTTTGGGGGTTGGATATTCTGGGCCCGTTCCCTCGGGCGCCAGAGGGCTACCACTACCTCTACGTCGCCATTGACAAGTTCACCAAGTGGGCAAAAGTGGAGGCCGTCCGTACCATCCCTGCTGGTTCCGCGGTCAAGTTCATCAGGGGCATCGTGAGCCGGTTCGGCGTGCCGAACCGCATCATCACAGACAACGGTTCCCAATTCACCAGTAATCTCTTCAAAACATACTGTGCTAACCTTGGGACGCAGATATGTTACGCTTCGGTGGCGCACCCGCGAAGCAATGGGCAGGACGAATGGGCCAACGCGGAGGTCCTGAGAGGCCTCAAGACCAGGACGTTCAAGAAGAAGTTGGAGGCTTGCGGCAGAGGTTGGTACGACGAGCTACAGTCCGTGTTGTGGTCCATCCGCATGACCGCGACCAAACCAACTGGGGAGACCCCGTTCTTCCTGGTCTATGGAGCTGAAGCAGTCCTTCCTCACGAGGTCAGGCGTCGCTCCGTGCGGGTCCTAGCATTCGACGAAGTGCAGCAGGACGCCATGCGGGGGATGGACCTCGTACTGGGGAAGGAACGCCGCCGGGAAGCCGCGTTGCGAGCGGCGAGGTACCAACAGGCGTTGCGATGATATCACTGCCGCAACATCCGCCCCAGGACCCTCGAGGTAGGAGACCTCGTGCTCAGACGGGTTCTCTCCAGGGAGGGGCTGCACAAGCTCTCTCCCATGTGGGAGGGCCCATTCAAGGTTGTTCATGTTTCCAGGCCAGGCTCCGTGCGCTTGGAGACTCGAGAGGGGGAGCCGATACAGAACACATGGAACATCCAGCACCTCCGGAGGTTCTACCCCTAAAAGGCCTAGAGCCTGTGAAGAAGGCGAACGCTTGTGAAGACCTTCCCTTTTTGGAAAAGGCCCAGAGCCTATGAAGAAGGCGAACGCCTGTGAAGACCTTCCCTTTTTAGAAAAGGCCCAGAGCCTGTGAAGAAGGCGAACGCCTGTGAAGATCTTCCCTTTTTGGAAAAGGCCCAAAGCCTGTGAAGAAGGCGAACGCCTGTGAAGACCTTCCCTTTTTGGAAAAGGCCCAGAGCCTGTGAAGAAGGCGAACGCCTGTGAAGACCTTCCCTTTTTGGAAAAGGCCCAGAGCCTGTGAAGAAGGCAAGTGCCTGTGAAGCTGATCACCTCTAAGGAGAAAGGCCCGGAGCCTGTGAAGAAGGCCAATGCCTGTGAAGCTTGCCGCCCCGTGACACTCTCACGTAATAATGAGTGGGGCTGTACACGCCCCGGAGTCTCAGGAGCGCCGGCCTCAGGCCCTGGGGCTCCCTCCCATGCCCAGTGGCAGCACTTAGCTCCGCGCTGGTGAGAAGATGTCGAAGACTAGATTAGGTGCCGGACGCGGCTTTTTTATTTGCTTTCCGCAGTTGACGTGTTTATTTGCATCTGAAGTCTTATCGAAACTATCGCCGTCGTTGATTTGTGGTTCGTCGATTTTCGCTCCTCGTTTTGATTTCTCTCATGAAAGGCCTCGTGAGGGATGGAACTCGAACGCCCTCGCGAGCGTTTCTGCTCTAGCCGCTTAAAGGTTCCACGGCCCGGGCTCTCTACAGGAGCACCCCTCTAGTCCGTACCCCTCGGGCACCGCGACACGCACACAGGGCCTGGGTCGGTCGCCCCCCAGATGGGGCCGAAAACTACCTACTCGAGGGTAAATAGTTGAGAAGCACAACAACAAAGTCAAGGTAATGGCTACAACGGAAATGATTCTCAACACGCCCCCACGGGGCTCCATGCAGCTGTTTTGTCTTACACAGGGAGCAAAAGGAAAAGGAAAAGGCGAGCCCGGCGCGGCCCACCTCATATCGGCCTGCAGAGGCGACACTGGATGCCTCCGAAGCTTAGGCGGACTCCCTCTCGCGCTTCACCGGGGCACGGCGACGGGCGGATGAACAGCCACCCCCCAAGCAAGCGCGACGGTGAGGGGGCTGGCTGCGGCCACCGCTGGAGGAGCCGCCCGAAGAAGAGTTGGTGGAGCTTGGGGAGCATCGGGCGCCGCCATCGGAGCGGGCGCTGTCTCCTCCATCGTCGTCGGAGCGAGGCCCCTGGCCATGGTCGTCGCCCTCGGGGCAGCATCCTGCGCGGCGACCATCTTCCCCAAACACCCTCACATAGAGGGTGCCGTCGCCGTCGAACTTGAAGTGCTGGGTGCACCACTGGCCCAGGCCGCGCGCGCGGGCAAACTTTTGCCAGCTGTGGGTCAGGGCCCCATTCCCAGAAGGGGAGACCTCGAGCAAAACCCAAGAGGCCCAACTGCAGCAACCGTCAGCCTGAAGCCAGAAGCCGCATCGGGCGCTGGCCGGCAGCTCGCCGATGAAGAAGCAAGGGAGCTGGAGCCAGGTGTTGGTCGGGTCCGCTGACCACACGACGAACTCCGGCAGCACCTCCGCCGATCGAAAGCGCGGCCTGGGGGGGGCGCGCAGTCACAACCTGCCTCCCCTTGGCAGCCGAGCGCTCACCACCACGCGGAGAACCATCCCTGTGGCCACGAGGAGCCACAGCGGGGACCGCGGGATGCTTGCGGGGACGACCCCGGCCGCGCTTGGCCGGAGGGGAGTCGGGCCCCGCCCGACTAGCCTTCCCCTTCTCCGCAGCTGAGAACCTCTTCGGAGCCATGCGAGCGGCGGGCGGCAAAGGAGAGGAAGAAGAAGAGAAGCGGGAAGGGGCGGACTGGCGGAGCTTATGCGGCCCCGTACTTATAGCCGGAAAAGGCCAACCGTCGAGCACCACGATCATAGGTAATAATGACCCGTATCTACGCATGCAGGGACTAGTCAAGTCACGAAGTTGCCAAGGCGTCGTGGGGAAGCGGAGACGACCACGTCCTGTCAAACCGCCACGCGGCGCCCAAGGCCGCATGCTATTAGGGCCCGCGGCGCTTTGCCCTTGCCCTTTCGCCTCTCGGTGCGGCCAAGTCCGGGCACGCCTTGGGCCCGGGGGCTACTGTCGTTGTTCTGGGAACGGGGGTCCCCAGACTTGCCTGCCTGCAGCCTGCGGCGTGGCTCAAATGGGGCCCAGCACCGCCCAACTTCATCAACACGAGACCCAGGACCCTCGCGAGGGGCCAAGCCTCGCGGGGCGGACGACACGGCGCATCCTCAGGCGTAGCCTCCTCAGGCTGGCTCGCGAGGAGGTGGAGAGATCAAGGCGGGGTACCTCACGAGGTGCCCATGACGCAAGCCATGACGATCGAGGGTGCCAGGCGGGCGCCAGCCCGCGCAGCGCCCCCCTTTCCTCTTTTGTGCAAAGGGGGCAAGCGCAGGCGAGAGGATCAAGCAAAGGCACCCATTTCGGTGCAACGAGACCAAGAGCAGTCCAACGGTGGGAAGGAGGTCACCATCGAGCCCAAAACGGCATCACCACAGGGCCTTTGGCAGGCGAAGACCAACTTTAGTCAGGATAAGTGTACCAGATGTTCCCCTTCGAATTGGCCAATTGTTGGCGCCCTTCCCGCTCAAACATTTGGGAGGAGACCTAGGGCCTTTGCCTATAAATAGGACTAGCCACCCCCAGGGTAGGGGCATCGATCTAGCAATCTGGAAGAGAGGTCTGACCAAACCTTTAGAGCAAGGAGAGAGAGAGAAGGGCGATCGAACTCCCCCTAGCAGTTCATCCCCCTAGCCAAGAACAGACCCTCGCGAGGTTGTTCTCCCTTGTATTGTTCATCATCATCAGCCCAAGAGGCAATCCACCCACCACAAACTAGAGTAGGGTATTACACCACAATGGTGGCCCGAACTAGTATAAACCCTGTGTCTCTTGTGCTGTTCCTTCTGTAGTTTAGATCCTTGCGAGACGGAGAGGTAGAGGGCATCATCTCCGCGCGCGCCCCAGAGTTCGAACCTTAAGGGTCTGCCGGAACCCGAAATCCGACAGAATGGACGGAGGCGCCAGGCCTCAAGGACAACGAGGATCGATCCCTCTCCCCAGGGAGTGAGGCGACGGAAGGCTGGGTCATGTACTTCGATGGGGCATTCTCCAGGCACGGCGCTGGGGCTGGTGCGGTGCTGATATCGCCCACTCAGGACAAACTCTACTACGCCGTACAGCTCTGTTTCCAGCAAGGTGAGAAGGTCTCCAACAACATAGCGGAATATGAGGGTCTGATAGCAGGGTTGAAGGCCGCAGCAGCTCTGGGGGTGAAGCGCCTCACTGTCAAGGGCGATTCACAGCTCCTTGTCAACTTCTCCAACAAGGTGTACGAGCCGAAGGATGAGCACATCGAGGCCTATCTAGCGGAGGTCCGCAGGATGGAAAAGCAGTTCTGGGGGTTGGAATTGAAGCATGTGCCCCGCGGCACCAATCAGGAAGCTGATGACATCGCCGGACGGGCATCCAGGCGGTTACCTCAGGAGCCTGGCGTCTTTGAAGAGCGGCTCTCCAAGCCCTCGGCCCAGCCGTCATTATCAAACACTGCTCAGCCTCGGGAGGAACTCCCCCAGCCGCCTGCCTCAGGAGTCCCAGCCTGCGGCCCTGCCTCAGGGGCACGCCAGCTCGTGACTATGGAACCTCAGGAGGAGTGCTGGATCACGGAACTCCGGAGTTATTTAACGCAAGGGGCCCTGCCGGAGAAGGAGGAAGAAGCGGAGCGTGTGGCGCGGCAAGCTACGGCATAGTGCATCAGGGATGGAGAGCTCTACCGGAAGCGGCCGAACGACGTATCCCTGCGCTGCATTTCCAGGGAGCAAGGAAAGGAACTGCTGGAGGACATACATGGCGGGGACTGTGGGCATCACTCGTCATCACGGACCCTCGTCGGCAAGGCATTCCGCAGTGGGTTCTATTGGCCCACCGCACTCAATGACGTCGTCGAACTGGTAAAGGCTTGTGAAGCCTGCCAATTTCACGCCAAACAGATCCATCAGCCGGCGGGAGGCCTGCAGACTATACCCCTTTCGTGGCCGTTCGCAGTCTGGTGGCTGGACATTCTGGGCCCGTTCCCTCGGGCGCCAGGGGGCTACCGCTACCTCTACGTCGCCATTGACAAATTCACCAAGTGGGCAGAAGTGGAGGCTGTACACACTATCCCCACGGGTTCCGCGGTCAAGTTCGTCAGGGGCATCGTGAGCCGGTTCGGGGTGCCGAACCGCATCATCACAGACAACGGTTCACAGTTCACCAGTAACCTCTTCAAAACATATTGTGCTAACCTTGGAACGCATATATGCTATGCTTCGGTGGCGCACCCGCGAAGCAACGACCAGGCCGAACGAGCCAACGCGGAGGTCCTGAGGGGCCTCAAGACCAGGACATTCAATAAGGAGCTGGAGGCCTGCGGCAGAGGTTGGTACGACGAGCTCCAGTCCGTGTTGTGGTCCATCCGCACGACTGCGACCAAGCCGACTGGGGAGACCCCGTTCTTCCTGGTCTATGGAGCCGAAGCAGTCCTCCCTCACGAGGTCAGACATCGCTCCGCGCGGGTCCTAGCATTCGATGAGGCACAGCATGACGCCATGCGGGGGATGGACCTCGTGCTGGGGGAGGAACGCCACCGAGAAGCCGCGTTGCGAGCGGCGAGGTACCAACAGGCGCTACGACGATATCACTGCCGCAACATCCGCCCCAGGACTCTCGAGGTAGGAGACCTCGTGCTCAGGCGGGTCCTCTCCAGGGAGGGGCTGCACAAGCTCTCTCCCATGTGGGAGGGCCCGTTCAAGGTTGCTCATGTTTCCAGGACAGGCTCCGTGCGCTTGGAGACTCAGGAGGGGGAGCCGATCCAGAACGCATGGAACATCCAGCACCTCCGGAGGTTCTACCCCTAAAAGGCCCAGAGCTTGTGAAGAAGGCAAACGCCTGTGAAGACCATTCCTTTTTGGAAAAGGCCCAGAGCCTATGAAGAAGGCGGACGCCTGTGAAGACCATCCCTTTTTGGAAAAGTCCCAGAGCCTGTGAAGAAGGCGAACGCCTGTGAAGACTATCCATTTTTGGAAAAGGCCCAGAGCCTGTGAAGAAGGCAAACGCCTGTGAAGCTGCCGCGTTTTGGAAAAGGCCCGGAGCCTGTGAAGAGGGCAAGCACCTGTGAAGCTCATTTCTCCTAAGAAGAAAGGCCCGGAGCCTGTGAAGAAGGCCAATGCCTGTGAAGCTCGCCGCCCGTGACACTCTCACGTAATAATGAGTGGGGCTGTACACGCTTCGGAGTCTCAGGAGCGCCGGCCTCAGGCCCTAGGGCTCCCTCCCACGCCCAGTGGCAGCACTAGCTCCGCGCTGGTGAGAAGATGTCGAAGACTAGATTAGGTGCCGGACGCGGCTTTTTCATTTGCTTTCCGCAGTTGGCTTGTTTGTTCGCATTTGAAGTCTTATCGAAACTATCGCCGTCGTTGATTTGTGGTTCGTTGATTTCTGCTCCTTGTTTTGATTCTTCTTGCAAAAGGCCTCACGAGGGAGGGCAGCCAAACGCCCTCGCGAGGGTTCCTGTTCTAATCGTTCTAAGGTTTCACGACCCGGGTCCATTGCGGGAGCACCCCTCGAGTCCGTGCCCCTCGGGCACCGCGACACACACACAGGGCTTGGGTCGGTCGCCCCCCACGGCTGGGGCCGGGAACTATTTACGTGCAGACACATAGCTGAGAAGCGCGAAAGCTAAATCAAGGTAATTGTTAACAGCAGTAACCCCCAACACGCCCCCGCGGGGCTCCATGCAGCTGTTCTTTTTTACGCAGGAAACAAAAGGAAAAGAAAGGACAAGCCCGGCGCGGCTCGCCTCGCTCCGGCCAGCGGCGGCAACTCAGGACGCCTCCGGGGCTCAGATGGACTCCCTCTCGCGCTTCACCGGGGCGCGGCGACGGGCAGACGAGTCGCCGCCTCCCAAGCAAGCTCGACGGCGTGGGGGCTGACTGCAGCCACCACTGGAGGAGTCGCTAGAAGAAGAGTTGGTGAAGCTTGGGGAGCCTCGGGCACTGCCATCCGCGCGGGCACTATCTCCCCCATCGTCGTTGGGGCGGGGCCCTCGGCCGCGGTCGTCGTCCTCGGGGCAACACCCCGCGTGGCGACCATCTTCCCCAAACACCCTCACATAGAGGGTGGCATCGCCGTCAAACCTGAAGTGCAGGGTGCACCTATGCTCCAAGCCGCGAGCACGAGCGAACGCCTGCCAACCACGCGTCAAGGCTATGCTCCTAGTGGCGGAGACCTCCAGCATAGCCCACGAGGCTCGGCTGCAGCAGCCGTCCGCCTGAAGCCAGAGGCCGCCCGGGGCACCAGCAGGAAGCTCACCGAGGAGGAAGCGAGGGAGACGGAGCCGGGCGCAAGCCGGCTCCACCGCCCAAACGACGAACTCCGGCAGCACCTGCACAGCGCGAAAGCGCGGCTTGGGGGAGCGCGCAACCCAGGCGCGTCCCCCGGCCATAGCGGCTCGCCCGCCACCACGCTGGGAGACGTCTCCATGACCACTAAACGCTGCCGGGGCGGCTACGGGATGCTTCCGAGGGCGCCCTCGACCGCGCTTGGGCGGAGGAGAGGCAGGCTCAACCTGGTGGGCCTTCCCCTTTTCTGCAGCCGAGAGCTGCCTCGATGGAGCCATGGAGGATAAGGAAAAAGCAAGGAGAGATGGACTGGAAGGGCACGCGTGGTGCCGTACTTATAGCCGGCGGAGGCCAACCGTCGACCTCCACGATCCTAGGTAATCATGACACGATCTGCATACAGGGACTTGTCCAATCCTCACGGTCACCGAGGCGTCATGGGGAAGCGGAGACGCCCACGTCCAATCAACCGCCACGCGGCGCCCAAGGCCGCAGGCTGTTAGGGCCCGCGGCGCTTCGCCCTTGCCCTTTCGCTTCTCGTCACGGCCAAGTCCATGCGCGCCTTGGGCCCGGGGGCTACTGTCGGCGTTCTGGGAACGGGGGTCCCCAGACTTGCCTGCCTGCGGCCTGCGGCATGGCTCGAAAGGGGGCCCAGCACGGCCCATCTTCATCAACACAAGACCCAAGACCCTCGCGAGGGGCCAAGCCTCGCGGGGCGGACGACACAGCGCTTCCTCAGGCACGGCCTCATCAGGCTGGCTCATGAGGAGGCGGAGAGATCAAGGCGGGGTACCTCGCGAGTTGCCCATGACGCAAGCCATGACGACCAAGGATGCCAGGCGGGCGCCAGCCCGCGCAGTGTCTCCCTTTCCTCTTTGGTGCCAAGGGGGCAAGCGCAGGCGAGAGGATCAAGCAAAGGCACCCATTTCGGTGCAACGAGACCAAGACCAGTCCAACGGTGGGAAGGAGGTCATCGTGGAGCCCAGAACGGCGTCACCACAGGGCCTTTGGCAGGCGAGGACCAACTTTAGTCAGGATAAGTGTACCAGATGTTCCCCTTTGAATTGGCCAATTGTTGGCGCCCTTCCCGCTCAATATTTGGGAAGAGGCCCAGGGCCTTCGCCTATAAATAGGACCAAGCCACCCCCAGGGTAGAGGCATCTATCACCAGGGAAGCCAGCTAGAAAGACTCAGGCAGCAGAGAGAGAGAGAGAAGGGCGACTGAACTCCCCTAACAGTTCATCCCCCTAGCTAAGAACAGACCCTCACGAGGTTGTTCTTCCCTGTATTGTTCATCATCAGCCCAAGAGGCAATCCACCCACCACAAACTAGAGTAGGGTATTACACCGCAATGGTGGCCCGAACTAGTATAAACCATGTGTCTCTTGTGTTGTTCTTTCAGTAGTTAGATCTTTGCGAGACGGGGAGGTAGAGGGCATATTCTCCGCGCGCACCCCAGAGTTCGAACCTTAAGGGTCTGCCGAAACCCAAAATCCAACAGTGGTCTTCAAGGCGTCCACTCCCCACAATCACGGGGTGGGGAGAGGTCGCCTAACCCGTCGCCTCGATCCTGCACGCCTGCCATGTGGCTCTCATGCGCTAGGGGTGGCGAACGGTGGAGGCGGGAAACCGGGCCGCCGCAGGCTGGGGCAGCGGGTCGGTCCCAGTTCCCTGCACCTTCCGTGTCTTGATTGGCTGAGCGGGGCGGCCGAGCCCCTACCCCGTTCCTTTATAAAGAGCGGGAGGGGGGATGGCGTCCCGCATTCTTTCATCTCCTCCTTCCTTCAGCTTCTGCTCCCCCCTTCCATCCTCCATGGAGAGAGGGAATCCTGGTCCTTCAACTGTGGCGGCTAGGGTTGCCGCTCGACAACGCGTCCCTCCTTCTCCTGCACCTGTGGTGGCAAAGCCAGCCGCGAGGGGAAGGGGGAGGGGGCGAGGCCGTGGGCGAGGCTGAGGCGCTCGGGGAAGAGGAGGACGGGGCGGCGCGCCGGCCTCGCCTCCGCCAGCAGTTCCTCCCCCCACGGAGGGCCATGTTGGGGATGACCCTTGCGAGTTCTTTGTCAGGCTGCGCCGGCCGCCTCTCCGTCGCCTTTGTCTCCCGACTCCATTCGCACGGGAGATGGAGCTGGATCCGCTTCATTGCGGCTGCACATGAGGGGCTGTGGGATCAGCGGCACGCGGGTCCGCATCCACTTCCCAGCCCCTCATGTAATGCATCTTCGTCGGGGATGGAAGACATTTGCTCATATCCACCGTATGGCGGAGGGGTTCACTCTCCATTTTAAGCTGGTGGAGGGCGGCCTTCTCTCCGTCAAGGTCTTCGGCGATTTTGGAACTCGCCTGAAGTGCTGCGTGGAGAGCTCCTCCGATGATGAAGATTCCTCCTCGGGCGAGAGTGACGAGGAGGACAGCGACAACGGCGATGAGGGTGGTAGGCGGCAGGATGATGGGTCCGACTAGGCGTTGGTCCCGTTGTCCTGGGGCGATGTTGGCAGCAGCAGCATCTGCACCGAGCCCCCACCAACTCCTCGTGGCCGTCTCCTTGGGTGGCTGGCGTAGGAAGTGCGGGAAGGCGAAGAAGGCGGATGGCGGGCCATCAGCTCAGAGTACGCGGGCATCGACGCCTTCGTCGCGTATTCCCGGTCTTGCCGCCTCGTCTTCCATCTCTTCTACCGTCATCATCATCACCAGCTTCCCGTGGAGGTGGCCGCCGGGATGTTTTCCTGGTGCCTTCTGCCGCTCGTACCCCGCCTAGGTGCTCCTTTTGTCCTTTTCGCCTCCTTGACCTGCCTCCTGAGGAGAGGGACAAGAAAGGGATTACGGGCACCTTATCTCTTTTTAGTTTGTAAGCCTTCGGGCCTTGGCTGAATTTAAAACTTGTAATCCCATCATTCATGTTTTTCATTCCCTGTGGACTGTACCTGAGTGGAATGTTTTTAATGAAGAAGGGATGCTTGCCAGGTCATTTGTTTGCGGGTAGAACCCACGTCAAGGAGTGAATCCTTGATATCTCTAAGATAAACATTTCCTTGCTCGGCAGCAGGGCTTGCCGTCTTCCCACGTCGCTCGACCTTTCTCACGCTTTTGGCAGAGGCAGGGATGAGGTGGGTTCAGACTCCTTGTTTCATCCTTTCTCTGCCGTGACTATGACCAAACCTGGCCCCGGGAACGAGCCCTAGGGCCTAGAGTTTAGGGGAGCACGGTAGCTTTAGGAAGGAATGAGGTTTCACATACCTCAGTCCATAAGGGAATGCATGATAAGGGGTGAAGAACTTATCTGAAGTTGTAGCCCCCGACAACTCTGGTTTGCGGTGGGTGAATCTTTGCACTTGTAGCCCCCGGCAATACTGGCTTGCCGGGGTCTAGATGCTGGTCTGTCCCTCTTCTCTTTTTCGTCCTCAAGTGATCCGGCAAGGATATCTGTGAGTCCTGCGAACCAAAGAAGACAAAAGAACGGCAAAGAGACGCACACTCGACCTCTAAGCTAGGGGTTAGTCGCCGCTAAGCACTATCAACCCTAACCAAGGACGAGACTCGACCTAGCATGCATGCTATAACTTAGGGCGCCAACGCTTCATTTATTTATGCTCAGGGTCTGCGCCTGGCTTTGTACAAAGGGTTACATGCATCATCGGCAATGCTTGTACAAAAGGTGGCTTGCCGGGGGGCCCGGCAAGCCGCGCCTCACGGGTAAAACTTGCGAAGATGCTCAATGTTCCAGGAGTTACTCACCGGAACAGCATCTTCGGTCTCCAGGCGGACTGCGCCGGGCCTGGTGACTCGTATTACCCGATAAGGGCCTTCCCACTTTGGCGTCAACTTGTTGGAGTTCTTGGCTAATTGAACGCGCCGAAGGACAAGGTCGCCTTCCTCAAGGCTTCGAGCATGAACCTTGCGGCTATGGTAGCGGCGCAAGGCTTGCTGGTAGTGTGCTGCTCTCACAGCCGACCGAAGACGATCTTCCTCAAGGAGCATTGCATCATCTTGCCGCAGTTGCTCTTGCTCAAGCTCATCATAAGCGAGCACTCGAGGTGACCCGTATATGAGTTCAGTGGGGAGAACTGCTTCTGCCCCGTATACTAGGGCAAAGGGTGTCTGGTCGGTGGCTCGATTTGGCGTCGTCCTGATCGACCAAAGAACCGTCGGCAACTCATCAATCCAGCGCCTTCCACTCTTGTGCAGCCTGTCAAAGGTCTTGGTCCTTAAGCCTAGCAGTACTTCAGCATTTGCCCTCTCAGCTTGACCATTGCTCCGTGGTTGAGCAACGGAAGCGAAATAAACTTTGCTGCCGAGGTCTTGGGTATATTGCATGAAGGTGCGGCTTGTGAACTGTGTGCCATTGTCGGTGATGACCCTGTTGGGTACACCAAAACGGCACACTAGTCCCTTGAAGAACTTGACGGCTGACTGAGATGTGACCTTCCTCACTGCCTCCACCTCCGGCCACTTTGTGAACTTGTCGATTGCAACGTACAAGTACTCAAAGCCCCCAACAGCACGGGGGAAAGGGCCCAGTATGTCGAGCCCCCAGACCGAGAAGGGCCAGGAAAGAGGAATGGTTTGAAGGGCTTGAGTTGGCTGATGAAGCTTCTTTGAATGGAACTGACACACTTCACATCTGGTGACTAGTGTCGTCGCATCCTGGAGGGCGGTGGGCCAGACGAAGCCTTGCCGAAATGCCTTGCCGGCAAGGGCCCTTGACCCGATGTGGGATCCACATATGCCTCCATGTATCTCCGCCAACAGCTCCAGTCCTTCCTCTTGAGGGATACACTTCAATTTCACACCGTTCGGCCTCTTTCTGTATAGGAAGTCATCGACGAACTGGTACATGGTAGAGCGACGGGCTACTTTTTCCGCTTCTTCCTGCTCCTCAGGAAGTTCCCCTGTTTGGAGGAATCAGACGGTATGTTGTGCCCACGCTGGAGCCTGGGGCTCGACAGCTAGGACTAAAGGCATTTCCTCCGCTATAGGAGCGGCTGTCTCGACGGCAAGAGCTTGACGCTCCGCCGGATCTAGCCGTCCCGTGGCGGGCTCAGTGTTCCCGGCAACACCCTTGCCGGCGGCTCCGGGGAGCTCAGTGGGAAAGTACTTGCCATGCCCTGATTTCCTCCTCTTGTTCTGCTCTGTTGATGGATCAATGGATGGCTGAGTTAGCTGAAGCACAAAGGTACCTGGTTCCACAGGTAGCTTGAGGGCAGCGCATTTTGACAGGTAGTCGGCGATATCGTTCTCTGCTCGGGGAACGTATTCAACCTGTATACCGTCGAAACGCTCTTCCAGCTTTCTCACTTCATCGACGTAGGCCTTCATCAATGGGCTCTGGTAATCCTTGTTGACTTGCTTGACGACAAGCTAAGAATCGCCCCTGACGATGAGTTTCTTGATTCCGAGGTCCGCCGCGATCCTGAAACCGGAAGTAGCCCTTCATACTCTGCCGTATTGTTTGTTGACACCTCCCTGGGGAAGTGCATCTGGATCACGTACTTGAGGTGCTCTCCAGTGGGCACGACAAGCAGTACGCCAGCCCCGGCGCCTTGTAAGGAGAAAGCTCCATCAAAGTACATGATCCAATCACAACTTGCCTCCTTGTAGGGGAGAGCAGTCTCTTGGGCTTCTTCGTCAGGTGTGGCGGTCCATTCTGCAATGAACTCCGCCAGGACTCGGCTCTGAATCGTTGAAGTACTTTCAAACTTGAGGCCAAAGCTGGACAGCTCCAGTGCCCATTCCACAATTCTTCCCATTGCATCTGGATTGTGCAATATCCGTTGCAGAGGGAGGCGAGTGACGACAGTGATCTCGTGTGCCTGGAAGTAGTGACATAGCTTCCTCGAGGCCATAAGAAGGCCGAAGAGCAGTTTCTGCACGCCGGAGTGCCTTGATCTAGCCCCCTGCAGGAGGGAACTAACAAAGTAGACCGGGTGCTGCATCATTTTCTTCCTCGGCGGCACTTCCACTGGTTGTGTCGTCTCTGTATTGGTGGTGTCGGGCTCTGTCGCTGCCATTACCTCGTTGTCAACCTCTCTCTGCACCACTAGTGCGGCGTTGACCACCTGGTTCGTTGCCGCCAGGTATAGTAGAAACTGCTCCTGTGGCCTAGGCGCAACTAGTATTGGCGCGGAGGAGAGGTACTTCTTCAAATCTTGCAATGCTGCTTCGGCTTCTGGCGTCCACTCCATCGGGCCCGCCTTTTTCAGGATCTTGAAAAAGGGAAGGGCGCGCTCGGCAGACTTGGAAATGAACCTGCCCATGGCGGTGACGCAACCAGCAAGCCGATGCACATCCTTGATTCGCTTGGGTGCTTCAATCTGCTCTATAGCTTTGATCTTGTCCGGATTGGCCTCTATCCCACGCTGTGACACAAAGAACCCGAGAAGCTTGCCGGACGGGACGCTAAAGACGCACTTCTCAGGGTTCATCTTGAGATTGATCTTGCGCAGGTTTGCAAATGTTTCTTGCAAATCTGGTATGAGGGTTGCCCTGTCCTTGGTTTTGACCACTATGTCATCCATATAAGCTTCCATATTTCTATGGAGTTGGCGTTCAAAACCAATCTGGACCGCCCTTGCAAATGTCGAACCAGCACTTTTCAACCCGAAAGGCATCCACATGAAACAGTACATACCACATGGGGTGATGAATGTTGTTTTCTCTTCGTCTTCTCTTGTCATGAAGATCTGGTGGTAGCCGGAGTAGGCATTGAGGAATGACAACAGATCACACCCAGCCGTGGAGTCAACAATCTGGTCGATGCGCGACAATGGGAAGGGGTCTTTAGGACAAGCCTTATTGATATCTGTGTAATCAATACACAGCCTCCACTTCCCATTTGCCTTGCGCACTACGACCGGATTGGACAACCACGTTGGATGGAACACTCCTCTTACCAAACCCGCTACTTCCAGTTTCCGGATCTCTTCTGTGATGAACTCTTGTCGTTCCAAAGCTTGCTTTCTGACCTTCTTCTTGACGGGCCGTGCATGAGGACAGACAGCAAGGTGGTGCTCAATCACCTCCCTGGGAACGCCGGGGATGTCGGAAGCTTGCCATGCAAACACATCGACATTCGCCCGCAGGAAGGTGACGAGCGCGTCTTCCTATTTGTCTTCAAGGGTGGAGCTTATGGTGAAAGCTCCTCCCGTGCCGTCCTCATTGACAGAAACCTTCTTTGTTCCCGGCAGTATGGCACTGGGCTTCTTGTTTCTGCCGGTGGAGCTCTCTGGCACGTCCTCGACGGCAACGCTACACTCCGAAGAGGTGCGCTTGCCGGAGTGGGTGTCCGAGGTCTCACCGCTCTTCTTCTTCCCTCCTGGGGTCCCAGCGGCAGGAGCAAGTGCCCTAGTGGTGGCAGCTGCTGCAACTGCTTGCTGGTATAGTTGGTCAGCGCAAATCAGTGCATCTTTCTTATCGGAGGGGATGGTGATGATCGTCACAGGTCCTGGCATCTTCAGGGTGTTGTAGGCGTAGTGTGACGCCGCCATGAACTTGGCCAGCGCTGGGCGGCCAAGGATCCCGTTGTAGGGCAAGGGGATCTTGGCAACATCAAACACGATCCTCTCCGTCCCGTAGTTCAGGTCGCTTCCAAAAGTCACGGGCAGCGTGACCTTTCCCTTGGGTTGGCTTCTTCACGGGTTGACCCCCTGAAACGTGCCCGTCTCTTTGAGGTCTCCATCAGGAATCTGCAGTTTCTCGATCACGACAGGCGAGATCAAGTTCAGACCAGCCCCGCCATCCACTAGCATCTTCGTCACCTTGAGGTTGTGTATTGTTGGTGAAACCAACAATGGCAAGCACCCGACCGCAGTAGTGCGATCATGGTGCTCCTCAGTGTAAAAAATGATAGGTGTGCTGGACCACTTCAGCGGCCTTTGGGCATCAAACGACGGCTTTGCCGCTGTAATCTCTCACGCCCACTGTTTAAGCTGGCGGTGAGAAGTATGCAACGAGGCGCCGCAGTCGACGCACATGGCCTTTGTAGCTTTCTGAAACTCTTGGTCGCCAGATTCGTCGTCCTCTTCGTGATCGTCGTCTTCTGGCTTTCTGTCATGGCCCCGGGCGGGCCTCTCCTGTTGTTTATCCTTGCCGCGACGGCCCGCCTGGCCGTCACGCTTCTTGCCGGACCCCTCTGCTTCTCAACGAGGAGCTCAACCTGTCGACAGTCTTGGAAAGCATGGCCTTTGGTGCGATGGATCTTGCAGTATCGCTTGTCAGAGTTTCCTGGCTTCTCGGCAGCCGCCAAGGCCCGGCAGGCGACACATCCGACAACTTCCTTGCCGGGGTCATCTGCCTTGATTTTCTTGGTGGAGCCGGTGTCATCAGATCCCTCGACGGCAAGCACGACTTTACCTTTGCGCTTCCTGTTGCGGCGCCGGCCCTTCTTCGCCGGGGCGGCAGTATCCTCATCTGAGGAGTCGGTTTCCACGCCGGCATCTTCGCCGGGGTACTTCCTTCCCTCTTCATCTCGGGCACATCTGTCAGCAAGAACATAGAGTTCTGCTACATCTTTCACCTTGTTCATTGCCAGCTCTTCGCGCATCTTGCGGTTACGCACGTTCTGATAGAACGCGCTGATGATGGCGGCAGGGTGAACATCAGGGATATTGTACTGTATCCGGCTGAACCTCTGTATATACTTGCGGAGACTCTCGCCTCCCTTCTGGGAGATGACGTGTAGGTCGCTTGCTTGGCCATGGGCTTGGTGGCCTCCAGTAAAGGCGCCCACGAACTCATGTCCCAAATTTGACCAGGAGGAAATAGAGTCTACCGGCAAGTGCATCAACCATGACATGGCGTTGGGTTTAAGAGCCAACGGAAAGTAATTCGCAAGCACCTTATCGTCACGGGCTCCGGCAGCTTGCATCGCGATGGTGTAGATGCTGAGGAACTCGGACGGGTGGGTCTTGCCGCTGTACTTTTCGCCCACGTCAGGTTTGAAGGTGCGGTGAGTGGGCCACTGGAACTGCCGCAGCTCACGGGTAAAAGCCGGACAGCCTACCTCATAAGGTAGGCCTCCAGGGCTCTCCAGTGCCGGGTGGTTCACACCAGGCCCTGCTTGCCTGTCCGATTGGTGGCGCGCTCCGCGCCGGCACTCGATAGTGGTTCGAGCGTCTTCATGTTTTCGTTCCCGAAGAACTTGGAGATGGTCACAGTGGGCCCGCGAGTCGGACGACGCTATGGAGATTTCGTCACCCGCAACGTCGCGATGGGCTGCCGTCCGCGGTACCGGGCGAGGAGGAGGCGAGTGCACCGTGGTCGCGGCGCCGCCGGCTTTCCTGCCACTGGTGCGTGGGACTCCGTCGGAGCGTCGACCCGGGGGCTCCACCGGACTCGGTTCGTCTTTGTTGGCCACCGCAACAAGGCTTCGGATAGTGGCTCTCCATTCGTCGAGTTTCCCTGTAGTGGGAGGAAAATCGAGGAGCAACTACGCGCGCGCCAGGGCTTCTGCTGGCGTTGGTGTCAGCGAAACCTGCACGGATCGCGACGCGCTTCAACTTATGACCATGTCAGAAGGAGCTCTATCACGGCCCCGCGGTCGCATGCCATCTTCACCAGCGCCTCGGCGAGCGGGCAGGTCTTCTACATCCCGGGAGTGGCGCTCGGGGCTCTTCGCGCAGCGACGCCCGGGGTCTTCGGGGTGATTACGCCGTTCGTCGCGTGCCGCTTGAGAGGGGCGCACCGTCGGCGCCGGCGTGGGAGTCTTGGAAGCCCTCGCGTCGCCTTTGGGCGGGGTGGCAGCGATCTTGGAAGGCCCCGCGCCACCCGCGGAGGGCCTGGCTCCGTCTTTGGATTTGGCGGCGTGCGGCCCATTACCAGGCGCACGAACATCGCCGCCTCCCAAACTCCGGCTGCTGGGACGGTGTTGGTGTTCGCGAACGGCGCCCCGGGTCCTTTCTGCGACCGGTCCGCTACTCGCCCGCGTCGGGACGGGATGTCCGGCTTCCGACGGGCCAACCACCACCATCATCTTCTTGGGCGCCATGACGGTGAAGAAGCATCGAACTAACTGCTAAAGCCGATTCTCACAACTGCGCCCCCTACCTGGCGCGCCAAAGATGTCGGTGGGAACGACACCTATGGGATCACAAGAATCCCTACTACGGTTGCGGGGCGCGGGGTCGTGAGAAGAGCGGATCAAACAGATAGCACATGGTTCCTTTACCCAGGTTCGAGACGCGAGGATGCGTAAAACCCTACTCCTGCTTTGGTGGATTGTTTATCTGTGTTCTTGAACAAGCAATGGGGCGTGAGGAGCTCCAAAAAGCCGAATCCCCCTCCTGGTCGCCTTGGGCCTCCTTTTATAGGGAAAGGGGTTGCCATAGTGGCACACAGGAGGTGGAAAGGGTACAGTGATGCAAGGTTATCCCTCGCATTACATGACAAGGCGCATTTAATGCGTATTGCTTAGGTGTCCTTGCTTTATCGGGGACGGGGGAGAGCCCTCTCACGTCCGTCGCCGCTCCCTCTTGCGTCGACACGCGCCCTGGCCAGCGGTGCCCGCGGTGCCATGTAGGCAGGCAGGTAGCTGAGGTGGCGCAGTGGTGGGTCTCCACGAAGATCCGCATGCCGCCACGCAGGTGCCTGCCTAGCTGGTTGGGTCGGCAGCTGCATGCGAACGGCGGTGGAGGTCTGATTGGCATGGGCCTGATGGTGGCCCTACGGGTGTTCATGGCAAGGGTCTTGCCGTGGCGCCTGCTGTCATCCCCGGCAAGGCTCTTGCCGGGGGCCTTGTGGTCCTCCTTGGCTGGGATCTCTCCGAGGATCATCATCTTCTAAAGTGTGTATCTGATCTTGAATGTCTTCACAAAGATCTGCATGCCACCATGGGGATGTCTCCCGAATCCTTGCCCCATGGGGGCAGTGGACTCAAGGGTGACTCGCTCCGTAGGTGTGGGGCGAGCTGCCACAGCAAGGGTCTTGCCGGGTTTGCTAAAACCGCCTCCCGGCAAGGATCTTGCCGGGGGAGTCCGCTTCGTTCCCTTTGCTCTTTGTGGTCTTGGTCTTGGCGTCGTTCTGCTTCTCTCGAGCTTCGGCCTTACCTCGGCTCACCTCCCTTGCCTTGCTCAGTGTGGTGGTGCCCGTGGCTCAGACTGCCCGTGCGCAGTTATAGGGGTACAAGAAGTGTACCCCTCTTTTTGCACACCGACAATATGGTTTTTGCATTGGTTTATACTAACTTATCTCATGAGTTCTTGTTGAGTTTTGTGTGGATGAAGTTTTTAAGATTTAGGGAAACCGTGATATGAGAGGAATTAAGGAGACACAAAAGCTCAAGCTTGGGGATGCCCAAGGCACCCCAAGATAATATTTCAAGAAGTCTCAAGCATCTAAGCTTGGGGATGCCCCGGTTGGCATCCCACCTTTTTGCTTCAACAATTATCGGTTAGTATCAGTTGAGCCTAAGTTTTTGCTTCTTCACATGAGTTGTGCTATTCTTAGAATTGCATTTTGTTTTGTTTTTGCTTGTTGTTTTAATAAAGTACTTAGATCTGAAAGTATTTAAATAAAATAGAGTCGTCAAATAGTTGCCAGGGAGGCTAAGTAAGCGGCATTCACATCCCGTTAACGAAGCTCTTTTCTATGGAATTGCTCTAGTGCTTCACTTATATCCTATGAGTAAGTTGTTGAATAAATGGAATGTCATGAATTTGAAATCATATCATGCCTAGTGGTAGCTTCACATTGGGTTTAGAAAGTGAAATATTTTGAGGTTTGACAATCACAATATTGGTCACACAAGCAATTCACGAATAAATAGTATAAGGAAGAGAACTTTCACATGCAAATACACTATCTTGGAAATCTTTTGTGATTGTGAGCCCCCATCAAAATATTATATGCCAAAATTGTTGACGTTGGACAAGGAAGACAACGTAATGGATTATGTTTGTTAATATTCACATAGAATTTATATTGCCATAGATCCTTCAACATGTGGTGCTTGCCCCCCATCTTTGCTAGCCAAAAATTCCGCACCAAGTAGAGATACTACTTGTGCAACCAAAAACCCTTAAACCCAAATCTTATTTTCAAGAGTCCACCATACCTACCTAAGGATTGAGCAAGATCCTTCAAGTAAGTTGTCACCGCGTCGCTCCTCCCTTGGCCATGCGCCCTGCCGAGGGCCTTGCTTGTCAAGCTCTCCATCGGCGCGTTCCCATCGCCCCTTTTTTGCCTTCACCTGCCGCACCTGGGAGGAAAAGGGCAAGAATGTGGATTACGGGGTGTTTATCTTTTTTCAGTTTGTAAGCCTACAGGCCTTAGTAGAATTTAGACCTTGTAACCCCCTTGCTCATGTATGCATTCTGTACGAATTGTACTTGTTAGTAACGTATTAATGAAGAGAAGGGTGTTTGTCGGGTTCTGTTTGCGTGTGGGCGAGGGCCACACCAAGGAGGGAGTCCTCGTTATCTTAAGATAAACAATGTACCCCGGCAACAGGCCTTGTTGTCCTGCCCTGTAGCTCAGCTCACGCCCTTGGCGGAGGTAGGGGCCAAGTAGGTTTAGGCCCTTCGCTCATCCCCTTCCCATCGCACTACAACCAAGTTTCGGCCCAAAGTAAGGCTTTTGGACACGGGACAGAGGGAGCAAAATGGTATGAGAGCGAGCAAAGTCTTGTACGTTCAAATTTCATACAGAGGCACAGAGTGGGGGAGAAAGACTTATCTGATGCCGCAGCCCCGACAACCTTGGCTTGCTGCGACCGGATTCTCAGACCTGCAGCCCCCAGCAACCTTGGCTTGCCGGGGTCCGGGCATCGGCCTGTTCTCTTTTCTTCCAAAATAGCTCAGCAGAAACGTCCATGCATCCTGCGAACCAAAAAGGGGCGGAAAGGAACAGAGAGATGTATACTCGACCTCTATTCTAAGGGTTAGTCGCCGCCAAGCACTATCAACCCTAACACAGAGAGAGACTCAACCTAGCATGCATGCTAAAACTTAGGGCGCCAGCGCTTCATTTATTTATGCTCAGGGTCTGCGCCTGGCTTTGTACAAAGGGTTACATGCCATGCTGGCAAGGCTTGTATAAAAGGTGGTTTGCCGGGGAGCCCGGCAACTGCGCCTTATGGGTAAAACTTGCGAAGATGTTTGATGTTCCAGGAGTTGCTCACTGGAATACCATCTTCGGTCTCCAGGCGGACTGCGCCGAGCCTGGTGACTCGTGTTACCCGATAAGGGCCTTCCCATTTTGGCGTCAACTTGTTGGAATTCTTGGCCGACTGAACATGCCGAAGAACAAGGTCGCCTTCCTCAAAGCTTCGGGCATGAACCTTGCAGCTATGGTAGCGACGCAAGTCTTGTTGGTAGCGTGCTGCTCGCACAGCTACCCGAAGACGATCTTCCTCAAGGAGCGTTGCATCATCTTGCTGCAACTTCTCTTGCTCAAGCTCATCATAAGCGAGCACTCGAGGTGACCCATACGTGAGTTCCACGGGGAGAACTGCTTCTGCCTCATAAATGAGGGAGAAGGGTGTCTGGTCGGTGGCTCGATTTGGTGTTGTTCTGATTGACCAAAGAACCGCCGGCAATTCATCAATCCAGCATCGTCCGCACCTGCGTAGCATATCAATAGTCCTTGTCCGGAGGCCTCGCAACACTTCAAAATTTTCCCTCTCAGCCTGGCTGTTGCTCCGTGGATGTGCAACAGAAGCAAACAAACCTTGATGCCAAGGTCCTGGAGGTACTGCATGAAGGCGTGGCTCGTGAACTGTGTGCCGTTGTCGGTGATGACTCTGTTTGGCACACCAAAACGGCAGCCTAGCCCTTTGAATAATTTGACGGCTGATTGTGCTATCACCTTTCTCACTGCCTCCACCTCCGGCCACTTTGTGAACTTGTCGATCGCAACGTACAATGTCGGATCACGGGTTCCGGCAGACCCTTAAGGTTTGAACTCTGGGGTGCGCGCGGAGATTATGCCCTCTACCTCTCCGTCTCGCAAGGATCTAAAACTATAGAAAGAACAGCACAAGAGACACAGAGTTTATACTAGTTCGGGCCAACGTTGTGGTGTAATACCCTACTCTAGTTTGTGGTGGGCGGATTGCCTCTTGGGCTGATGATGATGAACAGTAAAAGGGTGAACAGCCTCGCGAGGGTCTGTTCTTGGCTAGGGGGATGAACTGCTAGGGGGAGTTCAATCGCCCTTCTCTCTCTCTCTCTCTCTACTTGCTCTATGCTTGCTCTGAATGCTCGATCGTCGATCCGGTGTGCCTGATTGCTAGACACCGAATGTGAATGCCCCTACTCTGGCAGCGGCTAGTCCTATTTATAGGCAAAGGCCCTGGGCCTCTTCCCAAATATTGAGCGGGAAGGGCGCCAACAATTGGCCAATTCGAAGGGGAACATCTGGTGCACTTATCCTGACTAAAGTTGGTCCTCGCCTGCCAAAGGCCCTGTGGTGACGCCGTCCTGGGCTCCACGATGACCTCCTTCCCACCGTTGGACTGGTCTCGGTCTCGTTGCACCGAAATGGGTGCCTTTGCTTGATCCTCTCGCCTATGCTTGCCCCCTTTGCACCAAAGAGGAAAGGAAGACGCTGCGTGGGCTGGCGCCTGCCTGGCACCCTCGACCGTCATGGCTTGCGTCATGGGCACCTCGCGAGGTACCCCGCCTTGAACTCTCCGCCTCCTCGTGAGCCAGCCTGAGGAGGCCGCGCCTGAGGAAGCGTTGTGTAGTCCGCCCCGCGAGGCTTGGCCCCTCGCGAGGGTCTTGAGTCTTGTGTTGATGAAGTTGGGCCGTGCTGGGCCCCCTTTGAGCCACGCCGCAGGCCGCAGGCAGGCAAGTCTAGGGACCCCCGTTCCCAGAACACTGACAGTAGCCCCCGGGCCCAAGGCGCGCCCGGACTTGGCCGTGCCGGGAGGCAAAAGGGCAAGGGTGAAGTGCCGCGGGCCCTAATAGCCTACGGCCTTGGGCGCCGCGTGGCGGTTTGATAGGACGTGGGCGTCTCCGCTTCCCCATGACGCCTTGGCAACTGCGTGACTTGACTAGTCCCTGCATGCGTAGATACGGGTCATTATTACCTACGATCGTGGTGCTCGACGATTGGCCTTTTCCGGCTATAAGTACGGGGCCGCGTAAGCTCCGCCAGTCCGCCCCTTCCTGCTTCTCTTCTTCTTCCTCTCCTTGGCCACCCGCCGCTCGCATGGCTCCAAAGAGGTTCTCAGCCATGGAGAAGGGGAAGGCCAGTCGGGCGGGGCCCGACTCCCCTCCGGCCAAGCGCGGCCGGGGTCGTCCCCGCAAGCATCCCGCGGTCCCCGTTGCGGCTCCTCGTGGCCACAGGGATGGTTCCCCGCGTGGTGGTGACCGCTCGGCTGCCAAGGGGAGGCAGGTTGTGACTGCGCGGCCCCCAGGCCGAGCTTTCGCTCGGCGGAGGTGCTGCTGGAGTTCGTCGTGTGGTCGGCGGACCCGACCAACACCTGGCTCCAGCTCCCTCGCTTCTTCATCGGCGAGCTGCCGGCCAGCGCCCGGTGCGGCTTCTGGCTCCAGGCTGACAGTTGCTGCAGCAGGGCCTCCTGGTTTTCGCTTGAGGTCTCCCCTTCTGGGAATGGGGCCCTGACTCGCGGCTGGCAAACGTTTACCCGCGCGCGCGGACTGGGCCAGCGGTGCACCCTGCACTTCAAGTTCGACGGCGATGACACCCTCTATGTGAGGGTGTTTGGGGAAGATGGTCGCCGCGCAGGATGCTGCCCCGAGGGCGACGACCGTGGCCAGGGGCCTCGCTCCGACGACGATGGAGGAGACAGCGCCCGCTCGGATGGCGGCGCCCGATGCTCCCCAAGATCCACCAACTCTTCTTCATGCGGCTCGTCCAGCGGTGGCTGCAGCCAGCCCCTCGCCGTCGCGCTTGCTTGGGGGTGGTTGTTCATCCGCCCGTCGCCGCGCCCCGGTGAAGCGCGAGAGGGAGTCCGCCTAAGCCTCGGAGGCATCCCGTGTCGCCTCTGCAGGCCGATGTGAGGCGGGCCGCGCCGGGCTCGCCTTTTCCTTTTCCTTTTGTTTCCTGTGTAAGACAAAACAGCTACATGGAGCCCCGCGGGGGCGTGTTGAGAATCATTGCCGTTGTAGCTATTACCTTGACTTTGTTGTTGCGCTTCCCAACTATTTGCCCTCGCGTAGGTAGTTTTCGGCCGCAGCCGGGGGGAGGGGCACGGACTAGAGGGGTGCTCCTGTAGAGAGCCCGGGCCGTGAAACCTTTAAGCGGCTAGGGCAGAAACGCTCGCGAGGGCGTTTGAGTTCCATCCCTCGCGAGGCCTTTCATGAGAGAAATCAAAACGAGGAGCGAAAATCAACGAACCACAAATCAACGACGGCGATAGTTTCGAAAAGACTTCAGATGCAAATAAACACGTCAACTGCGGAAAGCAAATAAAAAAGCCGCATCCGGCACCTAATCTAGTCTTCGACGTCTTCTCACCAGCGCGGAGCTAAGTGCTGCCACTGGGCATGGGAGGGAGCCCCAGGGCCTGAGGCCGGCGCTCCTGAGACTCCGGGGCGTGTACAGCCACACTAATTATTACGTGAGAGTGTCACGGGGCGGCGATCTTCACAGGCATTGGCCTTCTTCACAGGCTCCGGGCCTTTCTCCCTAGAGGTGATCAGCTTCACAGGCACTTGCCTTCTTCATAGGCTCTGGGCCTTTTCCAAAAAAGGGAAGGTCTTCACAGGCGTTCGCCTTCTTCACAGGCTCTGGGCCTTTTCCAAAAAGGGAAGGTCTTCACAGGCGTTCGCCTTCTTCACAGGCTCTGGGCCTTTTCCAAAAAGGGAAGGTCTTCACAGGCGTTCGCCTTCTTCACAGGCTCTGGGCCTTTTCCAAAAAGGAATGGTCTTCACAGGCGTTCGCCTTCTTCACAGGCTCTAGGCCTTTTAGGGGTAGAACCTCCGGAGGTGCTGGATGTTCCACGCGTTCTGGATCGGCTCCCCCTCTTAAGTCTCCAAGCGCACGGAGCCTAGCCTGGAAACATGAACAACCTTGAACGGGCCCTCCCACATGGGAGAGAGCTTGTGCAGCCCCTCCCTGGAGAGAACCCATCTGAGCATGAGGTCTCCTACCTCGAGGGTCCTGGGGCGGATGTTGCGGCAGTGATATCATCGCAGCGCCTGTTGGTACCTTGCCGCTTGCAACGCGGCTTCCCGGCGGCGTTCCTCCCCCAGTACGAGGTCCATCCCCCGCATGGCGTCCTGCTGCGCTTCGTCGAACGCTAGGACCCGCGCGGAGCGACGCCTGACCTCGTGAGGGAGGACTGCTTCAGCTCCATAGACCAGGAAGAACGGGGTCTCCCCAGTTGGTTTGGTCGCGGTCGTGCGGATGGACCACAACACGGACTGTAGCTCGTCGTACCAACCTCTGCCGCAGGCCTCCAGCTTCTTCTTGAACGTCCTAGTCTTGAGGCCTCTTAGGACCTCCGCGTTGGCTCGTTCGGCCTGCCCATTGCTTCGCGGGTGTGCCACCGAAGCGTAGCATATCTGCGTCCCAAGGTTAGCACAGCATGTTTTGAAGAGATTAATGGTGAACTGCGAACCGTTGTCTGTGATGATGCGGTTCGGCACCCCGAACCGGCTCACGATACCCCTGATGAACTTGACCGCGGAACCAACGGGGATGGTACGGACGGCCTCCACTTCTGCCCACTTGGTGAACTTGTCAATGGCGACGTAGAGGTAGCGGTAGCCCCCTGGCGCCCAAGGGAACGGGCCCAAAATATCCAACCCCCAAACTGCGAATGGCCACGAGAGGGGTATAGTCTGCAGGCCCCCCGCCGGCTGATGGATCTGCTTAGAATGAAACTGGCAGGCCTCACAATCCTTTACTAATTCGACTGCATCGTTGAGCTTGGTGGGCCAATAGAACCCGCTACGGAATGCCTTGCCGACGAGGGTTCGTGATGATGAGTGATGTCCGCAGTCTCCGCCGTGTATGTCCTCCAGTAGTTCCTTTCCTTGCTCCCGGGATATGCAGCGCAGAGATACATCATTTGGTCGCTTCCGGTAAAGCTCTCCATCTCTGATGCAGTATGCCGTGGCCTGCCGCGCCACACGCTCCGCTTCCTCTTCCTTTTCTGGTAGGGCCCCTTGTGTTAAATAGCTCTAGAGTTCTGTGATCCAGCACTCCTCCCGAGGTTCCATCGTCAGGAGTAGGCGCGCTCCTGAGGTTGGTCCACAGATCGGGGCTCCCGAGGCTGGCGGCCGAGGGAGCTCCTCTCGAGGCTGAGCGATGTTTGATAACGTCGGGTGTGCTGAAGGTTTGAAGAGCCGCTCTTCGAAGACGCCTGGTTCTTGCGGCAACCGCCTGGATGCCCGTCCGGCTATGTCGTCAGCTTCTCGATTGGTGCCACGGGGCACGTGCTTCAGCTCCAACCCCCAGAACTGCTTTTCCATCCTGCGGACTTCCGCTAGATAGGCCTCCATATGCTCGTCCTCCAGCTCATACACCTTGTTGGAGAAGTTGACAAGGAGCTGCGAGTCGCCCTTGACGGTGAGGCACTTCACTCCTAGAGCTGCTGCGGCCTTTAATCCGGCTATCAGACCCTCATACTCTGCTATGTTGTTGGAGACCTTTTCACCTTGCTGGAAATAGAGCTGTACGGCATAGTAGAGCTTATCCTGAGTGGGTGATATCAGCACCGCGCCAACCCCCGCGCCGTGCCTGGAGATTGACCCATCGAAATACATGACCCAGCCTTCCGGCGCCTCACTCCCTGGAGAGAGGGACCGATCCTCGTTGTCCTTGAGGCCTGGTGCCTCCGCCCATTCAGCCACGAAATCCACTAATGTTGCTCCTTTGATGACCCTAGTTGTGCTGAACTCGAGCTGAAACGCCTGCAGCTCTATGTTCCACTCGGCGACCCTTCCAGCTGAGTTAGGGCTCCTGAGCACTCTCTCCAGGGGGTACGATGAGACGACCTTAATGGGATGGGCCTGGAAGTAGTGACGCAGCTTGCGCGAGGCCACCAGTAGCGCGAGGAGGAGCTTCTGAGGCATTGGGTACCGTGCCCTCACGTCCCGTAGCACCGTGCTAACAAAGTAGACTGGATGCTCAACAAGGCTGAGAGCATCTGGGGTTGCGGCGCCCTCGGGAGGTAAGGGCGCCTCACGAGATGACGTGGCCTCAGGAGGTGGACCATCCGGGCGTGTGGCTTCTCCTGCATCCGGTGCACTCTTCGGCAGCTGACCCTCCTCAACTGTGGTTGTGGCTTCTGCAGGCTTTCCTTGCTCCCGTTTTGCCTTGCCTCGGGCTGCCGCTGCGATCTTGACTTGGCGCTTCTCCCTAACCGCCACCAGGGCTGCGCTGGCGGAGTAGGGAGTGGCGGCGAGGTAGAGCAGCAGGGGCTCTTGAGGGCGCGGAGCCACCATGACTGGGGGACTGGTCAGGTACCTCTTGAGATCTTGAAACGCCTTATCTGCCTCTTCAGTCCATTTAAAGGGCCCCTTTTTCTTCATCATCTGAAAGAAAGGCAGCGCTCGCTCCCCCAGTTTGGAGATAAAGCGCCCTAGCGCGGTCACGAGCCCAGTGAGCTTCTGCATTTCTCTGAGGGTCTTTGGAGGACTCATGTCCTCGACCACCTTGACCTTCTTTGGGTTGGCCTCGATGCCACGATGGGATACGAGGAACCCCAAGAGCTTGCCCGAGGGGACGCCAAACACACATTTCTCCGGGTTGAGTCGCAGGTTTACTGCGTCGAGGCTCGCGAAGGTCTCCTCCAGGTCTTGAATCAGGGTCTTGGCCTCCCGAGATTTCACCACAATGTCATCAACGTAGGCTTAGACATTCTTTCCGAGTTGCGGGCCCAAGGTGATGTGCATCAGCTGCTGAAAGGTCGCCCCTGCGTTACGCAGTCCAAATGGCATGCATGTATAGCAGTATACCCCGCACGGGGTCAGGAAGGCGGTCTTCTCAACGTCTTCTACCGCCATCTGGATCTGGTGATATCCGGAGAAGGCATCCAGGAAGCATAGATGGTCGCACTCCGCGGTGGAATCGACGATCTGGTCGATGCGGGGGAGCGGAAACGGATCTTGCGGGCATGCCTTGTTGAGGTTGGTGAAGTCGACACACATGCGTTCCTTCCCCCCCTTCTTGGGCACAATGACGGGGTTGGCCAACCAATCCGGGTATCGGACCTCGTGAATGACCCCAGCAGCTTCTAGCTTGCGGGTCTGTTGGACAATGAAGGCATGCTTCTCTGCGGACTACCGCCTGGCCTTCTGCTTCACGGGGCGCACATTTGGGCACACGTTGAGGTGATGCTCGATGATACTCTTGGGGATCCCTGCCAACTGATCGGGCTCCCTAGCGAACACCTTCTTATTCGCGCGCAGGAACCTGACCAAGGCCTCCTCCTGCTCAGGCTCAAGGTTGGCGCCTATGGTGAAAGTGGCACTGGAGGACCCGTCCTCGTCCACGGGTATCTGCTTGGTTTCTGCCTTGTCCTGGGTGAACAACTGCTTTTTCTTGGCGGGCGCATCCCCCTTGGGCTCATGGGTCTCCGCGTCGGCGGGCTGGGCCGATGCCGCCGTCTTGAAGGCAAGCTTGAGTACTCGCAGGGCGTCCCATTGTCTCCGTGCACGGTGAGAGTACCGCTGCTCCCGGGCATCTTCATGAGGTTGTACGCCGGGTGCGTGGCGGCCATGAACTGAACCAGTGCCGGGTAACCGAGGATGGCGTTGTAAGGGAGGCCGATGGGGGCAATGTCGAAGTCGACCATCTCCGTGCGGAAGTTGTCGTAGGTGCCGAAGGTTACCGGGAGCCGGAGCTGTCCCAGGGAGTCGGATGATCCGCCCCCGACGCCCGAGAAAGATCGACTGGGCCGCAGCAGCTCCCGGGGTATGCAGAGGAGGTTGAAGGTCTCGACCAAAAGCACACTGAGGCCCGAGCCGCCATCGACGAGGGTTCTCGTGACGGCCACCTGGCAGATGGTGGGGGTGCACAACACGGGGAGCGCGCCCGAGCCGGCCAAGTTGGTGTGGTGGTCCTCCGAGCTGAAGGTCAGATCATCCTCGCGCGCCGCCCGGTCCAAGGAAGCCCCCTGCCGCGCGGAAACGGTGCTGACTCGGCGGGCAAACGGCTTGACATGGCGACTCGTGGGCGGCGCTTGCGAGCCGCCCAGGAGGGCTGCAACGACCGGAGGTGTCGATGTTGTGGCGTAGTCACCCTGTCGCATAGGCGGATGCTGGGGTGGTGCTTGCTGCTCGTTTCCCGCCGGGCGGGTGGCGGTGTTGACGGCGGGCGATGGAGGACGACGAGAACACCCACCGGTGAGGGCTGCTGGGGTGACGCAGGCCCGACCGGCGCCGTACATGGGTGCGGCGGCCGGAGAAGGACGGAGCGGTGGAAGACAGATTCCGGCTCACCCCTACCTAGCGCGCCAAATGTCGGATCACGGGTTCCGGCAGACCCTTAAGGTTCGAACTCTTGGGTGCGCGCGGAGATTATGCCCTCTACCTCTCTGTCTCGCAAGGATCTAAAACTACAGAAAGAACAGCACAAGAGACACAGAGTTTATACTAGTTCGGGCCAACGTTGTGGTGTAATACCCTACTCTAGTTTGTGGTGGGTGGATTGCCTCTTGGGCTGATGATGATGAACAGTACAAGGGTGAACAGCCTCGCAAGGGTCTGTTCTTGGCTAGGGGGATGAACTGCTAGGAGGAGTTCAATCGCCCTTCTCTCTCTATCTCTACTTGCTCTATGCTTGCTCTGAATGCTCGATCGTCGATCCGGTGTGCCTGATTGCTAGACACCGAATGTGAATGGCCCTACTCTGGCAGCGGCTAGTCCTATTTATAGGCAAAGGCCCTAGGCCTCTTCCCAAATATTGAGTGGGAAGGGCGCCAACAATTGGCCAATTCGAAGGGGTACATCTGGTACACTTATCCTGACTAAAGTTGGTCCTCGCCTGCCAAAGGCCCTGTGGTGACGTCGTCCTGGGCTCCACGATGACCTCCTTCCCACCGTTGGACTGGTCTCGGTCTCGTTGCACCCAAATGGGTGCCTTTGCTTGATCCTCTCGCCTGCGCTTTCCCCCTTTGCACCAAAGAGGAAAGGGAGACACTGCACGGGCTGGCGCCTGCCTGGCACCCTCGATCGTCATGGCTTGCGGCATGGGCACCTCGCGAGGTACCCCGCCTTGAACTCTCCGCCTCCTTGTGAGCCAGCCTAAGGAGGCCACGCCTGAGGAAGCGCTGTGTCGTCCGCTCCGCGAGGCTTCGCCCCTCGCGAGGGTCTTGAGTCTTGTGTTGATGAAGTTGGGCCATGTTGGGGGCCCTTTGAGCCACGCCGCAGGCCGCAGGCAGGCAAGTCTGGGGACCCCTGTAGAGCTTGAGCACCGACATACAAGTACTCAAAGCCCCCGATAGCACGGGGGAAAGGGCCCAGTATGTCGAGCCCCCATACCGAGAATGGCCAGGAAAGAGGGATTGTCTGGAGAGCTTGAGCTGGTTGATGAAGCTTCTTTGAATGAAACTTGCACGCTTCACACTTGGTTACTAGTGTCGTTGTATCCTGGAGGGCTGTGGGCCAAAAGAAACCTTGCCGGAATGCCTTGCCGGCAAGGGACCTCGACCCTATGTGGGAACCACATATGCCTCCGTGTATCTCTAACAACAGCTCCAGTCCTTCCTCCCGGGGAATGCACTTCAATTTCACACCATTTGGTCTTTTTCTATACAAAACATCGTCGACGAACTGATACATGGCAGACTGACGGGCTACTTTCTCCGCTTCTCCCTGCTCCTCAGGGAGTTCCCTGTTTGGAGGAATCGGACAGTATGTTGTGCCCATGCCGGAGCCTGGGGCTCGACGACAAGGACCAAAGGCATTTCCTCTGCCATGGGAGCGGATGTCTCTACGGCCAGGGCTTGACGCCCTGCCGGAGTCTGTGGCCCCATGGCAGGCTCGGTGTCCATGGCAACATCCTTGCCGGCGGCTCCTGGGAGCTCGGCGGGAAAGTACTTTCCGGGGCCTGATTTCCTGCGCTTGTTCTGCTCTGTCGATGGTTCAACGGATGGTTGAGTTAACTGAATCACAAAAGTACTTGGTTCCACAGGTAGTTTGAGTGCAGCATGCTTCGACAGGTAATCGGCGGTGTCGTTCTCCACTCGGGGAACATGCTCCGCTTGTATACCGTCAAAATGCTCCTCCATCTTCCTCACCTCATCTACGTAGGCCTCCATCAACGGGCTTTGATAATCTTTGTTAACTTGCTTGACGACGACCTGTGAATCACCCCTGACGATGAGCTTCTTGATCCCGAGGTCTGCCGTGATCCTAAGACCGGCAAGCAACCCCTCGTATTCAGCAGTGTTGTTTGTTGACATCTCCCTGGGAAAGTGCATCTGGACTACATACTTGAGGTGCTCTCCGGTGGGTGCAACGAGCAGCACACCAGCACCGGCGCCGGCGCCTTGCAGCGAGAAAGCCTCCAAAGTACATAATCCAGTTGCGACTTGTTTCCTTGCCGGGGAGAGTGGACTCCTGGATCTCTTCATCGGGCATTGGGGTCCATTCGACAATGAACTCTGCCAAGACTCTACTCTGGATTGTGGAAGTACTTTCAAACTTCAAACCAAAGCTTGATAGTTCCAAGGCCCATTCCACAATCCTCCCGGTTGCGTCTGGGTTATGCAATATCTGTTGCAACAGGAGGCGGGTGACGACGGTGATTTCGTGGGCTTGGAAGTAATGACGCAGCTTCCTCGAGGCCATAAGGAGGCCGAAGAGCAATTTCTGCACGCCGGAGTACCTTGATCTAGCCCCTGCAAGAGGGAGCTGACAAATTAAACTCAGTGCTGCATCATCTTCTTCTTTTGCACCACTCCATTAGGTTGCACGGGCCCCGTCCTGCTGGCGTCAGACTCTGCTGGGGGCCTTGCCTCGCTGGCACCGGGCCCTGCGGGGGAAGCCCTGGCTCGTCATCTGCCCATCATGCCGTTGTCGCTGCCTCTTCGTCGACCTCCCTCTGTGCCACTAGTGCGGCGCTAACCACTTGGTTCGTTTCCGCAAGATACAGCAGCAATGGCTCTTGTGGTTTAGGCGCAACCAGTATCGGTGTAGAGGAGAGGTACTTCTTCAAATCCTGCAGTGCTGCTTCGGCCTCTGGGGTCCACTTCATTGGGCTCACCTTCTTCAAGATTTTGAAAAAGGGGAGGGCATGCTTGGCAGACTTGGAAATGAACCTGCTCATGGCGGCAACCCAACCAGTGAGCCGACGCACATCATTGATCCACTTAGGTGCCTCAATTTGCTCAATGGCCTTGATCTTATCTGGATTTTCCTCGATCCCGTGCTGTGACACAAAGAACCAGAGAAGTTTGCCGGACGGAACACCGAAGACACACTTCTCAGGGTTCAACTTGAGGTCGATCTAGCGCAAATTTGCAAACGTCTCTTATAAATCTTGCACGAGTGTCGCCTTGTCCTTGGTTTTGACCATTATGTCATCCATATAAGCTTCCATATTTCTATGTAGCTAGGGCTCAAAACCAACTTGGACTGCTCTTGCAAATGTTGAGCCAGCACTCTTCAACCCGAAAGGCTTTCGCGAAAAGCAAAATGCACCACATGGGGTGATCAATGTCGTCTTCTCTTCATCTTCTCTCATCATGAAGATCTGGTGGTATCCTAAGTAGGTGTCGAGGAACGATAACAAGTCGCACCCGGCCGTGGAGTCAACAATCTGGTCGATGCACGGCAATGGTAAAGGGTCCTTTGGACAGGCCTTATTGATATCCGTGTAATCAATACAAAGCCTCCACTTCCCATTTGCCTTGCGCACCACCACTAGATTGGCCAACCACGTCGGATGGAGTACTCCCCTCACCAAGCCTATTGCTTCTAACTTCCTGATCTCCTCCGTGATGAACTCCTACCGCTCCAAAGCTTGCTTCCTAACCTTCTGCTTGACGGGCCGCACATGAGGACAGACAGCAAGATGGTGCTCAATCACCTCCCTGGGAACGCCGGGGATGTCGGATGCTTGCCATGCAAACACATCGACATTCTCCTGCAGGAAGGTGACGAGCATGCTCTCCTATTTGCTGTCAAGGGAGGAGCTTATGGTGAAAGCCCCTCCCGTGCCATCCTCCTTGACGGACACCTTCTTGGTCTCTAGTGGCGCAGCTCTGGATTTCTTGCTCCTGCCGGTGGAGCTCTCTGGCACGTCCTCGACGGGAGCACAGCACTCCGAGGAGGTGCGCTTGCCGAAGTGGGTGCGAGAGGTCTTGCCTCATCTTCCCTCCCGGGGCTTCGGCGACAGTCGCTGCAACTGCCCCCCGGTAGAGTTGGTCAGCGCATATTAGCGCATCCTTCTTGTCGGAGGGGATGGTGATGATGGTCATCGGCCCAGGAATCTTCAGCGTGTTGTAGGCGTAATGTGACGCCGCCATGAACTTAGCTAGTGCCGAGCGGCCGAGGATCCCATTGTAGGGCAAGGCGATCTCGGCTACATCGAAAACAATCCTCTCCATCCTGTAGTTCAACTCGCCTCCAAACGTCACGGGCAGCGTGACCTTACCCTTTGGCTGGCTCCTTCCCAGGTTGATCCCTTGAAACGTGCTCGTCTCTTCGAGGTCTCCATTAGGAATCTGCAACCTTTTGATCACAACAGGCGAGATCAAGTTCAGACCGGCCCCGCTGTCAACTAGCATCTTCGTCACCTTGAGGTTGCGTATTGTTGGTGAAACCAACAATGGCAACCACCCGATCGCAGTTGTGCGATCAGGGTGGTTCTCAGCATAAAAAATGATAGGCGTGCTGGACCACTTCAGTGGCTTTTGAGTATCGAATGATGGTTCCGCTGTTGTGATCTCACGTGCCCACTGCTTGAGCTGGCAGTGAGAAGTGTGCAGCGAGGTGCCACCATCGATGCACATGGCCTCCGTAGCTTTCTGAAACTCCTGCTTGCAGGACTCATCGTCCTCGTCATGGCCATCATCTTCCTGCTTCTTGTCGCGGCCCCAAGCGGTCCTCTCTTGTTGGTTATCCTTGTCGCGGTGACCCCCTTGGCCGCCATGCTTCTTGCTGGATCCTTCGGCACCATCCTGACCCTTCTCCTTGTCTCGCCTCTCATACTCAGCCTTTTGCTTTTCAGCAAGCAGCTCAACTTGTCGGCAGTTCTGGAGGTCATGGCACTTGGTGCGGTGGATCTTGCAGTACTGCTTGTCGGAGCCTCCTGGCTTGTCAGCGGCCGCCAAGGCCCGGCAGGCGGCGCACCCGGCAATTTCCTTGCCGGGGTCGTCTGCCTTGTCCTTCTTGGCAGCGTCGGTGTCCTCGGATCCCTCGATGGCAAGCACAGTCTTGCCCTTGTGTTTCCTGTTGCTGCGCCGGCCCTTCTTTGTCGGGGTGGTTGTGCCTTCGTTTCTGGAGTCGGTTTCCGCACCGTCGTCCTCGCTGGGGTACTTCCTCCCCTCTTCATCCCGAGCGCACCTATCGGCCAAAACATAAAGTTCAGCCACATCTTTGACCTTGTTCATCGCCAGCTCTTCACATATCTTGCAGTTGCGCACATTCTGGTGGAATGCGCTGATCACGGCGGCGGGATGAACATCTAGGATGTTGTACTACACCTGGCTGAATCTCTGTATATACTTGCGCAGGGTTTCACCTTCTTTCTGGGGGATGATATGCAAATCGCTTGCCTGGCCATGAGCTTGGTGGCCCCCCAAAAAGGTGCCAGCAAACTCATGGCACAAATCCGACCAAGAAGAAATAGAATCCACCGGCAAGTGCATCAACCATGACATGACATTGGGTTTAAGTGCCAACGGGAAGTAATTGGTGAGCACCTTATCATCGCGAGCCCCAGCAGCTTGCATGGCAATGGTGTAGATGCTGAGGAAGTCCGACAGATGGATCTTGCCGTTGTACTTCTCGCCGACGTTGGGTTTGAACGTGGGGTGGGAGGGCCACTGGAACTGCCGCAGCTCATGGGTAAAGGTTGGGCAACCCACCTCGTAGGGTAGGCCGCCAGAGCCCCCTGGCGCTGGGTGGTCCATAGTGGGCCCCACCTGCCTATCTGACTCGTGGCGCGCATCGCGCCGGCGCTTGATGGTGGTTCGAGCGTCTTCATGGGCTCGCTCCCGAAGAACTTGGCGCTGATCGCGGTGGGTCCGTGGGTCGGACGACGCTATGGAAATGTTCTCACAAGCGTCATCACGACGGACCGACACACGCGGTGGCTGGCGTGGCGGATGTTGGGGAACGTAGTAATTTCAAAAAAATCCTACGCACACGCAAGATCATGGTGATGCATAGCAATGAGAGGGGAGAGTGTTGTCCACGTACCCTCGTGGACCAAAAACGGAAGCGTTAGCACAACGCGGTTGATGTAGTCGTACGTCTTCACGATCCGACCGATCAAGTATTGAACGCACATCACCTCCGAGTTCAGCACACGTTCAGCCCGATGACGTTCCTCGAACTCCGATCCAGCTGAGTGTTGAGGGAGAGTTTCGTCAGCACGACAGCGTGGTGACGATGATGATGTTCTACCGACGCAGGGCTTCGCCTAAGCACCGCTACAGTATTATCAAGATGGACTATGGTGGAGGGGGGCACCGCACACGGCTAAAAGATCAAATCAATTGTTGTCTCTCTAGGGTGCCCCCCTACCCCCGCATATAAAGGAGCAAGGGGGGTAGGTGCGGCCGGCCAGGAGGAGGCACGCCAGGAGGAGTCCTACTCCTACCGGGAGTAGGACTCCCTCCCTTCCTTGTTGGAATAGGAGAAGAGGGGAAAGAAGTGGAGGAGAAGAAGGAAAGGGGGGTACCGCCCCCCTCTCCTTGTCCTATTCGGACTAGGTGGGAGGGGCGCGCGGCCCTTGCCCTGTCCGCCTCTCCTCTTCTCCACTAAGGCCCACTATGGCCCATTAACCCCCCGGAGGGTTCCGGTAACCCCTCGGTACTCCGATAAAATCCCGATTTCACCTAGAGCACTTCCGATATCCAAATATAGGATTCCAATATATCAATCTTCATGTCTCAACCATTTCGAGACTCCTCATCAAGTTCATGATCACATCTGGGACTCCGAACAACCTTCGGTACATCAAAACTCATAAACTCATAATATAACCGTCATCGAAACTTTAAGCGTGCGGACCCTACGGGTTCGAGAACTATGTAGACATGACCCGAGACACGTCTCTGGTCAATAACCAATAGCGGAACCTGGATGCTCATATTGGCTCCCACATATACTATGAAGATCTTTATTGGTCAGACCGCATAACAACATACGTTGTTCCCTTTGTCATCGGTATGTTACTTGCCCGAGATTCGATCGTCGGTATCTCAATACCTAGTTCAATCTCGTTACTGGCAAGTCTCTTTACTCATTCCGTAATACATCATCCTGCAACTAACTCATTAGTTGCAATGCTTGGAAGGCTTATAGTGATGTGCATTACC
Source organism: Aegilops umbellulata (assembly GCA_032464435.1). NCBI lineage: Eukaryota > Viridiplantae > Streptophyta > Magnoliopsida > Poales > Poaceae > Aegilops > Aegilops umbellulata. The sequence goes on along the minus strand of CP136054.1, from coordinate 365,136,427 downwards.
GAGTGGGCCCAGAGATACCTCTCCGACAATCGGAGTGACAAATCCTAATCTCGAAATACGCCAACCCAACAAGTACCTTCAGAGATACCTGTAGAGCACCTTTATAATCACCCAGTTATGTTGTGACGTTTGGTAGCACACAAAGTGTTCCTCCGATAAACGGGAGTTGCATAATCTCATAGTCATAGGAACATGTATAAGTCATGAAGAAAGCAATAGCAACATACTAAACGATCAAGTGCTAAGCTAACGGAATGGGTCAAGTCAATCACATCATTCTCCTAATGATGTGATCCCGTTAATCAAATGACAACTCTTTGTCCATGGCTAGGAAACATAACCATCTTTGATCAACGAGCTAGTCAAGTAGGGGCATACTAGTGACACTCTGTTTGTCTATGTATTCACACATGTATCATGTTTCCGGTTAATACAATTCTAGCATCAATAATAAACATTTATCATGAAATAAGGAAATAAATAATAACTTTATTATTGCCTCTAGGGCATATTTCCTCCAGTCTCCCACTTGCACTAGAGTCAATAATCTAGTTCACATCGCCATGTGATTTAACGCCAATAGTTCACATCACCATGTGATTAACACCCATAGTTAACATCGTCATGTGACCAGTACCCAAAGGGTTTACTAGAGTAAATAATCTAGTTCACATCGCTATGTGATTAACACCCATAGAGTACTAAGGTGTGATCATGTTTTGCTTGTGAGAGAAGTTTAGTCAACGAGTTTGCACATTCAGAGCCGTATGTATTTTGCAAATATTCTATGTCTACAATGCTCTGCGCGGAGCTACTCTAGCTAAATGCTCCCACTTTCAATATGTATCCAGATTAATACTTAGAGTCATCTGGATCAGTGTCAAAGCTTGCATCGACGTAACCCTTTACGACGAACCTTTTGTCACCTCCATAATCGAGAAACATATCCTTAATCCACTAAGGATAATTTTGACCGTTGTCCAGTGATCTACTCCTAGATCATTATTGTACTTCCTTGCTAAACACAGTGTAGGGTATACAATAGATCTGGCACACAGCATGGCATACTTTATAGAACCTATGGCTGAGGCATAGGGAATGACTTTCATTCTCATTCTATCTTCTGCCGTGGTCGGGTTTTGAGTCTTACTCAATCTCACACCTTGTAACACAGGCAAGAACTCTTTCTTTGACTATTCCATTTTGAACTACTTCAAAATCTTGTCAAGGTATGTACTCATTGAAAAAACTTATCAAGCGTCTTGATCTATCTCTATAGATATTTATGCTCAATATGTAAGCAGCTTCACTGAGGTCTTTCTTTGAAAAACTCCTTTCAAATACTCCTCTATGCTTTGCAGAATAATTCTACATTATTTCCGATCAACAATACGTCATTCACATATACTTATCAGAAATGTTGTAGTGCTCCCACTCACTTTTGTAAATACAGGCTTCACCGTAAGTCTGTATTAAACTTTATGCTTTGATCAACTTATCAAAGCGTATATTCCAACTCCGAGATGCTTGCACCAGTCCATAGATGGATTGCTGGAGCTTTGCACACTTTGTTAGCACCTTTAGGATCGAAAAATCCTTCCAGTTGCATCATATACAACTTTTATTTTAAGAAATCCATCAAGGAATGCAGGTTTGACATCCATTTTCCAAATTTCATAAAATGCGGCAATTGCTAACATGATTCGAACAGACTTTTAAGCATCGATACAAGTGAGAAAATCTCATTGTATTCAACATCTTGAACTTGTCGAAAACATTATTGCGACAATTCGAACTTTGTAGATAGTAATACTACTATCAGCATCTGTCTTCCTCTTGAAGATCCATTTATTATTAATGGCTTGCCGATCATCTGGCAATTCCACCAAAGTCCATACTTTGTTTTCATACATGGATCCTATCTCAGACTTCATGGCCTCAAGCCATTTTGCGGAATACGGGCTCATCATCGCTTCCTCATAGTTCGCAGGTTCATCATGGTCTAGTAACATGACTTACAGAATTACCGTACCACTCTGGTGTGTATCTTACTCTTGTTGACCTACGAGGTTCGGTAGTAACTTGATCTGAAGTTTAATGATCATCATCATTAACTTCCTCACTAATTCGTGTAGGCATCACTGGAACTGATTTCAGTGACGAGCTACTTTCCAATTTGAGGGAAGGTACAATTACCTCATCAATTTCTACTTTCCTCCCACTCACTTCTTTCGAGAGAAACTCCTTCTCTAGAAAGGATCCATTCTCAGCAACGAATATCTTGCCTTCGGATCTGTGATAGAAGGTGTACCCAACAGTTTCTTTTGGGTATCCTATTAAGATTTACTTCTCCGATTTGGGTTCGAGCTTATCATGTTGAAATTTTTTCACATAAGCATCGCAGTCCCAAACTTTAAGAAATGACAGCTTAGGTTTCTCACCAAACCACAGTTCATACGGTGTCATCTCCACGGATTTAGATGGCGCCTTATTTAACGTGAATGTAGATATCTCTAATGCATAACCCCAAAACGATAGTGGTAGATCGGTAAGAGACTTCATAGATCGCACCATATCTAATAAAGTACGGTTATGACGTTCGGACACACCATTATACTGTGGTGTTCCAGGTGGCGTGAGTAGTGAAACTATTTCACATTGTTTTAACTGAAGACCAAACTCGTTAACTCAAATATTTTATTTCTGCGATCATATCGTAGGAACTTTTATTTTCTTGTTACGATGATTCTCCACATCACTCTGAAATTCTTTGGACTTTTCAAATGTTTCAGACTTGTATTTCATCAAGTAGATATACCCATATCTGCTCAAATCATCTGTGAAGGTCAGAAAATAACGATACCCGCCGCGAGACTCAACACTCATCGGACCGCATACATCAGTATGTATTGTTTCCAATATGTCAGTTGCTCGTTCCATTGTTCCGGAGAACGGAGTTTTAGTCATCTTGCCCATAAGGCATGGTTCGCAAACATCAAGTGATTCATAATCAAGTGACTCCAAAATCCCATCAGCATGGAGTCTCTTCATGCGCTTTACACCAATATGACCTAAACGGTAGTGCCACAAATAAGTCGCACTATCATTATTAACTTTGCATCTTTTGGCTTCAATATTATGAATATGTGTATCACTACGATCGAGATCCAACAAACCATTTTCGTTGGTGTGTATGACCATAGAAGGTTTTATTCATGTAAACAGAACAACAATTGTTCTCTAACTTAAATGAATAACCGTATTGCAATAAACATGATCAAATCATATTCATGCTCAACGCAAACACCAAATAACACTTATTTAGGTTCAACACAAATCCCGAAAGTATAGGGAGTGTGCGATGATGATCATATCGATTTTGGAACCACTTCCAACACACATCGTTACTTCACCCTTAACTAGTCTATGTTTATTCTGCAACTCCCGTTTCGAGTTACTAATCTTAGCAACTGAACTGGTATCAAATACTGAGGGGTTGCTATAGACACTAGTAAAGTACACATCAATAACATGTATATCAAATATACCTTTGTTCACTTTGCCATCCTTCTTATCCGCCAAATACTTGGGGCAGTTCCGCTTCCAGTGACCAGTCCCTTTGCAGTAGAAGCACTCAGTCTCAGGCTTAGGTCCAGACTTAGGTTTCTTCACTTGAGCAGCAACTTGCTTGTCGTTCTTCTTTGAAGTTCCCCTTCTTCCCTTTGCCCTTTTTCTTGAAACTAGTGGTCTTATCAACTATCAACACTTGATGCTTTTCTTGATTTCTACCTTCGTCAATTTCAGCATCACGAAGAGCTTGGGCATCGTTTCCGTTATCCCTTGCATATTATAGTTCATCACGAAGTTCTAGTAACTTGGTGATAGTGACTAGAGAATGCTGTCAATCACTATCTTATCTGGAAGATTAACTCCCACTTGATTCAAGTGATTGTAGTACTCAGATATTCTGAGCACATGCTCACTAGCTGAGCAATTCTCTTCCATCTTGTAGGCAAAGTACTGTCAGAGGTCAAATACCTCTCGACACAGGCTTGAGTATGAAATACCAATTTCAACTCTTGGGACATCTTATATGCTCCGTGGCGTTTCAAAACATTTTTGAAGTCCCAGTTCTAAGCTGTAAAGCATGGTGCACTAAACTATCAAGTAGTCATCATACCGAACTTTTGTCAAACTTTCATAACGTCTGCATCTACTCCTGCAATAGGTCTGTCACCTAGCGATGCATCAAGGACATAATTCTTCAGTGCAGCAATGAGGAAAATCCTCAGATCACGGACTAAGTCCGCATCATTGCTACTATCATCTTCCACTTATTTTTCTCTAGGAACATATCAAAAAGCAAACGGGGAACTAAATCGCGAGCTATTGATCTACAACATAGATATGCAAATACTACCAGGACTAAGTTCATGATAAATTAAATTTCAATTAATCATATTACTTAAGAACTTCCACTTAGATAGACATCCCTCTAATCATCTAAGTGATCACGTGATCCAAATCAACTAAACCATAACCGATCATCACGTGAAATGGAGTAGTTTTCAATGGTGAACATCACTATGTTGATCATATCTTCTATATGATTCAGGCTCGACCTTTCGGTCTCAGTGTTCCGAGGCCATATCTACATATGCTAGGCTCGTAAAGTTTAACCTGAGTATTCTGCGTGTGCAAAAACTGGCTTGCACCCGTTGTAGATGGACGTAGAGCTTATCACTCGATCATCACGTGGTGTCTGGGCACGACGAACTTTGGCAACGGTGCATACTGAGGGAGAACACTTTTAACTTGAAATTTAGTGAGAGATCATCTTATAATGCTACCATCAATCAAAGCAAGATAAGATGCATAAAATATAAACATCACATGCAATCAATATAAGTGATATGATATGGCCATCATCATCTTGTGCTTGTGATCTCCATCTCTGAAGCACCGTCATGATCACCATCGTCACCGGCGCGACACCTTGATCTCCATCGTAGCATTGTTGTCGTCTCGCAAATCTTATGCTTCTACGACTATCGCTACCGCTTAGTGATAAAGTAAAGCATTATAGGGCGATTGCATTGCATACAATAAAGTGACAACCATATGGCTCCTTCTAGTTGCCGATAACTCGGTTACAAAACATGATCATCTCATAGAATAAAATTTATCATCATGTATTGACCATATCACATCACAACATGCCCTGCAAAAACAAGTTAGACGTCCTCTACTTTGTTGTTGCAAGTTTTACATGGCTGCTACTGGGCTTAGCAAGAACTCTTCTTACCTACGCATCAAAACCACAACGATAGTTTGTGAAGTTGGTGATGTTTTAACCTTCGCAAGGACCGGGCGTAGCCACACTCGGTTCAACTAAAGTTAGAGAAACTGACACCCACCAGCCACCTATGTGTAAAGCACGTCGGTAGAACCAGTCTCGCGTAAGCGTATGCGTAATGTCGGTCCAGGCTGCTTCATCCAACAATACTGCCGAACCAAAGTATGACATGCTGGTAAGCAGTATGACTTATATCGCCCACAACTCACTTGTGTTCTACTCGTGCATATGACATCTACACATAAAACCTGGCTCTGATACCACTATTGGGGAACGTAGTAATTTCAAAAAAAATCCTACGCACACGTAAGATCATGGTGATGCATAGCAACGAGAGGGGAGATTGTTGTCCACGTACCCTCATAGACCGAAAGCGGGAGCGTTAGCACAACGCGGTTGATGTATTCGTACATCTTCACGATCCGACCGATCAAGTACCAAACGCATGGCACCTCCGAGTTCAGCACACGTTCAGCCCGATGACGTTCCTCGAACTCCGATCCAGCCGAGTGTTGAGAGAGAGTTTCGTCAGCATGACGGCGTGGTGACGATGATAATGTTCTACCGACGCAGGGCTTCTCCTAAGCACCGCTATAGTATTATCGAGATGGACTATGGTGGAGGGGGGCACCACACACGGCTAAAAGATCAAATCAATTGTTGTGTCTCTAGGGTGCCCCCTGCCCTCGTATATAAAGGAGAAAGGGGGAAGGTGCGGCCGGCCAGGAGGAGGCGCGCCAGGAGGAGTCCTACTCCTACCGGGAGTAGGACTCCCTCCCTTCCTTGTTGGAGTAGGAGAAGGGGGAAAGAAGTGGAGGAGAAGAAGGAAAGGGGGGGCGCCGCCCCCCTCTCCTTGTCCTATTCGGACTAGGGGGGAGGGGCGCGCGACCCTTACCCTGGCCGCCTCTCCTCTTCTCCACTAAGGCCCACTATGGCCCATTAACCCCCCAGGGGGTTCCGGTAACCCCTCGGTACTCCGGTAAAATCCCGATTTCACTTGGAACACTTCTGATATCCAAATATAGGCTTCCAATATATCAACCTTCATGTCTCGACCATTTCGAGACTCCTCGTCATGTCCGTGATCACATCCGGGACTCCGGACAACCTTCGGTACATCAAAACTCATAAACTCATAATATAACTTTAAGCGTGCGGACCCTACGGGTTTGAGAACTATGTAGACATGACCGAGACACGTCTCCGGTCAACAACCAATAGCGAAACCTGGATGCTCATATTGGCTCCCACATATTCTACGAAGATCTTTATCGGTCAGACTGCAGAACAACATACGTTGTCCCCTTTGTCATCAGTATGTTACTTGCCCGAGATTCGATCATTGGTATCTCAATACCTAGTTCAATCTCGTTACCGGCAGGTCTCTTTACTCGTTCCGTAATACATCATCCCGCAACAAACTCATTAGTTGCAATGCTTGCAAGGCTTATAGAGATGTGCATTACCGAGTGGGCCCAGAGATACCTCTCCGGCAATCCGAGTGACAAATCCTAATCTCGAAATACGCCAACCCAACAAGTACCTTCGGAGACACCTGTAGAGCACCTTTATAATCACCCAGTTATGTTGTGACGTTTGGTAGCACACAAAGTGTTCCTCCGGTAAACGGGAGTTGCATAATCTCATAGTCATAGGAACATGTATAAGTCATGAAGAAAGCAATAGCAACATACTAAACGATCAAGTGCTAAGCTAACGGAATGGGTCAAGTGAATCACATCATTCTCCTAATGATGTGATCCCGTTAATCAAATGACAACTCTTTGTCCATGGCTAGGAAACATAACCATCTTTGATCAACGAGCTAGTCAAGTAGGGGCATACTAGTGACACTCTGTTTGTCTATGTATTCACACATGTATCATGTTTCCGGTTAATACAATTCTAGCATGAATAATAAACATTTATCATGAAATAAGGAAATAAATAATAACTTTATTATTGCCTCTAGGGCATATTTCCTTCAGCGGAGGGGCGTGCACCGTGGCCGCAGCACCTCCGGTCCTTCCACCACTAAAAGGCGGTGGTTCGACGGAACACCGGCCTGAGGGCCCCGCTGGTCGTGGCTCATCTTTGTTGGCAATGCCGATGAGGCTCCGGATGGTGGCTCTCCATTCGTCGAGTTTTCCAGCTGCAGGGGAAAATCGACGAGCAATTGCACGCGCGCCAAGGCTTCTGCTGGCGTGGGTGGCAGCGAAAGCTGCATGGACCGTGACGCGCTCCGGCTTCTGACCATGTTAGAAGGAGCTCTATCACGGCCCGGCGGCTGTGCCCCGTTTTCACCAGCGTCTCGGCGTGCATGCTGGCCTTCTACGTCCCGCGAATGAAGCGCATGACTCTTCCCATGGTGGCGCCTAGGGTCACCACTGCTCATCGCGCACAACCTGGGAGGAGCGCATCGTGGGCGCCGGCGTAGGCGTCTTGGAAGTCACCGCGCCGCCCGTAGGTGGCATGACGCTGCCCCTAGAGGGCCCCGCGCCGCCTGCGGGGGGCCGACTCCGCCTTTGGATTTGGCGGTGTGTGGCTCGTCGTCTCACGCATGAATGACGCCGCTCACCCGGCTTTGACTGCCGGAGCGATGCGGGTGTTCGCGGGCCGCGCCTCGACTCCAGTGCGCGATCGCCCCGCCACTCGCCCGCACTGGTACGGGCCGTTCGCCTCTCGACGAACCGATCACCGTGATCGTCTTCTTCTTGGGAGCCATGGCGATGAAGAACTACTAAACTAGCTGCTAGACCAGATTTTCACAACTGCACCCCCTACCTAGCACGCCAAAGATGTCGATGGAAACGACACCTACGGGATCACTGGGATCCCTTCTACAGTTGGCGGGCGCGGGGTCGTGCAAACAACAGGTCTAGGAGCCAGCACAAGGATCGTTTACCCAGGTTCTGGCCGCGAGGATGCGTAAAACCCTAGTCTTGCTTTTGTGTGTATTTTAGTGTTCTTGAGTTCTTGAACTAGCTACGGTGTGTGTCTAGTCTAAAATATCCGAATCCCTCTCCTGGACGCCTCGGGCCTCCTTTTATAGACAAAAGGGGTTGCAACAGTGGCACACAGGAGGTGGAAAGGTGTACAGTACACAAGCTTATCGCCTGTCATTACGGGACAAGGCACATTAAATGTGCTCCTTAGGTGTCCCATTGCTTTATTGGGGATGGCAACGAGGCCCGTCCTGTCCGTCGCTGCTCCGTATTGCTCTGTATTGCTCCGACAAGCGTCTAGGCCAACGAGGCATGCATCGCCACGTAGGCTAGTAGGCTGCTGAGATGGCGTGGTGGTAGGGTCTTCACGAATATCTGCATGCCGCCACGCAGGTGTTTGCTGAGTTGGCCTGGAAGCCGCATGTCGCCACGCAGGTGCCTGCCCTGCTGGTTGGGCAGGCAGCCGTATGGGAAAGGCGGTGGAGTCTTGGCAGACGCGGGCCTAGCTGCGGCCCCGTAGGTGTCTTCGGCAAGGGCCTGTCGGGGCCCCGGCAAGGGTCTTGTCGTGGCATCGCGGTCGTCCCCAGCAATGATCTTGCCGGGGGTCTCGTGGATCTCCTCGGCAAGGATTTCGCCAAGGATCGTTGCTACCTCTTGAGCACTGTGTTGGTTTTCCCTTGAAGAGGAAAGGGTGATGCAGCAAAGTAGCGTAAGTATTTCCCTCAGTTTTTGAGAACCAAGGTATAAATCCAGTACGAGGTCATGCTCAAGTCCCTCGTACCTACACAAACAAATAAGAACCTCGCAACCAACGCGATAAAGGGGTTGTTAATCCCTTCACGGTCACTTGCAAAAGTGAGATCTGATAGAGATGATAAGATAATATTTTTGGTATTTTTATGATAAAGATTAAAAGTAAATATTGCAAAGTAAACAAAGATAGAAATAGCTTGTTTATGGGAAATTAATACGATGGAAAATAGACCCGGGGGCCATAGGTTTCACTAGTGGCTTCTCTCAAGATAGCATAAGTATTACGGTGGGTAAACAAATTACTATCCAGCAATTGATAGAAAAGTGCATAATTACGAGAATATCTAGGTATGATCATGTATATAAGCATCACATCCATGACAAGTAGACCGACTCCTGCCTGCATCTACTACTATTACTCCACACATCGACCGCTATCCAGCATGCATCTAGAGTATTAAGTTCATAAGAACAGAGTAATGCTTTAAGCAAGATGACATGATGTAGAGGGATAAACTCATGCAATATGATATAACCCCCATATTTTTATCCTCGATGGCAACAATACAATATGTGCCTTGCTGCCCCTACTGTCACTGGGAAAGGGCACCGCAAGATTGAGATCCAAAGAGAGAGAAGAAGCCATCTATCTAATAACTATGGACCCGAAGGTCTGAGGTAAACTACTCACACATCATCGGAGAGGCTATGGTGTTGATGTAGAAGCCCTCCGTGATCGATGCCCCCTCCGGTAGGACGCCGGAAAAGGCCCCAAGATGGATCTCACGGGTACAGAAGGTTGCGGCGGTGGAATTAGGTTTTCGTGGTGCTCCTCGATGGTTTGGGGGTACGTAGGTATATATAGGAGGAAGAAGTAGGTCGGTGGAGCAACGAGGGGCCCACGAGGGTGGAGGGCGCGCCCCCTGCCTCATGGCCTCCTCGTATGTTTCTTGACATCCACTCCAAGTCCTCTGGATCACGTTTGTTCCAAAAATAACTCTCCTGAAGGTTTCATTCCGTTTGGACTCCATTTGATATTCCTTTTATGTGAAACACTGAAATATGCAAAAAAACAGCAATTTGCACTGGGCCTTGGGTTAATAGGTTAGTCCCAAAAATAATATAAAAGTGTATAAATAAGCCCATTAAACATCTAAAATAGAATATATAATAGCATGGAGCAATCAAAAATTATAGATATGTTGGCGACGTATCAAGCATCCCCAAGCTTAATTCCTGCTCGTCCTCGAGTAGGTAAATGATAAAACCAGAATTTTTGATGTGGAATGCTACTTACCATATTCTTCAATGTATTTATCTTTATTGTGGTATGAATGTTCAGATCTGAAAGATTCAAGATAAAAGTTTAATATTAACATGAAAATAATAATACTTCAAGCATACTAACAAAGCAATCATGTCTTCTCAAAATAACATGGCCAAAGAAAGTTATTCCTACAAAATCATATAGTCTGGCTATGCTCTATCCTCACCACACAAAGTATTTAAATCATGCATAACCCCAATGACAAGCCAAGCAATTGTTTCATACTTTTGATGTTCTCAAAATTGTTTGATCTTCACGCAATATATGAGCATGAGCCATGGACATAGCACTATATGTGGAATAGAATGGTGGTTGTGGAGAAGACAAAAAGTAGAAGATAGTCTCACATCAACTAGGCGTATCAACGGGCTATGAAGATGCCCATCAATAGATATCAATGTGAATGAGTAGGGATTGCCATGCAACGGATGCACTAGAGCTATAAGTGTATGAAAGTTCAACAAAAGAAACTAAGTGGGTGTGCATCCAACTCGCTTGCTCACGAAGACCTAGGGAATTTTGAGGGAGCCCATCATTGGAATATACAAGCCAAGTTCTATCATGTAAAATTCCCAATAGTATATGAAAATGACAACATAGGAGACTCTCTATCATGAAGATCATGGTGCTACTTTGAAGCACAAGCGTGGAAAAAGGATAGTAACATTGTCCCTTCTCTCTTTTTCTCTCATTTTTTTGGGCCTTCTTTTTTTTCTTTTGGCCTCTTTTCTTTTTTTTTCTTCATCCGGAGTCTCATCCCGACTTATGGGGGAATCATAGTCTCCATCGTCCTTTCCTCACATGGGACAATGCTCTAATAATGATCATCACACTTTTATTTACTTACAACTCAAGAATTACAACTCAATACTTAGAACAAAATATGACTCTATGTGAATGCCTCCGGCGGTGTACCTGGATATGCAATGAATCAAGAGTGACATGTATGAAAGAATTATGAAGGTGGCTTTGCCACAAATACGATGTCAACTACATGATCATGCAAAGCAATATGACAATGATGAAGCGTGTCATAATAAATGGAACGATGGTAAGTTGCATGGCAATATATCTCGGAATGGCTATGGAAATGCCATAATAGGTAGGTATGGTGGCTGTTTTGAGGAAGGTATATGGTGGGTATATGATACCGGTGAAAGGTCCGCGGTATTAGAGAGGCTAGCAATGGTGGAAGGATGAGAGTGCGTATAATCCATGGACTCAACATTAGTCATAAAGAACTCACATACTTATTGCAAAAATCTATTAGTTTCGAAACAAAGTACTACATGCATGCTCTTAGGGGATAGATTGGTAGGAAAAGACCATCGCTCGTCCCTGACCGCCACTCATAAGGAAGACAATCAATAAATAAATCATGCTCCGACTTCATCACATAACGATTCACCATAGGTGCATGCTACGGGAATCACAAACTTTAGAACAAGTATTTCTCAAATTCACAACTACTCAACTAGCATGACTCTAATATCACCATCTTCATATTTCAAAACAATTATCAAGTATCAAACTTCTCTTAGTATTCAATGCACTTTATAGTTTTTATCTTGGATGCCTATCATATTAGGACTAATTTTATAACCAAAGCAAATTACCATGCTGTTCTAAGGACTCTCAAAATAATATAAGTGAAGCATTAGAGATCAATAATTTCTATAAAATATAACCACCACCATGCTCTAAAAGATATAAGTGAAGCACTAGAGAAAAAATGTTTAGCTCAAAAGATATAAGTGAGGCACATAGAGTATTATAATAAATTCCGAATAATGTGTGTCTCTCTCAAAAGGTGTGTACATCAAGGATGATTGTGGTGAACTATAAAGCAAAGACTCAAATCATACAAGACACTCCAAGCAAAACACATATCATGTGGTGAATAAAAATATAGCTCCAAGTAAAGTTACCGATGGACGAAGACAAAAGAGGGGATGCCTTCCGGGGCATCCCCAAGCTTAGGCTTTTGGGGTGTCCTTAGATTTTAACTTGGGGTTCCTCGGTCATCCCCAAGCTTAGGCTCTTGCCACTCCTTGTTCCATAATCCATCAAATCTTTACCCAAAACTTGAAAACTTCACAACACAAAACTTACCAGAAAATCTTGTGAGCTCCGTTAGCGAAAGAAAACAAAACACCACTTCAAGGTAATGTAATGAACTCATTATTTATTTATATTGGTGTTAAACCTACTGTATTCCAACTTTTCTATGGTTCATAATCTCCATTACTAGCCATAGATTCATCAAAATAAGCAAACAACACACGAAAAACAGAATCTGTCAAAAACAGAACAGTCTGTAGTAATATGTAACTAACGCAAACTTATAGAACTCCAAAAATTCTAAAATAAATTTCTGGACGTGATTAATTCATCTATTAATCATCTGCAAAAAGAAACAACTAAATATCACTCTCCAGTAAAAAGTTGTAGCTAATCTCATGAGCGCTGAAGTTTCTGTTTTTTACAGCAAGATCGCAAAGACTTTCCCCAAGTTTTCCCAAAGGTTCTACTTGGCAGAAACACTAATTAAAACACAAAACCACATCTAAATAGAAGATATATGGATTATTTATTCCTAAACAGAACCAAAAAGCAAAAAATTAAAATAAAATTGGGTTGCCTCCAAGGTTGGAAAATGCGGTAGGCGTAAGCGAGGCGGTTGGCCTTCGCCTAGTGCCTAGGCGGTGCTTAGGCGTCCTAGGCGCAGCCTAGGCGGTTATATAACTTTTACTATCAGGGTGTATATGTGGTTATTATATGTCTATTTATTAATTCAAGGCATGTAAGTATGTTAACTACCAGCTACTACGATTGAAATATGGCTTTTTTGGCATATCAGCGCAATATGCCATGATTTCTCGCTTGTGTAGACAATTTCTTACTTGCTCTGCCTAGACTTCTACTTATGCCCTAGGCAAGGCGTTTGACCATTGCCTAGTGCCTAGGCGTGCCTAAGCGCCTCCTAGGCACTACCTTTTCCAATAGAGGTTGCCTCCCAACAAGCGTTATCGTTTAACGCCCCTAGCTAGGCATAAAAGCGAAGATAGATCTAGGTATTGCCATCTTTGGTAGGCAATCCATAAGTAGCTCTCATAATATATTCATAGGGTAATTTTATTTTATTTCTAGGAAAGTTTTCCATGCCTTTCCTTAACGGAAATTGGAATCTAATATTTCCTTCCTTCATATCAATAATTGCACCAATCGTTCTGAGAAAAGGCCTACCAAGAAAAATAGGACATGAAGGATTGCAATCTATATCAAGAACAACGAAATCTACGGGCACATAATTCCTATTTGCAACAATAAGAACATCTTTAATTCTTCCCATAGGTTTCTTAATGGTGGAATCCGCAAGGTGCAAGTTTAAAGAACAATCATCAAGTTCACGGAAACCTAGCAAGTCACACAGAGTTTTTGGAATTGTGGAAACACTAGCACCCAAATCACACAAAGCATAACATTCATGATCTTTAATTTTAATTTTAATAGTAGGTTCCCACTCATCATAAAGTTTTCTAGGGATAGAAACTTCCAACTCAAGTTTTTCTTCATAATATTGCATTAAAGCATCAACGATATGTTTAGTAAAAGCTTTATTTTGACTATAAGCATGTGGAGAATTTAGCACGGATTGTAACAAGGAAATACAATCTATCAAAGATCAATTATCATAATTAAATTCCTTGAAATCCAAGATAGTGGGTTCATTGCTATCTAAAGTTTTAACCTCTTCAATCCCACTTTTACCGATTTTGGCATCAAGATCTAAAAACTCTGAATTTTTGGGATGCCTTCTAACTAAAGTTGACTCATCTCCAGTCCCATCATTATCAAGATTCAGATTGCAAAACAAGGATTTAATAGGGGACACATCAATTACTTTTAGATCTTCATCCTTATTATCATGAAAACTAGAAGAACACGCTTTTTTTACAAAGCAACCTTTCTTAGCACACATCCTAGCGGTTCTTTCTTTGCACTCATCAATGGAAATTCTCATGGCTTTGAGAGACTAATTGATATCATGCTTAGGTGGAATAGATCTAAGTTTCAAAGAATCAACATCAAGAAAATTCTATCCACGTTCCTAGCCAATTCATCAATCTTAGACAATTTTTCTTCAAGCAAAGCATTGAAATTCTTTTGAGAAATTATAAATTCTTTAACACTAGTCTCAAAATCAGAGGGCATCTTATTAAAATTTCCATAAGACTTGTTGTAGGAATTACCATAATTATTAGAGGAATTACTAGGGTACAGCCTAGGATTAAGTTTCCTCTATACGCATTGTTACCAAAATTATTCCTACCAACAAAATTCACATCCATAGATTCATTATTATTCTCAATCAAAGTAGACAAAGGCATATCATTAGGATCAGAAGAAACACTCTTATTAGCAAACAATTTCATAAGTGCATCCATCTTTCCACTCAAAACATTAATTTCTTCAATTGCATGCACCTTTTTACTAGTGGATCTTTCAGTGTGCCATTGAGAATAATTAACCATAATATTATCTAGGAGTTTAGTAGCTTCTCCTAAAGTGATTTCCATAAAAGTGCCTCCCACGGCCGAATCTAAAAGATTTCTAGAAGCAAAATTCAATCCGGCATAAAATTTTGTATAATCATCCACAAATTCAAACCATGAGTAGGGCAATTACATATCATTAATTTCATCCTCTCCCAAGCTTGTGCAACATGTTCATGATCAAGTTGCTTAAATTCATAATATCGTTTCTAAGAGAGATGATCTTAGCGGGAGGAAAATACTTAGAGATAAAAGCATCTTTGCACTTATTCCAAGAATCAATACTATTTTTAGGCAAAGAGGAAAACCAAGTTTTAGCACGATCTCTAAGAGAAAACAGAAATAGCTTCAATTTAACAATATCATTATCCACATCTTTCTTCTTTTGCATATCACACAAATCAACAAAGCTATTTAGATGGGTAGTGGCATCTTCACTAGAAAGGCCGGCGAATTGATCTTTCATGACAACATTTAGCAAGGCAGCATTAATTTCACAAGATTCAGCATCGGTGAGAGGAGCAATCGGAGTGCTAAGAAAATCATTGTTGTTGGTATTGGTAAAGTCACACAATTTAGTATTATCTTGAGCCATCGTGACAAGCAAGCAATCCAACACACGAGCAAACAAGAAGCAAGCGAAAAGAGGCGAACAAAAAAGAGGGCGAATAAAACAGCAAGGGTGAAGTGGGGGAGAGGAAAACGAGAGGAAAATGGAAAATAATGTAATGCAAGGGATAAGAGTTTGTGATGGGTACTTGGTATGTCTTGACTTGTGCGTAGACTCCCCGGCAACGGCGCCAGAAATCCTTCTTGCTACCTCTTGAGCACTGCGTTGGTTTTCCCTTGAAGAGGAAAGGGTGATGCATCAAAGTAGTGTAAGTATTTCCCTCAGTTTTTCAGAACCAAGGTATCAATCCAGTAGGAGGCCACGCTCAAGTCCCTCGTACCTACACAAACAAATAAGAACCTCGCAACCAACGCTCAAGTCCTCAGGTGCAGCTCTGGCCCATTGGAAGTGTTCTGATCCATAAAAAATCGACAAAAAGTTTCGCGGTGTTTGGACTCCGTTTGATATTGATTTCCTGCAATGTAAAAAACAAGCAAAAAACAGCAACTGGCACTGGGCACTGGGTCAATAGGTTAGTCCCAAAAAATGATATAAGGTTGCTATAAAATGATTGTAAAACATCCAAGAATGATAAAATAACAGCATGAATACTTCATAAATCATAGATACGTTGGAGACGTATCATGATTCTATTTGAGGATATGAGTATTAAATATGTAGAGGCATTTAGTATGAAATGTTGAATAATAATTTTATTGATTTTCTACATTAGAGAATGATAAGGTTTTTGCATTGGTTTATACTAACTTATCTCACGAGTTCTTGTTGAGTTTTGTGTGGATGAAGTTTTTAAGATTTAGGGAAATCATGATATGAGAGGAATTAAGGAGACACAAAAGCTCAAGCTTGGGGATGCCCTAGGCACCCCAAGATAATATTTCAAGAAGTCTCAAGCATCTAAGCTTGGGGATGCCCCGGTAGGCATCCCACTTTTTTTCTTCAACAATTATCGGTTAGTATCAGTTGAGCCTAAGTTTTTGCTTCTTAACATGAGTTGTGCTATTCTTAGAATTGCATTTTGTTTTGTTTTTGCTTGTTGTTTTAATAAAGTACTTAGATATGAAAGTATTTAAATAAAATAGAGTCCTCAAATAGTTGCCAGGGAGGCTAAGTAAGCGGCATTCACATCCCATCAATGAAGCTCTTTTCTATGGAATTGCTCTAGTGCTTCACTTATATCCTATGAGTAAATTGTTGAATAAATGGAATGTCATGAATTTGAAATCATATCATGCCTAGTGGTAGCTTCACATTGGGTTTAGAAAGTGAAATCTTTTGAGGTTCGACAATCACAATATTGGTCATACAAGCAATTCACGAATAAATAGTATAAGGAAGAGAACTTTCACATGCAAATACACTATCTTGGAAATATTTTGTGATTGTGAGCCCCTATCAACATATTATATGCCAAAATTGTTAACGTTGGACAAGGAAAACAATGTAATGGTTTATGTTTGTTCATATTCACATAGAAGTTATATTGCCATAGATCCTTCAACATGTGGTGCTTGCCCCCCATCTTTGCTAGCTAAAAATTCCACACCAAGTAGAGACACTACTTGTGCATCCAAAAACCCTTAAACCCAAATCTTATTTTCAAGAGTCCACCGTACCTACCTAAGGATTGAGCAAGATCCTTCAAGTAAGTTGTCATCGGTGCAATAAGGCAATAAAAATTGCTTCCAAAAGTGTTAGATCATTTAGTGTAAGAGAAAATTGGGTGTTGTACGAACTTGTGATGGCAAATAATAAAAGTGACAGATTGCTTAATAAAGGTTGCTATCATAAGGGGCAATATAACGTGATGTTCTTTTGCACTAAGGGGTTGAGCATACAAACAAATCAGCGCATGGCAACCTCTGATTCCCACTGTGAAGGGCCTATCTTTTACTTTATGTATTTACTTTTATGCAAGAGTCAAAGTTTTTCTCTCTATTCCTTTTTATTTTTCTCCTTTGGCAAGCATCATGTGGTGAGGAAAGATCTAGGCACATATCTCCAGTTGAATATGGGTAGCATGAGTTATTATTGTTGACATCTGATACGTCTCCATCGTATCTACTTTTCCAAACACTTTTGCCCTTGTTTTGGACTCTAACTTGCATGACTTGAATGGAACTAACCCGGACTGACGCTATTTTCAGCAGAATTGCCATGGTGTTATTTATGTGCAGGAACAAAAGTTCTCGGAATGACCTGAAACTTCACGGAGATTATTTTTGGAAATAATAAAAAAATATTGGCGAAAGAATCAAGGCCAAGGGGCCCACACCCTTTCCACAAGGGTGGGGGGCACACCTGCCCCCCTGGGCGCGCCCCCTGCCTCATGGGCCCCCTGGAGCTCCACCGACCTCAACTCCAACTCCATATATTGGTGTTCGGGGAAAAAAATCAGAGAGAAAGATTCATCGCATTTTATGATACGGAGCCGCCGCCAAGCCCTAAACTCTCTCGGGAGGGCTGATCTGGAGTATGTTCGGGGCTCCGAAGAGGAGAATCCATCGCCGTCATCATCATCAACCATCCTCCATCATAAATTTCATGATGCTCACCGCCGTGCTTGAGTAATTCCATCATAGGCTTGCTGGACGGTGATGGGTTGGATGAGATTTATCATGTAATCGAGTTAGTTTTGTTAGGGTTTGTGTTGGAAATATGCCCTAGAGACAATAATAAAAGCATTATTATTATATTTCCTTATTCATGATAATTGTCTTTATTCGTGCTATAATTGTGTTATCCGGAAATCGTAATACATGTGTGAATAACAGACAACAACATGTCCCTAGTGAGCCTCTAGTTGACTAGCTCGTTGATCGACAGATAGTCATGGTTTCCTGACTATGGACATTGGATGTCATCGATAACGGGATCACATCATTAGGAGAATGATGTGATGGACAAGACCCAATCCTAAACATAGCATAAGATCGCATAGTTCGTTTGCTAGAGTTTTCCAATGTCAAGTATCCTTTCCTTAGACCATGAGATCGTGTAACTTTCGGATACCGTAGGAGTGCTTTGGGTGTGCCAAACGTCACAACGTAACTGGGTGACTATAAAGGTATGCTACGGGTATATCTGAAAGTGTCTGTTGGGTTGACATGGATCGAGACTGGGATTTGTCACTCCGCTTGACGGAGAGGTATCACCGGGCCCTCTCGGTAATGCATCATCACAATGAGCTCAGTGTGATCAAAGTGTTTGATCACGGGATCATGCATTATGGTACGAGAAAAGTGACTTGCCGATAACGAGATTGAACGAGGTACTGGGATACCGACGATCGAATCTCGGGCAAGTAAAATACCGATTGACAAAGGGAATCGTATACGGGATTAATTGAATCCTCGACATCGTGGTTCATCCGATGAGATCATCGTGGAGTATGTGGGAGCCAACATGGGTATCCAGATCCCGCTGTTGGTTATTGCCCGAGAGCCGTCTCGGTCATGTCTGCATGTCTCCCGAACCCGTAGGGTCTACACACTTAAGGTTCAGTGACGCTAGGGTTGTAGGGATATGTATGTGCAGTAACCCGAATGTTGTTCGGAGTCCCGGATGAGATCCCGGACGTCCCGAGGAGTTCCGGAATGGTCCGGAGGTAAAGAATTATATATAGGAAGTGCTGTTTTGGCCATCGGGACAAGTTTCGGGGTTATCGGTATTGTACCGGGACCACCGGAGGGGTCCCGGGGGTCCACCAGGTGGGGCCACCTGCCTTGGTGGGCCACATGGGCCTTAGAGGGTGCGCCTTGGCCTGCTTGGGCCAAGGGGAACCAGCCCCAAAGGGCCCATGCGCCTAGGGTTCCATCTAGGAGGAGTCCTAGTGGTGGAAGGCACCTCCTAGATGGCTTGGGGGGAGGGAAACCTCCCTGGCCGCCGCCCCCTTGGGAGATTGAATCTCCCAGGGCCGGCGCACCCCCCCCCCAAGAGGCATATATAAAGGAGGGCAGGGGAGGGGGTCTGCGCACCCTATGCCCTGGCGCCTCCCTCTCCCTCTCCAACACCTCCTCCTCCTCCGTAAGTGCACGGCGAAGCCCTGCCGGAGTACTGCAGTTCCACCATCACCACGCCGTCGTGCTGCTGCTGGAGTCTTCTTCCCCAACCTCTCCTTTGCCTTGCTGGATCAAGAAGGAGGAGACGTCACGCTTTCCGTACGTGTGTTGAACGCGGAGGAGCTGTCCGTTCGGCACTAGATCATCGGTGAATTGGATCACGACGAGTACGACTACCTCATCCACGTTCACTTGAACGCTTCCGTTGCGATCTACAAAGTGGTATGTAGATGCTATCTAATCTGAATACTCGTTGCTAGATGAACTCATAGATGGATCTTGGTGAAACCGTAGGAAAAATTTTAATTTTCTGCAACGTTCCCCAACAGTGGCATCATGAGCTAGGTCTATGCGTAGTTCTCTATTGCACGAGTAGAACACAATTTGTTGTGGGCGTAGATGTTGTCAACTCTTCTTGCCGCTACTAGTCTTATCTTTCTTCAGCGGTATTGTGGGATGAAGCGGCCCGGACCAACCTTACACGTACGCTTATGTGAGACCGGTTCCACCGACTAACATGCACTAGTTGCATAAGGTGGCTGGCGGGTGTCTGTCTCTCCTACTTTAGTTGGAGCGGATTCGATGAAAAGGGTCCTTATGAAGGGTAAATAGAAGTTGACAAATCACGTTGTGGTTTTAACGTAGGTAAGAAAACGTTCTTGCTAGAACCCTAATTCAGCCACGTAAAACTTGCAACAACAATTAGAGGACGTCTAACTTGTTTTTGCAGCAAGTGCTTTGTGATATGATATGGCCAAAGTTGTGATGAATGATGAATGATCTATATGTGATGTATGAGATGTACATGCTATTGTAATAGGAATCACGACTTGCATGTCGATGAGTATGACAACCGGCAGGAGCCATAGGAGTTGTCTTTATTTTTTGTATGACCTGCGTGTCATTGAGAATCGCCATGTAAGTTACTTTACTTTATTGCTAAACGCGTTAGCCATAGTAGTAGAAGTAATAGTTGGCGAGCAACTTCATGGAGACACGATGATGAAGATCATGATGATGAAGATCATGGTGTCAAGCCGGTGACAAGATGATCATGGAGCCCCAAGATGGAGATCGAAGGAGCTATGTGATATTGGCCATATCATGTCACGTTTATTATTTGATTGCATGTGATGTTTATCATGTTTTTGCATCTTGTTTACTTAGAACGACGGTAGTAAATAAGATGATCCCTCATAATAATATCAAGAAAGTGTTCTCCCTAACTGTGCACCGTTGCTAAGGTTCGTCGTTCCGAAGCACCACGTGATGATCGGGTGTGATAGGTCCTTACGTTCGCATACAACGGGTGTAAGACAGATTTACACACGCAAAACACTTAGGTTGACTTGACGAGCCTAGCATGTACAGACATGGCCTCGAAACACAGAAGACCGAAAGGTCGAGCTTGAGTCGTATAGAAGATACGATCAACATGAAGATGTTCACCGATGTTGACTAGTCCGTCTCACGTGATGATCGGACACGGCCTAGTTGACTCGGATCATGTAATACTTAGATGACTAGAAGAGGGATGTCTATCTAAGTGGGAGTTCATTAAATAATTTGATTAAATGAACTTTATTATCATGAACTTAGTCTAAATATTTACAATATGTCTTGTAGATCAAATGGCCAACGTAGTCCTCAACTTCAACGCGTTCCTAGAGAAAACCAAGCTGAAAGACGATGGTAGCAACTATACGGACTGGGTCCGGAACCTGAGGATCATCCTCATAGCTGCCAAGAAAGATTATGTCCTACGAGCACCGCTAGGTGACGCACCTATACTCCCTGCAGAACAAGACGTTATGAACGCTTGGCAGTCACGCTGTGATGATTACTCCCTCGTTCAGTGCGGCATGCTTTACAGCTTAGATCCGGGACTCCAAAAGCGTTTTGAGAGACATGGAGCATATGAGATGTTCGAAGAGCTGAAAATGGTTTTCCAAGCTCATGCCCGGGTCGAGAGATATGAAGTCTCCGATAAATTCTTTAGCTGTAAGATGGAGGAAAATGGCTTTGTCAGTGAGCACATACTCAAAATGTCTGGGTTGCACAACCACTTGACTCAACTGGAAGTTAATCTCCCGGATGAAGCGGTCATTGACAGAATCCTCCAGTCGCTTCCACCTAGCTACAAGAGCTTTGTGATGAACTACAACATGCAGGGGATGGTAAAGACCATTCCTGAAGTATATGCTATGCTGAAATCAGCAGAGGTAGAAATCAAGAAGGAGCATCAAGTGTTGATGGTGAATAAAACCACTAAATTCAAGAAGGGCAAGGGTAAAAAGAACTTCAAGAAGGACGGCAAGGAAGTTGCCGCGCCCGGTAAGCAAGTTGCCGGGAAGAAGCCAAAGAATGGACCCAAGCCCGAAACTGAGTGCTTTTATTGCAAGGGAAGTGGTCACTGGAAGCGGAACTGCCCCAAATACTTAGCGGACAAGAAGGCCGGCAAAACCAAAGGTATATGTGATATACATGTAATTGATGTGTACCTTACCAGTACTCGTAGTAGCTCTTGGGTATTTGATACCGGTGCAGTTGCTCACATTTGTAACTCAAAGCAGGAGCTGCGGAATAAACGGAGACTGGCGAAGGACGAGGTGACGATGCGCGTCGGGAATGGTTCCAAGGTCGATGTGATCGCCGTCGGCACGCTGCCTCTACATTTACCTACGGGATTAGTTTTAAACCTCAATAATTGTTATTTAGTGCCAAGTTTGAGCATGAACATTGTATCTGGGTCTCGCTTAATTCGAGATGGCTACTCATTTAAATCCGAGAATAATGGTTGTTCTATTTATATGAGAGATATGTTTTATGGTCATGCTCCGATGGTTGATGGTTTATTCTTAATGAATCTCGTACGTGATGATACACATATTCATAGTGTGAATACCAAAAGAGTTAAAGTTGATAACAATAGTCCCACATATTTGTGGCACTGCCGCCTTGGTCACATAGGTGTCAAACGCATGAAGAAGCTCCATGCAGATGGACTTTTAGAGTCTCTTGATTATGGATCATTTGACACGTGCGAACCATGCCTCATGGGTAAAATGACCAAGACTCCGTTCTCAGGAACAATGGAGCGAGCAACCAACTTATTGGAAATCATACATACTGATGTGTGCGGTCCAATGAGTGTTGAGGCTCGCGGTGGCTATCGTTATGTTCTCACCCTCACTGATGACTTGAGTAGATATGGGTAACTCCCGGATACAGTAGGAGTGCTTTGGGTGTGCCAAATGTCACAACGTAACTGGGTGACTATAAAGGTATACTACGGGTATCTCCGAAAGTGTCTGTTGAGTTGACACGGATCGAGACTGGGATTCGTCACTCCGCTTGACGGAGAGGTATCACCGGGCCCACTCGGTAATGCATCATCATAATGAGCTCAATATGATCAAAGTGTTTGATCACGGGATCATGCATTACGGTACGAGTAAAGTGACTTGCCAGTAACGAGATTGAACGAGGTACTGGGATACCGACGATCGAATCTCGGGCAAGTAAAATACCAATTGACAAAGGGAATTGTATACGGGATTAATTGAATCCTCGACATCGTGGTTCATCCGATAAGATCATCGTGGAGCATGTGGGAGCCAACATGGGTATCCAGATCCCGCTGTTGGTTATTGCCCGAGAGCCGTCTCGGTCATGTCTGCATGTCTCCCGAACCCGTAGGGTCTACACACTTAAGGTTCGGTGACGCTAGGGTTGTGAAGATATGTATATGCAGTAACCCGAAATGTTGTTCGGAGTCTCGGATGAGATCCCGGACGTCACGGGGAGTTCCGGATTGGTCTGGAGGTAAAGAATTATATATAGGAAGTGCAGTTTCGGCCATCGGAAATGATCTGGGGGTCACCGATATTGTACCGGGACCACCAGATGGGTCCCGGGGGTCCACCGGGTGGGGCCACCCATCCCGGAGGGCCCATGGGCTGAAGTGGGAGGGGGGACCAGCCCTTAGTGGGCTGGTGCGACCCCCAAGGCCCACCCCCTACGCCTAGGGTTGGAACCCTAGGGTGGGGGGCGCCCACTTGCCTTGGGGGGCACTCCACCCCCCTTGGCCGCCGCCCCCTTGGGAGATTCAATCTCCCAGGGCCGGCGCCCCCCAGGGGGCCTATATAAAGAGGGGAGGGGAGGGGGGGCAGCCGCACCCCTTGCCCCGGCGCCTCCCTCTCCCTCTCCAACACCTCCTCCTCCTCCGTAGAGCTCGGCGAAGCCCTGCCGGAGTACTGCAGCTCCACCATCACCACGCCGTCGTGCTGCTGCTGGAGCCATCTTCCTCAACCTCTCCTTTGCCTTGCTGGATCAAGAAGAAGGAGACGTTACGCTGACCGTACGTGTGTTGAACGCGGAGGTGCCGTCCGTTCGGTGCTAGGATCTCCGGTGATTTGGATCACGTCGTGTACGACTACCTCATCCCCGTTCCTTGAACGCTTCCGCTCGCGATCTACAAAGTAGTATGTAGATGCAATCTCTCTCCCATGACTCGTTGCTTAGATGAACTCATAGATGGATCTTGGTGAAACCGTAGGAAAAATTTTAATTTTCTGCAACGTTCCCCAACAATCAACCCGGGGTGGGTGATCCTCTCTGCTCCATATGATTGGCTGCTCAGACCAGCGTAAGTAACGGGGCACAGCCGGTTCAACAGAGTTGACTGCCCGCTTATGAACCTTCCGGTCTCGCTTGTCTAAGCTAGTGGTGAAGACATGGTACTGCTCACTATTCAACTGCTTTGGGTTGCTCTGGTAACCTGACTGTTGCTGCTGCTGGTTGTAACCGCCCTTGCTACTCTGATTATTCTGATTACTATGTCCGCCCGGATTACCATTAAATCCTGAACCGGAATTTCCTCCACCGTAACCCAGCCCGGATCCTAAGCCACCGCCAGAGCCGTGATCATACCGGAAAGCATTAGAATTTTTGAACTCCTGCATAATGTAACAATCCTTCCAAAGGTGGTTTGCTAGCACCTCCTTTGTCCCATGCTTCGGGCAGGGCTGGTTCAACAGATAATTTAGGCGGTCCGGGTTAGGGTTAGGCGCTCCACTGCAATTCTGCGGTTTACCCTTGCGTCGCTGGCCCTTGTCCTGCGCGCTGGTATTAGCCACGAAGTCCATGTTGCCATCCGCTTTGCGCTTGCCTCCGCCACCATTACCTGTCGAGTGATGTTGCTGACCTTTGGAGTTGCCATTCTTCTTTCCCTTCCCTGTCTTCTCATCATCAGACTCGGGATCCTTGGTACTATCAGAATCAGCATACTTTACCAAAGCGCCCATGAGAGTCCCTATGTCAGTGCAGTGGCGCTTCATCCGCCCTAATTTCAGCTTTAGGGGCCCAAACCGGCAATTGCCTTCCAGGGTTATAACTGCGGTGTCAGCGTTGATGCGGTCTGATGAATGCAGAACTTGCGAGACCCGACGCACCCAATGCATCGTTGATTCTCCTTCCTCCTGGACACAGTCAGCTAGATCCACTATCGACATTGGCTGCTTACACGTGTCTTTGAAATTACTAATAAACCGGGCTCGTAACTGGGCCCATGAACTGATAGAATTGGCCGGTAAGCTTTTTAACCATGTACGGGCCGTTCCTTCAAGTATCATGGTGAAATACTTTCCACACGCCGCCTCATCCATGTCAAGCATCTCCATGGCCATCTCATAGCTCTCCACCCATGTCTCTGGTGGTTGATCCGCCGTATAATTTGGTACCTTGCGTGGGCCTTTGAAATCCTTGGGCAGGCGCACATTGCGTAAAGCGGGAATAAGGCAAGGCACCCCCAAAGCACTAGAGGTACTTCCAGGCTCGACCATGGTGGTCGGACGAACCGGCGTAAGCTGACGATCTTGATACTGTGCCACTAACTCGGCCTCCCTGTGCGCTCGGGCTCGGTCCACCACTTCCTAAGCGTTCTCGACACCACCTACCGGGTTGTTACCACGGGGCGCTCCTCGACGTGCATTACTTGACACGGCCGGTTCATCCATATGCCTGCTATAGCTCCGGCTCGGGCGAGGGGTTGAGTGGATCTGATCGCGGCTGTACGAATATGCTTCTTGTTGGACCAAAGCTGTCCTAAGGAGCTCCTTGACCCGGCACGTCTCTATCGCCTGCGGCGAATCACCTTCAATTGGAATGGCCTCCAGCCGTGCAGCAGCCGCAACAAGGTTGTCCATCGGGTTGGAGTAGTGACCCGGAGGTGTTGGCACAGCCTGAGGTACACCAGTATTATGACAGGGCAGATCTATTAAACGGGGCTGGACCGGCGCGCCCGTCCCAGGTTCTTCCGCCCGGTTTACCACTGGCGGATTACTGGTTCCCGCTCCGGGGGTGTTGAAGAGGTCTCTGGCTTCGAAGACCGAAGGCAGACGAGATCGGTACTTCCTCCTCATGACTTCCTGCGACGCGTTCTGGTCCAACATGAGCCTGTAGGCCTGTGCATCTAAAGCGGCCCGCTCTGCAGTCATCCTGGCATCTTCAGTTGCTAGGTCCGCCTTAGCCTGAGTGATTTGCTCCCTCACTTTTGCAATCTCCGCGTTGTGAGCGTCCTGATCCACCGGGTTAGCCTCTGCCATGAGCGCAGCCAATGCATCGAACAGATCCGATAAAACTTGAGCCGGCGGGCGCACAGAGCCTCCTGCCCCGGCAGCCGTCGCCGCTACTGAACCGGAGATCATTGCCGCAGCGGTCGAAGAGTGAAGCACGACCTGTGTACCGGCCATGAATATTCCAACCCGGTTGGGCAGATCAGAGGGGTCCGGAATACTGACGCCATCGGAACAGCCCCCAATCCGGCCATCTTGCAGTTGATACAGAGATTCGGTTTCTCCGATTGATGACTCGTCGCCAGATTAAACGACGGTCTCGCCACCAGATTCTGATCCGTCCTCATAACTTCCTCCATGGATGACTCCCACAAAGGCACGCTTCACGGCCGGTTTAACCTGGGCAGATCGCGCACGCTGAGCCGTCTCGACGAGGTCGGTGCAGATGTTCGGCTCAGGGCCCGGTTCACCGATCTTGCCAATGAAAACGTGTATGCCACCAAAGGGGACCCGGTACCCGTACTCGACTGAGCTGGCCTCGGGGCCCCAGCCTGCATCGTCGATGTAGAGCTTGCCGCGACGACTCTTAGTCATTCGGCCCACAGCGTAGCCCTCGAGTCCTTCAAAGAGGCCCTCCAAGAACTTGAAACCATCGTGCGATAGCCCCACGGTGGGCGCCAACTGTCGTGGTTTTGTCACGGCAAATCTCCTAGTGAAACGACTTAGTCGTGGAGCCATCGCGACGGGTTAGCTTGAAGGGGTTAAAGCGGACACAGGGACGCATAGAGTTTTTATACTAGTTCGGCCCCTTCGATGAAGGTAAAAGCCTACGTCTCGTTGTGATGGAATTGACGGGGTTTCGATGACTAGGGAGCAAACAAGCTTCGCCTAAGTCTCGCGTTGTTGTTGTTGTCTGTCCTTGAACCGCCGCTGGGTCGTCCCCTTATATACACGGGTGACGCCCGTCGGTTCACAGAGTCCCAATCACCGGTTCATACTCGTATCCGGGTTGGTCTCTCCTTATTCCTAACTTACAATACAAGTTTACATATAAAGCCGGTTTACGGCTACAGATCTTAAACCGACTATAGGCCTTGGGCCCTTATCTGCTTCTTTGGGCTTTAACACCTTTGAACTACTGATGAAGTTAACCCGGCCCAGGTAGGCCGGTTTACGCACAGTAGTAATATCCCCAACAGAGGGGGAAAGGAAGGGGGAGAGGGAGAAGGAAAGGGGGGCGCCGCCCCCCCTCTCCTAGTCCAATTCGGACCAGAGGGGGAGGGGGCGCGCGGCCCACCCTGGCTACCCCTCTCTCTCTCTCTCCACTAAGGCCCATTAGGCCCATAATTCTCCCGGGGGGGGGGTTCCGGTAACCCTCCGGCACTCCGGTTTTCTCCGAAATCACTCAGAACACTTCCGGTGTCCGAATATAGTCGTCCAATATATCAATCTTTATGTCTCGACCATTTCGAGACTCCCCGTCATATCCGTGATCACATTCGGGACTCCGAACAACCTTCGGTACATCAAAACATATAAACTCATAATGAAACTGTCATCGTAACGTTAAGCGTGCGGACCCTACGGGTTCGAGAACAATGTAGACATGACCGAGACACGTCTCCGGTCAATAACCAATATCAGAACCTGGATGCTCATATTGGCTCCCACATATTCTACGAAGATCTTTATCGGTCAGACCGCATAACAACATACGTTGTTCCCTTTGTCATCGGTATGTTACTTGCCCGAGATTCGATCGTCGGTATCTTAATACCTAGTTCAATCTCGTTACCAGCAGGTCTCTTTACTCGTTCCATAATACACCATCTTGCAACTAACTCATTAGGTGCATTGCTTGCAAGGCTTAAGTGATGTGCATTACCGAGAGGGCCCAGAGATACCTCTCCGACAATCGGAGTGACAAATCCTAATCTCGAAATACGCCAACCCAACATGTACCTTTGGAGACACCTGTAGAGTACCTTTATAATCACCCAGTTACGTTGTGACGTTTGGTAGCACACAAAGTGTTCCTCCGGCAAACGGGAGTTGCATAATCTCATAGTCATAGGAACATGTATAAGTCATGAAGAAAGCAATAGCAACATACTAAACGATCGGGTGCTAAGCTAATGGAATGGGTCATGTCAATCACATCATTCTCCTAATGATGTGATCCCATTAATCAAATGACAACACATGTCTATGGTTAGGAAACATAACCATCTTCGATTAACGAGCTAGTTAAGTAGAGGCATACTAGTGACGTTTAGTTTGTCTATGTATTCACGCAAGTATTATGTCTCCGGTTAATACAATTCTAACATGAATAATAAACATTTATCATGATATAAGGAAATAAATAATAACTTTATTATTGCCTCTAGGGCATATTTCCTTCAATATCTTCCATGCTACACACATTACAGGCGGTTCCCAAACAGAATGGTAAAGTTTATACTCCCCCTCCACCAACAAGTATCAATCCATGGCTTGCTTGAAACAACGAGTGCCTCCAACTAACAAAAGTCCCCGGGGAGTTTTGTTGCAATTATTTTGATTTGATTTGCATAAAGCATGGGACTGGGCATCCCGGTGACCAGCCATTTTCTCATGAGTGAGGAGCGAAGTCCACTCCTCTTGAGAATAACCCGCCTAACATGGAAGATACGGACAACCCTAGTTGATACATGAGCTATTCGAGCATACAAAACAGAATTTCATTTGAAGGTTTAGAGTTTGGCACATACAAATTTACTTGGAGCGGCAGGTAAATACCGCATATAGGAAGGTATAGTGGACTCATATGGCATAACTTTGGGGTTTAAGGGATTGGATGCACAAGCAGTATTCCCGCTTAGTACAAGTGAAGGCTAGCAAGAGACTGGGAAGCGACCAACTAGAGAGTGACAACAGTCATGAACATGCATTAAAATTAATGAAAATTGAGTGCAAGCATGAGTAGGATATAATCCACCATGAACATAAATATCATGAAGGCTATGTTGATTTTGTTTCAACTACATGTGTAAACATGTGCCAAGTCAAGTCACTTGAATCATTCAAAGGAGGATACCACCCCATCATACCACATCACAACCATTTTAATAGCATGTTGGCACGCAAGGTAAACCATTATAAACTCCTAGCTAATTAAGCATGGCATAAGTAACTATAATCTCTAATTGTCATTGCAAACATGTTTATTCATAATAGGCTGAATCAGGAACGATGAACTAATCATATTTACAAAAACAAGAGAGGTAGAGTTCATACCAGCTTCTCTCATCTCAATCAGTCCATCATATATCGTCATAATTGCCTTTCACTTGCACGACCGAACGATGTGAATAATAATAATAGTGCACGTGCATTGGACTAAGCTGGAATCTGCGAGCATTGAATAAACAGGAGAAGACAAGGCAATATGGGCTCTTGGTTAAATCAACAATAATGCATATAAGAGCCACTTCAACTATTTCATCATGGTCTTCTCCTATCAACCCCCAAAGAAAAGAAAAGAAATAAAACTATTTACACGGGAAAGCTCCCAACAAGAAAAAGAAGAACAGGAAATCTTTTTGGGTTTTCTTTTAATTATTACTACTACAAGCAAGAAAGTAAACTAGGTAAAAGCTACAACTATTTTTGTTGATTTTCTTAAGTTTTTTCAAACACACAAGAAGAAAGCATGAAAAAGAAAAATAAACTAGCATGGATAATACAATGAAAAAGTATGAGCACCTACATCTAGCAATGAGTGTGTACACATAAATGTAATGTCGGTGAGAAATACGTACTCCCCCAAGCTTAGGCTTTTGGACTAAGTTGGTCTATTGCCACGGCTGGCCTGGCGGATATCCAAAGTTATAGTTGGGGTCGTACTGAGATGCAGCAGTTATTGCATCATGGGTTGCAGCTTGGAGGCAAGCTATCTCAGCCCTCCTCTCGTACTCATTCGCCTCCTCCCTGGTTATGAAATTTCTCCCCTTCGCCTGAAAGTCAAAGAAAGTACGAGCAGGGAGAGCGACGTGATAGGTGCGTCGTCTGTGAAAGATTAGTCGGTAATGGAGGAACTGATCGTTCCTCTCAACAAAATGATGACGAACCATAGGCTCATAATCTAAATAAACAGGAGGCAACTCAATATCATACTCACGTATGGGTATATTAAGAAAATTAGCTAAATGGGTTGCATAAATTCCACCAAAGAAATCTCCATTAAATCTATTATTATGCATCCTACGTGCAACAATGGCTCCCAAATTATAATGTTTATCTCCTAATACATCACTCCCGAGAACACTGAGGTCGGGGACAAACATGTGACATGCTTCATCCTTACCATTTATGCACCTACCTATGAAGAGAGCAAAATAATGTATAGCAGGAAAATGAATGCTCCCTATGGTAGCTTGTGCCATGTCTCTAGATTCACCCACAGTTATACTAGCAAGAAAATCTCTAAATTTAGATTTGCGAGGTTCACTAGTACTACCCCATTGTGGAAGTTTGCAAGCAGTGGTAAAATCCTCTAAGTCCATAGTATAAGAATTTTCATAAAGATTAAACAGGACAGTTTGAGAATTGCGTGAAGATGAAAATTCAAACCTCCTCACAAAGGAACTAGTGAGATAGTGGTATTGACGACACTTTTCTGCCTCGAAGCTCACAAGATCAGCGTTACGCAAATATGCGTTAAATTCTTCCTTAATTCCTGCTTGATCCATGAAGTCCTCTGAAGGCCATTCACAAGGCCGCACTGGAGCGTCCCTTGGTGGTTCATCATCAGCATCACGCATTGCAAGCCTGGGTCCTTGCTTCCTTGAAGAGCCACCTTGGTACATTTTCCTAAACATATTTCTTCCTCTGAAAAATTTCTGAAAATTTTAGTAACTTCAAATAAAAGTGAACCAAACTCAACAAAATTGATAGCAACTACTCCCACAAGTGCCTAGAGCCTATATCATGCATTAGAACTACTTGGAACCATATAAATTTGACATGCAAGCTCAAGAACATGGTCACCTAGGCAGCACAAATTTGCAATGAATAAAGCACTAAAACAAAAACTAATTGGACCATGGAGGAGTCACATACCAAGGAACAATCCCCAGAGCAGTTTTGTGAGAGGTGCTTTGAGCAAGGAGATCGAAAATCGCAGCAAAATGAGCTAGAACTCGTGCTTGAGATGGTTGGTGATTTTTTGGGAGGAAGGAGTGTGTGGTGGCTGGAATAAGTGGAGGGGAGCCACCATGGGCCCACGAGGCAGGGGGCGTGCCCAGGGGGTGGGCGCGTCCTGGACCCTCGTGGCCAGGTGCCAGCTCCCCCTGCTGTGTTCTCAGTGCCAGATATTCTCAAATATTCTAGAGAAAAACATATTTAAATTTCAGGGCATTTGGAGAACTTCTATTTTCGGGGTATTTTTTATTGTACGGGTAATTTAGATAACAGACAGAAAATACTATTTTTGCTTTATTTCAACTAAATAATAGAAAGTAGAAGGAGGGTATTGAAGGTTGTGCTTTCTAACTTCATCCATCTCATGCTCATCAAAAGGAATCCACTAACAAGGTTGATCAAGTCTTGTTAACAAACTCATTCCGACTAACATGGAACCGGAGAAATTTCGAATAACACTATGTTACCTCAACGGGATATGCACATCCCCAATAGTAAGAATATCATATTTCTTCTTGACAGTAGGTAAAGGAAATTCAAAACCTCCAATATTAATCATTGGAATTTTTCCAATAGAATTGATACTGTGGGCTTGAGGTTGTTTCCTCGGAAAGTGTACCGTATGCTCATTACCATTAACATGAAAAGTGACATTGCCTTTGTTGCAATCAATAATAGCCCCTGCAGTATTCAAAAAGGGTCTTCCAAGAATTATAGACATACTATCGTCTTTGGGAATATCAAGAATAACAAAGTCCGTTAAAATAGTAACATTTGCAACCACAACAGGCACATCCTCACAAATACCGACAGGTATAACAGTTGATTTATCGGCCATTTGCAAAGATATTTCAGTAGGTGTCAACTTATTCAAATCAAGTCTACGATATAAAGAGAGAGGCATAACACTAACACCGGCTCCAAGATCACATAAAGCAGTTTTAACATAGTTTCTTTTAATGGAGCATGGTATAGTTGGTACTCCTGGATCTCCTAGTTTCTTAGTATTCCACCCTTAAAAGTATAATTAGCAAGCATGGTGGAAATTTCAGCTTCCGGTATCTTTCTTTTATTAGTGAAAATTTCTTTCATATACTTATCATAAGGATTCATTTTGAGCATATCAGTTAATCGCATACGCAAAAAGATAGGTCTAATCATTTCATCAAAGCGCTCAAAATCCTCATCATCCTTTTTGTTGGATGGTTTGGGAGGAAAAGGCATGGGTTTCTGAACCCATGGTTCTCTTTCTTTACCGTGTTTCCTAGCAACAAAGTCTCTCTTATCATAACGCTGATTCTTTGATTGTGGCTTATCAAGATCAACAACAGGTTCAATCTCTACTTCATTATCATTGCTAGGTTGAGCATCGACATGAACATCATCATTAACATTATCACTAGGTTCATGTTCATTACCAGATTGTGTTTCAGCATCAGAAATAGAAATATCATTAGGATTCTCAGGTGGTTCAGCAATAGGTTCACTAGAAGCATGCAAAGTCCTATCATTTTTCTGTTTCTTCTTTTTAGAAGGACTAGGTGCATCTATATTATTTCTCTGAGAATCTTGCTCAATTCTCTTAGGATGGCCTTCAGGATACATAGGTTCCTAAGTCATCTTACTAGTTCTAGTAGCCACTCTAACAACATAGTCATTATTCTTACTATTCAATTCATTGAGCAAATCATTCTGAGCTTTAAGTACTTGTTCTACTTGTGTGGTAACCATAGAAGCATGTTTACTAATGAGTTTAAGTTCACCTTTAACTCTAGACATATAATCACTCAAGTGTTCAATCATATAAGCATTACGTTTTAATTCTCTACCGAAATAAGCATTGAAGTCTTCTTGCTTAAGCATAAAATTGTCAAACTCATCTAAGCACTGGCTAGCAAATTTAGTAGGAGGGATTTTAGCTTTATCATATCTATAGAGAGAATTTACCTTTATTACCTGTGTCAGGTTACCAAGACCATAAGTTTCTTCAATAGGTAATGGAGTAAGATCGTGTATTTCTTCAGCAGGTGGTAAATTAAGACCATGTATTTCTTCAATAGGTGGTAAATTCTTAACATCTTCGGCTTTTATACCTTTTTCTTTCATAGATTTCTTTGCCTCTTGCATATCTTCAGGACTGAGAAATAGAACACCCCTCTTCTTCGGAGTTGGTTTAGGAATAGGCTCAGGATTTGGCTCAGGAAGTGTTCAATTATTTTCATTAGTCAACATATTATTCAATAGAATTTCAGCTTCGTTGGGTTTTCTTTCCCTGAAAACAGAACCAAAACAATTATCCAGGTGGTCTTTGGAAGCATCAGTTAGTCCATCATAAAAGATATCAAGTATTTCATTTTTCTTAAGAGGATGATCAGGCAAAGCATTAAGTAATTGGAGAAGCCTCCCCCAAGCTTGTGGGAGACTCTCTTCTCCAATTTGCACAAAATTATATATTTCCCTTGAAGCAGCTTGTTTCTTATGAGGAGGGAAATATTTAGCAGAGAAGTACTATATCATATCCTGGGGACTACGCACACAACTAGGATCAAGAGAATTAAACCATATCTTAGCATCACCCTTTAATGAGAACGGAAATATTTTAGGGATATAAAAGTAGTGAGTTCTCTCATCATTAGTGAACACGGTGGATATATCATTTAAATTAGTAAGATGTGCCACAACAGTTTCAGATTCATAGCCATAGAAAGGATCAAATTCAGCCAAAGTAATTATATCAGGATCAACAGAGAATTCATAATCCTTATCAGTAACAAAGATAGGTGAAGTAGCATAAGCAGGATCATATTTCATTCTAGCATTCAGAGTTTTTTGTTTCAGCTTAGCTAATAATTTCTTAAGATCACTTCTATCATTGCAAGCAAGAAAGTCTCTAGCAGTTTCTTCATCCATAACATAGCCCTCAGGCACAACAGGCAATTCATATTTATTGGGAGAGTCTTCATCATCACTTTCATCAATATTATCAGTTTCAATAATTTCATTCTCTCTAGCCCTAGCAAGTTGTTCATCAAGAAATTCACCAAGTGGCACAGTAGTATCAAGCATAGAAGTAGTTTCATCATAAGTATCATGCATAGCAGAAGTGGCATCATCAATAACATGCGACATATCAGAATTAATAGCAAAAGCAGGTTTAGGTGTCGCAAGCTTACTCAAAACAGAACGTGAATCAAATGTAGAGCTAGATGGCAGTTCCTTACTTTCCCTCGTAGTCGAGGGACAATTTTTTGTTTTCGCGTCTTTCAAGTTCTTCATAGTGACCAGTAGATATAAATCCCAAGTGACTCAAAGAATAGAGCTATGCTCCCCAGCAACGGCGCTAGAAAATAGTCTTGATAACCCACAAATATAGGGGATCACAACAGTTTTCGAGGGTAGAGTATTCAACCCAAATTTATTGATTCGACACAAGGGGAGCCAAAGAATATTCTCAAGTATTAGTAGTTGAGTTGTCAATTCAACCACACCTGGATAACTTAGTATCTGCAGCAAAGTATTTAGTAGCAAAGTAGTATGATAGTAACGGTAACGGTAGCAAAAGTAATATTTTTGGGTTTTGTAGTGATTGTAATAGTAGCAACGTAAAAGTAAATAAGCGAAGAACAATATGTAAAAAGCTCTTAGGCATTGGATCGGTGATGGAGAATTATGCCGGATGCGGTTCATCATGTAACAGTCATAACATAGGGTGACACAGAACTAGCTCCAATTCATCAATGTAATGTAGGCATGTATTCCGAATATAGTCATACGTGCTTATGGAAGAGAACTTGCATGGCATCTTTTGTCCTACCTCTCGTGGCAGCGGGGTCCTAGCGGAAACAAAGGGATATTAAGGCCTCCTTTTAATAGAGTACCGGACCAAAGCATTAACACAAAGTGAATACATGAACTCCTCAAACTATGGTCATCACCGGGAGTGGTCCCGATTATTGTCACTTCGGGGTTGCCGGATCATAACACATAGTAGGTGACTATAGACTTGCAAGATAGGATCAAGAACTCACATATATTCATGAAAACATAATAGGTTCAGATCTGAAACCATGGCACTCGGGCCCTAGTGACAAGCATTAAGCATAGCAAAGTCATAGCAACATCAATCTCAGAACATAGTGGATACTAGGGATCAAACTGTTGGGGAACGTTGCAGAAAATTAAAATTTTTCCTACGGTTTCACCAAGATCCATCTATGAGTTCATCTAGCAACGAGTATTCAGATTAGAAAGCATCTACATACCACTTTGTAGATCGCAACAGAAGCGTTCAAGTGAACGTGGATGAGGTAGTCGTACTCGTCGTGATCCAATTCACCGATGATCTAGTGCCGAACGGACAGCACCTCCGCGTTCAACACACGTACGGAAAGCGTGACGTCTCCTCCTTCTTGATCCAGCAAGGCAAAGGATAGGTTGGGGAAGAAGACTCCAGCAGCAGCACGACGGCGTGGTGATGGTGGAACTGCAGTACTCCGGCAGGGCTTCGCCGTGCACTTACGGAGGAGGAGGAGGTGTTGGAGAGGGAGAGGGAGGCGCCAGGGCATAGGGTGCGCAGCCCCCCTCCCCTGCCCTCCTTTATATAGGCCTCTTGGGGGGGGCGCCGGCCCTGGGAGATCCAATCTCCCAAGGGGGCGGCGGCCAGGGAGGTTTCCCTCCCCCCCAAGCCATCTAGGAGGTGCCTTCCACCACTAGGACTCCTCCTAGATGGAACCCTAGGCGCATGGGCCCTTTGGGGCTGGTTCCCCTTGGCCCAAGCAGGCCAAGGCGCACCCCCTAAGGCCCATGTGGCCCACCAAGGCAGGTGGCCCCACCTGGTGGACCCCCGGGACCCCTCCGGTGGTCCCGGTACAATACCGATAACCCCAAAACTTGTCCCGATGGCCGAAACAGCACTTCCTATATATAATTCTTTACCTCCGGACCATTCCGGAACTCCTCGTGACGTCTGGGATCTCATCCGGGACTCCGAACAACATTCGGGTTACTGCACATACATATCCCTACAACCCTAGCGTCACCGAACCTTAAGTGTGTAGACCCTACGGGTTCGGGAGACATGCAGACATGACCGAGACGGCTCTCGGGCAATAACCAACAGCGGGATCTGGATACCCATGTTGGCTCCCACATACTCCATGATGATCTCATCGGATGAACCACGATGTAGAGGATTCAATTAATCCCGTATACGATTCCCTTTGTCAATCGGTATTTTACTTGCCCGAGATTCGATCGTCGGTATCCCAGTACCTCGTTCAATCTCGTTATCGGCAAGTCACTTTTCTCGTACCATAATGCATGATCCCATGATCAAACACTTTGATCACATTGAGCTCATTGTGATGATGCATTACCGAGAGGGCCCGGTGATACCTCTCCGTCAAGCGGAGTGACAAATCCCAGTCTCGATCCATGTCAACCCAACAGACACTTTCAGAGATACCCGTAGCATACCTTTATAGTCACCCAGTTACGTTGTGACGTTTGGCACACCCAAAGCACTCCTACGGTATCCGGGAGTTACACGATCTCATGGTCTAAGGAAAGGATACTTGACATTGGAAAACTCTAGCAAACGAACTATGCGATCTTATGCTATGTTTAGGATTGGGTCTTGTTCATCACATCATTCTCCTAATGATGTGATCCCGTTATCGATGACATCCAATGTCCATAGTCAGGAAACCATGACTATCTGTCGATCAACGAGCTAGTCAACTAGAGGCTCACTAGGGACATGTTGTTGTCTGTTATTCACACATGTATTACGATTTCCGGATAACACAATTATAGCACAAATAAAGACAATTATCATGAATAAGGAAATATAATAATAATGCTATTATTATTGCCTCTAGGGCATATTTCCAACAGTCTCCCACTTGCACTAGAGTCAATAATCTAGTTACATTGTGATGAATCGAACACCCATAGAGTTCTGGTGCTGATCATGTTTTGCCTTAGGGAGAGGTTTAGTCAACAGATCTACGACATTCAGATCCGTGTGCACCTTACAAATTTCTATGTCTCCATCTTGAACATTTTCACGAATGGAGTTGAAGCGACGCTTGATGTGCCTGGTCTTCTTGTGAAACCTGGGCTCCTTTGCAAGTGCAATAGCTCCAGTGTTGTCACAGAAGAGCTTGATTGGCCCCGACGCATTGGGTATGACTCCGAGGTCGGTGATGAACTCCTTCACCCAAATTGCTTCATGTGCTGCCTCCGAGGCTGCCATGTACTCCGCTTCACATGTAGATCCCGCCACGACGCTTTGCTTGCAACTGCACCAGCTTACTGCCCCACCATTCAAAATATACATGTATCCGGTTTGTGACTTAGAGTCATCCAGATCTGTGTCGAAGCTAGCGTCGACGTAACCCTTTACGACGAGCTCTTCGTCACCTCCATAAACGAGAAACATTTCCTTAGTCCTTTTCAGGTACTTTAGGATATTCTTGACCGCTGTCCAGTGTTCCTTGCCGGGATTACTTTGGTACCTACCTACCAAACTTACGGCAAGGTTTACATCAGGTCTGGTACACAGCATGGCATACATAATAGAACCTATGGCTGAGGCATAGGGGATGACACTCATCTCTTCTATATCTTCTGCCGTGGTCGGACATTGAGCTGAGCTCAATTTCACACCTTGTAACACAGGTAAGAACCCTTTCTTAGATTGATCCATATTGAACTTCTTCAATATTTTATCAAGGTATGTGCTTTGTGAAAGACCTATGAGGCGTCTCCATCTATCTCTATAGATCTTGATGCCTAATATATAAGCAGCTTCTCCAAGGTCCTTCATTGAAAAACTCTTATTCAAGTAGGCCTTAATGCTGTCCAAGAGTTCTACATCATTTCCCATCAAAAGTATGTCGTCTACATATAATATGAGAAATGCTACAGAGCTCCCACTCACTTTCTTGTAAACACAGGCTTCTCCATAAGTCTGTGTAAACCCAAACGCTTTGATCATCTCATCAAAGCGAATGTTCCAACTCCGAGATGCTTGCACCAGCCCATAAATCGAGCGTTGGAGCTTGCACACCTTGTCAGCATTCTTAGGATCGACAAAACCTTCCGGCTGCATCATATACAATTCTTCCTTAAGGAAACCATTAAGGAATGCCGTTTTGACGTCCATTTGCCATATCTCATAATCATAGTATGCGGCAATTGCTAACATGATTCGGACGGACTTCAGCTTCGCTACCGGTGAGAAAGTCGCATCGTAGTCAACCCCTTGAACTTGTCGATAACCCTTAGCGACAAGCCGAGCTTTATAGATGGTCACATTACCATCCGCGTCTGTCTTCTTCTTAAAGATCCATTTATTTTCTATGGCTCGCCGTTCAACGGGCAAGTCAGTCAAAGTCCATACTTCGTTTTCATACATGGATCCTATCTCGGATTTCATGGCTTCCAGCCATTTGTCGGAATCCGGGCCCGCCATTGCTTCCTCATAGTTCGAAGGTTCACCGTTGTCTAACAACATGATTTCCAAGACAGGGTTGCCGTACCACTCTGGTGCGGAACGTGTCCTTGTGGACCTTCGAATTTCAGTAGGAGCTTGATCAGAAGCATCTTGATCATCATCATTATTTTCCTCTCTAGTCGGTGCAGGCACCTCAGAAATGTTTTCTTGAGTTTCGCCATTTTCTGGTTCAAGAGGTAACACTTCATCAAGTTCTACTTTCCTCCCACTTACTTCTTTCGAGAGAAACTCTTTCTCCAGAAAGGATCCATTCTTGGCAACAAAGATCTTGCCTTCGGATCTGAGGTAGAAGGTATACCCAACAGTTTCTTTCGGGTATCCTATGAAGACGCATTTTTCCGACTTGGGTTCGAGCTTCTCAGGTTGAAGTTTCTTGACATAAGCATCGCATCCCCAAACTTTTAGAAACGACATCTTAGGTTTCTTCCCAAACCATAATTCATACGGTGTCGTCTCAACGGATTTCGACGGAGCCCTATTTAAAGTGAATGCGGCAGTCTCTAAAGCATAGCCCCAAAAAGATAGTGGTAAATCGGTAAGAGACATCATAGATCGCACCATATCTAATAGAGTGCGATTACGACGTTCGGACACACCATTACGCTGAGGTGTTCCAGGCGGCGTGAGTTGTGAAACTATTCCACATTTTCTTAAGTGTGTGCCAAATTCATGACTCAAGTATTCTCCTCCACGATCTGATCGTAGAAACTTGATCTTTTTATCACGTTGATTTTCAACCTCACTCTGAAATTCCTTGAACTTTTCAAAGGTTTCAGACTTGTGTTTCACTAAGTAGATATACCCATATCTACTCAAGTCATCAGTGAGGGTGAGAACATAACGATAGCCACCGCGAGCCACAACACTCATTGGACCGCACACATCGGTATGTATGATTTCCAATAAGTTGGTTGCTCGCTCCATTGTTCCTGAGAACGGAGTCTTGGTCATTTTACCCATGAGGCATGGTTCGCACGTGTCAAATGATTCATAATCAAGAGACTCTAAAAGTCCATCTGCATGGAGCTTCTTCATGCGTTTGACACATATGTGACCAAGGCGGCAGTGCCACAAATATGTGGGACTATTGTTATCAACTTTAACTCTTTTGGTATTCACAATATGAATATGTGTATCATCACGTACGAGATTCATTAAGAATAAACCATTAACCATCGGAGCATGACCATAAAACATATCTCTCATATAAATAGAACAACCATTATTCTCGGATTTAAATGAGTAGCCATCTCGAATTAAACGAGATCCAGACACAATGTTCATGCTCAAACTTGGCACTAAATAACAATTATTGAGGTTTAAAACTAATCCCGTAGGTAAATGTAGAGGTAGCGTGCCGACGGCGGTCACATCGACCTTGGAACCATTCCCGACGCGCATCGTCACCTCGTCCTTCGCCAGTCTCCGTTTATTCCGCAGCTCCTGCTTTGAGTTACAAATGTGAGCAACTGCACCGGTATCAAATACCCAAGAGCTACTACGAGTACTGGTAAGGTACACATCAATTACATGTATATCACATATACCTTTTGTTTTGCCGGACTTCTTGTCCGCTAAGTATTTGGGGCAGTTCCGCTTCCAGTGACCACTTCCGTTGCAATAAAAACACTCAGTCTCGGGCTTGGGTCCATTCTTTGGCTTCTTCCCGGCAACTTGCTTACCGGGCGCGGCAACTTCCTTGCCGTCCTTCTTGAAGTTCTTTTTACCCTTGCCCTTCTTGAACTTAGTGGTTTTATTCACCATCAACACTTGATGTTCCTTCTTGATTTCTACCTCTGCTGATTTCAGCATAGCATATACCTCAGGAATGGTCTTTACCATCCCCTGCATGTTGTAGTTCATCACAAAGCTCTTGTAGCTAGGTGGAAGCGATTGGAGGATTCTGTCAATGACCGCTTCATCCGGGAGATTAACTTCCAGTTGAGTCAAGCGGTTGTGCAACCCAGACATCTT
This sequence comes from Aegilops umbellulata, assembly GCA_032464435.1. Taxonomy (NCBI): domain Eukaryota; kingdom Viridiplantae; phylum Streptophyta; class Magnoliopsida; order Poales; family Poaceae; genus Aegilops; species Aegilops umbellulata. The sequence continues at coordinate 365,095,546 of CP136054.1, read as the reverse complement.
GAGTATGTGTTCACTGACAGAGCTATTTTCCTCCATCTTACAGCTAAAGAATTTGTCGGAGACTTCATATCTCTCGACCCGGGCATGAGCTTGGAAAACCATTTTCAGCTCTTCGAACATCTCATATGCTCCATGTCTCTCAAAACGCTTTTGGAGCCCCGGCTCTAAGCTGTAAAGCATGCCGCACTGAACGAGGGAGTAATCATCGGAACGTGACTGCCAAGCGTTCATAATGTCTTGTTCTGCAGGGAGAAGAGGTGCGTCACCCAGCGGTGCTCGTAGGACATAATCTTTCTTGGCAGCTATGAGGATGATCCTCAGGTTCCGGACCCAGTCCGTATAGTTGCTGCCATCGTCTTTCAGCTTGGTTTTCTCTAGGAACGCGTTGAAGTTGAGGACTACATTGGACATTTGATCTACAAGACATATTGTAAATGTTTTAGACTAAGTTCATGATAATAAAGTTCATCTAATCAAATTATTTAATGAACTCCCACTTAGATAGACATCCCTCTTCTAGTCATCTAAGTATTACATGATCCAAGTCAACTAGGCCGTGTCCGATCATCACGTGAGACGGACTAGTCAACATTGGTGAACATCTTCATGTTGATCGTATCTTCTATACGACTCATGCTCGACCTTTCGGTCTTCTGTGTTCCGAGGCCATGTCTGTACATGCTAGGCTCGTCAAGTCAACCTAAGTGTTTGCATGTGTAAATCTATCTTACACCCGTTGTATGTGAACGTTAGAATCTATCACACCCGATCATCACGTGGTGCTTCGAAACAACGAACTGTCGCAACGGTGCACAGTTAGGGGGAACACTTCTTGAAATTATTATGAGGGATCATCTTATTTACTACCGTCGTTCTAAGTAAACAAGATGCAAAACATGATAAACATCACATGCAATCAAATAATAAATGTGACATGATATGGCCAATATCACATAGCCCCTTTGATCTCCATCTTGGGGCTCCATGATCATCTTTGTTACCGGCTTGACACCATGATCTCCATCATCATGATCTCCATCATCGTGTCTCCATGAAGTTGCTCGCCAACTATTACTTCTACTACTATGGCTAATGTGTTTAGCAATAAAGTAAAGTAATTACATGGCATTTCTCAATGACACGCAGGTCATACAAAAAATAAAGACAACTCCTAGGGCTCCTGCCGGTTGTCATACTCATCGACATGCAAGTCGTGATTCCTATTACAATAGCATGAACATCTCATACATCACATATAGATCATTCATCATTCATCACAACTTTGGCCATATCATATCACAAAGCACTTGCTGCAAAAACAAGTTAGACGTCCTCTAATTGTTGTTGCAAGTTTTACGTGGCTGAATTAGGGTTCTAGCAAGAATGTTTTCTTACCTACGTGAAAGCCACAACGTGATTTGTCAACTTCTATTTACCCTTCATAAGGACCCTTTTCATCGAATCCGCTCCAACTAAAGTGGGAGAGACAGACACCCGCCAGCCACCTTATGCAACTAGTGCATGTTAGTCGGTGGAACCGGTCTCACGGAAGCGTACGTGTAAGGTTGGTCCGGGCCGCTTCATCCCACAATACCATTGAAGCAAGATAAGACTAGTAGCGGCAAGAAAGTTGACAACATCTACGCCCACAACAAATTGTGTTCTACTCATGCAATAGAGAACTACGCATAGACCTAGCTCATGATGCCACTGTTGGGGAACGTTGCAGAAAATTAAAATTTTCCTATGGTTTCACCAAGATCCATCTATGAGTTCATCTAAGCAACAAGTCATGGGAGAGAGATTGCATCTACATACCACTTTGTAGATCGCGAGCGGAAGCGTTCAAGGAACGGGGATGAGGTAGTCGTACACGACGTGATCCAAATCACCGGAGATCCTAGTACCGAACGGACGGCACCTCCGCGTTCAACACACGTACGGTCAGCGTAACGTCTCCTTCTTCTTGATCCAGCAAGGCAAAGGAGAGGTTGAGGAAGATGGCTCCAGCAGCAGCACGACGGCGTGGTGATGGTGGAGCTGCAGTACTCTGGCAGGGCTTCGCCGAGCTCTACGGAGGAGGAGGAGGTGTTGGAGAGGGAGAGGGAGGCGCCGGGGCAAGGGGTGCGGCTGCCCCCCTCCCCTCCCCCTTTATATAGGCCCCCTGGGGGGCGCCGGCCCTGGGAGATTGAATCTCCCAAGGGGGCGGCAGCCAAGGGGGGTGGAGTGCCCCCCAAGGCAAGTGGGCGCCCCCCCCCACCCTAGGGTTCCAACCCTATGCGCAGGGGGTGGGCCTTGGGGGGCGCACCAGCCCACTAAGGGCTGGTCCCCCCTCCCACTTCAGCCCATGGGGCCCTCCGGGATGGGTGGCCCCACCCGGTGGACCCCCGGGACCCATCTGGTGGTCCCGGAAGAATACCGGTGACCCCCAGATCATTCCCGATGGCCGAAACTGCACTTCCTATATATAATTCTTTACCTCCGGACCAATCCCGAACTCCTCGTGACGTCTGGGATCTCATCCGGGACTCCGAACAACATTCGGGATACTGCATATACATATCTTCACAACCCTAGCGTCACCGAACCTTAAGTGTGTAGACCCTACGGGTTCGGGAGACATGCAGACATGACCGAGACGGCTCTCGGGCAATAACCAACAGCGGGATCTGGATACCCATGTTGGCTCCCACATGCTCCACGATGATCTCATCGGATGAACCACGATTTCGAGGATTCAATTAATCCCGTATACAATTCCCTTTGTCAATTGGTATTTTACTTGCCCGGGATTCGATCGTCGGTATCCCAATACCTCGTTCAATCTCGTTACCGGCAAGTCACTTTACTCGTACCGTAATGCATGATCCCGTGATCAAACACTTTGATCATATTGAGCTCATTATGATGATGCATTACCGAGTGGGCCCGATGATACCTCTCCATCAAGCGGAGTGACAAATCCCAGTCTCGATCCGTGTCAACTCAACAGACACTTTCGGGGATACCCGTAGTATACCTTTATAGTCACCCAGTTACGTTGTGACGTTTGGCACACCCAAAGCACTCCTACGGTATCTGGGAGTTACACGATCTCATGGTCTAAGGAAAGGATACTTGACATTGGAAAACTCTAGCAAACGAACTATGCGATCTTATGCTATGTTTAGGATTGGGTCTCGTCCATCACATCATTCTCCTAATGATGTGATCTCGTTATCAATGACATCCAATGTCCATAGTCAGGAAACCATGACTATCTATCGATCAACGAGCTAGTCAACTAGAGGCTTACTAGGGACATGTTTTTGTCTGTTATTCACACATGTATTATGATTTCCGGATAACACAATTATAGCACGAATAAAGACAATTATCATGAACAAGGAAATATAATAATAATGCTTTTATTATTGCCTCTAGGGCATATTTCCAACATTGATAACCCGGGTCAGGTAGCATTGGTGGTGGCACCTCAGGTGGGAGGTTATAAGTTCACCAAGGTACTCATGGATGGAGGGAGCAGCATTAATATCTTGTACTATGAGACCTTCCGTCGTATGGGACTGGAAGATAAAAATCTCAAACCGTCCAATACGGTGTTCCATGGTGTGGTACCTGGCAAATCAGCATATCCTGTTGGTAAGATAGCTCTGGAAGTGGCCTTTGGAGATGGTCATGATTCCAGGACGGAGACGTTGATGTTTGAAGTGGTAAAAATCCAAAGTCCGTATCACGCCCTGATTGGGCGACCGGCCTACGCCAAGTTCATGGCACGGCCTTGTTATGTGTACTTGCAGCTCAAGATGACGGGTCACAAGGGGACAATAACGGTTCATGGAAGCCGTCGAGTCACTTTGGAGTGCGAGGAAGGAGATGCGGCCTTTGCAGATTCGGTTTGTGCCACCGAGGAGCTGAAATTTTATAAAGACAATGTTGATCCGGCAGATATGACTCCGTTGAAGAAGCCGACTACGGAGCATGATCCGGCCTTGAAGCTCAAATCGGCAGTTGAGACTAAGCTTGTTGACTTCGTGCCTGGCGATTCGTCCAAGCAGTTCAGCATCAGTGCCAATTTGGATCCGAAATAGGAAAGCGCGCTCATCGAGTTCATCCGTGAGAATCGGGACATTTTTGCATGGAAGCCTTCTGACATGCCAGGTGTACCGAGGCAACTCGCTGAGCACACTCTTAATGTGGATCCTAAATACAAACCAGTGAAACAGTTCCTCCGCCGGTTTAACGAAGAAAGACGCAAAGCTATTGGAGAAGAGGTAGCCAGGCTTTTGGCAGCTGGTTTTATTGTTGAAGTTTTTCACCCTGAGTGGCTTGCTAATCCGGTGCTGGTCCTTAAGAAAAACGGCACCTGGCGTATGTGTGTGGATTACACAAATCTTAATAAGGCTTGTCCAACAGATCCTTTTGCCCTCCCCCGTATTGATCAAATCATTGATGCTACGGCGGGTTGCGAGCGTTTGAGTTTTTTTGGATGCATATTCTGGTTATCATCAAATCAAAATGGCAGTTAAGGACTAGGAGAAGACGACGTTCATCACTCCCTTTGGAGCCTTCTGCTATGCGTCTATGCCCTTTGGGCTCAAGAGTGCCCAGGCAACCTATCAACGGTGTGTACAAAATTGCCTTCACAAGCAGATTGGCCGTAATGTACATGCTTATGTGGATGATATTGTGGTTAAGTCAAGGAAGAAGGAGACTCTGGTTGACGATTTGAAGGAAACCTTTGGTAACATGAGGACGTACAAGATGATGCTCAATCCGGCCAAATGTGTTTTTGGTGTACCGGCAAGAAAATTATTGGGTTTTCTGGTGTCCAACAGGGGAATTGAGGCTAATCTGGAGAAGATCACAGCCATCACCTCCCTGGCTAAACCGAAGTGTATCAATGACGTTCAACGTTTGGCTGGTCGGATTGCCGCGTTGAGCCGGTTTATCAGCCGCCTTGGTGAGAAGGCAATTCCGTTGTATCAGATGTTGAAGAAGACGGATCAGTTCGTTTGGAGTTCTGCTGCTGATCAGGCATTTGAGGACTTAAAGCGGCAATTGGCCAATTGGCGTTGAGCCGGTTTATCAGCCGCCTTGGTGAGAAGGCAATTCCGTTGTATCAGATGTTGAAGAAGATGGTTTATTATATTAATCATAATATATACACTTGTCAAGAAGGAGATTTGGTGCTTCGGCTCATTCAAGATCAGACTGATATGCATAAGTTATCCCCACCTTGGGAGGGACCTTTCATGGTCAGGAAGAATCTACACAACGGGTCATACTATCTGATCGATATTCGAGAGCATAAAGACTCACTTACATTAGAGGAGGAGACCAACAGGCCGTGGAACATAGCTCATTTTCGGCCTTACTATACCTGAGCCATCGGCTCTACTTATGTACATATTATGACAAGTGTATATATTATGATTAATATAATAAACCGGAGCCTCTGCTAAAGCGGGGTATCTGTTCTTTTACATCATGCGTGGTTACATGGAGATGTTCTGTCTTAAAGCGGCCTCTGGTTTACCCCTTGAAAGTTTTATAAAACATCACTTGGGGGCTTGGTCGTGTCCGAACCAATGCAACACCTTTTGATAGGCGAAAGCCACCAGATCACTTGGGGACATGGTCAAGTCTGAACCAGTCACGCCTCTTGATCGGCCTAAGGCCATAGAATCACTTGGGGGCTTGGTCGAACCTGAACCATTGCCACGCCTCTTGATCGGCATAATGCCACGGTTTCATTTGGGGACCTGGCTGACTAGAACCATAGCTACACCTATCGGGAGCTTGGTCGTGTCCGACCATGGTAACACCATCTGATCGGCTCAATAAAGGCCTCTTTTTGTAAACGGTTTTATCATTGCCTTTGCTTCCAACATTTTTCTTGCTATTGCTTTGCGTTTTTTAAACCGGCAACGTTTTAAACTGGTTCAAACTGTCAATCGACGGAACACGGTCCATTTTTAATCTGGAGATTATTTGCCTAGTTTGACTTTTTCTGTTAACATCCCATTATGGAGTAACAGGGTGTTTTTCATAACCCGGCACGGTTTACATGGTAAACCGGCATTTTATACACAGGAGTTGTTTTCTCCATTGACGGTTTAGGTTTATAAACCTCCGTTTCAAGATTGGCTGAAGCCAACTTCATGCCCATCGATGGCAGGTATTTTGTATCACAAAATTTGGTCACATACCTCAATTTCATTGCATATATATATATATATATATATATATATATATATATATATATATATATATATATATATATATATATATATATATATATATATATATATATATATAAAGGTTATAAACCGGCTGGCGGTACAGCCGCCGCGGCAGTTTAAGATTTTGTGATTGCAGGAAATATAGATTGAAGGTTTCGCCCATTCAAACAAAAGTATCAGTGCCTATGCACGAAGGCATCTCAGAAGCAGGAGTATTGGCTATCCTATTACAAGGCAACATGGTGCCCAAATAAGATCATTGTTTTCTTGGCAGAATATAACAAAGCAGCCATTTAAACCGGCCTCTGGTTCAAGCTTGGTCACCGCCCTGATCTGATGGTTGTGGGTCCTCCTACGCCACTTCAGCTTCTTCTTCCCTACCCAGTGGCTGGAAATCAACAGTGGTCCAGTCGATTCCCATTAGGGCTTGAAAGACAGCTTGATCATGGATCAGGGACGACGGTTCAATATCAGGAGCGTAAGTATGCTTACGGATTGGAGGGATCAGATTCTCTGCTTCAGGAATCGGTGCAGCCACTCGTTTATTCTCGTTGTTATATTGAGCTTGATAATGCGACAAGTCTGCCTCCTCCGCCAATTGGCAAGCTAGAGGGCGCACTGCTCGGTTTATCGCTCTCAGGTCATCCTCATTGAACTCCGAACCATCTTCCTTCAAAGTGGGATAACCTTGAGCTGCCTCAACAGGATCGAAATTCGGTACCCAAGCTTTTGCCCGGATTAAGGCATTGATGGCACCGGTTCGAGCAGCAGATTTCTTCAGCTCTACAATACGGGCAGGAAGCATTGACAACCTCTTAAGAGTATCTTGAATTAAAGAGGGTGCCGGATTGTTATGTGATGCAGTAGAGATGATCCGCTGCGCTCCTGTATACAGCTGTTCGATTAATGTATAGGCGGCCTTCAATTTCATCCGAACATCTGACCCCAAGTGACGAATGCGTGTACCTACAACATTACAAAGAGTTCACAAACCGGACCTATCATAGGAAGGCCAAATTATTACAGAAGTCAAAGGAAGTTTACCAAAGATGGCGGCAGTCATGGCATGCACTTGCCGCTTTACGCTGGTTAGCTCATCTACCACCAGTTTAAGGGCAGCTTCAGCAGTTTCAATTTTCTTGGTCAAAGCGGTCTTTTCAGTGGCCCAATCCGCCCGCTCTTTGTTGAAGCCCTCCTTCAGCTGTTCCATGACGCTTAAAGCGCTGGTCAACTCCTCTTTCGCCTTTGAGGTTTCAGGTTGTTGGGATTTCAAATTTTCTTGAAGATCGGCGAGTTGGCTTTCTTTGGTTTTCAGCTCAGCCTGCATACAGACAGTCATATGATTTAACAAACGGTACAAGAATTGAAGTACCAACCACATAACAAGTTATGCACTTAGCACTTGGGGGCTAATGCATATTTGATCTTCATCTGTCAATTGATTTCAAAGTCCCAAGCTCAATACAAGTATTCAACTTGGCACTTGGGGGCTAATGCATATGTGATCTTCATCTGTCAATTAATTGCAAAGTCCCAAGTTCAATACAAGTATTCAACTTGGCACTTGGGGGCTAATGCATATTTGCTCAAGTAAGTTCTGATGCTGCCATATTAAACTACTTAAGTGTCAGGTTTAACTACATTAAAGTTGAACCGGCCCTTGGGGGCTATATCAGTGAATTTCGGGGCATTCAGATTTATATTAGTAAGTCCGGGTTTGAAAGAGGATTGCAAAACCGGCCCTTGGGGGCTAGGAGAGTTAACAAAATTGAAGTATCCAAGCAGGAATCAGCACATGGAAGTTACCTCAAATTTTTCCTTCATCATATTCACCAGGCCGGCTTCATAGTCACGGCTGGTGTACAGCCGGTTCAAGTAGCCGGAATGAAGATCTTGGGTATTCAAAGCAGCGTAAGTCGCCAGATCAACATTCCACTTGCCCTTGCTCATAGTAGTGAATTCTTCTTTGGCAGTATTCCTGGATAAGGCGACCGGATTACTAGGTTCAGTACGGACAATGCCAGTAATCACAACATCATCATCCTTGGCATCACCGGTTTGACCAGGGGCAGTTGGTTTGCTAATAGGCCGGATTGGACTGGTGGATTTCTCAACCCGGATGGGGCTTCCGGGCTGGTCAGCAGGCCTTTCTTCGGCAATAACATCATCACCTTGCAGTGGGGGGTCGTTGGGTATATCTTCGCGAATGACCGCTTCAGGATCCGGTGTTTTATCCGGTTCAGGAATGACATCTTCCTTGGCCGCTTTATCCAGGCGGGCCTTATTGCTTGGCCTAGGCTTGGCCCTACAAGGAGTAATCAAAATCAAATACAGCATATGTTCCAATATGATGTATCAGAAATATTATGATAAGTATAGCTTACCCAAGCACCGTCTTGAGTGGTGGCAGCTGAGTAGCTGATGACTCGCCAGAGGATGAGTGGGAAGTAACCTAATAATCGGAGTCAGACGGATTAAGAGGTTGATGATAACAGCCCACTTTAGGACAAGAACTGACAAGCAAATTAGAGACCTCTGAACGGCGTTTCCGAACCGGACTGTTCGGTAAACCGGCGGAGGTAACTACCTGGCCGCTGTGTCGGGTTGTGCGGCGAGCTTCGTGATGTTGGGTCTTCATAAGAAATTTGGGATCCAAGTAAGCAAGAGGATGAGAAAATTTAACTTTCCGGTTTGCCTGATGGATTTTTAGTGAAGGCAAAGGGTTCGAATCAGAAGAGAGAGTAATTACCTCTGCAGCATCAGCATGACTAGCTTCGGCATCATCCTGACAAATATTATCATCAATAAGGCGTGTGAAAAGTAAGCCAAGTGAATCAAGTTCTACCTCAAGGTCCGGATTACCCACATCGTCATCAGCGGGCGGATCAGAGGATGCAGTGGTTTTCCTCTTATGAGCAGGCCTCTTAATGACTTTGGTTTTTGGCCGGGTTGGTCTTTCCGGTTTGTCTGGTTTCTCCTGTGGAAGCTTCTTGCTCCAAAACGAATCATTGCCCTGTTTCAACAGATATTGGTGTCAAATAATAAACAGATATAGCACTGTCAGGGTCAATGAAAGGTGAAATTACAAACTTACAGCTGGCGGTTTGTTGGTGGCGCAGAAAGGAAGCAGGCCGGTTCAGGCACAGATGTGTTCCGGTTCGTTCAACATTTTCTTCACAGCTTCTGTGACTTCTTCGTCGGTGAGCTGGATGTTCATGTGTCGCAGTGGGTCGTCAACACTGCCCGTATATTCGCACATCAAACCGGAGCGTTGACTAAGGGGCAGTATGCTCCATGATATCCAACAACGAGCGAGATCAACTCCTGTTAAACCGTTGGCCATAAAGGCTCTGAGCTTAGACAGTTGAGGAGCGTATTTACTCCTCTCCTTGGCAGTCAACCTTTGTGGAAAGGGGTGCGTATTGCTAAGCCGCTCCGGACGAAAGCCATGCAAGGGATTTTCATTAGCAGGGGAGGTGTCTTTGCAATAGAACCATGATTGATTCCATTCTTGGGGATGGCTGTGCAGTTTTGCGTGAGGGTAAGTGACCTCTTTCCTTTTCTGAATCGCCATACCACCCAATTCCATATTGGAACCATCAATAAATTCTGTGCGGCGGTTTAGATGAAAACAATCTCTGAATAACTCGACTGTGGGTTCCTCTTGAAAGAACACCTCACGGAGTACTTGGAAATGGCATATATTGGTGACAGAATTGGGGCCAGTATCTTGCGGACGGAGTTGGAAATTGGCCAAGACATCCCGGTAGAATTTTGAACCGGGCGGATTAAAACCTCGGGCTAAGTGGTCTGCGAAAATGACAACCTCTCCTTCTTGAGGTGTGGGAGGATATTCTTTGCCAGGGACCCTCCAATGGATGGTGTTTTTGCTGCTTAAAGCGCCAGTCAGGACTAAGTTGTTCAGTTGAGTTTCTGTGACGCGAGAAGGAGCCCAGTTGCACTCATATACTTGTTTGGCCATGGTGGAGTCTACAAAATAAGTGATTCCGAGTCAAAATTGTGTTGGGTAAAAATATACACCGGTATGAACAAATGTTAAACCGGAGGTAACTATATCTAAACCGGAGTTCTATGAAGCAGCATCATATGACTAAACGAGTTCTGGCGGTTCAACAAGGGGACTAATGGTATATACCGGTTTATTAATTTTTTCTACATTGAGTTAAACCGCCTGATCTAAGCATTGAAAGCAACTGAGGTTGCGGATGGCTAAGTATGAAGAAACAGGTTTCACAAGGTCTTATTACAGCAATGGATCTGAAACAAGTTCAGAAAAGAAGATAAAATATTCAAAGACTTAAAGCAGAGCGGAAGTGAATCAATGGGCAGATATATAGATGAGATCTACGGACTCGAGCATGAAACTACAGGCGGATGCTAAAAGCTACTGCTAATCAGAGCAGGGTTTCACAGGTCTATCCAGGAGTCTGGGTACGAGCATGAACAAACGATGAACACGGCAAGAACACGAAACCCTAAGAACAGATCTATGCTAAGAAGAACAGAAGGCTTACCAGAATCGAGGAAGATGCGGAAAGCTACCGCAGTGCTCTGGTGAGTTCAGGTTGATGCAGCGGCCTAGGACAGTGCAGAGGTCAACGGCGGCAGCGGAGCTCCGAGGCTGGTGACGCGAGGAAGACGAAGAGAAAGGGGACGAAGGGGAGAAAAGAAATGACCCTTCGGTCTTATTTATAAGGCAAGAGACACGTGTCAGGCGCGTGAATCAAGGAACCACAAATCTTGGAGACGGAGTTGTCGCCTCGGTTATGGCGGATCCATTAAACAAAGAGGATATCATGAATGTTATTTGTATGATGACGTCATGCCGGTTTACAGCAACAAGAAGATGTTGAAGACGAAGATTTTTTGCCAAGGATTGACATGAACCCGTTCAAATCAATCTGGGGCCTAATGTTGGGGATATTACTACTGGGCGTAAACCGGCCTACCTGGGCCGGGTTAACTTCATTAGTAGTTCAAAGGTGTTAAAGCCCAAAGAAGCAGATAAGGGCCCAAGGCCTGTACTCGGTTTAAGATCTGTAGCCGTAAACCGGCTTTATATGTAAACTTGTATTGTAAGTTAGGAATAAGGAGAGACCAACCCGGATACGAGTATGAACCGGTGATTGGGACTCTGTGAACCGACGGGCGTCACCCGTGTATATAAGGGGACGACCCGGCGGCGGTTCAAGGACAGACAACAACAACAACTCGAGACTTACGCGAAGCTTGTTTGCTCCCTAGTCATCAAAACCCCATCAATTCCATCACAACTAGACGTAGGCTTTTACCTTCATCGAAGGGGCCGAACTAGTATAAAAACGCTCTGTGTCCCTGTGTCCGCTTTAACCCCTTCAAGCTAACCCGTCGCGATGGCTCCACGACTAAGTCCTTTCACTAGGACATCTGCCGTGACAAAACCACGACACCCTCCTAGTAGGAGTAGGAAAGAGGGGAGTCCTACTCCTACTAGGAGGAGGACTCCTCCTCCTGGCGCGCCCTGCTAGGGCCGGCCGGCCTCCCCCCTTGCTCCTTTATATACGGGGGCAGGGGGCACCTCTAGACACACAAGTTGATCTTCGTGATCGTTCTCTTAGCCGTGTGCGGTGACCCCCTCCACCATAATCCTCGATAATATTGTAGCGGTGCTTAGGCGAAGCCCTGCGATGGTAGAACATCAAGATCGTCACCACGCCGTCGTGCTGACGGAACTCATCCCCGACACTTTGCTGGATCGGAGTCCGGGGATCGTCATCGAGTTGAACGTGTGCTAGAACTCGGAGGTGTCGTAGTTTCGGTGCTTGATCGGTCGGGCCGTGAAGACGTACGACTACATCAACCGCGTTGTCCTAACGCTTCCGCTATCGGTCTACGAGGGTACGTAGACAACACTCTCCCCTCTCGTTGCTATGCATCACCATGATCTTGCATGTGCGTAGGAATTTTTTTGAAATTACTACGTTCCCCAACAGTGGCATCCGAGCCTGGTTTTATGTGTTGATGTTATATGCACGAGTAGAACACAAGTGAGTTGTGGGCGATATAAGTCATACTGCTTACCAGCATGTCATACTTTGGTTCGGCGGTATTGTTGGATGAAGCGGCCCGGGCCGACATTACGCGTACGCTTACGCGAGACTGGTTCTACCGACGTGCTTTGCACACAGGTGGCTGGCGGGTGTCAGTTTCTCCAACTTTAGTTGAACCAAATATGGCTACGCCCAGTCCTTGCGAAGGTTAAAACAGCACCAACTTGACAAACTATCGTTGTGGTTTTGATGCGTAGGGAAGATTGGTTCTTGCTCAGCCCGTAGCAGCCACGTAAAACTTGCAACAAACAAAGTAGAGGACGTCTAACTTGTTTTTGTAGGGCATGTTGTGATGTGATATGGTCAAGGCATGATGCTAATTTTTATTGTATGAGATGATCATGTTTTGTAACCGAGTTATCGGCAGCTGGCAGGAGCCATATGGTTGTCGCTTTATTGTATGCAGTGCAATCGCCCTGTAATGCTTTACTTTATCACTAAGCGGTAGCGATAGTCGTAGAAGCATAAGTTTGGCGAGACGATAACGATGCTACGATGGAGATCAAGGTGTCGCGCCGTGACGATGGTGATCATGACGATGCTTCGGAGATGGAGATCACAAGCACAAGATGATGATGGCCATATCATATCACTTATATTGATTGCATGTGATGTTTATCTTTTATGCATCTTATCTTGCTTTGATTGACGGTAGCATTATAAGATGATCTCTCACTAAATTTCAAGATAAAAGTGTTGTCCCTGAGTATGGACCGTTGCCAAAGTTCGTCGTGCCCAGACACCACGTGATGATCGGGTGTGATAAGCTCTACATCCATCTACAACGGGTGCAAGCCAGTTTTGCACACGCAGAATACTCAGGTTAAACTTGACGAGCCTAGCATATGCAGATATGGCCTCAGAACACTGAGACCGAAAGGTCGAGTGTCGGTGTCAAAACCGGCTTATCTCGGGTAGGGGGTCCCGAACTGTGCGTCAAGGTCGGATGGTAACAGGAGACAAGGGACACTTTATTTTACCCAGGTTCGGGCCCTCTCGATGGAGGTAAAACCCTACTCCTGCTAGATTAATATTGATGATATGGGTAGTACAAGAGTAGATCTACCACGAGATCAAGGAGGCTAAACCCTAGAAGCTAGCCTATGGGTATGATGATGGTTATGATGTGTTCGTCCTACGGACTACAACCCTCCGGTTTATATAGGCACCGGATAGGGTTATGGTTACACAGAGTCGGTTACATTGGTAGGAGATCTTGAATATCCGCACGCCTAGCTTGCCTTCCACGCCAAGGAAAGAACCTTCCGGACACGGGACGAAGTCTTCAATCTTGTATCTTCATAGTCCTGGAGTCCGGCTGAAGATATAGTTCGGCTATCCGAACACCCCCTAATCCAGGACTCCCTCAGTAGCCCCTGAACCAGGCTTCAATGACGACGAGTCCGGCGCGCAAATTGTCTTCGGCATTGCAAGGCGGGTTCCTCCTCCAAATTCTTCAAGAAGATAATAAACACCAAAAAATAGTGTCCGGCTCTGCAAAACAAGTTTCCACGTATTGCCATATAGAGAATAATACAAACACAAATCAAATTTGCTGACGTATTCCGCAGTGCGTCATAACACTGCGACCAAGCCTTCTGTATGGATTATTTTTTGTTGTTCCACCGCAGAACGTTCAACGAGGCGGTTTCCTTGGCACGTCTTGTCGAAGCAGAGATCGTGTGCCCCTTTTAACGGGATTCTCATTAATGCGGACGTGGGTAACCCAACCGCGCCATTTACCACGGCGTGTGAGCGGCAAGCGAGTTTTATTAGGTAGGTGGGAATGCATAACGGCATCAGCCTATATAAGGGGATAAAGATCCACCTCTTTCACCTACGCCTTCTTCCTCCTTTGCCCATCCATCTCCTGCGCACTCAAGCTCCAACGCCCAAGTTCGCTCTTTCTTCCCCAACCTGCTCCAGCGATGTCCGAAGCGGGTGGCAAGTGGATGGCTTCCTCCGTTACGGAGGGTCAAATCAAAAAGCTTAGGAAGGCCGAATATCTGTCCAAGGACATCCCGCACCGGCTTCCCGAGGCGGGGCAGCTTCTTCCCACCCCAAGGCCCCATGAGAGGGTAGTTTTTCTCCCCATTTCCTCCGCGGACTGGGTTTTCCACTTCACCCTTTTGTCCGGGGGCTCATGTTCTACTACGGCCTGGACTTCCACGATCTGGCCCTGAACTTTATCCTCAATATCTCGGTGTTTATCGTCGTGTGTGAGGCCTTTCTCCGCATCCGCCCCCACTTCGGCCTCTGGCTCCAGACCTTCAACGTCAAGCCCAAGGTGGTGTCCGGCACCCAGGCGGAGTGCGGAGGTGCTATGGCCGGCAAAATGGCCAACGCACTCTGGTTCGATGGCTCCTTTGTGGAGTCCTTAAAGGGGTGGCAGGCAGGATGGTTTTACATCACCGAGCCACGCGACTCGAAATGGGTCGCGACCCCTGAGTTCTGATCCGGACCCCCCACGCGGCTCATGTCCTGGAAAGAGACGGGCCTATCGTGGGGCAACGAAGAAGAAGTGACCGGACTGCAAACTTGTATCCGGTCCCTGATGAACAAGCCCATCCGGCATGTCAACATCATCCAGGTCATGTTCGTTCGCCGGATCCTCCCGTGCCAAGAACGGGATTTCACTTTGTGGGAATTCGACCCGGCGCAGCACCAAACCCTCAATAGGCTCTTCGACACGACGTCTGAAGACGTCTGGAAGGTGCTAACCAAAGGCGCCGAGTGCCCCACATCCGCTTCCGAGGACCGCGGATACAGCTCGCAGCGCAACGCTGGCGAGGTAAGCTATTTATACCTTTCACAGGTTCGTTAAGCTTTTCTACATAGATTAACTCTATGTGGGATCTAAAAACTCCCTTTGCCTTTGACAGGCGTGGCTGACGATAGCCGGACCAATCAACTGTCCGGCTCCTCTGCCCGAAGACCCAGCCCCAGCTCTCTTAGAGAAGCTGCTGGCTCCGGCGCCTTACGTGGTGCCGGAGAAGAAGGCCAAGAAGAAGAAGACCACCGGGACTCGAAAGAGTTCCCGCAATGTGGTGGTGTCGAGCTCGTCATCTGGGGAGTCCGCGACACCCTCCTCTCGTGAAAACGAGGAGGAGGAACAAGGAAGCTCTCCCCCTCCAGCGGGGGGAGCGAAAAAGAAGAAGGCCGCCCCAACGGGGGAGGCCGAGGGGTCGAGGAAAAGGAAGACCCCTCCGCCGGACTACTCCCCCAACGCCGAAGAGGGCGGAAAGGAGTGGCCGGACAGAACCAAGCGTCCGGCGATATCATAAGTATTTACATACCAGAATGACTCATAGTATCTTCAAGTGCGCAGCTTACCCTAATGTCGAATGCTATTTGCGCAGCCCGCCCCGAGCCGCACTCGATGATTCATCGAGCGGCTCCCTGGATTCGTCGGACATGAACTCTGTCCCGCCCGCAATCTCCCCCAGCAGGGCGGACGACGCCAAAGCAGCGTCCTGCCGAACAGGGCGGGAGGAGGTGGTCCTAGAGGAGCCGCAAAGCACTCCTCTGGACCCCAGGAGTAAAGGGGATGAAACCCCCCAGGGCTCCCAGTCCGGCTTCGTGCCGGACACCGCCCCGGACTCAACCGTCCTGGCTCGCGGTGGGCGAACTCCTTCCAAGAGGAGTAAGCCGTCTGAGCCGGCGACCTCTGTCCAACCAGAGGCGCCGGATAGTCTGTTGGAGGCGCTTGAAGGCACCACCATCGACGAGGAGCACCGTACTGTTATGAGTGTGGTGGTCCAATGGGTTCAGTCCGCCAAGAGCGGACTGAATGAAGCTTGCGCTAGCCTTCTAACAGGCTTCCAGGTAAGCAAAAAATATGCTAAATTCATTACCGCATAGACAGTAGCCCCTGATGCTCTATTCGGTGTTCGGAAAGAAAAGCCGAATAGAGGATCCAACAATTTTCGCAGGAGTCTAATAATAGAAAGTCGAATATGCGTATGCAGGCTTCCCTGTTGTCCACCGCCGCACTGACTGCGCAGGTGGAAGTCCTGAAAAAGGACCTCGAGCGGTCCGAGCAAGAGCTCGGCCTTGCCAAAAGGCAGCTCGTGGAAAAGGAAGGTAAGAAATACCCCTTAAAAAAAGGTGCCTATAGAGAGGCCTGATTGCAAAAAGAAATAACAAGATTGTACTGCTTATTGTAGGGGCCACAACCGAGGTGGCAACCCTGAAGCAGGCGCTGGCTGAGGCCGAGAAGAAAGCGGCCGAGGAGCGCGCCGAGCGAGAAAAGCTTGGGGTCCAAGTCGGCGAGGTGCAGCAAGAGCTGCAAGCTCTCATGAAGAAACATGAGGGTTTGGAGCTTGAGGAAAAAACGCAAGCATCCGAGCTCGCGTCGGCTGTTGAGACCACCAAGAGTGCCAAGGCCGAAGCCCAAAAGGCCCTCCAAGAGTTGGAGGATGTGAAAAAGATAGCAGTGGGTAAGGCATTCTTAATGCAAAGTAGGAATATAAAGGTGAAATACCTATTACTTACCCGAATCCGAAGTTCTCCAGGGGCGTTCTTCGATCTTCCCTGCAGCGCATCTGATGCTGCCGCATTCTACCGAGCTGAAGAGGACAGCTCGATGGAGAGTGTGTTCTGGTCTCAGTATTCTGAGGCCGGACACCCTGTGCCCTTGAGCGATCAGCTGAAGCAGCTGGCCGAGCTCCACAAGGCGGCCGAACGGGCCATGAAGGGCTTACTAGTTCGGCTGTGGCCTGGAGAGGCCCTGCCTGGGAGCTACTTCGGGCTGGTGCGGCGGCTGGTGGAGGCCTGTCCACGGCTTGAGGTCATCAAGCGCTCCGTCTGCATAGAAGGTGCCCGGAGGGCCCTTGCCCGTGTAAGGGTACACTGGGGCAAGCTGGACGGAGAGAAGCTGGTGAAGGACGGGCCGCCGCAGGGGAAGGAGCATCGCAAGCCCGAGAACTATTACAAGGAAGTTCTTGCTGGAGCTCGCCTTGTCGCGGATGAGTGTGCCAAAGATGTAATATTTCAATGAACTCGCTCGTTTGTATCCTGTGCGCTGAAAACTTGTTCATATGCGCTTAAGCAATGCTTTCTGAATTTAAAATATTATTTTCTGTGCGGCCGTTTATCAATAACTGAGAGATGGCGAGTCGTCGGCTTCTGCCCCCATGCAACTAGTGCTGGGGTGTTCGGGATAAACCTGAGGGCTCTTGTTCCCATAGTTGGGTCCTTCGAGGGAGGCGCTCAGCACAGCGAACCTGACAATCGGACTATAATGCTTGAACACTCTCACTTAGCCATAGAACGTTATAATTTTAAATTTCGGCGAAGCCCCTAGTTCGGAAGGCCGAATTCGGGGCACTATCCACGCCTTTAGCCGGACTTAACCAGCTCTCCGCTCGAAGCGGCATAAGCCTTTAGGGACTCGAAAAACCTCTCGAACAGCGACCGGTCTCGCGCCTCGTCATGACAGTCTGTTTTAGCTTTCTCCACTGAGGTGCTCACCCACCTGATCTGGGGCACAATCGCAGTGGTTCTCCTAGTGCTACCTTAGCCGATAGAGCGGAACGTAAGGCACCAAAACATAGGAGCCGGGCAAACCCAACATATGACCAAAATCATGACTCGGAGCCGATGCATATAATGCTATAAGTTCGGGGTGCCGCACTTGTGAAAGTGCACGGACTTCTCGCACCTGATAGAAGGGTAATAAAGCCCCTGGCGTGGTTTGCCGTACCATGGTGTACGGGTGCGATCATGTTATTTGAATAAACATATGTATATTAAAAGAAGATAATGCAAAAAATGGACAAAAAGCTATGCATTATTTATGAGGAGGCTGTTTATTCAAGCCGAACGATACAAGTAGTGCGAGAAGAAAAAAAATTAGACTATTTAACATGTCCTGACCAGGCGCAGGCCGCTGAATTTAGAAACAGATATATCGCTCGAAATAGAGACCACCTGAGAGTTCCATGATGCGGCATTGTTTTGTCTGCTTTCCTGGGTCCTGTATCGTCTGTGCGGCAGTGAGGCCGAACACTGTATCCAGAGTATGGAGTCCTGAAAGAAAAGAAGAATCCGGCAGCCCCTAGTACGTTTGACGCCGTATTGTTGGCATGTCGTTTGATCTGCCCTTCCCCTATGCCCATGGAATTTTAAGGGCGTAATTGTGTACTCGAGGTACTAGCTCCGCTATGTAGCGATGGTTGGGGTTGGGGCCGTATTGCTACGCGTGCTCCGAACGCGCCAGTCGGTCTTGCTGCGGGTTACTCCGGGCGCGTTTTGCTTTGTCCGGCTTTGTAGCGGCCGGACTCGAGAGTTGCCTTAACAGGCTGCTTTGTACCTCTGCTGCGAGGGCCGCCGTGTGTTCCTCCGTACGGATGGAGCGTTCGGTGCCTGGCATCTTGAGCTTGAGATATGCGTAGTGCGGCACCGCATTGAATTTAGCGAATGCGGTTCGTCCAAGCAGAGCATGATAGCCACTGCGGAACGGAACTCTGTCGAAGATTAACTCTTTGCTTCGGAAGTTGTCCGGAGATCCGAAGACCACATCAAGTGTTATGGAGCCTATGCAATTGGCCTCTACACCTGGGATGACGCCTTTAAAGGTCGTCCTTGTGGGCTTGATCCTTGATGGATCTATGCCCATTTTCCGCACTGTATCCTTGTAAAGCAGGTTCAGGCTACTGTCGCCGTCCATGAGGACTCTTGTAAGGTGAAATCCGTCAACGATTGGGTCAAGAACCAATGCGGCGAAACCGCCGTGACGGATGCTAGTGGGGTGGTCCCTTCGATCGAAGGTGATCGGGTAAGAGGACCATGGGTTGAACTTTGGGGCGACTGGCTCCATCGCGTATACGTCCCGTAGCGCACGCTTCCTCTCCCGCTTGGGAATATGAGTCGCGTACATCATGTTCACCATCTGCACTTGTGGGGGAAACCCCTTCTGACCGTTGTTGTTCGGCGGCCTGGGCTCCTCCTCGACATCGCTGTCTAGCCCCTTGTCTTTGTGTTCGGCTCTTAACTTGCCTGCCTGCTTGAACACCCAACAATCCCTGTTGGTGTGATTGGCTGGCCTTTCGGGGGTGCCGTGAATCTGGCACGAGCGGTCGAGTATTCGGTCCAAACTGGACGGGCCCTGGGTATTCTTTTTGAATGGCTTTTTCCGCTGACCGGATTTATGGCCTCTGAATCCGGCGTTTTACTGCCGTATCTTCATTGCTGTCGCTGCTGACGCGGCGTTTCTGTTTATTCCGTCGTGACCTGCCACCTTTGTCCTTGGTATCTGAATTACCTTGCTTCTTCGATAAGTTGTTGCTGCGAGCTAGCCAGCTATCTTCGCCCGCGCAAAAGCGGGTCATGAGTGTCGTGAGGGCTGCCATGGATTTCGGCTTTTCCTGTCCCAGGTGCCGGGCAAGCCACTCGTCACGGATGTTATGCTTGAAGGCTGCTAAGGCCTCTGCATCCGGACAATCGACTATCTGATTTTTCTTTGTTAGGAACTGTGTCCAGAATTGCCTGGCCGATTCTTCTGGCTGCTGGATTATGTGGCTTAGGTCGTCGGCGTCCGGTGGCCGTACGTAGGTCCCCTGGAAGTTGTCGAGGAATGCGGCCTCCAGGTCCTCCCAAGAGCCGATCGAATCTGCGGGGAGGCTATTAAGGCAGTGCCGGGCTGGTCCCTTAAGCTTAAGGGGTAAATATTTGATGGTGTGCAAATCATCGCCACGTGCCATGTGGATGTGGAGGAGATAGTCCTCAATCCATACTGCCGGATCTATCGTACCATCGTACGACTCGATGTTGACGGGTTTGAAACCCTCTAGGATTCTATGAACCATTACTTCGTCTGTGAAGCATAGTGGGTGTGCAGCGCCCCTGTACTGGGCTATGTCTCGACGCAGTTCGAAGGAGCTGTGCCTGTTGTGTTCGGCCCAGCCGGATTTATTGTGTCCGGAGTGAAAACTATCACGTGCCATCGGGCGTCCGCGCGATCCATAGATCGATCTTGTTTGCCTTGCTTTGTCCTCCAGGACGTCTCGCAGGTCTGGTTCGTGTTCCCGTGCCTTGGTAAAGCGGCTGCGGGGCATGGCTTGTTTGGATGTTCGACAGGCTTCTCTATCACGGCCGCGAGGTGGCCGGTCTGCCATGTCTTGGGCTTCCTCCTCTGATTGGGGTAGCGGCCTGCGTTTAGGATAGTTTTTGGAGGGGCGTCCGAGCTCGTGCTCTTCGGCCGCAAGGACTTCAGTCCATCTGTCAGCTAGCAAATCTTGATCAGCTCTAAGTTGTTGCTGCTTTTTCTTTAGGCTGTTTGCCGTGGCTAAAAGCCTGCGTTGAAAGCGCTCTTGTTCGGCGGGGTCTGATGGTACGATGAATTCATCATCGCTGAGGCTTGCCTCGTCTTCGGAGGGAGGCATGTAGTTATCGTCCTCGACCTCTCGCTCTGCCGCTCTCTCATGAGGGCGGTCTTCTCCATCTTCCTGTGCCGAATCCTACTGGTTTTGGTGTTCTTCGGCGCTGTCCGGGGTAGTGTTATCTCCCGTGCCGGAATCACCGTTTCTGCTGTGGCGGGATTTGGAGCGGCGCCGCTGACGTCGGCGTTTTGGAGGCTTTTTCGAAGTGCCATCCTCCGCTGTTCCATTGCCATCTCCATCTTTTGGAGCATCCACCATGTATATGTCGTATGACGAGGTGGAGGTCCAGCGCCCTACAGGTGCCAGTTCTTGCTCGTCTCCTCCTTCGTTGTCCATACCGTCGAAGTCTTCGGAGCCGAAGTCGAGCATGTCGGATATATCGTCGACAGTGGCTATTAAGTGGGCGGTGGGTGTTCTTTGAATTTCTTCGTCGTCCGAATCCCAACCTCGCAGGCCATAGTTCGGCCTGGGCTCTCCTGACAAAGAGAGAGACTTGAGAGAATTCAGAATATCACCAAAAGGTGAATACTGAAAGATGTCCACGGCGGTGAACTCCATTACAGGCGCCCAATCTGATTCGATCGGCGGGGGCACGGACGACCCGAAGTTCGGAGAAGAGTCCGGCTCCTTGCAGTCACAGGCCATGCGGAGCGTGGGGCTTGTGTTTGGCTCAATGGCTTTTAAGATCGCAGCCCCCGAGGTGACGTCCAACCGTTCATCTTCAAAGAACGCAGCGGGCTCCGAATCGAGGATCAGGGCCGGAGCGTATGCGGCCTCCAGGACACTGTTTGGAGGCAGAGCTATATCATGCCCCTCGAGATAGTGCGGCGCGCTTGGTTGTGGCTCGAATCCGTCGAAGATCAAGTCTCCGCGGATATCCGTCGTGTAGTTTAGGCTTCCAAACCTGACTTGATGGCCAGGGGCGTAGCTCTCGATCTGCCCAGATGGCCAAGCGAGTTGGCCCGCAGAGCGAAGCCGCCGAAGACGAAGATCTGTCCGGGGAGAAAAGTCTCACCTTGGACCTCATCGTTGTTGATGATCAAAGGAGCCATCGGGCCTAAAGGCGACGACACAGAGGAACTCTCAATGAAAGCACCAATGTCGGTGTCAAAACCGGCGGATCTCGGGTAGGGGGTCCCGAACTATGCGTCAAGGTCGGATGGTAACAGGAGACAAGGGACACTTTATTTTACCCAGGTTCGGGCCCTCTCGATGGAGGTAAAACCCTACTCCTGCTAGATTAATATTGATGATATGGGTAGTACAAGAGTAGATCTACCACGAGATCAAGGAGGCTAAACCCTAGAAGCTAGCCTATGGGTATGATGATGGTTATGATGTGTTCGTCCTACGGACTACAACCCTCCGGTTTATATAGGCACCGGATAGGGTTAGGGTTACACAGAGTCGGTTACATTGGTAGGAGATCTTGAATATCCGCACGCCTAGCTTGCCTTCCACGCCAAGGAAAGAACCTTCCGGACACGGGACGAAGTCTTCAATCTTGTATCTTCGTAGTCCTGGAGTCCGGCTGAAGATATAGTTCAGCTATCCGAACACCCCCTAATCCAGGACTCCCTCATCGAGCGTGAATCATATAGTAGATATGATCAACATAGTGATGTTCACCTTTGAAAACTACTCCATTTCACGTGATGATCGGTTATGGTTTAGTTGATTTGGATCACGTGATCACTTAGAAGATTAGAGGGATGTCTTTCTAAGTGGGAGTTCTTAAGTAATATGATTAATTGAACTTAAATTTATCATGAACTTAGTACCTGATAGTATCTTGCTTGTTTATGTTTGATTGTAGATAGATGGCCCGTGTTGTTGTTCCGTTGAATTTTAATGTGTTCCTTGAGAAAGCAAAGTTGAAAGATGATGGTAGCAATTACACGGACTAGGTTCGTAACTTGAGGATTATCCTCATTGCTGCACAGAAGAATTACGTCCTGGAAGCACCGCTAGGTGCCAGGCCTGCTGCTGATGGAACTGACGACGTTAAGAACGTCTGGCAGAGCAAAGCTGATGACTACTCGATAGTTCAATGTGCCATGCTTTACGGCTTAGAATCGGGACTTCAACGACGTTTTGAACGTCATGGAGCATATGAGATGTTCTAGGAGTTGAAGTTAATATTTCAAGCAAATGCCCGGATTGAGAGATATGAAGTCTCCAATAAGTTCTATAGCTGCAAGATGGAGGAGAACAGTTCTGTCAGTGAGCATATACTCAAAATGTCTGGGTATAATAATCACTTGATTCAACTGGGAGTTAATCTTCCGGATGATTGCGTCATTGACAGAATTCTCCAATCACTTCCACCTAGCTACAAGAGCTTCGTGATGAACTATAATATGCAAGGGATGGACAAGACAATTCCCGAGCTCTTCGCAATGCTAAAGGTTGCGGAGGTAGAAATCAAGAAGGAGCATCAAGTGTTGATGGTCAACAAGACCACTAGTTTCAAGAAAAAGGGCAAAGGGAAGAAGAAGGGGAACTTCAAGAAGAACAGCAAGCAAGTTGCTGCTCAGGAGAAGAAACCCAAATCTGGACCTAAGCCTGAAACTGAGTGCTTCTACTGCAAGCAGACTGGTCACTAGAAGCGGAACTGCCCCAAGTATTTGGCGGATAAGAAGGATGGCAAGGTGAACAAAGGTATATGTGATATACATGTTATTGATGTGTACCTTACTAGAGCTCGCAGTAGCACCTGGGTATTTGATACTGGTTCTGTTGCTAATATTTGCAACTCGAAATAGGGACTACGGATTAAGCGAACACTGGCCAAGGACGAGGTGATGATGCGCGTGGGAAATGGTTCCAAAGTCGATGTGATCGCGGTCGGCACGCTACCTCTACATCTACCTTCAGGATTAGTATTAGACCTAAATAATTGTTATTTGGTGCCAACGTTGAGCATGAACATTATATCTGGATCTTGTTTGATGCGAGACGGTTATTCATTTAAATCAGAGAATAATGGTTGTTCTATTTATATGAGTAATATCTTTTATGGTCATGCACCCTTAAAGAGTGGCCTATTTTTGATGAATCTCGATAGTAGTGATACACATATTCATAATGTTGAAGCCAAAAGATGCAGAGTTGATAATGATAGTGCAACTTATTTGTGGCACTACCGTTTAGGTCATATCGGTGTAAAGCGCATGAAGAAACTCCATACTGATGGACTTTTGGAACCACTTGATTATGAATCACTTGGTACTTGCGAACCGTGCCTCATGGGCAAGATGACTAAAACACCGTTCTCTGGTACTATGGAGAGAACAACAGATTTGTTGGAAATCATACATATAGATGTATGTGGTCCAATGAATGTTGAAGCTCGTGGCGGATATCGTTATTTTCTCACCTTCACAGATGATTTAAGTAGATATGGGTATATCTACTTAATGAAACATAAGTCTGAAACATTTGAAAGTTCAAAGAATTTCAGAGTGAGGTTGAAAATCATCGTAACAAGAAAATAAAGTTTCTACGATCTGATCGTGGAGGAGAATATTTGAGTTACGAGTTTGGTCTACATTTGAAACAATGCGGAATAGTTTCGCAACTCACGCCACCCGGAACACCACAGCGTAATGGTGTGTCCGAACGTCGTAATCATACTTTACTTGATATGGTGCGATCTATGATGTCTCTTACAGATTTACCGCTATCATTTTGGGGTTATGCTTTAGAGAGGGCCGCATTCACGTTAAATAGGGCACCATCAAAATCCGTTGAGATGACGCCTTATGAACTGTGGTTTGGCAATAAACCAAAGTTGTCGTTTCTGAAAGTTTGGGGCTGCGATGCTTATGTGAAAAAACTTCAACCTGATAAGCTCGAACCCAAATCGGAGAAATGTGTCTTCATAGGATACCCAAAGGAGATCCGAAGGCAAGACATTTGTTGCTAAGAATGGATCCTTTCTAGAGAAGGAGTTTCTCTCGAAAGAAGTGAGTGGGAGGAAAGTAGAACTTGATGAGGTAACTGTACCTGCTCCCTTATTGGAAAGTAGTACATCACAGAAACCGGTTTCTGTGACACCTACACCAATTAGTGAGGAAGCTAATGATAATGATCATGAAACTTCAGAACAAGTCACTACTGAACCTCATAGATCAAACATAGTAAGATCCGCACCAGAGTGGTACGGTAATCCTGTTCTGGAAGTCATGCTACTAGATCATGGCGAACCTACGAACTATGAAGAAGCGATGGTGAGCCCAAATTCCGCAAGATGGCTTGAAGCCATGAAATCTGAGATGGGATCCATGTATGAAAACAAAGTATGGACTTTGGTTGACGTGCCCGATGATCAGCAAGCAATTGAGAATAAATGGATCTTCAAGAAGAAGACTGACGCTGACGGTAATGTTACTGTCTACAAAGCTTGACTTGTTGCAAAAGGTTTTCGACAAGTTCAAGGGATTGACTATGATGAGACCTTCTCACCCGTAGCGAAGCTTAAGTCTGTCCGAATCATGTTAGTGATTGCCGCATTTTATGATTATGAAATTTGGCAGATGGATGTCAAAACTGCATTCCTGAATGGATTTCTAGAAGAAGAGTTGTATATGATGCAGCCAGAAGGTTTTGTCGATCCAAAGGGAGCTAACAAAGTGTGCAAGCTCCAGCGATCCATTTATGGACTGGTGCAAGCCTCTCGGAGTTGGAATAAACGCTTTGATAATGTAATCAAAGCATTTGGTTTTATACATTCTTTTGGAGAAGCCTGTATTTACAAGAAAGTGAGTGGGAGCTCTGTAGCATTTCTGATATTATATGTAGATGACATATTACTAATCGGAAATGATATAGAATATCTGGATAGCATAAAGGGATACTTGAATAAGAGTTTTTCAATGAAAGACCTCGGTGAAGCTGCTTACATATTGGGCATTAAGATCTATAGAGATAGATCAAGACGCTTAATTGGACTTTCACAAAGCACATACCTTGACAAAGTTTTGAAAAAGTTCAAAATGGATCAAGCAAAGAAAGGATTCTTGCCTGTGTTACAAGGTGTGAAATTGGGTAAGACTCAATGCCCGACCACTGCAGAAGATAGAGAGAAAATGAAAGATGTTTCCTATGCTTCAGCCATAGGCTCTATCATGTATGCAATGCTGTGTACCAGACCTGATGTGTGTCTTGCTATAAGTCTAGCAGGGAGGTACCAAAGTAATCCAGGAGTGGATCACTGGACAGCGGTCAAGAACATCCTGAAATACCTGAAAAGGACTAAGGATATGTTTCTCATATATGGAGGTGACAAAGAGCTCATCGTAAATGGTTACGTTGATGCAAGCTTTGACACTGATTCGGACGATTCTAAATCATAAACCGGATACGTATTTACATTAAACGGTGGAGCTGTCAGTTGGTGCAGTTCTAAACAAAGCGTCGTGGCAGGATCTACATGTGAAGCGGAGTACATAGCTGCTTTGGAAGCACCAAACGAAGGAGTCTGGATGAAGGAGTTCATATCCGATCTAGTGCATCGGGTCCAATGAAAATCTTTTGTGACAATACTGGTGCAATTGCCTTGGCAAAAGAATCCAAATTTCACAAGAGAACCAAGCACATCAAGAGACGTTTCAATTCCATCCGAGATCTAGTCCAGGTGGGAGACATAGAGATTTGCAAGATACATACGGATCTTAATGTAGCAGACCCACTGACTAAGCCTCTTCCACGAGCAAAACATGATCAACACCAAAGCTCCATGGGTGTTAGAATCATTACTGTGTAATCTGGATTATTGACTCTAGTGCAAGTGGGAGACTGAAGGAAATATGCCCTAGAGGCAATAATAAAGTCATTATTTATTTCCTTATATCATGATAAATGTTTATTATTCATGCTAGAATTGTATTAACCGGAGACATAATACTTGTGTGAATACATAGACAAACTAAACGTCACTAGTATGCCTCTACTTAACTAGCTCATTAATCGAAGATGGTTATGTTTCCTAACCATAGACATGTGTTGTCATTTGATCAACGGGATCACATCATTAGGAGAATGATGTGATTGACATGACCCATTCCATTAGCTTAGCACCCGATTGTTTAGTATGTTGCTATTGCTTTCTTCATGACTTATACATGTTCCTATGACTATGAGATTATGCAACTCCCGTTTGCCGGAGGAACACTTTGTGTGCTACCAAACGTCACAACGTAACTGGGTGATTATAAAGGTACTCTACAGGTGTCTCCAAAGGTACATGTTGGGTTGGCGTATTTCGAGATTAGGATTTGTCACTCCGATTGTCGGAGAGGTATCTCTGGGCCCTCTTGATAATGCACATCACTTAAGCAATGCAACAAATGAGTTAGTTGCAAGATGATGTATTACAGAACGAGTAAAGAGACTTGCCGGTAACGAGGTTGAACTAGGTATTAAGATACCGACGATCGAATCTCGGGCAAGTAACATACCGATGACAAAGGGAACAACGTATGTTGTTATGCGGTCTGACCGATAAAGATCTTCGTAGAATATGTGGGAGCCAATATGAGCATCCAGGTTCCGATATTGGTTATTGACCGGAGACGTGTCTCGGTCATGTCTACATTGTTCTCGAACCCGTAGGGTCCACACGCTTAATGTTACGATGACAGTTTAATTATGAGTTTATATGTTTTGATGTACCGAAGGTTGTTCGGAGTCCCGGATGTGATAACGGACATGACGGGGAGTCTCGAAATGGTCGATACATAAAGATTGATATATTGGACGACTATATTCGGACACCAGAAGTGTTCTGAGTGATTTCGAAGAAAACCGGAGTGCCGGAGGGTTACCGGAACCCCCCCCCCCCCCGGAGAAGTATGGGCCTAATGGGCCTTAGTGGAGAGAGAGAGGGGCAGCCAGGGTGGGCCGCGCGCTCCCTTCCCCTCTGGTCTGAATTGGACTAGGAGAGGGGGGCGGTGCCCCCCTTTCCTTCTCACTCTCCCCCTTCCTTTCCCCCTCCTAGTAGGAGTAGGAAAGAGGGGAGTCCTACTCCTACTAGGAGGAGGACTCCTCCTTCTGGCGCGCCCTGCTAGGGCCGACCGGCCTCCCCCCTTGCTCCTTTATATACGGGGGCAGGGGGGCACCTCTAGACACACAAGTTGATCTTCGTGATCGTTCTCTTAGCCGTGTGCGGTGACCCCCTCCACCATAATCCTCGATAATATTGTAGCGGTGCTTAGGCGAAGCCCTGCGACGGTAGAACATCAAGATCGTCACCACGCCGTCGTGCTGACGGAACTCATCCCCGACACTTTGCTGGATCGGAGTCCGGGGATCGTCATCGAGCTGAACGTGTGCTAGAACTCGGAGGTGTCGTAGTTTCGGTGCTTGATCGGTCGGGCCGTGAAGACGTACGACTACATCAACCGCATTTTCATAACGCTTCC
Source organism: Aegilops umbellulata (assembly GCA_032464435.1). Classification (NCBI taxonomy): domain Eukaryota; kingdom Viridiplantae; phylum Streptophyta; class Magnoliopsida; order Poales; family Poaceae; genus Aegilops; species Aegilops umbellulata. The sequence goes on along the minus strand of CP136054.1, from coordinate 365,067,386 downwards.
GCTATCGGTCTACGAGGGTACATAGACAACACTCTCCCCTCTCGTTGCTATGCATCACCATGATCTTGCATGTGCGCAGGATTTTTTTTGAAATTACTACGTTCCCCAACAGATATCGCCATCTCTCGGTTATTATGTTGGCAATGAAAGTATGCCGCTTAAAATATTATTTATCTCTATTTCAAAATCGATCTCTGGCACCTCTACAAATCCCTGCTTCCCTCTGCGAAGGGCCTATCTATTTACTTTTATGTTGAGTCATCACCCTCTTATTAAAAAGCACCGATGTCATTTGCATCCATTACTATTAATTTATATTGGGTATGACTATGACTGGATCTCTTTTACCATGAATTACAATGTTTAGTCAGTCCTTGATCTTTAAAGGTGCTCTGCATTTATGTTTTGCGGTCTCAGAAAGGGCTAGCGAGATATCATCTTGTTATATCATATCATGATTGTTTTGAGAAAGTGTTGTAATCCGAGATTTATTACTATTGCTCGATAGTTGATTATGCCATTGATATGAGTAAACATGAGACCTAAGAGTTATTGTGAATATGGTTAGTTCATAATCTTTGCTGAAAACTTGAATGCTGGCTTTACATATTTACAACAACAAGAGCAAACAAAGTTTGTAAAAGTTTTTCTTTATCAGTTTTAGTTTATCAACTGAATTGCTTGAGGACAAGCAAAGGTTTAAGCTTGGGGGAGTTGATACGTCTCCGTTGTATCTACTTTTCCAAGCACTTTTGCCCTTGTTTTGGACTCTAACTTGCATGATTTGAATGGAACTAACCCGAACTGACGCTGTTTTCAGCAGAATTGCCATGGTGTTATTTATGTGCAGAAACAAAAGTTCTCGAAATGACCTGAAACTTCACGGAGATTATTTTTGGAAATAATAAAAATACTGGGAAAGAATCAAGGCCAGGTGGCCCACACCCTTTCCACGAGGGTGGGAGGCGCGCTTGCCCCCCTGGGCGCGCCCCTGCCTCGTGGGCCCCCTGGAGCTCCACCGACCTCAAATCCAACTCCATATATTCGTGTTCGGGGAGAAAAAAATCATAGAGAAATATTCATCGCGTTTTACGATACGGAGCCGCCGCCAAGCCCTAAACTCTCTCGGGAGGGCTGATCTGGATTCAGTTCGGGGCTCCGGAGAGGGGAATCTGTCGCCATCGTCATCATCAACCATCCTACATCACCAATTTCATGATGCTCACCGCCGTGCGTGAGTAATTCCATCATAGGCTTGCTGGACGGTGATGGGTTGGATGAGATTTATCATGTAATCAAGTTAGTTTTGTTAGGGTTTGATCCCTAGTATCCATTATGTTCTAAGATTGATGTTGTTATGACTTTTCTATGCTTAATGCTTGTCACTAGGGCCCGAGTGCCATGATTTCAGTTCTGAACCTATTATGTTTTCATGAATATATGTGAGTTCTTGATCCTATCTTGCAAGTCGATAGTCACCTACTATGTGTTATGATCCGGCAACCCCGAAGTGACAATAATCAGGAGTACTCCCGATGATGACCATAGTTTGAGGAGTTCATGTATTCACTTTGTGTTAATGCTTTGGTCCGGTACTCTATTAAAAGGAGGCCTTAATATCCCTTAGTTTCCGCCAGGACCCCGCTGCCACGGGAGGGTAGGACAAAAGATGTCATGCAAGTTCTCTTCCATAAGCACGTATGACTATATTTGGAATACATGCCTACATTACATTGATGAATTGGAGCTAGTTCTGTGTCACCCTATGTTATGACTGTTACATGATGAACTGCATCCGGCATAATTCTCCATCACCGATCCAATGCCTACGAGCTTTTTACATATTGTTCTTCACTTATTTACTTTTTCGTTGCTACTGTTACAATCACTACAAAACCCAAAAATATTACTTTTGCTACCGTTACCATTACTATCATACTACTTTGCTACTAAATACTTTGCTGCAGATACTAAGTTATCCAGGTGTGGTTGAATTGACGACTCAACTGCTAATACTTGAGAATATTCTTTGACTCCCCTTGTGTCGAATCAATAAATTTGGGTTGAATACTCTACCCTCGAAAACTGTTGTGATCCCCTATACTTGTGGGTTATCAACATCACCCTTGAGGTGAATACGTTGGGAGGCGAAACTATGAGCCCCTATCTTTCTATGTGTCCGGTTGAAACGTTTTTATCATGTGTATGCGGTGAGTGTTAGCAATCATAGAAGACTATATGATGGTTGAGTATGTGGAGCTCTTACTTAGACTCTGTTGAATAAGTTGAATTGCAATTGCTTTGGTGACTGAGAACATAGGTTGTTGAGTTTCAAGAGAATTGATTGTTTGAACCTTAACATGTGAATTGGTTGCTACTTTAACATGAGAAGTTTCATAAGAAAGAATTGATGTTATGATGCTAGGAAAAGTGATTGAAATTGTCATTGATCAAACTTATGCACTTTGCTAGCATTCACACTTCATAATTTATTTCTCTTATCATTTACCTACTCGGGGACGAGTAGGAATTAAGCTTGGGGATGCTGATACGTCTCCAACGTATCTATAATTTATGAAGTATTCATGTTGTTTTATTATCATTCTTGGATGTTTTACAATCATTTTATAGAAACTTCATATCATTTTTTTGGACTAACCTATTGACCCAGTGCCCAGTGCCAGTTGTTGTTTTTTGCTTGTTTTTTACATCACAGGAAATCAATATCAAACGGAGTCCAAACACCGTGAAACTTTTTGTGGATTTTTTATGGATCAGAACACATCCAATGGGCCAGAGCTGCACCTGGGGGTGCCCCGAGGGGGGCACAACCCACCAGGGAGTGCCTGGGGGGCCAGGCGCGCCCATGTGGGTTGTGCCTACCTCGGTGGCCTCCCGCACCCCCTCTTCACTCTATAAATTCCAAAAACCCTCGGGTTTAACCTAGATCAGAAGTTCCACCGCCGCAAGGCTCTGTAGCCATCGAAAACCATTCTAGACCTCGTTCTGGCACCCTGCCAGAGGGGGGAATCATCATCGGTGGCCATCTTCATTATCCCGGCGGCCACCACGATGAGGAGGGAGTAATCCACCCTCGAGGCTGAGGGTTCATACCAATAGCTATGTGTTTAATCTCTCTCTCTCTCTCTCTCTCTCTCTCTCTCTCTCTCTCTCTCTCTCTCTCTCGTGTTCTTGAGATGTCATGATCTTGATGTATCGTGGGCTTTGTTAATATAGTCGGATCATATGGTGTTTTCCCCGTCTCTATCTTGTTGTGATGAATTGAGTTTTCCCTTTGAGATTTCATTGTTATCGGATTGAATACTTTTATGTATTTGAGAACACCTGATATATGTCTTGCAATTGAATACTCGAGGTGACAATGGGGTATCGTATGTATTCACTTGATATATGTTTTGGCACTCAACTCGCGGATTCCCGAGGTGACATTGGGTAATCTATGCATAGGGGTTGATGCATGTTCTTGTCTTTGTTTCTCTGGTAGAAATCTTGGGGCACTCTTTGAAGTTCTTTGTGTTGGATTGAATGTTACAAATCTGAATTTGCTTTGGTGTTATTTTAGTACGAACTCTTGGTTAGATCGATCAGAAAGAATAGCTTGGTGTTATTTTAGTACGAACTCTAGGATAGATTGATCAGAAAGAATAGCTTTAAGGTGGTTTCGTACCCTACAAACAATTCCGTCTTATGTTCTCCGCTAGATAGGAATTTTGGAGTGATTTCTTCATCGCACTTTGAGGGATGGTTATATGATCCAATTATATTAGCATTGTTGAGAGATTGCACTAGTGAAAGTACGGACCCTAGGCCTCATCTTCAAGCATTGCAATACCGTTTTTGTGCCAGTTTACTATTTGCTATCTTGCTGTTTTTATTTATTCAGATTATAAAAATATATGTTTACCATCATTATTACACTTTTATCACAATCTCTTCGCCAAACTAGTGCACCTATACAATTTGCCATTGTATTGGGTGTGTTGGGGACACAAGAGATTTCTTGTATTTGGTTGCAGGGTTGTTTGAGAGAGACCATCTTCATCCTACACCTCCCACGGATTGATAAACCTTAGGTCATCCACTTGAGGGAAAATTGCTACTGTCCTACAAAACTCTACGCTTGGAGGCCCAACACGAGTCTACAAGAATAAAGTTGCGTAGTAGATAGCATACCCCCGCGCCGGTTGCCGAAATCGTCATTCACCTTGCCGTCCTCGGCATTACTATTGCCTGCCCTGTTATGATACTTTTGTTTCTATTGCGTCGGGTGATACACCGTCGTATCTACTTTTGCAAACACTTTTGCCCTTGTTTTGGACTCTAACTTGCATGATTTGAATGGAACTAACCCGTACTGACGCTGTTTTCAGCAGAATTGCCATGATGTTGTTTTATGTGCAGAAAACAAAAGTTCTCGGAATGACCTGAAACTCCACTGAACATCTAGTTAAAAATAATAAAAAAATCCTTGCCAAAGATGAAGACAAGGGACCCACACCCTGTCCACGAGGGTGGGGGCGCCCCCCTAGGGCGTGGGCCCCCTGGAGCTCCTCCGACGCCAACTCCAACTCTATATATTTGCTTTCGGGGAGAAATAATCGCGTTTTACGATACGGAGCTGCCGCCAAGCCCTAAAACCTCTCGGGAGGGCTGATCTGGAGTCCGTTCGGGGCTCTAGAGAGGGGGATTCGTCGTCGTCGTCATCATCAACCATCCTCCATCACCAATTTCATGATGCTCACCGTCGTGCATGAGTAATTCCATCGTAGGCTTGCTGGACGGTGATGGGTTGGATGAGATCTATCATGTAATCGAGTTAGTTTGGTTAGGGTTTGATCCCTAGTATCCACTATGTTCTGAGATTGATGTCGCCATGACTTTGCTATGCTTAATGCTTGTCACTAGGGCCCGAGTGCCATGATTTCAGATCTGAACCTATTATGTTTTCATGAATATATGTGTGTTCTTGATCCTATCTTGCAAGTCTATAGTCACCTACTATGTGTTATGATCCGGCAACCCCGAAGTAACAATAATCGGGACCACTCCCGGTGATGACCATAGTTTGAGGAGTTCATGTATTCACTATGTGCTAATGCTTTGTTCCAGTTCTCTATTAAAAGGAGGCCTTAATATCCCTTAGTTTCCAATAGGACCCCGCTGCCACGGGAGGGTAGGACAAAAGATGTCATGCAACTTTTTTTCCATAAGCACTTATGACTATATTCGGAATACATGCCTACATTACATTGATGAATTGGAGCTAGTTTTGTATCACCCTATGTTATGACTGTTACATGATGAACCGCATCCGGCATAATTCACCATCACCGATCCAATGCCTACGAGCTTTCCATATACTGGTTTACGCTTATTTACTTTCCCGTTGCTATTGTTACAATCACTACAAAATACCAAAAATATTACTTTGCTTTCATTACTCTTTTGTTACCGTTACCACTGCTATCATATTACTTTGCTACTAAATACTTTGTTGCAGATATTAAGTTATCCAGGTGTGGTTGAATTGACAACTCAGCTGCTAATACTTGAGAATATTCTTTGGCTCCCCTTGTGTCGAATCAATAAATATGGGTTGAATACTCTACCCTCGAAAGCTGTTGCGATCCCCTACACTTGTGGGTTATCATCGGGTCTTCCCATTTTTGTCTCGTACCTTGGACGTACCAAGGTTGCCATTACGACTGCACTTCCAAGCTAGCCAGTTGTTCTCGCCAATGCAGAATCAAGTCATGAGTTGTGTAATGCCTTTCATAGTTCTCGACTTCTCATGCCTGAGCTCTCTGGCCAGCCATTCGTCACTAGTGTTGTGCTTGAAAGACGCGATTGCTTTTACATTTGGGAAGTCTACTATTTGGTTCTACTTCACGAGGAAACGATTCTAGAACTTCCGAATTGATTCTCCTGGCTTCTGCACAACGTGAGCTAGGTTGTCGGCATCTGGAGACCTAGCATAGGTGCCCTGAAAGTTGGCCCAAAACTCGTGCTCATGGTCATCCCATACGCCAATCGAGTTCTCGGGTGCACTGTTAAGCCAATGTCGGGTCAGGCCCTTTAATTTTAATAGCATGTACTTGATGACATGAAAGTCATCTTCGCCTTCCATATGTCTTGCCACAAGGAAATCCTCAATCCACACCGCGGGGTCCGTTGTCCTTTCGTATTGCTCGATTTTATGGGATTAAACCCTTCAGGTAACTGTTGTTCCATGACCTCATCCGTGAAGCACTTGGGTGAGTAGCTCCTTGGACACATGTAGTGGTGTGGCATACGTCTGATAAGGTTATGGTGCGATCACAGGTGTAATCACCAACATCGCCATTCTTAGCCAGCCAAACCAAATGTCCCGTCTGTCTAGCTGGTGGGCGCTTCCTAGACTTGTAGAACGACCAAGGTGGATCCTCTTATCCTTGAGATCGAGCCTCGGGGTAATCCATGGTGGATAATTTCCTCTTCGGCGTCTAGGCGCCTTGGGGGATTGAATTTGCCAATCACTGATCCAAGAACATCGGCCCCTAGTAGGGCAATCAAGGCCCTCTGCCCATTCATGCTTAGAGAGCGTGCTATCCTTGTCTTCTGCATCCATCCCACTTCGCAGATTTCTTCAGGGGTAAGACCGCTTAGCCTTCGCCCGCTGCATCTTCTCCTTGAATATTTTCTCATTTCAAAGGAGTTTGGTCCATATGTCGTTGAGGTAGTCCTCGTTGCCTTTAAGACGCCGAGATCTATTTTTATGCTTTTGGCTGTACTGGTCAATCACTCACACATCTTTTCAAGATGAGGTCCCTCAAGGAGTTCGTCAAAACAGTCATACTCCTCGACTCTAAGGCTTTGATCGGGATCAGGGTTGTAATCTCCATCCTCGGGGTCGTCGCCATCGTCCCCGTTAGCCTTGTCATCGCATATGGTTGTCATCGTCGTCGTTGTGTTCCTTGTCGTTACCAGTGTTACCATTATTGGTGCCGCTGTTGCTCGTGTTACTGTTCTCGGCGCCATTATTATGGCGGCCTTTGCGCTTGCGCTTCAGATTTCCTCCTCCTCCTCCTCCTCCTCCATCCTTGGGGGTGTCTGATGTCTACTACACAACTTGTCCTTGTAGACTCGTGTTGGGCCTCCAAGCGCAGAGTTTTGTAGGACAGTAGCAAATTTCCCTCAAGTGGATGAGCTAAGGTTTATCAATCCGTGGGAGGCGTAGGATGAAGATGGAGTCTCTCAAACAACCCTACAACCAAATAATAAAAATTCTCTTGTGTCCCCAACACACCAAATACAGTGGTAAATTTTATAGGTGCACTAGTTCGGTAAAGAGATGGTGATACAAGTGTACTAATGATAGTAGATACTGATTTTTGTAACAGTAACAATAAAAACAACAAGGTAACGAGTAACAAAATTGAGAACAAACGGTATTGCAATGCTTGAAAACGATGCCTAGGGTCCGTACTTTCGCTACTGCAATCTCTCGACAATGCTAATATAATTGGATCACATAACCATCCCTCGATGAAGAATCACTCCAAAGTTCCTATCTAGTAGAGAATGATAATCCCCAAGTGCAGGGAATCATCGTAGCAATTCCCAAAGGTGGAAGTGATAAGTATGAAGTGTCGAACCCACAAGGAGCTAAAGGTAAGATCAATATTCTCTCAAGTCCTATCTGCCACTGATACGACTCTACGTACACTAAACGTTTGCTTCCAACTAGAAACGAGAAATAAAACTACGTTGTGGGTATGAAGAGGATAACTTTGCATGGCATCGGAGAGCTAAAATATAAAAGTAGGTGTTGTTATCATAAAGTTAGAATATATTACTAAATATTATAAATAGCGAGTGTGGAATAATGATGGGTCGGTGTGCGGAATTATCCTAGGCAATCGTTAACAAGACCGGTAGTCGTCATTGCAATTTCATATGAGGGAGAGGCATAGGCTAACATACTTTCTCTTCTTGGATCATATGCACTTATGATTGGAACTCTAGCAAGCATCCGCGACTACTAAAGATCATTAAGGTAAAACCCAACCATAGCATTAACATATCAAGTCCCATTTATCCCATACGCAACAACCCCCTTACTCGGGTTTATGCTTCTGTCACTCAAGCAACCCACTATAAGCGAATCATGAACGTATTGCAACACCCTAGAGCGGGAATCCCCCACACTTGCGCGACACGGAGGGCACAATAGGACAGCACCAAAATAAAACATACAACTCATACCAATCTAGATCATCAATAAACCCAAAGACAAAGGATATCTACTCAAAACATCATAAGATGGCAACACATCATTGGGTCATAATATGTGGCATAAAGCACCATGTTCAAGTTGAAGGAAATATGCCCTAGAGGCAATAATGAAGTTGTTATTTATATTTCCTTATATCATGATAAATGTTTATTATTCATGCTAGAATTGTATTAACCGGAAACTTAGTACATATGTGAATACATAGACAAACAGAGTGTCACTAGTATGCCTCTAATTGACTAGCTCGTTGAATCAAAGATGGTTAAGTTTCCTAGCCATAGACATGAGTTGTCATTTGATTAACGGGATCACATCATTCGAGAATGATGTGATTGACTTGACCCATTCTGTTAGCTTAGCACTTGATCGTTTAGTATATTGCTATTGCTTTTTTCATGACTTATACATGTTCCTATGAGATTATGCAACTTCCGAGTACTGGAGGAACACTTTGTGTGCTACCAAACGTCACAACATAACTGGGTGATTATAAAGATGCTCTACAGGTGTCTCCGATGGTTCTTGTTGAGTTGGCATAGGTCAAGATTAGTATTTGTCACTCCGATTGTCAGAGAGGTATCTCTGGGCCCTCTCGGTAATGCACATCACTATAAGCCTTGCAAGCAATGTGACTAATGAGTTAGTTGCAAGATGATGGATTACGGAACGAGTAAAGAGACTTGCCGGTAACGAGATTGAACTAGGTATTGAGATACCGACGATTGAATCTCGGGCAAGTAACATACCGATGACAAAGGGAACAACGTATGTTGTTATGCGGTTTGACCGATAAAGATCTTCGTAGAATATGTGGGAGCTAATATGAACATCCAGGTTCCGCTATTGGTTATTGACCGGAGACATGTCTCGGTCATGTCTACATAGTTCTCGAACCCGTAGGATCTGCACGCTTAACGTTCGGTGACGATCGGTATTATGAGCTTATGTGTTTTGATGTACCGAAGATAGTTCAGAGTCCCGGATGTGATCACGGACATGACAAGGAGTCTTGAAATGGTCGAGACATAAAGATTGATATATTGGATGACTATATTCGGACACCGGATGAGTTCCCGGGGTCACCGGATAATTATCAAAGTGTTGGGGGGTTATCAGAACCCCCGGGGGGGACTATTGGGCCTACATGGGCCATAGGGAAGAGGGGAGGCAGCCCACAAGGGGCAGCCGCGCCCCCTCCGTATAGGGAGTCCGAATTGGACTATGGAGGGGCCCCCCTTTCCTTCTCCTTTCCCTCTGCTTCCTTCCCCCTTCCCACTTATATTGATTGCATGTGATGTTTATCCTTTATGCATCTTATTTTGCTTAGTTTGACGGTAGCATTATAAGATGATCTCTCACTAAATTTCAAGGTAAAAGTGTTCTCCCTGAGTATGCACCGTTACGAAAGTTCGTCGTGCCGAGACACCACGTGATGATCGGGTGTGATAAGCTCTACGTTCACATACAACGGGTGCAAGCCAGTTTTGCACACGCAGAATACTCGGGTTAAACTTGACGAGCCTAGCATATGCAGATATGGCCTCGGAACACTGAGACCGAAAGGTCGAGCGTGATATAGTAGATATGATCAACATAGTGATGTTCACCATTGAAAACTACTCCATCTCACGAGATGATCGGACATGGTTTAGTTGATATGGATCACGTGATCACTTAGATGATTAGAGGGATGTCTATCTAAGTGGGAGTTCTTTAGTAATATGATTAATTGAACTTTAATTTATCATTAACTTAGTACCTGATAGTATTTTGCATGTCTATGTTGTTGTAGATAGATGGCCCGTGTTGTTGTTCCGTTGAATTTTAATGCGTTCCTAGAGAAAGCTAAGTTGAAAGATGATGGTAGCAACTACACGGACTGGGTCCGTAACTTGAGGATTATCCTCATTGCTACACAGAAGAATTACGTCCTGGAAGCACCGCTAGGTGCCAAACCCGCTGCAGGAGCAACACCAAATGTTATGAACGTCTGGCAGAGCAAAGCTGATGACTACTCGATAGTTCAGTGTGCCATGCTTTACGGCTTAGAACCGGGACTTCAACGACGTTTTGAACGTCATGGAGCATATGAGATGTTCCAGGAGTTGAAGTTAATATTTCAAGCAAATGCCCGAATTGAGAGATATGAAGTCTCCAATAAGTTCTACAACTGCAAGATGGAGGAGAATAGTTCTGTCAGTGAGCATATACTCAAAATGTCTGGGTATAATAATCACTTGATTCAACTAGGAGTTAATCTTCCTAATTATAGTGTCATTGACACAATTCTTCAATCACTGCCACCGAGCTACAAGAGCTTCATGATGAACTATAATATGCAAGGGATGGATAAGACAATTCCCGAGCTCTTCGCAATGCTAAAGGCTGCGGAGGTAGAAATCAAGAAGGAGCATCAAGTGTTGATGGTCAACAAGACCACCAGTTTCAAGAAAAAGGGTAAAGGGAAGAAGGGGAACTTCAAGAAGAACGGCAAGCAAGTTGCTGCTCAAGTGAAGAAGCCCAAGTATGGACCTAAGCCTGAGACTGAGTGCTTCTACTGCAAAGGGACTGGTCATCGGAAGCGGAACTGCCCCAAGTATTTGGCGGATAAGAAGGATGGCAAGGTGAACAAAGGTATATGTGATATACATGTTATTGATGTGTACCTTACTAATGCTCGCAGTAGTACCTGGGTATTTGATACTAGTTCTGTTGCTAATATTTGCAACTCAAAACAGGAACTACGGATTAAGCGAAGATTGGCTACGGACGAGGTGACGATGCACGTGGGAAATGGTTCCAAAGTCGATGTGATCGCAGTCGGCACGCTACCTCTACATCTACCTTCGGGATTAGTTTTAGACCTGAATAATTGTTATTTGGTGCCAGTGTTAAGCATCAACATTATATCTGGATCTTGTTTGATGCGAGATGGTTATTCATTTAAATCAAAGAATAATGGTTGTTCTATTTATATGAGTAATATCTTTTATGGTTATGCACCCTTGAAGAGTGGTCCATTTTTGTTGAATATCGATAGTAGTGATACACATATTCATAATATTGAAGCCAAAAGATGCAGAGTTGATAATGATAGTGCAACTTATTTGTGGCACTGCCGTTTGGGTCATATTGGTGTAAAGCGCATGAAGAAATTCCATTCTGATGGACTTTTGGAATCACTTGATTATGAATCACTTGGTACTTGCGAACCATGCCTCATGGGCAAGATGACTAAAATTCCGTTCTCCGGAACAATGGAGCGAGCAACAGATTTGTTAGAAATCATAAATACTGATGTATGTGGTCCGATGAATGTTGAGGCTCGCGGCGGGTATCGTTATTTTCTCACCTTCGCAGATGATTTGAGCAGATATGGTATATCTAATTGATGAAACATATGTCTGAAACATTTGAAAAGTTCAAAAAAATTCAGAGTGAAGTGGAAAATCATCGTAACAAGAAAATAAAGTTTCTACGATCTGATCATGGAGGAGAATATTTGAGTTACGAGTTTGGCCTTCATTTGAAACAATGCGTAATAGTTTCGCAACTCACGCCACCCGGAACACCATAGCGTAATGGTGTGTCCAAACGTCGTAATCGTACTTTACTAGATATGGTGCGATCAATGATGTCTCTTACTGATTTACCGCTATCATTTTGGGGTTATGCTTTAGAGACGGGTGCATTCACGTTAAATAGGGCACCATCTAAATCCGTTGAGACGACACCTTATGAACTGTGGTTTGGCAAGAAACCAAAGTTGTCGTTTCTTAAAGTTTTGGGCTGCGATGCTTTTGTGAAAAAGCTTCAACCTGATAAGCTCGAACCCAAATCGGAGAAATGTGTCTTCATAGGATACCCAAAGGAGACTGTTGGGTACACCTTCTAACATAGATCCGAAGGCAATACATTCATTGCTAAGAATGGATCCTTTCTAGAGAAGGAGTTTCTCTCAAAAGAAGTGAGTGGGAGGAAAGTAGAACTTGATGAGGTAACTGTACCTGCTCCCTTATTGGAAAGTATTTCATCACAGAAATCTGTTCCTGTGACTCCTACACCAATTAGTGAGGAAGCTAATGATGATGATCATGTAACTTCAGATCAAGTTACTGTCGAACCTTGTAGGTCAACCAGAGTAAGATCTGCACCAAAGTGGTACGGTAATCCTATTCTGGAGGTCATGTTACTTGACCATGAAGAACCTACGAAGTATGAGGAAGTGATGATGAGCCCAGATTCCGCAAAATGGCTTGAGGCCATGAAATCTGAGATGGGATCCATGTATGAGAACAAAGTGTGGACTTTGGTTGACTTGCCCGATGATCAGCAAGCCCTCGAGAATAAATGGATCTTCAAGAAGAAAACTGACGTTGACGGTAATGTTACTGTCTACAAAGCTCGACTTGTTGCGAAAGGTTTTCGACAAGTTCAAGGAGTTGACTATGATGAGACCTTCTCACCGGTAGCAATGCTTAAGTCTGTCTGAATCATGTTAGCAATTGCTGCATTTTATGGTTATGAAATTTGGCAAATGGATGTAAAGACTGCATTCCTGAATGGATTTCTGGAAGAAGGGTTGTATATGATGCAACCTGAAGGTTTTATCGATCCAAAGGATGCTAACAAAGTGTGCAAGCTCCAGCGATCCATTTATGGACTGGTGCAAGCATCTCGGAGTTGGAATAAACGTTTTGATAGTGTGACCAAAGCATATGGTTTTATACATATTTTTTGGAGAAGCCTGTATTTGCAAGAAAGTGAGTGGGAGCTCTATAGCATTTCTAATATTATATGTGGATGACATATTGTTGATTGGAAATGATATAGAATTTCTGGATAGCATAAAAGGATACTTGAACAAGAGTTTTTCAATGAAAGACCTCGGTGAAGCTACTTATATATTAGGCATCAAGATCTATAGAGATAGATCAAGACACTTAATTGGACTTTCACAAAGCACATACCTTGATAAAGTTTTGAAGAAGTTCAAAATGGATCAAGCAAAGAAAGGGTTCTTGCCTGTGTTACAAGGTGTGAAGTTGAGTCAGACTCAATGCCCGACCACTGCAGAAGATAGAGAGAAAATGAAAGGTGTTCCCTATGCTTCAGCCATAGGCTCTATCATGTATGCAATGCTATGTACCAAAGCTGATGTGTGTCTTGCTATTAATTTAGCAGGGAGGTACCAAAGTAATCCAGGAGTGGATCACTGGACAGCGGTCAAGAACATCCTGAAATATCTGAAAAGGACTAAGGATATGTTTCTTGTTTATGGAGGTGACAAAGAGCTCGTCGTAAATGGTTACGTCGATGCAAGATTTGACACTGATCCGGATGACTCTAAGTCATAGACCGGAACGTATTTATATTGAACGGTGGAGCATTGTAAGTTGGTCCAGTTCTAAGCAAAGCGTCGTGGCGGGATCTACGTGTGAAGCGGAGTACATAACTGCTTCGGAAGCAGCAAGTGAAGGAGTCTGGATGAAGGAGTTCATATCCGATATAGGTGTCATACCTAGTGCATCGGGTCCAATGAAAATCTTTTGTGACAATACGGGTGCAATTGCCTTGGCAAAGGAATCCAGATTTCACAAGAGAACCAAGCACATCAAGAGATGCTTCAATTCCATCCATGATCAAGTCAAGGAAGGAGACATAGAGATTTGTAAGATACATACGGATCTGAATGTTGCAGACCCGTTGACTAAGCCTCTCTCACGAGCAAAACATGATCAGCACCAAGACTCCATGGTTGTTAGAATCATTACTGTGTAATCTAGATTATTGACTCTAGTGCAAGTGGGAGACTGAAGAAAATATGCCCTAGAGGCAATACTAAAGTTGTTATTTATATTTCCTTATATCATGATAAATGTTTATTATTCATGCTAGAATTGTATTAACCGGAAACTTAGTAGATGTGTGAATACATAGAAAAACAGAGTGTCACTAGTATGCCTCTACTTGACTAGCTCATTGAATCAAAGATGGTTAAGTTTCCTAGACATAGACATGAGTTGTCATTTGATTAACGGGATCACATCATTAGAGAATGATGTGATTGACTTGACCCATTCCATTGGCTTAGCACTTGATCGTTTAGTATATTGCTATTGCTTTCTTCATGACTTATACATGTTCCTCTGAGATTATGCAACTCCCGAATACCGGAGGAACACTTTGTGTGCTACCAAACGTCACAACGTAACTGGGTGATTATAAAGGTGCTCTACAGGTGTCTCCGATGGTACTTGTTGAGTTGGCATAGGTCAAGATTAGGAGTTGTCACTCCGATTGTCGGAGAGGTATCTCTGGGCCCTCTCGGTAATGCACAACACTATAGGCCTTGCAAGCAATGTGACTAATGAGTTAGTTGCGGGATGATGCATTACAGAACGACTAAAGAGACTTGCCAGTAATGAGATTGAACTAGGTATTGAGATACCGACGATCGAATCTCGGGCAAGTAACATACCGATGACAAAGGGAACACCGCATGTTGTTATGCGGTTTGACCAATAAAGATCTTCGTAGAATATGTGGGGGCCAATATGAACATCCAAGTTCCGCTATGTTATTGACCAGAGACGTGTCTCGGTCATGTCTACATAGTTCTCGAACCCGTAGGGTCCGCACGCTTAACGTTCGTTGACGATCGGTATTATGAGGTTATGTGTTTTGATGTACCGAAGATAGTTTGGAGTCCCGGATGTGATCACGAACATGACGAGGAGTCTCGAAATGGTTGAGACATAAAGATTGATATATTGGATGACTATATTCGGACACCGGATGAGTTTCGGGGGTCACCGGATAATTATCGGAGTGCCGGGGGGTTATCGGAACCCCTGGGGGGACTATTGGGCCTACATGGGCCATAGGAAGAGGGGAGGCAGCCCACAAGGGGCAGCCGCGCCCCCTCCCTATAGGGAGTCCGAATTGGACTAGGGAGGGGGGCGCCCCCCTTTCCTTCTCCTTTCCCTCTCCTTCCTTCCCCCTTCCTCCTCCTAGTTGGACTAGGAAAGGGGGAGTCCTACTCCTACTAGGAGGAGGACTCCTCCCCCTCCTTGGCGCACCCCAAGGCCAGCCGGCCTCCCCCTTGCTCCTTTATATACGGGGGCAGGGGCACCCTAGAACATACAAGTTGATTGTTTCCAACCGTGTGCGGTGTCCCTCTCCACCATAATCCACCTTGGTCATATCGTCGTAGTGCTTAGGCGAAGCCCTGCGCCGGTAGCTTCATCATCATGCCGTCGTGCTGACGAATCTCTCCCTCGACACTCTGCTGGATCGTGAGTTAGTGGGACGTCACCGAGTTGAACGTGTGGAGATCACGGAGGTGTCGTACTTTCAGTACTAGGATCGGTCGATCGTGAAGACGTACGACTACATCAACCGCGTTGTCATAACGCTTCCGCTTACCGTTTACGAGGGTACGTGGACAACACTCTCCTCTCTTGTTGCTATGCATCACCATGATCTTGCGTGTGTGTACGAATTTTTTTGAAATTACTGCGTTCCCCAACAGTGGTATCAGAGCCAGGTTTATGCGTAGATGTTAAATGCATGAGTAGAACACAAGTGAGTTGTGGGCGATAATAGTCATACTGCTTACCAGGGTGCTAGAGAGGGCCTAGATTGATTTCTCGTAGCTACAGAGGCTTGCGGCGGCGGAACTTCCAATCTAGGTTATTTTCTGAAGGTTTGGGTATTTATTTATAAGAGAGGTTGACATTGAGAACAAGTCAGGGGCCCCACGGGAAGTCCACGAGGCACAGGGGTGCGCCCTAGGGGGGTGGGCACGCCTTCGACCCTCGTGGGGCCCACGGGCCTCCCCTCCGATAACCCTTCGTTCCAGTATTTTTTATATTTTCCAGAAAAATTCTCCGTTGATTTTCATCGCATTCCGAGAACTTTTATTTCTGCACAAAAACAACATCACGGTAGTTCTGCTGAAAACAGCGTCAGACCGGGTTAGTTCTAATCAAATCATACCAAAATCATATAAAACTATTGTAAACATGGCATGAATACTTCATAAATTATAGATATGTTGGAGACGTATCAGCATCCCCAAGCTTAATTCCTGCTCGTCCTCGAGTAGGTAAATGATAAAAGAAATAATTTATGAAGTGTGAATGCTAGCAAGCGCATAAGTTTGATCAATGATAGTTCCAATCACCTTTTCTAGCACCATTATATATCATAATAGTAGCTCAACTCATGAAACTTCTCATGATCAAGTAACAAGCTATTCACATGTTAAAGTATAGATCATAAACTTTCTTGAAAACTAACAAACCGTGCTCTTAGTCATCAAACAATTGCAATTCATCTTATTTGCGGGAAGGGTCTATGTAAGAGCTTTGATTCAGCAAACTCCACATACTCAACTATCATTTAATCTTTCACAATTGCTAACACTCATGTGATATTTATGGGTTCAAAGTTTTAATCGGACACAGAGAAAGATAGGGGCTTATAGTTTCGCCTCCCAACCTTTTACCTCAAGGGTAATGTCAACAATAATAATTTATGAAAACCTACATCCAAGTGGATATATATATACGGATCACTCCAACACAAAGTGCTTGCCAAAGGAAAAAGTGTAAAAAGTAAAGGTGGTGATCACCTAGACTCTTGTATAAGGGTAGAAGATAAAAGTAAAAGATAGGCCCTTCGCAGAGGGAAGCAGAGGTTGTCATGCGCTTTTAT
Source organism: Aegilops umbellulata (assembly GCA_032464435.1). Lineage (NCBI taxonomy): Eukaryota > Viridiplantae > Streptophyta > Magnoliopsida > Poales > Poaceae > Aegilops > Aegilops umbellulata. The sequence continues at coordinate 365,050,369 of CP136054.1, read as the reverse complement.
GGTTGGATGCACAAAATCTTAATGCAAAAGAATGCCACTTTATATTGCCGTTTGTGATAAAGACCTTTATTATGTAGTTTGTCACTTTTATTTCTTTCTTATCACAAGTTCGTATAAAGAATATTTTCTTCGCACTAATAGATCATACATATTTAAGGAGCAATTTTTTTTTGCATGCACCGATGACAAATTACTTGAAGGATCTTACTCAATCCATATGTAGGTATGGTGGACTATCATGGCAAAACTGGGTTAAGGAATGTTTGGAAGCACAAGTAGTATCTCTACTTGATGCAAAGAATTTGGCTAGCATGAGAGGGAAAGGCAAGCTCAACATGTTGGATGATCCAAGACAATACAATGTTTCGGATATAGGAAAACATAACCCATTAAGTTGTCTTCCTTGTCCAACATCAACTTTCAATTCTGCGTTTGCTAACTTTCAATAAGTTTACTACCTATACTTATTATGTGTGAAGTCATTACTCCCCATGTTATAAGCATATGAAACGTATATAAATTTAGATTTATGATATTCAAGTGACCCATTAAGCAAATAGGATATACGTGAAGCGCATGAGTAAATGACAAACTACTCCAAAAGATATAAGTGAAGAACACTGAGTAGTCAAATAATTAACTAGCCATGGGAGGATTCTTTTTCATTCAAGATTTCAGATCCAATGATTTTATTCAAACAACAAGTAAAATTGAAAATACGCTCCAAGCAAAACACATATCATGTGATGAATAAAAAATATGGCTCCGAGTAAGGTATATCGATAGTTTTGAAGAGAAAGAGGGGATGCCTTCCGGGGCATCCCCAAGCTTAGGCGCTTGAGTCTTCCTTGAATATTACCTTGGGATGCCTTGGGCATCCCCAAGCTTAGGGTCTTTCCACTCCTTATTCTCCTCATATCGATATCTCACCCAAAGCTTGAAAACTTCAATCACACAAAACTTAACGGAACTTCATGAGATAGGTTAGTATGATAAAGAGTAAACCATTCACTTTGGTACTGTCAAAGACAAGGTTCATAATTGTTCTCACACAATGCCTAGTGTACCATATCATTTTTATAATTTATATTGATAAATATAAGCCATAGAAACTAAAAAACAAGCAAACTATGCAATGAAAACAGAATCTACCAGAAATAGAACAGTCTGTAATGATCTGAACAGAAACCATACTTCTGCTACTCCAAAAATTATGAAATAAATTGGTGGACGTGAGGAATTTGTTTATTAGTCTGCTGCAAAAATAATCGACTCAAAAGCACTCTTCTGTAAAAAAAGACAGCTAATCTCGTGAGCGCAAAGTTTCTGTTTTTTACAGCAAGATTACATTAACTTTCACCCAAGTCTTCCCAAAGGTCTTACTTGGCACTTTATTAAAACAAAAACTATAAAACATGATTACTATAGTAGCTTAATCATGTAAACACACAAAAACAGTAAGGGTAAATATTGGGTTGTCTCCCAACAAGCGCTTTTTTAATGCCTTTTAGCTAGGCATTATGATTTCAATGATGCTCACATAAAAGATAAGAATTGAAACATAAAGAGAGCATAATGAAGAATATGACTAGCACATTTAAATCTAACCCACTGTCTATGACTAGGGATTTTTGTGAGCACATAATTTATAGGAACAAGAATCAACTAGCATAGGAAGGAAAAACAAGTATAACTTCAAAACTTTAAGCACATAGAGAGGAAACTTGATATTATTGCAACTCCTACAAGCATGTATTCCTCCCTCATAATAATTTTTAGTAGCATCATGAATGATTTCAACAATATAACCATCACATAAAGCATTCTTTTCATGATCTACAAGCATAGAAATTTTACTACTCTCCACATAAGCAAAATTCTTATCATTTGGAATAGTGAGAGCAAACTCAACAAAATAACTGTCATGTGAGGCATAATCCAATTGAAAATTAAAATCATGATGACAAGTTTCGTGGTTAAAATTATTCTTTATAGCATACATGTCATCATAATAATCATCATAGATAACAACTTTGTTCTCATAATCAATTGGAACCTCTTCCGAAATAGTGGAATCATTACTAACTAAAGTCGACACTCTTCCAAATCCGCTTTAGATGATAGTATTATTCATACTCCAAAAGATATAAGTGAAGTTCATGGAGCATTCCACAATTAATATAGACTAACCAATATCCAAGCTCAATATATATAAGTGAAGAACACGAAGCATTCTATAAAACCATACTCAAAAGATTTAAGTGAAGCGCAAAGAACATTCTATAAAGTCATACTCAAAAGATATAAGTGAAGCACATGAATCAATCTATAAATCAATGAAGGGATATCTCATAATAGCATGGTTCTTAAAGAACAAGAAAAATACAAAGGACACAAACCATGTGAACAAAACAAAAACTGAGGTATACCGATAATTGTTGAAGAAGAAAGATGCGATGCCAACCGGGGCATCCCCAAGCTTAGATGCTTAAGTATCCTTAAAATATTTACTTGGGGTGCCTTGGGTATCCCCAATCTTGAACTCTTGCCCCTCTTTATTCTTCTCATATTGATAGCTCCTCGATCTTCGAACACTTCATCCACATAAAACTTTAACAAAAACTTTGTGAGATCCGTTAGTATAATAAAGCAAATCACTACCTTTAGGTACTGTTTCAAACTCATTCCAATTTAATATTAGAACTATATCTACTGTATTCCAACTTCAACATGGTTCATACCCCCCAATACTACCCATAGATTCATCAAAATAAGCGAACAACACATAGAAAACAGAATCTGTCAAAAACAGGACGGTCTGTAGTAATCTGGAAGTTTAGTATACTTCTATAACTCCAAAAATTCTAAAACAAATATGAAAATTTAAAACAATTGTACAGAAGTAATTTGAAAAAAGTTTCAGACCCATTTGACTTTCCAGTAAAAACATAAATTCACGCGCTACAGCCAAAGTTTCTGTTTTTTGTACTGCACAAAGTAATCAAGCAATCTAATCATCCTAAAACCAAAGCTTGACACATTATTTTTATAATAAAATGAATATATACAAGGGGGTAATTATTTTCAGAGAAACTTCCATGAAAAATTCTACATTGTTTCCATGAGCATGAACACAAGTGTTCAAGGTCGACCCTCACTTCTCCAATGCATAACCTTCGAATCACTTCTCTTATTGAAAAACCTTTTAGGCATGAGAGGCAAGTATTTTTTTTGTATTTTCATTCTTTTAAAATTGTTTGTATGTTTCACCCACAACTAAGAAAAACTAAAAAGGAAAAACAAAAACTACTTAGTGAAGAAAGCAAACAAGCATACACGAAAATATCAACCCCACGCTATTGCTCCCCGACAACGGCGTTAGAAAAGAGCTTGATAATCCCCAAGTGCAGGGAATCATTTTAGCAATTCTCAAAGGTGGAAGTGATAAGTATGGAGTGTCGAACCCACAAGGAGCTAAAGGTAAGATCAATATTCTCTCAAGTCCTTTCTGCCACTAATACGACTCTACGTACACCGAACGTTTGCTTCCAACTAAAAACGAGAAATAAAACTACGTTGTGGGTATGAAGAGGATAACTTTGCATGGTATCGGAGAGCTAAAATATAAAAGTAGGTGATGTTATCATAAAGTTAGAATATATTACTATATATTATAAATAGCGAGTGTGCAATAATGATGGGTCGGTGTGCGAAATTATCCTAGGCAATCGTTAACAAGACCGGTAGTCGTCATTGCAATTTCATATGAGGGAGAGGCATAAGCTAACATACTTTCTCTTATTGGATCATATGCACTTATGATTGGAACTCTAGCAAGCATCCCCAACTACTAAAGATCATTAAGGTAAAACCCAACCATAGCATTAACATATCAAGACCCCTTTATCCCATACGCAACAACCCCCTTACTCGGGTTTATGCTTCTGTCACTCAAGCAACCCACTATAAGCGAATCATGAACGTATTGCAACACCCTAGAGCGGGAATCCCTCACGCTTGCGCGACACGGAGGGCACAATAGGACAGCACCAAAATAAAACATACAACTCATACCAATCTAGATCATCAATCAACCCAAAGACAAAGAATATCTACTCAAAACATCATAGGATGGCAACACATCATTGGATCATAATATGTGGCATAAAGCACCATGTTCAAGTAGGGATTACGGCGGGGTGCGGGAGAGTGGACCGCGTAAAAGAGATGAAGATGGTGATGATGATGGTGATGTTGATGAAGACGATCACCGCGACGATGATTTCCCTCCCGATGGCACTCCGGCGCCACCGAGAGAGAGGAGGAGAGGTTCTCCCCCTTGTGCTTCCTCCTCCATGGCCTCACCCTGGATGGGGAGAGGTTCTCTCTCTGGATCTTGGCCCTCATGGAGATGATGGCCCCTCCGGGATCCTCCTCCATGGCCTCCGGTGATGATGGCCCCCTCCGGCAGGGTGCCAGAGAGGGCCTAGATTGATTTCTCGTGGCTACAGAGGCTTGCAGCGGCGGAACTTCCGATCTAGGATATTTTATGGAGGTTTGGGTATTCATAGGAGAGGTTGGCATCGAGAACAAGTCAGGGGGGCCCATGGGAAGTCCACGAGGCACAGGGGCGCGCCCTAGGGGCCCACGGGCCTCCCCTCCGGTAACTCTTCGTTCCAGTTTTTTTATATTTTCCAGAAAAATTCTCCGTTGATTTTCATCGCATTCTGAGAACTTTTATTTCTGCACAAAACAACACCACGGTAGTTCTGCTGAAAACAGCGTCAGTCCGGGTTAGTTCTAATCAAATCATACCAAAATCGTATAAAACTATTGTAAACATGGCATGAATACTTCATAAATTATAGATACGTTGGAGACGTATCAAAGAACATAAGAAGAAATTGTTTGTAGGGTACGAAACCACCTTAAAGTTATTCTTTCTGTTTGATCTATTCAAGAGTTAGTATTAAAACAACACAAAGTTATTCTTTCCTTTCGATCTATCCAAGAGTTCGTACTAAATGACACCATATGATACGCATCAACCAACTCTAATGTCACCTAGATACTCCAATGTCACCACAAGTATCCATGAGTTAATTATACGATACGCATCAAACAATTTCAGATTCACAATGCTCGATCCAACACAAAGAGCCTCAAAGAGTGCCCCAAGATTTCTACCAGGGAAACAAAGACGAGATCGTGCATCAACCCCTATGCATAAATTACCCCAATATCACCTCGGGGATCCGCGAGTTGAATGCCAAAACATATATCAAGTGAATCAATATAATACCCCATTGTCACCACGGGTGTTCATATGCAAGACATATATAAAGTGCTCTCAAATCCATAAAAGTATTCAATCTGATAAGAACGAAATCTCAAAGGGAAAACTCAATTCATCACAATAAGATAGAGAGGAAGAAACACCATATGATCCAACTATATTAACAAAGCCCGCGATACATCAAGATCGTGCCAAATTAAGAACAAGAGAGAGAGAGAGAGAGAGAGAGAGAGAGAGAGAGAGATTAAACACATAGCTACTGGTACAAACCCTTAGCCCCGAGGGTGGACTACTCCCTCATAATCATGGTGGCCATAGGGATGATGAAGATGGCCTTCGGTGATGATTCCCCCTCCGGCAGAGTGCCGAAATGAGGTCTAGATTGTTTTTTCGTGGCTACAGAGGCTTGCGGCGGTGGAACTTCTGGTCTAGGGTTATTTCTGATGGTTTCTCTATTTATAGGATTTTTCAGCGTTGGAATCACGCGAAGATGGGCCTCGAGGTGGGCATAACCCATCTGGGCGCGCCCGGGTGTCTTGTGCTCACCTCCTTCACCTTCTGGTCCTCCCATGAAGCTTCTCGTGCCTCTTTTGTTCCAAAAAAATCGTCAAATGCATTTGGAGAACTTTTATTTCTGCACAAAAAAAACACCAGGTAGTTATGCTGAAAACATCGTCAGTCCGGGTTAGTTCCATCCAAATCATACCAAAACCATATTAAATTGTTGTAAACATGGCATGAATACTTCATCGTCAAATGCATTTGGAGAACTTTTATTTCTGCACAAAAAAAAAACCACCATGGTAGTTCTGCTGAAAACATCATCAGTCCGGGTTAGTTCCATCCAAATCATACCGAAACCATATTAAATTGTTGTAAACATGGTATGAATACTTCATAAATTATAGATGTGTTGGAGACGTATCAGCATCCCCAAGTTTAATTCCTACTTGTCCTCGAGTAGGTAAACGATAAAAGAAATAATTTATGAAGTGTGAATGCTAGCATAGTGCATAAGTTTGATCAATGATAATTTCAATCACTTTTACTAGCATCATAACAACAACTCTTTCTCATAAACTTCTCATGTTAAAGTAGCAATCAATTCACATGTTATGGTTCAAACAATGAATTCTCTTAAAACTCAACAACATATATTCTTAGTCACCAAACAATTGCAATCCAACTTATTCAACAGAGTTTAAGTAAGAGCTTTACATACTCCATCATCATATAGTCTTCTATGATTGCTAGTACTCAAAACATATTTTTAGAACAAATGGCATCCGTCGAACACAGAGAAAAATAAGGGCATAATGTTTTGCCTCCCAACTCATTTATCATAGAGATAATTGTCAACAATAATAATTCACGATCAAATATATTTGACTGGTCATATGTGCCTAGATCTTCCCTCTCCACATGATGCTTGCCAACTAAAGAATAATTGAGGTTGAAATGAGAATGCATACTATTGACTCTTGCATAAAAAAATACTGAAAAATAAAAGATAGACCCTTCGCAGAGGGAAGCAGAGGTCGTCATGCGTTTTTTATTTTTGGATGTCCAAAGTCTGAATGCAAAGGAACGCCACGTTATATTGCCCCTTAAGCAACCTTTATTATGCAGTCCGTCGCTTTTATTACTTTGTCATCACAAGTTCGTGCAATACTCAATTTTTCCTTACAATAAAAGATCAAACATATTTAGGAACAATTTTTATTGCTTTATGCATCGATGACAACTTACTTAAAGGATCGTATTCATCCATAGGTTGTTATGATGAACACTTAAGGCAAGAAACTGGGTTTTAAGCGTTTTCTGATGCCCAAATAGTATTTCTACTTAGTACAAATTTTTGTCTAGCAAAAGATCCTAAGCAAACGCGTTCGTCTCGTGTCCATGTGGACACAAATCGGGTGTAAATACTGATCATAAGTCTGTTCACACGGACAGCGGGCGAGCCTTAGGTTTGTTGGAAGCATTGTGCTAGCACACAACAGAGAAGAGAAGAGCACGCTGGCCACCACTGATCCATGCAACCAAAGGTGTCTCACACCTGTGGCTAGTCTCACACCGTCTCAAGAAAGAAAAAATGCCTCACGATCCACCGTGTCATCCCGACCGCCCACGTGTCGTCTCCTATATCGACTCAGCCCCCAGCCACTGGCCACACGTAGACGTACACGTGGAACCCACCCAACAGCATCACGTCCAATCCACCCCGAAAGAAAAGCATCGGTAGCACTCGAAAGCGTAAAGGAGAAGCCGAGTTTCCTTCGGCACCAAGTCTCGGGAAGTTTCCCCGCACCACGGCACCGCTGACGTCACGCGCCCGCAGCCTCGCCCCCCACGCACCGCGCCCACGCGGACCGCGTCGCTTACATCCGGGCCCCACGCGCCAACGCCCCGCACGCGAGTGACCTAGATAATTCCGTGAGTCCGGAGCACGGAGCACCCCGACCCGGGCTATAAATAGGCGCCCCGGCGTGAGCCCCTGGGGTTTCCGACTTATCTTTCTCCCCTCCTCCACGCCTCTCCCCAACTCTCTATCCAAGTCGACGCGGCGAAGAAATCAGGCGACAAGATTGCGAACGCTAGATATCTGGACCCGATCCGGATCGGGTCGGCCATGACGGTAGATCGGAAGGACGCCGAGGCGGCGGCGGCGGCGCCCTTCGAGATCCCGGCGCTCCAGCCTGGAAGGTGAGATCTTCTGTCCGGTGCCTGCTTCTTGTTAGGGTTTGCTCTGGGGGTTCGAAATCTCTGGGGGATACGGTCCCGGGAGTGTTTTATTTTCTGGTGGCTGGTCGATTTGGGTGCCTGGAGTTGGGAATTGTGGGGTTCGGTGGTCGACTTGGCCGGTCTTGGTGCCAATTTGGGGATTAGGGTTTCAGGTTAGGGTTGTATTGGCAATTGGCGATGAGCCCCCTGATTGGCGCGAATTGGTGTCATCTATGTCCTTTGGATTGGATGCTGCCGCGGGTGATGTGTGAAATCAGAATAAATCAATGAAATTGTTGGTGCTTAAGTAGTAGTAGTAGTAGTAGGTAGAAGAGAAGTTGTTAACTTTAGTCAGTACTATCTCCGCAGAAACGATTGTACCAGTGTTCTGCTCATAGGACCAGGTTTCTTTCCTGGATTAGGAGCGATGTTTATGGCTCCTTAGCATAAAAGTTGTTAAATTCATTCAGTACCATCTCCACAGAATGTTTGTACGAGCATGGGACCATGTATATGTCTCCCTAGGATAAAAAAGTTGTTAACTTCAGTCAATACCATCAGTTTGTATTGCTATCCTACCCTTGCGGTCTGTTTGTTTCCTTGATTAGGAGTGATGTTTATGTTGCATAGCATAGAAGTTTTTAACTTAAGTCAGTACTAAGTTGGCTGGACCTGTGTAACTTGTTCCGTTGTTTCATCCTGTTGTCAAATTGTTGTCTGTTTGTCAATTTTGTTGTTTATCCACTCCAGTCTCTGATATGTTCTGTTTGTCAGTTTTGTTAGTCTCTGATATGTCTTGTTTGTCAGTTTTGTTAGTCTCTGATATGTCTTGTTTGTCAGTTTTGTTAGTTCATCCAGTCTCTGATATGTGTTGTCCTGTTTCTCTTTTCTTTTCGGTAACTAGAACTTGTGGAGCAGAGGAAAGTACCCGGAGTCATGTTCTCGTCAAACCAATAGGTATGCTGCTTTGATCACTCCTGTAAACAGAAGCATGAACTATGACTGAGATGGGTACCTCGCGTTTGACTCTGGAAAAGTCAGCAGAAATAACTGTTTGTGTTTCAGCAGGAAGCAGTAATCTTCCCTGTAATGAATATGCACTCTTGGCGCGGCAAAACCCCAAGGGAGATGCGCCGCCAGTGGCATCTATTCTGCGGTGTGTTTAACCGTTCTATGTCTGGCTGCTCTATCTATTATAGAGCATGTGAGCTATGACTAAGAGTTCCAGCCAACCTTTTGGCCGTTTTGCCTTGTCATTCTAATAGTTGGTTTCATAGTGGCTGCTATTGAACCATTGTCTTGCTGTTGGTTGATGGAATCACTCTCTGGATGTGATCTCATTTGAACTGACTGTAGGTGTTGTTGAACAGTTCTTACTAAGAGTTCCAGCCACTTTCTGGACCGTTTTGCCTTGTCATTCTAATAGTTGGTTTTTGAACCATTGTCTTGCTGTTGTTTGATGGTACCACTCTATCTGGATGTCATCTCACCTAAACTGACTCTAGGTGTTGTTGAACAGTTTTGTAGTGGCTTATTTGCATGTCCTTTTCTGATTTATCATTCTTCAAGTCTAGAAGTCAGGTCTCATCCTGTTCTTTTTTGTCATATCTTGCTACTTAAACACATTTAGGGTTAGGAGCTGATTAGTACTCCCTCTGTAAGCTAATATAAGAGCGTTTAGATTACTATTTTATTATTCTAAACGCTCTTATATTAGTTTACGGAGGGAGTATGATTTAACCTGGTATCCTTTTGAGATGGTACTTCCGTAAGGAAGTTTATATGTCCCTGTTGCTGTACATCTGTTCCTGTGGGGATGGTCTGTTTGTGTACATTTAGTAACAGTTTAGTCGTTGAACAAAATGTTTCTGTGGAGATGGTCTGTGTAGGTGCTTCAAATGTTTTGCGTTCGTTCTTGATTGTACCTTGTGCTTATATTGGGTGAACAAAATCTGAAGTGCGTTCGTTCTTGATTGTATCTTGTGCTTATATTGGGTGAACAAAATCTGAAGAGGATGTAAGGTACTAACTGCTGCCCTGCTCTTTCTTCTACAGGAAAAGGCGACCTCGGAGATCACGTGATGGGCCTAATTCAGTCTCTGAAACGATCAGGCGATGGAAAGAAGTGAACCAACAACTGGAGCATGATCCACAGGGTGCAAAGAGGGCGAGGAAGCCACCTGCAAAGGGTTCAAAGAAGGGCTGTATGCAGGGGAAAGGAGGACCTGAGAATACACAATGTGGATTCCGTGGTGTACGGCAACGTACTTGGGGGAAGTGGGTTGCTGAAATTCGGGAGCCAAATCGGGTGAGCAGGCTCTGGTTGGGAACGTTCCCCACTGCTGAGGATGCTGCCCGTGCTTATGACGAGGCAGCCAGAGCAATGTATGGCGCACTGGCTCGTACCAACTTCCCTGTGCATCCGGCACAAGCTCCTGCTGTGGCTGTACCAGAGGCAATTGAAGGTGTTGTACGTGGTGCTTCAGCATCATGCGAGTCTACTACAACATCAAACAACCACTCAGATGTTGCTTCTTCCTTGCCGCGACAAGCTCAAGCTCCTGAGATTTACTCCCAGCCAGATGTGCTTGAGTCCACCGAATCAGTTGTGCTGGAGTCTGTCGAGCATGACAGCCAACAAGACACTGTTCCTGACGCTGGCTCAAGCATTGCAAGGAGCACATCCGAAGAGGATGTGTTCGAGCCATTGGAGCCTATTTCCAGTTTGCCGGATGGTGAAGCAGACGGTTTTGATATAGAAGAATTATTGAGATTGATGGAAGCCGACCCAATTGAAGTTGAGCCGGTCACTGGGGGCTCCTGGAATGGTGGAGCCAACACTGGCGTGGTGATGGGCCAGCAGGAGCCTCTCTACCTGAATGGCTTGGACCAAGGCATGCTGGAGGGCATGCTGCAGTCTGATTATCCTTACCCAATGTGGATATCAGAGGATCGGGCCATGCACAACCCTGCCTTCCATGATGCTGAGATGAGCGAGTTCTTCGAAGGGTTGTGATCCCCCTTGCGGCGGCCAAACCACGTCTGTGGTGTTTGGTCGGCTTGCCCTTCGGTGTCCGCTGCTGCGCTCCAATGAAGAAGATCAAACGGTGGACCAGATTGGATTCCTCTGCAGAACTAATAAGCTCCTAAGCTAGTTTTTTGTGCTTCGTTTGTAGTTCTGTTAGGCATGGGAACTCTTCTCTGTTTCGATGTTTCTTGTTATAAGAAACCTTGATTGTGCATCACGATCTTTGGAAGGTGGAAAAAGAAAATGTGAAAATGCATTTCCCTGTCCATGTTTTCTTAATTTTTATTTTTTCAGTCTTTTTTAAATACTGTCTGGTTGTACTTACCGCATTTGTGTTCCTTCCCGTCGCTGGAAGGCTGCCGCCAAAACTGTAGTATCCTCTTTTGGGGATTTTGAGGAACTCCAAATTTTCTATCAATAGAGGAAATTATATGTTGTATATCAATAAAATCCAACCATTCAAATAAATCGCCGACAGCCCGATACATAGCACGAAGAAACACTAAAATGCATCTATAGATTCGAAAGAAGTTACAAATCGCATGGAAAACACTAAAACACGTCTATACATATTAGATTTAAAAGTAGTTACAACATCTAATAATTCAGGAGCGAAGGGAGTACAATAAATAAAATAATAAAATTCACATAGGTTTTCCACTGGCCCCTAAGTTGAAAACCCATCCGACAAATTTTCAAACCTATATGGATGCTACATCACTTCCACCATAGTTTGAAAACACATGTCCAATGGACACTCGGGGCCTTTGCTTACAGGGTATAACTTCTGGGTACTCATTCTTTCTCCCGTGGATCAAATGGTTTAGATAGCTTGGGCGCCGTCAAAGGTTAAGTTCTTTGCTTAATCGACGATTCAAGATAGGATATGGACCACCGATTGGTTGGTCAAATGTAGGTATTCAAATCGTACACTTTGTCCCCTTTGTAAGCGAAACAAGAGTCTAGGACACGTCCGTTTCTTCAACCTATACACTTGGGCTTTGTAACGTATCATCGAGAAGCTCCATCTCAAGCATATTGCTTTCGCTTGGCATTTGAAGGAGGCCAAGGAGACCGTCAAGGATTGGTGGGATAATAGGAAGCCAATGGCCTCTCTCAACATATCGATCTCTTGGACCGTCCACAAATGTGTCCCACAGCCGATGTCAACTTTCGGTCACCGCAGGAGGGGACGATTATATTTGCGAGTAACCATTCACATTTTGTTTGAGGATCATTTGTAAAACTCTATTCTCTCCTTAATTAATATCCTCAATATTAAGATGAGGCAAATCTTATGCCTCCATTTCGAAAAGGATAAAAAGATGTGAACCTGGAGGCGGAGACAGAGCAATCGATGGGTACATTCCAGACAATGGCAAAGCGATGCGACAGATAACTGAAAAACAAATTGAATTTAGGTTCATCTTTCTGCTATTCGGAACGCATCCTAAATTACATTGTACATACATGTACCCCAACAAAACACAGGCTAATATGTTGCGTCATCCGATGATCTTCGCGCATATCCGCTAGTCTCCTCCGCCACTGCCTCCCAACCATCGACGATCTTCTCTGCATATGAAGCCTGTGTACATGCCAAGCAGATGTTTAATGTCAACGACAGGTAACAAAATGAACGCTACACGAGGTAACCACTGGACAAAGCAAATGAGTGCAAAATAGGGATGTTTCTGGAGAAACGATTTATGTGAAACTTGATGTGATATCATTTAAACAGCATAGCATGCACGTTCGAATGTTAGTAAGCTGTTGACGACGAATCCTGAATTCAACATCTAAACTGCTATGGGTCATATGTTCGCTGCTCTGAAATGGCGGAGCACCTGGGTCAGCATGTGAGTGGTAGTGTTGGACAAGGATATGTATCTGTCGTCTCCTCGTCATGTATAAGAAACAACCATCTGTGCAATGTGCAAAGTTATCTTCTTTGGAGAAGGACTGGTGTGACCATGCTGGGATCATTGGTGCACAAACCCACGGGAGTGGCAAACATGCAGGCAGCAAAGGCATAGAGAAAATGAAGCGACGATCCAAGGGGTCTAGCATACGGCAAATGAGGTGGCACATGGTTTAGATAAGTTTGACTGTAATAGTTCCAGTGTGTTTTCATGGTATAATGATTCTGTCAGACTACTCTGGTGAATGAATAAAGGCCAAGGTTTCTCGCAAAATTAGTTCCATGTAATAATCAATTATCTAATCACTTAGGACGCTACAGAGCAATGTCATGTAATAGACTCCTAAAAAGGTTTTGTAACTACGATCGTTGGCACAGAGGAAGTGTTTGGACATCTGAAATAGTACCTGGCTTGTAACATATCCTTTCAGCATCTCCAGGAAATCTTCTCTCCTTTCTCTGTCTAATCTGCTGAGTTCAATTTTGTTATTTTCCTGCATAAAGAGTAACCACGATGTAAGATATCTGCCACAAATTTGAAATATCCATACATTGGTCACTGCACCAAAGCAAGTGCTCCTCTAGAAGAGAAAGTGCAGAACAATAAAGACACTGCTTTACAACAAGCTTATTGACGCAATTTTGAGTGAAGCAGAGCTACTGCGGAACTATTTAATATTTTCCACCTACAAGCCAACAAGTAGTAGCCTCTGCTTGGAACAAGATAATTTTCCACAGTTCTGTGTGTATTCCAGTGAATTTCCTGGTCCTAAATGGATCTTCGAGGGAACTATTGAAATAGTTGAGGATTAGGATTCATGCAAACAGGTACTACCTCCTTTCTGGTTTATTAGGCCTGCGCGTGTCCCTAGATTGATAATTTGACCAACATAAGATGAGTTGTATATTCCAAAAATTATACCATTAGAAAGTATACGTTTTGAAGTTTCTAATGATATATTTTTTGTGATATATAACTTGTGTTACGTTGGTCTACTTGTCCACCTAGAGGCACGCGCTGGCCTAATAAACCGAAAAGAAGGTAGTAAATAAGATTATTCATGGTGTGCTCACAAATATTAGAAAGAATTCTACAGAGTAGAATATCAAACATTGTGGAGTAACTCCCGCAGGTACCAAACATGAGCAAAATTTTGGCATGCCAGGTTAGAGTTAATGAGGGCAGGCCTGGCGCAGTGGTGAAGTCCTCCCCACTTGTGCCAAGAGGTCCTGGGTTTGAACCAGCCTCTCTGCATTGCACTTCGCAGGGGTAAGACTAGGTTCCTATAATCCCTCCCCAGACCCCAACTTGTGTGGGTGCTTCTATGCACTGGGTCTGTCCTTCTTTTAAGGTTAGATTTAATGTGTTTACTGATCTATAAAAAAAGCACAGGAAACACCATAAAATGGTTTTACAGCAGAGAGACTAGTAGTTTCCTACCAATATAAAACATCGCTGGAGCGCAATGTTGATAACAAAGTGAACTAGCAACTAGAAACTTCGACACAAACTAGTAGAATGTATCTATTTCAAAGCTGAGCTAACCATTGCAGGAGAATAATTCCTTATGAAGCAAAGAAACTAATGATATCTCATATCATCACACTTTTATGAGCTATAGGTGGTGGTGCTTGCACATCCATTGGACATGACATGCTCATTGCTAGACATGACATCCAATCAGTTTTTCGTTAAGCAAAGTACATGTCAGTTACCTTGATTCTCTCATATTCCCTTAACGCGCAGCACTTAGCATCTTCAGTAGCTCTTATTGTTTCTCTCAGCTCGTGAACTTTCCTTAGCCTAGTTCTATCACCACCAAATACTTTCGATGATGCAGCTTCAAGTTTCTCAATCCTTGATTGTAATGATGCAAGGTCTGACATAAGCGTTTGAACAGTCAATAATGCACTAGCCCGATCAGAAAATGCAGTATGGACAGACAGCATTATCCCCAAATGTTCATGCAAAGTATCCTGCAAAAAATAAACGAGACATGTAACATGATTACTAAATAGCCAGGAGAGACTATAAAACACAATTTGAGGGTTTGAAATAGTACCAGATATTTAACAGTTTGTGTATTCAGATCTCGACATGTCCTGCTAGCTTTGACAGCTGCCGTGGCTACACGTTTGCTGTCAACAGCTCTTATCCTCTGAGATTCATACAATGCCTCCTCAGTCTCAAACTTTGTAAGTTTGACGAATGCCAACCCAAGAGCACCCATTGTGTCACCCATATCTTGCTGAGCCTTGACAAGTGCTTCCGCCTATGGAGAAGAAGCAAACAAAATCAACTCATAAATAACTGTTAAAACTACCTTCAAACATACCATGTGCATACTACCAAAGTACCAATACTTGCTCAAGACTCAAGAGCACCCACCAAAACATTTCACGCACATTTTAGCATGACTTGACTTCTTATTTTTATGTTCAATCCACAGCAATTATTTGCCTCATGCTATCAGGTACACCACGATCTTATGACTACCGGAAGTGGGGTTCTGGGCTCAACTGACATGATCATTCCTCTCCAGTGTCTAAACATAGTGCATATCTTGAAATGGGGAAATTTCCCCTAAAACCAGAAACTATACCATTCAAATAGGACTCTTGACGCACAGCAACCAGAAACCAAAAGAATCTTGGAAATCCACACAATAAACCATAAATGGCCATTACAGAAAGAAGGAAAAGAATTGAATAGGTCACTTTCGAACCATATTAGTACAAGTTGACTGCAGTGAAATGACTCTAAATCAGGATTTCATTACCTCGCCCTTGGCACTTCTCTATTTTATACGTTAAGTGTCAGATCCAGCATTTGAACTAACACCAGCGTCACAGCTTTCATATGAAACCCTATCAATCTCATCCTCCATACAATTATTGTGCTACAGCGCTACATGCATATATGGGTCATGATTTAATTAGTAAGCAGGTAGTATTTGAAGCAACATATTATAACAAGGATCAAAGTAGGACCACAATGTTACCGAAAAATGGATCCCAACCATAATGGTCGTTTGAGTGGTGTATATCGCTTACACTCGCTAATTCTAGAAAAACACAGTGCTGTGCTCCCATATTCACCGACCGGTCGCAAAGGAAATAAAGCGAGCATTTGTCTAGTCAACTAAACCAGCTTTGTGATCCACGACTAATTACACATTAAATAAAGTCATGAACGTGCAAAAGCATTGAACCTTCTTTTTATAGAATTGGACATTTTGCATAGAACGAACAATATGCAAGCTGACACGCCACTCTTATGCACACTCATGTCTGGCTGGCAAGAACTATAAAACAAGTACTCCCTCTGTAAATAAATATAAGAGCATTTAGATCACTAATGCTCTTATATTTCTTCACAGAGGGAGTAATTCATAAGATGGTAGACATCTGTGCTAATTGATTGCCCGGGCATAAGGCACAAATGAGACTAAAACTTGCAGGCTGTTACTTCTGTGTATGTACTCAAGCATGGAGGCCAAGAGGAGAGGGACCTTATTTTCACACACAAAAGTTTCAATTCATTACCACCAATAGCTATCCGAATTGTGATAATTATTGCCCTGCTGTGGTGTGACCAATTTTGCACCTAAGAGCTAAGATGTGTTTCTTCTTCCCTTTCCATATCTTCTTCGCCCATCAGCTCCCATAACTTAGTGATAAACTGACCTTACTAATACGACAAAACCACATCCTACATTAAATGCTTCCATACAGTAGTCCACCTCGCCTGCTTCCAAACTCATCCCAGCTCAGCTTTTGGATGAGGTGGGGGAAGGCAAGTTAGCTTTTATCTTGCATTAGATACAAGCTATTGAGCAAACAACAAGTCGAAGTGGAGGATTCTTGTATCGATCTTTGTGGCCCAAATATCTCCTGAACCCAGTGACAAGCTGATTGAGAAACGCAAGAAACACATCACCTAGATACACACCATTCAGTTGCTCCAAGTGGTACATGGCATTCTGGTTCTTGACAAAGTGACCAAGCACGACACTGCTTAAGATGTATTGATTACACAGTGTTTGAAAAGGAAAAACATTTACAGGAACAATGTTACAATGGGGCGGAAGATTATAACTTTTGTCTTCAAAACGTACAATGACTTGCAATGTCAAGCACAAGTAGAAGCAGCATACTATAACAACTTATAATGTGTTGGTAGTGTATCATCGAGAACATGAAGTTCAGCAGCGTGCTTTATATATTAAGAAAGATGGCCCGAAAATTACCTGCTGCGATGCGCTACTGAGCTGCTGCTCCCAATCCTGCATCTTGTGCTTCTTCTCCAGGAACTCCTTGTCCTCCTCCACGAGTGGTGGCCTCACGCCACCCCAGTCCGTGACCATCGACTGCTTCAGCTCCTTAAATATCCGCAGCAGGTCCCTCCCTCCCTTGGCCGGCTGAACCACGTCCTGCGGCGGGGCCACCGCCTCCTCCCCAAGCAGCTGCCTTGGCAGCCGCGCTGCGCCATCAAGCATCCGCGAGGCAACGTCAGTGCTGCTCGGCAGCGGCATCTTGCCCTCGGCCTGCAGGAACACGCGCAGCTCGTCGCTGGTCCCGATCGCGGGGTGCTCAGCGAGCCGCCACAGGTACCTCTCAAGAGCCGCGCGGCGCTGGGCCACGAACTCGTCGCGCTGCATGACCTGGCTCTCGACGGTGTTCTTGTCCGGGCGCGGGGGCACGAAGTGGCCGCGGAAGGACTCCGCGAGGCGGTCGGCGAGGGTGACGAAGTCGCGGAAGCGGCGGCGGACGGAGTGGCGGCGGTGGTCGCCGCGGCGGGCGCTGGTGACGAGGTAGGAGATGTAGGTGGGGGCGGATCCGGGGACGAGGGAGGTGGCGGCGGCCTCGGCCTCGGTCTCCGGGTCGGAGACGGCGATGTAGGAGTACTCGGACGTCGCAGCGCGCGCGGATCTCGGGGAGGAGGAGGAGGACGCCGAGGCGGAGCGCGGGGAGGAGGCGGCGACGTCGGCGTATGAGGGCGGGTCGACGAAGGAGGAGGAGGCGCGGGAGAGGGGGGAGGCGGCGGGGGCGGGAGGGGAGGCGGGCGAGGAGGAGGAGAGGAGGGGGTCGAAGGTGGAGGCCACGGAGGCGTAGTCGGAGGCGGCGGCGAGGGGCAGCGTCTCCATGTCGCCGTCGGCGGCGCCGGCGGGCGGCGACGAAGACATCATGGCAAGGGTTACGGCGAGGCGAGGCGAGCGTGCGGGTGCCGGAGAGTGGAGGGTGTGGGGATGGGTACGGGAAGACGAAGACCAAGGTTCCGGCGGTTTGTTGCGGTGGGGTTACCGCGTGGTTGGGTTGGGATACGGGAGCGGGACACGCTCACGTGGCCCGTCGTGCCGGGTGCCAACTACGAGCTGGGGTTTGCCGTGCACGCAAGCAAAAGCAAAACAGAATCGCATTGAATTTTAAAGCATTGTACATAAATTTTCACTTGGTATTAAGCTGATTTATCAGACGGTTCACAGCATATAGAGGTTTTTTTTAGGGTTATAGAGGGTTTAATTTGAACAGTTGAAAGATAGCTAGAGATGCATCATTCGCACCACTTCCCGACCTCCTACCATGATATGCATGTACCTGATACCTTGAATAGATGGTTTGGGGAATTTTGCTTTCTCGAGATTCTTCGCTACCTCTCTAAACCAATATTTAAATGTAATATTGAATAACGGGTGGTTACCGTAACTGAAACATTTGTTATTCCTTGTCATCATTTTATCTTGTCTTGTTTATTTTGTTTTGAGTTGTATAGTGCGCTATCATCAATAATGTATCATGCTCTGGCGTAGTAAAATCACCTATGCATGACGGTAAAGTTGTGAGAGAACGGATGTAAGAAAGTACATGATAGTACTAAGTTAAATCTACATAAGAAATGACGTCGTGCTACAAGGATGGTGATAAGGTGTGAAGGGGGTTTACCTGTAAGGCAGCCATGGAGGTGACAGTTATGTCCATAGCCTCTACCCTTGAGGCTAACTAGCGATGGGATGGGCAACCCTAACGTATCTCCACCTCGGACGTGGAGTGAAGTCTGATCGAAACACCATCATTGTCTCAACTTTGAAAGGATCAAGAAAAGGTGTCTAGGGGGGGTGTGATTAGACACTAAGTGTCAAAAGTTGCAGTTTTTAATATTCTTAAGTTTAAGTGGAGTTTAAGCACAAGTTTAACAAACACAATACATGTCAAGCAAGCATGCAATGAGATGTGAGCAGCGGAAAGTAAAGCATGCAACTTGCAAAAATGTAAAGGGAAGGGTTTGGAGTATTCAAATGCAATTGGAGACACGGATGTTTTTGTCGTGATTCCGATAGGTGGTGCTATCGTACATCCACGTTGATGGAGACTTCAACCCACGGAGGGTAACGGTTGCGCGAGTCCACGGAGGGCTCCACCCACGAAGGGTCCACGAAGAAGCAACCTTGTCTATTCCATCATGGCCGTCGCCCACGAAGGACTTGCCTCACTAGCGGTAGATCTTCACGAAGTAGACGATCTCCTTGCCCTTACAAACTCCTTGGTTCAACTCCACAATCTTGTCGGAGGCTCCCAAGTGACACCTAGCCAATCTAGGAGACACCACTCTCCAAGAAGTAACAAATGGTGTGTTGATGATGAACTCCTTGCTCTTGTGCTTCAAATGATAGTCTCCCCAACACTCAACTCTCTCTCACATGATTTGGATTTGGTGGAAAGAAGATTTGAGTGGAAAGCAACTTGGGGAAGGCTAGAGATCAAGATTCATATGGTAGGAATGGAATATCTTGACCTCAACACATGAGTAAGTGGTTCTCTCTCAAAAAATGTGTATTGGAAGTGTAGGTATGTTCTGATGGCTCTCTCGACGAATGAAGAGTGGGTGGAGGGGTATATATAGCCTTCACACAAAATCTAACCGTTACACACAATTTGCCAAACTCGGTGGGACCGAATGGTTAAACTCGGTCGGACCGATTCAGCAAACCTAGCGACCGTTATGATTTTCGGTGGGACTGAGATGCAACTCGGTAGGACCGATATGGTTAGGGTTAGGGAATAACGTAATCTCGGTGTGACCGATTACACAAACTCGGTGGGACCGATTTTGGTAATAAGCTAACCAGAGAGTTGGTCAGGCAAACTCGGTGAGACTGATTACACAAACTCGGTGGGACCGATTTTGGTAATAAGCTAACCAGAGGGTTTGCATTGTAATCTCGGTAGTACCGATTGCTCAAACTCGGTGAGACCGATTCTAGTAATGGACATACACAAAGATCACAATCCCATCTCGGTGAGACCGAGTTCCCTATCGGTGAAACCGATTTGCTAGGATTTGTGGCAGTGGCTATGACATCTGAAACTCGGTGGCGCCGGATAGAAAGAGTCGGTGGGGCCGAGTTTGACTTTTGGTTTAGGTCATATGTGGATGTGGGAAAGTAGTTGAGGGTTTTGGAGCATATCACTAAGCACTTTGAGCAAGCAAGCCATTAAGCAACACCTCATCCCCTCTTGATGGTATTGGCTTTTCCTATAGACTCAATGTGATTTTGGATCACTAAAATAGAAAATGTAGAGTCTTGATCTTGAAGCTTGAGCCAATCCTTTGTCCTTAGCATCTTGAAGGGGTTCCACATCCTCTGGTCCATGCCACTCTATTGTTGAACTTATCTGAAACATACTAGGTAAAAGTGTTAGTCCAACAAGAGATATGTTGACATTAATTACCAAAACCACTCAGGGAGCACTTGTGCTTTCAATCTTCCCCTTTTTGGTAATTGATGACAACATACATCAAAGCTTTAGATAAAGATATAGAGAATAGCAAGTAAAGCTTTGGAAAGACATGTAACATGCATAGGCTCCCCCTACATGTATGCAATCATGTGAATATTGAATATAGGAGCATGTGAATGCATAAGCATGACAGAGTAAGCAATGTGTTACATGTATCTTGGCTATATGCATCAAAGAAAATGATGTGAATGTGAGAAATGTACCTTCATGCTCATGAGTCCTTCTTGCAAACAGTATGTACATCAGCAAGAATTTCTCATTCACATGACTGTGATGCATATACTTATCTTGTGGTCTTGAGTTGGCTTAGGATGGGATGAACCTGCACAAACAAGGTTAAATCACTACATGAATCAGCTACTTTGCCGTCAGCCATGGCGGACGGCAAAGGCATGGATGGCTGACGGCAAAGGTCTTTGCCGTCCGCCGCGGACGGCAAAAGGTGACGGCAAAGTAAGGTACGGCAAAGAGGTACTTTACTTTGCCGTCTGCTTCGAGCGGCTGACGGCAAAGGAGCCTTTGCCATCAGCAGCGGACGGCAAAGAGTGCAGACGGCAATAAGTGCGCTGTTACTCTGTTAGGTGGCTAACGGCAGGCCTTTGCCGTCCGCCGCTGACGGCAAACTTCGGAAGGCCTTTGTCGTCCGCCGTGTGATGTCAGCCGACGTCACTACACGGCAGGCCTTTATCGTCCGCCGCTGTAGGCAAAGTTTTTGCTCTTTGCCGTCCGCGGCGGACGACAAAGCATTTGCCGTCAGCCACTATAGGCAAACTGACCAAATTGGTCAGCCTCCCAGGAAGCACAGCTGCCTGCCACGTGGCCTCTTTGCCATCCGCTGCTGATATTCTTCTCAATGTGCATCACGTCGATGTTGTGTGGGCAAAGGAGGTCTTTGAAGTAAGGCAGATCCCATAAGCATGTTTTGTGAGTCCACGCGTGCTTAGTATTATACCCCTTGAAGTACCCTGGACGTTGTGGATCTGCCTCGAGAGCGTTTAACTGATCCAGGGTCTGTTGGCCTGTCAATGCAGGTGGTGCAGAGTTTTTGACAACTCTACCCCTGATGAAGTTCTTCTTGTCTTTCCTGAACTTATGGCGAGGATCCAGGAACTGTCTATGCATGTCGCAGCAAGAAAACTTGCGACCGTCCTGAAGCCAACGAAACTCAAGAGCTCCCTTGCATGTGGGGCACGGGAACCTTCCATGCACACACCAGCCAACGAATAGCGCATACGCCGACAAGTCATGCGTCGAGTACATGTACCAGACACGCATTATGAAGTTCCGTTTGCTAAAGGCGTCGTATGTCTTGAACCCATTATCCCAGGCTTCTTGCAATTCGTCCTTAAGCGGCTGCATGTACACATTCATATTTTTGCCCGGATAGTTGGGTCCTGGAATTATCAACGTCAGGAAAATGTTCTTTCTTTGCATAATCTTTCCGGGGGGGAGATTGAGTGGAAAGACAAATACGGGCCAACAACTGTATTGGGTTGCCGTCATACCAAACACACTGAACCCATCCGTGCTGATGCCGACTCGAGGATGCCTCGGATCTGCCGCTTTGTCAGCATGTAATTCATCAAACTTTTTCCACGCAACACCATCCGATGTGTGTACCATCATCAGATTCCCATCTGCATCTAGTTCGGTTCTTTTGCCTGTTTTGTGCCATGTCATCTGTCTGGCCGTCTCTTCGACCATGAAAAGACGTTGAAGTCTTGGTACGATTGGCATATACCGAAGAACACTAACGGGGATTTTGGTCTGTGTCTTCTCACCCATACCGTTGTCTACCACAATATACCTGGAAGACTTGCAAATGGGACAATAGTTCAAGTCCGCATAGTCAAGCCTAAACAAGGCACATCCTTTCTCACAGGCATGTATCTTCTCATAGGGCATCTTCAGTGCACGGAGGATTTTGTCCGACTGGTACAGGTTTGCAGGCATTACATGGCCTTTGGGTAGAAAGCGTCCAAATACTGTCATAATTGCGTCATAGCATTCTCTGCCCAAGTTGAACTGAGCCTTCATAGCCATTACTTGTGAGATGGCATCCAACTGACAAAGCTCAGTGTGCTCGTGGAGCGGACGTTTTGAAGACTCCAACATTTCATTGAAGGCCTTTGCAGATTCCTCCATCTCCTCGTCCGAATCCCGAGCATCATCATAGTCTTGCACCATGTTTTCCATCCCGGTACCATGCTCGTCGGTGCGACGACGATCCACCTCAGCTCGGTCACGTTGGGCAGACTCACCATGAAATGTCCACACCGTATAATCAGGCGTAAAACCACTCTTCTGTAGGTGTTTGCCCATTTCAGCCTCTGTCTTCTTTTCCCAATTGCCGCACCGGAAACAGGGGCACCAGGTTTTATTTTGGCCATTTGCAAATGCGGCTTTCACAAACCCCTTGGTTTTTGTGAACCATTCAGCGCTCCATTTGCTCTGACCAGTGTGACCGGTATACATCCACGCACGGTCACTCATCTTGACTTTCAGAGCTACTGGACACACAACAATTATATATGTAATTCACCATGTATATATTCATCGGTTGATCTACTTTGTCAATTTTATTACGTCCATGCAACCTACACTTTAATAGGTAATGATAGGTCCTAATCCCACCCGTGTATGTGTAGATTGGGTTCATTTTCCCATGCTATGCTCCGGATCCGACGCAAAATTTCGGCAGCACCTCCCCGCTGTTCTCCTGATACACGTCTCTGCAATAAACAGAGAGAATGTGTACCCGGAGAACAACAGGGGAGGCACTGACGAAATTTATGCGTCGGATCCGGAGCAAAGCATATGGGAAAACGAACCCAATCTACACATACTCGGGCTGTCCATGGATAGCGTTGGACAATTCGAAAGAATCAAGGTTATAAATATGCAAATGCATGCATATTTATAACTACGACGCTTTCGAACGGGAGACACATATTGGTTACGCATACTGATGATTCAAGACACATATATAGCTAGCTATCAAGTTTCATCGGAATAGAGCAAATAATTAATGGGGGAGGAGGATATGTCATTTGTGCTCACCCACGAATGAAGGGGCAGAGCTCGTCAGACGCACGACGAGGTCGTCGAACACCAAACCTCGGAGCGATGAAACAACTGCACATTTAAAACTACCCGGTCAACACAATTATATATGATGTTTTTCATAACAAAATCGAAGAATATATGACCTAACTAATAATTCACAAATATATGACCCCGCCGGCCTCTGAAAGGCCAAAGAACACCTTTTCGGGAGGTGTCGGGGGTCGGGGTGCCGTGTCGGGGTCGGGGTGCTGTTTCGGGGTCGGGGGGGTCGGGGTGTCGTGTCGGTGTCGGGGTCAGGGGGTCGGTTGTCGGGGTGTGGTGTCGGGGTTGGGGTGTCGGGGTGTGGTGTCGGGGTTGGGGGGTCAGGGGGTCAGGTGTCGGGGGGTCGGGGTCGGGTGTCGGGGTGTCGTGTCGGGGTCGGGGTGTGGTGTCAGGGTGTCGGAGGTCGGGGTCGGGGTGTCGGGGTGGCGTGTCAAGGTCGGGGTGTCGGGGGTCGGGGTCGGGGTGTCGGGGGTCGGGGTCGGGGTGTCGGGGTGGCATGTCGGGGTCGGGGTGTTGGGGGTCGGTGTCGGGGGTCGGGGTCGGGGTCGGGGTGTCGGGCCCGGGTGTCGGGGGTGGCGTGTCGCGGTCGGGGTGTCGGGGGGTCGGGGGTCGGGGTCGGGCTGTCGTGCCGGGGTGTCGGGGTGGCGTGTCGGGGTCTTCTTCTTCTACTACTACTTCTTCTACTTCTTTTCTTCTTCTTCTTCTTTCATCTTTTTTCTAACTTCTTTTCTTTTCTTCCTTTCTTCTTCTTCTACTTCTTTTCTTTTCTTCTTCTTCTACTTCTTTTCTTTTCTTCTTCTTCTACTTCTTCTACTACTTCTACTTCTTCTAAGTCTTTTCTAACACTAACGCTAACACAATCTAGCACTAACAATTAAATAGCAAAAAAAATGAAAAAACAGAAAGAAAAAAAAGTAGTCCCTCACCGGAGCAATGGGACGGTCGGCGGGGGCGGTGACAGGGGGGGCGTCGGGCGGCGGGAGCAGTGGCGGGGGCGGCGCCGAGCGGCGGGTGGGGGGGGCGTCGCCGGGCGGCGGGAGCAGTGGCGGGGACGGCGCCGGGCGGCGGGAGCAGTGGCTGGGGCGGCGCCGGGCGGTGGGTGGGGGGGCGGGGGCGGCTGGGGCGGCGCCGGGCGGCGGGTGGGGGGCGGGGCGGGGCGGGTGCGGGGGTGGCGGCGGGGGGCGGGGGCGGCGGTGGGTGCGGGACGTCGGGGAGGAGAGATGAGAACAGATCGAGTAACGGACAGGGGGATGGGGCCGTTAGGTAGGCCCTTCTTTGTCGTCCGCCTATCTTTGCCGTCCGCCATTATCTCCCTCTGCCGTCCGCTAGCGGACGACAAAGAAGTGGGGCGTTAAGTTTTTTCTAAATGGGCGGGGGGTGGGGGCCACCTCTCTCTTTGCCATCAGCCAGCGGACGACAAAGTTTCTTTGCCGTCAGCTGGCTGACGGCAAAGAGCCGGCTGATGGCAAAGGCCTGTTTTACCATCTGCCATTTCTTTGTCGTCCGCTTTTCGGTAGCTGATGGCAAAGAGCTTCTTTGTCGTCCGCTAGCCGACGGCAAAGAGCTGGCAGATGGAAAAGTAGCTGATTCCAATAGTGAATAACACAGATACACCTGCTGACCAGAGCAAACAAGAGAAACCACAAAAGAACCAAGACTGGGATGACATGTAGAGTGAGTACTAAGTACCACATTGGATATAGACATGTCCCCAAAGGTAAAGATATGCAATAAAATCAGATATTTCCTTCCCTTAGATGTCTTGCTCCCCCTGAATCTAACATGAGATATTGGGAGAAGATAGGGAACAGAAAATCAGAGCAACAGAAAAGAAACAACAGAGCTTGAGCTAAAGCAAGCAAACAAACATGTATTTCCCCTCTTAAAGACATGTGACATCTCTCCTCTTGAACACCAAGCATCTGGGGTCTTTGATGATATTACTTTCTCCTTGTCGAGAAACTCTCTCCCCCTGAGTATTCTCTCTTTCTCCCCCTATAGAAAAGATTAAGCTTTGATGTGATCTCTCTCTCTCCTTTGACATCAATTTCCAAGAAGGGCTCTTCTGGACATGTGATACAAATGGGTTGGTCCTCGAGTCACAGAGCAAAGCAACATGTCTAATATGATGCTGGTAGAGGAAAAGAATCATTGAGTGGAGCTGGAGCAAACAGAAATCAGGAATAAGTGGCAAGTTGGTTTTCCTGTGGTGGAATCGGTGACTCCGAGTTGTGTGCTTCGGTTGCACCGAAAGATTTCGGTTGGGCCGAAGAGAACAAACCGGTGTGACCGAGTTCATCAGAGTGAAACCACTTGTCACCTCAGCTCACTAGACAAGTAAGATCTCACAAGGATATGCAAGGAATTAACTGAAAGATTTGCAATGAATTGGATGCAGAAAATGCAGAACAAAAAGCAAAGAAAAGAAACTAAAAGATCTAGATGAAGTTTTTTTTGTTTGAAGGGGAAACAAATATGCAAGAGACAAATGCAATAACACAGAAAAGAACACAAGAGAACTTCATCTAGAGATGGTCGGCGACAAAGTCACCTATGTTAGAGTATATTGACTTAGGAGTCAAGTGAGAGCACTTGATCATAGGTCATACTCATCGTTTAAGCTCAAAATGGGGTTACCATTTTTCGTTTAAGCATCTTGATATATTCACATCTTGTTGAGTTGCTTTGGCTCATGACTTGGAGTAAAGCTTCTGTAAGATGGAATAACATACCTTGGGGTGGTGGTGTTGATCTTGATCATGTAGTTGAACTTGTGTGGGTTGCTCAAGGTTGATGTAGTTCATCAAGAGTTGGGAGCGCCACTTGGAGTTTGAGTTCATCTACCTACATGGGTTAGCTTTGCAAGGAAGAGCACTTGTGTATCCAAAATGACAATCATGAGACTCAACATAGAATTTCCAAAGGATATGTTTGAATGGTTTTGTGCTTACTTGTCTTCAACCACCATTGTATAGAGACTTGGTGATGTAGATATTGCTCAAGATGTGAGTGAATTGGAATCTCATAGATTTAGATTCAACCAAGTACCTACACGGGTTAGATAACATGCAAGGTGCAAATATATCCAATACATATGAATAGCATCATAAGAGAAATATCAAGGATTAGTCATAGGCTCATGCCCCTCACGTATCAAATGGAGTTCCTACTCCAATTTTGAAGCATCAATGATGTTCAATTCACCTCTCAACCTGAAAAACACTTTCTCATCAAGTGGTTTAGTGAATATATCCGCCAATTGCTTATCGGTGCGAACATGCTTAAGGTTAATGTCCCCTTTTGCAACATGATCTCGAATGAAATGATGACGAACTTCAATATGCTTAGTTCGAGAATGTTGCACGGGATTGTGAGCAATCTTAATAGCACTTTCATTGTCACATAGCAATGGAACATGTTTCACATATATCCCATAATCTTTAAGAGTTTGGGTCATCCAAAGTAATTGAGCACAACATGAACCAGCGGCAATGTATTCCGCTTCGGCGGTGGATAAGGATACCGAGTTTTGTTTCTTGGAAGACCAAGACACAAGAGATCTACCAAGGAATTGACAAGTACCCGAAGTGGACTTTCTATCAACCTTGTCTCCGGCATAGTCTGAATCGGAGTAGCCAACAAGATCAAAAGAGGACCTCTTAGGATACCAAATGCCAAAATTTGGTGTATGGATTAGGTATCTCACTATCCTTTTCACAGCCTTAAGATGACATTCTTTAGGAGCAGCTTGATATCATGCACACATGCACACACTTAGCATAATATCAGGACGAGAGGCACATAGATATAACAATGAACAAATCATAGAGCGATAAACCTTTTGATCAACCGGTTCACCATCTTTGGTCAAATCAAGATGTCCACTAGTAGGCATGGGTGTAGTCATACCTTGCATTCTTGCATATTGAACTTCTTGAATAAGTCCTTGGTGAACTTCGTTTGAGAGACAAAGGTACCTTCCTTAGTTTGCTTGATTTGCAAAACGAGAAAGAATTTGAGTTCACTCATCATAGACATCTCAAACTTCTCCGACATTAGCTTTCCAAATTTCTCACTAAAATGAGGGTTAGTTGAACCAAATATGATATCATCAACATAAATTTGGCACACAAATAGTTCTCCATTAACCCTTTTAGTAAAAAGAGTAGAATCAATTTTACCAATTTCAAAGCCTTTTTCAATAAGGAACTTGGTCAAGCATTTATACCATGCTCTAGGAGCTTGTTTAAGACCATAAAGGGCTTTGTGAAGTTTGTAAACATGATTAGATTTCTTAGGATTGACGAAGCCGGGAGGTTGCTTAACATAAACTTCCTCCTCAATTTTGCCATTTAGAAAAGCACTTTTAATGTCCATTTGGTACAAGGTGATATCATGGTGATTAGCATAAGCAAGTAAGATGCGAATGGATTCAATTCTAGCAACGGGAGCATATGTCTCACCATAGTCCATACCTTCAACTTGTGTGTAGCCTTGGGTGACGAGACGTGCTTTTTTGCGAACCACTTGTCCATCTTCATCTTGCTTGTTGCGAAACACCCATTTGGTACCAATGATGTTGTGGTTGTTGTCGGGCTTCTCGACCAATGTCCACACTTGATTTCTCTCAAAGTTGTGTAGCTCTTCATGCATAGCGTTTATCCAATCCGGATCCCTCAATGCTTCTTCAACCTTCATAGGTTCAATGCTAGAGATGAATGAGTAATGTTCACAAAAGTTAGCTAAACGAGTTTTAGAGCGAGTGATTCTCCCGGTTTGGATTTCATTGTAGATTTGCTCGACGGGATGATCTTTGGCAATTCTTGCTCGAACTCGTGAAAGCTTTTGCTTGGGTCGGGGTGGAACATCCTCTTCATCTTGTTCTTCTTCTTGGCCTTCTTCATTGTTGACGTTGTCGTTCTCTTGTCGTGGTGGAGAAGGAGGTTGTTGATGTTCATCTTGGTGTACTTCCTCGTTTTCTTCATCTTGGCGTGTCCCACTTGTGGATGCTTCCGTATCAACTCTTGGTTCACCTTGTCGTGAGGTAGGAGCTTCCACTTGGACGGACGAGGTACTCTCCTTCACTTCCGTTGGACGAATCTTGCCAATGGACAAGTCTTGAATTGCTTCCGAAGGGTCTTTGTCTCCTACATCAATTGGCAATTGCTCTACTTGTGAGCCGTTAGATTCATCAAACTTCACATCTACCGTCTCTTCAACCTTTCGGGTGAAATTGTTGTAGACACGGTAAGTGTGAGAGTTTGAGCCATAACCAAGTAGAAAACCTTCATGACATTTAGGAGCAAATTTAGAACAACGATGCTTATCAAGAATGTAGCACTTTGAGCCGAATACTCAAAAGTATCCAACTTGGAGTTTGTTACCGGTGAGGAGCTCGTATGCCGTCTTGCCGAGTAGCTTGTGAAGATACAAGCGATTTGTTGCATGACAAGCTGTCTCAACTGCTTCCGCCCAAAAGTGTTTTGGCGTCTTGTACTCATCAAGCATCGTTCTTGCCATCTCGATAAGAGTCCGGTTCTTCCTTTCAACAACTCCATTTTGTTGAGGTGTGTACGTAGCCGAGAACTCGTGTGAAATCCCTTCTTCGTCAAGATAGGTGTCCACATTTGCGTTCTGGAACTCCGTTCCATTGTCGCTCCGGACCTTCTTGATCTTCACGTCAAACTGATTTTGGGCCTTCCTAGCGAAGTTTTTGAAGATCTTTTGGACCTGCGATTTGTCATCAAGAAAGAACACCCATGTAAATCTTGAAAAATCATCAACTATGACTAGACCAAATGAGTTACCACCGAGACTCTTGTAGGCATTTGGACCAAAGAGATCCATGTGAAGTAGCTCGAGTGGTCTTCTTGTGGTCATGATGTTCTTTGCGCGGTGACTTCCTCCAACTTGTTTCCCTGCTTGACAAGCACTAAAAAGTCTATCCTTGTCAAATATGACATCTTTTATTCCAAGGATATGATCACCTTTAATAAGCTTATCAAGATTTCGCATACCAACATGACCTAGTCTTCTATGCCACAACCAGCCTTTAGAAGATTTAGCAATTAAGCAAGTTTTAGGTTGAGCCTTTTTAGTGAAATCAACAATGTAGAGATCTCCTCTACGTATACCGGTAAAGACCATTTTATGATTGTCTCTACGAAACACTTGGCAATCTACTTCAGTGAATAAGACATTGAAACCGAAATCCGCAAGTCTAGAAATTGAAAGTAAATTGTATCCAAGGGATTCAACGAGCATGACATTTTGTATGGAGCTATCATGTGAGATGGCCACCTTACCAAGGCCAACCACCTTACCCTTTGAATTATCACCAAAAGTGACATATTTTCGAGGTCCGTCGTTTTCAGCAAGCTCAAGAAACATATCTTCATCTCCGGTCATATGATCAGTACATCCACTATCAAGGGCCCATTCCTTTCCTCCAGCCATGTAGCCGCGAAGATTTGCCATAAGACCAAAATGCCTCATTGCATCATCAAGATCATAGTCACTATCATCATCTTCATCATAGTATCCATGTTCAACATCATCTCGTGATTGATCAATTCCTAGAGAGGGTAATTCATTAGATAAATGATCATCACAATGGTTACCTTTATGAATTCTAATAGCTTCGTATATGATATCGCTAATGATTCCAACATTTCCTTTAGCACGCATGAGATTGGTAAGCTCAAATAGACAATCACCAAAGCTAGGATCACTAGAGTTCATCTTACTCAAGGTAATAGACTTATGGAGAATTTCGTCTAAATTTTTCAAGGAATAATCTGGAAATCGTTCCTCAAGAAATTTCCATATAGTATAGGCACAATAAAGAGTAGGCAAACTAGCAATCAAATTTTTGGGCAATCCTCTTATGATAAGATTGATGGTTCTAAGATTGCGAATCATGTCAATATCTTCTTCGGGTGAGAGATGCAAGGGATCAATATGAGGTGCACAAGGGCTAGTAATGTACTTGTTCAAATGATATTCATTGAAAATCTCAAGCATTTCATTTTTCCACTCATGAAAATACTCTCCATCAAGAATAGGCACTCTATGTCTATGACTCCCCAAAGTAGACACATTCATCTTCCTCCAATGGTGTTTAAACCAAGGCAATGGAGACCAAAGCTCTGATACCAATTGAAAGGATCGAGAAGAGGTGTCTAGAGGGGGGGTGATTAGACACTAAGTGCCAAAAGTTGCAGTTTTTAATATTCTAAGTTTAAGTGGAGTTTAAGCACAAGTTTAACAAACACAATACATGTCAAGCAAGCATGCAATGAGTATATGAGCAGCGAAAAGTAAAGCATGCAACTTGCAAGAATGTAAAGGGAAGGGTTTGGAGTATTCAAACGCAATTGGAGACACAAATGTTTTTGTCGTGATTCCGATAGGTGGTGCTATCGTACATCCACGTTGATGGAGACTTCAACCCACGGAGGGTAAAGGTTGCGCGAGTCCACGGAGGGCTCCACCCATGAAGGGTCCACGAAGAAGCAACCTTGTCTACTCCATCATGGCCGTCGTCCACGAAGGACTTGCCTCACTATCGGTAGATCTTCACGAAGTAGGCGATCTCCTTGCCCTTACAAACTCCTTGGTTCAACTCCACAATCTTGTCGGAGGCTCCCAAGTGACACCTAGCCAATCTAGGAGACACCACTCTCCAAGAAGTAACAAATGGTGTGTTGATGATGAACTCCTTGCTCTTGTGCTTCAAATGATAGTCTCCCCAACACTCAACTCTCTCTCACAGGATTTGGATTTGGTGGAAAGAAGATTTGAGTGGAAAGCAACTTGGGGAAGGCTAGAGATCAAGATTCATATGGTAGGAATGGAATATCCTGACCTCAACACATGAGTAGGTGGTTCTCTCTCAGAAAATGTGTATTGGAAGTGTAGGTATGTTCTGATGCCTCTCTCCACGGATGAAGAATGGGTGGAGGGGTATATATAGCCTCCACACAAAATCTAACCGTTACACACAATTTGCCAAACTCGGTGAGACCGAATGGTTAAACTCGGTCGGACCGATTCAGCAAACCTAGTGACCGTTAGGATTTTCGGTGGGACTGAGATGCAACTCGGTAGGACCGATATGGTTAGGGTTAGGGAATAACGTAATCTCGGTGTGACCGATTACACAAACTCGGTGGGACCAATTTTGGTAATAAGCTAACCAGAGAGTTTGTCATGCAAACTCGGTGAGACCGATTACACAAACTCGGTGGGACCGATTTTGGTAATAAGCTAACCAGAGGGTTTGCATTGTAATCTCGGTAGTATCGATTGCTCAAACTCGGTGAGACCGATTTTGGTAATGGACATACACAGAGATTGTTGGGGAACGTTGGAGAAAATTAAAATTTTTCCTACGGTTTCACCAAGATCCATCTATGAGTTCATCTAAGCAACGAGTCATGGGAGAGAGATTGCATCTACATACCACTTTGTAGATCGCGAGCGGAAGCGCTCAAGGAACGGGGATGAGGTAGTCGTACACGACGTGATCCAAATCACCGGAGATCCTAGCACCGAACGGACGGCACCTCCGCGTTCAACACACGTACGGTCAGCGTAGCGTCTCCTTCTTCTTGATCCAGCAAGGCAAAGGAGAGGTTGGGGAAGATGGCTCCAGCAGCAGCACGACGGCGTGGTGATGGTGGAGCTACAGTACTCCGGCAAGGCTTCGCCGAGCTCTACGGAGGAGGAGGATGTGTTGGAGAGGGAGAGGGAGGCGCCAAGGACCAGGGGTGCGGCTGCCCCCCTCCCCTCCCCCCTTTATATAGCCCCCTAGGGGGGCGCCGGCCCTAGGAGATGCAATCTCCTAGGGGGGGCGACGGCCAAGGGGTGGGGGGGCTTGCCCCCCAAGCAAGGGGGCGCCCCCTTTAGGGTTTCCCCACCCTAGGCGCATGGGCCTCTTGGGGCTGGTTCCCCTTGTCCCATGTAGGCCAAGGCGCACCCCCTAGAGCCCATGTGGCCCCCGAGGCAGGTGGCCCCACCCGGTGGACCCCCCGGGACCCTCCGGTGGTCCCGGTACAATACCGATAACCCCGAAACTTGTCCCGATGGCCAAAACAGCACTTCCTATATATAATTCTTTACCTCCGGACCATTCCGAAACTCCTCGTGACGTCCGGGATCTCATCCGGGACTCCGAACAACATTTGGGTTACTGCATATACATATTTTCACAACCCTAGCGTCACCGAACCTTAAGTGTGTAGACCCTACGGGTTCGGGAGACATGCAGACATGACCGAGACGGCTCTCGG
Source organism: Aegilops umbellulata (assembly GCA_032464435.1). Lineage (NCBI taxonomy): Eukaryota > Viridiplantae > Streptophyta > Magnoliopsida > Poales > Poaceae > Aegilops > Aegilops umbellulata. The sequence goes on along the minus strand of CP136054.1, from coordinate 365,017,199 downwards.
GCAATAACCAACAGCGGGATCTGGATACCCATGTTGGCTCCCACATGCTCCACAATGATCTCATCGGATGAACCACGATGTCAAGGATTCAATTAATCCCGTATACGATTCCCTTTGTCAATTGGTATTTTACTTGCGCGAGATTCGATCGTCGGTATCCCAATACCTCGTTCAATCTCGTTACCGGCAAGTCACTTTACTCGTACCGTAATGCATGATCCCGTGATCAAACACTTTGATCACATTGAGCTCATTATGATGATGCATTACTGAGAGGGCCCGGTGATACCTCTCCGTCAAGCGGAGTGACAAATCCCAGTCTCGATCCGTGTCAACCCAACAGATACTTTCAGAGATACCCGTAGTATACCTTTATAGCCACCCAGTTACGTTGTGACGTTTGGCACACCCAAAGCACGCCTACGGTATCCGGGAGTTACACGATCTCATGGTCTAAGGAAAAGATACTTGACATTGGAAAACTCTAGCAAACGAACTATGCGATCTTATGCTATGTTTAGGATTGGGTCTCGTCCATCACATCATTCTCCTAATGATGTGATCTCGTTATCAATGACATCCAATGTCCATAGTCAGGAAACCATGACTATCTGTCGATCAACGAGCTAGTCAACTAGAGGCTTACTAGGGACATATTGTTGTCTGTTATTCACACATGTATTACGATTTCCGGATAACACAAAGCATGAATAAAGACAATTATCATGAACAAGGAAATATAATAATAATGCTTTTATTATTGCCTCTAGGGCATATTTCCAACAGTCTCCCACTTGCACTAGAGTCAATAATCTAGTTACATTGTGATGAATCGAACACCCATAGAGTTCTGGTGCTGATCATGTTTTGCCTTAGGGAGAGGTTTAGTCAACGGATCTGCGACATTCAGATCTGTGTGCACTTTACAAATTTCTATGTCTCCATCTTGAACATTTTCACGAATGGAGTTGAAGCGACGCTTGATGTGCCTGGTCTTCTTGTGAAACCTGGGATCCTTGGCAAGTGCAATAGCTCCAGTGTTGTCACAGAAGAGTTTGATTGGCCCCGACGCATTGGGTATGACTCTGAGGTCGGTGATGAACTCCTTCACCCAAATTGCTTCATGTGATGCCTCAGAGGCTGCCATGTATTCCGCTTCACATGTAGATCCCGCCACGATGCTCTGCTTGCAACTGCACCAGCTTATTGCCCCACCATTCAAAATATACACGTATCCGGTTTGTGACTTAGAGTCATCCAGATCTGTGTCGAAGCTAGCATCGACGTAACCCTTTACGACGAGCTCTTCGTCACCTCCATAAACGAGAAACATTTCCTTAGTCCTTTTCAGGTACTTCAGGATATTCTTGACCGTTGTCCAGTGTTCCTTGCCGGGATTACTTTGGTACCTTCCTACCAAACTTACGGCAAGGTTTACATCAGGTCTGGTACACAGCATGGCATACATAATAGACCCTATGGCTGAGGCATAGGGGATGACACTCATCTCTTCTATATCTTCGGCCGTGGTCGGACATTGAGCTGAGCTCAATTTCACACCTTGTAACACAGGTAAGAACCCCTTTTTAGATTGATCCATATTGAACTTCTTCAATATCTTATCAAGGTATGTGCTTTGTGAAAGACCTATGAGGCGTCTTGATCTATCTCTATAGATCTTGATGCCTAATATATAAGCAGCTTCTTCAAGGTCCTTCATTGAAAAACTTTTATTCAAGTAGGCCTTAATGCTGTCCAAGAGTTCTATATCATTTCCCATCAAAAGTATGTCATCGACATATAGTATGAGAAATGCTACAGAGCTCCCACTCACTTTCTTGTAAACGCAGGCTTCTCCATAAGTCTGCGTAAACCCAAACGCTTTGATCATCTCATCAAAGCGAATGTTCCAACTCCGAGATGCTTGCACCAGCCCATAAATCGAGCGTTGGAGCTTGCACACCTTGTCAGCATTCTTAGGATCGACAAAACCTTCCGGTTGCATCATATACAGTTCTTCCTTAAGGAAACCATTAAGGAATGCCGTTTTGACGTCCATTTGCCATATTTCATAATCGTAGAATGCGGCAATTGCTAACATGATTCGTTCGGACTTCAGCTTCGCTACCGGTGAGAAAGTCTCATCGTAGTCAATTCCTTGAACTTGTCGATAACCCTTAGCGACAAGCCGAGCTTTATAGATGGTCACATTACCATCCGCGTCTGTCTTCTTCTTAAAGATGCATTTATTTTCTATGGCTCGCCGCTCAACGGGCAAGTCAGTCAAAGTCCATACTTCGTTTTCATACATGGATCCTATCTCGGATTTCATGGCTTCTAGCCATTTGTCGGAATCCGGGCCCGCCATTGCTTCCTCATAGTTCGAAGGTTCACCGTTGTCTAACAACATGATTTCCAAGACAGGGTTGCCGTACCACTCTGGTGCGGAACGTGTCCTTGTGGACCTTCGAATTTCAGTAGGAGCTTGATTGGAAGTATCTTGATCATCATCATTAATTTCCTCTCTAGTCGGTGCAGGCACCTCAGGAACGTTTTCTTGAGTTTCGCCATTTTCCGGTTCAAGAGGTAACACTTCATCAAGTTCAACTTTCCCCCCACTTACTTCTTTCGAGAGAAACTCTTTCTCTAGAAAGGATCCATTCTTGGCAACAAAGATCTTGCCTTCGGATCTGAGGTAGAAGGTATACCCAATAGTTTCTTTAGGGTATCCTATGAAGACGCATTTTTCCGACTTGGGTTCGAGCTTTTCAGGTTGAAGTTTCTTGACATAAGCATCGCATCCCCAAACTTTTAGAAACGACAGCTTAGGTTTCTTCCCAAACCATAATTCATACGGTGTCGTCTCAACGGATTTCGACGGAGCCCTATTTTAAAGTGAATGCGGCAGTCTCTAAAGCATAGCCCCAAAAAGATAGCGGTAAATCGGTAAGAGACATCATAGATCGTACCATATCTAATAGAGTGCGATTACGACGTTCGGACACACCATTACGCTGAGGTGTTCCAGGCGGCGTGAGTTGTGAAACTATTCCACATTTTCTTAAGTGTGTGCCAAATTCATGACTCAAGTATTCTCCTCCACGATCTGATCGTAAAAACTTGATTTTTCTGTCACGTTGATTTTCAACCTCACTCTGAAATTCCTTAAACTTTTCAAAGGTCTCAGACTTGTGCTTCATTAAGTAGATATACCCATATCTACTCAAGTCATCAGTGAGGGTGAGAACATAACGATAGCCACCGCGAGCCTCAACACTCATTGGACCGCACACATCGGTATGTATGATTTCCAATAAGTTGGTTGCTCGCTCCATTGTTCCTGAGAACGGAGTCTTGGTCATTTTACCCATGAGGCATGGTTCGCACGTGTCAAATGATTCATAATCAAGAGACTCTAAAAGTCCATCTGCATGGAGCTTCTTCATGCGTTTGACACCTATGTGACCAAGGCGGCAGTGCCACAAATATGTGGGACTATTGTTATCAACTTTAACTCTTTTGGTATTCACACTATGAATATGTGTATCATCACGTACGAGATTCATTAAGAATAAACCATTAACCATCGGAGCATGACCATAAAACATATCACTCATATAAATAGAACAACCATTATTCTCAGATTTAAATGAGTAGCCATCTCGAATTAAACGAGATCCAGACACAATGTTCATGCTCAAACTTGGCACTAAATAACAATTATTGAGGTTTAAAACTAATCCCGTAGGTAAATATAGAGGTAGCATGCCAACGGCGATCACATCGACCTTGGAACCATTCCCGACGCGCATCGTCACCTCGTCCTTCGCCAGTCTCCCTTTATTCCGCAGCTCCTGCTTTGAGTTACAAATGTGAGCAACTGCACCGGTATCAAATACCCAAGAGCTACTACGAGTACTAGTAAGGTACACATCAATTACATGTATATCACATATACCTTTTGTTTTGCCGGCCTTCTTGTCCGCTAAGTATTTTGGGCTGTTCCGCTTCCAGTGACCACTTCCCTTGCAATAAAAACACTCAGTCTCGGGCTTGGGTCCATTCTTTGGCTTCTTCCCGGCAACTTGCTTACCGGGCGCGGCAACTTCCTTGCCGTCCTTCTTGAAGTTCTTGTTACCCTTGCCCTTCTTGAACTTAGTGGTTTTATTCACCATCAACACTTGATGTTCCTTCTTGATTTCTACCTCTGCTGATTTCAGCATAGCATATACCTCAGGAATGGTCTTTACCATCCCCTGCATGTTGTAGTTCATCACAAAGCTCTTGTAGCTAGGTGGAAGCGACTGGAGGATTCTGTCAATGACCGCTTCATTCGGGAGATTAACTTCCAGTTGAGTCAAGCGGTTGTGCAACCCAGACATCTTGAGTATGTCTTCACTGACAGAGCCATTTTCCTCCATCTTACAGCTAAAGAATTTGTCGGAGACTTCATATCTCTCGACCCGGGCATGAGCTTGGAAAACCATTTTCAGCTCTTCGAACATCTCATATGCTCCATGTCTCTCAAAACGCTTTTGGAGCCCCGGCTCTAAGCTGTAAAGCATGCCGCACTAAACGAGGGAGTAATCATCGGAATGTGACTGCCAAGCGTTCATAACGTCTTGTTCTGCAGGGAGAATAGGTGCGTCACCCAGCGGTGCTTGTAGGACATAATCTTTCTTGGCAGCTATGAGGATGATCCTCAGGTTCCGGACCCAGTCCGTATAGTTGCTGCCATCGTCTTTCAGCTTGGTTTTCTCTAGGAACACGTTGAAGTTGAGGACTACGTTGGCCATTTGATCTACAAGACATATTGTAAATATTTTAGACTAAGTTCATGATAATAAAGTTCATCTAACCAAATTATTTAATGAACTCCCACTTAGATAGACATCCCTCTTCTAGTCATCTAAGTATTACATGATCCGAGTCAACTAGGCCGTGTCCGATCATCACGTGAGACGGACTAGTCAACATCGGTGAACATCTTCATGTTGATCGTATCTTCTGTACGACTCATGCTCGACCTTTCTGTCTTCTGTGTTCCGAGGCCATGTCTGTACATGCTAGGCTCGTCAAGTCAACCTAAGTGTTTGCATGTGTGAATCTGTCTTACATCCGTTGTATGTGAACGTTAGAATCTATCACACCCGATCATCATGTGGTGCTTCGAAACAACGAACTGTCGCAACGGTGCACAGTTAGGGGGAACACTTCTTGAAATTATTATGAGGGATCATCTTATTTACTACCGTCGTTCTAAGTAAACAAGATGCAAAACATGATAAACATCACATGCAATCAAATAATAAACGTGACATGATATGGCCAATATCACATAGTTCCTTTGATCTCCATCTTGGGGCTCCATGATCATCTTGTCACCCGCTTGACACCATGATCTCCATCATCATGATCTCCATCATCGTGTCTCCATGAAGTTGCTCGCCAACTATTACTTCTACTACTATGGCTAACGCGTTTAGCAATAAAGTAAAGTAATTTACATGGCGTTTCTCAATGACACGCAGGTCATACAAAAAATAAAGACAACTCCTATGGCTCCTGCCGGTTGTCATACTCATCGACATGCAAGTCGTGATTCCTATTACAATAGCATGAACATCTCATACATCACATATAGATCATTCATCATTCATCACAACTTTGGCCATATCATATCACAAAGCACTTGCTGCAAAAACAAGTTAGACGTCCTCTAATTGTTGTTGCAAGTTTTACGTGGCTGAATTAAGGTTCTAGCAAGAACGTTTTCTTACCTACGTGAAAGCCACAACGTGATTTGTCAACTTCTATTTACCCTTCATAAGGACCCTTTTCATTGAATCCGCTCCAACTAAAGTGGGAGAGACAGACACCCGCCAGCCACCTTATGCAACTAGTGCATGTTAGTCGGTGGAACCGGTCTCACGTAAGTGTACGTGTAAGGTTGGTCCGGTCCGCTTCATCCCACAATACCGCTGAAGCAAGATAAGACTAGTAGCGGCAAGAAAAGTTGACAACATCTACGCCCACAACAAATTGTGTTCTACTCGTGCAATAGAGAACTACGCATAGACCTAGCTCATGATGCCACTGTTGGGGAACGTTGCAGAAAATTAAAATTTTTCCTACGGTTTCACCAAGATCCATCTATGAGTTCATCTAAGCAACGAGTCATGGGAGAGAGATTGCATCTACATACCACTTTGTAGATCGCGAGCGGAAGCGTTCAAGGAACGGGGATGAGGTAGTCGTACACGACGTGATCCAAATCACCGGAGATCCTAGCACCGAACGGACGGCACCTCCGCGTTCAACACACGTACGGTCAGCGTAACGTCTCCTTCTTCTTGATCCAGCAAGGCAAAGGAGAGGGTGGGGAAGATGGCTCCAGCAGCAGCACGACGGCATGGTGATGGTGGAGCTACAGTACTCCGGCAGGGCTTCGCCGAGCTCTACGGAGGAGGAGGAGGTGTTGGAGAGGGAGAGGGAGGCGCCAAGGACCAGGGGTGCGGCTGCCCCCCTCCCCTCCCCCCTTTATATAGCCCCCTAGGGGGGCGCCGGCCCTAGGAGATGCAATCTCCTAGGGGGGGCGGCGGCCAAGGGGTGGGGGGGCTTGCCCCCCAAGCAAGGGGGCGCCCCCTTTAGGGTTTCCCCACCCTAGGCGCATGGGCCTCTTGGGGCTGGTTCCCCTTGGCCCATGTAGGCCAAGGCGCACCCCCTAGAGCCCATGTGGCCCCCGAGGCAGGTGGCCCCACCCGGTGGACCCCCCGGGACCCTCCGGTGGTCCCGGTACAATACCGATAACCCCGAAACTTGTCCCGATGGTCAAAACAGCACTTCCTATATATAATTCTTTACCTCCGGACCATTCCGAAACTCCTCGTGACGTACGGGATCTCATCCGGGACTCCGAACAACATTCGGGTTACTGCATATACATATCTTCACAACCCTAGCGTCACCGAACCTTAAGTGTGTAGACCCTACGGGTTCGGGAGACATGCAGACATGACCGAGACGGCTCTCGGGCAATAACCAACAGCGGGATATGGATACCCATGTTGGCTCCCACATGCTCCACGATGATCTCATCGGATGAACCACGATGTCGAGGATTCAATTAATCCCGTATACGATTCCCCTTGTCAATCGATATTTTACTTGCCCGAGATTCGATCGTCGGTATCCCAATACCTCGTTCAATCTCGTTACCGGCAAGTCACTTTACTCGTACCGTAATGCATGATCCTGTGATCAAACACTTTGATCACATTGAGCTCATTATGATGATGCATTACCGAGAGGGCCCGGTGATACCTCTCCGTCAAGCGGAGTGACAAATCCCAGTCTCGATCCGTGTCAACCCAACAGATACTTTCGGAGATACCCGTAGTATACCTTTATAGCCACCCAATTACGTTGTGACGTTTGGCACACCCAAAGCACTCCTACGGTATCCGGGAGTTACACGATCTCATGGTCTAAGGAAAAGATACTTGACATTGGAAAACTCTAGCAAACGAACTATGCGATCTTATGCTATGTTTAGGATTGGGTCTCGTCCATCACATCATTCTCCTAATGATGTGATCTCGTTATCAATGACATCCAATGTCCATAGTCAGGAAACCATGACTATCTGTCGATCAACGAGCTAGTCAACTAGAGGCTTACTAGGGACATATTGTTGTCTGTTATTCACACATGTATTACGATTTCTGGATAACACAATTATAGCACGAATAAAGACAATTATCATGAACAAGGAAATATAATAATAATGCTTTTATTATTGCCTCTAGGGCATATTTCCAACAGAGATCACAATCCCATCTCGGTGAGACCGAGATCCCTATCGGTGAAACCGATTTGGTAGGGTTTGTGGCAGCAGCTATGACATCTGAAACTCGGTGGCGCCGGATAGAAAGAGTCGATGGGGCCGAGTTTGACTTTTGGTTTAGGTCATATGTGGATGTGGGAAAGTAGTTGAGGGTTTTGGAGCATATCACTAAGCACTTTGAGCAAGCAAGCCATTAAGCAACACCTCATGCCCTCTTGATGGTATTGGCTTTTCCTATAGACTCAATGTGATTTTGGATCACTAAAATAGAAAATGTAGAGTCTTGATCTTGAAGCTTGATCCAATCCTTTGTCCTTAGCATCTTGAAGGGGTTCCACATCCTCTGGTCCATGCCACTCTATTGTTGAATTTATCTGAAACATACTAGGTAAAAGTGTTAGTCCAACAAGAGATATGTTGACATTAATTACCAAAACCACCCAGGGAGCACTTGTGCTTTCAGACTTGCATGAGCATGCAACCTGAATGTCCCCTCCTTTATCTCGCCCACTTCATCCATCCTCTATACTGTCCATGCATCCTCTCTTGAGTGCTAACTTGTCGCCTTCCCCTTCCTTGATTTCTCCTCTCCTCTTCCCACAATACCATTGTGCCATTGTTATCTAGATGGTGCGCCCGTCATTGACAATCTTAGGTGATATACTACGATATCAACATCAAACAATTGCTGCAACAAGCTATTGGGAAATCACTAAGATGAATTTAAGAACATTGTACAAGTAAACGGGTGAGAAGAAAGGGCAAACCAACATCTACATCCAATCATCAAGTCATAAACTGTCAAATCGAGGCTTGATATATATTATGGGAGACAAAATGTATACAGAGTATTATCTCCCAACTGCCTCGAAAATAGTTATGTCTCATTTGTCATTCATTGTCTAGTCAAGGTCTCATCCTTCATGTGCACTCGCACCAGTCTCACTACACCACGCACCAGAATTCCCTACTGGCGTCTGTTGGGAAAAAATCACTATTGCCGACCCACAGTCAGCTAGGAAAATTTCTAACGGACTGCGGATCGGGAAACCTGTGTACACTGACCCGTTGTCGGTCGGGAATGGTACATCATACGCCGTCCAACAGTCGGTCGGGGATTCTATTATGGCCCATGGAACATCGGCTGGTAAATAACCCCGACCAACAGTCGGATGCTAAAGTGGGCCTCGTGCACCAATAGCCAAAAAAATAACGCCAAACCGGCCCAACCTGCGAAGTTTCCCCCCCTCAAAATCACAAGGATGCAACCACCCCACTCTCCATTCGTTCCCTCCTACGAAATCCCTAGATCTCTCATGTTGTTCACGCCGAAGCACCACGCCAGTCAATCCCCACGCCTCCAACCGCTGCCCCATGCCGTCCGGGGCTACCGCCGGTCCATCCCACCGCTGCCCCACGCCGCCCTTCCTATGTAGCACCACCCCACACCGCCATGTCCCTACAGCACAGCCCAACTCCATCCTGCCTCTCTCCGCCGCCGGCTCCACGCCCTCGTGCTCTCTCTCCGGTTGGCCGCCTTTCTCCAACATCCCTGGCTTGACCTCCCCATCTCCACCTTCCAGCTCACGAAGACACACACATCAACATCTCAATCTTCAAACTAGATAATTTTTTACGACAATTATTTTTCAGTTATTTGAAAAACAACAAAAGTGTAATGGTCAAACCCCGGTTGCATGAGACACCATAACAAAAGCATAAGAAGAAACACAAATTTAAAAATCCATTAGAAAGAATATGAGATCATGAGAATGCTTAAAACAATCAAAATAGGATGGTTTACCATAACAGATTTGATAGAAAACACATATCACGATATAGAGGCACACACGCATACCACTGCCACATGGACACATTCACACATGGCCTAGAAGACCGAAGCGTGATCTCTTGTAAGTTGGGGTACAACTACCCTCCTAACTATGACCAGCACATGTTAGTTCTCGTGCTATAACATTGTTTGTGTGTCCGTTAGATTGCCATGTTGGTTATGTATTTAGGTTTTGCTATTGCCCCATCCAGCAAGAAGAGTATATAGTCGTCGGATTATGCGCGGAGATTCGTACTACTTTTCTCTCTCTATGATTTTTCACTATGGATCCTTAATTTTTTTTCTCTCCTCACGCACTTGCATTCGATAGCTTGCTGCTAACGGCTTCCTCGCTCTTATTTTGGATCAGAGAGAGTACTGTACAATATTAGAAGCTTCTTGGAATACGAACCCAAGGATACTTTTGTGGCATATCATGGGGGTGCGCACTGCAATTTCGAGCGAGATGGTTAAAATTAAACCCAAATAACAGAGTGATTTGTGTTATACGTAAAGCGTGAGTATACAACACGGGTGAATTTGAGAAACGCCGCTCACTTTCAGTCCTTTATGCCTAGACAAAGGCCGAGCCAGTTCGATGCGGTGAGCCCACCGGGTGGTGTGCGCAAGGGCGCCGGAACCCAGCGACGTAACGAATGGTGCACCTGGTCCGTGGAAACCAGCGGCGATGCTTCGGATCGGACGGCCGTGACGGGTCCGGCGCATGCCCTGGTTGTGAGTTAATTGCACTGAAGTACCACAATTCGGGCATCACATGCACATTGATACCACGATTGCAAATTTTTGCGTGTCAGTTCCAACATTGGTGTAAGTTTTTGCAATTTAGGCTAAAACACGTATTTATACGTATTAACAGTGTATCTGACCGAGGGGGCACGCCTGTCAGATGCCTATGTGGCAGTTTTTTTGCAAAAAAACCCCTAGCTTTATATGTAATCACGTAAATGCCCATTATTTCGCGGTCAAACCGCTACTGAGAGAGATTTTTTTTATTCGCAAGTTTTCCACGGACTTGTCTGAAAGTTTCCACCGAATTGAACATATAAATAACAGTAACGAAAAGAAATGCGCGGGGAGTATTCGATCCCGCGACCCGGGCGACCTGCAGCCGTAAGGCAGCGCGCGCTAACCACACCGCCACAACGTCGCTGTCGACCGGATATAGGCGTTACGTTTATTATACTAGAACGCACACGCTGGGCCGGCAGCTGGGCCAAGCAAAGGCTGCAATTTTTTTTCCGTTGAGTTACACACTTGCTGCCCTTTTACTCTTCGTTCTTTTTTCCTTTCTTTTAATATTTTTATTTATTTAGATTCGCGAGCTGTTTTCCAAAATCTGGTAAGTTGTTTTCAAAATCACAAGCAATATTTCCAAATTGATGAACTTTATTTAGATGCACCGAGTCGGACTGGTTTGAAAATTACCGCCACTTGAACAAATAAATAAATAAAAATAAAAATCCCGCGCTGACGGGAATCGATCCCGCGACCAGCCGCTCACAGTTCTGCGCCATGTTTCTAAAATTTATTGTGATTACAAAATTATTTTTAATACAAGTTCTGCGCCATGTTTCTAAAATTTAATGCATTTAAAATTATATGTTCATCTTTAAATGCATTGAATGCAAGAATCATTAAGAAACCAGGCAAAAAGTTCTTGAAACACTTCATGTAAAATGTTCACCATAAATTACAAAAAATTCACAGCGCAATATGAAAATGTTCATCATATCTTAAAAATATCAAGATATATTACAAAATATTCAATTTGCATTTAATCACAAGCATTATTTTGAATTTGTTTCAAAATTAATGAACTTTTTCACAAATCAATTAACTTCTTCACAACCAGTGAATTTATCAAAATCAATGAGGTTCTTTGGAAAATCGACAATTTGTTTTCAAAATATATTTGAACACGTTGATTTTAAGAAACACGTTGATTTTTTAAATAAAATTTGAACAGTTTGGATGCATTTCTAATATTTATTATGATCACACAATTATTTTTAATACATTTTGTCTACTTTTCAAGTAACTTCGCATTGAAATTATTATTTTTGAGAAACAAGTAACTGCGCATTGAAGAAAATACAATTAATACACGAGTAACAAAAAAAACTGTGTATTGGGCCTGAGTGAAGAGACATAAAATTTGGGCCATGCGCAGCCTCAGTAAGACCAACTTACGGCCCAAGGTGTTAAAGCGCTTATAAAAGGCATCTCGCCTCATATCGGTCTGCGAATCTCCGTGGCGTCGTGGCTAGCGCGCGCGGCTGTAGTCCTGCAGGTCGCGGGTTCGAATCGTCCTCGAGCGGTATTTTTCGTTTCTGTTATTTATTTGATCAATAAAACGCCCGAAACTTTCAAATAAGTCGTTCGTTTCTGTTATTTATTTGATCAATAAAACGCCCGAAACTTTCAAATAAGTCCGTGGAAAACTTACGAATAAAAAAAATCTCTCTCAGTAGCGGTTTTACCGCGAAAATAATGGGCATTTACGTGATTACATATAAAGCTAGGGGTTTTCTGCAAAAAAACTGCCACATAGGCATCTGATAGGCGGGCCCCCTCGGTCAGATACACTGTCAATACGTATAAATACGTGTTTTAGTCTAAATTGCAAAAACTATGTTGATACTAACACGTAAAAATTAGTAATCGTGGTACCTATCTGCATGTGATGCCCGAATTGTGGTACTTTTGTGCAATTAATTCCCTGTTTGTTCACGGGAGGCTCGCGATTCGTGGCCCCCGGCAGATTCGTCCTGTGGCGGAGGATGCGCCGTCGCTCCTTGCGTGCTCCGCCAGCCCGAGGACGAGGAGGGCGATCCGCTCCGTTGCTGCACGGCGGGGCTCTCGCAGTGACGGGCCCACCTGATGGTCGCTCTGGAGTCTGGAGCTATCGCCGCCGTTCGCCAAGATGCGCGGAGCGCTGCCGTCTGTCGCGTATAGAGCACCTACATGGGCCTCGCCCATCGAGCGGAGCAGCCTTGTTCACGAATAGGCCTTCTCGACTTTAAAAAAATGTTTGCCAATTAAAAAAAATCGATGAATTTGAAAAGTGTTCATGAACTTAAAGAATGTTCACCAGTTTTTAAAAGTACGCGAATTTAAAAAAGTTATTCATGAATTTTCAAAATCTTTACAAATTCAGAAATGTTCATGAATTTAAATATAAACCAAGAATTTGAAAATTGTTCACAATTTATATAAATTAATCTGGATCTTCAAAATCTATTTGTGATTTTAAAAATTTCAAGAAATTTAGAAATTTCACATTTTTTAAATAACACAAATTTGAAAAATTATTATGACTTACAAAAAGAAACAAAAACCAGGAAATCCCAGTTAAAAATAAAGAAACAACACAAAAGAAATCCGGAAAACCTATCTCTATACTACTACTTAAAAATTGAGTAGCGATCCTTTTCCTACGAACACTTCTCAACTGATATTCCCCTGCCCCACCATGTCTCTCCAATGATTTTTTTTCAGCCGGTTTATTAGTCCCTCCACGCTCTTTTTCTGCACCTTCCCTGTATGCTATTTAATTACTTTAATTTACTTACCTTCTACATCAATTTCACCTTTATGCATTTACCAAACTTCTCATCAAACTATAAGGTAAATCACAGGCAGGATTTGCCAAATATTTATTTACACAATCACATTAATATGGGCAGGTAAATCACGAGCTAACTTAGTAAAATATTTATATCTCGTTGCAAACTTGCAATGCACGAGCACTGTCCTCCTAGTGAAAAGAAAAAAAAGAAAACAACCAATAGAAGGTTCCCAAACCAGCCTGGAACCTGATGGTGTTGAGCGCTTCATTCCTAATCGGCCGGCCCATGTTTCATCACTATTTGGCGATCGCAATGATATGTATCGCTATCAAGCTTCAAAATATCGAATATCGGGTTCGTATCGGTTTGACTTTGACATATCGTATGTCGGATATCGGGTGATATAGGAGAAACATGTCTATTTTTTTTACATTATTATTGTTCAAGACATTTGTTTCTTAGTAAAACAAAATGTATGATGTCAATGCTTTAACATGACACTTTTTTTAGAAATGGAACATGACACTTTTAGATTCCTAGTTTATTAACTTATTGATTAAGAAACTATTCAGGAAAGATTCACAAAATCCTCACTCTATGATTAAAAACAATACAATATACATGAATTTGTACGAAACATTGTGCATGACTTTGATAATATATAATGAACTTGTAAATGCATAATCTTATTTCACTTTATTCTAATAAATAATTGTTGTCATCTACATATTGTTCTAATTTGTGGACATATCAGGCTAGATATCGCCATAGCCGTCAATATTTCGGTCCATATAGGATGATATGTTTGAAAATGATATTTACAAAATGGTATGTTATCTTTATATCGGTAGAGCCCCAAAAGTGATATATCGGCCTAGATATCGGTCGTATCGGCCCAGAATTAAAAGGAGTGCTTCTTTTTCTCTCATAGCATAACGCATATCACGAAATTGCGCAAAGAGCGTTATTTAGTGGGTCGGCCCACTCGGTCGCTTTGTATTAATTTAGGTACAGGGGGATGGTCGATCTGTTGCTGGTCCGAGTTTTTTCATAAACTGGGTGAACACATAGACCTTCTAAAAATGTCCAGGAATATTAAAAAATACTCAGAATTTTTGAAAATATTCAAAATTCGTAAAATCTTCACGAAATTTATTTATTTTACTAGCGAATTTCAAAATCACTCCCCTATTTTTTATAGATGTTTGTAAAATCTCGAATGTATGCATTTGTTTAAGAAAAATCACAAATTTCTGAAATACTCCTCAAATTTAAATAGATATTAATGAGCTTTAAAATATTATCATGACTTAAAAATATATTTTTGGATTCCACAAAATGTCATCAATTTATATGATGTTCCAATTTTTTAAAATATAAAATTGTTCCGTATTTTTAAATTTATATATATATATATATATATATATATATATATAACTCAAAGATAATCGAAAGAAAAACATAGGAAAAAGAGAAAAAAAACCGGTCGAATGTTCTGGAACCTTCCCAAAACCTATGGATAAGGGAAGCATGGGCCGGGCCAAATAGTGCGGGATCTACCGAAGGCGCGTTGGGTATGTATCTGCCTCGTCATGCAGTAAACAGGAATTGCTTTGTACGTGTTGTTCGCCGTCTTGCAGCAGCAGGTAGCGGTGGTCTGGGCACGCAGGAGAAAGTGAGGTGCACATGGAGAAAATGAGCCGAGATGAACATGTGTTCGAGGGGATAAAGCTGGGTGGAGGAAGGTGGGCGGTGCGTGGGCCCAATGAACGCGTGGTGCGCGACGAGACAACCGACAGAGGCTGCAATCGGTCACTCAATCTATATCATTTGCAACAGCAAGAAAAGGTTCTTGTCTTTTGGCAGGAAATAGGTTCTTGCCATTTGGTCTTGTTAGATATACGACAAGCAAATCAACATGACCAATAACGAAAAACAAGCAGGCGGGACAAGATTTAATGTGGAAATATATATAGCTCTGGTGACCTAAGTCGATACTGATCCGTGTTTCGGCTGAAGCATTCGGCGACGGGTCTCGCTCCATTCACTCGTTATAAGTTAGCCTTTCTTTTTATACTTGAATTTGGATCACAACATGACAGATCGTCTAACAAAACCGTCTGTCCACAAATAAGCAACATGACAGCCTTTGTAAAGCATCTTCTAGAAAAGGGCGAGGATTTTAGATTCCTAGCCCCGCCAACAAATTCTGATCATTTTCCTCGAGGGAAGAGGCAGATGATCTGCGAGTTTTCTTCTAGAAAAGCGTGCAACTGGTGGCGAGATCGTGCCTGGCGAAGGAACGGTACTTGGCCCCCGTAGGCCGGAGCTTCGCATTACTAGGTACGTAGGTCGCACGTCCCCCGGCCACGCCACGATAAAAACGCCGGCCCGGCCGAGCGTCATGGCGGACGACATATCTGCACTTCCACCTGGCCTCGGCAAATGAGGCTCGCCCGACGTGATGCCATCAAATCAAATCGCTATTGCTTTGCTGCTTTGAAAACACTGCCTCGTTTCTGAACTCTACAGCCACAAACGGCAAACCGGACAACAGATCATAGGTTCAGATTTGTAGTACCAGCGACGTGCTCCTGGCTTCAGGAACAGGCCGTCTCCTCCAGTTTTCGTCGTCGACTAGTGTTGTCTGAGACGTTAGGAGCAGAATTTTCTACGGTGCTTCCGAAAACTTCTCCCGCGAACACGAAATTTCGCACAAAAACGATAGGTACATCACTGAATTTTCCTTCTCCGCGTGACATGAGAGAAGCAACTGGCATGTTTCTAGAAAAAAATAGGACCTCTACTCTAAGCAAGTCTTGAACTGCATGAAAGAACCCACACGGCTCGTCCTGCATTTCGTTGCAATTGCATAGCGGGAGGCCGAACTAAGCTAAGCACGACTATTCCACATTTACAGTATCTCCACTTACAACTGTTCCCAAATGGACCTGACAATTTTTGCATAATAACTTGACAAAAATTTGGCTACCAAGAAAAACTATCTCCACCTAGTACTCCTGTACTACAAGTACGGATCAGAAGTTGAGAAGACCATGGATGTCAGACGCTGCACTGCTTCAGCCCCTTGGGTGTCTGGTGGCCTCCTTTCAGCCGTACCTGCATTCACAAATGAAAATGGCGCTTTTTTCAGATGCTGGTTCAGTATAAGAAAGTAAAAGCTCTCTGCTTTTCAGAAGCGTCCGGTTCATTTTTATAGATGACTTGTTAGAATAGAAGTACTCCGAAAGAATAGAAGTACTCCTTTTGGGTAAACGTATCGGCAGCTACGCGCTAATGACTTCACTTGGCGAGCGAATCGTATTTGGTTCCTCGACCCTCTTTCTCACCGAAAGCACGGACGACAGCCCAGCCTAATGCCTGGTTTGTTCTCAGGAATCACGCCGTCGGATCGGCCGGACAGCAGTATTATCTTCCGTCACGCAAACGTAGAATTTTCAGCAATGGATGACAGTGCAATTTACGGAGAAGTGAAGACGAGGGGGCGAGGGTACTCACGGCCTCCACGTCGATCCGGTAGACGAGCAAGCGGCGGCGCTCGCGGCAGCTGGTCCGGTACGCGACGGCGAGGTGCGCGGCCGCGAGCGACAGGGACAGCAGGAGCATCGGCTCCGGCCCGGCGGCGCCCTTCCCCTGCGGCGCGGCGCCGCGCGGCAGCACGGCGGCCGCCTTGGCCAGCACGTACGACACGGACGCCGCGGCGCTCGCCGCCACCACCCACAGGTACGCGCCTCCTCCTCCCCCGCACACCGTGTACGCGCCTGTCGCCGCCGTCACAAGAAAAAACCCAACCGGTCAGCTCAGCCGTGGCCAAGAAGGAAGGAAACCGAGGTTGCAATGCCAAGAAGTACTCACAGAGGATGAGCAGGGCGCGCGCGGCGGAGACGGCGGGCAGGTCGACGAGGGAGGACCGGAACTCGAACGCCCGCGCCTGGTCGAGCACGGCCGGGAGGAAGGCCCGGTGCGGGAGGTCGGCGCCGGCGTCGGCGCGGAGATGCGCGGAGAGGAGCATGGGCGGGAGGGCGAGGTCGAGGAGCACGACGAGCAGGGGCGGCGCGCAGACGAGCAGCAGCGAGGCGAGCATGGCGACGAGGAAGAAGGCCGTCTTGGCCCACCGCCACGGCCGCGCCCACGCCGGCTCCCCGGCGCCGTGCTTCTGCGCCAGCGCCAGCGCCAGCGGCAGCTTCTTCTCCATGCCCCCCGCGCCGTCGGAGCCTGCGCGCGAGGACGGCGGTCCGTCGTGGGCGGCGCGTCGGGTTGCTGTGGATGGATGGAGCTGTGGTGTGGTGTGGTGGTGGTGATCGCCTGATCGGGCGCTGGGGTTGGTTGGCCGGATTGTTTTAAGGTCGGGGCGGCAGGGCGAGGAAGTGGATAGATGGAGGCAGCTGCGAGCCGGCGAGATGGTTTAGTTTGCTTCGCCGCGTGGAGTCCGACGGTTGATGGGGACGTGGCGTGGTGACTTGCGAGTTTAGTTTGACCCACCCGGCGGCTTCCGCGAGGGTGAAACTGCCCGCGGAGGCCACGATTCCCACCGTGTCACGATGGATGCGCCGTGTAGGTGAGGTGAAGACCGAGGTATCTCTACGACCCTTTCTTGTACGTACGTATGTCTCAATGTGGGAATTCATGTGTACAGTTTTTCTCTTCTTCGGGCGTTATTACAAACAAAACAAAAAATTGCAAAGTGATTAAAGCAGGCCGGTGCAATGGCGCGGAAACACATGGCGTCCATGCGTCACGTACGTTACGTGCGGCGCCGTGAGAGGCGGATCCAAGCCACAAGATCCAGAGGCCGGGACAGACACGTCTGTTACCATACGTAGGCGAACAAGATGCCAATCGGCAGTCTCACACGCGCCGCCCGGCCATCGAGCTCAAGCTTAAATTGGCACGGCGGCCGCCGTCCAGGTCCAGTCACGATCCGGCCGCCCTGCCCAGCTAGCTCTCCGATCTGCCGGTATCTGTCGTATCCGATGATCTGATGCCAACCGTTAGTCGTGAGGTTTCTTAATCCGGCTCTTCTAGTGCGTGACGGCTCGGGCCTTGGAGTTGGAGCGGGGTCGCGTTTGGGCGTTGGCCATTTGGCTGCTGATTAAGAAAAGAAAAACGGCTCTCAAAAAAAGAAAAGAAAAACTGATGGAACTGGCGATGCGTCTTGTGCATTGTGGGCGTCCTTTGTGTACTCAACAATTCCTGCTATAGGCCAGATGATGGGGTTGCCCGAATGAAGCTCGCTAGGTGGATAGAGCTGGCGCGCGTACGGACGACAAGACGACGTTTTCGTGGGTTTCTTGTCTCGTTATCAAGGACCAGGTCAGATAATTAAGCTTCGGTATCATAGAGCCAAAACTGTTTCTAGTGGACCAGCTCAGGGTTGGGAGGCACACCGTGGGATTTACACTATGATGATTATGATGAAACAAGACTCAAGACGTACGGAAGCAGAATTAGAGCAGGCCATGTGCAGCAGACTGGCCAACGGAACCGCAAGCAACTCAAAAACCAAAGGCATGTGAACAGAGAAGCTTTATCTTCTTGTGAGGCTTGCACACAAGGTGTTAATTTCTTCAGTTAACGGATGGCCCAGATCGTCCAAGGACTCAAGATCCGATGGCTCGTGAGGCTCGCCATCGTCCACCCGTTACTGTTCCGTTTCTCTTGTCGTAACCGTTTACTGTCATTGTCGCTGAGCTATATAAGCCAGCTCTCCCCCGTCTGTGTGGGCATGCTTATATCTTGAGGAATTCTTATCAACAACACTTTACAACAATACAACATATTCCTGTTTGATACCCATACTCCTACGATTGTCCGACGAACCCTAATCCCTCATCCGATTCGATCCCGATCCTCTCATGGGGCATGAAAATTGGTATCATGAACCAGTCTGATCCTCGGCGGCGCGCGGAGCGGCATGGAAATTTTGTTCCCCGTCCTTCCCTCCCTTGTTCCTGGCGGCGGGTTACGGCGTGCGGTGTTGGGGTTGGAGTACGGCGGTGGTAGACCTGTTCGGCGACAGCTCAGAGCCGGGACTGGTTGTAGGCACACATCGTTCCTGCGGTGAAATTCCAGGTTCTACTGAGTGGTGTTGCAGGGAGGCGGATCTCGTCGGCGGCGGCAGGAGTCCCAAATCCGACCGGGTTTTCGGTTTTCTGGTCGTAAAATTCCTCTCAGCCACATGGGATCTCGATGGGGCATTCGAAGTCAAGCATGGATGAAGGCGACATCGCCGAAGAACTGGCGCTCAAGGGCGAGGTAGTTTAGAATCGTGAAGATACAACAAAGATGCGGGGTGAGCTCGATGATTTGCGCAAGGATGTTCACGCAATACATCTCAAACAAGACGCTGTCAGAATCAGGGCTCCGCAGATCCAAGAAGGTTCGAACTCTGGGGCGTGTGCGGAGACCTCAACCTCTCAAGTCTCAAGCTCGTCACCCTACAGCCTAGCCTCGTCGAGTTCGCGCGAGCGGGGAACAAGATGAACGCAGGAGTTTACCCAGGTTCGGGCCACCTTGCGGTGTAAAACCCTACTCCTACTTTGTGGTGGATTGGCCTCACGTGGAGGTTGAGGGCGAACAAGTACAGTGGATGAACTGCCTCGCGAGGGCTTGGGTGGTGAGGGTGGAAAGGATCTGATCCGGTCCCTCTCTACGGTGGTGGCTAACCTATATTTATAGTGGCCTCGGTCCTCTTCCCTCAAAACTTAGGTGGAAAGGGATCCCATAGTGGCCAATTTGAAAGGGGACAAGAAGTACATCTAATCCTGACGGAAGGTGCTCTTCGCCTGCAAAGCTTCTCGTCGTGATGTAGCGGTGGGCTCGGTGATGACATCCGCCCTGCCGAGCTCGTGGACTTGGTCTTGTTGCACCTGAATGGAAAGCTTTGTGGGACTCCTCGGGAACCTGCGTCCGTCCTTGCTCTCTTAGCACCAGAAGGGAAATTGTCTTCTTTGCGCCCGCTGGCGCCCGCCTGGCCTTGGTCGTCATGGCTCACGTCATCGTAGCCTCGTGATGCTGGGTACTTGCATAGAAATATCCGCTCCTCGGGAGGCAACCTGGGGAGGCCGCCACCCTGAAGGTCTTGGCGTAGTTCTCCTCATGAGGCCGTGGGACCTCGCGAGGGTCTTGTCTTGGAGGCCTTGCCGCTGGGCCGTACCAGATCGTCGAGGGAGCCACGTTGTGGGCTGCAGGCAGGCAGATCTGGGTACCCCCGATCCCAGAACGCCGACGGTAACCCCCGGGTCCAAGGAGCGCTCGGGCTGGCTTCGAGGCGAAGCCAAAAAGGAAAGGCAGAAGCACCGCGGGCCCCAATCACCTGCAGGCCAGGCTTGACGCATGGCGTTCGACGGGGCGTGGGCGCCTCCACTTCCCCATGTCGCCTCGGCAACCACCC
Organism: Aegilops umbellulata; assembly: GCA_032464435.1. NCBI lineage: Eukaryota > Viridiplantae > Streptophyta > Magnoliopsida > Poales > Poaceae > Aegilops > Aegilops umbellulata. The sequence continues at coordinate 364,996,518 of CP136054.1, read as the reverse complement.
AGGCTGACAAGGGACTGGCGCATGCCTGCATGGCCATCATTGCTCGAACGCGAAGGGACGTAGGTTGGCCTCCGACCGCCTATAAGAGGGCGAGGGAGACGGAGGCCCCAACTCATCTTCATCTTCTTGCTCCTCATTCCTCGTTCTTGCAGCAACATCCATGGCACCGGTGAGGAGGTTCTTCACCGCCGAGAAGGGGAAAGCTCCACGAGAGAGGACGGAGTTTCCCCCGCCAAAGAGAGGGTGAGGCCATCCTCGCAAGATCACCGTGATGCCGGCGGTGGTTCCCCAGGGGCATGAGTGAGCCCCCGCAGGCGTCCGGATTGCCTCCAGTAGCCGTGGTCAAGGAGGGAGGCAGGCGGCGGCCGCCCGACCACCTCACCCGCGGGCCCATACTGACGCCACAACCCGCGAGTTTGTGGTGTGGGTGGTGATGCCGCCGCGCACCTGGATCCGACTTCCACGGTCCTTGGCGGAGGAGTGATAACCCACAAGTATAGGGGATCACAACAGTTTTCGAGGGTAGAGTATTCAACCCAAATTTATTGATTCGACACAAGGGGAGCCAAAGAATATTCTCAAGTATTAGCAGTTGAGTTGTCAATTCAACCACACCTGGATAACTTAGTATCTGCAGCAAAGTATTTAGTAGCAAAGTAGTATGATAGTAACCGTAACAGTAGCAAAAGTAATATTTTTGGGTTTTGTAGTGATTGTAACAGTAGCAACGGAAATGTAAATAAGCGGAGAACAATATGTGAAAAGCTCATAGGCATTGGATCGGTGATGGAGAATTATGCCGGATGTGGTTCATCATGTAACAATCATAACATAGGGTGACACAGAACTAGCTCCAATTCATCAATGTAATGTAGGCATGTATTCCGAATATAGTCATACGTGCTTATGGAAAAGAACTTGCATGACATCTTTTGTCCTACCCTCTCGTGGCAGCGGGGTCCTAACGGAAACTAAGGGATATTAAGGCCTCCTTTTAATAGAGTACTGGACCAAAGCATTAACACATAGTGAATACATGAACTCCTCAAACTACGGTCATCACCGGGAGTGGTCCCGATTATTGTCACTTCGGGGTTGCCGGATCATAACACATAGTAGGTGACTATAGACTTGCAAGATAGGATCAAGAACTCACATATATTCATGAAACATAATAGGTTCAGATCTGAAATCATGGCACTCGGGCCCTAGTGACAAGCATTAAGCATAGCAAAGTCATAGCAACATCAATCTCAGAACATAGTGGATACTAGGGATCAAACCCTAACAAAACTAACTCGATTACATGGTAAATCTCATCCAACTCATCACCGTCCAGCAAGCCTATGATGGAATTACTCACGCACGGCGGTGAGCATCATGAAATTGGTGATGGAGGAAGGTTGATGATGACGACGGCGACGATTCCCCTCTCCGGAGCCCCGAACGGACTCCAGATCAGCCCTCCCGAAAGAGTTTAGGGCTTGGCGGCGGCTCCGTATCGTAAAACGCGATGAATCTTTCTCTCTGATTTTTTTCTCCCCGAACACGAATATATGGAGTTGGAGTTGAGGTCCGTGGAGATCCAGGGGGCCAACGAGGCAGGGGGCGCGCCCCCACCCTCGTGGAAAGGGTGTGTGTCCCCTGGCCTTGACTCTTTTGCCAATATTATTTATTATTTCCAAAAATAATCTCCGTGAAGTTTCAGGTCATTCCGAGAACTTTTGTTTCTGCACATAAATAACACCATGGCAATTCTGCTGAAAACAGCGTCAGTCCGGGTTAGTTCCATTCAAATCATGCAAGTTAGAGTCCAAAACAAGGGCAAAAGTGTTTGGAAAAGTAGATACGATGGAGACGTATCAACTCCCCCAAGCTTAAACCTTTGCTTGTCCTCAAGCAATTCAGTTGATAAACTGAAAGTGATAAAGAAAAACTTTTACAAACTCTGTTTGCTCTTGTTGTTGTAAATATGTAAAGCCAGCATTCAAGTTTTCAGCAAAGATTATGACTAACCATATTCACAATAACACTTAGGTCTCATGTTTACTCATGTCAATGGCATAATCAACTGGCGAGCAATAATAATAAATCTCGAATGACAGCACTTTCTCAAAACAATCATGATATGATATAACAAGATGGTATCTCGCAAGCCCTTTCTAAGACCGCAAAATATAAATGCGGAGCACCTTTAAAGATCAAGGACTGACTAAACATTGTAATTCATGGTAAAAGAGATCCAGTCATACCCAATATAAATTAATAGTAATGGATGCAAATGACAGCGGTGCTCTCCAGCCGGTGCTTATTAATAAGAGGGTGATGACTCAACATAAAAGTAAATAGATAGGCCCTTCGCAGAGGGAAGCAGGGATTTGTAGAGGTGCCAGAGCTCCATTTTAAAGCAGAGATAAATAATATTTTGAGCGGCATACTTTCATTGTCAACATAACAACCTAGAGATGGCGATATCTTCCATGCTACACACATTATAGGCGGTTCCCAAACAGAATTGTAAAGTTTATACCCCCCACCAACAAGCATCAATCCATGGCTTGCTCGAAACAACGAGTGCCTCCAACTAACAATAGTCCCGGGGGAGTTTTGTTTGCAATTATTTTGATTTGATTTGCATAAAGCATGGGACTGGGCATCCCGGTGACTAGCCATTTTCTCGTGAGTGAGGAGCGGAGTCCACTCCTCTTGAGAATAACCCGCGTAGCATGGAAGATACGGACAACCCTAGTTGATACATGCACTACAAAAAAAGACACATCCGTGACATTTTGGGTCGAACGAATTTTTTTCCAGTCATACATATGACACTTCTATGACGATAATTGTGACAAAACCCGGTATCATCATAGATGTGGTGGGCTCCTACTTCTATGACAAAAAATCATGACAGAAAATGGGCTTTTCGTCCTAGGCGGGCCGGAGACGCAGCAGCATGACATTCTTTGGGCCGTCCATGACGGAAAAAACCGTGGTAGAAGCGAGGGCGAGGAAAATTTCGGGGAGTTCCCGGTTACGGTGGGAGGTTGGGGGCCGAGCGATGCACGTTTCTCTCGTACACATACGCGTGTGTGTGCGAGGCGTTGGCTCTAACTGAACCCGAGCGAGGCGTTGGGCTCTAACTGAACCTGAGCGATTGCACTGCAGGCTACGTGTTACTGAACCTGAGCGATTGATCGATGGCTGTTAACTGAACCCGATCGAGCGATTCCTTCGCTACTGCTGCTAACAGAAGCCGATCGATGCTGCCTCTGGGATGAACAGTGAGCGTTGCGGGGGGTTTTGGATGAACAATGAGCGGTGGCGTTGCCTCTGGATGAACAGGACCCCGTGGTGTGGAGGGCTGGATGAACAGTAGATGGTGGAGGGGTGCCCGTGGAGGGGTGGTTAAACAGGACCCGTGGCATGGAGGGCTGGATGAATAGTAGATGGTGGAGGGGTGGTTGAACAGTAGCCGTTGGAGTAGCGCGTGGTGGAGGCTGGATGAACAGGAGCCCGTGGAGGCTGGAGGAGGTCGACGGTAGCCCGTGAAGGCTGGAGGAGGTCGACGGTGGACATGAACAATATCCCGTGGAGTCCCGTTTCACGGTACGCCACACCCCTCCCGATGAACAGGACCCCCGTTTTGACCGTAGGAGGTCCGTTTTGTCCGTTTTGCGGTACGCCACACCCCTCCCGATAAACAGGACCCCCGTGTCGACTGTAGGAGGCCTGTTTCCTCCATTTTGCGGTACGCCACACCCCTCCCGATCAACAGGACCCCCGTTTCGACCGTAGGAGGTCCGTTTCCTCCGTTCTGCGTCCAGGCCTCGTTTCCATCGCCTGTTCCGTCCAAGCCCTCCCGATGAACATGACCACGCATTCCGTTCCAACCCAGCCGATTGGCTCGCACGCGTTCCGTTGCCTCCCGATGAACACGACGCATTCCGTTGCCTCCCGATGAACACGACGCATTCCGTTGCCTCCCGATGAACACAACGCATTCCGTTGCCTCCCCATGAACACGACGCATTCCGTTGCCTCCCCATGAACACGACGCATTCCGTTGCCTCCCCATGTACACGACGACGACGATGTTTCTCCGTTCCGACCCAGCCATGTACTCGAGGCTTGGCCGTACGTATGCGCGAGTAGGCGTTCGAGACCCTGCCCGTATGTACACATACGTGGCCGTATTTTCTTTCTTGCACCTTGGCCGCTGTATGTACGTGTACATGCTACGTGCGCGCCTCTACTACTACACGTGCGCGTCTCTACTACGACACGTGCGCGCCTCTACATCGACCAGTATGTACGTACACGTTCGCGACCAGAATGACAACGCTACGTACGCTTCGACCAGGTGGGTCCCGACTGTTAGGCACTTCCTTGCCTGCGAAGATGTAGCTGGTGGGTCCCAGCAGTCAGGGGGGTGAATCATTTTTTTGCCCGGACGCACTTCCTTGCGTGCGAAGGTGTAGCTGCTGGGTCCCAGCAGTCAGGGGGGCGAATCTTTTTTTTGCCCGGACGCACTTCCTTGCGTGCGAAGGTGTAGCTGGTGGGTCCCAGCAGTCGGGGGGCGAATCATTTTTTTTCCGTATGCACTTCCTTGCGTGCGAAGATGTAGCTGGTGGGTCCCAGCAGTCAGGGGGGCGAATCGTTTTTTTGGACGCACTTCCTTGTGTGCGAAGATGTAGCTCGTGGGTCTCAGCAGTCAGGGGGCGAATCATTTTTTTTGCGAAATAGGGTGGCCCGTCCGGTGGGTCCCCGCTGTTAGGTGGAGGAATAATTATTTTGCGCGTAATAAGGAGGCACTTCCTTGCGGCTGCCGTGGACCCAGCTGTCAGCCTCTCCACGTACAGTCCACATCCGATGGAAGTCATTCCTTGACCACGTTGACCACGCCGTGCCGAGAGCACCAGGGCGGTGGACGACGGCGAGGCCTAGGAAGGGGACGACGCGGAGCCGGGGAAGAGGCGGCAGTGGATGCACTCGCGGAGAGGAGTACGAGGGTTCACTGGTTCGGTTGCGCTACCGTCGCCGCAGAATAACAGGGGGTGTGGGTGAGTGGAGGGATGGCCTGGCCAGCGGTGGGAGTAGTAGGGGGCGGTGAGGCCTCCACAGCAGCACAGCCGGCCACGGGAGGCAGGAGCAGGCGGCACGACCGACGCTGCTTTGGGCGGCTGGAGTAAGAAGACCAGAGGTTGAAGAAGCACGACGACCGTTGGATGGACATCGTATGGTCACTGCAGCTAGAATCGTTTATATTGACTAAGTTGACAAAGCCCTTTGTACGTCAACTTAGTAGGCCCACAGGCCAGCTTCCGAAACGGTGCGCCCCAGATGTCAGGGGGAGGAATCATTTTTTGGGCGGGTGAAGCTAGAATATCCGAGATTAAAGAAGAAGCACGGCATCCGTTGGATGGACATCCAATGGCCACTGCTGCTAGCACTGTGTGTTGCCTATAAGTTGACAAAGCCTTGCATACGCGTCAACTCTGTTTTTTTAGGGGACACGTCAACTTAGTAAGGCCAGAAGTGTGTGGCAGAGAACTTATAGCCCATTTGAGATTTGTAAGAATGTGTAGCCCTTTTTTGAATTCTAATGGAATTTACTACAACCCATTTACAGTTTGTTAAAAGTACAACCATTTCAACCAACCGTTCAAAACAGAATTCAATAAAATTTCCCACATTTTGATGGGATCCGAAATATTTTTATCCCGAAATTTCTAGTCAGATTAAATACAATTTCAATATAAATTTATATTACGTAAAAATCAAACAAAACATTGCACTCGCAACAATTGATGAAATTAAAATTTTCAATATCCAAAAACAATATTTTTTAAAGTAATCACGTGTTTGGTGCATTTTTTTATAGTTACTGCCCAGTTTTTATAATTACATCCCATTTATTATTTCTTAAAGCCCATTTTCTTGTTAAGCCTAATGCATCCCTCCTAGGAAAGATTTGCAGCCCAGCAGGGCGGAGAATAACAACTTGACCTTGCCTGGGTATTCCTAAAAAAAGTATAGCTGGGCTAGCCATTTTCAGCTTGAAAAAAATTAATATCTGGGCTGGATATCTGGCCTGGGCTAGACGGGCCACAGCCCGCCCAGTTAATACCTGCAGCGATGTTTTCGTTGTTGTTCAGAGGAGAAAAATTAATATCTGGGCTAAACATAAAAAAACTCTGCAGTGCACCTAAAAACACAAATACTGCTCGAGCTGCTTGGTCCCAGCTGTCGGCCGCTTCTTGTGCAGTTCTCTCGTTTATTGACTACTACATAGGTTGACAATGGTGTGTGACCGTGATGTCAGGAAACCAGGAGGAAGCAAAATAAATTATAGTTATATATATATAATAAGGAGGCACTTGCATACGTGAGGCTATGGACCTGGTGGGTCCCCATTGTCATCCTCTCCAAGTAAAGTCACCTCCTCGCCCGCGCACGCTTTCCGCCCGAAACAGTCAGCGCCGCCCACCCCGCTTCCCGATGCAGGCGATTGCTCTGCCTTCAAACGACACAAGTGTCGTCCGTCCGTCCATCTGCCGCCCACATTAATGATACGCGGTTGCCGAGGCGGCTACTCTGGCGCCACACGTCCGTCCCTCCGCCCGCCCACCATTGCTATATAAACTGCTGCGCCGGCCATAGCCGCAGTCATCCGCATCCATTCCCTTTATCTTGTCCACACCACTACTACCCACCATGGCTTACTCGTGCTCCAGCGCTCTTCGGGACGGGCAAACGATGGACCACAAGGAGATGGCAGCCATTGCTGCCGACCGGCTGGCCGGCAGGCAGCCGGAGGACGACGACGTCCCAATGGAGAACATGGTAGTCGACGATCCGGCGCCAACCCCCTCCACCGCGCCATCCTCGCCGGTGCATTGCACCATGGCCATCGGCGAGGCCCGTGCCCAATATATGGACAGGGCGAGGCGGATGCGTGAGGAGCAGTTCCGGGAGGCGCAGGCCGACGCCGCCTACAACCACCATCTCCTCCAGGAGCACCTGCAGGCAGAGGAGCAGATCGGCACTTCCCGACTCGTACCGCTCCGCCCGCAAGGGCCGCCTCGAGCGCTGGCGGTACCGCATGCGGGTGGCGGAGGCTGCAGCTGCCTACAAAGAGGCTAGCAAAGAGGGCGATGAAGCGGGCGAGGCACTGTTTGGAGAGACCAAGGACGAGGCAGAGGACAATGCCGGCTCCGATGAGTCCCCGCTCCGCTGGCGTCGACGAGGCCCTGCTCCGCCGAGGCCCCGCGGTGCCAACAACGAGGCAGAGGACACCGCCGGCTCAGCTGAGGCCCCACCCTGCCGGCAACGTGGGGGAGGATTTCTACTGCTCCGCTGAGGCGCCGCCCGCCGGCAACGAGACAGAGGACATCGCCGGCTCCACTGAGGCCCCGCCCCGCTGCCAACGAGGCCGCGCCACACAGAAAACGAGGAAGAGTAGAACACGGTAGGTCGCCGCCGCTCGGGTCCAAGTAAGGCCACCGCTGCTACCCTCTGGTCGAAGCCAAGCTAGGCAGGTTGACCATTGACGGACGGTTAGCTTCTTGGCGGCGACATGGAGTCGGAGAGCTGCGTTGGAGAAGAACACTGCTTCTACTTAACTTCTGGTGCGGTTGGCTGACTGACACGTGGGCCCAACAGGCCACATGTCAGTTACGCAACTGCACCTGCAGTTAAGTCACTGAAGCTTCTGTTCGGCTCAGCGGGACACAGGTGGGTAGCTTCGGTTAATTAATTATACCTCCAGCGCACCCCTTTTTAGTTGAAGAATGTATGAAATGTAATGAAATCCGACCGTGTATGAATGAATTTATTTCGATTAGTTCGAATTCCTGTATCATTGGTATTGGATGAACATGCAAAACAATACGTACTAGCATTATTCCCAGGGTGATCACCTTGTTTGTAGCAGTTTCACATGTACTCCCTCCGGTCCTTTCTACTATGCATACAAGTTTTGTCTGCAGTCAAAGTATCTCTACTTTGACCAATCTTATACAAAAAGTATGCACTTTCACAATGTGCGAAGTAAAAATTAACAGAAGGAGTACAAAGAGTTTGAGCAGCTTTTTAGCGTTTCTGTACATTGCAATCAAACACACAGGCCTAGCAATTCATAGAGAACATTCAAAACAATCGATGATTATGCATCTCAGCGACTCACATGTCAGAGGCAATATTTACTTCACAACTAAAGAATAAAGAAAAAATTGATCGACGCTGCTGACAACAAAGGGCGTCCCATTCAAAAATATCAAACGCATGTCTTGCTAAAATCAATGAGCAAAATTTGACAAGGTTGTCCCATTCCAAAATATCAAATGCCTACGATTGTGGAATGGGCAGGGTTTGCCATCAGTTCAGACATTGACATGGCACCTCGTGCTAAATAAACCAGCTGTTCTTTTTGTGCAGTTCCACCAAAATCAACCAAATTCGCACGTAGCTTGTATGATTTCGCCCTTATATGTTGCAACGCCTTGAACTTATCGGCACCTACTTTCTTGTGGTGGAAATGAATGATTCGATGTATTCATGAACATTTTGTGCATTTCCCATTGAAATCAAGCTGAGCACCCCTGTTTGCACAAATACAAAAAAGTGATTAGTATAAAGCAAACTGTACTATGAATTGACAGCTTCAACAGGCACATACATGGTCCATGTAGAGCACACTTTTAGAAAAATGGAACTCACCAGAAAGAATCCTAGAACAACATTGTACTCGCGCATCACAACAAAAAAATGGAGATTTGTCAGTCCTTCTGAGCTGAAGTTAGTTTGGTCTTGTGGGGAGTAATGTAACCATCCTTCAACTGCTCCTTCTGATGAGAAGATAGACAGGGCTTCTTCATCCTGGCATAATCAGAACTAGTCACTTCACGTACTCCATATTGTTCTTCAGAGGAAGATGATCCTGTTGTGCAAAGACAAGAGGACTACTAAATGCTAGCATCCCTATTTTCTCGAAAAAAAGGAAAGGAAATATTTAAAACAACACAGATGAAGCACTTCTCAAGGACATACCACTTTTTCATGACAGTATCTAAACAGTAGCACAACACCAATAGAGATGACAAAGCTCAATCATATGGATGAAATCAGTAGGCGAGTACCAACCTTTGTCAGGAGGCTTATTGTGTAGAGCATACAGATGAAGCACTTCTCCGGAACCATCTATTGCTATCTACGGTGGTGGCCATGCTTACTATATACTCCTCGATTAGTTTAATGTTTCCAACATCTTCTTGTGCAGTTCCACTAAAACATATGGTATCTTCAAAGAAGATCCCTATTTACAGAAGTAGAGATAATTACATATTACATTAAGAGTGGCATCAAATCAGTGGCAAAACAATTGCTCGTTCCAGCCATAGCAATAAATTAAGATGCAAAACTATATCATTACTTGTGTCATCACAGTTCCAGTGCTTCATTACAGCACCGGGAGTTGATTTTTGTTTTTCTTCCGCTTGTTCTTCCCCTTCATCACTTGGTTCAATAACAGACAAGCTTCACCTTCAATGTAAGATTTGGCATGTCAATTAGGGAGCACAAGTATAGTACTAAACTTAATTTTCTGATGAAAGTGGCAAAATACATGCCAGCAGTTGTGAAATATCCTTATCTTACCTCAATGGGATATTACGGTGCACATACAGATTGGAAGTCTTGTCTCCATTTGTGCAGTTCACTAAAATCAAGCAACATTATCGTACAAGTAGCACAATGTATGAAAGCACACTGCAGAATCATGTGCAAGAAGGCTAGTACTGACCTCTTATGATGCGGAATTCAAACAACTCACAAGAAGAAGATCTGAACCAAATTTGCCTTAACGGATAGGAAGTAAGATCTTCTCTTGTGCAGTTCCACTAAGATCGAGCAATCAAGCAACATTGTCGGTGTGACATTTTGGTTGAACTGCAGAAAACACTCTTAAAACAAAAGTGTTTTGTGCAGTGCAACAAAAGGTCATAATGGCAACGAGGTGAAGTAGATAACCCTGTTTACACAGAGGTGCAAAGGAAACAATTAGTGGTCAATAACAGTAGATGACACAGAAGCCAACAAGAAGAAGCATCTACCTTATCTAAATGGGAAAGAAAGTAAGACAGTAGCATTTCGCAAACGGTGGCATTGACTAATATTAACATAGAGATTATATTAACAATAAAATTCGTTAAACATGTAATTTGCTTTTAACTATGGCATTGCATCAATTTTCCAGCGGCATCATTAGAGGGTGTTTGTTTACAGGGACATTTTGGTGTAGGGACTAAAAAAACTCCGTGTCAGTCCCATCTAAACCAAACATGAGGGACTTTTAGGGACTAAAAGTGGGCATTTGGGACTAAAGAAAGAAGACCCCGAGGGAGTCTTTTTGGGACTTTTTCCAACAGTTGCCCCTGCCACGCATCGCACCTTGTCTCTATTAGTTCATTACTAGGGGTAACATGGTCTTTTAGCATGTCATTTAATAACCTCTAGTCAATGTTTAGTCCCTGGAACCAAGCAGGTAGGGACTAGTGAGTTTTTAACCAAACAGGGCCTTAGAATAACAACACCTAATGAGTTGCATGGGACAGTGGACGCACCAGCACCATGTGCATCTACCGATGTACTGTGGTCATGCACAGTCTGTTGCAACAAAGAACAAACAACCAAGGAGCATATTTGTGTTGGTCTCAGTTTTGTTATCTTTAGACACCTTTCCCTATGTGAGCGCAGCAAATCTAGTCCTGCTCAAACTCTACAGCCTTGTCCCTTCCTTTCCTTTTTGAACTAGTACTTTTGCCCCTTCCTTTCCTCTTTGAACCACGTCCTAGATTTATGCGATACAACTTTCCCCACTACTTTCCCCCATTCCTTTCCTCTTTGAACCACGTCCTAGATTCATGCTATACAACTTTTCCCCTTCATTTCCTCTTTGAACCACGTCCTAGATTCATGCTATATACAACTTTTCCCACTACTTTCCCCCACTCCTTTCCTCTTTGAACCACGTCCTAGATTCATGGTATACATGCAGCTAGAGCAATGCATGTGGAGTAAGTAAATTATACCTTAAGGTTCTTGGGGCGTGGTTCGGTGGGTGACGGGACGGCGGCAAAGAAGAAGGGGTCGGAGGCCCTCCCATGCTGCCGCTGGGTGGAAAGTGAACAGCTGCGCCGGTAGTCCCTCACCGACGGTGACAACGTTAAGCCTCCTTCCCTTCCCGACGGACGGATCCTGCCGGCTCTTTGAGCAGCAGTGAGGGGAGAGAGAGGCCAACGAAGTCTTGTTTAGATCCGGAGAGGGCGAGAGAGTGTGAAGAGAGCAACTACAAGCGCTGAGGCTCCAGCGGGAGAGGGCGAGAGAGTGTGAAGAGAGCAACTACAAGCGCTGAGGCTCCAACGTGTGTGTGTATATATATATACTGGAGAGAGAGTGTGAAGCGTGCAAACCCTAGAAAACATTTTGACCAGTCAAAGAATCCTCCTGGCACAAATTATGCTCAAGTGTAGTTATCGAACCCGAGACCTCAAGTTTGATGAGCGAACAGGCTAACCAGCTCCACAACCCTCCCGTTATGTTCAACAAGAGGGAAATAACCTTTTATACATTCCTGCATTTGTGTGACAAGCATGCCGTGTTTTTTTGTGTGTGTGGGAGTCATTGGGATTTCAATCATAATCGTGTCATGTGGCTTTGGTGGTAAGACTATCCACAGTGGTGCAGAAATAATGCAGCCTTAGTCACCTTACCTCTCTCCACGTAGTACGTTGGGTCCCACCAGTCAGAGGGTGGAACAAACAAATTAATAAGAAAAATTAAAAGCGCCAGCGGTGTATCTTACCTCACACATCTCGCTACTGCTCGGGAACACTGTCCAATTGATCCCTCTGTTCGCTCACGTACTATTTTAAGTGAATCCTTATTATAACATGCACACAAATTTTGGGCACTTGTATTCGACTTAAGTCAGTGTGCCACCGTATCTCGTATACTTACTATTCCCTCCGTCTAGGTGTAATAAGTCACGTTAGAAGGTGCAACGGGACCAAGGTGCGCGCACGCGCGCGCGCGTGTGTGTTAGAGAGAGCGACAAATCGACCTACTCCTACATAGAGATGTTGTGTAGTGTATGATTTTAGCCGCAAGAGTCGGTGCATCCTCTCGTTCCCGGGCGTGTCCGGTAGGGACATGCGGACACGTGCCACGCCCGCTCCTGACCAGCCTGGCCCACCCAAAGCCCCTCACTACAAAAAAAAGACACATCCGTGACATTTTGGGCCGAACGAATTTTTTTCTGTCATACATATGACACTTCTATGACGATAATTGTGACAAAACCTGGTATCGTCATAGATGTGGTGGGCTCCTACTTCTATGACAAAAAATCATGACAGAAAATGGGCTTTTTGTCCTGGGCGGGCCGGAGACGCAGCTGCATGACATTCTTTGGGCCGTACATGACGGAAAAAACCGTGGTAGAAGCGAGGGGAAGGAAAATTTTGGGGAGTTCCCGGTTACGGTGGAAGGTCGGGGGCCGAGCGATGCGCGTTTCTCTCGTACACGTACGCGTGTGTGTGCGAGGCATTGGCTCTAACTGAACCCGAGCGAGGCGTTGGGCTCTAACTGAACCCGAGCAATTGCACTGCAGGCTACGCGTTACTGAACCCGAGCGATCGATCGATGGCTGTTAACTGAACCCGATCGAGCGATTCCTTCGCTACTGCTGCTAACTGAAGCCGATCGATGCTACCTCTGGGATGAACAGTGAGCGTTGCGGGGAGGTTTGGATGAACACTGAGCGGTGGCGTTGCCTTTGGATGAACAGGACCCCGTGGTGTGGTGGAGGGTTGGATGAACAGTAGACGATGGAGGGGTGCCCGTGGAGGGGTGGTTGAACAGGACCCCGTGGTGTGGAGGGCTGGATGAACAGTAGACGGTGGAGGGGTTCCCGTGGAGGGGTGGTTGAATAGGACCCCGTGGTGTGGAGGGCTGGATGAACAGTAGACGGTGGAGGGGTGGTTGAACAGTAGCCGATGGAGTAGCGCGTGATGGAGGCTGGATGAATAGGAGCCCATGGAGGCTGGAGGAGGTCGACGGTGGAGATGAACAGTATCCTGTGGAGTCCCGTTTTGCGGTACGCCACACCCCTCCCGATGAACAGGACCCCCGTTTCGACTGTAGGAGGTCCGTTTCGTCCGTTTTGCGGTACGCCACACCCCTCCCGATCAACAGGACCCCCGTTTCGACTGTAGGAGGTCCGTTTCGTTCGTTTTGCGGTACGCCACACCCCTCCCGATCAACAGGACCCCCGTTTCGACCGTAGGAGGTCCGTTTCCTCCGTTTTGCGGTACGCCAGACCCCTCCCGATCAACATGACCCCTGTTTTGACCGTTGGAGGTCCGTTTCCTCCGTTCTGCGGTACGCCAGGCCTCGTTTCCATCGCCTATTCCGTCCAAGCCCTCCCAATGAACACGACCACGCATTTCGTTCCGACCCAGCCGGTTGGCTCCCACGCGTTCCGTTGCCTCCCGATGAACACGACGCATTCCGTTGCCTCCCCATGAACACGAGGCATTCCGTTGCCTCCCCATGAACATGACGACGACGCTGTTTCTCCGTTCCGACCCAGCCATGTCAATGAGCCCTCGCTGTACGTATGCGCGAGTAGGCGTTCGAGACCCCGCCCGTATGTACACATACGTGGCCGTATTTTCTTTCTTGCACCCTGGCCGTTGTACGTACATGTACATGCTACGTGCGCGCCTCTACTACGACACGTGCACGCCTCTACATCCACCAGTATATATGTACGTACACGTTCGCGACCAGAATGACAACGCTACGTACGCTTCGACCAGGTGGGTCACGACTGTCAGGCACTTCCTTGCGTGCGAAGATGTAGCTGGTGGGTCCCAGCAGTCAGGGGGCGAATCTTTTTTTTTTGCCCAGACGCACTTCCTTGCGTGCGAAGATGTAGCTAGTGGGTCCCAACAGTCAGGGGGCGAATCATTTTTTTGCCCGGACGCACTTCCTTGCGTGCGAAGATGTAGCTGGTGGGTCCCAGCAGTCAGGGGGGAAACATTTTTTTCGCAAAATACAGTGGCCCGTCCGGTGGGTCCCAACTGTCAGGTGGAGGAATCATTATTTTCCGCGTAATAAGGAGGCACTTCCTTGCTGTGGCCGTGGACCCAGCTGTCAGCCTCTCCACGCACAGTCCACGTCCGATGGAAGTCGTTCCTTGACCACGTTGACCACGCCGCGCCGAGAGCACCAGGGCGGTGGACGACGGCGAGGCCTAGGAAGGGGACGACGCGGAGCCGGGGAAGACGTGGCAGTGGAAGCCCGCGCGGAGAGGAGTACAAGGGTTCACTGGTTCTGCTGCGGTGTGAGGCTGCCGTCGCCGACGGGCCTGGCCAGTGGTGGGAATAGTAGGGGGCGGTGAGGCCTCCACGGCAGCACATCCGGCCACGGGAGGTAGGAGCATGCGGCACGACCAGCGCTGCTTTGGGCGGCTGGAGCAAGAAGACCAGAGGTTGAAGAAGCACTACGGCCGTTGGATGAACATCGTACGGTCACTGGAGCTAGAATCGTTTATATTGACTAAGTTGACAAAGCCCTTCGTCCCCGTCAACTTAGTAGGCCCACAAGCCAGCCTCCCACCAAGGTGGGTCCCAACTAGCAGGGGGGTATTCATTTTCTTGTGTGTAATAAGGAGGCACTTCCGGTGGGTCCGAGCTGATAGCAGGGGGAACGTTTTTTCGCGAAATACGGTGGCCCGTCGGGTGGGTCCCAGCAGTCAGGGGCAAACATTTTTTTCGCGATATACTGGTGGGCGTCCGGTGGGTCCCTGCTATCAGGAGGAGGAATAATTATTTTCCGCGTAATAAGGAGGCACTTCCTTGCGGCTGCTGTGGACCTAGCTGCCAGCCTCTCCACGTACAGTATTCTTCCGATGGAATTCGGTCGTTGACCACATTGACCACGCCGCGCCGAGAGCACCACGGCGGTGGACGACGGCGAGGCCTAGGAAGGGGACAACATGGAGCCGGGGAAGACGCGGCAGTGGATGCCCACGCGGAGAGGAGTACGAGGGTTCACTGGTTCGGCTGCGCTGCCGTCGCGCAGAGTAACAGGGGGTGTGGGTGAGTGGAGTGGAGGGATGGCCTGGCCAGCGGTGGGAGTAGTATGGGAGCGGTGAGGCCTCCGCGGAAGCACAGCCGGCCACGGGAGGCAGGAGCAGGCGGCACGACCGGCGCTGCTTTGGGCGGCTGGAGCAAGAAGACCAGAGGTTGAAGAAGCACTACGGCCGTTGGATGGACATCGTACGGTCAGTCGAGCTAGAATCGTGCGTATTGACTAAGTTGACAAAGCCCTTCGTCCCCGTCAACTTAGTAGGCCCACTATACTGGGTCCCAGCTAGCAGGGGGAGTATTCATTTTTTTGTGCGTAATAAGGAGGCACTTCCTTGCGTGCGAAGATATAGCTGGTGGGTCTGAGATGTCAGCGGCGGTATAGTTTTTTTCACGAAATACAGAGGCCCTTTTGGTGGGTCCAAGATGTCAGGTGGAGGAATCATTATTTTGTGCGTAATAAGGAGGCATTTCCTTGCGTGCGGCCGTGGACTCAGCTGTCAGCCTCTCCACGTACAGTCCACTTCAGATGCATGTCGGTCGTTGACCACGTTGACCACGCCACGCCGAGAGCACCAGGGCGGTGGACGACGGCGAGGCCTAGGAAGGGAACGACACGGATGCAGGGAAGACTCGGCAGCTGTTTTTGTTTCCCACGCGAAGGGGAGTATGACTGTACAAGGGTTTACTGGTTCGTCTGCCATCGCAGGAGAATAACAACAGGTGTGGGTGAGTAGAGGGATGGCTAGGCCAGCGATGAGAGTACGGTGGGGCGGTGAGGCCTGCGCGGCAGCACAGCCGACCGCGGGGAGGAGGGAGTAGGCAGTCTCGCCGGCGCTTGTTTGAGCGGCTGGAGGAGGAAGAGCAGAGATTGAAGAAGCACGACGGCCATTGGATGGCCATCCAACAGTTACTGCTTGTGCGTCAACCTTTTTTTAGGAAAGCCTCAAATCTGTGGAAAACAACATACAACCCATCTGCTATTATTTCAAATAATTTACAGCCCATTTGCTAATTCTTACAGATTTTTTGGAGCCCATGTTCTTTTTGTTAGCATTACAGCCCATATTGTGGCCACGGTTAAAAAATTATATGAAATTTTGCATATGTCGGTGCGGTCTGAACTATTTTTAATCCCAAAATTTCGAGTCACATTCAGACTGATTTTAAAGATAAATATATATCAACATAAAATCCAATATATTGTCCACTCATAAAAATCAATCCAATTTAAAATCTCGAAATGAAAAAAAGATATTTGAAACTAATTGCCGGTTTGATGTGTTTTAAAAATGTACATCCCATTTGTCATTACTGATAGGCCATTTTCTCGGCCAGCCGAATGAAGCTCTCCTCGTCTTGAAAGATTTGCAGCCCAACAGGCCTGATAAAGCGACTTACTTGACAAATCACAAAAAAACTGGGCTAGCCATTTTCAGAAAGAAAAAAAAAACTACTGGGCTGGTCTGTGGTAAACATAAAACAAAAGGCTGTCTAGACAAGCCAGAGTGTCCCGCACAACCCAGTTGACACCCTGCTTCCCTCTCAAAAACAAATTAGATAAATGCTACTCCAATTATGGCGATTCATAAAAATGTCACTGCAATTTCCAAACTTTGAAAAATGCCACTGCAATTTTTGCAAACTTTGAAAAACGCCACTGCAGTTTGCAAACTTTGAAAAACGCCACTCCAGACTTTGAAAAATGCCACTAGAAATGGCATGAAATGGCATTTTTCAAAGTTTGGAAATTGCGGTGGCATTTCTCGGATACACCGGATTTGGAGTGGCATTTATCAAATTAACCCAAAACAAAAATAACTGGGCGAGCTGCTGGGTCCCTGGTGTCAGCAGCTTGTTGTGCAATTCTCTCGTTTATTGACTATGTTGACAATGGCATGGGACCCAGATGTCAGAAATCCACTAGGAGGAGCCATTTTTTATTGGCTTGAAATAAGGAGGCACTTGCTTGAGTACTGCCATGACCTTGGAGGGTCCCTGCTGTCATCCTCTCCACATACAATCATCTCCTGATTGTGTACGCGTCAACTCGCTAGGCCCACAGGTCAGCCTCTAAACGCGTGGAGGACAAATACAACCCATTTAAAAAAATAATAGCCCATTCCATACGTTCAAACGGAAAGTTCAACATTCAGAGCAAAGTAACAGATCTGATCCACATATAAAGTAATGAACTTCCACGTTGACAACCATCATAGCCAAGTTAATTATCTACTCCCACTAATACTCTAGTAGCATACAAGTACTAACTTACTCTTAGCTAACTAGACGATGCCGGCAGCCATCTGTGGTACATGCTAAACGCCGGCACCGGCGTCGTGCGCCTCGCCTCGGACTTGCAAGAGGTGCGATAGGGCGTGTTGCTCGTGCGCGTTGGCCCTTTCCATGCTGGCGTGGTCCACCGAAGCTTTGTCTTCCAAGTGGGAAACCCACTTGATGAGCTGGTAGTAAAAATCGGCATCGCGAACGCGTGCGTGCCCGACAGCCTACAGGGCTATTTGCCGGGCGCCGGCCTCCACGTAGTCGGCCTAGTTGCGGGCGCTCTACTCGCGACTCAGAGCGTCGGTGCGCTGCTGCTCCATGTCCCGCTGGCGGCGCAAATCGACGATACGCTGCTCCTCCGCCAGGCGGTCGCGCTCCAACAACTCCTGCTCCTCCGCCATGCGGTCGCGCTCCAACAACTCCTTGATCTCAGCATTGCCATCTAAAGACAGATAGAATGCCTCCTCCCTCCGTCTGCCTTCCGGTGAAAACCCGAACACTAGTTCCGGCGGTGACCGCCTCGGGCGTCGCCTACCGCGGACGGGCGGGGGCATGGCGGACGTGGCGAGCGACGTTGGCCGGTGGGGGCTTATGAGGATATGGCGAGTTGGGTCACGGTGGCACCGGAGAAGGCCGGGAAATAGTACTTATAGGCGGAAGGTAGCGCGACGGTCATCGGAATTCAATGCATAATGGCTTAGCGCGCCAGCTTGCCGTGGAAAACTAGAGAAACTGAAATTATGACTGTGCCGTCCCGTCCCGTCTGGGTTGCACGCCGGCATGGCGGTCAAACGAGTGCACTCGAATCATCTCCCTCCTTGTCAATAATGATTCCACAGATTTAAAGCGTATCTTTTTTCGCATCAGTTAGCTGCCTTAATTATGGCCGGCTGCATGCAGGCACTCAGAATCGCTCGCAGGCAGTACACGAAGCAGCATGCAACGAGTCGCAGCCGAGGGCACGCATGCAACCACTTAAATCGCTGGAATTAATTAGGCTTAAACTTCTACATGCCTTTAATTATTGCCATGCCTTGGTCTTTGTAACATCCCAAATTTTCAATTTGGAATGTTATACATTAGATCATCATGCATAACATATTTCTTGCATTTTTTATCAATCCTAGAAATTTCACGCTACTCAAGGACCCTCGGAGAGAGTTGGAGATTTCGTTATTTTTCATATTTGAGTTTTCTCAAATTTTGAAAAAAAGGGGGATCATTGGTTTTGTCGGAGTTTGTTTGCCTTTTTTTTGGATAGGGAAAAATGCGCGTTTTCAAAAATTGCATTTTGGCCCCAAGAAAAAGTTCATTTTGTTTGACTCATTTTTAGGAGTCGGGGAAAATTTACTTCGTAAATTTTGGAGCCCGTTAGATATTATTTTTCTGTGTTTCTCTGCTCGCGAAATATTTAAAATAATAATTCTGCGCGCCCCTGGGCCAAAGGCCCAGCCGGCCGGCCAGGAGACCAAGCCCCGCGCGCCGCGCGCCAGGGGCAGGAGGCCGCCGCCGCCGCCCCCTTTTGGAAGTCCTAGTAGGACTTTTGTCCTACTTCCGTTTATTCCGTTTTTGTTTCTAGATCTTTCCTACTCCTATTCTTATTCCTTGATCCCTCCTCCAAGTAAACCCCCCTCCCCAATATAAATACCCTCACACCCCCCCTCTAAATCATCAAACCCAAATCCCCAAGCCTCACCCGCGCCTCACACCCGCGCCCCTCACCCGCCGCCGTACACCGCCGCCGCCGCCGCCAGCGCCGCCGCCGCACACCGCCGCCACCGCCGCCGCCCTACACCGCCGCCGCCGCCCCACGTCGCCGTTCGCCGGAACCTCACCGAGGTAGCCGCGCCGCGTCTCTTTCTTTTTCATCGGATCGTTTTCTGCTAATCGTTCCGATTCTTTTCTTCTTTTCCGATTCGTTTTCTTTCCGGTTCTTTTCTAAACCGTTCCAGTTTTCTAGATCGGTTTTTCGTTCGGTTTTCTTTTCCGAAACCCTAGATCGGATTCGTTTTCTTTTCCGATTTAGTTGCCTCGAGACCGTTCGCCGGACCGCTCGTTCTAACGAACGTGATCACCGGATTCTTCTAGGTTAACGAACGTCCGTTCATTCAACCGTTCTTCTTTTTCTTCTCGTCGGATTTATTACGCGATCGCGATCTCAGATCCGATCTTCGTTCTAGTTTATCTTCTCACTCGTTTATCGGAATCAGGTGATTCAAGCGCCTGGAGTTTCGTTTCGAAACCGCCGTTCCGAATAATCAACTTAAAAAAAGTTTTGCTATGGTAAAATTTGACCTAGTTTCACTTTGCTAGAACCGAGTTGTTTTCTTTCGCCGTTTGTTTTCCGTTGCTTTGTTCGATTCGATTCTTTTTGCAACCGGAGTTCTTAAGTTGAACTTTCTGGTTAGATCTTTTATTCGAGTTTTACCTGTGCATTAGATGAGTACTTATTGTATGCTTGTTGTTTGTCTGCGATAGATCACCCGGAGTGCGCCGCCTGTTATTTCGAAGCTCTAGGTTTCACGGATCCTCAGCAAGGCAAGTAACACTTTGATCATACCTTCTCATTGCCCAATTTTTATTGCATTAGACCAATCCTCACACATTGCATGATTAGGGTCTGTTTAAAACTGTGGGATGGGAAGTAGTTGAGGTAGTACCTATTACCTGTTTTACTTATGAAACCTTTGGGAGTTACTTGTACGTTTGCTTATTATGCCATGCTATGCTAGTAGACGTGGATTGGGTGAGTGATATCCATGACAGATGTGAGTATTGTTAATTAATGGTTTTACCTAAGGTGGCAACTTAAACACACATCTGGGTGGATTGAGGCACCTGGTTTCTATCAGGACTTGCCTGTTTTTCTTCGGACCGCCACCCAGGCTCAAAGGGATCATAAGATCATTCATGCTAGTAACTTTCGTGTGCAGCCACAAGCCATTATGGGCTCTAGCATAGCTGACTAAGTCGTGCGAACTCTTACAGTGGTAGACTAGCAGATGTAGGGGATGTAGGTTGGTACGGTCTATCACAACGTAAGGTGTGAGCGCTTCTGAAAGACTATGTCTCGGTCATCCATCTCTCAAACATCATGTAGTGCGAGGAACCAACGGAGGCGATCGAGTCTTGTGGGGAAAAGTGCGCAAACCTCTGCAGAGTGTACAATCTGATCATGATTAGCCGTGTCCCCGGTTATGGACATCTTGAGTATCTAGTACTTGAATATCATGTGAATCTCATCATGTTACTTTAATTAATATTGTGGGTTTATAATTGTTCACTTAATCGGGATCGGAATGCTGTCAACCATTCTCGATGTTTCAACCACCATGATAGTTAAATAAAAATTTATTCCTTTGCAGTAGGGAAAAATTGGCTTTACGCAAAAATGCAACCATAGAGCTTTTCCACCAGCCATATATGCATGTAGAATAGACTTGTCATTTATTGCTATCTATGTGTTACATTGCCAGCATATTCCATGTGCTGACCCGTTTTCGGGCTGCAACTTTCATGTTGCAGACTTTTCAGACGACGAGTAAGGTGCTTTTAGGTCGTGGTTCTATACTCAGTGATGCCGTTGGAGTTGATGGACTCACTTATCTTCCAAGTCTTCCGCTGTTATCATTATTAGATGGCCTTAAGCCATATTTATTGTAATAAGTTCTCTTTGAGACATCGATGTAATAAGTGTGTGATTGCTACTCTGTTATAAATCCTTCGAAGTACTATGTGGTGTCAGCATTACTGATCCAGGGATGACACCGGAGCACAGAGACTTGACCATCTGAGGTCGGGTCGCTACAGAGATGGTATCAGAGCACACGCTGACTGTAGGACACGACCACTAAGTTAAAGCCATAGATCACTATTCTCCTCTCATTTTCTAACTCCTCATCTTTTCTACTCTTTTAGGATGACGGACGCGAAGATCAAGTACGCTCAACCGGATGAAGGCACACCTTTTGGATTTCACTTGAAGGAAGTCACCAAGTACCTGAACATTGGACTACCAAGCTTCACCGGGACCTTCAACGCCACTCTGCCTGAAGAGGAGCGCTGGAAGATTCAAGCTCACGTTCCGGGAAGGACATTCGCGCCAATCACGAAGCCCATAGATAGTGTTTTCAGTGCACCAACCTGGAGTCTGGGAAAGAGCATGGCAGCTCACATCACCATGGGACGCATTGGAGAAGTTTATCAAGAAGACCTCAAGGACACTATCTACCAGATTTGCGGACGCCGAGATGAACAATGGGAGATAGTCAGCACCAAGAAGGATAGATCCATTGCAGCTTTCATCCAGGAGTTAAACCAGCACATTCGGCGCCAAGAGAACCAGATGTGCAATGATATGATAGAGTTGAAGAATGCAAAGGCAAGGATCATCGAGCTAGAAGGAGAACTGAAGGGTACACGCAAGGACTACATGGACGAGATCGTAGCTCTAGCAAGGCACAATGTTGATCTCAAGCAGGAGATTGAAGAACTCAAGGAGAGGTTAGCATCCAAGAATGAAGACAAGTACGTCGCATGCCCGAGCAACTACATCATCATCGACGACACCGATTCAGATCCAAGTGAACCCGACTTTGAAGACGAAGCTGGAGCAGACATCATGGAGTCTTCCACCGATTCAAATTAATAGATGACCACCATATATTAGTAGCATTATTTCCTCCATGTAAACATTATAGTCCACGCACTTTTGCGATAGTTCTAGACCGTTTGTAAGCCCTTGTTTGATTGAATGAAGTGATTTTGTGTGAATTTGTCTCATGTGCATTTGGGTAGTGTTTTCTCTTTAGACCTTACTCTATTCTTAATTCTCATCTTTTCTAAACCCTCAGATGCCTCCGAGACGTGACAATGGATTCCCACCGGAACTCACTCAGTTGATCCAGCAGCAGAACCAATTGATGCAGTTGTTAGTCCAGAATCAGCAGAACAACAACAACAACCCTCCGCCGCCGCCACCTGTTGATCACCTAGCCCGTTTCCTTAGGCTAAATCCGCCGGTGTTTTCCAGTAGCACCAAGCCGATAGTAGTAGACGACTGGCTCCGCAAGATAGGAAGGGAGTTGACCACTGCAGGATGCACAGATGTTGAGAAAGTGAAGTTTTCCGCACATCAGCTTGACGGACCCGCGGCAGCATGGTGGGAGAATTTCATAGCCACTTACCCAGTTGACACTGTCACATGGGATCAGTTTCAGCAAGCTTTCCGCACTGCCCGTGTTTCAACAGGAGCTATGGCCATGAAGAAGCGTGAGTTTCACAACTTACGCCAAGGAGGAAGGACAGTTGGCCAGTACATTGACGATTTCAGCAAGTTAGCACGTTATGCCCCAGATGACGTTGCTACGGATGCAGCTAAGCAGGAGAAGTTTCTAGAAGGTCTGAATGATGAGCTAAGCATGCAGTTGATGGTAGCAAGTTTCAACAACTACCAGGAGTTGGTAGATCGTGCCATCATGATTGAACGGAAGCAACATCAGATTGAGAACCGCAAGAGGAAATATGGACAGGGGAAGTATAACTCTGGAGCCCAGTAGAAGCCCCGTTTTACCCCTAAACCGGGAGTTCAGTTTCAGCATACCCATGGAGGAGGTAGCTCGCACAACCATAATGGCCACAAGAATGGTAATGGGAATGGAGGAAGCAATGGCCAGAACCGTACCACCCCATCAACCCCAGCCAAGAGAGATCTGAGCCAAGTCACCTGTTTCAAGTGTTACAAGACCGGACATTACGCCAATGAATGTCCTGAAGGCCAGAATGGCAATGGAAGCTCTGGGAAGAAGCCAAACCCTTTCAACAGGGGACAGGTGAACCACGTTAGCGTGGAGGAGGTTGAAGCACAGCCTGATGCAGTAATCGGTAAGTTTTTGGTTAAGTCATTTACTGCACTCGTTCTTTTTGATACTGGTGCATCACATTCATACATATCAAGGGGATTTGTGGATAAGTATAACCTGCCAACCCAAGCCCTTAGGTCACCCATGTTAGTAACCTCGCCTGGAGCAGAGTACATGGCTAGTCGATGGTGTGATCGGTTACCATTAAGGATTGGTAACTATGTGTTTCCCTCAGACCTAATAGTATTGGAATCTCAAGGATTGGATGTGATATTAGGCATGGATTGGTTGTCAAAGTATGAAGGGAACATTGAATGTGCCAGTAAGACAATTTTGCTCACAACGCCCGAAGGAAGAAGAATCAAGTATGTATCTCGACATGCGCCCAACATGACACAATTAAATTCCTGCAGGAGTTGTACAGGAGGAAGTGCCAGTGGTAAAGGATTTTCCTGATGTGTTTCCTGAAGAATTGCCAGGCATGCCACCGGATAGAGACATTGAGTTTTTGACTGAGCTTTTGCCAGGCACTGGGCCAATATCGAAGAGACCATACAGGATGCTAGCACAAGATTTGGTAGAAATTAAGAAGCAGATTAAAGAGTTATTGGATAAAGGTTACATTCGCCCAAGTTCTTCGCCTTGGGGATCATCACTACTTCTAGTGGAGAAGAAGGATGGATCGTTAAGGATGGTTGTTGATTATCGTGGATTGAATGCAGTAACTATCAAGAACAAGTACCCACTGCCAATGATAAATGATCTGTTTGATCGTTTGCAAGGAGCTAAAGTGTTTTCCAAGATCGATTTGCGATCAGGGTACCATCAGTTGAAGATTCGAGAGCAGGACATACCCAAGACAGCTTTTACCACGAGATACGGATTGTATGAGTATACCGTTATGTCATTTGGATTGACTAACGCACCTGCCTATTTTATGAACCTGATGAACAAAGTATTTATGGAGTTTTTGGATAAGTTCGTCGTAGTGTTCATTGATGACATTCTGATTTTCTCAAAGAATGAAGAAGAGCATAAGGAACATTTGCGTTTGGTTTTGGAGAAACTAAGGGAACATCAGTTATATGCCAAATTCAGCAAATGTGAGTTTTGGTTGAAGGAATTTGGATTTCTTGGACATGTTATATCCGGAGAAGGGATAGCAGTTGACCCCACCAAGGTTGAGACTGTAACCGAATGGGAAGCGCCAACGACAGTTGGAGAGATCCGGAGTTTTCTTGGACTCGCAGGATACTACCGGAGATTTATTGAGAACTTCTCAAAGATCGCAAAGCCTATGACGGAGTTGCCGAAGAAGGATACTAAGTTCAAATGGACTGAGGAATGTGAGGCCAGTTTTCAGGAATTGAAGAAACGATTGGTTTCCTCACCAGTGTTGATTTTGCCCGATCAGACCAAGGATTATGAGGTGTATTGCGACGCTTCACGTCGAGGACTTGGAGCAGTGCTTATGCAGGAAGGAAGAGTTGTTTCGTATGCCTCACGACAACTAAAACCTCATGAACTAAATTATGCTACGCATGATTTGGAGTTAGCAGCCGTAGTGCATGCATTGAAGACATGGAGACATTTCCTCATTGAAAATCATTGTGAAGTATATACGGATCACAAGAGTTTGAAGTATATTTTCACGCAGAAGGAGTTGAACCTCAGACAATGGAGATGGTTGGAGCTCATCAAGGATTATGATATGAGATTGCATTACCATCCCGGAAAAGCTAATGTAGTAGCTGACGCATTGAGCCGTAAGAGCCATGTCAATACACTGATGACGGGAGAAATACCAAGGGAGTTAGCCGAGGATCTTCGTGAGCTATGTTTGGAAATAGTTCCGAGAGGCTATGTAGCAGCATTGGAGATTCAGTCAACATTGATGAATAAAATCAGAGAAGCTCAGAAATCTGACAAGGAGATTGCAGATATAAAGAAGAAAATGAGCGAAGGAAAAGCAAAGGGATTTCGTGAGGACGAGCACGATACCCTATGGTTTGAGGTCCGTGCTTATGTGCCCAACGACCCGGAGATCAGGAAGTTGATTCTGCAAGAGGCACATGATTCACCCTATCCGATTCACCCAGGAAATATCAAGATGTATTTGGATTTGAAGGAAACATTCTGGTGGACCGGAATGAAGAAGGATATTGCAGCATACGTAGCAGTTTGTGATGTGTGTCATAGAGTGAAGGCCGAACATCAGAAGCCAGTCGGATTGTTACAACCATTGCCGATACCCAAATGGAAGTGGGATAAGATATGCATGGATTTTATCACAGGACTACCCAGGACGAAGGCAGGCTATGACTCGATATGGGTAGTAGTTGATCGTTTGACGAAGGTAGCATATTTCATCCCAGTTAAGACCACTTACACCAGTGTTAAGTTGGCAAAGATATACATGACCAGGATCATTTGTTTGCATGGAGTTTCGAGGAGTATCGTATCAGATAGAGGAACCCAATTTACCTCAAAGTTTTGGAATCAGTTGCATGAAACTTTGGGAACCAGACTAGAATTCAGCACAGCTTTTCACCCACAGACGGATGGACAGACTGAGAGAGTCAATCAGATTTTGGAAGATATGCTGAGAGCCTGTGCACTAGATTATGGATCTAGTTGGGACGATAACTTGCCCTATGCGGAGTTTTCTTATAACAACAGTTACCAAACCAGTTTGAAGATGGCACCTTTCGAAGCTTTATACGGAAGGAGGTGCAGGACACTGTTGTCATGGGACGAAGTTGGAGACCGTCAGTTCTTTGGACCAGATCTGATCAAGGAGTCTGAACGGAAAGTTAAGTTAATTCGCGATAGGCTCAAGGTAGCCCAATCAAGGCAGAAGAGCTACGCAGATTCTAAACGCAAGGAGACAGTTTATGAAACCGGAGACAAAGTTTATCTCCGAGTATCCCCACTTCGAGGAGTTAAGCGTTTTGGAGTTAAGGGAAAATTAGCACCGCGTTTCGTTGGACCGTACAAGATTTTGCAACGCATGGGAGAAGTCGCTTATAAGTTGGAATTACCAGAAGGACTGTCAGGAGTTCATGATGTATTCCATGTTTCTCAGCTGAAGAAATGTCACGCCGAAATGGCGAAGGTACCGCTAAGAGATACAGTGCCGCTTGAAGAGATCCAGTTGAAGGATGACTTAACATATGAAGAGAAACCCGCCAAGATTCTTGAGTATGCCAGCAGAGTTACCCGCAGCAAGGTTATCAAGTTTTGCAAAGTTCAGTGGAACCACCACTCAGAGGATGAAGCCACCTGGGAGAGAGAAGAAGATTTGCTCAAGGATCACCCTCACCTATTTTCTAGCCAACCCAAATCTCGAGGACGAGATTCATCTTAAGGGGGGTAGGTTTGTAACATTCCAAATTTTCAATTTGGAATGTTATACATTAGATCATCATGCATAACATATTTCTTGCATTTTTGATCGATCCTAGAAATTTCACGCAACTCAAGGACCCTCGGAGAGAGTTGGAGATTTCGTTATTTTTCATATTTGAGTTTTCTCAAATTTTGAAAAAAAGGGATCATTGGTTTTGTCGGAGTTTGTTTGCCTCTTTTTTGGATAGGGAAAAATGCGCATTTTCAAAAATTGCATTTTGGTCCCGAGAAAAAGTTCATTTTGTTCGACTCATTTTTAGGTGTCGGCGAAAATTTACTTCGTAAATTTTGGAGCCCGTTAGATATTATTTTTCTGTGTTTTTCTCCTCGCGAAATACATAAAAAAAAATCCCGCGCGCCCTTGGGCCAAAGGCCCAGCCGGCCGGCCAGGAGGCCAAGCCCCGCGCGCCGCGCGCCAGGCGCAGGAGGCCGCCGCTGCCGCCCCCTTTTGGAAGTCCTAGTAGTACTTTTGTCCTACTTCCGTTTATTCCGTTTTTGTTTCTAGATCTTTCCTACTCCTATTCTTATTCCTTGATCCCTCCTCCAAGTAAACCCCCCTCCCCAATATAAATACCCTCACACCCCCCCTCTAAATCATCAAACCCAAAGCCCCAAGCCTCACCCGCGCCTCACACCCGCGCCCCTCTCCCGCCGCCGTACACCGCCGCCGCCGCCGCCGCCCTACACCGCCACCGCCGCCGCCCCACGCCGCCGTTCGCCGGAACCTCGCCGAGGTAGCCGCGCATCGTCTCTTTCTTTTTCATCAGATCGTTTTCTTCTAATCATTACGATTCTTTTCTTCTTTTCCGATTCGTTTTCTTTCCGGTTCTTTTCTAAACCGTTCCGGTTTTCTAGATCGGTTTTTTGTTCGGTTTTCTTTTCCGAAACCCTAGATCGGATTCGTTTTCTTTTCCGATTTAGTTGCCTCGAGACCGTTTGCCGGATCGTTCGTTCTAACGAACGTGATCACCGGATTCTTCTAGGTTAACGAACGTACGTTCGTTCAACCGTTCTTCTTTTTCTTCTCGTCGGATTTATTCCGCGATCGCGATCTCAGATCCGATCTTCGTTCTAGTTTATCTTCTCACTCGTTTATCGGAATCAGGTGATTCAAGCGCCTGGAGTTTCGTTTCGAAACCGCCGTTCCGAATAATCAACTTAAAAAAGTTTTGCTATGGTAAAATTTGACCTAGTTTCACTTTGCTAGAACCGAGTTGTTTTCTTTCGCCGTTTGTTTTCCGTTGCTTTGTTCGATTCAATTCTTTTTGCAACCGGAGTTCTTAAGTTGAACTTTCTGGTTAGATCTTTTATTCGAGTTTTACCTGTGCATTATATGAGTACTTATTGTATGCTTGTTGTTTGTCTGCGATAGATCACCCGGAGTGCGCCGCCTGTTATTTCGAAGCTCTAGGTTTCGCGGATCCTCAGCAAGGCAAGTAACACTTTGATCATACCTTCTCATTGCCCAATTTTTATTGCATTAGACCAATCCTCACACATTGCATGATTAGGGTCTGTTTAAAACTGTGGGATGGGAAGTAGTTGAGGTAGTACCTATTACCTGTTTTACTTATGAAACCTTTGGGAGTTACTTCTACGTTTGCTTATTATGCCATGCTATGCTAGTAGACGTGGATTGGGTGAGTGATATCCATGACAGATGTGAGTATTGTTAATTAATGGTTTTACCTAAGGTGGCAACTTAAACACACATCTGGGTGGATTGAGGCACCTGGTTTCTATCAGGACTTGCCTGTTTTTCTTCGGACCGCCACCCAGGCTCAAAGGGATCATAAGATCATTCATGCTAGTAACTTCCGTGTGCAGCCACAAGCCATTATGGGCTCTAGCATAGCTGACTAAGTCGTGCGAACTCTTACAGTGGTAGACTAGCAGATGTAGGGGATGTAGGTTGGTATGGTCTATCACAACGTAAGGTGTGAGCGTTTATGAAAGACTATGTCTCGGTCATCCGTCTCTCAAACATCATGTAGTGCGAGGAACCAACGGAGGCGGTCGAGTCTTGTGGGGAAAAGTGCGCAAACCTCTGCAGAGTGTACAATCTGATCATGATTAGCCGTGTCCCCGATTATGGACATCTTGAGTATCTAGTACTTGAATATCATGTGAATCTCATCATGTTACTTTAATTAATATTGTGGGTTTATAATTGTTCACTTAATCGGGATCGGAATGCAGTCAACCATTCTCGATGTTTCAACCACCATGATAGTTAAATAAAAATTTATTCCTTTGCAGTAGGGAAAAATTGGCTTTACGCAAAAATGCAACCATAGAGCTTTTCCACCAGCCATATATGCATGTATAATAGACTTGTCATTTATTACTCTCTATGTGTTACATTGCCAGCATATTCCATGTGCTGACCCGTTTTCGGGCTGCAACTTTCATGTTGCAGACTTTTCAGACGACGAGTAAGGTGCTTTTAGGTCATGGTTCTATACTCAGTGATGCCGTTGGAGTTGATGGACTCACTTATCTTCCAAGTCTTCCGCTGTTATCATCATTAGATGGCCTTAAGCCATATTTATTGTAATAAGTTCTCTTTGAGACATTGATGTAATAAGTGTGTGATTGCTACTCTGTTATAAATCCTTCGAAGTACTGTGTGGTGTCAGCATTACTGATCCAGAGATGACACCGGAGCACAGAGACTTGACCATCTGAGGTCGGGTCGCTACAGTCTTGCTGCTTTGCTCACGGGACTAATAAACCCGGACGGAGGGAGTACCTTGATTGGTGAGAGGGTTGAATTAAGCCCTACAAACCCGAAAGGAGGTACTAGCACGTGCGTGATCCGCTATTTATTCGTGTAGGATCGAGTAGGTCTTTTCTTGAATTGAGCCCTGCAAACCGGAAAGGAGGTAGTACGTGCGTGATCCACTATTTATCCGTGTAGGATCGATAGTGTAGCTTGTCAGTTTCTTTAGAGGTAGGCATTTTTATTCAAAAAACTGCCACTTCGCATCTTGCGTCGCAAATAAAACTGCCAAGAGCGCATTTGTAGGCTAGCTAGTGATCGATCAATAACTTGTAAACACTGAGAGAACATAAATAAGTAACTGTTAATGCATCTCAATGATTCACAGATCATATACAAATATGTAGCTCCAAAAGCAAAGATCAGCCACTTCGGATCTTGTCTCGCAACTAAAACTAACTAGTACGATTTCCATACATAAGATCAACATGTTAATGCATCTCAATGATTCATAGATCATATACAAATATGTAGCTACAAAAGCAAAGATCTAGAAAAAACATCTGCTCTTCCTACTAACATGGATGCTTGTCTTGGCCAACATTCAGTACAGACTGAAAGACAAAGTTGTTTGTGAAGTCCACAATTCCTCTTGCAAACGTAAGTGGTTTCACCAACAGCTGGAACCATGAGAATGAACCACACATGATGGAGGAACATCCACTGCAATATGATTTGGTCTTCTCTCGATCACACCGCGAGACTATTTTCGGAATACAAACTTTAACTTAGGCAAAATGATGCCCATTGTATAATCAGACCAAAGCAATGAAGCACCTAGTGTTGGCCAATAAATAGTACAATACTACTTTTCTGCAATCCATGAAGTGACTATCTAATCTTTCCGTGTCTATTTTCAAATGGCACTGCATGCAGTGACTATACTATTCTCTTGTGCAGTTCAACCAAAAATGCGGACACTTTGTTTGTTTGCCAAATAGCAACGAGCAGACATCTCTGTCTGCACAAATATCAAGCAGCTTGTAAACATATACCACACCTTGTATTTCCGGTTTAAACATGTCTCTTCCGCTTAGCATTTGTCATGTTCTGCACTGGACAATCTGACACAGTTATGTTTTGCCCTGGATAATTTCATACTGAATTGATTTACTGGTTCAGAGCAGAAATATAGCGCCTATTCTTCATCAGACCAAGGTTATCCATGTTCGTAGTGATGGAAGAGGTGAAATCGATACAACCGAAATTGAGCATCCAATCAATGAATCCTGTCCTGCACCTCCAATGTAGGTCCACCCTGCCAATAAATTCACATGCAAACCACTAGTATTACTATCTAATGACAGTACAAAAAGAGTAGCAAGATAGTAGCAAACCATGTACCTTCGTAATGAACAACTCATAGTGCCACCAATTGGATATAAAGGTTTGGAAAAAACATGCTCCTAATGTTGAACCAGTTGGACTTTTTGTGTAGTTCCACTAAAATCGAGCATCCCTGTTTGCATAGATATTGAAAGTGTGATTACTCTAAAAGTGGCACTAGTTGAAGCATAGAACCACAAATATAAGCATTCCAATTTCTTAATGGGAAAAGGTAGCAAGACTGTTTCTAACCACCTGTTTGAAGGAATAAATAAAGCAACATCGGCTGATGTCAGGAAGGCATACATAGTTTTTTCTGAAAAACTGAGCCATTCCTGACCTTTCCTCTTCTTTTAAGCAAATTTTGTGCAGTTCTACTAAAATAAAATGCCATCACCGCCTTGACAATTCAATGACACTGTACAAAAGGAAATGACTTAACATTACATCATGTTGTCAGGTATGTAGTCGACAGGCATTAGAGACAAACATACAGACCTCCTCCGATAGCATAATGAACATAATTTTAACAAAGGTGTGACTAGCTTTACCGGGATAATTTGAGTGAAATCTACACCCTTTGTTCCTTAATATAAGACGTTTTCGCGGTTCAATTTAAAGTACCCAAACGTCTAGTATTTAGAAAAACAGGTAGTAGTTTTCTTCAGCACATATCTGGGAAAGCTTGCACACTTTATTTATGTCCATAAGCTAATGCAACACCATTCGAATACTACAAATATACACTAATCCAGTAGCTAGTGCAACAATAGAGTAGTTAGTTTATTACAGGGTACAGTACAATGGTTTTACTGAACAGATTTCAATAAACTCTAGCACTGGAAGGTTTCTATAAGAATTAACAATACAAAATGTAAAGTTAACAAGTTTCAACATTGGTATACTAGCTGTGCATGAGCATTAAACTAAATACAAAAGTCTGAAGGTAACTAGCATTATTAACTAATGATAGTATAAAAAAATTGCAAACCATGTACCTCCAAGGTAAATATCATTTCGAACTCGGGGGGACCTTAAAAATTGCTATCCTAATCTTGATAATCGATCAAACATAAAAACTTGATCGAACGAATCAAGAGAATAGCCGGATGAGGTGCCCACTCTTGACCTTTCCTCTTGTCGTCATAATTATCTGTGCAGTTTAACCAAAATAAAATGACATCAGCGCCTTGGCATTTTGGTGACACTGTACAAAAAAATTAACTTATCTCATGAAAGTGAGGTATGTAATCTATAAGCATTAACAGTGCAAAAATCTGAAGGTAGTAACAAGTTTCATCGTTGGTATACTGGCCATGCAACAAAATTAGAATGCCTTAGCTGAAAAATCTTTAATACATCCACAATCAATAGCTAACCCTGAAATAATCCAGTGACATTAAATGGCATTGCTTAAATTTATCGGTGGCATTAGACTGAGAGCGGCATTAGTTAAATGTGGCATCACTTTAGCAGTAGCATTGCTTGACTTGACTGCTGGCATTATACTAACAACAAAAAAGTGGCAATAAGAGCATGGGAGGCCCATTCGGACAGTCGGCGCACCAGTACGATGTACCTCCACGGACGCAGAGTGGTGAGGGAGGTATGGTTGCCCAGGGTAACAAATATCTAGGCAGCATATGTGGATTACGCCCCATTTTTGTTCTCTTTAGCCACCTTTTTCCTATGCGAGGACAACAAACCGATCGACCTGGTCATTCTCTATTGCGTTGTGATGCCTTTCTACCCTTCTTCAACCAAGAGACACGAGACTCGTTCCTTAGCTACTGATTTTCCCCTTTTCAACCTAGATGCGGGTTCGATGCCTACTCTCTTGGATAGTACAGTCTCCCTCCCTTTCCTTATTCAACCCAGACATGGATTAGTCTGCATGAAGTAGGGTTTCCTTTAATAGTGTAAATTATGGTTTTCGTCTGCGTGGCCAGCAGAGTAGAGGATAGCAAATTGGGAAGATGGTGGAGTGGAAAAAGATCCACATGCAACGACGTGGCAGATGGGGCAATAGAACAAGGTTATGGTTCGAAAAGAGGTAGTATACCTGAGGGTCAGCGGGAAGTGGCTTCGCTCGTGGTCGTCGTCCTCCGCACACACTACGGCAGCGAGCTTGGGGACGGAGGCCATCCCGCGCGGGCGCTAGGTCTGAGAGGACGGCCTTGTCGTCAGTGCGTGACCTCGCTCGCCGATGACGAGTGCGTCAACGCTGCACGTCCTTTTCTTCCCCGGCGGATCTGTGACCACCGGTGAGGAGGGAGAGAGGGGCCGTCTTTTTTAGATCTGGAGAGGGGGTGGTAGTGTGAGAAGCAAGTGGGCAACCCTTAGCAAGAAAGCGCTGAAGCTCCAACCTATATATCTTTTTTATACTACTAGTACTGGAGGTGGAGTAGTGGTAGAGTAGTTTATATTTTCTCTGCGTATAGTACCAGTCAAAACTGATCGGCACGCCATTAAAAAAAGGTTGATAACTAATGCGACACCTCAGGCCAACGCGGCCAGATCGCATTTTGCATGAGAAATTACACACCATGTTCCATTGACATGTGGTCCCTTTCCAACATATCAGTGAGACGACGGCGAGTAGTAGGAGTATTTCCGAACGGACGTGTAGGCCAGGGCGCCTCTTCGTGAACCGTGGCAAACTCGCAACTGTCCATCGACTCTTCGCCTTTCCCTCTCGATTTGGAACTGCTATTGCACGCTCTTCCTCTCCCTCCTCCATTTTTCTTCAGCCCTTCACCCTTTCTTCTGCCATTGTTCGATCATCTTCTCCATGGAGGGAACAGGCCGGAAACGACCTCGTTATTCTTGCCCTGATCTAAAAGATGACGTGGTGGAGGAACTCATTGATCGATGCGAAGTCATCACCTCGGCTAGCATGGCAGGTTCGTTCAAGCCCATTCTCGACTCAACTAATAACATCATTACAAGGAACCCAAGAGTCAAGGAGCGGTTTGATCTCCCCTATCTTATTCGCCATGACCTTGATGACTGGCGCCGGCACGACGGAGGCCTCGCCCTGTGCAAGTTGGCGCCGCTTGATAATGATACATATGATGTTAATATGCCATCGCTTGAGGGCAAGGCTTGGGCGGGCGCAAATGGAGATTGGGTTGTTTACATTGGGTCCAACTGCTAGTGGGAACTTGTGAATGTGTACACTCGTGATCGGGTTCCACTTACAAAAATCTCAGCAGACTGCCCAGAGGTTGAGCACACCGATATTGTACGCACGTTCAAATACGATCATGGTGACTGTCTTCTATGGAAGATAGCAATTTGTCGAGTTCCCAACCGCTCTTGGAATTACAACAACTATGAAGTTGTTGCTATCTTCGACAAGCTTGTTGCCGTCCTTAGTGGTTTGACTCGATGGATATTGCTCAAAAATCAGTTTCTATACACGGATGAGTACTGTGATGCAATTCAATACGAGGGCCTTGTGTTTGCTGCCACCACTCGTGGCATTGTTTTTGCATGGTATCCTCGTAGTTTCGGTACATTTGTCTTCCACCGAAATTATAATTGTTTCATCCACATGCATGCGGGTTAGCAAGTTTCCCTTTACTAATTAACCTTCTTCTTGTGTTTCCAAGGTCCCGTGAACATCCCACCACCTATACTTGAAAATTTTTATAACCAAGGGGGAGATGACGATGGTGATGATCACGAGCATGAGGACGAGAAGCGCCCATATACTCTGTGGCGCCTGTCAACTAATTCCGATGGATCACCTCTTCTTGTGTGTATACAACCCACTTATGATGTTACTGCTAAGGAAGCAGGTGTCTCCCATGGTCGCACTCTCCGGACCTATTCGAACACCCGTTGCATGGTATTCGGGATGGATACTAGTGTGCTAGCGCCAACTCCTTCTCTGTGGTACAAAATCGATAGTCTTGGAGAAAACTCACTCTTCCTTGGACAAAACTATCCGATGATGGTGAAAGGCGATCCAACTGTTGTTGACACAATGTTACTAGTACCATTTATGAGAAGCAACTGTGTCTATACCTCGGACATTTGGGTGGTTCCCTACCCTGGTACTGATATAGTAGGCCACTTCAGCCTGGATGATTAGTCCTGCATTGGTCTCCAGATCGACAATGGATGGCCCGTCCCAGAGAATCACTTGTGGTTCAAAGCAAGCGTTTCCAATGCCGAGGAATGGTTGAGTTGAAGTTCATTTCATTGCTTGTTATTTGTTGTGTGGTGAAAACTTTAGTATTTATAATGTATCCTCGTTGTCGATGTGGGTTGATGACCTGTTGTATGTAATAAAATGATATGCCTGTGATAAACTTACTATATTTATGAATGGCTTTCGAGTCGCTTCTCTGAGTGAGTGGTGCGACGAGGCAATTTTTTTTAATACATAATTGTACGTGCATTGCAACAGGTTATCGGATGAGGCCAATCAACAATAGTAGTACACTATTTGTACTAGCTTCACATGCTTCGTGCGTCGGGCGGGTGTTTTTACTGTAGCCATATGTTAATGTGTTCGCTGTACGTAACCAGCACCTCGAATCCTCGATACTTGTACTACTACTAGTACGTATACACGTGCAACGCACGTCTTAATTTAATAGAGATATTTTGATATAAAAGGGGGAAAAGTGATTGGTTTGCTAATAGATTCAAAGAAAATAGAAATTATGGGGATGCACAAATGCTGATATTAATTAAATATTATAAAAGAAGCAAGTAGTGTTAATGACAAAAAAATGCACATTCATTTAAAAAAACTATATGTTGCTTCACTTTATCAACATTCTCCTACTTTTTTTGAGACAATCCACATTCTCCTACTAAAACATATCGCTTGGGCTCAATCAACCCATCATGTAGTCATGTGGCAACACGGCCCATTAGACACCAGTTATGGGCTTCTTTTTTTGGAGGGGGCACGTGATAGTTCTAGAAGACAGTAGAGGTAGTAGCAGTCTACTATTCATGCGAATCCTGCTTATATTGGCCGTTGGATTTAGGAGACCAACGGTTATGATTCATGCTCTTAGTCCATCTTAAAACAGGTACACTATATAGTAGTATAGATATAGTAGGAGTAAGTAGTAGGAGTAGTAGGGTGGCATGGGCCAGAACAAGCATTCACGTCCAGGAGTACGGCACACGCCACCACCACGACATCCATCTGACACCATATTATTTCTTGGAGTCTGTGCTAGAGCAATCTCTTCAACCTCGTCGTTTCTCTAACTTCAACCATCGCGCGGCGGGCGAGGTGGGGGTTTGCCGATAGTCGGTTTCCTTAACTGCGGTCTCACTTGTAAGGCCAACTCCAATGCATGACCCCAAACGGACCTCCGTTTTGCATGAACTCCAACGATAATTTTGACTAGAAAAGCAAGACCAAAGAAAACAAGAACCACAAGAATACATTTTACTACCCCTGTAAGTTGGATTAGTGCCTTCTCGATGCATTCATTGTTGATATGCGGAGGCTCGATGTTGCGTGCTTCTTTCTTCTTCGAGTGTAAAGAAGTAGACGTTGCTTCTTCGCATCTAGTCTCATGTCTAGCCTCTATTCTAGTAGGAGTATCAACAAGTGCACTAATATCATCTCTAGCCTCTATGCTACTAGCTAAAAGTGATAGAACATCTACTAAATTGCGCTCTATCAATATATGGATGTACTCTTCTTCCCAATACAAAAACTTGCATCCATTCTACTCACTCCATTGCACAATGCATGCCTTCTATTTGTCAAAATATATATGTATCTAGACATGTTTTAGTACATAGGTACATCCATTTTTGGACAAATGGAAGTCAAGTATTTTGTAACGGAGGGAGTACACAATAAAATTTTAAGTTAGCACAACTAGTCTAATCCGAGAGCACAACCGAAGATTTGGTCGGGTTCTTCCTCCTTTTGCCGACACGTGGGATATCCAGCATCCAGGTCGTGTCATGAAAGAAAATAGAGTGGTAGTTGAAGCCACGAGATGTGCATCTTGGGTTAAACTGTAAATAGAATCTTACTACTCTTGAGTAATTCCAAAAGCGGCCACCGAAGATCTTTATTGGATTTGTTTTTCATCACCAGCATGTCGAGGTGAAAGATGTGCAGGTTCAGTGGGTCCTCTTGCGTTTTCACTGACATGTGGGGCCGCATGTGAGCAAACAGACGATGGGCTCCGTGCGTCCGCTGGCTAGCTGAGAAGAGAGATAGAGGAGGGCTGAGCACGGACTACAAGAAATTTGTTCTACGTACCTCGATATAGGCTCGATATAGTGGGGTGGCATGGGCCATAACTAGCATTCACATCTAGCAGTACGGCACACGCCACCCACATGAGTCCCATCCGACACCAATTTTCTTGGAGTCTGTGCTACACCATCTCTTCTCCCTCCTGTTTTCTCAGCCATCACGCGATGCGCGGGGTGGGGGTTTGTCGATAGTCGGTTTGCTCAACTGCGGTCCCACTTGTAAGTGAAAATGCAACACCGCGCGCATTCCTGCTTGAGCGGCGTGCCGGACCAACCGTGTGGGGGTGCGACGCGAACACGACAGACTTTTCCTTTTGAACTCGTAACTTGTAAAATTTGGTTCTGCTCCATGGCGCAACCGATAGATAGAAAATAACGATTTTGCCTAGAGTAATGAGAAGTTTGGTTCTGGCGCCGTTCATGCATGGAGTACGTACGAAAATTATGAAGTTGATGCGGAAGGTAAGATAATTACTGTAGTACCATATACTACTACATGGATTTGACAGAAAGATAAAAATACATACGGATCCATCAACGACATTCTCACGCCCTAGTTCGCCGGGTCACCAACCGACGTGTGAGGAGCAGCGGTGCTGGTGGCGAGCTCAACGTGCTTCTGAACAGTGCCGTCCAAGGTTGCCCTGCGGTCCAAGAAGGCCAGTGTCCTATCGTCCTCCTCTTGCATGTAGTAGTCCTTGTGGACGATTTGCGCGTAG
This sequence comes from Aegilops umbellulata, assembly GCA_032464435.1. Taxonomy (NCBI): domain Eukaryota; kingdom Viridiplantae; phylum Streptophyta; class Magnoliopsida; order Poales; family Poaceae; genus Aegilops; species Aegilops umbellulata. Next base: position 364,958,738 of record CP136054.1, on the reverse strand, counting down.
ACGTGGGTGATTATGTCGATGGTGTCTTGTTGCGCCAGGCGCTACGCGGCGAGCGCGACCTCGAGGTGGACATTCTCCGGCGTGATGACAGGCAGTCGCAGGGCCACCAGTGCGTCGAAGAGGTTGTCACCATAGTGGCCGTTGAGGGTGGCGGGCATCGCAGAGCCTGGGCGCATCGGCTGGAGGCTTACGTCAAAGTCGTCCGCAAGCTTCTTGACGATGGTGAACTTGTCGAGGAAACCGACGAGGACCTCGTCGAACAAGGAGACGAAGCTGTCGTCCAAGCGGCCCCTCGCCCTGGCGGCCTCAAGCAATACTACCTGGAGACGTTCCTAGGTGCCGGGCCGCAGGTCGACGTCGTGGACCATCTGGCACAGCCGGCTGATGCTCGCGCTCATTGCCTCCATGGGTCTAGCTTAACTTCTAGTCAACTGATCTTGCGATTCGAGTGATCACTCTTGCCCTTGGTTAGTGCGTAGGTGCATAGGATTTCTTACTACTCCTCGGCCCTCTACTGCACTTGCGTTTGGCTGTATGATAGGTGGGCCAGCCACCCCCTGGGCCCACGTGTCATTCACCCAAAGGCAGTTGCCGTAAGTCAATGAAGCTGCGTCCCCCTCCGTGCCGGTGCAGTATAGTCATCTCACCGGACCTCTAGTTGGGGCCAAACGAGAGAAGTTTGATGTTTACTAGTTTATTGGTCCCCTTTGCATTTTGCGCCAAGTTTTGACCTTTGATTTAACTAATAAAATGTTAATGCATGTAAACAAAAATGTTGTGTAAGTCACCTTACGAAAACCAAATAATCCCAAAATACTTAGGCATGGTGCATTAACTCCCTCCTTGTTTCTTATTTCGTGACATATAAACCAATGAGAGATGTGGGCCGTGCATGCTTTCAATGACTTGAGACTACAAAACATGACATGCAGTGTTTAGTTCATTGCATGTAATCCTATTAGTACTCTAGTTAGCAAAAAAAAACATTAAGTTCTCTCGCCGATAGGAATAAAACACCATGTATTTATTTACAGAGGGAGTAGTACATTTTTTGTGACATGCATTACTAGATATTGCTAGTCAAATACTAAAATCCAGATGGACGTGGTAGTACTCCTAAATCCAGACGATGGTGCTACTAGTACTAGTAGTAGTACTACCAATGTAGTAGTAGGAGTACTAGCACTGTACTACCCATTGGTCAAATTATTACGTGCTGCTCCTCACAGTGAAGTGACAAGACCCTGCGCCGGAGATGACACCTGAGTATAGGCGCCGTGTTCGGCATACCATAGTCAGCCTCACCATCTGCAATCACTATCATCATGGATGTAGAGCTAGCCTGCTTACAACTAGCCCTGTTCGACATAATTTCCCGTGCGTAGATGCCCGTGCATTGCACGGAACACCAAGATTGGGGGTGGACGGCTCCGGTAGCGGCCATCGTGCCAGATTTTTCCATGACCTTCTAGATGTGGCGGGGAGGAGATAAGGCTGATTGTGAGAGACAAGGAGTTGTTTGTAAATAGGGAACAAGTACGAGCATCTTTTTGCAAAAATGGAGAAGCTTCGTTTGTATGCGTCAAATCTAGATCCGACGGCTATTGGTGAAAGATGGGAGGCACAACATCATCACCAACTCAGGACCTATTTGATTCGCAGGATTTTGAAAACGCAGGAATAGGACACGGCAATATTACAAGTTTCAAACTGATATTACAAATGTTAGGAGTAATGCTGCACCTATGAAGAGGGATTACTAGGAAGTTTACGTAAGAACTTTCGTTACTTTAGGTGGATGCAGCATTATGGTACAAACGAAAATCCACCGCCCTGACAAGTCACTATTGGGCAAATAAGTTTTCGAGTCTCTGGCCACTTGATGTTTCAAAAACAAATTCAGCTTCTGCGGAGACTTTGTCATTTAGTCTTAGACGCTTGCGGTGATCAGCATGCCATTCATTGTTGTGCCAGAGAACGCCAAACCTCATTACCTTGAGCACACTTGCCTCCAGAACAAAGAACCTGGCTAATTTAATCTCACATGTGCTGCCTCGGTAGTCGATCAAATAAATTTCTGTAAGATGGAGATCAAGGCATTCGATGAGATTGTTATAGTGCAACCCATTTTTCACTTTTGGGTCTTTTTTTATCTGCAAAAGAAGAGAACATATTAGAGCAGCTGGCTGCATAAGATTGCCGTGTCATCAAGAGGTACCAATATCATTCGCTCATACGATAGGGTTGGCTGGCTAGTGATATTTTTTCACTCTCTCTCTCTCTCTCTCTCTCTCTCTCTCTCTCTCTCTCTCTGTTTCCTCTCATTTAACTAGGAGCACGTGAAGATCTTTGGCATTTGTTGCCTTCCACTATATGGCCGATGCCATATTTCGCAAAAGTATGCCACATAATACGCATCGATGTCAAATCAAAAGATTTTGGCACCGCTCTCGCGATGTGAGAGAGTTGGCACCAATGTGCACACAGACCCACATGTATAAACAAATCAACCAAACCAACTACACCAACCTCTCACTCTCCCAAACAAGTGTTTTTTATTGCCTCAGTCCTCTCTCTCTCCCACACAGTGTTTTTTCATTGCGTGAGTTAATTTGGCACTGGAGCAAAGTAGGTGATCCATATTGGGGCACCAGGTGAGCAATGGAGGGGCATCGATGACAAATGCATCACAAGTGAATTTGGCACATGTTTTGACCTACATAGCCCACTTTTGTACTCCCTCCGTCCCAAAATTCTTGTCTTAAATTTGTCTAAAAATGGATGTATCTAGTTACATTTTAGTGTTAGATACATCCGTATCTAAACAAATGTAAGACAAGAATTTTGGGACGGAGGGAATACTACCTCGTATTTAGTATAAAATTTTGACCATAGATTTACCTAAGAAAATGCCAATGCATGTCACTAAAAATTACACCATTTGAAATTATGTTCAAATACAAATCCAACGATATAGTTCTTAGTGACATGCATTAACATTTTGTCAGTTAAATCTATGGTAAAATTTTGATACTACAAAATTGGAAGAGTAAACCCGGACGGAGGTAGTACTTGCTCTTAGGGTAACCATAGAGTTACTGGAGTAGTCTAAGTTACTTTCCACTATGACTAGCCTAGGCTACTGTAGTAGTACAACATAAAAACGATGCAGGTGATCACGTGAGAAAAAATACTAAAAACATTTCTTTCGGTGCAGTGCGTAGATGCAGTTTTGAACACTACACTTGTCATCGTAATTTGGGAAAATTACGAAAAATTGAGCTACGTTGTGATTACCGTTTACTTATAGGAAAGAAGTTTCACCTCGATGAGTAGCTTCTCCGTGGACGGAAAGCATGTAAGGAATCCAACAACTTGATCCAGATTGGGGCCGATAGATTTTAGTGCTAAGATCTTCACTGTGCGCATGGACTGGGTCAAGCTTGTGGGAATCATTTTCTGGAAGACGGTCGTAAATACATCAAGAAGAAATTTAAAAATGTGAATTTCAAGAAGACGGAGAAGAAGATGAGTGATGTACCTGAACGATTACGGATCCAATAAAGAGTTTGAAGAATTTCGCAGACGAGTACACCAACGCTGTCAATTTTGGCGCGTCAATGACCCTGATTTTTGTTGGACCTTCTAGATCCAATACAAGCAATCTCTCAAGGAAAGGCGCATTCTTAATGACCATAACGTGGAACAGCTGGAGTGATCTCTTCCCAATTGATGTCTTGTTGCGGGGCTAGCAAGACACATAATTCCATCGGAGATTCATCGAAGCGATGTGGAGGCTAATGAACCCATGGATCTGCTCAAGACGAAGGTACTCGAGCGTAGTATAGCTGTGGAGTAGGTGCTCCATAGCCTTCTTCGAGATGACAACGTCGAAGAGGTCGAGCTGCTTGAGTTGAGGGAGAAGAAGGGCGGGCGCGGCATTAATCTGGGGAAGATAGCAGGAGCTGACGCTGGCGCGGCGCAGCGTTGGCGTGAGGCGGAGCACGGACGACGGAAGAGAGCGATATCGTCCAGCTTCAAAGCTGAGCTCCTCGAGCTAATCTAGGACGGGGGTTAAGAACCACTCATCGAAGTTGGGTTGGACCTTGCAGTTGGTACTGAACATGCGGATGTCAAGGCGTCTGGCTGGCCCAGGGTGTGATGAAAGGATCTTGGAGACTGTGGCCATGCGTTTGCAATCCCTATCGCTGAGGCAGCTGTCGACGGTGAGGTTGAGGGGCACGCAGCGCCAGAGGGGGCGCCATCGCCGGGAGAGTAGGGCGGTCCGCATGAAAGATTTGGTGGGGAGGAGGCCAATGATGATGAGCAGCATGTCATCGGGGAGGCTGCTGATGAAGTCCAGGCCCGCCGGATGCGGTTTTGGCTCGAGCCGCCTCCGCTTCTTGGCTGCCTCGCCGTCCATCTCAACCGGCGGCGACACCGGTGTACACGTGTGCTGGTGTGTGTTGTGTGCTGGGTGTGCGCAAGTGCGTCTTTCTGTGCATGCCGCCGCGCAGTGGTGAATTGTGCGCGAGTGCGTCCTTCACGCGCAAGAAGTTTGTCCTCAATGCGCCCTCAATTTACTAGCGTGCGGGGTGCTACCCCGAGTGGTTTCAACTTTGTTTACTTCACCGCATGTTAGATGGGCCTCTAGTTTACTTATTTTCACCCACTGCCACATGGGCCAGCACACAAAGATACAGAACACGAGCTGACAAGGCAGCATGTGGATTGGTTGACCGGTCAACTAAACAATATACGAAGCTATACGCTGACACAGTGAGCGTATAATCCGTCGGTATAGAGAGTTCGAGTGAGAGGGGAGGCCCGTGAGAGATAGCAGAGAGAGAGAGAGAGAGAGAGAGAGAGAGCTACTCCCTCCGTTCGATAATGTAGTTCCAACATTTTTTTAAGTCAAAATTTTGAAACTTTGACTAAGTTTATAAAGAATTTACTTATATCTACAATACCAAAGATAAATGATAGTATGAAGTAAATACATGTTGTGATGAATCTAATGATCGTTCCAGATGTAAATGTTTTTCTCCACATATACCTGGTCAAATTTTTTGAGGATTGACTTTTCAAAACATCCATATGCTTATAGACGTGACAGAGTCCCTAACTAGAGAGAGAGAGAGAGAGAGAGAGAGAGCGAGTGAGTGAAAAAAGTGTGTGTGCGTGAGTGAAAGAGACATGGACAACGCACGATAATAGAGAAAAAGCGTGCGTGTCTTGTGCAAACATATCACACATGCATCTTCGACAACGGAGGCAAGGTGAGGAGATAGTGTGTGGTTGTTTGGAACCGAGAGAGCAAGACCCCTAGCATGTGGCCAAGAGGGGTCTGACAAATAAGGGAGAGAGGTCGAGAGAGACGTACGGAGAAAATGCAGACATGGGGAGGAGAGAGTGTATGTTTGTCATAGAGAGATCCCCTGGAGATCGTGATGGGACCACATGGGTGGGATATCGAGTGACAAGGTGTGTGCGCGATAGAAGATGCCCCGAGAGATATCGAGATAGACGTATGGATGGAAGGAGACAATACATGTGTTCCTGATGGCTAGTAACAGATAATCGGGAGTGCTTGCGCCTATGATGGAGTGAGGGATTATGGTACTTAGGGGGGTGCGTGTCACATGGAGAGAGAACAAGGGCGGAGAGTGTTGGATGGGTCTATATGTATAGCGCGAGCGAGACATGTGTATGTGTGAACCTGGGAGATATAAGGCCAGTTTGGCTTGCGTCCTAAGCATCTTTTGCCTGGCCTGGGGTTGTGGCTGGATTTCATGCACGCTTGTTTGGTTGCTACCCTGTGAAAAAGAAAGCCCGCCTGGCCTGGGTTCCCTTGCACTTTAATTAGCCTGGCTGAACTCCACACACTGCAAGTAGCCTGGCCCAGGCGACCGATTTCGAACGCCTGGCCGTGCCTGGTCGTGTGGCCATGAGGCTAACAGCAACATGGATGGATATTTGCATTAAATAATTGATGCATGGATTGATTAATGGGACGTTGATGCTTTGCCTGGCCTAGGCATGAACCAAACGCTTCAGCACCACACAAGCCTGGCCAGGCAGAAATATTTTACATCTCACGTCCACACCAGGCAGTGCCGACCATAAAGGCATGAGGGTCAGGTCACGAATCAAAATGACCAATAAAGTTTGAGAGAGATTGAGGAGCCCTGATAAGGCTGAGTGGTGCGTCAGATAGCTGAGAGGGGGAAAGAGATATTCCATCCGCTCGATAATGCAGTGCATGTAAATTTTTTAGAAGTCAAACTTTGGAAACTTTGATCAGGTTTACGCAAATGTTATTTATATCTACAATACCAAAGATATATCATACAAAACTACATCTCATGGTGAATCTAATGGTATATGTTTGCCGTACTAGATGTAATTCTTTTTCTCCACGTACATGGTCAAACTTTGTGATGTTTGACTTTTCAATAAATCTATATGCTATGGACCGAGGAGAGTGCCTCAGTCGAGACAGATCAAGTGCGTGTGAAGGAGAATGAGTAAGTGTGCAAAAAGAGTATGTGTGTGAAAGAAAAAGTGACAACAAACGATAAATTAGAGAGAGAGAGAGTGTTTTTTCGTTTCATATGCGAACATATCACGCATACATCTCCGAGATGGAAAAGCGAGGCGAGGAGATACACGAAGATAGCTAGTGTGTGATTGTTTGCAACGGAGAGAGACACCCCTGTAGCACATGTCCAATAGAGGTCTGGCCAACAAGGAACAAAGGTCGAGAGGGACACATGGATGGCATGGACGCATGGGGAGGGAGAGAGGGTGTGTTTGTGATAGAGAGATCCCATCGAGATTGTGAGAGGACTATATGGGTGGGAGATCGAGGGAGTACGTGCATGATAGAAAGATGCCTAAGGATGGCAATTTTACCCATGGGTACGGGTACCCGCGGGTACCGTACCCGCATGGGTAGGGTATGGGCACACTTTTATACCCATGGGTAGTACCCATACCCTACCCGTTAAATCATGGGTAGGGTACGGGTATAGCCTTGTACCCGCGGGTATACCCATACCCTGCCCGCTTGTAAAAATAATGTTAAGTTGTTTTCAATTAATCATTAATTTGTCATGTGGCTCGTCTACTCCTATTGATTTATGAGTATTTTGTGATTTCTAAATTTTGATAGTAGTCTTTGTACCCATCTACTTGGTATCGAGCTAAGATATTTGAGTTTTTGTCAAATGTGCTATGAATGAGTGTAAAATTGTGAACAACTTGTGTACTATTTGTTCTACCCGTTGGGTACCCAATGGGTACGGGTACCCATCGGGTATGGGTATGGGTAAAGTTTTATACCCGTGGGTACGGGTATGGGTAGAATTTTGTACCCACTGATTATATGGGTATGGGTATGGTATTGCTCTACCCTGCCCATACCCTACCCATTGCCATCCTTAAAGATGCCCCGAGAGAAATCGAGATAGACCATGCACATGTTTGTGATGGAGACTAAGATTAGCTAGTCATATACATATAGGGGGGGGGGGGGGACTGCGTGTGCCTACAATTGAGTGAGAGACCATCATACTTGGCTAGCTGGGCATGAGATTGTGTGTGTGCGCGTGTGAGATGGAGAGAGAACGAGGGGGAGAGATAGAGTTTTAGATGGGCCTATCGAGTGCGAGTGAGATATGCATGTGTATGTGTGACCCAGGTGGATGGAGAGTTTGAGAGAGGGGGGGAAGAGCTCCGAGACGACATAGTGGTGCATGAGAGAGTTACGGGCAAAGAGCCAAGGAATTTGTGTGCATACGATGAGTGCACCCAAGATATCTAGCTTGGACTAGCTAGAGTATCATACATAGTGTGCGAGAGAGGCCTATAGATGGTGTATATATGCATGCGAACTAGAAAGACCCCCCCCACACACACAAAGAGAGAGAGAGAGAGATAGAGAGAGAGATGGAGAGGGACCAACAAGGTTTTTGTGTCGGATGCGTGCGACATAATTGAGGATTGTCGGAGAGAGAGAGAGAGAGAGAGAGAGAGAAAGAGAGAGAGAGAGAGAGAGAGAGAGAGAGAGAGAGAGAGAGAGAGAGAGCAGGAGTCCAGGAGAGGGGGAGGTCGCGTTTTTTGCATCAAATACTGATATAAACCATGTTTCGATATAAACTTGCATTCAAATATTTAAATTGGAGAACATGTTGTCTGCAATCCACACATGAACGGATATATGCGTATATCAAACAAGTTCATTAATTTGACTATCAACATGTTCATGGAGTACTATAATATTGTACAACATGCTACTCAATTCAGGTGTTCAATTTTGGATTTAGTTCACTATTTTGACCTACTGAACGAGCTATTTCATTGAATCGAGATATTTCATTTTGGGTTTGATTTGCGTTTTTGAGTGGGTCAACTATTTGTCATATAGTAAATCGCTAGCAACGAGCATGTAAAAACACATTACTCCCGAGCATCATCTCTCCATCTAAAAAAGAAGTGGCAAGCTAATATTTCAAAATTTGATCCGAATCAACTTGGTAAGGTAGACATGGATGCTCATTCTCCCAAAATTTGAATGAACCGTTAAACATCCTCTCTGCTCGATGGAATTCGCCCAAGCAAATAAATGGGAGACGCGAAATTACCGTCCTATGTGGGACACACATCAATTGGCCCGTTGTACATCGAGGGTAGGTTCGTAACTTCATCCAAGCGCGCCTTCTCCTCGGCCGAAATGACATGTGCCGAATAATTCATAAACCATGGTCGGCAAAACACGCTCTCCTCGCCCGAAATAGCTTGCGCCCACTATTTCAAAACACGCGCTCCTCGCCCGAAATCGCTCGCGCCCACTATAGTTCAAAACACGCCCTCCTCGCTCGAAATTGCTCCTGCCCACTATTTGGGGAGAAGCAAAGTTACTCTACTATCCCCGACCCTCAGTACACAGACCCAAGCCGAGAAGCCTATAGGCAAGGGTAGAACTGTAACTCCCCCTCACATTTCAGACAAATGCGTCCATAAGACATGGTTCCACTCCCCTCCCAATTCCCCCCCGCCCCCTGCTCGCCCCCATTCATACCTCGTGGGTGCCAAATCACCTTCTCCCCGGGAAGCTCCCTTCTCCCAAGCCACGAAACCTCAGCCCCACCTCCATGGCGCCCCCACCGCACCAAATTCACAGTCTCCCTCCTCCCTAATGGCGGACACACTGTCCATTTGCCGTCGTGCACTGGGCCATGTGCCTCTTACTCCGTGCTGCTGGTGCTGCCTCGACGACGGCCGCGTGAACCGTACCGGAGCCGATTCACCCCCGCCGTTGTTCACGGCGTCGGAGCGGCTCCAACTTCGGATCCGTCCAGAGTCCTGGCGCTGCTTCGACGTAGCCGTCGACCGTCACGACATCACTCTTTCCCTGCCGCCGGTCGGCACCGCAACCGTGCTGGCCTCACCGACTCGGCAGCTGGACCTGCCTACTTCACCATGCCGCCAGATAGGTCACACCCTCATCTCAGATCACTTTATTTAGGCGACAGTTGTCTCAATTTTTATTCTGGGCCAATCGATTCCCAATGGGAAGCAGCACCCCTCGAGGCGCCGGAGCTCTTGGCTGCCGGTTGGCTGGTGTCTAACATAAGGGTGCGGGGCCGCAAGTTCGCGGCGGAAGCAGCGCTTAGATGACTACCTTTTAGAGTTGCGTGGGTTGAAGGTACTGCCGCCGCCGGATCTGGATGATGGGGAGTCTGTGGATTGGCCCGGGGGCGGCGCAACCACGGCAGTGCGGTGGGGCGGGGAGCGGGGTTTTGGCCAGGGCCTCGGACGGCGGAGGTAGGCTACTCTGCCGTTGGTCGCTAGCTCTTCGAGAAAGATTTCGAACAGTGTCAGCCGGGAGGCACAAGACGTCCAGCCATCTGGCGTAGATTGGACTGTACCAAAATAAAATAAAATCATGTGACCCCAATTTAGTCTTCAGTCAACAGACGTGTGACCACTCTCGTACCATGCTGTTGATCTCTTAGTGTATTTCTTCAGATCAAAGAGACCTGTTGCTTTTAGTTAACCCCAGTCCTACTATTTATGTCGTCTCCTATAGACACTCATTACATAAATCTAACTACTAGTTGTCTTCCATGCATGTCAGATATAATTGCACACACTGATATATCCACAAGAACCTCACGGAGCAATGTAGAGGCCAATAAACTTGATGTCAATGATACCCAATATGATGGAACATGTAAAGGCAGTTCTTCAGAAGACTTGCAGAAAGATGATGAATCCTCTTCACCCCACAAGGTCCTTGCTCTAGCTTGGCATGTGATATGGGTACAACATGCATATAATGTCCTGGAGTGTATCTACTCTGTTGCAATGCCATGTGCTTAGCATGCTGATCATGCATGTAAATATGTCATGCCTTCCTGTTTTTCAATACCTATTCCATTCATGATAACATGTTTTCAAATTCAAGTACTGTCATTCTACTCTATCGCAATATCCTATTGCATTCATGCTAACATATAATGTCCTGGAGTGTATCTACTCTGTTGCAATGCCATGTGCTTAGCATGCTGATCATGCATGTAAATATGTCATGCCTTCCTGTTTTTCAATACCTATTCCATTCATGATAACATGTTTTCAAATTCAAGTACTGTCATTCTACTCTATCGCAATGCCATCTGCTTAATTTGGACATCATGCTTCTAAATATCTTATGCATTGTTATTCATCAGTATGTTCCTCATCTATCTACCATACCATGTTTTTTTACATTTAAGTGTTGTTCTAGTGCTCTGTTGCAATGCCATCTTATTTTCCCAATCATACACGTGTATGTTGCCTTAGTTATTTCTGTACGTATTCCGCTAGCATACAGTTTTACATTCAACTAGTGTTTTTTTGCTGTGTTGTCCTGTCGTATCCCTAGCTCTTACACCATACTCCCTCCATCCGGATTACATGTTGCCGAAATGGATAAAAAATGATGTATCTAGAACTGAAATACGCCTAGACCCATCCATTTTTTTTCCGGATGGACGGAATACATGTCAATATGTCATGCCTTTCTATTCTTCAGTACCTATTCCATCTCTCTGCTGCCGCATGTTTTATAATTAAAGCACCATTCTTCTATACAAGCATGCAAGGGGAAGACGACTATGTTAGAATTTGAAGGGTTACAAACAAGGCCTTTGCAAAAGATCCAAACGCCAGGAGATAATAAACCAACTCCAGTTTTTATAGATACTGCTCCAGCACAGAGAAACCCAACTGCTACTGAGGGAGTCCTGGATTAGGGGGTGTTCGGATAGCCGGACTATACCTTCGGCCGGACTCTTGGACTATGAAGATACAAGATTGAAGACTTCGTCCCGTGTCCGGAAGGGACTTTCCTTGGCGTGGAAGGCAAGCTTGGCGATATGGATATGTAGATCTCCTACCATTGTAACCGACTCTGTGTAACCCTAGCCCTCTCCGGTGTCTATATAAACCGGAGGGTTTTAGTCCGTAGGATGAACAACAGAACAACAATCATACCATAGGCTAGCTTCTAGGGTTTAGCCTCCTTGATCTCGTGGTAGATCTACTCTTGTACTACCCATATAATCAATATTAGTCAGGCAGGAGTAGGGTTTTACCTCCATCGAGAGGGCCTGAACCTGGGTAAAAACATCATGTCCATTGTCTCCTGTTACCATCCGCCTAGAAGCACAGTTCGGGACCCCCTACCCAAGATCCGCCGGTTTTGACACCGACATTGGTGCTTTCATTGAGAGTTCCTCTATGTCGTCACTTTTAGGCCCGATGGCTCCTCCGATTATCAACAGCGATGCGGTCCAGGGTGAGACTTTTCTCCCCGGACAGATCTTCGTATTCGGCGGCTTTGCACTGCGGGCCAATTCACTTGGCCATCTGGAGCAGAACTAAAGCTACGCCCCTGGCCATCAGGTCAGATTTGGAAGTCTTAACTACACAGCTAACATCCGCGGGGATTTGATCTTCGACAGATTCCAGCCACAGCCGAGCGCGCCACACTATCACAAAGGGCATAATTTAGCTCTACCACCGGACAGTGCTCTGGAGGCCGCGCCCGCATCGGCCCCGACCCTTAGTTCGGAGCCGATCGCGCCGATCAAGGACGGGTGGTTGGACGCTGTCTCGGAGGCCGAAATCTCTATGGCGATCGAGCCGAACACCAGCTTTGTCCCTTGCGAAGCCTGTGACTCTAAGGTGCCGGACTCCCCTCTGGACTCCGAGCCCCCCGCACCCCTGCCGATCGAATCCGATTGGGCGCCGATTACGGAGTTCACCGCCGCGGACATCTTTCAGCACTTGCCCTTCGGCGATACTCTGAATTCCCTAAAGTCTCTCTCTTTATCAGGAGAGCCCTGGCCGGACTACGGTCAGCAAGGTGGGGATACAGATGATGAAGAAATTCAAAACCCACCCACCACCCACTTCGTAGCCACTGTCGACAATTTAAACGACGTGCTCGAATTCGACTCCGAAGACATCGACGGTATGGGCGACGATGTAGGAGACAAACATGAACTAATGCCTATAAGGCACTGGACTGCCACCTCATCTCATGATGTATACATGGTGGACACACCCAAAGGAAGCGATGACGAGGAACACATGGATGCAACGAGGGATCGTTCACTCGAAAAGCAATCAAAGCGGCGACGTAAGCGCCGCTCCAAGCCCTGCCTCGACAGAAACGGCAGCCATACAGCCCCAGCCATAGAGCAGGATGAGCCGGCGGACGACGAACATGCCTTGGAGCAACCGTCCGAACAGGGCAACTTTGACAAACAAACCGAACAACCCGTCCCCGGCGAAAAAACAGGCCAGACGGCCTCACGCCAAATACGCTCATGGAGCAGAAGAACCTCCACAATAGGCTTGTCGCCACTGTGGGTAGCCTGAAAAAGTAGAAGCAGAAGCTCAAAACCGCGGAAGATGCACTCAGAATCAGATGGAGCAAAGTACTCAACACCGCAGACAAACATGGCGGCAGTTGCCGCACAAAAAGCTATCCAAAGCGAAAGCTACCACGTGAATTTGACGAGGAGGCCTTAGAGCCCCCGCAATCAAAAAATAAGAAAGCCACCCGGTCGGATAGACGACCCCATGGCCAACATGGAGCGGCAAGCGGCGCCGCACACAAGCCGACACGCGATCCACTCAAGGAATCGCGTCAAAAGGACGGCCCAGCCAGATCTATCTATGGGCCAAGAAAGCAAGCTCTAGTAAGCAATGCAGCACAACAAATATCCAAACATCGCGGCACACCCAAATACACGGGTGCCGCACACCCCCTATGTTTCACCGATGAGGTGCTGGACCATGAATTTCCAGCGGGATTCAAGCCCGCAAACATAGAGGCGTACGACGGAACAACAGACCCTGGAGTCTGGATTGAGGATTATATCCTCCATATACACATGGCCAGAGGAGATGACCTCCACGCCATAAAATACTTACCCCTCAAACTCAAAGGGCCAGCACGGCATTGGCTTAAAAGCCTTCCCGAAAACACCATTGGAAGTTGGGAGGAGCTCGAGGATGCTTTTCGGGCAAATTTTCAAGGAACCTATGTCCGACCTCCGGATGCAGACGATTTGAGCGATATAACTCAAGAACCCGGAGAGTCAGCCCGGAAACTCTGGAACAGATTTTTTTACTAAAAAGAATCAGATAGTTGACTGTCCGGACGCCGAAGCCTTAGCGGCTTTCAAACATAGCGTTCGAGACGAATGGCTCGCCAGACACCTCGACCAAGAAAAGCCAAGAACAATGGCCGCATTAACAAGCCTCATGACCCGATTTTGTGCGGGAGAAGACAGCTGGTTGGCAAGATGCAGCACCAGCGACCCAAGTACATCCGAAGTCAGGGATGGAAATGGGAAATCGTGACGCAACAAGGACCAGCGCCGGACTAAGGGAAGCAGTCCGAAGAGCGCGGCAGTCAATGCCGGATTCAGAAGCTCTCGGTAGAATCAGAAAAAGCTACCCCTTAAGGGTAACAGGGATGAGTTATCTAACCTAAACAAAATCTTGGACAAGATATGTCAAATTCACAGTACTCCCGGGAAGCCTGCGAACCATACCCACAGAGATTGTTGGGTTTTCAAGCAATCCGGCAAACTCAACGCCGAACACAAGGGGCTCGACACACCAAGTGAGGACGATGACGAACCCCACGAGCAGAGCACCAGGAAAAAAAAGGATTTCCCACAAGAAGTCAAAACAGTTAACTTACTTCACGTGGTGAACAGAGTGGCGCCAACAGAGATTCGCGCCATAAGGCCTATCCCAAAGGAGTCTCGCCCATGGTTATTAAAACCGATCACCTTCGACCACCAGGATTACTCTAGAGGTATACAGAACGCAGGCTGGACTGCCCTGGTATTTGATCCGCTAATCGACGGACTCCACTTTACAAATGTCATGATGGATGGCGGCAGTGCTTTAAACCTTCTATATCAGGACACAATCCACAAAATGGGAATAAACCCAACAAGAATTCGCCATAACAATAATTCCTTTCAAGGAGTGACGCCAGGCCCGGATGCCCATTGCATGGGTTCTCTTCGGCTAGAAGTTATGTTCGGCTCCCCCGACAACTTCCGCCGCGAAAAGCTAACCTTCCATATCGCCCCATTTTCAAGTAGCTATCAAGCACCACTGGGACGAGAAGCTTTCGCCCGCTTTAACGCAATACCGCATTATGCATCTCTTACGCTCAAAATGCCCAGTCCACAAGGCGTCATCTCACTAAGGGGCAATATTAAGTGTCCCTCGAGCGCGAAAGAATATGCGGCCGCCCTGACAGCCATGCATTAAAACAGCTTCACCAACGAAAGCATCTGCCAGGTCGCTAAGACCACGGGCTCGGCTAGGCGAGTCTGGAGCAAACATATAATGGATAAAGGTTTAGTAGCCATACACCCCTATACAAGGGGCTCCGCGTATGTAAAGTACACGACAATAAGGCTCCATTTCACCCGTCCTACAATTGTACATTGTTTATCTAGTACAGCGTACATTCCGCACTACTATTCTTTTTCTTTCTTTTTAGTTAAGTTCCTCTCTTTTGCAGATGAACACCATGCTACGCCCGTCCAGGACACGGCAAAACGGAGACACAGGCGCAGACGTGCAGCAGGGACCCGTCTCCAGGATTCTTTTTAGATTAAGACCCTGCATAAACCTTTTTTACTGTCTCTTATTGATACACATCCCCCGGATTCTCTATACAGCCGAGGAGGAGGCTGGCGTTTTGGCATGTGGCCACGTCAGAGTTTTGCACGTACCTGGACATCAGGGGCTTATAACCAAGGGCGCTGTTCCGCCCTGTTTCATAAAAGACCGAATACCTTAGGGAGTGTTCGGCGTCGCGAGTTTGGCCTTATATGCATCAGCTCCGAATCATGTCTTTGGTCAAATGTTGGGTTTGCCCGGCTCCTGTGTTTTGCTGCCTTACGTTCCGCTCTATCGGCTAAGGCGGCACCAGGAGAACTACTGCGATTGTGCCCCGGTTCGGCCAGGAGAGCACCTCAGTAGAGAAAGCCGAAAACTGACTGTCATGATATAGCGTGAGACTGGTCAACCACTCGATGACCCGCCGGAATCTTTAGGATTCCCCCGCATTAACGAAGGGCCGTTTCCCGGCCAGGCACTCGCGCGCCCCGAATTTGGGTGAGTGCAGGGCCACCAGGGGCTGTATAGCAGCCCCACTGTCAAACTCCTATGGCTAAGTGAAAGTGATAAAGCATTATAGTCCGGTTGCCTAGTTCGCTGCGCTACCACCTCCTTTATAGGACCAAGACGTTGGATCAAGTGTGAAAATGCGCCTTCTGCGAACACCCCCGCATTATATGCGTGGGGGCTGAAGCCAAATACTACCATCTTTCAGGTTATATACACATATACATAAACGGCCGCACATGAGGCATATCAATTCTTGAAGGCACAAGTATAAAAAGCTTTTATGTATCATTTCCAAACTTTGTTTTACAACAATATATGTTATTCGAACATGATATCTTTCGAGCACTGTGTCTCTATTAAACGAGCGCCCTGCAGAACTTCCTGAAAACAGTGCTCGGCAGGTACTCGGCTTTCATCTGAGTCTGAGGTTGCAACAACAGTGGCCTTCATCTCCGCCCAATATGTCTTGACACGGGCAAGAGCCATCCGCGCACCCTCTATGCATGCCGACCTTTTCACTGAATTTATATGCGGCACCGCACCAAGGAACTGCTGCACCAAGCTAAAATAGCTCTTCGGCTCAGGCCTTTCCGGCCACAGATGACTCACAACATACTTCATGGCGAGTCTGGATAACCTACTCAGCTCAGCCCATTCGGCTAGACGATCGGTTAATGGAAGTGGATGCTCTGGATTATGGAACTGCGACCAAAAAAGCTTTTCCACTTCGTGATCCTCCTTATCTCGGAAGTGTTCGGCCGCGTCCGCGACACTCGCTGCCAAATCCAGATAAGTATCCGCCGTACTCCACAACCGGTCTAGCGGAGCATATTTAGGATCCCCGAACTTCCTCCGCAGCATAAAGGGCTTTCTAGCCGCGATATCTCCGGCCTGACGAAGCTCCTCTTTCATAGCTCTCATCGCAGAGCGAGCATCCTTGGCCTTGGTAATGGCCTTTTCCAGGTCGGTCCATTCCGTTTGATCTTTGTTTTCAATAACCTTGCAGCGGTTGGTAGCGCTCTTCAACTTTACAGCCATCTCGGCTATTTCCTTCTTGCTTCGGCAGTGAGCAGCCTGTTCGGCTTTTAGCTCTTCAATTGCCTTTCTGGCAGCCGCATCACTTTTCCTGGCTTGCTCCTTGGCTTGGGCAAGTTTCGCCTGAAGATTCTCCACGGCAGCAGCACCATCTGCATCAAGCGCACACGTCATAAGATACTAGCACCAAGCTCCTCTTACTTAATGCCGCCGGAGAAATGACATACCTTGTGCCTCGTCAAGCCGCTTGTTGACAAGCGTGATGTCGGCATCTGCCACGTCAAGTTGCCGCTTTAGCTCGGCAAATTCTCCAGTCCGGCTGGCCACCGGACAATTCGCCACCTGCATAGGAAAGGCGACATATTAAACCTGGGATTATGATCCTCCGCGCGCCGTCATTTTTGACAACGCGCAGAGTCTCAGGGGCTACTATCTATACAGGACGCATCTTATATACGCGAAACTGTCAAAAGGTACATCATTTAGCGTACCTCAAAACCTGTCAGCAAAGTCCTGACAGCCTCGTGCAACCCGTTATCCGCGGATGCAATCCTCTCAATCACCGTACCCATCAACACACTGTGTTCTTCCGAGATAGACGCTCGCCCGAGCAGATCCTTCAGCTTCTCCGCCCATGCACCATACTATGCCGGACTCGCCCGATGGCCTTTTTCGAAGGCCGGACACGGAGGGCTTTGGGTGGGCATACGACTGCCTTCCGGCCCTGCCGGATTCGAAGAAACCCTTCATGACGACACCTCAGGGTCGCCCGCCTCACAAGGCGGTACGGCAGGGGGAGGCGTGCCACTCTCCATCATCTCCGGAAGAAGATCCCCTGAAGATGAGCTCTGCTGAGAAGGGTTGAGATCCGAACTACAAGGTAAAATTTCGGTTATTTTCCTCAGAAATAAAACGGGGATGTCTCTCATTTTAAACTCCCCTCTTTACTTACGGCTCGGTGGAGGGCTGATCCCCTTGGGGGCACAGTGCGGCCGAGATATCCTCCAGCGCAGGACCCTCTGATGAAGATTTCTTCCCCCGCTTTGAGACCATGGTCTCCGGGTCTTCAGAGGCCGTCCTGTTCTTCTCCTGGGTAGAGGAATTCTCGATTCCTCCTTTTCTGACAGCCTCCTTCGGGGAGGCGGTAGCTTCCTTGTTCCCCCCATCGCCCTCTCCCAAAGGCACGACCTCCAGCATTCTGGTTAACAAGGGATCCGACATGGTCTCCGGGAGGGGGGCCGGACATCTGATTAGCTTCGCTTTCGCTATCCACTCCTGCTTAAGGGACAATTCTTTTAAGGACAATTTTATGATAAAAATACGGATATAGTGTCCGGGTACGGGGCTACTTACTTGAGTATCCGGGCGATTGCAGCTCAGACCTGCGTCCTCGGTCGAGTCCGGACACATTGCTTGTGATCCGAAGAACAATTTGTACATCTCCATGGGCGTCGCGCCCATAAAATGTTGGAGAGCTCGTGGTCCCTCCGGATTGAATTCCCACAGGCGGAGGGGGCGACGTTTGCAGGGCAGGATTCGGCGAATCAGCATAACCTACGCTACTACGACCAGACTGATGTCTCTTTCTAGGAGATCTCGGATACGGCCCTGCAACAAAGGCACGTCCTTGGATGGCCCCCAGTCCAGTCCTTCATTGACCCATGACGCTAGCCGTGGTGGGGGACCCGAGCGAAAGGCGGGTGGCGCCACCCATTTGGTGCCCCTGGGAGCGGTGATGTAAAACCACTCTTGTTGCCATAAGCTGGACTCCTCTTGAAAAGAGCCCTCGGGCCATGGAGCACCAGCACTTTTGCTTATAAAAGCACCTCCGCACTCCGCGTGCCGCCCCTCGATCATCTTCGGCTCTACTTTAAAAGTCTTGAGACACAACCCAAAGTGAGGAGAAGTGCGGAGGAAGGCTTCGCACACGACGACGAACGATGAGATATGGAGGATGGACTCCGGAGCCAAGTCGTGAAATTCCAGCCCATAATAAAACACGAGCCCCCTTATGAAGGGGTCCATAGGGAAGCCTAGCCCCCGAAGGAAGTGAGATGCAAACACCACGCTCTCACCGGGCTTGGGAGTAGGAATGACCTGCCCTTGAGCAGGCAGCCTATGCGAGATTTCACCGGTCAAGAACTTGGCCTCTCTCAACTTCAGCACTACCTCCTCCATGACGAAGGAGGGCATCCATCTGCCTTGAAGGTCGGAACCGGACATTGTCAGAGGTCCGAAGCGCCTGAAATCTGGAGCCTTGGGTGTTGGAACTCGAGGCGAAGGGCGAACTCACTTGAGTTTGAAAGAAAGGAGTAAGGCCTTGGTCTCTTTATAAGAGGTCGAATACCAAGGGCCCTCCCCGTGACCGTTTGAGACTCGCCTTTTATCGAGAAAACATACCAATGGGCACGACTGGGTTACCCATGTCCATATTGATGAGAATCCAGTAAATTAAGGGGACACGATCTCTGCTTCGACAAAGACATGCCAAGGAAACCGCCTCGCTAAACGCGCTGAGGTGGGACAATATAACGATTCGAATAAAGGCTTGGCCGTGGTGTGATGACACGCTACAGAATACGTCAACAGATTAGATTCGTGTAAATATTATTCTCTCTATGGCAATATGTGGAAACCTATTTTGCGGACACTATGGAAACCTATTTTGCGGACACTACCCTTGTGTTCAAAATCTTCTATGAAGTACGTGGAGGAGGAACCCGCCTTGCAATGACGAAGACAATATGCGCGCCGGACTCGTCGTCATTGAAGCCTGGTTCAGGGGCTACTGAGGGAGTCCTGGATTAGGGGGTGTTCGGATAGCCGGACTATACCTTCGGCCGGACTCCTGGACTATGAAGATACAAGATTGAAGACTTCGTCCCGTGTCCAGAAGGGACTTTCCTTGGCGTGGAAGGCAAGCTTGGCGATACAAATATGTAGATCTCCTACCATAATAACCGACTCTGTGTAACCCTAGCCCTCTCCAGTGTCTATATAAACCGGAGGGTTTTAGTCCGTAGGACGAACAACAGAACAACAATCATACCATAGGCTAGCTTCTAGGGTTTAGCCTCCTTGATCTCGTGGTAGATCTACTCTTGTACTACCCATATCATCAATATTAATCAAGCAGGAGTAGGGTTTTACCTCCATCGAGAGGTCCCGAACCTGGGTAAAAACATCGTGTCCCTTGTCTCCTGTTACCATCCGCCTAGACGCACAGTTCGGGACCCCCTACCCGAGATCCGCCGGTTTTGACACCGACACCTACTGATAATAAGCAGATTCCAGTGGCCAAAGAACTAGTCCGCTCCTGTCCAGCAAAAATATGTCAACTCAATTCTAAGAAGCGTGTGCGTATCCTTGCATCATGAAATTTTATAGCATGCTGATCATATTTTCTACATGTTTCTTACCCATCTCTCTTTTAAAAAATAAGCTTAACAGATAGAAGATTTTCTACAATGGTATCGTTTGTGAGGAAAGATTCTTGCAGGAATTCTATGTGCTCCAATGTAGATGTAAGTACCTGTTGTATATCACTATATTTTTACATCAGCATGTATTTTGTTAATCAGCGTGAATCCAACCTTTATCTGATCTAAATTTAGTTCTAGCAAAATGTATGATTAAAGGCCACAATGTTGATTTTTGCAAGGAAAACTGCCTGGTAGTTTTGCATCCTGAGCTGCATGAGTGTACTATCTCATATCAGTGGGTTTGAATACTTTGGTTCTGCAGTGGGTTTTTCAGTGTTTTCTTACTGTGTTGTCCTGTCGTATCCCTAGCTCTTACATCATACTCCCTCCGTCTGGATTAAATGTCGCAGAAATGGATAAAACTAGATGTATCTAGAACTGAAATACGCCTAGACCCATCCATTTATTTCCGGATGGAGGGAATACATGTCAATATGTCATGCCTTTCTATTATTCAGTACCTATTCCATCTCTGCTGTAGCATGTTTTCTAACTGAATCACCATTCTTCTATATAAGGCATACAAGGGGAAGACGACTATGTTAGAATCTGAAGGGTTACAAACCAGGTCTTTGCAAAAGATCCAAACGCCAGGAGATAATAAACCAACTCCATTTTTCATAGATACTGCTCCAGCACAGAGAAACCCAACTCCCACTGATAATAAACAGATTCCAGTGGCCAAAGAACTACTCCTCTCCAGTCCAGCAAAAGAATGTCAACTGCATTCTAAGAAGCATGTGCGTATCCTCGCATCATGAAATTTTATAGCATTCTGATCATATTTTCTACATGTTTCTTACCCATCTCTCTTTTAGAAAATAAGGTTAAATGATACAAGACTTCCTCCATTGGGATCGTATTCGAGGAAAATATCTTGCGGGAATTCTCTGTGCTCCAATGCTGATGGAAGTACCTGTTGTATATCACTATATTTTTACACCAACATGTATTTTGTTAATCGGCGTGAATCTGACCTTTATCTGATCTAAAATTAGTTGTAGCAAAATGTTAAAGGTGCCAATGTTAATTTTTGTAAGGAAAACTGCCTGGTAGTTTTGCATACTGAGCTGCATGAATGTACTATCTCATATCACGCACATTACTGAATTGTAGTGCTTCTCTGGTTGACCATTCATTCATTGTGTGAATGTTGCTTTCGTATTACCTTACTTGGCTGATGATATCTGTGCCATATTGTGTTAATTTGGTGTAGGCTAGTTGCCCAAACGTTCGTTGTGTCAATGTTGCTTTCCTATTATCTGACTTGGCCAATGATAGCAATGCTAGTGTGTTAATTTTGTGCAGGCTGCTGAAGATAAGAAGACAAACTCTGAAAATAGCAAGGCAACCCCATTGTTTCTTTCCAGTAAATCTAGGCCATGTAATATGGAAATAACTCATGATTAATCTATTTGGTTCCCGTCCTAATTTATGTTATGATGCAGTGGTCGAGACATTCTCCACTATCAATAATACAAGCCTGCCAAAATCGCCATCTGAATCTGTTCAGTATCCTCTGTCTCGAATGCAACGGAATAAATGTATGTTTGTGAACCAATTAATGGCTGAAGCAATGATGGAAATGGTGGATGAACCAGAGGTGCAGAGCCATGCGACACAACAACTGATCAATGTTTTTAGAGACAGTGTAGCGAAGCAGCAATAACTTGCCCACATGCTTATGGGCATCATCTGTGTTGAGGTTGCAAATTGTGACGTTGTAGATGGTTAGGTTCTGCTCATTTATTTGCATTGGCATCAATCTTTGATTGCCCAGTGGATGTAATTTCCTGTAATATATGCTGGATGTGCAACGTTATTCCCTGTATGCCGTACCTTTGCTTGTCGTAACGGGCTCAAATGATCTAATTTGGCCTAAAGACATGAACAAACTTTAGTGGGCCCATTAAGTTAATGGGCCGTTACTAGGCCGAAAGTTAATGGTCGGCCCTCTTACCTCCCGGGTCATTAAAAGGCCGACATCGAAGCGGGCAACAGGTGGCCCCAATTTATTTCACGGGCCGTTAAAAGGCCGTTACTAAGTTTGGGCTACATATGGCCCAACTATACTGTAGGCCTTTAGCAGGCCGAAAGAGACAGCGGGCTTGTATTGGACCATGAAGAGCATGGGCCGCTAAGAGGCCGAAAGTCAGGTCGTATTGTAAACTGCCCAACTATGTTGTGGGACTTTAGTAGGCCGAAAGAGAAACCAGGCTGATATTGGACCATGAAGGGCATGGGCCGTTAAAAGGCCAAAACTAAGGTCCGACTACAAATGGCCCAACTCATTTATGGCCCATTAACAGGCCGAAAGGCACACAGGGCCGAGAATTGGCCCAACACTTAAATGGGTCACTAAAAGGCCAAAAATCAGGTCCGACTACAATGGCCCAACTGATTTATGGGCCGTCAACAGGCTGAAAGTGATACCGGGCCAGAAATTGGCCCAACACTTAAATGGGCCACTAAAAGGCCGAAACTCAGGTCCGACTACAAATGGCCCATCAGATTTATGGGCCGTCAACAGGCTGAAAGACACACCGGGCCGGAAATTAGCCCAACATTTAAATGGGTCGCTAAAAGGCCGAAAGATGTACATCATGAAAATTGGCCCATCCATTAAATGCGCCGTTAACAGGCTGAAATCTTATCGGGCTGATATTGAGCCCAAATATATAGCGGGCTGTTAACGGGCTCGAACTGACGATGGGCTGCAATGGTGTCAAATCTTTAACGGGCCGTTAACGGGCCGAATTGGCACATCTCGTATGGGCCGTGGGCTTAAATGGACCTGACACAAGTAGGCCTTATATGGGCCGGCCTGCTAATTTTTACTGGGCCGACCTTTTTCATCGGAATGGGCCACTGTTGGGCCGTGCCACGTGTCGACATATCATAGGCGCCTCCTGTCCAATGAGTGGATGACATCTGTCCCAATGGTGAGGCAACACGTGTTTCCTGCGGCCAATGATGATTTTACACGTGGAAAATCCCCATTGGTCTGGGCTGTTAACGGGTTATCGGATCCAAAACCGGACCCAATAGCTTAACGGCGTTCCGTTACGGTGGATGCCACATGTCGGTCACCCTTGACGAAAGCACTTCTGTGACGCACAATTTATCGTCATGGAAGTGGACACTTCCGTGATGCTAATTTTGGTAATGTCATGGAACACTTCTACGACAGCACAGGTATGACTATCTTGATTCTGTCATAAATTTGTCATGGATGTACATGCATGACAAAAAACGTGACCTACTATGACAAACACGTATCATCACAGAAGTGTATTTTTTGTAGTGCCTCCATCGCCCGCGCGCGCTTCCTGCCCGAAACGTTCAGCGCCGCTCTAGAGAATCGGTGCCGCATTCATGCCCGGGCAGAGCGGACGCGACCTCTCACTGGCGCAAGAGTGATGGTTGCTTCGTCCGTCCAACTTACTGCTGGGTCTATGTGATTTGACGGCTCATTGGTCTTTATTACTGAGGTGGTAGGACTGCTGGATGTCCCACGCTTTTGGCGAAAGGAGGTACTACTACTAGATTACAATTTTGTCCATTCTTACAGCAGAGGCGTGCAAGAGCAGTGAAAACACGTAGGCTCAGTGATTACATGGCCCACCTCACACTATCGCCCTGCGACACCTAACTCTTTACATAGTACTCCCTCCGTTCCTAAATATTACTAGATGAGTCCCCGCGCGTTGCCGCGGAACAGCGGTATATCTCTCTGCGCAAAATTATCGATTTCATAGAACTAAAAAAACTCTATAACCACATGACAAATGTGGTAGCCAAACTAAATAAACTCCCATCATCATTTAGATCATCCCACGTAAGGAAAAAGGACCAGCCAACTCCTACTGCATAATGGGATTATATTTTTCTTTTTGACATGCTAATGGGACTTAAAAGCTCACTTACATGCATGCTACCGGTGCATGCTTGCATGCAGAGATGTTGATGTGATTTAAAACCCACTCACATCCATGTTCCACGGTATTTTTGCATGCTTGCATGTGGCTTAGTGCGGAGCCTCTCAACGTCTAGATCAGACGGCTATTATGGACTGATTTACTTCATCTAACAGCTACATCAATTTTGATGATGTGGCTCAAGGAGAGGATAGAGAATTCCTAGTAGTGGGGGCTAGCTATTACTAGTAGATAAGTCTTTGTAGAGATTCCACTACATACGGAACAAAATGAATGAATCTACACTTAAAATGCATCTATATACATCCGCATGTGGTTCATGGTGAAATCTATACAAAGACTTATATTTAGGAACGGAGGAAGTGCTAGTATAGTATGTACTATAATTTATTAGCGAGATAAATTTGTACCATACTATGAAGCTTCCAGCTTCTGTTACATGTATCTTGCGTCCAAGGTTGCCCGTTGCAACATTTCATCAAATACAAAGGAGACTAACATGCATGCTATTGCATCTCAATGATTGACAGATCATAGCAAATATGTACTCCCTCCGTTCCAAAATAAGTGTCTCAACTTTGTGCAAACTTTAGTACAAAGTTGTACTACTACTAAAATTGACACTTATTTTGGAACAGAGGCAACTAAAGAAAAAAAGATCCATGCAGTCCCTAGCCCTTGAACCGTGAACCCTGACTAGGCTTCAATTTGCTGGCAACGTTCAAGATTCCTAATAAATGAAGTTTGCAACCTTTTGACCATCGGATCATTTTGTGCAGTTTCACCAAAATCGAGATGAGCATCCTTGTGGTAAAGAAATTGAAGAAGCATGATTAGAATAAGATTAATGGGACTAGTTGATGAGACATAAACTCATCACAAATACAGTACGTAGAAGCCAGTAGAGGTATGTGCGGGGCAAAGAAGTAGAGAAATATCCACAAGGAGTGATGTGGGCAGCTGGAGCAGCGGTGCAAGCCGGCTGTAAAGGGAGTTGTACCTAAGGGACGTAGCTCAACCTTGAGGAGGGCGGCGGGAGGCGGCAACTTCCCACATCGCGGCAGTGAGCAAGGGACGAAGGCAACCTCACCGGCTTTGTGAGAGAGAACGGCGGGGACCCCTGACCGGGACGTGCCGACAGTGGGTTTTCGCCGTCGGTGACGGCCACCGCATCTACACTAAGCATCCACCCCTTCCCCAAGCGGACGTGATCCGCCGGGATGTTAGAGATGTGGCCACAATCATTTTGTGCGAGAGAGTGTGAAGAGAGCAACCCCAGCAAGCAACCGTGTAGGCTGGCCTGTCCTGGCTATGTATATAGTGGAGCGGTTTCCTTTTCTCTCCATATGAACCTATCATATTGCGTACGTGCCACTGAAGAAAAACACTTTATTTATAAATGACGCGGCACCTACTACTCATTCTCCTATAACCTTGCGCTTGGCATCTCCAAAATATTAACCTTGCGATTGGCTCTTCGCCTCTTCGGGAAGTCGAGCAATAATGGTAGTGCAGTATATATCGTTCTGGCTATATGAGACCGAATGAATTGCTGCATGTCCACCACGTGGGCGAGGGTCGAAGGGCGAGGGAGAGTGCTACATACGGAGCAAAATGAGTGAATCTACACTCTAAAATACGTCTATATACATCAGTGTTTGGAGTATGTACTAGTAGTTCATATTGAAATCTACTAAAGGACATATATATTCCAAACAATATGATATAATCTCTATAACCGAGGAGTAAACGGAGGGAGTAGTAAATTTTTCTCCTCGTCCTGCGAGCCACCGCGCGCATGGGTGAGGGAGTGGGCATAAGGCGGAGCAAGCTTCACCTCATCCTGCGAGCCACCGCGCCCATGGGAGGGGGAGACGGCGTACTAAGCAAGCTTCTCCTCGTTCTGCAAGTTGACGGGACACATCAAAAGTACTCCAGTGTATAGAGCCTTGCCTCTAAGGTAGGCCCCACATGGTTTGCCTCTTTTCTTAAGATAACACATCAAGTCGCAATTTGTTTGTTCACCCGTGGTAGACGATCCTCCCTCCACCAAGTGGACAACTAGTATACGTGCCAAATTACCATGTGGGCTGCCTTTTTCGTACAGAAATGAGCTCCACCGTGTACCCGCGCGGGTGTGGTTGGGAAAGAGACGGGAGTACGTGCGCCGTGCATGCACCTGTTCTCTTCGTGCACTTCCCCCACCTACGTGTGTGTGTGTGAGAGATACAAACCGCGTTCGTGAGTGTTTTTTGTTTTGGGGTGGGGGTTGATTTCATGAATTATTTGTGGGAATATGTGTCGATGACATCTCAAACAAAATTTTGCATGCAATGTGTGAAATGGAGGCCTATCCATATCATACATAAAGGGTCGGGCAATCCACGAGAAGAGAGGGAGGGGTCATAGCTATCGATAGAGTCGAAGATAGGATCAAGTGGGTGGGTGCGAGATCAATGAAGAGAGCCATCGAAATTGTGTGTGTGTGCAGGTCAAAGATATAGGGCGAGTGGCCTACCGGAACGTTAGAGGGCACATGCCAAGTTTGTGTGTGGCAGGGAGACATGACTAGAGCGCTCGATGTATCGGTGTGTGTGTGTGGGGGGGGGGGTGGGGGGAGGGGTAGGCAGAGGCCTAACTATAGAGGTAGAACGACTCGTATATGTGTTGAGAAGGAGAGACCCAACTATGTCTTGAGGGAGATCGGTCGACATCCATACATAACGGAAGGACGGGAAATATGATGGGACAGAGAGAGAGAGAGAGGAGAGAGAGAGGGAGGGAGAGGGGTAGAGTGTTGGATGGGTGATGGAGTTGCTTCTCAAAGATGGTGGGAGAGGCCTACTAGACAAACTGAGGGTGGAACTGCAATTTTATCAATAAGAGTGGGGATGTGTTTCTTTGTGTGCCTGTGTGTGATAGATCTGTAGGGACGCATCCATGGATGATGAAGGGGAACCATGTGTTTGGTAAGCAAACCTAACTAGATCGGTAGATCAATTGTTGATTGTCGGAGGAAGGGAGAGACACAACTAATGAGGTAGATCGATTGACGTGTGGGTAATAACGAGTTATAAGGACCTAGCTAGCTATATGTATAGCGAGAGATCGGTCAGTGTACGTCCATTTGTTAGAGGCAAATAAGGCCCAGCGAGACGGATAGACAGAGAGAATGGAGCTAGGAGGTGGTGCGAGAGGCCCAGCTACTAGCTAGATAGGGGGAGGAGTGTGCGGTTGTGAGATCGATGAAAAGAGGGGCGAGAGTTTACACGTGTGTCTGACCATATGAGAGACACGAGGCAAGGACACATAAAGGAGGAGATTGAAGGTGTGTGTGTATGTTGTAGGCAGGCATCGCTGGAGAGGTTTATCGATCGGTGTGTGTCAGAAAGGAGTTGTGGAGACTCTAGGAGAATGATCTAAAAAAATGAATGTGCCCAGTGGATAGAATGCGAGGGAGGGGGAGGGCGAGGAGGACGTGTGCATGCACGAGAGAAAGTTAGTGGTAGCTACAAAGGTTAGAGGATTGTGTGGGTGTAAGAGACTAACAAAATTCATAATTTGATATGAAAGCAGATTCATATATTTGAATAGGAGATCATAGTGTTTTAAACATTGCATGCATGAATATAGCGGTGATATACGTGCTGTGCACATGTTATACCATAATGTGATAATGCATGGCGTTTGCAACTCACAGCTAAATGCCGGACAATCTAAACCATACTATACATCAAACAATCTCACATTTTATTTGAATTTGTGATAATGTGTGGTGTTTGCAGCTTACAACTAAATATCGAACAATCTAAACAATACTATATATCAAACATTCTCACATTTTATTTGAATTTGTGGTAATTGTGGTGTTTGCAACTCACATCTAAATACTTGTAGGCGTAGGGGTGGGGCACCATACATAATGTGATAAACAAATTATACATATGAGACATGGTTTAGATTATGAAGATCTAGCTAGAGCTAGAAATGTAATGTGATTTGAAATCAAAATAAAGTGGATTCAAAAAATCTAGTTCGAGTTCATATAGTACACATAGTTCATATGTAACTCGAGACTAATCATGTGGTGTGCTGTGAAGATAATACACAAACGATGGTTTAATTTGACAATAATGATAATTGTAGATCTTATTAAAACAGAAAAACAAATTCAAATGCTTTGACTTCACAACAATCATTACTGTAGATCTTATTGAAATAGAGAAACGAATTCAAATTTAGTTCATATTGAAGCGATAGTATATTCGTTTGGAATGCACTAAAACATTCATTTGAGTAGTAGGTTGCATGCATTATACACGTAGCGAAATATTTTAATTGAACATAACATGAATTCAAAGTTTTGAATGACATTTGTAGTGTGCATTGATTTGGTACAGTACACATTAGGCTTGTCCAAAAATTTCAACCCGCGCCTTGTTAGCCCGAAATATTTAAGATATATCTTTGTCTTGTTGTGCTCCGACAACTCCCTCCATCTCAACCCGCGCCTTGCTATTCCGAAATTACAACGCGCGCGAAAACTCCCACCTCCTGTGAAATCCCGACACGCGAAATGCCCGTGGTACCCCTGAACCGAAAGAACCGCCTCAAATCGGTGGGGGTACTTTTGTAACTTACCCCACATTTCGGACAAACGCGTCTCTAAGCCATGGTTCCCCACTGCCATCCCATCCACCCACCCATTCATACACTGAGGCCGCGAAAACACGCGACGAAACCCCACACCCTACTCCGTCCGTCACCCAGCCGGAGCCTCTTCCCCGACGACATCGTCCACAACAACACCTCGACGTCCCTCATCCACCATACCGGATGAGGATCCGTCGTCGATCTCATCGTCCCGCAGGTTCAGTCACCCCGTCCTCCACCTCCAAGGAGCTGGCCCGACGTTCCCCTCGTCTTTTGCGCCACCTCCATTCCCACACCGCCGTCTTCACCTGCACCACGGGAAGAGCATCATCATCACCGTTTCCTCGGATGAAGCTGCGGCCTAATCGGCGCCACCAAAGAGGTTGTACACTAACCGCCACATTTTCTTCTTGATTCGATCTCATGGTGCTGCCGGCGCTCGGTCCCGAGCTGACATGGCGCGGCTCCATCCACGGCAGCATCGCTGGCCACTTCCTCCACGGTGTCGCTCCCTCGGCGGCGACGTCCACATCAGTAGGAGCGGCTGCTGCTTTAGCTCTCGCTCGCGCCGCTGCTCTGCTCTTGCTCTCGGTCCCCTGCCTGGTCTGCTCTTGCTATTGCTCTTGCTCGCGCTGCTGCTCTCGCTCTTGCTTGCGATGCTGCTCCGATTTAGCTACACTTCAGTCGACTGAATCTACTTTTGGGTCAGTTAATTTTCAGGGGGTGGGGGGGGGGCTCACCAGGGTGAAGGAAGAACCAGCCGCAGTGGGGAGGGGGGCTCGCCGGAGAGGTACCCCACTATATATCTTAGGGTTCAGGATGGGGGCGGTGGTCTCCTGCGGTGGCGGGGCGTTGGCGGGGCGGTGGCGTGGGGATCGCCGGAGAAAAAGCTCGGCACGGGGGGGGGGGGGGGGGCTAGAGGGATGGCCGGGGTGGCGGCAAACCGGCAGTGGGGAGTGTTTTCGGGGCGGGCGGGGCGGCGCACCACTGGCCGCGGGCGGCGGGGGGCTGGTGTTTGGTCGGTGGTGGCTGGCGGCTTAGGGGGGTGGAGGTTGAAGATGAACCGCAGGCCCTTGATTTTGTATCCAACGGCTGCAAAATCGACTGACTAGAGATGAAAAAGTCAGTCGACCGACGTGTAGCCTCACCTTGCTAGTGCATTCAGTTTCGACAGCAAAATTCAGTTTTGACAGTGAAGTTCAGTTTCGACAGTTAAGTTCAGTTTCGACAGTTAAGTTCAGTTTCGACAGTTAAGTTCAGAGATGAGCGGCTGATGTATTTTACATCTAGCACTTTGTGGTTATGTATTTTACGTCATGTATTGGAGATGCTATTAGAATTCCACTCAGGTTAACGTTGTTCGTTGTCTCTCTTGCCCTGCTTCAGCCTCGACGTCGTACAACTCACCGGAGCTGCTCCAACGACGAAACCCTCCATCACAGTGGAGCAGTACCTCGGGCTCCATCTCCAGACGCCTAAGATCTTCTTCCCCTCCTCCGATAGCAAAGTCAGCTCGAGCATCCTCACCGGCCAACCCAATCATGCTGAGATCGACATGGCTTCGCCAAAGAGGTTGTACACTTGTTGCATCTCTTTTTTACTCTACATGTTATATATATTGTCCACTGAGCACACGGATTTATTCCTTTAGTGTCTCCTTGAAAGAAAAAACGTAGGAATTTTAATTTTCACTTGTCCTCCTTTTCAAATTCCTATTCATGAAGCACAAGACTAAGAGATAGTAGCATAATAGCATTATAACCGTACATTTTCTTGTGGTTTGACTTAATCTCACCATGCTTCTTTGCATCCCGTGATCTTCCAACTGTTGTCAATCAAACACCCAGATTGGCAGAAATCCTGTGTTTTTAAATTCTCTGTTTTCCACGTGCATTCCTATCCTATTCCTGTCTATTTCCTATCCCTGCATGGTTGGAATCCTCCAATTCAAACGAGCCCTTACAGAATTACTTCTCTTACAGATAGTTGTCAAAGAAAACCTTGCGTGGTTTGTCCCGCTCCTGCTGCGCTGTCGTCCACCCCAGCTCAGCTGCTCCAACGACAGAAGGGTCCAGCACAGCAGGGATCCGGCCTCCAAACTGTCTTTCGCCGCCTCAGATCTTCTTCCCCGCCGCTGGCCGCCATGAAAATTGCATTACCATCATCAACCGAGCAGATGAGCTCGAGGACTACACGGGTCCGCAAGAGAGGTCGCACTCTTTCGTGTCTGCTTACGTTATGCATCGCTTAATATTACATGCTACTTTATCGTCCTTTTCACCGATTAGACTCCGAGTCAGCTCCAAACTAATGGTCAAACTTGAGTTTTAAATGGTTGTGGGGTACATATCGGGGCCGCTATCAATAGTATCTATCTACTATCTGGTTAATCTCCAGTGTCTACTATGAGTTTCATGTTGGGTGGGAAACAAACAGTAAAGAATCCATTGTTTGTATTTTTTAACTGAAGCCATTATCTGCCTGCTATTATTCGTTTTGGGTCTATCCACATGTTGCTACCATCACTCTGGATTTCTGCATGCACTCCTTACATAATCTCAGTATGTTTTATTCCTATGCATGACAGTTATTGTAAACAACGGAACTTCACATGTAGAGCAAAAGAGACGAGCCTTGCGTGGCAATAAAATTTCATGCAGACATCGCTCCATGGTAGGCGCAAAGGCAGCCCCCCTCCACGCATTTCGGATTGTAACCGAGAGGAAGATATCTGTTCTGAGGGGGATTCAGAAGGAGAAGACAACTCCTATTTACCCCCTGAGGTCTTCGCTCTAACTTGGCATGCTGATGTTGGTTATATCATGCATATGGTGTCTTGCATTGCTTACTTTATATATCAAATATGTCATCTGCTTAGTTTAGACATCCTTTGTGCGAATGCCATCTGTTTAGTTTATTCATCGTTTATGTGAATTATGCAATGCCATCTTGTTTAGCCAGGCATCATATATGTGAATTTTGCAATGCCATCCTGCTTAGCCAGTCATCTTATATGTAAATTATATCAGGCCATCCTTTTTTTTGTTACATATTACATTTGCCAATAATATTAGTACATTCAACTGCTGTTCGTGTGCATAAGCCATTTGACACGGTGATGGCAAATTCTGGAGTGAAAACAAGGTCTTCAGAGCAGACTATGCTATCTGACGAAGCGCATATCTCGCTGGTTACGGATAGCTCCTCAGAGGAGGATTCAGAGACAGATGACAAGTCCTTTCCCCCCCCCGAGGTGTATGCTCTAACTTGGCAGGGTTATGTTGCTCATATCGTGCGTATGGTGTCTCGCATTGCTATGTCATTTGATTAGTTTAGACATGCTTTGTGTGAATGCCACCTGTTCAGTGTCTAATTACCATATATGTGAATTATGCATTGCCATCTTGTTGCAAGACATTATATATGTGAATTATACAATGCTATCTTGTTGCAAAGGCATTATATATGTGAATTATGCAATGCCATGCTGTTTGGCCAATCATCATGTATGTGAATTATATCATGCTATCATTTTTTTGTATTACGTGTTCCATTTGTCGACAACGTTTGTATATTCAGCTACTCTTCCTATGCATCAGCCATTTGAAGCGGTGATGGAAGTATTTGGAGTGAAAACAAGGTATTCAGAGCAGACAATGCTACCTGCTGATGCAGACATCTTCCTGGTTACAGAGAGCTCCTCAGAGGAGGATTCAGAGATTGATGACTAGTCCTATTTCCCCCCCTGAGGTCTATGCTCAAACTTGGCAGGGTTATATTACCCATGTCATGCATGTTGTCTTGCATTGCTTAGTTTTTACATCATATATGGATTGCCATCTGCTTACTTGCTTACTATATAAATCATATATTTGAATTATATCATGCCATCATGTTTACATAGTACATACACATCATCTATCTGAATTATGGCATGGCAACCCATTTAATAAAGACACCATATAGTTGTATCATCTCATCCTGTTTAGTGTTTATAGTCATCATATTTTGAATTATGGCATTCTATCCGTGAATGTATGTGAATTATGGCATGCCAACCTATTTAATAAACACATTGTATAGTTATGTCATGTCATCCTGTTTACATAGTCTCATATTTTGAACCATGTCTTTCCATCTTTTTAGTTAGCCATCATAATGTGAAATTGTGTCATGATATCCTGTTTAGTTAGCCATCATATATGTGAAATTTTGTCATGCTATCCTTCTTTGGTTAGACAACATAAATATGAATTATTTCATGCCCTCTTTTATTCCGCACTATCCATTGCACCTGTCTATCATACAATGTCTATACTTTCAATTACTTTTCTTGTTTATCAGCCATTTGAATTGGAGAGCGTGATGGAAGTATCTAAGGGAGTAACAACACGGTCTTCAGAAAAGGTAGTGCTACCAGTTGATGCAGATAGAACCACGGTTGTACTTGCCCAAGGACCAGATCCACCAGACATAACCCAGACTCTCGCAGATTGTACCCCTACCCAGTTGGATGGAGAACCAGCTACACCCCTTCTAACCCCAACCCCGACAGATAGTTACCCAGTTCCAGTTGACACATCACCGTCTCCACCACAGAGCACCCAAACACGAGCAGTTAGTAAGGGAACTGTTGTTCCCAAAGCATGAGGACCACCACTCTGAATCCCAACTCAACGCTCAAAGGAGAAGAAGATTTGTTCTCAGGTCAGGTTCTGTAGCTATGGTTCATACTCCTTTTCTCTTGCATTACTATATTTACTCATACCAACTATTTTCAAATTTGAAGGATGGAATTGAAACTCCAATGGCGAAACAGGTATGTTTTAAACCTGTTTCTTTAACTGGTTTGCTGTTGTAACCTGCTCTATGTTGATTTTAGTTTCACTTGAATAAACAGTTATGTTCTCATGTCATGCACATTACAAGTGTTGTTATTGCTCTATAGTTACCCACACTTATATTTTGTCTATTCTGCTTTGTCTTGAACAAATATTATTTGAACCGTGTCTCTATCTTGATTTGGCAACAAAAACTAGAATGATATAGACCATAAAGTGACCATGGTACATAGATATATGTTTGTTTCATGCTATTATCCTGTCCACTTTCTACTGAACTCATTTACCAAAATGAGTTTCATATACAACATGGTAAACATGTGATTTGTTTGCTTGTTTCTCTTTTAGAATGCGGACAAAATATTGGAGAACAGTACCGCGTTATCCAATGGTAAAGGAAGTAATGCAGATAAGGTTCAAGATAGTGAGACATCCCTGTTGGTCTCCAAGAAAGCTGATAAAAACTATCTTGATGACAGTGAGGGAACCCAAAAGTCCTGTCTTGATGTAGTGTTCGAGTTACTGGCCACTACTGCTGGCACAAGCTCTTCGAACTCGCTGCCTGAATCAGTTCGTCTTCTTGAGTCTCAACTTCAAGTTGAAAGACATCGATCAGATGTGCTGCGACAGGAAGCTGAAGGACTAAGGAAGTCCCTGCAGAATTCAGATGCATATTTTCTGGTGCAACAGCAAGCGCTGGAGGATTTAAGCGCCAAACAAGAGAAAGTTAATAAGCTTGCTAAGCATCTTGCCAGCATTATGGGTACCCAGGATATTGTTTCTTGAGATCTTCTGAAGTGGTTTCAATTCTGGATTTGTTTTGCTGCAGCGTTTATTTGCGCTGGTCGCCAACTTTGACAACCAGTGTATATGATATGCTGCTTTGCTCCCTATATTTGCACTGGTGGCGAACTTTGATGCCCAGTGGATGTAATATGTGTAATAGCCGTGATAGCCTAGCGTTAGTTGCTTGCTTATTTATTTCCTTGCTGTCTTGTTTATTTGTTTGCTTGTAGTCATTGCAGTTCTTTTTCCACGGTTAGCTAGTGGCTGCAATAACCTATTTTTTAAAACTAGGCCACAATAACCATGGGCTAATATTTACTGTAGTGACACTGGGCCTCCTACTGGCCGTAGAAACAGTGGGCCTTCTACGGTCCGTAGAAACAATGGGCCTTCTACGGGCCGTAGAAACAATGGGCCTTCTGCGGGCCGTATCATCAATGGGCCTTATACGGGCCGTATGATCGATTGGCCAAACATGGGCCAAACAGACCGCATTATGGCCGTAAACGGGCTAGAGTTGGAATCGTCCGTTCATGGGCCGACCATAATGGGCCATCGTTAATAGGTCGTATTTGATGACACTATGAAAATGGCCCAACGTATTAACGAACCACAAACGGGCCGACTGTAACCACAGGCTGAATTTGGCCCACAAGCAGAAAATGACAGTAACGGGCCGTAAGTAAACGAATGCTAGGAATGAGCCCAAGAATAAATGGGCTCTGAGAAGGCCGAAAGATAACATGGGCTGGAAACGGCCAACGGTATAACGGGCCGTTAATGGGTATAAAGTGATACACTGTTCATTACGGGCCAGTTTCACCACGGGCCGTTAATGGGTGTAAAGTGATACACTGTTCATTACGGGCCAGTTTCACCACGGGCCGTTAATAGGCCAAGAGTTACATAGGGCCTCATATGGGCCGAAAGACGTCATGGGCCATACATGCGCCAGAAATGAAAATGGGCTGGAATCATATTGCATGGCCCAGATGATAATACTGGGCCTAATTCAGATAGGGCGTAACTGGCCTTGGGTTAGCGGGCTGTAAATGGGCTATATGCGAATAGGCCGTTAACCGGCTTTCCATGGGCCGGCCCGCCACCTTTTGACCAAGTCAAACGGGCCGACCTTTTCATAGGATGGGCCTCTGTTGGGCCGTGCCACGTGTCGACGTATCATAGGCGCCTTCCGTCCAATGAGTGGATGACATCTATCCCAACGATGAGCCGACACGTGTTTCCTCTAGCCAATGATGATTTTACACATGGAAAATCCCCATTGGTCAGGGCTGTTAATGGGTTATCGGATCCAAAACCCGACCCGATAGCTTAACGACGTTCCGTTATGGTGGATGCCACGTGTCGGTCACCCTTGACGAAAGCACTTCTGTGACGCGCGATTTATCGTCATGGAAGTGGACACTTTCGTGATGGTAATTTTGGTAATGTCATGGAACACTTCTACGACAGCACATGTATGACTATCTTGATTCTGTCATAAAATCGTCATGGATGTACATGCATGACAAAAAACGTGACCTACTGTGACAAACACGTATCATCACGGAAGTGTATTTTTTTTGTAGTGATGAGTTACTCGAGCATACAAAACAAAATTTCATTTGAAGGTTTAGAGTTTGGCACATACAAATTTACTTGGAACGGCAGGTAGATAACGCATATAGGAAGGTATAGTGGACTCATATGGAATAACTTTGGGGTTTAAGGGATTGGATGCACAAGCAGTATTCCCGCTTAGTACAAGTGAAGGCTAGCAAAAGAATGGGAAGCGACCAACTAGAGAGCGATAACAGTCATGAACATGCATTAAAATTAATAAACACTGAGTGCAAGCATGAGTAGGATATAATCCACCATGAACATAAATATCGTGAAGGATATGTTAATTTTGTTTCAACTACATACGTGAACATGTGCCAAGTCAAGTCACTTGAATCATTCAAAGGATGATACCACCCTACTATACCACATCACAACCATTTTAATAGCATGTTGGCACGCAAGGTAAAGCATTAGAAACTCCTAGGTAATTAAGCATGGCATAAGCAACTATAATCTCTAATTGTCATTGCAAACATGTTTATTCATAATAGGCTGAATCAGGAACGATGAACTAATCATATTTACAAAAACAAGAGAGGTCGAGTTCATACCAGCTTCTCCCATCTCAATCTGTCCATCATATATCGTCATTATTGCCTTTCACTTGCACGACCGAATGATGTGAATAATAATAATAGTGCACGTGCATCGGACTAAGATGGAATCTACGAGTCATTCAATATACAGGAGAAGACAAGGCAATACGGGCTCTTGGTTAAATCAACAATAATGCATATAAGAGCCACTTCAACAATTTAATCATGGTATTCTCCTATCGCCCCCCAAAGAAAAGAAAAGAAATAAAACTATTTACACGGGAAAGCTCCCAACAAGCAAAAGAAGAACATGAAATATTTTTGGATTTTCTTTAATTATTACTACTACAGCAAGAAAGTAAACTAGCTAAAAGCTACAACTATTTTTTTTTGTTTTTCTTAAGGTTTATCAAACACGCAAGAAGAAAGCATAAAAAAATAAAATAAACTAGCATGGATATTAAAGTGAAAAAGTATGAGCACCGACATCTAGCAATGAGTGTGTGTGAACATAAATGTAATGTCGGTGAGAAATACGTACTCCCCCAAGCTTAGGCTTTTGTCCGAAGTTGGTCTATTGCCACGGATGGCCTGGCGGATATCCAAAGTTGTTGTTGGGGTCGTACTGAGATGCAGCAGTCATTGCATTGTGGGCTGCAGCTTGGAGGCGAGCTATCTCAGCCCTCCTCTCATACTCGGTCGCCTCCTTTCAGGTTATGAAATATCTCCCCTTTGCCTAAAAGTCAAAGAGGGTAGAAGCAGGAAGATCGACGTGATAGGTGCGTCGTCTGTCAAAGATTAGTCAGTACTGGAGGAACTGATCATTCCTCTCAATGAAATGATGGCGAACCATAGCCTCATAATCCAAATAAGCCGAAGGCAACTCAATATCATCCTCACGTATGGTTACACCAAGAAAATTAGCTAGACGGCTTGCATAAATTCCACCAAAGAAATCTCCATTAAATCTATTATTATGAAACCTACGTGCAACAATGGCTCCCAAATTACAATGTTTATCCCCTAACACAGCACTCCTGAGAACACTTAGGTCAGGGACACACATGTGACATGCTTCATCCTTACCGTTTATGCACCTACCTATCAAGAGAACAAAATAATGTATAGCAGGAAAATGGATACTCCCTATGGTAGCTTGTGCTATGTCTCTACATTCCCCCATAGTTATACTAGCAAGAAAATCTCTAAATTCAGATTTGCGAGGTTCACTAGTACTACCCCATTGTGGAAGTTTGCAAGCAGTGGTAAAATCCTCTAAGTCCATAGTATAAGAATTTTCATAAAGATCAAACAGGATAGTTTGAGAATTGCGTGAAGATGAAAATTCAAACCTCCTCACAAAGGAACTAGTGAGATAGCGGCACTGACGACACTTGTCTGCCTTGAAGCTCACAAGATCGGCGTTATGCACATATGCGTTAAATTCTTCCTTAATTCCTGCTTGATCCATGAAGTCCTCGGAAGGCCATTCACAAGCCCGCACTGGAGCGTCCCTTGGTGGTTCATCGTCAGCATCACTGTCGGAGTAATGGGCCACGGGTAGCCTAACCTGAGTCCCAGAACCTTTCAAGACATCGGGGCCGGCTGCGCCCCTCAAGACATCAAGATAGAGCTCCGTCTTCTGGCGGCCGGCTGGCCGAACGGCCGACTGCCAGAAGGCGGCCATGCTTAGGAAGGCGGCTCCAAGACGGGCCGACTCCTAGCAGGCGGCCTCCAGAGAGGCCGGCTCCTAGCAGTCGGCCCATGACGCCCTCAAAGTCTGCGCCCCCATTAAGAAGACGAGACAGGGTGTGGCTGCAGTATAGCCCATCCCCCCGTGTCCAGGGCCGGGCATGGCTACAATGCTCCGTACAGGAGGAGATCTCCGCCCTGCGCAGCACTGTTGCCGCTCCGCCCCTGACATCACTCCTGTCAGGCGAAGCCCTGTTCCCACGACTGCTTGTCGGTACGGCCCGAAGACGGCGGGCCCTGCCGGTCAGCGAGAGCCCGGAAGACGGCGGGGGCCTCACCAGTCGGACCCGAGGGAGGCCGGCTCCCAGCAGTCGGCCCGTTCCTTCCTCGGGGCCCCACACACCATTAACCAGATAAGACGCGGAGTGGCTACAATGATCTCCTGCCAGGCGGCGGGACTGTAGCCACGCTCCCCTGACCAAGCAAGCGTCATTAGCATCACGACTATAGTAATCCGCAACCGGCAAGACCCGTGAGCGGCGGAGGCGGCCTGTCAGCTCCGTACAAGACCAGCCGGCGGGGCCCACCAGGCGGTGGGCCCCAGCAGTCGGTGGAGAAGTCGGCGAGCAGAGAGACTGACGGCTGGGTCCTACACCCAGCTAGATTACCATTGTACCCCTAGGGGGTAGGCCTATATAAACCCCCCAGGGCACCCATGCAAAGGGTTCCAACCTGTTAGAATTAGACTCACACCTAGGGGGAGAGGAGACCTAGCCTTGCCTTCTTCTACCTCTAGCATACAGCTCGAGGAGCACCATTGTACTCACTAGTGCCTTAGTGATCATGCGGAGACCCCGCAGTGCAGCACTATGGGTGTTATCTCCTAGGAGAGCCCCGAACCTAGGTAAAGTGCGCCGTCGTTCATGTCTATGCTTTATCCCGCTTCCAGGCACCGGCGACGTCCTACTCGCTCCCACCATGATAAGCCATCCATTGGCATATGTCGCTGTAACGCCCCGTATCTGATGCGCCAGGTGTCCGTCAGTTATTCGTCGTCATTGCCATGTCATTTGCTTGCGTGTTGCACTTTGCCATGTCATCATCTGCATTTCATATCATGTCATCATGTGCATCGCATTTGCATATGTGTTCGTCTCATGAATCCGAGCATTTTCCCCGTTGTCCGTTTTGCAATCCGGCGCTCCTATGTTCCCCGGCGTCCCCTTTTACCTATTTTCGTGTGCGGGTATTAAACTTTCTCGGAATGGACCGAGGTTTGCCAAGCGGCCTTGGTATAGCACCGGTAGACCGCCTGTCAAGTTTCGGGCCATTCGGAGGTCGTTTGGTACTCCAACGGTTAACCGGGTTACCGTAAAGGCCTCTTTGGTGTGCAGCCCAACACCCCTTTCTAAGTGGCCCAAAACCCATCCTAACCCCTTCTATCCTCTCGGTCGTTCGATCACGATCGTGTGGGCGAAAACCGCACTCCATTTGGAGCTTCCTAGCCCCCTCTACCTATAAATATGTGCTCCCCCCGGATTTTTCGCGCAGATGAACCCTAGCCCCGCTCCCCTCGCGCCGCCGGACACGTCCGCCCGGAGCCGGACATGTCCACCCCGCCCCGCCACCTCACTCCGGCCAATGGAAGCCCGCCACCTCAGCTCCACCGCCACGTGTCGCCTCCGGATTCGCCGCCGGCCCCCGCCTCTCTCTTTCCTCCCGCCGCGGCCCGCGGAGCCCATCGCGGGCCCGCGCGAGCCCGCAGCCGCCGGCGCCTCCTCCCGCCATGCGCCGCTCGCCGCCGGCGAGTTCCACCGCACCGGCGCCGCCCCGCTTCGCCGACCCCGTCGCCGGAGTTCCTCCCGCCGGCGCCGCCTTCGCCGCCCTCCCGCACCGCGCCGCCCCGCCGCCGCCGCCAGCGCGCTCCATCGCCGCCGTGCCATCGTCGCCTCCGCGCGCCGGCCGCCGCCTGCCCCTCGCCGCCCAGCGCCGGCCTCCGCCCCGCGCGCCGCTGTCCGTGTCTTCCGCGCCCCGCGCCGGTGCCCCGCGCCGCCACCGCCGCCATGCGCCGCGCCACCGCGTCCCTCGCCGGGTCCGGCCGGCCCCGCCTCTTCTCCGGCCAACTCCGGTGAGATCTCGTCGGGTGGACGAGATCCACCGGTCCCAGGAACCAAACGCCTTCCCACATCCCGATCCGCTCCGTCCCGCTCCACCTCATCCCGGTTTGACTTTTTCCGGAGGTATAATTCTCACCAAGTCCGAGATCTGTGATATTTTATACCTCTGTTCATCGCATCATAACTCTGCATCTGTGGCTTCGTTTTGGGTGTATAGCATGTCAAATTGTTCGTCTCGATGAGTGCATCATTTCATCTCATTGCATCATTTTCATTTGAGCTCATCTTGATGCCGTAAATGCTGTTAGAAGAGGGCTATGTGCTGTTAGTTTTAGATCTGTTTCAGTACATGCACTTTTGTCATTTTTGCCATGATTGATGTGTGCATCCTATGAAGTTGAGTCCTACATGTGTTTTGTAATATGCCATGCTATCTTTCCATAGGTTTATGCCATGTATTTTTGTGATCTTTGTGGTGACTAGCACAAGCATGCAAACTAGGGTACTTAATGTTGCTGATTTCAGAGACTTAGTCATTTCACTAAGCCCTTGCCTGCTGTTATTTTTATGCCAAGTGTTCATGTTGTTTCAGAGAGATCTATGCCTCTTTTGAGCATGATCAGTAAGGGTGTTTTGAGTATATGGTTTTGCTCTATCCATCAATGCCTTTGTTTGTATTTATGGAGTGCCATAGCTTGAGTCAATCGAGCTCTACTTTTGCTATAAAATGTTGCTGGCAGATTGTTTACATGTTATTCGATTTTGCCAAGCTTGTTATAGTTGATCCTTGCATGCTATGATGTTGTTATTGCCATGTATAGCTTCTATGCCATGTCTTATTGATGTATGTATGCTTAGTTTATCATGCAATGCTCTGTAGTGAGTGCATCGAGCTCACGAACATGTATACTTGTTATCTGTTTTTGACATGCCCAGTTTTCTGCTAAGTCTGAAATCTGTAACGAAACTTGCTTAATTGACATGGGTGCTATTATATTTTCTGATCCCTTTTGGCTTATGTCCAGTAAGGGACTTTTGTTAAGTGCTTTAAGTAGATTCATGCCATGCCTTGCTTTCCCATGTCCTGATCCTGTAGCATGTTGTTTCATTGCTCTAAACTTGTCATCCTGATGTTAATTTCGGGCATGTTAGTATTTTCACCAAGTCTGTGAACCTGTTATCTTTTGCACTTTTGCCATGCTTGTTTGAACCTGTTGTGGTGTGATTTAGCCGTATCTCAGTGTTCATCTTTTGTCAAGCATCTTGAGTAGATTACTGAAATATGCTTTGTTGATATGTTTGGGTGCAGTAGCTTAATTTCTTGTTGCTTGCTAAGTAGCATCATGCTGTTAATGGCAGAATCTTGTCATTCTTGTTTTGCTTGTCATTTGCAAACCGTGCATCCGATTCCGGTGATCTTTATATCGATTTCAACCGAAATCACCTCACCTTTCCAGTGGCATACTTGGTTTGCCAAGATTATGCCTGGTTCATCTTTTTCCTTCCGAAGCATGCATATGCATTGCATACCACATCTCGCATATCATGCCATGTTTATGTGGTGGTTGTTTACTGTGTTGTTTGCTTCTTTCCGGTGTTGCTTCTTCGGGTTAGTTCCGATAGCGTTGCGATTTTGAGGATCCGTTCATCTACGTCCGTTTGTCTTCTTCATGGACTCGTTCTTCTTCCTTGCGGGATCTCAGGCAAGATGACCATACCCTCGAAATCACTTCTATCTTTGCTTGCTAGTTGCTCGCTCTTTTGCTATGCCTTTGCTGCGATACCTACCATTTGCTTATCATGCCTCCCATATTGTTAAACCAAGCCACTAACCCACCTTGTCCTAGCAAACCGTTGTTTGGCTATGTTACCGCTTTGCTCAGCCCCTCTTATAGCGTTGTTCGTTGCATGTGAAGATGAAGTTTGTACCTTGTTGGAACATGGAGATGTTGTTCCTTGTTGGAACATGTTTACTTGTTGGGATATCACAATATATCTTGTTTAATTAATGCATCTATATACTTGGTAAAGGGTGGAAGGCTCGGCCTTATGCCTGGTGTTTTGTTCCACTCTTGCCGCCCTAGTTTCCGTCATATCGGTGTTATGTTCCCGGATTTTGCGTCCCTAACGCGGTCGGGTGATTTATGGGACCCCCTTGACAGTTCGCTTTGAATAAGACTCTTCCAGCAAGGCCCAACCTTGGTTTTACCATTTGCCTACCACATATCCCTTTCCCTTGGGTTTGATCAGCCCGAGGGTCATCTTTATTTAGCCCCCCCGGGCCAATGCTTGTCTAAGTGTTGGTCCGAACCGAGCAGCCTGCGGGGCCCCCTCGTGGAAACTCGAGGCCTGGTTTTACTCGTAGCTTGTCTTATCCGGTGTTGCCCTGAGAACGAGATATGTGCAGCTCCTATCAGGATGTCGGCGCATCGGGCGGCTTTGCTGGACTTGTTTTATTACTGTCGAAATGTCTTGTAGCCGGGATTCCGAGACTGATCGGGTCTTCCCGGGGAGAAGGAATATCCTTCGTTGATCGCGAGAGCTTATAATGGGCTAAGTTGGGACACCCCTGCAGGGTTTGAACTTTCGAAAGCCGTGCCCGCGGTTATGTGGCAGATGGGAATTTGTTAATGTCCAGTTGTAGAAAACCCGAAGTTGATCTTAATTAAAATACACCAACCGCGTGTGTAACCGTGATGGTCTCTTCTTGGCGGGGTCCGGGAAGTGAACACGGTTGTTGGAGTTATGCTTGACGTAAGTAGTTTCAGGATCACTTCTTGATCATAGTTGTTCGACCGTGCTTTGCCTTTCTCTTCTCGCTCTCATTTGCGTATGTTAGCCACCATATATGCTAGTCGCTGCCGCAGCTCCACCTCACTACCCTGTCCTACCTTTAAGCTTAAATAGTCTTGATCGCGCGGGTGTGAGATTGCTGAGTCCTCATGACTCACAGATACTTCCAAAACCAGTTTGCAGGTGCCAATGAAACTGTGCAGGTGACGCCTCCGAGCTCAAGGAGGAGTTCGATGAAGATCTTGTGCATTGTGTTGTTTCGTTCTAGTCAATCAGTAGTGGAGCCCAGTTGGGGTCGATCGGGGATCTGTGTAGCATTTGCAGTAGTCTTCTTTTATTTTGGTTCCGTAGTCGGGCCCTGATTGTAACTGTATGATGTAATGTTTTCTTCATGTATTTGTGTGAAGTTGCGATTGTAAGCCAACTATGTATCTCTTTCCCTTATGTACTACATGGGTTGTGTGAAGATTACCTCACTTGCGACATTGCTTTCAATGCAGTTATGCCTCTAAGTCGTGCTTCGACACGTGGGAGATATAGCCGCATCGAGGGCGTTATAGTCGCACCCAACCCCCGGCATTTGGCGCCCACCGTGGTGCGAGGTGCACCATCTCCCGAAGAACTGTTCTGGACGGGAACCCTGTTCCTTCCTGGCGAGCGTAGCTAGCCCGGCACGCCAGACGGCGTCTGCGCTGACGCGCTGCACGACGCGGAGGTCGCTTGTGCGGCGAGCTGCCTCGCCGATTTTGTTGGCGAGATTCGCCTCTCCGACGAGCCCGCGTTTGGTGCGGGCACCGATGGCCCTGAGAGCCGCCTCGTGAACCTCCTCGATCAGCTCCACGTCGCCGGCGAGCCTGCTTCCGACTTGGAGTCGGTTGGCTTCACCGACCCGATGTTGGTCGACTCCGACACGGTGTCGCTTGACGCGTTCCCCTCCAACGTGGTGGTCTACAACGAGTCGCTTCCTCGCGCGGACAGCGGTGGCAGCACCGTCACGGAGGTGCTCGTCATCAGCCACGGCGAGCACTCT
Organism: Aegilops umbellulata; assembly: GCA_032464435.1. Classification (NCBI taxonomy): domain Eukaryota; kingdom Viridiplantae; phylum Streptophyta; class Magnoliopsida; order Poales; family Poaceae; genus Aegilops; species Aegilops umbellulata. Next base: position 364,914,489 of record CP136054.1, on the reverse strand, counting down.
GGCGGAGGTGGCCATGATCCATTGCAGGCGGCGATGCAAGACTTGGCTGCGCCTATCCCGGACGACGCCGAGACGCTGGAAGCACGCTGCGTCCATCTCGTCGAGAGCGCCAACCAGCTGGCCAGCATGAGATGCCTTTCGGAGGCGTACCAGCAGGAGATGGGCCGTGCTGTCGGCGGCACGCCAGCTCCTGGTGGGTCTAGCTGCATTGGCTTGGTCCGGCAGTGTGGCGCGACCATCGCCAGCATGTTCGGGATAGATCGTCCCGTCTATGCCATGCCTGCGGAGAACATACGAGCTACCTAGGCGGCAGCGGATGTGCTAGACAGGCTCGAGGGCGACGAGCGTCGCCACATGACGGAGCGAGTCCAGCAGCTCCTCGACACGGCTGCTGAGCAGCAAGATACCGGGTGCCGCACTGAAGCGCTCAACCGGCGAAACGACGACCCGCCTCCTCGACGAGACCAAGGCATGACATCCCGGACACCGACTGGTGGCGTCCGCGATAGAAGAGACAAGGAGCCGTCTGCCAGCCGCAGCCGGACTCACATCACCATCGGGCATGACCAAGACGGCCGCCCGAGAGTAGTGCAGTAGCGAGACGACTGTCCGCCTCCTCCTTCCCGCAGGGAGAGGCGCATTTCCCTGCCTCTTGTTGATCACCCATCACTCGGCGACCGCCTTGGACGCCGAGAAGGAATCGGAGAAAATGATGCCCGCCACCGGATCGATCGCCTCAATCGATCCCTGGCACTAGAAGAAGATGATGAGTTGGGCCCGCCTTGTTTTGGCCCCGGCATCCGAGATGAGCCTTTCCCCAAAGGGTTCACACTCCCGAGAGATACACCCAAGTGCACCGGCTCCGTGAAGCCAGAGGACTGGCTGGTCGACTACTCCACAGCCGTCAGCATCGCCAATGGCAACAAGCGCGTTGCCGTGAAGTATGTTTCGCTCATGCTCCAGGGCATGGCCCGGACATGGCTGAATAGCCTGAAGCCCCGCAGCATTAATAGCTGGGTTGATTTTACTGAAGCATTCATCCGCAACTTCACCAGCACGTACAAGCGGCCGCCCAAGCCTCGCTAGCTCTCCTTATGCGTCCAAGGCCCCAACGAGTCGACTCGCGACTATCTCACGCGCTGGGCCGAGTTGCGCAACTCGTGCGAGGGTGTGCACGAGGTGCAGACCATCAAGTACTTCACTGCCGGGTGCCGAGAGGGCACCCTCCTCAAGCACTAGCTTCTCTGTGACGAGCCGACGACCCTCGATGAACTGCTAATCATAGCAGACAAGTACGCCACGGCCGACTCCTCCATGAAGGTGGAGATTCAAGTCAATGTGTCGGGCAAGGTGGCCCCTCAAGCTCCTCGGACCCCGGCTGGTGACGCCAGTCGGCGACAGCAACCGAACGACAACAAGCGCAAGGCCATGCAGCCGGCTTCCACGAGCCGGCAGGTGGCAACAGTCAAAGATCAGCAGCCAGAAGGGCAGCCTCCTCCCAAGCGCCAAAAGGGTGGCAAGCCCAACTGGCTGCCCGCCTTCTCGTACGAGCAGACTCTCGATGCACCCTTCAAGTTCCATAGCGGTGCGAAGCCGTCCAATCACACCACTCGGAAGTGCCACTGGCTCACCAGAATCGCCAAGGGTGACGGACTCCAGCCTCCTCTGCCTGCTGGCCCGCTGCCTCCTCCTCCTCAGCAGCCGACGGCTCGACCAGTCGGCGCCATACAAGATGATTATCCTGAGGAGCATGAAGCTTATGTCGTGTTCACCAGCATGGCCGACGACAGGCGCAGCAGACGGCAACAGCAACAAGAAGTAAATGCAGTAGCATCAGAGACCCTGGAATTCATGCATTGGTCCGAGAAGCCCATCAGCTGGAGCAGAGCCGACCACCCAGAGGTGATGCCCAATCCCGGCTCTTATGCTCTGGTGTTGGATGCCACGTTTTCCACGAAGAGGCAAGCTGCTCGCTTCTCCCGAGTTCTGATAGATGGCGGCAGCAACATCAACATTCTGTACAAAGATACCATGGAGAAGTTGGGAATCAAGCAGAGACATCTTCAGCCCAGTCGGACTGTTTTCCATGGCATAGTTCCTGGCCTTTCCTGCTCACCAATCGGCAAGACTCAGATAGATGTCCTCTTTGGGGACAAAAATCATTTCCGCCAAGAGCCAGTCTGGTTTGAGGTGGTGGACCTTGAGAGCCCTTATCATGCGTTACTTGGCCGGCCTGCCCTGGCCAAGTTCATGGCGGTCCCCCACTATGCTTACCTGAAGATGAAGATGCCGAGCTCCAAGGGAATCCTGACCATAGCAGGAGACTACAAGAGTCGTCTGCCTGCACAGTAGAGAGCAGCCGGTTAGCCGAGTCCCTCGTGATCGCAACTAAGAAGCGGCTCCTTGACCAGGTTGTGGCAATGGCAGGAAAGCAGCCGGAAATGTCACCCAACCCCAAGGAGTCGGAAGCTGAGGGCTCGTTCAAACCAGCCAAGGAAATGAAGAAGATACCCTTGGACCCAGAGCACCCGGAGAGGCACGTTGTCATAGGTGCAAACCTTGACAGTAAATAGGAAGGAGAGCTCGTTGATTTCCTCCATGAGAATCGGGACATCTTTGCATGGTCTCCCAAGGACATGCCGGGTGTTCCCACGGAATTCGCCGAGCACAAGCTACATGTCCGGTCTGATGCCAAGCCTGTCAGGCAGCCCTTGCGCCGCTTATCGGAGGAGAAGAGAAGAGTTGTTGGAGAAGAGATAGCCCGACTTCTAGCAGCCGACTTCATCATGGAAGTATTCTTTCTAGAGTGGTTAGCCAACCCGGTCTTAGTGCTGAAGAAGAACAAGTAGTGGCGCTTGTGTATTGATTATACCAGCCTCAACAAAGCATGCCCCAAAGACCCATTTGCTCTGCCAAGGATCGACCAAGTGATTGACTCCACAGCCGGATGCGAGCTGTTGAGATTTTTGGATGCCTACTCAGGGTATCACCAGATCAAGCTAAACCCGGTCGACAGGCTGATAACCACCTTCAGCACGCCATTCGGAGCCTTCTGCTACCTGACCATGACGTTCGGCTTGAGAAATGCCGGCGCCACGTTCCAATGTTGCATGCAGAAGAGTCTCCTCAAGCAACTCGGCAGAAACGCCCATGTCTATGTGGACGATGTGGTGTTGTAGACGGAGAAGCGTGGAATGCTACTAGAAGACCTCAAGGAGACCTTTGAGAACTTGCGCCGATTTCAGATCAAGCTCAACCCAGAGAAATGCGTCTTTGGAGTGCCAGTCGGCCAGCTTCTTGGCTTTCTGGTCTCAGAGCGCGGCATAGAGTGCAACCCTGTGAAGATCAAGGCCATCGAGAGGATGGAGGTGCCCACTCGACTGCTGGACGTGCAAAAATTTACCGGCTGCTTGGCATCCATCAGCCGTTTCATCAGTCGGCTGGGCGAGAAAGCTCTTCCCCTGTACCAGCTCATGAAGAAGACCACTTTTTTCGAGTGGAACGACAAGGCGGATGAAGCTTTTCTCCAACTCAAGAAGATGTTGACCACTCCGACTGTCCTGGCGGCCCCGACTCCTAAGGAGCCCATGCTCCTCTACATCGCCGCCACCAGCCAGGTGGTCAGCACAGTCATAGTGGTGGAATGCAAGGAAGAAGGAAAAACTCTACCAGTACAGAGGCCGGTGTATTACCTGAGTGAAGTATTGTCCGCTTCCAAGCAGAACTACCCCCACTACCAGAAGATGTGCTATGGCGTGCACTTTGCTGCCAGGAAACTGAAGCCATACTTCCAGGAGCACCCAATCACCGTGGTCTGCACAGCTCCACTTGCCGAGATCATTGGAAGCCGAGATGCCTCAGGCCGAGTGGCCAAATGGGCCATAGATTTGGCCCCCTACACCATCTACTACCAGCCTCGCACCGCCATCAAGTCACAAGCACTGGCCGACTTCCTCGTCGACTGGGCCAAGACCCAGTACCTGCCGCCAGTGCCAGATTCCACTCATTGGCAAATGCACTTTGATGGTTCCAAGATGCGCACCGGTTTGGGAGCCGGCATCGTCCTTACCTCTCCCAAAGGCGACAAGCTCAGATATGTGCTGCAAATTCACTTTGCCGCCTCCAACAACGTTGCTGAATACGAAGCACTCATTCACGGGCTCCGGCTTGCCAAGGAACTTGGCATTCGCCAGATCCTGTGTTATGGGGATTCTGACCTGGTGGTCCAGCAGTCGTCTGGTGACAGGGACGCCAAGGATGCAAACATGGCAAGTTACCGCTTCCTCGTCCAGCAACTCAGCAGATACTTCGAAGGGTGCGAGTTCCTCCATGTGCCAAGAAATGACAATGAGCAAGCTAACGCCTTGGCACGAATAGGCTCCACCAGGCAAGCAATACCAGCCGGCGTCGCCCTGCAACGCCTGCTCAAGCTGTCTGTCAAGCCATCGCCAGAGTCGGATTCCATCTTTGTGCCGGCTGCTCCTGAAGTAGTCGGATCTGACTTGAGGACCCCAGCAGCCGGCACAGGGAACTCGGCAGGCGACCCAGGGACTGCAACAGCCGCACCCGGCCTCGGGATTTCAGAACCCGGTCCGAGGACTGCAGCAGTCGGCCCGGGGACTTCATCGACTCAGCAAGCGGCAGCCGATTCCAACCCGTCGCCTCCCGGCCCAACCGCCCTCGTGCAAGTAGCAGTCCTAGCAGCCGAAGAAATTGCAGCACCATCATGGGCCCAGCCCGTCCTCAACTTTCTGGTAAACAAAGAGCTGCCGACTGATGAGATCTCAGCCCGACAAGTGCAACGCCGGGCAGTAGCGTACACCATAGTCAACAGAGAGCTTGTGAGGCGCAGTGTCACTGGTGTCTATCAGCACTGCGTAGAGCCGGAGCAAGGCCAAGCAATCCTCAAAGATATCCATCAAGGTAAGTGTGGTCACCATGCAGCTTCAAGAGCACTCGTGGCCAAAGCTCTTCGCCATGGTTTTTTTCTGGCCGACTGCTCTAGAAGACGCCAAAGAATTGGTCCAGAAATGCAAGGGGTGCCAGAAGTTCCACTCCAAGCCGCATCAGCCCGCTTCTGCACTCAAGACTATTCCCATTGCCTGGCCCTTTGCTGTCAGGCGCCTGGACATGGTGGGACCATCCAAGACGGCACGCGGCGGCATGACTCATCTACTTGTCGCAGTGGATAAGTTCACCAAGTGGATAGAAGCAAAGCCAATTAAGAAGTTGAATGGTCCGACTGTTGTGACTTTCATCTCCGACATCACCATCCGTATGGCATACCACAGAGCATCATCACTGAAAAATGGCACAAACTTTTCCAAAGGCGCCTTGGCCTGTTTCTGCGCGTCGCAGGGCATTCGATTGGACCTAGAGTCCGTTGCCCATACGTAGTCAAACGGCTAGGTGGAGCGAGCAAACGGCCTCAACTTATCCGGCATCAAGCCCCGATTGGTCGAGCCTCTGGAGCGGTTGCTACCTCTTGAGCACTGCGTTGGTTTTCCCTGAAGAGGACAGGATGATGCAGCAAAGTAGCATAAGTATTTCCCTCAGTTTTTGAGAACCAAGGTATCAATCCAGTAGGAGGCCATGCTCAAGTCCCTCGTACCTGCACAAAATGGTAGCTACTCGCAACCAACGCAATTAGGGGTTGTCAATCCCTTCACGGTCACTTACGAGAGTGAGATCTGATAGAGATAATATTTTTGGTATTTTTGGTATAGAAATGCAAAGTGAAAAGTAAAAGGCAAAGTAAAAAGCAAGCAAGATTAAAGTGATGGAGATTGATATGATGAGAATAGACCTGGGGGCCATAGGTTTCACTAGTGGCTTCTCTCGAGAGCAAGTACTCTATGGTGAGTGAACAAATTACTGTTGAGCAATTGACAGAACTGAGCATAGTTATGAGAATATATAGGTATGATCATGTATATAGGCATTACGTCCGAGACAAGTAGACCGACTCCTGCCTGCATCTACTACTATTACTCCACTCATCGACCGCTATCCAGCATGCATCTAGAGTATTAAGTTAAAAACAGAGTAATGCCTTAAGCAATATGACACGATGTAGAGGGATAGTTTCATGCAATATGATAAAAACCCCATCTTGTTATCCTCGATGGCAACGATGCAATACGTGCCTTGCTGCCCCTTCTGTCACTGGGAAAGGACACCGCAAGATCAAACCCAAAGCTAAGCACTTCTCCCATGGCAAGAAAAACCAATCTAGTAGGCCAAACCAAACTAATAATTCAAAGAGACTTGCAAAGGTAACCAATCATACATAAAAGAATTCAGAGAAGATTCAAATATTATTCATAGATAGACTTGATCATAAACCCACAATTCATCGATCTCAACAAACACACCGCAAAAAGAAGATTACATCGAATAGATCTCCACAAGAGAGGGGGAGAACATTGTATTGAGATCCAAAAAGAGAGAACAAGCCATCTAGCTACTAAGTATGGACCCGAAGGTCTGAGGTAAACTAATCACACTTCATCGGAGGGGCTAGGATGATGTAGAAGCCCTCCGTGATGACGGCCCTCTCCGGCGGAGCTCCAGAACAGGCCCCAAGATGGGATCTCGTGGATACAGAAAGTTGCGGCGGTGGAATTAGGTTTTTTGCTCCGTATCTGATCGTTTGGGGGTACGTAGGTATATATAGGAGGAAGGAGTACGTCGGTGGAGCAACAGGGGGCCCATGAGGCAGGGGGCGCGCCCTAGGAGGTGGGGCGCCCCCCCACCCTCGTGACCGCCTCTCTTGTCCCTTGGAGTAGGGTCCAAGTCTCCTGGATCACGTTCAGTGAGAAAATCACGTTCCCGAAGGTTTTATTCCGTTTGGATTCCGTTTGATATTATGTTTCTCCGAAACTCTGAAATAGGCAAAAAACAACAATTCTAGGCTGGGCCTCCGGTTAATAGGTTAGTCCCAAAAATAATATAAAGTGGAAAATAAAGCCCAATATAGTCCAAAACAGTAGATAATATAGCAAGGAGCAATCAAAAATTATAGAGATGTATCAGGCATCCCCAAGCTTAATTCCTGCTCGTCCTCGAGTAGGTAAATGATAAAAAGAGAATTTTTGATGCGGAGTGCTACTTGGCATAATTTCAATGCAAATCTTCTTAATTGTGGTATGAATATTGAGATCCGAAAGATTCAAGACAAAAGTTTATGTTGACATAAAAATAATAATACTTCAAGCATACTAATAAAGCAATCATGTCTTCTCAAAATAACATGGCCAAATAAAGTTATACCTACAAAATCATATAGTCTGGCTATGCTCTATCTTCACCACACAAAATATTTAAATCATGCACAACCCCGATGACAAGCTAAGTAATTGTTTCATACTTTAACATTTTCAAAACCTTTTCAATCTTCACGCAATACATGAGCGTGAGCCATGGATATAACACTATATGTGGAATAGAGTGGTGGTTGTGGAGAAGACAAAAAGAGGGGAAGATAGTCTCACATCAACTAGGCGTATCAATGGGCTATGGAGATGCCCATTAATAGATATCAATGTGAGTGAGTAGGGATTTCCACGCAACAGATGCACTAGAGCTATAAGTATATGAAAGCTCAACAAAAGAAACTAAGTGGGTGTGCATCCAACTCGCTTGCTCACGAAGACCTAGGGCAATTTGAGGAAGCCCATCATTGGAATATACAAGCCAAGTTCTATAATGAAAATTCCCACTAGTATATGAAAGTGATATCATAGGAGACTCTCTATCATGAAGATCATGGTGCTACTTTGAAGCACAAGTGTGGTAAAAGGATAATAACATTGTCCCTTCTCTCTTTTCTCTCATTTTTTACTTGGGCCTTTTCTTTTTTTATGGCCTCTTTTTTTTTCGTCCGGAGTCTCATCCCGACTTATGGGGGAATCATAGTCTCCATCATCCTTTCCTCACTTGGGACAATGCTCTAAAAATGATGATCATCACACTTATATTTTTCTTACAACTCAACAATTACAACTCGATACTTAGAAAAAATATGACTCTATATGAATGCCTCCGGCAGTGTACCGGGATATGCAATGAATCAAGAGTGACATGTATGAAAGAATTATGAATGGTGGCTTTGCCACAAATACGATGTCAACTACATGATCATGCTAGCAATATGACAATGATGGAGCGTGTCATAATAAACGGAACGGTGGAAAGTTGCATGGCAATATATCTCGGAATGGCTATGTAAATGCCATGATAGGTAGGTATGGTGGCTGTTTTGAGGAAGATATATGGTGGGTGTATGATACCGGCGAAAAGTGTGTGGTATTAGAGAGGCTAGCAATGGTGGAAGGAAGGAAAAAGTGCATATAATTCATGGACTCATCATTAGTCATAAAGAACTCATATACTTATTGCAAAAATTTAGAAGTTATCAAAGCAAAGTATTACGCGCATGCTCCTAGGGGGATAGATTGGTAGGAAAATACCATCGCTCGTCCCTGACCGCCCCTCATAAGGAAGACAATCAATAAATAAATCATGCTCCGACTTCATCACATAACGGTTCACCATACGTGCATGCTACGGGTATCACAAACTTCAACGCAAGTATTCTTTAAATTCACAACTACTCAACTAGCATGACTATAATATCACCATCTTCATATCTCAAAACAATTATCATGCTTCATTCTTTTCTTAGTATTCAATGCACTCAAAATAAAGTTTCACATATCTTGAATACCAAGCATATTATTGTTAAGCAATTTACCATGCTATTAACACTCTCAAAATGATCTAAGTGAAGCATGAGAGATCAATAGTTTCTTTAAAACAAATCCACCACCGATCTCTAAAAGATCTAAGTGAAGCACATAGAGCAAAATTATAACGCTCAAAAGATAAAACTGAAGCACACAGAGCAAAACTACATAGCTCAAAAGATATAAGTGAAGCACATAGAGTATTCTATCAAATTTTAATTCATATATGGCTCTATCAAAAGGTGTGTACAGAAACGATGATTGTGGCACACTAACAAACAAAGACACAAATAATACAAGATGCTCCAAGCAAAACACATATCATGTGGTGAATAAAAATATAGCTCCAAGTAAAATTACCGATGGAAGTAGACGAAAGAGGGGATGCCTTCCGGGGCATCCCCAAGCTTTGACTTTTTGGTGACCTTGGATTATCTTGGGGGTGCCATGGGCATCCCCAAGCTTAGGCTCTTTCCACTCCTTGTTCCATAATCCATCAAAAGATTTCACCCCAAACTTGAAAACTTCACAACACAAAACTCAATAGAAATCTCGTGAGCTCCGTTAGAGAAAGAAAATAAAAGACCACTTCAAGGTACTGTAATGAACTCATTCTTTATTTATATTGGTGTTAAACCTACTGCATTACAACTTCTCTATGGATTATAAACTATTTTACTAGCCATAAATTCATCAAAATAAGCAAATAACACACGAAAAACCGAATCTGTCAAAAACAGAACAGTCTGTAGTAATCTGTAACTAACACAAACTTCTGGAACTCCAAAAAATCTACCAAAATAGGAAGACCTAGACAATTTTTTTATTGATCAGCAGCAATTGGAATCAGTATTTTATCACGTTCTGGTGATTTTTAACAATTGTTTTCGTGAACAGAAAGATTCTGGAAATTACAGCAAGATCAAATAACTATCATCCAAGAAGATCCTATAGGTCTAACTTGGCACAAACACTAATTAAAACACGAAACCACATATAAACAGAAGGTAGATGGATTATTTATTCCTAAACAGAAGCAAAAACAAAAAAACTAAAATAAAATTGGGTTGGCTCCCAACAAGCGCTATCGTTTAACGCCCCTAGCTAGGCATAAAAGCGAGGATAGATCTAGGTATTGCCATCTTTGGTAGGCAATCCATAAGTGGATCTCATGATAGTTTCATATGGCAATCTTATTTTCTTTCTAGGAAAGTGTTCCATGCCCTTTTTTAATGAAAATTGAAATCTAATATTTCCTTCCTTCATATCAATAATCGCACCAACCGTTCTAAGGAAAGGTCTACCAAGAATAATAGGGCAAGAAGGATTGCAGTCAATATCAAGAACGATAAAATCTACGGGCACATAATTCCTATTTGCAACAATAAGAACATCATTAATTCTTCCCATAGGTTTTTTAATAGTAGAATCCGCAAGATGCAAATTTAGAGAGCAATCATCAAAGTCACGGAAATCTAGCAAATCACACAAGGTTTTGGGGATAGTGGAGACACTAGCACCCAAATCACACAAAGCATAAAACTCATGATCTTTAATTTTAATTTTAATAGTTGGTTCTGTCGGCGTTCTGGGAACGGGGGTCCCCAGACTTGCCTGCCTGCGGCCTGCGGCGTGGCTCAAAGAGGCCAGCATGGCCCATCTTCATCAACACAAGACCCAAGACCCTCGCGAGGGGACAAGCCTCGCGGGGCGGACGACACAACGCTTCCTCAGGCACAGCCTCGTCAGGCTGGCTCACGAGGAGGCGGAGAGATCAAGGCGGGGTACCTCGCGAGGTGCCCATGACGCAAGCCATGACGACCAAGGGCGCCAGGCGGGCGCCAGGCGGGCGCCAGCCCGCGCAGTGTACTCCCTTTCCTCTTTGGTGCAAAGGGGGCAAGCGCAGGCGAGAGGATCAAGCAAAGGCACCCACTTCGGTGCAACGAGACCAAGGCCAGTCCAACGGTGGGAAGGAGGTCATCGTGGAGCCCAGAACGGCGTCACCACAGGGCCTTTGGCAGGCGAGGACCAACTTTAGTCAGGATAAGTGTACCAGATGTTCCCCTTCGAATTGGCCAATTGTTGGCGCCCTTCCCGCTCAATATTTGGGAAGAGGCCCAGGGCCTTTGCCTATAAATAGGACTAGCCACCCCCAGGGTAGAGGCATCGAGCGATCAGGCAAGCAGAACCTAGAATCTGAGCAAGCAGAGAACAACAGAGAAAGAGAGAAGGGCGGGTGAACCCCTCCTAGCAGTTCATCCCCCTAGCCAAGAGCAGACCCTCGCGAGGCTGTTCTTCCCTGTATTGCTCATCATCACAAGCCCAAGAGGCAATCCATCCACCACAAACTAGAGTAGGGTATTACACCACAACAGTGGCCCGAACTAGTATAAACTCTGTGTCTCTTGTGCTGTTCTTTCGGTAGTTAGATCTTTGCGAGGCGGAGAGGTAGAGGGCACAAGCTCTGCGCACACCCCAGAGTTCGAACCTTAAGGGTCTGCCGGAACCCGAAATCCGACATTTGGCGCGCCAGGTAGGGGTGCGCCGGAATTTGTCTTCCACTGCTCCGCTCTCCGCCGACTGTCGCGTCCATGTCTGACGCTCGTCAGGCCCGCGCCGAGCACCGGGCCGCCATCGCTTCCCGCGTCGCCCAGATGGCCCCCGTCGGTGGGCGTCCTCGTCGTTCCCCGTCGCCCGCCGTCAACGCCGCCACCGGCCCGGTGGGGAACGAGCAGCAAGCGCTACCCCAGCATCTGCCTGTGCGGCGAGGTGACCGCACCGCTACATCAACACCACCGGTCGTCGCGGCCCTCCTGGGCAGCTCGCAGGCGCCGCCCACAAGTCTCCACGTCAAGCCGTTTGTCCGTCAGGTCGGCGCTGTTTCTGCACGGCGGGGGGCTCCCTCGGCCAAGATGGCGCGTGAGGTCGGTCTGACCTCCAGCTCGGAGGACCACCCTGCCAACTTGGCCGGCTCGGGCGCACTCCCCATGTTGTGCACCCCCACCATCTGCCAGGTAGCCGTCACCAGAACCCTCGTCGACGGCAGTGCGGGCCTCAGCGTGCTCTCGGTCGAGACCTTCAATCTCCTCTGCATACCCCTAGAACGGCTGCAACCCAGTCGGTCTTTCTCAGGTGTTGGGGGCGGTCATCCAGCTCCTTGGGACAGATCCGGCTCCCAGTAACCTTCGGCACCTACAACAACTTCCACACGGAGATGGTCGACTTCGACATCGCCCCCATTGGCCTCCCTTACAACGCCATCCTTGGGTACCCAGCGCTGGCCCAGTTCATGGCCGCCACGCACCCGGCGTATAACCTCATGAAGATGACCGGAAGCAGCGGTGTCCTCACTGTGCATGGGGACACCGGGGACGCCCTACGGGTACTCAAGCTCGCCTTCAAGACGGCGGCGTCGGCACAGCCCGCCGGCGCAGGGACCCTCGAGCCCAAGGGGGCTGCGCCGGCCAAGAAGAAGCAGTTGTTCACCCAGGACAAGGCAGAAACCAAGCAGATACCTGTCGACGAGGACGGGTCCTCCAGTGCCACTTTCACCATAGGCGCCAACCTCGAGCCTGAGCAGGAGGAGGCCCTGATCAGGTTCCTGCACGCAAATAAGAAGGTATTCGCTTGGGAGCCTGATCAGTTGGCAGGGATCCCTCGAAGCGTCATCGAGCATCACCTCAACGTATTCCCAAACGTGCGCCCCGTGAAGCAGAAAGCCAGGCGGCAATCCGTAGAGAAGCAAGCTTTCATCATCCAAGAAACCTGCAAGTTAGAGGCCGCAGGGGTCATTCACGAGGTCCGATACCCGGACTGGTTGGCCAACCCTGTCGTTGTGCCCAAGAAGGGAGGAAAGGAGCGCATGTGTGTGGACTTCACCAACCTCAACAAGGCATGTCCGCAAGATCCGTTCCCGCTCCCCCGCATCGACCAGATCGTCAATTCCGCCGCGGAGTGCGACCCGCTCTGCTTCCTGGACGCCTTCTCTGGGTATCACCAGATCAAGATGGCGGTAGAAGACGTCGAGAAGACCGCCTTCTTAACCCCATGCGGGTGTACTGCTATACATGCATGCCATTTGGGCTGCGTAATGCAGGGGCGACCTTTCAGCGGCTGATGCACATCACCTTGGGCCCGCAGCTCGGGAAGAATGTCGAAGCTTACATTGACGACATTGTGGTGAAGTCTCGGGAGGCCAAGACCCTGATACAAGACCTGGAGGAGACCTTCGCGAACCTCGACGCAGTGAACCTGCGGCTCAACCCAGAGAGGTGTGTGTTCGGGGTCCCCTCAGGCAAGCTTTTGGGCTTTCTCCTGTCCCACCGAGGCATCGAGGCTAACCCGGAGAAGGTCAAGGCGGTCGAGGACATGAGCCCGCTGAAAACCCTCAGAGAAATGCAGAAGCTCACCGGACGTGTGACCGCGCTAGGGCGCTTCATCTCCAAAATGGGGGAGCGAGCACTGCCTTTGTTCCAGCTAATGAAGAAGAAGGGGCCTTTTGAATGGACTGAAGAGGCAGATAAGGCGTTTCAAGATCTCAAGAGGTACCTAACCAGTCCCCCAGTCATGGTGGCTCCGCGCCCTCGAGAGCCCCTGCTACTCTACCTCGCTGCCACGCCCTACTCTGCCAGCGCAGCCCTGGTGGTGGTCAGGGAGGAATGCCAAATCAGAGCCGCATCAGCAGCTCGGGACAAGACGAAGCAGAAACAAGGAAGGCCCACAGGAGACGTAACCGTGGCTGAGGAGGATCAGCCGCTGAAGAACGCACCAGAAGCAGGAGAGGCCACACGCCTGGACGGGCCGCCTCCCGAGGTCATGTCGCCTCGCGAGGCGCCCTTGCCTCAGGAGGGTGCCACGGACGCTGATGCTCTCAGCTTGGTTGAGCATCCAGTCTACTTTGTCAGCACGGTGTTACGGGACGCGAGGGCACGGTACCCTATGCCTCAGAAGCTCCTCCTCGCGCTACTGGTGGCCTCGCGCAAGCTGCATAACTACTTCCAGGGTCACCCCATCAAGGTCGTCTCGTCATACCCCTTGGAGAGAGTGCCCAGGAGCCCCAAATCAGCCGGAAGGGTCGCCGAGTGGAACATAGAACTGTAGGCGTTTCAACTCGAGTTCAGCACGACCCGGGTCATCAAAGGAGCGGCGTTAGCGGATATCGTGGTGGAATGGACGGAGGCGCCAGGCCTCAAGGACAACGAAGATCGATCCCTCTCCCCGGGGAGTGAGGCGCCAGTAGGCTGGGTCATGTACTTAGATGGGGCGTTCTCCAGGCACGGCACTGGGGCTGGTGCGGTGCTGATATCGCCCACTCAGGACTAACTCTACTACGCCGTACAACTCTATTTTCAGCAAGGTGAGAAGGTCTCCAACAACATAGCAGAATATGAGGGTCTGATAGCAGGGTTGAAGGCCGCAGCAGCACTGGAGGTGAAGCGCCTCACTGTCAAGGGCGATTCGTAGCTCCTTGTCAACTTCTCCAACAAGGTGTATGAGCCGAAGGATGAGCACATAGAGGCCTATCTAGCGGAGGTCCGCAGGATGGAAAAGCAGTTCTGGGGGTTGGAATTGAAGCATGTGCCGCGCGGCAACAATTAGGAAGCCGATGACATCGCCGGGCGGGCATCCAGACGGTTACCTCAGGAGCCTGGCGACTTTGAAGAGCGACTCTTCAAGCCCTCGGCCCAGCCGACATTATCAAATACTGCTCAGCCTCGGGAGGAACTCCCCCAGCCGCCTGCCTCGGGAGCCCCGGCCTGCGGCCCTGCCTCAGGGGCACGCCTGCTCCTGACTACTGAACCTCAAGAGGAGTGCTGGATCACGGAACTCCGGAGTTATTTAACGCAAGGGGCCCTGCCGGAGAAGGAGGAAGAAGCGGAGCGTGTGGCGCGGCAAGCTACGACATACTGCATCAGGGATGGAGAGCTCTACCGGAAGCGACCGAATGACGTATCCCTGCGCTGCATTTCCAGGGAGCAAGGAAAGGAACTGCTGGAGGACATACACGGCAGGGACTGTGGGCATCACTCGTCATCACGGACCCTCGTTGGCAAGGCATTTCGCAGCGGGTTCTACTGGCCCACCGCACTCAACGACGCTGTCGAACTAGTAAAGGCTTATGAAGCCTGCCAATTTTACGCCAAACAGATCCATCAGCCGGCGGGAGGCCTGCAGACTATACCCCTTTCGTGGCCATTTGCAGTTTGGGGGCTGGACATTCTGGGCCCGTTCCCTCGGGCGCCAGGGGCTACCGCTACCTCTATGTCGCCGTTGACAAATTCACCAAGTGGGCAGAAGTGGAGGCTGTCCGCACCATCCCCGCGGGTTCCGCGGTCAGGTTCATCAGGGGCATCGTGAGTCGGTTCGGGGTGCCGAACCGCATCATCACAGACAACGGTTCGCAGTTCACCAGTAACCTCTTCAAAACATACTATGCTAACCTTGGAACGCAGATATGCTACGCTTCGGTGGCACACCCGCGAAGCAATGGCCAGGCCGAACGAGCCAACGCGGAGGTCCTGAGGGGCCTCGAGACAAGGACATTCAAGAAGAAGCTAGAGGCCTGCGGCAGAGGTTGGTACGATGAGCTCCAGTCCGTGTTGTGGTCCATCCGCACGACCGCGACCAAGCCAACCGGGGAGACCCCGTTCTTCCTGGTCTACGGAGCCGAAGCAGTCCTCCCTCACGAGGTCAGACATCGCTCCGTGCGGGTCCTAGCGTTCGATGATGCGCAACAGGACGCCATGCGGGGGATGGACCTCGTGCCGGGGGAGGAACGCCGCCAAGAAGCCGCGCTGCGAGCGGCGAGGTACCAGCAGGCGCTGCGACGATATCACTGCCGCAGCATCCGCCCTAGGACACTCGAGGTAGGAGATCTCGTGCTCAGATGGGTTCTCTCCAGGGAAGGGCTACACAAGCTCTCTCCCATGTGGGAGGGCCCGTTCAAGGTTGTTCATGTTTCCAGGCCAGGCTCCGTGCGCTTGGAGACTCTGGAAGGGGAGCCGATCCAGAATGCGTGGAACATCCAACACCTCGGGAGGTTCTACCCCTAAAAAGGCCCTGAGCCTGTGAAGAAGGCGAACGCTTGTGAAGATCAACCCTTTTTTTTTTGAAAAAGGCCCTGAGCCTGTGAAGAAGGCGAACGCCTGTGAAGATCAACCCTTTTTTTTGAAAAAGGCCCTGAGCCTGTGAAGAAGGAGAACGCCTGTGAAGATCAACCCTTTTTGGAAAAGGACCTGGGCCTGTGAAGAAGGCGAACGCCTGTGAAGATCAACCCTTTTTGGAAAAGGCCCTGAGCCTGTGAAGAAGGCGAACGCCTGTGAAGATCAACCCTTTTTTTTGAAAAAGGCCCTGAGCCTGTGAAGAAGGCGAACGCCTGTGAAGATTAACCCTTTTTGCAAAAGGCCTAGAGCCTGTGAAGAAGGAAAGTGCCTGTGAGGCTCGTTACCGCAAGAAGAAAGGCCCGGAGCCTGTGAAGAAGGCCAACGCCTGTGAAGCTCGCCGCCCGTGACACTCTCACGTAATAATGAGTGGGGCTGTACACGCCCCGGAGTCTCAGGAGCGCCGGCCTTAAGCCCTGGGGCTCCCTCCCACGCCCAGTGGCAGCACTTAGCTCCGCGCTGGTGAGAAGACGTCGAAGACTAGATTAGGTGCCGGAGCGGCTTTTTCATTTGCTTTCTGCAGTTGGTTCGCTTTGTTCGCAGTTGAAGTTTTATTGAAATTATTGCCATCTTTGGTTTATATTTCGTTGGTTTTCACCCCCCGTTTTGATTCCTCTTGCAAAAAGTCTCGCGAGGGGGGCAGCCAAACGCCCTCGCGAGGGTTCCTGTTCTAATCGTTGTAAGGTTTCTCGACCCGGGTCCATTACAGGAGCACCCCTCCAGTCCGTGCCCCTCGGGCACCGCGACACACGCACAGGGCTTGGGTCGGTCGCCCCCCATGGCTGGGGCCGAGAACTATTTACGTGCAGACACACAGCTGAAAAGCGCGAAAGCTAAATCAAGGTAGTTGTTCACGGCAATAATCTCCAACACGCCCCCACGGGGCTCCACACAGTTGTTCTCTTTTACGCAGGAAACAAAAGGAAAGAAAGGACGAGCCCGGCGCGGCTCGCCTCGCTCCGGCTAGCCGAGGCGACCGGGGATGCCTCCAGGGCTCAGGCGGACTCCCTCTCGCGCTTCACTGGGCGCGGCGACGGGCGGACGAATCGCCGCCCCCAAGCAAGCGCGATGGCATGGGGGCTGGCTGCGGCCACCGCTGGAGGAGTCGCCTAAAGAAGAGTTGGTGAAGCTTGGGGAGCATCGAGCGCCGCCATCCGTGCGGGCGCTGTCTCCTCCCTCGTCGTCGGGGCGAAGCCCCTGGCCATGGTCGTCGCCCTCGGGGCAGCATCCAGTGCGGCGACCATCTTCCCCGAACACCCTCACATAGAGGGTGGCGTCGCCGTCAAACTTGAAGTGCAGGGTGCACCGCTGACTCAGGCCGCGCGCGTGGGCAAACGTTTGCCAGCCACGAGTCAGGGCTCCGTTTCCAGAAGGGGAGACCTCAAGCGAGACCCAGGAGGCCCTGCTGCAACAACCATCAGCCTGGAGCCAGAAGCCGCACCGGGCGCTGGCCGGCATCTCGCCGATGAAGAAGTGGGGGAGCTGGAGCCAGGTGTTGGTCGGGTCCGCTGACCACACGACGAACTCCGGCAGCACCTCCACCGAGCAAAAGCGTGGCCTGGGGGGGGGCGCAGTCACGGCCTGCCTCCCCTTGGCAGCCGAGCGCTCACCACCGCGCGGGGAACCACCCGGTGTGGCCACGGGAAGCCGCGATGGGGACCGCAGGATGCTTGCGGGGACGACCCCGGCCGCGCTTGGCCGGTGGAGAGTCGGGCTCTGCCCGGCAGGCTTTTCCCTTCTCTGCGGCTGAGAACCTCTTCGGAGCCATGAGAGCGGCGAGTGGCCAAATAGAAGAAGAAGAGAAGCAGGAAGGGGCGGACTGGCGGGGCTTGCGCGGCCCCGTACTTATAGCCAGAGAAAACCAACCGCCGAGCACCACGATCTTAGGTAATAATGACCCGTATCTATGCATGCAGGGACTAGTCAAGTCACGCAGTTGCCAAGGCGTCGTGGGGAAGCGGAGACGCCCACGTCCAATCAACCGCCATGCGGCGCCCGAGGCCGCAGGCTGTTAGGGCCCGCGGCGCTTCGCCCTTGCCCTTTCGCCTCTCAGCACGGCCAAGTCCATGCGCGCCTTGGGCCCGGGGGCTACTGTCGGCGTTCTAGGAACGGGGGTGCCCAGACTTGCCTGCCTGCGGCCTGCGGCTGGCTCAAAGAGGCCCAACATGGCCCATCTTCATCAACACAAGACCCAAGACCCTCGCGAGGGGCCAAGCCTCGCGGGGCGGACCACACAACGCTTCCTCAGGCACGGCCTCATGGGGCTGGCTCACGAGGAGGCGGAGAGATCAAGGCGGGGTACCTCGCGAGGTGCCCATGACGCAAGCCATGACGACCAAGGGCGCCAGGCGGGTGCCAGCCCGCGCAGTGTACTCCCTTGCCTCTTTGGTGCAAAGGGGGCAAGCGCAGGCGAGAGGATCAAGCAAAGGCACCCATTTTGGTGCAATGAGACCAAGACCAGTCCAACGGTGGGAAGGAGGTCATCATGGAGCCCAGAACGGCGTCACTACAGGGCCTTTGGCAGGCGAGGACCTACTTTAGTCAGGATAAGTGTACCAGATGTTCCCCTTTGAATTGGCCAGTTGTTGGCGCCCTTCTCGCTCAATATTTGGGAAGAGGCCCAGGGCCTTTGCCTATAAATAGGACTATCCACCCCCAGGGTAGAGGCAGCGAGCGATCAGGCAAGAAGAACCTAGAATCCGAGCAAGCAGAGAACAAGAGAGAAAGAGAGAAGGGCGGGTGAACCCTTCCTAGCAGTTCATCCCCCTAGCCAAGAGGAGACCCTCGCGAGGCTGTTCTTCCCTGTATTGCTCATCATCACAAGCCCAAGAGGCAATCCATCCACCACAAACTAGAGTAGGGTATTACACCACAACGGTGGCCCGAACTAGTATAAACTCTGTGTCTCTTGTGTTGTTCTTTCGGTAGTTAGATCTTTGCGAGGCGGAGAGGTAGAGGGCATAAGCTCCGCGCGCACCCCAGAGTTCGAACCTTAAGGGTCTGCCGGAACCCGAAATCCGACAGGTTCCCACTCATCATAGAGTTTTCTAGGGATAGAAACTTTCAACTGAAGTTTTTCTTCATGAGATTGCATCAAGGCATCAACAATATGTTCGGTAAAGGCTTTCTTTTGACTATAAGCATGAGGAGAATTTAGCACGGATTGCAACTAGGAAATACAATCAATTAAAGAGCAACTTTCATAATTAAATTCCGTGAAATCCAATATAGTGGGTTTAGCAATATCTAGGGTTTTATTTCTTTCAATCCCGCTTTCATCAATTTCATCATAAAGATCTAAATACTCCGAATTTTTGGAACGCCTTCTAGGTAAAGGAAGATTATATTCAGTTTCATAAAGATTCATATTGCAAAACAAAGATTTAATAGTGGACACATCAATAACTTTTAGATCTTCATCTTGAGTTTCATAGGAATTGGAAGAACACGCTTTAATAAAGGCAGCTTTGGAAGCACGCATCCTAGCGGTTCTTTCCTTGCACTCATCAATGGAAATTCTGATGGCTTTGAGAGACTCATTGATATCATGCTTAGGAGGAATAGATCTAAGCTTTAGAGAATCAACCTCATGAGAAATTCTATCAACGTTCCTACCCAAATCATCAACTTTAAGTAATTTCTCTTCAAGCAAGGCATTAAAATTCTTTTGTGAATTCATAAACTCTTTGGCACTATTCTCTAATTCAGAGGGCATCTTATTAAAATTTCCATAAGAGTTGTTGTAGGAATTTCCATAATTATTAGAAGGATTACTAGGATAAGGCCTAGGATTAAAATTCCCTCTATACGCGTTGTTACCAAAATTATTCCTACCAACAAAATTCACATCCATAGATTCATTATTATTCTCAATCAAAGTAGACAAAGGCATATCATTAGGATCAGAAGAAACACTCTTAGTAGAAAATAATTTCATAAGTTCATCCATCTTTCCACTCAAAACATTGATTTCTTCTATAGCATTCACTTTTTTATTAGTGGATCTTTCAGTGTGCCATTGAGAATAATTAACCATAATATTATGTAGGAGTTTAGTAGCATCTCCTAAAGTGATTTCCATAAAAGTGCCTCCCGCGGCCGAATCTAAAAGATTTCTAGAAGCAAAATTCAATCTGGCATAAATTTTTTGTATAATCATCCACAAATTCAAACCATGAGTAGGGCAATTACGTATCATTAATTTCATTCTCTCCCAAGCTTGTGCAACATGTTCATGATCAAGTTGCTTAAAATTCATAATGTAGTTTCTAAGAGAGATGATCTTAGCGGGAGGAAAATACTTAGAGATAAAAGCATCTTTGCACTTGTTCAAATAATCAATACTATTTTTAGGCAAAGAAGAAAACCAAGCTTTAGCACGATCTCTAAGCGAAAAAGGAAATAGCTTCAATTTAACAATGTCATTATCAACGTCTTTCTTCTTTTGCATATCACATAAATCAACGAAGCTATTAAGATGAGTAGCGACATCTTCACTAGGAAGGCCGGCGAATTGATCTTTCATAACAAGATTCAACAAAGCAGTATTGATTTCACAAGATTCAGTATTGGCAAGAGGAGCAATCAGAGTGCTAAGGAAATCATTATTATTGGCATTGGTGAAGTCACACAATTTGGTAGTGTCTTGAGCCATCGCGACAAACAAGCAATCCAACGCACAAGCTAACAAAAGGCAAGCGAGAGAGGCAAACGGGAAAAGAGAAGGAGAAGGAGATTGGGAAAGAGAGGACGAATAAAACGGCAAGGGTGAAGTGGGGGAGAGGAAAACGAGAGGCAAATGGCAACTAATGTAATGCGAGAGATAAGGATTATGATGGGTACTTGGTGTGTTGACTTTTTGCGTAGACTCCCCGGCAACGACGCCAGAAATTCTTCTTGCTACCTCTTGAGCATTGCGTTGGTTTTCCCCGAAGAGGAGAGGATGATGCAGCAAAGTAGCATAAGTATTTCCCTCAGTTTTTGAGAACCAAGGTATCAGTCCAGTAGGAGGCCACGCTCAAGTCCCTCGTACCTGCACAAAACGATAGCTACTCGCAACCAACGCGATTAGGGGTTGTCAATCCCTTCATGGTCACTTACGAGAGTGAGATCTGATAGAGATAATATTTTTGGTATTTTTGGTATAGAGATGCAAAGTGAAAATTAAAAGGCAAAGTAAAAAAGCAAGCAAGATTAAAGTGATGGAGATTGATATGATGAGAATAGACCCCGGGGCCATAGGTTTCACTAGTGGCTTCTCTCGAGAGCAAGTATTCTACGATGAGGGAACAAATTACTGTTGAGCAATTGACAGAATTGAGAATAGTTATGAGAATATCTAGGTATGATCATGTATATAGGCATCACGTCCGAGACAAGTAGACCGACTCCTGCCTGCATCTACTACTATTACTCCACTCATCGACCGCTATCCAGCATGCATCTAGAGTATTAAGTTAAAAACAGAGTAACGCCTTAAGCAAGATGACATGATGTAGAGGGATAGTTTCATGCAATATGATAAAAACCCCATCTTGTTATACTCGATGGCAACGATGCAATACGTGCCATGCTGCCCCTTCTGTCACTGGGAAAGGACACCGCAAGATCAAACCCAAAGCTAAGCACTTCTCCCATGGCAAGAAAAACCAATCTAGTAGGCCAAACCAAACTGATAATTCGAAGAGACTTGCAAAGATAACCAATCATACATAAAAGAATTTAGAGAAGGTTCAAATATTATTCATAGATAGACTTGATCATAAACCCACAATTCATTGGTCTCAACAAACACACCGCAAAAAGAAGATTACATCGAATAGATCTCCACAAGAGAGGGGGAGAACATTGTATTGAGATCCAAAAAGAGAGAAGAAGCCATCTAGCTACTAACTATGGACCCGAAGGTCTGAGGTAAAATACTCACACTTCATCGGAGGGGCCAGGATGATGTAGAAGCCCTCCGTGGATATAGAAAGTTGCGGTGGTGGAATTAGGTTTTTGGCTCCGTATCTGATCGTTTGGGGGTACGTAGGTATATATAGGAGGAAGGAGTACGTCGGTGGAGCAACAGGGGGCTCACGAGGCAGGGGGCGCACCCTAGGAGGGGGGGGGGGCGCCCTCACCCTCGTGACCGCCTCTCTTGCCCCTTGGAGTAGGGTCCAAGTCTCCTGGATCACGTTCGGTGAGAAAATCACGTTCCCGAAGGTTTTATTCCGTTTGGACTCCGTTTGATATTCTGTTTCTCCGAAACTCTGAAATAGGCAAAAAACAGCAATTCTGGGCTGGGCCTCCGGTTAATAGGTTAGTCCCAAAAATAATATAAAAGTGGAAAATAAAGCCCAATATAGTCCAAAACAGTAGATAATATAGCATGGAGCAATCAAAAATTATAGATACGTTGGAGATGTATCAGCGGTCGGTCGGCTATTGGCTCGACGAGCTGCCGGCCGTCCTCTAGAGCCTGCGCACAACCCTGAACAAGTCAACCGGCTTTACACCTTTCTCCCTCGTCTATGGTGCCGAAGCCGTCATCCCGACGGACATAGAATTCGACTCCCCTCGAGTCACCATGTACACCAAAGAGGAGGCCGAAGAAGCACGACAAGATGACGTCGATCTGCTGGAAGAGGGCCGGCTATTGGCACTCAGCCGGTCCACCATCTACCAGCAGAGCCTGCACCGATACTACAACCGAAAGGTCAAGCCAAGATCCTTCCAAGAAGGAGACCTTGTGCTCTGGCTGATCCAGTGAACAATCGACCAACACAAGCTCTCGGCACCTTGGGAAGGCCCCTTCATCATCAGCAAGGTGTTGGGCAATAACTCCTACTACCTCATCGACTCTCAGAAGCCTCGAGAACGCAAAAGAGATGACTCCGACACGGAGACGGAGCGACCATGGAATGCGAATCTTCTTCGAAGGTTTTACAGTTAATGCAGTATGCACCACGCCAACTTTTGTATTAAGTACGAAGACTCCGGGTCCCCCGAGAAGAGATCGGGGACTGCCCTCTTTTATCTATATGATAAGTATTACGCCTGTCATTTGTGTTAATTCATTAGTCCGTCTGGCACCGTGTTCGACCAGTCGACCCGGGGATTTGCCGCCTTGTACTATGAAATGCTTCCTGCAGCCGGACTAGTAATGTGTTGGCACCTAAGCTTTCTCCTGCCAGAAGTCGCAGCTCGCGGAGCGACTGTTCGGTCGGCAGGAGTTAAGGCAGAAAGGGTGTCTGCATGAAAAATGGCTAAGGACCCAAAGCATACGCATAGTCCAAGCCGGCTTCCCACCTCACCGACCTGCTTCTACTTAACTTGCTAGAAAAATCTCTAATCGGCTAAGTACTTGCCTCCCTGAAAGTGGCTAAGTACTTGACCCAGCCATAGTCCGCAGAGCGGCTGTTCGGCTGGCAAGACGGCAACCGAGGGAAGGCGGCAAAGGAAAAAAGCCAAAGAGCAGAAAGCAAGGAAAAATAGAAATCGGCAAAAATATTTACACATCAAAAGGCCCTTGGCCGACATCCAACAAGAGTTCGAAATACACCCCGTGGGTGGAATTGTGTGAAGTTAACGAAGTTTGTCGAGACTGATAAGCAGGAAGAAACAAAGGTAAAATGGAAGCCATGGAAGCAGCAGATGGGTTCGGCGGAATGCTGGAGTCGATGGTGCCGGCTGGTTGAGCGGCCGGCTGGTCGGTCTCCGCTTGGTCGCCTTCAGCAGCAGCCGGCTCGCTCGGGCATGGCTCGTTGCTGGAGGCGCGGTCGAGTTGAGGCTGGCCGTCCGCTCCGACCACTGGCGCCTCCTCTTCACTTTCCTCCTCCTCTTCGTCTTCTCCCTCGTCGCTGGAGTCAATCACCTCGGCCGAGTCCTCGGCATCCTCCAGGTTCAGCCCAAACCACTCTGGTGGCGCCTCAGCACCGTTCTCGGCCAGCTCCGGGACGAAGATGCTAGTGTTGGTGTACTCGGCGATTGCCGCTGCCTGCTTGACAAGATCATCCTCCACCGCCACTAGCTCCTCCTGGGCTTCCAGTCGAAACGTGGTCAACTGGGATAGATCTAGCCCAGGGTACCACACCTTGACGAACTCCAAGGCCCGGCGTGCTCCGGCCCGGGCCGAGGAGCCCTTCCACGCCTCAAGGCAGCCGACCACCACTTCTAGCCAGTCGGCAGTCCGGCTGGGTGTGCGCGGAGCCGGCATGTCTGGCCACAGGGCGGCGATTGCCCGGGCGCCGACACGCTGAAGGCGGCGCATCATCTGATGAGCCAGCCGAAGACGCGCCTGGATGCTGAGAAGTTGCTCGCTAAGAGTGTGGGGGCGTCGGCAGCGATCTGCTCGCCTTCTGCCCTCCGTCCTTCGCGATCGGCTTTGATAGCCTGGTTGGCAGCACCAGAGTGACCTGGGAAGAAGTCTGCTCGGACAAAAAAGCGAAAGAGTCAGGTTAGAAACAAGAAGTTTGCTCGATCAGAAGCTGGCGGCTTGAAGAAAGAGTAAAGAAGGCAGCTTACCATCGACCATGTCTTCAATCTTGCCGAAGCCGACAGTCAACATTGCCTCCTTGTCAGTCTAGGCAGAGCGCTCAATCTCGAACTCAGCAACAAGACCGGCCTCCTTGTCCTCCGCCTCCTTCTGGGTCTTCTTGATAAGCTCCGCCAGTTGCGTGACCAGCCGGTCACGCTCCTCGGCCAGCTTGTTGCAGTCCTCCTCCTTGGCACGCAACACATTGTTGGCTTTGCCCAGCTGCTGCTGTAGGGTGGCGTTGGCCTCTGCAAAAGTAGAAGAAGCAAAGGACATCAACGATCAACAAAGAGAGACATAGTTGCTAGGAAGATCCGGCCCGACTGCTCAGCAGTCGGCCCAATTCTCGGGGACTACAGCCCACGGGTGCACCAGCACGCCCCCGCGGAGAAAGAAGTTATCAAATATCAACAAAGAAGAAGAGCAATTGACAGGAAGATCCGGCCCGACTGCTCAGCAGTCGGCCCGAATCTCGGGGACTACAGCCCGCGAGTGCACCAGCGCGCCCCCGCAGAGAAAGAAGAAGACTTACTCCGGCTCTCCGACAAGTCGACGGCCCGTTGATCCAACTCCTGGACTTTGGAGTTGAAGGCAGCTGCACGGAGGTTATGATAATCCTGAAGCAAAGATATTAGTACCCGAAGCTTGTAAATAAAAGTTCTGAGCCGCCTGTTCAGCAGCCGGCCCGAAACACGGGGACTTCACCTAGTGGGTGCGCTGGCGCGCCCCCACGAAGCAATACAAGAATTAAAGACAAAGAAGCAAGAAGCATACCCGGATGGCTTCTCGCGACTCCAGGAACGTGTTGTTGCAGTGCTTGAGAGCGTCGGCCTCGGCGCAGAGCTTGGCCTAAACGTCTAGGATCGCCTTGTTCAGAGGGCCCATCCCGCCTCCCCGCACCCACTCAATGGGCGCGACGCTGGTCGCCTCGGCGTTCGGGATCAAAGAGCTTGCGGCGCCAGTCTCCAGCGGGCGTGGCGCTGAGGCCGCCTTCACAATCCAGCGGCGTAAGGGTGTGCGGACCTCGGGAGTCGGGCCCGTCACCATCTCGTCTCCGGCTGGTGGCGCCGGCGGGTCGGCCGGCTGTTTGTATCGCGCCTCCTCAGAAGGTGGTGGCGGGTGCACGATTACGTTCGGCATGACGACGTCACTGCTGTCCCTCTCCATGATCGGGTGCTCGTCGCCGGCTCCCCTAGTCTGCGCCATGAACTCTGGTGGTGGCGGCGCAAAGTTCAGGGGGGTGATGACTATTGCCGACTTATGGCGTGTGGCTTCTTCAGCCTGCTTCTTCGCCGCGGTGGCAGCCTCGGCCTCCGCCATGTTCTTCAAGGCGGCAGCCTCCGCCCTGTCCGCCTCCGCCTTCTCCAGGAGGGCGGCTTCCTGCTCCTCGCGCGCCTCCCACGCGTCTCGTTCCGTCGCCTCCCGGAGGCGGCGGCCGGATCAATTCGCCGGGTGGTGGTGGAAGTCTCCACCGACCCCATGATGGAGGCGGCAGCCGACTTCTCAAGAGAGAGCGGAGCCCTAAAACCAAGAAAATAAAACAAAGGATGTTCAGAAAGAATCAACGAGAAAGAAGAACACAAGGGAAAGATACTTACGCCGACACCATAGGAGGCGCCTTTGGGAGCTTCTGGTACTTGGCCGCCTTCGCTGCGGCCTCTTTCCGCCTGGTCGCGGCGGTTGGATTCTTGGCCTTCTTCGGCGCGCTGCCGAACAAGACGGCTCCTTGCTTACGCTTGCGTGTGCCGCCTCGAGCAGTCGGCTCGATGGAGGGGCCCGCGTCCGCCCTGCCGGCGCCCCGTGCTGGATGCGGCTCTTCTACCTCCTCCTCGTCATCAGGCCAGGTCTCGATGCCGCCTCCCTCGGAGCCGCCTGCTTCATAAACGCCGCCTGTTGCGGGTGTCCTCCAAGGCGGCCGCCCACAAGTCGGAGTCGTCCACATCGCTCACCGCCCGGTCGGCTGGTAGTCGCCACCCACCCCTACGATGGCGGCCGTCGCGTCTGACATGTAGATCAATTTCGAGTGGCGAGAGGCCGGCCGATCAAGACCAAGATCAAGACTAGGACGAGAGTCTGGGAAGAAAGAATGGGAAAACTTACCGCAGGCGGCAAGTCGGCGCGGGAATACGGCAGCTTGCCGAAGCTCCAAGACCCCTCCAGCTTGAGGTCGGAGATCTCGTTCACCAAGTTGGCGACCTCAGCAGCCGGCATCTCCTTGGTGCTCAACCGGCATGGGTCGCGATGCCCGCTCATCCGGCTGATCAGTTGCAGCCGGCCTTGGAGCGGGAGAACCCGACGCTCGACAAAGGCGACCAGCAAGTCGGACGCCCTGAGGCCTTCGGTTGCGGTCAGATCCCGAAGCCGCTGGATGGCGGCGGCGCCGTCTGCTAATACCGGCTTCGGCTTGTAGCCCTAGCTAGCCCGAGGCTTGGCAGGTGGGCCGGCTACATAAGCCGGCAGGTTGATGAAGTCGATGGCCGGGTCCACGTTCTCCACGTAGAAGTAAGATTGCTGCCACATCTTGACCGACTATGGCAGCTTGATGGTGGGGAAGGCGTTCTTCGGCGATGGCCGGCGAACCGCGATGAAGGCACCACACTGGGCAGCCACCTCTCGGACGGAGGTGCCCAGCTTGGTGTAGAAGAATGATCCCCACAGCTCGATGGTGGGGAGGAAACCAAGATAACCTTCGCACAATGTGACAAAGGCGGCTAGGAGCATCACGATGTTGGGTGTGAGATGATGAGGCTGGAGGTGGTAGAATTTGAGAAACGAACGGAGGAAGCCGCTCGCCGGCAGGCCGAAGCCGCGGATCAAGTGCGAGCGGAAGACGACCCGCTCGCCCTCTCCCAGCGCTGGCGAGATCTCCCCCTCCGGCAGCACACGTGCCTTCACGTAGGCCGCGCCGGGAAGACACCGCGTCTTGCGGAGGAACGAGATGTGATCGTCGTTGACGTTGGACCCGTCCCAGTATCCTCCTTGCTCGCGCGCCATGGAAAGCTCGACGAAGAAAGGGCGCGGCGAGGGAGCTGAGAATGGAGCGGAGCAAAGAGGGCTCAGGCGGACGAACTCGACGGAGAGGAACTACGGCAGTGTTCCGGCGTGGCTCGGGGGCGCTGGGCCGAGAGGAAGAAGAAGAAGAAGAAGAAGAAGGGAAGAACGGGGTGGAGGGGCGCCCGTACTCTGCCGCTCCCTCTCCCCCCTACTTATAGCCTGCGGGCAATGAAGCTGAGGGGAGGGCGTGGGATCGTGGGATTAACTACGCCCATGACCCCACGTCCCCACCTTTATCGCGCGAGTTACTTCGCACAGTAACTCCGCGAGGAAACGCAACCGCCCGCCTTGGCCGCAGCGGATCCGCTCACGTGCCGAGGCCCGGTGGTGGCGGGCCCAACCTACAGTCGCGTCCCATCGCGCGCGTGGGCTTGCAGGCTGGCCTGGCTGGCTGGCGCCATGTGGCGCGCCCACGACGGGCGGCGGGCCGAGAAGCTTAGCTAGCGTGCCACCTGGTTCCCGCCGCTGCATTCGAAATTCCAGAGAGATCCGACTAGACGTATCCAACTCCTGCCAACCGGCTTCCCAGGAGTCGGATGAAGCTTCCTTCAGAGCACCCGGAGGAGGAAACTGTTGAGGCTCCTCGGCTCCTCAGCCGCGGCACCTCACCAGCTTCAGGGACTACTGTCGGAGTAATGGGCCACGGGTAGCCTAACCCGAGTCCCAGAACCTTTCAAGACATCAGGGCCGGCTGCGCCCCTCAAGACGTCAAGATAGAGCTCCGCCTTCTGGCGGCCGGCTGGCCGAACGACTGACTGCCAGAAGGCGACCATGCTTAGGAAGGCGGCTCCAAGACAGGACGACTCCTAGCAGGCGGCCTCCAGAGAGGCCGGCTCCTAGCAATCGGCCCATGACGCCCTCAAAGTCTGCGCCCCCATTAAGAAGACAAGACAGGGTGTGGCTGCAGTATAGCCCACCCCTCATGTCCAAGGCCGGGCGTGGCTACAGTGCTCCATACAGGCGGACATCTCCGCCCGGCGCAACACTGTTGACGCTCCGCCCCTAACGTCACTCCTGTCAGGCGAAGCCCTGTTCCCACGACCGCTTGTCGGTACGGCCCGAAGATGGCGGGCCCTGCCGGTCAGCGAGAGCCCGGAAGATGGCCTCACTAGTCGGACCCGAGGGAGGCAGGCTCCCAGCAGTCGGCCCATTCCTTCCTCGGGGCCCCACGCACCATTAACTAGATAAGACGCGGAGTGGCTACAGTGATCTCCCGCCAGGCGGCGGGACTGTAGCCACGCTCCCCTAGCCAAGCAAGCGTCATTAGCATCACGACTACAGTAATCCACAGCCGGCAAGACTCGTGAGCGGCGGAGGCAGCCTGTCGGCTCCGTACCAGACCAGCCAGTGGGGCCCACCAAGCGGCGGGCCCCAGTTGTCGGCGGAGAAGCCGGCGACCAGAGAGACTGACGGCTGGGTCCTACACCCGTCCAGATTACCATTGTACCCCTAGGGGGTAGGCCTATATAAACCCCCCAGGGCACCCATGCAAAGGGTTCTAACCTGATAGAATTAGACTCACACCTAGGGGGAGAGGATAGCTAGCCTTGCCTTCTTCTACCTCTAGCATACAGCTCGAGGAGCACCATTGTACTCACTATTGCCTTAGTGATCATGCGGAGACCCCGCAGAGCAGGACTAGGGGTGTTATCTCCTAGGAGAGGCCCGAACCTGGGTAAAGTGCGCCGGTGTTCGTGTCTATGCCTTATCCCGCTTCCAGGCACCGGTGATATCCTACTCGCTCCCACCATGATAAGCCATCCATTGGCATATGTCGCACCCAACCCCCGACAATCGCGCATTGCAAGCCTGGGTCCTTGCTTCCTTGAAGGACCACCTTGGTACATTTTCCTAAACATATTTCTTCCTCTAAAAAATTTCTGAAATTTTTAGTAACTTGAAATAAAAGTGAACCAAACACAACAAAATTGATAGCAACTACTCGTACAAGTTCCTGGAGCCTATATCATGCATTAGAACTACTTGGAACCATATAAATTTGGCATGCAAGCTCAAGAACATGGTCACCTAGGCAGCACAAATTTGCAATGAATAATGCACTGGAACAAAAACTAATTGGACCAATGGAGGAGTCACATACCAAGGAACAATCCCCCAAAGCAGTTTTGTGAGAGGTGCTTTGAGCAAGGAGATCAAAAATCGCAGCAAAATGAGCTAGAACTTGTGCTTGAGCTGGTTGGTGATTTTTTTGGAAGGAATAAGAAGTGTGTGGGTGCAGGAATAAGTGGAGGGGAGCCACCATGGGCGCACGAGGTAGGGGGCGCGCCCTGGACCCTCGTGCCCAGGTGCTTGCTCCCCCTGCTGTGTTCTCAGTGCCAAATAATCTCAAATATTCTAGAAAAAAGCATATTAAACTGGCAGGGCATTTGGAGGACTTTTATTTCGGGGTATTTTTATATTGCACGGATAATTCAGAAAACAGACAGAAAATACTATTTTTACTTTACTCATTCTAAATAATAGAAAGTAAAATAAGGGTACAGAAGGTTGTGCTTTCTAGTTTCATCCATCTCATGCTCATCAAAAGGAATCCACTAACAAGGTTGATCAAGTTTTGTTAACAAACTCATTCAGAATAACATGGAACCAGAGAACTTTTGAATAACACTATGTTACCTCAACGGGGATATCCACATCCCCAACAATAAGAATATCATATCTCTTTTCGACAGTAGGAAGAGGAAATTCAAAACCTCCAATAATAGTCGATGGAATTTTTCCAATAGAATTAATACTGTGGACTTGAGGTCGTTTCCTAGGAAAGTGTACCGTATGCTCATTACCATTAACATGAAAAGTGACATTGCCTTTGTTGCAATCAATAACAGCCCCTGTAGTATTCAAAAAGGGTTCCAAGAATAATGGACATACTATCGTCCTCGGGAATATCAAGAATAAGAAAGTGCGTTAAAATAGTAACGTTTGCAACCACAACAGGCACATCCTCACAAATACCGACAGGTATAGCAGTTGATTTATCGGCCATTTGCAAAGATATTTAGGTAGTTGTCAACTTATTCAAATCAAGTCTATGATGTAAAGAGAGAGGCATAACAGTAACACCGGCTCCAAGATAACATAAAGCAGTTTTAACATATTTTCTTTTAATGGAGCATGGTATAGTAGGTACTCCTGGATCTCCAAGCTTCTTTGGTATTCCACCCTTAAAAGTATAATTAGCAAGCATGGTGGAAATTCCAGCTTCCGGTATCTTTCTTTATTTCTAACAATTTCTTTCATATACTTAGCATAAGGATTCTTTTTGAGCATATCAGTCAAACGCATACGCAATAAGATAGGTCTAATCATTCAGCAAAGCGCTCAAAATCCTCATCATCCTTTTTCTTGGATGGTTTGGGAGGAAAAGGCATGGGTTTCTGAACCCATGGTTCTCTTTCTTTACCGTGCTTCCTAGCAACAAAGTCTCTCTTATCATAACGTTGATTCTTTGATTGTGGGTTATCAAGATCAACAGCAGGTTCAATTTCTACATCATTATCATTGCTAGGTTGAGCATCAACATGAGCATCATCATTAACATTATCACTAGGTTCATGTTCATTTCCAGATTGTGTTTCAGCATCAGAGATAGAAATATCATTGGGATTCTCAGGTGTGTCTATAACAGGTTCACTAGAAGCATGCAAGGTCCTATCATTTTTCTTTTTCTTCTTTTTGGAAGGACTTGTCGGCGTTCTGGGAACGGGGGTCCCCAGACTTGCCTGCCTGCGGCCTGCGACGTGGCTCAAATGGGGGCCCAGCGTGGCCCATCTTCATCAACACAAGGCTCAAGACCCTCGCGAGGGGCCAAGCCTCGAGAGGCGGACGACACGGGGCTTCCTCAAGCACGGCCTCCTTAGGCTGGCTCGAGAGGAGGCGGAGAGATCAAGGCGGGTACCTCACGAGGTGCCCATGACGCAAGCCATGCCGACCAAGGGTGCCAGGACGGCGCCAGCCCGCGCAGCGTCCCCCTTTCCTCTTTGGCGCAAAGGGGGCAAGCGCAGGCGAGAGGATCAAGCAAAGGCACCCATTTCGGTGCAACGAGACCAAGACCAGTCCAACGCTGGGAAGGAGGTCACCATGGAGCCCAGGACGGCGTCACCACAGGGCCTTTGGCAGGCGAAGACCAACTTTAGTCAGGATAAGTGTACTAGATGTTCCCCTTCAAATTGGCCAATTGTTGGCGCCCTTCCCGCTCAATATTTGGGAAGAGGCCCAGGGCCTTTGTGTTGGAAATATGCCCTAGAGGCAATAATAAATTGATTATTATTATATTTCCTTGTTCATGATAATCGTTTATTATCCATGCTAGAATTGTATTGATAGGAAACTCAGATACATGTGTGGATACATAGACAACACCATGTCCCTAGTAAGCCTCTAGTTGACTAGCTCGTTGATCAATAGATGGTTACGGTTTCCTAACCATGGACATTGGATGTCATTGATAACGGGATCACATCATTAGAAGAATGATGTGATGGACAAGACCCAATCCTAAGCCTAGCACAAGATCATGTAGTTCGTATGCTAAAGCTTTTATAATGTCAAGTATCATTTCCTTAGACCATGAGATTGTGCAACTCCCGGATACCGTAGGAATGCTTTGGGTGTGCCAAACGTCACAATGTAACTGGGTGGCTATAAAGGAACACTACGGGTATCTCCGAAAGTATCTGTTGGGTGGCACGAATCGAGACTGGGATTTGTCACTCCGTGTAAACGGAGAGGTATCTCTGGGCCCACTCGGTAGGACATCATCATAATGTGCACATTGTGATCAAGGAGTTGATCACGGGATGATGTGTTACGGAACGAGTAAAGAGACTTGCCGGTAACGAGATTGAACAAGGTATTGGGATACCGACGATCGAATCTCGGGCAAGTATCGTACCGATAGACAAAGGGAATTGTATACGGGATTGATTAAGTCCTTGACATCGTGGTTCATCCGATGAGATCATCGTGGAACATGTGGGAGCCAACATGGGTATCCAGATCCCGCTGTTGGTTATTGACCGGAGAACATCTCGGTCATGTCTGCATGTCTCCCGAACCCGTAGGGTCTACACACTTAAGGTTCGATGATGCTAGGGTTATAAAGGAAGCTTGTATGTGGTTACCGAATGTTGTTCGGAGTCCCGGATGAGATCCCGGACGTCAGGAGGAGTTCCGGAATGGTCCGGAGGTAAAGATTTATATATAGGAAGTATGGTTTTGGCCACCGGAAGTGTTCTGGGCATCACCGGTAGTGTACCGGGACCACCGGAGGTGTCCGGGGGTCCACCAAGTGGGGCCACCATCCCCGGAGGGTTACTTGGGCCAAGTGTGGGAGGGGACCAGCCCCAGGTGGGCTGGTGCGCCCCCCACAAGTGCCCAAGGCGCAAGGGAGAGGAGAAGGGGGCAAACCCTAGGGCAGATGGGCCCTAAGGCCCATGCTCCCTGCGCCTCCCTCTCCTCCCCTCTTGGCCGGCTCCCCCTTCCCCATCTAGGGATGCCGCCCCCTAGGGGTGGGAACCCTAGAGGGGGCGCACCCTCCTCCCTCTCCCCTATATATAGTGAGGCCTAGGGCTGCCCATAACACACGATTCGGTCTCTCTCTCGTTGGTGCAGCCCTGCGTCTCTTCTTCCTCCTCTCTTGCTGTGCTTGGCGAAGCCCTGCTGGATTGCCACGCTCCTCCATCATCACCACGCCGTTGTGCTGCTGCTGGATGGAGTCTTCCTCAACCTCTCCCTCTCTCCTTGCTGGATCAAGGCATGGGAGACGTCACCGGGCTGTACGTGTGTTGAACGCGGAGGTGCCGTCCGTTCGGCACTAGGATCATCGGTGATTTGGATCACGACGAGTACGACTCCATCAACCCCGTTCCCTTGAACGCTTCCGCTTAGCGATCTACAAGGGTATGTAGATGCACTCTCCTTCCCCTCGTTGCTGGTTTCTCCATAGATAGATCTTGGTGACACGTAGGAATTTTTTTGAATTGCTGCTACGTTCCCCAACAGTGGCATCATGAGCTAGGTCTATTGCGTAGATTCCATGCACGAGTAGAACACAAAGTAGTTGTGGGCGTTGATTTTGTTCAATATGCTTACCGTTACTAGTCAATCTTGATTCGGCGGCATTGTGGGATGAAGCGGCCCGGACCGACCTTACACGTACACTTACGTGAGACAGGTTCCACCGACTGACATGCACTAGTTGCATAAGGTGGCTAGCGGGTGCCAGTCTCTCCCACTTTAGTCGGATCGGATTCGATGAAAAGGGTCCTTATGAAGGGTAAATAGTAATTGACATATCACGTTGTGGTTTTGCGTAGGTAAGAAACGTTCTTGCTAGAAACCCATAGCAGCCACGTAAAACATGCAAACAACAATTAGAGGATGTCTAACTTGTTTTTGCAGGGTATGCCTTGGGATGTGATATGGCCAAAGGATGTGATGTATGATATATGTGATGTATGAGATGATCATGTTCTTGTAATAGGAATCACGACTTGCATGTCGATGAGTATGACAACCGGCAGGAGCCATAGGAGTTGTCTTTAATTTATTTATGACCTGCGTGTCAACATAAACGTCATGTAATTACTTTACTTTATTGCTAAAGCGTTAGCCATAGTAGTAGAAGTAATAGTTGACGTGACAACTTCATGAAGACACGATGATGGAGATCATGATGATGGAGATCATGGTGTCATGCCGGTGATGACGATGATCATGGAGCCCCGAAGATGGAGATCAAAAGGAGCAAAGTGATGATGGCCATATCATGTCACTATTTGATTGCATGTGATGTTTATCATGTTTATACATCTTATTTGCTTAGAACGACGGTAGTAAATAAGATGGTCCCTCATTAAAATTTCAAGAAAGTGTTCCCCCTAACTGTGCACCGTTGCGAAAGTTCGTCGTTTCGAAGCACCACGTGATGATCGGGTGTGATAGATTCTTATGTTCACATACAATGGGTGTAAGACAGATTTACACACGCGAAACACTTAGGTTGACTTGACGAGCCTAGCATGTACAGACATGGCCTCGGAACACAGAAGACCGAAAGGTCGAGCATGAGTCGTATGACAGATACGATCAACATGAAGATGTTCACCGATGTTGACTAGTCCGTCTCACGTGATGATCGGACACGGCCTAGTTGACTCGGATCATGTAATCACTTGGATGACTAGAAGGATGTCTATCTGAGTGGGAGTTCATAAGATGAACTTAATTATCCTGAACATAGTCAAAAGATCTTTGCAAATTATGTCGTAAGCTCGCGCTTTGGTTCTACTGTTTTAGATATGTTCCTAGAGAAAATATAGTTGAAAGTTGATAGTAGCAATTATGCGGACAGTAGAAGGCTTGTGTCCTTAATGCACCCCTCGGTGTGCTGGACCTCGAACGTGGTCTGTGGATGTTGCGAACATCTGACATACACGTTTTGATGACTACATGATAGTTCGGTAATGATAAAAGGTTTAGAATTGAGGCACCGAAGACATTCTTGAAATGTCGCGGAACATATGAGATGTTTCGAGGGCTGAAATTGGGATTTCAGGCTCGTGCCCACGTCAAGAGGTATAAGACCTCCGACGATTTTCTTGGCCTGCAAACTAAGGGAGAAAAGCTCAATCGTTGAGCTTGTGCTCAGATTGTCTGAGTACAACAATCACTTGAATCGAGTGGGAGTTGATCTTCCAGATAAGATAGTGATGTTTCTCCAAAGTCATTGCCACCAAGCTGCTAGAGCTTCGTGATGAACTATAACATATCAGGGATAGATATGATGATCCTTGAAATATTCACGATGTTTGACACCGCGAAAGTAGAAATCAAGAAGGAGCATCAATTGTTGATGGTTAGTGAAACCACTAGTTTCAAGAAGGGCAAGGGCAAGAAGGGAAACTTCATGAAACGGCAAATCAGCTGCTGCTCTAGTGGAGAAACCCAAGGTTGAACCCAAACCCGAGACTGAGTGCTTCTGTAATAAGGGGAACAACCACTAGAGCAGAATTACCCTAGATACTTGGTAGATGAGAAGGCTGTCGATAGAAGTATATTGGATATACATTATGTGAATGTGTACTTTACTAGTACTCCTAGTAGCATCAGGGTATTAGATACCGGTTCGGTTGCTAAGTGTTAGTAACTCGAAATAAAAGCTACGGAATAAACGGAGACTAGCTAAAGGTGAGCTGACGAGATGTGTTGGAAGTGCTTCCAAGGTTGATATGATCAAGCATCGCACGCTCCCTCTACCATCGAAATTGGTGTTAAACCTAAATAATTGTTATTTGGTGTTTGCGTTGAGCATAGACATGATTGGGTTATGTCTATCACAATACGGTTATTCATTTAAGGAGAATAATGGTTACTCTATTTATTTGAATAATACCTTCAATGGTCTTGCACCTAAAATGAATGGTTTATTGAATCTCGATCATAGTGATACACATGTTCATGCCAAAAGATATAAGATAGTAATGATAGTACCTCCTACTTGTGGCACTGCCATGTAAGTCATGATGGTATAAAACGCATGAAGAAGCTCCATGTTGATGGATCTTTGAACTCACTCATTTCTGAAAAGATTGAGACATGTGAACCATGTCTGTTGGTATATACGCATGAAGAAACTCCATGCAGATGGACCGTTTGGACTCACTTGATTTTGAATCACTTGAGATATGCAAATCATACCACATGGGCAAGATGACTGAAAGCTTCGGTTTCAGTAAAATGGAACAAGAAAGCAAATTGTTGGAAGTAACACATTTTGATGTGTGCAGTCCAATGAGTGCTGAGGCACGCAGTGGATATCGTTATGCTCTTACTTCACAGATGATTTGAGTAGATACTGAGCATATTTACTTGATGAAACATAAGTCTGAATTATTGAATGGTTCAAGTAATTTCAGAGTGAAGTTGAATATCGTCGTGACAAGAGGATAAAATATCTATGATATGATCATAGAGATGAATATCTGAGTTGCGAGTTTGGTACACAATTGAGACATTGTGGAAATTGTTTCACGACTAGTACCGCCTGGAACACCATAGTGTGATGGTGTGTCCGAACATCATAACTGCACCCTATTGGATATGATGCATACCATGATGTCTCTTATCGAATTACCACTATCGTTCATGGATTAGGCATTAGAGACAACTTCATTCACTTTAAATAGGGAACCACACAAATCCGTTGAGACGACACCGTATGAACTATGGTTTAGTGAAACCTAAGTTGTTGTTTCTTAAAAAATTTTGGGGCTACGACGCTTATGTGAAAAAGTTTCAGGCTGATAAGCACGAACCCAAAGCGGATAAATGCATCTTCATAGACACCCAAAATAGTTGGGTATACCTCCTGTCTCAGATCCGAAAGCAATAGGGATTGTTTCTCAAATCGGGTCCTTTCTCGAGGAAAAGTTTCTCTCGAAAGAATTGAGTGGGAGGATGGTGGAGACTTGATGAGGTTGTTGAACCGTCACTTCAACTAGTGTGTAGCAGGGCACAAGAGTTGTTCCTATGGCACCTACACCAATTGAAGTGGAAGCTTATGATAGTGATCATGAGACTTCGAATCAAGTCACTCCCAAACCTCGTAGGATGACAAGGATGCGTACTTCTTCAGCGTGGTACGTAATCCTGTCTTGGAAGTCATGTTGCTAGACAACAATGAACCTACGAGCTATGGAGAAGCGATGGTGGGCCCGGATTCTGATGAATGGCTCGAGGCCATAAAATCCGAGAGAGGATCCATGTATGAAAACAAAGTATAGACTTTGGAAGAACTACTTGATGGTCGTAAGGCTGTTAGGTACATATGGATTTTAAAAGGAAGACGGACAATGATGGTAAATGTCACCATTAAGAAAGCTCGACTTGTCATTAAAATGTTTTCCGACAAGTTCAAGGAGTTGACTACGATGAGATTTTCTCACCCGTAGCGATGCTAAAAGTCTGTTTGAATTATGTTAGCAATTACTGCATTATTTATGAAATTATGCAGATAGGATGTCAAAACATTGTTTCCTCGACGAGTTTCTTGAGGAAAGGTTGTATGTGATACAACCAGAAGATTTTTGTCAATCCTGAAAGATGCTAACAAGTATGCAAAGCTCCAGCAATCCGTCTAAGGACTGGAATAAGCATCTCGGAGTTGGAATGTACGCTTTGATGAGATGATCAAAGATTTGGGGTTTTACAAAGTTTATCAGAAACTTGTGTTTCCAAAGAAGTGAGTGGGAGCACTATAGAATTTCTGATGAGTATATGTTGTTGACATATTGTTGATCAGAAATGATGTAGTATTTCTGGAAAGCATATAGGGTTATTTGAAAAGTGTTTTTCAATGGAAAACCTGGATTAAGCTACTTGAACATTGAGCATCAAGATCTATTAGGATAGATCAAAATCGCTTAATAGTACTTTCAAATGAATACAAGATTTTGAAGGAATTCAAAATAGATCAGCAAAGAAGGAGTTCTTAGCTGTATTACACGCGTGAGTATTGAGTAAGACTCAAGACCTGACCGCGGCAGAAGAGAGAGAAAGGACGAAGGTCGTCCCCTATGCTTAGACATAGGCTCTACAGTATGCTATGTTGTATACCGCACCTGAAGTGTGCCAAACCATGAGTCAG
Organism: Aegilops umbellulata; assembly: GCA_032464435.1. Classification (NCBI taxonomy): domain Eukaryota; kingdom Viridiplantae; phylum Streptophyta; class Magnoliopsida; order Poales; family Poaceae; genus Aegilops; species Aegilops umbellulata. Next base: position 364,876,341 of record CP136054.1, on the reverse strand, counting down.
TCAAGGGGTACAAGTGTGATCTAGAAATGGATCACATGACAACGGTCAAGGTTATCCTTAGTAACTAGTGGACTAAGGAATTTTCTCGATTATGGAGGTGGTAAAAGAGTTCATCGTAAAGGGTTACGCCGATGCAAACTTTGACACTGATCCAGATTATTCTAAGTAGTAAATTGGAATCGTATAGTAGAACAGTTATTTGGAATATCTCCAAATAGAGCGTGGTAACTGCATCTAGGAGATGACATAGAGATTTGTAAAGCACACACGGATCTGAAAGGTTCAGACCCGTTGACTATAACATCTCTCACAAGCATAACATGATCAAACCCAGAACTCTTGGGTGTTAGTCACATAGGGATGTGACCTTGAGTGTTAATCACATATCGATGTGAACTAGATTATTGACTCTAGTGCAAGTGGGAGACTGTTGGAAATATGCCCTAGAGGCAATAATAAATTGATTATTATTATATTTCCTTGTTCATGATAATCGTTTATTATCCATGCTAGAATTGTATTGATAGGAAACTCAGATACATGTGTGGATACATAGACAACACCATGTCCCTAGTAAGCCTCTAGTTGACTAGCTCATTGATCAATAGATGGTTACGGTTTCCTAACCATGGACATTGGATGTCATTGATAACGGGATCACATCATTAGAAGAATGATGTGATGGACAAGACCCAATCCTAAGCCTAGCACAAGATCATGTAGTTCGTATGCTAAAGCTTTTATAATGTCAAGTATCATTTCCTTAGACCATGAGATTGTGCAACTCCCGGATACCGTAGGAATGCTTTGGGTGTGACAAACGTCACAACGTAACTGGGTGGCTATAAAGGAACACTACGGGTATCTCCGAAAGTGTCTGTTGGGTGGCACGAATCGAGACTGGGATTTGTCACTCCGTGTAAACGGAGAGGTATCTCTGGGCCCACTCGGTAGGACATCATCATAATGTGCACAATGTGATCAAGGAGTTGATCACGGGATGATGTGTTACGGAACGAGTAAAGAGACTTGCCGGTAACAAGATTGAACAAGGTATTGGGATACCGACGATCGAATCTCGGGAAAGTATCGTACCGATAGACAAAGGGAATTGTATACGGGATTGATTAAGTCCTTGACATCGTGGTTCATCCGATGAGATCATCGTGGAACATGTGGGATCCAACATGGGTATCCAGATCCCGCTGTTGGTTATTGACCGGAGAACATCTCGGTCATGTCTGCATGTCTCCCGAACCTGTAGGGTCTACACACTTAAGGTTCGATGACGCTTGGGTTATAAAGGAAGCTTGTATGTGGTTACCGAATGTTGTTCGGAGTCCCGGATGAGATCCCGGACGTCACGAGGAGTTCTGGAATGGTCCGGAGGTAAAGATTTATATATAGGAAGTATGGTTTTGGCCACCGGAAGTGTTCTGGGCATCACCGGTAGTGTACCAGGACCACCGGAGGTGTCCGCGGGTCCACCAAATGGGGCCACCATCCCCGGAGGGTTACTTGGGCCAAGTGTGGGAGGGGACCAGCCCCAGGTGGGCTGGTGCGCCCCCCCACAAGTGCCCAAGGCACAAGGGAGAGGAGAAGGGGGCAAACCCTAGGGCAGATGGGCCCTAAGGCCCATGCTCCCTGCGCCTCCCTCTCCTCCCCTCTTGGCCGCCTCCCCCTTCCCCATCTAGGGCTGCCGCCCCCCTAGGGGTGGGAACCCTAGAGGGGGCGCACCCTCCTCCCTCTCCCCTATATATAGTGAGGCCTAGGGCTGCCCATAACACACGATTCGATCTCTCTCTCGTTGGTGCAGCCCTGCGTCTCTTCTTCCTCCTCTCTTGCGGTGCTTGGCGAAGCCCTGCTGGATTGCCACACTCCTCCATCATCACCACGCCGTTGTGCTGCTGCTGGATGGAGTCTTCCTCAACCTCTCCCTCTCTCCTTGCTGGATCAAGGCATGGGAGACGTCACCGGGCTGTACGTGTGTTGAACGCGGAGGTGTCGTCCGTTCGTCACTAGGATCATCGGTGATTTGGATCACGACGAGTACGACTCCATCAACCCCGTTCCCTTGAACGCTTCCGCTTAGCGATCTACAAGGGTATGTAGATGCACTCTCCTTCCCCTCGTTGCTGGTTTCTCCATAGATAGATCTTGGTGACACGTAGGAATTTTTTTGAATTTCTGCTACGTTCCCCAACACTTTGCCTATAAATAGGACTAGCCACCCCCAGGGTAGAGCGACCTGATTCAGTATCTAGAGGCATACATAGAGAGAGAGAAGGGCGATCGAACTCCCCCTAGTAGTTCATCCCCTAGCCAAGAACAGACCCTCGTGAGGCTGTTCTTCCTTGTACTGTTCTTCATCATCAGCCCAAGAGGCAATCCACCCACCACAAACTAGAGTAGGGTATTACACCACAACGGTGGCCCGAACTAGTATAAACTCTGTGTCTCTTGTGTTGTTCTTGCAGTAGTTAGATCCTTCAGAGACGGAGAGGTAGAGGGCACGATCTCCGCACGCACCATAGAGTTCGAACCTTAAGGGTCTGCCGGAACCCGTGATCCGACATTTGGCGCGCCAGATAGGGGTGCGCCGGAATCTGCCTTCCACCGCTCCGTCCTCCCCCGGCTGCCGCATCCATGTACGACGCACGTCGAGCTCGTGTCACGCCAGCGGCCCTCGCTGGCGGACGTCCTCGCCGTTCCCCGTCGCCCGCCGTCAACACCGCCACCGGCCCGGCGGGGTGCGAGCAGCAAGCATCACCCCGACATCTGCCTATGCGACAGGGCGGCTGCACCACGACATCGATGCTCCCGGTCGTTGCGGCCCTCCTGGGCGGCTCGCAGGCGCCACCCACGAGCCGCCACGTCAAGCCGTTTGCCCGCCAGATCGGCGCCGTTTCCGCGCGGCAGGGGGCTCCCCCGGACCGGGCGGCGCGCGAGGTTGGTCTGACCTTCAGCTCGGAGGACCACCCCGCTAACTTGGCCGGCTCGGGCGCGCTCCCCCTGTTATGCACCCCCACCATCTGCCAGGTGGCCGTCACCAGAACCCTCGTCGATGGCGGCGCGGGCCTCAGCGTGCTCTCGGACGAGACCTTCAACCTCCTCTGCATACCCCGGGAGCGGCTGCAACCCAGCCGATCCTTCTCGGGCGTCGGGGGCGGGTCGTCCGACTCCTTGGGACAGATCCGGCTCCCGGTAACCTTCGGCACCTACGACAACTTCCGCACGGAGATGGTCGACTTCAACATCGCCCCCATCGGCCTCCCTTACAACGCCATCCTCGGCTACCCGGCACTGGCTCAGTTCATGGCCGCCACGCACCCGGCGTACAACCTCATGAAGATGCCCGGGAGCAATGGTACCCTCACCGTGCACGGAGACACCGGGGACGCACTGCGAGTACTCAAGCTCGCCTTCAAGATGGCGGCATCGGCACATCCCGCCGACGCGGGGACCCCTGAGCCCAAGGGGCTGTGCCTACCAGAAAGAAGCAGTTGTTCACCCAGGATAAGGCAGAAACCAAGCAGATACCCGTCGACGAGGACGGGTCCTCCAGCGCCACTTTCACCATTGGCGCCAACCTGTGGCCTGAGCGGGAGGATGCCCTGGTCAAGTTCCTGCGTGCAAACAAGAAAGTGTTTGCTTGGGAGCCCGATCAGATGGCAGGGATCCCCAGGGACGTCATCGAGCACCACCTCAACGTGTGCCCAAATGCGCGCCCCGTGAAGCAGACGGCCAGGCGGCAGTCCGCAGAGAAGCAGGCCTTCATCGTCCAAGAGACCCGCAAGTTAGAAGCCGCTGGAGTCATTCACGAGGTCCGGTACCCAGATTGGTTGGCCAACCCTGTCGTCGTGCCCAAGAAAGGGGGGAAGGAATGCATGTGTGTCGACTTCACCAACCTCAACAAGGCATGCCCGCAAGATCCGTTCCTGCTCCCTCGCATCGACCAGATCATCGATTCCACCGCCGAGTGCGACCTGCTGTGCTTTTTGGATGCCTTCTCCGGATTTCACCAGATCAAGATGTCGATAGAAGACGTTGAGAAGACCGCCTTCTTGACCCCGTGCGGGGTATACTGCTATACATGCATGCCATTCGGACTGCGCAACGCAGGGGCAACTTTTCAGCGGCTGATGCACATCACCTTGGGCCCGCAGCTCGGGAAGAATGTTGAAGCGTACGTTGATGACATTGTGGTGAAGTCTCGAGAGGCCAAGACCCTGATACAAGACCTGGAGGAGACCTTCGCGAGCCTCGACGCGGTGAACCTGCGGCTCAACACGGAGAAATGTGTGTTTGGTGTTCCCTCGGGCAAGCTTTTGGGATTCCTCGTATCTCACCGTGGCATCGAGGCCAACCCCGAGAAGGTCAAGGCGGTCGAGGACATGAGTCTGCCAAAGACCCTCAGAGAAATGCAGAAGCTCACTGGGCGTGTGACCGCACTAGGGCGCTTCATTTCCAAATTGGGGGAACGAGCGCTGCCTTTCTTTCAGCTGATGAAGAAAAAGGGGCCCTTTGAATGGACTGAAGAGGCAGATAAGGCGTTTCAGGATCTCAAGAGGTACCTAACCAATCCCCCAGTCATGGTGGCTCCGCGTCCTCAAGAGCCCCTGCTGCTATACCTCGCTGCCGCCCCCTACTCCGCCAGCACGGCCTTGGTGGCGGTTAGGGAGGAGCGCCAGGTCAAGACCGCAGCGGCAACCCGAGGCAAGGCGAAAAAGGAACAAGGAAAGCCCGAGGAAGCCAAAACCGCAGATGAGGAGGATCAACCGCCAAAGAACGCACCAGAGACAGGAGAGGCCGAACACCCGGATGGTCCACCTCCCGAGGTCACATTGTCCTGTGAGGTGCCCTCACCTCCCGAGGGCGCCGCGACCCAAGATGCTCTCAGCCTCGTTGAGCATCTGGTCTACTTCGTTAGCACGGTGCTACGGGACATGAGGGCACGATACCCGATGCCTCAGAAGCTCCTCCTCGCGCTACTAGTGGCCTCGCGCAAGCTGCGCCACTACTTCCAAGCTCACCCGATCAAGGTCGTCTCATCGTACCCCCTGGAGAGGGTGCTCAGGAGCCCTAACTCAGCTGGAAGGGTCGCTGAATGGAACATAGAGTTGCAGGCATTTCAGCTCGAGTTCAGCACAACTAGGGTCATCAAAGGAGCCGCATTGGCGGATTTGTGGCGGAATGGACAGAGGTGCCAGGCCTCAAGGACAACGAGGATCGTTCCCTCTCCCCAGGGAGCAAGGCGCCAGAAGGCTGGGTCATGTACTTCGACGGGGCATTCTCCAGGCACGGCGCGGGGGCCGGTGCTATGCTGATATCACCCACTCAGGATAAGCTTTACTATGCAGTGCAACTCTGTTTCCAGCAAGGAGAAAAGGTCTCCAGCAACATAGCAGAATATGAGGGACTGATAGCCGGGTTAAAGGCCGCAGCGGCCCTGGGAGTGAAGCGCCTCACCGTCAAAAGGCGACTCGTAGCTCCTAGTCAACTTCTCCAATAAGGTGTACGAGCCGAAGGACAAGCACATGGAGGCCTACCTAGCGGAGGTCCGCAGGATTGAAAAGCAGTTCTGGGGGCTAGAGCTGAAGCACGTGCCCCATGGCACCAACCAGGAAGCTGACAACATAGCCGGACGGGCGTCCAAGCGGCTGCCGCAGGAGCCCGGCGTCTTCGCAGAGCAGCTCTTCAAGCCCTCAGTGCAGCCAACGCTATCAAGCACGGCTCAGCCTCGAGAGGAGCTCCCTCAGCTGCCGGCCTCGGGAGCCCCGGCCTGCGGACCGCCCTCAGGAGCACGCTTGCTCCTGACGATGGAACGTCAGGAGGAATGCTGGATCACAGAGCTCCGGAATTACCTGACACATGGGGCCCTGCCAGAGAAGGAGGAGGAAGCAGAACGTGTGGCGCGGCAGGCCACAACATACTGCATCAGAGACGGAGAACTCTACCGAAAGCGACCCAACGACGTATCTCTGCGTTGCATCTCCAGGGAGCAAGGAAGGGAACTACTGGGGGACATACACGGCGGAGATTGCGGACACCACTCATCGTCACGAACCCTCGCCGGTAAAGCATTCCGTAGTGGGTTCTATTGGCCCACCACGCTCAACGACGCCATCGAATTAGTAAAGGCTTGTGAGGCCTGCCAGTTCCATTCCAAGCAGATCCATCAACTAGCGGGGAGCCTGCAGACTATACCCCTCTCGTGGCCATTCGCAGTTTGGGGGTTGGATATTCTGGGCCCATTCCCTCGGGCGCCAGGGGGCTACTGTTACCTCTACGTCGCCATTGACAAGTTCACCAAGTTGGCAGATTGGAGGCTGTCCGTACCATCCCCGCGGGCTCCGCGGTCAAGTTCATCAGGGGTATCGTGAGCCGGTTTGGGGTGCCGAACCGCATCATCACAGACAACGGTTCGCAGTTCACCAGTAATCTCTTCAAAACATACTGTGTTAACCTTGGAACGCAGATATGCTACGCTTCGGTGGCACACCCGCGAAGCAATGGGCAAGCTGAACGAGCCAACGCGGAGGTCCTGAGAGGCCTCAAGACCAGAACGTTCAAGAAGAAGCTGGAGGCCTACGGCAGGGGTTGGTACGACGAGCTCCAATCCGTGCTGTGGTCCATCCGCACAACCGCGACCAAACCAACCGGGGAAACCCCGTTCTTCCTGGTCTATGGAGCCGAAGCAGTCCTTCCTCACGAGGTCAGGCGTCGATCCGCGCGGGTCCTGGCGTTCGACGAGGCGCAGCAGGACGCCATGCGGGGGATGGACCTCGTGCTGGGGGAGGAACGCTGTCGGGAAGCCGCGCTGCGAGCGGCAAGGTACCAACAGGCGCTACGACGATACCACTGCCGCAACATCCGCCCCAGGACCCTCGAGGTAGGATACCTCGTACTCAGGCGGGTCCTCTCCAGGGAAGGGCTGCACAAGCTCTCTCCCATGTGGGAGGGCCCGTTCAAGGTTGTTCATGTTTCCAGGCCTGGCTCCGTGCGCTTGGAAACTCAAGAGGGGGAGCCGATCCAGAACGCGTGGAACATCCAGCACCTCCGGAGGTTCTACACCTAAAAGGCCCAGAGCCAGTGAAGAAGGCGAACGCCTGTGAAGATCGTCTCTTTTTGGAAAAGGCCCAGAGCCTGTGAAGAAGGCGAACGCCTATGAAGATCGCCTCTTTTTGGAAAAGGCCCAAAGTCTGTGAAGAAGGCGAACGCCTGTGAAGATCGTCTCTTTTTGGAAAAGGCCCAGAGCCTGTAAAGAAGGCGAATGCCTGTGAAGATCGCCTCTTTTTGGGAAAAGGCACAGAGCCTGTGAAGAAGGCGAATGCCTGTGAAGCTTATTACCTCTAAGGGAAAAGGCCCAGAGCCTGTGAAGAAGGCGAATGCCTGTGAAGCTTATTACCTCTAAGGAGAAAGGCCCAGAGCCTGTGAAGAAGGCCAATGCCTGTGAAGCTCGCCGCCCCGTGACACTCTCACGAAATAATGAGTGGGGATGTACACGCCCCGGAGTCTCCGGAGCGCCGGCCTCAGGCCCTGGTGCTCCCTCCCACGCCCAGTGGCAGCACTTAGCTCCGCGCTGGTGAGAAGACGTCAAAGACTAGACTAGGTGCCGGACGCGGCTTTTTCATTTGCTTTCCGCATTTGACGTGTTTTACTTGCATTTGAAGTCTTATCGAAACTATCGCCGTTGTTGATTTGTGGTTTGTCGATTTTCGCTCCTCGTTTTGATTTTCTCTCATGAAAGGCCTCGCGAGGGATGGGACTCGAACACCCTCGCGAGCGTTTCTGCTCTAGCCGCTTAAAGGTCTCACGGCCCGGGCTCTCTACAGGAGCACCCCTCTGGTCCGTGCCCCTCGGGCACCGTGACATGCACACAGGGCCTGGGTCGGTCGCCCCCCGGTTGGGGCCGCAAACTACCTACGCGAGGGAAAATAGTAGAGAAGCGCAACAACAAAATCAAGGTAATGGCTACAACGGCAATGATTCTCAACACGCCCCCACGGGGCCCCATGCAGCTGTCTTATCTTACACAGGGGGCAAAAGGAAAGGGAAAGGGTGAGCCCGGCGCGGCCCGCCTCACATCAGCCTGCGGAGGCGACACCGGATGCCTCCGAAGCTTAGGCGGACTCCCTCTCGCACTTCACCGGGGCGCGGCGACGGGCGGATGAACAGCCACCCCCCAAGCAAGCGCGGCGGCGAGGGGGCTGGCTGCAGCCACCGCTGGAGGCCCAAAGAAGAGTTGGTGGAGCTTGGGGAGCATCGGGCGCCGCCATCAGAGCGGGCGCTGTCTCCTCCATCATCGTCACAGCGAGGCCCCTTGCCGCGGTCGTCGTCCTCGGGGCAGTATCCTGCGCGGCGACCATCTTCCCCAAACACCCTCACATAGAGGGTGCCGTCGCCGTCGAACTTGAAGTGCAGGGTGCACCGCTGGCCCAGGCCGCTCGCGCGGGCAAACGTTTGCCAGCCGCGGGTAAGGGCCCCGTTCCCAGAAGGGGAGGCCTCGAGCGAAACCCAGGAGGCCCTACTGCAGCAGCCGTCAGCCTGGAGCCAGAAGCCGCACCGGGCGCTGGCCGGCAGCTCGCTGATGAAGAAGCGGGGGAGCTGAAGCCAGGTGTTGGTCGGGTCCGCCGACCACACGACGAACTCCGGCAGCACCTCCGCCGAGCGAAAGCGCGGCCTCCAACCGCAGCCTGCCTCCCCTTGGCAGCCGAGCGCTCACCACCACACGGAGAACCACCCCTGTGCCCACAGGGAGCCACAGCGGGGACCGCAGGATGCTTGCGGGGACGAACCCGGCCGCGCTTGGCCGGAGGGGAGTCGGGCCCCGCCCGACTAGCCTTCCCCTTCTCCGCGGCTGAGAGCCTCTTCGGAGCCATGCGAGCGGCAGCGGCGAAGGAGAGGAAGAAGAAGAGAAGCGGGAAGGGGTGGACTGGCGGAGCTTCTGCGGCCTCGCACTTATAGCCGGAAGAGGCCAACCATCGAGCACCACGATCGCAGGTAATAATGGCCCGTATCTACGCATGCAGGGACTAGTCAAGTCACGCAGTTGCCAAGGCGTCGTGGGGAAGCGGAGACGCCCACGTCCTGTCAAACTGCCACGCGGCGCCCAAGGCCGCAGGCTGTTAGGGCCCGCGACGCTTCGTCCTTGCCCTTTCGCCTCTCAGCACGACCAAGTCCATGCGCTCCTTGGGCCCAGGGGCTACTGTCGGCGTTCTGGGAACGGGGGTCCCCAGACTTGCCTGCCTGCGGCCTGCGGCGTGGCTCAAATGGGGGCCCAACATGGACCATCTTCATCAACACAAGGCTCAAGACCCTCGCGAGGGGCCAAGCCTCGCGAGGCGGACGACACGGGGCTTCCTCAAGCACGACCTCCTTAGGCTGGCTTGCGAGGAGGCGGAGAGATCAAGGTGGGTACCTCACGAGGTGCCCATGACGCAAGCCATGACGACCAAGGGTGCCAGGCGGGCGCCAGCCCGCGCAGCGTCCCCCTTTCCTCTTTGGCGCAAAGGGGGCAAGCGCAGGCGAGAGGATCAAGCAAAGGCACCCATTTCGGTGCAACGAGACCAAGACCAGTCCAACGCTGGGAAGGAGGTCACCATGGAGCCCAGGACGGCGTCACCACAGGGCCTTTGGCAGGCGAAGACCAACTTTAGTCAGGATAAGTGTACTAGGTGTTCCCCTTCAAATTGGCCAATTGTTGGCGCCCTTCCCGCTCAATATTTGGGAAGAGGCCCAGGGCCTTTGCCTATAAAAAGGACTAGCCACCCCCAGGGTAGAGCGACCTGATTCAGTATCTAGAGGCATACATAGAGAGAGAGAAGGGCGACCGAACTCCCCCTAGCAGTTCATCCCCTAGCCAAGAACAGACCCTCGCGAGGCTGTTCTTCCTTGTACTGTTCTTCATCATCAGCCCAAGAGGCAATCCACCCACCACAAACTAGAGTAGGGTATTACACCACAACGGTGGCCCGAACTAGTATAAACTCTGTGTCTCTTGTGTTGTTCTTGTAGTAGTTAGATCCTTCAGAGACGGAGAGGTAGAGGGCACGATCTCCGCGCGCACCCCAGAGTTCGAACCTTAAGGGTATGCCGGAACCCGTGATCCGACAGGACTAGGTGCATCTAAATTATTCCTCTGAGAATCCTGCTCAATTCTCTTAGGGTGGCCTTCAGGATAAAAAGGTTCCTGAGTCATTTTACCAGTTCTAGTAGCCACTCTAACAGCAAAATCATTATTCTTACTATTCAATTCATTGAGCAAATCATTCTGAGCTTTAATTACTTGTTCTACTTGAGTGGTAACCATAGAAGCATGTTTACTAATGATTTTTAGTCCACCTTTAACATTAGCTATGTAATCACTCAAGTGTTCAATCATATAAGCATTTTGTTTCAATTGTCTACCAAAATAAGCATTAAAATCTTCTTGCTTAACCATAAAGTTATCAAACTCATCCAAACATTGGCTAGCAAACTTAGTAGGTGGGATTTCAGCTTTATGAAACCTATAGAGAGAATTTACCTTTACTACCTGTGTCGAATTATCAAGACCATGTGTTTCTTCAATAGGTAATGGATTAAGATCATATACTTATTCAACAGGTGGTGAATTAAGACCATGTATTTCTTCAATAGGAGGTAAATTCTTAACATCTTCAGCTTTAATACCCTTTTCTTTCATAGAATTCTTTGTCTCTTGCATATCTTCAGGACTGAGAAATAGAATACCCCTCTTCTCCGGAGTTGGCTTAGGAGTTGGTTCAGGAAGTGTCCAATTATTTTCATTTGTCAACATATTATTCAATAGGATTTCAGCTTCATCCGGTGTTCTTTCCCTGAAAACAGAACCGACACAACTATCCAGGTGGTCTCTGGAAGCATCGGTTAGTCCATTATAAAAGATATCAAGTATTTCATTTTTCTTAAGAGGATGATTAGGCAAAGCATTAAGTAATTGGAGAAGCCTCCCCCAAGCTTGTGGGAGACTCTCTTCTTCAATTTGCACAAAATTATATATTTCCCTTAAAGTAGCTTGTTTCTTATGAGCAGGAAAATATTTAGCAGATAAGTAATAAATCATATCCTGGGGACTACGCGCACAACCAGGATTGAGAAAATCAAACCATATCTTAGCATCACCCTTTAAGGAGAACGGAAATATCTTAAGGATATAATAGTAGCGAGATTTCTCATCATTAATGAACAGAGTGGCTATATCATTTAATTTAGTAAGATGTGCCACAACAGTTTCAGATTCATAGCCATAAAAAGGATCATATTCAACCAAAGTAATTATATCAGGATCAACAGAGAATTCATAATCCTTATCAGTAACAAAAATAGGTGAAGTAGCATAAGCAGGATCATATTTCATTCTAGCATTCAGAGTTTTTTGTTTCAACTTAGCTAATAATTTCTTAAGATCACTTCTATCATTGCAAGCAAGAAAGTCTCTAGCAGTTTCTTCATCCATAACATAGCCCTCAGGCACAACAGGCAATTCATATATAGGGGGAGAATCTTCATCATCACTTTCATCAATATTATCAGTTTCAATAATTTCATTCTCTCTAGCCCTAGCAAGTTGTTCATCAAGAAATTCACCAAGTGGCACAGTAGTATCAAGCATAGAAGTAGTTTGATCATAAGTATCATGCATAGCAGAAGTGGCATCATCAATAACATGCGACATATCAGAATTAATAGCAGAAGCAGGTTTAGGTGTCGCAAGCTTACTTAAAACAGAAGGTGAATCAAGTGCAGAGCTAGATGGCAGTTCCTTACCTCCCGTCATAGTTGAGGGATAAATTTTTGTTTTCTCATCTTTCAAGTTCTTCATAGTGACCAGCAGATATAAATCCCAAGTGACTCAATGAATAGAGCTATGCTCCCCGACAACGGCGCCAGAAAATAGTCTTGATAACCCACAAGTATAGGGGATCACAACAGTTTTCGAGGGTAGAGTATTCAACCCAAATTTATTGATTCGACACAAGGGGAGCCAAATAATATTCTCAAGTATTAGCAGTTGAGTTGTTAATTCAACCACACCTGGATAACTTAGTATCTGCCGCAAATTATTTAGTAGCAAAGTAGTATGATAGTAACGGTAACAGTAGCAAAATTAATATTTTTGGGTTTTGTACTGATTGTAACAGTAGCAACGGAAAAGTAAATAAGCGGAGAACAATATGTGAAAAGCTCGTAGGCATTGGATCGCTGATGGAGAATTATGCCGGATGTGGTTCATCATGTAACAATCATAACATAGGGTGACACAGAACTAGCTCCAATTCATCAATGTAATGTAGGCAAGTATTCCGAATATAGTCATACGTGCTTACGGAAAAGAACTTGCATGACTCTTTTGAACTACCCTCCCGTGGCAGCGGGGTACTAACGGAAACTAAGCGATATTAAGGCCTCCTTTTAATAGAGTACCAGACCAATTAACACATAGTGAATACATGAACTCCTCAAACTATGGTCATCACCGGGAGTGGTCTCGATTATTGTTACTTCTGTGTTGCTGGATCATAACACATAGTAGGTGACTATAGACTTGCAACATAGGATCAAGAACTCACATATATTCATGAAAACATAATAGGTTCAGATCTGAATTCATGGCACTCGGGCCCTAGTGACAAGCATTAAGCATAGCAAAGTCATAGCAACATCAATCTCAGAACATAGTGGATACTAGGGATCAAACCCTAACAAAACTAACTCGATTACATGATAAATCTCATCCAACCCATCACCATCCAGCAAGCCTACGATGGAATTACTCACGCACGGCGGTGAGGATCATGAAATTGGTGATGGAGGAAGGTTGATGATGACGATGGTGACAGATTCCCCTCTCCGGAGCCCCGAACGGACTCCAGGTCAGCCCTCCCGAGAGAGTTTAGGGCTTGGCGGCGGCTCCGTATCGTAAAACGCGATGAATGTTTCTCTCTGATGTTTTCTCCCCGAGCACGAATATCAGAAGTTGGAGTTGAGGTCGGTGGAGCTCCAGGGGGCCCACGAGGCAGGGGGCGCGCCCAGGGGGCAGGCGCGCCCCCACCCTCGTGGAAAGGGTGTGCCCCCCTGGACTTGATTCTTTCGCCAGTATTTTTATTATTTCCAAAAATAATCTCCGTGAAGTTTCAGGTCATTCCGAGAACTTTCGTTTCTGCACATAAATAACACCATGGCAATTCTGCTGAAAACAATGTCAATCTGGTTTAGTTCCATTCAAATCGTGCAAGTTAGAGTCGAAAACAAGGGCAAAAGTGTTTGGAAAAGTAGATACAACGGAGACATATCAGGGAGCTGCCAGCGAGGGGGCCCGTCAAGCTATGGCTACAGCACGACGGCTGCTGCAACCAGTCCTCGCCGGCGGAGGTTGAGGCCACCTTCTCCGGCGATGTTTTCATGACCCGGGGATGGGGAGCGATTGCTCGTGCCTGGGGCTCGAAAGGGAGGCACACTCTCCACTTCAAGTATGACGGGGCAGCGATGCTTTTCTTCAAGGTCTTCGGAGAAGATGGTGGGCGCCTGGAGTGCTGCCCGATAGGCAGCAACGACGGCGGCGAGGCCCTCGACGGTGAACTTGCCCTTGGCCACGCCCACGACACCTCCAGCAGCAGTGACACCCCCTCCGAGAAAAGCTCAAGTGACGACAGCTACGACGAGTCACCACGCTGCTGTGCTTGGGTCAAGGAGGAGGAGGACACCGACTAGGTGCCGTGACGCCAAAGCTGGCACCTCCTGAGCCGCGGTCCTTTGGAGGCCTTTCCTTTTGTTTTATTTCCTGCATCAATATCATGAGGGGACCCGTGGGGGCATGTAAGAACCGTGGCGCTTGAGCCTTTATATTAACGTTTCCAGCTCATGTTGCGTTCGTGTTCCTCGCTTGGGCACGGGTCCCCTTTTTGTTCTCACGATGGCACTATGCTCTACGTCGGTAGGCCCCAGTCCCGAGGCGAGCTTCAATCGTTGCTGGTATGCCAGGTCGCGATGTCGTGGTCAAGGCCAGGGGGTGAGCGGCCCGAGGTCCGGTAAGAGCCCCTTGAGGGCTGCCACCTCGATCGTGGCCCCTAATAAAGATCATGACACTTTAGTCAGTACGAACCATTCATCCTTCCTAAATACACACGCAGGTTACTGCATACCTTGGCTGTCCTCCAGCTGGTTCTTCACGAGGACGGGCTCTTCCTCAGCCCGCTCCAGGTTCCGCTTCAGTCCGGAGACCTCCGTAGTATGAGCGGCAGCAGCCAGTAGCGATGCCTGCTTATTCACATAGACATCTTATGTTAGACTCCTGCAAAAATTGTTTTGATTCACTGTTCGGCTTTCCTTTTCCGAACACCGAACAGAGCATCAGGGGCTACTGTCTACAATGTGATTTTCTTTCTACAATTACATTACTTACCTAAAATCCTGTTAGAAGGCTAGGACAGGCTTCAGTCAGTCCGCTTTTGGCGGACTGAACCTTCTCGATCACGGTACCCATAAGGATACGGTGTTCATCCACAATGGAAGCACCTCGCAGCGCTTCCAGCAGATTATCCGGTGCCTCTGATTGGACAGAGGTAACCGACGGAACATGCACACCTCCTCCTTTCGGGGAAGGCTACTCGCTTGACTCCGGAGCCGTGTAGGTCTCCGGAATGGTATCTGGCTGGGGGCCGAATTGAATCTGGCCCCCATCACCAGTCCCCATGGGGGCTTTTTCCCCCATGTGTCTGACGGCCTCCGGAACCTCTCCCTGACCTGGGAAGGTCCTTTGGGACACCACCTCGTCATCACCCTTGGCCAAGGGAGAGTGAGCGGGCGGCGGCGACACGCTGGCCATCTCCTTTGAATCTAGCGAACCTCCTGTTAAGGATCACGGGGAGCTGTCGAGGGCCAGACTGCAATGGCATAATTTAAACATCTTAATATTACAAAGCATACAGGCCAGACATTTGGACATGCATAAGGTTTTTGATACTAACGAGGCGGCCCGAGGCTTGGTCCGGAGGGGTCTCTCCGGACTGCTATCGACATCCCACGCGGAGTTATCCGCGAGGGAGCTCTTCCCCCTCTAGGGTGCCTTTGCCTCCAGATTTGCGGAGGCCCCCCTTTTCTTCCCTCCCCCCTCAGGTTGGGAGTCTCTTTATTCCTCCTCCCCATCGTCGTCTTTGGCGGTCGAAGACTGAGTCTCGTCTTCGAATGTCACGTCCAAAGCACATTTTTGCGAGGGCCACTCCTGGCCCCCTTTGATGTTTTCTTGGCCTTCTTCTCTGCCACCTCATAAGGCACCGGAAAGAGCATCTTCATCAGAAGTGGGGCCCCCTTAGTCTTCGGGTAGCGGAGCCGGACAGTTAATCCGCCCCGCTATATCGACCCAGGCCTGGAAAAATTGATGGGAAGGCTTAGACCCTTTCCTCAAAATACGCCAGTAAAGGGTATACCTTGAAAACATGAAAGAACTTACTGAATTAGCCTGGCGTTTTAAGCTAAGCCTGCGATCCTCGGTCGTGGGCGGTGGTGTCTCGCCGGCCTTGACGAGCACTTTCCAGATGTCTTCGTGCATCATGCCGAAGAGCTCTAGCAGCGTTTGGTGCTTGGCCGGATCGAACTCCCACAAATAGCAAGTCCGGGGTTGGCATGGAAGGATCCGGCGAATGAGCATAACCTGGATCACGTTGACAAGCTTGATTTTCTTGGTTATCATGTCCTGGACGCATGTCTGGAGCCCAGTCAGCTCATTCAAGGAACCCCAGGTTAGGCCCTTCTCTTGCCAGGAGGTGAGCCACATCAGAACTCCGGATCAGAATTCGGGGGCTGCCGCCTAGATGGTGTCGCGGGGCTCGGTGATGTAGAACCACCCTGACAACCACCCCTTCACCGTATCTACAAAGGAGCCTTCGAGCCAGGTGACATTGGGCATCTTGCCCACCATGGCGCCTCCGCACTCTGCTTGTTGGCCGCTCACCACCTTCGGCTTCACATTGAAGGTTTTCAGCCATAGGCCGAAGTGAGGTGGGATGCGGAGAAAGGCCTCGCACATGACTATAAATGCCGAGATGTTGAGGATAAAGTTGGGGGCTAGATCATGGAAGTCCAGTCCGTAGTAAAACATCAGTCAACGGACAAACGGTTGGAGAGGGAATCCCAGCCCGCAGACGAAATGTGTGAGAAGCACAACCCTCTCATGGGGCTCTGGGGTAGGGACGATCTGTCCCTTGGCCGGGAGACGGTGAATGATCTCCTTGGCCAGGTATCCGGCCTCTCGTTGCTCCTTGATGTCCTTCTTCTTAACGGAGGAGGCCATCCACTTGCCTCCAGCTCCGGATCCGGACATGGTTGGAGTGTTTTCTCGGGCGGGGAAAGCTAGAGCTTGGGCGTTGGAGCTCAAAAATGGATGGGCAGAGGAAGGAGAAGGCTTGAGTAAATGAGGACGAATCCTTACCCCCTTATAAAGGCCGAGATTGTCAAACACCTCCCCACTCGCCTTAAAACTCGCCTGTTCCCAAGGGCTGTGTAAATGGCACAGTTGGATTACCCACGCCCGTATTGATGAGAATCCCGTAATAAGGGGACATGATCTCTGCTTTGACAAGACGTGCCAATGGCAACCGCATCTCGAAACATGGAGCGGCGGACGAAAAATGGTTTGAAATTATGACCGGGCAGACGTGATGTCATGTTACAAAAAGTTGTCAGCGGATTGGACTCGTGTAAAAATTATATTCTCTCTGCGGTTGTGTGTGGTGTGTGTGTTACAGGTCCGGACACGTTCGATATGTCCGAAGACTATTTTGGAGTTCGGAAGGAGGAATCCGCCTTGCAATGCCGAAGACAGATCTACGCGCCGGATACCTTGTCATTGAAGCCAGGTTTAGGGGCTACTGAGGGAGTCTTGGACTAAGGGGTCCTCGAGCGTCCGACCTGTTAGCCATGGGCCAGACGGATGGGCTGTGAAGATACGAAGATCGAAGACTGCACCCGTGTCCGGATGGGACTCTCCTTGGCGTGGAAGGCAAGCTTGGCGGCCAAATATGTAGATTCCCTTCTTTGTTACCGACCTTGTGTAACCCTAGATCCTCCCGGTGTCTATATAAACTGGAGGACTTAGTCCAGAGATGATAGATTCATTATCATAGTCATACATGCTAGACTTCTAGGGTTTAGCCATTACGATCTCGTGGTAGATCAACTCTTGTAATACTCATATTCATCAAGATCAATCAAGCAGGAAGTAGGGTATTACCTCCATAGAGAGGGCCCGAACCTGGGTAAACATTGTGCCCCCTGTCTCCTGTTACCATCGACCTTAGGGGCATAGTTCAGGACCCCCTACCCGAGATCCGCCAGTTTTGACACCGACAGTCCCCTTTGGCGTGCAAGCGGCTCCTGCAAGACTAAGAGGGGGGGATTCCTTGCCCGAGCAAGGTCGCGAGAAAACAAAGCGTTAGTGGTAAGGCTCATGCTGGCGCATGCTACTTCTTGAGCTTGCGTTGGTTTTTTACCTTGAAGAGGCAATGGTGATGCAGCAAAGTAGAGATAAGTATTTCCCTCAGTTTGAGAACCAAGGGATCAATCCAGTAGGAGGTACACGCAAGTGTCCAATCTATGTACCTACACAAACAATCAAAAACTTGCACCCAACGCGACAAAGGGGGTTTCAATCCCTTCACGGTCACTTGCAAGGATGAGCTCGGATAGAGATAGATATAAAAGATTACTAAAATGTAAAACAAAGTAAAAACAAACAAATTCCGGTAAAGTATTTTTGGGTTTTTGGTTTATAGATCGGAAAATATATGATGGAAAATGGACCCGGGGGCCATAGGTTGCACTAGAGGCTTCTTTCTTGAAAGAAAATAATACGGTGGGTGAACAAATTGTTGGGAAACTTTGCATGGAGAACAAAAAATTTCTACGCACACGTAATGATCTATCCATGGAGATGCATAGCAATGAGGGGGAGATTATGTCTACGTACCCTCGTAGACCATAAGCGGAAGCGTTTCGCAACGCGGTTGATGTAGTCGAACTTTGTTCGCACTCCAACCGATCTAGTACCGAGCGCACGACACCTCCGTGTTCTGCACACGTTCAGCTCGAGGACGTCCTACGCCTTCTTGATCCAGCAAGACGATGAGGTAGTAGATGAGTTCCGACAGCACAACGGCATGGGGACGGTGATGGTGATGTGATCTGCGTTGGGCTTCACCTAAGCACTACGAAAATATGACCGAGGGAGTAAAGGATGGACGGGGGTGCCGCACACGGCTGAGACGATGTTGTCTCCTTGTGTGGCGCCCCCTCCCCACATATATATAGGTGGGAGGGGAGAAGGGAGCCCCTACGGCTCCCCAAGAGACCTGGCGGCAGCCCTAGGGCTGCTGCCTTGCCCTGCGCCCCCTTTCCTTATTTGGACATGAGGGGGAAAGGAAAGGGAGATGGCTGCCTTAGGGCGCCTCCCCTTTCCTTCCCTCCCTCCTCTGGTGCGTGGGCAGGGGGTAGAGGGGCGCACCAGCCCCTTGTTGGTTGGTGTGCTCTTCCCCTTTTGACTCATAAGGCCCAAAAACCTACTGGGGCTGCCTGGAACCCCTTCCGGTGACCCGATAAGTACCCGGTACCACCCGAAACACTTTCGGTGTCCAAATATCATCGTCCTATATATCAATATTTACCTCTCGACCATTTAGAGGCTCCTCGTCATGTCCGTGATCTCATCCGGGACTCCAAACAACATTCGGTCACCAAATCACATAACTCATATAATACTGTATCATCAATGAATGTCAAGTGTGCGGACCCTACGTGTTCGAGAACTATGTAGACATGACGGAGACACCTCTCCGGTCAATAACCAATAGAGGAACCTGGATGCCCATATTGTCTCCTCTATATTCTACAAAGATCTTTATTGGTCAAACCGTTATGACAACATACATAATTCCCATTGTCATCGGTATGTTACTTGCCCGAGATTTGATCGTCGGTATCTCTATACCTAGTTCAATCTCGTTACCGTCAAGTATCTTTACGCGTTCCGTAATACATCACCTCATGACTAACTCCTTAGTCATTTTCTTGCAAGCTTATGATGTGTATTACCAAGAGGGCCCAGAGATACCTCTTCGATACTTGGAGTGACAAATCCTAATCTCGATCTATGCCAACTCAACAAACACCTTCGGAGATACCTTTAGAGCATCTTTATGATCACCCAGTTACGTTGTGATGTTTGATAGCACACAAGGCATTCCTCCGGTATCCGAGAGTTGCATAATCTCATAGTCGAAGGAATATGTATTTGACATGAAGAAAGCCATAGCAATAAGCTGAACGATCAATATGCTAAGCTAACGGATGGGTCTTGTCCATCACATCATTCTCCTAATGTTGTGATCCCGTTATCAAATGACAACACATGTCTATGGTTAGGAAACCTTAACCATCTTTGATCAACGAGCTAGTCTAGTAGAGTCTTACTAGGGACACGATATTTGTTTATGTATTCACACATGTATTTTAGTTTCCGATCAATACAATTCTAGCATGAATAATAAACCTTTATCATGAATAAGGAAATATAAAATAACAACTTTATTATTGCCTCTAGGGCATATTTCCTTCAGTCTCCCACTTGCACTAGAGTCAATAATCTAGTTCACATCATCATGTGATTAACACCCATAGTTCACATCGCCATGTGACTAACACCCGACGAGTTTACTAGAGTGAATAATCTAGTTCACATCGCCATGTGATTAACACTCAAAAGAGCACTAAGGTGTGATCATGTTTTGCTTGTGAGAGAGGTTTAGTCAATGGGTCTGCCACATTCAGATCCGTATGTATTTTGCAAATTTCTATGTTTATAATGCTCTGCATGGAGCTACTTTAGCTAATTGCTCCCATGTTCAATACATATCCAGATTGAGATTTAGAGTCATCTAGATTAGTGTCAAAGCTTGCATCAATGTAACTCTTTACGTCGAACTCTTTATAACCTCCATAACCGCTATATATTTCCTTAGTCCTCTTAGGTAAATAAGGATAATTTTGACCATTGTCCAGTGATCTACTCCTGGATCACTATTGCACCCCCTTTCCAAACTCATGGCAAGGTACATAATAGGTCTGGTACATAGCATGGCATACTTTATAGAACCTATGGCTGAGTCATAGGGAATTACTTTCATTCTCTCTCTATCTTCTGCCGTGGTCGGGTTTTGAGTCTGTACTCAACTTCACACCTTACAATACAGGCAAGAACTCCTTCTTTGACTGGTCCATTTTAAACTCCTTCTAAATCTTGTCAAGGTATATACTCGTTGAAAGTCTTATCAAGCGTCTAGACCTATCTCTATAGATCTTGATGCCCAATATGTAAGTAGCTTCACCGAGGTCTTTCATTGAAAAATCCTTATTCAAGTACCCTTTTATGCTATCCAGAAATTCTATATCATTTCCAATCAACAATATGTCATCCACATATAATATTAGAAATGCTACAGAGCTCCCACTCACTTTCTTGTAAATACAGGCTTCACCATAAGTCTGTATAAAACCATATGCTTTGGTTGAGGGAGTCCTGGATTAGGGGCTCCTACGGTGTCCGGACTATTCAATAAGGGCCGGACTTATGAGCCGTGAAGATAAAGCAGAAGACTATCCCCCGTGTCCGGGTAGGACTCCTATATGCGTGGATGGCAAGTTTGGTGTCCGGATATATTATTTCCTTCCTCTGTAAACTGACTTTGTACAACCCTAGACCCCTCCGGTGTGTATATAAACCAAAGGGTTTAGTCTGTAGGGGCTATCAGAATTCTTGTAGGCTAGACAACTAGGGTTTAGCCATTACGATCTTGAGGTAGATCGACTCTTGTAACCCCTATACTCATTGAATACAATCAAGCATGACGTAGGGTTTTACCTCCTTTAAGAGGGCCTAAACCTGGGTGAACATTGTGTCCCCATCGTCCCTTGTTACCATTGATCCTCAAACGCACAGTTCGGGACCCCCTACCCGAGATCTGCCGGTTTTGATACTGACATTGGTGCTTTCATTGAGAGTTCCGTTGCGTCGTCGACAGAAGGATCGATGGCTCGCCTTGTCATCGGCGACGATGCTGTTCCCGGGGAGACTTTTCTCCCTAGTCAACTCTTTGTGCTTGGTGGCTTCGTTTTACGTGCCAACTCAACTGGTCACCTCGAGCAGATCGACAGCTACGCCCCTAGTCACTAGATCAGGTTTGGAAGCTTGAACTACATCGCTGATATCCGAGGAGACTTGATCTTCGAAGGGTTCTCGGCCGCCGCTCCCCATCCACATGAAGGAGGCCCTTCGGATCCACCATCAGATTTCGCTCAAGGGTCAACGCCCGCGCCCTCCTCGGCCGTAGATCCGAGGCAGATCGCGTCATCCAAAGATGAGAGGATAAACCCCGCCGGACTCTCCCTCATTACGGAGCTTCCTATTGGAGACCAAGATGCGACCATGCCATCAGCGGTCCCGGAGTCAAACGGGACTCTCCCTATCATCGGGAAGCTGGACTCGCCTTTGGACGTCAACTCTGAACTCCCGAGGTCTGCGTCCATCGAGCTCGGTCAAGTGGTTATTACCGGACCTAGCTCCGTAGGTCCTCAGACGACCATCCAGCTTTCGCTTGAAACGAAACACTGGACCTAATGCAATATCTCTCCATCACGGAAGTGTTACCTCTGGACTACACCCAGCTCAGACTAGGGGCTGAGAGAAGGGAATTTTATGTCCCAACCACCACCCACTTAATAGGCACTGTTGAGGACCTAACTGACATGCTAGACTACGCCTCGTAAGACATCGACTCCATGGACGACGATGCCAGAGCCGAATCAGGTCAAAACCCGCCTATTACTGGGCGCTGGAAGGCCACTTCTACTTATGATGACACGCCTGAGAAGAAGGACGACGATGTCACTCAAGACCCAAATGAGGATAAGCCCGTCGATGAACCTCCAAAACGCCGACGTCAGCGGCGTCGCTCACGATCGCGTCGGGCGAAGGAAAGCAACACCGGCACCAGAGATAATGACACTCCAGACAACGCCGAAGATTCCGACCACCCCATTGAGCATGCGCTCGAGAAAGATGAGTGTGAGGAGGGACAAGTCAACCCTGACGAACTTGCCGATCACGAGGATTCGGAAGATAGTAACTATTTGCCGGCCTACGAAGAGGGCATTAGCCTCGGTAACGAAGATTTCATCGTGCCAGAGGAACCCCTCGAACAAGAACGCTTCAAGCGATAGCTCATCGCCACCGTGTGAAGCCTGAAAAATAAACAACAACAGCTTCAAGCCGAACATGATACAGTCAACGACAGATGGACCAAGGTCCTGGCTGCCGAAGAATATGCCCTCGAGCACCCAACAAAGAGTTATCCCAAACGTAGGCTACTACCACAATTCGACGAGGAGGCTTTTGAGCCCATACCGTCAAAATACAATCATGCTGATCAACCAGACCGACCACCACGTGGATAGGACAAAATGACCAATTATGCCAAATACCAGCCCGTGCCCCCACGCCGTAGAGGCAAGGAGGTAGTGGCCCCAGGCTACACGTACGACCTACGTCAGGACCTGACCAATGGGGCCGATTATACCCGATCAATCTATGCATCAAGAGGACATGCTCCAGCACGAGATGATGGCCATGAGGCCTGGCACGACAAACACAACCTAGTTCGGGGTCAGCCCCAAAAACCGATGTCATCCAAACTCCATCGTGATGTCGCCCGGTATATAGGTACTGCACACCCCATGTGCTTTACTGATGAGGTAATGCAACACTAGTTTCGAGAAGTTTTAAACCTGTAAACATTGAGCCTTACGATGGCACGACAGACCCCACTGTATGGATTGAAGATTTTCTTCTCCACATTCACATGGCTCGCGGAGATGATCTCCATGCCATCAAATACCTCCCCCTAAAGCTAAAAGGACTAGCACAGCACTGGTTGAATAGCCTCCCAGAGAACTCCATCGGCAGTTGGGAGGACCTAGAGGACGCTTTTCGGGACAACTTTTAGGGCACTTATGTCCGGCCACTGGATGCTGACCTGAGTCACATAGTCCAGCAACCCGGAGAGTCAGCCCGCAAACTTTGGACTCGATTCTTAATTAAAAGAACCAAATTGTCAAATGTCCGGATGCTCAAGCCTTAGTGGCATTTAAACACAGTGTCCGTGACGAATGGCTCGCCCGACACCTTGGCCAGGAAAAGCCGAAGACTATGGCAGCTCTTACTGCACTTATGACCCGCTTCTGTGCGGGCTAAGATAGCTGGTTGGGTCGTAGAAGCAACAATACCAGCAACCCCGGCACCTCTGAGGCCAGGGATGGCAATGGAAGGCCATGACGCAAAAAAATAAGCATCGAAAAAACAATGAAGAAACCGAGGATAAGGCGGTAAACGCCGGGTTCAGCGGCTCTAAACCCGGTGAGCGGAAGAAACCGTTCAAAGGAAATAGGGATGGTCAATCCAATTTGGATAAAATACCGAATAGGCATTGCCAGATTCATGACACCCCTGACAGCCTGCCAACCACACCAACAGAAACTGCTGGGATTTTAAACATGCCGGTAAACTAAATACCGAACATAGGGGTAAAGGACCTCAAAGCGAGGACAATGATGAGCCCCGCCCTCCGAACACAGGGGGACAGAAGAATTTCCCCCCCGAGGTGAAAACTGTAAGCATGATATATGTCACCCACATCCCCAAGAGGGAGCGCAAGCGCGCATTAAGGGACGTCTATGCCATAGATCCCGTCGCCCCAAAATTCAACCCATGGTCGGCTTGTCCGATCACCTTTGATCGTAGGGACCACCCAACCAGTATCCGTCACAGAGGTTCGGCGGCCCTGGTCGCCGATCCCATCATCGACAGATACCATCTCACTAGAGTCCTTATGGACGGCTGCTGCAGTCTCAACTTGATTTATCAAGACCCTGCCCGTAAGATGGGTATCGGCCCGTCAAGAATCAAGCCTAGTAACACTACCTTTAAAGGAATGATACCCGGCGTGGAGGCCCGCTGCACGGGCTCCTTAACACTGGAGTAGTATTCGGCTCTCCAGACAACTTTCAAAGCGAAGAATTGATCTTCCACATCGCCCCTTTCCGCAGTGGTTATCATGCACTGCTTGGACGAACTGCTTTCGATCGCTTTAATGCAGTCCCACACTATGCTTATTTGAAGCTCAAAATGCCGGGACCGTGTGGCGTCATCACAGTAAATGGAAATATGGAGCGCTCCCTCCGTACTGAGGAGCACACCACGGCCCTAGCAGCCGGGGTATAGGGCGGCCTCATTAAGCCGAATAGCTCATCAGTCATCAAGACCCATGACACTGCCAAGCGAGTCCGCTCCGCATTACAGAGTGATAGCTCGGCGGATCTAGAACTTGAATAGTAGTTTAGCCTCCGCCGATCGCCCCATAAGGTTGTGGCATACGTACTGTGCGTACATAATCACACACTTCAAATACTTTGGGCAGCGCCGGAGGCACACCCCAGAAAAGGTCAATAGTACGGCTTGACCCTATTTGGACCTTAATATTTTACCACTGCAAGTTCATTAAAAACTTGCCTACTCTATGGTTGTACAAGGGCACTTTTCTAGGTCCTTCTTTCTCGCAGACGACCGTGGACTCCTCCTCTCAAAGGATTTCTCACCAAGGGGAAATGACGCAGACATGTGGCAAGGCACCATTGGCATTTTCAGACCACTACTTTTAGGCCCTGTGTAAAACTTTCCCTTGTGTAAACTCTCGACATGTAAAATGGGCTCGATATTCATGGCATTTTCTGTAGAAGCACGGTTCGACATATTAATTAGGGTATAAAGGAAATAGTTGATATCCACTTCTGTTTGGACTTCACTTCATTTTTATCATCTGTATTCCCTCGCTGCTTCAGACTGCCACATGTGCTTTAGTCCGGCCTCCTCACCGGGGGCTGTATTCGGCCATGCACACTTCAAAGTCCGAACACATACAGGGAGTTCTTCGGTGTCCCAGATATTGCATTATATGCATTGGCTCCGAATCATGTCTTTGGTCTATAGTTGGGTTGCCCGGCTCCTGTGCTTACCACCTTACATTCCGCTAGTTCGGCTCAGGTAGTAAAGGGAGAACTATTGTGATTGTATTTTCGATTCTTCTGATCAAATACCTTTGTAGAGAAAGACAAAAACTGACTGTCATGATAAGCGAGAGCTGGTCGGCAATTCGGCGACTTAGTCTTATACTACAAATCGTTAGCGATTCATCCCATGTTATACGAGGGGCTGGTCTTCGTCAAGTGATACGTCTCCATTGTATCTATAATTTTCGATTGTTCCATGTTGTTATATTATCAATCTTGGATGTTTTATAATTATTTTATAGTCATTTTATATCATTTTTGGTACTAACCTATTGACATAGTGCCAAGTGCCAGTTGCTGTTTTCTGCATGTTTTTTACATCGCAGGAAATCAATACCAAACGGAGTCCAAATGATGAAACTTTACAGAGATTATTTATGTACCAAAATACACCTAATGGGCCCTGGCTGCGCCTGGGGGTGCTCCAAGGAGAGCACAACCCACCAGGGCGCGCCAGGAGGCCCAGGCGCGCCTTGGTGGGTTGTGCCCACCTCGGGTGCCCCCCGGACTGCCTCTTTGCTCTATAAAAACTCCAATATTCCAGAAACCCTAAAGGCATCGACGAAAATCAATTCTAGCCACCGCAGAGTCCAGAACCACCAGATCCAATCTAGACACCATCTCAGATGGGGTTCACCACCTCCATTGGTGCCTCTCCGATGATGCATGAGTAGTTCTTTGTAGACCTTTGGGTCCGTAGTTAGTATCTAGATGGCTTCCTCTCTCTTGCTGAATTCTCAATACAATGGTCTATTAGAGATCCATATGATGTAACTCTTTTTGCGGTGTGTTTGTTGGGATCAGATGAACTTTGAGTTTATGATCAGATCTATCTTTTTATATCCATGAAAGTATTTGAGTTTCTTTGATCTCTTTTATGCATGATTGCTTATAGCCTCGTATTTATTCTTCGGTACTTGGGTTTTGTTTGGCCAACTTGATCTATTTATCTTGCAGTGGGAAGAGGTGCTTTGTAGTGGGTTCGATCTTACGGTGCTTGATCCCAGTGACAAAAGGGGAACCGATACATATGTATCGTTGCTACTAAGGATAAAATGATGGGGTCCTCTACATAGATAGATCTTGTCTACATGATGTCATCGTTCTTATTGCATTACTCCGTTTCTCCAGGAACTTAATACACTAGATGCATGCTGGATAGCGGTCGATATGTGGAGTAATAGTAGTAGATGCAGGCAGGATCGGTCTACAAATCTTGGACGTAATGCCTATGTAATGATCATTGCCTGGACATCGTCATGATTATTTGAAGTACTATCAATTGCCCAACAGTAATTTGTTTACCCATCGTTTGCTATTTTTCTCAAGAGAAGCCACTAGTGAAACCTACGGCCCCCGGGTCTCTTTCTCATATTATTTGCCTTTATGATCTATTTTCCTTTGCCTTTTATTTTCAGATCTATTAAACCAAAAAATGCAAAAATACCTTGCTGCATTTTATTCTTATTTATTTTATTTGGCGTTCGATCTGTCAATCTACTACAATTTACCTCACGTCCGTTTGCCTATCTTGAGGCGCCGTTAGCCGGAAGGGATTGACAACCCCTTTAACATGTCGGGCTGCGAGGATTTGTTATCTGTGTGCAGGGGCTGTTTATGTTGTATTGCTTGGTTCTCCTACTGGTTCGATAACCTTGGTTTCATATCTGAGGGAAATACTTATCGTTGCTGTGTTGCATCATCCCTTCCTCTTTAGGGAAATACCAACGTAGCTTCGAGCCGCATCATCCAACCGCGTGGAAAAGGCACCGTAGTCCGGATTGCCGCACACGCACCAGGGGCTAGTACTTAGCCCCATTGTCAAACTCCAATGGCTAAGTGAAAGTAATAAAGCTGCATAGTCTGATTGCCTGGTTCACCTCACGGACACCTCCTTTACGGACTAAGACGTTGGAAAATGTGTGGCCACACGTTACGTCGAACACCCCGTAGCATCCACAAAGGGGATGAAGCCGACGACTGGCAACTTTTAGAAATAAACAGCCACACAGGAGGAAAAATAGCTTGAAATAAAAAGTGCAAACATATATATATATATATACATATATATATATATATATATATATATATATATATATATATATTACAAGCATGGGTTCATAACATCATTTTTACAACCCGAACATATCTAATCAAATATTACGTCCTTAGAACATTGGCCCTCTACTATTCGGGCCCTTCTAGTACGTCGTCGAAGTACCTCTCCGACTTCTGATGATGTTGGCCTTCGGGCGGGCCTGCGGTCGCCACTTCGGCGGCCTTCATCTTCGCCCATTGCATCTTGACGCGGGCGAAGGCCATCCGGGCACCCTCTATGAAGGCCAAGCGCTTCGCAGCATCAATCGGAGGTAGCGCATCGATGAGCCGCTTCACCAAACCGAAGTAGCTACTGGCGATTGGCTCGGCCGGCCAAAGCTGGACTATTAGATTCTTCATGGCCAAACCTGCCACCCTATGCAGCTCTATCAACTGCTTCAGCTGGTCGTTAAGCGTCGTCTGGTGCTCTAGCGCAAGAAATTGCAATGAGAACAACTTCTCGGTCGAGTTCCCCTCCTGGGCTCGGAAGAACTGTGCGGCATCAGCAGCACTCCACGGAAGATCCGCAAACGCATTTGGAGAACTCCACATTCGGGTGAGCAAAGCATACGTATGATGACCCACAAGTATAGGGGATCAGTTGTAGCTCTTTTTGATAAGTAAGAGTGTCGAACCCAACGAGGAGCAGAAGGAAATGACAAGTAGTTTTCAGTAAGGTAATGTCTGCAAGTGTTGAAATTGTAAGTAGCGGAGTAGTTTGATAGCAAGATAATTTGTAACGAGCAAGTAACGGTAGTAGGAACAAAAGTGCAGCAAGGTAGCCCAGTCCTTTTGAGGCAAAGGACAGGTCAAAACGGTCTCTTATGATAAGCAAAGCGTTCTTGAGGGTACACGGGATTTTCATCTAGTCACTTTCATCATGTTGGTTTAATTTGTGTTCGCTACTTTGGTAATTTGATATGTGGGTGGACCGGTGCTTAGGTGATGTTCTTACTTGAACAAACCTGCTACTTCTGATTAACCCTCCCGCAAGCATACGCAACTACGAGAAAATTATTAAGTATAAATTCTAACCATAGCATTAAACTTTTGGATCCAATCGGTCCCTTACGGAATATTGCATAAACTGGGGTTTAAGCTTCTATCACTCTTGAAACCCATCATCTAATTGCTACTCCACAATGCATTCCCTTAGGCCCAAATATGGTGAAGTGTCATGTAATCGACGGTCACATGACACCACTATGGGAATAGCAACATACATACTATCAAAATATCGAACACATATCAAGTTCACATGATTACTTGCAACATGATTTCTCCCGTGACCTCAAGAAAAAAAGTAACTACTCACAAATGATAATCATGTTCATGATTAGAGGAGTATTAAATAACATAATGGATCTGAACTTATAATCTTCCACCAAATAAACCATATAGTAATCAATTACAAGATGTAATCAACACTACTAGTCACCCACAAGCACCAATAATCTATAGTTCCGGTAACAAGATTGAACACAAGAGATGAACTAGGGTTTGATATGAGATGGTGCTGTTGAAGATGTTGATGGAGATTGCCCTCCCCAAGATGGGAGATTTGTTGGTGATGACGAGGACGATGATTTCCCCCTCCGAGAGGGAAGTTCCCGGGCGGAATCGCTCCGCCGGAGGGCAAAAGTGCTCCTGCCCAAGTTTTGCCTCGAGACGGCGGCGCTTCGTCCCGAAAGTGCTCTCCTGATTTTTTTCTAGGTCAAAATGACTTATATACCAGAAGATGGACACCGGAGGTGGGCCGAGGAGGGAACAACCCACCAGGGCGCGCCTGGGCTCCCTGGCGTGCCCAGGTGGGTTGTGGCCACCTGGTGGGCCCCCTCTGGTAGTTATTTTCTCCAATAATTCTTATATATTCCATAAAAATTCCTGAAGTTTCAACTTGTTTGGAGTTGTGCAGAATAGGTGGCCTGACGTAGCTTTTCCAGGTCCAGATTTCTAGCTGCCGGAATTCTCCCTCTTTGTGTGTACCTTGTAAATTATGAGAGAAAAGGCATTAGAATTTCTTCAAAAAGCATTATTATGGATAAAAACATTATAAATAATAGTAAGAAAACATGATGCAAAATGGACGTATCAACTCCCCCAAGCTTAGACCTTGCTTGTCCTCAAGCGAAAAACGAAATCGAAAAACATGTCCACATGCTTTGAGAGAAAGGGTCGATAAAAACAAAATACGGACATAGAAGCATGATGTTGATTATTATAACAACAAAAAATTAAACATAAGAATTTTATCATATACTTCTCATGAATAAGTAATAGTTCATCACACAATCGAAGTATACAGCAAAAACTCTATTAGAAACCATCAAACTATGTTCTCAGTCAACTTTGCAACTACAATTCATCATCTTTTTAGGGAGGGTCACGTGTCGGAGCTTTTAGGCAAGTCCACATACTCAACCATCTTATAGTCTTCTATGATTGCGAACACTCATCGCGTACACATGAGAAAACATTTCAACCGGACACATATGAAGATAGGGGCTTATAGTTTCGCCTCCCGACATATTCACCTCAAGGGTGATGTCAACAATAATAACTCATGCTATCTATATTCAACTGGACATATGTGCCTAGATGTTTCCTCACCACATGATGCTTGCCAAAGGAGAAAAATAAAAAGGAATAGAAGGGAAACTTTGACTCTTTGCATAAAAGTAAATACGTAAAAGTAAAAGATAGGCCCTTCGCAGAGGGAAGCAGAGGTTGCCATGCTCTTATTTGTTTGTATGCTCAATCCCTTAGTGCAAGAGAACGTCACGTTGTATTGCCCCTTAAGATGACAACCTTTATTATGCAGTCTGTCGCTTTTATTATTTGTAATCCAAGTTCATACAACGCTCAATTTGCTCTTACACTAAATGATCTCACACTTTTAGAAACAATTTTTATTGCCTTTTTGCACCGATGACGACTTACTTGAGGGATCTTGCTCAATCCCTAGGTAGGTATGGTGGACACTTTAAAATAAGATTTGGGTTTAAGGGTTTTTGGATGCACAAGTAGTATCTCTACTTAGTGCAGAATTTTTGGCTAGCAAAGATAGGGGGCAAGCACCACATGTTGAAGGATCTATGACAATATGACTTCTATGTGAATATAAACAAACATAAACCAATAAGTTTTCTTCCTTGTCCAACGTCAACAATTTTGGCATATAATATTTCGATGAGGGCTCACAATCACAAAAGATTTCTAGGACAATATATTTATATGTGAATCTTCTCTTCCCTTATTAATTCTTTCATGAGTTGCATCATTGACTAATGTTATGTTTGTCAATCTCTAATAAAATTTTCTACTTATACTTTTCCTTATGTGGTGCTATCACCTACCATAGGATTAGTATATGATCTTATTGATTTATTTCTTTTATCTTTTTCCTTTCTTATTTATTTTCTTTATTTGCAACATGGAAGTAAAGAAAGCAAAAACCCAAACTAACCTTTATTATATAACTTGCACACAATTACAAGGATAGATCACTAATAAAACTCTTAAATAAGAAAGAATCGAACTAACTTTTATTCATCTAATGCAAAAAGATCGAACTAAAATAAGTAAAAGCAAAAAGATAGTGGGATGATACGATACCAGGGCACCTCCCCCAAGCTTGGCGAAAGCCAAGGGGAGTGCTCATACCCGATACTCAATTCTCTTTTGGTGGTGAAGATAATGATGGTGGTGGTGAAGCGATCCTATCCTTAAGGATCAAGAGATTCTCCAACCGACGGATGACGCTCCGGAGATACATGATATGCTCTTGATGCAAAATATTTTCACGAGTGAGATACTTATTTTGTATGCAAACTATTTCAATGACGTGAAAAGCTTCAATCTCACCAGGAGTATAGTGAGCAAGGTAGGGCTTAAGGATATCTTCTTCCTCCTCCTCGGTCAGCAGTGCTTGTGTTGCCACCGGGGATGGATCTCTGATAGCTTCCTTGACCTTGTCTCCTTTGACGGCGTCCGTAGGATCCTCCCTCTTCATCTTGATCTTCATCAGCCAAGCATCTTATTCCATGTTGTTGGAGGAGCAAGAAGACATGATGCCTGGCTTGATAAATCTGACCAGAAACAGCAAGAAAAGGGAACAGAGGATTTCTTCGTGATACGGTGATCAATAGGTTCGGGACGTATATATAGAATTTTTATCTTGGAGGACAAGCATACGGAAGAAAAACGGAGGGCGGAAGGTGTCCCAGGTGGGCACAACCCACGTGGGAGCGCCAGGCGCCTGGCGCACCCTGGTGTATTGTGCCCACCAGGGGACGCTTCCTGGAAGTTTCTTTATTTCCAAAATTCTTCAATATTCCAAAACTGATAAAAAATATTTTTGCAGATTTTTCGGGGTCCGTTTACTTGCCGTATCATGTACCTCCTTATTTTCACGATTCTGGAGTGTTCCGAAAGGACTCTTTTATGTGTTCCTCTGGTGTCAAAGTTTGGATAATATTAGTTTCGACATTAATGGGCGTACCTGAGATATAATGTTTTATTTGTTGCCGATTGACAACCTTCGGGATTATTTACTTAGATGGCTCCAGTCTGGTATACCTCCTCGATGACATATGAGCCTTCCCATTTTGAGAGGAGTTTTCCTGCAAAGAATCTGAAATGAGAGTTGTACAAAAAAAACATATTCTCTGACTTTAAACTCACGCTTTTGAATTATTTTGTCATGCCATCTTTTAACTTTTACCTTGAATAATTTTTCATTTTCATAAGTTTGGGTTCTTTAACCATAATTGAGTTCTTTAACTGCCCAAAATGCCTTATGTTGTAACTCAAGAGGCAAATGACAAGCTTTTCCATAAACCATTTTATATGGAGACATACCCATAGGATTTTTATATGTTGTTCTATAAGCCCAAAGTGCATCATCTAATTTCTTAGACCAATTATTCCTGGACCTATTAACAGTCTTTTGCAACATTAATTTTATTTCTCTATTGCTAAGTTCAACTTGACCACTAGACCGAGGATGATAGGGTGATGCAATTCTATGGTTAACATCGTACTTGGCAAGCATTTTACGGAAAGCACCATGAATAAAATGTGAACCACCATCAGTCATTAAATATCTCGGGACTCGAAACCTTGGGAAAACAACTTCCTTAAGCATTTTAATAGAGGTGTTGTGACCAACACTACTCGTTGGAATAGCTCCTACCCATTTAGTAACATAATCAACAGCAACCGAAATATGTGTATACCCATTAGAGGAAGGAAAAGGTCCCATGTAATCAAATCCCCAAACATCAAATGGTTCAACAGCAAGTGAACAATTCATAGGCATTTCTTGACGCTTACCTTTGACATTCATCACAAGTTGAGACAAACTTACAGGAATCCTTGATGAGAGTAGGCCAATAAAATCCATACTGCAATACCTTATGAGCAGTTCTATCTCCAGCATGATGCCCTCCATAAGCTTCAGAGTGACATTTTTGTAGGATTGTTCCCTGTTCATGCTCAGGTATACAACGTCTAATAATACCATCTACTCCTTGTTTATAAAGATGTGGGTCATCCCAAAAGTAATCTCTTAAATCATAGAAGAATTTTTTTATTTTGTTGGTATGTAAAGCTAGGTGGTGCGAACTCTGGGGTTCCGGCAGACCCTTAAGGTTCGAACTCTGGGGTGCGCGCGGAGATTACGCTTCCTACCTACCCGTACCCGTCTGCCTCACAAAGATCTAAGCTACCAAAAGAACAACACAAGAGACACAGAGTTTATACTGGTTCGGGCCACCGATGTGGTGTAATATATACCCAACTCCAGTGTGGTGTGGTGGATTGCCTCTTGGGCTGATGATGATGAATAATACAAGGAAGAACAGCCTCGCGAGGGTCTATTCTTGGCTAGGGGGGATGAACTGCTGGGAGGAGTTCAATCGCCCTTCTCTCTCTTTCTCTGTCTGCTGCCTATGCCTATCTAACTGATTGCCGGGTTGCTAGATGTCTCTACCTTGGGGGTGTCTAGTCCTATTTATAGGCGAAGGCCCTGGGCCTCTTCCCCAAACAATGAGCGGGAAGGGCGCCAACAACTGGCCAGTTTGAAGGGGAACATCTGGTACACTTATCCTGACTAAAGTTGGTCCTCACCTGCCAAAGGCTCTGGTGATGACGCTGGCTTGGGCTCCACAGTGACTTCCTCCTAGTCGCAGAGCTGGTGTTGGTCTCGTTGCACTGAAATGGGGTGCCTTTGCTTGATCCTCCCGCCTGCGCTTGCTCCCTTTGCACCAAAGAGGAAAGGAAGGACACTGTGCGGGGTGGCACCCGCCTGGCGCCCTTGGTCGTCATGGATTGCGTCATGGGCACCTCGTGAGGTACCCTACCTTGATCTCTCCGCCTCCTCGCGAGCCAGCCCGATGAGGTTGCGCCTGAGGAAGCTCGGTGTCGTCCGCCCCGTGAGGCTTGGCCCCTCGCGAGGGTCTTGGGTCTGTGTTGATGAAGATGGGCCGTATTGGGCCCCCTTGAGGCACGCCGCAGGCCGCAGGCAGGCAAGTCTGGGGACCCCCGTTCCCAGAATGCCGACAGTAGCCCCCGGGCCCAAGGCGCGCCCGGACTTGGCCGTGCAGGGAGGCGAAAGGGCAAGGGCGATGCGCCGCGGGCCCTAACAGCCTGCGGCCTTGGGCGCCGCGTGGCGGTCGATTGGACGTGGGCGTCTCCGCTTCCCCACGACGCCTCGGCATCTGCACGGATTGGACAAGTCCCTGCATGCAAAACGGGTCATGATTACCTGAGATCGTGGAGGCCGATGGTTGGCCTTCGCCGGCTATAAGTACAGAACGGCGCACGCCCTTCCAGTCCATCCCCCTTGCTTCTCCTTCTTCTTCATGGCGCCATCGAGGAGGTTCTCAGCTGCGGAGAAAGGGAAGGCTCGCCAGGTTGAGCCTGCCTCTCCTCCGCCCAAGCGCGGCCGGGGGCGTCCTCGCAAGCATCCCGCGGCCACTACGACAACCCCTCACGGCCGCGGGGGCGATTTCCATCTTGGTGATGGGCGGGCTGCGGCGACCAGGGGGCACGCCTCGATCGCGCGCCCCCTAGGCCGCGTTCTCGCGCAGCAGAGGTGCTGCCGAATTTGTTGTGTGGTCGGCGGAACCGACTAGCACCCGGCTTCATCTTCCTCGCTTCCTCCTCGGCGAGCTCCCGGCCGGTGCCCCGGGCGGCCTCTGGCTCCAAGCAGATGGCTGCTGCAGCCGGGCCTCATGGGCTTCATTGGAGGTCTCTGCAGCTGGGAGCTGACCTTGGCCCACGGTTGGCAGACGTTTGCCCGCGTGCGGGGCCCGAGCCATCGATGCACCCTGCACTTCAAGTTTGACAGCGATGCCACCCTCTTCGTGAGGGTGTTTGGGGAAGATGGTCACCGCGCAGGGTGCTACCCTGAGGACGACGACCGCGGTCGGGAACCCAGCCCCAGCGACGATGGAGAGGGCAGCGCTCGCGTGATCGACGGTGCTCAGGGTTCCCCAAGCTTCACCGGTTCTTCCTCAGGCGGCGACTCTTTAAGCGGTGGCCGCAGCCAGCCTCCACGCCGCCGTACCTGCCTGGGAGGTGGTGGTGCGTCTGCCCGCCGTCGCGCTTCGATGAAGCGCGAGAGGGAGTCTGCCTGAGTCCTTGAGGCGGCTCGAGTCTTCCCTGCAGGCCGGTGTGAGGCGAGCTGCGCCTGATTTGTTCTTTCTTTTCCTTTGTCCTGCATAAAAAGACAGTAGCGTGGGGCCCCGCGGGGGCGTGTTTGGGTTACCGCTGTTAATCATCGCTTTGCTTTTGCTATCATGCCTTCTGGCTTTGTGCCCATGTGTAAATAGTTTCCAACCCTAGCCGTGAGGGGGGGCGACCGACCCAGGCCCTGTGTTAATGTCGCGGTGCCCGTGGGGCACGGACTGGAGGGGTGCTTCTGCAATGGACCCAGGTCGCGAAACCTTTGAACGGCTAGGACAGGAATACTCGCGAGGACGCTCGGCTGCCCCCTCCCCTCGCGAGGCCTTGCATAAGAGAAATCAAGGCAGGAGAGTGAAAAAGTCGAAGAACCATAAGTCAAAGGCGGCAATAGCTCCAATAAAACTTCGAATGAGAATGAACAAGCCAACTGCGGAAAGCAAATGAAAAAGCCGCGTCCGGCACCTAATCTAGTCTTCGACGTCTTCTCACCAACGCGGAGCTAAGTGCTGCCACTGGGCGTGGGAGGGAGCCCCAGGGCCTGAGGCCGGCGCTCCTGAGACTCCGGGGCGTGTACAACCCCACTCATTATTACGTGAGAGCGTCACGGGCGGCGAGCTTCACAGGCGTTGGCCTTCTTCACAGGCTCCGGTCCTTTCTTAGGGGGAACGAGCTTCACGGACATTTGCCCTCTTCACAGGCTCTGGGCCTTTTCCAAAACGCGATAGCTTCACAGGCAGTCGCCTTCTTCACAGGCTCTGGGCCTTTTCCAAAACGCGATACCTTCACAGGCAGTCGCCTTCTTCACAGGCTCTGGGCCTTTTCCAAAACGCGATACCTTCACAAGCAGTCGCCTTCTTCACAGGCTCTGGGCCTTTTCCAAAAAGGATAATCTTCACAGGCGTTCGCCTTCTTCACAGGCTCTGGGCCTTTTCCAAAAAGGATAATCTTCATAGGCGTTCGCCTTCTTCACAGGCTCTGGGCCTTTTCCAAAAAGGATAATCTTCACAGGCGTTCGCCTTCTTCACAGGCTCTGGGCCTTTTCTAAAAAGGATAATCTTCACAGGCGTTCGCCTTCTTCACAGGCTCTGGGCCTTTTCCAAAAAGGATAATCTTCACAGGCGTTCGCCTTCTTCACAGGCTCCGGGCCTTTAGGGGTAGAACCTCCGGAGGTGCTGGATGTTCCACGCGTTCTGGATCGGCACCCCCTCCTGAGTCTCCAAGCGCGCGGAGCTAGGCCTGGAAACATGAACAACCTTGAACGGGCCCTCCCACATGGGAGAGAGCTTGTGCAGTCCCTCCCTGGAGAGGACCCGCCTGAGCATAAGGTCTCCTACCTCGAGAGTTCTGGGGCGGATGTGGCGGCAGTGATATCGTCGCAGTGCTTGTTGGTACCTTGCCGCCCGCAGTGCGGCTTCTCGGCGGAGTTCCTCCCCCAGCACGAGGTCCATCCCCCGCATGGTGTCCTGCTGCGCCTCGTCAAATGCTAGGACCCGCGCGGAGCGACGTCTGACCTCGTGAGGGAGGACCACCTTGGCTCCGTAGACCAGGAAGAACGGGGTCTCTCCCGTCGGCTTGGTCGCGGTTGTGCGGATGGACCACAACACGGACGGAAGCTCGTCGTACCAACCTCTTCCGTAGGCCTCCAGCTTATTCTTGAACGTCCTGGTTTTGAGGCCCCTTAGGACCTCTGCGTTGGCTCGCTCCGCCTGGCCGTTGCTTCGGGGGGGTGCCACCGAAGCATAGCATATCCGTGTCCCAAGGTTAGCACCGTATGTTTTAAATAGGTTACTGGTGAACTGCGAACCATTGTCTGTGATGATGCGGTTTGGCACCCCGAACCGGCTCACGATGCCCCTGATGAACTTGACCGCGGAACCCGCGGGGATGGTGCGCGCGGCCTCTACTTCAGCCCACTTGGTGAACTTGTCCACGGCGGCGTAGAGGTAGCGGTAGCCCCCTGGCGCCCGAGGAAACGGGCCCAGGATGTCCAGCCCCCAGACTGCGAATGACCACGAAAGGGGTATTGTCTGCAGGCCTCCCGCCGGCTGATGGATCTGCTTGGCGTGGAACTGGCAGGCCTCACAAGCCTTCACCAGTTCAACGGCGTCATTGAGTGCGGTGGGCCAATAAAACCCACTACGAAACGCCTTGCCGACGAGGGTCCGTGATGATGAATGATGTCCATAGTCTACGCCGTGTATGTCCTCCAGCAGTTCCTTTCCCTGCTCCCTGGAGATGCAGTGCAAGGATACGTCGTTGGGTCGCTTCTGGTAGAGCTCTCCATCCTTGATACAGTATGCCATGGCCTGCCGTGCCACACGCTCCGCTTCCTCCTCCTTCTCCGGCAGGATCCCCTGTGTTTAATAACTCCGGAGCTCCGTAATCCAGCACCCCTCCTAAGGTTCCATCGTCAGGAGCAGGCGCTCTCCTGAGGCCGGGCCACAATGACCGGAGGGCTGATCAGGTATCTCTTGAGATCTTGGAATGCCTTGTCGGCCTCTTCAGTCCATTCAAAGGGCCCCTTTTTCTTCATTAGCTGGAAGAAAGGCAACGCTCGCTTCCCCAGCCTGGAGATGAAGCGCCCTAGCGCGGTCACGCGTCCAGTGAGCTTCTGCATTTCTCTGAGGGTCTTTGGCGGGCTCATGTCCTCGACCGCCTTGACCTTCTCCGGGTTGGCCTCGATGCCCCGGTGGGACACGAGGAAACCCAAGAGCTTGCCTGAGGGGACCCCGAACACACACTTCTCTGGGTTGAGCCGCAGGTTCACCGTGTTGAGGCTCGCGAAGGTTTCCTCCAAGTCTTGTATCAGGGTCTTGGCCTCCCAAGACTTCACCACAATGTCATCGACGTAGCCCCGACATTCTTCCCGAGCTGCCGGCCCAAGGTGATGTGCATCAGCCGCTGAAAGGTCGCCCTGCGTTTCGCAGCCCGAATGGCATGCATGTGTAGTAGTACACCCCACACGGGGTCAGGAAGGCTGTCTTCTCGACGTCTTCTACCGCCATCTTGATCTGGTGATACCCAGAGAAGGCATCCAGGAAGCATAGCAGGTCGCATTCCGCGGTAGAATCGACGATCTGATCGATGCGGGGGAGCGGGAATGGTTCTTGCGGACATGCCTTGTTGAGGTTGGTGAAGTCAACACACATGCGCTCCTTACCTCCCTTCTTTGGCACAACGATAGGGTTGGCCAACCAATCCGGGTATCGGACCCCGCGAATGACCCCAGCGGCTTCTAGTTTCCGGGTCTCTTGGACGATGAAGGCCTGCTTCTCTGTGGACTGCCGCCTCGCCTTCTGCTTCACGGGGCGCACATTGGGGCACACGTTGAGGTGATGCTCGATTACACTCCTAGGGATCCCCGCCAACTGGTCAGGCTCCCAAGTGAATACCTTCTTGTTTGCGTGCAGGAACCTGACCAGGGCTTCCTCCTGCTCGGGCTCGAGGTTGGCGCCTATGGTAAAAGTGGCACCAGTGGACCCGTCCTCATCGACGGGTATCTGCTTGGTTTCTGCCTTGTCTTGGGTGAACAACTGCTTCTTCTTGGCGGGTGCAGCCCCCTTGGGCTCGGGGGCCTCCGAGCCAGCGGGCTGTGCTGACGCCGCCGTCTTGAAGGCGAGCTTGAGCACTCGCAGCGCGTCTCCGGTGTCCCCGTGCACGGTGAGGACACCGCTGCTCCCGGGCATCTTCATGAGGTTGTACGCCGGGGGTGTCGCGGCCATGAACTGAGCCAGCGCTGGGTAGCCGAGGATGGTGTTGTAGGGGAGGCCGATGGGGGCGATGTCGAAGTCGACCATCTCCGTGCGGAAGTTGTCGTAGGTGCCAAAGGTTACTGGGAGCCGGATCTGTCCCAAGGAGCTGGATGACCCGCCCCCAACGCCCGAGAAGGGCCGGCTGGGTCGCAGTCGTTCCAGGGGTATGCGAAGGAGGTTGAAGGCCTCGACCGAGAGCACGCTGAGGCCCGCACCGCCATCGACGAGAGTTCTGGTGATGGCCACCTGGCAGATGGTGGGGGTGCACAGCATGGGGAGCGCGCCCGAGCAGGCCGAGTTGGAGGGGTGGTCCTCCGAGCTGAAGGTCAGGCCGGCCTTGGGCGCCGCCCGGTCCGGGAGAGCCCCCTGCCGTGCGGAAGCGGCGCTGACCCGGCGGACGAACGACTTGACGTGGTGACTTGTAGGCGGCGCCTGCGAGCCGCCCAGGAGGGCCGCGATGACCGGGGTGTTGGTGTAGCGGTGCGGCCGTCTTGCCGCACGGACGGATGCTGAGACGACACCTGCTGCCCGTTCCCCGCCAGGCCGGTGGCGGTGTTGACGACAGGTGCCGGGGAACGGCGAGGAGGCCCGCCGTCGGGAGTCATCTGGGTGATGCGGGAAGCCAGGGCGGCCCGGCGCCCAGCGTGAGCCTGACGGGCGTCAGACATGGACGCGATGGTCGGAGGAGAACGGAGCGGTGGAAGGCGGATTCCGGTGCACCCCTACCTGGCGCGCCAAATGTCGGATTTCGGGTTCCGGCAGACCCTTAAGGTTCGAACTCTGGGGTGCGCGCGGAGATTATGCTTCCTACCTACCCGTACCCGTCCGCCTCGCAAAGATCTAAGCTACCAAAAGAACAACACAAGAGACACAGAGTTTATACTGGTTCGGGCCACCGATGTGGTGTAATACCCTACTCCAGTGTGGTGTGGTGGATTGCCTCTTGGGCTGATGATGATGAATAATACAAGGAAGAACAGCCTCGCGAGGGTCCGTTCTTGGCTGGGGGCATGAACTGCTGGGAGGAGTTCAATCGCCCTTCTCTCTCTTTCTCTGTCTGCTGCCTATGCCTATCTAACTGATTGCCGGGTTGCTAGATGTCTCTACCTTGGGGGTGGCTAGTCCTATTTACAGGCAAAGGCCCTGGGCCTCTTCCCCAAACATTGAGCGGGAAGGGCGCCAACAATTGGCTAGTTTGAAGGGGAACATCTGGTACACTTATCCTGACTAAAGTCGGTCCTCGCCTGCCAAAGGCTCTGGTGATGACGCTGGCTTGGGCTCCACAGTGACTTCCTCCTTGTCGCGGAGCTGGTGTTGGTCTCGTTGCACCGAAATGGGTGCCTTTGCTTGATCCTCCCGCCTATGCTTGCTCACTTTGCACCAAAGAGGAAAGGAAGGACACTGTGCGGGGTGGCGCCCGCCTGGCGCCCTTGGTCGTCATGGCTTGCATCATGGGCACCTTGTGAGGTACCCTGCCTTGATCTCTCCACCTCCTCGTGAGCCAGCCCGATGAGGCTGCGCCTGAGGAAGCTCGGTGTCGTCCGCCCCGCGGGGCTTGGCCCCTCGCGAGGGTCTTGGGTCTGTGTTGATGAAGATGGGCCATATTGGGCCCCCCTTGAGCCACGCCGCAGGCACGCAAGTCTGGGGACCCCCGTTCCCAGAACGCCGACAACTTTGTCTACTTCAATACCTCTTTCAGAAATTTTATGACCCAAGACAATGCCTTCATTAACCATAAAGTGGCACTTCTCCCAATTCACGACAAGATTTGTTTGTTCACATCTTTGCAAAACTCGATCATGATTGCTTAAACAATCATCAAAAGACTTCCCATAAACAGAAAAGTCATCCATGAAAACCTCAACAATCTTTTCACAGAAGTCAGAGAATATAGCAGTCATGCATCTTTGAAAGGTAGCAGCTGCATTACATAAACCAAAAGGCATACGTCTATAAGCATAAGTTCCAAAGGGACAAATAAAAGTGGTCTTTTCTTGATTAGGTTGAGAAACATGTATTTATGAAAAGCCAGAATATCCATCAAGGTAGCAAAAGTGTGTGTCCATAGATAATCTTTCAAGCATTTGATCAATAAAAGACAAAGGGTAATGATCTTTTCTAGTTGCTTTGTTTAATTTTCTAAAATCAATTACCATTCTATAGCCTGTAACAATTCTTTGTGGAATAAGCTCATTCTTATCATTAGGAACAACAGTTATACCTCCTTTCTTAGGAACACAATGAACAAGACTTACCCATCTACTATCAGCTATGGGATAGATTATACCTACTTCCAGAAGTTTTAATATTTCCGTTCTTACCACTTCTTTCATCTTCGGATTTAACCGACGTTGGTGATCAACAACGGGTTTAGCATGAGGTTCCATATTAATTTTGTGCTGAGATAGAGCGGGACTAATGCCCTTTAAATCATCAAGAGTATATCCAATAGCATCTCGGTGCTTCCTTAGAACCTTCAATAATATTTCTTCTTCATGTTTTGAAAGGTTAGCACTAATAATAATAGGATATATCTTCTTTTCATCAAGATAAGCATATTTCAAAGTGTGTGGCCATTGTTTTAATTCAAACACAGGATCACCCTTAGGTGGAGGTGGACCTCCTAGAGTTTCAATAGGCAAGTTGTGTTTAAGCAGAAGACGCTGTTCAAAGAATTTTTTTTATCTATTTCATTTCTTTCATGCATATGTAAATCATTTTCATGGTCTAGCAAATATTGTTCTAGAGGATCAGTAGGTGGTACAACAATGGAAGCAAGACCAATTAATTCATCCTTACTAGGCAATTCTTTTTCATGAAGATTTCTACTAAACTTGGAAAAATTAAACTCATGAGACTCATCACCAAAACTAACACCGATAGTTTGTTTCTTACAATCTATCTTAGCATTAACGGAGTTCAAGAAAGGTCTACCAAAGATAATGGGATAAAAGTCATCTTGTGGGGAACAAAGAACAAGGAAATCAGTAGGATATTTTATTTTCCCACACAAGACTTCAACATCTCTAACAATCCCAAATGGTGATATGGTGTCTCTATTAGCTAGTTTAATAGTAACATATATTTCTTCTAACTCTGCAGGTGCTATGTCTTTCATAATTTCTTAATAAAGGGTGTAAGGAATATCACTCACACTAGCACCCATGTCACATAAACCATGATAAGAAGTGATCTCCTATTTTAACTGAGATGACAAGCATGCCCACAACAGGTCTATGTTTATCCCTTTTATCAGGTTTAGCAATTCTAGCAGCTTCTTCACAGAAGTAAATAACATGCCCATCTATATCTTCTTCTAAGAGATCTTTAACCATAGCAATGCTAGGTACTACTTTAATTTGTTCATCAGGTTTAGGTGTCCTAATATAGCTTTTCTTAACTACAGTTGAAACTTTAGCATGTTCCTTTATCCTAACAAGGAAAGGTGGTTTCTCTATATAAGCAGAAGGAACAAATGGATCAACATTATAAAGTATAGTTTCTTCTTTAGCTGGTACCTTCTTTAATTTCATCTTTAACAAGTGGGTGATATTAAACCACTTCTCTTTATGGAGTTCAACATGAGTAGCAAATGATTCACAAAAGGAGGCTACTATCTCAGAGTCAAGTCCATATTTGGTGCTAAACTTTTGAAAAGCATCAGTGTCCATAAAAGATTTAACACAATCATACTTAACCTTATTACCTGACTCTTTACCTTCATCGAGTTCCCAATCTTTAGAGTTGTGTTTAATTCTTTACAAAAGATCCCACCCGAATTAAATAGTCTTGTTCATAAAAGAACCATCACAAGAAGTATCAAGCATGCATGGTTTGATCATTACGAGAAAGCCGAGAATAAAAATTCTGGATAATAATTTCTCTTGAGAGCTCATGATTGGGGCATGAATATAACATTGACTTAAGTCTCCCCCAAGCTAGAGCAATACTTTCTCCTTCACGAGGCCAAAAATTATATATATATATATATAATTATGACCACAATGAACTAGATGCATACGATACATTTTTTGGTGGAACTCCAATTTCAAACGATTCCAATTCCATGATCCAATATCATCGCATAGCCTATACCATTCCAATGCTTTTCCCTTCAAAGATAAAGGGAAAAACTTTTTCATCACTTCATCTCCGGGTAAACCTGCAAGCTTAAACAATCCACAAATTTGTTCCACATATATCAAGTGCATATCCGGATGTTCGGTTCCATCTCCTGCATAAGGATTAGCTAGCAGTTGCTCTATCATACCCGAAGGAATTTCATATTCAATATTTTCAGTAGGTGCAGTAGGTTGAGTGGTAGCTAATTGTGCTTCCGGACGAGGTGAAGATACCCTGAACAAACTGCTCAAAGGATTGTTTTCCGTAGTAACAAGTGACAATATATTTCAACAAACTATATAAATGTTTCCTTACCAAATTCCACTTACCAAAGGCGCTTCACTCCCCGGCAATGACGCCAGAAAATAGCCTTATGACCCACAAGTATAGGGGATCAATTGTAGCTATTTTTGATAAGTAAGAGTGTCAAACCCAACAAGGAGCAGAAGGAAATGACAAGTAGTTTTCGGTAAGGTAATGTCTGCAAGTACTGAAATTGTAAGCAGCGGGGTAGTTTGATAGCAAGATAATTTGTAACGAGCAAGTAATGGTAGTAGCAAAAAAAGTGCAGAAAGGTAGCCTAATTCTTTTGAGGCAAAGGACAGGCCAAAACGGTCACTTATGATAAGCAAAGCGTTCTTGAGGGTACACGGGATTTTCATCTAGTCACTTTCATCATGTTGGTTTGATTTGTGTTCGCTACTTTGCCAATTTGATATGTGGGTGGACCGATGCTTAGGTGCTGTTCTTACATGAAAAAACCTCCTACTTATGATTAACCCTCCCGCAAGCATCAACAACTACGAGAAAAGTATTAAGAATAAATTCTAACCATAACATTAAACTTTTGGATCGAATCGGTCCCTTACGGAA
The DNA here is from genome assembly GCA_032464435.1 of Aegilops umbellulata. Lineage (NCBI taxonomy): Eukaryota > Viridiplantae > Streptophyta > Magnoliopsida > Poales > Poaceae > Aegilops > Aegilops umbellulata. Next base: position 364,832,617 of record CP136054.1, on the reverse strand, counting down.
TAGAGCATAAACTGGGCTTAAGCTTCTGTCACTCTCGCAACCCATCATATAATTGCTACTCCACAATGCGTTCCCTTAGGCCCAAATATGGTGAGGTGTCATGTAGTCGACGTTCATGAGGGAGTCCTGGATTAGGGGGTCCTCGAATAGCCGGACTATATACTTTGGCCAGACTGTTGGACTATGAAGATACAAGATTGAAGACTTTGTCCCATGTCCGGATGGGACTCCCCTTGGCGTGGAAGGCAAGCTTGGCAATACGGATATGTAGATCTCCTCCCTTGTAACCGACTCTGTGTAACCCTAGCCCCCTCTGTTGTCTATATAAACCGAAGGGTTTAGTCCGTAGGACAACAACAATCATACCATAGGTTAGCTTCTAGGGTTTAGCTTCTACGATCTCGTGGTAGATCAACTCTTGTAATACTCATATAATCAAGATCAATCAAGCAGGAAGTAGGGTATTACCTCCATCGAGAGGGCCTGAACCTGGGTAAACATCGTGTCCCCCGCCTCCTGTTACCATCCGCCTTAGACGCACAGTTCGGGACCCTGATAACCTACAAGTATAGGGGATCGCAACAGCTTTCGAGGGTAGAATATTCAACCCAAATTTATTGATTCGACACAAGGGGAGCCAAAGAATATTCTCAAGTATTAGCAGCTGAGTTGTCAATTCAACCACACCTGGAAACTTAGTATCTGCAGCAAATTGTTTAGTAGCAAAGTAATATGATAGTATTGGTAACGATAACAAAAGTAAAGAAAGCAAAAGTAATATTTTTGGTGTTTTGTAGTGATTGTAACAGTAGCAACGAGAAAGTAAATAAGCATAAACCAGTATATGGAAAGCTCGTAGGCATTGGATCGGTGATGGATAATTATGCCGGATGCGGTTCATCATGTAACAGTCATAACATAGGGTGACATAGAACTAGCTCCAATTCATCAATGTAATGTAGGCATGTATTCCGAATATAGTCATACGTGCTTATGGAAAGGAACTTGCATGACATCTTTTGTGCTACCCACCCGTGGCAGTGGGGTCCTAATGGAAACTAAGGGATATTAAGGCCTCCTTTTGTTAGAGAACCAGAACAAAGCATTAGCACATAGTGAATGCATGAACTCCTCAAACTATGGTCATCACCAGGAGTGGTCCCGATTATTGTCACTTTGGGGTTGCCGGATCATAACACATAGTAGGTGACTATAGACTTGCAAGATAGGATCAAGAACACACATATATTCATGAAAACATAATAGGTTCAGATCTGAAATCATGGCACTCGGTCCCTAGTGACAAGCATTAAGCATAGCAAAGTCATAGCAACATCAATCTCAGAACATAGTGGATACTAGGGATCAAACCCTAACAAAACTAACTCATGATAGATCTCATCCAACCCATCACCGTCCAGCAAGCCTACGATGGAATTACTCACGCACGGCGGTGAGCCTCATGAAATTGGTGATGGAGGATGGTTGATGATGACGACGGTGACGAATCCCCCTCCCGGAGCCCCGAACGGACTCAAGATCAGCCCTCCCGAGAGGTTTTAGGGCTTGGCGGCGGCTCCGTATCGTAAAACGCGATGATTTCTTCTCCTCTATTTTTTTCTCCCCGAAAGCAAATATATAGAGTTGGAGTTGGCGTCGAAGGAGCTCCAGGGGGCCCACAAGGTAGGGGGCGTGCCCTAGGGGGGGGCGCCCCCACCCTCGTGGACAGGGTGTGGGCCCCCCTGTTCTTCATCTTTGGCGAGGATTTTTTATTATTTTTAACTTGGTGTTTCGTGGAGTTTCAGGTCATTCCGAGAACTTTTGTTTTCTGCACATAAAATAACATCATGGCGATTCTGCTAAAAATAGCAATAGTCCGGGTTAGTTCCGTTCAAATCATACAAGTTAGAGTCCAAAATAAGGGCTAAAGTGTTTGGAAAAGTAGATACGACGAAGACGTATCAACTCCCCCAAGCTTAAACCATTGCTTGTCCTCAAGCAATTCAGTTGACAAACTGAAAGTGATAAAGAAAAACTTTTACAAACTCTGTTTGATCTTGTTGTTGTAAATATATCAAGCCAGCATTCAAGTTTTCAGCAAATATTATGACTAACCACATTTGCAATAATTCTCAGGTCTCATGATCACTCGTATCAATAGCATAATCAACTAGGGAGCCATAATGATAAATCTCGGATGACAACACTTTCTCAAAACAATCATAATATGATATAACAAGATGGTATCTCGCTAGCCCTTTCTGAGACCGCAAAACATGAACGCAGAGCACCTTTAAAGATCAAGGACTGACTAGACATTGTAATTCATGGTAAAAGAGATCCAGTCATAGTCACACCCAATATAGATTAACAGTAATGAATGCAAATGACAGCTGTGCTCTCCAGCTAGTGCTTTTTAATAACAACTAAGAGATGGCAATATCCTCCATGCTACACACATTATAGGCGGTTCCCAAACAGAATGGTAAATTTTATACTCCCCCTCCACCAACAAGCATCAATCCATGGCTTGCTCGAAACAACGAGTGCCTCCAACTAACATCAGCTCCCAGGGGGAGTTTTGTTTGCAATTAATTTTGATTTAGTTTGCATAAAGCATGGGACTAGGCATCCCGGTGACCAGCCATTTTCTCATGAGTGAGGAGCGGAGTCCACTCCTCTTGAGAATAACCCGCCTAACATGGAAGATAAGGGCAGCCCTAGTTGATACATGAGCTATTCGAGCATACAAAACAGAATGTTTGTTTGAACGTTTAGAGTTTGGCACATACAAATTTACCTGGAATGGCAGGTAGATACCGCATATAGGAAGGTATAGTGGACTCATCTGGAATAACTTTGGGGTTTAAGGGATTGGATGCACAAGCAATATTCCCGCTTAGTACAAGTGAAGGCTAGCAGAGGACTGGGAAGCGACCAACTAGAGAGCGACAACAGCCATGAACATGCATTAGAATTAATAAACATTGGATGCAAGCATGAGTAGGATATAATCCACCATGAACGTAAATATCGTAAAGGCTATGTTGATTTGTTTTGTCGGTGTACTAAAGTAGGGGTACCTTAGTACCCCAGACTTGTGCACGGGCAGTTGTAGCACCCTGCGGCAAGGCCCGCCCCGGAAGCGCCAAGAGAAGACCAAACATTCAAGACAAGGCCCCCGGCAAGAGGAGCTTGCCGGGTCAAGAAGACAAGGCCCCCGGCAAGAGGAGCTTGCCGGGCCGAGAAGACAAGACCCCGGCAAGAGGAGCTTGCCGGGACGACTGCGCCCATTTAAGGCCATCCAAGAACAAAGTATAACGAGACAGAAGATCGAGCCCCCGACAAGAGGAGCTTGTCGGGAAGGCCGAACCCGGGCATCACAAGAGAAGCCCGCCGTGGCCCGCCAAGCGCCCCGGCAAGGCCTGATAGCTGGCACGCTATCAGGCACAGGAAGACGACCCCCGCGGCAAGCCACTTGCCGCGGCAAGATCGCCACCTCAAGGCTGCGCTCCAGCTCGCCCGCCACGCGTCGCTCCGGGGCTTACCCCGAGGGCACGTGGCGAGGCACCGCGCAGCCTGGGGCATGCGGTGGCATGCAGACCGCCATCGTGGCGAACGGTGGCGCACCTAACGGTCCGCCTCGGTGCTGTCCGGGCGACCGTGACGGGCATTTAATGCCCTTGTCCCCTACCGTCAGAAGTAGGTATGATAACACTGTGCCGCACTGTAGCGCCACCGTTCCCGCACTATTACAGCTACCACCCCTTTTACCCCTTTCTCCTACGTTGACACCTGTCGGTGACCCCTTTGCGCTATAAAAGGAGGCCCGTGTGCGACGTAGAAAGGGTTCCCAAGGGGTTCCGGGTTCCGGGGATTCGGAGAATCGGCACCCAGACAGCCATACGCTCGGTGCAGCTAGCTTCCCAAGCTCCCGAGCTCCCCAGTTCAATACAACTAAGCAGGAGTAGGGTTTTACGCGTCCATCGCGGCCCGAACCTGGGTAAACCGCCCGTGTGCCCGCTTCGATCTGCTCTCCGCGCTCCCTCCGCCCCCCTCCGGACAACGAAAGGGGCTCCGGCCCCATAGGTGCCCGCGGGGGGTCAGCCATCCCCCGCGACATCTTTGGCGCGCCAGGTAGGGGGCTGCGTCGAGGATGTGCGGATCTGATTCAAGCGAACACTGGTAAGCTCAGGTATGAACAGGTACCTATCCGCCCCGCTCCGCGGGGCGGAGGCATTCCTCCCTACGGAATCGTGCACGGCCCTCCTCGAGTACCCACTCACGCAGAGTTCGGGCAAGAAGCAGCTGCTCCTTGAGGAGGACCGCCTTCCGGCCGCTGGGCGAACCGCTCGCCTCCAGTGAACCCTGCGCCGCTCCCGTAGCCGCAGCGGTTAGCGCCGGAAGCCGCGAAAAAAGGCGACCTCGTTCTTCGGCGCGCTTCGTCCGCCAAGATCCAAACGAGTCGACGCCAACCATGGGAGGAGTTTCGCCAGCGCGGTTGCCGGAACCCGTTCCGTCAACCAACCTCTCTGCCCAAGTCTTGCCGAAGTTGCATGTAATCCTTGGCGCAGGGGCGGGCGCAGACCCCGCGCATCAGTAAAAGCTTCTATGCTTTGCGCTGTTTTGCCTCTTACATGCTCCTCTTGGTATTTGCATGTGTTATTTGGCATCCTGCGTGACATGCATGGCTAGTGAGCACTAGCACGCCGAAAGGCCATGTGCTTGCTTCCCTCTTTATTTTCCTTGCCTCTTAGACAGAGGGAGCGTTCCTCGCGCACGAAGTTCGCCGGGGGAAGGAGATGGGAGAGGAACCAGGTGCTGGAACCAAATGTTGTTCAAGAAAGAGAAGCCTTGCCAAGAAGCAAGCATTATGCATAAGATAAGTCATTAGAATTTGAGCAGTTCAGATTCTTAATTTTCGGTTGTCTTCCTTGGACGGTCACACTTTGTATGGAAAACCTGTGCGCGGAGGAACCTACCCGCGGCTAGCCGCACCCTCACCTTGTTTCGAGTACGCTCAACGATTCAAGCGAGCTGCGATGAGCGTCGCGCCCTTGTCTCGTTTCCGAGCTCACTCAACAAGCGGAGCGCGATTGCGACTGGCTACGGCGAGGTTGCTTCCCGGTGAGGCCTTGGCCAGCAGGCTGCTATAAGCCCAAGGGCTCCTTGCCGGGAAGTTCCCCGGGAGCGTAGGGCGAAAAGCGTGCAAAGTAAAGGGCCAGGACAAGGGAGATAACGATGCACCGTTTTGCTCAGCTAAGGTAGAAACCTCGCGTAACTTGTCACTGCGACTAATGAGCTCATAACGCCGTGTGCAGCGACAAAAAAAAGGAGGGCAAAGACCGCAGTGGAAGAAGGCTGCGAAGAAATAATACCCACCGGGGTAGTTGCCCTTGGCGGCGGCCGGATAGACTCGGGTGCGGGGATGCGCCTTGGTCTCCTCCGCCCAGAACAAGTAGTACTTGTTCCAGAGCTCCCGCGCGCCAAGCTTCGGCGCGAAGACGAGGTTCTGCTTCCGCAGCAAGGCGGCGAAAGGAGGGAGACGAAGAATCCGGTAGCTCCGCAAGTACGCGCGAGCGGCGGAGGAAAAATGGACGCGGGGCGCAGATGGGATCTCTGGAGAAGGGAGAGGACGTAGTAAGGGCGAAGGAGGGGAGCCGCTCCCGTTTCCTCTGCCTTATATGGGGGAAGGGGCGGGCGCTCCATTCTTGCCATCGAGAGATCGTGCGCGACGTGACGTGCGCCTGCGCGGTTCAGCTCCGCGCACGCCACCCACGTCACGCTCACCTCGCACGCCCCGCCCCCGCAACGCCGCGGTAAGCGCGCGCCGCCTGGGGAAGGCGCGGCGGATGCGGAGTTAAGGAGCAGCGCGACCAAGGCCACGCGTGCCCGTGCACTGTTAGGGCCTGGCCCAACGACGCTCGGCACCGTGTGTGGCCCAGGCCCGGGGGCTCCTGTCGGTGTACTAAAGTAGGGGTACCTTAGTACCCCAGACTTGTGCACGGGCAGTTGTAGCACCCTGCGGCAAGGCCCGCCCCGGAAGCGCCAAGAGAAGACCAAACATTCAAGACAAGGCCCCCGGCAAGAGGAGCTTGCCGGGTCAAGAAGACAAGGCCCCCGGCAAGAGGAGCTTGCCGGGCCGAGAAGACAAGACCCCGGCAAGAGGAGCTTGCCGGGACGACTGCGCCCATTTAAGGCCATCCAAGAACAAAGTATAACGAGACAGAAGATCGAGCCCCCGACAAGAGGAGCTTGTCGGGAAGGCCGAACCCTGGCATCACAAGAGAAGCCCGCCGTGGCCCGCCAAGCGCCCCGGCAAGGCCTGATAGCTGGCACGCTATCAGGCACAGGAAGACGACCCCCGCGGCAAGCCACTTGCCGCGGCAAGATCGCCACCTCAAGGCTGCGCTCCAGCTCGCCCGCCACGCGTCGCTCCGGGGCTTACCCCGAGGGCACGTGGCGAGGCACCGCGCAGCCTGGGGCATGCGGTGGCATGCAGACCGCCATCGTGGCGAACGGTGGCGCACCTAACGGTCCGCCTCGGTGCTGTCCGGGCGACCGTGACGGGCATTTAATGCCCTTGTCCCCTACCGTCAGAAGTAGGTATGATAACACTGTGCCGCACTGTAGCGCCACCGTTCCCGCACTATTACAGCTACCACCCCTTTTACCCCTTTCTCCTACGTTGACACCTGTCGGTGACCCCTTTGCGCTATAAAAGGAGGCCCGTGTGCGACGTAGAAAGGGTTCCCAAGGGGTTCCGGGTTCCGGGGATTCGGAGAATCGGCACCCAGACAGCCATACGCTCGGTGCAGCTAGCTTCCCAAGCTCCCGAGCTCCCCAGTTCAATACAACTAAGCAGGAGTAGGGTTTTACGCGTCCATCGCGGCCCGAACCTGGGTAAACCGCCCGTGTGCCCGCTTCGATCTGCTCTCCGCGCTCCCTCCGCCCCCCTCCGGACAACGAAAGGGGCTCCGGCCCCATAGGTGCCCGCGGGGGGTCAGCCATCCCCCGCGACATGTTTCAACTACATGTGTGAACATGTGCCAAGTCAAGTCACTTAAATCATTCAAAGGAGGATACCAACCCACTATACCGCATCATAACCATCTTAATAGCATGTTGGCATGCAAGGTAAATCATTATAACTCATAGCTAATCAAGCATGGCATAAGCAACTATGATCTCTAATTGTCATTCCAAACATGTTTATTCATAATAAGCTGAATCAAGAACGATGAACTCATCATATTTACAAAAACAAGAGAGGTCGAGTTCATACCAGCTTTTCTCATCTCAGTCAGTCCATCATATATCATCATAATTGCCTTTCACTTGCACGACCGAACGTTGTGAATAATAATAACAGTGCACGTGCATTGGACTAAGCTGGAATCTGCGAGCATTCAATAAATAAGAGAAGACAAGGCAATATGGGCTCTTGGTTAAATTAACAATAATGCATATAAGAGCTGTTGGAAATATGCCCTAGAGGCAATAATAAAAGCATTATTATTATATTTCCTTATTCATGATAATTGTCTTTGTTCGTGCTATAATTGTGTTAACCGGAAATCGTAATACATGTGTGAATAACAGACAACAACATGTCCCTAGTGAGCCTCTAGTTGACTAGCTCGTTGATTGACAGATAGTCATGGTTTCCTGACTATGGACATTGGATGTCATCGATAACGGGATCACATCATTAGGAGAATGATGTGATGGACAAGACCCAATCCTAAACATAGCATAAGATCGCATAGTTCGTTTGCTAGAGTTTTCCGATGTCAAGTATCCTTTCCTTAGACCATGAGATCATGTAACTCCCGGATACCGTAGGAGTGCTTTGGGTATGCCAAACGTCACAACGTAACTGGGTGACTATAAAGGTATGCTACGGGTATCTCTGAAAGTGTCTGTTGGGTTGACATGGATCGAGACTGGGATTTGTCACTCCGCTTGACGGAGAGGTATCACCGGGCCCTCTCGGTAATGCATCATCACAATGAGCTCAATGTGACCAAAGTGTTTGATCACGGGATCATGCATTACGGAACGAGAAAAGTGACTTGCCGGTAACGAGATTGAACGAGGTATTGGTATACCGACGATCGAATCTCGGGCAAGTAAAATACCGATTGACAAAGGGAATCGTATACGGGATTAATTGAATCCTTGACATCGTGGTTCATCCGATGAGATCATCGTGGAGCATGTGGGAGCCAACATGGGTATCCAGATCCCGCTGTTGGTTATTGCCCGAGAGCCGTCTCGGTCATGTCTGCATGTCTCCCGAACCCGTAGGGTCTACACACTTAAGGTTCGGTGACGCTAGGGTTGTAGGGATATGTATGTGCAGTAACCCGAATGTTGTTCGGAGTCCCGGATGAGATCCCGGACGTCACGAGGAGTTTCGGAATGGTCCGGAGGTAAAGATTTATATATGGAAAGTCATCATATGGACATCGGGACAAGTTTCAGGGTTATCGGTATTGTACCGGGACCACCGGAGGGTCCCGGGGGGTCCACCGGGTGGGGCCACCTATCCCGGAGGGCCCCATGGGCTGTATAAGGGAGGGAACCAGCCCATAGGGGGCTGGTGCGCCTCCCCCCCCATGGGCCCATGCGCCTAGGGTTTTGGGGGAGGGAAACCCTAAAGGGGGCGCCCCCCTTGCTTGGGGGGCAAGCCCCCTTCCCTGGCCGCCCCCCCCCTAGGAGATCTCATCTCCTAGGGCAGGCGCCCCCCCTTGGGGGTTATATAAAGGGGGGGGAGAGAGGGGGCTGATCACCCATTGCCCTGGCGCCTCCCTCTCCCTCTCCAACACCTCCTCCTCCTCCATTGAGCACGGCGAAGCCCTGCCGGAGTACTGCAGTTCCACCATCACCACGCCGTCGTGCTGCTGCTGGAGCCTTCATCCCCAACCTCTCCTTTGCCTTGCTGGATCAAGAAGGAGGAGACGTCACGCTTTCCGTACGTGTGTTGAACGCGGAGGTGCCGTCCGTTCGGCACTAGATCATCGGTGAATTGGATCACGGCAAGTACGACTACCTCATCCACGTTCACTCGAACGCTTCCGTTGCGATCTACAAAGTGGTATGTAGATGCTATCTAATCTGAATGCTCGTTGCTTGATGAACTCCTAGATGGATCTTGGTGAAACCGTAGGAAAAATTTTAATTTTCTGCAACGTTCCCCAACAGTGGCATCATGAGCTAGGTCTATGCGTAGTTCTTCTTGCGCGAGTAGAACACAATTTGTTGTGGGCGTAGATGTTGTCAACTCTTCTTGCCACTACTAGTCTTATCTTGCTTCAACGGTATTGTGGGATGAAGCGGCCCGGACCAACCTTACACGTACGCTTACGTGAGACCGGTTCCACCGACGAACATGCACTAGTTGCATAAGGTGGCTGGCGGGTGTCTGTCTCTCCTACTTTAGTTGGAGCGGATTCGATGAAAAGGGTCCTTATGAAGGGTAAATAGAAGTTGACAAATCACGTTGTGGTGGTTTTAACGTAGGTAAGAAAACGTTCTTGCTAGAACCCTAATTCAGCCACGTAAAACTTGCAACAACAATTAGAGGACGTCTAACTTGTTTTTGCAGCAAGTGCTTTGTGATATGATATGGCCAAAGTTGTGATGAATGATGAATGATCTATATGTGATGTATGAGATGTTCATGCCATTGTAATAGGAATCACGACTTGCATGTCGATGAGTATGACAACCGGCAGGAGCCATAGGAGTTGTCTTTATTTTTGTATGACCTGCGTGTCATTGAGAATCGCCATGTAAATTACTTTACTTTATTGCTAAACATGTTAGCCATAGTAGTAGAAGTAATAGTTGGCGAGCAACTTCATGGAGACGCGATGATGAAGATCATGGTGTCAAGCCGGTGACAAGATGATCATGGAGCCCCAAGATGGAGATCGAAGGAGCTATGTGATATTGGCCATATCATGTCACGTTTATTATTTGATTGCATGTGATGTTTATCATGTTTTGCATCTTGTTTACTTAGAACGACGGTAGTAAATAAGATGATCCCTCATAATAATTTCAAGAAAGTGTTCACCCTAACTGTGCACCGTTGCGACAGTTCGTTGTTTCGAAGCACCACGTGATGGTCGGGTGTGATAGATTCTAACGTTCACATACAACGGGTGTAAGACAGATTTACACACGCAAAACACTTAGGTTGACTTGACGAGCCTAGCATGTACAGACATGGCCTCGGAACACGGAATACCGAAAGGTCGAGCATAAGTCGTATAGAAGATACGATCAACATGAAGATGTTCACCGATGTTGACTAGTCCGTCTCACGTGATGATCGGACACGGCCTAGTTGACTCGGATCATGTAATACTTAGATGACTGGAAGAGGGATGTCTATCTAAGTGGGAGTTCATTAAATAATTTGATTGAATGAACTTTATTATCATGAACTTAGTCTAAATATTTACAATATGTCTTGTAGATCAAATGGCCAACGTAGTCCTCAACTTCAACGCGTTCCTAGAGAAAACCAAGCTGAAAGACGATGGTAGCAACTATACGGACTGGGTCCGGAACCTGAGGATCATCCTCATAGCTGCCAAGAAAGATTATGTCCTAAGAGCACCGCTGGGTGACGCACCTATTCTCCCTGCACAACAAGACGTTATGAACGCTTGGCAGTCGCGATGCGATGATTACTCCCTCGTTCAGTGCGGCATGCTCTACAGCTTAGAGCCGGGGCTCCAAAAGCGTTTTGAGAGACATGGAGCATATGAGATGTTCGAAGAGCTGAAAATGGTTTTCCAAGCTCATGCCCGGGTTGAGAGATATGAGATCTCCAACAAATTCTTTAGCTGTAAGATGGAGGAAAATAGCTCTGTCAGTGAGCACATACTCAGAATGTCTGGATTGCACAACCGCTTGACTCAACTGGAAGTTAATCTTTCGGAAGAAGTGGTCATTGACAGAATCCTCCAGTCGCTTCCACCTAGCTACAAGAGCTTTGTGATGAACTACAATATGCAGGGGATGGTAAAGACCATTCCTGAGGTGTATGCTATGCTGAAATCAGCAGAGGTAGAAATCAAGAAAGAGCATCAAGTGTTGATGGTGAATAAAACCACTAAGTTCAAAAGGAGCAAGGGTAAAAAAGAACTTCAAGAAGGACGGCAAGGAAGTTGCCGCGCCCGGTAAGCAAGTTGCCGGGAAGAAGCCAAAGAATGGACCCAAGCCCGAAACTGAGTGCTTTTATTGCAAGGGAAGTGGTCACTGGAAGCGGAACTGCCCCAAATACTTAGCGGACAAGAAGGCCGGCAAAACCAAAGGTATATGTGATATACATGTAATTGATGTGTACCTTACCAGCACTCGTAGTAGCTCTTGGGTATTTGATACCGGTGCAGTTGCTCACATTTGTAACTCAAAGTAGGAGCTACGGAATAAACGGAGACTGGCGAAGGACGAGGTGACGATGCGCGTCGGGAATGGTTCCAAGGTCGATGTGATCGCCGTAGGCACGCTGCCTCTAGATTTACCTACGGGATTAGTTTTAAACCTTAATAATTGTTATTTAGTACCAAGTTTGAGCATGAACATTGTATCCGGATCTCGCTTAATTCGAGATGGCTACTCATTTAAATCCGAGAATAATGGTTGTTCTATTTATATGAGATATGTTTTATGGTCATGCTCCGATGGTTAATGGTTTATTCTTGATGAATCTCGTACGTGATGATACACATATTCATAGTGTGAGTACCAAAAGAGTTAAAGTTGATAACAATAGTCCCACATATTTGTGGCACTGCCGCCTTGGTCACATAGGTGTCAAACGCATGAAGAAGCTCCATGCAGATGGACTTTTAGAGTCTCTTGATTATGAATCATTTGACACATGCGAACCATGCCTCATGGGTAAAATGACCAAGACTCCGTTCTCAGGAACAATGGAGCGAGCAACCAACTTATTGGAAATCATACATACCGATGTGTGTGGTCCAATGTGTGTTGAGGCTCGCGGTGGCTATCGTTATGTTCTCACCCTCACTGATGACTTGAGTAGATATGGGTATATCTACTTAATGAAACACAAGTCTGAGACCTTTGAAAAGTTCAAGGAATTTCAGAATGAGGTTGAGAATCAACGTGATAGAAAGATCAAGTTTCTACGATCAGATCGTGGAGGAGAATACTTGAGTCACGAATTTGGCACACACTTAAGAAAATGTGGAATAGTTTCACAACTCACGCCGCCTGGAACACCTCAGCGTAATGGTGTGTCCGAACGTCGTAATCGCACTCTATTAGATATGGTGCGATCTATGATGTCTCTTACCGATTTACCGTTATCTTTTTGGGGCTATGCTTTAGAGACTGCCGCATTCACTTTAAATAGGGCTCCGTCGAAATCCGTTGAGACGACACCGTATGAATTATGGTTTGGGAAGAAACCTAAGCTGTCGTTTCTAAAAGTTTGGGGATGCGATGCTTATGTGAAGAAACTTCAACCTGAAAAGCTCGAACCCAAATCGGAAAAATGCGTCTTCATAGGATACCCAAAAGAAACTGTTGGGTATACCTTCTACCTCAGATCCGAAGGCAAGATCTTTGTTGCCAAGAATGGATCCTTTCTAGAGAAAGAGTTTCTCTCGAAGGAAGTAAGTGGGAGGAAAGTATAACTTGATGAAGTGTTAACTCTTGAACCGGAAAATGGCGAAACTCAAGAAATCGTTCCTGAGGTGCCTGCACCGAATAGAGAGGAAATTAATGATTATGATCAAGATACTTCTGATCAAGCTCCTACTGAAATTCGAAGGTCCACAAGGACACGTTCGGCACCAGAGTGGTACGGCAACCCTGTCTTGGAAATCATGTTGTTAGACAACGGTGAACCTTCGAACTATGAGGAAGCAATGGCGGGCCTGGATTCCGACAAATGGCTGGAAGCCATGAAATCCGAGATAGGATCCATGTATGAAAACGAAGTATGGACTTTGACTGACTTGCCCGTCGAACGGCGAGCCATAGAAAATAAATGGATCTTCAAGAAGAAGACAGACGCGGATGGTAATGTGACCGTCTATAAAGCTCAGCTTGTCGCTAAGGGTTATCGACAAGTTCAAGGGGTTGACTACGATGAGACTTTCTCACCGGTAGCGAAGCTGAAGTCCGTCCGAATCATGTTAGCAATTGCCGCATACTATGATTATGAGATATGGCAAATGGACGTCAAAACGGCATTCCTTAATGGTTTCCTTAAGGAAGAATTGTATATGATGCAACCGGAAGGTTTTGTCGATCCTGAGAATGCTGACAAGGTATGCAAGCTCCAACGCTCGATTTATGGGCTGGTGCAAGCATCTCGGAGTTGGAACATTCGCTTTGATGAGATGATCAAAGCGTTTGGGTTTACACAGACTTATGGAGAAGCCTGTGTTTACAAGAAAGTGAGTGGGAGCTCTGTAGCATTTCTCATATTATATGTAGACGACATACTTTTGATGGGAAATGATATAGAACTCTTGGACAGCATTAAGGCCTATTTGAATAAGAGTTTTTCAATGAAGGACCTTGGAGAAGCTGCTTATATATTAGGCATCAAGATCTATAGAGATAGATCGAGACGCCTCATAGGTCTTTCACAAAGCACATACCTTGATAAGATATTGAAGAAATTCAATATGGATCAATCTAAGAAAGGGTTCTTACCTGTGTTACAAGGTGTGAAATTGAGCTCAGCTCAATGTCCGACCACGGCAGAAGATATAGAAGAGATGAGCGTCATCCCCTATGCCTCAGCCATAGGTTCTATTATGTATGCCATGCTGTGTACCAGACCTGATGTAAACCTTGCCGTAAGTTTGGTAGGTAGGTACCAAAGTAATCCCGGCAAGGAACACTGGACAGCGGTCAAGAATATCCTGAAGTACCTGAAAAGGACTAAGGAAATGTTTCTCGTTTATGGAGGTGACGAAGAGCTCGTCGTAAAAGGTTACGTCGACGCTAGCTTCGACACAGATCTGGATGACTCTAAGTCACAAACCGGATACGTGTATATTTTGAATGGTGGGGCAGTAAGCTGGTGCAGTTGCAAGCAAAGCGTCGTGGCGGGATCTACATGTGAAGCGGAGTACATGGCAGCCTCGGAGGCAGCACATGAAGCAATTTGGGTGAAGGAGCTCATCACCGACCTCGGAGTCATACCCAATGCGTCGGGGCCAATCAAGCTCTTCTGTGACAACACTGGAGCTATTGCACTTGCAAAGGAGCCCAGGTTTCACAAGAAGACCAGGCACATCAAGCGTCGCTTCAACTCCATTCATGAAAATGTTCAAGATGGAGACATAGAGATTTGTAAAGTGCACACGGATCTGAATGTTGCAGATCCGTTGACTAAACCTCTCCCTAAGGCAAAACATGATCAGCACCAGAACTCTATGGGTGTTCGATTCATCACAATGTAACTAGATTATTGACTCTAGTGCAAGTGGGAGACTGTTGGAAATATGCCCTAGAGGCAATAATAAAAGCATTATTATTATATTTCCTTATTCATGATAATTGTCTTTGTTCGTGCTATAATTGTGTTAACCGGAAATCGTAATACATGTGTGAATAACAGACAACAACATGTCCCTAGTGAGCCTCTAGTTGACTAGCTCGTTGATTGACAGATAGTCATGGTTTCCTGACTATGGACATTGGATGTCATCGATAACGGGATCACATCATTAGGAGAATGATGTGATGGACAAGACCCAATCCTAAACATAGCATAAGATCGCATAGTTCGTTTGCTAGAGTTTTCCAATGTCAAGTATCCTTTCCTTAGACCATGAGATCATGTAACTCCCGGATACCGTAGGAGTGCTTTGGGTATGCCAAACGTCACAACGTAACTGGGTGACTATAAAGGTATGCTACGGGTATCTCTGAAAGTGTCTGTTGGGTTGACATGGATCGAGACTGGGATTTGTCACTCCGCTTGACGGAGAGGTATCACCGGGCCCTCTCGGTAATGCATCATCACAATGAGCTCAATGTGACCAAAGTGTTTGATCACGGGATCATGCATTACGGAACGAGAAAAGTGACTTGCCGGTAACGAGATTGAACGAGGTATTGGTATACCGACGATCGAATCTCGGGCAAGTAAAATACCGATTGACAAAGGGAATCGTATACGGGATTAATTGAATCCTTGACATCGTGGTTCATCCGATGAGATCATCGTGGAGCATGTGGGAGCCAACATGGGTATCCAGATCCCGCTGTTGGTTATTGCCCGAGAGCCGTCTCGGTCATGTCTGCATGTCTCCCGAACCCGTAGGGTCTACACACTTAAGGTTCGGTGATGCTAGGGTTGTAGGGATATGTATGTGCAGTAACCCGAATGTTGTTCGGAGTCCCGGATGAGATCCCGGACGTCACGAGGAGTTTCGGAATGGTCCGGAGGTAAAGATTTATATATGGAAAGTCATCATACGGACATCGGGACAAGTTTCGGGGTTATCGGTATTGTACCGGGACCACCGGAGGGTCCCGGGGGGTCCACCGGGTGGGGCCACCTATCCCGGAGGGCCCCATGGGCTGTATAAGGGAGGGAACCAGCCCATAGGGGGCTGGTGCGCCTCCCCCCCATGGGCCCATGCGCCTAGGGTTTTGGGGGAGGGAAACCCTAAAGGGGGCGCCCCCCTTGCTTGGGGGGCAAGCCCCCTTCCCTGGCCGCCGCCCCCCCTAGGAGATCTCATCTCCTAGGGCAGGCGCCCCCCCTTGGGGGTTATATAAAGGGGGGGAGAGAGGGGGCTGATCACCCATTGCCCTGGCGCCTCCCTCTCCCTCTCCAACACCTCCTCCTCCTCCATTGAGCACGGCGAAGCCCTGCCGGAGTACTGCAGTTCCACCATCACCACGCCGTCGTGCTGCTGCTGGAGCCTTCATCCCCAACCTCTCCTTTGCCTTGCTGGATCAAGAAGGAGGAGACGTCACGCTTTCCGTACGTGTGTTGAACGCGGAGGTGCCGTCCGTTCGGCACTAGATCATCGGTGAATTGGATCACGGCAAGTACGACTACCTCATCCACGTTCACTCGAACGCTTCCGTTGCGATCTACAAAGTGGTATGTAGATGCTATCTAATCTGAATACTCGTTGCTTGATGAACTCCTAGATGGATCTTGGTGAAACCGTAGGAAAAATTTTAATTTTCTGCAACGTTCCCCAACAAGAGCCACTTCAACAATTTAATCATGGTCTTCTCCTATCGACCCCCAAATAAAAGAAAAGAAATAAAAACTATTTACACGGGAAAGCTCCCAACAAGCAAAAGAAGAACGAGAAATATTTTTGGGTTTTCTTTTTAATTATTACTACTACAACAGAAAAATAAACTACTACTATTTTTTTGGTTTTTCTTAAAGCTTATCAAACACACAAGAAGAAAGCAGGAAAAAGAAATAAACTAGCATGGATATTACAGTGACAGAGTATGAGCACCGACATCTAGCAATGAGTGTGTGTGAACATAAATGTAATGTCGGTGAGAAATACGTACTCCCCCAAGCTTAGTCTTTTGGCCTAAGTTGGTTTATTGCCAGGGATAGCCTGGCTGATATCCGTAGGTGTAGCTGGGGTCGTACTGCGACGAAGAATAGCTGGGGTCGTACTATGATGAAGAAGACTCTGACTGCCATTGGCCGACAGCCATCTCCGGATCCCAAGAATAAACAGACTGTCATGGAGGCTCATCTTGTGATTCCGGTAGGCTTGGACGGCAGCCCACGTAACGAGATAAGGTCCTTCAAAATTAAACAAAGAAGGAGCAAGCAAGGTAATAGTTTCAGTATGATGTTTATGAAAGAATAGTTTATATTTGAGCTCTCCTTCCCCGCCCTTAACAATAAAATCATGCGCTAGCATACTCTTATAATCTAAATAAGCACTAGGCAGCAATCTTTCTTCTTTCTCGTGAAGCCTTATAGGTATGTTAAAATGTGCAACGAGGCGTGAAGCATAAATGCCTGCAAGGAAGGGACCCTTAGTATGGTTCATACTTAACCGTCTAGCAATAATTCCGCCCATACTAACAGTGTTATCGCGGTATAAACCATGGAACAAAAAAATAATATCAGGAACACGAATGTTTCCATAGTTTCCACGACCAATCAAGCAACGACTAGCAAATATGGCAAAATAGCGTAAAACAGGAAAATGTATGCTAGTGATTCTTGCATCAGAAACCTTCCTGGTTTCTCCAACAGTGATGGTGTTAATAAATGCTTCCACATCTTTACGGTGTGGTTCCTCTAAGGTGCCCTCAGGGGGTATGTTACAAACTTTGCAAAATTCAGCTAATGGCATCTTTTTAACAACGTCATATAAATGAAACTCTACTGAAGGAGGTGATTCCTTAGGGAAAAAGTAAAAGTTTTGCACAAAAGTATTTGTGAGTAAGAGATACTGATGACGTTGGTCGCGAAGGAAGTCGGTGAGGCCAACATTCTCAATCAATGAATAGAAATCCTCATAAATCCCGGCCCGTCTCAGGAAGTCATCGGAAGGCCATTCACACGGCCGGACCTCCGCGGTTCGAGGCAAATTATATTTGGGCCTATGTGCTTCTTCATTTTGTTTTTCCTTCGAGCTTCGGCTAGATGAGCCCCTCAAAAGTCTCTTCATTATTTTCTGAAATATTCTGAAATTTTTAGTAACTTCAAACAAAAGTGAACCAAGCTCAACAAAATTGATAGCAACTACTCCTACAAGTGCCTAGAGCCTATATCAAACATTAGAACTACTTGGAACCATATAAATTTGACATGCAAGCTCAAGAACATGACCACCTATGCAGCACAAATTTGCAAAGAATAGAGCACTAGAACAAAAACTAATTGAACCAATGGAGGAGTGACATACCAAGGAACAATCTCCCCAAGCAGTTTTGCGAGAGGTGCTTTGTGCAAGGAGATCAAAAATCGCAGCAAAGTGAGCTAGAACTCGTGCTTGAGCTGGTTATTCGGGTTTGTGGGAGGAAGAAGAAGAGGATCGGTGCAACAATAAGTGGAGGAGGGCCACCGTGGGCCCATGAGGCAGGGGGCGCACCCTAGTGGGTAGGGCACACCCTCCACCCTAGTGGCCAGGTGGCAGCTCCCCCGCGGTGTTTTCAGTACCATAAATCCTCAAATATTCCCGAAAAAATCGTATTAAATTGGCATGGCATTTTGAGGACTTTTATTTTCGGGGTATTTTTATATTGCACGGATAATTCAGGAAACAGACAGAAAAATACTATTTTTACTTTATTTCAACTAAATAACAGGAAGTATAAAGAGGGTACAGAAGGTTATGCCTTCTAGTTTCATCCATCTCATGCTCATCAAAAGGAATCCACTAACAAGGTTGATGAGGTCTTGTTAACAAACTCATTCCGATTAACATGGAACCGGAGAAATTTCGAATAACACTATGTTAGCTCAACGGGGATATGCACATCCCCAATAATAAGAATATCATATTTCTTCTTGACACTAGGAAGTGGAAATTCAAGACCTCCAAAAATAATCGATGGAACTTTTCCAATAGAGTTGATACTATGTACTTGAGGTTGTTTCCTAGGAAAGTGTACCGTATGCTCATTACCATTAACATGAAAAGTGACATTGCCTTTGTTGCAATCAATAACAGCCCCTGCAGTATTAAGAAAAGGTCTTTCAAGAATAATAGACATACTATCGTCCTCAGGAATATCAAGAATAACAAAGTCCGTTAAAATAGTAATGTATGCAACCACAACAGGCACATCCTCACAAATACCGACAGGTATAGCAGTTGATTTATCAGCATTTGCAAAGATATTTCAATAGGTGTCAACTTATTCAAATCAAGTCTACGATATAAAGAGAGGGGCATAACACTAACACCGGCTCCAAGATCACATAAAGCAGTTTTAACATAGTTTCTTTTAATGGAGCATGGTATAGTAGGTACTCCTGGATCTCCAAGTTTCTTTGGTATTCCACCCTTAAAAGTGTAATTAGCAAGCATGGTGAAAATATCAGCTTCCGGTATCTTTCTTTTATTAGTAACAATATCTTTCACATACTTAGCATAAGGATTCATTTTGAGCATATCAGTTAATCGCATACGCAGAAAGATAGGTCTAATCATTTCAGCAAAGCGCTCAAAATCCTCATCATCCTTTTTCTTGGATGGTTTGGGAGGAAACGACATGAGTTTCTGAACCCATGGTTCTCTTTCTTTACCATGTTTCCTAGCAACAAAGTCTCTCTTATCGTAACGTTGATTCTTTTATTTTGGGTTATCAAGATCAACAGCAGGTTCAACTTCTACATCATTATCATTACTAGGTTGAGCATCATCATGAACATCATCATTAGCATTTTCACTAGGTTCATGTTCATTACCAGATTGTGTTTCAGAATCATACATAGAGATATCATTTGGATTCTCAGGTGGTTCAGCAATAGGTTCACTAGAAGTTTGCAAAGTCCTATCATTTTTCTTTTTCTTCCTTTTAGAAGAACGAGGTACATCAATATTATTTCTCTGAGAATCTTGCTCAATTCTCTTAGGGCAGACTTCAGGTTACAAAGGTTCCTGAGTCATTCTACCAGTTCTAGTAGCCACTCTAACATCATAATCATTTTTCTTACTATTCATTTCATCGAGCAATTCTTTTTGAGCCTTAAGTACATGTTCTACTTGAGCGGTAACCATAGAAGCATGTTTGCTAACAAGTTTAAGTTCACCTTTAATATTAGCCATATAATCACCCAAGTATTTAATCATATCGGAATCGTATTTCAATTGTCTACTAAAATAAGCATTAAAATTTTCTTGTTTGACAATAAAATTATCAAACTCATCAAAGCATTGTCTAGCAGACTTATAGTGAGGAATATCACCTTCATCAAATCTATAGAGAGAATTTACCTTTACTACCTGTGTCGGGTTATCAGGATCAGGAGGTTCTTCAATAGGTAATGGATAAAGATCATATGTTTCTTCAACAGGCGGTAAATTAAGACCATGTATTTCTTCAATAGGAGGTAAATTCTTAACATCTTCAGCTTTAATACCTTTTTCTTTCATAGATTTCTTTGCCTCTTGCATATCTCCGGGACTGAGAAATAGAACACCTCTCTTCTTCGGAGTTGGTTTAGGAATAGGCTCATTAATTGGAGCAGGAGCTGGCTCAGGTGGTGCCCAATTATTTTCATTTGTCAACATATTATTCAATAGAATTCCAGCTTCATCCGGTGTTCTTTCCCTGAAAAGAGAACCAGCACAACTATCCAGGTAATCTCTGGAAGCATCGGTTAGTCCATTATAAAAGATATCAAGTATTTCATTTTTCTTAAGAGGATGATCAGGCAAAGCATTAAGTAACTTGAGAAGCCTCCCCCAAGCTTGTGGGAGACTCTCTTCTTCAATTTGCACAAAGTTGTATATTTCCTTTAAAGCAGCTTGTTTCTTACGAGCAGGGAAATATTTAGCAGAGAAGTAATAAATCATATCCTGGGGACTACGCACACAACCAGGATCAAGAGAATTAAACCATATCTTAGCATCACCCTTTAATGAGAACAGAAATATTTTAAGTATATAAAAGTAACGAGATCTCTCATCATTATTGAATAGCGTGGCTATATCATTTAATTTAGTAAGATGTGCCACAATAGTTTCAGATTCATAGCCATGGAAAGGATCAGATTCAACCAAAGTAATTATATCAGGATCAACAGAGAATTCATAATCCCTATCGGGAACACAAATAGGTGAAGTAGCAAAAGCAGGGTCAGGCCTCATTTTATCTCTAAGTGATTCCTTGTTCCATTTAATTAATAGCCTCTTAAGTTCACGAATATCTCTGCAAACTAAAATAGCGGCAGAAGATTCCATATCAAAAACATAACCTTCAGGAATAACAGGCCTATCTTCATCATCACTTTCATCAATATAATCAGATTCAATAATTTCTTTCTCTCTAGCCCTAGCAATTTGTTCATCAAGAAATTCACTAAGGGGCACAGTATTATCAGGCATAGAAGTAGTCTCATCGCAAGTATCATGCATAGCAGAAGTGGCATCATCAATAACATGTGACATATCAGAACGAATAGCAGAAGTAGGTTTAGGTGTCGCAAGCTTACTCATAATAGAAGGTGAATCAAGTGCAAAGCTAGATGGCAGTTCCTTACCTCCCCTCGTAGTTGAGGGATAAATTTTTGTTTTCTCGTCTTTCAAGTTCTTCATAATGTCCAGCAGATATAAATCCCAAGTGACTCAAAGAATAGAGCTATGCTCCCCGGCAGCGGCGCCAGAAATTAGTCTTGATAACCCACAAGTATAGGGGATCGCAACAGCTTTCGAGGCTAGAGTATTCAACCCAAATTTATTGATTCGACACAAGGGGAGCCAAAGAATATTCTCAAGTATTAGCAGCTGAGTTGTCAATTCAACCACACATGGAAACTTAGTATCTGCAGCAAAGTGTTTAGTAGCAAAGTAATATGATAATATTGGTAACGTTAACAAAAGTAAAGAAAGCAGAAGTAATATTTTTGGTGTTTTCTAGTGATTGTAACAGTAGAAACGGGAAAGTAAATAAGCGTAAACCAGTATATGGAAAGCTCGTAGGCATTGGATCGGTGATGGATAATTATGCCAGATGTGGTTCATCATGTAACAGTCATAACATAGGGTGACATAGAACTAGCTCCAATTCATCAATGTAATGTAGGCATGTATTCCGAATATAGTCATACGTGCTTATGGAAAAGAACTTGCATGACATCTTTTGTCCTACCCTCCCGTGGCAGCGGGGTCCTAATGGAAACTAAGGGATATTAAGGCCTCCTTTTAAAAGAGAACCAGAACAAAGCATTAGCACATAGTGAATACATGAACTCCTCAAACTATGGTCATCACTGGGAGTGGTCCCGATTATTGTCACTTCGGGGTTGCCGGATCATAACACATAGTAGGTGACTATAGACTTGCAAGATAGGATCAAGAACACACATATATTAATGAAAACATAATAGGTTCAGATCTGAAATCATGGCACTCGGGCCCTAATGACAAGCATTAAGCATAGCAAAGTCATAGCAACATCAAGCTCAGAACATAGTGGGTACTAGGGATCAAACCCTAACAAAACTAACTCGATTACATAATAGATCTCATCCAACCCATCACCATCCAGCAAGCCTACGATGGAATTACTCACGCACGGCGGTGAGCCTCATGAAATTGGTGATGGAGGACGGCTGATGATGACGACGGCGACGAATGCCCCTCTTCGGAGCCCCGAACGGACTCCAGATCAGCCCTCCCAAGAGGTTTTAGAGCTTGGCGGCGGCTCCGTATCGTAAAACGCGATGATTTCTTCTCCTCTATGTTTTTCTCCCCGAAAGCAAATATATAGAGTTGGAGTTGGCGTCGGAGGAGCTCCAGGGGGCCCATGAAATAGGGGGCGTGCCCTAGGGGGGGGGCACCCCCACCCTCGTGGACAGGGTGTGGGCCCCCTCGTCTTCATCTTTGGCGAGGATTTTTTATTATTTTTAACTTGATGTTCCGTGGAGTTTCAGGTCATTCCGAGAACTTTTGTTTTCTGCACATAAAACAACATCATGGCAATTCTGCTGAAAACAGCGTCAGTCTGGGTTAGTTCCATTCAAATCATACAAGTTAGAGTCCAAAACAAGGGCAAAAGTGTTTGGAAAAGTAGATACGACGGAGACGTATCAGACCCCCTACCCGAGATTCGCCGGTTTTGACACCGACATTGGTGCTTTCATTGATTGTTCCTTCGATCAACGGCAATGATGTGATCCAGGGCGAGGTTTTCCTCCCCGGACAGATTCGTATTCCGCGGCTTCGTACTGCGGGCCAACTCGCTTGGCCATCTAGAGTAGATCGAGAGCTATGTCCCTGGCCATTAGGTCAGGTTTGGAAACTTGAACCATACTGCCGACATCCGCGGAGACTTGATCTTTGACGGATTCGAGCCCATGTCAGGTGCGCTGCACAGTCACGATGAGCATGATTTAGCTCTACCATTGGACAGTGCTCGGGAGATTACTCCTGTGGCTACTCCGGCCCTCAAATGGAGCAGATTGCGTCATCCGAGAACGGGTGGATGGTCCCCGCCTCGGAGGCCGTACTCTTAGTGGCGATAGAGCCGAATACTGACTTCAACTCCTACGAGACCCGTGTTTCTGAACCGTTGGATTCGTCCCCGGCCGCGGGCCCCGAACCACTTGTGTCGGTGCCTATCGAATTTGATCAGGCACCGATCTTGGAGTTTTCCTCCGCGGATATCTTTCAGCTCTCGCCCTTGGGCGATGTGCTAAACACATTGAGGTCTCTCTCCTTATCAGGAGACCCTTGGCCGAACTATGTCCGGCTAGAATGGGATGCGGACGATGAAGAAATTCGCTCGCTACCCACCACCCAGTTAGTAGCCACTATCGACGATTTAACCGACATGCTCGATTTCGACTCCGAAGACATCGATAGTATGGACGACGATGCAGGAGACGAACAGGAGCCATCGCCCATAGGGCGCTGGACAGCCACTTCATCACATGATATATACATGGTGGATACACCCAAAGAAGACAACGATGAGGAACGGGAGGATGCAGCGAAGGATAACCCCGTCGAGAAGCAACCAAAGCGATGACGCAGACGTCGCTCCAAATCCCGCCTCGGCGAACACAGCGATAACAGCGCAAGAAAGAATGAGACCCCGGTCGACTCCAAATAGCAGGATGAGCCAGCGGACGACGAACATAGTACAGAGCCACTGCTCGATCATGGCGACGCCGAGGGTAGAAATCATCAACCTATCTCCGGAGAGGAGAATAGTCAGGATGACGATATACACATCATCCCGGAAAGGAACTTGGAACAAGAGAACCTCCACAGAAGGCTTATTGCCACCGCGAGGAGTCTTAAGAAGCAGAAACAAAGGCTTAAGGTCGTGCAAAATACACTCATCAGTAGATGGAACAAAGTGCTGGACACTACTGAAAAGTACGGTGGCAGTCGCCACACAAAGATTTACCCAAAGTGCAAGCTGCTGCCCGAGTTCAATGACGAGGCTTTACAGCCTATGCAGCCGAAAAATAAAATGGCCAATCAGCCGGATCGACCACTTCGTGGCCGTGATAGGGCGGCTAACGATGTCGGATATAAGCCAGCACACGACTCACGTGAAGACTTGCTCGAAAAAGCAGGTATAACCAGGTCCATCTATGGATCTAGGAAGCGTGCCCCGGCACAGAATCAAAAGCAAACACTACAACCATCAGAACGCCACGATACATCCAAATACAGGGGTGCTGCACACCCCCTATGCTTCACCGATGAGGTACTGGATCATGAATTTCCAGAGGGATTCAAACCCGTGAACATAGAGGCATACGACGGAACGACAGACCCTGGGGTCTAGATCGAGGACTTCATCCTCCATATCCATATGGCTCGCCGAGACGATCTCCACGCCATCAAATACTTGCCCCTCAAGTTGAAAGGACCAGCTCGGCACTGGCTGAAGAGCCTCCCCGAAAATTCAATTGGAAGTTGGGAGGAGCTTGAGAATGCTTTTAGGGCTAACTTTCAAGGGACCTATGTCCGACCTCCGGACGCAGACGATTTAAGTCATATAATTCAACAGCCCGGAGAGTCAGCCCGAAAGCTTTGGAACAGATTTCTTACTAAGAAGAATCAAATCGTCGACTGCCCGGACGCCAAAGCCTTAGCAGCTTTCAAACACAGCGTCCGAGACGAATGGCTCGCCAGACACCTCGGCCAAGAAAAATCGAGGACAATGGCAGCCCTAACAAGCCTCATGACCCGCTTTTGTGCAGGCGAAGATAGATGGCTGGCCCGTAGCAGCACCAGCAACCTAGGCACATCTGAAGTCAGGGATGGCAATGGAAAACCACGACGCAGTAAAAGCAAGCGTTGAAGTAACGAAGATAGCCCAGACAACACGGCGGTAAACGCCGGATTTAGGGGCTCTCGACCCGGTCAGTGAAAAAATCCTTTCAAAGGCAACAGGGATGGACCGTCCAGCCTAAACAAGATTCTAGACAAATTATGTCAGATTCATGGCACCTCTGATAAACCTGCAAATCACACCCACAGAGAATGCTGGGTCTTCAAGCAGGCCGGCAAGCTAAAAGCCGAACACAAGGGGAGGGAGACACTAAGTGAAGAGGAGGATGAGCCTCGCCAGCAAAACACTGGATGACAGAAAAAAAATCCAACCAGAGGTCAAAACAGTGAACATGATTCACGTAACAAAAAGAAGGAGCAAACATGCACTCCGAGACATATGCTCCGTAGAGCCCGTCACCCCTAAGTTCAACCCTTGATCGGCCTGCCCGATCACTTTTGATCACAGGGATCACCTGACAAGTATCCGGCACGGAGGATTGGCTGCCTTGGTACTAGACCCAATTATCGACGGATACCACCTCACCCAAGTCCTCATGGACGGTGGCAGTAGTCTTAATCTGATATATCAGGACACAATCCGCAAAATGGGGATAGACCCAACAAGAATCAGCCAAAGCTATACTACCTTTAAAGGGATAATACCAAGCCCAGAGGCTTGCTGTACAGGCTCTCTAGTACTAGAGGTTGTATTCAGTTCTCCCGACAACTTCCGAAGTGAAAAGTTAACCTTAGACATCGCTCCATTCCGAAGCGGCTATCAAGCACTACTCGGAAGAACAGCCTTCGCTCGTTTTAATGCAGTACCACATTACGCTTTTCTTAAACTTAAGATGCCCGGTCCACGTGGCATCATCATAGTTAGCAAAATATTGAGTGTTCCTTATGTGCGGAAGAATGTGTGGCGGCTTTAGCAGCCGAACACTAAAACGGCCTCTCCAACCAGAATAAATGATTGGTCGTCAATACCGCGGACACAGCTAGACGAGTCCGGTTCACCACTAGCTGTAACAACTTAGATAAACCTGAGATTGGTTTGATGGATATACCCCCATAGGCGGTACCAGGGGCTTGCCGCATGTAAAAAGGACTATAGTTCGGCTCGACCTTACTTATCTTGAATTTTAATGGTTCATTGAGAATAACCAATTCTTCGCACGACAACATTCACCTAATTTCTTCTCTTTTACAGATGATAATCATGCTACACCCTTCCAGGATACGGCACAACAGAGACACAGGCGCAGACGTGCAGCAGGGCCCCGCTTAAAAGGTTTATTTTTAGATTAAGACCCTGTGTAAACCTTTTTTACTGTCTCTTGTTGCTTCACATCCTCCGGATACTCAGCATAACCGAGAGGGATGCTGGCGTTATTGGCATTTCGCCACGTCAAAATGATGCACGTACCTGGACACTCAGGGTTCATTATCAAGGGCGTTACTCAACCCAGTATATGTTGTAAAGACTGAATACCTTAGGGAGTGTTCGGCGTCGCGAGTTTGGCCTTATATGCATCAGCTCTGAATCATGTCTTTGGTCAAATGTTGAGTTTGACCGGCTCCCGCGTTTTGCTACCTTACGTTCCGCTCTATCGGCTAAGGTGGCACCATGAGAACTAGTGCGATTGTGCCCTGGTTCATCCGGATGAGCACCTCAGTAGAGAAAGCCGAAAACTGACTGACATGATAAAGCGCGAGACTGGTCAACCACTCGATGACTTAGCAGAATCATCGGGATTCCTCCGCATTAATGAAGGGCCGGTTTTCCTGGTCATGTACGTACGCGCCCCGGACTCGGATGAGCGCGGAAGTACCAGGGGGCTATATAGTAGCCCCATGTCAAACTCCTATGGCTAAGTGAAAGTGTTAAAGCAATATAGTCTAATTGCCTCGTTCGCCGTGCTACCACCTCCTTAATGGACCAAGACGTTGGATGAAGTGTGAATACGCGCTTTTGCAAACACCCCCGCGTTATATGTGGGGGCTGAAGCCGACGACTGCAAACTTTCAGGTTATATACATATATACATAAACGGCCGCACACGAGGCATCTTAATACTTTCAGGCAAAAGTATAAACACAACCTTTATAATTTAAATAGCATTGTTTTTACAATAGGGATACATGTCACTCGAACATGACACTCTTCGAGCACCGAGTCTCTATTAAACGAGCACCTTCCAGGACTTCTTCAAAATAGTGCTCGGATGAAACCTGGCCTACGGACGGATTGTGAGTTGCAATAGCGGTGGCCTCCATCTCTGCCCAGCATGTCTTGACACGGGCAAGATCCATCCGCCCACCTTCTATGCACGCCGACCTCTTTACAACATCGATATGCGGCACAACACCAAGGAATCGTTGCACAAGACCAAAATAACTATTCGGCCTTGGTCCTTCCGGCCGGAGATGATCCACGACAGACCTCATGGCAAGTCTGGTCAACCTATGGAGTTCGGCCCACCCACCCATTTGCTCATTTAGCGGCAGCGGACGCGCTGGAGCATTGAATTGCGACCGGAACAACTTTTCCACTTCGTGATCTTTTTGCTCTTTGAAAAACTTGGTCGCATCGGCGGCACTCGCTACCAAATCCAAGTACGCGTCTGCAGAACTCCATAATTGATCTAGAAGAGCATACTTAGGATCTCCGAACTTCATCTGCAACAAAAAGGGCTTCCCAGCCGTGATATCTCCGGCTTGACATAGCTCCTCCTTCGTCGCTCTGATTTTAGAGCGGTTTTCCTTGGCTGCTACCATGGCTTTCTCCAGGTCCTCCGTCTTTGTTTGGCTTTCCCTTTCAAGAAGCTCATTAC
Source organism: Aegilops umbellulata (assembly GCA_032464435.1). NCBI lineage: Eukaryota > Viridiplantae > Streptophyta > Magnoliopsida > Poales > Poaceae > Aegilops > Aegilops umbellulata. The sequence goes on along the minus strand of CP136054.1, from coordinate 364,804,806 downwards.
GGTCGGTGGCACCCTTCAACTCAACAGCCATCTTGGCTATTTTCTCTTTGCTCTCGCAATGCGCAGCCTATTCGGCTCTTCATTCCTCGACCACCTTTAGGTCGGCCGCATCACTCCACCCGGCTTGTTCCTTGGCTTGGGCAAGTTCCGCCCGAAGGGTCTCCACGGCGGCAGCTCCATTTGCAGTCACAACATATTATAGATACTAGCATCATGCCCCTCTTAATATACGTTGAACATCAGAGAATACATACCCTGTGCCTCGTCAAGCCGCCTGTTTACAAGCACGATGTCGGCATCCGCCGCATCAAGTTACCGCATCAGTTCGGCAAACTCTCCAGTCCGGCTAGCCGCCGGACCCTCAGCCACCTGCACATGAAGGCGGCATGATTATTACCTGGGACTATGATCCTCTGTTTGCCGCCTTTTTTGACAGCAACCAGAGTCTCAGGGGCTACTATCTGCATAGGGCACACCTGGCGTGTGCGGTACCGTCAAAAATATACATATTACTTTGCATACCTCAAAGCCTCTTAGCAGGCTCATAAAAGTTCCTGCAACCCGCTTTCGGTGGATGAAATCCTTTCAACCACCGTACCCATTAACGTACGACGTGCCTCTGAGATAGCCGCTTGCTCCAGAAGACTCATCAGTGTGTCCGGTCACGCACCGGACAACCCCGGACTTTTTTTGTTTCTCCCTTTAGGAGCTGAATAATCCGGACCTCGGGAAGCCGAAGGATTACCTTCTGGCCTTGGTGGATCAGAAGAAATCCTCTCTGACTACACCTCTGGGTCGCCCACCTCATGAGGCGGGGAGGCATGGGGAGGGGTTTCGCTCTCCATCATCTCTGGAAGAAGATCCCTCGAAGACGAACTCTGTCGGGAAGGGCTACGATCCGAACTACAAGACATACGTCTCGGTTAGTGTCCTCGGAAATAAAGTAGGATATGTTTACTATAAAGTACTTTTGTCTACTTAAAACTCGGTGCGGGGCTGATCCCCTTGCGGGCACTGTGCAGTAAGGATACCCTCCGGGGTAGGACCCCCTGACGAAGTTTTCTTCCCTCGTTTCCAAGTCTTCAGAGGCGGTCCTCTTCCTTCCTTGGGGAGAGGGGATTTTAGATTCTTCTCCCCGGTTATCCTCCTTCGCAGAGGCACTAATTCCCCCGATCTGGATGAATAATGAGTGAGGCCCGCTTTTGGCTTCTTTATTCCCCCCTTTATCTTCCCCTGATGGCGCTTGATAAGGTGCAAGCTCAAGCATTATGGCCAGTACTGGATCTGTTGAGCCTTCGGGAAGGGGGGCCGAACACCAGATCATCTTCGCCTTTTTTACCCAGTCCTAGCCAAATAGCAACTTTTCATAATGATGTTGTGATAAATAAAGAGACAACATGTTCGGCCAAAGAACTACTTACTTGGCTGTCTGGACGATAGCAGTTTAGACCCACATCCTCGGTGGTGTCCGGACACTTTATTCGTGATCCGAAGAACAATCTGTACATTTCTTCGAGCGTCACGCCGAAGAAGTGTTGAATAGTTCGCGGTCCTTCCGGGTTGAACTCCCACATACGGAGAGATCGACGTTTGCAAGGCAGGGCTCGACGAACTAGCATGACTTGCATTACCTTGACAAGGTTGACATCTCTCTCAAGGAGATCTCGGATGCGATTCTGCAATGTCGGCACATCATTTACTGGTCCCTAGTCCAGCCCCTTGTTGACCCATGACGCCAGTTGTGGAGGGGGGGGGGCGAGCAGAAGGCAGGGCGGCTACCCAGTTAGTACCTCGGGGAGCTGTGTTGTAAAACCACTCCCGTTGCCATAAGCTGGACACCTCCGGGAAGGAGCCCTTTGGCCATGGAGCATCGGCACCTTTGCTTATTATGGCACCTCCGCTTTCTGTGTGTCGCCCATTAATCATCTTCGGCTTCACATTAAAGGTCTTGAGCCATAAGCCGAAGTGTGGGGTGACGTGGAGGAAGGCCTCACACACGATGATGAACGACGCGATGTGAAGGATGGAATCCGGGGCCAGATCATGGAAATCGAGCCTGTAATAGAACGTGCGCCCTCTAAAAAGGGATCTAGACTAAAGCCTAGCCCTCGGAGGAAGTGGGAGACGAATACGACACTTTCGCTAGGTTTGGGAGTGGGAATGACCTGCCCTCGAGCAGGCAGCCTGTGCGAGATTTCGGCGGTCAGATACCTGGCTTCTCTTAGCTTCTTGATGTCCTCCTCTGTGACAGAGGAGGGCATCCACCGACCTTGAAGGTTGGATCCAGACATGATTGAAGGTCCGATGCGCCTAGCCTGAGCCTTGGGTGTTGGAACTCAAGGTGGGGGAAGGATTCGATTGAGTGCGAGAAGAAAAGGACAGGCCTTGGCCCTTTTATAAAGAGGGTGAATATCAAACATCCTCCTCGTGGCCGTTTGGAACTTGCTTAAAATCATGGAGTCATACCAACAGGCATGATTGGGTTACACATACCCGTATTGATGAGAATCCCGTGATAAGGGGAACACGATCTCTGCTTCTACAAGACGTGCCAATAAAACCGCCTCGCGAAATATGCAGTGGCATGCTGGGAGAAACGGTTCGAATAATGACCAGGCTGTGGTGTGATGTGACGCTATGAAAAGTTGTCAGCAAATTGGATTTGTGGAAATATTATTCTCTCTACGGTGGTATGCGGAATTTGTTTTGCAGAGACGGACACTATCCTTGTGTTCAAAATCTTATATGGAATATTCGGAGGAGGAACCCGCCTTGCAATGCCGAAGACAATCTGCGCGCCGGACACATCTTCATTGAAGCCTGGTTCAGGGGCTACTGAGGGAGTCCTGGATTAGGGGGTCCTCGGACAGCCGCACTATATACTTTGGCCGGACTGTTGGACTATGAAGATACAAGATTGAAGACTTTGTCCCGTGTCTGGATGGGACTCCCCTTGGCGTGGAAGGCAAGCTTGGCAATACGGATATGTAGATCTCCTCCCTTGTAACCGACTCTGTGTAACCCTAGCCCCCTCCGGTGTCTATATAAACTGGAGGGTTTAGTCCGTAGGACAACAACAATCATACCATAGGCTAGCTTCTAGGGTTTAGCTTCTACGATCTTGTGGTAGATCAACTCTTATAATACTCATATCATCAAGATCAATCAAGCAGGAAGTAGGGTATTACCTCCATCGAGAGGGCCTGAACCTGGGTAAACATCGTTTCCCCCCCCTCCTGTTACCATCCGCCTTAGACGCACAGTTCGGGACCCCCTACCCGAGATCCGCCAGTTTTGACACCGACAGTTCACATGACACCACTAAGGGAATAACAACATACATACTATCAAAATATTGAACACATATCATGTTCTCATGATTTGTCCCGTGACCTCAAGAACAAAATTAACTACTCACAAATGATAAACATGTTCATGATCAGAGGAGTATTAAATAGCATAATGGATCTGAACATATAATCTTCAAGCATATAAACCATACAGTAATCAACTACAAGATGTAATCAATACTACTAGTCACCCACAAGCACCAATCTATAGTTCCTGTAACAAGATTGAACACAAGAGATGAACTAGGGTTTGAGATGAGATGGTGTTGTTGAAGATGTTGATGGAGATTGCCCTCCCCAAGATGGGCGAGTTGTTGGTGATGATGAGGACGATGATTTTCCCCCTTCGAGAGGGAAGTTCCCCCGGCGGAATCGCTCCGCCAGAGGGCAAAAGTGCTCCTGCCCAAGTTCCGCCTCAAGACGGCGGCGCTCCGTCCCGAAAGACCTCTCCTGATTTTTTTCTAGGTAAAAATTACTTGTATAACAGAAGATGGGCACCGGAGGTGGACCGAGGAGGCACAATGCACTAGGGCGCGCCTGGGCTCCCTGGCGCGCCCAGGTGGGTTGTCCCCACCTGGTGGGCCCCCTTTGGTAGTTATTTGCTCCAATAATTCTTATATATTCCATAAAAAATCCTCGTGAAGTTTTAGCTTGTTTGGAGTTGTGCAGAATAGGTGGCCTGACGTAGATTTTCCAGGTCCAGATTTCCAGCTGCCGGAATTCTCCCTCTTTGTGTATACCTTGTAAATTATGAGAGAAATGGCATTAGAATTACTACAAAAATAATTATTATGGATAGAAACATTATAAATAACAGTAAGAAGACAAAATGAACGTATCAACCTCTGACCCCCAAAAATACTTCGCAAAAGGAAGGCCTTACTAGCCGCTATCTACTTCGCCTGATGGACCTCTTCGCGAGCACTCCGAGACTCGATCCGCGCCGCTTTAGCCTCTTGGAGAGATTTGGCGAGTTCGGATGATTGGGCTGAAGACTTCTCCTCCAAAGCCTCGCATTTGCTGATGGCATCCTTCAGCTCCTGCTCGACTTCGGCCACCCAAGCTTCGTGTTGGCGGCGGGCAGCCTGCCCGGTCTTTAGTTCTGCAGCCGCTTTGTCAGCGGCTGCCTTGTTTGCCTTCGCCCCTTTCTTGGCTTGGGCAAGGGCACCTTTGAGGGTCTCGACCTCAGTTGCACCAACTATGCCCATAATAAAAGCATTAAATGAGTTAACCTCTAAATATATATGTCATTTTTGATATATAACTGAACTAAAGCTTTTAAAACATTATACACATACCTTGCGTCTCGTCAAAGTGCTTGTTAATGCGGTCAATTTGTTCATTGGCCACCTGAAGCTTCCGATTGATTTTGGAAACTTCTGCGGCCTGGGAGGTCGCCGCTAACAGGGAAGCCTATTACAACAACAGAGGAGTATGTCAAATCTCTCGAACACTATGTGGATCCTCTATCCAGTTTCTTTCAAACCGGATAGAGCCTCAGGGGCTACTATCTGTACACAGGTGATGACCCACAAGTATAGGGGATCAATTGTAACTCTTTTCGATAAGTAAGAGTGTCGAACCCAACGAGGAGCAGAAGGAAATGACAAGTGGTTTTCAGCAAGGTAATGTCTGCAAGTGCTGAAATTGTAAGTAACAGAGTAGTTTGATAGTAAGATAATTTGTAACGATAAAGTAAGATAATAATAGAAAAAGTGCAGCAAGGTAGCCCAATCCTTTTGAGGCAAAGGACAGGCCAAAACGGTCTCTTTTGATAGGCAAAGCATTCTTGAGGGTACACGGGATTTTCATCTACTCACTTTCACCACGTTGGTTTTATTTGTGTTCGGTACTTTGACAATTTGATATGTGGGTGGACCGGTGCTTAGGTGCTGTTCTTACTTGAACAAACCTTCTACTTATGATTAACCCTCCCGCAAGCATCCGCAACTACGAGAAAAGTATTAAGAATAAATTCTAACCATAGCATTAAACTTTTGGATCGAATCGGTCCCTTACGGAATAGCGCATAAACTGGGGTGTAAGCTTCTGTCACTCTCGCAACCCATCATCTAATTGCTACTCCACAATGAGTTCCCTTAGGCCCAAATATGGTGAAGTGTCATGTTGTCGACGTTCACATGACAACACTAAGGGAATCACAACATACATACTATCAAAATATCGAACACATATCAAGTTCACATGATTACTTGCAACACGATTTCTCCCGTGACCTCAAGAACAAAAGTAACTACTCACGAATGTTAATCATGCTCAACATCAGAGGGGTATTAAATAACATATTGGATCTAAACATATAATCTTCCACCAAATAAACCATATAGTAATCAACTACAAGATGGAGATTACCCTCCCCTAGATGGGAGAGTTGTTGGTGATCATGAGGACGATGATTTCCCCTTGGGGGCGGGAAGTTCCCCCGGTGGAATAGCTCCGCCAGAGGGCAAAAGTGCTCCTGCCCAAGTTCCGCCTCCAGATGGCGGCGCTCCGTCCCGAAAGTCCTTTCCTTATTTTTCCTAGGTCTAAATGACTTATATCCCAGAAGATGGGCACCGGAGGTGGGCCTGGGTGAGTACAACCCACCAGGGCGCGCCTGGGCTCCCTGGTGCGCCTAGGTGGGTTGTGCCCACCTAGTGGGCCCCCTCTGGTACTTATTTGCTCCAATATTTCCTTTTGTTGGTATGTAAAGGTAGGTGGTAAATATTTAGCAACAATGTAATTAGCATAGTCAGCATACCAAGGAGTATTATGAGCAACATTTATTGCAGCTAACTGCTCATCAGGAAAACTATCATCAATTGGTAGTGGGTCAACAAGCACATTTTTAATCCTAGACAAATTATCAGCTATGGGGTTCTCAGCTCCTTTTCTATCAGTGATATGTTAATCAAATTCTTGTAGCAAGAGAACCCATCGAATATGTCTATGTTTAGCATCTTTCTTTTCCATAAGATATTTAATAGCAGCAAGATCGGTGTGAACAATTACTTTTGAATCAACAATATAAGATCCAAATTTATCACAAGCAAACACCACTGCTAAGAATTCTTTTTCAGTAGTTGCATAATTTCTTTGAGCACTATCTCGAGTTTTACTAGCATAATGAATAACATTCAGTTTCTTATCAACTCTTTGTCCTAGAACAACACCAACAGCATAATCACTAGCATCACACATAATTTCAAAAGGCAAGTTCCAATCAGGTGGTTGAACAATAGGTGCAGAATTTAAGGCTTTCTTGAGTGATTCAAAGGCTTCTAAACAATCATCATCAAAAACAAAAGGGATATCCTTTTGCAAAATATTCATAAGAGGCCTAGAAATTTTAGAGAAGTCTTTGATAAATCTCCGATAGAAACCAGCATGACCTAAGAAACTACGAATGACTTTGATATCTCTAGGACATGGCAGTTTATCAATTGCATCAACGTTAGCTTTGTCCACTTCAATACCTCTTTCAGAAATTTTATGGCCCAAGAAAATGCCTTCATTAACCATACAGTGGCACTTCTCCCTATTCAAGACAAGATTTGTTTTCTCGCATCTCTGCAAAATTTGGTCAAGATTGCTTAAACAATCATCAAAATACTTCCCATAGACAGAGAAATCATCCATGAAAACATCAACAATCTTTTCACAAAAGTCAGAGAATATAGCAGTCATACATCTTCGAAAGGTAGCAGGTGCATTGCATAAACCGAAAGGCATATATAAGCATAAGTTCTGAAGGGACAAGTAAAAATGGTGTTTTCTTGATCGTGATGAGAAACAGGTATTTGTAAAAAACCATATTATCCATCGAGGAAGCAAAAATGTGTGTGCTTAGATAATCTTTCTAACATTTGATCAATAAAAGGCAGAGGGTAATTATGTTTTCAAGTTGCTTTGTTCAACTTTCTAAAATCAATTACCATTCTTTTGCATGTAACAATTCTTTGTGGAATAAGTTCATTATTATCATTAGGAGCAACAGTTATACCTCCTTTCTTAGGGACGCAATGAATAGGACTTACCCATCTACTATCATCTATGGGATAGATTATACCTGATTCCAGAAGTTTTAATATTTCCGTTCTTACCACTTCTTTCATCTTCGGATTTAACCGACGTTGGTGATCAACAACGGGTTTAGCATTAGGTTCCATATTAATTTTGTGCTGACATAGAGTGGGACTAATGCCCTTGAAATTATTAAGAGTATATCCAATAGCAGCTCGGTGCTTCCTTAGAACTTTCAATAATCTTTCCTCTTCATGTTCTGGAAGGTTAGCACTAATAATAATAGGATATATCTTCTTTTCATCAAGATAAGCATATATCAAAGTGTCTGACAATTTTTTTAATTCAAACACATGATCACCTTTAGGTGGAGGAGGACCTCCTAGAGTTTCAATAGGAAAATTGTGTAAATCATTTTCTTTCATGCATATGTAAATCATTTTCATGGTCTAGAAAATATAGTTCTAGTGGATCAGTAGGAGGCACAACAATAGAAGGAAGACCAATTAATTCATCGTTACCAGGCTATTTTTCATGGAGCTTTCTACTAAACTTGGAAAAATTAAACTCATGGGACTCATCACCAAAACTAACACCGACAGTTTGTTTCTCACAATCTATTCCAGCATTAACGGTGTTCAAGAAAGTTCTACCAAAGATAATGGGACAAAAGTCATCTTGTGGGGAACCAAGAACAAGAAAATCAGTAGGGTATTTTATTTTCCCACACAAGACTTCAACATCTCTAACAATCCCGATTGGTGATATAGTGTCTCTATTAGCAAGTATAATAGCAACATCTATGTCTTGTATCTTTGCGGGTGCTATGTCATTCATAATTTCTTGATATAAAGTGTAAGGAATAGCATTTACGCTAGCATCTATGTCACATAAACCATGATAAGAATGATCTCCTATTTTAACTGAGATAACGAGCATGCCAACAACATGTCTATGTTTATCCTTTTTATTAGGTTTGGCAATTCTAGCAGCTTCTTCGCAGAAGTAAATAACATGCCCATCTACATTTTCTTCCAAGAGATCCTTAACCATATCAATACTAGGTTTTACTTTAATTTTTTCATCAGGTTTAGGTGTTCTAATATAGCTTTTGTTGACCACAGTTGAGACTTTAGCATGTTTATCATAATAGGGAAAGGTGGTTTCTCAATGTAAGCAGAAGGAACAACTGGATCAACATTATAAAGTATAGTTTCTTCTTTAACTGGTACCGGTTCTTTAATTTCTTCTTTAATAGGTGGGTGATATTTAAACCTCTTCTCTTTAGCGAGATCAACATGAGTAGCAAATGATTCACAAAAGGAGGCTACTATCTCACAGTCAAGTCCATATTTACTGCTAAATTTTTGAAAAGCATCGGTATTCATAAAAGATTTGACACAATCATACTTAAGTTTAGTACCTGACTCTTTACCTTCGTCGAGTTCCTAATCTTTAGAGTTCTGTTTAAATCTCTCCAAAAGATCCCACCGGAACTCAACAGTCTTCTTCATAAAAGAATCAGCACAAGAAGTATCAAGCATGGTTTGATTATTACGAGAAAGCCGAGCATAAAAATTCTGGATAATCATTTCTCTTGAGAGCTCATGATTGGGGCATGAATATAACATTGACTTAAGCCTCCCCCAGGCTAGAGCGATACTTTCTCCTTCACAAGGCCAAAAATTATATATATAAGTCCGATCACGATGAACTAGATGCATAGATTTTTTTTTATGGAACTCCAATTTCAATCGGTTCCAATTCTAGGATCCAATATCATCGCATAGCCTATACCATTCCAATGCTTTTTCCATAAAAGGTAAAGGGAAAACCTTTTTCATAACTTCATCTTTGGGTAAACCTGCAAGCTTGAACAATCGACAAATTTTTTCTACATATATCAAGTGCATATCAGGATGTTCGGTTCCATCTCCTGCATAAGGATTAGCTAGCAGTTGTTCTATCATACCCAAAGAAATTTCATATTCAATATTTTCAGTAGGTGCAGTAGGTTGAGGAGTAGCTAATGGTGGTTCCGGTTGAGGTGAAGATACCCCGAACAAACCCCTAAAAGGATTGTCTTCCATTCTATCAAGTGACAGTAAATTTCAGCACACTATATAAATGTTCCCTTACCAAATTCCACTTACCAAAGGCGCTTCACTCCCCGGCAACGGCGTCAAAAAATAGCTTTGATGACCCACAACTATAGGGGATCAATTGTAGCTCTTTTCGATAAGTAAGAGTGTTGAACCTGATAACCCATAAGTGTAGGGGATCGTTTGTAGCCTTCTTCGATAAATGAGAGTGTCGAACCCAATGAGGAGCTAAAGGTAGAACAAATATTCGCTCAAGTTCTATCGACCACCGATACAACTCTACTCACACTTAACGTTTGCTTTACCGGAAACAAGTATGAAACTATTTTGCAAGAGTAAAACTACGAGTACTTTGCAAGAATAAAACTACGAATAAGTTGCAAGATAATAAAAGTGGATAGCTTTTGTCAACAAGAAAGTCATTTGTCCCTAGGCAATCGATAACAAGTACCGGTAATCATTCTTGTAATTTTATATGAGGGAGAGGCATGAGCTAACATACTTTATCTACTTGGATCATATGCACTTATGATTGGACCCCTAGCAAGCATCCGCAACTACTAAAGATCATTAAGGTCATGAAACCCAACCATAGCATTAAGTATCAAGTCCGTTATCCCGTACGCAACAACACACCTACTCGGGTTTAAGCTTCTGTCACTCGCGCAACCCACCATAAGCAAATCACGAACATATTGCAACACCCTACAGCGGGGGCCCATCACATTTGCGCGATATGGAGGGCACCGTAGGACAGCACCATAAATAAAATATACAATCATACCAACCAAGATCATGATTAACCCACATGACAAAATGGATCTACTCAAACATCATAGGATAACCATAGATCATTGGGAAATAATATATGGGGCTGAGCACCATGTTTAAGTAGAGATTACAATGGAGAGAAGGGGTGTTACACCGCTGCATAGAGGGGGAGAAAGTTGGTGTTGACGGTAGCAAGATTGTTGATGTAGATCGCCGTCACGATCCTAGCCCCGGCGACACACCGACGCCACCGGGAGAGAGGGGGAGAGAGCCCCCTCCTTCTTCTTCTTCCTTGGCCTCCCCCCTAGATGGGAGGAGAGTTCCCCCTCTGGTCGATGGCCTCCATGGCGGCGGAGGGGCGGGAGCCCCTCTGAGATGGATCTCTGAGGGAGTTCTGGATTAGGGGTTATCCGAACAGCCGGACTATAACCTTTGGCCGGACTGTTGGATTATGAAGATACAAGATTGAAGAATTCGTCCCGTGTCCGGATGGGACTTTCCTTGGCGTGGAAGGCAAGCTTGGCGATATGGATATGCAAATCACCTTCCATTGTAACCGACTCAGTGTAACCCTAGCCCTCTTCGGTGTCTATATAAACCGGAGGGTTTTAGTCCATAGGACGAACAGCAATCATACCATAGGCTACCTTCTAGGGTTTAGCCTCTCTGATCTCATGGTAGATCTACTCTTGTACTACCCATATCATCAATATTAATCAAGCAGGAGTAGGGTTTTACCTCCATCGAGAGGGCCCGAACCTGGGTAAAAACATCGTGTCCCTTGTCTCCTGTTACCATCTGCCTAGACGCACAGTTCGGGACCCCCTACCCGAGATCCGCCGGTTTTGACACCGACATTGGTGCTTTCATTGAGAGTTCCGCTATGCCGTCGCCATCAGGAAGGATGCCTCGTCTCGTCTTTAAAGACGGCACTATTGCTAAGGAAGCTTTGGCTGTCGGCCAAACTCTCCGGCTAGGTTGTTTTCTTATGACCGCAAGTTCGGCCGCTGCGCCGATGATGACTTCTCGGGTCGTCAAAAGAAATCTTTACGTCAACTCGGAACTCGCCGAGCAGTTAGATCCAATGGAGCTCTCTTCCCTAAACAAGCTCTTGGATTGCATCGCCGCCTTGGGAGTCGCTACGGACTACGATCAGATTGGGTCTTAACCCGATCTGAGAGAGATTAACTCCCCCAGGTCACCCATCACATTGCAGTGGTGGAGGAACAATGCGGCGACCCCTCATCTATCTTAAGGACTAGCTATGTACGGATTCCCGAGCCCTCCAAGCCGGATACCCGCGGAGGGGAGGACGTCTCTCAAGCCCTAAACCTATAGTCAGGCAGCGGGCCAGATTCATTGGACAACATCCAAGAATCCAAACTTCCGAGTTCGGAAACTCCCTGGCCCCTGAATCTCAGATTGGGTGAGGTTTCGGATTCAATTACACACACCCACCCAAACATAGTCGATCTGTCCCAAATTAGGCAAAAGCCCAAAGAAACAGTACAGCATTATTGGGCCAGATTCCTCCTGGTAATGAACAGGATCAAGGACTGCCGCAAGGAAGACGCAATCTCATTCTTCTGCAATAATTGCACGGACAAGGGAATCCTCAACGCCATAAGTCACCATGAAATTACACGCTTCTCCGACTTGGCGTCCATAGTACGAAAGTACTGTGCAATGGAAAACGCCTGGAAAACCGAAATAAAATTTTGGGACAATCCCTCCATGAATACGAACCCAGTCCGAAATAAAAGGGTGCATTATCACCAGACGCCCGGGTTAAACACCAAAAAGCAAAAAACCCCTACATGGCATGGAACCGTACTGGAGGGATGGCTCAATGGACCCTGTAAAATTCACAGTATAGAGGGCGTCATACCAACTCATAGCCTTAGAGCATGTTGGATACTCCGGCAGGTGGCCAAAAGTGGCGAAGATCTTCTAATTCTAGAAGCCACAGAGCACCATACCAGGGATACCAGTACGGTATTAACAGTCTTCGAGACTTTCACATCAAATAATATGCGAAAATGAACACTCCGCAGCCTTGCCGAAGTCTACCACGTGGCAACAATAAACCCATGGAGTGACACGGCTATTAATTTTAATGCCAGTGACGAACCTAAAATCCGAACAGCCCGAGCACCAGCCGCATTGGTCCTCAGTCCAATAGTAGACGGCTTTCGACTCACCAAGGTACTCATGGACGGTGGCAGCGGATTGAACCTCATTTATGAGGAAACTCTTCAAAAAATGGAAATAGACTGGAACCGCATTGAGCGAAGCAGCACAACCTTTAGAGGAATAATCCCAAGTCGAGAAGCGCGCTGTACAGGAAAAATCACACTAGATGTGGTGTTCGGCACGCCGGATAATTACAGGTCCGAAGAGGTTATGTTCCAAGTGGCCCAGTTCAGTAGCGGATACCACGCTCTGTTAGGGCGGGAGGCGTTTACAATCTTCCAAGCCATACCCCATTACGGGTACATGAAGCTTAAAATGCCCGAGCCCAACGGAATCATCACTCTTTCAAGTGATCCGGACATAGCACTCCGTGCCGAAAATAAGACAGCCGCACTGGCCCTCGAGGCACTATCCGAAACCCTAGCGGCTGAGGAATTGATTGCGCTACGCTCCACGGTGAACAGGGACGATGTGATACTCGATAAAAGATCCAAGTCCACCTCCTTTAAACCGGCGGATGAAATAGTCAAATTCCAAGTCCATCCAACGGACCCTACAAAAATAGCTTCCATCGGGGCACAATTAAACCCTTATGTAGACGCCGCACTACGAGAGTTCCTACGCGAGAACTGGGACATTTTTTCCTGGCACCCTTCAGACATGCCAGGAATCCCACGCAGGCTGGCCGAGCACAACCTAAATATTCTAAAAGGATTCAAGCCAGTCAAGCAGGCTCTTCGGCGTTTCTCTGAACCTAAGAGACAAGCCATGGGAGAGGAACTAGCCAAGTTATTGGAGGCCAGATTCATTAGAGAAATAAAACATCCGGACTGGCTAGCAAACCTGGTGATCGTACCAAAGAAGGACAAATCCTGGCGCGTGTGTGTCGATTTTAAGGACCTCAGCATGGCTTGCCCAAAGGATCCCTTCCCCCTCCCCCGCATCGATCAAATTATCGACGCTACCGCAGGGCACGATTCATTGTGTTTCCTCGACGCATACTCCGGCTACCATCAAATTAAGATGGCAGAGCCAGACCAAGCCACAACAGCATTCATCACACCATACGGCCCCTTCTACTTCAACACAATGCCCTTCGGGTTCAAAAACGCCGGCGCAACATATCAACGCATGATTCAGACATGTCTGGCAAACCAAATCGGCAAAACAGTGGAGGCATACATAGATGACATGGTCGTCAAAACCAAACATGTCGAATCTCTAGTAGACGACTTGAGGCTCACATTCGATAACCTCCGAACATATGACATCAAGCTCAACCCGGAAAAATGCGTTTTCGGCGTACCAGCCGGAAAGCTCTTGGGCTTCATCATATCCGGCAGGGGAATTGAAGCAAATCTGGCCAAGATCTGAGCTCTGTCACAATTGGATACCCCAAGGGACCTCAAGCAATTACAAAAATTGACTGAATGCATGGCGGCTCTAAGCCGCTTTATCTCGCGCCTTGAAGAAAAGGCATTACCCCTTTATCGCCTCCTCCGGCGCACCGAACACTTCGAGTGGACGGATGCCGCCACAGCCGGGCTGGAAGAAATAAAAGCCATATTGGCAACTAACCCAGTCCTGTCCGCGCCAAACATCGGCGAACCAATGCTTTTATACATTGCGGCAACTCATCAAGTTGTGAGCGCAGTGCTCGTCGTCGAACGAGAAACGGACGGGCATAAATTCCCCCTTCAAAAGTCGGTTTACTATGTATCCACTATCCTTACTCCATGCAAGTCACGGTACCCGCATTATCAAAAGATAGCGTACGCGGTATTCATGGCATCCCGGAAGCTGTGACACTACTTTCAAGAGTGTTCGATAATGGTAGCCTCGGAAGTGCCACTTAATGATATTATAAACAACCGCGACATGACGGGCCGGATTGCCAAATGGGCCATTGAGCTCCTCCCGTTCGACATAACTTACAAGCCACGGCGAGCTATTAAGTCGCAAGTATTGGCCGACTTCGTCGCCGAATGGACGGAAGCCGAACTCCCTAAAGAGTACGGCACATATTCCAACTGGATTATGCACTTCGACGGCTCCAAAATGTTGGCCGGTCTGGGGGCTGGCGTCGTTTTGTCGTCCCCAATAGGAGATACAGTTCAATACGTACTCTAGATAATGTATACGGACTCCAACAACGCAGCCGAATATGAGGCCCTTCTACATGGTCTCCGGATGGTAGTATCCATGGGCATTCAACGCTTAGAAGTGCGTGGGGATTCGAACCTCGGGATATCCCAAATAAATGGAGACTTTGATGCCAGGGATCCGAAAATGGCAGCTTATCGCAATGCCGTCCTAAAAATGTCAGCTCGGTTCGAGGGGCTCAAATTTCACCATATAGCCCGGGAAAACGATCAGGTGGCAGATGCCCTGGCACGCATCGGCGCAAAACGCGATGCCATCCCTCCCAACATCTTCTTGGAGAGGCTGTTCAAGCCATCCGTAGTATGGGAAGGGGAACCCGACAATAACAGCCCGGACCCAACCGCACTGCCCGATACCGAACACTCTGACATAATTGGAGGCTCTGCCAACGAAATAACATCTTCAGCCCACGTAATAATGGCCGTCATCGCCCTGTGGACAGAACCATACCTAGCCTACCTAACTAGGCAGGAACTCCCCGAGGACCAAAACGAGGCACGCTGCATAGTGCGGCAATCTAAAGCCTATAAAGTCCATGAGGGAGAGATTTATAAGAAAAGCACCACCGGAGTCCTTCAAAGGTGCATCTCCGAAGAGGAAGGGCAGAATCTTCTGGCAGAAATTCATGCCGGACTCGGCGGCCACCACGCTGCAGCTCGAGCCCTAGTAAGCAAGGCCTTCCGTACATGCTTTTATTGGCCGACGGCCCGGGCAGATGCTCAGGACTTAGTCCAACGCTGCGTTGGTTTCCTGCTTTTTGCAAACCAAAGCCATATGCCACCCACCGCCCTCAAAACTATCCCCATCACCTGGCCCTTTGCGGTCCGGGGGCTTGACATGGTTGGACCCCTCAAAGGAGGAACCCACAAGCACAAATACTTACTGGTCATGGTGGATAAGTTCACCAAATGGATAGAAGCCAAGCCTGTTAAGACGGCCGAATCCGGACCGGTGATAGACTTCATATCCGGGTTCATACACCGTTACGACGTCCCCCACAGCATCGTCACTGACAACGGAACGAACTTTACGGCCGACGAGGTACAACTCTGGTACAAAAACATGGGCATCAAGCTCGATTATGCTTCAGTCTATCACCCACAAACTAACGGTCAGGTCGAGCGAGCAAATGGTCTTATCATGGGCGGCATCAAACCCAGATTAGTGCGGTCCCTCAAGGAATCTAACACGCACTGGGTAGAGGAGCTCGACTCCGTACTCTGGGGGCTGCGGACCACGCCGAGTCGCACTACCGGATACACACCATTCTTCATGGTATACGGCACAGAGGCGGTTCTGCCCTGCGACATAATTCATGACTCACCTCGAGTGCGCATGTACGAAGAAAGAGAAGCCAAGCTCGATCGGCAGGACAGTTTGGATGCCCTAGAGGAGGAACATGACATGGCTAAAGCCCGTTCTGCATTCTATCAACAACAGGATCGAAGATACCAAAGCAGAGAAGCGCGGGCCAAAACTTACAATATTGGCGAGTTAGTTCTACGCCTGCCGGATAAGAAAAAGGACAAACTCAAGCCCAAGTGGGAATGTCCCTTCATTATTGACCAAGTCCTGACCGGTGGAGCGTACCGTCTGCGGGATGCATCTGATAATCGACTCGAGCTGAACCCACGGAACGCAGCCCGACTCCGAAGATTCTACGCCTAACGCCAGACTCTGTGTTCGTCTCCTTCCTCTGTCCATTTTTTATACACTATCTGTCTTATATTTCTCTCCTTCTCCCCTTCTTTTCTCTCACAGACTTCAAGGGCCCATTTGTGCCTTGTTTGCACATAACTGACGTGCTATCCGCGCTCATTATACCTGGGGGCTTCTTTAACAGAAGCTTATTCATACGGGCTTCATGCCCAACACATGTGTTATACTTCTGCATGTACCCTTTATTCACCATTATATGCATCGATATGACTTAAGTTTTGGCCAAGCTGGGTTGCCTGGCTCTTGCATTTATGCCCTACGTTCCCGTTAATTCGGCTAGGGCATAAGGGGAGCACCTTTGCGATTGTTACTGTCGGGTCAGCCGGATGTGTACCTTAGACTGGGTGAAGCCGAAAGCTAGCGTTCTTAAGGGAATATTTGGTCGGTGAACTAAAGACGATTTCTCACTTATTTACTTATGCGCCCCCAGATGTTTTTCCTGCGTCTCTTTTCGCAGTCCGGACATGCACTTTAGGGCATGCCTCCCAGGGAAAGGAACCCCTAACAGAACTATTCTCCCTGGAAGATGTTTCTTACTAACCATGTAATATAACATAACTAGTTGGGCACTTGTCTGTTCAAGCGCTAATGACCCCTACACCTTGTCTCCATGCGTGCCCCGGTTCTTACATAACCGAGAGGGTATTCGGATACACTCCGGACCATCGAGTCCCGAGGGTGAAGCGGAAAGGTCCGCCATGACAAATGATCGACAATCCTGCTAGAAGACAGTATACATGTCACTTTAAATTACATAGTCAATTTGACTGGTTAAATTCCTCTTCAATACCATCCAATAGGATGTCTAGTCTACAGTCCTATTGGGAATACTTTGCGGCCAATTCTACTTGGTTGCACACTAAGCTCACAGGGATCTCCTTCCCATCGGGCCCCACAGGTCCGACCTCGGCCATATGGTTTGGGTCAGCCTTCGTGTACCGCGTCTTTACCATGGCCCAGGCTTCCTTGGCACCTTGACGGCAGGCCGATATCTTCCATAATCGGAAGTGCCGCCGCGCTCCCTTCAGCTTCTTCGCAAGCTCTCCAAGTCCTTCGGGCATGGAGACGGATGGCCACAAGGCCTGGGCGACGCCTTGCATCACCTGCCGAACTCGTTCGTGTACTTGTGAGAGCTCGGGAAGAAGGTCACCCGTAGAACCGGGCATTTCCTCTACAGGACGACCTATCAGCATACCTACAGACATAACTCTATCAGTCGACTTCCTCGTCGAACTCTTTTTCGAAGTTCGTTCAAGCACTTACTATAAATGCCGCGTCGAAGCCGCCAATTCTCCTTAATGGAGTCCGACAGTTGGGCACGAACATCCTTTAGTTCCATGCCCTGCTGGGTGTTGGCATCTAGGAGATCATTCTTCTCCTGCCTCACCTTTGTAAGCACGCTCTCACCAGCCTTTAGCTGGCGTAGGAGTTGTTACTTATTCGGATCTACTCCGGCGCCATCTGCAATTTTATTGTCAGATTTGCATACACGCCGCACTTTACATGATACTTATCATTTGAAGCATATAGTACCAGAGGGGGTCTTCTTGAGTGTCGGGGTTAATGACCACGGGTAGCCTAGCCGGCTCCCTTTGGCACTTCAATCTGGCCTCCAAGGAACCAAGACGTTGGGCCGCCTTCCCTCTGCCGACTGCCTCTCAGGTCGAATGTCAGAAGGCGGACCGGCCTCCACCTTCACGAAGAAAGACGCGGGAGGGCCATCTCCGAGAAGCCAGCCTCGAGAAGGCCGACTCCAAGAAGCCGGCTCCCGCGGCACGGTCAAGATCGTACCCTCGAAGCCCGCAACCACATAACGGTGATGGGACGGGGCGTGGCTACAGTGAAGCCTGCCACCCCTGAAACCCGGAGCACGTCTGGCACAGTGCGCCGTACGGGGTAGCCCTGTCCCGTCCGGCGCGGCACTATCGCCATGATGCCTACAGCGCCTTCCATGGCGGGCTGTCAGCGCAGCCCACGGGCGGTGGGCCCCTTTGGGCAGAGAGACACCCGAAGGCGGCCAGGCCTCCCCCAGTCGGCCCAAGACATGGCCGGCTTTCCCAAGCCGGCTCGATCCTTCCCTCGAAGGAGGCGCCCCATTAAGAAGACAAGACGACGTGAGGCTACAGTGATCGCCCACCAGGCGGCGGCACTGTAGCCACGCTTACCTCGACAAAGCCCTCATCATCAGGATTGAGGCAACAGTAACCAGCCACCGGCAGAGCCCTAGGCCGTAGGGCCTGCCTGTCGACCAAGATGCCGGCAGCCGGCGGGCCCCGGCAATCGGCGTAGAAGCCGGCGAGCGTAGACGCTGACGGCTGGGACCCGCTCCCAGCCGGATTACCATTGTACCCCCGGGGGATAGGCCTATATAAACCCCCTGGGGCACCCATGCAAAGGGTTGATCTCATCTAGGTTATCACACACAGAGAGAGGAGTAGAGCTAGACTTGCCCTTCTTTTTCCTCTCGCCAAACAGCTCAAGGAGCGCTTTCTAGTTACCTGTTCACTGAGTGATTACGCGGAGACCCCGCAGAGCAGCAGTAGGGGTGTTATCTCCACGGAGAGCCCCGAAGCTGGGTAAGATTCGTCGGCGTGCATGTCTTCGCCTCATCCCGCTTCCAGCCACCGGCGGCGTCTTACTGGCTCCCACACAGATAAGCCACCCGTTGGCATATGTCGCACCAACCACCCGACATTGAGCTCCCCTGCTGCGACTAGTGCGGCCTGAAGTTGGGCTTTGCACTCTTCTAGCTCATGGGACAGTTGGGTATTCTTTTCTGTAAGAACCTGCATAACAAATGATCCTTAAATCAGTTATTCTAAATGTTTCAAGTCTCAGGGGCTACTGGTATATATAATCACCAAATTTTCTCACCCGTATGTCCTTTACATACTGCTCCGTGGCTCTGGCTAGACCATTTTGAGTAGCACGGAGGTATGCATATCCCGAGTTGAAGGCATCCAATGCCTCTTGGGAGAAACAAGCGTCGCAAAGAACTGTCCAGCGACGCCTATGGTTCATGGCACTCTCCACCTTGGAATTGGAGGCGGATAGCCTGTCCACATCCTCTGTCGGAGGAGCGTCCGGCTCGTGCCTCGTATTTGCCTCCGCTTCCGGCCTTGGGGCCTGGCCGGTGGAGGCACGATTGGCACCCTCTCCGAATATAGTCTGGCGAGCGCTCTTTTTCCTAAAGAAAGCACGAGCGTTAGTATGCCTCTGAGAATAATATCTCGGAATGAGACGGTGCGCCTTACCGCTGCGCCGGTGTCTCAATCTGGACTGCGTGTCTTTTCAGCCTGCCTGCCCTCGCGGCCCCTTGTTGGCTAGTCGCCGCAGGCTCGGTATTCCGCCTCAAGGTCCACCCCTGCAAAACACTGTTGGTATACGGTAATCAAAAATATGCGAGGACGGATCCTTTTCGAAGTGCTAGGACTTTGGTCTCAGTTACCTGCGAGGCTGGAAGTAGCCCAGGATAATCGGCCGTAATAGCCACCAAGGCATTGTCATTGCTCAATTGGTAAAATACCCCATCGATCAGCTCCACAGATATGTCTGGATCCTCTTGGGAGGCCGGGTCGAGGGACCGTTCTGGATCCTCGGGTTGTGGGGAAGGGCTGTTTATTTCCCTCACGGCCTTATGCAACTCCTGCATTGAAATCGCAAGATGAAATACTTAACTACGGGAATATGGAGCGGCTGGGCAAGAAGAAGTATCAACTTACCCAGCTCGGAGGATTCTACATAGAAAATCCGCCCTGTGGATTGACACGGAGGAATTCCTCCTCTTCTCCTTTGTACAAAGTGGACAAGATCTTTACTAGAGTAGCAACCGATTCCGGCCCCTTACAACCGCAGCGGGTGGCGTCATTCTCCCCGTTGAAATCCCACATGGGGTGGCCTCTATATTGAAGCGGCTGCACCCCCCACATAATGCATATGGCCATGACCTCAATCATGGTCAATCCGGATTGAGCTAGCGACCTTATCCGGCTCATCAGGTAAAGAACGTCCCTGTCGTCTTCCTCCTGAGGGCTCCGTGGACGCCAGCTCAGCCGCTTCTTCAAAGGAGCATTGACGAACTCAGGAAGGCCGATCCGAATAGGATCCGGGAGGGGGACGTCTTCAACATAAAACCATTCGGAAGGCCAGTCTTTAGACGTCTTCTTTGGGGTTCCATATAGGTATCCGGTCCCGGCGATGCGCCACACTTCGGCTCCGCCCACTTGATATAGTGACCCCTTCTGAGAACGGGGCACAAGGCAGAACAACTTCTTCCACAGCGCGAAATGAGCCTCGTAGCCCAAAAATAGCTCGCAAAGGGCTACGAAGCCCGCGATCTGCAATATGGAGGCAGGCGTAAGGTTGTGCAACTGGAGGCCGTAGAACTCCAGGAGCCCCCGGAGAAACGGATGAATTGGAAATCCGAGCCCTCTTATCAAATGAGGGACAAGGCATACCCGCTCTCCCTTGGAGGGATTGGGAAGGCTCTCTGCTTGCTCTCCACCATTATAGGTGGCGAGCTCGGCTCGAACCGGGACCATGTATGCTGGGGGAAGAAATCCCTTGGTCTGAAGCATCACTAGTTTGCTGTGCGGGACGGAACATCTCTCCCAATATCCAGGCTTGGGGCTGGGGGAGCGAGAGGAGGAGCTGCTCGACCGGCCATGATGGAATGGATCTCTGTCGGATGCGCTCCGATGAATGCTTGCTAAGGGAGGATGGTGTAATTTGGATTTGAATCCTCGTCTCTTTAATAGGCAGCTCATTCACATAGCTGGGGGGTAAATGTAAAAACACCCTGGCTCTTCACATTCGCTCGACGCATGGAAAGTGGCCATTATTAGGCGTGGAAGCCAAGGAGCGCAACATTCACGAGAAACCAGACACTATTTAACAAGTACACGGACCCGCCTTGCAATGCCGAAGACAATCTGCACGCCAGACTCATCGTCATTGAAGCCTGGTTGGGGGGCTACTGAGGGAGTTCTGGATTAGGGGCTATCCGGACAGCCGGACTATAACCTTTGGCTGGACTGTTGGATTATGAAGATACAAGATTGAAGACTTCATCCCGTGTCCGGATGGGACTTTCCTTGCCGTGGAAGGCAAGCTTGGCGATACGGATATGCAAATCTCCTTCCATTGTAACCGACTCTGTGTAACCCTAGCCCTCTTTGGTGTCTATATAAACCGGAGGGTTTTAGTCCATAGGACAAACAACAATCATACCATAGGCTAGCTTCTAGGGTTTAGCCTCTCTGATCTCGTGGTAGATCTACTCTTTTACTACCCATATCATTAATATTAATCAAGCAGGAGTAGGGTTTTACCTCCATCGAGAGGGCCCGAACCTGGGTAAAAACATCGTGCCCCTTGTCTCCTGTTACCATCCGCCTAGACGCACAGTTCGGGACCCCCTACCCGAGATCCGCCGGTTTTGACACCGACAATCTCCCTCTCTGTTCTCTTCTGTTTGGCGTTCTTCTGATCTTGCCAAAAACCGTTTCTTATATTCCAGGAGATCCGTAACTTCGATTGCGCTGAGATTTTAACACGATTTTTTTCGGATATAAGTTTCCTTGCACCCAAAGTAGAGTTCCAACCGACGTACGAGGTGAGCACAACCCACCACCGTGAGCCAGGCTCCTCTGGCGCGCCCTGGTGTCTTGTGGGCTGTGTGGGCCTCCGTTTGCGGTGATTTCAACTCCCAAAAATCACATATATTCCAAAATAATTCTCCTTAAAATTTTATTGCATTTGGACTTCATTTGACATGGATTTTCTGCGATACAGAAAACAGGAACTGGCACTGGATCAATAGGTTAGTCCAATCAATCATATAAAGAGTTGCCAAAAGTATGTGAAAGTTGTATAGTGTTGGCATGAAACAAAAAAGTTATAGATACGACGGAGACGTATCAGCATCCCCAAGCATAATTCCTGCTCGTCGTCGAGTAGGTTAATGGTAAAAAAGATAATTTTTGATGTGGAATGCTACCTAGCATAAACTTGATCATATGTCTAATCATGGCATGAATATTAAGACATAAATGATTCAAAGCTATAGTCTATAATTTGACATAAAGACATCAATACTCAGGCATCCCAACAAACAATCATGTCTTTCAAAATATCAATGCTAAAGAAATCTATCCCTATAAAATCATATAGTCTTGTCATGCTCTGTCTTCTTAACACAAAGTATTTATCATGCACAACCCCGACGAAAAGCCAAGCAATTGGTTCATACTTTTTAACGCGCTTCAGCTTTTTCAACCCTCACGCAATACATGAGCGCAAGCCATAGATATAGCACTATGGGTGGAATAGAGTATGGTGATAGGGGTCAATGTAGAGAAGACAAAAAGTAAGAAAGTCTCACATCGACGCGGCTAACCAATGGGCTATGGATATGCCCATTAATTGATATCAACGTGAGGAGTAGGGATGGCCATGCAACGAATGCACTAAGAGCTATAAGTGTATGAAAGCTCAATATGAAAACTAAGTGGGTGTGCATCTAATCCTATAATGAAAAGTTCCCACTAGTATATGAAAGTGACACCATAGGAGACTCTCCATATGAAAAACATGGTGCTACTTTGAAGCACAAGTGTGGTAAAGGATACTAACAATGCCCTTTCTCTCTTTGTTTATTTTTCTTTTTCTTTTTTCCTTTTTTTTCTTTCTCTCATTGTTCCGAGTCTCACCCCGACTTGTTGTGGAATCATAGTCTCCATCATCCTTTCCTCACTGGGGCACTGCTCTAAAAATGAATAATGATGATCTTCACACCTCTATTTACTTATAACTCAAAAGAAATAAATATTAAAACTCGATACCTATGACAAAGTATGACTCTATATGAATGCCTCTGGCAATGTACCAGGATGTGCAATGATCTAGCGTAACATGTATGAAAAATGATGAATGGTGGCTGAGCCACAACTACAATGTCAGCTATATGATCATGCAAAGCAATATGACAATGAATGCTTAAGTCATCAAACAGAAGCGGTGGAAGTTGCATGGCAATATATCTCGGAATGGCCATGGAAAAGCCATCGTAGGTAGTTATGGTGGCTGTTTTGAGGAAGATATAATAAGGCTTATGTGTGATAGAGTGTATCATATCACGGGGTTTGGATGCACCTGCGAAGTTTGCACCGACTCTCGATGTGAGAAAGGGCAATGCATGGTACCGTGAGGCTAGAAAATTGCAAAAAGTTAAGAGTGCGCATAATCCATGGACTCACATTAGTCATAAAGAACTCATATACTTATTGTAAAAGTTTATTAGCCCTCGAAGCAAAGTACTACTACGCATGCCCCTAGGGGGATAGATTGTAGGAAAAGACCATCGCTCATCCCCGACCACCACTCATAAGGAAGACAATCAATAATAAATCATGCTCCTACGTCATAGCATAACGAGAGACTCTACGTGCATGCTTCGGCAATCACAAACCTTAACACCAATATTCTTACTAACCACAACCGTTTACTAGTACCTCCCACATATTCCATCTCTATATCGCAAAACTATTGCAAGGAATCAAATATATCATATTCAGTGATCCATAAGTTTTATGTATGATTTTATGACTAACCATGCAATTGACCAACTTGACTCTCTAAATAGATCTGAGTGAAGCAAGATAGTTTAATTCTTTCTACAAAAGACCATGCTCTAACAAATATAAGTGAAGCAAAAGAGCATTCTAAAAACAACGGTTTTCTATGTGAAGAGAAACAGGCATTCCAAACTTCAAATGATATAAGTGAAGCACATGAAGCATTCTATAAAGCCATACTCAAAAGATATAAGTGAAGTGCAATGAGCATTCTATACATCAAACAAGGACTATATCATACCATCATGGTGCATAAAAAAATGAAAAATAAACACAAAAGACGCTCCAAGATTCAAACATATCACATGAACGAAACGAAGACGAAAACATAACATACCGATACTTGTTGAAGAAAGATGGGATGCCTTCCGGGGCATCCCCAAGCTTAGACGCTTGAGTCTCCTTGAATATTTGCTTGGGGTGCCTTGGGTATCCCCAATCTTGAGCTCTTGCCTCTCCTCCTTCTCCTCATATCGAGACCTCCTCGATCTTTGATCACTTCATCCACACAAAACTCAACAGAAAGGTCAGTAAGATCCGTTAGTATAATAAAGCAAATCACTACTCTAAGTATTGTTGCAAACCAATTCATATTTTGTTTTTGCATTGTAGCTACTATAATATAACTTTTTCATGGCTTATAACACTGATAGAATCGATAGTTTCATCAAAACAAGCAAAACAATGCATAAAAAACAGAATCTGTCTTAAACAGGACAGTCCGTAGTAATCTGAAAATTCACCATACTTACTCCAAAAATTCTGGAAAAATTAGGAAAAATAAGATTTTGTATATCAAGACTGTGGAAAAAGTTTCAGAAGCTTTCGACGTTCCAGTAAAAAATGGAAAATCGCAAGCTACAACCAAAGTTTCTATTTTGGCACCGCACATACCAACAAGCAATCTACTCATCCTAAAGGCAAATCCTGGCACATTAGTTTTATAATACAATGGATTTGTACAAGGGGATAATTATTTTTGCTGAGAAGTTTCTGCAATTCAAGATTCACAAAGTTTCCATGGGCAAGAACAAAGTTCAAGGCATGCTCCCGCTTCCACGGTGCTCGTCTATCTCACTTTCACTTTTCATTTTGTGAAGTTTTAGGTTCCCCTCTATATTTTTTTATGTTTTAAAACTTTATAAAAGCACTCAACAGAAATAAATGACTCTCTAAAACTTCCGGGTTGTCTCCCTGGCAGCGCTTTCTTTAAAGCCATTAAGCTAGGCATAAAGTGCTCAAGTAATGGATCCACCCGGATCCCAAGGTATATCAAAGCCAATTTTAATTAACAATGATTTGGCATTTAGTAGTGAGCACAAAGCAACATATATCAAGTAATGACGAAGTCTAACTCTCTTCCTATGCATTGGCATGTCATACAAGAACAATTCATGAAAATCAAGTAAAGGCCAATACATAGCATAAGCAGTTTCTTGCAATTTTATTGTGTTGGAAACATAGAGAGGCGGAGATGTAGTTCCTCTCTCATAATAATTGCAAGTAGGAGCAACAAGCACATGCATATTATATTCATAAAAATCATCATGTGTAATGGTAGAATGCAACCCATCAATATAATCCTTAATAAGAGCAAACTTCTCCGATATAGTGTAGTTTGGAGAATTCAAAAAGATAATAGGACTATCATGCGTGGGTGCAATAGCAACAATGTCATTCTTAACATAAGGAACTATAGCAAGTTCATCTCCATAAGCATAATTTAAATTAGCATCATGGCTACAAGCATAGCAAGCATCATCAAAAAGGGATATTTCAAACGAATCAATGAGATCATAGCAATTATCATGGCATTCATCGTTCGGTAAGAACGAAGGGAAATTAAACAATGTATGAGTTGAATAGTTACTCTCATTAGAAGGTGAGCACGGGTGATCAATCTGCTCTTCCTCCTTTTGTTCTTCGCTCTCCTCCTCATTTTTTTCATCCAACGGGCTCACAATATCATCAATTTCTTGTTCCATAGACTCCTGCAAAATATTAATATCTTGTTGGACAGCGGAGGTATTCTCAATAAATATATCAACATCAGAATTGTATTTGTAATTATCATAGCAATATTTAAGG
Organism: Aegilops umbellulata; assembly: GCA_032464435.1. NCBI lineage: Eukaryota > Viridiplantae > Streptophyta > Magnoliopsida > Poales > Poaceae > Aegilops > Aegilops umbellulata. The sequence continues at coordinate 364,778,763 of CP136054.1, read as the reverse complement.
ATAGCAAAATTCTCAGGTCTATCAACTGAATCATCAAAATTTCAAACTTTTCAAACAAAGATTCAATTTCATAAGCAACCTTAAAAGCAACAAATTCTTATATTCATTCCACATCATAGTAATCATATATACCTCTAGCATAAGAAGCCAAGGTTTAATTATCAATAAATTCACATGAAAAGGGAAGATGCGGAGCGTTCATGAGCAACAAGTATAATCATATCTCAAGCATATATAGCTCCCGAGCATACCAATGCAACATATGAATTTGATCCCATAACAATTTCCCTTTATGAGTCAAGCGATAATCCCTAGAGTATTTACGTTGATCCAACGTTACTCCCATTATATAGTTGAATGGGGTTTTCTCAGGATTATCAAAGTAGTGCATAATATCTTTCATATAACGAGCATCGAGGGTTTTAGGAGGTTCCCCATCTCCATGAGTAGCAAGTACCACTAATGTTTTTGGTGTTTCGTGTTCCATATCATAACTAAAGATAGATAACAACTTAGAACAGCAAATAAAATCTACTTAGTGATAAAGAAAACAAGCACACACGAGAATATTCACCCCACGCCATTGCTCCCCAGCAACGGCGCTGGAGAAAGGTCTTGATAACCCATAAGTGTAGGGGATCGTTTGTAGGTTTCTTCGATAAATAAGAGTGTCGAACCCAATGAGGAGCTAAAGGTAGAACACATATTCCCTCAAGTTCTATCTACCACCGATACAACTCTACTCACACTTGACGTTTGCTTTACCGGAAACAAGTATGAAACTATTTTGCAAGAGTAAAACTACGAGTACTTTGCGAGAATAAAACTATGAATAAATTGTAATATAATAAAAGTGGATAGCTTATGTCAAAAAGAAAGTCATTTGTCCCTAGACAATCGATAGCAAGTACCCGTAATCATTCTTGTAATTTTATATGAGGGAGAGGCATGAGTTAACATACTTTCTCTACTTGGATCATATGCACTTATGATTGGACTCCTAGCAAGCAACCGCTACAATTAAAGATCATTAAGGTCATGAAACCCAACCATAGCATTAAGTATCAAGTCCTGTTTATCCCATACGCAACAACCCACCTACTCGGGTTTAAGCTTCTGTCACTCTCGCAACCCACCATAAGCAAATCATGAACGTATTGCAACACCCTACAATGGGGGCCCCTCAAATTTGCATGAGACGGAGGGCACCGTAGGACAGCACCATAAATAAAATATACAATCATGCCAACCAATATCACCATTAACCCACAGGACAAAATGGATCTACTCAAACATCAAAGGATAACCATAGATCATTGGGAAATAATATATGGAGTTGAGCACCATGTTTAAGTAGAGATTACAGCAGAGAGAAGGGGTGTTACACCACTGCATAGAGGGGGAGAAAGTTGGTGTTGACAGTAGCAAGATTGTTGATGTAGATCACCGCCATGATCCTAGCCTTGGTGGCACTCCGGCGCCACCGGAAGGGGGGGAGAGAGCCCCCCTCCTTCTTCTTATTCCTTGGCCTCTCCCTAGATGGGAGGAGAGTTCTCCCTCTGGTCCATGGCTCCATGGCGGCGGAGGGGCGGGAGCCCCTCCGAGAATGGATCTCCCTCTCTGTTCTCTTCTGTTTTGCGTTCTTCTGATCTGGCCAAAAACCGTTTCTTATATTCCGGGAGATCCGTAACTCCGATTGCGCTGAGATTTTAACACGGTTTTTTTCTAGATATAAGCTTCCTTGCACCCGAAGTAGAGCTCCAACCAATGTACGAGGTGAGCACAACCCACCACTGCGAGCCAGGCTCCTCTGGCGCACCCTGGTGTCTTGTGGGTTGTGCGGGCCTCCGTTTGCGGTGATTCCAACTCCCAAAAATCACATATATTACAAAATAATTCTCCATAAAATTCTATTGCATTTGGACTTCATTTGATATGGATTTTGTGTGATACAAAAAACCTGCAAAAAATAGGAACTGGAACTGGGCACTGGGTCAATAGGTTAGTCCAATAAATCATATAAAAGGTTGCCAAAAGTATGTGAAAGTTGTATAATATTGGCATGAAACAATAAAAAAATATAGATACGACGGAGACATATCAGAACCCAACGAGGAGCAGAAGGAAATGACAAGTGGTTTTGCTACCTCTTGAGCACTGCGTTGGTTTTCCCTTGAAGAGGAAAGGGTGATGCAGTAAAGTAGCGTAAGTATTTCCCTCAGTTTTTGAGAACTAAGGTATCAATCCAGTAGGAGGTCACGCTCAAGTCCCTTGCACCTACAGAAACAAATAAGAACCTTGCAACCAACGGGATAAATGGGTTGTAATCCATTCACGGTCACTTACGAGGGTGAGATCTCATAGAGATGATAAGATAATATTTTTGGTATTTTTATGATAAGGAGTAAAAGTAAAGAAAGCAAAGTAAACAGTAATGGAAATAACAGGAGATTAATATGATGGAAAATAGACCCGGGGGCCATAGGTTTCACTAATGGCTTCTCTCAAGAGCATAAGTATTACAGTGGGTGAACAAATTACTGTCGAGCAATTGATAGAATTGAGCATAGTTGTGAGAATATCTAGGTACGATCATGTATATAGGCATCACGTCCGTGGCAAGTAGACCGACTCCTGCCTGCATCTACTACTATTACTCCACACATTGACCGCTATCCAGCAGGCATCAAGAGTATTAAGTTAATAAGAACGGAGTAACGCTTTAAGCAAGATGACATGATGTAGAGGGATAAACTCATGCAATATGATATAAACCCCATCTTTTTATCCTCGATGGCAACAATACAATACGTGTCATTTCCCCTACTGTCACCTGGATCGAGCACCGCAAGATTGAACCCAAAGCTAAGAACTTCTCCCATTGCAAGAAAGATCAATCTAGTAGGCCAAACTAAACTGATAATTTGAAGAGACTTGCAAACATAACCAATCATACATAAAAGAATTCAGAGAAGATTCAAATATTGCTCATAGATAATCTTGATCATAAACCCACAATTCATCGGTCTCGACAAACACACCGCAAAAGAAGAGTTACATCGAATAGATCTCCAAGAGAATCGAGGAGAACTTTGTATTGAGATCCAAAGAGAGAGAAGAGGCCATATAGCTAATAACTATGGACCCGAAGGTCTGAGGTAAACTACTCACACATCATCGGAGAGGCTATGGTGTTGATGTAGAAGCCCTCCGTGATCAATGCCCCCTCCGACAGGACACCGGAAAAGGCCCCAAGATGGGATCTCATGTGTACAGAAGGTTGCGGCGGTGGAATTAGATTTTCGTGGCTCTCTACGATGGTTTAGGGGTACGTAGGTATATATAGGAGGAAGAAGTAGGTCGGTGGAGCCACGAGGGGCCCACGAGGGTGGAGGGCGCGCCTGGGGGGGGGGGGTAGATGCGCCGCCTATCTCGTGGCCGCCTTGTTGGTTGCTTGACGTCCACTCCAAGTCCTCTGGAGAACGTTTGTTCCAAAAATCACGTTCCCGAAGGTTTCATTCCGTTTGGACTCCGTTTGATATACTTTTTCTGCGAAACACTGAAATAGGCAAAAAAAAATAGCAATTTGGGCTGGGCCTCCGGCTAATAGGTTAGTCCCAAAAAATAATATAAAAGTGTATAAATAAGCCCATTAAACATCCAAAACAGAATATATAATAGCATGGAACAATAAAAAATTATAGATACGTTGGAGACGTATCAACTTTCAGCAAGGTAATGTCTGCAAGTGCTGAAATTGTAAGTAACAGAGTAGTTTCATAGTAAGATACTTTGTAGCGAGCAAGTAACGATAATAATAGCAAAAGTGCAGCAAGGTACCCCAATCCTTTTGAGGCAAAGGACAGGCAAAAACAGTCTCTTTTGATAGGCAAAGCGTTCTTGAGGGTACACGGGATTTTCATCTAGACACCTTCACCATGTTGGTTTGATTTGTGTTCGGTACTTTGACAATTTGATATGAGGGTGGACCGGTGCTTAGGTGCTGTTCTTACTTGAACAAACCTCCTACTTATGATTATCCCTCCCACAAGCATCCGCAACTACGAGAAAAGTATTAAGAATAAATTCTAACCATAACATTTAACTTTTGGATCCAATCGGTCCCTTACGGAATAGCGCATAAACTGGGGTGCAAGCTTCTGTCACTCTCGCAACCCATCATCTAATTGCTACTCCACAATGCATTCCCTTAGGACCAAATATGGTGAAGTGTCATGTAGTCGACGTTCACATGACACCACTAAGGGAATCACAACATACATACTATTTAAATATCGAACGCATATCAAGTTCACAGGATTACTTGCAACACAACTTCTCTCGTGACCTCAGGAACAAAAGTAACTACTCACAAATGATAATCATGCTCAAGATTATACAATTATTAAATAGCATATTGGATCTGAACATACAATCTTCCACCAAATAAACCATATAGTAATCAACTACAAGATGTAATCGACACTACTAGTCACCCACAAGCACCAATCTATAGTTCCGGTAACAAGATTGAACACAAGAGATGAACTAGGGTTTGAGATGAGATGGTGCTTTTGAAGATGTTGATGGAGATTTCCCTCCCCAAGATGCAAGAGTTGTTGGTCATGATGAGGATGATGATTTCCCCCTGGGGGAGGAAAGTTCCCCCGGTGGAATCGCTCCGCTAGAGGGCAAAAGTGATCCTTCCCAAGTTCCGCCTCCATACGGTGGCACTCCGTCCCAAAAGTCCTCTCCTTATTTTTCCTAGGTCAAAATGACTTATATACCAGAAGATGGGCGCCGTAGGTGGGCCTGGGTGAGCACAACCCACCAGGGCACGCCTGGGCTCCCTGGCTTGCCAAGGTGGGTTGTGCCCACCTGGTGGGCCCCTCTGGTACTTATTTGCTCCAATATTCTTCATATATTACATAAAATTCTCCGTGAAGCTTCAGCTTGTTTGGAGTTGTGCAGAATAGGTAGCCTGACGTAGCTTTTCCAGGTCCAGATTTCCAGGTGTCGGAATTCTCCCTCTTTGTGTATACCTTGCATATTATGAGATAAAAGGCATTAGAATTACTCCAAAAAACATTATTATGGATAAAAACATCATAAGTAATAGTAGGAAAACATGATGCAAAATGGACGTATCAACAGGTATATACGTCTATATGAAAACTTTTTAGAACATACGTCGCATACCTCAAAGCCCGTCAGTAGGCTGGTGAAGGCTTCGTTCAGTCTGCTTTTAGCAAACTAAACCTTCTCTACCACTGCACCCATCAGGGTGCAGTGCTCCGCCATGATGGAACCACGTTGCAGTGCTTCCTCCAGGGGGTCCAGCACCTCCGGATTAGTTGAGGCCGCTGGTGGAGCTGATGCTCCTCCCCCTCCTTCAAGGGGGTTGATCACCCAACCCTGGAGCTATATGGGAGTGGTGTCTGGTTGGGGCCCATATTGTTGGGGCTCCCCGCCGTCAGTTGTCATAGGGGACGCCTCCCCTAACTCTTCGGCAGCCGAGGTATTAACCTCGGGCGCCACCTCGACGGCCTCGCTCGCCCCCTGGGTTAGGAGAGGTTCTTTGGGACGACACCTCGGTGTCCTCCATGGTGATAGGCTACGAGGCTCACGACGGTGTCTCACTCTCTGCCATTTCGGGTGGCAGAGAGTTCCCCTCCGATAATGGAGTTTGCGGGAGCTTGTGTGGAGGGCTGAAAGGCAAATAACAAAATAACTTACATAATGGAAATAGGAAGGCCGAAGATAAGCAGTGAGTATCTGAATAGTTACGATTCGGCCAGGGGCTTCACCGTGGGAGGCTTTTGGGGACCTTTTTGTCATCTAAGTCTGAACTGTCCTAGAGGATCACCTTCCCTCTCTTGGGCGCCTTCCCCTTCGGGTCTTCGGAGGCCGCCCTGTTCTTCTTCCTTCCCTTTCGAGGGGAGTCGCTTTCCACCTCCTCCTCTTATTCTTCTTCCTCGTCTCCCTCATGGGAGGAAAGGGCTTTAGTCTCTCCGGACACTGTGTCCGAAGGACCCTTGTGGCGGGGGCCGCCCTTGGCCTCCTTTCCCTTCTTCTTATTCGCCTTCTTCTCCGGCGACTGATACGGCGCAGGGACCAGCATCTCCGTTACCTAGGGTGTGGCCAGGTTCTCCGGCAGCGGCGCCGACCAGTTGATCCACTCCGCCTTGGCTGTCCATCCCTGTATGAAAGACAGGCGATATAATCTTCATTATACTTGAAGTATTGACCGAATAGGTCTTCGGAAAGACTATGCTTACCGTTGAGGCCAGATTCTCGATGTCGAGTCCGATGTCCACGGTCTTCATCGGCCACCTCTTCTGGGCCTTGAAGAGCTGCTTCCATATATCTTCATGCGTGGTGCTAAAGAAGCTCTTCAAGGTCCGTGGTTCTTCTGAATTGAACTCCCACATGGGGGAGGCCCGGAGTTGGCAGGGAAGGACAGGACGGAAGAGCATCACTTGTATCACGTTTGTGTGTTTTTACCCAACACGTTGGGGATGCGCTTCTGCAGCATCATCACCTCTGGTTGAGACCCCCAATCAAGTTCCTTGGCAGTCCATGAGGTGAGTCTTGTAGGGGGTCCGGATCTGAAGTCAGGTGTGGTCGCCCACTTGGCATCGCGGGGTTCGGTGACTTAGAACACTCTTGCATCCACACCTTGACAATCTCGACAAATGCCCCTTTGGACCAGACGACATTGTGGAGCTTGCTTACCATAGCCCCACCACAGTCCGCGTGCTGACTGTCGACCACCTTCGGCTTCGGATTAAAGACCTTGAGCCATAGGCCGAAGTGTGGTGGGTTGCGGAGGAGAGCCTCACACACGACGATGGACGCCGATATGTGGAGGAACGAATTTGGGGCTAGATCATGGAAATCTAGCCCATAGTAGAACATGAGGCCCCAGACAAAGGGGTGGAGGGGAAACCCCGGCCCTCGGAGGAAGTGGGGAATGAACACTACCCTCTCACCAGGCTCCGGAGTAGGGATGACCTGATCTTTTTCAAGGAGCATGTGCGCAATCTCCACAGACAAATAGCTGCACTGCAGAGATCCTTGACGCCCTTCTCCATGATGGAGGAGGCTTCCCACTTGCCCTTGGAACCGGATCCGGCCATTGCTGGGGAGGGTGGCGGCGGTGGGAAAGATTGAAGTTTTGGGCGCTGAAGCTTGGAGGTTGGAAGACAGGAGCTAGGAGAAGGCGTGAGGGAAAAAGAAGGGATTTTTTACCCTCTTATAGGCAGTGAAATACCAAACGCCCCCACTCGAGCCTTAAAATTCGCCTATTCCCCAAGAGATCATACAAAAGGCGCGGTTGGATTACCAAAAAATAGTATTTATGAAAATCCCGTAATGGGCGGACACGATCTCTATTTTGACAAGACGTGCCAATTGGGGCTTAGCCTCGAAATGTGAAACGAGAGGCGTGAAAACGGTTCGAAATATAAAAGAGTCAAGCATGATGCTTCATCGAAAGAGTTTTCAGTAAAATACATTGTTCCGGTTTTGATGACTTGCTTTCGTGGCTAAGGGTTGTATTGATTATGCAGAGCCGGACACAACTCCTTTGTGCAGGAAGTGATGTCTACTATGCAACTTTATTCTTGTAGAAACGTGTTGGGCCTCCAAGCGCAGAGTTTTGTAGGACAGTAGCAATTTTCCCTCAAGTGGATGACCTAAGGTTTACCAATCCTAGAGAGGTGTAGGATGAATATGGTCTCTCTCAAATGACCCTGCAACCAAATACAAGAAATCTCTTGTGTCCCCAACACATCCAATACAATGGCAAATTGTATAGGTGCACTAGTTCGGTGAAGAGATGGTAATAAAAGTGTAATATGGATGGTAGAAATATATTTTTATAATCTGAATAAATAAAAACACCAAGGTACCAAATAGTAAACGGGCACAAAAACGGTATTGCAATGCTTGAAAATGAGGCCTAGGGTCCGTACTTTCACTAGTGCAACCTCTCAACAATGCTAATATAATTGGATCGTATAACCATCCCTCAACGTGCAACGAAGAATCACTCCAAAGTTCCTATCTAACGGAGAACATAAGACAAAATTGTTTGTAGGGTACGAAACCACCTCAAAGCTATCCTTTTCGATCAATCTATCCTAGAGTTCGTACTAAAATAACACGAGGCTATTCTTTCCGTTCGATCTAACCAAGAGTTCGTACTAAAATAACACCAAAGAAAATTCAGATTCATAATATTCAATCCAACACAAAGAACTTCAAAGAGTGCCCCAAGATTTCTACCGGAGAAACAAAGACAAGAACATGCATCAACCCCTATGCATAGATTACCACAATGTCACCTCGGGAGTCTGCGAGTTGAGTGCCAAAACATATATCAAGTGAATCAATACGATACCCCATTGTCACCACGAGTATTCAATTGCAAGACATATATCAAGTGCTCTCAAATCCATAAAAGTATTCAATCCGATAACAATGAAATCTCAAAGGGAAAAACTCAATTCATCACAATAAGATAGAGAGGGGAAAACACCATATGAACCGACTATATTAACAAAGCCCACGATACATCAAGATCGTGACATCTCAAGAACATGAGAGAGAGAGAGATTTAAACACATAGCTACTGGTACAAACCCTCAGCCCCGAGGGTGGACTACTTCCTCCTCATTGTGGTGGCCGCCGGGATGATGAAGATGGCCACCGAAGATGATTCCTGCCTCCGGCAGAGTGCCGAAACGGGGTCTAGATTGGTTTTCGGTGGCTACAGAGCCTTGCAGCGATGGAACTTTTGATCTAGGTTAACCCCGAGGGTTTCTGGAATTTATTGGAATTTATAGGGTAAATAGGGGTGCGGGAGGCCACCGAGGTGGGCACAACCCACTTGAGCACACCTGGGCCCCCAGGCGCGCCCTGGTGGGTTGTGCCTCTCTCGGGGCACCCCCCAGGTGCTGCTTTGGCCCATCCTGAGTGTTCTGGTCCATAAAAAATCTCCAACAAGTTTCGTGGTGTTTGGACTCCGTTTGATATTGATTTCCTGTGATGTAAAAAACAAGCAAAAAAACAACAACTGGCACTAGGCCAATAGGTTAGTCCCAAAAAATGATATAAAGTTGCTATAAAATGATTGTAAAACATCCAAGAATGATAAAATAACAGCATGGATACTTCATAAATTATAGATACGTTGTAGACGTATCAACATCCCCAAGCTTAATTCCTACTCGCCCTCAAGTAGGTAAATGATAAAAAAAATAATTTATGAAGTGTGAGTGCTAGCAAAGTGCACAAGTTTGATCAATGATAATTTCAATGACTTCTCCTAGCATCATAACATCAATTCTTTCTTATAAAACTTCTCATGTTACAGTAGCAACCAATTCACATCTTAAGGTTCAAACAATGAATTCTCTTGAAACCCAACAACCTATGTTCTCAGTCACCAAGCAATTGCAATTCAACTTATTCAACAAAGTTTAAGTAAGAGCTCCACATACTCAACCATCATATAGTGTTCTATGATTGCTAACACTCACCACGTACACATGAGCAAAACGTTTCAACCGGACACATAGAAAGATAGGGGCTTATTGTTTTGCCTCCCAACGTATTCACCTCAAGGGTGATGTCAACAATAATAACTCATGCTACCCATATTCATCTGTACATATGTGCCTAGATCTTTCCTCACCACATGATGCTTGCCAAATGAGAAAAATAAAAAGGGAATAGAGAGAAAAACTTTGACTCTTGCATAAAAGTAAATACATAAAAGTAAAATATAGGCCCTTCACAAAGGGAAGCAGAGGTTGCAATGCGCTTATTTGTTTGTATGCTCAACCCCTTAGTGCAAAAGAACGTCATGTTATATTGCCCCTTATGATAGCAACCATTATTATGCAGTTTGTCGTTTTTATTCTTTGCCATCACAAGTTCGTACAACGCTCAAATTTCTCTTACACTAAATGATCTAACACTTTTAGAAGCAATTTTTATTGCCTTATTGCACCGATGATAACTTACTTGAAGGATCTTGCTCAATCTTTAGGTAGGTATGGTGGACTCTTGAAGATAAGATTTGGGTTTAAGGGTTTTTGGATGCACAAGTAGGATATCTACTTGGTGCGGCATTTTGGCTAGCAGAGATGGGGGGCAAGCACCACATGTTGAAGGATCTATGACAATATAACTTCTATGTGAATATGAACAAACATAAACCATTACGTTGTCTTGTCGAACATCAACAATTTTGGCATATAATATTTTGATGGGGGCTCACAATCACAAAATATTTCCATGATAGTGTATTTGCATGTGAAAGTTCTCTTCCTTATACTAATTATTCATGAATTGCTTGTATGACCAATATTGTGATTTTCAAGCCTCAAAATATTTCACTTTCTAAACCCAATGTGAAGCACAAGAGTAAATGACAAGCTACTCCAAAAAAGATATAAAGATCATGAGTGTTGGGGATATGACTATTGGATATGACCCGCCCAGGAGGGGTCGGGTTATCCCAATGACGGTTCATAAACCAAGCCCATGAATATGTTGAAGATGGCAGTTCATGTAGTTAGCTTGTTAAAAGGGCCTGAAGCCCAAAGGCGGCTTAAGGCCCGTAAGTATAAACCGCCATGTATATGTGACTTGTATTATAAGGCATGTAAGATAAGTTACCGAGATGGACACGTGTATGAGCCGTCCGGGACTCTGTAAGCCGCGTGGTGTCAACCCGTGTATATAAGGGGACGACCCGGCAGCGGCTTAGGGCAAGAAAGAACAGATCGAGAGCCAGGCTAAGCGTATTCGCTCCCTGGTATCGAAACCCTAGCAATACCACCTCAAACTGGATTAGGATTTTACCTTCACCGCAAGGGGCCGAACCAGTATAAACTCCTTGTGTCCTTTGTCTCGTTTAACCTCTTTAAGGTAACCTCGTCGTGATGGCTCCAAAACTAAGTCCTTCCACTAGGACATCTGCCGTGACAATTCCACGACAGTTGGCGCCCACCATGGGGCCTGCGCACGGTGGTTTTGAGTTCTTGAAGGGCAGCTTTGAAGGGATCAGGGGATACGCTGTGGGCCGGATGACCAAGAGTCATCACGGCAAGCTCTACATCGACGATGCAGGCTGGGCCCCCGAGGCCGACTCAATTGAGTACGGGTACCGGGTCCCCTTCGGCGGAATCCACATCTTCATCGGCAAGATCGGCGAACCGGGCCCTGAGATGGACATCCGCACCAACATCATCGAAACGGCTCAGCGTGCACGACCCGTGTGACGCCCGGATGATTAAGCTACAGTGAGCCTCCGCTAATACATGCCACGTCACCATGATTACTATTGTTAACCTCACTTTGATCCAAACCAAATTCAAATTCAAATTTAACTTAAAGTCAAATAATTAAAGTTTTCAAATGGCATAGTAAAAATGTTGGTTGGGTTGCAAATATTCACTGACAATTTGTGGTGGAAGGATCAACATTTCTCGGAATGATAAAATGCCCCTAAGCTATTTGTAACTGACCCATAAATATTTTAACTAGACCATCTCAATTTAAATAAATATGTAAACTATTCAAAAATATTTAAACTTGTTGGACTAGCCAAGGTGTTGCCTGGAAATTATGTGATACTTGCACATTTAGTTAAAATCGTTTAGTACCTAAAACTAAATACAAAACAGTCTATAAAAAAAGAAAAACAGTAAACACATACACACACAAGAGAAAAACCTAAACTGCTGGCCGCTTTGGCCCATGTGGCTGGGATGGCCCAGCCCAGCCGTCCTCCTCCCACCTCCTGTTCACAGGAGGGCGTGGAGGCCATCCATGGTGCTCCGACCATGCGGCGGCCATCCTCGCCTCCCCGACGCTTACATGGCACCCCGGACGCCCCTCGTTCCCTTGGCAAATCCTAGGCACCCCCTCACTCTCCCCCTCTTTTCCAGAGCCGCTCTCCCTCGTCGCCTCCGCTCACACCCGAGCCGCCGCCGCTAAGGATGTCACCGTTCCCACGCTCTCCGACGTTCTGCGCCACTAGCTGATGTCCGGGATGGATCGCCATTGTCCTCTACGTCGCCTTCGCCTACTGGATTGGGCCGGGGCTCTGCATCGACGGCTCTAGCGTCGATTCCCTTCATCGGCCGTCGCCTCTTCTCGTCGCCGATTCACGCCCCTTCGACCCCCTTAGGCTCCTTCGACCCTGCATCGACCTCCTCGGTGAGATCCTCCTCCCCCTGCTCGATTCCCCTTCCCTTTTCGTTCTTCGCCACTGCAGTCCGCCGCACACCACGCCGAGAGCTCGCGCTCGCTACAGCCCGCAACCGCCGTGCCCGGCGCCCGCCCGCACCTCCGCTGCGGCCCCCGCCCGCGCCCACTGACCACATCGCGCCCGCGCCCCCGAGCACGAAGGCTCGTTCATGGCCGCCGCTGCTGCCCCGCATGCCCCGACCACCCACTGCACGCACCGCCAGCGCTGCTGCTTGTGGTCGATGCCGTCCGCAGCTCTTCCCTCCGGTCTTGCCTCGCCCGCCGTGCACCCCGCCGCGCCCTCGCACTGCAGCCCCAGCTGGTCGCCGGCCAGGTCCGGCGCCCGACTCCGTCGCCCGCATGTGCGTCAGGCCAACGCCCGCACACACACATGCCTGATAGCCCCACCCTATTTGGCCCCTGTGCTACTGCATGTGGGGCCCGCCCCCTAAAAGAGAATTTAAGATAATGAAGTTATAAAAATATAGTTAATTAATTAATTAATTAATTATTATTTTTATTTTAGTTAAACTTAATTAACCTATTTAACTAGTTAGTCAAATCTGTTAGAATGACATGTGGGCCCTAGGGCCTAGTTGACCAGTCAATTGGTCAACAGTTGACCTGGTCAACAGGGCCACTGTCAGCCTGTGGTGGCCCTGCTGTGTGCACTCAGCCGTGTGCACATAGGAATTTTTGCCTGTTATTTCGAATTAGATCTAATTTTAGAAAAATGTTTAAAACTTTGAAAAATCATATAAAATAAACCGTAACTCGGATTAAAATACTTTGTACATGAAAGTTGCTCAGAACGACGAGACGAACCCGGGTACGCAGCCCGTTCGTTCGCCATGCATCTCGAACCTATCGAACTCGCAACTTTCCCCCTCCGGCTCCTCTGCCCGAAAATGCCAAACACCGGGGATACCTTCCCGGATGTTTCCCCCCTTCACCGGTATCACCTCATACCGCGTTAGAACATGTCTAGCTCTGCCTGTTGTCTTGTTATGCACTTGCTTGCTATGTATTTACTGTTTCTCCCCCTCTTCTCTTCGGTAGACCCCGTGACGATGATGATGCCCCTGTGGTCGACTACGTCACCGACGACCCCTCCTTGTTGTCTGAACAACCAGGCAAGCCCCCCCCCCTTGATCACCAGATATCGCCTACTCTCCTCTATACTGCTTGCATTAGAGTAGTGTAGCATGTTACTGCTTTCGTTATTCCTATCCTGATGCATAGCCTGCCCTTGCTACTACTGTTGTTACCTTCACCTGCAATCCTACCTGCTTAGTAAAGGATGCTAGTTTTCCATCAGTGGCCCTACATTCTTGTCCGTCTACTGTGCTATACTATTGGGCCGTGATCACTCGGGAGGTGATCACGGGTATATACTATACTTATACATGATACATGTGGTGACCAAAGACGGGTCGACTCGTAGGAGTACCCGCGAGTGGATCTTTGTGGCGGAGCGACAGGGCAGGATGAGACCACCTGGGAGAGAGGTGGGACTGGCCCTGGTCGGCGTTCGCGGATACTTAACACGTTTAAGGAGATCTTGGTATTTGATCTGAGTCTGGCCATTTGGTCTATACGCACTAACCAACTACGTGGGAAAGATATGGGCACTCGATGTCGTGGTATCAGCCGAAGCACTTCGTGACGTCAGCGTCTGAGCGGCGCGCGCCGGATTGGACTGGAACGCCACTAGACTAGGTCTGCTTCCGGCCGCCCTCGCAACGTGCAGGTGTGCTCAGGGCGATGGTCCCAGACCCCTGCGCGCTTAGGTTTAGACCGGCGTGCTGACCTCTCTGTTGTGCCTAGGTGGGGCTGCGATGTGTTGATCTTCCGAGGCCGGGCATGTCCCAGGAAAGTGTGTCCGGCCAAATGGGATCAAGCGTGTTGGGTTATGTGGTGCACCCCTACAGGGAAGTTAATCTATTCGAATAGACGTGTCCCTCGGTAAAAGGACGACCCGGAGTTGTACCCTTGACCTTATGACAACTAGAACCGGATACTTAATAAAACACACCCTTCCAAGTGCCAGATACAACCCAGTGATCGCTCTATAATAGGGCATCGAGGAGAGGATCGTCGGGTAGGATTATGCTATGCGATGCTACTTGGAGGACTTCAGTCTACTCTCTTCTATATGCTGCAAGACGGAGGCTGCCAGAAGCGTAGTCTTCGACAGGATTAGCTATCCCCCTCTTATTTTGGCATTCTGCAGTTCAGTCCACCGATATGCCCCTTTACACATATATCCATGCATATGTAGTGTAGCTCCTTGCTTGCGAGTACTTTGGATGAGTACTCACGGTTTCCTTGTTTCCCCCTTTTCCCATTTCTCTACCCGATTGCTGCAACCAGATGATGGAGCCCAGGATCCATACGACACCTTCGACGACGACTCCTTCTACACTAGAGGTGCCTACTACTACGTGCAGCCCGCTGACGACGACCAGCAGTAGTTAGGAGGATCCCAGGCAGGAGGCCGGCGCCTCGTTCGATCTATATCCCTATTTGTGCTAGCCTTCTTAAGGCAAACTTGTTTAACTTATGTCTGTACTCAGATATTGTTGCTTCCGCTGACTCGTCTATGATCGAGCACTTGTATTCGAGCCCTCGAGGCCCCTGGCTTGTATTATGATGCTTGTATGACGTATTTTATTTGTAGAGTTGTGTTGTGATATCTTCCCGTGAGTCCCTGATCTTGATCATACACATTTGCGTGCATGATTAGTGTACGATTGAATCGGGGGCGTCACAAGTTGGTATCAGAGCCGACTGCCTGTAGGAATCCCCCTTTCCAGCTCTTTGGCCGAAGTTGAGTCTAGTCGCTGAAAACTGTTTTACTAACATGGTTGTGCGGCCCATGGGCCCACGTCGCCATTGGGTGGTATTAGGATCTTTTATTCCTCGACCTGTACTCTGGGACTCTGATCTCTCTTCTATTCGGGTTAAATGAATTTGCTAAACTTTAACATTAGGTTCTCGTAACAACTTTCTCCCGGAGAGCCCCTTGTTACAGATGATCGTCTGCTGCACCAGAAGGATCCGAAGATACTCTTCGATGTTCTCTCGAAACTTTATGGTCACTTAGGCAATTCCCTTCCATCGATAAACCCCTATGGATAACCATGTATACTTGCCATTCATACAATGATTCCCAATCGATCTTTTTATTACAAGATACCCCGAGAATATTTTGTGCCTACTGCCTTGTAGTTCTTTGCCACCTGAATACCCCTAAGAATAATTTCTCGCACTTTCTGAGTATCTGCTCATCCCTAGTTGTTCATGTGTTTCACAAAATTCTTCAAAGTACTATCTGATCTTTCGAGAATCCTCATTAGCCTATGGCTCTTGAAATGTTTGTCTGCCTGCATTTTGGTTAGTTCCAAATGACTAGCAATATTCATGGATGTCCTTTGCCTTTATCATCTTGGGTCCCTTGATTCAATATTTTGCGAATGTTGCAATCCTTAATCAGATCCCAGAATTCATCGTTTCGGCTCAGACGTCATTTTAAACATGAGCTGGATCTCGACCAGTCAAATTGCCATCGATTATACCCCTAAGCCTACTCAACTTATCCATCCTTGATCAGAGCGTTGCTTCTGATTCCCTGATTTGGAAATCATAATTCTTTTGCATTTGAACTTGGAATTAGTCAGATGTTTCTATAATCAGATCTCCTTGCATTCTTCTTCCTCTGGTTGAGTACAGATGCTCACAGCAGATCCCTTGAGGACCATCGGATCCTTTGTTGGAGTTTATCCAACAAGCGTCCTTCATATACAATAACCTTATGAGCCTTCCCTCAGTTACATAATGCCTTTGGTAAATTGTATCCTCTGCGTTCTCAACCATGCTTAGCTTTCGAGCTGGTGGTATTTACCATTGAAGCTTGTGGTATGTATTTCCACAATACCCTGACGGGTTGAACCTATGCCTTCCTTAATATGTGTGAACTCGAAAGTTTTCACGAGTCATACTCTTCTGGTATTTTGCCAGATAAAATTTCAACAATACAACTTCATCAAACGCGAGAAGTGAATGAAAGGTTATGCATTGGAGACGTGGGAGTCGACCTTGAACTTTGTGTTCATGCCCATGGACACGATGTAGATCCTATCATGGAAGCTTCTTGTAACCATTTCCTTGATGTAATATCCTTTGGTATCGGTGAATTGATCCTTTGCAATCATGGTTCCGACCATGTTCTCCTTTAAATACCATTTCCTGTGCAAGTTTAAGCACTTGCCTTCTATAGAGCAATAACCCAGTCCAACCTCTACTTTGATCTTTCGTCGAGTATTACCCCCTGGTATCTCGAGATTATCTTGGAACTGCATAATTTCTTATGAGTTCTTCATCAAGTACTACATACTCACTGATTACAATTTTTCATGGGCTCTGGGTTATTAAACACTCAAAGACACTGATAACTAAACCGAGTCTGCACTACGGTTCAACGACACTTGATAATCTTCTTTAAGTACGAGTTTGTACCCGACCACGCCATTCCTAGCCTGTATGGCTATATCATTGTCGTGGTGATTTTAGCTGTGCTACCAGGTCCTTATTCACGGAGCACCACTTCGACGATGAGCTAAGCTTACGTCGATTATCCTTGTCATATCATTTCACCTTGAAAAGCAAGCTTGATTTCGAGTTCGTGTTGTATATGTGCTCCCATTGACCTCTTGCTTCATCATTCCTTTGACTTGATGTCATCGCTGATCAATTACATCCTCATGAAATCTCTCGACAAAATTTGTCGTGATCATCATCAACATTTGACTCCTTTCAGGATATCGATCGAATTCATGATGATAAGTGCCATCCTCGTCCCTTGGTAATTTGGGTTGCCACCAACAACATCCTTAATCCCTTTCATCACAAACCTGTTCATGTTATGGATGCAATTTGCTTTCTAGCTTGTATTTTGTTCTACCTTGAAGTAGTATTGTCTTTTATGTCAAGGAAGTTGTGAGGATTGCTCCACCTCTTAAGAATTCTTGGTATAGTGATACTTCTCCCCATCATCATTCTTTCTTGGTCCTCGAGTTGATTCCAAATGGGGTACCAACAAGTGGACGGTGCTGTTTGGATTTTGCCTTTCTAGCACTCCTATTGGTTTGAAGTTAATATGGTCGGCCATTCATTCTTTGACTATTGATTATTGAATCACCATTCTGACATTGGTCATGCAACGCAACCCAGATTTCGGGCGCACCTTCAACCAATGTTTAATTGTGTATGTTTTCCTCGAGCATACTTCATTATATGATTTGATCTGACAAATGTTATCTCCTTGTTCACATAATTGTGGAAATCCATCTTTTTGGAAATCTCGATGATATGTCGCTGAGTCCATCAGCCACCTCCTCATGCTCTCCTTGGTTTAATTCTGAACTCTGGTTTTTGGACCTGCTTCCATAGTCCATTTCCCGAGAATCTTGCAACTCCATCTTGTCAAATTGTGTTTGCCCCCTTTCCTTCTCGGGCATCATGAGTCCGAGGTATCCTAGCACCAATACGATCTGGATCTCGGTCAGATATGATGATTGGGACATATTTCCAAGAGTTATAACATTGGTCTGGTAAGATGATGTCTTGCCTAGCACACCTGGCCGAATGACCTATTGTTATAGTTCCCTTTTAGCAAGGTTAGCCATTCTTCCATTAGGAAATTGTAAGGCTTATTCTATAAGTTGTTCCTGATGGATGCTTGTGTATCCAAAGTTCGACCTTTGCTTGAAGGCCATGTCAATGCTATCTCGAAGCATGTCGTTGGTACTTCGATCTTCAAAATGCTAAATTTTCTTTATCAATTATCCAAACATCATTGTATGAGTAATGTCATGAAATTTCTCTCCCCTTTCCTAAAGGGTTTTCTACAATTATATCCTGTCATGCATATGATGCTCTGCTTGACCTTGGAAACGAAATACCCCTGAAATATGTGTTTTAACACATTTTCCTTTCCATTGTTCTGTTTATTCTCATAATCATATTTTCCTTTCCATTGTTTTGTTTAACCTTCTTGAGGTTTATATAATCTAAGCAGTAATAATTCATTGCTTTTGTAAGCACCTCGGTGTACAACTCTATCAGTAAGAACCTGTTACTATTGTTGATAACATTCCGGTATCCACCGATGGACGAGAACTTTGCCTAATGGTCTGCCTCGTTCAACGAGCTGGAAAATGGTTCTCTTCATCCCGAGCCCTTGGTACCAACGTTGTTGCCAACATAACTGACAGGCTACCCTCTGACATGTCTTGCTATCCTGAACGTGTAAGATGCCAACGGTCTTCCTACTTTTAACTACATGGTGGGACCATAACCCACAGTTCCACAGGATCGTAACCTGACTCACATATAAACTCATGTTTCTAGAGTTATTCCTCACGCCTGGCTTCGTATGTAATTCACGAGCCACATTCCTAGTGATCTATTCTGGTAGCAGGCGCAATACTTATTCCCATTGCTCTGAACCCCTTTCACCCCCTTATTTCAGGCAAAGAACGATTGCCTACCTGCTTGAAACTTCTATATTGCACCTTCTTACCTTGCTCTCGATGACTTTCTAGAATTTCAACTCGAGAGATGCCTCTATGCCTCGTTCACTGAGATAGGCCCCGGGTACCTAACACGTGATGAGCTCTGTCCTTCCCAAGTCTTCCCACTTATCTTTTCCGTAAGTATGATGGAGATCTTGAAGAAAGGATGATGACTTCATCATGATGACCTGAAGCAGAGAAATGAAGGCATCAACATAATGGATCAACCGCTTCAAGAAGAGCAACCGAGACCAAGAAGAATCGTTAGAATTTCGTAACCTATTCTTTTCCCTTGCTCCCCTCTTAAAACTCGGGACGAGATTTCTTGTAGTGGAGGAGAATTGTGACGCCCGGATGATTAAGCTACAGTGACCCTCCGCTAATACATGCCACGTCACCATGATTACTATTGTTAACCTCACTTTGATCCAAACCAGATTCAAATTCAAATTTAACTTAAAGTCAAATAATTAAAGTT
This sequence comes from Aegilops umbellulata, assembly GCA_032464435.1. Lineage (NCBI taxonomy): Eukaryota > Viridiplantae > Streptophyta > Magnoliopsida > Poales > Poaceae > Aegilops > Aegilops umbellulata. The sequence continues at coordinate 364,759,446 of CP136054.1, read as the reverse complement.
TTCAAATGGCATAGTAAAAATGTTGGTTGGGTTGCAAATATTCACTAACAATTTGTGGTGGAAGGATCAACATTTTTCAGAATGATAAAATGCGCCTAAGCTATTTGTAACTGACCCATAAAGCTTTTAACTGGACCATCTCAATTTAAATAAATATGTAAACTTTTCAAAAATATTTAAACTTGTTGGACTAGCCAAGGTGTTGCCTGGAAATTATGTGATACTTGCACATTTAGTTAAAATCGTTTAGTACCTAAAAATAAATACAAAACAGTCTAAAAAAAGAAAAACAGTAAACACACACACACACACACACAAGAGAAAAACCTAAACTGCTGGCCGCTTTGGCCCATGTGGCTGGGGAGGCCCAGCCCAGCCGTCTGTTGGAGAATGTAGCAGAAATTCAAAATTTTCCTACGTGTCACCAAGATCTATCTATGGAGAAACCAGCAACGAGGGGAAGGAGAGTGCATCTACATACCCTTGTAGATCGCTAAGCGGAAGCGTTCAAGGGAACGGGGTTGATGGAGTCGTACTCGTCGTGATCCAAATCACCGATGATCCTAGTGCCGAACGGACGGCACCTCCGCGATCAACACACGTACAACCCGGTGACGTCTCCCATGCCTTGATCCAGCAAGGAGAGAGGGAGAGGTTGAGGAAGACTCCATCCAGCAGCAGCACAACGGCGTGGTGATGATGGAGGAGCGTGGCAATCCAGCAGGGCTTCGCCAAGCACCGCAAGAGAGGAGGAAGAAGAGACGCAGGGCTGCACCAACGAGAGAGAGAGATCGAATCGTGTGTTATGGGCAGCCCTAGGCCTCACTATATATAGGGGAGAGGGAGGAGGGTGCGCCCCCTCTAGGGTTCCCACCCCTAGGGGGGCGGCAGCCCTAGATGGGGAAGGGGGAGGCGGCCAAGAGGGGAGGAGAGGGAGGCGCAGGGAGCATGGGCCTTAGGGCCCATCTGCCCTAGGGTTTGCCCCCTTCTCCTCTCCCTTGCGCCTTGGGCACTTGTGGGGGGGCGCACCAGCCCACCTGGGGCTGGTACCCTCCCACACTTGGCCCAAGTAACCCTCCGGGGATGGTGGCCCCACTTGGTGGACCACCGGACACCTCTGGTGGTCCCGGTACACTACCGGTGATGCCCAGAACACTTCCGGTGGCCAAAACCATACTTCCTATATATAAATCTTTACCTCCGGACCATTCCGGAACTCCTCGTGACGTCCGGGATCTCATCCGGGACTCCGAACAACATTCGGTAACCACATACAAGCTTCCTTTATAACCCTAGCGTCATCGAACCTTAAGTGTGTAGACCCTACGGGTTCGGGAGACATGCAGACATGACCGAGATGTTCTCCGGTCAATAACCAACAGCGGGATCTGGATACCCATGTTGGCTCCCACATTTTCCACGATGATCTCATCGGATGAACCACGATGTCAAGGACTTAATCAATCCCGTATACAATTCCCTTTGTCTATCGGTACGATACTTGCCCGAGATTCGATCGTCGGTATCCCAATACCTTGTTCAATCTCGTTACCGGCAAGTCTCTTTACTCGTTCCGTAACACATCATCCCATGATCAACTCCTTGATCACATTGTGCACATTATGATGATGTCCTACAGAGTGGGCCCAGAGATACCTCTCCGTTTACACGGAGTGACAAATCCCAGTCTCGATTCGTGCCACCCAACAGACACTTTCGGAGATACCCGTAGTGTTCCTTTATAGCCACCCAGTTACATTGTGACGTTTGGCACACCCAAAGCATTCCTACGGTATCCGGGAGTTGCACAATCTCATGGTCTAAGGAAATGATACTTGACATTATAAAAGCTTTAGCATACGAACTACATGATCTTGTGGTAGGCTTAGGATTGGGTCTTGTCCATCACATCATTCTTCTAATGATGTGATCTCGTTATCAATGACATCCAATGTCCATGGTTAGGAAACCGTAACCATCTATTGATCAACGAGCTAGTCAACTAGAGGCTTACTAGGGACATGGTGTTGTCTATGTATCCACACATGTATCTGAGTTTCCTATCAATACAATTCTAGCATGGATAATAAACGATTATCATGAACAAGGAAATATAATAATAATCAATTTATTATTGCCTCTAGGGCATATTTCCAACACCGTCCTCCTCCCACCTCCTGTTCACAGGAGGGCGTGGAGGCCATCCATGGTGCCCCGACCACGCGGCAGCCCTCCCCGCCTCCCCGACGCTTACATGGCACCCCGGACGCCCCTCGTTCCCTTGGCAAACCCTAGGCACCCCCTCACTCTCCCCCTCTTTTCCAGAGCCGCTCTCCCTCGTCGCCCCCGCTCACACCCGAGCCGCCGCCGCTAAGGATGTCACCGTTCCCGCGCTCTCCGACGTTCTGCGCCGCTAGCTGATGTCCGGGATGGATCGCCGTTGTCCTCTACGTCGCCTTCGCCTACTGGATTGGGCCGGGGCTCTGCATCGACGGCTCTAGCGTCGATCCCCTTCATCGGCCGTCGCCTCTTCTCGTCGCCGATTCACGCCCCTTCGACCCCCTTAGGCTCCTTCGACCCTGCATCGAGCTCCTCGGTGAGCTCCTCCTCCCCCCCGCTCGATTCCCCTTCCCTTTTCGTTCTCCGCCACTGTAGTCCGCAGCACACCGCGCCGAGAGCTCGCGCTCGCTCCAGCCCGCAACCGCCGTGCCCGGCGCCCACCCGCACCTCCGCTGCAGCCCCCGCCCGCGCCCGCTGACCACATCGAGGCCGCGCCCCCGAGCACGAAGGCTCATTCATGGCCGCCGCCGCTGCCCCGCATGCCCCGGCCACCCACTTCACGCACCCCCAGCGCTGCTGCTTGTGGTCGATGTCGTCCGCAGCTCTTCCCTCTGGTCTGGCCTCGCCCGCCGTGCGCCCCGCCGCGCCCTCGCACTGCGGCCCCGGCTGGTGGATGGCCAGGTCCGGCGCCCGGCTCCGTCGCCCGCGTGTGCGTCAGGCCAACGCCCGCACACACACGCCCGATAGCCCCACCCTATTTGGCCCCTGTGCTACTGCATGTGGGGCCGCCCCCTAAAAAAGAATTTAAGATAATGAAGTTATAAAAATATAGTAAATTAATTAATTAATTAATTAATTATTATTTTAGTTAAACTTAATTAACCTATTTAACTAGTTAGTTAAATCTGTTATAATGACATGTGGGCCCTAGGGCCTAGTTGACCAGTCAATTGGTCAACAGTTGACCTGGTCAACGGGGCCACCGTCAGCCTGTGGTGGCCCTGCTGTGTGCACTCAGCCGTGTGCACATAGGAATTTTTGCCTTTTATTTTGAATTAGATCTAATTTTAGAAAAATGTTTAAAACTTTGAAAAGTCATATAAAATAAACCGTAACTCGGATTAAAATACTTTGTACATGAAAGTTGCTCAGAACGATGAGACGAACCCGGGTACGCAGCCTATTCATCCGCCACACATCTCTAACCTATCGAACTCGCAACTTTCCCCCTCCGGCTCCTCTGCCCGAAAACGCGAAACACCGGGGATACCTTCCCGGATGTTTCCCCCCTTCACCGGTATCACCTCATACCGCGTTAGAACACGTCTAGCTCTGCCTGTTGTCTTGTTATGCACTTGCTTGCTATGTATTTACTGTTTCTCCCCCTCTTCTCTTCGGTAGACCTCGTGACGATGTTGATGCCCCTGTGGTCGAGTACGTCACCGACGACCCCTCCTTCTTGTCTGAACAACCAGGCAAGCCCCCCCTGATCACCAGATATCGCCTACTCTCCTCTATACTGCTTGCATTAGAGTAGTGTAGCATGTTACTGCTTTCGTTATTCCTATTCTGATATATAGCCTGCCCTTGCTACTACTGTTGTTACCTTTACCTGCAATCCTACCTGCTTAGTATAGGATGCTAGTTTTCCATCAGTGGCCCTACATTCTTGTCCGTCTGCTGTGATATACTATCGGGTCGTGATCACTCGGGAGGTGATCACGGGTATATACTATACTTATACATGATACATGTGGTGACCAAAGACGGGTCGGCTCGTAGGAGTACCCGCGAGTGGATCTTTGTGGCGGAGCGACAGGGCAGGATGAGACCACCTGGGAGAGAGGTGGGCCTGGCCCTGGTCGGCGTTCGCGGATACTTAACACGTTTAACGAGATCCTGGTAGTTGATCTGAGTCTGGCCATTTGGTCTATACGCACTAACCAACTACGTGGGAAAGATATGGGCACTCGACGTCGTGGTATCAGCCGAATCACTTCGTGACGTCAGCGACTGAGCGGCGCGTGCCGGATTGGACTGGAACGCCACTAGGCTAGGTCTGCTTCCGGCCGCCCTCGCAACGTGCAGGTGTGCTCAGGGAGATGGGCCCAAACCCCTGCGCGCTTAGGTTTAGACTGGCGTGCTGACCTCTCTGTTGTGCCTAGGTGGGGCTGCGACGTGTTGATCTTCCGAGGCCGGGCATGACACAGGAAAGTGTGTCCGGCCAAATGGGATCAAGCGTGTTGGGTTATGTGGTGCACCCCTGCAGGGAAGTTAATCTATTCGAATAGCCGTGTCCCTTGGTAAAAGGACGACCCGGAGTTGTACCTTGACCTTATGACAACTAGAACCGAATACTTAATAAAACACACCGTTCCAAGTGCCAGATACAACCTGGTGATCGCTCTCTAACAGGGCATCGAGGAGAGGATCGCCGGGTAGGATTATGCTATGCGATGCTTCTTGGAGGACTTCTGTCTACTCTCTTCTATATGCTTCAAGACGGAGGCTGCCAGAAGCGTAGTCTTCGACATGATTAGCTATCCCCCTCTTATTCTGGCATTCTGCAGTTCAGTCCACCGATATGCCCGTTTACACATATATCCATGCATATGTAGTGTAGCTCCTTGCTTGCGAGTACTTTCGATGAGTACTCACGGTTGCCTTGTTTCCCCCTTTTCCCATTTCTCTACCCGATTGCTGCAACCAGATGATGGAGCCCGGGATCCAGATGCCACCGTCGACGACGACTCCTTCTACACTGGAGCTGCCTACTACTACGTGCAGCCCGCTGACGACGACCAGTAGTAGTTAGGAGGATTCCGGGCAGGAGGCATGCGCCTCGTTCGATCTATATCCCCGTTTGTGCTAGCCTTCTTAAGGCAAACTTGTTTAACTTATGTCTGTACTCAGATATTGTTGCTTCCGCTGACTCGTCTATGATCGAGCACTTGTATTCGAGCCCTCGAGGCCCCTGGCTTGTATTATGATGTTTGTATGACTTATTTTATTTGTAGAGTTGTGTTGTGATATCTTCCCGTGAGTCCCTGATCTCGATCGTACACATTTGCTTGCATGATTAGTGTACGATTGAATCGGGGGCGTCACAACCCGCCCGGATTCAACCCACCGTGAAGCGTGCCTTTGTTGGATTTATCCATGGGGCCGAATAGGAAGGCTCTGTGTCTGGCCGAGAGACGACCATCTGTTCTGATAGTGAATCGTCCACGGGCGAGACTAACTCAATGTATCAACTACCAGACGGACAGCTTGGGGGCTGTTCCGATGGTGACAGTATTCCGGACCCCATGAGCCGCCGAACAGGGTAGCAATCTTCATGGCTGGCACCCAGCCGGTTCTCGGTTCAACAGCCGCCGCGGCTATGACTTCCAGCACAGCAGCGGTAATAGAAGCAGGTGCTGGCGGATTAGCATGCCTGCCGGCTGAAGTTTTAACAGATCTGTTGGAGACTCTGGCGACTCTGATGGAGGTGGAGGTAACCCTGGACAACCAAGAACGGCATAAGGTGGATGTCGCTAAGCTGCGTGATGAGATAGGGCAAGCCAAGGTAGAGCTGGCAGCGGAAAACTCTAGGATGACCGCAGAGCGGGCCGTTTTAAATGCCCAAGCACAGCGGATTCAAGCGGATTCATATCGGCTCACGTTGAATCAGAACGCTTCAAACGAAGTCTTGAGGAGAAAACACCAGAGTCGTCTGCCCATGGTTTATGTGTCGAGGAACCTATTTAACACACCTGGAGCAGGGGCTAGTAACCCGCTGTGATAAACCAGATGGCTGAAGCGCCAGGGGGTGGAGCGCTGGGTCAGCCGCGCGTGACAGGTGCTCCGCATATGAATAACACCCCGCGTCAGCATGCGGAAACGCCGCCGGGTTATTATTCCAACCCTTTAGACAATATGATTGCTGCAGGTACGCGATTGGCGGCTCTGCCAGTCGAGGGCGAGACTCCGACGGCGGTTGAAACACGAAGGGCCAGGGAACTTCTTCAAACAGCGATGGTACAACAGCAGGCTTATTCTTATAGTCGTGATCAGATTCAATCGAGCCCTCTTCCAAGCCGGAGCTACAGCAGGCACATTGACTCGCCAGCGGGTTCAAGTACTGAGCAGCGTCGTAACCAACCTCGTGGGCATGACCCGGCGCGCAATGGTACCAATGCCCAGAATTTGGTGGACCAGGGCAGAGCGCGTCGGGAGGCCGAGCTGGCGGCTCAGCTGGTGGCTCATCAGCATGCACCGGTTTACCCGACGAGTTTGGTAGAGGCAGGTGTGACCTCTAGAGCTTGAGGAATGTCGTTTTTAACGGCGGCTCTGCGTAACGAGTGTTTGCCCAAGGACTTTAAGGGCCCTCGTAAGGTGCCTAATTACACGACAGATAGGCCCCTGAAGGCCTGGGTGGAGAGTTATGAGATGGCTATGGAGATGCTGGATGTTAGTGAGGCTGCATAGGCCAAGTATTTCACCATGATCCTGGAAGGGATGGCTCGTACCTGGTTGAAAGGGTTGCCTGCCAACTCCATTGGGTTGTGGGCAGAGCTAAAGGCCCGGTTTATCCAAAATTTCAAAGATACGTGCAAACAGCCTATGTCGATCATGGATTTGGTTTCTTGTGTTCAAGCTGAGGGCGAGTTGACGGCCAGCTGGGTGGCCGGGTCTCCACTTTCATTCATTTTCTAGACAATATCAACGTCGGCTCAACGGTTTTAATGTTGGAGAAAAATTGTCGTTTCCTTCCACTCAAGCAGAAGCTTGGGTGGCTTAAATGTCATTGCAGTGACATGGGGGAGCTCATGGCGGATCTTTTCAAGTATGTCGACTCTGATAGTACCAAGGACCCCGACTCTGAGGATGAAAGATCGGGAAAGGGAAAGAAGAGTAGCGGTATGAGGGGACAATAGCACAACCCGGCCAATCAGGGCAGTAATGGTAAGCACAAAGCTGATGATTTTGTGGCTAACACCGGTGCACGGAAATATAACCAGCGTCATAAGGGGAGCCGGCTCGAGGGAAAAAACTTGACCTTGACGCGATAATGAATCAGCCATGTCCGAAGCACGGAACACAGGAGAAGTCGTCTACCCATCTATGAAAGGATTGTAGCATTATGAGACAATTCAGAGAGTCTTTCCAACACAACCATGGTCTGAATGGCAGTTCAGGGTCCGAACCTCATGGTCTGGGTCATGGAGGTGGCGATTCAAATTCCAGTTTTCACGGCCAAGGCAATCAAGGTGGTTACAACCAGCAAAATAATCAGGGGAATCTGGAGCAGCAATAGTCTAGTTATCAGAGCAACCCGAAGCAATTGAATAGTGGGCAGTACCACGTCTTCACTTCTAGATTGTGTAAGCGGGATCAGAAGCTTCATAAGACGGCAGTAAATGCTATTGAGTCAGCGGTGCCGCGTTACTTGCGGTGGTCGGAGCAGCCTATTGTATGGAGTCGTAAGGATCACCCGCCCCGGGTTGACAATCCAGGTCACCTGGCTCTAGTGGTGGCGCCTCAGGTTGGGGGCTATAAATTTACTAAGGTGCTCATGGATGGAGGCAGCAGCATTAATATACTGTACTATGAAACCTTCCATAGCATGGGACTGACCGACAAAAATCTTAAGCCGTCAAAACACTGTTTTTCATGGTGTGGTGCTGGGTACGTCGGCATATCCAGTGGGTAAGATATCTTTGGAGGTTACTTTTGGAGATGAGTATGATTCCAGATCTGAGACCCTAACCTTTGAAGTGGTTAAAATCAAGAGCCCTTATCATGCTTTGTTTGGGCGGCTGGCTTATGCTAAATTTATGGCGAGGCCTTGTTATGCTTACTTGCACCTTAAGATGCCAGGTTACAAGGGCACCATCACAGTGCATGGGAGTCGCAAGGTGGCCTTGGAGTGTGAATAAGGCGATGTTGCTTATGCTGAGTCTGTTTGTGCAACGGAGGAGCTAAAATTTTACAAGGATAATGTTGACCCGGCGGACATGACGTCCTTGAAAAAGCCAACCACAGAGCATGATCCTTTACGAAAGTTTATGTTGGCAGATGACACTAAAATGGTTGATTTTGTTCTTGGCAACTCATCTAAGCAGTTCAACATCAGTGCTAATCTAGATCCGAAATAGAAAAGCGCGCTCATCGAGTTCATCCATGAGAACCGGGACATCTTTGCATGGACGCCTTCAGACATGCCGGGTGTACCGAGGGAACTCGCTGAGCACACTCTTAATATTGATCTGAAGTTTAAGCCGGTCAAGCAATTTCTCCATCATTTTAACGAGGAGAGGCGGAAGGCCATTGGTGAAGAAGTGGCCCGGCTCTTGGCGGCCGGGTTTATCATTGAAGTTTTTCATACGGACTGGTTGGCTAACCCGGTGTTGTTAAGAAGAACGTCACTTGGCGAATGTGTGAGGAGTACACGAACTTAAACAAGGCTTGTCCGGCTGATCCGTTTGCTCTCCCTCGCATTGATCAAATCATTGATGCTACGGCAAGTTGTGAGCGTTTGAGGTTTTTGGATGCTTATTCTGGTTATCATCAGATCAAGATGGCAGTTAAGGACCAGGAGAAGACAACTTTAATTACTCCGTTTGGAGCCTTCTTCTATGTGTCTATGCCTTTCGGGCTCAAGAGTGCACATGCGACTTACCAGTGCTGTGTGCAGAATTGCCTTCACAATCAAATCGGGTGTAATGTTCATGCTTACGTAGATGACATTGTGGTGAAATCCAGGAAGAAGGAGACCCTGATTGATGATTTGAAGGAGACGTTTGACAATCTCCGGGTTTATAAAATGATGCTTAACCCGGCCAAGTGTGTTTTTGGTGTACCGATGGGTAAGCTTTTGGGTTTCTGGTTTCTAACGGAGGCATTGAAGCTAACCCGAAGAAGATCAAGGCTATTACTTCCTTGGCTAAGCCGGCATGCGTCAATGATGTTCAGTGTTTGGCGGGTCGTATTGCGGCCTTAAGCCGGTTCATAAGCCGGTTAGGTGAGAGGGCTATCCCTCTTTACCAGATGATAAAGAAGACAAATCGCTTTGTTTGGAGTGATGGTGCTAATCAAGCGTTTGAGGATCTGAAGAGACAGTTGGCTGAGCCGCCCGTTCATGCTGCTCCCATTGATAAAGAGCCTTTGTTGTTATATGTGGCTGCCAATAGCCGAGATGTTAGCGTTGCTATTGTGGTGGAGAGGAAGGAAACATGCAAGGAATACCCGGTTCAACGGCCGGTTTACTACATCAGCGAGGTACTTATTGAGTCCAAGCAGAGGTACCCGCACTGGCAGAAGCTTGTGTATGGGGTTTTCATGGCAAGTTGAAAACTCAAGCAGCATTTTCTGGGTCATCCCATTACTGTGGTTAGTTCTGCTCCTTTGGCGGATATCATCCAAAATAGAGAAGCCACAGGTCGGGTAGCCAAGTGGGCCATTGAGCTTGGACCTCATGGTTTAAAGTATGTGCCTCGTACGACCATCAAGTCACAAGCATTCGTGGATTTCATCAAAACATTGGACAGAGTTGCAGATGCCTGAGGAAAAGCCGGATAACACATATTGGACTATTCACTTTGATGGATCCAAGCAATTGGAAGGCTTGGGGGCTGGAGTTGTCTTAACTTCCCCACGAGGTGATAAATTTTCTTATGTTCTCCGGTTAATGTTCCCTTGTACTAACAATGCAGCTGAGTATGAGGCCTTGCTCCACGGTCTTCGGATGGCTAAGGAGATGAACTTAAGCCGGGTGAGGTGCTTTGGCGACTCAGATCTGTTAGGTCAGCAGGTTTCTGGCGCTTGGGATTCCAAGGATCCACTCATGGCGGCTTATCGTCGAGAGGTTGATGTTATTGCGGGTCATTTCAAGGGTTACCAAGTTGAGCATATTGATCGCAGGAAGAATGAGGTGGTTGACCCTTTAAGCCGGTTAGGGTCTCAGCTTAAGCCAGTGCCACCTAACACGTTCCTGGATATTCTGCTTAACCCTTCTGTCAAATTACCTACAGAGGAGGATCTTGCTATTCCTGACCTAGAAGTACTATTGGTGGCGGCTCTTCATGCCATTCCTGATTGGACAGTTCTGTATTTGGCTTACATGACCCGGGGTGAGTTGCCTGAGGATGAGATCTTGGCCAGGCAGATAACCCGACGATCTAAGTCAATGATGATTGTCAATGGGGAGTTGCACGATCGCAGTGTCACAGGGGTGTTTCAGCGTTGTGTCTCTCCTGATGAAGGCTGTGAGATTCTGCAAGAGATTCACCAAGGAGATTGTGGTCATCATGCCGGCTCTAAATCTCTCATAGCCAAGGCTTTTCGTCATGGGTTTTATTGGTTGACGGATCATGCTGATGCTGAGGATTTGGTCAGCAAATGTGACGGTTGTCAGAAGTTTTCATGATGAGCTCATGTGTCGGCTCAAGAGTTGAGGATGATTCCAATTACTTGGCCATTTGCAACCTGGGGGCTTGATATGGTTGGGCCTTTCAAGAGGTCCAAAGATAAGAAGACCCACCTTTTGGTGGCAGTTGACAAGTTTACTAAGTGGGTTGAAGCAGAGCCGGTTAGCAAGTGTGATGCAGCAACAACGGTTCAATTCATCAAGAAGGTGATTTTTCGCTTTAGCTTTCCCCACAACATTATAACGGATAATGGCACTAATCTGTCTAAGGGTGCTATGAAAGAATTTTGTCAACGAGAGCATATTCGACTTGATGTCTCCTCCGTGGCTCACCCCCAGTCCAATGGTCAAGCATAACGAGCTATGAAAAGATTCTGCGAGGCATCAAGCCCCGCTTATGGTTCCTTTGCAAAGAACGCCAGGTTGTTGGGTAGAGGAGTTACCCTCAGTGTTATGGAGTATCAATACAGCCCCCGACAGATCTACGGGTTACACACCTTTCTTCATGGTTTATGGAGCATAGGCGGTTCTCCCTAGTGACATCCGCCACGATTCGCCCCGAGTGGCGGCTTATGTTGAAGCTGATAATCAAAGGGCACGTCAGGATGCACTTGACTGGTTGGATGAGGAGCGTGACCTCGCGGCGGCTCGTTCAGGGATTTATCAACAAGACCTATGTCGTTATCACAGTCGCCGGGTCAAAACCAGAACCTTTCAAGAAGGCGACTTGGTGCTCCGGCTTATCCAGGATCAAACTAATGTGCATAAACTATCACCGCCTTGGGAAGGACCTTTTGTGGTCAGTACGAATCTACATAATGGGTCATACTATCTTATTGATGTTCGAGACCACAAGGACTCACACACATCAGAGGAGGAGACCCGTCGGCCATGGAATATTGCTCATCTTCGGCCCTACTATACTTGAGCCACCGGCTCTCATGATGTACATAGTTTGATGATGTATATATTATAAACAGTATAATAAAGTCGGCATCCCTGATAATTCAGGGCCTCTGTGATTTCACTTCTTCAAAGCTGAGTCTTTATCATCGTCTTACATGCTCACTTAAGAGGCTTGACGCCCAAATTACAGGGACCAAAGAGAGTTGGATGCACAACACAACTCAAACATAGGTACCCGACGAGCACAACTCATAAATATGTCACTTGGGGGCTTCCTGTTCAAACATAGGTATATTCACCAAAGAGAACATAGCATTACTACCCTCTTGATCAGGTTATCTTGTTCAAACATAGGTGTATTCACCAAAGAGGACCTGTATATTAGCTGCTTCTTCATCAGGTAATCCTGATTGACCCGCCGAACTCTTAACAATCAATCTTTTACGGTGTATTCACCAAAGATCCTGGGCTTGTTAAGGTTAAAACGCCAGTTTGTCATGTGAGAGCACGGCTTATAGATAGTCAGGATAGATCTAGGCTCATAAGCCGCCTACCTTGAAACTTGGATAAATCGGCCTATGATGCACGATGCTACTGCGATCCCGCGTAATCCTGATAAGTCTATCTTTAAATAAGACCTGAGCTTATGTGGGTTGAAATGTCGATTGGGTCATGTGAGAGCCGGCTCATGGAAAGCGCATACCTTTCAGTGGCCATCAGGCTAGTTTCATTGAATAAGAAACTTTGGCTTGGCGGCCTGCAAAAGCCTAGAATTTTTCAATTTCTTTTTTTTCTTCTTCATATAATCTCTTTTTTCTTGCCATATGGTTTTTACAATTTGGGCCAAGCTGCCCTGTTTATGTCTCATATTTGAAGCATCTTTGGGTCTTTGCAACAGGATTGCATACTCTAAGTCGACAGAGGATAAAATTCTTATCTTTCGAGTTATAGCTCTAAACACTCTAACTGCATGGAGCTGATAAGCTGAGAGTCTAAGCACACACCACAGGTATGATTATTTATTTAACAATTCTGTCAACATTATGATTAGACCGACCCTGGTTATGGACCATCCGTCCCCAGTGGTTTCAATTGGGTATCATGACCCGCCCGACGGTAAACTGCCAGGGCACTTGTGATCTGTTTGTGTGCAGGGTAATGATCAATCTGATCTGCATAAATCAATGCTATAATAAGCATAAAGTGATATTTTCTTAAACCGATGGATCAGCAGTGTTGCGCAAAATAGAAACGCGCGCGATGGCACGGCAGATTAAAGTTCCACTACCCTATTACATGACTCTATGAGCCAAACAACATCAAGTGTTTTCAAAGGATCAAATACATAAACCGCTTGGCGGTTCACTTTTCTTGGCCTTGCTGACTTGAGGCCTCTGGATCATCCTTTTCCGGTTCTTTGTCCTCCTCCGCCATCTGAAAGTTTGATGATGACCAATCGATGCCACATAAAGCTTGAAATTCAGCTTCATCATATATAAGTTTAGACGGCTCAACTGCAGGGGCAAAAGTATGCTTACGGATTGGGGGGGGGGGGTTAGATCCATCACTTTATAAGCCGGTGTGGGCATCTTCCGATTCTCCCTGTTATAAGTCGGATGGTATTTTGAAAGGTCCGTGTCATTTGCAATCAGAGTCGCCATTGGACGTATTTCTTTCACGCAAGCAGTGAAGTCCTTTCGATCAAACGGAGTGCCATCTTATTTCAAGCTTGGGTATCCAGTAGCTACATCAACCGGATCTAGTTATGGTACCCATGCTTTGGCCTGGCTCAAAGCTATCACGGCACCGGCTCTTGTAGATGATCGCTTCATCTCGTCAATCCTAGCAGGCAGCACACAAAGCTTTTTCAAGACATCTATCAAGATAGCAGGTGCTTGATTAGTCGGGGAAATTGTGGCCAGCGCATGTTGAGCTCCAGTGTATAGTTGTTCAACAAGTGTGTAAACAGCCTTGAGCTTCACAAGCATATCTTGGTTAAGATTGATGCTCCTGGGACCTGAGTAAGTCATAGATTGCTTAGAGGCGGTTTATAACATCAAGGAAGAGACTTAATTTGATGTTAGCAAGGCGACTCACCAAAGATAGCAGAAACCATCTAGGATACACGGTGTTTTAAACTGGTGAGCTCCGTGGTCACCTCTTGAAGAGTTGCCTCCGCTTTTTCAGCTCGCTGCGTCAAAGCAGTCTTTTCTTCAGCCCAAGCATTTCTCTCCGCCTCAAAACTGGTTTTCAGCTTTTCCGTTTCAGACACGCTAAATTGGAATTTGACTCAGCTTTCTGGATCTCACATTCTTGATTCTCCAGTCGGGTCTTTGCATCAACCAATTGTGATTGAAGATTAGCAGTGGCATCCTATACACGCACAGAGTTGCAAATATATTCATATCTGAGTTGCAGGAATATAAGTCCCAAGCCTTTTGCAAGCAATAACACTTGTCACTTGGGGGTAATGTCTGCCAAAAATAATCTTCATACACCGGCTCATGACAGTAAGTCCCAAGCACTTTGCAAGTAAGAGTACTTGGCACTTGGGGGCTAATGCATATCGCTTGTGTCTCCTTACTACTTTATGATAACCCGGTTGTGCCGTAAACAATCACAGCCGGGTTATGGGGGCTATACAAGTAAGCTCTCTTTATAAACAATGGTGAACAGGACCGGCTCATTCATGTAGATTAAACCGGCCCTTGGGGACTACGGATGCAAACTTAATTGTTTAAAATCCGGTTCAACTATAAGTAGGAAAGCCGATCTTAGAAGGGTTCTATTAAACATGCTCATGGTTATTCTAAAGTCTACAACCTATTCAATTTTATCACACCCAGTAGACTATGGGTCTGGCAGGATGGACATAACTTATTTAAGCAGGAATTCATACCTCATATTTTTTATGCATCTGCTTCACCATATCAATTTCAAGATCGCGGCTGGAGTGTACTTGGTTGAGGTAGCCAGAGAGTACTTCACTACTGCTCAACTGAGAATAGTGGGCGACATCAAATCTCACTTTCCGCTTTTCAATGAACTCTTGTTTAGAGGAATGTATGGCCAAGACTGTTGGATTTCCCGGTTCTCTAAAGCCGGTGCCAGTAATCATAACGTCATCGGTATGAGTCTCCGACAGCTTAAGTGGGTTTGATGATTCAGTACTCAAAGGATTGAGTATTGTTTGGTCACCAGAGAGGTCAGGAATTTTTGGTGGGACATCGTGAATAGGTTCTTCTGTTTGCTTTTCAGAAACGTCTGGTGCTGGAACTTGCTGCTCCGGTTCAACGACTTTAGGATCTTCAGCCGCCTTGGTCACCTTTGACTTCTTACTAGGCTTTGCTTGGCCACTGCACAGGTTATGACAAGTCAGTACAATTATAAAAGCATAAGGAGGTACAGAATAAAAGTAATTGTTGTTACCCAGGGGCATTTTTAAAAGCCAGCAGCTTGGTCTGTGATGAGTCATCGGAGGAAGAGAGAAAAACCTCCTGGTAGTTTGAATCAGAAGAATTAAGTGGCTGGCGAATGAGACCCGCCAGTGGGTAAAAAGAGTTTAAGTTCGGAAGGACCTCATTTTGACGTTTCCGTTGAACTGGAGTATTTGGTAAGCCAGAGGATAATTCTTCACCTCCGCTAGTCTGAGTCTGTCGCCGGTTCTCGAGCTGCTGTTGCTTATAAAGAAAGTGACGATCCAAATGAGCTAGGGGGTGTGAAAACCTTACTTTCCGGGTTACTCGTCGAATTTTCTGTCTTGGCAAAGGTGCTGAGCCAGAGGAAATACTAGTTACCTCTTCTTCAACTGCTTGGCTGCCCCCCGTGTCATACTGGTAATAATCAGTGTCAATAAGATAATTGAAAAAGGAGCCAATGGAGTCAAGGGCTACCTCCGACTCAGAGCTATCATTCAGTTCAAACATATCAGAAGCACTTGGTTTCTTCTTTGTCTTCTTGGTGGTTTTCTTGGCGGCTTTCTTGGTAGCCCTAGCCTTTTTGGCAGCTTCATTGTCATATTGCTTTTTCCAAAAATTAGAGTCAGCCTGTGGAAGTCATCAAAGTCAAGTCAATAAAATATATGACTAATGAGGTAAAATTAAGTAATTTGGAGACTCACCGATGGCGGGTTAAGTTTGCAACAAGGGTTTAAACCCACTTTGCTGCAATCTTCCGCATCTTCATTCAGAAGGGTCTGTGTCATTTCATCGATTGCTTCGTTAGTTAAACGCACGGAGCTGTGGCAAAGTGGATCTTTTGTATCCGCCCGTGTAGGTACACAATAAGCCGGGTCGGCGGCTCAAGGGTATGATTCGCCAAGAAACCCAGCACCGAACCAAGTCAATATCAGTTAACCCATTTCCCAGCAGAGCCTTGGCCTTCGCAATAGTGGGGGCAAGCTTTTTACGTTCAGCAACGGTAAGCTTTTCAGGAAGATTACGCTTTGGGTCAAGACATTGAACACGATAACCCGACAATGGATTTTCATCAGCCGGAGAGGTATCCTTGTAGTAAAACCATGTCTGGTTCCAATCCTTGGGGTGACTCGGCAGGAAAGCATAAGGGAAGATGGCATCTCTTCTTCGTTGTCCAAGATGAGTCCATTCGTGAACTCGTTTTGGCGGTTTAAATAAAAAAATTCCCTAAAGAGTTCGACACTTGGCTCCTCTTGAAGGTATACTTTGCAGAAGACTTGAAAGTTGCAGACGTTTGACATGAAATTGGGTCCGATGTCTTGAGGATGGAGTTGAAAGAAGTGCAGAACATCTCGGAAAAATTTAGAACCGGGCGGTGAGAAGCCCCGATTCATGTGATCAGTAAAAACAATGACTTCGTCATCCTTTGGCTGAGGTCTTTCTTTGCCTGGATCAGGGGCGCGGTAAGGCATGACATTCTTTGCTGGCAAGTACCTAATTTTGACAAAGTCTCTCTGTGTGCTCTCGGTGACAATGGAGGGAACCCAGTGACGTGAAGTGACTGTCTTTGGAGGCATTGCGAAGAGAGAAGCCTAAAGGAAAGAAAAAATTTGCGGGTTCAAATTGATTCATTAAGACGGAAGTAAAAAAGCTACATTATATATTCAGAATGGCGGCTTAAATGGGGCCTAATGATATATGGGCAATTATAAGACGATGATGTAAGCCGCCATGACAAGCACTGGTATTTAAGATCTGACAAGAGTGAATTTTACTAAGTGTTGGGACAAATAGGTTTCACAGATTAGAGCTATAAGATTGGATCTGCAGTAGCTCAGAGAAATGAAATAAAATCTAAACCTAGGGTGGCGACAGTAGAAAAGTGGGGATGCCCAGATGAGATCTGTTGCAATGAGGATATATTGTGATATAAAAAACAAGTGCTAAAACTGCTACCGCACAAGATTTGTGTTGTTTTCAGATCAAAACTATGCAATCTAGGAAAGAGAAGGAGGAACGGTGATGAACGCCGATTAACAGGGAAACCCTAAGGCAGATCTATTAAGAGGAAAAGTGAAAGCTTACCGACGCTGATGAATAGCGGAGAGGCGCCATGATGTTCTGGTTCGTTCAAGGTGATGCAGCGGCCGGGGTTGAAGCAGTGGATGAAGGTCGACGGCGGCGGAGCTCGGGTGCACTGGAGCATTGCGAGGAAGATGAAGGCGAGAAGGCAAAGGGGGAGAGTGAAAAGAGGACCCGTGGCCCTATTTATAAGGCTGGAAGGATAAGTGGCATACGCGGGAATCGAGGAGACAAGAAAATGGATATGTGACGGCGTGAGCGCCTCAATTTTCGAGAGGTTATTAGAAATAAGGATCTATTAAAGATAGGCTGGGTATTGTGCGCAATTAATGACAGATGATGTCATGGCGGTTTCCCGTAATTCCAGGAGATGACGTCATGGTGGTTACAATATCTCACAGGAACATGAAGAAGGATTTTTTCTAAGTGTTGAAGATTGACATGAACAAGTTCAAATCAACCTGGGGCCTAGTGTTGGGGATATGAATATTGGATATGACCTGCCCAGGAGGGGCCGAGTTATCCCAATGACGGTTCATAAACCAAGCCCATGAATATGTTGAAGATGGCGGTTCATGTAGTAGGCTGGTTAAAAGGGCCCGAAGCCCAAAGGCGGCTTAAGGCCCGTAAGTATAAACCGCCATGTATATGTGACTTGTATTATAAGGCATGTAAGATAATTTACCGAGACGGACACGTGTATGAGCCGGCCGGGACTCTGTAAGCCACGGGGCGTCAACCCGTGTATATAAGGGGACGACCCGACATCGGCTTAGGGCAAGAAAGAACAGATCGAGAGCCAGGCTAAGCGTATTCGCTCCCTGGTAATCGAAACCATAGAAATACCACCTCAAACTGGATTAGGCTTTTACCTTCACCGCAAGGGAATGAACCAGTATAAAGTCCTCGCGTCCTTTGTCTCGTTTAACCCCTTTAAGCTAACCTCGTCGCGATGGCTCCACAACTAAGTCCTTCCACTAGGACATCTGCCGTGACAATTCCACAACAACGAGCATAATATTTCTTTCTCTCAAATTAATTTTAAGTGAAGCGAGAGAGAATTTCTTCAAAAATATTAAAGCACACTATGCTCAAAAAGATATAAGTGAAGCACTAGAGCAATTCCATAGAAAAGAGCTTCGTTGACGGGATGTGAGTGCGGCTTACTTGGCCTCCCTGGCAACTATTTGAGGACTCTAATTTATTTAAAAAACTTTCAGATCTAAGTATTTTATTAAAATGGCAAGAAAAAATAAAAAGTGCAATACCAAGAATAGCACACATCATGTGAAGAAGCAAAAACTAAACTGATACTAACCGATAATTGTTGAAGAAGAAAGGTAGGATTCCTACCGGGGCATCCCCAAGCTTAGATGCTCGAGACTTCTTGAAATACTATCTTGGGGTGCCTTGGGAATCCCCAAGCTTGAGCTTTTGTGTCTCCTTAATTCTTCTCATATCACGGTTTTCCTAAATCTCGAAAGCTTCGTCCACACAAAACTCAACAAGAACTCGTGAGATAAGTTAGTATAAACCAATGCAAAAATCATATCATTCTCTACTGTAGCAAATCACTTAGAATTATAATACAACATTTCATACTAAATGCCTCTGCATATTTAATACTCCTATCCTCAAATAGAATCATTAAACAAGCAAACATATGCAAACAATGCAAACATAACAACAATCTTCCAAAACAGTACAGTATGTAAAGAATGCATGAGTATCAATACTTATTTATCTCCAAGAATTATGAAAATTTAACACACTGTAGAAAATTTATCAGAGCTCATTTTGCAAAAAGTTTCAACATTTTATCACATACTGACTTTTCTAGGGATTTTTTGCAACAAGGGTAAACTTTCTGTTTTCGAACAGCAACATGTATACTTGCAAAATAAGCATGGCAAAGGCTGTCATTGACATTTTCATTAAAATAAAAGATGAAAAACATTATTCTGAATAACAACAGGAAAATCCTAGTAAAATAATATGACTCTCCAAGCAAAACACATATCATGTGACGAATGAAAATGTAGCTCTAAGTGAGGTTACCGATAATGTCGGAGACGAAAGAGGGGATGCCTTCCGAGGCATCCCCAAGCTTAGTTGCTTGGATCTTCCTTGAATATTACCTTGGGGGTGCCTTGGGAATCCCCAATTTTAGGGTCTTGTCACTCCTTATTCTCCTCATATCGACATCTCACCCAAAACTTGAAAACTTCAATCACACAAAACTTAACGGAACTCTATGAGATAGGTTAGTATGATAAAGAGCAAACCATTTCACTTTGGTACTGTCAAAGACAAGATTCATAATTGTTTCCACATAATTCCTACTGTAGAATATCATTTCCACAATTTATATTGAGCAATATAAGCCGTAGAAACTAGAAAAGAAGCAAACTATGCATTGAAAACAGAATCTGTCAAAAACAGAACAGTCTGTAGAAATCTGTACTCAAACCACACTTTTGCTACTCCGAAAATTATGAAACAATTAGGAACACGTGAGAAATTTGTATATTAAACTTATGCAAAAATAGTAAACTCAAAATCGCTCTTCTGTTAAAAATAAGAATTATTTCTATGAGCGGAAAAGTTTCTGTTTTTCTGCATGATCAAATCAACTATCACCCAACATGATCCCAAAGGCTTTACTTGGCACTTTATTGAAACAAAAGCAATAAAACATGATCAATACAGTAGAATAATCATGTGAACACAAAAAAACAGTAAGTAAAATTGTTGGGTTGTCTCCCAACAAGCGCTTTTCTTTAATTTCTTTTAGTTAGGCATGATGATTTCAATGATGCTCGCATAAAAGATAAGAATTGAAACACAAAGAGAGCATCATGAAGCATATGACTAGCATATTTAAGTCTAACCCACTTCCTTTGCATAGGGATTTTGTGAGCGAACAACTTACGGGAACAAGAATCAACTAGCATAGGAAGGCAAACCAAGCATAACTTCAAAACTTTAAACACATAGAGAGGAAACTTGATATTTTTGAGATATGTAGATGCATATGTTCCACTCTCATAATAATTTTCAGTAGCATCATGAATGAATTCAACAATATAACTACCACATAAAGCATTCTTTTCATGATCCACAAGCATAGAAATTTTATTACTCTCCACATAAGCAAATTTATTCTCATGAATAGTAGTGGGAGCAAACTCAACAAAATAACTATCATGGGATTGAAAATAAAAATCATGATGACAATTTTCATGGTTATCATTATTCTTTATGGCATACATGTCATCACCATAATCATCATAGATAGAAATTTTGTTGTCATAATCAATTGTGACTTCTTCCAACATAGTGGAATCATTGACCTCTCCAAATCCACTTTCATCAATATAATCATCATAAATAGGAGGCATGCTTTCATCATAATAAATTATCTCATCAAAACTCGGGGGAGTAAAAATATCATCTTCATCAAATATACCATCCCCAGGCTTGTAGCTTTGCATATCTTTAGCATCATGGATATTCAAATAATTCATACTAACAACATTGCAATCATGCTCATCATTCAAATATTTTGTACCAAACATTTTATTGACTTCTTCTTCTAAGAATTGAGCACAATTTTTCGAACCATCATTTTCAAGAATGATATTATAAAGATGATCGATAATATGATGCAACCTCAATTCCATATTTTGTGTAGTTTTCTTTTACAAACTAAACCAGTGATAAAACAAGAAACGAAAAGATTCAATTGCAAGATATAAAGATATACCTTCAAGAACTCACCTCCCCGGCAACGGCGCCAGAAAAGAGCTTGATGTCTACTACGCAACTTTATTCTTGTAGTCACGTGTTGGGCCTCCAAGCGCAGAGTTTTGTAGGACAGTAGCAATTTTCCCTCAAGTGGATGACCTAAGGTTTATCAATACGTGAGAGGTGTAGGATGAAGATGGTCTCCCTCAAATGACCCTGCAACCAAATATAAGAAATCTCTTGTGTCCCCAACACATCCAATACAATGGCAAATTGAATAGGTGCACTAGTTCGGCGAAGAGATGGTGATAAAGGTGTAATATGGATGGTAGAAATATATTTTTATAATCTGAATAAATAAAAACAGCAAGGTACCAAATAGTAAACGGGCACAAAAATGGTATTGCCATGCTTCAAAATGAGGCCTAGGGTCCGTACTTTCACTAGTGCAACCTCTCAACAATGCTAATGTAATTGGATCATATAACCGTCCCTCAACGTGCAACGAAGAATCACTCCAATGTTCCTATCTAGCGGAGAACATAATACGGAAATGTTTGTAGGGTACGAAACCACCTCAAAGCTATTCTTTCCGATCAATCTATCCTAGAGTTCGTACTAAAATAACATGAGGCTACTTTTTCCGATCGATCTAACCAAGAGTTCGTACTAAAATAACACCAAAGAAAATTCAGATTCATGATATTCAATCCAACACAAAGAACTTCAAAGAGTGCCCCAAGATTTCTACAGGAGAAATAAAGACAAGAACATGCATCAACCCCTATGCATAAACTACCCCAATGTCACCTCAGGAATCCGCGAGTTGAGTGCCAAAACATATATCAAGTGAATCAATATGATACCCCATTGTCACCACGAGTATTCAATTGCAAGACATATATCAAGTGCTCTCAAATCCATAAAAGCATTCAATTCGATAACAACGAAATCTCAAAGGGAAAAACTCAATTCATCACAACAAGATAGAGAGGGGAAAACACCATATGATATGACTATATTAACAAAGCCCGCGATACATTAAGATCGTGACATCTCAATAACATGAGGGAGAGAGAGAGAGGGAAATTAAACACATAGCTACTGGTACAAACCCTCAGCCCCGAGGGTGGACTACTCCCTCCTCATCGTGGTGGCCGCCGGGATGATGAAGATGGCCACCATAGATGATTTCCCCCTCCGGCAGAGTGCCGGAACGGGGTCTAGATTGGTTTTCGGTGGCTACAGAGTCTTGCGGTGGCGGAACTTCTGATCTAGGTTAACCCCCACGGTTTCTGGAATTTTTGGGAATTTATAGGGTAAAGAGGGGGGTGCCGGAGGCCACCGAGGTGGGCACAACCCACCTGGGCACGCCTGGGCCCCTAGGCATGCCCTGGTGGGTTGTGGCCCCCTTAGGGAACCCCCAGGTGCTGCTCTGGCCCATCCTGAGTGTTCTGGTCCATAAAAAATCTCCAAAAAGTTTCGCGGTGTTTGGACTCCGTTTATATTGATTTCCTGCGATGTAAAAAACAAGCAAAAAACAACAACTGGCATTGGCCACTGGGTCAATAGGTTAGTCCCAAAAAATGATATAAAGTTGCTATAAAATGATATAAAGTTGCTATAAAATGATATAAAGTTGCTATAAATTGATAAAATAATAGCATGAATACTTCATAAATTATGGATACGTTGGAGACGTATCAGGAAGCTGACTTAAAATATTCTGGAGGAGGAACCCGCCTTGCAATGCCGAAGATAATCTGCGTGCCAAACATATAATCATCGAAGACTGGTTTAGGTTCTACGAGAGTCCTAGATTAGGGGGTCCTCAGGTATTCGGATTATTCGATAAGGGTCGGACTGATGAGCAGTGAAGATAAAGCAGAACACTATCCCCCGTGTCCGAGTAGGACTCCTATATGCGTGGATGGCAAGTTTTGCGTCCGGATATGTTATTTCCTTCCTTTGTAAACCATCTCTGTACAACCCAAGGCCCCTCCGGTGTGTATGTAAACCGGCGGGTTTAGTCCGTAGGGGCTGTCAGAATTCTCATAGGCTAGACAGCTAGGGTTTAGCCATTACGATCTCGAGGCAGATCAACTCTTGTAACCCATATACTCATTGAATACAATCAAGAAGGACGTAGGGTTTTACCTCCTTTAAGAGGGCCGAACCTGGGTAAACATTGTGTCCCCATCTTCCCTTGTTACCATTGATCCTCAGACGCACAGTTCGGGACCCACTACCAGGGATCTGTCGGTTTTCACACAGACATTGATCACCTCATCAAAGCATATATTCCAACTCCGAGATGCTTGCACCAGTCCATAGATGGATCGCTGGAGCTTGCACACTTTGTTAGCAACTTTAAGATCCACAAAATATTCTGGTTGCATCATATAAAACTCTTCATTGAGATATCCATTTAAGGTACGAAGTTTTGACATCCATTTGCCAGATTTCATAATCATAAAATGTGGCATTTTCTAACATGATTCGGACGGACCTAAGCATCGCTATGGGTGAGAAAGTCTCATCATAGTCAACCCCTTGAACTTGTCGAAAAACTTTTGCGACTAGTTGAGCTTTATAGACAGTAACATTACCATCAACGTCAGTCTTCTTCTTGAAGATCCATTTATTCTCTATGGCTTGCCGATCATCGTGCAAGTCCATCAAAGTCCATACTTTGTTCTCATATATGGATCCTATCTCAGATTTCATGGCCTCAAGCCATATATCGGAATCTGGGCTCATCATAGCTTCTTCATAGTTTGTAGGTTCGCCATGGTCTAGTAACATGACTTCCAAGACAGGATTACTGTACCACTCTAGTGAAGAACATGCTATGTTCGACCTATGAGGTTCAGTAGTAACTTGATCTGAAGTATCATGATCATCATCATTAGCTTCCTCTCTAGTTGGTGTAGCCATCATGGGAATGGATTTCTCGGATGTGCTACTTCCCAAATTGATAGAAGGTACAGTTACCTCATCAAGTTCTACTTTCCTCCCACTCACTTCTTTCAAGAGAAACTCCTTCTCTAGAAATGTTCCATTCTTGGCAACAAAGATCTTGCCTTCGGATCTGTGGTAGAAGGTGTACCCAATTGTTTCCTTAGGGTATCCTATGAAGACGCATTTCTCCGATTTGGGTTCGAGCTTATCAGGCTGAAGTCTTTTCACATAAGTGTCGCAACCCCAAACTTTAAGCAATGACATCTTAGCTTTCTTGCCAAACCATAGTTCATACGGTGTCATCTCAAGGATTTAGATGGTACCCTATTTAACGTGAATGCGGCTGTCTCAAATGTATAACCCCAAAATGATAGTGATAAATCGAAAAGAGACATCATAGAACGCACCATATCCAATAATGTACGGTGACGATGTTCAGATACACCATTACGATGTGGTGTTCCACGTGGCGTGAGTTGTGAAACAATTATACATTGTTTTAAATGAAGGCCAACCTCGTAAGTCAAATATTCGCATTCGCGATCAGATCGTAGAAACTTTATTTTCTTATTACGATGATTCTACACTTCACTCTGGAATTCTTTGAACTTTTCAAATGTTTCAGACTTGTGTTTCATTAAGTAGATCTAGCCATACCTAGTCAAATCATTTGTGAAGGTCAGAAAATAATGATACCCGCCGCGTGCTTCAACACTCATCAGACCGCATCCATCGGTATGTATTATTTCCAATAAGTCATTAGCTAGCTCCATTGTTCCGGAGAATGGGGTTTTAGTCATCTTGCCCATGAGGCATGGCTTGCAACTATCAAATGATTCATAATCAAGTGATTCCAAAAGTCCATATGCATGGAGTTTCTTCATGCACTTTACACCAATATGACCTAAACGGCAGTGCCACAAATATGTTGCACTATCATTATCAACTTTGCATCTTTTGACATCAATATTATGAATATGTGTATTACTACGATCGAGATTCAATAAACCATTTACATAGGGTGTATGACCATAGAAGGTTTTATTCATGTAAATAGAATAACAATTATTCTCTAACTTAAATGAATAATCGTATTGCAATAAACATGATCTAATCATATTCATGCTCAACGCAAACACCAAATAACATTTATTTAGGTTCAACATTAATCCTGAAGGTAGAGAGAGTGTGCGATGGTGATCATATCAACCTTGGAATCATTTCCAACACACATCGTCACCTTGCTTTTAACTAGTCTCGGCAACTCCTGTTTTGAGTTACTAATCTTAGCAACTGAACCGGTATAAAATAACCAGGGATTACTTCGAACACTAGTAAAATGCACATCAATAACATGTATATCAAATATACCTTTGTTCACTTTTCCATCCTTCTTATCCGCCTAGTTTTTGGGGCAGTTCTACTTCTAGTGACCATTTCCTTCGCAGTCAAGCACTCAGTTTCAGGATTGGGTCCATCTTTGGGCTTCTTCATGGGAGTGGCAACTTGCTTGCCATTCTTCTTGAAGTTACCTTTCTTCCCCTTGCCCTTTTTCTTGAAACTAGTGGTTGTGTTAACCATCGACACTTGATGCTCTTTCTTGATTTCTACCTTCGCCGATTTCAGCATCACGAAGAGCTTGGGAATCGTTTTTGCCATCCCTTGCATATTATAGTTCATCACGAAGTTCTAGTAGCTTGGTGATCGTTACTAGAGAACTATGTCAATCACTATCTTATATGGAAGATTAAGTCTCACTTGATTCAAGCGATTGTAGTACCCAGACATTCTGAGTACATGCTCACTGGTTGAGCTATTCTCCTCCATCTTGTAGGCAAAGTACTTGTGAGAGGTCTCATACCTCTTGACACAGGCATGAATCTAAAATACCAATTTTTTAGCTCTGGGAACATCTCATATGTTTTGTGGCATTCAAAACATTTTTGAAATCCTGGTTCTAAGCCGTAAAGCATGGCGCACTAAACTATCAAGTAGTCATCATACTGAGCTTGCAAAACATTCATAACGTCTGCATCTGCTCTTGCAATAGGTTTGTCACCTAGCGGTGCATCAAGGACATAATTCTTCTATGCAGCAATCAGGATAATCCTCAGATCATGGACCCAGTCCGCATCATTGCTACTATCGTCTTTCAACTTAGTTTTCTCTAGAACATATCAAAAATATATAGGAGCTATCTCACGAGCTATTGATCTATACCATAGATATGCAAAACTATCAAGACTAAGTTCATGATAGATTAAGTTCAATTAATCAAATTATTAATGAACTCCCACTTAAATAAACATCCCTCAAGTTTATCGAAGTGATGCATGATCCAAATCAACTAACCCATGTCCGATCATCACATGAGATGGGGTAGTCATCAATGGTGAACATCCCTATGTTGATCATATCTACTATATGACTCATGTTCGACGTTTCGGTCTCCAGTGTTCCGAGACCATGTTTGTACATGCTAGGCTCGTCAAGTTTAACCCAAGTATTCTGCATGTGCAAAACTGTCTTACACCCGTTGTATGTGAACGTAGAGTCTATCACACCTGATCATCACGTGGTGTCTCGAAACGACGAACTATGCAACAGTGCATACTCACAGAGAACACTTTTATCTTGAAATTAGGTGAAGGGATCATCTTATAATAATGCTACCGCCGTTCTAAGCAAAATAAGATGCATAAAGGATAAACATCACATGCAATCAAAATATGTGACATGATATGGCCATCATCATCTTGTGCTTTTGATCTCCATCTCCAAAGCATCGTCATGATCTCCATCGTCACCGGCTTGACACCTTGATCTCCATCGTAGTGTCATTGTGTCGAGGTCGTCACGCCAACTATTGATTCTACAACTATCGCTAATGCATAGTGCTAAAGTAAAGCAATTACATGGCGCTTGCACTTCATACAATAAAGAGACAACCATAAGGCTCCTGTCGGTTGCCGATAATTTACAAAACATGACCATCTCAGACAATAACGTATATCAAATCATGTCTTGACCATATCACATCACAACATGCCCCGCAAAAACAAGTTAGACGTCCTCTACTTTGTTGTTGCAAGTTTTACGTGGCTGGTACGTGCTTCTAGCAAGAACTGTTCTAATCTACACATAAAAACCACAACGGTGTTTCATCAAGTTTGCTATTTTAACCTTCTTCAACGACCGACTGTAGTCAAATTCGATTCAATTAAAGTAGGAGAAACAGACACCCGCCAGCCACCTTTATGCAAAACTAGTTGCATGTCAGTCGCTGGAATCTATCTAATGTGCATGGACATGTAAGGTTGGTCCGACCCGCTGCATCCCACAATACCGCCGAATCAAAATAAGACGTTGGTGGTAAGCAGTATGACTATCACCGCCCACAACTCTTTGTGTTCTACTCGTGCATATCATCTATGCATAGACCTGGCTCATGATGCCACTGTTGGGAAACATTGCATGGAAAAAAAATCTACACACACGCAATGATCTATCCATGGAGATGCATAGCAACGATGGGGAGAGTGTGTCTATGTACCCTCATAGACCGTAAGCGGAAGCGTTTCACAATGCAGTTGATGTAGTCGAACTTTCTTCGCACTCCAACCGATCTAGTATCGAACACATGGCACCTCCGCGTTCTGCACACATTCAGCTCGGGGACGTCCTACGCCTTCTTGATCCAGCAAGACGGTGAGGTAGTAGATGAGTTCCAATAGCACTAGGCGTTGCTTCGTCACTTTTCTGTTGTCACTGTTACGACTGCTACAAAACCACTATTGTTACTTATGCCACCGTTACTGCTACTTCCATACTACTTTGCTACTAAACACTTTGTTGCAGATATTAAGTCTTTCAGGTGTGGTTGAATTGACAACTCAGCTGCTAATACTCAAGAATATTCTTTGGCTCCCCTTGTGTCAAATCAATAAATTTGGGTTGAATACTCTACGCTCGAAAACTATTGCGATCCCCTATACTTGTGGGTTATCGAGACCTTTTTCTCGTGCCGTTGCCGGGGAGCATAGCTCTACTCTGTGAGTCACTTGGGATTAATATGTGTTGATCACTATAAGGAATCTGAAAGATCAAAGAACTAAGATTTTTCCCTCAACTACGAGGGTAAACTTGCAACACCTACACCTGCTATTGATTCTGATATGTCGCATGTTATTGATGATGCCACTTATGGTATGCACGATGCTTTTGATGAAACTACTTCTCTGCTTGATAGTACTGTGCCACTAGGTGAATTCTTGATGAACAACTTGCTAGGGTTAGAGAGAACGAAATTACTGAAACTGATGATATTATTGAAACTGAAGATTATGATTCTCCCCCTAGATATGAATTGCCTATTGTTCTTGAGGGTTATGTTATGGATGAAGAAACTGCTAGAGACTTCTTTGCTTGCAATGATAGAGAAGATCTTAAGAAATTGTTGTCTAAGTTGAAAGAAAAATCCTTGAAAGAAATATGATCCCGCTTTTGCTACTTCACATATCTTTGTTACTGATAAGGATTATGAATTCTCTATCGATTCTGAGTTAATTAATTTGGTTGAATCTGATCCTTTTCATGGTTACGAATCTGAAACTATCATGGGCTCATGGCACATGTTACTAAATTGAATGATATAGCCATCCTATTTTCTCATGAGGAAAAAAATTCGTTATTACTATATCCTTAAAGTGTTTCCTTTCTCATTAAAGGGTGATGCTAAGTTATGGTTTAATTCTCTTGCCCCTGGTTGTGTGCGTAGTCCCCAGGATATGACTTACTACTTCTCTGCAAAATATTTCCGTGCTCATAAGAAACAAGTTGCTTGAAAGGAAATATTTAATTTTGTGCAAATTGAAGAAGAGAGTCTCCCACAAGCTTGGGGGAGGCTTCTCCGATTACTTAATGCTTTGCTTGATCATCCTATCAAGGAAAATGAAATACTTGATATATTTTATAATGGACTAACTGATGCTTCCAGACACCACCTGGATAGTTGTGTTGGTTGTGTGTTCAGGGAAAGAACTATTGAGCAAGATGAATTGCTATTGAATAATATATCGAGTAATGAAAATGATTGGACACTTCCTGAACCAACTCCAAAGCCAACTCTGAAGAAAAGGGGTATTCTATTTCTCAGTCCTGAAGATATGCAAGAGGCAATGAATGAAAGAAAAGGGTATTAAAAAGCTGAAGATGTTAAGAATCTACCACCTATTGAAGAAATACATGGTCTTGATAACCCGACATAGGTAGTAGAGGTAAACTTTCTCCATAGATTCGATGAAGATGATATTCCTCATAATAAGTCTGCTAGACAATGCTTGGATGAGTTTGATAATTTTATTGTTAAACAAGAAAATTTCAATGCTTATCTTAGTAGACAATTGAAATGTAATGCTTACATGCTTGACCACTTGAGTAATTATATGAATAGTATTGTTAATGATCTTAATCTTATTAGTAAACATGCTTCCATGGTTACAACTCAAGAAGAACATGTATTTAAAGCTCAAGATGATTTGCTTAATGAGCTGAATAGTAAGAATAATGATAATGTTGTTAGGGTTATGACTAGAGGTGGTAATATGACCTAGGAATCTTTGTATCCTGAGGGCCATCCTAAGAGAGTTGATCAGGATTCTCAGAGAACTAATACTGATGCACCTAGTCCTCGTACTAAAAAGAAAAAGAAACTGATAGGGCTTTGCATGTTAGTGAACCTGCTATTGATACACCTGAGAATCCTAATGATATTTCTATTTCTGATGCTGAGACACAATCTGGTAATGAACATGAACCTAGTGATAATGTTAATAATGATGTTCATGTTGATGCTCAACCCAGTAATGATAATGATGTAGAGATTGAACCTGTTGTTGATCTTGATAACCCACAATCAAAGAATCAACATTATGATAAGAGAGACTTTGTTGCTAGGAAACATGGTAAAGAAAGAAAACCATGGGTTCAGAAACCCATGCCCTTTCCTCCTAAGCCGTCCAAGAAAAAGGATGATGAGGATTTTGAGCGCTTTGCTGAAATGATTAGACTTACCTTTTTGCGTATGCATTTTACTGATATGCTTAAAATGCCTCCATATGCTAAGTATATGATATATATTGTTACTAATAAAAGAAAGATACCGGAAGCTAAAATTTCCACCATGCTTGCTAATTATACTTTTAAGGGTGGAATACTAAAGAAACTTGGAGATCCAGGAGTACCAACTATACCATGCTCCATTAAAAAAATATGTTTAAACTGCTTTATGTGATCTTGCAGCCGGTGTTAGTGTTATGCCTTTATCTTTGTATCATAGACTTGATTTGAATAAGTTGACACCTAGTGAAATTTATTTGCAAATGGCTTATAAATCAACTACTATACCCATCGGTATTTGTGAGGATGTGCCTGTTGTGGTTGCATACGTTACAATCTTCATGGTCTTTGTTATTCTTGATATTCCTGAGGACGATAGTACGTCGATTATCCTTGGTAGACCCTTTTTGAATACTACGGGGGCTGTTATTGATTGCAACAAAGGCAATGCCACTTTTCATGCTAATAGTAATGAGCATACAATACACTTCCAGAAGAAACAACCTCAACTTCATAGTATCAATTCTATTGGAAAAATTTCAACTATTACTATTGAAGGTTTTGAATTCCCTCTTCCTACTGTGAAAAAGAAATATGATATTCTTATTGTCGGGGACATGCATATCCCCGTTGAGGTAACCTAGTGTTATTCGAAAATTCTCCGGCTTCATGTCATTCGGAAGAAGTTTGTTAATAAGACTTGATCAACCTTGCTAATGGATTCCTTTTGATGAGCATGAGATGGATGAATTTAGAAGGCACAACTCTCTGTACCCATCTTTTAATTTCTGTTATTTAGAATTAAATAGAGCAAAATTTGTATTTTCTGTCTGTTTTCTGAATTATCCGTGGAGTAAAAAAATGTCCCAAAAATAAAAGTTCTCCAAATGCCCTGAAAATTTAGTATGATTATTTTCACAATATTTTAGAATTTCTGGTGCGAAGAACACACCAGGGGGCCTCACCAACTGGCCACAAGGGCGGAGGGCGCGCCCCCTGGCTTTATGGGCCCCACATGGCCCCCTCCACTTATTCCAGCACCCATCCACTCCTTCTTCCTCCAGAAAAAATCAATCCATAGCTCAAACTCGTGTTCTTGCTCATCTTCACTACAAAAAAAAGACACATCCGTGACATTTTGGGCCGAACGAATTTTTTTCTGTCATACATATGACACTTCTATGACGATAATTGTGACCAAACCCGTATCATCATAGATGTGGTGGGGTCCTACTTCTATGACAAAAAATCATGACCGAAAATGGGCTTTTCATCCTGGGCGGGATGGAGACGCAGCTGCATGACATTCTTTGGGCCGTCCATGACGGAAAAAACCGTGGTAGAAGCGAGGGGGAGGGAAATTTCAGGGAGTCCCCGGTTATGATGGGAGGTCGTGGGCCGAGCGATGCGCGTTTCTCTCATACACGTACGCGCGTGTGTGCGAGGCGTTGGAACTGAACCCGAGCGAGGCGTTGGGCTCTAACTGAACCCGAGCGATTGCACTGCAGGCTACGCGTTACTGAACCCGAGCGATCGATCGATGGCTGTTAACTGAACCCGATCGAGCGATTCCTTGGCTACTGCTGCTAACTGAGGCCGATCGATGCTGCCTCTGGATGAACAGTGAGCGTTGCGGGGGGGGGGGTTGGATGAACAGTTCCCGGTGGGGGTGGATGAACAGGACCCCGTGGTGTTGCCTCTGGATGAACAAGACCCGATCGATCGAGCCGGTTGGGGCTGGATGAACAGGACCCCGTGGAGGGCTGGATGAACAGGACCACCTCGTGGAGGGCAGGATGAACAATAGACGGTGGAGGGGTGCCCGTGGAGGGGTGGTTGAATAAGACCCCATGGTGTGGAGGGCTGGATGAACAGTAGATGGTGGAGGGGTGGTTGAACAGTAGGCAGTGGAGTAGCGCGCGGTGGAGGCTGGATGAACAGGAGCCCATGGAGGCTGGAGAAGGTCGACGGTGGATGAACAGTAGCTCGTGGAGGCTAGAGGGGGTCGGCGGTGGAGATGAACAGTATCCCGTGGAGTCCCATTTTGCGGTACGCCACACCCCTCCCGATCAACAGGACCCCCGTTTCGACTGTAGCACTCCAACACAAGTCTGTTTCCTCCGTTTTGCGGTATGCCACACCCCTCCCGATCAACAGGACCCCCATTTCGACCGTAGGAGGTCCGTTTCCTCCATTTTGCGGTACGCCACACCCCTCCCGATCAACAGGACCCCTGTTTCGATCGTAGGAGGTCCGTTTCCTCCATTGTGCAGTACACCACACCCCTCCCGATCAACAGGACCCCCGTTTCGACCGTAGGAGGTCCATTTCCTCTGTTGTGCGGTACGCTATGCCTCGTTTCCATCGCCTCTTCTGTCCAAGCCCTCCCGATGAACACGACCATGCATTCCGTTCCGACCCATGAACACGGCGACGACGCTATTTCTCCGTCGACCCAGCCATGTACACGAGCCCTCGCCGTACGTATGCGCAAGTAGGCGTTCGAGACCCTGCCCGTATGTACACATACGAGCCCGTATTTTCTTTCTTGCACCCTGGCCGCCTCTACTACGACACGTGCGCGCCTCTACATCCACCAGTATACATGTACGTACACGTTCGCGACCAGAATGACAATGCTATGTTCGCTTCGACCAGGTGGGTCCCAACTGTCAGGCACTTCCTTGCTTGCGAAGATGTAGCTGGTGGGTCCCAGCAGTCAGGGGGGCGAATCGTTTTTTTTGCCCGGACGCACTTTCTTGCGTGCGAAGGTGTAGCTGGTGGGTCCCAGCAGTCAGGGGGAAACATATTTTTCGCGAAATATGGTGGCCCGTCCGGTGGGTCCCTGCTGTCAGGTGGAGGAAACATTATTTTCCGCGTAATAAGGAGGCTCTTCCTTGCTGCCGCCGTCGACCCAGCTGTCAGCCTCTCCATGTACAGTCCACGTCTGATGGAAGTCGTTCCTTGACCACGTTGACCATGCCGCGACGAGAGCACCATGGCGGTGGGCGATGGCGAGGCCTAGGAAGGGGACGACGGGGAGCTAGGGAAGACGCGGCAGTGGAAGCCCGCGCGCGCACGGAGAGGAGTACGAGGGTTCACTGGTTCGACTGTGGTGTGAGGCTGCCGTCGCCGCACGGCCTGGCCAGCGGTGGGAATAGTAGGGGGCGGTGAGGCCTCCGCGGCAGCACAACCGGCCACGGGAGGCAGGAGCATGCGGCACGACCGGCGCTGCTTTGGGAGGCTGGAGTAAGAAGACCAGAGGTTGAAGAAGCACTACGGCCGTTGGATGGACATCGTACGGTCACTGGAGCTAGAATCGTTCATATTGACTAAGTTGACAAAGCCCTTCCTCCCCGTCAACTTAGTAGGCCCACAAGTCAGCCTCCCACCAAGGTGGGTCCCAGCTAGCCGGGAGAGTATTCATTTTTTTGTGCGTAATAAGGAGGCATTTCCGGTGGGTCCGAGCTGACAGCGGGGGGAACGTTTTTTTCGAGAAATACGGTGGCCCGTCCGGTGGGTCCCAGCAGTCAGGGGGAAATGATTTTTTTCGCAAAATACTGGTGGCCCGTCCGGTGGGTCCCTGCTGTCAGGTGGAGGAATAATTATTTTGCACGTAATAAGGAGGCACTTTTTTGCTGCGGCCGTGGACCCAGCTGTCAGCCTCTCCATGTACAGTCCACGTCCGATGGAAGTCGTTCCTTGACCACGTTGACCACGCCGCGCCAAGTGCACTAGGGCGGTGGACGACGGCGAGGCCTAGTAAGGGGACGACACGGAGCCGGGGAAGACGCGGCAGTGGATGCCCACGCGTAGAGGAGTACGAGGGCACTGGTTCGCTGCAGTGTGAGGCTGCCGTCGCTGCAGAATAACAAGGGGTGTGGGTGAGTAGAGGGATGGCCTGGCCAGCGGTGGGAGTAGTAGGGGCAGTGAGGCCTCCGCCGCATCGCAGCCGGCCACGGGAGGTAGGAGCACGAGGCACGGCCGGCACTGGTTTGGGCGGCTGGAGCAAGAAGACCAGAGGTTGAAGAAGCACTATGACCGTTGGATGGACATCGTACGATCACTGGAGTTAGAATCGTGCATTATTGACTAAGTTGACAAAGCCCTCCGTCCTCGTCAACTTAGTAGGCCCACAAGTTAGCCTGCCACTAAACTGGGCCCAGCTAACAGGGGGAGTATTCATTTTTTGTGCGTAATAAGGAGGCACCTCCTTGCGTGCGAAGATATAGCTGGTGGGTCTGAGCTGTCAGCGGCGGTAACGTTTTTTCGCGAAATACAAAGGCCCTTTCGATGGGTCCCAGATGTCAGGTGGAGGAATCATTATTTTGCGCGTAATAAGGAGGCATTTCCTTGCGTGCAGCCGTGGACCCAGCTGTCGGCCTCTCCACCCAAAGTCCACTTCAGATGCATGTCGGTCGTTGACCATGTTGACCAGGCCACGCCGAGAGCACCAGGGCGGTGGACGACGGCGAGGCCTAGGAAGGGAACGACACGGAGGCAGTTGTTTCCCACGCAGAGGGGAGTACGACTGTACGAGGGTTTACTTGTTTGTCTGCCGTCGCCGGAGAATAACAGCAGGTGTGGGTGAGTAGAGGGATGGCTAGGCCAGAGATGGGAGTACGGTGGGGCGGTGAGGCCTGCACGGCAGCAGAGGCGGCCGCGGGGAGGAGGGAGCAGGCAGTCCCGCCGGCGCCTGTTTGAGTGGATGGAGTAGGAAGAGCAGAGATTGAAGAAGCACGACGGCCGTTGGATGGACATCCAACAATCACTGCTTGTGCGTCAACCTTTTTTTAGGAAAGCCTCAAATCTGTGGAAAACAGCATACAACCCATCTGCCATTATTTCTAATAATTTTCAGCCCATTTGCTAATTCTTACAGGTTTTTTTGGAGCCCATATTCTTTATGTTAGCATTACAACCCATATTGTGGCCACGGTTAAAAAATTATACGAAATTTTGCATATGTCGGTGCGGTCTGAACTGTTTTTAATCCCGAAATTTCGAGTCACATTCAGACTGATTTTAAAAATAAATGTATATGAATATAAAATCCAATAAATTGTCCACGCATAAAAATCGATGCAATTTAAAATCTCGAAATAAAAAAAAGATATTTGAAAATAATTGCCGATTTGATGTGTTTTAAAAATGTACACCCCATTTCTCATTACTGATAGGCCACTCTCCTCGTCTTGAAAGATTTGCAGCCCAGCAGGCCTGATAAAGCGACTTACTTGACAAATCACAAAAAAACTGGGCTAGCCATTTTCAGAAAGAAAAAAAAACTACTGGACTGGTCTGTGGTAAACATAAAAGAAAAGGCTTTCTAGACAGGCCAGAGTGTCCCGCACAGCCCAGTTGACACCCTGCTTCCGTCTCGAAAACAAATTAGATAAATGTCACTCCAATTATGGCGATTCATAAAAATGCCACTGCAATTTCCAAACTTTGAAAAATGCCACTGCAATTTTTGCAAACTTTGAAAAACGCAACTGTAGTTTGCATACTTTGAAAAACGCCACTCCAGACTTCGAAAAATTCCACTAGAAATGGCATGAAATGGCATTTTTCAAAGTTTGGAAATTGCAGTGGCATTTCTCGGATACACCAGATTTGGAGTGGCATTTATCAAATTAACCCAAAACAAAAATAACTGCGCGAGCTGTTGGGTCCCTGGTGTCAGCCGCTCGTTGTGCAATTATCTCGTTTATTGACTACGTTGACAATGGCATGGGACCCAGATGTCAGAAATCCACTAGGAGGAGCCATTTTTTTATTGGCTTGAAATAAGGTGGCACTTGCTTGCGTACTGCCATGACCTTGGCAGGTCCCTGCTGTCATCCACTACACGTACAATCATCTCCTAATTGTGTACGCGTCAACTTGCTAGGCCCACAAGTCAGCCTCTAAACCGTGGAGGACAAACACAACCCATTTAAAAAAATAGCAGCCCATTCCATACGTTCAAACAGAAAGTTCAACATTCAAAGCAAAGTAACAGGTCTGATGCACATATAGAGTACTGAACTTCCACGTTGACAACCATCATAGCCAAGTGAACTATCTACTCCCACTAACACTCTAGTAGCGTACAAGTACTAACTTACTCTTAGCTAACTAGATGATGCCGGCCGCCATCTGCTGTCCATGCTAAACGCTGGCACTGGCGTCCTCCGCCTCGCCTCGGACTTGCCAGAGGTGCGATAGGTCGCGTTGCTCGCGCGCGTTGTCCCTTTCCATGCCAGTGTGGTCCACCGAAGCTTCGGCTTCCAAGCGGGAAACCCACTTGACGAGTTGGTAGTAAAAATCAGCGTCGGAACGCGTGCGTGCCCGATAACCTCCAGGGCTATTTGCCGGGCGCCGGCCTCCACGTAGTCGGCCCAGTTGCGGGCGCTCTGCTCGCGACTTAGAGCGTCGGTGCACTGCTGCTCCATGTCCTGCTGGCGGCACAAATCGGCGAGACGCTGCTCCTCTGCCAGGCGGTCGCGCTCCAACAACTCCTGCTCCTCCGCCATGCGGTCGCGCTCCAACAACTCCTCGATCTCCGCATTGCGATCTAAAGACAGATAGAATGCCTCCTCCCTCCGTCTGGCTTCCAGTGAAAACCCGAACACTAGTTCCGGCGGTGACCGCCTCCGGTGTCGCCTACCGCGGACGGGCGGGGGCATGGCGGACGTGGCGAGCGATGTCGGGCCGGTGGGGGCTTATGAGGATATGGCGAGTTAGGTCACGGTGGCACCGGAGAAGGCCGGGAAACAGTACTTATAGGCGGAAGGTAGCGCGACGGTCATCAGAATTCAATGCATAATGGCTTAGTGCGCCAGCTTGTCGTGGAAAACTAGAGAAACTAAAATTATGACTGTGCCGTCCCGTCCCGTCTGGGTCGCACGCCGGCATGGCGTTCAAATGAGTGCACTTGAATCATCTCCCTCCTTGTCAATAATGATTCCACGGATTTAAAGTGTATCTTTTTTCGCATCAGCTAGCTGCTTTAATTACGGTCGGCTGCATGCAGGCACTCAGAATCGCTCGCAGGCAGTACGCGAAGCAGCATGCAGCCACTTCAATCGCTGTAATTAATTAGGCTTAAACTTCTGCATGCCGAGGGCACGCATGCAGCTGCTTAAATCGCTGGAATTTATTAGGCTTAAACTTCTGCATGCCGTTAATTATTGCCATGCCTTGGTCTTGCTGCTTTGCTCACGGGACTAATAAACCCGGACGGAGGGAGTACCTTGGTTGGTGAGAGGTTTGAATTAAGCCCTGCAAACCGGAAAGGAGGTACTAACACATGCGTGATCCGCTATTTATTTGTGTAGGATCGAGTAGGTCGTTTCTTGAATTGAGCCCTGCAAACCGGAAAGGAGGTAGTACGTGCGTGATCCTCTATTTATCCGTGTAGGATCGATAGTGTAGCTTGTCAGTTTCTTCAGAGGTAGGCATTTTTATACGTGTAGGATCTATAGTGTAGCTTGTCAGTTTCTTCATAGGTGGGCATTTTTATTCAAAAAACTGCCACTTCGCATCTTGCGTCGCAAATAAAACTGCCAGGAGCGCATTTGTAGGCTAGCTAGTGATTGATCAGTAACTTGTAAACACTGAGTGAACAGAAATAAGTAACTGTTAATGCATCTCAATGATTCACAGATCATATACAAATATGTAGCTCCAAAAGCAAAGATCAGCCACTTCGGATCTTGCGTCGCAACTAAAACTAACTAGTACGATTCCTATACATAAGATCAACATGTTAATGCATCTCAATGACTCACAGATCATATACAAATATGTAGCTCCAAAAGCAAAGATCTAGAAAAAACATCTGTTCTTCCTACTAACATGGATGCTTCTATTGGCCAACATTCAGTACAGACTGAAAGACAAATTTGTTTGTGAAGTCTACAATTCCTCTTGCAAACATAAGTGGTTTCACCAACAGCTGGAACCATGAGAATGAACCAAACATGATGGAGGAACATGCACTGCAATATGATTTGGTCTTCCCTCGATCACACTGCGAGACTATTTTCAGAATACAAACTTTAAATTAGGCAAAATGATGTCCATTGTATAATCAGACCAAAGCAATGAAGCACCTAGTGTTGGCTAATAAATAGTACAATACTACTTTTCTGCAGTCCATGAAGTGACTATCCAATCTTTCTGTGTCTATTTTCAAATGGCACTGCATGCAGTGACTATACTATTCTCTTGTGCAGTTCAACCAAAATTGCGGGCACTTTGTTGGTTTGCCAAATAGCAACGGGCAGACATCTCTATCTGCACAAATATCAAGAAGCTAGTAAACATATACCACACCTTGTATTTTCGGTTTAAACATGTCTCTTCCGCTTAGCATCTGTCATGTTCTGCACTGGACAATCTGATACAGTTATGTTTTGCCCTAGACAATTTCATACTGAATTGATTTGCTGGTTCAGAGCAGAAATATAGCGCCTATTCTTCTTCAGACCAAGGATATCCATGTTCGCAGTGATGGAAGAGGTGAAATCGATACAACCGAAATTGAGCATCCAATCATTGAATCATGTCCTGCACCTCCAATATAGGTCCACCCTGCCAATAAATTCACATGCAAACCACTAGTATTACTATCTAATGACAATACAAAAAGAGTAGCAAGATAGTAGCAAACCATGTACCTTCGTAATGAACAGCTCATAGTGCCACCAATTGGATATAAAGGTTGGGAAAAAAACATGCTCCTAATGTTGAACCAGTTGGACTTTTTGTGCAGATCCACTAAAATCGAGCATCCCTGTTTGCATAGATATTGAAAGTGTGATTACTCTAAAAGTGGCACTAGTTGAAGCATAGACTCACAAATATAAGCATTCCAATTTCTTAATGGGAAAAGGTAGCAAGACTGTTTCTAACCACTTGTTTGAAGGAATAAATAAAGCAACAACGGCTGATGTTAGGAAGGCATACATGCAGAAGTTTTTTTTCTGAAAAACTGAGCCATTCGTGACCTTTCCTCTTCTTTTAAGCAAATTTTGTGCAGTTCTACTAAAATAAAATGCCATCCACGCCTTGACAATTCAGTGACACTGTACAAAAGGAAATGACTTAACATTACATCATGATGTCAGGTATGTAGTCGACAGGCATTAGAGACAAACATACAGACCTCCTCAAGAGAACAGCCGGAGGAGGAGGAGGTGCCCACTCTTGACCTTTCCTCTTGTCTTCATAATTGTCTGTGCAGTTTAACCAAAATAAAATGACATCAGCGCCTTGGCATTTTGGAGACACTGTACAAAAAAATTAACTTATCTCATGAAAGTGAGGTATGTAATCTATAAGCATTAACAGTGCAAAAATCGGACGGGAGTAACAAGTTTCATCATTGGTACATTGGTTGTGCAACAACATTAGAATGCCTTATAGCTGAAAAATCTTTAATACATCCACAATCAATAGCTAACCCTAAAATAATCCAGTGACATTAAATGGCATTGCTTAAATTTATGGGTGGCATTAGACTGAGAGCGGCATTAGTTAAATGTGGCATCACTTTAGCAGTAGCATTGCTTGACTTGACTGCTGGCGTTATACTAACAGCAAAAAAAGTGGCAATAAGAGCATGGGAGGCACCAGGATGATGTACCTCCATGAACGCAGAGTGGTGAGGGAGGTATGGTTGCCCAGAGCAACAAATATCCAGGCAGCATATGTGGATTACGGTCCCATTTTTGTTCTCTTTAGCCACCTTTTTCCTATGCGAGGATAACAAACCGATCGACCTGGTCATTGTCTATTGCTTTGTCATGCCTTTCTACCCTTCTTCAACCAAGAGACACGAGACTCGTTCCTTAGCTACTGATTTTCCTCTTTTCAACCTAGATGCGGGTTCGATGTCTACTCTCTTGGACAGTACAGTCTCCCTTCCTTTCCTTATTCAACCCAGACATGGATTAGTCTGCATGAAGTAGGGTTTCCTTTAATAGTGCAAATTATGGTTTTCGTCTGCGTGGCCAGAAGAGTAGAGGATAGCAAATTGAGAAGATGGTGGAGTGGAAAAAGATCCACATGCAACAACATAGCGGATGGGGCAATAGAACAAGGTTATGGCTCGAAAAGAGGTAGCATACCTGAGGGTCGGCGGGAAGTGGCTTCGCTCGTGGTCGTCGTCCTCCGCACACACTACCGTAGCGAGCTTGGGGACGGAGGCCACCCCGCGCGGGCGCTAGGTCTGAGAGGACGGCCTTATCGTCAGTGCGTGACCTCGCTCGCCGATGACGAGTGCGTCAACGCTGCACGTCCTTCTCTTCCCCGGTGGATCCGTGACCACCGGTGAGGAGGGAGAGAGGGGTCGTCTTTTTTAGATCTAGAGAGAGGGTGGTAGTGTGAGAAGAAAGTGGGCAGCCCTTAGCAAGAAAGCGCTGAAGCTCCAGCCTATATATCTTTTTTATACTACTAGTACTGGAGGTGGGGTAGTGGTAGAGTACTTTACATTTTCTCTGCATACAGTACCAGTTAGTCGTGCTTAAAAACTGATCGGCATGCCATTAAAAAAATAAAGGTCGATAACTAATGCGGCACCTCGGGCCAACGCGGCCAGATCGCATTTTGCATGAGAAATTA
Organism: Aegilops umbellulata; assembly: GCA_032464435.1. Lineage (NCBI taxonomy): Eukaryota > Viridiplantae > Streptophyta > Magnoliopsida > Poales > Poaceae > Aegilops > Aegilops umbellulata. Next base: position 364,718,916 of record CP136054.1, on the reverse strand, counting down.
CACACCATGTTTCGTTGACATGTGGTCCCGTTCCAACATATCAGTGGGACGACGGCGAGTACTAGGAGTATTTCCGAACAGACGTGTAGGCCAGGGTGCCTCTTCGTGAACCGTGGCAAACTCGCAACCGTCCACCGACTCTTCGCCTTTCCCTCTCGATTTGGAACTGTTGTCGCACGCTCTTCCTCTCCCTCCTCCATTTTCCTTCAGCCCTTCACCCTTTCTTCTGCCATTGTTCGATCATCTTCTCCATGGAGGGAACATACTGGAAACGACCCCGTTATTCTTGCCCCGATCTAAAAGATGACGTGGTGGAGGAATTCATTGATCGGTGCGACGTCATCACCTCGGCTAGCATGGCAGGTTCGTTCCAGCCCATTCTCGACTCAACTAATAACATCATTGCAAGGAACCCAAGGGTCAAGGAGCGGTTTGATCTCCCCTATCTTCTTCGTTGTGACCCTGCTTGCTAGCGAGCGGACGATGGAGACCTCGCCTTGTGCAAGTTGATGCCGCTTGATAATGATACGTGTGATGTCAAGATGCCATCGCTTAAGGGTAAGTCCTGGGCTGGCGCAAATGGAGATTGGGTTGTTTATATTGGGTACAATTGCGAGTGGGAACTTGTGAATGTGTACACTTGTCAGCGGATTCCACTTCCAAAAATCTCCGAGTGCCCTGAGGTTGAGCACACAGATGATCTACGTACGTTCAAATACGATCATGGTGACTGTCGTGTACTGAAGATAGCAATTAGCCGAGTTCCCAACCGCTCTTGGAATTACAAGAACTATCAAGTTGTTGCTATCTTCGACAAGCTAGTTGCCGTCCTTCGTGGTTCGACTGGATGGATATTACTCAAAAATCAGTTTCTATACACGGATGTGTACTGTGATGCAATTGAATACAAGGATCTTGTGTTTGCTTCCACCTCTCGTGGCACTGTTTTTGCATGGGATCCCGTTGTTTCGGTACGTTTGTCTTCCACCGTAATTATAATTGTTTCATCCACATGCATGCGGGTTAGCAACTTTCCCTTTACTAATTAACCTTCTTCTTGTGTTTCCAAGGTCCTGTGGGCATCCCACCACCTATACTTGAAGATTTTTATAACCAAGGAGGAGATGACGATGGTGATGATCACGAGCATGAGGACGAGCAGCGCCGATATACTCTGTGGCGCCTGGCAACTAATTCCGATGGATCACCTCTTCTTGTGTGTATACAGCCCACTGATGACGTTACTGCTAAGGAAGCAGGTGTAGTCTCCCATGGTCGCACTCTCCGGACCTATTCCAACACCCGTTGCATGGTATTCGGGATGGATACTAGTGTGCTAGCGCCAACTCCTTCTCCCTGGCACAGAATTGATAGTCTTGGAGAAAACTCGCTCTTCCTTGGACGAAACTACCCGATGATGGTGAAAGGCGATCCAACCGTTGTTGACACATTTATGAGAAACAACTGTGTCTATACCTCGGACATTTGCGTGGTTCCCTACCCTGGTACTGATATAGTAGGCCGCTTCAGCCTGGATGATCAGTCATGCGTTGGTCTCCAGATCGCAACGGATGGCCCGTCCCAGAGAATCACTTGTGGTTCAAAGCAAGCATTTCAAACGCCGTGAAATGGTTGAGTTGAAGTTCATTTCATGGCTTGTTATTTGTTGTGTGGTGAAAACTTTAGTATTTATAATGTATCCTCGTTGTCGATGTGGGTTGATGACCTGTTGTTCTATGTAATAAAATGATATGCCTGTGATAAACTTACTGTACTAAATTTATGAATGGCTTTCGAGTCGCTTCTCTAAGTGAGTGGTGCGACGAGGCAAACAAATATTTTCGGAATACATAATTGTACGTGCATTGCAACAGGTTATCGGATGAGGCCAATCAACAATAGTAGTACACTATTTGTACTAGCTTCACATGCTTCGCGCGTCGGGCGGCTGTTTTTACTGTAGCCATATGTTAATGTGTTCGTTGTACGTAACCAGCACCTCGAATCCTCGATATACTAGTAGTATAGTATATAGTAGGAGTAAGTAGTAGGAGTAGTAGGGTGGCATGGGCCAGAACAAGCATTCACGTCCAGGAGTACGGCACACGCCACCACCACGACATCCATCTGACACCATATTATTTCTTGGAGTCCGTGCGAGAGCAATCTCTTCAACCTCGTCGTTTCTCTAACTTCATCCATCGCACGGTGGGCGAGGTGGGGGTTTGCCGATAGTCGGTTTCCTTAACTGTGGTCCCACTTGTAAGGCCAACTCCAACGCACCACCCCAAACGGACCTCCGTTTTGCATGAAATCCAACGATAATTTTAACTAGAAAAGCAAGACCAAAGAAAACAAGAACCACAAGAATACATTTTACTACTCCTGTAGTAAGTTGGATTAGTGCCTTCTCTATGCATTCATTGTTGGTCTGCGGAGGCTCGATCTAGCGTGCTTCTTTCTTCTTCGAGTGTAAAGAAGTAGACGTTGCTTCCTCGCATCTAGTCTCATGTCTAGCCTCTATTCTATACTAGCTAAAAGTGATAGAACATCTACTAAATTGCGCTCTATAAATATATGGATGTACTCTTCTTCCCAATACAAAAACTTGCATCCATTCTACTCCCTCCGTTGCACAATACTACGTGCCTTCTATTTGTAAAAATATATATGTATCTAGACATGTCTTAGTATATAGCTAGGTACATCCATTCTACTCCCTCCATTGCACAATACTACATGCCTTCTATTTGTCAAAATATATATGTAGCTAGAAATGTCTGAGTATATAGGTACATCCATTTTTGGACAAATGGAAGTCAAGTATTTTGGAACGGAGGGAGTACACAATAAAGTTTTTAAGTTAGCACAACTAGTCTAATCCTAGAGCAGAACCGAAGATTTGGTCGGGTTCTTCCTCCTTTTGCCGACACGTGGGACATCTAGCATCGAGGTCGTGTCATGAAAGAAAATAGAGCGGTAGTTGAAGCCACGAGATGTGCATCTTGGGTTAAACTGTAAATAGAATCTTACTACTCTTGAGTAACTCCAAAAGCGGCCACCGAAGATCTTTACTGGATTTGTTTTTCATCACCAGCACGTCGAGGTGAAAGATGTGCAGGTTCAGTGGGTCCTCTTGCATTTTCACTGACATGTGGGGCCGCATGTGAGCAAACAGACGATGGGCTCCGCGCGTCCGCTGGCTGGCTGAGAAGAGAGATAGAGGAGGGCTGAGCATGGACTGCAGGAAATTTGTTCTATGTACCTCAATATAGGCTCGATATAGTGGGGTGGCATGGGCCATAACTAGCATTCACGTCTAGCAGTACGGCACACGCCACCCACACGAGTCCCATCCGACACCAATTTTCTTGGAGTCCATGCTACAGCCATCTCTTCTCCCTCCTGTCCTCTTTTCTCAGCCATCGCGCGGTGCGCGGGGTGGGAGTTTGCCGATAGTCAGTTTGCTCAACTGCGGTCCCACTTGTAAGTGAAAATGCAACACTGCACGCATTCCCGCTTGAGCGGCGTGCCGGACCAACCATGTGGGGGTGCGACGCGAACACGGCAGGCTTTTCCTTTTGAACTCGTAACTTGTAAAATTTGGTTCTGCTCCATGGCGCGACCGATAGATAGAAAATAACGATTTCGCCTAGAGTAATGAGAAGTTTGCTTCTGGCGCCGTTCATGCATGGAGTATGTACGAAAATTATGAAGTTGATGCGAAAGGTAAGATAATTACTGTAGTATCATATACTACTACATGGATTTGACGGAATGATAAAATACATACGGATCCATCAACGTTCAACGACATCCTCACGCCCTAGTGCGCCGGGTCACCAACCGACGTGTGAGGAGCAGCAGCGTTGGCGGCGAGCTCAACGTGCTTCTGAACAGTGTCGTCCAAGGATGCCCTGTGCTCCAAGAAGGCCAGCGTCCTATCGCCCTCCTCTTGCATGTACTAGTCCTTGTGGACGATTTGCGCGTAGACGTGGGTGATTATGTCGATGGTGTCTTGCTGTGCTAGGCGCTGCGCGGCGAGCGCGACCTCGAGGTGGACATTCTCCGGCGCGATGGTAGGCAGTCGCAGGGCCACCAGTGCGTCGAGGAGGTTGTTACCATAGTGGCCACTGAGGGTGGCGGGCATCACAGAGCCTGGGCGCGTCGGCTGGAGGCTTACGTCAAAGTCGTCCGCAAGCTTCTTGACGATGGTGAACTTGTCGAGGAAACCGACGAGGACCTCATCGAACAAGGATGTGAAGCTGTCGTCCAAGCGGCCCCTCGCCCTGGCGGACTCAAGCAATACTACCTGTCGGGCCGTAGGCCGGCGTCGTGGACCATCTGGCACAACCGGCTGATGCTCGCGCTCATCGCCTCCATGGGTCTAGCGTAGCTTCTAGTCAACTGATCTTGCGATTTGAGTGATCACTCAGCCCTTGGTTAGCGTGCGTAGGTGCGTAGGATTTCGTACTACTCCTCGGCCATCTACTTCACCTGCCTTTGGCTGTATGATAGGTGGGCCAGCCACCCCCTGGGGCCACGTGTCATTCACCCAAAGGCAGTTGTCGTAAGTCAATGAAGCTGCGTCCCCCTCCGTGCCGGTGCAATATAGTCATCTCACGGACCTCTAGTCGGGGCCAAACGAGAGAAGTTTGATGTTTACTGGTTTATTGGTCCCCTTTGCATTTTGCGCCAAGTTTTGACCTTTGATTTAACTAATAAAATGTTAATGCATGTAAACAAAAATGTTGTGTAAGTCACCTTACGAAAACAAAATAATCCCAGAATACTTAGGCACGGTGCATTAACTCTCTCCTTGTTTCTTATTTCGTGACATATCAACCAATGAGAGATGTGGGCCGTGCATACTTTCAATGACTTGAGACTAGTATCAAACATGGCATGCAGTGTTTAGTTCATTGCATGTAATCCTATTACAGTACTCTAGTTATATTAGCAAAAAAACATTAAGTTCTCTCGCCGATAGGAATAAAACACCATGTATTTATTTACAGAGGGAGTAGTACATTTTTGGTGACATGAATTACTAGATATTGCTAGTCAATACTAAAATCCAGATGGACGTGGTAGTACTCCTAAATCCAGACGGTGGTGCTACTAGTACTAGTAGTAGTACTACCAATGTAGTAGTAGGAGTACTAGCACTGTACTACCCGTTGGTTAAATTATTACGTGCAGCTCCTCACAGTGAAGTGACAAGACCCTGCGCTGGAGATGACACCTGAATATAGGCGCCGTGTTCGGCATACTCACCGTCTGCAGTCACTATCATCATGGCTGTAGAGCTAGCCTGCTTACAACTAGCCCTGTTCGACATAATTTCCCGTGCGTAGATGCCCGTGCATTGCACGGAACACCAAGATTGGGGATGGACGGCTCCGACAGCGGCCATCGCGCCAGATTTTTCCACGGCCTTCTACTCCTAGATGTGGTGGGGAGGAGATGAGGCTGATTGTGAGAGACAAGGAGTTGTTTGTAAATAGGGAACAAGCGCGGGCATCTTTTTGCAAAAATGGAGAAGCTTGGTTTGTATGCGTCAGATCTAGATCCGACGACTATTGGTGAAAGATGGGAGGCACAACATCATCACCAACTTAGGACCTGTTTGATTCGCGGGATTTTGAAAACGCAGGAATAGGACACGGCAATATTACAAGTTTCAAACTGATATTACAAATGTTAGGAGTAATGCTGCACCTAGGAAGAGGGAATTACTACGAAGCGGGCGCGGCATTAATCTGGGGAAGATAGCAGGAGCTGAAGCTGGCGCGGCGCAGCGTTGGCGTGAGGTGGAGCGCAGACGGCGGCAGAGAGCGACATCGTCCAGCTTCAAAGCTGAGCTCCTCGAGCTGATCTAGGGCGGGGGATAAGAACCACTCATCGAACTTGGATTGGACCTTGCAGTTGGTACTGAACATGCGGATGTCAAGGCGTTTGGCTGGCCCAGGGTGCGATGAAAGGATCTTGGAGACTGCTACCATGCATTTGCAATCCCTGTCGCAGAGGCAGCTGTCGATGGTGAGGTTGAGGGGGACGCAACGCCAGAGGGGGCGCCACCGCCGGGAGAGCAGGGCGGTCCGCACGGCAGATTTGGTGGGGAGGAGGCCGATGATGACGAGCAGCGTGTCGTCGGGGAGGCTACTGATGAAGTCCCGGCTCGCCGGATGCGGTTTTGGCTCGAGCCGCCTCCGCTTGTTGGCTGCCTCGCCGTCCATCTCAACCGGCGGCGGCGCCGGTGTACGTGTGCTGGTGTGTGTTGTGTGCTGGGTGTGCGCGAGTGCGTCCTTCTGTGCATGCCGCCGCGCAGTGGTGAATTGTGCGCGAGTGCGTCCTTCCCGCTTAAGAAGTTTGTCCTCAATGCGCCCTCAATTTACTAGCGTGCGGGGTGCTACCCCGAGTGGTTTCAACTTTGTTTACTTCACCGCGTGTCAGATGGGCCTCTAGTTTACTTATTTTCACCCACTGCCACATGGGCCAGCACACGAAGATACAGAACATGAGCTGACAAGGCAGCATGTGGATTGGTTGACCGGTCAACTAGACAATATACGGAGCTATACGTTGACACAGTGAGCGTATAATTCGTCGGTATAGAGTGTTCAAGTGAGAGGGGAGGCCCGTGAGAGATAGCAAAGAGAGAGAAAGAGCTACTCCCTCCGTTCGATAATGTAGTTCAACATTTTTTTAAGTCAAACTTTTGAAACTTTGTCCAAGTTTATAAAGAAATTACTTATATCTACAATACCAAAGATAAATGATAGTATGAAGTAAGTACATGTTGTGATGAATCTAATGATCGTTCCAGATGTAAATGTTTTTCTCCACATATACCTGGTCAAACTTTTCTAAGGTTTGACTTTTCAAAACATCCATATGCTTATGGACGTGATAGAGTCCCTAACAAGAGAAAGAGAGAGAGAGAGAGAGAGAGAGAGAGAGAGAGTGAAAAAAGTGTGTGTGCGTGTGTGAAAGAGACATGGACAACACACGATAAAAGTAGAGAAAAAGCGTACGTGTCTTATGCAAACATATCACACATGCATCTTCGACAACGGAGGCAAGGTGAGGAGATAGTGTGTGGTTGTTTGGAACCGAGAGATCAAGACCCCTAGCACGTGGCCAAGAGGGGTCTGACAAACAAGGGAGAGAAGTCGAGAGAGACGTACGGAGAAAATGCAGACATGGGGAGGAGAGAGTGTATGTTTGTCATAGAGAGATCCCCTGGAGATCGTGATGGGACTACATGGGTGTGGGAGATCGAGTGACAAGGTGTGTGCACGATAGAAGATGCCCCGAGAGATATCGAGATAGACGTATGGATGGAAGGAGACAATACTTGTGTTCCTAATGGCTAGTAAGAGATAATCATACTTAGGATCGAGGGGGGGAGTGCTTGCACCTATGATGGATTGAGGGATTGTGGTACTTAGGGGGGTGCGTGTCACATGGAGTGTAACGCCCCGGATTCGATGCGCCAGGTGTCTTCCGTTTATTCGTCGTCGTTGCCATGTCATGTGCTTGCGTGTTGCACTTTGCCATGTCATCATCTGCATGTCATATCATGTCATCATGTGCATTGCATTGCATACGTGTTCGTCTTATGCATCCGAGCATTTTCCCTGTTGTCCGTTTTGCAATCCGGCGTTCCTATGTCCCCCGGCGCCCCCTTTTGCCTCTTTTCGTGTGAGGGTACTAAACGGTCTCGGAATGGACCGAGGTTTGCCACGCGGCCTTGGTATAGCACGGGTAGACCGCCTGTCAAGTTTCGTGCCATTTGGAGGTCGTTTGATACTCTAACGGTTAACCGGGTAACCGCGAAGGCCTCTTTTGTGTGCAGCCCAACACCCCCTTCAAAGTGGCCCAAAACCCACCTAAACCCCTTCCACCATCTTGGTCGTTCGATCACGATCGTGTGGCAGAAAACCGCACCTCATTTGGAGCTTCCTAGCTCCCTCTACCTATAAAACTAGACCTCCCCCGAAATTTACGGGTCATTCCACCCCTAACCCTAGCAAAATCCTCCCCCGCCGGCGCCGGACACGTCCGGATCGGATCGGACGCGTCCGTCCGCCGCCGCCCGTCCAACCGCGCGCTGCCATGTGGCGGGCCACGCCCCACATCGCCGCCGGCCGCGCCAGGCCCGCGAGGCCCAGCGCCGGCCCTCCCCGCGCCCGACTGGGCCGCCGCCTCCCCGCGCCGCTTCCTCCCGTGCGCCGCCCGGGTCGCCCGAGCCCGTCGCCGGCCATCCCCATCGCCGGCCGCCTCCGCCCGCCGCCGCCGCGCCGCCTCGTCGCCACCCCACCGGGTTCCGCCCGGCCGGAGCTCCCCCGCCCCGCCCGCGCCTGCCCGCACGCGAGGTCGCCGGAGCCGCGCGCCGCCGCCTCCCGCTTCCCTCGCCGGAGTCCGCCGCCGCCCTCGCCGGAGATCCTCGCCGGCCGGATCTGGTCAGGTGGACCAGATCCACCAGGCCCGCGAACCAAACGGCCTCGGCCGCACCTTCCCGTTCCATCCCGATTCGCGAGATCCATTTTCCCGGGGTGAGATTTTCTGCCAAGTCCAGAAATTATTGCATTATGGTGCCCAATTTGACCTGCCATATCTCCATGTGTGCTGCTCCGTTTTGTGCGTGTAATATATCGAAATGTTCACCTGGTTGTGCTCTTAGTTTTGTTTCATTAGGCCATGTTCATTTGAGTTCATCTTGATGCCCTAATCATCGTTGCAAAACTGCTATGTGATGTTAACTGCTGTCTGTTACCAGAACATGCTCATTTGTCATTTTTGTATCTTTTTGTGTGATTTTCTTTTGAGCATGAAGTCTACATGTGTTATGTGCTATCCATTCTTCATGATATTTTTATGCCATGTATGCATCATTTTTGTATTGTTTCAAGTTTGCAAAGTAGCCTCCATGATGTTGCTGTTTTCAGGGTCTTGGAATTTCACTAAGTCTGTCTGCTGTTATTTTTATGCCATGTATTCATGTTGCTACAGTGAGAGCCATGCCTCTTTTGAGTATGTTCAGTAAGGGTGTTTTGTTCATGTGATTATGCTCTATCCATTCATGCCTCTTCTTGCATTTATAGGGTGCATTATTATGTCTTAATCTTGCTCCACTTTTGCTATAAAATGTTCCTGGCAGATTGTTTACATGTTATTCAATTTTGCCAAGCTTGTTGTAGTTGATCCATGCATCCTATGTTGTTGTTCTTGCCATGTCTAGATTCTGTGCCATGTCTAGTTGCTGGATGTATGCTTAGTTTGTCATGCAATGCCTCATAGTCAGTGCATCGAGCTCGTAAACATGCCTACTTGTTATCTGTTTTGCCATGCTCCAGTTTTTCACTAAGTCTGAATCTGTTTATGTTTTTGCTATGTTCACATGCTCGCAATTGTATTTTCTGATCCCTTTTGGCTTATGGTCAGTAAGGGATTTTTGTTCTATGCAACTAGTAGATTCATCCCATTCCTTTCTTTGCCATTATAAGTTCCTGGAATATGTTGTTTGATAGCTCTACACTTTGCAACCTGATGTTATTTCTGCCATGTCCTGAAATTCTGCTAAGTCTGTGAACCTGTTATTATTTGCAATCTTGTCATGCCCTTTTGAGCATGTTCTATTATTTTATGGAGATAGCTCAGTGTTCATGTTTTGTCATGCTTTACCTGTACATCATGTCAGTGCCTTTTGTTTTCATGTTGAGTTCCTGTAGCATGTTGTGTTGATGCTTGCTAGATGCCTACTTGTTGTTATGGACAGATTGTTGTCAGATCTTGTATAGAGTGTGTGTTGAACCGTTGCTCCGTTTTGAGCGTGCTCTATATGAAACTTGCTTAGTTTTGCATGTAGTTTCATATTTCCTTATTGGATCCATGTCTTGAATGTGTTTGCTTGATGTTTGTATGCATTTTGCATCAATGCCATGTTTAACTTGTTTTGCTCATATCTTCTAGGCCGTAGCTCCGAATCTAATGAACTTTATATGTAACTCGACTAGAATTTCGTGTAGATCATGTTGGTGCATCTTAACTTGCTGTTTAACCACTTGAACATAGGGTTTATTCAGATCTGGACCAATTTCGAAATTTGCATATGAGGACTTACCGGATTTGTTACATGTTGTTCCCGGCCTCATTTAAACTTGCTTTGATGTGTTGTTCTTGTATGCATCATCTCTTGCATGAGTAGTATCATGTAGCCTTGCCATGCATCATACTTGATTGAGCATCATGCCTTGTACATGTGTGGTGTGTTTACCATGTTGTGTGCTTCTTTTCGCTAGTTCCCGTTTCGTTGCGATCGTGAGGATTCGTTCGTCTACGCTTGGTTCGTCTTCGTGGCTTCATCTTCTTCATGGACTCGTTCTTCTTCCTTGCGGGATTTCAGGCAAGATGACCGTCACCTTGGATCTCATTACTATCATTGCTATGCTAGTTGCTTCGTTCTTTCGCTATGCTGCGCTACCTATCACTTGCTGCTCAAGCCTCCCAAATTGCCATGAACCTCTGACCTTTGTTACCCTTCCTAGCAAACCATTATTTGGCTATGTTACCGCTTTTGCTCAGCCCCTCTTATAGCGTTGCTAGTTGCAGGTGAAGATGAAGATTGCTTCATGTTGGATTATGTTTATGTTTATGTTGGGATATCACAATATCTCTTATATTATTAATGCATCTATATACTTGGTAAAGGGTGGAAGGCTCGGCCTTATGCCTGATGATTTGTTCCACTCTTGCCGCCCTAGTTTCCGTCATATCGGTATTGTGTTCCCGGATTTTGCGTCCCTAACGCGGTTGGGTGATTTATGGGACCCCCTTGACAGTTCTCTTTGAATAAGACTCCTCCAGCAAGGCCCAACATTGGTTTTACCATTTGCCTACCACCTATCCCTTTCCCTTGGGTCGGCCAGCCCGAGGGTCATCTTATTTTAGCCCCCCCGGGGCCAATGCTTGTCTAAGTGTTGGTCCGAACCGAGCCGCCTGCGGGGCCACCTCGGGGAAACTCGAAGCCTGGTTTTACTCGTAGCCTGTCTCATCCGGTGTTGCCCTGAGAACGAGATATGTGCAGCTCCTATCGGGATGTCGGCGCATTGGGCGGTCTTGCTGGACTTGTTTTACCATTGTCGAAATGTCTTGTAGCCGGGATTCCGAGACTGATCGGGTCTTCCCGGGGAGAAGGAATATCCTTCGTTGATCGCGAGAGCTTATCATGGGCTAAGTTGGGACACCCCTGCAGGGTTTAAACTTTCGAAAGCCGTGCCCGCTGTTATGGGCAGATGGGAATTTGTTAATGTCCGGTTGTAGTAAACTTAAAGTAAACTCTTCTAAAATACACCAACCGTGTGCGTAACCGTGAGTGTCTCTTTTCGGGGTTGATCGAGAGGAGAACACGGTTTCTGGGTTATGTTTGGCATAAGTAGGAGTTCAGGATCACTTGTTGATCATTACTAGTTGACGACCGCTTGCTTTGCTTCTCTTCTCGCTCTTATTTGCGTAAGTTAGCCACCATACATGCTTAGTCGCTGCCACAACCTCACCACTTTACCCCTTCCTTACCCATTAAGCTTTGCTAGTCTTGATACCCATGGTTATGGGATTGCTGAGTCCTCGTGGCTCACAGATTACTACACCATCAGTTGCAGGTATAGGTTATGCGATGATCATGATGTGAGAGCGATGTTTATTTGTGTTGGAGTTCTTCTTCTGCTTCTTCTTCGATTGAGGGATAGGTTCCTGGTCGGCAGCCTGGGCTAGCAGGGTGGATATTGTTTGAGTTTCTATTTATGTTTCATCCGTAGTCGGATGTTGATCTTGTATATGATGTATTGTTGTATTCATGTGACTTTGTATGTATTGGTTGTATCCCCACTATTATGTAATGTTGATGTAATGATATCCACCTTGCAAAAGCGTCTTCAAGATGCGCTTCTATCCTTGGTGGGACCTTCGAGTTCCTTTAGGATAGGGTCGCATCTTGGGCGTGACATGGAGAGAGAACAAGGGCGGAGAGTGTTGGATGGGTCTATATGTATAGCGCGAGCGAGACATGTGTATGTGTGAACCAGGGAGATATAAGGCTAGTTTGGCTTGCATCCTGAGCATCTTTTGCTTGGCCTGGGGTTGTGGCTGGATTTCATGCACGCTTGTTTGGTTGCTACCCTGTGAAAAAGAAAGCCGCCTGGCCTGGGTTCCCTTGCACTTCAATTAGCCTGGCTGAACTCCAGACACTGCAAGTAGTCTGGCCCAGGCGACCGATTTTGAACGCCTGGCCGTGCCTGGTCGTGTGTCCACGAGGCTAACAGCAACATGGATGGATATTAGCATTAAATAATTGATGCATGGATTGATTGATGGATGTTGATGCTTTGCCTGGCCCAGGCATGAACCAAACGCTTCAGCACCACATAAGCCTAGCCAGGCAGAAATATTTTACATCTCACGTCCACACCAGGCAGTACTGACCATCAAGGCATGAGGGTCAGGTCACGAACCAAACTGACCAATAAAGTTTGAGAGAGATTGAGGAGCCCCGATAAGGCTGAGTGGTGTGTCAAATAGCTGAGAGGGGGAAAGAGATATTCCAATCCGCTCGATAATGCAGTGCATGTAAATTTTTTAGAAGTCAAACTTTGGAAACATTGATCAGGTTTACGCAAATGTTATTTATATCTACAACACCAAAGATACATCATACAAAACTACATCTCATGGTTAATCTAATGGTATATGTTTGCCGTACTAGATGTAATTCTTTTTCTCCACGTACATGATCAAACTTTGTGATGTTTGGCTTTTCAATAAATCTGTATGCTATGGACTGAGGAGAGTGCCTCTGTCGAGACAGATCAAGTGCGTGTGAAGGAGAATGAGTAAGTGTGCAAAAAGAGTATGCGTGTGAAAGAGAAAGTGACAACAAACGATAAATTAGAAAGATAGAGTGTTTTTTCGTTTCTTATGCGAACATATCACGCATGCATCTCCAGGATGGAAAAGTGAGGCGAGGAGATACACTAAGATAGCTAGTGTGTGATTGTTTGCAACGGAGAGAGACACCCCTGCAGCACATGGCCAATAGAGGTGTGGCCAACAAGGAACAAAGGTCGAGAGGGACACATGGATGGCATGGACACATGGGGAGGGAGAGAGGGTGTGTTTGTGATAGAGAGATCCCGTCGAGATCGTGAGGGGGACTATATGGGTGGGAGATCGAGGGAGTGCGTGCGCGATAGAAAGATGCCCCGAGAGAAATCGAGATAGACCATGCACATGTTTGTGATGGAGACTAAGATTAGCTAGTCATATACATATAGGGGGGACTGCGTGTGCCTACAATTGAGTGAGAGACCATCATACTTGGCTAGCTGGGCATGAGATTGTGTGTGTGCGCGTGTGAGATGGAGAGAGAATGAGGGGGAGAGATAGAGTTCTAGACGGGCCTATCGAGTGCGAGTGAGATATGCATGTGTATGTGTGACCCAGGTGGATGGAGAGTTTGAGAGAGGGGGGGAAGAGCTCCGAGACGACATAGTGGTGCGTGAGAGAGTTACAGGAAAAGATCCAAGGAATCTGTGTGCGTACGATGAGTGCACCCAAGATATCTAGCTTGGACTAGCTAGAGTATCATACATAGTGTGCCAGAGAGACCCATAGATGGTGTATATATGCATGCGAACTAGAAAGACCCCCCCCCCCACACACACACACACAAAGAGAGAGAGAGAGAGAGAGAGAGAGAGAGAGAGAGAGAGATGGAGAGAAAGGGAGAGGGACCAACAAGGTTTTTGTGTCGGATGCGTGCGACAGAATTGAAGATTGTCAGCGAGAGAGATAGAGAGAGAACAGGAGTCTAGGAGAGGGAGAGGTCATGTTTGATGCATCAAAGACTGATATAAACCATGTTCCGATATAAACTTGTATTCAAATATTTAAATTGGAGAACATGTTGTCTGCAATCCACAAATGAACGGATATATGCGTATATCAAACAAGTTCATTAATTTGACTTTCAACATGTTCATGGAGTACTATAATACTGTACAACATGCTACTCGATTGAGGTGTTCAATTTTGGATTTAATTCACTATTTTGACCTACTGAACGAGCTATTTCATTGAATCGAGATATTTCATTTTGGGTTTGATTCGCGTTTTTGAGTGGGTCAACTATTTGTCATATAGTAAATCGCTAGCAACGAGCATGTAAAAACACATTACTCCCGAGCATCATCTCTCCATCCGAAAAAGAAGTGGCAAGCTAATATTTCAAAATTTGATCCGAATCGACTTGGTAAGGTAGACGTGGATGCTCGTTCTCCCAAAATTTGAACGAACCGTTAAACATCCTCTTTGCTCGGTGGAATTCGCCCGAGCAAATAAATGGGAGACGCGAAATTACCGTCCTATGTGGGACACGCATCAGTTGGCCCGTTGTACATCGAGGGTAGGTTTGTAACTTCATCCAAGTGCGCCTTCTCCTCGGCCGAACTAACATGTGTCGAATAATTCATAAACCATGGTCGGCAAAACACGCTCTCCTCGCCCGAAATAGCTCGCGCCCACGATTTCAAAACACGCTCTCCTCGGGCCGAAATCGCTTGCGCCCACTATAGTTCAAAACACGCCCTCCTCGCCCGAAATCGCTCCCGCCCACTATTTGGGGAGAAGCAAAGTTACTCTACTATCCCCGACCCTCAGTACACAGATCCAAGCCGAGAAGCCTATAGGCAATGGCAGAACTGTAACTCCCCCTCACATTTCAGACAAATGCGTCCGTAAGACATGGTTCCACTCCCCTCCCAATCCCCCCCCCCCCCCCCCCGCCCGCACCCATTCATACCTCGTGGGCGCTAAATCACCTTCTCCCCGGGAAGCTCCCTTCTCCCGAGCTGCGAAACCTCAGCCCCACCTCCATGGCGCCCCCACCGCACCAATTTCACAGCCGCCCTCCTCCCTAATGCCGGAGACGCTGTCCATTTGCCGTCGTGCACTGGGCCGTGTGCCTCTTACTCTGTGTTGTTGGTGCTGCCTCGATGAAGGCCGCGTGAACCGTACTAGAGCCGATTCACCCCCACCGTTGTTCCCTGCGCCGGATCCGTCCAGAGTCCTAGCGCTGCTTCGGCCTAGCCGTCGACCGTCATGACATCGCTCTTTCCCTTCTGCCGGTCGCCACTACAACCACGCCAGCCTCACCGACTCGGCAGCTAGACCTGCCTACTTGGCCATGCCGCCAGATAGGTCGCACCCTCATCTCAAATCACTTTATTTAGGCGTCAGTTGTCTGAATTTTTATTCTGGGCCAATCGATTTGCAATAGGAAGCATCACCCCTCGAGGCGGCGGAGCTCCTAAGCTATCGTTTGGCTGGTGTCTAACGTAAGGGTGAGGGGCCGCAAGTTCGCCGCGGAAGCAGCGCTTAGATGGCTATCTTTTAGAGTTGCGTGGGTTGAAGGTACCGCCGCCGCCGGATCTGGATGACGAGGAGTCTTTGTGGATTGGCCCGGGGGCGGCGCAACCACGGCAGTGCAGTGGGGCGGGGAGCGGGGTTTTGGACGGGGCCACGGACGGCGGAGGCAGGCTGCTCTGCCATTGCTCGCTGGCTCTTCGGGGAAGATTCCGAACAGTGTCAGCCGGGAGGCACAAGATGGCCAGCCATCCGGCGTAGATCGGACAGTACCAAAATAAAATAAAATCGTGTGACCCCAATTTAGTCTTCAGTCAACAGACGTGTGACAACTCTCGTACCTTGCTGTTGATCTCTTAGTGTATTTCTTCAGATCAAAGAGATATGCCGTTCTTAACATTATGCGTTATCTGCATCTTCAGACACACCGTCTTCCGACTCACCGCAGCTGCTCCAACAAGGGAAGCATACACCAGAATGGAGCTATAGTCCCCACTCAACAGTTCCCTGCATCGAATGCGCGTGCCCGACATGCATAGCCACAACAACTGCAGGGCCATCGACAAGTCAGCACATGATGCTCACTCCTATGGATGGCACCCCAATAGGTTGTTCCCTCATCTTACTTGTGTGCAACACTTATGGCTTTGTTATTCATCTAAGCATGGAAAATAGGTCATCACATTTCACTGTATATTCATGCTGATCTCTTACGGGTCTTGTTCAGGAGTTAACGTTGTTCCATAGTTCAGCTAAGATACTTGTTCTTTAAGTAACATTGTTCCATAGTTTTCATCCATCAGCCAATGCTATCCCACAGGCTGGTGATTATAGTATTATACCACTTCTAGTATTTCCTATGTTGTTCTTTAATACGTTTGTGTGCCATCTAGTTAATCTCGAGTACAAACGATACATATTCTATAGCTTTCATCTGTGTTCTCCCTTTAGTTTATGAGACCTGTTGCTGCTAGTTAACCCCAGTCCTACTATTTATGTCGTCTCCTACAGGCACTCATTACATAAATCTAACTACTAGTTGTCTTCCATGCATGTCAGATATAATTGCACACACTGATATATCCACAAGAACCTCACGGAGCAATGTAGAGGCCAATAAACTTGATGTCAATGATACCCAATATGATGGAACATGTAAAGGCAGTTCTTCAGAAGACTTCCAGAAAGATGATGAATCCTCTTCACCCCACAAGGTCCTTGCTCTAACTTGGCCTGTGATATGGGTACAACATGCATATAATATCCTAGAGTGTATCTACTCTGTTGCAATGCCATGTGCTTAGCATGCTGATCATGCATGTAAATATGTCATGCCTTCCTATTTTTCAGTACCTATTCCATTCATGATAACATGTTTTCAAATTCAAGTAATGTCATTCCACTCTATCGCAATGCCATCTGCTTAGTTTGGACATCATGCTTCTGAATATCTTATGCATTGTTATTCATCAGTATGTACTTCATCTGTCTACCATACCATGTTTTTTACATTGAAGTGCTGTTCTAGTGCTCTGTTGCAATGCCATCTTATTTTCCCAATCATACACGTGTATGTTGCCTTAGTTATTTCTGTATGTATTCCGCTAGCATGCAGTTTTAAATCCAACTAGTGTTTTTTGCTGTGTTGTCTTGTCGTATCCCTAGCTCTTACACCATACTCCCTCCGTCCGGATTACATGTTGCCGAAATGGATAAAAAATGATGTATCTAGAACTGAAATACGCCTAGACCCATCCATTTTTCTTCCGGATGGAGGGAATACATGTCAATATGTCATGCCTTTCTATTCTTCAGTACCCATTCCATCTCTCTGCTGCTGCATGTTTTATAATTAAAGCACCATTCTTCTATAAAAGGCATGCAAGGGGAAGACGACTATGTTAGAATCTGAAGGGTTACAAGCAAGGCCTTTGCAAAAGATCCAAACGCCAGAAGATAATAAACCAACTCCAGTTTTTATAGATACTGCTCCAGCACAGAGAAACCCAACTCCTACTGATAATAAGCAGATTCCACTGGCCAAAGAACTAGTGCGCTCCAGTCCAGCAAAAATATGTCAACTCAATTCTAAGAAGCGTGTGCATATCCTTGCATCATGAAATTTTATAGCATGCTGGTCATATTTTCTACATGTTTCTTACCCATCTCTCTTTTAGAAAATAAGCTTAACAGATAGAAGATTTTCTGCAATGGTGTCGTTTATGAGGAAAGATTCTTGCAGGAATTCTCTATGCTACAATGTAGATGTAAGTACCTGTTGTATATCACTATATTTTTACATCAGCATGTATTTTGTTAATCAGCGTGAATCCAAGCTTTATCTGATGTAAATTTAGTTGTAGCAAAATGTATGATTAAAGGCCACAATGTTGATTTTTGCAAGGAAAACTGCCTGGTAGTTTTGCATCCTGAGCTGCATGAGTGTACTATCTCATATCAGCGGGTTTCAATACTTTGGTTCTGTAGTGAGTTTTTCAGTGTTTTTTTACTGTGTTGTCCTGTTGTATCCCTAGCTCTTACATCATACTCCCTCCGTCCAGATTAAATGTCGCAGAAATGGATAAAACTGGATGTATCTAGAACTGAAATACGCCTAGACCCATCCATTTATTTCCGGATGGAGTGAATACATGTCAATATGTCATGCCTTTCTATTCTTCAGTACCTATTCCATCTCTGCTGTAGCATGTTTTATAACTGAATCACCATTCCTCTATATAAGGCATGTAAGGGGAAGACGGCTATGTTAGAATCTGAAGGGTTACAGACCAGGTCTTTGCAAAAGATCCAAATGCCAGGAGATAATAAACCAACTCCATTTTTCATAGATACTGCTCCAGCACAGAGAAACCCAACTCCCACTGATAATAAGCAGATTCTAGTGGCCAAAGAACTAGTCCGCTCTAGTCCAGCAAAAGAATGTCAACTCCATTCTAAGAAGCGTGTGCGTATCCTCGCATCATGAAATTTTATAGCATTCTGATCATATTTTCTACATGTTTCTTACTCGTCTCTCTTTTAGAAAATAGGGTTAAACGATACAAGACTTCCTCCATTCGGATCGTATTCGAGGAAAATATCTTGCGGGAATTCTCTGTGCTCCAGTGTTGATGTAAGTACCTGTTGTATATCACTATATTTTTACATCAGCGTGTATTTTGTTAATCGGCGTGAATCTAACCTTTATCTGATCTAAAATTAGTTGTAGCAAAATGTTAAAGGCGCCAATGTTGATTTGTGTAAGGAAAACTGCCTGGTAGTTTTGCGTACTGAGCTGCATGAATGTGCTATCTCATATCACGCACATTACTGAATTGTAGTGCTTCTCTGGTTGCCCATTCATTCATTGTGTCAATGTTGCTTTCGTATTACCTTACCTGGCTGATGATAGCTGTGCCATATTGTGTTAATTTGGTGTAGGCTAGTTGCCCAAACGTTCATTGTGTCAATGTTGCTTTCCTATTATCTGACTTGGCCAATGATAGCAATGCTAGTGTGTTAAATTTGTGCAGGCTGCTGAAGATAAGAAGACAAACCCTGAAAACAGCAAGGCAACCCCATTGTTTCTTTCCAGTAAATCTAGGCCAGGTAATATGGCAATAACTCATGATTAATCTGTTTGGTTCCCGTCCTAATTTAGGTTATGACGCAGTGGTCAAGACACTCTCCATTATCAATAATACAAGCCTGCCAAAATCGCCATCCGAATCTGTTCAGTATCCTCTGTCTCGAATGCAACGGAATAAATGTATGTTTGGGAACCAATTAATGGCTGAAGCAATGATGGAAATGGTGGAAGAATCAGATGTGCAGAGTCATGCGACACAACAACTGATCAATGTTTTCAGAGACAGCGTGGCAAAGCAGCAAGAACTTGCCCACATGCTTATGGGCGTCATCTGTGCTGAGGTTGCAGATTGTGATGTTGTAGATGGTTATGTTCTGCTCATTTATTTGCACTAGCATCAATTTTGATTGCCCAGTGGATGTAATTTCCTGTAATATATTCTGGATGTGCAACGTTATTCCCTGTATGTCGTACCTTTGCTCGTCGTAATGGGCTCAAATTATCTAATTTGGCCTAAAGACATGAACGAACTTTAGTGGGCCCATTGAGTTAATGGCCCGTTACTAGGCCGAAAGTTAATGGTCGGCCCTCTTACCTCCCGGGTCGTTAACAGGCCGACATCGAAGCAGGAAACAGGTGGCCCCAATTTATTTCATGGGCTGTTAACAGGCCGTTACTAAGTTTGGGCTACATATGGCCCAACTACTATAGGCCTTTAGCAGGCCGAAAGAGACAGCGGGCTTGTATTGGACCATGAAGAGCATGGGCCGCTAAGAGGCCGAAAGTCAGGTTGTATTGTAAACGGCCCAACTGTGTTGTGGGCCTTTAGCAGGCCGAAAGAGAAACCGGACTGGTATTGGACCATGAAGGGCATGGGCCGTTAAGAGGCCAAAACTAAGGTCCGACCACAAATGGCCCAACTCATTTATGGTCCGTTAACAGGCCGAAAGGCACACAGGGCCGGGAATTGGCCCAACACCTAAATGGGCCACTAAAAGGCCGAAACTCAGGTCCGACTACAAAATGGCCCATCAGATTTATGGGCCGTCAACAGGCTGAAAGACACACCGGGCCGGAAATTAGCCCAACATTTAAATGGGTCGCTAAAAGGCCGAAAGATGTACATCCTGAAAATTGGCCCATCCATTAAATGGGCCGTTAACAGGCCGAAATCTCATCGGGATGATATTGAGCCCAAGTATATAGCGGGCTGTTAACAGGCTCGAACTGACGATGGGCTGCAATGGTGTGAAATCTATAACGGGCCGAATTGGCACATCTTGTATGGGCCGTGGGCTTAAATGGACCTGACACAAGTAGGCCTTATATTGGCCGGCCTGCTAATTTTCACTGCGCCGGCCTTTTTCACCGGAATGGGCCACTGTTGGGCCGTGCCACGTGTCGACATATCATAGGCGCCTATCTGACCCACTGACGAGCTGACACATGTTTTGTCCGGCCAATAAGAATTTTACACATGGAAATTTCCCATTGGTCGGGGCTCTTAACGGGTTATCGGATCCAAAACCCGACCCGATAGCTTAACGGCGTTCCGTTACGGTGGATGCCACATGTCAGTCACCCTTGATGAAAGCACTTCTATGGCGCGCGATTTATCGTCATGGAAGTGGACACTTCCGTGATGATAATTTTGGTAATGTCATGGAACATTTCTACGACAGCACAGATATGACTATCTTGATTCTGTCATAAATTTGTCATGGATGTACATGCATGACAAAAAAAGCGACCTACTGTGACAAACACGTATCATCATGGAAGTGTATTTTTTTTGTAGTGCTTGCTACCATTTTTTATGTCCTTGCTCAAAGCTCCATTCGCAAAACTACTTTCGGGGATTGTTCTTCGGTATGTGACTCCTGCAATGGTCCAATTAGTTTTTGTTCTAGTGCTTTATTCATTGCAAATTTTTGCTGTTGTAGTGACCATGTTCTTGAGCTTGCATGTCAATTTTATATGGTTCAAAGTGGTTTTGATGCATGTTATAGCCTCTAGGCACTTGTAGGAGTAGTTGCTATCAAGTTTGTTGAGTTTGGTTCACTTTTATTTTGAGTCACTAAAAATTTTAGAAAATTTTCAGAGGAAGAAAAGGTTGAGGAGATTGTTGAGGGCTCCTCGATCTGGGGTTCAAAGGAAAAACAAAATTAGGAGAAGGAAAAGCCCAAGTATAATATTCCTCGCACCGCAGAAATTTGGTCGTGTGAATGGCCATGTGATGCATTCTTACAAGCAGCCCGGATTTATGATGATTTCTATTCTTTGGCTGGGAATGCAGGCATCACCGACTTCCTCCTAGACCGATGTAATCAGTACCTCCTACTCACTAATACTTTCGTGCAAAATTTTCACTTTCATGCTAGGAAATCACCACCCATGGTAGACTTTCACTTATATGATGAGTACAAAGAAATGACACTTTATGACTTTTGTGAGGTTTGTAAATTACCTTATGAAGGTAGCTTCGAGGAACCACGTCCTAGTGATGTGGAAGGCCTTATTCATGAAATTACCGTATGCGAAGGTAGAGGAGTGTCGGGAGCAAGAGTGGGTAGTATACATCTTCCTGCTTTACGCTATTACTCATTATTTGCTCGGAGATGTTTAATTCGTCATGCAGAGAGTGGAGGCCTTAGTGCCCCTGACCTCACCATTTTGCGACACGCTTTACATAGAGATAGAGCTTACAGTTTGGGAGCTATGGTTGCCAAACGGTTGAGTATGAACCATGCAAAGGGTCCTATTTTCGGAGGCATCTTCGCCTCCCGCCTTGAAACATTTTGAGATACCCATTAGGCACTATGAAAAAGAAGAGAAATTGCTACCCACTATACATTTAGATTATGATAGCATCGTAAGTTTATTCGCCATGATGAGGAAAAGAGACTTATTTTATAACCTGGTATTTAGCGAGAATACTTTTTAGATTATTACCTTGCCTGCACCTGTCTTGTTTGATATTCATTCAGGCAGGTACTTCATTTTTCCCGCGGACATTCATGCATACTGGGAAGGGACACGATCCCCACCTCCTGAGCCAGAGCCATCACCTGATCCATACCAGGAGTCTATTTATCAGTGGGGTCCACAGGAGCTGGCTAACTAGTGAAACCCCTAGGATCCTCCTCAGTACACCAGAGAGGACTACTTTGATCCATGGGCATAGACCAACTTTGGCCAAAATCCTAAGCTTGGGGGAGTACGTATTGCTCACCGACATTACATTCATGTTCACACACTCATTTCAGTTGTCGGTGTTCATACTCTTTCATTGTATTATCCATGCTAATATTTTTTTCTTTTTCCCGCTTTCTTCTTGTGTGTTTGATAAACCTAAAGAGAAACCAAAAAATTTAGTTGTAGTTAGTTTACTTTCTATTCATGCTTAGTAGTAGTATTAAAAGAAAACCCAAAAATATTTCCCGTTCTTGTTGGGAGCTTTCCCGTGAAAATAGTTTTTTCTCGTTCTTGTTTTACCTTCCTTAGAAAAACAAAAACTCTAAAAATATTTCAGTGTGTTTCTTTAAATTTCTTTTGTTTTCTTTGGGGTCAAGAGGAGAAGACTGATAACCCACAAGTGTAGGGGGTCTATCGGTAGTCCTTTTGATAAGTAAGAGTGTCGAACCCAACGAGGAGCAAAAGGAAATGAAAAGAGGCTTTCAGTAAGGTATTCTCTGCAAGCACTGAAATTATAGGTAACAGATAGTTTTGTGATAAGGTAATTTGTAACGGGTAACAAGTAATGAAAGTAAACAAGGTGCAACAAGATAGCCCAATCCTTTTTGTAGCAAAGGACAAGCCTGGACAAACTCTTATATAGAGAAAAGTGCTCCCGAGGACACATGGGAATTATCGTCAAGCTAGTTTTCATCACGCTCTATGATTCGCGTTCGTTATTTGGATAATTTGGTATGTGGGTGGACCGGTGCTTGGGTACTGCCCTTTCTTGGACAAGCATCCCACTTATGATTATCCCCTATTGCAAGCATCCGCAACTAGAAGAGAAGTATTAAGGTAAATCTAACCATAGCATGAAACATATGGATCCAAATCAGTCCCTTACGAAGCAACACATAAGCTAGGGTTTAAGCTTCTGTCACTCTAGCAACCCATCATCTACTTATTAGTTCCCAATGCCTTCCTCTAGGCCCAAACAATGGTGAAGTGTCATGTAGTCGACGTTCACATAACACCACTAGAGGAGAGATAACATACATCTTCATCAAAATATCGAACGAATACCAAATTCACATGACTACTTATAGCAAGACTTCTCCCCTGTCCTCAGGAACAAACGTATCTACTCACAAATCATATTCATGTTCATCATCAGAGGTATATTAGTATGCATAAAGGATCTGAACATATGATCTTCCACCAAATAAACCAACTAGCATCAACTACAAGGAGTAATCAACACTACTAGCAACCCACAGGTACCAATATGAGGTTTTGGGACAAAGATTGGATACAAGAGATGAACTAGGGTTTTAGAGGTGATGGTGCTGGTGAAGATATTGATGGAAACTGACCCCCTCCCGATGAGAGGATCGTTGGTGATGACGATGGCAATGATTTCCCCTCCCGGAGGGATGTTTCGCCGGCAGAACAGCTCCGCCGGAGCCCTAGATTGGTTTCGCCAAGGTTCCGCCTCGTGGCGGCGGTGTTTCTTCCCGAAAGCTTGCTTATGATTTTTTTTCCATGGTAAAAGACTTCATATAGCAGGCCCACGAGGCAGGGGGCGCGCCCAGGGGGTAGTGCGCGCCCCCACCTTCGTGGCCAGGGTGTGGGCTGAGGGAGTCCTGGATTAGGGGGTCCTCAGATGGCTGGACTATATACTTTGGCCGGACTGTTGGACTATGAAGATACAAGATTGAAGACTTCGCCCCGTGTCCGGATGGGACTCTACTTTGCGTGGAACGCAAGCTTCGCAATTCGGATCTGTAGATCTCCTCCCTTGTAAGCAACTCCATGTGACCCTAGCCAATTACAAAGAAACAAAAGCCCACTACATGGCGTGGAACTGTATTGGAGGGATGGCTCAATGGGCCATGCAAAATCCATAGTTCAGCGGATACCATGCCAACACATAGCCTTAGAGCATGTTGGATACTCCGGCAGGTGGCCAAGAGCAGCGAGGATATCCTCGTCAACAATACAACAGAGCACCATCCCGTGGAAAATAACCACACAGCGCTGACAATCTTTGAGACCTTCACCTCAAATAATAGGCGCAAGCGAGCACTCCGCGGCCTTGTCGAAGTCTGCCACGTGGCAGCAATAAATCCATGGAGCAATACGGCTTTAACCTTCAATGCCAGTGACGAACCTAAATTCCGAACAACTCGAGCACTAGCCGCCTTGGTCCTTAGTCCATTTGTGGTTGGCTTCCGGCTTACTAAAGTGCTCATGGACGGTGGCAGCAGATTAAACCTCATCTATGAGGAGACTCTTCAAAGAATGGAAATAGACAAGTGCCGCATTGAGCAAAGCAGCACGACCTTCAGAGGAATCATCCCTAGTCGAGAGGCACGATGTGCAGGAAAAATCACACTAGATGTGGTATTCGGCACGCCGGAGAATTATAGGTCCGAAGAAATCACATTCCAAGTGGCCCCGTTCAGTAGCGGATACCACGCCCTTTTTGGGCGGGAGGGGAGGCATTCACGATCTTCCAAGCTATACCCCTTTACGGGTACATGAAGCTCAAAATGCCCGGGCCCAATGGAATCACCACTCTGGATAGTGATCCGGACATAGCACTCCGAGCCGAAAATAAAACTGCCGCACTAGCCCTCGAGGCATTATCCGAATCCCTTGTGGCCGAAGAACTAACTGCGCTGCGCTCCACAGTGGACAAGGACGACATGATACTTGAAAAAAATACCCAAGTCCACCTCTTTTAAACCAGCAGACGAAATAGTCAAATTCCAGGTCCACCCAACGGACCCTACAAAAACAGCATCCATCGGGGCACAGTTAAACCCCAAAGTAGACGCCGCACTACGGGAGTTCTTGCGCAAGAATTGGGACATCTTCGCCTGGCATCCTTCAGACATGCCAGGAATCCCACGCAGGCTGGCCGAGCATAGCCTTAACATTCTAAAGGGGTTCAAGCCGGTCAAGCAGACTCTTCAGCGTTTCTCTGAACCTAAGCGACAATCCATGGGAGAAGAGCTAGCCAAGTTACTTGAGGCTGGATTCATTAGAGAAATAAAACATCCGGACTAGCTAGCGAACCTGGTGATGGTACCAAAGAAGGACAAATCCTGACGCCTATGTGTCGATTTCAAGGACCTTAATAAAGCTTGCCCAAAGGATCCCTTCCCCCTCTCCCGCATCGATCAAATTATCGACACCACCGCAGGACACGATTCATTGTGTTTCCTCGAGCATACTCCGGATACCATCAAATTAAGATGGCGGAGTGCGATCAAGCTGCAACGGCATTTATCACTCCATACGGCCCCTTTTGTTTCAACACCATGCCTTTCAGGCTCAAAAACATCGGTGCAACCTATCAACGCATGATTCAGACATGCCTGGAAACACAAATCGGCAAAACAGTGGAGGCATACGTAGACGATGTGGTCATTAAAACCAGACACGTTGAATCCTTAATAGACGATTTAAGGCTCACGTTCGATAATCTATGAACATATGACATCAAGCTCAATTCAGAAAAAATGTGTTTTCGGCGTGCCCGCCGGAAAGCTCTTGGGCTTCATCGTCTCCAGTAGAGGAATTGAAGCAAATTCGGCTAAAATCCGAGCTCTGTCACAATTGGCTATCCCAACAGACCTCAAGCAAATCCAGAAATTAACTGGATGCGTGGCTGCCTTAAGCCACTTTATCTCCCGATTAGGAGAAAAGGCATTACCTCTTTATCGCCTTCTTCGACGCACCGAACACTTCGAGTGGACGGATGCGGTGATGGCCGATTGGAAGAAATAAAATCCGTCTTGGCCACCAACCCAATCTTGGCCGCGCCAAACGTCGGCGAACCAATGCTGTTATATATAGCGGCAACACACCAAGTTGTAAGCGTAGTGCTCGTCGTCGAACGGGAGACGGATGGACATAAGTTCCCGCTTCAAAAGCCGGTATACTACGTATCCACCGTCCTCACTCCAAGCAAATCACAGTACCCACATTATCAAAAGATAGCTTACGCGGTCTTCATGGCATCCCGAAAATTATGACACTACTTTCAAGAGTGTTCAATTATGGTGGCCTTGGAAGTACCACTCAACGACATAATAAATAACCGCGATGCCACGGGACGGATTGCTAAATGGGCTATCGAGCTCCTCCCGTTCGACATAACATATAAACCACGGCGAGCCATTAAGTCGCAAGTACTGGCTGGCTTCGTCACCGAATGGACGGAAGCCGAACTGCCTAAAGAGTACGGCACATACTCCAATTGGATCATGCACTTCGACGGCTCTAACATGCTGGCTGGTCTGGGGGCAGGCGTAGTCCTGGCATCCCCCACCGGAGATACAGTCCAATATGTACTACAAATATTATACACAGACTCCAACAATGCAACAGAATATGAGGCCCTGCTGCATGGTCTCCGGATGGCATTCTCCATGGGCATTCAACGCCTAGAGGTGCATGGGGATTCGAACCTCGCAATATCTCAAATAAATGGAGACTTTGACGCCAAGGACCCAAAAATGGCGGCTTACCGCAACGCCGTCCTCAAAATGTCAGCTCGGTTTGAGGGGCTGCAATTCCACCATGTGGCCCGAGAAAACAATCAAGCGGCGGATATCCTCGCCCGCATCGGCTCTAAGAGCGACCTTGTCCCACCTAATATCTTCTTGGAAAGGCTGTCTAAGCCATCCGTGGCATGGGAACAAGAGACCGACAACAACAGTATGGACCTGGCCACAACACCAGATACTGAACACTCTGACGTAATCGGAGATTCTGCCACCGTAATAACGCCTTCGGCCCACATGATTATGGTTGTCATCGCCCTGTGGACAGAACCCTTCTTGGCCTACCTAACTAGGCAAGAACTCCCTGAGGACCCAAACGAGGCGCCCTGCATTGTGCGGCGGTCTAAAGCCTACAAGGTCCATGAGGGAGAGCTTTATAAGAAAAGCGCTACCGGAGTACTTCAAAGGTGCATCTCCGAAGAGGAAGGATGACAACTTTTGGCAGAAATGCATGCTGGACTTGGCGGACACCACGCCGCAGCTCGGGCCCTTGTAAGCAAGGCCTTCCGAACAGGTTTTTACTGGCCGACGGCCCAAGCAGACGCACAGGACCTCGTTCAACATTGTGTCGGTTGCCAACTTTTTGCAAACCAAAGCCATATGCCACCTACCGCTCTCCAAACAATCCCCATTACATGGCCCTTTGTGGTCTGGGGGCTCGATATGGTCGGACCCCTTAAAGGGGGAAGCCATAAGAAAAAATACCTATTGGTCATGGTGGATAAATTCACCAAATGGATAGAAGCCAAACCAGTTAAAACGGCCGAGTCCGGACCAGTGATAGACTTGATATCCGGGGTTGTACACCGTTACGACGTCCCCCACAGCATCATCACCGATAACGGCTCGAACTTTACAGCCGACGAGGTAAAAACTTTGTGCAGCAACATGGGCATTAAGCTCGATTATGCCTCTGTCTATCACCCGTAAACTAACGGTCAAGTCGAGCAAGCAAATGGTCTTATCATGAGCGGCATTAAACCCAGATTAGTGTGATCCTTGAAGGAATCAGATACGCATTGGGTCGAGGAGCTTGACTCCGTACTATGGGGGCTGCGGACCACGCCGAATCGCACTACCGGATACACACCGTTCTTTATGGTGTACGGCGCAGAGGCAGTACTACCCTGCGACATAATTCATGACTCACCTCGAGTGCGCATGTACGAATAGAAAGAAGCCGAGCTTGATCGGCAGGATAGTTTGGACGCCCTAGAGGAGGAGCATGACGTGGCAAAAGCCCGCTCCGCATTCTATCAGCAACAGCCTCGACGGTATCAAAGCAGAGAAGTACGGGCCAAAACTTATAACGTTGGCGAACTCGTTCTACGCCTACCGGAGAAGAAAAACAACAAGCTCAATCCCAAATGGGAAGGTCCCTTCATTATTGATAAAGTTCTGGCCGGTGGAATGTATCGTCCGCACGATACATCGGATAATCGACTCGAGCCAAACCCATGGAATGCAGCCAGACTTCGAAGGTTCTACGCCTAGTGCCGGACTCTGTGTTCGTCTCCTTACCTCCGTCAACTTTTTATATATCCATTATCTGTCTTTTCTTTCTTTGTTTCTTCCTTTTTTCTTCTAGGCCTTAAAAGGTTAAAATGTGACTTGACTACACAATCTTGACGCGCTTGGTGTGCTCATTATACCTGGGGGCTTCTTATACAGAAGCTTAATATAACTATATTTCGGGCTCTACGCCCCCCGCACATGTGTTACTTTTCCACATGTACCTCTTCTTCGCCATTATATGCATCGATATGACTTAAGTTTTGGCCAAGCTGGGTTGCCTAGCTCTTGTGTTTATGCCCTACGTTCCCGTTAATTCGGCTAGGGCATAACGGGAGCACCTCTGCGATTGTTACTGCCGGGTCAGCCGGATGTGTACCTCAGACTGGGTGAAGCCGAAAGCTAGCGTTCTTAAGGGAATATTCGGTCGGTAAACAAAAGAAGACTTTTTCTTTATCGTAATACATGCCCCCATATGTTTATATCCTGCGTCTCTTTTCGCAGTTCGAACATGCACATTAATGCATGCGTACCCAGGGAAAAGAACCCTTAACGGAACTATTCTCCCTGGAAGATGTTTCTTACTATCCATGTAATATAACCTAACTAGTTGGGTACTTGTCTGTTCAAGCACTTATGACCCCTACGCCTGGTTTCCATGCATACCCCGGTTTCTACATAACTGAGAGGGTATTCGGATACATCCGGACTGTCGGGTCCAGAGGTCGAAGCGAAAAGGTCCGCCATGACAAATGCTTTACAATCCGGCTAGGGACAATATATGTCACTTGAAGTACACAGTCACTTAGACTGACTAAATTCTTCTTCTATAGCATCCAACAGGCTGTCTAGCCTATAATCCTGTTGGGAATACTTTGCGGCTAATTTCACCTGGTCATACACCAAACTGACGGGGATCTCTTTCCCATCAGACCCCATAGGTCCGACCTCGGCCATGTGGTTCGGGTCAGCCTTGGTATATCGCGTCTTCACCACGGCCCAGGCTTCCCTTGCACCTTGTCGGTAGGCTGATATCTTCCATAACCGGAAGCGTCGCCGCGCTCCCTTGAGCACCTCCACGAGCTCCCCCATGCCTCCGGGCAGGGAGGCGGATGGCCACAAGGCTTGGGCAATGCCCTGCATCACCTGCCGTACTTGTTCGTGCAGTCGTGAGAGCTCTGGCAGAAGATCACCCGCAGACCCGGGCATTTCCTCTGGGGGACGACCCGTCAGCATACCTACAGATATAACTCTATTAGCCGGTTTCTTCGCCGAACTCTCTAAAAGTTCGCTCAAGCACTAACTAAAAATGCCGCGTCGAAGCCTCTTATTCTCCTTTACGGAGTCAGCAAGCTGGGCCCGAACATCTTTCAGTTCAACGCCCAGCCGGGTATTGGCATCCTGGAGATCGTTTTTCTCCCACCTAACCTGCGTAAGCACGCGCTCGCCAGCCTTTAGCTGTCGCTGAGTATGTTGCTCATCCCCTCGCATGACCTCGGGATTCACTCCGGGATCATCTGCAGAATCTATTGTTAGATTTTCATGCATGCCGAATACTAACTGGTACATGTCATTCTTTTCGATTGAAACAAGTGTTCCAAAGGGGACCTTCTTGGACTCCTTCATTGCGGCAACTGCGGCCCGTAGCTGGGCATTGCACTCCTCCAGCTCTTGAGACAACTGGGTATTCTTCTCAGTAAAAACCTATGCAAACAATGATCCTTAAATCAGTTGTGCCAACTGTTTCAAGTCTCAGGGGCTACTGATATGCATAATTATTAGATTTTCTTACCCGTATATCCTTTACATACTGGTCCGTGGCTCTGGCAAGACCATTTTGAGCAGCTCGGATGTACGCGTCTCCCGAGAGAAACAAGCGTCGCGGAGTACGGCCCGGCGACGCATGTTGTTAATGGCACTCTCCACTTCGGAATTCTAGCGGACAGCCTGTACACATCCTCTGTAGGAGGAACATCCGGGGTTGGCCCCACGTTAGCGTCTGCCCCTAAGTCTGGCTCTGGAACCCGGCTGCTGGAGGCATGGCCGGCAGGCTCTCCGAACATGGTCCGGCAAGCGTTTTTCTGCTAGGAAACATGGATGTTATTATATTTTAATGACGATAAATACAGAGCGGGGTTCTTTTTCATACCTCTGCGACGGCGTCTTAGTCCTGACCGCCTTCCTTTTAAGCCTACCCGTCTTCGGTGCCCCTTGCTGGTGAGTCACTGCGGGTTCGGCATGGCGTACCCAGGACCTTCCCTGTAAGACACCATATGTGTGCGGTAGGTGAAGTGCAAAAAGGGATCCTTCTCGAAAGTTGGCACTCTAGTTTTACTTACATGCGATGCAGGGAGTAGTCTAGGATAATCGGCTATGATGGCCACCAAGGCACCGTCGTGGCTTAATTGATAGAATGTCCTGTCGACGATATCCACTATGACGCCCCCGATTCAACCGTACACTAATCATGCACGTAAACGTGTACGATCAAGATCAGGGACTCACGGGAAGATATCACAACACAACTCTAAAACATAAAATAAGTCATACAAGCATCATAATACAAGACAGGGGTCTCGAGGGCTCGAATACAAGTGCTCGATCATAGACGAGTTAGCGAAGCAACAATATCTGAGTACAGACATAAGTTAAACAAGTTTGCCATAAGATGGCTAGCACAAACTGGGATACAGATCGAACGAGGCGCAGGCCTCCTACCTGGGATCCTCCTAACTACTCCTGGTCGTCGTCAGCGGGCTGCACGTAGTAGTAGGCTCCTCCAGTGTAGTAGGAATCATCGTCGACGGTGGCGTCTGGATCCTGGGCTCCATCGTCTGGTTGCAGCAATCGGGTAGAGAGATGGGGAAAAGGGGAAACAAGGCAACCGTGAGTACTCATCCAAAGTACTCGCAAGCAAGGAGCTACACTACATATGCATGGATATAGGTGTAAAGGGCCATCTCAGTGGACTGAACTGCAGAATGCCAGAAAAAAGGGGGATAGCTAGTCTTATCGAAGACTACGCTTTTGGACGCCTCCGTCTTGCAGCGGGTAGAAGAGAGTAGACTGAAGTCCTCCATGTAGCATCGTATAGCATAATCCTAACCGGCGATCCCCTCCTCGATGCCCTGTTAGAGAGCGGTCACCGGGTTGTATCTGGCACTTGGAAGGGTGTGTTTTATTAAGTATCCGGTTCTAGTTGTCATAAGGTCAAGGTACAACTCCGGGTCGTCCTTTTACCGAGGGACACGGCTATTCGAATAGATTAACTTCCTTGCAGGGGTGCACCACATAGCCCAACACGCTTGATCCCATTTGGCCGGACACATTTTCCGGGGTCATGCCCGGCCTCGGAAGATCAACACGTCGCAGCCCCACCTAGGCACAATAGAGCGGTCAGCACGCTGGTCTAAACCTATGCGCGCAGGGGTCTGGGCCCATCGCCCTGAGCGCACCTGCACGTTGCGTACGCGGCCGGAAGCAGACCTAGCCTAGTGGCGTTCCAGTCCAATCCGGCACGCGCCACTCAGTCGCTGACGTCACGAAGGCCTCGGTTGATACCACGACGCCGAGTGCCCATATCTTTCCCGCGTAGTTGGTTAGTGCGTATAGGCCAGTAGCCAGACTCAGATCAAATACCAGATCTCGTTAAGCGTGTTAAGTATCCGCGAACGTCGACATGGCCAGGCCCACCTCTCTCCTAGGTGGTCGTAACCTGCCCTGTCGCTCCGCCTCAAAGAACCACTCGCGGGTACTCCTACGAGTCGACCCGTCTTTGGTATCCACATGTATCATGTATATAGTATATACCCGTGATCACCTCCCGAGTGATCACGGCCCGATAGTATAGCACAGCAGACGGACAAGAATGTAGGGCCACTGATGGTAAACTAGCATCCTAAACTAAGCAAGTAGGATTGCAGGTAAAGGTATCAACAGTAGTATCAAAGACAGGCTATGCATCAGGATAGGAATAACGAAAGCAGTAACATGCTACACTACTCTAATGCAAGCAGTATAGAGGAGAGTAGGCGATATCTGGTGATCAAGGGGGGGGCTTGCCTGGCTGCTCTGGCAAGAGAGAGGGGTCGTCAACTCCGTAGTCAAACGGGGCAGCAACAACGTCGGTCTCGGTGTCTATCGAGAGAAGAGGGGGGAGAAACAATAAATATTTAAGCAAGCAGATGCATAGTGATGCATGACATGACAAGTAACGGCGTTAGAGGTGCCCTAACGCGGTATGGGATGATACCGATGAAGGGGGGGAACATCCGGGGAAGTTTTCCCGGTGTTTCGTGTTTTCGAGCAGAGGAGCCGGAGGGGGAAAAGTCGCGAGTTTGATATGTTAGGAATGCGTGGCAGACGAACGGGCTGCGTATCCGGGTTCGTCTTGTCGTTCTGAGCAACTTTCATGTAGAAAGTATTTTCATCCGAGTTATGGATTAAAAGATATGATTTTCTAAAGATTTAAATCATTTTCTGATTTAATTATTTATTTAATTCCAACATTATCCAAAACAGTGAATGATGACGTCAGCATGACATCGGAGTGATGTCAGCAGGTCAACTGGTCGGTTGACCAGTCAAACCAGACAGGTGGGTCCAGTGGGACCCACATGTCATTGACAGGGTACTAACAAGGGGGTTTTAGATTAATTAATTGGGATAATTAGTGGGTGGGACCCAGCAGTCAGTGACTGATTAGATAATTAAATTTATCAATGAATTAATTAGCATTTTATATTTTTGCAAAATGTTTTAACTGGTGCGGGCCTCGTCGGAATTCTACTACACGGCGTCGTTCGGCGCGCCATTTGGTCCAGTCGAACGGCCACTCAACGCCGCGTCGAGTCGGGGTGGTGGTATGGCCGGAGTTGGCCGGAAGGCACCAGCGACGAGCAGAGGCGGCGGCGTCGTTCCGGAGCGCATTCGGAAAAGCCTACGGGGCGGTTAAAACGAGCGCGGTGACGCGCGTTCGAACGAGGG
Source organism: Aegilops umbellulata (assembly GCA_032464435.1). Taxonomy (NCBI): domain Eukaryota; kingdom Viridiplantae; phylum Streptophyta; class Magnoliopsida; order Poales; family Poaceae; genus Aegilops; species Aegilops umbellulata. The sequence continues at coordinate 364,685,655 of CP136054.1, read as the reverse complement.
GAGCCGCACGCATCCAATGCTAGCAGTCCCGCGTGCTGGGATGGCCTAGAGCCACGGCAGCGCTGACCGGAGCGGCGCCGGAGTCCGGACGTCGATGGGTTCGAGCGTCCAGGGCACGGCAAGGGCGGCGGAGGGGCGCGTTGAGCAGCTAGGGGCTCCAGGAGCTCGGTGGTGGTGTTAGCGCGACACGAGGAGCATCAGGGCGACGACCATGAGCTCGTCGGCGGTGGACAGAAAACGGGCGCGGTGGCAAACTAGCTACGGCGTGCGAGGAAGCTAACGGAGACGGGCAGGAGGTGGAGGAGCTCACCGCGCGGCTAAGGAAAGCCTTCGAGAGCTTAGTAGCAGAAGTGAGCGTCGGAGAGGAGGGAGATTGTCACCGACCGTCGAGGAAGGGGGCGGCCCGATCCACGGCCTGCGGTGCTCCCCGACTTGCGCTCGTGGACGGGGACGAGGTAGTCGACGATGGCGGAGCTGCTGGACAGGTCGTCGAGGCGCGGCGAGGGTGGTAGCCGCGAGGACGGGTGAGGCACGGCGGTGACCGCGTCGGCCTCCTCTCCAAAACGAAGGAGAGGGAGGGAGAGAAGGGGATCTGGAGAGCGAGGGGCGAGGTGAGTGGGGGATGGGATTGAGGAGGCGGGGCGTGGCGGCCTTATCCCCTCCCAGTGTGGGTGCCGGCGAGGTGGTCGGGCGGGGACGCGCCCCTGTTCCGACCATGGTCGGGGGAACAGGGAAGGGGAGAGAGCGACCGGGGGGAACGGGTTGGGTCGGCCGGATGGGCCAGGTGGGCCGGCCTAGCGGTGAGCTGGGCCGTCTGGTCCAGGGGGTTTTCTTTTCCTTTTGTTTTATTTTCACCTTTTCTTTTTATTTATTTTCTTTACTGTTTCATTTCGTTTGAAAATATTTAGGCACTTTCTAAAAATTGTTATCTCCACAATAATTACCAGTGCAATATTTGGCACGCACCGAACATTTTTGTTTCAAGGTTTTAAAACTTTTGTTGTCGACTTTAATTTTAAGTTTGAATTTGATGCGGTTTTGAATTATCCGGAGATTAGTAACAGTAGTCGCAGATGACATGGCATCATTAGGAGAGTTTTACTATAGCTAGATTACTCGGGCGTTACATCCACAAATGTGTCCGGATCTTCTTCGAGTCCGGGGTCGAGGGCCCGGTCAGGGTCCTCAGGTTGTGGAGGCGGGCTATGGACCTCCCTCATAGCTTTTCGCAGTTCCTGCTATTATATAGCAAGGTGAATATTTATGACAAAGAATGCGGGAAGGTTCAGAGTAAAAAGTAGTAGCTCACCCAGTTTGGGGGGTTGTACATGGAGAATCCATCCCGTGGCTTAATGCGGATGAACTCCTCTTCTTCTCCTTTATATAAATCGGACAATATTTTTGTTAGAGCAGCGACGGAGTCTGGTCCCTTACGACCACAGCGGGTGGCATGGTATTCTCCATTGAAGTGCCACATGGGTTGTCCCCGATATTGAAGTGGATGCACCCCCGCATTATACATATTGACATAACCTCTATTATTGTTAATCCTGATTTGGCCAGCGTTTTTATCCGACCCATCAGGTAAAGGACTTCTCCGTTATCTTCCTCCTGGGGGCTCCGAGGGCGCCAACTGCTGCGTTTCTTCAAAGGGGCGTTATCGAACTCAAGAAGGCCCATCCGAATAGGGTCCGGAAGGGGGACGTCCTCCATATAAAACCACTCCGAAGGCCAGTCTTCGGATGTCTTCTTCGGAGTACCGGACAGGTATCCGGTCCCGGTGATGCGCCATATCTCGGCTCCGCCCACTTGATATATTGACCCCTCCTGAGTATGGGGTACGAGGCAGAATAGCCTCTTCCATAGCTCGAAATGAGCTTCGCAGCCCAAAAACAGCTCGCAAAGGGCGACATAGCCAGCGATGTGTAATATGGAGGCAGGAGTGAAGTTATGCAGCTGGAGGCCATAGAACTCCAGGAGCCCGCGGAGGAACGGATGGATTGGAAATACAAGTCCCCTCAATACGTAAGGGACAAGGCATACCCGCTCCCCCTTGGAGGGATTGGGAAAGCTCTCTGCTTGCTCACCGCCATTGTAAGTGGCTAGTCCGGCTCGGACGGGGACCATATACGCAGGAGGGAGAAACCCTTGGGTCTGTAACTCTACTAACTGGCTGTGGGGGACGGAACACTTCTTCCAATTGCCCGGCTTAGGGCTACGGGAGCGAGAGGAGGAGCTGCGATGGCCGGCCATGATGGGACGGGCTTTTCTGGGCGCGCTCCGATGGATACTCGTTGGGGGAGGATGGTGTGATCTGGATCTGAGGATCCCCGTCTCTTTAAATAGACGATTTACTTAAATGGTTAGGGTGGCAAGTGTAAAAATACCCCGACTTCTCGCATTCGCTCGACACGTGGAGGATAGCCATTATTAGGCGCAGAAGCCAAGGAGTGCAACATTCATGGGAAGCCGGACACTACTCGACGGGTACTCAGAATTTGGAGAAGAACCCGCCTTGCAATGTCGAAGACAATATGCGCGCCGGACTCATCGTCATTAAAGCCTGGTTCAGGGGCTATTGAGGGAGTCCTGGATTAGGGGGTCCTCGGACGGCCGGGCTATATACTTTGACCAGACTATTGGACTATGAAGATACAAGATTGAAGACTTCGTCCCATGTCCGGATGGGAATCTCCTTTGCGTGGAAGGCAAGCTTGGCAATTCGGATCTGTAGATCTCCTCCCTTGTAACCGACTCTATGTAACCCTAGCCCCCTCCGGTGTCTATATAAACCAGACGGTTTAGTCCGTAGGACAACAACAATCATAATCATAGGCTAGCTTTTAGGGTTTAGACTCTACGATCTCATGGCAGATCAACTCTTGCAATACCCATATCATCAAGATCAATCAAGCAGGAAGTAGGGTATTACCTCCATCGAGAGGGCCCGAACCTGGGTAAACATCGTGTCCCCCGCCTCTTGTTACCATCCGCCTTAGACGCACAGTTCGGGACCCCCTACCCGAGATCCGCCGGTTTTGACACCGATATGGGCCCTCTCTGGTTGATTCTTTCTCCAGTATTTTTTATATATTCCAAAACGTGCCTCCATGAAGTTTCAGGACTTTTGGAGCTATGCAGAATAGGTCTCTAATATTTGCTCCTTTTCCAGCCCAGAATTCCAGCTGCCGGCATTCTCACTCTTCATGCAAACCTTGTAAAATAAGAGAGAATAGGCATAAGTATTGTGACATAACGTGTAATAACAGCCCATAATGCAATAAATATCGATATAAAATCATGATGCAAAATGGACGTATCAACTCTCCCAAGCTTAGACTTTGCTTGTCCTCAAGCGGAAGCCGATATCGAAAAATATGTCCACATGTTTAGAGATAGAGGTGCCGATAAAATAAAATACGGACATGAGGGCATCATGATCATTCTTATAACAGCAACATATATAAATATTGTCATATGATTTCTTATGCTCAAGTAATAATCTATTCACAATTTCAAGTATGAATCAGAAACTTCATTGAGAACTAACAAACTATGATCTCGGTCATTGAAGCAATTGCAATTTATCATAACATCGGAAAGAGTCAATATGAGAGCTTTTCAGCAAGTCCACATACTTAACTATCATTTAGTCTTTCATAATTGCTAACAGTCACGCAATACTTGTGGGTATGGAGTTTTAATCGGACACAGAGAAAGATAGGGGCTTATAGTGTTGCCTCCCAACCTTTTACCTCAAGGGTAATGTCAACAATAATAATTCATGCTAACTTACATCCAATTGGATATATATATCAGGATCTTTCCAACACAATGCCCTTGCCAAAGGATAAAATGTAAAAAGGAAAGGTGAAGATCACCATGAATCTTGTAAAAGGTACAAGGCAAAAGTAAAAGATAGGCCCTTCGCAGAGGGAAGCAGAGGTTGTCATGTGCTTTTATGGTTGGATGCACGAAATCATAATGCAAAAGAACATTACTTTATATTTCCACTTGTGATATGGACCTTTATTATGCATTCCATCGCTTTTATTGCTCCCATATCACAAGATCATATAAAGCTTATTTTCTCCACACTAATAGATCATACATATTTAGAAAGCAATTTTTATTGCATGCAACAATGACAACTTACTTGAAGGATCTTACTCAATCCATAGGTAGGTATAGTGGACTCTCATGGCAAAACTGGGTTTAAAGGTATTCGAAAGCACAAGTAGTATCTCTACTTGGTGCAAAGAATTTGGCTAGCATGAGAGGGAAAGGCAAGCTCAACATGTTGGATCATCCATGACAATATACTTTATTTCGAATATAAGAAAACATAACCCATTACGTTGTCTTCCTTGTCCAACATGAACTCTTTAGCATGTCATACTTTAATGAGTGCTCACAATCATCAAAGATGTCCAAGATAGTATATTTATATGTGAAAACCTCTCTTTCTTTATTACTTCCTATTAATTGCAACGATGACCAAAACTATGTTTGTCAACTCTCAACAACTTTTATTCATCATACTCTTTATATGTGAAGTCATTACTCTCCATAAGATCAATATGATATTATTTCTTCTTTTTGTTCTTTCTTTTTCTTTACTTCCCTCATGATCATAGCAAGATAATCAAGCCCTTGACTCAACACTAATCCTTACTATATATAGCTCATGGACTTGATTACATAGAAGGATCATATGGCAAAACTTAAAACTAAATCATACTAAAACTTTTATTTTACTAGATCAAGATATTACTAAAAGGATCGAACTAAGAAAAACGGTAAAGATTGGAGTGTGATGGTGATACGATACCGGGGCACCTCCCCCAAGCTTGGTAGTTGCCAAGTGGAGTGCCCATACCAGATACTCAATTCTCCTTTGTTGGTGAAGAAGATGGTGGTTATGATGGATAGTCGCACATCGAGCGTAGGAGATCCTCCAATTTGCGGATAATGCTCTTGAGTGCGGTGATATGCTCCTTCAACAAAATATTTTCACGAGTGAGATACTTATTGTCGGAGTTCTGGGAACGGGGGTCCCCAGACTTGCCTGCCTGCGGCGTGGCTCAAACGGGGGCCCAGCACGGCTCATCTTCATCGACACAAGACCCAAGACCCTCGCGAGGGGCCAAGCCTCGCGGGGCGGACGACACAGCGCTTCCTCAGGCACGGCCTGGTCAGGCTGGCTCGCGAGGAGGCGGAGAGATCAAGGCGGGGTACCTCGCAAGGTGCCCATGACGCAAGCCATGACGACCAAGGGCGCCAGGCGGGCGCCAGCCTGCGCAGTGTACTCCCTTTCCTCTTTGGTGCAAAGGGGGCAAGCGCAGGCGAGAGGATCAAGCAAAGGCACCCATTTCGGTGCAACGAGACCAAGACCAGTCCAACGGTGGGAAGGAGGTCATCGTGGAGCCCAGAACGGCATCACCACAGGGCCTTTGGCAGGCGAGGACCAACTTTAGTCAGGATAAGTGTACCAGATGTTCCCCTTCGAATTGGCCAATTGTTGGCGCCCTTCCCGCTCAATATTTGGGAAGAGGCCCAGGGCCTTCGCCTATAAATAGGACTAGCCACCCTAGGGTAGAGGCATCGAGAGATCATCCATCAGTCACTGGTTGAACTCCTCCTAGTAGTTCATCCCCCTAGCCAAGAACAGACCCTCGCGAGGTTGTTCTTCCCAGTAATTTTCATCATCACCAGCCCAAGAGGCAATACACCACACCACACTGGAGTAGGGTATTACACCACATCGGTGGCCCGAACCAGTATAAACTCCGTGTCTCTTGTGTTGATTCTTTTGGTAGTTTAGATCTCTGCGAGACGGAGAGGTAGAGGGCATAATCTCCGTGCGCACCCCAGAGTTCGAACCTTAAGGGTCTGCCGGAACCCGAAATCCGACATTTGGCACGCCAGGTAGGGGTGCGCCGGAATTTGTCTTCCACCGCTTCGTTCTCCTCCAACCGTCGCATCCATGTCCGACATCCGTCGAGCCTACGTCGCCCAGGCGGCCCCCGTCGGTGGGCGTCTTCATCGTTCCCCGTCGCCCGCCACCAACGCTGCCACCGGCCCGGCGGGGAACGAGCATCAAGCATCATCCCAGCATCTGCCTGTGCGACGAGGTGACCGCACCGCTACATCAACACCCCCGGTCGTCGCGGCCCTCCTGGGCGGCTCGCCGACGCCGCCCACAAGTCACCACATCAAGCCGTTTGTCCGCCGGGTCGGCGCCGTTTCCGCAAGGCAGGGGGCTCCCACGGACCAGGTGGCGCGCGAGGTCGGTCTGACCTTCAGCTCGGAGGACCACCCCGCCAACTTGGCTGGCTCGGGCGCGCTCCCCATGTTGTGCACCCCCACCATCTGCCAGGTAGCCGTCACCAGAACCCTCGTCGACGGCGGCGCGGGCCTCAGCGTGCTCTCTGTTGAGTCCTTCAATCTCCTACGCATACCCCTGGAACGGCTGCAACCCAGTCGGTCCTTCTCGGGCGTTGGGGGCGGGTCATCCAGCTCCTTGCGACAGATCCGGCTCCCAGTAACCTTCGGCACCTACGACAACTTCCGCACGGTGATGGTCGACTTCGACATCGCTCCCATCGGCCTCCCTTACAACGCCATCCTTGGTTACCCAACGCTGGCCCAGTTCACGGCCGCCACGCACCCAGCGTACAATCTCATGAAGATGCCCGAAAGCAGCGGTGTCCCCACCGTGCACGGGGACACCGGGGACGCCCTGCGGGTACTCAAGATCGCCTTCAAGACGGCGGCATCGGCACAGCCCGCCGATGCAGGGACCCCTGAGCCCAAGGGGGCTGCGCCAGCCAAGAAGTAGTTGTTCACCCAGGGCAAGGCAGAAACCAAACAGATACCTGTTGACGAAGACGGGTCCTCCAGTTCCACTTTCACCATAGGCACCAACCACGAGCCTGAGCAGGAGGAAGCTCTGATCATGTTCCTGCATGCAAACAAGAAGGTATTCGCTTGGGAGCCTGATCAGTTGGTAGGGATCCCCCGGAGCGTCATCGAGCATCACCTCAACGTGTGCCCGAACGTGCGCCCCATGAAGCAGAAAGCCAGGCGGTAGTCCGTAGAGAAGCAGGCCTTCATCGTCCAAGAAACCCGCAAGTTAGGATTGGTTGGCCAACCCTGTCGTTGTGCCCAAGAAGGGAGGAAAGGAGCGCATGTGTGTCGACTTCACCAACCTCAACAAGGCATGCCCGCAAGATCCGTTCCCGCTCCCCCGCATCGACCAGATCGTCGATTCCACCGCGGAGTGCGACCTGCTCTGCTTCCTGGACGCCTTCTCTGGGTATCACCAGATCAAGATGGCGGTAGAAGACGTCGAGAAGACCGCCTTCTTAACCCCATGCGGGGTGTACTGCTATACCTGCCTGCCATTTGGGCTGCATAATGCAGGGGCGACCTTTCAGCGGCTGATGCACATCACCTTGGGCCCGCAGCTCGGGAAGAATGTCGAAGCTTACGTTGACGACATTGTGGTGAAATCTCGGGAGGCCAAGACCCTGATACAAGACCTGGAGGAGACCTTCGCGAGCCTCGACGCAGTGAACCTGTGGCTCAACCCAGAGAAGTGTGTGTTCGGGGTCCCCTCAGGCAAGCTCCTGGGCTTCCTCGTGTCCCATCGAGGCATCGAGGCTAACCCGGAGAAGGTCAAGGCGGTCGAGGACATGAGCCCGCCGAAAACCCTCAGAGAAATGCAGAAGCTCACCGGGCGCGTGACCGCGCTAGGGAGCTTCATCTCAAAACTGGGGGAGCGAGCACTGCCTTTCTTCCAGCTGATGAAGAAGAAGGGGCCTTTTGAATGGACTGAAGAGGCAGATAAGGCGTTTCAAGATCTCAAGAGGTACCTAACCAGTCCCCCAGTCATGGTGGCTCCGCGACCTCGAGAGCCCCTGCTGCTTTACCTCGCTGCCACACCCTACTCTGCCAGCGCAGCCCTGGTGGCGGTTAGGGAGGAGCGCCAAATCAGATCCACATCAGCAGCTCGGGACAAGACGAAGCAGAAACAGGAAAGGCCCACGGGAGACGTAACCGTGGCTGAGGAAGATCAGCCGCCAAAGGGCGCACCAGAAGCAGGAGAGGCCCCTCGCCAGAACGGGCCGCCTCCCAAAGTCGTGTCACCTCGCAAGGCGCCCTTGCCTTAGGAGGGTGCCACGGACACTGATGCTCTCAGCTTGGTTGAACATCCAGTCTACTTTGTCAGCATGGTGTTACGGGACGCGAGGGCACGGTACCCAATGCCTCAGAAGCTCCTCCTCGCACTACTGGTGGCCTCGCGCAAGCTGTGTCATTACTTCTAGGGTCACCCCATCAAGGTCGTCTCGTCGTACACCTTCGAGAGAGTGCTCAGGAGCCCCAACTCAGCCGGAAGGGTCGCCGAGTGGAACATAGAACTGCAGGCGTTTCAGCTCGAGTTCAGCACGACCCGTTTCATCAAAGGAGCAGCGTTAGCGGATTTCGTGGCGGAATGGACGGAGGCACCAGGCCTCAAGGACAACGAGGATCGATCCCTCTCCCCAGGAAGAGAGGCGCCAGAAGGCTGGGTCATGTACTTCGATGGGGCGTTCTCCAGGCACAGCGCTGGGGCTGGTGCGGTGCTGATATCGCCCACTCAGGACAAACTCTACTATGCCGTACAGCTCTGTTTCCAGCAAGGCGAGAAGGTCTCCAACAACATAGCAGAATATGAGGGTCTAATAGCGGGGTTGAAGGCCGCAGCAGCTCTGGGGGTGAAGCGCCTCACTATCAAGGGCGAGTCACAGCTCCTTGTCAACTTCTCCATCAAGGTGTACGAGCCGAAGGATGAGCACATGGAGGCCTATCTAGCGGAGCTCCGCAGGATGGAGAAGCAGTTTTGGGGGTTGGAATTGAAGCATGTGCCCCTCGGCACCAATCAGGAAGCCGATGACATCGTCGGACGGGCATCCAGGCGGTTACCTCAGGAGCCTGGCGTCTTTGAAGAGCGGCTCTTCAAGCCCTCGGCCCGGCCGTCATTATCAAACACTGCCCAGCCTCGGGAGGAACTCCCCCGGCCGCCTGCCTCAGGAGCCCCGGCCTGCGGACCTGCCTCAGGGGCACGCCTGCTCCTGACTATGGAACCTCAGGAGGAATGCTGGATCACGGAACTCCAGAGTTATTTAACACAAGGAGCCCTGCCGAAACAGGAGGAAGAAGCGGAGCGTGTGGCACAGCAAGTCACGGCATAATGCATCAGGGACGGAGAGATCTACCGGAAGCGGCCGAATGACATATCCCTGCGCTGCATTTCCAGGGAGCAAGGGAAGGAACTGTTGGAGGACATAGACGGCGGGGACTGTGGGCATCACTCGTCACCATGGACCCTCATCGGCAAAGCATTCCGCAGCGGGTTCTATTGGCCCACCGCACTCAACGACGCTGTCGAGCTGGTGAAGGCTTGTGAGGCCTGCCAATTTCACGCCAAACAGATCCATCAACCGGCGGGGGGCTTGCAGACTATACCCCTTTCATGGCCATTTGCAGTTTGGGGGCTGGACATTCTGGGCCCGTTCCCTCAGGCGCTAGGGGGCTACCGCTACCTCTGCGTCGCCATTGACAAATTCACCAAGTGGGCAGAAGTGGAGGCTGTCCGCACCATCCCCGCGGGTTCTGCGGTCAGGTTCATCAGGGGCATCGTGAGCCGGTTCGGGGTGCCGAACCGCATCATCACAGACAATGGTTCGCAGTTCACCAGTTACCTCTTCAAAACATACTGTGCTAACCTTGGAACGCAGATATGCTATTCTTCGGTGGCGCACCCGCGAAGCAACGGCCAGGCCAAACAAGCCAACGCGGAGGTCCTGAGGGGCCTCAAGACAAGGACATTCAAGAAGAAGCTGGAGGCCTGCGGCAGAGGGTGGTACGATGAGCTCCAGTCCGTGTTGTGGTCCATCCGCACGACCGCAACCAAGCCAACCGGGGAGACCCCCATTCTTCCTTGTCTACGGAGCCGAAGCAGTCCTCCCTCACGAGGTCAGACATCGCTCCGCGCGGGTCCTAGCGTTCGATGAGGCGCAACAGGACGCCATGCGGGGGATTGACCTCGTGCTGGGGGAGGAACGCCGCCGAGAAGCCGTGCTGCGAGCAGCGAGGTACCAGCAGGCGCTGCGACGATATCACTGCCACAGCATCTGCCCCAGGACCCTCGAGGTAGGAGATCTCGTGCTCAGACGGGTTCTCTCCAAGGAAGGGCTACACAAGCTCTCTCCCATGTGCGAGGGCCCGTTCAAGGTTGTTCATGTTTCCAGGCCAGGCTCCGTGCGCTTGGAGACCCAGGAAGGGGAGCCGATCAAGAACGCGTGGAACATCCAACACCTCCAAAGGTTCTACCCCTAAAAGGCCCTGAGCCTGTGAAGAAGGCGAATGCCTGTGAAGATCAACCCTTTTTGGAAAAGGCCCTGAGCCTGTGAAGAAGACGAACGCCTGTGAACATCAACCCTTTTTGAAAAGGCCCTGAGCCTGTGAAGAAGGCGAACGCCTGTGAAGATCAACCCTTTTTGGAAAAGGCCCTGAGCCTGTGAAGAAGGCGAACGCCTGTGAAGATCAACCATGTTTGGAAAAGGCCCTGAGCCTATGAAGAAGGCGAACGCCTGTGAAGATAACCCTTTTTGGAAAAGGCCCAGAGCCTGTGAAGAAGGCAAGTGCCTGTGAAGCTCATCACCCCAAGAAGAAAGGCCCGGAGCCTGTGAAGAAGGCCAACGCCTGTGAAGCTCGCCGCACGTGACACTCTCACGTAATAATGAGTGGGGTTGTACATGCCCCGGAGTCTCAGGAGCGCCGGCCTCAGGCCCTGGGGCTCCCTCCCACGCCCAGTGGCAGCACTTAGCTCCGCGCTGGTGAGAAGACGTCGAAGACTAGATTAGGTGCTGGACGCGGCTTTTTCATTTGCTTTCCGCAGTTGGTTCGCTTTGTTCGCAGTTGAAGTTTTACTGAAATTATTGCCGTCATTGGTTTATATTTCGTTGATTTTCGCTCCCCCGTTTTGATTCCTCTTGCAAAAAGTCTTGCGAGGGGGGCGGCCAAACACCCTCGCGAGGGTTCCTGTCCAAATCGTTCTGAGGTTTCGCGACCCGGGTCCATTAAGGGAGCACCCCTCCAGTCCGTGCCCCTCGGGCACCGCGACACACGCACAGGGCCTGGGTCGGTCGCCCCCACGGCTGGGGCCGGGAACTATTTACGTGCAGACACACAGCTGAAAAGCGCGAAAGCTAAATCAAGGTAGTTGTTAACAGCAATAACCTCCAACACGCCCCCTCGGGGCTCCATGCAGCTGTTCTCTTTTACGCAAGAAACAAAAGGAAAAGAAAGGACGAGCCCGACGCGGCTCGCCTCGCTCCGGATAGCCGAGGCGACCTGGGGTGCCTCCAGGGCTCAGCCGGACTCCCTCACGCGCTTCACCGGGGCGCGGCGACAGGCGGACGAATCGCCGCCCCCCAAGCAAGCGCGACGGCGTGGGGGCTGGCTGTGGCCACCGCTGGAGGAGTCGCCTGAAGAAGAGTTGGTGAAGCTTGGGGAGCATCGAGCGTCGCCATCCGCTCGGGCACTGTCTCCTCCATCGTCGTTGGGGCAGGGCCCCTGGTCGCGGTCGTCGCCCTCGGGGCAGCATCCAGCGCGGCGACCATCTTCCCCAAACACCCTCACGTAGAGGACGGCGTCGCCGTCGAACTTGAAGTGCAGGGTGCACCGCTGACTCAGGCCGCGCGCGCGGGTGAACATTTGCCAGCCACGAGTCAGGGCCCCGTTTCCGAAAGGGGAGACCTCAAGCGAAACCCAGGAGGCCATGCTGCAACAACCATCAGCCTGGAGCCAGAAGCCACACCGGGCTCTGGCCGGCAGCTCGCCGATGAAGAAGCGGGGGAGCTGGAGCCAGGTGTTGGTCGGGTCCGCCGACCACACGACGAACTCTGGCAGCACCTCCGCCGAGCAAAAGCGCGGCCTGGGGGGCCGCGCAGCACGGCCTGCCTTCCCTTGGCAGTCGAGCGCTCACCACCACGCGGGGAACCACCCCTGTGGCCGCGGGGAGCCGCAATGGGGACCGCGGGATGCTTGCGGGGACGACCCCGGCCGCGCTTGGCCGGTGGGGAGTCGGGTTTTGCCCGGCAGGCCTTTCCCTTCTCTGCGGCTGAGAACCTCTTCAGAGCCATCACGGCAAGGCGGAGCAAGAATCAAGGCGAAGGAGAAAGCAAGGAGAGATGGACTGGAAGGGCACGCGCAGTGCCGTCCTTATAGCCGGCGGAGACCAACCACCGAGCACCACGATCTAGGGTAATAATAACCCATATCTATGCATGCAGGGACTAGTCAAGTCACGCAGTTGCCAAGGCGTCGTGGGGAAGCGGAGACGCCCACGTCCAATCAACCGCCACGCGGCGCCCAAGGCCGCAGGCTGTTAGGGCCCGCGGCGCTTCGCCCTTGCCCTTTCGCCCCTCGGCACGGCCAAGTCCGGGTGCGCCTTGGGCCCGGGGGCTACTGTCGGCGTTCTGGGAACGGGGGTCCCAGACTTGCCTGCCTGCGGCCTGCGGCGTGGCTCAAAGGGGGGCCCAGCACGACCCATCTTCGTCAACACAAGACCCAAGACCCTCGTGAGGGGCCAAGCCTCGCGGGGCGGACGACACAGTGCTTCCTCAGGCACGGCCTCGTCAGGCTGGCTCGCGAGGAGGCGGAGAGATCAAGGCGGGGTACCTCACGAGGTGGCCATGACGCAAGCCATGACGACCAAGGGCGCCAGGCGGGCGCCAGCCCGCGTAGTGTACTCCCTTTCCTCTTTGGTGCAAAGGGGGCAAGCGCAGGCGAGAGGATCAAGCAAAGGCACCCATTTCGGTGCAACGAGACCAAGACCAGTCCAACGGTGGGAAGGAGGTCATCGTGGAGTCCAGAACAGCGTCACCACAGGGCCTTTGGCAGGCGAGGACCAACTTTAGTCAGGATAAGTGTACCAGATGTTCCCCTTCGAATTGGCCAATTGTTGGCGCCCTTCCCGCTCAATATTTGGGAAGAGGCCCAAGGCCTTCGCCTATAAATAGGACTAGCCACCCCCAGGGTAGAGGCATCGAGAGATCATCCATCAGTCACTGGTTGAACTCCTCCTAGTAGCTCATCCCCCTAGCCAAGAAGAAACCCTCGCGAGGTTGTTCTTCCCTGTATTGTTCATCATCACCAGCCCAAGAGGCAATCCACCACACCACACTGGAGTAGGATATTACACCACATCAGTGGCCCGAACCAGTATAAACTCTGTGTCTCTTGTGTTGATTCTTTTGGTAGTTTAGATCTCTGCGAGATGGAGAGGTAGAGGGCATAATCTCCGCGCGCACCCCAGAGTTCGAACCTTAAGGGTCTGCCGGAACCCAAAATCCGACACTTATTTTGTATGCGAGCTAACTCAAACATCTTGAAGGCTTCAATCTCCGTTGGGGTAGAAGATTGTGATGAGGTTGAAGGATGTCTTCGTCTTCGCTTGCCGGAGCTTGATCCTCCATGCCCTTCTTGATCCCATCATCCTTGTTGAGCTCCTCGGGTTCTTCTCTCTTCAGCTCTGTCTTCATTAGCCAAGCATCGTTGCCCTCATTGTTGGAGAAGGGGGAGGACATGATGCTTGGTCTTTGACAACTCTGGCAGAAAACAGCTCATAACGAAGACAGAGGATATTTGCGTGGTACGGTGGTCAAAACCTTCGGGAGATTATATAATGTTTTTTTACCGACCAAAAGAAGTATCATGCAAGAAAACAGAGTCCGGAGAGCACACGAGGTGCCCACGAGGTAGGGGCACGCCCTCCGCCCTCATGGACGCCTCGTGTCCTTCCCAGGCTACTTCTTATTTTCCTATTTTCTTAAATATTCCAAACGGAGGAAAATTGCCATTAGAATTGTTTTGGAGTCGGTTTACTTACCGTACCACATACCTATTCCTTTTCGGAGTTTGAAACGTTCTGGAAAGTGTCCCTTATGTATTCCTCCGGGGTTACGGTTTGAATAACATTAGTTTCAACATTTATAGGATGACCTGAGATATAATGTTTGATTCTTTGACTGTTCACCACCTTTGGATTTGTGCCTTCGAAGTTGTTGATTTTTATGGCACCGGAATGATAGACCTCCTCGATAACGTAAGGCCCTTCCCATTTAGAGAGAAGTTTTCCTGCAAAAAATCTTAAGCGAGATTTGAATATCAACACATAATCACCTACATTAAACTCACGCTTTTGTATCCTTTTGCCATGCCATCTTTTAACTTTTTCTTTAAATAGTTTGGCATTCTCATAGGCCTGGGTTCTCCATTCATCAAGTGAGCTAATGTCGAATAGCCTCTTCTCACCGGCCAGTTTGAAATAATAATTGAGCTCTTTAATGGCCCAATATTACTTATGTTCTAGTTCGAGAGGTAAGTGACATGCTTTCCCATAAACCATTTTATACGGAGACATACCCATAGGATTTTTATATGCAGTTCTATAGGCCCATAATGCATCATCAAGTTTCTTGGACCAATTCTTTCTAGATCTATTAACAGTCTTTTGCAAAATTAATTTGAGCTCTCTATTACTTAGTTCTACTTGAAGACTAGATTGCAGGTGATATGGGGATGCAATTCTATGATTAACATCATACTTAGCAAGAATTTTACGAAAGGCACCATGAATAAAATGTGAACCACCATCAGTCATTAAATATCTAGGGACTCCGAACCTCGGAAAAATAACTTCCCTAAGCATCTTAATGGAGGTGTTATGATCAGCACTACTAGTTGGAATAGCTTCTACCCACTTAGTAATGTAATCAACAACAACTAAAATATGTGTATACCCGCTAGAGGAAGGAAACGGTCCCATATAATGAAAGCCCCAAGCATCAAAAGGTTCAATAACAAGTGAATAATTTATATGCATTTCTTGAAATCTACTAATATTACCAATTCTTTGAAATTCATCACAAGATAAGACAAACTTACGGGCATTTTTGAAAAGAGTTGGCCAATAAAAAAGGGATTGCAATACCTTATGCGTAGTTCTGTCTCCAGCATGGTGTCCTCCATAAGCTTCGGAGTGACACTTGTGTAGGATCAGTTCCTGTTCATACTCAGGTACACAACGTCTAATGACACCATCTACTCCTTCTTTATAAAGGTGTGGGTCATCCCAAAAGTAATGTCTTAAATCATAGAGAACTTTTTCTTTTGCTGGTATGTGAAACTAGGTGGTATAAATTTAGCAACAATGTAATTAGCATAATCAGCATACCAAGGAGTAGCACGAGAAGCATTTATGGCAGCTAATCGTTCATTAGGAAAGCTATCATCAATAGGTAGTGGGTCATCAAGAACATTCTCCAACCTAGACAAGTTGTTTGCAACGGGGTTCTCAGCTCCCTTTCTATCAATAATATGCAAATCAAATTCTTGTAGCAAGAGAACCCATATAATAAGTCTAGGTTTAGCATCTTTCTTTTCCATAATATATTTAATAGCAGCATGATCAGTGTGAATAGTTACTTTAGAATCAACAATACAAGGTTTGAACTTATCACAAGCAAATACAACTGCTAAAAATTCCTTTTCAGTAGTAGCATAATTTCTCTGGGCACTGTCTAGAGTTTTACAAGCATATTGGATAACATTTAATTTCTTATCAACTCTTTTTCCTAGAACAACACCTACAGCATAATCACTAGCATCGCACATAATTTCAAAGGGTAAATTCCAATCAGGTGGTTGAACAATGGGTGCAGAAATCAAAGCTTTCTTAAGTATTTCAAATGCTTCTACACAATCATCATCAAAGACAAAAGGAATATCTTTTTATAAGAGATTAGTCAGAGGCCTAGAGATTTTTGAGAAGTCTTTAATGAACCACCTATAAAAACCGGCATGACCAAGGAAACTTCTTATACCTTTCATGTCCTTGGGACATGGCATCTTTTCAATAGCATCAACTTTAGATTTATCAACTTCAATACCTCTTTCAGAAATTTTATGCCCCAAGACAATACCTTCATTAACCATAAAGTGGCACTTCTCCCAATTCAAGACAAGATTAGTTTCTTCACATCTCTGCAAAACTTGATCAAGGTTGCTCAAGCAATCATCAAAAGAAGTTTCGTAAACGGAGAAATCATCCATGAAAACCTCAACAATCTTTTCACAAAAATCAGAGAATATAGCCATCATGCATCTTTGGAAGGTAGCAGGTGCATTGCATAAACCAAAAGGCATACGTCTATAAGCAAAGGTACCGAAAGGGCAAGTAAAAGTGGTCTTTTCTTGGTCCTCTTTTGACACAGGTATTTGAGAGAAACCAGAATAACCATCTAGAAAGAAAAACTACGTATGTCTGGATAATCTTTCTAGCATTTTATCAATGAAAGGTAAAGGGTAATGATCCTTTTTAGTAGCTTTATTTAATTTGCAGAAATCAATTATCATTCTGTAACTTGTAATAATTCTTTGTGGGATCAATTCATCTTTATCATTAGGAACAACGGTAATACCTCCCTTCTTAAGGACACAATGGACAGGGCTTACCCACTGACTATCAGCAACGGGATAGATTATACCTGCCTCCAGAAGCTTTAGTATTTCTTTTCTTCCCACTTCTTTCATCTTAGGATTTAACCGTCGTTGGTGATCAACAACTAGTTTAGCGTCTTTTTCCAATTTTATTTTGTGTTGACATAGAGTGGGACTAATGCCCTTAAGATCATCAAGAGTATATCCAATAGCAGCACGGTGCTTCTTCAGAGTTTTCAATAATTTCTTTTCTTCATGCTCTGAAAGGTTAGCACTAATAATAACAGGATATATCTTCTTCTCATCAAGATAAGCATATTTAAGAGTACCAGGTAATGGTTTAAGCTCAAACACGGGATCACCCTTGGGTGGAGGAGGATCCCCTAGGATTTCAACAGGCAAGTTGTGTTCCAAAATAGGTCCCTGTTTAAAGAATACTTCATCTATTTCTCTTCTTTCAATCATAAACATATCATTTTCATGGTCGAACAAATATTGTTCTAAAGGATCATTAGGAGGCACGGCAATAGAAGCAAGACCAATAGTTTCATATTTACTAGGCAATTCTTTATCATGGGGTTGTCTGCGAAATTTAGCAAAATTAAACTCATGAGACATATCCCCCAAACCAATAGTAACAGCATCCTTTTTGCAGTCTATCCTAGCATTAACAGTATTCAAGAAGGGTCTACCAAATATAATGGGACAAAAGTTATCTTGTGGGAAACCAACAACAAGAAAATCAGCAGGATATTTAACTTTCCCACACAAGACTTCAACATCCCTAACAATCCCAACTGGTGAAATAGTGTCTCTATTGGCAAGCTTAATTGTAACATCAATTTCCTCTATCTCAGCAGGTGCAATATCATGCATAATTTCTTTGTATAAGGAATGAGGTATTGCACTTGCACTAGCACCCATATCACATAAGCCATGATAGCCATGATCTCCTATTTTAACATAAATAACAAGCATGCCTACAACAGGTCTATGTTTATTTTTAGTATCAGGTCTAGCAATTCTAGCAGCTTCATCACAGAAGTAAATAACATGCCCATCAATATTATCAGCCAAGAGATCTTTAACCATAGCAATACTAGGTTCAAGTTTAATTTTCTCAGGGGGTGTAGGTGTTCTAGTGTTACTCTTACGAACCACAGTTGAAGCTTTAGTATGATACTTTATTCTAACAGGGAAAGGTGGTTTCTCAATATAAGTAGTAGGAACAATAGGATCAACATTATAAGTAATAGTCTTTTCTTCAACTTTAATAGGTGCAACTACTTTTACTTCAATGGGAGGATTGTATTTAAACCACTTCTCCTTAGGGAGATCAACATGAGTAGCAAAGGATTCACAGAAAGAAGCTACTATCTTAGAGTCAGGTCCATATTTAGTGCAAAAGTCACGAAAAACTTCGGTATCCATAAAGGATTTAACACAATCAAACTTAGGTGTTATACCTGACTCTTACCTTCGTCAAGGTCCCAATCTTCAGAGTTGCGTTTAATTCTTTTCACCAAATCCCATTTGAATTCAATAGTCTTCATCATAAAAGAGCCAGTACAAGAAGTATCGAGCATGGAGCGATTATTGAGAGAAAGTCGAGCATAAAAAATTGAATAATAATTTCTCTTGAGAGCTCATGATAGGGGCATGAATATAACATTATTTAAGCCTCCCCCAAGCTTGACGATGCTTTCTCCTTTGTGAGGCCAAAAATTATATATATAATTGCGATCACGATGAACAAGATGCATGGGATAAAACTTCTGATGAAATTCCAATTTCAATCGGTTGTAGTTCCATGATCCCATATCATCACATACCCTAAACCATGTCAATGCCTTTCCCTTCAAAGATAAAGGGAAGACCTTCTTCTTGATAACATCCTCGGGCGTACCTGCAAGCTTAAATAATCCACAAACTTCATCCACATAGATTAGGTGCAAATCGGGATGTAATGTTCCATCACCTGTGAAAGGATTAGCTAGTACTTTCTCTATCATACCCAAAGGAATTTCAAAGTAAACATTTTCAGTAGGTTGAGGAGAAACTCTTTGCTCTACTGGTCGGGTTGAAGATACCTCGAACAAGCCCCACAAAGGATTATGTTCCATAGTAACAGGTGACAGTAAATTTCAGCACACTATATAAAATTTTCCTTACCAAATTCCACCTACCAAAGGCGCTTCACTCCCAGGCAACGACGCCAGAAAAAAGTCTTGATGACCCACAAGTGTAGGGGATCTATCGTAGTCCTTTCGATAAGTAGGAGTGTCGAACCCAACGAGGAGCAGAGGGAAATGACAAGTGGTTTTCAGTAAGGTATCCTCTGCAAGCACTGAAATTATCGGTAACAGATAGTTTTGTGATAAGGTAATTTGTAACGGGTAACAAGTAATGAAAGTAAACAAGGTGCAGCAAGATGGCCCAATCCTTTTTGTAGCAAAGGACAAGCCTGGACAAACTCTTATATAGAGAAAAGTGCTCCCGAGGACACATGGGAATTATCGTCAAGCTAGTTTTTATCACGCTCATATGATTCGCGTTCGTTACTTTGATAATTTGGTATGTGGGTGGACCGGTGCTTGGGTACTGCCCTTTCTTGGACAAGCATCCCACTTGTGATTAACCCCTGTTTCAAGCATCCGCAACTACAAGAGAAGAATTAAGGTAAACCTAACCATAACATGAAACATATGGAACCAAATCAGCCCCTTAGGAAGCAACGCATAAACTAGGGTTTAAGCTTCTGTCACTCTAGCAACCCATCATCTACTTATTAGTTCCCAATGCCTTCCTCTAGGCCCAAACAATGGTGAAGTGTCATGTAGTCGACGTTCACATAACACCACTAGAGGAGAGACAACATACATCTTCATCAAAATATCGAACGATTACCAAATTCACATGACTACTTATAGCAAGACTTCTCCCATGTCCTCAGGAACAAACGTAACTACTCACAAATCATATTCATGTTCATAATCAGAGGTATATTAATATGCATAAAGGATCTGAACATATGATCTTCCACCAAATAAACCAACTAGCATCAACTACAAAGAGTAATCAACACTACTAGCAACCCACAGGTACCAATCTGAGGTTTTGGGACAAAGATTGGATACAAGAGATGAACTAGGGTTTTAGAGGAGATGGTGCTGGTGAAGATGTTGATGGAGATGGACCCCCTCCCGATGAGAGGATCGTTGGTGATGATGATGGCAATGATTTCCCCCTCCCGGAGGGATGTTCCCCCGGCATAATAGCTCCGCCGGAGCCCTAGATTGGTTCCGCCAAGGTTCCGCCTTGTGGCGGTGGTGTTTCTTCCCGAAAGCTTGCTTATGATTTTTCCAGGGTAAAAGACTTCATATAGCAGAAGATGGGCACCGGAGGCCTGCCAGGGGGCCCACGAGGCAGGGGGCACACCCTGGGGGGTAGGGCGCGCCCCCCACCCTCGTGGCCAGGGTGTGGGCCCCCTCTGGTTGATTCTTTCTCCAGTATTTTTTATATATTCCAAAACGTGCCTCTGTGAAGTTTTAGGACTTTTGGAGCTGTGCGGAATAGGTCTCTAATATTTGCTCCTTTTCCAGCCCAGAATTCCAGTTGCCGGCATTCTCCCTCTTCATGCAAACCTTGTAAAATAAGAGAGAATAGGCATAAGTATTGTGACATGACATGTAATAACAGTCCATAATGCAATAAATATTGATATAAAAGCATGATGCAAAATGGACGTATCAAAGACCATGATGAAAATGTTGAGTGGCTCTCAAGCATTATTGTTGATCTAACAGAGAGCCCATACTACCTTGTCTTCTCCTTTGAATAAATGTTTGCATATTCCATCTTACTCCAATGCACGTGCACTATTATTATTATCCACACCATTCGGTTGTGCAAGTGAAAGGCAATAATGACGATATATGATGAAATGATTGGGATGAGGAAAAGCTAGTATGAACTCGACTTAACTAGTTTCTGTAAATATGATTAGTGCATCGTTCCTTATTTAGCCTATTATGAATGAAACATGTTTGCAATGACAATTAGATATTATAGTTACTCATGCCATGCTTAATTAGCTAGGAGTTTTCAATGGTTTACCTTGTGTGCCAACATGGAAATTAAAATGGTTGTGATGTAGTATGATAGGATGGTATGCTCCTTTGAATGATTCGAGTGGCTTGACTTGGCACATGTTCACACATGTAGTCAAAACAAAATCAACATAGCCTCCACGATATTTATGTTCACGGTGATTTATATCCTACTCATGCTTGCATTCAATGTTGGTTAATCTCAATGCAAGTTTATGACTGTTGTCGCACTCTAGTTGGTCGCTTCCCAGTCTCTTTCTAGCCTTCACTTGTACTAAGCTTGATACTGCTTGTACATCCACTTCCATAAACCCCAAAGTGTTCCATATGAGTCCACCATACCTTCCTAAATGCGGTATCCACCTGCCGTTCCAAGTAAATTTGCAAGTGCCAACCTTTAAACCTTCAAATAATAATCTGTTTTGTATGCTCGAATAGCTCTTGTACCAACTAGGGCTATCAATATCTACCATGCTAGGTGGGTTATTCTCACGACGAGTGGACTCCACTCATCATTCACGAGAAAATGGCTAGTAAACGGGATGCCTAGTCCCATGCTCAAAGCAAATCAAATCAAAATAATTGCAAACAAAACTCCCCCGGGACTATTGTTAGTTGGACGATACCCGTTGTTTCGGACCAGCCGTGGAGTGTGCTTGTTGGTGGTGGGGGAGTATAAACTTTACCATTCTGTTTGGGAACCGCCTATAATGTATGTAGCATGGAAGGTACCGAGATCTCTTAGTTGTTATGTTGACAATGAAAGCATACCGCTCAAAATATTATTCATTCTCTATTTCAAAGCTCGCGCTCTAGCACCTCCGCAAATCCCTGCTTCCCCTCTACGAAGGGCCTATCTATTTACTTTTATTGCCGAGTCATCATCCTCTTATAAAAGGTACCAGTTAGAGAGCACCACCTTCATTTGAATGCATTGTTATTAATTTATATTGAGTATGACTGGATCTCTTTTACCATGAATTACAATGTCTGGTCAGTCCTTGATCTTCAGGGGTGCTCTGCATTTATGTTTCGCGGTCTTAGAAAGGGCTAGCGAGATACCATCTTTTTATATCATATCATAATTGTTTTGAGAGAAGTGTTGTCCTCTAAGATTTATTATTATTACTCGCTAGTTAACTATGCCATTGATATGAGTAAATGTGAGACCTAAATGTTATCGTGAATATGGTTAGTTCATAATCTTTGCTGAAAACTTGAATGTTGGCTTTACATATTTGCAACAAGATCAAACAGAGTTTGTAAAAGTTTTATTCATCACTTTCAATTTGTCAACTGGATTGCTTGAGGACAAGCAAAGGTTTAAGCTTGGGGGAGTTGATACGTATCCGCCGTATCTACTTTTCCAAACTCTTTTGCCCTTGTTTTGGACTCTAACTTGCATGATTTGAATGGAACTAACCCGGACTGACATTGTTTTTAGCAAAATTGCCATGGTGTTATTGTTGTGCAGAATAAGAAGTTCTCGGAATGACCTGAAACTTCACGGAGCAAAGTTTTGGAATTAATAAAAAATATTGGCGAAAGAATCAGCAGTAGGGGGCCCACACCCTAGCCACAAGGGTGGGGGCGCACCCTCTGACCATGTGGGCCCCCTGGACCTCCACCGACCTCAATTCCAACTCCATATATTCACTTTTTGGGAGAAAAAAATTAGAGAGAGGGACTCATCACGTTTTACGATACGGAGCCGCCGTCAAGCCTTGTTCTTCCTCGGGAGGGCAGATCTGGAGTCTGTTTGAGGCTCCGGAGAGGGGAATCCTTCGCCATCGTCATCATCAATCATCCTCCATCACCAATTTCATGATGCTCACCACCGTGCGTGAGTAATTCCATCGTAGGCTTGCTGGACCGTGATGGGTTGGATGAGATTTACCATGTAATCAAGTTAGTTTTGTTAGGGTTTGATCCCTAGTATCCACTATGTTCTAAGATTGATGTTGATATGACTTGGCTATGCTTAATGCTTGTCACTAGGGCCCGACTGCCATGATTTCGGATCTGAACCCTTTCTGGTTTCATGAATATATTCGTGTTCTTGATCCCATCTTGCAAGTCAATAGTCACCTACTACGTGTTATGATCCGGCAACCCCGGAGTGACAATAGTCGGGACCACTCCCGGTGATGACCGTAGTTTGAGGAGTTCATGTATTCACTAAGTGCTAATGCTTTGGTCCAGTACTCTATTAAGAGGAGGCCTGAATATCCCTAGTTTCCAATAGGACCCCGCTGCCATGGGAGGGTAGGACAAAAGATGTCATGCAAGTTCTTTTCCATAAGCACGTATGACTATCTTCAGAATGCATGCCTACATTATATTGATGAATTGGAGCTAGTTTTGTGTCACCGTATGTTATAACTATTGCATGATGAATGCCATCCGACATAATTATCCATCATGGATCCATTGCCTATGAGCTTTTCACATATTGATCTTCGCTTTGTTACTTTTCCGTTGCCACTGTTACTATTGCTACAAAACCACTACTTTTACTTTTGCCACGTTAACGCTAATTCCATTCTACTTTGCTACTAAACACTTTGCTATAGATATTAAGTATTTCAGGTGTGGTTGAATTGACAACTCAACTGCTAATACTCAACAATATTCTTTGGTTCCCCTTGTGTCGAATCAATAAATTTGGGTTGAATACTCTACCCTTGAAAACTATTGCGATCCCCTACACTTGTGGATTATCAGTGGGCAGGGGGTAGAGGGGCGCACCAGCCCCTTGTGGCCTGGTGTGCTCTTCCCCTTTTGGCCCATAAGGCCCAAAAACCTATCATGGCTGCCCGGAACCCCTTCCGGTGACCCGATAAGTACCTGATACCACCCGAAACACTTCCGGTGTCCAAATATCATCATCCTATATATCAATCTTTACCTCTCGACCATTTCGAGACTCCTAGCCATGTCCGCGAACCCATCCAGGACTCCGAACAACATTCCGTCCACAAATCACATAACTCATATAATACTATATCGTCAACGAACGTTAAGCGTGTGGACCCTACGGGTTCGAGAACTATGTAGACATGACGGAGACACCTCTCCGGTCAATAACCAATAGCGGAACCTGGATGCCCATATTGGCTCATACATATTCTACAAAGATCTTTATCAGTCGAACCGTTATGACAACATATGTATTTCCCTTTGTCATCGGTATGTTACTTGCCCGAGATTCGATTGTCGGTATCTCTATACCTAGTTCAATCTTGTTACCGGCAAGTCTCTTTACTCATTCCGTAATACATCACCTTGTGAGTAACTCCTTAGTCATTTTCTTGCAATCTTATGATGTGTATTACTGAGAGGGCCCAGAGATACCTCTCCGATACTTGGAGTGACAAATCCTAATCTCGATCTATGCCAACTCAACAAACACCTTCGGAGATACCTATAGAGCATCTTTATGACCACCCAGTTACGTTGTGATGTTTGATAGCACACAAGGCATTCCTCCGGTATCGGGGAGTTGCATAATCTCATAGTCGAAGGAATATGTATTTGACATGAAAAAAGCAATAGCAATAAACCGAACGATCAATATGCTAAGCTAACGGATGGGTCTTGTCCATCACATCATTCTCCTAATTATGTGATCCCGTTATCAAATGAAAACACATGTCTATGGTTAGGAAACCTTAACCATCTTTGATCAACGAGCTAGTCTAGTAGAG
Organism: Aegilops umbellulata; assembly: GCA_032464435.1. NCBI lineage: Eukaryota > Viridiplantae > Streptophyta > Magnoliopsida > Poales > Poaceae > Aegilops > Aegilops umbellulata. The sequence continues at coordinate 364,661,288 of CP136054.1, read as the reverse complement.
GCTTACTAGGGACATGGTATTTGTTTATGTATTCACACATGTATTTAAGTTTCTGATCAATACAATTCTAGCATGAATAAAAAACCTTTATCATGAATAAGGAAATATAAAATAACAACTTTATTATTGCCTCTAGGGCATATTTCCTTCACAAATTACTGTTGAGCAATTGATAGAAAACACAAATTTATGATGAGATCCAAGGCAATGATTATGAATATAGGCATCACGTCTGTGCCAAGTAGACCGACTCCTTCTTGCATCTACTACTATTACTCCACACATCGACTGCTATCCAGCATGCATCTAGAGTATTAAGTTCATAAGAACAGAGTAACGCCTTAAGTAAGATGACATGCTGTAGAGGGATAAACTCAAGCAATATGATGAATGCCCCATCATTTTACCCTTGATGGCAACAATACAAAACGTGCCTCGCTACCCCTAGTATGTCACTGGGTGAGGACACCGCAAGATTGAACCCAAAACTAAGCACTTGTCCCATTGCAGGAAGAACCAATCTAGTTGGCCAAACCAAACCGATAACTAGATGAGAAATACAAAGATATTTGAACATGCATATAAGAATTCAGAAAAGACTCAAATAATATTCGTAGATAATCTGATAATAAATCCACAATTCATTGGATCTCGACAAACACACCACAAAAGAATATTACATCGGATAGAACTCCAAGAACATCAAGGAGAACATGGTATTGAAGATCATAGAGAGAAGAAGCCATCTAGCTACTAGCTATGGACCCGTAGGTCTATGGTAAACTACTCACGCTTCATCGAAAGGGAAACAGAGTTGATGTAGATGCCCTCCATGATCGAATCCCCCTCCGGCAGGGTGTCGGTAAAGGCCCCAAGATGGGATCTCACGGGAACAGAGGCTTGTGGCGGCGGAAAAGTATTTTTGTGGACGCTTCTAGTCATTTGGGAATTTATAGAGCAAAAATTAGGGTTGGAGGAGTTCCATGGGGCCCATAAGCCAGGGGCGCGCCCCCCTCTAGGGCGCGCCCTAAGGGCTTGTGGACCCTAAGGACTCTTCTGGGCCCCTCTCCAAGCTTCATGGATGTCTTCTGGTCTAAGAAAAATCATCGTGAAAGTTTTATTCTATTTGGACTCCGTTTGATATTCATTTTCTATTAAACTCAAAAAGAAGGAAAAAACAAAAACTGGCACCAGGTTGTAGGTTAATAAGTTAGTCCCAAAAATAATATAAAATAACATATTAATGGATATAAAACATACGAAATACATAATATAATAGCATTGAACAATAAAAAATTATAGATACATTGGAGACATACCAAGCATACCCAAGCTTAATTCGTGCTCGTCCTCGAGTAGGTAAATGATAAAAATAGAAAATTTGATGTGGAATGCTACCTAACATATTTATCCATCTAATCTTCTTTATTGTGGCATGGATATTTAGATCCATAAGATTGAAAACAAAAGTTTAATATTTACATAAAAACAATAATACTTCAAGCATACTAACGCAGCAATCGTGTATTCTCAAAATAACATGGCAAAAGAAAGGTATCCCAACAAAATCATATAGTCTAGCTATGCTCCATCTTCATCACACAAAGTATTTCATCATGCACAACCCTGATGACAAGCCAAGCAATTGCTTCACACTTTAGTATTCTCAAAGTTTTTCAACTTTCACGCAATACATGAGCGTGAGCCATAGATATAACACTATACACTACAAAAAAAGGACACATCCGTGACATTTTGGGCCGAACAAAAAAAATTATGTCATGCTTATGACACTTCTATGACAATAATTGTGACAAAACACGGTATCATCATAGATGTGGTGGGGACCTACTTCTATGACAAAAAATCATGACAGAAAATGGGCTTTTCATCCTAGGCGGGCCGGAGACGAAGCTGCATGGCATTCTTTGGGCCGTCCATGACGGAAAAAACGGTGGTAGAAGCGAGGGCGAGGAAAATATTGGGTGTTCCCGGTTAGGGTGGGTGGTCGGAGCCGAGAGATGCGCGTTTTTCTCGTACACGCACGCGCGTGGGTGCGAGGCGTTGGGCTCTAACTGAACCCGAGCGACGCGTTGGGCTCTAACTGAACCCGAGCGATTGCACTGCAGGCTACGCATTACTGAATCCGAGCGTTTGATCGATGGCTGTTAACTGAACCCGATCGAGCGATTCCTTCGCTACTGCTGCTAACTGAAGCCGATCGATGCTGCCTCTGGATGAACAGTGAGCGTTGCTGGGGGGTTTGGATGAACAGTTCCCGGTGGGGGTGGATGAACAGGACCCCCGTGGTGTTGCCTCTAGATGATCAGGACCCCGATCGATCGAGCCGGTTGGGGCTGGATGAACAGGACCCCGTGGAGGGCTGGATGAACAGGACCACCCCATGGAGGGCATGATGAACAGTAGACGGTGGAGGGCTGGATGAATAGTAGCCAGTGGAGGGGTGGTTGAACAGGCGCCCGTGGAGAGGGGCCGGTTGAACAGTAGCCGATGGAGTAGTGCGCGGTGGAGGCTGGATGAACAGGAGCCCGTGGATGAACAGTCGCAGGTGGAGGCTGGAGGAAGTCGACGGTGGATGAACAGTAGCCTGTGGAGGCTGGAGGGGGTCGACGGTGGAGATGAACAGTATCACGTGGAGTCCTGTTTTGTGGTACGCCACACCCTTCCTGATGAACAGGACCCCTGTTTCGACCTTAGCGCTCCAACACAAGTCTATTTCCTCCGTTTTGGGGTACGCCACACCCCTCCCGATCAATAGGACCCCCGTTTGGACCGTAGGAGGTCCGTTTCCTTCGTTTTGCTGTACGCCAGACCCCTCCCGATGAACAGGATCCCGTTTCGAATGTGATCGGTCGAACACAAGGCCATTTCCTCCATTCTGTGGTATGCCAGGCCTCGTTTCCATCGGTTGTTCCGTCCAAGCCCTCCCAATGAACACAACGATGCATTCCGTTCTGACCCAGCCGGTTGGCTCCCCATGAACACGACGACGACGTTGTTTCGCCATTCCGGCCCAGCCATGTACACGAGCCCTGGCCGTACGTACGCGCGAGTAGGCGTTCGAGACCCCGCCCGTATGTACGTACGTGGCCGTATTTACTTTATTGCACCCTGGCCGCTGTACGTACGTGTACATGCTACGTGTGTGCCTCTGCTACGACACGTGCGCGCTTCTACATTGACCAGTATGTGCGTACACGTTTGCGACCAGAATGACAACGCTACGTATGCTTCGACCGGGTGGGTCCCGACTGTCAGGCACTTCCTTGCGTGCGAAGATGTAGCTGGTGGGTCCCAACAGTCAGGGGGCGAATCGCTTTTTTTTGCCCGGACGCACTTCCTTGTGTGCGAAGATTTAGCTGGTGGGTCCCAGCAGTCAGGGTGAAACCTTTTTTTCACAAAATACGGTGGCCCGTTCGGTCGGTCGCCGTTGTCAGGTGGAGGAATAATTATTTTGCGCGTAATAAGGAGGCACTTCCTTGCTGCGGCTGTGGACCCAGCTGTCAGCCTCGCCACGTACAGTCCACGTCCGATGGAAGCCGTTCCTTGACCACGTTGACCACGCCACGCCGAGAGCACCAGGGCGGTGGACGATGGTGAGGCCTAGGAAGGGGACGACACGGAGCCGGGGAAGACGCGGCAGTGAATGCCCACGCATAGAGGAGTACGGGGGTTCACTGGTTCGCTGTGGTGTGAGGCTGTCGTAGCCGCAGAATAACAGGGGGTGTGGGTGAGTAGAGGGATGGCCTGGCCAGTGGTGGGAATAGTAGGGGGCGGTGAGGCCTCCGCGGCAGCACAGCCGGCCACGGGAGGCAGGAGCATGCGGCACGACCGGCGCTGCTTTGGGCGGCTGGAGCAAGAAGACCAGAAGTTGAAGAAGCACTACAGCCGTTGGATGGACATCGTACGGTCACTGGAGCTAGAATCGTTCATATTGACTAAGTTGACAAAGCACTCCACCCCCGTCAACTTAGTAGGCCCACAAGTCAGCCCCCCACCAAGGTGGGTCCCAACCAGCAGGGGTAGTATTCATTTTTTGCACAATAAGGAGGCACTTCCGGTGGGTCCGAGCTGACAGCGGGGGGAACGTATTTTTCACGCAATATGGTGGCCCGTCCGATGGGTCCCAACAGTCGGGGGGGAACATTTTTTCGCGAAATACGATTGCCCGTTCGGTGGGTCCCTACTGTCAGGTGGAGGAATCATTATTTTCCACATAATAAGGAGGCACTTCCTTGCTGCCGTCGTGGACCCAGCTGTCAGCCTCTCCACATAGAGTCCATGCCCAATGGAAGCCGTTCCTTGACAACGTTGACCACGCCGCGCAGAGGGCACCAGGGCGGTGGACAATGGCGAGGCCTAGGAAGGGGACGACGCAGAGCCGAGGAAGACGCGGCAGTGGAATCCCGCGCGAAGAGGAGTACGAGGGTTCACTGGTTCGGCTGCGGTGTGAGGCTACCATCGCCGCAGAATAACAGGGGGTGTGGGTGAGTAGAGGGATGGCATGGCCAGCGGTGGGAGTAGTAGGGGCGATGAGGCCTCCGCGACATCACAGCCGGCCACGGGAGGCAGGAGCACGCGGCACGACCGGAGCTGCTTTGGGCGGCTGGTGCAAGAAGACTAGAGGTTGAAGAAGCACTACGGCCATTGGATGGACATCGTACAGTCACTGCAGCTAGAATCGTTTATATTGACTAAGTTGACAAAGCCCTTGGTACGCATCAACTTAGTAGGCCCACAGGTCAGCCTCCGAAATGGTGCGCCCCAGATGTCAGGGGAGGAAACATTTTTTGGGCGGCTGAAGCAAAAATATCCGAGATTGAAGAAGAAGCATGACATTCGTTGGATGGACATCCAACGGCCACAGCTGCCAGAACCATGTGTTGTTGACAAAGCCTTCCATACGGGTCAACTTAGTTTTTTTTAGGGGACGCGTCAACTTAGAAGGCCCACAAGTGTGTGGCAGAGAAGATATAGCCCATTTGCGATTTGTAACAATGTACAGCCCATTTTTTAATTCTAATGGAATTTACTACAACCCATTTACAGTTTGTTAAAAGTACAACCCATTTTGTAGCTAGGACAACGATTAATAATTTCAACCAACCGCTCAAAACAGAATTCAAAAAAAATCCCACATTTTTATGGGATCCGAAATATTTTTATCCGAAATTTCTAGTCAGATTAAATATTATTTCAACATAAATTTGTATTACGTTAAAATCCAACGAAATATTGCGCGTGCAACAAGTAATGAAATTAAAATTTTCATATTCCAATAATAATATATTTTTTAAACTAATTACGCGTTTGATGCATTTTTTTATAGTTACTGCCCAGTTATTATAATTACATCCCATTTATTATTTCTTAAAGTCCATTTCTTGTTAAGCCTAATGCATACCTCCTAGGAAAGTTTGCAGCCCAGCGGGGCGGAGAATAACAAGTTGACCCGGATATTGTGTAAACGGTTGGCCCAGTTGCATTGCTGATGTTGAAAAAAAAGTCCTGTGTAGTACAGTACAACTTAACATGGCTACTCAGCCCACATTCAGCGGCGCCTAGAAAGGCCCAAACAAGGCTTTTGTACAACTTTTTGAAGTCACTGAGCTCAATTAATAACTTAAGAAAAAAGTTAGATTACACTGGAACCTAATTAAAAGCTGTCACGAGCAAAGAAATAATTCAACGGGGCCCACTTGTGCGTGTGTGCATGTGTGTGTGTGAGAGAGAGACCCATCGGTCGATGCTCGTAAATACATCTTTCAGCCATATGCATTGCTGATGCTCAGTAAAAACTTATATAGTTGACACAATCATATAGAACATCATAGCACACTGAACTTGCATACAAAAATTTCACGCTGGCGGCACAATCAGGATGGAAGCAGTGGATCGCTACAGGTAGGGCTATGTTGAAACCAACGAACTCGTACATAACGGTTCATCGTCTTTATCAATGACAGGGAAATATCTTTAATGATGTGCAAAGAAAACAGATAGACAACACAATAAGTTCTGCTAGCACATTAAGTTGACGTACAACCCTTTCTAAAAAAAGTTCAAGTACAAATTTAGAACAGGTCACAATCAAATGTACTGGCACATCAGTGCTTCACACCCATAGCTCGGATTTAACTAGTATCTGACAAGATTCAGTTGTTACCTCAAATTAGAGCACATCCAGGCAGCCAGCCCTGGCTCTTCTCCCAAAGAAGCAGTGGCCTCCGCCGCGCTATGGAGTAGGCCCTGTGCCATCCATCATTCCGAGCAACAGGGGGAAAGTCTGACATTGACTCCTGTAATGGACGTCGTGGACGGACCCTGGCACCAGTGATGGCGGCAAGACTTCGATTGATGGATTGACCACTTCTTCGACATGCACGAACACTCAATACAGGTACATCCCTGACGTGGTCCACGGCGGCCTTGGTGGCGACGAATAGTACAACCCCGGTTCCTGCACCGGTATCTCAACACCAATCACCTTCGGTATGGTGGACGGCTTCTTCATCCATGCCATAACCGTCAGAGCCCAGCTGTCTGGAGGAACAAACATACTTATGAGCTCACCTCCAAGGCCGTTGATAAGCTCATTCATGGACTCGTTGTTCCAAGCACGTTGAGGCATGCCGTGGAAGGTAAGCTTTGTTAAAAACTCAAGCTCAGAGGGCACTGAGCCCCATCCTGGGTGCCGCCGCACCATCGCAGAACAAACGCCGGGAAGATTCTAACACACGACTGCAGTTGAAAGTTGTCCGGAACCTGACGAAGAAATCAGCCGGTGGCGGACAGACTTTGACGAGCAAGTCACTTATTTGGATGTCGTGTGCAATGCCAAGAGCTTTGACAAGGTCGTCCGGCGAGACAGGAGGTCGGTCGCTGTTGATGGTTACCATCAACACTTTGCCGGCAAACTGGTCGTCAAGCGCCGCCATGCCACTATTGAGCGACAGCATGCAGCGACCGAAGGCAGGACGGACCTCAGGATCTCCGGCTCGGAGATCCGCATTGACCGGCGACATGATAGTGAGCCTGAGTACAGGGAGTACATGAGGGGGATTTGGGGGAACAGGAGTAAGAATCGAGATTCCAGAGGTGGGGGAGGGGCGGGAGATAGGAGATGAAAAGGTAGCTTGAATTTCGAACACGCGCCAATATGCTCTCGGCACGCAAGCGCGCGAAAACACCGGTGGCACCCACATGTCGGCCTAAGAGTCCTTATTCTTTCTTTTTTGGAGAGCCCGACCTTTTTTAGGATCTTTTCAGAGTCCGGCCTGAGAGTCATAATTGACATGTTTGGCATTGCGTTACTACTCGGCCCATATTCAACGACGCCTCCCTGGCCCAAACAAGTGTACATCATCGAAAAGACACTGAGCTCAAATTATATAACTTGAAAAAAGGAGATACACTCTGAACACTGGAGAATGGTGATACCCTCATTTAGCCCACCAGTAGTTCGAGACAATAAACAGTTCGAAACAACGATATATACAACATTCAAACACTGACTAGTGACTACTACTGACACAAACAGCAAGACATGATAGTTCATAAGAAGTCTTGCTACACCACCAAAATGCACCATCTGCAACGCTCAGACTCTCGTGATCCAGACGAGAATGACATTCTAAACAGAGGCAACTATTACATAGTAAGAGTTACAAAGACGAGGATGACCAAATGACAAGGAATATGCACAACAAAAGAAAGAACTACCCATCCAGAACAAGCAGCAAAGACAATAAAGTCATTCGAAGAGATGATCAAACACCATCATAATTTGCAGCCCCGCTTCAGCGACCAATGATCCGGAGACACCAGTACTCCACCCTTTCGACGCAACAACCCAATTACCTATCAACCTGAAGGCTTGAACCACATCACTGCCTGTCGTAATTGAGACATCCAAGGATCAAAGTTAATTCGGATGCCTTTGTCATTCTCACCTTCTTTTGGCTGCAGGCTGTATCGTTGACAATCAGGGGAGTTTGCTCCCGAACTCCTAGGGCTCGCCGTGTAGACACAGTTTTCCATAGCAAACAGAGCCTCTCTGCCATCAAGGTCCTTGCCAACGGTGATCTCCTGGTTAATCGGATAATTGAGTCCGAGAAACAGAGAGTGTGAACCAAGGCTGTTTACCCGCCTCTAACTAAAAAATCCTTAAGGCCCCAACAAGCTGGTATCCTGCTCATAGACGTAACAGCCACTGTCCGGATACTCACGTATTTCACGGTGCTTGTATATAGCTGGGATTTTTGCAATATAACTTTTCCGGCTCATGTGTCCAAATGATCATCAGTCTTTTGTCGTCTTCTGATCAAGCAAGGAACCAGTTGTGCTTCCCTGTTTTTGGCAAAGGTGGTGTGATTACAAAGGGCAGTAACTATAGGGACACTGCATCATATCAAAAAGGACAGGCATTGTTAATGTAAGATCAGCATTGTTCAAAGTATGAGTAGGATAATGCAAGAAACAGCATTCATATATCCCTGTTGGAACTGGGAGGAAAATATAGGGGAATGTATACTGGGTTCAAAAATATAGAAGTGCCATGCATGGTTATACTCATGTTATCTCGCAATCGATTCTTCACAGGAAACTACCATGTCATGCATGTTATGGAATCATGTTGTGTCCACACAAACAAATTCTTCAAGGTAACTAACAGACCATGCATTGTTATATACTCGTGTTCTGTGGGCAAAATTTTTGTGAGGACATTATTCTAGCCATTGATTGCTGAAGGGCGAATATAGGTATGTACACATGGTAAGCATTACAGGATTTCACTACTTCCAAATATAGAGTTCTTCATATGCACATTTACTTCCCTAATGTATGGTTAGATGAAACCAACAGTGTGGTGCATGTTTCTACATCATGAAAATGAGGAAACTAACATGGCCATTGATACACACTCATATTTAGTAGTAGTATATAGATTACTGTAAAATAAGGAGAATATCCATATATTCCTAACCGTTTGATTATTCAGGGGTACAAATTGGCTGTAATGACATGATCACAATCGCATGAATTAACTCATTTCAAATACAGCTGATTTACGGCGTCTCTAATACATTGCCATAGTTCTACTCAAATAGGGATATGCCAATCATCACAAATAGTTCAAACAGTGTCATGGCGTCATCATTAACATGAGACGGAAACAACTTACATGCACCGTCCCAGCAATAAGTGGTGCCATCTGCTTTGTCGATCGCGTAGATGATGCCATTGTGTTCAATGGCATCACAGAAGTGTGTATCATATTTGATGGTGATCCAATGCGAGTTGAGTTGTCTCCAGCTAAAGAAGGCATTGGCGTAAAGATAGGCGAGTTCGCGGTCGAACAAGGCAATTAGCTTGAAGTCTGCGTAATTCGCATGTCATGTGGGCACTTGGCAGATTACAATATTCTGCAAAACAAGGTCCGTCCAACTGACGTGGTAATCTAGATGACTAGGACCGCGATGGTAAAACTTTATACAATCTAACGGAGGAAGTATAATCTCATGGGAGGTATGGAAGTTCCCGATCACCAACTTTTTACCGTCTTCTCTGAAGGCAGCCATCTAGTGGGAGTTCATGCCGACCCAATACATACCTGCCAAGAAGTTTCGGGCGATGGTGATCGGATCGAAGTCGAGGGAAATGATGTACGGCGACCCACTACATACCTGCAAAGAAGTTTTAGCTAATGGAGATCGGATTAAAGTCGAGGGGCATCATGTACGCCTTCGTATCATGGTGAGCCAATCTCGCAAGACCAGATAGCAGCAAGCAGGGTGTCTTGAAAAGCTTTGGCCTCGCTTCGATGATGGCCGTGTGCATGCCCCTCGAGCATGCAGCCAGCCGTAGGGCGCTCAACATATCCATACATGAACAACAGAGGTCGAGGACGTCACTGGGGAGATTGCTCCAATCGTGGCTCATATGGAACCTACGCGGTTCGTGTTCGGCCATGGTGGAGTTTCTAAGGTGGGGTTTTGGGGGCTTGATTTATGGGGGAGAAGGTTGTCGGTACTGGAGCAGCTAGCGATGGAATAGTGGTACTGGGGGAGGCGAGCTAGGCGAGGGTATGCGGGGGTACATTGAGATAATGAAGAGTGACCTCAGGATCTCCGGCGAGACAGAGATGGAGATGGAGTGGTTCTAGGGGAGAGGGAGACGAGGCGAGGCATGCTATACAGTGGCGGTGACAGTGACTGCACAGTGCACAAGGTGAGGCTGACTTTGGTAACTCGGACACGCCGCCTGGACTGGTGTCACCTCGGGCGCAGGGTCTTGTCACTTCACTGTGAGGACCGGATGAATAATAGTATTTTGACCATCAAGTGTACCATAGTTGTACTACTACTAGTAGTAGGAGTAGTAGGAACATGAGTACACTCCCGTGCTAGCATGCCTCTGGGTTCACTTCATCCTCCAGCTATCATCCATATTGCGAGCAAAACCAAATTCTCGTGCATGCAGAAGCGCGAAGAAGGACTTTCCTTTTTTGGGGATAACCGCGTATTCCTTAACCGTAGTAGGAACATGAGTAGTACTCCCTCCGGTCCTCTTTTGTCTGCGCATAACTTTTTTCAGTATTTCTCTAATTAGTCTGCGTATATACCCTTTTGCATGCGCCCATTTCCCTCCATGCCCCGCATTCACAGCATTAATTAGCGTATGCATGAGCAGCTGCAGCCAGACTCCAGCCAATAAACTGCAGCATGCAAGTGGGCCATTCTGTGCACGTGGGAGAGAGGAAAGGCAACCAAAGAGCCCGTCCAATCCATTGCATGCAGCAGTCAAACCACCGCAGCTCTCCTCATGCATGTGCATAACTTCTCCCATTTATTTCTCCATCGGGAACCGATTTTCCTCGGCTTTTTCACTACTCCTTGATCTTCAATTGCATCCAAACCACACTCCATTCACATTGTTTTAAACTCTTCACATCCTCCTGAAGTAATTCTGAAGCCCCTATAAATAATCATCTTCTTCAGTTAGACTAGCCATCTAATCCTAATTCTCCAAACCATAGCCCTCCGGTCCAGCGGTTCCAAATGGCGAAAGAGATCGAGATGTAGGTTTTTAGCATCCAACATGTCCTCATCGAAGGCTCGTTGAGCATAGTTGCCACAGTCACCGACCACCCAAGGGTTGTTCGGAAGTGGATCAACAATGTATCCAACTCCCTCCAAAAGGTGGAGACGAATGTCATCGGTCTCGACGCAGAGAACACGGAGCGTGCCACTGGGAAGATCCAACGCGCCGCTGTCCTTCAGCTGTGCCTTGAAAATGATGTTTTCATGTACCACATCATACACGTGTCCTCCATGCCAGGTGAGCTTCACGATTTGTTTTCTCGGGAGGACATATACTTCTGTGGGGCAGCCATCGCAGGGGACAAACAGAAGTTGGAGCCGTACAACCTTGATTTGAAAAGCATCGCTGACCTACAAACGAGAATAAAAATTCCTGTAGAAGATTGTGATAAACCGACACCATCCCTATTCGACGTAGCAAATTTTGTGCTAGGAACAAATCTTTAGAAGGGTGACGAGACGCTGGCATTAAGGTCATCTTGATGGGAGAATTATACCTTGACGTACGAGCGGATAAAATATGCTGCCCTTGATGCCCGTGTGAGTTTCGAGATAGCTGCAATGTCTAGAGAGCTTGTTGTGAAGCCGTCTCCCACAGAAAATGAGAGCAAGAAGATGTTGCACTAGCAGCAGGGCATTATGGATGGATGAACTATTTCCTCTCTTGTAAAAAAATATATTCCCTCTCTATGTATATTGATACAGATGGACTATTTCAATTGTGTGCATGTCTTTGGAACAAGTAGTAGCGTGGGTCTGCTTGACTATAAGGAACTATTTATCCGCCGAGCTTTCTCTACTACTCGTTCCAATGATCGGTATGCAATGCATGTGTCGTAGACATGACAGCTTGTCCATGTAAGTTCAACTATGGCGACCATCATGTTTCATCCACTTCCACTCGCAATTCCCACGACGCTGCTCCAACCCACGGCACCACGTCCCCCTACGTGCGCCTCACCCCTCTCGGCCGCACCGCCCCTCTGCCTTTGTGTGCATGACATGTGGGCCACCTTAAATGTGGCGAGCCTTAAGTTTCTACCACAGCCACACGTGATTCCCACAGCGTCGCACGAACCCATGACACCACACGTCCCGCACCATCGAATTTTCATCCAGCAGCTGTGACACATTTCGTCCCGGGCATCAATCCTCAGCTGGAGTACTTATGTACTACAGGTAGTACCCGCCGGTGTGGCCATCTACGCCTCGTAACGCCCCGATGCCCAGCTGTGGCACCCTCGCCATGGCCACGCCACCATCGGTCGGTTCATCTCAAACGAGTGAGTCGCGAACCACACCACCACCATGAGAATGACATGTGGGCCAGCCACATTTAAGGTCCGCATGTCATTGACTCATAGGCCGGGCACTAAGCCACTAAAGTTCGGTCCCGTGGGCCCCGAGAGGGAAATGTAACTCCTGCGGCAGGCCTTGTGGTGCTCCCGCAGTACGAGCTTGTGCCAAACCCGGAATTTGTTTCTTACTACTACCAACTACTAGTAAGGTACACGTGCATTGCATGCATGACATTTTGGTGGTTTGTGCATTATGCTTCTACATGTGGAGTCTTCTAGATTCTACATGTGGCAAAATCTGGTGGAATGTAGATGATATCCAACGGGCAGTAGTGCTCGGATTTGCCATCTTTGTACTGTCGGATTGGCTTCATCCAACGACCAACTTTCAAAGTTATGGTTTGGTTTGCAGCCTAAGGTTGCCACGCGTAAGCTTAGGCGTGCCACAAGTGTGTTTGGTTGCGTTCTTGTCTCGGCATAGTTGTTCCCTCTTCATGCATGCTCAACTCAACACCCCTCTTCATCTATGCTCTCTTCATGCATGCTTCTAGTGTATTTGTGCTAATCTAGTGTGGACTCATGCACCCTCCATACACTCTACCAAACACCCAAAAGTGGGTCGAGAAGGGAACTCTTGGGATCATGCACCCTTCATACACCCTACCAAACACACCAGGCATGTGTTTGGTTCATTGCTACACTTGTGGCTTGCCACACTTTTCTAGCTACATGGTCCACATGTCATAGACTCAACTTCTTGCCAAAGCTTGCCACACTTGTTGTGGCCATTTTGTTAGCCACATTTTTTGTGGCAGACACACTTTGCCTAAGCTTAGTTGTGGCAAAGTTAGTCATGAATGAAGTTCAACCATGGGGTCTTCTAGATTTGACATGTGACAGAATCTGGTGGAATGTAGATGATGTCCAATGGCCAGTAGTGCTTGGATTTGCCATCTTTGTACCGTCGGATTGGCTTCATCCAACGACCAACTTTCAAAGTTATTCACACACTATATAGGGGGTATAGATATAGATGTGTCGGCCCGTTGCAATGGATCCAAAGTATATCTGTTTAGTGGAGTGCACTCTAAACACATTATCTATTTATTTTTCTCTAACCTTTCATAGCCATGCAACCAAGCCACATAAGCTTCATGGGTGCCCCCCACATCATATTATTCATACTACGTTGATTGCAAAAAGATAAATCACCCAAAACAAGATCTTCCCGGTATTTGTTCCTACGATGTTGTGCCATGCACGTACCTACTAGTTGTATAGTGGTAGTACTAGTTGTATAGTACAAACTTGGTACTAATAGGAGTAGAGTAGTACGGAATGCTCCTACTCTATCAACGAGCCCCATCTGACACCAAATTTCTTGGCTTACGTGCTACAGCTAGATCTTCCCCTCGTTTCTGTTTTCCAACCCGGTGGCGGACGGGGTGCAGTTTGCCAATAGTCGGTTTGCTCAATGGTGGTCCCACATGAAAGTGAAAATGCTAGGCAACACGCCTTCCCTAAGCTATGTGTCATGCCGGATGGGCCGTGGAGTACTCCTGATTCCCGGGCGTGTGGGGGGGGGGGGAATGCGACGCGAACGCGACAGGCCTTTCCCTTTTACTAGCAATGTGCTCGTGCGTTCGACGGATCCAAAGTAGTAGAATAGTAGTACTTGTTCACAAAATTGAAAGAAATCACTCTTTATTTGATATACTCCTAATATATTACTCCCTCCGTTCCTAAATATTTGTCTTTTTAGAGATTTCAAATGGACTATCACATATGGATTATATAGACATATTTTGAAGTGTAGATTCACTCATTTTGCTCCATATGTAGTCACTTATTGAAATCTCTAGAAAGACAAATATTTAGGAACGGAGGGAGTACTTTTCACTCAAAATATGTTTGTCAGGCTGTTTTGATGAGTTGAGGGAGGGATGTGGTTGCTTTGAAGATAATAAGGGGTTTTCTGCAAATTGGAGCAGAGAAGTGGGCTATTGTTGCAAAAATGCCACAACTTACCTCACAGCCGTTAGATGCAGATCTAATGGTTAGAAATGACGGATGGCAGACACACCACCATCACCAACTGAGTATTTTATAGGAGTATATATTTCTCAGGCTGTTTTGATGAGGTGAGGGAGGGATGTGGTTGCTTTCAAGATAATAAGGGGTTTTGTGCAAATTGGAGCATAGAGGTGGGCTATTGTTGCAAAAATGCCACAACTTACCTCACAGCCGTTAGATGCAAATCTAATGGTCAGAAACGACGAATGGCAGACACACCACCATCACCAACTAAGTCTTTTATAGGAGTAGGAGTAGAGAAAGATGTATAAATTGTAACATTTTGGTTATGCTCCTTGGCACGATCGATAGATAGAAATAACGATTGGAAACGCTAGGGCGGGGCTATTTCCGCCAGATAAGCAGGGTACGTAGTAGCTAGGTTGGCGCACGTGGTCCGACATGTTCTAGTGTTTCTAGCAAGATGCCCGTGCGTTGCACGAAGTTGATGGAAAAGGTAAGCACAACTTATAAATTGACGGATGGAGTACTAGTTACAGTGATGCATATAATGAAGCAAAGGGATCGCACTTGTCGGTATTAACTGGAACGAGAATGCAATAGCATAATAAGAATTAAGGCCACAATGATGATGCGATCACAGTGGTGGTTACAGAAGGCAAGAAGAAAGATGCATCCATCAACGTACGGCCTCCTCCTCCTCCTCAACTTAGTGCGTCGGGCCACCGACCGGCGGCTAAGGAGCGGCGGCTTTTGTGGAGAGGTCGGGGTGCTTCTTAGCAAAGGCATCCAAGGCTTCCAGCTGGTTGAGGAAGGCCAACATCGTAGCGTCCTCACTGGCCTTGTAGATACTTATGTACACGATTTGCTCGTACACGTGGATGTGTAGGTCGATGAATTCTTGCAGGGCGAGGGGCCTCGCGGCGAGCGCGACCTCCAGGTGGACATTCTTTGTGGCGTCGGCGGGCAGTTGCAGGGCCACCAGTGCTTGACAAAGGTTCCGGCCATGGAGGCCAATTAGGGTGGCAGGCAATGAGGAGCCCGTGCGCGCGGGCTGGAAGAGTACGGTGATGTCGTCCGCGAGCTTCTTGAGGACGGTGGACTTGTTGGTGGTGGCAACGATCATCTGGTCCAACTAAGAGTCGTGGTTGGCGTCGACGGCGGCCATCCACCAGCTGGTCTCCAACACCGTCTGGAGGCGATCCTCGGCGCCGTGCCGCAGGCCGACGTCGTGGACCATCTGGCACAGCCGCTGGCCGCTCGCGCGCATCGCCGCCATGGGTCTGGAGTGAGCTCCTTTGCACTTAGTGTAGGTGCTTAGGCAAATGCTTAGGTGCGTACGATGTGGTAGATGCATTGGAATGGAGGGGCGCCTTTATATGAGGGCAAACTGTGTTGCATTCATATCATGCATCCTCTTTCCTGGTCCTCCTCCCATTACTTCCCTCATGCATTAACTGAAGGAGGATGCATTGGTCGTTCAACATTTCAGGAACCGCTACTCCCTCCCTCGTCTGCATTAAAGCCGTATCGAGAACTGCACCGCCCGCTGTCAAATCGAATAGTACTGCACCGCCCGATGCACGTCCGGCTGAACATGCCTCCTCGCCTCCATCAAACCCCTCCGTTAAACCCGCATGCAAACCGAGAAACCTACTCCGGCCACACGTCCGTTCATGAGCGGGCCGGAATTAAACGCAACACCGGTCGAGCTCCTCCTGTCTGCCCTCAGTTTAAACGAGGCCAGATGCCGACCAAGCTCCTACCGTCCGCCCTCTATTTACACGAAGCCAGACAGACAGCGGGCAAGAATCGCACCCCTCCGCCGCTCCCCCATCTCCTCCTTCACCATTTTCTCCACTCTTCTGATGGCTTCCGAGGATCCGTTCTCCGGCATATTACCCGGCTGGGTGGCCCATCGAGCCCTCCAGATACGGGCGAGGCCACTCGGTGCTTCACCAACCTCGCTTGGCCCGACGGAGCCAGTTGCCGCCCCAAGCAGGCGCGTGGTTCAGCAACTCGTCGCTCCAGTTCAGCTTGATGGGAGTGGCGAGTTGCTCCACGCCGGCACGGCGGCGAGCACACCAGTACGGGCGTCGTCGCTGCTGCATCGTACCGCGCCACCAGTGTCTGCGGTGCCGCACCTCCCGTGTCTGTGGGCGCGCCTCCCATGCCTGCGGCAGCACCATGCAGGCAGAGACAGAAGCCAGGTGCGTGGAGAGCGACGATTCGGTGGCCAGCTTCTCCGTGTCCACCACCATCATTGACGAGAAGTAGAACACGGGAGGCCGTTGCCACTTTGGTCCCATGAAGGCCACCACCGAGGCGACGAATGCGCATTCAGGTGGTTTCTTTGCTTCTTCGTCTCTTCCGAGGACCTTCGTCGACCCCGCAAAGTGTCTGTCAGACGTGAGGAAGACAAGGGGATCGGCGGGCGGCCATTTAGATTATGTACCCCCTCTCCAGCTGGCGGGAAATTTTTGTTGTAAGAATGGATAAATTGTATGTATCTATAACTAAAATAAGTCTAGATACATCCATTTCTAGGACAAGTATTTCCGGACGGAGGGAGTATTAATTATACCAAGAGAGCCGGATTGGCACCGCTTAGTTCATGTAAATGTAATGAAATCCATCATGTTTATATGAAGATCTGGCATTTTTATACGAAATCCTTCATGTTTATATGAAATCAGTCCATGTTTGCACGAATTTCATCTGGTTGGTTAGAGTTGTGAAATTGTATGCCGCTGGCGTTTGATGTCGTCCTCCGCGGAAGGAAGCGGGAGGAAATTTGTCGGTTTCCGTTGGAGATGCTCTTATGTTGGAAATAATAGAGTGACGTCCAATCCATTTGAGTTAATTGCGTGTATGATTGTCCCTCTATAAAAAGTTAATTGCATGTATGGTGTACACGTGACTTGCAGGGTGGCTACAGCTTCGTACAAAAAGTTAAAAAGAAACAAGTCCATCCTTATCTTGTATTTTAAGTACTCTGTGGGTTCCACTGTCAGTACAGTAGCGAAAGAAGTATATATTAAATAAGTAATATATAATATAAAAATCTAAAGTTAAAGACAAAATTCGAACTCATGTCATCGCGTTGCGAGCATCCGGCGCTATCCAGTCCAGCACATTTTTGTTGTAGACCATGCTGGAGATATATCTCCATGTCTAGTCTTATACTCCATCCGTTCCTAAGTATTTGTCTTTTTCATATTTCAAATGGACTACTACATATGGATTTGTATGTAGACATATTTTAGAGTGTAGATTCACTCATTTTTCTCCATATGTAGTCACTTGTTGAAATATCTAAAAAGACAAATATTTAGGAACGGAGGGAGTAGAAAACAGAGTTGGTGATGATGGTGTGCGTGCCATCCTGCAATATAGGCCGTCAGATTTATGTCTAACGGATAGGAAGAAAACTATGGCAATTTTGCAAAAATATACCCACACCCCTCTCCACGTTCGCAAATACAGCCTTCCCTTGTTCATCCTTTTCTCTCACAAGATAAACTACTCATACAAATGCATCTTCATGTTCTGTGCAACGCACGGGCATCTAGCTAGTTTCTTTTAAAATAGTTACTGCGATAATTGGGTTGAAGTGATATATTTTATGTCTGCCCCGAATGATTTCAGATTCACTAGTAGTAACAAAGAAAAGGTTGTCTTGTTAATTAACGGAAAACAGGGTGAAAAATATCACATGAGGCCCGTACAAGGCACACTGGGTTCAGCGTCATCGTCACTACAGCTGTGCGCGCGCGAGAAGTCTACATATCGAGGGGGCTACTGAGCGAGGCACAGAGACACAATGTTCGAGAGAGAAACCCATTGACAGATTACGATCAGATCGAGTTTTCACCCTTCTGCTGTCATTGTTGGGGTGGGGGAGGGGGGAGAGAAAGACGTATCGAGAGTGTGCGCGGTAGGCACAGAGGCACAACTAGTGAGTGTGTGTGTATGTGTGTGTGTGTGTGTTTGAAAGAGGAGTAGGTAGATTACTATCAAGATCGAGGTGCCGCCCTACTCCTTCGGTGTCGGGTAGTGTGTGTGTTTGAGAGAGAAGCCGGTCGATAGATTAGTATCAAGATCGAGGTGTCACCCTACTCCTTTGGTGTTGGGAAGTGTGGTTGTGTGGGTGTGGGTGTGTGTGTCGGGGGGGGGGGGCAGTGACACTTACATATCCCTACTCTTATAAAAAACAGAGTTGGTGATGATGGTGTTCCTGCCATCCTGCAATATAGGCCATCCGATTTATACCCGATGGATAGGAAGGAAACTGTGGCAATTTTGCAAAAATATACCCACACCCCTCTCCGCATTTGCAAATAAGGCATTCCCTCGTTCAACCTTTTCTCCCGCAAGATAAACTACTTATACAAATGCATCTTGATGTTTGGTGCAACGCATGGGCATATTGCTAGTAGGGAGAAGGAGTTTGTGTGACACATATCTAGCTATATTAAGGGATAGGTAGATAGCATTTGTGCGAGGCATACTTAAAGCATCACGAAGATAAACAAAATTGTGTGCATGCAAGTGCCGGAAAAAATGAAGCGAGAAACAATGTGTGTGTGTGTGTGTGTGTGTGTCTGTGTGTGTGCCTGTGTGTGTCTGTGTGTGTGTGTGTGTGAGAGAGAGAGAGAGATCTCAAAACAAAAGGTGCTCTGCTGGAATCCCATTGTTATTCATATGGTTCCGAAACTCGAGTTAACCTTAGGCATATGTGTGAGAGACATTATTATACTTTGAGACATTAGTGGCTGTGGGTGGGCCGAATTAAAGGGGTGGGCGTGTTCAACAAAAAGAGCGTGTGTGTTTCTGTGTGAGAGGCTTGTAGGACGGGGTAGAAAGATGAATTCTAACCTTGACGGAGGGATAGAAATACACGAAGTGCGCGTGTGTTATTCCGATGCCCACAGGGAAATGAGATATGTATGCGTGTGTGAGAGATTGCACAATTCATTCACGTATCACTATCTAGCGATCGTGGACGTGCGTCGCTTGAACATAAATCAATATCTACTTTGTATCGTGGCCAAAGGTACAATATCGATTCAAAGCTATAAAGATTGGACACTCACATATCACATCTTTCTATTTAAATAAACCTTTTCAGTTGTGCATGCCAAAGTTACAGTGATGTTTCTTCAAACAACCAATGTAGTTATCATGTACATGCACCATTGTTACACCTGCATTCAAAATCATTAGTCTTAGATGATTTAAGGTTCTATTATGAAGTAATATATGTAATATTCATATATGAATTCAACGGGTACGCAATTTATGAGATGGAGGCTATGTAATCATATGAGGTAACACTTTTAAGTAGCGGACTACAATATCCATTTATTTTTGTGCGCCTCTACACTAACACGTCAATGCATTATGTTTAAAGTAAATAACCAATTGCACTAAATTATCTATTTAAACGAGAAATACATAGGCTGAGCGTTTGATCCCTGTTGTTGTGAACACACCACTACACCCGTACGACTGGTCGCGCCCGTGTGAACGTCCAAGTTATCGGCGCATCATCCCGAGTTATTGTCTTTTTTCTGGGGTGGACTTCACACCAGTTATTAACTGCTGACGCGTGCCTCGTGTACACAGTCTCGCATGACCTTCCCGCTAGCACGGTCCAAAATTAGTTGAAACTAGATACGAATGATCCCGCGGGCGGCAAAATCTGCCGCCTCCTTCTAAAATTTCCGCCACCTTAGTCTTTAGCATGCGAAATTTCCCTTTTGTCCTTGGTGCACGGAGACCAACAGTTACAATACCGCCCTCATCTACATAATAGGTTGGGGCTGCTTTGGTAACTTCCGGTTCCTCCCACTACACGGCACCCCCATTTCATCTCCCCCTCCCGCAAAAACGACTAACTCCACAGCACCAGAGCATCTCACGTCACGCCATCTGTACTTCATCGGCCTTCCTCCCCTCCCCTCCCCTCTCAAAACCCTAGACTGCTCATCCACCGGTGTACCAGAGCCCATTCACTGCCAGCGGCGTCCACCTTGCTGGATGTGCTTCTGCAGCCGCATCTACCCCTCCCACCTCCCCTAGAAACAAGTAGACTGCTCATCCGCCACTGTACGATAGCCCATTCAGTGCCGGCCTTGTCCATGGCGCCGGATCTGCTTCGCCGGTACTCTCGTCAACCGCAGTGCATCTGTAGAGGCTCATTCGTACTCCCCACCGGAGACGCTTCTTCCACCCCCCCCCCCCCACCCCGGAGCCGCCCCACCGATGCCCTCGTCGACGGCCTCTGATCCTCTTCGTCGACACCTTCCTCAACCCTACCGGAGCCACTTCGCCGACACCATCGTCAACCCCACCGAAATAGCTTCGCCTATACCATTTTCAACCCTACCAGGGCCGCTTTGCCAACTCACAAGTCCAGGCAACAGATCCGCTTCCTCGCACCCTAATCCAACCTTCCGGAGCAGCTTCTGATGCCCCGTCCACGGCCGCAGATCCGCATCGTCAACACCATCCTTAACCCAACCACCGGAGCAGCTTCACCTATGCCCTCGTCCATGGCCATAGATCCGCTTCACCTACACCGTAGTCCACCCTACCGGAGCCGCTCCACAAACACCCTACTCGACGGTTCTAGATCTCCTTACCGGACCCCAACAGCCAGCGCAGCGTCATCACCCTTGACGTTTCTAACCTGATTCCCACCGTCGGGCAAGATGCCAAGCACCCGCCACGGCCTAGGTACTTGGTCACATTAAAACCCGTCCAGCATCACCTGCCCGATGTACTTAAAATATACTAACATGTCGTTGTTACCTGTTATGCAGATGGCAAAAACTACAAGGACAATGTTTCTTCTGGATCTAACAGCTTGGCCAACCAAGATCCTTGACCGAGGCATTGCTATGATCTTGTAAGCGTGTCTCTCTCTCTTGTATTGTTCTGTGCCTGCCAGCGTGCTTTGCTAGGATTTTCGACCAGTAATCCCTTTGTGCAGACAATGATTTCTACTACTGGTTGCTAAATTAGATATGCAGATGTCATACATGATACTACCTCGTACCTCTGTTCCTAAATATAAGTCTTTCTAGAGATTCCACTATATGCTACATACGGAGCAAAATGAGTGAATCTACACTCGAAAATGCATCTATATACATCTATATGTGGTCCATACTGGAATCTCTACATAGACATATATTTAGGAACAGAGGCAGTACATTACACAAAATCATAGGTGGCATGTAGGAATTCCAGTACACTACATTAGGCTCCCTTAGAGTGCATGCTAGTCCAGCACACAGAGTCATGGCTAGTTTATGCTACACACACAATCATTAATTGGTGGTTTTAATATGCGCAAGGGATATGCAATGTATTATCATGTAGAGATGTCTGAAATTAGCCGTGTCAACTTGCAGATAGGGTTACACAATGAAAAAGTACAAGATGTATGTGGCAATTTCATGGAACATCGCAAAAAAAGGAGAGCCGGCGGTGAGCCTATACAGTGTGCTATGGTACGTCACTCCTCCATTGCAATCATCGTGAGATGTTATTTGTATGTCAGTTCTATTGACCAAGTTTCTTAGGGACAGTTATTATGAGTTATCCTAAGAAAATAAGCACCTGTGAATATAAGCTCCATGTAATAAGCCAACCAGTTCTTTTCATTGCGTTTTCAGCTTATCTTTGGTATGATCAGTGAAAAGTCTAGATTGTGTTATATTTTTTCATTTTGCTACCCATATGAAAATTAATTTGACTTGCAAACATCACAAATTGAACCCAGTGCAGTAATTAATATGATAGGAAAACAGACCATCACTATTTACTCAAAATGGAAATACAAAGATACCATCTACTTGGCACAATCTACTTTGGTCAATGTTTTCCATAGAGATCCCATTGCCTAA
This sequence comes from Aegilops umbellulata, assembly GCA_032464435.1. Lineage (NCBI taxonomy): Eukaryota > Viridiplantae > Streptophyta > Magnoliopsida > Poales > Poaceae > Aegilops > Aegilops umbellulata. The sequence goes on along the minus strand of CP136054.1, from coordinate 364,638,917 downwards.
TTTAAACAAAAAACCCATGACCCACATTTAAATGAAGAACAATTATTTATTGAAATTCGATGATCCAAGTGGCTGGTTATTATCATATAGCAGCACCACCTGAAAGCATCATACAGCAGCAGCAGCAGCTCATAGCAACTCATCATACAGCAGCAGCAGCAGCAGTGTGCAATTCATCATATACCAGCAGCAGCTCTTAGCAATTCATCATATAGCAGCAGCAGGAGCAGCTCATAGTAATTCATCATATAGCAGCAACAGGAGTAGCTCATAACAATTCATCATATAGCAGCAGCAGGAGCAGCTCATAGCAATTCATCATATAGCATCAGCAGGAGCAGCTCATAGCAATTCATCATACAGCAGCAGTAGGAGCAGCTTATAGCAACTCATCATATAGCAGCAGCAACAGCTCATAGCAATTCATCATATAGCAGCAACATCAGCTCATAGCAATTCATCATATAGCAGCAGCAGCTCATAGCAATTCATCATATAGCAGCAGCAGGAGCAGCTCATAGCAATGCATCATATAGCAGCAGCAGAAGCAGCTCATAGCAATTCATCGTATAGTGGATCAGAATGAAAATTTGGCAAAAAAATGAGAGGAGATCCTCACCTTGTTGGATGAGCTCATCCTTCAACAGCACCTCAAGGCCACGACCTGGGAGGTGGGGAGGGGGAATAAGGTGCCTTCTGCCGCAGTGTGGCATCAGCCGTAGTTGTGCGGTGCCTGTCGAAGTAGTGCGTTGGACGAACCACAGTGTAGCAGCTGCTTGAGACCATGAGAATGAGGGGCGGCACCAGAGGGAGGAGCAGCCAGGGAGATTTGCCTCTACCCGCCGGCCATGTAGCCTAGCTAGACAGAGCATCGTCGAGGACCAGGCCAGATGGGACCAGTGGCGACGGCTTGCTGGAGGAACCCTAGTGCTGCAGGCAGGGGATCGAGGTAGAGGGAAAGGGGAGAGGAGATGCAAGCGAGCAGGGCAATGAATGCTTGCGTGTTTGTTTTTACTTGAGGGTGGGGTGCGACGCGGGCGTCACCAGTTGCATTTTGAGTTTAATATAGGCACACAACAGAGTCATTTCACTATTCCCCTTCCCTTCAATTTTTAGTGAGGTTCTACCCGAAACACCCCCCTCCAAAGCAAAATTAGTTAAGCCCAAGCCCATAATTCAAAAATGACTTCTTTACATCTTTTATGGCTTATTTTGATAATAAGCCCTAAAAAGGCGGAATAGAACTGACCCTTAACCTGCAATTCAATTGTGCGTGTAATGATGAATCACTCCTGCCTGCTATAGTGTACATTTAGGCATCATCATACATGGCATAACCTAATACATGTGCATTCCATTGTAGAATCTGGAATATGCAATGTTTATGTTAGTTCATACGTTGCACATGATGTTTAAATGCCCCTTAAATCTGGTCAGTCAAGTGATGGTCTTTAAGCCTCCTTCTTTGCTTCTTTTCTTGATATGTAATAATTGCTCACATATGTTCAATTGCTTGTTTGCATCAGCCAGCCATATTAGGACTGTTTGCTTTGATTACTTGTTGTTCTTGACCTAATGCTCTAACAGAGCTTGTCAACGATTTAAACACTAAGGGCTGTTGTAGTGGGGCCTTTTCTAACTCATAGGTGACATAAAGGCTTGACTGTACACTAAAGTAGGCTCTCCAAGAGTACCTGGAGATCCAGTTCGAAGGTATGCCTAGTTTTTACATAGTGTAGACATAGTAAATGCTCATTTCATTGTGTGCAAGTGCAAGAGATGCGGCATGTTTCATTATGTGGTGTTGTTTTGTTATAATCTCATCTTTTTGTGTTCACAGACAGGAAAGTATGCATATTTATCTTCCAAGGAGACGAGTAACTAGTTTGTGTCACCTTGCAGAGGGGGTGCAATGAAGATAAGATTGAGGATTTCCAAGTACAAGATGTTAGGAAGGAGCCTTGCAAGAGAAGTAGGAGCTGCGCTGAGCCTCTTCAACCTGTTAAGGTAAGTCACTGTATCCAACTCAACAGTTCAATTCCTTGTTTGTTTCAGGAATAGTTAATTTGCTCTTTTCAATTGCTTTATTTGTCCTCAGTTAATGAGATGCCCAAAGAATGATGCCTGATATTGGGTACTTGTATAACTATTAGTTGACATTATTAAAGGCCTTACCATTTAATTAATCTACCGAAGTGTGCCTGAAGCTTTGAAGTCTATTAACCAACTATTATTGCATGAGGCTCACAATCTAGTTTATACTAGGCTAATGGTTGCATAGTTTTGCTTGTTGTAGTATGTTTGTATGAAATCCTCTACTGTTCGTTATGCCCCCTAAGACTTTAATTGAGCTACAGAATGGCGAACTGCTTGCTTACTTCTACACAATGTGCTGTCTAAATTTGTGACTTGTTTGTGTTTTGGATTGGGCCCCAACATCATGCTCCTCTCATGAGCTAAGACAGATTTATGTATGCAGGCTGCACAGACTACCTTTTTTATAATTTTTAAAATATCACCTGCTTATGCTTCATGATGTGTAACATTACTGTTAGTCCTGTTTTGCCATGTACAAAATAGTTTGTCTTGCTCGCTTCATTGTTGTAACTATATTTTTGCCCTAGTCATGTGTACTTACAGAAACATTTCAGGATGAAGTGACATCAACACAAAGATCTGCTAGCAGTGCGGCATGACCGTTACCGGATGATTATGGATAGGAATTGGAATGTGCTGATGTTCTCGAGCATCAACTAGAGGTGGCAAGACAACATGTACATGATTCTGAACGCACGATCAACAAGTTGAGACTGGACATGCAGGTATTAGATGCAGGAGTCAAAAAATGAAACAAGACACTGTCGTGGTTCTAAGTCTGACAGTAGAATAGGGGGGTAGGAATGTAGAGGCATGATCCCAGCTATGGAGGAGTTGTACACGCAAGGTTTACGAGTTCAGGCCTAACCCTACGTCTTGGAGCCCGGAGGCGGTCGACTGGATTATACGCGTGTGAGTTACAGGGGGTGCGAACCCTTGTCCTAGAGGAGGGGGTGGCTTATATAGAGTGCGTCAGGACCCCGGCTCCCCTCTGTTACATAGGATTCAATGTACATAAAGAGGTGGCGTTACAGGTAACGCCTGTATTAAAGTGCTCCAAATGACCATTAAATATCTGAGTGAATGCCCGACCGTTGCTGCGCGGAGCGGCTTTACGTCTTCTTGTCGTTGAGTGGTTTGGTGGTCGAGTGACCTGGATAAAGTGGGGTCCCGAGTGGATGGTAGGTCGAGTGGATGTCACTCGACACCTCTGCTGGATCCCTTCTTCTGATTCTTGAACTTCTTTATTCTTAGGACAAGGGCCTTAGGTAGGACGTGTAGGTCAGGCCTATTACCCTACCCTAGGTCTATGTCTACATCATTAGCCCCCAAATGGATCGAGGTTTGAGTGAAAAAGAAGGATGGAGTTGCCCTGTTTATGATTCTTCCTTGACTTGTCTTTATCTCCAAGTGGATGTCAATCGCTATACCTTCAGCTTCGTTTCAGTCGCCTCGATCGATTCAGAAATTGTCGACTGGTTTATATGATGACATCCGTCGAGTGGTATCTCTGACATGATATCTTTGGCGTGATCGGTTGCAAAGGATCCCATATTTCACGGGATTCAAAATTCTGGTGAAGGCGTGCCAGGAGGAGCGTCCCGCGGTAAGTGGAATAGATAAATGGGTCATTTCGATTTCCGCGCCACCTTTTTCGCCACGTATCCTGTTGCGCGACTGTTGGGGGATTTGACAGGATCGCTCGGGCCCACACGTCAGCCACTCGGAAGCGGGCCTTTAAAAGCGGCGAGACCGAAGCGTCTGCACTGTGCGCGTCCAAATCTCCTCTTCTTCCTCTCGCGTCTCCACTCTGCCCAGCCCACCCATTCTCGATGCCGCTGCTCCGCCGCCATGGGGAAGGACAAAACGGCGGCGCTAGAGCGTGAAAAGAAGGCGACGGGGGCGGAGAAGAGCAAGAAGATGAATCGGGGGTCTTCATCGCGCTCGGGGTTGCCGTCGGGTTGGATCCAGGGAGACTGGATCCGATATTCACCGCGGCAGGAGGATTTGGACGATATGGCCGGGCTGGGGCTAATCATCCATAAGTCTGCGCGTCTGCTGAGGGGAGAAACGGAACCACGGCCGCGGCCGGGTGAGTGTGTTCTGCTCGCCACTCATGTCGACCGTGGCTTCTCGCTCCCCCCGCACCCCTTTTTCCGCGGTTTCTTGAATTTATTTGGTGCCCAACTCCACCATTTCACACCCAACACCATCACATATCTCGCTTTGTTCGTCTCTATGTGTGAGAACTTCCTGGGGTGCCGACCGCACTGGGGTCTCTTTAGGCACATCTTTACTATCCGATCTCAAACCATGAAGAAAGCGAACTCGAGGGACGAGAAAACCCATGTTATCCAGATGTGCGGGGGACTGGGCATTCAGAAGAGGAAGAGGAGTTATTTTCCTCCGATGACTCTCCCGGAGTCGGTCAGGGGCTGGCAGTCGACTTGGTTCTACTGCCAGGACATAGCGACCCCAGGACAGTCGACCGGGCTTCCTCCTTTTTCTTTCGACCGCGTTCAAACCCCATCTTCCTTGAAAGTGACCGCTGCGGAGAAGGCGGAGACAGGCATGCTAGTTGAGAAAGTAGTCCAGCTGATCAACCAAGGCGTTACTGGGATGGACCTGCTTGAGGTGTTTCTCAGTCAGCGGATCCAACCCCTCCAAGCTCGCGACCATTCCATGTGGATGTACTCTGGAGCCGGTGACACCGCTCGGGTTCATCTGGAGGAGGTGGAGGCCAAAACCGTAGTCGAGTGGTTGATGAGCATCACCGGGAACAAGGACAACCCCAGAGGTGCTAGGAGAGTCGACCCTTTTAGTGACAGCAACCTGCCAGACAAGGTGTGGTCGTCATAACTAAACTTTTGAACGTATTTACCGACTGATTATTGCTCCGACTGATTCATGATCAGTCCCTTGTTTTGCAGATCTACATGGAGATGTATTCGATGCCCAATGGTGAACAAGCCCTGGAGCAAGACCAAGAGGGCGAGGATAGCGCTGAGGTGAGCGTCGACTAGGAGTCCTCGGGCGATGATGATGATGATGAGAGCGACGAGTCGGAGGACGAGGAGGTAGCCGACTCACCGCCTCGCTCCGAACATCGATCCAAGCAGTGTCAAGACCCCGCGAACAGGTGCGGCAAGGCAGTGGCGTCGAGTGCTCCATATCACAAGCACGCTCAGTCACCGACTCCAGATTTGACGGAGAAGGTCACCAAGCAGCCCAAAGCTAATCCCTCGAAGGCTCGGAAGACCTTGCCTAGGATCAAGATGGACGTCTCTGTTGGCTCTGGGTAAACACTCTACTCATATCTTCTTGTTCTGATCAATTTTTCCATTCCGACCGGTTTTCTCATTCTGACCGAGTGGATGATGAACTTGTGCAGCCCGACCTCGGCTGCGACTGACATGGATATTGACAAGAACCCACCTGACGACGCCATCACCTCCAAAGCTAGTAAGTCTGCCCGATCTAAATTCATTTGGTTGACTAGAAGGTTTGTCAGTTATCCTAATGGCTTTCACTGTTCATTGTAGTTCCACGAGATGTTGTTGTGCTCCCAGATGACGAAGAAGAAGTACCGCTGAGGGGAAGGAAAAAGAAGGACAAGGAACAGAGTAAGAAGGTGCCTGAAGTCCAGGTTCTCCGGTAGACTGTGATGCCCGGGACGGCGGTCGAGCGATCGATAGATCTAGCCCGAGCTAACGTCACCTTCGCTGTTCCACTCTCGACTGATTGCCCCTCAGGATCAGCTATTCAGACTTCTGCTGCACCGACGCAACTCCCTACTTCAGATGCAACGGCTGCTTCGATTGCTCTGCCTTCATCACTTTTCACTGCATATCAGACTCCGGATGACCCACCGGCCGCTGCTAGGGAAGCTCTTCTTCAGCTGAACCTTGTGATGGGGCAAATGAAAGTGGTGCATGAGGCTAGTCAAGTAGCCTTCAACGCCGGAGCTGCTAAGCAAGCCAATGTCCAGGTTAGTTGAAATTTCAATCGACTTTATTTCTTGTCTGATCACCCACTGGGGTGTGGCTATTTGCATTGGTGGGGGCACGCTGAGTGCACCCACTGGGTGTAGTCCCCGAGACCATAGTTGACTGCGGGCAGTCGACTGTGGTCTGAGAATTTATGAAAGTTAGTCAGTTCTCGACTGTAGTCTGGAAATTAGTGTGCGCACGCTAAGTGCACCCACTGGGTGTAGTCCCCGAGACTGCCGCTGAATGTTTGATTCGGCGGTAGTCTTAGAGTAACTATCAACATGATGTCTTTTTATCTCTGTCGACTGATATGGTTGTAACTACAGAAGTCTTGTGATCTTGGGGCTCAACTTTCTGCCATGAACAAACAACAAATCAGCCTCAACCTTGATCTGGAATTGGCCAAGAAGAACCTTCAGACCGCTTGTGACGAAGTAGCTGCCATGGGAGGTAACTAATCGCCAACTTTATATACCCAGGTTGGCACTTTTACTTTCCATTTTTTGAACCGAGTGGTTTCACTCGAGTAGATGTATGTAGTGAAAACCGCCAACTCCAAGCCCGTTTGAAGAACGTTATTTCTTTAGAGAAAATGAAGCAGGCTTTGGAGTAGAAGGATCTGGACCTTGCTGCAGCACAGAAGGGGGCGCGCGAGAAGACATCGCTTGCCGACAAGAAGCTTGCTTCAGTCGGCAAGTTAGAAGAAGAAAACTCCAAGCTGAAGACTGCTGTTTCTGACGCTAATCAAGAGATCGAGCGTCTGAAGAAGGACAAGGAGAAATTGACCGACGAACTTGGAAGTCTCAAGGCCAAGAATGGCGAGCTAGAGTCTTATCTGGGCCAACTTGCTGAGAAGCTGGTCTTGAAACTTGAAGGTACTGATCAATTTATCTTATTTCTGTCGACTGACAGATCTAATCATGTTGTCCACTCATCATTCACTCGACTGTGCAGAATTTTGCCAAGACTTTGAAGCAGAAACTGGGCGAGTCGAGACGGGTCTTGATCCCATCCACTATCCAGTCAAAGATGATGTTGCAATGAACGTGCTGTGGTTGGAGTCTCGAATGGACAGTGCGGTTGCTTATCTGGCCTGCTTGAAAGCTGCAATGACTCGAGTTGATGCTGAACTTTGGCCTCAAGCGGAGCTGTCTCAAGATCTCGAGTCCCTGATGGCTCGACTGAATCAAATCCCTGAGCGCGTGCAAGAATGGAAGAAGTCATCAGCTCGTTGTGGTGCTGACGTCGCCTTGTCTCTGGTCCGAGTGCACTGCAAGGATGTCAAGGAAGACAAGCTGGCGGAGCTCAAGGTTGCTAACACGAAGAGGCACACTTTCCAGTCTTTCATGGACACCTTCCTTGACGCCGCCACCCGTATTGCAGACAGCATTGACCTTGACAACTTCTGCGACCCAGCCAGTCCTTCTCCTAATGCGTAACCGAAAAACATTAAGCTTCACCCTTATTTGCCTCGGAATGCCGAGTGATTGTGTAACCGTTAAACTTCTTCGGGCTTGATGCTCGAATACTTTTGATCCGTCGTCCAGAACCTTAGGATTTATCTGCACTTGGTTTATGTCTGAATATGCCTGCGTTTGCCTTCGAGTGGAATTCGTTCTTCACTCGGAATAATCTTTGAGCTTGAGATGCATCTCTGAGGTGGAAAGTTCAGTCGACCTGCACTTCATCCACCTTGCAGGTAGGGATGGAGCACATATTGCAGTCGACCTTGCGGATGAGGACGGAGCGCACGTTGTATTTGTGGCGTAGCTCCGAAGGAAATGGCTGCAGTCGACTTGCACCTCGTCGTCCTTGCGTATCGGGATGGAGCGCACGTTGTACTTGCAGCGTAGCTTCGAAGGAGAAGGTTGCAGTCGACCTGCACCTCGTCGTCCTTGTGGATCGGGATGGAGCACACGTTATACTTGTGGCGTAGCTCCGAAGGAGAAGGTTACATTCGACCTGCACCTCGTCGTCCTTGCGGATCGGGATGGTTATCAAACTTAGGCGAGTACTCGGACTGCAGCTAAGCCCCCGAGTGGGAGGATTGCTCTCCACTCGGTATGATTTTTCAAACTTAGGCGAGTATTTGGACTGCAGCTAAGCCCCCGAGTGGGAGGATTTCTCTCCACTCGGTAGGATTTTTCAAACTTAGGCGAGTACTTGGACTGCAGCTAAGCCCCCGAGTGGGAGGATTGCTCTCAACTCGGTAGGATTTTTCAAACTTAGGCGAGTACTTTGACTGTAGCTAAGCCCCCAAGTGGGAGGATTGCTCTCCACTCGGTAGGATTTTTCAAACTTAGGCGAGTACTTGGACTGTAGCTAAGCCCCCGAGTGGGAGGATTGCTCTCCACTCGGTAGGTTTTTTCAAACTTAGGCGAGTACTTTGACTGCAGCTAAGCCCCCGAGTGGGAGGATTGCTCTCCACTCGGTAGGATTTTTTCAAACTTAGGCGAGTACTTGGACTGCAACTAAGCCCCCGAGTGGGAGGATTGCTCTCCACTCGGTAGGATTTTTTTAAACATAGGCGAGTACTAGGACTGCAGCTAAGCCCCCCGAGTGGGAGGATTGCTCTCCGCTCGGTAGGATTTTTTAAACTTAGGCGAGTACTTTGACTGCAGCTAAGCCCCCTGAGTGGGAGGATTGCTCTCCACTCGGTAGGATTTATCAAACTTAGGCGAGTACTTTGACGGCAGCTAAGCCCCAGAGTGGGAGGATTGCTCTCCACTCGGTAGGATTTTTCAAACTTAGGCGAGTACTTGGACTGCAGCTAAGCCCCCGAGTGGGAGGATTGCTCTCCACTCGGTAGGATTTTTCAAACTTAGGCGAGTACTTGGACTGCAGCTAAGCCCCCGAGTGGGAGGATTGCTCTCCACTCGGTAGGATTTTTTCGAACTTAGGCGAGTACTTGGACTGCAGCTAAGCCCCCGAGTGGGAGGATTGCTCTCCACTCGGTGCAATTTTTTCAAACGTAGGCGAAACGGATTCGCAGCTAAGTCTCTAAGTGATAGGCTTACTCATCACTCGGTAGGATTTTTTCAAACTTAGGCGAAACGGATTCGCAGCTAAGTCTCTGAGTAAGAGGCTTACTCATCACTCGGTAGGGTATTTTTTTTCAAACTTAGGCGAAACGGGTTCGCAGCTAAGTCACCCACTGGGGGATTTCGCACGCAGACAAAAGTAACAACAATCGTTGGGAAAATTATAAAACCCTTGGCTTTGATAAATAAACTACAGAGGTATTTCTTATTACATCTCATCCGAGTGAGTACTTAAATATAAAAGGGGCGGAGCAGATCCGTGTTCCAAGCTCGTGGATCGTCTTTCTGATGCTCGACATTATAAAGATGGTATGCTCCATTGTGGAGAACTCTGGTGATAATGAAGGGGCCTTCCCAAGCAGGGGCGAGCTTGTGTGGTTTCTGTTGATCCACACGAAGAACCAGGTCTCCCTCTTGAAAGGCTCGACCCCTCATGTTTCTGGCGTGGAATCGACGCAAGTATTGCTGATAAATGGTCGACCGGATCAAGGCCATCTCTCTTTCCTCTTCTAAGAGATCGATTGAATCCTACCAGGCCTGTTCTGCTTCTTCTTCAAAGAAGAGCTCGACTCGGGGTGCGTTGTGGAGCAGGTCACTTGGTAGAACAACTTCATCTCCATAAACCAAAAAGAAAGGAGTTCGTCCAGTAGACCGATTGGGAGTTGTCCTCAATCCCCAGAGAACTGATGGAAGTTCATCGACCCAGGCACCTGCTGCGTGTTTGAGATCACGCATCAGTCGGGGTTTCAGTCCCTTGAGAATTAGGCCATTTGCTCTTTCTGCTTGTCCATTTGACTGCGGGTGGGCGACTGAAGCATAGTCGACTCGTGTGCCTTGAGAAGCGCAGAAAGCTCTAAATTCTTCAGAATCGAAGTTCGACCCATTGTCAGTGATGATGCTGTGTGGAACTCCATATCTGAATGTCAATTCTCTGATGAAACTGACAGCGGTGCTTGCTTCAAGATTCTTGATAGGTTTGGCTTCAATCCTGTTGGTGGACTTGTCGACTGCTACAAGCACATGAGTGAAGTCGCTTCTTCCAGTTCTCAGCGGTCCAACCATATCCAACCCCCAAATAGCAAAGGGCCAGACGGGTGGAATGGTCTTCAGAGCTGACGCTGGCTTGTGAGACATATCAAAATAAAACTGGCAGCCTTCACATCTGTCGACTATATCTTTTGCCATCTCATTTGCTCGTGGCCAATAAAATCCGGCTCGGTATGCTTTAGCCACGATGGCCCGAGAGGACGCATGGTGACCACAGGTCCCTGAGTGGATGTCGTTGAGGATCATTCGACCTTCTTCTGGCGTTATGCATTTCCGACTGACCCCAGTCACACTTTCCCTGAACAATTGTCCCTTTATCATAGTAAAGCCTTTGGATCGACGAACGATCTGTCGAGCCTCTTCTTCATCCTCTGGGAGTTCTTTCCTAAGAATGTACGCGATGTAAGGTACTGTCCAGTCGGGAGTGATGACCAGAACCTCCATGATTAGGTCAACCACGGCTGGGACCTCGACTTCAGTCGGATCTGTGGCGCTCTTAGGCTGTGGGGGCTCTTCAGTGAAAGGATCTTCTTGAACTGACGATGTGTGAATGTGTTCCAAAAACACATTGCTGGGGATGGCTTCTCTCTTGGAACCTATCTTCGCCAAATCATCGGCTGCTTGATTTTTCATTCGGGGTATGTGATGGAGCTCTAACCCCTCAAACTTCTTTTCTAACTTTCTTACCGCATGGCAGTAACCAGTCATGACTGGGCTTCTGACGTCCCACTCTTTCATCACTTGAATGACCACCAAATCTGAGTCGCCATAGACCATGAGGCGACGGACGCCGAGTGAAATGGCCAGGCACAACCCATATAAGAGTGCTTCATATTCTGCTTCGTTATTGGAGGAATCAAAGTGAATCTGGAGTACATATCTGAGCTTGTCTCCTCGGGGAGATACCAGTATCACTCCGGCACCAGAACCATTCAGCATCTTGGAACCGTCAAAGAACATGGTCCAGTGTTCCGAGTGAACTTGACTCGGCAATTGCTGCTCGATCCACTCGGCGAGGAAATCAGCTATTGCTTGGGACTTGATAGTTTTCTTTGCCTCAAACTTGATATCTAAGGGAAGGAGTTCAATATCCCATTTTGCCACTCGACCAGTTGCATCTCTGTTGTGCAGAATCTCTGATAATGGAGCGTCGCTGACGACTGTAATAGAGTGGTCAGAGAAATAGTGTGCAACCTTCTTCGTGGTCATGTAAATCCCATAAAGAAGCTTCTGATAGTGCGGGTATCTCTACTTCGATGGAGTCAGAACTTCAGAAACATAATAAACTGGGCACTGGAATTTATAGGCTTTTCCCTCTTCTTCCCGCTCGACCGTAATACTGTACTGACGACTTGTCCAGTGGCTGCTATATAAAGCAGTAAAGGCTCTTTGCTGATTAGGGCAGCGAGCACCGGCTGGGTGGAAAGCAGGGCTTTTAGCTCTGCAAATGCCGCATCAGCTTCGGGAGTCCACTCGAACTTATCGGACTTCTTCATCAGTCGGTAGAGAGGCAGTCCCTTCTCACCGAGTCTGGAAATGAATCGACTTAAGGCGTCCAAACAACCAGTAAGCTTCTGAACATCATGCACACACACAGGGCGTTTCATTCGGAGTATGGTTCCAACTTTCTCAGGGTTAGCATCGATCCCTCGTTCGGAAACGAGAAAACCAAGTAATTTTCCTCCTGGAACTCCTAATGTGCACTTTGATGGATTAAGTTTGATATCATACCTTCTGAGGTTGGCAAAGGTTTCAGCAAGGTCAGCTAGCAGGTCGGACCCTTTACGTGACTTGACCACAATGTCATCCATGTACGCTTCCACATTCTGACTGATTTGAGTGAGTAAACACTTTTGAATCATCCGCATGAACGTGGCTCCAGCGTTCTTCAGACCAAATGGCATAGTGACATAACAAAAGCACCCAAATGGGGTGATGAAAGCCGTTTTAATTTCATCGGGTCCATACAGACGGATCTGATGGTACCCGGAATAGGCGTCCAAAAAGGACAAACGCTCACACCCCACAGTCGAATCGACAATTTGATCGATGCGGGGGAGAGGAAAGTGGTCCTTCGGGCAGGCCCGATTGATATGCTTGAAGTCGATGCACATGCAAAGTGAGTCGTCCTTCTTGGGGACCATGACAACATTGGCTAACCACTCGGAATGGTAAATCTCTCAGATAAACCCAGCTGCAAGGAGCCGAGTTATTTCTTCACCGATTGCTTTTCTCTTCTGTACGGCAGACCGTCGAAGATGTTCCTTAACCGGTTTTACCTTTGGGTTGACTCGCAAACGATGCTCAGCCAGTCCCCTGGGAACACCTGGCATGTCAGAGGGTTTCCATGCAAAGATGTCCCAGTTCTCACAGAGGAACTGGATGAGCGCTTCTTCCTATTTGGAGTCGAGTGTTGTAGAGATGTGGGTCGGAGCAGCATTGGGATCAGTCGGGTTTATATGAATCGGTTTCGTTTCACGGGACGACTGAAATGCCAAATCTGTTGCAGGCTTCTTAGCTCGCAGCAAATCACTCGGATCTGCATTTTTCTGATACTCCTGCTATTCCACTACTGCCATCTGCGCATCGGCGAACTTCGAGCCCTTCTGAAAGCACTCTTCTGCCTTCTTTCTGTTGCCAGTGATAGTGATTACACCCTTAGGACCAGGCATCTTCCGTTTGAGGTACACATAGCATGGTCGAGCCATAAAACGTGCATAAGCTGGCCTGCCCAGAATAGCATGATAAGCACACTAGAAATCCACAACTTCAAATGTCAACTTCTCTTTACGGTAATTCTTGGAATCACCGAAAACCACGTCAAGAGCAATCTGGCCGAGTGATTCAGCCTTCTTGCCTGGAATGACCCCATCGAAACTCATATTGCTTTCACTGAGTCTAGACATCGGAATGCCCATCCCTTTAAGCATCTCTGCATACAGAATATTCAGGCCACTGCCACCATCCATCAGAACTTTGGTCAGACGAGTGCCTTCGACAACTGGATCGACCACCAAGGCTTGCCTCCCAGGGGTGGCTATGTGTGTCGGGTGATCAGACTGGTCGAATGTGATGGCAGTCTGAGACCATTTCAAAAAACTGGGTGTCGCCGGAGCGACCATATTCACTTCTCTGTTGATAACTTTCAGTCGACTCTTGCTCTCAACATCAGCAAAAATCATCAGAGTTGAATTGACATGGGGGTAACCATCATCACTGTCCTCCTTATCCTCAACCTTACCTGACTCTTTTTCCTTATCTTTGGGCGGTTTCCCTCGGAACTGTTGGATTAGGAGCCGACATTATCGAGTGGTATGTTTCGGGTAAATGATTTTACCCTCTTCATCTTTCTTGGTGTGGATGTGGCATGGCAAGTCCAGCACATCATTTCCATCTTGATCTTTTATTTTCTTAGGGTTCCATGGCCCCTTGGGCTTCCCTTTGGATTTTCCCTGAGTCACGGCTAAGGTTTCTCTAGGAGCAGTTAGCTCGGCTTTGCGCTTCTGCTTCCGACTGGAGTTACCTCCTCCGGTTTCATGGGCGACTGATTTCTGCTTGTCGCGCCGGAGCCGATCCTCTTCTACACCATTAGCGTACTTGGTGGCAATCTCCATCATCTGACTCAGAGACATGTCTCCGATCCGACCGAACTTAAGATTCAACTCTCTGTACTTGACGCCTTCCTTGAAGGCACAAACTGCCTGATGATCAGACACGTTCTCCATCGTGTGATGCAGTGTGATCCATCTCTGGATATAATCCCTCAAAGTTTCATTTGTCTTCTGCACACAAGATTGCAGCTCCGTCAACCCTGCCGGTCGTTTGCATGTTCCTTCAAACGTTCTGATAAACACTCGGGCAAGATCTTCCCAAGTATAAATGCTGCTGGGTGCTAATTGGTTCAGCCATGCTCTAGCCGAGCCCTCCAACATCAGAGGCAAGTGTTTCATGGCCACCTCATCATTGTCGCGGCCAATCTGAACAGCCACTCGGTAGTCCTCAAGCCAAGTATCAGGCTTGGACTCACCACTGAACTTACTGACTCCAGTCGCCAACCTAAAGTTGGGAGGAATCACCACGGCCCTGATGGCACTGTTGAAGCACTCTGGACCTGAGATGCGCACTCTGCTGCTGATGGGTACATCTCTATCATGACCTTCTCGGTGAGCTCTGTTCCTGTCGACCAAACCCTAAACGAGAATGGATCTTGGATCAAAGCCTGGTTCCCTGGGGTCGACCGGAATCCTTTGCCCAACACTGTGAGGGCGTCTCTCATCCTGCTGTCGAGGCACGTATAATACACTCCTTGGGGGTGGTGTGGGCACCCGATGACGATCATCATGATTGAGTCGATGATCATACTGCTCATGGTTTCTGTACTGGTCACGCCGGTCTCCACGTCCCTCACGCCTCGGGGGCGATCTTGGGCTGTGAGCCAACTCGACTGTATCTGCAACAACGGACCTGCTATGGATCCTATTCCGCGACAGCGACACAGCCGTATTCTGCTCTCCCGCTGCCCGGAGTAAAGCTCTGATCTGCATTAGACCTCTGCCAGCTTCTGACTGGGAGGGCTGAATTGACTGCTACGAGCTGCAGTTGTAAGATTTTGGATCGGAGTTCGATATACCTGAGTTGGAGGTGGAAAGAGCTGACGTCGACTGGATTCTGGAACCCGTTGTCGCGTACGCTCATCGATTACTCGCTGGAGGTTTTCCAGCCGAGTTCGCTCAGCCAAGTTGGCCAAGCGCGCATCCTCCAAGGCCCGGGCCTCGGGGGTTTCCCCCACGATAGGAGTGTGTAGCGCATCCATGTTACCGCGGCAAAGTTCTTCCCTCTGCTGCGAAGAGAGGGGCTCGGGGCGGTACTCCTCATGGGCATGCAACGTATCGCCCCCGTCGTCGCCACCGTCGGCGTGGGGGAATCCGGGAGGACTGCGAGGTCCATCAACCATCAGGACCTCTGTCGCTAGATCACTGCTGTCGCACTCGGATGCAGTCTCTGCGGAGCCAGTCGACAGATCGAACAGGCCGTAGAGAGATTCGTCGGGCTCGATCCCCGTGACCTGGAGGGTGGCCGATTGGCGGGCCACCGCGTGCCTCACCCACCGTTGAAGCCTCGACCGACCGGAATGCTTGCACCGGCGGGAGACAGGGAGGGAGGACGCCACAAGAGCCGACCGATACTGGGTCGACGGTTGCCGCAGGAGGACGCCGCGGACGCACGCGCAAAAGTGCGTTGCCCCGCGGACGGGGAGTGCGTCGACGTCGAGTGGAGCCTCCTGAAGCCAAGCGGAGTCGTCGGTGATGAACACGAGCGTGTCGAGGCGGATCTCGCGGCCCTCAGCCAAACCTCCGCCTGAAACCATGATGAAGGTGATCGAATAGGTTGCAACTTCTCCAACAAGTCGCCAAGACACTTGGCCCACGGTGGGCGCCAACTGTCGTGGTTCTAAGTCTGATAGTAGAATAGGGGGTAGGAATGTAGAAGCAAGATCCCAGCTATGGAGGAGTTGTACACGCAAGGTTTACGAGTTCGGGCCCTTCTCGGAGGAACTAATAACCCTACGTCTCGGAGCCCGGAGGCGGTCGACTGGATTATACGCGTGTGAGTTACAGGGGGTTCGAACCCTTGTCCCAGAGGAGGAGGGTGGCTTATATAGAGTGCACCAGGACCCCAGCTCCCCTCCGTTACATAGGATTCAATGTACATAAAGAGGTGGCGTTACAGGTAACGCCTGTATTAAAGTGCTACAAATGACCATTAAATATCTGAGTGAATGCCCGACCGTTGCTGCGCGGATCGGCTTTAGGTCATCTTGTTGTTGAGTGGTTTGGTGGTCGAGTGACCTGGATAAAGTGGGGTCCCGAATGGATGGTAGGTCGAGTGGATGTCACTCGACACCTCTGTTGGATCCCCTCTTCTGATTCTTGAAATTCTTTATTCTTAGGACAAGGGCCTTAGGTAGGACGTGTAGGCGTAGGATCGGAAGTATGTCTAGAGGGGGGGATGATTAGACTACTTGACCAAATAAAAACTTAACCTTTTCCCAATTTTAGTTCTTGGCAGATTTTAGCAACTTTAGGACAAGTCAAGCAATCATCACACAATTCAAGCAAGCTTGCAAAGAGTATATAGGCAGCGGAAAGTAAAGCATGCAACTTGCAAGAATGTAAAGAGAAGGGTTTGGAGAATTCAAACGCAATTGGAGACACGGATGTTTTTCCCGTGGTTTGGATAGGTGGTGCTATCCTACATCCACGTTGATGGAGACTTCAACCCACGAAGGGTAACGGTTGCGCGAGTCCACGGAGGGCTCCACCCACGTAGGTTCCACGAAGAAGCAACCTTGTCTATCCCACCATGGCCATCGCCCACGAAGGACTTGCCTCACTAGCGGTAGATCTTCACGAAGTAGGTGATCTCCTTGCCCTTACAAACTCCTTGGTTCAACTCCACAATCTTGTCGGAGGCTCCCAAGTGACACTTAGCCAATCTAGGAGACACCACTCTCCAAGAAGTAACAAATGGTGTGTTGATGATGAACTCCTTGCTCTTGTGCTTCAAATGATAGTCTCCCCAACACTCAACTCTCTCTCACAGGATTTGGATTTGGTGGAAAGAAGATTTGAGTGGAAAGCAACTTGGGGAAGGCTAGAGATCAAGATTCATATGGTAGGAGTGGAATATCTTGGCCTCAACACAAGGGTAGGTGGTTCTCTCTCAGAACATATGAGTTGGAAGTGTAGATGTGTTCTGATGGCTCTCTCGACGAATGAAGAGGAGGTGGAGGGGTATATATAGCCTCCACACAAAATCCAACCGTTACACACAATTTACCAATCTCGGTGGGACCGAATCAACAAACTCGGTCGGACCGAAATAGTAAACCTAGTGACCGTTAGAGATTTTCGGTGGGACTGACATGCAACTCGGTAGGACCGATATGGTTAGGGTTAGGGCATAACGTAATCTCGGTGAGACCGATTACACAAACTCGGTGAGACCGATTTGGTAATTAGCTAACCAGAGAGTTGGTCAGGTAAACTCGGTGGGACCGATTTGCTCTTTCGGTGAGACCGAAAAGTTACAAAAGGGAAACAGAGAGTTTACATTGCAATCTCGGTGGGACCGATCCGCTCTTTCGGTGAGACCGAAAAGTTACGAAAAGGAAACAGAGAAATTGCAATCCCATCTCGGTGAGACCGAGATCCCTATCGATAGAATCGATTTGCTAGGGTTTGGCAATGGCTTATGACAAGTGAAACTCGGTGGCGCCGGATAGAAAGAATCGGTAGGACCGAGTTTGGCTTGGAGTTTAGGTCATATGTGGATATGGGAAAGTAGCTGAGGATTTTGGAGCATATCATTAAGCACATGAAGCAAAAGGCTCATTAAGCAACACCTCATCCCTCCTTGATAGTATTGGCTTTTCCTATGGACTCAATGTGATCTTGGATCACTAAAATGTAAAATGAAGAGTCTTGAGCTTTTGAGCTTGAGCCAATCCTTTGTCCTTAGCATTTTGAGGGTTCCATTTTCACCATCCATGCCATGCCAATCACTGAGCTTTCCTGAAATAATTGTCTTGGAATAGAATTAGCTCAATGAGCTATATGTTGTTATGAATTACCAAAACCACCTAGGGATTGTTGCACTTTCAGTAGGTCAGGCCTATTACCCTACGCTTGGTCTATGTGTACATCAGACACTGAGGTAACAACGAAGAATTGGAGATTTTGCAGACTGAAATTTGTGCTATCTAAATCCGGAAAATCCTATTTTCTGAAGAGATTATAGTTCAAATGGTAAGTTATGTTGATGCGCGTCCAAGATGTATGAGCTGCATTTGCCCAGTGTAAGTAATTTGTTGTTTGTGTATGCTTTATTATCACTGGTGCCGAACCATAATGCCCAGTGGGTATAATCGGCTGTAATTTCTTTATTGTTTAGTGTAGGATTATTCTACGTTTCTATGCCTTAGTCTCTTTATTGTATAGTGTATGTTTTTAGAGGTGATAGTATAGAGTAGGATAATTCTTTAAATATGCTATATCGTTCAAACGGGGGCCAACTCGCCCAAACATTGTAGTGACCATGGCCCTCCATAGACCGTACGGTCCATGGGCCATCTACGGGACGGACGATCCATGGCCATCCATGGCCGTCGAATTCGTGGGCCTTCTATGGGCTGTCGGATCCGTGGGCCTTCTATCGGCTGTCGGATCCATGGGCCTTCTATGGGCCGTCGGATCCATGGGCCTTCTATCGGCTATCGGGTCAATGGGCCTTCTACGTCCCGTAGGATCCATGGGCCTTCTACGGGCTGTCTCATCTATGGGCCTTGTACGGGCCGTATAAGGGGTCGTAAACGGGCTAGAGTGGAAATCGTACATTTTATGGGCTGACCATAACAGGGCGTTAATAGGGCGTATCTGATGATGCTATGAAAATGGCCCAACAGATTAACGGGCCACAAATGGGCCGACTGTATCCAAGGGCGGAATTTGGCCCACAAGCAGAAAAGGCTAGTAGCGGGCCGTAAGTAACCGAATGCTGGAAATGAGCCCAAGAATAAATGGGCCCTCGGAAGGCTGAAAGGTAACACGGGCTGGAAACGACTCAATGGAATAATGGGCCACTAATGGGTATAAAGCGATACACTATTCATTACAGGCCGGTTTCACCACGGGCCATTAATGGGCCAAGAGTTACAAAGGGACTCATATGGGCCAAAATACATCATGGGCCATACATGGGCCGGAAGTTAAAATGGGCCAGAATTATATTGGACGGCCCAGGTGATGCTACTGGGCTTAATTCGGATAGGCCATAAACGGGCCCTTGGTTAGCGGGCTGTAAATGGGCTATATGCGAACGGGCCGTTAACAGGCTTGCCGTGGGCCGGGCCGCCACCTTTTGACCAAGTCAAACGGGCCGGCCTATTCACAGGAATGGTCCTCTGTTGGGTCGTGCCATGTGTCGACGTATCATAGGCGCTTTGGGTCCAATGTGTGGATGAGTGGATGAAATCTGTCCCAACGGTGAGCTGACACGTGTTTCCTCCATCCAATGATGATTTTACACGTGGAAAATCCCCATTGGTCGGGGCTGTTAACGGGTTATCGGATCCAAAATCGGTCCCGATAGCTTAACGGCGTTCCGTTACGGTGGATGCCACATGTCGGTCACCCTTGACGAAAGCGCTTCTGTGATGCGCGATTTATCGTCATGGAAGTGGACACTTCCGAATTTTGGTAATGTCATGGAACACTTTTAAGACATCACAGATATGACTATCTTGATTCTGTCATAAAATTGTCATGGATGTACATGCATGACAGAAAACGTGACCTACTGTGACAAACGTGTATCATCACGGAAGTGTATTTTTTTGTAGTGATAGGTGGAATAGAATATGGTGGTTGTGGAGAAGACAAAAAGAAGTAGAAAGTCTCACATCAACTAGGCGTCTCAACGGGCTATGGAGATGCCCATCAATAGATATTAATGTGAGTGAGTAGGGATTTCCGTGCAATGGATGCACTAGAGCTATAAGTTTATGAAATCTCAAAAAGAAACTAAGTGGGTGTGCATCCAACTCGCTTGCTCACGAACACCTAGGAAATTTGAGGAAGCCCATTATTGGTATATACAAGCCAAGTTCTATTATAAAAAATTCCCACTAGTATATGAAAGTGACAAAATAGGAGACTCTCTATCATGAAGAACATGGTGCTACTTTGAAGCACAAGTGTGGAAAAAGGATAGTAACATTGTCCCTTCTCTCTTTTCTCTCAACTTTTTGGCGGGCTTGTTTGGCCTCTTTTATTTTTTTATAAAATCCGGAGACGCATCCCAACTTGTGAGGGAATCATAGCTTCCATCATCCTTTCCTCGCATGGGACAATGCTCTAATAATGATGATCATAACACTTCTATTTACTTACACCTCAAGAATTACAACTCGATGCAAGAACAAAATATGACTCTACATGAATGCCTCCGGTGGTGTACCGAGATGTGCAATAATCTAGAGTGACATGTATAAAAATTATGAACGGTGGCCTTGCCACAAATACTATGTCAACTACATGATCATGCAAAGCAATATGACAATTTTGGTGTGTGTCATAATAAATGGAACAGTGGAAGTTGCATGGCAATATATCTTGGAATGGCTATGGAAATGCCATAATAGGTAGGTATGGTGGCTATTTTGAGGAAGGGTATATGGTGTGTTTAATACCAATGGTGGAAGGGTGAGAGTGCGTATAATCCATGAGCTCAACATTAGTCATAAAGAACTCACATATTTATCACAAAAATTTATTAGTCATCAAAACAAAGTGCTACATGCATGCTCCTAGGGGGATAGATTGGTAGGAAAAGACCATCGCTCATCCCCGACAGCCACTCATAAGGAAGACAATAAAAACAAATCATGCTCCGAATTCATCACATAATGGATCACCTTTGATACGTCTCCAATGTATCTATAATTTTTTATTGTTCCCTGCTATTATATATTCTGTTTTGGATGTTTAATGGGCTTATTTATACACTTTTATATTATTTTTGGGACTAACTTATTAACCGGAGGCCCAGCCCAAATTGCTGTTTTTTTGCCTATTTCAGAGTTTCGCAGAAAACGAATATCAAACGGAGTCCAAACGGAATGAAACCTTCAGGAACGTGATTTTCGGAACAAACGTGATCCAGAGGACTTGGAGTCTATGTCAAGAAATCAACTAGGAGAGCACGAGGCAGGGGGCGCACCTACCCCCCTGGGCGCGCCCTCCACCCTCGTGGGGCCCATGTTGCTCCACTGACGTACTTCTTCCTCCTATATATACCTACGTACCCCCAAACCATCAGAGGCATCCACGAAAACCTAATTCCACTGTCGCAACCTTCTGTACCCGTGAGATCCCATCTTGGGGCCTTTTTCAGTGTCCTGACAGAGGGGGCATTGATCACGGAGGGCTTCTACATCAACACCATAGCCTCTCCGATGATGTGTGAGTAGTTTACCTCAGACCTTTGGGTCCATAGTCATTAGCTAGATGGATTCTTATCTCTCTTTGGATCACAATACAAAGTTCTCCACGATTCTCGTGGAGATATATTCGATGTAATCTTCTTTTGTGGTGTGTTTGTCGGGACCGATGAATTGTGGGTTTATGATCAAGTTTATCTATGAACAATATTTGAATCTCCTCTGAATTCTTGTATGTATGATTGGTCATCTTTGCAAGTCTCTTCGAATTATCAGTTTGGTTTGGCCTACTAGATTGATCTTTCTTGCAACGGGAGAACTGCTTAGCTTTGGGTTCAATCTTGCGGTGTCCTATCCCAGTGACAGCAGGGGCAGCAAGGCACGTATTGTATTGTTGCCATCGAGGATAACAAGATGGGGTTTATATCATATTGCATGAGTTTATCCCTCTACATCATGTCATCTTGCTTAAAGCGTTACTCCATTCTTATGAACTTAATACTCTAGATGCATGCTGGATAGCGGTCGATGTGTGGAGTAATAGTAGTAGATGCAGGCAGGAGTCGGTCTACTTGTCGCGGATGTGATGCCTATATACATGATCATACCTAGATATTCTCATAACTATGCTCAATTCTATCAATTGTTCGACAGTAATTTGTTCACCCACCGTAATACTTACGCTCTTGAGAGAAGCCACTAGTGAAACCTATGGCCCCTGGGTCTATTTTCCATCATATTAATCTTCCAACACTTAGCTATTTCTATTGCCTTTTATTTTAGTTTGCATCTTTATTTCTCTTTATCATAAAAATACCAAAAGTATTATGTTATCATATCTACCAGATCTCACTCTCGTAAGCGACCGTGAATGGATTGACAACCCCCTCATCGCGTTGGTTGCGAGATTCTTATTTGTTTGTGTAGGTGCGAGGGACTTGAGTGTGTCCTCCTACTGGATTGATACCTTGGTTCTCAAAACTGAGGGAAATACTTACGCTACTTTACTGCATCACCCTTTCCTCTTCAAGGGAAAAACCAACGCAGTGCTCAAGAGGTAGCAAGAAGGATTTCTGGTGCCGTTGCCGGGGAGTCTACGCAAAAGTCAACATACCAAGTACCCATCACAAACCCTTACCCCTCGCATTACATTATTTGACATTTGCCTCTCGCTTTCCTCTCCCCCACTTCACCCTTGTCGTTTTATTCGCCCTTCTTCCGTTCGTCCTTCTGTTTGCTCGTGTTACCATGTGCCTTCTTTTTGCTTGCATCTTCGCTTGCTAAAAGTTTATGGATCCTCATACACTTGCTAATCTCTTTAAGAGATCCAATTATGATGAACCAATTGCTAGTGAGTTGAGTGCACTAGATTATCTTTATGAGGTTTTGCTTGAAATTCGTGAATCTAAAAATTGTGATGAAGTGCTTTATGAAGTGATTCACGATAGATCTTTGAATAAAAAGCATGATTGCAATGATGTTATTATGAATTCTATGAATGTCAGCTTTGCTAATAATATGCAAAACCCTAAGCTTGGGGGTGCTAGTTTTGCTATGTCCTCTACTTGTTGCAATGATCATGATTGAGGTGATTCTTCTTATGATCTTGAAAATTTATTTGAGCCCCATGATGAATATGAGATTGATAATAATGTTTGCAATAATATTGAAAGTGGGTTTGGAAGAGTGTCAACTTTAGATCCCAGATATTTGGAGTATGATCAATCTTATGATATTTTTGATAAAAGTGGGTTTGGAGAGGTCATGACTTTAGTTCATGATAATCCCACTATTTTTGGAAGAGTGTCAACTTTGCATGCATATGGATCGTGTTGAGAATATGTTATGTGATAGCTATTTTGTTGAATTTGCCTATGATCCTACATGCAATTATTATGAGAGAGGAAAATATGGTTGTAGAAATTTTCATGTTACTAAATTACCTCTCGTTATGTTGAGATTGCTATCATCTCTTTCCGCTTCCTTGCATAGGCTAGTTTTTGCTTGCTATGATAATTTGTTTGCCTATAAGATACCTATGCATAGGAAGTATGTTAATATTAGATGTGATCTTCACATGCTATATGATGGTATCTTTGTGCTTCAATTCTAGTCTTTCTTGTGAGCATCATTGAAATCTCAATGCCTAGCTAGGGGCCTTAAACGATAGCGCTTGTTGGGAGGCAACCCAATTTTATTTTTTTAGTTTTTTGCTTTTTGCTTCTGTTTAGGAATAAATCTTTGATCTAGCCTCTGGTTATATTTGTTTTTATGTTTTAGTTAGTGTTTGTGCCAAGTTAAACCTATAGGATCTTCTTGGATGATAGTTATTTGATCTTGCTGAAAATTCCAGAAACTTTCTATTCACGAAAATAATTGTTAAAAATCACCAGAACGTGATAAAAAAATTGATTCCAATTGAAGAAGATCATTAAAAAAAATTCTAGGTAATCCTATTTTGGTAGAATTTTTGGAGTTCCATAAGTTTGCGTTAGTTACAGATTACTACAAACTGTTCTGTTTTTGACAGATTCTGTTTTTCGTGTGTTGTTTGCTTATTTTGATGAATCTATGGCTAGTAAAATAGTTTATAAACCATAGAGAAGTTGTAATACAGTAGGTTTAACACCAATATAAATAAAGAGTGAGTTCATTACAGTACCTTGAAGTGGTGTTTTGTTTTCTTTCGCTAACGGAGCTCACGAGAATTTCTGGTAAGTTTTGTGTTGTGAAGTTTTCAAGTTTTGGGTAAAGATTTGATGGAGTATGGAAAAAGGAGTGGCAAGAGCCTAAGCCTGGATATGCCCATGGCACCCCAAGATAATATAAGGACAACAAAAAGCCAAAGCTTGGGGATGCCCCGGAAGGCATCCCCTCTTTCGTCCGCATCCATCGGTAAATTTACTTGGAGCTATATTTTTATTCACCACATGATATGTGTTTTGCTTGGAGCGTCTTGTATGATTTGAGTCTTTATTTGTTAGTTTGCCACAATAATCCTTTCTGTACACACCTTTTGAGATAGACACACTTGATTTGGAATTTGTTAGAATACTCTATGTGCTTCACTTATATCTTTTGAGCTAGATAGTTTTGCTCTAGTGCTTCACTTATATCTTTTAGAGCACGGTGGTGGATTTGTTTTATAGAAACTATTGTTATCTCATGCTTCACTTATATTATTTTGAGAGTCCTACAAAACAGCATGGTAATTTGCTTTAATTATGATAGGCATCCAAGATTAGTAAACAAAAAAATAAACATAAATTTTCTTATGAGTGTGTCAAATACTATGAGAAGTTTGATGCTTGATAATTGTTTTGAGATATGAAGATGGTAATATTAGAGTCATGCTAGTTGAGTAGTTGTGAATTTGAGAGATACTTGTGTTAAAGTTTGTGATTCCCATAGCATGCATGTATGGTGAACCGTTATGTGATGAAGTCGGAGCATGATTTATTTATTGATTGTCTTCCTTATGAGTGGCGGTCGGGGACAAGCGATGGTGTTTTCCTACCAATCTATCCCCCTAGGAGCATGCGCGTAATACTTTATTTCGATAACTAATAGATTTTTGCAACAAGTACATGAGTTCTTTATGACTAATGTTGAGTCCATGGATTATACGCACTCTCATCCTTCCACCATTGCTAGCCTCTCTAATACCGCGCACTTTTCGCCGGTATCATACACCCACCATATACCTTCCTCAAAACAGCCACCATACCTACCTATCATGGCATTTCCATAGCCATTCCGAGATATATTGCCATGCAACTTACCACCGTTCCGTTTGCTATGACACGCTTCATCATTGTCATATTGCTTTGCATGATCATGTAGTTGACATCGTATTTGTGGCAAAGCCAACATTCATAATTCTTTCATACATGTCACTCTTGATTCATTGCATATTCCGGTACTCCACCGGAGGCATTCACATAGAGTCATATTGTTCTAAGTATTGAGTTGTAATTCTTGAGTTGTAAGTAAATAAAAGTGTGATGATCATCATTATTAGAGCACTTTCCCAGGTGAGGAAAGGATGATGGAGACTATGATTCCCCCACAAGTCGGGATGAGACTCCGGACAAAAAAAAAAGAAGCCATAAAAAATAGAGAAAAGGCCCAAATAAAAAATGAGAGAAAAAGAGAGAAGGGACAATGCTACTATCCTTTTACCACACTCTTGCTTCAAAGTAGAACCATGATCTTCATGATAGAGAGTCTCTTATGTTGTCACTTTCATATACTAGTGGGAACTTTACATTATAGAACTTGGCTTGTATATTCCAATGATGGGCTTCCTGAAAATGCCCTAGGTCTTCGTGAGCAAGCGAGTTCGATGCACACCCACTTAGTTTCTTTTGTTGAGCTTTCATACACTTATAGCTCTAGTGCATCCGTTGCATGGAAATCCCTAATCACTCACATTGATATCTAATAATGGGCATCTCCATAGCCCATTAATACGCCTAGTTGATGTGAGACTATCTTCTACCTTTTTGTCTTCTCCACAACCACCATTCTATTCCACATATAGTGTTATGTCCATGGCTCACGCTCATGTATTGCGTGAAGATTAAAAAAGTTTGAGAACATCAAAAGTATGAAACAATTGCTTGGCTTGTCATCGGGGTTATGCATGATTAAATACTTTGTGTGATGAAGATAGAGCATAGCCAGACTATATGATTTTGTAGGGATAACTTTCTTTGGCCATGTTATTTTGAGAAGACATAATTGCTTAGTTGGTATGCTTGAAGTATTATTATTTTTATGTCAATATTAAACTTTTATCTTGAATCTTTCGGATCTGAACATTCATACCACAATTAAGAGAATTACATTGAAAATTATGCCAAGTAGCATTCCACATCAAAAATTCTGTTTTTATCATTTACCTACTCGAGGACGAGCAGGAATTAAGCTTGGGGATGCTTGATACATCTCCAACATATCTATAATTTTTTATTGTTCCATGCTATTATATATTCTGTTTTGTATGTTTAATGGGCTTATTTATACACTTTTATATTATTTTTTGGACTAACTTATTAACCGGAGGCCCAGCCCAAATTGATGTTTTTTTGCCTATTTCAGAGTTTCGCACAAAAAGAATATCAAACGGAGTCCAAACGGAATGAAACCTTCGGTAACGTGATTTTCGGAACAAACGTGATCCAGAGGACTTGGAGTCTACGTCAAGAAATCAACCAGGAGAGCACAAGGCAGGGGGAGCGCCCTCCACCCTCGTGGGACCCACATTGCTCCACCGACGTACTTCTTCCTCCTATATATACCTACATAGCCCCAAACCATCAGAGGCATCCACAAAAACCTAATTCCAACGCCACAACCTTCTGTACCCGTGAGATCCCATCTTGGGGCCTTTTCCGGCGTCCTGCCAGAGGGGGCATTGATCACGGAGGGCTTCTACATCAACACTATAACCTCTCCGATGATGTGTGAGTAGTTTACCTCAGACCTTCGGGTCCATAGTTATTAGCTAGATGGTTTCTTCTCTCTCTTTGGATCTCAATACGAAGTTCTCCTTGATTCTCATGGAGATCTATTCGATGTAATCTTCTTTTGCGATGTGTTTGTCAGGACCGATGAATTGTGGGTTTATGATCAAGTTTATCTATGAACAATATTTGAATCTCCTCTGAATTCTTTTATGTATGATTGGTTATATTTGCAGGTCTCTTCGAATTATCAGTTTGGTTTGGCCTACAAGATTGATCTTTATTGCAATGGGAGAAGTGCTTAGCTTTGGGTTCAATCTTGCGGTGTCCTTTCCTAGTGACAGGAGGGGCAGCAAGGCACATATTGTATTGTTGCCATCGAGGATAACAAGATGGGGTTTATATCATATTGCATGAGTTTATCCCTCTACATCATGTCATCTTGCTTAAAGCGTTACTCCGTTCTTATGAACTTAATACTCTAGATGCTTGCTGGATAGCGGTCGATGTGTGGTGTAATAGTATTAGATGCAGGCAGGAGTCGGTCTACTTGTCGCGGACGTGATGCCTATATACATGATCATACCTAGATATTCTCATAACTATGCTCAATTCTATCAATTGCTCAACAGTAATTTGTTCACCCACCGTAATACTTACGCTCTTGAGAGAAGCCACTACTGAAACCTATGGCCCCCGGGTCTATTTTCCATCATATTAATCTTCCAACACTTAGCTATTTCTATTGCCTTTTATTTTAGTTTGCATCTTTATTTCTCTTTATCATAAAAATACCAAAAATATTATCTTATCATATCTATCAGATCTCACTCTAGTGAGTGACCATGAAGGGATTGACAACGCCTTTATCGTGTTGGTTGCGAGGTTCTTATTTGTTTGTGTAGGTGCGAGGGACTTGAGCGTGGCCTCCTACTAGATTGATACCTTGGTTCTCAAAACTGAGGGAAACACTTACGCTACTTTGCTGCATCACCCTTTCCTCTTCAAGGGAAAAACCAACGCAGTGCTCAAGAGGTAGCAACCTTACGTTCATGCTGCGGGAATCACAAACTTTAACACAAGTATTTCTACCAATTCAAAATTACTCAATAGCATGACTCTAATATCACCATCTTTATATCCCAAAACAATCATAAGGAATCAAACTTCTCATGGTATTCAATGCTATTTATATGAAAGTTTTTGTTATATCCAACTTGGATGCCCATCATATTTGGACTAAATTCATAACCAAAGCAAATTACCATGCTGTTTATAGACTCTCGTAATAATATAAGTGAAGAACGAGAGTTCAACAATTTCTATAAAATAAAGCCGCCATTGTGCTCTAAAAAGATATAAGTGAAGCACTAGAGCAAAATGGCCTAGCTCAAAAGATATAAGTGAAGCACTTAGAGTATTCTAATAAATTCACGATTCATGCATGTCCCTCTCAAAAGGTGTGTACATCAAGGATGAATAAAAAGCAAAGACTCCTATCATACAAGATGCTCCAAGAAAAACACATATCATGTGGTGAATAAAAATATAGCCTCACGTAAATTTACCGATGGAACGAAGACGAAAGAGGGGATGCCATCCGGGGCATCCCCAAGCTTAGATGCTTGGTTGTCCTTGAATATTACCTTGGGGTGCCTTGGGCATCCCCAAGCTTATGCTCTTGCCACTCCTTATTCCATAGTCCATCAAATCTTTACCCAAAACGTGAAAACTTCACAACACAAAACTCAACAGAAAACTCATGAGATCCGTTAGTATAATAAAATAAATCACCACTTTTGGTACTGTTGTGAACTCATTATTTATTCATATTGGTGTAATATCTACTGTATTCCAACTTCTCCATGGTTCATACCCCCTGATACTACCCATAGATTCATCAAAATAAGCAAACAACACATACAAAATAGAATCTGTCAAAAACAGAACAGTCTGTAGCAATCTGAAAACTTCATGTACTTATGTAACTCCAAAAATTCTAAAAAATTAGGAAAATCTAGGTAATTTTTATATAAATATTGTGTAAAAAATTAAGATCAAAAGTAAGCTTCTGTGATTTTCTGAACTTGTTTTACTGGGCACAAAAGTTTCTTTTTTTCAACAAGATCAATTCAACTATCACCATAGACCATCCCAAAGGTCTTGCTTGGCTCAAACACTAATTAAAACACCAAAACACAATTACTATAGAGGTAATAATGTGTAATTATTGAAAACAGAACAAAAAAATAAAAAATAAAAAATAAAATTGGGTTGCCTCCCAATAAGCGCTATTGTTTAACGCCCCTAGCTAGGCATAAAACATAGATCTAGGTATTGTCATAATAGTAAGGGAGGTCATCCATACTCATCTCATACTCCCTTCTTTCAGCAGAAAGTTTCCTTTGTGGTAAGCAAAAATAATCAAAAGGGCTAAATTTAATAGGATAAGGATCCCAAAGATCAAGTTCAGGAGGAATAGGTTCCTCCTTTGCCCCCCTATATTTTATAATCAACTCGTTATTACAAGCTTTCTTTTGGTGGAACGTCATAAGCCTATCTCTTAACATGAACCCTAATCCATTGTTTTGTATAGAAAAATTATCATTAACTTCAGAAATCTTACCAACCAAAACCTCGGTGGGGACCCTTTTTCTCAAAATTAACATTAGGCAACATAATTGGGAGATTGCAATATTATTATTTCCTCTTGATTAAAAAGGATCTCCTCTATGGGGGGACAACCACCATTTATTTTGTAATGAGCAAAAAAATTGCTATCTTCTTTCATGATGAATCTAAACTCATGAGCTAAAAATATAGTGGCAGCAGGCTTAACGGAAGGATGCTGAATATTGGAGAACTCTAGAAAAATCCTTTATATGCAAGGATGCATATGAACAAATTGTCTTTCAAGTTCAATTATGAACAAATTTATTGCATCCGCAAGACTGTTAGTTTTATTAAGAATAGATTCTCCTAGTGTAGGTAGCATACCAGCACAAGTAAAGAAATCTTGAATAACACCTTTTCCAATAATATTACACTACCTATGCAGAGTTTTTTTTGTATGCATGATAGTAGGCTCTTCATGAGGATCGTTATTAGCAAAGTCATCAAAATTTTCCCCAAGATTATTGCTATGTTTATCAACGATAACCTTCCCAGATTCCGACATGATGGCAAGAAACCAATCTAGCAAACGAGCGAACAAAAAGCAAACAAAAATACGAACAAAAGAAGGCGAATAAAAAAGGAAAATCTTTTTGTAATTTTCTGAAAAT
The DNA here is from genome assembly GCA_032464435.1 of Aegilops umbellulata. NCBI lineage: Eukaryota > Viridiplantae > Streptophyta > Magnoliopsida > Poales > Poaceae > Aegilops > Aegilops umbellulata. The sequence continues at coordinate 364,608,992 of CP136054.1, read as the reverse complement.
GTTTTAGAAGTGGGGGAGAGGAAAACGAGAGGCAAATGGCAAATAATGTAATGTAAGAGATGAGAGTTTATGATGGGTACTTGGTAGGCTTGATGTAGAACCTCCCCGTCAACGGCGCCAGAAATTCTTCCTACTACTTCTTGAGCTTGCGTTGGTTTTTCCCTTGAAAAGAAAATGCAGCAAAGTAGAGATAAGTATTTCTCTCAGTTTTAGAACCAAGGTATCAATCCAGTAGGAGGTACACGCAATTCTCCAATCTATGCACCTGCACAAACAATCAAACACTTGCACCCAACGCAATAAAGGGGTTGTCAATCCCTTCACGGTCACATGCAAGGATGAGATCTGATAGAGATATATATAAAAGATTACTAAAACATAAAACAAAGTAAAAACAAATAAATTGCAGTATATTATTTTGGGGTTTTTTGTTTATAGATCAGAAAATACATGATGGAAAATAGAACCAGGGGCCATAGGTTTCACTAGAGGCTTCTCTCCTGAAAGAAAGTAATACGATGGGTGAACAAATTACTGTCGAGCAATAGATAGAAAAGCGCAAAGTTATGACGATATCCAAGGCAATGATCATGAATAAAGGCATCGCGTCCATGTCAAGTAGACCGATTCCTGCTTGCATCTACTACTATTACTCCACACATCGGCCGCTATCCGGCATGCATCTAGAGTATTAAGTTCATAAGAACGGAGTAACGCCTTAAGTAAGATGACATGATGTAGAGGGATAAACTCAAGCAATATGATGAAAACCACATATTTTTACCCTTGATGGTTGATACGTCTCCAACGTATCTATAATTTTTGATTGCTCCATGCTATATTATCTACTGTTTTGGACCATATTGGGCTTTATTTTCCACTTTTATATTATTTTTGGGACTAACCTATTAACCGGAGGCCCAGCCCAGAATTGTTGTTTTTTGCCTATTTCAGAGTTTCGAAGAAACGGAATATCAAACGGAGTCCAAATGGAATGAAACCTTCGGGAACGTGATTTTCTCACCGAATATGACCCAGGAGACTTGGACCCTACGCCAAGGAAGCTTCGAGGTGGGCACGAGGTAGGGGGGCGCGCCCCCCACCCTCATGGGGCCCACAAAGCTCCACCGACGTACTTCTTCCTCCTATATATATATACCTACGTACCCCCAAACGATCAGATACGGAGCCAAAAACCTAATTCCACCGCCGCAACTTACTGTATCCACGAGATCCCATCTTGGGGCCTGTTCCGGAGCTCTGCCGAAAGGGGAATACACCATGGAGGGCTTCTACATCATCATAGCCCCTCCAATGAAGTGTGAGTAGTTTACCTCAGACCTTCGGGTCCATATTTAGTAGCTAGATGGCTTCTTCTCTCTTTTTGGATCTCAATACAATGTTCTCCCCCTCTCTCGTGGAGATCTATTTGATATAATCTTCTTTTTGTGGTGTGTTTGTTGAGAACGATGAATTGTGGGTTTATGATCAAGATTATCTATGAACAATATTTGAATCTCCTCTGAATTCTTTTATGTATGATTGGTTATCTTTGCAAGTCTCTTCGAATTATCAGTTTGGTTTGGCCTACTAGATTGGTTTTTCTTGCAATGGGAGAAGTGCTTAGCTTTGGGTTCAGTCTCACAATGTCCTTTCCCAGTGACAGTAGGGTCAGCAAGGCACGTATTGTATTGTTGCCATCGAGGATAACAAGATGGGGTTTTTATCATATTGCATGAATTTATCCCTCTACATCATGTCATCTTGCTTAAGGCGTTACTCTGTTTTCTTGAACTTAATACTCTAGATGCATGCTGGATAGCGGTCGATGAGTGGAGTAATAGTAGTAGATGCAGGCAGGAGTCGGTCTACTTGTCTCGGACGTGATGCCTATATACATGATCATTCCTAGATATTCTCATAACTATGCTCAATTCTGTCAATTGCTCAACAGTAATTCGTTCACCCACCGTAAAATACTTATGCTCTTGAGAGAAGCCATTAGTGAAATCTATGGCCCCGGGTCTATCTTCATCATATTAATCGTCCATCACTTTATTATTGCTTTGCTTTTTACTTTGCTTTTTATTTTACTTTGCATCTTTATACCAAAAATACCAAAAATATTATCTATCATATCTATCAGATCTCACTCTCTTAAGTGATCGTGAAGGGATTGACATCCCCTATTCGCGTTGGTTGCGAGGAGTTATTTGCTTTGTGTAGGTACGAGGGACTCGCGCGTAGCCTCCTACTGGATTGATACCTTGGTTCTCAAAAACTGAGGGAAATACTTACGCTACTTTGCTGCATCATCCTTTCCTCTTCAGGGAAATCCAACGCAGTGCTCAAGAGGTAGCAAGAAGAATTTCTAGCGCCGTTGCCGGGGAGTCTACGCAAAAGTCAACATACCAAGTACCCATCACAATCCCTTATCTCTCGCATTACATTATTTGCCATTTGCCTCTCGTTTTCCTCTCCCCCACTTCACCCTTGTCGTTTTATTCGTCCTCTCTTTTCCGTTTGCCTTTTTATCGCTTGCTTGTCGTTATGTCTAAATTTGGGGAAATTATTGCCGATATGGACAATAATAATATCATGGAAAATTTTGATGCTCCTGCTGAAGAACCCCCTACCTTGCATACCAAAAAATTTGAGTTGGTAGTGGTAATATTATTGGAAAAGGAGTTATTCAATATTTCTTTACTTGTGCCGGTGCTTTGCCTTCTATGGGCGGTCCTATTCTTCATAGAACTAGTAGTCTTGCGGACGCTACTACCATGCTTATAGTTGAACTTGAAAGGCAAATTATGCATATGCATCCTTGCATACAAAGAATTTTCTTAGAATTCTGTAATATTGAGCATTCTTTTGTTAAGCGTGCCACCACTATGTTTTTGGCTCATGAGTTTAGATTTATAATAAAAGAGGCCAAAGAAATCTTTGCGCATTATAGGGTAGATGCTAGTCATCCTCCCATTGAAGCTATCATTTTTAATCAAGAAGACATGATGCGTTTACAATCTTTAGATCATATTGCTTATAATGAAAATCTTAGGAAAAAGGTTCCTGCCGATGTTCTAGTTGATAAAATTTCTGAGCTTAATGATGATTTTGCTATTCAGAATAATGGACTAGGTTTTCCTCTTGAATGAAGGCTTGTAGCTTTTGCCAAAAGAATGATCTTAATGATGAATTGGTTGTGTAATACAAAGGGCCTAGGGAGGATCACATACCTCCCGAGATTGATCTTGGGGACTTTTGTCCCATTAAATTTAGCCCTTTTGATTATTTCTGCTTGCCTCAAAGAAAACTTGCTGCTGAACGTAGAGAATATGAGAGAATTTTTCATGATTTGCCGTACCACTATTATGGCAATAGCTAGATCTATCCATGCTTTTATGCCTAGCTAGGGGCGTTAAACGATGGCGCTTGTTGGGAGGCAACCCAATTTTATTTTTAGTTTTTTTATATTTTGCTTCTGTTTAGGAATAAATCTTTGATCTAACCTCTGGTTAGTTGTGTTTTCATGTTTTAATTAGTGTTTGTGCCAAGTTAAACCTATAGGATCTTCTTGGATGATAGTTATTTGATCTTGCTGTACTTTCCAGAAACCTTCTGTTCACGAAAACAATTGTTAAAAATCACCAGAACGTGATAAAATAGTGATTCCAATTGCTGCTGATCAATAAACAAATTTCCTAGGTCTTCCAATTTTGGCTGAATTGTTGGAGTTCCAGAAGTTTGCGTTAGTTACAGACTACTACAGACTGTTCTGTTTTTGACAGATTCTGTTTTTCGTGTATTGTTTGCTTATTTTGATGAATCTATGGCTAGTAAAATAGTTTATAAACCATATAGAAGTTGGAATACAGTAGTTTTAACACCAATATAAATAAAGAATGAGTTCATTACAGTACCTTGAAGTGGTCTTATGTTTTCTTTCGCTAACGGTGCTCACGAGATTTCTGTTGAGTTTTGTGTTGTGAAGTTTTCAAGTTTTGGGTGAAATCTTTTGATGTATTATGGAAAAAGGAGTGGCTAGAGCCTAAGCTTGGGGATGCCCATGGCACCCCCAAGATAATCTAAGGACACCAAAAAGTCAAAGCTTGGGGATGTCCTAGAAGGCATCCCCTCTTTCGTCTACTTCCATCGGTAACTTTACTTGGAGCTATATTTTTATTCACCACAAGATATGTGTTTTGCTTGGAGCGTATTGTATGATTTGAGTCTTTGCTTTTTAGTTTACCACAATCATCCTTGCTGTACACACCTTTTGAGAGAGCCATATATGAATTGGAATTTGATAGAATACTCTATGTGCTTCACTTATATCTTTTGAGCTATATAGTTTTGCTCTAGTGCTTCACTTATATCTTTTAGAGCACGGTGGTGGATTTGTTTTAAAGAAACTATTGATATCTCATGCTTCACTTAGATTATTTTGAGAGTCTTAAATAGCATGGTAATTTGCTTAATAATTTTAATATACTTGGTATTCAAGATTTGTAAAACTTTCTTTTGAGTGCGTTGAATACTAAGAAAAGTTTGATGCTTGATGATTGTTTTGAGATATAGAGGTGATAATATCAAAGTCGTGCTAGTTGAGTAGTTGTGAATTTGAGAAATGCTTGTGTTGAATTTTGCTTGTCCCGTAGCATGCACGTATGGTAAACGTTATGTAACAAATTTGAAACATGAGGTGTTCTTTGATTGCCTTCCTTATGATTGGCGTTCGGAGAGGAGCGATGGTCTTTTCCTACCAATCTATCCCCCTAGGAGCATGCTGTAGGATCGGAAGTATGTCTAGAGGGGGGGTGATTAGACTACTTGACCAAATAAAAACTTAACCTTTTCCCAATTTTAGTTCTTGGCATATTTTAGCAACTTTAGGACAAGTCAAGCAATCATCACACAAGTCAAGCAAGCATGCAAAGAGTACATAGCAGCGGAAAGTAAAGCATGCAACTTGCAAGAATGTAAAGGGAAGGGTTTGGAGAATTCAAACGCAATTGGAGACACAGATGTTTTTCCCGTGGTTCGGATAGGTGGTGCTATCCTACATCCACGTTGATGGAGACTTAAACCCACGAAGGGTAACGGTTGTGCGAGTCCACGGAGGGCTCCACCCACGAAGGGTCCACGAAGAAGCAACCTTGTCTATCCCACCATGGCCATCGCCCATGAAGGACTTGCCTCACTAGCGGTAGATCTTCACGAAGTAGGCGATCTCCTTGCCCTTACAAACTCCTTGGTTCAACTCCACAATCTTGTCGGAGGCTCCCAAGTGACACCTAGCCAATCTAGGAGACACCACTCTCCAAGAAGTAACAAATGGTGTGTTGATGATGAACTCCTTGCTCTTGTGCTTCAAATGATAGTCTCCCCAACACTCAACTCTCTCTCATGGGATTTGGATTTGGTGGAAAGAAGATTTGAGTGGAAAGCAACTTGGGGAAGGCTAGAGATCAAGATTCATATGGTAGGAATGGAATATCTTGGTCTCAACACAAGGGTAGGTGGTTCTCTCTCAGAACATATGAGTTGTAAGTGTAGATGTGTTCTGATGGCTCTCTCCACGAATGAAGAGGAGGTGGAGGGGTATATATAGCCTCCACACAAAATCCAACCGTTACACACAATTTACCAATCTCGGTGGGACCGAATCAACAAAATCGGTCGGACCGAAATAGTAAACCTAGTGACCGTTAGAGATTTTCGGTGGGACTGACATGCAACTCGGTAGGACCGATATGGTTAGGGTTAGGGCATAACGTAATCTCGGTGAGACCGATTACACAAACTCGGTGAGACCGATTTGGTAATTAGCTAACCAGAGAGTTGGTCAGGTAAACTCGGTGGGACCGATTCGCTCTTTCGGTGAGACCGAAAAGTTATAAAAGGGAAACAGAGAGTTTACATTGCAATCTCGGTGGGACCAATTTGCTCTTTCGGTGAGACCGAAAAGTTACAAAAGGGAAACAGAGAAATTGCAACCCCATCTCGATGAGACCGAGATCCCTATCGGTAGAACCGATTTGCTAGGGTTTGGCAGTGGCTTATGACAAGTGAAACTCAGTGGCGCCGGATGGAAAGAATCGGTAGGACCGAGTTTTGCTTGGAGTTTAGGTCATTTGTGGATATGGAAAGTAGTTGAGGATTTTGGAGCATATCATTAAGCACATGAAGCAAAAGGCTCATTAAGCAACACCTCATCCCTCCTTGATAGTATTGGCTTTTCCTATGGACTCAATGTGATCTTGGATCACTAAAATGTAAAATGAAGAGTCTTGAGCTTGAAGCTTTGTCCAATTTCACCATCCATGCCATGCCAATCATTGAGCTTTCCTGAAATAATTATCTTGGAATAGCATTAGCTCAATGAGCTATATGTTGTTATGAATTACCAAAACCACCTAGGGATAGTTGGAATTTCACATGCGCATAGTGCTTTGTTTTTGATGGCTTGTAGATTTTTGCAATAAGTATGTGAGTTCTTTATGACTAATGTTGAGTCCATGGATTATACGCACTCTCACCCTTCCATCATTGCTAGCCTCTTCGCTACCATGCATTGCCCTTTCTCACATTGAGAGTTGGTGCAAACTTCGGCGGTGCATCCAAACCCCGTGATATGATACGCTCTTTCACACATAAACCTCCTTATATCTTCCTCAAAACAGCCACCATACCTACCTATTATGGCATTTCCATAGCCATTCCGAGATATATTGCCATGCAACTTTCTACCATATCGTAATTCATGACACATTCATCATTGTCATATTGCTTAGCATGATCATGTAGTTGACATAGTATTTGTGGATTCTTTCATACATGTCACTCTTGATTCATTGCATATCCCGGTACACCGCCGGAGGCATTCATATATAGTCATACTTTGTTCTAGTATCGAGTTGTAAATAAATAGAAGTGTGATGATCATCATTTAATAGAGCATTGTCCCAATAAAAAAGAGAAAGGCCAAAGAAAAAAAAAGGCCCAAGAAAAATTAAAATGGGGCAATGCTACTATCCTTTTTTCCACACTTGTGCTTCAAAGTAGCACCATAATCTTCATGATAGAGAGTCTCTTGTTTTGTCACTTTCATATACTAGTGAGAATTTTTCATTATAGAACTTGGCTTGTATATTCCAACGATGGACTTCCTCAAATGCCCTATGTCTTCATGAGCAAGCAAGTTGTATGCACACCCACTTAGTTTCTTTTGTTGAGCTTTCATACATTTATAGCTCTAGTGCATCCGTTGCATGGCAATCCCTACTCCTTGCATTGACATCAATTGATGGGCATCTCCCTAGCCCGTTGATTAGCCGCGTCAATGTAAGACTTTCCCCATTTTTGTCTTCTCCACACAACCCCCATCATCATATTCTATTCCACACATAGTGCTATATCCATGGCTCACGCTCATGTATTGCGTGAAAGTTGAAAAAAGTTTGACATTACTAAAGTATGAAACAGTTGCTTGGCTTGTCATCGGGGTTGTGCAAACTATATGATTTTGTAGGGATGAACTTTCTATGGCCATGTTATTTTGAGAAGACATAATTTCTTAGTTATTATGCTTGAAGTATTATTATTTTTATGTCAATATGAACTTTTGTCTTGAATCTTTCGGATATGAATATTCATACCACAATTAAGGAGAATTCCATTGAAATTATGCCAAGTAGCACTCCGCATCAAAAATTCTCTTTTTATCATTTACCTACTCGAGGACGAGCGGGAATTAAGCTTGGGGATGCCTGATACGTCTCCAAAGTATCTATAATTTTTGATTGCTCCATGCTATATTATCTACGATTTTGGACCATATTGGGCTTTATTTTCCACTTTTATATTATTTTTGAGAGTAACCTATTAACCGGAGGCCCAACCCAGAATTGCTGTTTTTTGACTATTTCAGAGTTTCGAAGAAACGAAATATCAAATGGAGTCCAAACGGAATGAAACCTTCGGGAACGTGATTTTCTCACCGAATATGACCCAGGAGACTTGGACCCTACGCCAAGGAAGCTTCGAGGTGGGCACGAGGTAGGGGGGCGCGCCCACCCCCCTAGGGCGTGCCCCCCACCCTCGTGGGGCACACGAAGCTCCACCGACGTACTTCTTCCTCCTATATATACCTACGTACCCCCAAACGATCAGATACGGAGCCAAAAACCTAATTCCACCGCCGCAACTTTCTGTATCCACGAGATCCCATCTTGGGGCCTGTTCTGGAGCTCCGCCGGAAGGGGAATCCACCATGGAGGGCTTCTACATCATCATAGCCCCTCCGATGAAGTGTGAGTAGTTTACCTCAGACCTTCGGGTCCATAGTTAGTAGCTAGATGGCTTCTTCTCTCTTTTTGGATCTCAATACAATGTTCTCCCCCTCTCTCGTGGATATCTATTCGATGTAATCTTATTTTTGCGGTGCATTTGTTGAGACCGATGAATTGTGGGTTTATGATCAAGATTATCTATGAACAATATTTGAATCTCCTCATAATTCATTTATGTATGATTAGTTATATTTGCAAGTCTCTTCGAATTATGAGTTTGGTTTGGCCTACTAGATTGGTTTTCCTTGCAATGGGAGAAGTGCTTAGCTTTGGGTTCAATCTTGCGGTGTCCTTTCCCAGTGACAGTAGAGGCAGCAAGGCATGTATTGTATTGTTGCCATCGAGGATAACAAGATGGGGTTTTTATCATATTGCATGAATTTATCCCTCTACATCATGTCATCTTGCTTAAGGCGTTACTCTGTTTTCTTGAACTTAATACTCTAGATGCATGCTGGATAGCGGTCGATGAGTGGAGTAATAGTAGTAGATGCAGGCAGGAGTCGATCTACTTGTCTCGGACGTGATGCATATATACATGATCATTGTCGGATTTAGGGTTCCGGCAGACCCTTAAGGTTCGAACTCTGGGGTGCGCGCGGAGATTATGCCATCTACCTCTCTGTCTCGCAAGGATCTAAACTACCAAAAGAACAGCACAAGAGACACAGGGTTTATACTGGTTCGGGCCACCGATGTGGTGTAATACCCTACTCCAGTGTGGTGTGTGGATTGCCTCTTGGGCTGATGATGATGACGAACAATACAAAGGAAGAACAGCCTCGCGAGGGCGTGTTCTTGCTGGGCGATGAACTACTAGGGGAGTTCAGCCGCCCTTCTCTCTCTTTCTCTGCTTGTTCTCTGCTTGCCCTGAATACTCCTCGATCTCTAGATGGCGCCCTCCTACCCTGGGGGTGGCTAGTCCTATTTATAGGCAAAGGCCCTGGGCCTCTTCCCAAATATTGAGCGGGAAGGGCACCAACAATTGGCCAATTTGAAGGGGAACATCTGGTACACTTATCCTGACCAAAGTTGGTCCTTGCCTGCCAAAGGCCCTGTAGTGACGCCGTTCTGGGCTCCACGATGAGCTCATTCCCACCGTTGGACTGGTCTTGGTCTCGTTGCACCGAAATGGGTGCCTTTGCTTGATCCCCTCGCCTGCGCTTGCCCCCTTTGCACCAAAGAGGAAAGGGAGGACACTGCGCGGTCTGGTGCCCGCCTGGCACCCTGGGTCGTCATGGCTTGCGTCATGGGCACCTCGCGAGGTACCCTGCCTTGATCTCTCCGCCTCCTCGTGAGCCATCCTGAGGAGGCCGCGCCTGAGGAAGCGCCGTGTCGTCCGCCCCGCGAGGCTTGGCCCCTCGCGAGGGTCTTGAGTCTTGTGTTGATGAAGATGAGCCGCGCTGGGCCCCCATTTGAGCCACGCCACAGGCCGCAGGCAGGCAAGTCTGGGGACCCCCATTCCCAGAACGCTGACAGTAGCCCCCGGGCCCAAGGCGTGCATGGACTTGGCCATGCCGAGAGGCGAAAGGGTAAGGGCGAAGCGCCGTGGGCCCTAACAGCCTGCGGCCTTGGGCGCCGCGTGGCGGTTGATTGGACGTGGGCGCCTCCACTTCCCCATGACGCCTTGATGGTCGTGCGGATTGGACAAGTCCCTGCATGCAAATCGTGTCGTGATTACCTGTGATCGTGGTGGCCGACGGTTGGCCTCCGCCGGCTTATAAGTACGGCACCGCGCATGCCCTTCCAGTCCATCTCTTCCTGTCTTCTCCTTCGCCTTGATTATTGCTCCTTCTCAACGTGATGGCCCCGATTCGCCGGTTTTCTACAGCGAAGAAGGGAAAGGCTCTCCAAGAAGAGCCAGACCCGCTCCCGCCGAAGAAGCGACTTGCTCTTCGCAGCCGAGACGAAGGAGACCACCAGGTGGTGTCAAGGCCTTGGTACGAGCGGCCTCCGCCGGGGTTTACGCTTCCCTTGTTTGCCCACGTCGAGGGCCTCGGAGGGGGCGACATCGATCCCAGCGGCAGGCGCAGCCGCCGCCGGGTCACGAAGGTGTGGGTCGCTCCGCCTGGAGTCCACGACGAGGGCTCCTCCCGCGAGCTCGTGCTCCACGCCGCCATGCCTCCGCGAACTTGGATTCACTTTCCTCCCTTCTTCGCCTCCGTCTTCCCATAGGGAAGACTCCTGGAGTTATGGCTGCATCACGCGGACTGCAGCACCCCTGCGACCGAGGCAGAGGTCGCGATCCTTGCCTCGGGCGAGGTCTTCATGACCCGCGGCTGGGGCGAGATCGCTCGGGGTTGCAGAGCAAGGGACGCCCTCACGATCCACCTGGAGTATGATGGCGCTTCGGTGATGTTCTTCAAGGTCTTCGACGCGAGCGGGCGTCGGCTGGAATGCTGCCCCAGGAGAGGTGGCTAGGACCCTGCCGCGGTGAGGGCCGGGCCCGCCGACCGCTCCCTGGGCAGCTCCACAAGCGACGGGAGCGCCGGAGGATCCAGCGACCCCAGCGAGGTCTTCACGACTCCTGAGACGAGCGACGACAGCTACGAGCCCGCGAGCCAGCGCCGCTCCCGGAGCAGGGCGGGCTCGCTCGGCCGCCGCCGACTCTGATCTGGATGGGGTTGGCGCTGGTGTCTGACGGCCCACTGTTGATGATGGCATCGTCTGCAGGGGCACGTGTAGATAGCATCCCTTAGGATCCGTCTCCTGCAAGGAATCATACTGCGCCCCGTGGGGGCTTGTAAGGTGTATGTGATCCTTTCTGTTAATATGTGACTTTTGCTACGGAACTGTGCGAGTCGTTAATTCCATCGTGGCTTAGTCTTCCCTTTCGAACCTCGCGAGGGCTCGGTGCTCTGCGTCGACAGGTCCCGGTCCCAAGGCGGCGTCAGTCGTCGTTGGTATGCCAGGTCGCGATGCCGTGGTCAAGGCCAGGAGGTGAGCGACCCGGGGTCCGGTGAGAGCCCCTGAGTCGCGATGCTCAGGAGGTCCCCTTTGGCGCCCAAGCAGCCGTCGCTCGGTGAGAAAGGGGGGTGACGTCGCTTGTACGGAATTGCGTTAGGTGCGGGGGTGATGTTACGGTAGCCGGTGTTTTCGGGTGGCGACTTATCTTGTTAATCAGGGGTTACTCTGGGTGTATCGCCGGATCTGCGCGGCAGCTGGAGCGGAGCTGCTTGACGAGGTCCCCGCGTGCCCCTTCCCCCTCGCCTTTGCTCCCCTTTCTGCCCTACGTCCTCGGGTCCCGGCCTTCGAGCTTGTCTCAGTCGTCGCTGGTATGCCAGGTCGCGATGCCGTGGACAAGGCCAGAGGGTGAGGGCTGGAATGCCGGTAAGAGCCCTGAGTCATGATGCTCAGGCGCCCCCCCCCCTTTAACGCGCAAGCGGTTCGCGCGGATGAGGATGAAGAGAGCTCCGCGAGGGCCTCGGCTCGCACAATTCTTTCAGCGGATCCTGCAAGCTCATCACAGAAGGAGAAAAAAGGGTTGCCACGATGGCTATCAGTCGGCCGTTAGTCACTTTAGTTGGCGTAGGTGAGGTGTACATGAGCACCCATGAGCCAGCGTGGGACTCACGGGGCCCTACCTCTAGGCGGGTTGCGCCTGGCATTGGGTCGTATCTTGAATTGTGTTCCTGCAAAATTCGGTTAGATGCCGGTACTCTACGTCCTCGGGTCCCGGCCCTCGAGCTTGTCTCAACCGTCGCTGGTATGCCAGGTCGCGATGCTGTGGACAAGGCCAAAGGGTGAGGGCTGAAGAGCCGGTAAGAGCCCTGAGTCGCGATGCTCAGGCACCCCCCCCCCCCCCCGCTTTAACGCGCAAGTGGTCGACATGGAGAAGAAGAGGTGCCGTGGACAGGCATTAGGTGATCAAGCATGATAGGCAAACGCATAGTTGGAAATAAACGCGAGGGAGATACACGCCGCTGGGCCTAGCCCGAGCGGCTTGGGGATGATGCAGCCTGAGAGGCGCCCCCAACAAAGCAAGCTAATGACCGAAAAATAAAAAGGGATACATGCCGCAGGGACGGTCCCATGCGGCCTGGGAGTGATGCAGCGCTGGGAGGGTGCTCCCAGCTGGAAATGAAGCTTGAAAGATGTCACCTGATGATGTTGAGGACGAAGGGGTGTTGGTGCAGCAGACTCGGTGGGCTGCGGAAGCCGATCCTCACGAGCCCCCAGGCCCAGGGGCCTCAGGAGGCTCCGGAGGCGCTGGTGGCTCCTCGCGAATCATCTCTATCTCCGCCAGGGCTGCGGAACGCCTGTCTTCCTAAGTCTCCATGATGCCCCTCATGAGGCGCTGGTACGCAGCAGCCACGCTCGGCAAGCCGTAAGGCAGGCGAACATAGTTGTGGGGTGGACCTCCACAACGCCCCACTTGCGAGGGCCAGAGGCACTCCATCGTGGCGATCTGATTGAGCCCTGGTATGTCGATGTAGACGCGCAACCCACCATCCTCGTCTGGATGGGGAGCCACAGCCGGTAGACGACGGCAACCTCTCATGGTCCTTGACTCCTGTAGTTCTTGAGTGACCTTGTTAACAAACTCCTGCTGGTCTGACTCTGCTTGCCTTGCTCCTTCTTGAGGGAAACGTGCTTCGAAGCACGCCTCCACGTGGTGCCCAAGCGCCTCCCTCGTGACCCTGGCTAGGTCGGTGGCCCTCAAGGTGAGAGCCCTCGAGCCCTGCCTGAGGAGGGCGCCGGGCGCGCTTTCCCATGCGATGGAAGGAGGGTCCCCCTGGGCAGGCACGGGCCCTGAAGGGCCTGCCTCCTGAGGGGCTGAGCCTGACGACGTCTTCTTCTTCTTGGGTGTGGTCTCGGGAAGCCTCCTGCTTCCGTGATCTGGGTCTTCTAGCGACGCGGCCTGAAAGGCTCGCTCCAGGGAACACACTGCATCCTTCTCTTCACATGGCACCGTGATGACGCCGCCACTCCCTGGCATCTTGAGGACATTGTAGCCGTGGTGAGTTACGGCCATGAACTTGGCCAGCACTAGGTACCCGAGGATGGCGTTGTACGGCAGGCGGATGTGGGCGACGTCAAAGTCGATGAGCTCGGTGCGGTAGTTGCTGCGGGCCCCGAAGGTGACAGGGAGGCGGACCTGCCCGATCGGGATTGTGGAACCGTCGGTGACTCTGGAGAAAGGCTTGGTTGGCTGAAGCTGGTCGTATGGCACTTGGAGGTTGTTGAATGTTTCCACGAATAGGACGTTGAGCCCTGCTCCACCATCGATGAGGGTCCTGGTGACCAGTACGTTGCTGATGACTGGGGAGCAGAGCATCGGGAGGACCCCGGCTGTGGCCGCGCACTTGAGCTGATCTGCTGAGCTGAACGTGATGGCGCACGCCGACCACCTGAGGGGGCGCGTTGCTTCGAGCTTGGGGAGGACTGCATTCACTTCACGGGCAAACTGCTTGAAGATGCGTTGAGAGGCCGGGGCTTGAGCTCCGCCCAGGATGCAGGCGATTGCGCGCGGCTCCTGGAAGCCCCCAGCCCCCTCGTCTTGATGGCAGTCTTCGTTCCTCCTTGGCTGAGGCGGCAGAGAAGGGAGGCCTGCGTTACCATGAGGGCGATCCTCACGAGGTTGATCCCTCCAGTCCCCCTCGCGAGGCAGGTCCCGCCAGCGGTCCTCGCGAGATTGGTCGCGCCACCCTTGGCGCGGGCCGCGATCTTCCCAGCGTCCTGGGTTTCTTCCTCCTCCTCGGCCGTAGCCCCGGTCAGCGCAGTCAGGGCGACGGCCGATCCTTCCTTCTCGCACGGCGCGGAGTTCTTGACATTCGTTGGTGTTGTGGGTGTGGAGGTCGTGGTACACACAGTACCGGCTACCCCTGGAGGATTCGGGCAGATCCTTGCCCCGCTTGGTGTCCGGTTCTGCTGCGAGTACAACAGCCCCCTTGAGCTTCACGTCCTTGGCCTTGGGCTTCTTCTCTTCTGAGTCTGCGGCGGGCAGCTCGAGGAGGGAGAGACGTCCCTCCTCAGCCCTGGCGCACTTGGTCGCCAAGTTGAACAACTCCAGGGAGGTGCAGAGGTCTTCATGCATCGCTAGCTCCTCCTTCATCTTGATGTCGCGCACGCCATCGGAGAAGGCCGAGATGATGGCTTCCTAGGAAACCTTGGGGATCTTGAGGCGCGCACTGTTGAAGCGCTGGATGTACTTTTGCAAGGTTTCCCCAGGTTGCTGCTTGATGCGGCGCATGTCGCTCATGGCGGGCGGCCGGTCGCGAGTACCTTGGAAGTTGGCGATTAAGCGGGTGCGCATCTGGTCCCAGGAGGAGATCGTGCCTGGAGCCAGATTCAGGAGCCAGGTGCGAGCTCCTTCCTTCAACGCCATGGGAAACCAGTTCGCCATGACCTTTTCATCCCCGCTGGCAGCTTCGATGCCCAGCTCGTAGAGCTGGAGGAACTCTGCGGGATCAGTCGTGCCGTCGTAGCGAGGAGGCAGGTCTGGCTTGAACTTGCTGGGCCACGCGACGCTACGCAGCTCAGTGGTGTAGCCGCGGCAGCCTGCGGTGGCCACGGGAGGCTTCGGTTGTGGGAGAGCTTGGCCTTGCGGGTCCCCTTGCGCTACAGCTGGGAGCAGCGCGGGGTCTTGACGTGCCGGAGTTGGAGCAGGGTCGCGGCGAGCCGGAGCATGAAGCGCTCGGGCAGCCTCCTGCGGTCGAGGGACTTCTTGGCAGCTCCGTTCTTGCTGAGCTGGAGCCTGACGGAGCGGGTTCCGCCCAGGGGCCATGCGCCTTGGAGCCATGGCGTCTTCTTGGAGTGGAGGTGGCTGGTACGCCCCCGGAGCTTCATGGCCTGCAAGGGGCGGAGTGCGGCGCAGCGGAGCGGACGGTGCAGGAGAGCCCCCTGCGGCGCGGACGAGCTCAGCGACGCGGTCGAGCCACTCTTCGTAGACGTCGTCGACGGGACGGTAGCGCAGGAGCTCGTTTGCCGTGATGAGCGCAGCTCGAGCCTCCAAGGGCGCGCGGAGCGCGTGGGACGAAGAGCCAGCTGGCGTGAGCGACGGAGTAGCGGTGCGGCCGTCTCGCCGCACGGACGGGTGCTGAGACGACGCCTGCTGCTCGTTCCCCGCCGGGCCGGTGGCGGCGTTGACGGCGGGCGATGGGGAACGACGAGGACGCCCACCGACGGGAGCCGTCTGGGCGACGCGGGAAGCGATGGCGGCCCGGCGCTCGGCGCGGGCCCGACGAGCGTCAGACATGGACGCGATGGTCGGAGGAGAACGAAGCGGTGGAAGACAAATTCTGGCGCACCCCTACCTGGCACGCCAAATGTCGGATTTAGGGTTCTGGCAGACCCTTAAGGTTCGAACTCTGGGGTGCGCGCGGAGATTATGCCATCTACCTCTCCGTCTCGCAAGGATCTAAACTACCGAAAGAACAGCACAAGAGACACAGGGTTTATACTGGTTCGGGCCACCGATGTGGTGTAATACCCTACTCCAGTGTGGTGTGTGGATTGCCTCTTGGGCTGATGATGATGACGAACAATACAAAGGAAGAACAGCCTCGCGAGGGCGTGTTCTTGCTGGGGCGATGAACTGCTAGGGGAGTTCAGCCGCCCTTCTCTCTCTTTCTCTGCTTGTTCTCTGCTTGCCCTGAATACTCCTCGATCTCTAGATGCCGCCCTCCTACCTTGGGGGTGGCTAGTCCTATTTATAGGCAAAGGCCCTGGGCCTCTTCCCAAATATTGAGCGGGAAGGGCGCCAACAATTGGACAATTTGAAGGGGAACATCTGGTACACTTATCCTGACCAAAGTTGGTCCTCGCCTGCCAAAGGCCCTGTGGTGACGCCGTTCTGGGCTCCACGATGAGCTCATTCCCACCGTTGGACTGGTCTTGGTCTCGTTGCACCGAAATGGGTGCCTTTGCTTGATCCCCTTGCCTGCGCATGCCCCCTTTGCACCAAAGAGGAAAGGGAGGACACTGCGCGGTCTGGCGCCCGCCTGGCACCCTGGGTTGTCATGGCTTGCGTCATGGGCACCTCGCGAGGTACCCTGCCTTGATCTCTCCGCCTCCTCGTGAGCCAGCCTGAGGAGGCCGCGCCTGAGGAAGCGCCGTGTCGTCTGCCCCGCGAGGCTTGGCCCCTCGCGAGGGTCTTGAGTCTTGTGTTGATGAAGATGGGCCGCGCTGGGCCCCCATTTGAGCCACACCGCAGGCCGCGGGCAGGCAAGTCTAGGGACCCCCCGTTCCCAGAACGCCGACAATCATACCTAGATATTCTCATAACTATGCTCAATTCTGTCAATTGCTCAACAATAATTCGTTCACCCACCGTAAATTACTTATGCTCTTGAGAGAAGCCACTAGTGAAATCTATGGCCCCCGGGTCTATCTTCATCATATTAATCTTCCATCACTTTATTATTGCTTTGCTTTTTTACTTTGCTTTTTATTTAACTTTGCCTATTTATACCAAAAATATTATCTATCAGATCTCACTCTCGTAAGTGACCGTGAAGGGATTGACAACCCCTATTCGCGTTGGTTGCGAGGAGTTATTTGCTTTGTGTAGGTACGAGGGACTCACGCATAGCCTCCTACTAGATTGATACCTTGGTTCTCAAAAACTGAGGGAAATACTTACGCTACATTGCTACATCATCCTTTCCTCTTCCGGGAAATCCAACGCAGTGGTCAAGAGGTAGCAATGGCAACAATACAATACGTGCCTCGCTACCCCTACTATGTCACTAGGTGAGGACACCGCAAGATTGAACCCAAAACTAAGCACCTCTCCCATTGCAACAAGAACCAATCTAGTTGGCCAAACCAAACCGATAATTTGAAGAGAAATACAAAGATATCTGATCATGCATATAAGAATTCAGAAAAGACTCAAATAATATTCATAGATAATCCAATAATAAATCCGATTTTCATTGGATCTCAACAAACACACCCCAAAAGAATATTACATCGGACAGAAATCCAAGAACATCAAGGAGAACATGGTATTGAAGATCACAGAGAGAGAAGAAGCAATCTAGCTACTAGCTATGGACCCGTAGGTCTATGGTAAACTACTCACGCTTCATCGAAAGGACAATATAGTTGATGTAGATGCCCTCCATGATCGAATCCCCCTCTGGGAGGGTTCCGGAAAAGGCCCCAAGATGGGATCTCATGGGAACAGAGGCTTGCGGCGGTGGAGAAGTATTTTTGTGGATGCTTCTGGTCGTTAGGGAATATTTGGGAATTTATAGAGCAAGAATTAGGTTGGAGGAGTCCCGTGGGGCCCACAAGCCAGGGGCTCAGCCTGTGCATTCGGTTTTTTTGGTTTGATTCGGTTCGATTTATACGGTTTTCGGTTTATATGGTTTTTATACTTCGGTTTATACGGTTTTATACGGAGATACGGTTCGGTTTCGGTTGTAGCCGTTTGCTTTCGGTTTGGTTTCGGTAATAACCAAATTAACCAAAGTTGTCGCGAATTTTTGAATGAACAACAAATATTTTTTGTCACATGATTTGGTCTGTGCATGTAGCCATGTACGTAAGACTTTTCTTATAAGAAATGCCTACGTAGATTAGATCATTATTAGATGGCAGTGGCACACATCATTTTGGTCCTAGGCATTACAGCAAGTTTGAGGATTAGGCAAGTTTTAAATTACGTGAGGGAGCAAGAAAAGAAAGAAAATAGTTTGACCCACGAGCCACGAGCGACTCCAGCGGCCGGCTAGCCTTTCTTTTAGGCAAGCTAGCTCCAACGTGCGCCAGAAGCCCAGAACTGGTTGTATGGGCTGGATAGTTGAGGCCCAAGAAAGCAAAACGAAGTGCCAGGTGCTCACTGTTCAGGTCGTTGGCTTGTCTCTGCAAAGTTTAGTACCACCTCGCGTATGGAGCTGAAGCGCGGTGAGCACAAGGCTATAAAAGGAGGGGTGGCTCTGGTTTTAGCTAAATATCTTCACACTATGAAGGTTCTATCGGTTTAATTCAGTTTAACCGAAAACCGTCGGTTTCTAACTGAAAAACCCGAAGGCTATATGGTTTTCAAAAGTGAAAACTGAAACTAAAACCAAAACCTTAAAAAACCGAATTTCCGTTCGGTTTTGTTTTTTTCGGTTTGGTTTTTGGTTTTCGGTTCGGATTTGCACAGGCTGACCAGGGGCACCCTCCTAGGGCGCGCCCTGAGGGCTTGTGAAGCCATCAGGACTCTTCTGGCACCCTCTCCAAGCTCCGTGGATGTCTTCTGGTCCAAGAAAAATCATCGCAAAAGTTTTATTCTGTTTGGACTCCATTTGATATTCCTTTTCTATAAAACTCAAAAACAAGGAAATAATAGAAACTGGCACTAGGCTCTAGGTTAACAAGTGAGTCCCAAACATCCAAAACAGATAATATAATATCATGGAACAATAAAAAATTATAGATACGTTGCAGACGTATCATCGCATATGGGATAACTTAGCTTGGCGAGCTTTCGGTCCGTGGCGGTCCTTTCATCCTGAGGACGAGCTTCTGTGGTGCTTTTGATCTTGCGCGTGTTCCCTGTTCTGTAAGGAATTAAGATAAGCCCCACTTGGGGTGCGTGAGGAAACTGATGCCCATCATATTTCAAAAAAATGCCAGCCATGTTGGGCTACGCCCCTCTCCTTGTACTCCTCTGCGAGGTTTGTCGTAACTAAGCAAACAAGATTGCAAACAAAAACAGATCCGACAAGAAAAAAAGGCGAACGAAAAAGAGGGCGAATAAAACGGCAAATTTTGTGAAGTGGGGGAGATGAAAACGATAGGCAAATGGCAAATAATGTAAATTGCAAGGAGATGAAATTTGTGATTAGGAACCTGATAGACGTTGATGATGTCTCCCCGGCAACGATGCCAGAAATTCCTTTTGATGTCGCTTGAAACTGCGTTGGTATTTCCCCAAAGAGGAAGGGATGATGCAGTACAGCTACGGTAGGTATTTCCCGCAGTTATGAAACCAAGGTATCAATCCAGTAGGAGAACCAAGAAACACTATGTAAACGGTACCAGCACACAAAGAACAAATACTTGCAACCCGACGCGTATGAGGGGTTGTCAATCCCTCTTCGGGTAACGGCGCCAGATATTGTCAAGCTGACAGGATAAATATTATGGTAGATTGGATAAATATATCTTGATAAAACGTGAAATAAAATATGCAAATAAAAAGTGCAGCAAGGTATTTTTGGGGTTTTGGAATAATATATCTAAAAACAAAAGCAAATAAAAATATATCTCAAAGGCAAATAATAGATCGGAAAGCAAATATGATAAAGAATAGACCTGGGGGACGTAGATTTCACTAGTGGCTTCTCTCAAAACAAATTAATGTTGGGCAATTGATAAAAAGATCAAATAATTATGACGATATCCAAGGCAATGATCAATATATATGCATCACGTCCAAGATTAGTAGACCGACTCCTGCCTGCATCTACTACTATTACTCCACACATCGACCGCTATCCAACATGCATATAGTGTATTAAGTTCATGGAGAAACGGAGCAATGCAATAAGAACGATGACATGATGTAGACAAGATCTATTCATGTAGGAATAGCCCCCATCTTGTCCTTAATAGCAACGATACATGCGTGTCTTGCTGCCCTTCTGTCACTGGGAAAGAACACCACAAGATCGAACCCATCACAAAGCACCTCTTCCCATGGCAAGAAAAATCGATCTAGTTGGCCTAACTACACCAAAGATTCAAAGAAGAAATATAAGGCCATAAATAATCATGCATATAAGAGATCAAAGAAGACTCAAATAATATTCATGGATATAGATCTGATCATAAACTCAAAGTTCATCAGATCCCAACAAACACACCGCAAAAAGAGTTACATCAAATAGATCTCCAAGAGATCATTGTATTGAGAATCAAAAGAGAGAGAGGAAGCCATCTAGCTATTGCCTACAGACCCGTAGGTCCATGGTGTACTACTCACGCATCATCGGAGAGGCACCAATGAGGATGATGAACCCCTCCGTGATTGTGTTTAGATTGGATCTCATGGTTCTGGAACTTGCGGCAGCTGGAATTGTGTTTCGTCAACTCCCCCAGGGTTTCTGAAATATTTGGGAATTTATAGGGCGAAGTGGCGGTGCAGGAGGTCACCGAGGTGGGCACAACCCACCTGGGCACGCCTGGACCTCCTAGCACGCCCAGGTGTCTTGTGCTCACCTTGGGCCTCCCCTCTGGTACTTCTTTGGCCCACTGGGTGTCTTCTGGTCCAGAAAAATCTCCAAAAAGGTTCGCTACCTTTGGACTCCATTTGGTACTGATATTCTGCAAAGTAAAAAACAAGCAAAAAACAACAACTAGCACTGGGCACTATGTCAATAGGTTAGTCCCAAAAAATGATATAAAGTTGCTACAAAATGATTGTAAAACATCCAAGAATGATAATATAACGGCATGGAACAATAAAAAATTATAGATATATTGGAGACGTATCAATTCTCCATCAATTTTCAACTCATTTGGAGATGTTCAGAAAAAAGCCTTCGATATAGCCCTTTCTGGTCCAGAATTCCAGCTGTTGGCAATCTCTCTCTTCATGTGAAACTTGCAAAATAAGAGAGAAAAGGCATGTGAATTGTATTATAAAGTGAAATAACAATCCATAATGCAATAAATATTAACATAAAAACATGATGCAAAATGGACGTATCACAAGGTAGCCACCAGGATTTGAACACCCTCATTTTCCTAACAGAGTTTTTAGGTTGAAAAAGGCTCTCTATAGGCTGAAGCAAGCCTCTCGGGCTTGGGTTGATACACTGAAGAATTTCCTACTTGACAAAGGGTTCAAGCCTAGATCCACGAATTCCACTCTATTCACGTGTGCTTTTGATGGTGATCTTTTCATGGGTCAAATTGATGTGGATGATATTATTTTTGGCTATACTAACAATGCTTGCAGCATGGAATTCGGGTGAATGATGTCCAAGAAATATAAGATGTGTCCATGATGGGTGAACTCTAGTTCTTTCTCGATTGCAAATTCATCAATAGGACCATGGAATTTTTATATCTCAAGAAAAAATATCCGAGGAATTGTGTGAAGAAGTACAAAATGCAAGATTGTAACAATAAGGGCTACAAAACTCTTATGTCTACAAATGGTAAGCTAGATGCATATGTGTACGATAAAGATTATGATCAGAAAGTTTTTTGTTCTATGACTGGTTCTTTGCTCTACCTATGTGCATCCATACTTGACATTATGTTGAGTGTTTGTATGTGCGCCCGTTTCCAAGCTACATCGAAAGAATCACACCACCAAGTGATCAAGCATATTATGAGATATTTGGCTCACACCCCCACCTTAGGTTCATGGTATCCTAAGGGAGCATAGTTTGATCTCATCGGATATTCAAACTCAGAATATGTAGGTGACCAGGTTGACAGTAAATCTACTTTGGGGACATGTCATTTCCCTGGTAGATCTTTGGTGTGTTGGTCGTCAAGGAATCAAAATTTTGTCTTGTTATCTATGACTGAGGTCGAATATATTGTTGCTAGTGCATGTTGCACTCAATTATTGTGGATGAAGCAGACTCTGAAGGATTAGGCATCAAGGTCAATAAGATCCCTTTACTCTGCGGAAATGAGAGTGTGATCAAAATTGCACACAATCCTATGCAACACTCTTGCACCAAGCATACTGAGATCCGAGATCATTTCCTTCGCGGTCATGTTGCTCGAGAGGATATTGTTATCAGTCATGTCAAGACCGAGGAAAATCTTGCTGATATGTTCACCAAGCTCTTTATGAGAAAATATTATGTGTGTTACGGTGTGAGCTAAATATCCTAGTTTCGCAAATGTGCAGTAAGTTGGATTCGGCACCCGTACCAACACTTCCACATCTTAGAAGGAATGGCTGCATAACACTCGTAGAGTTTGAAAACAAATGATTTCTTCTTTCGAAGAGTGAATATAGCTACAGAGTGCCACAACAAATTGTGAGATGCTCGGGGTTATACAGTTCTTACACGGTGGGTCACGCCGCCACAACTTTTTTGTTGTGTTCTCCTTCGTTGATATTTCTGTTCGTCTGAATGTACTTCACTCATAGCTTTTCTATCGTGTGTTTGTATTCTTTGTGTGAGTGAAATACCTAGGACCATGTTTTCTCCCTATTCTATCTCTTCTATGTCTATGCTGATCTGTTACGAATGCATAGATTCATCTGGTTTTGAATCTTTATCTAGTGTCCTTGTCCATGATAAAGTTTCATTTTGAACTAAATAACTTCTGGCGAAAGCCGTCCAAAATTTAGGGTTTTCCTCTCATGTTAGGACCGCGTCTTTTGTTATAGTTGTCGTGTGCTCTTCTCCAACCGCCCTCCCATCATGGTTGTTGAATTACAAACGTCCTCTGACTATTGTCGCCCGATCAGATTCATCGGGTGCGGTTAATCCTCCTCGCATATAAAAGCTCTGCCACACCCTCCTCCTCATCTCGTTCGCAACGTCACTCCGCCATCTCCACTTTTCAAAACCCTCAAAATGATCCACCTCGATCTCAATGACGACGACCTTCTTTGATGCTTTGCTGCCAAAAAGAGGCCGCCGGAGTTGTTCATCGCTGCTGTGCTTGATCCCCTTCACCGTGTGATACGTCCATTTTGCATCATGCTTTTATATTGACATTTATTGCATTATGGGTGGAAGATCGTGGATGTCGCCTAGAGGGGGGTGAATAGGCGCTTTAAAATAATTACGGTTTAGGCTTGAACAAATGCGGAATAAACCTAGCGGTTAATTTGTCAAGCACAAAACCTACAACAACTAGGCTCACCTGTGTGCACCAACAACTTATGCTAAGCAAGATAAACTACTAGGTGATAGCAAGATATATGACAAGAAACAATATGGCTATCACAAAGTAAAGTGCATAAGTAAAGGGCTTGGGTAAGAGATAACCGAGGCACGCGGAGACGACGATGTATCCCGAAGTTCACACCCTTGCGGATGCTAATCTCCGTTTGGAGCGGTGTGGAGGCACAATGCTCCCCAAGAAGCCACTAGGGCCACCGTAATCTCCTCACGCCCTCGCACAATGCAAGACGCCGTGATTCCACTAAGGGACCCTTGAGGGCGGTCACCGAACCCGTACAAATGGCAACCCTTGGGGGAGGTCACCGAACCCGTACACTTTGGCAACCCTTGGGGGCGGTCACCGGTACCCGTCAAATTGCTCGGGGCGATCTCCACAACCTAATTGGAGACCCCGAAGCTTTCCCGGAGCTTTACACCACAATGATTGAGCTCCGAACACCACCAACCGTCTAGGGCGCCAAGGCACCCAAGAGGAACAAGCTCTAGGGTGCCCAAACACCCAAGAGTAATAAGCTTCTCAAACTTCACTTCCACGTATCACCGTGGAGAACTCAAACCGATGCACCAAATGCAATGGCAAGGGCACACGGAGTGCCCAAGTCCTTCTCTCCCAAATCCCACCAAAGCAACTAATGCAAGGGAGGAAAATGAGAGGAAGAACAAGAAGGAGAACACCAAGAACTCCAAGAACTAGATCCAAGGGGTTCCCCTCACATAGAGGAGAAAGTGATTGGTGGAAATGTGGATCTAGATCTCCTCTCTCTTTTCCCTCAAAAACTAGCAAGAATCCATGGAGGGATTGAGAGTTATCAAGCTCGAAGAAGGTCAACAATGGGGGAAGAATACGAGCTAAAAGGATTAGATCCATTGGGGAAGAAGACCCCCTTTTATAGGTGGGAGAAAATCCAACCGTTATCCATCTAACCAGCCCGCGACGCGCGGTACTACCGCTCCGGAGAAGCGGTACTACCGCGAGGCCACGCGGTACTACCGCGAGGCCACGCGGTACTACCGTGGGCGACCACGGTACTACCGCGGCAGCAGCGGGGGCTAGAGCAAGCCTGACAGAGAGCAGTACTACCGCTTGCGCGGTACTACCGCTCCCCCTTGCGGTACTACCGCAAGGCAGGAAAGCCCTATCCTGGGAAGAACGCGGAAGAAATAAAATTACATCCGTGCCTACTTCCGCTGGAGCTAGCTACGAGAAAAAGACGGCACGGTACTACCGCTCACCTGAAGCGGTACTACCGCTTGAGGGAGGATGTAAAAAAATTACATCCGCGCCTACTACCGCACGCAACAGAGCAAGGACACGAGGCAGCGGTACTACCGCTCACCAGGAGCGGTACTACCGCGTTGGGCGCGGAAGTAAAAAAATTACTTCCGCGCCTACTTCCGCGCGCGCCAGCGTTCTGGGCAAGAGGCAGCGGTACTACCGCTTGCCCCTGCGGTACTACCGCTCCCTTGAGCAGTACTACCGCTCGCCACAGAGGCTTTAGCACTTGGATGCCTACAAAACGCAGCTAAAGACAACAGACGGATCCAATAAAACCAGAACTGCCATAACTCCTGCAAATGAGCTCCGAATTGAGCAAACTCACGCTTGTTGGAAACAAGACAACGAGTAGCATCAAAACAGCGACTGGTTATAGTAAGAAGAGGCAGGGGAGGTATGCCTAACACAATAGAGGAGTGAAACCTCAAACCGAGAAGAACCGGCATAACCTCCAACATCGAAAACACCATAGAAGATGCGAGTGAGCTCCGTTTTCGATGAACTCAAGCTTGTCATCAAGATGACCATAAGCTCTAAAACTCACAAACAGAACCAAACAAGAACCAAGAAGGATGATGCAAGGATGCAATGGTTTGAGCTCTCGACGAACGATACGATCAAGCTACTTACTAGAGAGCCCCCCTTGATAGTACGGCTATCGATCCTATAACCCGGTCTCCCAACTACCACCATGAGACCGGTAAAATAGAAAACCTATCAAGGGCAAACTTTGCCTTGCACATGATCCACTTGGGCTAGATGATGACGATCTTGTCCTCCTCAAGATGGACCACCTTTCTTGATTGAGTTGGGTCGATGGAGACTAGATGATTGCTCCCCCATACTCCACTATGGGTGAGCCACTCTTTGGCACATCTTCACAAGTCCATTGACACCACAATGGATGGCATGCTTCAAGCACTTGATGTCTTCATGATGCTCCACTTGAACTTGCACATGACAATCTTGATGACAATCACCACTTGATGTCATCCTCTCCATGGGTTGAGGGATATCTTCCTCTTGACGCAAGCCCATGAACACGTACCTAACCCCACATAGAACTCTCACATAGACCATGGGTTAGTACACAAAGCGCAATGGACAATGCTTACCATACCATGGGATCACTTGACCCCTCTCGGTACATCTTCTACGCTTTGTGAGTTGATCAACTTGATTCACTCTTGACTTAGTCTTGATCAACCTTGAATCTTTCCAACTCTCTTCATTTGGATGATGTCTTGAAGGTAAACATGAATGATCACACAATCTTCTTCTTCAAGACATGCTTGCATTAATCTCAACTCTCACATGACCAATCTTTGGATAATTCCTTAATAGCACTTTGGTCAACACAAACTCTCCTTGAAACCAACACATGTACTCCAAGAAAAGCCTATGGACAAAATCTTCAAATATAACTCAAGGCAACCATTAGTCCATAGAGATTGTCATCAATTACCAAAACCAAACATGGGGGCACCGCATGTTCTTTCAATGGGCTATTATTACACATTACATCACAATACTTATGCCTATTCTCTCTTATTTTAAAAGGTTTACATGAAGAGGGAGAATGTCGGCAGCTGGAATTCTGGGCTGGAAAAGGAGCAATTATTAGAGACCTATTCTGCATAACTCCAAAAGTCCTGAAACTTCACGGAGCATGTTTTTGGAATAAATAAAAATATTGGGCGAAGAAAGTACCAGAGGGGGGCCACCAGCCAGCCACAAGGGTGGAGGGCGCGCCCTACCCCCCTAGGCGCGCCCCCGACCTTGTGGGCCCCCTAGCAGGTCTCCGGTGCCCACCTTTGGATGATATTGGATCATGGAACTACAACCGATTGAAATTAGAATTTCATCAGAAGTTTTATCCTATGCATCTGGTTCATCGCGATCGGAATTATATATATAATTTTTGGCCTCATGAAGGAGAAAGTATCGCTCAAGCTTGGGGGAGGCTTAAGTCAATGTTATATTCATGCCCCAATCATGAGCTTTCAAGAGAATTTATTATTCAGAATTTTTATGCTCGGCTTTCTCATAATGATCGATCCATGCTCGATACTTCTTGTACTGGTTCCTATATGAAGAAGGATATTGAATTCAAATGGGATTTATTGGAAAGAATTAAACGCAACTCTAAAGATTGGGAACTCGACGAAGGGAAGGAGTCAGGTACAAACCTTAAGTTCGATTGTGTTAAATCTTTTATGGATACCGATGCTTTTTGTGATTTTAGCACTAAATATGGACTTGACTCTGAGATAGTAGCTTCTTTTTGTGGATATTTTGCTACTCATGTTGATCTCCCTAAGGAGAAGTGGTTTAAATATCATCCTCCAATTGAAGTTAAATTAGTAGAACCTACTAAAGTTGAAGAAGAAACTATAACTTATAATGTTGATCCTATTGTTCCTACTGCTTACATTAAGAAAACACCTTTTCCTGTTAGAATAAAGGATCATGCTAAAGCTTGAACTGTGGTCAACAAAAGTAATATTAGAACACCCAAACCCTCTGAGCAAATTAATTTGAACCTAGTATTGTGATGGTTAAAGATCTCTTGGTTGATAATATTGATGGGCATGTTGTTTATTTTTATGGTGAAGCTGCTAGAATTGCTAAATCCGATACTAAAGGATAAACATAGACCTGTTGTTGGCATGCTTGTTGTTTCTGTTAAAATTGGAGATCATTTTTATCATGGGTTATGTGATGTGGGTGCTAGTGTGAGTGCAATTCCTTACACATTATATAAAGAAATTATGAATGATATTGCACCTGCTGAGATAGAAAATATTGATGTTACTATTAAGCTTGCTAATAGAGAAACTATATCACCAATTGGGATTATTAGAGAT
Source organism: Aegilops umbellulata (assembly GCA_032464435.1). NCBI lineage: Eukaryota > Viridiplantae > Streptophyta > Magnoliopsida > Poales > Poaceae > Aegilops > Aegilops umbellulata. The sequence goes on along the minus strand of CP136054.1, from coordinate 364,581,673 downwards.
GTTGAAGTCTTGTGTGGGAAGATAAAATAACCCACTGATTTTCTTGTTCTTGGTTCACCACAAGATAATTTTTGTCCCATTATATTTGGTAGATCCTTCTTGAATACTGTTAACGCTAAGATGGATTGTGAGAAAGATATTATTACTGTTGGTTTAGGGGATATGTCTCATGATTTTAATTTCTCTAAATTTCGTAGACAACCCCATGATAAAGAATTGCCTAGTAAAGATGAAATTATTGGTCTTGCTTCTATTGTCATGCCTCCTGATGATCATTTAGAACAATATTTGCTAGACCATGAAAATGATATGTTTATGAATGAAAGAAGGGAAATAGATGAAGTATTCTTTAGTCAGAGACCTATTTTGAAACTCAATTTGCATGTTGAAATCCTTGGAGATCCTCCTCCACCAAAGGGTGATCCCGTGTTTGAGCTTAAACAATTACCGGATACTCTGAAATATGCTTATCTTGATGAAAAGAAGATACATCCTCTTATTATTAGTGCTAACCTTTTAGAGCATGAAGAAAAGAAATTATTGAAAACTCTGAAGAAGCACAGTGCTGCTATTGGATATAATCTTGATGATCTTAAGGGCATTAGTCCCACTCTATGTCAGCACAAAATTAAATTGGAGAAAGACGCTAAACCGGTTGTTGATCATCAATGACGGTTAAATCCTAAGATGAAAGAAGTAGTAAGAAATGAAATGCCAAAGCTTCTGGAGGCAGGTATAATTTATCCTATTGCTGATAGTCAATGGGTAAGTCATGTTCATTGTGTCCCTAAGAAGGGAGGTATTACTGTTGTTCCTAACGATAAGAATGAATTGATTCCTCAAAGAATTGTTACAGGTTATAGAATGATAATTGATTTCTGCAAATTAAATAAAACTACTAGAAAAAATCATTACCCTCTACCTTTTATTGATCAAATGCAAGAAAGATTATCCAAACACACACATATTTGCTTTCTAGATGGTTATTCTGGTTTCTCTCAAATACCTGTGTCAAAAGACGATCGAGAGAAAACCACTTTTACTTGCCCTTTCGGTACCTTTGCTTATAGACGTATGCCTTTTGGTTTATATAATGCGTCTGATACCTTTCAAAGATGTATGACTGCTATATTCTCTGATTTTTGTGAAAAGATTGTTGAGGTTTTCATGGATGATTTCTCCGTTTACGGAACTTCTTTTGATGATTGCTTAAGCAACCTTGATCGAGTTTTGCAGAGATGTGAAGAAACTTATCTTGTATTGAATTGGGAGAAGTGCCCCTTTATGGTAAATGAAGGTATTGTCTTGGGGCATAAAATTTGAAAGAGGTATAGAAGTTGATAAAGCTAAAGTAGATGCTATTGAAAAGATGCCGTGTCCTAAAGATATCAAAGGTATAAGAAGTTTCCTTGGTCATGCTTGTTTCTATAGGAGGTTTATTAAAGACTTCTCTAAAATTTCTAGGCCTCTCACTAATCTCTTACAAAAAGATGTTCCTTTTGTTTTTGATGATGACTGTGTAGAAGCATTTGAAATACTTAAGAAATCCCTAATTACTGCACCTATTGTTCAGCCACCTGATTGGAATCTACCCTTTGAAATTATGTGTGATGCTAGTGATTATGTTGTTGGTGCTGTTCTAGGACAAAGAATTGATAAGAAATTAAATGTTATTCAGTATGCTAGTAAAACTCTCGACAGTGCCCAGAGAAATTATGCTACCACCGAAAAAGAATTTTTAGCAGTTGTATTTGCATGTGATAAGTTCAGACCTTATATTGTTGATTCCAAAGTAATTGTTCACACTAATCTTGCTGCTATTAAATACCTTATGGAAAAGAAAGATGCTAAACCCAGACTTATTAGATGGGTTCTCTTGCTACAAGAATTTGATTTGCATATTGTTGATAGAAAGGTAGATGATAACCCCGTAGCAGACAACTTGTCTAGGTTAGAGAATGTTCTTGATGACCCACTACCTATTTATGATAGTTTTCCTGATGAGCAATTAAATTGTCATAAATGCCTCTTGCTACCTCTTGAGCACAGCGTTGGTTTTCCCTTGAAGAGGAAGGGGTGATGCAGCAAAGTAGCGTAAGTATTTCCCTTAGTTTTTGAGAACCAAGGTATTAATCCAGTAGGAGGCCACACGCAAGTCCCTTGTACCTACACAAACAAATAAGAACCTTGCAACCAAAGCGATAAAGGGGTTGTCAATCCCTTCACAGCCACTTGCAAAAGTGAGATCTGATAGAGATGATAAGATAATATTTTTGGTATTTTTATGGCAAAGATTAAAAGCAAAGAAAGCAAAATAAACGGCAACAGAAATAGCTTATTGACGGAAGATTAATATGATGGAAAATAGACCCGAGGGCCATAGGTTTCACTAGTGGCTTCTCTCAACATAGCATAAGTATTACGATGGGTGAACAAATTACTGTTGAGCAATTGATAGAAAATTGCATAATTATGAGAATATCTAGGCATGATCATGTATATAGGCATCACGTCCGCGACAAGTAGACCGACTCATGCCTGCATCTAGAGTATTAAGTTCATAAAAATAGAGTAACGCATTAGGTAAGATGACATGATGTAGAGGGATAAACTCATGCAATATGATATAAACCCCATCTTTTTATCCTCGATGGCAACAATACAATACGTGTCGTTTCCCCTACTACCACTGGGATCGAGCACCGCATGATTGAACTCAAAGTTAAGCACTTCTCCCATTGCAAGAAAGACCAATCTAGTATGCCAAACCAAACTGATAATTCGAAGAGACTTGCAAAGATAACCAATCCTACATAAAAGAATTTAGAGAAGATTCGAATATTGTTCATAGATAATCTTGATCATAAACCCACAATTCATCGGATCTCGACAAACACGCCGCAAAAAGAGTTACATCGAATAGATCTCCAACAAGATTGAGGAGAACTTTGTATTGAGATCCAAAGAGAGAGAAGAAACCATCCAGCTTATAACTATGGACCCGAAGGTCTGTGGTAAACTACTCACACATCATCGGAGAGGCTATGGTGTTGACGTAGAAGCCCTCCGTGATCGATGCCCCCTCCGGCAGAGCACCAGAAAAGGCCCCAAGATGGGATCTCACGGGTACAGAAGGTTGCGGCGGTGGAATTAGGTTTTCGTGGTGCTCCTCGATGGTTTCAGGATACATAGGTATATATAGGAGGAAGAAGTAGGTCGGTGGAGCTACGAGGGGCCCGCGAGGGTGGAGGGCTGATACATCTCCAACGTATCTATAATTTTTGATTGCTCCATGCTACTTTATCTACTGTTTTAGGCAATATTGGGCTTTATTATCCACTTTTATATTATTTTTGGGACTAACCTATTAACCGGAGGCCCAGCCCAGATTTGTTGTTTTATACCTATTTCAGTATTTCGAGGAAAAGGAATATCAGACGGAGTCAAAACGGAACGAAATCAACTATAGAAGTTATTTTTGGAAGGAAACCCACCTGATGGACTTGGACACCACGTCATAAGAGCCACGAGGCGGTCACGAGGGTGGAGGGTGCGCCCTCCCCCCTGGGCACGCCCCCTGCCTCGTGGGGCCCCCGTAGCTCCACCGACGTTCCCCCTTCACCCATATATACCGTCGTACCCTAAAACTTCCAGAACAGAAGATAGATCGGGATTTCCGCCGCCGCAAGCCTCCAGAACCACCAAAAACCAATCGGGACCCCTTTCCGGTACCCTGCCGAAGGGGGGATCCATCTCCGGTGTCCATCTTCATCATCCCGGCGCTCTCCATGACGAGGAGGGAGTAGTTCACCCTCGGGGCTGAGGGTATGTACCAGTAGCTATGTGTTGGATCTCTCTCTCTTGTGTTCTTGACTTCACACGATCTTGATGTATCCCAAGCTTTGCTATTGTAGTTGGATCTTATGATGTTTCTCCCCCTCTACTCTCTTGTGATGAATTGAGTTTCCCCTTTGAAGTTATCTTATCGGATTGAGTCTTTTACGAGAACACTTGATGTATGTCTTGGTGATCAACTTGCGGGTTTCGTGACATTGGGAACCTATGCATAGGGGTTGGCACACGTTCTTGATTCTCCGGTAGAAACTTTGGGGCACTCTTTGAAGTACTTTTATGTTGGTTGGATAAATCTGAGATTGTGTGATGCATATCGTATAATCATGCCCACGGATACTTGAGGTGACAATGGAGTATCTAGGTGACATTAGGGTTTTGGTTGATGTGTATCTTAAGGTGTTATTCTAGTAAAAACTCCAGGGTTGTTTCTGACACTTATAGGAATAGCCCAACGGATTGATTTGAAAGAATAACTTTGTGGTGGTTTCGTACCCGAGCATAATCTCTACGTTTGTTCTCCGCTATTAGTGGCTTTGGAGTGACTCTTTGTTGCATATTGAGGGCTTGTCATATGTTCTATCTATGTTATTATTGTTGAGAGAACTTGCACTAGTGAAAGTATGAACCCTAGGCCTTGTTTCCTATCATTGCAATACCGTTTACGCTCACTTTTACCACTTGTTACCTTGCTGTTTTCATATTTTCAGTTTACAAAAACCTATATCTTCTATCCATATTGCACTTGTATCACCATCTCTTCGCCGAACTAGTGCACCTATACAATTTACCATTGTATTGGGTGTGTTGGGGACACAAGAGACTCTTTATTATTTGGTTGCAGGGTTGCTTGAGAGAGACCATCTTCATCCTCACGCCTCCTACGGATTGATAAACCTTAGGTCATCCACTTGAGGGAAATTTGCTACTATCCTACAAACATGTGCACTTGCAGGCCCAACAACGTCTACAAGAAGAAGGTTGTGTAGTAGACATCAAGCTCTTTTCTGGCGCCGTTGCCGGGGAGGCTAGGTAAGTGAAGGTATATCTTTAGATCTTGCAATCAAATCTTTTTGTTTCTTGTTTTAGCACTAGTTTAGTTTATAAAAGAAAACTACAAAAAAATGGAATTGAGTTTGTCTCATACGCTTCACCTTTTTAATATCTTTCGTGAGTATGATGGAAAGGAAGATTGTGCCAAAGTGCTAGAAGAAGAAATCTATAAAATGTTTGGCACTAAATATTTGAATGATGAGCATGATTGCAATGTTGTTAGTATGAATTCTTTGAATATCCATGATGCTAATGATGATTGCACTAGTTATGATGAAAATGTCTCCTATAAGCGTGTCAATTTTTGTGGAGTGCATTGGGTTTGCAAGGACACACCAAATAGGGAAGATAGATATTGCAAGAGTCATAAGTGCTTAGAAACTAAAGAGTTCCAAGAAAGGCTAAATGCTAGTGCTGATAATTTAAGATATATTAGCCGTACTTGTGAACTTTGTAACGAACATGGTCATTTAAATATCAATTGCAAATTGTTTCATGATCGAATCGTGTCCAAAAATTGTGATGACTTGATTTCCCTTGCACATTATAATGAACTAAGTTTGCTTTTGGGTTATGAAGAATTGAAATGTCAAACTAAGCATATTCCAGAATATAACCTCAAGAAATTCCTCGATATTGATCTAGAAGAAATTTATATGTATTGTGCGGTGAATTGCATTGAAAATCCTTATATTGCCAATTACATAAAGAAAAGAAAACAAATAGAGGATGAAGAGAATACTAACGAAAGGGAAGAGACTTCCCAATATCCTCCTATTATTTCTTATGATGAATCAGGTAACGAGGAGGAGCCTTCTATTCAACCAATCTCATTAATAAGGAGCTCCAAAAAGAGGATTGAACCCACACAAGATGTGGTGAAGAAGAAGAAAATATAAAGGAAGAGAGGTAAAAAGGTATCTCTCCCAAATAAAGTTGCTCCTATTATTGCTATGCCCCATGAAAATGAAGATGATACACTTGATGATGATCTCGTTATGCCTATTGCTTGTTGTGATGATTATGATTGGGAAGATAATGATACTCCTTATGATCTTGAAAATCTTTTTGGCACTTGCTTGGAAGAATATGATAATAATGTTTGCTATACTATTGGTGCTATCCAGACTATTAATGATGAGAGTGATTATGCTTATGACACGAAAAGGCCCAAGCTTGGGGAAGCGATGTTTGATGAGGATGACATATTTGAGAATATATTTGCTGCAATTAATGTTTGTCCCAGGATTGGGGATGCTACGTTTAATAATGATGATATTTTTAGCCTTCCATCTTCTGATATGCAAAGTGATTATGATGAGAACAAAGTTGCTAGTTATGATGATTATTGTGATAAAACTTATGCTATAAAAAGTAGTGATGATTATATTTATAAAACTTGTCATGATTATGAGTATCCTTTGTCTGAACATTACTCTTTTAATGTGGAAGCAATTTATAGTATTCAAGTCTCTTATGATACTCCCACTATTCCGAATGAGAAGAATTTTGCTTATGTGGAGAGTAATAAAATTTCTATGCTTGTAGATCATGAAAAGAATGCTTTAGGTGCTGGTTATATTGTTGAATTAATTCATGATGCTACTGAAAATTATTATGAGGGAGGAATATATGCTTGTAGGAATAGCAATAATATCAAGTTTCCTCTCTATGTGCTTAAAATCTTGAAGTTATGCTTGTTTTACCTTCCTATGCAAGTTGATTCTTGTTCCCATAAGTTGTTTGCTCACAAACTCTCTATGCATAGGAAGTGGGTTAGACTTAAATGTGCTAGTCATATTCTTCATGATGCTCTCTTTATGTTTCAATTCTTATCTTTTATGTGAGCATCATTGAAATCATCATGCCTAGCTAGGGGCGTTAAACGATAGCGCTTGTTGGGAGGCAACCCAATTTTATTTTATTTTCTTTCTTTTTGGTTCTGTTTAGGAATAGATAATCCATCTAGCCTCTGTTTAGATGTGGTTTTATGTTTTAATTAGTGTTTGTGCCAAGTATAACCTTTGGGAAGACTTGGGTGAAGTCTTTATGATCATGTTGTAAAAAACAAATACTTTAGCGCTCACGAGATTAGCTAGAACTTTTTACTGCAGAGTGCTATTTAGTTGATTATTTTTGCAGATGATTACTAGACAAATTACTCAGGTCCACCAATCGATTTTAGAATTTTTGGAGTTCCAGAAGTTTGCGTTAGTTACATATTACTACAGACTGTTCTGTTTTTGACAGATTCTGTTTTCATTGTGTTGTTTGCGTATTTTGATGAATCTATGGCTAGTAAAATAGTTTATAAACCATAGAGAAGTTGGAATACAGTAGGTTTAACACCAATATAAATAAATAATGAGTTCATTACAGTACCTTGAAGTGGTGTTTTTTTCGCTAACGGAGCTCACGAGTTTTCTGTTAAGTTTTGCGTTGTGAAGTTTTCAAGTTTTGGGTAAGGCTTCGATGGACTATGGAATAACGAGTGGCAAGAGCCTAAGCTTGGGGATGCCCAAGGAACCCCAAGGTAATATTCAAGGACAAACAAGAGCCTAAGCTTGGGGATGCCCCGGATGGCATCCCCTCTTTCGTCCACTTCCATCGGTAATTTACTTGGAGCTATATTTTTATTCACCACATGATATGTGTTTTGCTTGGAGCGTCTTGTATTATTTGTGTCTTTGCTTGTTAGTCTACCACAATCATCCTTGTTGTACACACCTTTTGAGATAGCCATGCATGAATTGAAATTTGTTAGAATACTCTATGTGCTTCACTTATATCTTTTGAGCTTGATAGTTTACTCTATGTGCTTCACTTATATCTTTTTGAGCGTGATAATTTTTGCTCTAGTGCTTCACTTAGATCTTTTAGAGCACGGTGGTGGATTGCTTTAAAGAAACTTGATCTCTCATGCTTCACTTAGATTATTTTGAGAGTCACTAATAGCATGGTAATTTGTTTAATGTTAATATACTTGGTATTCAAGATATGTGAAACTTTCGTTTTAGTGGGTTGAATACTAAGATAAGTTTGATGCTTGATAATTGTTTTGAGATATGGAGGTGATAATATCATAGTCGTGCTAGTTGAGTAGTTGTGAATTTGAGAAATACTTGTGTTGAAGTTAGCAAGTCCCGTAGCATGCACGTATGGTTAAAGTTGTGTAACAAATTTGAAGCATGAAGTGTACCTGGCTTGTGCATCCTTATGAGTGGCGGTCGGGGACGAGCGATGGTCTTTTCCTACCAATCTATCCCCCTAGGAGCATGCGCGTAGTACTTGATTTTTGATGACTTCTAAATTTTTGCAATAAGTATATGAGTCCTTTTGACTAATGTTGAGTCCATGGATTATACGCACTTTTACCTTTCCGCCATTTGCTAGCCTCTTTGGTATCGTGCATTGCCCTTTCTCACATTGAGAGTTGGTGCAAACTTTGCCGGTGCATCCAAACCCCGTGATATGATACGCTCTTTCACACATAAACCTCCCTATATCTTCCTCAAAACAGCCACCATACCTACCTATCATGGCATTTCCATAGCCATTCCGAGATATATTGCCATGCAACTTCCACCATCATCATCATCATCATGACATGCTTTACTTTTGTCATATTGCCATTGCATGATCTTGTAGTTGACATCGTATTTGTGGCAAAGCCACCATGCATTATTTTTCATACATGTCACTCTTGATTCATTGCACCATCCCGGTACACCGCCGGAGGCATTCATAATAGAGTCATATCTTGTTCTAGTATCGAGTTGTAATCATTATGTTGTAATCAATAGAAGTGTGATGATCATTATTAGAGCATTGCCCAATAAAAAAAGAGAAAGGTCAAAAAGAAAAAAAAGAAAGGCCCAAAAAAAGGAGAAAATAAAAAGGGCAATGCTACTATCTCTTTTTCCACACTTGTGCTTCAAAGTAGCACCTTGTTCTTCATGTAGTGAGTCTCATATATTGTGCTTCAAAGTAGCACCATGATTTTCATATAGTGAGTCTCATAAGTTGTCTTGTTCATACTAGTGGGAATTTTTCTTTAGAGAACTTGGCTTGTATATTCCAACGATGGGCTTCCTCAAAATGCCCTAGGTCTTCATGAGCAAGCAAGTTGGATGCACACCCACTAGTTTTCTTTTGTTGAGCATTCTTAGCTCTAGTGCATCCGTTGCATGGCAATCCCTACTCCTTGCATTAACATCAATTGATGGGCATCTCCATAGCTCATTGATTAGCCTCGTTGATGTGAGACTTTCTCCTTTTTTGTCTTCTCCACACAATCCCCATCATCATATTCTATACCACCCATAGTGCTATGTCCATGGCTCGCGCTCATGTATTGCGTGAAGGTTGAAAAAGTTTGAGATTATTTGAGTATGAAATAATTGCTTGGCTTGTCATCGGGGGTATAGAAGTTTGGAACATCTTTGTGTGATGAAAATGAAGCATAGCCTAACTATATGATTTTGTAGGGATGAACTTCCTTTGGCCATGTTATTTTGAGATGACATAATTGTTTGATTAGAATGCTGGAAGTATTATTATTTTTGTGTCAATATGAACTTTTGTCTTAAATCTTTCGGATCTGAACATTCATATCACAAGTAAGAAGAATTACATTGAAATTATGCCAAAGTATCACTCCGCATCAAAAATTATCTTTTTTATCATTTACCTACTCGAGGACGAGCAGGAATTAAGCTTGGGGATGCTTGATACGTCTCCAACGTATCTATAATTTTTGATTGCTCCATGCTACTTTATCTACTGTTTTAGGCAATATTGGGCTTTATTATCCACTTTTATATTATTTTTGGGACTAACCTATTAACCGGAGGCCCAGCCCAGATTTGCTGTTTTATGCCTTTTTCAGTATTTCGAGGAAAAGGAATATCAGACGGAGTCAAAACGGAACGAAATCAACTGGAGAAGTTATTTTTGGAAGGAAACCCACTTGATGGACTTGGACCCCACGTCAGAAGAGCCATGAGGCGGTCACGAGGGTGGAGGGCACGCCCTCCCCCCTAGGCGCGCCCCCCTGCCTCGTGGGGCCCCCGTAGCTCCACCGACGTTCCCCCTTCACCCATATATACCGTCGTACCCTAAAACTTCCAGAACAGAAGATAGATCGGGAGTTCCGCCGCCGCAAGCCTCCAGAACCACCAAAAACCAATCGGGACCCCTTTCCGGTACCCTGCCGGAGGGAGGATCCATCTCCGGTGGCCATCTTCATCATCCCGGCGCTCGCCATGACGAGGAGGGAGTAGTTCACCCTCGGGGCTGAGGGTATGTACCAGTAGCTATGTGTTTGATCTCTCTCTCTCGTGTTCTCGACTTCACACGATCTTGATGTATCCCGAGCTTTGCTATTGTAGTTGGATCTTATGATGTTTCTCCCCCTCTACTCTCTTGTGATGAATTGAGTTTCCCCTTTGAAGTTATCTTATCGGATTGAGTCTTTTATGAGAACACTTGATGTATGTCTTGGTGATCAACTTGCGGGTTTCGTGACATTGGGAACCTATGCATAGGGGTTGGTACACGTTCTTGATTCTCCGGTAGAAACTTTGGGGCACTCTTTGAAGTACTTTTATGTTGGTTGGATAAATCTGAGATTGTGTGATGCATATCGTATAATCATGCCCACGGATACTTGAGGTGACAATGGAGTATCTAGGTGACATTAGGGTTTTGGTTGATTTGTATCTTAAGGTGTTATTCTAGTAAAAACTCCAGGGTTGTTTGTGACACTTATAGGAATAGCCCAACGGATTGATTTGAAAGAATAACTTTGTGGTGGTTTCATACCCGACCATAATCTCTACGTTTGTTCTCCGCTATTAGTGGCTTTGGAGTGACTCTTTGTTGCATATTGAGGGCTTGTCATTTGTTCTATCTATGTTATTATTGTTGAGAGAACTTGCACTAGCGAAAGTATGAACCCTAGGCCTTGTTTCCTATCATTGCAACACCGTTTACGCTCACTTTTACCACTTGTTACCTTGCTGTTTTTATATTTTCAGTTTACAAAAACCTATATCTTCTATCCATATTGCACTCGTATCACCATCTCTTCGCCGAACTAGTGCACCTATACAATTTACCGTTGTATTGGGTGTGTTGGGGACACAAGAGACTCTTTGTTATTTGGTTGCAGGGTTGCTTGAGAGAGACCATCTTCATCCTCACGCCTCCTACGGATTGATAAACCTTAGGTCATCCACTTGAGGGAAATTTGCTACTGTCCTACAAACCTGTGCACTTGCAGGCCCAACAACGTCTACAAGAAGAAGGTTGTGTAGTAGACATCAAGGGCACGCCCTCCTGCCTCGTGGCCTCCTCGTTGGATGCTTGATGTCCACTCCAATTCTTCTGGATCACGTTTGTTCCAAAAATCACGCTCCCAAAGGTTTCATTCCGTTTGGACTTCGTTTGATATTTCTTTTCTGCGAAACACTGAAATAGGCAAAAAAAAACAGCAATTTGCACTAGGCCTTGGGTTAATAGGTTAGTCCCAAAAATAATATAAAAGTGTATAAATAAGCCCATTAAACATCCAAAACAGAATATATAATAGCATGGAGCAATCAAAAATTATAGATACGTTGGAGACGTATCAAGCATCCCAAGCTTAATTCCTGCTCGTCCTCGAGTAGGTAAATGATAAAAACAGAATTTTTGATGTGGAATGCTACTTAGCATATTCTTCAATGTAATTTTCTTTATTGTGTCATGAATGTTCAGATCCGAAAGATTCAAGATAAAAGTTTAATATTGACATAAAAATAATAATACTTCAAGCATACTAACAAAGCAATTATGTCTTCTCTAAATAACATGGCCAAATAAAGTTCATCCCTACAAAATCATATAGTTTGGTCATGCTTCATTTTCATCATACAAGATGCTCTCATCTTGCACAACCCCGATGACAAGCCAAGCAATTGTTTCATACTTTGTAATGTCAAACTTTTTTCAACTTTCACGCAATACATGAGCGTGAGCCATGGATATAGCACTATGGGTGGAATAGAATATGATGATGGGGGTTGTGTGGAGAAGACAAAAAGGGGGAAAGTCTTACATTGACGCGGCTAATCAACGGGCTAGGGAGATGCCCATCAATTGATGTCAATGCAAGGAGTAGGGATTGCCATGCAACGGATGCACTAGAGCTGTAAATGTATGAAAGCTCAACAAAAGAAACTAAGTGGGTGTGCATCCAACTTGCTTGCTCATGAAGACCTAGGGCATTTGAGGAAGCCCATCGTTGGAATATACAAGCCAAGTTCCATAATGAAAAATTCTCACTAGTATATGAAAGTGACAAAACAAGAGACTCTCTATCATAAAGATCATGGTGCTACTTTAAAGCACAAGTGTGGAAAAAGGATAGTAGCATTGTCCCTTTTTATTTCTCATTTTTGGGGCCATTCTGTTTTTTTGGCCTTTCTTTATATATATATATTTGGGACAATGCTCTATTAATGATGATCATCAAACTTCTATTTATTTACAACTCAATGATTACAACTCGATACTTAGAGCAAAATAGGACTCTATATGAATGCCTCCAGCGGTGTACCGGGAAGGGCAATGAATCAAGAGTGACATGTATGAAATAATATGCATGGTGGCTTTGCCACATATACGATTTCAACTACATGATCATGCAAGGCAATATGACAATTATGAAGCGTGTCATAATAAACGGAACGGTGGAAAGTTGCATGGCAATATATCTCGGAATGGCTATGGAAATGCCATAATAGGTAGGTATGGTTGATGTTTTGAGGAAGATATAAGGAGGTTTATGTGTGATAGAGCGTATCGTATCACGGGGTTTGGATGCACCGGCGAAGTCTGCACCAACTCTCAAGGTGAGAAAGGGCAATGCACGGTACCGAAGAGGCTAGCAATGATGGAAAGTTGAGAACGCGTATAATCCATGGACTCAAAATTAGTCATAAAGAACTCACATACTTATTGCAAAAATCTACAAATCATCAAAAACCAAGCACTACGAGCATGCTCCTAGGGGGGTAGATTGGTAGGAAAAGACCATCGCTCATCCCCGACCGTCACTCATAAGGATGACAATCAAAGAACACCTCATGTTTCAAATTTGTTACACAACGTTTACCATACATGCATGCTACGGGACTTGCAACCTTGAACACAAGTATTTCTCAAATTCACAACTACTCAACTAGCACAACTTTAATATTACCACTTTTATATCTCAAAACAACTATCAAGTATCAAACTTCTCTTAGTATTCAATGCACTTAGAAGTTTTTATCTTGGATGCCTATCAAATTAGGACTAATTTTATAACCAAAGCAAATTACTATGCTGTTCTAAAGGAATCTCAAAATAATATAAGTGAAGCATGAGAGATCAATAAATTCTATAAAATATAACCACCACCGTGCTCTAAAAGATATAAGTGAAGCACTATAGCAAAATTGTTTAACTCAAAAGATATAAGTGAAGCACATAGAGTATTCTAATAAATTCCGAATAATGTGTGTCTCTCTCAAAAGGTGTGTACATCAAGGATGATTGTGGTGAACTAAAAAAGCAAAGACTCAAATCGTACAAGACGTTCCAAGCAAAACACATATCATGTGGTGAATAAAAATATAGCTCCAAGTAAAGTTACCGATGGACGAAGACAAAAGAGGGGATGCCTTCTGGGGCACCCCCAAGCTTAGGCTTTTTGGGTTGTCCTTAGATTTTACCTTGGGGTTCCTTGGGCATCCCCAAGCTTAGGCTCTTGCCACTCCTTGTTCCATAATCCATCAAATCTTTACCCAAAACTTGAAAACTTCACAACACAAAACTTAACAGAAAATCTCGTGAGCTCCGTTAGCGAAAGAAAACAAAACACCAGTTCAAGGTACTGTAATAAAATCATTATTTATTTATATTTGTGTTAAACCTAATGTATTCCAACTTTTCTATGGTTCATAAACTCCATTACTAGCCATAGATTCATCTAAATAAGCAAATAACACACGAAAAACAGAATCTGTCAAAAACAGAACAGTCTGTAGTAATCTGTAACTAACGCAAATTTCTGGAACTCCAAAAATTCTAAAATAAATTGCTAGACGTGAGGAATTTATCTATTACTCATCTTCAAAAAGAATCAACTAAATACCACTCTCCGGTAAAAAGTTGTAGCTAATCTCGTGAGCGCTAAAGTTTCTGATTTTTATAGCAAGATCGCAAAGACTTTCCCCAAGTCTTCCCAAAGGTTGTACTTGGCACAAACACTAATTAAAACACTAAACCACATATAAACAGAAGCTAGATGGATTACTTATTCCTAAACATAACCAAAAAGCAAAAAACTAAAATAAAATTGGGTTGCCTCACAACAAGCGCTATCGTTTAACGCCCCTAGCTAGGCATAAAGGCAAGGATAGATCTAGGTATTGCCATCTTTGGCTTTTAATTTTTTAGCGGAATCATGCTCGAATCCGGGAGGTTCTTTACATTTCCCTTCATATTCTAAAATTTTTAGATCTAAAGAATCCAACCACTTATTGCAAAGGGTAATCAACATATTCATGCGGTGGAGATTTCCGCTAACACTCTTAAGAGGTTCACTAGCACACTTGCCCGTGTGTTGCAACGGGGGAGAGATTTATTAGGAGAAGCAACGGGAGAGAAATGATGTGTCCTCCGAAAACAGTCTCCACAACGGTGGCCGACGGAGATAGGAGCTGCGATTTCTCGTGGGTCATGTTTGGCGTACGAGATCTTCATAGTGGTGGGTTTTGTTGGCGTCTCCTATCACGGTGTAACTGGATGCATTACTAATTGCAGCACATAAATCAAAGACCCGACAATGTGTTGCTAGCTAGTCGAAGAAACACGTCCTAATAACCAATGGCCAGCGTGAATATTTTAAAATTTAATGCAGCGTCAGTTTTGAAACCTTTTTTGAATTTTTTTTGATCATATCACAAAAAATAAGAACGAATTTGCGTATTTCTCCAATACATGAACAATTTTTCAAATTCCAAATAGCTTTTTGAAAATTCTGAATATTTCGGAAAAATGTAAAGAAAGTTTTAAATTGGAATATTTTTTGAAATCCACAAACATTTTCTGAAAACATGAACCTTTTATAATAACTTAAACATTTTCTGAATTAGCGAATAATTTTTTAAAATGGTAAAATATTTGAACATTCAGAACGAATTTGAAAATGTCTTTTAATTAATAAAATTCTTTTAGTTTCATAAAAATTACAGTAAAACAACAACATTTTCAAATGTGAAAAAAAATTCAAATGCAAAAAATATATTGGAAATAATGAATAATTGTGGAAAATAAAAACATTTTTTGAAAATTGGGCACATTTGTTTATTTGAAAAAAGTAAGAAAAAACATAAAGTCCTTGACATTTTTGAAAATAGAAATATTTTTAGAATTTGGAACATTTACCGAAAACTTAAAAAAATGAATTTTAAGATTTTTTGAAAAGTTCAAATTTACTAAAAAAGGAAAAATGAAATTATACTTGGAATGGGAAAAAGTAAAAAGAAATAGGAAATAAAAGGAGAAATGAGCAGGAAAAAAAACACAGGATAAAACGGAACTGGGCCGGCCCAATACTGGGCGTCCTGGGCGAAGCTTTGGGTATTTGACGCTCCTTGCAGCAAATAGGGTTCTGCGAGCTGTATGGGCTGGAAAATAACGGTCTGGCTTGGCTGGGCCTCAACGTACGGCCCAGGTACGAAATTCTGGCCAATCCGTTTTTCTCTTGCACAAAAATTTAGTACCACCTCGGATAAAAAATATCTTTTCGTTGGTGAACGAATGAAAAAATCGGAGAAACAACCTTGTTTTATTAGTAGGTATAGAAGAGACTTTTTAAAATCTTAGTTACTTCACAAATCTTTTCAAAAACTTGTGTCTCTTCTTGGCTATGTTGTGGCCCCTTTCGTTGAGGTAGTGTTCCCACTACCCCCTCTATGGTTTTATGCGCAATACTGGGATCAATTTCAATAAAAATTCCCTTTGGCAACGCAGTCCAAGAGTTGTCTATGGGACATATTTAGTCCAACATAAAAATTGCGAAGCAAGATTCTAAAACTCACCTCTAAGGTGCAATTACGATAAGATTCCATCATCCTATACCAAGCATCTTTTAAGTTTTCTCCTTGTCTATGTTTGAAGTGAAAAACTTCAAACTCGAGAGACAAAGGAGCAGATAAAGGACTAGACATGACGGCACACGGGACACAAAAGGCAAGCGAAAAAGAGGCGAACGGAAAGAGAGGGCGAATAAAATGGCGAGGGTGAATTGGGGGGAGGAAAACGAGAGGCAAATGGCAAATAATGTAATATGAGGGATAAGAGTTTGTGATGGGTACCTGGTATGTCTTGACTTGTGCGTAGACTCGCCGGCAACGGCGCCAGAAATCCTTCTTGCTACCTCTTGAGCACTGTGTTGGTTTTCCCTTGAAGAGGAAAGGGTGATGTAGCAAAGTAGCGTAAGTATTTCCCTCAGTTTTTGAGAACCAAGGTGTCAATCCAGTAGGACGCCACATGCAAGTCCCTCGTACCTACACAAACAAATAAGAACCTTGCAACCAACGCGATAAGGGGGTTGTCAATCCCTTCACGGCAACTTGCAAAAGTGAGATATGGTAGAGACGATAAGATAATATTTTTGGTATTTTTATGGTAAAGATTAAAAGTAAAGAAAGCAAAATAAATGGCGACAGAAATAGCTTGTTGACGGAAGATTAATATGATGGAAAATAGACCCTGGGGCCATAGCTTTCACTAGTGGCTTCTCTCAAGATAGCATAAGTATTATGGTGGGTGAACAATATCATGTCCGCGACAAGTAGACCGACTCCTACCTACATCTACTACTATTACTCCACACATAGACCGCTATCCACCACGCATGTAGAGTACTAACTTTATAAGAACAGAGTAACGCATTAGGTAAGATGACATGATGTAGAGGGATAAACTCATGCAATATGATATAAACCCCATCTTTTTATCCTCGATGGCAACAAAACAATACGTGTCGTTTCCCCTACTGTCACTGGAATCGAGCACCGCATGATTGAACCCAAAGCTAAGCACTTCTCCCATTGCAAGAAAGATCAATCTAGTAGGCCAAACCAAATTGATAATTCGAGAGACTTGCAAAGATAACCAATCATACATAAAAGAATTCAGAGAAGATTCAAATATTATTCATAGATAATCTTGATCTTAAACCCACAATTCATCGGATCTCGACAAACACACCGCAAAAAGAGTTACATCTAGTAGATCTCCAAGAAGATCGAGGAGAACTTTGTATTGAGATCCAAAGAGAGAGAAGAAGCCATCTAGCTAATAACTATGGACCCAAAGGTCTGTGGTAAACTACTCACACATCATCGCAGAGGCTATGGTGTTGATGTAGAAGCCCTCCATGATCGAGGCCCCCTCCGGTAGAGCGCCGGAAAAGGCCCCAAGATGGGATATCACGGGTACAGAAGGTTGTGGCGGTGGAATTAGGTTTTCATGGTGCTCCTCGATGGTTTCAGGGTATGTAGGTATATATAGGAGGAAGAAGTGGGTCGGTGGAGCTACGAGGGGGCCACAAGGGTGGAGGGCGCGCCCAGAGGGTAGGTGCGCCCCGTGCCTCGTGGCCTCCTCGTTGATTGCTTGACGTCCACTCCAAGTCCTCTGTATCACGTTTGTTCCAAAAATCACGCTCCCGAAGGTTTCATTCCGTTTGGACTCCGTTTGATATTCCTTTTCTGCGAAACACTGAAATAGGCAAAAAAAAAGCAATTTGCACTGGGCCTTGGGTTAATAGGTGAGTCCCAAAAATAATATAAAAGTGTATAAATAAGCCCATTAAACATCCAAAACAGTATATATAATAGCATGGAGCAATCAAAAATTATTGATACGTTGGAGACGTATCACCTCTCATAATGCTCCATGGTATGCTGATTATGCTAATTATATTGTTGCTAAATTTATACCACCTAGTTTCACATACTAGCAAACGAAAAAGTTTTTCTATGATTTAAGACATTACTTCTGGGATGACCAACACCTTTATAAAGAAGGAGTAGATGGTGTTATTAGACGTTGTGTACCTGAGCATGAACAGGAACATATCCTACGCAACTGCCACTCCGAATCTTACGGAGGACACCATGCTGGAGATAGAACTGCACAGGTATTGCAATCCGGTTTCTATTGGCCCACTCTCTTTAAGGATGCTCGTAAGTTTGTCTTGTTTTGTGATCAATGCTAAATAATTGGCAATATTAGTAGACGTCGGGAAATGCCTATGAACTATTCACTTGTTATTGAACCATTTGATGTTTGGGGCTTTGATTATATGGGACCTTTTCCTTCCTCTAATGGGTATACACGTATTTTAGTTGTTGTTGATTACGTTACTAAGTGGGTAGAAGCTATTCCAGCTAGTAGTGTTGATCATAACACTTCTATTAAGATGCTTAAAGAAGTTATTTTTCGAAGGTTTGGAGTCCCTAGATATTTAATGGCTAATGGTGGTTCACATTTTATTCATGGTGCTTTTCGTAAAATGCTTGCTAAGTATGATGTCAATCATAGAATTGCATCTCCATATCATCCTCAGTCTAGTGGTTAAGTAGAATTGAGTAATAGAGAGATTAAATTAATTTTGCAAAAGAGTGTTAATAGATCTAGAAAGAATTGGTCTAAGAAACTTGATGATGCTTTGTGGGCTTACAGAACTGCTTATAAGAATCCTATGGTTATGTCTCCATATAAAATGGTTTAGGAAAAAGCATGTCACTTACCTCTTGAGCTAGAACATAAGGCATATTGGGCTATTAAAGAGCTCAAATATGATTTCAAACTTGCCGGTGAGAAGAGGTTATTTGATATTGGCTCACTTGATGATTGGAGAACCCAAGCCTATGAGAATGCCAAGTTGTTTAAATAAAAAGTTAAAAGATGGCATGATAAAAGGATACAAAAGTGTGAGTTTAATGTAGGTGATCATGTTTTGCTATACAACTCTCGTTTAAGATTTTTTTTGCATGAAAGCTTATCTCTAAATGGGAAGGCCCTTACATCATCGAGGAGGTCTATCGTTCCGGTGCCACAAAAATTAACAATGCCGAAGGAAAAAATCCGAAGGTGGTAAACGGTCAAAGACTCAAACATTATATCTCAGGTACTCTCATAAATGTTGAGACCAATATAATTGATACCGTAACCCCAGAGGTGTACATAAGGGACACTTTCTAGAACATTCCAGACTCCGAAAAGGAATAGGATGTGGTACGGTAAGTAAACCGACTCCAAAACGTTTCCAATGATAAATTCTCTCTGTTTTGGAATATTTAAAAAAATTAGGAAAATTAAAAGTAGTTTGAAAGAGACACGAGGCCACCACAAGGGTGGAAGGCGCGCCCTACCCCCCTGGGCGTGCCCCCCCCCCCCGACCTTATGGCTGCCTCATGTGCCCTATGGACTCTGTTTTCTTGCAGAATACTTCTTTTGGTCGGTAAAAAATCATTATATAGTCTCCCAAAGGTTTTGACCACCGTACCACGCAAAAAATCCCCTGTTTTCGTTTTGAGTTGTTCCTGCAGCATATTTGGAGCAAGATGTCGTCCCAAGATTCGGAGGGAGGGAGCTACATGGCCGATTATATCACAAACCCAAAAGTATATGGGGATGTGGAACATTATGGTTGGACATGAAGGAAGAAGAAGACTATGAGCGAAAGGGGAAGGAGGAGACGAGCTCCGATGTAGAGGACGATCCACTACCCCAACCTGGCGATATGAATGTGGAGTTAAAAAAGTCAAGCCCCCCTAAGGTCCAATCTATCCCATCACGTTTTTCGCAGGACAGCAAGGCGATATTATGCAAAAGGATAATGAAACTCGAGCTCGAGAATGAGGATCTGAGGGAGGAGAATTTTAGCCTCACGCAAGCTAGAGAAGAAAAATGCAACAACTCCTTCATCATCACCACCTCCGAAGAAACAGATCTAAATACATGGGTATGGGAACTCCCCTTGGCAACTGCCAAGCTTGGGGAAGTGCCCCGGTATCATATCACCATCACATCTTTATCTTTATCGTTTTTCTTAGTTCGATCCTTTTTGGTTATATCTAGATCTAGTAGAATAAAGTTTTTGGTATGATCTAGCCTTGAGTTTTGCTTTATGTCCCTCTATGTAATCGAGTCCGTGAGATATATAATAAAGAGTAGTTTTGAGTTGAGGGCTTTGCTTTCTTGCTATGATCTTGAGGGAATTAAATAAAAAGAAAAAGAATAAAAAGATCATATATTGATCTTATGTAGAGTAATGACTTCACATATAAAGAGTATTATGAATAAAAGTTATTGAGGGTTGACAAACATAGTTTGGTCATTGATGCAATTAATAGGAAGTGATAAAGAAAGAGAGGTTGCACATATAAATATACTATCTTGGACATCTTTTGTAATTGTGAGCACTCATTAAAATATGACATTGCTAAAAGGTTGATGTTGGACAAGGAAGACAACATAATGGGTTATGTTTTCTTATATCCGAATAGAAGTTATATTGTTTGAATCATCCAACATGTTGAGCTTGCCTTCCCCTCTCATGCTAGCCAAATTCTCTGCACCAAGTAAATATACTACTTGTGCTTCCAAACATCCCTAAACCCAGTTTTGCCATGAGAGTCCACCATACCTACCCATGGATTGAGTAAGATCCTTCAAGTAAGTTGTCATCGGTGCAAGCAATAAAAATTTCTCTCTAAATATGTATGATCTATTAGTGTGAAGAAAATAAGATTTATACGAACTTGTGATATGGAAGAAATAAAAGCGACTGACTGCATAATAATGGTCCTTATCACAAGTGGCAATACAAAGTGACGTTCTATTGCACTAAGATTTTATACATCCAACCATAAAAGTGCATGATAACCTCTGCTTCCCTCTACGAAGGGCCTATCTTTTATTTTTATCTTCTACCCTTATATAAGAGTCAAGGTGATCTTTAACTTTCCTTTTTATACTTTTTTCCTTTGGCAAGCTCTGTGTGCTGGAGAGATCCGGATATATATATATATATATATATATATATATATATATATATATATATCCCCTTGGATGTAGATTTTCATAAATTATTACTGTTGACATTACCCTTGAGGTAAAAGATTGGGAGGCGAAACTATAAGCCCCTATGTTTCTCTGTGTCTGATTGAAACTTTTTACCTATAAGTATCGCGCGAGTGTTAGCAATTGTGAAAGACTATATGATAGTTGAGTATGTGGACTTGCTGAAAAGCTCTTATATTGACTCTTTCCCATGTTATGATAAATTTCAATTGCTTTAGTGACTGAGAGCATAGTCTGTTAGTTTTCATTGAAATTTCTGATTCATACTTTACCTTGTGAACGAATTGTTACTTTAGCATAAGAAATTATATGGCATTATATATTGTTGTTCTAAAGATGATCATGATGCCCACATGTATGTATTTTATTTTATCGACACCTCTATCTCTAACATGTGAACATATTTATCGATATCAGCTTTCGCTTGAGGACAAGCGAGGTCTAAGCTTAAGGGAGTTGATACGTCCATTTTGCATCATGCTTTTATATTGATATTTATTGCATTATGGGTTGTTATTACACATTACATCACAATGCTTATGCCTATTCTCTCTTATTTTACAAGGTTTACATGAAGGGGGAGAATGCTGGCAGCTGGAATTCTGGGCTGGAAAAGGAGAAAATGTTAGAGACCTATTCTACACAACTCCAAAAGTCCTGAAACTTCACGGAGCATGTTTTTGGAATAAATAAAAAATATTGGGCGAAGAAAGTACCAGAGGGGGGCACCATCTAGCCACAAGGGTGGAGGGCGCGCCCTACCCCCCTGGGCGCGCCCCCCGACCTTGTGGGCCCCCTAGCAGGCGCCTCCGGTGCCCATCTTTGGCTATATGGTGTCTTTTACCCTGGAAAAAATCAAGAAGAAGCGACGAAGTGACGTCGTCTCGAGGCGGAACCTGGGCAGAACCAATCTAGGGCTCCGGCGGAGCTGTTCTGCTGGGGAAACTTCCCTCCGGGAGGGGGAAATCATCGCCATCGTCAACACCATCGATCCTCTCATCGAGAGGGGGTCAATCTCCATCAACATATTCACCAGCACCATCTCCTCTCAAACCCTAGTTCATCTCTTGTATTCGATCTTGGTCCAATTGGTACCTGTATGTTGCTAGTAGTGTTGATTACTCCTTGTAGTTGATGCTAGTTGGTTTATTCAGTGGAAGATAATATGTTCAGATCCTTAATGTTAATTAATACTCCTATGATTATGATTATGAATATGCTTTGTGAGTAGTTACGTTTGTTCCTGGGGACATGGGAGTCTTGCTATAAGTAGTCATGTGAATTTGGTATTCGTTCGATATTTTGATGAGATGTATGTTGTCTCTCCTCTAGTGGTGTTATGTGAACGTCGACTACATGACACTTCACCTTTATTTGGGCCTAGGGGAAGGCACTGTGAAGTAATAAGTAGATGATGGGTTGCTAGAGTGACAGAAGCTTAAACCCTAGTTTATGCGTTGCTTCGTAAGGGGCTGATTTGGATCCATATGTTTCATGCTATGGCTAGCTTTACATTAATACTTCTTTAGTAGTTGCGGATGCTTGCGAGAGGGGTTAATCATAAGTGGGATGCTTGTCCAAGGAAGGGCAGCAGCCAAGCATTGGTCCACCCACATATCAAATTATCAAAGTAACGAACGCGAATCATATGAGCATGATGAAAACTAGCTTGACAACAATTCCCATGTGTCCTCGGGAGCGCTTTGCTTTATATAAGAGTTTGCCCAGGCTTGTCCTTTACTACAAACATGATTGGTCCACCTTGTTGCACCTTAATCACTTTATTTACTTGTTACCCGTTACGATTTACCTTATCACAAAACTATCTGTTACCGATAATTTCAGTGCTTGTAGAGAATACCTTGCTGGAAACCACTTGTCATTTCCTTCTGCACCTTGTTGGGTTTGACACTCTTACTTATCGAAAGGACTACGATAGATCCCCAATATTTGTAGGTCATCACCATGTCGCCGTAGCTGCCGCACATCACCGAGCTTGGGTATGTGCAGTGCGAACTCGTACTTCTTTTCTTCTCATTTGAGTTCGTCCGCGGTAATAATTGCATGATTTTTTACCATATTTTCTAGATCTTTAACTGATAGGTACATTGTGTGTATGTGGTTTGCAGTTGTTCCTTGCATCTCACTTTACCGAAAAAATTACCGAAAAAGGCTTTTGCCCCGCTTTATAAATAAAGCAAACTGCCAGAGAGCACACATACACGGACTAGTCCAAACACACACACCCAAGTCTCACAAGGAAGTACAATAGGTTCTGCTGAGGGCACAGCACAACAAGCCCAAACAAAAAAGGAAAAAAGGGGGGAGGAGGGCACCACAGGCGCCTAATCAGGCTCTGGGGGAGGCGGAGGGAGCGGCGATAGTCGGACGACCATCGAGCGAAGGTCGGCGATGAAGGCGGAGATGGCGTCCCGGTCTTGTGGGCGGTTAAGCGACCGCCAAAGCTGCAAGTAGCCAGACAGTTTGAAGAGAGCGTCAGTAGCCCATCGAAGAGGAGTGCGTTGTATCACAAGTTTATTGCGGATCGTCCAGAGGGTCCAAGCGATGGCCCCAATCTCAAGCCACCTAATGTGGCAAGAAGGTAGGGGGAGTTCTGGAGTTCAGCAAATAGGTCGGGGAAGTTGGTGTGGCACCAATTACCACCCACCACCTCTCTGAAGCAGCTCCACACAAACTGAGCTGACACACAAGAGAAGAAGATGTGATTCGAGTCTTCGGGGGAACCACAAAGTGGGAAAATGCCAGTGCCTGGGCCATTGCTCTTACGGACCTCGACCCCAGAAGGGGTCCGACCGCAGATCCATTGCCACATGAAGATCCTAATTTTTAGTGGCAGGCGGATGGACCACACCGCCGTAAGGGGGGCGATGGAGGGAGCGATGGCCTGGTAAAGGGACTTGGTGGAGAATTGGCCTGACGGCTCAAGGCGCCACCTCACCTGGTCCGGACCAGCGTCCACTACCGGCTCGTGGAGAGCGACGCAATCAAGTAACTCACGCCAGGCGGCGGAATCCGGAGGTCCAAATGGCCTTCAGAAAGCGAGGCGCCCTAAGTCAATAAGGGCCCTCTCGACTGAGGTCGAAGGGTCGACGGCGATGGGGAAGAGATCGGGGAAGCGCGCAGCAAAAGGGGTGTCACCGGCCCACCGGTCAAACCAAGACAAAGTCGCAGCCCCAGATCCAACCGAGATGGAGGTCCCAATGCGGAGTACTAGGAGAAGTTGGACGACCGACTGCCAGAACTGGGAACCGCCAGATCTCTGACTGAAGGCTAGGGGTTGCCCAGGCATGTACTTGTTCCGGATGATATCTAACCAGAGGCCACCATGACCTTGCGAGATGCGCCAGAGCCAGCGGGATAAGACGGCAATATTCATGCGCTTAGAGCACATGATACCGAGGCCTCCTTGATCTGAGGCTTGCAAATGTCAGGCCAGCTGACCATATGGTATTTTTGTTTATTGTTGTCGCCTGCCCAATAGAAACAAGACTGGACTTTGGCGATCTCATGGTACAGAGTCTCATGAAGGTTGTATAAGCTCATGAGGAACAAGAGGAGGCTGGAGAGGGAGGAGTTGATGAGAATCGTCCGAGACGGCTTTGACAACCATCTACCCTGCCATGGCTCTATGCGCGTTTGCAGCTTTGCCACAGTCGGCAGCAAGTCCACGACAGTAAGCCGAGAGTCGCTAATGGGCGTTCCCAAGTATGTGGTGGGGAAGGAGCCCGGGCGGCAGTTGAGCCGGTTGGCTATGTTCAGGCACTCTACCGTAGAGTAGCCCATCACCATCACATCACTCTTGTCGAAGTTGATCTTGAGTCCAGACATTCGTTGGAAGCAGAGGAGAAGGAACTTTAGATTAGAGATGTCCGTTTCCGAGCCTTCGACCATGATGATGGTGTCGCCGGCATACTGGAGAAGGGAGATCCCAGAGCCATCATCCAGGTGGGGGGTGATCCCACGAACATGGCCGGCTGCCTTAGCCTTATCCAAGATGGCAGCCAGCGCGTCCACCACCATATTGAATAAGAACGGGGAGAAGGGGTCACCTTGTCTAACCCCACAAAGGGTGGGGAAGTAAGGGTCGATCTCCCCATTGATGTTCACAGCATTGCGACCGCAGGAAACCATGCATCTCACTTTCAGATCTAGGGTTTATGTTATGTCTCATACAAATGGAATGGTTAGCACGTTAACTAGTGAATTCCTTCGAAGCTACTAGTTCATTCTACTCATTTTCGTTCATCTGAAAAATTGCTCAAAGTCTACATCTAATCCTTCAACAAAATTGTTTTCTTTCAAAATTCTAGTTGTGTGCATTCGTTACCATGTCCCCATTTTCCCTCGTACCTCTCTATATTCACAAGAAAATACAGTACGTTGAGGATTCGGCTCAACCAGTGGGCAAAAATGACAGAGATGAAGATGTTGTTCTCTGAACTGCAGATGAATCTAAAGCGCCAAATGCAAAGGGCCTAATGATAGGCCCATCAACTAGCAAGTGCAGAGGACTACCGAGCAAATTGACAATGAGCAAGAAGAAAATGCTCCAAAAAGAAGAAGGGTGGCAGACAGCCATGAACAAACACAACCCAGTACATTTCTCATGATAGATACAACACAATCACTGGGGAGAGCAGAAATTCCAAGTACAGGCATCATCAATGGATTCAGCGTTACTGGCCGAGGAAATGATCAAACTATGAGTTTGTTCACCCTTGGCTCACTCAAAATTCCGCGTTCCATCCTCCATGGGGTGACTGCCGAGCAATTTCTCTCATAAAGCAAAAGGGTCCAGAAGACAACCGCCTCCTCCTCCAAATCCTCATGAGTCGTCTATTCGTACACCTGAATCCTATCCTCTCGAACTTGCAAAGCGTCAATGATATGCAGCAAGAAAGGCCGAAAGAGAAGCAAAGAAGGCAGCCCGCAAAGAAGAAAACCTTCGCCTTCAGAAAGATGATCTTGAGAAGAAGAAGGCTGATGGAAAGTCTGAAGGTCGCTCAAAAAGGAAGCACGATACACATGATCCTACTTCTTCGAAGAACAAAGCTGACGCGAAGAATAAGAAGCCATCTGTTCATCTTGATATGAGCAGTTCTTCCTCTCATGATGATGACCCCACTCTCACCAGGGAAGAGATTGAAGCTGCATGAGCGACCATGTGAACGTTACCACTTCAATTTGTCATATTTTTGAACTCAAGTACCTCCTGATGCTCCACCAAGGAAAATCAAACTTCGCAAGACTCCTGCAACAACTATTACAATGAAACATCATGTCAATACCACTCCGGGTCCAGATGCTATTGACTTGAAAGATTTGGTACTGGATGCCCCTATGCGAACAGCAAAGCCAGGCGAATGCATTCCTAAGCCTGCTCCGAACAAAATCACTTCACCTATCCCCGAGAAAGTGCTCCTCAACCTGGTGATGCGAAGGAAAAGTACGCCAAATTTGCTCCAATGCTAACTTAGCCTTTGGCGTCTATGCCTCCTTCCGAGAAAAGTTTCAGTTCAGACCGCTTCGGTCGAAGCCTTTGCTCCTCATGGCTATGATCACTTATTTATCATGGAACAACTTGATCGATTCGGTGAGAATCCGTCTGATGGAGAAGTGGCATCTTTGCCATACCATCTGAAGTTGTTGTGCAAGCCAGGTCCCTTGTGCAGGAAATGCGAGAGGATGATGCCAATATTAATACTCTCGAATGAAATCAACCTCATCCAAGTTTGTCATCAAAGAGCTTGAGGACTCTTCGACACCACTTCACGAACTGATGAAAGTTGGTCCCTCCGAAAGGAAATCAGCTTCTGCTCGTCATCCAGACTCGTATGTGTATGGTGATGATTTTATCTCTCCCAGGGAAGAACTCAAATATCCAAACCCTCGTGAAGAAAGACCCATGTTCTCTGCTCGAGCAGGCGCTAAAGGTCCTCTATTTAATCACAATGTGCAATTCTTTCGAGCCAGTCCATATGATAGACCGCGCATATCAGAATCGCCTCATTTCTGGACTAAATAATATGCTATTTATTACTTTCCGGTGCTATATGGCAGCAGAAAGATATTTCCTCACGAATATCTCAACATTCATGCAATGCGAAACATTGGCTATTTCAATCAATTACTTCAAGATTTGGATGATTTCTGTCTGACCAAGTTGTTTGAGTTTGAGCTTCCTTGGAACCGAGAGATTATTCTTTAGTTCTATGCAACGCTTTATATTTCTGGAGATGAATCAGACAGCTCAAAGTGGATCATGGAGTGGATGGCCGAAGGGAAGCGAATAAAATGCACTTCTACGGATTTCATATCCCACTTTCATTTCCCTCGCTTCGAGCATGGTGATAACAAATTTTGCATGCACAACATTGATGTGATCTCTGATGAAGATTAACACTCATATTACTTCCGTTGGGGGCTGTAGGAGGACGTGACTATGTCTCACTCGGTGCGAGGGAGTAACTCAGCTCCCCTCAAGGAGCAGGTTAGTGGGCCAAACCAATAGCCTTTCACTAGGCTTACGTCATGATGATGCTATGCGCATTTATTTCTTTTGTTTATATTTTGGAAATAAATGTGCCTGGTTAAATTTCAAAAATACATATAGTTTCCGTATACATATATTCCGAAACATAAGTTTTGACTAAACAAACGTTTCAAAATGTTAACCCAGTGTACAAAATTATCATTGTAGTTTTAGAAAAATGTTGATAGCGTTCAAAAAACGTTTTAACAAAAATAGTTTCATGTGTTTCAAAAAACGCAAGTGAAATTATATAAAATAGTGAACCATGTACTAAAAGATGTTCCTCTTTTGCAGGGTCAAAAAGATGTCCCTGTGGTATACGACAAATGCGCAATGTGCATGAAAAAATCAGGCACGGAGAACATATAATAATAATAATAATAATAATAATAATAATAATAATAATAATAATAATAATAATAATAATAATAATAATAATAATAATAATAATAATAATGTACTTAGGAAACATTAAACTTCTATAGAAAATGTTACTAACGTATACGGAAAGTCAGACATACGTGAAAAAATAGACATCAAACATATATTTGAAATCAAATGTTAATTATGTATTTAAAAAATATAAACATCTTTAAAAAAAAGTATCCTTATGTATGAAAAAATGTACAAAGAAAGCACGAATTAAACATATATATTTAAAAAATATTAAACATGTATACAAAAATGTCCCCCGTTGTATATAGAAAATATACATTCTTCATGATAAGAAGTAGACATGTGTTAAAACAAATCAACAAATGAAATCAGAAAGAAATAAGGAAAACCTTTAAAAGAACAATGAAAACCAAAGAAATAAAAGAAAATGAAGAAGACCAAAAAGAAAAAAGAAAACCAAGAAAAAAAGTTAAAAAGAGAAAAAACACGCAGTTACTTGTTCCGCAAAACCCTATTTGCCGGCCCATCTCGCGCTGGCCTACTGCAAGACGAAGTTGGGAGCAACTAGTTGTAGAGCGCTCCTTCGGGAGCCTCGCAATGATCATTTGCGGCTGGGCTGAGAGCGCGCCACTTGGCGCGCTCTTAGCCGTCGCCACATGTCGTGACCTAGGCTCTCCCTTTGGATTTTTTTTTATTTTTCCACGCGTTTTTTGCTTTTTAGATGTTTTTTTGCGGGTTTTTTTTTACTTTTTGGTTTCCATTGGTCTTCCTTAACTTCTCGACAAAAAAAATTTGAACTATTTTTTGTGCGAAAAGACGTGTTTCTTTTTCTTCCTTAGGAGGCACGGTTTTGCTTTCGCAAGAGGCACGACCGTGCCTCTCGGAAATGGGAAAGAAACACGTTTTTAGTTTTTTTTTCTTCCGCGAGAGGCATGATTTTGCTTCCGCAAGAAGTACGGTTTGCTCCCACGAGAGGCATGGCCGAGCCTCTTGGAAACGGAAAAAACATAGTTTTTTTTTCCGGTCGTGCCTCTCGGAAACGAAAAAAACACATGCTCTTTTTTCCCTTTCGTGAGAGACACAGTTTTGCTTCCGCGAGAGGCACAGCCATGCCTCTCGGAAACGGCAAAAAAATGTGTTTTCTCTTCTTTTTTTCTTCCGCGAGAGGCACGGCCGCACCTCTCGGAAATGGCTTCCGGAAAGGAAAGAACGTCCTCCCGGTTCGGTTTTTTTGTGAAAAAAGCTCGTCAAAACCTATCAATATGGGATCTAATTTTGAAGATCTCGACGCGAGGAATCCAATGATGAAAATAGTTCAAGATTTGGACGCTCGGTTTAAGAGATCGAACATTTTCAATAAACGAATCTATGAAAAAAGGAAAAAATCTCAGATTGCGACAACTGACGCACATGCAGCGCGCCACTTGTTACAAGCTAGAGGTGAGAGTATCTTTGAAAGGAGTACTCCTCAATTGTTTTTTAATTGATTGCTCGTGGTTGACTGGTCAACCACTGATAAATTGGATGTTATCTTTTCCACATAGAAAAATAGAAATTAAAAAGTTAAAAAAATGAAATGGTTCACGAATTCAAAAGAACACAAGAATTTAGAAAAAAAATTGAAAAAGGTTCATCATTTAAAAAAAGTTAATCAAATTTGAAAAAGCTTCATCAAAACTTTTAAAAGGTTCATTAACTGTTTTAAAAATCATAAATTTGAAATAAAAACTCGAACATATACAACTAGTGCATTTACAAAAAAAGAAAAAAAAGAAAGAGGAAATGAACAAAAGGAAAAAAAAAAGAAGAAAAATGCAAACAAAACCGGTCCGAAAAAAAGGGAAATTGAAAAAAAGAAAGAAAAGCAAAACAGTTCGAAAGCTTGTCAATGCCAGGAAGAGCTCTCTCACGTTGCTACTTAGATGGGCTGGCCCATGTCAGAGTTCCTTCAATATCAGTTAACGAAATGCACGTTAACTGGAACACAACGCGCCAAATAGGGGATTCAGGTGTCTATTTCTCGCATTCGGCCGAAACGTTTTGACCAATCAGGCCAGTCCACTAACACATAGTGAAATAGGAAAATAAGGAACAAAAACGAGGGCGCCAGGAGATTTGAACAGTGGTCATTTCGACCGAGCGTAGAGCCGCTCGCCACTGCGTCACTATTGACTTCGTGTTCACATAGGAAGCGCATGCTACTTGAGGTAAAACACCAGAGTTTTTTTATTTCTCCGTTTCTCCTTTTTTTTTCATTTCTTTGGTTCTTTGTTTGATTTTTTCGTCAATATATAGGTCGTTTTTCTCCATCTTTGTTTTTCATTTGATTTTTCGGTTTTCAATGTTTTTTCATTTTTCCTTTGTTTTCTTTTTTCTACTCCGGTTTTTGTTTTGTTTTCATTTTTATTCTTTCTACATTTGTTTCTTCTGTTTTTATTTTTCATATTTTTTGGGGTTTAATATGCGTTTTTTCTGTTTTGCTTTTTTTGGTTTCTTTTGTATTTCATTCTAGATTTTTTCATATGACAAAAACATTTTTAATAAGTGATCAAAAAAATTTGTATACATGGTCAACATTGTCTGGACATTTATTCAACATTTTTTAAATCTTTGTTCAATATTGTGATACTTAATCAAAAAAATACTTGTTCAACAATTTTCAAATACTCATTCAACATTTTGAATACTTATTCCACATTTTTAATACTTATTCAACATTTTTAAATACTTGTTTACTTTTTCATAAACTCATTCAACATTTTTCAAATACTTGCTCAACATTTTTTAATACTTATTCAACATTTTCAAATACTTGTTCAATATTTTTCAAATTCTTGTTCAACATTTGTTAATACTTATTCAACAATTTTCGAATTCTTGTTCAATTTTTTAATACATGATCAACTTTTTATACACATTTTTTACTGTATAAATTTTGTGTATGGATGAGAAATATTTTTCTGTATGCATTCAATATTCTTTTTGAAATGCTTAGTTTACTTTTTTAGAATTTTTTTTACTTTGATTAACAGTTAGTTCATCTTCCCTCGGTCCGTTTATGCGACACGTCCAGAGCGCATGGCGGGTTGGCTAGCATCAGGTGCTCCCAGTGAAGCTACCAGGGATCGAATACTGGTATTACGGTTTTTCTTTTTTCGATCGTATAAACATCTTGCGGGACGGCCTATTTGCGAGATCGCTTTAGCGAGAGAGATCAATCGCGCCCCGAGACTGGTTAACCCCAAGTGTAAGGGCAAAGTAACCTAACCATAATGATTTCGCTCGATCGAGAAACAAGCTTTATCGAACAAGTGGGAATTTCTTCTGCAACCTAAATCCTAGGTACCTACACCACAAAATAATCTTGCCCCCAACTTTTAAAGAAGGTTGACAAACTTCTTGTCCTCCTAGTTACAAGAATAAATTGTATGCCAGGTAGGAATTGTTAGATCGACCAAAATAATAAAACGGACAACGAGAAAAGTAAATTATAACGGTGTTTGCAATTAAAGAAAATAGACCTAGTGGCCATAGATTCGCTAGAGGCACATGTCGAAGCAAGATAAGTGTATTAAGGTGAACAAATTACACTTGGGCAGCAATTAAATTAGACATATTTGTATTTATGACTATGATCATTTGTCGCATAATCTTGTATCGACATTATGTTCGTGATATGTAGACAGTTATCCAATTTCATCTAGAACTAATACTCCACCTAAAGCCCCCTATCCAGCATGCATCTTGAGGTATTAAGTTCATACAATAGAGTACTGCAATGAGCAAGATGACATAATATACTCCCTCCGTCCCAAAATAAGTGTCTTAACCTTAGTATAACTTTGTACTGAAGTTAGTACAAAGTTGAGACACTTATTTTGGGACGGAGGGAGTAGATAATAAAACTATAATCCAAATGTGATAAAGAAACAATGTTTCATCCATAGTAGCAACAATACAATACATGTTCGTTCACTTTTTTTCGCTGAGATCAGTCTCCGCAAGATTAAACCCACTATTATACGGAACACTCTCTAAATATCTAAGCATCAAACTTTGCCAAAGAAGACAAATAGACTGGAGAGCATATATTACTACTTAATTATGTAGCAAAGAAATTTCAAAAGATTCAACATAATTCAATGAACAATATGATCATAAAGTGACAATCCGTCTTATCTCAGTAGACACAACGCCGAATTATATCATATGGACCCCGACCATGTAAGGCAACTCACATGAACTTTGTATTGAATGACAAGGGAGAGGGGATGTCATCTAGCTACTGCTATGGACCCAAAGTCATAAGGCAACAAGGTTGATGAAGATGGCCCTGATGATGGATTCCCCCTCTGGCAGGGTGCCCGAATAGGCCTTCGGGTTGGATCTCCATGGAATAGAACCTGGGGGAACAGAAAAATCGCGAAAAATGGTACTGAAGGTCTCGGGAAATATGAGATTTTATTGGCGAAGATGGTCATAAGGCGGTGCCTAGGGGCCCAAGACGTCTGGCCTATGCATGTGGCCCCCTAGCAGCAGTACCTCACCGTTTGGGAGGGCCTAGATGGCCCTCTCGCATTTTTGGTGCTTTCTGGATTCTTCTTCTCTCGAAAAAATTGTCAAAAATCCCCACGGTATTTTGAGCTCTGTAAAATTGATTTTCTATAAAACCAAAAACATGCACTAAACAAGAACTAGCTCTGGGCACTATTAATAGGTTAGTCTGAAAAAATAATATAAATTGCTATAAAAAGTAATCAAAATTGAAACTATAATAGCATGCAATAATTTTAGAATTATAAATACATTTAAGACGTATCAGGCTCCCGCAAGTGTCACTTTATTGGCATGCGAGCGCGCCAAGTGGTGCGTCCAACCGCCGCCACGTGTTGGGCGCTCCCTCTAGATTTTTTATTTTTTATTTTTATGTATGTGTTTTCGGGTTTAGATGAGTCCTTTTTTGCTTTTCACTTTTATCGTGGTTTTCCTTATGTTTTGGAGCAAATTTTTTTGTGAAGCACAACCGTAGTTATTGGAAATGAAAAAATAATTGTGCTTCTTAGCACATATTGCTGCTTGTGGAAGCACATATTCGCTTCCGTGAGAAGCATATCTGTGCTTCTTCAAAAGGGAAAAAATATGTTCCACGAGAAGCACCTATTTGCTTATCGGGGAAGCACAGATTTGCTTTCACGAGTGCCTCCAAAAAAAATATGTGCTTCCCACGAGAAGCACAATTTTGCTTCTCGTGGAAGCATATTTTTTATTCTGCGAGAAGCTCTCGGAAAGGAAAAAAATATGTGCTTCTGGAGAAGCATTGCTTTTGTGAGTTCTTAAGAAAAAAACGGTGCTTCTCGAAAAGGAAAAAAGTGTAAAATCACAACCGTGCTTCTGGGCTCCGGTTTTCCCTTGCATTTTTGTTGTTATTCATTTTTACTGGTTACCATCTTTTCCGTTTTCATTTTTAACGGATTTCATTTTATTGTTTTCAGTTATTTCCTGATTCTCCTTTTTTCTTGTGATTTTTTTATCAAAAACTATTAACTTGAGATCTAGTTTCAAAGATCTCAACACAAGAAATCCAACGGTGAACACATTTCGAAATTTGGATGCACAATTCACAAAATATAATGCTTTTAATAAATGAATATACGAACAAAAGAGAAAACACACAAGTTACGACACCTGAGGAGTTGGGGGTGTTCTTTTCAAGGAGTACTCCTTAACTTGTAATTTCGCATTTTGACGCAAAGAACGCCCAGTAAAAGCTATCTAAAAATATATCGCACCAAATTGAAGTCAAACGCTATAACTCGCATTGAACGGGCTATAGCACGCTCTCGCCCATAGCCGAGCCAGCTTGGGCCGTCCCGGAAGGCTCCGGCGCGCACCACCTCCCGCCAGCTGGGCCGACCTGTTTAATTTTTCTTCTCGTTTGTTAAATCGACAAAACAATGCGCTCCTGGTGAATCGAACTAGAGTGCTCCCTTTGTGTTATGTTTACCAACCCGCCACCAAGCCGGACCTGCTAAGAAGCAACATTTCGCTTTATTTATTCTTTCCTTTTTTTCTTTTTCTATTTTCTTTTTCCCTTCCTTTTTACATTTTGATGTACTTTTTTCAAATCCGATGAACTTTTTGTCAAATCCGTTGATTTTTTTTCAAAACCGATGAACTTCTTTTCAGATTCGATGATATTTTTTTAATTTGGATGAACTTTTTTCAGATTCGCTGAACTTTCTTTCCGATTTGATAAACTTTTTTTCAAAATCGATGAACTCTTTTTTGATTCGATGAACTTTTTTCAATTATGATGAACTTTTATCAAAATCGATGAACTTTTTTAAAAATCAATAAACTTTTTTCAAATCAAATGAACTTTTTCAAAATCAATGAACTTTTATTGAAGACCAATGAACTTTTCCCATTTTTGTGACTTTTTTCTTTTAAATTCGTCAACCTTTTTAACCAATGAACTTTTTTTGTGAACGATTTTTTAATTCCTAATGTTTCAAAAAAATTATACATATTGTTCGAACAGTCAACGGT
Organism: Aegilops umbellulata; assembly: GCA_032464435.1. Classification (NCBI taxonomy): domain Eukaryota; kingdom Viridiplantae; phylum Streptophyta; class Magnoliopsida; order Poales; family Poaceae; genus Aegilops; species Aegilops umbellulata. The sequence continues at coordinate 364,547,082 of CP136054.1, read as the reverse complement.
CAATTGGCCAGACCAATCAATTGGTGAAACTTTTTCCCATATTAGTGAACTTGTTTTCTTTCAAATAGCGCCGCTAGAATAGTTCTTAAGCACTGCACGCTGCAATCAATCACTAGTAGGCGGATGGTCCAGTGGTATGCATTCTCTTGCGCGAGAGGTGCGGCCTGAGTTCCATTCCCCGCTTCGCACGTGGTTTTTGCGCTAAGCCGGCCCACTATTTCTTCTGTGAGTGCCAGTTCGCTTCGGGGGCACTTAAGGCGCCGACTAGGACCTCCCGGTTCTCGTTCCTTATGCTTGGTTTTTGTTGTTTTCCTTGTGTTTCTTCTATTTCCATTTCCTTTTTATGTTTTTTCTTCTTTACTTTTTCTGTTTCTCACTCTATCATTTTCCTTTTTGTTTGTTTGTTATTTTTTGTTTTGATTTTTCTCTATCCATTTGTGCAAAATAAAAAAAAATGTTTTATAGATACATGAACACTTTTGTTTGAACATGCATATATTGTTTAGCAAAACATGTGAAATTTGTTAATTTTCCATTTATATTTGGTATTTTTCTGGATTTTTAAATTATTTTTATTTTCATTTTTGTGGCTTCCTAGTTTTATTTTATTTATTTATCCCTATTACGTTGGTTTCCTTTTTCTTACTAGATTTTTTACCTTTTTCTTTTTATCTTTGTTCTGTAGGGTAAAATAAAGGATTCTGTAGGGCTACTTGAACGGTTTTATTAGACATGCAAATTTTTTTCTAAAAGTTCAGACTTATATTTATTTAACGACATGACAATGTTTTTTTAAGTATGGGACATACTACTTGATTTTTCCACCCTATGTGAAGGCGTTGGAGCCCACAACATGCAAGGTCCGTTTCTCCACCATGAGGCCCGTTCCCTCTCTTCGTGCCTCGAGTATGATTCTCTGCACGAAACTGTAGATATATTCATCTCCAATCATCGGCCCTCCCTCGTTGAAGGTGTGCCCTTGTCATCGGCCCTCCCTCGCCAGAGCCGAGCATAATTTGTTGTAGTATATAGTCAGGAAGTCGTCGTGGTAAGGCCCCATAGGACCCAACACACCAGAACAGCAACTGTCGCCAATGAAGAGAAGTTTAGATCGGAAGGATCCAGCCTGAAGACACGTGAACAAAGATGAACAAGTATCGAATCTGAGTGGATCCACCAAAGACAACCATCGAACGAATCCCGCGAGATCCGCCGGAGACACACCTCCATACGCCCTCGTATGATGTTAGACACACCATCGGGACGGGGCTAACATTCTATGAGTGCCTCTGAGAGATTGAGTCGGGATATCATCTTAACATTGACGAAGTCATCACAGGTGGCTCATAGTCGACGGGAAAATCTCCTCTCACTGAACGCGCATAGCTGAAAATAGTGAAATAAATTCAAAAATAATGCGAGCACCAGAACTTGAACCATGATGAATTAGGAATATCACTGTCCTCCTAACCATTCAATCACGTATTGGTTCGTATTGAACAGTCGGGGCTGATGATATGAGATTACGTCTACCCGCAAAAGGAAAACTCGTACTATGTCATGCATACTGCACGACTGTGAACAAAAAAAAGTGCAATAAATGGTTGGCTTGCTCTCAAATCATCAGCTCCAATCTCGATTCCCTGTCAAAGGAACAGTTCCTTAATTGATTTGCACTCGACGAGCATTGTCGCGCACCAGTTAACCTGTAGCTAGCTATCCGCGCGAGTGAAGGAAGCATGCAGGTCAACTCGATTGATGATGTCCACTGCTAGCTTCTATCCAAACTTGTACCAATGGGGAGCCTGTTACGTACATGACAGTTCGCTGTTAGTCTGTTACAAAAGACATTTGAACATATATAGAAAGACAGTAAGTATGCAACAATGTGTGTGCATGTTGCACCACCAACCCAACATTGTTCAGAAACAGCATGTCGTCACTGTGCAATTGTATGTGCAGGACTATTTCCCTTAGATTACAATGTTGCACACTCAGGGACCACACTAACATCTATATCTATTTATCTATATCAATACCCATATAAAAAGACCGAAAGGTGTAAATCCAACTAATCTCAGCCATCAAACCAGATCAATCAAATGACTCAGGCTGCTCTACCGGTGAGGGTTCAACATGTTTGGGGTGCAGTTAATATCATACCAAATATCAAAACCAACGCTAATCACATAATTAACATACAAAATAATATCATACCTAATATGTGTATGCAATTAATATACTGCCTAATATCAATATTACACATACACATTTACTAGTCATCACAACCATCCTAACTCAAGACACCCTAAATCTAAAGCGGGTGTTGCTCTAAATCTATAGCCTTATGAATTGTGGGGCACATGGTATACATTTTTTAACATAGTACAATCGAAGTCGCTCGGATACACGAGCATACACTCATCCCTATGAACACATACACGCACATCCTACCCCTATGACTATGAGCACCTCCAAGAGACTGAGCCGGCATAGCATCTTGAGATTTTACGACACGGTATACCATTCTAAGGGTTGAGAGAAGGCGAGTCTGCCCCCCCCCCCCCGCGTCGCCCTCCTCTGGCGACATGGGGGAATCCCAGCCGCCGGCGCTAGCACCTCCCTCAGCCGCCCTCCCCCGCATCGCCGCCGCCGGAGGGCCGGCCGGCGAAGCCATGCCGGGCCCCAGGAAGGCGGCAGCGGGGCGAATCTGTTCTCTCGCATGCTCCCCCCGCCCACCCGCCTCGCATCTCGCGGCGGCTGACTCCCGCTGGTCCGGCAGGGCTCCGACGTGCCCTGGCCGCATGGATCCGGTTCGCCTCCACCACGTCCATCCCTCCCCACGCGCGGATCCGGGATTCCCCGGCCGTCACGGGCGCCCCCCACCAGTGGTAGTGGCAGACGAGGGGCGCCTCGCGATGGGTTCTTTGCTGCGCTGCTCCGGCCCCGGCAACCTCTACCCCGTGTTCTCCGGTGTTCAACGCTTGCCGGCGTTTCCTCCGGGCGGCTTCGGCCTCGGCCCCAGTAGATGTGTCCCTTCCAGCTATCCTGGTTCGCCGATGTTTTGATGGCCACGGTCACGGCAGCTCGGACCTGCGTCTCTCCAGTCCTAGCTTGCCGGCGTTGCCGGTCGCCGTCGTTCGTGTTGGGGATCGTAGCAGAAATTTAAAATTTTCTACGCATCACCAAGATCAATCTATGGAGTAATCTAGCAACGAGGGGAAGGGGAGTGCATCTACATACCCTTGTAGATAACTAAGCGGAAGCGTTGCAAGAACGCGGATGAAGGAGTCGTACTCGTAGCGGTTCAGATCGCGGTTGATTCCGATCTAAGCGCCGAACAACGGCGCCTCCGCGTTCAACACACGTGCAGCCCGGTGATGTCTCCCATGCCTTGATCCAGCAAGGAGAGAGGGAGAGGTTCGGGAAGACTCCGTCCAGCAGCAGCACGACGGCGTGGTGGTGAAGGAGGAGCGTGGCAATCCTGCAGGGCTTCGCCAAGCACCGCGGGAGAGGAGAAGGACTTGAGAGAGGGGGAGGGCTGCGCCAGAACATTGGTGCGGCTGCCCTCCCACCCCCCACATATATATAGGGGCAAGGGAGAGGGGGGCCGGCCCCCTCAGATCCAATCTGAGGAGGGGGCGGCGGCCAGGGGGGTTCCCTTGCCCCCCCAAGGCAAGGTTGGCGCCCCCCTTTAGGGTTCCCCCAAAACCCTAGGCGCATGGGCCCTAGGGGGGAGGCGCCCAGCCCACTAAGGGGCTGGTCCCTCTCCACACACAGCCCATAGGGCCCTACGGGGCGGGTGGACCCTCCCGATGGACCCCCGGAAACCCTTCGGTGGTCCCGGTACAATACCGGTAACCCCCGAATTATTCCGGTGACCGTATGATGACTTCCCATGTATAAATCTTTACCTTCGGACCATTCTGGAACTCCTCGTGACGTCCGGGATCTCATCCGGGACTCCGAACAACATTCGGTAACCACGTACATCTATTCCCTATAACCCTAGCGTCATCGAACCTTAAGTGTGTAGACCCTACGGGCTCGGGAGTCATGCAGACATGGCCGAGACAACTCTCCGGTCAATAACCAACAGCGGGATCTGGATACCCATGTTGGCTCACACATGCTCCACGATGATCTCATCGGATGAACCTCGATGTCAAGGATTCAATCAATCCCGTATACAATTCCCTTTGTCTAGCGGTATTGCACTTGCCCGAGATTTGATCGTCGGTATCTCAATACCTTGTTCAATCTCGTTATCGGCAAGTCTCTTTACTCGTTCCGCAACACATCATCCCGTGATCAACTCCTTGGTCACATTGCGCATATGATGATGTCCTATCGAGTGGGCCCAGAGATACCTCTCCGTTACACGGAGTGACAAATACCAGTCTCGATTCGAGCCAACCCAACAGACACTTTTGGAGATACCCGTAGTGCACCTTTACAGCCACCCAGTTATGTTGTGACGTTTGGCACACCCAAAGCACTCCTACGGTATCCGGGAGTTGCACAATCTCATGGTCTAAGGAAATGATACTTGACATTTGAAAAGCTTTAGCATACGAACTACACGATCTTTGTGCTAGGCTTAGGATTGGGTCTTGTCCATCACATTATTCTCCTAATGATGTGATCCCGTTATCAACGACATCCAATGTCCATGGTCAGGAAACCGTAACCATCTATTGATCAACGAGCTAGTCAACTAGAGGCTTACTAGGGACGTGGTTTTGTCTATGTATCCACACATGTATCTGAGTTTCCTATCAATACAATTATTGCATGGATAATAAACGATTATCATGAACAAGAAAATATAATAATAACCAATTTATTATTGCCTCTAGGGCATATTTCCAATAGTCTCCCACTTGCACTAGAGTCAATAATCTAGTTCACATCGCCATGTGATTAACACTCACAGGACACATCGCCATGTGACCAACATCCAAGAGTTTACTAGAGTCAATAATCTAGTTCACATCACTATATGATTAACACTCAATGAGTTCTGGGTTTGATCATGTTATGCTTGTGAGAGAGGTTGTAGTCTACGAGTCTGCAACATTCAGATCCGTATGTATGTCATCTTGTGGATGCAGCTACTACGCTATATTTGGAGCCATTTCAAATAACTGTTCTACTATACGAATCCGGTATCTCTACTCAGAGCTATCCGGATAGGTGTTAAGCTTGTATCGATGTAACTCTTTACGTCGAACTCTTTATCACCTCCATAACCGAGAAACATATCCTTATTCCTCTAAGGATAATTTTGACCGCTATTTGGTGATCCAGTCCTAGATCACCTTTGTACCCTCTTGCTAGACATGTGGCAAGGCACACATCAGGTGCGGTACTCAGCATGGCATACCGTTTAGAGCCTATGACAAAAGCATAGGAGACGACCTTCGTCCTTCCTCTTTCTTCTACCGTGGTCGAGCTTTAAGTCTTAACTTCATACCTTACGACTCAGGCAAGAACTCCTTCTTTGACTGATCCGTCTTGAACACCTTCAAGATCATGTCAAGGTATGTGCTCATTTGAAAGTACCATTAAGCGGTTTTTGATCTATCCTTATAGATCTTGATGCTCAATGTTTAAGTAGCTTAATCTAGGTTTTAAAAATGAAAAAAAAACTTTTCAAATAACCCTATGTGACGCCCCCGGTTAAATCGTACACTAATCATGCACGCAAATGTGTACGATCAAGATCAGGGACTCACGGGAAGATATCACAACACAACTCTACAAATAAAATAAGTCATACAAGCATCATAATACAAGCCAGGGGCCTCGAGGGCTCGAATACAAGTGCTCGATCATGGACGAGTCAGCGGAAGCAACAATATCTGAGTACAGACATAAGTTAAACAAGTTTTGCCTTAAGAAGGCTAGCACAAACTGGGATACAGATCGAACGAGGCGCAGGCCTCCTGCCTGGGATCCTCCTAACTACTCCTGGTCGTCATCAGCGGGCTGCACGTAGTAGTAGGCACCTCCAGTGTAGTAGGAGTCGTCGTCGACGGTGGCGTCTGGATCCTGAGCTCCAACATCTGGTTGCGACAACCAGGTAGAAGGGATAGGGGGAAAAGAAGGAGAAAGCAACCGTGAGTACTCATCCAAAGTACTCGCAAGCAAGGAGCTACACTACATATGCATGGATATATGTGTAAAGGGCCATATCAGTGGACTGAACTGCAGAATGCCAGAATAAGAGGGGGATAGCTAGTCTTATCGAAGACTACGTTTCTGGCAGTCTCCTCCTTGCAGCATATAGAAGAGAGTAGACTGAAGTCCTCCAAGTAGCATCGTATAGCATAATCCTACCCGGCGATCCCCTCCTCGATGCCCTGTTGGAGAGCCATCACCGGGTTGTATCTGGCACTTGGAAGGGTGTGTTTTATTAAGTATCCAGTTCTAGTTGTCATAAGGTCAAGGTACAACTCCGGGTCGTCCTTTTACCGAGGGACACGGCTATTCGAATAGATAAACTTCCCTGCAGGGGTGCACCACATAGCCCAACACGCTTGATCCCATTTGGCCGGACACACTTTTCTGGGTCATGCCCGGCCTCGGAAGATCAACACGTCGCAGCCCCACCTAGGCACAACAGAGCGGTCAGCACGCCGGTCTAAACCTATGTGCGCAGGGGTCTGGGCCCATCGCCCTGAGCACACCTGCACGTTGCGAACGCGGCCGGTGAGCAGACCTAGCAACCTCCAGTACAACGGAAGTCACGTTACGCGGTCCAACCCGGCGCGCGCCACTCAGTCGCTGACGTCAAGAAGTGCTTCGGCTGATACCACGACGTCGGGATACCCATAACTACTCCCGCGTAGGTGGTTAGTGCGTATAGACCAAATGGCCAGACTCAGATCAAATACCCAGATCTAGTTAAGCGTGTTAAGTATCGCGAACGCCGACTAGGGCCAGGCCCACCTCTCTCCTAGGTGGTCTGAACCTGCCCTGTCGCTCCGCCTCAAAGTAACAGTCGGGGGCCGTCGGGAACCCAGGCCCACCTCTACCGGGATGGAGCCACCTGCCCCTTCAGCCCCCATCTCCGAACAGTATCACAGGTAACAGTGTAAAGTATATAGTATATGCCCGCGATCACTTCCCGAAGTGATCACGGCCCAGTAATATAGCATGGCAGACGGACAAGAGAGTAGGGACACTGATGGAACACTAGCATCCTATACTAAGCAGTAGGATTGCACGTAAAGGTATCAACAGCAGTATCAAAGACAGGCTATGCATCAGGATAGGAATAACGAAAGCAGTAACATGCTACACTACTCTAATGCAAGCAGTATAGATGAGAGTAGGCGATATCTGGTGATCAAGGGGGGGGGCTTGCCTGGTTGCTCTGGCAAGAGAGAGGGATCGTCAACACCGTAGTCGAACAGGGCAGCAGCAGCGTCGGTCCCGGTGTCTAGCGAGAGAAAAGGGGGGAGAAACAATAAATATTTAAGCAAGCAGATGCATAGTGATGCATGCCATGACAAGTAACGGCGTTAGAGGTGCCCTAACGCGGTATGGGATGATACCGGTGAAGGGGGGAAAACATCCGGGAAAGTATCCCCGGCGTTTCGCGTTTTCGGGCAGAGGGGCCGGAGGGGGAAAGTTGCGAGTTGGATAGGTTAGGAATGTGTGGCGGACGAACGGGCTGCGTATCCGGAATTGTCTCGTCGTTCTGAGCAACTTTCATGTTGAAAATATTTTAATCCGAGTTACGGATTAAAAGATATGATTTTCTAAATATTTTATTAATTTCTGGAATTTAATTAATTATTTAAATCTAACATTATCCAAAACAGTGTTTGCTGACGTCATCATGACGTCAGCGTGACGTCAGCAGTCAACAGGGGCGTTGACTGGTCAAACTGACGTGTGGGTCCAGTGGGACCCACCTGTCATTCTCTGATTAGGTTAATCAGGGTTAAGTAACTAATCATTGTTTAATTAGACTAATTAGATAATTAGGTTAATCTAATTATGATTAATTAGATTAATTAATTCCTTAATTAATAATTAATTAATTAATTAATTAATTATTTAATTATTTAATTATTTAATTATTTATTTATTTATTTATTTATTTTTATTATTATTAATTTTAATTCTCTTATTTTCCTTTTCTTTTTTTTAAAAAAAATAAACGTTCAGGGGGCGGGCCCCACTTGTCTGTGACCCGGGGGGAGCCTTAGCGGGTCAGCGGGTAGCGGGCGACGGGCGCCTGTGCCCGAGGCCACCGCAGCGAGGGCGCGAGGCCCAGCTGCGCCGGCGGCCTCGATCGACACCGGGAGGGGGCGGGGAGCAAGGGGTCGGCCCCGGACGGCGGCGGCCCTGGCGGGCGCGGCCAGGCGCCACGGGAGGGAGGCGGTGGTGGCCGAGCGGCGATGGTAGGAGGCGGAGCCGGGCTGCACGAGGCGAGGTCGTGGCCTCGCGGGGGCGCCAGCGCGCGGCAGCAAAGGCCGGCGCGGTGCAGCCCGGGTGCGAGGGCGCAGGCCACGTCCAGGGGGTGGACTGGGCGAGACGGGGCGACGGCGCACGGCCAGGGCGCGGCGACCGCCGTGCGGGGCCGCGGCTGGGCGCGGACGGCGCCGGCGACAGAGGGGGAAGGGAGGAGGAGGAGCTCACGGGGAGGGACGCGTAGGGTCTCGGGCAGCGGTGCTCGGGGAGGGGACGGGGACGACGGCGCCGGAAGAGAGGCAGGCCGGCGAGGACGAGGAGGCAGGCCGGCGTAGGGGACGGCGGGGGGGCTCTGGGCGGCGGCGTCCTGGTGAGGGGCGGCGCGGGGGTCGATCCCGATCCAGATTGGATCGGGAGGGGGTAGAGGTGGCGTCGTGGGGGGGGGAAGTGGGGCGACGGGGTGGGTTAGGGTTTGGGTCATGGGGGGATAAGGGAGGCGGGGTTTGGGCCGGCCGGCTGGGCCACAAGGCCCACGGGGGAAAGGGGGGGTTCTGTCTTCTGGTTTTTTTTGTTGGTTTAGTTTTTCTTTTATTTATTTTCTGTTCTGTTTTATTTCATTTTCAATCATTTATACATTTTATAAAAATGTGTTTGCTGCACTATAATTACCTATGCCAATTTTGGCACAGCCTGAACATTTTAGTTTAATATTTTAAAAACTTTTGTCGTTTGACTTATTTAGGATTTAAATTTGAAACGGTTTCGAATTAACTCGAGATTAACTATAGTGACAGAGGTGACGTGGCATCATTAACAGGGATTTACTGTAACTTAATTCTCCGGGCGTCACACCCTATATGCTTTCCAGAAATTCTACATCATTTCTGATCAACCATATGTTCACAACATATACTAATCAAAAATTATATAGTGCTCCCACTCACTTCTTTGGAAATACAAGTTTCTCATAAACTTTGTATAAACCCAAATCTTTGATCATCTCATCAAAGCGTACATTCCAACTCCGAGATGCTTACTCCAGTCCTTAGAAGGATTGTTGGAGCCTTGCATACTTGTTAGCATCTTTCAGGATTGACGAAAATCTTCTGGTTGTATCACATACAACCTTTCCTCAAGAAAATCATCAAGGAAACAATATTTTGACATCCTATCTGCAAGATTTCATAAATAATGCAGTACCTGCTAATATAATTCCAAGATACTCTTAGCATCGCTACGAGTGAGAAAGTCTCATCGTAGTCAACTCCTTGAACTTGTCGAAAAACATCTTAACGACAAGTCGAGCTTTCCTAATGGTGATACTTACCATCATTGTCCGTCTTCCTTTTAAAATCCATATGTACCTAACAGCCTTACGACCATCAAGTAGTTCTTCCAAAGTCTACACTTTGTTTTCATACATGGATCCTCTCTCGGATTTTATGGCCTCGAGCCATTTTTGGAATCCGGGCCCACCATCGCTTCTCCATAGCTCGTAGGTTCATTGTTGTCTAGCAACATGACTTCCAAGACAGGACTACGTACCACTCTGAAGTAGCACGCATCCTTGTCGACCTACGAGGTTTGGTAGTGACTTGATCCGAAGTTTCATGATCACTATCATAAGCTTCTACTTCAATTGGTGTAGGTGCCACAGGAACAACTCCCTGTGCCCTGCTACACTCTAATTGAAGTGACGGTTCAATAACCTCATCAAGTCTCCACCATCCTCCCACTCAATTCTTTCGAGAGAAACTTTTACTCGAGAAAGGACCCGATTCAGAAACAATCCCCATTGCTTTCGGATCTGAGATAGGAGGTATACCCAACTGTTTTGGGTGTCCTATGAAGATGCATTTATCCGCTTTGGGTTCGAGCTTATCTGCCTGAAATTTTTTCACATAAGCGTCGTAGCCCCAAACTTTTAAGAAACAACAGCTTAGGTTTCTCTAAACCATAGTTCATATGGTGTCGTCTCAACAGATTTGTGTGGTTCCCTATTTAAAGTGAATGTGGTTGTCTCTAATGCCTAACCCATAAATGATAGTGGTAATTCGATAAGAGACATCATGGTATGTACCATATCCAATAGGGTGCAGTTATGATGTTTGGACACACCATCACACTATGGTGTTCCAGGCGACATTAGTCGTGAAACAATTTCCACAATGTCTTAATTGTGTGCCAAACACGTAACTCAGATATAAATCTCTATGATCATATCATAGACATTTTATCCTCTTGTCACGACGATCTTCAACCTCACTATGAAATTACTTGAACCTTTCAATAATTTAGACTCATGGTTCATCAAGTAAATATACTCAGCATCTACTCAAATCATCTGTGAAGTAAGAACATAACGATATCCACTACATGCCTCAGCACTCATTGAACTGCACACATCAAAATGTATTACTTCCAACAAGTTGCTTTCTTGTTCCATCTTACTGAAAACGAGGCCTTTCAGTCATCTTGCCCATGTGGTATGATTTGGATGTCTCAAGTGATTCAAAATCAAGTGAGTCCAAACGATCCATCTGTATGGAGTTTCTTCATGCATATCTTCCATTAAACATGGTTTGCATGTCTCAATATTTTCAAAAACGAGTGAGTCCAAAGATCCATCAACATGGAGCTTCTTCATGCGTTTTATACCAATATGACTCAAATTGCAGTGCCACAAGTATGTGGTACTATCATTATTATCTTATATCTTTTGGCATGAACATGTGTATCACTACGATCAGGATGGTATTATTCAAATAAACAGAGTAACCATTATTCTCCTTAAATGAATAACCGTATTGCGATAAACATAATCCAATCATGTCTATGCCCAATGCAAACACCAAATAACAATTATTTAGGTTTTAATACCAATCTCGATGGTAGAGGGAGCGTACGATATTTGATTACATCAACCTTGGAAACACTTCCAGCACATATCGTCATCTCACCTTTAGCTAGTCTCCATTTATTCCGTAGCTTTTATTTCGAGTTACTAATACTTAGCAACCGAACTGGTATCTAATACCCTGGTGCTACTAGGAGTACTAGTAAAGTACACATTAATATAATGTATATCCAATATACTTCTGTTGATCTTTCCAGCCTTTCTCATCTACCAAGTATCTAGGGTGGTTCTGCTTCAGTGACCGTTCCTTATTACAGAAGCACTTAGTCTCGGGCTTGGGTTCAACTTTGGGTTTCTTCACTGGAGCAGCAACTGATTTGTTGTTTCATGAAGTATCCCTTTCTTGCCCTTGCCCTTCTTGAAACTAGTGGTTTTACTGACCATCAACAATTGATGCTCCCTTTTGATTTCTACTTTCGTGGTGTCGCGAATAGCTCAAGGATCATATCTATCCCTGATATGTTATAGTTCATCACGAAGCTCTAGTAGCTTGGTGACAGTGACTTTGGAGAACCATCACTATCTCATCTGGAAGTTTAACTCCCACTCGATATAAGCGATTGTAGTACTCATTGAGGGAGTCCTGGATTAGGGGGTGTTCGGGTAGCCGGACTATACCTTCAGACGGACTCCTGGACTATGAAGATACTAGATTGAAGACTTCGTCCCGTGTCCGGAAGGGACTTTCCTTGGCGTGGAAGGCAAGCTAGGCGATGCGGATATTCAACATCTCCTGCCAATGTAACCGACTCTATGTAACCCTAACCCTATCCGGTGTCTATATAAACCGGAGGGTTGTAGTCCGTAGGACAGAATCATCATCATACACAATCATACCATAGGCTAGCTTCTAGGGTTTAGCCTCCTTGATCTCGTGGTAGATCTACTCTTGTACTACCCATATCATCAACATTAATCAAGCAGGAGTAGGGTTTTACCTCCATCGAGAGGGCCCGAACCTGGGTAAGCTTCGTGTCCCTTGTCTCCTGTTACCATCCGGCCTTGACGCACAGTTCGGGACCCCCTACCCGAGATCCGCCGGTTTTGACACCGACATTGGTGCTTTCATTGAGATTTCCTCTGTGTCGTCGCTGCTAGGCCCGATGGCTCCTCTGTTCATCAACAACGATGAGGTCCAGGGTGAGACTTTTCTCCCCGGACAGATCTTCGTCTTCGGCAGCTTCGCTCTGCGGGCCAATTCGCTTGGTCATCTGGAGCAGATCGAAAGCTACGCCCCTGGCTATCAAGTCAGGTTTGGAAGCTTAAACTACACGGCTGATATCCGCGGGGACTCGATCTTCAACGGGTTCAGGCCACAGCCAAGCGCGCCGCACTATCTCGAGGGGTATGATCTAGCTCTGCCTCCGAACAGTGTCCTGGAGGCCGCACACGCACCGGTTCCGACCCTTAACTCGGAGCCCATTGCGCCAATTGAGGATGGGCGGTTGGACGTCACCTCGGGGGCTATGATCTCAAAGGCGATCGAGCCGAACGCCAGCCCCGCACTTCGCGCGACCCGTGATCCCGAGGGCCCGGACTCCTCCCCGGATTCCAAACCCCCCGTGCCCCTACCAATTGAATCCGATTGGGCAACTATAATGGAGTTCACGGCCACAGACATCTTTCAACACTCGCCTCTTGGCGACATCTTGAACTCTCTCAAGTCTCTCTCTTTATCACGAGAGCCCTGGCCGGATTACGGTCAGCAAGGATGGGATACGGACGATGAAGAAATTCAAAGCCCACCCAGCACCCACTTTGTAGCCACCGTCGACAACCTTAACGACGTGCTCAACTTCGACTCCGCGGACATCGACAGCATGGATGACGATGCAGGAGACATCGATGAACCAACGCTCATAGGGCATTGGAAAGCCACCGCACCTCATGGAGTGTACATGGTGGACACCCCTAAATGAAATAACAACGAGGAAAAAGGGGATGGAACGGGAGATAGACCCCCCGGAAAACAATCAAAGCGTCGGCATAAACGCCAACCCAAGCCCCGCCTCGATAAAAACCCAGCCATAGAGCAGGACAAGCCGGTAGACGACGAGCAGGCCTTGGACCAGCCGTCCGAACAGGGCAACACGGACAGAGAAACCAAAACTCCCTCCCCCGGCGAAAACGGCATTCCGGACAACCTTACGCCGGATAAATCCATGGAGAAGAATAGTCTCCACAAGAGGCTCGTTGCAACTGCACGCAGCCTGAAAAAGCAGAAGCAGAAGCTAAAGACAGCGGAAGATGCACTCCGCATTAGATGGAATAAAGTAATCAACACCGCAGATAAATACGGCGACGATCGCCGTAATAAAAGCTATCCAAAGAGAAAGCTACTGCCCGAATTCGACGAAGAGGCCCTAGAGCCCTCGCATTCAAAAAATAAGAAAGCCATACGGTCGAATAGACGACCCCATAAGGCGGCAAGTGGCACCATACTGAAATCGGTATGTGACGCACCTAAGGATTCGCATCACGGCCCAGCCAGGTCCATTTACAGGCCAAGAAAGCAAGCTCTTGTAAGCAATGCAAAAAAGCCATCATCAGAATCCGGCACACCCAAATACAGGGGCGCCGCACATCCCCTATCTTTCACCGATGAGGTTCTGGACCACGAATTTCCCGAAGGATTCAAACCCGTCAACATAGAGGCGTATGATGGAACGACAGACCCCGGAGTCTGGATTGAGGACTGCATCCTCCACATACATATGGCTAGAGGAGATGATCTCCACGCCATTAAATATTTACCCCTCAAGCTTAAAGGGTCGGCCCGGCACTGGCTTAAAAGCCTCCCTGAAAACACAATCGGAAGTTGGGAAGAGCTCGAGCATGCTTTCCGAGCAAATTTTCAAGGGACCTATGTCCGCCCTCCGGATGCAGACGATCTTAGTCACATAACTCAACAACCCGGAGAATCAGCTCGGCAGTTCTGGAATAGATTCCTCACTAATAAGAATCAGATAGTCGACTGTCCGGACGCCGAAGCCCTAGCAGCTTTCAGGCATAATGTCCGAGACGAATGGCTCGCCAGACACCTCGGCCAGGAAAAGCCAAGAACAATGGCCGCACTCACAAGCCTCATGACCCGCTTTTGCGCAGGAGAGGACTGCTGGTTGGCAAGATGCAGCCCCAGCGACCCAAGTACATCTGAAACTAGGGATGGAAACGGAAAACCGCGACGCAACAAGGATCGTCGCTGAATTAAAGAAAAAAGTCCGAAGAGCAAGGCAGTCAATGCCGGATTCAAAAGCTCGCGACAAAATCAGACAAAACCACCCCTCCAGGATAATAGGGATGATCCTTCCAACTTAAATAGAATCCTGGACAGGATATGTCAGATACACAGTACTCCGGGGAAGCCTGCTAACCATACCCACATAGACTGTTGGGTTTTCAAACAATCCGGCAGACTCAATGCCGAACACAAGGGGCTCGACACACCAAGCGAAGACGAGGATGAACCCCAGAGGCAGAGTACCAGGAAACAAAAGAACTTCCCACAAGAAGTAAAAACAGTGAACTTACTTCACGTAACAAAATGTGTGGCACCCATAAAGGTACGCACAATACGACCTATCCCCAAGGGGTCCCGCCACTGGTTATTAAAGCCAATCACCTTCGATCAGCTAGACTATTCTAGAAATATCAAGAACGCAGGCTAGACCGCCCTGATACTCGATCCGATAATTGGCGGATTCCAGTTTACAAATGTCCTTATGGACAGCGGCAGTGGACTAAACCTGATATATCAGGATACAATCAATCACGTGGGGATAAACCCAGCAAGAATCCGCCGTAGCAAAACCTCCTTTCAAGGGGTAGCACCTGGTCCGGACACCCATTGTATGGGTTTTCTCCGGCTCGAAGTTATATTTGGCTCTGCCGATAACTTCCATCGCGAAAAGCTGACCTTCCATGTCGTCCCGTTCTCAAGTCGCTATCAAGCACTACTGGGACACGAAGCTTTCGCTCGCTTTAACGCAATACCGCAGTATGCATCTCTCACGCTTAAGATGCCCGATCCATGAGGCATCATCTCCTTGAAGGGGAAGCACTAGAGTGCGCCTCCCCCAAGCGGAGGACTGTGCGGCCGCTTAGACAGCCGCACAATAAAATGGCCTCACCAGCCAAAAAACTTTTCGACATAGGTCATTAAAGGCCACGAACGCGGAATAGACTAGTTCGGCACAAGTCCATCATCAATACAGGCTTAGAGGCCATATACCCCCGCACTAGGGGCTATACGCAGAGACAATAAAGCTCAATTTTACATTTTACTTTATACTTCATTTATTTTAAAACCTTTTGTTCGGCACGACCCGTTTTCAATGTTGTTCCTCTCTTTTTCAGATGAACGTCGTGTGGCGCCCGTCCAGGATACGGCACAACGGAGACACAGGCGCAGACGTGCAGTAGGGACCCGTCCTAAAGGATTATTTTTAGATTAAGACCCTGCGTAAACCTTTTTTTAATGTCTCTTGTTGCAACACATCCCCTGGTTTTTCCCGATATAACCGAGGAGGAGACTAGCGTCTTGGCATGTGGCCACGTCAGAATTTTTCGCACGTACCTGGACACTAGGGGCTTTTTTAGCAAAGAGTGTTGTTTTGCCCGCACTCATAAAGACCGAACACCTTAGGGAGTGTTCGGCGTCGCGAGTTTTGGCATTATATGCATCAGCTCCGAATCATGTCTTTGGTCAAATGTTGGGTTGCCCGGCTCCTGAGTTCGGCTACCTTACGTTCCGCCCTATCGGCTAAGGTAGCACCAGGAGAACTACTGCGATTGTGCCCCGGTTCGGCCGGGCGAGCACCTCAGTAGAGAAAGCCGAAAACTGACTGTCATGATGCAGCGTGAGACTGGTCAGCCACTCGATGACCTATTGGAATCTATCGGATTCCTCCGCTTTAACGAAGGGTCGCTTCTCGGCCAGGCACATACGCGCCCCGTGTTGGGGAACGTTGCAGAAAATTAAAATTTTTCCTACGGTTTCACCAAGATCCATCTATGAGTTCATCTAGCAACGAGTCATGGGAGAGAGAGATTGCATCTACATACCACTTTGTAGATCGCGAGCGGAAGCATTCAATGAACGGGGATGAAGTAGTCATACACACCGTGATCCAAATCACCGGAGATCCTAGCACCGAAAGCACGGCACCTCCGCGTTCAACACACGTACGGTCAGCGTGACGTCTCCTTCTTCTTGATCCAGCAAGGCAAAGGAGAGGTTGGGGAAGATGGCTCCAGCAGCAGCACGACGGCGTGGTGATGGTGGAACTACAGTACTCCGGCAGGGCTTCGCCGTGCTCAACGGAGGAGGAGGAGATGTTGGAGAGGGAGAGGGAGGCGCCAAGGCAAGGGGTGCGGCTGCCCCCTCCCCTCCCCCCTTTATATAGGCCTCTTGGGGGGGCGCCGGCCCTGGGAGATCTGATCTCCCAAGGGGGGCGGCGGCCAGGGAGGATTTCCTCCCCCCAAAGGCACCTAGGAGGTGCCTTCCACAAGTGGGACTCTTCCCCTTTGGAACCCTAGGCGCATGGGCCTCTTGTGGCTGGTTCCCCTTGGCCCAAGAAGGCCAAGGCGCACCCCCTACAGCCCATGTGGCCCCCGGGGGCAGGTGGCCCCACCCGGTGGACCCCCCGGGACCCTCCGGTGGTCCCGGTACAATACCGATAACCCCAAAACTTGTCCCGATGGCCAAAACAGCACTTCCTATATATAATTCTTTACCTCTGGACCATTCCGAAACTCCTCGTGACGTCCGGGATCTCATCCGGGACTCCGAACAACATTCAGGTTACTGCATATACATATCTTCACAACCCTAGCGTCACCGAACCTTAAGTGTGTAGACCCTGTTGGCTCCCACATGCTCCACGATGATCTCATCGGATGAACCACGATGTCGAGGATTCAATTAATCTCGTATACGATTCCCTTTGTCAATCGGTATTTTACTTGCCCGAGATTCGATCGTCGGTATCCCAATACCTCGTTCAATCTCGTTACCGGCAAGTCACTTTTCTCGTGCCGTAATGCATGATCCCATGATCAAACACTTTGATCACATTGAGCTCATTATGCTGATGCATTACCGAGAGGGCCCGGTGATACCTCTCTGTCAAGCGGAGTGACAAATCCCAGTCCCGATACGTGTCAACCCAACAGACACTTTCAGAGATACCCGTAGTATACCTTTATAGTCACCCAGTTACGTTGTGACGTTTGGCACACCCAAAGCACTCCTACGGTATCCGGGAGTTACACGATCTCATGGTCTAAGGAAAGGATACTTGACATTGGAAAACTCTAGCAAACGAACTATGCAATCTTATGCTATGTTTAGGATTGGGTCTTGTCCATCACATCATTCTCCTAATGATGTGATCTCGTTATCAATGACATCCAATGTCCATAGTCAGGAAACCATGACTATATGTCGATCAACGAGCTAGTCACCTAGAGGCTTACTAGGGACACGTTGTTGTCTGTTATTCACACATGTATTACGATTTCCGGATAACACAATTATAGCACGAATAAAGACAATTATCATGAATAAGGAAATATAATAATAATGCTTTTATTATTGCCTCTAGGGCATATTTCCAACAGTCTCCCACTTGCACTAGAGTCAATAATCTAGTTACATTGTGATGAATCGAACACCCATAGAGTTCTGGTGCTGATCATGTTTTGCCTTAGGGAGAGGTTTAGTCAACGGATCTGCGACATTCAGATCCGTGTGCACTTTACAAATTTCTATGTCTCCATCTTGAACATTTTCACGAATGGAGTTGAAGCGACACTTGATGTGCCTGGTCTTCTTGTGAAACCTGGGCTCCTTTGCAAGTGCAATAGCTCCAGTGTTGTCACAGAAGAGTTTGATTGGCCCCGACGCATTGGGTATGACTCCGAGGTCGGTGATGAACTCCTTCACCCAAATTGCTTCATGTGCTGCCTCCGAGGCTGCCATGTACTCCGCTTCACATGTAGATCCCGCCACGACGCTCTGCTTGCAACTGCACCAGCTTACTGCCCCACCATTCAAAATATACACGTATCCGGTTTGTGACTTAGAGTCATCCAGATCTGTGTCGAAGCTAGCATCGACGTTACCCTTTACTACGAGCTCTTCGTCACCTCCATAAACGAGAAACATTTCCTTAGTACTTTTCAGGTACTTCAAGATATTCTTGACCGCTGTCTAGTGTTCCTTGCCGGGATTACTTTGGTACCTACCTACCAAACTTACGGCAAGGTTTACATCAGGTCTGGTACACAGCATGGCATACATGATAGAACCTATGGCTGAGGCATAGGGGATGACACTCATCTCTTCTATATCTTCTGCCCTGGTCGGACATTGAGCTGAGCTCAATTTCACACCTTGTAACACAGGTAAGAACCCTTTCTTAGATTGATCCATATTGAACTTCTTCAATATCTTATCAAGGTATGTGCTTTGTGAAAGACCTATGAGGCGTCTCGATCTATCTCTATAGATCTTGATGCCTAATATATAAGCAGCTTCTCCAAGGTCCTTCATTGAAAAACTTTTATTCAAGTAGGCCTTAATGCTGTCCAAGAGTTCTATATCATTTCCCATCAAAAGTATGTCGTCTACATATAATATGAGAAATGCTACAGAGCTCCCACTCACTTTCTTGTAAACACAGGCTTCTCCATAAGTCTGTGTAAACCCAAACGCTTTGATCATCTCATCAAAGCGAATGTTCCAACTTCGAGATGCTTGCACCAGCCCATAAATCGAGCGTTGGAGCTTGCACACCTTGTCAGCATTCTTAGGATCGACAAAACCTTCCGGATGCATCATATACAATTCTTCCTTACGGAAACCATTAAGGAATGCCGTTTTGACGTCCATTTGCCATATCTCATAATCATAGTATGCGGCAATTGCTAACATGATTCGGACGGACTTCAGCTTCGCTACCGGTGAGAAAGTCTCATCGTAGTCAATTCCTTGAACTTGTCGATAACCCTTAGCGACAAGCCGAGCTTTATAGATGGTCACATTACCATCCGCGTCTGTCTTCTTCTTAAAGATCCATTTATTTTCTATGGCTCGCCGTTCAACGAGCAAGTCAGTCAAAGTCCATACTTCGTTTTCATACATGGATCCTATCTCGGATTTCATGGCTTCCAGCCATTTGTCGGAATCCGGGCCCGCCATTGCTTCCTCATAGTTCGAAGGTTCACCGTTGTCTAACAACATGATTTCCAAGACAGGGTTCCCGTACCACTCTGGTGCGGTACGTGTCCTTGTGGACCTTCGAATTTCAGTAGGAGCTTGATTAGAAGTATCTTGATCATCATCATTAATTTCCTCTCTAGTCGGTGCAGGCACCTCAGGAACGTTTTCTTGAGTTTCGCCATTTTCCGGTTCAAGAGGTAACACTTCATCAAGTTCTACTTTCCTCCCACTTACTTCTTTCAAGAGAAACTCTTTCTCTAGAAAGGATCCATTCTTGGCAACAAAGATCTTGCCTTCGGATCTGAGGTAGAAGGTATCCCAACAGTTTCTTTAGGGTATCCTATGAAGATGCATTTTTCCGACTTGGGTTCGAGCTTCTCAGGTTGAAGTTTCTTGACATAAGCATCGCATCCCCAAACTTTTAGAAACGACAGCTTAGGTTTCTTCCCAAACCATAATTCATACGGTGTCGTCTCAACGGATTTCGACGGAGCCCTATTTAAAGTGAATGCGGCAGTCTCTACAGCATAGCCCCAAAAAGATAGCGGTAAGTCGGTAAGAGACATCATAGATCGCACCATATCTAATAGAGTGCGATTACAACGTTCGGACACACCATTACGCTGAGGTGTTCCAGGCGGCGTGAGTTGTGAAACTATTCCACATTTTCTTAAGTGCGTGCCAAATTCGTGACTCAAGTATTCTCCTCCACGATCTGATCGTAGAAACTTGATCTTTCTATCACGTTGATTTTCAACCTCACTTTGAAATTCCTTGCACTTTTCAAAGGTCTCAGACTTGTGTTTTATTAAGTAGACATACCCATATCTACTCAAGTCATCAGTGAGGGTGAGAACATAACGATAGCCACCGCGAGCCTCAACACTCATTGGACCGCACACATCGGTATGTATGATTTCCAATAAGTTGGTTGCTCGCTCCATTGTTCCTGAGAACGGAGTCTTGGTCATTTTACCCATGAGGCATGGTTCGCACGTGTCAAATGATTCATAATCAAGAGACTCTAAAAGTCCATCTGCATGGAGCTTCTTCATGCGTTTGACACCTATGTGACCAAGGCGGCAGTGCCACAAATATGTGGGACTATTGTTATCAATTTTAACTCTTTTGGTATTCACACTATGAATATGTGTATCATCACGTACGAGATTCATTAAGAATAAACCATTAACCATCGGAGCATGACCATAAAACATATCTCTCATATAAATAGAACAACCATTATTCTCGGATTTAAATGAGTAGCCATCTCGAATTAAACGAGATCCAGATACAATGTTCATGCTCAAACTTGGCACTAAATAACAATTATTGAGGTTTAAAACTAATCCCGTAGGTAAATGTAGAGGTAGCGTGCCGGCGGCGATCACATCGACCTTGGAACCATTCCCGACGCGCATCGTCACCTCGTCCTTCGCCAGTCTCCGTTTATACCGCAGCTCCTGCTTTGTGTTACAAATGTGAGCAACTGCACCGGTATCAAATACCCAAGAGCTACTACGAGTACTGGTAAGGTACACATCAATTACATGTATATCACATATACCTTTGGTTTTGCTGGACTTCTTGTCCGCTAAGTATTTGGGGCAGTTCCGCTTCCAGTGACCACTTCCCTTGCAATAAAAACACTCAGTCTCGGGCTTGGGTCCATTCTTTGGCTTCTTCACGGCAACTTGCTTACCGGGCGCGGCAATTTCCTTGCCGTCCTTCTTGAAGTTCTTTTTACCCTTGCCCTTCTTGAACTTAGTGGTTTTATTCACCATCAACACTTGATGCTCCTTCTTGATTTCTACCTCTGCTGATTTCAGCATAGCATATACCTCAGGAATGGTCTTTACCATCCCCTGCATATTGTAGTTCATCACAAAGCTCTTGTAGCTAGGTGGAAGCGACTGGAGGATTCTGTCAATGACCACTTCATCCGGGAGATTAACTTCCAGTTGAGTCAAGCGGTTGTGCAACCCAGACATTTTGAGTATGTGTTCACTGACAGAGCTATTTTCCTCCATCTTACAGCTAAAGAATTTGTCGGAGACTTCATATCTCTCGACCCGGGCATGAGCTTGGAAAACCATTTTCAGCTCTTCGAACATCTCATATGCTCCATGTCTCTCAAAACGCTTTTGGAGCCCCGGCTCTAAGTTGTAAAGCATGCCGCACTAAACGAGGGAGTAGTCATCGCAGCGTGACTGCCAAGCGTTCATAACGTCTTGTTCTGCAGGGAGAATAGGTGCGTCACCCAGCGGTGCTCGTAGGACATAATCTTTCTTGGCAGCTATGAGGATGATCCTCAGGTTCCGAACCCAGTCCGTATAGTTGCTGCCATCGTCTTTCAGCTTGGTTTTCTCTAGGAACGCGTTGAAGTTGAGGACTACGTTGGCCATTTTGATCTACAAGACATATTGTAAAAAATTTAGACTAAGTTCATGATAATAAAGTTCATTTAATCAAATTATTTAATGAACTCCCACTTAGATAGACATCCCTCTTCTAGTCATCTAAGTATTACATGATCCGAGTCAACTAGGCCGTGTCCGATCATCACGTGAGACGGACCAGTCAACATCGGTGAACATCTTCATGTTGATCGTATCTTCTATACGACTCATGCTCGACCTTTCGGTCTTCTATGTTCCGAGGCCATGTCTGTACATGCTAGGCTCGTCAAGTCAACCTAAGTGTTTTGCGTGTGTAAATCTGTCTTACACCCGTTGTATGTGAACGTTAGAATCTATCACACCCGATCATCACGTGGTGCTTCGAAACAACGAACTGTCGCAACGGTGCACAGTTAGGGGGAACGCTTTCTTGAAATTATTATGAGGGATCATCTTATTTACTACCGTCGTTCTAAGTAAACAAGATGCAAAACATGATAAACATCACATGCAATCAAATAATAAACGTGACATGATATGGCCAATATCGCATAGCTCCTTTGATCTCCATCTTGGGGCTCCATGATCATCTTGTCACCGGCTTGACACCGTGATCTCCATCCTCATGATCTCCATCATCGTGTCTCCATGAAGTTGCTCGCCAACTATTACTTCTACTACTATGGCTAACGCGTTTAGCAATAAAGTAAAGTAATTTACATGGCGTTTCTCAATGACACGCAGGTCATACAAAAATAAAGACAACTCCTATGGCTCCTGCCGGTTGTCATACTCATCGACATGCAAGTCGTGATTCCTATTACAATAGCATGAACATCTCATACATCACATATAGATCATTCATCATTCATCACAACTTTGGCCATATCATATCACAAAGCACTTGCTGCAAAAACAAGTTAGACGTCCTCTAATTGTTGTTGCAAGTTTTTACGTGGCTGAATTAGGGTTCTAGCAAGAACGTTTTCTTACCTACGTGAAAACCACAA
The DNA here is from genome assembly GCA_032464435.1 of Aegilops umbellulata. Lineage (NCBI taxonomy): Eukaryota > Viridiplantae > Streptophyta > Magnoliopsida > Poales > Poaceae > Aegilops > Aegilops umbellulata. The sequence continues at coordinate 364,524,105 of CP136054.1, read as the reverse complement.
CGTGATTTTTCAACTTCTATTTACCCTTCATAAGGACCCTTTTCATCGAATCCGCTCCAACTAAAGTGGGAGAGACAGACACCCGCCAGCCACCTTATGCAACTAGTGCATGTTAGTCGGTGGAACCGGTCTCACGTAAGCGTACGTGTAAGGTTGGTCCGGGCCGCTTCATCCCACAATACCGCTGAAGCAAGATAAAACTAGTAGCGGCAAGAAAAGTTGACAAATCTACGCCCACAACAAATTGTGTTCTACTCGTGCAATAGAGAACTACGCATAGACCTGGCTCTGATACCACTGTTGGGGAACGTTGCAGAAAATTAAAATTTTTCCTACGGTTTCACCAAGATCCATCTATGAGTTCATCTAGCAACGAGTCATGGGAGAGAGAGATTGCATCTACATACCACTTTGTAGATCGCGAGCGGAAGCGTTCAACGAACGGGGATGAAGTAGTCGTACACACCGTGATCCAAATCACCGGAGATCCTAGCACCGAAAGCACGGCACCTCCGCGTTCAACACACGTACGGTCAGCGTGACGTCTCCATCTTCTTGATCCAGCAAGGCAAAGGAGAGGTTGGGGAAGATGGCTCCAGCAGCAGCACGACGGCGTGGTGATGGTGGAACTACAGTACTCCGGCAGGGCTTCGCCGTGCTCAACGGAGGAGGAGGAGATGTTGGAGAGGGAGAGGGAGGCGCCAGGGCAAGGGGTGCGGCTGCCCCCTACCCTCCCCCCTTTATATAGGCCTCTTGGGGGGGGCGCCGGCCCTGGGAGATCTGATCTCCCAAGGGGGGCGGCGGCCAGGGAGGATTTCCTCCCCCCAAAGGCACCTAGGAGGTGCCTTCCACAAGTGGGACTCTTCCCCTTTGGAACCCTAGGCGCATGGGCCTCTTGTGGCTGGTTCCCCTTGGCCCAAGAAGGCCAAGGCGCACCCCCTACAGCCCATGTGGCCCCTGGGGGCAGGTGGCCCCACCCGGTGGACCCCCCGGGACCCTCCGGTGGTCCCGGTACAATACCGATAACCCCGAAACTTGTCCCGATGGCCAAAACAGCACTTCCTATATATAATTCTTTACCTCCGGACCATTCCGAAACTCCTCGAGACGTCCGGGATCTCATCCGGGACTCCGAACAACATTCGGGTTACTGCATATACATATCTTCACAACCCTAGCGTCACCGAACCTTAAGTGTGTAGACCCTACGGGTTCGGGAGACATGCAGACATGACCAAGACGGCTCTCGGGCAATAACCAACAGCGGGATCTGGATACCCATGTTGGCTCACTCATGCTCCACGATGATCTCATCGGATGAACCACGATGTCGAGGATTCAATTAATCCCGTATACGATTCCCTTTGTCAATCGGTATTTTACTTTCCCGAGATTCGATCGTCGGTATCCCAATACCTCGTTCAATCTCGTTACCGGCAAGTCACTTTTCTCGTGCCGTAATGCATGATCCCGTGATCAAACACTTTGATCACATTGAGCTCATTATGATGATGCATTACCGAGAGGGCCCGGTGATACCTCTCTGTCAAGCGGAGTGACAAATCCCAGTCTCGATCCGTGTCAACCCAACAGACACTTTCAGAGATACCCGTAGTATACCTTTATAGTCACCCAGTTACGTTGTGACGTTTGGCACACCCAAAGCACTCCTACGGTATCCGGGAGTTACACGATCTCATGGTCTAAGGAAAGGATACTTGACATTGGAAAACTCTAGCAAACGAACTATGCAATCTTATGCTATGTTTAGGATTGGGTCTTGTCCATCACATCATTCTCCTAATGATGTGATCTCGTTATCAATGACATCCAATGTCCATAGTCAGGAAACCATGACTATCTGTTGATCAACGAGCTAGTCAGCTAGAGGCTTACTAGGGACACGTTGTTGTCTGTTATTCACACATGTATTACGATTTCCGGATAACACAATTATAGCACGAATAAAGACAATTATCATGAATAAGGAAATATAATAATAATGCTTTTATTATTGCCTCTAGGGCATATTTCCAACACCCCGAACTCGGGCGAGCGCAGTCGCCACTAATGGGCTACCTAAATAGTCCCACTGTCAAGCTCCTATGGCTAAGTGAAAGTGTTAAAGCATTATAGTTCGGTTGCCTGGCCCGCTGCGCTATCACCTCCTTTGTAGGACCAAGACGTTGGTTAAGTGTGAAAATGCGTCTTCTGCGAGCACCCCCGCACTATGTGCGTGGGGGTTGAAGCCAACGACTGTAATCTTTCAGATTATATATATATATATATATATATATATATATATATATATATATATATATATATATATATATATATATATATATATATATATATATTAAACGGCCGCACAGGAGGTGTTCACAATACTTGAAGGCACAAGTATAAAAAGGCCACTACAGTTTATCAAAATATTACTTCATCATTACATATGCTATAATAACATAGCATCCTTCGAGAACTGCGTCTCTATTACACGAGCGCCTTCAAGGACTTCCTGAAAATAGTGCTCGGAGGACACTTGGCTTTTATCCGAATCTCGGGACGCAATAACGGTGGTCTCCATCTCTGCCCAGTATGTCTTGACACGGGCAAGAGCCATCCTTGCACCCTCTATACACGCCGACCTCTTCATTGCATTAATGCGCGGCACTGCGTCAAGGAATTGCTGCACCAAGCTGAAATAACTCCTCGGCTCCGACCTCCCCGGCCATAGATGACCCATGTCGTACTTCATGGCGAGTCCGAACAACCTATTAAGTTCGGCCCATTGAGCCAAACGATCGTCCACTGCCAGTGGACGCTCTGGATTGTGAAATTGCGACCATAATAGTTTTTCCACTTCACGATCTTTCAGATCTCGGAAGTGTTCGGTCGCATCAACAGCACTCGCCGCCAAATCCAGATAGGTGTCCTCCACACTCCACATCCGGTCCAATGGAGCAAACTTCGGATCGCAAAATTTTCTCCGCAGCATGAAGGGCTTTCCAGCCGCAATTTGTTCTGCCTGACGCAGCTCCTCCTTCGCAGCTCTCATCGCAGAGCGCGCGTCCTTGGCATCAGCAACGGCCTTCCCTAGGACCGCCTGTCTCGCCTGATCTTCTTTCCCAAGAAGTCTGCAATGGTCTGCTGTGCTCTTTAACTTTTCGGCCATAGTGGCCATCTCTTTCTTGCTTCAGCAATGAGCAGCCTGTTCGGCTCTCAGCTCTTCAAGGGCCTTCTTGGCAGCCGCATCACTTCTCCCGGCTTGATCTTTAGCTTGGGCAAGTTCTGCCCTAAGACTCTCCACGGCGGCCGCACCATCTGCGTCAAGCACACATATCGTAAGACACTGGCATAAAACTCTTCTTACCTAATGCTGCCCGAGGAGTCGCATACCTTGAGCCTCATCCAACCGCTTGTTGACAAGCGCGATGTCGGCATCTGCCACGTCCAGTTGCCGCTTTAGTTCGGCAAAACGAGCAGTTCGGCTCGATTCCGGACACCCTGCAGCCTACATTAAAAGGCGACGTTTTAGACCTGGGATTATGATCCTCCGCGTGCCGTCATTTCTTGACGACATGCAGAGTCTCAGGGGCTACTATCTACATAGGGTGCATCTTATTTGTGCGCAAGTACACATTATCTAATGTACCTCAAAACCAGTCAATAAACTTTCGACGGCCACACGCAATCCGCTCTCTGCGGACGAAATCTTTTCAATTACCGTGCCCATTAATGCACGGTGCTCCTCTGAAATAGAAGCTCGCCCTAGCAGAACCTTTAGCTCCTCCGGCCGAGCACCAGAAGGTGCCGGACTCGTCCCATGACCTCTTTCGAAGGCCGGACGCGGAGAACTTCGGGGGGCCCCATCGCTATCTTCCGCCCCAGCCGGACTCGGAGAAACCCTCCGTGACGACACCTCAGGGTCACCCGCTTCGTTAGGCGGCCCAGCAGAAGGTGGCGTCCCGCTCTCCATCATCTCTGGAAGAAGATCCCCCGAAGACGAGCTCTGCTGAGAAGGGCTGAAGTCCGAACTACAAGGTAAAAATTCGGTTAAATTTCTCAGATATAAATCATAGATTTCCCTCAAAAGAAAAATCTTTCTCTACTTACGGCTCGCTGGAGCGCTGATCTCCTTGAGTACGTAGTCCGGCCGAGGAACTCCCCGGCACCGGACCCTCTGACGAGGATCTTTTCCCCCGCTTCAAGACCGCGGTCTTCAGATCGTCAGAGGCGGCTATCTTCTTTTCCCTAGGAGAGGAATCGTCGATTCCTTCCTTCGGAGCAGCCTCCTTCGAGGAGGCCGTAGGTTCCTTGTCCTCCCCCTTGCTTCCCTCCAAAGGCACTACCTCCAACATCCTGACTAGCACGGGATCCGGCCTAGTTTCGGGAAGGGGAGCCGGACACCTGATCAGCTTCGCCTTCGCTATCCACTCCTGTTTACAAGGGGAGCTCTTTTAAGGGCAAGTTTATGATAATTATGCGGATAGAAGGTCCGGGCACAAGGTTACTTACTTGAGTATCCGGGCGATTGCGGCTTAGGCCTGCGTCCTCGGACAAATCCAGACACACTTCTTGTGATCCGAAGAACAGTTTATACATCTCCGCGGGAGTCGCGCTCATGAAATCCCGGAGAGCTCGTGGTCCCTCTGGATTGAACTCCCACAGGCGAAGGGGGCGACGTTTGCCGAGCAGTGTCCGGCGAATCAGCATGACCTGTGTCACCTTGACCAGATTGAGATCTCACTTCAAGAGATCCTTAATGCGGCCCTGCAGCGAGGGTACGTCTTTAGGCAAACCCCAATCTAACCCTCTGTTGATCCACGACGCTAGCCGTGGTGGGGGACCCGAGCAAAAGGCAGGAGGCGCCACACATGTGGTGCCCCGGGGAGCGGTGATATAAAACTACTCTTGTTGCCACAAGCCTAGCTCCTCTTGAAAAGAGCCCTCGGGTCATGGAGCATCGGCATTTTTTCTTATGACTGCGCCTCCGCACTCTGCGTGCCGTCCTTCGATCATCTTCGGCTCCACTTTGAAGGTCTTGAGCCATAATCCAAAGTGAGGGGTAACATGGAGGAACCCTTCACACACGACAATAAATGAGGAGATATGGAGGATGGACTCCGGAGCTAAATCATGAAAATCCAGCCCGTAATAAAACAACAGTCCCCTCACAAAGGGATCCATGGGGAAGCCTAACCCTCGAAGGAAGTGAGATGTGAACACCACGCTCTCGCCGGGCTGGGGACTGGGAATAGCCTGTCCTTGAACAGGCAACCTATGCGAAATCTCGCCGGTCAGGAACTTAGCCTCCCTCAACCTTAATACGTCCTCCTCCATGACGGAGGAAGGCATCCATCGACTTTGAAGGTCAGAACCGGACATTGTCGAAGGTCCGAAGCGCCTGGAATCTGGAGCTTGGGGTGTTTGAACTCGAGGCGACAGGCAAACTTGTTTAAGATTAAGAAAAGGAGCGAGGCCCTGGTCTCTTTATAAGAGGCTGAATACCAAGAGCCCTCCCCGTAACCGTTTTGGACTCGCCTTTAATCGAGGGAATGTGCTAACAAGCACGATTGGGTTACCCACGTCCGTATTGATGAGAATCCCGTTAAAAGGGGCACACGATCTCTGCTTTGATAAGACGTGCCAAGGAAACCACCTCGCCAAGCGTGCTGAGGTGGAAAAGTGAAAACAATTTGTATAAAGAGCTTGGTCGTGGTGTCATGACGCACTGCGGAATACGTCAGCAGATTTGATTTGTGTTAATATTATTCTCTCTATGGCAATATGTGGAAACTTATTTTGCAGAGCCGGACACTATTTTTGGTGTTTACAATCTTCTATGAAGGACTTGGAGGAGGAACCCGCCTTGCAATGCCGGAGACAATCTGCGCGTCGGACTCGTCATCATTGAAGCCTGGTTCAGGGGCTACTGAGGGAGTCCTGGATTAGGGGGTGTTCGGGTAGCCGGACTATACCTTCAGCCGGACTCCTGGACTATGAAGATACAAGATTGAAGACTTCGTCCCGTGTCCGGAAGGGACTTTCCTCGGCGTGGAAGACAAGCTAGGCGATGCAGATATTCAAGATCTCCTGCCAATGTAACCGACTCTGTGTAACCCTAACCCTATCCGGTGTCTATATAAATCGGAGGGTTGTAGTCCGTAGGATAGAATCATCATCATACACAATCATACCATAGGCTAGCTTCTAGGGTTTAGCCTCCTTGATCTCGTGGTAGATCTACTCTTGTACTACCCATATCATCAATATTAATCAAGCAGGAGTAGGGTTTTACCTCCATCGAGAGGGCCCGAACCTGGGTAAACTTCGTGTCCCTTGTCTCCTGTTACCATCCAGCCTTGACGCACAGTTCGGGACCCCCTACCCGAGATCCGCCGGTTTTGACACCGACACTCATACAATCTGATCACATGCTCAACGATTGAGCTTTTCTCCTTAGTTTGCAGGTTTAGGAAACTTGTCAGAGGTCTCATACCTCTTGACGCGGGCACTAGCCTGAAATCCCAATTTCAGTCCTTGGAACATCTCATATGTTCTGCGATGTTTCAAAAACGTCTTTGGCGCCTCAATTCTAAACCATACTCACTGAACTATCATGTAGTCATCAAAACGTGTATGTCAGATGTTCGCAACATCTACAACTGACGCTTGAGGTTCAGCTTACTGAGCGGTGCATTAAGGACATAAACCTTCTGCGCAGCAATGAGGACAATCCTCAGTATACGGACCCAGTTCACATAATTCCTAGTATCAACTTTCAACTAAATTTTCTCTAGGAACGTATCTAAAACAGTAGAACTAAAGCTTAAGCTATGACATAATTTGCAATGTCCTTTTGACTGTGTTCATGATAATTGAGTTCATCTGATTATTTCATGAACTCCCACTCAGATAGACATCCCTCTAGTCATCTAAGTGATACATGATCCGAATCAACTAGGCCGTGTCCGATCATCACGTGAGACGGACTAGTCATCATCGGTGAACATCTTCATGCTGATCGTATCTTCTATATGACTCATGTTCGACCTTTCGGTCTTCCGTGTTCCGAGGCCATGTCTGTACATGCTAGGCTCGTCAAGTCAACCTAAGTGTTTCGCATGTGTTCCGAGGCCATGTCTGTACATGCTAGGCTCGTCAACACCCGTTGTATTCGAACGTTAGAATCTATCACACCCGATCATCACGTGGTGCTTCGAAACAACGAACCTTCGCAACGGTGCACAGTTAGGGAGAACACTTTTCTTGAAATTTTAGTGAGGGATCATCTTATTTAAACTACCGTCGTTCTAAGCAAATAAGATGTAATACATGATAAACATCACATGCAATCAAATAGTGACATGATATGGCCATCATCACTTTGCTCCTTTTGGTCTCCATCTTCGGGGCTCCATGATCATCATCATCACCGGCATGACACCATGATCTCCATCATCATGATCTCCATCATCGTGTCTTCATGAAGTTGTCTCGCCAACTATTACTTCTACTACTACAGCTAACGGTTAGCAATAAAGTAAAGTAATTACATGACGTTTATGTTGACACGCAGGTCATAAATAAATTAAGACAACTCCTATGGCTCCTGCCGGTTGTCATACTCATCGACATGCAAGTCGTGATTCCTATTACAAGAACATGATCAATCTCATACATCACATATCATTCATCACATTCTTTTTGGCCACATCACATCACATAGCATACCCTGCAAAAACAAGTTAGACGTCCTCTAATTGTTGTTGCATGTTTTTACGTGGCTGCTATGGGTTTCTAGCAAGAACGTTTCTTACCTACGCCAAACCACAACATGATATGCCAATTTCTATTTACCCTTCATAAGGACCCTTTTCATCGAATCTGATCTGACCAAAGTGGGAGAGACGGACACCCGCTAGCCACCTTATGCAAGTAGTGCATGTCAGTCGGTGGAACCTGTCTCATGTAAGAGTACGTGTAAGGTCGGTCTGGGCCGCTTCATCCCACGATGCCGCCGAATCAAGATAAGACTAGTAACGACAAGTAAATTGACAAAATCGATGCCCACAACTACTTTGTGTTCTACTCGTGCATAGAAACTACGCATAGACCTAGCTCATGATGCCACTGTTGGGGATCGTAGCAGAAATTTAAAATTTTCTACGCATCATCAAGATCAACCTATGGAGTAATCTAGCAACGAGGGGAAGGGGAGTGCATCTACATACCCTTGTAGATCGCTAAGCGGAAGCGTTGCAAGAACGCGAATGAAGGAGTTGTACTCGTAGCGATTCAGATCGCGGTTGATTCCGATCTAAGCGCCGAACAACGGCGCCTCCGCGTTCAACACACGTGCAGCCCGGTGATGTCTCCCATGCCTTGATCCAGCAAGGAGAGAGGGAGAGGTTGTGGAAGACTCCGTCCAACAGCAGCACGACGGCGTGGTGGTGAAGGAGGAGCGTGGCAATCCTGCAGGGCTTCGCCAAGCACCGCGGGAGAGGAGAAGGACTTGGGAGAGGGGGAGGGCTGCGCCAACATTGGTGCGGCTGCCCTCCCACCCCCCACATATATATAGGGGCAAGGGAGAGGGGGGCCGGCCCCCTCAGATCCAATCTGAGGAGGGGGCGGCGGCCAGGGGGTTCCCTTGCCCCCCAAGGCAAGGTGGGCGCCCCCCCTTTAGGGTTCCCCCAAAACCCTAGGCGCATGGGCCCTAGGGGGGAGGCGCCCAGCCCACTAAGGGGCTGGTCCCTCTCCACACACAGCCCATAGGGCCCTCCGGGGCGGGTGGACCCTCCCGGTGGACCCCCGGAAACCCTTCGGTGGTCCCGGTACAATACCGGTAACCCCCGAATTATTCCGGTGACCGTATGATGACTTCCCATATATAAATCTTTACCTCCAAACCATTTCGGAACTCCTCGTGACGTTTGGGATCTCATCCGGGACTCCGAACAACATTCGGTAACCACGTACATCTATTCCCTATAACCCTAGCGTCATCGAACCTGAAGTGTGTAGACCCTACGGGCTCGGGGGTCATGCAAACATGGCCGGGACAACTCTCCGGTCAATAACCAACAACGGGATCTGGATACCCATGTTGGCTCCCACATCCTCCACGATGATCTCATCGGATGAACCTCGATGTCAAGGATTCAATCAATCCCGTATACAATTCCCTTTGTCTAGCGGTATTGCACTTGCCCGAGATTTGATCGTCGGTATCTCGATACCTTGTTCATTCTTTTTATCGGCAAGTCTCTTTACTCGTTCCGCAACACATCATCCCGTGATCAACTCCTTGGTCACATTGCGCATATGATGATGTTCTATCGAGTGGGCCCAGAGATACCTTACACGGAGTGACAAATACCAGTCTCGATTCGAGCCAACCCAACAGACACTTTTAGAGATACCTTACACGAAGTGACAAATACCAGTCTCGATTCAAGCCAACCCAACAGACACTTTCAGAGATACCCGTAGTGCACCTTTATAGCCACCCAGTTACGTTGTGACGTTTGGCACACCCAAAGCACTCCTACGGTATCCGGGAGTTGCACAATCTTATGGTCTAAGGAAATGATACTTGACATTTGAAAAGCTTTAGCATACGAACTACACGATCTTTGTGCTAGGCTTAGGATTGGGTCTTGTCCATCACATCATTCTTCTAATGATGTGATCCCGTTATCAACGACATCCAATGTCCATGGTTAGGAAACCGTAACCATCTATTGATCAACGAGCTAGTCAACTAGAGGCTTACTAGGGACATGGTGTTGTCTATGTATCCACACATGTATCTGAGTTTCCCATCAATACAATTATAGCATGGATAATAAACGATTATCATGAACAAGGAAATATAATAATAACCAATTTATTATTGCCTCTAGGGCATATTTCCAACAGTTCGCCCCATTGCAGTGGTCTTTGCTTCGCCGCCGGCCTTACCCTGTACACCCCAAAGCCTTCCCCTTTGGCCTAACCCTTTGTTCATGGGTTCGGAGGCAGTGCCACCCTGCGGCGGTAGGTGCAGCCCCACCAATCCAACCAGAGCCGGCTTCCTCATCCTCGACTCCACTATCGGCGGCTATGGGATTGCGCAGCCTCAGGCCAGGGAGAAACCTCTGCACGGCTTGCCCGTGCTGGCAGCGACGGCGCCTGCGGGTGTCGCTTCCTTCTTGGAGGCGCTGCCACGGCCTTTAGCTACGCCCCTCTTCGAGCTCAGGGGAAACCCTAGGTCTGGCTCCTCCGGACCGGATGGCGATTGCGTCTCGGTGTTGTCTTCCTTCTTGAAGGCGCTATCTTGCTCGCTCGCGGTGTCCCCGGTGTTGGCCTCGATGATGTGTTTTGCCGCTCTTGGTTTTGGCTTGGTTGGCTTTAGCTGTGTTGTCTCTTCTGTTCGGGCTGAGCACCCCTTGTTTCTCTGCTCCGGGCACCATGTTCACACCTGTTTGTGTTCGTGTCATGTGTTGTACCATTCACTGTACTTCTTCTATTCCTTCTATCAATGAAATGATACGCAAGCTTTGCGTATTCGCGAAAAAAGAAAGTAGATTAAACCACTCACTTCTGCATCATTGCCATGTACACAACTGTTTTTATTAATTGTTAGTCAAAATACATGACAAAGGCAACCACGGGCCGAACCATGTATAAGTCAACTTCTTTCACAAGAACGCCTTTGAGAAAGATCTTGATGCAGGGGGAGGGGTGGGACTTCTTCATACCATAGACCATCGCCTCAGGCCGTTGAGGCAGGGGAGACGGGCTGTCCATGAATCGGCAAAGATCTTGATGACACCATAAGCCTAGCTAGCCCGAGCGAGAAGCCCGCCAACGGCACCCCAGATTAGAGATAAGTGTCACACGGCGTGCAGAGTTAAATCCGGCTAATCCCCTGTTAGGGGTATCCTAGATAGGCGACTTGGCACGATGGTAACAGGAGACAATGTTTACCCAGGTTGAGCTCTCACGGAGGAGATAATAATCTACGTCCTGCCTGCGTTTATTGTGTTGAAATGTGTACAAAGTACATGTAAAGTACCAAGGGATTGAATATGAGCTATGATGATCCGCCCCCGGTTTGTATAACATACCGAGGGTCCTAGGGTTACATAAGTATGTCGGCTACATTGGTGGAGGTAGAGTCCTCCATGGCTATGTTATATTCGGATTATACTCCAGGTCTTCCGGAATCTTCATGTACACACCCCCATGGCCGCCCAAACTGGCCCAGGACAGAACAAACATAGGGGTCGTCAGCCTGGCCCACCATGTCAGGAATTGTCAGGGCGAGAGTCTCCTTAGCCGGGACACCGTCATGGAAGAGGCGTCAAAAGTTTGTTGATGGTCGCCGAACGCGACCGGCCACCGACGGGTACTAGATTTTTCATTGTGTAGAGTCGCAATGCCACCACAACATCACGCACCACTCTGACCTGCCACACACAACTGCCTAAGTTACCATGGTGCGCAACCCATTCGCACGATGTCCTGATCCCAACCTCCATCAACCATCCGCCAACGAAGATGGCCACGCGCAAGATCCGCTGCTGCCACCATGGACAATGTGGTAGAGGAACAGATGCCAACTCAGACTGCTTAATAGTCGCCATGTCACATGCCCATGTGGGCGTCACCGCGAGTGGGGAAGCATTGGTCGATGTGTCCTAGTTAACTGGGTCCCCCATACCCACGTTTGCCATGAGCTCCATGGAGGTGCACACCACCATGACCACTCGCACCGACCAACAGACTGAGGGATGAGCGTTTATTTGCCCTCGACTACCACAATAGTCTGCACTCCCCCCCCCCCCCCCGCCCCATTCCTGCGCGCGCCATGAAAGACCACCGCACAACCTCAATTTCTTCATCCTCGATTCTACCTGTGCCGACTTGGCATCCACCTTACTTTGGAACCTGTCGACCTCCATGTACCGTCCCACCTCCTTGGCCCTTTCTGCGTGGCCAGCGACACCCAAGGCGTACTATGAAGTGCAGTAGAGCACACATGAAACATGCCTGCTAAACTGCACCAAGAGGAGGAGAGGAAGGAGGGGGGTAAGAGCATCAACAGATGCAACCTGCAAATCCGAACCCTCAAACGCCCGCGGAAGCGCCCGAGCGCGTCCAAGGGCACTATTCGGGCAATCCTCAAATCTTGTCGTCCACATCCATGTATCTCATATCCGGTACCCTATATCCATACTAAAGCATGCAACGTGGAACTAACCAACATAGATCATCAAACAGACATAGAGTCGGACATACAATTGCACATTCTGATCACCAAAAGATCATTCACGGATCTCCAAAAGATCGCTAAAGTTCACATAATTCACATAAATGACAGACAAGTTCAAACTAGATTACTAAAAACTTGAAATTGAAGACGGAGACGGGCGGTAAATCCAATCGAGGAGCCGCACGTCCTCGTCGGGCTCCGCCTGCATTCCGCGGTGGCGGCGCATGGATTGCTCTGTCTCCTTCCTCTCCCTTTCCCGCTGCCTCTCCCGGTGGGCGGCGCGCGCCTCTGATTCCGGCGTGCGCGTCCGGGCCGGCGGGCGGGTACAAGCACCAACCGCTGCCCACGTGGGGGAGCAGCAGCCAGCACGGGCAGGGGACAACATAGGGAAGATTGCGCAGACCTGTCGGAGCTGCGCACGGGCCGGGAGGGGCCACCGCGCTGCGCCGGCGGGGGAGATGCGTCTGCGGCAACGCTGCAGATCCCGAGTTGCCCCCAATCTCCACCTTGGACCACTTCAAGGCAATGCGGAGGGCCAACTCGGAGTCGGAGCGGCTGCCGGAGCTTGACATTGCGCCCTATTCGATTGGAATCGGTGCGGGGGAGGAGAGGACGGAGCGAGAGAGGAGAATGTGAGTGAGCTATGGTTCAGAGAGATTACCCGGATGGGATTTTTTGTGGGCCAGTTGTGGGGACGGTGGTGGGCCGGGCTTGTCGGGCGGATGCCGCCTCATATCTGTCTCATATTTGGATTGGATATGAGGGGCGCCAGTCAGCCGGGGCGTTTGAGGACGGTTCGAGGCGCGTGGCTGGTTTGATTTTTTGTGACCGGTCTGCCGCTCGGGCGTTTGAGACGGATTGGAGCGCCCGGCTGCAGATGCTCTAATGCCCGAAAATTATTAAGAAATGATTTTCACCCGGTACACCCCTGGCTTCTTGATTCCAACCCCGAGTACTCCTGCCTTCTTGATTCGAACCCCGAGCACTAAGAAATCCAGGGATCAAACACAACCTGCATAAATGTATGAACACTACAAAAACAACCATATGTCCGTATTGTCATTTCACTAAAGCAACTGACTATGTATTCAGAAAGTACATAGGCATCAATAACCAAACAGGATTATGCGTGAGCCCTTAATTCAACCTCTTAACTAGAGTAGGCCACACCACCTTAATAGTGTGCAGCAAACCAATGCGGGCACCAAAAGAGGTACACTGGTTTCTCGCTGGGAACATAGGCAGGGAAAAGTCACGACGCGTGATACAAGCAATTCTACTCTCACGATCATGCATGTGCAGGTGCAGTAGTGTGTGTGTGTGTGTCACGGTAGAGTAGTTGCACGCCAAAATTAATTAATTTCCCTTTACCTACACGATAAACCCTTGCATTAAAGCTAGGTTCGCCCAACAAAAAGCTCAGTTTGGCAGCTTTTTCATGCAAAGCAAAGCAGTTGTGCGACCATCCGGCCGGCCTAGCGTAAAGGTAACTAATCAAACCGGACATGTGTAGCCATGTTTTACTCCCTCCTTTCCGGTTTACAGGGCTTATATCAAAATTTTAGTTTTTCCATTTTATAAGGCTCAATTTGGTTGTTTCCCATCACATGTTCAGATTCCAAGGTGCATTAAATCATTGCATGCAAGTATTAAGAGAAAATTGACCAATGCACGTAATTTATGCATGCATGCATTGCAATTAATGCATTGGTAAACATACTTTTTGAGGAAAACAAGAGCATTAATTGGGTGCTTTTGCAAACTACAAAAAGTATTCCACCATTCACCATCTACCTTGGTTGGTGAGATTTTTGAATTGAGCCTTAGGCTGGTCATAGTGGGGAGTAACTTAGACTAGTGTCATATGCATGACACTAGTCTAAGTTACTACCTTCATAGTGCAAAATAACATAGTACTAGTGTCATATGTAGTCCCATTTAATAGCTTGCAGACTCATGTTGTCTTGGAAAGCGCTATGTTACAGTAACATATTATGTTACTACTTCTCATTTATTACTTGCCACATAAGCAAAAAATTCTCGAGGTGCGCTATGTTACTACCTAAGTTACTCCCACTATGACTAGCCTTATAAACTGGAAAGGAGGGAGTATCTTTCTTTCACAACCTCCATTTACTCTATCTTGTTGGCCTGGGCAATTAATTTTTAAGACTTATTTACCTTCTGCCTAGAATCAGAGGCAAGGTGGAGACATTTGAACTTTTCCCGCAAAAAAAAAAGGAGACATTTGAACTTATTGCAGTAGTTGGAAGTCTTTAAAAAAGGATGGATGTACATGGCAAGAAAAAAGAGAGGGAGAAAGTAGAAATAGGTGCCGCTGAAAAGCATGAGCATGGGCTCGGGCCTACGAGCACAAGCGCAACACACAACTCAGCCGGCCTAAAGGAAACACGATGAAAGATCCATTGAATGCATCCAGCCACCTTGAAAGCTACCGCCCACATTTAAAGGCAAAACTGTTTCTCGCATCACACACGAATTACCTTGAGCAAAACGAACGCGTATAGTATATAGTATATCCAAGTTTACCCCACGATTTTCACACAGAGGCTAGCTATACGTGGACAGCCGAGAAAGGGATAAATTACTGGTAGCAAAGAAGAGCTCTATCGTGTTCACTCGCAGCCGGTTTTACACGCCAAGGTAGGTCGCGAAGTTGGGTGCGCGCAAAAGCTATGGTGAAACAGGGCAGAAACGAGGACCAGCCTCGTCGTCCCGTTCCGTCCGTCCACTGGAGCCTGTCTCGGCGGGGTGCTGCCCACGTGACGGCGTGGTCCGCGTGAGAGAGTAGTAGAATAGATAGCCCCCCGCTCCGACGCCGCTGCCCTGTAGTGGTAGTAGTAATTAACTAGGTCCACAGGCTAAGCTAGCGGTTTCCCGTCCAAGAATCATTGAAGCCCAGCTGGTACACTACACGCCCACGCGAATATCTCATCTACTACAGTGATCGGAACGCGCCGGTAGCCAGTGGTGAACTGCGATCCGTGTGAACGAATGGATGTTCGATCTCACAGCTTGTTGTGGTGGCCTTCGTTGCTGGATGGGCCAATGTGGATCAGAGGCTAGCGTAACCAGGGCCAACGTACCGTCACTACCACCTCAACCCTGTCCTCGTAAAATTTGCAGCAGTGGTATTAACAGAGCTCTCCCTAGCTGCTAGGAGTACTGCAGAGCAGCTAGCGGAACAGATTGCGCTTAGTTAGTTGGTGGCGGGAGTGATGACGCGCCTGGCGTCGGCAGGGCGGGAGTATGGCCCGACACGTGGCAGGGGGTACGGCAGGGGCCCTGCGAAAGCAACCGCCACGTGATGCCCAGCAGGCGGGTGTCAGAGCCCCGAAAGAGACGCGCCCCCTTTCTCCCACCCTTCCCCATCGTCATCATCATCACCGTCGTCGTCGTCCACCACTCCACTGCCCCAACCAACCAAACACCACCATGCAGTGCACCGCACCTTCTCACGCGCCTCCGAAGTTTCCAGCCGACACAGCAGGGCGCCCGCCTCATGCACCGCCGTGTCAGGCGGGGTCGCCGCCACGACGAACTAGGCTGGCTGGCGCTGTTTCGGGGGGCGCTCGGGTCGTCGCCGGGATCAGTTAACTAATCCGTCGGGCGCGGCGATCGGGTACGGGTACGACGAGGCGGAGGGCGGGGCGGGGGAGAGTCACGTGGGCGGAGGCGGAGAACTGCGCGAGCACGAGTGGGCACGTGCCGCGCGGATTCCGGCGACCCCACGTACGTACGCCCACCCGGCGCCAACAGCAGCCTCGGGATCCTCGTCGCCCTCACGTGATTCGATGCCCAACTGCTGGCTCTACTTGCGGCCTCTTGCCCGCCCGCACCAAAAACAACTCCCACCGCCTAGCTGTTCCCGTGCGCGCTCACACGCGCATATCGCATCGGCGCATGGAGGGGCGGCCGGCGCTGCGTCTGCCCGTGCGTGCGTGCGTGCGTGCACGCTGGCATCGCACAGACGTGCCCAACTGTTGATGCATCGCAAGTGGTGACCAACTCCGGGGCATTGCCTCTTGGAAACATGGATTGATGGATACCCTGCATTATTGGTGGTAATTTACTAGCATCACCTCACTACATTAACACTGGCCACTGTCAGACATTTCGCTGGCAAAGCATGGAACACTAGGTCGCGCGAGCCATTCAATACTGTGTCTCTGTGTATGTGTACGTATCCGCCAAAGCTTTATCCACTGTTTGGTCCCGAGATGAGATGAGAGCAATAGAATACCACCACGCACGGCACGGCACGGTTCAATGTGAAGCCAAAAGCAGCTAGCAAGGTTAACGGCATCGGAGCCCACCGGCCGCGGCCCTGCCTGTCAGCTCACTTGTGAGTTGTGACATTATATGTGCAGTTGTTGGCGCACAGTGTATGTACACAGTGTGGGTGGTGGGTGCAGGGCCAGGGTGCACGCAACAGGCCGGCCGCTACCGCTACGTACGGTGGTCCTCCAGCCGGACGGACACAACTGAACGGGCCGGGGTGCACAGCTAGCTAGCGCAAACCATCTCGTACATTTCCACGTCCATGACGAATTGACGAGACAGAATAGTACCCCTGCGCGCCAGTGGTCCTTCACGTGGTCGCGAAATGGCAACCATCCCGTCGTCCGCCATGCATGCACACACCGTCTCTTGCGCGTATGATTTCATGCTCTGGGCCCTGGTATTGGCCGATCGATCATTGAAGGAAGTTCTTATTGGTTTTCCCATGTATATATCTCTAGCTCTCGCCCGCGCTCTCATCATGACGGTCGAGAAAAATAGGAAATGCATTTGGAAACTTGCAGAGCTGTTAGTCTGGACAGGATCAATCAACTCGATCCGGCCATCATTATTGGTAACCATCACGGTGGTCCTTTGATACGTACAGCCTAGTCGAGAAGAAGATATCCGACATGTCACCCGTACCATAAGTGTCGAGGCCCGGCGGTTCTCCTCACCTGTCGCCACTTAAAATTGAGGCCGATAGTTTCGTTAGCTATACATACAAACACAGCTTACGACAATACAACTGTTGATCGCGCTAAATGACAATGCCTAATTATTTCCCTTGGATGCCCCTAATCCGCTGATTAATCGATCCAGAACTTTTGGGTCGACGTTGATGCGCTAATAAGGATGTACGTGCGTGCGTGCGTGCGTTCATGCATGCATGCGACTGAAGCTCTGCCACGGAGATTAATTAGCCACTAGTAGCGCCTAAGATCAAGGACGTACGGAACGGAGAGGTGACGGCAGGCGAGAGCACGTCCACGTCGCGAATGGGCAGCAGCGTACGCGTAGGGGACAGGGTTACGGTGGCGCCGGCTTTTTCTCGAGCTGAGAGGGAGAGGACGGGTTGCGTTTACGTGCGTATGGGGAAAAGAGGAAGAGGAATTTTCCACCGTTTGCGGCTAGCCGCTGCGACGCACGTCGGGTACGGTCATTTTACGTAACGAAAGATCGATCGAGCTCCGTCGTGGGCAGAATTGACAAATTTGACCTCAAAGCAAAAGTATTTTACAAACTAAACTGTTTTCAAAAATATTTCAAACAGCTAACCCTTTTGTGCAGCTCCCAACAGTAAGGCGCTGCACTCTACTGTGCAACTCCTTACAGTTAGGCGCTGCACAGTGTAGTGCAGCTCCTTACAGCTAGGCGCTGCACAGTGTGGCTCCTGTGTGTTAGGCGCTGCACAGTAAAAGTGTAGCGCCTTGCTGTTGGGCGCTGCATATTAGAGGTCAGCTGGGTGAAATATTTTCAAACATAGTTTAGTTTATGAAATAGTTTCGTCCTGAGGTCAAATTTATGTTTTTTGCCTCCGTCGTGCACGTCCTTTTCTTCCCTTTGGTCCGTTTTTACCAAGGGGTGCGCGCGCGGGTGTCGTACCGGTCCCTGGCCGCCGGTGAAAGAGAGGGAACAGCAAGGGGCGCTGGCCATGTGTCTCTCGTAGTGCTGCCACTGTTACCGCCACTCCACCCTCTCTGTGTGGATAACGTGCATGCCCCGGCTGGGCCTCCTCCTCTCTCTCATGTCTCGTCCAGCTGCGGTGGATAGCTAGCTACGCACTGCCATTGGTGGAGCGGTGGATAGGGAAGAGAAAGAGAGAGAATAACGGAGGTGGGGGGAACGAGGTGGGCACGCACTGCATTGGCACCGGCAACGGGCAACGGTGGCCGGTTAAAAAACGGAGACGGCGGAGGAAAGTAAACGAGAGGAGGGTGGAGCCGCCGGAGCGGGACGCGGGAGAGATCCCCGTCAGCGCCGACACTCCACGTTGCCCCGACGTCAACCCGGCCGTTCATTTACCGCGGTAAGGCTAACTCCACCGCGCGACCCTATACGGACGTCTGTTTTGTTCGAATTCTGTCCGTTTAGGTAGGGATTTGGGATCGTGTCTGGGCCTGTTCTAGGAAGCGGTGGCGGTACGCCCACCGCGCAGACGCATCCCGGCCGCATCCTGTCCGCGTATTATTTCTTTGCAAATCCGTAACTTTATTTCATCATTCATTTGTGGTACATGGAAAATGCATCATTACATTTTAACTAGTAAAGCAAGGCCAAAGAAAACAAGAAGCACAATAATACATTTTAGAAGATACCCAATTTCCATAACTGCTCCCTTGAGTTGGGGTTAGGGCCTTCTCGATGCACTCGTTGTTGATTTGTGGAGGAGGGTCGATCTGGCATCCTCCTTTCTTTTTCAAGTCAGAAGGCTCGATCTGACATCCTCCTTTCTTCTTCAAGCCGGAAGTCGATGTTGCTTCCTCCTCACACCTAGTGTCGTGTCTAGCCTCTAATCTAGCATCAAGTGCACTTGTCTCATTTACAGCCTCTATGCTAGCTAAAAGTGCACGAACATGTACTAAATTTCGCTCTATTAATATATCGATGTACTCTTCTTTCCAATACCAAAACTTGCATCTGTTCTACACAACAAAATTTGAAGTTAGCACAACTAGTTAAATCTAGAGCACAAACCGAAGCTAAAAAAACGCATACCCCATCGTTTAAGCACTTGATGAACACCCATCCGGGATGTTTCGGCGTTGTAGACACGCGGCGCACGACCATCCTTGGGCAGTGGTCGCACTTAATGAGTGGCAACGGTGCGCCAGCGAGTTTTTGGGCAAGCACCGAGCCCGGCCGACCGCCATTCGTGTATCTGCCGGCGGACCACTGACGGTGCAAATCCGAGCGGCTAGAGGAGGAGCCACTGCCTGCATGTGGCCTTGCGGCCATGCCAGGGCCTTCAGGCGAGGTGCCCGGCCAGTCCATGGCGCGGCCCGGCCTCCCACAGCCGGCCGAGCTCAAGACCGACCGGATCCGCCCCAAAACCGGCCGGCGGGTGCGCAAACCAGGTGGCCGTGGTTGGGTAGCTCGGCGGCGCCGAGGGGAAGGGGTTGGGCGAGCTCGCGTCCGAACTGCACGGCTGCAATGGCAACGGCGGCGGCAGCAGCAGCGACGGAAAGAGTGGGGGAAGAGTGGAGAGGGTGCGGCCGGAGGGAGGGAGGGGGGCGGATAGAAAAAGGCCCGTCTTGTGTCATTGACAGGCGGGCCAGGGGAGGACACGCGCAGACGACCCGCGTGTCCGCATGGTGTCCGTTTCACCTCAAAAACGGCGCAAACTTGGATCGCGGATGGGTCGAAAGCGGACACAAAGCGGACAAAAGTTCATTTACTCCCGCACGCTGGGCCGCCTTTTACCCCAAACGAATGGGGCCGGACAGAATAGGGTCGCGCGGTGGAGTTGGCCTAACTACACCGCAACCCGTATGCGCGTAGTACCCCACCATCGAAGCCATGCACCAAACTGCATGCACGCATGGCCCCCACTCGTCTTTGACAATTCTCTGCGGACAGCCTCTCGCATCACCCGCCTCGCCTCATGATTGATTACAGCGGGAGGAAAGAGGACGAGGTGATTGAGTAGACGCTGCGCAATTTTGGGGCCAGAGGGAGCCGCCAGAGGGCGATTGGCTGCCTAGCCCGGTGTAGCTAGTTTCTCATCCGGTTTTCTGTTTTTTTTTTGCGACTAGCTCTTCATGAGAATTAAGGGCATCTTCAACGGGACCCGTAAATTTCCTCTCACATTCGTCTGTAGATAGTGGGCCAGCCTGCGGATATGAAGGGAGGTCGTCATCCAACGCTGCACGCATACATTTCAAACATTTTTTAATAAATCGGATGAAATTCATGCAAATACAATGGATTTCATAGAAATTTGACGAAAACATTTACATTTTGAACATATTTTTAACTAAAAAGATACCGAACTAAGATAAAATTAGTCTAAGTCTGGCGCCGGTGGATATCCATTCTGACGACATGGATACCCTTGACTAGTCTACTGCCGGCCGCGACGGATCTCCATTGTCGTCCCCATGTCCGGCAGCCGTGAGCCCCGGAGGTATACGCTTTACGGCAAAGGGCGGCTCGCTTCCTCACCGCTCATCAGAGTGCAATCGCCCACTCGTACTTCAGCCGAAGGGGAAGGGTCCCTACGCTGCACGAACCAAAATTTATTTTTGGGTAGGGGGACGACACTGGCCTGCGACCGGGCAAGACATCGGTTGTGTGCGCCGGCGTCGCCTCGGCGGTGGCCATCATGAGACCCAAGCGGCGGCGGCCTCCCGTGTTCTATTACTCCTCGATTATGGTGGCAGGCGCGGACGTGCGGGCCGCCACCTCGTCGATGTCCTCGCAGCCGGCTTCTTTCTCTGCCGCCAGGGCGCGGTTACACGCGTGTTGACGGCGGATGGCGCGGTCACAAGCATGGGAGGCCGGTAGACACGGCGTCATCGACAACAACAATTCCTGTGCCGTCATGCTCCTCCGTGCCGGCTTGGAGGAACTCGACACTCCTTGCGAGCTGTCCAGGAGCGGCGAGTTGCTAAACCACGCGCCAGCTTGGAGCGGCAACTTGCTCCGTCGGGTTAGGCGAGGGAGGTGGAGCAGCGGGTTGCCTCGCTCGTATCTGGTGGGCTCGATGAGCTACCCAGCTTTCTTTTATGCCGGAGAACTGCTCTTCCTGCTTGTCAGATGCCATCGAAAGGGTGGAGAAATGGTGAAAGGAGGGTGTTGAGTATAAGATTATTAGGAAGTATAGGATAGACTAGGATTTGCTCCTGCCTTGTCTTGTACTCCAAGTTGGTCATTGTACTCCTATATATATGCCCACGAGGCTCAAGCAATAGAACAAACTTTTCCACCAATCCTCTCTCTCCTTTCTAACATGGTATCAGCCTAATTGATCCTAAACCCCAGCTGTCGCCGCTTCCGCACCCGCGCGCCGCCCCCGGGGCGGTCGGCCTCCATGACCACCGCCAGGGGCCGCGCCGCCCGTACCTAGGGTTCGTCCGCCGGCCGTGTTGGCCAACTGCCCTAGAGAGTCTTTTCTCGAGCCCTTGCTCCGGGTTTTTTCGCTCTCTTGCTCGTCGTTTTGATCGGCGTTTTTTCTTTTTGGTTTTTCGAGTCTTTTTTCGCTCTCTCGCTCCCCCGTGCGCCTCTACTCCAACCCCGGTGCGACCAGCCGGCCTCTCCTCTGACCCGGCGTCCACGCGCGCCAAGGCGGCCCTTCAAGGCCAGCGGCCGTCCGCGCGTCGGTCCGCCCGTCGCCCTGCGCCGGCCGTCACCACCCTGCTTCGACCGGGAAACCAGCATCACCACGACCCGGTGGCCTCGCGCCATGCGACGGCCAATCATAGTCGTCGCTCGCGCGCCGGCCCACCCATCGATCCATGCCACCCGCCTCCGCTGCGTCTGCACGGCGGCTCGACGGTCTACCTCGCCGGCCTCGTCCTCGGGTGCATCAGGCTCGTCGGTTGCCTCAACTCGGGCACCGCTGCTCCGTTGGTCGCTCGGGCCTCGCTGCCCGGGCGCCGGTGCTGCTTTGGCAGCCCGGGTGCCGGTGCTGACGTCCCACACCGTTCGTCGTCGCCGGCATCATCCAGGACTCCGCCGCCACCACGCTTCCATCGAGCGGCGTCCCCGACCTCGCGCGCGATCGGCTTGATCACCCGCTCGCCGCCACGATCCACCTCATCTATGCCGCGGGACCGACCTGGCCTGTCGGTTGCGCGCGCCTCTACAGGTCCCGTGAAGATTGATCTTCCCGAGTTCAGCGCACCCCTCCGCCGATCGAGCAACAGGCTGCCGCTGCGTCGCCCCGTCGGGCCGCAGCGCCGCCGTCTCGTAGTTCTCCTCGCGGCTGCATTGACTCGTGCGTTGCCCCTACGGGCCGTAGTGCCATGATACGCGGTCCCAGCCGCCGCCCTGAGGCCGTCCCCGTGGTTGCACCTGCCCGCCGCCGCTGCGTCGCCCCTTCGGGACGTAGCACCGTGGCCCGCGGACCACTCCGCCATCACTGCGCGTCGACCTCTTGTGGTACGCGCCGCACTGTCTCCCTTGGCGCGGAAATGCCACCGTCCGCGCTGGTCTTCGTCATGTTGTCAGGGTTCTTCGCCTACTTTGAGCACCGCCACCGCGCTCCTAACCTTAGCCACCGTCAGGCCGCCGCCACTACCCCCGTAGCCGCCGCAGCTGCCCGTACACCTCCTTCGTCCTCGTCTAGCACTAGCCCGTCGTCAACGCCGCCTGAAAGCACAAGTGCTCCCTGGGTGATTTTGGTAATTAATGACAACATATCTCTTGTTGGACTGATACTTTTACCTAGTGTGTTTCAGACAAGTTCAACAAATTAGGTGGCATGGACTAAAGGATGTGGAACACCTTCAAGAAGCTAAGGACAAAGGATTGGCTCAAGCTTCAAGAATCGAGACTCTACATTTTCTATTTCAGTGATCGAAGATCACATTGAGTCTATAGGAAAAGCCAATACTATCAAGAGGGGATGAGGTGTTGCTTAATGCTTGCTTGCTCAAAAGTGCTTAGTGATATGCTAAAAAACCCTCAACTATCTTTCCACATCCACATATGTCCTAAACCAAAAGTCTAACTCGGCCCCACCGATTCTTTCTATCCGGCGCCACCGAGTTCAGATGTCATAGCCACTGCCACAAACCCTAGGCAAATCGGTTTCACCGATAGGGATCTCGGTCTCACCGAGATGGGATTGTAATCTCACTCTGTATGTCCATTACCAAAATCGGTCTCACCGAGTTTGAGCAATCGGTACTACCGAGATTACAATGCAAAATCTTTGGTCAGCTTATTACCAAAATCGGTTCCATCGAGTTTGTGTAATCGGTCTCACCGAGTTTGCCTGACCAACCCTCTGGTTAGCTTATTACCAAAATCGGTCCCACCGAGTTTGTGTAAGCGGTCTTACCGAGATTACATTATGCCCTAACCCTAACCATATCGGTCCTACCGAGTTGCATCTCAGTCCCACCGAAAATCCTAACGGTCACTAGGTTTACTAAATCGGTCTGACCGAGTTTCTCAATTCGGTCTCACCGAGATTGGTAAATTGTGTGCAACGGTTAGATTTTGTGTGAAGGCTATATATACCCCTCCACCCACTCTTCATTCATGGAGAGAGCCATCAGAACATATCTACACTTCCAATACACATTTTCTGAGAGAGAACCACCTACTCATGTGTTGAGGCCAAGATATTCCATTCCCACCATATGAATCTTGATCTCTAGCCTTCCCAAAGTTGCTTTCCAGTCAAACCTTCTTTCCACCAAATCCAAATCCTGTGAGAGAGAGTTGAGTGTTGGGGAGACTATCATTTGAAGCACAAGAGCAATGAGTTCATCATCAACACACCATTTGTTACTTCTTGGAGAGTGGTGTCTCCAAGATTGGCTAGGTGTCACTTGGGAGCCTCCGACAAGATTGTGGAGTTGAACCAAGGAGTTTGTAAGGGCAAGGAGATCGCCTACTTCGTGAAGATCTACCGCTAGTGAGGCAAGTCCTTCGTGGGCGATGGCCATGATGGAATAGACAAGGTTGCTTCTTTGTGGACCCTTCGTTGGTGGAGCCCTCCGTGGACTCGCGCAACCATTACCCTCCGTGGGTTGAAGTCTCCATCAACGTGGATGTACGATAGCACCACCTATCTAAACCACGACAAAAACATTCGTGTCTCCAATTGCGTTTGAATTCTCCAAACCCTTCCCTTTACATTTTTGCAAGTTGCATGCTTTACTTTCCGCTGCTCATATACTCTTTGCATGCTTGCTTGATATATATTGTGTTTGTTAAACTTGTGCCAAAACTCGACTTCAACTAAATAAAATTAAAAACTGCAACTTTTAGTACTTAGTGTCTAATCACCCCCCTCTAGACACCTCTTCTCGATCCTACAATTGGTATCAGAGCTTTGGTCTTCATTGCCTTGGTTTAAACACCTTTGGAGGAAGATGGATGTGTCTACTTTAGGGAGTCTTAGACATAGAGTGCCTATTCTTGATGGAGAATATTTTCATGAGTGAAAAAATGAAATGCTTGAGATTTTCAATGAATATCACTTGAACAAGTACATTGCTAGCCCTTGTGCACCTCATATTGATCCTTTGCATCCCACACTCGAAGAAGATCTTGACATGATTCGCAATCATAGAACCATAAATATTATCATAAGAGGATTGCCTAAAATTTGATTGCTAGTTTGCCATAAATTTCTTGAGGAACGATTTCCGAATTATTCCTTGAAAAATTTAGACGAAATTCTCCATATGTCTATTGCTTTGAGTAAGATGAATTCTAGTGATCCTAGCTTTGGTGATTGTCTATTTGAGCTTACCAATCTCATGTGTGCCATAGGAAATATTGGAATCATTAGTGATATCATATCCGAAGCTATTAGAATTCATAAAGGTGACCATTGTGATGATCATTTGTCTAATGAATTACTCTCTCTAGGAATTGATCAATCACAAAATGATGTTGAACATGGATACTATGATGAGGATGATGATAGTGACTATGATCTTGATGATGCGATGAGACACTTTGGTCTTATGGCAAATCTTCGTGGCTACATGGCTGGAGGAAAGGAATGGGTCCTTGATAGTGGATGTACTGATCATATGACCGGAGATAAAGACACGTTCCTTGAGCTTGCTGGAAACAACGGCCCTCGAAAGTATGTCACTTTTGGTGATAATTCAAAGGGTAAGGTGGCCATGTCACATGATAGCTCCATACAAAATGTCATGCTCGTTGAATCTCTTGGCTACAACTTACTTTCAGTATCTAGACTTGTTGATTTTGGTTTCAATGTCCTATTTACTGAAGTAGACTGCCAAGTGTTTCGTAGAGATAATCATAAAATGGTCTTTTACCGGTGTACGTAGAGGTGATCTATACATTGTTGATTTCACTAGAAGGGCTCAACCTAAAACTTGCTTAATTGCTAAATCTTCTAAAGGCTGGTTGTGGCATAGAAGACTAGGCCATGTGGGCATGCGAAACCTTGACAAACTCATTAAAGGAAATCATATCCTTGGCGTTAACGATGTCATATTTGACAAGGATATACTTTGTAGTGCTTGTCAAGCAGGGAAACAAGTTGGAGGAAGTCATCGCGCTAAGAACATCATGACCAAAAGAAGACCACTCGAGCTACTTCACATGGATCTTTTTGGTCCAAATGCCTACAAGAGTCTCGGTGGTAACTCATTTGGTCTAGTCATAGTTGATGATTTTTCAATATTTACGTGGGTGTTCTTTCTTCATGACAAAGCGCAGGTCCAAAAGATCTTCAAAAACTTTTCTAGGAAGGCCCGAAATCAATTTGACGTGAAGATCAAGAAGGTTTGGAGAGACAATGGAACGGAGTTCAAGAACGCAAATGTGGACACCTTTCTTGACGAAGAAGGGATTTCACATGAGTTCTCAGCTCGTACACACCTCAACAAAATGGAGTTGTTGAGAGGAAGAACCGGACTCTTATCGAGATGGCAAGAACGATGATTGATGAGTACAAGACGCCAAAACACTTTTGGGCGGAAGCGGTTGAGACAGCTTGTCATGCAACAAATCGCTTGTATCTTCACAAGCTACTCGGCAAGACGGCATACGAGCTCCTCACCGGTAACAAACCCCAAGTTGGATACTTTCGAGTATTCGGCTCAAAGTGCTACATTCTTGATAAGCATCGTCATTCTAAATTTGCTCCTAAGTCTTATGAAGGTTTCCTACTTGGTTATGGCTCAAACTCTCACACATACCATGTCTACAATAATTTCACCCGAAAGGTTGAAGAAACGGTAGGTGTGAAGTTTGATGAATCTAACGGCTCGCAAGTAGAGCAATTGCCAATTGATGTAGGAGACAAAGATCCCTCGGAAGCAATCCAAGACTTGTCTATTGGCAAGATTCGTCCAACAGAGATGATGGAAAGTACCTCGTTCGTCCAAGTGAAAGCTTCTAGCTCACGACAAGGTGAACCAAGAGTTGATACGGAAGCATCCACAAGCGGGACACACCAAGATGATGAAAACGAGGAAGTGCACCAAGACTAACGTCAACAACCTCCTTCTCC
Organism: Aegilops umbellulata; assembly: GCA_032464435.1. Classification (NCBI taxonomy): domain Eukaryota; kingdom Viridiplantae; phylum Streptophyta; class Magnoliopsida; order Poales; family Poaceae; genus Aegilops; species Aegilops umbellulata. The sequence goes on along the minus strand of CP136054.1, from coordinate 364,497,370 downwards.
ACCACGACAAGAGAACAATAACGCTAACAATGAAGAAGGCCAAGAAGAAGAACAAGATGAAGAAGATGTTCAGCCAAGACCCAAGCAAAAGCTTTCACGAGTTCGAGCAAGAATTGCTAAAGATCATCCCGTTGAGCAAATCTACAATGATATCCAAACCGGGAGAATCACTCGCTCTAAAACTCGTTTGGCTAACTTTTGTGAACATTACTCATTCATCTCTGGCATTGAACCTATGAAGGTTGAAGAAGCATTGGAGGATCCAGACTGGATAAACGCTATGCATGAAGAGCTACACAACTTTGAGAGAAATCGAGTGTGGACATTGGTCGAGAAGCCCGACAACAACCACAACATCATCGTTACCAAATGGGTGTTTCGCAACAAGCAAGATGAAGATGGACAAGTAGTTCGCAACAAAGCACGTCTCGTCGCCCAAGGCTACACACAAGTCGAAGGTATGGACTATGGTGAGACATATGCTCCCGTTGCTAGACTTGAGTCCATTCGCATCTTACTTGCTTATGCAAATCACCATGATATCACTTTGTACCAAATGAACATTAAAAGTGCTTTTCTAAATGGTGAAATTGAGGAGGAAGTTTATGTCAAACAACCTCCCAGCTTTGTCAATCCTAAGAAACCTAATCATGTCTACAAACTTCACAAAGCCCTTTATGGTCTTAAACAAGCTCCTAGAGCATGGTATAAATGCTTGACCAAGTTCCTTATTGCAAAAGGCTTTGAAATTGGAAAAATAGATTCTACTCTTTTTACTAAAAGGGTTAATGGAGAACCATTTGTATGCCAAATTTATGTTGATGATATTATATTTGGATCAACTAACCCTCATTTTAGTGAAAAGTTTGGGAAGCTTATGTCGGAGAAGTTTGAGATGTCTATGATGAGTGAACTCAAATTCTTTCTTGGTTTGCAAATCAAGCAAACTAAGGAAGGTACCTTTGTCTCTCAAACAAAGTACACCAAGGACTTATTCTAGAAGTTCAATATGCAAGAATGCAAAGGTATGACCACACCCATGCCTACTAGTGGACATCTTGATTTGGCCAAAGATGGTAAACCGGTTGATCAAAAGGTTTATCGCTCTATGATTGGCTCATTATTATATCTATGTGCCTCACGTCCCGATATCATGCTAAGTGTGTGCATGTGTGCACGATTTCAAGCTGCTCCTAAGGAATGTCATCTTAAGGCCGTGAAGAGGATAGTGAGATACTTAATTCATACACCAAATTTTGGCATTTGGTATCCAAAGAGGGCTTCCTTTGATCTTGTTGGCTACTCCGACTCGGACTATGCCGGTGACAAGGTTGATAGAAAGTCCACTTCGGGTACTTGTCAATTCCTTGGTATATCTTTTGTGTCTTGGTCTTCCAAGAAACAAAACTCGATATCCTTATCCACCGCCGAAGCGGAATACATTGTCGCAGGTTCATGTTGTGCTCAATTACTTTGGATGACCCAAACTCTTAAAGATTATGGGATATATGTGAAACATGTTCCATTACTTTGTGACAATGAAAGTGCTATCAAGATTTCTCACAATCCCGTGCAACATTCTCGAACTAAGCATATTGAAGTTCGTCATCATTTCATTCGAGATCACGTTGCTAAGGGTGACATAAACCTTAAGCATGTTGCACCGATAAGCAATTAGCGGATATATTCACTAAACCACTTGATGAGAAAACGTTTTGCAGGTTAAGAGGTGAATTGAACATCATTGATGCTTCAAACTTGGAGTAGGAACTCCATTGGATACATGCAAGACTTGAGCTTATGACTAATCCTTGATATTTCTCCTATGATGATTATCTTATGTCTTGGAAAATTCGCACCTTGCATGTTATCTAACCCTTGTAGGTGCTTGGATGAATCTAATTATATGAGATTGCAACTCTCTCACATCTTGAGCAATCTCTACATCACCAAGTCTCTACACAATGGTGGTTGAAGACAAGGAAGCACGAAACCGTTCAAACATATCCTTTGACGAACTCTATGTTGAATTTCATAATTGTCATGATTGTATACGCAAGTGCTCTTCCTTGCAAAAACTAACACAAGTAGGTAGATGAACTCAAACTCCAAGTGGTGCTCCCAACTCTTGATGCGCTACATCAACCTTGAGCAACCCACACAAGTTCAACTACATGATCACGATCAACACGACAATTCAAGGTATGTTATTCCATCTTAGAGAAGCTTTACTCCAAGTCATGAGCCAAAGCAACTCGACAAGATGAGAATACATCAAGATGCTTAAATGAAAAATGGTAATCCTATTTTGAGCATAAACGATGAGTATGACCTATGATCAAGTGATCTCACTTGACTCCTAAGTCAATATACTCAAATACATGTGACTTTGTCACCGCCCCACTCTAGATGAAGTTATCTTATGTTCCTTTTTGTGCTTTAGCATTTGTCTCATGCATATTTGTTTCCCCTTTCAAAAAAAAACTTCATCTAGATCTTTTAGTTTCTTTTCTTTGCTTTATGTTCTGCATTTTCAGCATCCAATTCATTGCAAATCTTTCAGCAAATTCCTTGCATATCTTTGTGAGATCTCATTTGCCTAGTGAGCTGAGGTGACAAGTTTTTTTCTTCGGGATGAACTCGGTTCCACCGGTTTCATGTCTCCGGTCTAGCCGAAGTATTTCGGTGCAACCGAGGCATCCAACTCGGTGACACCGATTTCACTACAAGAAAAACAACTTGCCACTTATTTCTGCCTCATTCTTGATCCAGCTCCACTCAATGAATCTTGTCCTCTACAAGCATCACATTTACCTTAATACTCTGAACTGTGATTCAGGACCGAACCCACTCACAACAAATTCTAGAAAACCCTTCTTGAAAATTGATGTCAAAGGGGGAAAGAGATCACATCAAAGCTTAATCATATCTCTAGGGGGGGAGATCTCTAGGGGGAGTGAATACTCCAGGAAAGAGTATTCTTCAAGGATCTGAGATGCTTGATGTTCAAGAGGAGAGATGTCACATGTCTTCTTGGGGGAAAGACATGATCATATGTGCTTATTTGCATTAGCTATGCTCATCTATTTCTTTGAGCTCTGATTTTCTGTTCCCTATCTTCTCCCAGTATCCCATAATAGATTCAGGGGGAGCAAGACTTCCAAGGGAAAGAAAATTTTTGATTTCATTTCATATCTTTCTTTTTGGGGACATGTCAATATCCATTGTGGTACTCAATACCCGTTCTACACGTCATCCCAGTCTTGGTACTCTTGTGGTTTCCTTTGTTTGCTCTAGCTAGTAGGTGCATCTGTGTTATCTAACCTTGTTTACGCAGGCTCATCTCATCCTAGCCAACTCAAGACCACAAGGTAAGTATATGCATCATAGTCATGTGTATGAGAAACTCTTGCTAATGTACATACTGTTTGCAAGAAGGACTCATGGGCATGAAGGTACATTTCCCATATTCATATCCTTTGCTCTGATGCATATAGCCAAGATACATGTAACACATTGCTACTCTGTCATGGTTATGCTCTCACATGCTGCTCTATTCCATACTCACATGATTGCATACATGTAGGTGGAGCCCATGCATGTTACATGTTTTTCCAAAGTTTTACTTGATATTCTCTGTATCTTTATCTAAACCTTTGATATATGTTGCCATCAATTACCATAAAGGGGGAGATTGAAAGCACAAGTGCTCCCTCGGTGATTTTGATAATTAATGACAACATATCCCTTGTTGGACTGATACTTTTACCTAGTATGTTTCAAACAAGTTCAACAAATTAGGTGGCATGGACTAAAGGAAGTGGAACCCCTTCAAGGTGCTAAGGATAAATGATTGGCTCAAGCTTCAAGAATCGAGACTCTACATTTTCTATTTCAGTGATCCAAGATCACATTGAGTCTATAGGAAAAGCCAATACTATCAAGAGGGGATGAGGTGTTACTTAATGGCTTGCTTGCTCAAAAGTGCTTAGTGATATGCTCAAAAACCCTCAACTATCTTTTCATATCCACATATGTCCTAAACCAAAAGTCTAACTCGGCCCCACCGATTCTTTCTATCCGGCGCCACCGAGTTCAGATGTCATAGCCACTGCCACAAACCCTAGACAAATCGGTTTCACCGATAGGGATCTCGGTCTCACCGAGATGGGATTGTAATCTCAATGTGTATGTCCATTACCAAAATCGGTCTCACAGAGTTTGAGCAATCGATACTACCGAGATTACAATGCAAACTCTCTGGTCAGCTAATTACCAAAATCGGTTCCACCGAGTTTGTGTAATCGGTCTCACCGAGTTTGCCTGACCAACCCTCTGGTTAGCTTATTACCAAAATCGGTCCCACCGAGTTTGTGTAATCGGTCTTACCGAGATTACGTTATGCCTTAACCCTAACCATATCGGTCCTACCGAGTTGCATCTCAGTCCCACCGAAAATCCTAACGGTCACTAGGTTTACTAAATCGGTCTGACCGAGTTTCTCAATTCGGTCTCACCGAGATTGGTAAATTGTGTGTAACGGTTAGATTTTGTGTGGAGGCTATATATACCCCTCCACCCACTCTTCATTCATGGAGAGAGCCATCAGAACATCTCTACACTTTCAATACACATTTTCTGAGAGAGAACCACCTACTCATGTGTTGAGGCCAAGATATTCCATTCCCACCATATGAATCTTGATCTCTAGCCTTCCCGAAGTTGCTTTCCACTCAAACCTTTTTTCCACCAAATCCAAATCCTGTGAGAGAGAGTTGAGTGTTGGGGAGACTATCATTTGAAGCACAAGAGCAATGAGTTCATCATCAACACACCATTTGTTACTTCTTGGAGAGTGGTGTCTCCTAGATTGGCTAGGTGTCACTTGGGAGCCTCCAACAAGATTGTGTAGTTGAACCAAGGAGTTTGTGAGGGCAAGGAGATCGCCTACTTCGTGAAGATCTACCCCTAGTGAGGCAAGTCCTTCGTGGGCGATGGCCATGATGGAATATACAAGGTTGCTTCTGAAGGAAATATGCGCTAGAGGCAATAATAAAGTTATTATTTATTTCCTTACATATCATGATAAATGTTTATTATTCATGCTAGAATTGTATTAACTGGAAACATAATACATGTGTATAGACAAACAGAGTGTCACTAGTATGCCTCTACTTGACTAGCTTGTTAATCAAAGATGGTTAAGTTTCCTAACCATGGACAAAGGAGTTGTCATTTGATTAACAAGGTCACATCATTAGTTGAATGATCTGATTGACATGACCCATTCCATTAGCATAGCACCCGATCGTTTAGTATGTTGCTGTTGCTTTTATCCATGACTTATACATGTTCCTTTGACTATGAGATTATGCAACTCCCGTTTGCCGGAGGAACACTTTGGGTGCTACCAAACGTCACAACGTAACTGGGTGATTATAAAGGAGTACTACAGGTGTCACCAAAGGTAGATGTTGGGTTGGCGTATTTCGAGATTAGGATTTGTCACTCCAATTGTGGGAGAGGTATCTCTGGGCCCTCTCGGTAATGCACATCACTTAAGCCTTGCAAGCATTGCAACTAATGAGTTAGTTGCGGGATGATGTATTACGGAACGAGTAAAGAGACTTGCCGGTAACGAGATTGAACTAGGTATTGGATACCGACGATCGAATCTCGGGCAAGTAACATACCGATGGACAAAGGGAACAACGTATGTTGTTATGCGGTCTGACCGATAAAAATCTTCGTAGAATATGTAGGAGCCAATATGGGCATCCAGGTCCCGCTATTGGTTATTGACCGGAGATGTGTCTCGGTCATGTCTACATTGTTCTCGAACCGTAGGGTCCGCACGCTTAAGGTTACGATGACAGTTATTATGAGTTTTGATGTACCGAAGGAGTTCGGAGTCCCGGATGAGATCGGGGACATGACGAGGAGTCTCGAAATGGTCGATACGTAAAGATCGATATATTGGACGACTATATTCGGACATCGGAAAGGTTCTGAGTGGTTCGGGTATTTATCGGAGTACCGGAGAGTTACGGGAATTCGTATTGGGCCTTATTGGGCCATACGGGAAAGGAGAGAAAGGGCCAAAAGGGTGGCCGCACCCCTCCCCTTGGACTAGTCCGAATTGGACTAGGGAGGGGGGCGCCCCCCTCCTTCCTTCTCCTTCTCTCTTCCCTTTCCTTCTCTCCTACTCCCCCTACAAGGAAGAACTCCTAGTTAGACTAGGAAAGGGGGAATCCTACTCCCGGTGGGAGTAGGACTCCCCTTGGCGCGCCAAACATAGGGTCGGCCTCCTCCCTCCCTTGCTCCTTTATATACGGGGGCAGGGGGCACCCCATGGACACACAAGTTGATCTTCGTGATCGTTCCTTAGCCGTGTGCGGTGCCCCCCTCCACCATATTCCACCTCGAATATATCGTTGCAGTGCTTAGGCGAAGCCCTGCGCCGGTAGAACATCAAGATTGTCACCACGCCGTCGTGCTGACGGAACTCCTCCCCGAAGCTTTGCTGGATCGGAGCTAGGGGTGCGTCATCGAGCTGAACGTGTGCCAAGAACTCGGAGGTGCCGGAGTAACGGTGCTTGGATCGGTCGGATCGGGAAGACGTACGACTACTTCCTCTATGTTGCGTCAACGCTTCCGCTTCGGTCTACGAGGGTATGTAGACAACACTCTCCCCTCTCGTTGCTATGCATCACCATGATCTTGCGTGTGCGTAGGAATTTTTTTGAAATTACTACGTTCCCCAACAGTGGCATCCGAGCCTAGGTTTTTATGGTTTGATGTTATTTGCACGAGTAGAACACAAGTCAGTTGTGGACGATACAAGTCATACTGCCTACCAGCATGTCATACTTTGGGTCAGCGGTATTGTTGGATGAGACGACCCGGACCAACCTTACGCGTACGCTTACGCGAGACCGGTTCCCTCGACGTGCTTTGCACACAGATGGCTTGCGGGAGACTGTCTCACCAACTTTAGTTGAACCGAGTATGGCTACGCCCGGTCCTTGAGAAGGTTAAAACGGAGTCTATTTGACGAAGTATCGTTGTGGTTTTGATGCGTAGGTGAGATTGGTTCTTGCTTCAGCCCGTAGCAGCCACGTAAAATTTGCAACAAACAAAGTAGAGGACGTCTAACTTGTTTTTGCAGGGCATGTTGTGATGTGATATGGTCAAGACATGATGCTAAATTTTATTGTATGAGATGATCATGTTTTGTAACCGAGCTATCGGCAACCGGCAGGAGCCGTATGGTTGTCGCTTTATTGTATGCAATGCAATCGCCCTGTAATGCTTTACTTTATCACTAAGCGGTAGCGATAGTCGTAGAAGCATAAGATTGGCGAGACGACAACGATGCTACGATGGAGATCAAGGTGTCGCGCCGGTGACAATGGTGATCATGACAGTGCTGCGGAGATGGAGATCACAAGCACAAGATGATGATGGCCATATCATATCACTTATATTGATTGCATGTGATGTTTATCTTTTATGCATCTTATTTTGCTTTGATTGACGGTAGCATTATAAGATGATCTCTCACTAATTATCAAGAAGTGTTCTCCCTGAGTATGCACCGTTGCGAAAGTTCTTCGTGCTAAGACACCACGTGATGATCGGGTGTGATAGACTCTACGTTCAAATACAACGGGTGTAAAACAGTTGCACACGCGGAATACTCAGGTTATACTTGACGAGCTATGCATATAAGATATGACCTCGGAACACGGAGACCGAAAGGTCGAGCGTGAATCATATAGTAGATATGATCAACATGATGATGTTCACCATTGAAAACTAATCCATTTCACGTGATGATCGGTTATGGTTTAGTTTGATTTGGATCACGTGATCACTTAGAGGATTAGAGGGATGTCTATCTAAGTGGGAGTTCTTAAGTAATATGATTAATTGAACTTTAATTTATCATGAACTTAGTCCTAGTAGTATTAGCATATCTATGTTGTACATCAATAGCTCGCGTTGTTGCTTCCCTATGTTTATTTTGATATGTTCCTAGAGAAAATTGTGTTGAAAAATATTAGTAGCAATGATGCGGATTGGATCCGTGATCTGAGGTTTATCCTCATTGCTGCACAGAAGAATTATGTCCTTAATGCACCGCTAGGTGACAGACCTATTGCAGGAGCAGATGCAGACGTTATGAACGTTTGGCTAGCTCAATATGATGACTACTTGATAGTTTAGTGCACCATGCTTAACAGCTTAGAATCGGGACTTCAAAGACGTTTTGAACGTCATGGACCATATGAGATGTTCCAGGAGTTGAAGTTAATATTTCAAGCAAATACCCGAGTTGAGAGAGATGAAGTCTCCAACAAGTTTTATAGCTAAAAGATGGAGGAGAATCGCTCAACTAGTGAGCATGTGCTCAGATTGTCTGGGTACTACAATCGCTTGAATCAAGTGGGAGTTTATCTTCCAGATAAGATAGTGATTGACAGAATTCACTAGTCACCATCACCAAGTTAGTAGAACTTCGTGATGAACTATAGTATGCAAGGGATGACGAAAACAATTCCCAAGCTCTTCGTGATGCTGAAATCGACGAAGGTAGAAATCAAGATAAACATCAAGTGTTGATGGTTGACGAGACCACTAGTTTCAAGAAAAGGGCAAAGGGAAGAAGAGGAACTTCAAGAAGAACGGCAAGCGAGTTGCTGTTCAAGTGAAGAAGCTCAAGTCTGGTCCTAAGCTTGAGACTAAGTGCTTCTACTGCAAAGGGACTGGTCACTGGAAGTGGAACTACCCCAAGTGATTGGCGGATATGAAGGATGGCAAAGTGAACATAAGTATATTTGATATACATGATTATTGATGTGTACTTTACTAGTGTTTATAGCAACCCCTCAGTATTTGATACTGGTTCAGTTGCTAAGAGTAGTAACTCGAAACGGGAGTTGCAGAATAAACAGAGACTAGTTAAGGGTGAAGTAACGATGTGTGTTGGAAGTGGTTCCAAGATTGATAGGATCATCATCGCACACTCCCTATACTTTCGGGATTAGTGTGGAACCTAAATAAGTGTTATTTGGTGTTGAGCATGAATATGATTTGATCATGTTTATTGCAATACGGTTATTCATTTAAGTAAGAGAATAAATTGTTGTTCTGTTTACATGAATAAAACCTTCTATGGTCATACACACCAACAAAATGGTTTGTTGGATCTCGATCGTAGTGATACACATATTCATAATATTGAAGCCAAAAAGATGCAAAGTTAATAATGATAGTGCAACTTATCTGTGGCACTGCCGTTTAGGTCATATTGGTGTAAAGCGCATGAAGACACTCCATGCTGATGGAATTTTGGAATCACTTGATTATGAATCACTTGATGCTTGCGAACCATGCCTCATGGGCAAGATGACTGAGACTCCGTTCTCCGGAACAATGGAGCGAGCAAATGACTTGTTGGAAATCATACATACCGATGTATGTGGTCCGATGAAGATTAAGGCTCGCGACAAGTATCATTATTTTCTGACCTTCACAGATGTTTTGAGCAGATATGGGTATATCTACTTGATGAAACATAAGTCTGAAATATTTGAAAAGTTCAAAGAATTTCAGAGTGAAGTGGAAAATCATCGTGACAAGAAAATAAAGTTTCTACGATCTGATCGCGGAGACGAATATTTGAGTTACGAGTTTGGTCTTCAGTTAAAACAATGTGAAATAGTTTCACTACTCACGCCACCTGGAACACCACAGCATAATGGTGCGTCCGAATGTCATAACCGTACTTTATTGGATATAGTACAATCTATGATGTCTCTTACCGATCTACCACTATCGTTTTTGGGGTTATGCATTAAAGACAGCTGCATTCACGTTAAAAAAGGGCACCATCAAAGTCCGTTGAGACGACACAATCTGAACTATGGTTTGGCAAGAAACCAAAGTTGTCGTTTCTTAAAGTTTGGGGTTGCGATGCTTATGTGAAAAAGTTTCAACATGATAAGCTCAAACCCAAATCGAAGAAATATGTCTTCATAGGATACCCAAAGAGTCAGTTGGGTACACCTTCTATCACAGATCCAAAGGCAAGACATTCGTTGCTAAGAATGGATCCTTTCTAGAAAAGGAGTTTCTATCGAAAGAAGTGAGTGGGAGGAAAGTAGAAAACTTGATAAGATAATTGTACCTTCTCCCTTATTGGAAAGGAGTTCATCACAGAAATCTGTTCTTGTGAGTACTACACCAATTAGTGAGGAAGCTAATGATGATGATCATGTAACTTCAGATCAAGTTACTACCGAATCTCGTAGGTAAACCAGAGTGAGATCCGCACCAGAGTGGTACGGTAATCCTGTTCTAGAAGTCATGTTACTTGACCATGACGAACCTACGAACTATGAGGAAGCGATGATGAGCCCAGATTCCGTGAAATGGTTTGAGGCCATGAAATCTGAGATGGGATCCATGTATGAGAACAAAGTATGGACTTTGGTTGACTTGACCGATGACCGTAGGGTCCGCACGCTTAAGGTTACGATGACAGTTATTATGAGTTTATGAGTTTTGATGTACCGAAGGAGTTCGGAGTCCCGGATGAGATCGGGGACATGACGAGGAGTCTCGAAATGGTCGAGACGTAAAGATCGATATATTGGACGACTATATTTGGACATCGGAAAGGTTCTGAGTGGTTCGGGTATTTATCGGAGTACCGGAGAGTTACGGGAATTCGTATTGGGCCTTATTGGGCCATACGGGAAAGGAGAGAAAGGGCCAAAAGGGTGGACGCACCCCTCCCCTTGGACTAGTCCGAATTGGACTAGGGAGGGGGGCGCCCCCCTCCTTCCTTCTCCTTCTCTCTTCCCTTTCCTTCTCTCCTACTCCCCCTACAAGGAAGAACTCCTAGTTAGACTAGGAAAGGGGGAATCCTACTCCCGGTGGGAGTAGGACTCCCCTTGGCGCGCCAAACATAGGGCCGGCCTCCTCCCTCCCTTGCTCCTTTATATACGGGGGTAGGGGGCACCCCATGGACACACAAGTTGATCTTCGTGATCGTTTCTTAGCCGTGTGCGGTGCCCCCCTCCACCATATTCCACCTCGAATATATCGTTGCAGTGTTTAGGCGAAGCCCTGCGCCGGTAGAACATTAAGATTGTCACCACGCCGTCGTGCTGACGGAACTCCTCCCCGAAGCTTTGCTGGATCGGAGCTAGGGGTGCGTCATCGAGCTGAACGTGTGCCAAGAACTCGGAGGTGCCGGAGTAACGGTGCTTGGATCGGTCGGATCGGGAAGACGTACGACTACTTCCTCTACGTTGCGTCAACGCTTCCGCTTCGGTCTACGAGGGTACGTAGACAACACTCTCCCCTCTCGTTGCTATGCATCACCATGATCTTGCGTGTGCGTAGGAAATTTTTTGAAATTACTACGTTCCCCAACAGCTTCTTCGCCGACCCTTCGTGGGTGGAGCCCTCTGTGGACTCGCACAACCGTTACTCTTCGTGGGTTGAAGTCTCCATCAACGTGGATGTACGATAGCACCACCTATCGGAACCACGACAAAAACATTCGTGTCTCCAATTGTGTTTGAATTCTCCAAATCCTTCCCTTTATATTCTTGCAAGTTGCATACTTTACTTTTCGCTGCTCATATTCTTCGTGAACCCTTCGTGGGTGGAGCCCTCCGTGGACTCGCGCAACCGTTACCCTCCGTGGGTTGAAGTCTCCATCAACGTGGATGTACGATAGCACCACCTATCGGAACCACGACAAAAACATTTGCGTCTCCAATTGCGTTTGAATTCTCCAAACCCTTCCCTTTACATTCTTACAAGTTGCATACTTTACTTTCCGCTGCTCATATACTCTTTGCATGCTTGCTTGACATGTATTGTGTTTGTTAAACTTGCGCCAAAACTCCACTTCAACTAAAGAAAAATAAAAACTGCAACCTTTAGTACTTAGTGTCTAATCACCCCCCTCTAGACACCTCTTCTGGATCCTACACCGCTGTCATCTACCCCGACCACTTCATCTACTCCGACCATCGTTGGTGACATTGGCCCCGCGCCAATGGACGCCGCAATCGTCGTCGAGTTCTTCTCTACTGGCCTTTCCGACTTCTCCGACATGGCGTACAGCTCGTGCAGGTCCCTCGTCTACGCATGCCTGATGCTGGCAACACCGATGCGTGCCTTCATCTACGACGTGTCCCCGGGCCTGGCAAGCCTAGTCAGCGCTTCGTCAACTTCGTCTTCGTCCGTCTACGCATGCGCGGTGCTCGCAACACCGATGCGTGCCTTCGTTCACGATGTGTCCCCGGTCTTGGCAAACCCGCCGCGACGCGTCGTCAACAACATCGATCTTCTTCCCGGCGCACCACTACTTCGACACCACTGCGCCCATGCTAACTCGGCGCCTCCTTGCGCCCGCGGCTACACGGCGACATCCTCGACACCGGCTCCCCGACTCGACATCGACCACGACATTCTTCGCACGGCTACCTCGACCACGACTACACCACCTTCCGCTCTCGGCTACATCGACAAACGGCACAAAGGGCTACCGCCTTGTTTGAGCAACCTCGTCGGGTTCCACTCCAGCCACGACTTCCGCGATGAATCGACCGTTACGACTGTGGGGGATGTCCGTCGGCTTGCCTTCGGATTCTTCTCCAGTCTCACCGTCTGTGTCGCTACCATTGTGACTGCGGGGGGATGTTGAGAATAAGATTATTAGGAAGTATAGGATAGACTAGGATTTGATCCTGCCTTGTCTTGTACTTCAAGTTGGTCATTGTACTCATATATATATATGCCCACGAGGCTCAAGCAATAGAACGAACTTTTGCACCAATGCTCTCTCTCTTTTCTAACAGAGGGGATGAGGAGCGGCGGAATGGTGCGATTATTGCCCGGCGTCTGGTCATTTTTAAATAGCGGGTGAACGGAAGAAGCTTGCCCGGCTTTGTGTTTAATGCCAACCCGATCGTGAATGGACCTGCGATCGGAGTAAGTTTCTCGATTTCCACACGGATTTAATGTAGGCGTTAACGAAAATGCTAACCCGGTAACGACCACATAACCCGTCAGTGTAGATGGTCAAGTGCCCTTTAGTGGAAACATATTCCGCACTAGCAAGATCATGAAGGGCTCATGTGCATCGTATTACATGTAGTAGGAGGCTTTAGGCTTTAGCTAAACTGGCCTAGCTAGCTTCCTTTTGACCAGACCCTAAAGTGCCAGTTAAGCTAGCTGTGGTCAAGCGGAGACAGCTCACTCCAAGCTTGCTAGCTTCATGTGACACGACCGGACTAGGCTGCTCATGGTGGGAGTAACATAGCAAGTAACATAACACATCTCAAAAAAATTTTGCTTACATGACATGTATTTAATGAGGAGAGAGATGGTTGGAGTAATATAATATGTTATTGTAACATAACACATCCCAAGGCAAAATGAGTCTATATCCTAATAAATGATGGTTTGCATGATACTACATACATATTACTCCTCACTATGAAGGTGGTAATATAGACTACTAACATATGTATGTTACTAGTCTAAGTTACTCCCCACTATGACCAGCCTAATGCATAAGGCTGATCATAATGGGGAGTAACTTATACTAGTGTCATGCATATGACACTACTGTAAGTTACTACCTTTATAGTGCAAAATAACATAGTAGTAGTGTCATAGATTGCTTCATTTATTAGCTCATAGACTCATTTTGTCTCGGGAAACGCTATGTTACAGTAACATATTATGTTATCACAAGCACCTTTTTCCTTATTAAATACTTGCCACATAAGCAAAATTATCTTGGGGTGTGTTAAATTACTACCTAAGTTACCCCTACTATAGCTAGCCTTCTGTACGAATTCATTTGCATATTTTATGCGCCTCGTCGCTTTTAGCATGTGATTCCGGTGCGATCGCACGTAGTGCGGCCACGCACCATTTCGTTCTTCTCGGCGAATATATATATATCGCCCGGCCCACGGATAAGTGCACAGTACAGCTAATGCAAGTTTGACTTGCATAATAAATATCTATAGATCACTTCTAAATTTTAACCGCCCGGCCCCCAAGAAGCGAATGTTACGTTATTAGCAGGCACACATGTGTACATGAGTACTCCACATATACTAGCAGTAGGAGTACTATCTTGCATCGTCAGCTCGATCTTAGAGAAAACCAAAGTTCGATTCTCCCATGGTACGTACTGAACTGAAACCAAGTTACTACTCTACTATATACAGTATATACATCGCAAATTAGTTACTACAAGAGATGCTAGCTGAGTAAAGCGAGTTCTACAGCTAGCTGCGTGGTACTACTAGTCCCATTACTGCAGCTCTCCTGATTAAAGCCGACCAGTTACTGTTGTGACCTAAAGGTTTACGTGAGGGAGGACGCGTAAAACGACAGCTTGGCATCATTAGTTCACGTATCAATATTCCGTGTGTCAGGCGCACCATGTGTAACATGTCCGCTGTCGGGGCCTAGCATGCCCTACTTCAAAATGGGCCTTTTCCCTTTCTCCTCCTTCCAATTTACTTGCAAGTAGTAAACACAGCTTGTTCCACAAACTTCACCGTACCCGCGTGCATATACATGTGTGCGTACGTGTGCCTTACCTCTGTCTTGGCGCGCTTAAGTTAAGCGCAACATACATGTGATACGTACTACGTACGTGCCTTGCAAGGCCAAAGAAACACCGATACTTGATTAAGGCAACATTTGTCCAACTGACTCCGTAGCAGGAAAGAACTTCGCTGTCTTGCCGTGGACGGTGGCGGAGCTTCGGCAAGGCCAAGTGGGCCGTGGCCCGCCCAGCTTTTGAGCAAAAAAATATTTTATATGAAGCACATCCCATGACGATGGACAGCGATACAGAAATACATCAGCCATATCACGGCATCAGCCTCACACAGTCGCATGCATAGCACTGTTCCTCAAAGAAAAACATGAATCAGAGCAGAGGTGCTCAGGAGCAGCCGTCGGTACTCGACACACACATATACCGTACAATCTAGCCCGCCCAACAATTATTTCGTAGCTCCGCCACTGGTGGACGATATGATACGTATACGACTATACGTACCAGTACAACATTACTACGTGGGTGCGTAGATGGAGGCAGTGCCGTTGCTACTAACTAGGATGGCGAAATTATGGGCGGGCTCCCAGTAGAGTACATGCACGCACTTATGGAACCCAAGCAAAGGTGTGATGGGTCGGGGAAGCTCCTTTACGTTACTACTCCGGCATGCATCATGGCACATGCATCATGCATGCATGCCGCGCAGTCACTCGCACATAAGGGCATCTCCAGCCGCGTCCCAGAAAGGCCTGACCAGATGTTTTTTTGCGCCGGCGCCGAAAAACCGGCCCAGTCACGCCCCAGGAGCCCGATTTTCGCCGGCCTGGGCCGAAAACAGTGTTGGCGGACCCAGGCCGAACCCGGCGCGCCCGGGGGCGTCGGGGCGAACTGTTTTGGCGCGAAACATCCGCGGGCCCGCCGCGTCAGCGACACGGCTCTCTTCTCGGCCCTTCGTCGTCCTCATCGCCTCGTTTCCCGTGGCGAATCAATGCGAAAGCTGTCACGCTGCCGCCGCGCCGGTCAGCCTGCGCCATTGATGCCTCACGGGCGGCGCAGTGAAGACCGGATGACGCGCGTCCCTCGCCCTCCCTCGCCTGCCACGCGTACACACGGTGACACGAGCACGGGCGGCGCCTCGGCCTATATAAAGACGCGCCCCAGCGCACTCGGCGATCTCACACTCTCTCGCCGTCGTCGTTCCTCCCTCTCCTCTCTCTCGCCGTCTCCAGTTCATCACACCCATGACCGAGCGCTTCCCAGGCGACGGCGCGACGGCGAACGGCTTCGGCCGCCGCCATCTTCACGAGGACGAGGCTCGCCTCCTTTTCGAGGCCGAGTACCCGGTCCCGCCGGACATGCGGGTGCCCGGGGAATGGAGGATCAGCGCCGGCGGCGTGCCGGTGCCCCCGGTACCCACCGGCGCGGCGCGGCGTGTGGAGATCGCACGCATCCGCTCGTCCCTGCCGCGTGCGGCGAGGGAGGGGCCACGGTACGTCCCCGGCAGCCCGCTCTGGGAGCCTTATTTCCGCCGCCGTCACGCCCAGCAGCTCGAGGCCACCAACGGCGTCGTGCCCTCCGGCAGGCTCAACGCCACCGGCCAGCGTCGGTGGTGGGGCGTGCCCGGGCGCACGTTGGAGGTCGTCCTCGAGTACATCGAGGGCGGCAACACGCCGCGCCTCGAGTACCCCGCTCCCCCGTCCTTCTCACGCCGCCGGGGGAGCTCCTGGACCCCGAGGCGCAGGGAGACCGGGGGGTCCTCCTCCTCGTCCGGCGGCTCTCCCTGCCTCCACCTCCGCCCCGTCAAGCCGGAGCCCCAGGGCACGCCTGTCAGCGCGCGCGCCCGCAGCTCCGGCGTCCGCATCGGCGACAACGCATGTTGGAAATAAGCCCTAGAGGCAATAATAAAAGCATTATTATTATATTTCCTTATTCATGATAATTGTCTTTATTCATGCTATAATTGTGTTAACCGGAAATCGTAATACATGTGTGAATAACAGACAACAACATGTCCCTAGTGAGCCTCTAGTTGACTAGCTCGTTGATCGACAGATAGTCATGGTTTCCTGACTATGGACATTGGATGTCATCGATAACGGGATCACATCATTAGGAGAATGATGTGATGGACAAGACCCAATCCTAAACATAGCATAAGATCGCATAGTTCGTTTGCTAGAGTTTTCCAATGTCAAGTATCCTTTCCTTAGACCATGAGATCGTGTAACTCCCGGATACCGTAGGAGTGCTTTGGGTATGCCAAACGTCACAACGTAACTGGGTGACTATAAAGGTATACTACGGGTATCTCTGAAAGTGTCTGTTGGGTTGACATGGATCGAGACTGGGATTTGTCACTCCGCTTGACGGAGAGGTATCACCGGGCCCTCTCGGTAATGCATCATCACAATGAGCTCAATGTGATCAAAGTGTTTGATCACGGGATCAAGCATTACGGAACGAGAAAAGTGACTTGCCGGTAACGAGATTGAACGAGGTATTGGTATACCGACGATCGAATCTCGGGCAAGTAAAATACCGATTGACAAAGGGAATCGTATACGGGATTAATTGAATCCTTGACATCGTGGTTCATCCGATGAGATCATCGTGGAGCATGTGGGAGCCAACATGGGTATCCAGATGCCGCTGTTGGTT
Organism: Aegilops umbellulata; assembly: GCA_032464435.1. Taxonomy (NCBI): domain Eukaryota; kingdom Viridiplantae; phylum Streptophyta; class Magnoliopsida; order Poales; family Poaceae; genus Aegilops; species Aegilops umbellulata. The sequence goes on along the minus strand of CP136054.1, from coordinate 364,480,098 downwards.
ATTGCCCGAGAGCCGTCTCGGTCATGTCTGCATGTCTCCCGAACCCGTAGGGTCTACACACTTAAGGTTCGGTGACGCTAGGGTTGTGAAGATATGTATGTGCAGTAACCCGAATGTTGTTCGAGTCCCGAATGAGATCCCGGACGTCACGAGGAGTTCCGGAATGGTCCGGAGGTAAAGAATTATATATAGGAAGTGCTATTTTGGCCATCGGGACAAGTTTCGGTGTTATCGGTATTGTACCGGGACCACCGGAGGGGTCCCGGGGTCCACCAGGTGGGGCCACCTGCCTTGGTGGGCCACATGGGCCTTAGGGGGTGCGCCTTGGCCTGCTTGGGCCAAGGGGAACTGTTGGAAATATGCCCTAGAGGCAATAATAAAAGTATTATTATTATATTTCCTTGTTCATGGTAATTGTCTTTATTCATGCTATAACTGTGTTATCTGGAAATCGTAATACATGTGTGAATACTAGACACCAATATGTCCCTAGTAAGCCTCTAGTTGACTAGCTCGTTAATCAATAGATAGTCATGGTTTCCTGACTATGGACATGGGGATGTCATTGATAACGAGATCACATCATTAGGAGAATGATGTGATGGACAAGACCCAATCCTAAGCATAGCACAAGATCGTGTAGTTCGTTTTGCTAGAGCTTTCCAATGTCGTGTATCTTTTCCTTAGACCATGAGATCGTGTAACTCCCGGATACTGTAGGAGTGCTTTGGGTGTACCAAACGTCACAACGTAACTGGATGACTATAAAGGTGCACTACAGGTATCTCCGAAAGTATCTGTTGGGTTGACACGGATCAAGACTGGGATTTGTCACTCCGTATGACGGAGAGGTATCACCGGGCCCACTCGGTAATGCATCATCATAATGAGCTCAAAGTGACCAAGTGTTTGGCCACGGGATCATGCATTACGGTACGAGTAAAGTGACTTGCCGGTAACGGGACTAAACGAGGTATTGGGATACCGACGATCGAGTCTCGGGCAAGTAACCTACCGATTGACAAAGGGAATAGCTTACGGGGTTGCTTGAACCCTCGACATCGTGGTTCATCCGATGACATCATCGAGGAACATGTGGGAGCCAACATGGGTATCCAGATCCCGTTGTTGGTTATTGTCCGAGAGTCGTCTTGGTCATGTCTGCATGTCTCCCGAACCCGTAGGGTCTACACACTTAAGGTTCGGTGACGCCAGGGTTATTAGGAAGACTTGTATGTGATTACCGAATGTTGTTCGGAGTCCCGGATGAGATCCCGGACGTCACGAGGAGTTCCGGAGTGATTCGGAGGTAAAGATTTATATATGGGAAGTTGTCATACGGACACCGGAATAGTTCGGGGGGCATATCGGTATTGTACCGGGGCCACCGGAGGGGCCTCGGGGGTCCACCGGGAGGGGCCACCTCTCCCGGAAGGGCTCATGGGCTGCAAAGGGGAAGGGAACCAGCCCAAAGTGGGCTGGTGCGCCTCCCCCCAAGGGCCCATGCGCCCTAGGGTTTGGGGGAACCCTAAAGGGGGCGCCCCCCTTGCTTGGGGGGCAAGCCCCCTCCCCCTTGGCCGCCGCCCCCCCTCTAGATCCATCTAGAGGGGGCCGGCCCCCCTTGCCCCTTCCCCTATAAATAGAGGGGTGAGGGGAGGGTTGCACACACAAGTCAAGGCGCAGCCCCTCCCCTCCCCAACACCTCTCCTCCTCCGTACGCGCTTGGCGAAGCCCTGTCGGAGTTCTGCTGCACCAACAACACCACGCCGTCGTGCTGCCGTTGGAGTCTTCTTCCTCAACCTCTCCTTCCCCTTGCTGGATCAAGAAGGAGGAGACGTCGATCATCCCGTACGTGTGTTGAACGCGGAGGTGCTGTCCGTTCAGCACTTGGTCATCGGAGATTCGAATCACGACGAGTACGACTACGTCATCACCATCCCCTTGAACGCTTTCGCACGCGATCTGCAAGTGGTATGTAGATGCAATCTCTCTCCCATGACTCGTTGCTTAGATGAACTCATAGATGGATCTTGGTGAAACCGTAGGAAAATTTTAATTTTCTGCAACGTTCCCCAACAGTGGCATCATGAGCTAGGTCTATGCGTAGTTCTCTATTGCACGAGTAGAACACAAAGTAGTTGTGGGCGTCGAATTGTCAATTCTTCTTGCCGTTACTAGTCCTATCTTGGTTCAGCGGTATTCTGGGATGAAGCGGCCCGGACCAACCTTACACGTACGCTTACGTGAGACCGGTTCCACCGACTAACATGCACTAGTTGCATAAGGTGGCTGGCGGGTGTCTGTCTCTCCCACTTTAGTTGGATCGGATTCGATGAACAGGGTCCTTATGAAGGGTAAATAGAGATTGACAAATTCACGTTGTGGTTTTAACGTAGGTAAGAAACGTTCTTGCTAGCCACCTATAACAGCCACGTAAAAACTTGCAACAACATTAGAGGACGTCTAACTTGTTTTTGCAGCAAGTGCTTTGTGATGTGATATGGCCAGAAGTTGTGATGAATCATGTGATGTATGAGATGATCTTTTTATTGTAATAGGAATCACGACTTGCATGTCGATGAGTATGACAACCGGCAGGAGCCATAGGAGTTGTAGTAATGGTTGGCGAGCAACTCCATGGAGACACGATGATGGAGATCATGATAATGGAGATCATGGTGTCATGCCAGTGACAAGATGATCATGGAGCCCCAAGATGGAGATCGAAGGAGCTATATGATGATGGCCATATCATGTCACTACTATATAATTGCATGTGATGATTATTATGTTTATGCATCTTGTTTACTTAGAACGACGGTAGTAAATAAGATGATCCCTTACAAAATTTCAAGAAGTGTTCTCCCCTAACTGTGCACCGTTGCTAAAGTTCGTCGTTTCGAAGCACCATGTGATGATCGGGTGTGATAGATCCATACGTTCACATACAACGGGTGTAAGACAGTTTTACACATGCAAAACACTTAGGGTTAACTTGACGAGCCTAGCATGTACAGACATGGCCTCGGAACACGGAGACCGAAAGGTCGAACATGAGTCGTATAGAAGATACGATCAACATGGAGATGTTCACCGATGATGACTAGTCCGTCTCACGTGATGATCGGACACGGCCTAGTCGACTCGGATCATGTAACACTTAGATGACTAGAGGGATGTCTAATCTGAGTGGGAGTTCATTCATTAATTTGATTAGATGAACTTAATTATCATGAACTTAGTCTAAATCTTTACAATATGTCTTGTAGATCAAATGGCCCACGGTAATGTCAGCCTCAACTTCAACGCGTTCCTAGAGAAAACTAAGCTGAAAGATGATGGCAGCAACTACTCGGACTAGGTCCGGAACTTGAGGATCATCCTCATAGCAGCCAAGAAAGATTATGTCCTAGATGCACCGCTAGGTGATGCACCATTCCCAGAAAACCAGGACGTTATGAACACCCATCAGTCAAGCACTGATGATTACTCCATCGTTCAGTGCGGCATGCTTTACAGCTTAGAACCGGGGCTCCAAAAGCGTTTTGAGAAGCACGGAGCATATGAGATGTTCGAGGAGCTGAAATTGATTTTCCAAGCTCATGCCCGGGTCGAGAGATATGAAGTCTCCGACAAGTTCTTTAGCTGCAAAATGGAGGAAAATAGCTCTGTCAGTGAACACATACTCAAGATGTCTGGGTTGCACAACCGCTTGACTCAGCTGGAAGTTAATCTTCCGGATGAGGCGGTCATTGACAGAATCCTTCAGTCGCTCCCACCTAGCTACAAAAGCTTCGTGATGAACTACAACATGCAGGGGATGGAAAAGACCATTCCTGAGTTGTATTCAATGCTGAAATCCGCAGAGGTGGAGATCAAAAAGGAACATCAAGTGTTGATGGTGAATAAAACCACTAAGTTCAAGAAAGGCAAGGGTAAGAAGAACTTCAAGAAAGACGACAAGGAGGTTGCCGCGCCTGGTAAATCAGTTGCCAGGAAGAAGTCAAAGAATGGACCCAAACCTGAAACTGAGTGCTTTTATTGCAAGGGAAATGGTCACTGGAAACGGAATTGCCCCAAGTACTTAGCGGATAAGAAGGCCGGCAACACTAAAGGTATATGTGATATACATGTAATTGATGTGTACCTTACCAGTGCTCGTAGTAGCTCCTGGGTATTTGATACCGGTGCTGTTGCTCATATTTGTAACTCACAGCAGGAGCTGCGGAATAAGAGAAGACTGGCGAAGGACGAGGTGACGATGCGCGTCGGGAATGGTTCCAAGGTCGATGTGATCGCCGTCGGCACGCTACCTCTACATTTACCTACGGGATTAGTTTTAAACCTCAATAATTGTTATTTAGTGCCAAGTTTGAGCATGAACATTGTATCTGGATCTCGTTTAATACGAGATGGCTACTCATTTAAATCCGAGAATAATGGTTGTTCTATTTATATGAGTGATATGTTTTATGGTCATGCTCCGGTGGTTAATGGTTTATTCTTAATGAATCTCGTGCGTGATAATACACATATTCATAGTGTGAATGCCAAAAGGTGTAAAGTTGATAACGATAGTCCCACATACTTATGGCACTGCCGCCTTGGTCACATTGGTGTCAAACGCATGAAGAAGCTCCATGCTGATGGACTTTTAGAGTCTCTCGATTATGAATCGTTTGACACATGCGAACCATGCCTTATGGGCAAAATGACCAAGACTCCGTTCTCCGGAACAATGGAGCGAGCAACCAACTTATTGGAAATTATACATACTGATGTGTGCGGTCTAATGAGCGTTGAGGCTCGCGGAGGATATCGTTATGTTCTCACACTCACTGATGATTTGAGTAGATATGGCTATGTCTACTTAATGAAACACAAGTCTGAGACCTTTGAAAAGTTCAAGGAGTTTCAGAGTGAGGTTGAGAATCAACGTGACAGAAAGATCAAGTTTCTACGATCAGATCGTGGAGGAGAGTACTTAAGTCACGAATTTGGCGCACACTTAAGAAAATGTGGAATAGTTTCACAACTCACGCCGCCTGGAACACCTCAGCGTAATGGTGTATCCGAACGTCGTAATCGCACTTTATTGGATATGGTACGATCTATGATGTCTCTTACCGATTTACCGCTATCATTTTGGGGATATGCTCTAGAGACAGCCGCATTCACTTTAAATAGGGCACCGTCTAAATCCGTTGAGACGACACCGTATGAATTATGGTTTGGAAAGAAACCTAAGCTGTCGTTTCTAAAAGTTTGGGGATGCGAGGCTTATGTCAAGAAACTTCAACCTGAAAAGCTCGAACCCAAATCGGAAAAATGCGTCTTCATAGGATACCCTAAGGAAACCATAGGGTATACCTTCTACTTAAGATCCGAGGGCAAGATCTTTGTTGCCAAGAACGGAACCTTTCTGGAGAAAGAGTTTCTCTCGAAAGAAGTAAGTGGGAGGAAAGTGGAGCTTGATGAAGTACTGCCTCTTGAAACGGAGAATGGCGCAGCGCAGGAAAATGTTCCTGTGGTGCCTGCTCTAATTAGAGAGGAGGTTAATGATAATGATCAAGATACTTCGGACCAAGCTTCCACTGAACTTCGCAGGTCCACAAGGACACGTTCCGCACCAGAGTGGTACGGCAACCCTGTCCTGGAAATCATGTTGTTGGACAACGGTGAACCTTCGAACTATGAAGAAGCGATGGCGGGCCCGGATTCCAACAAATGGTTAGAAGCCATGAAATCCGAGATAGGATCCATGTATGAAAACAAAGTATGGACTTTGACAGACTTGCCCGATGATCGGCGAGCGATAGAAAATAAATGGATCTTCAAGAAGAAGACGGACGCGGATGGTAATGTAACCATCTATAAAGCTCGACTTGTCGCTAAGGGTTATCGGCAAGTTCAAGGGATTGACTACGACGAGACTTTCTCTCCCGTAGCGTAGCTGAAGTCCGTCCGAATCATGTTAGCAATTGCCGCATACTATGATTATGAGATATGGCAAATGGACGTCAAAACGGCATTCCTTAACGGCTATCTTAAGGAAGAACTGTATATGATGCAGCCGGAAGGTTTTGTCGATCCTAAGAATGCTAACAAGGTGTGCAAGCTCCAGCGATCCATTTATGGGCTGGTGCAAGCATCTCGGAGTTGGAACATTCGCTTTGATGAGATGATCAAACGTTTGGGTTTATGCAGACTTATGGAGAAGCCTGCGTTTACAAGAAAGTGAGTGGGAGCTCCGTAGCATTTCTCATATTATATGTGGATGACATACTATTGATGGGAAATGATATAGAATTCTTGGAAAGCATAAAGGCCTATTTGAACAAGTGTTTTTCAATGAAGGACCTTGGAGAAGCTGCTTATATATTAGGCGTCAAAATCTATAGAGATAGATCAAGACGCCTCATAGGTCTTTCGCAAAGCACGTACCTTGATAAGATTTTGAAGAAGTTCAAAATGGATCAGTCCAAGAAAGGGTTCTTGCCTGTATTGCAAGGTGTGAAATTGAGCTCGGCACAATGCCCGACCACGGCAAAGGATAAACAAGAGATGAGCGTCATCCCCTATGCTTCAGCCATAGGATCCATTATGTATGCCATGCTGTGTACCAGACCTGATGTAAACCTTGCCGTAAGTTTCGTAGGTAGGTACCAAAGTAACCCCGGCAAGGAACACTGGACAGCGGTCAAGAATATCCTTAAGTACCTGAAAAGGACTAAGGACATGTTTCTCGTTTATGGAGGTGACGAAGAGCTCATCGTAAAGGGTTACGTCGATGCTAGCTTCGACACAGATCTGGATGACTCTAAGTCACAAACCGGATACGTGTATATGTTGAATGGTGGAGCAGTGAGCTGGTGCAGCTGCAAGCAGAGCGTCGTGGCGGGATCTACATGTGAAGCGGAATACATGGCAGCCTCGGAGGCAGCGCATGAGGCAATTTGGGTGAAGGAGTTCATCACCGACCTAGGAGTCATACCCAATGCGTCGGGGCCGATCAAACTCTTCTGTGATAACACTGGAGCTATTGCACTGGCCAAGGAGCCCAGGTTTCACAAGAAGACCAGGCACATCAAGCGTCGCTTCAACTCCATCCGTGAAAATGGTCAAGATGGAGACATAGAAATTTGTAAAGTGCACACAGATCTGAATGTCGCAGATCCGTTGACTAAACCTCTCCCTAGGGCAAAACATGATCAGCACCAGAACTCTATGGGTGTTCGATTCATCACAATGTAACTAGATTATTGACTCTAGTGCAAGTGGGAGACTGTTGGAAATATGCCCTAGAGGCAATAATAAAAGTATTATTATTATATTTCCTTGTTCATGGTAATTGTCTTTATTCATGCTATAACTGTGTTATCTGGAAATCGTAATACATGTGTGAATACTAGACACCAATATGTCCCTAGTAAGCCTCTAGTTGACTAGCTCGTTAATCAATAGATAGTCATGGTTTCCTGACTATGGACATGGGGATGTCATTGATAACGAGATCACATCATTAGGAGAATGATGTGATGGACAAGACCCAATCCTAAGCATAGCACAAGATCGTGTAGTTCGTTTTGCTAGAGCTTTCCAATGTCGTGTATCTTTTCCTTAGACCATGAGATCGTGTAACTCCCGGATACTGTAGGAGTGCTTTGGGTGTACCAAACGTCACAACGTAACTGGGTGACTATAAAGGTGCACTACAGGTATCTCCGAAAGTATCTGTTGGGTTGACACGGATCAAGACTGGGATTTGTCACTCCGTATGACGGAGAGGTATCACCGGGCCCACTCGGTAATGCATCATCATAATGAGCTCAAAGTGACCAAGTGTTTGGCCACGGGATCATGCATTACGGTACGAGTAAAGTGACTTGCCGGTAACGGGACTAAACGAGGTATTGGGATACCGACGATCGAGTCTCGGGCAAGTAACCTACCGATTGACAAAGGGAATAGCTTACGGGGTTGCTTGAACCCTCGACATCGTGGTTCATCCGATGACATCATCGAGGAACATGTGGGAGCCAACATGGGTATCCAGATCCCGCTGTTGGTTATTGTCCGAGAGTCGTCTTGGTCATGTCTGCATGTCTCCCGAACCCGTAGGGTCTACACACTTAAGGTTCGGTGACGCCAGGGTTATTAGGAAGACTTGTATGTGATTACCGAATGTTGTTCGGAGTCCCGGATGAGATCCCGGACGTCACGAGGAGTTCCGGAGTGATTCGGAGGTAAAGATTTATATATGGGAAGTTGTCATACGGACACCGGAATAGTTCGGGGGGCATATCGGTATTGTACCGGGGCCACCGGAGGGGCCTCGGGGGTCCACCGGGAGGGGCCACCTCTCCCGGAAGGGCTCATGGGCTGCAAAGGGGAAGGGAACCAGCCCAAAGTGGGCTGGTGCGCCTCCCCCCAAGGGCCCATGCGCCCTAGGGTTTGGGGGAACCCTAAAGGGGGCGCCCCCCTTCCTTGGGGGGCAAGCCCCCTCCCCCTTGGCCGCCGCCCCCCCCTCTAGATCCATCTAGAGGGGGCCGGCCCCCCTTGCCCCTTCCCCTATAAATAGAGGGGTGAGGGGAGGGTTGCACACACAAGTCAAGGCGCAGCCCCTCCCCTCCCCAACACCTCTCCTCCTCCGTACGCGCTTGGCGAAGCCCTGTCGGAGTTCTGCTGCACCAACAACACCACGCCGTCGTGCTGCCGTTGGAGTCTTCTTCCTCAACCTCTCCTTCCCCTTGCTGGATCAAGAAGGAGGAGACGTCGATCGTCCCGTACGTGTGTTGAACGCGGAGGTGCTGTCCGTTCAGCACTTGGTCATCGGTGATTCGAATCACGACGAGTACGACTACGTCATCACCATCCCCTTGAACGCTTCCGCACGCGATCTGCAAGTGGTATGTAGATGCAATCTCTCTCCCATGACTCGTTGCTTAGATGAACTCATAGATGGATCTTGGTGAAACCGTAGGAAAATTTTAATTTTCTGCAACGTTCCCCAACAGGAACCAGCCCCAAGAGGCCCATGCGCCAAGAGAGAAAAAAAGGGGAGAGTCCTACAAGGGGAAGGCACCTCCGAGGTGCCTTGGGGAGGATGGACTCCTCCCAACCCTTGGCCGCACCCTTCCTTGGAGGAAGGGACAAGGGCTGCGCCTCCCCCTCTCCCTTGGCCCTATATATAGTGGGGGAAAAGGAGGAGAACCCTAACCCTAATGCCCTGGCACTCCCTCCTCCCTGCAACACCTCCTCCTCCTCCCGTAGTTGCTTAGCGAAGCCCTGCCGGAGTTCTGCTGCATCCACCACCACACCGTCGTGCTGGATCTTCCTCAACCTCTCCTTCCCCCTTGCTGGATCAAGAAGGAGGAGACATCTCCCGTCCCGTACGTGTGTTGAACGCGGAGGTGCCGTCCGTTCGGTACTAGATCATCGGTGAATTGGATCACGGCAAGTACGACTACCTCATCCACGTTCACTCGAACGCTTCCGTTGCAATCTACAAAGTGGTATGTAGATGCTATCTAATCTGAATACTCGTTGCTAGATGAACTCATAGATGGATCTTGGTGAAACCGTAGGAAAAATTTTAATTTTCTGCAACGTTACCCAACAGTGGCATCATGAGCTAGGTCTATGCGTAGTTCTTCTTGCGCGAGTAGAACACAATTTGTTGTGGGCGTAGATGTTGTCAATTCTTCTTGCCGTTACTAGTCAATCTTGATTCAGCGGTATTGTGGGATGAAGCGGCCCGGACCAACCTTACACGTACGCTTACGTGAGACCGGTTCCACCGACTAACATGCACTAGTTGCATAAGGTGGCTGGCGGGTGTCTGTCTCTCGTACTTTAGTTGGATCGGATTCGATGAACAGGGTCCTTATGAAGGGTAAATAGAGATTGACAAATCACGTTGTGGTTTGAACGTAGGTAAGAAAACGTTCTTGCTAGAACCCTAATTCAGCCACGTAAAACTTGCAACAACAATTAGAGGACGTCTAACTTGTTTTTGCAGCAAGTGCTTTGTGATATGATATGGCCAAAGTTGTGATGTATGATGAATGATCTATATGTGATGTATGAGATGTTCATGCTATTGTAATAGGAATCACGACTTGCATGTCGATGAGTATGACAACCGGCAGGAGCCATAGGAGTTGTCTTTATTTTTTGTATGACCTGCGTGTCATTGAGAATCGCCATGTAAATTACTTTACTTTATTGCTAAACGCGTTAGCCATAGTAGTAGAAGTAATAGTTGGCGAGCAACTTCACGGAGACACGATGATGAAGATCATGATGATGAAGATCATGGTGTCAAGCCGGTGACAAGATGATCATGGAGCCCCAAGATGAAGATCAAAGGAGCTATGTGATATTGGCCATATCATGTCACGTTTATTATTTGATTGCATGTGATGTTTATCATGTTTTTGCATCTTGTTTACTTAGGACGACGGTAGTAAATAAGATGATCCCTCATAATAATTTCAAGAAAGTGTTCTCCCTAACTGTGCACCGTTGCTAAGGTTCGTCGTTCCGAAGCACCACGTGATGATCGGGTGTGATAGGTCCTTACGTTCGCATACAACGGGTGTAAGACAGATTTACACACACAAAACACTTAGGTTGACTTGACGAGCCTAGCATGTACAGACATGGCCTCGGAACACAGAAGACCGAAAGGTCGAGCATGAGTCGTATAGAAGATACGATCAACATGAAGATGTTCACCGATGTTGACTAGTCCGTCTCACATGATGATCGGACACGGCCTAGTTGACTCGGATCATGTAATACTTAGATGACTAGTAGAGGGATGTCTATCTAAGTGGGAGTTCATTAAATAATTTGATTAAATGAACTTTATTATCATGAACTTAGTCTAAATATTTACAATATGTCTTGTAGATCAAATGGCCAACGTAGTCCTCAACTTCAACGCGTTCCTAGAGAAAACCAAGCTGAAAGACGATGGTAGCAACTATACGGACTGGGTCCGGAACCTGAGGATTATCCTCATAGCTGCCAAGAAAGATTATGTCCTACGAGCACCGCTGGGTGACGCACCTATTCTCCCTGCAGAACAAGACGTTATGAACGCTTGGCAGTCACGCTGCGATGATTACTCCCTCGTTCAGTGCGGCATGCTTTACAGCTTAGAGCCGGGGCTCCAAAAGCGTTTTGAGAGACATGGAGCATATGAGATGTTCGAAGAGCTGAAAATGGTTTTCCAAGCTCATGCCCGGGTCGAGAGATATGAAGTCTCCAATAAATTCTTTAGCTGTAAGATGGAGGAAAATGGCTCTGTCAGTGAGCACATACTCAAAATGTCTGGGTTGCACAACCGCTTGACTCAACTGGAAGTTAATCTCCCGGATGAAGCGGTCATTGACAGAATCCTCCAGTCGTTTCCACCTAGCTATAAGAGCTTTGTGATGAACTACAATATGCAGGGGATGGTAAAGACCATTCCTGAAGTATATGCTATGCTGAAATCAGCAGAGGTAGAAATCAAGAAGGAGCATCAAGTGTTGATGGTGAATAAAACCACTAAGTTCAAGAAGGGCAAGGGTAAAAAGAACTTCAAGAAGGACGGCAAGGAAGTTGCCGCGCCCGGTAAGCAAGTTGCCGGGAAGAAGCCAAAGAATGGACCCAAGCCCGAAACTGAGTGCTTTTATTGCAAGGGAAGTGGTCACTGGAAGCGGAACTGCCCCAAATACTTAGCGGACAAGAAGGCCAAAGGTATATGTGATATACATGTAGTTGATGTGTACCTTACCAGTACTCGTAGTAGCTCTTGGGTATTTGATACCGGTGCAGTTGCTCACATTTGTAACTCAAAGCAGGAGCTGCGGAATAAACGGAGACTGGCGAAGGATGAGGTGACGATGCGCGTCGGGAATGGTTCCAAGGTCGATGTGATCGCCGTCGGCACGCTGCCTCTACATTTACCTACGGGATTAGTTTTAAACCTCAATAATTGTTATTTAGTGCCAAGTTTGAGCATGAACATTGTATCTGGATCTCGTTTAATTCGAGATGGCTACTCATTTAAATCCGAGAATAATGGTTGTTCTATTTATATGAGAGAAATGTTCTATGGTCATGCTCCGATGGTTAATGGTTTATTCTTGATGAATCTCGTACGTGATGATACACATATTCATAGTGTGAGTACCAAAAGAGTTAAAGTTGATAACAATAGTCCCACATATTTGTGGCACTGCCGCCTTGGTCACATAGGTGTCAAACGCATGAAGAAGCCCCATGCAGATGGACTTTTAGAGTCTCTTGATTATGAATCATTTGACACGTGCGAACCATGCCTCATGGGTAAAATGACCAAGACTCCGTTCTCAGGAACAATGGAGTGAGCAACCAACTTATTGGAAATCATACATACCGATGTGTGCGGTCCAATGAGTGTTGAGGCTCGCGGTGGCTATCGTTATGTTCTCACCCTCACTGATGACTTGAGTAGATATGGGTATGTCTACTTAATGAAACACAAGTCTGAGACCTTTGAAAAGTTCAAGGAATTTCAGAGTGAGGTTGAAAATAAACGTGATAGAAAGATCAAGTTTCTATGATCAGATCGTGGAGGAGAATACTTGAGTCATGAATTTGGCACACACTTAAGAAAATGTGGAATAGTTTCACAACTAACGCCGCCTGGAACACCTCAGCGTAATGGTGTGTCCGAACGTCGTAATCGCACTCTATTAGATATGGTGCGATCTATGATGTCTCTTACCGATCTACCGCTATCTTTTTGGGGCTATGCTTTAGAGACTGCCGCATTCACTTTAAATAGGGCTCCGTCGAAATCCGTTGAGACGACACCGTATGAATTATGGTTTGGGAAGAAACCCAAGCTGTCGTTTCTAAAAGTTTGGGGATGCGATGCTTATGTCAAGAAACTTCAACCTGAAAAGCTCGAACCCAAATCGGAAAAATGCGTCTTCATAGGATACCCAAAAGAAACTGTTGGGTATACCTTCTACCACAGATCCGAAGGCAAGATCTTTGTTGCCAAGAATGGATCCTTTCTAGAGAAAGAGTTTCTCTCGATAGAAGTAAGTGGGAGGAAAGTAGAACTTGATGAAGTGTTACCTCTTGAACCGGAAAATGGCGAAACTCAAGAAATCGTTCCTGAGGTGCCTGCACCGACTAGAGAGGAAATTAATGATTATGATCAAGATACTTCTGATCAAGCTCCTACTGAAATTCGAAGGTCCACAAGGACACGTTCCGCACCAGAGTGGTACGGCAACCCTGTCTTGGAAATCATGTTGTTAGACAACGGTGAACCTTCGAACTATGAGGAAGCAATGGCGGGCCCGGATTCCGACAAATGGCTGGAAGCCATGAAATCCGAGATAGGATCCATGTATGAAAACAAAGTATGGACTTTGACTGACTTGCCCGTTGAACGGCGAGCCATAGAAAATAAATGGATCTTTAAGAAGAAGACAGACGCGGATGGTAATGTGACCATCTATAAAGCTCGGCTTGTCGCTAAGGGTTATCGACAAGTTCAAGGTGTTGACTACGATGAGACTTTCTCACCGGTAGCGAAGCTGAAGTCCGTCCGAATCATGTTAGCGATTGCCGCATACTATGATTATGAGATATGGCAAATGGACGTCAAAACGGCATTCCTTAATGGTTTCCTTAAGGAAGAATTATATATGATGCAGCCGGAAGGTTTTGTCGATCCTAAGAATGCTGACAAGGTGTGCAAGCTCCAACGCTCGATTTATGGGCTGGTGCAAGCATCTCGGAGTTGGAACATTCGCTTCGATGAGATGATCAAAGCGTTTGGGTTGACACAGACTTATGGAGAAGCCTGTGTTTACAAGAAAGTGAGTGGGAGCTCAGTAGCATTTCTCATATTATATGTAGAAGGCATACTTTTGATGGGAAATGATATAGAACTCTTGGACAGCATTAAGGCCTACTTGAATAAGAGATTTTCAATGAAGGACCTTGGAGAAGCTGCTTATATATTAGGCATCAAGATCTATAGAGATAGATCGAGACGCCTCATAGGTCTTTCACAAAGCACATACCTTGATAAAATATTGAAGAAGTTCAATATGGATCAATCTAAGAAAGGGTTCTTACCTGTGTTACAAGGTGTGAAATTGAGCTCAGCTCAATGTCCGACCACGGCAGAAGATATAGAAGAGATGAGCGTCATCCCCTATGCCTCAGCCATAGATTCTATTATGTATGCCATGCTGTGTACCAGACCTGATGTAAACCTTGCCGTAAGTTTGGTAGGAAGGTACCAAAGTAATCCCGGCAAGGAACACTGGACAGCGGTCAAGAATATCCTGAAGTACCTGAAAAGGACCAAGGAAATGTTTCTCGTTTATGGAGGTGACAAAGAGCTCGTCGTAAAAGGTTACGTCGACGCTAGCTTCAACACAGATCTGGATGACTCTAAGTCACAAACCGGATACGTGTATATTTTGAATGGTGGGGCAGTAAGCTGGTGCAGTTGCAAGCAAAACGTCGTGGCGGGATCTACATGTGAAGCGGAATACATGGCAGCCTCGGAGGCAGCACATGAAGCAATTTGGGTGAAGGAGTTCATCACCGACCTCGGAGTCATACCCAATACGTCGGGGCCAATCAAGCTCTTCTGTGACAACACTGGAGCTATTGCACTTGCAAAGGAGCCCAGGTTTCACAAGAAGACTAGGCACATCAAGCGTCGCTTCAACTCCATTCGTGAAAATGTTCAAGATGGAGACATAGAGATTTGTAAAGTGCACACGGATCTGAATGTCGCAGATCCGTTGACTAAACCTCTCCCTAAGGCAAAACATGATCAACACCAGAACTCTATGGGTGTTCGATTCATCACAATGTAACTAGATTATTGACTCTAGTGCAAGTGGGAGACTGTTGGAAATATGCCCTAGAGGCAATAATAAAAGCATTATTATTATATTTCCTTATTCATGATAATTGTCTTTATTCATGCTATAATTGTGTTAACCGGAAATCGTAATACATGTGTGAATAACAGACAACAACATGTCCCTAGTGAGCCTCTAGTTGACTAGCTCATTGATCGACAGATAGTCATGGTTTCCTGACTATGGACATTGGATGTCATCGATAACGGGATCACATCATTAGGAGAATGATGTGATGGACAAGACCCAATCCTAAACATAGCATAAGATCGCATAGTTCGTTTGCTAGAGTTTTCCAATGTCAAGTATCCTTTTCTTAGACCATGAGATCGTGTAACTCCCGGATACCGTAGGAGTGCTTTGGGTATGCCAAACGTCACAACGTAACTGGGTGACTATAAAGGTATACTACGGGTATCTCTGAAAGTGTCTGTTGGGTTGACATGGATCGAGACTGGGATTTGTCACTCCGCTTGACGGAGAGGTATCACCGGGCCCTCTCGGTAATGCATCATCACAATGAGCTCAATGTGATCAAAGTGTTTGATCACGGGATCATGCATTACGGAACGAGAAAAGTGACTTGCCGGTAACGAGATTGAACGAGGTATTGGTATACCGACGATCGAATCTCGGGCAAGTAAAATACCGATTGACAAAGGGAATCGTATACGGGATTAATTGAATCCTTGACATCGTGGTTCATCCGATGAGATCATCGTGGAGCATGTGGGAGCCAACATGGGTATCCAGATCCCGCTGTTGGTTATTGCCCGAGAGCCGTCTCGGTCATGTCTGCATGTCTCCCGAACCCGTAGGGTCTACACACTTAAGGTTCGGTGACGCTAGGGTTGTGAAGATATGTATGTGCAGTAACCCGAATGTTGTTCGAGTCCCGAATGAGATCCCGGACGTCACGAGGAGTTCCGGAATGGTCCGGAGATAAAGAATTATATATAGGAAGTGCTATTTTGGCCATCGGGACAAGTTTCGGTGTTATCGGTATTGTACCGGGACCACCGGAGGGGTCCCGGGGTCCACCAGGTGGGGCCACCTGCCTTGGTGGGCCACATGGGCCTTAGGTGGTGCGCCTTGGCCTGCTTGGGCCAAGGGGAACCAGCCCCAAGAGGCCCATGCGCCAAGAGAGAAAAAAAGGAGAGAGTCCTACAAGGGGAAGGCACCTCCGAGGTGCCTTGGGGAGGATGGACTCCTCCCAACCCTTGGCCGCACCCTTCCTTGGAGGAAGGGACAAGGGTTGCGCCTCCCCCTCTCCCTTGGCCCTATATATAGTGGGGAAAAAGGAGGAGAACCCTAACCCTAATGCCCTGGCACTCCCTCCTCCCTGCAACACCTCCTCCTCCTCCCGTAGTTGCTTAGCGAAGCCCTGCCGGAGTTCTACTGCATCCACCACCACACCGTCGTGCTGGATCTTCCTCAACCTCTCCTTCCCCCTTGCTGGATCAAGAAGGAGGAGACGTCTCCCGTCCCGTACGTGTGTTGAACGCGGAGGTGCCGCCCGTTCGGTACTAGATCATCGGTGAATTGGATCACGGCAAGTACGACTACCTCATCCACGTTCACTCGAACGCTTCCGTTGCAATCTACAAAGTGGTATGTAGATGCTATCTAATCTGAATACTCGTTGCTAGATGAACTCATAGATGGATCTTGGTGAAACCGTAGGAAAAATTTTAATTTTCTGCAACGTTCCCCAACAACGCATGCCCCACCGGCCGCTTCGTCCTCGTCGAGCCCAAGCCGGAGCCCGGCTTCCCCGCGGAGTACGAGGAGATAGCCCGGCGCGGCTTCTCCGACGAGGACGCCCTGCGGTGGGCGCGGGACGACTACCTCCGCGACGAGATGGTCCGGTAGCGTCGGGCCCTGGAGGAGATCGCCGCCCGCAAGCGTGGGCGCGTGGACGAGCACGGCGTCGTGGTCCTCGACAGCGACGACGACGCCCCGGGACTGTCCAACCCGCCGCGCCAGCCGGGGGAGGCATGCAGCAGGGACGGCGGAGGCGTCGGCGGGGGCGGCGACGACGACGACGACGGCGGTGACTACACGCGGTTCTACAGCCTCCTCGGCATGTAGAACCGCGTGGGCGGGCGGCGAGGCGGGCGGCGAGGGAGACGGCGAGGGTAGCCCGCGGTAGTTTTTTCTTTTTTTTAAATATGTTTAAATTTGAACGAACTCGAACGTGTTTGCGTTGTGTTTGCGCCGAATTTATACACTTTAAAAACTCATGGAAGCCGCGACTGGGGGCATCACGCCCCCAATGCGCAGTTTAGCGTCGGTACGCCTTCAGGGGACGATTTTTTGCTCCTCCTGAAGGGCCAACGGCTGAAGATGCCCTAACAGAACACGCACCACGCACGCCGGCATCCAGCAGCTAGCCGCTTGCTTGCCACCCGGGCTGGGCAAGGGAGTAATTGGCCACCGGTCTATATAAAGAAAGATTCCTCGATCGGGCCCCGGCTGGCCGTCTGAGCCCGCACGTCCTCGCCGGCCGGACTCGGCCACCGCCCGATGAAACCAAACTTTACAGACTGGGGAGTTTGGTTAGCAGTGGCAGTGCCAAAAAAAGTACTCCCTCCGTAGAGTAATATAAGGGCCTTTAGATAACTAAAATAGTAAGCTAAACGTTCATATATTTTTTAAGGAGGGAGTAGCAGTGAAGACTGAAGAGCAATTGCGTGAAGCGAGCAAGCGTTGCTGCATGCCCCAGGGGCTTTTATTGCATGCCGAGACCGGCAGGGAAACGAGCACCAGCGCCAAGGCTCTGGGGCGGGATGGCGATCAAAGAAGGAAACGCTTGGAGACCTCCCCGGAATGGAATTATTTTTGACCGGGGTGGCCGTTCTGGGTGTCAGACTCTCCTGCCTGGCTAGCGGTACGAAATGCCCCGCGCGAGGCAGCATTCATTTCGCGTCAGGCAGGATAGATGATGCGTTGCATGATGCTTCCCTTCCCTTCCCTTCCCTTCCCTTCCCTTGCGCGCCGTCCACTTCGCCCTCCCGTCCGTCGTCTATGGGGAGTGGGAGTGGGACCGGGGCGACACTCGCCGCAGGCTACAGCTCACGGGATCACGTGGCGCGTCGTGTGCTCATGCACTCGCTCTCGCCGCGCTAGGGTTGAAGCAGCAGTAACATGCACGGCAGGTTCCTCTCCGTTCCTTGCCCAAATGAAAAAACTGAGCGGCGGGGACCTGACGTTTCTCAGCTCGGGTGAAAAGTAAATTCCAAAGAATATGCATAAAAAACTGTTTTCTTTTTCGTGGCAAACATTGGCAAATGTTCTGTGTGCTTGTAAAATTTCATCATCAAAAGACATTTGTGGAAGTCATAGCAAAAAATAAAAATAAAAGTTAATGCTCCAAAAGTGCTATTTTCAAAAGTATTTTCGAGTGCTGATTTTGTTATTTTCCCCACGGCTTCAACGGATGTCATTCCATGGTGGAATTTTGCAAGCACTCCAAACATTTGCTACATGGAGTACTGTTTTTGTTTTTGTTTTTGCAACGACTTCCAAGAATGTAATTTCATGCTAAAATTTTGCAGGCGTACAAAACTCTTGTAAAGTTTATCACAAAAAAATCATAATTTTTGACTTTTTACTAGTTTTTCCATTTTACTGTTCACCCAGGTGCATTTGAGCTCGGGGGTCAGATTACGACTTTCGCATGCACGGCAGATTCATCTCCTTTCCTTACCGAAATGGAAAAACATGGCGGCAGGGACGTGATGTTTGTGAGCTAAAATAAGCTCGGGTGAACAGTAAATCATAAAAATAATTAAAATGTATATATTATTTCTTTTTCGTGGCAAATATTCTGGGTGCTTGTAAAGTTTTATCATGAAAAGACATTTGTGGAAGTCATAGAAAAAAACAAAAGTGCTATTTTCAAAAGTATTTTTGAGTGCCGATCCTGTTGCTTTTCCACAGCTTCAATGGATGCCATTCCATTGTGAAATTCTGCAAGCACTCAAAACATTTGCTAAAGTTTGACACACACAAAATTCAGATCCTTTCGAATTTGTTGTCATTTTTTTTGAATGTATTGTTCATCCCGAGCTCATTTAAACTCGGGGTTAGAAGAGGACTTTCTGAGCTATGTTGAGGCAGGGGGGGGGGCTAGAAAATTATGAAGAATTTTTTATAGCCTTTTGCACCCTCAGATCTTTGTCATTTATGTTTCGCCCCCGCTGGTTTTTGTAGATGCTCCTAAAGCGTTGCTAGGCCGAGAATGGGGGTGCGATAGAGAGAGAGACGCATGTGGTCTGGCGCGCACATGAGCGTGCACAGAGAGAGAAGATGGGTGGGCACGTTGGAGGCCTGCCCCTGTGCTGGGGTACCCTGTAGCAGACTAGCTTCCGCTTCCCTCCGCACGCTAATCCTCTACTCCCCCTAATCGCACCACCTTAAAAACTCTCTCTCTCTCTCTCCGTCCTTCTCTCCATTAAATTATCTTGCAACCGCCCTTCCTGCTACTGGCGACTGATTGAAGCTCGCTCTTCAAAGCCCAGCGCGCACTATTTCTTCTCCACCCAGCTCGCCTCCTCTCTCGTTCGCACCACTTTATAAGCCTTCTCCCACACTCACACTCTTCACTGCTAGCTTAGCTCGTACTGGAACGGCCAGTGCCAGTGTTCTTTAAGTACGCAGTACACAAGCTTGCTGCTCTCCTGGGGGCTCGAATGGCGTCGGAGTGGGAAATGGCCATGGGCGTGGAGCTCGGCATGGGAATGGGCTCGTACCACAACGCCTCCAACGTCCACGCCGCGCCCATGGGCCACCAGGCCGGCGGCTACTCCGCGGCCGCTCACCGTTTCTACGGGATGCAGCCCATGCGCGACGCCAACATGCGCGTGGATGAGCTTCTGGACTTCCCCACCGCGGGCGCCCACGACTTCTTCCCCGCCGCGCCGGACAACGCGCTCCACCACCATCACCACCTCGGCGCCGGCGTGGGCGAGCTGTCGGCCACCACCCCGTCCGCCACGTCGTCCGATCACCAGACGTCCATGCTCTCCTTCGCCGACGAGTTCTACATACCTGTAAGCACCGCATAATTGACGAACGCGCGGCCCTTACAGATGAAATTATGCATACATGCACGCATGATCGTTAAATCGTGTGCATTCTGACACTCGTGAATCATCGAACTGCCGACCTTACCTTAATGTGTATGAATGTGTGCGTTTCAGAGCGAGGAAGCCGCGGAGCTCGAATGGCTATCCAAGTTCGTGGACGACTCCTACTCGGACATGCCGAATTACTCATCGGCCGCGCATGCGGCAATGGCGGCGGCTAACGCGGCGAACAACGGCGGTGGCAGCTCGGCTGGTCAAGACAGCTGCGTTACAGCGGTGCCAGGCCGCGGAGCGCGAAGCAAGCGGTCGCGCGCGAGCGCCGCGGCGGCCGCCGCATGGCACTCCCTCATGCCCCACCCGCCTTCGCAGCCATCGCCCTCGTCCTCGTGTTCCTCGTCCGACTTCCCGTCCTCAACGACGGCACGACCTAGCGGCTCCAACTGCGGCGGTCGCGGCAAGAAGCAGGGACCCGTTGCCGGCGGGGAGGTGGGCCTGGTGGAGGGCGGCGTGCGGCGCTGCACGCACTGCGCGTCGGAGAAGACGCCGCAGTGGCGAACGGGGCCCCTGGGGCCCAAGACGCTGTGCAACGCGTGCGGCGTGCGGTTCAAGTCAGGGCGGCTGGTGCCGGAGTACCGGCCGGCGGCAAGCCCCACGTTCCTGCTGACGCAGCACTCCAACTCTCACCGCAAGGTGATGGAGCTGCGCCGCCAGAAGGAGCTCGTTCTCATCCGCGGCAGCCACCGTCTGGACGCGGCGGCTGCGGCGGCTGGCCCCGGCCCCGGGGTGACCGTGAAGCCGGAGCTCATGTTCCATGACTACGGCATCTGTTGATCGCTTGAGCCGGCCGTACGGATGTACTCCTAGCTAGTTAGCCGTGCATCATCGCGGGCCTGCACGCAGCCTAGCTAGCTAGCTAGATCCCTTTGCAAAATTCTCAGGCCTCCTTTTCTTCACTTTCGCTTTCTTCTTTTTTTCTCTCCATATATTTTGCATCTTTTTGTTAATTAATTTGTTGGTATCTACCTCCCTTCCAAATTCTACTACGAGTGATGAATATCAAGTTCTGTTGGTACAATTGCCGTCGTGCCCAATCCACCATTCCTCAAAAACTTCATAAAATCACGCTAAAATTGTTGATCTAACGAACGGCTAAAATCTACCAGAATTTCACGGATTATTCTTCGAGTTTCACGGATTATTCTACAAAAATCATCAAATTGACTACTTTTTCCTTGGCAAAATCTGAGTGGTGTTCCAGCCGGTCATGCGAGAAGCTCGAGTGCCACTAGCTACAGTACTGAGAGCCTGCGCGTTCGGTCTGTTCGTTCTCGTTAGCACCAGTGCCCTCGCTTTGGGTTGCTGCAGCTTTTCTCCGTGGTTACTGCCCTGCTACTCCACGGACTTTATTTCTCACCGGTAGGTCAAGCATTTTAATGGCGAGAAAAAGAAAGACGAGTGTGAGAGCCGGTAATGGTGGGTGGCTCGGCACGTGACTCGGGCCCATCGTGGAGCTTTCCGGCAGGGGAAAGAGTGGGCAACGTTCCGGTCACGTGATGTGCCCCCCCTCATTACGCTTCTCTTCTCTCTTCACTTATTAGCAGGAGTGGCAGGGGTGTAACTTTTTTTCCTTTGCCGTCTAGCTTCTCCGTGGGGCTGGGCAGGACGGCAAGATAGGTAAAGATGGCTTGGGGCGGAGCCCCGTTGCAGCCATGGAGTGCAGATGTGTGCAATGCAGCCTGCCGACTTCCATGTGCGTCTTCCTTCCTTTGGGTGCACGTCCGCATGTTGCGCCGACTTTTTTTTGGAACTGCACAAGCGCTGCTCGACAGCCATGTGACGTGTGCTCGGGAAGTCGGAGTAATAATCAATGGGAGTGCCTAATTAACGGATATAATGCGAGTGCGGCGAATCTGCACCCGGGCTCAGCTGCACCCGCGTTCACGGAAAAAATAAAAAAAATACTAAAAAAATTTAGAAAATTCCAAAAAAATACGTGCTAAAGATAATTTGATGCGTGAGGTTCGCTCCAAATTTCAACTTATTTGGACATTTGAGGAGATCTGGGCAAAAAAGACAAAATCAGGGTCTGTAAAACAGTTTACTGTTCAGGAACTGTTTTGACCCGATTTGTCTTTTTTGCCCAGAATTGCTCAGATGTCCAAATGAGTTGAAATTTGGAGCGGACCTCACGCATCAAATGATCTACCACACAAATTTTTTTAGAATTTTTTGAATTTTTCTAGTATTGTTTTTGATTTTTTTTTCTGAGCGGGTGCAGCTGAGTCTGAGCTCAGATGCAGATTTTCTTTTCTTTCTTGCTTTACCATGTCTACACACAAACTTTGTTCCTTGTATCGCAACAAAACCATTTTTCTATATCTACTGGCAGACATGCCCACATGCCCGTGCATTGCAACAACAAATCAAACAAGAACACACGTCTCAAATGTGATAAGCATTCTCAAGTGCACGTCCTATATTTTAACATGACAACCAATGGCCATTCAGCGTGAACGGTGAGCTGCAAAAACAATGAATCGAGATTGAGGATAGGGTTTTATGGGATGCCAAGCATGCAATGTTGTCCCCCAAGTCAAATTAGTTGAGCTTATTAGTTCATTCCGGAATTTAAAAAAAAAACTTGAAGAAACAGCATATATTTAATAAATTTGGACCTGATGTCCTGAGCTAAATTTCAAAGTAAATCATAAAGGATTAATATTGTGAACAAATTTGAAAGTAACAATATCATCAGGTAGATTAATCTGGAATATAAGTGGCAGCAAGCAAAACATGCTTGTTTTTGTTAGGCGAGATCGGGATTGATATCTGGTAGAGACCTCCTTCCCTTCCAATTGTCGCGTGAAGTCGCGACTCGTGTGAACTCGAAACCCTAGCTCCCTTGCTCCCCAAATCCAACATTCCTCCTATTCGGTCCATGTCATTTGTGGCCGACCATCTTTTTTTTGCGGGGGAAATACTTGTATTACTCAATAATCAAGTCTTTACAATCATCTTTAGCAATCTCTACCACCTCCGGAGGACCTGATCCAATCCAGGTCAGAGTTCTGCCCTCCACTCTCCCGAAGACAGCTAGACAATCACTAGCTTTATTTTGAACTCGCGAAACGTGAGTAATACAAGTAGATCGAAGACTAACAAGATACCTAATCTCATTAATAAGGGAAGCGTAAACAGAACGATCCTTGCCAGCACAAGTGATCATGGCCACCGCCTCCAAAGAATCCATCTCAATTGCAGTCGGAAGATTTGACCTCTGAATAGATATAGAAAGCCCCTCCATACATGCACATAACTCCGCTTCCAGTGCATCTCTGCAAGAATACAAAACTCTGCAGGCTAAGAATATAATGTCATCATTCAAGTCCCGAAGGATCATTCCAGCCCCCGCTGCCCCCGAAGAGTCATAGGACCCGTCTGTATTTAGTTTAACCCAGTCCGTGCTTGGTCTAGACCATCTGAGCTCCGGGGGTGCAGCTCTGCCGGGTGTAGGCGAAGAACCGAAGACCACAACGGACTTGCCTTTGATTGGGTCCATGTTCGAGTTCAGTTTGATCGCCACCAGAGACTCCAGGTAGCTTTGCAAGAAACGAACCGAAACCTCCAAAGGTGGGGCTTGCTTTTGATGTGTTATCTCATTCCGGACAAACCAGCTGCGCCAAAAGGTCATAAGCATCATGCTGCGCTCAATTTCACTCAATTGCGATAGGACATTTAGCAGCCACTCCTTCCCACTATTTATCAGACTATCAATACTGGGTAATCTCCATACCTTGGCCATCTCTTGATACAAGTCTCACCCAAACTGGCAGCGCACAAAGGGGTGAAAATTATCTTCCTCCTCAACACCGCAAACTGGACAGATGTTGGACACTTCTAGCCCAATTTTATGCTTGTTCCGCCAAGTGGGAAGCCCATCAGTCGCTACTCGCCAAGCAAAGTTCTTGATAGTAGGAGGCGCCACACTTTTCCATATGTATGACCAGCATGCTCTACCTCCCATCTGGAGAAGAGCTAGAAGAGGTCGTCCTGTCTCTATGTGCTTCATCAAACGCCAACATATAAGCACTTTTTACTGTAAACACTCCCAACTTATTGGGACCCCATGCAATAACATCTTCGGCCTGCCTCGGAGATGCTCTAATCGTCAGAATTTCGTTGACGTCAGCGGCAAGAAAGTACTGCGACAGTAACTGCCCCTTCCAGGATCCATTCTCATTCAGGAAATCAGAGACATAACGCACACGGCATCTGCCTTGCAATGAGATGGGCTTATATGAGTGAGGCCTCGGGATCCAGTTGTCGCGCCAAACTCGAATGCTTCTGCCATTGCCCACACGCCAAACCAAACCCTTTTTTAACAAATCCAAACCGAGGCTTATTGCCTGCCAGGAAGAGGATGCATTTCCGGTGAAAACCGTATCCTCAAGCTTACCCTCTGGATAGTATCTTGCTTTCAGAACTTGTGCACATAAACTGTCCGGCCTAGTGATCAATCTCCACGCTTGCCGAGCCAAAAGCGCATGATTAAACAAGCGAAAGTCTCGAAAACCTGCACCTCCTCTATCCTTTGGCTGCATGGATGGTCCCACCCTCTCCAATGGACCTTCCTCTTCCCTTTTGCCGAACCCTAATAAAAGTTTCTGACCATTCTTGTAAGATCATCACATACTAAAAATGGCAATTTGAAAACTCCCATGATATAAGTTGGCAGCGCCTGTGCAACAGCTTTCACTAATAGCTCCCTTCCGGGCTGGGCAAGTTGACCATCTCCCCACTGTATAAGACGTTTTGTCATGCTTGTCTGAAGGTTTTGAAACTTCCCCTTAGACATGCGTCCCTCGGGAGTGGGAAGGCCCAAATACTTCTCCTCAAAATACAGACTTTGCACTCGCAGCACCTGCCGAACCTCATCTTGAACTACGTTTGGACAAGAAGAACCAAAGAACATGGAGCATTTTTCATAGTTAAGACTTTGCCCAGTGGCCGCACCATACATGTCTAAAGCTTACTTAACGCTCTCTGCCTGACCTCTAGTTGCCCCGAAAAACAACAAGGTATCATCAGCAAATAACAAGTGAGATATACCTGGTGCTCGCCTGCACACTCTCACCAGAGTAATAAGACCAGTAGCCACTCTTTTCTTTAGGATAGCAGAAAGCCCATCCGCCACAAACAGGAATAAGAATGGTGAAAGGGGATCACCTTGCCGAAGCTCACGCGTCGGTGCAACTGAATCCAAGAGAGTTTCGTTTAATTTGACAGAATATCTCACCGATGTGACACAAGTCATAATCCAGTCAATCCATCATTGAGAGAACCCCAACTTTTGCATCACCTGCCTCAAGAATCCCCGGTCCACCCTATCATACGCTTTGGAGAGATCAAGCTTATATGCACAAAAGCTCTTTGTGGGGTCCTTTTCCTGTTTGATGTAGTGTAAGCACTCAAAGGCAATTAGCGCATTATCAGTAATCATCCTCCCCGGTATGAACGCACTCTGTTCATCTGAGATTATGTTGTCCAAGAGAGGACGAAGCCTGTTTACCAAACACTTAGATATGACCTTGTAAATCACATTGCACAGGCTAATCGGCCTATACTCAGACAACTTTGTAGGATTGGCAACTTTCGGTACAAGGACAATTGTCGTTGAGTTAACTCCCTCTGGCATCACACCCGTCCCAAAGAAATCCTTAACAGCCGCAATCACACTGTCCTTGAGAGTCGCCCAATTCTTCTGAAAGAATCTGGCAGGAAAACCATCAGGCCCCGGCGCCTTAAGTGGTCCTATCTGAAAGAGCGTGTCAGAGATTTCCTTGTCACTAAACGGAGCACATAGCTTGATATTATCCTCCTCCGTGACCAGTGCTTCAAAGAGATCAACCACATGGCCTGCATCGAGGTTAACATTCGCTGTGAAAATATCACGGAAATACTCATTCGCTAACTTACCCATAGATGCCAAATCTGAATGGACCACCCCAATGCTATCTGTTAACTGCCTGATCTTGTTTTTCCGAGCCCTCCACACCGCCTTACTATGGAAAAACTTTGTGTTACGATCGCCATCCTTAAGCCATGAGATTCTCGATCTTTGGAGCCAGATCATCTCCTCTTGGTACAAAAGCTCATCCATCCTATCTGTCACTTTCCTTATTTCTTGTCTGTCCATATTCATATGCATGAGCTCCTCTAGTTGTGACCGGGAGTTAGCCAATTGCTTTGTTACATTTCCGAACTTTCTACACCAAGACCCTAGCGACACCATCGTCTTGGTTAGCGCCTCTCGCAGCTGCTCCAAAGTTTGGACGTTTCCAACATACTCCCAAGCATTCTTGATGACCTCCGGCAGCGTCGAGTCCCGCTCCCAGGAAATCTCGTATCGGCGTTGTTTAGGCCCAACCGGTCCTGAGTCCGCCTCACCTTTGAGCAGTACTGCCACATGGTCCGAACAAGGACTAAGAATATGATGCACGGAGGCAAAAGAGAATAGATTTGTCCACTCATTTGTTGCAACTGCCCTATCAAGCCTCACCCTGACATTGTTCATGCCGCTTCTTTTGTTGTCATAGGTGAAAGGGACCCCCAAAAAACCCAAGTCTACCAAGCCACAAACTTCAAGCGCATCCCTGAATGATATCATCTGCGGCTCCGGCTTTGGTGTAGCTGAAAAGTGTTCAAAATCCCACATTGCTTCGTTAAAATCCCCAATAACCAACCATGGAAGATCATTTACAGATTTTAAATTCTGTAATTTTTCCCACATGAGATGTCGATTCTCTACCCGTGGTTCTCCATATACGAATGTAATTCTCCATTGCTCTGCCCCTTCCTACACACGAACTAGAGCATCGACATGACGATCGTCTTTGTCTAGCACTTCCACCACACAATTTTCATGCCAATATACTGCCAAGCCACCGCTCATGCTCGAACTATCAACGCCACAAAAACCCTTCAGGCCCAGCCGACCTCTCAACCTCTTCATCTTCGCTTCCTTCTGTCTCGTTTCACACAAGAACACAAACATGGGGGAATGTGACCTACATAAGGTCGTCATCTCACGAACTGTCCGGGAATTCCCCCCTCCCCGACAGTTCCAGCTTAAGCAATTCATTAGGCCCGGCGGTCCTCCGTTTCGGAGGCCGCCTCATAAGATGTACCCATGTCCACTTCGCCAACCATCTCCTCCCCACTCCCACTATGTCGCAGCCTCTTCACTATGGGGTCCTTGCCTGGTGTGGAGCCAGCCGCAAATGGGCTCGGGCTCCTAATCCCGGTGCCATTCTCAATAAGGAGCACTGTATCAGCCACCTTCCCCCCCCCCCCCCAAGGTTAGGAACTAGCTGCCCACGGAGGTTAATAGTACCATCATGTCTGACGAGTCTTTTGCGAGCCGAGCGTTCCTGTTCAAGCCCGAATTGCTCACCCTCCTCAACAGCTCCCTCAGCTTGACTCGGATGCTCGCTAGCACTCCTACCTCCAACCCCAAAGCTTCTCCCTCCTCTTTCACCTCTGCCTTCGCCTCCTCTTCTACCACCCTGAACTCCCTCCCCCGAGGCATTATCTCCTCTACGTGACTCAGACCAAGCACCTCGACCTCCTCTTACACCATTGTTTATTGGTTCTCCGCTCCAATGCAAATAGTCACCCCATTCACAAGACGAGGATCGTGTATCCCATCGCCACATTCCTCAACCACGTGGCCCATACAAACACAAAAGAAATAGAAATCAGGTAGCTTTTCATAGTAAACTGGGTATTTCTTCCTCTCCTTCAAAGTGATTGGCACAAATCTCACCAAAGGTTTATTAACATTAACAAACACCCTAACCCTCAAGTAGCTCGAGGGATTGATCTTGCCTTCATTGACCATTACCGTAAACGGAGGCTCCCCTACCTTATTTGCAACCTTCTCAGCCAATTCTTTCTTCCTAGTTAGCCCGTCTGGCAGGCCCTTGATCCTTGCCCATATAGGATACATGTCCAAAGAGTAATCAGAGACATTAGTAAACCCATCATATTCAACCAACACCACCGAATCTCTCCTAAACTGCCACGGTCCTCCTTCCATAACCCTCTTCCAGTCTCCCAGACAATGACATTGCGCCAAGAACAAATTAGGTCCCTTGATATTGAACGTCACACCTTGAGCACACGCCCAAGCATTCCTCATGGAGTTTAACAGGGCCGCGTGACTGACTGAACGGGCATAGGGTATGAACCCTAAAAGAGCCAGCCATCTCACATCCTTGATTAATTCATCAACCTTCCCTGAAAGATCTAGATCTTCCTCCTCCTCACCATGTAAGTTTAGGCCTTCAAACGCATCCTCCAGATATGGATCTGGGCCGTGGTGATCCCAATTTTCCTCCACATCCCCTTCCACTCGATCCTCCTCCATGCCCCTCACTTCCTCCGCCCCTCCCGCGGCCGCCCTCGCCGCCGATGTCGACGAGGATTGATCCTCTTCAGCCGCCAAAGACTTCCGCCCTAACTCCTCCGTCTGCGCTTCCTTCAACCCCCCTACTCTGCGATCTCCATGCTACCGGTGTACCAGGGCGACTGCCTCGGGACGGACCGATCACCAGCAGTAGCTAAGCAATCCGGCCGACTTTTATGTGGAAATTTTGTGGACTTCGGTGGCGCCGCCGAAGGAAGAGGTAGACCCTAGGGAAAACCCTAGGGGAAAAAGATTATGTCTAGTTGGCTTCGAGAGAGTGTGGCCGACCATCAACTGCTTCACATTGGTGGGCGTTGGCACCCAATGGCGGAGGCCGACCCACTGTACACAACAATGTGTAGACATATGTCTCTACACGCACATATATAACACTAAGCTAGATAGTATTTTTTCTTTAAAAAGGGAACAAAAGCTAGCTAGTAGTTTTTTTCTGTAAAAAAGAACAAAAGCCAGCTAGGCATTTCAAATGGGTAGAAATAATCATCCCCTATGGTGCCAATGAAAGATTTTGTGAGAGCATCGAACTATCCTATCTAGTCAATTTAAATGGGTAGGAAACATATATAATAAACTATTCAAAATACCCCACCCAAAGAAAAGTATTAATTAAAGGTGAATCCTAAACATATTTTAAAAAATGATGAACATGCAAGATGATAGCATATTTAAAATCTACACATTTTTCTGAGTGAATTTCATATATAACAGGTTAAATTTGGTGTTAAGGTTTGTCTGACATGAATATTTTAAAAAGTATTTGAATCTGTCAAAACAAAGGAGAGAAAAGTATACAGAGACAAAGAGTAGTTCGGTAATTGGAGAAGTATGCAGCCCATCTGCTAGGCGGCCCTTGAGTGAGGCAACTCTATCTTACGCGAACTGGAATTCAGAAAGAAAAAAAGGCTATAGCCAGTCGGGCTCTTGTTCACTCATGATGCATGAGGGAAAACCTGAACATGAATATACAGAGACAAATTGTTTTTAAAATTGGTGGCACTGGATGTAATTCATGGAATCTTTAGGGCAATTTCATGACGGGCAGGCAGAAGCACTAATCCATTTATTAATAGGTATAGATCAAAGCATCAATACAGAAGGAACGAGTGGAATGACGCCCGCAACTGTTCCTCTCCCGACTCCATCCAGAGGCGATTTCCTCCGCCCCCTTGGAAATCGTCGATGGAAAATCCCTGAAAACCGAAGCCCCACGGAAATCAATCCTGAAACCACCCTCTACAATCCTACCCAACCAGATCTCAATTTCTTAACCAGTTTCAATGACCGCCTCCGAGATACCACAAGAGACATAGAAAGCCTGAAGCTCCGCATCGCTTCTCTGAAGATCCAATTGGAGAAAGCTAGAGCCAGATCCCCTGTATTCTTTCTCTCTAATGATGAGGAAAAGGAACCGCCTGATCCAGGACGTGCGCAATCAAAGGGGGAGCCCAGAACTAATTTGTGCATTAAGGGACATGAAGAATATGTTGATGCGTGGACGCCGTTTCTTCCCGAGGAGAAGGAAATGCTATCATTTACAGGGAGTAAATCGGGGCATGAAGGGGGAATTAACAAGGCCATGGATGATTTGCTATTTAGAGGGAGCCCTCTTCTGCAGGTTCCGTCCCAAGGTCTGCATATCCAGTATCCTCTCCCCACGCACACAAGGTGTTCGTCCATCTGCCTGAAGGCAACGATGGAGGCAGAAAAGAGCCTTCAGGAGGCGACGGGTCTTGATGCTGAGAAGGCAAAGGGAACTGTGACTGTTCCTGGGAGCTCGACGGGTTTGCTCGCCGATCGGGACCTCTCCACCAACATCCAGCGCCCAGGGAAGGAGATAGCCAAGGTCTGTTCGGGGCCTGGGAAGAAGACCCTTGTCACCAATATGTCGGGGGCTCGAAATGCGGTGCAGACGCGTTTCCTGGCGGTCGGACTGTTCCTTTCCGTTCTGCTGGTGAACTCCAGGCAACTGATCGACCACATGAAGAAGGTTTGGAAGGTACGTGGGGAACTGGATGACCATGAGTTGTTTGCAGGGGAAGGGCGGAAGTTCATCCTAGAGTTCTCGGAGGATGGAGACAGGCAACACGTTATCAAGGGCGGGCCATGGTAATTCAAGGGCGACGCGTTCCTGGTCGTCGGCCTGGACAAGGAAGTTGATCCGGCGTCCGCAGTCTTTTCCCATATGCCGATGTGGGTTCAGTTCAGGGGAATCCCCTTCCACCTCCTCACCAAGGAGCTTGCCCGCAGCCTGGGGGACCAGGTTGGGCCGGTGGTGATGATCGATCCTCACTCGAGGGGCAACATCTGCGACAAGTTCCTCAGAGTGAGAGTGCAGCTGCCTTTGTACTCTGCTCTGCAGAAGGAGATTACGCTAGCTGATGAGATCACTGACGAAGAGGTTACTGTCCACCTAAGGCATGAAAGATTGCCAAATTTCTGTTTGTTCTGCGGATATATAGGGCATATGGAAGCAAGGTGTGATGTACCAATTGCTGAGAAGAAGTTGAAGTACAGTAAGGAACTCGGTGTATTCCCAGTCCACTTTGATGACCCTCGTACTTGGTTCCTGCCAGAGAAGATGGGGCAAAAACAGGGTTCCCAGTCATCACCCCCCTTGTGGCGTGCTCCCAAGCCTGCGAGCCACGACAAGACTGTGCTGACTGTAGTGGAACAGATGCGGGAAGGTGTTGCTCGCCTCTCAGTGGGTGACGCAATGGGAACTGACACAAACCTGAAGGTAACAGCGTCTACATCAAGCGAAATCCAGAACAAGGCAAACCTGAGAGCTGAGGAAGTTGACGCAAACAATGCGTTAGCTTCAAATGTGAATCCCCCCATTGTCTCCACCAACCTGTAGACGATCGACAACACCACCACTTTGTCCACCACCGAGAACAATATCACTGTTTCAGTGGACATGGTGGTGGGCAAGATGGCGGAACATGACACTGCGAAGAAGGTGCCTGATGGTTATAAGGGGATGGATGGGGCTGATGATGCTATGGCGGCGCTCGACCCCAAGGTCGTGGGGGAGTTTGGAACAGGGACTAGCGGCGACCCCAACAAGAAGCAGAAATTCAAGGACCTCCAGCAAGTTGTCCCTGGAGATACCATGATTCTCCCAGCTGAAACCATGGTGTCTGTTAATGACTCCATCGCTCCTCTTGTGTTCAACCCGGGTATGGGCAAACCGGGTTTGGGCGCTGCTAAGCTGGGATGCAAGGTGCATGGTCGTAACTCCAAGCATGTTTCTGTAGGGGATGGCAGAGCTAGCACCATTATAAAATCTGCTCCTGGAAAAAGGAATCAGAATCCAGTGCTTGAGAGTAAAATCTGAGAACAAAATGTAAATCGAAAAAAGATGCGTAGTGGAAAGGAGAATCATATGATAGGACAAGACATGGGGCTGAAGGGTGGAAAGGCAGCAACCGATCCCGGGGCTATCGGTCAACTGACGGGCGCGATAGGCGACGCCCGTCAGGAGCAATGAGTATCCTGAGTTGGAACTGCCGGGGCCTTGGGCAACCCCGGACAGTTCAACCCCGGGCAGTTCAAGAGTTGGTATGCCTTGTGCATACCTATCGCCCTAAGATCGTCTTCTTGTCTGAAACAAGGCAATGCGAAGAGAAAGTGAAAACAATAAGATACAGAATAGGTCTAAGGCACTGCCTCACCCATGACGGTAAGGGTAAAGGTGGTGGCATTGCTTTGTACTGGGATGATCAAATAAATATAAAATTGTTGTCGTATGGGCCTCGGTATTTTGATGTGCTTGTTTGTGATGATCCCCATGGCCCATCGTGGCGAGGAACCTTTGTTTATGGTGAACCCAGATCTCAAGATAGGCACCTTATGTGGACTCTGTTAAAAAGGATCAGACCAAATGCCACTGAGCCTTGGCTGATGATCGGTGATTTTAACGAGACGATGTGGCAATCCGAACACTTTTCATGTGCTAGAAGATCTGAAGGACAAATGGCAAGATTTAGAATATGTTATGGTGTTGCAATCTTCATGACTTGGGGTTCAGGGGAAGGCCATGGACCTATGATAACAAACAAGGGGGTGATAGAAATGTGAGAGCAAGGATTGATAGAGGAGTGGCATCCCCATGTTGGATGGATCTGTTCAAAGAAGCTACGGTGACTCACATTACTACTGCTAGGTCTGACCACTTTCCACTCCTTCTTTGTTATGCTGGTGATCCGGTTAACAGAAGAGGGCCGAGGCCTTTTCGCTATGAACATATGTGGGAGAGAGACTCAACTTTAACAGAGGAAGTGATGAAGGCATGGTACAAAGAAGGTACTCAGGAACCAGGCTTGGTTAATGTGGTATGTAAGTTAAATTCAGTTAGGAAGGGTTTGCAAGTTTGGAGCAAGAAAAAGTTTGGGTCTGTACCTCACAGGGTTCAGCAGCTACGGAGGAAGCTTGATAGGCTATGGAGTAAAGCTCCATCTCCTGACTGAGATAAGCAAATCCGTCGCAGTTCAAAAGAACTGGACGAGTTCCTATTGAGGGAGGAAATGTCATGGAGAATACGTTCTCGTGTTACACAACTTCAGGAGGGAGAACAAAATACTAAGTATTTTCAGCAAAAAGCCACTTGGCGACAGAAAAAGAACAAGATCAGCAAGCTCAAGGATTCGACCGGTAATTGGATCCATGACCCAGGTGAGTTGGGTGCCATGACAAGGGATTTCTTCATGAAACTCTATGAGGCTGACAAAAATCTGGAACCTGAAAGCCTACTGTCACTGTTTCATCCCAAAGTTACCCCTGAGATTAATGAACATATTTGTAAGGCATTTACGGATGAAGAAATCAGCGATGCGCTTTTTCAAATTGGCCCTCTAAAGGCTCCTGGCATTGATGGGTTCCATGCTCGTTTCTTCCAGAGGAATTGGGCTGAACTTCGAGGAGATGTGATCAGCGCAGTGAAAAAATTCTTTGACGATGGAATCATGCCAGAAGGAATAAACGACACTGTGATTGTCCTTATCCCCAAAGGTAATATACCCGAAAGCTTGAAAGACTTCCGCCCGATAAGTTTATGCAACGTCATATATAAAGTGATCTCTAAATGCCTTGTTAACCGCCTTCGGCCTTTTCTCTATGAGGTGGTGTCTGAAGCACATAGTGCGTTTATACCTGGGAGACTCATCACAGATAATGCATACATTGCCTTCGAGTGCTTTCACAAGATCCAACATACAAAAAATGCAACCGACAACCATTGTGCCTATAAGCTTGATTTGTCGAAAGCATATGATCGTGTGGAGTGGAACTTTTTGGAAGGAGCTTTGACTAGATTTGGCTTTTGTCAGAAGTGGAAAAAATGGGTTATGACCTGTGTTCGATCCGTCAGATACGCTGTGAAGCTTAATGGAGAAATTTTGGAATCCTTCCAACCGACAAGGGGTCTTCGTCAGGGTGATCCGCTAAGCCCGTATCTCTTCTTGTTTGTGGCTGAAGGTCTATCTCGTGCTTTGGAGGCCGAGTGTGCTGTTGGAAAGATCACTCCCTTAAAAGTGGCAAGGGGGAGCCCAGGTATCTCACATCTTCTCTTTGCAGATGATAGCCTTTTATTCCTCAAGGCTGATAGTGAAGAAGCAAGGAATGTCAAGATCGCCCTTAAAAAATTCCAGCGAGGAACGGGCCAACTGTTAAGCCCAAGTAAATGTTCCATGTTGTTTAGTACTGCTTGCCCTGCCCATACCCAAGAGGAAGTTAAGCTAATTCTGGAAGTCGACTCTGCTACCTTTGCTGAAAAGTATTTAGGCTTGCCTACACCCGAAGGGCGCATGAAGATATCTCAATTTCAGCCCATCCTTGAACGATTCACGAAGAGACTCACTAATTGGCTTGAACGATTCATGTCCCATGGTTCTAAAGACATACTGATAAAGTCTGTGATTCAATCTCTGCCAACCTATACCATGAGTATGTTTAAAATGAGTGTAGCTTTTTGCGAGCAATATGAGAAACTGATCCGGGACTTTTGGTGGGGAGATGAGGAAAATCAGAGAAAGGTTCACTGGATGTCATGGGAGAAAATGACACAACCAAAAAGTCAAGGTGGTCTGGGTCTCCGTGATATGCAGGTGTTTAACCAGGCCCTCCTTGCTAAGCAAGCGTGGCGTTTAATCCAACGGCCAGATAGCTTGTGTGCTAGGCTATTGAAATCAAAATATTTTCTGAAAGGAAATTTGTTAGACACGGTTTTTGCGACTGATGCATCACCTGTGTGGAGAGGGATAGAGTTCAGACTTGAACTATTAAAGAAAGGTGTTGTGTGGAGAGTTGGGGATGGAAAAAGCATCCAATTTCTCAGAGATAATTGGATCCCAAGACAATCAGGACTCATGATTAAATCACTCAAAAGTCGCAGCCGTTTCAAATGGGTTAGTCAATTAATTTTGCCGCAAACAAGAGAATGGAATATTCCCCTTATTGAACAGCTATTCCATAGCTTTGACGCAGAGGAAATCTGCAAGATAAATCTCCCAGTCAACGAAACAATGGATCACCTTGCGTGGAACTATGAGAAAAATGGTATGTTCACGGTAAGGGGTGCCTACAAGTTGGGAATGTTTTTGAAGCAGCAGGAAACAACAGCCGGATCATCAAGTAATGTTAGCACTGGAAGGGAAAATCTTTGGAATCTGATCTGGAAAGCGCAGGTCCCTCACAAAATCCGTATTGTGGCCTGGAGAATCGCCACTGACTCACTCCCCACAAAAGAGAACAAAAGGAAGAGAACACTTGAAGTTGATAGCACATGTAATATATGTGGCAGAGAGACGGAGGATGCCCAACACGCTGTTCTGAAATGTACCAAAGCTACAGCCCTCCGGGAGGAATTGAGAGAGCACTGGACCTTACCAAGTGAAACTCTGCTTGTCACTCGGGACCCGGACTGGCTACTTCATGCTCTCAGTCTTTGTTTTGGAGACATGCGAGAAAAGCTGCTCTTGGTTTTATGGCGTTCGTGGCATCTTAGGGACGACATTGTGCATGACAAAGGAAAAGCAAAGGTGTCTGACTCAGTCCTATTTCTGAAGAATTATTGGGAAACTCTGAATTCAGACAGTCAAAGTAGAGGTAATGTAAAAGGGAAAAAACCTCTGTACGATGTACAAATGCAATCGCCCACTGCTCAGCAATTGAAGCCAACCATCCGCTGGTCCAGGCCACAAGGTGATTGCATTAAGCTTAACATTGATGCTTCCTTTATTTCAGCTTTGAATTCAGCGTGGGCAGGGGCAGTCGCCAGGGATAGCACCGGAGCAATTGTTTTCTCTATAGGCCGTCAACTTCATTCTTGTACTAATGCAGAGGAAGCTGAAGCTAATGCCCTGCTGATTGGTCTTAAGTGTTTAAGGGATTTAAACAAGGAACATGTGCAGGTGGAATCGGACTGTGCCGCAGTTGTCGCGGCTGTAAATGCAAAAGAAAGGAACAATGCAAAGTGGTGGACTACTTATGAGGAAGCAAAGCTGTGTATGCGTGAATTCAGTTTGTGCAAGGTTAGTAAAGTTAGAAGAGAGTGCAACGTGGCCGCACATGAGTTGGCAGCCCATGCTAGAATGCATGGAGATTTTTTTATGCTGGACAACGTGCCACTGGAAATCTTTCATGTAATTCAGAATGATTGTAATTTTGCTATGAATGAATGAAAGAGCTCTCTTTACTCCTCAAAAAAAATGCGCAGAGCTCCTCCCGTATTTTGGAAAACAAAAAACATGTGACAAGTACAGCGTCAAAAGGATGCGGCTTAGCTGAACTAGGCTCCTCATGTCCCAGTTTGGGCCGGCCCGCAGTCGCTCTGCTTTTTCTTCACTTTTCAATATTTTTTTAACAGTTTCTGTTTTTATTTATTTATTCTATTTCTTGTTTTTTACTTATTTATTTATTTTATTTTGCTTTCTTGTTCGTGTATTATAAAAAGCTCGTTGCGCGATTATATACAAAAATGTTCATTGTATATTTAAGGAAACTTCACCATATATTAAGAAAGTGCTCAACATATTTTTTAAATGTTTACTGTGTATTTCAAAATTGTTCAGCATATATCACAAAATGTTCAGTGTGTATTTAAATATTGTTCAGAGTATATCATAAATTGTTCATTGTGTAATTTAAAATTGTTCAGCGTAAATCACAAAAATGCTCAGTGTGTATTTCAATATTGGTCAACATATATAACAAACAATTTTAATGTGTATTTAAATATTATAAAGCGTAGATTACAAAAAAAGTTCAGTGTGTATTTGAAAAATTGTTCAGTGTACATTAGAATTTTTTTTAATATATATTAAAAACAATCAGGTTTTACAATTTTATTCTAATTTCGAAATTTATTAACTGTTTCAAAGATTGTTCGCATTTTATATATAGAAAAATTTTCACGATTTTTCCAACAAACGTCTGATATTTTTTATTTCTGTTAATCTGACGCTGTATTTAATTTTAAACTTACGTTCTGCGTAGAAATCGCTTACACCAACAATTCAAGTGGTAAGGAACACCAGGTCTTCGTGTGTGGTTGTGAGTTTAACTCCCAGGAGCGCATTTTTTTCTAGATTTTTCTGCTCGCTTTTATGGCGCCACTTAATGGGGCGGTCCATTAGGATCGCGATGCGCTAGTTGATGGGCTGGCCTAATTGCTTGTTAGGGCTACTTTGTGTTTGTGAATCACTTTGCTCTAATGAGTGGAAATTATGATTTTTATTTTCGGATGCAAAGGGACTTGGTCACCATTCAAAGCCTGCAATCACAAAATATATCGAACATTGCAACTTTTATGGTAGCAGTCACCTAGAAAACAATTGAAGTTCTCCTGCCCATTTAGTAGTAGTTCTGGGAAGCTTTGAGAACCTTGCGTCCATTTTCAGGGAGTTTCCTTTTCTCTTTATGTTTTTCTTATTATTTATATTTTCCATTTGTTTTAACATCATCGACATTATAAAAATAATTTTCCAAATTAATGAAGAGTTTTAAATTCATGATAACTTTTAAAATTCATGAACATGTTCCAAAATCGGATGCTTTGATAAATTCACAAATATTCTTATAAAATCATGAGGATTTTTCAAATCTGTGAAGAAACATTAAATTGAAAATGATTTTTTAAACATTTTCCGAAATCCCAAACATTTTTTAAAATTCATAAATATTCGTGAATAATTGTTAACATTGATGGAAAATTTTAAACTCAAAATATTTTTAAAATTTGTGAACATTCTAAAATTTGGAAACATTTTTAAAAACTCAAAAACATATTTACAAAATCACATTTAATTTTGAAATTCAGGATTTTCTTGATTTCTTGAACATTTCTTGAATTTGCAAACTATTTTCAAATTCTGAACATCGTTTACAAATCCGCGAACAATTTTTTACTTTCAATCTTTTCTTAAATTAATGAAGTTTTCTAGAATTATGAACATTATGCAAAAGATTTGAACATCTCCACTACCATTTTTAGAACTAAGTAAACTTGTATTATAGCCATCAACCCCCCCCCCCCCCCCCCCCCCCCGCTGAATTAAAGTGCAAGACAAAAAAGAAACAGGGAGCAAGAAATTAATTGGAGGGTAACCCCACATGGGGGCGCCGCGCGGGGAAGCCCATGAATGTGACGACGTGTGGAGTTACCGCAGGCCAGCGAGCATGAGGGACACATGCAGGGAGTGATGTGCGCTCACGAAAGTGTGTTCCCTCCACAATAACGAGTTCTTTTTTTTTTCATTTTTCAGTTTTGTTTACTTTCCCTCGTTTTTTCGGGTTTTTGAAGTTTTTGGCTTTTCTATGTTTCAATTGTTTTTTTTCTGGTGTGCGGCTGTAGCGTGTACCGCGTCACTAGATAAAAAAGCAAGCACATAATGCACTATTCAGGGAGCACGAAGTAGAGTAAATAAGGAAGCACAAATTGCAGTGAAGTAAAGTTTCTCCAAACCAGCCAACATGGGATTATTTTCAAAGGGCTTGCCGCGAGGATACAACAGTGGAAACGGTTCATCATTTTTACACGTAGTAATGAGATAAATCGTTTTGAACGTGTCTTATAGAAAAATGTGTACATAGAAGGCCCATCCATCCTCGTCCTTGAGAAAAAACTCACCAAAACTCTTGACGCACATGCGCATCGCCACTTACAGCCGCCAGAGTTTTGGGATAACCTGAACTATGATTTCGAAAGGAATGAGCCAGTCGAGCGAGGTGCTTCCAGTATAGCGTCTAGCGAGGAAGTGGACTAAGAGCACTCGGTGACACAAGACTCTGGAATCACCACCACTCACCTACTAGCTCGGGATCAGTGCCACCTTTTATGAAATCTTTTGTTTGTGTGAATACAAACCCAACGTGTAGAAACAAAAGTTCATACCCGTGCTTATAATGACGAATGGAAAACGTGTGAGGTTTGGTTGTATAATGTGGTAATAAATGGTTGTGCACTCTATATGCCCGCAATTTCGTGGACAAAAGACTTGGTGGAAGTCTTTTGGTTTGTGGGGTTTATTCTTTGGGCGCTAAAAGGTGTGTTGAGGTAAAACAGTGTATGAGAGAGGGTTCGAACTTGACGTGGCTGCAGTAAAAATGTCCAGTGTACGCGGTAGGATTCGTACGGCCATGTGCATGGAAGGGTCATATGAAAAAACGTAATGAATTGCAGCATTGGTGGCTAGATTGATGGAAGCATGATTAAGATTAGTAATAATAGAGATTACTTAGTATTTGGTGGCCATTGTCTCGCAGTTGACAACAGATGACCTTAATGCCCTAGATTACATACAAATCAATCTAGACTTAACCTTGCGACAGGGTATAATTATTTTGGACTACTGATGTGGTAACATGGTCTGGATGTGCTGACTAGGTCTCGCAAGTGCAGTTTTCTTGAAGATAACTATCTAAAGCGACCTCGGCGCAGATGAACAGTACAACAAGGATATTTAGTGCCAGCAGGGAGATGGTGATGCGGTGGAACTTCCTGTCTTCGGTAACATGAAATAGGTGGGAAAGGTCGGTGCATGCATTAACATGAAAGAGGAGGTTGGGCGTTGGTAGTTGAGTTCAATATTTGTGGTAAGAACAAACACTTTGCTCTCCGGGCATAGAAGCGTGTGGACCTCACTTTTGATATACAAAACAGTGGAAAGCTCATACGATATAAAAAAAGGTAGTGAATACATTGAGGCTACTTTAGTGTGTGCGGATCCCAAGACGCCTGCATGGTCAGGATTCCGATGAGCGTCGGCGCCGATTCCTCCTATGCAATCCGGTGTAGCGAGCCGTACTGCACTCTGGCCTACAGGAATTCCTTGGGCCGGCCCACTATAGTGTGTAATATAGCACTGATTCACTTTCGTGATTTTTTTCTAGGTTTTAAATGTTGGTTTTCTCTTGTTTCCGTCGGTTGACAACATGCTTCAGTAATTTTCATAAAGTTAAAAAAAAATCTTGCATCCAAATTGTTTTGACATGTTTTAAAAAATTGTTCATGACATTGAAACAATGTTTGTACCATTAAAAAATTATATGGCATTTAAAACAAATATTCACAACATTTTACCAATGTTCATCGTCTGTTCACAATAATGATCATTGTGTATTTAATAATTGTCCACCATGTATTTAAAGGATGTTTAGCGTGTGGTTTAAAACAGTTCACCATTTATTTCAAAAAGTGTTCATAACACATAAAAATATTTACATATTTGAAAATGTTCATTAGTTTTTTTTCAAATGTTGGGTTTAGAAAATGTTCGACATGTACTAAAATGTGCATTAAAGAGATGTTCAACAGAAAAATGTTGAAGATGTATTTGGAAATATATTTTAGTGTGTAGTAACAAATGTTTAATCTACACACAAAAATGTGCAATGTGTATTAAAAAGTTAAATATATTTGAAAATTAGAAAAAAAATACAAAATGGAAGAAACTAATAAAATCATTAAAGGAACACACAACAAAATAGAAAAAAAATCAATCACAACCTTCCTGAAATGACCAAAGGTTTCGAAAACCTGTCTCGTAGACACTGCACGTTTTTATAGGAGGTAGGCACTTTATATAAGAACTTCCAAGACCAACAATAGTGTGGCGGCCCATCAAAACAAACGCTTGAGGCGATATAGTGCTCTGTGTCGTAATAAGCAAGATATAGCACTAGCAGACCTAGCAAGCCGAACGACCGACGTACGCGAGCTTCCTGGGCCAGCCCTCACAGTTGCGATGTGAATTACTGAAACATGAAAGTGCGGGCGTGCGTTGTATAGGCACGCCCGCACTTTCGTATACGCCGAGCGACACAGGAAAGTGCGGGCGTGCCTATACACCGCATGTTGTGGTAGAATGCCGAGCAAATACGCATAAGACGCTTGCCTGAGCCATACCACTTGCCACATAGAGCGCTCGCCTGTAGCACCTTGGTTTTGATACTGTAGAGACCCAGGTTTCCATATATCAACTCGGGCTTCCCTCTAACACCACTGTGGGGAACATTTTTTCGAACGTGAACGTAATTTGCATTTGTGAATAAATTTTGAAGATGGAAAGTTCTTTTGAAATTTTGAATATTTCATGAAAAACACACAAAAAATTGAATGTCCAAAACCTTTCAGAAAACATGGACATTTTTTGAACTTATGAACAAATTTGGAGAAATAGGAATATTTTCTAAAATCCCAAACAGTGTTAAAAAACGCGACATTTTTTTTGAAAATGGGAGCTTTGTTTGAAATTCCCAAATATTTATCAAACAACCGTAACATTTTTTGAATTCGTGAACCTATTTATAAAACAAGGTATTTTTTTAGAATTCAGAACAT
Organism: Aegilops umbellulata; assembly: GCA_032464435.1. NCBI lineage: Eukaryota > Viridiplantae > Streptophyta > Magnoliopsida > Poales > Poaceae > Aegilops > Aegilops umbellulata. The sequence continues at coordinate 364,438,743 of CP136054.1, read as the reverse complement.
TTTTCAAAAAATAAAAACCGATGAAAACCAAAAAAATTAAACAATAGGAAAACGAGAATATTCTAGAATTTTCCAAAACCCAAAGCAGGACCCTCTCTGCCTGCCCCTAAAATGAGCGAGCCCACTTGCTTTGTTCCGCAGTTGTTTGCTGTAGCGTGCGGCAAATAGGAAATACTGAAAATCCCCATGTGATGCGCTTTGTGTCAAATTATTGGCGCTTCTCACAGAAACGAGGAACATATCATGTGCAATGGTGCCTGTGATGCTACCGGTGCACCAGACCTGCTAGCACATTTTAGAATATTCCGAAAATGTAAAAAAAAACAGCACATTCACATAATATCAATGTTTGTTGTCATAAAATTTCATATCACAATTCGAAAGACTGCAAAATGATAAATTTGATATCAATATGATAATGGGCCAAATCTAAAGGCTGAGTTATATTACATACTATTTAGTGTTAGACTTGTCATTTTTGTATCTTGAGCAATGTTTTTAATTTTTGCGACAACAAGCATTGATATTGTTCGAATGTGCCCAACCTTTTTTTTCACATTTTTGGATCAGTTTTAAATGTGTTACGGAGGTCCGGTGCGCCGGCAGCACCACAAGCACTTGGTGCATCAGATATTTCCCCACAAAAGCCAGCCAGTTGGGCCAACCCATTTAGTAGTCTGGTTCTGGAAACTTTCCAGAATGTTCGATTTAGTTTTAGTAGCTTTTCGATTTCTTTTCTTTTTCTGATGTTTCTTGTACCCGATTTCTTTGCCTTTTAGTTTTAAAGTATCTTTTTGATTTTTTTTCTCAAAATTTTAATATTTGTTTCAAATTTCAAAAATTGTTCGGGTTTATTCACAACTTGTTCATGTTTTCAAAATTTGTTTAAAAATTCAAGATATAACCAACAACAACAACAGCAGCAGCAACAACAACAACGAAGCCTTTAGTCCCAAACAAGTTGGGGTAGGCTAGAGGTGAAACCCATAAGATCTCGCAACCAACTCATGGCTCTGGCACATGGATAGCAAGCTTCCACGCACCCCTGTCCATAGCTAGCTCTTTGGTGATACTCCAATCCTTCAGGTCTCTCTTAACGGACTCCTCCCATGTCAAATTCAGTCTACCCCGCCCTCTCTTGACATTCTCCGCACGCTTTAGCCGTCCGCTATGCACTGGAGCTTCTGGAGGCCTGCGCTGAATATGCCCAAACCATCTTAGACGATGTTGGACAAGCTTCTCTTGCTACCATAACTCTATCTCATATATCATCATTCCGGACTCGATCCTTCCTCGTCTGGCCACACATCCATCTGAACATACGCATCTCCGCCACACCTAACTGTTGAACATGTCTCCTTTTAGTCGGTCAACACTCAACGCCATACAACATTGCGGGTCGAACCGTCGTCCTTTAGAACTTGCCTTTTAGCTTTTGTGGCACTCTCTTGTCACAGAGAATGCTAGAAGCTTGGCGCCACTTCATCCATTCGGCTTTGATTCGATGCTTCACATCTTTATCAATACCCCCGTCCTCCGGCAGCATTGACCCCAAATACCGAAAGGTGTCCTTCTGGGGTACCACCTGGCCATCAAGGCTAACCTCCTCCTCCTCACACCTAGTAGTACTGAAACTACACATCATGTACTCGGTTTTAGTTCTACTAAGCCTAAACCCTTTCGACTCCAAGGTTTGTCTCCATAACTCTAACTTCCTATTTACCCCCGTCTGATTATCGTCAACTAGCACCACATCATCCGCAAAGAGCATACACCATGGGATATCTCCTTGTATATCCCTTGTGACCTCATCCATCACCAATGCAAAAAGATAAGGGCTCAAAGCTGACCCCTCATGCAGTCATATCTTAATCGGGAAGTCATCAGTGTCGACATCACTTGTTCGAACACTTGTCACAACATTGTCGTACATGTCCTTGATGAGGGTAATGTACTTTGCTAGGACTTTGTGTTTCTCCAAGGCCCACCACATGACATTCCGCGGTATCTTATCACAGGCCTTATCCAAGTCAATGAACACCATATGCAAGTCCTTCTTTTGCTCCCTATATCTCTCCATTGTTGGGGAACACAGTAATTTCAAAAAAAATCCTACGATCACGCAAGATCTATCTAGGTGATGCATAGCAACGAGAGGGGAGAGTGTTGTCCACGTACCCTCGTAGACCGAAAGCGGAACCGTTATGACAACGCGGTTGATGTAGTCGTACGTCTTCACGATCCGACAGATCCTAGCACCGAAGGTACGTCACCTCAGTGATCTGCACACATTCAGCTCGGTGAGATCCCACGAACTCTAGATCCAGCTGAGGTCAAGGGAGAGTTTCGTCAGCACGACGGCGTGATGACGGTGATGATGAAGTTACCGACGTAGGGCTTCGCCTAAGCACTACAACGATATGACCGAGGTGGAAATCTGTGGAGGGGGGCACTGCACACGGCTAAACAATCAACTTGTGTGTCTTTGGGGTGCCCCGCTCCCCCATATATAAAGGAGTGGAGGAGGGGAGGGCCAGCCCTCTCATGGCGCGCCCAAGGGGGGTAGTCCTACTCCCAGCAGGAGTAGGTTTCCCCCTTCCCTAGTTGGAGTAGGAAAAGAAGGAAGAGGGAGAGGGAGAGAAGGAAAGGGGGGCCGGCCCTGATACGTCTCCGTCGTATCTACTTTTTCAAACACTTTTGCCCTTGTTTTGGACTCTAATTTGCATGATTTGAATGTAACTAACCCGGACTGACGCTGTTTTCAGCAAAATTGCCATGGTGTTATTTATGTGCAGAAATAAAAGTTCTCGGAATGACCTGAAACTTCAAGGAACATCTTTTCGGAAATAAAAAATCCTTGCCAAATATGAAGACCAGGGGGCCCACACCATGTCCACGAGGGTGGGGGCGCCCCCCCCTTAGGGCGCGCCCCCTACCTCGTGGGCCCCCTGGAGCTCCTCCGACGCCAACTCCAACTCTATATATTTGCTTTCGGGGAGAAAAAAATCAAGGAGAAGAAATCATCGCGTTTTACGATACGGAGCCGACACCAAGCCCTAAAACCTCTCGGGAGGGCTGATCTGGAGTCCGTTCGGGGCTCCGGAGAGGGGGATTCGTCGCCGTCGTCATCATCAACCATCCTCCATCACCAATTTCATGATGCTCACCGCCGTGCGTGCGTAATTCCATCGTAGGCTTGCTGGACGGTGATAGGTTGGATGAGATCTATCATGTAATCGAGTTAGTTTTGTTAGGGTTTGATCCCTAGTATCCACTATGTTCTGAGAATGATGTTGCTATGACTTTGCTATGCTTAATGCTTGTCACTAGGGCCCGAGTGCCATGATTTCAGATCTGAACCTATTATGTTTTCATGAATATATGTGTGTTCTTGATCCTATCTTGCAAGTCTATAGTCACCTACTATGTGTTATGATCCGACAACCCCGAAGTGACAATAATCGGGACCACTCCCGGTGATGACCATAGTTTGAGGAGTTCATGTATTCACTATGTGCTTATGCTTTGTTCCGGTTCTCTATTAAAAGGGGGCCTTAATATCCCTTAGTTTCCATTAGGACCCCGCTGCCACGGAAGGGTAGGACAAAAGATGTCATGCAAGTTCTTTTCCATAAGCACGTATGACTATATTCGGAATACATGCCTACATTACATTGATGAATTGGAGCTAGTTCTGTGTCGCCCTATGTTATGCTTGTCACATGATGAACCGCATCCGGCATAATTCTCCATCACCGATCCAATGCCTATGAGCTTTTCCTATATTGGTTCTCGCTTATTTACTTTTCCGTTGCTACTGTTACAATCACTACAAAACACCAAAATATTACTTTTGCTTTCTTTACTTTTGCTACCGTTACCACTACTATCATACTCCCTCCGTTCCAAATTACTCGTCACAAAAATGGATGTATCTAGAACTAAAATACATCTAGATGCATCAATTTCTACAACAAATAATTCGGAACGGAGGGAGTATTACTTTGGTACTAAATACCTTGCTGCAGGTACTAAGTTATCCAGGTGTGGTTGAATTGACAACTCAACTGCTAATACTTGAGAATATTCTTTGGCTCCCCTTGTGCCGAATCAACAAATTTGGGTTGAATACTCTACCCTCGAAAACTGTTGCGATCCCCTATACTTGTGGGTTATCAAGACTATTTTCTGGCGCCGTTGCCAGGGAGCATAGCTGTATTCTTTGAGTCACTTGGGATTTATATATGTTGGTCACTACGAAGAACTTGAAAGACGCTAAGACAACAATTTATCCCTCAACTACGAGGGGAGGTAAGGAACTGCCATCTAGCTCCGCACTTGATTCACCTTCTGTTTTGAGTAAGCTTGCGACACCTAAACCTACTTCTGCTATTCGTTCTGATATGTCGCATGTTATTGATGATGCCACTTCTGCTATGCATGATACTTATGATGAAACTACTTCTATGCTTGATACTTCTGTGCCACTTGGTGAATTTCTTGATGAACAAATTGCTAGGGCTAGAGAGAAAGAAATTATTGAAACTGATTATATTGATGAAAGTGATGATGAAGATATGCCTGTTATTTCTGAGGGTTATGTTTTTGATATGGAAGCTTCTGCAGCGATTTTAGCTTGCAAAGATAGATATGAGCTCAAGAGGTTATTAGCTAATGGAATAAGCAATCTGTTGAAGATAGAATGAAACCTGGCCCTGATTTTGCTACTTCACCTATCTGTGTTACCAATAAGGATTATGAATTCTCTGTTGATCCTGATGTAATTACTTTGGTTGAATCTGATCCTTTTCATGGCGATGAATTTGAAACTGTTGTGGCACATCTTACTAAATTGAATGATATAGCCACCCTGTTCACTAATGATGAGAGATCACGCTACTTCTATATTCTTAAAATATTTCCGTTCTCATTAAAGGGTGATGCTAAGATATGGTTTAATTCTCTTGATCCTGGTTGTGTGCGTAGTCCCCAGGATATGATTTATTACTTCTCTGCTAAATATTTCCTTGCTCATAAGAAACAAGCTGCTTTGAGGTAAATATACAACTTTGTGCAAATTGAAGAAGAGAGTCTCCCACAAGCTTGGGGGAGGCTTCTCAAGTTACTTAATGCTTTGCCTGATCATCCTCTTAAGAAAAATGAAATACTTGATATCTTTTATAATGGACTAACCAATGCTTCCAGAGATTACCTGGATAGTTGTGTTGGTTCTGTTTTCAGGGAAAGAACGCCAGATGAAGCTGAAATTCTTTTGAATGATATGTTGACAAATGAAAATAATTGGACACCTTCTGAGCCAGCTCCTGCTCCAATTTATGAGCCTATTCCTAAACCAACTCCGAAGAAGAGAGGTGTTCTATTTATCAGTCCTGAAGATATGCAAGAGGCAAAGAAATCTATGAAAGAAAAAGGTATTTAGGCTGAAAATGTTAAGAATTTACCTCCTATTGAAGAAATACATGGTCTTAATTTACCGCATGTTGAAGAAACATATGATCTTAATCCATTACCTATTGAAGAACCTCCTGATCTTGATAACCCGACTCAGGTAGTAAAGGTAAATTCTCTTTATAGATTTGATGAAGGTGATATTCCTCACTATAAGTTTGCTAGACAATGCTTATAAGAGTTTGATAATTTTATTGTCAAACAAGAGAATTTCAATGCTTATTTTGGTAGACAATTAAAACAAAATGCTTATATGATTAAACACTTGGGTGATTATATGGCTAATATTAGAGTTGAACTTAAACTCGTTAGCAAACATGCTTCTATGCTTACCACTCAAGTAGAACAAGTACTTAAGGCTCAAAATGATTTGCTCAATGAAATGAATAGTAAGAAAAATGATTATGCTGTTAGAGTGGCTACCAGAACTGGTAGAATGACTCAGGAACCTTTGTATCCTGAAGGCCACCCTAAGAGAATTGAGCAAGATTCTCAGAGAAATAATATTGATGTACCTAGTTCTTCTAAAAAGAAGAAAAAGAAAAATGATAGGACTTTGCAAACTTCTAGTGAACCTATTGCTGAACCACCTGAGAATCCCAATGATATATCTATTTCAGATGTTGAAACACAATCTGGTAATGAACATGAACGTAATGAAAATGCTAATGATGATGTTCATGATGATTCTCAACCTAGTAATGATAATGATGTAGAAACTGAACCTGTTGTTGATCTTGATAACCCACAATCAAATAATCAACGTTATGATAAGAGAGACTTTGTTGCTAGGAAACATGGTAAAGAAAGGGAACCATGGGTTCAGAAACCCATGCCTTTTCCTCCCAAACCATCCCAGAAAAAGGATGATGAGGATTTTGAGCGCTTTACTGAAATGATTAGACCTATCTTTCTACGTATGCGATTGACTGATATGCTCAAAAATAATCCTTATGCTAAGTATATGAAAGATATTGTTATAAATAAAAGAAAGATACCGGAAGCTGAAATTTCCACCATGCTTGCTAATTATACCTTCAAGGGTGGAATACCAAAGAAACTTGGAGATCCAGGAGTACCTACTATACCATGCTCCATTGAAAGGAACTATGTTAAAACTGCTTTATGTGATCTTGGAGTCGGTGTTAGTGTTATGCCCCTCTCTTAATATCGTAGACTTGACTTGAATAAGTTTACACCTACTGAAATATCTTTGCAAATTGCTGATAAATCAACTGCTATACCTGTCGATATATGTGAGGATGTGCCTATTGCGGTTGCAAACGTTACTATTTAACGGACTTTGTTATTCTTGATATTCCCGAGGACGATAGTATGTCTATTATTCTTGGAAGACCTTTTTTGAATACTGCAGGGGCTGTTATTGATTGCAACAAAGACAATTCACTTTTCATATTAATGGTAATGAGCATACGGTACACTTTCCGAGGAAACAACCTCAAGTTCATATTATCAACTCTATTGGAAAAATTACATCGATTATTATTGGAGGTTTTGAATTTCCCCTTCCTACTGTCATAAAGAAATATGATATTCTTATTATAGGGGATGTGCATATCCCCGTTGAGGTAACATAGTGTTATTCGAAATTTCTCCGGTTTCATGTTATTCGGAATGAGTTCGTTAACAAGACTTGATCAACCTTGTTAGTGGATTCCTTTTGATGAGCATGAGATGGATGAAACTAGAAGGCACAACCTTCTGTACCCTCTCTCTACTTTCTGTTATTTAGATGAAATGAAGTAAAAATAGTATTTTTCTATCTGTTTTCTGATTTATCCATGCAATATAAAAATACCCCGAAAATAAAAGTTCTCCAAATGCCCTGAAAATGAAATATGATTTTTGTTAGAATATTTGAGGATTTATGGAACTGAGAACACAGCACGGGGGTCAACCACCTGGCCACGAGGGAGGAGGGAGCGCCCTACCCCCCAGGGCGCGCCCCCTGCCTCGTGGGCCCACGGTGGCCCTCCTCCACTTATTCCCGTACCCATACAGTTCTTCTTCCTCCCACAAACACGAATATCTAGCTCAAGCACGAGTTCTAGCTCACTTTGCTGTGATTTTCAATCTCCTTGCTCAAAGCACCTCTCACAAAACTGCTTGGGGAGATTGTTCCTTGGTATGTGACTCCTCCATTGGTCCAATTAGTTTTTTGCTCTAGTGCTCTATTCATTGCAAATTTGTGCTGCCAGGTGACCATGTTCTTGAGCTTGCATGTAAAATTTATATGGTTCCAAGTAGTTCTAATGCATGATATAGTCTCTAGGCACTTGTAGGAGTAGTTGCTATCAACTTTATTGAGCTTGGTTCACTTTTGTTTGAAGTTACTAAAAATTTCAGAAATTTTTCAGAGGAAGAAGTATGTTTAGGAAAATGTTCCAAGGTGGTTCTTCAAGGAAGCAAGGACCCATGCTTGCAATACGTGACGCTGATGAGGAGCCACCAAGAGACGCTCCAGTGCGGCCCTGCAAATGGCCTTCAGAAAATTTTATGGATCGAGCGGGAATCAAAGAGGAATTAACGCATATTTGAGTAACGCCGATCTTGCGAGCTTTGAGGCAGACAAATGCCTACAGTACCATCATCTCACTAGTTCATTTGCGAGGAGGTTTGAATTTTCATCTTCACGTAATTCTCCAACAGTCATGTTTGATCTTTATGAAAAATCTTATACCATGGACTTAGAGGATTTCACTTCTGCTTGCAAACTTCCACAACGGGGTAGTGTTAGTGATCCCCGTAAATCTGAATTTAGAGGCTTTCTTGCCGATATAACTGTAGGGGAATCTAGAGATATAGCACAAGCTACCATAGGGAGCATTCACTTTCCTGCTATACATTATTTTGCTCTCTTCATAGGTAGGTGCATAAATGGTAAGGATGAAGCATGTCATATGTGTGTGTGATAACCCACAAGTATAGGGGATCGCAACAATTTTCGAGGGTAGAGTATTCAACCCAAATTTATTGATTCGACACAAGGGGAGCCAAAGAATATTCTCAAGTATTAGCAGCTAAGTTGTCAATTCAACCACACCTGGAAACTTAGTATCTGCAGCAAAGTGTTTAGTAGCAAAGTAATATGATAGTGGTGGTAACGGCAACAAAAGTAAAGGACGCAAAAGTAATGTTTTTGGTATTTTGTAGTGATTGTAACAGTAGCAGCAGGAAAGTAAATAAGCGAGAACCAGTATATGGAAAGCTCGTAGGCACCGGATCAATGATGGATAATTATGTCGGATGCGGTTCATCATGTAACAGTCATAACATAGGGTGACACAGAACTAGCTCCAATTCATCAATGTAATGTAGGCATGTATTCCATATATAGTCATACGTGCTTATGGAAAAGAACTTGCATGACATCTTTTGTCCTACCCTCCCGTGGCAGCGGGGTCCTAATGGAAACTAAGGGATATTAAGGCCTCCTTTTAATAGAGTACCGGAACAAAGCATTAGCACATAGTGAATACATGAACTCCTCAAACTATGGTCATCACCGAGAAGTATCCCGATTATTGTCACTTCGGGGTTGTCGGATCATAACACATAATAGGTGACTATAGACTTGCAAGATAGGATCAAGAACTCACATATATTCATGAAAACATAATAGGTTCAGATCTGAAATCATGGCACTCGGGCCCTAGTGACAGGCATTAAGCATAGCAAAGTCATAGCAACATCAATCTCAGAACATAATGGATACTAGGGATGAAACCCTAACAAAACTAACTCGATTACATGGTAATTCTCATCCAACCCATCACCGTCCAGCAAGCCTACGATGGAATTACTCACGCACGGCAGTGAGCATCATGAAATTGGTGATGGAGGATGGTTGATGTTGACGACGGCGACGAATCCCCCTCTCCGGAGCCCCGAGCGGACTCCAGATCAGCCCTCCCGAGAGGTTTTAGGGCTTGGCGGCGGCTCCGTATCGTAAAACGCGATGATTTGTTCTCTCCTATTTTTTTCTCCCCGAAAGCAAATATATAGAGTTGGAGTTGGCGTCGGAGGGTCTCCAGGGGGCCCATGAGGTAGGGGGTGCGCCCTAGAGGAGGGGGGCGCGCCCCCACCCTCGTGGACAGGGTGTGGGCCCCCTGGTCTTCATCTTTGGTGAGGATTTTTTATTATTTTTTATAAGACATCCCGTGGAGTTTCAGGTCATTCCGAGGACTTTTGTTTTCTGCACATAAAACAGCATCCTGGCAATTCTGCTGAAAACAGCGTCAGTCTGGGTTAGTTCCATTCAAATCATACAAGTTAGAGTCCAAAACAAGGGCAAAAGTGTTTGGAAAAGTAGATACGACGGAGACGTATCAACTCCCCCAAGCTTAAACCCTTGCTTGTCCTCAAGCAATTCAGTTGACAAACAAAAAGATAAAAAGAAAAATTTTACGAACTCTGTTTGCTCTTTTTGTTATAAATATGTCAAGCCAGCATTCAAGTTTTCAGCATATATCATAACTAACCACATTTGCAATAATTCTCAGGTCTCACAATTACTCATATCAATAGCATAATCAACTAGCAAGCCATAATAATAAATCTCGGATGACAACACTTTCTCAAAACAATCATAATATGATATAACAAGATGGTATCTCGCTAGCCCTTTCTGAGACCGCAAAACATAAATGCAGAGCACCTTTAAAGATCAAGGACTGACTAGACATTGTAATTCATGGTAAAAGAGATCCAATCATAGTCACACCCAACATAAATTAACAGTGATGAATGCAAATGACAGCTGTGCTCTCTAGCTAGTGCTTTTTTAATAAGAGGGTGATGACTCAACATAAAAGTAAATAGATAGGCCCTTCGCAGAGGGAAGCAGGGATTTGTAGAGGTGCCAGAGCTCGGTTTTGAAATAGAGATAAATTATATTTTGAGCGGTATACTTTCATTGTCAACATAGCAACTAAGAGATGGCGATATCTTCCATGTCACACACATTATAGGCAGTTCCCAAACAGAATGGTAAAGTTTATACTCCCCCTCCACCAACAAGCATCAATCCATGGCTTGCTCGAAACAACGAGTGCCTCCAACATACATCAGGTCCCAGGGGGAGTTTTGTTTGCAATTAATTTTGATTTAGTTTGCATAAAGTATGGGACTGGGCATCGCGGTGACCAGCCATTTTCTCGTGAGTGAGGAGCGGAGTCCACTCCTCTTGAGAATAACCCGCCTAACATGGAAGATAAGGGCAGCCTTGGTTGATACATGTGCTATTCGAGCATACAAAACAGAGTGTTTATTTGAAGGTTTAGAGTTTGGCACATACAAATTTACTTGGAACGGCAGGTAGATACCGCATATAGGAAGGTATAGTGGACTCATCTGGAATAACTTTGGGGTTTAAGGGATTGGATGCACAAGCAGTATTCCCGCTTAGTACAAGTAAAGGCTAGCAAAAGACTGGGAAGCGACCAACTAGAGAGCGACAACAGCCATGTACATGCATTAAAATTAATAAACATTGGATGCAAGCATGAGTAGGATATAATCCACCATGAACATAAATATCGTGAAGGCTATGTTGATTTGTTTCAACTACATGCATGAACATGTGCCAAGTCAAGTCACTTAAATCATTCAAAGGAGGATACCACCCTATCATACCACATCATAACCATTTCAATAGCATGTTGGCATGCAAGGTAAACCATTATAACTCATAGCTAATCAAGCATGGCATAAGCAACTTTGATCTCTAATTGTCATTGCAAACATGTTTATTCATAATAAGTTGGATCAAGAACGATGAACTCATCATATTTACAAAAACAAAAGAGGTCGAGTTCGTACCAGCTTTTCCCCTCTCAGTCGGTCCATCATATATCATCATAATTGCCTTTCACTTGCACGACCGAACGGTGTGAATAATAATAAGAGTGCACGTGCATTGGACTAAGCTGGAATCTGCGAGCATTCAATAAACAGGAGAAGACAAGGCAATATGGGCTCTTGGTTAAATCAACAATGATGCATATAAGAGCCACTTCAACAATTTAATCATGGTCTTCTCCTACTGACCCCCAAAGAAAAGAAAAGAAATAAAAACTATTTACACGAGAAAGCTCCCAACAAGCAAAAGAAGAACGGCAAATAATTTTGGGTTTTCTTTTTAATTACTACTATAGCAAGAAAGTAAACTACTGCTATTTTTGTTTTTTCTTAAGGTTTAAGAAACACACAAGAAGAAAGCAGGAAAAAGAAAATAAACTAGCATGGATATTATAGTGAAAGAGTATGAGCACCGACATCTAGCAATGAGTGTGTGTGAACATAAATGTAATGTCGATGAGAAATACGTACTCCCCCAAGCTTAGGCTTTTGGCCTAAGTTGGTTTATGGCCAGGGATAGCCTGGAGGATACCCGTAGGTGTAGCTGGGGTCGTACTACGACGAAGAATAGTTCGGATCATACTGTGATGAGGAAGACTCTGGCTGCCATTGACTGACAGTCATCTCTGGATCCTAAGAATAAACAGATTGTCGTGGAGGCTCATCTTGTGGTTCCGGTTCCGGGGCTGGTGCAGGATTTTTGTAAGCTTGAACGGCAACCCACGTAACGAGATATGGTCCTACAAAATTAAACAAAGAAGGAGCAGGCAGGGTAATAATCTCACGATGATGTTTATCAAAGAATAATTTATATTTGAGCCCTCCTTCCCTGTCCTTAACAAGAAAATCATGTGCTATCATACTCTTATAATCTAGATAAGCATTAGGCATCAATTTTTCTTCTTTCTCATAATGCCTAATAGCTATGTTAAAATGTGCAGCAAGGCGAGAAGCATAAATGCCTCCAAAGATGGGGCCCTTAGTACGGTTTAGACTTAACCATCTAGCAACAATTCCGCCCATACTGACAGTGTTGTCGCGGTACAAACCATGGAATAAAATAATAATATCAGGAACACTAAGGTTCCCACAGTTCCCGCGACCAATCAAGCAACGACTAGCAAATAAGGCAAAATAGGGTAATACAGGAAAATGTATGTTAGTAATTCTTGCATCAGAAACCTTCCTGGTTTCTCCCACAGAGATAAGTTTAACAAATGGTTCCACCTCTTTACGGGGTGGTTCCTCTAAGATACCCTCAGGGGGTATGTTGCAGACTGCGCAAAATTCAGACAATGGCATTTTCTTCACAACGTCATATAAATGAAACTCTACTGAAGGAGGTGATTCCTTAGGGTAAAAGTAGAAGTTTTGCACAAAAGCATTTGTGAGTAAGAGATACTGTGGACGTTGGTTGCGGACGAAGTCGGTGAGGCCAGCATTTTCAATCAATGAATAGAAATCCTCATAAATCCCGACCTGTGTCAAAAAGTTATCAGAAGGCCATTCAACGGCCGTATCTCCGTGGTACGAGGCAAATTATATTTGGGCCTTTGAGCTTCTTCATTTTGTTTCTCCTTTGAGCTTCGGCTCGATGAGCCCCTCAAAAGTCTCTTCATTATTTTCTGAAATAATCTGAAATTTTTAGTAACTTCAAACAAAAGTGAACCAACTTCAATAAAACTGATAGCAACAACTCCTACAAGTGCCTAGAGCCTATATCAAGCATTCGAACTACTTGGAACCATATAAATTTGACATGCAGGCTCAAGAACATGGTCACCTATGCATCACAAATTTGCAAAGAATAGAGCACTAGAACAAAAACTAATTGGACCAATGGAGGAGTCACATACCAAAGAACAATCTCCCCAAGCAGTTTTGCGAGAGGTGCTTTGAGCAAGGAGATCGAAAATCACAACAAAAGTGGATGGAACTCGTGATTGAGTTGGTTTTTCGTGTTTGTGTGAGGGAGGAAGAAGATGGGTGCTGGGATAAGTGGAGGAGGGCCACCGTGGGCCCACGAGGCAGGGGGCGCGCCCAGGGGGTTAGGGTGCGCCCTCCACCCTCGTGTCCAGGTGGCAGCTCCCCCCGCGGTAATTTTTGCACAGTAAATCCTCAAATATTCCTGAGAAAATCATATTAAATTGGTATGGCATTCTGAGGATTTTATTTTTGGGATATTTTTATATTGCACGGATAAGACAGGAAATAGACAGAAAAATGCTATTTTTACTTTATTTCTACTAAAGAACAGAGAATATAAAGAGGGTACAGAAGATTGTGCTTCTAGGTTCATCCATCTCATGCTCATAAAAAAGAATCCACTAACAAGGTTGATCAAGTCTTGTTATCAAACTCATTCCGATAATCATGAAACCGGAGAAATTTAGAATAACACTAAGTTACCTCAACGGGGATATGCACATCCCCAATAATAAGTATATCATATTTCTTTTTGACAGTAGGAAGAGGAAATTCAGAACCTCCAAATACAATCGATGAAATTTTCCCAATAGAGTTGATATTGTGGACTTGAGGTTGTTTCCTTGGAAAGTGTACCGTATGCTCATTACCATTAACATGAAAAGTGACATTGCCTTTGTTGCAATCAATAACATCCCCTGCAGTATTAAGAAAAGGTCTTCCAAGAATAATAGACATACTATCATCCTCGGGAATATCAAGAATAACAAAGTCCGTTAAAATAGTAACATTTGCAGCCACAACAGGCACATCCTCACAAATACTGACAGGTATAGCAGTTGATTTATCAGCCATTTGCAAAGATATTTAGTAGGTGTCAACTTATTCAAGTCAAGTCTACGATATAAAGAGAGAGGCATAACACTAACACCGGCTCCAAGATCACATAAAGCAGTTTTAATATAATTTCTTTTAATGGAGCAAGGTATAGTAGGTACTCCGGGATCTCCAAGTTTCTTTGGTATTCCACCCTTAAAAAGTATAATTAGCAAGCATGGTGGAAATTTCAGCTTCCGGTATCTTTCTTTTATTAGTAATGATATCTTTCATATATTTAGCATAAGGATTCGTTTTGAGCACATCAGTCAATTGCATACGCAAAAAGATAGGTCTAATCATTTCAGCAAAGCGCTCAAAATCCTCATCATCCTTTTTCTTGGATGGTTTGGGAGGAAAAGGCATGGGTTTCTGAACCCAAGGTTCTCTTTCTTTACCATGTTTCCTAGCAACAAAATCTCTCTTATCATAACGTTGATTCTTTGATTGTGGGTTATCAAGATCAACAACGGGTTCAATTTCTACATCATTATCATTACTAGGTTGAGCATCATCATGAACATTCTCTCTAGGTTCATGTTCATTACCAGATTGTGTTTCAGCATCATACATAGAGATATCATTTGGATTATCAGGTGGTTCAGCAGTAGGTTCACTAGAAGTTTGCACAGTTCTATCATTTTTCTTTTTCTTCTTTTTAGAATAACTAGGTGCATAAATATTATTTCTCTGAGAATCTTGCTCGATTCTCTTAGGGTGGCCTTCAGGATACAAAGGTTCCTGAGTCATTCTACCAGTTCTAGTAGCCACTCTAACAGCATAATCATTTTTCTTACTATTCATTTCATCAAGCACTTCTTTTTGAGCTTTAAGTACTTGTTCTACTTGAGTGGTAACCATAGAAGCATGTTTGCTAACAAGTTTAAGTTCACTAATCACCCAAGCGTCTAATCATATAAGCATTTTGTTTTAATTGTCTACAAAAATAAGCATTAAAATTTTCTTGTTTGACAATAAAGTTATCAAACTCTTCTAAGCATTGTCTAGCAGACTTATAGTGAGGAATATCACCTTCATCAAATCTATGGAGAGAATTTACCTTTACTACCTGTGTCGGGATATCGGGATCAGGAGGTTCTTCAATAAATAAAGGATTAAGATCATATGTTTCTTCAGCAGGTGGTAAATCAAGAGCATGTATTTCTTCAATTGGAGGTAAATTCTTAACATCTTCAGCTTTAATACCTTTTTCTTTCATAGATTTCTTTGCCTCTTGCATATCTTCGGGGCTGAGAAATAGAACACCTCTCTTCTTCGGAGTTGGTTTAGGAATAGGATCATTAATTGGAGCAGGAGCTGGCTCAGGAGGTGCCCAATTATTTTCATTTGTCAACTTATTATTCAATACAATTTCAGCTTCATCCGGTGTTCTTTCCCTAAAAAGAGAACCAACACAACTATCCAGGTAATCTCTGGAAGCATCGGTTAGTCCATTATAAAAGATATCACGTATTTCAGGTTTCTTAAGAGGATGATCAGGCAAAGCATTAAGTAACTTGAGAAGCCTCCCCCAAGCTTGTGGGAGACTCTCTTCTTCAATTTGCACAAAGTTGTATATTTCCTTTAAAGCAGCTTGTTTCTTATGAGCAGGGAAATATTTAGCAGAGAAGTAATAAATCATATCCTGGGGACTACGCACACAACCAGGATCAAGATAATTGAACCATATCTTAGCATCACCCTTTAATGAGAACGGAAATATTTTGAGTATATAAAAGTAGCATGATCTCTCATCATTAGTAAACAGGGTGGCTATATCATTTAATTTAGTAAGATGTGCCACAACAGTTTGAGATTCGTAACCATGGAAAGGATCAGATTCAACCAAATTAATTATATCAGGATCAAGAGATAATTCATAATCCTTATCAGGAACACGGATAGGTGAAGTAGCAAAAGCAGGGCCAGGTTTCATTTTATCTCTAATTAATTCTTTGTTCAATTTAGCTAATAACCTCTTGAGCTCATATCTATCCTTGCAAGCTAAAATAGCGGCAGAAGATTCCATATCAAAAACATAACCCTCAGGAATAACAGGCATATCTTCATCATCACGTTCATCTTTATATTCAGATTCAATAATTCGTTTCTCTCTATCCCTAGCAATTTGTTCATCAAGAAATTCACTAAGGGGCACAATAGTATCAGGCATAGAAGCAGTTTCATCATAAGTATCATGCATAGCAGAAGTGGCATCATCAATAACATGCGACATATCAGAACGAATAGCAGAAGCAGGTTTAGGTGTCGCAAGCTTATTCATAGCAGAAGGTGAATCAAGTGCAAGGCTAGATGGCAGTTCCTTACCTCCCCTCGTAGTTGAGGGATAAATTGTTGTCTTGGCCTCTTTCAAGTTCTTCATAGAGTCCAGCTGATATAAATCCCAAGTGACTCAAAGAACAGAGCTATGCTCCCCGGCAACGGCGCCAGAAAAAGGTCTAGATAACCCACAAGTATAGGGGATCGCAACAATATTCGAGGGTAGAGTATTCAACCCAAATTTATTGATTCGACACAAGGGGAGCCAAAGAATATTCTCAAGTATTAGCAGCTGAGTTGTCAATTCAACCACACCTGGAAACTTAGTATCTGCAGCAAAGTGTTTAGTAGCAAATTAATATGATAGTGGTGGTAACGGCAACAAAAGTAAAGGACGCAAAAGTAATGTTTTTGGTATTTTGTAGTGATAGTAACAGTAGTACCGGGAAAGTAAATAAGCGAGAACCAGTATATGGAAAGCTCGTAGGCACCGGATCAGTGATGGATAATTATGCCGGATGCGGTTCATCATGTAACAGTCATAACATAGGGTGACACAGAACTAGCTCCAATTCATCAATGTAATGTAGGCATGTATTCCGTGTATAGTCATACATGCTTATGGAAAAGAACTTGCATGACATCTTTTGTCCTACCCTGCCATGGCAGCAGGGTCCTAATGGAAACTATGGGATATTAAGGCCTCCTTTTAAAAGAGTACCGGAACAAAGCATTAGCACACAGTGAATACATGAACTCCTCAAACTATGGTCATCACCGAGAAGTATCCCGATTATTGTCACTTCGGGGTTGTCGGATCATAACACATAATAGGTGACTATAGACTTGCAAGATAGGATCAAGAACTCACATATATTCATGAAAACATAATAGATTCAGATCTGAAATCATGGCACTCGGGCCCTAGTGACACATTAAGCATAGCAAAGTCATGGCAACATCAATCTCAGAACATAATGGATACTAGGGATCAAACGCTAACCAAACTAACTCGATTACATGGTAAATCTCATCCAACCCATCACCGTCCAGCAAGCCTACGATGGAATTACTCATGCACGGCGGTGAGCATCATGAAATTGGTGACGGAGGATGGTTGATGATGATGACGGCGACGAATCCCCCTCTCTAGAGCCCCGAACGGACTCCAGATCAGCCCTCCTAAGAGCTTTTAGGGCTTGGCGGCGGCTCCGTATCGTAAAACACGATGATTTCTTCTCTCCTTTTTTTCTCCCCGAAATCCAATATATAGAGTTGGAGTTGGCGTCGGAGGGTCTCCAGGGGGCCCACGAGGTAGGGGGCGCGCCCTAGAGGGGGGGGGGGGCGCCCCCCACCCTCGTGGACAGGGTGTGGGCCCCCTGGTCTTCATCTTTGGCGAGGATTTTTTTATTTTTTATAAGACATCCCGTGGAGTTTCAGGTCATTCCGAGAACTTTTGTTTTCTGCACATAAAACAACATCATGGCAATTCTGCTGAAAACAACGTCAGTCTGGGTTAGTTCCATTCAAATCATACAAGTTAGAGTCCAAAACAAGGGCAAAAGTGTTTGGAAAAGTAGATACGACGGGGACGTATCAGTGTGCCTGACCTCGGTATTCTTAGGAGTGCTGTGTTAGGAGATCAATCTTATAATTTGGGAGCCATTGTTGCACGTAGGTTGCATCATAATAGATTTAATGGAGATTTCTTTGGAGGAATTTATGCAACCCGCTTAGCTGATTTTCTTGATGTGGCCGTTTGTGAGGATGATATGGAGTTGACTCCTACTTATTTAGATTTTAATTCTATGGTCCACCACCAGTTTGTCGAGAGGAATGAATCACCTCTACAATATCGACTAATCTTTGACAAACGGCGTGTTGTCCGTATTAATCTCCCTGCTCCTGCCTTCTTTGATTATCACGCAAAAGGAAGATATATTATTACCAGAGAGCAGGAGGCAGATGATTATGAGAGGAGGGCAGAGGCAGCCCGACACCACGCTGCAGCTCAGGAGGCGATAGCCGCTGCATCGCAGTACGACCCCAGCTACACTTACGGATATCCGCCAGGCCATCCCTGGCCATAGACCAACTTAGGCCAAAAGCCTAAGCTTGGGGGAGTACGTATTTCCCACCGACATTACATTTATGTTCACACACACTCATTGCTAGATGTCGGTGCTCATACTTTTTCATTGTAATATCCATGCTAGTTTATTTTCTTTTTCTTGCTTTCTTCTTGTGTGTTTGCTAAACCTTAAGAAAAACCAAAAAAATTAGTAATTTCTTCTAGTTAGTTTACTTTCTTGCTGTAGTAGTAATAATTAAAAAGAAAACCCAAAAATATTTCCCGTTCTTCTTTCGCTTGTTGGGAGCTTTCCCGTGTAAATAGTTTTTATTCTTTTCTTTTCTTTGGGGGTCGATAGGAGAAGACCATAATTAAATTGTTGAAGTGGCTCTTATATGCATTACTGTTGATTTAACCAAGAGCCCATATTTCATTGTCTTCTCCTATTTATTGAATGCTCGCAGATTCCAGCTTAGTACAATGCACGTGCACTCTTATTATTATAAACTTCGTTCGGTCGTGCAAGTGAAAGGCAATTATGATGATATATGATGGACTGACTGAGATGAGAAAAGCTGGTATGAACTCGACCTCTCTTGTTTTTGTAAATATGATTAGTTCATCGTTCCCGACTCAGCCTATTATGAATAAACGTGTTTGCAATAACAATTAGAGATCATAGTTGCTCGTGCCATGCTTGATTAGCTATGAGTTATAATGGTTTACCTTGCGTGCCAACATGCTATTAAAATGGTTGTGATGTGGTATAGTGGGGTGGTATCCTCCTTTGAATGATTTAAGTGACTCAACTTGGCGCATGTTCACACAAGTAGTTGAAACAAATCAACATAGCCTTGATGATATTTATGTTCATGGTGGATTATATCCTACTCATGCTTGCATCCAATGTCTATTAGTTTTAATGCATGTTCATGGCTGTTGTCGCTCTCTAGTTGGTCACTTCCCAGTCTTTTGCTAGCCTTCATCTGTACTAAGCGGGAATACTGCTTGTGCATCCAATCCCTTAAACCCCAAAGTTATTCCATATGAGTCCACCATACCTTCCTATATGCGGTATTTACCTGCCGTTCCAAGTAAATTTGTATGTGCCAAACTCTAAACCTTCAAATAAACATTCTGTTTTGTATGCTCGAATAGCTCATGTATCAACTAGGGCTGCCCTTATCTTCCATGTTAGGCGGGTTATTCTCAAGAGGAGTGGACTCCGCTCCTCACTCACGAGAAAATGGCTGGTCATCGGGATGCCCAGTCCCATGCTTTATGCAAACTAAATCAAATTAATTGCAAACAAAACTCCCCCTGGGACTCTTGTTAGTTGGAGGCACTTGTTGTTTCGAGCAAGCCATGGATTGATGCTTGTTGGTGGAGGGGGAGTATAAACTTTACCATTTTGTTTGGGAACCGCCTATAATGTGTGTAGCATGGAAGATATCGCTATATCTTAGTTGTTATGTTGACAATGAAAGTATGCCGCTCAAAATATTATTTATCTCTATTTCAAAACCGACCTCTGGCACCTCTACAAATCCCTGCTTCCCTCTGCGAAGGGCCTATCTATTTACTTTTATGTTGAGTCATCACCCTCTTATTAAAAGCACTAGCTGGAGAGCGCAGCTGTCATTTGCATCCATTACTATTAATTTATATTGGGTATGACTATGATTGGATCTCTTTTACCATGAATTACAATGTCTAGTGAGTCCTTGATCTTTAAAGGTGCACTGTATTTATGTTTTGTGGTCTCAGAAAGGGCTAGCGAGATACCATCTTGTTATATCATATTATGATTGCTTTAAGAAAGTGTTGTCGTCCGAGATTTATTATTATGGCTCGCTAGTTGATTATGCTATTGACATGAGTAGACATGAGACCTAAACGTTATTGTGAATATGGTTAGTTATAATCTTTGCTGAAAACTTGAATGCTGGCTTTACATATTTACAACAACAAGTGCAAACAGAGTTTGTACAAGTTTTTCTTTATCACTTTCAGTTTATCAACTGAATTGCTTGAGGACAAGCAAAGGTTTAAGCTTGGGGGAGTTGATACGTCTCCGTCGTATCTACTTTTCCAAACACTTTTGCCCTTGTTTTGGACTCTAATTTGCATGATTTGAATGGAACTAACCCGGACGGACAATGTTTTCAGCAGAATTGCCATGGTGTTATTTATGTGCAGAAACAAAAGTTCTCGGAATGACCTGAAACTACATGGAACATCTTTTCGAAAATAATAAAAAATCCTTGCCAAATATGAAGACCAGGGGGCCCACACCCTGTCCACGAGGCTGGGCCCCCCTAGGGCGCACCCCTACCTCGTGGGCCCCTTGGAGCTCCTCCAACGCCAACTCCAACTCTGTATAATTGCTTTCGGGGAGAAAAAATCAAGGAGAAGAAATCATCGCGTTTTACGATACGGAGCCGCCGCCAAGCCCTAAAACCTCTCGGGAGGGCTGATCTGGAATCCGTTCGGGGCTTCGGAGAGAGGGATTCGTCGCCGTCGTCATCATCAACCATCCTCCATCACCAATTTCATGATGCTCACCGCCGTGCGCGAGTAATTCCATCGTATGCTTGTTGGACGGTGATGGTTTGGATGAGATCTATCATGTAATCGAGTTAGTTTTGTTAGGGTTTGATCCCTAGTATCCACTATGTTCTGAGATTGATGTTGCTATGACTTTGCTATGCTTAATGCTTGTCATTAGGGCCCGAGTGCCATGATTTCAGATCTGAACCTATTATGTTTTCATGAACATACGTGTGTTCTTGATCCTATCTTGCAAGTCTATAGTCACCTACTATGTGTTATGATCCGGCAACCCCGAAGTGACAATAACCGAGACCACTCCCTGTGATGACCATAGTTTGAGGAGTTCATGTATTCACTATGTGCTAATGCTTTGTTCCGATTCTCTATTAAAAGGAGGCCTTAATATCCCTTAGTTTCCATTAGGACCCCGCTACCACGGGAGGGTAGGACAAAAGATGTCATGCAAGTTCTTTTCGATAAGCATGTCTGACTATATTCGGAATACATGCCTACATTACATTGATGAATTGGAGCTAGTTTTGTGTCACCCTATGTTATGCTTGTTACATGATGAACCGCATCCGGCATAATTCTCCATCACCGATCCAGTGCCTACGAGCTTTTCCTATATTGGTTCTCGCTTATTTACTTTTCCGTTGCTACTGTTACAATCACTACAAAACACCAAAAATATTACTTTTGCTTTCTTTACTTTTGCTACCGTTACCACTACTATCATATTACTTTGCTACTAAATACCTTACTGCAGATACTAAGTTATCCAAGTGTGGTTTAATTGACAACTCAACTGCTAATACTTGAGAATATTCTTTGGCTCCCCTTGTGTCGAATCAACAAATTTGGGTTGAATACTCTACCCTCGAAAACTGTTGCGATCCCCTAGACTTGTGGGTTATCAGGCCCCCCTCCCAATTCAGATTGGGCTTGGGGGGGGGCGCCCCCACCTTGGCCTCCTCCTCCTCTCTTCCACCATGGCCCATTAAGGCCCATTAACTCCCCGGGGGGTTCCGGTAACCCCCCGGTACTCCGGTAAATGCCCGAACTCACCCGGAACCATTCCGATATCCAAACATGCCTTCCAATATATCGATATTTATGTCTCGACCATTTCGAGACTCCACGTCATGTCAGTGATCACATACGAGACTCCGAACAACCTTCAGTACATCAAAACACATAAACTCATAATACCGATCGTCATCGAACGTTAAGCGTGCGGACCCTATGAGTTCGAGAACTATGTAGACATGACCGAGACTCATCTCCGGTCAATAACCAATAGCGGAACCTGGATGCTCATATTGGTTCCTACATATTTTTCGAAGATCTTTATCGGTCAAACCGCATAACAACACTTATTGTTCCCTTTGTCATCGATATGTTACTTGCCCGAGATTCGATCGTCGGTATCTCAATACCTAGTTCAATCTCGTTACTGGCAAGTCTCTTTACTCGTTCTGTAATGCATCATCCCGTAACTAACTCATTAGTCACATTGCTTGCAAGACTTATAGCTAGTGATGAACATTACTGAGTGGGACCAGAGATACCTCTCCGACAATCGGAGTGACAAATCCTAATCTCGATCTATGCCAACTCAACAAACACCATCGGAGACACCTGTAGAGCATCTTTATAATCACCCAGTTACGTTGTGATGTTTGATAGCTGAGGGAGTCCTGGACTAAGGGGTCCTCGGGCGTCCGGCCTGTTATCCATGGGCCGGACTGATGTGCTGTGAAGACACGAAGGCCGAAGACTGTACCCTTGTCTAGATTGGACTCTCCTTGGCTTGGAAGGCAAGCTTGGCGACCGACTATGAAGATTCCTTCTTATGTAACCGACTCTGTGTAACCCTAGGGCCCCCGGTGTCTATATAAACCAGAGGGCGTAGTCCGGAAAACATATACTCATTATCATAGTCATACATGCTAGACTTCTAGGGTTTAGCCATTACGATCTCGTGGTAGATCAACTCTTGTAATACTCATATTCATCAAGATCAAACAAGCAGGAAGTAGGGTATTACCTCCATAGAGAGGGCCCGAACCTGTGTAAACATCGTGTCCCCTGTCTCCTGTAACCATCGATCCTAGACGCACAGTTCGGGACCCCCTACGCAAGATCCGCCGGTTTTGACACCGACAATAGCACACTAAGTGTTCCTCCGGTATTCGGGAGTTGCATAATCTCATAGTCATAGGAACATGTATAAGTTATGAAGAAAGCAATATCAACAAACTAAACGATCATCATGCTTAGCTAACGGATGGGTCAAGTCAATCACATCATTCTCTAATGATGTGATCCCGTTCATCAAATGACAACTCATGTCTATGGCTAGGAAACTTAACCATCTTTGATTAACGAGCTAGTCAAGTAGAGGCATACTAGTGACACTTTGTTTGTCTATGTATTCACACATGTACTAAGTTTCCGGTTAATACAATTCTAACATGAATAATAAACATTTATCATGATATAAGGAAATATAAATAACAACTTTATTATTGCCTCTAGGGCATATTTCCTTCAGTTTCCCACTTGCACTAGAGTCAATAATCTAGATTACATAGTAATGATTCTAACACCCATGGAGTCTTGGTGCCGATCATGTTTTGCTCGTGAGAGAGGCTTAGTCAATGAGTCTGCAACATTCAGATCTATATGTATCTTGCAAATCTCTATGTCTCCCTCCTTGACTTGATCACGGATGGAATTGAAGCGTCTCTTGATCTGCTTGGTTCTCTTGTGAAATCTGGATTCCTTTGCCAAGGCAATTGCACCAGTATTGTCACAAAATATTTTCATTGGACCCGATGCACTAGGTATGACACCTAGATCGTATATGAACTCCTTCATCCAGACTCCTTCATTTGTTGCTTCCGAAGCAGCTATGTACTCTGCTTCACATGTAGATCCCACCACGACGCTCTGCTTGGAACTGCACCAACGGACAACTCCACCATTCAATAAAAATACATATATGGTTTGTGACTTAGAGTTATCCGAATCAGTGTCAAAGCTTGCATCGACGTAACCGTTTACGACGAGCTCTTTGTCACCTCCATAAACGAGAAACATATCCTTAGTCCTTTTCAGGTATTTCATAACGTTCTTGACCGCTGTCCAGTGATCCACTCCTGGATTACTTTGGTACCTCCCTGCTAAACTAATAGCAAGGCACACATCAAGTCTTATACACAGCATTGCATACATGATAGAACCTATGGCTGAAGCATAGGGAATGACTTCCATTTTCTCTCTATCTTCTGCAATGGTCGGGCATAGAGTCTGACTCAACTTCACACCTTGTAACATAGGCAAGAACCCTTTCTATGCTTGATCCATTTTGAACTTCTTCAAAACTTTATCAAGGTATGTGCTTCGTGAAAGTCCAATTAAGCGTCTTGATCTATCTCTATAGATCTTGATGCCTAATATATAAGCAGCTTCACCGAGGTCTTTCATTGAAAAATCCTTATTCAAGTATCCTTTTATGCTATTCAGAAATTCAGTATCGTTTCTGATCAATAATATGTCATCTACATATAATATCAAAAATGCTACAAAGCTCCCACTCACTTTCTTGTAAATACAGGCTTCTCCAAAAGTCTGTATAAAACCATATGCTTTGATCACACTATCAAAGCATATATTCCAACTCCGAGAGGCTTGCACCAGTCCATAAATGGATTGTTAGAGCTTGCACACTTTGTTAGCACCTTTTGGATCGACAGAACCTTCCGGTTGCATCATATACAACGCTTCTTTAAGATATCCATTAAGGAATGCAGTTTTGACATCCATTTGCCAAACTTCATAATCATGAAATGCGGCAATTGCTAACATGATTCGGACGGACTTAAGCATCGCTACGGGTGAGAAGGTCTGATCGTAGTCAACTCCTTGAACTTGTCGAAAACCTTTCGCAACAAGTCGAGCTTAACATTACTGTCAGCGTCAGTCTTCTTCCAGAAGGTCCATTTATTCTCTATGGCTTGCCGATCATCGGGCAAGTCAACCAAAGTCCACACTTTGTTCTCATACATGGATCCCATCTCAGATTTCATGGCCTCAAGCCATTTTGCCGAATCAGGGCTCATCATCGCTTCCTCATAGTTCATAGGTTCGTCATGGTCAAGTAACATGACCTCCAGAACATGATTACCGTACCACTCTGGTGCGGGTCTTACTCTGGTTGACCTACGAGGTTCGGTAGTAACTTGATCCAAAGTTTCATGATCATCATCATTAGCTTCCTCACTAGTTGGTGTAGGAATCACTTCTGTGATGTACTACTTTCCAACTCGGGAGAAGGTACAATTACCTCATCAAGTTCTACTTTCCTCCCACTCACTTCTTTCGAGAGAAACTCCTTCTCTAGAAAGGATCCATTCTTAGCAATAAATATCTTGCCTTCGGATCTGTGATAGAAGGTGTACCCAACAGTCTCCTTTGGGTATCCGATGAAGACACATTTCTCCGATTTGGGTTCGAGCTTATCAGGTTGAAGCTTTTTCACATAAGCATCGCAGCCCCGAACTTTAAGAAACGACAACTTGGGTTTCTTGCCAAACCACGGTTCATATGGTGTCGTCTCAACGGATTTAGATGGTGCCCTATTTAACGTGAATGCAGCCATCTCTAAAGCATAACCCCTAAACAATAGCGGTAAATCAGTAAGAGACATCATAGATCGCACCATATCTAATAAAGTATGATTACGACGTTCGGACACACCATTACGATGTGGTGTTCTGATGTCTACTACACAACCTTCTTCTTGTAGACATTGTTGGGCCTCCAAGTGCAGAGGTTTGTAGGACAGTAGCAAATTTCCCTCAAGTGGATGACCTAAGGTTTATCAATCCGTGGGAGGCATAGGATGTAGATGGTCTCTCTCAAACAACCCTGCAACCAAATAACAAAGAGTCTCTTGTGTCCCCAACACACCCAATACAATGGTAAATTGTATAGGTGCACTAGTTCGGCGAAGAGATGGTGATACAAGTGCAATATGGATGGTAGATATAGGTTTTTGTAAACTGAAAATATAAAAACAGCAAGGTAGAAAGCGATAAAAGTTCCTAGTAAACAAGGCCTAGGGTTCATAGTTTCACTAGTGCAAGTTCTCTCAACAATAATAACATAGTTGGATCATATAACCATCCCTCAACATGCAACAAAGAGTCACTCCAAAGACACTAATAGCGGAGAACAAACGAAGAGATTATGGTAGGGTACGAAACCACCTCAAAGTTATTCTTTCCAATCAATCCATTGGGCTATTCCTATAAGTGTCACAAACAGCCCTAGAGTTCGTACTAGAATAACACCTTAAGATACAAATCAATCAAAACCCTAATGTCACATAGATACTCCAATGTCACTTCAAGTATCCGTGGGTATGATTATACGATATGCATCACACAATCTCAGTTTCATCTATTCAAACCAACACAAAGTACTTCAAAGAGTGCCCAAAAGTTTCTAACAGAGAATCAAGACGAAAATGTGTGCCAACCCCTATGCATAGGTTCATGGGCGGAACCCGCAAGTTGATCACCAAAACATACATCAAGTGAATCACATGATATCCCATTGTCACCACAGATACGCACGGCAAGACATACATCAAGTGTTCTCAAGTCATTAAAGACTCAATCCGATAAGATTACTTCAAAGGGAAAACTCAATCCATTACATGAGAGTAGAGTGGGAGAAGCAACATAAGATCCAACTATAATAGCAAAGCTCGCGATACATCAAGATCGTGCCAAATCAAGAACACGAGAGAGAGAGAGAGAGAGAGATCAAACACATAGCTACTGGTACATACCCTCAGCCTCGAGGGTGAACTACTCCCTCCTTGTCATGGAGAGCGCCGGGATGATGAAGATGGCCACCGGTGAGGGTTCCCCCCCCCTCCGGCAGGGTGCCGGAACAGGGTCCCGATTGACTTTTGGTGGCTACAGAAGCTTGCGGCGGCGAAACTCCCGATCTATTCTCTTCACTGGAAGTTTTAGGGTACGTAGGTATATATGGGTGAAAGAAGTACGTCGGTGGAACGAAGGGGGGGCCACGAGGCAGGGGGCGCGCCCTCCACCCTCGTGAGCACCTCCCTTCTTTCCTGACGTGCACTCCAAGCTTTTCCGGTAGCTTTCCTTCCAAAAATAACTTATCCATTTGATTTCGTTCCGTTTCAACTCCGTCTGATATTCCTTTTCTTCAAAACACTGAAATAGGCAAAAAAACAGCAATCCTGGGCTGGGCCTCCGGTTAATAGGTTAGTCCCAAAAATATTATAAAAGTGGATAATAAAGCCCAATATTGCCCAAAACAGTAGATAATATAGCATGGAGCAATCAAAAATTATAGATACGTTGGAGACGTATCAAGCATCCCCAAGCTTAATTCCTGCTCGTCCTCGAGTAGGTAAATGATAAAAACATAATTTTTGATGTGGAATGTTAGTTGGCATAATTTCATTGTAATTCTTCTTAATTGTGATATGAATATTCAGATCCGAAATATTCGAGACAAAAGTTCATATTGACATAAAAATAATAATACTTCAAGCATACTAACTAAGCAATTATGTCTTCTCAGAATAACATGGCCAAAGAAAGTTATCCCTACAAAATCATATAGTCTGGCTATGCTCTATCTTCACCACACGAAGTATTTAAATCATGCACAACCCCGATGACAAGCCAATCAATTGTTTCATACTTTTGACATTTTCAAAACTTTTTCGATCTTCACGCAATACATGAGCGTGAGCCATGGATATAGCACTATATGTGAAATAGAAGGGTGGTTGTGGAGAAGACAAAAATAGGGGAAGATAGTCTCACATCAACTAGGCGTATCAACGGGCTATGGAGATGCCCATCAATAGATATCAATGTGAGTGAGTAGGGATTGCCATGCAACGGATGCACTAGAGCTATAAGTATATGAAAGCTCAACAAAAGAAACTAAGTGGATGTGCATCCAACTCTCTTGCTCACGAAGACCTAGGGCATTTTGAGGAAGCCCATCATTGGAATATACAAGCCAAGTTCTATAATGTAAAGTTCCCACTAGTATATGAAAGTGATATCATAGGAGACTCAATACTTAGAACAAAATATGACTCTATATGAATGCCTCCGGCGGTGTACCGGGATATGCAATGACTCAAGAGTGACATGTATGAAAGAATTATGAATGGTGGCTTTGCCACAAATACTATGTCAACTACATGATCATGCTAGCAATATGACAATGATGGAGCGTGTCATAATAAACGGAACGTTGGAAAGTTGCATGGCAATATATCTCAGAATGGCTATGGAAATGCCATGATAGGTAGGTATGGTGGCTGTTTTGAGGAAGGTATATGGTGGGTGTATGATACCGGCAAAAAGTGTGTGGTATTAGAGAGGCTAGCAATGGTGGAAGGAAGAAAAGCGCGTATAATCCATGGACTCAACATTAGTCATAAAGAACTCATATACTTATTGCAAAAATCTAGAAGTTATCAAAGAAAAGTATTACGCGCATGCTCCTAGGGGGATAGATTGGTAGGAAAAGACCATCGCTCGTCCTCGACCGCCACTCATAAGGAAGACAATCAATAAATAAATCATGCTCCGACTTCATCACATAACGGTTCACCATACGTGCATGCTACGGGAATCACAAACTTTAACACAAGTATTTCTCAAATTCAAAACTACTCAACTAGCATGACTCTAATATCACCATCTTCATATCTCAAAACAATTATCAAGCATCAAACTTTTCTTAGTATTCAATGCACTTAAAAGAAAGTTTTACAAATCTTGAATACCAAGAATATTGTGATTATTAAGCAAATTACCATGCTATTTAAGACTCTCAAAATAATATAAGTGAAGCATTAGAGTTCATCTATTTCTACAAAATAAAACCACCGCCGTGCTCTAAAAGATATAAGTGAAGCCCTAGAGCAAACAACAAACTACTCCGAAAGATATAAGTGAAGATCAATGAGTAGTTGTATAATAATGCAACTATGTGAAGAATCTCTAACATCTAAGGATTTCATATCTTGATAATTTATTCAAACAACAAGAAAAGCTAAATAAAATAAAATTACGCTCCAAGCAAAACACATATCATGTGGTGAATAAAAATATAGATCCAAGTAAAGTTACCGATGAACGAAGACAAAAAAGGGGATGCCTTATGGGGCATCCCCAAGATTAGACGCTTGGTTATCCTTGAATGTTACCTTGGGGTGCCTTGGGCATCCCCAAGCTTAGGCTCTTGCCACTCCTTAGTCCATAGTCCATCGAATCTTTACCCAAAACTTGAAAACTTCACAACACAAAACTTAACGGAAAACTCGTGAGCTCCGTTAGCGAAAGAAAACAAAAAACCACTTAAAGGTACTGTAATGAACTCATTCTTTATTTATATTGGTGTTAAACCTACCATATTCCAACTTCTCTATGGTTTATAAACTATTTTACTAACCATAGGTTCATCAAAATAAGCAAACAACACATAGAAAACAGAATCTGTCAAAAACAGAACAGTCTGTAGTAATCTGTAACTAACGCAAACTTCTGGAACTCCAAAAATTCTAAAATAAATTGGTGGACCTTAGTAATTTGTGTAGTAATCATCTGCAACAAGAATAAACTAAATATCACTCTCCAGTAAAAAGTTTTAGCTAATCTCGTGAGCGCTAAAGTTTTTGTTTTTTACAGCATGATCATAAAGACTTCACCCAAGTCTTCCCAAAGGTTCTACTTGGCACAAACACTAATTAAAACATAAAACCACATCTAAACATAAGCTAGATGGATTATTTATTCCTAAACAGAACCAAAAAGCAAGAAACTAAAATAAAATTGGGTTGCCTCCCAACAAGCGCCATCATTTAACGCCCCTAGCTAGGCATGATGATTTCAATGATGCTCACATAAAAGATAAGAATTGAAACATAAAGAGAGCATCATGAAGAATATGACTAGAACATTTAAGTCTAACCCACTTCCTATGCATAGGGATTTTGTGAGCAAACAACTTATGGGAACAATAATCAACTTGCATAAGAAGGTAAAACAAGCATAACTTCAAAACTTTAAGCACATAGAGAGGAAAGTTGATATTATTGCAATTCCTACAAGCATATGTTCCTCCCTCATAATAATTTTCAGTAGCATCATGAATGAATTCAACAATATAACCAGCACCTAAAACATTCTTTTCATGATCTACTAGCATAGAAAATTTACTACTCTCCACATAAGCAAAATTCTTCTCATTCGGAATAGTAGTGGGAGGGAGCTCAACAAAACAACTATCATGTGTTTGAAAATTAAGATAAAGATGACAAGTTTCATGGTTATCATTATTATTTAAAGCATACGTGTCATCACAATAATCATCATAGATAGGAGGCATGATTTCATCATAGTAAATTTGCTCATCAAAGCTTGGGGGACAAAAAATATCATATTCATCAAACATAGCTTCCCCAAGCTTGTGGCTTTGCATATCATTAGCATCATGGATATTCATAGAATTCATACTAACAACATTGCAATCTTGCTCATCATTCAAAGATTTAGTGCCAAACATTTTAATGCATTCTTCCTCTAGCAATTGAGCACAATTATCGGAATCCTTATTTTCACAGAAGACATTAAAAAGATGAAGCATATGAGGCACCCTTAATTCCATTTTTGTAGTTTTCTTTTATAGACTAAACTAGTGATAAAACAAGAAACTAAAAGACTCGATTGCAAGAGGCGTAGGACAAAGATGGTCTCTCTCAAACAACCCTGCAACCAAATAACAAAGAGTCTCTTGTGTCCCCAACACACCCAATACAATGGTAAATTGTATAGGTGCACTAGTTCGGTGAAGAAATGGTGATACAAGTGCAATATGGATGGTAGATATAGGTTTTTGTAAACTAAAAATATAAAAACAGCAAGGTAGCAAGCGATGAAAGTGAGCACAAACGGTATTCCAATGATAGTAAACAAGGCCGAGGGTTCATACTTTCACTAGTGCAAGTTCTCTCAACAATAATAACATAGTTGGATCATATAACTATCCCTCAACATGCAACAAAGAGTCACTCCAAAGACACTAATAGCGGAGAACAAACGAAGAGATTATGGTAGGGTACGAAACCACCTCAAAGTTATTCTTTCCAATCAATCCATTGGGCTATTCCTATAAGTGTCACAAACAGCCCTAGAGTTCGTACTAGAATAACACCTTAAGATACAAATCAATCAAAACCCTAATGTCACATAGATACTCCAATGTCACTTCAAGTATCCGTGGGTATGATTATACGATATGCATCACACAATCTCAGTTTCATCTATTCAAACCAACACAAAGTACTTCAAAGAGTGCCCAAAAGTTTCTAACAGAGAATCAAGACGAAAATGTGTGCCAACCCCTAT
This sequence comes from Aegilops umbellulata, assembly GCA_032464435.1. NCBI lineage: Eukaryota > Viridiplantae > Streptophyta > Magnoliopsida > Poales > Poaceae > Aegilops > Aegilops umbellulata. The sequence continues at coordinate 364,407,204 of CP136054.1, read as the reverse complement.
GCATAGGTTCATGGGCGGAACCCGCAAGTTGATCACCAAAACATACATCAAGTGAATCACATGATATCCCATTGTCACCACAGATACGCACGGCAAGACATACATCAAGTGTTCTCAAGTCATTAAAGACTCAATCCGATAAGATTACTTCAAAGGGAAAACTCAATCCATTACATGAGAGTAGAGGGGGAGAAGCAACATAAGATCCAACTATAATAGCAAAGCTCGCGATACATCAAGATCGTGCCAAATCAAGAACACGAGAGAGAGAGAGAGAGAGATCAAACACATAGCTACTGGTACATACCCTCAGCCCCGAGGGTGAACTACTCCCTTCTCGTCATGGAGAGCGCCGGGATGATGAAGATGTCCACCGATGAGGGTTCCCCCTCCGGCAGGGTGTCGGAACAGGGTCCCGATTGACTTTTGGTGGCTATAGAAGCTTGCGGCGGCAGAACTCCCGATCTATTCTCTTCACTAGAAGTTTTAGGGTACGAAGGTATATATGACTGAAAGAAGTACGTCGGTGGAACGAAGGGGGGCCACGAGGAAGGGGGCGCCCTCCACCCTCGTGAGCACCTCCCTTCTTTCCTGACGTGCACTCCAAGCTTTTCCGGTAGCTTTCCTTCCAAAAATAATTTCTCCATTTGATTTCGTTCCGTTTTGACTCCGTCTGATATTCCTTTTCTTCAAAACACTGAAATAGGCAAAAAAAAACAGCAATCCTGGGCTGGGCCTCCGGTTAATAGGTTAGTCCCAAAAATATTATAAAAGTGGATAATAAAGCCCAATATTGCTCAAAACAGTAGATAATATAGCATGGAGCAATCAAAAATTATAGATACGTTGGAGACGTATCATGTTCCGGGTGGCGTGAGTTGCGAAACTATTCCGCATTGTTTCAAATGAAGACCAGACTCGTAACTCAAATATTCTCCTCCACGATCAGATTGTAGAAACTTTATTTTCTTGTTACGATGATTTTCCACTTCACTCTGAAATTCTTTGAACTTTTCAAATGTTTCAGACTTATGTTTCATCAAGTAGATATACCCATATCTGCTCAAATCATCTGTGAAGGTCAGAAAATAACGATACCTGTCACGAACATCAACACTCATCGGACCGCATACATCAGTATGTAATATTCCCAACAAGTCTGTTGCTCGCTTCATTGTTCCAGAGAACGCAGTCTTAGTCATCTTGCCCATGAGGCATGGTTTGCAAGCATCAAGTGATTCATAATCAAGTGATTCCAAAAGTCCATCAGCATGGAGTTTCTTCATGCGCTTTACACCAATATGACCTAAACGGTAGTGCCACAAATAAGTTGCACTATCATTATTAAACTTATATCTTTTTCCTTGAATACTATGAACATGTGTATCACTACTATCAAGATTTAGTAAAAATAGACCACTCATCAAGGGTGCATGACCATAAAAGATATTACTCATATAAATAGAACAACCATTATTCTCTGATTTAAATGAATAACCGTCTCGCATCAAACAAGATCCAGATATAATGTTCATGCTCAACGCTAGCACCAAATAACAATTATTTAGGTCTAAAACTAATCTCGAAGGTAGATGTAGAGGTAGCATGCTGACGGCAATCACATCGACTTTGGAACCATTTCCCACGTGCATCGTCACTTCGTCCTTAGCCAATCTTCGCTTAATCCGTAGCCCCTGTTTGAGTTGCAAATATTAGCAACATAACCAATATCAAATACCCAGGCGCTACTGCGAGCATTAGTTAAGTAGACATCAATAACATGTATATCAAATATACCTTTCACTTTGCCATCCTTCTTCTCCACCAAATACTTGGGGCAGTTCTACTTCTAGTGACCAGTCCCTTTGAAGTAGAAGCACTCAGTCTCAGGCTTAGGTCCAGACTTGGGATTCTTCACTTGAGCAGCAACTTATTTGCCGTTCTTCTTGAAGTTCTCCTTCTTCCCTTTGCCCTTCTTCTTGAAACTGGTGGTCTTGTTAACCATCAACACTTGATGCTCCTTCTTGGTTTCTACCTCCGCAGCCTTTAGCATTGTGAAGAACTCGGGAATTGTCTTATCCATCCCTTGCATATTATAGTTCATCACGAAGCTTTTGTAGCTTGGTGGCATTGATTGAAGAACTCTGTCAATGACACTATCATCAGGAGGATTAACTCCCAGTTGAGTCAAGTGGTTGTGGTACCCAGACATTCTGAGTATATGTTCACTGACAAAACTATTCTCCGCCATTTTGCAGCTATAGAACTTATTGGAGACTTCATATCTCTCAATCCGGGCATTTGCTTGAAATATTAACTTCAACTCCTGGAACATCTCATATGCTCCATGACGTTCAAAACGTCATTGAAGTCCCGGTTCTAAGCCATAAAGCATGACACACTGAACTATCGAGTAGTCATCAGCTTTGCTCTGACAGACGTTCATAACATCTGGCATTGCTCCTGCAGCAGGTTTGGCACCTAGCGGTGCTTCCAGGACGTAATTCTTTTGTGCAGCAATGAGGATAATCCTCAAGTTACGGACCCAGTCCGTGTAATTGCTACCATCATCTTTCAACTTAGCTTTCTCTAGGAACGCATTAAAATTCAACGGAACAACAACACAGGCCATTTATCTACAACAACATAGACATGCAAAAATACTATCTGGTACTAAGTTCATGATAAATTAAAGTTCAATTAATCATATTACTTAAGAACTCCCACTTAGATAGACATCCCTCTAATCATCTAAGTGATCATGTGATCCATATCAACTAAACCATGTCCGATCATCACGTGAGATGGAGTAGTTTTCAATGGTGAACATCACTATGTTGATCATATCTACTATATGATTCACGCTCGACCTTTTGGTCTCAGTGTTCCGAGGCCATATCTGCATATGCTAGGCTCGTCAAGTTTAACCCGAGTATTCTGCATGTGCAAAACTGGCTTTCACTCGTTGTATGTGAATGTAGAGCTTATCACACCCGGTCATCACGTGGTGTCTCGGCACGACGAACTGTCACAACGGTGCATACTTAGGGAGAAAACATATACCTTGAAATTCAGTGAGAGATCATCTTATAATGCTACCGCTGAACTAAGCAAAACAAGATGCATCAAGGATAAACATCACATGCAATCAATATAAGTGATATGATATGGCCATCATCATCTTGTGTATTTGATCTCCATCTCCAAAGCACCGCCATGATCCCCATCGTCACCGGCTTGACACCTTGATCTCCATTGAAGCATCATTGTCGTCTCGCCAACTATTGCTTCTACGACTATCGCTACCGCTTAGTGATAAAGTAAAGCAATTACATGGTGATTGCATTTAATACAATAAAGCGACAACCGTATGGCTCCTGCCAGTTGCCGATAACTGTGTTACAAAACATTATCATCTCATACAACAATTTATATAATCACGTCTTGACCATATCACATCACAATATGGCCTGCAAAAACAAGTTAGACATCCTCTACTTTATTGTTGCAAGTTTTACGTGGCTGCTACGGTCTTAGCAAGAACCGTTCTTACCTACGCATCAAAACCACAACGATTTTTCGTCAAGTTTGCTGTTTTAACCTTCAACAAGGACTGGGCGTAGTCACACTCAATTCAACTAAAGTTGGAGAAACAGACACCCACTAGCCACCTGTGTGTGAAGCACGTTGGTAGAACCAGTCTCGCGTAAGCGTACGCGTAATGTCGGTCTGAGCCGCTTCATCCAACAATTCCGCTGAATCAAAGTATGACATGCTATTAAGCAGTATGACTATTATCGCCCACAACTCTTTGTGTTCTACTCGTGCATATAACATCTACGCATAGACCTGGCTCGGATGCCACTGTTGGGGAACGCAGTAATTTCAAAAAAAATCCTACAATCACGCAAGATCTGTCTAGGTGATGCATAGCAACGAGAGGGGAGAGTGTTGTCCACGTACCATCGTAGACCGAAAGGGAAGCATTATGATAACACGGTTGATGTAGTCGTACGTCTTCACGATCCGACCGATCCTAGCACCGAAGGTACGACACCTCCGTGATCTGCACACGTTCAGCTCGTTGATGTCCCACTAACTCTAGATCCAGCTGAGGTCGAGGGAGAGTTTCGTCAGCACGATGGCATGATGACGGTGATGATGAAGTTACCAACGTAGGGCTTCGCCTAAGCACTACAACGATATGACTGAGATGGAAATCTGTGGAGGGGGGCACCGCACACGGCTAAACAATCAACTTGTGTGTCTATGGGGTGCCCCTCCCCCGTATATAAAGGAGTGGAGGAGGGGAGGGCCGTCCCTCTCATGGCGCACCCAAGGGGGGGAGTCCTACTCCCAGTAGGAGTAGGTTTCCCCCCTTCCCTAGTTGGAGTAGGAGAAGAAGGAAGAGGGAGAGGGAGAGAAGGAAAGGGGGGCCGACCCCCCTCCCAATCTGGATTGGGCTTGGGGGGGCTCCCCCACCTTGGCCGCCTCCTCCTCTCTTCCACCATGGCCCATTAAGGCCCATTAACTCCCTGGGTGGTGATACATCTCCAACGTATCTATAATTTATGAAGTATTTATGCTATTATATTATCCATCTTGGATGTTTTATGGGCTTTACTATGCACTTTTATATTACTTTTGGGACTAACCTATTGACCTAGAGCCGAGTGCCACTTTCTGTTTTTCCCTTGTTTCAGTGTTTCGTAGAAAAGAAATATCAAACGGAGTCCAAACGGAATGAAACCTTCGGAAAAGTTATTTTTGGAAAGAAAGCAATACAAGAGACTTGGAGTGCACGTCAGGAAAGCAACGAGGCAAGCACGAGGCAGGGGGCACGCCCACCCCCCTGGGCGCGCCCTCCACCATCATGGGCCCCTCGTGGCTCCCCTGACGTATTTCTTCCTCCTATATATACCAATATACCCTAAAACATTCGGGGAACATAATAGATCGGGAGTTCCGCCGCCGCAAGCCTCTGAAGCCACCAAAAACCAATCGGGACCCTGATCCGGCACCCTGCCGGAGGGGGGAACCCTCACCGGTGGCCATCTTCATCATCCCGGCACTCTCCATGACAAGGAGGGAGTAGTTCACCCTCGGGGCTGAGGATATGTACCAGTAGCTATGTGTTTGATCTCTCTGTCTCTCGTGTTCTTCATGTGATTCGATCTTGATGTATCGCGAGCTTTGCTATTATAGTTGGATCTTATGTTGCTTCTCCCCCTCTATTCTCTTGTAATGGATTGAGTTTTCCCTTTGAAGTAATCTTATCGGATTGAGTCTTTGATGATTTGAGAACACTTGATGTATGTCTTGCCGTGTGTATCTGTGGTGACAATGGGATATCACGTGATTCACTTGATGTATGTTTTGGTGATCAACTTGCGGGTTCCGCCCATGAACCTATGCATAGGGGTTGGCACACGTTTTTGTCTTGACTCTCCGGTAGAAACTTTGGGGCACTCTTTTAAGTACTTTGTGTTGGTTGAAATAGATGAATTTGAGATTGTGTGATGCATATCGTATAATCATACCCACGGATACTTGAGGTGACATTGGAGTATCTAGGTGACATTAGGATTTTGGTTGATTTGTGTCTTAAGGTGTTATTCTAGTATGAACTCCATGATAGATTGAACGAAAAGAATAGCTTCGTGTTATTTTACTACGGACTCTTGAATAGATCGAGCAGAAAGAATAACTTTGAGGTGGTTTCGTACCCTACCATAATCTCTTCGTTTGTTCTCCGCTATTAGTGACTTTGGAGTGACTCTTTGTTGCATGTTGAGGGATAGTTATATGATCTAGTTATGTTATTATTGTTGAGAGAACTTGCACTAGTGAAAGTATGAACCCTAGGCCTTGTTTCTTAGCATTGCAACACCGTTTTCGGTCACTTTTATCATTAGTTACCTTGCTGTTTTTATATTTTCAGATTACAAAAACCTATATCTACCATCCATATTGCACTTGTATCACCATCTCTTCGCCGAATAGTGCACGTATACAAATAACCATTGTATTGGGTGTGTTGGGGACACAAGAGACTCTTTGTTATTTGGTTCTAGGGTTGCTTGAGAGAGACCATCTTCATCCTACGCCTCCCACAGATTGATAAACCTTAGGTCATCCACTTGAGGGAAATTTGCTACTGTCCTACAAACCTCTGCACTTGGAGGCCCAACAACGTCTACAAAAAGAAGGTTGTGTAGTAGACATCAAGCTCTTTTCTGGCGCCGTTGCCGGGGAGGCTAGGTAAGCGGCACTCACACCCCATCAACTAAGCTCTTTTCTAGCGTCGTTGCCGGGGAGGTGAGTGCTTGAAGGTATATCTTTAGATCTTGCAATCGAATCTTTTTGTTTCTTGTTTTAGCACTAGTTTAGTTTATAAAAGAAAACTACAAAAAATGGAATTGAGTTTGCCTCATACGCTTCATCTTTTTAATATCTTTCATGAGTACGATGGAAAGGAAAATTGTGCCAAAGTGTTAGAATAAGAATGCATTAAAATGTTTGGCACTAAATCTTTGAATGATGAGCATGATTGCAATGTTGTTAGTATGAACTCTTTGAATATCCATAGTACTAATGATGACTGCACTAGTCATGATGATAATGTCTCTTATAAATATGTCGACTTTTGTGGAGTGCATGGAGCTTGCAAGTACACACCAATTAGGGAAAATAGATTTTGCAAGAGGCATAAGTATTTGGAAACTAAATGGTTACAAGAAAGGCTAGAGGTTAGTGCCGAAAATTTAAAATATCTTAGCCATACTTGTGAACTTTGCAATGAACATGGTCATTTAAATATCAAATGCAAATTGTTTCATGATCGAATCGTGTCCAAAAATTGTGATGACTTGATTTCCCTTGCACATCATAATGAACTTAGTTTGCTTTTGGGTTATGAAGAAATGAAACATCAAACTAAGCTTATTCCAGAATATAACCTCGAGAAATTCCTCGATATTGATCTAGAAGAAATTTATATGTACTGTGCGATGAATTGCATTGAAAATCCTTATATTGCCAATTACGTAAAGAAAAGAAAACAAATAGAAGATGAAGAGAATACTAACGAAAGGGAAGAGACTTCCCAATATTCTCCTATTATTTCTTATGATGAATCAGGTAACGAGGAGGAGCCTTCTATTCAACCAATCTCATCAATAAGGAGCTCAAAAAAGAGGGTTGAACCCACACATGATGTGAAGAAGAAAAAGAAAAGACGGAGAATAAAAGATAGAAAGGTATCTCTCCCAAATAATGTTGCTCCTATTACTCATTGTGATGATGATAATTGCTATACTATTGGTGCTATCCATACTATTAATGATGAGAGTGATTATGCTTATGATATGAAAAGGCCCAAGCTTGGGGATGCTATGTTTGATGAAGATGATGTTTTTGAGAATATATTTGCTGCAATTAATGTTTTTCCCAAGCTTGGGGATGCTACATTTAATGAAGATGATATTTTTAGTCTCCCAAGTTTTGATATGCAAAGTTGTTATGATGATAGCATGCCTTCTACCTATGATGATTATATTGGTGAAAGTGGGTTTGGAAGAGTGTCAACTTTAGGAAGTAATGATCCCACTATTTTGGAGGATGTTGAATCATATAATATTTACGAAAGTGGATTTGGAGAGGTCATGAATTTATTTAGTGATGTATCCACTATCTTGGAAGAGGTTTCAATCGATTATGATGAGAACAAAGTTGCTACTTATGATGATTATTGTGATAAAACTTATGCTATAAAGAGTACTGATGATTATATTTATAAAACTTTTCATGATTATGATTACCCTTTTTCCGAACATTACTCATTTAATGTGGAAACAATTTATAGTATTCAAGTCTCTTATGATACTCCCACTATTCCGAATGAGAAGAATTTTGCTTATGTGGAGAGTAATAAAAATTCTATGCAAGTAGATCATAAAAGAATGGTTTAGGTGCTGGTTATATTGTTAAATTCATTCATGATGCCACTGAAAATTATTATGAGGGAGGAATATATGCTTGTAGGAGTTGCAATGATATCAAGTTTCCTCTCTATGTGCTTAAAGTTTTGAAGTTATGCTTGTTTTGCCTTCCTATGCTAGTTGATTATTGTTCCCATAAATTGTTTGCTCACAAAATCCCTATGCATAGGAAGTGGGTTAGACTTAAATGTGCTAGTCATATTCTTCATGATGCTCTCTTTATGTTTCAATTCTTATGTTTTATGTGAGCATCATTGAAATCATCATGACTAGGTAGGGGTGTTAAACGTTAGCGCTTGTTGGGAGGCAACCCAATTTTATTTTAGTTTCTTGTTTTTTGGTTCTGTTTAATAATAAATAACCCATCAAGATTCTGTTAAGATGTGGTTTTATGTTTTAATTAGTGTTTGTGCCAAGTAAGACCTATATGATCTTCTTGGATGATAGTTATTTGATCTTGCTGAAAATTCCAGAAACTTTTTGTTCACGAAAACAATTGTTAAAATCATAAGAACGTGATAAAATACTGATTACAATTGCAGAAGATGATTAAACAAATTGTCTAGGTCTTCCTATTTTGGTAGAATTTTTGGAGTTCCAGAAGTATACATTTGATACATATTACTACAATCTGTTCTGTTTTTGACAGATTCTGTTTTCTATGTGTTGTTTGCTTATTTTGATGAATCTATGACTAATATCGGAGGGTATGAACCATAGAGAAGTTGGAATACAGTAGATATTACACCAATATAAATAAAGAAGGAGTTCACAACAGTACCTAAGTGGTGGTTTTATTTTCTTATACTAACGGAGCTTACGAGTTTTCTGTTAAGTTTTGTGTTGTGAAGTTTTCGAGTTTTGGGTAAAGATTCGATGGACTATGGAATAAGGAGTGGAAAGAGCCTAAGCTTGGGGATGCCCAAGGCACCCCAAGGTAATATTCAAGGACAACCAAGAGCCTAAGCTTGGGGATGCCCCGGATGGCATCCCCTCTTTCGTCTTCATTCATCGGTAACTTTACTTGGAGCTATATTTTTATTCACCACATGATATGTGTTTTTCTTGGAGCATCATTTTATTTTCTTTAGCTTTGCTTGCTATTTGAATAAAATACCAAGATCTGAAATTCTTAAATGAGAGAGAGTCTTCACATAGCCATAATTATTTAACTACTCATTAATCTTCACTTATATCTTTTTGGAGTAGTTTGTCATTTACTCGTGTGCTTCACTTATATCCTATGAGTAACTAGTTGAATGAATTGAATATCATAAATATGAAATTATATATGTTTCATATGCTTATCCCATGGGGAGTAATGATTTTACATATAAGAAGTAGAGGTGGTAAATTTATTGAAGGTTAGCAAACATTGTATTAGCCACTTAAACAATTCATGATAGAATATTGAAGCAAGAGAGATTTCACATATAAATATACTATCCTAGACATCTTCTATGATTGTGAGCCCCGTTAATTATTTTCAAACCTGAGCAAATTAGTTGAAGTTGGACAAGGAAGACAACATAATGAGTTATGCTTGGGTATATTTGTATAGAAGTTATATTGTTTTGGATCCTCTAACAGGTGGTGCTTGCTATTTAGAATCCTTTGCTAGCCAAAAATATCTGTACTAAGCGGGAATACTGCTTGTGTGTCACGACCGGTTTTTCCAATAAAAATATTTATTGAAGAAACCAATCTCTCGGGTCCAGTATGAGAGAAAATCCCCCTCACTGGTAGACAAACTCTTGATACAATAAGCCAGTAGCATATAATACATTACAGGGGTTGAGCTAAGGGGGCTCAACAAATTATTACAAGCGCACCAATAATTATACATATTGGCGGACATAACACTACGGTGTGGTGGCATACTACTGACTCGAGGGTAAAGTGATGGTGGAATAACACAGTGGGGAGAGATTAACGTGACTCTCAAACTAGCATCTCGTCGAGCATCGAGGTGAGGCTCAATGAATTTATTCGGGTAGCGGAAGCGGATATAATACAGTGACCAACTCCAGGGTCGCACGAGACTGACTGGGACTCCTCTAGGCGTCGGAATCGCTATCGAACTCTTCATCCATGAGATCGCCTTCGTCAGCATCTGGCCAAATCAACAAGCCAGTGAGTACTTTGAAAGTACTCGCAAGACAGTTCGGACGTAAGATATAACAAATGCATGCATGAATGCGTCATGGTTAATTTACCAATGCATAATTGAAATATTAGCCGGCAAGGTAAATAAAAAGGGAATCGGCGGTAGTCCGCCTGAAATCCCAACAGTAAAAATAAAGGAAACCAATCGAGTGTCTGGAGTGACGCCACGAAAGGTGAACAAGAAAATAATGCGTATGCCACAGTCGGGCGTCTAAGCGACACCACAGAAAGGGCTTTAAAAGAAATGCCACAGCCGGGCGTCTGAGCGACACCACAGGAAGGGCTTTAAAAGAAATGCCACAGCCGGGCGTCTGAGCGACACCACAGAAAGGGCTTTAAAAAAATGCCACAGCCGGGCGTCTGAGCGACACCACAGAAAGGGCTTTAAAAGAAATGCCACAGCCGGGCGTCTGAGCGACACCACAGAAAGGGCTTTAAAAGAAATGCCACAGTCGGGCGTCTGAGCGACACCACAGAAAGGGCTTTAAAAGAAATGCCACAGCCGGGCGTCTGAGCGACACCACAGAAAGGGCTTTAAAAGAAATGCCACAGCCGGGCGTCTGAGCGACACCACAGAAAGGGCTTTAAAAGAAATGCCACAGCCGGGCGTCTGAGCGACACCACAGAAAGGGCTTTACTGTCAAGGTAATAATGATCATAAGGAGTATTCCACTCTTGAAAATAAACGGGTTAGTCCATTCACAGGATTAACTATTTAACCGGACTTAGCACTCATGTGTCCCACCGGATAATCTGTCACCAAAACCGGCACTTGTTAGTTAGCACGGAACTTGGATATGGATAAGATAAATTGAAGATTTATGACTCTGCATAGTTTGTACAAAAAAATTTCCCACAGTTAATGGATTTTCGTAGTCACGAAGACTAGTTCCATTTACGGTATTTCAGAAGAAAACACAGCTAACCGGTACACACCCATCCAACCTCTCGATGCCGGAATCACCCTAGGCATCGTCCAAGAAAAACTTTTGAGACGGGGAGATCACAATCTCGAATAGCATGGGATCAAATTTATATACGCGCGCTCTAAGGGGTTCCCCCCTCTCGGTCCCAACCGGAAACACCCATGCCCCCTGACCGAATGACTGGCTTTAATCCAGGGCCATGGAACCATCATCCCGGCCTCTCCTTTTTGGTGTGTACCAGGAAAGTGGTTTGCAACTTACTAAACCATATCTCTTGCGAGACACATGTGGTAGTACAGGGAAGGGAATTGGATAGGAACCAAACCGATACGGGTTGGTACCGAAGTTAACTTGCATGGCATAAGACTGGCATGCTACAACACTGCCATCTTACCCATCTTTTTGCCAACACATGGCCTTGCATACTCACATCCAACAATGTGTGGATCATCGAACTTACTTGCATCAACAATGCATGATAAACACGTTCATCGGTATGTTCACAACATGCCATGAAGCTAACTAAATGCAAAACATGCCAAGACACTCATCATATCAAAAGTTCAAACATGCTTGCCTGCTTCAGAATAGTCGGAGCCTAGCTCGGTGAAGTTCGCGGCCCCGTCACCTTCTTCGGTATCTACGGTATAGAGAAAACATACGCGCTAACGTGAATACCGAGAGGTGCAGAAAAAGTATTGCCAATATTTTTCAAATAAATCTGATAAAAAACTAGACAAAATTTTGAAGAGAACAGAAAAAGAATCACTCAAAAATATGCTCCTGTTAAAAAGATATAAAGGTTTTTTTCCAGGGACCTATCTGTAATGAAACAAAAACTTCCTAGGGTTTTTATTATAAAAATAGAAAACGTTTCGATAGCAACTACGCCGGCCCAGAGGGAAAGCGTATTCTGGCAAAAGACGTTTTCAGAAAACGATTCGTTTAAAATGAGCTGAGAGGCTGACAGGCGGGTCCCACCCGTCAGGTTTAAATTCAAAAGAGGCGGGTCGGGGCTCGCTGGCGCCCGAGAGCCGCGGTGGTCGCCGGCGGCGATCCACGGCGAGGTAGGGAGATCGGAGAGTACCAACGTGTTCAGGGCGCCATACCGCGTCGATTGGTGGTGGTGGTGGTCGCCGGTGAGCACCACGTCGATGGTGGCTCCTGCTCCGGCGGACGGCGATTCGGGTGGTCGTGGACCTTGCCGGAGAGGGCTGAAATGATCAAATTGACGAGGGGGTTAGTGTACTAGGTGTGGAAAAAGGCTGCAGACGGGATTTGGGCGCTGGAGATGGCCTCACCATAGTGAACGCTGCTGGAGCCCGAGGCGGACGGAGGTGGCCGGAGTCGAGGAAGAAGGGCTCCTCGAGGCCCCTCTAGTGGCCAGGCAGGGTGTAGTGAGGTGGTGGAGGTGGTGCGTGCTCGAGGGTGAGCTCGGGGTCTCCTTTTATAGGCGATCCGAGGCGGTGGCCGTGAACGGAGTTCTCTAGCGATGGATTACGGCGGTGCAGAGCTTGGTCGGGGAGTTTAGGGGGATGGCCACCAACATGGAGGTCCACTAGCTCCACTTCGACGCTCAACGGACTGGGATTAGAAGCTTAGGGCAGTTTTGGTCGGAACGGGACGGCGCGGGTCCGCCGGCGGCAGAGAGCGCGTCCAGTGCTTGTCGGGCCACGGCGATGGTGCAGCGGGGCTGCGCTGGCATGCATGAGCCACGCGTAGGGCTAGGAAGCAAAGGGCGGCGCGGAACGGCGTTGCAAGGCTGGGGCTGCCACTGTTGGCCGCCACGGGTGGCGCTGCCGCCGCAGCAGACGCCGGCGCGGTCGGGCCAGGGAGTCCCCGACGCCAGGAACCAGCCAAGTGCGCGTGCGGCGCTACGGACAGCGAGGAGGGGCTGCGCGCGTCGCGCCATGGCGCACTGGCGACGCGTGACTGAACCTGACGAGAGGAAACGACACTGAATCTCTGAAACTCTGAATTTGCAAAGAAACAGTGCTGGCCAGGTGTTCGACAGAATGATATTGGCTTGCAGGGATTTTTCCTTGAGCTAAAACTGGTTGGAGTGGTCTCTCATTGCACCAGTAGGTTGCCTGAATTTTGGTGGAATTTTTGGGGAAGTGTAGATATGAATTTCACCAAATTTGGCAAATCTGGTCCAAACTTGCAGGGAGTGAAATTTGAAAAAATTGAAAAGGAGAAGAGTGGATCAAGATGGTTCTGGGTTGTGGGTACAAAGGACTAGTCAGTAGAGTTGGTTTGATATCCAAATACAAATCCTATAATGTACTTGCTTTGAAAATGGTTCAGGCTCAAAATAATTGACAGAAAATATTTGAGAGGAGAAATAATCAAAATAAAATCCAAACTTGTCTGGACTTGTTGGGGCAGAGAACTTAGATTGATAACAAGGAGGAGAGGAGGTTTTGGAGTGGTTTTACCATATGGGAGAAAATACAAGGTCACGGGTGGTTATCAATAGAATGAAAATCCCAAATTTTCATAGAGTTTTTCTTTTAAAAAGAAAAGATTAAACTCCCAAAAATAAATTTGGGGAAGGGAACCAATAGAGGAGAAGTTTTAAAAGATCAAACCCAAGGTTTGATGAAGGAAACAGAAATAACAATCCTAGCCAAAGAAAAAGATTTTTAAGAGGATGGTTTTTCTAAAAATGTTAAAAATGCCTCATTTCACAAAAGAAAAACCAGCAAGGTTTTTGCTAAAAACCAAATAAAATTTTTGGAGTGTCACATTGTGCATCCAAATTCCTTGAACCAAGTTTCTTCCATGAGTGTCCACCATATCTACCTATATGCGGTATTTACCTGCCGTTCCAAGTAAATTTGCATGTGCCCAACTCTAAACCTTCAAATAATAATCTGTTTTGTATGCCCGAATCGCTCATGTAGCGACTAGGGGTTGTTAGTATCTTCCATGCTAGGTGGGTTATTCTCAAGATGAGTGGACTTCGTTCATCATTCACGAGAAAAATGGCTGGTAACTGGGATGCCCAGTCCCATGATCAAAATATCGAAATCAAATAAAAAATAATTGCAAACAAAACTCCCCCAGGATTGATGTTAGTTGAAGGCACCCGTTGTTTCGGGCAAGCCATGGATTGATGATTGTTGGTGAAGAGGGAGTAAAAATCTTCACCTTTCTGTTTGGGAACCGCCTATAATGTATGTAGTATGGAAGATATTGGGAACTCTTGGTCGTTATGTTGACAATGAAAGCATACCTGTCAAAATTATATTCTTCTCTGTTTTTGCTTCGAGCTCTGGCACCTCTGCAAATCCCTGCTTCCCTTTGCGAAGGGCCTATATTTTACTTTTATGCAAGAGTCAGTAGTATTCCTTCTCATTCCAACCTACTCTTTAGTTGGCAAGCATCATATGATGGAAAGATCTAAGCATATATGGCCATTCAAATATATTTGATCATAAATTATTATTGTTGACAATTATCTATATGATAAATAAGTTGGGAGGCGAACATTAAGCCCCTATCTTTCTCTGTGTTCGATGAATGCTATTTGTTCTAAAAATATGCTTTTGAGTGGTAGTAATCATGGAAGACTATATGATAGTTGAGTATGTGAAGTTTGCTGAATCAAAGCTCTGACATAGACTCTTCCTGAAAATAAGATGAATTGTAATTGTTTGATGACTAATAACACGGTTTGTTAGTTTTCAAGAAGTTTGTGATCTATGCTTTAACATGTTAATAGTTTGTTACTTGTTCATGAAAAGTTCTATGAGTTGAACTACTATTATGACATATAATGATGCTAGAAAAGGTGATTGAAATTATCATTGATAAAACTTATGCACCTGCTAGCATTCAAACTTCATAAGTTATTTCTTTTATCATTTACCTACTCGAGGATGAGCATGAATTAAGCTTGGGGATGCTGATACGTCTCTAACGTATCTATAATTTATGAAGTATTCATGCTATTACATTATCCATCTTGGATGTTTTATGGGCTTTACTATGCACTTTTATATTACTTTTGGGACTAACCTATTGACCCAGAGCCCAGTGCCAGTTTCTGTTTTTTCCCTTGTTATAGTGTTTCCCAGAAAAGGAATATCAAACGGAGTCCAAACCTCCCCCCTGGGCGCGCCCTCCACCCTCGTGGGCCCCTTGTGGCTCCCCTGACGTATTTCTTCCTCCTATATATACCAATATACCCTAAAACCTTCGGGGAACAGAATAGATCAGGAGTTCCGCCGCCACAAGCCTCTGTAGCCACCAAAAACCAATCGGGACCCTGTTCCGGCACCCTGCCGGAGGGGGGAACCCTCACCGGTGGCCATCTTCATTTTCCCGGCGCTCTCCATGATGAGGAGGGAGTAGTTCACCCTCGGGGCTGATGTGTTTGATCTCTCTCTCTCTCTCTCTCGTGTTCTTGAGGTGATTAGATCTTGATGTATCGCGAGCTTTGCTATTATAGTTGGATCTTATGTTGCTTCTCCCCCTCTACTCTCTTGTAATGGATTGAATTTTCCCTTTGAAGTAATCTTATCGGATTGAGTGTTTGATGATTTGAGAACACTTGATGTATGTCTTGCCGTGCATATCTGTGGTGACAATGGGATATCATGTGATTCACTTGATGTAGGTTTTCGTGATCAACTTGCGGGTTCCGCCCATGAACCTATGCATAGGGGTTGGCACACGTTTTCGTCTTGACTCTCTGATACGTCCATTTTGCATCATGCTTTTATATCGATATTTATTGCATTATGGGTTGTTATTTCACGTTATGTCACAATACTTATGGGTATGCTCTCTTATTTTACAAGGTTTACATGAAGAGAGAGAATGACGGCAGCTGGAATTCTGGGCTAGAAAAGGAGCAAATATTAGAGACCTATTCTGCGCAACTCCAAAAGTCCTGAAACTCCATGGAATATCATAAAATAAATAAAGAAAAGTCATTGCCAAAGATGAAGGCCAGTGGGCCCACACCCTGCTCACGAGGGTGGGGGCGCGCCCCCCTACCTCGTGGGCCCCTGGTGGTTCTCCGACGCCCATCTCTCCTATATGAAGTCTTTCGTCGAAAAAAAACAAAAAGCAACCTTCCGGGACGAGACTCCGCCGCCACGAGGCGGAACCTTGGCGGAACCAATCTAGAGCTGCGGCAGAGCTGTTCTGCCGGGGATACTTCCCTCCGGGAGGGGGAAATCATCACCATCGTCATCACCAACGCTCCTCTCATCGGGAGAGGGCAATCTCCATCAACATCTTCACCAGCACCATCTCATCTCCAAACCCTAGTTCATCTCTTGTATCCAATTCTTGTCTCCAAGTCCGGGATTGGTGCTAGTAGGTTGCTAGTAGTGTTGATTACTCCTTGTAGTTGATCCTAGTTGGTTTATTTGGTGGAAGATCATATGTTCAGATCCTTTATGCATATTATTACCCCTCTGATTATGAACATGAATATGCTTTGTGAGTAGTTACGTTTGTTCCTGAGGACACGGGAGAAGTCTTGCTATTAGTAGTCATGTGAATTTGGTATTCGTTCGATATTTTGATGAGATGTATGTTGTCTAGCCTCTAGTGGTGTTATGTGAACGTCGACTACATAACACTTCACCATTATTTGGGCCTAGAGGAAGGCATTGGGAAGTAATAAGTAGATGATGGGTTGCTAGAGTGACATAAGCTTAAACCCTAGTTTATGCGTTGCTTCGTAAGGGGCTGATTTGGATCCATATGTTTCATGCTACGGTTAGGTTTACCTTAATACTTTTGTTGCAGTTGCGGATGCTTGCAATAGAGGTTAATCATAAGTGGGATGCTTGTTCAAGTAAGAAAAACACCCAAGCACCGGTCCACCCACATATCAAACTATCAAAGTACCAAACGCGAATCATATGAACGTGATGAAAACTAGCTTGACGATATTCCCATGTGTCCTCGAGAGTGCTTTTCCTTATATAAGAGTTTGTTCCGGCTTGTCCTTTGCTACAAAAAGGATTAGGCCACCTTGCTGCACTTTATTTACTTTTGTTACTTGTTGCTCGTTACAATTTATCTTGTCACAAAACTATCTGTTAGCACTTATTTTAGTACTTGCAGAGAATACCTTGCTGAAAACCGCTTATCATTTCCTTCTGCTCCTCGTTGGGTTTGACACTCTTACTTATCGAAAGGACTATGATAGATCCCCTATACTTGTGGGTCATCAAGACTCTTTTCTGGCGCCGTTGCCCGGGAGTGAAGCGCCTTTGGTAGGTGGAACTTGGTAAGGAAAAATTTATATAGTGTGCTGAAATTTACTGTCACTTGTTACTATGGAAAGTAATCCTCTGAGGGGCTTGTTCAGGGTATCTTCACCCCATCCAGTAGAGCAAAGAGTTTCTCCTCAACCTACTGAACCTATTGAAAATGAAACTTCTTTTGAATTTCCTTCGGGCATGATGGAAAAACTGCTAGCTAATCCTTTTACAGGAGATGGAACAAAGCATCCTGATGAGCACTTAATATATGTGGATGAAGTTTGTGGATTATTTAAGCTTGCAGGTATATCCGATGATGTTTCTAAGAAGAAGGTCTTCCCTTTATCTTTGAAGGGAGACGCATTGACATGGTATAGGCTATGTGATGATACGAGATCATGGAACTATAAAAGATTGAAATTGGAATTTCATCAAAAGTATTACCCTATGTATCTTGTTCATCGTGATCGCAATTATATATATAATTTTTGGCCTCGCGAAGGAGAAAGCATCGATCAAGCTTGGGGGAGGCTTAAATCAATGTTATATTCATGCCCCAATCATGATCTCTCAAGAGTGACAATTATTCAAAAAAATTATGCTCATCTTTCTGAAAATAATCGCACCATGCTCGATACTTCTTGTGCTGGCTCTTTTATGATGAAGACTATTGAATTTAGATGGGATTTATTGGATAAATTAAACGCAACTCTGAAGATTGGGATCTCGACGAAGGTAAGGAGTCAGGTATGACACCTAAGTTTGATTGTGTTAAATCTTTTATGGATACCAATATTTTCCGTAAGTTTAGCACTAAATATGGACTTGACTCTGAGATAATAGCTTCTTTCTGTGAATCTTTTGCTACTTATGTTGATCTCCCCAAGGAGAAGTGGTTTAAATATCATCCTGCCATAGAAGTAAAAGTAGCTGCACCTATTAAAGTTGAAGAAAAGACTGTCACTTATAATGATCCTATTGTTCCTACTTCTTATGTTGAGAAACCATCTTTCCCTGTTAGAATAAAGGATCGTGCTAAAGCTTCAACTGTGGTTCGTAAAAGCAATATTAGAACTTATACACCCCCTGAGCAAGTTAAAGTAGAACCTAATATTGCTATTGTTAAATATCTCTTGTCTGATAATATTGATGGGCATGTTATTCAGTTCTGCGGTGAAACTGCTAGAATTGATAAACCTTGTGCTAAAGATCAACATAGACCTGTGGTAGGCGTGCCTGTTATTTCCGTTAAAATAGGAGATCATTGTTATCATGGCTTATGTGATATGGGTGCTAGTGCTAGTGCAATACTCATTGATTTATACAAAGAAATTATGCATGATATTGCACCTATTGAGTTAGAAGAAATTGATGTCACAATTAAACTTGCCAATAGGGATACTATATCACCAGTGGGAATTGTTAGAGATGTTGAAGTCTTGTGTGGGAAAACTAAATATCCATTTGATTTTCTTGTTCTTGGTTCCCCACAAGATAGCTTTTGTCCCATTATATTTGGTAGACCCTTCCTGAACACTGTTAATGCTAGGATAGACTGCGAAAAGAATGTTGTTACTATTGGTTTGGATGATATGATTCATGAGTTTAATTTCTCTAAATTCAGTAAACGACATCGTGAGGAAGAATTGCCTAGTAAGGATGATATTATTGGTCTTGCTTCTATTGCTGTACCTCCTAGTGATCCTTTAGAACATTATTTGCTAGACCATGAAAATGATATGTTCATGAATGAAAGAAGGGAAATAGATGAAGTATTCTTTAAACAGGAACCTATTTTGAAACACAATTTGCCTGTTGAAATCCTAGGGGATCCTCCTCCACCCAAGGGTGATCCCGTGTTTGAGCTTAAATTGTTGCCTGATAATCTTAAATATGCTTATCTTGATAAAAAGAAGATATATCCTGTTATTATTAGTGCTAACCTTTCAGAGCATGAAGAAGAAAGATTATTGGAAACTCTGAAGAAGCATCGTGCCGCTATTGGATATACTCTTGATGATCTTAAGGGCACTAGTCCCACTCTATGTCAACATAAAATAAATTTGGAAGCAGATGCCAAACCAGTTCGTGATCCTCAACGACGTCTGAATCCTAAAATGAAAGAAGTGGCAAGAAAAGAAATACTCAAGCTTTAGGAGGCAGGTATAATTTATCCCATTGCTGATAGTCAGTGGGTAAGTCCTGTCCATTGTGTCCCTAAGAAGGGAGGTATTAATGTTGTCCCTAATGATAAAGATGAATTGATCACGCAAAGAATTGTTACAGGTTATATGATGGTAATTGATTTCCGCAAATTAAATAAGGCTACTAAGAAAGATCATTACCCCTTACCTTTTATTGATCAAATGCTAGAAAGATTATGCAAACATACACATTATTGCTTTCTAGATGGTTATTCTGGTTTCTCTCAAATACCTGTGTCGGCTAAAGATCAATCAAAGACTACTTTTACATGCCCTTTTGGTACTTTTACTTATAGACGTATGCCTTTTGGTTTATGTAATGCACCTGCTACCTTTCAAAGATGCATGGTGGCTATATTCTCTGACTTTTGTGAAAAGATTTGTGAGGTTTTCATGGACGAATTTTCCGTCTATGGTTCCTCTTTTGATGATTGCTTGAGCAATCTTGATCGAGTTTTGCAGAGATGTGAAGAAACTAATCTTGTATTGAATTGGGAAAAGTGCCACTTTATGGTAAATGAGGGTATTGTCTTGGGGCATAAAGTTTCTGAAAGAGGCATTGAAGTTGATAAAGCCAAGGTTGATGCTATTGAAAAGATGCCATGTCCCAAGGACATCAAAGGTATAAGAAGTTTCCTTGGTCACGCCGGATTTTATAGGAGGTTCATTAAGGATTTCTCAAAAGTTTCTCGGCCTCTGACTAATTTATTGCAAAAAGATATACCATTTGTCTTTGATGATGATTGTGTAGAAGCATTTGAAATACTTAAGAAAGCATTAGTCTCTACACCTGTTGTTCAGCCACCTGATTGGAACTTACCCTTTGAAATTATGTGCGATGCTAGTGATTATGCTGTAGGAGTTGTTCTAGGGCAAAGAGTTGATAAGAAATTAAATGTTATCCATTATGCTAGTAAGACTCTAGACAATGCTCAAAGAAATTATGCTACTACCGAAAAGGAACTTTTAGCAGTTGTATTTGCTTGTAATAAGTTCAGACCCTATATTGTTGATTCTAAAGTAACTATTCACACTGATCATGCTGCTATTAAATATCTTATGGAAAAGAAAGATGCTAAACCTAGACTTATTAGATGGGTTCTCTTGCTACAAGAATTTGATTTGCATATTGTTGATAGAAAAGGAGCTGAGAACCCCGTTGCAGACAACTTATCTAGGTTACAGAATGTTCTTGATGACCCACTACCTATTGATGATAGCTTTCCTGATGAACAATTAAATGTCATAAGTACCTCTCATAGTACTCCATGGTATGCTGATTATGCTAATTACATAGTTGCTAAATTCATACCACCTAGCTTCACATACCAACAAAAGAGAAAGTTTTTCTATGATTTGAGACATTACTTTTGGGATGACCCACATCTTTATAAAGAAGGAGTAGATGGTGTTATTAGACGTTGTGTACCTGAGCATGAACAGGAACAGATCCTATGCAAGTGCCACTCCGAAGCTTATGGAGGACACCACACTAGAGATAGAACTGCACATAAGGTATTGCAATCCGGCTTTTATTGGCCTACTCTCTTCAAGGATTCCCGTAAGTTTGTGTTGTCTTGCGATGAATGCCAAAGAATTGGTAATATTAGTAGACGTCAAGAAATGCCTATGAATTATTCACTTGTTATTGAACCATTCGATGTTTGGGGCTTTGTTATATGGGACCTTTTCCTGCCTCTAATGGATATACACATATTTTAGTTGTTGTTGATTACATTACTAAGTGGGTAGAAGCTATTCCAACTAGTAGTGTTGATCATAAAACTTCTATTAAAATGCTTAAGGAAGTTATTTTTCCGAGGTTTGGAGTCCCTAGATATTTAATGACTGATGGTGGTTCACATTTTATTCACGGTGCTTTTCGTAAAATGCTTGCTAAATATGATGTTAATCATAGAATTGCATCTCCTTATCACCCACAGTCTAGTGGTCAAGTAGAATTAAGTAATAGAGAACTCAAATTAATTTTGCAAAATACTGTCAATAGGTCTAGAAAGAATTGGTCCAAGAAACTTGATGATGCATTATGGGCATATAGAACTGCATATAAGAATCCTATGGGTATGTCTCCGTATAAAATGGTTTATGGAAAAGCATGTCACTTACCTCTCGAACTAGAACATAAGGCATATTGGGCTATCAAAGAGCTCAACTACGATTTCAAACTTGCCGGTGATAAGAGGTTATTTGATATTTGCTCACTTGATGAATGGAGAACCCAAGCTTATGAAAATGCCAAGTTGTTTAAAGAAAAAGTTAAAAGATGGCATGACAAAAGGATACAAAAGCGTGAGTTTAACGTAGGTGATTATGTATTGCTATACAACTCTCATTTAAGATTTTTTGCAGGAAAACTTCTCTCTAAATGGGAAGGCCCCTACGTTATCGAGGAGGTCTATCATTCTGGTGCCATAAAAATCAACAACTTCGAAGGCACAAATCCGAAGGTAGTAAACGGTCAAAGAATTAAACATTATATCTCAGGTAATCCCATAAATGTTGAAACCAATATTATTGAAACCGTAACCCCGGAGGAATACATAAGAGACACTTTCCAGACTGTTTCAGACTTTGAAAAGGAATAGGTATGTGGTACGGTAAGTAAACCGACTCCGAAACAATTTTAAGGCAATATTTCTCCATTTTGGAATATTTAGAAAAATAGAAAAATAAGTAGCAGTCCGGGAAGGACACGAGGGCCCCACGAGGGTGGTGGGCACGCCCTACCCCCCTGGGTGTGCCCCCTACCTCGTGAGCACCTCGTGTGCCTTTCGGACTCCGTTTTCTTGCACGATATGTATTTTGGTCGGTAAAAATTCACTATATATTCTCCCGTAGGTTTTGACTCCCGTATCACACAATCCTCTGTTCTTGTTTCGAGCTATTTTTCTGACAGATCTAGATCATCATGACGTCCCCAAGTGCTTCCAAGGACAAGTTCTTCGAGAAGGTAATCAACCCTTACCTCGCGGAGGTGCTGCGACACCCTCAAACCATTGAGATGCGTGATGGGTTGCTGCACATCCGCGATGCTGAGGGACCAAAGGGAACCGAAAGCGTGGAGGCGAGGCTCGAAGCAATGGAGCAACAAGTTTTCAAGTGCCAGGGGATGGTGGAGCGTGGAATCAACGCTAGCCACACGATGCTCACGGAGTTCACCAACAACTACGAGCTGGATGCCAAGAACACTGAGGAGGCCATCTTCAAGCTACATGAGAAGATCGAGCACCTCCAAGCCCAAATCTATGACCTGCAAAATCAAAACTGTGAGTATGAATATATATTCAAAAGGATGAGTTTGGCTGCAGATTTGAGGATTCCGGAGACTCGATCATCCTTCTATGATGGTGAGCCTATGCCATGGAAGGTGGACGACAAGCCCGCATCATCAACAACACTTCCACCTTCTTCGCCAACAAAGGAGACATAATCACATGGGTATGGGCACTCCCCTTGGCAACTGCCAAGCTTGGGGGAGGTGCCCCGGTATCGTATCACCATCACAACTCCTATCTTTACCATTTTTCTTAGTTCGGTCCTTTTAGTAGTATTTTGATCTACTAGAATAAAGTTGATGGCATGATCTAGTTTTGAGTTTTGCTTTGTGATCTCTCTATGTAATCGAGGTCGTGAGCTATATAATAAAGATTAGTATTGAGTCAAGGGCTTGATTATTTTGCCATGATCTTGAGTGAATAAAAGAAAAGAAGAAAAAGAATAAAAAGAAACAAAGAGCTCATATTGATCTTATCGAGAGTAATGACTTCACATAGAAAGAGTATGATGTTTAAAAGTTGTTGGGAGTTGGCAGACATAGCTTTGGTCATCGTTGCAATTAATAGGAAGTAATAAGGAAAGAGAGGTTTCACATATAGATATATTATCATTGACATCCTTTATGATTGGGAGCACTCATTAAAATATGACATGCTAAAGAGTTGATGTTGGACAAGGAAGACAACGTGATGAGTTATGTTTTCTTATATCTGAGATAAAGTATGTTGTCATGGATCCTCTAACATGTTGAGCTTGCCTTTCCCCCTCATGCTAGCCAAATTCTCGGCACCAAGTAGAGATACTACTTGTGCTTCCAAATACCCTTAAACCAGTTTTGCCATGAGAGTCCACCAAATCTACCTATGGATTGAGTAAGATCCTTCAAGTAAGTTGTCATTGGTGCAAAGCAATAAAAATTGCTCTAAATATGTATGATTGATTGGTGTGGGAGAAATAAGCTTTATACGATCTTGTGATGTGGAAGTAATAAAAGCGACGGACTGCATAATAAAGGTTCATATCACAAGGGGCAATATAAAGTGACGTTCTTTCGCATTGAGATTTTGTGCATCCAACCATAAAAGCGCATGGCAACCTCTGCTTCCCTCTGCGAAGGGCCTATCTTTTATTATTTTCTTCTACCTTATGCAAGAGTCATGGTGATCTTCACCTTTCCTTTTTCATTTTATCCTTTGGCAAGCACAGCATGTTGGAAAGAACATGATATATATATATATATATATATATATATATATATATATATATATATATATATATATATATATATATATATATATATATATATATATATATATCTAATTGGATGTAGGGGAGCATGAGTTATTATTGTTGACATTACCCTTGAGGTAAATGGTTGTGGGGCAAAACTATAAGCCCCTATCTTTCTCTGTGTCCGATTAAAACTCCATAACCACAAGTATTGCGTGAGTGTTAGCAATTATGAAGGACTAGATGATAGTTGAGTATGTGGACTTGCTTTTTAGCTCTGACATAGACTCTTTCCGATGTTATGATAAATTGCAATTGCTTCAATGACTGAGGTTATAGTTTGTTGGTTCTCAATAAGGTTTCTGATTCATACTTTTGCATTGTGAATAGATCATCACTTGAACATAAGTAATCATATGACAAAATCTATATATGTTGTTGTTATGAGAATAATCATCATGCCTTCATGTCCGTATTTTATTTTTTATCGACGCCTCTACCTCTAAACATGGGGACATATTTATTGTTATCGGCTTTTCGCTTGAGGACAAGCGAGGTCTAAGCTTGGGGGAGTTGATACGTCCATTTTGCATCATGCTTTTATATCGATATTTATGGCATTATGGGCTGTTATTTCACGTTATGTCACAATACTTATGGGTATTCTCTCTTATTTACAAGGTTTACATGAAGAGAGAGAATGCCGGCAGCTGGAATTCTGGGCTGGAAAAGGAGCAAATATTAGAGACCTATTTTGTGCAACTCCAAAAGTCCTGAAACTCCATGGAATATCTTAAAATAAATAAAGAAAAATCGTTGCCAAAGATGAAGGCCAGGGGGCCCACACCCTGCTCACGAGGGTGGGGGGCGCGCCCCCCTACCTCGTGGGCCCCCTGGTGGTTCTCCGACTATATGAAGTCTTTCGTCAAGAAAAAAACAAAAAGCAACCTTTCGGGACGAGACTCCGCCGCCACGAGGCGGAACCTTGGCGGAACCAATCTAGAGCTCCGGCAGAGCTGTTCTGCCGGGGATACTTCCCTCTGGGAGGGGGAAATCATCGCCATCGTCATCACCAATGCTCCTCTCATGGGGAGAGGGCAATCTCCATTAACATCTTCACCAGCACCATCTCATCTCCAAACCCTAGTTCATCTCTTGTAACCAATTCTTGTCTCCAAGTCCGGGATTGGTGCTAGTAGGTTGCTAGTAGTGTTGATTACTCCTTGTAGTTGATGCTAGTTGGTTTATTTGGTGGAAGATCATATGTTCAGATCCTTTATGCATATTATTACCCCTCTGATTATGAACATGAATATGCTTTGTGAGTAGTTACGTTTGTTCCTGAGGACACGGGAGAAGTCTTGCTATTAGTAGTCATGTGAATTTGGTATTCGTTCGATATTTTGATGAGATGTATGTTGTCTAGCCTCTAGTGGTGTTATGTGAACGTCGACTACATAACACTTCACCATTATTTGGGCCTAGAGGAAGGCATTGGGAAGTAATAAGTAGATGATGGGTTGCTAGAGTGACATAAGCTTAAACCCTAGTTTATGCGTTGCTTCGTAAGGGGCTGATTTGGATCCATATGTTTCATGCTATGGTTAGGTTTACCTTAATACTTTTGTTGTAGTTGCGGATGCTTGCAATAGAGGTTAATCATAAGTGGGATGCTTGTTCAAGTAAGAACAACACCCAAGCACCGGTCCACCCACATATCAAATTATCAAAGTACCGAACGCGAATCATATGAACGTGATGCAAACTAGCTTGACGATATTCCCATGTGTCCTCGAGAGTGCTTTTCCTTATATAAGAGTTTGTTCCGGCTTGTCCTTTGCTACAAAAAGGATTGGGCCACCTTGCTGCACTTTATTTACTTTTGTTACTTGTTGCTCGTTACAATTTATCTTGTCACAAAACTATCTGTTAGCACTTATTTCAGTACTTGTAGAGAATACCTTGCTGAAAACCGCTTATCATTTCCTTCTGCTCCTCATTGGGTTCGACACTCTTACTTATCGAAAGGACTACAATAGATCCCCTATACTTGTGGGTCATCACTCTCCGGTAGAAACTTTGTGGCACTCTTTGAAGTACTTTGTGTTGGTTGAAATAGATGAATTTGAGATTGTGTGATGCATATCGTATAATCATACCCACGGATACTTGAGATGACATTGGAGTATCTAGGTGACATTAGGGTTTTGGTTGATTTGTGTCTTAAGGTGTTATTCTAGTATGGACTCTATGATAGATTGAATGGAAAGAATAGCTTCGTGTTATTTTACTACGGACTCTTGAATAGATCGAGCAGAAATAATAACTTTGAGGTGGTTTCGTACCCTACCATAGTCTCTTCGTTTGTTCTCCGCTATTAGTGACTTTGGAGTGACTCTTTGTTGCATGTTGAGGGATAGTTATATGATCCAGTTATGTTATTATTGTTGAGAGAACTTGCACTAGTGAAAGTATGAACCCTAGGCCTTGTTTCTTAGCATTGCAACACCGTTTTTGGTCACTTTTATCATTAGTTACCTTGCTGTTTTTATATTTTCAGACTACAAAAACCTATATCTACCATCCATATTGCACTTGTATCACCATCTCTTCGCCGAATAGTGCACGTATACAAATAACCATTGTATTGGGTGTGTTGGGGACACAAGAGACTCTTTGTTATTTGGTTGCAGGGTTGATTGAGAGAGACCATCTTCATCCTACGCCTCCCACGGATTGATAAACCTTAGTTCATCCACTTGAGGGAAATTTGCTACTGTCCTACAAACCTCTGCACTTGGAGGCCCAACAACGTCTACAAAAAGAAGGTTGTGTAGTAGACATCAGGGGGTTCCAGTAACCCCCCGGTACTCCAGTAAATGCCCGAACTCATCCGGAACCATTCCGTTGTCCAAACATAGCCTTCCAATATATCGATCTTCATGTCTCGACCATTTCGAGACTCCTCGTCATGTCCGTGATCACATCCGGGACTCCGAACAACCTTTGGTACATCAAAACACATAAACTTATAATACCGATCGTCATCGAACGTTAAGCGTGCGGACCCTACGAGTTCGAGAACTATGTAGACATGACCGAGACTCATCTCCGGTCAATAACCAATAGCGGAACCTGGATGCTCATATTGGTTCCTACATATTCTATGAAGATATTTATCTGTCAAACCGCAAAACAACATACGTTGTTCACTTTGTCATCGGTATGTTACTTGCCCGAGATTTGATCGTCGGTATCTTAATACCTAGTTCAATCTCGTTACCGGCAAGTCTCTTTACTCGTTCCGTAATGCATCATCACGTAACTAACTCATTAGTCACATTGCTTTCATGGCTTATAGTGATGAGCATTACCGAGTGGGCCCAAAGATACCTCTCTGACAATCGGGGTGACAAATCCTAATCTCGATCTATGCCAACTCAACAAACACCATCGGAGACACCTGTAGAGCATCTTTATAATCACCCAGTTATGCTGTGACATTTGATAGCACGCTAAGTGTTCCTCCGGTATTCGGGAGTTGCATTATCTCATAGTCATAGGAACATGTATAAGTTATGGAGGAAGCAATAGCAACAAACTAAACGATCATCGTGCTAAGCTAACGGATGGGTCAAGTCAATCACATCACTCTCTAATGATGTGATCCCGTTCATCAAATGACAACTCATGTCTATGGCTAGGAAACTTAACCATCTTTGATTAACGAGCTAGTCAAGTAGAGGCATACTAGTGACATTTTGTTTGTCTATATATTCACGCATGTATTAAGTTTCCGGTTAATACAATTCTAGCATGAATAATAAACATTTATCATGATATAAGGAAATATAAATAACAACTTTATTATTGCCTCTAGGGCATATTTCCTATAAGTTGTCGTACCAAGAAAATGGCTTCCATGGTCGACGTCCCAGCATGAAGCGAAACTGATTTTTGGTCACGCTTGTCATTCTTCTTAAGCGGTGCTAAATGACTCTCTCCCATAGCTTCATTGTATGGCTCATCAGCTTAATTTCACGGTAATTAGTACAACTCTGAACATCCCCCTTGTTCTCGAAGATTGGTATTAATATACTTCGTCTCCATTCTTCTGGCATCTTGTTTGCCCGAAAAATGAGGTTGAAAAGCTTGGTTAGCCATACCATCGCTATGTCCCCGGGACCAAAATCATCTCCATAAGAGTGGCTGAGTTTTTACGTTGGCTCGCCAAGCCTATCACAACCCTCCTCCTTTACCTGGGCTTGGACCGGCTATGTTGAGACAACATAGGCGGAATTTTAAAATTGTTCACATATTCAGAAGATGTTTCTGCGTTCATAAAGGTTTAGAATTTGAAAAATGTTTTGGTTTTCAAAATGCGTTTATAAATTAGAAAATGTTCATGAATTTTTTAAAAATGTTCATGTTTCCAGTAACTGTTCCCAATTTCAAAACAAGTTCAAAATTTAGAAATGTTCATGTTTTTTCTAAAAAATTCAGTTTTTCACAATTTTTAAACTGTCACCGTATTTTTTCAAAAAGCCAGGTTTTTAAAAAATGTACTCTTTTTTGAAAACGTCCAGGTTTTCAAAAAGCCAGGTTTTTTGTTCTAAAAAAAAGAATAGTCAGTCTGATTCACCTCAAAAAAAAAAGTCAGTCTGCCTTCCCAGATACTAGTCGGCTCAAAGAATAACTGAATTGAACCCTATATAAAAAAGAAAACAAAATAAGGGAACCCTAGCACCGTCGCAAACCCAAAACTATTCTTCTTCAACCTCCCATCTGGTCTCGACGTATTGATCGCGGTCGCCGTCGCCGTCGCCGTCCACGCCACCAAAGGTACCCTCTCCGCTCCCTCTTTCTTCTTCGCAGTCACGGTAAACCTAATTTTGTGAAAGCAAGTCTGAAGACCGCCCTCTGTCGAGTCGAGAGGCGCTCGGCATCGCCCACCTGCCCCCGCCGCTGCGCTTCCCAAAGTTGTCGCCGCCCCCGAGCCCTTCTCGTCGCTGCAGCGTGTGCGTGCTCCTCCCCGTGCCCTTCTCCTTGCCGACCTGCTAGTGCGCTGCCTTGCAGTCTCCCTCCACTCTGCCCCGCAACCCAGATCCGCGCCGCTGGGGTGAGGCAATGTGGAGCACCGAGGGCGACGGTGGTGCGTTTCTGTGGCGGCGCTTTGTTCAGTTTTTAGTGGCGTTGAGAGAATGCAGGTGTTTTTGCTCCTACTGCTGATTGATTGCTATGTGCTGCTGCTTGCTAGCTATTGCTGGTTGATTTGCTATGTGCTGCTTGCTTGCTACCTGCGTCTTCCTATCTGCTGCTGCTTGTTAACTACTGCCGGCGTTTGCTCAATAAGTAAGAATGTTTTTGTTTTGATTATGGAGAAAAGTAATGTCGCATCGGGTAGGTATATGGTTTTTGAAGATATAACCGTTCAAAAATACAGTTGTTGGACATGTCTGGTAGTTACAGAAAATTGATAAAGTACAAGTTGGTGGAATTAGTGAGTGGGATTTGAGGAATTCAGAGAAATAGATATTTTTTTGGTCAGCCTCTCCAATCAATGATGTAGGGAGTCGAATTTGCGCAGTTCATCGGACTTGCTCTAAAATCCACACAATAGTGGTAATGTGGATTTGCTATGTTTTCCCATTTGAACCTTCTTGTGGCAATGCACTCCAAATCTTGCATTCCTCGGCTCTGTGGCTAATTAGCCAGTCACACACTGCAGCAACCATGTGTGGCAGCGATCTCTGTGTGAATGGTCAGTAAGCTTACCTACATTTACTCGATTTGTTGTGTCAATTGGAGGAACGACTCTTCTACGTGATTCCTTCTTTGATTCATCAACTCACACATTGATGAGCTTAAACTCTAGTCTCCTCACAACAAAGTTAAATTTCTAATACTGCTGCAAAATAAGCTAAATTTTGGAAGTACTTTTGGCTGACATTTATTAGGTGTTTACCTAGACATGATTCTCTCAATTTGTATTCTGTGTACAAGTTCCTTTTAACGCTTTGATGTATAAGGAGTTGGTGAAACAGTCAGCAAAATTAGTTATCCAATGTATAATACTGGAAAGTATTGTTGCATTGCAATTCAGTTTATACAATTGACTTGCCATTGCCAAGTGCAGAGTAATCTCCGATTACAAGGAATTATGTGACGTTCCCTTTGTGGAACAACCTTGTGCAATCCTTCTCATGTTAATGCAGTCTCAAGTCGGTCTAGGCTCGGTGGCTAATTAGCCAGTTATACACTTGAGCCACCATGGCAGCATTCTTTGTGTGAATGGTCAATAAGCTCACCTGCATTAACTTGTTTAGTTGTGTCAATTGGAGGAATTCCTCTTTCACATGCTTCCTTCTTTGATACATCAGATCACATAATTGCACTTGCAAGTTTTTGTTTGGTGGCAATTTTGTTTAGGGGTTGTTTGGATAGGTGATTTGTAGAAAATCCGTTCTATATAAACTAGGAAAACGGCCTAACAACCTAAAACCACGTTTGGCTAGCCTAACTAATCTGTGCATATGGAAAACCGAATTTCCTAAAATCCAGAATTTCGCGTTTGTGGAAAAACGACTATTAGTCGTTTTTGTAAAAACTCGATTTGCGTATCCTCGTTCCTCTCTGTTGATCCTGGCGGGCCCGTTCCTGAGCAAAGACCAGCCATTTCCATGTCCTTGACTACATATCGCCGGCCTGCTCGAGTGATAGTGAGACGACGCCGGCTGTGATGGGCTCGCCGGTGAGTCGTACCACGTGGCCGTACGTCCTCGTCTGGCCGCTGTGCCACGGCCGCCGCGTCCTCCGTGTCATCCGTTTTGGTCGTCGCCGCCGTTGAGGTCAGCTCGTTGAGCGTTCGCGGCGAGCCGTCGGCACGCGACAACAAAGCAGGAGGAGTCGTATATGGCTGCAGCTTGGCGTCGACCAATGGGTTTGCACCCGTTGGCACAAGCCTTTTCTCGTCCTTAACCCCAACGGCGAGGGTGCATAGCCACAAGCAGGGGCATCGACGTGCATACAGCGTGAGTGAACGACCAAGAGGAACATGGATCCGAGGAGGCTTTTGCCATGAACCCTCATGTGTCTTTCGCGTACGTCTACGTTTCGTACATTTTGCAGCTGGCGGATCGAATCGTTCCAGATGCTTGCCCATGGTACCAAGCTTCTACGTGTGCGCGTACGTGGCCGTCCGGCGAGATCAACCACCCAGCTCCATTACCTGCGTTCCATCGACGGAAAGGCGAGATCACGGGAGAATGGGGAACTCTTTTCAACCCAAACGTGGTCTTCTATAAACTGAGTATTAACAAAAACGTTTGTAAAACTGGTTTTCCTAAAAATCAGGTAAAAACTCGTTTTCTATAAACTCAATGCTAATATTTGTTATCCCAACAACCACTTAGGGTCCTTAGGAATTAAGAACCATTGTGCATATATGTGTTGCACTTTGATGCTTCTTGTTTTATTGCAACCAATAATCGGTGGTCACCTTAATGTACTCCTGTCGGTGTACATATTGGTTCACCTGTTAGTGAAGCAATCACCAAGATAAGAAATGTATCTCTGAGCAGTATGTTCCACCTTAACTGATGTTTGTGCTTGTGCTTTGGTGTTTATGTCTTTAGATTACCAGTATTTGATTGTGGATTGCCTGCTAGTTTGTTAGGAAGTTTGTACTGTCTAGATTTGTTTTACAAAACTGGTGTGCAATTGCTGAGTGGAGAGTCTTCTCTCTGTATAATTATATCATGCCCCCTTCCTGAAACAACCTTATGCTAGCACATGGTGGCTTATCTTTTGAAGCATACACACACACAATTAGTCCAGGAAATCACATGTTGCTCTGTAGGCTACAATATTGGTGCCTGTCCCTTCATACTTCCTCCGTCTGGAAATACTTGTCATCAAAATGAATAAAAGAAGATGAATCTAGATGTATTTTAGTTCTAGATACATCCCTTTTTATAAATTTTTATGACGAGTATTTTCGGACGGAGGGAGTACATGTAAAACTGGAATCATGTGGTGTTTTATTAGAGGTTGTATGCATTTTTTTTGTTTATAGTAGCTGGAAGTATTCTAATGCTTAGGATTTGGATTCATCATTTTTACCATTGACTAGTATATACATTGAAAAAGATGATTGATTTCTTTTGTTGTACACATTCTCTGTGCAACTGAAATGTAAAATTAGTTTTTTTTTTCCAAATAGGCTGCTATTTTTCTTTTCTTTTTTAAGGGGTGCTACTATTTTTCTGTTAGTGCTCATCATGATGGATTGAATTGAAGACTTTTGTCCATTTTTCTCACTTCACTTTCAAACATATGCAGTATCATCCACAATGTCTGGCGGTATCAAGTCTGAAGTCCCCCAGCCATCTTCATCTCCTCCTGTGAAGCCCGCCTCAACTTCGTGCCGAAAGAAGAACTCCGGCACCTCATTTGTCACGCAACTGAGGGATCACTTCCATGAGTTTATTCATGCCTCCATGGACGAACACAGGACATGCTTAACAAAAACTGTCAAGAAATTGTTTGCGATGTCAAAGGCCGTCGCAGAGGGGACCGCTGGGGCAAAAGAAGTTGGAGCTGAAAGCGTTTTGCCACTTCAGAGTGAAGTGTCACGGTAGAAACATACTATGATGCAATGTCAGTTCTCTGTAGTGAAAGTTTGTCGCTGTCACTAAGCATAATCCTCAAGTCAAACAGTAGAGTTTCAGTTTTTGGTGAATATATTATGTACAGTTACATCATGCTGTCGTCTTTTGACTGTCTATGCAAGAAGAGAAACACTTCTTTCTCTTCTATCTATAGATAGATAGAATCAGGCTACCCAACACTTGTTTTTTCTGTATTCTGATCTTTTGCCTATAAAAACGATGTCTTTGTCTATCTACAAGTGCGTCACGAGTATGACCAGGACCGCACAAAGAACTAACCCAGCCGAGGAAGCAGCCCAACTTCTCCCCGCCGGCGAGCCGGAGGTGTCCGTCGCGTCGTAGAGGGAGCTGAGCCTGAAATCCGGGTTGGACCCGTACAGCAGCTGCACGCCTTCGACGTCATCGACGGTGAGGTCGGCCTTCTTCTCCAGCGGCTTGATGCTCGGGTACATGACGGCCTGCGGCGAAGCCGAGTGTCCGAGCCCGAGGACGTGGCCGATCTCGTGAGTCGCCACGGACTCGAGGTCGATTGCCGCCGAGGATTTTGTTTCGCCGGCAAAGTCCACCGCCCAGCGCTCGGCGGCGTCGAGGTGGAGCCGCCCGTTCTTGGGGGAGAAGGCGTGGCCGAGCACGCCGAGCGGCCCGTCGAAGGGCACCCCGTCGCCGTGGCTGCCCCCGTAGAACCCCACCTTGATGTCGGCCTCGTCGTAGTCGTCCGTCTCGACGAACGCCACGGGGATGACCCGCGCCCACCGCTCGAACGCGCGCCGGAACACGGCCCTCACGTCGTCGTCCGGCAGGTAGCCGACGGTGGCCGTCGGCGACACGGCGTACGTGAGCACGACCGGGTCCGGGTCCGACCGCCGCGTCCACCGCGGCTTGCCCTTGAAGAACGTGAACCGGCTGACCGCGCCGCCGTGCTCTGGCGAGACGGACGCGCCGTAGTCGTCCTGGACGCCGCAGCGCGGGGACATCATCTGGTCGAGCGTCACGACGTCGAGCCGGCCGGTGACCGGCAGGCTGAGCCGGGACTGGTACCGTTTGACGGCGGCCTCGAGGTACTCGTCGAAGGCGTCCGTCGGGTCACCGCCGTGCTCCGCCCCGGCATGCTTGGGCATGTAGCCGAACATGGCCAGGTACCGCTTCAGGTCGCCGAGCCCCGTCACACGGGTCCCCCGCTGCGCGTCTAGCAGCCGCTTGAACGAGTGCCACCCTTGGCCATGGTGCCGGCCGTGCACCGGCGCCGGCGCCGGCGCAGGCCTCGCGGCGGCGCACGAGAGGAGGCAAAGTATCAGCACGAGCGGGAGACACGCAGCTGCCCGAGCGGGGCGACATGGAACCATCAGAGCCAGGCGCGCGGACGCGCTGGCCGTTATTCTCGTTACAGGTCTCCGCGCGGCAAAGAATCTTATGCGAGAAACGAAACAGAAGAGAACAAAAAGGTTCGGATAGAGGAGCCGATGGGTCCTCGGTTGGCCACCGGCTGACTCCGTCGCCGCCCCGTCGTCGTCTCCCCGGGTGCCCTTCTCCGTCACGCAATAGATCGAGCTCTGCGTCATACGCGAAGACCAAGGGCTTTTTTTCTTTTCTTCTGCGAGCCAATTCCAAACGCATATACTCCTAGATTATATAGACATATCTCTATGTTTGATTTTTGGTAGAATATGATTTGCACTCCATCTTCTACCTTATGTATCTCTAAAAGAGGCTTCTTATACTCCAAGTGCTGATGTCAGATTTTTAGTGATTTTCCCGTATTAATATGG
The DNA here is from genome assembly GCA_032464435.1 of Aegilops umbellulata. NCBI lineage: Eukaryota > Viridiplantae > Streptophyta > Magnoliopsida > Poales > Poaceae > Aegilops > Aegilops umbellulata. The sequence continues at coordinate 364,372,716 of CP136054.1, read as the reverse complement.
AGCTAATCCGAGCGGTGTTACACCCGGGCTCGGCACACGTATTAGGAACTGCAGTAGGAGCCACCTAGCTGGTCGCGATTCAGCTTCGGACCCGCCTCGGTCTGGCCTGGAAGGAGGTAGGAACGCGCCTTCAGCGTGGCCTCTGTGAGGAGACAAGAACTTTACGACCGGACGGTTCGTGCAAATTGAGAAAGGTTGATGATTGAGTTGACAAGTTAATGGTTTAGGTGATTGTGCTGAGGCAATCGTATGATGGGCAAAGACTAGAGATCATGGATGCCCCTGTCAAATGGCGTTTTCAACTCTCTCAGCGCATACGGCAAGTTGGAAAACGACGCAGCGGGCCGTTTTCTCGGCCTTGGTCTTAGCGGGCGGCTTACGTTTGTACTAGTACTAGAAAGAGAAATTGCTCTAGCCTGTTGCAGCTCCAGTGGAGAGAATTCTCCTCCTTTTCCTAGTCCCAGCACCATAGCCAGAAAAATACCGCATCGATTCAAATGTCCAAACCCTGCACAGGAAAAACAGAGCCAATAGTTTCGATCATACTAGTTCCTGGCCCTTGTTGCCCATTCGTGCGCCAACGCAGCACAGTCGCGTCACGATCAGATGGCGATCTCCTGTCCTGCCTGTGTGAGGCGTTCGACCGCAGTATCTTGCATCGTTCCCATCCTCCAGTATTGTGGAGACCGTGACCAGACCGCGACCCGCGCGCGCTGCGCCAGAGAAGGCCGCCCTGCCTGGCCCCAATGGGCGACGAGTTTTTCCCCCCTCTTCTGAATGGTCCTGCAGTCTCTCCACAAAATGTTCACATCTTTTTTTTTTGAATGTTGGTAGTTGATCTACCAAATTCATTGATCAGGAGAAAGAAGATTGGTCCAGTTTATGAGGGAAACCGGACCCAAAAACCATACAAACGGTGCCTTTCAGCAAACAAACACACACCCCCTCACGAGCCACGAGTCCCTCTGACCGGATCCACCTCCAGAAACGATGCCCTCAAGAGAGAACGCGACACCAAATAGCGCCGCCATCGTCCGATCTAAACTAGATCAAGGGTTTTCCCCGGAGCACGTCAGGAAAGGCAAGGTGAGAGCAGCTACATCGATGCCTCCAACGAGGGAGCGACGCCGGAAAGCGCCGCCATCGATGACTCCGGCCGCAACCGGAGTACGACTTTCGCCGGCAGTCTCACCTGCATAGCCCGAACCCAAGATCCGATCAGCCTACACACCAAACCACTATCCCTACCTCCACGGCCAACCACATCTCCCCGACAAGCTCGACGTGCTTCCAACCTTGCATCCGCATCCCCCACTGGACGGAGGATGCAACCCCTAGCAGCGCCATTCGTCTCCCATCGGGAGGATGCAACCAAGCACAACGCCATTCGTCTCCCCGAGGATGCAACGCCTGCTGGCCATTCCTCTCCCGACGAAGGATGCAACAACTGCAGCGAGGCCATTCCTCTCCCTCCAGCCACCACCATCTCATCCTCCCACCCGAAGCAGTGTCGAGCCTGCCGAACCACCAACAGAAGGATGCAACACGAGGGTGCCATTCATCTCCCGCAACTTCTCCCGCGCCCATACCTTGGCAACACCGCGCCCTCACCTGAGCAAGCCCAGATCCGGACCACACGCCCACGGCGGTGCCCGGCCGGCAGCACCGCGAGGCAGCGGCACAGCAGATCCGCGCTGGCCACCACCCATATGCCCGGCCGGCAGCACCGCAACGCCCCGGAGCGAGGCCGACGAGACGCGGCCTGGCAAGGTCCAGATCTGGCCCGACCACCGCGATTCGCAGGGACCTCCACGCACCGGCGGCGACTCGCCTCCAAACCACCGCGCCGCCCCCGCGCTCCTCACCGCGCCGACCACTGCCTGTAGCACGCCGACGTCCGCCGCATCAAGCCGCCGCCGGGCCGAGCGAAACCACCCGTGCCCGTGACGCGCCAGAGAGAGCTGAAGCCCCGCCGCCGCCTTCCTCAGGGCCGGCCCGAGCTTTGCCGGCAGGCACCCTCCGGCAGCGGCAAGACTAGGAGAAGGAGGGGATGGGTGTCGCGGCGGCTAGGGTTTTCCCCCGAGCCGCCAGGGAGGCGACAAAAAAATGTTCCATCTTGGAACGCGTTGGTTGATGCATCAACTGCTTGGCGCGTCTGTTACTTTAATGCATTGTCAACACTCTTATTCTGTACTTGAACAGTCCTGCACTTGAGTGCTTTTGATTAACCTTACATTTTGAGATGATAAACTCTCTGGCCTCCCGGTAGTTGTAACTTTCATGCATGGCCACTGGAAACTCAACTTTGGTACTGCGCCGAATGGTCGTCCGAGACTGTCTTATATTGCACTTGCCCAATTCGCATCAAGATTGGTGTGCCTTTCGGCTTTCCTCTGTTGGGTTTAGGTCTACCCTCTATTTCTACGCCCTTATATGTGGTGCCACTCGCAATGCAACTTGAGACTAGAGGATGAGACCTACTTATATTATTAATTCCAGAGTCCTGATCTGTATGTAGATAAGCTTCCAAGTTTAAACTAAAAGGGCGCCGCTACGCGTCCGCCGGCGGATGTGTTAGAAACATTCGCCGCCCGAAGAGCCGTTGGATTAGGCACCTGACAACCGTCCGATGCAACCATCGCCCGCAATTGACCAGGTCGTTATTTCCTGCAACAACCGGGTTGTTACAGAAACAGAATCCCCTGTCTGCCGTCCACCAGGCACAGCTCTGCCCAGCGCGTCGGCAGTCGCCACCACCGCAAAAATTGCCGCCGGCGGCGCGCGGGGGGCACCTAGTCCTTCAACCCCAAAATCCAGCAACAACATGGCGCACCACATCGCGCGGCAGATGCTGGGATCCGACGCAGATCGAGCTCGCCGGGGGCCGCCTCTTGGAGAACAGTCGCGGCCATCGTTCTTAGCTCCGTCCGCGGCCGCGGAGCTTCCTCCGCGAGCTGGAGTATCATCCTGGTTCACAAACCCTCCGGTTGGGTTTCCTGAAACAACTTCTACCAGATCAAATCAGGGCAGTTGGGTGAGTTTCCCGACTCTGAAAAAAACTTGAACACTTGTGTGTCTGTGAAAACTCATGGAAACCTACATATCAGAAACATAGCTAGACTTTTCCTATTTGTTTCATGTGTGTGGCAGCTAGAAATTCAATTTTGTTTCATGGGTGTGAGTGGAACCAAGGCAAAATACCCACACACCTGTGTGCTTGCTCTATCTCTGCAAAACATGATTCCCTCTGTTACTTGATATTTATCAACCTATGATACGATTTTGAATGTGTGTGCTTATGTGATAAAGGGCCATTGACTGAAAAGTTGTGTGCAAGTGAAGCTGAAAAATCGTTGATAAACGTATCTGTGTACCTGAATTTCTGAAACAACAATAGAATAGTTGATAGAAACTAGAGGAAAAAAATACTTTCAACCAAGACCTCTGTATTTACATAAAAAACATGTGCCTTATTTCAGGGAGCTAGTGCTAAAGGGGAAGTGAGCTATGTCCAAGGAAACTTTTCTGTTGATAATCATGAAGATTCGGAGGGATTGTTGCATGCTGATGATGTGATGCAAGATGATTCAGATGATGGAGATGTTTCATCACAGCCACTATCGCCCTATGTTGGCATGGTGTTTGACACATTTTAGGATGCCTAGAAATTCTACAATGACTATGCCTTCAAGTTGGGATTCGGCACACATATATCTTCTACAAAGTACAGCCAAAAGAGAGGGCAGAAGCAAGAGGATGCAATAATGATCAAGAGGGTCTTTGGGTGTGTGCACGCTAGAAAGCCCGATAAACCGGAAACAAGTAGCACCTCACAGAGCATTGCAACAGAAACAAGCAACTCCAGCAGGTGGCCTGGTGCTGAAATGGATGTGACAAGAACACGCCAGAAAAACAGGATTCTCCGTCACGATTGTAAGGCACACATGATTGTTGGGCTTAGGGAGGGGAGATTAACAGTCACTTGCTTTGTTGCGGAGCATACACATCCACTGATGCAACAACCAGAGCGTGTTAGATACTACTGCTTGCACCGCAAAATACCTGCTGAGGATTACGAACTCTTGTTGCATGATATTAACCTGTCAAATTCAGATTGCATGAGTTTCCTTGGCTGGATACATGGAGCTGACCCCAGAATACTGCCGTATGTGAAGAGGGAGGTTGCGAATGAACGTGCAAAGCTTCAGGAAGCGATAATGCAGCAAGACATGGACATGACAGTGAAGTACTTTGAGAGGAGGAACGTCGAGAATCCAGAGTTTTCTTCGCGAAGCAAAAGGATCCTGCCACGAACTCTGTCACTGCATTGTTTTGGGTTGATGGGAGGATAAGGGCGTTGTACCCAAAATATAAAGATTGCGTGTTCTTTGACACAACTTTCTGCACCAACAGATACAACATGCCCTTTGGTCCTATAGTTGGTATCAACAACCACCTCCAAACCATTTCACTCGGGTGTGATTTGTTGCCGGATGAGACTATTGAAACGCTCAAGTGGGTCTTTGAGCAATGGATGGTTGTAATGGACAATGAGCATCCAAAGAACATAATGATTGACTAGGACCAAGCAATGGCAACAGCTATAGAGCAGGTGCTCCCAAATACTTGACATAGGTGTTGCAAGATTCATGTGTTTAGCAACGCGCGTTCTAAGTTGGGGAGGCTGCTGAGCAGAGATGAGGCGTTTGCAGATGTGTTTTATCAACAACTATGAAATGGTTGAAGAATTTGAGGAAACATAGCAGCACATGTTGCAGTGTTTCGAAGTTGTTGAAAACAAACACTTGAAGAACATGTGGCGAACAAGACATATGTGGGCTCCAGCGTACTTCAAGAACAATTTCTTCCCATTCACAAGCACGACAGGCAGGTCCGAGGGGCTCAACTCATATTTCAAGACAATGATTCGTCCGGCTGATTCTATATGGAGGTTTGTGCAACAGTATGAACTATGCCAGGAAACTGTGGTTGATCGCGAGGACAATGCTGGCTTCACTGGTGAAACGACTGCTCCTCCACTATACTCTCAGTAGGCCAGCTTCACTATACCAAAGCAAAAAATCCAAAAAAAATGTTTTGTCATGTTTTTTTGTGAACTTCGCTTTCTTTTGTGATGTTGCAGATACAACATTCACTACAAAAAAATACACTTCCGTGATGATACGTGTTTGTCATAGTAGGTCATGTTTTCTGTCATGCATGTACATCCATGACAAATTTATGACAGATTCAAGATAGTCATACCTGTGCTGTCGTAGAAGTGTTCCATGACATTACCAAAATTATCATCACGGAAGTGCCCACTTCCACGACGATAAATCACGCGTCACAAAAGTGCTTTCGTCAAGGGTGACCGACACGTGGTATCCACCGTAACGGAACGCCGTTAAGCTATCAGGTTCGGTTTTAGTTCCGATAACCCGTTAACAGCCGGGACCAATGGGAAATTTCCACGTGTAAAATTCTGATTGGCCGGAGGGAACACCCGTCAGCTTGTCAGTGGGCCAGATGTCGCCCGTCCATTGGAGGAAACATGCCTATGATACGTCGACACGTGGCTGGGCTCAACAGAGGCCCATATAGGTTAAAAAGGCCGGCCCAGTCAAAGGCCCGTAGTACTTACTCAGGTACTAGTGGGCCAGCCCAATAACGGCCTGCTTAATAAAGGCCCATTTACGGCCTGAAGCCAGATCTGGCCCGTCAATTATTCGCCGAATATTTGGGCCCATTTACGGCCCGAAGCCAGATCTGACCCGTTAATTGTTTGCCGAATATTTGGGCTCAATTACAGCCCAGTGACTTTCGGCCTGTTAGAGGCCCGATGTAGACATGGGCCCACTTCAGCCCGGTGTGACTTTCGGCCCGGGAATGGCCCGTGCTGCCCACGGGCCATATATGGTCCGACAGGACATCGAGCCCACTAACGGCTCGTGATAAAGGCGGCAACAGTTAAGCCCAACGTGACTTTGGGCCTGTTAAAGGCCTGTCGCATAATTCGGCCCGTTGATGTCTGTACTAAGCTTTCGGCCTCTTAAAGGCCCATGATATCAGTGGGCACTAAGGCCCGAGATATGTTTCGGCCTGGTAACTTCTCGTGATATAACTGGGCCAAAAAAGGCCAGGTCTACATTTCAGCCTGCTGAAGGCCCGTCGACGACTAGTGAAAATTGAGGCCCAACATGCATTTTGGCCTGCTAAAGGCCCATGGTTTCATCTGGGCCGTAACAGGCCAGTACAATATTCAGCCTGTTAATGGCCCAACGCTACCTGGGCCAAACTAAGCGCTGGGTCCACAAAAGGCCCAACTAAAATATTGGCCGGTGTAAGTTGTGGGCCTCGCGCAAAGAGTGAAGGCCCTAATCATTCGGGCCCAAGAAAGATGCAGGTCGGCCCAATTGTGGCTCGCTAAACACCAGGCCTGTTAGAGGCGAATGTTTCGGCCCGGTCGACTACATCTGATTTTTTTTTCAGATAGCGAATGATGGCAGTAACTAGTAGGAATTAAGAAAAAACCTACTCTATACAATAAAGAGATTACGACATAGTAACTAAGAATAAACCTACACTATACAATAAAGGATTTATGGTATATTACATCCACTGGGCATCGAAGTTCGTCACCAGTGATCATAAAGCGCAACGAAGAAGCAGATTACAAAAACTGGGCACCATTGCAGCGTAACAAAATAATACTGAACCGAGACCACTTCCAAGACAGTTCAAGAAAGGTTAGCATTGCGCAGTAACTGTTGCGCAAGCTGCTGAGCAAGGCCGTGAGACCGGCCTAGCATGTCGGTCATAGCTTCCAGGTGTAGTTGTTTAGCGATGAGGTTCTCATTGGTGTTCTCCGCAATCTTTCTTAGAGATATGACTTCAAGTCGAAGTTGATTTGCAGAATGCCTTTCTGCTAGAACTTGAGACTGAATAAGTCGAACTGATTCAGACAATGAATTCTGTGAGCTTGTCTGACTGCTAGTCTGAAGTAACTTGAACACTGCATCAAGACAAGACTTTGGGGTTGTCTCGCTATCTTCAAGATGTTTTGCCTTCTTTGCTGCAATATATGTTGGGTTTGTCTCACAGCCTTCAGCAGACTTGTGCATGCCATCAGGCATATCACCCTGAAACAAAGCAGAGAGATGACAAGTTTTGCACGTGTATAAACAAAGATGATAACTGTGCTGTCAATTCCATCCAATTTCAAATTAGAAAATAAAGAGTAAGTTCAAAATATCAATAGCATAATTTGGCATTGTTCATAATGCGGGGAGCTTCACGACACTACTTGATTACCATGTCAACATAACAAGCATAGATGAAGGGCAAATAAAACCATTGTATCTATTTTGGTTAATGTGCATGGCATGTTGTTCATATAATCAGCCACATCAGTAAGATAAAACAGGAGATGACAAGGTGCAAACGTGGGCTGCTTCACCACACACTGGATTATAGATCCACAAAAACAAGCATACATATAGGGAGTATTGAGTAATCTGCATGGTATGAATAAGGAATTTAGTTTTCCAAGTAAAACTTAGAACTTACGGTTCTTGCGAACATGCATTTTGGTAGAAACATCAAACTAAACAGAAGTAAACGATAGGAAGTATGAGAAAATTGAACAGCAGTTGAGGATAAAGACTTTAGAAGGACTGACTTACATTAACAGTTAACACCGGCTTTATAATGCCCTTCTCCATGTCAAGGGAAGGATAACTCAAGAATTTCAACACAGAATCTTCTTCATAAGCATTGCCTGTACTCTACATTTTGTAGAGAGTAATTATAGATATGCTAATACTGGAAGGGATAGAGGATAATGAAGATAAGATGCAGATTGATGCTACATAATCAACTACCAATCCCTGGAAGGACAAGCATTACAGGAGAAAATGTACTGACAAGAGCAATGGGCTACACTTCTGCACTGGCATTGTCTGTGCATTCTACTTTTTGGTAAGATTAAATATAGATCTGATCTTTTTTGGTAAATGGTGGGCAAGGGAGATAAGATGCAGAATGCTACACAATGAACCAATCCCTCTTCCCATAATACAAGAGTGTTTTGAACACTGGTGTACTGTACAAAATGTTCTTATATTATGGGACGGAGGGAGTAGCTGTTAATGTAAGTATAGTGATAGACGACGTTCAGTCCTTACAAGAGGACTACAGAGCTAAACCTCTTCAAAAGCATTGGGTTGATTCTAAATTTATGTAAGAGTCCATACGGATCTTATAATGTCCACCAAATGGACGATAACGAGGCTAACATGTGCAGTGATGCTACATAATCAAACAGCTATGAAAGTAAGTATGGTCATGCAGGGCAAGAGGTACTCACAAGAGCAATGCAGTGTGCAGTATAGTTGCGAGATTATGTGGTTCTTTGAGAATGAATGTTCTTCCGCTAACAGTTTTCGTACAAGTGAGACGTTAAGGCAAATGCAGAAATGTAGTTCAAATTGTGATGTGATATCATAGACAGTACCTTACACTTCAGCCGAGACCAATGTGTAACAAGATTATTCCAGTCACCGTAGGATAAATGTAGCACCAGAGACTTTATAGAAATTCCGTTTAGAGGCTTGCCATCGAAGTGCGCTTGCCTCAGGTAGGAACGATACTTCATCAACGAGTGCTTGAAAAGCGCAACCAACCCTTGCTCCTCTTCACAATCCAGTTTGGTCCTCCCCTATTTAAAAGAATGAAATCTTGTGTCTTCTGTCAGCAGAAACATATGCAGTAATGACCATGAATAACATTAGTACATTACTTACGTGTAAGTTGCGGAGGAGGACTGGAAATTGTTCTATGTCTTTGGTATAATCTTTCCATGAAGGAAAGATGCGCACAAAGTTCCTGACAACAATATAAGCTTTGTCTTCTAAACTGGGAAGAAATGGAACATGGGTCCTATTTGCTGCAATTGGGGCTCTCTCTGTTCAAAAAGGGATTTGGCAACTGGATTTGGTGTACTCTTTGCTGGAATGGGGGTTTTGCATCGTAGAGCTGGTGCTATGTCAACTTGCATAATCATAATGTTTGCTGCAGTTGGGGTCTGCTGAGTTGGGGCATCAGAAATGACCAGTGTAGTAGGGCTAGAGTCTGCTAGAGTTGGGGTGTTTTGTGGGTGAGGTGATATTGCAACTACACCTAATGGGCTCTTTGATTTATCAAGTGCCACTACCTTTTCCAAATACTTTGGTTGGGCTCCTCCATGATCAGCAATCACCCTCTTCCTTTTGAACGTATGATACACAAGAACAACATTTGAATGGATAAATATGGTATGAAGACAGATGGAATATGTACTGAAAATGGATAGGCATGGCGTATTCACATACACGATGCGTAAACTAAGCTAATGGAAGTTCAACAAAGTAGAACCAATGCAAAGCATCAGTTGCAAGATATGTGCGACCAATATAACCTTGGAAAGTTAGAGCAAGCACCTTGATGGGTGAATAAGATAGGGCATCTTCCTATGACTGCTCCACTAGGGAGCTACATTGACTTAGGTCTTCCTCTAGCTCAGAATCACTGTTAGGATCATATTCTGAGCATGAATCTGTAGGTGGAGAGCGTTTGCACTGCATTGCATCCAGACTTGATTTCAGTCCCTTAATGCCAAGTTTGACAGCCATGGCATTGTTCTGCTTTATTCATTTCATGCGCGCAAGCTCATAATCATTATGATGCTGTTCGGAATCTGAGATTCATGAAAACATAAAAAGTAGTCAGATTATCTATGTAATGCACTGTGGATTCAACTCGAAGAGTGTCTCCCTATAAACCCCTACATATGCAAAGTTCACCCCCCAACCGTGCTGACCAGACCACACACAGAAATATAAACCCCTTATGTCTCTATAACAGGCAGACACACATTTCAAAACTGAAGTAGGAACATTAGAATCATATGAAATTCATATGTGAATAAATAAACTTAGGAATTATGAGTGGCATAATGTTTAGCTTCAAGGGTGGAGTGTTGGTAGTGGGACACAAAGCAAGTAGGCAGATTGTATTCCATGTAAAAGATCGAAGCCTATGTAAAAGCTGGAAATGACACTTTCTTTCTATACAATGCAGTGTTTGTTGCCCGCACACGATGGAAGAGATCACATAGAGAAATACCATTCACTCATGTCTACAGTTGCAGTATTTAGAAACAGGGTGGTCCACCCTAAAAGGATATTGACAACAATTATGACAAGGCAAGCATATATGTAGTGAATCAATCATTTACTTGTGAGCTTACTAGGACAAGTATGCAGAATTGTAACTGCAGTAAGAGACCATCCAAAATCTGAATCAAGAATTTTGTCTAGCACTTATTGTTTGCAACTAATCGACGTGAATAATTGGATATTATATCGAATGAGTAAGAAAGACAAGTAAAATTTTCAACAAACCTGGCTTGCAGTAGTAATCTGGGTCAATGTCACTACGACCAACAATCCAAAATGACTAGTGTTTGCTCCTAGGGCCTGAATTTTGAAAACCATGTGAACTTTACAGGTACTAAAGATTACCGAAATACATCTAAACCATTAAGTGTAGGTAGCACTGAGCACACAACAAACCCTAATGACAGTCCTGCCTAATGAGTAATGAATCAATTAGAAAATGGGTGATGAGGAGTGGCTGCTGAGTGTTGAGGACGTATCTCAGGATAAATCGGGTTGGCTTAGTGGGTGTTGCATGCCTGAGCCCTGAACGGACTGGGAAGGTAGGCACGGTGGCGCACCCGGGCAGTGGTGACGCTGTTGGGCGAGCGGCTCCTGACCTCCTGTTAGTCCGGCGTCTCCTCCTAAAGTCATGCCGTCCGGGGACGGCAAGTCGCCGACGAGCCAGGCGGCTGGGGGCGAGTAGAGATCGGAAGCGCGCAGCAGAACAGAGGGGAATCATGGCCTGGGACGACCCAAAATCCCAGGATGGGCCGGCCCACCGTGTGTACCATGTAGAAATACACACCCGAGCGGCGAACGTGCATTTTCGAAACTAATTTAGGAACATTTAGCTGACCAATTAAATGACTCTATTTTAATAATATCAGATTCGTATTTGAACAACTAAGCTTGTTTAGCTTGATGGGTGGAGCAGTGCTATTATGACACGAAGCACGTATATTGATCGTACAGTGATCATAAAAGGGGGAAACCGGAGAAATGAAATTTAGCATCCATTGTTTGCTTCGAACTAAGAACTAAATTCTAAGAGCTGAATAGAAAGTAGAGTAACCAAGTTAAGATCTATTTTCTGGTTGAGATCAAAAAGTTGAGGAGATATGAAGTACCACCTCTCTTGCGGCGCCGTGTAGGCATAGGGGGTGTGATGGCTGTCGGTGGCGTTGAAGCAGATCTGCGATGGTAGACGGGTGCATCGGGGGATAAGTCCCGTTGCGGTGGAAGAGAAGGTCGTGTGAGCGGCCCCGACAAAGAGGATGACGGCGCCGATGAAGCGAGAGGATGTGATGCAAGCCTCTTGGTCCGTCGTGATGGATGAGAAACGTCCATCTCTAGCAGTGGACGACGCGGTCTTGGTAAGCACTCCGGCATGGTGGAGGACGGTGGCAATGGATGTGGTGGAGGACGGCGGTGATGCATGGGGTGGAGGACAGCGGCGATGGATGGGGTGGCGGACGGAGGCTGGTGTGGGGATGGTGTTCTAGCGCGGATGGTGTATGAATGGGAAAATGGAGGGAGAGGTACGGGGAACCATGTTTCTGGGACGCACCTGTCTGAAATATGGGAATGTTAGGAACTTAGCCCCCATTTAAAATTTGGATGTCTTGTCGGTTGGGGATACGACGGTAATCTCGCATCTCGCCAATATTTGGCCAGAGCGGTTTCAGGCGAGGAGAGGGTGGTTGGCACCCACGGTGTATGAACGGGGCTGACAGGTAGGGCGGTTGTGTCACGTGTGAGTGAAGTTACAAACCTGCCCTATTGAAAATATTTGCCTACATCGATTTCAGCCGAGTCGAGTTTGTTTTGCCGCCCCCGTGTATGAATGGGGAAATGGAGGAAGAAACAGAGGTCTTTCAGACGAGCTTTAATCAAATGTGTTTTGCCGCCCATGTTTGGCGTCCACCGTGTCGGAATGGGCTCAGAGGCGGTCGTGTCATGTCTTATTGAAGTTACTATCCTACCCCTATTTAGAGGAGTGGAAATCGGGTCGATGGATTGTCCGTGTAATGGGTAGACAGTAATTTCCGTCTCCCAAACACTTGGCTTTGGGCAGCCGATGTGGGAGTGGACATTTTGCCGCTTCTTTCGAATTTTGGGACAATAAGCATCCACGTTTACCCTGGCAACTAAATTGGAATCCATTTGTATTCCTATACGAATCTTTATAAATCATTCTATGTGTTTTTATATATATTCAAAAGGACGACAAAGATGTATTCCACTGTCATATATGAATATGGTTTACAAATGCCGATACTCAAATTCAGAAGGTAGAATCCAGTTTAAGGTGAATTCGAATATTTGGAACACTTCATGTCCAACTCAAATGTCACACGGAGCATAATGTGTACTCCCATTTAGATATGTACACAAGCGATGTATCAAGATTCAAATACCGAGTGAATCAACCAAGAATGTACAGAACTAACAGACATATAAACACTTATAGAGTGTATGGATCAATAATATCAACTAACATACATAAGCCAGGCTGCTGTACTTTTTTTTGCTACAACATCATCCTTTTTTAGCCAAGCTACTACAGCATCTTGGCCCTTTCCGATGCGTGCCACTTATGGTCCATCTATACTACTATTATTGTTGAATGCACATTCAGCCCGATTGGCATATTTGTAGGTCTGGCACAACAATCAAAATAAAATGTCTCCAAGTCTTATCAATTAATACATACTTGTGCTCAAATAAAATTACAAACCAAAAAACAAAAAAAATTATTACATGATCTCTAAAACAAATGGTTTGATTGATTACATGAAAAACAACACAAATGTTATTCAACGATGGAAAGAACATTTCACCTATGATTTACCAAGTGGGAATTTAATTTCCTTTTTTCCTTCAGGACCTTAACAATGTGGTCAGTCTCAGCTTACTTCGTTTTGAAACCCACCAAATATTTAATGGTTGTCTTGAGTACTGCTACTGATTGTGTTGTTTGCTTCCTCAACATGCCAACCTCATCTCTAAGTGCAGAAGCAGAATCTCTTTCTACCACTAGTTTAGCCTCTAGAGCATCAACAGTTGGCAATTCATAATGCACGATTGGGCCGGTGCCACTGCTGTGGGATGATACAACGTCCATGGGGACCTCGCTCTTTGATCTTGGGCTAACCTGTTTTGCCATAAAGTTCTGATTGGATTCAGAAAAGTTGAAGTTAGCAAAACATCTCAACTGGGAGTTATAACAGCAAACTAGTTAAACAAACAAGGAATTAAAGAGTTTCAATTCGATGCTGAAAAGTAGTTATTAACATCATTGTAACCCGTTGTTGCAGCAGCAAAGCAGTTAAACAAACAAGTAGTTATTTAAGTTCAGTCAAACAGGTAATTCTTAACAATAAGTATCAAACACATAGATAGGCGCAGTCTATAATAGGATTAACAGGCTGTGGCATTATGTAATCAGTAGCAAACTAAATTAAGCCAAGCAATGTAATTGAACAATTTTGCAATAAGTGGCTAACTAAAATTCCGAGAAGCAGGTAACGGAACTTACGCTAGTTCTTTGTACAAGCACACTGCAACTTCTTTTTCGCTTACAAGGTTGTATGAATGAGTCCATGGCATCAATTGCTTGGATATGCAGTCCCAATACTTCTTTCTTCACACACTGCATTGGTAAGTCGAATGGTTTATCTGGTAAGATGGTGCGTCCCTGATATATTATATGAGGACGTGTAGTCAGACTAGTTGTAGCCACACACATCACACTGGCTTTTACTGTATATTTCATGTGATTACTTTTGGCATATCGAGATCTAAGCAATCTACAATAGGATGAAAAGACTGGCATCCTTCACATTATTGGCGAACTCAGTTCATAGAAACAAGCAATTCAACCATTCTGTGGGTAAATCAAAAGCGCCACTAGAATATTTTTCACTACCCCAATCATACACGCAAAAAGGAGCAACACCACCATAGGGGCTGGTATGGGCGGCCGCCTCGGGTGGCTCGAAAGTGTGCATCTAGTTTGAGTCGTCCAGGTTGGCCCAGGCTAGTTTTGTTCGTCCCAATGCACGAGCAGACAATGTAAAAAATGAAGAAAAATGTTTCAATTTGGATAGGCCAATAACATAAGTGCAAGGCAGGACCTATAGCAGGCTCGCGGCCCAAATGAGCGCCTCCCATATCAATCGACAGCAGGAAAAATCCCAATTCATCCGCTCCAGCCTCATGTCTGGTTCGCTCCTAACCTAGTCGCCGCTGGACAGTCCGACACAGCACTTCCTCGCGCCCTCTTTGGAGGGCGGTCGCCGGGCTTCAAGCGAACGGAAGGACAAGAAGATGAAGATCCAACCCTGGGTGTAGCCTGCGTGGGAGGTAGCGGCAGCAGCACGGGCATGGCATCGAGCTTGCGCAAACGGACTGTCGCAGCTTGCAAGAGTAGCATGCGCAACGAGCAGGTACATCACATCCCTGATTATATCTAATTTAACTCTTCAATTTCTGGCCAATAGTTAAACCTGACGGTGTTATAAAACTGCTTGTATGTAGGGAATCTATGAGAAAATGAAACTAATTTCTACTTATTTTATAACTCCCCCAATCAATACTGAACTGACTGAATATGATGTATCTAATCAAGTTTCCGGTGCAAACATCCAAGATCATGTTGTTCTTGAGCCTGAAGTGTCTAATGAACAGACTGCTAATGAAGGATTTGATGCAAACATTTTACATGTTCCTGGTGATGAACATATAGTGTCTAATGAGGCATCTAATGCAAGCATTTTGCAAGCTCCCGTTGAAGGATTTAGTGTCTAATGGTGATCTGCTATGTTGAGAGAGACATAGAGATTTGCAGGCATTGATGACAAGCAAATTATAGCGCATTTTCATGGCTTGAGGAAACGTCGATGCCATCTACCAGAAAGTCCCCGTATCATGAGAACGTAGCATAAATACTTTTCTAATCTGTTGTTTGAAACTATTGGCATACTTGTGCAAGATATATTGATATGCAGTTTGCGCACTGGTTATAGGTGCAATTACACTTTGATATTTTCAGCCAGAGAACGAATAATTCAAGCAGGTACAGACCATGTTTGTAGTCCTTGTACACCATGTTGCATTTTGTGTTTTTTGGTGCTTGCATCATTTAGTGTTTATAATCTGAACTATTTTGGATCATTAGCTGGTTTTCAAAGTGCATGTAGCTTCACATTTCTCAAGTTATGTTGATTTTCCGGAGTGCAAGTGCCTTCGTGTTTTTTAAGTTAAATGTTCGCCCCTGGTAACTTGAATTCGTGGATCCGCCACTGCACAAAAATCATAAACGAATGCCAGTACGAATTTAATAAAATGCAGGGACTTACGCTAGCTCATTGTACAGGCTCACTGCAGCTCTGCTTGCGCTTGGGGTGTTCCATGTACAAGTCCATGTTACCACTTGCTTGGATGTGCAGGCCTTGTGCTCCTTGCATCCCCCTCTGCATTTTTGACACGACGAATGGTTGATCAAATAAGAGGAATCGACCTTGCTGTTGTATCGGAGGACAGATACTTACAAGGTTATACGGGTGTGCAGGATGTGTACCAGAGCCCGTAGCGCCATCATGCTTTGCTAAAAAATGAATTTGCTTGTTTCAGATGATATCTCCAGAAGAAATAAGAGTTAAAGTCAGAGTTGGATAGGCGTGTAAGCTAAGAGAGTAGTGAAAGGATATCCAAACATCGTCGGAATAGTGCACAAGGGAGTGATGTGTGGATACCTAGTTCGGGCCGGCGTTTGGGCGTGCTCGCCTAGCTAGAGTGCGGGTCACTTCAGAGCCCTTGAGGGTCAGGGGCGGATCCATGTGGGGGCATGGGTGTATAGATCTACACCCAATTATTTTGGCAAGATTTTCATTATATATGATGTATACTAAGTACATCTATTGAATGTGGTGTAGTTTGTGCAATAAACACATGTTAATTCGTATAATACTGGCCTCAAAGCCTCAGTCCAGCAACCATAAGTTTTGACAGTCTATCCCACACAACCCAAGTGACTGCAAGTAAATGATCCCTACATGAAATATGGTTTTTGTTACATTTTCTGCTCAAGAATTTTTCTGCAAGTAAGGATAATGACACCATGCCTTGTTTTTGGCCATGACATATTGTATGATTGTGTAGTACGAGTAAATAATCTTCGTTTTTGTTATTTCTCTACGATACTGTCATTAGGATGGGAAAAATGTTCTTAGTAGCTACGTGAACATTTTAGATATTGTACATGGAAAAAAATTAAACACCCAAATCTAAAATCCTGGATCCGCCACTTTTGAGGGTGATGCGCTGGCTGGCCGCGCATGGATGCAGATCTTGAGTGGCAGCAGAGTGCTACGATGCGGTGGACGAGACCGTTGGTGAAGCCCCAGCGGCCTCGGGGGGCGGAGGCGCGACGATGTGCTCGGTGAAGTAGCCCCGGTGAGCTGGGAGACGGCGTCGGTGAAGCGCACCTGATGCGGTGGAAGTCGGTGTGTGTGAGGCACGTCAGTTGCGGCGGCCGACGTTGTAAGTGGACCACCAGGTGTGGTGGACGAGGGCGTAGATGAGGTAGCTCCGGTGCGGTGGTGAAGCACGACCGTCGTCTTCGTCGTCGTTGTCCGGCACAGAGGTGGGGAAAGAGACGAGACGAGGGGAGATTCGAACTTTGCTTGGGTTGGCGGAGAATTAGGGATTTGAGCAATCTGGGCGCGGAAGGAGACGGTGGAGAAGGGAGATTTTGCAGGGCTGGAATTGGGGCCGCCAGATATTTCAATCCGAAACATGGAAGCGCGAACTTATTTTGTCTTCATCCTTTTTTTGGGGGGGGGGGAGGGGGAGGGAGGGAGGGGGTGGGTTGCTAGGTGCTAAGCGTCCGTCCGACACACGCGACCACCACGACACGACCCTGGTCTGCCTGGTGCGCCTACATTTGAGAATGCAAATGAATCTTCTTTCATTTGCAAACGAATCTGTATGTATTACAATGCCCGTGTTTTCCTTGCAATAATTAGTCATTCGAAACGAGATACTATAAATTAATTAATGAGGAGTTATTTGAAAAAAAATAAATCAAAATGGTATCCACGCTAACGTGGATTAGACTGTGTGTCACATAATTAGTTATTTGAATTAGAGTGTGTGTCACATAGCGATCTCCAGTTCTAACGTGGATTTCGCATTTCACTGTGTCCACGCTACTTTTTTAATACAAATTCATATGTATATGATGAACACCATGGTAGTGAGAAAACTTTTGGATGGATTCAAACATATGACCTACAAAATAGCACAACAAATCGAGTCAATGTCAACTTTCCGAAACCTAGTATGGCACGAATTTGAAATAATTACCAATATGCATGGTCCTCAGTTCAAATCTTACAATGTACACCGAATTGAAACATCGATATTAAGTCTCGTACTATCTATATTCAAATGTTGTTTTAGCCCCCCCGGCACACACGCTACATACTTCCTGTATCGGTCAATCTTCCTCTCCTAACCACCTTAGGAAGCTATCAGTTTCCCACACACATCCATTCTTTCTCTCCGTGTTTTGATCTCTAACTCTCTCAACTACACAACCCCCTTTTTCCACTCTGTTACCAAATGTATTTAACTCACACACCCACCATTGCACCCCATGCCGAGCTCTCTCTCTCTCCCTCTCCATCTCATCCTCTCGTGCTAAATACATGCATTGCCTATCTAGCCCCCCAACCTCTCGTGCGCACACACGCACGTTGTCTATCTAGGTCACTCCCTCAAGACTGTCTCACTCTTTCTTCCACACGGCGGGCCACACTCGCTCAATCTCGCTCTCTTTATCTGAGTCTCGTTTAACCTCGTTTTCTTTCACACACAAATGATATATCTCCCAATTCGGGCCTCGATCGACACACTCTATACTCTCTCACGCAGATTGTCTATCTAGGCCAGTCCATCGAAGCCGCCCCCAGTCTTTTGACCTCATGGCGGGCCACGCTCTCTCTCTCCTCTCTCTCTCTCTCTCTCTCTCTCTCTCTCTTTCTATGTCTTGATTGACCTCGCTCTTTATCGGACAAAAAACGATATATCACCATGTTTGAGCCCAATTCGACTTATTCACATTGTATACTCTCTCATGCACATTGTCTATCTAGGTCACTCTCTCCAACCCGTCTTACTCTTTTGATCGCACGACGACCCTATGTGATCGATTGACCTTGCTTCCTCCCTAGCACAAAATATATCTACACGTCTGTGACTGGACCATCTCTCAAGCTCTATCTTACAGCCCTCACCCTTGCCAAAAGCTCAATCGGATAATATCTCTCCAGAGCATATATATTTGTTCCATGAATGTCGGCCCACACTCACTTTGTCTCTCTATCTATATGTCTCTGGATTGACCTCGCTTTCTCACGCCGTATCTTCCACACATTGAAGCTACCTCTCCATCCCTCGCAAAGCCGGAGCTATTTACATTGCGAGGGGCACTCCAACCTTGGATTAATTTGTGTAGGCATTTATTCCGGTCGGTTTAGATTATATTTTCGTAGCATTCGGCCCACAACTACTCAAAACACCGTTGCAACCCCCGCAACTCCCCTAGTTGATTTCCCTCTGGCTCGGTCATCGCTCTCTCGCACGTCCTTTCTCGGCTTCAATGTCGCACCAAGGTATTATTGCAAAAAACTCTGTTGTTCTCTTTAATTATTATAAATAAGCTACAAAACTACACACCGATAGTCCACTTGGAATGGAACAAATTTAGACCCACAAATTAAAGTGCTACAATCTACACACCGAGGGGCCCACATGTCATGAAACAAATTTGGACCCATATACCAATTAAAAAATAAAGTACGAGGATCAAACATGTGACCAAGGCCTTCAAGCCGCACGTCAATAGGCAACATACATAGAACAACAATGTTTGTTGTACCTCCCTTTGTTCACATAATGTTTTTATATTACCACAGCCTATTTAATGGATAACATGTAATATTATTTTTAGTACTATTCGCCTTCACTTACTGGTGGGTTCCATGTGTGCTCTCTCTCTCTCCTCCCGTTCTGCGATTAGACGCACGGACAAACATGAAGAACTCACGGGCGATGTTGCCGTTGACCATATCTGGACGCGTTCACAAGTTACGGCACCAGTTTCACGTGCTAGCAGCACTAGTCAGTCTGTATGTGCAATGCACGTTAATTTCGAAGTATATTAAGTGCATGCTTATATTAAGTAGGATATTATTTGTGTGTTATTATGTGATTAGCACTATTTTTGGTATGAAATTAACTGCACGCTAAACGTGTTGAGCGCTTGACATTGAAGCAGTCTAGGTCGTTGGATGACAAGGAATACATGTGGCTTGATGACGTTTTATATTTAATTCGATACCGCTCTAGCAGAACATTCAATCGATCAAACCATAGTTTTCGTCCAGTCTGACTCCGACTTTAAATTATACGACGATCGATCTAAAATAAACGGAAATGATAAACGTTCGGATTTTAAGCATGGCAATCCGAACGTTTTTCATGGCAAATTTAGATTACGCGGCGGCGGCGGGGGCGTCTTGCGGTGGGAAGCAGCTCCTCTGCCGTGCTCTGTGTGTCGTCGGGCCACTGACCGACGGCGACGGTGGCGCCTTGCGCCGTTGTTGGCGTACTCCTGGACATTGGCCTAGCTTCAAGGAAGGCCAAAATATTCTGGACTTTGGAGCGAGTCAACTGGCGGGAGGAGGCGACTGGCGTTGGTGCAAGGAAGCGGTCGACGGCGGCCATCCATGCCGCTGAGGGGGGCACTGGCACCCGCGCGGGGATAGGCACTGTCAATGGCGCGACGGAGACATTCGTGTGCATGGACACCGGCACGGGCGTGCGCGTGAGTGCACGCGTAGGCGCATGCGCTGGCAGGTGCACGGGCGCGTGAAAGTCGGCGGGGACCTCGTGGAACCCCGTGGCATCAAGCTCGGCGACAATGTGCGGCTCCCAGCCCATCAATGCCATGGGGATGGGCGCTGGTGCAATCGCAATGATGGGAGCCAGAACGGGAGCGGGGACAGGCACGGTGTCTTCCCGCAAGGCCAGTTCAAGCTCGTCCGAAAGCGCCTTATGTTCTTGAGACTCCGGCTGGGTGTCTTCCTCAGGAAGCTGGAAGACTAAGGGCAGACCATCGTGATGCGGCATGGCGTACATTTAGGTCTGGCTGGTTGGAGGTAGACGGCAGGAGAATCAGAGAGGAAGAGAGAATATTGTAGCGATACCACGTAGTGCGGGGTTGATTTTAAACTGCGGCGCCGACGACATTAAAAGTGGGAGCAGTTGGGACGAAGGTGGGCGGTGGAGCCTGGTCAAAGGGCTCGCCTCCCGGTGAGCCTGCACAGCGGTCTGCCCGCACGCCTCCCTGTCAGCCGGCGCAGCGGTCTGCTCGCACGCCTCTCGTCAACTCACACGCTTGCTCGGATGACACCTGCCGATGAGAAGCGGGACTCGTGGCGGCATGTAAACGCCCACGGTTTCAATAGTGAAAGCGTTCGCCTTAACATGACAGGTCTTTGTTCCAAAATACCTTGGCTCTTCATTTGTGCAACTTGTCATAAGCAGCTTGTCTCAAATTGAAGAAAAGATTACGAAGTAATATTTGTGCCATATCACGTGGCCATGCTCAGCTTCAAGAATTTATGGTCACTTTTGGATTTTCTGAATTTTAAGATCCAGGATTCGAAACAATATCATAACCTACATCATGCAATAAATTTTCAAGCCATACATTTGTTCTGTTGTATTTCTTAAGAAAGGATTTGGTCAAATATTTCGCTTAGTTAGACTTTAGATAAGTTATATATGCAGAGTAAAAGGATAATCCCTCCGTACCAGTGCATTGCCTGATATATTAACTCAAGTACTAGGCACGAACAAACGGGCTCAATATTGTGCTCATCCTGGTGTAGTAGTAGTACTAGGCAATGCAGTTCACGGGTGACCTTGGCGAGCGGCGACCGAGGGAACTGAACCATGCTCGGCATGGTAGGTAACGTTCACTAAAAAAAAATACACTTCCGTGATGATATGTGTTTGTCACAATAGGTCACGTTTTCTGTCATGCATGTACATCCATGAAAAATTTATGACAGAATCAAGATAGTCATCCCCGTGCTGTCGTAGAAGTGTTCCGTGACATTACCAAAATTATCATCACGGAAGTGTCCACTTCCATGACGATAAATCGCGCGTCACAGAAGTGCTTTCGTCAAGGGTGACCGACACGTGGCATCCACCGTAACAGAACACCGTTAAGCTATCGAGTCCGGTTTTGGATCCGATAACCCGTTAACAGCCGGGACCAATGGGAAATTTCCACGTGTAAAATTCTGATTGGCCGGAGGGAACACCTGTCAGCTCGTCAGTGGGCCAGATGTCGCCTATCCATTGGAGGAAACATGCCTACAATACATCGACATGTGGCTGGGCCCAACATAGGCCCATATAGGTTAAAAAGGCCGGCCCAGTCAAAGTCTCGTAGTACTTACTCAGGTACTAGTGGGCCAGCCCAATAACGGCCTGCTTAATAAAGGTCCATTTACGACCCGAAGCCAAATCTGGCCCGTTAATTGTTCGCCGAATATTTGTGCCCATTTACGGCCCGAAGCCAGATCTGGCCCGTTAATTTTTCACCGAATATTTGGGCCCAATTACAGCCCAGTGACTTTCGGCCTGTTAGAGGCCCGATGTAGACATGGGCCATTTCAGCCCGGTGTTACTTCCGGCCTGGGAATGGCCCATGCTGCCCACGGGCCATATATGGTCCGACGGGACATCGGGCCCACTAACTGCCTGTGATAAAGGTGGCAACAGTTAAGCCCAACGTGACTTTGGGCCTGTTAAAGGCCTGTCGCATAATTCGGCCTGTTGATGTCTGTACTAAGCTTTCAGCCTCTTAAAGGCCCATGATATTAGTGGGCCAACTAAGGCCCGAGATATGTTTCGGCCTGGTAACTGCCCGTGATATAACTAGGCCCAAAAAGGCCCGGTCTACATTTCAGCCTGCTGAAGGCCCGTCGACGACTAGTGAAAATTGAGGCCCAACATGCATTTTGGCCTGCTAAAGGCCCATGGTTCATCTGGGCCTGTAGCGACCCGACCTCAGATGGTCAAGTCTCTGTGCTCCGGTGTCATCCCTGGATCAGTAATGCTGACACCACACAGTACTTCGAAGGATTTATAACAGAGTAGCAATCACACACTTATTACATCGGTGTCTCAAAGAGAACTTATTACAATAAATATGGCTTAAGGCCATCTAATAGCGATAACAGCGGAAGGTTTGGAAGATAAGTGAGTCCATCAACTCCAACGGCATCACTGATTATAGAACCACGACCTAAAAGCACCTTACTCGTCGTCTGAAAAGTCTGCAACATGAAACGTTGCAGCCCGAAAACGGGTCAGCACATGGAATATGCTGGCAATGTAACACATAGAGAGTAACGAATGATAAGCCTATACTACATGCATATCTGGCTGGTGGAAAAGCTCTATGGTTACAGTTTTGCGTAAAGCCAATTTTTCCCTACTTCAAAGGAATAAATTTATTTAACTATCATGGTGGTTGAAACATCGAGAATGATTGACAGCATTCTGATCCCAATTAAGTAAACAATTAAAACCCAACAATATTTAATTAGAAGTAACATGATGAGATTCACATGATATTCAAGTACTAGATACTCAAGTTGTCCATAACCGGGGACACGGCTAATCATGATTAGTTTGTACACTCTGCAGAGGTTTGCGCACTTTTCCCCACAAGACTCGATCGCCTCCGTTGGTTTCTTGCACTGCATGATGTTTGAGAGACGGATGACCGAGACATAGTCTTTCAGAAGCACTCACACCTTACGTTGTGATAGACCGTACCAACCTACAACCCCTACATCAGCTAGTCTACCACTTTAAGAGTTCGCACGTCTTAATCAGCTATGCCAGAGCCCATAATGGCTTGTGGCTGCACACGGAAGTTACTAGCATGAATGATCTTATGATCCCTTTGAGCCTGGGTGGCGGTCCAAAAGAAAAACAGGCAAGTCCTGATAGAAACCAGGTGCCTAAATCCACCCAGATGTGTATTTAAGGTTCCACCTTAGATAAAACCATTAATTAACAATACTCACATCTGTCATGGATATCACTCACCCAATCCACGTCTACTAGCATAGCATGGCATAATAAGCAAACGTAGAAGTAACTCCCAAGGTTTCATAAGTAAAATAGGTAATAGGTACTACCTCAACTACTTCCCATCCCACAGTTTAATTAGGTCCTAATCATGCAATGTGTGAGGATTGGTCTAATGCAATAAAAACTGGCAATGAGAAGGTATGATCAAAGTGTTACTTGCCTTGCTGAGGATCCGCGAAACCTAGAGCTTCGAAATAACAGGCGGCGCACTCCGAGTGATCTATCGCAGACAAACAACAAGCATAGGATAAGCACTCATCTAATGCACAGGTAAAACTTGAACAAAAGATCGAACCAGAAAGTTCAACTTTAAGAACTCCGGTTGCAAAAGAAAACGAACCGAACAAAACAACGGAAATCCAACTGCGGAAGAAAACAACTCGGTTCTAGCAATTTGAAACTAGGTCAAATTTTACAGTGGCAAAATCTTGTTTAAGTTGATTAGTCGGAACGTCGTTTTCGAAACGAAACTCCAGGCGCTTGAATCAGCTGATTCCGATAAACGAGCGAGAAGAAAAACTAAAACGAAGATCGGATCTGAAATCGCGATTCAGAAAATCGCGGAATAAATCCGACGAAAAAGAAAAAAAAACGGCGAACGGTTAAACGAACGGACGTTCGTTAACCGAGACTATCTGGTGATTGCGTTCGTTAAAACGAACAGTCCGGCGAACGCTCGCTAAACAACTAAACCAAAAAAACAAAAAAACCGATCTAGGGTTTAAAAAAAACGAAACATCGAAATAAAAATAAACCGGAACGGTTTTAAAAAAAATCCGAATCGAGGCGAGGGGGCGGCGCGGCGCGGGTCTACCTCATCGGCGAGGGGGCTCCGACGGGGCGGTGGCTGCGGCGGGGTGCGGCGGGCGAGGCGCGGCGGCAGGCGGCGGGGCTGGGTGGGGAGGAGAGGGGGAGGGGGGCCGGTATATAAAGAGGAGGAGGGGGGTAGCTTGGGGGAGGGGCAAGAAATAGGAGTCCGAGTAGAACTCGGCGGCGGCGGGCGGCGGCAGGCGCGGGCGCGCGCGCGCGAGGGGAGCGGCATGGCTGGGTCGGGCGCTGCGATTTTATCGGGAAAATTTTGTTCTTGCCACTCTAGAGTTTGCCAATTTTCCTTATGCCACTCTAGATTTTGACATTTCACTTTTGCCACGCTTTGTTTTTGACAATTATCACAATTGCCATTCCCGTGGTAAAAGCAAAATTTTCAGAGTGGCAATTGTGATAATTGTCAAAAGCTAAGAGTGGCAAAAATGAAATAAAATTATTTTGCTTTTGCCATAGAATGCCAATTGTTATAATTGTCAAAAACTAAGAGTAGCAAATGCGAAATGTCAAAATCTAGAGTGGCATAAGGAAAATTGGCAAAATCTAGAGTGGCAAAAACAAAATTTTCCGTTTTTTAAAATAGTTTCGCGCGTAGAGAAATTACGAAAAGAAAAATCCAAACGAACTCCAAAATCCCGAAGTTAATTTTTCCCGACTCCTAAAAATGAGTCGAACAAAATGAACTTTTACTCGGGGCCTAAATTCAATATTTTGAAAACACGCATTTTTACCTAATGCAAATAAACTCCGAAAAATCCATAATTTGATTTATTTATTAAATTTTTATTTTTCCTAAATTTGGGAAAGTCATATTATTCCCTTCTCATATTTTTTTGTTATTGGAAAAATAATTGAAGATGAAATAAATAAAATCAAATGATCCTCTTTTCAAAATTTGAGAAAACTCAAATATGAAAATAACGAAATCTCCAACTCTCTCCGAGGGTCCTTGAGTTGCGTGAAATTTCTAGGATCAACCAAAACGCAAGAAAATATGATATGCATGATGATCTAATGTATAACATTCCAAATTGAAAATTTGGGATGTTACAGGGCCGTAACAGGCCAGTACAATATTCAGCCTGTTAATGGCCCAACGCTACCTGGGCCAAACTAAGCGCTGGGTCCACAAAAGGCCCAACTAAAGTATAGGCCGGTGAAAGTTGTGGGCCTCGCGCAAAGTGTGAAGGCCCTAATCATTCGGGCCCAAGAAAGATGCAGGCCGGCCCAATTGTGGCCCGCTAAACACCAGGCCTGTTAGAGGCGAATGTTTCGGCCCAGTCGACTACATCTGATTTTTTTTCAGATAGCGAATGATGGGAGTAACTAGTAGGAATTAAGAAAAAACCTACTCTATACAATAAAGAAATTACGGCATAGTAACTAAGAATAAACCTACACTATACAATAAAGGATTTATGGTATATTACATCCACTGGGCATCGAAGTTCGCCACGAGTGACCATAAAGCGCAACGAAGAAGCAGATTACAAAAAATGGGCACCATTGCAGCGTAACAAATAATACTGAACCGAGACTAATTCCAAGATAGTTCAAGAAAGGTTAGCCTTGCGCGTAACTGCCGCGCAAGCTGCTGAGCAAGGTTGTGAGACCGGCCTAGCATGTTGGTCATAGCTTCGAGGTGTAGCTGTTTAGCGATGAGGTTCTCATTGGTGTTCTCCACAATCTTTCTTAGAGACAGGACTTCAAGTCGAAGTTGAGTTGCAGAATGCCTTTCTGCTAGAACTTGGGACTGAATAAGTCAAACTGATTCAGACAACGAATCATGTGAGCTTGTCTGACTACTAGTCTAAAGTAACTTGAACACTGCATCAAGACAAGACTTTGGGGTTGTCTCGCTATCTTCAAGATGTTTTGCCTTCTTTGCTGCAATATATGTTGGGTTTGTCTCACAGCCTTCAGCAGACTTGTGCATGCCATCAGGCATATCACCCTGAAACAAAGCAGAGAGATGACAGGTTTTGCACGTGTATAAACAAAGATGATAACTGTGCTATGAATTCCATCCAATTTCAAATTAGGAAATAAAGAGTAAGTTCAAAATATCAATAGCATAATTTGGCATTGTTCATAATGCGGGGAGCTTCACCACACTACTGGATTACCATGTCAACATAACAAGCATAGATGAAGGGCAAAGAAAATCATTGTATCTATTTTATAATCAGCCACATCAGTAAGATAAAACAGGAGATGAGAAGGTGCAAACGTGGGCTGCTTCACCACACACTGGATTATAGATCCACAAAAACAAGCATACATATAGGGAGTGTTGAGTAATGTGCATGGTATGAATAAGGAATTTGGTTTTACAAGTAAAACTTAGAACTTATGGTTCTTGCGAACATGCATTTTGGTAGAAACAACAAACTAAACAGCAGTAAACGATAGGGAGTATTAGCAAATTAAACATCAGTTGAGGATAAAGGCTTTAGAAGGACCGACTTACATTAACAGTTAACACCAGCTTTATAATGCCCTTCTCCATGTCAATGAAAGGATAACTCAAGAATTTCAGCATAGAATCTTCTTCATAAGCATTGCCTGTACTCTACATTTTGTAGAGAGTAATTATAGATATGATAATACTGGAAGGGATAGAGGATAATGAAGATAAGATGCAGATTGATGCTACATAATCAACTACCAGTCCCTGGAAGGACAAGCGTTACAGGACAAAATGTACTGACAAGAGCAATGGGCTAAACTTCTGCACTGGCATTGTCTGTGCATTCTACTTTTTGGTAAGATTAAATATAGATCTGATCTTTTTTGGTAAATGGTGGGCGAGGGAGATAAGATGCAGAATGCTACACAATGAACCAATCCCTCTTCCCATAATACAAGAGTGTTTTGAACACTGGTGTACTGTACAAAACGTTCTTATATTATGGGATGGAGGGAGTAGCTGTTAATGTAAGTACAGTGATAGACGACGTTCGGTCCTTACAAGAGGACTACAGAGCTAAACCTCTTCAAAAGCATTGGGTTGATTCTAAATTTATGTAAGAGTCCATACGGATCTTATAATGTCCACCAAATGGACGATAACGAGGCTAACATGTGCAGTGATGCTACATAATCAAACAGCTATGAAAGTAAGAATGGTCATGCAGGGCAAGAGGTACTCACAAGAGCAATGCAGTGTGCAGTATAGTTGCGAGATTATGTGGTCCCATGAGAACAAATGTTCTTCCGCTAACAGTTTTCGTACAAGTGAGACGCTAAGGCAAATGCAGAAATGTAGTTCAAATTGTGATGTGATATCATATACACTACCTTACGATGCAGCTGCGACCAATGTGTAACAAGATTATTCCAGTCACTGTCGGATAAATGTAGCACCGGAGACTTTACAGAAGTTTCGTTTAGAGGATTGCCATCAAAGTGCGCTTGCCTCAGGTAGGAACGATACTTCATCAACGAGTGCTTGAAAAGCACAACCAACCCTTGCTCGTCTTCACAATCCAGTTTGGTCCGCGCCTATTTAAAAGAATGAAATCTTGTGTCTTCTGTCAGCAGAAACATATGCAGTAATGACCATGAATAACATTAGTACATTACTTACGCGTAAGTTGCGGAGGAAGACTGGAAATTGTTGTGTGTCTGCGGTATAATCTTTCCTTAAAGGAAAGATGCGCACAAAATTCCTGACAACAATATAAGCTTTGTCTTCTAAACTAGGAAGAAATGGAACAGGGGTCCTATTTGCTGCAATTGGGGCTCTCTCTGGTTCAAAAAGGGATTTGGTAGCTGGATTTGGTGTACTCTTTGCTGGAATGGGGGTTTTGCGATGTAGAGCTGGTGCTATGTCAACTGGCATAATCATAAGGTTTGTTGCAGTTGGGGTCTGCTTAGTTGGGGCATCAGAAATGACCAGTGTAGTAGGGCTAGAGTCTGCTAGAGTTGGGGTGTTTTGTGGGTCAGGTGATATTGCAACTACACCTAATGGGCTATTTTATTTATCAGGTGCCACTACCTTATCTAAATACTTTGCTTGGGACCCTCTACGATCAGCAATCGCCCTCTTCCTTTTGAACGTCTGATACACAAGAACAACATTTGAATGGATAAATATGGTATGATGACAGATGGAATATGCACTGAAAATGGATAGGCAGGGCGTATTCACATACACGATGTGTAAACTAAGCTAATGGCAGGTCAACAAAGTAGAAGCAATGCAAAGCATCAGTTGCAAGATATGTGCGACCAATATAACCTTGGAAAGTTGGAGCAAGCACCTTGATGGGTGAATAAGATAGGGCATCTTCCTTTGACTCCTCCACTAGGGAGCTACATTGAATTAGGTCTCCCTCTAGCTCAGAATCACTGTCAGGATCATATTCTGAGCATGAATCTGTAGGTGGAGAGCGTTTGCATTGCATTGCATCCAGACTTGATTTCAGTCCCTTAATGCCAAATTTGACAGCCATGGCATTGTTCTGCTTTATTCTTTTCATGCGCGCAAGCTCATAATCATTATGATGTTGTTCAGAATTTGAGATTCATGAAAACATAAAAAGTAGTCAGATTATCTATGGAATGCATTGCGGATTCAACTCGAAGAGTGTCTCCCTATAAACCCCTGCATATGCAAAGTTCACCCCCAACCGTGCTGACCAGACCACACACAGAAATACAAACCCCTTATGTCTCTATAATAGGCAGACACACATTTCAAAACTGAAGTAGGAACATTAGAATTACATGAAATTTGTATTTGAAAAAATAAACTAAGGAATTATGAGTGGCATAATGTTTAGCTTCAAGGGTGGAGTGTTGGTAGTGCGACACAAAGCAAGTAGGCAGATTGTATTCCATGTAAAAGATCGAAGCCTATGGAAAAGCTAGAAATGACACTTTCTTTCTATACAATGCAATGTTCGTCACCCACACATGATGGAAGAGATCACGTAGAGAAATACTATTCACTCATGTCTACGGTTGCAGTATTTAGAAACAGGGTGGTCCACCCTAAAAGAATATTGACAACAAATATGACAAGGCAAGCGTAGATGGAGTGAATCAGTCATTTACTTGTGAGCTCACTAGGACAAGTATGCAGAATTGTAACTGCAGTAAGAGACCGTCCAAAATCTGAATCAAGAAGTTTGTCTAGCACTTATTGTTTGCAGCTAATCGATGTGAATACCTGGATATTATATCGAATGAGTAAGAAAGACAAGTAAAAATTTCAACAAACCTGGCTTGCAGTAGTAATATGGGTCAATGTCACTACGACCGACAATCCAAAATGACTAGTGTCTGTTCCGAGGGCCGGAATTTTGAAAACCCTTTGAACTTTACAGGTACTAAAGATAACCGAAATACATCTGAACCATTAAGTGTAGGTAGCACTAAGCACACAACAAACCCTAATGACAGTCCTGCCTAATGAGTAATTAATCAATTAGAAAATGGGTGATGAGGAGTGGCTGCTGAGTGTTGAGGACTTATCTAAGGATAAATCGGGTATGCTTAGTGGGTGCTGCACTCCGGAGCCCTGAACGGACTGGGAAGGTAGGCACGGCAGCGCGCCCGGGCAGCGGTGACGCTGTTGGACGAGCGGCTCCTGGCCTCCTGTTAGTCTGGCATCTCCTCCTAGATTCATGTCGTCCAGGGACGGCAAGTCGCCGGCGAGGCAGGCGGCTGGGGGCGAGTAGAGATCGGAAGCGCGCAGCAGAACAGAGGGGAATCGGGTCCTGGGATGACCCAAAATCCCAGGGTGGGCCGGCCCACCGTGGGCACCCTGTAGAGATACGCAACCAGCGGCGAACATGCATTTTCAAAACAAATTTAGGAACATTTAGCTGACCAATTAAACGAATTTGTTTTAATAATATCATATTCGTATTTGAACAACTAAGCTTGTTTAGCTTGATGGGTCGAGTAGTGCTATTATGATACGAAGCACATATTCTGATCATATAGTGATCATAAAAGGGGGAAACCAGAGAAATGATATTTAGCAGCCATTGTTTGCTTCAAACTAAGAACTAAATTCTAAGATCTGAAAAGAAAGTAGAGTAACCAAGTTAAGATCTATTTTCTGGTTGAGATAAAAAAGTTGAGGAGATATGAAGTACCACCTCTCTTGCGGCGCCGTGTAGGCATCGGGGGTGCGATGGCTGTCGGTGGCGTTGAAGCAGATCTGCGACGGTAGACGGGTGCATCGGGGGATAAGTACCGTTGCGGTGGAAGAGAAGGTCGTGTGAGCGGCCCCTGCAAAGAGGACGACAGCGCCGATGAAGCGAGAGGACGTGATGCAAGGCTCTTGGTCCGTCACCGTGGATGAGAAACGTCCATCTCTAGCAGTGAACGACACGGTCTTGGTAGGCGCACTGGTATGGTGGAGGACGGTGGCGATGGATGTGGTGGAGGACGGCGGCGATGGATGTGGTGGAGGACGACGGTGATGGATGGGGTGGCGGACGGAGGCTGGTGTGGGGATGGTGTTCTAGCGCGGATGGTGTATGAATGGGAAAATGGAGGGAGAGGCACGGGGAACCATGTTTTTGGTACGCACCTGTCTGAAATATGGGAAAGTTACGAACTAAGCCCCCGTTTAAAATTTGTACGTCTCGTCGGTTGGGGATACGATGGTAATCTCGCATCTCGCCAATATTTGCCCAGAGCGATTTCGGGCGAGGAGAGGGTGGTTGGCGCCTATGGTTGGCGCCCACGGTGTATGAACGGGGCTGATAGGTAGGGCGGTTGTGTCACGTCTGAGTGTAGTTACAAACCTGCCCCTATTGAAAATATTTGCCTACATCGATTTTGGCCGAGTCGAGTTTGTTTTGCTGCCCACCGTGTATGAATGGGGAAATGGAGGGAGAAACAAAGGTCTTTCGGACGAGCTTGAATCAAATGTGTTTTGCCGCCCATGTTTGGCGCCCACCGTGTCGGAATGGGCTCAGAGGCGGTCGTGTCACGTCTTATTGAAGTTACTATCCTACCCCTATTTAGAGCAGTGGAAATCGGGCCGATGGATTGTCCGTGTAATGGGTAGATTGTAATTTCCATCTCCCAAACACCTGGCTTCAGGCAGTCGACGTGGGAGTGGACATTTTGCTGCTTCTTTCGAATTTTGGGACAATAAGCATCCACGTTTACCCTGGCAACTAAATTCGAATCCATTTTGTATTCCTATACGAATATTTATAAATCATTCTATGTGTTTTTATATATCTTCAAAAGGACGACAAAGATGTATTGCACTATCATATATGAATATGGTTTACAAATGCCGATACTCAGATTCAGAAGCTAGAATCCAGTTTAAGGTGAATTCGAATATTTGGAACACTTCATGTCCAACTCAAATGTCACACGCAGCATAATGTGTACTCCCATTTAGATATGTACACAAGCTATGTATCAAGATTCAAATACCGAGTGAATCAACCAAGAATGTACAGAACTAACAGACATATAAACACTTATAGAGTATATGGATCAATAATATCAACTAACATACATAAGTCAGGCCGCTGTACTTTTCTTTGCTACAACATCATCCTTTTTTTAGCCAAGCTACTACAGCATCTTGGCCCTTTTCGATGCGTGCCACTTATGGTCCATCTATACTACTATTATTGCTGAATGCACATTCAGCCTGATTGGCATATTTGTAGGTCTCGAACAACAATCAAAATGAAATGTCTCTGAGTCTTATCAATTAATACAGACTTGTGCTCAAATAAATTTACAAACCAAAAAACAAAAAACAAAAACAATTATTATATGATCTCTAAAACAAATGGTTTGATTGATACATGAACAAACAACACAAAGGTTATTCAACGAAGGAAAGAACATTTCACCTATGATTTACCAAGTGGGAATTTAATTTCCTTTTTTCCTTCAGGACCTTAACAGTGTGGTCAGTCTCAGCTTGCTTCGTTTTGAAATCCACCAAATATTTAATGGTTTTCTTGAGTACTCCTACTGATTCTGCTGTTTGCTTCCTCGGCGAATTAGGGATTTGAGTAATCTAGGCGCGGAAGGGGACGGTGGAGAAGGGAGATTTTCCAGGGCTGGAATTGGGGCCGCCAGATATTTCAATCCGAAATGTGGAAGCGCGGACTTATTTTGTCGTCGTCCTTTTTTTGGGGGGGAGTGAGGGAGGGGGTGGGTGGCTGGGTGCTAGGCGTCCGTCCGACACACGCGAACACCACGACACGACCCTGGTGCGCCTACATTTGAGAATGCAAACGAATCTTCTTTCATTTGCAAATGAATCTGTATGTATTACCATGCCCGTGTTTTCCTTCAATAATTAGTTATTCAAAACGAGATACTATAAATTAATTAATGAGGAGTTATTTGAAAAAAATCAAAACGGTATCCACGCCGACGTGGATTAGAGTGTGTGTGTCACATAATTAGTTATTTGAATTGGAGTGTGTGTCACATAGCGATCTCCAATTCTAACGTGGATTTCGCATTTCACTGTATCCACGGTACTTTTTTAATACAAATTCATATGTATATGATGAACACCATGGTAGTGAGAAAACTTTTGGATGGATTCAAACATATGACCTACAAAATAGCACAACAAATCGAGTCAATGTCAACTTTCTGAAACCTAGTATGGCACGAATTTGAAATAATTACCAATATGCATGGTCCTCAGTTCAAATCTTACAATGTACACCAAATTGAAACATAAATATTAAGTCTCGTACTATCTACATTCAAATGTTGTTTTTAGCCCCCCCCCCGCACACACACTACATACTTCCTGTATCGGTCAATCTTCCTCTCCTAACCACCTTAGGAAGCTATCAATTTCCAACACACGTCCATTCTTTCTCTCCATGTTTCGATCTCTAACTCTCTCAACTACACAACCCCCCTTTTCCACTCTGTTACGAAATGTATTTAGCTCACAAGCGCGCCATTGCACCCCATGCCAATCTCTCACTCTCTCCCTCTTCCTCTCACCCTCTCGCGCTAAATACATGCATTGCCTATCTAGCCCCCCAACCTCTCGTGCGCACGCACGCACGTTGTCTATCTAGGTCACTCCTTCGAGACTGTCTCACTCTTTCTTCCGCACGGCGTGCCACACTTGCTCAATCTCGCTCTCTTTATCCGAGTCTCGTTTAACCTCGTTTTCTTTCACACACAAATGATATATCTCCCTGTTCGGGCCTCGATCGACACACTCTATACTATCTCACACAGATTGTCTATCTAGGTCAGTCCATCGAAGCCCCCCCACTCTTTCGACCTCATGGCGGTCCACACTTGCTCTCTCTCTCTCCCTCTCTCTCTCTCTCTCTCTCTCTCTCTCTTTGTATGTCTCGATTGACCTCGCTCTTTCTCGGACAAAAACGATATATCACCATGTTTGAGCCCAATTTGACTTATTCACATTGTATACTCTCTCATGCACATTATCTATCTAGGTCACACTCTCCAACCCGTCTCACTCTTTCGATCGCACGACGACCCTATGTGATCGATCGACCTTGCTTCCTCCCACGCACAAAATATATCTACACCTCTGTGACTGGATCATCTCCCAAGCTCTATCTTACAACCCTCACCCTTTCCAAAATTTCAATCGGACAATATCTCTCCAGAGCATATATATTTGTTCCATGAATGTCGCACCACACTCACTTTGTCTCTCTATCTATATGTCTCCCGATTGACCTCGCTTTCTCACGCCATATCTTCCACACATTGAAGCTACCTCTCCATCCCTCGCAAAGCCGGAGCTATTTACATTGCGAGGGGCACTCCAACCTTGGATTAATTTGTGTAGGCAATTATTCCGGTCGGTTTAGATTATATTTTCATAGCATTCGGCCCACAACTACTCGAAATACTGTTGCAACCCCCGCAACTCCCCTAGTTGATTTCCCTCTGGCTCGGTCATCACTCTCTCGCACGTCCTTTCTCGGCTTCAATGTCGCATCATGGTATTATTGCAAAAAACTCTATTGTTCTCTTTAATTATTATAAATAAGCTACAACACTACACACCAATAGTCCACTTGGAATGGAACAAATTTGGACCCACAAATTAAAGTGCTACAATCTACACACCGAGGGGCCCACATGTCATGAAACAAATTTGGACCCATATACAAATTAAAAAATAAAGAACTAGGATCGAACATGCGACCAAGGCATTCAAGCCGCACGTCAATAGGCAACATACATAGAACAACAATGTTTGTTGTACCTCCCTTTGTTCACATAATGTTTTTATATTACCACAGCCTATTTAGTTGATAACATGTAATTTTATTTTTAGTACTATTCGCCTTCACCTACTGGTGGGTTCCATGTGTGCTCTCTCTCTCCTCCCCTTCTGCGTTTAAACGCACGGGCATACACGAAGAACTCACGGGCCATGTTGTCGTTGACCATATCTGGACGCATTCATAAGTTACGGCAACAGTTTCACGTGCTAGTAGCACTAGTCAGTGTGTACATGCAATGCACGTTAATTTGGAAGTATATTAAGTGCATGCGGATATTAAGTTGGATATTATTTGCGTGTTATTATGTGATTAGCACTATTTTTGGGATGAAATTAACTACACGCTAAACGTGTTGAGCGCTCGATATTGAAGCAGTCTAGGTCGTTGGATGACAAGGAATACATGTGGCTTGATGACGTTTTATATTTAATTTGATACGGCTCTAGTAGAACATTCAATCGATCAAACCATAGATTTCGTTCAGTCTGACTCCGACTTTAAATTATACGACGATCGATCTAAAATAAACGGAAATGATAAACATTCAAATTTTAAGCATGGCAATCCGAATGTTTTCATGGCAAATTTAGATTATGCGGTGGCGGCGGGGGCGTCTTGCGGTGGGAAGCGGCTCCTCTGCCGTGCTCTATGTGTCGTCAGGCCAGTGACCGACGGCGACGACGGCGTCTTGCGCCATTGTTGGCGTACTCCTGGACGTTGGCCCTAGCTTCAAGGAAGGCCACAACATTCTGGACTTCGGTCTCCAGGAGCGAGTCAACTGGCGGGATGAGGCGACTGGCGTTGCTACAAGGAAGCGGTCGACGACGGCCATCCATGCCGCTGAGGGGGGCACTGGCACCCGCGCGGGGACAGGCGCTGTCAACGGCGCGGCAGAGACATTCGTGTGCACGGGCACCGGCACGGGCACGCACGTCAGTGCACGCGCAGACGCATGCGCTGGCAGGTGCACGAGCACTGGCACGGGCGTGCACGTCAGTGCACGCGCAGGCGCATGCGCTGGCAGGTGCACGGGCGCGTGAAAGTCGGCGGGGACCTTGTGTACCCCCGTGGCATCAAGCTCAGCGATAATGTGCGGCTCCCAGCCCATCAATGCCACGGGGATGGGCGCTGGTGCAGTCGGGGCGACGGGAGCCGGAACGGGAGCGGGGACAGGCGCGGCGTCTTCCCGCAAGGCCACTTCAAGCTCGTCCCAAAGCGCCTTATGTTCTTGAGACACCGGCTGGGTGTCTTCCTCAGGAAACTAGAAGACTAAGGGCAGACCATCGTGATGCGGCATGGCGTACGTTTAGGTCAGGCTGGTTGGAGGTAGACGACAGGAGAATCGGAGAGGAAGAGAGAAGATTGTAGCGATACCGGGTAGTGCGGGGTTGATTTTAAACTGCGACGCCGACGACATTAAAAGTGGGAATAGTTGGGACGAAGGTGGGCGGCGGAGCCTGGTCAAAGGGCTCGCCTCCCGGTGAGCCTGCAGCGCGGTCTGCTCGCATGTCTCCCTGTCAGCCGGCACAGCGGTCTGCTCGCACGCCTCCCATCGACTCACACGCTTGCTCAGACGGCACCTGCCGATGAGAAGCGGGACTTGTGGCGGCACATAAACGCCCACGGTTTCAATAGTGAAAGCGTTCGCCTTAACGTGACAGGTCTTTGTTCCAAAATACCTTGGCTCTTCATTTGTGCAACTTGTCATAAGCAGGTTGTCTCAAATTGAAGAAAAAAAATTATGAAGTAATATTTGTGCCATATCACGTGACCATGCTCAGTTTCAAGAATTTATAGTCACTTTTGGATTTTCTGAAATTTAAGATCCAGGATTCGAAACAATATTATAACCTGCATCATGCAATAAATTTTCAAGTCATATATTTGTCCTATTGTATTTCTTAAGAAAGGATTTGGTCAAACATTTTGCTTAGTTAGACTTCAGACAAGTTATATATGCAGAGCAAAAGGATAATCCCTCCGTACCAGTGCATTGCCTGATATATTAACTCAAGTACTAGGCACGAACAAACGGGCTCAATTCTGTGCTCATCCTGGTGTAGTAGTAGTAGTACTAGGCAATGCAGTTGATGGGTGACCTTGGCGACCGGCGACCGAGGGAATTGAACCGTTCTCGACACGATAGGTAACGTTTTCTAGTTACCTTTTTTTTAACACAACGTTGTCTAGTTACTAAAGCATCCCTCCGTAGTTCATCGGTAGTCATTATGGACCGGGGACTGAGGGGAATTTCCTAGGGCTGGAATTCTGGCCGCCAGATATTTTGACTCGAAATGCGGAGGCTCGACTGGTTGGGGTTGCCTAATGTGCGTACCACGCACGCCACTAGAAGGACACGAGCCCGGTTTTTTATTTTTTATTTTTTTAGGATCAACACGAGCCAAGGTCTGGCTCGTACGCCATTGGGTCCTACCATTTGAGAATACAAAAGGAACCTTTTAAGTTGCCGAACGAATCTATGTGTATTACAATGCCCGTATTTTCCTTGCAAATACTAATCTCAACGTGGTAATTGATTTATGACGAGTTGTTGAATTAGAGTGAGTTTGTGATATAGTGATCTCAACGTGGATTTCACATTTCATGGTATCCCCGCTAAGTTTTTCAATGCAAACTGAAATTTAAAAGATGAACAATATGGAGGTGAGAAAACTTTGTATGTATCAAGCATATGACCACACACACACACACACACACACACACACACACAGACACCCACACACAGACACCCACACACGAACACAACAACAATCTACTAAGTATAGTGCATCTATTTTTCCAAACCATGCATGCAGGACACGAATTCAAAAATACTCCCTCTATTCCTAAATATTAGTCTTTTAGAGATTTCAACAAGCGACTATACGCGGAGCAAAATGAGTGAATCTACACTCTAAAATATGTCTATATACATCCGTATGTGCCAGTCCACTTGAAATATCTAAAAGACTAATATTTAGGAACGAAGGGAGTAAAATGTAAGACACTCATGGTCCTCAATTCAATATTTAAAACGAACATGAAACTGAAACATGAATATTAAGTCCAGTATATAGTACATGCAAATGTTGTGTTTAATTAGGCGGAGCTATGATTGTCGGGGGTCACCCCTCGACCTTAGATAAAATTGTGGAGCTCTGTTTAGGGTTGTTTAGATTATATTTGTCCCCACCCTCCAAACCACCGATTGGTTGTGCACCCCCACCCCTCCTCCCCGAGAGAATATCATGTGCCCCATACCTTAGATGTTATATGCCGATACGAGTTACTTGGTGCTTGTAGATCCGAGATATAGCAGCTCACATGATGTCTTAATATTTTTACAGGAAACCTTGATGAGTTTGAGAATTGCACACAATTTGTACAAAAACTACTCAGATGCCCTTGGATCCCATATCCAATGACCTCGAAGCTCGTATCACCATAGCATCTAAGATGAAGGAGGACATCATATTCTCCTGTATGTAAGAATATCATGTGCTACCACACCTTAGATGCTTTGGTGATACAAGCTCTTCGGAGCCGTTGGATTTGTGACCCAATGCCTCCTCGGTTGTTCAAATGGTTTTTTTGCATAAAAGCCCCTAAAGAGTTTGGCCACTGCTTACAAGCAAAAAGACTGCTCAGATGCCATTGGATCTCAGATCAAACGACCTCGAATCTCGTATCACCGTAGCATCCAAGCCACGAGAGCACCTTATGTTTTCTCGCACGGGAGAATATGAGGTGCTCCTGCACCGTAGATTCTATGGTGATACGAGTTCATGAGATCTAACGGCCCACAGTAGGAGGTTTGAATGTTTTTGCAATATACGGCTGAGAGAGTTTGGGAATTGCACAGAAAGTACAAGTACTATGCATGTGCCATCTGATCATTGATCATACGACCTAGATGCTCATATCACCGTAGCGGGTAATTAAGCTACGGGGAGCACCTAATATGAGCAACGGGGAGCCGTTGGATCCAAGATGCAGCGGCACACACAAGGCCTGAATGTTTTATTTGCAAAAAAACCTTTGGAGAGTTTGGAAATTGCGCATAATTACAAAGACTACTCCCAAGCTGTTGGATCTCACTTCCAACGGTGTAAAAACTCATATTACCATATCATCTAAGCTTCGGGGTGGATGTGATATTCTATGCTGCTGTCATTTTTGTTCGTAAATTTGCAAAATACGTGTAACTTGTGCCGTTACTTGTCTAACTGCGCAAAGTGTTTGTTAAAAAAAACCATCCTACACTGAAATATCGGAACAACACACGGGTGTCCCACTTGTCATTAATCAAATTTGGACCTAAAACTAACAATTCTGAAAGGTGAGATTCGAACTGGCAACCTGGACTACAAAGTGTAAGTCGATAGTCTGAAACAACAACGGTTGTTGGCTTTGTCCCATAACTTGATTTTATACAGTATGACGTTGAGTAGAGTAGAGGGAGTGCCTCGTCTACACGTGCATGACCGTTGACTCACTTACTGGTGGGTCCCAGGTCTGCGATCTCTCTCTTCTCTCCATCGTCTAACCTTTGCACGGGCACACACGAAGAGCGGCGCTAGGTTGCCGTAGTGTTATTACAACTAAAAAAAGCTTGGAAAATAGAAGAATCGCCTAGAACAAGAGACGTTGTGGCTGGTCGAGATGGAGCTAACCACACCTATCCTCCGTGCCATGTTAGCATGATGAAGCTGTGTGGCTAGTGGGGTGTTTTCGACCGACTGGCTGGGTCCCGGGGTCGAACCATAGGTACTACGTCTGATACAGTAAATTTTTAAACGCACATTTTTCCTCTGTGCCGAGACATGGCACACCCTACCGCGCGGTTTCGGGGTCCTCCCGCGTGGTGCACACATATATTCTTCCTGACGTGGGACGCCCTACCGCGCGTTTTTGCTGAAGCAAGTAAATAAATGAGTTGTCAAATCACGAAAGACCACTTTTCCAGCCGAGTACATCAGTGAAGCACAACGGCTAGCTAGTTGGGCTAGTTCGACCGATTAGCTAGGCCGCCGCCACATTTGTTTTTTCACCCCTTTTTTATCTACTTGCCGGCAGGTAAATTTAAACATCCACCGCGGCATTGCTCTGGTGTTTGAGTGCTGCAAGATTTCTAATTTTTTTGATTGACGGGAGCAGGCGCGGCAGGATTTTTACTTTTTTGATTGACGGGAGCAGGCACGACAGCAATTAGTCACAATGACTCCGCCTGTAAAACCCACTGCTCCCTGATGTGAGAAGTCGTCGACTGGTGTTTTACCATGGTGAAAACCAAAAGACTCCCCGCTCCTCGGCTGGCTCCCTCCGCCTTCCCATAGATTGCATTGCCTTTCAGCCGTTTCGCCCCCTGCATCACCAACATCGTGCGCCTCGAGAAGCAGAGGGACTTCGGTGGTGTTTAGGCGCCCTCTGCATGGGCATGTCCATGTCTCGGCGCAACATGATCGTTGGATCAAACTCAACCAGTGCAGATCAGTCACTGTAGCATAAAGCGTGTGGGTGTGTTTGGTTGCATTCTCATCTCAATATAGTGTGTAAGTCACCTTACGAAAACAAAATAATCCCAAAACACTTAGGCACGGTACATTAACTCCCTCCCCATTTCTTGTTTTGTGACATATCAACCAATAAGAGATGTGGGCCGTGCATGCTTTTAATGACTTGAGACTAATAAACATGACATGCAGTGGTTAGTTCATTGCATGCAATGCTATTAATTAGCAAAAAGACATTAAGTTTTCTCGTTTTCCTCTCCGCCTTGGTCGCAGTGCACAACGTAAGATGACTTACACACCTAGACAGAGTAGTTGTTTCTTCTTCGTGTATTTGTGTTAACCTACTAGTGTGGACTCATGCACCCTTCATGCACTCAGCCAAACACCCCAAAGTGAATCGAGAAGGGAACCTTTGCTCCCATCCCGTGCACCCTTCATACACCCTGCCTAACACTATCCGTGCTTCATATGATTCATGTTTCGTGGAGTACTGTAGCACCATACTCTTCGTGCGCTATAGCCCTAGTTATGTTAAAATTGATCTTACCATTCATTCTCGACCGGACAGTCGAGAAAGCGGTACTATGTTACTACATTACTGTTCATATAGTTTACATGTGCACAACATCATTTGTCATCGTCATATCTTACTAAACTAGCAACAAGATTATGTAGTACTGACGTATGAACCACTTCACATGCCTAGTAGTAGGAGCGCTGTGTATGTTCAAGTGGCTGCCGTGTTTCGCACTCCTCCGTCGTAAGAGTGGAAAGGCTTGCTGTAATCATTTTCTTCATCAGAAAAACAGTGGACACGCTCTACCGTGCGGATCCTCCTCCAGCCATGCACTAAATTACTCACTTTCGCTGACGTGTGGGACAGCTAGCATCGGGGTCCACCAGCCATGCACTAAATTACTCCGTATTAGAGTGACGGTAGACTACCCCGATCGAAGAGCCGCAGTAATGCCCAATGAGGCGTCAAATCACAAAACCCCCTCCTTTCTAGCAGTAAGTTGGACGGACGAAGCAACCATCATTTCACTCTTCTCTCTCAGCTTCCTCTCTACCCAACCCTCGCTTCTCCCTCATCTTGTTCCTCATTTCTTCAAGAAAACCCCGACCTGCTTCTGCCATTGTTCTTCTCTCCCAAAGAAGGAAAGGTGAGCGCATGAATGGTGTTGATTCTGGCCAAGGCCCGGTCTTGCAACCCTGAGACTGATTCTATAACTCCCTCTCTTTTCTTCTTTTGGGTTTGTGATTATGGTTTGTTTTCTTTTATTTCTGTTTGACAGTTTCTTGATAGAAGCTGGAGCACCAGCCGAAGTGATGTCTATGGCTCTAGCCAAAACCGTCGAGGCTCATGGTACGAAGAAGCGCAAGCACCCCGCCGAGACTACCGCAGACAAGCTCAAAGCCATCGCCTTGTCCAAGCCCCCCTCTCCGGGATCCCTCATTAAGCAAGTCCAGGTAATATCTCTTCTTGACGATCTTTTTCTCGATCTTGATCGTGTTTTTTCATCTAACACGCAGTACTAGTATTAGTAGTACAACTTTCTGGGTGATCTTGCATGTGATTTTTGTGTGCCAAATGACGGTTCTAAATTCCTCTTTTGACCAAAACACTAATTTCTTATAGATTACTTTCAACTACTCCCTCTATCCCAAATTTCTTGTCTTAGATTTGTCTAGATACGGATGTATCTAATACTAAAATGTGACTTGATACATCCGTATCTAGACAAATCTAAGACAAGAATTTTGGGACGGAGGGAGTACTTTATGAACATCAATGCTACCTTTGAAGAGGGTATATTTGCCTCACTAACTTTTTTTATGGATATTGCAAGTAATCCCTCTGCTCTCATGCCTTTGAAGACATGTTCTAGTGTCTTTGTTCACTCATTTCTGTGCGTATATCTAGTCATATATGGAGTATAATATCGAATATCATCTTATATTTCTGAACGAAGGTAGTAATAAAATATGGTTTCTGTTTGAATTAGAACCAGGTCCGCGGTGGAGATGAAGTTCTCAAAGTCATGCCGTGTGAACTGGAAGACCTGAGTTTACGCTATGTCAAGTCATGTTGTGTCCTTGTCGCCACGTGTCCTAAACTAGTGTTTTCCTGTAGCATTGTTGTCAGGCATGTTCTTGAGGCTGTACTTGACCACAACAATTTCCTGGCTGTGCCTTCGATTACGAAGGGTGTGGTTCTTCTAAAGCTTCCCAACAAATCTGATGCGGCATGTCTTCATGATCATGTTTATGAGTGGAAAGACCACTCTGTTAGGTTCTGCAAGGTTGACAAGGTGGTGATGGTGCATGTAGACATCTCTCACGAAGTCCATGGCCTAGTGAGTTAAGCGGGGTTCATCCCGTAGGTCGGTGGCAAGAAATAGTCTGCAGAGTTTAATTAGTGCAACTTTGCTTGTCTGTAGTAAGTACTATTGTTCAATACTTGATTTGTGTTTGTAAACCCTGTATTGTTTATTAGTACTGCCGCTTTTGGTGTGTGGTCAGTCCTGAGAACGGTCTATGTTAATGTCTGTCCACTCAATTTAGTCTGTATATTTTGAAGTATCCAGATCATCTTTTTTGTGAGGATGGTTTATCAATGATGGTTACACTCGAATATCAGTATGCATGGCAGGGTTTATCGCACCCACCAGGATTTCCAGTCCCATGGATGTTCGGTCCATACGATTTGTCACGACCTTTGGACTATCCTACTTGTGGGACTAGGCGGGGCCCCTACATGCCACCCGTAGTTGGACGATCAATCTTCTGTTTGGTACTTCAACATAGGGATTTCCTGGTAAGGATTCACTCGTGTCACATCAAGTAAATCTTATTGATTTACTGTCTAAATCTTATTGATTTAATGTCATGTTTTTTTCTTTTCCTGCAATTTTACGATCCAGGTTTTTCCATGTGACATTCATCATAGAATAAACCGTTTGGTTTGCTCTACGATGGCTATTTTTGCAGGTTTCACTTCTTATGTTGTGTCAGTAACGAAGGCACTGTCCATCACTTATATTACTGGAAAAAATTGGATCAGTCTGTTGTCTGAGTACAAGCTGAATCCCTATGATGAACTGAAGTTTGGTTTAACAAAAATGCCACAATTAGTCCTTCTCGCGTTTAAAAGAAATGAAGAAAAAACTGGATCATAGTCATGAAGCCTAGTCAACTTAAAAAGCTGATCATAGCAGACTAGACACGATCGCCGCTGTCTCACACATCGGTACCACCTTTAGCAACGGATCGAGCACCGACAGTTGCTCTAGCACTGATAGCGGCAGCATCTCAGTCTGATCTAGCTGAGGATTGGGCACCGACTGCGTCAGCGGATAAGGCTAATCTACCGGAGGATCGGCCATCAACACCGGCACCTACTCCGACACCGGCACCAGCTCTACAAGGAGCACCATCTCCGGCAGCAGCAGCGGCTTCGGCACCTGCACCAACACTTGCACTTTCATCTGCTCCGGCCCATGCAGCGGCAACTGAACGAGCAGTTGCACCGGCAACAGACTGGGCTGCAGTTCGCACTTCATATACCAAAGTCCTTACAAAAACCGACATGTCCACCTTCTTGGTAAGCATTGGCCTCCCAAGTGTTTCGTTCTTTTTTATTTCCATGTTGTTCTGCATGATTCACTGTGTTGATCTAACTGTTTGGGTATGTCTTCTTGTTTGCAAACAGAGAATTCCTAGAGCAACGAGGGAGTCGTTCAAAAATCCGGGCGACAGCGGCCAAGTTTCTCTTACCATGCACAACCTTGGTGTGAATGAACCTGCTCAATATACCGTAAGTACAAAGGATGGTCGCATGATGATTGATGCTAAAGGATGGTCAAGGTTCAAATCTAAATCATATCTTGCGGTAGGGGATGATGTCAAAATCAAACTTTCTCGGCAAGGAGAGCTGGTCCAAATCAACTTTGAAATTCTTCAGTACTGCCGAACTGATCTATCCGCCGAGAGATTTTGATGTAATACTCTGGCATGGTGAAACAAGTGTCGTGTGTGTATAAGTAGTACGACAATATCATTGATAGAATTGCAACTCTGATTGCTGGTTAGGAACTGTCGTTTGATTTCATTTCAACATCTGCTGTGCTTTATTCAATTTTATGTATTCGCCTTGCGGCAGCATCTAAAACCAGCGCCGTACCGACCGCTTGTAATATGAAAAGCGCTGAGGTAGAACACATGGGCCCCCAAACATGCAGGCCCACCGGCCTATGGCCCAAAGTCCAGAACCACGAGCCTGTCTGAGTATTTCTCAGCTGAACCCCCGTAATGCCCGTGCGTTGCATGTAACATCAAGATGCATTTGTATGCGTATTTTATCTTGTGAGAGAAAATGATGAACGAGGGAAGGCCTTATTTGCAAATGCGGAGAGGTGTGTGGGTACCTTTTTGCAGAATTGCCATAATTTCCTTCCTATCCGTCAGATATAAATCAGACGGCCTATATTGCAGGATGACAGGCACACCATCATCACCAACTCGTTTATACTGTGTAAAAAAACTCTGTTTTTTATAATTATATATGTTATATATATTCCCCTTGATTTTTCTTATGTATAAAGTTGTGATATAAAAGATCTTTATATTTCTTTATAGAGGGAATATATCTCTGTCAAAAATATATTTATGTGTAATAACTAGTTACTCCTGTCTTTCTACTTCCTTGCGCTGATATGTGGGGCATCCGACAACGGGGTCCACATGCCATATGCACCAAATTAGAGTGCACAACTACACAGTAGACACACCCCGGTCGTAGCGCCACATTAATGCCCAATGAGCCGTCAAATCACAAAACCCACCACCTTTCCAGCTTTAGCAGTAAGCTGGACAGACGAAGCGGCAATATTTC
Organism: Aegilops umbellulata; assembly: GCA_032464435.1. Taxonomy (NCBI): domain Eukaryota; kingdom Viridiplantae; phylum Streptophyta; class Magnoliopsida; order Poales; family Poaceae; genus Aegilops; species Aegilops umbellulata. Next base: position 364,327,790 of record CP136054.1, on the reverse strand, counting down.
TCTCGGCCTGAATCCCTTCTCCCTTGTCTGCTTGTTCAGAGAAAACCCCCGCTCGGCGATTGCATAGGGTTTTCTCATGGAGAACCTGGTATGAATTCTTCATCAATCCCCGATAAATCCAAGTCCCTTGGTCGCGGGTACTCCTAGGATGGCGGCCGCCGCCGTTGATGCATTTTTCTTCCTACTGAATCTAGTGTGTTTCATTTGCAGTGCCCAAAGTGCGAGGACCCTATAGGTTTCTGTGCCCTCGGCGAGAAACCACACTTGTTCCTTCTCATCCTAACACTGGATTTTGAAACGAGCACAATATGTTCCTAGAATCCTCTTTTCTATCCGGGAGGGTGGGGTTTTTTGAACATGATGTCAACTAATTTGGAAATTTGGATTGCTATATTGGGATAAAATGTACTAGTACCATGGTCAGCACTGACGTGAAGGAGGAAAGTATTTCTAGATTTGGATATAGGGAATACATTGTGTTCTCATATTATTTTTCCTGGAGTGCATTCCTTGCTCTGCCAGAACACATGTACACAAGATGCTCGGCCTTGCCATAACTGAATACACCAGTTTGATGGTAACAGTGAAGACAAGCCATGGATATAAGTTTTGAGTAGGGTTCATGAACCAAGAAGATCGCTGCTTTTTTTATGGCCGAACTTGGATAAACTTTCTCAAGTGTTACGGACTGAAAGTTGGCGCACGGATGTTGATGGAAATAGCAGAACCTGGTCTCATCTTCACTACGATCTTCCACCCCGACGTCGTTCCAATTTTTCATCCATGTTAGTTTTGTATCTGGTTCTTGCTTGTTGCCTCGATTATGTTTTAATCCACCTATTCTGTCTAACTGATCACAATTTAACTTTAGAAGTAGCAACGAATCTCTCACAAAGATGCTACTTCTAACTAATATTTTTTTATAATTGGTGGCACATGTAGGTTTTTTCAGAGTTAAGCGGGTTGCTCGTTTGTTATTCTGTAACAACTCGGCTGTTACTGATGGCACTGAAGTTGACTGGGACGACATCCACAAGTTCCTACACTTTATTGATCGTCTTGAGGTCCTTGTGGGGCGTTTCAATGGTGGAAGGCCACGTGGGATATGTGTGCCACTGCTGCACTTGTTGAACAGGTCCAACTGTGTCGAGAAACTTATGGTACGAGCTATTTTCTGTTATATATGTTGTTCATAAACTATTGCTTATACACAGTTTTACAGCTGTGATCTTCTTGAAACAGAAAGTGCCCAGTTCTATTGTTCCTATACAGATGCCTGACCATGGCCGGGTCAGACTTGCACTTGGTCACAACATGATGTTTATGTCGACCTACTCCATTCTCCTTGGAGGTGAAAAGATACTTATTCATGGGTGGTCTCAAATAATGAAGGCCCGTCCATCTTGGAGAATAGGACAGAAGATTACGTTCCTGCTTTTCCATGGATCTAAAGCGAATATCATGTTTACTGACCACATTGCGAGATGAAGCCGCTTTCAGAAGGTTGTGGATGCGCGGGGTGGCGCCTGGGCCTTGTCCTGGGGCTTGGCGGCCTCACCATTGGTTAACTGTAGGCAAAGTAGCACTGTTCGAGGCATGCTTTGTATGGTTGAACCTGTATAAGTACTCATACTGCTTTCAGCTATGGTTGTTAAGTGCCCCTGCTGGTTTCAGTTAAGGTTGTTAAGTACTCCTGATGCTTTTACAGTCTATCGTGTTTCTTCAGTCCTGTCTTCCTCCAGCCGCCAAAACCAAACCAGCGCCGGCGGGGCCGCCTGCTTCCACCTCCCACGGCTGGCTGCGCCTCAGCGCACGCATCGCCGCCCCACCATCTCCTAAATCGTTAACGCCGACGTACGAGGCCTCGCCATCGTCCTCTGCGCGCTTTGGTGAGCTCGCCGCGACGCCGCCCTCTCGCGTTGTCAACATGGTCAAAAACAACAGGAATCGGCAGAAGTACATGTAGAGGATGACATTAGGGCCCACCATGTCAGCGTATGGAAAAATAAAATGCTTCCTCCTAGTGTTTTCCTAACATCTGGGACCCACGACATTGTGAGCGTATATAGTCAATAGACAAGAGAACATCACAAGATCGGCTGACACCTGGGACGTAGCAGCTCGAGCAATATTTTTTTGCTATTATTAAGAGGGAGCAGGGTTTGAACTGGGTTGTGGCCCGTCTAGCCCAGGTTTATATTTTATGTTCACCATGTGACCAGCCCAGCTATTTTTTCTTTGTGAAAATGAGCCCAGTATATTTTTTCTTAAGAATACCCAATCCAGGCCTACTTATTTTTCTATGCCCTGTTGGGTTCAAACTCTTTCAAGACGCCTACAAATCTAGAAAGTAATATGAAATGGGTTGTAAATATAAAAATAGATGACAAATTGGCAATTACTTTATAATTTATGAATTTTTTCACATTTTCAGATTCCTATTTCACTGGGCATTAACCTAATTTAAATATATCTTCAAAGTACTTTAAATCTAGCTCGACATTTTGGTATTAAAAATAGTTTGGAACCCATAGAAATACGCAAAATTGGCCCTGGCCAACCAAAAAACCGGGCTGCAATGAATTGCATAAGAAGTCGCAATGAGCTATATATAAATTATTAAAAAAAGGGAATGGTGTGACTTATGGGTCTATTAAGTTGACGCGTATGCAAGATCTTTTTAGTTATTATATACGTCAACAAACGATTCTAGCAGACGCAACCATTGGATGTCAATCCAACGGCCGTCGTGTTTCTTCAATCTTTGATCTTCTTGCTCCAGCCGCCAAATCCAGTGCTGGCGGGACCGCCTGCTCCCGCCTCCTGTGCAGGCCTCACCGCCCCTACTACTCCCACCGCTGGCCAGGGCATCCCTCTACTCACCCACACCCCCTGTTATTCTGCGGCGACGGCAACCTCACACCGCAGCCGAACCAGTGAACCCTCGTACTCCTCTTTTCGTGGGCATCCACAGCCGCGTCTTACCCGACTCCACGTCGTCCACTTCCTAGGCCTCGCCGTCGACCATCGCCCTGGTGCTCTAAGCACGACGTGGTCAATGTGGTCAAGGAACGACTTCCATCGGAAGAGTACTGTTGTGGAGAGGCTGGCAGCTGGGTCCACGGCAGCCGCAAGGAAGTGCCTCCTTATTACACGGAAAATAATAATTCCTCCACCTAATAGCAGGGACCCACCGGACGGGCCACCGTATTTGGTGAAAAAACGTTCCCCCTGACTGCTAGGACCCACTGGACGGGCGACTGTATTTTGCAAAAAAAAGGTTCCCCCCGCTGTCAGCTCGAACCCACCGGAAGTGCCTCCTTATTACGCACAAAAAAAGAATACTTCCCCTGCTAGTTGGGACCCACCTTGGTGGGAGGCTGACTTGTGGGCCTACCAAGTTGACGGGGACGGAGTGCTTTGTCAACTTAGTCAATATGAACGATTCTAGCTCCAGTGACCGTACGATGTCCATCCAACGGCGGTAGTTCTTCTTCAATCTCTGGTCTTGTTGCTCCAGCCGCCCAAAGCAGCGCCGGTCGTGCCGCATGCTCCTGCCTCCCATGGCTGGCTATGCTGCCGCGGAGGCATCACCGCCCCCTACTATGCACACCGCTGGCCAGGCCCTGCGGCGATGGCAGCCTCATACCGCAGCCGAACTAGTGAACCCTTGTACTCCTCTCCACGCGGGCTTCCACTGCCGCGTCTTCCCCGGCTCCGCGTCGTCCACCGCCCTGGTGCTCTCGGCGCGGCGTGGTCAACATGGTCAAGGAACGACTTCCATCGGAAGAGTACTATACGTGGAGAGGCTGACAGGTGGGTCTACGACCGCAGCAAGGAAGTGCCTCCTTATTACGCGCAAAATAATTATTCCTCCACCTAACAGCGGGGACCCACCGGACGGGCCACCATATTTTTCAGAAAAAAATGCCCCCTGACTGCTGGGACCCACCAGCTACATCTTCGCACGCAAGGAAGTGCGTCTGAGCAAAAAAAAAACGATTCGCCCCCTGACTACTGGGACCCACCAGCTACATCTTCGCAGGCAAGGAAGTGCCTGACAGTCAGGACCCACCTGGTCGAAGCGTGTGTGGCATTGTCATTCTGGTCGTGAACGTGTACGTACATACTGGTCGATGTAGAGGCGCGCACATGTCGTAGTAGAGGCGCGCATGTAGCATGTACACGTATGTATAGCGGTCAGGGTGCAAGAAAGTAAATATGGCCACGTACGTACATACGGGCGGGGTCTCGAATGCCTACTCTAGTGTACATGGCTGGGTCGAAACGGAGAAACAGCGTCGTCGCCGCGTTCATGGGGAGGCAACAGAATTTGTCGTCTTCATCGGGAGGCAATGGAACACGTGGGAGCCAACCGGCTTGGACGGAATAGCCGATGGAAACAAGGCCTGGCGTACAGCAGAACGGAGGAAACAGCCTTGTGTTCGACCGGCCACGTTCGAAACGGGATCCTGTTCATCGGGAGGGGTCTGGCGTACCGCAAAACGGAGGAAACAGACCTCCTACGATCGAAACGGGGGTCCTGTTGATCGGGAGGGGTGTGGCGTACCGCAAAACGGAGGAAACGGACTTGTGTTGGTGCGCTACGGTTGAAACGGGGTCCTGTTCATCGGGAGGGGTGTGGCGTACCGCAAAACGGGACTCCGCGGGATACTGTTCATCTCCACCGTCAACCCCCTCCAGCCTCCACGGGCTACTGTTCATCCACCGTCGACCTCCTCCAGCCTCCACCTGCGACTGTTCATCCACGGGCTCCTGTTCATCCAGCCTCCACCGCGCGCTACTCCACCGGTGTAACACTCCAAAAATTTTGATTTTGTTTTTATCAAATTCTTTATTTGATTTGAAGGAGGTTATTTGAAATTTTTCTAAAAGACTCTCCTTCTCAAAATTTTCTTTTACGGCAAACATTTTATGTGTTCTCCTCAACCTTGATTTTTGGTCTTGAGGGCTTTTTCTTTTGGTGTTGACTCAACACAAATAATTTTTGGAAAGTTTGTCAAATTCTTTCTATTAAAAAGAAATCCTATGGATTATGGATTTATTCTTTTTCCATTCAAACCATTCTCTTTTGCCATTTCTCTTGTTGAAATCATTCTTCCAAACCCACCTCCCTACTTTGGGACAAGCCAAGCATCCATTTCCAGCAAGTTTCAACTCCCCTAAACTTTATTTCTATTTATTTTAACCTCAAAATCCTTTCTGTCATTTAGTTTGGACCTTAGAGATTTACAAAGGAACTGCCAAATTTCCTTTGAGTTTTGACTCCAAAGAAACTTCTCTGGCTAGTCCTTAGCAACCTCAACCAAGATCCACCAAGATCCACTGGTCCACTATTCAAATTTTTCAAAATATGCTTGCTGCAAGTTTGGACCAGATTTGCCATTTTTGGTGAAATTCATTTGTTTTCTTTTCCTAAAAATCTGAGAAAAATCAGGCAGCCTCTAGATGCATCAAGAGACCACCTAACCAAGTCCCAACTCCAAAAAAAATTTCCACATGCCAAAATCATTTCATCGAATAGCTGGCGTGCACTGTTTCTGTTAAAATTCAGAAATTCAGTGTTCAGTTTTGTCGTCAGTGTCGTTTTCTTCAGAGCACGGCGTCAATCTCACCAGTGCCCACGTTGGCACCTTGCTCACTGCTTCTCCTCCTTATCCAGTGCGCCGCATGATCGTTTGGACGGGCGCGAGCATCGGTGGCGACGTGTCTCGCCAGCGCCGGCGTCTTCCGCGGTGGCAGAACCACCCGTGGCGGCCAGCAGGGGGCTAGCTCTGCCATACGGCACCGTCCAGCACTGCCCACACCACTAGAGGCCTCCGCGTGTCCGTCCCCTTCTCTGTGCATGCTGCAGCATCGTCGCCGTGGCCTGAGAGGCGCAGAGCGCGCTCTCTGCCGCCGACGAGCCCGTGAAGTCGTTCCGTCGAAGACTTGGAGCATCGCCCAAGTTTTGCCAAGATTACCCTCTAGACGGAACAGTAGGACCAACACGATGATGCCCAGTCACCTAAACCGCCTGTACGACCACTGCCTCGCCGTAATCACTCGCTGGAGTTATCCCGTTCTCGGCAACCGCCTCGGACCGGCTATAAAAGGAGGCCTCGAGCTCAATCTCGACCCAGCACCACCCCTCCACCTCACGAGAGACACGCCCAGCCACTAGGAGGACCTCGAGGAGGTCTTCTTCCCCGAACCCGGCCGCCCCGATCTGCTTCGGGCTCCGGCACGATTCTCTCCGGTGAGGGCACCCCCGCCTCCCAAACCTTGCCAGTCGCCTCCTAGTGCACCCACTATTCTAACCTGAGCCCCAATTTTATGTTTGTAGCCCTCCCCGGCGAGATCCATCACCGCCTGAACCACTGTCCGCCGGAGTGGAGGCCGCTGTCGACGTGGTGCTCGCCGACGACCAACTCCACCACCCACAGACGCGGGAGAGCTCAGTGAGTCCGTAGGTACCCTCCTTTCCCCCTACCCCGCCGTGGATCGACGCCGGCGACCGCCGCGGCCCTCGGGCGCCGGTGGACTCTGTTTTGAAATTCAAACCTGACGTGTGGGATCCCCTCATCAGCCTCTCCCCTCTATTCGAACCGTTTTCTGAAAGACGCCTTCGGGCAAAGTACGCTTTCCCTTTGGGTTGGCGTATTTCTAACTGAAACGTTTTCTGCTTTTATAAACTAACCCCTGGAAACTTTCTGTTTCATTATAGATGAGTCCCTAGACTAAAACCTTTATAACATTTTACAAAAGATGATTTTGAATTGATTCTTTTTCTGTCGTCTTTATTTTTCTGTCTAGTTTTCTGTCATATTTATTTGAAAAAAAATTGGATCAATTTTTATGCACACACGGTATTTACGTTAGTATACGATTTCTTTGTACCGTAGATACCGGAGGAGGTGATGGAACCGCAAACTTCACCGAGCTAGACTCCGACTACTCTGAACCAGGCAAGCATGTTTGAACCTTTGATATGATAAGTGTTTTGCATGTTTGGTCGAGTAGTTTCTCATGGCATGTTTATATAAGTATTAGTGAATGTTATGTTGCATGCAAGGCAAGCTACAGGTGAGCTTCGAAGTTTGATGTGTTCATATGATGGTGAGATAACCTGATCATGTGGTGGCATGATAGGTTGTAAGCTGGTATTGTTGAAGCATGCCAGTCTTTGTCAACCGTGTAACTCCAGTGTTACCGTGGATCAAGTCTCGATCCTGTTCGTTTCCCCTTCATGCTGCCACATGTTTTCTGCAAAGAGTGCGGTTTAGTAAGTTGCAAACCTCTTTCCTTGTACACACCAAACAGAGGGACCCCGATGAGGGTTCCATGGCCCTGGATTAAAGCCCGCCATCCGATCAGGGGGCATGGGTGTTTCCGGTTGGGACCGAGAGGGGGGCACCCCATAGAGCGCGCGATATAAATTTGATCCCATGCTATTCGAGGTTGTGACCTCCCCGTCTTAAAGTTTTTCTTGAACGTTGCCTAGGGTGATTCCTAGCAGCGGAATGTGGAATGGGTGTGTGTTGGTTGGATGTGTTTCTTCTGGAATACCGTAAACGGAACTATTCCTTTGTGACTACTGAAATCCGTTGGCTGTGGTTAAAGAGTACAAACTCTGCAGAGTCAAACCGTTCAAGTATCCATGTCCACGACCAGGGACTTGGACATCATCTCAGTATCAGTGTCAGTCTCAGTGTCGATCTCAGTGTCAACCCCAGTGACAGTCTCCGGAGAATAAGCATGAAACTCAGAGTGGTAAACTCGGCTGAATATTATTCCGGTGGCTGGACTAACCGGTTTATTATTATGTTCTAAGTATCTCCTTGGGATGATTTAAATTCATGAGCTACTTAAATTCGAGTGACGGAATATAAGCCATTTATGTGATGTCGCTCAGACGTCCGACTGTGGCATCTTGTTATTTACTTTTGATATAAGCCCTTTATGTGATGTCGCTCAGACGTCCGACTGTGGCATTCTTGTTATTTACTTTTGATATAAGCCCTGTATGTGATGTCGCCCAAACGTCCGACTGTGGCATTCGTGTCATTTAATTTTGATATAAGCCCTTTATGTGATGTCGCTTAGACGTCCGACTGTGGCATCCTGATTAATTATTTTCATTATAAGCCCTTTTCGAGATGTCGCTTAGACGTCCGACTGTGGCACGCACTGTTATTTACGTTTCAATATAAGCCCTTTATGTGGTGTCGCCCCGATGCCCGACTGCGGCATGTTAATTTATTTTTACCTTTCGAGGTGTCGCTTCAGACACCCGATCGGTCTTCAGTTATTTTATTGGGATTTCGGGAGGACTACCGCCTGACTTCCTTTTATTTATCGTGCAGTGCAAATTTATTATCTGAATGTGCATTACTAATCTGCTCATGTGCATCATGTTTGCATTTGTTATATCTTATGTCCAAACTATCTTGCGAGTACATTCAAAGTACTCACCTGGCTTGTTGATCTGGCCAGATGTTGACGAAGGCGATCTTATGGATGAAGAGTACAATGGCGAGTCCGACGCCTAGAGGAGTCCCAATCAGTCACGTGCGATCCTAGAGTTGATCACTTGTATTATATATGCTTCCGCTACCCAGATAAAATCATCGAGCCTCACTCCGACGCTTGATGAGCTGTAAGATTTCGGAGTTATGTCACCCACTTCATTGTGACATATCCACCACCACCTTTATTACGAGTCAGTAGTTATGCCACCATACCCTTGTGTCATATCCGCCTTTATGTATAATATCGGCGTGCTTGTAATGAATTGTTGAGCAGCCTCAACTCGACCTTGTGTAATTTTTAGTACCTCTGGATTTCTGTATCAAGGATTTGTCTACCAGTAAGGAGGATTCTTCTGTACTGGTCAATAAAAGGGTCGGCTTTTCAATAAATGTTTTATTGGAAAACCGGTCCTGATAACCAGCTACTGTTCAACCAGCCCTCTCCATGGGCTCCTGTTCAACCACCCTCCACGGGCTACTGTTCATCCAGCCCTCCACCGTCTACTGTTCATCCTGCCCTCCACGGGGTTGTCCTGTTCATCCTGCCCTCCACGGGGTCCTGTTCATCCAGCCCCAACCGGCTGAACGATCGGGGTCCTGTTCATCCACCCCCACCAGGAACTATTCATCCAAACCCCCAGCAACGCTCACTGTTCATCCAGAGGCAACGCCACGGGGTCATGTTCATCCACCCCCACCGGGAACTGTTCATCCAACCCCCTAGCAACGCTCACTGTTCATCCAGAGGCAGCATCGATCGGCTTCAGTTAGTAGCAGTAGCGAAGGAATCGCTCGATCGGGTTCAGTTAACAGCCATCGATCGATTGCTCGGGTTCAGTAACGCTTAGCCTACAGTGCAATCGCTCGGTTTCAGTAACGCGTAGCCTGTAGTGCAATCGCTCGGGTTCAGTTAGAGCCCAATGCCTCGCACCCACGCGCGTGCGTGTACGAGAGAAACGCGCATCGCTCGGCCCTGACCACCCACCGTAACCGGGAACACTCCGATATTTTCCTCGCCCTCGCTTCTACCATGGTTTTTTCCATCATGGACGACCCAAAGAATGTCATGCAGCTGCGTCTCCGGCCCGCCCAGGACGAAAAGCCCATTTTCTGTCATGATTTTTTATCATAGAAGTAGGACCCCACCACATCTATGATGATACCGTGTTTTGTCATAATTATTGTCATAGAAGTGTCATAAGTATGACAGAAAAGATTTTCGTTCGGCCCAAAATGTCACAGATGTGTCTTTTTTTTGTAGTGGTTGTCTAGTTACTAAAGCATCCCTCCGTTGTTCATTAGTAGTCATTATGGACCGGGGACATGAGGGCGATTTCCTAGGGCTGGAATTCTGGACGCCAGATATTTCGACTCGAAACGCGGAGGCTCGACTGGTTGGGGTTGCCTAATGTGCGTACGACGCACGCCACCAGAAGGAAACGAGCCCGGTTTTTTATTTCTTATTTTTTTAAGATCAACACGAGCCAAGGTCTGGCTGGTACGCGGTTGGGTGCTACCATTCGAGAATACAGAAGAAACCTTTTGAATTGCCGAACGAATCTATGTGTATTACAATGCCCATATTTTCCTTGCAAATACTAATCTCAACGTGGTAATTGATTTATGATGAGTTGTTGAATTAGAGTGAGTTTGTGATATAGTGATCTCAATGTGGATTTCACATTTCATGGTATCCCTAGTATTTTTGCAATGCAAATTCAAATTTAAAAGATGAACAATATGGAGGTGAGAAACTTTGTATGTATCAAGCATATGACCACACACACACACACACACAGAGAGAGAGAGAGCGAGAGAGAGACACCCACACACGAACACAACAACAATCCAATAAGTATAGTGCATCTAATTTTCCAAACCATGCATGTATGACACGAATTCAAAAATACTCATTCTGTTGCTAAATATTAGTCTTTTAGAGATTTCAATAAGCGACTACATATGGAGCAAAATGAGTGAATCTACACTAAAATATGTCTATATACATCCGTATGTGCCATTCCATTTGAAATCTCTAAAAAGACTAATATTTAGGAACGAAGGGAGTAAAATGTAAGACATGCATGGTCCTCAATTCAATATTTAAAACGAACAAAAAACTGAAACATGAATATTAAGTCTAGTACTACAGTATATGAAAATGTTGTGTTTATTAGGCGGAGCTATGATTGTTGAGGGTCAACCCCCGACCTTAGATAAAATTCTGAAGCTCTGTTTAGGGTTGTTTAGATTATATTTATCCCCACCCTCCCAACCACCGATTGGTTGTGCACCCCCACCCCTCCTCCCCGGGAGAATATCATGTGCCCCATACCTTAGATGCTATATGCCGATACGAGTTACTTGGTGCTTGTAGATCCGAGATATAGCAGCTCACATGATGTCTTAATATTTTTACAGGAAACCTTGATGAGTTTGAGAATTGCACACAATTTGTACAAAAACTACTCAGATGCCCTTGGATCCTATATCCAACGACCTCGAAGCTCGTATCAACATAGCATCTAAGATGAAGGAGGACATCATATTCTCATGTACGTAAGAGTATGATGTGCTACCACACCTTAGATGCTTTGGTGATACAAGCTCTTTGGAGTCGTTGGATTTGTGACCCAACACCTCCTCGGTGGTTCGAATGATTTTTTGCAGAAAAGCCCCCAAAGAGTTCGACCACTGCTTACAAACACAAAGACTGCTTAGATGCCATTGGATCTCAGATCAAACAACCTCGAAGCTTGTATCACCATAGCATCCAAGATGCGAGAGCACCTTATGTTTTCTCGCACGGGAGAATATGAGGTGCTCCCGCACCGTAGATTCTATGGCGCTATGAGTTCATGGAGATCTAACAGCCCACAATAGGAGGTTAGAATGTTTTTGCAATATACGCCTGAGAGAGTTTGGGAATTGCGCATAAAGTATAAGTACTACGCATGTGCCATCTGATCACTGATCATACGACCTACATGCTCATATCACCGTGGCGGGTAATTAAGCTATGGGGAGCACCTAATATGAGCAACGGGGAGCCGTTGGATCCAAGATGCAGCGGCACGCACTAGGCATAAATGTTTTATTTGCAAAAAAAACCTTTGGAGAGTTTGGAAATTGCGCATAATTACAAAGACTACTCCCAAGCCATTGGATCTCACTTTCAACGTTGTAAAAACTCATATCACCATAGCATCTAAGCTGCGGGGTGGATGTGATATTCTATGCCACTGTCATTTTTGTTCGTAAACTTGCAAAATACATGTAACTCGCGCCGTTACTTGTCTAACCGCGCAAAGTGTTTGTTCAAAAAAAACATCCTACACTGAAATATCGGAACAACACATGGGGGTCCCACTTGTCATTAATCAAATTTGGACCTAAAACTAACAAATCTGAAAGGCGAGATTCGAACTGGCAACCTGGACTACAAAGCGTAAGTCGATAGCCTGAAACAACAACGGTTGTTGGCTTTGTCCCATAACTTGATTTTATACAGTATTACGTTGAGTAGAGTAGAGGGAGTGCCTCGTCAACACGTGCATGACTGTTGACTCACTTACTGGTGGGTCCCGGGTCTGCGATCTCTCCCTTATCTCCATCGTCTAACCTTTGCACGGGCACACACGAAGAGCGGCGCTAGCTTGTTGTGGTGTTATTACAATTAAAAAAAGCTTGGTACATAGAAGAATCGCCTAGAACAAGAGATGTTGTGGCTGGTCGAGACGGAGCTAACCACACCTATCCTCCGTCCCATGTTAGTATGATGAAGTTGTGTGGCTAGTGGGGTGTTTTCGACCGACTGGCTGGGTCCCGAGGTCGAAGCATAGGTACTACGTCTGATACAGTAAATTTTTACACGCACATTTTTCCTTCGTGCCGAGACATGGCACACCCTACCACGCGGTTTCGGGGTCCTCCCGGGTGGTGCACGCATATATTCTTCCTGACGTGGGACGCCCTACCGCGTGTTTTCGCTAAAGCAAGTAAATGAGTCGTCAAATCACGAAAGACCACCTTTCCCGCCGAGTACTGTACATCACTGAAGCACGGTGGCTAGCTAGTTGGGCTAGTTTGACCGATTAGCTAGGCCGCCGCCACATTTTTTTTTCACCCCTTTTTTATCTACTTGCCGGCAGGTAAATTTAAATATCCACCGTGGTGTTGCTCTGGTGTTTGAGTGCGGCAGGATTTTTATTTTTTGATTGACGGGAGCAGGCGCGGTAGGATTTTTAATTTATTGATTGATGAGAGCAGGCGCGGCAACAATTAGTCACGATGACTCCGCCTGTAAAACCAACTGCTCCCTGATGTGAGAAGTCGTGGACTGGTGTTTTACTATGGTGAAAACCAAAAGATTTTTCGCTCCTTGGCTGGCTCCCTCCGCCTTCCCATAGATTGCATTACCTTTCGGCCATTTCGCCCTCTCCATCACCAACGTCGTGCGCCTCGAGAAGTAGAGGGACTTCGGTGGTGTTTAGCCGCCCTCTACATGGGCATGTCCATGTCTCGGCGCAACATGACCATTGGATCAAACTCAGATGGTGCACATCAGTCACTGTAGCACAAAGCGTGTGGGTGTGTTTGGTTGCATTCTCATCTCAATATAGTTGTTTCCTCTTCGTGTATTTGTGTTAACCTACTAGTGTGGACTCATGCACCCTTCATACACCCTGCCTAACACTATTCGCGCTTCATAAGGTTCATGTTTCGTGGAGTACTGTAGCATCATACTCTCTGTGCGCTGTAGACCTAGTTCTGTTAACATTGATCTCACCGTTCATTCTCGACCGGACAGTCGAAAAAGTGGTACTATGTTACTACATTACTGTTCATATAGTTGACATGCGCACAACATCATTTGTTGTCGTCATATCTTACTACACTAGCAACAAGATTATGTAGTACTGACGTATGAACCACTGCACATGCCTAGTAGTAGGAGTACTATGTATGTTCAAGTGGCTGCCTTGTTTCGCACTCCTCCGTCATAAGAGTGGAAACGCTTGCTGTAATCATTTTTTTCTTCAAAAAAACAGTGGACACGCTCTACCGTGCGGATCCTCCTCTAGCCGTGCACTAAATTACTCACTTTTGCCGACGTGTGGGCCAGCCAGCATCGGGGTCCACCAGCCATGCACTAAATTACTCCGTAGTAGAGCGACGGTAGACTACCCTGATTGAAGCGCCGTAGTAATGCCCAATGAGCTGTAAAATCACGAAACCCCCTCCTTTCCAGCAGTAAGTTGGACGGACGAAGCAACCATCATTTCACTCTTCTCTCTCAGCTTCCTCTCTACCCTACTTGCTTCTCCTTCATCTTGTTCCTCATTTCTTCAAGAAAACCCCGACCTGATTTTGCCAATGTTCTTCTCTCCCAAAGAAGGAAAGGTGAGCTCATCAATGGTGTTGATTCTGGCCAAGGCCCGGTCTTGCAACCCCGAGACTGATCCTATAACTCCCTCTCTTTTCTTCTTTGGGTTTGTTATTATGGTTTCTTTTCTTTTATTTCTATTTGACAGTTTCTTGATGGACGCTGGAGCACCGGCCAAAGTGATGTCTATGGCTGTGGCCAAAACCGCCGAGGCTCATGGTACAAAGAAGCGCAAGCACCCCGCCGAGACTACCGCAGACAAGCTCAAAGCCATCACCCTGTCCAAGCCCCCCTCTCCGGGATCCCTCATTAAGCAAGTCCAGGTAATATCTCTTCTTGACGATCTTTTTTTCGATCTTGATCATGTTTTTTCATCTAACACGCAGTACTAGTACTAGTAGTACAAGTTTCTGGGTGATCTTGCATGTGATTTTTGTGTGCCAAATGACAGTTTTAAATTCTTCTTTTGACCAAAACATGCGAGTGGTTGACACTGATTTCTTATAGATTTATTTCAACTACTCCCTCTATCCCAAACTTCTTGTCTTAGATTTGTCTAGATACGGATGTATCTAATACTAAAATGTTACTTGATACATCCGTATCTAGACAAATCTAAGACAAGAATTTTGGGACAGAGGGAGTACTTTATGAACATCAATGCTACCTTTGAAGAGGGTATATTTGCCTCAGTAACTTGTGTTATGGATATTGCAAGTAATCCCTCTGCTCTCATGCCTTTGAAGACATGTTCTAGTGTCTTTGTTCACTCATTTCTGTGCATATATGTAGTCATATATGGATTATAATATCAAAAATCATCTTATATTTCTGAACGGATGTAGTAATAAAATATGGTTTCTGTTTGAATTAGAACTAGGTCCGCGGTGGAGATGAAGTTCTCAAAGTCACGCCGTGTGAACTAGAAGACCTGAGGATGAGTTCTACTACTAAACTATCCAGCTGTTGTGTCCTTGTCGCCCGTGTCCTGAACTAGGGTTTTCCTGTAGCATTGTTGTCAGGCGTGTTCTCGAGGCTGTACTTAACCACAACAATTTCCTGGCTGTGCCTTCGATTACGAAGGGTGTGGTTCTTGTAAAGCTTCCCAAAAAAATCTGATGCGGCCTGTCTTCATCGTCATGTTTATGAGTGGAAAGACCACTCTGTTAGGTTCTCCAAGGTTGATGAGATGGTGATGGTGCATGTAGACATCTCTCACGAAGTCCATGGCCTAGTCAATTATGCGGGGTTCATCCCATAGGTCTGTGGCAAGAAATAGTCTGCAGAGTTTAATTAGTGCAACGTTGCTTGTCTGTAGTAAGTACTACTCCCTCCGTTCCTAAATATAGGGTGTATAGTTTTTGGCACGGAAATTAAAGAACACATGTGGAGGGAAAATTTCACGAGTTTTGGGCGAGATTACACCTGACTAATTGACATGAGAAAATAGAGGAGCTTCCCAAATATAAGGAAATGTAATCAAATCCCTAAAATAGTTATCCAAACGAGCGGTGCAATGCAATACACATTATATTTCTAATTTTTTTCTCAAAAATCTATACACCTTATATCAAGGAACAGAGGGAGTATTGTTCAGTACTTGATTTGTTTTTGTGAACACTGTATTGTTTATTAGTATTGCCGCTTTTGGTGTGTGGTCGGTCCTGAGAACGGTCTATGTTAATGTCTGTCCACTCAATTCATTATGTATATTTTGAAATATCCAGATCATCTTTTTTGTGAGGACGGTTTATCAATTATGGTTACACTCCAATATCTGTATGCATTGTAGGGTTTATCGCACCCACCAGAATTTCCAGTCCCATGGATGTTCGGTCCATATGATTTGTCATGACCTTTGGACTGTCCTGCTTGTGGGAGTAGGCGGGGCCCCTGCATGCCACCCGTAGTTGGCCGATCAATCTTCTGTTTAGTACTTCAACATAGTGATTTCTTGGTAAGGATTCACTCGTGTCACATCAAGTAAATCTTATTGATTACTGTCTAAATCTTATTGATTTAATGTCATGTTTTCTTTCTTTTCCTGCAATTTTACGATGCAGGTTTTGCCATGTGACATTCATCACAGAATAAACCCTTTGGTTTGCTCTACGATGGCTATTTTTGCAGGTTTCACTTCTTATGTCGTGTTAGTAGCGAAGGCACTGTCCATCACTTATATTACTGGAAAAAATTGGATCAGTCTGTTGTTTGACTAAAAGCTGAATCCCTATGATGAACTACAGTTTGGTTTAACAAAAACGCCACAATTAGTCGTTCTTGCGTTTAAAAGAAATGAAGAAAAAAACTGGATCACGGTCACGAAGCCTAGTCAAGTGGGAAATCTGATCATAGCAGACCAGACACGATCGCTGCTGTCTCGCACATTGATACCACCTTCAGCAATGGATCGAGCATCGACAGTTGCTCTAGCACTGACAGCAGCAGTAGCTCCGTCTGATCTAGCTGAGGATTGGGCACCGACCGTGTCAGCGGATCAGGCTAATCTACCGGAGGATCGGGCATCGACACCGGCACCTGCTCCGACAACGGCACCTGCTCTACAAGGAGCACCATCTTCGGCAGCAGCGGCGGCTTCGGCACCAGAACGAACACTTGCACTTGCATCTGCTCCGGCCCGTACAGCGGCAACCGAACGAGCAGTTGCACCGGCAACAGATTGGGCTGCAGTTCGCACTTCATATACCAAAGTCCTTACAAAAACCGACATGTCGGTAAGCATTGGCCGCCCAAGTGTTTCGTTCTTTTTTCTTTCCATGTTGTTTCACATTATTCACTGTGTTGATCTAACTATTTGGGTATGTCTTCTTGTTTGCAAGAGAATTCCTAGAGCAACAAGGGAGTCGTTCAACAATCTGGGCGACAGCAGCCAAGTTTCTCTTACCACGCGCAACCTTGGTGTGAATGAACCTGCTCAATATACCGTAAGTATAAAGGATGGTCGCATGATGATTGATGCTAAAGGATGGCCAAGGTTCAAATCTAAATCATATCTTGCGGTAGGGGATGATCTCAAATTCGAACTTTCTTGGCAAGGAGAGCTGGTCCAAATCAACTTTGAAATTCTTCAGTAGCAGCACGCAACTGCCGAACTGATTTATCCTCCGAGAGATTCTGATGTAATAATCTGGCATGATGAAACAAGTGTCCGGTGTGTATAAGCAATACGATAGTATTATTTATCACATGGTATATCGTTGATGGAATTGCAACTCTCATTGCTGGTTAGGAACTGTCGTTTGATTTCATTCCAACAGCTTCCATGCTTTATTCAATTTTGTGTATTCGCCTTGCGACAACATCTAAAACCAACGCCGTACCGATCGCTTGCAATATGAAAAGCGCTGAGGTAGAACACATGGGCCCCCAAACATGCAGTGTGGGCCTATGGCCCAAAGTCCAGAACCGTGAGCCTGTCTGAGTATTATATTCTCAGCTGAACCCCCATAATGCTCGTGTGTTGCACGTAACATCAAGATGCATTTGTATGATTATTTTATCTTCTGAGAGAAAAGGATGAACGAGGGAAGAACTTATTTGCAAATGTGGAGAGGTGTGTGGGCACCTGTTTGCAAAATTGCCATAGTTTCCTTCCTATCCGTCAGATATAAATCGGACGGCCCATATTGCAGGATGGCAGGCACACCATCATCACCAACTCGTCTATACTGTGTTAAAAACAACTCTGTTTTTTATAATTATATATGTTATATATATTCCCCTTGATTTTTCTTATGTAAAAGTTGTGATATAAATGATTTGTATATTTCTTTACAAAGGGAGTATCTCTCTGTCAAAAATATATTTTTGTGTAACTAGTTACTCCTGTCTTTCTACTTCCTTTCGCTGATATGTGGGGCATCCGGCAATGGGGTCCACGTGCCATATGCACAAATTAGAGTGCACAACTGCACGGTAGACACACCCCGGCCGTAGCGCCGCAGTAATACCCAATGAGCTGTCAAATCACAACCCCCCCTTTCCAGCTTTAGCAGTAAGCTGGATGGACGAAGCAGCGATATTTCACTGGGCCTGAATCCCCTTCTCCCTTGTCTGCTTGTTCAAAAAAAAAACCTCTCGACGATGGCATAGGGTTTTCTCATGGAGAACCAGGTACAAATTCTTCATCCATCCCCGATAAATCCAAGTCCATTGGTCGGGGGTAATCATAGGATGGTGGCTGCCATTGATGCATTTTTATTCCTACTGAATATAGTGTATTTCGTTTGTAGTGCCCAAAGTGCGAGGACCCTACAGATTTCTGCGCCCTCGGCAAGACGCCACACTTGTTCCTTCTCATCCTAACACAGGATTTTAAAATGCGCACAATATGTTCCTAGAATCCTCTTTTCTATCCGGGAGGGTGGTTTTTTTAACATGCTATCGACTAATTTGGAAATTTGCATTGCTATATTTGGATAAAAGGTACTACCAGTATGATGGTCAACACTGACGTGAAGGAGGAAGTTATTTCTAGATATGGATAGGGAATACATTGTGTTCTCATATTATTTTTCCTGCAGTGCATTATTTGCTCTGCCAGAACACATGTACTCAAGATGCTCAGCCTTGCCATAACTGAATACACCAGTTTAATGGTCACAGTGAAGACAAGCCATGGATATAAGTTCCGAGTTGGGTTCATGAACCAAGAAGATTGCTGCTTTTTTTATGGCTGAAGTTGGATAAACTTTCTCAAGTGTTACAGACTGAAAGTTGGCGCACGAATGTTGATGGAAATAGCAAAACCTGGTCTCATCTTCACTGCGATCTTCCACCCCGACGTCGTTCCAATTGTTCATCCATGCTAGTTTTGTATCTGGTTCTTGCTTGTTGCCTCGATTACTTCTTAATCCAGCTATTTTGTCTAACTAATCACAATTTAACTTTAGAAGTAGCAACGAATCTCTCTTGAAGATGCTACTTCTAACTAATATTTTCTTATAATTGGTGGCACGTGTAGGTTTTTTCAGAGTTAAACAGGCTGCTCGTTTGTTATTTTGTAACAACTCGGCTGTTACTAATGGCACTGAAGTTGACTGGGACGACATCCACAAGTTCCTACACTTTATTGATCGTCTTAAGGTCCTTGTGGGGAATTTCAATGGTGGAAGGCCACATGGGATATGTGTGCCACTGCTGCACTCGTTGAACAGGTCCAACTGTGTCGAGAAACTTATGGTACGAGCAGTTTTCTGTTATATATGTTGTTCATAAACTATTGCTTATACACAGTTTTACAGTTGTGATCTTCTTGAAACAGAAAGTGCCCAGTTCTATTGTTCCTATACAGATGCCTGACCATGGTCGGGTCAGCCTTGCGCTTGGTCACAACATGATGTTTACGTCGACCTACTCCATTCCCCTTGGAGGTGAAAAGATACTTATTCATTGGTGGTCTCAAATAATGAAGGCCCATCCATCTTGGAGAATAGGACAGAAGATTATGTTCCTGCTTTTCCATGGCTCTAAAGCGAATATCCTGTTTATTGACCACATTGCGAGATGAAGCCGCTTTCAGAAGGTTGTGGATGCGCGGGGTGGCGCCTGGGCCTTGTCCTGGGGCTTGGTGGTCTCAATCTTGGTTAACTCTAGGCAAAGTAGCACTGTTTGAGGCGTGCTTCGTACGGTTGAACCTGTATAAGTACTCATACTGCTTTCAGCTATGGTTGCTTACTGCCCCTGTTGGTTTCAGTTAAGGTTGTTAAGTACTCCAGCTGCTTTTACAGTCTGTCGTGTTTCTTCAGTCATGTCTTCCTCCAGCCGCCAAAACCAAACCAGCGCCGGCGGGGCCGCCTGGTGCTGCCTCCCACAGCTGGCTGCACCTCAGCGCACGCATCACCGCCCCACCGTCTTCTAAATCGTTAACGCCGACGTCCGAGGCCTCACCGACGTCCTCCGCGCGCTTTGGTGCGCTCGCCGCGGTGCCGCCGTCTCGCGTTGTCAACATGGTCAACAAACAACATGAATCGGCAGAAGTACGTGGAGAGGATGACAGTAGGGGCCCACCACGTCACCGTATGGAAAATAAAAATGCTTCCTCCAAGTGTTTTCCTGACATCTGGGACCCACGACATTGTGAGCGTATATAGTCAATAAACAAGAGAACATTACAAGATCGGCTGACAACTGGGACATAGCTGCTCGAGCGGTATTTTTTTTGTTGAGATGGAGCAGGGTTTGAACTAGGCTGTGGCCCGTCTAGCCCAGGCTTATATTTTATGTTCACGATGTGACCAGCCCAGCTATTTTTTCTTTGTGAAAATGAGCCCAGTTTATTATTTCTGAAGAATACCCAATCCAGGCCTACTTATTTTTCTACGCCCTGATGGGCTGCAACTCTTTCAAGACGCCTACAAATCTTGAAAGTAATATGAAATGGGTTGTAAATACAGATGACAAATTGGCAATTACTTTATAATTTCTGAATTTTTTCACATTTTTAGATTCCTATTTCACTGGGCATTAACCTAATTTAAATATATCTTCAAAGTACTTTAAATCTGGCTCGACATTTCGGTATTAAAAATAGTTTGGAACCCAAAGCAATGTGCAAAATTGGCCCTGGCCAACAAAAAAAACTATAATAAATTGCATAAGAAGTCACAATGAGCTATATATAAATTATTAAAAAAGAGGGAATGGTCTGACTTGTGGGCCTATTAAGTTGACGCGTATGCAAGATTTTTTTAGTTATTATATACGTCAACAAATGATTCTAGTAGACGTAACCAATGGATGTCAATCCAACGGTCGTCGTGTTTCTTCAATCTTTGATCTTCTTGCTCCTGCCGCCAAATCTAGCACGGCGGGACCGCCTGCTCCCGCCTCCCGTGCAGGCTTCACCACCCCCTACTACTCCCACCGCTGGCCAGGGCATCCCTCTACTCACCCACACCCCCTGTTATTATGCCGCGACGACAACCTCACACCGCAGCCGAAATAGTGAACCCTTGTACTCCTCTCCGTGTGGGCATCCACTACCGCGTCTTCCCTGGCTCCGCGTCGTCCCCTTCCTAGGCCTCACCGCCGTCCACCGCCCTGGTGCTCTCAGTGCGGCGTGGTCAACGTGGTCAACGAACGACTTCCATCGGAAGAGTACTGTATGTGGAGAGGCTGACAGCTGGGTCCACGACAGCCGCAAGGAAGTGCCTCCTTATTACGTGGAAAATAATTATTCCTCCACCTGACAGTAGGGACCCACCAGACGGGCCACCGTATTTGGTGAAAAAATGTTTCCCCCTGACTGCTGGGACCTACCAGACAGGCCACCGTATTTTGCAAAAAAATGTTCCCCCCACTGTCAGCTCGGACCCACCGTAAGTGCCTCCTTATTATGCCCGAAAAAATGAATACTCCCCCTTCTAGTTGGGACCCACCTTGGTGGGAGGCTGACTTGTGGGCCTACTAAGTTGACGGGGACGGAGCGCTTTGTCAACTTAGTCAATAAGAACGATTCTAGCTCCAGTGACCGTACGATGTCCATCCAACGGCCGTAGTGCTTCTTCAACCTCTGGTCTTCTTGCTCCAGCCGCCCAAAGCAGCGCTGGTCGTGTCGCATGCTCCTGCCTCCCGTGGTCGGCTGTGCTGCCGCAGAGGCCTCACCACCCCAACTATTCCCACCACTGGCCAGGCCCTGCGGCGATGGCAGCCTCACACCACAGCCGAATCAGTGAACCCTCGTACTCCTCTCCGCGCGGGCTTCCGCTGCCGCGTCTTCCCCGGCTCCGCGTCGCCCCCTTCCTAGGCCTCGTCGTCGTCCACCGCCCTGGTGCTCTCGGTGCGGCATGGTCAACATGGTCAAGGAACGACTTGCATCGGAAGAGTACTGTACGTAGAGAGGCTGACAGCTGGGTCCACGGCGGCCGCAAGGAAGTGCCTCCTTATTACGCGCAAAATAATTATTCCTCCACCTGACAACAGGGACCCACCAGACGGGCAACTGTATTTCGAGAAAAAACATTTCCCCACTGACTATTGGGACCTACCAACTACATCTTCACACGCAAGGAAGTGCGTTCAGGAGAAAAACAATTCGCCCCCCTGACTGCTGGGACCCACCAGCTACATCTTCACACGCAAGGAAGTGCCTGACAGTCGGGACCCACCTGGTCGAAGCGTACGTAGCGTTGTCATTCTGGTCGCGAACGTGTACGTACATACTGGTCGATGTAGAGGCGTGCACGTGTCGTAGTAGAGGCGTGCACGTAGCATGTACACGTACGTACAGCGGCCTGGGTGCAAGAAAGAAAATACGGCCACATACGTACATACGGGCGGGGTCTCGAACGCTTACTCGCGCATACGTATGGCCAGGGCTCCTGTACATGGCTGGGTCAGAACGGAGAAACAATGTCGTCGTCGTGTTCATGGGGAGCCAACCGGCTAGGTCGGAACGGAATGCGTCGTCGTGTTCATCAGGAGGGCTTGGACGGAACAATCGATGTAAACGAGGCCTGGCGTACCGCAGAACGGAGGAAACGGCCTTGTGTTCGACCGGCCACGTTCGAAACGGGATCCTGTTCATCGGGAGGTGTCTGGCGTACCGCAAAACGGAGGAAACGGACCTCCTACGGTCGAAACGGGGGTCCTGTTGATCGGGAGGGGTGTGGCATATCGCAAAACGGAGGAAACGGACTTGTGTTGGAGCGCTACGGTCGAAACGGGGGTCCTGTTCATCGAGAGGGGTATGGCGTGTCGCAAAACGGGACTCCACGGGATACTGTTCATCTCCACCGTTGACCCCCTCCAGCCTCCACGGGCTATTGTTCATCCACCGTCGACCTCCTCCAGCCTCCACCCGCGACTGTTCATCCATGGGCTCCTGTTCATCCAGCCTCCACCGCGCGCTACTCCACCGGCTACTGTTCAACCAGCCCTCTCCACGGGCTCCTGTTCAACCACCCCTCCACGGGCTACTATTCATCCAGCCCTCCACCATCTACTGTTCATCCAGCCCTCCACCATCTACTGTTCATCCAGCCCTCCTCGGGGTGGTCCTGTTCATCCAGCCCTCCACTGGGTCATGTTCATCCAGCCCCAACCGGCTTGATCGCTCGGGGTCCTGTTCATCCAGAGGCAACACCACGGGGTCCTGTTCATCCACCCCCACCAGGAACTGTTCATCCAAACCCCCCAGCAATGCTCACTGTTCATCCAGAGGAAGCATCGATCGGCTTCGGTTAGCAACAGTAGCGAAGGAATCGCTCGATCGGGTTCAGTTAACAGCCATCGATCGATCGCTTGGGTTTAGTAACGCGTAGCCTGTAGTGTAGCCGCTCGGGTTCAGTTAGAGCTCAACGCCTCGCTCGGGTTCAGTTAGAGCTCGACGCCTCGCACCCACGTGCGTGCATGTACGAGAGAAACGCGCATCACTCGGCCCCGACCACCCACCGTAACCGGGAACACCCCGATATTTTCCTCGCCCTCGCTCCTACCACGGTTTTTTCCGTCATGGACAGCCCAAAGAATGTCATGCATGTTGGGGAATGTAGTAATTTCAAAAAAAAATCCTACGCACACACAAGATCATGGTGATGCATAGCAACGAGAGGGGAGAGTGTTGCCGATGTACCCTCGTAGACCGAAAACGGAATCGTTAGCACAACGCGGTTGATGTAGTCGTACGTCTTCACGATCCGACCGATCAAGTACCGAACGCACGACACCTATGAGTTCAGCACACGTTCAGCTCGATGACGTCCCTTGAACTCTGATCCAGCCGAGCTTTGAGGGAGAGTTCCGTCAGCATGACGGCATGGTGAGGATGATGATGTTCTACCGACGCAGGGCTTCGCCTAAGCACTGCTACAAAATTATCGAGGTGGATTATGGTGCAGGGGGCACCACACACCGCTAAGAGATCAAGAGATCAATTGTTGTGTCTATGGGGTGCCCCCTGCCCCCATATAAAGGAGCAAGGGAGGGAGAGGCGGTCGGCCAGGAGGAGGCGCGCGAGGAGTAGGACTCCCTCCTTTCCTAGTTGCAGTAGGAGAAGGAGGAAGGAGGAGGGAGAGAGGAAGGAAAGGGGGGTGCCGCCCCCGCCCTCCTTGTCCAATTTGGACTATAGGGGGAGGGGGCACGCGGCCTGCCTTGGCCGCCCCTCCTCTTCTCCACTAAGGCCCATGTAGGCCCATTAAACCCCCCGGGGGGTTTCTGGTAAGCCCCGGTACTCCGGTAAAATCCCGATTTCATCCGGAACACTTCCGATATCCAAATACAGGCTTCCAATATATCAATCTTTATGTGTCGGCGTACTGGGAACCAGGGTACCCAGACTTGCCTGTCTGCAGCCCACATCGCGTTCCTGGTACGGCCCGGTAGGGCCCAGCTGATCGACCAGCTGCTCAAGACCCTCGCGAGGGGGCCAGCCATCGCGAGGAGAACGACCAAGACCTCCTCGCGGAGCGGCCTCACCTAGGCTTCTTCGGAGGGGCGACCAAGACCTCTCCCCAAAAGTGGCCTCAGCTAGGCTGCTTCGGGAGGGCGGAGATCTCAAGGCAAGGGCTGCCTCAGGAGGAGGCAGTGACGCAAGCCATGACGAACCGTGCCAGCGGGCGCCAGCGGGCGTAGTTTCCATATCGGTGCAAAGGAGATCGCACAGGCGCAGGTTCCTGAGGGGCGAGACAAAGGTTTCCCCTTTGGTGCAACAAGACCGAAGACCGCAAGGACGGCAGGAAGGATGTCATCACCGAGCCCACCACCGCGTCACCACCTGCCATCTTTGCAGGCGGAGACTGCCTTTTGTCAGGATAGGAGCGTCCTTGTGTTCCCGCTCAAATGGCCGTTGTGGGATTCCCTTCCCGCCTAAACATTTCGGGGGAAGAGGACCCTGGCCGTCTATATAAGTAGCTAGGGTTCCTAACATACGAAGGTCGAGAAGGGAGAAGACGAACCCATTGAGAGACTAACCCATGGAGACCTAGCATAGCAAGGGAGCAAGAACATCTGCCTCCTCACCCTGCTTGAGCTCGCCCCCTGAGCTCAGGAAACCATTGTACTTGTTCATACTCATGCCCTCGTGAGGCCAATCAACCAAAGCAGGAAGTAGGGTTTTACACCGCAAGGTGGCCTGAACCTGGGTAAACTCTTGTGTGTTCTACTTGTTTGCTTGCTTGCTTGCATTCCATTTCCACCACCAGGAGAAGAGCCAGGCACTAGGTAGACGTGTAGTGGCAGAGATCTTCGTCGCGCCCCTGTGTTCGAATCTTAAGGGTTTTGCGGAGCCCGAAATCCGACATTTGGCGCGCCAGGTAGGGGGCGTGTCGAAATCTCGCTTCTCCGACGACCTCGCTCCGCTCTTCTCCGTCGACCTCGTTTCACCGCCATGGTGGACACTCGCCGAGCACGCGCCGCCCGCCGCACCGCCAACGTCGCTCAGACGGCGCCCGCGGGTAACGGCGCACCACTCCGCCCCAACTCGCCGGTCGCCAACGCGGCCACGGACCCAGCCGTCCACGAGCAGCAGGACTCGTCGCTGCCGCTGTCAGTGCGGCGTGAAGGCCGCACGGCGACCCCGTCACTTACACCGGCCGTGGCGTCGTACCCGCTGGTCCGCCGCGGGCCGGTCTGCCAGCAGCCTGCGCTACTGATTGCGCGGGAGCTCCTACGCTACCGTCCGGCGGACGACCTCTACGACGAGTGGCCCCACCGCATCACCGAGCTCGTCAACGCCGCCGGGGAGGCGCCCGCGCCGACCCACTCCTCTCGCCCTCCGTCACTCATGGCGGGGAACGAAGACCACGGCGCTCCGCCCCCACCTCCACCACGCGGCGCCGGCCAGGGGCTCAGGCGCGAGGCTCCACGGCACGAACAGCCCCGCAGGGCCCCCGCACGCGACGAGGAGAGCTGCCAGGTGGTCCCGTGCCCCCAGGCAGAAGCGCGTGTGCTCCCCTCTCAGCAGCACTAGAATCATTCCCCGCAGGAGGTGGTGGCGACCGCACCCCAAGATCCAGCACCGCAGGCGCGGGGGGCGCCAACAATCATGAGCGTGGCTGGATGCCGTGCCCTAGCTCCTGAGCTATGGCGCCTCGTCTGGCCCGGCAAGTTCAAGCCGGATCTGCCTCCACGTTACGACGGCACCGCCGACCTGGCAGAGTTCCTCCAGCTCTACGAGCTTAGCATCGAGGCGGCGAATGGCACCGAGCAGGTCATGGCGAATTGGTTCCCCATGGCCCTCAAGGACGGTGCGCGCTCCTGGCTCCTGAACCTTCCTCCAGGATCCACTCTTCTTGGGGGGAGCTTCGCGAGCGCTTCATCACCAACTTCCAAGGTACCCGCAACCGAGCTCCAGCGGCCGCAGACCCGCGCCGCGTAAAACATCAGCATGGGGAAACCCTGCAGAAGTACATCCAACGCTTCAACACCATGCGCCTCAAGATCCCCAGGGTCTCCGACGAGGCCATCATCTCGGAGTTCTCCGACGGTGTCCGCGACGTCAGGATGAAGGAGGAGCTTGCCATCCACGAGGACCTGTGCACGGCCCTCGAGATGTTCAATCTCACGGCAAAGTGCGCCAGGGCAGAGGAAGGCCGCCTCTTCCTCCCGGAACAGCCTAAGGCGGAAGCCGACGACAAGAAAACCAAGGCCAAGGAAGCAAAGCGCAAGGGACCTGGTGTGCTGGCTGTGGAGCCAGAAGTGAAGCGCGGCTGCGGCTACAACGACACTCCAAGAGACAATCGTCTGTACTGTGTCTTCCACGATGTCCATAGCCATAACACCAACGACTACCAAGAGCTCAGGGCGATGCGCGGGAGGCGCGTCGAGCAGCGCTCTGAGCGCGACAACCGAGGCTACGACCGTGAAGGAGGCCGTGGCGGAGGACGCTGAGACGGCAGGAACTCGCGTCAAGGATGGCGCGATCAGCCTCGTGAAGACCGCTGGCAATAGCAGCCTCGTGACGCCCCCTGGCGTGACCAGCCTCATGAGGGTCGCCCTTAGGGCAACGCGGGCCTGCCTCCGCTGCCACCACCACCAAGAAGGAACGACGACGACCACCAGGGAGACGAAGCGGGGGGCTTCCATGAGCCACGCGGGGTCGCGTGCGTCCTCGGGGGAGCCCATGCTCCGGCTTCTCACCGCATCTTCAAGCAGTTTGCTCGTGAGGTGAACGCGGCGCTCCGCAGGCCTGACGCCGCGTGCAACCTCAGGTGGGCCAAGCAGATCATCGCCTTCGACCCCAAGGATCAGCTCAGGTGCACCGCCGCGCCAGGCACTCTCCCGATGCTCTGCACCTTGACCATTAGTAACGTCTGCGTGACCAAGACCCTCATCGACGGTGGGGCAGGGCTCAATGTCCTCTCCGTCCAGATCTTCGAGACTTATCAAATACCCTACGATCAGCTGCACCCGACCAAGCCATTTTACGGGGTCACAGATGGCTCCACCCTCCCGATGGGACAGGTCCGCCTCCCCGTCACCTTCGGTGACCGCGACAACTACCACACCGAGCTCATCGACTTCGACGTCGCCAACATCAACCTCTCGTACAACGCCATCCTAGGGTACCCGGCCCTCTCCAAGTTTATGGCGGCGACCCATCACGACTACAACGTCCTCAAGATGCCTGGAAGTGGCGGAGTCATCACGATCACCTGCGATGAGAAGGAAGCAGTACGTTCTCTGGAGCGCGCCTACCAGACTGCGGCAATCGAGAGCTCCTACGGAGACAAAGCCGTCTTTGCCCTAATGACCACCCCCAAGAAGAAGAAGAAGCTGCCCGACTCTCAGGCCTCGGGGGCTCCTGACGGCACCACCTCAAGCTCCGCACCTGCTGACGAGGCGCCCGACGCCCCTCTCAGGACGGGCTCGGGGGCTCCCCTCAGGGGGACCCCGGGCCTGGTCATGAGGGAGGTGCCCGGGCACCACTCGCGGGCGCCCCCCTCCCCCCCCTCCCGTGCGTCGTCATGAGCCCACGTGAGTCTCATAACGCCGGGGGCTCAGGACCCCATCGACCAAGCTACCAAGGAACCTTACCCACCTACTCAAGACCCAAGAAACCAGTTTCGCGTCTGCATCGACATCCCAAGCCTCAACAGGACTGCCACCCAGGGCCTCTTCCAGTCGATGGCATTCGCCTGGAGGAGGGCCTTCCCTTCTGGCCTCCACAGCGCGGTCGCCACATACCATCACTTCGTACAACAGGCCGTGGGGGCTCAGGAGGCTCAGCGGCTGGCGGTCCGGACGGAGCAGGGCCAGGACCCCCGCGACCGCTGAAGGCCTCCGGAGCCCCTGGGCCTTCGGAGCTCGGCTCTCCTCGGGAGCAACCCGCATGGCTCGCGTCTCCAGCTACCCCAAATCCTCTTCAGCGGCAAGTACCAGGTGATGTCTCAGGTATTCCGTCGAGGGCGCCGCTCGGGCTGCATCATCCTCGAGCTGCTAGGGCTTACCCCCACAGCCGTCTCTTTTTGCGCATGAATCAGAACTGGTTGCTTCCTTTTCGCACCATCTATATGGTTGGCACCCTCACCGCCACTAAGGTCATGAGCCCTTGTGAGCCCATCCGCGACCGCCCCATGATTAAGGACTGGCACGGTGAGGGAGTCCTGGATTAGGGGGTGTTCGGATAGCCGAACTATATCTTCAGCCGGACTCCAGGACTATGAGGATACAAGATTGAAGACTTCGTCCCCTGTCCGGAAGGTTCTTTCCTTGGCGTGGAAGGCAAGCTAGGCGTGCGTATATTCAAGATCTCCTACCAATGTAACCGACTCTGTGTAACCCTAACCCTATCCGGTGCCTATATAAACCGGAGGGTTGTAGTCCGTAGGACGAACACATCATAACCATCATCATACCCATAGGATAGCTTCTAGGGTTTAGCCTCCTTGATCTCGTGGTAGATCCACTCTTGTACTACCCATATCATCAATATTAATCTAGCAGGAGTAGGGTTTTACCTCCATCGAGAGGGCCCGAACCTGGGTAAAATAAAGTGTCCCTTGTCTCCTGTTACCATCCGACCTTGACGCATAGATCGGGACCCCCTACCCGAGATCCGCCGGTTTTGACATCGACACACGGCGTCTGTGCTCGGGTCCGTCCCTGCAGCGTCGCTAAACCCAAGGGCTGAGCTCTGTCTCGCGAGCCATTCCCGTGACGTCACCTCTCGTGGCCCTTGGTGCCTTGTTCTCGCATGGGCTAATCGTTGGTGGGCAAGTAGGGGCCCGTGGCAGGTGCCCCGCTCCCGCGGGAACTGCACGCCGGTTGTTTATCTTTTGGACTATAGCATGAGAAGACTGGGCACGGCGTCTGTGCTCGGGTCCGTCCCTGCAGCATCGATAAATCCAGCAGCTGAGCTCTGTCTTATGGGCCGGTCCCGCTAACGTCACCTCCTGGTGTCGTTGGTGTTGCGCCTTCTCATGCAATGCCCTCTGGAGATGCATTCGGCGCAGGTATAGGCAACCCATCTCTTTTCACATTTTGCAGAAGAAGACTTAGGCGCAACCCGCCTCAGGGTAGGGTCTCGTGAGTGATGCGTAAGCTCGCGAGAACTTCCTCGGAGTCGTTCAGCTCGTCCTGAGGAGGGCCCATATACACCCTGGCTGTCCCGCCGTGTAAGCCACGTGTCCGGACGGGCTGTACACGCCCGGGAGTCTCTCCCGGTGGGAGGCTCCCATCCCATGATCCAGTGGAAGTGCTTAGCTCTACGCTGGCAAGACCGAGGAGTGGTTGTGCCCACGAACCAGTGGAAGCACCAAGCTCCGCGCTGGCCGATACGACCGAGGAGCGGTTATGCCCACACTCCGCGCAAGTGTGGTAGCACTAAGCTCCGCGCTAGTTATAAACAACTGAGGGCGGCCCCCAGCGGTCGCACTAACCTCAGGGAGCTTTTTAGCTCACGACGCTCACAGCTTCTCCTTGGAAGGGTGTCGCGAGGGGGGCTAGGCATGAGGGCTATGCTCAGGTCACGCCTGGCAGACGCCACCCTACCAGGTGCCCACACACCTGGCTTTCTCGCGCCCCCATCCTAGGCGAAGGCTCGTGAGCAAGGTATGGTGCTCGTTCTCCCTCATGAGAGCCGTTCGTACGTCAAGGGGGACCCCTGGGCATCACGACCCAGGGGCCTCACTAGTCACGTAGACCCTCACTCCTTGGGCCCAGTGCTCAACGGCGGTCGAGGTATGCGCGGGGCTGGGCCCTGCCGACGCAGAACGCAAATGGGTCGCTTGAGCGTTAACGGGGGCCCCTAGGCATCGGGACCCAGGGCCTCACTAGTCACGTAGCCCCTCATTCCTTGAGCCTGCCCTGGTGACCCAGAGGGCTCAATGGCGATCGAGGTATGCGCGGGGCTGGGCCCTGCCGACGCAGAGCACTTAAGCAAACATGAATGGAAGCAAGCACGGAAATCACAGAATTCAAAGCCTAGCTATTACAATAAGCTCAAGTTCATCAAATTCAAACAAGTCTAACGCCTCCCCGAGGCACTCGCATTCTCCTCAGCAGGAACAGGTCAGGCATCACCAGACATGCCGGCATCAGCTTCTGCCTCTTCAGACGCATCAGCAGCAGCCGGAAGGAATGCCTCGACCAGCTCTTTGACCTTCTCCGCCACACACTCAGCAGCCGCGCCCTCCAGGCACGCGGCCAGCGGCTGGGACAGCATGGACAGGTCAAAGCTGGGGTCACGAAGCAAGAAATGGCCGCACACCTGCGCCAAGGCAGAGGTAAGAAGCGATCGGCCCTCAGTATAAGCTAACTGACCGATTGCAGATGCCACATCGCCCAGGGCCTTCACGAGTGCAGCTAGGAGCCCGGTGGCGCCATCCTCCGGGGTGGCCAGCGCCTCTTCGAACCCCTCCTCATAGGCGATCCGCAGCAGCCTGCGGGCCTCAAGCTCAAAGGTGGCGAGGGCCTCACGACCCATCGTCGCCGTCTTCTCCAAGGCTGCGAGGGCGTCCTCCCTGGCTTTCAGCTCGTCCTCGCGCTTGGCTTGGGACGCCTTGGCTTCCTCGGCCTCTCTCTTCAGATTCTCCAGGCTCGCGTGGTCGGCCAGCTGCTCCTCCTGCAACCGCGATGTCTCGGCCTTCTCGTCATGGAGCTCCTTCTCCAACCTCTCAAGTTCCAGGGCGTGCTTCGGGCCCTCCTCACGGAGGGTCTTAAGTTCGTCTTCCGCCTCCTGACGATGCTTCCTGGAGGACGTTGCCTGGGCTTCCGCGGTCTCCCGCGCCCGTGCAGCTGAGGCAGCCTCCTCCCGACCCTCGGTGATGGCCGCCGAAGCCTGGCTCCACGTGGCCCGCACGGACTCCTCCGCTTGCAGCCACCCCGAGAGCAGGCCCATGTGGGCGTTCACCGCACGGTCATCACCGTCCCGAAAGACAACGCGGAGCTGGTTCAGCACAGCGCAAGCCGCCTCTAGGGCCTCGGGACCAGACCTCACCTGCTGGCAAGGGGGCGCCACCACGACCGCCTGCTCGGCTGAGGGCTTGGGGGCTCCCGGTCCCTTCGCTGGCAGGGCGGGAGTAGGGGTCGCCTGGGCCTCGTGAGGAGCTACAGCGGAGTCCACTAGAGGCGTCGCCACCACGCGTTCAACACTTTGCCTGGCTGAGGTGTGTGGCACCACAGCGGCAGCGGCAACAGCAGTAGGAGGGGCGGGGCTTCATGAAGTCCCCCCCCTTCATCTTCTTCAGCACGCTGCCAATGCTACTGCATCAAGAAACGTGCGTCAGAAGCGCAACGGGCAATAGAACAATGGAAGAACCTGCACTTGCGCGTCAGAGGCCTGGCGTGCCCTCCTCTTCGCCAGCAGATCGACAGCGGCTTCCTTTGCAGGGGGCACGCCGCTGGCCCGAATGTTGGACGGACGTGAGGCCAAAGATTTGGGCACAACAGTGGTCGCTCGCCTTGCCGGGGCAGAGCTCTGCCCGGGAGTCGATGCGTCTCCCCCTCCGGACGAAGAGCGTCCAGATCGACGCGGGGTGACGGCCTTGGACTGCCCAGCGGCTCCAGCCCTCGGCGGCATCTCCTCAACGGATTTCGCGGAGGAGGTGTCATCAAGATTCAGGTCCAGGTCCCCGAGGGCCTTCTCAGAGTCTTCCTCCTCCTCCTCGCTCTCCTCTTCGCCACAAGAAGACACATCAACCGTGGCCGGAGCAGGCGCAGCCACCTCAACATAGCCCGACACGGCCTTCAGCTGCTTGGCCTTTTCAGGACGGCGGTACAGCGGCAGGTGGGCCACCGGAAGGTCCGCGGGCATCGTCTCCAGGAGGATGCTTGAGGTGAAGTCCAGATCAGAAGAGGGAAGCATCCCCGAGCGTAGTCGGAGCTTGTCGCTAACCCCCATCAGATCCCACATGGGACGCGAGTGCGCCTGGAGTGGCGCCAGGCGCTGCCTCAGGAACTCCTTCATGATCTGTCCCCCTCGAGCCTCGAGGCCATATCGGCCTCAATCCTCGCCAAAATGGGCCCGGCCTCAGGATCAGTAATCTTCACATGGCTCCAGTAGGCGCGCTTCCGCGGACGGGCGGTAGGCAGCGCCAGCAACGGGTGCGAATGCTGAGCATCTAGATAAACCCATCTCTTCCGGTGGGTGTCTATCTTCTTCCCGGCCTTCATCAACCAGCAGCCCTTGCGCTGAAAGACAAAGGAGATGCAGGCCGAGCACGGGCCCTCCTCGTACAGCCGGACGACGAAGAGGTGGCGGAAGAGGGCGACGGTCGGCCTCACCCCCATGAACGCCTCGCAGTAGAAGGCGAACAGCGACAAGACGAGGAGGGAGCGAGGCTGGATATGAAGGGCGTGCACCTGGTAATGGTCGAAGATGGCGTAGAAGAATTCAGAGAAGGGCGGCACAAGCCCAACAGAGATGTTGTGAAGGAAGAAGGGGTAGCAGGTCACCGTCAAGGCCGGCGCAGTAGCCGACCCGACCAGGATCTTCGTCGGGCCATGCTCGTTATGCTCGCTTGACAGGAAGGACTGGACTTCCGCGTAGTCCCCCTCCGTGGCGACAGAAGACTTCTCGAGCGCCGCCATGGGAGAGGAACCAGACCCAGATGCCTGCGCGGTGTCCTTGCCCTTCTTCTCCATTGCCAAAGGCATCGGGGAAGGCAAGGGATTCAAGAAGATAGGAGGCGAAGGAGAAGGGGATCTGAGCAAGAAGGAAGGGGAGCAATAACCCCTGTGCGGCGAAGACAGTCTCTTTTGTCAAGTCGCACGGTTACCAAGGCTGCATGGGGAGTGGAGTCATCACGTCCCATCCAACCGTCACGCGCCGGCCTAGCCCGCATACTTTGGGGCCCGCGACGCTTCGTCCTCGGCTAGGCTTCGCCCAGAAGCCAACTGCACGTGCGCCTTGGGCCCGGGGGCTAGTGTCGGCGTACTGGGAACCAGGGTACCCAGACTTGCCTGTCTGTGGCCCACGTCGCATTCCTGGTATGGCCCGGTAGCGCCCAGCTGCTCAAGACCCTCGCGAGGGGGCCAACCATCGCGAGGAGAACGACCAAAACCTCCTCGGGGAGCGGCCTCACCTAGGCTGCTATGGAGGGGTGTCGGTGTCAAAACCGGCGGATCTCGGGTAGGGGGTCCCGATCTGTGTGTCAAGGTCGGATGGTAACAGGAGACAAGGGACACTTTATTTTACCTAGGTTCGGGCCCTCTTGATGGAGGTAAAACCCTACTCCTGCTAGATTAATATTGATGATATGGGTAGTACAAGAGTAGATCTACCACGAGATCAAGAAGGCTAAACCCTAGAAGCTAGCCTATGGGTATGATGATGGTTATGATGTGTTCGTCCTACGGACTACAACCCTCCGGTTTATATAGGCACTGGATAGGGTTAGGGTTACACAGAGTCGGTTACATTGGTAGGAGATCTTGAATATCCGCACGCCTAGCTTGCCTTCCACGCCAAGGAAAGAACCTTCCGGACACGGGATGAAGTCTTCAATCTTGTATCTTCATAGTCCTGGAGTCCGGCTGAAGATATAGTTCGGCTATCTGAAAACCCCCTAATCCAGGACTCCCTCAGTAGCCCCTGAACCAGGCTTCAATGACGACGAGTCCGGCGCGCAAATTCTCTTCGGCATTGCAAGGCGGGTTCCTCCTCCAAATTCTTCAAGAAGATAATAAACACCAAAAAATAGTGTCCGTCTCTGCAAAAGAAGTTTCCACGTATTGCCATATAGAGAATAATACAAACACAAATCAAATCTGCTGACGTATTCCGCAGTGCGTCATAACACTGCGGCCAAGCTGTTTATATAAATTGTTTTCATTGTTCCACCTCAGCGTGTTTAGCGAGGCGATTTCCTTGGCACGTCTTGTCAAAGCAGAGATCATGTGCCCCTTTTAACGGGATTCTCATCAATACGGACGTGGGTAACCCAACCGCGCCATTTATCACGGCTCTTGGGAGGCAAGCGAGTTTTACTAGGCCGGTGGGGACGCATAGCTGCATCCGCCCATATAAGGGGAAAAGGATCCACCTTTTTACCTACGCCTTCTTCCTCCTTTGCCTACCCATCTTTTTCGCACCCGAGCTCCAGCGCCCGACCGCTTCCTAGCTCTAACGCCGGAATGTATCCGAGCTCCAACGCCGGACTATGTATCCGAGCTCCAACGCCGAACTGTATATTCGAGCTCCAATGCCGGACTATATCTGAGGTGTCATAAATCACCTTGGTTCGAAGAAGTTTGAAGGAGTTTAGCCGAGCTTAATGCCGGAAATGCCCTCTATGGAGCCAGCCACTAGCACCGGAGCTTTATGCCGGACTGCTTCCGAGGTGGCGCACCACCCCGAATGTGGGCCGATTTTTGTCAATATTTTTGATTGGTGCAATTTATTCTCTGCCGAGATATATAGCCAATAGCCCTCAAGGTGGGTATCGGTCTAAAACCCGAGATGCACATGAAGGATGACATAAGACCGCTGATCCCAGTAGCCGCTGAGACTCAGGTCGATTTGCAAAATCGGCCTGAGGATCAAGTCCTAGCTCGGCAGAATACTTCAGGACACAAAAAGCGGCGTGCTCAGTCCTCAAGACTCAGGTTGGGTGCGGCCGACCAACCTGAGGATCAAAATCTCCTTGGAAACTACATTGCACATAAAATTTTCTGCATTGGACAAGCAATGCAGTAGCCCCCGAGACACTGGTCGGGTGGCAACACCAGATGAGGGGATCAATATGCCCCTTTAATATGTTTAAATAATAAGCCCGAAGCCCAGTAGCCCCCGAGCCTTAATGCGGGCACGGGTGGCCGAATTAAGGATCAATATCCATAGTAAAATCACAAATTGTGTGTTATGACTCTATGTATCCAAGTACTTTACGTCATTTAATGCTCGGATCCGCATTGTACAAAACTTTGTTGACCGACCATCGGCTTCCACCTCCTCGGCCAGTAGCCGAGGAGTGTTTGTCTTACTTTATAAAGCCTTTATGAGGGCAAAGATCTACGACAAACAAGGCAATCTGGCCATACGGTTTTATAAACAAAGGTACGCGGAGAGATATGTTATATTACTGTTTAACAGAAGAAATGTCTTCCAAAGAAAATATTCCCGCTATCGGTTCCTTTCTTTGGGTTGTCATGCTAAGCATGATCATAAAGCCTCAGCTCCAATGTAAGAGCAAAATATCGAGGATTTAGTTTGGGAGGCCAGTTAATAGCCCCGGTAGTGTTCGGCGACAGTCGAGGTCAAGCCGTAAACACTTCGGCCAATGTTATGAACGGCCCATAGTCATCGGATCGCTGACCAGTTTACGCTTATTGTGACAGTCAGTTTTTGGCTTTCTCCATTGAGGTGCTTGACCATGCGAGCTGGAAGCATAATCGCAGTGGTTCTCCCTTTGCACACCTAGCCGAACAAAGCGGAATGTAGGAGGCAAGCGCAGGAGCCGGGCAACCCAACTATTGACCGAAGACACAATTCGAAACCGATGCATATATAGCAATATCCGAGAATGTTTTTGCCGAATCCATAAAGGTGTCCGGCGTTGCACTGCAAGACTAATGCTGGAAAAGAACAAATAGTTTAAAAGTGCCAAAAAGCTTGGAAAACCAAGAAACGTCAGTAAAAACATGACGTCCGAACAAGATCAAGTGTTCGGTGCCAATCCAAAAATTGGTCTTTAGAAAAAAGAAGTGCTTCTGTCGTGCTTTAACATGATACATCCTATCTCAAGACTTCGAGTGGGTCAGCCTACGGCTTCAACCTCCTATCCCAAGGGCGGAGTACTTCTCATCAGGCCAGTTTAGCAAACTAAACTCTAGCGGCTTTTGAGAGAGAAATTAGGCTCCCCGGCTAGTGACCGCACACTTGTGTCGAAAAAAGGAGTGATAAATAATAATAACTTTGCAACGACTAAGAAGAAAAACACTTAGTATGAAACGACTCAAATAAACATAAGAGCCCCCAAGTGACTTGGGTAAAAGTTGACTATATAATGTAAGGTGACATGTAGAATGCCTTCTAGCCGGATTGTAGATCGTTTGTCGTTGCCGACCTTTTCGCTTCAACCTCGGGACCTGACGGTCCGGAGTGTGTCCGAATACCATAATGGTTATATAAGAACCGAGGTATGCATGGAGACCAGGCGTAGGGGTCATTAGTGCTTTATCAGACAAGTGCCCAACTAGTTATGTTATATTACATGGTTAGTAAGAAAGATCTTTCAGAGAGAATAGTTCCGTTAAGGGTTCCTTTCGCTGGGGTGGCGTGCCCTGAAGTGCACGTCCGGACTGCAAATGCAGGAAAACATCTGGGGGCATGTATATTAGTGAGTAAAAAGGTTCATCTTTAGTTCACCGACCTAATATTCCCTTAAGAACGCTAGCTTTCGGCTTCACCCAGTCTGAGGTACACATCCGGCTTATCCGGCAGTAGCAATCACAGAGGTGCTCCCTTTACCGCCTAGCCGAACAATCGAGAACGTAGGGGTAAGCACAGGAGCCAGGCAACCCAGCTTGGCCAAAACTTAAGTCATATCGATGCATATAATGGTGAATAAAAGGTACATGCGGAAGTGTGACACATGTGTTGGGCATAAAGCCCGTATTAATAAGCTTCTGTTAAAGAAGCCCCCAGGTATAATGAGCGCGGGTAGCACGTCAAGTATGTGTGAACAAAGTTTAGACAAGAAAAAAAATTACAAGCAATTTTTTTGTCAAAAAAGTATAACGCTTGATCGAACCGAACACAAGTTAGAAATTAAAGCTTTGAGCATGAAAGCGACTTAGCTGGTTAATGTGTTCGCAGTCCGAGCTTGATGCGGGACAAGGTTCTATCCCCCAAGCTGGTCCCGAGGTGGCGGAGCGGAGAGCTCGACACGCCGAAGTGGTGACATAGCACGGTCGATGCAGACCGGCAGAGTGACGCCGAAGTCCCCGGATCATTTTCCTGTGCACAAAAAATAGTGCAAACGGGAGATAATGGTAATAATGATAAATAAAAAATCGTTGCATAATGAATAATTTATGCAAAGTGAGTAATAAAAGAAATATTGCCTGGCGCCAAAGTCGATGTCGATGCAGGGCGTCGACGTGATGCGGTAAAGGCGTGGCAAAGCCTGAATTCACAGGTCGGTCCGCGCTCCGGATGCGGCGTTCGCCGGACTATGTACGGAGACTGACCGAACCAGCATGCGACCGTCGTTAATGCGGCCACCATTTGATAGACCTGTGAACATATGATGGACAAACCAGAGTAATAATTCCTTGGAGAAAAATGAACCCAAACATGCAAAAAATATTAGGATTAATAGCACCTGGTTTATTTGTTGTAGTAATCCAAAGGAAGATGATGCTGGCAAAGGTTGGCTCGCCGAGGCAAAGCCCTTGGTCCGGCCAATCGTGATGAAGCTGGTTGGCTAGTGACGCCGAAGTGTCCGGAGTAGGTTGATGAAGAGATGATGAATCCTCCGGTCCAGCCAAGATGTCGAAGCCTCGAGGCCAGTCGATGAGTCGAAGTAGTCCGGCGTGATGGACACCGGCTTGAAGGGGCAACAGTGCGGCCCTGCCGATGCAGGTTGTGACGTGGTAGATGCCGGCTTGATGAAGAGACCGTGCGGTGATAGCAGTATGCCCGCTCCGTGTAATCCGTGGGGCGGCGATGTTGGTGATGATTTGTCCTTCGCGATGCCAGACTCTTGTTTGGCTTGCCGAGATGATGATCCGAAGAAGTTGAGCTCGGCTCAACAAAGTGACGACGTGTCTAGCACAGGTCGGCAGCCGTGGAGCAATATTGTCGGACTGGTTTGACACCAGCAATGATGTTGAAGATCATGTTCAAAAGATCTTAAAATTAGTGAGATGTGTTCGGGAACAATACACAATATCCCATACAAAACTTCCTTCAAAAAGGATGTCCGAAATCCCGTTCATAAAAAAGATGAATTCGGGTCGGATTCGTTCTCGCGCAGAAAACAGATCCGAAAAGTGATGCACTAATCGGAAGGTTCCCGGAGTTTGGACGGTCGGATCGAGCTGAAATTTGGAGGGGTGGTAGATATAGGAATTCCGCAGCCGATCAATGGTTGGATCTTCCAAAGGACGTCCGAGCTAGAAGCTGGACACCACGCCCTAAACACATCCAAATTCCCGTCCAGATTTGACAGGGCTCCGGTATACCGTGGATTGCCAGAGATTCCTCCATCGGAACTCGATGAAATTTTCCAGGGTTGTTGTAGACTCAATTCCGCACAATTCCACCAAAGCGATCGTCAAAGCGATACTCGAGGAGGTGGTGGCAGCAGATATGAGTTCGCTGTCCAGAAAAACAGCACGGTCGCTTGAGGGCAATGTTGACATTGAGCCCCCGAGCTTCATGGATGACTCCTCCGTGATCTTGATAGAGATCGGAGTTGATGTTTGATGAAGGCCCTCGCCTGAACATGGTGATCCGAACACGGGGCGCAATTCTTGGTCGAACCAAGGTGACCAGTCGAGCTGGTGACGAAGATGCCGAAGTCGCAGTTGATCTGCAGGCGAGCCATCGATCCTTTTGTCGATCACACAGCGGAACTCTCAATGAAAGCACCAATGTCGGTGTCAAAACCGGCGGATCTCGGGTAGGGGGTCCCGATCTGTGTGTCAAGGTCGGATGGTAACAGGAGACAAGGGACACTTTATTTTACCCAGGTTCGGGCCCTCTCGATGGAGGTAAAACCCTACTCCTGCTAGACTAATATTGATGATATGGGTAGTAGAAGAGTAGATCTACCACGAGATCAAGGAGGCTAAACCCTAGAAGCTAGCCTATGGGTATGATGATGGTTATGATGTGTTCGTCCTACGGACTACAACCCTCCGGTTTATATAGGCACCGGATAGGCTTAGGGTTACACAGAGTCGGTTACATTGGTAGGAGATCGCCTAGCTTGCCTTCCACGCCAAGGAAAGAACCTTCTGGACACGGGACGAAGTCTTCAATCTTGTATCTTCATAGTCCTGGAGTCCGGCTGAAGATATAGTTCGGCTATCCGAACACCCCCTAATCCAAGACTCCCTCAAGGGGCGACCAAGACCTCTCCCCAAAAGTGGCCTCAGCTAGGCTACTTCGGGAGGGCGGATATATCAAGGCAAGGGCTGCCTCAGGAGGAGGTAGTGACGCAAGCCATGACGAACCGTGCCAGCGGGCGCCAGCGGGCGCAGTTTCCATATCGGTGCAAAGGAGACCGCACAGGCACAGGTTCTCGAGGGGCGAGACAAAGGTTTCCCCTTTGGTGCAACAAGACCGAAGACCGCAAGGACGGCAGGAAGGATGTCATCGCCGAGCCCACCACCGCGTCACCACCTGCCCTCTTTGCAGGCGGAGACCGCCTTTTGTCAGGATAGGAGCGTCCTTGTGTTCCCGCTCAAATGGTCGTTGTGGGATTCCCTTCCTGCCTAAACATTTTGGGGGAAGAGGACCCTGGCCGTGTATATAAGTAGCTAGGGTTGCTAACATACGAAGGTGAGAAGGGAGAAGACGAACCCATTGAGAGACTAACCCATGGAGACCTAGCATAGCAAGGGAGCAAGAACATCTGCCTCCTCACCCCGCTTGAGCTCGCTCCCTAAGCTCAGGAAACCACTGTACTTATTCATACTCATGCCCTCGTGAGGCCAATCCACCAAAGCAGGAAGTAGGGTTTTACACCGCAAGGTGTCCTGAACCTGGGTAAACTCTTGTGTGTTCTACTTGTTTGCTTGATTGCTTGCATCCCATTTCCACCACCAGGAGAAGAGCGAGGCGCTAGGTAGACGTGTAATGGGAGAGATCTTCGTCGTGCCCCTGTGTTCGAATCTTAAGGTTTTTGCGGAGCCCGAAATCCGACATTATGTCTCGACCATTTCAAGACTCCTCGTCATGTCCGTGACCACATCCGGGACTCCGAACTATCTTCGGTACATCAAAACACATAAACTCATAATATAACCGTCATCAAACTTTAAGCGTGCGGACCCTACGGGTTCCAGAACTATGTAGACATGACCGAGACACGTCTCCGGTCAATAGCCAATAGCGGAACCTGGATGCTCATATTGGCTCCCACATATTCTACGAAGATCTTTATCGCTCAAACCGCATAACAACATACGTTGTTCCCTTTGTCATTGGTATGTTACTTGCCCGAGATTCGATCGTCGGTATCTCAATACCTAGCTCAATCTCATTACCGGCAAGTCTCTTTACTCGTTCCGAAATACATCCCGCAACTAACTCATTAGTTACAATGCTTGCAAGGCTTATAGTGATGTGCATTACCGAGTGGGCCCAGAGATACCTCTCCGACAATCGGAGTGACAAATCCTAATCTCGAAATACGCCAACCCAACAAGTACCTTTGGAGACACCTGTAGAGCACCTTTATAATCACCCACTTACCTTGTGACGTTTGGTAGCACACAAAGTGTTCCTCCGATAAACGGGAGTTGCATAATCTCATAGTCATAGGAACATGTATAAGTCATGAAGAAAGCAATAGCAGAATACTAAACGATCGTGTGCTAAGCTAACGGAATGGGTCAAGTCAATCACATCATTCTTCTAATGACGTGATCCCGTTAATCAAATGACAACTCATGTCAATGGCTAGGAAACATAAGCATCTTTGATCAATGAGCTAGTCAAGTAGAGGCATACTAGTGACACCCTGTTTGTCTATGTATTCACACAAGTATTATGTTTCCGGTTAATACAATTCTAGCATGAATAATAAACATTTATCATGATATAAGGAAATAAATAATAACTTTATTATTGCCTCTAGGGCATATTTCCTTCAGTCTCCTACTTGCACTAGAGTCAATAATCTAGATTACATAGTAATGATTCTAACACCCATGGAGCCTTGGTGCTGATCATGTTTTGCTCGTGGAAGAGGCTTAGTCAACGGGTCTGCAACATTCAGATCCGTATGTATCTTGCAAATTTGTATGTCTCCCACCTCGACTAGATCCCGGATGGAGTTGAAGCGTCTCTTGATGTGCTTGGTTCTCTTGTGAAATCTGGATTCCTTTGCCAAGGCAATTGCACCAGTATTGTCACAAAAGATTTTCATTGGACCTGATGCACTAGGTATGACACCTAGATCATATATGAACTCCTTCATCCAGACTCCTTCATTTGCTGCTTCCGAAGCAGCTATGTACTCCGCTTCACACGTAGATCCCGCCACAACGCATTGTTTAGAACTGCACCAACTGACAGCACCACCGTTCAATGTCAACACGTATCCGATTTGCGATTTAGAATCGTCCGGATCAGTGTCAAAGCTTGCATCGATGTAACCATTTATGACTAGCTCTTTGTCACCTCCATAAACGAGAAACATATCCTTAGTCCTTTTCAGGTATTTCAGGATGTTTTTGACCGTTGTCCAGTGATCCACTCCTGGATTACTTTGGTACCTCCCTGCTAAACTTATAGCAAGGCACACATCAGGTCTGGTACACAGCATTGCATACATGATAGAGCCTATGGCTGAAGCATAGGGAACATCTTTCATCTTCTCTCTATCTTCTGCAGTGGTCGGGCATTGAGTCTTACTCAACTTCACACCTTGTAACACAGGCAAGAACCCTTTCTTTGCTTGATCCATTTTGAACTTCTTCAAAACTTTGTCAAGGTATGTGCTTTGTGAAAGTCCAGTTAAGCGTCTTGATCTATCTCTATAGATCTTGATGCCCAATATATAAGCAGCTTCACCGAGGTCCTTCATTGAAAAACTCTTATTCAAGTATCCCTTTATGCTATCCAGAAATTCTATATCATTTCCAATTAGCAATATGTCATCCACATATAATATCAGAAATGCTACAAAGCTCCCACTCACTTTCTTGTAAATACAGGCTTATCCAAAAGTCTGTATAAAACCAAATGATTTGATCACACTATAAAAGCATTTATTACAACTCCGAGAGGCTTGCACCAGTCCATAAATGGATTGCTGGAGCTTGCACACTTTGTT
Source organism: Aegilops umbellulata (assembly GCA_032464435.1). Taxonomy (NCBI): domain Eukaryota; kingdom Viridiplantae; phylum Streptophyta; class Magnoliopsida; order Poales; family Poaceae; genus Aegilops; species Aegilops umbellulata. The sequence continues at coordinate 364,285,461 of CP136054.1, read as the reverse complement.
AGCTCCATTTGGATTGACAAAACCTTCCGGTTGCATCATATACAACTCTTCTGCTATAAATCCATTCAGGAATGCAGTTTTGACATCCATCTGCCAAATTTCATAATCGTAAAATGCGGCAATTGCTAACATGATTCGGACAGACTTAAGCATCGCTACGGGTGAGAAAGTCTCATCGTAGTCAATCCCTTGAACTTGTCGAAAACCTTTTGCGACAAGTCGAGCTTTGTAGACAGTAACATTACCATCAGCGTCAGTCTTCTTCTTAAAGATCCATTTGTTCTCAATTGCTTGCCGATCATCGGGCAAGTCAACCAAAGTCCATACTTTGTTCTCATACATGGATCCCATCTCAGATTTCATGGCTTCAAGCCACTTTGCGGAATCTGGGCTCACCATCGCTTCTTCATAGTTCGTAGGTTCAACATGGTCTAGTAACATAACCTCTAGAAAATGATTACCGTACCACTCTGGTGCGGATCTTACTCTGATTGACCTACGAGGTTCAATAACAACTTGATCTGAAGTTTCATGATCATCATCATTAACTTCCTCACTAATTGGTGTAGGTGTCACAGGAACCGGTTTCTGTGATGAACTACTTTCCAATAAGGGAGCAGGTACAACTACCTCATCAAGTTCTACTTTCCTCCCACTCACTTCTTTCGAGAGAAACTCCTTCTCTAGAAAGGATCCAAATTTAGCAACAAAAGTCTTGCCATCAGATCTGTGATAGAAGGTGTACCCAACAGTTTCCTTTGGGTATCCTATGAAGACACATTTCTCCGATTTGGGTTCGAGCTTATTAGGTTGAAGCTTTTTCACATAAGCATCACAGCCCCAAACTTTAAGAAACGACAACTTTAGTTTCTTGCCAAACCAAAGTTCATAAGGCGTCGTCTCAACGGATTTTGATGGTGCCCTATTTAACATGAATGCAGCCTTCTCTAAAGCATAACCCCAAAATGATAGCGGTAAATCGGTAAGAGACATCATAGATTGCACCATATCTAGTAAAGTACGATTACAACGTTCGGACACACCATTATGCTGTGGTGTTCCAGGTGGCATGAGTTGTGAAACTATTCCGCATTGTTTCAAATGAAGACCAAACTCGTAACTCAAATATTCTCCTCCACGACCAGATCATAGAAACTTTATTTTCTTGTTACGATGATTTTCAACTTCACTCTGAAATTCTTTGAACTTTTCAAATGTTTCAGACTTCTGTTTCATTAAGTAGATATACCCATATCTGCTCAAATCATCTGTGAAGGTGAGAAAATAATGATACCCGCCGCGAGCCTCAACGTTCATCGGACCACATACATTTGTATGTATGACTTCCAACAAATCTGTTGCTCGCTCCATAGTTCTAGAGAACGACGTTTTAGTCATCTTGCCCATGAGGCATGGTTCGCAAGTACCAAGTGATTCATAATCAAGTGGTTCCAAAAGTCCATCCGTATGGAGTTTCTTCATGCGCTTTACACCAATATGACCTAAACGGCAGTGCCACAAATAGGTTGCACTATCATTATCAACTCTGCATCTTTTGGCTTCAATATTATGAATATGTGTATCACTACTGTCGAGATTCAACAAAAATAGACCAGTCTTCAAGGGTGCATGACCATAAAAGATATTACTCATATAAATAGAACAAGCATTATTCTCTGATTTAAATGAATAACCGTCTCGCATCATTCAAGATCCAGATATAATGTTCATGCTCAACGCTGGCACCAAATAACAATTATTCAGGTCTAAAACTAATCCCGAAGGTAGATGTAGAGGCAGCGTGCCGACCGCAATCACATCGAATTTGGAACCATTTCCCATGCGCATCGTCACCTCGTCCTTAGCCAATCTTTGCTTAATCCATAGTCCCTGTTTCGAGTTGCAAATATGAGCAACAGAACCAGTATCAAATACCCAGGTGCTACTGCGAGCATTAGTAAGGTACACATCAATCACATGTATATCACATATACCTTTGTTCACCTTGCCATCCTTCTTATCCGCCAAATACTTGGGGCAGTTCCGCTTCCAGTGACCAGTCTGTTTGCAGTGGAAGCACTCAGTCTCAGGCTTAGGTCCAGACTTCGGTTTCTTCTCCTGAGTAGCAAGTTGTTTGCTGTTCTTCTTGAAGTTTCCCTTCTTCTTCCCTTTTCCCTTTTTCTTGAAACTGGTAGTCTTGTTGACCATCAACACTTGATGCTCCTTATTGATTTCTACCTCTGTAGCCTTTAGCATTGCGAAGAGCTCGGGAATTGTCTTGTCCATCCCTTGCATGTTATAATTCATCATGAAGATCTTGTAGCTTGGTGGCAGTGATTGAAGAATTCTGTCAATGACGCTATCATCCGGAAGATTAACTCCCAGTTGAATCAAGTGATTGTTATATCCATACATTCTGAGTATATGCTCACTGACAGAACTATTCTCCTCCATCTTACAGCTGTAGAACTTATTGGATACTTCATATCTCTCAGTCCGGGCATTTGCTTGAACTATTAACTTCAACTCCTAGAACATCTCATATACTCCATGACGTTCAAAACGTCGTTGAAGTCCCGGTTCTAAGCCGTAAAGCATGGCACACCGAACTATCGAGTAGTCATCAGCTTTGCTGTGCCAGATGTTCATAACATCTGGTGTTGCTCCTGCAACAGGTCTGGCGCCTAGCGGTGCTTCCAGGACGTAATTCTTCTGTGCAGCAATGAGGATAATCCTCAAGTTACGGACCCAGTCCGTGTAATTGCTACCATCATCTTTCAACTTTGCTTTCTCAAGGAACGCATTAAAATTCAACGAAACAACAGCACCGGCCATCTATCTACAATCAACATAGACAAGCAAAATACTATCTGGTACTAAGTTCATGATAAATTTAAGTTCAATTAATCATATTACTTAAGAACTCCCACTTAGATAGACATCCCTCCAATCCTCTAAGTGATTACGTGATCCAAATCAACTAAACCATGTCCGATCATCACATGAGATGGAGTAGTTTCAATGGTGAACATCCCTATGTTGATCATACCTACTATATGATTCACGGTCGACCTTTCGGTCTTAGTGTTCTGAGGCCATATCTGCATATGCTAGGCTCGTCAAGTTTAACCTGAGTATTCCGCGTGTGCAACTTTTTTGCACCCGTTGTATTTGAATGTAGAGCCTATCACACCCGATCATCACGTGGTGTCTCAGCACGAAGAACTTTCGCAATGGTGCATACTCAGGGAGAACACTTATACCTTGATAATTTAGTGAGAGATCATCTTATAATGCTATCGTCAATCAAAGCAAGATAAGATGCATAAAAGATATACATCACATGCAATCAATATAAGTGATATGATATGACCATCATCATCTTGTGCTTGTGATCTCCATCTTAGAAGCACCGTCATGATCACCATCGTTACCGGCGCGACACCTTGATCTCCATCGTAGGATCGTCGTCGTCTCGCCAACTTATGCTTCTACGACTATCGCTACCGCTTAATGATAAAGTAAAGCATTACAAGGCGATTGCATTGCATACAATAAAGCAACAACCATATGGCTCCTGCCAGTTGCCGATAACTCGGTTACAAAACATGATCATCTCATACAATAAAATTAGCATCATGCCTTGACCATATCACATCACAACATGCCCTGCAAAAACAAGTTAGACGTCCTCTACTTTATTGTTGCAAGTTTTACGTGGCTGCTACGGGCTGAGCAAGAACCGTTCTTACCTACGCATCAAAACCACAACGATAGTTAGTCAAGTTAGTGTTGTTTGAACCTTCTCAAGGACCGGGCGTAGCCACACTCGGTTCAACTAAAGTTGGAGAAACTGACACCCGCCAGCCACCTGTGTGCAAAGCACGTCGGTAGAACTAGTCTCGCGTAAGCGTACGCGTAATGTAGGTCCAGGCCGCTTCATCCAACAATACCGCCGAACCAAAGTATGACATGCTGGTAAGCAGTATGACTTGTATCACCCACAAGTCACTTGTGTTCTACTCATGCATATAACATCTACGCATAAAACCAGGCTCGGATGCTACTGTTGGGGAGCGTAGTAATTTCAAAAAAATTCCTACGCACACGCAAGATCATGGTGATGCATAGCAACGAGAGGGGAGAGTGTTGTCCACATACCCTCGTAGAACGAAAGCGGAAGCGTTATCACAACGCGGTTGATGTAGTTGTACGTCTTCACGATCCGACCGATCAAGTACCGAACGAACGGCACCTCCGAGTTCAGCACACGTTCAGCTCGATGACGTCCCTCAATCTCCGATCCAGCCGAGCTTTGAGGGAGAGTTCCGTCAGCACGACTGCATGGTGACGATGGTGATGTTCTACCGACGCAGGGCTTCTCCTAAGCACTGCTACGATATTATCGAGGTGGATTATGGTGGAGGGGGGCACCGCACACGGCTAAGAGATCAAGAGATCAATTGTTGTGTCTATGGGATGCCCCTGCCCCAGTATATAAAAGAGAAAGGGAGGGAGAGGTGGACGGCCAGGAGGAGGCGTGCCAGGAGGAGTCCTACTCCCACCGGGAGTAGGACTCCCTCCTTTCCTAGTTGGAGTAGGAGAAGGGGGAACTAGGAGGGAGAGAGGAAGGAAAGGGGGCACCACCCCCCTCCTTGTCCAATTCGGACTAGAGGGGAAGGGGGCGCACGGCCTGCCCTCGCTGCCCCTCCTCTTCTCCACTAAGGCCCATGTAGGCCCATTAAACCCCCGGGGGGGTTCCGGTAATCCCCGGTACTCCGATAAAATCCCGATTTCACCCGGAACACTTCCGATATCCAAATACAGGCTTCCAATATATCAATATTTATGTCTCGACCATTTCGAGACTCCTCGTCATGTCCGTGATCACATTTGGGACTCCGAACTATCTTCGTTACATAAAAACACATAAACTCATAATATAACCGTCATCAAACTTTAAGCGTGCGGACCCTACGGGTTCGAGAACTATGTAGAAATGACCGAGACACGTCTCCAGTCAATAACCAATAGCGGAACCTGGATGCTCATATTGGCTCCCACATATTCTACGAAGATCTTTATCGCTCAAACCGCATAACAACATACGTTGTTCCCTTTGTCATCGGTATGTTACTTGCCCGAGATTCGATCGTCGGTATCTCAATACCTAGTTCAATCTCGTTACCGGCAAGTCTCTTTACTCTTTCCATAATACATCATCCCGCAACTAACTCATTAGTTACAATGCTTGCAAGGCTTATAGTGATGTGCATTACCGAGTGGGCCCAGAGATACCTCTCCGACAATCGGAGTGACAAATCCTAATCTCGAAATACGCCAACCCAACAAGTACCTTTGGAGACACCTGTAGAGCACCTTTATAATCACCCACTTATGTTGTGACGTTTGGTAGCACACAAAGTGTTCCTCCGGTAAATGGGAGTTGCATAATCTCATAGTCATAGGAACATGTATAAGTCATGAAGAAAGCAATAGCAGAATACTAAACGATCGTGTGCTAAGCTAACGGAATGGGTCAAGTCAATCACATCATTCTTCTAATGATGTGATCCCGTTAATCAAATGACAACTCATGTCAATGGCTAGGAAACATAACCATCTTTGATCAAGGAGCTAGTCAAGTAGAGGCATACTAGTGACACTCTGTTTGTCTATGTATTCACACAAGTATTATGTTTCCGGATAATACAATTCTATCATGAATAATAAACATTTATCATGATATAAGAAAATAAATAATAACTTTATTATTGCCTCTAGGGCATATTTCCTTCAATGCAGCTGCGTCTCCGGCCCGCCCAGGACGAAAAGCCCATTTTCTGTCATGATTTTTTGTCATAGAAGTAGGAGCCCACCACATCTATGATGATACCGGGTTTTGTCACAATTATCGTCATAGAAGTGTCATAAGTATGACAGAAATTTTCTTTGTTTGGCCCAAAGTGTCACGGATGTGTCTTTTTTTGTAGTGATTGAGCGCCAAGCTGCTGATTACTACACACGCGATGTCTTTGGCAAGTTCCAGAAACAAGTGACTGCGTCTACCGGCTACATTATCAACCAAGACGCTGAGTACCAAGAGCGAGGCCTCATGTTCAATCTAACATCAAGCTTATATGAGAACGCAAAGCTCTTCTCTGTGCGTGTTATGGTGGATGAAGGGGTGTTTCAATGTACTTGCCACTACTTTGAGATGAATGGCCTAGTTTGCGCCCACATAATAAGGGTGATGGTGCACCTCAATGTGCAAGTTATTCCACAACAATACTTGTTGGAAAGGTGGTCTGAAGCAGCAACAACAAGCATGGCCAGAACTGGGCGATTGCTGGAATTTGGGCACCCCTCGACAAACACGCTCAAATACAACTCCTTGTGCCGAAGGTTGACATGGCTCGCCTCTGATGCATGTTGCAATGATGATGCATACAAGATATTATATGAAGCAATAAAAGTTCTTGAGCCTGCCATAGCAGCTGCGAAAAGAGGAGGACTGCCAGAACAACAAGCAATGCATCGCAGTGAACCCCCAACGCAACCTGCTGTTGCAATGGGAGCGTTGAATGATGACCTACCATAGCCTGAAAGCGCAGAGATGCTACGAAACCGAGCTCGTGTGCCTAAGAAAGTGTAGCGAACCGACATCAAATGGTCAAGTCTCTGTGCTTTAGTGTCATCCCTGGATCGGTAATGCTGACACACACAGTACTCGAAGGATTTATAACAGAGTAGCAATCACACACTTATTACATCGAATGTCTCCAAAGAGAACTTAGTACAATAAATATGGCTTAAGGCCATCTAATACGATAACAGTGGAAGACTTGGAAGATAAATTGAGTCCATCAACTCCAACGGCATAGCTGAGCTGCACGACAACGACCTAGCGAACCTTACTCCTGGTTTGAAAAGTCTGCAACATAATACGTTGCAGCCCGAAAACGGGTCAGCGCATGGAATATGCTGGCAATATAACACAGTAGAGCAATGAACAGATAATGCTATCACTATATGCATATATGGCTGGTGGAGGCTCGATGGTTATATGATTTTGCGAAAAGCCAATTTTTTCCTACAACAAAGGAATAAATTTTATTTAACTATCATGGTAGTTGAAACATCATTGAGAATGGCACCCCCATCTCAATCCCAATCAAAGGTAATTATTAACCCAACAAATTAAATTAGAGTGATGAGATACGATAGGAAAATCCAAGTACTAGATACTCAAGATGTCCATAACCGGGGACACGGCTAACCATGATTAGATTATACACTCTGCAGAGGTTTGCACACTTTTCCCCACAAGACTCGATCTCCTCGTTGGTTTTCTCGCACTTCATGGTGTTTGAGAAACGGATGACCGAGACACAGTCTTTCAGAAGCATTAACTCTTTACTCCGGGTGGACAGTTGCACCTACTTTCCCCTACATCTGCTAGCCCACCACTGAAAGAGGTCACACAACATACTCAACTATGCCAGAGCCCATAATGGCTTATGGCTGCACATGGAAGTTTCTAGCATGAATAATCTCACGATCCCTTTGAGCCTGGGTGGCGGACCGTAGGATGATCACACAGATACCCCGGGATCTCCTTGGACAACACTGGATACCCTAGGTGCCCAAACAAGCAATCCACCCAAATGTGTATTAAAGTTGCCACCTTAAGTTGAACCATTAATTAACAATCTCACATCTGTCATGGATACACTCAAACCGAATCCAGGTCTACGAGCATAGCATAGCAATATAAGCAATACGTAGAAGTAACTCCCAAGGGTTGATATGAAAACAGGTAATAGGTTCTACCTCATCATCTACTTCCCAAACCCAGCAATACGTAGAAGTAACTCATGCAATGTGTGAGGGTTGTAGCTAATGCATACAAACTGGGTAATAAAGGGATATGATCAATGTGTTACTTGCCTTGCTGACGATCCGCAAAACCTAGTGACTCGTACTAGCACGCTTCGCACTCCGGGAATTCTATCGCAAACAAACAATAGCATACATAAGCAATCAAGCAAAGATGCAAGGGTAAAACTCAAATAAGAAGATCTAACCAGAAAGTTCAACTTAAGAACTCCTGTTTTCAAAAAGAATCAAATCAAACAGAGCAAGGAAACTCAAACGGTGAAAGAAACAAGATCCATTTACTAATCTGGACTAAAGTCAAATTTTACAGTACCAAAATCTTTTTCAAGTTGGTTAAACAGAAAGAGGGATTCGAGACAAAGATCTAGGCGCTTGAATCGCCTGATTCTGATAAACGAGCGATAAGATAAACTAAAACGAAAATCGGATCAGAAATCGTGATCGAAAATAATCGCGAAAATCCCGAGAAAAAGAAAAACTGACGAACAGACTAACGAACGAACGTTCGCTTTTGTGACTAACGGGTGAATGGCGTTCTTTTAAACGAACGAACGGACGAACGTCCGCAAAACAAATAAACCGTTGGGAAAACTGATCTAATGAAAATAAACCGAAGAAAAAAAAACGGGGTTATCCGAAGAAAACCGACCGGTCAACGGCGACGGGATCCGGCGCGGCACGGTGCGCGGGGCGGCTGCGGCGGCGTGCTAGGGCGGCGGTGACTAGGGTTTGGGGGCGAAGGTGGGATGCGGCGGCGTGCTAGGGCGGCGGTGACTAGGGTTTGGGGGCGAAGGTGGGCTGCGGGCGGCGGTGGGCTGGGGGGCAGTGGCGGCGCGGCTTATAAAGCCCCCACCCCCCCGAGCGGAGTCCCGGTCGGGTACGACCCGGAGTCGGTTTCTTTTTTTTAATATTCTGACGTGCAGAAAAAGAAAGAAAAGAAATACTAAACGGACTCCAAAAATTCCGAAATAAATTTTCCTAGTCCTCTAAAAATAAGCCGAACATGGTGAACATTTATTTGGGCCTATAATGCAATTTTGAAAAACGCAATTTTTTCTTATGCAAATAAAATAGCAATAAAATCCGAATAAAATCAAATATTTGATTTTAATATTTTTCCTCCAATATTTCATTTATTTTGGAGAATTCATATTATCTCCTCTCATATATTTAAAACCAACATGATCCTTGTTTCAATATTTGATAAAATTCAAATATGGAAAAACGTGAAATCCCCAACTCTCTCCGAGGGTCCTTGAGTTGCTTAGAATTTCGAGGATCGCAAAACAAATATGCAATAGAATATGATATGCAAGAATGACCTATGTACAACATTCCAAATTGAAAACTTGGGATGTTACAAGCCTACCCCCTTAAGATGAATCTTGCCCTCGAGATTCGGGTTGGCTAGAAAATAGGTGTGGGTGGTCTTTCCGTAGATCATCTTCTCGTTCCCAGGTGGCTTCATCCTCGGTATGGTGGCTCCACTGAACTTTGCAAAACTTGATAATCTTGCTACGTGTAACTCGTCTAGCAAACTCAAGAATCTTGACTGGTTTCTCCTCATATGTCAAATCACTGTCCAACTGAATCGCTTCCAGGGGCACTGTATCTCTCACAGGAATATCGGCCATCTTTGCATGGCACTTCTTCAACTGGGAAAAGTGAAACACATCATGTACTCCTGACAGTCCTTCAAGTAACTCCAACTTGTAGGCAACTTCTCCCATGCGTTCCAAAACACAATACGGTCCTACAAACCTCGGGGCTAACTTTCCCTTAACTCCAAAACGCTTAACACCTCGAAAGGTGATACTCGCAGATATGCTCTGTCTCCGATTTCATAGACTACCTCCTTGCATTTTGAATCTGCATAACTCTTCTGTCGGGACTGAGCTACCTTCAGTCTATCTCGAATCAGCTTAACCTTCTCTTCAGATTCCTTACTCAAATCTGGTCCAAACAACTAGCGGTCTCCAACTTCATCCCACATCAACGGTGTTCGACATCTTCTTCCATACAGGGCTTCGAACAGTGCCATCTTCAAACTGGCCTGGTAGCTGTTGTTGTATGAGAACTCCGTGTAGGGAAAGTTGTCATCCCAACTAGATCCGTAATCTAGCGCACAAGACCTCAACATGTCCTCCAGAATCTGATTGACTCTCTCGGTCTGTCCATCTGTCTGCGGGTGAAAAGTTGTACTGAACTCTAGCCTGGTTCACAAAGTCTGGTGCAGCTGGTGCCAAAACTTTGAAGTAAACTGTGTTCCTCTATCTGATATGATGGTCCTCGGAACTCCGTGCAGACATACGATCCTGGTCATGTATATCTTGGCCAACTTCACACTGGTATAGGTGGTTTTCACTGGGATAAAGTGGGCTACTTTGGTCAAGCGATCCACTACTACCCAGATAGAACCATATCCCGATCGGGTCCTGGCAATCCGGTGATAAAATCCATGCCAAGCTTATCCCACTTCCATTAGGGTATCGGCATAGGCTGCAGTAATCCTGCTGGCTTCTGATGTTCTGCCTTGTAGGATCTAGAAGTAGGTGTGTCTAGAAGGGGGGTGATTAGACACTTAGTGCTAAAGTTGCAATTTTTAAACTTTTTCGGTTTGAGTGGAGTTTTAGGCACAATTTCAACATACACAATACATATCAAGCAAGCATGCAAAGAGTATATGAGCAGCGGAAAGTAAAGCATGCAACTTGCAAGAATGTAAAGGGAAGGGTTTGGAGAATTCAAACGCAATTGGAGACAAGGATGTTTTTCCCGTGGTTCGGATAGGTGGTGCTATCCTACATCCACGTTGATGGAGACTTCAACCCACGAAGGGTAACGGTTGCGCGAGTCCACGGAGGGCTCCACCCACGAAGGGTCCATGAAGAAGCAACCTTGTCTATCCCACCATGGCCATCGCCCACGAAGGACTTGCCTCACTAGCGGTAGATCTTCATGAAGTAGGCGATCTCCTTGCCCTTACAAACTCCTTGGTTCAACTCCACAATCTTGTCGGAGGCTCCCAAGTGACACCTAGCCAATCTAGGAGACACCACTCTCCAAGAAGTAACAAATGGTGTGTTGATGATGAACTCCCTGCTCTTGTGCTTCAAATGATAGTCTCCCCAACACTCAACTCTATCTCACAGGATTTGGATTTGGTAGAAGGAAGATTTGAGTGGAAAGCAACTTGGGGAAGGCTAGAGATCAAGATTCATATGGTAGGAATGGAATATCTTGGTCTCAACACATGAGTAGGTGGTTCTCTCTCAGAACATATGAGTTGGAAGTGTAGATGTGTTCTGATGGCTCTCTCTCCACGAATGAAGAGGAGGTGGAGGGGTATATATAGCCTTCACACAAAATCCAACCATTACACACAATTTACCAATCTCGGTGGGACCGAATCAACAAACTCGGTCGGACCGAAATAGTAAACCTAGTGACCGTTAGAGATTTTCGGTGGGACTGACATGCAACTCGGTAGGACCGATATGGTTAGGGTTAGGGCATAACGTAATCTCGGTGAGACCGATTACACAAACTCGGTGAGACCGATTTGGTAATAAGCTAACTAGAGAGTTGGTCAGGCAAACTCGGTCGGACCGATTGCTAAACTCGGTTGGACCGATTTTGGTAATAAGTTAACCAGAGAGTTTGCATTGTAATCTCGGTAGTACCAATTGCCTAAATTCGGTGAGGCCGATTTTGACAATGGACATACACAGTGAGATTGCAATCCCATCTCGGTGAGACCGAGATCCCTGTCGGTGAAACCGATTTGCTAGGGTTTGTGGCAGTGGCTATGACATGTGAAACTCGGTGGCGCCGGATAGAAAGAATCGGTAGGTCCGAGTTTGGCTTTGGGTTTAGGTCAAATGTGGATATGGGAAAGTAGCTGAGGATTTTGGAGCATATCATTAAGCACATGAAGCAAGAGGCTCATTAAGCAACACCTCATCCCTCCTTGATAGTATTGGCTTTTCCTATAGACTCAATGTGATCTTGGATCACTAAAATGTAAAATGAAGAGTCTTGAGCTTGAAGCTTTAGCCAATCCTTGGTCCTTAGCATCTTGAAGGAGTTCCCACAACCTTTAGTCCATGCCACTCCATTGTTGAACTTATCTGAAACATGCTAGATAGAAACGTTAGTCCAACAAGAGATATGTTGACATTAATTACCAAAACCACCTGGGGAGCACTTGTGCTTTCAATCTCCCCCTTTTTGGTAATTGATGGCAACATACATCAAAGCTTCAGATAAAGATACAGAGAATAGCAAGTAAAGCTTTGGTAGGACATGTAACAAACATAGGCTCCCCCTACATGTATGCAATCATGTGAATATAAAATATAGAAGCATGTGAGAGCATAATCATGACAGAGTAGGCAATGTGTTACATGTATCTTGGCCATATGCATCAGAGCAAAATATTATTAAGAGAAATACCTTCATGCTTATGAGTCCTTCTTGCAAACAGTATGTACATAAGCAAGAATTCCTCATACTCATGATTTTTATGCATATACTTACTTTGTAGTTTTGAGTTGGCTTAGGATGGAATGAACCTGCACAAACAAGGTTAGATAACACAGGTACATCCACTAGCTAGAGCAAGCAAAAGAAACCACAAGAATACCAAGACTGGGATGACATGTAGATAGTGAGTACAAGGTACCACATTGGATTAGACATGTCCCCAAGAGTAAAGATATGCAATGAATTTGAATGACTTCTTTCCCTTAGATGTCTTGGTCCCCCTAAATCTGACATGGGATATTTGGGAAGATAGGGAACAAAAAATCAGAGCTGAAAGATATGAATGAATAGAACTTAATGAGAGCTGAAATATATGAATGAATAGAACTTAATGCAAATAAGCACATATGAACATGTCTTTCCCCCAAAAAGACATGTGGCATCTCTCCTCTTGAACATCAAGCATCTGGGATCCTTGAGTATCCTCTCCCCCTGGAGATCTCTTTCTCCCCCTTAATACATTCTCCTTTGTAGGTGATGAGCTTTGATGTGATCTCTCTCTCCCCCTTTGACATCAATTTCCAAGAAGGTTTTTCTGGAATCCGTCGAATGGGTTTGGTCCTTGAGACACAGCACAAAGCAGTGGATAAAACTGTGATGCTTGTAGAGGACAAGATTCATTGAGTGGAGCTGGATTAGAAGAAATATAGAACAAGTGGCAAACTATTTTTCCTGTTGTGAAATCGGTGGCACCGAGTGGCATGTTTCGGTGGTACCGAGGGGATTCGGTTGGACCGAAAACTACAATTCGGTGAAACCGAGTTCTTCACAGAGAAAACACTTGTTACCTCAGCTCACTAGTCAAATAAGATCTCACAAAGATTTGCAATGAATTAACTGAAAGATTTGCAAGGAATTGGATGCAGAAATATGCAGAACAAGAGTCAAAAAGAAAAGAATGAAAGTTCTAGATGAAGTTTTTTTTGTTTGAAAAAAGAGGGAAACAAATATGCAAGGGACAAATGCAAACACAGAAAAGAACACAAGAGAATTTCATCTAGAATTGGGCGGTGACATAGTCACCTATGTTAGAGTATATTGACTTAGGAGTCAAGTGAGAACACTTGATCATAGGTCATACTCATCGTTTAAGCTCTAAATGGGGTTACCATTTTTCGTTTAAGCATCTTGATGTATTCTCATCTTGTTGAGTTCCTTTGACTCTTGACTTGGAGTAAAGCTTCTCTAAGATGGAATATCATACCTTGGGTGGTGGTGTGGGTCTTGCTCATGTAGTGGAACTTGTGTGGGTGCTCAAGGTTGATGTAGCTCATCAAGAGTTGGGAGCACCACTTGAAATTTGAGTTCATCTACCTACATGGGTTAGTTCTTGCAAGGAAAAGCACTTGTATATCCAAAAATGGCAATCATGAAGCTCAACATAGAATTTGTCAAAGGATATGTTCGTATGGTTTCGTGCTTCCTTGTCATCAACCAGAGACTTGGTGATGTAGAGATTGCTCAAGATGTAAGTAAGTTGCAATCTCATAGAATTAGATTCAACCAAGTACCTACATGGGTTAGATAACATGCAACGTACAAAATATATCCAAGACACAAGATAGTCATCATAAGAGATATATCATGGATTAGTCATAAGCTCATGTGTTGCATGTATCCAATGGAGTTTCTACTCCAAATTTGAAGCATCAATAATGTTCAATTCTCCTCCCAACCTGCAAAACACTTTCTCATCAAGTGGTTTAGTGAATATATCCGCTAATTGCTTATCGCGGCGAACATGCTTAAGATCAATGTCACGCTTAGCAACATGATCTCGAATGAAATGATGACGAACTTCAATATGCTTAGTTCGAGAATGTTGTACAGGATTATGACCAATTTTGATAGCACTTCCATTGTCACAAAGCAGTGGAACATGTTTCACATAGACCCCATAATCTTTAAGAGTTTGGGTCATCCAAAGTAATTAAGCACAACATGAACCAGCGACAATGTATTCCGCTTCAGCGGTGGATAAGGATACCGAGTTTTGTTTCTTGGAAGACCAAGACACAAGAGATCTACCAAGAAATTGACAAGTACCCGAAGTGGACTTTCTATCAACCTTGTCTCCAGCATAATCCGAGTCGGAATAACCATAAAGGTCAAAAGAGGACCTCTTAGGATACCAAATGCCAAAATTTGGTGTATGAATTAGGTATCTCACTATCCTTTTCACCGCTTTAAGATGACATTCTTTAGGAGCAGCTTGATATCGTGCACACATGCACACACTTAGCATAATGTCGGGACGTGAAGCACATAGGTATAACAATGAACCAATCATAGAGCGATAAACCTTTTGATCAACCAGTTCACCATCTTTGGTCAAATCAAGATGTCCACTAGTAGGCATGGGTGTAGGCATACCTTTGCATTCTTGCATATTGAACTTCTTGAATAAGTCCTTGGTGTACTTCGTTTGAGAGACAAATGTACCTTCCTTAGTTTGCTTGATTTGCAAACCGAGGAAGAATTTGAGTTCACTCATCATAGACATCTCAAATTTCTTCGACATAAGCTTTCCAAACTTTTCACTAAAAAGAGGGTTAGTTCATCCAAATATGATATCATCAACATAAATTTGGCATACAAATAGTTCTCCATTAACCCTTTTAGTAAAAAGTGTGGAATCAATTTTTCCAATTTCAAAGCCACTTGCAATAAGGAACTTGGTCAAGCATTTATACCATGCTCTAGGAGCTTGTTTAAGACCATAAAGGGCTTTGTGAAGTTTGTAAACATGATTTGGTTTCTTAGGATTGACAAATCCGGGAGGTTGTTTGACATAAAATTCCTCCTCTATTTCACCATTTAGAAAAGCACTTTTAATGTCCATTTGGTACAAGGTGATATTATGGTGATTAGCATAGGCAAGTAAGATGCGAATGGACTCAAGTCTAGCAACGGGAGCATATGTCCCACCATAGTCCATACCTTCGACTTGTGTGTACCCTTGGGCGACGAGACGTGCCTTGTTGCGAACCACTTGTCCATCTTCATCTTGCTTGTTGCGAAACACCCATTTGGTACCAATGATGTTGTGGTTGTTGTCGGGCTTCTCAACCAATGTCCAAACTTGGTTTCCCTCAAAGTTGTGTAGCTCTTCATGCATAGCGTTTATCCAGTCCGGGTCTTCCAATGCTTCTTCAACCTTCATAGGTTCAATGCTAGAGATGAATGAATAGTTTTCACAAAAGTTAGCTAAATGAGTTTTTGAGCGAGTAATTCTCCCTGTTTGAATATCATTGTAGATTTGCTCGACGGGATGATCTTTGGCAATTCTTGCTCGAACTCGTGAAAGCTTTTGCTTGGGTCTTCGTTGAACATCTTCTTCATCTTGTTCTTCTTCTTGGTCCTCTTCATTGTTGACGTTGTCGTTCTCTTGTCGTGGTGGAGAAGGAGGTTGTTGATGTTCATCTTGATGCATTTCCTCGTTTTCTTCATCTTGGTGTGTCCCACTTGTGGATGCCTCCGTGTCGATTCTTGGTTCACCTTGTCGTGAAGTAGAGGCTTCCACATGGACGGATGAAGTACTCTCCTTCACCTCCGTTGGACGAACTTTGCCAATGGACAAGTCTTGGATTGCTTCTGAAGGGTTTTTGTCTCCTACATCAATTGGCAATTGCTCTACTTGCGAGCCGTTAGATTCATCAAACTTCACATCTACCGTCTCTTCAACCTTTCGGGTGAAATTGTTGTAGACACGGTAAGTGTGAGAGTTTGAGCCATAACCAAGTACGAAACCTTCATGAGACTTAGGAGCAAACTTTGAACGACGATGCTTATCAAGAATGTAGCATTTTGAGCCGAATACTCGAAAGTATCCAACTTGGGGTTTGTTACCCGTGAGGAGCTCGTATGCCGTCTTGCCGAGTAGCTTGTGAAGATACAAGCGATTTGTTGCATGACAAGCTGTCTCAACCGCTTCTGCCCAAAAGTGCTTCGGCGTCTTGTACTCATCAAGCATCGTTCTCGCCATTTCGATGAGCGTCTGGTTCTTCCTCTCAACAACTCCATTTTGTTGAGGTGTGTACGTAGCCGAGAACTCCTGTGAAATCCCTTCTTCGTCAAGAAAGGTGTCCACATTTGCGTTCTTGAACTCCGTTCCGTTGTCACTCCGAAACTTCTTGATCTTCACGTCAAACTGATTTTGGGCCTTCCTAGCGAAGTTTTTAAAGATCTTTTGGACCTGCGATTTATCATCAAGAAAGAACACCCACGTAAATCTTGAAAAAGCATCGACTATAACTAGACCAAAAGAATTTCCACCGAGACTCTTGTAGGCATTGGGACCAAAAAGATCCATATGAAGTAGCTCGAGTGGCCTCCTTGTGGTCATGATGTTCTTCACGGGATGCCTTCCTCCAACCTGTTTACCTGCTTGACAAGCACTGCAAAGTCTATCCTTATCAAATATGACAGCGTTAACTCCAAGGATATGATTTCCTTTAATAAGCTTGTCAAGGTTTCTCATGCCAACATGACCTAGTCGTCTATGCCACAACCAACCTTTTGAGGATTTAGCAATAAAGCAAGTTTTAGGTTGTGCCTTTTTAGAGAAATCAACAATGTAAAGGTCACCTCTATGTATACTGGTAAAAACCATTTTATGATTGTCTCGACGAAACACTTGGGAATCTACCTCAGTAAATAGGACATTCAAACCGAAATCAGCAAGTCTAGATACTGAAAGTAAGTTGTAGCCAAGAGATTCAACAAGCATGACATTTTGAATGGAGCTATCGTGTGAGATGGCCACCTTACCAAGGCCAACCACCTTACCCTTTGAATTATCACCAAAAGTGACATATTTTCGAGGGTCATCATTTTCAGCAAGCTCACGGAACATCTCTTCGTCTCCGGTCATATGATCAGTATATCCACTATCGAGAACCCATTCCTTTCCTCCTGACACATATCCTCGAAGATTAGCCATAAGACCAAAGTGTCTCATTGCATCATCAAGATCGAAGTCACTATCATCGTTCTCATCGTAGTATCCATGTTCAACATGATCTTGTGACTCATCATTTCCTAGAGAGAGTGATTCATTAGATAAATGATCATCAAAGTGGTCACTTTTATGAATTCTTATAGCTTCGGATATAATATCACTAATGATTCCAACATTTCCTTTAGCATGCATGAGATTAGTAAGCTCAAATAGACAATCACCAAAACTAGGTTCACTAGAGTTCATTTTACTCAAGGCAATAGATTTATGGAGAATTTCATCCAAATTTTTCAAGGAATAATCGGGAAATCGTTCCTCAAGAAATTTCCATATAGTATAGGAACAATTAAGAGTAGGTAAACTAGCAATCAAGTTTTTGGGCAATCCTCTAATGATGAGCTCAATGGTTCTAAGATTGCGAATCATGTCAATATCTTCATCTAGGGTGGGATGCATAGGATCAACATGAGGAGCACAAGGACTAGCAATATACTTGTTCAAATCATATTGATTGAAAATTACAAGCATCTCATTTTTCCACTCATGAAAATACTCTCCATCAAGAATAGGCACTCTATGTCTAAGACTCCCTAAAGTAGACACATCCATCTTCCTCCAATGGTGATTAAACCAAGGCAATGGAGACCAAAGCTCTGATACCACTTGTAGGATCTAGAAGTAGGTGTGTCTAGAAGGGGGGGATTAGACACTTAGTGCTAAAGTTGCAATTTTTAAACTTTTTCAGTTTGAGTGGAGTTTTAGGCACAATTTCAACATACACAATACATATCAAGCAAGCATGCAAAGAGTATATGAGCAGCGGAAAGTAAAGCATGCAACTTGCAAGAATGTAAAGGGAAGGGTTTGGAGAATTCAAACGCAATTGGAGACAAGGATGTTTTCCCGTGGTTCTAATAGGTGGTGCTATCCTACATCCACGTTGATGGAGACTTCAACCCACGAAGGTTAACGGTTGCACGAGTCCACGGAGGGCTCCACCCACGAAGGGTCCACGGAGAAGCAACCTTGTCTATCCCACCATGGACATCGCCCACGAAGGACTTGCCTCACTAGCGGTAGATCTTCACGAAGTAGGCGATCTCCTTGCCCTTACAAACTCCTTGGTTCAACTCCACAATCTTGTCGGAGGCTCCCAAGTGACACCTAGCCAATCTAGGAGACACCACTCTCCAAGAAGTAACAAATGGTGTGTTGATGATGAACTCCTTGCTCTTGTGCTTCAAATGATAGTCTCCCCAACACTCAACTCTCTCTCATAGGATTTGGATTTGGTAGAAGGAAGATTTGAGTGGAAAGCAACTTGGGGAAGGCTAGAGATCAAGATTCATATGGTAGGAATGGAATATCTTGGTCTCAACACATGAGTAGGTGGTTCTCTCTCAGAACATATGAGTTGGAAGTGTAGATGTGTTCTGATGGCTCTCTCTCCACGAATGAAGAGGAGGTGGAGGGGTATATATAGCCTCCACACAAAATCCAACCGTTACACACAATTTACCAATCTCGGTGGGACCGAATCAACAAACTCGCTCGGACCGAAATAGTAAACCTAGTGACCATTAGAGATTTTCAGTGGGACTGACATGCAACTCGGTAGGACCGATATGGTTAGGGTTAGGGCATAACGTAATCTCGATGAGACCGATTACACAAACTCGGTGAGACCGATTTGGTAATAAGCTAACTAGAGAGTTGGTCAGGCAAACTCGGTCGGACCGATTACTAAACTCGGTTGGACCGATTTTGGTAATAAGTTAACCAGAGAGTTTGCATTGTAATCTCGGTAGTACCGATTGCCTAAATTCGGTGAGACCGATTTTGACAATGGACATACACAGTGAGATTGCAATCCCATCTCGGTGAGACCGAGATCCCTATCGGCGAAACCGATTTGCTAGGGTTTGTGGCAGTGGCTATGACATGTGAAACTCGGTGGCGCCGGATAGAAAGAATCGGTAGGTCCGAGTTTGGCTTTGGGTTTAGGTCAAATGTGGATATGGGAAAGTAGCTGAGGATTTTGGAGCATATCATTAAGCACATGAAGCAAGAGGCTCATTAAGCAACACCTCATCCCTCCTTGATAGTATTGGCTTTTCCTATAGACTCAATGTGATCTTGGATCACTAAAATGTAAAATGAAGAGTCTTGAGCTTTAAGCTTTAGCCAATCTTTGGTCCTTAGCATCTTGAAGGAGTTCCCACAACCTTTAGTCCATGCCACTCCATTGTTGAACTTATCTGAAACATGCTAGATAGAAACGTTAGTCCAACAAGAGATATGTTGACATTAATTACCAAAACCACCTGGGGAGCACTTGCGCTTTCATGCCTTCACTCTCTGACATACATCACATATTGTACATACTCGGCAATATGCTTCTTCATATCGGTCCAACAGAAACACTCTTTCAAATCCAAATACAACTTGGTGTTTTCGGGGTGTATCGAGTATGGCGAGTCATGAGCTTCCTGTAGTATCAATTTCCTGATCTCTGCATTATTGGGCACATATATACGGTCCTCAAACCATAAGGTGTCGTGCTCATCCTCACGAAAACCTTTGGCTTTCCCTTCGCTCATCTTCTCCTTTATCTCGGCAATCTCCTCGTCATCCTTCTAAGCTTCTCGAATCTTTCCCAATAATGTTGACTGAACCTCCATTGTTGAAACAAAATCTCTATGGACTATCTCCAAACGTAGTTCCCTAAGATCCTCGGCTAACTCCTTTGGCATACCTCCGTTTACAAGGGTGTTAACATAACTCTTACGGCTCAAGGCGTCTGCTACGACATTGGTCTTTCCTGGATGATAATGCAGCTTCATATCATAATCCTTTATGAGCTCCAACCATCTCCTCTGCATGAGGTTAAGCTCCTTCTGTGTGAAGATGTACTTCAAACTCTTGTGATCCGTGTACACATCACAACGGTTTCCAATGAGAAAATGTCTCCACGTCTTGAGCGCATGCACCACGGCTGCTAACTCCAAATCGTGTGTGGCATAATTCAAATCATGCGGTTTCAGTTGTCGTGAGGCATACGAAACAACTCTCTCGTCTTGCATAAGTACTCCTCCAAGTCCTAAGCGAGATGCGTCGCAATACACTTGGAAATCCTTGCGTACATCTGGCAGAATCAGCACTAGGGTTGTAGTCAAACATTTCATCAACTCCTGGAAACTTGCTTCACATTCATCAGTCCAATGGAACTTAGTGTCCTTCTTCAACAATGTCATCACAGGCTTTGCAATCTTAGAGAAATTCTCAATTAATCTCCAATAGTATCCCGTGAGTCCAAGAAAATTGCGGATCTCTCCGACTGAGTTGGGTGCCAACCACTTAGTGACTGACTGAACCTTGGTGGGATCCACTGCTATACCTTCTCCTGATATAACATGTCCAAGAAATCCAACTTCCTTCAACCAAAACTCACATTTGCTTAACTTAGCATATAACTGGTGTTCCCTGAGCTTCTCGAGAACCAACCGCAAATGTTCCTTGTGTTCCTCTTCATTCTTCGAGTATACCAAGATATCATCTATAAACACCACGATAAACTTATCCAAGAATTCCATGAACACCTTGTTCATCATACTCATGAAATAGGCAGGGGCGTTAGTTAGTCCAAAACACATAACCGTATACTCATACAGCCCGTACCTTGCGGTGAAAGTTGTTTTAGGTATATCTTTTTCCCTAATCTTCAGTTGGTGATATCCTAATCGCAGATCGATCTTCGAAAACATTTAGCTCCTATCAATTGGTCAAGTAAATCATTGATCATCGGTAGTAGGTACTTGTTCTTGATCGTCACTTCATTCAAGGCACGATAATCAACAACCATCCTTAAGGATCCATCCTTCTTCTCAACAAAAGCACTGGGGCTCCCCACAGTGAAGTACTTCGTCGGATGTAACCTTTCTCCAATAACTCCTTAATCTGCTTCTTGATCTCTTCTAGATCATTTGCGGGTATCCGGTATGGTCTCTTTGATATTGGCCCGGTGTCTGGCAATAGCTCTATCAAAAACTCGATGTCTCGATCTGGCGGCATGCCTGGTAACTCCTCCGGAAATACATCCGGGTAATCCTTCACTACAGGCACTTCCTCCTGAACAAATCCCGTGAGAGAATTTACTTGAGTCCTCCTTGGCGCATGCCTGGATACATACTTGATCCTTTTTCCCTCCGGGGTAGTGAGCAAATTTGACTTACTGGCGCAATCGATGTTTCTTCCATACATCGATAGCCAGTCCATTCCTAGTATCACATCCAAACCTTGTGACTCCAAAATTATCAGGTCTGAGGGGAAAACATGGCTTGCAATGGTCAAGGGCATCTGAAAACATCCTTGTCTTGCCATATATTTTGCTCCTGGCGACCTTACTAACATTGGTGTCCTAAGTACTTTAGTGGGCAACTTATACTTATCCATGAATCCCCTTGATATGTATGAATGCGATGCACTAGTATCGACAAGAACAATTGCAGTAAAGGACTTAACCAAAAACTTACCAATAACTGCATCAGGCTGCTCTTCAACCTCCTCCATGTTCACGTGGTTCACTTGTCCCTTGTTGAAAGGGTTGGGCTTCTTCCCGGCGCTTCCATTGCCATTGTCGTTCTTCAATTCCAGACAGTCATTGGCGTAATGTCCAGTCTTCCCGCACTTGTAACAAGTAATGTGACTTTGATCCTTCTTGGCGGGTGTGGCTGGGTTAGAGCGGTTCTGATTGCTGCCTGCTCCATTCCCGTTTCCATTCTTGGGGCCATTGTGATTATGAGAACTTACTCCTCGTCTGAAAAGTCTGCAACATAATACGTTGCAGTCCGAAAATGGGTCAACACATGGAATATGCTGGCAATATAACACAGTAGAGCAAGAACAGAATAATGATATCACTACATGCATATTTGGCTGGTGGAAAGCTCTATGGTTATAGTTTTTGCGAAAAGCCATTTTTTTCCTACAACAAAGGAATAGATTTTAATTTAACTATCATGGTGGTTGAAACATCATTGAGAAGGTTCCTCCAACTCAATCCCAATTAAAGTAGTTATCATCCCAACAATATTAATTTAGAGTGATGAGATACTTAGGATACTCCAAGTACTAGATACTCAAGATTGCCCATAACCGGGGACACGGCTAACCATGATTAGATTATACACTCTGCAGAGGTTTGCGCACTTTTCCCCACAAGACTCGATCGCCTCCATTGGAATTCTCGCACTACATGGTGTTTGAGAAATGGATGACCGAGACACAGTCTTTCAGAAACATTAAATCTCTACTCCGGGCAGACCATACCAAACCTACAACCCTCTACCTGCTGATCCACCTCTTCAAGAGCTTCACGTAACTTACTCAACTATGCTAGAGCCCATAATAGCTTGTGGCTGCACACGGAAGTTTCTAGCATGAAAATATCTCAGTTCCCTTTGAGTCTGGGTGGCGGTCCATAGGAAAATCACACAGAACCCCGGGATTTCCAAAAAAATACAGGCAACACTAGATTCTCCAGGTGCCTCAATCCACCCACATGTGTATTTAAGTTGCCACCTTAGGTTGAACCATTAATTAACAATCTCACATCTGTCATGGATTTCACTCACCCAAACCATGTCTACGAGCATAGCATAGCAATATAAGCAATACGTAGAAGTAACTCCCAAGGGTTTGAATATAACAAGGCAATAGGTTCTGCCTCATCAACTACTTCCCATCCCACATGTTAATGACATCCTATTCATTCAATGTTTGAGGATTGAACTAATGCATAAAAACTGGGTATGAAAAGAGTATGATCAATGTGTTACTTGCCTTGCTGACGATCCGCGAAACCTAGGGACTCGTAGTAGCACGCTTCGCATTCCGGGAATTCTATCGCAAACAAACAATAGCATACATAAGCAATCAAGCAAATATGCACGGGCAAAACTCAAATAAGAAGAACTGACCATAAAGTTCAACATAAGAACTCCAGTTTGCGAAAAGAATCAAACCAAACGAAGCAACGAAACTCAAACGGTGAAAGAAATAAGATCTGTTTACTAATCTGAACTAAAGTCAAATTTTACAGTACCAAAATCTTGTTCAAGTTGATTAAACAGAAAGAGGGTTTCGAGACGAAGATCTAGGCGCTTGAATCGCCTGATTCCAATAAACGAGCAAAAAGATAAACTGAAGTGAAAATCGGATCAGAAATCACGATCGAAAATAATCGCGGGAAAATCCGAGAAAAAGTAAACTGACGAACAGGCTAACAAACGAACGTTCGTTGTCTATAACTATCGAGCAAAAACCGTTCGTTAAAACGAACGTACGGACGAACGTCCGCTAAATAGCTAAACCGAGAAAAACCGGCGAACCGATCTAAAAAACGAACTAGGGTTTCTTAAAAAACCGGATCGGTTTTCTTTAAAAAACCGGCGGCGGCAACGGCAGCGTTACCTCCGGCGAGGCAGGGCTGCGTCGGCGGGGAGGCGGGCTGCGGCGGCGCGGCTACGGGCGACGACGACGGCGCTGCAGCGGCGGTGGCGCGGCGCTGCGGTCGGGGCGGCTACGGCGGGGGGGTTTGGTGGTGGGGGGGCTCGGGGCGGGGGTATTTAAGGAGGGGCGGCTTGGAGGAGGGGGCAAGGCGGCGGGAAACGGAGTCCCGGCCGGACTCCTCGTCCGAGGCGGCGGCGGCATCGCGGTCTCCAGGAGGGAGACGGCAGCGCGGGGGAGCGGGCCGGCTCGGCTCGGCTTCGGCCCGGTCGGGCGCTGGAACTTTTCTTTAAAAAACAATTCCACCGAACCAAAAGTAAATCCTAGAAAATAAAATAAAAACCTAAAAATGCCAAAACAAATTTTCACCGTCTAAATAAAATATTTAGAACGAGATGAACATTTTCTTGGCCCTAAAATGCAATTTTGATAAACATGCAATTTTTCTAATGCAAATAAAATTGCGATAAAATCCAATATTTGATTTTAATATTTTCCTCCAATATTTCAATTATTCTCGAGAAGTCATATTATCTCCTCTCATATATTTTAATATGAAATATTTTCGAAGAGAAAAATAATTAAAATCAATGATCCTCGTTTCAATATTTGATAAAATTCAAATATTAAAACCGGGAAATCCCCAACTCTCTCCGAGGCTCCTTGAGTTGCTTAGGATTTCAAGGATCACGAAACGAAATGCAACAAAATATGATATGCATGAATGATCTATGAATACCATTACAAATTTAAAATTTGGGATGTTACACCATGCTTATGTGAAAGAGTTTCAACCTAAGAAGCCTGAACCCAAATCGGAGAAATGTGTCTTCATAGGATACCCAAAGGAAACTATTGGGTACACCTTCTATCACAGATCCGAAGGCAAGTTATCTGTTGCTAAGAATGGATCCTTTCTAGAGAAGGAGTTTCTCTCGAAAGAAGTGAGTGGGAGGAAAGTAGAACTTGATGAGGTAATTGTACATGCTCCCTTATTGGAAAGTAGTTCATCACAGAAATCAGTTCCAGTGATTCCTACACCAATTAGTGAGGAAGCTAATGATGATGATCATGAAACTTCTGATCAAGTTACTACCGAACCTCTTAGGTCAAGCAGAGTAAGATCCGCACCAGAGCGGTACGGTAATCTGGTTCTAGAGGTCATGTTACTTGACCATGACGAACCTACAAACTATGAGGAAGCGATGATGAGCCCAGATTCCGCGAAATGGCTTGAGGCCATAAAAATCTGAGATGGGATCCATGTATGAGAACAAAGTGTGGACTTTGGTTGAATTGCCTGATGATCGGCTAGCCATTGATAATAAATGGATCTTCAAGAGGAAGACGAACGCTGATAGTAGTGTTACTATCTACAAAGCTCGAATTGTCACAAGAGGTTTTCGACAAGTTCAAGGTGTTGACCACGATGAGATTTTGTCACTCGTAGAAATGCTTAAGTCTATCCGAATCATGTTAGCAATTGCCACATTTTATGAAATCTAGCAAATGGATGTCAAAACTGCATTCCTTAATGTATTTCTTAAAGAAGAGTTGTATATGATGCAACAAGAAGGTTTCGTCAATCCTAAAGGTGCTAACAAAGTGTGCAGGCTCCAGCAATCCATCTATGGACTAGTGCAAGCATCTCAGAGTTGGAATATACGCTTTGATAGTGTCATCAAAGCATATGGTTTTATACAGACTTTTTGAGAAGCCTGTATTTACAAGAAAGTGAGTGGGAGAACTACAACATTTCAGATAAGTATATGTGAATGGCATATAGTTGATCAGAAATAATGTAGAATTTTTCTGGAAAGCATAAAGGAGTGTTTGAAAGGAGTTTTTCAATGAAAGACCTCGGTGAAGCTGCTTATATATTGGGCATCAAGATCTATAGAGATAGATCAAGACGCTTAATTGGACTTTCACAAAGCACATACCTTAACAAGTTTTTGAAGTAGTTCAAAATGGAACAATCAAATAAGGAGTTCTTGCCTGTGTTGCAAGGTGTGAAGTTGAGTAAAGACTCAAAACCCGACCACGGCAGAAAATAGAAATAGAAGGAAAAGTCATTCCCTATGCCTCAGTCATAGGTTCTATAAAGTATGCTATGTTGCATACCAGACCTATTGTGTACCTCACCATGAGTTTGGCAAGAGGGTACAATAGTGATCCAGGAGTGTGATATGGCCGCGACTAATGTTAGTGTTTTTGATGATCGCAAAATAGTACCACATGTCAGTGGGTTAAAGAAACTATTTTATGTTACAAGAAGACAAGGCGTTGCTTCATTTGATCTTTATGCCAACGAGAAGAAAAAGAAGTTCCTGGACGTGCTGGTATTGAAGGGGGCTAATTGCATGCGAGGTAAATTACTAACTCAAGACACGAGATATACATGCAATATTGACCAAGCTCGGTTTGGCAAGGAAATACGAACGTGCATTAATTCCTTTGAAGAAAAGGCAACCTATGCTAATGGAAGGAATAATGTAAGATCTGATTTGTTTGCATCGGTCAACAAGATAAAAAGAAGAGATATGTTTCTATTTATTCCGCTCCCACGCAAGAGGTGTACAAGCAGAATTAGAGACATGCTAAGCTTGAGAGGATGCGGATGGAGTCCACCTTCCCCGGGAGAAGTCGTACCAACCATGGAGTCCTAATTTGTTATTAGGTACTAGGTGATCAAGGCTGCCGGATACTTTATTAGTTAAATATTTGATTAGTTTAAATAGGAGAGAGAGAGTCCGTTTCAACCTAGAATTGTTAGGTCGGTTTTGTTATTTGTGTGTTGCTTATAAAAAGGGCCGGCTATGGCAAATGTTCGCAGGTTATATTTTATAAAATAGACATGATGTGTTTTCAAGGGTAGACACCCGTATCAAGTTTTAGAGGGATCTTTAGAAAACCTCTGTGTTGCGATTTCTTTGAAGAAATTGTTTTTGCGCGTGAGTACCATCGTCGAGATTGGTTTTCTCGTGCTGAGCCGCAAGGTTCAAACTCTTTATTCCGTGTACATCGCGTGCGCGGACGAGAGCCTAGTGCTGCTGAAGGTGGAGTGTCGTGAAAGGCCGGGCCGCAACAACCGATCGGATCTCACCACGAGGTTCGATCTATATCATTTGGTATTCAGAGCAAAGGTTGTTCACGGTACAATATTTTTCTTCGAGTACTATTGAATTTTTTATCATGAGGAAAGATTGTAGCTCGCAAATGATGATGTCGGCCGAGAAAGATCCATTGCGTGCCTTGCCGTGGTACCAATGTTTTACGCGTGTGCGTGTAGGGCCGGCGAGTTGTGCAACCTTGATGAATTCCTATTCTGGGATGAATTTAGTGAGTCAGACTATGGTTGATGCTTTGAACTTGCCGTTGATTGAACATCCAGAACCGTATGAGCTTTGGTGGAAGGACAAATTTGTCAAGATCATGCATCGCATCGAGGTACGGTTTATTCTGTGTGGATATGGTGATCTAGTCATGTGTGATGTGCTTCCTATGCACATGCATACTTGTTCAATACTTCTAGGAAAACTATGGACAGATAAAAGACAGTTGACATATCATTCAGTTGGTGAATTTTCTTTTGTTCATGGAGGACAATTCATACCCCTTGATTCGTACACACCAAAGAAGTATATGGCTGATCGCAAGAAGCGGGATATTGCTCAAGTTGCATCAGAAGTAAAGAAGAAGCTCGAGGCTGCTGAAATTTTTCCATGCATTGTAAAAACTGCAAATACAAATATTGCTGAAGAGATTGATTCGAAACCTAGGACGGTTTCGTTTCAAGGAGGAGAGGATGATATGGCCGCGACTAATGTTAGTGTTTTTGATGATCGCAAAATAGTACCACATGTCAGTGGGTTAAAGAAACTATTTTATGTTAAAAGAAGACAAGGCGTTGCTTCATTTGATCTTTATGCCAACGAGAAGAAAAAGAAGTTCCTGGACGTGCAGGTATTGAAGGGGGGTAATTGCATGCGAGGTAAATTACTAACTCAAGACACGAGATATACATGCAATATTGACCAAGCTCGGTTTGGCAAGGAAATACGAACGTGCATTAATTCCTTTGAAGAAAAGGCAACCTATGCTAATGGAAGGAATAATGTAAGATCTGATTTGTTTGCATCGGTCAACAAGATAAAAAGAAGAGATATGTTTCTATTTATTCCGCTCCCACGCAAGAGGTGTACAAGTAGAATTAGAGACATGCTAAGCTTGAGAGGATGCGGATGGAGTCCACCTTCCCCAGGAGAAGTCGTACCAACCATGGAGTCCTAATTTGTTATTAGGTACTAGGTGATCAAGGCTGCCGGATACTTTATTAGTTAAATATTTGATTAGTTTAAATAGGAGAGAGAGAGTCCGTTTCAACCTAGAATTGTTAGGTCGGTTTTGTTATTTGTGTGTTGCTTATAAAAAGGGCCGGCTATGGCAAATGTTCGCAGGTTATATTTTATAAAATAGACATGATGTGTTTTCAAGGGTAGACACCCATATCAAGTTTTAGAGGGATCTTTAGAAAACCTCTGTGTTGCGATTTCTTTCAAGAAATTGTTTTTGCGCGTGAGTACCATCGTCGATATTGGTTTTCTCGTGCTGAGTTCAAACCCTTTATTCCGTGTACATCGTGTGCGCGGACGAGAGGCTAGTGCTGCTAAAGGTGGAGTGTCGTGAAAGGTCGGGCCGCAACAACCGATCGGATCTCACCACGAGGTTCGGTCTATATCAGAGTGGATCACTGAACAACGGTCAAAATTATCCTTAGTGGAATAAGGAAATGGTTCTTGGTTATGGAGGTGACAAAGAGTTCGTCGTAAAGAGTTACGTCGATGCAATCTTTGACACCAATCTGGATGACTCTAAGTCTCGATCTAGATACATATTGAAAGTGGGAGCAATTAGCTAGAGTAGCTCCGTGCAGAGCATTGCAGACATAGAAATTTGCAAAATACATACGGCTCTGAATGTGACAGACCCATTGACTAACCTTCTCTCACAAGCAAAACATGATCACACCTTAGTACTCTTTGGGTGTTAATCACATAGCGATGTGAACTAGATTATTGACTCTAGTAAAACCCTTTTGGGTATTAGTCACATGCGATGTGAACTAATCACATGGTGATATGAACTATTGGTGTTAAATCTCATGGCGATGTGAACTAGATTATTGACTCTAGTGCAAGTGGGAGACTGAAGGAATTATGCCCTAGAGGCAATAATAAAGTTGTTATTTATATTTCCTTATATCATGATAAATGTTTATTATTCATGCTAGAATTGTATTAATAGGAAACTTAGTACATGTGTGAATACATAGACAAACAGAATGTCCCTAGTATGCCTCTACTAGACTAGCTCGTTAATCAAAGATGGTTAAGTTTCCTAGCCATAGACATGTGTTGTCATTTGACGGACGGGATCACATCATTAGAGAATGATGTGATAGACAGGACCCATCTATCAGCTTAGCATAATGATTGTTTAGTTTATTGTAATTGCTTTCTTGATGACTTATACATGTTCCTATGACTATGAGATTATGCAACTCCCGACTACCGTAGGAACACTTAGTGTGCTATCAAACGTCACAGCATAACTGGGTGATTATAAAGATACTCTACAGGTGTCTCCAATGGTGTTTGTTGAGTTGGCATAGATCGAGATTAGGATTTGTCACTCCAATTGTCAGAGAGGTATCTCTGGGCCCTCTCGGTAATGCACAACACTATAAGCCTTGCAAGCAATGTGACTAATGAATTAGTTGCGGGATGATGCATTACGGAACGAGTAAAGAGACTTGCCGGTAACGAGATTGAACTAGGTATGATGATACCGACGATCGAATCTCGGGCAAGTAACATACCGATGACAAAGGGAACAACGTATGTTGTTATGTGGTTTGACCGATAAAGATCTTCGTAGAATATGTAGGAACCAATATGAGCATCTAGGTTCTGCTATTGGTTATTGACAGGAGATGTGTCTCGGTCATGTCTACATAGTTCTAGAACCTGTAGGGTCCGCATGCTTAACGTTCGATGACGACTTGTATTATGAGTTTTGTGATTTGATGACCGAAGTTTGCTTGGAGTCCCGGATGAGATCACGGACATGACGAGGTGTCTCGAAATGGTCGAGATGTAAAGATCGATATATTGGAAGGTTGTATTCGGACACTGGAAAGGTTCTGAGTGGTTCGGATATTTTTCGAAGTACAAGAGAGTTACGGGAATTCGCCGGGGGAAGTAGTGGGCCTCAATGGGCCATACGGGAAAGGAGAAAGGGGCCTCAAGGGTTGGCCGTGCACCCCCATGGCAAGTCGAAATTGGACTAGGGAGGGGGTGGTGCAGCCTCTCTTTCCTTCTCCCTCTCCTACTCCTTCCATCTCTCCCCTCTTGGAAAAGGAAGCGGACTCCAACTAGGATTGAGAATCCTAGTTGGACTCCCCCTATAGGCGCACCCCTCCTAGGCCGGCCTCCTCTTCCCCCCTCCAAAGGCACTCCAAGATTTGTCTTAGCCGTGTGCGGTGCGCCCCTCCACAGTTACACACCTCGGTCATATCGTCGTAGTGCTTAGGCGAAGCCTTGCGCCGGTAACTTCATCATAGTCATCACCACGTTGTCGTGCTAATGAATCTCTCCCTCGGCCTCAACTGGATCAAGAGTTCGAGGGACGTCACCGAGCTGAACGTGTGCAGATCGCGGAGGTGCCGTGCGTTCGGTACTTGGATCGGTTGGATCGCGAAGGCGTTCGACTACATCAACCGCATTACTAAACGCTTCTGCTTTCGGTCTACGAGGGTACGTGGACACACTCTCCCCGCTCGTTGCTATGCTTCTCCTAGATAGATCTTGCGTGATTGTAGGATTTTTTTTGAAATTCTACGTTCCCCAACAATTCTTAATACTTTTCTCGTAGTTGCGGATGCTTGCGGGAGGGTCAATCATAAGTAGGAGGTTTGTTCAAGTAAGAACCGCACCTAAGCACCGGTCCACCCACATATCAAATTATCAAAGTAGTGAACACAAATCGAACCAACATGATGAAAGTGACTAGATGGAATTCCCGTGTACCCTCAAGAACACTTTGCTTATCATAAGAGACCGCTTTGGCATGTCCTTTGCCTCAAAATGATTGGGCTACCTTGCTGCACTTTTGCTACTACTATCATTACTTGCTCGTTACAAATTACCTTGCTATCAAACTACTCTGCTACTTACAATTTCAGCACTTGCAGACATTACATTACTGAAAACTACTTGCCATTTCCTTCTGCTCCTCGTTGGGTTCGACACTCTTACTTATCGAAAAGAGCTACAATTGATTCCCTATACTTGTGGGTCATCAAGGCTATTTTCTGGCGCCGTTTCCGGGGAGTGAAGCGCCTTTGGTAAGTGGAATTCGGTAAGGAAACATTTATATAGTGTGCTGAAATTTATTGTCACTTGTTACTATGGAAAACAATCCTTTGAGGGGTTTGTTCGGGGTATGTTCACCTGGACCGGGACCACGGTTAGCTACCCCTCAACCTACTGTACCTACTGAAAATATTGAATATGAAATTCCTTTAGGTATGATAGAACAACTCCTAGCTAATCCTTATGCAGGAGATGGAACCGAACATCCTGATATGCACTTGATATATGTGGAACAAATTTGTGGATTGTTTGAGCTTGTAGGTTTACCCAGGGATCAAGTTACGAAAAAGGTTTTCCCTTTATATTTGAAGGGAAAAGCATTGGCATGGTATAGGCTATGCGATGATATTGGATCCTGGAATTGGAATCGTTTGAAATTGGAGTTCCACCAAAAAAATTATCCTATGCATCTAGTTCATCATGATCGGAATTATATATATAATTTTTGGCCTCGTGAAGGAGAAAGTATCGCCCTAGCTTGGGGGAGGCATAAGCAATGTTATATTCATGCCCCAATCATGATCTCTCAAGAGAAATTATTATCCAGAATTTTTATGCTCGGCTTTCTCGTAATGATCAAACCATGCTTGATACATCTTGTTTTGGTTCTTTTATAAAGAAAACTATTGAATTCCGGTGGGATCTTTTGGAAAGAATTAAACGCAACTCTGAAGATTGATAACTCGACGAAGGTAAAGAGTCAGGTATTAAAATTAAATATGATTGTGTTAAATCTTGTATGGATACCGATGCTTTTCAAAAGTTTAGCACTAAATATGGGCTTGACTCTGAGATAGCCTCCTTTTGTGAATCATTTGCTACTCATGTTGATCTCCCTAAAGAGAAGTGGTTTAAATATCACCCACCTATTAAATAAGAAATTAAAGAACCGGTACCAATTAAAGAAGAAACTATACTTTATAATGTTGATCCAGTTGCTCCTTCTGCTTATATTGAGAAACCACCTTTCCCTGTTTGGATAAAGGAACATGCTAAAGTTTCAACTGTGGTTAACAAAAGCTACATTAAAACACCTAAACCTGATAAACAAATTAAAGTAGAACCTAGTATTGTTATGGTTAAAGATCTCTTGGAAGAAGATACGGATGGGCATGCTATTTACTTCTGTGAAGAAGCCGCTAGAATTGCCAAACCTGATAAAAAGGATAAACATAGACCTGCTGTTGGCATGCCCGTCATCTCAGTTAAAATAGGAGATCATTGTTATCATGGTTTCTGTGACATAGGTGCTAGTGTGAGTGCTATTCCTTACACCTTATATCAAGAAATTATTGAATACATAGCACCCACAGAGATAGAAGACATAGATGTTACTATTAAACTTGCTAATAGAGACACTATATCACTGATTGGGATTGTTAGAGATATTGAAGTCTTGTGTGGGAAAATAAAATACCCTACTGATTTTCTTGTTCTTGGTTCCCCACATGATGACTTTTGTCCCATTATGTTTGGTAGACCATTCTTGAACACCGTTAAAGCTAAGATAGATTGCAAGAAATGAACTGCCGGTGTTAGTTTTGGTGATGAGTCTCATGAGTTCATTTTTTCCAAGTTTAGTAGAAAGCTTCATGAAAAAGAATTTCCTAGTAAGGATGAATTAATTGGTCTTGCTTCTATTGCTGTACCACCTACTGATCCTTTAGAACAATATTTTCTATACCATGAAAATGATTTACATATGCATGGAAGAAATGAAATAGATAAGATTTTCTTTGAACAACATCCTCTACTTAAACACAATTTGCCTATTGAAACTCTGGGAGGTCCTCCTCCACCTAAAGGTGATCATGTGTTTGAATTAAAACAATTACCAGACACTTTGAAATATGCTTATCTTGATGAAAAGAAGATATATCATGTTATTATTAGTGCTAACCTTTTAGAACATGAAGAAGAAAGATTATTGAAAGTTCTAATTAAGGAAGCACCGGGCTGCTAGTGGATATACTCTTGATGAATTAAAGGGTATTAGTCCCACTATGTCAGCACAAAATTAATATGGAACCTGATGCTAAACCCATTGTTGATCACCAATGTCGGTTAAATCTGAAGATGAAGGAAGTGGTAAGAACGGAAATCCTAAAGCTTCTGGAAGCAAGTATAATCTATCCTATAGCTGATAGTAGATGGGTAAGTCATGTTCATTGTGTCCCTAAGAAAGGAAGTATAACTGTTGTTCCTAATGATAAGAATGAACTTATTCCACAAACAATTGTTACAGGTTATAGAATGGTAATTGATTTTAGAAAATTAAACAAAGCAACTAGAAAAGATCATTGCCCTCTGCCTTTTATTGATCAAATGCTTGAAAGATTATCTAAGCGCACACACTTTTGCTTCCTTGATGGATATTCTGGCTTTTCACAAATACCTGTTTCTCAACCTGATCAGGAAAAGACCACTTTTACTTGTCCCTTTGGAACCTATGCTTATAGACGTATGCCTTTCGTTTTATCTAATGCACCTCCTACCTTTCAAAGATGTATGACTGCTATATTCTCTGACTTTTGTGAAAAGATAGTTGAGGTTTTCATGGATGACTTCTCTGTTTATGGGAAGTCTTTTGATGATTGTTTAAGCAATCTTGATCGAGTTTTGCAGAGATGTTAACAAACAAATCTTGTCTTGAATTGGGAGAAGTGCCACTTTATGGTTAATGAAGGCATTGTCTTGGGTCATAAAATTTCTGAAAGAGGTATTGAAGTGGACCAAGCTAAGGTTGATGCAATTGAGAAAATGCCATATCCTAAAGACATAAAAGGTATTCGTAGTTTCTTAGGTCATGTTGGTTTCTATAGGAGATTTATCAAAGACTTTTCTAAAATATCTAGGCCTCTTACGAATCTTTTGCAAAAGGATATCCCTTTTGTTTTTTATGATGATTGTTCAGAAGCCTTTGAAACACTCAAGAAAGCCTTAATTTATGCACCTATTGTTCAACCACCTGATTGGAACTTGCCTTTTGAGATTATGTGTGATGCTAGTGATTATGCTGTTGGTGTTGTTCTAGGACAAAGAGTTGATAAGAAATTGAATGTTATTCATTATGCTAGTAAAACTCTAGACAGTGCTCAAAGAAATTATGCTACTACTGAAAAAGAATTCTTAGCAGTGGTGTTTGCTTGTGATAAATTTAGACCTTATATTGTTGATTCAAAAGTAACTGTTCACACAGACCATGCTGCTATTAAATATCTCATGGAAAATAAAGATGCTAAACCTAGACTTACTCGATGGGTTCTCTTGTTACAAGAATTTGATTTACATATCATTGATAGAAAAGGAGCTGAGAACCCAGTAGCTGATAATTTGTCTAGGCTTGAAATTTTGCCTGATGACCCACTACCTATTGATGATAGTTTTCCTGATGAGCAGTTAGCTGCAATAAATGTTGCTCATAATACTCCTTGGTATGCTGATTATGCTAATTGCATTGTTGCTAAATATTTACCACCTAGCTTTACATACCCAAAAAAGAAAAAAGATCTTCTATGATTTAAGACATTACTTCTGGGATGACCCACATCTTTATAAAGAAGGAGTAGATGGTATTATTAGACGTTGTGTACCTGAGCATGAACAGGGACAAATCCTACGGAAATGTCACTCCAAAGCTTATGGAGGGCATCATGCTGGAGATAGAACTGCTCACAAGGTATTGAAATCTGGATTTTATTGGCCTACTCTCTTCAAGGATGCCCATAAGTTCGTCTTATCTTGTGATGAATGCCAAAGAATAGGTAATATCGGTAAGCGTCAAGAAATGCCTATGAATTATTCACTTGCTGTTGAACCATTTGATGTTTGGACATTTGATTACATGGGACCTTTTCCTTCCTCTATTGGGCATACACATATTTTGGTTGTTGTTGATTATGTTACAAAATGGGTAGAACTATTCCAACTAGTAGTGCTGATCACAACACCTCTATTAAGATGCTTAAGGAAGTTATTTTCCCAAGGTTTGGAGTCCCTAGATATTTAATGACTGATGGTGGTTCACACTTTATTCATGGTGCTTTCCGTAAAATGCTTGCCAAGTATGATGTTAACAATAGAATTGCATCACCTTATCATCCTTAGTGTAGTGGTCAAGTTGAACTTAGCAATAGAGAAATAAAATTAATTTTGCAAAATATTGTTAATAGGTCCACGAAGAATTGGTCTAAGAAATTAGATGATGCACTTTGGGCTTATAGAACAGCATATAAAAATCCTATGGGTATGTCTCCATATAAAATGGTTTATGGAAAAGCTTGTCATTTGCCTCTTGAGTTAGAACGTAAAGCATATTAGGCCGTCAAAGAACTCAATTATGATTTCAAACTTGCTGGTGAAAAGAGGTTATTTGATATTAGCTCATTAGATGAACGAAGAACCCAAGCTTATGAAAATGCAAAATAATTCAAAGAAGAAGTTAAAAGATGGCATGACAAAAGAATCCAAAAGCGTGAGTTCATAGTTGGAGAATATGTTCTTTTGTACAAATCTCGTTTTAGATTCTTTGTAGGAAAACTCCTCTCAAAATTGGGAAGGCCTCTATGTTATCGAGGAGGTTTATTGGTCTGAGCCGTCCAAATAAATAATTCTGAAGGTACTAACCCGAAGGTTGTCAATGGGCAATGAATAAAGTATTATATCTCAGGTACTCCCATTAATATTGAAAGTAATGTTATCCAAACTTTGACACCGGAAGAACACATAAAAGAGTCCTTCCGGAACACTCTAGAATCGTGAAAATAAGGAGGTATGTGATACGGTAAGTAAACGGACTCCGAAAAATCCGCAAAAATATTTTTTATCTGTTTTGGAATATTTAAAAAAATGGAAATAAAGAAACTTCCAGGAAGCGTCCCCTGGTGGGCACAAGACACCAGGGCACGCTAGGCTTGCCTGGCGCGCCCAGGTGGGTTGTGCCCACCTGGGACACCTTCCGGACTCCATTTTTTCTACCGTATGCTTGTCCTCCAAGATAAAAAATCTATATATACTTACAGAACTTGTTGATCACCGTATCGCAAAGAAATCCTCTGTTCTTTTTCTTGCTATTTCCGGTCAGATTTATTAAGCCAGGCATCATGTCTTCCTGCTCCTCCAACAACATGGAAGAAGATGCTTGATTGATGAAGATCGAGATGAAGCGGGAGGAGCCTACAGACGCCGTCAAAGGAGACAAGGGAAAGAAAGCTACCTTAGATCCATCCATGGTGGTAGCACAAGCACTGCTGGCCAAGGAGGAGGAAGAGGATATCCTTAAGCCCTACCTTACTCACCTTACTCCTGCTGAGATTGAAGCTTTTCGCGTCATTGAAATAGTTCGCATACAGAATAAATATCTTACTCGCAAAAATATTCTGCATCAAGAGCATATCATCCATCTCCGGAGCGTCATCCGTCGATTGGAGAATCTCTTGATCCTTAAGGATAGAATCGCTTCATCACCATCATCATCTTCTTCACCACCAAAAGAGAACTGAGTCTCGGGAATGGGAACTCCCCTTGGCTTCCGCCAAGCTTGGGGGAGGTTCCCCGGTATCGTATCATCCCACTATCTTTTTGCATTTACTTATTTTAGTTTGATCTTTTGCTTTAGATGAATAAAAGTTTAGTTCGATCATTTCTTCTTTGAGAGTTTGCTAAGTGATCTATCATTGTAATCGTGCACAAAATATATAATAAATTTTAGTTTGAGTTTTTGCTTTCTTTACTTTCATGTTGCAAATAAAATAAAATAAATAAAGAAATAAAAAGATAAAGGAAAAAATTAAGAAAAGAGAGGAAAAAAATAAAGAAAAGATCATATACTAATCCTATGGTAGGTGATGACACCACATAAGGAAAAGTATAAGTAGAAAATTTTATTAGAGATTGACAAACATAGCATTAGTCAATGATGTAACTCATGAAAGAATTAATAAGGGAAGAGTAGATTCACATATAAATATACTATCCAAGAAATCTTTTGTGATTGTGAGCCCTCATCAAAATATTATATGCCAAAATAGTTGACGTTGGACAAGGAAGACAACTTCATGGTTTATGTTTGTTTATATTCACATAGAAGTCATATTGTCATAGATCCTTCAACATGTGGTGATTGCCCCCTATCTTTGCTAGCCAAAAATTATGCACTAAGTAGACATACTACTTGTGCATCCACAAACCCTTAAACCCAAATCTTATTTTCAAGTGTCCACCATACCTACCTAGGGATTGAGCAAGATCCCTCAAGTAAGTTGTCATCGATGCAAAAAGGCATAAAAATTTCTTCTAAAAGTGTGAGATCATTAAGTGTAAGAGAAAATTGAGCATTGCTCGAACTTGTGATGGTGAAGAATAAAAGCGACAGACTGCATAATAAAGGTCCCTATCACAAGGGGCAATGCAACGTGACTTTCTTTTGCATTAAGGGGTTGAGCATACAAACAAATAAGCGCATGGCAACCTCTGCTTCCCTCTATGAAGGGCCTATCTTTTACTTTATGTATTTACTTTTATGCAAAGAGTCAAAGTTTTCCTTCTAATCCTTTTTTATTTTTCTCCTTTGGCAAGCATCATGTGGTGAGGAAAGATCTAGGCACATATGTCCAGTTGAATATAGATAGCTTGAGTTATTATTGTTGACATCACCCTTGAGGTGAATACGTTGGGAGGCGAAACTATAAGCCCCTATCTTTCTATGTGTCCAGTTGAAACGTTTTGC
Source organism: Aegilops umbellulata (assembly GCA_032464435.1). Taxonomy (NCBI): domain Eukaryota; kingdom Viridiplantae; phylum Streptophyta; class Magnoliopsida; order Poales; family Poaceae; genus Aegilops; species Aegilops umbellulata. Next base: position 364,247,387 of record CP136054.1, on the reverse strand, counting down.
TCATGTGTACGCGGTGAGTGTTAGCAATCATAGAATACTATATGATGGTTGAGTATGTGGACTTGCCTCAAGGCTCCGATACATGACCCTTCCTAAAAAGATGATGAATTGTAGTTGCAAAGTTGACTGAGAACATAGTTTGTTGGTTTTTAATAGAGTTTTTGCTGCATACTTCAATTGTGTGATGAATTGTTACTTATTCATGAGAAATATATGATAAAAGTTCTATGATAAAAGTCTTATGTTTAATTTTGTTGATGTTATAATAATCAACATGATGCTTCTATGTCCGTATTTTGTTTTTATCGACACCTCTCTCTCAAAGCATGTGGACATGTTTTTCAATTTCGTTTTTCGCTTGAGGACAAGCGAGGTCTAAGCTTGGGGGAGTTGATACGTCCATTTTGCATCATGTTTTCTTACTATTATTTATAATATTTTTATCCATAATAATGCTTTTTGGAGTAATTCTAATGCCTTTTCTCTGATAATATGCAAGCTATACACAAAGAGGGAGAATTCCGGCAGCTGGAAATCTGGACCTAAAAAAGCTACGTCAAGCTACCTATTCTGCACAACTCCAAACAAGCTGAAACTTCATGAGGATTTTTATGGAATATATAAGAACTATTGGAGCAAATAACTACCAGAGGGGGCACACCTGGTGGGCACAACCCACCTGGGCGCTCCAGGGAGCCCAGGCACGCCCTGGTGGGTTGTGCTCACCTAGGCCCACCTCCGGTGCCCATTTTCTGGTATATAGGTCATTTTGACCTAGAAAAAAGAAGGAGAGTACTTTCGGGACAGAGCGCCGCCGCCTCGACGCGGAACTTGGGCAGGAGCACTTTTGCCCTCCTGCGAAGCGATTCTGCTGGGGAACTTCCCTCCCGGAGGGGGAAATCATCGTCATCATCATCACCAACAACTCTCCCATTTTGGGGAGGGAAATATCCATCAACGTCTTCAACAGCACCATCTCATCTCAAACCCTAGTTCATCTCTTGTGTTCAATCTTGTTACCGAAACTATAGATTGGTGCTTGTGGGTGACTAGTAGTGTTGATTACATCTTGTAGTTGATTACTATATGGCTTATTTGGTGGAAGATTATATGTTCGGATCCAATATGCTATTTAATACTCCTCTGATCATGAGCATATTTATCATTTGTGAGTAGTTACTTTTGTTCTTGAGGTCACTTGAGAAATCGTGTTGCAAGTAATCATGTGAACTTGATATGTGTTTGATATTTTGATAGTATGTATGTTGTTATTCCCTTAGTGGCGTCATGTGAACGTGGACTACATGACACTTCACCATATTTGGGCCTAAGGGAATACATTGTGGAGTGGCAATTAGATGATGGGTTGCGAGAGTGACAGAAGCTTAAACCCCAGTTTATGGCTATTCCGTAAGGGACTGATTGGATCCAAAAGTTTAATGCTATGGTTAGTGTCGGTGTCAAAACCGGCGGATCTCGGGTAGGAGGTCCCGAACTGTGCGTCTAGGCGGATGGTAACAGGAGACAAGGGACACGATGTTTTTACCCAGGTTCGGGCCCTCTCGATGGAGGTAAAACCCTACTCCTGCTTGATTGATATTGATGATATGGGTATTACAAGAGCTGATCTACCATGAGATCGAAGAGGCTAAACCCTAGAAGCTAGCCTATGGTATGATTGTCCTTATTCTACGGACTAAACCTTACGGTTTATATAGACACCGGAGGGGGCTAGGGTTACACAGAGTTGGTTAAAAAGAAGGAGATCTACATATCCGTATTGCCAAGCTTGCGTTCCACGCCAAGGAGAGTCCCATCCGGACACGGGACGAAGTCTTCAATCTTGTATCTTCATAGTCCAATAGTCCGGCCAAAGGATATAGTTCGGCTGTCCGGATACCCCCTAATCCAGGACTCCCTCAGTAGCCCCCGAACCAGGCTTCAACGTCGATGAGTCCGGCGCACAGATTGTCTTCGGCATTGCAAGGCGGGTTCTTCTCCAAACTCCGAGTACCTGTTAAATAGTGTCCGGCTTCTCATAAATGTTGTGCTTCTCGGCTTCTGCGCCCAATAATGGACATCTTCCACGTGTCAAGCGAATGCAAGGAGCCAGGGCATTTTTACATTTACCACCCTAGCTATGTGAATGAACTGTCTATTAAAGAGACGAGGATTCTCATATCCAAACCACACCATTCTCCCTCAGCGAGCATTCACCGGAGCGCGCCCGAAAAATCCATCCCAACATGGCCGGCCAGCGCAGCTCCTCTTCTCGCCCCGGTAGCCCTAAGCCCGGAGATTGGGAGAAGTTTTTCGTCCCGCACAGCCAATTAGTAAAATTGCAAACCTAGGGATTTCTCCCTCCAGCATATATGGTCCCGGTTCGAGCCGGGCTCGCCACCTACAATGGCGGGGAGCAAGCAGAGAGCTTTCCCAACCCCTCTAAGGGAGAGCGGGTATGCCTTGTCCCTTATTTGTTAAGGGGACTCGGATTTCCAATCCATCCGTTTCTCCGAGGGCTCCTGGAGTTCTACGGCCTCCAGATGCACAACCTCACCCCTGCCTCCATACTGCATATCACCGACTATGTAGCCCTTTGCGAACTGTTCTTGGGCTGCGAAGCTCATTTCGCACTGTGGAAGAAGTTGTTCTGCCTAGTGCCCCGTACACAGAGGGGATTAATATATCAAGTGGGCAGAGCCGAAGTATGGCGCATCACCGGGACCGGATACCTAGCCGGTACCCTGAAGAAGACGCATGAAGACTGGCCTTCAGAGTGGTTTTATATAGAGGACGTTCCCCTTCCAGATCCTATTCGGATCGGCCTTCCTGAGTTTAATGATGCTCCCCTGAAGAAGCGCCTGAGCTGGCGGCCACGGAGCCCTCAGGAGGAAGATGATAGAGATGTTCTCTACCTGATGGGCCGGATAAAGGTGTTGGCCCAATCAGGACTGACCATAGCCGAGGTCATGTCAGTATGCTTTATGCGGGGGGTGCAGCCACTTCAATATCGGGGCCACCCTATGTGGGATTTCAACAGGGAAGATGATGCCACCCGCTGCGGCCGCAAAGGGCCGAACTCGCCTGCTGCCCTGGCAAAAATCTTGTCCGGTCTGTACAAGGGGGAGGAAGAGGAGTTCCTCCGTATCAAGCCGCAGGATGGATTCTCCATGTACAACCCTCCGAGCTGGGTAGGCCGCCACTTTCTATGCCCACTAATTCCGCATTTCTACAGTCAAATATTTTACCTTGCAATTTCATCGCAGGAGCTGCGGAAGGCTGTAAGAGAGATAAGCGGCCTGTTGGAAATATGCCCTAGAGGCAATAATAAATTAGTTATTATTATATTTCCTTGTTCATGATAATTGTTTATTATCCATGCTAGAATTGTATTGATAGGAAACTAAGATACATGTGTGGATAAATTGACAACACCATGTCCCTAGTAAGCCTCTAGTTGACTAGCTCGTTAATCAATAGATGGTTACGGTTTCCTGACCATGGACATTGGATGTCATTGATGACGGGATCACATCATTAGAAGAATGATGTGATGGACAAGACCCAATCCTAAGCATAGCACAAGATTGTGTAGTTCGTATGCTAAAGCTTTTCTAATGTCAAGTATCGTTTCCTTAGACCATGAAATTGTGCAACTCCCGGATACCGTAGGAATACTTTGGGTGTGCCAAACGTCACAACGTAACTAGGTGGCTATAAAGGTGCACTACGGGTATCTCCGAAAGTGTCTGTTGGGTTGGCACAAATCGAGACTGGGATTTGTCACTCCATGTGACGGAGAGGTATCTCTGGGCCCACTCGGTAGGACATCATCATAATGTGCACAATGTGATCAAGGAGTTGATCACGGGATGATGTGTTACGGAACGAGTAAAGAGACTTGCCGGTAACGAGATTGAACAAGGTATCGGGATACCGACGATCGAATCTCGGGCAAGTATAATACCGCAAGACAAAGGGAATTGAATACGGGATTGATTAAATCCTCGACATCATGGTTCATCCGATGAGATCATCGTGGAACATGTGGGAGCCAACATGGGTATCCAGATCCTGCTGTTGGTTATTGGCCGTAGAGGTGTTTCGTCCATGTCTGCATGGTTCCCGAACCCGTAGGGTCTACACACTTAAGGTTTGATGACGCTAGGGTTATAAAGGAAGTTTGTATGTGGTTACCAAATGTTGTTCGGAGTCCCGGATGAGATCCCGGACGTCACGAGGAGTTCCGGAATGGTCCGGAGGTAAAGATTTGTATATAGGAAGTATGGTTTTGGCCACCGGAAGTGTTCTGGGCATCACCGGTAGTGTACCGGGACCACCGGAGGGGTCCGGGGGTCCACCAAGTGGGGCCACCAGTCCCGGAGGGCTGTATGGGCCAAGTGTGGGAGGGGACCAGCCCCAGGTGGGCTGGTGCGCCCCCCCCCCCCACAAGGGCCCAAGGGGCTTAAGGGGAGTAGGGGGGCAAACCCTAAGGGCAGATGGGCCTTAGGGCCCATGCCTGGTGCGCCTCCCTCTCCCCTCCACCTGGCCGCCACCCAGATGGGATCTGGGGCTGCCTCACCCCTTGGGTGGGAACCCTAGAGGGGGCGCAGCCCCCTCCCTCTCCCCTATATATAGTTGAGGTATTTGGGGTTGCCAACACATGAGTTCTGACCTCTCCATGGCGCAGCCCTGCTTCTCTCCCTCCTCCTCTCCCGCGGTGCTTGGCGAAGCCCTGCAGGATTGACACGCTCCTCCACCACCACCACGCCGTTGTGCTGCTGCTGGACGGAGTCTTCCTCAACCTCTCCCTCTCTCCTTGCTGGATCAAGGCATGGGAGACGTCACCGGGCTGTACGTGTGTTGAACGCGGAGGTGCCGTCCGTTCGGCACTTGGTCATCGGTGATTTGGATCACGGCGAGTACGACTCCATCAACCCCGTTTGAGGGAGTCCTGGATTAGGTGGTGTTCAGATAGCCAAACTATATCTTCAGCCGGACTCCAGGACTATGAAGATACAAGATTGAAGACTTCGTCCCGTGTCCGGAAGGTTCTTTCCTTGGCGTAGAAGGCAAGCTAGGCGTGCGGATATTCAAGATCTCCTACCAATGTAACCGACTCTGTGTAACCCTAACCCTATCCGGTGCCTATATAAACCGGAGGGTTGTAGTCCGTAGGACGAACACATCATAACCATCATCATACCCATAGGCTAGCTTCTAGGGTTTAGCCTCCTTGATCTCGTGGTAGATCCACTCTTGTACTACCCATATCATCAATATTAATCTAGCAGGAGTAGGGTTTTACCTCCATCGAGAGGGCCCGAACCTGGGTAAAATAAAGTGCCCCTTGTCTCCTGTTACCATCCGACCTTGACGCACAGATCGGGACCCCCTACCCGAGATCCGCCGGTTTTGACACCGACATTGGTGCTTTCATTGAGAGTTCCTCTGTGCCGTCGCGATCAGGAAGGATGCCTTTTCCCGTCTTTAAAGACGGCACCGTCACTGAGGGAGCTTTGGCTATCGGCCAAACCCTCCGGTTGGGTGGTTTTCTCATGACCGCCCGTTCGGCCATTACGCCGACGGTGACCTCTCGGGTCATCGAAAACAATCTCCACGTCAGCTCGGAATTGTCCGAGCAGCTAGATCCGGTGGAGCTCTCCTCCATAAACGAGCTCCTGGATCGCATCGCCGCCTTGGGGGTCGCTACAAACTACGACCAGGTTGGGCCTAAACCCGATCTAAGGGAAATCAACTCTCCCCAAGCCACCCATCATGTTGCTGTGGTGGAAACACAATGCGGTGACCCTTCATCAATCTTAAGGACCAGTTACGTCCGAATTCCGGAACCCTCCATGCCGGATGTCCACGGAGGGGAGGATACAACCCAAGACCTGGGCTTGGAAGCAGGCAAACCGGAGAACATACAGGACTCCGGATCTCGGAATCCGGAGGTCGTTCGGCCTCCGAACAGCAAACCGGGCGAAGTATCAGATCTAATGAATTCCGCCCGTCCGATCTTAAGCGGTCTCTCCCAAATCAAGCAGATGCCCGAAGAAACGGTGCATCATTACTGGGCCAGATTCCTCCTGCTTATGAACAGGATAAAGGACTGCCACGAGGGAGACGCGATTTCAATCTTCTGCAGTAACTGCACGGACAAGGGGATACTCAACGCCATAAGTCGTCGTAATATTACGCGCTTTGCTGACTTGGCGTCCATAGTACAAAAATACTGCGCGATGGAAAGTGCTCGGAAAACCGAAATTAAATTTTGGGATAATCCGGCCTTGAATAGCAATCCCGTCCGAATCAAAAGGGCGCACTACAGCAAAGCGCCCGGATTAAATAAAAAATCAAAACCCTCTAGGGGGCACAGAACCGTGCTAGAAAGGTGGCTCGATGGACCCTGCAAAATTCACAGTGCAGAGGATGCCACCCCAACTCACAGCCTCAGGGCATGTTGGATACTCCGGCAGGTGGCCAAAATTGGCGAGGACCTCCTAAATCCAGAGGTCGAAGGAAACCAGCCCGGGAATTTCAGTACCGTTCTCACAATCTCCGAGACTTTCGCATCAAATAACATGCGAAAAAGAACACTTCGCAGCCTCGCCGAAGTATACCAAGTAGCGACCATAAATCCATGGAGCAATACTGCCATCACCTTCAGTGCGAGCGACGAGCCTAAATTCCGAACAGCCAGAGCGCCAGCCGCATTGGTTCTCAGTCCCATAGTGGACGGCTGTCGCCTCGCAAAGGTACTTATGGACGGAGGCGGCGGATTGAACCTCATCTATGAGGAAACCCTCCAAAAGATGGAAATAGACTGGAACCGCATTGAGCGAAGCAGCACAACCTTTAGAGGAATAATCCCTAGTCAGGAAGCGCGCTGCACCGGAAAGATCACACTAGATGTGGTATTCGGCACGCCGGATAATTACAGGTCCGAACAAATCACGTTCCAGGTGGCCCCGTTCAGAAGCGGATATCACGCTATATTAGGACGAGAGGCATTCACAGTTTTCCAAGCCATACCCCATTACAGGTACATGAAGCTTAAGATGCCTGGGCCAAACCGAATTATCACTCTCGCTAGTGATCCGGACATAGCACTCCGCACCGAAAACAAGACAGCCGCATTAGCCCTCGAGGCACTATCTGAAGCCTTAGCGGCCGAAGAGCTAACGGCGCTGCGATCCACGGTTAGCAGGGATGATGTGATACTCGATAAGAGATCCAAATCCACATCCTTCAAACCAGCGGACGAAATAGTCAAATTCCAGGTCCACCCAACGGACCCGAATAAAACGGCCTCCATCGGGGCACAATTGAGCCCTGATGTAAACGCCGCACTGCGTGAGTTCCTATGAGAGAACTGGGATATTTTTGCTTGGCACCCCTCAGATATGCCAAGAATCCCACGCAGGCTGGCAGAGCAGAGCTTAAATATCCAGAAAGGATTCAAACCTGTCAAACAAACCCTTCGGCGTTTCTCCGAACCAAAGAGACAGGCCATGGGAGAGGAACTAGCCAAATTATTGGAGGCCGGATTCATTAGAGATATCAAACACCCGGACTGGCTAGCAAACCTGGTAATGGTACCAAAGAAGGAGAAATCCTGGCGCCTGTGTGTCGACTTCAAAGACCTTAATAAGGCCTGCCCAAAGGATCCCTTTCCCCTCCCTCGAATTGATCAAATCATCGATGCCACCGCAGGACACGATTCCCTGTGTTTCCTCGACGCATACTCCGGTTACCATCAAATAAAGATGGCAGAATCCGACCAAGCTGCAACAGCATTCATCACGCCATACGGCCCATTCTGCTTCAACACAATGCCCTTTGGGCTCAAAAACGCCGGCGCGACATATCAGCGCATGATTCAAACATGTTTGGCAAACCAGATCGGCAAAACAGTGAAGGCGTACGTAGATGATGTGATCGTTAAATCAAGACACGTCGAATCTCTAGTAGACGACTTGAGACTTACATTCGACAACCTGCGAAAATACAACATCAAGCTCAATCCGGAAAAATGTGTTTTCGGCGTCCCAGCCGGAAAGCTCCTGGGCTTCATTGTATCCGGCAGAGGAATTGAAGCAAATCCAGCTAAAATCCGAGCTCTGTCACAATTGGATGTCCCAAAAGATCTCAAGCAAATTCAGAAACTCACCGGATGCGTGGCGGCCTTAAGCCGCTTCATCTCCCGCTTGGGAGAAAAGGCACTACCCCTTTACCGCCTCCTTAGGCGCACCGAACACTTCAAGTGGACGGACGCTGCCACGGCCGGACTCGAGGAAATAAAGGCCATCTTGGCAACAAACCCCGTCCTGGCCGCGCCGAATACCGGCGAACCCATGCTATTGTAAATTGCCGCAACCCATCAAGTTGTCAGCGCAGTACTCGTCGTCGAACGGATAACGGACGGACATAAATTACCCCTTCAAAGGCCGGTTTACTACGTGTCCACTGTCCTCACACCATGCAAATCACGGTACCCGCATTATCAAAAAATCGCATACGCGGTATTCATGGCATCCCGGAAGCTACGACACTACTTTCAAGAGTGTCCTATTACAGTAGCCTCGGAAGTACCACTCAACGATATTATCAACAACCGCGATGCAACAAGCCGGATAGCAAAATGGGCCATATAGCTCCTCCCGTTTGATATAACCTACAAGCCACGACGAGCAATTAAATCACAAGTCCTAGCCGACTTCGTCGCTGAATGGACAGAGGCCGAACTCCCTAAAGAGTACGGCACGTACTCAAACTGGATCATGCATTTCGACGGCTCCAAAATGCTGGCCGGACTGGGGGCTGGCGTCGTTTTGACGTCCCCTACAGGAGATACAGTCCAATATGTACTCCAAATTATGTACACAGACTCCAACAATGCAGCCGAATATGAGGCCCTTTTACATGGCCTCCGGACGGCGGTATCCATGGGCATTCAACGCCTGGAAGTACGCGGGGACTCAAACCTCGCGATATCCCAAATAAATGGCGACTTCGACGCCAAAGACCCAAAAATGGCAGCTTATCGCAATGCCGTACTAAAAATGTCAGCTCGGTTCGGGGGACTGGAGTTCCATCACATAGCCCGAGAAAATAATCAGGCAGCGGACGTCCTGGCACGCATTGGAGCAAAACAAGATGCAGTCCCCCCCCCAACATCTTCTTAGAAAGATTATTCAAACCATCCGTAAAATGGGAGGGGGAACCCTCGGATAATAGCCCGGGCATAACTGCACAACCCAATGCCGAACAATCAGACATAATCGGCGGCCCCGCCACCGAAATTACACCCTCATCCCATGCAATAATGGCGGTCATCGCCCCATGGACGGAACCATTCCTAGCCTACCTTACTAGGCAGGAACTCCCCGAGGACCAAAACGAGGCACGCTGCATAGTGCGGCGATCTAAAGCCTATAAAGTCCACGAGGGAGAGCTATATAAGAAAAGCACTACAGGAGTCCTTCAAAGGTGTATCTCCGAAGAGGAAGGGCGGAGTCTGTTAGCTGAAATTCATGCCGGACTCGGTGGCCATCACGCTGCGGCTCGGTCCCTTGTAAGCAAGGCTTTCCGTACTGGCTTCTATTGGCCGACGGCTAGAGCAGACGCTCAGGACCTAGTCAAATGGTGCGTCGGTTGCCAGCTCTTTGCCAACCAAAGCCATATGCCACCCAACGCCCTCCGAACTATCCCCATCACTTGGCCTTTCGCGGTCTGGGGGCTCGATATGGTGGGACCCCTTAAAGGCGGAACCCACAAGAAAAAATACTTATTGGTCATGGTGGACAAATTCACCAAATGGATAGAAGCCAAGCCTATCAAGACGGCTGAATCCGGACCTGTGATAGACTTCGTATCTGGGGTCGTACACCGTTATGGTGTCCCCCACAGCATTATCACCGATAACGGCACAAACTTCACCTCTGATGAAGTAAAGCTGTGGTGCAAAAACATGGGCATTAAGCTCGACTACGCTTCTGTCTATCACCCACAAACTAACGGTCAGGTCGAACGTGCAAATGGTCTCATCATGAGCGGCATCAAACCCAGACTAGTGCGGTCCCTCAAGGAATCTGATATGCACTGGGTAGAGAGCTCGACTCCGTACTCTGGGGGCTGCGAACCACGCCAAATCGTACCACCAGATTCACACCATTCTTTATGGTGTACGGCGCTGAGGCGATTCTGCCCTGCGACATAATTCATGACTCACCTCGAGTGCGCATGTACGAAGAAAGAGAAGCCGAGCTTGATCGACAGGACAACCTGGACGCCTTAGAGGAAGAGCGTGACGTGGCTAAGGCCTGTTCCGCATTCTATCAACAGCAAGCTCGAAGATATCACAGCAGAGAAGTGCGGGCCAAAAATTACAACGTTGGTGAACTAGTTCTGCGCCTGCCGGATAAGCAAAAGAACAAACTCAAGCCCAAATGGGAAGGTCCATTCATAATCGACCAAGTCCTAACTGGTGGAGCGTACCGCCTGCGATATGCGTCGGACAATCGACTCGAGCCGAACCCATGGAACGCCACACATCTCCGAAGATTCTATGCCTAGCGCCGGACTCTGTGTTTGTCTCCTTCCTCTGTCCATTATTTACATTTATACCTTTTTTTTACTTTGTCTACTACTCTTTTCTTTTCTAGCCCTTAAAAGGCTCATTATGTGGCGCGCTATCCGCGCTCCTTAAACCTAGGGGCTTCTTTAACAGAAGCTTGTCTATATGGGTTTCATACCCAACGCATGCGTCAGACTTCCGCATGCACCTTTTCTTCGCCATTATATGCATCGATATGACTTAAGTTTTGGCCAAGCTGGGTTGCCTGGCTCCTGTGCTTACCCCTACGTTCCCGATCGTTCGACTAGGCGGTAAAGGGAGCACCTCTGCGATTGTTACTGCCGGATAAGCCGGATGTGTACCTCAGACTGGGTGAAGCCGAAAGCTAGCGTTCTTAAGGGAATATTCGGTCGGTGAACTAAAGATGAACCTTTTTATTTTATACATGCCCCCAGATGATCTTCTGCATTTGCAGTCCGGACGTGCACTTTAGGGCACGCCACCCCAGCGAAAGGAACCCTTAACGGAACTATTCTCTCTGGAAGATGTTTCTTACTAACCATGTAATATAACATAACTAGTTGGGCACTTGTCTGATAAAGCACTAATGACCCCTACGCCTGGTCTCCATGCATACCCTGGTTTTTTTATAACCGTTATGGTATTCTGACACACTCCGGACCGTCAGGTCCCGAGGTCGAAGCGAAAAGGTCGGCAACGACAAACGATCTACAATCCGGCTAGAAGGCATTACACATGTCAATTATAAATTACATAGTCATCTTGACTGATCGTATTCCTCCTCTATACCATCTAACAGGCTGTCTAATTTACAGTCCTGCTGGGAATACTTTGCGGCCAGCTCTACCTGGCCATACACCAAGCTCACAGGGATCTCCTTCCCGTCAGGCCCCACTGGTCCGACCTCGGCCATGTGATTAGGGTCCGACTTCGTAAAGCGGGTCTTAAACATGGCCCAGGCCTCCCTCGCGCCTTGTCGGCAGGCTGATATCTTCCACAACCGGATGCGCCGCCGAGCTCCCGTCAGCTTCTCCGCAAGCTCTCCAAGGCCCTCGGGTGTGGAGTGGGCAGGCCATAAGGCCCGGGCAACCCCTTGCATTGCCTGCCGAATTCGTTCGTGCAGTTGCAGGAGTTCGGGGAGAAGGTCACCCGTAGAACCGGGCATCTCCTCTGCAGGACGACCTGTGAGCATACCTACAGACATAATTCTGTTATTCGTCTTCCTCGCCGAACTCCTTTTTTTTCAAGAGTTCGCTCAAGCACTTACTAAATATGCCGCGTCGAAGACGCTGATTCTCCTTCATGGAGTCAGATAGCTGGCCACGAACGTCTTTCAGTTCAACATCCAGCTTGGTGTTGGCATCCTGAAGATCATTCTTCTCTCGCCTCACCCTTGTCAACATACTCTCGCCAGCCTTTAACTGGCGTAAGAGTTGTTGCCTCTCCGGATCTAGTCCGGCACCATCTGCAACATTAATTGTCAGATTCGCACATAAGCCGCACAATACCAATCTCTCAACGTATATCGTACCTGAGGGGGTCCCTTTTGGCTCCCCTGTTGCGGCTAGTGCGGCCTCTAGTTGGGCCTTGCACTTTTCTAGCTCCTGGGACAGCACGGTGTTCTTCTCAGTAAGAACCTACATATTATATGATCCTTAAATCAGTTAGTTTAAACTGTTTCAAGTCTCGGGGGCTACTGGTATATATATATATATATTTAAATTTTCTTACCCGTATGTCTTTCACATACTGCTCCGTGGCCCTGGCTAAACCATCTTGAGCAGCACGAAGGTACGCATCTCCCGAATTGAAGGCGTATAAGGCCTCTCGGGAGAAACAAGCATCGCGTAGAACTGTCCGGCGACGCCTATGGTTCATGGCACTCTCCACTTCTCAATTTGTGGCAGATAGCCGGTCCGCATCCTCTGTTGGAGGAGCGTCCGGCGCAAGCCTGGTGTTCGTCCCCGCCTCCGGACCAGACGTTGGAGCCTGGCTAGTAGAGGCGCGGTTGGCGGCCCCTCCGGATATAGTCCGGCGAGGCCTCTTCGTCCTAGAAACAGTACGGATGTTAATATGCCCTGACAGAATAATGCCAGGAAGACAGAGGGCGCGTTATACCTTTGTGCCGAACTCTCGGTCTGGACTTCATCCCTTTTTACCACACGGGGCCCGACGGCCCCTTGTTGGCCAGCCGTCGCAGGTTCGGCCTCCCTCCTCGGAAATATCCCCTATAAAATACGGTTGTCGTCAGAAACACCGGAATATGTAAGGACGGAATCTCTCTTGCGGGAATAAACACTCTAGTTTCTGTCACCTGGGAGGCCGGGATTAACCCGGGATAATCAGCCGTAATGGCTACTAAGGTATTATCTTTGCTTAACTGGTGGAACACCCCGTCGATGAGCTCCACCGATATGTCCGGATCCTCTTCGGAGTCCGGATCAAGGGACCGTTCTGGGTCCTCAGGCTGTGGAGGGCAGCTGTTGATATCCTTTACCTCCTGTCGAAGCTCCTGCATTGAAATCACCAGATTACGTATCTAGTCATGGGAGCATTAAATAAGCGGGCAAGCGCAATTGTTCACTTACCCAACTTGGAGGTTCATACATAGTGAATCCGGCCCGCGGGTTGACGCGGAGGAATTCCTCCTTTTCTCCCTTGTACAAAGATGTTAGAATCTTTACTAGAGCGGCAGCTGTGTTTGGCCCCTTGCGGCCATAACGGGTGGCGTCATCTTCCCCGTTGAAATCCCACATGGGGTGGCTCCTATATTGAAGCGGCTGCACCCCCCGCATAATGCATGCGGCCATGACTCCAATCATGGTTAGTCCGGAATGAGCCAACAGTCTTATCCGGCCCATCAGGTAAAGAACGTCTCTGTTGCTTTCTCTCTGAGAGCTCCGCGGATGCCAACTTAAGCGTTTCTTTAAGGGAGCCATGCTGAACTCAAGGAGGCCGACCCGGACAGGGTCCGGCAGCGGGACGTCGTCTATGTAGAACCATTCTGAAGGCCAGTCCTCGGACGCCTTCTATGGGGTTCCGGATAGGTATCCGGTCCCGGCGATGCACCATATTTTGACTCCGCCCACTTGGTATATAGACCCCTTCTGAGAACGGGGCACCAAGCAGAACAACCTCTTCCACAGCACAAAATGAGCCTCGACGCCTAAAAACAGCTCGCAAAGGGCAACAAAGCCTGCAATATGTAGCACGGAGCCAGGCGTGAGGTTGTGCAGCTGGAGGCCGTAGAACTCCAGAAGCCCGCGGAGTAATGGATGAATTGGAAATCCCAGACCCCTTAATAAATAAGGGACGAGGCACACCCGCTCTCCTTTAGAAGGATTGGGGGTGCTCTCCGCTTGCTTGCCGCCGTTGTAGGTGGCGAGTCCGGCTCAGACCGGGACCATATATGCTTGGGGAAGGAATCCTTTGGCCTGCAGTGACACTAGTTCGCTGTGTGGGATGGTGCAACTCTCCCATTCTCCGGATTTGGGGCTGGAAGGGCGAGGGGAGGAGCTACGATGGCTGGCCATGTTGGAATGGACCTTTGCTGGAGACGCTCTGATGATAACTCGCGGGGAGAAGAAGATGTGGTTTTGATCTAGATCCCCATCCCGTTAAATAGGCGGCTCGTTTATATGACCAATGGTGTGAATATAAAAACACCCCCGGGCTTTTCGCCTTCGTTCAGCACGTGGAAGACGGCAATTATTGGGCACCGAGACCGAGGAGCGCTACGGACATTATTCATATAGGTACACAAGATTCGGAGGGGGAACCCGCCTTGCAATGCCGAAGACAAATTTGCGCGCTGGACTCGACGTCATTGAAGCCTGGTTCGGGGGCTACTGAGGGAGTCCTGGATTAGGGGGTGTTCGGATAGCCGAACTATATCTTCAGCCGGACTCCAGGACTATGAAGATACAAGATTGAAGACTTCGTCCCGTGTCCGGAAGGTTCTTTCCTTGGCGTAGAAGGCAAGCTAGGCGTGCGGATATTCAAGATCTCCTACCAATGTAACCGACTCTGTGTAACCCTAACCCTATCCGGTGCCTATATAAACCGGAGGGTTGTAGTCCGTAGGACGAACACGTCATAACCATCATCATACCCATAGGCTAGCTTGTAGGGTTTAGCCTCCTTGATCTCGTGGTAGATCCACTCTTGTACTACCCATATCATCAATATTAATCTAGCAGGAGTAGGGTTTTACCTCCATCGAGAGGGCCCGAACCTGGGTAAAATAAAGTGCCCCTTGTCTCCTGTTACCATCCGACCTTGACGCACAGATCGGGACCCCCTACCCGAGATCCGCCGGTTTGGACACCGACACTGTTCACTTGAACGCTTCCGCTTAGCGATCTACAAGGGTATGTAGATGCACTCTTCTTCCCCTCGTTGCTGGTCTCTCCATAGATAGATCTTGGTGACACGTAGGAAAATTTTGAATTTCTGCTACGTTACCCAACAGTGGTATCAGAGCCAAGTTACGATCTTGGGACCTGTAGTAGGAATCACGACTTGCATGTCGATGAATATGACAACCGGCAGGAGCCATAGGAGTTAGAAGTAATAGTTGGCGAGACAACTTCATGAAGACACCATGATGGAGATCATGGTGTCATGCCAGTGACGATGATGATCATGGAGCCCCGAAGATGGAGATCAAAAGGAGCAAAGTGATGATGGCCATATCATGTCACTATTTGATTGCATGTGATGCTTATCATGTTTTTGCATCTTATTTGCTTAGAACGACGGTAGTAAATAAGATGACCCCTCATTAAAATATCAAGAAAGCGTTCTCCCTAACTGTGCACCGTTGCGAAGGTTCCTCGTTTCGAAGCACCACGTGATGACCGGTGTGATAGATTCTTTCGTTCGAATACAACAGGTGTTGATGAGCCTAGCATGTACAGACATGGCCTCGGAACACATGCGAAACACTTAGGTTAACTTGACGAGCCTAGCATGTACAGACATGGCCTCGGAACACGGAGGACCGAAAGGTCGAACATGAGTCGTATAGAAGATGCGATCAACATGAGATGTTCACCGATGATGACTAGTCTGTGACACCCCGAGACCGATGTGCCAGATGTCTTCCAGTTATTTGTTGTCGTTGCCATGTCATTCGCTTGCATGTTGCATCTTGCCATGTCATCATCCGCATTGCATCATCATGTTTTCAAAACTTGCATCCGTCCCAGTCTCTTTGTTCTCTCTGTTGTCCGTTCTGAGCCCACACACACTTGCACGCGTCTGTGGCACGTCCGAAATATTATTTTATAAGTGGCCGGAAAATGTTCTCGGAATGGGATGAGAGTTGACGTGTGGTCTTATTATAGTGTAGATAGACCGCCTGTCAAGTTTTATCGCATTCGGAGTTCGTCTGATAGCCCAACCGTTAAACTATAGCGGCAGTATAGCCGGTCTAACGTCGGACGTTTTCGGTCTCCGGAAACAGATGCCGGGCCCTCCCTCTCTCCTCTCCCCCTCGCAGTCTCGCCATAGCCCACCTAGTCCATCCTCCTTCCCCTCTTCGCTTCCGGAGTTGTCCGATGCGACCGTGCGCGTCCGAAACTGCCCCGAACCCGAACCGCTCAGTTATTACCATTGCATTCAGATCATCTCCAAACATCCGTAAAACATCACCGTTTTATTTGTTTGGACTCCCTAGTCTATTTTCCCCGACCGTTCAATTCAAATCTAAGGGACCAAATGCACCTAACCAAATCCACCTGCTATTTATAACCAGATCAACCCTAGACCCTAGCCAGACAATCTCCCTCCAATCCCGAGTGCGCCGCCACTCTTCTCGGATCCAGCACCGCACCAACCACCCTCCTTCCTCGTTTTCAGATCCACCAAACCTCCAGATCCATCCATCAGGACCCTTGGATGGAGATCCAACGTCCAGAAGGCGCCCCTGCAGCTTCGGCAAGCCTCCTCCTTCCTTTGATCCAACCAGCCGCAGCGTCGGAGCAGGAGCTCTCGCGCCCAAGCTCCGCCGTTCCTGCAGCCTCGCCTCCGACCTCGCCGTCCCGCACCGTCGCCGCCTTGCTTCTTCGTCAGCCGCAGCAAGTACCGCACCTCCTCGCTCCCCTCGTCAGCCAGGAGCTCGAGCTCCCGAGCTACTCCTGCGCCCCATGGCCTCTTGCCGCTGACAGGAACTGTCAAGGCCGTCCTGGCCCCTGCTGCCGTCGCCGCCTGCGGTAACCCCCTCGCCTCCAGGACCTCCAGGTCACGCTGCCGTGCCTTCCTCGCGCCCTCTCTTCCTTTCCCTCTCTCTGTCTCACCTCTCTCTGTCTCTCTTCGTCAGGGACAGGAACCAAGGACCAAATCCCCCCGCCTTGGCCTGAGCTCGGCTCGAGGTCCCGTCGCCGTCTTCTGCAGCTGCTGCTCTGCTGCCTTGCCCGCTGGTAGCCGGCACGCCTCGCCGGTGAGGACCTGCCTCCCCAACGACCCGAGAGCATTGCCTCCTCTGCTTCGATGCAGGAGGACGACGGCCTCGCTCGTGCGCACCTTCAGCGCCAGATGGGCAGCGCCGATCCGCCGTCCCACGACCCAGATCCGCATCGCGCCCGGTTCCACGCCCTCCGTCCTTCGCCGCCGCGCCGGAGATCCTGACGCCGCTGCTCTACTCTGCTTCTTCTCGAGCAGAGGAGCGCGCCCGCAAACCTCTGCCTCGCCCACTCGTCCAGACGCGTGTTGACCTCCAGCGTCGACCGCGCGAAGCCCAGCTCCAGGCCGCCTGCCTCCTGCGCGTGTGGGCCACAAGCAGGCCGGCCCCGCGCGCACCTTGCCTCCATCGACCTGGGCCTGGCCCATGGTGAGCGCCCCAGCGCCCAGCAGTTTCGGCCCATGTCTTGTTTCTTTTTTAGATCTGCGATTTAGCTATTATCCAGTGATTTACTGTTTTACAGAAAAACCCTCATACTTCATGCATCTAATAACCTTTCACTCGTGCATCGGAACCTAATAAACTTTATATGCAAAATGCTTAGAATTTCTCCTAGTTTAATAATATGTTGTTTTCATGCATGTTCAAAATGTTTAAAATGCTGTTTGTGTTTATTTTGCATGATGACATGCTAAAATGATTTATTTCATAACTAAATAACCGTAGCTCGGATTTAAATAAATTATATATGTAAATGGGGTGAAAAAATGTCTAGTTTAACATGGTGTAGTTTATTTTCCTGTTTTACAACAATAAAATATGGTTTAGGGCAGATCAGTACCGAATCTAAAATATTGCTCATGAGGATTTTCCGGAATTGTTGTTGTTGTTTCCGGCCTCATTTAATCTTGCCTAAATACTTAGTTTTCATATGCTTCACCCCTAGACATGTTTAACAACGTTTAATATTGTTGGGTACATAACAAGAGAGAACTAAATAATTGGTGTGGTGTTTCGTCAATATGCAACTCGTTGCATATTGAGCTCCACTTAATTTGTAGTGTTGTTTGTGCATTTTGCCATGCCTCATTAATCCGGACATGCATCATTCTTGGTTGTGCATCATGCCATGTTTATGTGATGGTTGTTTACCATGTTGTTTGTTTGTTTCCGGGTTGCTTCTCTCGTTAGCTTTGGTTTCGTTCCGGAGTTGTGAGGATCCGTTCGACTCCGTCCGTTTGTCTTCTTCTTGGACTCGTTCTTCTTCCTTGCGGGATCTCAGGCAAGATGACCATACCCTCGAAATCACTTCTATCTTTGCTTGCTAGTTGCTCGCTCTTTTGCTATGCCTATGCTGCGATACCTACCACTTGCTTATCATGCCTCCCATATTGTTAAACCAAGCCTCTAACCCACCTTGTCCTAGCAAACCATTGTTTGGCTATGTTACCGCTTTGCTCAGCCCCTCTTATAGCGTTGTTAGTTGAAGGTGAAGATGAAGTTTGTTCCTTGTTGGAACATGGAGATGTTGTTCCTTGATTGGAACATGTTTACTTGTTGGGATATCACAATATATCTTATTTAATTAATGCATCTATATACTTGGTAAAGGGTGGAAGGCTCGGCCTTATGCCTGGTGTTTTGTTCCACTCTTGCCGCCCTACTTTCCGTCATATCGGTGTTATGTTCCCGGATTTTGCGTCCCTAACGCGGTCGGGTGATTTATGGGACCCCCTTGACAGTTCGCTTTGAATAAGACTCTCCCAGCAAGGCCCTACCTTGGTTTTACCATTTGCCTACCTACCACCACATACCCCTTCCCTTGGGTTCTGTAGACTCAAGGGTCATCTTTATTTTAGCCCCCCCCGGACCAGTGCTCCTTCGAGTGCTGGCCCGAACCGAGCTGCCTGCGGGGCCACCTTGAGGCAACCTGAGGATTGGTTTTACTCGTAGCTAGTCTCATCCGGATGTGCCCTGAGACCGAGATATGTGCAGCTCCTATCAGGATTTGTCGGCACATTCGGGCGGCTTTGCTGGTCTTGTTTTATTACTGTCGAAATGTCTTGTAGCCGGGATTCCGAGACTGATCGGGTCTTTCCGGGGAGAAGGAATATCCTTCGTTGATCGCGAGAGCTTATAATGGGCTAAGTTGGGACACCCCTGCAGGGTTTTGAACTTTCAAAAGCCGTGCCCGCGGTTATGTGGCAGATGGGAATTTGTTAATGTCCGGTTGTAGAAAACCCGAAGTTGATCTTAATTAAAATACACCAACCGCGGGTGTAACCGTGATGGTCTCTTCTCGGCGGGGTCCAGGAAGTGAACACGGTTGTTGGAGTTATGTTTGACGTAAGTAGTTCAGGATCACTTATTGATCATAGTTGTTCGACCGTTCTTTGCCTTCTCTTCTCGCTCTCATTTGCGTATGTTAGCCACCATATATGCTAGTCGCTGCTGCAGCTTCACCTCACTACCCTATCCTACCCTTAAGCTTAAATAGTCTTGATCTCGCGGGTATGAGATTGCTGAGTCCCCGTGACTCACAGATACTTCCAACACCAGTTTGCAGGTGCCGATGAATTCGTGCAGGTGACGCACCCGAGCTCAAGGAGGAGTTCGATGAAGACCTTGTTCATTGTGTTTTTCGTTTCAGTTGATCAGTAGTGGAGCCCAGTCGGGACGATCGGGGATCTGTGTAGCATTTGGGGTAGTCTTCTTTTCTTTTGGTTCCATAGTCGGACCTTGATTGTATCTGTATGATGTAATGCTTTACTCATGTATTGTGTGAAGTGGCGATTGTAAGCCAACTATGTATCTCTTTCCCTTATGTATTACATGGGTTGTGTGAAGATTACCTCACTTGCGACATTGCTTTCAATGCGGTTATGCCTCTAAGTCGTGCTTCGACATGTGGGAGAAATAGCCGCATCGAGGGCGTTACATAGTCCGTCTCACGTGATGATCGGACACGGCCTAGTTGACTCGGATCATGTAATCACTTAGATGACGAGAGGGATGTCTATCTGAGTGGGAGTTCATAAGATGAACTTAATTATCCTGAACATAGTCAAAAGATCTTTGCAAATTAAGTCGTAAGCTCGCGCTTTAGTTCCACTGTTTTAGATATGTTCCTAGAGAAAATATAGTTAAAAGTTGATAGTAGCAATTATGCGGACAATAGAAGGCTTATGTCCTTAATGCAACGCTCGGTGTGCTGGACCTCGAACGTGGTCTGTGGATGTTGCGAACATCTGACATACACGTTTTGATGACTACATGATAGTTCGGTAATGTTAAATGGTTTAGAATTGAGGCACCGAAGAAATTTTTGAAATGTCGCGTTTCGAAGGCTGAAATTGGGATTCCAGGCTCGTGCCCACGTCAAGAGGTATAAGACCTCCGACGAATTTTCTTAGCCTGCAAACTAAGGGATAAAAGCTCAATCGTTGAGCTTGTGCTCAGATTGTCTGAGTACAACAATCACTTGAATCGAGTGGGAGTTGATCTTCCAGATAAGATAGTGATGTTTCTCCAAAGTCATTGCCACCAAGCTGCTAGAGCTTCGTAATGAACTATAACATATCAAGGATAGATATGATGATCCTTGAAATATTCGCGATGTTTGACACCGCGAAAGTAGAAATCAAGAAAGAGCATCAATTGTTGATGGTTAGTGAAACCACTAGTTTCAAGAAGGGCAAGGGCAAGAAGGGATACTTCATGAAACGGCAAATCAGCTACTGCTCTAGTGGAGAAACCCAAGGTTGAACCCAAACCCGAGACTGAGTGCTTCTGTAATAAGGGGAACAACCACTGGAGCAGAATTACCCTAGATACTTGGTAGATGAGAAGGCTGTCGATAGAAGTATATTGGATATACATTATGTGAATGTGTACTTTACTAGTACTCCTAGTAGCATCAGGGTATTAGATACCGGTTCGGTTGCTAAGTGTTAGTAACTCGAAATAAAAGCTACGGAATAAACGGAGACTAGCTAAAGGTGAGCTGACGAGATGTGTTGGAAGTGTTTCCAAGGTTGATATGATCAAGCATCGCACGCTCCCTCTACCATCGAGATTGGTGTTAAACCTAAATAATTGTTATTTGGTGTTTGCGTTGAGCATAGACATGATTGGATTATGTCTATCGCAATACGGTTATACATTTAAGGAGAATAATGGTTACTCTATATATTTGAATAATACCTTCAATGGTCTTGCACCTAAAATGAATGGTTTATTGAATCTCGATAATAGTGATACACATGTTCATGCCAAAAGATATAAGATAGTAATGATAGTACCACCTACTTGTGGCACTGCCAGGTAAGTCATATTGGTATAAAACGCATGAAGAAGCTCCATGTTGATGGATCTTTGGACTCACTCATTTTTGAAAAGGATTGAGACACGTGAACCATGTCTATTGGTATATACGCATGAAGAAACTCCATGCAGATGGACCGTTTGGACTCACTTGATTTTGAGTCGCTTGAGATATGCAAATCATACCACATGGGCAAGATGACTGAAAGCTTCGGTTTCAGTAAAATGGAACAAGAAAGCAACTTGTTGGAAGTAACACATTTTGATGTGTGCAGTCCAATGAGTGCTGAGGCACGCAGTGGATATCAATAT
Organism: Aegilops umbellulata; assembly: GCA_032464435.1. Taxonomy (NCBI): domain Eukaryota; kingdom Viridiplantae; phylum Streptophyta; class Magnoliopsida; order Poales; family Poaceae; genus Aegilops; species Aegilops umbellulata. The sequence goes on along the minus strand of CP136054.1, from coordinate 364,225,746 downwards.
GCTCTTACTTCACAAATAATTTGAGTAGATACTGAGCATATTTACTTGATGAAACACAAGTCTGAATTATTGAATGGTTAAAGTAATTTCAGAATGAAGTTAAAGATCGTCGTGACAAGAGGATAAAATTTCTATGATATGATCATAGAGATGAATATCTGAGTTGCGAGTTTGGTACACAATTGAGACATTGTGGAAATTGTTTCACGACTAGTACCGCCTGGAACACCATAGTGTGATGGTGTGTCCGAACATCATAACTGCACCTTATTGGATATGATGCATACCATGATGTCTCTTATCGAATTACCACTATCATTCATGGGTTAGGCATTAGAGACAACTGCACTCACTTTAAATAGGGCACCACGTAATTCCGATGAGATGACACCGTATGAACTATGGTTTAGAGAAACCTAAGCTGTCATTTCTTAAAAGTTTGGGGCTGTGACGCTTATGTGAAAAAGTTTCAGGCTGATAAGCTCAAACCCAAAGCGGATAAATGCATCTTCATAGGACACCCAAAACAGTTGGGTATACCTCCTGTCTCAGATCCGAAAGCAATAGGGATTGTTTCTCAAATCGGGCCCTTTCTCGAGGAAAAGTTTCTCTCAAAAGAATTGAGTGGGAGGATGGTGGAGGCTTGATGAGGTTATTGAACCGTCACTTCAACTAGTGTGTAGCAGGGCACAGGAGTTGTTCCTATGGCACCTACACCAATTGAAGTGGAAGCTTATGATAGTGATCATGAGACTTCGGATCAAGTCACTCCCAAACCTCGTAGGACGACAAGGATGCGTACTACTTCAGAGTGGTACGTAATCCTGTCTTGGAAGTCATGTTGCTAGACAACAATGAACCTATGAGCTATGGAGAAGCGATGGTGGGCCCGGATTCCGATGAATGGCTCGAGGCCATAAAATCCGAGAGAGGATCCATGTATGAAAACAAAGTGTAGACTTTGGCAGAACGGCTCGATGGTCGTGAGGCTGTTGAGTACAGATGGATTTTAAAAGGAAGACAGACAATGATGGTAAATGTCACCATTAAGAAAGCTCGACTTGTCGTTAAGATGTTTCCCGACAAGTTCAGGAAGTTGACTACGATGAGACTTTCTCACTCGTAGCGATGCTAAAAGTCTGTTGGAATTAGCAGGTACTGCATTGTTTATGAAATCTTGCAGATAGGATGTCAAAATATTGTTTCCTTGTTCTTGAGGAAAGGTTGTATGTGATACAACCAGAAGATTTTGTCGATCCTGAAAGATGCTAACAAGTATGCAAAGCCCCAGCAATCCTTCTAAGGACTGGAGTAAGCATCTCGAAGTTGGAATGTACACTTTGATAAGATGATCAAAGATTTTGAGTTTATACAAAGTTTATGAGAAACTTGTATTTCCAAAGAAGTGAGTGGGAGCATTATCGAATTTCTGATGAGTATATGTTGTTGACATATTGTTGATCAGAAATGATGTAGAATTTCTGGAAAGCATATAGGGTTATTTGAAAAGTGTTTTTCAATGGAAAACCTGGATTAAGCTACTTGAACATTGAGCATCAAGGTCTATAAGGATAGATCAAAACGCTTAATAGTACTTTCAAATGAATACATACCATGACAAGATTTTGAAGAAGTTCAAAATGGATCGGCAAAGAAGGAGTTCTTGGCTGTGTTATAAGGTATGAACATTGAGTAAGACTCGAAACCTGACCGCGGCAGAAAAAGAGAGAAAGGACGAAGGCCGTCCCCTATGCTTTGGACGTAGGCTCTACAGTATGCTATGACGTGTACCGCACCTGAAGTGTGCCTTGCCATGAGTCAGTCAAGGGGTACAAGAGTGATCCAAGAATGGATCACAACACAGCGGTCAAAGTTATCCTTAGTAACTAGTGGACTAAGAAATTTTCTCGATTTTGGAGGTGGTAAAAGAGTTCGTCGTAAAGGGTTACGCCGATGCAAACTTTGACACTAATCCAGATTATTCTGAGTAGTAAATTGGTTTCGTATAGTAGAACAGTTATTTGGAATATCTCCAAATAGAGTGTGGTAGCTGCATCTAGGAGATGACATAGAGATTTGTAAAGCACACACGGATCTGAAAGGTTCAGACCCGTTGACTATAACATCTCTCACAAGCATAACATGATTAAACCCAGAACTCATTGAGTGTTAATCACATGGTAATGTGAACTAGATTATTGACTCTAGTAAACTCTTGGGTGTTAGTCACATGGGGATGTGACCTTAAGTGTTAATCACATAGCGATGTGAACTGGATTATTGACTCTAGTGCAAGTGGGAGACTGTTGGAAATATGACCTAGAGGCAATAATAAATTAGTTATTATTATATTTCCTTGTTCATGATAATCGTTTATTATCCATGCTAGAATTGTATTGATAGGAAACTCAGATACATGTGTGGATAAATAGACAACACCATGTCCCTAGTAAGCCTCTAGTTGACTAGCTCGTTGATCAATAGATGGTTACGGTTTCCTGACCATGGACATTGGATGTCATTGATGACGGGATCACATCATTAGAAGAATGATGTGATGGACAAGACCCAATCCTAAGCATAGCACAAGATCGTGTAGTTTGTATGCTAAAGCTTTTCTAATGTCAAGTATCGTTTCCTTGGACCATGAGATTGTGCAACTCCCGGATACCGTAGGAATACTTTGGTGTGCCAAACGTCACAACGTAACTGGGTGGCTATAAAGGTGCACTACGGGTATCTCCGAAAGTGTCTGTTGGGTTGGCACGAATCGAGACTGGGATTTGTCACTCCGTGTGACGGAGAGGTATCTCTGGGCCCACTCGGTAGGACATCATCATAATGTGCACAATGTGATCAAGGAGTTGATCACGGGATGATGTGTTACGGAACGAGTAAAGAGACTTGCCGGTAATGAGATTGAACAAGGTATCGGGATACCGACGATCGAATCTCGGGCGAGTACAATACCGCAAGACAAAGGGAATTGAATACGGGATTGATTAAATCCTCGGCATCGTGGTTCATCCGATGAGTTCATCGTGGAACATGTGGGAGCCAACATGGGTATCCAGATCCCGCTGTTGGTTATTGGCCGGAGAGGTGTCTCGGCCATGTCTGCATGGTTCCCGAACCCGTAGGGTCTACACACTTAAGGTTCGATGACGCTAGGGTTATAAAGGAAGTTTGTATGTGGTTACCGAATGTTGTTCGGAGTCCCGGATGAGATCCCGGGCGTCACGAGGAGTTCCGGAATGGTCCGGAGGTAAAGATTTGTATATAGGAAGTATGGTTTTGGCCACCGGAAGTGTTCTGGGCATCACCGGTAGTGTACCGCGACCACCGGAGGGGTCCGGGGGTCCACCAAGTGGGGCCACCAGTCCCGGAGGGCTGTATGGGCCAAGTGTGGGAGGGGACTAGCCCCAGGTGGGCTGGTGCGCCCCCCCCACAAGGGCCCAAGGCGCCTAAGGGGAGGAGGGGGGCAAACCCTAAGGGCAGATGGGCCTTAGGGCCCATGCCTGGTGCGCCTCCCTCTCCCCTCCACCTGGCCGCCACCCAGATGGGATCTGGGGCTGCCTCACCCCTTGGGTGGGAACCCTAGAGGGGGCGCAGCCCCCTCCCTCTCCCCTATATATAGTTGAGGTATTTGGGGCTGCCAACACATGAGTTCTGACCTCTCCATGGCGCAGCCCTGCTTCTCTCCCTCCTCCTCCCCCGCGGTGCTTGGCGAAGCCCTGCAGGATTGCCACGCTCCTCCACCACCACCACGCCGTTGTGCTGCTGCTGGATGGAGTCTTCCTCAACCTCTCCCTCTCTCCTTGCTGGATCAAGGCATGGGAGACGTCACCGGGTTGTACGTGTGTTGAACGCGGAGGTGTCGTCCGTTCGGCACTTGGTCATTGGTGATTTGGATCACGGCAAGTACGACTCCATCAACCCCGTTCACTTGAACGCTTCCGCTTAGCGATCTACAAGGGTATGTAGATGCACTCTTATTCCCCTCGTTGCTGGTCTCTCCATAGATAGATCTTGGTGACACGTAGGAAAATTTTGAATTTCTGCTACGTTACCCAACAGTGGTATCAGAGCCAAGTTACGATCTTGGGACCTGTAGTGGGAATCACGACTTGCATGTCGATGAATATGACAACCGGCAGGAGCCATAGGAGTTAGAAGTAATAGTTGGCGAGACAACTTCATGAAGACACGATGATGGAGATCATGGTGTCATGCCGGTGACGATGATGATCATGGAGCCCCGAAGACGGAGATCAAAAGGAGCAAAGTGATGATGGCCATATCATGTCACTATTTGATTGCATGTGATGTTTATCATGTTTTTGCATCTTATTTGCTTAGAACGACGGTAGTAAATAAGATGATCCCTCATTAAAATTTCAAGAAAGTGTTCTCCCTAACTGTGCACCATTGCGAAGGTTCATCATTTTGAAGCACCACGTGATGATCGGTGTGATAGATTCTTTCGTTCGAATACAACGGGTGTTGACGAGCCTAGCATGTACAGACATAGCCTCGGAACACATGTGAAACACTTAGGTTAACTTGACGAGCCTAGCATGTACAGACATGGCCTCGGAACACGGAGGACCAAAAGGTCGAACATGAGTCGTATAGAAGATGCGATCAACATGAGATGTTCACCGATGATGACTAGTCCGTCTCACGTGATGATCGGACACGGCCTAGTTGACTCGGATCATGTAATCACTTAGATGACGAGAGGGATGTCTATCTGAGTGGGAGTTCATAAGATGAACTTAATTATCCTGAACATAGTCAAAAGATCTTTGCAAATTAAGTCGTAAGCTCGCGCTTTAGTTCCACTGTTTTAGATATGTTCCTAGAGAAAATATAGTTGAAAGTTGATAGTAGCAATTATGCGGACAATAGAAGGCTTATGTCCTTAATGCAACGCTCGGTGTGCTGGACCTCGAACGTGGTCTGTGGATGTTGCGAACATCTGACATACACGTTTTGATGACTACATGATAGTTCGGTAATGTTAAATGGTTTAGAATTGAGGCACCGAAGACATTTTTGAAATGTCGCGTTTCGAGGGCTGAAATTGGGATTTCAGGATCGTGCCCACGTCACGAGGTATAAGACCTCCGATGAATTTTCTTAGCCTGCAAACTAAGGGAGAAAAGCTCAATCGTTGAGCTTGTGCTCAGATTGTCTGAGTACAACAATCACTTGAATCGAGTGGGAGTTGATCTTCCAGATAAGATAGTGATGTTTCTCCAAAGTCATTGCCACCAAGCTGCTAGAGCTTCGTAATGAACTATAACATATCAAGGATAGATATGAAGATCCTTGAAATATTCGCGATGTTTGACACCGCGAAAGTAGAAATCAAGAAAGAGCATCAATTGTTGATGGCTAGTGAAACCACTAGTTTCAAGAAGGGCAAGGGCAAGAAGGGATACTTCATGAAACGGCAAATCAGCTACTGCTCTAGTGGAGAAACCCAAGGTTGAACCCAAACCCGAGACTGAGTGCTTCTGTAATAAGGGGAACAACCACTGGAGCAGAATTACCCTAGATACTTGTTAGATGAGAAGGTTGTCGATAGAAGTATATTGGATATACATTATGTGAATGTGTACTTTACTAGTACTCCTAGTAGCATCAGGGTATTAGATACCGGTTCGGTTGCTAAGTGTTAGTAACTCGAAATAAAAGCTACGGAATAAACGGAGACTAGCTAAAGGTGAGCTGACGAGATGTGTTGGAAGTGTTTCCAAGGTTGATATGATCAAGCATCGCACGCTCCCTCTACCATCGAGATTGGTGTTAAACCTAAATAATTGTTATTTGGTGTTTGCGTTGAGCATAGACATGATTGGATTATGTCTATCGCAATATGGTTATTCATTTAAGGAGAATAATGGTTACTCTATTTATTTGAATAATACCTTCAATGGTCTTGCACCTAAAATGAATGGTTTATTGAATCTCGATCATAGTGATACACATGTTCATGCCAAAAGATATAAGATAGTAATGATAGTACCACCTACTTGTGGCACTGCCATGTAAGTCATATTGGTATAAAACGCATGAAGAAGCTACTCACTCATTTTTGAAAAGGATTGAGACATGTGAACTATGTCTATTGGTATATACGCATGAAGAAACTCCATGCAGATGGACCGTTTGGACTCACTTGATTTTGAATCGCTTGAGACATGCAAATCATACCACATGGGCAAGATGACTGAAAGCTTCGGCTTCAGTAAAATGGAACAAGAAAGCAACTTGTTGGAAGTAACACATTTTGATGTGTTCAGTCCAATGAGTGTTGAGGCACGCAGTGGATATCATTATGCTCTTACTTCACAAATGATTTGAGTAGATACTGAGCATATTTACTTGATGAAACACAAGTCTGAATTATTGAATGGTTCAAGTAATTTCAGAATGAAGTTAAAGATCGTCGTGACAAGAGGATAAAATATCTATGATATGATCATAGAGATGAATATCTGAGTTGCGAGTTTGGTACACAATTGAGACATTGTGGAAATTGTTTCACGACTAGTACCGCCTGGAACACCATAGTGTGATGGTGTGTCCGAACATCATAACTGCACCTTATTGGATATGATGCATACCATGATGTCTCTTATCGAATTACCACTATCATTCATGGGTTAGGCATTAGAGACAACCGCACTCACTTTAAATAGGGCACCACGTAATTCCGATGAGATGACACCGTATGAACTATGGTTTAGAGAAACCTAAGCTGTCATTTCTTAAAAGTTTGGGGCTGCGACACTTATGTGAAAAAGTTTCAGGCTGATAAGCTCGAACCCAAAGCGGATAAATGCATCTTCATAGGACACCCAAAACAGTTGGGTATACCTCCTGTCTCAGATCCGAAAGCAATAGGGATTGTTTCTCAAATCGGGCCCTTTCTCGAGGAAAAGTTTCTCTCGAAAGAATTGAGTGGGAGGATGGTGGAGGCTTGATGAGGTTATTGAACCGTCACTTCAACTAGTGTTTAGCAGGGCACAGGAGTTGTTCCTATGGCACCTACACCAATTGAAGTGGAAGCTTATGATAGTGATCATGAGACTTCGGATCAAGTCACTCCCAAACCTCGTAGGACGACAAGGATGCGTACTACTTCAGAGTGGTACCTAATCCTGTCTTGGAAGTCATGTTGCTAGACAACAATGAACCTACGAGCTATGGAGAAGCGATGGTGGGCCTGGATTCAAATGAATGGCTCGAGGCCATAAAATCCGAGAGAGGATCCATGTATGAAAACAAAGTGTAGACTTTGGCAGAACGGCTCGATGGTCGTGAGGCTGTTGAGTACAGATGGATTTTAAAAGGAAGACGGACAATGATGGTAAATGTCACCATTAAGAAAGCTCGACTTGTCGTTAAGATGTATCCCGACAAGTTCAAGGAGTTGACTACGATGAGACTTTCTCACTCGTAGCGATGCTAAGAGTCTGTTGGAATTAGCAGGTACTGCATTGTTTATGAAATCTTGCAGATAGGATGTCAAAATATTGTTTCCTTGTTCTTGAGGAAAGGTTGTATGTGATACAACCAGAAGATTTTGTCGATCCTGAAAGATGCTAACAAGTATGCAAAGCCCCAGCAATCCTTCTAAGGACTGGAGTAAGCATCTCGAAGTTGGAATGTACACTTTGATAAGATGATCAAAGATTTTGAGTTTATACAAAGTTTATGAGAAACTTGTATTTCCAAAGAAGTGAGTGGGAGCACTATCGAATTTCTGATGAGTATATGTTGTTGACATATTGTTGATCAGAAATGATGTAGAATTTCTGGAAAGCATATAGGGTTATTTGAAAAGTGTTTTTCAATGGAAAACCTGGATTAAGCTACTTGAACATTGAGCATCAAGGTCTATAAGGATAGATCAAAACGCTTAATAGTACTTTCAAATGAATACATACCGTGACAAGATTTTGAAGAAGTTCAAAATGGATCGGCAAAGAAGGAGTTCTTGGCTGTGTTATAAGGTATGAACATTGAGTAAGACTCGAAACCTGACCGCGGCAGAAAAAGAGAGAAAGGACGAAGGTCGTCCCCTATGCTTTGGACGTAGGATCTACAGTATGCTATGCCGTGTACCGCACCTGAAGTATGCCTTGCCATGAGTCAGTCAAGGGGTACAAGAGTGATCCAAGAATGGATCACAGCACAGCGGTCAAAGTTATCCTTAGTAACTAGTGGACTAAGAAATTTTCTCGATTTTGGAGGTGGTAAAAGAGTTCGTCGTAAAGGGTTACGCCGATGCAAACTTTGACACTAATCCAGATTATTCTGAGTAGTAAATTGGATTCGTATAGTAGAACAGTTATTTGGAATAGCTCCAAATAGAGCGTGGTAGCTGCATCTAGGAGATGACATAGAGATTTGTAAAGCACACACGGATCTGAAAGGTTCAGACCCATTGACTATAACATCTCTCACAAGCATAACATGATTAAACCCAGAACTCATTGAGTGTTAATCACATGGTAATGTGAACTAGATTATTGACTCTAGTAAACTCTTGGGTGTTAGTCACATGGGGATGTGACCTTAACTGTTAATCACATAGCGATGTGAACTGGATTATTGACTCTAGTGCAAGTGGGAGACTGTTGGAAATATGCCCTAGAGGCAATAATAAATTAGTTATTATTATATTTCCTTGTTCATGATAATCGTTTATTATCCATGCTAGAATTGTATTGATAGGAAACTCAGATACATGTGTGGATAAATAGACAACACCATGTCCCTAGTAAGCCTCTAGTTGACTAGCTCGTTGATCAATAGATGGTTACGGTTTCCTGACCATGGACATTGGATGTCATTGATGACGGGATCACGTCATTAGAAGAATGATATGATGGACAAGACCCAATCCTAAGCATAGCACAAGATCGTGTAGTTCGTATGCTAAAGCTTTTCTAATCTCAAGTATCGTTTCCTTAGACCATGAGATTGTGCAACTCCCGGATACCGTAGGAATACTTTGGGTGTGCCAAACATCACAAGTAACTGGGTGGCTATAAAGGTGCACTACGGGTATCTCCGAAAGTGTCTGTTGGGTTGGCACGAATCGAGACCGGGATTTGTCACTCCGTGTGATGGAGAGGTATCTCTGGGCCCACTCGATAGGACATCATCATAATGTGCACAATGTGATCAAGGATTTGATCACGGGATGATGTGTTACAGAACGAGTAAACAGACTTGCCGGTAACGAGATTGAACAAGGTATCGGGATACCGACGATCGAATCTCGGGCAAGTACAATACCACAAGACAAAGGGAATTTAATACGGGATTGATTAAATCCTCGACATCGTGGTTCATCCGATGAGATCATCGTGGAACATGTGGGAGCCAACATGGGTATCCAGATCTCGCTGTTGGTTATTGGCCGGAGAGGTGTCTCTGCCATGTCTGCATGGTTCCCGAACCCGTAGGGTCTACACACTTAAGGTTCGATGACGCTAGGGTTATAAAGGAAGTTTGTATGTGGTTACCGAATGTTGTTCGGAGTCCCGGATGAGATCCCGGACATCATGAGGAGTTCCGGAATGGTCCGGAGGTAAAGATTTGTATATAGGAAGTATGGTTTTGGCCACCGGAAGTGTTCTGGGCATCACCGGTAGTGTACCGGGACCACCGGAGGGGTCCGGGGGTCCACCAAGTGGGGCCACCAGTCCCGGAGGGCTGTATGGGCCAAGTGTGGGAGGGGACCAGCCCCAGGTGGGCTGGTGCGCCCCCCCACAAGGGCCCAAGGCGCCTAAGGGGAGGAGGAGGGGCAAACCCTAAGGGCAGATGGGCCTTAGGGCCCATGCCTGGTGCGCCTCCCTCTCCCCTCCACCTGGCCGCCACCCAGATGGGATCTGGGGATGCCGCACCCCTTGGGTGGGAACCCTAGAGGGGGCGCAGCCCCCTCCCTCTCCCCTATATATAGTTGAGGTATTTGGGGCTGCCAACACATGAGTTCTGACCTCTCCATGGCGCAGCCCTGCTTCTCTCCCTCCTCCTCTCCCGCGGTGCTTGGCGAAGCCCTGCAGGATTGCCACGCTCCTCCACCACCACCACGCCGTTGTGCTACTGCTGGGCGGATTCTTCCTCAACCTCTCCCTCTCTCCTTGCTGGATCAAGGCATGGGAGACGTCACCGGGCTGTACGTGTGTTGAACGCGGAGGTGCCGTCCGTTCGGCACTTGGTCATCGGTGATTTGGATCACGGCGAGTACGACTCCATCAACCCAGTTCACTTGAACGCTTCCGCTTAGCGATCTACAAGGGTATGTAGATGCACTCTTCTTCCCCTCGTTGCTGGTCTCTCCATAGATAGATCTTGGTGACACGTAGGAAAATTTTGAATTTCTGCTACGTTACCCAACACGGCCCTCCTCCACAACCAAAGGACCCTGAACGGGCCCTCGATCCCGGCCTTAGGGAGGATCTGGACATATTCATGGAGCTGATCCATAGTATTTTTTATCAGTTAAGCTGTGATGACGCCATGGTGGCCATTACAGCAGACTACCCTAGGCTACTCCCAGCCTCGCAGGTAAATGAGACCAAAGTCCCAACCTTTGAAAAGGATTTTATTTTACGCACTTCATCTACCGTATACAAACGGTGTTTTATAGGGAAGGCCCGCGGGACGCCATGCTGAGCCCGCGGCAATTCCCCAACAAGGGGCTCCAAAGCCGGATAGGCATAAAAGGAAGGCAGACCGGACGGAGACGCCAGCGTAGAGGTATGATGCAACACCTTCCTCCGTGGCTTGTTGTTTTCTTTTAAAAACATAATAACACCCGCGTTTCCTAGAAGGAAGAACGCTCGTCGGATAATATCCGGAGATGTTGCCGATCACGCTTCTACCAGTCGGGCTCCAGGGCCGGACACCAAAGCGGAGGCTAACACGAGGCGTATGCCAGATGCTCCTCCGACAGAGGATGCAGATAGAATGTCCGCCACAAATTCCGAAGTGGAGAGCACCATGAATCACAGGTGTCGTCGAGCCGTGCTACGCGACGCTTGTTTCTCCCAAGAGGCTTTTGATGCCTTCAACTCAGGAGACGCGTACCTCCGTGCGGCTCAAAGTGGTCTAGCCAGAGCCACAGAGCAGTATGTAAAGGATATACGGGTAAGAAAATTTGATGAATATATATATATATATATCAGTAGCCCCTTAGACTTGAAGCAGTTAGAATAACTGATTTAAGGATCATGACTTGCGCAGGTATTGTCAGAAAAGAATACCCAATTATCTCAGGAGCTGGAAGAGTGCAGGGCCCGGCTTCAGGCCGCACTTGCCGCAGAAGAGGAGTCCAAGAAGACCCCCTTTGGTAGCCCTTTTTTTAAAAGAATGATAGGTACCATATAGAGTGTGGTATGTCTTTTAAATCTGACAATAAATATTGCAGATGACGCCGGAGTGAATCCGGATGATCAACATGTCGAGCGCGTGCTTGCAAAAGTTAGGCATGAGAAAAATAATCTCCAAGATGCCAATACCCAGTTGGGCGTGGAACTAAAGGATGTTCGCGCCCAGCTATCGGACTCCGTGAAGGAGAATAGGCGGCTTTGACGCGGCATTTTTAGTAAGTGCTTGAGCGAACTTGTTAAAAAGAGTTCGGCGAAGAAGCCAGCTAACAGAGTTATGTCTGTAGGTATGCTAACGGGTCGTCCCGCGGATGAGATGCCCGGATCTGCAGGTGATCTTCTACCAGAGCTCTCACAACTGCGCGAACAAGTTCGGCAAGTGATGCAAGGCGTCGCCCAGGCCTTGTGGACATCCGTCTCCCTGCCCGAAGGCCTTGGAGAGCTTTCAGAGAAGCTCAAGGGAGCACGGCGGTGCTTTCGGTTATGGAAGATATCGGCATGCCGTCAAGGTGCCAGGGAGGCCTGGGCCATGGTGAAGACGCGGTACACCAAGGCTGACCCAAACCACATGGCCGAGGTCGGACCTGTGGGGCCTGATGGGAAAGAGATCCCTGTTAGCTTGGTGTATGTGCAAGTAGAATTAGCTGCAAAATATTCTCAATAGGATTGCAGGTTAGATAGCCTGTTGGATGGTATAGAAGAGGAATTCAGTCAGTCTAAATGACTATGTAATGAAAGTGACATGTATAATGCCTTCTAGCCGGATTGTAGATCATTTGTCATGGCGGACCTTTTCGCTTCAACCTCCGGACCCGATAGTCCGGAGTGTATCCGAATACCTGCTCAGTTATATAAGAACCGGGGTATGCATGGAAACCAGGCGTAGGGGTCATTAGTGCTTGAATAGACAAGTGCCCAACTAGTTATGTTATATTACATGGGTAGTAAGAAACATCTTCCAGGGAGAATAGTTCCGTTAAGGGTTCCTTTCCCTGGGCATGCATGCCCTAAAGTGCATGTCTGGACTGCGAAAAAGAAACACAGAAAAAGAAACATCTGGGGGCACATATTGAAAATAAAAATCATCTTTTGTTCACCGACCGAATATTCTCTTAAGAACGCTATCTTTCGGCTTCACCCAGTCTGAGGTACACATCCGGCTAATCCGGCAGTAACAATCGCAGAGGTGCTCCCCTTATGCCCTAGCCAAATTAACGGGAATGTAGGGCATAAATACAAGAGCCAGGCAACCCAGCTTGGCCAGAACTTAAGTCATATCGATGCATATAATGGCGAAGAAAAGGTACATGCGGAAGAATAACGCATGTGCGGGGCATAAAGCACGTATAAGGAATTAAGCTTCTGTGTAAGAAGCCCCCAGGTATAATGAGCGCGGATAGCGCGTCAGTAGCGTGCAGGCAAGGCACAAATTGGCCCTTGAAGGCCTTGAGAAAGGAGAAATCGAAGAAAGAAAGAAAAAATAGATAATGTGTATATAAAAAATGGACAGTGGAAGGAGACGAACATAGAGTCCGGTGCTAGGCGTAGAATCTTCGGAGCCTGGCTGCGTTCCATGGGTTCGGCTCAAGTCGGTTATCCGATGCATCCCGCAGACGGTATGCCCCGCTGGTCAGAACTTGGTCGATAATAAAGGGACCTTCCCATTTGGGCTCGAGCTTGTTCTTTTTCTTCTCCGGCAGGCGTAGAACTAGTTCGCCAACGTTATAGGTTTTGGCCCGTACTTCTCTGCTTTGATATCTTCGAGCCTGTTGCTGATAGAATGCGGAACAGGCTTTGGCCACGTCGCGCTCCTCCTCCAGGGTGTCCAGACTGTCCTGTCGATCGAGCTTGGCTTCTCTTTCTTCGTACATACGCACTCGAGGTGAGTCATGGATTATGTCACAGGGCAGAACTGCCTCAGCGTCGTACACCATAAAGAAGGGTGTGTATCCGGTAGTGCGATTCGGCGTGGTCCGCAGCCCCCAGAGTACGGAGTCGAGCTCCTCTACCCAGTGCATGTTAGATTCCTCTAGGGATCGCACTAGTCTGGGTTTGATGCCGCTCATGATAAGACCATTTGCTCGCTCAACTTGACCGTTAGTTTGTGGGTGATAGACAGAAGCATAATCGAGCTTGATGCCCATGTTGTTGCACCAGAGTTTTACCTCATCGGCCGTGAAGTTCGTGCCGTTGTCAGTGATGATGATGTGGGGGACGCCATAACGGTGTACAACCCCGGATATGAAGTCTATCACCGGTCCGGATTCAGCCGTTTTAACAGGTTTGGCTTCTATCCATTTGGTGATTTTATCCACCATGACCAGTAAATATTTTTTCTTGTGGGTTCCCCCTTTAAGGGGTCCAACCATGTCAAGCCCCCAGACCGCGAAGGTCCAGGTAATGGGGATTGTTTGGAGGGCGGTAGGTGGCATGTGGCTTTGGTTTGCAAAAAGCTGGCATCCGACACAGCGTTGGACCAAGTCATGTGCATCTGCCCGGGCCATCGGCCAATAAAAACCAGTATGGAAGGCCTTTCTTACAAGGGCCCGGGCTGCGGCATGATGTCCGCCGAGTCCGGCATGAATTCTGCCAGAAGCTTCCACCCTTCCTCTTCGGAGATGCACCTTTGAAGGACTCCGGTAGTGCTTTTCTTGTAAAGCTCTCCCTTATGGACCTTGTAGGATTTAGATCGCCGCACTATGCAACGTGCCTCATTTTGGTCTTTGGGAAGTTCCTGCCTAGTTAGGTAGGCCAAGAATGGTTCAGTCCACGGGGCGATGACGGCCATTATTACGTGGGCTGAGGGTGTTATTTCGGTGGCATTGCCTCCGGTTACGTCAGAGTTTTCGGTATCGGGCTTTTTGGCTGGGTCTGAATTACTGTTACTGGCGTCCCCTTCCCATACCACGGAGGGCTTAAACAGCTTCTCCAAGAAGATGTTGGGTGGGACCGCATCGCGTTTTGCGCCGATGCGGGCAAGGATATCCGCCGCCTGATTGTTTTCTCGAGCTACATGGTGGAATTCGAGCCCCTCGAAACGAGCTGACATCTTGAGTACGGCATTGCGATAGGCCGCCATTTTTGGATCCTTAGCGTCGAAGTCTCCATTTATTTGGGATATTGCGAGGTTTGAATCCCCACGCACCTCCAGGCGTTGAATGCCCATTGAAACTGCCATCCGAAGACCATGTAGCAGGGCCTCGTATTCGGCTGCGTTGTTGCAGTCTGTATACATTATCTGGAGTATGTATTGAACTGCGTCTCTGGTTGGGGATGTCAGGACGACACCAGCCCCCAGACCAGCCAGCATTTTGGAGCCGTCGAAGTGCATGATCCAATTGGAGTATGCACGGTCTCTTTAGGGAGTTCGGCTTCTGTCCATTCGGCGACAAAGTTGGCCAATACTTGCGACTTAATGGCTCGCCGAGGTCTGTATGTTATGTCGAACAGGAGGAGCTCAATGGCCCATTTGGCAATCCGACCCGTGGCGTCGTGGTTGTTTATAATATCGTTAAGTGGCACTTCTGAGGCTACTCTAATTGAACACTCTTGAAAGTAGTGTCGCAGCTTCCGGGATGCCATGAATACCACGTAGGCTATCTTTTGATAATGTGGGTACCGTGTTTGCATGGAGTGAGGACAGTGGATACATAATATACCGGCTTTTGAAGGGGGTATTTGTGTCCGTCCGTTTCTCGTTCAACGACGAGCACTGCGCTTACAACCTGATGAGTTGCTGCGATGTACAATAGCTTTGGTTCGCTGATGTTTGGTGCGGCCAGGAATGGGTTGGTTGCTAGTATGGCTTTTATTTCTTCCAATCCGGCTGTGGCAGCATCCGTCCATTCAAAGTGTTCGGTGCGCCGAAGGAGGCGGTAAAGGGGTAATGCCTTTTCTCCTAAGCGGGAGATAAAGCGGCTTAGGGCCGCCACACATCCAGTTAATTTTTGGATTTGCTTGAGGTCTGTTGGGATAGCCAACTATGACAGAGCTCGGATTTTGGCCGTATTTGCTTCAATGCCTCTACTGGAGACAATGAAGCCCAGTAGCTTTCCGGCCGGTACGCCGAAAACGCATTTTTCTGGATTGAGCTTGATGTCGTATGTTCGAAGGTTGTCGAACGTGAGCCTCAAGTCGTCTATTAGAGAGTCGACGTGTTTGGTTTTAACGACCACATCATCTACGTATGCCTCCATAGTTTTGTCGATCTGTTTTTCCAGACATGTCTGAATCATTAGCTGATATGTCGCGCCGGCATTTTTGAGCCCAAAAGGCATTGTGTTGAAACACAAGGGGTCGTATGGTGTGATGAATGTCGTTGCGGCTTGGTCGGACTCCGCCATCTTGATTTGGTGGTAGCCGGAGTATGCGTCGAGGAAACACAATGAATCGTGTCCTGCGGTAGCATCGATAATTTGGTCGATGCGGGGGAGGGGAAGGGATCCTTTGGGCAAGCCTTGTTGTGGTCTTTGAAATCGACACATAGGCGCCAGGATTTGTCCTTATTTGGTACCATCACCAGGTTTGCTAGCCAGTCCGGGTGTTTTATTTCTCTAATGAATCTGGCCTCCAATAACTTGTCTAGCTCCTCTCCCATAGCTTGTGAGAAACGCCGAAGAGCCTGCTTGACCGGCTTAAATCCTTTTAGGATATTAAGGCTGTGTTCGACCAGTCTGCGTGGTATTCCTGGCATATCTGAGGGATGCCAGGCGAATATGTCCCAATTCTCGCGCAGGAACTCTCGTAGTGCGGCGTCCACGGCGGGGTTTAACTCTGCCCCGATGGAGGCTGTTTTTGTAGGGTCCGTTGGGTGGACCTGGAATTTGACTATTTCATCCGGTGGTTTGAAAGAGGTGGACTTGGAATCACGTCATCCCTGTCCACTGTGGAGCGTAGCGCAGTTAATTCCTCGGTCGCAAGGGCTTCGAATAATGCCTTGAGGGCCAATGCGGCTGTTTTGTTTTCGGCGTGGAGTGCTGTGTCCGGATCACTAGCGAGAGTGATGATTCTGTTGGGTCCGGGCATCTTGAGCTTCATGTATCCATAATGGGGTATAGCTTGGAAAATCGTGAATGCCTCTAAAAGGGCGTGGTATCCGCTACTGAACGGGGCCACTTGGAATGTAATTTCTTCGGGCCTATAGTTCTCCGGCGTACCGAATACCACATCTAGTGTGATTTTTCCAGCGCAGCGTGCTTCCCGACTGGGTATGATTCCTCTAAAGGTTGTGCTGCTTTGCTCAATGCGGTTCCAGTCCACTTCCATTTTCTGAAGAGTTTCCTCATAGATGAGGTTTAATCCATTGCCGCCATCCATGAGTACTTTGGTGAGTCGAAAGCCGTCCACAATTGGACTGAGGACCAGTGCAGCTGGTGCCCGGGCTGTTCAGAATTTAGGTCCATCACTGGTGTTGAAGGTAATAGCCGTGTCACTCCATGGATTTATAGTTGCCACATGGCAGATTTCGGCAAGGCTGCGGAGTGTTCGCTTGCGCCTATTATCTGATGCGAAGGTCTCAAAGACTGTTAATACCGTGTTGTTATCCCTGGGATAGTGCTCTGTGGCATCTGACATGAGAAGATCCTCGCCACTTTTGGCCACCTGTCGGAGGATCCAACATGCTCTAAGGCTATGTGTTGGGATGGTATCCGATGTACTATGAATTTTGCAGGGTCCGTTGAGCCATCCCTCCAATACGGTTCCGCGCCCTATAGAGGGTTTTTGCTTCTTTATAGTTGACTCGGGTGTCTTATGATAGTGCACCCTTTTTGCTTCGGACCGGGTGTATATTTGGAGCCAGATTATCCCAAAATTTCGTTTCAGTTTTCCAGGTGCTTTCCATCGCACAGTATTTTTGCACTATGGACGCCAAGTCAGCAAAGCGTGATATATCACGGCAACTTATGGCGTTAAGGATTCCCTTGTCCATGCAATTATTGCGGAAAAATAGGATTGCGTCTTCCTCGCGACAGTCCTTAACATTATTCATCATAAGGAGGAATCTGGCCCAATAATGATGTACTGTTTCCTGGGGCTCTTTCCTGATGTTGGAAAGATCGCTTATGCTTGGGTGGGTGGGTGGAATTGAGTCCGAACCCTTACCCGATCTGAGACCCAGGGGCCAAGGAGTTTCCAATCTTGGAAGTTCGGGTTCCAGGATGTTGTCCGATAAGTCTGGCCCACTGCCTGACTCTAGGTTCAGGGCTTGGGTGGTGTCTTCCCGTAAACGGGTGTCCGGCTCGGAGAGCTCAGGAATCCGGACGTAGTTAGTCCTCAAGATGGAGGAGGAATCGTTGCATTGTTCCTCCACCACCGCAACGTGGTGAGTGACCGGCGGAGAGTTAATCTCCCTTTGATCGGGTTTAAGCCCAATCCGATCATAGTCCGTGGCGACTCCTAAGGCGGCGATGCGATTCAAAAGCTTGTCAAGGAGGAGAGCTCCATTGGATCCATCTGCTCGGCAAGTTCCGAGTTGACGTGAAGGTTGTTTTCGATGACCCGAGAAGTCATCGTTGGCGTAGCAGCCGAACAGGCGGTCATGACGAAACCGCTTAGCCGGAGGGTTTGGCCGACAGCCAAGGCTCCCCCGGCCGTGATGTTGTCTTTAAGGATGAGACGAGACATCCTTCCTTGCGGTGACGGCATAGTGGAACTCTCAATGAAAGCACCAATGTCGGTGTCAAAACCGGCGGATCTCGGGTAGGGGGTCTCAAACTGTGTGTCTAGGCGGATGGTAACAGGGGACAAGGGACACAATGTTTTTACCCAGGTTCAGGCCCTCTTGATGGAGGTAAAACCCTACTCCTGCTTGATTGATATTGATGATATGGGTATTACAAGAGTTGATCTACCACGATATCAAAGAGGCTAAACCCTAGAAGCTAGCCTATGGTATGATTGTCCTTATTCTACGGACTAAACCCTCCGGTTTATATAGACACCGGAGGGGGCTAGGGTTACACAGAGTCGGTTACAAAGAAGGAGATCTACATATCCGTATTTCCAAGCTTACCTTCCATGCCAAGGAGAGTCCCATCTGGACACGGGACGAAGTCTTCAATCTTGTATCTTCATAGTCCAACAGTCCGGCCAAAGGATATAGTCCGGCTGTCCGGATAGCCCCTAATCCAGGACTCCCTCAGTTAGAATTTATTTCTTGATACTTTTCTCGTAGTTGTGGATGCTTGCGGGAGGGTTAATCATAAGTAAAAGGTTTGTTCAACTAAGAACAGCACCTAAGCACCAGTCCACCCACATATCAAATTATCAAAGTAGCGAACACAAATCGAACCAACATGATGAAAGTGACTAGATGAAATTCCTGTGTACCCTCAAGAACACTTTGCTTATCATAAGAGACCGTTTTGGCATGCCCTTTGCCTCAAAATGATTGCGCTACCTTGCTGCACTTTTGCTACTACTATCGTTACTTGTCGTTACAAATTACCTTGCTATCAAACTACTCTACTACTTACAATTTCATCACTTGCAGACATTACCTTACTGAAAACTACTTGTCATTTCCTTCTGCTCCTCGTTGGGTTCGACACTCTTACTTATCGAAAGGAGCAACAATTGATCCCCTATACTTCTGGGTCATCATGCATGGAGACGATCAATGATCCACGATATGTGGTCCTGTCACCCCGTCTCGCGGACTTACGGCAAGCGCTAAGAATGCTCGGCCGTGCCATGTAATTATGTCACGGGTACCCTCCAGGCCAACCCGACTCACAAGAGACGGTCGGGAACTTAGGTCCACCTCTACCGGGGTGGTACTGCATGTCCCTCCAGTTTTGCAGAAACAGTAACTCTCGTCGGTACCCTCACGGTCAACCCGACTTCACATTTCTCGCGGGTACCTGATAACCCACAAGTATCAGGGATCGCAACAGTTTTCAAGGGTAGAGTATTCAACCCAAATTTGTTAATTCGACACAAGGGGAGCCAAAGAATATTAGCAACTATTAGTAGTTGAGTTCTCAGTTCAACCACACCTGCAGATTAATTAATTATCTGCAGCAACGTGATCAGTAGCAAAGTAGTATGATATCTTTTATAGCAGTAGCAACAATAATAGTAACGGTAACAGTGATAGCAATGATTTTGTAGCAAGTGCAATAGTAGCAGCAACAGTAGTAACTTAGCAGAAATAATATAAGAGAAATTCGTAGGCATCGGTGAATTCGTTGGATGATATTCATCATATAACAGTCATAACCTAGGGCGAGACGGCACTAGCTCTAGTTCATAAATATAATGTAGGCATGTATTCCGTAAATAGTCATACGTGCTTATGGAAAGAACTTGCATGACATCTTTTGTCCTACCCTCCCATGGCAGTGGGGTCCTATTGGAAACTAAGGGATATTAAGGCCTCCTTTTAATAGAGAACCGGAAAAAAGCATTAACACACGGTGAATACATGAACTCCTCAAACTACGGTCATCACTGGGAAGTGTCCCGACTATTGTCACTCCGGGGTTGCCGGATCATAACACGTAGTAGGTGACTATAACTTGCAAGATCGGATCTAGAACACAGATATAATGGTGATAGCATAAACGGTTCAGTTCTGAAATCATGGCACCCGGGCCCAAAGTGACAAGCATTAAGCATGACAAAGTCATAGCAACATCAATCTCAGAACATAATGGATACCAGGGGTCAAGCCCTAACAAAACTATCTCGATTACATGATGAATCTCATCCAACTCCTCATCGACTAGTGAGCCTACAAAGGAATTAATTACTCACTCCCGGTGGGGAGCATCATGGAATTGGCAATGGAGAAGGGTTGGTCATGATGAAGATCGAAGATCCCCCTATCCGGAGCCCCAAACGGACTCCAGATCTGGCCTCCCGATGAAGAACAGGAGGTGGCGGTGGCTCCGTCTTGTGAAACGCGATAGTTATTTCTCCCTGATTTTTTTCTCCAAATATGTGAATTCATAGTATCGGGGTTGAGGTCTGCGGGGCCACCAGGTGGGGACAACCCACCTGGGCGTGCCTGGAGGGGGGCGCGCCCTGGTGGGTTGTGCCAACCCAGGTGCCCCCCTCCGGTGGTTGTTGGCTCCAGAAAATTTTATTTATTGAATAAAAATCCTCGCAAAGTTTCGCTCCAATCCGAACTTTTATTTCTGCACAAAAACAACACCATGGTAGTTCTGCTGAAAACAACATCAGTCTGGGTTAGTTTCATTCAAATCATGCAAATTAGAGTCCAAAACAAGAGGAGAAGTGTTAGGAAAAGTAGATACGACAGATATGTATCAACTCCCCCAAGCTTAAACCTTTGCTTGTCCTCAAGCAATTCAGTTGATAAACTGAAAGTGAGAAAGAAAAAAATTTACGAACTCTTTTGCTCTTGTTTACATAAATAAGTTTAAATAGCACCCAGGTTTCCAGCTAAGATTATAACTAACCATTTCAATAATAACTCTTAATGATTATATTAACCCATATCAATGACATAATCAGCTAGCGAGCAATAATAAGATATCTCAAACAACAACACGTTGTCAAAACAACCATGATACAATATGACAATAATGGTATCTCGCTAGCCCTTTCTGAGACCGCAAAACATAAAAAGCAGAGCACCTTCAAAGTTCAAGCAGCAACTAAACATTATAATTCATGGTAGAAAAGATCCAGTCATGATGCACCCAACACTAGCTACACACAATGCATGAGGATGACAATAGTGCTCTATGGTTCTGGCGCTTATTTGAGAAGGTGATGACACAACATAAAAGTAAATAGATAGTCCCTTCACAGAGGGAAGCAGTGATCTGCAGCGGTGCCATAGCTCAAGTTTTTAAAACAGAGGTAAATGAATTTTTGAGAAATGCACCCTTCTTGTTTACTACGCGACCATTAGTTATCGGTATATTCCATGCTAAACACATTAGTGGTGGTTCCCAAGCGATAAAAGTAAAGGTTTACTCCCCCTCCACCAACAGTCACACTCCACGGCTTGTCCGAAACAACGGGTGTCGTCCATACCAACAACAGTCCTGGGGTAGTTTTGTTTAATTATTTGCAATTTGAGTTCGGGACTGGGAATCCCTATTACCGCCCTTCTGGTGCAAGGACGAGTGAATAAACATTCATCATGAGAATAACCCACTTATCATGGAAGATACTGACTACCTCCTACCGCTCTATGAACAATCCAGGCACACAAAAAAATGTTATTTATTTGAATTTTTTAGAGGTGGCACATGCAAATTTACTTAGGACAGCGGGGTAATACCGCGTATAGGTAGGTATGGTAGACTCATCTGGAATAGCTTGGGTTTTAGGTTTTTGATGCACAAGTAGAATTCCCGCTTAGTACAGGTGAAGGCTAGCAAATAGGTTGAGAAGCGGCGAGCTAGAGAGCGAAAACGGTCATGAACATGCATTATGCATAAGTAACATTGGATACTAGCATGAGTAGGATATGAACACCATGAACATAAATATCATAGAGGCTTTGTTGGTTTTGATTCAAATACATGCATGAACATGTGCCAAGTCAAGCCACTCGAACATCTAGAGGAGGATACCATATCATCATACTACATCACAATCATTTTAACACAGTGTTGACATCCAAGATAAATAATTATCCACTCCTAGCTACTTAAGCATGGCATGAGAAACTATAATCTCTAATTGTAATTGCAAACATGCTTGATCATAATAGGTTGAATCATGGATACTAGGTTAAACATATTTACAAAAATAGAACAAGTTAACTTCATACCAGTTTCTCTCTGCCACAGCCAGTTCATCAAATATCATCATTATTGCCTTTCACTTGCACGACCGAACGATATGAAAATAATAACAGTGCAAGAGTGTCGTGGACTAAGCTGGAATCTACAAACATTTTATCAAAGGAGAAGACAAAGTAATATGGGCTCTTTGTTAGATCAACAATAATGCATATGAGAGTCACTCAAAAATTTCATCGTGGTCTACTCCTCGGTATGACTCAATAAAAAGAAAAGGAAATTCAGAGAAACACACTAAAATATTTTTGGAGTTTTTGGTTTTTTTTAACAAGCAAATAAAAGGGAAAACAAAAACAAGAAAAACTATTTACACGGGAAAACTCCCTACAAGTAAAAGAAGAACAAGGAAATCTTTTGGGGTTTACTTTTTAGTACTACACCAATTTAAACTAGGAAAAAAACCTGAAGAGCGCCAGAGGCAGGCGCGGGTGCTCGCGAGCCTGCTCGGGCGCGCGGGTGGCGATCATGGCGGAGGCAGAGTGGCAACTAAGGGGGAAGCACGCTGGAGAGGAGTCGAAGCTCAGGGAGAGAGGGGAGAGGATGCGACAGCTCACAGCGTTGGAGGGGAGGCTTGGGGAGGCCGGCGGTGGTTGGAGTTGGCTGAATCGATGACGGCAGTGGCAGATGGCGACGAGGAAGAAGAGGCCGAGGCAACGTTGATGGGGGTCCTGCGGTTCAAAATGGCGGTGAGGTCGACGAGGATGAGCACGAGAAGCTGCCGGACTAGTCGGAGAGGCGCGCGGGGGGTGGTGCGATCGCCGCGGTGGACGACAGCGGGCAGCGACAGAGGTGTTCGGGCAAAGCGGGGAAGGCGTAGCGAGAAAGGTGGAGGGGGAGAGTGGATGGGAGTGGAGCAGGTGGATGGGAGGACTCCCCGAGGTGTTGGGGGGAGGCGCCCTTATCCTCCCGCGGCAGAGGCAGGCGAGGTGGTCCGGCGACGACCCACGGGCGCGGGCGGGCGCTGCTCGGTCGGCTACTGTAGGTAGTAGCCGACCCGGTCGGTGGGCTAGGCCGGCACTGTGCCAGTTTTGTTTTTGTTTTTTAATTCTTTTATTTATTTTCTTTTTAGTTTCAATAGTATTTTAGTTTTATAAAATATGAGACTTGGACCATAATTAGCATTGCAATTTAGGCCACTACCACAAAAGTTTGGCATTTATTTAACATAGTTTGGAATTTTTATAATTTAAAAAGCAACTAAAATATTGTTTTGGACCCTATTTTAATTATTTTAGGGCATTTAAACACTTTACAAAATGTTGGTTTCTCCACCATAATTAAATATGGATTATTTTCCATTACATGAACTTTTTAGTTTGCACATTTGAGAATTCCTTAATTTCACTTATAATTTGAATTTGATTTCAAAGTGGAATTTG
This sequence comes from Aegilops umbellulata, assembly GCA_032464435.1. Lineage (NCBI taxonomy): Eukaryota > Viridiplantae > Streptophyta > Magnoliopsida > Poales > Poaceae > Aegilops > Aegilops umbellulata. The sequence goes on along the minus strand of CP136054.1, from coordinate 364,202,169 downwards.
AAATGAGATATGGATCAAAGATGATTAAGACTAGTTAATCAAAGGAGCTTAGCTTAATGATGATGATCACTATAGCTCATTACATAAGGGTGTTAAAATTGTTTTAGACTAAAAATTGTTTTTCAGATGTTTACATGGAGGTCTTCTCACGTACGCGGTGATTCGAGTTCATCCACGGCGCAACCACAACAAGTTTTCACTCTAGGGATCATCTTCACCGACCGTGCAACAAGGAAGAAGTTCCTAAAGCTCACAACAAGGAAGATCAAAGCAACCAAATGGGCTTATGCGAATACTCTCGCCAAGCTAGGTATCACTCATGATTTTAATTTGCTTTGTCATAATGTTGGGTTGGACCACTTTGTTTATCAGGGATGTGAGACTTATGACTGATTGACGCTCGAGATTCTTAGTACTCTCTCAGACAACATTGGATTAGTGCCAGATGTATATGAGGAGGAGAGGATCACCTTCCGTCTCCTTGACCAAGACTTTAACATTTGTCGAGTTGTGTAATAATTTTGGCTTCCCCATCAATGATGTTGATATTAGATATGTTTATGATTTCACTGACCCGTACCTGAGGCAATCCTTTTGTAGGATGAGTCATCATGGCTCTAAACAAAGAGTCAGTTGCATCGAAAGTCCTGCTATACGTTATTTCTACTATGTTATCACTAACTCATTGCAGGCACGAGGAGAAGTTTCTAAGGTGAATGGTGAGATCATGCTAGTTCTTGGGACAACACCAAACCTGGAAGTCGGTTATTCACCCAACTTAGGGGCAAAACTTTTGCTACACCTCGCGCATCAAGCCAATCATGCACAACGAGATATCGTGTGGAGAGGAGTGATCACCATGTTGGCCAACTCCCTTGGCCTTGACCAGTCACCTCCGCCCATTGTCGGTAACACCCTTGTTAACATTCGTGTTCTTACTAGCGCTGGTATGGTAGTAGTTCGTAATGGCCATCATTGCATCAAAATTACTGGAGTGGAGTACTTGTTACCCACACCTATGCCTAACTGTTTCTCCATCGAGAATGGACAATTGCATTATGTTGCACAGGAAGGAAATGCAGCTTTTGACCAAGAAGGGCCAGAATCTGAACAAGTAGATGAAGAAATCGCCACTAATGACGAGGAAGAGCGGCCCCAACAAGACTACACCTACGCGGACCTCAACAACCTTGAGGAGCACGTTCGCCTACATGAACATGAGCTTCTCCAACTAGAGCCAAGAGTGGGCTCATGACCAACCGCCGCAATGATCTCGCCTATTCGGGCTTGCAAGAGCCTAAGATTATGGGAGAAAATCACCACTTATACATAAAGATGTGTCGGTATTTGAGTAAATTGTAATGAGGTTGTACTTAAGCTCAAGGAGCTTCAAAACACTTGTATTGGTCTGTTTCAACACTTTGCTTTTTATTTGTTTTTTCCATTGCTATTTTTCGATTGCAAGTTAGTTTTCAAAAAACCAAAAACCAAAAAAAATAAGCTTTGCTCTTGTTCTTACTTAGCCCCTTGGAGTTCATTTGCACTTTTTTTTCAGAGGAGTTGATCTATGCCAGGAGAGGAATGCAAGAGTAAGGAAGAGAACTATGTAAATTCGCAACCGTGAAGGTATGTCCTACAGCCACCATCTTTTGCAGTTGGATACCTAGAGTGTATGTAGTAGTACTATAGTAGTATGTGTAATATGGGTGGATGGGAGTGAGTCTTGATAGTTGATACAAAGGTTTTGCTTTAGTAGCTGAAATAATTTTAGAGCCTTTGTTTTCTTTTGTTTAGACAACTAAGACTTACCGTGGGACAGTTTTGAAAATGAAATGAAATTAACCAAGTATAACTTTGCATAAGAGAAAGTCTTTCAAGACTTGGGAGTTGATACATTGTAGGGAAGTGATGTTTGAACATGCTCAGCCCCATCTTGTTAATTTTAGTGGACTTGATTGCACTTGTGGATTAAATTGTCTAGAGGAACTTAGTTGAAAGGTGGGTGAGATTATACCAAAAATTTGTGTTGTATATCTCAACATGGTGTTACAGCCTCCAGCTAGTACCATGTCCTTTGCTACTATATGCGCATTTACGTGTGTAAATGTGGTTTCATCACCCTTCCTCATGTTATGTTTTGGACTCCGGTGACAAATGAATGATCCACCAAGAGCAATATCTCGGATTTCAACTATGAGTTTATTAACGTACGTAGTGGCAACACTACAAAAGAATATTATTTGGCTTTCTCTTGAATGGGTGTGTATGTGGTAAATAAAGGGGACCGATTAAAAGAGCTCAAAAGAGACATTATTGCTAAAGGTCCATAGTTTCCAAACATTAAGCCACAGTAGAAACCTATGTGAAAGATCATGGATGACACCTAGAGGTGGGGTGAATAGGCGCTTTAAAATAATTACGTTTTAGGCTTGAACAAATGCGGAATAAAACTAGATTTTAATTTTTCAAGCACAAAACCTAAAACAACTAGGCTCACCTATGTGTACTAACAACTTATGCTAAGCAAGATAAACAACTAGGTGATAGCAAGATATATATCATGAAACACTATGGCTATCACAAAGTAAATTGCATAAGTAAAGGGCTCGGGTAAGAGATAACCGAGGCACACGGAGATGAATATGTATCTTGAAGTTCACACCCTTGCGGATGTTAATCTCCGCTCGGAGCGGTGTGGAGGCACAATGCTCCCCAAGAAGCCACTAGGGCCACCGTAATCTCCTCACGCCCTCGCACAATGCAAGATGTCGTGATTCCACTAAGGGACCCTTGAGGGCGGTCACCGAACCCATACAAATGGAGACTCTTGGGGGCGGTCACCGAACCCGTACACTTTGGCAACCCTTGGGGCGGTCACTGGAACCCGTACAAATTGCTCTAGGCGATCTCCACAACCTAATTAGAGACCCCGACGCTTTCCTGGAGCTTTACGCCACAATGATTGAGCTCCGTAGCACCAATAACCGTCTAGGGCGCCCAAGCACCCAAGAGGAACAAGCTCTAGGGTACCAAGCACCCAAGAGTAACAAGATCTCAAACTTCACTTCCACGTATCACCGTGGAGAACTCAAAGTGTTGCACCAAATGAAATGGCAAGGGCACATGGAGTGCCCAAGTCCTTCTCTCCCAAATCCCACCACAACAACTAATGATATGGAGGAAAATGAGAGGAAGAACGAAGAAGAGAACAAGAAGAACTACAAGATCTAGATCCAAGGGGTTCCCCCACATAGAGGAGAAAGTGATTGGTGGAAATGTGGATCTAGTTCTCCTCTCTCTTTTCCCTCAAAAAATAGCAAGAATCCATGGAGGGATTGAGAGATAGCAAGCTGGAAGAAGGTCAACAATGGGGGCAAAACACGAGATCAAAAGGATAAGAACCATTGGGGAAGAAGACCCCATTTTATAGGAAGGGAAAAATCCAACCGTTATGCCTTCAGCTCGCACACAAGCGGTACTACCGCTCAGATGAGAGGTACTACCACTTGGGGCGGTAGTTCTAGGTGTAGCACTGAGAGAACGCAAGTTCAGGCACGGTAGTGCCGTCGGTGCGGTACTACCGTCCTCACAAGTGGTACAACCTCTTAGTGTCTCAGGACACAATGAACCAACGGTAGTAGAGGGAGGGTACGACGGAAGTACCGCACAAAGCGGTACTACCGCTCTACTATCGTGGAAGCAGCGAGGGACTACAGAACCAAAGAGATAGGCGGTAGTGTGGCGGTAGTCGGTCGCAGAAGTACTGCAAAGTAGTACTACCGCTGGGCAAGTGCGGTACTACTGTCCAGAACGATACTACCGTGCCCAACTTCCGCCTTACTGCTGCTGAAGAGAAAACGAGTCCAGAAGCCCAAAAACAAGCGGTAGTGCCCGCGGCACTAGACCGCAGAAGTACCACGCAAGCGGTACTACCACTGCCAGGGCGGTACTACCGCTAGTGAGCTTCAAAGTAGCCGAAGCAAACAGATGGATACAATAAACCCTGAACTACCATAACTTCTGCAAATGAGCTCCGAAATGAGCAAACTCCAGCTTGTTGGATAGATGACGACAAATACTGTTATAGTAAGAAGAGGTAGTAGAAAAAATATCAAAGATATAGAGATGTGAAACCTCTATGAATGAAGAACCGGCAAAACCCCAACATCGAAAACATCATAGAAGATGCATGTGAACTCCGTTTCCGATGAACTCGAGTTTGTCATGCAGATGACCATAAGCTCCAAATCTCACAAGGAGAAACATGAAACATGAATCAAGAAAGATGATGCAAGGATGCAATGGTTTGAGCTCTCTACGAATGATACAATCAAGCTACTAACTTGAGAGCCCCCCTTGATAGTACGCAATCGATCCTATAAGCCGGTCTCCCAACTACCACCATGAGATCGGTAAAATAGAAAACCTATCAAGGGCAAACTTTGCCTTGCACAAAGTCCACTTGAGCTAGATGATGACTATCTTGACTTCCTCAAGTTGTACCACCCGTTTGGTTGCGTTGGCTCGATGAAGACTACTAGATTGCTCCCCCATACTCCACTATGGGTGAGCCACTCTTCGGCACATAATCACAAGTCCATTGTCACCACAATGGACGGCAAGCTTCAAGTATGATCTCTTTGTGATGCTCCACTTGAACTTGCACACCACAATCTTGATGACGATCACCAATTGATGTCATCCTACATGGGTTGCATTAGATCTTCCTCTTGACGCAAACCCATGGAAACATACCTAACCCCACATAGAAATCTCACTTAGACCATGGGTTAGTACACAAAGTGTAATGGACAATGCTTACCATACCATGGGATCACTTGATCCCTCTCGGTACATCTTGTAATCTTTGTGTGTTGATCAACTTGACCCACTCTTTGACTTAGTCTTGATCAACCTTATATCATGTCTTCTCTATGACCAATCTTTGGATAAATCCTTGAATAGCATCTTGGTCAACACATAAACTCCTTGAAACCAACAAATGGACTTCAAGAAATGCCTATGGACAAATCCTACGGATATAAGCCATTAGTCCATAGATATTGTCATCAATTCCAAAACCAAACATGGGGGCACCGCATGTTCTTTCACTATGCATTATCACTTATTTGGCATAATCGCCTTCATGTGACAATCAAAGTTCCAGCAAACAATGCTTGAAACAAAGTGTTTAAGAGCCTAGAGGAGGAAACAATTGTGGGTGTGTTCAAGAGTACTTGAGAGCATCATGTTTCACTACATGCTTTCTACTCCCTAACTTATGTTTTCATGGCTCTATCTTAATAAACTCTTCCTTGCATTCTCGGCAAGCAAGTGTTGTCTAGATTAAATGAAATGAAGTGTTGCAAAGTTGTTTCATCTAGTAGACCAGAAACTTTCTGTTTACTATCTTTGCTTCACTAACACTTGCACTATAACCATGCCACCGTTATATCTATGATAAGTTTTTAGGTCAAGAAGCGGAGGGCTATCTAGGCATGCCGATTGTAAGTGAACCAAAATTTCTCGTTATTTCGGTTTAAACAACTGAGTTCCTTATGATTTGGATTTCTCTCTATGGTGCTCGAGGAAGATCAAGTTTAAGCTTGGGGGTTGATGAGTGATATTTTTACACTCATTTCAACCTTGTTTAAACCAAGATATTTCACTAGAAAAGAGATATGCGCTCTGATATTGCCACTAATGACTAATGAATGGAAAGGATTCCACAAATACTCTCTTTAATATTTTTTACACGGGAAATGGGCTAAAAAGGGAAGATATCACGTGGGATAAAGGAAAGGAAGCAAAATGGAGAAGAAATAAATCAGCAGGAGGCGTTAGAAGGACTCCAGAGCGAAAGACGGTGTTCCATGAGACCGCGAGCGCTCGCATGAGCGGTCATTTGGCGTGGAAACCGAGGCAGCTCGTCCACCTGAACAACTTTTATTCAGGGGACCCCGTCGAAATGTCAACAGACGGAGCAGAGCAGGAGCATCTAGCACTGCCACAACCCATTCATCATGATCTTTATCACAAACCCTAGCTGCCGCCATTTTCACCTCCATAGCCATCTCCACCACCATGGCCATCTCTCATCTAGTTCATACTTGTAATCGTGCATCACACAAGGCATCTATTGTAAGACATATTGCAATCAATCAATCTCAAGATGTGTTCTCCAGTGAATTCTTCTCATGATCCGATCTCCATGTGGGAGTAGTCCGGTAAGGTATAGGGTGAGGCATGAGCCTTGCAGCCCCATGTATTTGGTGAAGGGATCAATGGAAGCCTTTGACATAGCGTCTTGTATGTGTAAAATAAAACTGCATCGTGAAGTATCTCTTATCTTGCCCGCGATCTTCATCCCTATAGGTACCCAGGATCATGGAGATCGAGCACCGGTGAGGCTAGGAGCAAGGGGACAATGAAGTGTTATACCGAACACTGGTAACAGTAAGGTTTATTAGGGTAACATGGATCATATCCTTGGGTGTTCATGAGGTGTATCCATTGAACGCCAAAGCTTTTTTCTGATATTATTATCTTAATTATCGAGGGAACCCTGCGAGACGGATAGGGTCTTCGGTAGGACAACTGATTCTTGATGCAGGACTCGTGCCGGTCAGGATGTTATTTGGAATCATCCCCCATTCCAAACGAAGCAAGCACATCTTGATGGGTGGCTTCCCGAGCACAAACTAATATCATTTTTTATCCGAACACCAATACATGGTTGTAAGTATATCTGGCCATGGGCCGGGCCGGGCCGGGCTTGGGCCGGGCCTGAAAAAGCACATGGCAGAAAACTGAGGCCCAAGCCCTCCCAGGCCCTACCATCGGGCCTACTTTTCAAGCCCAAGCCCGGCCCATCTGGTAAAAAGCCCTGAAAAGCCCTTAGGGCTTAGGGCCGTGGGCCAGGCTTCTTCCTTAAAATGCCAATATGTCAAGCCCAAGCCCGTCCAGGCCCTGGTGGTGGGCTCAAAACTTAGGCCCAAGCCCGGCCCACGGACAAGCCCATCGGGCCTAGGCCCTGGATTTTAGGGCCGGGTCTGGGTGGGCCGACAGGGCCGGGCCTGAGATGGCCAGGACTGGTTGTAAGCATTAAGACCTCATCCATGTACCTTCTTTTAATTATAAGTGTTTGAATCAATATTTGCTTGCTGATCCGGTCAAAAGCTGGATTTGACACTTTAACAAAAGCTTGCTAGAGACCATCGCTTCAAGGGAATCTTCCTCTCGTGGGTTCGATAACCCAGGGTCACCTATGGGGAAATAGGTGTGGGATACTCTTTTTAGTTCCAATACCGAATCAACAAAAAGGAGATATCAACCACAAGTGGAGTCGATGGAGACGAGGATGTGTTACCAAAGTTTCCTCCCTTTAGGGGGAGGTACGTCTCCGCTCGAGCGGTGTAGAGGCATAATGCTCCCTAAGAAGCCAGTAGGGCCTACCCATTCTCCTCATGCCCTTGTACAATGCAAGATGTCATGATTGAAGGCGATGACTGAATCTTTACAAACAAGGTTGGGGCTCTCTCCACAACTCAATTAGAGGCTCCCAACACCACCACGAAGCTTCACCATAGTGGAATGTGGCTCCAAGGTGACCTCTTCCGTCTAGAGTGCCCAAACACCAAAGAGTAGCAAGTTCCGCAAGGGATTAGTGGAGGAATCAAATTTCTCTTGGTGGAAGTGTAGATCGAGGCCCTCTCCTCCAAACCCTAGAGAATCAACAAGTTTTGATGGCTAGGGAGAGAGAACGGCGAAAATGAGCTTTTGGTGGCAACAATGAAGCAAGGGGATAAGAGGTAGGTCTTCGTGGGGAAGAAGTCCCCCTTTATATTGTGTGGCATAAAATCCAACCGTTATTGCTCTCAGCCCACACTCAAGCAGTACCGCCGCTCTAGGGTGTGGTACTACTGCCTAGAGCAGCAGTCCCAGCTGTAGCTATTGAGTACAGTAGTACTGGAGCGATAGTGCCGCATGAGCGATACTACCGTCCATCCGAGCGCTACTTCCGCTTTGGATCACTAGCACAGAGGAACAACGGTATTGAAGCGGCGCTAGAGCGGAAGTACCGCATAGAGCGGTACTACCATGTAATTGTCGTCTAAGTATCGTGAAAGTTGAACAAGGCAACATAACCTCAGATATAGTCGAAAGTAGCGGCGGTAGTAGCAAGCGGCAGTACCGTGCAAGCGATACTACCGTTCCACTACTGCTTATAAAACAAAGACTCGCATAACCAAGATTCCAAGCGGAGGTAAGAGCGGCACTGGTTTGCAAAAGTACCGCCTAAGCGGCACTACCATGGACCAAAGCGGTACTACCGCCTGGATGCTGCAAAACTGCCCAAGCAATAAGAGTTGTACCATCCATGTTGCGGAAGAATTAGTGGGTGCATATGGGTTTGTCTACTTGTTGATTCCACTCATAACTTTCCAAAGTGAACCCCCTCTTAATAGTACGGATTTCTACAACTCAAGTTAACCAAAAAGAAACACCGGAAAACCATCTTTGCTCTTTCTATCACCGAGGGGAATAAAACCGTCTTGTGCCATATATAAGAATATCTGAAATGCTAAATGCACACGGTTAGTCTGCAAAATGCATTGTCATCAATCACCAAAACCATTACAGAGAGACAATCCCTAACATCATTGGATCCAATGAGGCCTCCACGTCGAGTTTTGCGCCCCGACATTGGTGTCGGCCACGACGACAAGCAGAGGAGGAGGAGCTCCACCACCAGCATCTGTGCAGATCATGTGGTGGGCCCGTGCAGTTCGGTACTGGTGTGGCAAAAGTCGGGCAGCAACGCACATGCACTGCTCGATGCTCTACAACACCCCACAGGGACCCGATTGTAAAAAGAAACTTCGGTTTGAGGACTTTTTTCCTAAATCCAGAGACCTGGTCATAATTATTAACAATTAGCCACTAATACTCTTGTGTAGTCACGCATGCCCTAGGCTGAGTTGGCAGCGCCATGTCAGTATTAACTACGGTCAAAACTAGTAGACCAACCCAAAACCAAGACCAGGGTTGACTTCTAAACCTCAAGGTTAGTTGGAGGTGTATTTCAGGCAGTTTCAGAGTTCGGGGTTGTAAACCAAATCGTGTGGTTAGTTCAGGGTTGAAATGTGAACTTTTCTCATAATGAAGAGATGCGTATCTAATATATCACTTTATGTGCATGATATGTTCGTATTCATATTTTATATTATTTTGTAAAATATCACTTTATCGAAAGATAAACTAATTCATTTCAACTTCAAATCTCACAAACTTTATATCCAAATCGACTAGGAAAATGCATAGAATCAAACTAGAGCATTGGCATGCATGTTTAAACACTATAAACCTAATGTCATGTAGTAAATCCATTTGAACTTAAATTATGCATGTGAAGTTCTTTCAAAAATGATTGTTTTATGTTTTCCGACTTCACATAAATTGGATAGGCTAGTTGTACTTTATTTCCATGGCATTAAAATGGCATGCATCATTTGCTTGCGCATTGCGCTATTACTTATGTTTGTTCTGTTCGTTGCCGGATTTGCTCCTGGTTTCTAAAACGATGCTTCTTACGTGCACGCTTGTGATCCATCTCACAACAATGTTCCAAGGATACGTTGTAATACCAGACTGTTGCAATCGAAGGCAAGCAACCCCCCTTAATCATGCCTTACCCATGTTTTCTCCCCCTTTCTTGTACTAGGGTCTTACGATGCTTTAGTGTTGATCGATACCTCAAAAGAAACTGTATATAGATTTGTGCTCTTAACAACCTCCCAGACCGAGGCTATGATCCAAGCAGCTATCGGACAAGCGCTCACTTCCTGCGGGCGTGAGGAACGTTTTCTTTTGAAAAGAGAAAAGCTCACAATACAATACTAAACCAACGTGATGGTTTAAAACTCAACCCTGAACTGCAAAAGCGGTGAATATACCGTCGTCCCAATTTTGACTCAGTCAATTGTTTTTTACCACATTACTGCTGACTAGGCAGTGCCAACTCAGCAACCCCAGCCAACTAATTTTGTGTTTTTCCATAAAACCAAAAAAATAGAGGAAAGGAGAGAAAACTTGAAAAGGAAAGGAAGTGTTGTTCCATAGCTGGGACAACAGCCGTCCATCATGATTGCCTTGTACTCCCTCAGTTAACCGTGTATAAGCTTTGTGTCAAGTCAAACTTTCTAAAATTTACGACTCATGGGCAGTTTATCGTAGAGAAGAGCTCCCTCCATTAGTTTTTTCTAGCTATTGAGCACCTTCGAGAGACTGAGCCGGCATATTATTTGAGATTGACGAAGTCATCATAGGTGTCTCGTAGTCGACAACTAACGGGAACGTCTCCACCTACTAAACGCACATCACCAAAAACATTAGAACTTAAACCCTGATGAACGGGGTATATTGTCTTGCTAACCATCCAACCACACGTTGGTTAGAAATTAAATCTTAACTTACACTCTATTTTTCACTTTGATCACCCCCCCCCCCCCCTCACCGATTGACGGGTGTGGCCGGGGCCACTAACCATTAAGACAAGTCTGGGGCAAATCATCAAACACCTCGTAAAATGTGGTAAATCATCTAAATCCCTACGGTGTCATACTTTTCCGTAGTAATATTGGGCCACTCTCGGCTCCGAGAACAGAGAAAATCCAGCCGAGAGAACTCCTACGTCTGCTCCACGCCGGACGCACTTTGCTTGCGGACGGACGTGCCAACAGTTTCCTTCCGAAAACAAGAACCGGCGGCCGCCGCCCGAGCTCGAACTCGACAGCCATGGCCTCCCAACTAGGGCCGCCGACGGCGATATATGCCCCACCTTCTCCCAGCACCATCACTGCTATAGGCGACGACCTTCTCCGCGAGATCTTCCTCCATCTCCCCTCCCTCCCGAGCCTCGTCCGCGCCGCCCTCGCCTGCCGCACCTTCCTCAACGCTGTCCGTTCGTCCCCCGTCTTCCGCCGCGGATTCCGGTCGCTCCACCCATCCCCATTCCTCGGCCTCTTTATCGAGTCCTACAGCTGTTCCCTCCCTTCTTTCGTCCCCCTCCGCCGCCGGTCCGACCCAGACCTTGCCGCCGCGATACGCGGCGCCGATCTCTTCCTCACCCGACTCCCGGAAGACAACGACGACCCCTCTCCCGGGTGGGAGATCCAGGGCTGCCAAGAGGGCTACGTCGTCCTGCTCAACCGGAGCACCGAGCAGATTGCCGCCTACAACCCCCTCACACTGGCTCTGGATTTCCTCCCTCCACTGCCCCATGAGATGTCCCGCTCCCGCTCCCTCGAGATCCACCTCGTCTTCTCCCGAGAGGACCAGGGGTCGTTCCGTGCGGTCTGCGTCCGCCACGGCAGGTCCCTGCGGCGGGCGCGGGGGCGCATCGCCGTCTTCTCATCGGACGACAGGGGCAAGGGGTGGCTGGTTATGCCGCCGGTGGATACCGCGACGCCACAGCCTGGGGATGGTGGAGTTGACAAGCCCATGTTTCACACTGGCACCCTGGTGAATGGATTCATCTACTGGAAGCACAAGACCCAAGCCTGCATGCTTGTGCTCAACACTGCGACATTGCGGTTCTCTCAAATGGATTTGCCGCAGCCCCTGAAAGGGAAACACTCCACAAACTTCAGGCTTGGTCAGACCAAGGACGGCGAGCTCTGTATCGTTTGCGCGGACGATTCCCGTGCAAAGGAGTGGACGCTTGCTGTTTGGTTCTGGAGAGCCGACGGTGTCAAGAGATGGATGGAGAAGAGGTTTCCGTTGCACAAGTTTGTTGAGTTCACCGAGTGTTCAGGAGAAGATCATGTCGTGGTGAACAGTTTGGCAGTTGTCGACGGCTTTGTGTACCTGTCCAGTTACTGTCACGCAAGTACTGAATCTCCTGAGTGGTTTCTATCCTTCTGCCTTGAAACAGCGGAGCTCATCAAACTCTTCCGGGGTACATTTGTCAGCCCTCTCCATCCCTACATCATGGCCTGGCCACCTTCTTTGGTATGCAACAAGGTGATCCTGAACTTGAATCTTCCTACATCTGGTCCCTGGATTATAGTAGTATACAATTAAGTTACTTAAGAGCATTTGAGTGCCTATTGTTGTGAAAATCTGATATCCTCTCTTCACATTTTGCTGTTTTGGTCAGTTGTTGTTGATGTTTTTGTTACCGAGGGATGAATTGATTCTCAGTCTAGATATAGTAACATGTCTGGTTTGCGTATCTCATTGTACATGAGTTCAATTGCAGACTATATATATGTTAGTACGAGGAGGCAATATTTAACTTTTTAGCACAAGAATTTCGGTAGGATATATTATAGCACACAGATATAGAGTGCCACATTGACAATATTTGAGGCTTGAAGTTTCTTTTCAGTAAAGTGCAGAAAATGCTGTCTAGACAATATTTTGTAATGTTAACCACTATAAGATGGTAATGGTGCGACTGTGTGACATATCATGCTACATTCGTTGCCTCTGTGCATGCTAAATAAGTCCATCATGTATTATTGGAATCTATAACCTCGCACAATTTGTATATACATACATGTTAATCTTTACTTACAGTGAAACCCTTTTTTATGTCTCAGGAGGATTCAGAGACCAAAGTAACTGGGGCCAATGTTGTAGAAGATGGTTTGTAAGCACAGAGAAATTTCCCTCTGTTCTCGTCAGTGTTGCAGTCATGCAAAGAAGCTTTGATTAGTGATGATGGAGCAAAAGTCGCGGAGATAGAGGCCTTTTTACTTTCGAGGGTGAGAAGAAGTCTGAACAAAATGGCTGCTCTACATACAGAATTGACAACTGCGAGGAGTCACTTCTTGAGGATAGGTATTCTTCGATAGCTACAGGGAATAGACAGAAGCAGAGAGCTGATGATCAATGTACAAGGAGAGGCAGTGGAGAACCTGTGACCACTTATTTGCCAGTTGAACTTGCCTTTTTGGAATGGTCACCGCGTATTTCTTCTGTTGAGATGAGCGGCGTATTTCTTCTGTTGAGATGAGCTTTTATTCAGCGTGGCTAGCTCCCAAGAGACCGAGTGAGCTTTTATCTTGATCTTCATTGAGGTTTCTGTATTGCTGTCTATGATTGAGTTTGGTGTTGCACTCGATCCATCTTACAGCACTTTATGTCCATCCTAATATTTTAGTTTAAACAGTTCTTCTCAATTTGCTGATTGCTTATTCTTCTGCACTTAAGCCTATCATACTGTGGATCTCTATTGTTTCCAAAAGAAAATCACAACCTACATACTCCCAGCGTCTGGAAATACATCCATTTCTCCGACAAGTATTTCCGGACGGAGGCGGTAGATCACAACAGAAGGTGGATACTGGCTTCTCCTAGTCCTAGGTCGATGGAACATATATACCTTATGGGGGAAATTAAAAAGACTGTTCACAAATTGTTGCTTATCCACAGGCAGTATTTACACCTAATACATTAAGTTCACAAAAGTATTATGTTCTTCAAAAAAATGTCCACAAAACATTCTGTTCTTTAAAGAAAAAATTCACAAAATCATCCCATGAGAAGATTGCACATAACATTCACGCTGAAAGCAACACATCTGAGACATAGGAAAGCAATAGGAGTAGTATTAAACCAAGTGAATTAATCATAACACTCACCACTCTGACCAGTGACCATCATCATATGCCTATAGCTTCAAGCTCTCCAGGTACCTCCTGCCTTCCAGCTTCGCCGCGAAGTATCCCTTGGTGAAGTCAAGGCCATCGACCGTCTTGTAGCGTGCGTCGCCCAGCTGCTGAAACGGGCCGATCGTGCAGGGAAGGTGCACGCTGTGGAACGCCGCAATGGTGATCCTCTCCTTGTCGGGGTTAACCACCGCCCGGTGCTCGATGCTCCTGTACTTGCCATTGCTGAGGATCTGTTTGAAACCAATGGCAATTTCTCAGTGTTTTATTTCAACAAGCTTAACAGACGGGCAGCTGACGACTTGAAGTGATCATACTATTTGCAGATTAAACAGATCAGATACCAAGTATACTTGGCTAGGAACACACACCTCGAGGACGTCGCCGATGTTAACGACGAGAGCTCCGGGCAGGGCGTCCACGGAGAACCATTCCCCATCCTTCCTGATCTGCAGTCCTTGCACATCGTTGGCATGGAGGAGCAGGGTCATGCCGACGCCGTCGGTGTGCGGCGAGAGGCCCAGCACCTTGCCGGCCTGACGGCAGGGAGGGTAGTAGTTGATCCTCACGCACTGGGGCAGGCCGTTGAAGGTGCCAAGGAGCGCCTCCTGGTCAATTCCCAGGTCCTTGGCCATGAACCTGAACAGCTGTTCGGCTACACTTGCTAGCTCCGTCGTGTACTTGTCAAGCGTGTCCCTGGGGATCAGGATGAGCACAGCAACAGGGATCAAAAAGATGGTTGAATCATTCCGGTTCATGTCACCTGAAGGTGGAAGGAGGGATCTAGTTGACGAAACAGAGAAGCATTTCATTTTCACCTGAAGGTGGAGGGCTTGGCAGGCCAGAAGTCCAGGCACCGCTCCTGGGCGGGCCTGGTGGCGAGGAACAGCAGGTCCACCCAGTCCAGCTTCTGCTCCTCGGAGAAGACGAAGTGGTGGCCGAAGCCCTGCATGCCGTTGGGCGGGATCGCCACGGCCGACTTCTCCTCCAGGGGAAGGCCGAAGAACTCGGCGACGTCGGCCTTCGTCCGCCGCAGCAGCCCCCCGTCCACGCCATGGTTCAGGAGCTGCAGGGGAAGAAATAAAACATCAAAAGCCTCCAACGATTTCTCTGCTTGCTGCCTGATGACATGACATGAATCGTGGAATGGTGTTGTTGCAGACCTGGAAGAACCCCCAGTGCTCGCAGGCGGATCCAAGCTTAGCCGACTCCTCCGCCGAGAACTCGGGGTCGAGCAGCCTGGACATGTCGATCGTCGGCAGAGCATGACGCCCGGCATCGGCGGCGACGGGATCGGCATCGATCTCCGGCCTGATATACCTCTCGGGGACCACGCCGGAGTCATGGACGGTCTCTGCGAGGGCCTGCACGCTCTCTTCATGGCCCGTGAACTCCACCTTCATCTTGTCGAAGGACTCTGCCATCCTTCCTTTGGTCCAACTAGCTTTGCTGGTGATCAATGGCTATGAGCGTCCGATAGCTGAGATCTAGGCAGGCGAAGGCGATTCAGACAAGCATTCTTCAACACGAGAGTCAACGTTCCACTCCAATTGCATACTCGTTTTTTGTTTTGGAAGAGCGCAACTTGATATAACATGCTCCCTCCGTCCGGAAATACTTCCATAAAAATGAATAAAATGGATGGATCTATAATTAAAATTAGTCTAGATACAACCATTTCTAAGATATTTATGTACGGAGGCAGTACTTACGCAACATGAAAGCTCATTATTAGGTAACAGAAAGTCAAGCCCCGGAAAACAGGTTTTAGCAGCCGCCATTAGCATATATTAGTGTCCAAATACTAGTCTAATATGCAATATAGAGAGCTGTCCATGTCTACAACATCTACTGCCGAGGGAATGGTTTGATCTAGTGCTGTCAACGATGAGCAGGTAGTTTATTTTTCACTGAAAAAATCAGCAGGCAGTTTGTTGCTTCACGATTCACTGATTTCCTATACGATTCTTGGCTATAAAGGTCAACAATCATAGAAAGCTTGCACCTTCATGATCACTGAATTCATTGTACGTTTGGTGTCTGTTCCTTGGCAACAAAGTTTGACTCATCGAAGTGATACCCTGTGCCATATGTTATAACCAACAAAGTGTAAGCATGAAAAACGCAATTCTCCCTACAGATAGGGTGTAACAGCCGCGAAACACACCAGTGCACACATAAGGCAGACACAGCAAAAGAAGCACGGTTGTCACATCAAGGTCAAAGCATTCACTGGAACCAAAGAGCACCAGTCGATCATTCCAACATGGGGCTGGTACTCGAGAGAAGGTAAAGTACAACCGTTGATGAGTAAGTTTAAGCCAGACCCCGTCCTTCTCCTTGGCACTGTATCCATACAGATTAAACGGAGGGTTTGGGGGTGATTAATGGCTAATCCTACGACACAATAATACTGTCCAGTGCAATAGAGAGAAAAGACACTAACTTAAGCTAGTTTTATAGTACATCCACACACACCAGCTCCAAAAGCCTTCACTCAAATCCTATCCCCTTTTGCTTCCATACTCGGCAAGCTACCGATATGTACAAACACGCCATGGTTGTCTCACCAAAACAGCGTCTCGATTGCCTTGAATTAGCCATGGGCTTTTCCTGTTTCCACAAGGTTACCGAAACGGATTGACAAGCACAGGATCAGAAATGACACCAATAAATGAAGTTCCGGAAACAACGAAAAGAGAAGAGTCAGTTACCTCTTGAGGCAGAAGTAGCACTCCTGAAATTAGTCCTAGGGAGTTTTTCGCCAGTAATTTTGGAGGCTATAAGAGAACTCTGCAGGCCCTCGAGCAACTGCATTACAGAAAACAGCAAGACTAAGTTAGCAGATGTATCAAACTCCGTAAAACAAGTGTATGTAGAGGTTCTGCAGCAAGTTCAGACATGTAACAAGCACACAATGGGGAAAAACAATCACATCGCTCAGATTTATTCTAAAGGGAGCAACACTAGTATAGAAACTCATAACAGTAATGAGACTTCTGACAAAAGTCTAGAATGACTACAACGATACTGAAAGGCTCAAAAGTAGCAAGCTATAGCTATATTATGCACCGCAAGGACATACTACCAATATTCAGTGACGGAAAGTAGTACAACTACAGTATAAATTTAGTGCCAACTTAAGGACAGTTCCAGTAGTTACCCGTGAGGTTGGTTGAATCCGGCGGTTTGACCTTCGGGGTTCAGCAGAATCTGAGCTAGTCTTGGCTGAAACGTCAGGAGTTTTCAGCACCCTCCTGTTCACGTTACTATCCTTACTATCCGCAGAAGGAACGAATTTCCTTTTAGCTCGATTAGCAGCGATTGGATTCTTCTTGACAGCAGGAATGGTTGGTGTGGCTTGTAAACGTGATTCCAGAATAGAAGCATCTTCAGTTCTAAGATCAGTGGCATGAGCCAAATTATTCTTTTCTACAGTTGGGTTCACAGGGTTGGAAGAGCTTGTCGTACTTGCCGCAAAAGCAAAAGTACTTTCAAGAGCACTAGAGCTTGGGACAGGAGTGGATAAAGGATCCTCGCCAGGAACACCGTTAGTTGATGTTGTCTGAGGCTTGGCAGATTTAAGTCCTCTGGATCGCATGTCACTTGCCCTCTTGGCTCTCTGGTCGAGTTTTAGGGTACTTTCCCGTGGTCTTGGCACCTGTGGCACTGGATGTTTTGCATATCTGGTAGATGCACTACCCTCAGAAATCCTATCAGATTGATCGCCAACATAATGTTTGCTTACATCCATAAACTTCTTCTTCTTTCCAGGTTTTGGAACACCGAAGACCTTTGTTCCTTCCTTCTGCAGTCCAGGTCGCCTGGTGGTTTTAATCTCAGTTGCACCTTTTCCAATGTTAAAAAGCACGTCCCTATCAGATAAAGCCAGTGGCTTTGGCTCATCTGGTTTTACTACAGTGTTAGTGCTCTTCTTGTCTTTGGCAGGGGGACGTGCTTCTCCAGCAGTGGGCAAAGGATCGCTCACTACAGTGTTAGTGCTCTTCTTGTCTTTGGTAGGGGGACGTGCTTCTCCAACAGTAGGCACAGGGTCGCTCACTACAGTGTTAGTGCTCTTCTTGTCTTTAGAAGGGGGACGTGCTTCTCCAACAGTAGGCACAGGATCGTTCACTGCTGTCCGCTGGCGTTTCTCATATGGAGAATCACCCTGTACCCAAAAATATTGTTATTCAAATATAATTGTGCAGAGGTAATATTTAGCGCATTCCATACAAATAAAATGCACTCCATCCAATGCAGAACGAGGTGTGGCGTATTTGATTGTCCAAATATAAGTTCTAACCTTAAATTATGTATTTCTAGTTAAAAGATGAGATCATAAGAACTTTTTGAGACGAATCCAGTAGTATCAAATTTGAGTAAAAATTCAGTATTAAAGTACTTTTGGATTAATTCTTGGACAAAGCTTAAATTTGGGTAGTCAAAATTGCGAGCAAGTGTAGAATATAGAAGGAACCTTATTTGATTTATCTTTCCTCTCTCGTGCACGGGACCACTCTGTCCATTCACCATCCTGCCAAACAAGTGATGGACGAAGATTCCAAGCATCAAGGACTAAGGAATCACCAGCTGAAAATACATGATCAAGACAATAAGGACGGTTAAAGAATCATCTATTGAAGAACTTTTCCCATTAATAAATGAAAATCCGCAGGTCAAACTGGAAACCTAAAGCCAAAGATCAATGCTAGGTTAGGAACAATCAAATTATGATGACATCAATTTCAGTTCAGATATGTTGTGGCTGCTCCACTCAGTTGATTGGAAGCATTCATTTTGTACAAACTATTGTAATAAATTATTTCTAACTTGAAACATGCACTTGGCAACAAAACTCAGAATAAGAACAATACCATAAAGGATGAGATGGACAATCATGCTAATGTTACCTGAAAACTGCACAACGAACTTTGTGTCACCAAATTCACCATTCTGAGAAATGACTCCCTCCCGCCAACTGTGGAAAGAAACAAGCTTCAGATCAATAAGTGATAAAAAAAAGAGAATACTAGTATCTCACTCAACCTACTAGCAGAACACTGCTGGCACCAGAATGAACCTATAACAGGAAATAAGACAGTCTAGAATTGCTCTAAAATTCATTTTAGATGTATATACTTCTGAAATACTGCTTCTTCGCAGTTTTCCAGTCCAAAATACTAAATAGGGCTACCACCACAGCATTGAGCAGAAACACCATCAGTGGATATGCAAATCTACAGCCTATATGCTGCTATCTTCCTGCTTCCGGCATTTACCCATGAAAGAGCAGCATGTAAGAACACTGAATGGCATACCTATTTTTTATCCATGCATCCACGTGATCACCAATAGCCCAAGAATAATTTCCTGCTGTGTCCCTACGGCGCTTTCTAGTACCTTTCAAATTAGATATAGTAGCAGGATGGGCAAGACGTATGTGAGGTGCCTTCTCCCCCTCCTGCTTCAGTGACACCCATTCCTTGGAAAGACCAGTACCTAAAAAAAGATCAGCCAATCCCACAGCCTGATTAGCATAACAACCAACACTTATTTTGGTGTAGCTTGAGGATAATCAAAGAGTGCAAAGAATGCGTGCCTAATGGAAAAATTAAGGTGCAGATATGAATAGAACAATCGGTACTAACCTTCACCGTGGGCTTCATAGTTGATGCATGCACTATCTTCATTTATATCAAGGACTTTCGCAGAAAACCAAGCTGCTCTAGAACCACCCTCAGCAGCAAAAACCTGACATAAAAATGGAATAATACAATATAAGGTTAGAAAAAAGCAAAGCTGACAAAAAAAATATTTAATACCAAACATGAAAAAAAATAGAGTACATCGCAGTCGTTAGCCGCTTAATCCCATGAAAAATATTAATAGATTAGTCATAAGTACTCCCTCCGTTCCAAATCAAGTTATACCTTTGTCCTAGGTTTAACATCTTAAGTTTGACCAAGTCTACAGAAAGATATAACACCATCTACAACACCAAATTTTGAGTCCTGTAGATATTAGCACATTATTCTGTAGACATGGTCAAATAGAGAAGTTTTACTTGGATATAGCTAGACCTTCAAATAATTTGGAACAGAGGGCGTACTTATTATTATTTGTAACAAATGTCATTAGAAAAAAAATCAAAGGTGTATATTGAAATTTATAAATAGATGCAGTCATGGAGGATAGATGCATCGCAAGGAATAATGGAAGGTACTCGCTTCGTTCCAAAATATAAGGTGCATAAATTTTCGTATAAGTCAAACATTTCTACATTTGACCAAAATTTTACGAAAAAATATCAACATCTACAATGCCAAATAAATTAAATATGAAAATACTTTTCATGATGGACCTAATGATGCAAATTTGACATTGTAGGTATTAATAATTTTCTCTAAAAACTTGGTCAAACATGCATAAGTTTGAAAAAAAATAATACATCTTATATTTTGGAACGGGGGGAGTATATTTTAGCTTCAAAAATGTCCACAAAGCAGATTATCATCTTAGTCATGTCAAAAGGGGGAAATATATCCAGACAAAAAGAATCAACTCACCTCAACAAGAGATCCTTTTCCAATGCCATTCCAAATTATGCTTGGTGCTGTATCAGTTGTGTTGCCATTGAGTGGGCCAGCAGTGGGATTATCTTCAATCCCATTCCCTACATGAGCCAAACAAACAAAAATCAGCTGGAGGTGAACATCGATCACAACATACCAAAAGGTACTTGTGGCTTTACCTGAGGGCATCTTATCTGGCTGCAAACTTTTGGCACTGGAAGATGGCTCCAAGTTCTGTATTGCTTGATCATATTTAGCTTTGCTATCATGCTTTTTGCCAGAATTATTAGTAGGTATCTCCAATTCTTCTGTTACTGCATTCTCACTGGTGTTACCAGTCTTCATATTCTTCACTCTATCAGACTTCCAGTAGCCATCGGGACCAGCTTCCAACAGCTCACTTAGAGTAAAAGGCAGAGGCTCACCCATCCCTATGATTGTTCCTGCTTTGAACACAGCCTCTGCAGCAAGCTCTGCAGCTTTAAGTATAGCATCTAAGTTTTCTGCACGTTTTGCAGCTGCAGATGCCTCTTCAACCCTTTTTCTAGCAACCTCCCGTGCCACCGAAATGGTGGAACCTGGGGCATTAGCGCTGTCCTTTATTTTCCATGATGATTTGGGCGTCAAACTTGACACACTTGCCATATTATTTACATCAACTTCACCAGTGTCACGCTTCTGCAAGGAATTAGCAGATCTCATAGAGCCAAGGGCTTCTTCTGCCATCATTTTTGCCTGCAATGCAGCCACCGACGCCATTTTAGCAGCTTCTGCAGCAGCCTTCGCAACAGAAACTGCTGCAGAAGCAGCAGCAGCTGCTGAAGTAAGCTTTTGTTCTACTTCTGCAGGTAATTTGCTCCTTGAGTTTGTGGATAAGTGGTTCCACACACCTTCACTGTGCCTCAGTGCCTCCTCAGAGTACATGCTTGCACCTTTGGCTTGGTCCATAGATTGGTCCACTGCACCACTGATCTGTTCTGAAAAGATTATTCTTTGCTCAGCACCCTTACCACCCAGGTAGTTAGGCACAGATGTGATCAAACTTGAGTTAGGAACAAGCCGGCTACCCAGAACATTACTTGGAGAACGAGTAGATAAGGTGAAGCCTGGTGTCTGCTCAGTGGCAGGAATAACAGATGCAATGTCTGTTTC
The DNA here is from genome assembly GCA_032464435.1 of Aegilops umbellulata. Taxonomy (NCBI): domain Eukaryota; kingdom Viridiplantae; phylum Streptophyta; class Magnoliopsida; order Poales; family Poaceae; genus Aegilops; species Aegilops umbellulata. Next base: position 364,180,769 of record CP136054.1, on the reverse strand, counting down.
GAGCTGGGATGATGCAATGTCCGTTTTGAGCAGAGAGGAAGCAATGTCAGGTTGCTGTTCTTGACTTGCTGAAGCTTTCTTTCTTTTTCTTGGCTTTGGTGATGCAGCTCCAGCTCTATTACGCTTAGAAGCCGGTGTCTTCTGTTTCTCCTCCTGTACAACTGCTAATGGAGAAGCAACAGTAGAAGATGCCTGACTGGGAAGAAATAGACCAGGCGTAATAGCTTGTGAAATGGATATAGTTTTACTAGATCCTTTTGCAGATTCACTTGAAGGCACAGTTGGTTGCATTGATGAATCAAATATTAAGTTTTGTGGTGGAGCCAGCCAAGGTGCAGCACGTGTACCATGGCTCTGAGGAAACCAGGATGCAACAGCAGAAGTAGGCTGCCTTGTCTGTGAATTATATGCGAATACTGGTGATACAGCCTGACTAAAATCCAGATGGGAACCTCGTTGCAGGTTCAATGTAGAACTACCAAGCGGTGACATGTTGAAAGTTGGTGAGTGCAGAGTTACAGCAGTATGTGCTGGCAACACAGCTTTGCCACCTTTTTTGCTAGCTGGTGAAGTTTTACCTGCTGTACCCTTACTGGCTTTTTCAGCCACATTGCTGCCTGCAGATTCATGTGCTCAGGAATTTAAAAATATATGTATGTACAGTATATAGTGTAATCATTGTATCGCATATTTACCTATACGTGAGCTTGTAGGAGTTTCCAAGCCAGCTACGGGTGACTTCTGATTCTGAAATATCTTAACAGCAACTCGCCAGACTGCCTCCCAGGCAGGTTGGCCGCCACCTACTGTATGTTAATGCGAAAATTTATGAGACAATGCAAACAAGGAAAAATCCGCAAAAAAGAAGGAAAAATAGAGGACTTCCATCTATGAAACAACACACACCAGGTTCTCCAAAAGCTGACACCATGTAAGCCTCTGCTGGTGGTATTCCTTGACTGCAGAAAGAAAATTAAGTTCCATAATCCATACATTTCTAATTACACAAGCAACACATATGTAAAAGAGTTCTAACTTACATAAGAGCACCATAAACAAATATCTGTGCACGTAGCTGCACATGTTGTAAATCTGTGAAAGGTTGATGCGCTAGAGCTGCACAAGAAACTGATGTATTCAAGACAGGTAATAGAGATATCTGAACTGTCTGAATATAGGAGATTTGCCTACCACTGCTCTCGGGAGTTGGATGTTGTTGTGGCTGCTCTAGCGGTGCACTTTTAGTTTCAGTACTATGACCAATATGCGAGCTGCTAGAGAGCACCCCAACACTTTCAACCACTTTGTTCCCTGATTGTTGTTCTTTCCCAGTATCCAGAACAGCCGTTTTCTTACTCACTTCACTGGTGTGCTTCAACACATTTCCAGGAGTCCCAGGTTTATGGATTTCTGAGTTTACCTAAAAATTAGGAAATAGTAAACAAATTACGATAATGAATCACGCCAATGTCACAGCTAAGGTGTGATGTTTAAGCTTCAAACAGTTTGTCCTAGCTAATGTAAGTCTACTGTGTGGTATGTAAGCATCAAGCTCATGCAAAGAGAGAGAGAGAGAGAGACCTCGGTACTTAGAGCAGCTTTAGATCTAGGAAAAGGGCTCCAAGCAGGACGATGAACTTTCTCAGACACTTTTGGTGGATCTCCGACCTCAAATGAGAAACTTCGATCATCTCCCGTTGTATTTGTCTCCTCAGAAGTAAGACTATGTTTTATATTTCTGGCAGAGCAATCTTCTGAACTAGGGGAAGCGCCAGCTGAGGCTGTAGGGTCTTTTTTATCCTCGGTTTGTTCAGTTAGGTTGCTATGAAGCACAGCGATACCCTCCTGCCCACCTTCTTGGAGACAGGGTTCTGTGCAACTAATCACTGTAGGGGAACCGCATGTAGCATCATTACAGCTTCCTTCGTTATCTGTAGCCAAAAGAATATGTCACTTTGCATCCATTTGAATTTCTCTGCTGCTTGTGTTAGAACATGCATACTACTCATAACAGAATGAAGACAACCAAGTGTACTTAATCACCTATAGTGGAGCTTAAATTTGTAAAACGTATCGAAGTCAAGTGCAAGGATTAAATTTAAAGAATGCTCCAAAGTTCCATGCATGCCATTTAGAAATACATTATGCATCTGGAACATAACGGAGCAAGAATTAAATGTGCAAACTTGAGGGGGGAAACGGTTTGCACTTCAACTTTAAGGGAAAAGTATAAAGCATGCTTAGAAAATATTTGCTTTGTAGAAAGAATGTTTCTTCTAAAAGAAGCAGTGACACACTGCTCTTCTTGAGGAAAACTGCATCACTAGTATTATGCTAGCACAAACAACTAACCTTTTATATGCACATTTAAATCATCATTTGCATTTGAAGGAGTTTCTATGATGGTTTGTGCACCCTTGCCAGATGAGACATCCAAGGAGGAGGCAGTAGCTAAATTTCCTTGATGCTCAGATTGTACAGAAGATCCACCAATCTGACATTTCTGTGGATGAGAAATTTCTTGGTCTTCAGATTGTAATGGTCTGTCAACCTGGCAATCCTCTGTATGAGCATCTGGATGATCACCTGAATGAATCCCAACTTTGTCAGTTTCAAAAGAAAACCTGCTTAAGTGGAATACATATTGCTAATAAATACATGGCTGGTAGAAGGAAAGAAAAAGACGAGTCACCTGATTTATCCTGACTTTGAATCGTGGTCAAACTACCCAAAGAAGTAGCCAGCCCTTCGCCCTGTGGATTTTTTGCGACAGGAACGGTACCACTACTACAAATAGAATTGATGTCAGAGTTCACCGACATTGCTGACTTCTTCGCCGATGACTCAGAAACAGGTGCTACATTGTGGCCTCCAACTTCTGAAGAAGAATTAGCACCTTTATCAACTGCATCCACATGATTTATTGAGGAAATCGTCGAATCATTTCCTTCAAGCACACCAGCAGGAGAACCATCGGATGGAACACCTCCTGAACAGTCAGGTTTATCCATTGATTTATTGGATGTATCAGCAACCGTGGTAGAAATTATATCGCTGCTTAAATTGCTTAGAGGTGCTATCTCTTTTTCCTGAGGCCCAGAATTAGTTCCAGGCTCATCTTCTAAAACAGGCGTATCATCTTCCTTGACTGGCCCCTCATGATTTACTGAGGAAACGTTTGGACCATCAAATAAACCAGCTGAAGAATTGACAGGTGCAACATGCCCTGATGATTCAAACTCATCTTTTGATGTACCAGTAAGACGTCTATCATTTCCATCATGAGCAGCTTCTACCAAGCATTCAAAATCCCCTGAAACCGCTGAGCTTTCCTCCCTACCTGATTGTTCTTCTGAAACAACACTTTGTAGATTATCAACAGAATCTTGATGCTGCTCTAGCACTTCAACGTCATTGCTGATATTTGTATCATCCATAACAACATTTTTTAGATTATCAACAGATTCTTGATGCTGCTCCGGCACTCCATGTTTTGAGACATCAACAACTGTATCTTCCACTCCATCACTTTCCGTTTCTTCTGGAGCTGCAGTGACAGGGGCAGGCTGTTTTCCATCTGGAGACTGAATCAACTCGCTACTTTCGGTTGACAAGGGAGTGACGGGATGAGGATTAGAATTATTCAAATCTGACTGGTTTTGACAAGATTTAGCAGAACTGGGTTCTTCGCCAATGCTGAAGTTCTTAATGACAGGTTTTTTGTGCGCGTCCACTAAAATTTTATGGCCTTCTGCCCCATGCTCTACTTGTGAAAGGGATGGTTGAAGTGAATCACTGGCACTCTTGCAAGTGTCATCGTTCATTTGCAGCATCTTAACCGGATTTGTGATGGCCTCCAATAATCCATCAGAGCTTTCTGTCAATTTTTGCAATTCATGCATTCCTCCTTCAAGTTTATTTGCGTGCATATGATTGCCTTGCTCGAAGTGATATGAGTCGGTGGAGTATATGTTCTGAATTCGAGCTAACTCCGAGAAGGCTTCGTTGCTCAACTTATCGGAATCAACTCCAGCTGAGTGTATGTTGAGATTGTCCAAAGAATCACCATCATGCACCACCTTAAAATAGTTGTCAACAGCTGGACAGCCTTCTGGTGTGTTTTGAGAAGCGGAAGACAGCTTCTCACTCACAATGCACTTCTCAGAAACAGAATCCAACATATAGTTCGACTTCCTGCCTGATAAAGTTGAAGGCATGGCATGTTCAGCTTTCTCAACCATTGAGAAAGGTGCAATATCTTCAAACTGAGGTTGACTTGAAGGATCTTCTCGCATTCTAGAACGAGTGCCCTGGGACATGTCATTCTCAGTCGGCACCACAATGCTATCTGATGTAGAGTCACTAGAGTTAGGTTGCATGTTGGATGGACCAATTTGACTGTCCATGCCACTTAACTGCTGATGCACATTATCATTCATGTTACCGGTCATCTCATTTTCTCCCACTGACTTCAACAACATTTCCACACACTCAGTGGATGTTGCCTCTGACCAGACATAGTTACTCCTAGATATGGAGCAAGATTCAGCGGCGCTAGAACTAAAACCAACAACACTACTTCCAGTGGACAGCACCTCAATCCAACTATTATCGTGCCCTCCTACACTGAAAAATCCTTCAGAGTCTGTTAAATTGCCAAATCTGAGATGGCCCTGTAGTTGGTCGTCAGTATCAAGTTTCGGCAGTGCAAATGGCCGCAAACTTGATGGGGATTTACTGTTGTCTTCACCAGCTAGTTGAAAATTTCGGCTCTGGAAATCAGTATCATCATAATCCATGGGTGTTTGTCTGCAAGATAAACAAACTTAAAATTTATATAGAAATGGAAGTTCCAACATTTCAATGACGAAAGTAAAGTGTGAGCAGGAAACGTTGGAGCAAGCTAGGCATTTGGTAGATGGTTTACACATGTCTCCAGTTCATGCATAAGCATAACTACATAAATCATCGGTCTTCAGATGGGTGATCAAACATTACAGGCCTAATAACCTGCTTAATAGGAGCGAAAGGCCAGAATCTTAGCCAATTATAGGAGGCCACAACCACTTGCCTCCCCATGAGTCTCGCATAAAACTGCAGTGAACAGCTAATCGTGATGACCTTATGAGCATCAGCCCATTTTTAAGCTCCACATAATAAAGCACGCGAAATGGACCAAATACTAATTCTGCATGACATATGCCGTACCAGCAAATCATCCTCTGCTGGCTAAAAGCCTAATATCGAATCGCTAGTGCAGGAACCCAAAGCCGCAGTTGGCCACAGCTGGACACAGTAAACCCGACACTCACGGACTGTCACTCGATGCTACTCCAAAACCCTAATTTCCGATACCTGGAAATGAACTTGAAACCAGCCCGCCAAAAGCATCCAAAACACGAAGCGTCCCAGTTCAGGCGCCACCCAAAACCCTAGCTCGCCCGGCCAGGCGCTACCCCGGAGCAATTCCCGACGCGAGCACACTGCACCCGTCAGCCACAAGCGGTAAATGGAAGGGGGGGGGGGGGGGAGGGGGAGATACCGAGGTGATGTCGCTGGAGCTTCTAGCACCCGCCATACGTGAGTGGGGTGGTCGGAACCCTAGATCCTGCGGGGCGGCGGCTGCTGCTCATACCCCGGCGCCCGGCGCCGGAAGAACCGTGCCTACTGCTTCGGCGGCGGCGGCGACACCTCACGGGGGGGAAGACGGCTGCGGGGGCGGTCGGCGGCGGGGCGAGGGCGGCGGAGGAGGCGATGAGGCGGGGGCGGAGTGGGGTTTGTAGCTTTGTGGTTTGGCTGCACGGAGCACCACGCCAGTCGCGAACCAGGCACAAGCCAGTCAGTCGGCCACCGCACACTGAGGGGAGGAGAGAAGAGGGGGCGCGGGTGCGGGCTGGGGTTGGATCGGGTTAGGGGTCTTGTTGCGGCGTTTGGGTTTGGTTTGTGACGAGACTTTCGCCTGTCGCGACGTCTGGTTGGGTTGGATAGTGGGGAGTGCAAGGGGGGGGGGGGGGGCGCCACCATGGACTTGGCCCGTGGACCACCTGTGACTCTGTTTTTTCTTTTTTGAGGGGACCACCTGTGACTCTGTTGGTGGTAGACTAGTAGTGGTGGTAGAGGTGTCGATGCGTAGTGGGGTCATGTGTGAAAGCCTTCTCTTGTGGCGTGCAGGTTTTCAGATCTGAAAAAATGTGATTTTTACGAAGGAAACACTAATAAAACTGTAAAATGTTGAAATAAAATGAATAATCTATTCTCATGGTAATGCCGCGGACACCAAATCCGGCCCCTCAGATGCTGGCAAACGCAACCGGGCACGTCCGCGTGCAGTGACCGATCACACCTCATACTTTCTCCAATGCATCCGCGGACCTCATATTTCATCCCTCAAATCCATACAAAACATGCAAAATAAATCCTATGTAGTACGCAAATCACACTACCCCTACGCTTCGTCGTCAGACATGCCCATGATCCCCGTGTCGGGCGCCAAGTAGATTGGCGCATAAGAGGGCTTCGTCTCCTCCTCCTCATCCATATAGGCAAGCATCTCGTCGACGTCTGTTTCCTGCTCCGCCTAGAGGATACGTAGTTGGCCTCCGCCTCCGCCTCCGACTGAAAGGAATCGAGGATTGTTCGCTGCTTCACCTACAGATCTGTGTTGGCCGCGTCGACCCGTGCTCCTCCTACTCCTCGTCCTTCTATGTGTCCTCCTCATCCTCTTCCTGCTCCACGTCCTCATCCAGATCCACCACGTCGGGAGGTATCTCCACGGCGATTCATGCTTCACGCCTTGCCCGGATCTGCTCAAGGAGCTGCAGCCGACGCTCTGGCGTTACATAAGGATAACTCCTGACCCGTCGGCATGGTGGCATGGCTACTTGATTGTGGTGGCGGCGGGCGAGTGAAATGTGGAGGTGGAAGACAATTGGAAAGTGGTGGCGGCGGACGGGAGGGGAGGAAATGTGGATGGGTAAGGTTTCGGTGCCGGCGTCCATCTTAAATAGCCGGGCTAGGGGCCTTGTGCGGCGCGCCGGAGCGCCGACACGTGGCGCTGTCAGTCCATCGCAGGAGACGAGCTTCGGACCGCTGGTTTTCGGAGTGCTTTCGTGGAGGACCCGCACGTTAGTCCTGCGTGACAGAGGCGCTTGGTCGCGTCCGTGCCTCACCATATCCGCCCCAAATTTGGGCTAGCCATGAGGGTGCCTCAAACAGGCCTCAAATGCCCGGGCTGACTGGAGAGGCACCCATCAGGGATGTTTTTTTGCCGGTCAGTGATCGGACCGTCCGCCTAGTCTTTTGTGGGGGTTTGAGGCATCCAGCTGCAGATGCTCTAAGATCATGCAAATTTACGACAACTCATTTACATGTTTTTCTTTGTCATTGTATTGCCAACTAAGTGTGTGGTGCACCCTTACCTTTGCCACGTCCCAGCATTCGCGAACCTATTGCACGATACTCCCCTACCCCTTAAATACATATGAACAATGTGAGTTGTGTCATAACCAACGAATCATATGGGGAGGGACTGCGAACCAACCTGTGGTTGGATGGTTAGAGGTACAGTGGTATCCACAACCCACGAGGGTTCAATTCCTGGTGCTCGCATTATTCTTGAATTTATTTCAAGATTTTTGACGATGCGCTTTCAGTGAGAGGAAACGTTTCCGTAGACGACGAGGTGCCCACGGTGACTTCGTAAATCTCAAGATGATATACTGGCTCAGTCTCTCAAAGATGCTCATAGGGATAGGGTGTGTGTGTATGCGTTCATACGTTGGTTCACGTAAACCATGGGCTTTATTTCAGGATTTTCGCCGATGCGCATTTAGTGGGAGAAGACATTTCTGTCGACTGTGAGGTGCCTACAGTGATTTCATAAAATTTCAAGATAATATGCCAGCTCAGTCTTTCGAAAGTGCTCATAGGGGATAGTGTGTGCATGTGTGCGTTCATAAGGATGACTGTATGTGCGTATATATATGAGTGCTTGCGTTTGTACTGTATTTTAAGACAGCCCGCGATTTACATTATTTATAAGTTGAATGTGCATACCTGTATGTTCCCATCACCACCTAGCTGAACTTCTTGTAATGTGACATAGCCATCGAGACTACTCACCGTGTGAGTTTTTTTTTTAACCGGGCTATCCGACTTTCCATTACTTAGAACGGAAATACCAATATCTGTTACAGAAAAGAGTCTAAGAACAGGGAGAGGGGGAGAGCGAGTTCAACGCACTGCTATAAAACCCGCCGCACTCGCTCGCCATCGAAACGAGTGCTATGGGGCGAAAACCTGAGCAGCACCAGCACATCACTAGCCCTATTACAAAACAGGATGGAAACCATCATAGAACAAGGATAAACAGTTTTTAAGGCTATCACTATGAAGCCATCCGACGAACAGCTATCAAAAGAACGTCGCGTATCAAGTTCTGCATCTTCACTTTCCACCCTTGGACGTGTCACATGCGCTCGTCAACAGCAGGGTCCCGTTGCGGATCATCTCTGCACCCGCTCGAAGTTGCTTAACGTCGTCTCCAGCCTGTAGACCTGCCCAATACAAGAGAAAAGAAACCACCATAAAAACATTCTCAAAAGGAGATTTGATCATCTTTTTCTCAAAGGTAGCTTTGTTTCGAGCCAGCCAGATGGACCAAGTGACTGCCCCGGCGCCATGTATAGAAAGAATCATATCCTGGCAGGAAGGAATGACACCAAACAAAGAACTGTCAGTAATTACGAGGACACAAGTCTGTCCCGAGAGTGACCCCAATCAATCGCCAGGCAACTTTAGCAACATGGCAGTCAAAGAACAAGTGTTGAGATGTTTCAATTTGTGGGCAGAAGGAACACACAGGGTTCCGAGGCCATTTACGCTGGCGCATCACTTGCCTAGTGAGCACCGCATCTTGAGAGAGTTGCCAAAGAAAAATATGGATCTTAAGAGGGAATTTGGCTTTCCAAATCCATTTGTAATTGCACCCACTGAGAGGTTTTTCTAGCCATTTGTACATGGACTTATTAGTAAATTTACTTTTTTTGTTCAGGCCCAAGTAAACTGAGTCTCTGTCGCCTGACAGATTCATATTATGAACACAGTCTCTCAGCTTCGACCATTGTTCTGTTAACTCGTTGTCAAGTCTTCTGCGAAAGAAGTCAGTGCAGACCACAAACTCCAATTTATCCATAGTGCAGTCCTGTTCTACACAAATGTTGAACATACGAGGGAATTGGTCCATGAATGGGAGCAGCCCATTGATAGAATCTTTCCATAATCGAGTCAGGTTGCCAGATCCTGTATGGATCTTCCTGCCAATCATATATAACTCCTTGATTTTTAGAAGATTTTTCCAGCAAGGTGAGTCAGTGAAATAGGGCCCGACAGTCGCAACTGTCTGATTACGCAAATATCTAGCTTTCACAATATCTTGCCAAATCCCTTTCTGAGTATCAAGCTTCCACTACCACTTGAGCATAAGGCTGATGTTTTGTTTGCGTAAGTCTCTAATGCCCATGCCACCCTTATCTTTGGACCGGCAAATTGTGTTCCATCTGACCAGATGGTATCGACGTTTCTTATTGCATCCCTGCCAGAAAAATCTCCTCCTATGTTTATCTAGTTTTTCAACAAAGGTCTTGTTCATCAGCCACATGGACATGTGGTAAAGGGAGAGTTGAGTGACTACCGAGTCCAACAGAGTGTGTCTCCCTCCCATGGAGGCAGCATTACCAACCCAAGCATCAAATCTAACAAGATATTTATCAACAATGAACTCCCAGTCTGAGTTCCTGAGAGTAGTAAAACTTACAGGCATCCCTAAGTACTTAAGAGGGAAATGACCTATATCATAGTTAAAAAGCTCTGTATATGCCTTATTAATTTGATCATCTCCCCCAACTGTCAGAATCTCGCTCTTATGAAAATTAATTTTGAGTCTGGACATCATTCCAAAGGTGTACATGAGAAGCTTTAGATTCACAGCTTTTTCCATATCATGTTCCAAACAGATGATCGTGCCATCCGCATATTGTAAGACCGCGACTCCATTGGGAATCAAGTCAGGGGCCAAACCCATAATAAGATTATTTCTCTACGCATTTTGTATCATGTTTGTCAGGCACTCAACAGCAAGATTGAATAGGGAAGGCAAGTGGGGGTCCCCCTGACGTACCCCTTTAGCACTCTGGAAGTATGGTCCCACACAATTGTTGAGCTTGATGCTAACGGTGCCATTGCGGAGGATCTGCTCGACCCAACTGCACCATTTTTGATCAAAACCTCGAAGCTTGTGGCACTCTAGCAAGAAATCCCAGTTAACTTTGTCGTACGCTTTTTCGAAATGTAGTTTAAGAACCACCCCAACCCTTTTTTGACATGGGTGTAGTTGAGGAGTTCATGGAGAGCTAGCACCCCATCCATAATACTTCTGCCTTTCACAAAAGCATTTTGGGTGGGACTAATAAGGATGTCAGCATATCTAGCAACCCTCATGTCCATAACTTTCGTGATTAACTTGTATGGACAGCGGAGTAGGCATATGGGCCGGAATTGCTGAATGCGATCAACCCCAGATATCTTGGGTAGCAGCGTGATAATCCCGTAGTTTAGACGCTGCACATCCAAGGTACCTTTATGAAAGCTGTCAAAAATGCGCATAATATCATTTTTAACTATATCCCAGCAGCACTGATAAAATTCAGCAGGAATGTTATCAGGCCCTGGGGCCCTGTTGACTTCCATGTCAAACAAAGCAGCTTTGACCTCTTCTTTAGAAAATTCCCTAATAAGATCGGCATTATTCTTCGCTGACAGCTTTTCATTGTCTGCCCAGGTATCAGGATCAAGATGAAATATATTGCCAGGGGCCGGGACAAACAATTCTTTGTAGAAGCTCATGGCATGTGCTAGTAGATTGTCAGTGCCTTCGATCTCCACGCCCCCACATTTGAGGGCGTGAATGGTGTTTTTTCGTGTATCTCCATTAGCTATTTTATGGAAGTAGTCCGTATTGCGGTCTCCTCTTAAGAGCCAACGTTCATGTGACTGTTGAAGCCAGTAAATCTCTTCCGCAGCTAGCAGCTTGTAAAGTCAACACACACATCAACCTTTTTGCCATAAAGCTCAGGGGGCAAGGGGCCTTCCTCCTCTGCCTCTTCCAGCATTTCTAATTCAATTCTCAGATATTCTTTACACCTCTTGGCATGCCCAAATTTATCTGAACCCCATCCTTTGAAGTAAGATTTAAATCTCTTGATCTTAATATTTAGGATGTCAATGGGGTCTGAGGCTGCATGCTACCTCTTGAGCACTGCGTTGGTTTTCCCTTGAAGAGGAAAGGGTGATGCAACAAAGTAGCGTAAGTATTTCCCTCAGTTTTTGAGAACCAAGGTATCAATCCAGTAGGAGACTACACACAAGTCGCCTCGTACCTACACAAACAAATAAGAACCTTGCAACCAACGCGATAAAGGGGTTGTCAATCCCTTCACGACCACTTACAAGAGTGAGATCTGATAGATAATAAGATAAATATTTTTGGTATTTTTATGATATAGATTGAAAGTAAAGATTGCAAAGTAAAATAGACTGGAAACTTATATGATGGAAAATAGACCCGGGGGCCATAGGTTTCACTAGTGGCTTCTCTCAAGATAGCATAAGTATTACGGTGGGTGAACAAATTACTGTCGAGCAATTGATAGAAAAGAGCATAGTTATGAGAATATCTAGGCATGATCATGTATATAGGCAACACGTCCGCGACAAGTAGACCGAAACGATTCTGCATCTACTACTATTACTCCACACATCGACCGCTATCCAGCATGCATCTAGAGTATTAAGTTCATAAGAATAGAGTAACGCATTAGACAAGATAACATGATGTAGAGGGATAAACTCAAGCAATGTGATATAAACCCCATCCTTTTATCCTCGATGGCAACAATACAATGCGTGCCTTGCTTCCCCTGCTGTCACTGGGAAAGGACACCGCAAGATTGAACCCAAAGCTAAGAACTTCTCCCATTGCAAGAAAGATCAATCTAGTAGGCCAAACCAAACTGATAATTCGAAGAGACTTGCAAAGATAACAAATCATACATAGAAGAATTCAGAGGAGGTTCAAATATTGTTCATAGATAATCTTGATCATAAACCCACAATTCATCGGATCTCGACAAACACACCGCAAAAAAGAATTATATCGAATAGATCTCCAAGAGAATCGAGGAGAACTTTGTATTGAGATCCAGAGAGAGAGAGAGAGAGAGAGAGAGAGAGAGAAGAAGCCATCTAGCTAATAAATATGGACCCGAAGGTCTATGGTAAACTACTCACATATCATCGGAGAGGCTATGGTGTTGATGTAGAAGCCCTCCGTGATCGATTCCCCCTCCGGCGGAGCGCCGAAAAAGGCCCCAAGATGGGATCTCACGGGTCAAGCCGGCAATCCTGCCCATGGGCACGAGCGCCCATGGGCACCCGACCCGAATGGGTAGGGTATGGGTGGTTGACTTCGCCCATGGGTCTTACCCATGGGTAACCCAATTAGTCGTGGGTAGGGTATGGGCATGGAATCATGCCCATGGGTTACCCATGGGTCGCCCGATTAATATTATGAAATAAATATTTCTTTTATTTTACATGATAAATAATTTTGTTAGGATAAATGTGCCCTAATTATGCCGGATGATGCAATCATCTTGCTTACATTCCTTCTGTTTTAGTTGACATCCACGTGATCTTATTTCGTTTTGTTTTATTGCGCTTGCATATTGCCTTTTCACTAATCCACGATGTAGTATTTGGGCCGATAGACATGAATTAAGTGTCGGCGTATACGGCAAATGTGTAATATGGCCTGCTGGGCCTGTAAAGGCCGAAAGCCCACGCAAAATGTCTCTGTTGCCTTGCGTATGTGACAACGAGCAGCTCTTCTTTGGTACCACCTCGCCTAGTGAATGGCAAGCGAGGTGGAGCTCTGCCTATAAAAGAGGTGCAGCTTGTAGTTCATGTGCAGAAAAACACTTGCCATCTAAGCAACTAAACAAATACTTAGACCTTGGCATAGCGCAGAACGTGCGTTGTTTTAATAGTAAATAAAATAAAATCAATATTTGTTTGAAGCCCGATGGGTGCCCTATTGGGTCGGGTTACCCATCGGGTTCGGGCATGGGTCTCACTCCAGACCCATGGGTAGGGTCGTGGGCCGGAGGTGCGCCCGATAAGGTATCCGGGCATGGGTCTGGGAAGGGTTCACCCGATCAAACCCGACCTGATTGCCATGCTTACTCATGGGTACAGAAGGTTGTGGCGGTGGAATTAAGGTTTTGTGGTGCTCTATGATGTTTTCAGGGTATATGAGTATATATAGGCGAAAGAAGTAGGTCAGGGGAGCCACGAGGGGCCCACGAGGGTGGGGGCGCGCCCTCCTGCCTCGTGGTCTCCTGGTTTCTTTCTTGACGTCCACTCCAAGTCTCATGGATTGCGTTTGTTCCAAAAATCATTCTCCCGAAGGTTTCATTCCGTTTGGATTCCGTTTGATATTCCTTTTCTGCGAAACACTGAAATAGGCAAAAAACAGCAATTTGCACTAGGCCTTTGGTTAGTAGGTTAGTCCCAAAAATAATATAAAAGTGTATAATAAAGCCCATTAAACATCCAAAACAGATAATATACTAGCATGGAACAATAAAAGTTATAGATACGTTGGAGACTTATCAAGCATCCCCAAGCTTAATTCCTGCTCGTCCTCGAGTAGGTAAATGATAAAAACCGAATTTTTGATGTGGAATGCTGCCTAGCATATTTTCTAAGTAATTCTCTTTATTGTGGCATGAATGTTCAGATCCAAAAGATTCAAGATAAAAGTTTAATATTGACATAAAAATAATAATACTTCAAGCATACTAACTAAGCAATTATGTCTTCTCAAAATAACATAGCCAAAGAAAGGTCATCCCCACAAAATCATATAGTTTGGTCATGCTCCATTTTCGTCTCACAAGAATGCTCTCATCATGCACAACCCCGATGACAAGCCAAGAAATTGTTTCATACTTTAGTAATATCAAACTTTTTCAACCTTCACGCAATACATGAGCATGAGCCATGGATATAACACTATGGGTGGAATAGAGTATAATGATGGGGGTTATGTGGAGAAGACAAAAAAGGAGAAAGTCTCACATTGACGCGGCTAATCAACGGGCTAGGGAGATGCCCATCAATTGATGTCAATACAAGGAGTTGGGATTGCCATGCAACGGATGCACTAGAGCTATAAATATATGAAAGCTCAACAAAAGAAACTAAGTGGGTGTGCATCCTGATACGTCCATTTGGCATCATGCTTTTATATCGATATGTATTGCATTATGGGATGTTACTATACGTTATGTCACAATGCTTATGCCTATTCTCTCTTATTTTACAAGATTTACATGAAGAGGGAGAATGCCGACAGCTGGAATTCTGGGCTGGAAAAGGAGCAAATATTAGAGACCTATTCTGCACAACTCCAAAAGTCCTGAAACTTCACGGAGGCAATTTTTGGAATTAATAAAAATACTAGAGAAAGAATCAACCAGAGGGGGCCCACACCCTGGCCACGAGGGTGGGGGCGCGCCCTACCCCCTGGGCGCCCCCTGCCTTTTGGGCCCCCTCGCAGGCCTCCGGTACCCGTCTTCTGCTATATGAAGTCTTTTACCCTGTAAAAAATCAGAAGCAAGCTTTCGGGACGAAACACCGCCGCCACGAGGCAGAACCTTGGCGGAACCAATCTAGGGCTCCGGCGGAGCTGTTCTGCCAGGGAAACATCCCTCCGGGAGGGGGAAATCATCGCCATCGTCATCACCAACGATCCTCTCATCGGGAGGGGGTCAATCTCCATCAACATCTTCACCAGCACCATCTCCTCTAAAACCCTAGTTCATCTCTTGTATACAATCTTTGTCCCCAAAACCTCTGATTGGTACCTGTGGGTTGCTAGTAGTGTTGATTACTCCTTGTAGTTGATGCTAGTTGGTTTATTTGGTGGAAGATCATATGTTCAGATCCTTTATGCATATTAACACCCCTCTGATTATGAACATGAATATGATTTGTGAGTAGTTACGTTTGTTCCTGAGGACATGGGAGAAGTCTTGCTATAAGTAGTCATGTGAATTTGGTATTCGTTCGATATTTTGATGAGATGTATGTTGTCTCTCCTCTAGTGGTGTTATGTGAACGTCGACTACATGACACTTCACCATTGTTTGGGGCTAGGGGAGGGCATTGGGAAGTGATAAGTAGATGATGGGTTACTAGAGTGATAGAAGGTTAAACCCTAGTTTACGAGTTGCTTCGTAAGGGGCTGATTTGGATCCATATGTTTCATGCTATGGTTAGGTTTACCTTAATACTTCTTTTGTAGTTGCGGATGCTTGCAATAGGGGTTAATCATAAGTGGGGTGCTTGTCCAAGGAAGGGCAGCACCCAAGAACCGGTCCACCCACATACCAAATTATCAAAGTAACGAACGCGAATCATATGAGCGTGATGAAAACTAGCTTGGCAATAATTCCCATGTGTCCTCAGGAGTGCTTTTATCTATATAAGAGTTTGTCCAGGCTTGTCCTTTTCTACAAAAAGGACTGGGCCATCTTGCTGCACCTTATTTACTTTCATTGCTTGTTACCCGTTACAAATTACCTTATCACAAAACTACCTATTACCGATAATTTCAGTGCTTGCAGAGAATACCTTACTGAAAACTGCTTGTCATTTCCTTCTGCTCCTCGTTGGGTTCGACACTCTTACTTATCGAAAGGACTACGATAGATCCCCTATACTTGTGGGTCATCAAGACTCTTTTCTGGCACAGTTGCCGGGGAGTGAAGCACCTTTGGTAGGTGGAATTTGGTAAGGAAAAATTTATATAGTGTGCTGAAATGTACCGTCACTTGTTACTGTGGAACATAATCCTTTGAGGGGCTTGTTCGGGGTATCTTCACCCCGACCAGTAGAGCAAAGAGTTGCTCCTCAACCTATTGAACCTACTAAAAATGTTTACTTTGAAATTCCTTCGGGCATGATAGAGAAACTGCTAGCTAATCATTTTACAGGAGATGGAACATTACATCCCAATTTGCACCTAATCTATGTGGATGAAGTTTGTGGATTATTTAAGCTTGCAGGTATGCCCGAGGATGTTATCAAGAAGAAGGTCTTCCCTTTATCTTTGAAGGGAAAGGCATTGACATGGTTTAGGCTATGTGATGATATGGGATCATGGAACTACAACCGATTGAAATTGGAATTTCATCAGAAGTTTTATCCTATGCATCTTGTTCATCGTGATCACAATTACATATATAATTTTTGTCCTCGCGAAGGAGAAAGCGTCGCTCAAGCTTGGGGGAGGCTTAAGTCAATGTTATATTCATGCCCCATTCATGAGCTCTCAAGAGCAATTATTATTCAAAAAATTTATGCTCGGCTTTCTCTTAATAATCGCTCCATGCTCGATACTTCTTGTACTGGCTCTTTTATGATGAAGACTATTGAATTCAAATGAGATTTATTGGAAAGAATTAAATGCAACTCTGAAGATTGGGACCTCGACGAAGGTAAGGAGTCAGGTATAACACCTAGTTTGATTGTGTTAAATATTTTATGGACAGCGATTTTTCCATGAATTTAGCACTAAATATGGACTTGACTCTGAGATAGTAGCTTCTTTTTGTGAATCCTTTGCTACTCATGTTGATCTCCCTAAGGAGAAGTGGTTTAAATATAATCCTCCCATTGAAGTAAAAGTAGTTGCACCTATTAAAGTTGAAGAAAAGACTATCACTTATAATGTTGATCCTATTGTTCCTACCGCTTATATTGAGAAACCACCTTTCCCTGTTAGAATAAAGGATCATGCTAAAGCTTCAACTGTGGTTCGTAAGAGTAATACTAGAACACCTACACCCCCTGAGCAAATTAAAGTTGAACCTAATATTACTATGGTTAAAGATCTCTTGGCTGATAATATTGATGGGCATGCTATTTACTTCTGTGATGAAGCTGCTAGAAGTGCTAGACCTGATACTAAAAATAAACATAGACCTGTTGTAGGCATGCCTGTTATTTCTATTAAAATAGGAGATCATTGCTATCATGGCTTATGTGATATGGGTGCTAGTGCAAGTGCAATACCCCATTCCTTATACAAAGAAATTATGCATGATATTGCACCTGCTGAGATAGAGGAAATTGATGTTACAATTAAGCTTTCCAATAGAGACACTATTTCACCAGTTGGGATTGTTAGAGATGTTGAAGTCTTGTGTGGGAAAGTTAAATGTCCTGCTAATTTTCTTGTTCTTGGTTCCCCACAAGATAACTTTTGTCCCATCATATTTGGTAGACCCTTCTTAAATACTGTTAATGCTAGGATAGATTGCAAAAAGAATGTTGTTACTATTGGTTTGGGGGATATGTCTCATGATTTTAATTTTGCTAAATTTCGTAGACAACCCCATGATAAAGAATTGCCTAGTAAAGATGAAATTATTGGTCTTGCTTCTATTGTCGTGCCTCCTAATGACCCTTTAGAACAATATTTGCTAGACCATGAAAATGATATGTTTATGAATGAAAGAAGGGAAATAGATGGAATATTCTTTAAACAAGGACCTATCTTGAAACACAACTTGCCTGTTGAAATCCTAGGGGATCCTCCTCCACCCAAGGGTGATCCCGTGTTTGAGCTTAAACCATTACCTGGTACTCTTAAATATGCTTATCTTGATGAGAAAAAGATATATCGTGTTATTATTAGTGCTAACCTTTCAGGGCATGAAGAAAAGAAATTATTGAAAACTCTGAAGAAGCACTTTGCTGCTATTGGATATACTCTTGATGATCTTAAGGGCATTAGTCCCACTCTATGTCAGCACAAGATCAAATTGGAGAAAGATGCTAAACCGGTTGTTGATCACCAACGACGGTTAAATCCTAAGATGAAAGAAGTGGTAAGAAAAGAAATACTAAAGCTTCTGGAGGCAGGTATAATTTATCCCGTTGCTGATAGTCAGTAGGTAAGTCATGTCCATTGTGTCCCTAAGAAGGGAGGTATTACGGTTGTTCCTAATGATAGAGATGAATTGATCCCACAAAGAATTGTTATAGGTTATAGAATGGTAATTGATTTCCGTAAACTAAATAAAGCAACCAAAAAGGATCATTACCCTTTACCTTTTATTGATCAAATGCTAGAAAGACTATCCAAACATACACATTTTTGCTTTCTAGATGGTTTCTCTGGTTTCTCTCAAATACCTGTGTCAAAATAGGATCAAGAAAAGACCACTTTTACTTGTCCTTTCGGTACCTTTGCTTATAGACGTATGCCTTTTGGTTTATGTAATGCACCTGCTACCTTTCAAAGATGCATGATGGCTATATTCTTTGATTTTTGTGAAAAGATTGTTGAGGTTTTCATGGATGATTTCTCCGTATATGGAACTTCTTTTGATGATTGCTTGAGCAACCTTGATCGAGTTTTGCAGAGATGTGGAGAAACTAATCTTGTCTTGAATCAGGAAAAGTGCCACTTTATGATTAATGAAGGTATTGTCTTGGGGCATAAAATATTTGAAAGAGGTATTGAAGTTTATAAAGCTAAAGTTGATGCTATTGAAAAGATGTCGTGTCCTAAGGACATTAAAGGTATAAGAAGTTTCCTTGGTCATGCCGGTTTTTATAGGAGGTTCATTAAAGACTTCTCAAAAATATCTAAGCCTCTGACTAATCTCTTACAAAAAGATGTTCCTTTTGTCTTTGATGATGATTGTGTAGAAGCATTTGAAATACTTAAGAAAGCTCCGATTTCTGCACCTATTGTTCAGCCTCCTGATCGGAATTTACCCTTTGAAATTATGTGTGATGCTAGTGATTATGCTGTAGGTGCTGTTCTAGGACAAAGAGTTGATAAGAAATTAAATGTTATCCAATATGCTAGTAAAACTCTAGACAGTGCCCAGAGAAATTATGCTACTACTGAAAAAGAATTTTTAGCAGTTATATTTGCTTGTGATAAGTTCAGACCATATATTGTTGATTCTAAAGTAACTGTTCACACTGATCATGCTGCTATTAAATACCTTATGTAAAAGAAAGATGCTAAACCTAGACTTATTAGATGGGTTCTCTTGCTACAAGAATTTGATTTCCATATTATTGATAGAAAGGGAGCTGAGAATCCCATTGCAGACAACTTGTCTAGGTTAGAGAATGTTCTTGATGACCCGCTACCCATTGATGATAGCTTTCCTGATGAACAATTAGCTGTCATAAATGCTTCTCGTACTGCTCCATGGTATGCTGATTATGCTAATTACATTGTTGCTAAATTTATACCACCTAGTTTCACATACCAGCAAAAGAAAAAGTTTTTCTATGATTTAATACATTACTTCTGGGATGACCCACACCTTTATAAAGAAGGAGTAGATGGTGTTATTAGACGTTGTATACCTGAGCATGAACAGGAACAGATCCTATGCAAGTGTCACTCTGAGGCTTATGGAGGACACCACGCTGGAGATAGAATTGCACATAAGGTATTGCAATCCGGTTTTTATTGGCCTACTCTCTTCAAAGATGCCGGTAAGTTTGTCTTGTCTTGTGATGAATGTCAAAGAATTCATAATATTAGTAGACGTCAAGAAATGCCTATGAATTATTCACTTGTTATTGAACCATTTGATGTTTGGGGCTTTGATTATATGGGACCGTTTCCTTCCTCTAATGGGTATACACATATCTTAGTTGCTATTGATTACGTTACTAAGTGGGTAGAAGCTATTCAACTAGTAGTGCTGATCATAACACCTCTATTAAGATGCTTAAGGAAGTTATTTTTCTAAGGTTTGGAGTCCCTAGATATTTAATGACTGATGGTGGTTCACATTTTATTCATGGTGCCTTTCAGAAAATGCTTGCTAAGTATGATGTTAATCATGGAATTGCATCTCCATATCACCCGCAATCTAGTGGTCAAGTACAACTTAGTAATAGAGAGCTCAAATTAATTTTGCAAAAGACTGTTAATAGATCTAGAAAGAATTGGTCCAAGAAACTTGATGATGCATTATGGGCCTATAGAACTGCATATTAAAACCCTATGGGTATGTCTCCATATAAAATGGTTTATGGAAAAGCATGTCACTTACCCCTCGAACTAGAACATAAGGCATATTGGGCCATTAAAGAGCTCAATTATGATTTCAAACTTGCCGGTGAGAAGAGGTTATTTGACATTAGCTCACTTGATGAATGGAGAACCCAGGCCTATGAAAATGCCAAACTGTTTAAAGAAAATGTTAAAAGATGGCATGACAAAAGGATACAAAAGCGTGAGTTTAATGTAGGTGATTATGTGTTGCTATTCAACTCTCGTTTAAGGTTTTTTTTCAGGAAAACTTCTCTCTAAATGGGAAGGTCCTTACGTTATCGAGGAGGTCTATCATTCCGGTGCCATAAAAGTCAACAACTTCGAGGGCACAAATCCGAAGGTGGTGAACGGTCAAAGAATCAAACATTATATCTCAGGTAATCCTATAAATGTTGAAACTAATGTTATTGAAACCGTAACCCCAGAGGAATACATAAGAGACACTTTCCGAGACGTTTCAGACTCCGAAAGGGAATAGGTATGTGGTACGATAAGTAAACCGACTCCAAAACAGTTCTAATGGCAATTTTTCTCCATCTTGGAATATTAAAAAAATAGGAAAATAAGAAGTAGTCCAGGAAGGACATGAGGCGTCCACGAGGGTGGGGGGCGCGCCCTCCCCCTGCCTCATGGGCACCTCGTGTGCTCCCCAGACTACATTTTCTTGCACGATACTTCTTTTGGTCGGTAAAAATTCATTATATAATCTCCCAAAGGTTTTTGACCATGGTACCACGCAAATATCCTCTGTTTTTGTTTTGAGTTGTTTCTGTTGCAGATTTAGAGCAAGATGTCATCGCAAGACTGCGACGGAGAGAGCTATGTCTCACATCTCATTGCTGGCCCAAAGACCTATGGGGATCTATCTCCTTATGGTCGAACTACTGATGATGAGGAGGATGCTCATTCGAGGAGGATCAATGATTCAAGTTCAGAGGAGGAGGATGTTCCTCTACCTCAACCTGGGGATATGCACGTGGAGTTTAAGAAGTCTAGTCTCCCTAAGAGGGCTAAACTGTCTAACAACCGATCTATTCCTTCTCGTTTTCGGCAGAAAAGCAAAAGGGATTTATGTGACAAGATTTTGAAGCTGGAATCTGAGGTCGATGATTTGAAGGAGGAAATTGCTCTTCTCAATTACATTATGAAAAAGCTAAAAGCACAGTTATCTTCATCATCACCATCCTCTTCACCTCCGAAGAAGGGGACATAGTCACATGGGTATGGGCACTCCCCTTGGCAACTGCCAAGCTTTGGGGAGGTGCCCCGGTATCGTATCACCGTCACACTCCTATCTTTACCGTTTTTCTTAGTTCGATCCTTTTGGTAATATCTTGATCTAGTGGAATAAAGTTTTAGTATGATCTATTTTTGAGTTTTGCTTTATGATCCTTCTATGTAATCGAGTCCGTGAGCTATATATAATAAAGATTAGTGTCGAGTCAAGGGCTTGATTATCTTGCTATGATCTTGAGGGAATAAAAATAAAAGAAAGATAAATAATAAAAAGAAATAAAGAGATCATATTGATCTTATGGAGAGTAAGGACTTCACATATAAAGAGTATGATGAATAAAAATTGTTTTTTTACTATGCACTGCAAGGCAACAACCTCACAGTCTTTTATTAAACCACGGAACCAAAGTATTACAAAGTTACAAAGTTAAGACAAGGGAGGAGAGAGTAATACTTACAAAAGAAGTGATTAGGGTAAGGCAGCTATCCAAGAGACTAATCTATTCCTATATATACATTTGATTCTATGAGCTAGAAGAGAGATGTCATGCAAAAAATTTCTCCTCCATGATCTGAAAGAAGGTGATTCATTTCTGAAAATCTTCCCATTTCTTTGTGTCCAAATATTCCAAGAGGCAGTGAAGACCACCTCTGAGAAGAAAGGATGACCAAAATCCCTCCTAGCATCAGAAGCCATCTCATAAGTGGTCTGGTTAGGTTGAGGACTCCATGAAATACCCAGGTAGTTCCAGACACGCTGGCTAAAATTACAAGCAAAGAAGAGATGCGCTCTGTCCTCATGAGAGGCCAAGTGACACAGAACACAAGTGTCATCCTGGATAATCCAATGCCGCCGCTGCATCATGTCCCTAGTGTTCAGGCGATCCATCAAAAGGAGCCAACCAAAAACCTTAAACTTCAGAGTACAAGAACATTTCCAGATACACCGGAAAATGGGATTAACCACTGTGTCCGAAAAGCATGACAAGTAATAAATCCTGGACAAATAATCACCAGACTTGGAAGGCCATTTCCAGACATCCTTTTCCCCATCTTGAAGGTTGACCAAAGGAAGCAACACCTGGAGTTGATTAAATTCCTCAAAGGCCTCAGCAGACAGTGGCAGATGGAGATTGTCAGTTAGGTCCGATCGCTCCATCATATCCTTGACTGTGATAGAATCATCAATCACAAAAGAGTGAAGCCTCGGAAACTAATGTTGCATGATAACCGTATTGTTGCCAAGTTGCCAACGGTCTAGCCAGAATATCACCGTATCTCCCGTACGAACGTGTGGAACTGCCAACTTGCAAAACTTATCATATAACTTGAATACATCCCTCCACCAGAAAGAACCGCAGCTTTGAGTGACTTGGGGAGGCGTAGCAGCATAATAAGTGTCCCAAATAAGAGATACCCATGGCACATCCATCTTATTAAAGAACTTGAAAAGATGCTTGATCAGCAAGGCATCATTCTGAATGCTCAAGTCCAGAACGCCCAGACCTCCAAATGATTTAGGATGACATACCAAGTCCCAAGCCGCCAATGATTGCCGGGGCGTATCCGTGTTCCCTCTCCACAAGCATTGCCGCATGATGCGCTCAATCTATTTCAAAATGCCCCGCGGTAGCGAAAGGGTGCACAAGAAATATATTGGCATAGAACTAAGAACAGATTGCAAGAGCTGAAGCCGGCTTCCTTGGTTCAACAGGAAAGAAGACGCAGATAATCGTCTTTCGATACGATCCACCAAAGGCAACATATCATAAATTGTTGGCCGGGAGGTACCCATTGGTAAGCCGAGGTAACTTAATGGCATGGAATCAACATCACACCCAAGCAAGCAAGCAACACGCTTGCCCTCGTCATCACTCATATTGATGGGTATCAAAGAGGACTTACTAAAATTTACCCTCAGACCGGTTGATTTAGCAAAGACTTCAAGCATTTCTTTGAAAGCAATGAGCTGTCTGTCAATAGTTGGAAGAACGATGAGGGTATCGTCCGCATACTGAACGATCGGATAGTCCATCGAGGCGGTTGGGATTGGCAAGGTGAGAATATTCCTTGAGCACATTTCATTTACAACCGATTGAAGTAAGTCCACCGCGATCACAAAGAGCAAAGGAGATAGTGGGTCTCCTTGACGAAAACCCGAACGACATTCAAAATGATTACTAGGCACTCCATTCAAAAGTGTCGGATCACGGGTTTCGGATGACCCTTAAGGTTCGAACTCTGGGGTGCGTGTCACATCCCACCTAGCTCATGCATTAGAGTGTGCATCATGTTTACTTTTGACAGAAATTTGAAATGGGGAAGGCAGAACCCCCAGCACCCCTCCTGAAATCAACTAGGGTTTACTAAAAATATTTTCAATGAACCTGAAATGCCCTTCTAAAATGTCCACCCTCTTTGTCTTGGGTTGAAACCTCTGGCAAAAATGGTGCATATTTTTCTAGGTCAACAGAAGGTCATTGAATTAATGCATTAGAATTTGAATTTGGGCATTTAAAATTTATAAAATATTTCAAATGCTCAAATATCTCCAAACTAAAATGTTCCTGGCTGGAAATATTCTAACTAAGGACCAAATGCAGTTTGGTGAATTTTGGAAGTGTCTAAGTATTTTTAATAAGTCCACAAAGTTACAGAAAAATAGAAAAGGAAAATAAAAAGGGAAATACTTACCTGGCGCCTGCAACCGGCCCACCTGCCGGCCCAGCCCAGCTGCCGCGCCAGCGAGCTGCTTGGCTCGGCCAGGCAGGCACGCAGGTGCTCGACGCCGGCACCAGCGAGCGCCACGCAGCTCCCCGCCGCCCTGCTTCACCTCCTCGCCGCCTCGCTGCCCTGGATGAGCTCCACGTCGTCGCCCCGAGCCCCTGGACACGCCATTCGCCTCTGCCTCGCCTCCCTCGCTCTCCTTCGCCATGGCCGACGCCACCGTCGCCGCTCCGCCGCCGTAGCCATAGCTACCGTCGTCCCCGCGCCACCCGACCGTGTCCACGAGCTCCGCCACCCTCCTTTTCTTCGAGCAAGACGAGCCCCGAGCGCTCGCCCGCTCTGGAATCGCCCCCGACCCCGTCTTCCCCAACTCCGGCCGCCGAGATCGCCATCATCGCCCCGCTCAGCTCCGACCTTCCCCGAGTCCGCCTCGACGCTCGCTGCATTCACCGTGAGTCTGGCCACCTCTCCATCCTCCCCGTTCCTCTTCCCGTGCCCTACAACGAGCACACGAAGCTCGCCCGCACGCGCCGCCGCGGAGCTCGTCGCCGACGAAGCTCCGGCCACCCAACGGCCGCGCCACCTTGTCCACTAGCCTCGCCGCACACCCAGGGGCCCGACGCATCACTCCACGCGCCTCGCCGTGCCCCGCAGCCCCGGTTTCACCTTCACCCGAGCCCCGGCGCCGCCAAACTCGTCGCCGGCGCCAACTCCGGCCACCCCGACCCCAACTGACTCCACCAGTAGCCGCGGCTCGTTCCCAGGAGTGCGTAGATGCCTTCCGCGCCCCATTTGGTGGCCGGAACGGCCAAATTCACTCTGCTCCGCCGCGTCTGGCCTCGTCGGCGGCTAGACGCCGGCGAGTTGACCCTGACCGTTGACTGGTGGGCCCTGGTTGACTCTGTTGAGTCAATGACAGGTGGGGCCCCCTTCTGTTAATCACTGGATTAGTTTAAAACTAATTAAACAAGTTTAATTAAACACTAACCCCCTGGGCCCACTGGTCAGTTGACCTGGACCGGCTGTTGACTTGCTGAGGTCAGCATGACCTCATGCTGACGCAGTAATTTTATTTACTGGAATTAATTTTATACAGGAAAATCTAGAAATTAGTTCAAACTTCAAAAATTCATAGAAAATTATCTGTAACTCCAAATGCAAAGTTCTATATATGAAAAATGATCAGAAAAATCCAAGATATCCATTGGTGCTGGTTTCATGCATGTCAGAACAAGTTAAAACCACTGTTTAGGCATTACAAGATGATACACTAGTATGATCCTAATTAATGAGTTTCCATTTGAATCTTTGGTTCAAATGGGTTCTTTCCCTTCTGGTTTAACTTGCACTAGGTCAGGACACATTCATATTGCCATGTCATAGCATGCATCATGTTGTTGCATATCGCCATGTATTGATTGTGTTCCGATGTGTTCATCGTGGTAGGTTCTGCCTCCGAGGATATCTCCGAGTATCCAACTGAAGGGCAGTATCCCACGACCACTCCATCAGGCAAGCAACTCGTTGATCATTCCGATACAAACCCATGTTCTCGCTTCTGCCCTTGTTTACTGCATTAAGACAACGCGTTTCAAACTGCTGTGTGTTGCGGTAGTTGAACCCACTTCCTTTGCATGACCTGTCATTGCCACAGTAACTAGATGAAACCCACTAGCATGTGTAGGAGTTGATTGAGCCAATACATGTGTGTGTGTGTTCCTACCATGCTATGCTTGCTATGCTTAGAGTTGTGTCAGGTCTGGCTCATCGGGATGATGATCCGGAGTGAAAGGTTGTATCGTTGTCAATGGTGTGGAAGTGTTGAACACGATTTGGTAAAGGAATCGATGGAAGGCCATGTAGGAGTACATGGTGGGTTGTTCCATTGAGGCCGTTCTTAAGAACTGAGATCTGTGTGTGTGATTTAAGACTCAACTACTACCACGCATTGGGCCCGAAACCAATGGACCCTCTCGGCTTCTTGATCACGCTTGTCCTCTGTCCAGGAGTTGCAAAGTAGTTTCTGGTGTTTGTAGCATGCTGGGGGCCGCACGCGGCGCTGACCATCGGGGTGGGCTGTGTTGCGGTAGGCACGTGGCACGGTGTACCGACTCGCCCGTTTGGTGTCTCGGGAACCCTGTTCACATCGTTCGGGGCCGTTAGTGGAAACCTCGGCCGGACTCCCTGCGGATGGAACCCGAATAGGCGATAAACCTGGACTAGAGACTTGAGTGTTTAGGTAGGCCGTGGCCGACACCCTCGCGGGGCTTCCGCTTGAAGGTTGCCGAGTACATGTCGTGTAAACGGCGATAAGTGGTGAGAGCGTGTGTGAAGAAGTACACCCCTGCAGGGTATAAATCTATTCGAATAGCCGCGTCCGCGGTAAAGGACTACTTGGTCACCTATACAGTTCATAGATAAGTTAAATGGATACTACTAAAAATCTCAAGATAAGTGTGAGTACCGCGGATGGCCCTCTCGTAGGATGGCGAGAGAGGATCCACGGTGGAGTATTGTGTTGGTGTTAGTGGACTCGTGTGCGACAAATGATTTACAAGTGGTGTCTATCGTAGGATAGCTTAGCCAAGAGTCAAAGCTGGCTTGCTGCAATAACCCCACTACCTTCTTGAGAATGTGCATGTATAATAGGTTCCTGTTGTAAGACTTGCTGAGTACCTCCGTACTCATGTTGCTTTAATCATGTTTTTCAGACGACTGCACCAACCCCTCTGATGGGTTCTATGTAGACCTCGACGTTGACGAGTGACTTATCACCCAGGTGGTGATCCAAGACTTGTGAAGGGTCGTTGTAGATAGATAGGCTTCGTCAAGCCTTCTTTCTTTCTAGTGTCTGTACTCAGACTACTTTGCTTCCGCATGTGCTTGTATGTTGTATGACTTGAGTGTTGGGTCATGTGACCCCTATCTGTATGAATGATATGTATGGCTCCTCGGAGCCTTCTAAATAAAGTACTTGAGTCGTAGAGTACTGTTGTGATGCCATGTTGTATTTACTCATATCGGGCATATTGTGTGTATGATTGAAATGCTTGGTATGAGTGGGATCCGACTATCTAGTTGTTTATCCTTGGCAGCCTTTCATATGGGGAACTGTAAGTCTTGTGCTTCTGAGCGATAGTAGTCCGCTACAGCCCGGTTCACCGGAGTCCTGCTAGCCCAGCACTACTGCTTGGACACTTGACTGGCCGGCATGTGTTTCACGTCGTTCCTATGTCTGTCCCTTCGGGGAAATGTCACGCGCTGTTATTCGGAGTCCTGCCTAGCCTGCTACAGCCCGGGTTACCGGAGACCTGTTAGCCCAGTGCTACAGCCCGAATAAATACGTTGATGACCGACATGTTCAATGTGATTCATGTATGCCTGTCCTCATAGGCTAGCGCCGCTTTGGGTTCACGACTAGCCATGTCGGCCCGGGTTCTCTGTCATATGGATGCTAGCGACACTATCATATACGTGAGCCAAAAGGCGCAAACGGTCCCAGGCCAGGTAAGGTGGCACCCGTGGGAGTACCGTGCGTGAGGCCGCAAAGTGATATGATGTGTTACACGCTGGATCAATGTGGCTTAGGATCGGGGACCTGACAGCGTTGGCATCAGAGCCGGACTGCCTGTAGGTTCGCTAAGCCAAACTGGTCGATGTCGAGTCTAGAAATGCTTTAGTTATATGTAGGGGAATTGATTGTGGGAGGGAACGTAAGGCTCTTTTACTCCTTACCTTATGCCCTCTATTCTGAGTCATTCTCTTCTCATTCTACGTGGGTTAAGGACTAGGCTCTCTTCTCTCTATCAGGTTCACGTGTTACTAAATCCGTAGTAACTTATAGGATTGTTGGATACAACCCAGTTCAGTTCTACTAAAGTTTAGTATGTTGCCATTTGAACCAGAACCTTGATATGTTGTTGTCGAGTGGTTTCGCAAACTGTTGTGGATGTCTCAATTCTTTTTCTGAGCATTTACAGCCGTTATGCTGTCCAATTTCATCCAGAAATTCTAATGCCTTTGCACTATTTTGTGCTTTCAGATGGCTACCCGTCCCCAAAACCAAGTGGTTCGTCTGACCCGTTGCATCGGTGTATGTGGTCATACCGCCATGTTGGTTCGAGTGATGGTTGAGGCAGGTTACCGATGGTACCCTGAATACACCGTCGAAGAGCAGTTTAGAGATTTTAACCAGAGCCAATATCTGTGCACGGTCAGGATATATCCATCATATCCCGGAGCCACGGAACCACTCCACCGTTCTTATGGACTCGGGATCACTATTGGGATGTCCGTTCAAGATGCAGCCTACTCGATGATGACCATTATGCGAGCTAGAACTGCCTTGTTGAGCAACACTGAATTTCGCTACATGCCAGCATCCCTCCCTGGGGCGCATGGTTACCTTCAGGGCATGTACAGTGATGCATCCCATGAGGACTCACTCCTTTGCACCACTACTGAGATGTTGGAAGATAAGGACCGTGAAAACCGGGCCTTGCGTATGGAGCTCTTTAATGCTCGTGCTGATCATTGGGCCACTTTGACGAGGTTTGCACCTGCTGTGCAAGCCGGATACATGGACACGAGAGACTTGTACCCTGTGCGGGCTAATCTGCCAGATTTTATGGAATGGCGTGAGGTGGGAGGCATCACCCCTCCTCGTGGGCCTCTTCTGCCGCCATCTGTTGGACCGAGGCCGCACCCAAGTCCCTATGGTCCACAAGCACCGCAGGACCGTCTGTTCCCAGATGACCATGTTCTGCTCCCAGGTCTGGGTGGTGACTTCTATGAGGACTACTACGGAGCCGTCTGAGCTAGTAGCAGTCTCGCTAGTATTGTAATAGTCGTATGTCCACCGTCCTGCGTGATTGTGGAATATAACTTAGTTTGTATCAATTCCGGAGGTGTAGAAAAATAATGTATGGGAGCTTGGATTGCCTCCGATGAGATGTAACGTCTTTCGTCTTAGTTGTACTTCAGCTTGAGCTTGTACTAAACTATGTATGATGTGTATGACCGTTGGTATATATATGGCAGTTTCTATATTACCATGTCATACGGATGATCATCTCTGCATTCCTTGTTACCCATTACATTCAGCACTTCTTTGGCCAGATTTTGCCATCCTGGTTTAAATCGTTGTTTTGTTTTCCCAGGATGGTCAACACCCGCAGCAACCCTGCTGCTTCGGAGCAGGGAGAAGCTAGTGCACCTAGAGAGGAAAGTCTGCCTCAACCACCTTCTCTGGCCGAAGTGATGCTGGAGGCAGAGCGCAACAGGCGCGACACCAATCGCTTGCTAGAGCGGATTGAGCAGAACACTGCACGCCAGCAGAGGATCAATTCGGTGTCCATCAATGACTTTGTCAAGCTGTACCCGCCAAAGTTCAATCATTCCATCGAACCTCTCGATGCGGATGACTGGCTCCGCAGCATCGCTCACAAGCTACGTTCTGCCAACGTAGTTGAAGAGGATAAAGTCACCTTTGCTGCCTATCACCTTGAAGGCCCTGCCAGTCTTTGGTGGGAGAATTATGAAGCTATGCGCCCGGTCGGCCAACTCACTACTTGGGCTGATTTCAGTGCCGCTTTTCGTGAGCATCATATCCCGGAAGGCCTCATGGATCGCAAGAGGGAGGAGTTTTGTAACTTCACCCAGGGAAAGCTGACTGTGGATGCATACAGTCGCGAGTTTGGGAAGCTTGCACGCTATGCTCCCGAAGAGGTATCCACCGATGCCAAGAAGCAGGCAAGGTTCCGCAAGGGACTTAGCCCTGAGCTCCGACGTGACCTTCGTCTGCATGAATGCATTTCTTTTCCGAAGCTAGTCAATAAGGCCATCAGTGCCGAGACGGGGCAGAACGATTTTGAAGCTTCACGCAAGCACTCCCGTGACTATGGATCTTCATCCGGCTCTGGATCCCAGAAGCGCCGGGTCTGGATTCCAAATTCTGCTATGCCACCCAGGTATACCCCGAGGCCATCCTTTGAGGCGCCTCGTCCCAATCAACAGTATGTGCCGCCCAAGACTTTTGGTGGCCCCACTGCCAATACTGCTCCACGCCCCAACATGATAACTTGCTTCAAGTGTGGTGAGCCGGGCCACTACATCCGTGAGTGTCCCCAGAACAACCCCAGTCAGTTCGGGAAGTCTGTTGGACGTGGTAAGTCAACAGCAAAGGTGCTTGTCGCCAAGCCAGCCACCACTGCTCGTGGCCATGTCAACTACGTTTCAGCTGAAGAAACTCAAGAGAACCCCAACGTCGTTCTCGGTACGCTCCTTGTTAATTGCCATCCGGCAACTGTTCTCTTTGATACTGGAGCATCTCATTCATTTATTTCTGAGAGCTATGCTCGTTTGCACAACACCACCTTTTGTGACATGCCCACCTCCATGGTAATTCAAACCCCTGGTTCTAAGTGGCAAACCTCTAGGATCAGCCATGGAAATGAAATTCTTGTTGACAGATTGGTCTTCCTTGCGTCACTAATAGCTCTCAAGTCCTCAGACATAAACATCATCTTGGGTATGGACTGGATGTCAGCTCATTACGCCAAGATTGACTGCTCAACTAGAACTGTTCAACTTACCCATCCATCGGGCAAGACAGTCAATGTTTTGACCCGAGTATCGGAGCGTCAGCTCTACTCTCTAAATGCCAATCCCCTTCCAGACCTCGAAGATATTCCGGTAGTCCGTGACTTCCCGGATGTCTTTCCAGAGGAACTGCCAGGTGTTCCACCTGACAGAGATGTCGAGTTCGTGATAGACCTTGTTCCAGGAACCGTCCCAATCTCTAGGAGACCCTATAAGATGGCACCCCTAGAACTAGCTGAGCTTAAGAAACAACTCGATGAGTCCTTGCAAAAGGGTTTCATTCGTCCTAGCTCATCTCCATGGGCTTGCCCCGTCCTCTTCGTCAAGAAGAAGGATGGAACGGATCGGATGGTTGTGGATTATCGACCTGTCAACTTGGTCACTATCAAGAACAAGTATCCGCTCCCCAGGATCAACGATCTGTATGACCAGCTCGCTGGATCCTCAGTCTTTTCCAAGATGGATTTGAGGTTGGGCTACCATCAAATCAAAATCAAGAACGGGGACATTCCCAAAACGGCTTTCGTTACTCGTTACGGCCAATACGAGTACACCGTCATGTCCTTCGGTTTAACCAATGCTCCAGCCACCTTCTCTCGGTTAATGAATTCGATCTTCATGGAGTATTTGGATAAATTCGTTGTGGTTTACCTCGATGATATACTCATCTACTCCAAGAATGAGGAAGAACATGCCGAACATCTAAGGCTAGTATTGATGAAAC
Organism: Aegilops umbellulata; assembly: GCA_032464435.1. Lineage (NCBI taxonomy): Eukaryota > Viridiplantae > Streptophyta > Magnoliopsida > Poales > Poaceae > Aegilops > Aegilops umbellulata. The sequence continues at coordinate 364,149,264 of CP136054.1, read as the reverse complement.
TTCGAGAGCATCGCCTTTATGCCAAGTTCTCCAAGTGCGAATTCTGGTTGCCAGAAGTGACCTATCTGGGCCATGTAATCTCTGGTAAGGGCATTGCTGTCAATCCCGAGCGAGTTCAAGCTGTCCTTGACTGGACTCCACCTGAAACGGTCAAGCAAGTTCGGAGTTTTCTTGGTTTAGCGAGCTATTGCCGCCGCTTCGTCGAGAATTTTTTCCAAAGTTGCTAAGCCTCTAACTGAACTCCTCAAGAAAGATAAAAAGTTCGAGTGGACCCCACAGTGCGAGTTCAGCTTTCAGGAACTGAAAAGACGCCTGACATCTGCTCCCGTACTGGTACCACTAGATTTCTCTAAGGACTTTATTATCTATTGCGACGCCTCGCGACAAGGACTAGGTTGCATACTCATGCAAGATCGTCATGTGATTGCCTACGCATCTCGACAGTTGCGTCCACATGAGGATAATTATCCTACTCATGATCTAGAGCTTGCAGCAGTAGTCCATGCACTCAAAACCTGGCGACATTACCTTCTGGGTAATCGCTGCGAAATCTACACTGATCACCAAAGTTTGAAATATATCTTCACCCAGCCGGATTTGAATCTCAGGCAAAGACGTTGGGTCGAGTTGATCTCAGATTACGACTTAGGAATAACGTACACCCCAGGCAAAGCCAATGTCATGGCTGATGCACTAAGTCGTAAATCTTATTGTAACAACCTGATGTTACAACAAGGTCAACCACTTCTCCACGAGGAATTTCATAAGCTTAACCTTCACCTTGTTCCTCGAGGATTCCTTTCCACCCTGGTGGCGAAACCTAACCTTACGGATCAGATCATCAAGGCACAAAAGGTGGATCCGGGAATTTCCCATATCAAGAGAAACATCAAGAAGGGAGTTACAGGTTGTTTCTCCATTGATGATCAAGGTGTGGTGTTCTTTGGAAACCGTCTAGTGGTTCCCAAGGTACGCAACTTGAGACGATTGATCCTTAAGGAAGCTCATGAATCCCCTCTCACCATTCATCCCGGTAGTACTAAAATGTATCAAGATCTACGCCAGAGGTTTTGGTGGACTAGGATGAAGAGAGAAATCGCTCAATACATTGCTAGTTGCGACGTCTGTCGTCGTGTCAAAGCAGAGCATCAACGGCCCGCTGGCACCCTTCAACCATTGGAGATTCCTGAATGGAAATGGGATAAAATCGGTATGGATTTCATTACCGGGTTTCCCAGAACCAAAAGAGGGAATAATGCTATCTTCGTTGTTGTCGACCGTCTCTCCAAAGTAGCCCACTTCTTACCTGTTCGCGAGAGTATAACCGCTAGCCAGCTAGCTGATTTGTACATCTCTCGAATAGTATCTCTCCATGGTGTTCCATTGGAAATTAATTCAGACCGTGGAAGTCTTTTCACCTCTCGATTTGGGAAAGTTTCCAAAATGCTTTGGGAACTCGACTCTCCTTTAGCACCGCCTTCCATCCTCAATCAAGCGGTCAAGTAGAACGAGTCAATCAAATTATGGAGGATATGCTCCGAGCTTCTGTCATCTCTTTCGGTATGAATTGGGAGAAGTGCCTTCCATTCGCCGAGTTCGCTTATAACAACAGTTATCAAGCTAGCTTGGGTAAAGCCCCTTTCAAAGTTCTTTATGGACGAAATTGTCGAACGCCTCTTAACTGGTCAGAAACCGGCGAGAGACAACTCTTCGGCCCGGACATGATCCGGGATGCAAAAGAGCAGGTTCGTATTATTCGTGAGAAGTTGAAAACCGCCCAGTCTCGACAAAAGAGTCAGTATGACCGCAAGCATAAGCCCATGGCTTATGAAGTCGGCGAGATGGCTTACCTTCGGGTTACACCTTTAAAGGGAACCCATCGATTCGGTATCAAAGGTAAATTGGCTCCTCGTTACATTGGACCTTTTCACATTCTTGCCAAACGAGGGGAAGTTGCCTACCAACTGGAACTACCTCCGCATCTCTCCAGAGTTCATGATGTCTTCCACGTTTCTCAACTCAGGCGTTGCTTCGCGGATCCTATCCGTGGAGTGGACCACGAAACGCTTGATCTCCAAGATAACCTCACCTATCGGGAATACCCCGTTCGTATCCTTGACCAAGCCGAACGTACCACTCGACGCCACAATATCAAGTTTCTCAAGGTTCAATGGTCACACCATTCCGAGCAAGAAGCTACTTGGGAAAGGGAGGATCGTCTTCGACTTGAGTACCCCACCTTCTTTCCGTCAGATCCTAAATCTCGGGACGAGATTCTTTTGAGTGGGGGTGAGTTGTCACATCCCACCTAGCTCATGCATTAGAGTGTGCATCATGTTTACTTTTGACAGAAATTTGAAATGGGGAAGGCAGAACCCCCAGCACCCCTCCTGAAATCAACTAGGGTTTACTAAAAATATTTTCAATGAACCTGAAATGCCCTTCTAAAATGTCCACCCTCTTTGTCTTGGGTTGAAACCTCTGGCAAAAATGGTGCATATTTTTCTAGGTCAACAGAAGGTCATTGAATTAATGCATTAGAATTTGAATTTGGGCATTTAAAATTTATAAAATATTTCAAATGCTCAAATATCTCCAAACTAAAATGTTCCTGGCTGGAAATATTCTAACTAAGGACCAGATGCAGTTTGGTGAATTTTGGAAGTGTCTAAGTATTTTTAATAAGTCCACAAAGTTACAGAAAAATAGAAAAGGAAAATAAAAAGGGAAATACTTACCTGGCGCCTGCAACCGGCCCACCTGCCGGCCCAGCCCAGCTGCCGCGCCAGCGAGCTGCTTGGCTCGGCCAGGCAGGCACGCAGGTGCTCGACGCCGGCACCAGCGAGCGCCACGCAGCTCCCCGCCGCCCTGCTTCACCTCCTCGCCGCCTCGCTGCCCTGGATGAGCTCCACGTCGTCGCCCCGAGCCCCTGGACACGCCATTCGCCTCTGCCTCGCCTCCCTCTCTCTCCTTCGCCATGGCCGACGCCACCGTCGCCGCTCCGCCGCCGTAGCCATAGCTACCGTCGTCCCCGCGCCACCCGACCGTGTCCACGAGCTCCGCCACCCTCCTTTTCTTCGAGCAAGACGAGCCCCGAGCGCTCGCCCGCTCTGGAATCGCCCCCGACCCCGTCTTCCCCAACTCCGGCCGCCGAGATCGCCATCATCGCCCCGCTCAGCTCCGACCTTCCCCGAGTCCGCCTCGACGCTCGCTGCATTCACCGTGAGTCTGGCCACCTCTCCATCCTCCCCGTTCCTCTTCCCGTGCCCTACAACGAGCGCACGAAGCTCGCCCGCACGCGCCGCCGCGGAGCTCGTCGCCGACGAAGCTCCGGCCACCCAACGGCCGCGCCACCTTGTCCACTAGCCTCGCCACACACCCAGGGGCCCGACGCATCACTCCACGCGCCTCGCCGTGCCCCGCAGCCCCGGTTTCACCTTCACCCGAGCCCCGGCGCCGCCAAACTCGTCGCCGGCGCCAACTCCGGCCACCCCGACCCCAACTGACTCCACCAGTAGCCGCGGCTCGTTCCCAGGAGTGCGTAGATGCCTTCCGCGCCCCATTTGGTGGCCGGAACGGCCAAATTCACTCTGCTCCGCCGCGTCTGGCCTCGCCGGCGGCTAGACGCCGGCGAGTTGACCCTGACCGTTGACTGGTGGGCCCTGGTTGACTCTGTTGAGTCAATGACAGGTGGCCCCCCCTTCTGTTAATCACTGGATTAGTTTAAAACTAATTAAACAAGTTTAATTAAACACTAACCCCCTAGGCCCACTGGTCAGTTGACCTGGACCGGCTGTTGACTTGCTGAGGTCAGCATGACCTCATGCTGACGCAGTAATTTTATTTACTGGAATTAATTTTATACAGGAAAATCCAGAAATTAGTTCAAACTTCAAAAATTCATAGAAAATTATCTGTAACTCCAAATGCAAAGTTCTATATATGAAAAATGATCAGAAAAATCCAAGCTATCCATTGGTGCTGGTTTCATGCATGTCAGAACAAGTTAAAACCACTGTTTAGGCATTACAAGATGATACACTAATATGATCCTAATTAATGAGTTTCCATTTGAATCTTTGGTTCAAATGGGTTCTTTCCCTTCTGGTTTAACTTGCACTAGGTCAGGACACATTCATATTGCCATGTCATAGCATGCATCATGTTGTTGCATATCGCCATGTATTGATTGTGTTCCGATGTGTTCATCGTGGTAGGTTCTGCCTCCGAGGATATCTCCGAGTATCCAACTGAAGGGCAGTATCCCACGACCACTCCATCAGGCAAGCAACTCGTTGATCATTCCGATACAAACCCATGTTCTCGCTTCTGCCCTTGTTTACTGCATTAAGACAACGCGTTTCAAACTGCTGTGTGTTGCGGTAGTTGAACCCACTTCCTTTGCATGACCTGTCATTGCCACAGTAACTAGATGAAACCCACTAGCATGTGTAGGAGTTGATTGAGCCAATACATGTGTGTGTGTGTTCCTACCATGCTATGCTTGCTATGCTTAGAGTTGTGTCAGGTCTGGCTCATCGGGATGATGATCCGGAGTGAAAGGTTGTATCGTTGTCAATGGTGTGGAAGTGTTGAACACGATTTGGTAAAGGAATCGATGGAAGGCCATGTAGGAGTACATGGTGGGTTGTTCCATTGAGGCCGTTCTTAAGAACTGAGATCTGTGTGTGTGATTTAAGACTCAGCTACTACCACGCATTGGGCCCGAAACCAATGGACCCTCTCGGCTTCTTGATCACGCTTGTCCTCTGTCCAGGAGTTGCAAAGTAGTTTCTGGTGTTTGTAGCATGCTGGGGGCCGCACGCGGCGCTGACCATCGGGGTGGGCTGTGTTGCGGTAGGCACGTGGCACGGTGTACCGACTCGCCCGTTTGGTGTCTCGGGAACCCTGTTCACATCGTTCGGGGCCATTAGTGGAAACCTCGGCCGGACTCCCTGCGGATGGAACCCGAATAGGCGATAAACCTGGACTAGAGACTTGAGTGTTTAGGTAGGCCGTGGCCGACACCCTCGCGGGGCTTCCGCTTGAAGGTTGCCGAGTACATGTCGTGTAAACGGCGATAAGTGGTGAGAGCGTGTGTGAAGAAGTACACCCCTGCAGGGTATAAATCTATTCGAATAGCCGCGTCCGCGGTAAAGGACTACTTGGTCACCTATACAGTTCATAGATAAGTTAAATGGATACTACTAAAAATCTCAAGATAAGTGTGAGTACCGCGGATGGCCCTCTCGTAGGATGGCGAGAGAGGATCCACGGTGGAGTATTGTGTTGGTGTTAGTGGACTCGTGTGCGACAAATGATTTACAAGTGGTGTCTATCGTAGGATAGCTTAGCCAAGAGTCAAAGCTGGCTTGCTGCAATAACCCCACTACCTTCTTGAGAATGTGCATGTATAATAGGTTCCTGTTGTAAGACTTGCTGAGTACCTCCGTACTCATGTTGCTTTAATCATGTTTTTCAGACGACTGCACCAACCCCTCTGATGGGTTCTATGTAGACCTCGACGTTGACGAGTGACTTATCACCCAGGTGGTGATCCAAGACTTGTGAAGGGTCGTTGTAGATAGACAGGCTTCGTCAAGCCTTCTTTCTTTCTAGTGTCTGTACTCAGACTACTTTGCTTCCGCATGTGCTTGTATGTTGTATGACTTGAGTGTTGGGTCATGTGACCCCTATCTGTATGAATGATATGTATGGCTCCTCGGAGCCTTCTAAATAAAGTACTTGAGTCGTAGAGTACTGTTGTGATGCCATGTTGTATTTACTCATATCGGGCATATTGTGTGTATGATTGAAATGCTTGGTATGAGTGGGATCCGACTATCTAGTTGTTTATCCTTGGCAGCCTTTCATATGGGGAACTGTAAGTCTTGTGCTTCTGAGCGATAGTAGTCCGCTACAGCCCGGTTCACCGGAGTCCTGCTAGCCCAGCACTACTGCTTGGACACTTGACTGGCCGGCATGTGTTTCACGTCGTTCCTATGTCTGTCCCTTCGGGGAAATGTCACGCGCTGTTATTCGGAGTCCTGCCTAGCCTGCTACAGCCCGGGTTACCGGAGACCTGTTAGCCCAGTGCTACAGCCCGAATAAATACGTTGATGACCGACATGTTCAATGTGATTCATGTATGCCTGTCCTCATAGGCTAGCGCCGCTTTGGGTTCACGACTAGCCATGTCGGCCCGGGTTCTCTGTCATATGGATGCTAGCGACACTATCATATACGTGAGCCAAAAGGCGCAAACGGTCCCGGGCCAGGTAAGGTGGCACCCGTGGGAGTACCGTGCGTGAGGCCGCAAAGTGATATGATGTGTTACACGCTGGATCAATGTGGCTTAGGATCGGGGACCTGACAGTGCGCGCGGAGATTATGCCATCTACCTCTCCGTCTCGCAAGGATCTAAACTACAGAACGAACAACACAAGAGACACAGGGTTTATACTGGTTCGGGCCACCGATGTGGTGTAATACCCTACTCCAGTGTGGTGTGGTGGATTGCCTCTTGGGCTGGTGATGATGAACAATACAAGGAAGAACAGCCTCGCGAGGGTCTGTTCTTGGCTAGGGGGATGAATTGCTAGGAGGAGTTCAACTAGTGACGGATGGATGATCTCTTGATGTCGAGGTTTCAGATCAGATGCCTAGATCTCCAGGTGCCTCTACCCTGGGGGTGGCTAGTCCTATTTATAGGCAAAGGCCCTGGGCCTCTTCCCAAATATTTGAGCAGGAAGGGCGCCAACAATTGGCCAATTCGAAGGGGAACATCTGGTACACTTATCCTGACTAAAGTTGATCCTCGCCTGCCAAAGGCCCTGTGGTGACGCTGTTCGGGGCTCCATGGTGACCTCCTTCCCACCGTTGGACTGGTCTTGGTCTTGTTGCACCGAAATGGGTGCCTTTGCTTGATCCTCTCGCCTGCGCTTTCCCCCTTTGCACCAAAGAGGAAAGGGGAATGCTGCGCGGGCTGGCGCCCGCCTGGCACCCTCGATCGTCATGGCTTGTGTCATGGGCACCTCGCGAGGTGCCCCACCTTGATCTCTCCGCCTCCTCGCGAGCCAGCCTGAGGAGGCCGCGCCCGAGGAAGCGCCGTGTCGTCCGCCCCGCGAGGCTTGGCCCCTCGCGAGGGTCTTGAGTCTTGTGTTGATGAAGATGGGCCACGCTGGGCTCCCATTTGAGCCATGCCGCAGGCCGCAGGCAGGCAAGTCTGGGGACCCCCGTTCCCAGAACGCCGAGAGTAGCCCCCGGGCCCAAGGCGCGCATGGACTTGGCCGTGCCGAGAGGCGAAAGGGCAAGGGCGAAGCGCCGCGGGCCCTAACAGCCTGCGGCCTTGGGCGCCACGTGGCGGTTGATTGGACGTGGGTGCTTTTGCAACTGCGCGGGTTATTAAAGGCGTGGCATCCGCTCCGGCCTTGCTCTTCTCCTTCTTCGGCCGCTGCTCAGATCCCCTTTCTTGCGCCTCTCCTTTTCCTCTCCAAGTTTCCAGATCTGCTCCATCCAGTTGACCTAGGTAGCTATGGCGCCTCGCCAGCCCTCGCCCGAAGCTTGGTTCTCGCCTGCCCTGGACTCGCCCAACGTGTCGGAGGAGAGCCTCGCCCGACTGCACCAGATGGCGGTGGCGCAGGGCATCAACGGGGCGCAGGTGTTCAAGGTCGGCGCCGCCACCCCTGAGGGCCGAGGGAGCACCTTCTATCCTCTTTTCGTAAGCTCCATTACTGCAGGCTTGGTGCCTCCTTTCTCTGAGTTCTTCCTCTCCGTCCTCCGCCATTACAACTTGCAAGCTCTGCACCTCCACCCCAACTCCATCCTTCTTCTGGCGATCTTCGCCTACTACTGCGAGGCTCATGTGGGGGTGCAGCCTTCAGTGGCCTTGCTGCGCCACTACTTCTACCTCCGGACTTCTCGTGGTTCCCCTTCTGCGTGCGCGAGCTTTGTCGCGTGAGGAAGTGCCATGGCCATTTCGAATCCGGGGAAGAGTATCGAGGGCTTCCGGAGCAAGTGGTTTTTGGTAGACGCCGGGCGCATCCATCCTCGGTTGATCCTTCCCACTGAGCCGGCCGTGAGTTCTAGCGACTGGTGCCGAGCGGAGCTCACGAATCCGCGCGCGAAGTCGATGTTGGCGAAGATGGACGCTGACCTGAAGCCGGCCAGCATGGCGGCGGCGAAGCTGACCGGGGCGTCGCTGCTAAGGGAGTTCCTGGAGCACCAATTGGCTCCGCTTCGGCGGTATTCTCCCCCAATGTGGAGGCCTCATCCGAGCCCCGCAGCTGTGGGCGAAGAGGATGTGACCGCGATTCTCCAATCCCTGGTCGGGGGCAAGGTAGCAAGGTTGGAGGGCGCGCCCTTGCCCCTGTTCCTTCGCGACGATTGGGAGCAAGTGGTGGAGTCCATGCCCGTCTTCAACGGGGTCGGGCCCGTGCCCGTGGTGGCCCCCGAGGGACCTGTGGACGTGTCTTCCGGCGACTCCAGCGGAGAGGGGGGCGAAGAGGAGCGGGAGGAAGGTCTTGACTCCGAGGCAACTGACAGAGAGTCCAGGGCTCCCCCTCCCCAGCGCACGCCCCGCACTCTCCGCCTCTCGCCGAGCGATGATGATGATGACGATGATGACGTGCTGGGCGGCGGGAGCTCGCCCCCGGTCCCAAAGAAGGGCAGGACCGGGTTGATTCCTCGCGGGTCCGTCCTGACTCCGAGGCGAGCCACGGACGAGCCTTCTGCTCCCGAGGTCGACCCCTCCATCTGGCTCTCAGGCTTCAAGTATGGCCGGAGGCAGGTAGAGCTTTCCGGCGAGGACCCGTAAGTGCTTGATCCTTGATCCTTGGTTTCTCGTTCCGCCGTCGAGGCTTGATGATTGCTTCTCTTGAGTAGGCTGGCGCCCATGGTGAAGAAGCCGAAGGGAGCTCGCGAGGCCCCATCTACGGCGGCGCCTCCGCCTGCAGGGGAGGGTGACCGTGACGCGCGAGCCTCTCCTGCCCGCTCGTCCTTGCGGGGCTTGGCTGATCTGGCTGGGGCGACAGCCCCCATGGCTCAAGTGACCCCCGAGGTGCCCTTGTCTGGCGCCGCTGCTACGGCTGGGGAGGCGCAGCGGACTCCGCCCCGGGACACTGCGGCCTCGCCGCCGCTATCTTCTCCTCCCGTTCCACCGACCGCTGCTTCCCCAACTCCTCCTGTTGTCTTGGAGCGCACCGATGTTTCTCCGCCTTCTTCTTCCATTCTGGAGCGCGCCGTTGCTGAACTGGATCGGCTGCGGCCGGATCTTCTCGGCGCCGACCCTCGCCTAGTGGCCGGGCGCCTGGAACTAGCTTCGGGGTGGATTCGCTCTGGTGCCTCGATTCGGGCGGCGTTGGTTCATGCCTCAACGTCCTGTGACGAAGAGAGGGAGGCCACCCTCGAGGCGAAGGCTGCCTGTGACGCGGCCTTGGGAGAGGTGGTTGGAGTCCGTGGTCGCTGCAAGGAGTTGGAGGACGAGCTGCTAGGCTTGCGAGGCCAGCTTGAGGAGGAGGTCCGCCTTCGCCAGGAGCAGGAGAAGGGGGCGAAGGCTCGCGAGGCGGCGCTCGAGGACCGGGAGTCCAAGCTCAAGAGGCGCCGCGGCCACCTAAGCGCATTGAAGAAGGAGCTGGAGGTGACGAAGGCCAAGCTGGATGCCAAGGCCTGGGTCCTTGTGAGGATCGCGTGGCCTTCGCGGACATGGAGAAAGATGCCCGCGCTTCGCTGAAGACGCTTTACGAGAGCGGCCTGGATAGCCCGCTAGCCGGTGACGGGGACGGCCCCGCCAAGCTGCTTCCCTTCCTGGTTAAAGCCCTTGGGGATGTCGCCCTTGGCCTCGCCCCCACGACTGAGGCCGAGGCGCGTGTCCTGTCTTCTGCTGCGCTGACGCGGGTCTTCGCCCACGTCTACCTTCGCAATCCCAGCGCCGACCTCAACAGCCTGCTGGAGCCGGTGAGCGGTGAGGGTGCTGCCACTGCTGTCGAAGCCGTGAAGGGGCGCGCGGAGGCACTGCTAGGGAAGTTCCGGGCCTTCAGCACCAGGCCAAAGCAAGGAGCTGCCGGCCCTGATGCTCCACGAGGCGAAGCCACTCCATGCAGCTCCACCGCCGACAAGTGACTTCGCTATCATTCCTGTTCTTCTTTTAGTTCCTGCACATGCACCACGCCTCGGGGAGGCATTTAAACTTGCGCTTGGTACTGAGACGACAGTATGGACTGTAATATTTGCTTTTAAGTTCCTTGAATGTTCCTTGAATTTTATGTTCTTCTTCCCTACTTGCTTGTGTTCTACGCCGGCGGAGCCCGGCCCCGCACGTGCCTCACCCAGCATTAGCCCCGACCGGAAACCAGGACAGGACCAAAGGAGTGAGGGGCTACGTGACAAGTTAGGCTCCTGAGTCGCGATGCTCAGGAGTCCCCCTTGGCGCACGAACAACAAGTAGGGAAGCGTGATGTAGGTGTATCTTCCGTTCTACGTTTGCAGAGCCTGACTCCGCGCGTACCTCACCCAGCATAGCCTTTCGGAACTAAGGAGTGAGGGGCTACGGAGCCAGTTAGGCTCCTGAGTCGCGATGCTCAGGAGTCCCCCTTGACGCGTGAACAGCGGGTGATGAGGCGAGATGTAAGCGGGGCTACCGTTCTACGTCTGCAGAGCTCGGCCCCGCGCGTACCTCACCCAGCATAGCCTTTCGAAACTAAGGAGTGAGGGGCTACGGGACCAGTTAGGCCCCTGAGTCATGATGCTCAGGGGTCCCCCTTGACACTCAAACGGCCTTCATACCTTGGCTCCGCTCGGGGAGAGACGCGCGACGAACCAGGCCCGAGGGGCCTGGCTGGGCGGCGTACGTCTGGGCGTGACCCAGTCTTAGCCCCCGTGCCTAGCCCCCTCATGCGGCGCTCCCGAGGGGAGGCGTTGCGATGAGGCCAGCCACTGAGCTCTGGGCTCCCTGAGGTTGACGCGGCCCGGAGGCCACCCTCAGTTGTTTATCACCAGCGCGGAGCATAGCGCTTCCGTATGTGTACGGGCATAGCCGCTCCTCGGCAGTGTCATCAGCCAGCGCGGAGCATGGTGCTTCCACTGGTACATGGGAGGGGGCTCCCCTCCGGGAGGAGCCCCCGGAGCGTGTACAGCCCCGCCCTGACACGTGGCCGGCACGGTAGGGCTAGGTGAGGTGTATCTGGGCACCCGTGAGCCAGCGCGGGACTCACGAGGCCCTACCTCTAGGCGGGTTGCGCCTGGCACTAGGCCGTATCTTGAGATGTGTTCCTGCAAAATCTGGTTAGATGCCGGCACTCTACGTCCTCGGGTCCCGGCCCTCGAGCTTGTCTCAGCCGTCGCTGGTATGCCAGGTCACGATGCCGTGGACAAGGCCAGAGGGTGAGGGATGGAGAGCCAGTAGGAGCCCTGAGTCGCGATGCTCAGGCACCCCCCTTTAACGTGCAAGTGGTCGACATGGAGAAGAAGAGGTGCCGTGGACGGCATCAAGTAATCAAGCATGACAGGCGAATGCATAATTGGAATTAAACGCAGGGGAGATACACGCCGCTGGGCCTAGCCCGAGCAGCTTGGGGATGATGCAGCCCGAGGGGCGCCCCCAGCAAAGCAAGCTAACGACTGAAGGAAATAAAAAGGGATACATGCCACGGGGACGGACCCACGCGGCCTGGGAGTGACGCAACCCTGGGAGGGTACTCCCAGTTGGGAATGAAACTTGAAAGATGTCACCTGCATATGTCGTCGGTGAAGTGGCGTTGGTGCAGCAGACTCGGTGGGCTGCGGAAGCCTATCCTCATGAACCCCCAGGCCCTGGGGCCTCGGGAGGCTCCGGAGGCACTAATGGCTCCTCGCGGGCTGTCTCCATCTCCGCCAGAGCTGCAGAACGCCTGTCTTCCTGAGCCTCCAAGATGCCCCTCATGAGGCGCTGGTACGCCGCAGCCATGCTCGGCAGGCTGTAAGGCATGCGAACATAGCTGTGGGGCGGTCCTCCGCAGCACCCCACTCGGGAGGGCCAGAGGCGCTCCATCGTGGCGATCTGATTGAGCCCTGGTACATCAACGCAGATGCGCAGCCCACCATCCTCGCCTGGATGTGGAGCCACAGCTGGCGGACGACGGCAACCTCTCATGGTCCTTGACTCCTGTAGTTCTTGAGTGGCCTTGTTAACGAACTCCTGTCGGTCTGACCTTCCTCGCCCGGCTCCTTCTCAAGGGAATCGTGCTTCGAAGCACGACTCCACATGGTGCCCAAGCGCCTCCCTCGTGACCCTGGCAAGGTCGGTGGCCCTCCAGGTGAGAGCCCCCGAGCCCTACCTGAGGAGGGCGCCGGGTGCGCTTTCCTATGCGATGGAAGGAGGGTCCCCCTGGGCAGACACGGGCCTTGAAGGGCCTGCCTCCTGAGGGGCTGAGCCTGGCGACATCTTCTTCTTCTTGGGGGTGGTCTCAGGAAGCCTCCTGCTTCCGCGTTCTGGGTCTTCTAGCGACGCAGCCTGAAAGGCTCGCTCCAGGGAACACACTGCGTCCTTCTATTCACAGGGCACCGTGATGACGCCGCCACTTCCAGGCATTTTGAGGACGTTGTAGCCGTGGTGGGTCACAGCCATGAACTTGGCCAGCGCTGGGTACCCGAGGATGGCGTTGTACGGCAGGCGAATGTGGGCGACGTCGAAGTCGATGAGCTCGATGCGGTAGTTGCTGCGGGCCTCGAAGGTGACAGGGAAGCGGACCTGCCCGATCGGGACTGTGGAACCGTCGGTGACTCCGAAGAAAGGCTTGGTTGGCTGAAGCTGGTCATAGGGCACTTGGAGGTTGTTGAATGTTTCCAGGGACAAGACGTTGAGCCCTGCTCCACCATCGATGAGGGTCCTGGTGACCAGAACGTTGCTGATGACTGGGGAGCAAAGCATCAGGAGGACTCCGGCGGTGGCCGCGTACCTGAGCTGGTCTGCCGAGCTGAACGTGATGGCGCACGCTGACCACCTGAGGGGGCGCATTGCTTCGAGCTTGGGGAGGACTGCATTCACCTCGCGGGCAAACTGCTTGAAGATGCGTTGGGAGGCTGGGGCTTGAGCTCCGCCTAGGATGCAGGCGATTACGCGCGGCTCCTGGAAGCCCCCAGCCCCCTCGTCTTGGTGGCGGTCTTCGTTCCTCCTTGGCTGAGGCGGCAGCGGCGGCAGGCCTAGATTGTCGTGAGGGCGATCCTCACGAGGCTGATCCCTCCAGTCCCCCTCGCGAGGCGGGTCTCGCCAGCGGTCCTCGCGAGGTTGGTCGCGCCACCCTTGGCGCGGGCCTCGATCTTCCCAGCGTCCTGGGTTTCTTCCTCCTCCTCGGCCGTAACCCCGGTCAGCACGGTCAGGGCGACGGCCGATTCTTCCTTTTCGCACGGCGCGGAGTTCTTGGCATTCGTTGGTGTTGTGGGTGTGGAGGTCGTGGTACACACAGTACCGGCTGCCCCTGGAGGATTCGGGCAGATCCTTGCCCCGCTTGGTGTCTGGTTCCGCCACGAGTACGGCAGCCCCCTTGCGCTTCACGTCCTTGGCCTTGGGCTTCTTCTTTTCTGGGTTAGCGACGGGCAGCTCGAGGAGGGAGAGGCGTCCCTCCTCAGCCCTGGCGCATTTGATCGCCAAGTTGAATAGCTCCAGGGAGGTGCAGAGGTCTTCATGCATCGCCAGCTCCTCCTTCATCTTGACGTCGCGCACGCCATCGGAGAAGGCCGAAATGATAGCTTCCTCGGACACCCTGGGGATCTTGAGGCGCGCGCTGTTGAAGCGCTGGATGTACTTTTGTAGGGTCTCCCCAAGTTGCTGCTTGATGCGGCGCATGTCGCTCACGGCGGGAGGCCGGTCGCGGGTACCTTGGAAGTTGGCGATGAAGCGAGTACGCATCTGGTCCCAGGAGGAGATCGTGCCTGGGGCCAGGTTCAGGAGCCAAGTGCGAGCACCTTCCTTCAGCGCCATGGGGAACCAGTTCGCCATGACCTTTTCGTCCCCGCTGGCAGCTTCGATTCCCAGCTCGTAGAGTTGGAGGAACTCTGCGGGATCAGTGGTGCCATCGTAGCGAGGGGGCAGGTTCGGCTTCAACTTGCCGGGCCATGCGACGCTGCGCAGCTCGGTGGTGTAGGCGTGGCAGTCTGCGGTGGCCACGGGAGGCTTCGGTTGAGGGAGAGCTTGGCCTTGCGGGTCCCCTTGCGCTGCTGCTGGGAGCAGCGCGGGGTCTTGACGCGCCGGAGCTGGAGCGGGGTCTCGGCGAGCCGGAGCTGGGAGCGCCCGGGCAGCCTCTTGCGGTCGAAGGACTTCTTGGCAGCTCCATTCCTGCTGGGCTGGCGCCTGATGGAGCGGGTTCCGCCCAGGGGCCGCGCGCCTCGGAGCCATGGCGTCTTCTTGGAGAGGAGGCGGCTGGTACGCCCCCGGAGCTTCATTGCCAGCGCGTGGCGGGGTGCGGTGTAGCGGTGCGGACGGCGCGGGAGAGCCCCCTGCGGCGCGGACGAGCTCGGCGACGCGGTCGAGCCACTCCTCGTAGACGTCGTCGACGGGGCGGTAGCGCAGGAGCTCGTTCACAGCGATGAGCGCGGCTCGAGCCTCCAAGGGTGCGCGGAGCGCGCGGGACGAAGAGCCGGCCGGGGTGAGTGACGGAGTAGCGGTGCGGCCGTCTTGCCGCACGGACGGGTGCTGAGACGATGCTTGCTGCTCGTTCCCCACCGGGCCGGTGGCGGCGTTGACGGCGGGCGACGGTGAACGACGAGGACGCCCACCGACGGGGGCCGTCTGGGCGACGCGGGAAGCGATGGCGGCCCGGCGCACAGCGCGGGCCCGACGAGCGTCAGACATGGATGCGACGGTCGGAGAAGAGCGGAGCGGTGGAGGACAAATTCTGGCGCACCCCTACCTGGCACGCCAAATGTCGGATCACGGGTTCCGGCTGACCCTTAAGGTTCGAATTCTGGGGTGCGCGCGGAGATTATGCCCTCTACCCCTCCGTCTCGCAAGGATCTAAACTACAGAACGAACAGCACAAGAGACACAGGGTTTATACTGGTTCGGGCCACCAATGTGGTGTAATACCCTACTCCAGTGTGGTGTGGTGGATTGCCTCTTGGGCTGGTGATGATGAACAATACAGGGAAGAACAGCCTCGCGAGGGTCTGTTCTTGGCTAGAGGGATGAACTGCTAGGAGGAGTTCAACTAGTGACTGATGGATGATCTCTTGATGTCGAGGTTTCAGATCAGATGCCTAGATCTCCAGGTGCCTCTACCCTGGGGGTGGCTAGTCCTATTTATAGGCAAAGGCCCTGGGCCTCTTCCCAAATATTTGAGCGGGAAGGGCGCCAACAATTGGCCAATTCGAAGGGGAACATCTGGTACACTTATCCTGACTAAAGTTGGTCCTCGCTTGCCAAAGGCCCTGTGGTGACGCCGTTCGGGGCTCCATGGTGACCTTCTTCCCACCGTTGGACTGGTCTTGGTCTTGTTGCACCGAAATGGGTGCCTTTGCTTGATCCTCTCGCCTGCGCTTGCCCCCTTTGCACCAAAGAGGAAAGGGGAACGCTGCGCGGGCTGGCGCCCGCCTGGCACCCTCGATCGTCATGGCTTGCGTCATGGGCACCTCGCGAGGTACCCCGCCTTGATCTCTCCGCCTCCTCGCGAGCCAGCCTGAGGAGGCCGCGCCTGAGGAAGCGCCGTGTCGTCCGCCCCGCGAGGCTTGGCCCCTCGCGAGGGTCTTGAGTCTTGTGTTGATGAAGATGGGCCACGCTAGGCTCCCATTTGAGCCACGCCGCAGGCCGCAGGCAGGCAACTCTGGGGACCCCCGTTCCCAGAACACCGACAAAAAGAACCAAAGAGAATCCCGTGGACAAAATGCTCTCAATCCAGCTTGTCCAATGATCGTCAAATCCCTTACATTTCAGAATCCTAAGAATCAGTTCATGCTCAATGGTGTCTAAAGCCTTTGTGAAGTCAAGCTTAAGAATAATGATAGGCCTCTTGGAAGCTTTGCATTGGTGGATGTACTCAAAACACCATGCCAGATAGTCCTGAATGGAACGACACCAAAGAAAACCATATTGGTTGCGGTGGATACATTTCAAGATCACACCCTGAAGACGATTTGCCAAAAGCTTGGTTAAAAACTTCAAACATGTATTAGTCAATGATATTGGCCGGAAATCACCAACATATTCAGGGCTCAGCTTCTTCAGAATGAGGGTGATAAGAGATGTGTTGAGACACTCCAAATTACATTTCCCCTCATAGAATTCTTGCACAAGCTTCATAAAGTCCTCCTTCAAAATAGACCAACATTTCTTTAAGAAAAGGCCAGTAAACCCGTCTGGTCCCGGAGCACGATCAGTAGGCATGTTCTTAATTACCGCATCCACCTCAGAGTCCGTGAACAGTAAAGACAACTCCTCTAGACCATCAGTCCGGGGAATTAAATGTGTCTAGATCAAATCCCATTTGGATGCCTTTTGATTGGCCCATTCCTTGATTGAAATCAGCCCAGAACATCCCTGCCAACTGTTGGTGATCCGTGACCACATCACCCTCCACAGACTTGATCGAGGAGATAGTGTTCCTTCGATATCTTTCCGTAGCCATGGCATGGAAAAATTTTGAATTCTCCTCACCAACTTTGATGTTTCTCATCGTGCAACGCTGGTTCCAGTAGATAAATTGCCAATGTAAGATATCCTCAAGTTGCAATTTAACAATTCTATGAAAATTGAACTCCGGCCAACTCAAAAGCCTAATTTCCTCAAGATTATCAAGAAAAATAATCACTTTATTACAATCAGCAATTAGAGCTTTGACTGTGGACATGTTTAAATGCCATTTCTTGAGAGCATATCGGAGGGACTTAAACTTAGCCGAAATTGTTAATGCAATCGACGATTTTGCCATTGGCCTATTCCAAACCTCAGAAACACAGTCAGCAAAACCAGGAAAATCAACCCAATAATTCTCAAAGCAGAAAACCTTTGCCTTGGGGATACATGTGACAATCGAAACCACACACGGGACATGGTCGGAGGCAGTCCGTGCAAGAGGAAAAACCATCGTGTTGGGGTGGTCCGATGTCCAAGCAACCGACGTGAAAAACCAATCAATCTGCTCGAGAAGCGGCGAAGTTTGCATATTTGACCAAGTACATTGACGACCCTTGATTGGCAGCTCAACAAGACCCAAATGACCAATTATTTCATTAAACAAGAAGATATCGTTAACATCACCACCCGGAAGATTGCGGTTCTCAAGCGATCGCATGAAGTTGAAGTCACCCAAAAGCAACCAATTGTCACCAAACTGAATATCAAGATTATATAACCACTGAACAAATTCATCATGGGCAGGGCCTTGACACGGTCCATAAACGGAGACTAAAGACCATGTTTCAGAAGTATGTTTGGATTTAAACTCCACAATTATGCCATAGGATTTTGCCTCAATTAAAGAACCTATGAAAAAGGATGGATTCCAAATAACCACCATCCCAGCAGACGCACCAGCCGAGGGAACATAAACAAAATTATCAAAACGCCTCGGGCAGAACTTCCTAATGAAACGTTGATCCATATGCATGCATTTAGTTTCCTGAAGACAAACAACAGAACAACCACTTTCATCGATCTTTTGCCTAACCGCAAGCTGACTTGCTTCAGAATTGAGGCCCCGCACATTCCAACATAGAACTTTACACTCCTTAAACCTTTTCCGATTCATTAGAAACCAAAAGTAAAAGCATAAAAAGTAGGCCACGCAATGACCTACACTGACCCACAAAGCAGACAAGCATTGCATAGTTCCAAACATAGAAAGAAAGATAAATGGCGATTACGGTACGCCATAGACCAGAACCCTGCATGAAGTAACTAATCATCAGAACCCACGCTGCTGTTGGACTTGGCAGGATCAACAACAAGCTTATCCGTAGAGATCTTCTCAGGTGCAATGCGAAGACGAGCGCCAACGCGTTGAAGGTTTGCAATAGCAGTTGGTGGGGGCACATAAGGACTATCTTTAGACTGGAAACTGCTAGTCTTGCGCTTCTTCAAAGTGTGAGACTTCTTGGATGAAGTGCCCCCTGTTACTTTGCCGTAGCCATCACGGAGAGCGCTCAGACGTGCACTGTGCCGAACCTCAGTGTCAACAATAATTCTTGAGGCTTTAGGATTTCTTGCTCGCTTCAAAGATACTTTAGGCACATCTGAGAATTCAAAGGCTTCAGAAATTGGGTCATCAAGGTCATCGAAGCAGAGAGCCCGAGCAACTGGCCTTTTAACAGGAGCAGTTGGCACATCCAGAGCAGAGCTGGTCGAGGAGTCTGGTGCAGGCAGGAGCTTCAGAGTGGAAGCTGGGACATTGTAGAGAACCTCCCATGATTGCTTGTTGAGCATAGCACCAATGTCATACTTGAAAACAAACTAGGGAATTTTTGAAGACCACATAAACGGCAACATCTTCTCAAAAGTACACTGCCACTGCATCACAGGTGGGAAAATCGGTCCATAGATAGTGAAAACTTGCCCAATCAGAAGAGGAGGTTGCTGTGGTCCCATTGGGGGCTGGAAGACAGCCACCTCAGCATCATTGTCAACATTGTTAACCGAATCATCAGAAAGTTGCAGAACAATGGACTTCTGAGACTGAATCTCCTGAACTTCCTCTTGCTGCACAGCTTCCCGAACCAGATGCACATCATTGTGTTGTTGATCATTGATAGGATGTGGCACATCATTCCAACCCAGCTCAGGAAATTCCGGCATAACCCAATTGTGATTATCAAACTGCAAATTGCCAGGGAGGGGGTGCAAATTGCCATTGAAGGGCATGGGGTCTTCATCTGCTGGCAAGATGTCTGCAAAATCTGCTGAGAGAATATAGACAGGTGCAGACCAAGAGATCCTAGCTCCACTAAAGTCTGCATATTCTCTATAAGTCACAGAGCATGGAACTAAAGTCGGCGCAGGGAAAGACACATAGGCCAACGAGCGGACAAGCATCGGATCATCTTGGTGCCAATGGTGAAATCTACCAAACGTGCTAATTACATCCGCGAGGTACTGTGTGCTCCTATAATCCAGAGGAACACGAAGCAACATAATCCATCCACGGCGAAAACCCTGAGTTGCTCTATAATTTATGCCCTCATCATGTGGAATAAACCGAACAAATCTATCATTGCCCAGATTGAAGGGTGGATGATCAACTAAAGCTTGACGAGCCAGAGCACTACGAAAATGAAATACCCAACTCCTTGGATCCAAGGTTGGGCATCCAGAACAGCTCTTCCCAGATCATTGACAACAAAATTACTGACCATGTTCCGAAAGATGGCGGCTTCTTCAGGCAGAGGAGCTGGCTCGACGATGGCGATGGCATAGTCCTCATGCTGCCGATCTGGAGCCACCGCAGGCGCAAAGAAGGTGCGGGGTAGGTGCAGCTCACCGCCGTCGATGATGTCGAAGCCTTGCGGGACAGACTCCATGGGGTCCAACGCAAAGGTCGCCATTGCCGGTGCCGAAGAAGGAGAGCAGCACCGATCAGAAGTGGTGCAGTGGGAAGGCGATGGAGACGGCGATGAGGGAGGCGGAGGAGGCGTTATGGGCGGTGGCTCAGCGGGCAGAGGTGGAATAGATGGGGTGGCAGGCTCGACGGGACTGGGTAGAGACCCAGCGGGACTAGCTATGGAGGGAATCGAGGCGTCCAACATAGAAAAACCTGCTGACCAGCTGGACTCACCCGATTTGATCTGTGGGACCCACTTGTAAGCGGGAGAAGGAGTAGAATCCGAATAGCCCTTTGCCCGGTGTCCCAATCGAAAGCATCTACGACATCGAACCCTGCTGGTGCACGCTTTGGTTAAATGTACCATGGATAAACAATTCTGACATTTCCACACATTAAAAACCATGTCATCAACAAGATCATTTAAATCAGCAGAATCTCCAGATAAGTCCGTTGGTTGCAAATCAATATTCGCCTTGTTGCCAAAATTAGATGGAGATATATCAGAAGAGTCCAGATTTGATAGGGCCGGGGAAGCAACCGGTGGTGTGGAATCAACCTGGGCCATGGGAATCACCGGGTCGGGAGAAACAGTTTGGGCCGGGGAAACAACCTGGGTCGGAAGCGGAGCTGGTCCAACCAGCTCATCCCCATGCACATGCAAGTTGACGTCGAGAGTGGTTGGCGCGGCCACTGAAAACCCGGCCGAAGAAATCTCGCGAACGTTTACTGTTCCGAAAGTGATGGGTGGCTCGGCCACCGTCCATCGGAGATCAGTCGCCGGCGGCGGAGCAGGATTACTCGTTCATGAGGTAGAACCGGATACCCAGCATCAGCGACAACATCAACCAGACCTGGCGAGGTAGGATAGCTATATCCCTTGCAAACATCATATTGTTGGAAAGTAGCAAACAAAATTTTCTTTGAAGATCCAGAACCCGAACGCAAAGCAGACTTAGAAGGTGGTTTATGCATGGCAATCAACCCAAGAGAAGCACGCCTCTTAGAGGGACTGATTAAGATCCATTCAGCATCACATTTCTTCTTCCAAATAAGAAACTCACGTTTCCAATTAGGGCCACCATTACCCCAAAGATGGAAGAAACATTTGAATTGCGGACACGCAAAAGATCGCAATTGAAGAATAAGAAGGCCAACACGTTTGCAAGAGACAATAAATGAGAATACCTTGTCTTTAATGAGTTGAACAGACAAATCAATTGCAGATCCTCCAATTGCAGATTCCAATGCCGCCGCCACCGAATCATCATCAAGACGAAAGATGTGCCTGCTAAAAGACACGACCATAATGAAATGGCCCGTGTCATCCACGGGATGAATGCATTTCCCACAAGATCTAAAAACTTCCTCCGCAAAAGCCATTCCTTTGGAAAAGTCCAGATCCAGAGTTGATCCATCATGATGACCTATGTGAGATGGGTATAGGGAGAAAGAGCATAGGACGCCGGAGATGATGCATGGAGAAGGAACAAGATTTACTGGTTGGAGAGGGAGATCGCCGGAGAGCCTAGGGCGCCGGTGGGAGGAGAGGTGGGACTCTCATGAATGAATAAAAGTTGTTGAGAGTTGACGAACATAGTTTTGGTCATCGTTGCAATTAATAGGAAGTAACAAAGAAAGAGAGGTTTTCACATATAAATACACTATCTTGGACATCTTTTATGATTGTGAGCACTCATTAAAATATGACATGCTAAAGAGTTGATGTTGGACAAGGAAGACAACGTACTGGGTTATGTTTTCTTACATCCAAAATAAAGTATATTGTCATGGATCATCCAACATGTTGAGTTTGCCTTTCCCCCTCATGCTAGCCAAATTCTTTGCACCGAGTAGAGATACTACTTGTGCTTCCGAATATCCTTGAACCCAGTTTTGCCATGAGAGTCCACCATATCTACCTATGGATTGAGTAAGATCCTTCAAGTAAGTTGTCATTGTTGCATGCAATAAAAATTGCTCTCTAAATATGTATGATTTATTAGTGTGGAGAAAATAAGCTTTATACGATCTTGTGATGTGGAAGAAATAAAAGCGACGGACTTCATAATAAAGGTCCATATCACAAGTGGCAATATAAAGTGACGTTCTTTTGCATTAAGATTTCGTGCATCCAACCATAAAAGCACATGACAACCTCTGCTTCCCTCTACGAAGGGCCTATCTTTTACTTTTGTCTTATACCTTATACAAGAGTCATGGTGATCTTCACCTTTCCTTTTTAGCCAAATAGCTAAAAAACGATAGTTTTGGTTTACTAGAACCATCCGCATATTGTTTCAGCTTGGTGGAAACCCAATTCTTTTCCTCAGGATCTCTTGAATGAAATTAGTACGTTTTTTTGGAACTGCCATTCAAAAAGGAAATTACTTTTTTCATACATTTTATCCTTGGGCAAGCACATTGTGTTGGAAAGATCCTGATATATATATATATATATATATCCAATTGGATGTAAGTTAGCATGAACTATTATTGTTGACATTACCCTTGAGGTAAAAGGTTGGGAGGCAACACTATAAGCCCCTATCTTTCTCTGTGTCCGATTAAAACTCCATACCCATAAGTATTGCGTGAGTGTTAGCAATTATGAAAGACTAAATGATAGTTGAGTATGTGGACTTGCTGAAAGGCTCTTATATTGACTCTTTCCGATACTATGATAAATTGCAATTGCTTCAATGACCGAGATCATAGTTTGTTAGTCCTCAATAAAGTTTCTGATTCATACTTGACATTGTGAATAGATTATTACTTGAGCATAAGAAATCATATGACAATATATATATATATATATATATATATATGTGTGTGTGTGTGTGTGTGTGTGTGTGTGTGTGTGTGTGTGTGTGTGTGTTGCTGTTATAAGAATGATCATGATGCCCTCATGTCCGTATTTTATTTTATCGACACCTCTATCTCTAAACATGTGGACATATTTTTCGTTATCGGCTTCCGCTTGAGAACAAGCGAGGTCTAAGCTTGGGGGAGTTGATACGTCCATTTGGCATCATGCTTTTATATCGATATTTATTGCATTATGGGTTGTTATTACACGTTATGTCACAATACTTATGCCTATTCTCTCTTATTTTACAAGGTTTACATGAAGAGGGAGAATGCCGGCAGCTGGAATTCAGGGCTGGAAAAGGAGCAAATATTAGAGACCTATTCTGCACAGCTCCAAAAGTCTTGGAACTTCACGGAGGCAGTTTTTGGAATTAATAGAAAATACTGGAGAAAGAATCAACCAGAGGGGGCCCACACCCTGGCCACGAGGGTGGGGGGCACACCCTACCCCCCTGGGCGCGCCCCCTGCCTCGTGGGCCCCCTGGCAGGCCCCCGGTGCCCATCTTCTGCTATATGAAGTCTTTTACCTTGGAAAAAATCAGAAGCAAGCTTTCGGGACGAAACACCGCCGCCACGAGGCGGAACCGTGGCGGAACCAATCCAGGGCTCCGGCGGAGCTGTTCTGCCGGGAAAACATCCCTCCAGGAGGGGGAAATCATCGCCATCATCATCACCAATGATCCTCTCATCGGGAGGGGGTCAATCTCCATCAACATCTTCACCAGCACCATCTCCTCTAAAACCCTAGATCATCTCTTGTATCCAATCTTTGTCCCCAAAACCTCTGATTGGTACATGTGGGTTGCTAGTAGTGTTGATTACTCCTTGTAGTTGATGCTAGTTGGTTTATGGTGGAAGATCATATGTTCAGATCCGTTATGCATATTAATACCCCTCTGATTATGAACATGGATATGATTTGTGAGTAGTTATGTTTGTTCCTGAGGACATGGGAGAAGTCTTGGTATAAGTAGTCATGTGAATTTGGTATTCGTTCGATATTTTGATGAGATGTATGTTGTCTCTCCTCTAGTGGTGTTATGTGAACGTCAACTACATGACACTTCACCATTGTTTGGGGCTAGGGGAGGGCATTGGGAAGTAATAAGTAGATGATGGGTTGCTAGAGTGACAGAAGCTTAAACCCTGGTTTATGAGTTGCTTCATAAGGGGCTGATTTGGATCCATATGTTTCATGCTATGGTTAGGTTTACCTTAATACTTCTTTTGTAGTTGCGGATTGATGTCTACTACACAACCTTCTTCTTGTAGGCGTTGTTGGGCTCCAAGTGCAGAGGTTTGTAGGACAGTAGCAAATTTCCCTCAAGTGGATGACCTAAGGTTTATCAATCCGTGGGAAGCGTAGGATGAAGATGGTCTCTCTCAAACAACCCTGCAACCAAATAACAAAGAGTCTATTGTGTCCCCAACACACCCAATACAATGGTAAATTGTATAGGTGCACTAGTTCGGCGAAGAGATAGTGATACAAGTGCAATATGGATGGTAGATATAGGTTTTTGTAAACTGAAAATATAAAAACAACAAGGTAACTAATGATAAAAGTGAGCGTAAACGGTATTGCAATGCTAGGAAAAAGGCCTAGGGTTCATACTTTCTCTAGTGCAAGTTCTCTCAACAATAATAACATAGTTCGATCATATAACTATCCCTCAACATGCAACAAAGAGTCACTCCAAAGTCACTAATAGCGGAGAACAAACGAAGAGATTATGGTAGGGTACGAAACCACCTCAAAGTTATTCTTTCCAATCAATTCGTTGGGCTATTTCTATAAGTGTCACAAACAACCCTAGAGTTCGTACTAGAATAACACCTTAAGACACAAATCAACCAAAACCCTAATGTCACCTAGATACTCCAATGTCACCTGAAGTATCCGTGGGTATGATTATATGATATGCGTCACACAATTTCAGATTCATCTATTCAAACCAACACAAAGAACCTCAAAGAGTGCCCCAAAGTTTCTACCGGAGAGTCAAGATGAAAACGTGTGCCACCCATATGCATAGGTTCATGGGCGGAACCCGCAAGTCGATCACCAAGACATACATCAAGTGAATCATGTGATATCCCATTGTCACCACAGATACGCACGGCAAGACATACATCAAGTGTTCTCAAGTCATTAAAGACTCAATCCGATAAGATTACTAAAGGGAACACTCAATCCATTACAAGAGAGTAGAGGGGGAGAAGCAACATAAGATCCAACTATAATAGCAAAGCTCACGATATATCAAGATCGAATCACGTCAAGAACACGAGAGAGAGAGAGAGAGAGAGAGAGAGAGAGAGATCAAACACATAGCTACTAGTACATACCCTCAGCCCTGAGGGTGAACTACTCCCTCCTCGTCATGGAGAGCGTCGGGATGATGAAGATGGCCACCAGTGAGGGTTCCCCCCTCCCTCAGGGTGCCGGAACAGGGTCCCAATTGGTTTTTGGTGGCTACAGAGGCTTGCGGCGGCGGAACTCCCGATCTATTCCGTTCCCCCAAGTTTTTAGGGTATATGGGTATATATAGGAGGAAGAAGTACGTCAGGGGAGCCACGAGGGTGGAGGGCGCGCCCCCTATCTCGTGGCTCCCTCGTTTCTTTCCTAACGTGCAGTCCAAGTCCATCGGGTAGCTTTCCTTCCGAAAATAACTTCTCGTGAAGGTTTCATTCCGTTTCGACTCCGTTTGATATTCCTTTTCTTCAAAACACTGAAACAAGGGAAAAAACTGGAACTGGCACTGGGCTCTGGGTTAATAGGTTAGTCCCAAAAGTAATATAAAAGTGTTTAATAAAGCCCATAAACATCCAAAACAGATAGTATAATAGCATGGAACAACCAAAAATTATAGATACGTTGGAGACGTATCAGCATCCCCAAGCTTAATTCATCCTCGTCCTCGAGTAGGTAAATGATAAAAGAAAGAATTTTTGATGTGGAATGCTAGTTGGCATAATTTCAATGTAATTCTTCTTAATTGTGGTATGAATATTCAGATCTGAAAGATTCGAGATAAAAGTTCATATTGACATAAAAGTAATAATACTTCAAGCATACTAACTAAGCAATTATGTCCTCTCAAAATAACATGGCCAAAGAAAGTTCATCCCTACAAAATCATATAGTTTAGTCATGCTCCATTTTCGTCACACAAGAATGCTCTCATCATGCACAACCCCGATGACAAGCCAAGCAATTGTTTCATACTTTAGTAATCTCAAACCTATAAACTTTCACGCAATATATGAGCGCGAGCCATGGACATAGCACTATGGGTGGAATAGAATATGATGATGGGGGTTATGTGGAGAAGACAAAAGGAGAAAGTCTCACATCAACGAGGCTAATCAATGGGCTATGGAGATGCCCATCGATTGATGTTAATGCAAGGAGTAGGGATTGCCATGCAACGGATGCACTAGAGCTATAAATGTATGAAAGCTCAACAAAAGAAACTAAGTGGGTGTGCATCCAACTTGCTTGCTCACGAAGACCTAGGGCACTTGAGGAGTCTCATTGTTGGAATATACAAGCCAAGTTCTATAATGAAAAATTCCCACTAGTATATGAAAGTGACAAAACAAGAGACTCTCTATCATGAAGATTATGGTGCTACTTTGAAGCACAAGTGTGGCAAAGGATAGTAGCATTGTCCCTTCTCTCTTTTTCTATCTTTTTTTGGGCCTTCTCTCTTTTATGGCCTTTCTCCTTTTTTCTCTTTTTTTATTCCTCACTTGGGACAATGCTCTAGAAAATGATGATCATCACACTTTTATTTATTTACAACTCAATGATTACAACTTGATACTTGAACAAAAGATGACTCTATATGAATGCCTCCGGCGGTGTACCGGGATATGCAATGAACCAAGAGTGACATGTTTGAAAGAATTATGAACGGTGGATTTTCCACAAATACCATGTCAACTACATGATCATGCTAAGCAATATGACAATGATGAAGCGTGTCATAATAAACAGAATGGTGGAAAGTTGCATGGCAATATATCTCGGAATGGCTATGTAAATGCCATAATAGGTAGGTATGGTGGCTGTTTTGAGGAAGATATAAGGATGTTTATGTGTGAAAGAGCGTATCATATCACGGGGTTTGGATGCACCGACGAAGTTTGCACCAACTCTCAATGTGAGAAAGGGCAATGCACGGTACCGAAGAGGCTAGCAATGATGGAAGGGTAAGAGTGCGTATAATCCATGGACTCAACATTAGTCATAAAGAACTCACATACTTATTGAAAAAAATCTACAAGTCATCAAAAACCAAGCACTACGCGCATGCTCCTAGGGGGATAGATTGGTAGGAAAAGACCATCGCTCGTCCCCGACCGCCACTCATAAGGATGACAATCAAAGAACACCTCATGTTTCAAATTTGCTACATAACGTTTACCATACGTTCATGCTACGGGACTTGCAAACTCCAGCACAAGTATTTCTCAAATTCACAACTACACAACTAGCATGACTCTAATATCACCATCTTCATGTCTCAAAACAATCATAAAGAATCAAACTTCTCATAGTATTCAATCCACTTTATATGAAAGTTTTTATTATACCCCTCTTGGATGCCCATCATATTAGGACTAGTTTCATAACCAAAGAAAATTACCATGATGTTTATTACTCTCAAAATAATATAAGTGAAGCATGAGAGTTCATCTATTTCTAAAAAATAAAACCACCGCCGTGCTCTAAAAGATATAAGTGAAGCACTAGAGCAAACAACAAACTACTCCAAAAGATATAAGTGAAGATCAATGAGTAGTTAAATAATTATGGCTATGTGAAGACTCTCTCTCATTAAATAATTTCAGAACTTGATATTTTATTCATACAACAAGCAAAGCAAAATAAAATAAAGTGACATGACGCTCCAAGCAAAACACATATCATGTGGTGAATAAAAATATAGTTCCAAGTAAAGTTACCGATGAACGAAGACGAAAGAGGGGATGCCTTCCGGGGCATCCCCAAGATTAGGCTCTTGGTTATCCTTGAATATTACCTTGGGGTGCCTTGGGAATCCCCAAGCTTAGGCTCTTGCCACTCCTTATTCCATAGGCCATCGAATCTTTACCCAAAACTTGAAAACTTCACAACACAAAACTTAACAGAAAACTCGTAAGCTCCGTTAACAAAAGAAAAAAAACACCACTTCAAGGTACTGTAATGAACTCATTATTTATTTATATTTGTGTTAAAACTACTGTACTCCAACTTCTCTATGGTTTATAAACTATTTTACTAGCCATAGATTCATCAAAATAAGCAAGCAACACAATGAAAACAGAATCTGTCAAAAACAGAACAGTCTGTAGTAATATGTATCAAACGTATACTTCTGGAACTCCAAAAATTCTAAAATAAATTGGTGGACCTGAGTAATTTGTCTAGTAATCATCTTCAGAAAGAATCAACTAAATAGCACTCTCCAGTAAAAAGTTAAAGCTAATCTCGTGAGCGCTAAAGTTTCTATTTTTTACAACATGATCATAAAGACTTCACCCAAGTCTTCTCAAAGGTTCTACTTGGCACAAACACTAACTGAAACACAAAAACACATCTAAACAGAAGATATATGGATTATTTATTCCTAAACAGAACCAAAAAGCAAGGAACAAAAATAAAATTGGGTTGCCTCCCAACAAGCTTTAACGTTTAATGCCCCTAGCTAGGCATGATGATTTCAATGATGCTCACATAAAAGATAAGAATTGAAACACAAAGAGAGCATCATGAAGAATATGACTAGCACATTTAAGCCTAACCCACTTGCTATGCATAGGGATTTTGTGAGCAAACAACTTATGGGAACAATAATCAACTAGCATAGGAAGGCAAGACAAGCATACCTTTAAAGCTTTAAGCACATAGAGAGGAAACTTGATATTATTGCAATTCCTACAAGCATATATTCCTCCCTAATAATAATTTTCAGTAGCATCATGAACGAATTCAACAATATAACTAGCACCTAAAGCATTCTTTTCATGATCTACTTGCATAGAAAATTTACTACTCTCCACATAAGCAAAATTCTTCTCATTCAGAATAGTGGGAGTATCATAAGAGACTTGGATACTATAAATTGTTTCCGCATTAAAAGAGTAATGTTCAGAAAAAGGGTAATCACAATCATGACAAGTTTTATAAATATAATCATCACTACTTTTTATAGCATAAGTTTCATCACAATAATCATCATAAGTAGCAAATTTGTTCTCATCATAATCGATTGAAACCTCTTCCGAAATGGTGGATACATCACTATATAAAGTCATGAGCTCTCCAAGTCCACTTTCATAAATATTATAAGATCCAACATCCTCAAAAATAGTGGGATCACTACTTCCTAAAGTTGGCACTCTTCCAAACCCACTTTCATCAATATAATCATCATAAGTAGGAGGCATGCTATCATCATTATAAATTTACATATCAAAACTTGGGAGACTAAAAATATCATCTTCATTAAACGTAGCATCCCCAAGCTTAGGACAAACATTAATTGCAGAAAACATATTCTCAAAAACATCATCTTCATCAAACATAGCATCCCCAAGCTTGGGCCTTTTCATATCATAAGCATAATCACTCTCATCATTAATAGTATGGATAGCACCAATAGTATAGCAATTATCATATTCTTCCAAGCAAGTGCCAAAAAGATTTTCAAGATCATAAGGAGTATCATTATCTTCCCAATCATAATCATCACAACAAGCAATAGGCATAACGAGATCATCATCAAGTGCATCATCTTCCACAATTATTTTTGATTCATTTTCATGAGGCACTACAATAATAGGAGCAACATTATTTGGGAGAGATATCTTTTTACCTCTCTTCCTTTTTCTTTTCTTTTTCTTCACCACATCATGTGTGGGTTCAATCCTCTTTTTGGAGCTCCTTATTAATGAGATTGGTTGAATAGAAGGCTCCTCCTCATTACCTGATTCATCATAAGAAATAATAGGAGGATATTGGGAAGTCTCTTCCCTTTCGTTAGCATTCTCTTCATCTTCTATTTGTTTTCTTTTCTTTATGTAATTGGAAATATAAGGATTTTCAATGCAATTTACCGCACAATACATATAAATCTTCTCTAGATCAAGATCAAGAAATCTATCAAGATTAAACTTTGGAATACCCTCAGTTATACGTTTCATTTCTTCATAACCCAAAAGAAGACTAAGCTCTTTATGATGCTCAAGAGTAATCAAGTTATCACAATTTTTGGACACGACTTGATCATGAAACAAATAGCATCGGAGCTTTAAATGACCATGTTCTCTGCAAAGTTCACAAGGGGCGCGATAAATATTGAATCTTTCAGCGCAATCATCTAGCCTCTATTGCAACAATTTAGTTTCTAAGTACTTATGCCTCTTGCAATATCTATCTTCCCTATTTGGTGTGTACTTGCAAACCCAATGCACTCCACAAAAATTGACATGTTTATAGGAGACATTTTCATCATAACTAGTGCAATCATCATTAGTACTATGGATATTCAAAGAGTTCATACTAACAACATTGCAATCATGCTCATCATTCAAAGATTTAGTGCCAAACATTTTAATGCATTATTCTTCTAACAATTTGGCACAATTTTCCTTTCCATCATACTCACGAAAGATATTAAAAAGATTAAGCGTCTGAGATAGACTCAAATCCATTTTTTTGTAGTTTTCGTTTATAAACTAAACTAGTGCTAAAACAAGAAACAAAAAGATTCGATTGCAAGATCTAAAGATATACCTTCAAGCACTCACCTCCCTGGCAACAGCGCCAGAAACTGCTTAGTTGACGGGGTGTGAGTGCCACTTACCTAGCCTCCTCGGCAACGGCGCCAGAAAAGAGCTTGATGTCTACTACACAACCTTCTTCTTGTAGACGTAGTTGGGCCTCCAAGTGCAGAGGTTTGTAGGACAGTAGCAAATTTCCCTCAAGTGGACGACCTAAGGTTTATCAATCCGTGGGAGGTGTAGGATGAAGATGGTCTCTCTCAAACAACCCTGCAACCAAACAACAAAGAGTCTCTTGTGTCCCCAACACACCCGATACAATGGTAAATTGTATAGGTGCACTAGTTCGGCGAAGAGATAGTGATACAAGTGCAATATGGATGGTAGATATAGGTTTTTGTAAATTGAAAATATAAAAACAGCAAGGTAACTAATGATAAAAGTGAGCGTAAATGGTATTGCAATGCTAGGATACAAGGTCTAGGGTTCATACTTTCACTAGTGCAAGTTCTCTCAACAATAATAACATAGTTGGATCATATAACTATCCCTCAACATGCAACAAAGAGTCACTCCAAAGTCACTAATAGCGGAGAACAAACGAAGAGATTATGGTAGGGTACGAAACCACCTCAAAGTTATTCTTTCCAATCAATCCGTTGGGCTATTCCTATAAGTGTCACAAACAGCCCTAGAGTTCGTACTAGAATAACACCTTAAGACACAAATCAACCAAAACCCTAATGTCACCTAGATACTCCAATGTCACCTCAAGTATCCATGGGTATGATTATACGATATGCGTCACACAATCTCAGATTCATCTATTCCAACCAACACAAAGAACCTCAAAGAGTGCCCCAAAGTTTCTACCGGAGAGTCAAGACGAAAACGTGTGCCAACCCCTATGCATAGGTTCATGGGCGGAAGCCGCAAGTTGATCACCAAGACATACATCAAGTGAATCACGTGATATCCCATTGTCACCACAGATACGCACGGCAAGACATACATCAAGTGTTCTCAAGTCATTAAAGACTCAATCCAATAAGATTACTTCAAAGGGAAAACTCAATCCATTACAAGAGAGTAGAGGGGGAGAAGCAACATAAGATCCAACTATAATAGCAAAGCTCGCGATATATCAAGATCGAATCACCTCAAGAACACGAGAGAGAGAGAGAGAGAGAGAGAGAGAGAGAGATCAAACACACAGCTACTGGTAAATACCCTCAGCCCCGAGGGTGAACTACTCCCTTCTCGTCATGGAGAGCGCCGAGATGATGAAGATGGCCACCGGTGAGGGTTCCCCCCTCCGGCAGGGTGCTGGAACAGGGTCCCGATTGGTTTTTGGTGGCTACAGAGGCTTGCGGCGGCGGAACTCCCGATCTATTCTATTCCCCCAAGTTTTTAGGGTATATGGGTATATATAGGAGGAAGAAGTACGTCAGGGGAGCCACGAGGGGCCACGAGGGTGGAGGGCGTGCCCTATGGTGGAGGGCATGCCCTAGGGGGGTGGGCGCGCCCCCTACTGTTGGGGAACGTAGTAATTTCAAAAAATTTCCTACGCACACGCAAGATCATGGTGATGCATAGCAACAAGAGGGGAGAGTGTTGTCTACATACCCTCGTAGACCGATAGCGGAAGCGTTATGACAATGCGGTTAATGTAGTTGTACGTCTTCACGGCCCGACCGATCAAACACCGAAACTACGACACCTCCGAGTTCTAGCACACATTCAACTCGATGACGATCCCCGGACTCCGATCCAGCAAAGTGTCGGGGATGAGTTCCGTCAGCACGACGCCGTGGTGACGATCTTGATGTTCTACTGTCACAGGGCTTCGCCTAAGCACCGCTACAATATTATCGAGGATTATGGTGGAGGGGGGCACCGCACACGGCTAAGAGAACGATCACGAAGATCAACTTGTGTGTCTAGAGGTGCCCCCTGCCCCCGTATATAAAGGAGCAAGGGGGGGGGGGTGCGGCCGGCCCTAGGAGGAGGCGCGCCGGAGGAGTCCTACTCCTACCGGGAGTAGGACTCCCCCCCTTTTCCCTAGTTGGATTAGGACTTGGGGGGAAGGAAGAGAGGGGGGAAAGGAAAGGGGGGGGGGGCGCCGCCCCCCCTCCTTGTCCAATTCGTACTTGGGGGTGGGGGAGGGGCGCGCGGCAGCCCCTAGGCCTCCTCTCCTCTTCCTCCACTAGGCCCATTAAGGCCCATTAGGTTACCAGGGGGTTCCGATAACCTCTCGGTACTCCGGTAAAATGATGATTTCACTCGGAACACTTCCGATGTCCAAACATAGGCTTCAAATATATCAATATTTATGTCTCGACCATTTCGAGACTCCTCGTCATGTCCGTGATCACATCTGGGACTCCGAACAACCTTTGGTACATCAAAATATATAAACTCATAATGAAACTGTCATCGTAACGTTAAGCGTGCGGACCCTACGGGTTCGAGAACAATGTAGACAAAACCGAGACACGTCTTCGGTTAATAACCAATAGCGGAACCTGGATGCTCATATTGGCTCCTACATATTCTACGAAGATCTTTATCGGTCAGACCGCATAACAACATACGTTGTTCCCTTTGTCATCGGTATGTTACTTGCCCGAGATTCGATCGTCAGTATCTTAATACCTAGTTCAATCTCGCTACCGGCAAGTCTCTTTACTCGCTTCGTAATACATCATCTCGCAACTAACTCATTAGTTGCAATGCTTGCAAGGCTTATGTGATGTGCATTACCGAGAGGGCCCAGAGATACCTCTCCGACAATTGGAGTGACAAATCCTAATCTCGAAATACGCCAACCCAACATGTACCTTTGGAGACACCTGTAGAGCTCCTTTATAATCACCCAGTTACGTTGTGATGTTTGGTAGCACACAAAGTGTTCCTCCGGTAAACGGGAGTTGCATAATTTCATAGTCATAGGAACATGTATAAGTCATGAAGAAAGCAATAGCAACATACTAAACGATCGGGTGCTAAGCTAATGGAATGGGTCATGTCAATCACATCATTCTCCTAATGATGTGATCCCGTTAATCAAATGACAACACATGTCTATGGTTAGGAAACATAACCATCTTTTGATTAACGAGCTAGTCAAGTAGAGGCATACTAGTGATGTTTAGTTTGTCTATGTATTCACACAAGTATTATGTTTCCGGTTAATACAATTCTAGCATGAACAATAAACATTTATCATGATATAAGGAAATAAATAATAACTTTATTATTGTCTCTAGGGCATATTTCCTTCAGTCTCCCACTTGCACTAGAGTCAATAATCTAGATTACACAGTAATGATTCTAACACCCATGGAGCTTTGGTGTTTGATCATGTTTTGCTCGTGGAAGAGGCTTAGTCAACGGGTCTGCTACATTCAGATCCGTATGTATCTTGCAAATCTCTATGTCTCCCACCTGGAATAGATCCCGGATGTAATTGAAGCGTCTCTTGATGTGCTTGGTTCTCTTGTGAAATATGGATTCCTTTGCCAAGGCAATTGCACTAGGGTTGTCACAAAAGATTTTCATTGGACCCGATGCACTAGGTATGACACCTAGATCGGATATGAACTCCTTCATCCAGACCCTTCATTTGCTGCTTCTGAAGCAGCTATGTACTCCGCTTCACATGTAGATCCCGCCACAACGCTTTGTTTAGAACTGCACCAACTGACAGCTCCACCATTTAATGTAAACACGTATCCGGTTTGCGATTTAGAATCGTCCGGATCAGTGTCAAAGCTTGCATCAACGTAACCATTTACGATGAGCTCTTTGTCACCTCCATATACGAGAAACATATCCTTAGTCCTTTTTAGGTATTTCAGGATGTTCTTGACCGCCGTCCAGTGATCCACTCCTGGATTACTTTGGTACCTCCCTGCTAGACTTATAGCAAGACACACATCAGGTCTGGTACACAGCATTGCATACATGATAGAGCCTATTGCTGAATCATAGGGAACTTCTTCCATTTTCTCTCTATCTTCTGCAGTGGTTGGGCATTGAGTCTTACTCAATTTCATACCTTGTAACACATGCAAGAATCCTTTCTTTGCTTGATCCATTTTGAACTTCTTCAAAACTTTGTCAAGGTATGTGCTTTGTGAAAGTCCAATTAAGCGTCTTGATCTATCTCTATAGATCTTAATGCCCAATATGTAAGCAGCTTCACCAAGGTCTTTCATTGAAAAACTCTTATTCAAGTATCCCTTTATGCTATCCAGAAATTCTATATCATTTCCGATCAGTAATATGTCATCTACATATAATATCAGAGATGCTACAGAGCTCTCACTCACTTTCTTGTAAATACAGGCTTCTCCAAAAGTCTGTACAAACCCAAATGCTTTGATTACACTATCAAAGCATTTATTCCAACTCCGAGAGGCTTGCACCAGTCCATAAATGGATCGCTGGAGCTTGCACACTTTGTTAGCTCCTTTTGGATCGACAAAACCTTCCGGTTGCATCATATACAACTCTTCTTCCAGAAATCCATTCAGGAATGCAGTTTTGACATCCATCTGCCAAATTTCATAATCATAAAATGCGGCAATTGCTAACATGATTCGGACAGACTTAAGCATCGCTACGGGTGAGAAGGTCTCATCGTAGTCAATCCCTTGAACTTGTCGAATACCTTTTGCGACAAGTCGATCTTTGTAGACAGTAACATTACCATCAGCGTCAGTCTTCTTCTTGAAGATCCATCTATTCTCAATTGCTTGCCGATCATTGGGCAAGTCAACCAAAGTCCACACTTTGTTCTCATAGATGGATCACATCTCAGATTTCATGGCTTCAAGCCATTTTGCGGAATCTGGGCTCACCATCGCTTCTTCATAGTTCGTAGGTTCATCATGATCTAGTAGCATGACTTCCAGAACAGGATTACAGTACCACTCTGGTGCGGATCTTACTCTGGTTGATCTACGAGGTTCAGTAGCAACTTGTTCTGAAATTTCATGATCATCGTCATTAGCTTCCTCACTAATTGGTGTAGGTGTCACAGAAACCGGCTTCTGTGATGTACTACTTTCCAATAAGGGAGTAGGTACAGTTACCTCATCAAGTTCTACTTTCCTCCCACTCACTTCTTTCGAGAGAAACTCCTTCTCTAGAAAGTTCCCGAAATTAGCAACAAAAGTCTTGTCTTCGGATCTGTGATAGAAGGTGTATCCAACAGTTTCCTTTGGATATCCTATGAAGACACATTTCTCCGATTTGGGTTCGAGCTTATCAGGTTGAAGCTTTTTCACATAAGCATCGCAGCCCCAAACTTTAAGAAATGACAACTTTGGTTTCTTGCCAAACAATAGTTCATAAGGCGTCGTCTCAACGGATTTTGATGGTGCCCTATTTAACGTGAATGCGGCCGTCTCTAAAACATAACCCCAAAACGATAGCGGTAAATCAGTAAGAGACATCATAGATCGCACCATATCTAGTAAAGTACGATTACGACGTTCGGACACACCATTACACTGTGGTGTTCCGGGTGGCGTGAGTTGCGAAACTATTCCGCATTGTTTCAAATGTACACCAAACTCGTAACTCAAATATTGTCCTCCACGATCAGATCATAGAAACTTTATTTTCTTGTTATGATGATTTTCAACTTCACTCTGAAATTCTTTGAACTTTTCAAATGTTTCAGACTTATGTTTCATTAAGTAGATATACCCATATATGCTTAAGTCATCTGTGAAGGTGAGAAAATAACGATATCCGCCACGAGCCTCAACATTCATCGGACCACATACATCTGTATGTATGATTTCCAACAAATCTGTTGCTCTCTCCATAGTACCGGAGAACGGTGTTTTTTTCATCTTGCCCATAAGGCACGGTTCGCAAGTACCAAGTGGTTCATAATCAAGTGGTTCCAAAAGCCCATAAGTATGGAGTTTCTTCATGCGATTTACACCGATATGACCCAAACGACAGTGCCACAAATAAGTTGCACTATCATTATCAACTTTGCATCTTTTGGCTTCAACATTATGAATATGTGTGTCATTACTATCGAGATTTAATAAGAATAGACCACTCTTTAAGGGTGCATGACCATAAAAGATATTACTCATATAAATAGAATAACCATTATTCTCCGATTTAAATGAATAACCGTCTCGCATCAAACAAGATCCAGATATAATGTTCATGCTCAACGCTGGCACCAAATAACAATTATTTAGGTCTAATACTAATCCCGAAGGTAGATGTAGAGGTAGCGTGCCGACCGCGATCACATCGACTTTGGAACCATTTCCCACGCGCATCGTCACCTCGTCCTTAGCTAATCTTCGCTTAATCCGTAGTCCCTGTTTCGAGTTGCAAATATTAGCAACAGAACCAATATCAAATACCCAGGTGCTACTGCGAGCATTAGTAAGGTACACATCAATAACATGTATATCACATATACCTTTGTTCACCTTGCCATCCTTCTTATCCGCCAAATACTTGGGGCAGTTCTGCTTCCAGTGATCAGTCTGCTTGTAGTAGAAGCACTCAGTTTTAGGCTTAGGTCCAGATTTGGGTTTCTTCTCCTGAGCAGCAACTTGCTTGCTGTTCTTCTTGAAGTTTCCCTTCTTCTTCCCTTTGCCCTTTTTCTTGAAACTAATGGTCTTGTTGACCATCAACACTTGATGCTCCTTCTTGATATCTACCTCCGCAGCTTTCAGCATTGCGAAGAGCTCAGGAATTGTCTTATCCATCCCTTGCATATTATAGTTCATCACGAAGCTCTTGTAGCTAGGTGGAAGTGATTGGAGAATTCTGTCAATGACGCAATCATCTAGAAGATTAACTCCCAATTGAATCAAGTGATTATTATACCCAGACATTTTGAGTATATGCTCACTGACAGAGCTATTCTCCTCCATCTTGCAGCTATAGAACTTATTGGAGACTTCATATCTCTCAATCTGGGCATTTGCTTGAAATATTAACTTCAACTCCTGGAACATCTCATATGCTTCATGACGTTCAAAACGTCGTTGAAGACCTGATTCTAAGCCATAAAGCATGGCACATTGAACTATTGAGTAGTCATCAGCTTTGCTCTGCCAGACGTTCTTAACATCGTCAGTTGCATCAGCAGCAGGCCTGGCACCTAGCGATGCTTCCAGGACGTAACTTTTCTGTGCAGCAATGAGGATAATTCTCAAGTTACGGACCCAGTCTGTGTAGTTGCTACCATCATCTTTCAACTTTGCTTTCTCAAGGAACGCATTAAAATTCAACGGAACGATAGCACGGGCCATATATCTACAATCAAACATAAACAAGCAAGATACTATCAGGTATTAAGTTCATGATAAATTTAAGTTCAATTAATCATATTACTAAAGAACTCCCACTTAGATAGACATCCCTCTAATCCTCTAAGTGATCACGTGATCCAAATCAACTAAACCATGTCCGATCATCACGTGAGATGGAGTAGTTTCAATGGTGAACATCACTATGTTGATCATATCTACTATATGATTCACGCTCGACCTTTCGGTCTCCGTGTTCCGAGGCCATATCTGTTATATGCTAGGCTCGTCAAGTTAAACCTGAGTATTCCGCGTGTGCAACTATTTTGAACCCGTTGTATTTGAACGTAGAGCCTATCACACCCGATCATCACGTGGTGTCTTAGCACGAAGAACTTTTGCAACGGTGCATACTCAGGGAGAACACTTTTACTATGATAATTTAGTGAGGGATCATCTTATAATGCTACCGTCAATCAAAGTAAGATAAGATGCATAAAAGATAAACATCACATGCAATCAATATAACTTATATGATATGGCCATCATCATCTTGTGCTTGTGATCTCCATCTCCGAAGCATCGTCATGATCACCATCGTCACCGGCGC
Organism: Aegilops umbellulata; assembly: GCA_032464435.1. Lineage (NCBI taxonomy): Eukaryota > Viridiplantae > Streptophyta > Magnoliopsida > Poales > Poaceae > Aegilops > Aegilops umbellulata. Next base: position 364,111,189 of record CP136054.1, on the reverse strand, counting down.
GACACCTTGATCTCCATCGCAGCATCGTTGTCGTCTCGCCAATCTTATGCTTCTACGACTATCGCTACCGCTTAGTGATAAAGTAAAGCATTACAGGGCGATTGCATTGCATACAATAAAGCGACAACCATATGGCTCCTGCCAGTTGCCGATAACTCGGTTACAAAATATGATCATCTCATACAATAAAATTTAGCATCATGTTTTGACCATATCACATCACAACATACCCTGCAAAAACAAGTTAGACGTCCTCTACTTTGTTTGTTGCAAGTTTTACGTGGCTGCTACGGGCTTAAGCAAGAACCAATCTTACCTACGCATCAAAACCACAATGATAGTTTGTCAAGTTAGTGCTGTTTTAACCTTCGCAAGGACCGGGCGTAGCCACACTCGGTTCAACTAAAGTTGGAGAAACTGACACCCGCCAGCCACCTGTGTGCCAAGCATGTCGGTAGAACCAGTCTCGCGTAAGCGTACGTGTAATGTCGGTCTGGGCCGCTTCATCCAACAATACCGCCGAACCAAAGTATGACATGCTGGTAAGCAGTATGACTTATATCGCCCACAACTCACTTGTGTTCTACTCGTGCATATATCAACACATAAAACATAGGCTCGGATGCCACTGTTGGGAACGTAGTAATTTCAAAAAAATTCCTACGCACACGCAAGATCATGGTGATGCATAGCAATGAGAGGGGAGAGTGTTGTCTATGTACGCTCATAGACCGATAGCGGAAGCGTTATGACAACACGGTTGATGTAGTCGTACGTCTTCACGGCCCGACCAACCAAGCACCGAAACTACGACACCTCCGAGTTCTAGCACACGTTCAGCTCGATGACGATCCCCGGACTCCGATCCAGCAAAGTGTCGGGGATGAGTTCCGTCAGCACGATGGTGTGGTGACGATCTTGATGTTCTACCATTCCAGGGCTTCGCCTAAGCACCGCTACAATATTATCGAGGATTATGGTGGAGGGGGGCACCGCACACGGCTAAGAGAACGATCACGAAGATCAACTTGTGTGTCTAGAGGTGCCCTCCTGCCCCCGTATATAAAGGAGCAAGGGGGGGTGTGGCTGGCCCTAGGAGGAGGCGCGCCGGAGGAGTCCTACTCCTACCGGGAGTAGGACTCCCCCCTTTTCCCTAGTTGGATTAGGACTTGGGGGGAAGGAAGAGAGGGGGGAAAGGAAAGGGGGGCGCCACCCCCCTCCTTGTCCAATTCAGACTTGGGGGGGGGGAGGGGCGCGCGACAGCCCCTAGGCCTCCTCTCCTCTTCCTCCACTAGGCCCATTAAGGCCCAGTAGGTTATCGGGGGGTTCCGATAACCTCTCGGTACTCCGGTAAAATGCCGATTTCACTCGGAATACTTCTGATGTCCAAACATAGGCTTCCAATATATCAATCTTTATGTCTCGACCATTTCGAGACTCCTCGTCATGTCCGTGATCACATCCGGGACTCCGAACAAGCTTCGGTACATCAAAATATATAAACTCATAATGAAACTGTCATCGTAACGTTAAGCGTGCGGACCCTACGAGTTCGAGAACAATGTAGACATGACCGAGCACGTCTCCGATCAATAACCAATAGCGGAACCTGGATGCTCATATTGGCTCCTACATATTCTACGAAGATCTTTATCGGTCAGACCGCATAACAACATACGTTGTTCCCTTTGTCATCGGTATGTTACTTGCCCGAGATTCGATCGTCAGTATCTTAATACCTAGTTCAATCTCGTTACCGGCAAGTCTCTTTACTCGTTTCGTAATACATCATCTCACAACTAACTCATTAGTTGCAATGCTTGCAAGTCTTATGTGATGTGCATTACCGAGAGGGCCCAGAGATACCTCTCCAACAATCAGAGTGGCAAATCGTAATCTCGAAATACGCCAACCCAACATGTACCTTCGGAGACACCTGTAGAGCTCCTTTATAATCACCCAGTTACGTTGTGACGTTTGGTAGCACACAATGTGTTCCTCCGGTAAACGGGAGTTGCATAATCTCATAGCCATAGGAACATGTATAAGTCATGAAGAAAGCAATAGCAACATACTAAACGATCGGGTGCTAAGCTAATGGAATGGGTCATGTCAATCACATCATTCTCCTAATGATGTGATCCCATTAATCAAATGACAACACATGTATATGGTTAGGAAACATAACCATCTTTTGATTAACGAGCTAGTCAAGTAGAGGCATACTAGTGACGTTTAGTTTGTCTATGTATTCACACAAGTATTATGTTTCCGGTTAATACAATTCTAGCATGAACAATAAACATTTATCATGATATAAGGAAATAAATAATAACTTTATTATTGCCTCTAGGGCATATTTCCTTCACCTACCTCGTGGCTCCCTCGTTTCTTTCCTGACATGCACTCAAAGTCCATCTGGTAGTTTTCCTTCTGAAAATAACTTCTCCAGAAGGTTTCATTCCGTTTCGACTCTGTTCGATATTCCTTTTCTTCGAAACACTGAAACAAGGGAAAAATAGGAACTGGCATTGGGCTCTGGGTTAATTGGTTAGTCCCAAAAGTAATATAAAAGTTTTTAATAAAGCCCATAAACATCCAAAACAGATAGTATAATAGCATGGAACAATAAAAAATTATAGATACGTTGGAGACGTATCACAGATGCTTGCAATAGGGGTTAACGATAAGTGGGATGCTTGTCCAAGGAAGGGCAGCACCCAAGCACCGGTCCACCCACACACCAAATTATCAAAGTAACGAACGTGAATCATATGAGCATGATGAAAATTAGCTTGACGATAATTCCCATGTGTCCTCGGGAGCGCTTTTCTCTATATAAGAGTTTGTCCAGGCTTGTCCTTTGCTACAAAAAGGATTGGGCCATCTTGATGCACCTTATTTACTTTCATTGCTTGTGACCCGTTACAAATTACCTTATCACAAAACTATCTGTTACCGATAATTTCAGTGCTTGCAGAGAATACCTTACTGAAAACTGCTTGTCATTTCCTTCTGATCCTCGTTGGGTTCGACACTCTTACTTATCGAAAGGACTACGATAGATCCCCTATACTTGTGGGTCATCACATCCAACTTGCTTGCTCACAAAGACCTAGGGCATTTGAGGAAGCCCATTGTTGGAATATACAAGCCAAGTTCTATAATGAAAAATTCCCACTAGTATATGAAAGTGATAAAACAAGAGACTCTCTATCATACAGATCATGGTGCTACTTGTGTGGAAAAAAAGATAGTAGCATTGTCCCTTTTTATTTATTTTCTCCTTTTTTGGGCCTTTTTTGGGCCTTTCTTTTTTTCTCTTTTTTTATTTTGGACAATGCTCTATTAATGATGATCATCATACTTCTATTTATTTACAACTCAATGATTACAACTCGATACTAGAACAAAATATGACTCTATATGAATGCCTCCGGCGGTGTACCGGGATGGGCAATGAATCAAGAGTGACATGTATGATAAATTATGCATGGTGGCTTTGCCAAAAATATGATGTCAACTACATGATCATGCAAGGCAATATGACAATGATGAAGCATGTCATAATAAATGAAACGGTGGAAAGTTGCATGGCAATATATCTCGGAATGGCTATGGAAATGCCATAATGGGTAGGTATGGTGGCTGTTTTGAGGAAGATATAAGGAGGTTTATGTGTGATAGAGCGTATCATATCACGGGGTTTGGATGCGCCGGCGAAGTTTGCACCAACTCTCAAGGTGAGAAAGGGCAATGCACGATACCGAAGAGGCTAGCAATGACTGAAAGGTGAGAGTGCGTATAATCCATGGACTCAACATTAGTCATAAAGAACTCACATTAGTCATAAAGAACTCACATTAGGCAAAGATCTACAAGTCATCAAAAACCAAGCATTACGCGCATGCTCCCAGGGGGATAGATTGGTAGGAAAAAACCATCACTCGTCCCCGACCGCCACTCATAAGGATGACAATCAAAGAACACCTCATGCTTCAAATTTGTTACACAACATTTACCATATGTGCATGCTACGGGACTTGCAAACTTCAACACAAGTATTTCTCAAATTCACAACTACTCAACTAGCACGACTCTAATATTACCATCTTTACATCTCAAAATAATCATTAAGTATCAAACTTCTCATAGTATTCAATGCACTTTTTATGAAAGTTTTTATTATACCCATCTTGGATGCCTATCATATTAGGACTAAGTTTATAGCCAAAGCAAATTACCATGCTATTCTAAAGGACTCTCAAAATAATATAAGTGAAGCACGAAAGATCAATAATTTCTATAAAATAAAACCACCACCGTGCTCTAAAAGATATAAGTGAAGCACTAGAGCAAAATTATTTAGCTCAAAAGATATAAGTGAAGCACATAGAGTATTCTAATAAATTCCGATACATGTGTGTCTCTCTCAAAAGGTGTGTATAGCAAGGATGATTCTGGTAAAATAAAAAGCAAAGACTCAAATCATACAAGACGCTCCAAGCAAAACACATATCATGTGGTGAATAAAAATATAGCATCAAGTAAAGTTACGGATGGACGAAGACGAAAGAGGGGATGCCTTCCGGGGCATCCCCAAGCTTAGGATTTTGGTTGTCCTTGAATTTTACCTTGGAGTGCCTTGGGCATCCCCAAGATTAGGCTCTTTCCACTCTTTATTCCATAATCCATCAAATCTTTACCCAAAACTTGAAAACTTCACAACACAAAACTCAACAGAAAATCTCATGAGCTCCGTTAGCGAAAGAAAACAAACCACCACTTCAAGGTACTGTAATGAACTCATTCTTTATTTATATTGGTGTTAAACCTACTGTATTCCAACTTCTCTATGGTTCATACCCCCCCGATACTAGCCATAGATTCATCAAAATAAGCAAACAACACACGAAAAACGGAATCTATCAAAAACAGAACAGTATGTAGTAATATGGTTTGTTCGAATAATTCTGAAACTCCAAAAATTCTGAAAACCTAGGACAGCCTGGACAATTTGTATATTGATATACTGCAAAAATAATTGGTATTTTATCACGTTCTGGTGAATTTTAACAATTATTTTCATGAGCGCAAAGTTTCTGTCTTTTCAGCAAGATCAAACAACTATCACCCAAGAAGATCCTATTGGTTCTACTTGGCACAAACACTAATTAAAACAAAAAAAACACCTCTTAACAGAAGCTAGATGAATTATTTATTACTAAATAGAACAAAAAAGCAAGAAACAAAAATAAAATTGGTTTGCCTCCCAACAAGCGCTATCGTTTAACGCCCCTAGCTAGGCATAAAGGCAAGGATAGATCTAGGCATTATCATCTTTGGTTGGCAATTCTTCAATAGAACACTTATAACCCCTAGGACTTTCCTTCTTTTTATTACTGATCAAACATCTAGGCAATAAATCAAGATATTCATTTGTAGCAAAAGGTTCCTTAATGACAGCGAAAAAGTTGGGGTGAACACTTATTGATTTGAGATCCGCATTTTCCTTACTAGAAGATTCACCCTTATTTTTAGGAACATACATTAATTTGGCAACTTTGGTAGTAGGAGGATTTGGAGTATTTTTCACGGATGGAAAGGCAGACCCTAAGTTGGTAATAATATCCTCAAGTTTACCAATTCTTGTGGAATCTTGATCTATTCTTTCGTTAACTATAGGTTCCTTTTCTTTAAAAAAATTCAAAGTAACTCCTACCTTAGATCCATATTGGGTAATTTGGTTGTGGATCTTTTTATCCAAATTTTCAATCGACTCTACAGTGGAAACTTTATTTTCAATAATTTCAAGCCTTTGCATCACATGTTCCAAAGTTAAAATAGTTCCATTAACCAAAAGAGGTGGCGGGCCAAACAAATCTATCATAGCATTATAAGAATCAAAAGTATGGCTACCCAAGAAATTCCCTCCGGTAATGGTATCAAGAATATATCTGTTCCAAGGAGTGATGCCTACATAAAAATTGCGAAGAAGAACGGAAGTAGATTGCTTCCTAGTAGATCTATTCTGAGCATTGCAAATTCTATGCCAAGCATCTTTTAGATTTTCTCCCTCCCTTTGTTTAAAATTAAGGACTTCATGATCGGGAGTACTAACAATGATAGAAGGACTAGCCATGACGATGAACGATCTAACACACGACAACACAAGAAGCAAGCAAAAAGAGACGAACGGAAAAAATAAGGTGAATAAAACGGCAAGGGTGAAGTGGGGGGAGACGAAAACGAGAGGCAAATGGCGAATAATGTAATGCGAGGGATAAGAGTTTGTGATGGGTACTTGGTATGTCTTGACTTGACTTGACTTGGCGTAGATCTCCCCGGCAACGGCGCCAGAAATCCTTCTTGCTACCTCTTGAGCACCGCGTTGGTTTTCCCTTGAAGAGGAAAGGGTGATGCAACAAAGTAGCATAAGTATTTCCCTCAGTTTTTGAGAACCAAGGTATCAATCCAGTAGGAGACTACACACAAGTCGCCTCGTACCTACACAAACAAATACGAACCTTGCAACCAACGTGACAAAGGGGTTGTCAATCCCTTCACGGCCACTTGCAAAAGTGAGATCTGATAGAGATAATAAGATAAATATTTTTTTGGTATTTTTATGATATAGATTGCAAAGTAAAGATTGCAAAGTAAAATAGATTGGAAACTTATATGATGGAAAATAGACCCGGGGCCATAAGTTTCACTAGTGTCTTCTCTCAAGATATCATAAGTATTACGGTGGGTGAACAAATTACTATCGAGCAATTGATAGAGAAGAGCATAGTTATGAGAATATCTAGGCATGATCATGTATCTAGGCATCACGTCCACGACAAGTAGACCAAAACGATTATGCATCTACTACTATTACTCCACACATCGACTGCTATCCAGCATGCATCTAGAGTATTAAGTTCATAAGAATAGAGTAACGCATTAGGCAAGATGACATGATGTAGAGGGATAAACTCAAGCAATATGATATAAACCCCATATTTTTATCCTTGATGGCAACAATACAATGCGTGCCTTGCTGCCTCTGCTGTCACTGGGAAAGGACACTGCAAGGTTGAACCCAGAGCTAAACACTTCTCCCATTGCAAGAAAGATCAATCTAGTAGGCCAAACCAAACTGATAATTCGAAGACACTAGCAAAGATAACAAATCATACATAAAAGAATCCAGAGGAGATTCAAATATTGTTCATAGATAATCTTGATCATAAACCCACAATTCATCCGATCTCGACAAACACACTGCAAAAAAGAATTATATTGAATAGATCTCCAAGAGAATCTAGGAGAACTTTGTATTGAGATCCAGAGAGAGAGAGAGAGAGAGAGAGAGAGAGAAGAAGAAGCCATCTAGCTAATAACTATGTACCCGAAGGTCTGTGGTAAACTACTCACATATCATCGGAGAGGCTATGGTGTTGATGTAGAAGCCCTCCGTGATCGATTCCCCCTCCTGCGGAGCGCCGGAAAAGGCCCCAAGATGGGATCTCATTGTTACAGAAGGTTGCGGCGATGGAAATAGGGTTTCGTGGTGCTCTTTGATGTTTTCAGGGTATATGAGTATATATAGGCGAAAGAAGTCGGTCAGGGGAGCCACGAGGGGCCCACGAGGGTGGGGGCGCGCCTACCCCCTTGTGCGCGCCCTCCTGCCTCGTGGCCTCCTTGTTTCTTTCTTGACGTCCACTCCAAGTCTCCTGGACTGCGTTTGTTCCAAAAATCATTCTCCCAAAGGTTTCATTCCGCTTGGATTCCGTTTGATATTCCTTTTCTGCGGAACACTGAAATAGGCAAAAAAAAACAATTTGCCTTGGGCCTTTGGTTAGTAGGTTAGTCCCAAAAATAATATAAAGTGTATAATAAAGCCCATTAAACATCCAAAACAGATAATATAATAGCATGTAACAATCAAAAATTATAGATACGTTTGAGACGTATCACTGCAACTTTCCTATTCCAAACTCTAACAACCAAGTCAAGGAATCTATCATCTTTCAACCAGGAGAGATCAAAACAAAACTCTCGGGTTTTGGAGGGTTCTCTCTTCTCATCATCAGTGTACAGAAGGAGTGGGTTATGGTCAGATAACTCTCTGACTAGTTTCCTCATAGAGACCATGGGGAACAACTACTCCCAAGAATCAGACATCAACACCCTATCCAATTTCTCGAGTGTAGGATGAGATTGATTATTTGTCCAGGTATATTTGCCCCCACTCATATAAATCTCTCTAAGGCCGAGAGTATTAATAATGGATTTGAACAGGTCCGTAGACTTGGAGTGTTGCATCTTTTTGTTCTTTTCACCATTATGTCTTAAGATGTTAAAGTCCCCACCCACTATATAGGGTATATCTGTGTTGTGGCAAAAGGAGGCCAATTCCATTAGGAAATCTTCCCTATGCTCCTCATGAGCAGAGCCATACACCACCAAGAGGGTCCAAACAATATTTGTATTAAGATTCATAATATTCATCTGCAAGATATACTTGCCTTTGTTGCAACTTAACATCTCCAGGGTGTTAGTGCGAATACCACATAGAATACCACCAGACCTGCCTATAGCAGGCACCTACTCCCAATGGAAATTATTAAAGGGGTCAAGTCTCCTAATAAGTTTGGGAGAGAAATCTTTCTTCAAAGTCTCTTGTAAACCTAGGAAGTCAATGGAATGGTCACTAATAAGATCAGAGAGGCAGGTGGCCATTCCCTTCTTGCCCACCCCTCTACAGTTCCAAATGAGACCTCTCATTTGGAACGGTTGGTTTGTTTCCTGACTCTGGTGCCCCTACCAGGAGGCAGGGTAGAGCCACCTGGCTCAGTAGCATTGCCATTCCTCTTTTCCTGACTCCTAGTCATAGGCCTAGGAAGTCTGAAATCAACTTTCTTTCTATTCTTCTTTGCAGATTTAGATTTCACTAGCTTATCATTGACAATCTCATCCTCATCTAGCCAAGTTAGGTTCAAGGGAGTATCTTTACCTAACCCATTAGTGATAAACATATCATCGTCCCCCTGATCATCATGGGAGTTGATGTTTTTTCTACCAAATTAACCCTTACAAATTCTAGTTCCCTCAAGATATCAACACAAGTAAAGTCATTATCAGGAATCAACACCCCATCTTAGATGCACGACTAATAATCTCAGAATCAGCCAACGCAGCAAATTCATTGTGATTAATAGGGTTGGTGTTACCTTCAAGATTTTTGGCATTGGCCAGATGAGTGTCTCTCGCCTCCATGTCCATGTGCTGAAGGTGTGTGTTGCACTGGCTAAACCGAAGATGCAGCTCAGGCGCAAGTGGTGGTGTAGGAATAATCTCCTCGCAGTTGATACGTCTCCAACGTATCTATAATTTTTTATTATTCCATGCTATATTATATTCTATTTTGGATGTTTAATGGGCTTTATTATACACTTCTATATTATTTTTGGGACTAACCTATTAACCGGAGCCCAGCCCAAATTGCTATTTTTTTTGCCTATTTCAGTGTTTCGCAGAAAAAGAATATCAAACGGAGTCCAAACAGAATGAAACCTTCGGGAACATGATTTTTGGAACAAACATGATCTAGAGGACTTGGAGTGGATGTCAAGCAACAGACGAGGAAGCCACGAGGTAGGGGGGCGCCTACCCCCCAGGGCGCGCCCTCCACCCTTATGGGCCCCTCGTGGCTCCACCGACCTACTTCTTCCTCCTATATATACCTACGTACCCCCAAACCATTAGAGGCATCCACAAAAACCTAATTCCACCGCCGCAACCTTCTGTACCCGTGAGATGCCATCTTGGGGCCTTTTCCAGCGTCCTGCCGGAGGGGGCATTGATCACGGAGGGCTTCTACATCAACACCATAGCCTCTCTGATGATGTGTGAGTAGTTTACCTCAGACCTTGGGGTCCATAGATATTAGCTAGATGGCTTCTTCTCTCTCTTTGGATCTCAATACAAACTTCTCCTCGATTCTCTTGGAGATCTATTTGATGTAACTCTTCTTTTGCGGTGTGTTTGTCGAGACCGATGAATTGTGGGTTTATGATCAAGTTTATCTATGAACAATATTTGAATCTCCTCTGAATTCTTCTATGTATGATTGGTTATCTTTGCAAGTCTCTTCGAATTATCAGTTTGGTTTGGCCTACTAGATTGATCTTTCTTGCAATGGGAGAAGTGCTTAGCTTTGGGTTCAATCTTGCGGTGTCCTTTCCCAGTGACAGCAGGGGCAGCAAGGCACGTATTGTATTGTTGCCATCGAGGATAAAAAGATGGGGTTTATATCATATTGCATGAGTTTATCCCTCTAGATCATGTCATCTTGCTTAAAGCATTACTCTGTTCTTTTGAACTTAATACTCTAGATGCATGCTGGATAGCGGTCGATGTGTGGAGTAATAGTAGTAGATGCATAATCGTTTCGGTCTACTTGTCGCGGACGTGATGCCTATATACATGATCATACCTAGATATTCTCATAACTATGCTCAATTCTATCAATTGCTCGACAGTAATTCGTTCACCCACCATAATACTTATGCTATCTTGAGAGAAGCCACTAGTGAAACCTATGGCCCACGGTCTATTTTCCATCATATTAATTTCCCGTCAACAAGCTATTTCTGGCGCCGTTTATTTTGCTTTCTTTTACTTTTAGTCTTTATCATAAAAATACCAAAAATATTATCTTATCATATCTATCAGATGTCACTCTCATAAGTGACCGTGAAGGGATTGACAACCCCTTTATCGCGTTGGTTGCGGGGTTCTTATTTGTTTGTGTAGGTGCGTGGGACTCGAGCATGGTCTCCTACTGGATTGATACCTTGGTTATCAAAAACTGAGGGAAATACTTATGCTACTTTACTGCATCACCCTTTCCTCTTCAAGGGAAAACCAACGCAGTGCTCAAGAGGTAGCAAGAAGGATTTCTGGCGCCGTTGCCGGGGAGATTCGCGCCAAGTCAAGTCAAGATTTGATTTCCCGACAATGAGCCATTTCTGGAGCCGTTGCCGGGGAGTCTACGCAAAAGTCAAGACATACCAAGTACCCATCACAAACTTTTATCCCTCGCATTACATCATTTGCCATTTGCCTCTCGTTTTCCTCTCCCCCACTTCAGCCTTGTCATTTTATTCGCCCTCTTTCCGTTCGCTTTTTCTTTCACCATGTCTGAATCAAAAGGAGTTAGGGGTTCTCTCCCATGTTTTAGTACCTTGGATAATCCTTCTGTTCTCTCTAAGATCATAAATAATGATGTTATAGAAAGACCTACCAGTATCATCAATGAGAGTCTTAATAATTTTGAGCAAGACGATTCTGGAATATTTCGTTATTTACTTGACGAGTCTTTGAAAGATGCTTGGTATAGGTTACTAAGAATCCGGGCGAGCTATGTACCCCAATATCAAATTGAAATATACTTTAAAAGCTTTTATGTTGCCTTACCTTCGTCATTTAAGCATGTCTTAGACTCTATTTTTGAAGATGGTTTTCTTGAAGGGGATGTCGTAGATACCTATGAAAAGATGAAAACCATATTTGGGCACCCCATGAATGAGAAGGTCGAATCTACCTCTCTTTTGCTTTCCTATCAAAACGAAGAGATGAAGGCTAGCTTAGATACAAATTTCCATAATGTGCTTAATCTTTCTTCTACCATTAATAGCCATGTGCTTTATCAAAATAGAAAGATTAATTCCATAGATAACAAGTTTGCTCTTTTCTTTCCTAAAACCAAAGATGGCAATACCTAGATCTATCCCCGCTTTTGTGCCTAGCTAGGGGCGTTAAACGATAGCGCTTGTTGGGAGGCAACCCAATTTTATTTTTATTTTTTTTGGTTTTTGCTTCTGTTTAGGAATAAATCTTTGATCTAGCCTCTGGTCAGATTTGTTTTTGTGTCTTAATTAGTGTTAGTGCCAAGTTAAACCTATAGGAACTTCTTGGATGATAGCTATTTGATCTTGCTGAAAATTCCAGAAACTTTCTGTTCACAAAAACAATTGTTAAAAATTACCAGAACGTAATATAATATTGGTTCCAGTTGCAGCAGATCAATAAACAAATTATTTAGGTCGTCCTATTTTGGCAGAATTTTTAGAGTTCCAGAAGTTTGCGTTAGTTACAGATTACTACAGACTGTTCTGTTTCTGAGAAATTCTGTTTTTCATGTGTTGTTTGCTTATTTTGATGAATCTATGGCTAATAAAAGAGCTTACAAACCATAGAGAAGTTGGAATATAGTAGGTTTAACACCAATATAAATAAAGAATAAGTTCGTTACAGTACCTTGAAGTGGTGTTTTGTTTTCTTTCGCTAACGGAGCTCATGAGATTTTCTGTTAAGTTTTGTGTTGTGAAGTTTTCAAGTTTTGGGTAAAAGATTTGATGGATTATGGAACTAGGAGTGGCAAGAGCCTAAACTTGGGGATGCCCATGGAACCCCAAGATAATCTAAGGACACCAAAAATCCAAAGCTTGGGGATGCCCCGGAAGGCATCCCCTCTTTCGTCTTCGTCCATCGGTAAACTTACTTGGAGCTATATTTTTATTCACCGCATGATATGTGTTTTTGTTGGAGCGTCTTGTATGATTTGAGTCTTTGTTTGTTAGTTTGTCACAATCATCCTTGCTGTACACACCCTTTTGAGAGAGACACACATGATTAGGAAATTATTAGAATACTCTATGTGTTTCACTTATATCTTTTGAGCTATATAGTTTTTTCTCTAATGCTTCACTTATATCTTTTAGAGCACAGCGGTGGATTTTGTTTTATAGAAACTATTGTTCTCTCATGCTTCACTTATATTATTTTGAGAGTCCTACAAAACAGCATGGTAATTTGCTTAAATTGAGAAGGTAGTCCTAATATGATAGGCATCCAAGATTAGTAAAAACTTTCTTATAAGTGCGTTGAATACTAAGAAAAGTTTGATGCTTGATAATTGTTTTGAGATATGAAGATGGTGATACTAGAGTCATGCTAGTCGAGTGGTTATGAATTTGATAAATACTTGTGTTAAAGTTTGTGATTCCCGTAGCATGCACGTATATGTGATGAAGTCGGAGCATGATTTATTTATTGATTGTCTTCCTTGTGAGTGGCGGTCGGGGACGAGCGATGGTCTTTTCCTACCAATCTATCCCCCTAGGAGCATGCGTGTAATACTTTGTTTCGATAACTAATAGATTTTTGCAACAAGTATATGAGTTCTTTATGACTAATGTTGAGTCCACGGATTATACGCACTCTCACCCTTCCACCATTGCTAGCCTCTCTAATACCGCGCACTTTTCGCCGGTAGCATACACCCACCATATACCTTCCTCAAAACATCCACCATACCTACCTATTATGGCATTTCCATAGCCATTCTGAGATATATTGCCATGCAACTTTCCATCATTCCATTTGGTATGACACGCTTCATCATTGTCATATTGCTTTGCATGATCATGTAGTTAACATTGTATTTGTGGCAAAGCCATCATTCATAATTTTTTATACATGTCACTCTTGATTCATTGCACATCCCAGTACTCCGTCGGAGGCATTCACATAGAGTCATATTTTTGTTCTAAGTATTGAGTTGTAAGTAAATAGAAGTGTGATGATCATCATTATTAGAGCATTGTCCCAAGTGAGGAAAGGATGATGGAGACTATGATTCCCCCATAAGTCGGGATGAGACTCTGGACGAAAAAAAAGAGAAAAAAAGAGGCCATGAAAAAAGAGAAAAGTCCCAAATAAAAAAAGATGAGAGAAAAAGAGAGAAGGGACAATGCTACTATCCTTTTACCACACTTGTGCTTCAAAAGTAGCACCATGATCTTCATGATAGAGAGTCTCTTGATTTTTCATTTTCATATACTAGTGGGAATTTTACATTATAGAACTTGGCTTGTATATTCCAATGATGGGCTTCCTCAAAATGCCCTAGGTCTTTGTGAGCAAGTGAGTTGGATGCACACCCACCTAGTTTATTTTGTTGAGCTTTCATACACTTATAGCTCTAGTGCATATGTTGCATGGCAATCCCTACTCACTCACATTGATATCTATTGATGGGCATCTCCATAGCCTGTTGATACGCCTAGTTGATGTGAGACTATCTTCTCCTTTTTTGTCTTCTCCACAACCACCATTCTATTCCACATATAGTGCTATGTCCATGGCTCACGCTCATGTATTGCGTGAAGATTGAAAAAGTTTGAGAACATCAAAAGTATGAAACAATTGCTTGGCTTGTCATCGGGGTTGTGCATGATTAAATACTTTGTGTGATGAAGATAGAGCATAGCCAGACCATATGATTTTGTAGGGATAACTTTCTTTGGCTATGTTATTTTGAGAAAGAAATGATTGCTTAGTTAGTATGCTTGAAGTATTATTATTTTTATGTCAATATTAAACTTTTATCTTGAATCTTTTGGATCTGAATATTCATACCAAAAATAAGAGAATTACATTGACAATTATGCTAAGTAGCATTCCACATCAAAAATTCTGTTTTTATCATTTACCTACTCGAGGACGAGTAGGAATTAAGCTTGGGGATGCTTGATACATCTCCAACGTATCTATAATTTTTTATTGTTCCATGTGTCGGTGTCAAAACTGGCGGATCTCGGGTAGGGGGTCCCGATCTGTGCGTCAAGGCCGGATGGTAACAGGAGACAAGGGACACGATGTTTTTTACCCAGGTTCGGGCCCTCTCGATGGAGGTAATACCCTACTCTTGCTTGATTAATATTGATGATATGGGTAGTACAAGAGTAGATCTACCACGAGATCAAGGAGGCTAAACCCTAGAAGCTAGCCTACGATATGATTGTGTATGAAGATGATTGTCCTACGGACTACAACCCTCCGGTTTATATAGACACCGGATAGGGTTAGGGTTACACAGAGTTGGTTACATAGGTAGGAGATCTTGAATATCCGCATCGCCAAGCTTGCCTTCCACGCCAAGGAAAGTCCCATCCGGACACGGGACGAAGTCTTCAGTCTTGTATCTTCGTAGTCTAGGAGTCCGGCGAAGGTATAGTCCGGCTACCCGAACACCCCCTAATCCAGGACTCCCTTAGTAGCCCCTGAACCAGGCTTCAAGGAGGACGAGTCCGGCGCGCAGATTGTCTTCGGCATTGCAAGGCGGGTTTCTCCTCCAAGTCCTTCATAGAAGATTGCAAACACCAAGAATTGTGTCCGACTCTGCAAAATAAGTTTCCACATAGAGCCATAGAGAGAATAATATTAACACAAATCAAATCTGCTGACGTATTCCGCAGTGCGTCATCACACTACGGCCAAGTTCTCTACATGAATCGTTTTTACTTTTCCACCTCAGCACGTTTAGCGAGGCGGTTTCCATCTTGTCAAAGCAGAGATTGTGTGCCCTTTTTACGGGATTCTCATCAATACGGACGTGGGTAACCCAATCGTGCCCGTTAGCACGTTTCCATCGATTAAAGGCGAGTCCCAAACGGTTACAGGGAGGGCTCTTGGTATTCGACCTCTTATAAAGAGACCAAGGCCTTACTTCTTTTTCCAATCTCAATCGTGTTCGCCCGTCGCCTCGAGTTCCAACACCCCATGCTCCAGATTCCAGGCCTTCGGACCTTCGACAATGTCCGGTTCTGACCTTCAAGGCCGGTGGACGCCCTCCTCCGTCACGGAGGAGGACGTGCTAAAGTTGAGGGAGGCTAAGTTCCTGACTGGTGAAATTTCACATAGGTTGCCTGCTCAAGGGCAGGCTATTCCCAGTCCCCAGCCCGGTGAGAGCGTGGTGTTCATGTCTCACTTCCTCCGAGGGTTGGGCTTCCCAATGGATCCCTTTGTGAGGGGACTGTTGTTTTATTACGGGTTGGAATTTCATGATTTAGCTCCGGAGTCCATCCTCCATATCTCCTCGTTTACCGTCGTGTGTGAAGCATTCCTCCGTGTCACCCCTCACTTCGGATTATGGCTCAAGACCTTCAAAGTGGAGCCGAAGATGATCAAGGGACGTCATGCAGAGTGCGGAGGTGCTGTTATAAGCAAAAATGCCGATGCTCCATGGCCTGAGGGCTCTTTTCAAGAGGAGCTAGGCTTGTGGCAACGAGAGTGGTTTTATATCACCGCTCCCCGGGGCTCCAAGTGGGTGGCGCCTCCTGCCTTTTGTTCGGGTCCCCCACCACGGCTAGCGTCATGGGTCAATAGAGGGTTAGATTGGGGTTTGCCCAAAGACGTGCCCTTGTTGCAGGGCCGCATTAAGGATCTCTTGGAAGGAGACCTCAGCCTGGTCAAGGTGACGCAGGTCATGCTGATTCGCCGAATATTGCCCGGCAAACGTCGCTCCCTTCGCCTGTGGGAGTTCAATCCGGAGGGACCGCGAGCTCTCCAGAATTTCATGGGCGCAACGCTCGTGGAGTTGTATAATCTATTCTTCGGATCACAAGAAGCGTGTCCGGATTTAACCGAGGACGCAGGCCTAAGCTGCAATCGCTCGGATACTCAAGTAAGTAACCTTGTGCCCGGACCTTCTGTTCGCATAATTGTTAAAAACTTGCCCTTAAAAGAGCTGTCCTTTTAAACAGGAGTGGATAGCGAAGGCAAAACTAATAAGGTGTCCGGCTCCCCTTCCCGAAACCAGGCCGGATCCCGTGCTAGTCAGGATGCTGGAGATAATGCCTTTGGAGGGAAGCGAGGGGGAGGACAAGGAAATTATGGCCTCCTCGAAGGAGGCCGCTCCGAAGGGAGGAACCGACAATTCCTCTCCTAAAGGGAAAAAGAGAGCTGCCTCTGATGACCCGGAGACCATGGCCTCAAAGCGGGAGAAAAAGTCTTTGTTAGAGGGTCCTACGCCGAGGAGTTCCTCGGCCGGACTACGTACTCAAGGAGATCAGCCCTCCAGCGAGCCGTGAGTAGAGAAAGATTTTCCTTTCGAGAGATGAGAGAAATCCGTGATTTATATCTGAGAAGTTTTAACCGAATTTTTACCTTGTAGTTCGGACCTCAGCCCTTCTCAGCAGAGCTCGTCTTCGGGGGAGCTTCTTCCGGAGATGATGGAGAGCGGGGCGCCTCCTTCTGCTGTGCCGCCTAACGAGGTGGGTGACCCTGAGCTGTCGTCACGGAGGGTTTCTCCAAGTTCGGCAGGGGCGGAAGATAGCTATGGGGCCCCCCGAGGTTCTCCGCGTCCGGCCTTCGAAAGAGGTCATGGGACTAGTCCGGCGTCGTCTGGTGCTCGGCAAGAGGAGCTAAAGGTTCTGCTGGGGCGAGCTTCTATTTCGGAGGAGCACCGGGCATTAATGGTCACAGTGATTGGAAGGATTTCATCTGCAGAGAGCGGATTGCGTGAGGCCGTCGAAAGTTTATTGACGGGTTTTGAGGTACATTAGAAAATGTACACTTTTGTCAGTTGCGCATAAATAAGATGCGCCCTGTGTAGATAGTAGCCCTTGAGACTCTGCGCGTCATCAAGAAATGATGGCACGCGGAGGATCATAGTCTCAGGTCTAACCTGTCGCCTTTTAATGCAGGCTGCAGGGTGTCCGGCATCAAGCCGAACTGCTGAGTTTGCCGAACTAAAGCGGCAACTGGACGTGGCAGATGCCGACATCGCGCTTGTCAACAAGCAGTTGGATGAGGCTCAAGGTATGTGATTCCTCGAGCAGCATTAGGTAAGAGGAGCTTTATGCCAGTGTCTTACGGTGTGTGTGCTGGACGCAGATGGTGCGGCCGCTGTGGAGACTCTTAGGGCAGAACTTGCCCGAGCTAAAGATCAAGCCAGGAAAAGTGATGCGGCTGCCAAGAAAGCCCTTGAAGAGCTGAGAGCCGAACAAGCTGCTCATTGCCGAAGCAAGGAAGAGATGGCCAATATGGCCGAAAAGTTAAAGAGCACTGCAGACCATTGCAGACTTCTCGAAAAAGAAGACCAGGCGAGGCAGACGGTCCTAGAGAAGGCCGTTGCTGATGTCAAGGACGCGCGCTCTGTGATGAGAGCTGCGAAGGAGGAGCTGCGTCAGGCCGAACAGATTGCGGTTGGAAAGCCCTTCATGCTGCGAAGAAAATTTTGTGATCCGAAGTTTGCTCCGTTGGACCGGATGTGGAGTGTGGAGGACACCTATCTGGATTTGGCAGCGAGTGCTGCTGATGCAACCGAAAACTTTCAAGATCTGAAAGATCGCGAAGTGGAAAAGCTGTTCTGGTCGCAATTTCACAATCCGGAGTGTCCACTGGTAGTGGACGATCGTTTGGCTCAATGGGCCGAACTTAATAGGTTGTCCGGACTCGCCATGAAGTACATCATGGGTCATCTGTGGCCGGGGAGGTCGGAGCCAAAGAGTTATTTCAGCTTGGTGCAGCAATTCCTTGACGCGGTGCCACGCATTAATGCAATGAAGAGGTCGGCGTGCATAGAGGGTGCAAGGATGGCTCTTGCCCGTGTCAAGACATACTGGGCAGAGATGGAGACCACCATTATTGCGTCCCGAGATTCGGATAAAAGCCGAGTGTCCTCCAAGCACTATTTTCAGGAAGTCCTTGAAGGCGCTCGTGTAATAGAGACGCAGTGCTCGAAGGATGCTATGTTATTGTAGCATATGTAATGATGAATTAATATTTTGATAAACTGTAGTGGCCTTTTTATACTTGTGCCTTCAAGTATTGTGAACACCTCCTGTGCGGCCGTTTAAAATATGTATAAAATCTGAAAGATGGCAGTCGTTGGCTTCAGCCCCCACGCACATGTTGGAAATATGCCCTAGAGGCAATAATAAAAGCATTATTATTATATTTCCTTATTCATGGTAATTGTCTTTATTCGTGCTATAATTGTGTTAACCGGAAATCATAATACATGTGTGAATAACAGACAACAATATGTCCCTAGTGAGCCTCTAGTTGACTAGCTCGTTGATCGACGGATAGTCATGGTTTCCTGACTATGGACATTGGATGTCATCGATAACGGGATCACATCGTTAGGAGAATGATGTGATGGACAAGACCCAATCCTAAACATAGCATAAGATCGCATAGTTCGTTTGCTAGAGTTATCCAATGTCAAGTATCCTTTCCTTAGACCATGAGATCGTGTAACTCCCGGATACCGTAGGAGTGCTTTGGGTGTGCCAAACGTCACAACGTAACTGGGTGACTATAAAGGTACACTACGGGTATCTCTGAAAGTGTCTGTTGGGTTGACATGGATCGAGACTGGGATTTGTCACTCCGCTTGACGGAGAGGTATCACCGGGCCCTCTCGGTAATGCATCATCACAATGAGCTCAATGTGACCAAAGTGTTTGATCACGGGATCATGCATTACGGTAACGAGAAAAGTGACTTGCCGGTAACGAGATTGAACGAGGTATTGGGATACCGACGATCGAATCTCGGGCAAGTAAAATACCGATTGACAAAGGGAATCGTATACGGGATTAATTGAATCCTTGACATAGTGGTTCATCCGATGAGATCATCGTGGAGCATGTGGGAGCCAACATGGGTATCCAGATCCCGCTGTTGGTTATTGCCCGAGAGCCGTCTCGGTCATGTCTGCATGTCTCCCGAACCCGTAAGGTCTACACACTTAAGGTTCGGTGACGCTAGGGTTGTGAAGATATGTATGTGCAGTAACCCGAATGTTGTTCGGAGTCCCGGATGAGATCCCGGACGTCACGAGGAGTTCCGGAATGGTCCGGAGGTAAAGAATTATATATAGGAAGTGCTATTTTGTCCATCGGGACAAGTTTCGGTGTTATCGGTATTGTACCGGGACCACCGGAGGGGTCCCGGGGTCCACCAGGTGGGGCCACCTGCCTTGGTGGGCCACATGGGCCTTAGGGGGTGCGCCTTGGCCTGCTTGGGCCATGGGGAACCAGCCCCAAGAGGCCCATGCGCCAAGAGAGAAAAAAAGGGGAGAGTCCTACAAGGGGAAGGCACCTCCGAGGTGCCTTGGGGAGGATGGACTCCTCCCCACCCTTGGCCGCACCCTTCCTTGGAGGAAGGGGCAAGGGCTGCGCCTCCCCCTCTCCCTTGGTCCTATATATAGTGGGGAAAAGGAGGAGCAAACCAACCCTAATGCCCTGGCACTCCCTCCTCCCTGCAACACCTCCTCCTCCTCCCGTAGTTGCTTAGCGAAGCCCTGCCGGAGTTCTGCTGCATCCACCACCACACCGTCGTGCTGGATCTTCCCCAACCTCTCCTTCCCCCTTGCTGGATCAAGAAGGAGGAGACGTCTCCCGTCCCGTACGTGTGTTGAACGCGGAGGTGCCGTCCGTTCGGTACTAGATCATCGGTGAATTGGATCACGGCAAGTACGACTACCTCATCCACGTTCACTCGAACGCTTCCGTTGCGATCTACAAAGTGGTATGTAGATGCTATCTAATCTGAATACTCATTGCTAGATGAACTCATAGATGGATCTTGGTGAAACCGTAGGAAAAATTTTAATTTTCTGCAACGTTCCCCAACAGTGATATCAGAGCTAGGTTTATGCATAGTTCTTCTTGTGCGAGTAGAACACAATTTGTTGTGGGCGTAGATGTTGTCAATTCTTCTTGCCGTTACTAGTCAATCTTGATTCAGCGGTATTGTGGGATGAAGCGGCCCAGACCAACCTTACACGTACGCTTACGTGAGACCGGTTCCACCGACTAACATGCACTAGTTGCATAAGGTGGCTGGCGGGTGCCTGTCTCTCCTACTTTAGTTGGATCGGATTCGATGAACAGGGTCCTTATGAAGGGTAAATAGAGATTGACAAATCACGTTGTGGTTTGAACGTAGGTAAGAAAACGTTCTTGCTAGAACCCTAATTCAGCCACGTAAAACTTGCAACAACAATTAGAGGACGTCTAACTTGTTTTTGCAGCAAGTGCTTTGTGATATGATATGGCCAAAGTTGTGATGTATGATGAATGATCTATATGTGATGTATGAGATGTTCATGCTATTGTAATAGGAATCACGACTTGCATGTCGATGAGTATGACAACCGGCAGGAGCCATAGGAGTTGTCTTTATTTTTTGTATGACCTGCGTGTCATTGAGAATCGCCATGTAAGTTACTTTACTTTATTGCTAAACGCGTTAGCCATAGTAGTAGAAGTAATAGTTGGCGAGCAACTTCATGGAGACACAATGATGAAGATCATGATGATGAAGATCATGGTGTCAAGCCGGTGACAAGATGATCATGGAGCCCCAAGATGGAGATCGAAGGAGCTATGTGATATTGGCCATATCATGTCACGTTTATTATTTGATTGCATGTGATGTTTATCATGTTTTGCATCTTGTTTACTTAGAACGACGGTAGTAAATAAGATGATCCCTCATAATAATTTCAAGAAAGTGTTCACCCTAACTGTGCACCGTTGCTAAGGTTCGTCGTTCCGAAGCACCACGTGATGATCGGGTGTGATAGGTCCTTACGTTCGCATACAACGGGTGTAAGCCAGATTTACACACGCAAAACACTTAGGTTGACTTGACGAGCCTAGCATGTACAGACATGGCCTCGGAACACAGAAGACCGAAAGGTCGAGCATGAGTCGTATAGAAGATACGATCAACATGAAGATGTTCACCGATGTTGGCTAGTCCGTCTCATGTGATGATCGGACACGGCCTAGTTGACTCGGATCATGTAATACTTAGATGACTAATAGAGGGATGTCTATCTAAGTGGGAGTTCATTAAATAATTTGATTAAATGAACTTTATTATCATGAACTTAGTCTAAATATTTACAATATGTCTTGTAGATCAAATGGCCAACGTAGTCCTCAACTTCAACGCGTTCCTAGAGAAAACCAAGCTGAAAGACGATGGTAGCAACTATACGGACTGGGTCCGGAACCTGAGGATTATCCTCATAGCTGCCAAGAAAGATTATGTCCTAAGAGCACCGCTGGGTGACGCACCTATTCTCCCTGCAGAACAAGACGTTATGAACGCTTGGCAGTCACGCTGCGATGATTACTCCCTCGTTCAGTGCGGCATGCTTTACAGCTTAGAGCCGGGACTCCAAAAGCGTTTTGAGAGACATGGAGCATATGAGATGTTCGAAGAGCTGAAAATGGTTTTCCAAGCTCATGCCCGGGTCGAGAGATATGAAGTCTCCGATAAATTCTTTAGCTGTAAGATGGAGGAAAATAGTTCTGTCAGTGAACACATACTCAAAATGTCTGGGTTGCACAACCGCATGACTCAACTGGAAGTTAATCTTCTGGAAGAAGCGGTCATTGACAGAATCCTCCAGTCGCTTCCACCTAGCTACAAGAGCTTTGTGATGAACTATAATATGCAGGGGATGGTAAAGACCATTCCTGAGGTATATGCTATGCTGAAATCAGCAGAGGTAGAAATCAAGAAAGAACATCAAGTGTTGATGGTGAATAAAACCACTAAGTTCAAGAAGGGTAAGGGTAAAAGAACTTCAAGAAGGACGGCAAGGAAGTTGCCGCGCCCGGTAAGCAAGTTGCCGGGAAGAAGCCAAAGAATGGACCCAAGCCCGAAACTGAGTGCTTTTATTGCAAGGGAAGTGGTCACTGGAAGCGGAACTGCCCCAAATACTTAGCGGACAAGAAGGCCGGCAAAACCAAAGGTATATGTGATATACCTGTAATTGATGTGTACCTTACCAGTACTCGTAGTAGCTCTTGGGTATTTGATACCGGTGCAGTTGCTCACATTTGTAACTCAAAGCAGGAGCTGCGGAATAAACGGAGACTGGCGAAGGACGAGGTGACGCTGCGCGTCGGGAATGGTTCCAAGGTCGATGTGATCGCCGTCGGCACGCTGCCTCTACATTTACCTACGGGATTAGTTTTAAACCTCAATAATTGTTATTTAGTGCCAAGTTTGAGCATGAACATTGTATCTGGATCTCGCTTAATTCGAGATGGCTACTCATTTAAATCCAAGAATAATGGTTGTTCTATTTATATGAGAGATATGTTTTATGGTCATGCTCTGATGGTTAATGGTTTATTCTTGATGAATCTCGTACGTGATGATACACATATTCATAGTGTGAGTACCAAAAGAATTAAAGTTGATAACAATAGTCCCACATATTTGTGGCACTGCCGCCTTGGTCACATAGGTGTCAAACGCATGAAGAAGCTCCATACAGATGGACTTTTAGAGTCTCTTGATTATGAATCATTTGACACGTGCGAACCATGCCTCATGGGTAAAATGACCAAGACTCCGTTCTCAGGAACAATGGAGCGAGCAACCAACTTACTGGAAATCATACATACCGATGTGTGTGGTCCAATGAGTGTTGAGGCTCGCGGTGGCTATCGTTATGTTCTCACCCTCACCGATGACTTGAGTAGATATGGGTATATCTACTTGATGAAACACAAGTCAGAGACCTTCGAAAAGTTCAAGGAATTTCAGAATGAGGTTGAAAATCAACGTGAGAAAAAGATCAAGTTTCTACGATCAGATCGTGGAGGAGAATACTTGAGTCACGAATTTGGCACACACTTAAGAAAATGTGGAATAGTTTCACAACTCACGCCGCCTGGAACACCTCAGCGTAATGGTGTGTCCGAACGTCTTAATCGCACTCTATTAGATATGGTGCGATCTATGATGTCTCTTACCGACTTACCGCTATCTTTTTGGGGCTATGCTTTAGAGACTGCCGCATTCACTTTAAATAGGGCTCCGTCGAAATCCGTTGAGACGACACCGTATGAATTATGGTTTGGGAAGAAACCTAAGCTGTCGTTTCTAAAAGTTTGGGGATGCGATGCTTGTGTCAAGAAACTTCAACCTGAAAAGCTCGAACCCAAATCGGAAAAATGCGTCTTCATAGAATACCCAAAAGAAACTGTTGGGTATACCTTCTACCTCAGATCCGAAGGCAAGATCTTTGTTGCCAAGAATGGATCCTTTCTGGAGAAAGAGTTTCTCTTGAAAGAAGTAAGTGGGAGGAAAGTAGAACTTGATGAAGTGTTACCTCTTGAACCGGAAAATGGCGAAACTCAAGAAAACGTTTCTGAGGTGCCTACACCGACTAGAGAGGAAATTGATGATGATGATCAAGATGCTTCTGATCAAGCTCCTACTGAAATTCGAAGGTCCACAAGGACACGTTCCGCACCAGAGTGGTACGGCAACCCTGTCTTGGAAATCATGTTGTTAGACAACAGTGAACCTTCGAACTATGAGGAAGCAATGGCGGGCCCGGATTCCGACAAATGGCTGGAAGCCATGAAATCCGAGATAGGATCCATGTATGAAAACGAAGTATGGACTTTGACTGACTTGCCCGTTGAACGGCGAGCCATAGAAAATAAATGGATCTTTAAGAAGAAGACAGACGCGGATGGTAATGTGACCATCTATAAAGCTCGGCTTGTTGCTAAGGGTTATCGACAAGTTCAGGGAATTGACTACGATGAGACTTTCTCACCGGTAGCGAAGCTGAAGTCCGTCCGAATCATGTTAGCAATTGCCGCATACTATGATTATGAGATATGGCAAATGGACGTCAAAACGGCATTCCTTAATGGTTACCTTAAGGAAGAATTGTATATGATGCAGCCGGAAGGTTTTGTCGATCCTAAGAATGCTGACAAGGTGTGCAAGCTCCAACGCTCGATTTATGGGCTGGTGCAAGCATCTCAGAGTTGGAACATTCGCTTTGATGAGATGATCAAAGCGTTTGGGTTTACACAGACTTATGGAGAAGCCTGTGTTTACAAGAAAGTGAGTGGGAGCTCTGTAGCATTTCTCATATTATATGTAGACGACATACTTTTGATGGGAAATGATATAGAACTCTTGGACAGCATCAAGGCCTATTTGAATAAAAGTTTTTCAATGAAGGACCTTGGAGAAGCTGCTTATATATTAGGCATCAGGATCTATAGAGATAGATCGAGACGCCTCATAGGTCTTTCACAAAGCACATACCTTGATAAAATATTGAAGAAGTTCAATATGGATCAATCTAAGAAAGGGTTCTTACCTGTGTTACAAGGTGTGAAATTGAGCT
The DNA here is from genome assembly GCA_032464435.1 of Aegilops umbellulata. Taxonomy (NCBI): domain Eukaryota; kingdom Viridiplantae; phylum Streptophyta; class Magnoliopsida; order Poales; family Poaceae; genus Aegilops; species Aegilops umbellulata. The sequence continues at coordinate 364,086,156 of CP136054.1, read as the reverse complement.
CAGCTCAATGTCCGACCACGGCAGAAGATATAGAAGAGATGAGTGTCATCCCCTATGCCTCAGCCATAGGTTCTATTATGTATGCCATGCTGTGTACCAGACCTGATGTAAACCTTGCCGTAAGTTTGGTAGGAAGGTACCAAAGCAATCCCGGCAAGGAACACTGGACAGCGGTCAAGAATATCCTGAAGTACCTGAAAAGGACTAAGGAAATGTTTCTCGTTTATGGAGGTGACGAAGAGCTCGTCGTAAAAGGTTACGTCGACGCTAGCTTCGACACAGATCTGGATGACTCTAAGTCACAAACCGGATACGTGTATATTTTGAATGGTGGGGCAGTAAGCTGGTGCAGTTGCAAGCAAAGCGTCGTGGCGGGATCTACATGTGAAGCGTAGTACATGGCAGCCTCGGAGGCAGCACATGAAGAAATTTGGGTGAAGGAGTTCATCACTAACCTCGGAGTCATACCCAATGCGTCGGGGCCAATCAAGCTCTTCTGTGACAACACTGGAGCTATTGCACTTGCAAAGGAGCCCAGGTTTCACAAGAAGACTAGGCACATCAAGCGTCGCTTCAACTCCATTCGTGAAAATGTTCAAGATGGAGACATAGAAATTTGTAAAGTGCACACGGATCTGAATGTCGCAGATCCGTTGACTAAACCTCTCCCTAAGGCAAAACATGATCAGCACCAGAACTCTATGGGTGTTCGATTCATCACAATGTAACTAGATTATTGACTCTAGTGCAAGTGGGAGACTGTTGGAAATATGCCCTAGAGGCAATAATAAAAGCATTATTATTATATTTCCTTATTCATGGTAATTGTCTTTATTCATGCTATAATTGTGTTAACCGGAAATCGTAATACATGTGTGAATAACAGACAACAATATGTCCCTAGTGAGCCTCTAGTTGACTAGCTCGTTGATCGACGGATAGTCATGGTTTCCTGACTATGGACATTGGATGTCATCGATAACGGGATCACATCGTTAGGAGAATGATGTGATGGACAAGACCCAATCCTAAACATAGCATAAGATCGCATAGTTCGTTTGCTAGAGTTATCCAATGTCAAGTATCCTTTCCTTAGACCATGAGATCGTGTAACTCCCGGATACCGTAGGAGTGCTTTGGGTGTGCCAAACGTCACAATGTAACTAGGTTACTATAAAGGTACACTACGGGTATCTCTGAAAGTGTCTGTTGGGTTGACATGGATCGAGACTGGGATTTGTCACTCCGCTTGACAGAGAGGTATCACCGGGCCCTCTCGGTAATGCATCATCACAATGAGCTCAATGTGACCAAAGTGTTTGATCACGGGATCATGCATTACGGTAACGAGAAAAGTGACTTGCCGGTAACGAGATTGAACGAGGTATTGGGATACCGACGATCGAATCTCGGGCAAGTAAAATACCGATTGACAAAGGGAATCATATACGGGATTAATTGAATCCTTGACATCGTGGTTCATCCGATGAGATCATCGTGGAGCATGTGGGAGCCAACATGGGTATCCAGATCCCGCTGTTGGTTATTGCCCGAGAGCCGTCTCGGTCATGTCTGCATGTCTCCCGAACCCGTAGGGTCTACACACTTAAGGTTCGGTGACGCTAGGGTTGTGAAGATATGTATGTGCAGTAACCCGAATGTTGTTCGGAGTCCCGGATGAGATCCCGGATGTCACGAGGAGTTCCGGAATGGTCCGGAGGTAAAGAATTATATATAGGAAGTGCTATTTTGGCCATCGGGACAAGTTTCGGTGTTATCGGTATTGTACCGGGACCACCGGAGGGGTCCCGGGGTCCACCAGGTGGGGCCACCTGCCTTGGTGGGCCACATGGGCCTTAGGGGGTGCGCCTTGGCCTGCTTGGGCCAAGGGGAACCAGCCCCAAGAGGCCCATGCGCCAAGAGAGAAAAAAAAGGGGAGAGTCCTACAAGGGGAAGGCACCTCCGAGGTGCCTTGGGGAGGATGGACTCCTCCCCACCCTTGGCCGCACCCTTCCTTGGAGGAAGGGGCAAGGGCTGCGCCTCCCCCTCTCCCTTGGTCCTATATATAGTGGGGAAAAGGAGGAGCAAACCAACCCTAATGCCCTGGCACTCCCTCCTCCCTGCAACACCTCCTCCTCCTCCCGTAGTTGCTTAGCGAAGCCCTGCCGGAGTTCTGCTGCATCCACCACCACACCGTCGTGCTGGATCTTCCTCAACCTCTCCTTCCCCCTTGCTGGATCAAGAAGGAGGAGACGTCTCCCATCCCGTACGTGTGTTGAACGCGGAGGTGCCGTCCGTTCGGTACTAGATCATCGGTGAATTGGATCACGGCAAGTACGACTACCTCATCCACGTTCACTCGAACGCTTCCGTTGCGATCTACAAAGTGGTATGTAGATGCTATCTAATCTGAATACTCGTTGCTAGATGAACTCATAGATGGATCTTGGTGAAACCGTAGGAAATTTTTTAATTTTCTGCAACGTTCCCCAACAGCACATAGTGCGGGGGTGCTTGCAGAAGACGCATTTTCACACTTAACCCAACGTCTTGATCCTACAAAGGAGGTGATAGCGCAGCGGGCCAGGCAACCAGACTATAATGCTTTAACACTTTCACTTAGCCATATGAGCTTGACAGTGGGACTATTTAGGTATCCCATTAGTGGCGACTGCGCTCGCCCGAGTTCGGGGCGCGTATGTGCCTGACCGGGAAGCGACCCTTCGTTAAAGCGGAGGAATCTGATAGATTCCGATAGGTCATCGAGTGGCTGACCAGTCTCACGCTACATCATGACAGTCAGTTTTCGGCTTTCTCTACTGAGGTGCTCGCCCGACCGAACCGGGGTACAATCGCAGTAGTTCTCCTGGTGCTACCTTAGCCGATAGAGCGGAACGTAAGGTAGCCGAACTCAGGAGCCGGGCAACCCAACATTTGACCAAAGACATGATTCGGAGCTGATGCATATAATGCCAAAACTCGCGACGCCGAACACTCCCTAGGGTGTTCGGTCTTTATGAGTGCGGGCGAAACAACACTCCTTGCTAAAAAAGCTCCTAGTGTCCAGGTACATGCAAAAATTCTGACGTGGCCACATGCCAAGATGCCAGCCTCCTCCTTCATTATGTTAGAAGAAACCAGGGGATGTGTAGCAACAAGAGACAGTAAAAAAGGTTTACGCAGGTCTTAATCTAAAAAGAATCCTTTAGGACGGGTCCCTACTGCACGTCTGCGCCTGTGTCTCCATTGTGCCGTATCCTGGATGGGCGCCGCACGACGTTCATCTGTAAAAGAGAGGAACTAAATTGAAAACGGGTCATGCCGAACAAAAAAGTTTAAAATAAATGAAGTGTAATATATAAAATTGAGCTTTATTGTCTCTGCATGCAGCCCCTAGTGCGGGGGTATATGGCTATTAAGCCTGCATTAATGATGATTTTATACCGAACTCGTCTATTCGCGTTCGTGGTCTTTAATGACCTATTTCGATGTTTTTTTGGCCGGTGAGGCCATTTTACTGTGGGGCTGTCAAAGCGGCCGCACAGTCCTCCGCTTGGGGGAGGTGCACTTTAGTGTTTCCCCTTTAAAGAGATGATGCCTCGTGGACCGGGCATCTTAAGCGTGAGAGATGCGTAATGCGGTATTGCGTTAAAGCGAGCGAAAGCTTCGCGTCCCAGTAGTGCTTGATAGCGACTTGAGAATGGGACGACGTGGAAGGTTAGCTTTTCGCGACGGAAGTTATCCGCAGAGCCGAATATAACTTCGAGCCGAAGACAACCCGTACAGTGGGTGTCCGGACCAGGTGTTACCCCTTGAAAGGAGGTTTTGCTGCGGCGGATTCTTGCTGGGTTTATCCCCATGCGATGGATTGTGTCCTGAGGTATCAGGTTTAGTCCACTGCCGCCGTCCATAAGGACATTTGAAAACTGGAGTCCGCCAATTATTGGATCGAGTATCAGGGCAGTCCATCCCGCGTTCTTGATACTTCTAGAATAGTCTAGCTGATCGAAGGTGATTGGTTTTAATAACCAGTGGCGGGACCCCTTGGGGATAGGTCGTGTGGTGCGTACCTTTATGGGTGCCACACATTTTGTTACGTGAAGTAAGTTCACTGTTTTTACTTCTAGTGGGAAGTTCTTTTGTTTCCTGGTGCTCCGCTTCTGGGGTTCGTCCTCGTCTTCGCTTGGTGTGTCGAGCCCCTTGTGTTCGGCATTGAGTCTGCCGGATTGTTTGAAAACCCAACAATCTCTGTGGGTATGGTTAGCAGGCTTCCCGGGAGTACTGTGTATCTGACATATCCTGTCCAAGATTCTATTTAAGTTGGACGGATCATCCCTGTTATCCTGGAGGGGTGGTTTGTCTGATTTTGTCGTGAGCCTTTGAATCCGGCATTGACTGCCGTGCTCTTCGGACATTTTTCTTTAGTCCGGCGACGATCCTTGTTGCGTCGCGGTTTTCCGTTTCCATCCCTAGTTTCGGATGTACTTGGGTCGCTGGGGCTGCACCTTGCCAACCAGCTGTCCTCTCCTGCGCAAAGGCGGGTCATGAGGCTTGTGAGTGCGGCCATTGTTCTTGGCTTTTCCTGGCCGAGGTGTCTGGCGAGCCATTCGTCTCGTACATTATGCCTGAAAGCTGCTAAGGCTTCGGTGTCTGGACAGTCGACTATCTGATTCTTTTTAGTGAGGAATCTATTCCAGAACTGCCGAGCTAATTCTCCGGGTTGTTGAGTTATGTGACTAAGATCGTCTGCATCCGGAGGGCGGACATAGGTCCCTCGAAAATTTGCTCGAAAAGCATCCTCGAGCTCTTCCCAACTTCCAATTGTGTTTTCGGGGAGGCTCTTGAGCCAATGCTGGGCTGGCCCTTTAAGCTTGAGGGGTAAATATTTAATGGCGTGGAGATCATCTCCTCTGGCCATATGTATGTGGAGGATATAGTCCTCGATCCAGACTCCGGGGTCTGTTGTTCCATCATATGCCTCTATGTTGACGGCGCCCCTATATTTGGGTGTGCCGGATTCTGATGATGGCTTTATTGTATTGCTTGCGAGAGCTTGCTTTCTTGGCCCATAAATAGACCGAACTGGGGCATGATGTGAATCCTTGAGTGGGTCGCATGCCGATTTAAGTGCGGCGCCGCTTGCCGCTTTACGGGTCCGTCTATCCGACCGTGCGGCTTTTTTATTTTTTGAATGCGAGGGCTCTACGGCCTCTTCGTCGAATTCAGGCAGTAGCTTTCTCTTCGGATAGCTTTTAGTACGGCGACCGTCGCCGTATTTATCTGTGGTGTCGATTACTTTACTCCATCTAATCTGGAGTGCATCTTCCGCTGTCTTTAGCTTCCGCTTCTGCTTTTTCAGGCTGCATGCAGTTGCAACGAGCCTCTTGTGGAGACTCATATGCTCCATGGATTTATCCGGCATAAGGTCGTCCGGAATGCCATTTTCGCCGGGGGAGGGAGTTTTGGTTTCTCTATCCGTGTTGCCCTGTTCGGACGGCTGCTCTAAGGCCTGCTCGTCGCCTACCGGCTTGTCCCGCTCTATGGCTGGGTTTTTATTGAGGCGGGGCTTGGGTTGGCGTTTATGCCAATGCTTTGATTGCTTTCTGGGGGGTCTATCTCCCGTTCCATCCCCTTTTTCCTCGTTGTCACTTCCTCTAGGGGTATCGACCATGTACACATCGTGAGATGAGGTGGCTGTCCAATGCCCTATGTGCGTTGGTTCCTCGGTATCTCCTGCATCGTCATCCATGCTGTCGATGTCTGTGGAGTTGAAGTTGAGCACGTCGTTTAGGTTGTCGATGGTGGCTACAAAGTGGGTGGTGGGTGGGCTTTGAATTTCTTCATCGTCCGTATCCCATCCTTGCTGACCGTAATCCGGCCAGGGCACTCCTGATAAAGAGAGAGACTTGAGAGAATTCAGGATGTCCCCAAAAGGCGAGTGCTGAAAGATGTCCGCGGCGGTGAACTCCATTGTAGGTGCCCAATCGGATTCGATTGGTAGGGGCACGGGGGTTCGGAGTCCAGACCCTCAGAGTCACGGGTCACGCGGAGTGCGGGGCTGGCGTTCGGCTCGATCGCCTTTGAGATCGCAGCCCCCGAGGCGACGTCCAACCGCTCATCCTCGATTGACGCAATAGGTTCCGAATCAAGGGTCTGAACCGGTGCGTGTGCGGCCTCCAAGACACTATTCAGAGGCAGAGCTAGATCGTGCCCCTCGAGATAGTGCGGCGCGCTTGGCTGTGGCTCGAACCCGTCGAAGATCAAGTTTCCGCGGATATCAGCCGTGTAGTTTAAGCTTCCAAACCTGACTTGATGGCCAGGGGCGTAGCTTTCGATCTGCTCCAGGTGACCAAGCGAGTTGGCCCGCAGAGCGAAGCCGCCGAAGACGAAGATCTGCCCAGGGAGAAAAGTCTCACCCTGGACCTCATCGTTGTTGATGATCGAAGGAGCCATCGGGCCTAAAGGCGACGACACAGAGGAACTCTCAATGAAAGCACCAATGTCGGTGTCAAAACCGGCGGATCTCGGGTAGGGGGTCCCGATCTGTGCGTCAAGGCCGGATGGTAACAGGAGACAAGGGACACGATGGTTTTTACCCAGGTTCGGGCCCTCTCGATGGAGGTAATACCCTACTCCTGCTTGATTAATATTGATGATATGGGTAGTACAAGAGTAGATCTACCACGAGATCAAGGAGGCTAAATCCTAGAAGCTAGCCTACGGTATGATTGTGTATGAAGATGATTGTCCTACGGACTACAACCCTCTGGTTTATATAGACACCGGATAGGGTTAGGGTTACACAGAGTCGGTTACATAGGTAGGAGATCTTGAATATCCACATCGCCAAGCTTGCCTTCCACGCCAAGGAAAGTCCCATCCGGACACGGGACAAAGTCTTCAATCCTGTATCTTCATAGTCCAGGAGTCCGGCGAAGGTATAGTACGGCTACCCGAACACCCCCCTAATCCAGGACTCCCTCACCATGCTATATTATATTATGTTTTGGATGTTTAATGGGCTTTATTATACACTTTTATATTATTTTTGGGACTAACCTATTAACCGGAGGCCCAACCCAAATTGCAGTTTTTTTTGCCTATTTCAGTGTTTCGCAGAAAAAGAATATCAAACGGAGTCCAAAAGGAATGAAACCTTCGGGAACGTGATTTTTGGAACAAACGTGATCCATAGGACTTGGAGTGGACGTCAAGCAACAGACGAGGAAGCCACGAGGTAGGGGGGCGCGCCTACCCCCCAGGGCGCGCCCTCCACCATCGTGGGCCCCTCGTGGCTCCACCGACCTACTTCTTCCTCCTATATATACCTACATACCCCCAAACCATCAGAGGCATCCACGAAAACCTAATTCCACCGCCGCAACCTTCTGTACCCATGAGATCCCATCTTGGGGCCTTTTTCGGCATCCTGCCGGAGGGGGCATTGATCACGGAGGGCTTCTACATCAACACCATAGCCTCTCCAATGATGTGTGAGTAGTTTACCTCAGACCTTGGGGTCCATAGATATTAGCTAGATGGCTTCTTCTCTCTCTTTGGATCTCAATACAAAGTTCTCCTCGATTCTCTTGGAGATCTATTTGATGTAACTCTTCTTTTGCGGTGTGTTTGTCGAGACCGATGAATTGTGGGTTTATGAACAAGTTTATCTATGAACAATATTTGAATCTCCTCTGATTTCTTTTATGTATGATTGGTTATCTTTGCAAGTCTCTTCGAATTATCAGTTTGGTTTGGCGTACTAGATTGATCTTTCTTGCAATGGGAGAAGTGCTTAGCTTTGGGTTCAATCTTGCGGTGTCCTTTCCCAGTGACAGCAGGGGCAGCAAGGCACTTATTGTATTGTTGCCATCGAGGATAAAAAGATGGGGTTTATATCATATTGCATGAGTTTATCCATCTACATCATGTCATCTTGCTTAAAGCATTACTCTGTTCTTTTGAACTTAATACTCTAGATGCATGCTGGATAGCGGTCGATGTGTGGAGTAATAGTAGTAGATGCAGAATCGTTTCGGTCTACTTGTCGCGGATGCGATGCCTATATACAGGATCATACCTAGATATTCTCATAACTATGCTCAGTTCTATCAATTGCTCGATAGTAATTCGTTCACCCACCGTAATACTTATGCTATCTTGAGAGAAGCCACTAGTGAAACCTATGGCCACCGGGTCTATTTTCCATCATATTAATTTCCCGCCAACAAGTTATTTCTGGCGCCGTTTATTTTGCTTTCTTTTACTTTTAGTCTTTATCATAAAAATACCAAAAATATTATCTTATCATATCTATCAGATCTCACTTTCGTAAGTGACCGTGAAGGGATTGACAACCCCTTTATCGCGTTGGTTGCGAGGTTCTTATTTGTTTGTGTAGGTGCATGGGACTCGAGCATGGTCTCCTACTGGATTGATACCTTGGTTCTCAAAAACTGAGGAAAATACTTACACTAGTTTACTACATCACCCTTTCCTCTTCAAGGGAAAACCAACGCAGTGCTCAAGAGGTAGCAGCAGTCAGGATGAGGAAGTTGTACCGTGTAATCCTTGGAGGTCTTCATGTCTGTTTCCACCTCTCCCACCACCTCAGAAATCTGATCAAAGTTAGAGAGAGGAAAGTAGCAGGATCATAGGAATGTGTAGCAACAACAGTAGTCACCTTCAGTGTTTGGTCATAATCAGACCCATGATCATCATGATCGTGTTTGCACTCATCCTTAGTAGAGGCCACTAGAGAATCAGCTTGCTGTGGATAAGTGGCAGCAAGTTCCAGGTCCGTCTCCTCAATCAACAGAGGACCATTAGTACCACTGATCTCGCTCTCTGAGTTGTTGCTGTCCTCAAGGATCTGTTTGTGCTCTTTAGGTTACGACACACAACAGGCTTTGCCGCCACGATAAGAGGAAGTGTTTCTATTGTCATTCTTCTTAGAGGACTTGTTTTTCTCACCAGCTGGCGTATCATCACGTTTGCGCTTGGGCGTCATAACTCTTTGCCTAGCATAGTGCAAGATCTAAACATGTTCTTCTTCTTGAACAACATTCCTCACCAGGACCTCCTCAACTTCATATTGAAAGCGATAAAAGCGTCCCCCCAAGCACCCTTCAGCAGAGGTGTGGAGTTTTTCAATGTTGCGACACCCAAGCTTAGCACGAACAAAGGAAGGACGATGGAGAGTAGACATATCAATGTTCAGAGTCACCCCAACTAAGCCTCCAACAAAAGCAACATTTTTATCACACCGCCTGTTAGGTGGAATCTTACAAATCTTAACCCATCCAACCTCCAGCAGACTGTGTGATTCCACATCTTCAGACCAAGGAGTAATATGAACAACTAACCCTAAGGATTTAAGAGTTATGTATTCAACAAAAACAGCTCTATCCACCTCTCTCTGGTTTGGGAACCGCATCACATATTGATTAGGCACAATCAAATGAGCTGAGCAGCGCCATCCCTGCCCAATATACTTCTCAAACTCGTCTACCAGCTGCTTGGTGGTAATATCCCCTCTACTATGGTAATGATGACGTTAACAATCCTATCATTGTTCTGACTACTAATAGAGTAATCATGAATGCAATGAAATCCTTGCCCCTTGGCTTGGAAAGCGCACATCGCAGGTAGGCACTCCCAGGGAAGAAAATCAGTACAAATCACAGAGAGATGAACTTTCTTCTTGCATCTAACACACAGAGTTGGTGGGCATTTGGCAGTATGATGACCCATGAGATTGCAAATTTGACAGGATTCAGAAGAAGTAGTGAGAGGATCAGGATTAGGAGTCTCACGCAGCTTAACAGGAGGAGCAGATTTGTCGGTGTTGTGGAGGGATTTTTTGCCCCCATCAGCTCCCAGCGCTCCTGATGAGCAAGGGCTTCATGGCTAGCCCCCACAGCCTTCTCCCAATGATCGAACCCTGTCTCACCAGATCTCGACAGGACATTGGAGGAGGACGCCCTGGCCGTCACCTTGCGGGTCCAGACATGGCTCTCCCGGCCACGCCCTCTCCCGCCGCCGCCACCTCCAGTGCGTCCGTGACCTCCATCATCACCACGACCGTGCCCCTCGCCGCGGTTGAAACGGCCCGCACCGCGGCCATGGAGGCCAGCACCGAACCCCTCTTCTCTCATCTTGGGAAGCTCGTGGATGGGATCTACCGCAGATGTAGTAGGAGATGAAACAACTTGACCAAACGATCTAGAATCCCCATGGATTTTCCCTTCCCACCATGAAAAGGAGGGACGAACCCTAGGTTTCTCTCTCACGGCGACTCCCAAAAGTGGAGCAAGCAATCCTCCAGATCGAAAATGGGGGGGGGCGAGAGATTGCGGCACCCAGGTTTATACCAGGGGATGGGACCGAAACCCTAGCCGCGGCCTGCCCATGGTGGTCGGATGCACCACGCCCCACGTGTCGCAGATCCGGGCAGGTGGTGCGGTTTTCTACCGGTCGGTGCCCAAGGATCCCCGGTTCGGCGAAGGGGAGGAAACTGAGCTGCTCCTCGTGAATTGCCCCTGAACCCCGGGTCTCCTCATTAGAAATGACATTATGCGCCGCGCCCCTGCGCGACGGCTTGCCGGTGTACCTCTTCCCCGGCGGCCAGCCCGGAGACGTGCGAGGTGGAAGGCGATCCCAAACCCTAGCAAAGTGGCAAGGGAAAGGAATGATATACCCGATGTTGATCACCTCGTCAACGCGTGGAGATCGGGCGTCAACTGTGCCGCCCTATTCATTGAGCAGGACGATGCGCATCGCATCCTGCCGAAGGAGGAGCTCGCCGGTGTCAAATGTGATGGATCTCGCCGCCATGAGATCCAGGGCGAACGTGACCCGCCATCGTGTGTCCGCTATCCCTTCCTCCCAAATAATAGTATGTTGGCTCAGCACATCGTTGATCGGCGTGCGAAGAGCTTCGGGGCGTCAATCTTGTTTATGTTGTAGATGACAACGCCGAGCGAGAGGGGGAGCAGGTCGGTTCGCAGCAGACGGTGGTGGTCGACAGCGACGCGCCACGCCTTGCAGACGCTGCGGGAGACGATGAGGGCGCGTGTGAAGGAAATATGCCCTAGAGGCAATAATAATGTTGTTATTTATATTTCCTTATATCATGATAAATGTTTATTATTCACGCTAGAATTGTATTAAACGGAAACTTAGTACATGTGTGAATACATAGACAAACAGAGTATCCCTAGTATGCCTCTACTTGACTAGCTCGTTAATCAAAGATGGTTAAGTTTCCTAGCCATGAACATGTGTTGTCATTTGATGAACGGGATCACATTATTAGAGAATGATGTGATGGACAAAACCCATCCATTAGCTTAGCACTATGATCGTTTAGTTTATTGCTATTGCTTTCTTCATGACTCATACATGGAGTGCCGGAGGGGTTATCAAAACCCCCCGGGGGAACTAATGGGCCACCATGGGCCGCCCCCCTTAGCAGCCCGAATAGATCGTGGAGGTGAATATTTGAGTTACGAGTTTGGTCTTCATTTGAAACAATGCGGAATAGTTTCACAACTCACGCCACCCGAAACACCACAACGTAATGGTGTGTCCGAACGTTGGAACCACACTTTATTAGATATGGTGCTATCTATGATGTCTCTTACTGATTTACCGCTATCATTTTGGGGTTATGCTTTAGAGACGGCTGCATTCATATTAAGAAGGGCACCATCTAAATTCGTCGAGATGACACCATATGAACTGTGGTTTGGCAAGAAACCCAAGTTGTCGTTTCTTAAAGTTTGGGGCTGCGATGCTTATGTGAAAAAACTTCAACCTGATAAGCTCAAACCCAAATCGGAGAAGTGCGTCTTCATAGGATACCCAAAAGAAACTGTTGGGTACACCTTCTATCACAGATCCGAAGGCAAGATCTTTGTTGCTAAGAATGGATCCTTTCCAGAGAAGGAGTTTCTCTCGAAAAAAGTGAGTGGGAGGAAAGTAGAACTTGATGAGGTAATTGTACCTTCTCTCAAATTGGAAAGTAGCTCATCACAGAATACCGTTCTCGTGATGCCTACACCAACAAGAGAGGAAGCTAATGATAATGATCATGAAACTTCAGATCAAGTTACTAACGAACCTCGTAGGTCAATCAGAGCACGTTATGCACCAGAGTGGTACGGTAATCATGTTCTGGAAGTCATGTTACTAGACCATGACGAACCTATGAACTATGAGGAAGCGATGATGAGTCCAAATTCCGCGGAATGGCTTGAGGCCATGAAATCTGAGATGGGATACATGTATGAGAACAAAGTATGGACTTTGGTTGACTTGCCGATGATTGGCAAGCAATAAAAAATAAATGGATCTTCAAGAGGAAGATGGACGCTGATAGTAGTGTTACTACCTAGAAAGCTAAACTTGTTGAAAAAGGTTTTTGACAAGTTCAAGGTGTTGGCTACGATGAGATTTTCTCACTCATGGATATGCTTAAGTCTTTCCGAATCATGTTAGCAATTGCCACATTTTATGAAATCTAGCAAATGGATGTCAAAACTACATTCCTTAATTGATTTCTTAAAGAAGAGATGTATATGATGCAACCAGAAGGTTTTGTCAATCCTAAAGGTGCTAAAAAAGTGTGCAAACTCCAGTGATCCATCTATGGACAGGTGCAAGCATCTCGGAGTTGGAATATACGCTTTGATAACGTGATCAAAGCATATGGTTTTATACAGACTTATAGTGAAGCACGTATTTACAAGAAAGTGAGTGGGAGCACTACAGCCTTTCTGATAAGTATATGTGAATGACATATTGTTGATCGAAAATGATGTAGAATTTTCTGGAAAGGATAAAGGAGTGTTTGAAAGGAGTTTTTCAAAGAAAGACCTCGATGAAGCTGCTTACATATTGAGCATCAAGATCTATAGAGATAGATCAAGATGCTTGATAAGTTTTTTCAATAAGTACATACCTTGACAATATTTTGAAGTAGTTCAAAATGGAACAGTCAAATAAAGGGTTCTTGCCTGTGTTGCAAGGTGTAAAGTTGAGTAAAGACTCAAAACCTGACCACGGCAGAAAATAGAAAGAGAATGAAAAGTCATTCCCTATGCTTCAGTCATAGGTTCTATAAAGTATGCTATGCTGTGTACTAGACCTATGAGTTTGGCAAGAGGGTACAATAGTGATCCAGGAGTGGATCACTGGACATCGGTCAAAATTATCCTTAGTGGAATTAGGATATGTTTCTCAATTATGGAGGTGACAAAAAGTTCGTCGTAAAGAGTTACGTCGATGCAAGCTTTGACACTGATCTGGATGACTCTGAGTCTCAATCTGGATACATATTGAAAGTGGGAGCAATTAACTAGAGTAGCTCCATGCAGATCATTGTATACATAGAAATTTGCAAAATACATACGAATCTGAATGTGGCAGACCCGTTGACTAAACTTCTCTCACAAGCGAAACATGATCACACCTTAGTATTCTTTGGGTGTTAATCACATGGCGATGTGAACTAGATTATTGAATCTAGTAAACCCTTTTGGTATTTGTCACATGGAGATGTGAACTATAGAGTGTTAAATCACATGACGATGTGAACTATTGGTGTTAAATCACATGGCGATGTGAACTAGATTATTGACGCTAGTGAAAGTGGGAGACTGAAGGAAATATGCCCTAGAGGCAATAATAAAGTTGTTATTTATATTTCCTTATATCATGATAAATGTTTATTATTCATGCTAGAATTGTATTAACCGGGAACTTAGTACATGTGTGAATACATAGACAAACAGAGTGTCCCTAGTATGCCTCTACTTGACTAGCTCGTTAATCAAAGATGGTTAACTTTCATAGCCATGGACATGTGTTGTCATTTGATGAACGGGATCACATCATTAGAGAATGATGTGATGGACAAGACCCATCCGTTAGCTTAGCACTATGATCGTTTAGTTTATTGCTATTGCTTTCTTCATGACTTATACATGTTCCTATGACTATGAGATTATGCAACTCCCGAATACCGGAGTAACACTTAGTGTGCTATCAAATGTTACAACATAACTGGGTGATTATAAAGATGCTCTACAGGTGTTTCCGAAGGTGTTTGTTGAGTTGGCATAGATCGAGATTAAGATTTGTCACTCCGTGTATCAGAGAGGTATCTCTGGGCCCTCTCGGTAATGCACATCACTATAAGCCTTGCAAGCAATGTGACTAATAAGTTAGTTGCGGGATGATGCATTACAGAACGAGTAAAGAGACTTGCCGGTAACGATATTGAACTAGGTATGAGGATACCGACGATCGAACCTCGGGCAAGTAACATACCGATGACAAAGGGAACGACGTATGTTGTTATGCGGTTTGACCGATAAAGATCTTCATAGAATATGTAGGATCCAATATGAGCATCCAGGTTCCGCTATTGGTTATTGACTGGAGATGTGTCTCGGTCATGTCTACATAGTTCTCGAACCCGTAGGGTCCGCACGCTTAATGTTCAATGACAATTTGTATTATGAGTTATGTGATTTGATGACCGAAGTTTGTTTGGAGTTGTCGGTGTCAAAACCGGCGGATCTTGGGTAGGGGGTCCTGAACTGTGTGTCTAGGCGGATGGTAACAGGAGACAAGGGACACAATGTTTCACCCAGGTTCGGGCCCTCTTGATGGAGGTAAAACCCTACGTCCTGCTTGATTAATATTGATGATATGGGTATTACAAGAGTAGATCTACCACGAGATCGAGGAGGCTAAACCCTAGAAGCTAGCCTATGGTATGATTGTTGTATATTGTCCTACGGACTAAAGCCCTCCGGTTTATATAGACACCGGAGAGGGTTAGGGTTACACAAAGTCGGTTACAATGGTAGGAGATCTAAATATCCGCATCGCCAAGCTTGCCTTCCACACCAAGGAAAGTCCCTTCCGGTCACGGGACGAAGTCTTCAATCTTGTATCTTCATAGTCCGGGAGTCCGGCAGAAGGTATAGTCCTGCCATCCGGACACCCCCTAATCCAGGACTCCCTCAGTAGCCCCCGAACCAAGCTTCAATGACGACGAGTCCGGTGCGCAAATTGTCTTCGGCATTGCAAGGCGGGTTCTTCTCCAAATTCCGTGTACCTGCTAAATAATGTCTGGTCTCTTGCGAATGTAGCGCTCCTTGGCTTCTACGCCCAATGATGGCCGCCTTCCACGTGTCAAACGAATATGAAAAGTCTGGGCGTTTTTACACTCACACCCCTAGCAGCGTAAATGAGCCGCCTATTTAAAGGGATGGGGATTTAGATCCAAACCACATCTTCTCCGTTCCGCGAGTATTCATCAGAGCGCATCCAACAAAGGTCCATTCCACCATGGCCAGCCGTTGCAACTCCTCCTCTCGCCCTTCCAGTCCTAAGCCCGGAGACTGGGAGAGGTGTTCCATCCCGCATAGCGAGCTAGTATCGCTTCAGACCAAGGGATTCCTCCCTCCGGCCTATATGGTCCCGGTTCGAGCCGAACTCGCCACCTATAACGGCGGAGGGCAAGCGGAGAGCGCCCCAATCCCTCCAAAGGAGAGCGGGTATGCCTTGTCCCTTATTTAATAAGAGGGCTCGGATTTCCAATTCATTCGTTTCTCCAGGGGCTCCTGGAGTTCTATGGTCTCCAACTGCACAACCTCACGCCTGCCTCCATATTGCACATCGTGGGCTTCGTAGCCCTCTGCGAGTTGTTTTTGGGTGTTGAGGCTCATTTCGCGCTGTGGAAGAGGCTATTCTGCCTGCTGCCCCGTTCTCAGGAGGGGTCAATATATCAAGTGGGCGGAGCCGAAGTGTGGCGCATCGCCGGGACCGGATATTTATCCGGAACCCCAAAGAAGGCATCCGAGAATTGACCTTCGCAATGGTTTTATATAGAGGATGTCCCGCTGCCCGATCCTGTTCGGATCGGCCTCCCTGAGTTCGACAATGCCCCCCCTGAAGAAGCGCCTAAGCTGGCGTCCACGGAGCCCTCAGAGGGAAAGTGACAAGGACGTCCTATACCTGATGGGTCGAATAAGATTATTAGCTCATTCCGGACTAACCATGATCAGAGTCATGGCCATATGCATCATGCGGGGGGTGCAGCCGCTTCAATATAGGGGCCACCCCATGTGGGATTTCAACGGGGAGGACGACGCCACCCGTCACGGCCGTAAGGGGCCGGACTCGGCTGCCGCTCTAATAAAGATCTTGTCCACTTTGTACAAGGGAGAAGAGGAGGAATTTCTCCGCGTCAACCCTCAGGGTGGATTTACCATGTATAATCCTCCAAACTGGGTAAGTGGGCACTTTCACGTGTCCATCCGTTTTGTATTCCTACTGTCAAGTATATAGTCTGACGACTTCAACGCAGGAACTGCGCCAGGCTGTTAAAGAGATAAACAGCCCCCCTCCACAACCCGAGGATCCGGGACGGTCCCTCGACCCGGCCTCCCAAGAGGATCCGGACATATCTGTGGAGCTAATTGATGGGGTATTCCATCAATTAAGCAAGGACAACGCCTTGGTGGCCATTACGGCCGATTACCCAGGGCTACTCCCAGCCTCCCAGGTAACTGAGACCGAAATCCCAGTACTTTTAAAAGGGACCCGTCCTCGCGTGTTTTCGATGACCGTATAACAACCGTGTTTTGTAGAGGAGGTCCTTGAGGCGGGAGGCCGAGCCTGCGGCGGCCAGCCAACGAGGGGCCACAAGGCCCCAGGGGCTGAAAAGGAGTGCGGTCCGGACTGGGACGCCGGTGCAAAGGTACAACGCGTCCTCTCATCCCCTGATGTTATTTCTTCAAGGCATGTAATCGCCCGTGCTCTCTTCATGACAAAGAGACCTCGCCGGACTATATCCGGAGAGGCTGCCAATCGCGCCTCTACCAGCCAGGCTCCAAAGCCTGGTCCGGAGGTGGAGGTGAACACGAGGCGTGCACCGGGCACTTGTCCAACGGAGGATGCTGATAGGTTGTCTGCCACCAATTCCGAAGTGGAGAGTGCCATGAACCACAGGCGTCGCCGGGCCGTTCTTCGCGACGCTTGTTTCTCCCCGGAGGCATTGGATGCCTTCAATTCGGGAGACGCGTACCTCCGTGCCGCTCAAAATGGTCTAGCCAGAGCCACGGAGCAGTATGTGAAAGACATACGGGTAAGAAGATTTGATGGTTATGTATATCAGTAGCCCCCGAGACTTGAAGAAGTTAAATTAACTGATTTAAGGATCATGTAATAAGCAGGTTCTTTCAAAGAAGAATACCCAACTGTCCCATGAGCTTGAAGAGTGCAAAGCCCTTCTTGAGGCCGCACTAGCCACGACAGGGGAGCCCAAGGAGACCCCCTCTGGTAATATATGCTTCAAAAAGATAGGTTTTATGTGAAGTGCGGCATAGTTGTAAATCCGACAAATGAAATTGCAGATGACGCCGGACTAAATCCGGAAAAGCAACAACTCCTACACCGGCTAAAGGCTGGTGAGAGCGTGCTGACAAAGGTGAGGCGGGAGAAGAATGATCTTTAGGATGCCAACACCAAGCTGGGCGTTGAACTGAAAGATGTTCGTGCCCAACTGTCGGACTCCGCTAAGGAGAATCAGCGACTTCGACGCGGCATATTTACTAAGTGCTTAAACAAACTTTGAAAAAAAGTTTGGCGAAGAAGTCGGCTAACAAAGTAATTTCTGTAGGTATGCTAATAGGTCGTCCTGCAGAGGAGATGCCCGGTTCTACGGGTGATCTTCTCCCCGAGCTCGTGCAACTATACGAGAGAGTCCGGCAGGTGATGCAAGGCGTCGTCCAGGCCTTGTGGCCATCCTTCTCCATGCCCGAAGGCCTTGGAGAGCTTGCAGAGAAGCTGAAAGGAGCGCGGCGGCGCTTCCGATTGTGGAAGATATCGGCCTGCCGTCAAGGCGCTAGGGAGGCCTGGGCCATGGTGAAGACGCGGTACACGAAGGCTGACCCAAATCACATGGCCGAGGTCGGACCTGTAGGGCCCGATGGGAAGGAGATCCCTGTAAGTTTAGTATACGGCCAAGTAGAATTGGCCGCAAAGTATTCCTAGCAGGACTGTAAACTAGACAGCCTGTTAGATGGTATTGAAGAGGAATACAATTAGTAAAAATGACTCTGTAATTTTAATTGACATGTGAAATGCCTTCTAGCCGAATTGTAGATCGTTTGTCATGGCTGACCTTTTCGCTTCGACCTCGGGACCTGACGGTCCGGAGTGTGTCCGAATACCCTTGCGGTTATATAAGAACCGGGATATGCATGGAGACCAGGCGTAGGGGTCATTAGTGCTTGAACAGACAAGTGCCCAACTAGTTATGTTATATTACATGGTTAGTAAGAAACATCTTCCAGGGAGAATAGTTCCGTTAGGGGTTCCTTTCCCTGGGAGGCATGCCCTGAAGTGCATGTCCATTATGCGAAAAAGGGCACGCAGGAAAAAAACATCTGGGGGCGCGTAAGTAAATAAGTGAAAAGATCATATTTAGTTCACCGGCCGAATATTCCCTTAAGAACGCTAGCTTTCGGCTTCACCCAGTCTGAGGTACGCATCCGGCTGACCCGGCAGTAACAATCGCAGAGGTGCTCCCTTTACCACTTAGCCGAACAATCGGGAACGTAGGGGTAAGCACAGGAGCCAGGCAACCCAGCTTGGCCAAAACTTAAGTCATATCGATGCATATAATGGTGAATAAAGGTACATGCGGAAGTGTGATACATGTGTTGGGCATGAAGCCCATATGAATAAGCTTCTATTGAAAGAAGCCCCCAGGTTTAATGAGCGCGGGTAGTGCGTTACTTATTGAGCCTCGAACGGCTTATAATAGAAAGTAAGGGGAGAAGGAGAGAAATGTAAGACGGAAAGTATAAAAAATGGACAGAGGAAGGAGACGAACACAGAGTCTGGCGCTAGGCATAGAATCTTCAGAGACGTGCTGCATTCCATGGGTTCGGCTTGAGTCGGTTATCCGATGCATCTCGCAGGCGGTACGCGCCACCAGTCAGGACTTGGTCGATGATGAAGGGACCTTCCCACTTGGGCTTGAGTTTGTCCTTTTTCTTGTCCGGTAGGCGTAGAACTAATTCGCCAACGTTGTAATTTTTGGCCCGTACTTCTCTTGTTTTGATATCTTCGAGCCTGATGTTGATAGAATGCGGAACGGGCTTTTGCCATGTCACGCTCCTCCTCCAAGGCGTCTAGACTGTCCTGCCGATCGAGCTCGGCTTCTCTTTCTTCGTACATGCGTACTCGAGGTGAGTCATGAATTATGTCACAGGGCAAAACTGCCTCTGCGCCGTACACCATGAAGAATGGCGTATATCCGGTGGTGCGATTCGGCGTGGTCCGCAGCCCCCAGAGTACGGAGTCGAGCTCCTCTACCCAGTGCGTGTTAGATTCCTTAAGGGACCGCACTAATCTGGGTTTGATGCCGCTCATGATAAGACCATTTGCACGTCCGACCTGTCCGTTAGTTTGTGGGTGATAGACGGAAGCGTAATCGAGCTTGATGCCCATGTTTTTGCACCAGAGTTTTACCTCGTCGGCTGTAAAGTTCGTGCCGTTATCAGTGATGATGCTGTGGGGGACGCCATAACGGTGTACGACCCCAGATATGAAGTCTATCACCGGTCCGAATTCGGCCGTTTTAACAGGCTTGGCTTCTATCCATTTGGTGAATTTATCCACCATGACCAGTAAGTATTTGTAACGCCCCCGATGTAACTTGCCATAATTGTAATCCAACTCTTACCATTTTCGGCTATGTGCTATGATATTTTCCTCCGTGGTTGGGCTCTCTCCGTTTTGCATTTTGGTCATGTCATGCATTTCATATCATGTCATCATGTGCATCGCATTCGCATACGCATTCGTCTCATAAATCCGAGCATCTTTCCCGTTGTCCCTTTTGCAATCCGGCGCTCCTATGTCTCCCGGCGTCCCCTTTTACATTTCTTCGTGAGCGGGTATTAAACATTCTCAGAATGGACCGAGGTTTGACATGTGGCCTCGGTATAGCACCGGTAGACCGCCTGTCAAGTTTCGGGTCAATCGGAGTTCGTTTGGTACTCCAACGGTTAACCGGGTAACCGTGAAGGCCTCGTGTGTGTTGCAGCCCAACACCCCTCCAAAACAGCCCAATAACCCATCTAAGTCACTCCCATGTCCTCCGCCGTTCGATCACGATCGCGTGGGCGAAAACCGCACTCCGTTTGGAGCTCCCTAGCTCCTTCTGTCTATAAAAACGTCCTCCCCTCTAAATCTGAGAGAGAGACCCCGAAACCCTAGCATTCTTCCTCGTTTTCCGCGCCCCTCTCTCTCCTCCCACCGCCGGCGCGCCCGCGCCCAATCGGCGCCTGCCACGTGGCGCTCGCCTCCGCCTCCGCCGCGCCCCGCCGCCAGGGCCCGCGGGGCCCAGATCCGGCCCGCGGGGCCCGGTCGCCGCCGCCCCGTCCGCCCGCGCCTGCCGCCGCCCGGGCCGCTCGCCTCCGCCGGCCCCGCCGCCCCGCGCCGCGCCGCCGCGCGCCCGCGCCGCCTCGGGCCGCCCCGAGCCGCCGGCGCCGCCCCGCACCGGCACCGACTCCGCTCGCCACCGCGCCGGCGCGCGCCGCCTCCGCCGCCGAGGTCCGGCGCCGCTCCTCCAGCGCCGCCGCCTTCTTCCTCCGCCCCGGTGTCGCCGGCCGTCGCCGGATCCGACCTCGGGTCGCGTGCGCGCAGGGGTTGACTTTCCCCGATTCCCTTTTTTCCTCTAAGTCCTCACGATTCCATATGTTCATCACCTGTTTCGCATGCCATAACTTTGCATCCGTAGCTCCATTTCGCGCGTATAATATGTCATTTTGTTCGTCTCGAAGAGTACATCATTTTGTTCCATTGCATCTTTTTCATTCGAAGTCATCTTGATGCCCGAAATGCTGTTAGAAGAGGGCTAGTTGTTGTTAGTTGCTGGATCTTATCTGAACATGCACTTTTGTCATTTTTGCCATGATTGATGTGTACATCCTATGAGGTTGAGCTTTATATGTGTTTTGTAGTATGCCATGTTACCTTTCCAGGGAATTTTGCTATGTATTTTTGTGATGCTTGAGTTGGCTAGAAATTGCATGCAAAGTAGGGTTGATGATATTGCTGTTTTCAGAGACTTAGTGATTTCACTAAGTCCCTGACTTTTGTTATTATCATGCCATGTGTTCTTGTTGTTTCCAAGAGATCCATGCATAATTTGAGCATGATCAGTAAGGGAGTTTTGAACATGAGTATTTGCTTAATACATCCATGACTTTGGTTGCAATTATGGGATGCCATAGCTTGAGTTAATCGAGCTCTACTTTTGCTTCAAAATGTTACTGGCAGATTGTTTACATGTTATTCGATTTTGCCAAGCTTGGTGTAGTTGATCCTTGCATGATATGATGTTATTATTGCCATGTCTAGTTACTATGCCATGTCTTCTTGATGCATGTATGCTTAGTTTATCATGACTTGCTCTGTAGTGAGTGCATCGAGCTCACGAACATGCCTAGTCGTTAACAGTTTTCTGCCATGTCTAGTTTTCTGCTAAGTCTGAAACCTGTAACGAAACTTGCTTATTTGCCATGGGTGTAATCATATTTTCTGATCCTTTTTAGCTTATGCTCAGTAAGAGTCTTTTGTCAAGTGCTATGAGTAGATTCATGCCATGCCTTTCTTTGCTATGTTCTGAACCTGTAGCATGTTGTTTCATTGCTCTGAACTTGTCATCCTGATGTTGTTTTCCTGACTTGCTGTTATTTCACTAAGTCTGTGAACCTGTTATTAGTTGTACTTTTGCCATGCTTGTTTGAACCTGTTATGATGTGAATTAGCCGAAGCTCAGTGTTCATCTTTTGTCGTGCATCTTGAGTAGATTACTTTCATATGCTTTGTTGCCATGTTTGGGTGCAGTAGCTTAATTATTTGTTGCTTGCTAAGTAGCATCATGCTGTTTATGGCAGATTCGTGTCATTCTTGTTTTGCTTGCCATTTGCAAACCGTGCATCCGATTCCGGTGATCTTTTTATCGATTTCAACCGAAATCACCTCATCTATCCAGTGGCATGCTTGGTTTGCCAAGAATATGCCCTGTTCATCCTTGTCCTTCCGAAGCTTGCATACGCATTGCATATCCCCTCTCGCATATCATGCCATGTTTTGCATCATATTGCTTGCGCATTGCACCGTGGTTGATTTTGGTTCCTTTGCTTGTTCTCTTGTCTTGGGTAGAGCCGGGAGACGAGTACGTGAACGAGGAACCTGTTGAGAACGTTTACGAGGACCAAGCTTTCGACAACTCTGAGAACCTTGCAGGCAAGATGACCATACCCTCGAAATCACTTCTATCTTTGCTTGCTAGATTGCTCGCTCTTTTGCTATGCCTATGCTGCGATACCCACCACTTGCTATATCATGCCTCCTATATTGCCATGTCAGCCCCTAACCATCCATGTCCTAGCAAACCGTTGTTTGGCTATGTTACCGCTTTGCTCAGCCCCTCTTATAGCGTTGTTAGTTGCAGGTGAAGATGAAGTTGGTTCCTTGTTGGAACATGGACTTGTTATTCCTCGTTGGAACATGTTTACTTGTTGGGATATCACAATACCTCTTATTTAATTAATGCATCTATATACTTGGTAAAGGGTGGAAGGCTCGGCCTTATGCCTGGTGTTTTGTTCCACTCTTGCCACCCTAGTTTCCGTCATACCGGTGTTATGTTCCCGGAGTTTGTGTTCCTTACACGGTTGGGTGATTTATGGGACCCCCTTGACAGTTCGCCTTGAATAAGACTCTTCCAGCAAGGCCCAACATTGGTTTTACCATTTGCCACCACCTACCCTTTTTCCCCCGGGTTTTCGCGAGCCCGAGGGTCATCTTTATTTTAGCCCCCCCGGACCAGTGCTTCTCTAAGTGCTGGCCCGAACCGAGCAACCTGCGGGGCCACCTCGTGGCAACTCGAGGGCTGGTTTTACTCGTAGCTTGACTTATCCGGATGTGCCCTGAGACCGAGATATGTGCAGCTCCTATCAGGATTTGTCGGCACAATCGGGCGGCTTTGCTGGACTTGTTTTGTTGTTGCCGAAATGTCTTGTAGTCCGGGATTCCGAGATTGATCGGGTCTTCCCGGTAGAAGGAATATCCTTCGTTGACCGTGAGAGCTTATCATGGGCTAAGTTGGGACACCCCTGCAGGGTATTATCTTTCGAAAGCCGTGCCCGCGGTTATGAGGCAGATGGGAATTTGTTGATGTCCGGTTGTAGAAAACCCGAAGTGGACCTTAACTAAAACACATCTACCGCGTGTGTAACCGTGATGGTCTCTTCTCGGCGGGGTCCGGGAAGTGAACACGGTTGTTGGAGTTATGTCTGACGTAGGTTGTTTCAGGATCACTTCTTGATCACTTCTAGCTTCACGACCGTGCTTTGCCTTCTCTTCTCGCTCTCTTTTGCGCTATAGCCACCATATGCTAGTCGCTTGCTGCAGCTCCACCTCACATACCCCTTCCCCACCTTTAAGCTTAAATAGGCTTGATCTCGCGGGTGTGAGATTGCTGAGTCCCCGTGACTCACAGATATTATCACCTCAGTTGCAGGTACCAACGATGTCAGTGCAGATGACGCGACCGAGCTCACTTGGGAGTTCGATGAGGAACGTGGCCGTTACTATGTTTCTTTTCCAGATGATCAGTAGTGGAGCCCAGTTGGGTGATCCGGGGATCTGTTAGCATTTGGGGTAGTCTTCTTTCATTTTGGTACCGTAGTCGGACCTTGAGTGTTATCTGTTTGATGGATGTTATTTATGTATTTGTGTGAAGTGGCGATTGTAAGCCAACTATGTATCTTTCCCCTGTATTTATTACATGGATTGTGTGAAGATTACCTCACTTGCGACATTGCTTTCAATGCGGTTATGCCTCTAAGTCGTGCCTCGACACATGGGAGATATAGCCGCATCGAGGGCGTTACAAGTTGGTAATCAGAGCCTTTCCCGACCTTAGGAGCCCCCACTGTTTGATCGTCTTTAGTGGCCGAGTTGTGTCTAGAAAAATGTTTTGAGTCATTTAGGAATTATATATCGGAGAGTTTAGGAATTCTTTTTACTTCCCAGTCCCTTCGACCCTCTGGTAAGGCATCCTGACGTGGAGTTTCGACTCTTCTCTTCTCAAATTTCACTAAAAATTTTTTTAGGATCACGCGGGTATATTACAATCGTTCCGATGGTTTTATGATGACAACATTGTCTTGGTTGCCTCCTGACATTTAGGGGTTGTGGCAGTGTCCCGGGGAGTTGAGCTCCGAGGTGTTGTCGTCATAATCTTATCGTTGCGGTTTGGAGATACCTGAGTCTAGTACGACCGACATCGAAAATCTCTTTTGTACAGTTGTTGGTGAGATAACCTGATAGCCCAGTACTGTGGCGAGTGCAGGAGTATTGCCATGACTTGTATAACGGATGTGTTTTCGAAGGTTGAGGTAGACGATTTCCGAAGGTTTCTTGGTTATGTGTTGAAGGATGGATACAGCTGGTTGTAGGATTTGCTAGTTTGGGTGAGATATTATGCTTCCCCTGTATCCCCAACACCTGATTGCATAACCAGAAAGTTTCGGGAGTTTATAAGTGGGAATTCTTGTAGCTTTAGTATTTCTTCCGCAGATATTTGGTTTGTGATTGGGTAATCCTTACCAAGTATTTGTTCACATCCGTACCTTGTTGATTTTATTCCTTACCATGTTCTAAGTGGCTTCTCAGCTTTGGAAGTGTGATGATTTACATTGGAATTCATTCGTTCATTCTCGTTCGAATGTTAATTGTGAAGACTATATGTTGCAATTTCGTTCCTTTGATTCAGCTTCAATATATCTCTGTCAAGATGCTAATGGATGTCACCCTCTTCAGGATGGCTCCACCAACGCGTCAGAATCCGGAACGCAATGATGGAGATCAGGCTAACCCTCCGCCACCACCTCCACCTCCGGAAGCTTGGCAAGCCTTGATGACTGCTACAAATGCCAATGCTCAGATTCTGATTCAGCTCTTGCAAGATCGCAACCAAGGGCAAGCTAATCAAGAGAATCAAGGCCAAGGCAACAATCAGCCGCACTTTGCTTCACTGAACCAGTTCCTTGCTAATCAGCCTAAGACCTTCAGCTACTGTGTCGAGGCCACTGACGCTGATGATTGGCTCGTGGACATCAGCAAACATTTCGAGTGCAGCAATGTGAGACCTGAGGACTTTGTCAAGTTTGCCTCTTTTCAACTCAAAGATCAAGCTGCTGAGTGGTTCCAGCAATACAAAGATTCCAGAGGAGGTCGTGTGATCACTTGGGATGATTTCCGTCGTGACTTCAAAGCACACCACATTCCAGAAAGTGTTGTTGAGCTTAAGCGTGAGGAATTCCGCAATCTCAAGCAAGGCAACATGACTGTCTACCAATACAACACTCAGTTCCAGAAGCTCTCTCGTTTTGCAAGGCAAGACATTCCTGATGAGAAGAGTATGATCTACCAGTTCAGGCGTGGTCTCAGAGAAGATCTGCAGCTTGCTCTCGTGCTTTTCGAGCCATTAAAGTATGATGAATTCTACAACATGGCACTGAAACAAGAAGCTGCTCAGCTCAAGTGTGAGGCATCTAAGAAGAGAGTCAGAGACGCAGTTCAGTCTTCTTCTTCCTCACTTGTGGCAGCTAAGCAACAGAAGTTCTGGTTGCCTCCTCCTCCTCCGTTCCGTCAGCCGTATCAGCAGAAGAACTCAAGTGGCCGTGGATCTTCCCACCCACCCAACCCTGGTTATCAGAACAAGTCTCAGAATCAAGCTCCAAGGCCAAGTGCTCCTTACCATCGTCCGCTCTCAGAAGTGACTTGTAACAAATGCCAGCAGAAGGGTCACTATGCGAACAAGTGCTTCAACCAGAGGCGCCTTCCGCCTCCTCCTCCTGTGAAATCTTCCAGCAATGCAGTGGTCAAGCATAATCCTAAGCATGTCAAGGTGAACATGTTGAATGCAGCTCAAGCAGAGGAGTCTTCTGAAGTGATCATGGGTAATCTTCCTGTTAATGATATTCCTGCAAAAGTCTTATTTGATACTGGTGCATCGCATTGTTTCATGTCAAGACCGTTTTTCGCCAAGCATGAGTTCACTTCTTCAAATTTGGATAGACCCATGCCTGTCATTTCTCCTGGTAAGCGTTTGAGTTCAAGTTTGGTGGTTCCCAATGTTTCTATCAAGATGGGTGACTACAAATTCTTGTCTAAACCAATTGTTCTTGGTGATTCTGATATTGATCTTATTCTCGGGATGGACTGGCTTTCTAAGCACAAGGCTCAGCTTGAGTGTGCTGCCAGGGAAATCAAATTGACTCACACTTCGAACGATGTGATCATCTATGCTTCTCGTGATGATACCATTCGGTTGTTTTCTCTCAATGAGATGGGTGAAATGGAGGCTATCTCTCAGATTCCAGTCGTTTGTGAGTACCAAGATGTTTTTCCAGAAGAGCTTCCGGGTATGCCTCCCCGTCGGCCAGTTGAATTCGTTATTGAGCTTGAGCCTGGCACGGAACCCGTTTGCAAGCGTCCTTACAAGCTTGGACCAGATGAGCTCAAGGAATTGAAGATTCAACTCGATAAACAAGAACGTCTGGGTCTGATCAGACCGAGTTCTTCTCCTTGGGGTTGTGGTGTTCTTTTTGTCAAGAAGAAGGATGGCACGGACCGACTTTGCGTCGATTACCGTCCATTGAACAAGAAGACTATCAAGAACAAGTACCCACTTCCCAACATCAATGAGCTATTTGAGCAACTCAAAGGTGCTAAGGTGTTCTCCAAGCTGGACCTTCGTATGGGTTATCATCAGATTCGCATTCGTGAAGAAGATATTCCCAAGACAGCATTCAGAACAAGCTTTGGTTCTTATGAATACACTGTCATGTCTTTCGGCCTCGTCAATGCTCCTCCGTATTTCACTCGCTTGATGAATTTCATCTTCAACCCCTACATCAACGAATTTGTCTTGGTCTATCTCGATGATATTTTGGTCTTCTCCAAGAATAAGAAGGATCATGCCGAACATTTGCGATTGGTACTCGACAAGCTCAGAGAATATCAATTATATGCGAAGTTCTCCAAATGTGAATTCTGGCTTGATGAAGTTCTTTATCTTGGTCATATCATCTCCGCCAAGGGCATCGCTGTTAATCCAGAGAGGGTGTCTGCAGTTTTGAATTGGAATCCTCCTCAGAATGTCAAGCAGCTTCGCAGTTTTCTTGGACTTGCAAGCTATTGCAGAAGATTCGTTGAGAATTTCTCCAAGATTGCCAAGCCTCTTTCCAACCTCCTCCAGAAGCATGTGAAATATGTCTGGTCTCCTGAGTGTGACGTTGCTTTCAACACTCTCAAAGAGAAACTCGTCACTGCTCCAGTTCTGACTCCTCCTGATGAATCCAAGCCTTATGAAGTATTCTGTGATGCTTCTCTCCAGGGCCTCGGTGCCGTCTTAATGCAAGAGAAGAAGGTTGTTGCCTATACCTCTCGCCAGTTGAAGCCCAATGAAAGGAACTACCCCACTCACGATCTTGAGTTGGCGGCAGTTGTCCACGCTCTAATAACATGGAGACATCTCCTGTTGGGAAGGAAAGTGGACATCTTCACAGATCACAAGAGTCTCAAGTATATCTTCACTCAGCCTCATCTCAACCTCAGGCAAACTCGATGGGTCGAAATGATTCAAGAGTATAATCCGAGTATTGAATACACTCCAGGCAAGGCTAATGTGGTTGCAGACGCTTTGAGCAGAAAGGCTTACTGCAACAGCTTAATCCTCAAGCCTTTTCAACCGGATCTCTGTGAGGCTTTTCGCAAGTTGAATCTCCAAGTTGTTCCTCAAGGTGTTCTTGCCAACCTAATTGTCTCCCCTACCTTGGAAGATCAGATTCGTGAGGTACAATTATTGGATACCATGGTGAAGAAGGTGAAACGTGGTATTGAAAAGAGCTTCCCCAAATACAAGTGCTATCGAGTTGATGACAGAGATACTCTTTTCTTCGAGGACCGGATCGTGGTTCCAAAGGGTGATCTTCGCAAAGTCATTATGAACGAAGCGCACAATTCTCTTCTGTCTATTCATCCTGGAAGTTCAAAGATGTACCATGACCTTAAGCAGTCGTATTGGTGGACTCGAATGAAGCGTGAGATCGCTCAGTTCGTGAATGAGTGTGATGTCTGCAGAAGGGTGAAAGCAGAACACCAACGACCAGCCGGTCTTCTCCAACCTCTTGCTATTCCAGAATGGAAGTTTGATCATATCGAAATGGACTTCGTGACTGGTTTTCCTAAGTCCAAGCGTGGAAATGATGCTATCTTCGTCGTCATCGACAAGCTCACCAAAGTGGCTCATTTTCTTCCTATCAAAGAGTCTATCACAGCAGCGCAGCTGGCAGAGCTCTACACCTCCAGAATTGTCTCTTTGCACGGCATTCCGCAATTGATCTCTTCAGACCGTGGCAGCATCTTTACCTCCAAGTTTTGGGATTCTTTCCAGACGGCCATGGGCACCAACATTCGCTTCAGCACAGCTTTCCACCCTCAGACTAGTGGACAAGTTGAGCGTGTCAATCAAATCCTTGAAGATATGCTCAGAGCCTGTGTTATCTCTTTCGGCATGAAATGGGAGGATTGTCTTCCTTATGCTGAATTCTCTTACAACAACATCTTTCAAGCCAGTTCGGGCAAAGCCCCATTCGAGATCCTCTATGGCAGAAAGTGCCGTACTCCTCTCAACTGGTCTGAAAACGGTGAACGTCAATTGCTCGGCAATGATTTGATCTCAGAGGCTGAGGCCATGTGCAAGGTGATTCGTGAGAACCTCAAAGCAGCGCAATCGCGCCAGAAGAGCTATTACGACAGCAAACACCGAGATGTGGCATTCGAGATCGGAGACCATGTTTACCTCCGCGTCTCGCCAATGAAAGGAACTCGTCGCTTCGGTATCAAGGGGAAACTTGCTCCCAGATACGTGGGTCCCTTCAAGATCATCGGGAAACGAGGCGATCTCGCCTATCAACTTGAGCTTCCCTCCAACTTTGCAAATGTGCATGATGTCTTCCACGTGTCACAGCTTCGCAAGTGCTTCAAGACGCCTGAGCGTACCATCAACTTCGAAGAGATTGATCTTCAAGAAGATTTGTCCTATCATGAGCATCCAGTTGCCATTCTTGAGACAACTGAGCGCAAGACTCGCAACAAGTCAATCAAATTCCTCAAAGTGAAATGGTCACATCATTCAGACCGAGAGGCCACCTGGGAGCGTGAAGACCACCTACGTTCTGAGTACCCGGAGTTCTTTCAGTCCTAGATCTCGGGACGAGATCCTCTCGTAGTGGTGGTGTGTTGTAACGCCCCCGATGTAACTTGCCATAATTGTAATCCAACTCTTACCATTTTCGGCTATGTGCTATGATATTTTCCTCCGTGGTTGGGCTCTCTCCGTTTTGCATTTTGGTCATGTCATGCATTTCATATCATGTCATCATGTGCATCGCATTCGCATACGCATTCGTCTCATAAATCCGAGCATCTTTCCCGTTGTCCCTTTTGCAATCCGGCGCTCCTATGTCTCCCGGCGTCCCCTTTTACATTTCTTCGTGAGCGGGTATTAAACATTCTCAGAATGGACCGAGGTTTGACATGTGGCCTCGGTATAGCACCGGTAGACCGCCTGTCAAGTTTCGGGTCAATCGGAGTTCGTTTGGTACTCCAACGGTTAACCGGGTAACCGTGAAGGCCTCGTGTGTGTTGCAGCCCAACACCCCTCCAAAACAGCCCAATAACCCATCTAAGTCACTCCCATGTCCTCCGCCGTTCGATCACGATCGCGTGGGCGAAAACCGCACTCCGTTTGGAGCTCCCTAGCTCCTTCTGTCTATAAAAACGTCCTCCCCTCTAAATCTGAGAGAGAGACCCCGAAACCCTAGCATTCTTCCTCGTTTTCCGCGCCCCTCTCTCTCCTCCCACTGCCGGCGCGCCCGCGCCCAATCGGCGCCTGCCACGTGGCGCTCGCCTCCGCCTCCGCCGCGCCCCGCCGCCAGGGCCCGCGGGGCCCAGATCCGGCCCGCGGGGCCCGGTCGCCGCCGCCCCGTCCGCCCGCGCCTGCCGCCGCCCGGGCCGCTCGCCTCCGCCGGCCCCGCCGCCCCGCGCCGCGCCGCCGCGCGCCCGCGCCGCCTCGGGCCGCCCCGAGCCGCCGGCGCCGCCCCGCACCGCCACCGGCTCCGCTCGCCACCGCGCCGGCGCGCGCCGCCTCCGCCGCCGAGGTCCGGCGCCGCTCCTCCAGCGCCGCCGCCTTCTTCCTCCGCCCCGGTGTCGCCGGCCGTCGCCGGATCCGACCTCGGGTCGCGTGCGCGCAGGGGTTGACTTTCCCCGATTCCCTTTTTTCCTCTAAGTCCTCACGATTCCATATGTTCATCACCTGTTTCGCATGCCATAACTTTGCATACGTAGCTCCATTTCGCGCGTATAATATGTCATTTTGTTCGTCTCGAAGAGTACATCATTTTGTTCCATTGCATCTTTTTCATTCGAAGTCATCTTGATGCCCGAAATGCTGTTAGAAGAGGGCTAGTTGTTGTTAGTTGCTGGATCTTATCTGAACATGCACTTTTGTCATTTTTGCCATGATTGATGTGTACCTCCTATGAGGTTGAGCTTTATATGTGTTTTGTAGTATGCCATGTTACCTTTCCAGGGAATTTTGCTATGTATTTTTGTGATGCTTGAGTTGGCTAGAAATTGCATGCAAAGTAGGGTTGATGATATTGCTGTTTTCAGAGACTTAGTGATTTCACTAAGTCCCTGACTTTTGTTATTATCATGCCATGTGTTCTTGTTGTTTCCAAGAGATCCATGCATAATTTGAGCATGATCAGTAAGGGAGTTTTGAACTTGAGTATTTGCTTAATACATCCATGACTTTGGTTGCAATTATGGGATGCCATAGCTTGAGTCAGTCGAGCTCTACTTTTGCTTCAAAATGTTACTGGCAGATTGTTTACATGTTATTCGATTTTGCCAAGCTTGGTGTAGTTGATCCTTGCATGATATGATGTTATTATTGCCATGTCTAGTTACTATGCCATGTCTTCTTGATGCATGTATGCTTAGTTTATCATGACTTGCTCTGTAGTGAGTGCATCGAGCTCACGAACATGCCTAGTCGTTAACAGTTTTCTGCCATGTCTAGTTTTCTGCTAAGTCTGAAACCTGTAACGAAACTTGCTTATTTGCCATGGGTGTAATCATATTTTATGATCCTTTTTAGCTTATGCTCAGTAAGAGTCTTTTGTCAAGTGCTATGAGTAGATTCATGCCATGCCTTTCTTTGCTATGTTCTGAACCTGTAGCATGTTGTTTCATTGCTCTGAACTTGTCATCCTGATGTTGTTTTCCTGACTTGCTGTTATTTCACTAAGTCTGTGAACCTGTTATTAGTTGTACTTTTGCCATGCTTGTTTGAACCTGTTATGATGTGAATTAGCCGAAGCTCAGTGTTCATCTTTTGTCGTGCATCTTGAGTAGATTACTTTCATATGCTTTGTTGCCATGTTTGGGTGCAGTAGCTTAATTATTTGTTGCTTGCTAAGTAGCATCATGCTGTTTATGGCAGATTCGTGTCATTCTTGTTTTGCTTGCCATTTGCAAACCGTGCATCCGATTCCGGTGATCTTTTTATCGATTTCAACCGAAATCACCTCATCTATCCAGTGGCATGCTTGGTTTGCCAAGAATATGCCCTGTTCATCCTTGTCCTTCCGGAGCTTGCATACGCATTGCATATCCCCTCTCGCATATCATGCCATGTTTTGCATCATATTGCTTGCGCATTGCACCGTGGTTGATTTTGGTTCCTTTGCTTGTTCTCTTGTCTTGGGTAGAGCCGGGAGACGAGTACGTGAACGAGGAACCTGTTGAGAACGTTTACGAGGACCAAGCTTTCGACAACTCTGAGAACCTTGCAGGCAAGATGACCATACCCTCGAAATCACTTCTATCTTTGCTTGCTAGATTGCTCGCTCTTTTGCTATGCCTATGCTGCGATACCCACCACTTGCTATATCATGCCTCCTATATTGCCATGTCAGCCCCTAACCATCCATGTCCTAGCAAACCGTTGTTTGGCTATGTTACCGCTTTGCTCAGCCCCTCTTATAGCGTTGTTAGTTGCAGGTGAAGATGAAGTTGGTTCCTTGTTGGAACATGGACTTGTTATTCCTCGTTGGAACATGTTTACTTGTTGGGATATCACAATACCTCTTATTTAATTAATGCATCTATATACTTGGTAAAGGGTGGAAGGCTCGGCCTTATGCCTGGTGTTTTGTTCCACTCTTGCCACCCTAGTTTCCGTCATACCGGTGTTATGTTCCCGGAGTTTGCGTTCCTTACACGGTTGGGTGATTTATGGGACCCCCTTGACAGTTCGCCTTGAATAAGACTCTTCCAGCAAGGCCCAACATTGGTTTTACCATTTGCCACCACCTACCCTTTTTCCCCCGGGTTTTCGCGAGCCCGAGGGTCATCTTTATTTTAGCCCCCCCGGACCAGTGCTTCTCTAAGTGCTGGCCCGAACCGAGCAACCTGCGGGGCCACCTCGTGGCAACTCGAGGGCTGGTTTTACTCGTAGCTTGACTTATCCGGATGTGCCCTGAGACCGAGATATGTGCAGCTCCTATCAGGATTTGTCGGCACAATCGGGCGGCTTTGCTGGACTTGTTTTGTTGTTGCCGAAATGTCTTGTAGTCCGGGATTCCGAGATTGATCGGGTCTTCCCGGTAGAAGGAATATCCTTCGTTGACCGTGAGAGCTTATCATGGGCTAAGTTGGGACACCCCTGCAGGGTATTATCTTTCGAAAGCCGTGCCCGCGGTTATGAGGCAGATGGGAATTTGTTGATGTCCGGTTGTAGAAAACCCGAAGTGGACCTTAACTAAAACACATCTACCGCGTGTGTAACCGTGATGGTCTCTTCTCGGCGGGGTCCGGGAAGTGAACACGGTTGTTGGAGTTATGTCTGACGTAGGTTGTTTCAGGATCACTTCTTGATCACTTCTAGCTTCACGACCGTGCTTTGCCTTCTCTTCTCGCTCTCTTTTGCGCTATAGCCACCATATGCTAGTCGCTTGCTGCAGCTCCACCTCACATACCCCTTCCCCACCTTTAAGCTTAAATAGGCTTGATCTCGCGGGTGTGAGATTGCTGAGTCCCCATGACTCACAGATATTATCACCTCAGTTGCAGGTACCAACGATGTCAGTGCAGATGACGCGACCGAGCTCACTTGGGAGTTCGATGAGGAACGTGGCCGTTACTATGTTTCTTTTCCAGATGATCAGTAGTGGAGCCCAGTTGGGTGATCCGGGGATCTGTTAGCATTTGGGGTAGTCTTCTTTCATTTTGGTACCGTAGTCGGACCTTGAGTGTTATCTGTTTGATGGATGTTATTTATGTATTTGTGTGAAGTGGCGATTGTAAGCCAACTATGTATCTTTCCCCTGTATTTATTACATGGATTGTGTGAAGATTACCTCACTTGCGACATTGCTTTCAATGCGGTTATGCCTCTAAGTCGTGCCTCGACACGTGGGAGATATAGCCGCATCGAGGGCGTTACAGTATTTTTTCTTGTGGGTTCCACCTTTAAGGGGTCCCACCATGTCAAGCCCCCAGACCACAAAGGGCCAAGTTATGGGGATAGTTTGGAGGGCGGTGGGTGGCATATGGCTTTGGTTTGCAAAAAGCTGGCAACCGACGCATCGTTGGACTAAGTCCTGAGCGTCTGCCCGGGCCGTTGGCCAATAAAAGCCTGTACGGAAAGCCTTGCTTACAAGGTACCGAGCTGCAGCGTGATGACCACCGAGTCCGGCGTGAATTTCAGCCAGCAAGTTCTGCCCTTCCTCTTCGGAGATACACCTTTGAAGGACTCCGGTAGTGCTTTTCTTATAAAGCTCTCCCGCATGGACTTTGTAGGCTTTAGATCGCCGCACTATGCAGCGTGCCTCGTTTTGGTCCTCTGGGAATTCCTGCCTAGTAAGGTAGGCTAGGAACGGTTCTGTCCACGGGGCCATGACGGCCATTGTTACGTGGGCTGAAGTTGTGAGTTCATTGGCAGAGCCTCCAATTGTGTCAGATTGTTCGGCATCGTGCAATGCGGTTGAGTCCGGGCTGCTATTGCCGGATTCCCCTTCCCATGCTACGGATGGTTTGAACAGCCTTTCCAAGAAGATGTTGGGGGGGACTGCGTCGCGTTTTGCGCCGACGCGTGCCAGGACATCTGCCGCCTGATTGTTCTCCCGGGCTATATGATGAAATTCGAGCCCTTCGAACCGAGCTGACATTTTTAGGACGGCGTTGCGATAAGCTGCCATTTTTGGATCCTTGGCATTGAAGTCTCCGTTTATTTGGGATATTGCAAGGTTCGAATCCCCTCGCACCTCTAGGCGTTGAATACCCATGGATACTGCCATCCGAAGACCGTGTAGAAGGGCCTCGTATTCAGCTGCATTGTTGGAGTCTGTGTACATAATCTGGAGTACATATTGAACTGTTTCTCCTGTGGGGGACGTCAAAATGATGCCAGCCCCCAGACCAGCCAACATTTTGGAGCCGTCGAAATGCATGATCCAGTTTGAATATGTGTCGTACTCTTTAGGGAGTACCTTTGGGCAAGCCTTGCTAAGGTCTTTAAAATCAACGCACAGGCGCCAGGATTTGTCCTTCTTTGGTACCATCACCAGGTTTGCTAGCTAGTCCGGATGTTTTATATCTCTGATGAATCCGGCCTCCAATAGCTTGGCTAGCTCCTCTCCCATGGCCTGTCTCTTAGGTTCGGAAAAACGCCGAAGAGCTTGTTTGACAGGATTGAATCCTTTTAGGATATTTAAGCTATGTTCGTCCAGCCTGCGTGGGATTCCTGGCATGTCTGAAGGGTGCCAGGCGAAGATGTCCCAATTTTCACATAGGAATTCTCGCAGTGCAGCGTCTACATCAGGGTTTAATTGCGCCCCGATGGAAGCTGTTTTATTGCGGTCCGTTGGATGGACCTGGAATTTGATTATTTCGTCCGCTGGTTTAAAGGAGGTGGACTTGGATTTCTTGTCGAGTATCACATCGTCCCTGTTCACCGTGGAGCGCAGCGCCGTCAGCTCCTCGACCGCTAGGGCTTCGGATAGTGCCTCAAGGGCCAGTGCGGCTGTCTTATTTTTGGCACGGAGTGCTATGTCCGGATCACTAGCGAGAGTGATGATTCCATTTGGCCCGGGCATCTTGAGCTTCATGTACCCGTAATGGGGTATTGCTTGGAAGATTTTAAATGCTTCCCGCCCGAGCAGAGCGTGGTATCCGCTACTGAACGGGGCCACATGGAACATGACCTCTTCGGACCTGTAATTATCCGGCATGCCGAACACCACATCTAGTGTGATTTTTCCTGTACAGCGCGCTTCCCGACTGGGTATTATTCCTCTAAAGGTTGTGCTGCTTCGCTCAATGCGGTTCCACTCTATTTCCATTTTTTGAAGGGTTTCCTCGTAAATGAGGTTTAATCCGCTGCCCCCATCCATGAGTACTTTGGTGAGGCAACAACCGTCCACTACTGGACTGAGGACCAATGTGGCAGGTGCTCAGGCTGTTCGGAATTTAGGTTCATCACTGGCATTAAAAGTAATAGCCGTGTCACTCCATGGGTTTATTGTTGCTACTTGGTAGACTTCGGCAAGGCTGCGGAGTGTTCTTTTTCGCATATTATTTGATGCGAAAGTCTCGAAGACTGTTAATACCATATTGGCGTCCCTGGGGTGGCTTTCTGTGGCCTCCGGAGTTAGGAGATCTTCGCCAATTTTGGCCACCTGCTGGAGTATCCAACATGCTCTAAGGCTATGAGTTGGTGTGGCGCCCTCTATACTGTGTATTCTACAGGGTCCATTAAGCCATCCTTCCAGTACGGTTCCATGCCCTGTAGAGGGTTTTTGTTTTTTGGTATTTAACCCGGGTGTCTGTCGATGATTCACCCTTTTATTCCGGACGGGGTTTCTATTCAGGGCCGGATCATCCCAAAATTTTATTTCGGTTTTCCAGGCGCTTTCCATCGCACAGTACCTTTGTACTATGGACGCCAAGTCAGCAAAGCGTGCGATATCACGATGACTTATGGCGTTGAAGATTCCCTTGTCCGTGCAATTATTGCAAAAGATTGAGATTGCGTCCTCCTCGTGGCACTCCTTTATCCTGTTCATAACCACGAGGAATCTGGCCCAGTAATGATGTACTGTTTCTTCGGGCTGTTGCCTGATTTGGGATAGATCGCTTATGTTCGGGTGGGCGGGAGTTATTAAACCCGAAACCTCACCCAATCTGAGACTCAGAGGCCAAGGAGTTTCCGAACTCTGAAGTTTGGACTCTTGGATGTTGTCCAATGAATCTAGCCTGTCGCCTGATTCTAAGTTCAGGTCTTGAATTACATCCTTCCCTCCGCGGATATCCGGCTTGGAGGGATCGGGAATCCGGACGTAGTTGGTCCTTAAGAGAGATGAAGGGTCGCCGCACTGCCCCTCTACCATGGCAACATGATGGGTGACTTGGGGAGAGTTAATTTCTCTTAGGTCGGGTTTAGGCCCAACCTGGTCGTAATCCGTAGCGACCCCCAGGGCGGCGATGCGATCCAAGAGCTCGTTCATGGAAGAGAGCTCCATTGGATCTAACTGCTCAGCGAGCTCCGAGCTGACATGAAGATTGCTTCTGATGACCCGAGAGGTCATTGTTGGCGTAGCAGCCGAACAAGCGGTCATAAGAAAACCACCTAGTCGGAGAGTTTGGCCGACAGCCAAAGCTCTTTTAGCGATGGTGCCGTCTTTAAAGACGGGACGAGGCATCCTACGACATAGAGGAACTCTCAATGAAAGCACCAATGTCGGTGTCAAAACCGGCAGATCTCGGGTAGGGGGTCCCGAACTATGCGTCTAGGCGGATGGTAACAGGAGACAAGGGACACAATGTTTTACCCAGGTTCGGGCCCTCTTGATGGAGGTAAAACCCTATGTCCTGCTTGATTAATATTGATGATATGGGTAGTACAAGAGTAGATCTACCACGAGATCGAGGAGGCTAAACCCTAGAAGCTAGCCTATGGTATGATTGTTGTATATTGTCCTACGGACTAAAGCCCTCCGGTTTATATAGACACCGGAGAGGGTTAGGGTTACACAAAGTTGGTTTCAATGGTAGGAGATCTAAATATCCGCATCGCCAAGCTTGCCTTCCACGCCAAGGAAAGTCCCTTCCGTACACGGGACGAAGTCTTCAATCTTGTATCTTCATAGTCCGGGAGTCCGGCGGAAGGTATAGTCCTACCATCCGGACACCCCCTAATCTAGGACTCCCTCAGGAGTCCCGGATGAGATCACGGACATGGCGAGGAGTCTCAAAATGGTCAGGACATAAAGATTCATATATTGGAAGGTTACATTCGGACATCAGAATGGTTTGGGTCGTTGCAGATAAGTTTCGGAGTACCGTGGGTTACCGGACCTCCCGGGAAGTTCATGGGCCTTAGTGGAAAGGAGAGGAGGGCCACAAGGGAGGCCGCGCACCCCCCATGGCCAGTCCGAATTGGACTAGGGAGGGGGCGGTGCCCCCTCTTTCCTTCTCCCCTCTTCCTCCTTCCCTCCTTCTCCCTCTCTTGGATGGAAGGGGACTCCAACTAGGATTGGGAATCCTAGTTGGACTCCCCATGGCGCGCCCCCCCCTTGGCTGGCCCCTCCTCCTCCCCTCATTTATATACGTGGGAAGGGGGCACCCCAAAGGACACACAAGTTTCTCTTAACCATGTGCAGTGCCCCCCTCCATAGTTACACACCTCAGTCATATTGTCGTAGTGCTTAGGCGAAGCCCTGCGCCGGTAACTTCATCATGACCGTCGCCACGCCGTCGTGCTGACGGAACTCTCCCTCGACCTCAACTGGATCAAGACCTC
The DNA here is from genome assembly GCA_032464435.1 of Aegilops umbellulata. Classification (NCBI taxonomy): domain Eukaryota; kingdom Viridiplantae; phylum Streptophyta; class Magnoliopsida; order Poales; family Poaceae; genus Aegilops; species Aegilops umbellulata. The sequence continues at coordinate 364,048,112 of CP136054.1, read as the reverse complement.
GAGGGACGTTATCGAGCTGAATGTGTGCTGAATGCGGAGGTGTCATATGTTCGGTGCTTGGATCGCGAAGACGTTCGAGTAAATCAACCGCGTTACTAAACACTTCCGCTTTCGGTCTATGAGGGTACGTGGACACACTTCCCCCGCTTGTTGCTATGCTTCTCCTAGATAGATCTTGCGTGGTCGTAGGATTTTTTTGGAAATACTATGTTCCCCAATAACGTGGTGGTAGTCCGCGGAGTATGTCTCCAGCAGGTCGGTGTGCTCCATGTCCATGTCCACCCTACCGTCGGTTTGTCTACTCACCGCGTGAGTACAATTTGATATGCTTGAAATATGGGTTTGGGAGAGGATGCACTGACATTCATCGTGACAACTCACTTACGAGATCTGGTTTGTCGTTGTATTCTCATTCCAACTAGCTGGACCATTGCCTTTCCCGCACCCCAGCGTCCGCCAACTTGTTGCACGATAGTGCCCCCCTGGCCCTCCCCCTTCTAAATGTGCGTGAGTAGTGCGAGCCATGTCATAGTCACCCATTCGTATCATTTTGACGTGTTCCCTTCCATAAAAATGTGCAAATTGGATCCTCAGCATGTGGCGTCCGCTATCTCTTACAAGATCGAATTTAAACGCTATTCTTCAGATGTGAAACGTCTTATGACAAATGCTCGGGATTTTACATTGCTTAGAGAATCTCCAATAGAAGATATATATCTGGAGACGTAAAAGTAGGTATTGTATAATTTATATCACCAAAAGAAATGCCTTTTACATCTTCAAAAAAAGTCTCAACTTCAACAAATGATGTATGTTTGGTGATGTAAAACTAGTGCTCCAACAGATGATGTATTTGAAGATGTAAAACTAGTTCTTCGGCGGCATGGCGGTGGCGCGGCTTCGGCCAAGGGCCGAGTCGATATGGGCGCTGGCGGCCGAGCATGGAGACGGGCGCTAGCAGGGGAGCTCGAATCGGGCGACCGAGCATCAAATCGAGATGAGGAGCGGGGCGGGGCGGCGGCGGAACTCGATATGCACCGATAGGCCGAGCTTCAAATGCGGTGGGGCGGGCCAACGGAGCTTCAACTAAGGCGGGGCGGGGCGACAACGCTTGAATCAAGCAGCGGCGCAGCGAAAAACGGGGCGGATGCGATGGAACCTCGTCTCCGCTGGTGGTGGATGTGGATCACAACGGTGACTGGATGTGGAGCCCGCCGAGCTCCATCCTCTGCAGTCGACCCGAGCGGGCACTCCTTGAGGATCCCCAACAGCGTCTGATGACCCACAAGTATAGGGGATCAATTGTAGCTCTTTTCGATAAGTAAGAGTGTCGAACCCAACGAGGAGCAGAAGGAAATGAGAAGTGGTTTTCAGTAAGGTAATGTATGCAAGTGCTGAAATTGTAAGTAGCAGAGTAGTTTGCACTGGTGGGCGTCGGTCCTAAACAAACATTTTAAAACCCCTTTCCGCGACGGCATCTGGAACCGTCTCCAAGTGAGTGTGGGCGATAGGAGGGTCCTTCCCACACGACCCAGAAACCATCGGGGATATGCCCTCCTGGCACACACGTTCGGCAAATTGAGGTTGTGCGCGACCGACGAGCGCTCAAATACGAAAATACCTACAGTACAGATAAAAAATACAATTATATTGCAAAATTGTTTCCGGTCGCAAGTACATCCCACACAGTCAGTCCCCGCTAAACGTTTCCGTTCATATGCACATCCCACACAGTCGCTCCAAGGAAAATGTTTCCGTTCACAGGTACATCACACACAATTTTTCCCGTTAAATCGTTTGCGTTACTGAATGTAGCACACACAGTCCGTAGAAGAAACTGTGTGGCAAAGGCTGTCCATGACACACAGTTTTTATGTGGTAAATATTTGCGCAAGGTGGGCTAACGCAAACAGTTTTCAAGAGAAAATCGTGTGTGATTGTTCATTGATCCAACACAGTTTATTCCTAGAAACTGTGTGCATTGCCTGAGGTCATCGCCCATGGTATTTTTTCAACAACCGTTTGCAATATCAAAACCAATTAGCAGGCTAATTCGCCATTAACAGGCTAATTGCCCTATTATTAATAATCCATTTATCAATCTAATTGACATTCATATTAAGGACACAATATATTTTATTTCCATATTAAGGAAGCAGAATTTCATAATTGAAATACATCAGAGTACAACATGATATAGCTTCAGCACTCAGCTACCCCATTACACAATTGCACCAGCAGCAAGTTCCACATGCAACATGTAGAACCTTTCGAAATTACCACCATAGACGGTATATAGACAGATGCATCTCATCGAGAAACCTGCTAAAGTGGAAGGCGAATATTGAGCCTTCATTCATGTTGAAGGTCTTTGCAACTTTAGGCCAGTGCCTGTGGATGATTGACCGCCCGTCCTTCAACCTCTTTAGGAACACTTCAATATTGAACCGTGGGTGTTGTATGAAAACCTTCCTCGCCTCCTGACCATAGAGGTGGTTTGAGAGGTAATCATCAGTGAACTGCTTTGGAAAGGCCTGAAAACAAGGATGTGCATAAATATTTTCTCTATATTGGAAATGGGGCAAAGGAATAAAAAAAGTCAAGGTATAATAGTTAGTACCATCTTGTAGTGAACTGATGTCTTCTTCATTGTGTAGACAAAGATCTTGTTGTTTTTTGTCGCTAATTTCTTTATCCTAACAATCTTTCTGAGTCTCTTGATTTGATTGATATTCATGGACAACTCATTTCCCCATATGCAAAAAGGGTCGAACAGTGGGTCAAAACCTCTGACAGCAGGGCCTACATGTGCAAGACCAAATTGTTAAAAACCAAAATATTAGAATGGTTCCTACAATTGCACAATAATGTGCTATTAGACAACGGACCATGCACGTGCTAACCTCGATTGTAAACCTTAGTGCTTCCCATTGTTTCTCTGCAACACATATGAGGTAGTTAGTCATCAGGTTAAGTAAGGGTTCGCATGCTATCAGTAAAATATGTTGATGAAAAATAAGCACAGTGCAGATTCATTAGATTAATTGAAGCCACACGGAAAACCCATTTACTCAAACCAAGCATGATTAAGAACTAGGAAATATAGCACTTTTATATGTTTCTCATGTATTAAGTGCAGCCAAATTCGATTTATTCCTCACATGCACAACAATACAAAATTCTACCCACGACAATTGGACATCGCATTGCAGAATTGAACTAAGCAGTTAATTAAACACCACAACAAATGAACCAAACATTAACTGAGCACCACATTGCACAATATAACATTGAACCAAGCAGTTAACTAAACACCACAACAAATGAATCAAACATTAACTGAGCACCACATTGCACAATATAACATACTCCCAATAGAAGATCAGAGAGTTAACCAAACAATTAACTACAGCTAATTGTAGCAATTGTATTTGTTCCTCATGTATTTACTACAGCCAAATTCAATTTATTCCTCACATGGTATACAATAACAGAATGCACCCACAATTTTGTAAAGACAAATTTGATTTATTTCTCACATGGAAGACAATACAAAATTGCAGCCTGAAGAATTGAACATCACATTTGCAGAATTGAACCAAATAGTTAACTGAAGATGACAACTAATTAACAAAACGGTTAATAAGTGAGCACCACACTGCACAACATATAGAACATATACACTAGAGCAACAGATTGCATGGTGAAATTAGATAGCACAATTCACTAGATTTTGTGAAGGAAAGGTAGGAGTAGCACACACAACGGGTAAACCGATCATGCTTAACCGGCATAGCTAGCAATTGGCAAGGTGCTCCTCCAAGATCTGGGGGTCGGCACGAATGGCAGCCATCGCGACCTTATCCGCGCGTGCGGCCGCAATTTGCTTCTCCGCTGCCAAATGCTCCTTGAGGTCCTGGCTATACTGCATGCACCATGGCTTAGGCCGGCGCTTATTTGGTGGAGGGGTCGGTGATTTGAGTGGAAGGTGTCACGCTCGCACCGGCGGTCGAGGCATGTGGGATGTGGAAGGAGGAGGAGGATGGGGGTCGGGTGTGGATTACCTGCCTGGATAGAGGAGGCCGAGCAGCGTGAAGGAGGGTCGCCGGCGAGGAGGCGGCAGCGCTGCAAGCAAGGAGTGAAGGTTTCAACTTGGAAAGGAAGGCGGAAAGAGGAGAAATGTGGCTTTTGGTAAGGCGGGGGGGCGGGAGGTAGATATTTCCGTGGAAGCCGATAATTTGGAATAGCTTCAGCCAGAAAGCTGGCGGGCAAAGTGTCATCAGACACGGTCCCTTATTCAGAACTGTGCACGATATGTGGACATCACAAACGATTCAGATAGCTTAACCCGTGTGTGATGAGTTTGAACGTCAAAATTTTTGGTTCGAATTTCCATGGTTACAGTGGTCATCCACGTCATTGCATAATTTGGGTACACAAAGGAGACTACAGCACACCCACACTTCTTAATCGAGCAAGTTCAACAATTAAACAGAGCTAGCTGACCTAAACATTACTCTAACAAATGAAAGACCGACGCTCTTAATTAAACAAAACATAGAGTACTACTACGGCTGGTGCTCGTTGATCTCCGCCGCCGCCTCCATGTCCAGCTCGCGCCCGACGGTCTCCTGGGGAAGGGGCTCCATGGCATCCATCGCACCATACTCAGCAAGCATCTCACCATTTGCGTCCGCCATCTCTTTGGAAAAGGCCGCCACGAGTTGGGCGTGGGCGGACACGATCTGGGCTTGGACGGGCTCCGTCGTCGCAAGGTATGCGGCGGAGGAACGGACGACTGCTCGAACGCTCTCAGCGATTGCCAGCTCTTTGGCCGTGGGTTGCCGACCATTGTCGGAGAAGCTTCGTTCGATTTGTGTGGTGACCGCCAGGAGCTGGGCGTGGGCGGCCTCCATCAGGGCTAAGGCCGCCGGTGCGGAATGGACAACTGCTGTGCCACTCTCGCCAGTTGCTATCCCCGAGGCAGATGTTGCTGCCGCCACCTGAGACACAACAATGGCCGTTTGGGCTGCCTTTGCCGCCCGGTCGCAAATTGCGGCCGCGCTCATGCACCTTGTTAGCACACACATGGCAGCTGCGGCTGCGCTCTCGCCGGAGTGGGCCACCGAAGTTGCCCTCACGACGCAGGTCCACGTGCCCATCTTTCACCGGCGACGATTGAACCGTGAAATGATATTTGGGGAGCGAGCTAGTGTGTTTGAGACGTCGGCTGTGGAATGTAGCCAACACACCTTCTCGCGAAAGCCATATGCGTTCTATACACTGACGGTGCTCCAAGATATTTTGTATTACATCTCACACGGTTGCTGATAATAAACTGTGTGCAATCTACTTGATTTTTCATCTTGATTTTAATTACATAATGGGGTCACAGCGGCAATGGACGGTTTTTGAATTGCTAGACCTTTTATCTGGAGTGAACATGCAGCTATATGTGTGTCGTAAAAGAGTTGGAATTATTCAGGGTTCGTTTGAACATTTTATACATTAAATTGGTTTTCTAGCCATTTCAGGTGAACAATTCAAATTTGAACTACATGCATATGCTCCAGTGCATATAAATTGGTTGAAAAATCAAATCTGTGTCCTTGGGTGCATGCTTAGGTCCCATGGAAGAAATGGGAATGAATTTCAAACACCGGGGCACCGTTGATTGCTGGCAAAACATTGAGATGCCTGGTTTTTAAATTCTAGTAAATCCAAAACTCGTCTAAAATTCATGAGCTTGGCATGCTATCATGGAGCGGCATCAACATGCCGTGGTACAAATTTTCTCCCATTTGGGGCAGGTTTGGGTATATGCTTCTCACATACCGGAGCTTCTCACAACAAGCATGATGGTTTTCGGTAGGGAACATCCCACCTTCGGGGACGAAACGATATCCATCGCCTCTTATTGCTTTCAATTTTTTTTCTCGTGTCAACATAGAACAACAGGAGTGTTGTGTGATTTTTTGTGATTTTTCGGGGTTCGTTTGGACATTTTTATGCATTAACTGAGTTTTCAATGCATTTTATGTGCATAATTCAAATTTGAACTACATGCACATGCTCCAGTGCATATAAATTGGTTGAAAAATCAAATCTATGTCCTTGGGTGCATGCTTAGGTCCCATGCAAGAAATGGGAATGAATTTCAAACACCGGGGCACCGTTGATTGCCGGCAAAACATTGATATGCCTGGTTTTTAAATTCTAGTAAATCAAAAACTCATCTTAAATTCATGAAACTTGGCATGCTATCATGGAGCGGCATCAACATGCCGTGGTACAAATTTTGTCCCATTTGGGGCAGGTTTGGGTATATGCTTCTCACAAACCGGAGCTTCTCACAATAAGCATGATGGTTTTCGGTAGGGAACGTCCCACCTTTGTGGACGAAACGATATCCATTGCCTCTTATTGCTTTCAATTTTTTTTCTCGTGTCAACATAGAACAACATGAGTATTGTGTGTTTTTTGTGATTTTTCGGGGTTCGTTTGGACTTTTTTATGCATTAGCTGAGTTTTCAATGCATTTTATGTGCATAATTCAAATTTGAACTACATGCACATGCTCCAATGGATATAAATTGGTTGAAAAATCAAATATGTGTCCTTGGGTGCATGCTTAGGTCCCATGCAAGAAATGGGAATGAATTTCAAACACCGGGGCACCGTTGATTGGCGACAAAACATTGAGATGTCTGGTTTTTAAATTCTAGTAAATCCAAAACTCGTCTGAAATTCATGAAACTTGGCATGCTATCATGGAGCGGCATCAACATCCCCTGGTATAAATTTTTTCCCATTTGGGGCAGGTTTGGGTATATGCTTCTCACAAACCGGAGCTTCTCACAACATGCATGATGGTTTTCGGTAGGGAACGTCCCACCTTTGTGGATGAAATGATATCCATTGCCTCTTATTGCTTTCAATTTTTTTCTCGCGTCAACATAGAACAACAGGAGTGTTGTGTGATTTTTTGTGATTTTTTTGGGTTCATTTGGACATTTTTAAGCATTAACTGAGTTTTCAATGCATTTTATGTGCATAATTCAAATTTGAACTACATGCACATGCTCCAGTGCATATAAATTGGTTAAAAAAATCAAATATGTGTCCTTGGGTGCATGCTTAGGTCCCATGCAAGAAATCAGAATGAATTTCAAACACCGGGGCACCGTTGATTGCCGGCAAAACATTGTGATGCCTGGTTTTTAAATTCTAGTAAATCGAAAACTCGTCTGAAATTTATGAAACTTGGCATGCTATCATGGAGCAGCATCAACATGTCGTGGTACAAATTTTGTCCCACTTGGGGCAGGTTTGGGTATATGCATCTCGCAAACCGTATCTTCTCACAACAAGCATGATGGTTTTCGGTAGGGAACGTCCCACCTTTGTGGACAAAATGATATCCATTGCCTCTTATTGCTTTCAATTTTTTCTTGTGTCAACATAGAACAACAGGAGTGTTGAGTGATTTTTTGTGATTTTTCGGGGCTCGTTTGGACATTTTTATGCATTAACTGAGTTTTCAATGCATTTTATGTGCATAATTCAAATTCGAACTACATGCACATGCTCCAGTGCATATAAATTGGTTGAAAAATCAAATCTCTGTCCTTGGATGCATGCTTAGGTCCCATGCAAGAAATGAGAATGAATTTCAAACACCGGGGCACCGTTGATTGCCGGCAAAACATTGAGATGCCTGGTTTTTAAATTCTAGTAAATCCAAAACTCGTGTGAAATTCATGAAACTTGGCATGCTATCATGGATCAGCATCAACATGTCGTGGTACAAATTTTGTCCCATTTGGGGCAGGTTTGGGTATATGCTTCTCACAAACCGGAGCTTCTCACAACAAGCATGATGGTTTTCGGTAGGGAACGTCTCACCTTTGTGGACGAAATGATATCCATTGCCTCTTATTGCTTTCAAATTTTTTTCTCGTGTCAACATAGAACAACATGAGTGTTGTATGAATTTTTGTGATTTTTCGGGGTTTGTTCAGACATTTTTATGCATTAACAGAGTTTTTAATGCATTTATGTGCATAATTCAAATTTGAACTACATGCACATGCTCCAGTGCATATAAATTGGTTGAAAAATCAAATATGTGTCCTTGGGTGCATGCTTAGGTCCCATGCAAGAAATGGGAATGAATTTCAAACACCAGGGCACCGTTTATTGCCGGTAAAACATTGAGATGCCTGGTTTTTAAATTCTAGTAAATTCAAAATTCTGTTAACCATTCACGTGGCGCCACGTGTCTTGGTTTTAATGGCTGTAGGAGGTGCCATGCGGACAGCTGCTTGACCTTGACTGAAAGGGAGGCGTGCGAGTGCCGTCCGGTGCGCAGGCTGACCGGGAGGCGTGCAAGCTGTCCTTGAGTGCGCAGGCTCACCGGGAAGTGTGCGAGCTGTACGCTACGCAGTCTTAGTGGGAAGCGAGCCCTTTGACTTCCGTGGCTGCCCGCCTTGCTCGCATCCTCTCCATTAATGGCGCCCAAGCCGCAGTTTCATTCGCTTTTTAAATATAAAACACTCATCACAAATGTTTTAGTTAGAACACCCGCAAACCGACAGCTTCCCCAGGAAGCCAAGAGAAAATGTGTCGAGCAGGATTTCTGCAGCTCTTGATCACAAATGTTTAAGATAGAACACCCGTATGCAAAGTGAGAGCAGCACAGGATTTGTGCATCCCTTCAACGCAAACGATTGTTTTGGATGACCTGTGTGGAACCACGTACAAACAATTTGGTAAGATTTGTTAATCCTTGTAACACTACAATTTGTCAAAATATGAAGCTAAAAATCACTAGCAGTATCTAATTTTTGCAACTAAAATTCAGTGATCAAGCATAGATTTCATTCATAGATTAAGCAGTCGTTCTTAATTTATACAAACAGTTCAACTCGACAGCTGAACCGACCAAACTTTTCCCCAATTGTTGCCAACCACGTACTGAAATAGCTAGATCAACTATATATACCAGCTAATTTTAAGTACATTGTACAGTTCCACCACATCTACAGTCAGATGAACTGAGCAAAATCGCCCCTAAATACTACAAATACTGCGGAGGGGCTTTGTACTACTTCCGGCTGCCTCTCCTCTGTTGAGCGCGCGCAGTAAGAGGCGGAGGAGGAGGAGCCTACCGAAGAGCTGGGCAACCACAATGCGGTGCCTGCCGCTGATGCAGCTTCAGCGACGCTCGCCTCGAACGCCCTCTGCCGCTCCATACGACCCCTCTCGAAGCGGTGGTTCTGCTTGTAGATCTCCTGATTCCTCGCCTCTGAGGCGGCATGTGTCGCTGCCACTACGGCGATAAGGCTCTTTGCATGCTCGGCGAGGAGCTCCTCCTCCTCCCGCAAGAACTCGGTGTAGCGCGCAAGGTCGTCGTCACACGTGCAGGCATCCACCTCCGCCTCCCGCCTTCGGGCGGTGGTGACGGAGCGGGTGATGACCCCTGAGGTCGATGGTGGGTTGGCGGCCACGGCGGCCGACGACGGGGTGGTGGCCACGACCACCACCTCCCGCCTTCGGGCCATGGTGGCGGAGCAGCTGATGGCCACAGTGGCCGGCAGTGGGGTGGCGGCCACGACGGCCATCTCCCGCCTTCAGGCCGCGGAGGCGGAGCGGGCGATTGGCCCTGGCTTTCGATGGTGGTGTCGCGGCAACGGCAGCCGGCAACAGCTGCCGACGGGCACCGGCGGTGGAGCATGTGGTGGGTGTTCGGCGCACACCCAATAGGGACACCACGCGCACTACACTATGCCAGAGACTGCGCTGCGGCCGCAGTGTAGCCTCCTAGCTGGAGCTGTCCTTTGATGACGGCGGAGTGGCTGAGCGACGACGACGAACCGGTGCCATTGGCGAATGTGGGAGAAGAAAACGAGATAAGCTACAGGGATGGAGGGGAAAATGCAACGCAGGACTCGCCGACCGTGAGGGTTTTGTAGCAGGCCGGTAAGCATTGAGATTTTGGGGGATTTCACCGAGTCGGGCGGGAAGCTTGCGCGGGAACGGGCTCACCGACGATTCATTGGCGCCGCTGTTTGGCAAAAAGAACGCCTCCGCGCGCTGCGCAAGCTTGCGCTGTAAGCCGTCTGCGGCAGCGGGGTGACAAGACGTGCGAGAGGAGGACGAAAGGCCACGTACACATACGGTTAATAAAAAAACGTTTGCGATTTAATTACCTACTATACCACCGTCCTGGTTTGTAAGTATGATTTAACTAATAAAATATGAATGCATGTCGGCAAAGATTATATAGTTGGATTTGTTTTTGAACATAGTTTCCAATTATATAATTTCTAAAACATGCATTAACATTTTGTTGGTTAAATTTGAGGGCAAAGTATGGCACGGAATATAAAGGAGACTATAGACTAGACGGAGGTGGTACCACACGGCCGTTCTCTACACAGCGAGGCAACTGTCCGCCGGCTTGTAGGCGACCATTTGCTGTGTGTTCAACTGCTCCATGCATGTGGTTGCTTGCGGTTCAGGCGGCCGCGGAGCGCTCTGCTCGCGTCCCGCCATGCACGCTCTGATCTCGCGTCCCTCTGGGTGCTCTGCCCTCGCCCCTCCACACGCGCTGCCAGTGTTTTGGGCCGGCGCACGATCACGCACGTTCGTGTGCAAGCGGTTGCGCTGGGCGCGGCGTGATGATGCAGTTACCTGCTGCAAAAACTGCCATGCGGACTCGCAGAGAATCAACACCGCCTGACCCCCTTTTATTCCTGCAGCAATTTACCTACATCTCTCGTCTCACACGTCACAATAAGCACACCCACGAGGACACATATAGAGAGGACATCCAGCGGTTTCAATGGTGCTCCCCTAGGCTCCAATGGCGCTCCCAGCGGCCGACGACGACAACAGCGGGCAGTTCACCACGCATCACGTAGTGGACACCCACGTGAGGGGGAAGGCCCTCTCGGTGGTGTACATGAACGATCTGGTCTCGGTGGAGAGCTCCATTGTCAGATTCTGGGTTCCGGCAGACCCTTAAGGTTCGAACTCTGGGGTGCGTGCGGAGATCGTGCCCTCTACCTCTCCGTCTCGTAAGGGTCTAAACTACTGCAAGAACAACACAAGAGACACAGGGTTTATACTGGTTCGGGCCACCATTGTGGTGTAATACCCTACTCCAGTGTGGTGTGGTGGATTGCCTCTTGGGCTGATGAGGAAGAACAGTACAAAGAAGAACGACCTCGCGAGGGTCTGTTCTTGGCTAGGGGATGAACTGCTAGGGGGAGTTCGATCGCCCTTCTCTCTCTCTCTCTCTCTACTTGCTCTAGGTCCTGAATCAGGTTGGATTCTAGATGCCTCTCTCTTGTTCCCCCCCTCTACTCTGTGGGTGGCTGGTCCTATTTATAGGCAAAGGCCCTGGGCCTCTTCCCAAATATTGAGCGGGAAGGGCGCCAACAATTGGCCAATTTGAAGGGGAACATCTGGTACACTTATCCTGACTAAAGTTGGTCTTCGCCTGCCAAAGGCTCTGGTGATGACGCCGGCTTGGGCTCCACAGTGACTTCCTCCTTGTCGTGGAGCTGGTCTTGGTCTCGTTGCACCGAAATGGGTGCCTTTGCTTGATCCTCTCGCCTGCGCTTGCCCCCTTTGCAACGAAGAGGAAAGGGGAGGACATTGTGCGGGCTGGCGCCCGCCTGGCGCCCTTGGTCATCATGGCTTGCGTCACGGGCACCTCGTGAGGTACCCCACCTTGATCTCTCCGCCTCCTCGCGAGCCAACCTAGGGAGGCCGTGCTGGAGGAAGCTCCGTGTCGTCCGCCTCGCGAGGCTTGGCCCCTCGCGAGGGTCTTGAGCCTTGTGTTGATGAAGATGGGCCACGCTGGGCCCCCACTCGAGCCACGCCGCAGGCCGCAGGCAGGCAAGTCTGGGGACCCCCGGTCCCAGAACGCCGACAGTAGCCCCCGGGCCCAAGGCGCACACAGACTTGGCCGTGCCGAGAGGAGAAAGGGCAAGGGCGAAACGCCGCGGGCCCTAACAGCCTGCGGCCTCGGGCGCCGCATGGCGGTTGATTGGACGTGGGCGTCTCAACTTCCCCATGATGCCTCGACGATCGCGCGGATTGGACAAGTCCCTGCATGCAAACCATGTCATGATTACCTGTGATCGTGAAGGCCGGCGGTTGGCCTCCGCCGGCTATAAGTACGGCACCACGCGTGCCCTTCCAGTCCATCTCTTCTTGTTTCCTCCCCCGCCTTAGTTCTTGCTCCGTCTTGGTGTGATGGCTCCGATTCGCCGGTTCTCCACGGTGGAGAAGGGAAAGGCTCCTCAAGAGGTACCTGACCCGCTCCCGCCGAAGAAACGGCCTGCCTTGCGCGGCCAAGACGAGGAGAATCGCCTAGTGGTGCTGAGGCCTTGGTACGAGCGGCCTCCGCCGGGGTTCCCGCTTCCCTTGTATGCCCACGCCGAGGGCTCTGGAAGAGGAGATGCCGATCCCCTCAGCCAGCGCCGTCGCCGGCGCCGCAGGATCACGAAGGTGTTGGTTGTTCCTCCTGGAGTCCACACCGAGGGCTCCTCCCGCGAGCTCGTGCTCCACGCTGCCATGCCTCCGCGGACTTGGATCCGCCTTCCTCCCTTCTTCGCCTCCGCCTTCCAGCAGGTGAGACTCCTGGAGCTGTGGCTGCAGCATGCCGACTGCAGCACTCCTGCAACCGGGGCGGAGGTTGCGATCACCGCCCCGGCCGAGGTCTTCATGTCTCGCGGCTAGGGTGAAATCGCTCGGTGCTGCAGAACGAAGGGCGCCCTCACGATCCACCTGGAGTACGACGGCGCTTCGGTGATGTTCTTCAAGGTCTTCGACGCGAACGGTCGCCGGCTGGAGTGCTACCCCGCGGGAGGCGGCCAGGACCCTGCCACGGCGACGGCCGGGCCCGCCAATCGCCCCTTGGACAGCTCCGCAAGCGACGGGAGCGCCGGAGGATCCAGCGATCCCAGTGAGGTCTTCGCGACGCCGGAGACGAGTGACGACAGCTACGAGCCCGTGAGCCGGCGCCGCTCCCGGAGCAGGGCAGGCTCGCTTGGTCGCCGTCGATCCTGATCTGGATGGGGTTGGCGCCGGCGCCTGCCGACCCACCATTGATGATGGCATCTTTTGTAGGGGCGCGTGTAATTAGCACCTTTTAGGATTCATTCCCTGCGAGGAATCACATTGCGCCCCATAGGGGCTTGTAAGGTGGCTGTGATCCTTGTTGTTAATATGTAACCCTTGCTATGGATTTGTGCGAATCGTGAATTCCATCATAGTTTGGTTCCCCCTTCGCACCTCGCGAGGGCTTGGTGCTCTGCGTCGACAGGTCCCAGTCCCAAGGCGGCGTCAGCCGTCGCTGGTATGCCAGGTCGCGATGCCGTGGTCCAGGCCAGGAGGTGAGCGACCCGGGGTCCGGTAGGAGCCCCTGAGTCGCGATGCTTAGGAGGTCCCCTTTGGCGCCCAAGCAGCCGTCGCTAGGTGAGAAAGGGAAGCAACGTCGCTAGTACGGAGCCGCTTTAGGTGCGGGGGTAGTGCTGCGGTAGCCAACGCTTTGGATGGTGACTTATCTTGAGGATTGGAGATTGCCCTCAACGTGCCGTCGGATCTGGGGGGTAGCTCGAGCGGAGCTGCTTGACGAGATCCTCGCGTGCCCCTTCTCCCTCGCCTCTGCTCCCCTTTCTGCTCTACGTCCTCAGGTCCCAGCCGTCGCTGGTATGCCAGGTCGCGATGCCATGGACAAGGCCTGAGGGTGACGGCTGGAGAGCCAGTAGGAGCCCTGAGTCGCGATGCTCAGGCACCCCCCTTTAACGTGCAAGCGGCTCGCGCGGGCAAGGGCGAAGGGAACGCCGTGAGGGCCTTGGCTAGCGTGGTCCCCCTATGGGCCCTGCGGATTCATCATAAAAAGAGAAGACGGGGTTGCCATAGCAGCGATTAGTTGACTGTTAGTCACTCAGGAGCTCGCCGGTTGGAGCGGGCGAGGTGTGTCGGGGCACCCGTGAGCCAGCGCGGGACTCACGTGGCCCTACCTCTAGGCGGGCTGCGCCTGGCGCTGGGCCGTACCTTGAGATGTGTTCCTGCAAAGTCTGGTTAGATGCCAGCACTCTACGTCCTCGGGTCCCGGCCCTCGAGCTTGTCTCAGCTGTCGCTGGTATGCCAGGTCGCGATGCCGTGGACAAGGCCAGAGGGTGAGGGCTGGAGAGCTAGTAAGAGCCCTGAGTCGCGATGCTCAGGCACCCCCCTTTAACGTGCAAGTGGTCGACATGAAGAAGAAGGGCGCCGCAGACGACATCGAGTAATGATGCATAACTGGAAATAAACGCGGAAGGGATACACCCCGCTGGGTCTAACCCGAGCGGCCTGGGGATGATGCAGCCCGAGGGGCGCCCCCAGCAAAGCAAGCTAGCGACTGAAAAGATAAAAAGGGATACATGCCATAGGGACGGACCCACGCGGCCTGGGAATGACGCAACCCTGGGAGGGCGCTCCCAGCTGAGAATGAAACTTGAAAGATGTCACCTGAAGATGTTGTCGATGCAGTGGCGTTGGTGCAGCAGACTCGGTGGGCTGCGGAAGCTGATCCTCACGAGCCCCCAGGCCCGGGGGCCTCGGGAGGCTCCGGAGGCACTGGTGGCTCCTCGTGAGCAGCCTCCATCTCCGCCAGGGCTGCGGAACGCCTGCCTTCTTGCGCCTCCAAGATGCTCCTCATGATGCGCTGGTACGCCACAGCCACGCTTGGCAGGCCATAAGGCATGCAAACATAGCTGTGGGGTGGTCCTCTGCAGCGCTCCGCATGTGAGGGCCAGAGGCGCTCCGCCGTGGCGATCTGGTTGAGACCTGGTACGTCGACGCAGACGCGCAGCCCACCATCCTCGCCTGGATGGGGAGCCACAGCTGGTGGGCGACGGCAACCCCTCATGATCCTTGACTCCTGTAGCTCTTGTATCACCTTGCTAACAAACTCCTGCTGGTCTGGCCTTCCTTCCCTGGCTTCTTCCCGAGGGAAGCGTGCTTCAAAACATGCCTCCACATGGTCCCCCAGCGCCTCCCTCGTGACCTTGGCGAGGTCGGTGGCCCTCCAGGTGAGAGCCCCCAAGCCCTGCCTAAGGAGGGCGCCGGGCGCGCTTTCCTATGCAATTGAAGGAGGGTCCCCCTGGGCAGACGCGGGCCTTGAAGGGACTGCCTCCTGAGGGTCTGAGCCTGACGTTGTCTTCTTCTTCTTGGGGGTGGTCTCAGGAAGCCTCCTGCTTCCGCGATCTGGGTCTTCTAGTGACGCAGCCTGAAAGGCTCGCTCTAGAGCACACACTGCATCCTTCTCTTGACATAGCACCGTGATGACGTCGCTGCTTCCTGGCATCTTGAGGACGTTGTAGCCATGGTGAGTCACGGCCATGAACTTGGCCAGCGTCGGGTACCCGAGGATGGCGTTGTACGGCAGGCGGATGTGGGCGACGTCAAAGTCGATGAGCTCGGTGCGGTAGTTGTTGTAGGTGCCGAAGGTGACTGGGAGGCGGACCTGCCCGATCGGGACCATGGAACCGTCGGTGACTCCGGAGAAGGGCTTGGTTGGCTGAAGCTGGTCATAGGGCACTTGGAGGCTATTGAACGTTTCCACGGACAAGACATTGAGCCCTGCCCCTCTGTCGATGAGGGTCCTGGTGACCAGAACGTTGCTGATGACTGGGGAACAAAGCATTGGGAGGACTCCGGCTGTGGCTGCGTAGCTGAACGTGATGGTGTAGGCCGACCACCTGAGGGGACGCGTTGCTTCAAGCTTGGGGAGGACTGCATTCACTTCGCGAGCAAACTGCTTGATGATACGTTGGGAGGCTGGGGCTTGAGCTCCGCCCAGGATGCAGGCGATGGCGCGAGGCTCCTGGAAGCCGCCAGCCCCCTCGTCTTGGTGGCGGTCTTCATTCCTTCTCGGCTGAGGCGGCAACGGCGGCAGGCCTGGGTTGCCATGAGGGCGATCCTCACGAGGCTGATCCCTCCAGCCCCCCTCGCGAGGCGGGTCGAGCCAGCGGTCCTCGCGAGGTTGGTCACGCCAGCCTGGACGTGGGCCACGGTCTTCCCAGCGTCCCGGGTTCCTTCCTCCTCCTCGGTCGTAGCCCCGGTCAGCACGGTCAGGGCGTCGGCCGACTCTTCCTTCTCGCACGGCGCGGAGTTCTTGGCATTCATTGGTGTTGTGGGTGTGGAGGTCGTGGTACGCACAGTACCGGCTGCCCCTGGAGGATTCAGGCAGATCCTTGCCTCGCTTGGTGTCTGATTCTGCCGCGAGCACGGCAGCCCTCTTGCGCTTCACGTCCTTGGCCTTGGGCTTCTTCTCTTCTGGGTCTGCGGCGGGCAGCTCGAGGAGGGAGAGGCGTCCCTCCTTAGCTCTGGCGCACTTGGTCGCCAGGTTGAATAGCTCCAGGGAGGTGCAGAGGTCTTCATGCATCGCCAGCTCCTCCTTCATCTTGACGTCGCGCACGCCATCGGAGAAGGCCGAAATGATGGCTTCTTCGGACACCCTGGGGATCTTGAGGCGCACGCTGTTGAAGGGCTGGATTACTTCTGCAGGGTCTCCCCATGTTGCTGCTTGATGCGGCGCATGTCGCTCACGGCGGGAGGTCGGTCTCGGGTACCTTGGAAGTTGGCGATGAAGCGGGTACGCATCTGGTCCCAGGAGGAGATCGTGCCTGGGGCCAGGTTCAGGAGCCAAGTGCGAGCACCTTCCTTCAGCTCCATGGGGAACCAGTTCGCCATGACCTTCTAGTCCCCGCTGGCAGCTTCGATTCCCAGCTCGTAGAGCTGGAGGAACTCCGTGGGATCAGTGGTGCCGTCGTAGCGAGGAGGCAGGTCCGGCTTGAACTTGCCGGGCCACGCGACGCTACGCAACTCAGGGGTGTAGGCGCGGCAGCCAGCGGTGGTCGCGGGAGGTTTCGGTTGAGGGAGAGCTTGGCCTTGTGGGTCCCCTTGCGCCGCAGCTGGGAGCAGCGCGGGGTCTTTACGTGCCGGAGCTGGAGCAGGCTCTCGGCGAGCCGGGGCCGGGAGCGCCCGGGCGGCCTCTTGCGGTCGCGGGACTTCTTGGCAGCTCCATTCCTGCTGGGCCGGCGCATGACGGAGCGGGTTCCGCCCAGGAGCTGCGCGCCTTGGGGCCACGGCATCCTCTTGGAAAGGTGGCGGCTGGAACGCCCCCGGGGCTTCATTGCCCATGCGGGCCGGAGTGCGGCGCAGTGGTGCGGAAGGCGCGGGGGAGCCCCCTTCGGCGCGGACGAGCTCGGCGACGCGGTCGAGCCACTCCTCGTAGACGTCGTCGACGGGGCGGTAGAGCAGGAGCTCGTTCGCCACGATGAGCGCAACTCGAGCCTCCAAGGGCGCGCGCAGCGCGTGCGACGAAGAACCGGCTGGGGTGAGCGACGGAGTGGCCGTGCGGCCATCCCGCCGCACGGACGGGTGTTGAGAGGACGCTTGCTGCTCGTTCCCCGCCGGGCCGGTGGCGGCATTGACGGCGGGCGACGGGGAACGACGAGGACGCCCGCCGACGGGGGCCGTCTGGACGGCGCGGGAAGCGATGGCGGCCCGGCGCTCGGCGCGGGCCCGAAGAGCGTCAGACATGGATGCGGTGGTCGGAGGAGAGCGGAGCGGTGGAAGACGGATTCCGGCGCACCCCTACCTGGCGCGCCAAATGTCGGATTCTGGGTTCCGGCAGACCCTTAAGGTTCGAACTCTGGGGTGCGCACGAAGATCGTGCCCTCTACCTCTCCGTCTCGTAAGGGTCTAAACTACTGCAAGAACAACACAAGAGACACAGGGTTTATACTGGTTCGGGCCACCATTGTGGTGTAATACCCTACTCCAGTGTGGTGTGGTGGATTGCCTCTTAGGCTGATGAGGAAGAACAGTACAAAGAAGAACGACCTCGCGAGGGTCCGTTCTTGGCTAGGGGATGAACTGCTAGGGGGAGTTCGATCGCCCTTCTCTCTCTCTCTCTCTACTTGCTCTAGGTCCTGAATCAGGTTGGATTCTAGATGCCTCTCTCTTGTTCCCCCCCTCTACTCTATGGTGGCTGGTCCTATTTATAGGCAAAGGCCCTGGGCCTCTTCCCAAATATTGAGCGGGAAGGGCACCAACAATTGGCCAATTTGAAGGGGAACATCTGGTACACTTATCCTGACTAAAGTTGGTCTTCGCCTGCCAAAGGCTCTGGTGATGACGCCGGCTTGGGCTCCACAGTGACTTCCTCCTTGTCGTGGAGCTGGTCTTGGTCTCGTTGCACCGAAATGGGTGCCTTTGCTTGATCCTCTCGCCTGCGCTTGCCCCCTTTGCACCGAAGAGGAAACTGGAGGACACTGCGCGGGCTGGCGCCCGCCTGGTGCCCTTGGTCGTCATGGCTTGCGTCACGGGCACCTCATGAGGTACCCCTTGATCTCTCCGCCTCCTCGCGAGCCAACCTAGGGAGGCCGTGCTGGAGGAAGCTCCGTGTCGTCCGCCTCGCGAGGCTTGGCCCCTCGCGAGGGTCTTGAGCCTTGTGTTGATGAAGATGGGCCACGCTGGGCCCCCACTCGAGCCACGCCGCAGGCCGCAGGCAGGCAAGTCTGGGGACCCCCGTTCCCAGAACGCCGACATCCATCCAAACTATGGAGCAGTTCCTTGCCGTGGACAAGTACCAAGTGGTCGACTTCGACCTCGAGTACACCATTGGTTGTGCCAGGCACGATCAGAAGGTTGCTGTCACCCAATTGTGCGTGCGACATGACGTCCTCGTCTACCATTTCCACCTTGCCACAAGGCCTTGCGAGCGTTTCTCCAGGTTTATCAAGAGCTCCGACTACATTTTCGCTACGGTGGACACCACCAACGATCTAAAAGCGCTCAAGGTTTCGGACTTGAAATGTCCGAATCTTGTCAACATCCAGCACTGATACGTCCATTTTGCATCATACTTTTATATCGATATTTATCGCATTATGGGCTGTTATTACACGTTATGTCACAATACTTATGCCCATTCTCTCTTATTTTACAAGGTTTACATGAAGAGGGAGAATGCCAGCAGCTGGAATTCTAGGCTAGAAAAGGAGCAAATTTTAGAGACCTATTCTGCACAGCTCCAAAAGTCCTGAAACTTCACAGAAGTCATTTTTGGACTTAATAAAAAATACTGAGCGAAGAAAGTACCAGAGGGGGCCTGTCAGTGTCAAAACCGGCGGATCTCGGGTAGGGGGTCCCAAACTGTGCGTCAAGGCCAGATGGTAACAGGAGACAAGGGACACGATGTTTACCCAGGTTCGGGCCCTCTTGATGGAGGTAAAACCCTACTCCTGCTTGATTAATATTGATGATATGGGTAGTACAAGAGTAGATCTACCACGAGATCAAGGAGGCTAAACCCTAGAAGCTAGCCTATGGTATGGTTGTGTATGATGATGATCCTTCCTACGGACTACAACCCTCCGGTTTATATAGACACCGGATAGGGTTAGGGTTACACGGAGTCGGTTACATTGGTAGGAGATCTTGAGTATCCGCATCGCCTAGCTTGCCTTCCACGCCAAGGAAAGTCCCATCCGGACACGAGACGAAGTCTTCAATCTTGTATCTTCATAGTCCAGGAGTCCCGCGAAGGTATAGTCCGGCTACCCGAACACCCCCTAATCCAGGACTCCCTCAGTAGCCCCTGAACCAGGCTTCAATGATGACGAGTCCGGCGCGCAGATTGTCTTCGGCATTGCAAGGCGGGTTCCTCCTCCAAGTCCCTCATAGAAGATTGCAAACACCAAAAATAGTGTTCGGCTCTGCAAAAATAAGTTTCCACATATTGCCATAGAGAGAATAATATTAACACAAATCAAATCTGATGACGTACTCCGCAGTGCGTCAACACACTGCGGCCAAGCTCTTTATACAAATTGTTTTTACTTTTCCACCTCAGCGCGTTTAGCGAGGCGGTTTCCTTGGCACGTCTTGTCAAAGCAGAGATCGTGTGCCCCTTTTAACAGGATTCTCATCAATACGGACGTGGGTAACCCAATCGTGCCCGTTAGCATGTTCCCTTAATTAAAGGTGAGTCCAAAACGGTTACGGTGAGGGCTCTTGGTATTCAGCCTCTTATAAAGAGACCAAGGCCTCGCTCCTTTTCTTAATCTCAAACGAGTTCGCCTGTCGCCTCGAGTTCCAACATCCCCAGCTTCAGATTCCAGGCGCTTCGGACTTTCGACAATGTCTGGTTCTGACCTGCAAGGCCGATGGATGCCTTCCTCCATCACGGAGGAGGACGTATTAAGGTTGAGGGAGGCTAAGTTCCTGACCAGTGAGATTTCGCATAGGTTGCCTGCTCAAGCACAGGTTATTCCCAGTCCCCAGCCCGGCGAGAGCGTGGTGTTCATGTCTCACTTCCTCCGAGGGTTAGGCTTCCCCATGGATTCCTTTGTGAGGGGACTGTTGTTTTATTACGGGCTGGATTTTCATGACTTAGCTCCGGAGTCCATCCTCCATATCTCCTCATTTATCGTAGTGTGCGAAGCATTCCTCCATGTTACCCCTCACTTCGGATTATGGCTCCAGACCTTCAAAGTGGAGCCGAAGATGATCGAGGGGCGACACGCAGAGTGCGGAGGCGCTGTCATAAGAAGAAATGCCGATGCTCCATGGCCTGAGGGCTCTTTTCAAGAGGAGCTTAGCTTGTGGCAACGAGAGTGGTTTTATATCACCGCTCCTCGGGGCACCACATGGGTGGCGCCTCCTGCCTTTCGCTCGGGTCCCCCACCACAGCGAGCGTCGTGGATCAACATAGGGTTAGATTGGTGTTTGCCCAAAGACGTACCCTTGCTGCAGGGCCGCATTAAGGGTCTCTTGAAAGGAGACCTCAACCTGGTCATGGTGACACAAGTCATGCTGATTCGTTGGACACTGCCCGGCAAACGTCGCCCCCTTCGCCTATGGGAGTTCAATCCAGAGGGACCACGAGCTCTCCGGGATTTTATGAGCGCGACGCCCGCGGAGATGTATAAACTGTTCTTCGGATCACAAGAAGTGTGTCCGGATTTGACCGAGGACGCAGGCCTAAGCCGCAATCGCCCGGATACTCAAGTAAGTAACCTTGTGCCCGGACCTTCTATCCGCATAATTAACGTGCCCTTAACAGAGCTCCCCTTTTAAACAGGAGTGGATAGCTAAGGCGAAGCTGATCAGGTGTCCAGCTCCCCTTCCCGAAACCAGGCCGGATCCCGTGCTAGTCAGGATGCTGGAGGTAGCGCCTTTGGAGGGAAGCAAGAGGGAGGACAAGGAAACTACGGCCTCCTCGAAGGAGGCTGTTCCGAAGGGAGGAACCGACGATTCCTCTCCTAGGGAAAAGAAGAGAGCCGCCTCTGACGATCTGAAGACCGTGGTCTCGAAGCGGGGGAAAAGATCCTCGTTAGAGGTCCGGCGCCGGGGAGCTCCTCGGTCGGACTGCGTACTCAAGGGGATCAGTCCTCCAGCGAGCCGTAAGTAGAGAAAGATTTTCCTTTCGAGGGATGAGAGAAATCCATGATGTATATCTGAGAATTTTAACCGAATTCTTACCTTGTAGTTTGGACCTCAGCCCTTTTCAGCAGAGCTCGTCTTCGGGGGATCTTCTTCCGGAGATGATGGTGAGCGGGACGCCTCCTTCTGCTGGACCGCCTAGCGAGGCGGGCGACCCTGAGGTGTTGTCACAGAGGGTTTCTCCGAATTCGGCAGGGGCGGAAGATAGCGATGGGGCCCCCTGAAGTTCTCCGCGTTCGGCCTTCGAAAGAGACCATGGGACGAGTCCGACACCATCTGGTGCTTGGCCTGAGGAGCTGAAGGTTCTGCTAGGGCGAGCTTCTATTTCAGAGGAGCACCATGCATTAATGGGCATGGTGATTGAAAGGATTTCGTCCACGGAAAGCGGACTGCATGAGGCCGTCGAAAGTTTATTGACGGGTTTTGAGGTACATTGGATAATGTATACTTTTGTTAATTGCGTGTAAATAAGATGCGCCCTATGTAGATAGTAGCCCCTGAGACTCTGCATGTCGTCAAGAAATGACGGCACGCGGAGGATCATAATCCCAGGTCTAAAATTTCGCCTTTTAATATAGGCTGCATGGTGTCCGGAATCAATCTGAACTGCTGGTTTTGCCGAACTAAAGCGGCAACTGGACGTGGCAGATGCCGACATCGCGCTTGTCAACAAGCGGTTGGATGAGGCTCAAGGTATGTGATTCCTTGGGCAACATTAGGTAAGAAAAGTTTTATGCCAGCGTCTTACGATATGTGTGCTTTTACGCAGATGGTGCGGCCGCCGTGGAGAGTCTTAGGGCGGAACTTGCCCGAGCTAAAGATGAAGCCAGGAGAAGTGATGCGGTTGCCAAGAAGGCCCTTGAAGAGCTGAGAGCCGAACAGGCTTCTCATTGCCGAAGCAAGGAAGAGATGGCCACTATGGCCGAAAAGTTAAAGAGCACTTCAGACCGTTGCATACTTCTTGAGAAAGAAGACCAGGCGAGACAGGCGGTCCTAGAAAAGGCCGTTGCTGATGCCAAGGATGCGCGCTCTGCAATGAGAGCTGCGAAGTAGGAGCTGCGTCAGGCCGAACAGATTGTGGCCGGAAAGCCCTTCATGCTGCGCAGAAAATTTTGCGATCCGAAGTTTGCTCCGTTGGACCGGATGTGGAGTGTGGAGGACACCTATCTGGATTTGGCAGCGAGTGCTGCTGATGCAACCGAACACTTCCGAGATCTGGAAGATCGTGAAGTGGAAAAACTGTTCTGGTCACAATTTCATAATCCAGAGCGTCCACTAGCAGTGGACGATCGTTTGGCTCAATGGGTCGAACTTAATAGGTTGTCCGGACTCGCCATGAAGTATGTCATGGGTCATCTGTGGCCGGGGAGGTCGGAGCCAAAGAGTTATTTTAGTTTGGTGCAGCAATTCCTTGACGCAGTGCCGCGCATTAATGCAATGAAGAGGTCGGCGTGTATAGAGGGTGCAAGGATGGCTCTTGCCCGTGTCAAGACATACTGGGCAGAGATGGAGACCACTGTTATTGCGTCCCGAGATTCGGAGAAAAGCCGAGTATCCTCCGAGCACTATTTTCAGGAAGTCCTTGAAGGCGCTCGTGTAATAGAGTCGCAGTGCTCGAAGGATGCTATGTTATTATAGCATATGTAATGATGAAGTAATATCTTTATAAACTGTAGTGGCCTTTTTATACTTGTGCCTTCAAGTATTGTGAACACCTCCTGTGCGGCCGTTTAAAATATATGTATAAAATCTGAAAGATTGCAGTCGTTGGCTTCAACCCCCACGCACATAGTGCGGGGGTGCTCGCAGAAGACGCATTTTCACACTTAACCCAACATCTTGGTCCCACAAAGGAGGTGATAGCGCAGCGGGCCAGGCAACCGGACTATAATGCTTTAACACTTTCACTTAGCCATAGGAGCTTGACAGTGGGACTATTTAGGTAGCCCATTGGTGGCGACTGCGCTCACCCGAGTTCGGGGCGCGTATGTGCCTGACCGGGAAGTGGCCCTTCGTTAACGCGGAGGAATCCGATAGATTCCAATAGGTCATCGAGTGGCTGACCAGTCTCACACTACATCATGACAGTCAATTTTCGGCTTTCTCTACTGAGGTGCTCGCCCGGCCGAACCGGGGCACAATCGCAGTAGTTCTCCTGGTGCTACCTTAGCCGATAGAGCGGAACGTAAGGTAGCCGAACTCAGGAGCCGGGCAACCCAACATTTGACCAAAGACATGATTCGGAGCTGATGCATATAATGCCAAAACTCGCGACGCCGAACACTCCCTAGGGTGTTCGGTCTTTATGAGTGTGGGCTAAACAACACTCTTTGCTAAAAAAGCCCCTAGTGTCCAGGTACGTGCAAAATATTCTGACGTGGCCACATGCCAAGACGCCAGCCTCCTCCTTGGTAATGTAGGAAAGAACCAGGGGATGTATTGCAACAAGAGACAGTAAAAAAGGTTTACGCAGGGTCTTAATCTGAAAAGAATCCTTTAGGACGGGTCCCTACTGCACGTCTGCGCCTGTGTCTCCGTTGTGCCGTATCCTGGACGGGCGCCGCACGACGTTCATCTGTAAAAGAGAGGAACTAAACTAAAAACGGTCGTGCCGAACAAAAGGTTTTAAAATAAATGAAATATAAAGTAAAATGTAAAATTGAGCTTTATTGTCTCTGCGTATAGCCCCTACTACGGGGGTATATGGCCTCTAAGCCTGCGTTGATGATGGACTTGTGCCGAACTCGTCTATTCCGGGTCCATGGCCTTTAATGACCTATGTCGAAAAGTTTTTTGGCTGGTGAGGCCATTTTATTGTGCGGCTGTCTAAGCGGCCGCACAGTCCTCCGCGTGGGAGAGGCGCACTTTAGTGCGTCCCCTTCAAAGAGATGATGCCTCGTGGACCGGGCATCTTAAGCGTGAGAGATGCATAGTGCGGTATTGCATTAAAGCGAGCGAAAGCTTCGCGTCCCCGTAGTGCTTGATAGCGACTTGAAAACAGGACGACCTGGAAGGTCAGCTTTTGACAACAGAAGTTATCGGCAGAGCCGAATATAACTTCGAGCCGGAGAAAAGCCATACAATGGGTGTCCGGACCAGGTGCTACCCCTTGAAAGGAGGTTTTGCTGCGGCGGATTCTTGCTGGGTTTATCCCCAAGTGATGGATTGTATCCTGATATATCAGGTTTAGTCCACTGTCGCCTTCCATAAGGACATTTGTAAACTGGAATCCGCCAATTATTGGGTCGAGTATCAGGGCAGTCCAGCCTGCGTTTTTGACATTTCTAGAATAATCTAGTTGATCGAAAGTGATTGGTTTTAATAACCAGTGGCGGGACCCATTGGGGATAGGTCGTATTGTGCGTACCTTTATGGGTGCCATACATTTTGTTACGTGAAGTAAGTTCACTGTTTTTACTTCTTGTGGGAAGTTCTTTTGTTTCCTGGTGCTCTGCTTCTCGGGTTCTTCCTCGTCTTTGCTTGGTGTATCAAGCCCCTTGTGTTCGGCATTGAGTCTTTAGGATTGTTTAAAAACCCAACAATCTCTGTGGGTATGGTTAGCAGGCTTCCCCGGAGTACTGTGTATCTGACATATCCTGTACAGGATTCTGTTTGAGTTGGACGGATCATCCCTATTATCCTGGAGGGGTGGCTTTGTCTGATTTTGTCGCGAACCTTTGAATCCGGCATTGACTGCCGTGCTCTTCGGACTTTTTTCTTTAGTTCGGCTACGATCCTTGTTGCGTCGCGGTTTTCAGTTTCCATCCTTGATTTCGGATGTACTTGGGTCGCTGGGGTTGCATCTTGCCAACCAGCTGTCCTCTCCTGCGCAAAAGCGGGTCATGAGGCTTGTGAGTGCGGCCATTGTTCTTGGCTTTTCCTGGCCGAGGTGTCTGGCGAGCCATTCGTCTCGGACATTATGCCTGAAAGCTGCTAGGGCTTCGGCGTCCGGACAGTCGACTATCTGATTCTTTTTAGTAAGGAATCTATTCCAGAACTGCCGAGCTGATTCTCCGGGCTGTTGAGTTATGTGACTGAGATCGTCTGCATCCGGAGGGCGGACATTGGACCCTTGAAAATTTGCTCGGAAGGCATCCTCGAGCTCTTCCCAACTTCCAATTGTGTTTTCGGGAAGGCTTTTAAGCCAGTGCCAGGCTGGCCCTTTAAGCTTAAGGGGTAAGTATTTGATGGCATGGAGATCATCTCCTCTAGCCATATGTATGTGGAGGATATAATCCTCGATCCAGACTCCGGGGTCTGTTGTTCCATCATACGCCTCTATGTTGACGGGTTTGAATCCCTCTGGAAATTCATAGTCCAGAACCTCATCGGTGAAGCATAGGGGGTGTGCGGCACCCCTGTATTTGGGTGTGTCGTATTCTGATGATGGCTTTTTTGCATTGCTCGCAGGAGCTTGCTTTCTTGGCCCATAAATGGACTTGGCTGGGCCATGATGCGACTCCTTAGGTGGGTCACATACCGATTTGAGTGCGATGCCACTTGCCGCCTTATTGGGTCGTCTATCCGACCGTATGGCTTTTTTGTTTTTTGAGTGCGAGGGCTCTAGGGCCTCTTCGTCGAATTCGGGCAGGAGCTTTCTCTATGGATAGCTTTTAGTACGGCGACCATCACCGTATCTGTCTGCGGTGTTGATTACTTTGTTCCATTTAATACAGAGTGCATCTTCCACCGTCTTTAGCTTCCGCTTCTGCTTTTTCAGGCTTCGTGCAGTTGCAACGAGCCTCTTGTGGAGACTTTTCTGCTCCATGGACTTATCCGGCGTAAAGTTGTCCGTAATGCCGTTTTCGCCTGGGGAGGGAGTTTCCGTTTCTATATCCGTGTTGCCCTGTTCGGACGGCTGCTCTAAGGCTTGCTCGTCGCCGACCGGCTTGTCCTGCTCTATGGCTGGGTTTTTATCGAGGCGGGGCTTGGGTCGGCGTTTATGCCGACACTTTGATTGCTTTCCGGGGGGTCTATCTCCCGTTCCATCCCCTTTGTCCTCGTTGTCGTTTCCCTTAGGGTATCTACCATGCACACATCATGAGATGCGGTGGATTTCCAGTGCCCTATGAGCGTTGGTTCATCGGTATCTCCTGCATCGTCATCCATGCTGTCGATGTCTGCGGAGTCAAAGTTGAGCACGTCGTTTAGGCTGTCGACGGTGGCTAAAAAGTGGGTGGTGGGTGGGCTTTGAATTTCCTCATCGTCCGTATCCCATCCTCGCTGACCGTAATTCGGCCAGGGCTCTCCTGATACAGAGAGAGACTTGAGATAATTCAAGATGTTGCCAAGAGGCGAGTGCTGAAAGATGTCCGCGGCGGTGAACTCCATTATGGGTGCCCAATCGGATTCGATTCGCAGGGGCACGGGGGGTTCGGAGTCCGGATAGGAGTCCGGGCC
The DNA here is from genome assembly GCA_032464435.1 of Aegilops umbellulata. NCBI lineage: Eukaryota > Viridiplantae > Streptophyta > Magnoliopsida > Poales > Poaceae > Aegilops > Aegilops umbellulata. The sequence continues at coordinate 364,021,196 of CP136054.1, read as the reverse complement.
CTCGGAGTCACGGGCCGTGCGGAGTGCGGGGCGGGCGTTCGGCTCAATTGCCTTTGAGATCGCAGCCCCCGAGGTGACGTCCAACCGCTCATCCTCGACAGGTGTAATAGGCTCAGAGTCTAAGGTCGGAACCGACACATGTGCGGCCTCCAGGACACTGTTCGGAGGCAGAGCTAGATCATGCCCCTCGAGGTAGTGCGGCGCGCTTGGCTGTGGCTCAAACCCGTCGAAGATCAAGTCTCCGCGGATATCAGCCATGTAGTTTAAGCTTCCAAACCTGACTTGATGGCCAGGGGCGTAGCTTTCGATCTGCTCTAGATGACCAAGCGAATTGGCCCGCAGAGCGACGCCGCCGAAGACGAAGATCTGTCCGGGGAGAAAAGTCTCACCCTGGACCTCATCGTTGTTGATGATCAGAGGAGCCATCGGGCCTAAAGGTGACGACACAGAGGAACTCTCAATGAAAGCACCAATGTCGGTGTCAAAACCGGCGGATCTCGGGTAGGGGGTCCCGAACTGTGCGTCAAGGCCGAATGGTAACAGGAGACAAGGGACACGATGTATACCCAGGTTCGGGCCCTCTCTATGGAGGTAAAACCCTACTCCTGCTTGATTAATATTGATGATATGGGTAGTACAAGAGTAGATCTACCACGAGATCAAGGAGGCTAAACCCTAGAAGCTAGCCTATGGTATGGTTGTGTATGATGATGATCCTTCCTACGGACTACAACCCTCCGGTTTATATAGACACCGGATAGGGTTAGGGTTACACAGAGTCGGTTACATTGGTACGAGATCTTGAGTATCCGCATCGCCTAGCTTGCCTTCCACGCCAAGGAAAGTCCCATCCGGACACGAGACGAAGTCTTCAATCTTGTATCTTCATAGTCCAGGAGTCCGGCGAAGGTATAGTCCGGCTACCCGAACACCCCCTAATCCAGGACTCCCTCAAGGCCCACACCCTGGCCACGAGGGTGGGGGCGCGCCCTACCCCCTGGGCGCGCCCCCTGCCTCATGGGCCCCCTGGCCGGCCTCCGGTGCCCATCTTCTGCTATATTAAGTCTTTTACCCTGATCCTCTCATCGGGAGGAGTTCAATCTCCATCAACATCTTCACCAGCACCATCTCCTCTAAAACTCTAGTTCATCTCTTGTATCCAATCTTTGTCCCAAAGCCTCAGATTGGTACCTGTGGGTTGCTAGTAGTGTTGATTACTCCTTGTAGTTGATGCTAGTTGGTTTATTTGGTGGAAGATCATATGTTCAGATCCTTTATGCATATTAATACCCCTATGATTATGAACATGAATATGATTTGGGAGTAGTTACGTTTGTTCCTGAGGACATGGGAGAAGTCTTACTATAAGTAGTCATGTGAATTTGGTATTCGTTCGATATTTTGATGAGATGTATGTTGTCTTTCCTCTAGTGGTGTTATTTGAACGTCAATTACATGACACTTCACCATTGTTTGGGCCTAGAGGAAGGCATTGGGAAGTAATAAGTAGATGATGGGTTGCTAGAGTGACAGAAGCTTAAACCCTAGTTTATGCGTTGCTTCGTAAGGGGCTGATTTGGATCCATATGTTTCATGCTATGGTTAGGTTTACCTTAATACTTCTTTTGTAGTTGCGGATGCTTGCAATAGGGGTTAATCATAAGTGGGATGCTTGTCCAAGAAAGGGCAGCACCCAATCACCGGTCCACCCACATACCAAATTATCAAAGTAATGAACGCGAATCATATGAGCGTGATGAAAACTAGCTTGACGATAATTCCCATGTGTCCTTAGGAGCGCTTTTCTCTATATAAGAGTTTGCCCAGGCTTGTCCTTTGCTACAAAAAGGATTGGGACATCTTGCTGCACCTTGTTTACTTTCATTACTTGTTACCCATTACAAATTACCTTATCACAAAACTATCTGTTACTGATAATTTCAGTGCTTGCAGAGAATACCTCACTGAAAACCGCTTATCATTTCCTTCTGCTCCTCGTTGGGTTCGACACTCTCACTTATCAAAAGGACTACGATAGATCCCCTATACTTGTGGGTCATCAATACTCTTTTCTGGCGCCGTTGCCGGGGAGTGAAGCGCCTTTGGTAGGTGGAATTTGTTGAGGAAAAATTTATATAGCGTGCTGAAATTTACTGTCACTTGTTACTATGGAACATAATCCTTTGAGGGGCTTGTTTGAGGTATCTTCACCCCGACCAGTATAGTAAAGAGTTGCTCCTCAACCTACTAAACCTACCGAAAATGTTTACTTTGAAATTCCTTCGGGTATGATAGAGAAACTGCTAGCTAATCCTTTTACAGGAGATGGAACATTACATCCCGATTTGCACCTAATCTATGTGGATGAAGTTTGTGGATTATTTAAGCTTGCAAGTATGCCCGAGGATGTTATCAAGAATAAGGTCTTCCCTTTATCTTTGAAGGGCGAGGTATTGACATGGTTTAGGCTATGTGATGATATGGGATCATGGAACTACAACCGATTGAAATTGGAATTTCATCAGAAATTTTATCCTATGCATCTGGTTCATCGTGATCGCAATTATATATATAATTTTTGGCCTTGCGAAGGAGAAAGCATTGCTCAAGCTTGGGGGAGGCTTAAGTTAATGTTATATTCATGCCCCAATCACGAGCTCACAAGAGAAATGATAATTCAAAAAATTTATGCTCGACTTTCTCTCAATAATCGCTCCATGCTCGATACTTCTTGTACTGGCTCTTTTATGATGAAGACTACTGAATTCAAATGGGATTTATTGGAAAGAATTAAGCACAACTCTGAAGATTGGGATCTCGGCGAAGGTAAGGAGTCAGGTATAACACCTAAGTTTGATTGTGTTAAATCTTTTATGGATACCGATGTTTTCCGTCAAATTAGCACTAAATATGGACTTGACTCTGACATAGTAGCTTCTTTCTGTGAATTATTTGCTACTCATGTTGATCTCCTTAAGGAGAAGTGGTTTAATTATAGTCCTCCCATTGAAGTAAAAGTGGTTGCACCTATTAAAGTTGAAGAAAAGACTATCACTTATAATGATCCTATTGTTCCTACTACTTATATTTAGAAACCACCTTTCCCTATTAGAATAAAGGATCATGCTGAAGCTTCAACCGTGGTCAACGAAAGTAATATTAAGACACCCAAACCCCCTGAGCAAATTAAAGTTGAACCTAGTATTGCTATGGTTAAATATCTCTTGGCTGATAATACTGATGGGCATGTTATTTACTTATGTGAGGAAACTGCTAGAATTGCCAGACCTGATACTAAAAATAAACAAAGACCTGTGCTACCTCTTGAGCATTGCGTTGGTTTTCCCTTGAAGAGGAAAGGGTGATGCAATAAAGTAGCATAAGTATTTCCCTCAGTTTTTTAGAACCAAGGTATCAATCCAGTAGGAGACCACACTCGAGTCCCACACACCTACATAAACAAATAAGAACCTCGCAACAAACACGATAAAGGGGTTGTCAATCCCTTCACGGTCACTTACGAGAGTGAGATCTGGTAGATATTATAAGATAATATTTTTGGTATTTTTATGATAAAGAGTAAAAGTAAAGATTGCAAAATAAGCAAAGATAGAAATAGCTTGCTGACGGAAGATTAATATGATGGAAAATAGACCCGGGGGCCATAGGTTTCACTAGTGGCTTCTCTCAAGATAGCATAAGTATTACGGTGGGTAAATGAATTACTGTCGAGCAATTGAAAGAATTGTGCATAGTTATGAGAATATCTAGGTATGATCATGTATATAGGCATCACGTCCGTGACAAGTAGACCGACTCCTGCCTGCATCTACTACTATTACTCCACACATAAACCGCTATCCAGCATGCATCTAGACTATTAAGTTCATAAGAACAGAGTAACGCTTTAAGCAAGATGACATGATGCAGAGGGATAAACTCATGCAATATGATATAAACCCCATCTTTTTATCCTCTATGGCAACAATACAATACGTGTCGTTTCCCCTGCTGTCACTGGGATCGAGCACCGCAAGATTGAACCCAAAGCTAAGCACTTCTCCCATTGCAAGAAAGATCAATCTAGTAGGCCAAACCAAACTGATAATTCGAAGAGACTTGCAAAGATAACCAATCATACATAGAGGAGATCCAAATATTGTTCATAGATAAACTTGATCATAAACCCACAATTCATCGGATGTCGACAAACACACCGCAAAAGAAGAGTTACATCAAATAGATCTCCAAGAGAATCGAGGAGAACTTTGTATTGAGATCAAAAGAGAAAGAAGAAGTCATCTAGATAATAACTATGGACCCGAAGGTCTGAAGTAAACTATTCACACATCATCGGAGAGGCTATGGTGTTGATTTAGAAGCCCTTCGTGATCAATGCCCCCTCTGGCGAAGTGCCGGAAAAGGCCCCAAGAGGGGAACTCACTGGTACAGAAGGTTGGGGCGGTGGAAATAGGGTTTTGGCTCCTGTTTCGATGGTTTGGGGGTACGTAGGTATATATAGGAGGAAGAAGTAGGTCGATGGAGCTACAAGAGGCCCACAAGGGTGGAGGGCGCGCCCAGGGGGTAGGCGCGCCCCCTGCCTCGTGGCCTCCTTGTTCGTTTCTTGACGTCCATTCCAAGTCCTTGGATCACGTTTGTTCCAAAAATCACGTTCCCGAAGGTTTCATTCCGTTTGGACTCTGTTTGATATCCTTTTCCTTCGAAACACTGAAAGAGGCAAAAAAACAGCAATTTGGGCTGGGCCTCTGGTTAATAGGTTAGTCCCAAAAATAATATATAAGTGTATAATAAAGCCCATTAAACATCCAAAACAGAATATATATTAGCATGGAACAATAAAAAATTATAGATATGTTGGAGACGTACCAAGCATCCTCAAGCTTAATTCCCGCTCGCCCTCGAGTAGGTAAATGATAAAAACAAAATTTTTGATCTGGAATGCAACTTGGCATAATTTCAATGTAACTCTCTTATTTGTGGCATGAATATTCATATCCGAAAGCTTCAAGATAAAAGTTTAATATTGACATAAAAGTAATAATACTTCAAGCATACTAACTAAGCAATTATGTCTTCTCAAAATAACATGGCCAAAGAAAGTTCATCCCTACAAAATCATATAGTTTGGTCATGCTCCATTTTCGTCACACAAGAATGCTCTCATCATGAACAACCCCAATGACAAGCCAAGCAATTGTTTCATACTTTAGTAATCTCAAACTTTTTTCAACTTTCACGCAATATATGAGCGTGAGCCATGGATATAACACTATGGGTGGAATAGAATATGATGATGGGGGTTATGTGGAGGAGACAAAAAAGTATAAAGTCTCACATTGACGCGGCTAATCAACGAGCTAGGGAGATGCCCATCGGTTGATGTCAATGCAAGGAGTAGGGATTGCCATGCAATGGATGCACTAGAGCTATAAATGCATGAAAGCTCAACAAAAGAAACTATGTGGGTGTGCATCCAACTTGCTTGCCCACAAAGACCTAGGGCATTTGAGCAAGCCCATTGTTGGAATGTACAAGCCAAGTTCTATAATGAAAAATTCCTACTAGTATATGAAAGTGACAAAATAAGAGACTCTCTATCATAAAGATCATGGTGCTACTTTGAAGCACAAGTGTGGAAAAAAGGATAGTAGCATTGTCCCCTTTTTTTATTTGGCCTTTCCTTTTTTTATCTGGCCTTTCTCTTTTTTTATATTTGGGACAATGCTCTATGAATGATGATCATCACACTCCTATTTATTTACATCTCAATGATTACAACTCGATACTTAGAACAAAGTATGACTCTATATGATCGCCTCCGGCGGTGTACCGGGATGGGCAATGAATCAAGAGTGACATGTATGAAATAATATGCATGGTGGCTTTGCCACAAATACGATGTCAATACATGATCATGCAAGGCAATATGACAATGATGAAACGTGTCATGATAAACGGAACGGTGGAAAGTTACATGGCAATATATCTCGGAATGGCTATGGCAATGCCATAATAGGTAAGTATGGTGGCTGTTTTGAGGAAGATATAAGGAGGTTTATGTGTGATAGAGCATATCATATCACGGGGTTTGGATGCACCGACGAAGTTTGCACCAACTCTCTAGGTGAGAAAGGGCAATGCACGGTACCGAAGAGGCTAGCAATGTTGGAAAGGTGAGAGTGTGTATAATCCACATACTCAACATTAGTCATAAAGAACTCACATACTTATTGCAAAAATCTACAAGTCATCAAAAACCAAGCACTATTCACATGCTCCTAGGGGGATAGATTGGTAGGAAAAGACCATCACTCGTCCCCGACCGCCACTCATAAGGAGGACAATCAAAGAACACCTCCTGTTTCAAATTTGTTACATAACATTTACCATACGTGCATGCTACGGAACTTGCAAACTTCAACAAAAGTATTTCTCAAATTCACAATTACTCAACTAGCACAACTTTAATATTACTACCTCCATATCTCAAAACAATCATCAAGTATCAAACTTTTCTTAGTATTCAACGCACTTATAAGAAAGTTTTTACTAATCTTGTTTGTCTATCATATTAGGACTAATTTCACAATTTAAGCAAATTACCATGCTGTTTTGTAGGACTCTAAAAATAATATAAGTGAAGCATGAGAGAACAATAGTTTCTATAAAACAAACCACCGCCGCGCTCTAAAAGATATAAGTGAAGCACATATAGTAAAAATTATGTAACTCAAATGATATAATTGAAGCATAAAGAGTATTCTAGTAAATTCCGAATCATGTGTGTCTCTCTCAAAAGTGTATTCAGCGAGGATGATTGTGGTAAACTAAAAACAAAGACTCAAATCATACAAGACGCTCCAAGCAAAACACTTATCATGTGGTGAATAAAAATATAGCTCCAAGTAAAGTTACCGATGGACGATGACGAAAGAGGGGATGCCTTTCGGGTCATCCCCAAGCTTTGGCTTTTTGGTGTCCTTGGATTTACCTTGGGGTGCCTTGGTCATCCCCAAGCTTAGGCTCTAGTCACTCCTTGTTCCATAATTCATCAAATCTTTACCCAAAACTTGAAACTTCACAACACAAAACTTAACAGAAAATCTCGTGAGCTCCGTTAACGAAAGAAAACAAAACACCACTTCAAGGTACTGTATTGAACTCGTTCTTTATTTATGTTGGTGTTAAACCCACTGTATTCCAACATCTCTATGGTTTATAAACTATTTTACTAGCCATAGATTCATAAAAAATAAGCAAACAACACACGAAAGACAGAATCTGTCAAAAACAGAACAGTATGTAGTAATCTGTAACTAACGCAAACTTCTGGAACTCTAAAAATTCTACCAAAATAGGACAACATAAATAATTTGTTTGTTGATCTGCTGCAACTGGAATCAGTATTATATCATGTCCTGGTAAGCTTTAACAATTGTTTTCGTGAACAGAAAGTTTCTGGAATTTTCAGCAAGATCAAATAACTATTATCCAAGAACATCCTATAGGTTTCACTTGGCACAAACACTAATTAAAACACAAGAACAAATCTAACTAGAGGCTAGATCAAAGATTTATTTCTAAACAGGAGCAAAAAGCAAAACAAATAACTAAAATAAAATTGGGTTGCCTCCCAACAAGCGCTTTCGTTTAACGCCCCTAGCTGGGCATAAAAACAAGGATGGATCTAGGTATTGCCATCTTTGGTAGGCAATCCATAAGTAGCTCTCATAATTGGTTCATAAGATAATTTTATTTTCTTTCTAGAAAAGTGTTCCATGCCTTTCCTTAATGGAAATTGGAATCTAATATTTCCTTCCTTCATATCAATAATTGCACCAATCGTTCTAAGGAAGGGTCTACCAAGAATAATAGGACATGAAGGATTGCAGTCTATATCAAGAACAATGAAATCTACGGGCACATAGTTCTTATTTGCAACAATAAGAACATCATTAATTCTTCCCATAGGTTTCTTAATGGTGGAATCCGCAAGATGCAAATTTAGAGAACAATCATCAAATTCGCGGAAACCTAACAAATCACACAAAGTTTTTGGAAACGTGGAAACACTAGCACCCAAATCACACAAAGCATAGCATTCATGATCTTTAATTTTAATTTTAATAGTAGGTTCCCACTCATCATAAAGTTTTCTAGGGATAGAAACTTCCAACTCAAGTTTTTCTTCATAAGATTGCATTAAAGCATCAACGATATGTTTGGTAAAAGCTTTATTTTGACTATAAGCATGAGGAGAATTTAGCACGGATTGCAACAAGGAAATACAATCTATCAAAGAGCAATTATCATAATTAAATTCCTTGAAATAGAAAATAGTGGGTTCATTGATATCTAAAGTTTTGACCTCTTCAATCCCACTTTTACCAATTTTAGCATCAAGATCTAAACACTCCTAATTTTTGGGACGCCTTCTAACTAAAGTTGACTCATCTCCAGTCCCATCATTATCAAGATTAATATTGCAAAAAAAAGATTTAATAGGAGACACATCAATAACTTTTAGATCTTCATCTTTATTCTCATAAAAATTAGAAGAACACGCCTTCACAAAGCAATCTTTTTTAGCACGCATCCTAGCGGTTCTTTCTTTGCACTCATCAATTGAAATTCTCATGGCTTTGAGAGACTCATTGATATCATGCTTAGGCGGAATAGATCTAAGTTTCAAAGAATCAACATCAAGAGAAATTCTATCCACGTACCTAGCCAATTCATCAATCTTAGGCAATTTTTCTTCAAGCAAAGCATTGAAATTCTTTTGGGAAATCATAATTTTTTAACACTAGTCTCAAAATTAGAGGACATCTTATTAAAATTTCCATAGGAGTTGTTGTAGGAATTACCATAATTATTAGAGGAATTACTAGGATACGACCTAGGATTAAAGTTTCCTCTATAAGCGTTGTTACCAAAATTGTTCCTAACAACAAAGTTCACATCCATAGATTCATTATTATTCTGAATCAAGGTAGACAAAGGCATATCACTAGGATTGTAAGAAACACTCTTATTAGCAAACAATTTCATAAGTTCATCCATCTTTCCGCTCAAAACATTAATTTATTCAATTGCATGCACCTTTTTACTAGTAGATCTTTCCGTGTGCCATTGAGAATAATTAACCATAATATTATCTAGGAGTTTGGTAGCTTCTCCTAACGTGATTTCTATAGAAGTGCCTCCCGTGGCCGAATCTAAAAGATTTCTAGAAGCAAAATTCAATCCGGCGTAATTTTTTTGTATAATCATCCACAAATTCAAACCATGAGTAGGGAAATTACGTATCATTAATTTCATCCTCTCCCAAGCTTGTGCAACATGTTCATGGTCAAGTTGATTAAAATTGATAATATAGTTTCTAACGGAGACGATTTTACCGGGAGGAAAATACTTAGAGATAAAATCATCTTTGCACTTATTCCAAGAATCAATACTATTTTTAGGCAAAGACGAAAACCAAGTTTTAGCACGATCTCTAAGAGAAAAAGGAAATAGCTTCAGTTTAACAGTATAATTGTCCACATCTTTCTTCTTTTGCATATCACACAAATCAACAAAGCTATTTAGATGGGTAGCGGCATCTTCACTAGGAAGACCGGCGAATTGATCTTTCATGACAAGATTCAGCAAAGCATCATTAATTTCACAAGATTCAACATCGGTAAGAGGAGCAATCGGAGTGCTAAGAAAATCATTGTTGTTGGTATTGGTAAAGTCACACAATTTAGTATTGTCTTGAGCCATCGCGACAAGCAAGCAATCCAACACACGAGCAAACAAGAAGCAAGCGAAAAAGAGGCGAACGGAAAGAGAGGGCGAATAAAACGGAAAGGGTGAAGTGGGGGAGAGGAAAACTAGAGGAAAATGGCAAATAATGTAATGCGAGGGATAAGAGTTTGTGATGGGTACTTGGTATGTCTTGACTTTTGGTAGACTCCCCGACAACGGCGCCAGAAATCCTTCTTGCTACCTCTTGAGCACTCCGTTGGTTTTCCCTTGAAGAGGAAAGGGTGATGCAGTAAACTAGCGTAAGTCTTTCCCTCAGTTTTTGAGAACCAAGGTATCAATCTAGTAGGAGACCACGCTCGAGTCCCACGCACCTACACAAACAAATAAGAACCTCGCAACCAATGCGATAAAGGGATTGTCAATCCCTTCACGGTCACTTATGAGAGTGAGATCTGATAGAGATGATAAGATAATATTTTTGGTATTTTTATGATAAAGACTAAAAGTAAAGATTGCAAAATAAGCAAAGATATAAATAGCTTGTTGACGGAATATTAATATGATGGAAAATAGACCCGGGGGCCATAGGTTTCACTAGTGGCTTCTCTCAAGATAGCATAAGTATTACGGTGGGTAAACGAATTACTTTCGAGCAATTGATAGAATTGAGCATAGTTATGAGAATATCTAGGTATGATCATGTATATAGGCATCACGTCCGTGACAAGTAGACCGAATCCTGCCTGCATCTACTACTATTACTCCACACATCGGCCGCTACCCATCATGCATCTAGAGTATTAAGTTCATAAGAACAGAGTAATGCTTTAAGCAAGATGACATGATGTAGAGGGATAAACTCATGCAATATGATATAAACCCCGTCTTTTTATTCTCGATGGCAACAATACAATACATGTCGTTTCCCCTGCTGTCACTGGGATCGAGCACCGCAAGATTGAACCCAAAGCTAAGCACTTCTCCATTGCAAGAAAGATCAATCTAGTAGGCCAAACCAAACTGATAATTCGAAGAGAGTTGCAAAGATTACCATTGATACATAAAATAATTCAGAGGAGATTCAAATATTGTTCATAGATAAACTTGATCACAAACCCACAATTCATCGTATCTCGACAAACACACCGCAAAAGAAGAGTTACATCAAATAGATATCCAAGAGAATCGAGGAGAACTTTGTATTGAGATCCGAAGAGAGAGAAGAAGCCATCTAGATAATAACTATGGACCCGAAGGTCTAAAGTAAACTACTCACACATCATCGGAGAGGATATGGTGTTGATGTAGAAGCCCTCCGTGATCAATGCCCCCTCCGGCGGAGCGCTGGAAAAGGCCCCAAGATGGGATCTCACGGGTAGAGAAGGTTGCGGCGGTGGAAATAGGGTTTTGGCTCCTGTTTTGATGGTTTGGGGGTACGTAGGTATTTATAGGAGGAAGAAGTAGGTCGGTGGAGCTACGAGGGGCCCACGAGGGTTGAGGGCACGCCCCCTGCCTTGTGGCGTCCTCGTTCGTTTCTTGACGTCCACTCCAAGTCCTCTGGATCACGTTTGTTCCGGAAATCACATTTCCGAAGGTTTCATTCCATTTGGATTCCGTTAGATATCCTTTTCCTTCGAAACACTGAAATAGGCAAAAAAACAACAATTTGGGCTCGGCCTCCAGTTAATAGGTTAGTCCCAAAAATAATATATAAGTGTATAATAAAGCCCATTAAACATCCAAAACAGAATATATATTAGCATGGAACAATAAAAAATTATAGATACGTTGGAGACGTATCAAGCATCCCCAAGCTTAATTCCTGCTCGTCCTCGAGTAGGTAAATGATAAAAACAGAATTTTTGATGTGGAATGCTACTTGGCATAATTTTCAATGTAACTCTCTTATTTGTGGCATGAATATTCAGATCTGAAAGATTCAAGATAAAAGTTTAATATTGACATAAAAGTAATAATACTTCAAGCATACTAACTAAGCAATTATGTCTTCTCAAAATAACATGGCCAAAGAAAGTTCATCCCTACAAAATCATATAGTTTGGTCATGCTCCATTTTTGTCACACAAGAATGATCTCATCATGCACATCCCCGATGACAAGCCAAGCAATTGTTTCATACTTTAGTAATCTCAAACTTTTTTCAACTTTCATGCAATATATGAAATTATTGGTCTTGCTTCTATTGTTGTGCCTCCTAATGACCCTTTAGAACAATATTTGCTAGACCATGAAAATGATATGTTTATGAATGAAAGAATGGAAGTAGATGAGGTATTCTTTAAACAGGGACCTATTTTGAAACACAACTTGCTTGTTGAAATACTAGGGGATCCCCCTCCACCCAAGGGTGATCCCGTGTTCAAGCCTAAACCATTACTCGATACTCTTAAATATGCTTATCTTGATGAAAAGAAGATATATCTTGTTATTATTAGTGATAACCTTTCAGAGCATGAAGAAAAGAAATTATTGATAACTCTGAAGAAGCACCGTGCTGCTATTGGATATACTCTTGATGATCTTAAGGGCATTAGTCCCACTCTATGCCAGCACAAAATAAAATTTGAGAAAGACGCTAAACCAGTTGTTGATCACCAACGACGGTTAAATCCTAAGATGAAAGAAGTGGTAAGGAAAGAAATACTAAAGCTTCTGGAGGCAGGTATAATTTATCCCGTTGCTGATAGTTAGTGGGTAAGTCATGTCCGTTGTGCCCCTGAGAAGGGAGGTATTACTGTTGTTCCTAATGATAAAGATGAATTGATCCCAGAAAGAATTATTACAGGTTATAGAATGGTAATTGATTTCCACAAATTAAATAAAGCAACTAAAAAGGATAATTACCCTTTACCTTTTATTGATCAAAATGCTAGAAAGATTATCCAAACATACACATTTTTGCTTTCTAGATGGTTATTCCGGTTTCTCTCAAATACCTGTGTCAAAGGAGGATCAAGAAAAGGCCACCTTTACTTGTCCTTTCGGTACCTTTGCCTATAAACATATGCCTTTTGGTTTATGTAATGCACCTGCTACCTTTCAAAGATGCATGATGGCTATATTCTTTTATTTTTGTGAAAAGATAGTTGAGGTTTTCATGGATGATTTCTCCGTATATGGAACTTCTTTTGATGATTGCTTGAGCAACCTTGATCGAGTTTTGCAGAGATGTGAAGAAACTAACCTTGTCTTGAATTGGGAGAAGTGCCACTTTATGGTTAATGAAGGTATTGTCTTGGGGCATAAAATTTCTGAAAGAGGTATTGAAGTTGACAAAGCTAAAGTTGATGCTATCGAAAAGATGCCGTGTCCCAAGGACATTAAAGGTATAAGAAGTTTCCTTGGTCATGCTAGTTTTTAATGGAGGTTCATTAATGACTTCTCCAAAATCTCCAGGCCTCTGACTAATCTCTTACAAAAAGATATTCCTTTTGTCTTTGATGATGATTGTGTAGAAGCATTTGAAATACTTAAGAAAGCATTGATTTCTGCACCTATTGTTCAGCCACCTGATTGGAATTTACCCTTTGAAATTATGTTTGATGCTAGTGATTATGCTGTAGGTGCTTTTCTAGGACAAAGAGTTGATGAGAAATTAAATGTTATCCAATATGCTAGTAAAACTCTAGACAATGCCCAGAGAAATTATGCTACTGCTGAAAAAGAATTTTTAGCAGTTGTATTTGCTTGTGATAAGTTCAGACCTTATATTGTTGATTCTAAAGTAACTGTTAACATTGATCATGCTGCTATTAAATACCTTATGGAAAAGAAAGATGCTAAACCTAGACTCATTAGATGGGTTCTCCTGCTACAAGAATTTGATTTGCATATTATTGATAGAAAGGGAGCTGAGAACCCCGTTGCAGACAACTTGTCTAGGTTAGAGAATGTTATTGATGACCCACTACCTATTGATGATAGCTTTCCTGATGAACAATTGGCTGTCATAAATGCTTCTCGCACTGCTCCATGGTATGCTGATTATGCTAATTACATTGTTGCTAAATTTATACCACCTAGTTTCACATACCAGCAAAAGAAAAAGTTTTTCTATGATTTAATACATTACTTCTGGGATGACCCACACCTTTATAAAGAAGGAGTAGATGGTGTTATTAGATGTTGTATACCTGAGCATGAACATGAATAGATCCTATGCAAGTGTCACTCCGAAGCTTATGGATGACACCACGCTGGAGATAGAACTGCGCATAAGGTATTGCAATCCGGTTTTTATTGGCCTACTCTCTTCAAGGATGCCCATAAGTTTGTCTTATCTTGTGATGAATGTCAAAGCATTGGTAATATTAGTAGACATCAAGAAATGCCTATGAATTATTCACTTGTCATTGAACCATTTGATGTTTGGGGCTTTGATTATATGGGACCCTTTCCTTCCTCTAATGGGTATACACATACTTTAGTTGTTGTTGATTACATTACTAAGTGGGTAGAAGCTATTCCAACTAGTAGTGTTGATCATAACACCTCTATTAAGATGCTTAAAGAAGTTATTTTTCCGAGGTTTGGAGTCCCTAGATATTTAATGACTGATGGTGGTTCACATTTTATTCATGGTGCCTTTCGTAAAATGCTTGCTAAGTATGAGTTAATCATAGAATTGCATCTCCGTATCACCCGTAGTCTAGTGGTCAAGTAGAATTGAGTAATAGAGAGCTCAAATTAATTTTGCAAAAGACTGTTAATAGATCTAGAAAGAATTGGTCTAAGAAACTTGATGATGCATTATGGGCCTATAGAGTTGCATATAAAAATCCTATGGGTATGTCTCCATATAAAATGGTTTATGCAAAAGCATGTCACTTACCTCTCGAACTAGAACATAAGACATATTGGGCCATTAAAGAGCTCAATTATGATTTCAAACTTGCCGGTGAGAAGAGGCTATTTGACATTAGCTCACTTGATGAATGGAGAACCCAAGCCTATGAGAATGCCAAACTGTTTAAAGAAAAAGTTAAGAGATGGCATGACAAAAGGATACAAAAACGTGAGTTTAATGTAGGTGATTATGTGTTGCTATTTAACTCTCGTTTAAGATTTTTTGTAGGAAAACTTCTCTCTAAATGGGAAGGTCCTTACGTTATCAAGGAGGTCTATCGTTCCGGTGCCATAAAAGTCAATAACTTCGAAGGCGCAAATCCGAAGGTGGTGAACGGTCAAAGAATCAAACATTATATCTCACGTAATCCTATAAATGTTGAAACTAATGTTATTGAAACCGTAACCCCGGAGGAATACATAAGAGACACTTTTAGGAACGTCAGACTCCAAAAAGGAATAGGTATGTGGTACGGTAAGTAAACCAACTCCAAAACAGTTCTAATGGCAAAATTTCTCCATTTTGGAATATTTAAGAAAATAGGAAAAATAAGAAGTAGCCCGGGAAGGACACGAGGCGTCCACGAGGGTGGAGGGCGCGCCCTACCCCCCTGGGCGCGCCCCCTGCCTCGTGGGCACCTCGTGTGCCCTTCAGACTTTGTTTTCTTGCACGATACTTCTTTTGGTCGGTAAAAATTCATTATATAATCTCTTGAAGGTTTTGACCACCATACCATGCAAGTATCCTATGTTCTTGTTTCAAGCTGTTAACTGCCAGAGTTGTTAAGGCCAGGCATCATGTCGTCCCCCTCCTCCAACAATGGTGACAACGATGCTTGGCTAATGAAGATAGAGCTGAAGAGGGAAGAACCCATGGAGATCAACAAGGATGATGGGATCAAGAAGGCCACGGAGGATAAAGCCCCGACGGCAGAAGAAGAAGACATCCTTAAACTTGATCACAATCTTCTTACCCCAACTGAGATCGAAGCTTTCAAGATGATTGAGTTAGCTCGTATACAAAACAAGTATCTCACACGTGAAGTTTTTTGTTGAAGGAGCATATCATCGCACTCAAGGGCATTATCCGCAAATTGGAGGATCTCCTACGCTCGATGTGCGACTACCCATCATCACCACCGTCTTCTTCACCAGCAAAGGAGAACTGAACGCATGGGTATGGACACTCCCCTTGGCAACTGCCAAGCTTGGGGGAGGTGCCCCGGTATCGTATCACCATCACACTCCTATCTTTATCATTTTTCTTAGTTTGATCCTTTTGGTAATATCTTGATCTAGTAGAATAAAGTTTTAGTATGATTTAGTTTTGAGTTTTGCCTTATGATCCTTCAATGTAATCGAGTCCGTGAGCTATATATAATAAAGATTAGTGTTGAGTCAAGGGCTTGATTATTTTGCTTTAATCTTGAGGGAATAAAAGAAAGAGAAAGTATAAAAAGAAGTAAAGAGATCATAATGATCTTATGGAGAGTAATGACTTCACATATAAAGAGTATGATGAATAAAAGTTGTTGAGAGTAGAAAAACATAGTTTTGGTCATCGGTGCAATTAATAGGAAGTAATAAAGAAAGAGAGGTTTTCACATATAAATATACTATCTTGGACATCTTTTATGATTGTGAGCACTCCTTAAAATATGACATGCTAAAGAATTGATGTTGGACAAGGAAGACAATGTAATGGGTTATGTTTTCTTATATCTGAAATAAAGTATATTGTCATGGATCAACATGTTGAGCTCACCTTTCTTCCTCATGGTAGCCAAATTCTTTGCACCAAGTAGACATACTACTTGTGCTTCCGAATAACCTTAAACCTAGTTTTGCCATGAGAGTCCACCATATCTACCTATGGATTGAGTAAGATCCTTCAAGTAAGTTGTCATTGTTGCATGCAATAAAAATTGCTTTCTAAATATGTATGATTTATTAGTGTGGAGAAAATAAGCTTTATAAGATCTCGTGATGTGGAAGAAATAAAAGCGACGGACTGCATAATAAAGGTCCATATCACAAGTGGCAATATAAAGTGACGTTCTTTTGCATTAAGATTTCGCGCATCCAACCCTAAAAGCACATGACAACCTCTGCTTCCCTCTGCGAAGGGCCTATCTTTTACTTTTGTCTTATACCTTTTACAAGAGTCATGGTAGTCTTCACCTTTCCTTTTTACATTTTATCCTTTGGCAAGCACCTTGTGTTGGAAATATCCTGATATATATATATATATATATATATATATATATATATATATATATATATATATATATATATATATATCCAATTGGATGTAAGTTAGCATGAATTATTATTGTTGACATTACCCTTGAGGTAAAAGGTTGGGAGGCAACACTATAAGCCCCTATCTTTCTCTGTGTCCAATTAAAACTCCATAACCATAAGTATTGCACGAGTGTTAGCAATTGTGAAAGACTAAATGATAGTTGAGTATGTGGACTTGTTGAAAAGCTCTTATATTGACTCTTTCCGATGTTATGATAAATTGCAATTGCTTCAGTGACTGAGATTATAGTTTGTTGGTTTTCAATGAAGTTTCTAATTCATACTTGACATTGTGAATATATTATTACTTGAGCATAAGAAATCATATGACAATATCCATATATGTTGCTGTTATAAGAATGATCATGATGCCCTCATGTCCGTATTTTATTTTATCGACACCTCTATCTCTAAACATGTGGACATATTTATCGTTATCGGCTTCCGCTTGAGGACAAGCGAGGTCTAAGCTTGGGGGAGTTGATACGTCCATTTTACATCATGCTTTTATATCGATATTTATCGCATTATGGGCTGTTATTACACGTTATGTCACAATACTTATGCCTATTCTCTCTTATTTTACAAGGTTTACATGAAGAGGGAGAATGCCGGCAGCTGGAATTCTGGGCTAGAAAAGGAGCATATATTAGAGACCTATTCTGCAAAGCTCCAAAAGTCCTGAAACTTCACGGAAGTCATTTTTGGAATTAATAAAAAATACCGAGCGAAGAAAGTACCAGAGGGGGCCCACACCCTGGCCACGAGGGTGGGGGGCGCGCCCCCTGCCTCGTGGGCCCCCTGGCAGGCCTCCGGTGCCCATCTTCTGCTATATGAAGTCTTTTACCCTGAAAATAATTATAAGCAAGCTTTCGGGAAGAAACTCCGCTGCCACGAGGCGGAACCTTGGCAGAACAAATCTAGGCCTCCGGCAGAGCTGTTCTGTCGGGAAAACTTCCCTCCGAGAGGGGGAAATCATCGCCATCGTCATCACCAATAATCCTCTCATCGGGAGGGGGTCAATATCCATCAACATCTTCACCAGCACCATCTCCTCTAGAACCCTAGTTCACCTCTTGTATCCAATCTTTGTCCCAAAGCCTCAGATTGGTACCTATGGATTGCTAGTAGTGTTGATTACTCCTTGTAGTTGATGCTAGTTGGTTTATTTGGTGGAAGATCATATGTTCAGATCCTTTATGCATATTAATACCCCTCTGATTATGAACATGAATATGATTTGTGAGTAATTACGTTTGTTCCTGAGGACATGGGAGAAGTCTTGCTATAAGTACTCATGTGAATTTGGTATTCGTTCGATATTTTGATGAGATGTATGTTGTCTTTCCTCTAGTGGTGTTATGTGAACGTCAACTACATGACACTTCACCATTGTTTGGGCCTAGAGGAATGCATTGGGAAGTATTAAGTAGATGATGGGTTGCTAGAGTGACAGAAGCTTAAACCCTAGTTTATGCGTTGCTTCGTAAGGGGCTGATTTGGATCCATATGTTTCATGCTATGGTTAGGTTTACCTTAATACTTCTTTTGTAGTTGCGGATGCTTGCAATAGGGGTTAATCGTAAGAGGGATGCTTGTCCAAGAAAGGGCAGCACCCGAGCACCGGTTCACCCACATACCAAATTATCAAAGTAACGAACGCAAATCATATGAGCGTGATGAAAACTAGCTTCACGATAATTATCATGTGTCCTCGGGAGCACTTTTCTCTATATAAGAGTTTGTCCAGGCTTGTCCTTTGCTACAAAAAGGATTGGGCCATCTTGCTGCACCTTGTTTACTTACATTACTTGTTACCCGTTACAAATTACCTTATCACAAAACTATCTGTTACCGATAATTTCAGTGCTTGCAGAGAATACCTTACTGAAAACTGCTTATCATTTCCTTCTGCTCCTCGTTGGGTTCGACACTCTCACTTATCGAAAGGACTACGATAGATCCCCTATACTTGTGGGTCATCAAGCACCACTACAAGGTCTGGGGCACCGACAAAAGAAAACTGAACTCCCTGGTTGACCTTGCCTCGGCCATCATCGACCCCTACTACGCGAAGATGAAGCAAAAGAGCAATAAGGACAAGATCGCCTAGCACAGTGTGTGGCATAAGAGACTGGATGAACAACATGTCAAGTACGTGGCCATGGACGCGTACACAAGCTACGAGATGTACAGGCGGATCGTTGACATGAGGAACTGTCTTCTTCCTGACCCAGACGAGGGATCGAGCCACATAGCAGTGGCGGGAGCGTCACAAGAAGCAGATGACTAGACGATCGTTTCTCCTACTTTAGAATGCATGCAATTGTTTATTGAAGTGTGTGTGAATGATCTGTATAGTCACTTATGTAATTGGATGTTTATTTGAGTTATATATATACATGTTATTCTACTGTAGACAGAGCAATTCACACGGCTTATTAGCAGCAATCGTCTGTGTTATTATTGGTCTTCGCACACATTTCAGATTACAGACCTGTTTGCCGTGTATCACACACATCTTGTTCAGTTGAACCGTTTCCATTGTGTTGCCTAATCACACATAGTTCATCCCAATGAACCGTATGCTATATATCGCAGACGCCTTCATCTGGCTGCCCGTTTCTTTTGTGCCTCCTCATCACAAACAGTTCATTAAGCTTCGTATGCCCTGCATCGCACACACAACTAAATTCTGAACCGTGTTTGATGTATCTGTCATCGCAAACGTTTTGCACCTTTTTTGACGGGTTTTTTACACCACTGTTTGCGATTATGGCATCGCACACAGTTTCGTCAAAGGGTCTCTGATCGTAGTGTCGCGTTTGGACCATCCTGCAGTAGTGTTGATAGCAAGATAATTTGTAACGAGCAAGTAACTATAGTAGTAACAAAAGGGCAGCAAGGTAGCCCAATCCTTTTGAGGCAAAGGACATGCCAAAACGGTCTCTTATGATAAGCAGAGTGTTCTTGAGGGTACACAGGATTTCCATCTAGTCACTTTCATCATGTTGGTTCGATTTGTGTTCGCTACTTTGATAATTTGATATGTGGGTGGACCGGTGCTTAGGTGCTGTTCTTACTTGAACAAACCTCCTACTTATGATTAACCTTCCCGCAAGCATCCGCAACTACGAGAAAAATATTAAGAATAAATTCTAACCATAGCATTAAACTTTTGGATCCAATCGGCCCCTTACGGAATAGCGCATTAACTGGGGTTTAAGCTTCTGTCACTCTCGCAACCCATCATCTAATTGCTACTCTACAATGCATTCTCTTAGGCCCAAATATGTTGAAGTGTCATGTAGTTGACGTTCACATGACACCACTAAGGGAATCACAACATACATACTATCAAAATATCGAACACATATCAAGTTCACATGATTACTTGCAACATGATTTCTCACGTGACCTCAAGAACAAAAGTAACTACTCACAAATAATAATCATGCTCAAGATCAGAGGGGTATTAAATAGCATATTGGATGTGAACATATAATCTTCCACCAAATAAACCATATAGTAATCAACTACAAGATGTAATCAACACTACTAGTCACCCACAAGCACCAATCTATAGTTTCGGTAACAAGACTGAACACAAGAGATGAACTAGGGTTTGAGATGAGATGGTGATGTTGAAGATGTTGATGGAGATTGCCCTCCCCAAGATAGGAGAGTTGTTGGTGATGATGATGACGATGATTTCCCCCTCCGGGAGGGAAATTCCCCCGACGGAATCGCTCCGCCAGAGGTCAAAAGTGCTCCTGCCCAAGTTCCACCTCGAGACGGCGGCGCTCCGTCCCGAAAGTCCTCTCCTCATTTTGTCTAGGTCAAAATGACCTATATACCAGAAGATGGACACCAGAGGTGGGCCTGGGTGAGCACAGCCCACCAGGGCGCGCCTGGGCTCCATGGCGCGCCCAGGTGGGTTGTGCCCACCTGGCGGGGCCCGTCTGGTAGTTATTTGCTCCAATATTCCTCAAATATTTTATAAAAATTCCTCGTGAAGTTTCAGCTTGTTTGGAGTTGTGCATAATAGGTGGCCTGACGTAGCTTTTTCAGGTCCAGATTTTCAGTTGCCGGAATTCTCCCTCTGTGTGTGTAACTTGCATATTATGAGAGAAAATGCATTAGAATTATTCCAAAAAGCATTATTATGGATAAAAACATCATAAATAACACTAAGAAAACATGATGCAAGATGGACGTATTAGTGTCGCCATGGGAAGACGAGTGCGGGAGCGACGACGACGACCGCGCGGTAGGAGGAGGCGGCCATGGCAGCCCGGTGGTGAGGGCGAGATGCTAGAGCTGGCCGGGGCGGCGGGGAGGCGTCGAATCTGGCCAAAATCGGCCGATGACGGCAGCGGCAAGGGTATCAACAGTTGGAAACTTTCGTGATGACGGTTGGCTGACAAGTGGCTGGTCGTTTTGCATCTGGGTTTACATCTCCAGGTGATGTAAAATATATACATCTACATCATCCGTTGGAGCGGTGTTTTTAGGCCTTGATGGTGTAAAAGATAGTTATTTATACATCTCTATCATTTATTGGAGATGCTTTTATAATTCAAAAATTGTATCGCCCCTTACGGCCATGACAATTCACATCCAAAGCAGATCTTGGCATTAATGTCAGATGACTACATTTTTTACTTTTATTTTGAGATGAGGCAAAAGACTGCGTTGTTTTAGGGAATGTGTACCCAAAATGTTCACGTCCGAAATCCTCTCTTTAACCCAAACGATAAGTGTTATATATATGGCAGGGAGTAACAACACCCTCACGTTTTTACAACTAAAATTACCATAAAAAAAGAAATCGAAATCTAAAAAACTGAAACTTTTCATCCAAACAGAAAGTTGCCATGCTTCACATCCCCGGGTAACTAAAGTTACCATCAAAAAACGTCAGAGCGAAATTGCTTCATGCCATACGTGTGGCACTTACCAGAGTCCCTCTTTAATCTCTATAAAAATTGTTATTTTATTCTTATTTTTGTAGAGAGGCCATATTTTATGCTTCTCTCGCTTATCCATAATAATTGTCGTTGATTTAGTACATCCATATTAATTATCATTGATTTAGTAGAATCAATATGTTTTTTAGAATCAGTACAATTAATATGGAAAAAAGCTAGTGATCAACCGACCTATCTTTTCTCTCATGTCCGCGAGGTTCTACACTTGACACACGTATTATGGGCCAGCACGCCGCTTCTCTCCTTCATCCCTTTCTATACTGAAATGGCCGCATATTTTTATCTCTTCTATCCATGCGTTGAATCTGACCTTCGCCTGGAATCTCTTTATAGATCTCATCTGAACATACAAAACACTCTGTACTACAGTTCTTGCAACTGGGCACCTGTTTCGAAAAGGCATACCGCAACAAACAACGTGATGCAGAGACCACGGGGTGCTCTCACCGTTGCAGTCGTCAGCGTTCTTACAAGTTTTCGCAACAATAGTATTATTGCAGGAATACATAGGAGAAGCTGGAGATGTTTGGTCATATTGCAACGAAGGTTTTGCAACGAGAGCCTTGTTATAGAAAAAGTAGAGAAGAAGTTTTGCATCAAGGGTTTTGTTGCAAAAAGATAGAGAAGAATATTCTTGCAACAGAGTCTTGTTGCGGTATATCAAAGAAGAGAAGATTTTGCAACAGAGGTCTTGTTACACAAAATTAGAGAAGAAGGATTTTTGTAACATGACTCTTGTTGCAGAAATTTAGAGAAGAAAATATTTTCCAACAAGAACATTGTTGCAGGAAATTAGACAAGAAGAACGGACGGCACAATCGGACGGCTCGCGAGGCGGCAGATCTTATCCGCCGGTCGGCGCGTAGCACGGCCCAATTAATATGGATATGAGGGTGAAAACTAGAAAAGTAGCTGGCCTTGTGGTGTCTGCCCAGTGTTGCATGGACCGGGTCTTTGTGTGCGCTGAGCGGGAGCGGGCTTTGTAAAGTGCGAAGGCGCGGGGTCAGCGTGCCTACCATCCGGCCAGTGACGCCTCCGTTCAAAATGAATCGTGTCGGTCTCGGTAACGACCCACCGTTTCGCTCCCGGGAAAGTAGGATCGCATGGGCGATCAAAGGAAGCAACGAGGCCGGTTCCCTTGTGCGCCGCCGGTGGCACCGCCGGTTCCCTCCCTCTCCGTCGACCGCTCCGGCGGCGGGAGGGAGGGGGAACCTCGGGTCTGTCCGCTAGGTGGGTGTGTGGTAGGATTAGGGTTGAGGGTGACACTGCCGAGGCCGTTGCAGTGGTGTCGCGTCGGAATAAGTTTCTCCGGGCTTCGTTCGTGGTCAGGCAATGCTTTTGCCTTCGTCTAGAAGCCAGCGGGGTGGGGGATCCCCGGATCTCGTCGAGGTCGCGGGCATGGTGACTGGAGGTCCATCGGCACTAGTCGTTTGGGTCCTCAGATGGGCGTTGGATGCAGGGAGACGAAGACCCTTCTTCTTCCTTATTGGTATGATTTGCTGCTGTTGTTCTTCTCGTTCCTCTGCGCTGATGCTCGAGGGTGATTCTGCTTTGCCCGGGCGGATGGCCCGGCCGCGGTGCGGGACCGGTCGGATGACTCGAGTTCTCTTTCTTCCGAAAGGGACATTTTTCGCGGTACTCAAAGTCAAAGATGGCGACGGCTGTTGCAGGTGTGTTGGATTGATGTCCATGCCCTCTCAGCGCTGGTGTCAAGAAAGGAGAAAGCAGCGTGGCGACAATTGTTCCGTGGTCGAAGATGATGACCTGCTTGCGCCTTGTTGCAGATGTTTCTGCTGCAGTTGTCTTCTCTCAAGATTCAGAGATGACGACACAGAGCTCAGAAGATCTTCCTGTGTTATGATTGTCTTAGGATACTCTAGTGTTCATGGTCCTTTGTATTTACGTTTCAGTGTGTTTGTAAGGGTCAACTATTTTGTACTGTTTCATGATTTGAATGCAAGATTTCTAAAAAACGACCCACCCGCGCATGCCGCGTGGTATGGCAGGGGTTGCGGAAGAGGCGAACGGCATCCGCTTTGCCTCGCTATCCACCCGTTCACAGAATCAACCGATCTCGATTTGGACCTGAGAAGAAAACTAGAAAAGGAGTTCACGGATTCTGGAACCTAAGCCGAGAACAGCTCTAATTTTGCAGGAGTTCGAAGAAATTTCCAAAAGGCTCGTGCAACGTTCCACACCCATGGAATCTGGGACAACATTTTTCTATGCTTTTTTGACACCAAACATTTTCTATCCTTGTGACTAAAGGCATCTTCAACGGCAACCCGTAAATATCTTCCCGCATCTGTCTGTTGACAGAGGATCAGTCCACGGATACGAATGTGGGAGGGCCATCCAACGCTAGCCGTATACATTTCAAAACACATTTTAACTAGTCAGATAAAATTCATGCAAAGCGGCCGATACTAATCAAAGTTCGGATAGAAAACAACACAAATCATCTGTACATAGCATGCAAATTAAGTCTAGTACAACAATGTCTGAACACTTGATCTGGGCATTGTGTCATTGCCGAACATACAACTTAGCTATGCTAACATTTGAACTTCATGTGTCATAGGTATGAAGAACATCCAGAGAATTGATATTTGCCAAACTTCAAAATGAGTATGGGGAGCATCCACAGAATATATTGACAACAAAAATCAAAAGAAAGAAGCTTCTTGGGGCACATCCAATATAATGAAACCATCGAGCAGGTTTTAGGTTTTTTAACTTAGAAAACAATATCATAACAGAGAAGGTCGCCCAAGCAAGGTCATTCCTCTTCCGCAAAAAAAGAAAAGAAAAGCAAGGTCATTCCTGCTACCATTGCAATTGTAGTTCCAAAACCCGTGGATTGCACATAATTAGATTAGGGCAAGCAACATTCCATTTAGTTCATGCATTCTGATGATCAGATGACACAAGGCACCAAAAAGATTTAGCAGAATCCTAGAAAACAATTCTTCCATTTTGGGATAACTGATTCTCAAAACAAAGTACTAAACTGTACGGTATTTTGAAACATGGCAAATTATAGTTCAACCATTTCCATGTAGGTTTACATGGTTCCAACTGAAAAACAATTACCAAGTCCTTAGAGGATCTACTATCAGACTTGCCAAATCCGACCCACTATACATCCGCGGACGCTCTCGGGCATGCCCGCGGGCGCATCCGGACGGCCCCTTATATTTCGCTCCCGGCATTCACATATCTCAAATCCGGACTCTCGAATCCATGCAAATCCAGCACATCAATCATAAAAGCTAATGTCGCACATAAATAACAAATGTTGGTACCGAGCATAGATAGTGTTTACATAAAATTTATTTTAAGTGCACAACTCAAGCATTAGCTCCTTGGTTCCATTGTGGGCCCACATGTGCTCCACAAGATCATTGAGTAGCTGCGTGTGCATCTGATTATCTTGAACATTCTGATGCATCTGTTGAAAGTTCATAAGCTGAGCCACATCTTGATCTTTCAGGATTTCAACTTGTTCTCCAGGTGCTTCAAAATCATTGGTTTGGGCTACACCATCACCCTCATCCTCGACAATCATATTGTGCAGAATAACACAATATGTCATTAGCTACCACAAAGTTTCTGATTCCCACATCATTGCAGCGCTCTGCACAATTCCTCAACGAGATTGAAGCACACCAAATGCCCTCTCCACATCCTTTCTAGCCGCTTTCCGCATTGCTGCAAAGTGGCTCTGTTTATTGCCATGCAGTTCGGATATGGTCTTCACAAACACCACCCATTGAGGATAGATACCATCGGCAACATACTATCCCATGTGACACCCAAAATTTTTGACCTTGTTTTTTTTAATTAAAATTTTGCCAGGAATTAAAACTTTAATTTTCTGAGCTCCCTTTTTATTTTTGAACCATTATTCCCTTGGTCATTATGGAGTTTTTTTTTCCAAAGAGGGAATTTTTCGAATATGTTTTTGGACTTGTTTAAAACACCTCAAGAAAAACTTTTCTTTTATTAGTAGAACAAATTACATAATTAATTTGCTTGGTCCTTATTTTCTTGAAAAATGATTTCCCATGACTATATGGCCATATTTGAACTACAACCTCTTTAAAAATTTATTCAAAAATCCCACCAAAATTTGGAGATGTCATGTGCTATTTTTAAATCACTTTTGTACAAAAATATCTTTTGTTCTTGAAATATTGTGAGCACTACACCCATTTTTCTTCTCTGGTTCAGTGGGCAATTTTGCACCACAACCCTTTTATATATTTCTTTCTAGCCTCCACCAAAATTATGGGATGTTAGTAGTATCATATGATTCATTTTTATGCAAAAACCTAGTGGTGTTATTTGCAAGTTTTGAGTGGATCAACCTCATCTTCATTCTGGTCCAACATTATGGTTTGTACAGCAACCACATTTTTAGTTGCTCCTTTATCCATGATTCCTTTTCCTACTTGTAGCCCTCCCTACTAAACCCCTAAGTCCAAGAGCATACAACAATTGGATCACTTTTGGTTCATGGAATAATGCCATTTACTTTCTGTCCAGAATTGAAGTTTTACAAAACTTGCACTAACAAGTTTCAGTTTTTGGCCAACTAACCTCACCAACCTCTTTTTCACCTAATGAGGCCACCATCTGGAGTTTTTGACCACTCCAAGACCTGCCTAGATACCTCTAGCATTTTGTCAAGCACCCTGTGGGCATGGACAGTATTGGCATGGATTTTAGTTAGCAGGGTGAACCTGATCCACTGACCCATCAAGCTTGTCCACTGATCTCCTTACTAGCCCAAACCTATACCTGCTAACCCCCAACTCCAACCGAGCCACCTAGCATGCCATGGCATTTCGCCGAGCAGCTGGTGGGCGTGCACTGGGCGTGCCCAGAGCGCGCCAATTGCAGCCGCGCACACGAGCCGCCGCGTCACACCCTGCCTTGGCCCGCACTGCAGAACCTTGCCACGCACTCCCCGCCTCACCACTACACGCCAGCCCGCCCTGGCACCCTACAGCGCCACTGCCAGAGCACTTTTGGCGGCACGCCGGCGTCGGCCGACAGCCTCTGCTCCGTTCAGCGCCGCCCAAGCCACCCCGGCTAGCCACCTGGCCCCTGGCACAGCCCGAACTCATCCGCAAGCGTGTCTGCTAGCTCTTGTCGCCGCCACATCTCCCTAGCTACAGAATGGCGGTCGCCGGCGTTCTTATCCTCGGCCATCGTCGGAACCGCCTCGACTCGCCTATTTAAGGAGACCCCGAGCCCGTTCCCGCACGCAGGCAACCTCAGGCCACCCCTATGGCGCTTCCCTAGCCCGCATTCGACCCAGGGAGGTTTTCTTCCCCGTCTCCGGCAACTCCGGCCACCGCCACTGCCCCTGCCGTTCCGGCGCCACCAGGACCTCCCCCTCCCCACTCTCTCCACCAGAAGCCTCCTCTTCCTCCCGTGAACCTTTCCCCCTACTCGATTTTGATCGGGAGCCACCGCAGCCCCAAAAGCACTTTGCTCCCGAGGCCACCTCCGCCGAGAAGCTCGCCGCCGGCAGCTCCCTCCGGGCCCACCTGCCAGGCGACCACCGGGAGGACCGCCCCGGAGTAGCGGATCCATCCCCGCCCTCAGAGCCCCGCGAGGAGCCGCCAGTCGCCGGCGACGATCGCCGGAGCTCCGCCTCCGCTCAGGACAGAGGAAAGAGAGGGAGAAGACTAGTCAAACCTGATTAGTGGGCCCCCTGGACCCACTGTCAGTGACACACCGCGCCGTCCACGTGTTTAAGTGAAGGCGTAATCCCCCCAGTACGTCTCCCGGCTCCGAAAGCGTATTCCCCTCTGAAACGTTTTTCTTTTTCTGTTTTATTTAAATCAGTTTTGACCAGAACTTTGACTGACTATATCTTTTTAAATATAACTCCAATCGAGTTGATTCTTCTTCCTACATCTCTAAAATATTGTCTAGTTTATTTTAGGATTTATTTGAAAATTTTCCAAAACAACTTTTTGTGCTGTTTTTGAAATATGTGTTATTTGCATATTTTTGAAAATAGGATTTTGGAGAAAGGAAGAAAGCTTTCAAAAGATTTGGAGTACACCTTGCCTTTCCACACCATTAAGGCAAGCATTCTGAACCCCGGGATAATTATTTTGGTGTGTTAGTTGACACGTTTATAACAACACCTTAGTTCGGAGTATTGTTATTTCATGTGATATAATCATTTGCATGGATGCATTATTGTGATTTCCTTGCTGTTCGAAATGAGCATACTCGTGTGACGGAAATCATCCTCATGTGCCTTACATGCATGCCGGTAAGGAATCTGGGAAAGCCTCTGCCTTGTGTAGGTATGAACTTGTCGCCGGTCTCCGTCGGGACGGTTATATCCGGTATGGCATGGTAAGGTATAATGGGTGGTGATTTGTTGGTTGAAGTATTTTTGTTGTGCTAACCATGCAGGAAACTCATAAGCCTCCTGAGTCGGCCATAGATCGAGTCTTGTTCCGGTAACCCCCATACTTGTTTTCGTACTGCCACAGGTCCCCACCGTAGGTGGGGTATGGTTCAGTAAGTTGCTAACCCTTGTCTTGGCACACACCGTACAGAGAGGCCATGGTGGAAGATACCGGCTGCATCCGGTAGGCATGCCACCTGGTCCGGGGGCATGGGTGTATCCGGTTGGGACCGAGAGGGGGATACCCCTTAGAGCGCGCGAATAGAAATTTGATCCCATGCTACGTCGAGGTTGTAGCCTCCCCACTTAGAGTTTGCTTGACAGGTGTCGTGGGTGATTCCAGACACCGGTGAGTTGAGCTGGTGTGTGCAAGTCAGGTGTGTTTTCAATTAAAAGACCGTAGACGGAATTACTCCCGATGGACTAAAGGAATCCGTTACTCGTGGGTAAAGAGTACACCCTCTGCAGAGATATTAAACCTATTCGAATAGCCGTGTCCACGGTTAAGGATTACAGTCTGGGATGGGTCAAGTGTCGGTCTTAGCGTCGGTCTTCGGAGGAAAAACCACTAAAAATATTGATTATGACTTGTGATATATGATGGTTATGATTATTATCATTATGGACTAACCGTTTGTATGATTAAAATAGAGAATATCCCTGGGACGGTACTACCTCCTAGATATTCACCATGATTGTTCCAAATTCTTTTTAAAGCCCTTTCTGTGGTGTCGCTCAGACGCCTGGCTGTGGCATTTCTTTTAAAGCCCTTTCTGTGGTGTCGCTTAGACGCCCGACTGTGGCATTTCTTTTTAAAGCCCTTTCTGTGGTGTCGCTTAGACGCCCGGCTGTGGCATTTCTTTTAAAGCCCTTTCTGTGGTGTCGCTCAGATGCCCGGCTGTGGCATTTGTTTTAAAGCCCTTTTTGTGGTGTCGCTCAGACGCCCGGCTGTGGCATTTCTTTTAAAGCCCTTTTATGTGGTGTCGCTAAGACGCCCGACTGCGGCATGCTTGTTGTTTATTTCGTAAATTTTTATACTACTAGTTTATTGCGTATTCATAAATAACATGCTTGCACGCATCATAGTTTCATTTATCTTTTGTGACTAACGCCATGGGCATAAAATATTTCCAGCACATCATGGTTATATTACACCTATGTTCATAATGTTTGCGAGTACATTCAAAGTACTCACTGGCTTGTCCCTGGCTATTGTCTTGGCCAGATTGCTTGCTTGGAGAGGAGCATTGCGACGACAGCCTCGGAACCTAAGCAGCGGTGATAGCAGCCTCGCGAAGATAGGAGTTAACCTGGTCAGCTGTTCCCGTGGGAAATGGAGCCCCACAGACCGTGGTGATCCACAAACCGCTTCCGCCCCCAACCACTAGAAACCATTTGATGTACTCATAGGCCACAATGGTCTTGTACTACATATTTTGTACCTTTGCTTGGAAATTCTGTAACAAGTTGGTGCCTCATCAGCTAACAGTAATCTTGGGGCTGGTGAGCACAATGGCCCTTTTTCTGGGAATTAAAGACCGGAAAACCGGTCGCGACAGACTTGGTATCAGAGCCAGGCTGACCATTGGCTAATCCTATCATAGCCCGGTTAATAAACTTAGGCAGACCAACCCACCGAGCCATAACCGAACCCCAGCCAAGCTTCTCATGCAAGATAGCCCCACAATGACCCGACACCTTTTGGCAGTCGGTGCCCAACCTACCAGCCTAGCCGTCGATCACGCGCCAGTGACCGCCCCCCTAAATAGTCCTTTATCACAAGCGTGCGAAGGAAGACGCCGTCCCCTTTTTCCTATAAAAAGGGGCACACTAACCTCAATCCAGCACCACACAGCCTCTACCCCCAAAGACCGAGCCACAATGCCTGGTCCTGTCGTGCACACTGAGACCACAGCAACCAACCTTGGAGGTTTTGTGACCATACTCGCAAACCTCACCCGTCGTGCCTATGCGTTAGAAGAGCCTCCAGAATATGTTGTGTACCAATGGTCCATGAGTGGTGAGAGCCGTCAATTCTGGGCCATTGTGCACATCTATGGTAGGGGTCTAGCACCCGAGCGCCCCTACAGGTTCACTGGAAGGACGACTTCCTTTGAGCCACAAGCCATTCAAATAGCTGCTCGAGAAGCTATAGTTCATCTCCGACACTTGTCGCCCAGAGTTAACTGTCGCTCGTTCCACTACTACCCCAGACGAGAAGGGTATGGTAGACCACCCCAAGTTGCCAACGGAGATCACGAGACGGATCCTGCATTGTTGCACCTAGTGCGCTATGTAAGTGCACTAGAGGAGCTGTGTGATCAAATCACTATTGATCTAATCGCAGCTCGTGGAGAGCTGGTTCGTCGAGCCCCGGCGAGAGAAGGAAACGAGCCCGACGCTGACAACGCAGTCGTGCTGTTCGGACAAACGATCGAGACCCTGAGGACAGCCCCATCCACCAACCAAGGTGCTTTGATGACCCCGGAAGTGCTTCGCCGCCTTTTGGGAGCACACTCCAATGGGAGTATGGCCAACAATCCCCGCGATGGTCATCACCGCTACCCCGAGCCTGCAGCCCCCAACCCACTCCAGCTAATTCTGACGATGAAAACCGTGGAGAAGCCTCAACATCCACAAGGCACGCCCGCATGGATGTAAACGAGGTAGACTAAGTAACCCGAGTTGTATCGAGTCCCAGTGTATTCTCGCTTGTAATCGTGTGACCTTGTAGATAAATGCCGCCTGTCGTTGCACCCCTGTAGCCTTGCCTAGATGTACCAGCATTTCTATCCCAGGCACAGATACCGGAAACCTCCCCAACAACCCCCACAGTAACACGTCACCTCGGTGAAATATGTGTATCTGTGGCATTGACTTCAACCCATGGAGCAGAACTGGAAGTTTCTTTACCATTCACCTCGGTAAAAAAATGACCCAGCTCCAGTGCTATAAAGAGGCCACCACGTGACCTTGCCCAAGCACTCCTCACCTTGTGCACCATCCACACAACAATTTCTTGCCATGCCGAGCCCCAGCATTCATCTGAGAACCCCAGATGCAACCCCAGGTAGTTTTTTCAAAATATTGTGGGATTTTACCTGCAGTACCATGGGCGCTACCCAGCCACCCCAGTACGAGCTGTTCAAATCGAGAATCACCTCTTCCACCTCGAGATATTGGGCAGCAGTGCACCTCCCTCCCGTTAACCCAAACCAAGACCCAACAGAGGTCTCCTTCGTGGGGAAATCTATGCCAACCCCACCAATGGCCATAGAAGCTGCTGCATATGAAGCACTTGCTCGCCTTCGATTCGCGGTACCCTATGCCAGCGAACGAGGGTATTATTACTTCCCGAGCCGTGCAGCGCCCGGTGGAGTAACATCTTTTCCCGGTGGACGAATTGAGAGAGACCCAGTCCTGGCCAACCTTGTCCAGTACGTCATCGCTCAAGAACGTTTAACCCAACATGTGATGGGTTATCTCCAGAGCCTCGCGGATTTAAATCCACAGATCGCCATCGGCAGATCACTAAGGCCCGACCAAGAGAAACGCATACATCGACTGGTCAATCCCCTTCCCCCGATAGAAGAGGAATGTGTCCCAGTACCAGAGACGTTTTCTCAGGACCCCGTTCAGTTACCATTTCCATTTCAGACGTCACTGTCGTGTTCATTATTGCAACGTCCAATTGTGTATTGTAATTTATGCGTGATGCCCTGAGCTTGTGCGACGAGTCAATTATTTGGCTTTTATTAATATATATAGTTTTGTTGTGACTTATGCTCCTTTATTTTTAACCGTTTTCCCTCGCGAAAATCCTGGAGAGTATTTGTTTTTCAAAACAACCCTTAGCAAATCTCGAGGACGAGATTTTTCTTAAGGGGGGTAGTGTTGTGACACCCAAAATTTTTGACCTTGTTTTTTTTTAATTAAAATTTTGCCAGGAATTAAAACTTTAATTTTCTGAGCTCCCTTTTTATTTTTGAACCATTATTCCCTTTGTCATTATGGAGTTTTTTTTTCCAAAGAGGGAATTTTTCAAATATGTTTTTGGACTTGTTTAAAACACCTCAAGAAAAACTTTTCTTTTATTAGTAGAACAAATTACATAATTAATTTGCTTGGTCCTTATTTTCTTGAAAAATGATTTCCCATGACTATATGGCCATATTTGAACTACAACCTCTTTAAAAATTTATTCAAAAATCCCACCAAAATTTGGAGATGTCATGTGCTGTTTTTAAATCACTTTTGTACAAAAATATCTTTTGTTCTTGAAATATTGTGAGCACTACACCCATTTTTCTTCTCTGGTTCAGTGGGCAATTTTGCACCACAACCCTTTTATATATTTCTTTCTAGCCTCCACCAAAATTATGGGATGTTAGTAGTATCATATGATTCATTTTTATGCAAAAACCTAGTGGTGTTATTTGCAAGTTTTGAGTGGATCAACCTCATCTTCATTCTGGTCCAACATTATGGTTTGTACAGCAACCACATTTTTAGTTGCTCCTTTATCCATGATTCCTTTTCCTACTTGTAGCCCTCCCTACTAAACCCCTAAGTCCAAGAGCATACAACAATTGGATCACTTTTGGTTCATGGAATAATGCCATTTACTTTCTGTCCAGAATTGAAGTTTTACAAAACTTGCACTAACAAGTTTCAGTTTTTGGCCAACTAACCTAACCAACCTCTTTTTCACCTAATGAGGCCACCATCTGGAGTTTTTGACCACTCCAAGACCTGCCTAGATACCTCTGGCATTTTGTCAAGCACCCTGTGGGCATGGACAGTATTGGCATGGATTTTAGTTAGCAGGGTGAACCTGATCCACTGACCCATCAAGCTTGTCCACTGATCTCCTTACTAGCCCAAACCTATACCTGCTAACCCCCAACTCCAACCGAGCCACCTAGCATGCCATGGCATTTCGCCGAGCAGCTGGTGGGCGTGCACTGGGCGTGCCCAGAGCGCGCCAATTGCAGCCGCGCACACGAGCCGCCGCGTCACACCCTGCCTTGGCCCGCACTGCAGAACCTTGCCACGCACTCCCCGCCTCACCACTACACGCCAGCCCGCCCTGGCACCCTACAGCGCCACCGCCAAAGCACTTTTGGCGGCATGCCGGCGTCGGCCGACAGCCTCTGCTCCGTTCAGCGCCGCCCAAGCCACCCCGGCTCGCCACCTGGCCCCTGGCACAGCCCGAACTCATCCGCCACTGCCCCTGCCGTTCCGGCGCCACCAGGACCTCCCCCTCCCCACTCTCTCCACCAGAAGCCTCCTCTTCCTCCTGTGAACCTTTCCCCCTACTCGATTTTGATCGGGAGCCACCGCAGCCCCAAAAGCACTTTGCTCCCGAGGCCACCTCCGCCGAGAAGCTCGCCGCCGGCAGCTCCCTCCGCCCCCACCTGCCAGGCGACCACCGGGAGGACCGCCCCGGAGTAGCGGATCCATCCCCGCCCTCAGAGCCCCGCGAGGAGCCGCCAGTCGCCGGCGACGATCGCCGGAGCTCCGCCTCCGCTCGGGACAGAGGAAAGAGAGGGAGAAGACTAGTCAAACCTGACTAGTAGGCCCCCTGGACCCACTGTCAGTGACACACCGCGCCGTCCACATGTTTAAGTGAAGGCGTAATCCCCCCAGTACGTCTCCCCGCTCTGAAAGCGTATTCCCCTCTGAAACATTTTTCTTTTTCTGTTTTATTTAAATCAGTTTTGACCAGAACTTTGACTGACTATATCTTTTTAAATATAACTCCAATCGAGTTGATTCTTTTTCCTACATCTCTAATATTGTCTAGTTTATTTTAGGATTTATTTGAAAATTTTCCAAAACAACTTTTTGTGCTGTTTTTGAAATATGTGTTATTTGCATATTTTTGAAAATAGGATTTTGGAGAAAGGAAGAAAGCTTTCAAAAGATTTGGAGTACACCTTGCCTTTCCACACCATTAAGGCAAGCATTCTGAACCCTGGGATAATTATTTTGGTGTGTTAGTTGACACGTTTATAACACCACCTTAGTTCGGAGTATTGTTATTTCATGTGATATAATCATTTGCATGGATGCATTATTGTGATTTCCTTGCTGTTCGAAATGAGCATACTCGTGTGACGGAAATCATCCTCATGTGCCTTACATGCATGCCGGTAAGGAATCCGAGAAAGCCTCTGCCTTGTGTAGGTATGAACTTGTCGCCGGTCTCCGTCGGGACGGTTATATCCGGTATGGCATGGTAAGGTATAATGGGTGGTGATTTGTTGGTTGAAGTATTTTTGTTGTGCTAACCATGCAGGAAACTCATAAGCCTCCTGAGTCGGCCATAGCTCGAGTCTTGTTCCGGTAACCCCCATACTTGTTTTCGTACTGCCACAGGTCCCCACCGTAGGTGGGGTATGGTTCAGTAAGTTGCTAACCCTTGTCTTGGCACACACCGTACAGAGAGGCCATGGTGGAAGATACCGGCTGCATCCGGTAGGCATGCCACCTGGTCCGGGGGCATGGGTGTATCCGGTTGGGACCGAGAGGGGGATACCCCTTAGAGCGCGCGAATAGAAATTTGATCCCATGCTACGTCGAGGTTGTAGCCTCCCCACTTAGAGTTTGCTTGACAGGTGTCGTGGGTGATTCCAGACACCGGTGAGTTGAGCTGGTGTGTGCAAGTCAGGTGTGTTTTCAATTAAAAGACCGTAGACGGAATTAGTCCCGATGGACTAAAGGAATCCGTTACTCCTGGGTAAAGAGTACACCCTCTGCAGAGATATTAAACCTATTCGAATAGCCGTGTCCACGGTTAAGGATTACAGTCTGGGATGGGTCAAGTGTCGGTCTTAGCGTCGGTCTTCGGAGGAAAAACCACTAAAAATATTGATTATGACTTGTGATATATGATGGTTATGATTATTATCATTATGGACTAACCGTTTGTATGATTAAAATAGAGAATATCCCTGGGACGGTACTACCTCCTAGATATTCACCATGATTGTTCCAAATTCTTTTTAAAGCCCTTTCTGTGGTGTCGCTCAGACGCCCGGCTGTGGCATTTCTTTTAAAGCCCTTTCTGTGGTGTCGCTTAGACGCTCGACTGTGGCATTTCTTTTTAAAGCCCTTTCTGTGGTGTCGCTTAGACGCCCGGCTGTGGCATTTCTTTTAAAGCCCTTTCTGTGGTGTCGCTCAGACGCCCGGCTGTGGCATTTCTTTTAAAGCCCTTTTTGTGGTGTCGCTCAGACGCCCGGCTGTGGCATTTCTTTTAAAGCCCTTTTATGTGGTGTCGCTAAGACACCCGACTGCGGCATGCTTGTTGTTTATTTCGTAAATTTTTATACTACTAGTTTATTGCGTATTCATAAATAACATGCTTGCACGCATCATAGTTTCATTTATCTTTTGTGACTAACGCCATGGGCATAAAATATTTCCAGCACATCATGGTTATATTACACCTATGTTCATAATGTTTGCGAGTACATTCAAAGTACTCACTGGCTTGTCCCTGGCTATTGTCTTGGCCAGATTGCTTGCTTGGAGAGGAGCATTGCGAGGACAGCCTCGGAACCTAAGCAGCGGTGATAGCAGCCTCGCGAAGATAGGAGTTAACCTGGTCAGCTGTTCCCGTGGGAAATGGAGCCCCACAGACCGTGGTGATCCACAAACCGCTTCCGCCCCCAACCACTAGAAACCATTTGATGTACTCATAGGCCACAATGGTCTTGTACTACATATTTTGTACCTTTGCTTGGAAATTCTGTAACAAGTTGGTGCCTCATCAGCTAACAGTAATCCTGGGGCTGGTGAGCACAATGGCCCTTTTTCTGGGAATTAAAGCCCAGAAAACCGGTCGCGACATCCCATGTCGTAGTCTCAGCAGTTGACGGTGTAGTTGCACGACGGTGATTCCCCATTGCAAAGCCTCCTGAACACCGGAGATCGTTGAAGGACGTTGATGTCATTGTGAGAATCCAGCATTCCAAATAAAGAACGTGAAATCCATAAGTCGTGTGATGCCATCGCTTCTAGTATGATGGTGACCTCTCTGGTGTTATCTTGATACATTCCTCGCAAACCTTTGGTGCACTTCTTCCCTTGCCAATGCATGTAATCAAT
The DNA here is from genome assembly GCA_032464435.1 of Aegilops umbellulata. Taxonomy (NCBI): domain Eukaryota; kingdom Viridiplantae; phylum Streptophyta; class Magnoliopsida; order Poales; family Poaceae; genus Aegilops; species Aegilops umbellulata. The sequence continues at coordinate 363,984,710 of CP136054.1, read as the reverse complement.
TGATCCGAACATTCCTAGAAACCACCTTGCCTCTCCAATAGCCAACAACTTCTCCGTGTCCTACACATTTGGTTCTCCGAGATACTCAGGTCCAAACACCTCCACCATAGTGGGAGTGTGGATTGCTCTACCAGAGCTAGTGTCGTAGAGGCTAGGAACGGCTGCGGAGCACGCACGGCGGCGGAGCTGCGAGACAGACGGCGTGGAGGAGGAAGAAGAGAGGAGATAGCAAATGGATCCGGCAGGTCATGGGGGTGGAATTGGTGTAATTTACTATGGGGTTGAGCTGTCGGGTCCGACGTGTCGGGCATGTCCAGGCGCCCCATATCCGCCCCATATTTGGGTTGGATATGAGGGGTGCTAGTCAGCTTGGGCATTTGAGGCATGTTTGAAGGGGCCGTCTAGGTCGAAAAATCGTGACCATACAGTGACCAGGTAGCCCGCCCGGATGTATGAGGTGGGTTTGTGCGCTCGACTGTAGAGGCTCTTACGAGTTAGAGGTGCACAAAAAAGTTCGCTTGCATCCTTTTCCCAGCTGATGTTCACCGTTTAGCATTACCCTAGACTTTTCCCAGTTGGGTGTATTCTCCCTTGCTTTTTTGCATTCCAATCTAGGAGCTTTTATTCAAGAACGGCACTCCTAGCATCATCCGCCAAAAGGCTGGTCAGTAGGAAGGATGGTCTAGGTACAGTCCAACTTTCGGTGACCAACAGTGTGCATGCATGTTTAGCACAAAGGTGGGCCGGTACATTGACCGATCTGTTTACCTATTGAGCATCGAAAAAAGAAAAAGAGGAAGCTAGCTCTCCAATTTTTAAGAGTAAAGGAGCCACAACAGAAATACTGTTGTGGCGAGTGAAAGGATCGATATAGTTGACTAGAGGGGGGGGGGGTGAATAGGCAACTAACAGTTTTTAGTTTTTCTTTATCAAATTAAACTTCGCATCAAAGTAAGTTGTCTAGATATGCAACTAGGTGAGCAACCTATATGATGCAACAACAATAAGCACACAAGCAAGCAAGGGATATAACACAAATAAGCTGGCACAAGTAAAAGCATGATACGTCTCCAACGTATCTATAATTTTTGATTGCTCCATGCTATATTATCTACTGTTTTGGACAATATTGGGCTTTATTATTCACTTTTATATTATTTTTGGGACTAACCTATTAACCGGAGGCTCAGCCCAGAATTGCTGTTTTTTTGCCCATTTCAGAGTTTTGCAGAAACGGAATATCAAACGGAGTCCAAACGGAATGAAACCTTCGGGAACGTGATTTTCTCACCGAACGTGATCCAGCAGACTTGGACCCTAAGTCAAGGAAGTTTCGAGGAGGGAACGAGGTCGGGGGCGCGCCCACCCCCTAGGGCATGCCCTCCACCCTCGTGGGCCCCACCTTGCTCCATTGACGTACTTGTTCCTCCTATATATATACCTACGTACCCCCAAACGACCAGATACGGAGCCAAAAACCTAATTCCACCGCCGCAACCTTCTGTACCCACGAGATCCCATCTTGGGGCCTGTTCCGGAGCTCCGCCGGAGGGGGCATCTACCAGGAGGGCTTCTACATCATCATAGCCCCTCCAATGAAGTGTGAGTAGTTTACCTTAGACCTTCGGGTCCATAGTTAGTAGCTAGATGGCTTCTTCTCTCTTTTTGGATCTCAATACAATGTTCTTCCCCTCTCTTGTGGAGATCTATTCGATGTAATCCTCTTTTTGCGTTGTGTTTGTTGAGACCGATGAATTGTGGGTTTGTGATCAAGATTATCTATGAACAATATTTGAATCTTCTCTGAATTATTTTATGTATGATTGGTTCTATTTGCAAGTCTCTTCAAATTATCAGTTTGCTTTGGCCTACTAGATTGGTTTTTCTTGCAATGGGAGAAGTGCTTAGCTTTGGGTTCAATCTTGCGGTGTCCTTTCCCAGTGACAGTAGGGGCAGCAAGGCATGTATTGTATTGTTGCCATCGAGGATAACAAGATGGGGTTTTTATCATATTGCATAAATTTATCCCTCTACATCATGTCATCTTGCTTAAGGCGTCACTCTGTTTTCTTGAACTTAATACTCTAGATGCATGCTGGATAGTGGTCGATGAGTGGAGTAATAGTAGTAGATGCAGGCAGGAGTCGGTCTACTTGTCTCGGACGTGATGCCTATATACATGATCATACCTAGATACTCTCATAACTATGCTCAATTATGTCAATTGCTCAACAGTAATTCGTTCACCCGCCGTAAAATACTTATGCTCTTGAGAGAAGCCACTAGTGAAACCTATGGCCCCCGGGTCTATCTTTATCATATTAATCTTCCATCACTTTATTATTGCCTTTACTTTTTTACTTTGCTTTTATTTTACTTTGCATCTTTATCACAAAAATACCAAAAATATTATCTATCAGATCTCACTCTCGTAAGTGACCGTGAAGGGATTGACAACCCCTTATCGCGTTGGTTGCGAGGAGTTATTTGCTTTGTGCAGGTACGAGGGACTCGCGCGTAGCCTCCTACTGGATTGATACCTTGGTTCTAAAAAACTGAGGGAAATACTTACGCTACTTTGCTGCATCATCCTTTCCTCTTCAAGGAAATCCAACGCAGTGCTCAAGAGGTAGCAAGAAGAATTTCTGGCGCCGTTGCCGGGGAGTCTACGCAAAAGTCAACATACCAAGTACCCATCACAATCCCTTATCTCCCGCATTACATTATTTGCCATTTGCCTCTCGTTTTCCTCTCCCCCACTTCACCCTTGCCGCTTTATTCGCCCTCTCCTTTTTTGTTCGCCTCTTTTCCGTTGCTTGTCGCTATGGCTAGTCCTCTATCTTCTCCGTTGTCTCCCAGGAATGAAGTTCTAAATTTTAAGCAAAGGGAGGGAGAAAATCTAAAAGATGCTTGGTATAGAATTTGCAATGCTCAAAATAGATCTACCAGGAAGCAATCTACTTCTGTTCTTCTCCGCAATTTTTATGTAGGTGCTAATCCTTGGTATAGATATATCCTTGATACCACTACCGGAGGGAATTTCTTAGGTAGCCATACTTTTGATTCTTATAATGCTATGATATATTTGTTTGGCTCACCCCCTCTTTTGGTTATGGAACTATATTAAGTTTGGAGCATGTAATGCGAAGGCTCGAAATTATTGAAAATAAGGTTGCTACCGTAGAGTTAATTGAAAATTTGGATAAAAAGATCCACAGTCGAATCTCTCAATGTGGATCTACAGTAGGAGTCACCTTGAAGAATATTAAAGAGAAGGAACCCATAAATAATGAGAAAATAAATCAGGATTCAACTAGGATCGATAAACTTGAAGATATCATTACCAACTTGGGAACCGCTTTTTCTTCCGTAAAGAATACTACAAGTCCTACTAAATTTGCCAAGCTCATGTATGTTCCTAAAAATAAGGGTGAATCCTCTAGTAAGGAAACTGCGGATCTTAAATCTATAAGTATTCACCCCGACCTTTAAACTATAATTAAGGAACCATTTGCTATGAATGAATTTTTTGATCTTGTGCCTAAAAGTTTGATAATAACTAAAAAGAAAGAAATTCCTAAGGATAATAGATGTCTCATTGAAGAATTGCCTCCCACAGATGGCAATACCTAGATCTATCCTTGCTTTTATGCCTAGCTAGGGGCGTTAAACGATAACGCTTGTTGGGAGGCAACCCAATTTTATTTTTAGTTTTTTTTGCTTTTGCTTCTGTTTAGGAATTAATATTTGATCTAGCCTCTGGTTAGATGTGTTTTATGTTTTAATTAGTGTTTGTGCCAAGTTAAACCTATAGGATCTTCTTGGATGATAGTTATTTGATCTTGCTGTAATTTCCAGAAACTTTCTGTTCACGAAAACAATTGTTAAAAATCACCAGAACATGATAAAATAGTGATTCCAATTGATTATGATCAATAAGCAAATTGCCTAGGTCTTCCTATTTTAGTAGATATTTTGGAGTCCCAGAAGTTTCCATTAGTTACAGATTACTACAGACTGTTCTGTGTTTGACAGATTCTGTTTTTGGTGTGTTGTTTGCTTATTTTGATGAATCTCTGGCTAGTAAAATAGTTTATAAACCATAGAGAAGTTGGAATACAGTAGGTTTAACACCAATATAAATAAATAACAAGTTCATTACAGCACCTTGAAGTGGTCTTTTGTTTTCTTTTGCTAACGGAGCTCACGAGATTTCTGTTGAGTTTTGTGTTGTAAAGTTTTCAAGTTTTGGGTGAAATCTTTTGATGGATTATGGAACAAGGAGTGGAAAGAGACTAAGCTTGGGTATGCCCATGGCACCCCCAAGATAATTTAAGGACACCAAAAATCCAAAGCTTGCGGATGCCCCAGAAGGCATCCCCTCTTTCGTCTACTTCCATCGGTAACTTTACTTGGAGCTATATTTTTATTCACCACATGATATGTGTTTTGCTTGGAGCGTCTTGTATGATTTTAGTCTTTCCTTTTTAGTTTACCACAATTGTTGGGGATATAACTATTTGTGTAAGCCGGCCAGAAGGGGCCGGGTTACGCAAAGAGAGGTTCATCAGAAGCCCAAGACCAAGGCATGAAGATGGCGGTTCACTAAAGGGCCTAAAGGCCCACTGGCGACTCTGAAGCCCGTGGAGATAAACCGCCATGATGGTATAACTTGTATTGTAAGGTAGAAGTAACTAGTCGCCGAGCCGGACACTGTTTATGAGCCGGCCGGGACTCTGTAGGCCGCAGGGCGTCAACCCGTGTATATAAGGGGACGACCCGCCAGCGGCTTAGGGCAAGAAAAAACTCCTCGAGAGCCAGGCATAGCGTATCTCGCTCGCTGGTCATCGAAACCTCAAGAAATACCAACCCAACTAGACGTAGGCCTTCCTTCACCGCAAGGGGCTGAACTAGTATAAACCTCGCGTGTCCTTTGTCCCGATTAACCCCTTTAAGCTTCCTAGTTGCGATGGCTCAACGACTAAGTCCTTTCAAGAGGACTTCTGCCGTGACAATTCCACGATAGTTGGCGCCCACCATGGGGCCAGCGCACGGTGGATTTGAGTTCTTGAAGGGCAGATTCGAAGGGCTCAAGGGATACGCAGTTGGCCGGATGACCAAGAGTCGTCGCGGCAAGATCTACATCGACGATGAAGGCTGGGGGCTCGACGCCGGCTCAATTGAGTACGGGTTCCGGGTCCCCTTTGGCGGAATTCACGTCTTCATCGGCCGGATTGGTGAGCCGGGGCCTAAGCCGGACAACTGCACCGACCTCGTCGAGACAGCTCAGCGTACGAGACCCGCCCGAGCTCAACCCATCATGAAGCGTGCCTTTGTGGGTTGCATCCACGGAGGTGAACTTTCTGAAGGATCTAAAGATGATGGTGAGCCGGCCGTCCTCTTTGACGGTGATTCGTCCGCCGGCTCAACAGATTCGCTGTATCAAGTTCAAGATGGTGTGCTGGGGGGCTGTTCCGATGGCAGCACTATTCTGGACCCCTCAGAGTCGCCAAACTGGGCAGGAGTCTTCATGGCTGGCACTCAACCCGGCCAAAATTCTACGGCCTCAGCGGCGATAACGTCCGGGTTAGGAGCAGCCGGGGCAGGAGGCCTTGTGCGCTCACCGGCTCAAGTGCTGATGGATCTTATGGATAAACTTACGACCCTGTTAACTACTACAATCATCCCTGCGAACCAATCTGAGCATGAGGCAAAGGTGGCACGGGTTCGTGAGGAGATCGCCCAGGCCAAAGAAACCTTAGCAGCTGAAGATACTAGGTTAGCCACAGAGCGGGCGGCTTTGGACGTACGGGCACAACAACTTCAGGCAGAGGCTTTTCATCTCACGATGAGCCTGAACACATCTAATGAGGTAATGAGGAGGAGGCATCAGAAAACTCAGTCCCGTCTACCTCAGATTTATGATCCTCGGAATCTCTTTGCTACAGCCGGAGCCGGCCCAAGTAACTCGCCAGGTGCAAATCAGTTCATGACATCCGGAGCAGGAGGCCCGGTCCAGCCTCAGGTGACGGCGCCTCGTCACGGCAATACGGCACCGCCCCGTTGCGTACCAATACCACCGGGTCACTTTTCCAACCCCATGGAGAATTTAATCGCAGCATCAGCATGATTGGCGACTCTCCTAGTGGATGGTGATGATCCGACAGCAGTGGAGACCCGGAGGATCAGAGAACTTGTCCAGACGGCTCTGGCCCAGCAAGAGACTTATTCTTACAGTCGGGACAAGATTCATTCAACTCCTCCACCCTGGTTAGCTCTGCCTCGTCAAAACCGGAGCCCGAGTTACAACAGACACATGGAGTCGGAGGCCCTATCAAGCAACGTGCAGCGACGGAACCAACCCGATGGATATAACCCGGTGCAGGATCGGATATGTCAGGAGGACGAGCGGGCGGCTCAGCTAGCAGATCAACAGGACTTGCCGGCTTACCTGACGGCTTCCGTTGAGGAGGGGGTTGCTACTAGAACCGGAGGTGTTCCTTGTCTAGTACCGGCTCTACGTAATGTACGTCTGCCCAAGGACTTCAAGGGGCCTCGAAAGGTGCCAAATTATACGGCTGATTTACAGCCTGGGGCGTGGATTGAAAGTTATGAGATGGCCATGGAGCTGTTGGAAGTTAGTGATGAAGCGATGGCTAAATACTTCACCATGATGTTGGATGGAACGGCCCGCTCTTGGTTAAAGGGTTTGCCACCCAATTCAATTAGCTCATGGGCAGAGCTAACGGCCCGATTCATCCAGAACTTCAAGGACACTTGCAAGCAGTCTATGTCGATTGTGGACTTGACAAATTGTAAGCAGGAGGAAGGCGAATCTACGACTCATTGGGTACGCCGGGTCAAAGATATAATACATTCGTTTGACAAGATGGATGCCGGCTCAGCGGTCCTCATGCTGGAGAAGAATTGCCGTTTTCAACCTCTGAGACAGAAGCTGGGGCGCCTTAAGCGTGATTGCAACGATATGGGGACGCTGATGGCGGCTTTAGTCAAGTATGCCGATTCTGATAGTACCAAGGATCCCGCGTCTGATGAGGAAAATACAAGGAAGGGAAAGAAGAACGGTAATGGAAAGGGTCAGCACCATAACCCGACGAATCAAGGAGGCAATAAGCGTAAGGCGGACGGTAACCTGGAATTTGTAGCAAATGCACAGGGTAACAATCAGAAACGCAAGGGAAAGCCACCCCCTCGATTTGGTGGGTCAGGTCCATCTCTTGAGCAATTACTCAATGAGCCCTGTCCGAAACACGGCACCCGGGAATGGCCAGCGACTCATTTATGGAAGGATTGTGCAATCATGAAGGCTTTCAAAAATTCTAATATGTTTGATGGCAATCAAGGCCCGGGTGGCGGTTCAGGAGCCGACGGCTCTCATGGCCCGGGCGGCGGCTCAAACTCCGGTTTTCAGGGAAACCAGGGCGGTTATAACCAACAGCAGTCTGGTCAAGGACGACAGCAGCAGCAGCAATCGGGTTACCAGATCCATCCAAAGCAGCTAAATAGTGGGCAGTACCACGTGTTCACTACTAGTTTGTGCAAACGTGATTAGAAAATCCATAAGAGGGCTGTGAACTCTGTTGAGCCGGCAGTCCCTCGTTACCTAAGATGGTGAGAACAAACCATTGTGTGGAGTAGGGAGGATCATCCTCTCCGGGTTGATAATCCGGGTCAATTAGCCTTGGTGGTGGCACCGCAGGTCGGTGGCTATAAATTCACTAATGTGCTCATGGATGGAGGTAGCAGCATCAACATCCTCTACTATGAGACCTTTCGGCGCATGGGCTTAACTGACAAGAATTTAAAGACTTCCAACACCGTCTTCCATGGAGTGGTGCCGGGTAAGTCGGCGTATCCTGTGGGTAAGATTGAGCTAGAGGTGGCTTTTGGAGACGAGCACGACTCTAGGGCTGAGAAGTTAACTTTGGAGGTGGTGAAAATCAAGAGTCCATATCACACGTTGTTTGGACGGCCGGCTTATGCCAAGTTTATGGCACGGCCGTGTTATGTTTACTTATAGCTCAAGATGCCGGGTTATAAGGGCACCATCACTATGCATGGAAGTCGAAAGGTGGCCCTGGAATGCGAAGAAGGCGACGCGGCTTATGCTGAGTCTGTCTGTGCAGCAGAGGAGCTCAAATTTTACCAAGATAACGTTGACCCGGCAGATATGACCTCCCTCAAGAAGCCGACTACGGAACATGACCCTGCCATGAAGTTTAAGTCGGCTACAGAGACTAAGCTTGTTGATTTTAGTCCAAGCGACTCGTCTAAGCAATTCAGCATCAGTGCCAACTTGGATCCTAAATAGGAAAGCGCGCTCATCGAGTTCATCCGAGAGAACCGGGACATCTTTGCATGGAAGCCTTCTGACATGCCGGGTGTACCGAGAGGACTCGCTGAGCACACTCTTAATATTGATTCGAAGTATAAGCCGGTCAGGCAGTTTCTGCGGCGATTCAATGAGGAACGACGAAAAGCTATAGGAGAGGAGGTCGCCCGGCTCTTGGCAGCTGGGTTCATTGTCGAAGTTTTTCACCCGGAGTGGTTGGCTAACCCGGTGCTTGTGCTCAAGAAAAACGGCACTTGGCGGATGTGTGTGGATTACACAGACTTAAATAAGGCTTGTTCGGCTGATCCTTTCGCTCTCCCCCATATTGATCAAATCATTGATGCTACGGCGGGTTGTGAGCGTTTGAGTTTTTTGGATGCCTACTCTGGTTATCATCAGATCAAGATGGCAGTTAAGGACTAGGAGAAGACAACTTTCATCACTCTGTTTGGAGCCTTCTGCTATGTGTCTATGCCTTTTGGGCTCAAGAGTGCCCAAGCGACTTATCAACGGTGTGTACAGAATTGTCTCCACAATCAGATTGGGTGCAATGTTCATGCTTATGTGGATGACATAGTGGTGAAATCCAGAGAGACGGAAACCTTGATACCTGATCTCAAAGAAACCTTCGACAACCTCCGGGTTTACAAGATGATGCTTAACCCGGAGAAGTGTGTGTTTGGTGTGCCTGCAGGCAAGCTTTTGGGATTCTTGGTCTCAAATAGGGGCATTCAAGCTAATCCGGAGAAGATAAAGGCAATCACTTCTTTGGCTAAACTGGCTTGTATCAATGATGTTCAGCGACTAGCGGGTCGTGTTGCTGCTTTAAGCCGGTTCATAAGCCGACTAGGTGAGAAGGCCCTACCGCTGTACCAACTGATGAAGAAGACAGATACCTTTGTCTGGATTAATGCTGCTGATGCTGCTTTTGAAGATTTGAAGAGGCAGCTATCTGAGCTGCCGGTTCTTGCAGCTCCCATTGACAAAGAACCTTTACTATTATATGTGGCTGCTAATTCACGAGCCGTCGGTGTGGCAATTGTGGTAGAGCGCAAGGAGGCTGGTAAGGAACATCCGGTTCAACAGCCGGTTTATTATGTCAGTGAGGTACTCATCGAGTCAAAACAAAGATATCCTCATTGGCAGAAACTTGTTTACGGGGTGTTCATGGCAAGCCGGAAGCTGAAGCAATACTTCCAAGGTCACCCTATCACTGTGGTCAGTTCTGCCCCCTTGGGAGACATTATTCAGAACAGAGAGGCTACAGGACGAGTCGCCAAGTGGGCCATCGAGCTCGGGCCTCATGGTCTGAAGTACGTGCCACGCACGGCCATTAAATCTCAAGCTTTGGTGGATTTCATCAATGACTAGACAGAGCTACAGGCACCTGAGGAGAGGCCCGATAACACTTATTGGACTATTCACTTTGATGGGTCCAGACAGTTGGAAGGCTCGGGGGCTGGAGTCGTGTTAACTTCCCCTCGAGGTGACAAATTTTGTTATGTGCTCCGGCTTATGTTTCCTTGTACTAACAACGCAGCTGAGTACGAGGCCCTACTCCATGGTCTCCGAATGGCCAAAGAGATGAACTTAAGCCGGGTAAGATGCTTAGGAGACTCATACCTTGTGGCCCAACAGGTGTCGGGCAAGTGGGACTCTAAAGATCCCCTTATGGCGGCTTACCGTCGAGAAGTTGATGCTGTGGCTGGGCACTTCAAAGGTTATGTGGTGGAACACATTGATAGAAGGAAGAATGAGGCGGCTGATGCCTTAAGCCGGCTGGGATCTCAGCGTAAGCCAGTGCCGCCTAACACTTTTCTTGATGTTTTGCATAATCCTTATGTTAAGTTACCTACAGAGGAAGATCTGACAATACCAGACCCGGAGGCACAGCCGGTGGCGGCTCTCCATGTTATCCCGGATTGGACAGTACCTTATTTGGCTTACATGACCCGGGGAGATTTTCCCGAAGATGAGACCTTGGCAAGACAAATCGTCCGGCGGTCCAAGTCCATGACAATTGTCAATGGCGAGTTACATCACTGCAGCGTCACTGGAGCATTTCAACATTGCGTGTCACCTACAGAGGGCCAGGAGATCCTTCGTGAGATTCATGAAGGCGATTGTGGTCATCACGCCGGCTCAAAATCTCTTGTGGCCAAGGCTTTCCGTCATGGGTTTTATTGGCTGATGGCTCATGCTGATGCAGAAGATTTGGTCTGTAAATGTGACGGATGTCAGAAGTTCTCACGAGGAGCCCATGTGCCGGCTCAAGAATTGAGGATGATTCCAATTACTTGGCCGTTTGCAGTCTGGGGGCTTGATATGGTCGGACCTTTCAAAAGGTCTAAAGATAAAAAGACGTACCTCTTGGTAGCGGTTGACAAGTTTACAAAGTGGGTTGGGGCGGAGCCAGTCAGTAAGTGTGATGCAGCCACAGCGGTCCAGTTCATGAAAAAGGTGATTTTTCGCTTTGGTTTTCCACACAGCATCATAACTGATAATGGTACTAATCTTTCCAAAGGAGCTATGGAAGAGTTCTGTCAACGAGAGCATATCCGGCTTGACGTTTCGGCTGTGGCTCATCCTCAATCCAATTGTCAAGCAGAACGAGCTAATCAAGAGATCTTGAAGGGTATCAAGCCCCGGCTCTTGGTCCCCTTACAGCGGACGCCGGGTTGTTGGGTAGAGGAGTTACCTTCTGTACTCTGGAGCATCAATACCACACCTAACAGATCTACGGGTTACACGCCTTTCTTTATGGTGTATGGAGCAGAGGCGGTCCTGCCTAGTGACATCCGTCATGATTCACCTCGTGTGGCGGCTTATGTTGAGGCGGACAACAAAAAAGCTCGGCAAGATGCACTGGACCTGTTGGATGAAGAGCGAGACTTGGCAATAGCCCGCTCGGTGATTTACCAGCAAGACCTGCGCCGCTACCATAGCTGCCGGGTTAAGTCCAGAACCTTTCAGGAAGGCGACTTAGTACTCCGGCTCATCCAGGATCAATCTAACATGCACAAGCTATCCCCTCCTTGGGAAGGACCCTTTGTGGTCAGCAAGAATCTAAACAACGGGTCATACTACCTTATCGATGTTCGAGAGCACAAAGACTCACATAAGTCAGAGGAAGAGACCCGTCGGCCGTGGAATATCGCTCATCTTTGGCCTTATTATACTTGAGCCACCGGCTCTAATATGTGTATATTTATCCTATGTATATATTTCATAAAGCAATAAAACAGGACCTCTGTCCTTTTTCCATCCCAAAAAAGGTTTTATGTGTTTCCTTTGTCAGGTGGTGGAAATAACCAAGAGGAAGCGGGTCACATCTAAATCCGGCTTTCCTTTGGTCCGGCTTATGATCATATCTGAATCTAGCCATGATCACTTGGGGGCTTCTTGTTCAAACATAGGTCGTATGCGAACCAAAGAGAACATAGCTGTCGATACCCACTTGATCGGCATACTGCCAAACCCACTTGGGGGCTTCCTGATCATATTTGAATCATAGCTTAACCCCTTTTGGGTCTGACGTGGATCGTATTCGAATCAGCGTCATTAAACAACTTTTATAGTCACTTGGGGGCTTCCTGTTCAAACATAGGTCATATTCGAACCAAAGAGAACATAGTTGTCGATACCCACTTGATTGGCATCGCCACAGCCACTGGGGCTATATGATCACATCCGAATCTTAGCTCAACCCCTTTGGAACGGTTCACTGATCGTATTCGAATCAGAAGCCTTTGAAATTTGTTTATTATCCATCATAATTTATAAGTATCAGTATTTGATTATATAGAGATCCTCTTCAAAATACCATAGAGTGGATCACAACCCTTCGGGTGAATATTGGTTACTCCGGGTTACTAAACGCCAGGTGAACCTTTTGATATCAATCATCAGGAGTTAAATTTACTTTCGGAAATAACCCTAAGCATCACAGGTATATCATTATGATTACATCTACTAAGTTTAATCATAAGTTGGTTCTCCTATAACGCTCTGGGTTATCAGAAGTTTATGTAACTCTCAATGCGATAAGTCGCCAAGGGATTTTGTTTATCTTCTATGCAGGGCAATGCAAGACATTTCTGCAAGGATATAACAGATTCATATAAACTATGAAGTGCATAATAATGGCAGCTTATGCAAGTCTTAAGGGCCATAAAGCATGCGCGAAGGCATGACAAACTCAGAGTGTTTTCGGCTCTATTACATGACTCCCCGAGTCTGAATGATGAGGCATTGTTTTTCTACAAGACATACGCAGGTGACGCCTTGCAATTTACTCTTGGGGTTGACCTGAAGCTTCCCAGTTATCCTTCTCCGCCTCTTCGCTAGTTGCCTTGTCCTGGAAGGATGATGATGCCCAGTCAATGCCACTCAAGGCTTCAAACTCAGCTTCGTCATGTGTTAAACCGGTTGGGTCTACTTCAAGGGCAAAGGTATGCTTACGAATTGGAGGGATCAGGCTGACATCATCGTAATGCGGTGTGGGGATTCTCAGGTTCTCCTTATCATAACCCGGCTGATACTTGGAGAGGTCAGTATCGTTCCCAATTTGAGTGGGCATAGGGCGTATGTCCCTCACGTAGCTGGGGAAGTCTTTTTGATCAAATGGAGTGCCATCTTCCTTTAAACTTGGATACCCAAGAGCGATGTCGGCCGGGTCTAGTTCTAGTAACCAGGCTTTGGCCCGGCTCAAGGCGGCTATAGCTCCGGCTCTTGCTTGGGCCCGTCTCAACTCTTGGATCCGCTGGGGGAGTACAGCAAGCCGTCGTAACACATCTTGCAAGAGGTGGGGCACATCGTTTGATAAGGCCACAACAGCCAAAGCATGTTGTGACTCGGTGTACAGTTGTTCCACCAGAGTATAGACGGCTTTCAGTTTGATCACCATGTCCTGCTTGAGAGTTGTGCTCCTGGGGCCTGTGTTGTTAAACAAAGGGCAAGCCGGAGGCAATAATTAGCTTAGTCATCAAAGAAAGGATGATAGTATTTAAGGTTCATACAAAGAAACGTACCGAAGATTGCTGAGACAATTCGAGATATCTGACGCTTCAAGCCGGACATCTCGGTGTTTGCCTTTGCAAGGGATGTTTCGGCTGCCTCGGCCTGGGTCACCAGAGAGGCTTTCTCATCAGCCCAGGTTTTCTTCTCCGACTCAAAGTTCTTCTTCAAATTCTCTTATTCAGAGACGCTGAGTTCAAACTTGGAGTTAGCATTTTGAATTTCAAGTTCCTGGGCTGACAGGCGGCTCTTAAGGTCAGCAATCTCCGATTCAAATTGACTTATGATAGCCTGCATTATCCCGGGTTACAGTCAGCATCATGATAAATAATTTCAAAGTCTCAAGAACTTTGCAAGCAAACATACTTGACACTTGGGGGCTAATGTGTACCGAAGCTTTTTTAATTATTAAGCCGGTCCTGGATATTAAAGTCCCAAGCACTTTGCAAGCAAAGATGCTTGGCACTTGGGGGCTAATGTGTATCGCAAGTTAAAGGTATTGTGTTACATCCGGTTTAAGCCGGACAAGCAGCTCTAACAGTTTTTTAAATGTACAACATATTTCCTAATAAGCAATAGACTTGGGGGCTGGTACAATAAGTATGATTGAAAGTAAGGAAGCATAAGTCATACCTCAGATTTTTGTTGTATTTGTTTCACCATGTCAATTTCCAGGTCACGGCTATTATGCACCTGGTTGATATAACCCGACGTTGCAATAATGTTAGTAAGGAGTATAGTCAGTGATGTCCGTTTTGGCTTTACGACGTTGCAATAACTCCTCTTTTGCAGAACATCTGGCAAGAACTGTGGGCCGGGCCGGTTCAACAAACTGAGTCTTGAGTATTTCTACTTCTGGGTCAATCATCCTGGCCGGGCTAGGAGCTTCCGGGTTAACAAAACCAACCAGAATATCTTCAGTAGGCGGATCAGAGGTTGGTACCGCAGTATCCTGAGCCGGTTCAGTCGGTGGCTGATGTGTGGGAGAGCCGGGAGCAGCTGTGCCCAGTTTCGGTTCAGTTTTTTTATAGAAAGACTATAAGGAAAACCCTACAGTATAATTGGTGCAACAAACCCAAATTGCAAGTACCATGCCTTGAACCTGGGTGGGTGGGAAGGCATCAACCCCTGCCCACCACTAGGCTATGCCTTAGTCTGCAGTTCCGGTTCAGTTACCACAGGGTCTTGGGCTAGATGGTCTTTCTTCGTTTTCTTCCTGGGCTTGACTTGCATGCTATGGACAAAGCAGAAGAATGAGCACAGAAACATGAGGAAGAAAAAACATAAGGTAAATAAATTGATATTACCCAGGAGTAGTCTTAAAAGCCGGCATGTTTGACTGCATGGACTCGCCGGATGAAGGAGAGGTATCCTGATAATTGGAGTCAGAGGAATTGAGAGGTTGACGGATTAGACCCGCCAAAGGTAAAAAAGGGTATAAGTCGGAGATAACCTCAGACCGATGCTTCCGGGTTGCATCAGGCAAGCCGGAGGAGAGCTCTGCATCCCTGCTGGTCCGGGTCTGCCTCCGGCTTTCAAATTGTTGTTGCTTCAAAAGAAAGTAAGGATCTTGGTAAGCCAATGGGTGTGAAAATCTTACTTTCCGGGTTACTCTTCGAATTTTCTGACGCGGCCGAAGCTCGGAGTCGGAGGAGATGATAGTTACCTCTTCTTCGACGGGTTGGTTGTTCCCCGTGTCTTCCTGAAAAGGGAGAATAATGTTAGTAAGGTAATGATAAAGGAGTAAGGGAAGTTGAAATGTTACCTCTTCCTCGTTATCATCAGAATCATCAAGTTGGAACATCTCTGAAGCACTTGGTTTTCTCTTCTTTGAAGTAGAAGGTCTGGTGGTTCTTTTTTCGGCCCTCTTTGCCGCCCGGGCTTGTTTGGCCGCCTCATGATCATACGGGACTTTCCAGAACTTGTCATTTGCCTGTAAAGATTTGTGAGGGGGTATGAGTAAAAGTAAGGTAAATATAATAAAGGGTGATCATTGAGGCTGATGCCTTATTGCGGGGGCCGGGTTGTTCTTACGGAAGGGGAGTAAGCTGAAGGTATTAGTTACCACAGTCCCTTCCTTCAACAGTGACTGGATCATAGCCTCGACCATGTCATCTGGTAAGTCATCAGGGCTGTGACGCTGCGGGTCATCCTTTTCCCCTGAGTAAGTACACATCAAGCTGGGTCGGCGGCTTAACGGAATCACCCGCCAGGTAATCCAGGTCCGGACCAAATCAATGCCATCCAAACCATTGCCCAAAACAGCCTTAATCTTCTTTATGGTGGGGGCAAGTGGAATACGTTCAGCCGGAGATAATTTGTCGGCCAGTGGGTGGTTGGACTCCAAGCGCAGAGCGCGAAAGCCGGGTAGCGGGTTCTCACCAACCGGAGAGGTATCTTGGCAGTAGAACCACGTCTGGTTCCACTCCTTCGGATGGCTTGGCAGTTCTGCATAAGGAAAAAGACAGTCTCTTTGCCGTTGGATCGAAATACCACCGAGTTCCAGACTGGGCCCATTGGCACGTTCATTTTGCCGGTTCAAATAAAACAGCTCTCTGAACAAGGTCAAACTTGGCTCTTCTCCAAGGTATACTTCACAAAACACTTGGAAGTTGCAGAGATTCGACACGGAGTTGGGCCCGATGTCTTGAGGTCTGAGGTCAAAGAAATGCAAAACATCTTTGAAGAATTTTGACCCGGGCGGAGCAAAGCCCCGGTTCATATGATCCGTAAACACAACCACCTCCCCTTCCTTGGGTTGAGGTTTCTCCTCAGATGGGTTAGGAGCACGATAGGACATAATTTCCTTTCGGGGCAGATGGCCGGATTTCACAAACCTAGCTAAAGAACTCTCCATAACGGTGGATTTGACCCAGTTGCAAGTCACCGGAGGTTTGACAGCTTTGGGTGCCATTGCGTAAATCGACGCCTACAACAAGATAAAGGATTTTTTCCGGTTTAATTATAACCCGGAGGAAAATGCTGTGGGTTTATTTAAGATGGCGGCTTAAGAAGGGGCCTAATGATATACAGGTAACTATGTGATAATGTTTAAATAGCTATAGGTATTAAAGATGATTAAGGTTCTCTTAAGTCGCCAGAAGCAAGCGGTGTTGACAGCTGGTATTATCTTAAACCGGTTACACGAACTATTATGGCTGAAACAGAGTCAACACACGCAGTTTTTGGCTAAGTGTGGGGCAAACAGGTTTCACAGATTGCAGTTATTATTTTGGATCAAACGATGCTTTGGAAAGAAAAATTTTCTAGACCTAAAATAGTACAGAGAAGTTCGTACACTCGAAGGAAGCCTCTGAACAAAAGAAAAGAGATTTGTTTGTATTTGAGATAAGCGGGAAACAATCACCGCAGCAGTTATATGCTATTCAACGATCTGAACAGGTCATCGGAGGTGAAATACATCAAGGGTTCCCCGCGGACGGTGATGAACACCGACGAACTCGATGAACACTATAGTGCAGATCTAAGATAGAAAGGGGAAGGGACTTACAAATGCGGAGCTGCAGTTGAGGTTCGTCGCGTTTCTCTGGTCAGATTCAGGTCGATGCAGCAGCCTGAGTTGGTGAAGACAGGGAGCTCGACGGCGGCGGAGCTCGAGTCACAGAAAGGCAGAGAGAGGAGGAAGACGACTGAGGGAGAAAATGAAAAGGACCTAGGTCGAGCCTATTTATAAGGAGGGGCCGACTGGGACGGTGCGAGAAACGAGGAGACCAAGACATCATTATCCAGCGGCCCCGACGCCTCGATTTTTGGGAGGGTCAGTAAAGGCAGAGATCCCTTGAAGATATGACGAATTGAAATATAAGTTTTATTGAAGATGATGTCATGATAATTTAACCCGGATCCAGATGATGGCGTCACGGCGGGTTACAATTTTCACACAGGACAGAAGACTAAAGGCCAGTTCATAAGGTTTTTAAAGATTGACATGAACCGATTCAAATCAATCTGGGGCCTAATGTTGGGGATATAACTATTTGTGTAAGCTGGCCAGAAGGGGCCGGGTTACGCAAAGAGAGGTTCATCAGAAGCCCAAGACCAAGGCATGAAGATGGCGGTTCACTAAAGGGCCTAAAGGCCCACTGGCGACTCTGAAGCCCGTGGAGATAAACCGCCATGATGGTATAACTTGTACTGTAAGGTAGAAGTAACTAGTCGCCGAGCCGGACACTGTTTATGAGCCGGCCGGGACTTTGTAGGCCGCAGGGCGTCAACCCGTGTATATAAGGGGATGACCCGCCAGCGGCTTAGGGCAAGAAACAACTCCTCGAGAGCCAGGCATAGGGTATGTCGCTCCCCGGTCATCGAAACCTCAAGCAATACCAACCCAACTAGACGTAGGCCTTCCTTCACCGCAAGGGGCTGAACTAGTATAAACCTCGCGTGTCCTTTGTCCCGATTAACCCCTTTAAGCTTCCTAGTTGCGATGGCTCCACGACTAAGTCCTTTCAAGAGGACATCTGTCGTGACAATTCCACGACAACAATCATACTTGCTGTACACACCTTTTGAGAGAGCCATACATGATTTGGAATTTGTTAGAATACTCTATGTGCTTCGCTTATATCTTTTGAGTTATATAGTTTTGCTCTAGTACTTCATTTATATCTTTTAGAGCACGGTGGTGGATTTGTTTTAAAGAAACTATTGATCTCTCATGCTTCACTTAGATTATTTTGAGAGTCTTAAATAGCATGGTAATTTGCTTAAAAAATCTTAATATGCTAGGTATACAAAAATAGTAAAAACTTTCTTATAAGTGTGTTGGATACTAAGAAAAGTTTGATGCTTGATAATTGTTTTGAGATATAGAGGTGATAATATCAAAGTCGTGATAGTTTAGTAGTTGTGAATTTGAGAAATGCTTGTGTTGAAGTTTGCAAGTCCTGTAGCATGCACGTATGGTAGACGTTATGTGACAAATTTGAAACATGAGGTGTTCTTTGATTGTCCTCCTTATGAGTGGCGGTCGGGGACAAGCGATGGTCTTTTCCTACCAATCTATCCCCCTAGGAGCATGCGCGTAGTGCTTTGGTTTTTGATGGCTTGTAGATTTTTGCAATAAGTATGTGAGTTCTTTGTGACTAATGTTGAGTCCATGGATTATACGCACTCTAACCCTTCCATCATTGCTAGCCTTTTCGGTACCGTGCATTGCCCTTTCTCACATTGAGAGTTGGTGCAAACTTCTCCGGTGCATCCAAACCCCGTGATATGATACGCTCTTTCACACATAAACCTCCTTATATATTCCTCAAAACAGCCACCATACCTACCTATTATGGCATTTCCATAGCCATTTCGAGATATATTGCCATGCAACTTTCCACCATTCAGTTTATCATGACACATTTATCATTGTCATATTGCTTAGAATGATCATGTAGTTGACATAGTATTTGTGGCAAAGCCACCATTTATAATTCTTTCATACATGTCACTCTTGATTCATTGCATATCCCGGTACACCGCCGGAGGCATTCATATAGAGTCATACTTTGTTCTAGTATCGAGTTGTAATCATTGAGTTGTAAATAAATAGAAGTGTGATGATCATCATTTTCTAGAGCATTGTCCCGAGTGAGGAATAAAAAATAAAAAAAAGAGAAAGGCCATAAAAAAAGAGAAGGCCCAAAAAACTGAGAGAAAAGAGAGAAGGGACAATGCTACTATCCTTTGCCACACTTGTGCTTCAAAGTAGCACCATAGTCATCATGATAGAGAGTCTCTTGTTTTGTCACTTTCATATACTAGTGGGAATTTTTCATTATAGAACTTGGCTTGTATATTCCAACAATGGGCCTCCTCAAGTGCCCTAGGTCTTCGTGAGCAAATAAGTTGGATGCACACCCACTTAGTTTCTTTTGTTGAGCTTTCATACATTTATAGCTCTAGTGCATCCGTTGCATGGCAATCCCTACTCCTTGCATTAACATCAATCGACGGGCATCTCCATAGCCCATTGATTAGCCTCGTTGATGTGAGATCTTCTCCTTTTTGTCTTCTCCACATAACCCCCATCATCATATTCTATTCCACCCATAGTGCTATATCCATGGCTCACGCTCATGTATTGCGTGAAGGTTTGTAAGTTTGAGAATACTAAAGTATGAAACAATTGCTTGGCTTGTCATCGGGGTTGTGCATGATGAGAGCATTCTTGTGTGACGAAAGTGAAGCATGACTAAACTATATGATTTTGTAGGGATGAACTTTCTTTTGCCATGTTATTTTGAGAAGACATAATTGCTTTGTTAGTATGCTTGAAGTATTAATATTTTTATGTCAATATGAACTTTTATCTTGAATCTTTCGGATCTGAATGTTCATACCACAATTAAGAAGAATTAGATTGAAATTATGCCAAGTAGCACTCCGCATCAAAATTTTTGTTTTTATCATTTACCTACTCGAGGACGAGCATGAATTAAGCTTGGGGATGCCTGATACGTCTCCAACGTATCTATAATTTTTGATTGCTCCATGCTATATTATGTACTGTTTTGGAAAATATTGGGATTTATTATTCACTTTTATATTATTTTTGGGACTAACCTATTAACCGGAGGCCCAGCCCAGAATTGCTGTTTTTTTGCCTATTTTAGAGTTTTGCAGAAACAGAATATCAAACGGAGTCCAAACGGAATGAAACCTTCGGGAACGTGATTTTCTCACCGAACGTGATCCAGGAGACTTGGACCCTAAGTCAGGGAAGTTTCGAGGAGGGCACGAGGAAGGGGGACGCATCCACCCCCCCCAGGGCGCGCCCTCCACCCTCGTGGGCCCCATGTTGCTCCACCGACGTAACCCTTCCTCCTATATATACCTACGTACCCCCAAACGATTAGATACGGAGCCAAAAACCTAATTCCACCGCCGCAACCTTATGTACCCATGAGATCCCATCTTGGGGCCTGTTCTGGAGCTCCGCGGAGGGGGCATCTACCATGGAGGGCTTCTACATCATCATAGCCCCTCAAATGAAGTGTGAGTAGTTTACCTGAGACCTTCGGGTCCATAGTTAGTAGCTAGATGGCTTCTTCTCTCTTTTTGGATCTCAATACAATGTTCTCCCCCTCTCTTGTGGAGATCTATTCGATGTAATCTTCTTTTTGCGGTATGTTTGTTGAGACCAATGAATTGTGGGTTTATGATCAAGATTATCTATGAACAATATTTGAATCTTCTCTGAATTCTTTCATGTATGATTGGTTATTTTTGCAAGTCTCTTCGAATTATCAGTTTGGTTTGGCCTACTAGATAGATTTTTCTTGCAATGGGAGAAGTGCTTAGCTTTGGGTTCAATCTTGCGGTGTCCTTTCCTAGTGACAGTAGGGGCAGCAAGGCATGTATTGTATTGTTGCCATCGAGGATAACAAGATGGTTTTTTTATCATATTGCATGAATTTATCCCTCTGCATCATGTCATCTTGATTAAGGCGTTACTCTGTTTTCTTGAACTTAATACTCTAGATGCATGCTGGATAGCGGTCGATGAGTGGAGTAATAGTAGTAGATGCAGGCAGGAGTCGGTCTACTTGTCTCGGACGTGATGCCTATATACATGATCATACCTAGATGCTCTCATAACTATGTTCAATTCTGTCAATTGCTCAACAGTAATTCGTTCACCCGCTATCGGTGTCAAAACCGGTGGATCTCGGGTAGGGGGTCCCGAACTGTGCGTCAAGGTCAGATGGTAACAGGAGACAAGGGACACTTTATTTTACCCAGGTTCGGGCCCTCTCGATGGAGGTAAAACCCTACTCCTGCTAGATTAATATTGATGATATGGGTAGTACAAGAGTGGATCTACCACGAGATCAAGGAGGCTAAACCCTAGAATCTAGCCTATGGTATGATTGTGTATGATGATGGTTGTCCTACGGACTATCGACCCTCCGGTTTATATAGACACCGGATAGGGTTAGGGTTACACAGAGTCGGTTACAATGGTAGGAGATCTTGAATATCCGCACACCTAGCTTGCCTTCCACGCCAAGAAAAGATCCTTCCGGACACGGGACGAAGTCTTCAATCTTGTATCTTCATAGTCCTGGAGTCCGGCTGAAGATATAGTTCGGCTATCCGAACACCCCCTAATCCAGGACTCCCTCAGTAGCCCCTGAACCAGGCTTCAATGACGACGAGTCCGGCGCGCAGATTGTCTTCGGCATTGCAAGGCGTGTTCCTCCTCCAAGTTCTTCAAGAAGATTATAAACACCACATAATAGTGTCCAGCTCTGCAAAATAAGTTTCCACATATTGCCATACATAGAATAATATTAACACAAATCAAATCTGCTGACGTATCCCGCAGTGCGTCATAACACTGCGGCCAAGCCCTTTATATAAATTGTTTTCATTGTTCCACCTCAGCTCGTTTAGCGAGGCGGTTTCCTTGGCACGTCTTGTCGAAGCAGAGATCATGTGCCCCCTTTAACAGGATTCTCATTAATACGGACGTGGGTAACCCAACCACACCATTTACCACGCGTTTGGGAGGCAAGTGAGTTTTATTAGGTAGGTGAGGACGCCTAACCGTACCTGCTTATATAAAGGGATAAGGATTCACCTTTTTAACCTACGCCTTCTTCCTCCTTTGCCAATCCATCTCTTGCGCACTCAAGCTCCAGCGCCCAAGTCCGCTCTTCCTTCCTCAACCTTCTCCAACAATGTCCGGAGCGGGAGGCAAGTGGATGGTCTCCTCCGTTACGGAGGCTCAAGTAAAAAGGCTAAGGAAAGCCGGATACTTGTCCAAGGACATCCCGCATCGGCTTCCTGATAAGGGGCAGCTTCTTCCTACCCCAAGGCCCATGAGAGGGTAGTTTTTCTTCCCCACTTCCTCCGCGGACTGGGCTTTCCACTTCACCCATTTGTCTGGGGGCTCATGTTCTACTACGGCCTGGATTTCCATGATCTGGCCCCAAACTTCATTCTCAACATCTCGGCGTTTATCGTCGTGTGCGAGGCCTTTCTCCGCGTCCTCCCCCACTTCGGCCTCTGGCTCAAGACCTTCAACGTCAAGCCCAAGGTGGTGTCCGGCACCCAGGCGGAGTGCGGAGGCGCTATGGTTGGCAAGATGGCCAACGCCTCTGGTTCGATGGCTCCCTCGTGGAGTCCCTAAAGGGGTGGTAGGCTGGATGGTTTTACATCACCGAGCCCCGCGATCCGAAATGGGTCGCGGCCCGCGAGTTCAGATCCGGACCCCCCACGCGGCTCATGTCCTGGAAAGAGACAGGCTTGTCGTGGGGCAACGAGGAAGAAGTGACTGGGTTGCAAACATGCATCCAGTCCCTGGTGAACAAGCCAATCCCGCTTGCCAACATAGTCCAGGTCATGCTCGTTCGCCTGATCCTCCCGTGCCAAGAACGGGATTTTACTTTGTGGGAATTCGACCCGGCGCAGCACCAAACCCTCAGTAGGCTCTTCGACACGACGTATGAAGACGTCTGGAAGGTGCTGACCAAAGGCGCCGAGTCCCCCACATTCACCTCTGAGGATCGCGGATATAGTTCGCAGCATAACGCAGGCGAGGTAAGCTATCTATACCTTTAACAGGTTCGTTAAGCTTTTCTTCATAGATTAACTCTATGCGGGATCTAAACTCCCTTTTACCTTTGACAGGCTTGGCAGGAGATATCCGGACCAATTAACTGTCCGGCTCCTCTGCCCGAAGACCCGGCCCCAGCTCTCTTGGTGAAGCTAATGGCTCCGGCACCTTACGTGGTGCCGGAGAGGAAGGCCAAGAAGAAGAAAACCACCGGGACTCGAAAAAGTACCCGCAATATGGTGGTGTTGGACTCGTCATCTGACGAGTCCGCAACGCCCTCCTCTCGTGAAAACGAGGAGGAGGAACAAGGAAGCTCTCCCCCTCCAGCAAGGGGAGCAAAGAAGAAGAAGGCCACCCCAACGGGGGAGGCCGAGGGGTCAAGGAAAAGGAAGACCCCTCTGCCGGACTACTCCCACGACGCCGAAGAGGGCGGAGAGGAGTGGCCGGACAGAACCAAGCGTCCGACAACATCGTAAGTGTTTACATACCAGAGTGACTCATGATATTCTTTTAATGTGCTGCTTTCCCTAATATCGAGCGTAATTTATGCAGCCCACCCCGGGCCGAACTCGATGATTCGTCGAGCGGCTCCCTGGACTCGTCGAACGTGAACTCTGTTCCGCCCGCGGTCTCCCCCCACGGGGCGGACGACGCCGAAGTGGCGCCCTGCCAAGCTTTGGGGCAGGAGGAGATGGTCCTGGAGGAGCCACAAGGCAATCCTCTGGACCCCAGGAGTAAAGGGGATGAAACCCCCCGGGGCTCCAAGTCCGGCTTTGCGCCGGACACCGCGCCAGACTCGATAGTCCCGGTCCGCGGGGGGCGAACTCCTTCCAAGAGGAGTAAGCCATCTGAGCCGGCGGCCTCCGTCCAACCGGAGGCGCCGGACAATCTGCTGGAGGTGCTTAAGGGCGCCGCCATCGATGAGGAGCACCGTACTGTTATGAGTATGGTGATCCAAAGGATTCAGTCCGCCAAGAGCGGACTGAATGAAGCTTGCGCTAGCCTTCTAACAGGCTTCGAGGTAAGTAAAAATATGTCAATTTATTTACCGCATAGACAGTAGCCCCTGATGCTCTGTTCGGTGTTCGGAAAGAAAAGCCGGATAGAGGATCTAGTAGTTTTCGCAGGAGTCTAACAAAAAAGGTCAAATATGTGTATGCAGGCTTCACTGCTGTCCACCGCCGCACTGACTGCGCAGGTGGATGTCCTGAAACAAGACCTCGGGCGGACCGAGCAAGAGCTCGGCCTTGCCAAACGGCAGCTCGAGGAGAAGGAAGGTAAGAAATACCTAAAAAAAGAAAAAGAAGAAAAAAGGTGCCTATAGAGAGGCTTGATTGCAGAAAGAAATAACATGATTGTACTGCTTATTGTAGGGGCCACAATCGAGGTGACAACCCTGAAGCAGGCGCTGGCTGAGGCCAAAAAGAAAACGGCTGAGGAGCGCGACGAGCGAGAAAAGCTTGGGGTTCAGGTCGGTGAGGTGCAGCAAGAGCTGCAAACTCTCATGACAAAACATGAGGGTTTGGAGCTTGAGGCGAAGGCGCAAGCATCTGAGCTCGCGTCGGCCATCGAGACCGCCAAGAATGCCAAGGCCGAAGCCCAAAAGGCCCTCCAAGAGTTGGAGGAGGTGAAAAAGACAGCAACGGGTAAGGCATTCTCAATGCAGAGTAGGAGTATAAAAGTAAACTACCTATTACTTACCCGAATCTGGAGTTCTCCAGGGGCGTTCGCCGATCTTCCCCGCAGCGTATCCGCCGCCGCCGTGTTCTACCGAGCTGAAGAGGGCAGCTCGACGGAGAGTGTGTTCTGGTCTCAGTATTCTGAGGCCGGACACCCTGTGCCCCTAAGCGATCAGCTGAAACAGCTGGTCGAGCTCCACAAGGCGGCCGAACAGGCCATGAAGGGCTTACTAGTTCGGCTGTGGCCTGGAGAGGCCCTACCTGGGAGCTATTTCGGGCTGGTGTGGCGGCTTGTGGAGGCCTGTCCACGGCTTGAGGTCATCAAGCGCTCCGTCTGCATTGAAGGTGCCCGGAGGGCCCTTGCCCGTGTAAGGGTACACTGGGGTAAGCTGGACGGAGAGAAGCTGGTGAAGGACGGGCCGCTGCAGGGGAAGGAGCATCGCAAGCCCGAGAACTACTACAAGGATGTTCTTGCCGGAGCCCGCCTTGTCGCGGATGAATGTGCTAAAGATGTAATATTTGAGTGAACTCGCTCGTTTGTATCCTGTGCGCTGAAAACTTGTTCATATGCGCAAAGCAATGCTTGTTTAATTTAAATTATTATTTTCTGTGCGGCCGTTTATCAAAAAATGAGAGATGGCGAGTCGTCGGCTTCTGCCCCCATGCCACTAGTGCTGGGGTGTTCGGGATAAACCTGAGGGCTCTTGTTCCCATAGTTGGGTCTTTCGAGGGAGGCGCTCAGCACAACGAACCAGGCAATCGGACTATAATGCTTGAACACTCTCACTTAGCCATAGAACATTATAATTTTAAATTTCGGCGAAGCCCCTAGTTCAGAAGGCCGAATTCGGGGCGCTATCCACGCCTTTGGCCAGACATAGCCAGCTCCTCGCTCAAAGCGGCATAAGCCTTTAAGGACTCGAAAAACCTCTCGAACAGCGACCGGTCTCATGCCTTATCATGACAGTCTGTTTTAGCTTTCTCCACTGAGGTGCTCAACCCACCTGATCTGGGGCACAATCGCAGTGGTTCTCCTAGTGCTACCTTAGCCGATAGAGCGGAACGTAAGGTACTAAAACATAGGAGCCGGGCAAACCCAACATGTGACCAAAATCATGACTCGGAGCCGATGCATATAGTGCTATAAGTTCGGGGTGCCGCACTTGTGAAAGTGTACGGACTTCTCACACCAGATAAAAGGGTAATGAAGCCCCTGGCATGGTTTGCCGTACCATGGTGTACGGGTGCGATCATGTTATGTAATAAACACATATATTCAAAGGGGATAATGCAAAAAATATACAAAAAGCTATGCATTGTTTATAAAGAGGCTATTTATCAAAGCCGAACGATACAAGTAGTGCGATAAGCAAAAAAGATATTAGACTATTTAACATGTCCTGACCAGGCACAGGCCGCGGAATTTAGAAACAGATATATCGCTCGAAATAGAGACCACCTGAGAGTTCTGGAATGCAGCGTAGCTTTGTCTGCTTTCCTGGATCTTGCATCGTCTGTGCGGCAACACTGCCGAACAGGTTATCCAGAGTATGGAGTCCTGAAAGTAAAAAAGAAAAATCCGGCAGCCCCTAGTACGTTTGACGCCGTGTTGTAGGCATGCCGTTAATGTGCCCCTCCCCCTGTGCCCATGGAATTTTAAGGGCGTAATTGTGTACTCAAGGTACTTGCTCCGCTATGTTGCGATGGCTGTGGTCGGGGCCGTATTGCTATGCTTGCTCTGATTGTGCCAGGTGGTCTTGTTGCAGGTTACTCCGGGCGCGCTTTGCATTGTCCGGTTTTTTAACGGCCGGACTGGAGAGTTTCCTTGAAAGGCTGCTTTGTACTTCCGCTGCGAGGGCCGCCGTGTGCTCTTCCGTTCGGATGGAGCGTTCTGTGTTTCCGCTGACCGTAATTACTCCTCGAGGGCCTGGCATCTTGAGCTTGAGATATGCATAGTGCGGAACCGCATTGAATTTAGCAAATGCGGTTCGTCCGAGCAGGGCATGATAGCCACTACGGAACAGCACTATATCGAAGATTAACTCTTCGCTTCGGAAGTTATCCGGAGATCCGAAGACCACGTCAAGTGTTATCGAGCCTGTGCAATTGGCCTCTACACCTGGTATGATGCCTTTAAAGTTCGTCCTTGTGGGCTTGATCCTTCATGGATCTATGCCCATTTTCCACACTGTATCCTGATAAAGCAGGTTCAGGCTACTGCCGCCGTCCATGAGGACTCTTATGAGATGAAATCCGTCCACGATTGGGTCGAGGACCAGTGCGGCAAAAACGCCGTGACGGATGATAGTGGGGTGGTCCCTTCGATCGAAAGTGATCAGGCAGGAGGACCATGGGTTGAACTTTGGGGCGTCTGGCTCTATCGCGTATACGTCCCGTAGCGCACGCTTCCTCTCCCGCTTGGGAATGTGGGTCGCGTATATCATGTTCACCGTCCGCACTTGTGGGGGAAACCCTTTCTGTCCATTGTTGTTCGGCGGCCCGGGCTCCTCCTCGTTGTCGCTGTTCAGCCCCTTGTCCTTGTGTTCGGCTCTTAACTTGCCTGCCTGCTTGAACACCCAACAATCCCTGTTGGTGTGATTGGCTGGCCTTTCGGGGGTGCCATGAATCTAGCACGAGCGGTCGAGTATCCGGTCCAAACTGGATGGGCCTTGGGTATTCTTCTTAAATGGCTTTTTCCGCTGACCGGATTTATAGCCTCTGAATCCGGCATTGACTGTCGTATCCTCATTGCTGTCGCTGCTAACGCGGCGCTTTTGATTATTTCGACGTGACCTGCCACTTTTGTCCTTGGTATCCGAATTACCGGGCTTCTTCGATAAGTTGTTGCTGCGAGCTAGCCAGCTATCTTCGCCCGCGCAAAAGCGGGTCATGAGTGTCGTGAGGGCTGCCATGGTTTTCGGCTTTTCCTGTCCCAGGTGCCGGGCAAGCCACTCGTCACGGATGTTATGTTTGAAGGCTGCTAGGGCCTCTGCGTCCGGACAATCGACTATCTGATTTTTCTTTGTTGGGAACCGTGTCCAGAATTGCCTGGCCGATTCTACTGGCTGCTGAATTATGTGGCTTAGGTCGTCGGCGTCCGGTGGCCGCACATAGGTCCCCTGAAAGTTGTCGAGGAATGCGGCTTCCAGGTCCTCCCAAGAACCGATTGAGTCCGCTGGTAGGCTGTTAAGCCAGTGCTGGGCTGGTCCTTTAAGCTTGAGGGGTAGGTATTTGATGGCGTGCAGATCATCGCCACGTGCCATGTGGATGTGAAGGAGATAATCCTCAATCCATACTGCCGGATCTGTCGTACCATCGTACGACTCGATACTGACGGGTTAAAAACCCTCTGGGATTTTATGATCCATTACTTCGTCTGTGAAGCATAGTGGGTGTGCGGCGCCCCTGTACTGGGCTATGTCACGACGCAGCTGGGAAGAGCTGTGCCTGCTGTGTTCGGCTCGGCCGGATTTATTGTGTCCGGAGTGAAGATCATCACATGTCTTCGGGCGTCCGCGCGATCCATAGATCGATCTTGTTTGCTTTGCTTTATCCTCCAGTACGTCTCGCAGGTCTGGCTCGTTTTCCCATGCCTTATTCGAGCGGCACCGGGGCATGGCTTGCTGAGGGGCTCGACAGGCCTCTCTATCGCGGCCACGGGGTGGCTGGTCTGCCATGTCATATGCTTCCCCCTCTGATTGGGGTAGCGGCCTGCGCTTAGGATAAATTTTGGAGGGGCGCACGAGTTCATACTCTTCGGCCGCAGGGACTTCAGTCCATCTATCAGCTAGCAGATCTTGATCAGCTCTAAGCTGTTGCTGCTTTTTCTTTAGGCTATTGGCCATGGCTAGAAGCCTGCGTTGAAAACGCTCTTGTTCGGCGGGGTCTGATGGTACGACGAATTCGTCGTCGTCGAGGCTTGCCTCGTCTTCGGAGGGAGGCATGTAGTTATCATCCTCAACCTCTTGCTCTGCCGCTCTCTCCTGAGGGCTGGCTTTTCCATCTTCCTGCGCCGAATCTTGCTGGTTCTGGTGTTCTTCGGCGCTGTCTGGGGTAGTATTATCTCCCATGCCAGAATCACCGTTTCTGCTGTGGCGGGATTTGGAGCGGCGCCGTTGGCGCCGATGTTTTTGCGGTTTTTTCGAGTTGTCGTCTTTCGCTGCTCCATTGCCATCCGCATCCTTTGGAGCGTCCACCATGTATATGTCATATGACGAGGTGGCGGTCCAGCGCCCTACAAGTGCTGGTTCTTGTTCGTCTCCTCCTTCGTCGTCCATACCGTCGAAGTCTTCGGAGCCGAAGTCAAGCATGTCGGTTAAATCGTCGACAGTGGCTATTAAGTGGGTGGTGGGTGGGCTTTGAATTTCTTCGTCGCCCGAATCCCAACCTCGCAGACCATAGTCCGGCCTGGGCTCTCCTAATAAAGAGAGAGACTTGAGGGAATTCAGGATATCACCGAAAGGTGAGCACTGAAAGATGTCCACGGCGGTGAACTCCATTACAGGCGCCTAATCAGATTCGATCGGCGGGGGCGCAGAAGGCTCGGAGTTCGGAGAAGAGTCCGGCTCCTTGGAGTCCTAGGCCGTGCGGAGTACGGGGCTGGCGTTTGGCTCGATCGCCTTTGAGATCGCAGCCCCCAAGGTGACGTCCAACCGTTCATCCTCAGAGAATGCAGCGGGCTCCGAGTCAAAGATCGGGGCCGGAGCGTGTGCGGCCTCCAGGGTGCTATTCGGAGGCAGAGCTATATCATGCCCCTCGGAATAGCGCGGCGCGCTTGGCTGTGGCTTGAACCCGTCGAAGATCAAGTCTCCGCGGATATCAGCCGTGTAGTTTAAGCTTCCAAACCTGACTTGATGGCCAGGGGCGTAGCTTTCGATCTGCTCTAGATGACCAAGCGAATTGGCCTGCAGAGCGAAGCTGCCGAAGACGAAGATTTGTCCGGGGAGGAAAGTCTCACCCTGGACCTCATCGTTGCTGATAATCAAAGGAGCCATCGGGCCTAAAAGCGACGACGCAAAGGAACTCACAATGAAAGCACCAATGTCGGTGTCAAAACCGGCGGATCTCGGGTAGGGGGTCCCGAACTGTGCGTCAAGGTCGGATGGTAACAGGAGACAAGGGACACTTTATTTTACCCAGGTTCGGGCCCTCTCGATGGAGGTAAAACCCTACTCCTGCTAGATTAATATTGATCATATGGGTAGTACAAGAGTGGATCTACCACGAGATCAAGGAGGCTAAACCCTAGAATCTAGCCTATGGTATGATTGTGTATGATGATGGTTGTATAGCCTATCAACCCTCCGGTTTATATAGACACCGGATAGGGTTAGGGTTACACAGAGTCAGTTACAATGGTAGGAGATCTCGAATATCCGCACACCTAGCTTGCCTTCCACGCCAAGAAAAGATCCTTCCGGACACGGGATGAAGTCTTCAATCTTGTATCTTCATTGTCTTGGAGTCCGGCTGAAGATATAGTTCGGCTATCCGAACACCCCCTAATCCAGGACTCCCTCACCCGCCGTAAAATACTTATGCTCTTGAGAGAAGCCACTAGTGGAACCTATGGCCCCCGGGTCTATCTTTATCATATTAATCTTCCATCACTTTATTATTGCCTTCGCTTTTTTACTTTGCTTTTATTTTACTTTGCATCTTTATCACAAAAATACCAAAAATATTATCTATCATATCTATCAGATCTCACTCTCGTAAGTAACCGTGAAGGGATTGACAACCCCTTATCGCGTTGGTTGCGAGGAGTTATTTGCTTTGTGCAGGTACGAGGGACTCGCACGTAGCCTCCTACTGGATTGATACCTTGGTTCTCAAAAACTAAGGGAAATACTTATGCTGCTTTGCTGCATCATCCTTTCCACTTCAAGGAAATCCAACGCAGTGCTTAAGAGGTAGCAAGAAGAATTTCCGGCGCCGTTGCCGGGGAGTCTACGCAAAAGTCAACATACCAAGTACCCATCACAATCCCATATCTCCCGCATTACATTATTTGCCATTTGCCTCTCGTTTTCCTCTCCCCAACTTCACCCTTGCCGCTTTATTCGCCCTCTCCTTTTTTGTTCGCCTCTTTTCCGTTGCTTGTCACTATGGCTAGTCCTCTATCTTCTCCGTTGTCTCCCGAGAATGAAGTTCTAAATTTTAAGCAAAGGGAGGGAGAAAATCTAAAAGATGCTTGGTATAGAATTTGCAATGCTCAAAATAGATCTACCAGGAAGCAATCTACTTCTGTTCTTCTCCGCAATTTATATGTAGGTGCTAATCCTTGGTACAGATATATCCTTGATACCATTACCGGAGGGAATTTCTTAGGTAGCCATACTTTTGATTCTTATAATGCTATGATAGATTTGTTTGGCTCACCCCCTCTTTTGGTTAATGGAACTATATTAACTTTGGAGCATGTAATGCAAAGGCTCGAAATTATTGAAAATAAGGTTGCTACCGTAGAGTTAATTGAAAATTTGCATAAAAAGATCCACAGTCGAATCTCTCAATGTGGATCTAAAGTAGGAGTCACCTTGAAGAATATTAAAGAGAAGGAACCCATAAATAATGAGAAAATAAATCAGGATTCCACTAGGATCGATAAACTTGAAGATATCATTACCAACTTGGGAACCGCTTTTTCTTCCGTAAAGAATACTCCAAGTCCTACTAAATTTGCCAAGCTCATGTATGTTCCTAAAAATAAGGGTGAGTCCTCTAGTAAGGAAACTGCGGATCTTAAATCTATAAGTATTCACCCCGAACTTTTTACTATCATTAAGGAACCATTTGCTATGAATGAATTTTTTGATCTTGTGCCTAAAAGTTTGATAATAACTAAAAAGAAAGAAATTCCTAAGGATAATAGAAGTCTCATTGAAGAATTGCCTCCCAAAGATGGCAATACCTAGATCTATCCTTGCTTTTATGCCTAGCTAGGGGCGTTAAATGATAACGCTTGTTGGGAGGCAACCCAATTTTATTTTTAGTTTTTTTTGCTTTTGCTTCTATTTAGGAATAAATCTTTGATCTAGCCTCTGGTTAGATGTGTTTTTATGTTTTAATTAGTGTTTGTGCCAAGTTAAACCTATAGGATCTTCTTGGATGATAGTTATTTGATCTTGCTGTAATTTCTAGAAACTTTCTGTTCTCGAAAACAATTGTTAAAAACCACCAGAACATGATAAAATAGTGATTCCAATTGATTATGATCAATAAACAAATTGCCTAGGTCTTCCTATTTTGGTAGATATTTTGGAGTCCCAGAAGTTTCCGTTAGTTACAGATTACTACGGACTATTCTGTTTTTGACAGATTCTGTTTTTGGTGTGTTGTTTGCTTATTTTGATGAATCTATGGCTAGTAAAATAGTTTATAAACCATAGAGAAGTTGGAATACAGTAGGTTTAACACCAATATAAATAAATAACGAGTTCATTACAGTACCTTGAAGTGGTATTTTGTTTACCTGAGAGGGCTTCTACATCATCATAGCCCTTCTAATGAAGTGTGAGTAGTCTACCTGAGACCTTCGGGTCCATAGTTAGTAGCTAGATGGCTTCTTCTCTCTTTTTGGATCTCAATACAATGTTCTCCCCCTCTCTTGTGGAGATCTATTCGATGTAATCTTCTTTTTGCTGTATGTTTGTTGAGACCAATGAATTGTGGGTTTATGATCAAGATTATCTATGAACAATATTTGAATCTTCTCTGAAATCTTTTATGTATGATTGGTTATTTTTGCAAGTCTCTTCGAATTATCAGTTTGGTTTGGCCTACTAGATTGGTTTTTCTTGCAATGGGAGAAGTGCTTAGCTTTGGGTTCAATCTTGCGGTGTCCTTTCCCAGTGACAGTAGGGGCAGCAAGGCACGTATTGTATTGTTGCCATCGAGGATAACAAGATGGGTTTTTTATCATATTGCATGAATTTATCCCTCTACATCATGTCATCTTGATTAAGGCGTTACTCTGTTTTCTTGAACTTAATACTCTAGATGCATGCTGGATAGCGGTCGATGAGTGGAGTAATAGTAGTAGATGCAGGCAGGAGTCGGTCTGCTTGTCTCGGACGTGATGCCTATATACATGATCATACCTAGATACTCTCATAACTATGCTCAATTATGTCAATTGCTCAACAGTAATTCGTTCACCCGCCGTAAAATACTTATGCTCTTGAGAGAAGCCACTAGTGAAACCTATGGCCCCCGGGTCTATCTTTATCATATTAATCTTCCATCACTTTATTATTTCCTTTGCTTTTTTACTTTGCTTTTATTTTACTTTGTATCTTTATCACAAAAATACCAAAAATATTATCTATCATATCTATCAGATCTCACTCTCGTAAGTGACCGTGAAGGGATTGACAACCCCTTATCGCGTTGGTTGCGAGGAGTTATTTGCTTTGTGCAGGTACGACGGACTCGCGCGTAGCCTCCTACTGGATTGATACCTTGGTTCTCAAAAACTAAGGAATATACTTACGCTACTTTGCTGCATCATCCTTTCCTCTTCAAGAAAAGCCAACGCAGTGCTCAAGAGGTAGCAAGGCACGAGATAACCAAGAGTGGAGCCGGTGAAGACGAGCATGCGTTACCAAAGTTCCTTCCTTTTGAGGGGAAGTACGTCTTCGTCGGAGCGGTGTGGAGGCACAATGCTCCCCAAGAAGCCACTAGGGCCACCGTATTCTCCTCACGGCCTCACACAATGCGAGATGCCATGATTCCACTATTGGTGCCCTTGGAGGCGGCGACCGGACCTTTACAAACAAGGTTGGGGCTATCTCCACAACTTAATTGGAGGCTCCCAACAACACCACAAAGCTTCACCACAATGGAATATGGCTCCACGGTGACCTCAACCATCTAGGGTGCTCAAACACCCAAGAGTAACAAGATCCGCAAGGGATTAGTAGGGGGATCAAATTTCTCTTGGTGGAAGTGTAGATCGGGGCCTTCTCAACCAATCCCTAAAGAATCACCAAGTTTGATTGGCTATGGAGAGAGATCGGGCGAAAATGGAGCTTGGAGCAACAATGGAGCTTGCGGATGGAAGAGGTGGTCAACTCGGAGGAGAAGACACCCCTTATATAGTGGAAGAACAAATCCAACCGTTATCTACCAACTCAACCTGCGAAGCACGGTACTACCGTGCCAGGGATGCAGTACTACCGCAAGGCACTGCGGTAGTACCGCCCATGCAGCAATATCTAAACTAGCCCTAAAGCGATGAGGCAGAGGGCGGTAGCACCGCTGGCGCGGTACTACCGCTCCCCCTTGCGGTATTACCGCAAGGCGGGGATAGACTAGATTTGGGAAGGCACGGACGTATAAAAATACATCCATGGCAACTTCTGCTGAGTTGGGATCTATGCAAAAATCCGACACGGTAGTACCGTAAGCCAGGAGCGGTACTACCGCACGGGGCGCAGATGTAAAAAATTACATCCGCCCCTACTGCCGCGCATGCTGCTGAACCTGGCCAGAGCACACGGTACTACCGCGCCCCTAGCGTGGTACTACCGCGTAGGGCGCGGATGTAAAAAATTGCATCCGCCCCTACTACCGCAATAGCAGCAGCGCCTGGCCTAAGGCCACAGTACTACCACTCCAAGGAAGCGGTACTACCGTGGGCACTTGCGGTACTACCGCGCCAGAGGCCGGTACTACCACAAGGGCCTGCGGTACTACCACTCCTAGGAGCAGTACTACCGCATGCCCCAGTTCAGCAACCACGACATTTTGCATAGACAAGAAAAGACGGATGATGCTCCAAAGTGCCAAAGGAAAGGTGGTGCAAATGGAGTAGACGTGTACATGATGATTCCACCCAAACCTTTCCAAAGCGGACCCGCTCTTAATAGTATGGCTTTCCTACGACTCAAATCCACCGAAATGAAACGTGGAGAAATGCCATCTTCAATAGTATTCGAGGGGCACCAAATCGTCTTCTGCCTAGTCATGATATATCTAAAATACTCAATCCACACGATTAGTCCGAAAAGCATTGTCATCAGTCACCAAAACAACTAAGGGATAAAAATGCCCTTACAATCTCCCCCTTTTTGGTGGATTGATGACAATACAGGATTTTCACAAAGGGAGATAACATAGAACATGAGCAAACCCCACATCTCTAAAATATAGATGGGCTCCCCCTAGATGTGTGCTGTCTAGATAAGTGCTTTGGACTGCACGACACACATACTAGGATCAACACTCCCTCTATATTTTATAGACACAGTATATCTTGCAATAAAAAGGCTAACACTAAGCAAGATAATAACTAAGAGCATAAAGTAAAGATCACAAGATAGCATAGGCTCGATAAGGTACCCTAGAGTGCATATGTCTTACACCATATGATAGAAAGGTCTCACAAGCACAAACCAAACCAAAGCAAACGAAGTTCAATGAGACAAAAGCAAAGCGTCAAGACAAAACACACGACACAACTTGCAAATCCTACACTCTATCCCCCTTTGGCATTGAGACACCAAAAAGGCAGAGAGGACACCTACGACACAAGCGGTGGCTCAAGCTGAAGTGATCACTCGTCACGCTCCTCGTCAGACTCTACAGCGGGAACAAGCTCCTCCCCAGACTCCGTCCACTGATACCCCTGCTTCGCCATCCATTCGGCCCTTGGAGTGATGTGCTTCTCGGACCCACTGGATATGTTCTCGCCAAACGTCCTCAAGATCCTCTTGTCGCGGCGGCGACTCTCCTTGGAAGCAACGTGAGTCCGGTACTGCGCCTTTGCTTGCATGCAGAACAGGGCCTTCATCTTGGCCTTCAGCTTCTTAGCCCATGAGGGCTCAGTAGAGGGAGGGGCATAACCAGCAGAGCTGTCCTCATCCGCTTCCTCCTCCTCAATCTCATCCTCATCAACATCCATTCTAGCAGCCTCTGCCTCAACACGAGTAGTAGTGTTAGCCCACTGGGGCTTTATGCGAAGTCTGATGGGTTCATGACGGATCCAGTCAGGGGCCGAAAACTCATCCTCCGGGTAGAGCTTCTCCCACATCCTCGAGATCAAGAGAAACAGGTAAGGTCCATAGATGGGAACCTTACGGTTGAACACCGCAAACCGAAGCTCGCACCACATCATGTGGGAGACGTCAAGTGGTTGAGTTTGAGTGAGACGCGCCTCCTCACAAATGAGCATCATGTCCACAAGATAGGCATGC
Source organism: Aegilops umbellulata (assembly GCA_032464435.1). Lineage (NCBI taxonomy): Eukaryota > Viridiplantae > Streptophyta > Magnoliopsida > Poales > Poaceae > Aegilops > Aegilops umbellulata. The sequence goes on along the minus strand of CP136054.1, from coordinate 363,948,890 downwards.
ACCTTATCCTTGTCCCCAATGCGTGGAAAGAGAGACTTGCGGAAGATCCGGTGCATAATGTCAAGGAAAGGGTTCAGCACCCACGCCTTCTTGCCACTGGGAAGAGTCTTCTCAACATAATACTGCTGGAGCTTGTTCTTGCTAGCTGACTCGGGGTTGGCATGAGGGCAAACACCAACGGGCGTGTTGAGCCCCTCATCAGGTACGTGGAGCAAATCCATGAAGTCCTTCCACGTAGCAGTCATCTGTTGTCCATTGGTCATCCAGGTCATCCTCCGTTCCTCATCAGTATGAAAGTGAACCGAAGCAAAGAACTAGGCCACAATCTCGGGATCAAAGTCCAGGTGGAAAGAGATCACGTCCTCAATGGCAAACTGCTCTACCAGGTCCAAAGCCTCACCAAAGTAGGCACGGTGCTTATCTTCCCTCATGTGATTCATGCCAATCCAGTGCACATCCACATAGATGTTTTGCATGGCCTTGATCACATCCAGATAAATGAGATTCTGCTGCTTGGTCCAGAATAGATCATTGCCTCTAAAGTTGGCACGAGGATTCACATAAGGGTTGATCCTCCTTCGAGTGACAAATTCAGCCAGTGGTATCTCATCCATGCCCATGGAGGGCTCCTTGTTTTTGGTGGCGGTGGTCTTGGTCCTGCGTTGGGGGGCATTGGAGCCCTTTGGAGCTTCGTCTTGGTTGCGCAAACGCTTGGAGCCCGTGTCACGCTAGGATTGGAACGACGATCAGGGGAACCGGAGCCACCACCTATGACACAAAACACAAAAACATGCAAGAGAAGCGAGAAGGATCAATGCAAAGACCACAACAAAACAAGTGAAACAAATAGAACTCGCACTTGGTAATTGCCACTTGGGAGATTTGACAACAACGATAGTACCGCATGGCTGCGCGATACTAAAATTTTAGTGCTGCTCCTAGCCACGGTAGTACCGTGCCAGGGTGGCACGGTAGTACCGTGTCTCGGAGAGGCAGTAGAATTTTAGTGCTGCGTCTCGCGCGGTAGTACCACACCAGAGATGCGGTAGTACCGCACGGTGTCAGATCCGAATCCACAACTGGATCTGAGCACAACCGTGACAACGGAACGGTACTACGGTTGATCAAATCTACCACGGGGCAATATATCAAGTACCATCTCTACGCATTACTACTCTCCTACATCCTACTCTTGCAAAGATTTGGCCTAAAATCTCAAGAACAACATGCATCTCCCCAAAAACCTAGAAACGAAAGAACGAACCAAAGAGAGAGGGATTTGGGGAGAAACCTTGTTCCATGGCAAGAGGAAGTGGTGGGGAACGATCCCACCGGACGGAATCCAAGGAGAGCGGCTGGAGATGGAGATCCGGCGAGGGTCTCCGGCGCCGTTCTTGGGCAGGAGAGAGAGAGAGACGGCGTGGGAAGAAAGAGTGAATGGGTATGGGGGAGTTGGAAACCCCCTGCCCGCTCTTAACCCCCACGTGCTCTCTACTGCGCGGTAGTACCGCGTGTCATCGTGGTAGTACCGCCTGGGCGGAAGTACCGCACCGAGGGCGGTAGTACTGCTCCTCCAGGCGGGAGTAAAAAATTACTAACGTGCTAGGTGCGGTAGTACCGTGCGCAGCTCCTGCGGTAGTACCGTGGCAAGCCATGGTAGTACCATGTGCCCAATAAAATGCAAGTTCCAAAATAGAGAAGACCAAAGGGCCTTTGCAAAGCAACCTTCAAGCGAACGGACGCACCAAAACACTGACACGCGAGACAACACACACAAGCTCGGCACGAAGAAAGAGAGACAAGAGACAACAAGGACTAAACACGAAACACAACCTCTCCAAAGAGAGAGCGGTGGCCAGAGCCACCTATGTTTGAGTCAATTGGTATGGCACCGCAAAGAATTATCCTTGGGCCCATGACCAAAACTCGTCTTTGAAGCACAAGTACCATCAACAATGGATAATGTGAAAGAGTTGATCAATTTATGCATAATGGGGGGAGGGAGAGTTCATTAAGAGAACAACACTCCCCCTATGTCCATGCCTACACCTAAACAAGATAACAAGTTGAGTATGGTGGGGTGTGCAAGGGTTCAAGCAACATTGCTCGAATCAATGATATTTAGCTCATGCCTTAACTCACGAAATATTGCTTCATCCAAAGGCTTCATGAAAATATCTGCAAGGTTATCATGAGTGTTGACATAGTTGAGCTCGATCTCCCCTCGCCTAATGTGATCCCGGATGAAGTGATACCGAATCTCAATATGCTTCGTCTTGAAGTGTTGAACCGGGTTGAGAGAAATCTTGATGGCACTTTCATTGTCACACCAAAGAGGCACTTTGTCACAAATGACACCATAATCCTTTAAAGTTTGCCTCATCCAAAGAAGTTGTGCACAACAACTATCGGCCGCCACGTACTCCGCTTCGGTGGACGAGAGAGACACACAACTTTGCTTCTTAGAAGACCAACTCACCAAAGAGCAACCAAGGAATTGGCACCCTCCGGAAGTGGACTTCCTATCCACTTTGTCTCCCGCCCAATCTGAGTCCGAATAACCTACAAGCTTGAAGTTTGCTCCTCTTCGGTACCATAAGACAAAGTTTGGGGTATGAGCCAAATATCGAAAGATTCGCTTGACCGCCACAAAGTGGCTTTCCTTAGGTGCGGCTTGAAACCATGCACAAATTCCCACACTCAACATGATATCCGGTCTAGATGCACAAAGGTAAAGCAGGGAGCCAATCATGGAGCGATATAACTTTTGATCCACCGCTTTACCATTGGGATCTATGTCAAGTTGGCATTTGACGAGCATTGGAGTGGAAGCCGACTTGACATCACTTAGCTTGAATCTCTTGAGCATGTCTTGAGTATATTTGGCTCGGTTGATGAAGGTTCCTTCTCTTCTTTGCTTGACTTCGAACCCGATAAAGAACTTCAACTCTCCCATCGAAGACATCTTGAACTTTGAGGTCATAAGAGTGGAAAATTCCTTGTTGAAAGCTTTGTTAGGGGAACCAAAGATAATATCATCAACATATAGTTGGCACACAAACAACTCCCCTTTGACCTTCTTAGTAAAAAGAGTGGGGTCGATTTTCCCAACTTCAAATCCACGATCTTGCAACAACTCGGTAAGGTGGTCATACCACACACGTGGGGCTTGTTTAAGGCCACAGAGTGCCTTATCAAGTTGATACACATGATCGGGAAAGTAGGGATCCTCAAACCCGGGGGGTTGCTCGACATACACCAACTCATTAATAGGACCATTAAGAAAAGCACTCTTCACATCCATTTGTTGCAACTTAAAGTTATGATGAGAAGCATAAGAAATCAACAAACAAATGGATTCAAGGCGAGGAACGGGAGCAGAGGTTTCACCGTAGTCAATACCCTTGACTTGGGAGTAGCCTTGTGCTACCAATCTTGCCTTGTTGCGAATGATGGTCCCATGATCATCTTGCTTGTTCTTGAATATCCACTTGGTTCCAATGACAATGTGGTTCCCCGTTGGCCTTGGCACCAAACTCCACACCTTGTTGTACTCGAAGTTGTTGAGTTCTTCATGCATGGCATTGAGCCAAAACGGATCTTCGAGCACCTAATAGACCCCCTTTTGTATGCTTCCAAGCACATTCTTCATGAGATGACCCTTGGTAGAGAGCTTGGATGCAATCTTGGCGGCACGACGCTCCAATTCCTCCTTGGGGGTGAGTTGAGGAGCGGTCACTTGATCATCTTGAGCCTTGGCACCAAACTCCACACCTTGTTGTACTCGAAGTTGTTGAGTTCTTCATGCATGGCATTGAGCCAAAACGGATCTTCGAGCGCCTAATAGACCCCCTTTTGTATGCTTCCAAGCACATTCTTCATGAGATGACCCTTGGTAGAGAGCTTGGATGCAATCTTGGCGGCACGACGCTCCAATTCCTCCTTGGGGGTGAGTTGAGGAGCGGTCACTTGATCATCTTGAGCGCCGTCTTGAGCTTGTTCTTGATCTTGAGCTTGCTCTTGATCTTGAACTTGCTCGGAGGAGAGAACTTGACCTTGGGCATCACTTGGTGATTCGTCACCGTCTTGAGATTGATCTTGCCCTTGGTCTTGTTCATGATGTTGAGGGCCTTTACTTTGTTCTTTAGAAGCGTGTGGGCCTTGGATTGGTGATGGCTCCACATGAGTGGAGCATTGTCCTTCTCCTTCGGCCACAAGGGGTTCCTCAATGGGTAGGATAAAACCAACTCCCATTCTTCTTATAGCTTGGGGAGGAATTTCATCACCTACATCACAAGTGCCACTTTGCTCCACTTGGGAGCCGTTATTCCCATAAAACTCCACGTTACACGTCTCCTCAACAAGTCCCGTGGATTTATTGAGGACACGGTAAGCATGAGAGTTTGTAGCATAACCAATAAATATGCCCTCTTGACCTCTAGCCTCATATTTAGACAAACGAACACCTTTCTTGAGAATGAAGCACTTACACCCGAACACCCGAAAGTACTTGAGGTTGGGCTTGTTACCGGTGAGTACCTCATATGGAGTCTTGTTCAAGCCTTTGTGGAGATAGAGCCGATTTTATGCATGACACGCGGTGTTGATGGCTTCGGCCCAAAAGTTGTATGGAGACTTGAACTCCACCATCATGGTCCTTGCCGCATCCATCAACGTCCGGTTCTTGCTCTCTGCTACACACCATTTTGTTGAGGGGTGTATGGTGCGGAATATTGATGCCCGATCCCCTCATCACTAAGAAACTCATCCAAGTCGTAGTTCTTGAACTCGGTGCCATTGTCACTTCTTATTGTCAAGATCTTTGCATTGTGTTGACGTTGGCTTCATTTGCAAACTCAATGACGATTTGTTGGGTCTCGCTCTTCCTCCTGAAGAAATATACCCAAGTGTATCTTGAATAATCATCCACAGTCACCAAGCAATACTTTCTACCCCCAAGGCTATCAAAGGATGGAGGCCCAAAGAGATCCAAGTGAAGGAGCTCCAAAGGCCTCTTCGAGTAAATGATAGTCGTGGGAGGGTGAGCCTTTTCATGTAGCTTTCCTTTGATACAAGCACTGCAAGCACGATCTTTAGCAAAACTAACATTTGTTAGTCCACATACATGGTTCCCCTTGAGAAGACTTTGCAAAGATCTCATATTGACATCGGCTAAACGGCGATGCCAAAGCCATCCCACGTCAACTTTAGCCATTAGGCATGTCGCGGTCTTAGTGGGTCACTCCAAAAAGTTAATCACATAGAGACCGTTCTTGACATACCCAACAAAGGCTACTTTAAGAGTCTTGCTCCACAAGAGGGCCACGGTATCAACATCAAAGAAAGTGTAAAAGCCCATGAGTGCAAGTTGACGAACGGAAAGTAAATTGTATGCAAGGGACTCAACAAGCATGACCTTCTCGATCGTGAGATCATGAGAAATGACAACCTTGCCAAGCCCCAATACCTTAGAGGACGAGGCATCACCCCACTCGACATTTGTGGGCATAGATGGAATCTTGTGAACGTCCACCACCAAGTCCTTGCTTCCGGTCATATGATTAGTGGCTCCACTATCGAGCAACCATGATCCCCCACCGGAAGCAACACCTACAAGAGATCAATGCTTGGTTTTAGGTACCCATTTTGTAATGGGTCCTTTGAGGTTAGTAACAAGGGTCTTAGGAATCCAAATAGACCATTCAATGTACTCATAAGGAGAACTAACAAATTTGGCATAAATATGCCCATCACTAGCACGACACAACACATAAGAAGGGTTAAAGTCGCCGCCTTTTTTGGAAGGGGTGGCATTGCCCTTCTTGACACCACCACCCTTCACATTGTTCTTATTCTCCTTGGAAGCACTCTCTCCCTCCTTCAAGAAAGTTTGCTTCAGAGGAGGAGGTCGTTTGGTCTTGTCATTCTTCTTCTTGTTCTTGGACACGGGTGCGAACCCGATCCCTTCCTTGGCCACAACTTCCTTTTGATTGCTCAAAAGGTCGTTGAGGTTCTTCTCACCTTGTATGCATGACACAAGGCCTTTCTCAAGTTGCTTCTTCAACTTTGCATTCTCCTTAACAAGATGCACATGCTCAGAACATGGGTTAGTAGCATTTGCATTATCAATTAAGACCATATGAGGAAAGGTGGCTTTCTCCTTGGTTAGCTTTACTTGGAGTTGATCATGAGACTCCTTGAGGCTAGCATGAGAACCCTTCAAGACCTTCTGAGCCTTGTCAAGTAAATCAAACTCCTCTTTGAGTCTAGCAAGATCAACCCCAAGCTTGGCCTTCTCGGAGTTTAGCACACGAGATACAACAAGAGCATGATCAAGATCTTTCTTTAATTTAGCGTGGTCATCGTTGTATGACTCCTCAAGAGTCAAAAAAGACCTCGCTCTTCCTCAAGAGCATTGGAAAGATCCAAAATCTCATTGGCATAGTCACGACTATGCCCCTCCATCTTAGAGATGGTATCTTCATGAGCCTCGATCATGTCATTGGCTTCACAAAGTTGTTCCAAGAGAGCAACAAAGTGCTTCTTGGATTTACCCTTGAGTTTACTCATAAAAGACTCAAATTCATTCTCCTCCACATTAGACCCCTCATGTTCATCAACGCAATCCGTCAAATAAGGATTATTAATGATGGTAGTTTTGATGTTGGGAGTTACCTTGTTAGTGGCTTTAGCCATGAGGCACTTGGTGTTGGGTATCGTTGCAGAAATCAAAAAAATTCTACGCATCACCAAGATCAATCTATGGAGAGACTAGCGCGAGAGAGAGGGGAGTGCATCTTAATACCCTTGAAGATCGTGACGCGGAAGCGTTACAAGAACGCGGATGAAGGAGTCGTACTCGCAGCGATTCATATCGCGGTTGATTCCGATCTAAGCGCCGAACAATGGCGCCTCCGCGTTCAACACACGTGCAACATGGGGACGTCTCCTCCTTCTTGATCCAGCAACGGGGGAGGAGAAGTTGGGGAAGAACTTCGGCAACACGATGGCGTGGTGGTGGAGCTTGCAGTTCTCCGGCAGGGCTTCGCCAAGCGCAACGGAGGAGGAGGGGGTGTTGGAGAGGGGGAGGGATGCGCCTTGGATGAGGTGTTGCTGCCCTCCCTCCTCCACTCTATTTATAGGGCGAAGGGGAAGGGGGGCCGGCCCCTCTAGATGAGATCTAGAGGGGGGGCGGCCGGCCAAGGGGAGGGGGCTTGCCCCCCAAGCCAAGGGTGTGCCCCCTTTAGGATTTCCCCCCAACCCTAGGCGCATGGGCCCTAGGGGGGATGGGCCCAGCCCACTTAGGGGCTGGTTCTCTTCCACATACAACCCATAGGGCCCTCCGGGGCAGGTGGACCCTCCTGGTGGACCCCCGGAACCCCTTCGGTGGTCCCGGTACAATACCGACAAACCCTCGAATACTTCTGGTGACCGTATGATGACTTCCCATATATAAATCTTCACCTCCGGACCATTCCGGAACTCCTCGTGACGTCCGGGATCTCATCCGGGACTCCGAACAACATTCCGTAACCACATACTATTTCCCATAACAACTCTAGCGTCATCGAACCTTAAGTGTGTAGACCCTACGGGTTCGGGAACCATGTAGACATGACCGAGACACCTCTCCGGCCAATAACCAATACCGGGATCTGGATACCCATATTGATTCCTACATGTTCCACGATGATCTCATCGGATGAACCACGATGTCGGGGATTCAATCAATCCCGTATGCAATTCCCTTTGTCCATCGGTATGCTACTTGCCCGTGATTTGATCGTCGGTATCCCAATACCTTGTTCAATCTCGTTATCGGCAAGTCTCTTTACTCGTTACGTAATGCATGATCCCGTGACTAACTGCTTAGTCACCTTGAGCTCATTATGATGATGCATTACCGAGTGGGCCCCGAGATACCTCTCCATCATATGGAGTGACAAATCCCAGTCTCGATTTGTGCCAACCCAAGAGACACTTTTGGAGATGCCCTAAGTGCACCTTTATAGCCACCCAGTTACGTTCTGATGTTTTGCGCACCCAAAGCATTCCTACAGTATCCGGGAGTTGCACAATCTCATGGTCTATGGAAAAGATACTTGACATTAGAAAAGCTTTAGCAGACGAACTACACGATCTTGTGCTATGCTTAGGATTGGGTCTTGTCCATCACATCATTCTCCTAATGATGTGATCCCATTATCAACGACATCCAATGTCCATGGTTAGGAAACCGTAACCATCTATTGATCAACGAGCTAGTCAACTAGAGGCTCACTAGGGACATGTTGTGGTCTATGTATTCACACATGCATTACGATTTCCGGATAACACAATTATAGCATGAACAATAGACAATTATCATGAACCAGGAAATATAATAATAACCATTTTATTATTGCCTCTAGGGCATATTTCCAACAGTCTCCCACTTGCACTAGAGTCAATAATCTGGTTACATTGTGATGAATTGAACACCCATAGAGTTCTGGTGTTGATCATGTTTTGCTCGTGGAAGAGGTTTAGTCAACGGATCTGCGACATTCAGGTCAGTATGCACTTTACAAATATCTATGTCTCAATCTTGAACATTTTCACGAATGGAGTTGAAGCGATGCTTGATATGCCTGGTCTTGTGAAACCTAGGCTCCTTGGCAAGGGCAATAGCTCCAGTGTTGTCACAGAAGAGAGTCATCGGGCCCGATGCATTGGGAATAACTCCTAGGTCGGTAATGAACTCCTTCATCCAGATTGCTTTGTGTGCTGCCTCCGAGGCTGCCATGTACTCCGCTTCACATGTAGATCCCGCCATGATGCTTTGCTTGCAATTGCACCAGCTAACTGCCCCACCATTCAAAATATACACGTATCCGGTTTGCGACTTGGAGTCATCCAGATCTGTGTCGAAGCTAGCATCTACGTAACCCTTTACGATGAGCTCTTCATCACCTCCATAAACGAGAAACATATCCTTAGTCCTTTTTAGGTACTTTAGGATATTCTTGACCGTTGTCCAGTGTTCCATGCCGGTATTACTTTGGTACCTTCCTACCAAAACTACAAAAAAATACACTTCCGTGATGATACGTGTTTGTCACAGTAGGTCGCGTTTTTTGTCATGCATGTACATCCATGACAAATTTATGACAGAATCAAGATAGCCATACCTGTGTTGTCGTAGAAGTGTTCCATGACATTACCAAAATTATCATCATGGAAGTGTCCACTTCCATGACGATAAATCGCGCGTCACAGAAGTGCTTTCGTCAAGGGTGACCAACACGTGGCATCCACCGTAACGGAACGCCGTTAAGCTACCGGGTCGAGTTTTAGATCCGATAACCCGTTAACAGTGCCGACCAATGGGAAATTTCCACGTGTAAAATTCTTATTGGCCGGACGAAACACGTGTCAGCTCGTCAGTGGGTCAGATAGGCGCCTATGATATGCCGACACGTGGCACGGCCCAACAATGGCCCATTTAGCTTACAAAGTCGGCCCGTTTGACTTGGTCAAAAGTTAACGGGCTGGCCCATGAAAAGCCTGTTAACGGTCTCTTCGCAAATAGCCCATTTTACGGCTCGTTAACTCACCGCCCGTTAGGCCCTAAAGGAAATCGTCCCAACAACGTCATGTGGGCCGTCGAATATAATACCAGCCTATTTCACTTTCGGCCCATGTATGGCCCACGACGTCTTTCGGCCCATATGAGGCCTTCATATCTTTTGGCCCATTACAGGCCCACGGTGACTCTAGCCCATAGTGAACAGTAATTTTCTTTATACCCGTTAACGGCCCGTGATTTACATGGGCCATTTCCAGCCTGTGTTAGCTTTCGGCCTATTGACGGCCCATACGTTCTTGGGCTCCTTTTTGGCCCTCGATTACTTCCGGCCCGTTACTGGCATGTTCCCCTAATGGGCCAAATTCGGCCCATGGAAGGAGTCGGCCCGTTACTGTCCTATTCCACTAATGGGCCAAATTCGGCCCATGGCAAGAGTCGGCCCGTTACTGGCCTATTACCCTATTGGGCCAAATTCGGCCCATGGCAAGAGTCGGCCCGTTTCTGGCCTGTTAACCCATTGCGCCGTTTCCAGCCCGTCCTATATTCTGGCCCATTAACGACCCGTTATGCCTGTGACAGAATTAAGCCTTTGCTATCCTACGGCCTGTTAACGGCCTGTCACCGTGCTGGGCCGATACCAATTACGCCCGATTATGGCCCATGTAGACCCATTTACCCGACGGCCCGAGGCCCACCGATTACAGGCCCATTTATCGACGGCCCGTAGGAGACCCATGGATCCTAAGACCCGTATATGGCCCATGGTATTTGCGGCCACTAGCAAACCAGGGAAAAAGAAGACTAGGAAATAAATAAGGCCGAAACTAACGCTAGGCTATTAAGGCGATTGCACAGATTACATCCACTCGGCATCAAAGATCGCCACCAGTGCAAATATAGGGAACACCCTACACTATACAAAAATGGCTTGCTGTTTTCTTCAGGCGGTGGCTGCACGTTAAGAATAAATTTTGTATCGCACCAAAACAAATTACAACTATATAACAAAAGGAAGGTTGGCATAAAACTTAACAGTCTAGCAGATAAATGCACCACCAGAAGTTCAGAAGCTCAGTTCATTTGACCTGACTGTTATGTTTTCATGATGTATTGTCCCATGGAGCACCATAACCCTCGCCTTCATTTCCCCTAGGCTCCTGAACAACATAGCAAATGTCTGATAGTCTAGTTTCAAAACCATGCATATCTTGACGACATTGAGCAATGTTTCTCCTTGTTTCACAAAGGGTCTCTGTTAGGGAATGGACTTGTGTCTGGAGCGTAGATACAACATTGCTTTGAGCTTGCATATCTTGATCATGAGGTAGTTTGGACGATATTGCCTTAACAACCAACCCAGTATTACGCAGGGACGTGCTTTTGGCACTGTTAGTGGACATGTACTGACCCACTGCAGCAAGAGCTGACATTGCGGTTATAGTTGCCTCACCACCTTCAGAAGGTGGCGGTTCCACCATTTTTTCCATAGCTCGCTGAAAAGTTGAGGTTTTACATTAGTAGTACCAGAGCAAAAGATATTAAGGAGGCAGCAAAACCAAACAAAATAGCTTTGGTCTATATATAGAACTTATTCTGGTGAACCCATGTAAAATATTAGTTGTATTTTATTGCAAATTACATAATAAAACCAAGTTCCAAACATATGACCATGTACCATCGCTAATGTATTGTCTATTTCTTCACATTGTATTTGAGGGCTAAGGATGAAGAGACGAAGTTTATAATACGGTAAGCATAGTATGACGTCATTCATATCACAAAACAACTGAGAACACACAAATAGGCAATTGTAACATTGTGTGGGCAATTCCAGCATGGAACTAGATTACGGGTCAAGATCAAAGGAACATCACTCCTCTTTCTTAAATCTTGTAAGGTGCAATGATACGCTAAGACAATTGTGTATAAAATTGAAAAGAGTAATAGACATTGGCTGCAAACCATGCAGTTCAAGGCACAAGTCAGAGTAAGTAGTAGTTAAAAGGCATGAGGATTAAAGACTTACAACAACGACTTTGACTGGTGTAGTCATCCCTTCTTCTTGCTGGTGTGACAGTCCTTGAAGATTTCCACAACATTTGGTTTAGGTACTTTTTGGTCCTTGCGGGCTTTCCTCTGCATTTGGAACAAGTCAATATAGATCTGATAATATGGTACAACGAAAAGAGTGAAACAACAGCTAATTACAAGAGCCTCGCAGTGTGCAATATAGCTACGAGATCCTATCGTCTGTTGGAGTTTCACTTTCGTACGGTTGGCCTTGTTCTTTGAACAGTTGACCTACAAGAAGATAGATTTGTGTGGCACATGCGTAAATAGGACTTCAACATGTGATCTGATGACATATATATAATGTACCTGATACTTCGGATCAGACCAGTGTTTAACGAGGCCTCTCCAGTCTTCATCAGATATATTTTCCACTGGAGATGTTTGGGCAAGTTCACCGTTAGCCTTGTGTAACATCCCAAATTTTCAATTTGGAATGTTATACATAAATCATCCATGCATATCATGATTTATTGCATTTCCGTTCCGCAATCCTCGAAATCCTAAGCAACTCAAGGACCCATAGAGAGAGTTGGGGATTTTCCGGTTTTCATATTTGATTTTTATCAAATAATGAAACGGGGATTTTGGTTTTTATAATTTTTCTCTCCGAAAAAAATATATTTCATATTAAATTAAATGAGTGGAGATAATATGACTTCTCCAAAATAATTGAAATATTGGAGGAAAATATTAAAATCATTTATTTGATTTTATTTGGTTTTATTTGCATTAGAAAAATTGCACGTTTTTCAAAATTTCATTTTAGGGCCAAGAAAATGTTCATCTCGTCCTAAATATTTTATTTAGGCGTGAAAATTTGTTTTGGCATTTTTAGATTTATATTTATTTTTCTAGGATTTTATTTTTGTCGGCGGAATTATTTAAAAAAAACTGCGCGCTCGACTGGGCCGAAGCCCCGCCGAGCCAGGCCCACCCGCACGCGCCACCGCCTCCCCAGCCGGATCGGGACCGAAGTCCCGATCGGAGCCGCCGTCGCCGCCGTATCCAGGGTGGACACGCCTCTCGAGGCCCCCCCTTCCCCAAGTTGGCCGCCCCCTCTTTATAACCCCATCGGAGCCCTCCCTGGAGCCCCAGCCACCGCCGCCCGCAGCCGCCCGCCCCACTGCCAGCAGCCGCCGCGCCGCCGCCCGCAGCCGCTCGCGCCGCGCCGGAGCCGCCGCCGCCTTCCGCCGCTGCCCCGCACCCCACGCCGCCCCGCTGCAGCGCCGGAGTCCCGCCGGAGCCCCGCCGGAGCCGAGCCGAGGTAGCCGCCCCGCCGCCCCGGTTTTCTAAAGAAAACCGTTCGTTTTTTAGAAAACCCTACTTTTCATTTTTTTTAAAATAGATCGGTTTTCTCCGGTTTATTTATTTAGCGAGTGTTCGCTCGTTCGTTTGTTTTAACGAACGCATTCTTCGTTTAGATCCAGACAATGAACGTTCGTTCGTTAATCTATTCTTCGTTTTTCTTTTTCTCGGATTTATTCCGCGATTTTTCTGATCGCGATTTCTGATCCGATCTTAGTTTCTGTTTATCTTTTCGCTCGTTTATCGGAATCAGGCGATTCAAGCGCCTAGAGTTTCGTCTCGAAACCCTCTTTCCGATTAATCAACTCAAACAAGTTTTTGCTACTGTAAAATTTGACCTAGTTCCAGATTAGTAAATGAAGCTTCATTCGTTCGCCGTTTGAGTTTCGTTGCTTTGATCGATTTGATTCTTTTTGCAAACCGGAGTTCTTAAGTTGAACTTTCTGGTCAATTTCTCTTATTTGAGTTTTGCTTGTGCATCATTGCTAGTTACTTATGTATGCTATTGTTTGCCTGCGATAGAATTTCCGGAGTGTGAAGCGTGTTACTACGAGTCTCTAGGATTCGCGGATCGTCAGCAAGGCAAGTAACACATTGATCATACTCTTTTCATACCCAGTTTTATGCATTAGTTCCAATCCTCAAACATTGCATGATTAGGATGTCATTAACTTGTGGGTTGGGAAGTAGTTGATGAGGTAGAACCTATTGCCCTGTTATATTCAAACCCTTGGGAGTTACTTCTACGTATTGCTTATATTGCCATGCTATGCTCGTAGACATGGATTGGGTCTGAGTGAAATTCATGACAGATGTGAGATTGTTAATTAATGGTTCAACTTAAGGTGGCAACTTAATCAAACAACTGGGTGGATTGAGGCACTTGGGGAACCCAGTGTTGCCTGTATTTTTTTGAAAATCCCGGGGTTCCGTGTGATCTTCCTATGGACCGCCACCCAGGCTCAAAGGGAACTGAGATGATTCATGCTAGAAACTTCCGTGTGCAGCCACAAGCTATTATGGGCTCTAGCATAGTTGAGTAAGTTACGCGAAGCTCTTGAAGAGGCAGATCAGCAGGTAGTGGGATGTAGGTTTGGTATGGTCTGTCCGGAGTAGAGAGTTAATGTTTCTGAAAGACTGTGTCTCGGTCATCCGTTTCTCAAACACCATGCAGTGCGAGAATCCCAACGGAGGCGATCGAGTCTTGTGGGGAAAAGTGCGCAAACCTCTGCAGAATGTACAATCTAATCATGGTTAGCCATGTCCTAGGTTATGGACAATTCTTGAGTATCTAGTACTTGGGTTATCACATGTATCTCACCATGTTTAATTAATACTGTTGGGCTGTTAATCACTTTAATTGGGATTGAGTTGGAGGAACCTTCTCAATGATGTTTCAACCACCATGATAGTTAAATTAAAATATATTCCTTTGTTGTAGGGAAAAATTGGCTTTTCACAAAAACTATACCCATACGGCTTTCCACCAGCCAAATATTCATGTAGTGATAGCACTATTCTGTTCTTGCTTTACTGTGTTATATGCCAGCATATTCCATGTGCTGACCCGTTTTCGGGCTGCAACGTATTATGTTGCAGACTTTTCAGACGAGGAGTAAGGTTCGTTAGGTCGTTACCGTGCAACTCAGCTATGCCATTGGAGTTGATGGACTCACTTTATCTTCTAAGCCTTCCGCTGTTATCGTATTAGATGGCCTTAAGCCATATTATTGTAATAAGTTCTCTTTTGAGACATTCGATGTAATAAGTGTGTGATTGCTACTCTGTTTTAAATGCTTCGAGTATTGTGTCGTACTGTGACACTGAAGCACAGATACTTGGCCATCTGAGGTCGGGTCGCTAAAAGAAGCGGCGGCGCGGTGGCTGCAGGCGGCGGGGCGGGCAGCTGCAGGCGGCGGTGGCTGGGGCTCCAGGGGGGCTCCGCGGGGTTATAAAGAGGGGGCGACCAACTTGGGGAAGGGGGCAGCCTCGGGAGGCGTGTCCGCCCCGGACACGGCGGCGGCGGGGGCGGCTCTGATCGGGACTCCGGTCTCGATCCGACTGGGGAGGCGGTGGCGCGGGCGGGCCGGCCTGGCTCGGCTGGGCTTCGGCCTAGTAGGGCGCGCAGTTTTTTTTAAAATAATTCCACTGACAGAAATAAAATCCTAGAAAAATAAATATAAATCTAAAAATGCCAAAACAAATTTTCACCGCCTAAATAAAATATTTAGGACGAGATGAACATTTTCTTGGCCCTAAAATGAAATTTTGAAAAACATGCAATTTTTCTAATGCAAATAAAATCCGAATAAAACCAAATAAAATCAAATAAATGATTTTAATATTTTTCCTCCAATATTTCAATTATTTTGGAGAAGTCATATTATCTCCGCTCATTTAATTTAATATGAAATATATTTTTTTCGGAGAGAAAAATTATAAAAATCAAAATCCCCGTTTCATTATTTGATAAAAATCAAATATGAAAACCGGAAAATCCCCAACTCTCTCCGTGGGTCCTTGAGTTGCTTAGGATTTCGAGGATTGTGGAACGGAAATGCAATAAATCATGATATGCATGGATGATCTATGTATAACATTCCATATTGAAAATTTGGGATGTTACACCTTGCCTTCAAAGTGAGTTTTCCTCAAGTTATACCGGTACTATCGCAGAGCAGACTTGAAAACATGGGTGCAAGCTTGTCTGGTTGCATCATCTTGGCTGTCCAACTTGAACCTCATCTGTTGAAAATTATGGGAGTCTCATTATCAGCAACCTAGAAAGTATTGGACAGAGCAAGACGATATTACTAGTTTCCATACATAACAATACTTACAGATAAATGGCCGAGGAAGATGTTGAACTGGGTTTCGTCTTTGTCATTCCTGTACTGAATCCATGTTGGGAGGATACGTACATGACACCTAACAGCAACCGCTGCCTCTGATACTAACTTGGCTGACTCCATAGCATCACGTGGCCTTTTTAAACCTGCCTCAAAACGGATCTCCATTCTTCCTCCTCTAGATTTAGTTAACCTATCGAGCATTATCCCTGATGTTTGTTTCCTCTTGCGCCTAGGTGCTAGTCCAACAACAAACATAGGAAGTGTTAGTGTACATCAAACTGTGAGACTATATATAAATAAGCATGCAACTGTAACTTGACTCCAACAACTACCTTCTTGCTGTTGAAGCTCACAAGGTTCATCTGATATTGCCAACTCGTCTTGTGTCAAGAGTGCTTGGGTAGTAGTGTCAGGTGGCAAGGGAGCTTGGGAACGTGCTGCTAGCTCAGTTGATGCACGAGTACGTCGTGCAGCTGGTAGTACTGTGGTAGGTGTTGCAAGAACTAGGGTTGTCTCTGCTTGTTTGGTGGCAGCTATTTCTTTCTGTTTGTCTTTTTTTGCAACTCGTGTAGCATGGGATGTCGTGTTTGTAGAATTTTCTGCTGGACTTTGACCTTCTATTGCACCATCAGTACCAGCAGAATCTGCAGGATTCATCCGCTTCTCATTCCCTGCCATTCTGTGTTTCTTCCTCTTTCTCTGTGCCATGTTAAGTCAAGCCGACAAGAAAAACGAATAACAATTTAGTTCTTCATAACAAATTGATGCGTGATGCAGACGAACTGAAGTTTGATGTTAGACAACCACATGATAGGAGGATGTAATATGTATGAAAAACAGGACGGAAGAGATAACCAGAACTATGATGTGTAAACTAAGAAGAAGAGATTTCACCAAATTAGAAGCAATGCAATGGAAGGTAGACACCATTTGAAAGATGCTACAATATCGCTCTGCCAAGTTAACAGTGTCTCATCATAAATGGCGTTTAAACAAATGTGAAGCAGTACAAGAAATAAATCATATGCAAGATGCAAACAACATCACACTACCACGTTAGAGGTCTCTCGTCATTAGTGCCATTGCATATTCACAGCTTATGATGTGTAAACTAAGGAGAAGGCATTTCAACAAATTAGAAGCAATGAAAGCTAGACACCATATGAAAGATGCAATGAATATCACTCTACCAAGTTGAAATTGTCTCATCATAAGTGCCATTTCAACAAATTAGTAGTACAAGCTAGAAAAGAATGTGAGATGTAACCTATATCACACTCCGAAGTCAAACGTGTCTTATGATAAGTGATTGTTGCAGGTTACAGAACAGTAGTAATTTGATGTAAGAACATGGTGTGATAGACATATATTGTATGTTCTAGAAACAGGATCACGTGTCTTATTTAAGTATAATGTGTAAAGTAAGCAGATGGAATTCAACAAAATTAGAAGCAATACAAGCTAGACATCACACATAACATGCAACCACATACAACAGTGCCAAGTTAGAGGGAGCACCGGTGATGCTGCACTAGGGGAGACGTGCTCATCATAAACACAACTTTGTTGAGTGTCTATGCATGTGTTGTCTTGGAAATCATCTTGGGGTGTGGAGGAGTAGAAACTGTAGAGGACCTCCGTTCAGAAGGAGCACCTTTATCCGCTGCCTTACTAACTTCCTTCCGCTTTATTGATTTTGAATTGTCAAGTAAAACCGACAAGAAAAAGCAATAAAATTCTCTCTTCAGAACTCATTCATGCATGATACTGACAATCACTACTTAGATGTAAGGCAAACACATGATACCAGGATGGATTATGTACGAAAAACAGGACAACATGGCATGTTCACAACTGTTTGTGTAAAATAAGCAGAAACCATTCCAGCAAATAAGAAGCAATGCAAGCTAGACACCACATGAAAGATGCAACCAATATGACTCTGCCAAGTTAAAAGCGTCCCATCATAAATGGAATTTCAACAAATTAGAAGCAGCGCATGCTATAAATCATATGAAAGATGCAACTAATAGCGCACTGCATATACTAAAGGTGTCTCGTCATGTTGATTGATGCGGGATACAAAAAAACAATAGTTTTATGTAAGGACATGCTTAATAGATAGATGTACTATGTACTAAATACAGGAAGGCATGTCACATTAACATGTATAATGTATAAGCTAAGCAGACTAGCACATGTAGTTTAACCAGATTGGAAGAATTACAATCTAGACACCATATGCAACATGCAACCACATATCACGCTGCCAAGTTAGAGCAAGCACCTGCGATGCTAGTGTAGGGGAAATGCTATAATCAACTACAGAGCTACATTCACTATCTTCATCTAGCATTTCTGTTTCTTGAGAATCATGTCGGGAGGCTAACGCTGCATTCTTTAAATGAGGAGTAGTCCCCTTGCCTGCCTGCCTCATCATAAGTGATTGATGAGGGATACACAAGAACATTAGTTTGATGTAAGAACATGGTTAATACACAGATGTACTAGTATGTACCAAAAACAGAAAGGCATGTCATATTCAAAGGTATAATGTGTAAGCTAAGCAGATGCAATTTAACCAAATTGGAAGCAATACAAGCTAGACATCCGGCTGGAGTGGTAAGCATGATCATCTAGGACCCGAGAGCCTGGTGGGAGGCGGGCTGCTTCGCCACCATCGCAGCTTTTTAGTTGGCTTCCAGGTGATGCCTATCTTTGCTGGGCTTATCACTAGCTCGGCTAGTGCCCTGACTAGCTATTTGTCTTCTGGTGCTCACGGGATGGTGGTTCATGTAAAAAAATATCTTTCCTTATCTTAGGCCTCTCGAATACAAGCTAGACACCATATGGAACATGCAACCACATATGACACCGTGAAGTTAAAGCAAGCACCTGGGATGGTGGTTCATTGCGAGCGAGGTCATCAACTCCAGAGCTACGTTCCCCGCATCCATCTGCTGACACTACATCCTTTAAAGCGTTGAAACGTGTCTTGCCTAGCCGTACACCAAACTGGAGCGACTTCTCTCTTTTCTTTTTGTCTTCTCTCATGGCAGCAGAGTCTGAAATACCCTTGCATAAAAACACAACAGTGAGAGTAAGGGTGAAGTGTGTGCAGAACTAATGCACTGTAAAAGTAGCAGATAGCAAGTGGCTGAAAAATAAATGGCAGGAGACATATGATAGCTCTACAACATTGCATGTCAAAAAAAATTAGATTCTACTCTGTATGATTTTGTAATATATGAGCACAGGAAATACAGGTACTCCCCCAGCACACCACCACATGTGGTCATATCTAAGATAACAGTCGACTGAAAATAAATATGTCAGTCGATTTTTTTAATGAACCGTCCGATCTATAAGGAACAGGCAGATGGCCTTCGTCTACCTCCCGCCAGTCACTGTTGACGATCTTTCTCGAACCGCCAGCGACCACCGGCCCAGACCCCTGCCTCCGCCGCCCCGCCCTCCCATCGACCTCACACCACCGCCGTGCTTGGCAGCGCCCCCAGGCCATCCCTTTAATCCCGGCCGACCTCCAGATTGGGCGCCAGTAGCTCTAGGCCGCACACGCCCCTAAGATAAACACCAAGGCGCTGCTTCCCCGGCGTAATAGGCGTACTAGCGCCTGTTACGCCGGGGAATGCTTCCGTTAATTGGGAATCAAGTGGCCAGAAATTGAAATTCAGGGGGGCGACGAACCTCTAGCTAAGGTGGAATAGTATATGAGGAGAAACCTTGTGCACCGCGAGTTACTAGGAACATCTAGTATCAAGAAGAAGCGGTCAATTAGTGTCTTCTGTGGGATGAATACCGTGCAAGCAGAGACGTAAGATTTGCATGAATAAGGGAAGAGGAGTACCTTTTTCGGTTGCCGGTGTGGTCACCTCCACAAGTCACACCAATTTTCTTCTTTTTACCGAGGAAACCGATGTTCTAGAGGGTGCAGGCTTGGACGAACCCATGGCCAAAGTGTTGACTGTGTTGCCGTGGCCGTATGTCGGTGGAGAGGAAGCAGATCCGAGGAGGCGAAGGACGATGTAGCAGGAACAGCTCCGGTGCGGTGGAGGGTGGCGAAGTTGGAGCGGCAGAGGTGAGGCGCAGGACGACGTGGTTGAACTAGCTCAGATACGGACGGCTCAGCCTCGGCTTCAACTACTAGCCATGGAGGGCATTGCGGTTGAGGTTGCGGTGGACGACAACGTCGGGGTATCGGCTCCGGCATGATGGAGGAGGGCGGCGGTTGATGGATGGGATGGGGTGGCGGACGGAGGACGCCGGGGTTTCGCGGCTGGTGGAGAGGTAGTTTTGGCGCCCACGGAGTACGAATGGGGAATCAGACGGGTGGGGGGAACCATGTTTTGGTCTGGGACGCGCTTGTTTTTGGCTTTTTTGAACAGAAGATGAGACACGCTTGTTTGAAATTTGGGGAAAGTACAAACTTTGCCCCCTCTTAAATTTCGGACCTATTGCGGGTCGGGGTAGGATGGTAATCCCAGGTGTCCCAAATAGTGGGCGGGAGCGATTTCGGCCGCGCGCATGTGTGCTTAGGCGGCCATTGTGTATGAATGTTTTTCGGATGCGGTTGCGTGGGGTCTAGATGAAGCTACAAACCTACCCCGGTTTAGACCTTTGGACGTCGGGCCGGTAGGTTTCACGGGGCGGAGTTATTAGAAAAGTAATTTCCTTGGACTACCAAACATTGGTCTCATGCGGTTTCGGGCGAGTAGAGGCTCTTTTGGCGCTTCGTTCGAAATTTTGAAACACAAGCATTCACGTTTAGAGTACTCTTGAACTATGAGGATTGACCTAAATATACAATGTTATATTTGACCTTGTATGTTTGAAAACCTCATTAAATTATCCGCTTCTTTTTGAAATTTTGACACTTGAAAATCCCATAACTACGATTAATTTGGAATGGAGGAGCTAAATTTGAATCTATTTTGTACACGACTACATATGCTATTATGTACAAAATCGGAGCAAAGATTGGTGCCCCAATAATATTGGTATGGTTTACAAATGCCATGATATCAAATTCAAATAATTGAATGGACTTCATGTTGAATTCGATTTTTTTAAACCACCTTAAGTTGAATTCAAATGTATGCTAGTTCATAGGTAGTAGCTATTTATAATGTCCATTGTGTAACTTTCGTATGTATAATGTGCTTTACACACACAACATGAACTATACTCACGTTTATATTCGATTGCTAAAGAGATGCATTATCTGGAGTTCAAACTAACTATGTGGATCAATTCTGTCGAATAATAACATAGACATGCTCAAATTTGATAGAATCTAGATGTCTGATGGATCAATGACCGCTCCTTACGCGAATTGCAAATATCATAATCCCATCCTAATATTTGGATACAATTTATATCTTTAATCAATGTGTAGAGTAGTCTTTTACGTGTAGTTTTAGTCTCCATCGGTGGTCTCTCACACATGCTCACACACTCTCTCCCGAGGTGTCTTTCTCGCACACATGCTCTAGATATAACCCTCCCTCCCTCTCGTAACCATTTACAACTGTTTTCACTAACCTTTATCACAAGCACTCTTCCTCTCGCAAACATACACACTCACAATCCTCATCGACCCTTTCTATATACATGGACCTGTCTATGTGTCTCATGTACGCACATTATCTTTACGCCTGTCTCTCACGCATTGTCTCACACCTCTCTTCCTAATCGACGAGTATGATTCTAGTAGAGCATTCTGTAGGATTCCCCTTAAAGTTAGGTTGGATGAATAGTAATATCAGAGATAAAAGGGGTTACCTTAGTCCGAGAACCTAGAGTTACAAATCCAAGCCGGCTTTGTCAGTGGACACAGAGTCCTTCACAGTTCTGCTATCTTTGTCTTGTACGACTAGTCATCCATGGGTCTTCCTAAATGCGTCACGGGCCGACCAATGTGGCGCAGGACGGAACAGAACGAAGGGCCTCACCTCGACCCACCAGACCTCACGCGGTGACACACCCTCTGCCCCCACGTCTCATTATCTTCTCACACCCACACATACCAACACAAACACCACACACACAGAAAATTTCTCCTGGTGCCTCTATTCCCTCCCCCCTTGAATATACACACTCAAGGGAATGGAATCTCTTGTCGTGACGTCATATTCGTCTCTCTCTCTAGACCACTCTCATTTCTCGTGCTATCTCTCCCACGCCCCCCGTCGGCCCCTCTATCCATGCCTCTCTCGAATACGTAATACACACACATACCTCTCTAGGCCCCGCCAAATGCATCAACTACACATTCACACATGTTACATCACGTACCCCATTGATCTAAAAAGCCCTCTCTTCACGTTTATTTCGCATACAACATTCCTTTTGAATAAAGTGCGGCCAAAAAATTATTTTAGAGTTTCTACATATATACAATATTACAAAGTTATATGGAGGAGTACGAACGCTAATTTGCATTGCATGGTGCCCACAATGATATTTATTCTGCACTGTGAATTTGTATATTTTTATACTATATACAAAGTTAGTCAAAATAAAGAGAAACGAAGAGCATCTCTCTCTCCATCACATACCCCCCCGTACGCCCCTTTCACGTATGCACACAAAACTATCTCTAGGTCCTCTAAAAGTAAGCCCCCAGAAAATTCACGCATGTTTCATCTTTCTCTCGCGATATATGCAATGACGATCACTGTATTTGAAGCGAAAGCACGATACGTACATTGGACTTCAGAATCCACTCATTAGGGTCACCATTTACGTTTAGTGGTTATTATGCAGTCACGGGCTCACCGTACTACTATGTATTTGCTCATGACATGACTAGTTGACCAGTTAAACGCTCCACGTGGCACCTCTAGTGTTGCATCACATTATCTCACTACCATCATGCCCAGCTGTCGACTTGTATCTACTCTACATCTACACTCTTAAAAAATACATAAAATACACTCTTATAAAAAATAGAGTTGGTGATGATGGTGTGCCTGCCATCCTGCAATGTAGGCGGTCCGATTTATATCTGACGGATAGGAAAGAAACTATGGCAATTTTGCAAAAAGGTACCCACACACCTCTCCACATTTGCAAATAAGGCCTTCCCTGGTTCATCCTTTTCTCTCACAAGATAAACAAGTCATACAAATGTATCTTGATGTTACGTGCAACGCACGGGCATCTTGCTAGTAAGAATGAAAACAAACGACATAAAAATATTTGGACGGTGGTTCGAAGTCATGACCGCGGGCACAGCGGACAAGGTGGCCTTGTATTGGTATGTTGAGCCGTCTGTTTTAACACACATGAGTTGGTGTGGTGATTATACACACACGCACGCATGCACATGAACTGCATCCACACAACACTCACACAAACACATGCACCCACGCACGCACGCAACACTCACACGTACACACACAACCACGCACGCACACAACACTCACACGCACGCACGCAACGCTCACACGCACACATGCACACATGCATGCACACACCAGTACACCACACGACCAACACACACTCACACGCTCAAGTGCTCAACCTACACGTGCATGCGAACTGACAGGTGGGACCCACAACGAACGTGGTCAATTTAACTAGTCAACATGGCGCCACACAGACTATTTAGTCGGTCAACAGAGTGCAATCCGATGCTGAGCTATGAGCAAGTGACCGTATAATCACCGCAAAACGTATATAGTGATCGTAATCAGCTTATTCTGAAGTTTGGTGACCGTATTACGCTTTTCTCTCTGTTGGCCCTCCAAAACTACATCTCTACACGTTCTCGCATGTTACATCTAACAACTATGCAATACAACACTACTACTACTACACTCTAACACAATAAATCATATGTGTTTTTAGTTTTACTAGATATCATATTGTTACTTATAATTATTCAGTTTGCATACATTAAAATTGCCTTTGAAATGTATGGCCAGTATCATCTAGCGCGTGGGAAAAATCCCGCCCTTTCCTGTTTAATTGGGTTTGTATCGATGGATCGTGCGAAACAGCAAAACTATAGTACTATACAGTACAAGTGACAGTTCACTGGGCCGTCGTGTCGTCTACTCCTCCGTCGTAAGAGTGGAGTGCTCGCTTTCATAAATCTTCTAGTTCCTTTCACCGACATGTGGGACATCAAGCTACCGGGTCCATGTGCCATACCGGAATACAGTGCAGAGCAGCCGGGGTGAAGCACCCCAGTCATGGCGCCGACGTAGTAATGAGCAATGAGGCGTCAAATCACAAAGCTGCACCTTTCCCGCAGTTAAGTTGGAGGGACGAAGCAACCATCATTTCACTCGTTGCTGAATCCGCTTCTCCCTCATCTTCTTCAACTTAACCACGTGTTGCTTCTGTCGTTGTTCTACCTCATGTGGGACGCGGATCGGCTTGGTAAAGCACTGACACGTGGGACCGCATGTTAGCAAACCGCCAGGACAACGTCCTCCTAAAATAAGAAGCCTAATCCTAGACTTACAAAGGGCTACGTAGCTGCTACGTATACTTTCCATCTACTCCATATATGCCCCCCTGATTTTCAGGTGGGGTGGGCCTAATCCTCTCCTTTAATCCAATCAAATAGTCCCACATCACATCAGTTCGTAACTTTACGTAAACCATTACGTGGATGTAGCATTGCTCAAATAAGAAACCTCCCCCGCCATCCGCGCGGCAAAATCACCTCCTTTTTACTAATATCGATTCTATATAATTGAGATTTGTGTAGATAGCACACAGGAGCAAAACCAAGTGGTACGGTTAAGGGCATCCACAATGTGTAGCCAAATGTGAAAATATCTTTTGGCATCGTGGGAACCATTGTGGACGGTGTTGCCAAAGCCAAAAAGATGGAACCGAAGCTCCCAAATTGATTGATTGAAGGAATAAAAAATGCAACGTCTCTCCTTTTCTCCCATGCTTGGACGCATGTAGTACAGTATAGAGCACAGAGTCTACTCCCCTGTCCCTTCTATCACAAATCACAAAGCAGTGAGGCGTCAAATCACAAAAGCACGAACAAAGCAACCATCATTTCACTCTTCGCTGACTCCGCTTCTCCATCATCTTCTTCGAGAAGCCATCTCACCGCATTACTTACTCCTAGTAGTACTAGTAAAGGACTTCCTAGATGCAAATAAGGTGGTTGTCTCGGCTTGCAGGCGACACTTGCGAATGACTTACCGTGGTCTCCCTCAATGGTGTTCTCCGTCGAACGCACTTCGCCAAACCACCAAAAAAATATCATCGATGTCACTGCAATGGGGAAGGAAGTCAAATATAGTTACTTGCCAAACTTTGCCACATATTTTTGCCAAGCTTGCCTAAAGTTTTCAAAATGAGAAGGAGGTACACTTGCGCACGGCTATCGCGGTCGCACCGCACCCTCACACGGTCGCTCCTGCATGCCGCGGTCGCACCGCACCCTCACACAGTCGACACGCCGCAAACCCAACCAAGGGAACGCACCCTCACTGACACGTGTTGTCGCATGTGAACACACCAAACTCAGCCATCCTATCGCTGACACATAATTTTCATTCATAGAGTATGTTTATCCAACGGCATGTTGGGGAGTATCCGTACGGCCCGTGCGGTGGTCTGTTGGGGAAGAAGAAGAGGTGGGGAAGAAGGAAAGAAGGGTTAGGAGATGTAGGATATTCATGCAACCGCCTGAAATGGTAGACTGACCCAAGTCAGGCGACTTGCATAACAAATATATGTTTTTACACAGCAAAAGATCCATGAAAACAACAACATAAAGAAAAACTATCTCTGCTCGCGGAAAGAGACGGCCTCGTCGTCTTTGGCTGCCGGTGCGAACCAGCCGTCGTTGCAGACGTGTGTCCCCGCACCGTGGGTTGTCCTCGGCCTCCAGCTACTCGTTCAAGTGGAGCGTGCGGGCGCTCTGCACGGACGAGAGCACAGCCTGGTTCAAGCCGAGGACGTCCGGTTCCGCCTACAGGAGGGCCTCGATGGCAGCGGCATCCGCGCGCTCCGCGTCGAGTCGAGCCTCCGCCACCCGGTTCAAGTCCAGGACGTCTGGTTCCGCCTGCAGGAGGGCGTCGATGAGAGCGGCATCTGCGCGCTCTGTGTCAAGTCGAGCCTCTACCGCCCGGTTCATGTCCAGGACGTCCGGTTCCTCCTGTAGGAGGGCCTCGATGGCAGCGGCATCCTCGCGCTCTGCCTCAAGTTGAGCCTCCGTCGCCCGGTTCACATCCACGGCATCCGGTTTCGCCTGCAGGAGAGCCTCGATGGCAGCGGCATGCGTGTGCTCCGCGTCGAGTTGAGCCTCTGCCTCCCGGTCCTCCTTTAGTATCGCCATGTTGAACCGCTGGTCCGCCTGCACCATGGGGGACTCGAACGCCGGCACGAAGTCGACGTCCATCGTCTCATACCCATCGGGGGCCTTCTGCGCCGCGAACTCCGCCATGAACATTGGATCGGCTTCCTCCTCCTCGTAGCTTGGCTCCAGAGAACTCGGGGATTGGCCCGCCGCAAAGCGAGCTTGGGAACGGAGGTTTGTGGCGCCGACAGCCGCCGCGATTTCTGCGCGGCGCTCCAGCGTCAGCATCTTGTAGTAAGTGATCTAGCGGCGCACCATGGCTTTTCGGCGAACTAGGGGATGCTTGATGCGGGCTAGGGGATCGGAAGGTGGGGGAATGGGCTGGAGATTTGGTGTGGTTTTAGGGCAGTGGCTGGCGTAGGCCGAGCTGCGAAGGTTCTGGTGTGAATAGTGGTTCCGGTTATGACCGGTCAATCGGTTTCGACTGTACATCGCTCTTGTCGCATTCGCGTTGCAGCCCGGCACGCTGGACCCTCCACGTCGCTCACCGAAAGGAACGCGCTTCGTCTTACGTTTTCGCTCGCTTGTGGGATCGCAGTTGAGAGCAAACCGACGTCCCTCCCCCTCCCCCGCCCGCGTCATTTATTATACCACCACTCCCTCCGTTTTATGCAGAGTAAATAAAAAGAGAGGGAGTATACTACGGATGAGGATCCCCTGATGTGGCCGAACCCATTGAGTAACTGACATGCGGGGCCTAGCAAGCATGGGGTCTGCCAGTAAGTGACCGAAAGGGAGGGTAAGGCAGGGATACCTATGTCAGAGGATCCACTTCCACTATACTACTTTGACCAAATGTTAGAGTAATAATATATGACATGCAACTTACACAAATGTTAGAGTAATAATATATGACATGCAAGGGTCTAATGCGTTTTTCGAGGCTAACTTTGACCAAATGTTAGAGTAATAATATATGACATGCAACTTACACAAAGCATACGGTCAAATTCATATGTGAAAGGAGTTTCCAATGATATAATTTTCACATTATACATCTCATGTACTATTAATCTTGTCAATAGTCAAATTGGAAACCGTCTCGAGTACAAACCTAGGAGTACGTACGAATCTAACAATATTGATTGGGCGTTGTTGAATGTTGATACCTTTTTGATCAAAGTAGATATACTTTGACTACACATAAAAATTATATGTAAACTAGAAAGGATAGGAGGGAGTATACGTTCAACAACGAAACGAACATTGAATACCCTTTATATATGATTTGCGGATGCTGATCACTGGTTCAAAATTTTGAATCCGCCTTAGGTATCACGTGCCCCCACTCGTTCCCTCTCGATTTCATCTCGGGGTCCGAGATCTATTGAAAGCGGACTAGGGTGGGTACATGCGAATGATATTCGGCGGAATGTTCAAATGAGGCATGCGGGAGGATGGACTCGACTGGAGGGCGACATGATCGATGGAGAAGAGGGTTGGAGAGGAATGAGAAATAAGAAAACGCCACATGATTATACTTGAACGGCTCAAATAAACAATAAGTTGTCTCGCTTGGCCTACATAGTGAAAGGCCTAATGCGCAATGCGGAGCACTGACGCTCGAATATGGCCGGGAAAACAGGGAAACAGACATGTGGGGCACACCCGTCGGGACGACGTAACGCAGACTAGTCCAATGGAGGAGCTGGCCCACGACCTCCTCGCCACCGACAATCGTTCATGTGGGTCGTTGGGGCCAACAACGGGGCGCAGCTCCAGCACCGCCTCTGGACACGGCGACCGCGGTGAGCGACACACTCATATCATCGCTAGACACGGTCGGTTTCAGTTTGCCAAGGGTGGCGTTAGTGCTGTGGCACGACCAACAGTATGTTTGGTTTGTGCCCAAGGTTGCCCCATCAAAGCATTGGGTAGCCAAAATTTTGGTTGAGGTATTGGTTGCCCATGATTTGGCCGACATTGGCAAGAAAAATGAACTTGAGTTGGCTAGAGTTCATTGGCATGCCAAAGAAATGGCAACCATCCAAACAAAGACCAATCTTTGGGCCATGACCAAAATTTGGGTTGAGGTATTGGTTGCCCATGATTTGGCCGACATTGGCAAGAAAAATGAACTAGAGTTGGCTAGAGTTCATTGGCAGGCCAAAAAATGGCAACCATCCAAACAAAGACCAATCTTTTGGTCATGACCAAAATTTTGGCAAGGTGTACTTTGGCCACAATCCAAACACACCCCAACACCCGGCTCGCCGAGGATGCACGGGGCGCCGCGATGCGTCCGCGGAGTGGTGTAGCACGGCCAACTGCATCCTCTGGACCTGAGACCATGCCGGGTCGTCTTTCTTTTTCAATGACATGCGGGGATCGCATGTGAGCAAAGGGCATCTCCAACGTTGCCACGACCGCAGCTGACTACCCTGGCACACCAAAACCCTCGTCCCTCGCGCCATCGCAGGGTGCGTTCCTAGCCGGCGCCAGCTTCCCGCATTCATGCCGTCCGTTCCTATGTCGTCGTTAAGAGGCTCGGTTCCCAAGGAACCAACTCCGGCGACTTAATGACGCACCCATATGCTTGGCCTCACCGGATTGCGCTACTTAAAGTGGCAACGCCCAGCTAACCTCCACACCATAGCGCATCGTGCTCCTACCTGGAACCACATCCGCCATGACCGCAAGCGCGAACGCTCTGCAGGAGAGCTTGTCTTCGGGGATGGAGCTCGAGGTCGCCGCCCTCGCTCAAGTCGCCACACAAGCGGTGGCCACGCTGGCGGCCGACAACGGGGGCACCATCAGCCACGCGTCCTACTTGCCGCCGTCCAACGTCCGGCACCGCCGAGGTCGGGGACTCCTCCGAGGATGAGTAGGGCATGGGAGGCGGCAGGGCATGGTGTGCCAACTGGCCGGTCATCTCCTGTGTTCTACTTTTCCTTGCCGGAGACCGCACCTTCACTTCACGGGTCTTGAACCCCGCCCCCGTACATGGATATCACAGATGGAGGACGTCGGTCGCCGCCGTAGAATAGGTTTAGGGTCGGGTTTCTTTTATTTTTTTTGTCCTATAAAAGTTCGAAATGTAATGAAAATCTGCCGTGTTTGCATTAATCTCGGCCAGTGTATATGAACTTTCACAATAATATACATATTGTAGGAGTACTAGCAAGATGCCCGTGCGTTGCACGGAAGATCAAGATCTTGTGGGAGAAAAAGGATGAACGAGGGAAAGCCTTATCTGCAAATGTGGAGAGGAGTGCGGGTAAATTATCATAGTTTCCTTCCTATCCGTTAGATATAGATCGGACGGCCTATATTGCAGGATCGGACACATCTTTCTACATCTACGGGAACCTACGAAAGGGTTAACGTAAATTGCCTCTCTCTCTCTCCTCCCCTGATTTTCATGGTGGTGGGCCCCTCCCTCCCCACAATCTACAATCAACAGCTCACACGTTTCACATTACGTTAATTACGTAACTGGGATTACGTAGGTGTAGCATTCCTCGTCCTAAAAACCCAACTAAGCCAACCTCCCAGCATATCACGCGGGAAAAGACCCGGTCGTGCCGTTTTAGTCGGGATTACCAGATTACTAGTAGTAGTATCGATGGATCGTGCGAAGAAACATATTTTTTTGAGGGGGCGAAGCACCTAGTTTAAAAGTAAAAAATGCGGTACACTCACATCACTCCTGTCGCGGTCGCATTGCACCCCACGCACGTTCGGTCCTGCACACGGCTCACGCAAACGGAACGCGCTTCGGCTTGCCTCTTCACTGACACGTGGGACTGCACTTGGAGAAACCGACCATGCGCCAAACTCCCCCCGCCCACCGCGCGAAAATCCTCCCCCCCCACACCCAAAAATTTCCCCCAAATCCGAATCAACCGCCCTTCGGCCAACTAGCCAATAATATTCCCCAAACCCCCCTCCCCCTATCCCCTCCACTCCATTCGCTCCGCCAAAGCCACCCTCCCCGCCGCGCAGATACGTCGGCGCCGCCGTTCGGCGATCCTCTAGCTCCCACAGTACACTCTCGTAGACTGTCGTCCTCTAGCCGCGCTGCCACCTCTGGCTACGTTCTTGTGGAGGCGCACGGCGGTCAGCGCCGCCACCGCTAGCGACGTTCGTGTGGAGACGCACGGCGGTCAGCTTCCCCATGGTACGCGCATTCTAGACTGAGGCCCCGTTCATGTCGGTGTAGCGTTGAATGTTAGCTGATAGATGCTGTTAATCTCACTATTTGCCGAAGTAGTTTACTGTCAATATGCTCTGCTTAAGAAGCTTCCTTGCCCTGTTCTGCACTCAATCTGCTTAGCTGAGATGGCATGCCAAGGCCGATTAGTTGCTAAAATATCCTGCCATATATTTATTGTGACGTAGATTGCCATGGTCTAGTAGCTAATCTGTTAGGTGAAATAGCTCTACACCGTTTTATACTCGATCTTTGTTGCTGCGATGGCCTTTGATAGTTCGATGGTTGTGTGCTCTGCCTCATTGACTGCTGAAACAGCCTGCCATAATTTGGCACTCAAATCTGTTTGCTGAATTAGCTTTACATATATTTCGTTACTTAGATCTGCTCATCCAAATATCTTGCCATAGCTTTAGACATCGACCTAGGTATTTTTTTCTGGACTTCATAAAAAAACATATATGTTTTTCCTGTAATATCTAGTAGAAGAACTAATTTGTATGTCTAACAGATGGACATGACTTGGATAACTTCTGCTCGAAGATTCTCCGCTGCATATGTTGAGGGGGTTGAAAACTTCATGAACTTTATTAGAGCTGAGTACGGTGGTCCGAAATCAGATGTGATCTGCCCGTGTAGCAGTTGTATGAATTCGGTTACAAGACCCTAGTCAACTGTGCAAAATCATCTACACTTGTATGGGATGTTCGGTCACATATACTAGGTGGGTTCATCATGGTGAAGCTGTGAACGTCAATGTTATTGACTACGTGGAAGCAGCAGATCACCATCTTGATCTGCCTGATGCTCAGGTGGAAGAGGAGGAGGAGGTGGTGGTGGCGGAGCCAGTGAGTTTGACCAACATTGAAACAATGCTACGAAATGCTCGTGCATTCCGTGAACTTTCACCTGCAGAAGATAAACGGTGGGCCTGCATGTTGGAACAATGCAACGTTGCTGTCACCCCAGGAAATAAGCAGTCAGTATTCTTAGCTATGGTCACCTTTCTTCAGGTGAAGACATCTGAGCGGATGACCAACAAATCATTCGATGCGATGTTGGCTGCTTTCCGCGAATCTTTCCCAGATGCATCTGAGCTGCCACACGCCTACAGTAAAATGAAGAATTTCCTTCGTGCAGTTGGAATTTGATACGATATGATCCATGTTTGTAAGAATAATTGTGTTCTGTTCCGGAAGGATTATGCCAACTTAAGTGAATGCTCGAAATGCAAATCATCAAGATTGAAAGATGGCGATGCTGTGAAGAGGATTCCTCATAATGTTCTGAGACATTTTCCAATTACACCAAGATTGCAGAGGTTGTTTCATGATGCTGAAACAAGAGAGGATGTACTGTGGCATTCTAGGAACCAGGAGTACAGAGATCAGAATGTAATGAGCCATCCATCTCATGGTAGTGAGTGGAAAAGCTTCAATGATAAACACAAAGAGTTTGTTGCTGACCCGAGAAACATTATACTTGGCTTAGCTTCAGATGGATTTAACCCATTTGGCCACCAGAGCGCCACATATAGCATGTGGCTAGTGCTTGTTATCCCTTACAACATGCCTCCAAATGTCTGCACCAAAGAATCAAACTACATGATGGCCTTGCTAATCCCAGGTCCAAAAAGTCCTGGAAATATTTTGATTTGTTCATGGAGCCTCTTATGGAGGAACTTCAACAACTATGGAAGGGTGTTCTCACTCGAGACCTATATAGCAGCCCACCAGCTGATTTCTTTCTGCATGCTGTTATAATTTGGTGCATCCATGATTATCCGGCTTTGGGCACTATGTCAGGGCGAACGACACATGGTTACAATGCATGTGTTCGCTGTGACAGGAATCCGTTGTCATACGCAATACTTAGCAAGATCTGTTACATTGGACACCGTCATTTCCTTCCCAAGGACAAGCCGCATCCTAGAAAATACCGAAGACATGTGTTCAATGCAAAGCATGAATACCGTGATGCGCCAAAGAGGCTCACCACTGATGAGTTTCAAGTGGAATTAGAGAAGGTCAGGCATATTACACCAGGAAACCATCCTGGTAATGGTAGCGGGAAAAGGAAGCGTGGCAGGGTAGAAGAGAGATTAATGTTTACCCGCAGGTCCACTTTGTGGGACTTGGAGTATTGGAAAGATTTGGATCTGCGGCATAATCTTGATGTGATGCACATCGAGAAAAAATATATGTGACAGCATCATCGGCGCACTTCTTAATATTGAAGGCAAGACAAAAGATACCTTAAAATCTAAGATTGATTTGACACACCTGGGTATCAGAAAGGATTTGCAGGTGCAAGATGAAGGTAAACCACGGGATATGGCACTAGCTGTGTACGTCTTGGACAAGGTAAAAAGAAAAGAATTCTGCATGGTCCTGTCACGTGTGAGATTCCCACATGGATTTGCTTCCAACCCTGAAAGGAGAGTCAGTGCAGATGGAAACAAGGTACAACAGTTGAAAACTCATGACTGCTACGTCCTACTTCAAAGGATTTTACCTGTTATCCTTAGAGGATTGGGCCGCCCTGACTTATACAAAGCAGTTGCAGAGTTGGGACAATTCTTCAGGGAACTCTGCAGTAGGAATATCAGGATAGATGCTTTGGAGCGTCTTAGAGACAAGATACCAACTATCCTATGTGACCTTGAGAAGATATATCCTCCAGCCTTCTTTGATGTGATGGTGCATTTGGTTGTTCATCTACCTGATGAGGCACTACTTAGAGGTCCAGTACAGTATGGCTGGATGTACCCTATTGAAAGGCGGCTAGGCACCTTCAAGGGCTATGTTAGGAACAGAGCTAGACCCGAGGGTTCCATTACAAAGGCCTACATTGCTACAGAAGCGTTGACATTCTGCTCAAAATACATTGAAACAGCTGAAAAGCTTAGCGAAGAGGTGGGTGAAGACAATCCCGGGCTCAATGTTTTTGATTATTCTGTTCGAGTTACCGGGAAGAGTCGACAAGAGGACAAACCTAAAGATTTGGACAAAATGGTTTGGTATGTGTTGAATAACTGTCCTTAGATACTACCTTATATCAAGTAAGTGCAGTACTGCAGCTTATACATCGTAATCTACTAAAATTGCAGCACATTCTTATATATTTAGATGTTTGACGCGATCACTATGT
Organism: Aegilops umbellulata; assembly: GCA_032464435.1. Classification (NCBI taxonomy): domain Eukaryota; kingdom Viridiplantae; phylum Streptophyta; class Magnoliopsida; order Poales; family Poaceae; genus Aegilops; species Aegilops umbellulata. Next base: position 363,915,429 of record CP136054.1, on the reverse strand, counting down.
TGTGCAGCATCTACAAAGAGGAGTTACTGCCGCAAAATCCAAGAAGCATTGACAAACTGGTTATGGCAGGATTTGCGAAATGGTTCAAGAACCATGTAAGCTTTTGAAGTGCACTGTCAGCTTTTTTAATATATTGAGTACATAAGATGATCAGCTTGTCTATTTTCTAACCATAGGTTAAGAAGATGCGGGAGGATGGGCAGGCAGTTGATGATGCCCTTTACTCACTAGCAATGGGTCCTGATACTCGGGTAAGACATTATGAATCTTGCGTTGTTGGAGATGTGCGCTACAACACCCTTGCACGAGACGAAGGCAGGAAGACACAAAACAGTGCAATCATGAGCACGGATACGTATGACAAAGAGACAACTGAAATGTATGCTAACATAACAGACATTGTTTAGTTGCAGTATATCTCCAGTTTCAAGGATCATCGGTGTGTGGTTCTGTTGTGCTGTCGTTGGTATAACCTATTTTCCAGTATTGCAAAACCAAGAGCTGATGATTATTTCAAATCCACCAATGTCAAGGCGGCGTACCAGACCAACGAGCCTTTTATTTTGGCAAATCAAGCAACACAGATATTTTTCTTGGAAGACACATTTGCACGTAGCGATGACTGGAGAGTATTGCAAAGGTTGAGCAGAGGAATTCGTTTAATGAAGTTGCACAACAAGATGATGCTTACACTGCTCCTGATGTACAAGATAACATAGATGTTCCTAATATCTTTGAGAACCATCACGTAGATGACGCCGGCGAAAAGATTGTCTGTCGTGCTGTGGACATACAAGAGTTGATGAAGAAGAAGCCAATGTTCGAGGACGTTGAGGACGAAGAAGAAGATGGCACCATGGGGAATTACGATTCAGACTGATACACATGGCGAAGATGCTGCTGTGGATGATGATTACATTGCTTTTGTCGTATTTTCCTGTCAGAAGACGTTTTTTTATCTACTATGTGAAATTGTGTTTGCTATGACAACTGAAACCTGATGAACATGTTGTTTAGTATTTTGCTGTGAGAACATCACTTGTTATGTATGCTGATTTTTGTTTGGTGATTGTATGACATCTAAAACATGATGACATTGTTGTTTAGTTGTACTCACATTTGGCTGTGAAACTTGAATTTGATGACATAGTTTGCTGTTGGACTGCAATTTGCTCGACGTCTTCGAATGAGAACAAAGCTGACCCGACAAGGCCTCTGCTATTTATTTATTTATATGAGCAAAAGGGGATACCCCCTGATTTCCGTTAATAGAAATCATTAGATGTTCACAACACTACGCCCAGCCTGCTACACAGGTTTCATTCATTACTAGTTTCAGCAAAGTGCTCATGTCGTAGCCACTGAATACATCACGAGTGCTACATACACTGCAAATAAAGAGACAATCATCCTACAGAGCACATCGATTTTGCCCATTATCTTCACAAGCTCTTTCATATCCTCATTGCTGTCAAGGCCGTTCAATAGCTGTTGCTTGGCCATGATGAGAGGAATTGCATCTTTAACCTTCTGCTCTGCATCTTCCTCTTCTGTCGTTCCTTCAGTTACTTGTCCAACACCCCAACCTGCTGGTATTGGGATTCCTCGGCTAACCAAATAATCAGCATAGTTGCATTCCCCCACATCAGCAACTTCGCAGAAATACAAATCACACGAATCTTCCCTTTTCTGCACGAATCAAATTGGTAGATCATCAACTAAACTATTAAAAAAATCAGCAACTGAAAGCAGCAGAACAACACTTAAACATATTATTACCCCATGATTCAGGCATTTGTAGAAGACTCGGCCAGGGTTGCGGATTGTTGTTGAGACACGACGGATGACTCTGCGTGATTTGCAGCAGTGGCACCACACCAACGGCAGCGGGTTGCGATGAGCAATCGGCTGCAGTGCGCGTGCCGGCGAGGGTGTGATGAGACCCACAGGCGATGGTACGGGTTGCGACTTGGCGCATATCTGGTTGTTGCCTGCTGAAGAGCAGGTGGACGAGCAGCCAGCGGACATGGTTGTTGCGGCCAGAGCTTCTGATGCTAGGCAGAGTAAGTAGAGAAGAGGAGAAGCAAACGTTGGATATGTCAGTTTCATTACTTGCAGAGTAGCATAACACCATGTATAGTCATAGTCTAGGTTTGGATTCGAACCAGCTACAAGAGCACGTCTTTCTTTTTCCTAAAACTCGGCAACGTCTCTTTACTGGTACACTAGCTTGTTCTGTACGCCTTCCCAAGTCTTTGATTTTCTTTCCCTTTTTTGCGAGGAAGGAACGAGGACAAAATTGAGAGTTCCTGGGACTCGAACCCAAGACCTCTCGGTTGAAAACCAAGGGTGCTAGTCACTTATGTGGCGAACATTCCCTGTGAGGAGGACGGCAGACGAATGCATTTTCCTCGCAGTTTTCTTCCTATATATAAAAAAGTATGCTACTTGGTGTCTGCTTAGTCAACAAACGATTGTGCCAACCTTGACCGTTGGATTGACATTCAACGTCTGTCGCATTTCTTCAGTCTCTTCTTCCTCGAGACGCCAAAGCCAAACCAACGCCGGCGGGACCGCCTGCTCCTGCCTCCCATGGCTGGTTGTGATCTGCCCCAGCTCCTGTTCATTCCCATCCGAGGCCTCACTGTCGGTGTACAAAAAGAGGGGTACACTTTTTGTACCCCTATAACTGTGCACGGGCAGTCTGAGACACGGGCGCCGCCACACCGAGCACGGCAAGGGAGGTAAGCCAAGGTAAGGCCGAAGCTGAAGAGAAGCAGAACGACGCCAAGACCAAGACCACAAAGAGCAAAGGGGACAGAGCAGACCCCCCCGGCAAGATCCTTGCCGGGGGGCAGCTTTAGCTAACCCGGCAAGACCCTTGCCATGGCAGCTCGCCCCACACCTATGGAGCGAAGTCACCCTCGAGTCCGCTGCCCCCATGGGGCAAGGATTCGGGAGACATCCCCGTGGTGGCATGCAGATCTTTGTGAAGACATTCCAGATCAGATACCCACTTTAGAAGATGATGATCCTTGGCGGGATCCCAGCCAAGGAGGACCACAAGGCCCCCGGCAAGAGCCTTGCTGGGGATGACAGCAGGCATCGCGGCAAGACCCTTGCCGGGGCCGCGGCAAGACCCTTGTCGGGGCCACAGCAAGGCCCTTGCCAAGGACGCCCGTGGGGCCACCATCAGGCCCGTGCCAGTCGCACCCCAACCGCCGTTTGCATGCAGCTGCCGACCCAACCAGTTGGGCAGGTACCTGTGTGGTGGCGTGCATATCTTCGTGGAGACCCACCACTGCGCCACCTCACCTGCCTGCCTGCCTACATGGCACCATGGGCACCGCTGGCCAGGGCGTGTCTCGACGCAAGAGGGAGCGGTGACGGACGAGACGGGGCTCTCCCCTGCCCCCGATAAAGCAACGACACCTAAGCAAGGCGCACTAAATGCGCCTTGTCATGTAATGCGAAGGATAGCCTCGCATTACTGTACCCTTTCCACCTCCTGTGTGCCACTGTGGCAACCCCTTTCCTATAAAAGGAGGCCCGAGGCGACCAGGAGGAGGATTCGGCTTTTTGGAGCTCTTGACGCCCATTGCTAGCTCAAGAACATAGATAAACAATCCACCAAAGCAGGAGTAGGGTTTTACGCATCCTCGCGGCCCGAACCTGGATAAAGGAACCGTGTGTTATCTGTTTGATCCGCTCTTCTCGCAACCCCGCGCCTCGCAACCTTAGTAGGGATTCTTGTGATCCCATAGGTGTCGTTTCCCACCGCCAGGTAGGGGGTCAGCGCAGTTGTGAGAATCGGCTTTAGTAGTCAGCCCGGCGCTCCTTCGTCTTCGTGACCCTTGAAGAAGTAAGGAGGCCAGAACTCGAGCGATCGCGAACAGAAGCTAAGTTGCACCGAACCCTTGCTTATACTACCCTTTTTATTTGAGGTTATTCCCCCCGGAGACGTCGCGCCTTTGTATGAAAAACCTGCACGCCAGGGGGCTCTACCACGATCGGCAACGCCCTTGCCCTGTTTCGAGTCCGCTCAACAGCTCAAGCGGCTGCGTCGAGAGTGGCAGAGTAGCCTTCCGCGATCAACAACGCCCTCGATTTCTGACTCGAGTCAAGCTCGACAGTTTGAGCGGCCGCGTTCGGAACGGGGAGGTGGCTCGTCCGGCAGCACACGTACCCGGCAGGCCATGGGGATCCGTCCCCAAGATGCCGCTTGGGGCTTCCGCGCCGGCAAGCCTTCCCGATCGGCGTAGGGCACACATACAAAGAGGAATTGAACGGGGAAATAACATGCATGAAAATTAAGAGCACTTCAAATTTATATTACATCACATCATTGCTGCGGTTCTAACTAAAGATAAAAGTTGTCTTGGTCAGGAACCCGCAGCGGCGAAGAAGAACGGGATGCCTAGTCCCGACGTTGGCCTTCCACCCTCTTGATTTCGTCAATGCAGTCAGTGATGGGCTTGATGCTCTCCTTGAGCACCGTGAGGTCAACACCATCCGGCAAGCTCGTCATTGCGGCCGCGAAGTCAAGGTCGGGATTCCAGTGCACCACCTTGGTGAGGACCTTGGTCACGACCCTCCGGCAAAGCCGCCGGGCCTCCTCGGTCAGTGTGGTCATCCTGTTGGAGTGAAGATAGGCCAAGGCTCCGAGGACGCCTTCAAAGAACTGGGTCAGCTTGGCGTTGACGGTCCCGCTACGCTCAGGGGCGTACCTCACATTTGGCATCCCCATGGTGGCCAATTGTGAGGTGAATCTGCCAGCGACGACCTCCAGATGACTGATCCACCTGTTCTCGCCCGCCACGTATTCTTGGTGGGAGGCGGCCTCGTTTGCCCGCAGCTGTTTCTCCTCCTCCATGCTCTTGGTTAAGGTCTCCTCCCGAGCCCTGCTCTCCGACGATAGCTTCTCATGATCCTCCAGCTTCAGCTTGAGGTCTCTGATGAAGTTCCGCGCCTCGGAGAGCTCTCCAGTCCTGCTAATGACCACTCCTTGCGCCTCTACCAAGGTGCAATTGAGCGTGTCCTTCTCGCCGGACAGCTTGAGGGCCTGCTCCTTCAGCTTGTCCCGCTCTGCTTCTAGCTCCTTCACCTTGCCGGCATGGGTTAGGGCTTGGGCATCGACTGCCTCTTTGTGCCTCTGCTCCAGCTCGCGAGTCCGTCGCACGACAAGGGCCTCGAGCTCCTTGTCCTTGCTGCGGAGCGTTGCAGCAAGCTTCGCCTCACGCGCGGAGAGATCCTCCTCCTGGGAGTCCAAGACGACTTCGGCCGCGGCAGCCAAGTTCACCGCCTTCTCCTAGGCCTTCTCGATATCGGCCAGCTTCATGGTGAGCTCCACATCGCGCTGGGCCAATTTCTCCTGAAAGGCCCTCTGCTCCTCGCGAGCCTGGTGGAACCAAGTCTGCGTCTCGGCGACGCGCGCCTTGAAGTCCACCTCCGCGTTGTCCACCGCTGCCGCCCTGGACTTGACTTTGTCCAGGCGGGCGCGGTAGAGCACTTGGAGCTTCTGGAAATTGGCCCCCATTGCGTGGAAGAGCTGCTCTTCTGGGGAACCGTCGCCGCCAACGCCCGGCACGTCGACAACTTCGAACCCGGTGGCGGCAAGCACCTCGCCGTCAAAAACTTCCCCTTCGGCAGGCGCTCGGCTTGTCGCCCCTGGGAGGTGGATGAAAAGATCATCGCCCACCTTTAGATACCTGCCGGGGCCCGAGGTTGAGGAGGAGGGAGGCTGATCATCCATCACCTCTTCCTCGGCGGAGGCCTTGCCGGCCTCCCCGGCAGGACCACCACTGGCGCCCTTGGCGGGAGCCTCGCTGGTAGCCTCGGCGGCCCCCGCGGCGGCATCCTCGGCCGCACCCTTGGCGGCCTCGTCAGCGGCGGCCTCATTAGCATTCTTGGCGGCCTCCTCGGCGGCAATTTTGTCGACCTCAGCTGCAGCCTCTTCGGCAATATCCCTGACAACAGTGTCCATGTCCTCCGTGTCTGTTGAAGGAGGGCCTGCGAAGCAACGGGAGCAATGAAGCCAAGAAAAGTATAAGGGAAAAGAACAGAGACGAAGGACGGGCGACTCACTAGTGCTAGGCCGTGAAGCAGAAGTCCCCTCTCTGCCAGCATTTGGCGCCGAGGCAGAGCCGCCAGCGCCTAAGTTCCTCTCTTCCTCCATGGGTGTGGACTCCGTGCCTGACGCCCTTGCCGGGGATGCCCCCCGCGGTGGCATAGTCGATGGGGGTGGTGTGGTAGGAGTAGCCCTCTGCGGCTCCTCCTGCTGCCGCTCCCCTCCTGCAAACCCGGCAAGGTCAGCGTCGTGGCATCGAGCGCCTACCACATGTCGAGCGAGAAGAGGGTGACGAACTTACGCTGGGGGCTGCTCTGGGGGCTGCTGTCCGGGCTGCTCAACACCACCAGTGGTGTCTTTGAAGCCCTAGCCAGGGACTGGCCGCTCGCCGAGGTCCTTGCCCTCTTCGCCCTCTGGGCCAACGTCTCTGCATCCCTACAAAAGCAAAAATGGATCAAGACAAGCGATCCAATTCAGGGAAAGAGGAATGACAGTAAGGAACATGGTACTTACTCGTCATCCGTTTCCTCCTCTTCCACCAGTTTCCTTTTCCTCTCCGGGCTAAGAGGCCCGAGATCAAAAGGGAGCTCCACGTCATCATCCGAGTCAGCGCCTGCCGGAGGAGGCGAAGAAGGCGGCGGGGTCTGTGTGCACCCAGATGAGGAGGGGGCTGTCGCCTTCTTCTTCTCAGCGGCCTTCGTCAGCCTCTTAGCTGCTGAGGCCCTCGTGTGCCGCTGTAGGATCTAGAATAGGTGTGTCTAGAGGGGGGGGTGATTAGACACTTAGTGCTAAAGTAGCAATTTTTAAGCTTTTCAGTTTGAGTGGAGTTTTAGGCACAATTTAAACATACACAATACATATCAAGCAAGCATGCAAAGGGTATATGAGCAGCGGAAAGTAAAGCATGCAACTTGCAAGAATGTAAAGGGAAGGGTTTGGAGAATTCAAACGCTATTGAGACACGGATGTTTTTCCCGTGGTTCGGATAGGTGGTGATATCCTACATCCACGTTAGTGGAGACTTCAACCCACGAAGGGTAACGGTTGCGCGAGTCCACGGAGGTCTCCACCCACGAAGGGTCCACGAAGTAGCAACCTTGTCTATCCCACCATGGCCATCGCCCACGAAGGACTTGCCTCACTAGCGGTAGATCTTCACGAAGTAGGCGATCTCCTTGACCTTACAAACTCCTTGGTTCAACTCCACAATCTTGTCGGAGGCTCCCAAGTGACACCGAGCCAATCTAGGAGACACCACTCTCCAAGAAGTAACAAATGGTGTGTTGATGATGAACTCCTTGCTCTTGTGCTTCAAATGATAGTATCCCCAACACTCAACTCTCTCTCATAGGATTTGGATTTGGTGGAAAGAAGATTTGAGCGGAAAGCAACTTGGGGAAGGCTAGAGATCAAGATTCATATGGTAGGAATGGAATATCTTGGTCTCAACACATGAGTAGGTGGTTCTCTCTCAGAACATATGGGTTGGAAGTGTAGATGTGTTCTGATGGCTCTCTCCACGAATGAAGAGGAGGTTGAGGGGTATTTATAGCCTCCACTTAAAATCCAACCGTTACACACAATTTACCAATCTCGGTGGGACCAAATCAACAAACTCGGTCGGACCGAAACGGTAAACCTAGTGACCGTTAGAGTTTTTTGGTGGGACTGACATGCATCTCGGTAGGACCGATATGGTTAGGGTTTGGGCATAACGTAATCTCGGTGAGACCGATTACACAAACTCGGTGAGACCGATTTGGTAATTAGCTAACCAGAGAGTTGGTCAGGCAAACTCGGTGGGACCGATTTGCTCTTTCGGTGAGACCGAAAAGTTACAAAAGGGAAACAGAGAGTTTGCATTGCAATCTAGGTAGTACCAATTGCCTGAACTCGGTGAGACCGATTTTGACAATTGACATACACAGTGAGATTGCAATCCCATCTCGGTGAGACCGAGATCCCTATCGGTGAAACCGATTTGCTAGGGTTTTGGCAGTGGCTTATGACATATGAAGAACTCGGTGGCGCCGGATAGAAAGAATCAGTATGACCGAGTTTGGCTTAGGGTTTAGGTCATTTGTGGATATGGGAAAGTAGTTGAGGATTTTGGAGCATATCATTAAGCACATAAGGCAAAGAGCTCATTAAGCAACACCTCATCCCTCCTTGATAGTATTGGCTTTTCCTATGGACTCAATGTGATCTTGGATCACTAAAATGTAAAATGAAGAGTCTTGATCTTGAATCTTTAGCCAATCCTTTGTCCTTAGTATCTTGAAGGAGTTCCCACAACCTTTAGTCCATGCCACTCCATTGTTGAACGTATCTGAAACATGCTAGATGGAAACATTAGTCCAACAAGAAATATGTTGACATTAATTACCAAAACCACCTGAGGAGCACTTGTGCTTTCAATCTCCCCTTTTTTGGTAATTGATGACAACATACATCAAAGCTTTAGATTAAGATAAAAGAATAGCAAGTAAAGATTTGGAAGAACATGTAACAAGCATAGGCTCCCCCTACATGTATGCAATAATGTAAATATAAGATATAGATGCATGTGAGAGCATAACCATGATAGAGAAGGCAATGTGTTACATGTATCTTGGCCACATGCATCAGAGCAAAAGATTATTAAGAGAAATACCTTCATGCTTATGAGTCCTTCTTGCAAACAGTATGTACAAAAGCAAGAATTCCTCATACTCATGATTCTGATGCATATACTTACCTTGTAGTCTTGAGTTGGCTTAGGATGGAATGAACCTGCATAAACAAGGTTAGATAACACAGGTGCATCCACTAGCCAGAGCAAACCAAAGAAAACCACAAAAATACCAAGACTGGGATGACATGTACAGAGTGAGTACAAGGTACCACATTAGATTAGACATGTCCCCAAGAGTAAAGATCTGCAATTAATTTAAGCTGAAATATACTGACATACATGAATGAATAGAAGCAATATATTCTATGAACATGTCTTTCCCCCAAAAAGACATGTGGCATCTCTCCTCTTAAACATCAAGCATCTGGGATCCTTGAGTATTCTCTACCCCTGGAGATCTCTTTCTCCCCCTTAATACTTTCTCTCTCTTTCTCCCTTATGATAAGCTTTGATGTGATCTCTCTCTCCCCCTTTGACATCAATTTCCAAGAAGGTTCTTCTGGAATCTGTCGAATAGGTTTGGTCCTTGAGATTCAACATAAAGCAATGGATAAAACTGTGATGCTTGTAGAGGATAAGATTCATCGAGTGGAGCTGGATCAGAAGAAATATAGAACAAGTGGCAAACTATTTTCCTGTTGCGAAATCGGTGGCACCGAGCATCATGTTTCGGTGGTACCGAAGGGATTCGGTTGATCCGAAATGTTCAATTTGGTGAAACCGAGTTTACTACAGAGAAAACACTTGTCACCTCAGCTCACTAGTCAAATAAGATCTCACAAAGATTTGCAATGAATTAACTGAAAGATTTGCAAGGAATTTGATGCAGAAATATGCAGAACAGAAAAGAATGAAAGCTCTAGATGAAGGGTTTTTTTTTTGTGTAAAGAGGGAAACAAATATGCAAGGGACTAATACAACAACACACAAAGAAAGGAGACTCAAGAGAACTTCATCTAGATTTGGGCGGTGACAAAGTCACCTATGTTAGAGTATATTGACTTAGGAGTCAAGTGAGAACACTTGATCATAGGTCATACTCATCGTTTAAGCTCAAAATGGGGTTACCATTTTTCGTTTAAGCATCTTGATGTATTCACATCTTGTTGAGTTGCTTTGACTCATGACTTTTAGTAAAGCTTCTCTAAGATGGAATATCATACCTTGTGTGGTGGAGTGGATCTTGCTCATGTAGTTGAACTTGTGTGGGTGCTCGAAGTCGATGTAGCTCATCATGAGTTGGGAGCACCCCTTAGAATTTGAGTTCATCTTCCTACATGGGTTAGTTCTAGCAAGGAAAGGCAATTGTGTATCCAAAAATGACAATCATGAATCTCAACATAGAGTTTGTCAAAGGATATGATTGAGTGGTTTCATGCTTCCTTGTCTTTAACCACGGTCGTGTAGAGACTTGGTGATGTAGAGATTGCTAAAGATGTGAGAGAGTTGCAATCTCATTGAAATAGATTCATCCAAGTACCTACATGGGTTAGATAACATGCAAGATGCAAATATATCCAAGACATTAGATAGTCATCACAAGAGATATATCAAGGATTAGTCATAAGCTCATGTCTTGCATGTATCCAATGTAGTTTCTACTCCAAGTTTGAAGCATCAATGATGTTCAATTCTCCTCTCAACCTGCAAAACACTTTCTCATCAAGCGTTTTAGTGAATATATCCGCTAATTGCTTATCGGTGTGAACATGTTTAAGATCAATGTCACCCTTTGCAACATGGTCTCGAATGAAATGATGACGAACTTCAATATGCTTAGTTCGAGAATGTTGCACGGGATTATGACCAATTTTGATAGCACTTTCATTGTCACAAAGCAATGGAACATGTTTCACATAGACCCCATAATCTTTAAGAGTTTGGGTCATCCAAAGTAATTGAGCACAACATGAACCAGCGGCAATGTATTCCGCTTCGGCGGTGGATAAGGATACCGAGTTTTGTTACTTGGAGGACCAAGACACAAGAGATCTACCAAGAAATTGACATGTACCCGAATTGGACTTTCTATCAACCTTGCCTCCGGCATAATCCGAGTCGGAATACCCAACAAGATCGAAAGAGGACCTCTTAGGATACCAAATGCCAAAATTTGGTGTATGGATTAAGTATCTCACTATCCTTTTCACGGCCTTAAGATGACATTCTTTAGGAGCAGCTTGATATCATGCACACATGCACACACTTAGCATAATGTCGGGACGAGAGGCCCATAGGTATAACAATGAACCAATCATAGAGCGATAAACCTTTTGATCAACCGGTTCACCATCTTTGGTCAAATCATTATGTCCACTAGTAGGCATGGGTGTAGACATACCTTTGCATTCTTGCATATTGAACTTCTTGAATAGGACTTTGGTGTACTTCGTTTGAGAGATAAATGTACCTTCCTTAGTTTGCTTGATTTGCAAACCGAGAAAGAATTTGAGTTCACTCATCATAGACATCTCAAACTTCTTTGACATAAGCTTTCCAAACTTTTCACTAAAAAGAGGGTTAGTAGAACCAAATATGTTATCAACATAAATTTGGCATACAAATAGTTCTCCATTAACTCTTTTAGTAAAAAGTGTAGAATCAATTTTTCCAATTTCAAAACCACTTGCAATAAGGAACTTAGTCAAGCATTTATACCATGCTCTAGGAGCTTGTTTAAGACCATAGAGAGCTTTGTGAAGTTTGTAAACATGATTAGGTTTCTTAGGATTGACAAAGCCGGGAGGTTGTTTGACATAAACTTCCTCCTCTATTTCACCGTTTAGAAAAGCACTTTTAATGTCCATTTGGTACAAGGTGATATTGTGGTGATTAGCAAAGGCAAGTAAGATGCGAATGGACTCAAGTCTAGCAATGGGAGCATATGTCTCACCATAGTCCATACCTTCGACTTGTGTGTATCCTTGGGCGACGAGACGTGCTTTGTTGCGGACCACTTGTCCATCTTCATCTTGCTTATTGCGAAACACCCATTTGGTACCGATGATGTTGTGGTTGTTGTCGGGCTTCTCAACCAATGTCCAAACTTGGTTTCTCTCAAAGTTGTGTAGCTCTTCATGCATAGCATTTATCCCATCCGGATCTTCCAACGCTTCTTCGACCTTCATAGGTTCAATACTAGAGATGAATGAATAGTTTTCACAAAAGTTAGCTAGACGAGTTTTTGAGCGAGTAATTCTCCCGGTTTGGATATCATTGTAGATTTGCTCGACGGGATGATCTTTGGCAATTCTTGCTTGAACTCGTGAAAGCTTTTGCTTGGGTCTTCGTTGAACTTCTTCTTCATCTTGTTCTTCTTCTTGGTCTTCTTCATTGTTGGCGTTGTCGTTCTCTTGTCGTGGTGGAGAAGGAGGTTGTTGATGTTCGTCTTGACGCATTTCCTCGTTTTCTTCATCTTGGTGTGTCCCACTTGTGGATGCCTCCGGGTCTATTCTTGGTTCACCTTGTCGTGAAGTAGAAGCTTCCACTTGGACGGACGAGGTACTCTCCTTCACCTCAGTTGGACGAATTTTGCCAATAGACAAGTCTTGGATTGCTTCCGAATGGTCTTTGTCTCCTACATCAATTGGCAATTGCTCTACTTGTGAGCCATTAGATTCATCAAACTTCACATCTACCGTTTCTTCAACCTTTCGGGTGAAATTGTTGTAGACACGGTAAGTGTGAGAGTTTGAGCCATAACCAAGTAGGAAACCTTCATGAGACTTAGGAGCAAAATTTGAACGACGATGCTTATCTAGAATGTAGCACTTTGAGCCAAATACTCGAAAGTATCCAACTTGGGGTTTGTTACCGGTGAGGAGCTCGTATGCCGTCTTGCCGAGTAGCTTGTGAAGATACAAGCGATTTGTTGCATGACAAGCCGTCTCAACCGCTTCTGCCCAGAAGTGCTTCGGCGTCTTGTACTCATCAAGCATCGTTCTCGCCATTTCGATGAGCGTCCGGTTCTTCCTCTCAACAACTCCATTTTGTTGAGGTGTGTACGTAGCCGAGAACTCATGTGAAATCCCTTCTTCGTCAAGAAAGGTATCCACATTTGTGTTCTTGAACTCCGTTCCGTTGTCGCTCCAAACCTTCTTGATCTTCACGTCAAACTGATTTTGGGCCTTTGTAGCGAAGTTTTTGAAGATCTTTTGGACCTGCGATTTATCATCAATAAAGAACACCCACGTAAATCTTGAAAAATCATCAACTATGACTAGACAAAAGAATTTCCACCGAGACTCTTGTAGGCATTGGGACCAAAAAGATCCATATGAAGTAGCTCGAGTGGCCTCCTTGTGGTCATGATGTTCTTCACGAGATGCCTTCCTCCAACCTGCTTACCTTCTTGACAAGCACTGCAAAGTCTATCCTTATCAAATATGACATCGTTAACTCCAAGGATATGATTTCCTTTAATAAGCTTGTCAAGGTTTCTCATGCCAACATGACCTAGTCGTCTATGCCACAACCAACCTTTTGAGGATTTAGCAATAAAGCAAGTTTTAGGTTGTGCCTTTTTAGAGAAATCGACAATATAAAGGTCACCTCTACGTATACCGGTAAAGACCATTTTATGATTATCTCGACGAAACACTTGGCAATCTACCTCAGTAAATAGGACATTCAATCGAAAATCAGCAAGTCTAGATACTGAAAGTAAGTTGTAGCCAAGAGATTCAACAAGCATGACATTTTGAATGGAGCTATCGTGTGAGATGGCCACCTTACCAAGGCCAACCACCTTACCCTTTGAATTATCACCAAAGGTGACATACTTTTGAGGGCCGTCATTTTCAGCATGCTCACGGAACATCTCTTCGTTTCCGGTCATATGATCAGTACATCCACTGTCGAGAACCCATTCCTTTCCTCCTGACACATATCCTCTAAGGTTTGCCATAATACCAAAGTGTCTCATTGCATCATCAAGATCAAAGTCACTATCATCATTCTTATCGTAGTATCCATGATCTTGTGATTCATCATTTCCTAGAGAAAGTGATTCATTAGATAAATGATCATCAAAGTGGTCACTTTTATGAATTCTTATAGCTTCGGATACGATATCACTAATGATTCCAATCTTTCCTTTAGCATGAATGAGATTAGTAAGCTCAAGTAGACAATCACCAAAACTAGGATCACTAGAGTTCATTTTACTCATGGCAATAGATTCATGGAGAATTTCATCCAAGTTTTTCAAGGAATAATCGGGGAATCGTTCCTCAAGAAATTTCCATATAGTATAGGCGCATTTAAGAGTAGGTAAACTAGCAATCAAGTATTTGGGCAATCCTCTAATGATGAGCTCAACGGTTCTAAGATTGCGAACCATGTCAATATCTTCATTTAAAGTGGGATGCATAGGATCAACATGAGGAGCACAAGGACTAGCAATATACTTGTTCAAATGATATTGAGTGAAAATCACAAGCATCTCATTTTTCCATTCATGAAAATACTCTCCATCAAGAATAGGCACTCTATGTCTAAGACTCCCTAAAGTAGACACATCCATCTTCCTCCAATGGTGATTAAACCAAGGCAATGGAGACCAATGCTCTGATACCACTTGTAGGATCTAGAAGTAGGTGTGTCTAGAGGGGGGGTGATTAGACACTTAGTGCTAAAGTAGCAATCTTTAAGCTTTTCAGTTTGAGTGGAGTTTTAGGCACAATTTCAACATACATAATACATATCAAGCAAGCATGCAAAGGGTATATGAGCAGCGGAAAGTAAAGCATGCAACTTGCAAGAATGTAAAGGGAAGGGTTTGGAGAATTCAAACGCTATTGGAGACACGGATGTTTTTCCTGTGGTTCGGATAGGTGGTGCTATCCTACATCCACGTTAGTGGAGACTTCAACCCACGAAGGGTAACGGTTGCGCGAGTCCACGGAGGGCTCCACCCATGAAGGTTCCACGAAGTAGCAACCTTGTCTATCCCACCATGGCCATCGCCCACGAAGGACTTGCCTCACTAGCGGTAGATCTTCACAAAGTAGGCAATCTCCTTGCCCTTACAAACTCCTTGGTTCAACTCCACAATCTTGTCGGAGGCTCCCAAGTGACACCTAGCCAATCTAGGAGACACCACTCTCCAAGAAGTAACAAATGGTGTGTTGATGATGAACTCCTTGCTCTTGTGCTTCAAATGATAGTCTCCCCAACACTCAACTCTCTCTCATAGGATTTGGATTTGGTGGAAAGAAGATTTGAGCGGTAAGTAACTTGGGGAAGGCTAGAGATCAAGATTCATATGGTAGGAATGGAATATCTTGGTCTCAACACATGAGTAGGTGGTTCTCTCTCAGAACATATGGGTTGGAAGTGTAGATGTGTTCTGATGGCTCTCTCCACGAATGAAGAGGAGGTGGAGGGGTATTTATAGCCTCCACTTAAAATCCAACCGTTACACACAATTTACCAATCTCGGTGGGACCGAATCAACAAACTCGGTCGGACCGAAACGGTAAACCTAGTGACCGTTAGAGTTTTTCGGTGGGACTGACATGCATCTCGGTAGGACCGATATGGTTAGGGTTTGGTCATAACGTAATCTCGGTGAGACCGATTACACAAACTCGGTGAGACCGATTTGGTAATTAGCTAACCAGAGAGTTGGTCAGGCAAACTCGGTGGGACCGATTTGCTCTTTCGGTGAGACCGAAAAGTTACAAAAGGGAAACAGAGAGTTTGCATTGCAATCTCGGTAGTACCGATTGCCTAAACTCGGTGAGACCGATTTTGACAATGGACATACACAGTGAGATTGCAATCCCATCTCGGTGAGACCGAGATCCCTATCGGTGAAACCGATTTGCTAGGGTTTTGGCAGTGGCTTATGACATATGAAGAACTCGGTGGCGCCGGATAGAAAGAATCGGTATGACCGAGTTTGGCTTAGGGTTTAGGTCATTTGTGGATATGGGAAAGTAGTTGAGGATTTTGGAGCATATCATTAAGCACATAAGGCAAAGAGCTCATTAAGCAACACCTCATCCCTCCTTGATAGTATTGGCTTTTCCTATGGACTCAATGTGATCTTGGATCACTAAAATGTAAAATGAAGAGTCTTGAGCTTGAATCTTTAGCCAATCCTTTGTCCTTAGTATCTTGAAGGAGTTCCCACAACCTTTAGTCCATGCCACTCCATTGTTGAACTTATCTGAAACATGCTAGATGGAAACATTAGTCCAACAAGAAATATGTTGACATTAATTACCAAAACCACCTGAGGAGCACTTGTGCTTTCAGCCGCCTGGAGCCTTCCAGGGTCAATTGAGGCTGCGTCGCCCTGCCAGGCCGGACCGGCTCACCGGAGCCAGCCCGCCGCAGGACTCGCCCTCTTCCCCTGGCTGGCGTCGAGCCCGCCGCCATGCCCTCCTCGGACGACGACTCGACGGCCGCGTCCTCGACGAGCAGAGCTCCGGTGTCGGCGCCGCTGGCCTTCCTAGTGGCCGCCGCCCACAGGGTGAACTGCTCCTCCTCCACGGCCGCGGCGACCTTGTCTTCCACGCCCCCGGTGCTGCCGGCCTCCAGAGCAAGCTATGCCTCCCTCGCCCTGGTGGCGATGTAGTCCAGCTCTGCCTGGGTGGTGTCCATGACAAGCCACCGCTCGGCGTCAGCGTTGACGTACATCTCGATCAAGGTGTCGAAGAACTGCTGCACATATGCGGCCGACGGCTCCCTCCAGCTCAGAACGGGGCCGTGCGCGTTGCAGTCCGGCATCATGGCGATGATCTCAGACCGGCGCGAGTTATTGCACAACGGGACCACCCCCGCTGGCAACTTGAAGAGCGTCCCCTTGATGGCCTTGACGGCCTTTACGGCACCCCTTGCGGCCTTGCCGGTCAGCTCGACCTCGCCGTCGCGATCCACTTCCAGCTGGAAGAGCCGCTGGCAGAAGTGGGCATGCCCCATCACCGTGAAGTTGTGGTCGAGGCCAGGGCGGAGCCGCATAATGTCAGCCGGATTCTTAAAGAGCCAAGCTGGCCTCCCCTTATTGTGCAGCGGGGCGATCCGGCGGCGAATGAAATCCGCCCCGATCATCTCGAGGGTGAGCCCAGCCCGGGTCAGCCGGAGAATCCTGGTGGTGGCGATAGTAAGCCTCCCGTCGGTGGCGTCGACATCGGTCCAATCATTGCCGCGGACCGGCGGCACTCGGCGGACCTTGCAAAATTCTGGCGGGTCTTCATCTTCAATCCAGCACCACCGTTCACGGCATTCATCCCACCTCTCCCTCATAGCACGATCCGGGTACGCCTCCTTGGATCTTGGGATCCAGGTGACGCAACGAGCGATGACACCCCCCATTTGGATTCAAGGGTAGAAGTAATGGTGGAAGAGCGCCGTGTTGGGCTGCACTCCGGCAAAGCCCTCGCAAAGATGCACAAAGCAAGATATGCACGCCACCGCGTTCGGAGTAAAATCCAAGAGGCGAAAACCGAAGGTGTGCATGATGTCGCAGAAGAAATCGGAGAAAGGAGGGCATAGCCCGCAAGAAAAATAGTCAACAAAGAAGGGGTACCGGTTTGGGGCAGGATCGGCACAAGCGGCAGGAATGATGCGCGTCGCCGGGTGTCCCGAGTTCTCTCCCCCCGTCTTCACTCCCCACAGGGGCTTGAAGGCGGCCCGGAGCTCATGAACGTCAACCGTCGAGGGGAAGAAGAAGGCGGACTTCGTCTTGTCCCCCAACAGCGCGCTCTCCGGCGGCTCCACGGTCCTAGAGCCCTTAGCCACCCCCTTGCCCTTGGCGGATTTAGGCGCCATGGTGGCCAAGGAGTCCAGAGGATTGAGGAAGGGGGTGGCGAAGTAGCGACGGCGGGCGGCGGCGAGAGCTCGCAAGGGAAGGAAGAAAGGGAACGGTGACTCTGAGATTGGAAAAGGCACAAAGGAAGAGGAGAAAGTGAGCAGCGCGCCCGCGGTTATTCCTTCTTATGGGGGAGAACGCATGCCACCTCCTTTCACATTAACTGTGATGTGACGCATGCCCGCGGGAAGCAACCCCACGCATGCCGCCCACATCACACACGCCTCCCCACGCCGCGCCACGCGCGGGAAGCGTGGGAAACGCAGCGCGCGAAGGAACTTACCGCGGTAAAAACTGCCCCGCCTGTCCGCGCACCGTTTTTTGGGCCTAGCCCAACAACGCGTTGCGCTTATGTGTGGCCCAGGCCCGGGGGCTCCTGTCGGTGTACAAAAAGAGGGGTACACTTTTTGTACCCCTATAACTGTGCACGGGCAGTCTGAGCTACGGGCACCACCACATCGAGCACGACAAGGGAGGTAAGCCACGGTAAGGCCGAAGCTGAAGAGAAGCAGAATGGCGCCAAGACCAAGACCACAAAGAGCAAAGGGGACAGAGCAGACCCCCCCGGCAATATCCTTGCCGGAGGGCAGCTTTAGCTAACCCAGCAAGACCCTTGCCGTGGCAGCTCGCCCCACACCTACAGAGTGAAGTTACCCTCGAGTCCACTGCCCCCATGGGGCAAGGATTCGGGAGACATCCCCGTGGTGGCATGCAGATCTTTGCGAAGACATTCCAGATCAGATACCCACTTTAGAAGATGATGATCCTTGGCAGGATCCCAGCCAAGGAGGACCACAAGGCCCCCGGCAAGAGCCTTGCCGGGGATGACAGCAGGCGCCGCGGCAAGACCCTTGCCGGGGCCGTAGCAAGGCCCTTGCCAAGGACGCCCGTGGGGCCACCATCAGGCCCGCGCCAGTCGCACCCCCACCGCCGTTCGCATGCAGCTGCCAACCCAACCACTGCGCCACCTCAGTTGCCTGCCTGCCTACATGGCACCGTGGGCACCGCTGGCCAGGGCACGTGTCGACGCAAGAGGGAGCGGCGACGGACGAGACGGGGCTCTCCCCCGCCCCCGATAAAGCAAGGACACCTAATCAAGGCGCATTAAATGCGCCTTGTCATGTAATGCAAAGGATAGCCTCGCATTACTGTACCCTTTCCACCTCCTGTGTGCCACTGTGGCAACCAGGAGGAGGATTCAGCTTTTTGGAGCTCTTGACGCCCATTGCTAGCTCAAGAACACAGATAACAATCCACCAAAGCAGGAGTAGGGTTTTACGCATCATCGCGGCCCGAACCTGGATAAAGGAACCGTGTGCTATCTGTTTGATCCGCTCTTCTCGCAACCCCACGCCCCGCAACCGTAGTAGGGATTCTTGTGATCCCATAGGTGTCGTTTCCCACCGACACTCACCATCGTCCTCCGCCTTGGTTCGCTCGCTGCAGCGCCGCCCTCCGTTGTTGTCAACATGGTCAACAACCGATAGGAATAAGGAGATGACTGTACATGGTGAGGATGAGAGTAGGGACCCAGCAGCACGCGCAATAATTTTGTTTTTTCGGGACGGAGAAGGGTATCAACTGGGTTGTGCGAGACCCGTGGCCCGTCTAGCCCAGGCTTTTATTTCATATGTTTAGCACATGACCAGCCCAGTCTGTTTTTTCCTTTCTAAAAATTGCTAGCAATTTATTTTGTTTTTTGCAGAATAACCAACATAGGCCTACTTGCTTTTCTACGCCCTGCTGGGCCGGAAATCTTTCAAGACGAGGAGGGATGCATTTTGCCCAGAAAATGGGCTATAAGTAATAAGAAATGGGCTATAAAATGAAAAAAAATACAACAAACAGACAATTAGTTCCAAAATAATGTTTTCTTTCGGATTTTGATATTTTAAATTTCATTGTTTTTGTGTGGGTAAAATTTCATTAAATTTAAATTAAGGTATATTTAGATTTAAAATTAATTTGAATCTGGCTAGAAATTTTGGGTTGTATGCTGTTTGGGACAGATTTGGAGGCTGACTTGTGGGTCTACTAGGTTGATGTGTACTTTGGCTTTGTCAACTTAGTCCACAAACGATTCTAGCAGCAGTGACCGTTGGATGTTAATCCAATGGCTGTGCTACTTCTTCAATATCTGATCTTCTTGCTCCAGCCGCCCAAACCAGCTCTGGTGGGACTGCCTGCTCCCGCCTCCCGTGGCCGACTATGCTGCCGCACAGGCCGCACCGCCCCACCCTACTTCATTGCTGGCCAGGCCATTCCTCTACTCACCCACACCTCCTGTTATTTTCCGGCGACGGCAGCCGGACCAGTAAACCCTCATACTCCCCACCGCGTGGGCAACCAATGCCGAGTCTTTCCCGGCTCCGTGTCGTTCCCTTCCTAGGCCTCGCCGTCGTCCACCGCCATGGTGCTCTCGGCGCGGCCTGGTCAACTTGGTCAACGAATGACATCCATCGGCCGTGGACTATACGCGCAAAATAATGATTCCTCCACCTGACAGATGGGACCCACTGGAAGGGCCTCTGTATTTCACGAAAAAACATTCCCCCCGCTGACATGTCGGACCCACCAGCTATATCTTCGCACGCAAGGAAGTGCCTCCTATTACGCACAAAAAAATGAATACCCCCCTGCTAGCTAGGACCCACCATAGTGGGAGGATGACTTGTGGGCCAACAAAGTTGATGGGGACGGAGGGCTTTGTCAACTTAGTAAATATGAACGATTCTAGCTCCAGTGACCGTACGATGTCCATCCAACGGCCGTAGGGCTTCTTCAACCTCTGGTCTTCTTGCTCCAGCCGCCCAAAGCAGTGCCGGTCGTGCCGCATGCTCCTGCCTCCCGTGGCCGGCTGTGCTACCGCGGAGGCCTCACCGCCCCCTACTACTCCCACCGCTGGCCAGGCCCTGCGGCGACGAGAGCCTCACACCATAGCCGAACCAGTGAACCCTCGTACTCCTCTCTGCGCGGGCTTCCATTGTCGCATCTTCCCCGGCTTCGCGTCGTCCCCTTCCTAGGCCTCGCCGTCGTCCACCGCCGTGGTGCTCTCCGTGCGGCGTGGTCAACGTGGTCAAGGAACGACTTCCATCGGAAGAGTACTGTACATGGAGAGGCTGACAACTGGTTCCACGGCCACAGCCCAGTTTGTTTGTGATTTGCCAAGTAAGTCGCTTTGTCAGGCCTGTTGGGCTGCAAATGTTTCAAGACGAGGAGAGCTTTCATTCGGCTGGCCGAGAAAATTGCCCATCAGTAATGAGAAATGGGCTATACATTTTTAAAACACATCAAATCGGCAATTAGTTTCAAATATCTTTTTTTTCATTTCAAGATTTTAAATTACATTAATTTTTATGCATGGAGAATTTGTTGGATTTTATATTGATATACATTTATTTTTAAAATCAGTTTGAATGTGAGTCAAAATTTCGGGATTAAAAACAATTCGGACCGCACCGAAATATGCAAAATTTCGTATAATTTTTTAACCGTGGCCACAATTTGGGTTGTAATGCTAATGAAAAGAATATGGGCTCCAAAAAAACCCTTCAGAATTAGCAAATGGGCCGAAAATTATTAGAAATAATGGCAGATGAGCCGTATGCTGTTTTCCACAGATTTGAGGCTTTCCTAAAAAAAAGGTTGACGCACAAGCAGTGACTGTTGGATGTCCATCCAACGGCCGTCGTGCTTCTTCAATCCCTGCTCTTCCTGCTCCAGCCGCTCAAACAAGCACCGGCGGGACTGCCTGCTCCCTCCTCCCCGTGTCTGGCTGTGCTGCCGCGCAGGCCACACCGCCCCACCGTACTCCCATCACTGGCCTAGCCATCCCTCTACTCACCCACACCTGCTGTTATTCTCCGGAGACGGCAGACGAACCAGTAAACCCTCGTACAGTCGTACTCCCCTCCACGTGGGAAACAACTGTCGAGTCTTCCCTGCCTTCGTGTCGTTCCCTTCCTAGGCCTCGCCGTCGTCCATCGCCCTGGTGCTCTCGGCGCAGCCTGGTCAACGTGGTCAACGACCGACATGCATCTGAAGTGGACTGTACGTGGAGAGGCCGACAGCTGGGTCCACGGCCGCACGCAAGGAAATGCCTCCTTATTACGCGCAAAATAATGATTCCTCCACCTGACATCAGGGACCCACCGAAAGGGCCTCTGTATTTCGCGAAAAAACGTTACCGCCGCTGACAGCTCGGACCCACCAGCTATATCTTCACACGCAAGGAAGTGCCTCCTTATTACGCACAAAAAAAGAATACTCCCCCTGTTAGCTGGGACCCAGTATAGTGGCAGGCTGACTTGTGGGCCTACTAAGTTGACGGGGACGGAGGGCTTTGTCAACTTAGTCAATATGCACGATTCTAGCTCTAGTGATCGTACGATGTCCATCCAACGGCCGTAGTGCTTCTTCAACCTCTGGTCTTCTTGCTCCAGCCGCCCAAACCAGTGCTGGTCGTGCCTTGTGCTCCTGCCTCCCGTGGCCGGCTACGATGCGGCGGAGGCCTCACCGCCCCCTACTACTCCCACCGCTGGCCAGGACATCCCTCTACTCACCCCCACCCCATGTTACTTTGCGGCGATGGCAGCCTCACAGCGCAGCGAACCAGTGCCCTCGTACTCCTCTACACGTGGGCATCCACTGTTGCGGCTTCCCCGGCTCCGCGTCGTCCCCTTCCTAGGCCTCGCCGTCGTCCACCGCCCTGGTGCTCTCGGCGCGGCGTGGTCAACATGGTCAAGGAACGGCTTCCATCGGACGTGGACTGTACATGGAGAGGCTGATAGCTGGGTCCACGGCCGCAGCAAGGAAGTCCCTCCTTATTACATGCAAAATAATTATTCCTCCACCTGACAGCGGGGACCTACCGGACGGGCCACCGTATTTCGCGAAAAAAAATGTTTCCCCCCTGACTGCTGGGACCCACCAGCCACACCTTCGCACGCAAGGAAGTGCGTCCGGGCAGAAAAAAACAAACTGATTCGTCCCCCTGACTGCTGGGACCCACCAGCTACATCTTCGCACGCAAGGAAGTGTCTGACAGTCGGGACTCACCTGGTCGAAGCGTACGTAGCATTGTCATTCTGGTCGCGAACGTGTACGTACATATATACTGCTCGATGTAGAGGCGCGCACGTGTCGTAGTAGAGGCGCGCACGTAGCATGTACACGTACGTACAGCGGTCAGGGTGCAAGAAAGAAAATACGACCACATATGTGTACATACGGGCGGGGTCTCGAACGCCTACTCGCGCATACGTACGACAAGGGCTCGTGTACATGGCTGGGTCGGAACAGAGAAACAACATCGTCGTCGTGTTCATGGGGAGGCAACGGTATGCGTCGTGTTCATGGGTAGGCAACGGAATGCGTCGTGTTCATGGGGAGGCAACGGAATGCGTCGTGTTCATGGGGAGGCAACAGAATGCGTTTTGTTCATTGGGAGGGCTTGGACGGAACAGGCAATGGAAACGAGGCCTGGCGTACCGCAGAGCGGAGGAAACGGCCTTGTGTTCGACCGGCCACGTCCGAAACGGGATCCTGTTCATCGGGAGGGGTCTGGCGTACCGCAAAACGGAAGAAACGGACCTCCTATGGTCGAAACGGGGGTCCTGTTGATCGGGAGGGGTGTGGCGTACCGCAAAAAGGAGGAAACGAACTTGTGTTGGAGCGCTACGGTCGAAACGGGGGTCCTGTTCATTGGGAGGGGTGCGGCGTACCGCAAAATGGGACTCCACAGGATACTGTTCATCTCCACCGTCGACCCCTTCCAGCCTCCACGAGCTACTGTTCATCCACCGTCGACCTCCTCCAGCCTCCACCTGCGACTGTTCATCCATGGGATCCTATTCATCCAGCCTTCACCGTGCGCTACTCCATCGGCTACTGTTCAACCAGCCCTCTCCACGGGCTCCTATTCAACCACCCCTCCATGGGCTACTGTTCATCCTGCCATCCACCGTCTACTGTTCATCCTGCCCTCCACGGGGTGGTCCTGTTCATCCAGCCCTTCACGGGGTCCAGTTCATCCAGCCCCAACCGACTCGATCGATCGGGGTCCTGTTCATCGAGAGGCAACACCACGGGGTCCTGTTCATCCACCCCCATCGGGAACTGTTCATCCAACCCCCCCCCCCCCCCCGCAATGATCACTGTTCATCCAGAGGCAGCATCGATCGGCTTCAGTTAGCAGCAGTAGCAAAGGAATCGCTCGATCGGGTTCAGTTAACAGCCATCGATCGATTGCTCGGGTTCAGTAGCGCGTAGCCTGCAGTGCAATCGCTCGGGTTCAGTTAGAGCCCAACGCTTCGCTCGGGTTTAGTTAGAGCCAACGCCTCGCACACACGCGCGTACGTGTACGAGAGAAATGCGCATCGCTCGGCCCCCGACCTCCCACCGTAACCGGGAACTCCCTGAAATTTTCCTTGCCCTCGCTTCTACCACGGTTTTTCTGTCATGGACGGCCCAAAGAATGTCATGCAGCTGCGTCTCCAGCCCGCCCAGGATGAAAAGCCCATTTTCTGTCATGATTTTTTGTCATAGAAGTAGGAGCCCACCACATCTATGATGATACCGGGTTTTGTCACAATTATCGTCATAGAAGTGTCATATGTATGACAGAAAAAATTTAGTTCGGCCCAAAATGTCACGGATGTGTCTTTTTTTTGTAGTGCAAACTTACGGCAAGGTTCACATCAGGTCTGGTACACAGCATGGCATACATAATAGACCCTATGGCCGAGGCATAGGGGATGACACTCATCTTTTCTCTATCTTCTGCCGTGGTCAGGCATTGAGCCGTGCTCAATCTCACACCTTGCAATACAGGCAAGAACCCCTTCATGGACTGATCCATATTGAACTTATTCAATATCTTGCCAAGGTATGTGCTTTGTGAAAGACCAATGAGGCGTCTCGATCTATCTCTATAGATCTTGATGCCTAATATGTAAGCAGCTTCTCCAAGGTCCTTCATTGAAAAACACTTATTCAAGTAGGCCTTTATGCTTTCCAAGAATTCTATATCATTTCCCATCAATAGTATGTCATCCGCATATAATATGAGAAATGCTACAGAGCTCCCACTCATTTTCTTGTAAACACATGCTTCTCCATAAGTCTGCGTAAACCCAAACGCTTTGATTATCTCATCAAAGCGAATGTTCCAACTCCGAGATGCTTCCACCAGCCCATAGATTGAGCGCTGGAGCTTGCATACCTTGTCAGCATTCTTAGGATCGACAAAACCTTCCGGCTGCATCATATACAATTCTTCCTTAAGAAAACCATTAAGGAATGTTGTTTTGACGTCCATTTGCCATATCTCATAATCATAGAATGCGGCAATCGCTAACATGATTCAGACGGACTTCAGCTTCGCTACGGGTGAGAAGGTCTCATCGTAGTCAACCCCTTGAACTTGTCGACAACCCTTAGCGACAAGCCAAGCCTTATAGATGGTCACATTACCATCTGCGTCTGTCTTCTTCTTAAAGGTCCATTTATTTTCTATGGCTCGCCAATCATTGGGCAAGTCTGTCAAAGTCCATACTTTGTTTTCATACATGGATCCTATCTCGGATTTCATGACTTCAAGCCATTTGTTGGAATCTGGGCCCGCCATTGCTTCTTCATAGTTTGAAGGTTCACCGTTGTCTAACAACATGATTTCCAAGACAGGGTTGCCGTACCACTCTGGTGCAGAACGTGTCCTCGTGGACCTATGAAGTTCAGTAGTACCTTGATCTGAAGTTTCATGATCATCATCATTAACTTCCTCTCTGATCGGTGCAGGCACCACAGAAACATTTTCATGATCTGCGCTACTTTCCGGTTCAAGAGGCAGTACCTCATCAAGTTCTACTTTCCTCCCACTTACTTCTTTCGAGAGAAACTCTTTCTCTAGAAAGGATCCATTCTTGGCAACAAAGATCTTGCCTTCGAATCTGAGGTAGAAGGTATACCCAATAGTTTCCTTAGGGTATCCTATGAAGACGCATTTTTTCGACTTGGGTTCGAGCTTTTCAGGTTGAAGTTTCTTGACATAAGCATCGCATCCCCAAACATTCAGAAACGACAACTTAGGTTTCTTCCCAAACCATAATTCATACGGTGTCGTCTCAACGGATTTCGACGGAGCCCTATTTAAAGTGAATGCGACAGTCTCTAAAGCATAACCCCAAAATGATAGCGGTAGATCGGTAAGAGACATCATAGATTACACCATATCTAATAGAGTGCGATTACGACGTTCGTACACACCATTACACTGAGGTGTTGTAGGTGGCGTGAGTTGTGAAACAATTCCACATTTCCTTAAGTGTGTGCCAAATTCGTGACTCAAGTATTCCCCTCCACAATCTGATCGTAAGAACTTTATTTTCCTATCATGTTGATTCTCAACCTCACTCTGAAATTCCTTGAACTTTTCAAAGGTCTCAGACTTGTGTTTCATTAAGTAGACATACCCATATCTACTTAAGTCATCAGTGAGGGTGAGAACATAACGATAGCCACCGCGAGCCTCAACGCTCATTGGAACGCACACATCAGTATGTATGATTTCCAATAAGTTGGTTGCTTGCTCCATTGTTCCGGAGAATGGAGTCTTGGTCATTTTGCCCATGAGACATGGTTCGCACGTGTCAATTGATTCATAATCAAGAGACTCCAAAAGTCCATCTGCATGGAGTTCTTCATGCGTTTGACACCAATGTGACCAAGGCGGCAGTGCCACAAGTATGTGGGACTATCATTATTAACCTTACATCTTTTGGTATTCACACTATGAATATGTGTAACATCACATTCGAGATTCAATAAGAATAAACCATTGACCAGCGGGGCATGACCATAAAACATATCTCTCATATAAATAGAACAACCATTATTCTCAGATTTAAATGAGTAGCCATCTCGCATTAAACGAGATCCAGATACAATGTTCATGCTCAAAGCTGGCACTAAATAACAATTATTGAGGTTTAAAACTAATCCCGTAGGTAAATGCAGAGGTAGCGTGCCGACGGCGATCACATCGACCTTGGAACCATTCCCGACGTGCATCGTCACCTCGTCCTTCGCCAGTATTCGCTTATTCCGCAGCTCCTATTTTGAGTTACAAATATGAGCAACTGCACCGGTGTCAAATACCCAGGAGCTACTACGAGTGCTGGTAAGGTACACATCAATAACATGTATATCATATATACCTTTGGTATTGCCGGCCTTCTTATCCGCTAAGTACTTGGGGCAGTTCCGCTTCCAGTGACCGTTTCCCTTGCAATAAAAGCACTCAGTCTTAGGTTTGGGTCCATGCTTTGGCTTCTTCTCGGCAACTGGCTTATAGGGCGCGGCAACTCCCTTGCCGTCCTTCTTGAAGTTCTTCTTACCCTTGCCTTTCTTGAAACTAGTGGTTTTATGGATCATCAACACTTGATGTTCCTTTTTTATCTCCACCTCCGCTAATTTCAGCATTGAATATACCTCAGGAATGGTTTTCTCCATCCCCTGCATATTGAAATTCATCACAGAGCTCTTGTAGCTAGGTGGAAACGACTGAGGATTCTGTCAATGACTGCGTTATCCGGGAGATTAACTCCCAGCTGAGACAAGCGGTTGTGCAACCCAGACATTTTGAGTATGTGCTCGCTGACAGAACTATTCTCCTCCATCTTACAATTGTAGAACTTGTCGGATACTTCATATCTCTCGACTCGGGCATGAGCTTGGAAAACCATTTTCAACTCTTGGAACATCTCATATGCTCCGTGCTTCTCAAAATGCTTTTGGAGCCCCGATTCTAAGCTGTAAAGCATGCCACACTGAACCAGGGAGTAATCATCACTACGCGACTGCCAGGCGTTCATAACGTCTTGAGTTGCTGGGAAAACAAGTGCTTCACCTAGTGGTGCATCAAGGACATATGCTTTCTTGGCAGCTATGAGGATGATCCTCAAGTTACAGACCCAGTCCTTATAGTTGCTACCATTGTGTTTTAGCTTGGTTTTCTCTAGGAACGCGTTGAAGTTGAGGGCAACATTAGTGTGGACCATTTGATCTACAAGACATATTGTAAAGATATTTAGACTAAGTTCATGACAATTAAGTTCATCTAATCAAATTATTTAATGAACTCCCACTCATATAGATATTCCTCTAGATCATCTAAGTGATACATGATCCGAATCGACTAGGCCGTGTCCGATCATCACGTGAAACAGACTAGTCATCAACAGTGAACACCTCCATGTTGATTGTGTCTACTATACGACTCATGTTCGACCTTTCGGTCTCTCATGTTCCAAGGCCATGTCTGTACATGCTAGGCTCGTCAAGTCAACCTAAGTGTTTTGCATGTGTAAATCTGGCTTACACCCGTTGTATTCGAACGTTAGAATCTATCACACCCTATCATCACGTGGTGCTTCAAAACAACGGACCTTCGCAATGGTGCACAGTTAGGGGGAACACTTTCTTGAAATTTTAGCGAGGGATTATCTTATTTAAGCTACCGTCGTTCTAAGCAAATAAGATGTAAAAACATGATAAATATCACATGCAATCAAATAGTGACATGATATGGCCAATATCATTTTGCTCCTTTTGATCTCTATCTTCGGGGCGCCATGATCATCATCGTCACCGGCATGACACATGATCTCCATCATCGTGTCTTCATGAAGTTGTCTCGCCAACTGTTACTTCTACTACTATGGCTAACGGTTAGCAATAAAGTAAAGTAATTACATGGCGTTTTCAGTGACACGCAGGTCATACAATAAATTAAGACAACTCCTATGGCTCCTGCCGATTGTCATACTCATCAACATGCAAGTCGTGATTCCTATTACAAGAACATGACCAATCTCATACATAACATATATCATTCATCACATCATTTTGGCCATATCACATCACACGGCATATGCTGCAAGAACAAGTTAGACGTCCTCTAATTGTTGTTGCAAGTTTTTACGTGGCTGTTATAGGTTTCTAGCAAGAACGTTTCTTACCTATGCCAAAACCACAACGTGATATGCCAATTTCTATTTACCCTTCATAAGGACCCTTTTCATCGAATCCGATCCGACTAAAGTGGGAGAGACAGACACCTGCTAGCCACCTTATGCAACTAGTGCATGTTAGTCGGTGGAACCTGTCTCACGTAAGCGTACGTGTAAGGTCGGTCCGGGCCGCTTCATCCCACGATGCCGCCGAATCAAGATAGGACTAGTAACGGCAAGTAAATTGACAAAATCGAAGCCCACAACAACTTGTGTTCTACTCGTGCATAGAAACTACGCATAGACCTAGCTCATGATGCCACTGTTGGGTAACATTGCAGAAATCAATAAAATTCTACGCATCACCAAGATTAATCTATGGAGAGACTAGCAATGAAAGAGAGGGGAGTGCATCTTAATACCCTTGAAGATCGTGACGCGGAAGCGTTACAAGAACGCGGATGAAGGAGTCGTACTCGCAGCGATTCAGATCACGGTTGATTCTGATCTAAGCGCCGAACAACGGCGCCTCCGTGTTCAACACACATGCAATACGGGGACGTCTTGATCCAGCAAGGGGGGAGGAGAAGTTGGGGAAGAACTCCGGCAGCACGACGACGTGGTGGTGGAGCTTGTAGTTCTCCGGCAGGGCTTCGCCAAGCGCAATGGAGGAGGAGGGATGTTGGAGAGGGGGACGGCTGCGCCTTGGATGAGGAGTTGTTGCCATCCCTCCTCCCCTATATTTATAGGCCAAGGGGAAGGGGGCCCGACCCCTCTAGATGAGATCTAGAGGGGGGCGGCCAAGGGGAGGGGGCTTGCCCCCCAAGCCAGGGGGGCGCCCCCTTTAGGGTCCCCCCCAACCCTAGGCGCATGGGCCCTAGGGGGGATGGCGCCCAGCCCACTTAGGGTCTGGTTCCCTTCCACATACAGCCCATAGGGCCCTCCGGGGCAGGTGGACCCCCGGAACCCCTTCGGTGGTCCCGGTACAATACCTGCAAACCCTTGAATACTTCCGGTGACCGCATGACGACTTCCCATATATAAATCTTCACCTCTAGACCATTCCGGAACTCCTCGTGATGTCCGGGATCTCATCCGGGACTCCGAACAACATTCCGTAACCACATACTATTTCCCATAACAACTCTAGCGTCACCGAACCTTAAGTGTGTAGACCCTACGGGTTCGGGAACCATGTAGACATGTCCGAAACACCTCTCCGGCCAATAGCCAATAGCGGGATTTGGATACCCATATTGATTCCTACATGTTCCACGATGATCTCATCGGATGAACCACAATGTCGAGGATTCAATCAATCCCGTATGCAATTCCCTTTGTCCATCGGTATGCTACTTGCCCGAGATTCGATCGTCGGTATCCCAATACCTTGTTCAATCTCGTTATCGGCAAGTCTCTTTACTCGTTACGTAATGCATGATCCCGTGACTAACTCCTTAGTCAACCTGAGCTCATTATGATGATGCATTACCTAGTGGGCCCCGAGATACCTCTCCGTCATACGGAGTGACAAATCCTAGTCTCGATTCGTGCCAACCCAACAGACACTTTCGGAGATGCCCGTAGTGCACTTCTACCTCTTGAGCACTGCGTTGGATTTCCTCGAAGAGGAGAGGATGATGCAGCAAAGTAGCGTAAGTATTTCCCTCAGTTCTTGAGAACTAAGCTAGGTATCAATCCAGTAGGAGGCTACACGAAAGTCCCTTGTACCTACACAAAACAATAGCTCAACGCAACCAACGCGATTAGGGGTTGTCAATCCCTTCACGGTCACTTACGGGAGTGAGATCTGATAGAGAAGATAGATAATATTTTTGGTATTTTTGGTATAGAGATGCAAAGTGAAAAGTAAAAGGCAAAGTAAAAAGCAAATAAATAATAAAGTGATGGAGATTGATATCATGAGGATAGACCCGGGGGCCATAGGTTTCACTAGTGGCTTCTCTCAAGAGAATAAGTATTTCTACGGTGGGTGAACAAATTACTGTTGAGCAATTGACAAAATTGAGCATAGTTATGATAATAACTAGGTATGATCATGTATACAGGCATCACGTTCGAGACAAGTAGATCGACTCCTGCCTGCATCTACTACTAATACTCCACTCATCGACCGCTATCCAGCATGCATCTAGAGTATTAAGTTAAAAACAGAGTAACGCCTTAAGCAAGATGATATGATGTAGAGGGATAGTTTCATGCAATATGATAAAAACCCCATCTTGTTATCCTCGATGGCAACAATACAATACGTGCCTTGCTGCCCCTTCTGTCACTGGGAAAGGACACCGCAAGATTGAACCCAAAGCTAAGCACTTCTCCCATTGCAAGAAAGACCAATCTAGTAGGCCAAACCAAACTAATAAGTCGAAGAGACTTGCAAAGATAACCAATCATACATTAAAAGAATTCAGAGAAGATTCAAATATTATTCATAGATGGACTTCATCATAAACCCACAATTCATCGGTCTCAACAAACACACCGCAAAAAGAAGATTACATCGAATAGATCTCCACGAGAGATGGGGAGAACATTGTATTGAGATCCAAAAAGAGAGAAGAAGCCATCTAGCTAATAACTATGGACCCGAAGGTCTGAGGTAAACTACTCACACTTCATCGGAGAGGCTATGATGATGTAGAAACCCTCCATGATGACGGCCCTCTCCGGCGGAGCTCTGGAACAGGCCCCAAGATGGGATCTCATGGATACAGAAAGTTGCGGCGGTGGAATTAGGTTTTTGGCTCAGTATCTGATTGTTTGGGGGTATGTAGGTATATATAGGAGGAAGGAGTACGTCGGTGGAGCACCGAGGGGCCCACGAGGCATGGGGCGTGCCCTAGGGGGCGCACCCCCCACCCTCGTGACCGCCTCTTTGCTTCCTTGGAGTAGGGTCCAAGTCTCCTAGATCACGTTCGGTGAGAAAATCATGTTCCCGAAGGTTTCATTCCGTTTGGACTCCGTTTGATATTCCGTTTCTTCGGAACACTGAAATAGGCAAAAAAACAGCAATTCTGGGCTGGGCCTCCGGTTAATAGGTTAGTCCCAAAAATAAGATAAAAGTGGAAAATAAAGCCCAATATAGTCCAAAACAGTAGATAATATTGCATGGAGCAATAAAAAATTATAGATACGTTGGAGACGTATCAGGCATCCCCAAGCTTAATTCCTGCTCGTCCTCGAGTAGGTAAATGATAAAAAGAGAATTTTTGATGCGGAGTGCTACTTGGCATAATTTCAATGTAAATCTTCTTAATTGTGGTATGAATATTCAGATCTGGAAGATTCAAGACAAAAGTTCATGTTGACATAAAAATAATAATACTTCAAGCATACTAACAAAGAAATTATGTCTTCTCAAAATAACATGGCCAAAGAAAGTTATCCCTACAAAATCATATAGTCTGGCTATGCTCTTTCTTCACCACACAAAGTATTTAAATCATGCACAACCCCGATGACAAGCCAAGCAATTGTTTCATACTCTAACATTTTCAAAACTTTTTCGATCCTCACGCAATACATGAGCGTGAGCCATGGACATCGCACTATATGTGGAATAGAATGGTGGTTGTGGAGAAGACAAAAAGAGAGGAAGACAGTCTCACATCAACTAGGCGTATCAACGGGCTAGGGAGATGCCCATCAATAGATATCAATGTGAGTGAGTAGGGATTGCCATGCAACGGATGCACTAGAGCTATAAGTATATGAAAGCTCAACAAAAGAAACTAAGAGGGTGTGCATCCAACTCACTTGCTCACGAAGACCTAGGGCAATTTGAGGAAGCCCATCATTGGAATATACAAGCCAAGTTCTATAATGAAAAATTCCCACTAGTATATGAAACTGACAAAATGAGAGACTCTCTATCATGAAGATCATGGTGCTACTTTGAAGCACAAGTGTGGTAAAAGGATAGTAACATTGTCCCTTCTCTCTTTTTCTCTCAACATTTTTTTATTTTTTTATTTGGGCCTTTTTTTATGGCCTCTTTTTTTTCGTCCGGAGTCTCATCCCGACTTGTGGGGCAATCATAGTCTCCATCATCCTTTCCTCACTTGGGACAATGCTCTAAAAATGATGATCATCACACTTTTATTTTTCTTACAACTCATCAATTACAACTCAATACTTAGAACAAAATATGACTCTATATGAATGCCTCCGGCGGTGTACCGGGATATTCAATGAATCAAGAGTGACATGTATGAAAGAATTATGAACGGTGGCTTTGCCACAAATACGATGTCAACTACATGATCATGCTAGCAATATGACAATGATGGAGCGTGTCATAATGAACGGAACGGTGGAAAGTTGCATTGCAATATATCTCGGAATGGCTATGGAAATGCCATGATAGGTAGGTATGGTGGCTGTTCTGAGGAAGGTATATGGTGGGTGTATGATACCGGCAAAAGGTGTGTGGTATTAGAGAGGCTAGCAATGGTGGAAGGATGGGAAAAGTGCGTATAATCCATGGACTCAACATTAGTCATAAAGAACTCATATACTTATTGCAAAAATCTAGAAGTTATCAAAGCAAAGTATTACGTGCATGCTCCTAGGGGGATAGATTGGTAGGAAAATACCATCGCTCGTCCCCGACCGCCACTCACAAGGAAGACAATCAATAAATAAATCATGCTCCGACTTCATCACATAACGGTTCACCATACGTGCATGCTACGGGAATCACAAACTTTAACACAAGTATTCTCAAATTCACAACTACTCAACTAGCATGACTGTAATATCACCACCTTCATATCTCAAAACAATTATGAAGCATCAATCTTTTCTTAGTATTCAACGCACTCAAAAGAAAGTTCCACAAATCTTGAATACCAAGCATATTATTATTAAGCAAATTACCATGCTATTAAAGACTCTTAAAATAATCTAAGTGAAGCATGAGAGATCAATAGTTTCTTTAAAACAAATCCACCATCGTGCTCTAAAATATCTAAGTGAAGCACATAGAGCAAAATTATAAAGCTCAAAAGATATAAGTGAAGCACTAGAGCAAAACTATATAGCTCAAAAGATATATGTGAAGCACATAGAGTATTCTATCAAATTCCAATTCATGTATGGCTCTCTCAAAAGGTGTGTACAGCAAGGATGATTGTGGCACACTAACAAATAAAGACTCAAATCATACAAGACGCTCCAAGCAAAACACATATCATGTGGTGAATAAAAATATAGCTCCAAGTAAAATTACCGATGGAAGTAGACGAAAGAGGGGATGCCTTCCGGGGCATCCCCAAGCTTTGACTTTTTGGTGTCCTTGGATTATCTTGGGGGTGACATGGGTATCCCCAAGCTTAGGCTCTTGCCACTCCTTGTTCCATAATCCATCAAAAGATTTCACCCAAAACTTGAAAACTTCACAACACAAAACTCAATAGAAATCTTGTGAGCTCCATAAGCGAAACAAAACAAAAGACCACTTCAAGGTACTATAATGAACTCATTCTTTATTTATATTGGTGTTAAACCTACTTTATTCCAACTTCTCTATGGATTATAAACTATTTTACTAGCCATAGATTCATCAAAATAAGCAAACAACACACGAAAAACAGAATCTGTCAAAAACAAAACAGTCTGTAGTAATCTGTAACTAACGCAAACTTCCGGAACTCCAAAACATCTACCAAAATAGGACGACCTATGAAATTTGTTTATTGATCAGCAGAAATTGGAATCAGTATTTTATCACGTTATGGTGATTTTTAACAATTCGGGCACTGAGCACAAAGTTTCTGGAAATTACAGCAAGATCAAATTACTATCATCCAAGAAGATCCTATAGGTTTAACTTGGCACAAACACTAATTAAAACATAAAACCACATCTAAACAGAAGGTAGATGGATTATTTATTACTAAGCAGCAAGTAAAAATATTGGGTTGTCTCCCAACAAGCGCTTTCGTTTAACGCCAATGATGCTCACATGAAAGACAAGAATTGAAGCACAAAGAGAGCATCATAAATCACGTGACAAACACATCTAAGTCTAACATACTTCCTATGCATAGGCATCTTATAGGCAAACAAATTATCATAGCAACCAAAAACTAGTATATCCAAGGAAGTGGAAAGAAACAATAGCAATCTGAACATAACGAGAGGTAATCTATTATCATGAAAATTTCTACGACCATATTTTCCTCTCTCATAATAATTATATGTGGGATCTAAAGTTGACACTCTTCCAAACCCACTTTCAGTATTATTGCAAACAATATTATCAATCTCATATTCATCATGGGGATTAGATAAATTTTCAAGATCATAATAAGAATCACCCCAATCATGATCATTGCAACAAGTAGTAGACATAGAAAAACTAGCATCCCCAAGCTTAGGGTTTTGCATATTATTAGCACAATTGACATCAAGAGAATTTATAGTAAAATCATTGCGATCATGCTTTTCATCGAAGGAACTATCAAGTATGGGTGCAATAGCAACGATCTCATGTTTAACATAAGGAACTATAGCAAATTCATCTTCATAAATATTGGCATCATGGCCACAAGGATAGTAGGCATCATGTTCATCAAGGGATATTTCAACCAAATCATCGGAATCATCATTATCTATAGATTCATGCATATCATTATTTTCTTCCAAAGCAACGTTCATTCTTTCAATAAATTCTTGGACATAGACATTATGAGCAAGGTTTTCATTGCAATATTTAAGTATGACGGAATTTTCAGATTTGTTGAGAGTAAAATCATACTTTTCAATCAAAGAAGCAACTTCATGGGCACCCTTAAAAACGATAAATTCTTCAATTTGTTCGATATCATAGTAACTACAAACACCCCTTGCATAAGAAGATAAGATTTCATTATCATTGAACTCACATAGGTAGGGAAGGTGTTTTTTAGGGTTCTTTGAGCAACAAGTAAATCACACATTTCACAAAGATTCCAAGCATAGCATAGCAAACTATTTATAAGATACCTGTCGGATTCGGGGTTCCGGCAGACCCTTAAGGTTCGAACTCTGGGGTGCGCGCGGAGATCGAGCCCTCTACCTCTCCGTATCGCAAGAATCTAAACTACTGCCAGAACAACACAAGAGACACAAGGTTTATACTGGTTCGGGCCACCATTGTGGTGTAATACCCTACTCCAGTGTGGTGGGTGGATTGCCTCTTGGGCTGATGATGAAGAACAATACAAGGAAGAACGACCTCGCGAGGGTCTGTTCTTGGCTAGGGGATGAACTGCTAGGGGGAGTTCGATCGCCCTTCTCTCTCTCTCTCTCTCTCTCTCTCTCTCTCTCTCTCTACTTGCTCTAGATGCTCAATCCGGTCTGATTCTAGATGCCTCTACTCTGGGTCCTTCCCATCTGCCTCTACCCTGGGAGTGGCTAGTCCTATTTATAGGCAAAGGCCTTGAGCCTCTTCCCAAATATTGAGCGGGAAGGGCGCCAACAATTGGCCAATTTGAAGGGGAACATCTGGTACACTTATCCTGACTAAAGTTGGTCTTCGCCTGCCAAAGGCCCTGTGGTGACGCCATCCTGGGCTCCATGGTGACCTCCTTCCCACCGTTGGACTGGTCTTGGTCTTGTTGCACCGAAATGGGTGCCTTTGCTTGATCCTCTCGCCTGCGCTTGCCCCCTTTGCACCAAAGAGGAAAGGGAGGCACTGCGCGGGCTGGCGCCCGCCTGGCACCCTCGGTCGTCATGGCTTGCGTCATGGGCACCTCATGAGGCACCCCACCTTGATCTCTCCGCCTCCTCGCGAGCCAGCCTAAGGAGGCCGTGCTTGAGGAAGCGCCGTGTCGTCCGCCTCGCGAGGCTTGGCCCCTCGCGAGGGTCTTGAACCTTGTGTTGATGAAGATGGGCCATGTTGGGCCCCCATTTGAGCCACGCCGCAGGCCGCAGGCAGGCAAGTTTGGGGACCCCCGTTCCCAGAACGCCGACAGTAGCCCCCGGGCCCAAGGCGCGCACGGACTTGGCCGTGCCGAGAGGCGAAAGGGCAAGGGCGAAGCGCCGCGGGCCCTAACAGCCTGCGGCCTTGGGCGCCGCGTGGCAGTTGATTGGATGTGGGTGCTTTTGCAACTGTGCTGGATACTAAAGGGGTGGCATCTGCTTGGGTTTTGTTCTTCTCCTTCTTCATCCGCTGCCCAAATCCCCTTTCTTGCGCTTCTCCTCCCTTCCTCCAAGCTTCCAGATCTGCTCCACCCGCTCGACCCAGGTAGCCATGGCACCTCGCCGGGCCCCGGCCGAAGCTTGGTTCTCGCCTGCTTTGGATTCGCCCAACGTGTCGAAGGCGAGCCTCGCCCTACTGCACCGGATGGCTGCGGTGCAGGGCATTGACGGGGCGCAGATGTTCAAGGTCGGCTCCGATGCCCCCGAAGGCCAAGGGAGCACCTTCTACCCTTTCTTCGTGAGCTCCATTGTAGCGGGCCTGGTGCCTCCTTTCTCTAAGTTCTTCCTCGCCGTCCTCCGCCATTACAACTTGCAAGCTTTGCATCTCCACCCCAACTCCGTCCTTCTCCTGGCGATCTTTGCCTACTACTGCGAGGCGCATGTGGGGGCTGCAGCCTTCAGTGGCCTTGCTGCGCCACTACTTCTACCTTCGGACCTCCAAGGGTTCTCCTTCTGCGTGCGCGGGCTTCGTCGCGTGCGGCAGCTCCATGGCCATCTCGAATCCAGGGAAGAGGATCGAGGGCTTCCGGAGCAAGTGGGTATTGGTTGACGCTGGGTGCGTCGACCCTCGGTTGGCCCTTCTCACGGAGCCGGCCGTGAGCTCGGATGACTGGTGCCGGGCGGAGCTCACAGATCCCCGTGCGAAGTCGATGCTGGCGAAGATGGACGCCAATCTAAAGCCAGCCAACATGGCGACGGCGAAGCTGACCCGGGCGTCGTTGCTGAGGGAGTTCCTAGAGCACCAGCTGGCTCCGCTTCGGCAGTACTCTCCCCCGATGTGGAGGCCTCACCCGAGCCCCGCAGCCGTGGGCGAAGAGGACATGACTGCGGTCCTCCAGTCCCTGGTCGGGGGCGAGGCAGCAAGGCTGGGGGGCGTGCCTTCGCCCCTGTTCCTCCGCGACGATTGGGAGCAAGTGGTGGAGTCCATGCCCATCTTCAACGGGGACGGGCTCGTGCCCGTGGTGGCTCCCGAGGATCTGGTGAATGTGTCTTCCGGCGACTCCAGCGGAGACGGAGGCGAGGAGGAGTAGGAGGCAGGCCCCGACTCCGAGGCGACTGATGGAGAGTCCAGGGCTACCTCACTCCAGCGCAAGCCCCGTGCTCTCCGCCTTTCGCTGAGTGATGATGATGATGACGACAACGTGTTGGGCAGCGGGAGCTCGCCCCCGGTCCCGAAGAAGGGCAGGATCGGGTTGATTCTCCGCGGGTCCGCCTTGACTCCGGGGCGAACCGCTGACGCGCCTTCTGCTTCCGAGGTCGACCCCTCCAGCCGGCTCTCCGGCTTCAAGTTTGGCAGGAGACCACTGGAGCTTTCTGCCGACGACCTGTAAGTGCTTGATCCTTGATTCCTGGTTTCTTGTTCCGCTGACGAGGCTTGACGTTTACTTCTCCTGAGTAGGCTGGCGCCCGCGGCGAAGAAGCTGAAGGGAGCTCCTGAGGCCCCAGCTGTGACGACACCTCCACCTGCAGGGGAGGGCGACCGCGACACGCGGGCTTCTCCTGCCCACTCGCCCTTGCGGGGCTTGGCTGATCTGGCTGGGGCCGCAGCCCCCATGGCTCGGTCGACCCCAGAGGTGCCCTTGCCTGGTGCTGCTGCTACGGCTAGGGAGGCGCAGCAGACTCCGCCTCGGGATATTGCAGCCTCACCGCCGCTACCTTCTCCTCCCGTTCCGCCGGCTGCTGGTTCCGCGACTCCTCCTGCTGCCTTGAAGCGCACTGATGCTTCTCCGCCTTCTTCTTCCATCCTGGAGCGAACTGTTGCTGGACTGGACCGGCTGCGGCAGGATCTTCTAGGCGCCGAACCTCGCCTGGTGGCCGGGCGCCTGGAGCTGGCCTCGGGGTGGATTCGCTCCGACGCCTCGATTCGGGCAGTGCTGGTTTAGGCCCCGACGGCCTGTGACGAGGAGAGGGAGGCTACCCTCGAGGCGAAGGCTGCCCGTGACGCGGCCCTGGGAGAGGCGGTTGGCATCCGCGGTCACTGCAAGGAGCTGGAGGACGAGTTGCAAGGCATTCGTGATCAGCTTGCAGAGGAGACCCGCCTTCGCCAAGAGCAGGAGAAGGGGGCGAAGGCTCGCGAGGCGGCGCTCGAGGACCGGGAGGCGAAGCTCAAGAAGCGCCGCAGCCACCTAGGTGCGTTGAAGAAGGAGCTGGAGACGACGAAGGCCGAGCTGGACGCCAAGGCCCGGGTCCTTGCCGAAGATCGCGTGGCCTTCGCGGACATGGAGAAGGATGCCTGCGCTTCACTGAAGACGCTTTATGAGAGTGGCCTGGATTGCCCGCTGGCTGGCGACGGGGATGGCCCCGCCAAACTGCTTCCCTTCTTGGTGAAGGCTCTTGGAGATGTCGCCCTCGGACTCGTCCCCACGGTCGAGGCCGAGGCGCGTGTCCTGTCTTCCGCCGCGCTGACGCGGATCTTCGCCCATGTCTACCTTCGCGACCCCAGCACCGACCTTGACAGCCTGCTGGAGCCGGTGAGCGGCGAGGGCGCCGCTGCTGCTGTCGAGGCCGTGAAGGGGCGCGCAGAGGCGCTGCTAGGGAAGTTCCGGGCCTTCAGCACCAAGCCAAAGCGAGGCGCTGCCGGCCCTACTACCCCACAAGGCGAAGCCACTCCACGCGACTCTGCTGCTGACAAGTGACTCCGCTATCGTTCTTGTCGTTCTTTCGATTCCTGCACATGCACGACGCCTCGAGGAGGCATTTAAATTTGCGTTTGGTACCAAGGCGACAGTATGGGTTGTAATATTCACTTTTAAGTTCCTTGAATTTTATGTTCCTCTTCCCTACTTGCTTTTGCTCTACGCCGGCAGAGCCCGGCCATGCGCATGCCTCACCCAGCATCAGCCCCGACCAGAAACCAGGACGGGACCAAAGGAATGAGGGGCCACATGAGAAGTTAGGCTCCTGAGTCGCGATGCTCAGGAGTCCCCCTTAGCGTACGAGCAACAAGTAGGGAAGCGCGATGTAGGTGCGTTTCCGTTCTACGTCTGCAGAGCCCGACCCCGTGCGTACCTCACCCAGCATAGCCTTTCGGAACTAAGGAGTGAGGGGCTATGGAGCCAGTTAGGCTCCTGAGTCGCGATGCTCAGGAGTCCCCCTTGACGCGCGAACAGCAGGTGACGAGATGAAATGCAGGCGGGGCTACCGTCCTATGTCTGCAGAGCCCGACCCCGCGCGTACCTCACCCAGCATAGCCTTTCGGAACTAAGGAGTGAGGGGCTACGGAGCCAGTTAGGCTCCTGAGTCGCGATGCTCAGGAGTCCCCCTTGACGCGCAAACGGCCTTCGTACCTTGGCTCCGCTCGGGGAGAGATGCGCGACGAACCAGGCCCGAGGGGCCTGGCTGGGGCGTACGGCTGGGCGTGACCCAGTCGTAGCCCCGTGCCCAGCCCCCTCGCGCGGCGCTCCCGGGGGGAGGCGTTGCGATGAGGCCGGCCACTAAGCTCGGGGCTCCCTGAGGTTAACGCGGCCCGGAGGCCACCCTCAGTTGTTTATCACCAGCGCGGAGCATAGCGCTTCCGTATGTGTGCGGGCATAGCCGCTCCTCGGCAGTGTCGTCAGCCAGCGCGGAGAATGGTGCTTCCACTGGTACGTGGGAGGGGGCTCCCCTCCGGGAGGAGCCCCCGGGGCATGTACAACCCCGCCCTGACACGTGGTTGGCACGGTAGAGCTAGGTGAGGTGTATCTGGGCACCCGT
Organism: Aegilops umbellulata; assembly: GCA_032464435.1. Classification (NCBI taxonomy): domain Eukaryota; kingdom Viridiplantae; phylum Streptophyta; class Magnoliopsida; order Poales; family Poaceae; genus Aegilops; species Aegilops umbellulata. The sequence goes on along the minus strand of CP136054.1, from coordinate 363,874,960 downwards.
GAGCCAGCGCGGGACTCACGAGGCCCTACCTCTAGGCGGGTTGCGCCTGGCACTGGGCCGTATCTTGAGATGTGTTCCTGCAAAATCTGGTTAGATGCCGGCACTCTACGTCCTCGGGTCCCGGCCCTCGAGCTTGTCTCAGCCGTCGCTGGTATGCCAGGTCGCGATTCCGTGGACAAGGCCAGAGGATGAGGGCTGGAGAGCCAGTAAGAGCCCTGAATCGCGATGCTCAGGCACCCCCCCCTTTAACGTGCAAGTGGTCGACATGAAGAAGAAAGGCGCCGCAGACGGCATCGAGTAATGAGGCATAATTGGAAATAAACGCGGAAGGGATACACGCCGCTGGGTCTGAGCCGAGCGGCCTGGGGATGATGCAGCCCGAGGGGCGCCCCCAGCAAAGCAAGCTAGCGACTGAGAAGATAAAAAGGGATACATGCCACAAGGACGGACCCACGCGGCCTAGGAATGACGCAACCCTGGGAGGGCGCTCCCAGCTGAGAATGAAACTTGAAAGATGTCACCTGAAGATGTCGTCGGTGCAGTGGCGTTGGTGTAGCAGACTCGGTGGGCTGCGGAAGCCGATCCTCATGAGCCCCCAGGCCCAGGGCCTCAGGAGGCTCCGGAGGCACTGGTGGCTCCTCGTGAGCAGCCTCCATCTCCGCCAGGGCTGTGGAACGCCTGTCTTCTTGCGCCTCCAAGATGCTCCTCATGATGCGCTGGTACACCGCAGCCACGCTCGGCAGGCCATAAGGCATGCGAACATAGCTGTGGGGCGGTCCTCCGCAGCGCCCCACTTGTGAGGGCCAGAGGAGCTCCGTCGTGGCGATCTGATTGAGCCCTGGTACGTCGACGCAGACGCGCAGCCCACCATCTTCGCCTGGATGGGGAGCCACAGCTGGTGGGCGACGGCAACCTCTCATGATCCTTGACTCCTGTAGTTCTTGAATGGCCTTGCTAACAAACTCCTGCTGGTCTGACCTTCTTTCCCTGACTTCCTTTCGAGGGAAGCGTGCTTCGAAGCACGCCTCCACATGGTGCCCCAGCGCCTCCCTCGTGACCTTAGCGAGGTCGGTGGCCCTCCAGGTGAGAGCCCCCGAGCCCTGCCTAAGGAGGGCGCCGGGCGCGCTTTCCTATGCGATTGAAGGAGGGTCCCCCTGGGCAGACGCGGGCCTTGAAGGGCCTGCCTCCTGAGGGGCTGAGCCTGACGTTGTCTTCTTCTTCTTGGGGGTGGTCTCAGGAAGCCTCCTGCTTCTGCGATCTGGGTCTTCTAGTGACGCGGCCTGAAAGGCTCGCTCCAGGGCACAAACTGCGTCCTTCTCTTGGCATGGCACCGTGATGACGCCGCCGCTTCCTGGCATCTTGAGGACGTTGTAGCCGTGGTGAGTCACGGCCATGAGCTTGGCCAGCGCCGGTTACCCGAGGATGGCGTTGTACGGCAGGCGGATGTGGGCGACGTCAAAGTCGATGAGCTCGGTGCGGTAGTTGTCGTAGGTGCCGAAGGTGACTGGGAGGCGGACCTGCCCGATCGGGACTGTGGAACCGTCGGTGACTCCGGAGAAGGGCTTGGTTGGCTGAAGCTGGTCATAGGGCACTTGGAGGCTGTTGAATGTTTCCACGGACAAGACATTGAGCCCTGCCCCTCCGTCGATGAGGGTCCTGGTGACCAGAACGTTGCTGATGACTGGGGAACAAAGCATGGGGAGGACTCCGGCTGTGGCCGTGCACTTGAGCTGGTCTGCTGAGCTGAACGTGATGGTGCAAGCTGACCATCTGAGGGGACGCGTTGCTTCGAGCTTGGGTAGAACTGTGTTCACTTCACGAGCAAACTGCTTGAAGATACGTTGAGAGGCTGGGGCTTGAGCTCCGCCCAGGATGCAGGCGATGGCGCGAGGCTCCTGGAAGCCCCCAGCCCCCTCGTCTTGGTGGCGGTCTTCATTCCTTCTTGGCTGAGGCGGCAACGGCGGCAGGCCTGGGTTGCCATGAGGGCGATCCTCACGAGGCTGGTCCCTCCAATCCCCCTCGCGAGGCGGGTCACGCCAGCGGTCCTCGCGAGGTTGGTCACGCAAGCGGTCCTCGCGAGGTTGGTCACGCCAGCCTTGACGTGGGCCACGATCTTCCCAGCGTCCCGGGTTCCTTCCTCCTCCTCGGCCGTAGCCCCGGTCAGCACGGTCAGGGCGTCGGCCGACTCTTCCTTCCCGCACGACGCGGAGTTCTTGGCATTCATTGGTGTTGTGGGTGTGGAGGTCGTGGTACACGCAGTACCGGCTGCCCCTGGAGGATTCGGGCAGATCCTTGCCCCGCTTGGTGTCTGGCTCTGCCGCGAGCACGGCAGCCCCCTTGCACTTCACGTCCTTGGCCTTGGGCTTCTTCTCTTCTGGGTCTGCGGCAGGCAGCTCGAGGAGGGAGAGGCGTCCCTCCTCAGCTCTGGCGCACTTGGTCGCCAGGTTGAACAGTTCCAGGGAGGTGCAGGGGTCTTCGTGCATTGCCAACTCCTCCTTCATCTTGACGTCGCGCACGCCATCGGAGAAGGCCAAAATGATGGCTTCTTCAGACACCCTGGGGATCTTGAGGCGCGCACTGTTGAATCGCTGGATGTACTTCTGCAGGGTCTCTCCAGGTTGCTGCTTGATGCGGCGCATGTCGCTCAAGGCGGGAGGCCGGTCGCGGGTACCTTGGAAGTTGGCGATGAAGCGGGTACGCATCTGGTCCCAGGAGGAGATCGTGCCTGGGGCCAGGTTCAGGAGCCAAGTGCGAGCACCTTCCTTCAGCGCCATGGGGAACCAGTTCGCCATGACCTTTTCATCCCCGCTGGCTGCTTCGATTCCCAGCTCGTAGAGCTGGAGGAACTCCGTGGGATCAGTTGTGCCGTCGTAGCGAGGAGGAAGGTCCGGCTTGAACTTGCCGGGCCACGCGACGCTGCGCAGCTCTGGGGTGTAGGCGCGGCAGCCAGCGGTGGCCGCGGGAGGTTTTGGTTGAGGGAGAGCTTGGCCTTGTGGGTCCCCTTGCACTGCAGCTAGGAGCGGCACGGGGTCTTGACGTGCCGGAGCTGGAGCGGGGTCTCGGCGAGCCGGGGCTGGGAGCACCCGGGCGGCCTCTTGCGGTCGCGGGACTTCTTGGCAGCTCCGTTCCTGCTGGGCCGGCGCATGACGGAGCGAGTTCCGCCCAGGAGCTGCGCGCCTTGGGGCCATGGCATCTTCTTGGAAAGGTGGCGGCTGGAACGCCCCCGGGGCTTCGTTGCCCACGCGGGGCGGAGTGCGGCGCAGTGGTGCGGAAGGCGCGGGAGAGCCCCCTGCGGCAAGACAATCTCGCCGACGCGGTCGAGCCACTCCTCGTAGACGTCGTCGACGGGGTGGTAGCGCAGGAGCTCGTTCGCCGCGAGGAGCGCAGCCCGAGCCTCCAAGGGCGCGCGAAGCGCGTGCGACGAAGAAACGGCCGGGGTGAGCGACGGAGTGGCGGTGCGGCCATCCCGCCGCACGGACGGGTGCTGAGAGGATGCTTGCTGCTCGTTCCCCGCCGGGCCGGTGGCGGCGTTGACGGCGGGCGACGGGGAACGACGAGGACGCCCACCGACGGGGGCCGTCTGGACGACGCGGGAAGCGATGGCGGCCCGGCACTCGGCGCGGGCCCGACGAGCGTCAGACATGGATGCGACGGTCGGAGGAGAGCGGAGCGGTGGAAGACTGATTCCGGCGCACCCCTACCTGGCGCGCCAAATGTCGGATTCGGGGTTCCGGCAGACCCTTAAGGTTCAAACTCTGGGGTGCGCGCGGAGATCGAGCCCTCTACCTCTCCGTCTCGCAAGGATCTAAACTACTGCCAGAACAACACAAGAGACACAAGGTTTATACTGGTTCAGGCCACCATTGTGGTGTAATACCCTACTCCAGTGTGGTGGGTGGATTGCCTCTTGGGCTGATGATGAAGAACAATACAAGGAAGAACAACCTCGCGAGGGTCTGTTCTTGGCTAGGGGATGAACTGCTAGGGGGAGTTCGATCGCCCTTCTCTTTCTCTCTCTCTCTACTTGCTCTAGATGCTCAATCCAGTCTGATTCTAGATGCCTCTACTCTGGGTCCTTCCCATCTGCCTCTACCCTGGGAGTGGCTAGTCCTATTTATAGGCAAAGGCCCTGGGCCTCTTCCCAAATATTGAGCGGGAAGGGCGCCAACAATTGGCCAATTTGAAGGGGAACATCTGGTAGACTTATCCTGACTAAAGTTGGTCTTCGCCTGCCAAAGGCCCTGTGGTGACGCCGTCCTGGGCTCCATGGTGACCTCCTTCCCACCGTTGGACTGGTCTTGGTCTCGTTGCACCGAAATGGGTGCCTTTGCTTGATCCTCTCGCCTGCGCTTGCCCCCTTTGCACCAAAGAGGAAAGGGAGGCACTGCGCGGGCTGGCGCCCGCCTGGCACCCTCGATCGTCATGGCTTGCGTCATGGGCACCTCATGAGGCACCCCACCTTGATCTCTCCGCCTCCTCGCGAGCCAGCCTAAGGAGGCCGTGCTTGAGGAAGCGCCGTGTCGTCCGCCTCGCGAGGCTTGGCCCCTCGCGAGGGTCTTGAACCTTGTGTTGATGAAGATGGGCCACGTTGGGCCCCCATTTGAGCCACGCCGCAGGCCGCAGGCAGGCAAGTCTGGGGACCCCCGTTCCCAGAACGCCGACAATACCGTAAGAGTCTCCCCTGTTGAGACCAATGATGACGCACAAAATGAGCATGCTCATCTAAAGATTTCCCATCAATTAGGCTAGTTGGGGTTTCAGCACGAGCGCATAAGGATCGAATATGATCCAAGTAGAACACTTTAAGTGGATCCATATCAATAGATTTTTAGCAAGCAAAGATGCAAGTAAATAGAAGGCACGAGGAAACACAAACAAAGTTACATACGGGAAGAAGGCGAACGGAAAAGAGAGGGCGAATAAAACGACAAGGGTGAAGTGGGGGAGAGGAAAACGAGAGGCAACTGGCAAATAATGTAATGCGAGAGATAAGGGATTGTGATGGGTACTTGGTATGTTGACTTTTGCGTAGACACCCCGGCAACGGCACCAGAAATTCTTCTTGCTACCTCTTGAGCACTGAGTTGGATTTCCCCGAAGAGGAGACGATGATGCAGCAAAGTAGCATAAGTATTTCCCTCAGTTTTTGAGAACCAAGGTATCAATCCAGTAGGAGGCTACACGCAAGTCCCTTGTACCTACACAAAACAATAGCTCAACGCAACCAACGCGATTAGGGGTTGTCAATCCCTTCACGGTCACTTACGGGAGTGAGATCTGATAGAGAAGCTAGATAATATTTTTGGTATTTTTGGTATAGAGATGCAAAGTGAAAAGTAAAAGGCAAAGTAAAAAAGCAAAGTAATAATAGAGTGATGGAGATTGATATGATGAGGATAGACCCGGGGGCCATAGGTTTTACTAGTGGCTTCTCTCAAGAGAATAAGTATTTTTACGGTGGGTGAACAAATTACTGTTGAGCAATTGACAGAATTGAGCATAGTTATGAGAATATCTAGGTATGATCATGTATATAGGCATCACGTCCGAGACAAGTAGACCGACTCCTGCCTGCATCTACTACTATTACTCCACTCATCGACCGCTATCCAGCATGCATCTAGAGTATTAAGTTAAAAACAGAGTAACGCCTTAAGCAAGATGACATGATGTAGAGGGATAGTTTCATGCAATATGATAAAAAACCCATCTTGTTATTCTCGATGGCAACAATACAATATGTGCCTTGCTACCCCTTCTGTCACTGGGAAAGGACATCGCAAGATTGAACCCAAAGCTAAGCACTTCTCCCATTGCAAGAAAAACCAATCTAGTAGGCCAAACCAAACTGATAATTCGAAGAGACTTGCAAAGATAACCAATCATACATAAAAGAATTCAGAGAAGATTCAAATATTATTCATACATAGACATGATCATAAACCCACAATTCCTCGATCTCAACAAACACACCGCAAAAAGAAGATTACATCGAATAGATCTCCACGAGAGAGGGGGAGAACATTGTATTGAGATCCAAAAAGAGAGAAGAAGCCATCTAGGTAATAACTATGGACCCGAAGGTCTGAGGTAAACTACTCACACTTCATCGGAGAGGCTATGATGATGTAGAAGCCCTCCGTGATGACGGCCCTCTCCGGCGGAGCTCCGGAACAGGCCCCAAGATGGGATCTCATGGATACAGAAAGTTGCGGCGGTGGAATTAGGTTTTTGGCTCCGTATCTGATCGTTTGGGGGTACGTAGGTATATATAGGAGGAAGGAGTACGTCGGTGGAGCACCAAGAGGCCCACGAGGCAGGGGGCGCACCCCCCACCCTCGTGACCGCCTCTTTGCTTCCTTGGAGTAGGGTCCAAGTCTCCTGGATCACGTTCGGTGAGAAAATCACGTTCCCGAAGGTTTCATTCCGTTTGGACTCCGTTTGATATTCCGTTTCTTCGAAACACTGAAATAGGCAAAAAACAGCAATTCTGGGCTGGGCCTCCGGTTAATAGGTTAGTCCCAAAAATAATATAAAAGTGGAAAATAAAGCCCAATATAGTCCAAAACAGTAGATAATATAGCATGGAGCAATCAAAAATTATAGAATCGTTGGAGACGTATCATGCACCTTTATAGCCACCTAGTTACGTTGTGATGTTTGGCACACCCAAAGCATTCCTACAGTATCCGGGAGTTGCACAATATCATGGTCTAAGTAAAAGATACTTGACATTTGAAAAGCTTTAGCAGACGAACTACACGATCTTGTGCTATGCTTAGGATTGGGTCTTGTCCATCACATCATTCTCCTAATGATGTGATCCCATTATCAACGACATCCAATGTCCATGGTCAGGAAACCGTAACCATCTATTGATCAACAAGCTAGTCAACTAGAGGCTCACTAGGGACATGTTGTGGTCTATGTATTCACACATGTATTACGATTTCCGGATAACACAATTATAGCATGAACAATAGACAATTATCATGAACCAGGAAATATAATAATAACCATTTTATTATTGCCTCTAGGGCATATTTCCAACACTTGGCGGTGATGTTCTCATTGGGTGAGTCGAAGAGAGACAACCGTGGAGTTGTCGCAATGGCAACGGAAGCCATGGCAACCGACTCACCGTCTTCATCATCATCATCATCCTCATGGTACTCTTCTTATGCCACCAACCCCTTGGGAGGAGTCTTCTTGGTGAAGTTGCTCTTGTTGGGGAAAGACTTGGCCTTGTCCTTTCGGATGAGCTTGCCACCATTGTCTTCCCTCTTCTCATAAGGACATTCTGCAACAAAGTGGCTCACATTGCCACAATTATAGCAAGTCCTCACTCGTTGCTTGACCTTCGCGCCACTTGAGTTGTTCTTGTTGAAGTTGGGCCTTGTGTTCTTCTTGCTCCAAAATTGCCTTGAAGCAAGAGCCATGTGTTCATGATAAGCATACTTTGTATCTTCGGGGTTGCTCTCCTCTTCTTCCTATCCGTACTCTTCTTCCACACTAGCCTTGGCCTTCAAGGCAAGATTGGGCTTCTTTGCTCTTTGAGAACGTAACACCACATTGTCGGCGGTCTTGTCCAAGATACTCATAGCCACAAACTCATCCAACACTTCACTTGAGGACAAAGTGTGAAAGTTCGGCCTTTGACGAATGACGTAGGACATGGCCTTGTGGTAAGGCATCATGGCCTTGAGGAATTTGCGATTGATCCAATTGTCATCCGTATCTTGCTCCCATGATCTCGGAGTGAGACCGCGAGAGTAGTTAATCTCCGATAGAGCTCACGAGGTTCTTCATCTTCTTTCATTGCCAACTTATCAGCTTCATCTTGCACTACTTCATAGTTGGAGCGTTCAATGCTTGTGATTCCCCTGTAGAGGGAAACAACATGCCACCATGCATCCTTGGCCACGGTGAAGGGTCGGAGATGAGCAAGATCTTCGGGTGGAATTGCATCTTGGATGATGAAGAAAGCATTCTCATTAAATTGATTATCCGCGGCTTCTCTAGGGGTGAACTTGCTTCGGTCATGCGGATAAAAACCTTCTTCAATGATTCTCCAAAGGTTAGTATTAACATGGTTCAAATGACGCTTAAAGCGATATACCCAAGAATCAAAGTCCTCATTTTTCATAATCTTAGGGGGAGGACCGGCATGATTCAAATGAGTGGAAGGAATCGGTCTACCATAAGTAAGTGGAGGTTCCACATGGGCAAAGATGTTGTTGCCATTTTTACCATTAGAAGAAGGAGCCTTTTCATTAGTAGCTTCCCCCTTGTCGGAGTTAGCATCCGTCACCTTGTTAGTGGGATCACCCACTTTCATCGGTGCGGTAGATAGTTTAAGCCCTTCTAAGAATTTATTAAACATGCTTTCAACCTCGGTCGTCATGGAGGTTTTCAATGTGTCCAAAGCTACATTGAACTCCTCATGAGAGACCGCGGTTCCCCCATTAGCCGTAGACGAGACCGGATTCACACCAGAGTGCTCCTCCACATTGTCTACGGTGTCAACCATACTCTTCAGACGACAAAGTCCTTAATAAAGAGATGAGGCTCTGATACCAATTGAAAGGATCGATGTAGTTGACTAGAGGGGGGGTGAATAGGCAACTAACAATTCTTAGCTTTTCTTTATCAAATTAAACTTTGCATCAAAGTAGGTTGTCTAGATATGCAACTGGGTGAGCAACCTATATGATGCAACAAAAATAAGCACACAAGAAAACAAGGGATATAACACAAATAAGCTTGCACAAGTAAAGGCACGAGATAACCAAGAGTGGATCCGGTGAAGACGAGGATGTGTTACCGAAGTTCCTTCCTTTTGAGGGGAAGTACGTCTCTGTTGGAGCGGTGTGGAGGCACAATGCTCCCCAAGAAGCCACTAGGGCCACCGTATTTTCCTCACGCCCTCACACAATGCGAGATACCGTGATTCCACTATTGGTGCCCTTGGAGGCGGCGACCGGACCTTTACAAACAAGGTTGGGGCTATCTCCACAACTTAATTGGAGGCTCCCAACGACACCACAAAGCTTCACCACAATGGAATATGGCTCCGCGGTGACCTCAACCGTCTAGGGTGCTCAAACACCCAAGAGTAACAAGATCCGCAAGGTATTAGTGGGGGAATCAAATTTCTCTTGGTGGAAGTGTAGATCGGGGCCTTCTCAACCAATCCCTAAAGAATAAACAAGTTTGATTGGCTAGGGAGAGAGATCGGGTGAAAATGGAGCTTGGAGCAACAATGGAGCTTGGGGATGGAAGAGGTCGTCAACTCGGAGAATAAGACACCCCTTATATAGTGGAAGAACAAATCCAACCGTTATCCACCAACTCAGCCTGCGAAGCACGGTACTACCGCGCCAGGGACGCGGTACTACCGCAAGGGCACACGGTACAACCGCAAGGCACCACGGTAGTACCACTCATGCAGCAGTATCTAAACTAGCCCTAAAGCGATGAGGTAGAGGACGGTAGAACCGCTGGCGCGGTACTACCGCTCCCCCTTGCGGTATTACCGCAAGGCAGGGATAGACTAGATTTGGGAAGGCACGGACGTATAAAAATACATCCGTGGCAACTTCGGCTGAGTTGGGATCTATGCAAAAATCCGACATGGTAGTACCGTAAGCCAGCAACAGTACTATCGCGTGGGGCCCGAATGTAAAAAATTATATCCGCCCCTACTGCCGCGCATGCTGCTGAGCCTGGCCAGAGCGCACGGTACTACCACGCCCCTGGCGCAGTACTACCGCGTAGGGCGCGGATGTAAAAAATTACATCCGCTCCTACTACCGCAATAGCAGCAGCGCCTGGCCTGAGGCCACAGTACTACCGCTCCAAGGAAGTGGTGCTAACGTGGGCACTTGTGGTACTACCGCGCCAGAGGCCGGTACTACCGCAAGGGGCTGCGGTACTATCGCTCCTAGGAGTAGTACTACCGCATGTCCAGTTCAGCAACCACGAAATTTTGCATAGACAAGAAAAGACGGATGATGCTCCAAAGTGCCAAGGAAAGGTGGTGAAAATGGAGTAGACGTGTACGTGATGATTCCACCCAAACCTTTCCAAAGCGGACCCCCTCTTAATAGTACGGCTTTCCTACGACTCAACTCCACCGAAAAGAAACGTAGAGAAACGCCGTCTTCAATAGTCCTCGAGGGGCACCAAATCGTCTTGTGCCTAGTCACGATATATCTGAAATACTCAATGCACACGATTAGTCCGCAAAAGCATTGTCATCAATCACCAAGACAACTAAGGGATAAAAATGCCCTTACAGCCGAGTGTTCCAGAGATTAATGATCTCCAGGCAATCTGTTTCCATGATCACATGGGAGAAACCGCGCAGGTTAGGAAAATAACTCTATCTCGCAGCGCCATGGTCTCTCCAATGAACGAATCTGATATCCCCAGATGGGGTTTACTCCAAGCTCCCAACAAGGCAGTACTGGAGCATGCAACACCTCCCGCTCCCACCTTATTGAGGTCCAAATTCACAGCCGCATCGGTATCTATTTTGATAACCCCCTCCTCAGGAGGTGTCCACCCAAATCCTGGAAGCGCCGAAGGATGTGAGAGAGGAATATAGAGCAAAGCCAAGTCCTCCCGAATCCGCTTAACCGATGTAAATGGATCAAGTTGATCATCATCATGAGTGACTCTATTGCTAGAGTGCCAAATAGCCCACATCACCGAGATCATCTGAGCCCTTTCAATATTAGAGAAACACTTATCACAAATGATGTCACGGGCCCATGTTTGAGGGTGCAGGCGTGCCCTTCGCAGATCAAACATTGCAAACGCTTGTTCCAGAAACAACTTGGCATGAGAGCAATGCACTAGGGTGTGCATTAGATCTTTATCCATCGCATAGCAAATATTACATCGACTGATGAGTTTGATATGGCGGTACCTTAGGGTGCATTCATAGGGAAGGATTCAATGGACAACTCTCCACCAGAATACACGCACCTTTGGCAAAACCTTGAGCCTCCATAGCAACTTCCACATCTGTTCTTCAGTCTGTGAGGTACCGATAACCGTCCCTTCCTCTATAGTTGAATGCTCTTTTTGATTCACGAGAGCATGGTACGCCGATTTTATAGAATAGATGCCACTTCTTTCATGGGCCCAAGCAAGAAAATCATCACCACCACCCACACGTAATGGGATATTAAGTATAGCATCAGCGTCAGGTGCAGAAAAAACATCCCGGATCAGCTCTCGACGCCATGACCAATTGTCTGTATCAATTAGCTGGTCCACTGTCTCTAGCGTCGTCCCACCTGGTATCACCATGGGAGATAAATTGTCTAGACATGGGATCCATCTATCATGCAAAATGGAGATAGTATTCCCGTCTCTCACCCTTTTAATCTGACCAACGTTGAGCGCCTTTCCGCCAGCTACGATCACTCACCAAATGGCAGACGACGTCTTCGGCACCGTGGCCTCCTTGAAATCCCCATCGGGAAAATATCGCCCCTTTATAACCCTAGCGCATAATGAGTCCGGGTTGGTAATAAACCTCCAGCCATGTTTCGCGAGCAGCGCCAGGTTGAACAACTTCATGTCGCGAAAACCCGTACTCCCTCGAGCTTTCGGAGCTGCAAGTTTATCCCACGCCACCCAATGCAGAGGTCGACGGTCAAGGGATCCACTCCACCAGAATTTTACCATGCTAGCAGTCAAACGCTTGCATACCTTTTTTTAGAAGGAGGCAACTCATACTGAACATTGGGATTGCTTGGATAACTGACTTAATAAGTGATTCTCTCCCAGCACAAGCTAGAAGTCTCTCTGCCCAACCATTCATTTTGCTCCACGATCTCTCACCAATATGATCGAAAGTACCACCGGAAATCCTCCCAACCCGCTGCTGGTAATCCAAGATAACGTTCACTGAAAGCCTCCACTTGGATGCCTAGTAACAATTTCAATTCATGCCTTCTGTCCACTGGAGTATTCGGCGAAAAGAAAACTGCACTTTTATCTCTATTAACCAACTGACCGGAGCATGACGCATAGATAACCAAGATTTCATTCAGCCGGACCACGTTCTCTTGCGTTGCACTGATGAAAATAAGACTGTCATCGGCAAATAACAAATGGCTCACCCACGGTGCCCACACGGACACACGGATGCCTATGTCTATATGCGGGGAACCATAGGAGTTCAACAGAGATGTGAGTCCTTTAGCACATAACAGGAAGAGAAAAGGAGATACTGGATCGCCTTGACGCAAACCACATGACGGAGTAAAGTACGACAAAAATTCTCCATTGACTCTTATTGTAAACCAAACCGAAGAAACACACTTCATTATAAGAGAAACAAAATTCCCGCTAAAACCAAGCTTAGTCATGATTACCTCGAGGTAATGCCATTCGACTCGGTCGCAGGCATTCATCATATCTAACTTGACAGCACAGGAGTAATTCTTCCCCTCTTCCTCCTTCTCATTGTGTGGACGCTCTCAAAAGCTACCACAACATTATCAGTAATCAACCTGCCGAGGACAAAAGCACTTTGCTCCTCACCAACCACTGTGTCCATAAGCTCTTTCAAGCGGTTAGTGATCATCTTAGCCCCAATCTTGTAGGGCACCGTACATAACGAGATTGGTCGGTATTGAGCAATACACTGAGGGTTGCGTACCTTTGGTATGAGTGTGATCGATGTGTCATTGAATCCCAAAGGCAGCTCGCCTCCATTAAGAAAATCCAAAATAGCTGGTACTAGATCTCCTTGAAGGATATTCCAGTGTATTTGAAAGAAACCCGCAGTAAACCCATCAACTCCCGGAGCTTTTGATGGTGACATTTGAAAAAGAATTGTACGGATCTCCTCCAGTTCATAGGGTTTATCAAGCAAGAGATTCATATCACCTGTTACGCGCTCGGGGACAAACTGCAGCAACTCGTTCATATCATTATAGCCTGGCGAGGAGTACACATTCTGATAGAACGACTGCACTTCCACCATATCTTCTTGCTCAGACGCACACACTGGTCTGTACACCCGTCGAAGATTGGAAATTCTATTCATACGTTTACGCTGCGCGAGCCAAGGCACACGAGAGAACTATCTCATCCATACCTCCTCTTGACTCAAAGCCTCTCGAAGTTTCAGCACCGTGGCCTTCTCTTCATCGTTCGCCCCTCTGCCAATAGATTGCTTCCTCAAGCTTTCAAGTTTTGTTTGTAGTTTCTTAACCTTTTTGGCAAGACATCCGAACTCCTTGGCACCCCACGCTCCAAGGTCACTTTGGAGCTTTTGCAAAATGTCCTGAATTCCTGCAAGTCCCTGTCCGACATGGTTCCTTCTCCACGCCTCAGCAACAAAATTATCATACTCAGCATGGGGCTGCCAGACAACTTCATAATGAAACAGTTTTGGCCCCCGACATGATTGCACTTGTTGTGACTCAACCAACACAAAGGAGTGATCTGATTCCACCGCACTGGTGTGGCAAACACGCACAGGGTCAAACCTTTGTAGGAACTCCTCGTTCGCTACACCTCGATCAAGGCAGGCTTTCACATTCATCGCCCCTTTTCTTATTATCCCATGTGTACGGTACCCCTGAGAACCCAAGATCCTGCAGGGAACAATCTTCCAGTGCTTCCTGAAAAGCTAGCATCTGCACTTCTGGCCTCGCAGCCCTGCTGAAATGTTCAGTACCAAACAGTGCCTCATTGAAATCTCCAGGCATATCCATGCCTGGTGCGGTAATGCATGCATCATTCTCAAACAGCGGCAACTATCGTGCCTATCTGTTGGGGAACGTAGTAATTTCAAAATTTTCCTACGCACACGCAAGATCATGGTGATGCATAGCAACGAGAGGGGAGAGTGTTGTCCACGTACCCTCATAGACCGAAAGCGGAAGCATTATAACAACGCGGTTGATGTAGTCGTACGTCTTCACGGCCCGACCGATCAAGCATCGAAACTACAGCACCTCCGAGTTCTTGCACACGTTCAGCTCGATGACGATCCCCGGACTCCGATCCAGCAAAGTGTCGGGGATGAGTTCCGTCAGCACGACGGCGTGGTGACGATCTTGATGTTGTACTGTCGCAGGGCTTCGCCTAAGCACCGCTACAATATTATCGAGGATTATGGTGGAGGGGGACACCGCACACGGCTAATAGATCTCAAGGATCAATTGTTGTGTCTAGAAGTGCCCCTGCCCCCTGTATATAAAGGAGCAAGGGGGAGGCCGGCCGGCCCTTGCAGGGCGCGCCAGGAGGAGGAGTCCTCCTCCTAGTAGGAGTAGGACTCCCCTCTTTCCTACTCCTACTAGGAGGGGGAAAGGAAGGGGGGAGGGAGAAGGAAAGGGGGCGCCGCCCCTCCTCTCCTAGTCCAATTCGGACCAGAGGGGGAGGGGGCGTGCGGCCCACCTTGGCCGCCCCTCTCTCTCTCAACTAAGGCCCATAAGGCCCATTACTTCTCCCGGGGGGTTCCGGTAACCCTCCGGCACTTCGGTTTTCTCCGAAATCACCCGGAACACTTCCGGTGTCCGAATATAGTCGTCCAATATATCAATATTTATGTCTCGACCATTTCGAGACTCCTGGTCATGTCCGTGATCACATCCGGGACTCCGAACAATCTTTAGTACATCAAAACATATAAACTCATAATGAAACTGTCATCGTAACGTTAAGCGTGCGGACCCTACGGGTTCGAGAACAATGTAGACATGACCGAGACACGTCTCCGGTCAACAACCAATAGAGGAACCTGGATGCTCATATTGGTTCCTACATATTCTACGAAGATCTTTACCGGTCAGACCGCATAACAACATACGTTGTTCCCTTTGTCATCGGTATGTTACTTGCCCGAGATTCGATCGTCGGTATCTCAATACCTAGTTCAATCTCATTACCGGCAAGTCTCTTTACTCGTTCCGTAATACATCATCTCGCAACTAACTCATTAGTTGCATTGCTTGCAAGGCTTAAGTGATGTGCATTACCGAGAGGGCCCAGAGATACCTCTCCGACAATCGGAGTGACAAATCCTAATCTCGAAATACGCCAACCCAACATGTACCTTCGGAGACACCTGTAGAGCTCCTTTATAATCACCCAGTTACGTTGTGACATTTGGTAGCACACAAAGTGTTCCTCTGGCAAACGGGAGTTGCATAATCTCATAGTCATAGGAACATGTATAAGTCATGAAGAAAGCAATAGCAACATACTAAACGATCGGGTGCTAAGCTAACGGAATGGGTCATGTCAATCACATCATTCTCCTAATGATGTGATCCCGTTTAATCAAATGACAACACATGTATATGGTTAGGAAACATAACCATCTTTGATTAACGAGCTAGTAGAGGCATACTAGTGACAATATGTTTATCTATGTATTCACACAAGTATTATGTTTCCGGTTAATACAACTCTAGCATGAATAATAAACATTTATCATGATATAAGGAAATAAATAATAAATTTATTATTGCCTCTAGGGCATATTTCCTTCGGTCTCCCACTTGCACTAGAGTCAATAATCTAGATTACACAGTAATGATTCTAACACCCATGGAGCCTTGGTGCTGATCATGTTTTGCTCGTGGAAGAGGCTTAATCAACGGGTCTGCTACATTCAGATCCATATGTATCTTGCAAATCTCTATGTCTCCCACCTGGACTGGATCCTGGATGGAATTGAAGCGTGTCGGCGTTCTAGGAACGGGGGTCCCCAGACTTGCCTGCCTGCGGCTTGCGGCGTGGCTCGAAAGGGGGCCCAGCACGGGCCATCTTCATCAACACAAGACCCAAGACCCTCGCGAGGGGCCAAGCCTCGCGGGGAGGACGACATGGCGCTTCCTCAGGCGCGGCCTCATCAGGCTGGCTCGCGAGGAGGCGGAGAGGTCAAGGCGGGGTACCTCATGAGGTGCCCATGACGCAAGCCATGACGATCAAGGGTGCCAGGCGGGCGCCAGCCCGCGCAGTGTCTCCCTTTCCTCTTTGGTGCAAATGGGGCAAGCGCAGGCGATAGGATCGAGCAAAGGCATCCATTTCGGTGCAACGAGACCAAGACCAGTCCAACGGTGGGAAGGAGGTCATCGTGGAGCCCAGAACAGCGTCACCGCAGGGCCTTTGGCAGGCGAGGACCAACTTTAGTCGGGGTAAGTGTACCAGATGTTCCCCTTCAAATTGGCCAATTGTTGGTGCCCTTCCCGCTCAATATTTGGGAAGGGGCCCAGGGCCTTTGCCTATAAATAGGACTAGTCACCCCTAGGGTAAGGAGGCAGATCGAGAAACCAGTGAGAAAGACTCAGGCAACAGAGAGAGAGAGAGAAGAGCGGCTGAACTCCCCTAGCAGTTCATCGTCCCAGCTAAGAGCAGACCCTCGCGAGGCTGTTCTTCCTTGTATTGTTCATCATCATCAGCCCAAGAGGCAATCCACCCACCACAAACTAGAGTAGGGTATTACACCACAATGGTTGCCCGAACTAGTATAAACCCTGTGTCTCTTGTGTTGTTCTTTCAGTAGTTAGATCTTTGCGAGATGGAGAGGTAGAGGGCATAATCTCCACACGCACCCCAGAGTTCGAACCTTAAGGGTCTGCCGGAACCCGAAATCTGACATTTGGCGCGCCAGGTAGGGGTGCGCCGGAATTTGTCTTCCACCGCTCCGTTCTCCTCCGCCGTCGCGTCCATGTCCGACGCCCGTCGGTCCCGCGCCGAGCGCCGGACCGCCATCGCTTCCCGCGTCGCCCAGAAGGCTCCCGTCGGTGGGCGTCCTCGTTGTTCCCCGTCGCCCGCCATCAACGCCGCCACCGGCCCGGCGGGGAACGAGCTGCAAGCGTCGTCTCAGCATCCGTCCGTGCGGCAAGACGGCTGCACCGCTACTCCATCGCTCACACCAGATGGCTCTTCGTCCTGCGCGCTCCGTGCACCCTTGGAGGCTCGAGCTGCGCTCATCGCGGCAAACGAGCTCCTGCGCTACCGTCCCGTCGACGACGTCTACGAAGAGTGGCTCGACCGCGTCGCCGAGCTCGTCCGCGCCGCAGGGGGCTCTCCTGCGCCATCCGCTCCGCTGCACCGCACCCCGCCTCCTCTCCAAGAAGACGCCGTGGCTCCAAGGCGCGTGGCCCCTGGGTGGAACCCGCTCCATCAGGTGCCAGCCGAGCAAGAACGGAGCTGCTAAGAAGTCCCTCGCCCGCAAGAAGCTGCCCGGGCGCTCCCTGCTCCGCCTCGTCGTGACCCTGCTCCAGCTCCGGCACGTCAAGACCCCGCGCTGCTCCCAGCTGTAGCGCATGGGGACCCGCAAGGCCAAGCTCTCCCTCAACCAAAGCCTCCCGTGGCCACTGCTGGCTGTCGCGCCTACACCACCGAGCTGCGCAGCGTCGCATGGCCCGACAAGTTCAAGCCAGACCTGCCTCCTTGCTACGACGACATGACCGTGTTGGAAATATGCCCTAGAGGCAATAATAAAAGCATTATTATTATATTTCCTTGTTCATGATAATTGTCTTTATTCGTGCTATAATTGTGTTATCCGGAAATCGTATTACATGTGTGAATAACAGACAACAATATGTCCCTAGTGAGCCTCTAGTTGACTAGCTCGTTAATCGACAGATAGTCATGGTTTCCTGACTATGGACATTGTATGTCATCGATAACGGGATCACATCATTAGGAGAATGATGTGATGGACAAGACCCAATCCTAAACATAGCATAAGATCGCATAGTTCGTTTGCTAGAGTTTTCCAATGTCAAGTATCCTTTCCTTAGACCATGAGATCGTGTAACTCCCGGATACCGTAGGAGTGCTTTGGGTGTGCCAAACGTCACAACATAACTGGGTGACTATAAAGGTATACTACGGGTATCTCTGAAAGTGTCTGTTGGGTTGACATGGATCGAGACTGAGATTTGTCACTTCGCTTGACGGAGAGGTATCACCGGGCCCTCTCGGTAATGCATCATCATAATGAGCTCAATGTGATCAAAGTGTTTGATCACGGGATCACGCATTACGGAACGAGAAAAGTGACTTGACGGTAACGAGATTGAATGAGGTATTGGGATACCGACGATCGAATCTCGGGCAAGTAAAATACCGATTGACAAAGGGAATCGTATACAGGATTAATTGAATCCTCGACATCGTGGTTCATCCGATGAGATCATCGTGGAGCATGTGGGAGCCAACATGGGTATCCAGATCCCGCTGTTGGTTATTTCCCGAGAGCCGTCTCGGTCATGTCTGCATGTCTCCCGAACCCATAGGGTCTACACACTTAAGGTTCGGTGACGCTAGGGTTGTGAAGATATGTATATGCAGTAACCCGAATGTTGTTCGGAGTCCCGGATGAGATCTCGGACATCACGAGGAGTTCCGGAATGGTCCGGAGGTAAAGAATTATATATAGGAAGTGCTATTTCAGCCATCGGGACAAGTTTCGGTGTTATCGGTATTGTACCGGGACCACCGGAGGGGTCCCGGGGGTCCACCAGGTGGGGCCACCTGCCCCGGTGGGCCACATGGGCCTTAGGGGGTGCGCCTTGGCCTGCATGGGCCAAGGGGAACCAGCCCCAAAGGGGCCCATGCGCCTAGGGTTCCAAAAGGGAGGAGTCCTAGTGGTGGAAGGCACCTCCTAGATGGCTTGGGGGGAGGGAAACCTCCCTGGCCGCCGCCCCCCTTGGGAGATCAGATCTCCCAGGGACGGCGCCCCCCCCAGAGGCCTATATAAAGGGGGGAGGGGAGGGGGGCAGCCGCACCCTATGCCCTGGCGCCTCCCTCTCCCTCTCCAACACATCCTCCTCCTCCGTAAGAGCTCGGCGAAGCCCTGTCGGAGTACTGCAGCTCCACCATCACCACGCCGTCGTGCTGTTGCTAGAGTCTTCTTCCCCAACCTCTCCTTTGCCTTGTTGGATCAAGAAGAAGGAGACGTTACGCTGACCGTACGTGTGTTGAACGCGGAGGTGCCGTGCTTTTGGTGCTAGGATCTCCGGTGATTTGGATCACGGTGTGTACGACTACTTCATCCTCGTTCGTTGAACGCTTCCGCTCGCGATCTACAAAGTGGTATGTAGATGCAATCTCTCTCTCCCATGACTCGTTGCTAGATGAACTCATAGATGGATCTTGGTGAAACCGTAGGAAAAATTTTGTTTTCTGCAACGTTCCCCAACAGTGGCATCATGAGCTAGGTCTATGCGTAGTTCTCTATTGCACGAGTAGAACACAATTTGTTGTGGGCGTAGATGTTGTCAACTTTTCTTGCCGCTACTAGTCTTATCTTGCTTCAGTGGTATTGTGGGATGAAGCGGCCCGGACCAACCTTACACGTACGCTTACGTGAGACCGGTTCCACCGACTAACATGCACTAGTTGCATAAGGTGGCTGGCGGGTGTCTGTCTCTCCCACTTTAGTTGGAGCGGATTCGATGAAAAGGGTCCTTATGAAGGGTAAATAGAAGTTGACAAATCACGTTGTGGTTTTAACGTAGGTAAGAAAACGTTCTTGCTAGAACCCTAATTCAGCCACGTAAAAACTTGCAACAACAATTAGAGGACGTCCAACTTGTTTTTGCAGCAAGTGCTTTGTGATATGATATGGCCAAAGTTGTGATGAATGATGAATGATCTATATGTGATGTATGAGATGTTCATGCTATTGTAATAGGAATCACGAATTGCATGTCGATGAGTATGACAACCGGCAGGAGCCATAGGAGTTGTCTTTATTTTTTGTATGACCTGCGTGTCATTGAGAAACGCCATGTAAATTACTTTACTTTATTGCTAAACGCGTTAGCCATAGTAGTAGAAGTAATAGTTGGCGAGCAACTTCATGGAGACACGATGTTGAAGATCATGATGATGAAGATCATGGTGTCAAGCCGGTGACAAGATGATCATGGAGCCCCAAGATGGAGATCGAAGGAGCTATGTGATATTGGCCATATCATGTCACGTTTATTATTTGATTGCATGTGATGTTTATCATGTTTTGCATCTTGTTTACTTAGAACGACGGTAGTAAATAAGATGATCCCTCATAATAATTTCAAGTAAGTGTTCTCCCTAACTGTGCACCGTTGCGACAGTTCGTTGTTTCGAAGAACCACGTGATGATCGGGTGTGATAGATTCTAACGTTCACATACAACAGGTGTAAGACAGATTTACACACGCAAAACACTTAGGTTGACTTGACGAGCCTAGCATGTACAGACATGGCCTCGGAACACAGAAGACCGAAAGGTCGAGCATGAGTCGTATAGAAGATACGATCAACATGAAGATGTTCACCGATGTTGACTAGTCCGTCTCACGTGATGATCGGACACGGCCTAGTTGACTCGGATCATGTAATACTTAGATGACTAGAAGAGGGATGTCTATCTAAGTGGGAGTTCATTAAATAATTTGATTAAATGAACTTTATTATCATGAACTTAGTCTAAAATTTTTACAATATGTCTTGTAGATCAAATGGCCAACGTAGTCCTCAACTTCAACGCGTTCCTAGAGAAAACCAAGCTGAAAGACGATGGTAGCAATTATACGGACTGGGTCCGGAACCTGAGGATCATCCTCATAGCTGCCAAGAAAGATTGTGTCCTACGAGCACCGCTGGGTGACGCACCTATTCTCCCTGCAGAACAAGACGTTATGAACGCTTGGCAGTCACGCTGCGATGATTACTCCCTCGTTCAGTGCGGCATGCTTTACAGCTTAGAGCCGGGGCTCCAAAAAGCGTTTTCAGAGACATGGAGCATATGAGATGTTCGAAGAGCTGAAAATGGTTTTCCAAGCTCATGCCCGGGTCGAGAAATATGAAGTCTCCGACAAATTCTTTAGCTGTAAGATGGAGGAAAATGGCTCTGTCAGTGAGCACATACTCAAAATGTCTGGGTTGCACAACCGCTTGACTCAACTGGAAGTTAATCTCCCGGATGAAGCGGTCATTGACAGAATCCTCCAGTCGCTTCCACCTAGCTACAAGAGCTTTGTGATGAACTACAATATGCAGGGGATGGTAAAGACCATTCCTGAGGTATATGCTATGCTGAAATCAGCAGAGGTAGAAATCAAGAAGGAGCATCAAGTGTTGATGGTGAATAAAACCACTAAGTTCAAGAAGGGCAAGGGTAAAAAGAACTTCAAGAAGGACGGCAAGGAAGTTGCCGCGCCCGGTAAGCAAGTTGCCGGGAAGAAGCCAAAGAATGGACCCAAGCCCGAGACTGAGTGTTTTTATTGCAAGGGAAGTGGTCACTGGAAGCGGAACTGCCCTAAATACTTAGCGGACAAGAAGGCCGGCAAAACCAAAGGTATATGTGATATACATGTAATTGATGTGTACCTTACCAGTACTCGTAGTAGCTCTTGGGTATTTGATACCGGTGCAGTTGCTCACATTTGTAACTCAAAGCAGGAGCTGCGGAATAAACGGAGACTGGCGAAGGACGAGGTGACGATGCGCGTCGGGAATGGTTCCAAGGTCGATGTGATCGCCTTCGGCACGCTACCTCTACATTTACCTACGGGATTAGTTTTAAACCTCAATAATTGTTATTTAGTGCCAAGTTTGAGCATGAACATTGTGTCTGGATCTCGTTTAATACGAGATGGCTACTCATTTAAATCCGAGAATAATGGTTGTTCTATTTATATGAGAGATATGCTTTATGGTCATGCTCCGATGGTTAATGGTTTATTCTTAATGAATCTCGTACGTGATGATACACATATTCATAGTGTGAATACCAAAAGAGTTAAAGTTGATAACAATAGTCCCACATATTTGTGGCACTGCCGCCTTGGTCACATAGGTGTCAAACGCATGAAGAAGCTCCATGCAGATGGACTTTTAGAGTCTCTTGATTATGAATCATTTGACACGTGCGAACCATGCCTCATGGGTAAAATGACCAAGACTCCGTTCTCAGGAACAATGGAGCAAGCAACCAACTTATTGGAAATCATACATACCGATGTGTGCGGTCCAATGAGTGTTGAGGCTCGCGGTGGCTATCGTTATGTTCTCACCCTCACTGATGACTTGAGTAGATATGGGTATGTCTACTTAATGAAACACAAGTCTGAGACCTTTGAAAGGTTCAAGGAATTTCAGAGTGAGGTTGAAAATCAACGTGAAAGAAAGATCAAGTTTCTACGATCAGATCGTGGAGGAGAATACTTGAGTCACGAATTTGGCACACACTTAAGAAAATGTGGAATAGTTTCACAACTCACGCCACCTGGAACACCTCAGCGTAATGGTGTGTCCGAACGTCGTAATCGCACTCTATTAGATATGGTGCGATCTATGATGTCTCTTACCGACTTACCGCTATCTTTTTGGGGCTATGCTTTAGAGACTGCTGCATTCACTTTAAATAGGGCTCCGTCGAAATCCGTTGAGACGACACCGTATGAATTATGGTTTGGGAAGAAACCTAAGCTGTCGTTTCTAAAAGTTTGGGGATGCGATGCTTATGTCAAGAAACTTCAACCTGAAAAGCTCGAACCCAAGTCGGAAAAATGCGTCTTCATAGGATACCCTAAAGAAACTGTTGGGTATACCTTCTACCTCAGATCCGAAGGCAAGATCTTTGTTGCCAAGAATGGATCCTTTCTAGAGAAAGAGTTTCTCTCGAAAGAAGTAAGTGGGAGGAAAGTAGAACTTGATGAAGTGTTACCTCTTGAACCGGAAAATGGCGAAACTCAAGAAAACGTTTCTGAGGTGCCTGCACCGACTAGAGAGGAAATTAACGATGATGATCAAGATGCTTCTAATCAAGCTCCTACTGAAATTCGAAGGTCCACAAGGACACGTTCTGCACCAGAGTAGTACGGCAACCCTGTCTTGGAAATCATGTTGTTAGACAACGGTGAACCTTCGAACTATGAGGAAGCAATGGCGGGCCCGGATTCCGACAAATGGCTGGAAGCCATGAAATCCGAGATAGGATCCATGTATGAAAACGAAGTATGGACTTTGACTGACTTGCCCGTTGAACGGCGAGCCATAGAAAATAAATGGATCTTTAAGAAGAAGACAGACGCGGATGGTAATGTGACCATCTATAAAGCTCGGCTTGTCGCTAAGGGTTATCGACAAGTTCAAGGGGTTGACTACGATGAGACTTTCTCACCGGTAGCGAAGCTGAAGTCCGTCCGAATCATGTTAGCAATTGCCGCATTCTATGATTATGAAATATGGCAAATGGACGTCAAAACGGCATTCCTTAATGGTTTCCTTAAGGAAGAATTGTATATGATGCAGCCGGAAGGTTTTGTCGATCCTAAGAATGCTGACAAAGTGTGCAAGCTCCAACACTCGATTTATGGGCTGGTGCAAGCATCTCGGAGTTGGAACATTCGCTTTGATGAGATGATCAAAGCGTTTGGGTTTACACAGACTTATGGAGAAGCCTGTGTTTACAAGAAAGTGAGTGGGAGCTCTGTAGCATTTCTCATATTATATGTAGACGACATACTTTTAATGGGAAATGATATAGAACTCTTGTACAGCATTAAGGTCTACTTGAATAAGAGTTTTTCAATGAAGGACCTTGGAGAAGCTGCTTATATATTAGGCATCAAGATCTATAGAGATAGATTGAGACGCCTCATAGGTCTTTCACAAAGCACATACCTTGATAAGATATTGAAGAAGTTCAATATGGATCAATCTAAGAAGGGGTTCTTACCTGTGTTACAAGGTGTGAAATTGAGCTCAGCTCAATGTCCGACCACGGCAGAAGATATAGAAGAGATGAGTGTCATCCCCTATGCCTCAGCCATAGGTTCTATAATGTATGCCATGCTGTGTACCAGACCTGATGTAAACCTTGCCGTAAGTTTGGTAGGTAGGTACCAAAGTAATCCCGGCAAGGAACACTGGACAGCGGTCAAGAATATCCTGAAGTACCTGAAAAGGACCAAGGAAATGTTTCTCATTTATGGAGGTGACGAAGAGCTCGTCGTAAAAGGTTACGTCGACGCTAGCTTCGACACAGATCTGGATGACTCTAAGTCACAAACCGGATACGTGTATATTTTGAATGGTGGGGCAGTAAGCTGGTGCAGTTGCAAGCAAAGCGTCATGGCGGGATCTACATGTGAAGCGGAGTACATGGCAGCCTCGGAGGCAGCACATGAAGCAATTTGGGTGAAGGAGTTCATCACCGACCTCGGAGTCATACCCAATGCGTCGGGGCCAATCAAGCTCTTCTGTGACAACACTGGAGCTATTGCACTTGCAAAGGAGCCCAGGTTTCACAAGAAGACCAGGCACATCAAGCGTCGCTTCAACTCCATTCGTGAAAATGTTCAAGATGGAGACATAGATATTTGTAAAGTGCACACGGATCTGAATGTCGCAGATCCGTTGACTAAACCTCTCCCTAAGGCAAAACATGATCAGCACCAGAACTCTATGGGTGTTCGATTCATCACAATGTAACTAGATTATTGACTCTAGTGCAAGTGGGAGACTGTTGGAAATATGCCCTAGAGGCAATAATAAAAGCATTATTATTATATTTCCTTATTCATGATAATTGTCTTTATTCGTGCTATAATTGTGTTATCCGGAAATCGTAATACATGTGTGAATAACAGACAACAATATGTCCCTAGTGAGCCTCTAGTTGACTAGCTCGTTAATCAACAGATAGTCATGGTTTCCTGACTATGGACATTGTATGTCATCGATAACGGGATCACATCATTAGGAGAATGATGTGATGGACAAGACCCAATCCTAAACATAGCATAAGATCGCATAGTTCGTTTGCTAGAGTTTTCCAATGTCAAGTATCCTTTCCTTAGACCATGAGATCGTGTAACTCCCGGATACCGTAGGAGTGCTTTGGGTGTGCCAAACGTCACAACGTAACTGGGTGACTATAAAGGTGTACTACGGGTATCTCTGAAAGTGTCTGTTGGGTTGACATGGATCGAGACTGGGATTTGTCACTCCGCTTGACGGAGAGGTATCACCGGGCCCTCTCGGTAATGCATCGTCATAATGAGCTCAATGTGATCAAAGTGTTTGATCACGGGATCATGCATTACGGAACGAGAAAAGTGACTTGCCGGTAACGAGATTGAACGAGGTATTGGGATACCGACGATCGAATCTCGGGCAAGTAAAATACCGATTGACAAAGGGAATCGTATACAGGATTAATTGAATCCTCGACATCGTGGTTCATCCGATGAGATCATCGTGGAGCATGTGGGAGCCAACATGGTATCCAGATCCCGCTGTTGGTTATTGACCGAGAGCCGTCTCGGTCATGTCTGCATGTCTCCCGAACCCGTAGGGTCTACACACTTAAGGTTCGGTGACGCTAGGGTTGTGAAGATATGTATATGCAGTAACCCGAATGTTGTTCGGAGTCCCGGATGAGATCCCGGACATCACGAGGAGTTCCGGAATGGTCCGGAGGTAAAGAATTATATATAGGGAGTGCTATTTCGGCCATCGGGACAAGTTTCGGTGTTATCGGTATTGTACCGGGACCACCGGAGGGGTCCCGGGGGTCCACCAGGTGGGGCCACCTGCCCCGGTGGGCCACATGGGCCTTAGGGGGTGCGCCTTGGCCTGCATGGGCCAAGGGGAACCAGCCCCAAAGGGGCCCATGCGCCTAGGGTTCCAAAAGGGAGGAGTCCTAGTGGTGGAAGGCACCTCCTAGATGGCTTGGGGGGAGGGAAACCTCCCTGGCCGCCGCCCCCTTGGGAGATCAGATCTCCCAGGGCCGGCGCCCCCCCCCCCCCCCCCCGAGGCCTATATAAAGGGGGGAGGGGAGGGGGGCAGCCGCACCCTATGCCCTGGCGCCTCCCTCTCCCTCTCCAACACATCCTCCTCCTCCGTAAGAGCTCGGCGAAGCCCTGTCGGAGTACTGCAGCTCCACCATCACCACGCCGTCGTGCTGTTGCTGGAGTCTTCTTCCCCAACCTCTCCTTTGCCTTGCTGGATCAAGAAGAAGGAGACGTTACACTGACCGTACGTGTGTTGAACGCGGAGGTGCCGTGCTTTCGGTGCTAGGATCTCCGGTGATTTGGATCACGGTGTGTACGACTACTTCATCCTCGTTCGTTGAACGCTTCCGCTTGCGATCTACAAAGTGGTATGTAGATGCAATATCTCTCTCCCATGACTCGTTGCTAGATGAACTCATAGATGGATCTTGGTGAAACCGTAGGAAAAATTTTGTTTTCTGCAACGTTCCCCAACAGACCGACCCTGCAGAGTTCCTCCAGCTCTATGAGCTGGGCATCGAAGCTGCCAGCGGGGATGAAAAGGTCATGGCGAACTGGTTCCCCATGGCGCTCAAGGAAGGAGCTCGCACCTGGCTCCTGGACATGGCCCCAGGCACGATCTCTTCCTGGGACCAGATGCGCACCCGCTTCATCGCCAACTTCCAAGGTACTCGCGATCGGCCGCCCGCCGTGAGCGACATGTGCCGCATCAAGCAACAACCCGGAGAGACCCTGCAAAAGTACATCCAGCGCTTCAACAGTGCGCGCCTCATGATCCCAAGGTGTCCGAGGAAGCCATCATCTCAGCCTTCTCCGATGGTGTGCACGACGTCAAGATGAAGGAGGAGCTGGCGATGCATGAAGACCTGTGCACCTCCCTGTGGCTGTTCAACTTGGCGACCAAGTGCGCTAGGGCTGAGGAAGGGCGTCTCTCCCTCCTCAAGCTGCCCGCCGCAGACCCAGAAGAGAAGAAGCCCAAGGCCAAGGACGTGAAGCGCAAGGGGGCTGCCGTGCTCGCGGCGGAACCGGACACAAAGCGGGGCAAGGATCTGCCCGAGTCCTCCAGGGGCAGCCGGTACTGTGTGTACCACAACCTCCACACTCACAACACCAATGAATGCCAAGAGCTCCGCGTCGTGCGAGAAGGAAGGATCGGCCGTCGTCCCGACCGCGCTGACCGGGGCTACGGCCGAGGAGGAGGAAGAAACGCAGGACGCTGGGAAGACCCGCGGTCCGCTCCAAGGATGGTGTGATCAACCTCGCGAGGACCGCTGGCGAGACCTGCCTCGCGAGGGGGACTGGCGGGATCAGCCTCGTGAGGATGGCCTGCAGGGCAACGCAGGCCTCCCTCCACTGCCGCCTCAGCCAAGGAGGAACGAGGACCGCCATCAAGACGAGGGGGCTGGGGGCTTCCAGGAGTCGTGCGCAATCGCCTGCATCCTGGGCGGAGCTCAAGCCCCAGCCTCCCAGCGCATCTTCAAGCAGTTTACCCGCAAAGTGAATGCAGCCCTCCCCAAGCTCGAAGCAACATTCCCTCTCAAGTGGTCGGCGTGCGCCATCACGTTCAGCTCAACAGATCAGCTCAAGTGTGCGGCCACAGCCGGAGTCCTCCCAATGCTTTGCTCCTCGGTCATCAGCAACGTACTGGTCACCAGGACCCTCATCGATGGTGGAGCAGGGCTCAACATCCTGTCAGTGGAAACATTCAACAATCTCCAAGTGCCCTATGACCAGCTTCAGCCAACCAAGCCTTTCTCCGGAGTCACCGACGGTTAAACGGTCCCGATCGGGCAGGTCCGCCTCCCTGTCACCTTCGGGGCCCGCAGCAACTACCGCAGCGAGCTCATCGACTTTGACGTCGCCCACATCCGCCTGCCGTACAACGCCATCCTCGGGTACCCAGTGCTGGCCAAGTTCATGGCCGTAACTCATCATGGCTACAACGTCCTCAAGATGCCAGGAAGTGGCGGAGTCATCACGGTGCCGTGTGAAGAGATGGATGCAGTGTGTTCCCTGGAGCGAGCCTTTCAGGCCGCGTCACCAGAAGACCCAGATCACGGAAGCAGGAGGCTTCCCGAGACCACCCCCAAGAAGAAGAAGGCGTCGTTCGGGCCAGCCCCTCGGGAGGCAGGCCCCTCAGGTCCCGCGTCTGCCCAAGGGGAACCTCCTTCCATCGCATAGGAAAGCGCGCCTGGCGCCCTCCTCAGGCAGGGCTCAGGGGCTATCACCTAGAGGGCCACCAACCTGGCCAGGGTCACGAAGGAGGCGCTTGGGCACCACGTGGAGGCGTGCTTCGAAGCACGTTTCCCTCAAGAAGGAGCGAGGCAAGAAAGGTCAGACCAGCAGGATTTCGTCAACAAGGTTGTTCAAGAACTACAGGAGTCAAGAATCATGAGAGGTCGCCGCCGTCTACCGGCTGTGGCTCCCCATCCAGGCGAGGATGGTAGGCTCCGCGTCTGCATCAACGTGCCAGGGATCAATCAGGTCGCCATGATGGAGCGCATCTAGCCCTCGCAAGTGGGGCGTTGTGGAGGTCCACCCCACAGCTACGTTCGCATGCCTTACGGCTTGCCGAGCGTGGCTGCTGCGTACCAGCGCCTCATGAGGGGCATCATGGAAACTCAGGAAGACAGGCGTTCCGCAGCCCTAGCAGAGATGGAGATGATTCGCGAGGAGCCACCAGCGCCTCCGGAGCCTCCCGAGGCCCCTCGGCCTGGGGGCTCGTAAGGATCGGCTTCCGCAGCCCACTGAGTCTGCTGCACCGACACCACTTCGTCTTCGACATCTTCAGGTGACATCTTTCAAGCTTCATTTCCAGCTGGGAGCGCCCTCCCAGGGCTGCATCATTCCCAGGCCGCGTGGGTCCGTCCCTGCGGCATGTATCCCTTTTTATTTCTCGGTCATTAGCTTGCTTTGTTGGGGGCGCCCCTCGGGCTGCATCATCCCCAGGCCGCTCAGGCCAGGCCGAGTAGCGTGTATATCCGTTGCGTTTATTTCCAGCTATGCATTCGCCTATCATGCTTAATTACTTGATGCCTATCCATGGCACCTCTTCTTCTCCATGTCGACCACTTGCACGTTAAAGGGGGGGTACCTGAGCATCGCGACTCAGGGCTCTTACTGGCTCTCCAGCCCTCACCCTCTGGCCTTGTCCACGGCATCGCGACCTGGCATACCAGCGACGGCTGAGACAAGCTCGAGGGCCGGGACCCGAGGACGTAGAGTGCCGGCATCTAACCAAATTTGCAGGAACACATCACAAGATACGGCCCAGTGCCAGGCGCAACCCGCCTAGAGGTAGGGCCCTGTGAGTCCCGTGCCGGCTCACGGGCGCCCAAGTACACCTCACCTGCGCCAACCAGCAAGCTTCTGAGCAACTAACAATCGACTGATAATTACCATGGCAACCCCTTCTTCTTTCTATGATGAGTTCGCAGGATCCCCTGAAGGAATTGCGCTAGCCGAGGCCCTCACGGAGTTCCCTTCATCCTCGTCCGTGCGAACCGCTTGCACGTTAAAGGGGGGGCGCCTGAGCATCGCGACTCAGGGCTCCTACCGGCACTCCAGCCCTCACCCTCTGGCCTTGCCCACGGCATGGCGACCTGGCATACCAGCGACGGCTGAGACCAGCTCGAGGGCCGGGACCCGAGGACGTAGAGCAGAAAGGGGAGCAAAGGCGAGGGAGAAGGGGCGCGCGAAGACCTCGCCAAGCAACTCCGCTCCTGCTGCCGTGCGGACCCGATGATACACCAGGAATAACCCCTGATTAACAAGATAAGTCACCACCCGAAAATACCGGCTACCGTGGCACTACCCCCGCACCTAACACAATTCCGTACTAGCAACGTCGCTCCCCTTTCTCACCGAGCGACGGCTGCTTGGGTGCCAAAGGGGACCTTCTGAGCATCGCGACTCAGGGGCTCTTACCGGACCCCTGGTCGCTCACCTCTTGGCCTTGACCACGGCATCGCAACCTGGCATACCAGCGACGGCTGACGCCGCCTTGGGACTGGGACCTGTCGACGCAGAGCACCAAGCCCTCGCGAGGTTCGAAAGGGATAACTAAACTACGACGGAATTGGCGACTCGCATAGTTCCATAGCAAGAGTTACATATTAACAAAAAGGATCACAGGCACCTTACAAGCCCCCATTGGGCGCAGTGTGATTCCTCGCAGGAAACGGATCCTACGGAATGCTAACTACGTGTGCCCCTGCAAAAGACGCCATCATCAACAGTGGGCCGTCAAGCACCGGCGCCAACCCCATCCAGATCAGAGTCGGCGATGGCCTAGCGAGCCCGCTCTGCTCTGGGAGCGGCGCTGGCTCGTGGGCTCGTAGCTGTCGTCGCTCGTCTCTGGAGTCGCGAAGATCTCGCTGGGGTCGTTGGATCCTCCGGCGCTTCCGTCGCTTGTGGAGCCGTCCAGGGAGCGGTCGGCGGGCCTAGCCCTCACCATGGCAAGGTCCTGGCCGCCTCTCCTGGGGCAGCACTCCAGCCGGCGCCCGTTCGCGTCGAAGACCTTGAAGAACATCACCGAAGCGCCATCATACTCCAGGTGGATCGTGAGGGCGCCCCTTGCTCTGCAACCCCGAGCGATCTCGCCCCAGCCGCGAGTCATGAAGACCTCGCCCGAGGCAATGACCGCGACCTCTGCCTCTGTCGCGGGAGTGCTGTAGTCAGCGTGCTGCAGCCATAGCTCCAGGAGTCTTCCCTGCGGGAAGACGGAGGCGAAGAAGGGAGGAAAGCGAATCCAAGTTCAAGGAGGCATGGCGGCGTGGAGCACGAGCTCGCGGGAGGAGCCCTCGGCGTGGACTCCAAGAGGCACGACCCACACCTTCGTGACCCGTCGGCGCCGGCGACGGTGCTGGCCGCGGGGATCGGCATTGCCCCCTTCAAGGCCCTCGACGTGGGCATACAAGGGAAGCGGGAACCCCGGCGGAGGCCGCTCGTACCAAGGCCTCAACACCACCTGACGGTCTTCCTCGTCCCAGCCGCGAAGGGCAAGCCGCTTCTTTGGCGGGAGCGGATCTGGTCCCTCTCGAGGAGCCTTCCCCTTCTCCGCTGCAGAGAACCGGCGGATCGGAGCCATCACGGCAAGGCGGAGCAAGAATCGGGGCGAAGGAGAAAGCAAGGAGAGATGGACTGGAAGGGCACACGCGGTGCCGTACTTATAGCTGGCGAAGGCCAACCGTTGGCCTCCACGATCGCAGGTAATCATGACACGATTTACATGCAGGGACTTGTCCAATCCGCGCGATCATCGAGGCGTCGTGGGGAAGCGGAGGCGCCCACGTCCAATCAACCGCCACGCGGCGCCCAAGGCCGCAGGCTGTTAGGGCCCGCGGTGCTTCGCCCTTGCCCTTTCGCCTCTCGGCACGGCCAAGTCCGGGAGCACCTTGGGCCCGGGGGCTACTATCGGCGTTCTGGGAACGGGGGTCCCCAGACTTGCCTGCCTGCGGCCTACGGCGTGGCTCGAAAGGGGGCCTAGCACGGCCCATCTTCATCAACACAAGACCCAAGACCCTCGCGAGGGGCCAAGCCTCGCGGGGTGGACGACACGGCACTTCCTCAGGTGCGGCCTCATCAGGCTGGCTCACGAGGAGGCGGAGAGGTCAAGGCGCGGTACCTCATGAGGTGCCCATGACGCAAGCCATGACGATCAAGGGTGCCAGGCGGGCGCCAGCCCGCGCAGGGTCTCCCTTTCCTCTTTGGTGCAAAGGGGGCAAGCGCAGGCGAGAGGATCGAGCAAAGGCATCCATTTTGATGCAACGAGACCAAGACCAGTCCAACGGTGGGAAGGAGGTCATCATAGAGCCTAGAACGGCATCACCACAGGGCCTTTGGCAGGCGAGGACCAACTTTAGTCAGGATAAGTGTACCAGATGTTCCCCTTCAAATTGGCCAATTGTTGGCGCCCTTCCCGCTCAATATTTGGGAAGACGCCCAGAGCCTTTGGCTATAAATAGGACTAGTCACCCCTAGGGTAGGGAGACAGATCGAGAAACCAGTGAGAAAGACTCAGGCAACAGAGAGAGAGAGAGAGAGAGAGAGAGAGAGAGAGAGAGAGAGAGAGAAGGGCGGCTGAACTCCCCTAGCAGTTCATCGTCCGAGCTAAGAACAGACCCTCGCGAGGCTGTTCTTCCTTGTATTGTTCATCATCATCAGCCCAAGAGGCAATCCACCCACCACAAACTAGAGTAGGGTATTACACCACAATGGTGGCCCGAACTAGTATAAACCCTGTGTCTCTTGTGTTGTTCTTTCAGTAGTTAGATCTTTGCGAGACGGAGAGGTAGAGGGCATAATCTCCGCGCGCACCCCAGAGTTCGAACCTTAAGGGTCTGCCGGAACCCGAAATCCTACAAAGCGTCTCTTGATGTGCTTGGTTCTCTTGTGAAATCTGGATTCCTTTGCCAAGGCAATTGCACCAGTATTGTCACAAAAGATTTTCATTGGACCCGATGCACTAGGTATGACACCTAGATCGGATATGAACTCCTTCCTCCAGACTCCTTCGTTTGCTGCTTTCGAAGCAGCTATGTACTCCGCTTCACATGTAGATCCTGCCACGACGCTTTGTTTAGAACTGCACCAACTGACAGCTCCACCGTTTAATGTAAACACGTACCCGGTTTGCGATTTAGAATCGTCCGGATCAGTGTCAAAGCTTGCATCAATGTAACCATTTACGATGAGCTCTTTGTCACCTCCATATACGAGAAACATATCCTTAGTCCTTTTCAGGTATTTCAGGATGTTCTTGACCGTTGTCCAGTGATCCACTCCTGGATTACTTTGGTACCTCCCTGCTAGACTTATAGCAAGACACACATCAGGTCTGGCACACAGCATTGCATACATGATAGAGCCTATGGCTGAAGCATAGGGAACTTCTTTCATCTTTTCTCTATCTTCTGCAGTGGTCGGGCATTGAGTCTTACTCAATTTCACACCTTGTAACACAGGCAAGAATCCTTTCTTTGCTTGATCCATTTTGAACTTCTTCAAAACTTTGTCAAGGTATGTGCTTTGTGAAAGTCCAATTAAGCGTCTTGATCTATCTCTATAGATATTAATGCCTAATATGTAAGCAGCTTCACCGAGGTCTTTCATTGAAAAACTCTTATTCGAGTATCCCTTTATGCTATCCAGAAATTCTATAACATTTCCAATCAGTAATATATCATCTACATATAATATCAGAAATGCTACAGAGGTCCCACTCACTTTCTTGTAAATACAGGCTTCTCCAAAAGTCTGTATAAAACCAAATGCTTTGATCACACTATCAAAGCGTTTATTCCAACTCCGAGAGGCTTGCACCAGTCCATAAATGGATCGTTGGAGCTTGCACACTTTGTTAGCTCCCTTTGGATGGACAAAACCTTTCGGTTGCATCATATACAACTCTTTTTCCAGAAATCCATTCAGGAATAGTTTTGACATCCATCTGCCAAATTTCATAATCATAAAATGCGGCAATTGCTAACATGATTCGGACAGACTTTAGCATCGCTACGGGTGAGAATGTCTCATCGTAGTCAATCCCTTGAACTTGTCGAAAACCTTTTGCGACAAGTTGAGCTTTGTGGACAGTAACATTACCGTCAGCGTCAGTCTTCTTCTTGAAGATCCATTTATTCTCAATTGCTTGCCGATCATTGGGCAAGTCAACCAAAGTCCATACTTTGTTCTCATACATGGATCCCATCTCAGATTTCATGGCTTCAAGCCATTTAGCGGAATCTGGGCTCACCATCGCTTCTTCATAGTTCATAGGTTCACCATGATCTAGTAGCATGACTTCCAGTACAGGATTACCGTACCACTCTGGTGCAGATCTTACTCTGGTTGATCTACAAAGTTCGCTAGTAACCTGATCTGAAGTTTCATGATCATCATCATTAGCTTCCTCGCTAATTGGTGTAGGTGTCACAGAAACCGGTTTCTGTGATGTACTACTTGCCAATAAGGGAGTAGGTACAGTTACCTCATCAAGTTCTACTTTCCTCCCACTCACTTCTTTCGAGAGAAACTCCTTTTCTAGAAAGGATCCATTCTTAGCAACAAATGTTTTGCCTTCGGATATGTGATAGAAGGTGTACCCAACAGTCTCCTCTGGGTATCCTATGAAGACACATTTCTCCTATTTGGGTTCGAGCTTATCAGGTTGAAGCTTTTTCACATAAGCATCGCAGCCCCAAACTTTGAGAAACGACAACTTTGGTTTCTTGCCAAACCATAGTTCATAAGGCGTTGTCTCAACGGATTTTGATGGCGCCCTATTTAACGTGAATGCGGCTATCTCTAAAGCATAACCCCAAAACGATAGCGGTAAATCTATAAGAGACATCATAGATCGCACCATATCAAGTAAAGTACGATTATGACGTTCGAACACACCATTACGCTGTGGTGTTCTGGGTGGCGTGAGTTGCGAAACTATTCCGCATTGTTTCAAATGTAGACCAAACTCGTAACTCAAATATTCTCCTCCACGATCAGATCATAGAAACTTTATTTTCTTGTTACGATGATTTTCAACTTCACTCTGAAATTCTTTGAACTTTTCAAATGTTTCAGACTTATGTTTCATTAAGTAGATATACCCATATCTGCTTAAATCATCTGTGAAGGTGAGAAAATAACGATATCTGCCACGAGCTTCAACATTCATTGGACCACATACATCAGTATGTATGATTTCCAATAAATCTGTTGCTCTCTCCATAGTACCGGAGAACGGCATTTTAGTCATCTTGCCCATGAGGCACGGTTCGCAAGTACCAAGTGATTCATAATCAAGAGGTTCCAAAATTCCATCAGTATGAAGTTTTTTTATGCGCTTTATACCGATATGACCTAAACGGCAGTGCCACAAATAAGTTGCACTATCATTATCAACTCTGCATCTTTTGGCTTCAACATTATGAATATGTGTATCACTACTATCGAGATTCATCAAAAATAGACCACTCTTTAAGGGTGCATGACCATAAAAGATATTATTCATATAAATAGAACAACCATTATTCTCTGATTTAAATGAATAACCGTATCGCATCAAACAAGATCCAGATATAATGTTCATGCTCAACGCTGGCACCAAATAACAATTATTTAGGTCTAATACTAATCCCGATGGTAGATGTAGAGGTAGCGTGCCGACCGCGATCACATCGACTTTGGAACCATTTCCCACGTGCATCGTCACCTCGTCCTTCCCAGTGTTCGCTTAATCCGTAGTCCCTGTTTCGAGTTGCAAATATTAGCAACAGAACCAGTATCAAATACCCAGGTGCTACTGCGAGCTCTAGTAAGGTACACATCAATAAAATGTATATCACATATACCTTTGTTCACCTTGCCATCCTTCTTATCCGCCAAATACTTGGGGTAGTTTCGCTTCCAGTGACCAGTCTGCTTGCAATAGAAGCACTCAGTTTCAGGCTTAGGTCCAGATTTGGGTTTCTTCTCCTGAGCAGCAATTTGCTTGTTGTTCTTCTTGAAGTTCCCCTTCTTCTTCCCTTTGCCCTTTTTCTTGAAACTAGTGGTCTTGTTGACCATCAACACTTGATGCTCCTTTTTGATTTCTACCTCCGCAGCCTTTAGCATTGCGAAGAGCTCAGGAATTGTTTTGTCCATCCCTTGCATATTATAGTTCATCACGAAGCTCTTGTAGCTTGGTGGCAATGATTGGAGAATTCTGTCAATGACGCAATCATCCGGAAGATTAACTCCCAGTTGAATCAAGTGATTATTATACCCAGACATTTTGAGTATATGCTGACTGACAGAACTGCTCTCCTCCATCTTGCAGCTATAGAACTTATTGGAGACTTCATATCTCTCAATCCGGGCATTTGCTTGAAATGTTAACTTCAACTCCTGGAACAACTCATATGCTCCATGACGTTCAAAACGTCGTTGAAGACCCGGTTCTAAGCCGTAAAGCATGGCACATTGAACTATCGAGTAGTCATGAGCTTTGCTCTGCCAGACGTTCTTAACGTTGTCAGTTGCATCAGCAGCAGGCCTGGCACCCAGCGGTGCTTCCAGGACGTAATTCTTCTGTGCAGCAATGAGGATAATCCTCAAGTTACGGACCCAGTTCGTGTAATTGCTACCATCATCTTTCAACTTTGCTTTCTCAAGGAACGCATTAAAATTCAACGGAACAACAGCACGGGCCATCTATCTGCAATCAAACATAAACAAGCAAGATACTATCAGGTACTAAGTACATGATAAATTTAAGTTCAATTAATCATATTACTTAAGAACTCCCACTTAGAAAGACATCTCTCTAATCCTCTAAATCAACTAAACCATAACCGATCATCACGTGAAATGGAGTAGCTTTCAATGGTGAACATCACTATGTTGATCATATCTACTATATGATTCACGCTCGACCTTTCGGTCTCAGTGTTCCGAGGCCATATCTGCATATGCTAGGCTTGTCAAGTTTAACCTGAGTATTCTGCGTGTGCAAAACTAACTTGCACCCGTTGTAGATGGACGTAGAGCTTATCATACCCGATCATCACGTGGTGTCTGGGCACGACGAACTTTGGCAATGGTGCATACTCAGGGAGAACACTTTTATCTTGAAATTTAGTGAGAGATCATCTTATAATGCTACCGTCAATCAAAGCAAGATAAGATGCATAAAAGATAAACATCACATGCAATCAATATAAGTGATATGATATGGCCATCATCATCTTGTGCTTGCGATCTCCATCTCCGAAGCACCGTTATTATCACCATCGTCACCGGCGCGACACCTTGATCTCCATCGTAGCATCGTGTTGTCTCTCCAAACTTATGCTTCTACGACTATCGCTACCGCTTAGTGATAAAGTAAAGCATTACAGGGCGATTGCATTGCATACAATAAAGCGACAACCATATGGCTCCTGCCAGTTGCCGATAACTCGGTTACAAAACATGATCATCTCATACAATAAAATTTAGCATCATGTCTTGACCATATCACATCACAACATGCCCTGCAAAAACAAGTTAGACGTCCTCTACTTTGTTGTTGCAAGTTTTACATGGCTGCTACGGGCTTAGCAAGAACCAATCTTACCTACGCATCAAAACCACAATGATAGTTTGTCAAGTTGGTGTTGTTTTAACCTTCACAAGGATCGGGCGTAGCCACACTTGGTTCAACTAAAGTTGGAGAAACTGACACCCGCCAGTCACCTGTGTGCAAAGCACGTCGGTAGAACCAGTCTCGCGTAAGCGTATGGTAATGTCGGTCCGGGCCGCTTCATCCAACAATACCGCCGAACCAAAGTATGACATGCTGGTAAGCAGTATGACTTGTATCGCCCACAACTCATTTGTGTTCTACTCGTGCATATAACATCAACACATAAAACCTAGGCTCGGATGCCACTGTTGGGGAACGTAGTAATTTCAAAATTTTCCTACGCACACGCAAGATCATGGTGATGCATAGCAACGAGAGGGGAGAGTGTTGTCCACGTACCCTCGTAGACCGAAAGCGGAAGTGTTATAACAACACGGTTGATGTAGTCGTACGTCTTCACGGCCCGACCGATCAAGCACCGAAACTACGGCACCTCCGAGTTCTTGCACACGTTCATCTCGATGACGATCCCCGGACTCCGATCCAGCAATGTGCCGGGGATGAGTTCCGTCAGCACGACGGCGTGGTGACGATCTTGATGTTGTACTGTCGCAGGGCTTCGCCTAAGCACCGCTACAATATTATCGAGGATTATGGTGGAGGGGGGCACCACACACGGCTAATAGATCTCAAGGATCAATTGTTGTGTCTAGAGGTGCCCCCCTACCCCTGTATATAAAGGAGCAAGGGGGGAGGCCGGCTGGCCCTTGCAGGGCGCGCCAGGAGGAGGAGTCCTCCTCCTAGTAGGAGTAGGACTCCCCTCTTTCCTACTCCTACTAGGAGGAGGAAAGGAAGGGGGAGAGGGAGAAGGAAAGGGGGGCGCCGCCCCCCTCTCCTAGTCCAATTCGGACCAGAGGGGGAGGGGGCGCGCGGCCCACCCTGGCCGCCCCTCTCTCTCTCCACTAAGGCCCATAAGGCCCATTACTTCTCCCGGGGGGTTCTGGTAACCCTTCGGCACTCCGGTTTTCTCTGAAATCACCCGGAACACTTCCGGTGTCCGAATATAGTCGTCCAATATATCAATCTTTATGTCTCGACCATTTCGAGACTCCTCGTCATGTCCATGATCACATCTGGGACTCCGAGTAATCTTTGGTACATCAAAACATATAAACTCATAATGAAACTGTCATCGTAACGTTAAGCGTGCGGACCCTACGGGTTCGAGAACAATGTAGACATGACCGAGACACGTCTCCGATCAATAACCAATAGCGGAACCTGGATGCTCATATTGGCTCCTACATATTCTATGAAGATCTTTATCGGTCAGACCGCATAACAACATACGTTGTTCCCTTTGTCATCGGTATGTTACTTGCCCGAGATTCAATCGTCGGTATCTCAATACCTAGTTCAATCTCGTTACCGGCAAGTCTCTTTACTCGTTCCGTAATACATCATCTTGCAACTAACTCATTAGTTGCATTGCTTGCAAGGCTTAAGTGATGTGCATTACCGAGAGGTCCTAGAGATACCTCTCCGACAATCGGAGTGACAAATCCTAATCTCGAAATACGCCAACCCAACATGTACCTTCGGAGACACCTGTAGAGCTCCTTTATAATCACCAGTTATGTTGTGACGTTTGGTAGCACACAAAGTGTTCCGCCGGCAAACGGGAGTTTCATAATCTCATAGTCATAGGAACATGTATAAGTCATGAAGAAAGCAATAGCAACATACTAAACGATCAGGTGCTAAGCTAATGGAGTGGGTCATGTCAATCACATCATTCTCCTAATGATGTGATCCCGTTTAATCAAATGACAACACATGTCTATGGTTAGGAAACATAACCATCTTTGATTAACGAGCTAGTAGAGGCATACTAGTGACAATATGTTTGTCTATGTATTCACACAAGTATTATGTTTCTGATTAATACAATTCTAGCATGAATAATAAACATTTATCATGATATAAGGAAATAAATAATAACTTTATTATTGCCTCTAGGGCATATTTCCTTCACTATCTTCTTTCCTTGGCGCGCCATAGAAACCCGTAAATCTCCATTCTGGAGTAGACAAATCAGCTTTCTGGACCATAACATCAATGTGTCCAGAACTGTAGTTTTTAACTCGACCTTCACGTCACTTGACCAGAACAAACCAATTCCGCCGCTAAGTCCTGCACTATCCACCGCAAAGGATCCCGCAAAGCCAAGACATTGTTGCAGAGTCTCTACTCTTCTAACCCTGATCTTCGTCTCCGAAACAAAGAGCAAGGTGGGCCCTTCTTGCTTCGTTAATTTCCAAAGCTCTCAAACTGCCTCAGGGTTCCCAAGCCCCCGGCAGTTCCAACTCAGGCATTTCATGGCTCCTGGAAGGGCTGACCAGCAACCACTGCCGAATTTTCAGAGGATGGGGGAGTAGGCTTCTTCTTCTTTGGTTCTGGTTCCTTAACTCTCAAGCCGGCACCCCCATCTCCATCTGTGCCACCCGAGCCAGCAATTCTCTAAGCTGTAAACACCACCATATCAGTAGGAGCTCCATCTGGAATTGTCATATTTGCAGGACTTGGTAGAGCCAGAGGGTCAACCCTACGATAAACTTTTTGATTCTGCGGTCCTCCCTTTCTCTTATAAGTTGATTTCTTCTTTGGGGAATTGACCTCCTCTCCCCTTGAGGCTTGCTACGAGGCTGCATCTTTCCTACTAGTTGCAGAGTTTTGAGTTTCCTTAGACGAGCCATCACCTGAGCCAGCTCCCTTCATGTCCTCCGGTGCCCGCAATCTTGTGTTAAAAGGCAAATCTTCGTTCTCGTCACGGGTGCCCGGAGTGGGACATAATAGATCAGAGTGGCCAAGACGGCCACACGAGAAACAAAAATTCGGGACGTGTTCATATTGAATGGCATACCAGTCCCTAGACTCCCTCTTTGCTGAATCAATCAAAATCCATCGCCTCAAGGGTTTACTGACATCAATCATCACCCTAGCTCTCAGATATCCTCCCACAAGATCAAAGTGGACAGACGTTGCATTGGGATCTATCTATTTAGCAACCTCTTTCCCCCACCGATCATTCTGCAAGTTGAAGGGCAGGTTTGGAACCCTAGCCCACAACTGAAGTTTGTCAAACTTTAGTTCCGACGGCCTCATGCATGCATCAAAATCCGCTAGAATTACTGCATGCTGCTCACATGCCACGGCGATCCTTCTCGCACATGATCACAATCACGGCGATTCGCGAAGTCCGCCACAAAGGTGTTCTCGCCCACCGGCCTGAAGAATAAACCCCTAGGGTTTCCCCACGCCAGCCTCAACGCATTAGCAATGGTTTGGATGTGTAAAATCTTTCGGTGTAGAACCTTGCCAGTGACTGACCACTTCTGCGGGACTCCCTCCTCGAGATCATCAACCACCAGAGGCGTGGCTTCTTCCTCGGTGAGATCCAGCTTTCCCATGGCCTCCTCCATCCACGCCCTCGCCGCCCTGGGGGAGTGCGTCCCCCTCGAGCTTCTGCTTGGATCTGTAGACGTCGCCATCTCCCAGACCAAAGATTGTAGCGGCCCGCCGACAAGGTGTCAGCGAGCGCCGCCGTCTCTCCACCGAAACCCTAATTGCCTCTCGTGGGGGCTCCTAGTTTTTCGGGGAACACTTTCTTCAACAATATTGTGTATCCTTGCTGGTTTACCAGTTGGCAACCAGCGCAAATCTCTCCCTTCCTCTTAGGTTTGTATTTGTAACTTTGTTTTTGTCCAACTTTAATATAGCATCCTGCTGTCTTTATAAGTAAATAAAAATAGAAATAAAATGACAGGTAAATCATCACCATTACATACAAAAGATTTGTGTCTGTATTGCAAGTTTGCAACACACAAACAATTATATCTAGCCAAACAATATAATACTATGATACGACTCTCCATAAACAAGCGCTAGGCGCACACGTGGACACACACAGCATATAACATACACACACATCGTTCTTATTCAAACGGAGGCGAAACCAAAGGCGCCGTGGAAGGATCACTTCACTCCACTCCGTGTGGCATCAAACCAATATGATGCTGCTGCGATGCCACTTATTCTAGTGAGGAGTGGAGCGAGCGCCCCCTGCCCATCATAGCTCGAGGAACACAAACTCCTCGACGGCCGGAATCGCCCCGATCTTCTCGAGCGTCTTCTTGTCCGGCTCCTCGTCCACGCCGATGGCCATGATCGCCTGCTTGCCACGGGAGGTGCGGCCGACGCTCATGAAGCTGACGTTCACGTTCCTCTGCCCGAGGATGTTTCCGACCTTGCCGATCATCCCGGGCTGGTCGATCTGCCGGCACAGGATCAGGTTCCCCTCCAGGCTGACGTCGACCTCGTAGGGCCCGACGACGGTCAGGTGAGGCACGCCGTACTTGACCCTGCCGACCACGACGATGTCCCCGCCGTCGCTGATCGCCCCGGCGAACTTGGACTGCACGTGCGAGAGGCGTACCTGGATGGACTCCAGCGGCGCCTCGGCGGCGGCGTTGTCATGGGAGACCCGCTCCTCGGCGATGCGCAGGCCCCGCTGCTTGGCCGTGTAGTCCGCGTTCACGAGGTTGACGAAGGTGCTGGACACGGGCTCCACGATGCCCTTGGTGACCATCGCCCGGAGGAGCCTCGTGTCGAGGTCGTCGGGATCCCTGGCTGAGGTGTACACCACCTTGACGCCCTTGATGCCGCTCTCCCCGGCGACGAGCTGTACTGCCAGCCTCCCCAGCTTCTCCGCCAGGGAAACATACGGAGCTAGCTCTGACAAGACCTGCAAAGGGAAGAAACAGAGTCAGAAGAACGATTTGCCCCCATAATCACAGTCTATCACTGACATCTCAAGAAGCTTCGTGCGTACCTCTGCTGGGACCATGGGAGCATTCACAGCGGTCGCTGCGAGTTCACCCCTCAGTGCGCCGCCGACGGCTTCGGCAATTTCGATGGCGACGCCTTCCTGCAATGCGGTAAGTTCAGTTGCGTTGGTACCTCAGAAAGAACATTTATTGTACTAGTCAAGAAGCAGACCTGCGCCTCCACTGTGCTTGCTCCGAGATGGGGCGTGACAGTGACATTCTCATGAAGAACCAGCTTGCTGTCCTTCGCCGGGGGCTCCACTGTGAAGACATCAAGAGCTGCCTGATCCAGATTGGCAAACAAAACCTCCACCTTTCAGAGAGATCTCCACACCGGTGAGCTAGAAGAAAGCTGAGAAGAGGAAGCTTCGAATCACCTGAGCAACTTTGCCGGAGTCCAGTGCCCTGACCAGAGCATCTTCATCGATCACGCCGCCCCTGGCCACATTGATGATCCGAACACCGGTCTTCATCTTTCCGAAGGATTCGTCGTTGAAGACCTTGGAGGTCGCCGGGGTGAGCGGCATATGGAGGGAGATGAAGTCAGCCTTGGCGATGGCCTCCTCAAAGGACACCAGCTCTGCTCCAATGGCGCGGGCCTTATCGGCCGGAGCATAGGGGTCATGAGCGATCACATGCATCCCTAGCCCTTTCGCTCGCCTTGCTACCTCCGAGCCAACCTTTCCAAAGCCCATAATGGCAAGAGTCTTTCCAACTAGGGAAACTCCAACATACTTGGCTCTTTGCCATTTGCCTGTGGGAAATTAGTTCAATACTTTTATTAGTAAGAATGAACTAGTTCACTTGCATCACCTGTGGAAGTTTTTGCTTTTGTATTCCGTGGTTAAAAGTTACTCCCATCGTCCCGAATTACTTGTCCCTCGAACAGATGATCTTTTTCTTTTCGAGATGCTCAAACAAATGATCTAGCACTAAAATACATACAGATACATCCGTTTGAGCGGCAAGTAATTCCAGACGAAGGAAGTATTTAGCTGTAAAGTTTATGCGACAATGTAAACATGGAAGATAAAAATACAATCGATTTGACACAGCCAGACTGGAAACGCTGCTAATTGTGAAGAACCCACATCCGGGAGCGTTAGCAACAGAATTTTCCTACACTCTGTTACACCCTCCCTTGGGGGACCCAGTTGTTAAGTGGCGAGGTGAATTCATCGTTAAAACTTTATGGTAAAAAAACTGAAAATACCTACTACTGGATAGTTAGATAGGATCATATAGCAATTTTTGCAGGCAAAACAAAGGCAGCCTACATCCATCGAATTTCTGCCTTGACAGTGCTTTTGTTTGGCTTCATAAGTGCCAGAAAGCAACAAGTTCCAAAATATCAGAGACCGATTTTGCCTCTACATGTAGCACTAAATTTTTGCCACATAGCAGATCAAAATGCTAAAGTTGAACAGGGATCATATTCCCCACTAAACTGAGGTATCATGCTTGGCACCCATCAAATTTTATGTTTCATATTGCCAAAATAGTTTTGCACAGATTCCTCAATACGAAAAAGGCATCATCCTGCTGAATTTGCAACTGCTTATCACAAGAAAAGTAAAGCCCAACGGAAGTGGTCCAGAGATTCTAAAATTATACTCCACTTTCGTTGCTGGAGTACTAAATAGCAACCATGACATTCAATAGTTTTCATACATAAGTATTCACCTTAGTACGCTTCAGTGTGTGATTACACTTAGATTCGCAAAGATATTGAAAGCATAACTTCTAAGTACTATCTGAACTAACCCCAGAAAGCAAAGACTCCTCACCCACAGCTCTGATGCACCCCTTTTGGCTACACTGGTAAGCTGTCATGATCTTCAAACAGACTTCAGAGACACACAAAAGATGCAATATACTGTACTCAATCAATCACCCATGGCAATCAAAATTTCATCTGAAAGCTCTTGCCAAACACATTGTTCATTTTCCGCTGTAACAGTTTAGAATACTGATACACCCCTAATCTCTAATTCTATTGGTCCACTTTAGTTACCCCGTAAAATCCTTAAGTAAATCTCCGCGTGTCTAGCATTACTTGGTGCATGCAGCTATTACAACGCGATTAAAAGGAAATCAAACTAGAGATTAATGCTCTCCTGGAGTCGCCCTGAAAATTGACCTGCTAATGAAGCATTTTTTATGTTCACAAGTCAAAGGCTGATTTTTCGGAGAAAACCCACCCTGAAAATCGCCGGCTCAATCATTGTTGCTTGCTGTGGCTAGTAAAGCGAAGAGCAGAATATAATCCCGAAGCAAGCACACGAGCAAACCTCAATAGATCATACGTGCTACTAAG
Source organism: Aegilops umbellulata (assembly GCA_032464435.1). Taxonomy (NCBI): domain Eukaryota; kingdom Viridiplantae; phylum Streptophyta; class Magnoliopsida; order Poales; family Poaceae; genus Aegilops; species Aegilops umbellulata. The sequence continues at coordinate 363,830,869 of CP136054.1, read as the reverse complement.
CACAAGCCCTTTTGTGTGGTTATTACTTGACTGATCACTACCCTTATATCAGAAACAACAAATCTAATTTCCACTGTATCAGCTGCCAGAAAAGGAGAGAAGGCAGCAAGGGACAATTATTTCATGGATCAAGACACGTAGCCTGTGGTCACGACGGCTTCTTTGGTGGTGCTAGCCTAGAAAAATGCGGGCCCTAGCGACGTGACGGTGTTCATAGGACGCAATAATTTAGCATAGGCTCCAATAGAGAGATTCAATCGCCGTCAAGCAGAATTTACTTTTGAGCTTTTGTGGGTATGCCGCTTCATCCACCTCCGCTTTGGCCGCTGGCTAATACCGTCTTTGATACAACAACCGTTGCTTTCTACTACTAGCATTGATCCTAAGTATTGAAAGGTGTCCGTCTTAGACACAACATGTCCATGTAAAGTCTAAATTTACCTCTCTCTGGCACCTAACACCACTAAAGTGACACCACCAAATTGGAAATTTAATCACGTGTTCCTATTCTGAGGAGGAGTGAGCGCCAAAGATTATTTGTGGTATTAATCTGCCGCCCTCCTTCAGAATCGGACGTCGATGTCAAAAATAGTACTGAAATCTGGAACAATGGCAACTAAAACGGACGTAACTAACCACCATCACAAATGAAGCGATCAGTCACTCACCGGCCTTGAGCGCGGCGTCCGCCTGCGAGACGTTGCGGGCCATGCAGGCGAGCAGCGCGATGCCGTGCTCCGCCGCGGCGACGGTGTTGGCGGTGGGGGCGTTCACGACGAGGCACCCCGCCTCGGTCGCCGCCTGCAGGTCGACGTTGTCTATCCCGACGCCGGCCCGGCCGACCACCCGCAGCCGCCCGCGCCCCGCCTCCAGCACCTCCCTCGTCACCTTGGTGCCGCTCCGCACGATGAGCGCGTCGAACTGCGCCACCTTGGCCAGGAGCTCGGCGGGGGACATGCCGTACGCGCACTCCACGTCGGCGAACTGACGCAGCACGTCCAGCCCGGCCTCGCCCAGCTTCTCCGCCACCAGGACCGCCGGCTTCGCCCGCGGCGCCGAGTCCGATACAGAGCGCGAGATCCGGCGCTTCGGCTCCGAAGAGGTCACCGGCACAGTGGCCGCCGGCGACGACAGGATCGCGGTCCGGGCGCGGAGAGCGCCGCAGCGCGCGAACGGGATCGAGGGCGCGGTGATGCGGGCCGGCGCTCTCGTGAAGGTCCGGCTCGCGCCCCCGTGCGGGCTCGAGAGGAGGGCGCGTGAGGCGGACATGTTCAATCAGGCCCGTGCCTCACGCCGGTGATATCTGGTTATCGGAAGAGAGGGAGGCGGAGGAACAAGACTGGTCTTTTCTCTGTTGAGGCAAAGTAGGAGGAGCAAGGATTGGTGGGTTAACGCGAGGGTACGGGGAAGTTGGTGGAGGTTATTTTGGGGAAATTAATTTTGACGGGTGGATGGGACCGGAAATTATTGCTTGGGGGCCCTGGAAATGCAATACATGGATTAAGACCCGAGAGGAACACACCAGGAAACAAAGCTCAAAAGTGGAGAAGTACCGCCAAAGCAAAGCCCTCTACAACACAGATGACTCCAGATTGTATAAAGAGTAAAATGCACTGGCAGTCACTGAACTTGCGAAGAGCGCTCACTTTGGTCACTGTACTTAGAAATACGGTCAATACGGTCACCCAATACGACAAGACGTGATTGTACGGTCACTGTTCATCGTATGCCACCCGTCGCCGCTCGGTTTGACCACGTGTTGACCAATCCTAGACGCCAGCTGGCATTAAGCAGGCGGTACCGTGGTGTTTTTGCAGAATCCCCCCTGGTTCGCTGTGCTTTAGCCGAAATCGCCTTGCCTGTTCGGCTTCGATCATAACGAGGGGAGGAGGAGGAGAGCAGAGGAGGCGATCGTCGGCGGCAGCGCACCATCTCTGGTCATCGAGATCGCGGAAGGGCCGGAGTTGCCGCGGAGGTGCGCCGCATTTTTGTCGCTGCCGGAGGGGCGCCGCATCCTCCTCAGGATGGCCCCTGTTCGTCGACCAGATGGAGCTCCTCCACCTTTGTATGGTAAGCCCCACTCCACTTACATCCGCCATGATTGGTGCTTGCAGTCTGTGATTGCGCGATTTAGGGTTTCGCATTGTGCACATGGAGATGTAGGTGGCCAATTTTGCCCGCAAGATTTCACAAGATTTAAGCTAGGGTTTTTTCTTGACAAATTGGGGGTTTTCGGTGTATGGTTTTTTCCTGAGAAATTGGGGGCTAAGTGTTTGCTTGGAGGTCATTATGATGCAATTGTAGGCCTTTTAGATGTTTGAACATACGGTTAGGGTTTTAGGTTAGGAAAGGTGGTTCCTTGTAATATATGTTGACAGAATTGTGCTCTGTTTTCATCTTTGTAGGACCACGCAGCAGGAAATTTTCAGTTCAATTTAACCATGGTGGATATTTCCTTGGCAAAGGTAGCAACCGTTCTTATGTCAATGGGCATGTGTTGTGGTATGATGATCTGGATACAGTGACATGGTCCCCAATCATGGTTGAGCACCTAGTTGAGGAGATTGGTTGGGAGATGGCAGGAAGGCTCAAGGTGTACTACTGCATTCCAATCCTAACCTTGCAGAAGAATGGCTTGAGAGAAATAAGAGGAGATGGAGACACAGACCAGATGATAACATTTGTTGATCTTGGCCACCACTCATTCAGTCTCTACTTAGACCATGAAGACAGTCTGAATTCAAACAATGATGATGATGATGTGGTCAATTTCCCAAGAGTGCAGCTACCTCCAGTGTTTAGTCCTTCTAAGACAAGAGTTGATGAGGCAGAAAGTACTGAGGCTGTAAATGCAGAGACAGATGTTGATGTGCCTGAAGGTGAAGCAATCCCAATACAAGTTGTGTATCCAGAGAGCTCAGATGTTAATGTGGGCAATTATGTGTTTGCAAGGAGGAATTGTTCTTCTGTTGAGCAGGATGAAAATGTTATGGCTCCAGATGTAGTGCTGGAGTCAAAACAACAAGGAAGTGATGAAGCTGGATCATCAAGAGTATGCAAAAGGAAAACCAGACAGAAATGCAGTTCTGAATTCCTGGAAGATGCTGATACTGACTCAGATGACTCTGACTTTGATCCTGGAGCCATAGTGGATAGTGACTATGACATAAGTGATGGTGATGACGATTTGTTTGCTGATAATGTAGATATGGATGAGCCTGTGGAGACAGAGAAGAAGAAAGAAGACAAAGGGAAGCAAAAGGTTCAAAAGGGAAAAGAAGCTGTGAAAGGAAATGAGAAAGATGCAGATAAAGCACCAGCATATGATCATGAAGATGAGTTCTATGAATCAGAGGGTGATGACTTGTGGGCACCAGATTCTGATGATGAAGAGGTATTCATGAAGTTCAAGGCTTTTAGACCAGAGGATCTTCATTGTCCCAAGTTTCATGTTGGTCAAGTTTTCCAAACTGTTGAGCTCTTGAGGAAAGCCATCAAGGAGTACTGCTGCAAAAACAGGGTAGATGTGAAGTTGCCAGTCAATGATAAGAAAAGAGTGAAGGCAACATGTGATGAGGACTGTACTTGGTATCTTTGGGCTTCATATGATAGCAGGACCAAGTGTTTCATGGTCAAGAAATATGTGGATGAGCACACTTGTACCAAGAAGTGGAAGATCAAGGCTTTCACAGCACCATTTCTAGCACAGAAGTATCTTGAGAGCTTTAGAGCTGACCAAGACATGAATTTGAGGAACTTTTCTAGAGTTGTCCAAAAGGAGTGGCATATGACCCCAACTAGGACCAAGTTACAAAGAGCTAGGAGGCTAGCAATGAAAATAATTTATGGTGATGAAGAAGGCCAATACAAGATGCTCTGGGACTATGGTAATGAGTTGAGAAGAAGTAACCCTGGGACCTCATTCTTTGTTGCACTAGATAGTAAAGCAAGGTTTAATAAAGCCTATATGTGTCTAGATGCATGCAAAAGAGGGTTCTTGCAAGGATGTAGGCCTATGATATTCCTTGATGGCTGTCATATCAAGACAAGGTACAGAGGACAGCTACTCACTGCTGTTGGGATAGACCCAAATGATTGTATTTTTCCAATTTCAGTAGCTGTAGTTGAAGTGGAAGACAAGCCTAATTGGTGTTGGTTCCTTGAAAGACTAAAGAATGATCTTGCTATCTTTAATACTGCTCCATGGACCATTATGTCAGACAAACAAAAGGTAAACAACATCAATTGTAATATAAGTAGTACTCCATATTTAGTAGTCCATGCTTATGTTTATCTTTTGTTATTATAGGGCCTTATCAATGCTGTGGATGAGTTATTTCCAGAGTCAGAACACAGGTTCTGTGTCAGACACATGTGGCAGAACTTTCAGCAACAATTCAAAGGGGATGTTCTTAAGAATCAACTTTGGAAGATAGCAAGAAGTACCACCTCTGTCAAGTATGAGCAGTACATGGTTGAGATGAAGGATCTCAGCTTGGATGCTTACAAGTGGTTGCATGAGTTGGAACCATACACATGGGTTAGAGCATTTCAAAGTGATCTTCCCAAGTGTGACATATTGCTCAACAATAACTGTGAAGTTTTTAACAAGTGAGAAGCCAATTAACTTGCTATGTGCATGTTCTTACTTCAATGTTTCACACTTAACTCAGTCATGTCTTATACTTGTAGGTACATACTAGATGCTAGAGAGCTACCTATACTTTCTATGCTAGAAAGGATCAAAGGCCAACTGATGCAGAGGCACTACAGCAAGCAGCTTGAGGCAGAGAAGATGAAAGGAAATATTTGTCCAAAGATCAAGAAAAAGGTGGAGAAGCTAACTGAGTGGGCAAACCTGTGCTATGTGGAGGGAGCTGGAGATGGGGTGTTCCAGGTAGGTGAGAGGGGTGTGAACTTCCTTGTGGACTGGCACACCAATGAGTGTAGCTGTAAGAGGTGGCAGAAGAGTGGCACACCTTGTGTACATGCCATAGCATGTGCTAGACATGAAAGAGTTGACCCTCTTTCATTGGTGAATCAATGCTATTCTGTGAACATGTTCAAAATGGCATACAAGAACATAATCTATCCATGTAGAGACATGACAGAATGGGAGAAGATGAATGGGCCACCAGTTCTGCCACCATTATACACCAAGCAAGTAGGCAGGCCATGCAAAAGCAGAAGAAAAGCACCAGGTGAAGTAATTTGTAGTAATGGTGGCAAGAAAATGTCTAGGCATGGTGTCATCATGCACTGCAACTACTGTGGAGAGCCAGATCACAACATTAAAGGATGCAAGTACCTGAAGGCAGGAGTACCTCCTCCAAATATGCAAGCACCATCAGCAGCACAAGCAAATCATGAAGCACAAGAAAATCATGAAGCACCTCCAGTAAATAATGAAGCACCTCAAGAAGATGAAGACCCTGTCATTACTCAGGTATGTTTTTGCAGAACATGTTCCAGTTTTGTCATACAACACCATAAGCAAATCATGGATCACTTAAATGTTGCTTCATTTTGAGCAGGAACACAACCCTGCAGAAAATCCTATCATAGAAGATCTCATGGTTGATCAAATGATAGAAAGGGTAAGTTTTTTCATACATGATCTCATATATTTTGCCAAGCCTACTTTCATTGTGTGATCATTTCTACAAATGTTGTGTCATGCAGAGGCCAGTGCCAAGAGTGATTGCACAAGGACCTATTCCAGAGTCAACATTCCTTTCTGCTGCTCAGTTGTTGATCAATCAAAACCAAGGGAGCACAAGCACCATTCAGCAAGGAGAGATGGCCAAGAAGTTACTTGCATTAAAAAAGCAGAGAGACAAGGAGTTAGAAGACAAGAAAAATGCTATTCTTGCAGCAAGGAGAGAAGAACAGGAAAAGAAGGCTGAAGAAGCTGCCAGGAAGAGACATCTGCAAGAGGAGAAGAAAACAGCAGAGGCAGAGAGGAAGAGACAGGCAACAGCTCTGAACAGAGAGAAGAAGAAAGAAGAAGCAGCAATAAAAAAGCAGGCTCAAGCAGAGACAAGGCAGATTCTTTTGGAGGTTAAGAAAACTGTAGCTGCTGAGAACAAAGCAAAGAAGGAGGCTGAGAAGAAGGCTAAAAAAGAACAAGAAGCTGCCAAGAAGCTAGCAGAGAAAGAGGCTGCTGCAGCAAAAAGAAGAGCAGATAAGAAAGCAGAGAAGGAGGCAGCTGCAGCACAAAGAAAGGAAGAAATGAGGCTGATATCTATTGCAATGGGTAAAAGCCAGGATGATGATTCACAACAGCAAGAAGATGGTCAGCCAAGGAATGCCAGCAGAACATCCATGTTTGATATCTTCAGGTGATCAGACAGTGGACCAGCCATGTAGTATGCAAGCATCTCATTTTGCCCAATCCATGTAGTTTACAATCAGTGGTAATGTAGGAAAATGTTGCAATTGATCCATAATGATGTAGGCACATGAGTATGGATCAATTGTTGCTCATTTTGTAACCAGTTCTACAAGATACTTCTTTGCCCTACTTATGACTATGCTTAATGAACAAGAGTTACTCTTATAACATTTGTCATCTTCAACTTGCAGCAGTTCTATAGTTTTTTTGCATGCAAAATTAACAGGAAAATGGTCTAGAAGCATCAACTAGCTTTGCAATGCACACACACGACAAATATGACAATGGTCAAATTGTACTCAGAGTAAAATGTGCCCAAAATGACAGCATCATCAACTAGCTTTGCAATGCACACACACAAGGCAAATATAACATAAAAATGATATCTTCATAACACACCAGGATGATCCATTAACTTCATTTGCAATACAACATTGTCACTTGCATTACATATTGCAAAAGCATCAGATACAATGCAAAAGATTGACACTTGACACTAACAGCACCACCACATAGTACCAGTTCATCTCCTAACATACCAATAGTGAAATAGCTACTGCAAACACTGCATCAACTACATATTGCATCACTCTTGCATCCACTCCATCACTTCTTCAGCATAGAAATAGCTACTAGCACTGCAACTACAATGAGTGATGCCAACAGTGCCTTCATCATCACCAATATTTCAATGCCTAATCCTACGAGTGCTTGTGCTTGCTGATTGCTCATTTCACCTGCAACTCTTCCATGATGTCCATCTTCAAAGCCTGGAAGATCAACTGCACCTACACCTGCACCTCCACATGCATATCTTCGATTCCTTGCTCGAATCAGCTCTTCCCTCTTATCCTCTGCAGCTCCTAATGCATCTACGGCTTCATTGCCAACGAGAAACTGGTTATCCACCAAATATGCAACGTATTCCAACTCCCAATGCCAGAAATGGTCCTGAAGATCAAATGAAAAGAACAAACGCCAGAAATCACCATTACAAGTTTCCCAAAATTCGACCAAAATGAAGAACTAGGGATTCACTCCACTTACACCAACAGGACACCTGTAGAAGACCCAGCCCTCGTGCTTCTCCGTGTTCGACAGATAGAACTTCACACGAGTGCGGCAAGAAGGGCACCTGATGAGCGGCACCACCATCGAACGCCCGCCAATCGATGACCTGACCGAGCTTGTCGACATGGCGGAGTGAAGCAACGGGCGGTGGCAAGCGGCAGGGAGAGGCCGCCGGCAAGTAGCACGGAAGAGGGCGGCGGCAACAGCAGGGAGAGGGCGGCGTCGTCGGCGGCAGAGTGGGGAATTTGGGAGAGGGCGGCGGCGTCGCCAGCAGTGGGGATTTAGGGATTACGCTACAGAGTGGGATATTTCAGGGGGGCTGGATGGATAATTACATCCCCCGGCGTAATTTTCAGAAACAACCCTGAGAGTGCCGACGTGGACGGGCACTGACTGGTCAAACCGAGCGGCGACGGGTGGCATACGATGAACAGTGACCGTACAATCACGTCTTGTCGTATTGGGTGACCGTATTGGCCGTATTTCTAAGTACAGTGACCAAAGTGAGCGCTCTTCGCGAGTTCAGTGACTGCCAGTGCATTTTACTCTTGTATAAACCTCCATCATCCACGTGCCAGGGATCACCTGGGAAACAACGCGTCGTCCTAGTCGAAGTCGGAAGACGGCAGGCCGCTCTGCCCCGAGTGCGATGAACGCGGTGAACTCGATCCACATGGATGAGCATGCCGTATCGTGTTGCTCTGGGTGGCCGTGCCACCCGACGGTCGGGCGGCAAGAAGCCATGCATCTCCTCCACCCTTCCAGCGCCGCGCGGCAGCACCCACAGCATGTGCTTGGTGGGGATGTGGGCGACATCCCATGCCCAGAGCCAGCAGACAAAAGTCTTGGCGTGGCCCCGCTCGAGTGTTCTGTCGAGGCAGTCCACGCGCATTTGTCGTGAAGGATCTCTTCTACGCCTTCCAGGGACCAGTACTGCATCGGCACCTTCTCGATGACGACCCTGGCGTGGAGGTTGAAGTTGCCGAAGCCCGCATGGTCATGCTCATGCCACGACGCAATGTTGAAGATGACGCCATCGACCCGGATGGAGTTGCGTCTGACAGCGTTGACGTGGTCCGCCGACTGATTGAAGATAACGAATAAATGCTCCGAATGATGAGTCGTCACGTCAGCAAACTCCACCGCCCCCTGGCAGCGCTGCCACCGGCGACCACAGAAGACAACTCCGACCCCCGTAACGATCCGGTGGAGGCGTTCTTCGCTGCCGCCAAGAAGCCACTCGCAACCTAGGCCGTGGTAGACTGCATGGCCAACGAACTGCAGGCAACGGCTGACGCTATGGTCGCAGCCCCGCTGGACTTCGTCAACGGTCAGCAGAAGGAAAATGTGGGTCCTGAAGACCAGCGGGATGTGTTTGGCCCCATCCTCTCTAGCTCACGGGCGAGCCCACTCAATTTCCACAGCCAAGCCCAAGCACCCGCGTGCACCATGGAGGTCCAACTAGGCGCGGTCACCCGCCAGGTGTGCCAGCTAGAAACCGTCAGCGATGAGGAGAGCATCTAGCCCCGCCGCCTCTTCCGAGACACCCCGACTCTAGTCTTCGCCAATGCGCCTCCCCAACACAGGCAAGTATCATTATGATGATTCGAAGTCTTGCCAATTGGTAAAAGCAAAAAAAAATGATGATTCAAAGAGTGAAAGTGTACAGTTGAAACAGCTCAATCAACTAGTGTGTGTTTTGAATCCATCATATCTAAACAGGCAAGTATCATTATGAAAGAGCATGGCAAGTATAGCAAAATAACCGTGTTTGATTTTTCTAAAATGAACCTATTTCCTGCCCTGCTATCAAGAAATGTCCCATAGAAATTGATGAGCCTAAAGGACGAGAGCAAGTAGCCGAACAAAGTTCGGTTGACAAAGATCTTCGAAGTAGTGATGCACGGAATCAAGAAAAGGAGGTCTACAAGGTGTTGGGGAGTCATTCGAAGGCGAAGCAAGATATTGTTCAAGTCACACCACTATCATGCTCTCCCAATATATTTGAAGAGGCATGTCTAGCAAATAATTTACCTATTTTCATATTTGGCCATAACTTTGCTATCAGTGCATCCATTAGAAAAATCCATATAACAAATCTTGAGAGACCAATGAAGAAGGGTAATTTATTTGTTATATCCATCATCGAACAGGTATGATACGAGGGCACATTCTACATCTTATTTTAGACCATCTCACAACCGATATGCAGCTCCAAGAAGATCAACATTTGATGAACAATCACATGTCAAAGACCATTTCAGTAAGAAATCGGTCTGGAGCTCAGGGGAGAAGAAAGAGCTGGTCAAACAAGTATATCGCATCAAAGAAGATGGTCGTAAGTGTGCCACTTCGGATTTGATTTCAAATGGCAAAGAGCCAATTGAGGTGTTGACATTGGCTACTAAAAGCAATGAGATGAAGCAATCAATTGTTCAAAATCCAAAATGCCAAACCTGAAGAAAAGAAGTTGAGAGTGCACAAGGCCAAGAAAGAGAAGCCCTTGTCCAAAATGGAATCACAGCCGAGGTGTCCACTCGGCTTATCGTATTGGGAAAATAAGAAATTGCAAAGCATAGTGCACAAGAACTTGAAACGAGGAACATGGCATGGGTTCCCAAAGGAAGTACTCTAAACAAGAATAATGTGCAAGCTTGTATTGCAAGAAGTGCAGTAAAGGCGAAGAAGGAAAAGAGTGAAAACTATGAACAACTAACCGAAGGTTTACATCTAACCACTAGAATCTTCGGTTATCACATCATCCATATTCTTCAACCATGTTATTGATGCACATGCCATGTAATTCATCACTAGGTATGATTGGTTATCCTCCATTGGCTTATTTTAGTCCATGGATGCAATACAATTTCCTAGGTCATGAAAGGTATTACCAAATCACTATACATTTGATTAGATACAATTTTTGTTGCTGATTCAAAGGTCCTAAATATTTGGTTTGTTATTTCATTTGTTTATTTTGGATATACATGCTTTGGTGGATGAAGTTTACATGAACCTTATGGTAATGGCCGATATTTATCTATTGCCGTAAGAATATATCTAAGCATGACAGGTGTGGTATTCTAACATCATACTTAGTTTAATTAGAGACCGAGGCAAGGTATGCATTCATCTAAAAATATGCTTTTATCAATATTGCTTACGTGGAGTTGAGACATTATAATCGGTCCATTCAATATATGTTGCATAGACCAATTCATAGTTGTAGAAATGGTGAGTGCGCTTATGCTTTGGCTGGATATGATTTGGCTCATTAATTTATTATGTATGAAAAGCCAAATCATTGTTAGTTTTATTGCTGAGCATTGGACTGAGGTCATGATAATATTTATATTCACATGCTCTCTCTAGTACGATGGAGATTATATTTTGATGGTTCAATTCATAGCAATGGTCAAGGTGTTGGTGTTGTTTATATATATCTCCTTGTGGTGCTATTTTGTGAATCCTCATGCCGCTCAAAATATTTTTGCGCAAATAATCAAAGCCGAATATGCATATTATTCGGTTTGGGGCTTTTGATTGTTATAGGTGCTACACATATTGAGGCTTCTGGTGATTCGTTATAATTTATCTTGAGGAATGTCTAGATGTAATATTCACCTTGGGTTGCTTTAATATGGCTCATATGTCTAGACATGACAATTGGCGAGCAAATGAGTTAGCATAACAAGCATCTGGCTACCATGTTTATAATGGTGTATTGCATATATATCAATAGCCGATGGTTAGTGCCGCCGACAATGGTAAAGGCCGAACTGGATCCCACTGCTTCGGCCAGTAATGAAATTTTTGGCAGGCGAAAGCAAGGATTGAGGAAAGTTCATTGTTAATTATATCCAATATCCTAGCTAAAGGGTGGACAATACAGATGGCTTCGAGATGTACAATTGTATATGAAATTTTATTGCCGGATTGTTGATGGTGTTCTTTTCAAGTGCTTGGGTGAAAACTAAGCAAGGAATTAAGGAAGTTCCACCAAAGTTTGCATCAAGAAAGTTCAAGAAAGCAATGGCTGAGATATACTTATTGCCTTGGGCATACAAAATGGCCGATGAAGTGTTGTCATAGTCCTTAGAACGGACTCGGTGAAAGTTATTTTTTGGCACGCTAGCTTTGCCAAAAAAACAGGGGGGCATGTGTTGATGCTCAAAAGTGGCACAATCGTGAAGAGAAGCTTGATGGTATAGCAATGATTAGAAGTCACCATCGGATAGTTCTCTTTGAGAAGATCAAGACGGATATGAAGGTGGTCCAAAATAGAGCTCGGCCGCAAAAGATATGATAATCCAGCGAAGCTTATGTTGACATCAGATTTTGGCATGGCTAGAAACACAGCTAAGATGGCCTCAAATGAAAATAGTTGCTACATAAAAATTCTTCTTCACATCAAAACAATCGATTTTGATATAAAAATCATCATAATCTGAGGTTGTATGCATCATGTAGAGCCAAAATAAGGTTAGGGATAGAAGTTGCACAATCTCTTTGGACAGACAGAGTGGATTTGATTCGGTGACACCGAATGGATGTCAAAAAAATTGTCATGAGACACCCGGTGCACTCGATGAGACCGAGTGAAACCACTCAGAAATTTCTAAGTGGGACACAGAAGAGTACATAAGGTTGGCCACGTTCACTCGGTGAGACCGGACCAAACCACTCGGAGGCTCAAAATGGATCCGAAAAATTGCCAAAGATTCCTGTCCGAGTTAGGTTAGGGTTTTTTATGTTTTGGACGAAATTTCTGTCCTTCCTTGTACGGGAAGTCCAGCCGCCTCATAAATAGATGAGAGGTGATGACTGATTGAGCAACACACAATCGACAAATCGATCTATGATTTTTTCACCTTTTACCTTCTCCCTTCTTCTTCTTCTTCTTCCTCGTTCTTGGTTCGTTCATCTTGTTGCAGGGCGGTGAACCTCGAGGTCCTACGGGTGATCAGGTCGACCTAGGGCAGCCCATATCCGCCGCACGCACTGACGAGCCCCCTCTTGGGCGTGTGGGGTTTCGGGTCTACAAAAGCGCCTGCTGGATTGCTTGCATACCGTGCTTCTGGCTGGGTCTCCTTCGAGGTGAGTTGCAGTGCATCATCCCCGGCGTCGAGGGTACATGGTGGCGTGTTCATGTGCAAACATCTACTTCTAGATCAATCCCCCCCATTGCACCGTGAGGCCTAGTTCCCCCTCACTTTCTAAATAAATCTTGCAGCACACCCTGTAGCTTCAAAACCGTAAAATATGCCAAGGGTGTATTTGGTTTGAGGACCAAAATTCATGGAATGTAATGGTTCCATTCCCGAGGAATGGGTCGGTTACGTTCTTGTGTTTGGTTAAAGATAGAAAATGGCATGGTTTGGTTCCGTTCCCGCGTTTAGTTCCATTGATAGAAGGAGGAGAATCTGATTCCACTCATCCCTTTCATAGGAATTGTCAGGCTACTTCCATATGCATAAGGTGTAAAATATGAACAAAAGTATCTCTTTGCATCTTTAGCAGACATAAATTCGCAAGGGCACACCCTACGGAAATGTTCGCAGCCGTTGATCTACGATGTGATCCGAACATATGTTCTCACCGAGATTGGTTGAAAATGGATGAAAATTCTTGACCCTCTGAATACGAGACATTATACGTGCTTATTTTATACTAATACTTCTACAGGCTAATTCTATATGTCTTTCTACCTATGCGTATGCTACATCACGTTCTGTTACACACGATGTTCAACGAGTTCCCTACACTGTTCACCTTATTCTTCTTTCGTTCTTGTCATGTTCCGCTCTTCGGTTTCAGTACTTTTTCCTCCTCTCCTTTCTATATTTGTTTTCCTTCTCTACAATTACTTTCCTTTACATGATGTGGACTCATCAGTTTGTCCCGTCCCGCGCCTTCACAAATTCATGCCATCGTTCCTCGCATGAAAAATTGCTACACTTTTTTTTTGCAACTTTTGATTTTCTTTTCCCTCAAATATTCATCCTTCTATTCTCCAGCACTTGCAAATTCATGCCATCATCCTTTCCATAAAAAATTGCTATGCCCTTTTTTTCAATATTTGATTTTCTCTTCCGTCAAATATTCATCCTTCTATTCTTCAACACTTGCATGCTTGTACTGTAAAATATTATTTTGTTGAAAGACTTCAGTGCCTTCCTTATGAATTCCCCCCTACCTGATACCATTTCGATTTGGTTCTTCAGTAGCTTTTTGTATGATTTCATTTCAATTTCAGTCCTACCATTTTGGTTCTTGTTCTATCAAGTTACATTCTACGAATCTGACTTTCCTTTTTAGCAAACTTACTCAGTAGCTTCAGTTTTGAACGTTCGAACTTGTGCCCATTCTGCTGCTTAAATTTCTAATGATTTATTACTGTGCGCACCCAACCAGTCGTGTCGCCGAGTTACCTAACATTTATTTTTGTGGTGTGCACTCCGCAGACGCCTCAAATTCTCTATCGCTCCTCTTTATCCCTCGTCTTGTTCCTTTCAACTGACATCATGTAGATCTACTCTCTTTAGACTCCTACCAGACATTGCTTCCACCACTTGTCGAAAGTCGACGACCATAATTGTCAACAAGGACCACAAATACTAATCTTTGGAGAATCATTGAGCAAGGTTTCTACCCGCATGACCCAAGCAACTTCACCCCTAGAGAAGCCGCGGATAATCAATTCAACGAGTCTGCTCTCTTCATCATCCAATATGCAATTCCATCCGAAGATATTGCGCATCTCCGACCTTTCACCGTGGCCAAGGAAGCATGGCAACATGTTGTCTCCATATACAAGGGAAGCGCAAGCATTCAACGCTCCAACTATGAAGTGGTGCAACATGAAGCCGATGAGTTTGCAACGAATGAAGATGAAGAACCTCGTGAGCTTTACCGGAGATTAACCACTCTCGGGTCTCACTTCGAGATCATGGGAGCAAGGATATGGATGACAATTGGATCAAGCGGAAGTTTCTCAAGGCCATGATGCCTTACCATAAGGCCATATCCTCCGTCATCCATCAAAGGACGGACTTCCACACCTTGTCCTCAAGTGAAGTGTTGTATGAGTTTGTGGCGATGAGGATCTTGGACAAGACCGCCGACAATGTGGTGTTGCATTCTGAACGAGCAAAGAAGCCCAACCTTGCCTTGAAGGCCAAGGCTAGTGTGGAAGAAGAGGGTGAAGAGGAAGAAGAGCAAAGTAACCCTGATGATACAAAATACGCTTATCATGAGCACATGGCTCTCGCTTCATGGCAATTTTGGAGCAAGAAGAACTCAAGCCCAACTTCAACAAGAACAACTCAAGTGGCGCCAAGGGCAAGCAACGTGTGAGGACATGCTATAATTGTGGCAATGTGAGCCACTTTGTTGCGGAGTGCCCTTTTGAATAAAGGGAAGATAATGGTGGCAAGCTCATCCGAAAAGACAAGGCCAAGTCTGATAACCCACAAGTATAGGGGATCACAACAGTTTTCGAGGGTAGAGTATTCAACCCAAATTTATAGATTCGACACAAGGGGAGCCGAAGAATATTTGAAGGTATTAGCAGCTGAGTTGTCAATTCAACCACACCTAGAGATTAATTATCTGCAACAAGTAATTAGTAGCAAAGTAATATGATAGTTTTGATAGTAGTAACAGCAGCAACGGTAACAGTAACAGTGATATTAGTATTTTTGTAGCAAGTGTAACAGTCATGATAATAGTAGTAACTTAGCAAGAACAATATAAGGTAAAATCGTAGGCATTGGATCGGTGACTTGTTGGATGATATTCATCATGAGACAGTTATAACCTAGGGCGATACGACACTAGCTCCAGTTCGTCAATATAATGTAGGCATGTATTCCGTAAATAGTCATACGTGCTTATGGAAAGAACTTGCATGACATCTTTTGTCCTACCCTCCCGTGGCAGCGGGGTGCATATTGGAAACTAAGGGATATTAAGGCCTCCTTTTAATAGAGAACCGAAACAAAGCATTAACACATACTGAATACATGAACTCCTCAAACTACAGTCATCACCGGGAGTGGTCCCGACTATTGTCACTCCGGGGTTGCCGGATCATAACACGTAGTAGGTGACTATAACTTGCAAGATCAGATCTAGAACATGGATATAATGACGATAACATAAATGGTTCAGATATGAGTTCATGGCACCTAGGCCCAAAGTGACAAGCATTAAGCATGGCAAAGTCATAGCAACATCAATCTAAGAACATAGTGGATACTAGGGATCAAGCCCTAACAAGACTAACTCGATTACATGATGAATCTCACCCAACTCCTCACCGACCAGCGAGCTTATGAAGGAATTACTCACTCCCGGTGGGGAGCATCATGGAATTGGCGATGGAGAAGGGTTGGTGATGACGAAGAATGAAGATTCCCCTCTCCGGAGCCCCAAACGGACTCCAGATCTAGCCTCCCAATGAAGAACAGGAGGTGACGGCCGCTCTGTCTCATGGATCGTGATAATTCTTTCTCCCCGATTTTTTCTGGAAAATAGGATTTTATAGCGTCGGTTTCAGGGTCTGCAGGGCCACCAGGTGGGGACAACCCACCTGGGCGCGCCAGGAGAGGGGGGCGCGCCCT
Source organism: Aegilops umbellulata (assembly GCA_032464435.1). NCBI lineage: Eukaryota > Viridiplantae > Streptophyta > Magnoliopsida > Poales > Poaceae > Aegilops > Aegilops umbellulata. Next base: position 363,814,780 of record CP136054.1, on the reverse strand, counting down.
GGTGGGTTGTGCCCACCCAGGTGCCCCTCTTCGGTAGGTCTTGGCTCCAGAAATTCTTATAATTATATAAAAATTCCTCGCGAAGTTTCGTTCCATTCCGAGAACTTTTATTTCTGCACAAAAACAACACCATGGTAGTTCTGCCGAAAACAGCGTCAGTCCGGGGTTAGTTTCATTCAAATCATGCAAATTAGAGTCCAAAACAAGAGGAAAAGTATTAGGAAAAGTAGATACGTTGGAGACGTATCAAAGTCCTTCCCCAACAAGAACAACTTCACCAAGAAGACTCCTCCCAAGGGGTTGGTGGCACAAGAAGAGTACAATGAGGATGATGATGATGATGAAGCCGGTGAGACGGTTGCCATGGCCTCCGTTGCCATTGCAACAACTCCACGGGTGTCCCTCTTTGACTCACCCAACGAGAACATCATTGCCAAGTGCCTCATGGCCAAAGCCACCAACAAGGTAACCCCCAACATCAAAACCACCATCACTACTAATCCCTCTTTGACGGATTGCATTGATGAAAGTGAGGGGTCTAATGAGGAAGAAAATGAATTTGAGTCTGTTATGAGTAAACTCAAGGGTAAATCCAAGAAGCACTTTGTTGCTCTCTTGGAACAACTGGGTGAAGCCAATGACATGATCGAGGCTCACTTAGACACCATCTCTAAGATGGAGGGGCATAGTCGTGACTATGCCGATGAGATATCGGATCTCTCTAATGCGCTTGAGGAAGAGCTTGGTCATCGTTTGGCTCTTGAGGAGTCACACAACGATGATCATGCTAAATTAAAGAAAGATCTTGATCATGCTCTTGTTGTATCTCGTGTGCTCAATTCCGCTAAGGACAAACTTTGTGTTGATCTTGCTAGACTCAAGGAGGAGTTTGATATACTTGACAAGGCTCACAAGGCCTTGAAGGGTTCTCATGCTAGCCTCAAAGAGTCTCATGATCAACTCCAAGTGAAGCTAACCAAGGAAAAAGCCACTTTTCCTCATATGGTTTTAATTGATAATGCAAATGCTACTAACCCGTGTTGTGAGCATGTGCATCTTGTGGAGGAGAATGCAAAGTTGAAGGAACAACTTGAGAAAGGCCTTGTGTCTTGCATACAAGGTGAGAAGAACCTCAACGACCTTTTGAGCAATCAAAAGGAAGTTGTGGGCAAGGAGGGAATTGGGTTTGCACCCAAGTCCAAGAACAAGAAGAAGAATGACAAGGCCAAAAGACCTCCTCCTCTCAAGCAAACTTTTGTGAAGGAGGGAGAGGGTGCTTCTAAGGAGAAGAAGAACAATGAGAAAGGTGGTGGTGTCAAGAAGGGCAATGCCACCCCTTTCAACAAAGCCAGCAACTTTAACCCTTCTTATGTGTTATGTCGTGCTAGTGATGGACATGTGTATGCTAAATTTGTTGGTTCTCCTTATGAGTACATTGAATGGTCTATTTGCGTTCCTAAGACCCTTATTACTAACATCAAAGGACCCATTACAAATTGGGTACCTAAAACCAAGCATTGATCTCTTGTAGGTGTTTGCTTCCAGTGGGGGGTCATGGTTGCTCGATAGTGGAGCCACAAATCATATGACCGGAAGCAAGGACTTGGTGGTGGACGTGCACAAGATTTCATCTATGCATATCAATGTTGAGTGGGGTGATGGCTCGCCTTCTAAGGTATTGGGTCTTGGCAAGGTTGTCATTTCTCATGATCTCACGATCGAGAAAGTCATGCTTGTTGAGTGCATACAATTTACTTCCCATTCATCAACTTGCACTCATGGGCTTTGCCACTTTCTTTGATATTGATACCGTGGCCCTCTTGTGTAGCAAGACTCTTAAACTAGCATTTGTTGGGCATGTCAAGAACGGTCTTTATGTGATTAAATTTTCGGAGCGACCTGTCGGCGTTCTGGGAACGGGGGTCCCCAGACTTGCCTGCCTGCGGCCCGCGGCGTGGCTCGAGTGGGGGCCCACGTGGCCCATCTTCATCAACACAAGGTTCAAGACCCTCGCGAGGGGCCAAGCCTCGCGAGGCGGACGACACGGCGCTTCCTCAAGCACGGCCTCCTTAGGCTGGCTCGCGAGGGGGCGGAGAGATCAAGGTGGGGTACCTCACGAGGTGCCCATGACGCAAGCCATGACGACCAAGGGTGCCAGGCGGGCGCCAACCCGCGCAGTGTTTCCCTTTCCTCTTTGGTGCAAAGGGGGCAAGCGCAGGCGAGAGGATCAAGCAAAGGCACCCATTTCGGTGCAACGAGACCAAGACCAGTCCAACGGTGGGAAGGAGGTCATCATAGAGCCCAGGACGGCGTCACCATAGGGCCTTTGGCAGGCGAAGACCAACTTTAGTCAGGATAAGTGTACCAGATGTTCCCCTTCAAATTGGCCAATTGTTGGCGCCCTTCCCGCTCAATATTTGGGAAGAGGCTCATGGCCTTTGCCTATAAATAGGACTAGCGACTCCCAGGGTAGAGGCAGATGGGAAGGACCCAGAGTAGGGGCATCTAGAATCAGATCGGATTGAGCATCTAGAGCAAGTAGAGAGAGAGAGAGAGAGAGAGAGAGAGAGAGAGAAGGGCGATCGAACTCCCCCTAGCAGTTCATCCCCTAGCCAAGAACAGACCCTCGCGAGGTCGTTCTTCCTTGTTGTTCTTCATCATCAGCCCAAGAGGCAATCCACCCACCACACTGGAGTAGGGTATTACACCACAATGGTGGCCCGGACCAGTATAAACCTTGTGTCTCTTGTGTTGTTCTTGCAGTAGTTTAGATCCTTGCAAGACGGAGAGGTAGAGGGCTCGATCTCCGCGTGCACCCCAGAGTTCGAACCTTAAGGGTCTGCCGGAACCCCCCGAATCCGACATTTGGCGCGCCAGGTAGGGGTGTGCCGGAATCAGTCTTCCACCGCTCCGCTCTCCTCCGACCGTCGCATCCATGTCTGACGCTCGTCGGGCCCGCGCCGAGCGCCGGGCCGCCATCGCTTCCCGCGCCGTCCAGACGGACCCCGTCGGTGGGCGTCCTCGTCGTTCCCCGTCGCCCGTCGTCAACGCCGCCACCGGCCCGGCGGGGAACGAGCAGCAAGCATCCTCTCAGCACCCGTCCGTGCGGCGGGATGGCCGCACCGCCACTCCGTCGCTCACCCCGGCCGTTTCTTCGTCGCACGCGCTTTGTGTGCCCTTGGAGGCTCGGGCTGCACTCCTCGCAGCGAACGAGCTCCTGCGCAACCGCCCCGTCGACGACGTCTACGAGGAGTGGCTCGACCGGCTCGCCGAGCTCGTCCGCGCCGCAGGGGGCTCTCCCGCGCCTTCCGCACCACTACGCCGCACTCTGTCCCGCGTGGGCAATGAAGCTCCGAGGGCATTCCAGCCTCCTCCTTTCCAAGAAGATGCTATGGCCCCAAGGCGCGCAGCTCCTGGGCGGAACCCGCTCCGTCATGCGCCGGCCCAGCAGGAACGGAGCTGCCAAGAAGTCCCGCGACCGCAAGAGGCCGCCCGGGCGCTCCCAGCCCCGGCTCGCCGAGACCCCGCTCCAGCTCCGGCACGTCAAGACCCCGCGCTGCTCCCAGCTTCAGCGCAAGGGGACCCACAAGGCCAAGCTCTCCCTCAACCAAAACCTCCCGCGGCCACCGCTGGCTGCCGCGCCTACACCCCCGAGCTGCGTAGCATCGCGTGGACCGGCAAGTTCAAGCCGGACCTGCCTCCTCGCTACGACGACACAACTGATCCCACGGAGTTCCTCTAGCTCTACGAGCTGGGAATCGAAGCAGCCAGCGGGGATGAAAAGGTCATGGCGAACTGGTTCCCCATGGCGCTGAAGGAAGGTGCTCGCACTTGGCTCCTGAACCTGGCCCCGGGCACGATCTCCTCCTCGGACCAGATGCGTACCCGCTTCATCGCCAACTTCCAGGGTACCCGCGACCGGCCTCCCGCCGTGAGCGACATGCGCCGCATCAAGCAGCAACCTGGAGAGACCCTGCAGAAGTACATCCAGCGCTTCAACAGTGCGCGCCTCAAGATCCCCAGGGTGTCTGAAGAAGCCATCATTTCAGCCTTCTCCGATGGCGTGCGCGACGTCAAGATGAAGGAGGAGTTGGCGATGCACGAAGACCTCTGCACCTCCCTGGAACTGTTCAACCTGGCGACCAAGTGCGCCAGAGCTGAGGAGGGACGCCTCTCCCTCCTTGAGCTGCCCGCCGCAGACCCAGAAGAGAAGAAGCCCAAGGCCAAGGACGTGAAGCGCAAGGGGGATGCCGTGCTCGCGGCAGAGCCGGACACCAAGCGACGCAAGGATCTGCCCGAATCCTCCAGGGGCAGCCGGTACTGTGTGTACCATGACCTCCACACCCACAACACCAATGAATGCCAAGAACTCTACGCCATGCGAGAAGGAAGAGTCGGCCGACGCCCTGACCGTGCTGACCGGGGCTACGACCGAGGAGGAGGAAGGAACTCGGGACGCTGGGAAGATCGTGGCCCACGTCCAGGCTGGCGTGACCAACCTCGCGAGGACCGCTGGCGTGACCCGCCTCGCGAGGGGGACTGGAGGGACCAGCCTCGTGAGGATCGCCCTCATGGCAACCCAGGCCTGCCGCCGTTGCCGCCTCAGCCAAGAAGGAATGAAGACCACCACCAAGACGAGGGGGCTGGGGGCTTCCAGGAGCCTCGCGCCATCGCCTGCATCCTGGGCGGAGCTCAAGCCCCAGCCTCTCAACGTATCTTCAAGCAGTTTGCTCGCCAAGTGAACGCAGTTCTACCCAAGCTCGAAGCAACGCGTCCCCACAGGTGGTCGCCCTGCACCATCACGTTCAGCTCAGCAGACCAGCTCAAGTGCGCGGCCACAGCCGGAGTCCTCCCAATGCTCTGTTCCCCAGTCATCAGCAACGTTCTGGTCACCAGGACCCTCATCGACGGAGGGGCAGGGCTCAATGTCTTGTCCGTGGAAACATTCAACAGCCTCCAAGTGCCCTATGACCAGCTTTAGCCAACCAAGCCCTTCTCCGGAGTCACCGACGGTTCCACAGTCCCAATCGGGCAGGTCCGCCTCCCAGTCACCTTCGGCACCTACGACAACTACCGCACCGAGCTCATCGACTTTGACGTCGCCCACATCCGCCTGCCGTACAACGCCATCCTCGGGTACCCGGCGCTGGCCAAGTTCATGGCCGTGACTCACCACGGCTACAACGTCCTCAAGATGCCAGGAAGCGGCGGCGTCATCGCGTCACTAGAAGACCCAGATCGCGGAAGCAGGAGGCTTCCTGAGACCACCCCCAAGAAGAAGACAACATCAGGCTCAGCCCCTCAGGAGGCAGGCCCTTCAAGGCCCGCGTCTGCCCAGGGGGACCCTCCTACAATCGCATAGGAAAACGCGCCCGGCGCCCTCCTCAGGCAGGGCTCGGGGGCTCTCACCTGGAGGGCCACCGACCTCGCCAAGGTCACGAGGGAGGCGCTGGGGCACCAGGTGGAGGCGTGCTTCGAAGCACGCTTCCCTCGAAAGGAAGCCAGGGAAAGAAGGTCAGACCAGCAGGAGTTTGTTAGCAAGGCCACTCAAGAACTATAGGAGTCAAGGATCATGAGAGGTTGCCATCGCCCACCAGCTGTGGCTCCCCATCCAGGCGAGGATGGTGGGCTGCGCGTCTGCGTCGACGTACCAGGGCTCAATCAGATCGCCACGGCGGAGCGCCTCTGGCCCTCACAAGTGGGGCGCTGCGGAGGACCACCCCACAACTATGTTCGCATGCCTTATGGCCTGCCGAGCGTGGCTGCGGCGTACCAGCGCATCATGAGGAGCATCTTGGAGGCGCAAGAAGACAGGCGTTCCACAGCACTGGCGGAGATGGAGGCTGCTCACGAGGAGCCACCAGTGCCTCCGGAGCCTCCCGAGGCCCCTGGGCCTGGGGGCTCGTGAGGATCGGCTTCCGCAGCCCATCGAGTCTGCTGCACCAACACCACTGCACCGACGACATCTTCAGGTGACATCTTTCAAGTTTCATTCTCAGCTGGGAGCGCCCTCCCAGGGCTGCGTCATTCCCAGGCCGCGTGGGTCCGTCCCTATGGCATGTATCCCTTTTTATCTTCTCAGTCGCTAGCTTGCTTTGCTGGGGGCGCCCCTCGGGCTGCATCATCCCCAGGCCGCTCGGGTCAGACCCAGCGGCGTGTATCCCTTCCGCGTTTATTTCCAATTATGCCTCATTACTAGATGCCGTCTGCGGCGCTTTCTTCTTCATGTTAACCACTTGCACCTTAAAGGGGGGGTGCTTGAGCATCGCGACTCAGGGCTCCTACTGGCTCTCTAGCCCTCACCCTCTGGCATTCTCCACGGCATCGCGACCTGGCATACCAGCGATGGCTGATACAAACTCGAGGGCCGGGACCCAAGGACGTAGAGTGCCGGCATCTAACCAGATTTTGCAGGAACACATCTCAAGATACGGCCCAGTGCCAGGCGCAACCCGCCTAGAGGTAGGGCCTCGTGAGTCCCGCGCTGGCTCACGGGTGCCCAGATACACCTCGCCCGCTCCAACCAGCGAGCTCCTGAGCGACTAACAGTCAACTAATCGCTGCTATGGCAACCCTGTCTTCTTTTTTGTGATGAATCTGCAGGGCCCATAGAGGGAACCGCGCTAGCCAAGGCCCTCACGGCGTTCCCTTCGCCCTTGCCCACGCGACCCGCTTGCACGTTAAAGGGGGGGTGCCTGAGCATCGCGACTCAGGGCTCCTACTGGCTCTCCAGCCCTCACCCTCTGGCCTTGTCCACGGCATCGCGACCTGGCATACCAGCGACGGTTCAGACCAGCTCGAGGGCCGGGACCCGAGGACGTAGAGCAGAAAGGGGAGCAGAGGCGGGGGAGAAGGGGCACGCGAGGACCTCGGCTAGTGACTCAGCTCAAGCTACCCCCAGATCCGACGGTGCACTGGGGATGATCCACGACCCCTAAAAAGATAAGTCACCACCCAAAGCGTTGGCTACCGTGGCACTACCCCCGCACCTAAAGCGACTCCGTACTAGCGATGTTACTTCTCTTTCTCACCAAGCGACGGCTGCTTGGGCGCCAAAGGGGACCTCCTGAGCATCACGACTCAGGGGCTCTTACCGGACCCCGGGTCGCTCACCTCCTAGCCTTGACCACGTCATCGCGACCTGGCATACCAGCGATGGCTAACGCCGCCTTGGGACTGGGACCTGTCGATGCAGAGCACAAAGCCCTCGCGAGGTGCGAAAGGGAGAACCAAACTATGACGGAATTCGCGATTCGCACAAATCCATAGCAAGGGTTATATATTAACAACAAGGATCACAGCCACCTTACAAGCCCCTGTGGGGCACCATGTGATTCCTCGCAGGGAACGGATCCTAAAAGGCGCTAACTACATGTGCCCCTGCAAAAGATGCCATCATCAACAGTGGTCCGGCAGGCACCGACGCCAACCCCATCCAGATCAGGATCGGCGGCGACCAAGCGAGCCTGCCCTGCTCCGGGAACGGCGTGGGCTCGCGGGCTCGTAGCTGTCGTCGCTCGTCTCCGGTGTCGTGAAGACCTCACTGGGATCGCTGGATCCTCCGGCGCTCCCGTCGCTTGTGGAGTTGTCCCGAGGGCGATTGGCGGGCCCAGCCGTCGCCATGGCGAGGTCCTGGCCGCTTCCCCCGGGGCAGCACTCCAGCCGGCGACCGTTCGCGTTGAAGACCTTGAAGAACATCACCGAAGCACCGTCGTACTCCAGGTGGATCGTGAGGGCGCCCTTCGTTCTGCAGCACCGAGCGATTTCGCCCCAGCCGCGAGTCATGAAGACCTCGCCCGGGGCGGTGATCGCAACCTCTGCCCCGGTCGCAGGAGTGCTGCAGTCGGCGTGCTGCAGCCACAGTTCCAGGAGTCTCCCCTACTGGAAGACGGAGGCGAAGAAGGGAGGAAGGCGAATCCAAGTCCGCGGAGGCATGGCGGCGTGGAGCACGAGCTCACGTGAGGATCCCTCGGCATGGACTCCAGGAGGAACGACCAACACCTTCGTGACCCTCCGGCGCCGGCGACGTCGCTGGCCGAGGGGATCGCCATCTCCTCTTCCAGAGCCCTCGGCGTGGGCATACAAGGGAAGCGGGAATCCCGACGGAGGCCGCTCGTACCAAGGCCTCAGCACCACCAGGCGATTCTCCTCGTCTCGGCCGCGCAAGGCAGGCCGTTTCTTCGGCGGGAGCGGGTCAGGTACCTCTTGAGGAGCCTTTCCCTTCTCCGTCGCAGAGAACCGGCGAATCGGAGCCATCACACCAAGACGGAGCAAGAACTGAGGCGGAGGAGGAAGCAAGGAGAGATGGGCTGGAAGGGCACGCGCGGTGCCGTACTTATAGCCGGCGGAGGCCAACCGTCGGCCTCCATGATCACAGGTAATCATGACACGATTTGCATGCAGGGACTTGTCCAATCCGCGCGATCGTCGAGGCGTCGTGGGGAAGCGGAGACGCCCACGTCCAATCAACCGCCACGCGGCGCCCAAGGCCGCAGGCTGTTAGGGCCCGCGACACTTCGCCCTTGCCCTTTCGCCTCTCGGCACGACCAAGTCCGTGCGCGCCTTGGGTCCGGGGGCTACTGTCGGCGTTCTGGGAACGGGGTCCCTAGACTTGCCTGCCTGCGGCCCGCGGCGTGGCTCGAGTGGGGGCCCAACGTGGCCCATCTTCATCAACACAAGGTTCAAGACCCTCGCGAGGGGCCAAGCCTCGCAAGGCGGACGACACGACGCTTCCTCAAGCACGGCCTCCTTAGGCTGGCTCGCGAGGGGGCGGAGAGATCAAGGTGGGGTACCTCACGAGGTGCCCATGACGCAAGCCATGACGACCAAGGGTGCCAGGCGGGCACCAGCCCGCGCAGTGTCTCCCTTTCCTCTTTGGTGCAAAGGGGGCAAGCGCAGGCGAGAGGATCAAGCAAAGGCACCCATTTCGGTGCAACGAGACCAAGACCAGTCCAACAGTGGGAAGGATGTCACCATGGAGCCCAGGACGGCGTCACCACAGGGCCTTTGGCAGGCGAAGACCAACTTTAGTCAGGATAAGTGTACCAGATGTTCCCCTTCAAATTGGCCAATTGTTGGCGCCCTTCCCGCTCAATATTTTGGAAGAGGCTCAGGGCCTTTGCCTATAAATAGGACTAGCCACTCCCAGGGTAGAGGCAGATGGGAAGGACCCAGAGTAGAGGCATCTAGAATCCGATCAGATTGAGCATCTAGAGCAAGTAGAGAGAGAGAGAGAGAGAGAGAGAGAGAGAGAGAGAGAGAGAAGGGCGATCGAACTCCCCCTAGCAGTTCATCCCCTAGCCAAGAACAGACCCTCGCGAGGTCGTTCTTCCTTGTATTGTTCTTCATCATCAGCCCAAGAGGCAATCCACCCACCACACTGGAGTAGGGTATTACACCACAATGGTGGCCTGAACCAGTATAAACCTTGTGTCTCTTGTGTTGTTCTTGCAGTAGTTTAGATCCTTGCGAGACAGAGAGGTAGAGGGCTCGATCTCCGCGCGCACCCCCGAGTTTGAACCTTAAGGGTCTGCCGGAACCCCGAATCTGACACGACCCACTAAGACCGCGACATGCCTAATGGCTAAAGTTGACGTGGAATGGCTTTGGCATCACCGTTTAGCCCATGTCAATATGAGATCTTTGCAAAGTCTTCTCAAGGGGGACCATGTCCGTGGACTAACAAACGTTAGTTTTGCCAAAGATCGTGCTTGCAGTGCTTGTATCGAAGGAAAGCTACATGAGAAGGCTCACCCTCCCACGACTATCATCTACTCGAAGAGGCCCTTGGAGCTCCTTCACTTGGATCTCTTTGGACCTCCATCCTTTGATAGTCTTGGGGGTAGAAAGTATTGCTTGGTGATTGTGGACGATTATTCAAGATACACTTGGGTATATTTCTGCAAGAGGAAGAGTGAGACCCAACAAACCGTCATCGACTTTGCAAATGAAGCTCAACGCCAACACAATGCAAAGATCTTAACGATAAGAAGTGACAACGACATCGAGTTCAAGAACTACACCTTGGATGAGTTCCTTAGTGATGTGGGGATCAAGCCTCAATATTCCGCACCTTACATGTAACACCCTCGATGCGGCTATATCTCCTACGTGTCGAAGCACGACTTAGAGGCATAACCGCATTGAAAGCAATGTCGCAAGTGAGGTAATCTTCACACAACCCATGTAATACATAAGGGAAAGAGATACATAGTTGGCTTACAATCGCCACTTCACACAATACATGAGTGAAGCATTACATCATACAGATACAATCAAGGTCCGACTACGGAACCAAAATAAAAGAAGACTACCCCAAATGCTACACAGATCCCCGATCGACCCCAACTGGGCTCCACTACTGATCAACTGGAACGAAACAACACAATGAACAAGATCTTCATTGAGCTCCCCCTTGAGCTCGGGTGCATCACCTGCACGGTTTCATCGGCACCTGCAAACTGGTTTTGGAAGTATCTGTGAGTCATGGGGACTCAGCAATCTCACACCCGCGAGATCAAGACTATTTAAGCTTAAAGGTAGGACAGGGTAGTGAGGTGGAGCTGCAGCAAGTGACTAGCATATCTGGTGTCTAACATACGCAAATGAGAGCGAGAAGAGAAGGCAAAAGCACGGTCGAACAACTATGATCAAGAAGTGATCCTAGAATAACCTACGTCAAGCATAACTCCAACACCGTGTTCACCTCCCGGACTCCGCCGAGAAGAGACCATCACGGTTACACACGCGGTTGATGTATTTTAATTAAGGTCAACTTCGGGTTTTCTACAACCAGACATTAACAAATTCCCATCTGCCACATAACTGCGGGCACGGCTTTCGAAAGTTCAAACCCTGCAGGGGTGTCCCAACTTAGCCCATGATAAGCTCTCGCGATCAACGAAGGATATTCCTTCTCCCCGGGAAGACCCGATCAGTCTCGGAATCCCGGCTACAAGACATTTCGACAGTAATAAAACAAGTCCAGCAAAGCCGCCAGATGCGCCGACATCCTGATAGGAGATGCACATATCTCGTTCTCAGGGCAACACCGGATAAGTCAAGCTACGAGTAAACCAGGCCTTGAGTTTCCCCATGGTGGCCCCGCTGGTTGCTCGGTTCGAACCAGCACTTAGAGAAGCACTGGCCCGGGGTGGGGCTAAATAAAGATGACCCTTGGGCTGGCCGACCCAAGGGAAAGGGATATGTGGTAGGCAAATGGTAAAACCAATGTTGCGCCTTTCTGGAGGAGTCTTATTCAAAGCGAACTGTCAAGGGGGTCCCATAAATCACCCGACCGCGTTAGGGACGCAAAATCCGGGAACATAACACCGATATGACGGAAACTAGGGCGGCAAGAGTGGAACAAAACACCAGGCATAAGGCCGAGCCTTCCACCCTTTACCAAGTATATAGATGCATTAATTAAATAAGATATATTGTGATATCCCAACAAGTAAACATGTTCCAATCAAGGAACAACATCTCCATGTTCCAACAAGGAACAAACTTCATCTTCACCTGCAACTAACAACGCTATAAGAGGGGCTGAGCAAAGCGGTAACATAGCCAAACAACGGTTTGCTAGGACAAGGTGGGTTAGAGGCTTGGTTTAACAATATGGGAGGCATGATAAGCAAGTGGTAGGTATCGCAACATAGGCATAGCAAAAGAGCGAGCAATCTAGCAAGCAAAGATAGAAGTGATTTCGAGGGTATGGTCATCTTGCCTGCAAGGTACTCAGAGTTGTCGAAAGCTTGGTCCTCGTAAGTGTTCTCAACAGGTTCCTCGTTCACGTACTCGTCTCCCGGCTCTACCCAAAACAAGAACACAAGCAAAGGAACAACTATCAACCACGATGCAATGCGCAAGCAACATGATGCAAAACATGGCATGATATGCGAGATGTGGTATGCAATGCATATGCGTGCTCCGGAAGGAAAAATATGAAAAGGGCATAATCTTGGCAAACCAAGTATGCCACTGGAAAGGTGAGGTGATTTCGGTTGAAATCGATATAAAGATCCCCGGAATCGGATGCACGGTTTGCAAATGACAAGCAAAACAAGAATGACATATTTCTGCGTTTAACAGCATTATGCCACTTAGCATGCAACAAGAAATTAAGCTACTGCACCCAAACATATCAGCAAAGCATATGGCAGTGATCTACTCAAGATGCTTGACAAAAGATGAACACTGAGCTACGGCTAAATCATACCATAACAGGTTCAAACAAGCATGGCAAAAGTGCAAAATATATCAGCTTCACAGACTTAGTGAAAATACTATCATGCCAGAAATTAACATCAGGATGACATGTTTAGAGAAAGGAAACACCCTGCTACAGGAACAAAAAATAGCAAAACAAGGCATGGCATGAATCTACTCAAAACATAGAATAAAAGTCCCTTACTGACCATGAGCCAAAAAGGACAAGAAAATATAATAACACCCATGTCAATTAAGCAAGTTTCGTTACAGTTTTCAGACTTAGCAGAAAACTGGACATGTCAAAAACAGATAACAAGTAGGCATGTTTACGAGCTCGATGCACTCACTACAGAGCATTGCATGATAAACTAAGCATACATTCATCAATAATACATGGCATAGAAGCTAATCATATCGAGAACAACATCATATCATGCAAGGATCAACTACAACAAGCTTGGCAAAATCGAATAACATGTAAACAATCTGCCAGGAACATTTTATAGCAAAAGTAGAGCTAGATGGACTGAAGCTATGGCACTCCATAATTACAAACAAAGGCACGGATGGATATAGCACATTCATATGATCAAAACATCCTTACTGATCATGCTCAAAAGAGGCATAGATCTCTCTGAAACAACATGAACACATGGCATAAAAATTACAAAGTCCCTGAAATCAGCAACAATATGATCCCAAGTTTGCATGCTTGTGCTAGTCACCAAAAAGATCACAAAAATACATGGCATACACCCCTGTAAAGATGGCATGGCATATTTCAAAACACATGTAGATCTCAAGTTCATAGGATGTACACATCAATCATGGCAAAAATGACAAAAGTGCATGTTCTGTTAAGCTACAGCAGACAACATCACATAGCAGTTTTGCAACGATGATTAGGGCATCAATATGAGCTCAAATGAACATGGCACAATGTAACAAAATGTAGAGCATCTCCATATGAACATTTAGGTATATTATATGCATGAAACGGAGTAATATGCAGAGAGATACGATGCAATGAACAGGGGCACATAATGCAAAAATCTCAGGGACTTAGAGAAAATTATACCCCGCGAAAACTGGACGAGGAGGTCCCGGGACGGAGAGATTCAGGGACGGGCGCGGGCGTTTGGTTCGAGGAGCGGGTGGATCTCGTCCACCCTGACGAGATCTCGCCGGAGGACTCGCCGGAGAGGCGGGGGAGGGCGGCGGTGAGGAGACCCAGCGACGAGGAGGAAGGCCGGAGCGGGGCGGGGCGACGCGGACGGGCGCCGGCGGAGCGGGCGCGGCCGGCTCCGGCGTGGCCGCGGGATGAGGCCAGCGAAGGCGGAAGGCGCCGGCGCGGGAACGGCGGCGGGGTCGGTGAGCGGCGTGGCGGCGGTGCGCGCTCGCGTGCGAGGAGGCGAAGCAGGCGAGGCGGCGGGGCCGGCGAGCGGCGGCACAAGGGCGGCGGAGGGCGGCGCCGGCGGGCGGCGAACGGAGGCGGGGCGCGCGGCGGCGAAGCGGGCCAGGCGGCGGCGGCGACCGGGCTCGCGCGGTCCCGATCTGGGTCCCGCGGGCCGGCGACGAAGTGGGCGCGGGCGCGGGTGAGGTGGCGGCGCCTGGTTGGCTGCCGCGGCGGGGAGGGCGACGTGGCGCGACGCCATTGGCCGGAGCGAGGTGGAGGGCGGACATGTCCGGCGGCGGGGATTTCGTCCGGCGGCGCGAGGGGAGCGGGGCTAGGGTTTGATCTGCGATTTGGAAAGGGAGGGTGCACATATTTATAGCTAGGAGGAGGTAGGAGGCTCCAAAGGGAGTGCGGTTTGCGGCCACGCGATCGTGATTCGATGACCGAGATGATGGAGATGACTTAGATGGGTTTTGGGCCACTTTGAAGGGGTGTTGGGCTGCACACAAAAGAGGCTTTACGGCTACCCGGTTAACCGTTGGAGTATCAAACGACCTCTGAATGACCCGAAACTTGACAGGCGGTCTACCGGTGCTATACCAAGGCCGCTTGACAAACCTCGGTCCATTCCGAGACAGTTAAATAACCGCTCACAGGAAAAGGTAAAAGGGGACGCCGGGGAACATAGGAGCGCCGGATTGCAAAACGGACAACGGGGAAAAAGCTCGGATTCATGAAACGAACACGTATGCGAATGCGATGCACATGATGACATGATATGAAATGCATGACATGAACAAAATGCAAAAAGAAATAAAACCCAACCACGGAGGGAATATCATATCACATCTCCGGAAAAAGCAAGAGTTGAAGTTACGAATATGGAAAGTTGTATCCGGGGCGTTACATTACACCCCTCAACAAAATGGTGTAGCGGAGAGGAAGAACTGAACGTTGATGGATGCGGCAAGGACCATGATGGCGGAGTTCAAGTCTCCATACAACTTTTGGGCTGAAGCCATCAACACCGCTTGTCATGCATCCAATCGTCTCTATCTCCGCAAAGGCTTGAACAAGACTCCATATGAGATACTCACCGGCAACAAGCCCAACCTCAAGTACTTCCGGGTGTTCGGGTGTAAGTGTTTCATTCTCAAGAAAGGTGTTCGTTTGTCTAGATTTGAGGCTAGAGCTCATGAGGGCATATTCGCTGGTTATGCTACGAACTCTCATGCTTACCATGTCCTCAATAAGTCCATGAGACTTATTGAGGAGACGTGCAACGTGGAGTTTGATGAGAATAACGGCTCCCAAGTGGAGCAAAGTGATACTTGTGATGTAGGTGATGAAATTCCTCCCCAAGCCATAAGAAGAATGGGTGTTGGTCATATCCTACCTGTCGGTGTCAAAACCGGCTGATCTCGGGTAGGGGGTCTCAAACTATGTGTCTGAGGATTGAAGGTAACAGGAGGCAGAGGACACGATGTTTACCCAGGTTCGGGCCCTCTTAATGGAGGTAATACCCTACTTCCTGCTTGATTGGCTTTGATGAGTATAGGGGTTACAAGAGTTGATCTACCTCGAGATCGTAATGGCTAAACCCTAGATGTCTAGCCTGTATGAATTCTGATAGCCTCTACGTACTAAACCCTCTGGCTTATATAGACACCGGAGGGGCCTAGGGTTGTACAGAGTCGGTTTACAGAGAAAGGAAACTACACATCCGAACGCCAAACTTGCCCTACACATCCGAAGTATGGCGCATAGCCGGATTCGGATACCTCGTTGGAACACCTAAAGAGGTATTCCTGCAGTGGTCCTCGGAGTGGTTCTATATGGATGATGTTCCGCTACCAGATCTAGTCAGGCGCGGTCTTCCTGAATTTTTCAGCGCTCCTCTAAAGAAGCGCCTCAACTGGCGTCCCCGAAGTCCCAAAGAAGAGGACAGTGCGGAGATACAGAGGTTGGTCAGCAAGGTCATGCTGTTAGCCCATTCTGAACTCTCAATAGTTGAAGTCATGGCAATCGCAATAAAGAGGTGTGTGCTGCCTCTTCAATCCAGAGTAACTCCTTTATGGTGCTACAACGGAGAAGACGACCCGTCCCATTACAGACGGCAGGAACTGGCCTCCATTTTGGCCGATCTGTATAATGGTGAAAAAGAAGATTTTCTCCGGCTAAACTGCCGGGAGGCCTATTCTATGTACACCCCTATTGAGTGGGTAAGATCTCGATTCATCTCTGCTTATTTTATTGCATTGCAGATACTAAATGAATGCACCTTTTATTGCCACCAAATTAGTCATGGAGGAGGATGATCGAGGACGTCCACTGTCCTGCTCCTCAGCCGAAGGATCATAATCGCGACAAAGATCTATGGAATTCGACAATGGGGTATTCTATCAAATGAGCCTTGACGGTTTGGAAGTGGCCATCATCGCCGACTACCCTCGCCCATACCCATTCTACATCGTGAGTATCCAGAGGCTTCCTAAGAAGAGATCCTCATTTGTATCCTTTCCTGTTGTACTAATCCTGATTGTATCAGGACCGGCGCTCCAGGGACCGGGAGTACCACGGGGACCTCACAGTCTTCCAAGAGGTATGTATACTTAATGCATGCCTAGGCATGAGTCTGGATTGTTTAAGAGTCTCCCCTTTTTTATTCTTAGGAGGAGTACGTGGCAAACGGTGGGAAAACTCCTGATTAGCCAGATGTCCGCTAATCCGGTGCCGGGATCGTCAACTAGGACGTAAGAAAATACCGCACCCATTCTGACTCCTCAAGAGGATTCGGATGACATGTCGGTCACGAATTCCGAAGTGGAAAGCGTGATGAATCACCGTTGCTTGAAGGAAGCTATACATGGTCCAGCCTTGTTCGAACAAGAATTCACCGCACTGAGTTCGACAGATGCCTATATCCAGGCCGCTCGAGACGGCCTTGCCGGAGTTATTCAGTTGTTCTCAGACAAAATACAGGTAAAATTTGACACAATTTTACATGGTCATATGCCAGTAGCCCCCGAGACTTGAAGTAGTTGGCCCAACTGATTTAAGGGTCGTTATATCTTCAGGCACTGAAGGAGAAAAACACATATTGTCCAAGGAGCTTGAAGAATGTCGGACTGAGCTATCTGTTGTCACCACCGAACTGGAAAATTTGAAGAAATCCAAGAAGGCATCTGATGGTAAGCACAACAGTGTCCGGAAAATATGATACTGTGCCAATAATGATTGCTAAATATGCTTTATACTGTGGCAGGATCGACAGATCAGTTGGAGGAGCGACTAAAGGCTGCTCAGGCAGACAAACAACATGCCGAAGGGAAAGAAGCCGCTGGTCAACGTATATTGACACGGACCATTGATGAGAAGAACAAACTACAGGATGTAAACATCAAGCAAGCCGAAGAGCTAAAGGACGTACGAGCCCAACTATTGGATGCCTTGAAGGAGAACAGAAAGCTAAAAGGCGGCATATTCAGTATGTCCTTTAACCTGTCTTTCATATGGTCCTCTAATGGAAAGTTTCACGAAATTGTTCTTGTAGGTTTGTTAACTGGGCAGCCCGAGGGAGAAGTGTCCGGATTTCAAGGTGACTTGCTGCAAGAGCTATCCAAAGTGCATGAGCGAGCTCGAAAAGCCATGAGGAACATGGCTAAGGCTTTGTGGCCATCCGATTCTCCTTCAGAAATCATGGAGGAGCTCATGAATTTATTCAAGGGAGCTCGATGCCATTTTGAACTATGGAAGGCATCAGCATGTCGAGAAGGTGCACGAGAAGCCTGAGCAATGGTGAAAATGTGGTATACCAGACTTGATCCGGATCATATGGCCCAAGTCGGACCTCGGGGACCAAACGGACAAGAAATTCCTGTTAGCTTGGTGTATGACCAAGTAAAGAGAACCGCTAAATTTTCACAGCGGGACTGTAAACTAGACAGCCTTATAGATGGTATAGATGGAGAGTAGGCATTTGATTCCATGCAACAATATACTTTATCATCAAACTTATCTCCGGCTGAATTTTAAAAGGTTGTCATGGCAGACCTTCTGCTTCGACCTCCGAAACCCAAGGGTTGGAGTGTTTCCGAACCATACATGTGGTAAACACCAAGTATGTTCAGAAACCAAGCAATCCGGTCATAGTTGCTTGAACAGACAAGATGTATTCGGGTAGTTATGTTATATTACTTTTTAACGTAAGAAACATCTTCTAGAGAGAATGGTTCCGTTAAGGGTTCCTGTGCATGCCTAAGCTTGGATTCAAAAAAGAACATGAAACTTTGTCCTTTGGGAGTTTATATTGTCACGAAGGCAGTTCGTCGTCTCTGTGCCAACCAATTATTCTCTTAAGAACGCTAGCTTTCGGCTTCACCCGTCTGACGTACATACCCGGATAACTCGGTTGTAGCAATCGCAGAGGTGCTCCATTTATTCCCTAGCCGAACAAATGAGAACGTAGGGCATAAGCACAGGAGCCAGGCAACCCAGATTGGCAAAAACTTAAGTCATAGAGGTGCATAGAATGGCAAAGAAAGACGTTTACGAGCAAACGACACATATATATGGTGAGCTCTAGGCTCAGTAGAATAATAAGCTTCTATTTGGAGAAGCCCCCAGTCATAGTGGGGTGTATACATTTAAAGATGTGTACCCCTCAAGTGTTCGGCTGACCCGAACATATACTGGAGATCGTATAAAAACAAGAAAAGTGGAAAACATTGAAAAGGAGAAATGGGTATGAAAAAAGGGGTATTTCCGGCTTATGCGTAGAATCTTCAGAGCCGAGTAGCGTTCCAAGGATTCGGCTCAAGGCGATTATCTGACGCATTACGAAGGCGGTAAGCTCCTCCAGTGAGAACTTCATCTATAATGAAGAGACCTACCCATTTAGGTTTGAGCTTGTCCTTTTTCTTCTCTGGGAGGCGTAAAACGAGTTCACCGACATTATACGTCTTTGCCCGCACTTCTCTGCTTTGGTATCTCCGAGCCTGTTGTTGGTAGAACGCGGGACGGGCTTTTGCGACATCGCGCTCCTCCTCCAGGCCGTCTAGATTGTCCTGCCGATCGAGCTCGGCTTCTCTCTCTTCATACATGCGCACTCGAGGTGAGTCATGAATAATGTCACAGGGCAAGACAGCCTTTGCACCGTACACCATGAAGAACGGTGTATATCCGTTCGTGCGGTTGGGCGTGGTCCGCAGCCCCCAGAGTACGAAGTCGAGCTCCTCGACCCAGTGTTTATCCGACTCCTTTAAGGGATCACACTAGTATGGGTTCGATGCCGCTCATTATAAGGCCATTGGCCCGTTCAACCTGACCGTTTGTTTGAGGGTGATATACGGAGGCGTAATCGAGCTTGATACCCAGATTAGCACACCAATTTTTACCTCATCAGTTGTGAAGTTAGAGTTGTTGTCAGTAATATTGCTATGTGGGACACCAAAACGGTGTACAACGCCGGAGATAAAATCTATCACCGGTCCGGCTTCAGCCGTTTTTATTGGTTTGGCCTCTATCCACTTAGTGAATTTGTCCACCATAACCAGTAAATATTTCTTCTTATGACTTCCCCCTTTAAGGGGTCCGACCATGTCTAGCCCCTAGACTGCGAAAGGCCAGGTAATGGCAATTGTTTTTAGGGCTGTGGGTGGCATATGGCTTTGATTGGCAAAGAGCTGGCATCCGACACAACACTGTACAAGGTCCTGTGCATCTGCTCGGGCCGTGGGCCAGAAGAAACCTGTACGGAAGGCCTTGCTTATGAGGGCCCGAGCTGCGGCGTGATGGCTGCCGAGGCCAGCATGTATTTCAGCCAAGAGCTGCCACCCCTCCTCTTCGGAGATACATCTTTGAGGAACTCCAGTAGTGCTTTTCTTGTAGAGTTCTCCTTCGTGAACTTTGTAGGCCTTAGAACGTCGAACTATGCGACGGGCCTTGTTCTGGTCATCAGGGAGCTCCTGCCTATTAAGGTAGGCTAAGAAGGGTTCAGTCCATGGAGCGATTACCGCCATGATTACATGGGCGGAAGGCGTTGGTCCGGGGCCCGAGCCCCTGGTGATATCCGGATCGTCTTCGGCATCCGGGGCTGTGATCGGCGTCAGACTGGTATTTTCGCTCTTGTCCTGCCATACCAATGATTTCTTGAAAAGCCTTTCCACAAAGGTGTTAGGGGGACGGGGTCGCGTTTAGCGACCATTCGAGCAGGGATGTCCGCTGCTTGATTACTGTCTTGAGCCACATGATGAAACTCGAGCCCCTCAAACCGAGCTGATATTTTGAGTATGGCGTTGCGGTAGGCCGCCATCTTTGGATCTTTTGCATCGAATTCTCCATTTATTTGGGATATTGCAAGGTTCGAATCCCAGCGCACCTCGAGGCGTTGTATGCCCATAGAAACAACCATCTGGAGACCATGAAGTAGTGCCTCATATTCGGCTGCGTTGTTGGAGTCCATATACATGATTTGCAACACATATCAGACTGTGTCCCCTGTAGGGGATGTTAGGAGGACGCCAGCCCCCAATCCGGCTAACATTTTAGAGCCGTCGAAGTGCATCATCCAATTGGAGTATGTGTTGTACTCTTTAGGGAGTTCAGCTTCTGTCCATTCTGCGACAAAATCGGCCAACACTTGGGATTTAATAGCTCGATGTGGCTAGTATGTTATTTCAAATGATAGGAGCTTGATGGCCCATTTGGCAATGCAGCCGGTGGTGTCCCGATTGTTTATGATGTCATTGAGTGGTACTTCGGAAGCCACCATGGTCGAACACTCTTGAAAGTAGTGCCGCAGCTTCCGGGATGCCATAAAGACCGCATATGCTATCTTTTGATAGTTTGGGTATCGGGATTTGCAAGGTGTAAGGACCACCGATACATAGCACACTAGTTTTTGGAGGGGGAATTTGTGCCCCTCTTCCTCCCGTTCGACGACGAGCACCGCACTCACCACCTGGTGAGTTGCTGATATGTAGAGCAACATAGGTTCACCGACGTTTGGTGCGGGGAGGATTGGGTTGCTTGCTAACAAATTTTTTATTTCCTCCAATCCGGTTGCCGCATCTATCCATGCAAAGTGGTCGGTGTGTCCGAGCAGGCGATAAAGTGGCAGTGCCTTTTCTCCCAACCTGGAGATAAAACGGCTCAAAGCTGCCACGCACCCAGCTAGTTTTTGGACCTGCTTTAGGTCTGTTGACGTTGCCAATTGTGACAGGGCTCGGATTTTGGCTAGGTTTGCTCCGATTCCTCTATTGGAAACAATGAACCCAAGCAGTTTTCTGGCTGGAACGGTGAAAACGCACTTTTCCGGATTGAGTCATATGTCATATGTTCGGAGGTTGTCGAATTTGAGGCGTAAGTCGTCCACCAATGATTCGACATGCTTAGTCTTAATGACTACATCATCTACGTATGCCTCAACCGTCTTGCCAATTTGCTTTTCCAAGCATGTTTGAATCATGCGTTGGTAAGTGGGGCTGGCGTTTTTGAGTCCGAAAGGCATAGTGTTGAAGCAGAAAGGCCCATACGGGGTGATAAATGCCATTGCGGCCTGGTCGGATTCCTTCATCTTAATTTGATGGTATCCGGAGTATGCGTCGAGGAAACACAGTGAATCGTGTCCTGCAGTCGCATCAATAATCTGGTCAAAGCGGGGCAGCGGGAAGGGGTCCTTAGGGTAGGCCTTATTAAGGTCTATAAAATCAACACAGAGGCGCCAGGATTTATCCTTCTTCGGCACCATGACCAGGTTTGCTAGCCAGTTCGGATGTCTAATCTCTCTGATGAACACAACTTCAAGTAGCTTGGCTAGCTCCTCTCCCATAGCCTGTCGTTTGGCTTCGGAAAACCGCCGCAACATTTGCTTGACTGGTCTGAATCCCTTTACTATGTTGAGGCTATGTTCGGCCAGTCTGCGTGGGATTCCTGGCATATCCAAAGGGTGCCAGGCAAAGATGTCCCAATTTTCAAGTAGGAGTGCATGTAATGCAGCGTTGACCATCGGATCCAGCTGTGCCCCAATGGAAGTTGTCTTCTTGGGGTCCGTCGGGTGAACTTGAAATTTGACTATTTCATCTGCTGGCTTGAAAGAAGTGGACTTAGGCCTTTTATCGAGGATTATGTCGTCTCTATCCACTATGGAATGCAGAGTGGTGAGCTCCTTGGTCGCAAGGGCCTCGGAAATGCCTCGAGGGCCAAGGATGCAGTTTTGTTTTCGGCGCGGAGTGCTATGTCCGGATCACAGGTGATAGTGATAACTCCGTTGGGCCCGGGCATTTTGAGCTTCATATACCCGTAATGGGGTATGGCTTGAAAGTGTGTGAATATGTCTCGCCCTAACAGGGTGTGATATCTGCTGTTGAAAGGTGCCACGTGAAAGAGCAATTCTTCAAACCTGTAGTTCTCCGACGTGTCGAATACCACATCAAGTTTAATTTTCCCCGAGAATCGCGCTTCTCGGCCGGGGATAATGCCTCGAAAGGTTGTACTGCTTTGCTCGATGCGGCCCTTGTCCATTTGCATTTTATCGAGCATGTCCTAGTAGATGAGGTTCAGTCCGCTGCCGCCGTCCATGAGCATTTTAGTGAGCCGAAATCCATCCACGATTGGGTTTAAGACCAAAGCAGCTGGTGCACGGACTGATCGAGCCCTCGATTCATCATTGGCGGTGAAAGTTATCGCCATATCGTTCCAAGGATTTGCCGCGGCTACTTGGTTGACTTTGGCGAGGTCGCGGAGTGCCCTTTTATACCGATTATTTGAAGAAAAGGTCTCGAAGACCGTAAATACATTAGGATCGTCTTCCTCCGAAGAGTATTTCTCTGAGGTATTATTGGTGAGGATGGCCTCACTGCTCTTAGCCACCTGCCAGAGTACCCAACATGCCCGAAGGCTGTGAGTTGGTTCGGAATTCGGCGTCGTGTGTATCTGACAGGGCTTGTTGAGCCATTCATCAGGGACAATTCCGTGTCCTATTAAGGGCTTAATTTTCTTGTCCGTGGGATGATCATCAGGTGCCCCGTGGGGGTGCATCCTTTTTGCCCGTCCGGTGGGTGGCTTAATGGCGGGCGGTTCCCACCGGGCTGTCTGGGCTTTCTATGCACTTTCCATTATGCAATACTTCTGTACTATGTGTGCCAAATCTGCAAAGTGCAGTATGCGGCGTCGGTTGAGGGCATTGAGAATCCCCTCATCCGTACAATTGTGACAAAATACTGAAACCGCGTCATCGTCGCAACAATCTTTGATCTTGTTTTTAACAAGGAGGAATCTGGCCCAAAAGTGATGGACTATTTCCTGAGGTTGCTGCCGTACATACATTAGGTCACATATGTCCGGAGGACCAAAATTGCTTGGGGAGTATAGCTTGTGGTGGGTGGGCAGGCTTAAATCCGAACCCTGACCCACTGTGGGATCCGGAGTTTGAAGAGTTTCTAAGGTCACTAGCCCAGGATCCAGAGTGTCCTGGGAGTTTTCAGGCTCAACGCCTGGTTCTATGTTCGGAGGACAGGGGGTCTCTTCCCAAAGATGGGTATCCAACTCACAGGGCTCGGAAATCTGAACATGGCTTGTTCTCAGCATATGGGGAGTGGTATCCTCGGCTTGTTCCTCCACAACCGCTACCAGATGAGTCATCAGCGGGGACCTGGTTTCCCTTTGATCGGGTTTAAGCCCAATCCGATCATAGTCTATTGCGACCCCCAAGGAGACGATGCGATCTAGCAGTTCGTTCAAAGACGAGACATCTGCCGGATCCATCTTATCAGAGTGTTCGAGGCCGATGCGGAGATGATTTTTGGCAATTTGAGGGACCGCCTTTAGCTTAACAGCCGAGCAGGCATACATGGTAAAACTGCCGAGCTGGAGGATCTGCCCAGGAACAGCCCTACTAGAGGTGATTTTGTCATTGATGACAAGGCAAGCCATCGATCCTTCTATTGACGACACAGAGGAACTCTCAATGAAAGGACCAATGTCGGTGTCAAAACCAGCTGATCTCGGGTAGGGGGTCCCAAACTGTGCGTTTGAGTATTGAAGGTAACAGGAGGCACGGGACACGATGTTTACCCAGGTTCAGTCCCTCTTAATGGAGGTAATACCCTACTTCCTGCTTGATTGACTTTGATGAGTATAGGGGTTACAGAGTTGATCTACCTCGAGATCGTAATGGCTAAACCCTAGATGTCTAGCCTATGTGAATTCTGATAGCCTCTACGGACTAAACCCTTCGGCTTATATAGACACCGGAGGGGCCTAGGGTTGTACAGAGTCGGTTTACAGAGAAAGGAAACTACACATCCGAACGCCAAATTTTCCATCCACGCAAAGGAGAGTCCCATCCGGACATGGGGGATGGCCTTCTGTCTTGTATCTTCACGGCCCATCAGTCCGGGCCATGTCACATAGCCCGGACACCCGGGGACCCCATAATCCAGGACCCCCTCACTACCGATTGAGGAACCCCTTGTGGCCGAAGGAGAAGGACAATGTTCCAATCAAGTGGAACCATCACCAACACAAGACCCACACGCTTGCGAAGAACAAAATGAAGGCCCTCAACCAAATGAACAAGATCAAGGGCAAGATCAACCTCAAGATGCTGGTGAACCACTATGTGATGCCCAAGGTCAAGTTTTCACCACCGAGCAAGCTCAAGATCAAGAGCAAGCTCAAGATCAAGAACAATTTCAAGACGACGCTCAAGAGATGATCAAGTTACCGCTCCTCAACTCACTCCTAAGGAGGAATTGGAGCGTCGTGCCGCCAAGATTGCATCCAAGCTCACTACCAAAGATCATCTCATGACGAATGTGCTTGGAAGCTTAAGAAAGGGGGTAAGCACTCGTAGACAATTAGCAAACTATTGTGAACATCACACATTTGTTTCTTGTGTTGAACCCCAAAAGGTCTATGAGGCGCTCGAGGATCCGGATTGGCTTAATGCCATGCTTGAAGAACTCAACATCTTCGAGTACAATAAGGTGTGGAGATTGGTGCCGAGGCCAATGGGGAACCATAATGTCATTGGAACCAAGTGGATATTCAAGAACAAGCAAGATTTTCATGGGATTATCGTTGGCAACAAGGCTCAGTTAGTAGCTTAAGGCT
Organism: Aegilops umbellulata; assembly: GCA_032464435.1. Lineage (NCBI taxonomy): Eukaryota > Viridiplantae > Streptophyta > Magnoliopsida > Poales > Poaceae > Aegilops > Aegilops umbellulata. The sequence goes on along the minus strand of CP136054.1, from coordinate 363,790,056 downwards.
ACTCCCAAGTCGAGGGTATCGACTATGGTGAAACCTTTGCTCCCGTTGCTCGCCTTGAATCTATTCGTTTGTTGATTGCTTATGCCTCTCATCATAACTTCAAGTTGCAACAAATGGACGTGAAGAGTGCTTTTCTTAATGGTCCTATTAATGAGTTGGTGTATGTGAAACGACCCCCGGAGTTCGAGGATCCCTATTTCCCCGATCATGTGTACCAACTCGATAAGGCACTATATGGCCTTAAACAAGCCCCACGTGCATGGTATGAGCACCTTATCGAGTTGTTGCAAGATCATGGGTTTGAAATTGGGAAAATCGACCCCACTCTTTTTACTAAGAAGGTCAAAGGGGAGTTGTTTGTATGCCAACTATATGTTGATGATATTATCTTTGGTTCCCCTAACAAAGCTTTCAATGAGGAATTTGCCGCTCTCATGACCTCGAAGTTCAAGATGTCCATGATGTGAGAGTTGAAGTTCTTTCCCGGGTTTGAAATCAAGCAAAGAAGAGAAGGAACCTTCATCAACCAAGCCAAATATACTCAAGACATGCTCAAGAGATTCAAGCTAAGTGATGTCAAGCCAGCTTCCACTCCAATGCCCATCAAATGCCAACTTGACATAGATCCCAATGGTAAAGTGGTGGATCAAAAGGTATACTGCTCCATGATTGGCTCCTTGCTTTACCTTTGTGCATCTAGACCGGATATCATGTTGAGTGTGGGAATTTGTGCATGTTTTCAAGCCGCACCTAAGGAAAGACAGTATGTGGTGGTCAAGCGAATCTTTCGATATTTAGCTCATACCCCAAACTTTGGCTTATGGTAACCAAGAGGAGCAACCTTCAACCTTGTGGGCTTTTCGGACTCGGATTGGGCGGGAGACAAAGTGGATAGGAAGTCAACTTCCGGAGGGTGCCAATTTCTTGGTTGCTCTTTGGTGAGTTGGTCTTCTAAGAAGCAAAGTTGTGTGTCTCTCTCGTACACCGAAGCAGAGTATGTGGCCACCGGTAGTTGTTGTGCTCAACTCCTTTAGATGAGGCAAACTTTAAAGGATTACAGTGTCATTTGTGACGAAGTGCCTCTTTGGTGTGATAATGAAAGTGCCATCAATATCTCTCTCAACCCGGTGCAACACTTCAAGATGAAGCATATTGAGATTCGGTATCACTTTATCCGGGGTCATATTAGGCAAGGGGAGATCAAGCTCAACTATGTCAACACTCATGATAACCTTGCTGATATCTTCACAAAGACCTTGGATGAAGCAAGATTTCGCGAGTTAAGGCATGAGCTAAATATCATTGATTCGACCAATGTGGCTTGAACCCTTGCACACCCCACCATACTCATCTTGATGTCTTGTTTAGGTGTAGGCATGGACATAGGGGAGTGTTGTTCTCTCAATGAACTCTCCCTCCCCCCATTATGCATAAATTGATCAACTCTTTCACATTATCCTTTTTATGGTACTTGTGCTTCAAAGACGAGTTTTGGTCATGGGCCCAAGGATAATTCTTCGCGGTGCCATACCAATTGACTCAAACATACGTGGCTATGGCCACCGCCCTCTCTTTGGAGAGGTTGTGTTTCGTGTTTGGTCCTTGTTGTCTTTTGCCTTTCCTTTGAGTAGTGCTTGTGTTTGAGTTGCCTCGTGTGTGTGCTCTTTTGTGTGTCTGGTTGCTTAAAGGTTGCATTGCAAAGGTCGTGTTCTTCTATTCTTATCAAAACTTGCACTTTCTTGGGTTTACGGTACTACCATGGCAAGCCACGGTACTACTGCTGGAGATGGGTTGCCGTGTGCGTGCACAGCTGCATACCAGGCACGGTACTACCGCTTCCATCACGGCATTAATTTTTTACTGCCACTGGAAGAGCGGTACTACCGCCCTCCGAGCGATACTTCCGCCCGGGCGGTACTACCGCGCCGTCGCGATCGGGTGGGGGTTAAGAGCGGGGCAGGGGGAGTTCCAACTCCCCCATACCCATTCATCTCTTTTCCCCACCTTGTCTCTCTCTCTCTCTCTCTCTCTCCTGCTCAAGAACGGTGCCGGAGGACCTCGCCGGATCTCCGTCTCCGGCCGCTCTCCTCGCATTACCACCGGTGGGATCGTTCCCCACCTCGATCTCTTGCCATGGACCTGGTATCTCTCCTAGTCCTTCTCCTTTTGTTCCGTTCTTGTGCTTCTACGTCTTGGGGAGATGCATGTGTAGTTTGTGTGATTTTTGGTTAAATCTTTGCAAGAGGAGATTGTAGGAGAGTGCTAGTGCAGTAGATATGCTATTTGGAGTGATACAACAGTGTAGTTTCGATCAACGATAGTGCCAATCTATTTTTGCGGATATTTCTAGATCTGGAGGTGCAGTTCTTGTAGGATTTGAATCTGTGCGGTACTACCGCTCACTCGCCCGATAACCGTCCTCGTGCGGTACTGCCGCTCCGCTGGAGCGGTACTACCGCCCAGTGTCGGTGTCAAAATCGGCAGATCTCGGGTAGGGGGTCCTGAACTGTGTGTCTAAGGTCGATGGTAACAGGAGACAGGGGACACAATGTTTACCCAGGTTCGGGCCCTCTCTATGGATGTAATACCCTACTTCCTGCTTGATTGATCTTGATGAATATGAGTATTACAAGAGTTGATCTACCATGAGATCATAATGGCTAAAACCCTAGAAGTCTAGCCTGTATGATTATATCTGTCCTTCGGACTAAGCCCTCCGGTTTATATAGACACCGGAGGGATTTAGGGTTATACAAGGTCAGTTACAGGGAAAGGAATCTTCATATTGAACGCTAAGCTTGCCTTCCACGCCAAGGAGAGTCCCATCCAGACACGGGAGAGAGTCTTCGGTCTTGTATCTTCACAGCCCATTAGTCCGGCCCATGTCCAATAGGCAGGACGCCCGAGAACCCCTTAGTCCAGGACTCCCTTAGTAGCCCCTGAACTAGGCTTCAATGACGAGGTGTCCGACGCGCAGATTGTGTTCGCATTGCAAGGCGGGTTCCCCTTTCCAAATACTCCAAGATGGTCTTCAGATGTAACGAACGTGTCCGGATCTGCAACACAAGTACCACACACAACCGCAGAGTATAATATTGCACGAGTCCAATCCGCTGACAACTTTTTGAAACGTGACATCACGTCTACCCGGTCATCATTTCGAATCATTTTCGTCAGTCGTTCCACGTTTCGAGACGTGGTTTTTATTGGCACGTCTTGTCGAAGCAGAGATCGTGTCCCCTTATTGCGGGATTCTCATCAATACAGGCGTGTGTTGGATTTCGGGTTCCGGCAAACCCTTAAGGTTCGAACTCTGGGGTGCACGCGGAGATTATGCGCTCTACCTCTCCGTCTCGCAAGGATCTAAACTACCAAAAGAACAACACAAAAGACACAGAGTTTATACTGGTTCGGGCCACCGATGTGGTGTAATACCCTACTCCAGTGTGGTGTGGTGGATTGCCTCTCTGGCTGGTGATGATGAACAATATAGGGAAGAACAGCCTCGCGAGGGTCTGTTCCTGACTAGGGGGATGAACTGCTAGGAGGAGTTCAGTTGCCCTTCTCTCTCTCTCTCTCTCTCTCTCTCTCTTGTTCTCTGCTTGCTCTGATTCTCGGCCTCTAATTCTCAATCACCCGGTCGCTGGATGCCTCTACCCTGGGGGTGGCTGGTCCTATTTATAGGCAAAGGCCCTGGGCCTCTTCCCAAATATTGAGCGGGAAGGGCGCCAACAATTGGCCAATTTGAAGGGGAACATCTGGTACACTTATCCTGACTAAAGTTGGTCCTCGCCTGCCAAAGGCCCTGTGGTGACGCCGTTCTGGGCTCCACGATGACCTCCTTCCCACCGTTGGACTGGTCTTGGTCTTGTTGCACCGAAATGGGTGCCTTTGCTTGATCCTCTCGCCTGCGCTTGCCCCCTTTGCACCAAAGAGGAAAGGGAGTACACTGCGCGGGCTGGCGCCCGCCTGGCGCCCTTGGTTGTCATGGCTTGCGTCATGGGCACCTCGCGAGGTACCCCGCCTTGATCTCTCCGCCTCCTCGTGAGCCAGCCTGACGAGGCCGTGCCTGAGGAAGCGCTGTGTCGTTCGGCCCGCGAGGCTTGGCCCCTCGCGAGGGTCTTGGGTCTTGCGTTGATGAATATGGGTTGTGCTGGGCCCCCTTTGAGCCACGCCGCAGGCCGCAGGCAGGCAAGTCTGGGGACCCCCGTTCCCAGAACACCGACAGTAGCCCCCGGGCCCAAGGCGCGCCCGGACTTGGCCGTGCCGAGAGGCGAAAGGGCAAGGGCGAAGCGCCGCGGGCCCTAACAGCCTGCGGCCTCGGGCGCCGCATGGCGGTTGATTGGACGCGAGTGCTTCAGCAATGACGTAGGTTATTAAAGGTGCGGTGGCTGCCCAGGCTTTGCTTTTCTTCGGTTGCTGCTCAGATCCCCTTTCTTGCGCCTCTCCTTCCTTCCTCCCAATTCCCATATCTGCTCTACCCGTGTGACCTAGGAAGACATGGCGCCTCGTCAGCCTCCAGCCGAAGCTTGGTTCTCGCCTGCTCTGGACTCGCCGAATGTGTCAGAGGCGAGCCTTGCCCGGCTGCGCCGGATGGCGGCGGCGCGGGGCATCGACGGGGCGCGGGTGTTCAAGGTCGGCTCCGCCACCCCTGAGGGCCGAGGAAGCACCTTGTACCCTCTCTTCGTAAGCTCTATTACTGCGGGCCTGGTGCCTCCTTTTTCCAAGTTCTTCCTCTCTGTCCTCCGCCATTACGACTTACAAGCTCTGCATCTCCACCCCAACTCCATCCTTCTCCTGGCGATCTTTGCCTACTACTGCGAGGCTCATGTAGGGGTGCAACCCTTAGTGGCCTTGCTGCGCCACTACTTCTACCTCCGGGTCACCCGTGGCTCCCCTTCCGCATGCGCGAGCTTCGTCGCGTGCGGCGGCGCCATTGCCATTTCGAATCCCGGGAAAAGGATTGAGGGTTTCAGGAGCAAGTGGGTCTTGATAGACGCCGGGCGCATCCACCCTCGGCTGATCCTACCCACGGAGTAGCCCGTGAGTTCCGGCGAATGGTCCCGGGCGGAGCTTACGGACCCCCGCGCGAAGCCGGTACTGGAGAAGATGGACGCGGACCTGAAGCCGGCCAGCACGGCAGCGGCGAAGCTGACCGGCGCGTCGCTGCTGAGGGGGTTCCTGGAGCACCAATTGGCTCCGCTTCGGCAGTACTCACCTCCGATGTGGAGGCCTCATCCGAGCCCCGCGGCCTTGGGCGACGAGGATTTGACCACGGTTCTCCAATCTCTGGTCGGGGGCGAGGTGGCAAGGTTGGAGGGTGCGCCCACGCCCTTATTCCTTCGCGACGACTGGAAGCAGGTGGTGGAGTCCATGCCCGTGTTCAACGGGGACGGGCCCGTGCCCGTGGTGGCTCCCAAGGGACTGGTGGACGTGTCCTCTGGCGACTCCAGCGGAGAGGGGGGCGAAGAGGAGTGGGAGGAGGGCCCTGACTCCGAGGCGACTGACGGAGAGTCTAGGGCTCCCCTTCCCCGGTGCAAGTCCCGTACTCTCCACCTTTTGTTAAGCGATGATGATGAGGACGACGATGTGCTGGGTAGCGGGAGCTCGCCCCTGATCCCGAAGAAGGACAGGACCGGGCTGATCCCCTGCGGGTCCGCCCTGGCTCCGGGGCGATCCGCGGACGTGCCTTCTGCTTCTGAGGTTGACCCCTCCACCCGGCTCTCAGGCTTCAAGTATGGCCGGAGGCTGCTTGAGCCCTCCAGCGACGACCCGTAAGTGCTTGATCCTTCATCTTTTGTTTCTTGTTCCGCCGCTGAGGCTTGATGTTCGCTTCTCCTGGATAGGCTGGCGCCCACGACGAAGAAGCCGAAGGGGGCTCCCGAGGCCCCATCCGCGGCGACGCCTCCGCCTGCAGGGGAAGGCGATCGTGACGCACGGGCTTCTCATTCCCGGTCATCCTCGCGAGGCCTGGCTGAGCTGGCTGGGGCGAGCCCAGCCCCCATGGCCCAAGTGACTCCCGAGGTGCTCTTGCCTGCTGCCGCCACCACGGCCGTCGGGGCGCAGCAGACTCCGCCTCAGGATGCTGTGGTCCCGCCGCCGCTACCTTCTCCTCCCGTTCCACCGACCGCTGCTCCCCCAACTCCTCCTGCTGTCTTGGAGCGTGCCGATGTTTCTCCGTCTTCTTCTGCCGTCCTGGAGCGTGCCGTTGCTGAACTGGACCGGCTGCGGCAGGATCTTCTTAGCGCCGACCCTCGCCTGGTGGCCGGGCGCCTGGAGCTGGCTTCGGGGTGGATCCGCTCCGACGCCTCGATTCGGGCGGCGCTGGTTCAGGCCTCGACGGCCTGTGACGGAGAGAGGGAGGCCACCCTCAAGGCGAAGATTGCCCGAGACGCGGCCCTGGGAGAGGTGGTTGAAGTCCGTGGTCGCTGCAAGGAGCTGGAGGACGAACTGCAAGGCCTGCGAGACCAGCTCGCGAAGGAGGTCCACCTTCGCCAAGAGCAGGAAGAAGGCACGAAGGCTCGCGAGGCGGCCATCGAGGAACGAGAGGCCAAGCTCAAGAAGCGCCGCGACCGCCTAAGCACGCTGAAGAAGGAGCTGGAGGTGACGAAGGCCGAGCTGGACGCCAAGGCCCGGATCCTTGCCGAGGATCGCGTGGCCTTCGCGGACATGGAGAAGGATGCTCGTGCTTCGCTGAAGATGCTTTACGAGAGCGGCCTGGAGAGCCTGCTGGCCGGTGATGGGGACGGCCCCGCGAAGCTGCTTCCCTTCCTGGTTCGTTCCCTTGGGGATGTCGCCCTTGGCCTTGGCCCCACGGCTGAGGCCGAGGCGCGTGTCCTGTCTTCTGCTGCGCTGACGCGGGTCTTCGCCCACATCTACCTTCGCGATCCCAGCGCCGACCTCGACAGCCTGTTGGAGCCGGTGAGCGGCGAGGGTGCTGCCGCCGCTGTCGAAGCCGTGAAGGGGCGCGCGGAGGCACTGTTGGGGAAGTTCCGGGCCTTCAGCACCAAGCCGAAGCAAGGCGCTGCCGGCCCTGCTGCTCCACGAGGCGAAGCCACTCCGCGCTGCTCCACCGCCGACAAGTGACTCCGCTACTGCTCATGTTCTTCTTTTAGTTCCTGCACATGCATCACGCCTCGGGGAGGCATTTAAACTTACGTTTGGTACTGAGATGACAGTATGGACTATAATATTTTGCTTTTAAATTCCTTGAATTTTATGCTTTTCTTCCCTACTTGCTTGTGTTCTACGCCGGCAGAGCCCGGCCCCGCGCGTACCTCACCCAGCATTAGCCCCGACCGGAAACCAGGACGAGACCAAAGGAGTGAGGGGCTACGTGACAAGTTACACTCCTGAGTCGCGATGCTCAGGAGTCCCCCTTGGCGCATGAACAACAAGTAGGGAAGCGTGATGTAGGTGTATCTTCCGTTCTACGTCTGCAAAGCCCGACTCCGCGCGTACCTCACCCAGCTTAGCCTTTCGGAACTAAGGAGTGAGGGGCTACGGAGCTAGTTAGGCTCCTGAGTCGCGATGCTCAGGAGCCCCCCTTGACGCGCAAACAGCGGGCGATGAGGTGAGATGTAAGCGGGACTATCGTTCTACGTCTGCAGAGCCCGGCCCCGCGCGTACCTCACCCAACATAGCCTTTCGGAACTAAGGAGTGAGGGGCTACGGGACCAGTTAGGCCCCTGAGTCGCGATGCTCAGGGGTCCCCCTTGACGCGCAAACGGCCTTCGTACCTTGGCTCCGCTCGGGGAGAGACGTGCGATGAACCAGGCCCGAGGGGCCTGGCTGGGCGGCGTACGTCTGGGCGTGACCCAGGCGTAGCCCCCGTGCCTAGCCCCCTCGCGCGGCGCTCCCGAGGGGAGGCGTTGCGATGAGGCTAGCCACTGAGCTCTGGGCTCCCTGAGGTTAACGCGGCCCGGAGGCCACCCTCAGTTGTTTATCACCAGCGCGGAGCATAGCACTTTCGTATGTGTACGGGCATAGCCGCTCCTCGGCAGTGTCGTCAGCCAGCGCGGAGCATGGTGCTTCCACTGGTACGTGGGAGGGGGCTCCCCTCCGAGAGGAGCCCCCGGGGCGTGTACAACCCCGCCCTGACACGTGGCCGGCACGGTAGGGCTAGGTGAGGTGTATCTCGGCACCCGTGAGCCAGCGCGGGACTCACGGGGCCCTACCTCTAGGCGGGTTGCGCTTGGCACTGGGCCGTATCTTGAGATGTGTTCCTGCAAGTTGGGTTAGATGCCGACACTCTACGTCCTCGGGTCCCGGCCTTCGAGCTTGTCTCAGCCGTCGCTGGTATGCCAGGTCGCGATGCCGTGGACAAGGCCAGAGGGTGAGGGCTGGAGAGCCAATAAGAGTCCTGAGCCGCGATGCTCAGGTACCCCCCCTTTAACGTGCAAGTGGTCGACATGGAGAAGAAGAGGTGTCGTGGACAGGCATCAAGTAATCAAGCATGATAGGCGAAAGCATAGCTGGAAATAAACGCAAGGGAGATACACGCCACTGGGCCTGGCCCGAGCGGCTTGGGGATGATGCAGCCCGAGGGGCGCCCCCAGCAAAGCAAGCTAATGACCGAAAAATAAAAAGGGATACATGCCGCAGGGACGGACCCATGCGGCCTGGGAATGAAGCAGCCCTGGGAGGGCGTTCCCAGCCGGAAATGAAGCTTGAGAGATGTCACCTGAAGATGTCGAAGATGAAGCGGTGTTGGTGCAGCAGACTCGGTGGGCGACGAGCCCCCAGGCCCAGGGGCCTAAGGAGGCTCCGGAGGCGCTGGTGGCTCCTCGCGAATCATCTCCATCTCCGCCAGGGCTGCGGAACGCTTGTCTTCCCGAGTCTCCATGATGCCCCTCATGAGGCGCTGGTATGCAGCAGCCACGCTCGGCAAGCCGTAAGGCATGCGAACATAGCTGTGGGGTGGGCCTCCGCAACGCCCCACTTGCGAGGGCCAGAGGCGCTCCATCGTGGCGACCCGATTGAGCCTTGGTACGTCGATGCAGACGCACAACCCACCATCCTCACCTGGATGGGGAGCCACAACGGGTAGACGGCGGCAATCTCTTATGATTCTTGACTCCTGTATTTCTTGAACGGCCTTGCTAACGAACTCCTGCTGGTCTGACCTTCCTTGCCTTGCTCCTTCTTGAGGGAAACGTGCTTCGAGGCACGCCTCCACGTGGTTCCCAAGCGCCTCCCTCATGACCCTGGCCAGGTCGGTGGCCCTCCAGGTGAGAGCCCCCGAGCCCTGCCTGAGGAGGGCACCGGGCACGCTTTCCTATGCGACGGATGGAGGGTCCCCTTGGGCAGATGCGGGCCCTGAGGGGCCTGCCTCCTGTGGGGCTGAGCCTGACGATGTCTTCTTCTTCTTCTTGGGGGTGATCTCGGGAAGCCTCCTGCTTCCGCGATCTGGGTCTTCTAGCGACGCAGCCTGAAAGGCTCGCTCCAGGGAACACACTGCATCCTTCTCTTCACATGGCTCCGTGATGACTCCGCCACTTCCTGGCATCTTGAGGACGTTGTAGCCATGATGAGTCACAGCCATGAACTTGGCCAGCGCTAGGTACCCGAGGATGGCGTTGTACGGCAGGCGGATGTGAGCGACGTCGAAGTCGATGAGCTCGGTGCGGTAGTTTCTGCGGGCTCCGAAGGTGACAGGGAGGCGGACCTGCCCGATCGGGATCGTGGAACCGTCGGTGACTCCGGAGAAAGGCTTGGTTGGCTGAAGCTAGTCGTAGGGCACTTGAAGATTGTTGAATGTTTCCACGGATAGGACGTTGAGACCTGCTCCACCATCGATGAGGGTCCTGGTGACCAGTACATTGCTGATGACTGGGGAGCAAAGCATCGGGAGGACCCCGGCTGTGGCCGAGCACTTGAGCTGATCTGCTGAGTTGAACGTGATGGTGCATGCCGACCACCTGAGAGGGCGCGTTGCTTCGAGCCTGGGGAGGACTGCATTCACTTTGCGGGCAAACTGCTTGAAGATGCGTTGGGGGGCTGGGGCTTGAGCTCCACCCAGGATGCAGGCGATTGCGCGCGGCTCCTGGAAGCCCCCAGCCCCCTCGTCCTGGTGGCGGTTCTCGTTCCTTCTTGGCTGAGGCGGCAGTGGAGGGAGGCCTGCGTTGCCCTACAGGCGATCCTCACGAGGCTGATCCCGCCAGTCCCCCTCGCGAGGCAAGTCTCGCCAGCGGTCCTCGCGAGGTTGATCGCGCCACCCTTGGCGTGGGCCGTGGTCTTCCCAGCGTCCTGGGTTCCTTCCTCCTCCTCGGCCGTAGCCCCGGTCAGCACGGTCAGGACGACGGACGATCCTTCCTTCTCGCACGGCACGGAGTTCTTGGCATTCGTTGGTGTTGTGGGTGTGGAGGTCGTGGTACACACAGTACCGGCTGCCCCTGGAGGATTCAGGCAGATCCTTGCCCCGCTTGGTGTCCGGTTCTGCCGCGAGCACGACAGCCCCCTTGCGCTTCACGTCCTTGGCCTTGGGTTTCTTCTCTTCTGGGTCTGCGGCAGGCAGCTCGAGGAGGGAGAGACGCCCCTCCTCAGCCCTGGCGCACTTGGTCGCCAAGTTGAACAGCTCCAGGGAGGTGCACAGGTCTTCATGCATCGCCAGCTCCTCCTTCATCTTGACGTCAAGCACACCATCGGAGAAGGCCGAGATGATGGCTTCCTCGGACACCTTGGGGATCTTGAGGTGCGCACTGTTGAAGCGCTGGATGTACTTTTGCAGGGTCTCCCCGAGTTGTTGCTTGATGCGGCGCATGTCACTCACGGCAGGCGGCTGGTCACGAGTACCTTGGAAGTTGGCAATGAAGCGGGTGCGCATCTGGTCCCAGGAAGAGATCGTGCCTGGGGCCAGGTTCAGGAGCCAGGTGCGAGCTCCTTCCTTGAGTGCCATGGGGAACCAGTTCGCCATGACCTTTTCGTCTCCACAGGCAGCTTCGATGCCCAGCTCATAGAGCTGGAGGAACTCTGCAGGATCGGTCGTGCCGTCGTAGCGAGGAGGCAGGTCTGGCTTGAACTTCCCGGGCCACGCGATGCTGCGCAGCTCGGTGGTGTAGGCGTGGCAGCCTGTGGTGGCCATGGGAGGCTTCGGTTGAGGTAGAGCTTGGCCTTGTGGGTCCCCATGTACTACAGCTGGAAGCAGCGCGGGGTCTTGACGTGCCGGAGCTGGAGCAAGGTCACGGCGAGCCGAAGCAGGAAGCGCCCGGGCAGCCTCTTGTGGCCGGGGGACTTCTTGGCAGCTCTGTTCTTGCTGGGCTGGCGCCTGACGTAGTGGGTTCCGCCCAGGGGCCGCGCGCCTTGGAGCCACAACGTCTTCTTGAAGAGGAGGCGGCTGGTACGCCCCCGAAACTTCATGGCCCGCGCGGGGCAGGGTGCGGCGCAGCGGAGCGGACGGCGCAGGAGAGCCCCCCACGGCACAGACGAGCTCGGCGACGTGGTCCAGCCACTCTTCATAGACGTCATCGACGGGACGGTAGCGCAGGAGCTCGTTTGCTGCGATGAGCGCAGCCCGAGCCTCCAAGGGTGCGCGGAGCGCGCGGGACGAAGAGCCAGCTGATGTGAGTGACGGAGTAGCGGTGCGGCCGTCTTGCCGCACGGACGGGTGCTGAGACGACGCTTGCTGCTCGTTCCCCGCCGGGCCGGTGGCGGCGTTGACGGCGGGCGACGGGGAACGACGAGGACGCTCACCGACGGGGGCCGTCTGGGCGACGCGGGAAGCGATGGCGGCCCGGCGCTCGGCGCGGGCCCGACGAGCGTCAGGCATGGACGCGACGGTTGGCGGAGAGCGGAGAGGTGGAAGACAAATTCCGGCACACCCCTACCTGGAGCGCCAAATGTCGGATTTCGGGTTCCGGCAGACCCTTAAGGTTCGAACTCTGGGGTGTGCACGGAGATTATGCCCTCTACCTCTCCGTCTCGCAAGGATCTAAACTACCAAAAGAACAACACAAAAGACACAGAGTTTATACTGGTTCGGGCCACCGATGTGGTGTAATACCCTACTCCAGTGTGGTGTGGTGGATTGCCTCTCTGGCTGGTGATGATGAACAATACAGGGAAGAACAGCCTCGCAAGGGTCTGTTCCTGGCTAGGGGGATGAACTGCTAGGAGGAGTTCAATCGCCCTTCTCTCTCTCTTGTTCTCTGCTTGCTCTGATTCTCGGCCTCTAATTCTCAATCACCCGATCGCTGGATGCCTCTACCCTGGGGGTGGCTGGTCCTATTTATAGGCAAAGGCCCTGGGCCTCTTCCCAAATATTGAGCGGGAAGGGCGCCAACAATTGGCCAATTTGAAGGGGAACATCTGGTACACTTATCCTGACTAAAGTTGGTCCTCGCCTGCCAAAGGCCCTGTGGTGACGCCGTTCTGGGCTCCACGATGACCTCCTTCCCACCGTTGGACTGGTCTTGGTCTTATTGGACCGAAATGGGTGCCTTTGCTTGATCCTCTCGCCTGCGCTTGCCCCCTTTGCACCAAAGAGGAAAGGGAGTACACTGCGCGGGCTGGCGCCCGCCTGGCGCCCTTGGTCGTCATGGCTTGCGTCATGGGCACCTCGCGAGGTACCCCGCCTTGATCTCTCCGCCTCCTCGTGAGCCAGCCTGACGAGGCCGTGCCTGAGGAAGCGCTGTGTCATCTGCCCCGCGAGGCTTGGCCCCTCGCGAGGGTCTTGGGTCTTGCGTTGATGAAGATGGGCCGTGCTGGGCCCCCTTTGAGCCACGCCGCAGGCCGCAGGCAGGCAAGTCTGGGGACCCCCGTTCCCAGAACACCGATAGCGTGGGTAATCTAACCATGCCATTTACACAGCCCTTGGGAACAGGCGAGTGGGGAGGCGCTTGATATCCACTGCCTTTATAAGGAGATAAGGATTCCCTTTCTTCACCCACGCCTTCTCTCCTCCTCTGCCCTTCCATTCTCGAGCTCCAGCGCCCAAGTCCTCATCTTTTCCGCCTCAAGAAAGCGCTCAACCATGTCCGAATCTAGAGCGCAAGGCAACTGGATGGCCTCCTCCGTCAAGGAGAAGGACATCACCGAGCTTCGGGAGGCCGGGTATCTGGCGAAGGAAATCGCCCACTGGCTTCCGGCCAAGGGGCAAGTCGTCCCCATCCCGAAGCCCAATGAGAAGGTGGTGTTCATCCCCCATTTCGTCCACGGGTTAGGGTTTCCTCTACACCCTTTCGTCCGCAGACTAATGTTCTATTACGGGCTAGATTTCCATGATCTAGCCCCAAACTCCTTCCTCAACATCTCGACATTCATCGCTGTGTGTGAGGCCTTCCTCCGCATCCCAACCCACTTCGGACTGTGGCTTAAGATCTTCAATGTGAAGCCGAAGGTAGTGGATGGCCAACACGCGGAGTGCGGAGGTGCCATGGTGAGCAAGCTGCCCAATGTCACATGGCCCAAGGGTACTTTTGTGGAGACCGTCAAAGAGTGGCAGAAACTGTGGTTCTATATCAGAGAGCCCCGCGACACCACCTGGGCTGCGGCTCCCGAATTCAAGTCCGGAGCTCCAATGCGGCTCACCTCCTGGCTAGAGAAGGGCCTGAATTGGTCTTCGTCGAACGAGCTGACGGGGCTGCAAACGCGCATCTAGAGCATGGTGGACAAGGACATCAAGCTCGTTAATGTGATCCAGGTGATGCTAGTTCGCCAGATCCTTCCATGCCAAAGCCGGACTTGCCACTTATGGGAGTTCGATCCGGCCAAGCACCCGACCTTGCTACAGTTCTTCGGAACCACACACGAAGATATCTAGAAGGTGCTGTTTAAGGACAATGAGACGTCGCTGGACATAGACTCGGACCACGGGCATGATCTTGCCCATCCTGCTAGTGCGGCAAGTCCTTCACATCTCAAGGTGTATCCTTTACTTGTTTGATCAAGGAAGATATCTAAACTTCACCATTTATTTTTCAGGACTGGACAAAGAAGGCGGAGCGGACTCGGTGTCCGGCTCCGCTGCCCGAGGAACCAGTCATCCTGCTCCTGGCAAAGATGCTGGTCCCGGCACCCTATCAGGCGCCAGAGAAGAAGGCCAAGGGGGGGTCCGGAGTGGCCCCCGCCGCAAGGGAGCTTCGGACGTGTCATCCGAAGACAAGGCTCACTCCTCTGCCGCCGAAGACGGCGACGAGGAGGAGGAAGAAAGCAACACTCCCCCTTATGGGGGAGGGAAGAAGAGGGCGGCCTCCACAAATCTGGAGGCGGAGGCACCCAAGAGGGGGAAGGGCCCCCTTGCGAATAACTCCATGTGGGACGTCTATAGTAGCCCAGAGCGACGTCCCTGAGAGAAGCCCCTGGCCGCATCGTGAGTACCAAAAAGACCCTAATGCATCCCTATATCCGGCCTCTCTACTTCACAGTTTTAACATGTTTATGCAATTGCAGTCTGGCCCGCGACAGCTCCATGCGATCCTCATCGGGAGATTCGCTGGATTCAAAGGTGATGGCGAGCGAGTCACCACCGACGGCTCACTCTCCCCAGGCCAAGGGTGACGCCGAGGTACTATCCTGAAGGACCTTCTCGGGCCAGGGAGAGGTTCAGGAGGTCATCAAAGCAACGCCAGAGGATGACTCCTCGGCCATGGAGACTGGCGATGAGGGCCATATCCAATTCGGGCCCCAGCCGGATACCATCCCGGAGACCTATACGGCTCCTGAATCCGGCGAGCAGCCTCCTTCCAAAGAAGGGGGTGTGCCTATTCCGCCCGTGACCTCTGTCCAACCAGAGGCCCAGGATAATCTGCTGGAAGCGCTACGAGGCGCTTCCATTGTGGATGAACACCGTATCCTTATGGGCACGGTGATTGAGAGGGTTCAGTCCGTCAAGAGTGGACTAACCGAATCCTGCAGCAGCCTGCTGACAGGTTTTGAGGTAAGCGGCGCAAAAGAGAAAGTCCCAATATAGACAGTAGCCCCTGAGACATTGTCCGGTGTTTGAAAAGAAAAGCCGGACAGAGGATCAATTTATTTTTGCAGGAAACTAACTAAATATGTCTTATATGGATAAGCAGGCGTCGTTGCTGGCCGCGACCTCTCATGCTGCGGAGGTCTCCGGACTGAAGCAGAGGTTGGAGCAGACCGAAGAAGAGCTCGGCCTTGTAAAAAGGCAACTGGAGGACAAGCAAGGTATGTGGTTACTTGCCGTAAGTTCGGAAAGAATAAATGATGTGTATTGACCGAAGTGCCATGATATTTGTAGGAGCGGCGACCGAGGTCCTTAAGAAGGCGTTGGCTGAGGCTAAGGAGAAAGCTTCCAAGGAACAAGCCGCTCGTGAGAAGCACGAGGCCAGGCTTAATGAGTTCCAGCAGGAACTCCAGGATGCAGTGAAGAAGTGAGAGTCCTTGGAACGCGATGTTTCGGCTCAAGAGACCGAACTCGCCAAGGCTCGCCAAAGCGCACAAGAGGCCCTGGCCGAAGCCCAAAGCGCCCTCCAAGAGATCCAACATGCCAAGAAAATTGCCGCGGGTAAGGCTTTTATTATGCAAAGCAAGTATGTGAAGAAGAGGTATCTCTTACTGACCCGGATTTGGAGTTCTCCAGGGGCGTTTGCGGATCTACCGCGCAGTGTTTCTGACGCTGTGGAATTCTTCCGAGCCGAAGAGGGGAGCTCAACGGAGAAGCTGTTCTGGTCGCAATACCTTGTGCCAGAACATCCAGTGCCCTTTAGCGACCAGCTAAAACAGCTGGTCGAGGTACATAGGGTGGACGAACTAGCCATGAAGGATTTAATAATCCGGCTGTCGCCTGCCGAAGCTGTACCCAGCAGCTACTTCGGGCTCAGGAAGTGGCTGGTCAATGCCTGCCCCCGGCTTGACATTATCAAGCGGTCGGTCTGCATCGAGGGTGCGCGGATGACCTTCGCCCGCGTCAAGGTGCAGTGGGCGAAGATGAACGTCGTCAAGCTCGCGACCGAGGGTCCGCCCGAGGGCAAGGAGCACCACAGTGCACCAAAGATGTAGTCTTTGAATGAGTACATTTGTACTATCTTGCCCTGTATTATGGAACAAGTTAATTTATGTAAGATAAATGTTTTAATATTTTACCTCCTGTGCAGCCGCGTTTATGAAATTCTGAGAGTTGGCCAGTCGTCGGCTTTAGCCCCCACGTAGATAGTACGGGGGTGTTCGGGATGGAATCTAAACACTCTTGATCCAATTGTTTGGTCCTTGAAGGAGGTGTTTAGCGCAACGAACCAGGCAATCGGACTATGTGGCTTTATCGCCATCACTTAGCCATAGGAGTTTGACAATGAAAATTTAGGTGCAGCCCCTAGTATCCGAACTAGGGTACTATAAACACCTGATTGGGCGAGAACTGATCCCTCGCATAATGCGGAAAAAATCGCTAAAGATTTGAAACCTCCGAAGAGCTGACCGGCTCACGCCGCATCATGACAGTCAGTTTTCGGCTTTCTCTACTGAGGTGCTCATCCGGATTTACCAGGACACAATCGCAATAGTTCTCCCTTAACTACCCTAGCCGATATAGTGGAACGTAAGTTAGTAAGCACAGGAGCCGGGCAACCCAACTATTGACCAAAGACATGATTCGGAGCCGATGCATACAATGCTAAAGTTTGGGGTGCCGAACTATACTGTAAAAAGTGTTGCACTTTTGTCGCCGTGTTATGGGGCGCAGTGAAGCCCCTGGCAAATTAAGGCATACCAGAGTGTACGGGAGCAATTTATGAGAATATCAAGAAGAAGAAAAATGAGGCAACAGGCCAATGTTGCAAAAATTGGGCTGCAAACTTTTCCAGTATAGTTTGATTAATACGTCAAAGTGTGTTTGTACAAATAGTGCAATAAGCAACAAGGCTATTTATCATGCCACGACTGTCGGTGTCAAAACCGGCGGATCTCGGGTAGGGGGTCCCCAACTGTGCGTTTAAGGCGGATGGTAACAAGAGGCGGGGGACACAATGTTTAACCAGGTTCAGGCCCTCTCGATGGAGGTAATACCCTACTTCCTGCTTGATTGATCTTGATGATATGAGTATTACAAGAGTTGATCTACCACAAGATCGTAGAGGCTAAACCCTAGAAGCTAGCCTATGATTATGATTGTTGTTGTCCTACGGACTAAACCCTCCGGTTTATATAGACACCGGAGGGGGCTAGGGTTACACAGAGTCGGTTACAAGGGAGGAGATCTACATATCCGAATTGCCAAGCTTGCCTTCCACGCAAAGGAGAGTCCCACCCGGACACGGCACGAAGTCTTCAATCTTGTATCTTCATAGTACAACAGTCCGGCCAAAGTATATAGTCCGGCTGTCTGAGGACCGCCTAATCCAGGAATCCCTCAGTAGCCCCTGAACCAGGCTTCAATGACGACGAGTCCGGCGCGCAGATTGTCTTCGGCATTGCAAGGAGGGTTCCTCCTCCGAATACTCCATAGAATATTTTGAACACAAGGATAGTGTCCGGCTCTGCAAAAAAAAATTCCACATACCACCGTAGAGAGAATAATATTCCCGCAAATCTAATCTGCTGACGCATTTTGCAGCATGACATCACACCACGGCCCGGTCATTATTCGAACCGTTTTTCACAACCAGCCACATCATGTATTGCGAGGTGGTTTCCTTGGCACGTCTTGTCGAAGCAGAGATCGTGTCCCCTTATCACGGGATTCTCATCAATACGGGTGTGGGTAACCCAGCCGCGCCATCAATTACGTCACTTGGGGAACAAGCGATTTTACCAGGTAGGTGGGGAGGCACATAGCCTCTTCCGCCCTTATAAAGCGACAAGGATTCCACCGAGAGTATATTATTCCACAAATCTAATCTGCTGACAACTTTTCATAACATGACGTCACGCCACGGCCCGACCATTACGAACCATTTTTCCCTGCCTGCCACTGCACGTGTTGCGAGGCGGTTTTATTGGCACGTCTTGTCGAAGCAGAGATCGTGTTCCCCTTATCACGGGATCCTCATCAATACGGATATGGGTAACCCCACCGCGCCATCAATCGCGGCGCTTGGGGAATAAGCAATTTTATGGGGAAAGTAGGGAGGCGCACAGTTTCTACTACCTTTATAAAGGGACAAGGACTCCTCTTTTTCACCCACACCTTCTTCTTCCCTGCCCATCCATTCTCGTGCACTCGAGATCCAGCGCCCAAGTTCTCATTTTCTCTGCAAAGCCATTCCAAACATGTCCGGAGCGAGAGGCAAGTGGATGGTCTCCTCCGTTACGGAGGAGAACATTACGAAGCTCCGGGAAGCCAGATACCTAGCCGCAGACATCGCGCACCGGCTCCCAGACGCGGGGTAGATCGTCCCTACTCCGGAACCCCACGAGAGGGTGGTATTCCTTACCCACTTCGTCCGTGGGCTGGGATTTCCCATTCACCCATTTGTCCGCGGGCTCATGTTCTACTACGGGCTGGACTTCCATGATCTGGCCCCTAATTTCATCCTCAACATCTCGGCATTTATTGTCGTGTGCGAGGCCTTCCTCCGCATCAAGCCCCACTTCGGCCTATGGCTGAAGACCTTCGACGTGAAACCGAAGGTGGTGGTTGATGTCTACTACGCAACCTTCTTCTTGTAGACGTTGTTGGGCCTCCAAGTGCAGAGGTTTGTAGGACAGTAGCAAATTTCCCTCAAGTGGATGACCTAAGGTTTATCAATCCGTGGGAGGTGTAGGATGAAGATGGTCTCTCTCAAGCAACCCTGCAACCAAATAACAAAGAGTCTCTTGTGTCCCCAACACACCCAATACAATGGTAAATTGTATAGGTGCACTAGTTCGGCGAAGAGATGGTGATACAAGTGCAATATGGATGGTAGATATAGGTTTCTGTGAACTGAAAATATAAAAACAGCAAGGTAGCAAGCGGTAAAAGTGAGCGAAAACAGTATTGCAATTATAGGAAACAAGGCCTAGGGTTCATACTTTCACTAGTGCAAGTTCTCTCAACAATAATAACATAATTGGTTCATATAACTATCCCTCAACATGCAACAAAGAGTCACTCCAAAGAAACTAATAGCGGAGAACAAACGAAGAAATTATGGTAGGGTATGAAACCACCTCAAAGTTATTCTTTCCAATCAATCCATTGGGCTATTCCTATAAGTGTCACAAACAGCCCTAGAGTTCGTACTAGAATAACACCTTCAGACATAAATCAACCAAAACCCTAATGTCACCTAGATACTCCATTGTCACCTCAAGTATCAGCGGGTATGATTATACGATATGCATCACACAATCTCAGATTCATCTATTCAACCAACACAAAGTACTTCAAAGAGTGCCCAAAGTTTCTACCGGAGACTTGAATACTATAAATTGTTTCCACATTAAAAGAGTAATGTTCAGAGAAAGGGTACTCATAATCATGACAAGTTTTATAAATATAATCATCACTACTCTTTATAGCATAAGTTTCATCACAATAATCATCATAAGTAGCAACTTTGTTCTCATCATAATCAATTGAAACCTCTTCCGAAATAGTGGATACATCACTAAATAAAGTCATGACCTCTCCACATCCACTTTCATAAATATTATAAGATTCAACATCCTCCAAAATAGTGGGATCACTACTTCCTAAAGTTGACACTCTTCCAAACCCACTTTCATCAATATAATCATCATAGATAGGAGGCATGCTTTCATCATAGTAAATTTACTCATCAAAGCTTGGGGGACAAAAAATATCTTCATCAAACATAGCTTCCCCAAGCTTGTGGCTTTGCATATCATTAGCATCATGGATATTCAAGGAATTCATACTAACAACATTGCAATCATGCTCATCATTCACATATTTTATGCCAAGCATTCTATGTAATTCTTCTTCTAGCACTTGAGCACAATTTTCCTTTCCATCATACTCATGAAAGATATTAAAAAGATGAAGCGTGCGAGACAAACTCAATTCCATTTTTTTGTAGTTTTATTTTATAAACTAAACTAGTGATAAAACAAGAAACAAAAAGATTCGATTGCAAGATCTAAAGATATGCCTTCAAGCACTAACCTCCCCGGCAACGGCGCCAGAAAAGAGCTTGATGTCTACTACGCAACCTTCTTCTTGTAGACGTTGTTGGGCCTCCAAGTGCAGAGGTTTGTAGGACAGTAGCAAATTTCCCTCAAGTGGATGACCTAAGGTTTATCAATCCGTGGGAGGCATAGGATGAAGATGGTCTCTCTCAAGAAACCCTGCAACCAAATAACAAAGAGTCTCTTGTGTCCCCAACACACCCAATACAATGGTAAATTGTATAGGTGCACTAGTTCGGCGAAGAGATGGTGATACAAGTGCAATATGGATGGTAGATATGGGTTTTTGTAATCTGAAAATATAAAAACAGCAAGGTAACAAGTGGTAAAACTGAGCGTAAACGGTATTGCAATGATAGGAAACAAGGCCTAGGGTTCATACTTTCACTAGTGCAAGTTATGTCAACAATAATAACATAATTGGATCACATAACTATCCCTCAACATACAACAAAGAGTCACTCCCAAGTCACTAATAGCGGAGAATGAACGAAGAGATTATGGTAGGGTACAAAACCACCTCAAAGTTATTCTTTCCAATCAATCCGTTGGGCTATTCCTATAAGTGTCACAAACAGCCCTAGAGTTCGTACTAGAATAACACCTTAAGACACAAATCAACCAAAACCCTAATGTCACCTAGATACTCCATTGTCACCTCAAGTATCTGTGGGCATGATTATACGATATACATCACACAATCTCAATTCATCTATTCAAACCAACACATAGAACCTCACAGAGTGCCCCAAAGTTTCTATCGGAGAATCATGATGAAAACGTGTGCCAACCCCTATGCATAGGTTCATGGGCAGAACCCGCAAGTTGATCACCAAAACATACATCAAGTGAATCACGTGTTATCCCATTGTCACCACAGATACGCACGGCAAGACATACATCAAGTGTTCTCAAATCTTTAAAGACTCAATCCGATAAGATTACTTCAAGGGGAAAACTCAATCCATTACAAGAGAGAAGTGGGGGAGAAGAAACATAAGATCCAACTATAATAGCAAAGCTCGCGATTCATCAAGATCGTGCCAAATCAAGAACACGAGAGAGAGAGAGAGAGAGAGAGATCAAACACATAACTACTGGTACATACCCTCAGCCCCAAGGGTGAACTACTCCCTCCTCGTCATGGAGAGTGACGGTATGATGAAGATTGCCACCGGTGAGGGTTCCCCCCTCCGGCAGGGTGCCGGAACAGGGTCCCGAGAGGTTTTTGGTGGCTACAGAGGCTTGCGGCGGCGGAACTCCCGATCTATTCTCCGGTCTGGAAGTTTTAGGGTACGTAGGTATATATGGGTGCAGGAAGTACGTCGGTGGAGCTTCGGGGGCCCCACGAGGCAGGGGGGTGCGCCCTAGGGGGGGCGCCCCCACCCTCGTGAGCACCTTCCTTCGCTCCTGACATGGGGTCCAAGTCCAGCTGGTAGCTTTCCTTCCAAAAATAACTACTCCAGTTGATTTTGTTCCATTTCGACTCCGTTTGATATTCCTTTTCTTCGAAACACTGAAATAGGCAAAAAACAGTAAATCTGGGCTGGGCCTCCGGTTAATAGGTTAGTCCCAAAAATAATATAAAAGCGGATAATAAAGCCCAATATTGCCCAAAACAGTAGATAATATACCATGGAGCAATAAAAAATTATAGATACGTTGGAGACGTATCAAGCATCCCCAAGCTTAATTCCTGCTCGTCCTCGAGTAGGTAAATGATAAAAAAGAATTTTTGATGTGGAGTGCTACTTGGCATAATTTCAATGTAATTCTTTTTAATTGTGGTATGAATATCCAGATCCGAAAAATTCAAGACAAAAGTTTATATTGACATAAAAATAATAATACTTAAAGCATACTAACAAAGCAATCATGTCTTCTCAAAATAACATGGCCAAAGAAAGTTATCCCTACAAAATCATATAGTCTGGCTATGCTCTATCTTCACCACACAAAGTATTTGAATCATGCACAACCCCGATGACAAGCCAAGCAATTGTTTCATACTTTTGACGTTCTCAAACTTTTTCAATCTTCATGCAATACATGAGCGTGAGCCATGGACATAGCACTATATGTGGAATAGAATGGTGGTTGTGGAGAAGACAAAAGGAGGGGAAGATAGTCTCACATCAACTAGGCATATCAACGGGATATGGAGATGCCCATCAATAGATATCAATGTGAGTGAGTAGGGATTGCCATGCAACGGATGCACTAGAGCTATAAGTATATGAAAGCTCAATAAAAGAAACTAAGTGGGTGTGCATCCAACTCGCTTGCTCACGAAGACCTAGGGCATTTTGAGGAAGCCCGTCATTGGAATATACAAGCCAAGTTATATAATGTAAAATTCCCACTAGTATATGAAAGTGAGAACATAGGAGACTCTCTATCATAAAGATCATTGTGCTACTTTGAAGCACAAGTGTGGTAAAAGGATAGTAGCATTGCCCCTTCTCTCTTTTTCTCTCTTTTTTTGTTTGGGCCTTTTGTCCTTTTTTATGGCCTCTTTTTTTCTCTATCTTTTTATTTATTTATTTTTCGTTCGGAGTCTCATCCTGACTTGTGGGGGAATCATAGTTTCCATCATCCTTTCCTCTCTGGGACAATGCTCTAATAATGATGATCATCACACTTTTATTCTCTTACAACTCAATAATTACAACTCGATACTTAGAACAAAATATGGCTCTATATGAATGCCTCCGGTGGTGTACTGGGATGTGCAATGACTCATGAGTGACATGTACGAAAGAATTATGAACGGTGGCTTTGCCACAAATACGATGTCAACTACATGATCATGCAAAGCAATATGACAATGATGGAGCGTGTCATAATAAATGGAACGGTGGTAAGTTGCATGGCAATATATCTCGGAATGGCTATGGAAATGCCATGATAGGTAGGTATGGTGGCTGTTTTGAGGAAGGTATATGGTGGGTGTATGATACCGGCGAAAAGTGCGCGGTATTAGAGAGGCTAGCAATGGTGGAAGGGTGAGAGTGCGTATAATCCATGGACTCAACATTAGTCATAAAGAACTCACATACTTATTGCAAAAATCTATTAGTTATCGAAACAAAGTACTACGCGCATGCTCCTAGGGGGATAGATTGGTAGGAAAATACCATCGCTCGTCCCCGACTACCACTCATAAGGAAGACAATCAATAAATAAATCATGCTCCGACTTCATCACATAACGGTTCACCATACGTGCATGCTACAGGAATCACAAACTTTAACACAAGTATTTCTCAAATTCACAACTACTCAACTAGTATGACTCTAATATCACCATCTTCATATCTCAAAACAATCATCAAGCACCAAACTTCTCTTACTATTCAACACACCCATAAGAAAGTTTTTACTATTTCTTGAATACCTAGCATATTAGGTTTATTTGAGAAAATTACCATGGTATTTAAGACTCTCAAAATAATCTAAGTGAAGCATGAGAGATCAATAGTTTCTATAAAACAAATCCACCACCGTGCTCTAAAAGATATAAGTGAAGTACTAGAGCAAACAACAAACTACTAGGAAAGATATAAGTGAAGATCAATGAGTAGTTGAATAATTATACAACTATGTGAAGACTATCCCATTTAAGGATTTCAGATCTTGGTACTTTATTCGAACAACAAGCAATACAAAAGAAAATAAAATGACGCTCCAAGCAAAACACATATCATGTCGTGAATAAAAATATAGCTCCAAGTAAAGTTACCGATGAACGAAGACAAAAGAGGGGATGCCTTCCGGGGCATCCCCAAGATTAGGCTCTTGGTTGTCCTTGAATATTACCTTGGGGTTCCATGGGAATCCCCAAGCTTTGGCTCTTGCCATTCCTCGTTCCGTAGTCCATCTAATCTTTACCCAAAACTTGAAAACTTCACAACACAAAACTTAACAGAAAACTCGTAAGCTCCGTTAGCGAAACAAAACAAAACACCACTTCATGGTACTGTAATGAACTCATTATTTAGTTATATTGGTGTTAAACCTACTGTATTCCAACTTCTCTATGGTTTATAAACTATTTTACTAGCCATAGAGTCATCAAAATAAGCAATCAACACAATGAAAACAGAATCTGTCAAAAACAGAACAGTCTGTAGTAATCTGCATCAAACGTATCCTTCTGGAACTCCAAAAATTCTTAAATAAATTTGTGGACCTTAGGAATTTGTCTAGTAACCATCTGCAAAAATAATCAACTAAATAGCACTCTCTAGTAAAAAGTTGAAGCTAATCTCGTGAGCGCTAAAGTTTCTGTTTTTTACAGCATGATCATAAAGACTTCACCCAAGTCTTCCCAAAGGTTCTACTTGGCACAAACACTAATTAAAACATAAAACCACATCTAAACAGAAACTAGATGGATTATTTATTCCTAAACAGAACCAAAAAGCAAGAAACTAAAATAAAATTGGGTTGCCTCCCAACAAGCGCTAACGTTTAACGCCCCTAGCTAGGCATGATGATTTCAATGATGCTCACATAAAAGATAAGAATTGAAACATAAAGAGAGCATCATGAAGAATATGACTAGAACATTTAAGTCTAACCCACTTCCTATGCATAGGGATTTTTTGATCAAACAACTTATGGGAACAATAATCAACTAGCATAGGAAGGCAAAACAAGCATAACTTTTAAACTTTAAGCACATAGAGAGGAAACTTGATTCCTACAAGCATATGTTCCTCCCTCATAATGATTTTCAGTAGCATCATGAATGAATTAAACAATATAACCAGCACCTAAATC
This sequence comes from Aegilops umbellulata, assembly GCA_032464435.1. Classification (NCBI taxonomy): domain Eukaryota; kingdom Viridiplantae; phylum Streptophyta; class Magnoliopsida; order Poales; family Poaceae; genus Aegilops; species Aegilops umbellulata. The sequence continues at coordinate 363,765,241 of CP136054.1, read as the reverse complement.
ATTCTTTTCATGATCTACAAGCATAGAAATTTTACTACTCTCCACATAAGCAAAATTATTCTCATTCGGGATAGTGGGAGTATCATAAGAGACTTGAATACTATAAATTGTTTCCACATTAAAAGAGTAATGTTCAGAGAAAGGGTACTCATAATCATGACAAGTTTTATAAATATAATCATCACTACTCTTTATAGCATAAGTTTCATCACAATAATCATCATAAGTAGCAACTTTGTTCTCATCATAATCAATTGAAACCTCTTCCGAAATAGTGGATACATCACTAAATAAAGTCATGACCTCTCCACATCCACTTTCATAAATATTATAAGATTCAACATCCTCCAAAATAGTGGGATCACTACTTCCTAAAGTTGACACTCTTCCAAACCCACTTTCATCAATATAATCATCATAGATAGGAGGCATGCTTTCATCATAGTAAATTTACTCATCAAAGCTTGGGGGACAAAAAATATCTTCATCAAACATAGCTTCCCCAAGCTTGTGGCTTTGCATATCATTAGCATCATGGATATTCAAGGAATTCATACTAACAACATTGCAATCATGCTCATCATTCACATATTTTATGCCAAGCATTCTATGTAATTCTTCTTCTAGCACTTGAGCACAATTTTCCTTTCCATCATACTCATGAAAGATATTAAAAAGATGAAGCGTATGAGACAAACTCAATTCCATTTTTTTGTAGTTTTCTTTTATAAACTAAACTAGTGATAAAAAAAGAAACAAAAAGATTTTATTGCAAGATCTAAAGATATACCTTCAAGCACTAATCTCCCCGGCAACGGCGCCAGAAAAGAGCTTGATGTCTACTATGCAACCTTCTTCTTGTAGACGTTGTTGGGCCTCCAAGTGCAGAGGATTGTAGGACAGTAGCAAATTTCCCTCAAGTGGATGACCTAAGGTTTATCAATCCGTGGGAGGCATAGGATGAAGATGGTCTCTCTCAAGCAACCCTGCAACCAAATAACAAAGAGTCTCTTGTGTCCCCAACACACCCAATACAATGGTAAATTGTATAGGATTACTAGTTCGGCGAAGAGATGGTGATACAAGTGCAATATGGATGGTAGATATGGGTCTTTGTAATCTGAAAATATAAAAACAGCAAGGTAACAAGTGGTAAAAGTGAGCGTAAACGGTATTGCAATGATAGGAAACAAGGCCTAGGGTTCATACTTTCACTAGTGCAAGTTCTCTCAACAATAATAACATAATTGGATCACATAACTATCCCTCAACATGCAACAAAGAGTCACTCCAAAGTCACTAATAGCGGAGAACGAACGAAGAGATTATGGTAGGGTACGAAACCACCTCAAAGTTATTCTTTCCAATCAATCCGTTGGGCTATTCCTATAAGTGGCAGAAACAGCCCTAGAGTTTGTACTAGAATAACACCTTAAGACACAAATCAACCAAAACCCTAATGTCACCTAGATACTCCATTGTCACCTCAAGTATCCGTGGGCATGATTATACGATATGCATCACACAATCTCAGTTCATCTATTCAAACCAACACATAGAACCTCAAAGAGTGCCCCAAAGTTTCTATCAGAGAATCATGAAGAAAACGTGTGCCAACCCCTATGCATAGGTTCATGGGCGGAACCCGCAAGTTGATCACCAAAACATACATCAAGTGAATCACGTGATATACCATTTTCACCACAGATACGCACGGCAAGACATACATCAAGTGTTCTCAAATCTTTAAAGACTCAATCCGATAAGATTACTTCAAGGGGAAAACTCAATCCATTACAAGAGAGAAGAGGGGGAGAAGAAACATAAGATCCAACTATAATAGCAAAGCTCGCGATACATCAAGATCGTGCCAAATCAAGAATACGAGAGAGAGAGAGAGAGAGAGAGAGAGAGAGAGAGAGATCAAACACATAACTACTGGTACATACCCTCAGCCCCGAGGGTGAACTACTCCCTCCTCGTCATGGAGAGCGTCGGGATGATGAAGATGGCCACCAGTGAGGGTTCCCCCTCCGGCAGGGTGCCGGAACAGGGCCCCGAGAGTTTTTTGTGGCTACAGAGGCTTGCGGCGGCGGAACTCCCGATCTATTCTCCGTTCTGGAAGTTTTAGGGTACGTAGGTATATATGGGTGCAGGAAGTACGTTGGTGGAGCTTCGGGGCCCCACGAGGCAGGGGGCGCGCCCCCACCCTCGTGAGCACCTTCCTTTGCTCCTGACGTGGGGTCCATGTCCATCCGGTAGCTTTCCTTCCAAAAATAACTTCTCCAGTTGATTTCGTTCCGTTTCGACTCCGTTTGATATTCCTTTTTTTCGAAACACTGAAATAGGCAAAAACAGCAAATCTGGGCTGGGCCTCCGGTTAATAGGTTAGTCCCAAAAATAATATAGAATTGGATAATAATGCCCAATATTGCCCAAAATAGTAGATAATATAGCATGGAGCTATCAAAAATTATAGATACGTTGGAGACGTATCAGTGGTCGGCCAGCAAGCGGAGTGGAGAGGCGCCATGGTGGGCAAAATGCCCAACGTCACCTGGCTCGAAGGCTCCTATGTGGAGACCATGAAGGGGTGGCAATCGGGGTGGTTCTACATCACCGAGCCGAGCGACACCAACTGGGTGTCGGCCCCCGAATTTCGATCCGGCATCCCCATGCGGCTCACCTCCTGGAAAGAGAAGGGCCTATCCCGGGGTTCATCGATGGAGCTGACGGGACTCCAAAACTGTGTTAAAAACATGATAAGCAAGAAAATCAAGCTTGTCAACGTGGTCGAGGTCATGCTCTTCTGCCGGATCCTTCCGTTTCAAAGACGGGCATTCAATATGTGGGAGTTCGACCCGGACAAGCACCAGACGCTGCAAGAGCTTTTCGACACAACGCACCAGGACGTCTAGAAGGTGCTTTTCAAGGCCGCCGAGGTACCTCCTCCCCTTACCGAGGATCACGGACTCAGCGCAAAGCGCCCTGCCAATCCGGTAAGCTCTTTATATCTCATAAGATGTTCCTTTCCCCAGTATAATCATGTGAGGGATCTGAGCCTCCACGCCATTTTAACAGGATTTGGTAGCGACAGCGGAGCGGTTCGATTGTACGGCCTCACTGCCCGAAGATCCAGCAAGGGCTCTTTTAACGGAGATGCTGGTTCTGGCGCCCTATGAGGCGCTGGAGAAGAAGGCCAAAAAGAAGGCCGCGGGGACCAGGAAAGGTCTCCGACGCAAGGTAGTATCAGGCTCATCGTCTGATAACACGGAGGCGCCCTCCTTCCACGAAAACGAGGAGGAGGAATAGGAAAGTTCTCCCCCCCATGTTGGGGGAGACAACAAAAGGAAGGCCGCCCCATCTAGGGAGGCGGAAGGGTCCAAGAAGGGGAGGACCCTCCTTCCGGATTACTCCACAACAGCCGCTTACAGCGACGAGGAGTGGTTGCCCAGGGACAAGCCCCTGGCGAAGTCGTAAGTATCCGGATACCATAATAGTTCTGGTATGTTTTATTTTATTGCTTATTATCATGCCAAAACATGATCATGCAGTCCATCCAAAGCCCACATCAACGTATCCTCTTCGGACGAGTCTTTGGGCCAGTCGGCGATGAACAACGATTCACTCCCGACCGCCACCTCCCCCTGCCGTACAGACGATGTCGAGGTGTTGTCTCAAAGGGCACTGAACCAAGGGGAGATAGTTCTGGAGGCGCCCCAAGGCGATATCCCAGACGTTGGGCGCATGGGGGGAAAGACTCCCATGGGCTCTAATGACGGGGGTAGCAAGTTTGGCCCCCAGCCGAATACTGCACCGAAACCTCCAGTGGTTCCGGATTCTGTGAGGCGACCCCTCGCTAAGTGGGGCGAGACGTCTGTGCTGATGGCCTTTGTCCATCCAGAGGCATCAGACAATTTGCTAGAAGCACTTTGCAGCACCTCCATTGACGAAGAGCACCACACTATCATGAGTGCGGTGGTCGAGAAGGTTCGGTCCGCCAAAAACGGACTGACTAAAGCCTGTGCCAGCCTCCTAACAGGCTTTGAGGTAAGTAATCAAATTATGAGAAAATGTTACAGCATAGACAGTAGCCCCTGATGCTCTGTTTGGTGTTCGCAAAGAAAGGCCGAGCAGAGGATCAAATAATAATCACAGGAGTCTAATCAAAATATGTCTATGTGAATAAGCAGGCTTCGCTGCTGGTCGTTGTCGCTCATACGACGCAGGTCTCCACACTGAAGCGGGACCTTGAGCGGTCCGAGGAAGAGCTCGGCCTTACCAAGAGGCAGCTCGAAGAGAACAAAGGTAAATGATACCCCGTTTGTATATTGATAAAGAAAAAAGAAGGTGGTTGTTAGATCATAGGATCGTCATGAATTTTACTAGGGGCCACGACAGAAGTGGCGGCCCTGAAGAAGGCGCTGTCCGAGGCCAAAGACAAAGCGGCCAAGGAGCGCACCAAGCGCGAGAAGCAAGAGGCCCGAGTCGGTGAGGTTCAGCAGGAGCTCCAGGATTTTGTCAACAAATATGAGTCCTTGGAGCGTGACTCTAAGACGCAAGGGTCCGAGCTTGCGAAGTCCCTCTAGAATGCACAAAATGCCAAGGCCGAAGCCCAAAAGGCCCTCCAGGAGATTCAGGCAGTCAAGAAGATAGCGGCGGGTAAGGCATTCATTATGCAAAGCAAGCATGTGAAGGAAACTTTCCTTTTACTTACCCGAAATCGGAGCTCTCCAGGAGTGTTCGCAGATCTACCCAGCAGGGTATCGGATGTCGCGGAGTTCTACCGGGAAGAGGAAGGGAGCTCGACGGAGAAGTTGTTCTGGTCTCAGTATACTGGGACCGAACATCTGATGCCCTTGATCGACCAGTTGAAGCAACTGGTCGAGCTTCATAAGGCGGCCGAACTGGCCATGAAGGGTCTCATAGTCCGGATATGGCCTGGCGAGCCCCTGCCTGGCAGCTACTTCGGCCTACTAAAGCGGCTTGTGAATGCCTACCCACGGTTTGAAGTCATAAAGCGGTCCGTCTGCATTGAAGGTGCGCCCAGGGCCTTTGCCCGTGCAAAAGTGCACTGGGCGAAGATGGACGCCGAAAAGCTGGTAAAGGAGGGGCCGCCAGAGGGCAAGGAGCATCGCCACCCTGAAAAGTATTATGACAGTGTCCTGAAGGGTGCTCGCCTTATGGCGGAGGAATGTGCTAATGATGTAATATTTGAATGAATGTACTCATGCGATCCTGTAATATGAAATTGAGTTCATGTGCGCTATATAACGCTTGTTGATTTAAAATATTACCTTCTGTGCGGCCGTTTATAAAATCTGAGAGTTGGCTAGTCGTCGGCTTCTGCCCCCATCTAACTAGTACTGAGGTGTTCGGGATAGATCTTAAACACTCTTTATCCAAAAAAATTGGTCCTTTAAGGAGGTGTTTAACGCAGCGAACAAGGCAATCAGACTATAAAGCTTTATCACTCTCACTTAGCCATAGAAGTCTACAATTTTAAATTTTGGCGAAGCCCCTAGTATTCGGAAGGCCGAACTTGGGGCGCTATGTACGCCTTAATCGGACAAGGCCGACTTCTCGCTCGAAGCGGAAAAAATCTTTAAGGATTTGAGACCTCACGAACAGTGACCAGCTCTCGCCGCATCATGACAGTTAATTTCCGGCTTTCTCTACTGAGGTGCTCATCCGGAAGAACCGGGACACAATCGCATTAGTTCTCCTAGTGTTACCTTAGCCGATATAGCGGAACGTAAGGTACCAAACCATGGGAGCCGGGCAAACCCAACTATTGACCCAAGACATAATTCGAAGCTGATGCATATAATGCTATAAGTTCGGGGTGCCGCACTGTCGAAAGTGTTCGGACTTTTCTTGCCGTGTTATGGGGTACACTGAAGCCCCTGGCGCACTAGACGTATCAGAATGTACGGGTGCAATTTGTCGTAAATAAGCAGACAAGGAAAAAAGATGAAGGAATGCAATAATGAGCTAATGTTGTACATTGTTATTTAAATGATACATCAAAACGTGTGTATACAAGTAGTGCAATAAGTAAAAATAGGATTATACATGTCCTATCCAAGGGCAAGCTGCGCGTGAGTATGTAAAACAGGTATAGCGATCGTTATCAGAGACCACCTGAGGATTCCCTTGTACATCAAAGCTTCTTGCTTCCTTGGTGTTTCCTTCCCGTGACGGGTCCGATATTCAGGCGATCGGAGAGGGCCTTCAGAGAATAGGGGCCTGAAAGGAAGAAAATGTTACATATATACGGGTGGTTGAGCCGCATTTTGGGCCGTGCCGTAGCCATGCCTCCGCCTATGCCCATGGTATCTTGAGTGCGTAATTATGTACGCGCGGCGCAAATTTCGCCGCCTGACTGGGACTAGGACAGAGGCCGAATTGCTAGGCAAGCTCTGAACGTGTCGGGCGATCCTATTGCAGGGTACTCCGGACTTGCTTGAAGGTGTCCAGGGGCTTTTTCGCCGAATTGGCGCTTTGTCTCAGAAGGCTGCTTTGCACTTTTGTTGCGAGGGCCGCAGTGTGCTCCTCCGTACGGAGCGAGCGTTCTGTGTTTCCATTAACTGTTATAACCCCGCGAGGTCCTGGCATTTTGAGCATGAGGTATGCATAATGCGGTAGCGCATTGAATCTGGCTAATGCGGTTCGTCCGAGCAGTGCGTGATAGCCACTGCGAAAGGAGACGATATCAAAGATTAACTCCTTGCTTTGGAACTTTTCCGAAGATCCGAAGACCACTTCCAGTGTGATTGAGCCCGTGCAACAGGCCTCTACACCTGGTATGACACCTTTAAAGGTGGTTTTTGTGGGTTTGATCCTCGAGGGTCTATACACATTTTGCGCACTGTATCCTGATAGAGCAGGTTCAGGCTGCTGCCACTGTCCATAAGGACTCGAGTAAGGTGAAATCCGTCAATGATGGGGTCAAGGACCAATGCGGCAGAACCTCCATGACGGATACTGGTGGGGTGGTCCCTGCGATCGAAAGTGATCAGACAAGAAGACCATGGGTTGAATTTTGGGGCGACTGGCTCCATGGCATAGACGTCCCTTAGTGCACGCTTCCGTTCCCGCTTGGGAATATGGGTTGCGTATATCATGTTCACCGTTTTCAATTGGGGAGGAAATTTCTTCTGTCCTCCTGTGTTCGGCGGTCGGGGCTCCTCCTTGTCATCGCTATGCAGCCCCTTTTCCTTGTTTTCGGCATTCAACTTGCCGGCCTGTTTGAACACCCAGCATTATTTGTTGGTGTGGTTGGCTGGTTTGTCGGGGGTGCCATGAATTTGACACGAGCGATCGAGTATGTGGTCCAAACTGGACGGGCCCGAATTGCTTCTTTTGAACGGCTTTTTTCGCTGACCGGATTTAGAGCCACTAAATCCGGCATTGACTGCCGTGTCTTCGGTGTTGTCGCCGTTGTTGCAGCGCTTGTGTCTGTTGCGACGTGGCCTACCGTTGCTATCTTTGGCATCTGAATTGCCAGGATTTCTTGATGTGTTGTTGCTGCGAGCCAGCCAGTTGTCCTCGCCCACACAATAGCGGGTCATGAGTGTCGTGAGGGCTGCCATGGACTTTCGCTTCTCTTGGCTGAGGTGTCGGGCGACCCACTCGTCACGGATGTTATGCTTAAATGCCGCTAAGGCCTCGGCATCCGGACAGTCGACAATTTGGTTCTTTTTAGTTAGGAACCGAGTGCAGAATTTCCTGCCTATTGGGTTATGTGACTCAAGTCATCAGCATCCGGTGGTCGCACATAAGTGCCCTGGAAGTTGTCAAGGAATGCGTCTTCCAAATTCTCCCAACTGCCAATGGAGTTTGCCGGCAGGCTATTCATCCAGTGTCGAGCCGGGCCTTTGAGTTCTAGTGGGAGGTACTTGATGGCATGTAGATCGTCACCGCGGGCCATGTGGATGTGGAGGAGGAAATCTTCAATCCATACCGCGGGGTCTGTTGTACCATCATATGATTCAGTGTTCACGGGTTTAAATCCTTCTAGGAATTCGTGATCCATAACTTCGCCAGTGAAGCACAGGGGGTGTGTGGCGCCTCTATGTCGGGCTATGTCACGATGCAGTTCATACGAGTCTTGTCTGCTGTATTCTACCCGGCCGGATTTGCTTTTAGTATATCCAGCGTGACGGTCATCGTCATGCGTTGGGGCGCGCCCCCGTGATCCGTAGATCGATCTTGTATGTCCTGCTTTGTTTTCCAATACATCTGGCAGGTCCTGCGTGTTGCCCCGGGCCTTGGTGTGTTTGTTTGACTGGCGACGGGGTGCGGGCTGGACTTCGGGCTGATATGCCGCTTTGTCTCGGCCACGAGGTGGCCGGTCAGCCTCATCATATGCTGGTAGTGTATGCTTTAATGCTTCCTCCTCGAGTTAGGGTAGCAACCTGCGCTTTGGGTAAATTTTGGTTGGGTGCTCGAGTTCGTATTCCTCGGCTGCCAGGACCTCAGTCCATTTGTCCGCTAGCAGATCTTGGTCAGCTTGAAGCTATTGTTGCTTTTTCTTCAGGCTTTTGATGTGGCTATAAGCCGGCGCTTGAAGTGCTCCTGCTCGACGGGATCCTCAGGCACGATAAATTCTTCGTCTCCGAGGCTCATGTCGTCTTCGAAGAGGGGCATGTAATTGTCATCCTCTGATTCTCCGTCTGCTGCCTGTTCCTTAGGGCTAGCTTGCCCATCCTCCCGCTCAAAGCCTGGTTGGAGGGGATTGTCTTCGTCTTTGGCACTATTCGCGACGTTATTGTCTCTTGTGCCGGTATCGCTGCCTTTGCTATGGCGGGGCTTAGAGCGGCGCCGATGACATCAATGCTTAGATTGCTTCTCGAGGGGATTATCCTTCGTTCCCTTATTGCCATCGCTTTCTTTGGGGGTGTCCACCATGTATATATCATATGATGAGGTGGCAGTCCAGTGCCCTATGGGCGGTGGTTCCTGTTCTTCTCCTGCATCGTCGTCCATACCGTCGATGTCTTCAGAGTCGAAATCGAGCATGTCGGTTAAGTCATCGACAATGGCTGTTAAGTGAGTGGTGGGTGGGGAATGAATTTCTTCATCGTCCGCTTCCCACTCAAGCCAGACATAGTTCATCCAAGGGTCTCCTGACAAGGAGACATACCTCAATGAATTTAGCACATCGCCCAAGGGCGAGTGCTGAAAGATATCCGCGGAGGAAAACTCCATGATCGGTGCCCAATAAGATTCGATAGGCACGGACGCAGGCGGTTCGGAGCCCGTGGCCGGGGACGAATCCAAGGGTCCGGCAACACAGGTCTCATAGGAGGTGAAGTCAGTATTCGGCTCTATTGCCGTTGAGTGTGCGGCCTCCATGGGGGGGTCCATCCGCCTGTCCTCAGATGGCGCCATCTGCTCAGGATTGAGGGCCGGAGTAGCCACATATGTGATCTCCCGAACACCGTCCAACGGCAGAGCTAAGTCATGCTCGTCGTGACTGTGTGGCGCACCTGACATGGGCTCGAATCCGTCGAAGATCAAGTCTTCGCGGATGTCAGCAGTATAGTTCAAGCTTCCAAACCTGACCTGACGGCCAGGGGCGTAGCTCTCGATCTGCTCCAGATGGCCAAGTGAGTTGGCCCACAGTACGAAGCCGCCGAATACGAAGATCTGTCTGGGGAGAAAAACCTCACCCTGGATCGCATTGTTGCTGATGATCGAAGCAGCCATCAAGCCTTTATCGTGATGACATAGTGGAACTCTCAATGAAAGCACCAATGTCGGTGTCAAAACCGGCGGATCTCGGATAGGGGGTCCCGAACTGTGCGTCTAAGGCGATGGTAACATGAGGCGGGGGACACAATGTTGACCCAGGTTCGGGCCCTCTCGATGGAGGTAATACCCTACTTCCTGCTTGATTGATCTTGATGATATGAATATTACAAGAGTTGATCTACCACGAGATCGTAGAGGCTAAACCCTAGAAGCTAGCCTATGATTTATATAGACACCAGAGGGGGCTAGGGTTACACAGAGTCGGTTACAAGGGAGGAGATCTACATATCCGAATTGCCAAGCTTGCCTTCCACGCAAAGGAGAGTCCCACCCGGACACGGGACGAAGTCTTCAATCTTGTATCTTCATAGTCCAACAGTCCGACCAAAGTATATAGACCGGCTGTTTGAGGACCCCCTAATCCAGGACTCCCTCAACGACCAAGAGAGAGCTGCGTGTGGGTCCTGAAAGCAGGCATATCGATCATTTAAAGAGACCACATGGAAATTCCCTTATACGTCAATGCTTCTTGGTGTATCCGTCCCTTGATAGGTCCGACAATCAGGCCACTATGAAAGGCTTGGAAAAAGGAAACCCGAAAAGGATGAAAAAGAAAAAGTGAAAATAGGTGGGTCCAAGGCAGGTCGAGGCATATTATGGACACAATCTGATTATGCCTCTGTCTATGCCCATGGTATTTTAAGTGCGTAATTATGTACGCGTGGTACGAACGCCGCCGTTTGATCGGGACTGGGACGGAGGCTGAGTTGCTAATTGAGCTCTTGACGAGCTAGACTGTCCTGCTGTAGAGTAGTCCGGACTCGTTTAACCGTGTCCGGGAGCTTGGTCGTCGAATTAAGGTTCTGTTTGAAAAAGCCGCTTTGTACTTCTGCCGCTAGGGCCGTGGTGTGCTCTTCTGTATAGAGGGAACGCTCCGTATTTCCATTAAATGTTATCACACCGCGAGGTTCAGGCATATTGAGCTTAAGATAAGCGTAGTGTGGCACCGTGTTGAAGCGCGCAAATGCGGTTCGTCCAAGCAGTGCGTGATAGACGCTGCAAAAGGGGAAGATGTCGAAGATCAGCTCTTCGCTTCGAAAATTGTCCGGGGATCCAAAGACAACCTCGAGGGTGTTTGAGCCTGTACAGCGGGCCTCTACGCGTGGTATGACTCCTTTAAAGGTAGTCCTTGTGGGCTTAATTCTAATGCCCATTTTGCGCGCTGTGTCCTGATAGAGCAGGTTCAAGCTGCTACCACCGTCCATTAGGACTCGCGTGAGGTGGAATCCATCGATGATTGGATCAAGGACCTGTGTGATAATCCCCAAGTGCAAGGAATCATCGTAGCACTTTCCAAAGGTGGAAGTGATAAGTACAGAGTGTTGAACCCACAAGGAGCTAAAGGTAAGATCAATATTCTCTCAAGCCCTATCTGCCACTGATTCGACTCTACGTGCACCGAATGTTTGCTTCCAGCTAGCAACGAGAAATAAAACTACGTTGTGGGTATGAAGAGGATAACTTTGCATGGTATCGGAGAGCTAAACTATAAAAAGTAGGTGCTGTTATCATAAAGTTAGAATATATTGCTTAGTATTATAAATAGCGAGTGTGGAATAATGGTGTATCAGTGTGCGGAATTGTCCTAGGCAATTGTTAACAAAACCGGTAATCACTATTGCAGTTTCATATGAGGGAGAGGCATAAGCTAACATATTTTCTCTACTTGGATCATATGCACTTATGATTGGAACTCTAGCAAGCATCCGCAACTACTAAAGATCATTAAGGTAAAACCCAACCATAGCATTAAAGCATCAAGTCCTCTTTATTCCCATACACAACAATCCCTCTTACTCGGGTTTAAGCTTCTGTCACTCTAGCAACCCACTATAAGCGAATCATGAACGTATTGCAACACCCTACAGCGGGAATCCCTCATGCTTGCACGACACGGAGGGCACCATAGGACAGCACCAAAGTAAAACATACAACTCATACCAATCTAGATCATCAATCAACCCAAAGACAAAAGATATCTACTCAAAACATCATAGGATGGCAACACATCATTGGATCAAAATATGTGGCATAAAGCACCATTTTCAAGTAGGGATTATAGCGGTGTGCGGGAGAGTGGGTCGCGTAAGAGAGATGAGGATGGTGATGTTGATGAAGACGATCACCGTGGCGACGATTCCCCTCCCGATGGCACTTCGACGCCACCGAAAGAGAGGAGGAGAGGTTCTCCCCCTTGTGCTTCCTCCTCCATGGCCTCCACCCTCTGGTCCTTGGCCTTCATGGTGATGATGGCCCCTCCGAGATACTCCTCCATGGCCACCGGTGATGATGGCCCCCTCCGGCAGGGTGCCGGAGAGGGCCTAGATTGACTTCTCATGGCTACAGAGGCTTGCGGCAGCGGAACTTCCGATCTCATCTCCCTTCTGGAAGTTTTAGGGTATGAGAGTATATATGGGTGCAGGAAGTACGCCGGTGGAGCTTCGGGGCCCCACGAGGCAGGGGGCGCGCCCTAGGGGGGGCGCCCCCACCCTCATGATCACCTCCCTTATCTCCTGATGTAGGGTCCAAGTCCATCCGGTAGCTTTCCTTCCAAAAATAACTTCTCCAGTTGACTTCGTTCCGTTTCGACTCCGTTTGATATCCTTTTCTTCGAAACACTGAAATAGGCAAAAAACAGCAATTCTGGGCTGGGCCTCCGGTTAATAGGTTAGTCCCAAAAATAATATAAAAGTGGATAATAAAGCCCAATATTGCCCAAAATAGTAGATAATATAGCATGGAGCATTCAAAAAATTATAGATACATTGGAGACGTATCATGCATCCCCAAGCTTAATTCCTGCTCGTCCTCGAGTAGGTAAATGATAAAAAAAGATATTTTTGATGTGGAATGCTAGTAAGTGCTTAAGTTTGATCAATGACAATTCCAATCACTTTTTCTAGCATCATTACATATCATAACAATAGCTCATCTCATAGAACTTTTCATGATCAAGTAACAAGCAAGTCACAGGTTTAAAGTATGGATCGTAAACTTTCTTGAAAACTAACAAACAATATTCTCAGTCATCAAACAATTGCAATTCATCCTATTTTCAGGAAGAGTCTATGTTAGAGCTTTGATTTACCAAACTTCACATACTCAACTATCATTTAGTCTTTCACAATTGCTAACACTCACGCAATACTTGTGGTTATGGATTTTTAATCGGACACAGAGAAAGATAGGGGCTTATAGTTTCGCCTCCCAACCTTTTACCTCAAGGGTAATGTCAACAATAATAACTCATGCTCCCCTACATCCCATTAGATATATATATCAGGTTCTTTCCAACATGCTGGGCTTGCCAAAGGATAAAATGAAAAAGGAAAGGTGAAGATCGCCGTGACTCTTGCATAAGGTAGAAGATAATAATAAAAGATAGGCCCTTCACAGAGGGAAGCAGAGGTTGCCATGCTTTTTTATGGTTGGATGCACAAAATCTCAATGCGAAAGAACGTCACTTTATATTGCCCCTTGTGATATGAACCTTTATTATGCAGTCCGTCGCTTTTATTACTTCCACATCACAAGATCGTATAAAGATTATTTCTCCCACACCAATCAATCATACATATTTAGAGCAATTTTTATTGCTTTGCACCGATGACAACTTACTTTAAGGATCTCACTCAATCCATAGGTAGATATGGTGGAATCTCATGGCAAAACTGGTTTAAGGATTTTGGAAGCACAAGTAGTATCTCTACTTGGTGCTAAGAATTTTGGCTAGCATGAGGGGGAAAGGCAAGCTCAACATGTTAGAGGATCCATGACAACATACTTTATCTCAGATATAAGAAAACATAACTCATTATGTTGTCTTGTCCAACATCAACTCTTTAGCATGTCATATTTTAATGAGTGCTCCCAATCATAAAAGATGTCTAGGATAGTATATTTATATGTGAAACCTCTCTTCCTTCAATATTCTTTCATGAATTGTTCAAGTGACCAATTCTACATTTGCTAACTTTCAATAAGTTTAATACCTATATTTATTATGTGTGAAGTCATTACTCCCCATGTTATAATCATATGAAACATATATAAATTCAGGTTTATGACATTCAATTTATTCAACCATTTACTCATAGGATATACATGAAGCACATGAGCAACTGACAAACTACTCCAGAAGATATGAGTGAAGAACACTGAGTAGTCAAATAATTAACTAGCCATGGGAGGATTCTTTTAATTCAATATTTCAGACCCAATGATTTTATTCAAACAACAAGTAAAATCGAAAACACGCTCCAAGCAAAACACATATCGTGTGATGAATAAAAATATAGCTCCGAGTAAAGTATACCGATAGTTTTGAAGATGAAAGAGGGGATGCCTTCCGGGGCATCCCCAAGCTTAGATGCTTGAGTCTTCCTTGAATATTACCTTGGGGTACCTTGGGCATCCCCAAGCTTAGGGTCTTTCCACTCCTTATTCTCCTCATATCGATATCTCACCCAAAACTTGAAAACTTCAATCACACAAAACTTAACCAAACTTCGTGAGATAGATTAGTATGATAAAGAGCAAACCATTCACTTTGGTACTGTCAAAGACAAGGTTCATAATTGTTTTCACACAATGCTACTGTACCATATCATTTCTACAATTTATATTGAGGAATATAAGTCATAGAAACTACAAAACAAGCAAACTATGCAATGAAAACAGAATCTGTCAGAAACAGAACAGTCTGTAATGATCTGAACAATAACCATACTTCTGCTACTCCAAAAATTATGAAATAAATTTTTGGACGTGAGGAATTTGTCCATTAATCTTCTTCAAGAAGAATCAACTCAAAAGCACTCTTCTGTAAAAAATGACATCTATTCTTGTGAGAGCAAAGTTTCTGTTTTTTACAGCAAGATCACATTAACTTTCACCCAAGTCTTCCCAAAGGTCTTACTTGGCACTTTATTGAAACAAAAGCTAAAAAACATGATTACTACAGTAGCTTAATCATGTAAACAAACAAAAACAATAAGCGTAAATATTGGGTTGTCTCCCAACAAGCGCTTTTCTTTAATGCCTTTTAGCTAGGCATGATGATTTCAATGATGCTCACATAAAAGATAGGAATTGAAGCACAAAGAGAGCATCTTGAAGAATATGACTAGCACATTTAAATATAACCTACTTCCTATGCCTAGGGATTTTGTGAGCACACAACTTATGGGAACAAGAATCAACTAGCATACGAAGGCAAGACAAGTATAACTTCAAAACTTTAAGCACATAGAGAGGAAACTTAATATTATTGCAACTCCTACAAGCATGTATTCCTCCCTCATAATAATTTTCAGTAGTATCATGGATAGCAACTTTGTTCTCATACTCAATTGGAACCTCTTCCGATATAGTGGAATCATTACTAGCTAAAGTTGACACTCTTCCAAATCCACTTTCATAAATATCACACTAAGATTCAACATCCTCCAAAATAGTGGGATCACTAATTCCTAAAGTTGACACTCTTCCAAACCCACTTTAAATGATAGTATTATTCATACTCAAAAAGGTATAAGTGAAGTTCATGGAGCATTCTACAACTGACCAATATCCAAGCTCAAAATGTATAAGTGAAGCACATGAAGCATTATATAAAACCATACTCAAAAGATTTAAGTGAAGCACAAAGAGTAATTCTATAAGATCATACTTAAAAGATTTAAGTGAAGCACATGAAGTATTCTATAAATCAATGAAGGGACATCTCATGCTAGCATGGTTCTTAAAGGAAAAACAAAAACACAAAGGACACAAATCATGTGAACAAGGCAAAAACCGAGGTATACCGGTAATCGTTGAAGAAGAAAGATGGGATGCCAACCGGGGCATCCCCAATCTTAGATGCTTGAGTACCCTTTGAAATATTTACTTGGGGTGCCTTGGGCATCCCCAAGATTTAACTCTTGCCTCTCTTTATTCTTCTCATATTGATAGCTCCTCGACCTTCGGACACTTCATCCACACAAAACTTTAACAAAAAACTTGTGAGATCCGTTAGTGTAATAAAGCAAATCACTACCTTTAGGTACTGTAATGAACTAATTCTTTATTTGTATTGGTGTTAAACCTACTGTATTCCAAGTTCTATATGGTTCATACCCTCCAATAATAGCCATAGATTCATCAAAATAAGCAAACAACACACTCAAAGCAGAATCTGTTAAGAACAGAACAGTCTGTAGTAATCTGGAAGTTTGGCAAACTTCTGTAACTCCTAAAATTATGAACTAAATTTGAAAATTTGAAAAATTTGTACAGAAGTAATGTGAAAAAAGTTTCAGACCCATTTGACTTTCCAGTAAAAAATGTAAATTCATGCACTACAGCCAAAGTTTCTGTTTTTGTTTTGCACATAGCAAACAAGCAATCTGATGATCCTAAAACCAAAGCTTGGCACATTTATTTTTATAGTACAATGAATATATACAAGGGGATAATTATTTACATAGAAACTTCCATGAAAAATTCTACATTGTTTCCGTAAGCATGAACACAAGTGCTCAAGGTTGACCCTCACTTCTTCAATGCAAAACCTTCCAATCACTTGTCTTTTTGAAAAACTTTTTAGGCATGAAAGGCAAGTAATTTATTTTTGTATTTTCATTTTTAATTTTTTTATGTTTCACCCACAAATAAACAGAAACAAAAAGGAAAAACAAAATCTACTTAGTGAAGAAAGCAAACAAGCACACACGAGAATATCAACCCCACGCTATTGCTCCCGGCAACGGCGCTAGAAAAGAGCTTGATAATCCCCAAGTGCATGGAATCATCGTAGCACTTTCCAAAGGTGGAAGTGATAAGTATGGAGTGTCGAACCCACAAGGAGCTAAAGGTAAGATCAATATTCTCTCAAGCCCTATCTGCCACTGATACGACTCTACGTGCACCGAACGTTTGCTTCCAACTAGCAACGAGAAATAAAACCATGTTGTGGGTATGAAGAGGATAACTTTGCATGGTATCGGAGAGCTAAACTATAAAAGTAGGTGTTGTTATCATAAAGTTAGAATATATTTCTTAGTATTATAAATAGCGAGTGTGGAATAATGGTGGATCGGTGTGCGGAATTGTCCTAGGCAATTGTTAACAAAACCGGTAATCACTATTGCAGTTTCATATGAGGGAGAGGCATAAGCTAACATATTTTCTCTACTTGGATCATATGCTCGGAGGGCACCATAGGACAGCACCAAAGTAAAACATACAACTCATACCAATCTAGATCATCAATCAACCCAAAGACAAAAGATATCTACTCCAAACATCATAGGATGGCAACACATCATTGGATCATAATATGTGGCATAAAGCACCATGTTCAAGTAGGGATTACAGCGGTGTGTGGGAGAGTGGACCGCGTAAAAGAGATGAGGATGGTGATGATGATGGTGATGTTGATGAAGACGATCTCCGTGGCGATGATTCCCCTCCCGATGGCACTCCGGCGCCAACGGAAGGAGGAGGAGAGGTTCTCCCCCTTGTGCTTCCTCCTCCATGGTCTCCACCCTCTAGTCCTTGGCCTTCATGGTGATGATGGCCCTTCCGAGATACTCCTCCATGGCCACCGGTGATGATGGCCCCCTCCGGCAGGGTGCCGGAGAGGGCCTAGATTGACTTCTCGTGGCTACAGAGGCTTGCGGCGGCGGAACTTCCGATCTCATCTCCCTTCTGGAAGTTTTAGGGTACGAGAGTATATATGGGTGCAGGAAGTACGTCGGTGGAGCTTCGGGGCCCCACAAGGCAGGGGGCGTGCCCTAGGGGGGGCGCCCCCACCCTCGAGAGCATCTCCCTTATCTCCTGACGTAGGGTCCAAGTCCATCCGGTAGCTTTCCTTCCAAAAGTAACTTCTCCAGTTGATTTCGTTCCGTTTCGTCTCCGTTTGATATTCCTTTTCTTCCAAACACTGAAATAGGCAAAAAACAGCAATTCTGGGCTGGGCCTCCGGTTAATAGGTTAGTCCCAAAAATATTATAAAAGTGGATAATAAAGCCCAATATTGCCCGAAACAGTAGATAATATAGCATGGAGCATTCAAAAAATTATAGATACGTTGGAGACGTATCACAGTGCGGCTGACCCGCCATGATAGATACTGGTCGGATGGTCTCTGTGATCAAAGGTGATCGGATGGGAAGACCATGGGTTGAATTTTGGGGCGACTGGCTCCGTCGCATAGACGTCCCTGACTGCGCGCTTGCGTTCCCTCTTGGGGAATTGGGTAGCGTATATCATGTTCACTGTTTTGACCTGAGGGGGAAACTTCTTCTGTCCCCCTGTGTTTGGTGGCTGAGGCTCCTCGTCATCGTCATTGCTTTGCGACCCCTTCTCCTTGTTCTTGGTGTTTAACTTGCCGA
The DNA here is from genome assembly GCA_032464435.1 of Aegilops umbellulata. Lineage (NCBI taxonomy): Eukaryota > Viridiplantae > Streptophyta > Magnoliopsida > Poales > Poaceae > Aegilops > Aegilops umbellulata. Next base: position 363,747,044 of record CP136054.1, on the reverse strand, counting down.
CCTGTTTAAAAACCCAACAATCTCTGTTGGTATGGTTGGCTGGTTTTTCTGGGGTGCCATGGATCTGGCACGGACGATCGAGTATGTGGTCCAAGCTGGATGAGCCCGAATTGCTCTTTTTTGAACGGCTTCTTCCGCTGACCAAACTTAGAGCCACTGAATCCGGAATTGACCGTCGTATCGTCGGTGTTATCATTATTGTTTTGACGCTTGTGTCTGTTGCGTAGGGGCTTGCCGTTGCTATTTTTGGCTTCAGAGGTGCTGGCGTCGCTTGCATTGTTATTGCTACGTGCCAGCCAACTATCCTCACCCGCACAAAAACGGGTCATGAGTGCCGTGAGGGCCGCCATAGACTTCGGCTTTTCTTGGCCGAGGTGACGGGCGAGCCATTCATTGCGGATGCTATGCTTAAAGGCCGCTAGGGCTTTGGCATCTGGGCAGTCGATGATCTGGTTCTTTTTAGTTAAGAACCTAGTCCGAAATTTCCTGGCTGACTCTCCGGGCTGTTGAACTATGTGGCTTAAGTCGTCGGCATCCGGAGGTCGGACGTATGTACCTTAGAAGTTGTCGAGGAAGGCGTCTTCCAGGTCCTCCCAGCTGCCACTTGAATTTTCGGGCAGACTGTTCAACCAGTACCGAGCTGGTCCTTTGAGTTTTAGCGGGAGGTATTTGATGGCATGGAGATCATCACCCCGGGCCATATGGATATGGAGAACAAAATCCTCAATCCATACCGCGGGGTCCATTGTCCCGTCATATGATTCGATGTTCACGGGTTTAAACCCTTCCAGGAATTTATGGTCCATTACTTCATTAGTGAAGCAAAGGGGGTGTGCGGCACCTCTGTATCGGGCCACGTCGCGACGTAGTTCGGATGGACTCCGTATGCGGTTTTCGTCCAGGGCATGAGTGTGATCGTAGCGTCTGGCTAGATAGCCGTTGTCGCGTGTCGGGGCACGTCCCCTTGATCCATAGATCGATCTGTTTGACCCGCTCTACTATCCAAGCCCTGCCGCAGGTCGTAAGTATGTTCCCGAGCTATTTTATCTCTGCCTTTACGGTGAGGTGGGGCGGGCTGGTGTTCGGCTTGAGTTGCCGCTTTGTCCCGACCACGTGGTGGTCGGTCAACCACATTGCGCGATGATGGTACGGGCTCCAGCGCCTCATCATCGAACTGAGGTAATAATTTATGCTTCGGGTAACTTTTGGCTGGGTGCTTGAGGCCGTATTCCTCGGCTGCTAGGACATTAGTCCATCTGTCGTTTAGCAGATCTTGATCATCTTAAAGCTGCTGCTGCTCATTTTCAGGCTCCTTGCCGTGTCTATTAGCCAGCACTTAAAGTGCTCCTGCTCGAGAGGTTCCTCAGGCACGATAAAATCCTCGTTGCCAAGGCTCACCTCCCCCTCGGAGAGCGGGAGATAGTTACTGTCCTCTGAGTCTTCGTGTATGGCATGTTCATCAGGGCTAACTTTCCCATCTTCCCGATCGTCCTGCTCGGCAGCTTGTTCGTCGGGGTCTTCTCTGTCTTCAGCACCATCTGGAGTGTTATTGTCTCCTGTGCCGATGTTTCTGTCTTTGCTGTGGCGTGATTTAGAGCGGCACCGCTGACACCGGCGCTTTGGTTGTATCTTAGGAGGCTCATGCTCAACTGGATTTTCCTTGTCATCGCCACTATTATGTTTTGGTGCATCCACCATGTATACGTCATATGAGGAGGTGGCCGTCCATCATCCGGTGAACGGCGGGTTTTGGCCTCCTCTTCTCCGCCATCGTCATCCATACCGTCGATGTCTTCGGAGCCGTAATCGAGTATGTTGGTTAGGTCCTCGACAGTGGCTATGAAGTGGGCAGTGGGTGGGAAACGAAATATTCTGTCATCAGCCTCTAGTTCGAACCGGATATAATTCGGTTGTGAGTCCCCCGCTAAGGATAGATTTTTTAATGAATTTAGCACGTCGCCTAGGGTCGAGTGCCGGCAGATGTCCGCGGAGCTGAATTCAACGATCGATGTCTGATCAAGCTCGACGTATGTGGACGCACATGGTTCGGAACCTATGGCCGGAGACGAGTCCATGGTTCCGGTGACACAGATGTCTCTTGAAGTTAGGTCTGTGTGCGGCTCCAACGCCGCTGAGTCTATGGCTTCCGTGGCGGGGTTGAGCTTCCCGTCCTCGGATGGCGCGATCTGCTCCGGATCTAAGGCCAGAGGAGTTACAGGTGCTATCTCCTGGGTATGGTCCGATGACATATTTACGTCATGTTCATCGTGGTGGCAGGGAGCGGCTGCCGTGGTCTCAAATCCGTTGAAGAACAAGTCTCTGTGGATATCCGCGACGTAGTTCAAGCTTCCAAATCTGACCTGATGGCCATGGGCGTAGCTTTCGATCTGCTCCAGATGGCCAAGCGAGTTGGCCCGCAATGCGAAGCCGTCGAATACGAAGATCTGTCCGGGGAGGAAGATTTCCCTTTGGACAGCATCGTTGTAGATGATCGAAGGAACCATCAAACCTTTTGACGACGACACGGTGGAACTCTCAATGAAAGCGCCAATGTCGGTGTCAAAACCAGTAGATCTCGGGTAGGGTGTCCCGAACAGTGCGTCTAAGGTCGATGGTAATAGGATACAGGGGACACAATGTTTACCCAGGTTCGGGCCCTCTCTATGGAGGTAATACCCTACTTCCTGCTTGATTGATCTTGATGAATATGAGTATTACAAGAGTTGATCTACCACGATATCATAATGGCTAAAACCCTAGAAGTCTAGCCTATATGATTATATCTGTCCTTCGGACTAAGCCCTCCGGTTTATATAGACACCGGAGGGGATTAGGGTTGTACAAGGTCGGTTACGGAGAAAGGAATCTTCATATTGAACGCCAGACGTTCCTTCCATGCCAAGGGGAGTCCCATCCGGACACGGGAGAGAGTCTTCGGTCTTGTATCTTCACATCCCATTAGTCCAGCCCATGTCCAATAGGCCGGACACCCGAGGACCCCTTAGTCCAGGACTCCCTCACCCGGGGCGCGGAAGTAAAAAATTACTTCCGCTCGAGGCGCAGTACTACCGTGCCACCCCGGCACAGTACTACTGCGGCTAGAGCGGCTGTAAATTTTTACATCTGCACTCTGGTCCGGTACTACCGTAGAGTTGCCAATTACGCTGTTTTGTCCTTCCAAATCTTATGTCTGCTTGTTTCATTTGGTTTTGGCCCTCGTCTTTGCAATAATCCTTCTCGGTTTTCTCGTGTTTATGTTGTGTGTCATAGGTGGTGGCTCCGGTTTCAATGTCCGGCGCTCGAATCCCAGCCGTGACACGAGCTCGAAGCGCCTCCGCAACAAAGAGGCTCCAGAGGGCTCCAGCGCCCCACAACGCAGAACCAAGTCCACAGCTACCAAGACCAAGGAGCCAACTCTTAGCATTGATGACATACCTCAAGCGGAGTTTCTGGTGCGAAGGAAGCTGAACCCTTACGTCAACCCTAGGGATGTCACAATGGGCAATGACTTGTTTTGGACCAAGCAACAGAATCTTATCTTCCTAGATGTGATCAAGGCCAAGCAAAACATCTACGTGGACGTGCACTGGATTGACATGGTTCATATGAGGAAGGACAGCAACCGGGCATATTTTGGTGAGACTCTGGATCTGGTGGAGCAGTTTGACATTGAGGACTTTCTCACGTTCCACATGGAATTTGACGCAGAGATTATGGCTCAGTTCTTTGCGTCGGTCCACTTCCATACGGATGAGGAGTGGACCATGACGTGGATGACCAATGGGAAGAGGATGTCTGCTAGTGGAAGGAGTTCATGGCGATGCTACATGTTCGTGATGAGGGGCTCAATGTGCCCGTTGGTGTCCGCCCACATGGCAACCCCGAGTCGGCCAACAAGAACAAGCTTCAACCCTACTTTGTTAAGAAGAAGCTAGCCAATGACAAGAAGACTTGGGTACAGAATCCATTCCTTGACATCATGCACCGGATCTTCCGCAACACACTTTTTCCTCGCATAGGCGACAAGGATAAGGTGCATGCTTCTCTAGTGGACAAGATGCTCATCTGTGAGGAGGCGCGTCTCCAACAGATGCAACCACTTGATGTCTCACATATCATGTGGTGTGAGCTGCAGTTTGCGGTGTTCAACCGTAAGGTACCCATCTATGGACCTTACCTGTTTCTCTTGATCTCGAAGACTTGGGAGCGTCTCTTTCCAAACGAAGAGTTTGTTGCTCCTAACTGGATTCACCATGAGCCTATCAAGCTACGCATCAAGAGCAAGTGGGATAACACCACTACCCAGGCTGAGGCATAGGCTGCTAGGATGGATGTGGATGAGGATGAGTTAGAGGAGGAGGAAGTGGCTGGGAACAGTTCTGAGGGATAGACTCCTCCCTCCATTGAGCCCACTTGGGCTAAGAAGCTCAAGGACAAGATGAAGGCTCTGTCCTGCATGCGGGCCAAGGGGCAGTACAAGACCCATGTTGCTCAGAAGGAGAGTCGCCAGCGCGACAAGCGGATCTTGAGGACATTCGGTGAGCACATGTCGAGCGGTTCAGAGAGGAACATCACTCATGAGGCTGACTGGATGGCGAAGCAGGGCTATCAGTGGACTGAGTTAGAGGAGGAGACCATTCCCGCTGCCGAGACCGATGAGGAGCTTGATGGGTGATCACTGCAGTGTGAGCTACCACATGTGTTGTAGGTGCCCTCTCTGCCTTTTTGGTGTCTCGATGCCAAAGGGGGAGAGAGTGTAGGATTTGTGAGTCTTGTGTCGTGTCTTGTTTTGCTTTGCTTTCCTTCTGTTGAACCTCGTTTGCTTTGGCTCATTGGTTTGTGGTTGTGTTCCTGTGAGTCTAGGAGACTATCATATGGTGTAAGACATATGTCCTCAGCTTATCTTACTGTCTTATCCTATTGTCTAGTATATTTAGTAGATTGTGAGCTTTTTATGTCATGTGCCCTTTACTTCATGCTCATTTCTATACCTTGCCTCCATGCTTATTGTCATTCATATTGATGCAAGGATTGCCTTGTTTATAAAATATAGGGGGAGTGTTGATCCTAGTATGTGTGCCATGCAGTCCAAAGCATTACTATAGAGTGCACACATCTAGGGAGAGCCTGTCTATATTTTATAGATGCTGGGTTTGCTTATGTTTCATTTTATAACCCTGTGTGCAAATCCCGTATTGTCATCAATCCACCAAAAAGGGGGAGATTGTAAGGGCATACTTCTGCCTAAGTGGTTTTGGTGATTGATGACAATGCATTTGCAGACTAATCATGTGCATTGAGCATTTCAGATATCTCATGTCTAGGCACAAGACGATTTGGTATCCCTCGGAGTCTATCGAAGACGGCGTTTGTCGGTGTCAAAACCGGCGGATCTCAGGTAGGGGGTCCCTAACTGTGCGTCTAGGCGGATGGTAACAGGAGGCAAGGGACACGATGTTTTACCCAGGTTCGGGCCCTCTTGATGGAGGTAAAACCCTATGTCCTGCTTGATTAATATTAATGATATGGGTAGTACAAGAGTAGATCTACCACGAGATCGAGGAGGCTAAACCCTAGAAGCTAGCCTATGGTATGATTGTTGTTCTCCCCTACGGACTAAAAACCCTCCGGTTTATATAGACACCGGAGAGGGTTAGGGTTACACAGAGTCGGTTACAATGGTAGGAGATCTACATATCCGCATCGCCAAGCTTGCCTTCCACGCCAAGGAAAGTCCCTTCTAGACATGGGACGAAGTCTTCAATCTTGTATCTTCATAGTCCAGGAGTCCGACTGAAGGTATAGTCCGGCTATCCGGACACCCCCTAATCCAGGACTCCCTCAGTAGCCCCTGAACCAGGCTTCAATGACGACGAGTCCGGCGCGCAGATTGACTTCGGCATTGCAAGGCGGGTTCCTCCTCCAAGTACTTCATAGAAGATTTTGAACACAAAGGATAGTGTCCGGCTCTGCAAAATAAGTTTCCACATATTGCCATAGAGAGAATAATATTTACACAAATCTAATCTGCTGACGTATTCCGCAGCGTGACATCACACTATGGCCAAGCCTTTATTCCCCCACCTCAGCGCGTTTTGCGAGGCGGTTTCCTTGGCACGTCTTGTCAAAGCAGAGATCATGTCCCCTTTATTTATGGGATTCTCATCAATATGGACGTGGATAACCCAATCTTGCCTGTTGGCATGTTTTCTCGATTAAAGGCGAGTCCCAAACGGTTACGGGGAGGGCCCTTGGTATTCAACCTCTTATAAAGAGACCAAGGCATTGCTCCTTCTTTTCAATCTCAAACGAGTTCGCCCTTCGCCTCGAGTTCCAACACCCAAGGCTCCAGATTTCAGGCGCTTCGGATCTTCGACAATGTCCGGTTCCGACCTTCGAGGCCGATGGATGCCCTCCTCCGTTATGGAGGAGGACGTGCTAAAGCTGAGAGAGGCCAGGTTTTTGACCGGCGAGATCTCACATAGGTTGCCTGCTCAAGGGCAGGCCATTCCCACTCCCAAGCCTGGTGAGAGCGTGGTGTTCATGTCTCACTTCCGTCGGGGGCTAGGCTTCCAGACGGATCCCTTCGTGAGGGGACTCATGTTTTATTATGGGTTGGAATTTCACGACTTAGCTCCGGAGTCCATCCTCCACATTTCCTCATTCATCGTCGTGTGTGAAGCCTTCCTCCGTGTTACTCCTCACTTCGTACTATGGCTCAAGACCTTCAAAGTTGAGCCGAAGATGATCGCGGGACGACACGCGGAGTGCGGAGGTGTCGTTATAAGCAAGAATGCTGATGCTCCATGGCCCGATGGATCTTTTCAAGAGGAGCTCAGCTTATGGCAACGAGAGTGGTTCTATATCACCGCTCCCAGGGGCACCAAGTGGGTGGCGCCACCTGCCTTTCGCTCGGGTCCCCCACCACAGCTAGCGTCATGGGTCAATAAAGGACTAGACTGGGGGCCATCCAAGGACGTGCCCTTGTTGCAGGGCCGCATCAGGGATCTCTTAGAAAGAGATCTCAGCCTAGTCAAAGTGACATAGGTCATGCTGATCCGTCGAACCCTGCCCGGCAAACGTCGCCCCCTTCACTTGTGGGAGTTTAATCCGGAGGGACCATGAGCTCTCCAGCATTTCATGGGCGCAACGCCCGCGGAGATGTATGAATTGTTCTTTGGATCACAAGCAACGTGTCTGGAGTTGACCGAGGACGCAGGTCTAAGCTGCAATCGCCCGGATACTCAAGTAAGTAGCCTTGTGTCCGGACTCGCTATCAGTATATTTGTCATAAACTTGCCCCTAAAAGAGCTGTCCTTTAAACAAGAGTGGATAGCGAAAGCAAAGCTTATCAGGTGTCCGACTCCCCTCCCCGAGACCACGCCGGATCCCGTGCTGGTCAGGATGTTGAAGATTGTGCCTTTGGAGGAAAGCAAGGGAGGGGACAAGGAAGCAACGGCCTCCTCGAAGGAGGCTGTTCGGAAGGGAAGAAGAGGACCGCCTCTGAAGACCCGGAGACCATGGCCTCAAAGCGGGGGAATAAATCCTCGTCAGAGGGTCCTGCGCCGGGGGATACATCGGCCGAATTATGCCCTCAAGGGGACCAGCCCTTCACCGAGCCGTAAGTAGAGAGAGGTTTTCTTTTTAAGAGATAAGAGAAATCCTTGCTTTATATCTGAGAAAAGTAACCGAAATTTTACCTTGTAGCTCGGACCTCAGCCCTTCTCAGCAGGGCTCGTCTTCGGGGGACCTTCTTCCGAAGATGATGGAGAGCGGAACGCCTTCCCCTGCCGTACCGCCTAGCGAGGAGAGCGACCCTGAGGTATCGTCGCGGAGGGTTTCTTCGAATCCGGCAGGGCCGAACGATAGTCATCTGGGCTCCCAAAGCCCTCCGCATCCGGCCTTCGAAGAGGGCCATAGAACGAGTCCGGCACCGTCCGGTGCGCGGTCGGAGGAGCTGAAAGATCTGCTAGGGCGAGCGTCTATCTCAGAGGAGCACCGTGCCTTGATGGGTACGGTGGTTGAGAGGATTTCGTCCGCGGAGAGCGGATTGCATGAGGCCGCAGGAGTTTACTGACAGGTTTTGAGGTATACAGTTGCGCATGAGCAAGATGCGCCCTGTGTAGATAGTAGCCCCTGAGACTCTGTGCGTTGTCAAAAGTGACGGCGCGCAGAGGATCATAACCCCAGGTCTAAAATGCCGCCTTCATGTGTAGGTGGCGAAGTGTCCGGCGGCCAACCGAACTGATGAATTTGCCGAGCTAAAGCGGCAACTTGACATGGCAGATGCCGACATCACGCTTGTTAACAGGCGGCTTGATGAGGCACAAGGTATGTAGTTCCTCCGGTGGCACCTAGTAAGAGGAGCTTTATGCCAGTATCTTACAATGTGTGTGTGTAATGCAGATGGTGCTGCTGCCATGGAGAATCTTCAGGCGGAACTTGCCCGAGCCCAGGAGCAAGCCAGAAAAAGTGATGCGGCTGCCGGAAACGCAATTGAAGAGCTGAAAGCCGAACAGGTTGCTCACTGCCGAAGCAAGAAGGAAATAGCCGAGATGGCTGTGAAGCTGAAGAGCGCTGCTGACCATTGCAAGCTTCTTGAAAAGGAAGACCGGGCGGAATAGACGGACCTGGAAAAGGCCGTTGCCGATGCTAAGGATGCTCGCTCTGCGATGAGAGCTATGATGGAGGAGCTGCATCAGGCCGGAGAGATCGCGGCTGGGAAGCCCTTTATGCTGCGGAGGAAGTTCTGTGATCCTAAATATGCTCCGGTGGACCGAATGTGGAGTACGGCGGACACCTATCTGGATTTGGCAGCGAGTGCTGCAGATGCGATCGAACACTTTCGAGATCAAGAAGATCGCGAAGTGGAGAAGCTCTTCTGGTCGCAGTTCCATAATCCAGAGCGTCCGCTGCCCGTAGCCGATCGTCTGGCCGAATGGGCTGAGCTGAATAGGTTGTCCGGAGTCGCCATGAAGTGTGTCATGAGCCACCTGTGGCCGGAGAGGCCGGAGCCGAAAAGTTATTTCAACTTGGTGCAGCAGTTCCTTGGTGCGGTGCCGCATATTAATGCGATGAAAAGGTCAGCATGCATGGAGGGTGCACGGATGGCTCTTGCCCATGTCAAAACATACTGTGCGGAGATGGAGACCACCGTTGTTGCATCCCGAGATTCGGACGAAAGACGAGTACCTGCCGAGCACTATTTGCAGGAAGTTCTTCAAGGCGCTCGTCTGATAGAGACACAGTGCTCAAAGGATGTTATGTTTAAATAGCATATGTTATGTAAAACAATTTTTGATAAATTGTAGAAGCTTTTTATACTTGTGCCTTCAAGTATTGTAACACCTCCTGTGCGGCCGTTCAGGATATATGTATATGTAATCTGAAAGATGGCAGTCGTCGGCTTCAGCCCCCACGCAAATATTGCGGGGGTGTTCACACAAGGCGCGTTTTCACACTTGATCCAACGTCTTGGTCCTACAAAGGAGGTGATAGCGCGGCGAACTAGGCAATCAGACTATAATGCTTTAACACTTTCACTTAGCCATAGGAGTTTGACAGTGAGGCTACTTATATAGCCCCTGGTGGCACCTGCGCTCGCCCGAACTGGGGGCGCGTATGTGCCTGGCCGGGAAACGACCCTTCGTTAATGCGGAGGAATCCTAAAGATTCCGGTGAGTCATCGAGTGGTTGACCAGTCTCTCGCTATATCATGACAGTCAGTTTTCGGCGTTCTCTACTGAGGTGCTCGCCTGGCCGAACCGGGGCACAATCGCAGTAGTTCTCCTGGTGCCGCCTTAGCCGATAGAGTGGAACGTAAGGCAGCAAAACACAGGAGCCGGGCAACCCAACATTTGACCAAAGACATGATTCGGAGCTGATGCATAGAGGGCCAAACTCGCGACGCCGAACACTCCCTAAGGTATTCGGTCTTTATGAAGGCGGGCGGGACAACGCCCTTAATTATAAGCCCCTGGTGTCCAGGTACACGCAAAATTCTGACGTGGCCACATGCCAAGACGCCAGCCTCCTCCTTGGTTATACCAAAAAACCAGGGGATGTGTATCAACAAGAGACAGTAAAAAAGGTTTACGCAGGGTCTTAATTTGAAAAGAATCCTTGGAACGGGTCCCTGCTGCACGTCTGCGCCTGTGTCTCCGTTGTGCCGTTTCCTGGACGGGCGCAGCACAGTGTTCATCTATAAAAGAGAGGAACTTAGTTGAAGAAAGGTCGTGCCGAACAGAAGTTATACTAAACAAACAAAGTATAAATTGAAATGGGTAAAATTGAGCTTGATTATCTCTTTCTTTATATACGCGGAGCCCCTAGTACAGGGGTGTATGGCTATTAAGCCTTTATCAATTGTATTTTTATGCCGGACTCGTCTAGCCGTGTCCGTGGTCTTAATGACCTGTTTAGATGTTTTTAGCTGGTGAAGCCATTCTATTGTGGGGCTGTTAAGGCAGCCGCACAATCTCCCGTGCGGGGGGCGTACTTAATGCTTTCCCTTTAATGAGATGATGCCTCGTGGACCGGGCATCTTAAGCGTAAGAGATGCATAGTGCGGAATTGCGTTAAAGCGGGCAAAAGCTTCGCGTCTCATTAGTGCTTGATAGCTGCTTGAGAATGGGGCGATATGGAAGGTTAGCTTTTCGCGACGGAAGTTGTCGGGGGAGTCTAATTTAACTTCTATCCGGAGAGAACCCATGCAATGGGCGTCCGGGCCTGGTGTTACCCCTTTAAAGGAGGTTTCGCTATGGCGAATTTTTGCTGGGTCTATCCCCATGTGGCGGATTGTGTCCTGATATATCAGGTTTAGACCACTGCCGCCATCCATCAGGACATTTTCAAAGTGGAGTCCGTCGATTATTGGATCTAATACCAAGGCAGCCTAGCTTGCGTTCCGGATACTTCCAGAGTAATCCAGATGATTGAAGGTGATCGGTTTTAACAACCAGTGGCGAGACTCCTTTGGGATAGGCCGTATGGTGCGTACCTCTATGGGCGCCGCTTGTTTTGTTATGTGAAGTAAGTTTACTGTTTTGACTTCTTGTGGAAAATTCTTTTGTTTCCTGGTGCTCTGGTTTTGGAGTTCGTCATCATCTTCACTTGGTGTGTCGAGCCCCTTGTGTTCGGCGTTGAGTTTGCCGGATTGCTTGAAAACCCAATAATCTCTGTGGGTATGGTTTGCAGGCTTCCCGGGAGTACAGTGTATTTGACATATCTTGTCCAAGATTTTGTTTAAGTTGGATAGCTTGTCCTTGTTATCCTTGAGGGGCAGCTTTTTCTGATTTTGCCGAGAGCTTTTGAATCCGGCATTTACTGCCGTGCTCTTCGGACTGCTTTCCTTAGTCCGGCGCTGATCCTTGTTGCGTCGTGGATTTTCCGTTTCCATCCCTAGTTTCGGATGTACTTGGGTCGCTGGTGCTACATCTTGCCAACCAGTTGTCCTCTCCTACGCAAAAGCGGGTCATGAGGCTTGTTAATGCGGCCATTGTTCTTGGCTTTTCTTGGCCGAGGTGTCTGGCGAGCCATTTGTCTCGAACGTTATGCCTAAAAGCTGCTAGGGCTTCGGCGTCCGGACAGTCAACTATCTGATTCTTTTTAGTAAGGAATCTGTTCCAGAATTTCCGGGCTGACTCTCCGGGCTGTTGAGTTATGTGACTTAGATCGTCTGCATCCAGAGGGCGGACATAGGTCCCTTGAAAATTTGCCCGGAAAGCGTCTTCGAGCTCTCCCCAACTTCCAATGGTGTTTTCGGGAAGGCTTTTGAGCCAATGCCGAGATGGCCCTTTGAGCTTGAGGGGTAAGTATTTTATGGCGTGGAGGCCATCTCCTCTTGCCATGTGTATGTGGAGGATATAATCCTCAATCCAGACACCAGGGTCTGTTGTTCCGTCATACGCCTCTATGTTTACGGGCTTGAAACCCGCTGGAAATTCATGGTCCAGAACCTCATCGGTGAAACATAGGGGGTGTGCGGCACCCCTGTATTTGGGTGTGCCGTGTTGTTCGGATATGGGTTGTGTTGCACTACTTACGAGAGCTTGCTTTCTTGGCCCATAGATAGATCTAGCAGGGCCATCTTTTTGTTGCGAATCCTTGAGTGGGTCGCGTGCCGGCTTGTATGCGGCGCCGCTTGCCGCTTTATGCTGGCCATGGGGTCGTCTATCCGATCGGGTGGCTTTCTTATTTTTTGATTGCGGGGGCTCTAAGGCCTCCTCGTCAAATTCCGGCAATAGCTTTCGCTTCGGATAGCTTTTGATGTGGCGACTGCCGCCGTATTTGTCTGTGGTGTTGGGTACTTTGCTCCATCTGATTCTGAGTGCATCTTCCGCAGTTTTGAGCTTCCGCTTCTGCTTTTTAGGCTACACGCAGTGGCAACGAGCCTTCGGTGGAGGTTCTTCTGCTCCATTAGCTTGTCCGGCGTAAGGTCGTCTTGAATGCTGTTCTCGCCGGGGACAGGTTGTTCGGTTTGTTTATTCGAGTTGCCATGTTCGTCATCCGCCGGCTCGTCCTGCTCTATGGTTGGGTCTGTATGGCTGCTGTCTCTGCCGAGGGATATTCTGAAATCACTAAAGTCTCTCTCTTTATCAGGAGAGTCCTGGCCGGATTATGACCGGCAGGATTGGCATGCGGACGATGAAGCAATTCGAAGCCCACCCACCACCCACTTGGTAGCCACTATCGATAATCTAAACGACGTGCTCGACTTCGACTCCGAAGACATCGACGGTATGGACGACGATGTAGGAGACGGACATGAACCAACGCCTATAGGGCACTAGACAGCCACCTCATCTTATGATGTGTACATGGTGGACACACCCAAAGGAAGCGACGACGAGGAACACATGGATGCAACGAGGGATCATTCTCTCGAAAAGCAATCAAAGCGGCGACGTAAACGCCATTGCCCAAGGGCGAGTGCTGAAAGATGTCCGCGGCGGTGAACTCCATGATCAGCGCCCAATCGGATTCGGTCTGCAGCGGCGCGGAGGGCTCGGAGTCCGGAGAGGAGTCCGGCTTCTTGGAGTCACGAGCCTCGCGGAGGGCAGGGCTGGTGTTCGGCTTGATCGCCGTAGAGATTGCAGCCCCGAGGCGGTGTCTAACCACCCGCCCTCGGTTGGTGTGGTCGGCTCCGAGTTAAGGGTCGGAGCGGACACAGGTGCGGCCTCCAGGGCACTGTTTGGCGGCAGAGCTAGATCATGCCCATCGTGACAGTGCGGCGCGCTCGAAGTGGCTCGGATCCGTCGAAGATCAAGTCCCCATGGATGTCAGCCGTGTAGTTTAAGCTTCCAAATCTGACCGGATGGCCAGGGGCGTAGCTTTCGATCTGCTCCAGATGGCCAAGCGAATTGGCCCGCAGTGCGAAGCCGCCGAAGACGAAGATCTGTCCGGGGAGAAAGGTCTCACCCTGGACAACATCGCTATTGATGATCGGAGGAGCCATCGGGCCTAAAAGTGACGACACAGAGGAACTCTCAATGAAAGCACCAATGTCGGTGTCAAAACCGGCGGATCTCGGGAAGGGGGTCCCGAACTGTGCGTCTAGGCGGATGGTAACAGGAGGAAGGGGACACGATGTTTTACCCAGGTTTAGGCCCTCTTGATGGAGGTAAAACCCTACGTCCTGCTTGATTAATATTGATGATATGGGTAGTACAAGAGTATATCTACCACGAGATCGAGGAGGCTAAACCCTAAAAGCTAGCCTATGGTATGATTGTTGTTCTCCCCTACGGACTAAAAACCCTCCGATTTATATAGACACCGGAGAGGGTTAGGGTTACACAAAGTCGGTTACAATGGTAGGAGATCTACATATCCGCATCGCCAAGCTTGCCTTCCACGCCAAGGAAAGTCCCTTCTGGACACGGGACGAAGTCTTCAATCTTGTATCTTCATAGTCTAGGAATCCGGCTGAAGGTATAGTCCGGCTATCCGGACACCCCCTAATCCAGGACTCCCTCAGCGTTTCTATATGTTTCTTTTTGGTGGAGTTGAGTCGTAGGAAAGCCGTACTATTAAGAGGGGGTCCGGTTCGGAAAGGTTAGGGTGGAATCAACACGTACACATCTATTCCTTTGCACCACCTTTCCTTGCTTCATTGGAGCACTAGTTGTTTCCCTTGTCATTGCAAAGACGAAGGATTCCTAGTGCTACTGTTCTGTGGCACGCGGTAGTACTGCTCAAGGGAGCAGTAGTACCGCAGCTTCCCACGGTAGTACCGCCCATGGTAGCGGTAGTACCGCGAGTGTGGTAGTACCGCGCCTAGCATGCGGTAGTACCGTGGCCTCTGGCCCAGAACGGTGGCGTGAGCGGAAGTTGGGGTGGAAGTAATTTTTTAGTTCCGCGCCCTACGCGGTAGTACTGCTCCCCGTGAGCTGTGGTACCATGCCGGATTTTTGCACTGACTGAAACTCAGCGGAAGTAGCCACGGATGTAATTTTATTAGTCCGTGCCTTCCCAGCCCAGAATGAGCCCTGCCTTACGGTATTACCGCAAGGGCGCGCGGTAGTACTGCTCCGGCGCGTGGTAATACCGCTCCGGCGGTTCTACCACTCATTGCCTTGTGCAATGGGGCCTCACCTGGCTCCTGCCGCGCAAGCGGTAGTACTGCACTTCCCAACGGTAGTACCGCATGCCTGTGCGGTAGTACCGCATGTCGCGGGCTGAGTAGGTGGATAATGAAGGAAATATACCCTAGAGGCAATAATAAAGTTGTTATTTATATTTCCTTATATCATGATAAATGTTTATTATTCATGCTAGAATTGTATTAACCGGAAACTTAGTAAATGTGTGAATACATAGACAAATAGAGTGTCCCTAGTATGCCTCTACTTAACTAGCTTGTTTATCAAAGATGGTTATGTTTCCTAGCCATAGACATCTGTTGTCATTTGATGAACGGGGTCACATCATTAGAGAATGATGTGATGGACAAGACCCATCCATTAGATTAGCACTATGATCGTTTAGCTTGTTGCTATTGCTTTCATCATGACTTATACATGTTCCTCTAACTATGAGATTATGCAACTCCCGAATACCGGAGGAACACTTAGTGTGCTATCAAACGTCACAACGTAACTGGGTGATTATAAAGATGCTCTACAGGTGTTTCCGATGGTGTTTGTTGAGTTGGCATAGAGCGAGATTAGGATTTGTCACTCCGATTGTCGGAGAGGTATCTCTGGGCCCTCTCGGTAATGCACGTCACTGTAAGCCTTGCAAGCGATGTGACTAATGAGTTAGTTGCGGGATGATGCATTACAGAACGAGTAAAGAGACTTGCCAGTAACGAGATTGAACTAGGTATGATGATACCTATGATCGAATCTCGGGCAAGTAACATACCGATAACAAAGGGAATAATGTATGTTGTCATTACGGTACGATCGATAAAGATCTTTGTAGAATATGTAGGAACCAATATGAGCATCCAGGTTCCGCTATTGGTTATTGACCAGAGATGTGTCTCGGTCATGGCTACATAGTTCTCGAACCCATAGTGTCCGCACGCTTAACGTTTGATGACGATTTGTATTATGAGTTATGTGTTTTGGTGACCGAAGTTTGTTCAGAGTCCCGGATGAGATCACGGACATGGCGAGGAGTCTCGAAATGGTCGAGAGGTAAAGATTGATATATTGGAAGGTAGTATTCGGACACTGGAAGGGTTCCGAAGTGTATCGGGTACATACCGTAGTACCGGAGGGGTTACCTGATCCGTCTCCAACGTATCTATAACTTTTTATCGTTCCATGTCTATTATATTATCTATTTTGGATGTTTAATGGGCTTTAATATGCTCTTTTATAATATTTTTGGGGCTAACCTATTAACCGAAGGCCCAGTGCCAGTTTCTGTTCTTTTGCCTATTTCAGTGTTTTGCAGAAAATGAATATCAAACGTAATCCAAACGGAATGAAACCTTCACGAAGATCTTTCTTGGAACAAATGCAATCCAGAAGACTTGGAGTTGAAGTCTGGAACTCCACGAGGCGGCCATGAGGCAGGAGGGCGCGCCCGGGGGGGTCGGCGCGCCCCCACCCTCGTGGGCCCCACGGAGCTCCACCGACGTACTTCTTTCACCTATATATACTCTTATACCCTAAAAACATCAGGGAGAGCCACGAAACCACTTTTCCACCGCCGCAACCTTCTATACCCGTCAGAGCCCATCTTGGGGCCTTTTCTGGCGATCTGCCGGAGGGGGAATCGATCATGGAGGGCTTCTACATCAACACCATAGCCTCTCCGATGATGTGTGAGTAGTTTACCACAGACCTTCGGGTCCATAGTTATTAGCTAGATGGCTTCTTCTCTCTTTTTCGTTCTCAATGCAAAGTTCTCCTCAATGTTCTTGGAGATCTATTTGATGTAATACTTTTAGCGGTGTGTTTGCTGAGATCCGATGAATTGTGGATTTATGATCAATATTATCTATGAATATTATTTGATTCTTCTATGAATTACTATATGCATGATTTGATATCTTTGCAAGTCTCTTCGAATTATCGGTTTAGTTTGGCCTACTAGATTGATCTTTCTTGCAATGGGAGAAGTGCTTAGCTTTGGGTTCAATCTTGCGGAGTCCTTTCCCAGTGACAGTAGGGGCAGCAAGGCATGTATTGTATTTTTGCCATCGAGGATAAAAAGATGGGTTTATATCATATTGCTTGAGTTTATCCCACTACATCATGTCATCTTGCCTAATGCGTTACTCTGTTCTTATGAACTTAATACTCTAGATGCATGTCAGAGAGCGGTCGATGTGTGGAGTAATAGTAGAAGATGCAGAATCGTTTCAGTCTACTTGACACGGACGTGATGCCTATATTCATGATCATGCCTAGATATTCTCATAACTATGCGCTTTTCTATCAATTGCTCGGCAGTAATTTGTTCACCCACCATAATATATGCTATCATGAGAGAAGCCACTAGTGAAACCTATGGCCCCGGGTCTATTTTACATCATATAAGTTTCCGATCTACAATTGTAGTTTCCTATTTATTTTATTTTGCAATCTTTACTTCCCAATCTATACAACAAAAATACCAAAAATATTTAATTTACTATCTTTATTAGATCTCACTTTTGTGACTGGACGTGAAGGGATTGACAACCCCTTTATTGCGTTGGTTGCAAGGTTCTTGATTGTTTGTGCAGGTACTAGGTGACTTGCGTGTTATCTCCTACTGGATTGATACCTTGGTTCTCAAAAACCGAGGGAAATACTTACGCTACTTTGCTGCATCACCCTTTCCTCTTCAAGGGAAAACCAACGCATGCTCAAGAGGTAGCATTACCGAAACCCCACGGGGAAAGATATGGGCCATAGGAGGGAGGCTAACCAGCCCACAAGGGGTTGGCACGCCCCCCACAAAGGAGGAGGCCGAATTGGATTAGGGACGGGGGCGGTTGTCGGTGTCAAAACCGGCGGATCTCGGGTAGGGGGTTCCGAACTGTGCGTCTAAGGCGGATGGTAACAGGAGGCGGGGGACACAATGTTTACCCAGGTTCGGGCCCTATCTATGGAGGTAATACCCTACTTCCTGCTTGATTGACCTTGATGATATGAGTATTACAAGAGTTGATCTACCACGAGATCGTAGAGGCTAAACCCTAGAAGCTAGCCTGTGGTATGATTGTTGTTGTCCTACGGACTAAACCCTCCGGTTTATATAGACACCGGTGGGGGCTAGGGTTACACAGAGTCGGTTACAAGGGAGGAGATCTACATATCCGTATTGCCAAGCTTGCCTTCCATGCCAAGGAAAGTCCCATCCGAACACGGGACAAAGTCTTCAATCTTGTATCTTCATAGTTCAACAGTCCGGCCAAAGGATATAGTCCGGCTGTGCGAGGACCCCCTAATCCAGGACTCCCTCAGTAGCCCCTAAACCAGGCTTCAATGACGATGAGTCCGGCGCGCAGATTGTCTTCGGCATTGCAAGGCGGGTTCCTCCTCCGAATACTCCATAGAAGATTTTGAACACAAGGATAGTGTCCGGCTCTGCAAAACAAATTCCACATACCACCGTAGAGAGAATAATATTCCCACAAATCTAATCTGCTGACGCATTTTGCAGCATGACATCACACCACGGCCCGGTCATTATTCGAACCGTTTTTCACAACCAGCCACATCATGTATTGCGAGGCGGTTTCCTTGGCACGTCTTGTAGAAGCAGAGATCGTGTCCCCTTATCACGGGATTCTCATCAATACGGGTGTGGGTAACCCAGTCGCGCCATCAATTACGGTGCTTGGGGAACAAGCGATTTTACCAGGTAGGTGGGGAGGCACATAGCCTCTTCCGCCCTTATAAAGCGACAAGGATTCCCCCTTTTCACCTAGCTCATCCATTCTCGCGCACTCGAGCTCCAGCGCCCAAGTACGCGTTTTTCTCCTCAAACCACTCCAAGCATGTCCGGAGCGGGAGGCGAGTGGATGGTCTCCTCCGTTACGGAGTAGAACATCACAAAGCTGCGGGGAGCCGGATACCTTGCCGCGGATATCGCGCACCGGCTGCCAAATGCGGGGCAAATCATCCCTACTCCAGAACCCCATGAGAGGGTGCTTTTCCTTACCCACTTCATCCACGGACTGGGATTTCCCCTCCACCCGTTTGTCCGCGGGCTCATGTTCTACTACGGGCAGGACTTTCATGATCTGGCCCAAATTTCATCCTCAACATCTCGGAGTTTATCGTCGTGTGCGAGGCCTTCCTCCGCATCCAACCACATTTCGGCCTGTGGCTGAAGACCTTCAATGTTAAACCGAAGGTGGTGGTCGGCCAGCAAGCAGAGTGCGGATGTGCCATGGTGGGCAAAATGCCCAACGTCACCTGGCTCGAAGGCTCCTATGTGGAGACCATAAAGGGGTGGCAATCGGGGGTGGTTCTATATCACCGAGCCGCGCGACACCAACTGGGTGGCGGCCCCCAAATTTCGATCCGGAATCCCCATGCGGCTCACCTCCTGGAAAGAGAAGGGCCTGTCCTGGGGATCCCCGGTAGAGCTGACCGGACTCCAAAAATGCATCAGAAACATGATGGGAAAGAAAATCAAGCTCGTTAACGTGGTCCAGGTCATGCTCTTCCGCCGGATCCTCCCGTGTCAATGACGGGCATTCAATTTGTGGGAGTTCGACCCGGCCGAGCACCAGACGTTGTGAGCGCTATTCGACATGACGCATAAGGACGTCTGGAAGGTGTTGTTCAAGGGCGCCGAGGTACCTCCTCCCCTCACCGAGGACCGCGGACTCAGCGCAAAGCGTCCTGCCAATCCGGTGAGTTTTTCATATCTCATAGGATGTTTATTTCCCCAGTTTAATCATGTGTGGGATCTAAGCCTCCATGCTATTTAACAGGACTGGGTAGAGACAGCGGAGCAGATCGATTGCCCAGCCACCCTGCCTGAAGATCCTGCAGATCCTCTCCTAACGGAGATGCTAGTTCCGGCGCCTTACGAGGTGCCGGTGAAGAAGGCCAAGAAGAAGGCCACGGGGACCCGAAAGGGTCTCGGGCGCAGGGTTATATCGGACTCATTGTCCGAAAACTCCGAGGCGCACTTCTCCCACAAAAACGAGGAGGAGGAAGAGGAAAGTTCTCCCCCCCCAGCCGGGGCGACAAGAAAAGGAAGGCCGCCCCAACCATGGAGGCCGAAGGGTCCAAGAAGGGAAGGACCCTCCTCCCGTACTGCTCCACGACGGCCGCCTACAGCGACGACAAGTGGTTCCCCAGGGACAAGCCCCTGGCGAAGTCATAAGTATCCGGATTCCATAGTAATTCATGGTATGTTTTATTGCACTGCTTCTCATCACGCCGAACATAATTATGCAGTCCATCCCGAGCCCATATCGACTTATCATTGTCGGATGGTTCTTTAGACCCGTCGGATATGAATAGTGATTCACTTCCGACCGCCTCCACCCCTCGCCCTACGGACAACATCGAGGTGTTGTCTCAAAGGGCACCGAGCCGAGGGGAGGTAGTCCTGGAGGCGCCTCAAGGCGATGTTCCGAACCCTGGGCGCAACGGGAGCAAGACTCCCATGGGCTCCGAATTCGGCCCCCAGCCGAACACTGCGCCGGAACCTCCAGTGGTTCTGGACTCTGTCAGGCGACCCCCCGTTAAGAGGGGCAAGCCGCCTGTGTCAGTGGCCTCTGTCCATCCAGAGGTATCAGACAACTTGCTGGAAGCGCTTCACAGTGCTTCCATTGACGAAGAACACCGCACTATCATGAGTGCGGTGGTCAAGAAGGTTCAGTCCGCCAAGAGCGGACTAACGGAAGCTTGTGCCAGCCTCCTAACAGGCTTTGAGCTACGTGACCAGATTATAAGAGAATGTTACCTCATGGACACTAGCCCCTGATGCTCTGTTCGGCGTTTGCGAAGAAAGGCCGAATACAGGATCAAATAATAACCACAGGAGTCTAATCGAAATTTGTCTATGTGCATATGCAGGCTTCACTGCTAGCCGCTACCGCACGTACTGTGGAGGTCGCCGCACTGAAGCGGGACTTTGAGCGGTCCAAGGAAGAGCTCAACCTTGCCAAAAGGCAGCTCGAAGAGAACAAAGGTAAGTTATACCCCGTATGTATGTTGATAAGAAAAAACAAGGGTGGTTGCTTAGATCATAGGATCGTCATGAATTTTGCCAGGGGCCACGACCGAAGTGGCGACCCTGAAGAAGGCGCTAACTGAGGCCGAGGACAAGGCGTCCAAGGAGCGCATTGAGCGGGAAAAACAAGAGGCCCGGGTGGGCGAGGTGCAGCGAGAGCTCCATGCTCTCGTCAAGAAACATGAGTCCTTGGAGCTTGACTCTAAGACGTGAGATTCCGAGCTTGTGAAGGCCCTCGAAAGTGCACAACACGCTAAGGCCGAAGCCCAAAAGGCCCTCCAGGAAATTGAGGCGGTTAAGAAGATAGAGGCGGGTAAGGCATTCATTATGCAAAGCAAGCATGTGAAAGAAAATTTCCTTTTACTTACCCGAGTTTGGAGCTCTCCAGGAGCGTTCGCAGATCTGCCCCACAGTGTGTTAGATGCCGCGGAGTTCTATTAGGCCGAGGAGGGGATCTCGACGGAGAAGTTGTTCTGGTCTCAGTATACTGGGACCGAACACCCCATGCCATTGAGCGACCAGCTGAAGCAACTGGTCGAGCTCCACAAGGCAGGTGAACAGGCCATGAAGGGTCTTATAGTCCGGATGTGGCATGGCGATCCCTGCCTGATAGCTACTTCGGCCTGGTGAGGCGGCTTGTGAATGCCTGCCCACGGCTTGAAGTCATAAAGCGGTCCGTCTGCATCGAGGGCGCGCGCAGGGCTTTTGCCCGAGCAAAGGTGCACTGGGCGAAGCTAGACGTCGAGAAGCTGGTGAAGGAGGGGCCGCCAGAAGGCAAGGAGCATCGCCACCCCGAGATGTATTATAACAGTGTCCTGAAGGGTTCTCGCCTTGTGGCGGAGGAATGTACTAAGGATGTAATATTCAAATGAATGTACTCATGCGATCCTGTAATATGAAACGAGTGCATTTGTGCTATGCAATGCTTGTGAATTTAAAATATTACCTTCTGTGCGGCCGTTTATAAAATCTGAGAGTTGGCCAGTCATCGGCTTCTGCCCCCATGTAACTAGTACTGAGGTGTTCGGGATAAACCTGAGCACTCTTTGTCCCAATTTTGGGTCCTTCGAGGGAGGTGTTCAGCACAACGAACCAGGCAATCGGACTATAAGGCTTTAGCACTCTCACTTAGCCATAGAAGTCTACAGTTTTAAATTTTGGCGAAGCCCCTAGTATTCGGAAGGCCAAATTTGGGGCGCTATATACGCCTAAGTCGAGCAAGGCCGACTCCTCGCCCGAAGCGGAAAAAGTCTTTAAGGACTTGAGACCTCTCGAACAGCGACCAGCTCTCGCCTTATCATGGCAGTCAATTTTCGGCTTTCTCTACTGAGGTGCTCATCCGGAAGAACCGGGACACAATTGCAGTAGTTCTCCCAGCGCTACCTTAGCCGATATTGCGGAACGTACGGTACCAAAACATGGGAGCCGGGCAAACCCAACTATTGACCCAAGACATGATTCAGAGCTGATGCATATAATGCTATAAGTTCGGGGTGCCGCACTGTCGAAAGTGTTCGGACTTCTCACGCCATATTATGGGGTATACTGAAGCCCCTGGCGTACTGGTCGTACCAGAATGTACGGGTGCAAGTTGTCGTAAATAAACAGACAAGAAAAAAGAAGGGTAATGCAATTATAGACTAATGCTACACATTGTTATTTAAATAATACGTCGAAGCGTACCGATATAAGTAGTGCAATAAGCAAAAAATAGGACTATTTGACATGTCCTATCCAAGGATAAGCTTCGTATGGGTATTAAAAATGGGTACTTCGATTGTTATCAGGGACCGCCTGGGGATTCCCTTGTACGTCTTAGCTTCTTGCCTCCTTGGTTGTTCCTTCCCGTAATGTGTCCAGCAATCAGACTGCCGAAAAGGGCTTCCACAGAGTAAGGTCCTGAAAGAGAGGAAATGATAAAGGTATAGAGCCCCTGGGGCGGTTGAGCCGCATTGTGGGACGTGCCCTGGTCGTGCCCCCGCCTATGCCCATGGTATTTTTAGTGCGTAATTATGTATGCGCGGCACAGATTTCATCGCTTGACTGGGACTAGGATGGGGGACGAATTGCTAGGCAAGCTCTCAACGTCCCAGGCGATCCTGTTGCAGGTTACTCTGGACTCGCTTGAAGGTGTCCGGGGGCTTTATCGCCGAATTGGCGGTTTGCCTTGAAAGGCTGCTTTGTGTCTCAGTTGTGAGGGCCGTAGTGTGCTCCTCCGTGCGGAGCAAGCGTTCTGTGTTTCCATTGACTGTTATAACCCCACGAGGTCCTGGCATTTTGAGCTTGAGGTATGCATAATGCGGTACCGCATTGAATCTCGCAAATGCGGTTCGCCCGAGCAGTGCGTGATAGCCACTGCAGAACGGGATGATATCGAAGATTAACTCCTCGCTTCGGAAGTTGTCCGGAGATCCGAAGACCACTTCCAGTGTGATTGAGCCCGTGCAATGGGCCTCCACACCTGGGATGACACCTTTAAAGGTGGTTTTAGTGGGTTTGATCCTCGAGGGGTCTATACCCATTTTGCGCACTGTATACTGATGGAGCAGGTTTAGGCTGCTGCCGCCGTCCATAAGGACTCGAGTGAGGTGAGATCCGTCGATGATGGGGCCAAGGACCAGGGCAGCAGATCCGCCATGACGGATACAATTGGGGTGGTCCCTGCGATCGAAGGTGATCGGACAAGAGGACCATGGGTTGAACTTTGGGGCAACTGGCTCCATCGCATAGACGTCCCTTAGTGCACGTTTCCGTTCCCTCTTGGGAATGCGGGTTGCGTATATCATGTTCACCATTTTCACTTGTGGAGGGAACCTCTTCTGTCCTCCTGTGTTCGGCGGCCGGGGCTCCTCCTCGTCGTCGCTATGCAGCCCCTTGTCCCTGTTTTCAGCATTCAACTTGCCGGCCTGCTTGAACACCCAACATTCTCTATTGGTGTGATTGGCTTCCTTATCGGGGGTGCCGTGAATTTTACACGAGCGATCGAGTATGCGGTCCAAACTGGACGGGCCCGGATTGCTTCTTTTGAATGGTTTCTTCCGCTGATTGGATTTAGAGCCGCTAAATCTGGCATTGACTGCATGTCCTCGGCGTTGTCGCCGTTGTTGCGGTGCTTGTCTCTGTTACGACGCGGTCTGCCGTTAGTATCCTTTGTATCTGAAGTGCCATGACTTCTTGATGTGTTGTTGCTGCGAGCCAGCCAGCTGTCTTCGCCTGCGCAAAAGCGGGTCATGAGTGTCGAGAGGGCTGCCATAGACTTTGGCTTCTCCTGGCCGAGGTGCCGGGCGAGCCACTCGTCATGGATGTTATGCTTAAATGCCGCTAAGGCCTCTGCATCCGGACAGTCGACAATTTGGTTTTTCTTAGTTAGGAACTGGGTCTAGAATTGCCTGGCCGATTCCCCTAGCTGCTGAGTTATATGGCTCAAGTCATCAGCATCCGGTGGTCGCACATAAGTGCCCTGGAAGTTTTCAAGGAATGCATCTTCCAAATCCTCCCAACTGCCAATGCAGTCTACTGGCAAGCTACTCAGCCAATGCCGAGCTAGTCCTTTGAGTTTTAGTGGGAGGTACTTGATGGCATGTAGATCATCACCGCGAGCCATGTGGATGTGGAGGAGGAAATCCTCGATCCATACCGCGGGATCTGTTGTACCATCATATGATTCAATGTTTACGGGTTTAAAACCCTCTGGGAATTCGTGATCCATTACTTCATCAGTGAAGCATAGGGGGTGTGTGGCGCCTCTGTGCCGGGCTATATCACGACGCAGTTCATATGAGTCTTGTCTGCTGTATTCGGCCCGGTCGGATTTGCTTTTAGTGTATCCTGCGTGACGGTCATCGTCTCGCTTTGGTGCGCGCCCCCGTGATCCGTAGATCGATCTTGCATGTTTTGACTTGTTTTCCAATACGTCTCGCAGGTCCTGCGTGTTGCCGCAGGCCTTGGTATTTTTGTTTGAGTGGCGGTGGAGTGCGGGCTGGACTTCGGGCTGATATGCCTCTCTGTCTCGGCCACGAGTTGGCCGATCTGCCGCCTCATAGGCTGGTGGTGTATGTTTTAATGCTTCCTCCTCGAGTCAATGTAGCAACCTGCGCTTTTGGTAACTCTTGGTTGGGCGCTCGAGTTCGTATTCCTCGGCTGCCAGGACTTCAGTCCATCTATCCGCTAGCAGATCTTGATCCGCTCGAAGCTATTGTTGCTTTTTCTTCAGGATGTTTGCCGTGGCTATAAGCCGGCGCTTGAAGCGTTCCTGCTCGATGGGATCCTCAGGCACGACAAATTCTTCGTCGCCGAGGCTCACTTCGTCTTCGGAGAGAGGCATGTAATTGTCATCCTCTGATTCTCCGTTTGCTGCCTATTCCGGAGGGCTAGCTTGTTCATCCTCCCGCTCGAGGTCTGGCTGGAGGGGATTATCGTCGTCTTCGGCACTATCCGGAGAGTTATTGTCTCTTGTGCCGGTATCGCTGCTTTTACTATGGCGAGACTTAGAGCGGCGCTGCTGACGTCGGTGCTTGGGTTGCTTCTTCGAGGGATTATCCAGGTTGTCTTGTCGACATCCCCTTCTTTGGGGGTGTCCACCATGTATATGTCATACAATGAGGTGGCCGTCCAGCACCCTATGGGCGGTGGTTCTTGTTCGTCTCCTGCATCGTCGTCCATACTGTCGATGTCTTCGAAGCCGAAGTCGAGCATGTCAGTTAGATCGTTGACAATGGCTACTAAGTGGGTGGTGGGTGGGGCGCGAATTTCTTCATCGTCCGCATCCCATTCTAGATGCACATAGTTCGGCCAAGGGTCTCCCGACAGGGAGAGAGACTTCAACGAGTTTAGTACATCGCCAAAATACGAGTGCTGAAAGATATCCACGAAGGTAAACTCCATGATCGGTGCCCAATCGGATTTGATGGGCACGGACACAAGCGGCTCAGAGTCCGTGGCCGGGGACGAATCCAACAGTTCGGCAACACGGGTCTCGTAGGAGGTAAGGTCAGTATTCGGCGCTATCGCCACTGAGTGTGCGGCCTCCGTGGCGGTGTCCATCCACCCATCCACAGATGGCGCAATTTGTTTCGGATTGAGGGCCGGAGTAGTTGCAGGTGTGATCTCCCGAACACAGTCCTATGGCAGAGCTAAATCATGCTCGTCGTGATTGTGCGGCGCACCTGACATGGGCTCGAATCCGTCGAAGATCAAGTCTCCGCGGATGTCGGCAGTATAGTTCAAGTTTCCAAACCTGACCTGATGGCCAGGGGCGTAGCTATCGATCTGCTCTAGATGGGCAAGCGAGTTAGCCCGTAGTACGAAGCCGCCGAACACGAAGATCTGTCCGGGGAGGAAAACCTCACCCTGAATCGCGTCGTTGCCGATGATCGAAGGAGCCATCAAGGCTTACAATGACGACACAGTGGAACTCTCAATGAAAGCACCAATGTCGGTGTCAAAACCGGCGGATCTCGGGTAGGGGGTCCCGAACTGTGCGTCTAAGGCAGATGGTAACAGGAGGTGGGGGACACAATGTTTATCCAGGTTCGGGCCCTCTCGATGGAGGTAATACCCTACTTCCTGCTTGATTGATCTTGATGATATGAGTATTACAAGAGTTGATCTACCACGAGATCGTAGAGGCTAAACCCTAGAAGCTAGCCTGTGGTATGATTGTTGTTGTCCTACGGACTAAACCCTTCGGTTTATATAGACACCGGAGGGGGGTAAGGTTACAAAGAGTCGGTTACAAGGAAGGAGATCTACATATCCGTATTGCCATGCTTGCCTTCCATGCCAAGGAAAGTCCCATCCGGACACGGGACGAAGTCTTCAATCTTGTATCTTCATAGTTCAACAGTTCGGCCAAAGGATATAGTCCGGCTGTCCGAGGACCCCCTAATCTAGGACTCCCTCAGGGGCGCCCCACTTTCCTTATCCCACTCCCTCTCCTTTCCCCCTTTCCCCCTCCGGAAGAAGGAAAAAAGGGGGGTGAATCCTAATAGGACTGGAGTCGTATTAGGACTCCTCTCTCCCTGGCGCGCCCCTTGGTGGCCGGCCTCCTCCTCCCCTCCTTTATATATGGGGGCAGGGGGCTCCCCAAAGCACAACGGTTGTTCTCTTAGCCGTGTGCGGTGCACCCTCCATAGTTTACTCCTATGGTCATAGCGTCGTAGTGCTTAGGCGAAGCCCTGCGCGGATAACATCACCATCACCGTCACCATGCCGTCGTGCTGACGGAACTCTCCCTCGACCCTCTGCTGGATCAAGAGTTCGAGCAATGTCATCGAGCTGAACGTGTGCTGAACTCGGAGGTTTCGTACGTTCAGTACTAGACCGGTAGGATCATGAAGACGTTCGACTACATCAACCGCGCTAACCTAACACTTCCGCTTTCGGTCAACGAGGGTACGTGGACATACTCTCCCCATCTCGCTGCTATGCATCTCCTAGATAGATCTTGCGTGATTGTAGGAAATTTTTGAAGTTGCATGCTACGTTCCCCAACAGTGGCATCCGAGCCAGGTCTATGCGTAGATGATATGCACGAGTAGAACACAGAGAGTTGTGGGCGATTATAGTCATACTGCTTACCACCAACATCTTATTTTGATTCGGCTGTATTGTTGGATGAAGCGGCCCGGACCAACATTACATGACCATGTTCATGAGACCGTTTCTACCGACGTGCTTTGCACATAGGTCACTGGTACGCGTCGGTCCTAAACAAACAGTTTTTAACCCCTTTCCGCGACGACATTTGGAACCATAGCCAAGTGAGTGTGGGCGATAGGGGGGTGCTTCCCACACGCCCCAGAGACCATCGGGGATATGCCCTCCTGGTACACACACTCGGCCAAATGAGGTCGTGTGCGACCTGCGAGCGCTTAAATACGGAAATACGTACAATAGAGCTAAAAAATACAATTATATGGCGAAATTGTTTCCGGTCGCAAGTACATCCCACACAGTCAGTCCCCGCTAAACATTTCCGTTCGTATGTACATCCCAGACAGTCGCTCCAAGGAAAACGTTTCCAATCACAGGTACATCACACACAATTTTTCTCATTAAATTGTTTGTGATAGTGTTGCCATTGCACACGATATTAATAATTTTATCGTTTGCGTTACTGAATGCATCACACACGGTGCGCAGAAGAAACTGTGTGGCAAAGGTTGTCCATCACACACACTTTTTATGTGGAAAACGTTTGCGCAAGGTGGCCTTCATTGCGTGTCAACCAATCATGTACTTTCCGAGCTAATCTTGAGTGAACTTCTTCGGGAACCACTGGGAACAAAAAAGATTCAGACATTCTTGTCTAACAACTCATTATGGGCAGTAAAAAGAGAAGGTTGCAGAATTTGTAGTTACCATCCTACAGCTCACTGTTGTGTTGGATAGAGCATAAATAAATAATTTGCTTGCCACCATTCGTATCTTTTTGCTAATAATCCTTATTAGTTTCCTCACTTGATGCTTGTTCATCAATATCTCATTGCCCCATACGCAAAAAGCGTCGACGCGTGGATCCTTGCCAAGGGCATATGTACCTAAAAGCAACAAGTCAATATTAGAAGCTAACTAGTGTCCAGGCCTGGATCCATATGCACTACATTATGGAACGACGGGGGGAGTACAAGCCGAGGGATGAAGCAAACCTCGGCGGAAAATGGTGGCCACTCCCATTGTTGTCCTACATAAGTAGTGGAAAGTCATGATAAGTACGGCAATCTTAACATCAAACAACTATAGCAAAGGTAAATAACATCATCTCCAAATGATAGCTTGAATGTGTTGGTTTCAGCATGTTGTTAAAGCAGATATAAAATGGAAGGCAATGTTACCGACAGTAGGCTTAACAACCATCAAATATTGCAATTCAAACTGGTATTGTTGAAAATGAATAGAACGTAGGTAATGCTTAAACATCACACTAGATAAATGTGGAAAACTGAAATAAAGGGCATGTGTTAACTACACCAGGAATAACTGGAACCAAATATAGTCGTTCAAACTGGTATTGATGTAGTCGAGCGGCACAGTTCCGACTTGCACATAATGAACAACACATTGTGAATGACTGAAATAAACAACGCATAAATGACCAGTATAACAACCAAATATAGCCATTGAAAACTGGACAGAGTCTCACTACAACCAACCTAACAAGCAAATACAGATAAACAGGGCATATGCTTGGAAACTGGACAAATGCTCACTGCAACCAACCTAACAAGCGAACAAAGGTAAACAAGGCATCTGCTTGATAACTAGACAAATGCTAAAAGAAGCAACCTAACAACCAAATATAGATAAACAAGGCATCTGCTTGATAACTGGACAAATACTCACTACAACCAAACTAAGAACCAAATACAGATAAACAAGGCATTTGCTCGATAAATGAAAAAATGCTCACTCCAACCAACCTAACAACCAAATACAGATAAACAAGGCATCTAATCACTATAAACAACCAAATATATCCATTCGTGAAACTAAAGTGGACAATTCATACTTAAACATCACATAGACCTATTGAACAATACATTTTTTCATAACTGAAATAATTAAACACGACACAGTTAAAGCATCGCACGACAAATGCTACTACAACAAAGGGTACGGGTTGGCAAGCTAGAAAAGGTAAGTTTTGCTGATAGAATGTTGTTGTAGGGGGACGTAGTATTTCAAAAAAATTGCCTACGATCATGCAAGATCTATCTAGGAGAAGCATAGCAACGAGCGGGGAGAGTGTGTCCACGTACCCTCGTAGACCGAAAGTGGAAGCATTATATCAACACAGTTGATGTAGTCGTACGTCTTCATGATCCGACCGATCCTAGCACCAGACGTACGGCACCTCCGTGTTCAGCACACGTTCAGCTCGATGACGTCCCTCGTACTCTTGATCCAGTTGAGGTTGAGGGAGAGTTCCTTCAGCACGATGGTGTGGTGACAGTGATGATGAAGCTACCGACGCAGGGCTTTGCCTAAGCACTACGACGATATGACCGAGGTGTGTAACTATGGAGGGGGGCACCGCACACGGCTAAGAGACTGTTTGTTGTGCTTTGGGGTGCCCCTTGGCCATGTATATAAAGGGGGGAGAAGGAGGAGGCCGTCCTAGGAGGGGTGCACCTATAGGGGGAGTCCAACTAGGATTCCCAATCCTAGTTGGAGTCCCCTTCCTTTTCCAAGAGGGGAGAGAGGGAAGGAGTAGGAGAGGGAGAAGGAAAGAGATGGGGCGCCACCCCTCCCTAGTCCAATTAGGACTTGCCATGGGGGGCGCGTGGCCAACCCTTGAGGCCCTTCTCTCCTTTCCCGTATGGCCCATTCAGGCCCACTACTTCCCCCGGTGAATTCCCATAACTCTGTACTCCGAAAAATACCCAAATCACTCGGAACCTTTCCTATGTCCGAATACAGCCTTCCAATATATCGATATTTACGTCTCGACCATTTCGAGACTCCTCGTCATGTTCGTGATCTCATCAGGGACTCCCAACAACCTTCAGTACATAAAATCACATAACTCATAATACAAATCATCATCGAACGTTAAGCGTGCGGACCCTACGGGTTTGAGAACTATGTAGACATGACCGAGACACATCTCCGGTCAATAACCAATAGCGGAACCTGGATGCTCATATTGGCTCTTACATATTCTACGAAGATCTTTATCGGTCAAACCGCATACCAACATACGTTGTTCCCTTTGTCATCGGTATGTTACTTGCCCGAGATTCGATCGTCGGTATCATCATACCTAGTTCAATCTCCTTACCGACAAGTATCTTTACTCGTTCCATAATGCATCATCATGTAACTAACTCATTAGTCACATCGCTTGCAAGGCTTATAGTGATGTGCATTACCGAGAGGGCCCAGAGATACCTCTCCGATACACGGAGTGATAAATCCTAATCTTGATCTATGCCAACCCAACAAACACCTTTGGAGACACCTGTAGAGCATCTTTATAATCACCCAGTTACGTTGTGACATTTGATAACACAAAAGGTGTTCCTCCGGTATTCGGGAGTTGCATAATCTCATAGTCAGAGGAACATGTATAAGTCATGAAGAAAGCAATAGCAATAAAACTAAACGATCATTATGCTAAGCTAACAGATGGGTCTTATCTATCACATCATTCTCTAATGTGATCCCGTTCATCAAATGACAACACATGTCTATGGCTAGGAAACTTAACCATCTTTGATTAACGAGCCAGTCAAGTAGAGGCATACTAGGGACACTCTGTTTTGTCTATGTATTCACACATGTATCAAGTTTCCGGTTAATACAATTCTAGCATGAATAATAAACATTTATCATGATATAAGGAAATATAAATAACAACTTTATTATTGCCTCCAGGGCATATTTCCTTCAGTCTCCCACTTGCACTAGAGTTAATAATCTAGTTCACATCGCCATGTGATTTAACACCAATAGTTCACATCGTCATGTGATTTAACACTCTGTAGTTCACATCGCCATATGACCAATACCCAATGGGTTTACTAGAGTCAAAAATATAGTTCACATCACCATGTGATTAACACCCAAA
The DNA here is from genome assembly GCA_032464435.1 of Aegilops umbellulata. Taxonomy (NCBI): domain Eukaryota; kingdom Viridiplantae; phylum Streptophyta; class Magnoliopsida; order Poales; family Poaceae; genus Aegilops; species Aegilops umbellulata. The sequence continues at coordinate 363,715,831 of CP136054.1, read as the reverse complement.
GAGTACTAAGGTGTGATCATGTTTTGCTTGTGAGAGAAGTTTAGTCAATGGGACTGCCACATTCAGATCCGTATGTATTTTGCAAATTTCTATGTCTGCAATGCTCTACGCGGAGCTATTCTAGCTAATTGCTCCCACTTCAATATGTATCCAGATTGAGACTCAGAGTCATCTGGATCAATGTCAGAGCTTGCATTGACGCAACCCTTTACGATGAACTCTTTGTCACATCCATAATCGAGAAACATATCCTTATACCACTAGATAATTTTGACCGCTGTCCAGTGATCCACTCCTGGATCACTATTGTACCCTCTTGCCAAACTCATGGTGAGTTACACATGAAGGAAATATGCCCTAGAGGCAATAATAAAGTTATTATTTATTTCCTTACATATCATGATAGATGTTTATTATTCATGCTAGAATTGTATTAAATGGAAACATAATACATGTGTGAATACATAGACAAACAGAGTGTCACTAGTATGCCTCTACTTGACTAGCTCATTAATCAAAGATGGTTATGTTTCCTAACCATGAACAAAGAGTTGTTATTTGATTAACGAGATCACATCATTAGTTGAATGATCTGATTGACATGACCCATTCCATTAGCATAGCACCCGATCGTTTAGTATATTGCTATTGCTTTTATCCATGACTTATACATGTTCCTTTAACTATGAGATTATGCAACTCCCGTTTACCGTAGGAACACTTTGTGTGCTACCAAACGTCACAACGTAACTGGGTGATTATAAAGGTGCTCTACAGGTGTCTCCAAAGGTACATATTGGGTTGGCGTATTTCGAGATTAGGATTTGTCACTCCGATTGTCGGGGAGGTATCTCAGGGCCTTCTCGGTAATGCACATCACATAAGCCTTGCAAGCATTGCAACCAATGAGTTAGTTGCAAGATGATGTATTAAGGAACGAGTAAAGAGACTTGCCGGTAACGAGATTGAACTAGGTATTGGATACCGACGATCGAATCTCGGGCAAGTAACATACCGATGACAAAGGGAACAACGTATGTTGTTATGCGGTCTGACCGATAAAGATCTTCGTAGAATATGTAGGAGCCAATATGGGCATCCAGGTCCCGCTATTGGTTATTGACCGGAGACGTGTCTCGGTCATGTCTACATTGTTCTCGAACCGTAGGGTCCGCACGCTTAAGGTTTCGATGACAGTTATATTATGAGTTTATGAGTTTTGATGTACCGAAGGAGTTCGGAGTCCCGGATGAGATTGGGGACATGACGAGGAGTCTCGAAATGGTCGAGACGTAAAGATCGATATATTGGACGACTATATTCGGACATCGGAAAGGTTCTGAGTGATCCGGGTATTTTCGGGAGTATCGGGGAGTTACGGGATTACGGGAGAAGTAATGGGCCTTGATGGGCTTTAGTGGGAAGAGGAAAAGGCTGCTGCGCCCCCCTCCCCTTTGGTCCGAATTGGACTAGGGAAAAGGGGGCCGGCCACCTTTCCTTCTCCTCCTATTCGTTCTCCCTTCCTCCCCTCTTGGTGGACTCCTACTAGGACTTGGAGACCTAGTAGGACTCCACACCCTGGCGCGCCAAGCCTTGGCCGGCCTCCTCCTCCTCCTCCATCCTTTATATACAGGGGCAGGGGGCACCCCATAGACACAAGTTGATCTACGGATCGTTCCTTAGCCGTGTGCGGTGCCCCCTTCCACCAAATTCCACCTCGGTCATATCGTTGCAGTGCTTAGGCGAAGCCCTGCGCCGGTAACACATTAAGATCGTCACCACGCTGTCGTGCTGAGGGAACTCTTTCCCGACGCTTTGCTGGATCGGAGCCCGGGGATCGTCATCGAGCTGAACGTGTGCCAAGAACTCGGAGGTGCCGGAGTAACGGTACTTGGATCGGTCGGATCGCGAGGAGAACGTACGACTACTTCCTCTACGTTGATTCAACGCTTCTGCTTCGGTCTACGAGGGTACATAGACAACACTCTCCCCTCTCGTTGCTATGCATCACCATGATCTTGCGTGTGCGTAGGAATATTTTTTGAAATTACTACGTTCCCCAACAACACAATAGGTCTGGCACACAACATAGCATACTTTATAGAACCTATGACTGAGGCATAGGGAATGACTTTCATTCTCTTTCTATTTTCTGCCGTGGTCGGGTTTTGAGTCTTACTCAACTTTACACCTTGCAACACAGGCAAGAACTCCTTCTTTGACTGTTCCATTTTGAACTACTTCAAAATCTTGTCAAGGTATGAACTCATTGAAAAAAATCTTATCAAGCGTCTTGATCTATCTCTATAGATCTTGATGCTCAATATGTAAGCAGCTTCACTAAGGTATTTCTTTGAAAAATCCTTTCAAACACTCCTTTATGCTTTCCAAAAAAATTCTACATCATTTCCGATCAACAATTTGTCATTCACATATACTTATCAGAAAGGCTGTAGTGCTCCCACTCACTTTCTTGTGAATACAGGCTTCATCGCAAGTCTGTATAAAACTATATGCTTTGATCAACTCATCAAAGTGTATATTCCAACTCCGAGATGCTTGCACCAGTCCATAGATGGATCGCTGGAGCTTGCACACTTTGTTAGCACCTTTAGGATCAACAAAACCTTCTAGTTGCATCATATACAACTCTTCTTTGAGATATCCATTAAGGAATGCAGTTTTGACATCCATTTGCCAAATTTCATAAAATGCGGCAATTTCTAACATGATTCGGACGGACTCTAAGCATCGATACGAGTGAGAAAATCTCATCGTAGTCAACACCTTGAACTGGTCGAAAACCTTTTGCGACAATTCGAGCTTTGTAGATAGTAACACTACTATCAGCATCCGTCTTCCTCTTGAAGATACATTTATTCTTTAATGGCTCGTCGATCATCAGGCAAGTCAATCAAAGTCCATACTTTGTTCTCATGCATGGATTCTATCTCAGATTTCATGGCCTCAAGCCATTTTGCGGAATCTAGTCTCATCATCGCTTCCTCATAGTTCGTAGGTTCGTCATGGTCAAGTAACATGACTCCCAGAATAGGATTACCGTACCACTCTGGTGCAGATCTTACTCTGTTTGACCTACGAGGTTAGGGAGTAACTTGAGCTGAGGTTTCATGATCATCATCATTAACTTCCTCACTAATTGGTGTAGGCATCAGTGGAACTGATTTCTGTGATGAACTACTTTCCAACTTGGGAGAAGGTACAATTACCTCATCAAGTTCTACTTTCCTCCCACTCACTTCTTTCGAGAGAAACTCCTTCTCCAGAAAGGATCCACTCTTAGCAACAAAGATTTTGCCTTCGGATCTATGATAGAAGGTGTACCCAACAGTTTCTTTTGGGTATCCTATGAAGACGCACTTCTCCGATTTTGGTTTGAGCTTATCAGGCTGAAACTTTTTCACATAAGCATCGCAACCTCAAACTTTAAGAAATGACAGCTTAGGTTTGTTGCCAAATGGTGTTGTCTCAACGGATTTAGATGATGCCCTATTTAACGTGAATGCAGCTGTCTCTAATGCATAACCCCAAAACGATAGTGGTAAATCGGTAAGAGACATCATAGATCGCACCATATCTAATAAAGTGCGGTTACGACGTTCGGACACACCATTACGCTGTGGTGTTCTAGGTGGCTTGAGTTGCGAAACTATTCCACATTGTTTCAAATGAAGACCAAACTCGTAACTCAAATATTCACCTCCATGATTAGATTGTAGAAACTTTATTTTCTTGTTACGATGATTTTCCCCTTCACTCTAAAATTCTTTGAACTTCTCAAATGTCCCAGACTTATGTTTCATCAAGTGGATATACCCATATCTGCTCAAATCATCTGTGAAGGTCAGAAAATAACGATACCCGCCCGAGCCTCAACACTCATAGGATTGCATACATCAGTATGTATTATTTCTAATAAGTCAGTTGCTCGCTCCATTGTTCCGGAGAACGGAGTCTTAGTCATCTTGCCCATGAGGCATGGTTCGCAAGCATCAAGTGATTCATAATCAAGTGATTCCAAAAGCCCATCATCATGGAGTTTCTTCATGCGCCTTACACCAATATGACCTAAATGGCAGTGCCACATATAAGCTGCACTATCATTATTAACTTGGCATCTTTTAGCTTCAATATTATGAATATGTGTATCACTACAATCAAGATTCAATAGACCATTTATATTGAGTGTATGACCATAGAAGGTTTTATTCATGTAAATAGAACAACAATTATTCTTTGACTTAAATGAATAACCGTATTGCAATAAACACGATCCAATCATATTCATGCTCAACGCAAACACCAAATAACATTTAGTTTAGGTTCAAAACTAATCCCGATGGTAAAGGGAGTGTGCGATGGTGATCATATCAACCTTGGAATCACTTCCAACTCACATCATCACCTCGCCCTTAACTAGTCTCTGTTTATTTTGCAACTCACGTTTCGAGTTACTACTCTTAGCAACTGAACCAGTATCAAATACTGAGGGGTTTCTATAAACACTAGTAAGTACACATCAATAAAATGTACATTAGATATACCTTTGCTAACTTTTCCATCCTTCTTATCTGCCAAGTATCTAGGGCAATTCCACTTCCAGTGACCATTTCTTTTATAGTAGAAGCACTCAGTTTCAGGCTTGGGTCTATCTTTGGGCTTCTTCATGGGATTGGAAACTTGCTTGCCATTCTTCTTGAAGTTCCCTTTCTTTCCCTTGCCCTTTTACTTGAAACTAGTGGTCTGGTCAACCATCAACATTTGATGCTTTTCTTGATTTCTACCTTCGTCGATTTCAGCATCACGAAGAGGTCGGGAATCGTTTTCGTCATCCCTTGCATATGATATTTCATCATGAAGTTCTAGTAACTTGGTGATAGTGACTAGAGAACTCTGTCAATCACTATCTTTATCTGGAATATTAACTCCCACTTGATTTAAGTGATTGTAGTACTCAGACAATCTGGGCACATGCTCACTGGTTGAGCTATTCTCCTCCATCTTGTAGGCAAAGTACTTGTCAGAGGTCTCATACCTCTCGACTTGGGCATGAGTCTAAAATACCAATTTCAGCTCTTGGAACATCTTATATGCTCCATGGCGTTCAAAACATTTTTGAAGTCCCGGTTCTAAGCGTAAAGCATGGTGCACTAAACTATCAAGTAGTTATCATACTGAGCTTGCCAAACGTTCATAACGAATGCATTTGCTCCTGGAATAGGTCCGTCACCTAGCGGTGCATCAAGGAAATAATTGTTCTGTGCAGCAATGAAGATAATTCACAGATCACAGACCTAGTCCGCATAATTGCTACTATCATCTTTCAACATAGTTTTTCTCTAGGACCATATCAAAAATAAACAGGGAGCTACATCGTGATCTATTGATCTACAACATAGTTATGCAAATACTATCAGGACTAAGTTCATGATAAATTAAAGTTCAATTAATCATATTACTTAAGAACTCCCACTTAGATAGACATCCCTCTAATCATCTAAGTGATCACGTGATCCATATCAACTAAACCATGTCCGATCATCACGTGAGATGGAGAGGCTTTCAATGATGAACATCACTATGTTGATCATATCTACTATATGATTCACGCTCGACCTTTCGGTCTCAGTGTTCCAAGGCCATATCTGCATATGCTAGGCTCGTCAAGTTTAACCTGAGTATTCGGTGTGTGCAAAACTGGCTTGCACCTGTTGGATGTGAACATAGAGCTTATCACACCCGATCATCACGTGGTGTCTCGGCACGACGAACTGCCGCAACGGTGCATACTCAGGGAGAACACTCGTACCTTGAAATTTATTGAGAGAACATCTTATAATGCTATCACCGTACTAAGCAAAATAAGATGCATAAAAGGATAAACATGACATGCAATCAAATAAGTGATATGATATGGCCATCATCATCTTGTGCTTTTGATCTCCATCTCCAAAGCACCGTCATGATCACCATCGCCACCGGCTTGATACCTTGGTCTCCATCGAAGCATCGTTGTCGTCTCCCAAATATTGCTTCTACTACTATCACTACCGCTTAGTGATAAAGTAAAGCAATTACATGTCGATTGCATTTCATACAATAAAGCGACAACTATATGGCTCCTGCCACTTGTCGATAACTGTTACAAAACATGATCATCTCATACAACAATTTATATATCATACGTCTTGACCATATCACATCACAGCAAGCCCTGCAAAAACAAGTTAGACGTCCTCTACTTTGTTGTTGCAAGTTTTACGTGGCTGCTACGGGCTTCTAGCAAGAACCGTTCTTACCTACACATCAAAAGCACAACAATTTTTCGACAAGTGTGTTGTTTTAACCTTCAACAAGGACTGGGCGTAGTCAAACTCGATTCAACTAAAGTTGGAGAAATAGACACCCACTAACCACCTGTGTGCGAAGCACGGCAGTAGAACCAGTCTCATGAACGCGGTTATGTAATGTCGGTCTGGGCCGCTTCATCCAACAATACCGCCGAATCAAAGTATGACATGCTGGTAAGCAGTATGACTATTATCGCCCACAACTCCTTGTGTTCTACTCGTGCATATAACATCTACGCATAGACTTGGCTCGGATGCCACTTTGGGGAACGTAGTATTTCAAAAAAATTGCCTACGATCACGCAAGATCTATCTAGGAGAAGCATAGCAACGAGCGGGGAGAGTGTGTCCACGTACCCTCGTAGACCGAAAGCGGAAGCGTTATATCAACGCGGTTGATATAGTCGTACATCTTCATGATTCGACCAATCCTAGCACCGAACGTACAGCACCTCCGTGTTCAGCACACGTTCAACTCGATGACGTCCCTCGTACTCTTGATCCAGTTGAGGCCGAGGGAGAGTTCTGTCAGCATGACGGCGTGGTGACAGTGATGATGAAGCTACCGGCGCAGGGCTTCGCCTAAGCACTACGACGATATGACCGAGGTGTGTAACTGTGGAGGGGGGCACCGCACATGGCTAAGAGATTGTCTGTTGTGCTTTGGGGTGCCCCCTTGGCCACGTATATAAAGGGGGAGGAGGAGGAGGCTGGCCTAGGAGGGGCGCACCTATAGGGGGAGTCCAACTAGGATTCCCAATCCTAGTTGGAGTCCCCTTCCTTTTCCAAGAGGGGAGAGAGGGAATGAGTAGGAGAGGGAGAAGAAAAGAGAGGGGGGCGCCACCCCCTCCCTAGTCCAATTTGGAATTTCCATGGAGGGGGGGGGGGGGGCGCGGCCACCCCTTGAGGCCCTTCTCTCCTTTCACGTATGGCCCACTGAGGCCCACTACTTCCCCCAGCGCATTCCCGTAACTCTCCCGTACTCCAAAAAATACCCGAATCACTCGGAACCTTTCCGATGTCCGAATATAGCCTTCCAATATATCGATCTTTATGTCTCGACCATTTCGGGACTCCTCATCATGTCCGTGATCTCATCCGGGACTCCGTACAACCTTCGGTACATCAAATCACATAACTCATAATACAAATCGTCATCGAACGTTAAGCGTGAGGACCCTACGGGTTCAAGAACTATGTAGACAAGACCGAGACACATCTACGGTGTCAGTGGGAACAACACCTATGGGATCACTAGAATCCCTTCTACGGTCGGCGGGCGCGGGGTTGTGGGAAGAGCGGGATTAGGAGCTAGCACAAAGATCGTTTACCCAGGTTCGGGCCGCGAAGATGCGTAATACCCTAGTCCTGCTTTGGTGGATGTATTTTAGAGTCTTCTTGAGCTCTCAAAGTAGCTACGGTGGCTGCGTCATTCAAAGAGCCGAATCCCTCTCCTGGTCGCCTCGGGCCTCCTTTTATAGGCAAAAGGGGTTGCCACAGTGGCACACAGGAGGTGGAAAGGCCTATAGTGCGCGAGCTTATCGCCTGGCATTACGGGACAAAGCACATTAAATGCGCTACTTAGGTGTCCAATAGCTTTATCGGGGATGGGAACGAGGCCCGCCCCGTCTGTTGCCACTCTGCCTCGCTTCGACACGCGCCTAGGCCAGCGATGCGTGCAGCGCCATGTAGGCAGGGAGGCTGCTAAGGTGGCGCGGTGGCAGGGTCTTCATGAAGATATGCATGCCACCACGCAGGTGCTTGCTGAGTTGGTCTGGAAGCCGCATGTTGCCACGCAGGTGCCTGCCCAGCTGGTTGGGCTGGCAGCTGTATGCGAACGGCGGCGGAGTCTTGGCTGGTGCGGGCCCGGCAGTGGCCCCGCTGATGCCCTCGGCAAGGGTCTTGTCGGGGGCCCAGCAAGGGTCTTGCCGTTGGCGTTGCAGTCGTCCCCGGCAAGGCGCTTGTCGGGCATCTTGTTGATCTCCTCGGCTAGGATCCTGCTGAGGGTCGTCGTCTTCTGATCCTCATCTGATCTCATATGTTTATGATCTTGACAAAGATCTGCATGCCACCACAGAGGTGCCTCCCGAGCCCTGGTTCCAATGTAGTTGGTTGAGTTGGAAACCGTGGGCTCAAGGGAGGTTCGCTCTGCTGGCGTTGGGCAAGTTGCCCCGACAAGGCTCTTGCCGGGGCTACGGAGGCCACCTCGGCAACGATCTTGTCGAGGGAACCTACCTCACCCTCTTTCTCTCCTGCGTCCCTGGTCTTGGCGATGCCTTGGTTTGTCTTGTGCTTCGGCTTCTCTATGGCTTCCCTCCTCTGCCCTGCTAAGTGTGGCCGCGGCGCGTGGCTCTGACTGCCTGTGCACAAGTAAATGGGTCAAAAGGAGAGCCCCTACTTTTGTACACCGACAGGAGCCCCCAGGCCTGGGCCATACGTAAGCGCGACGCGTTGTTGGGCCAGGCCCAGAATGGTGCGCGGGCAGGTGGGGCGGATTTTCACCGCAGTAACTGTTTCGTCCGCTGCGCTTCCCCATGACCCGCCTTGAACGCGCGACGTGGAGGATCGTGCGTGACGTGGGGGTCATGCATGGGGCGGCTCCCGCACACATGCGTCACATCATAGTAAAGAGGCGGCTCACGCCTTCCCCATGAAAAGAGGGAGGCGTGGAGGCGCGGCTCATTTACTGAGTGGACTCGGGTCGCGATCTTCAAGGCGCCCACGCCCCACGATCACGGGGTGGGGAACGGTTGCCTCACCCATCCCTTCGACTCTGCTTGCTCGTCACGTGCCCTTCATGTAGGTGACAGGCGGTGGAGGCGGGAAACCGGGTCGTCGCCGATTGGGGCAGCAGGTCGGTCTTAATCCCCTGATGACCGGATTGGTTGAGCGGGGCGGCCGAGCCTCGACCCCGCCCCTTTATAAGAATGGGGGAGGGGGATGGCACTCCCACATTCTCCCAGCATCCATCTTCTTCCACTTCCGCTCCTTTCTTCCACCCGTCATGGCGAGAGGGGGCGCAGGCCCTTCGACGGTGGGGGCATGGGTCGTCGCTCGACAGCAGGTCCCTCCTTCCCACGAACTTGCTGCGGTGGAGACGGCCATGAGAGGAAGGGGAGGGGGCGAGGTCGAGGTCGCTGCGGCGGTCGGGGGAGAGGGGGGTGAGGCGACGCGATGGTCGTGCCTCCGCCAGCGATGCTGCCCATGATGGAGGGCCATCGCGTCGTCGTATCCGTCTCCCTACCCCGTTTGCTCGGGAAATGGAGCTCAATTCACCCCAGACCCTCAGATTGCACATGAGGGGCCGTGGGAACGGTGGCACGCGGGTCGACGTCGACTTCCCCGCTCCTCACGTGATGTACCCCCATCATGGATGGAAGACATTTGCTCGCATCCACAGCCTAACGGCGGGGCTCGTCCTCTACCTCAAATTAATGGAGGGCGGCCTGCGCTCCGTCAAGGTCTTCGGAGATCTTGGAACTCGCCTAAGGTGCTGCGTGGATAGCTCCTCCGACGATGAAGATTCCTCCTTGAGCGGGAGTGACGAGGAGGATAGCGACAGCGGCGACGAGGGAGTCAAGCGGCAGGATGCCAACTCCGACTTCGACTGACTGCGCCGCCCCTCCCTCGGCCACGCACCCTGCCGAGGGCCTTCCTCGCCAAGCTCTCCATCGGGGTGCTCCTTGTCATCTCCTTGGGCGGCTGGCATTGGAGGGCCGGAAAAGGCGAAGAAGGCGGGTGGCGACCGTCAAGTTGGAGTATGCGGGCACCGACGCCTTCGTCGCGTATTGCCGACCCGCTGCCTCGTCTTCCAGCTCCTTTCCTGGCACCAAGATGTTCTCTTGGTGCCTTCTGCTCCTCATACCTCGCCCAGGCGCTCCTTTCGCCCTCCTACTGTCTTGTTTCGCCTTCTGAGGAGAGGGACAAGAAAGGGATTACGGGCACCTTATCTCTTTTTAGTTTGTAAGCCTGCAGGCACTTGTTAATTCTAAGACTTGTAATCCCCTTGCTCATGTTTTTAATTCCGTATGAACTGTACCTGTATGGGATGTTTTTAATGAAAAAGGGTGTTTGCCGGGTTCTCTGTGCGTGAGCGAGGCCCATGCCAAGGAACGAATCCTTGATACTTTTAGGATAAACATTGTCGCCCGGCAATAGGCCTTGCCGTCCCCTGACTTCAGTTGACCATTCTCACGCTTTTGGCAGAGTAGGAGTGAAGTAGAGTTAGGCCCCTTGTTCATTTCCTTGCCACCGCGTCTGTGACCTGGTTCTGTCCCAAGGACTTGGGTACAAGAAAAAGGGGGAGCACGGTGGTCTTGGAGTAAAACAAGGTTTCATTTGTCCCAGTTCTATACGAAAATGCATAGCAGGGGATGAAAGACTTATCTAAATCCGCAGCCCCCGGCAACCTTGGCTTGCTGTGGTTGGATCTTGTGTTTTCAGCCCCCGACAGTCTTGGCTTGCCAGGGTCGGAGCGCCGGTTCGTCCCCTCTCTCCCAAGCGGCTCAGCAGAAGTGTCCATGTGTGATGTCTACTATGCAACCTTCTTCTTGTAGACGTTGTTGGGCCTCCAAGTGCAGAGGTTTGTAGGACAGTAGCAAATTTCACTCAAGTGGATGACCTAAAGTTTATCAATCCGTGGGAGGCGTAGGATGAAGATGGTCTCTCTCAAACAACCCTGCAACCAAATAACAAAGAGTCTCTTGTGTCCCCAACACACCCAATACAATGGTAAATTGTATAGGTGCAGTAGTTCGGCGAAGAGATGGTGATACAAGTGCAATATGGATGGTAGATATAGGTTTTTATAATCTGAAAATATAAAAACAGCAAGGTAACTAATGATAAAAGTGAGCGTAAATGGTATTGCAATGCTAGGAAACAAGGCCTAAGGTTCATACTTTCACTAGTGCAAGTTCTCTCAACAATAATAACATAATTGGATCATATAACTATCCCTCAACATGCAACAAAGAGTCACTCCAAAGTCACTAATAGTGGAGAACAAACGAAGAGATTACGTTAGGGTACTAAACCACCTCAAAGTTATTATTTCCAATCAATTCGTTAGGCTATTCCTATAAGTGTCACAAACAGGTCTGGAGTTCGTACTAGAATAACACCTTAAGACACAAATCAACCAAAACCCTAATGCTACCTAGATACTCCAATGTCACCTCAAGTATCCATGGGTATGATTATACGATATGCATCACACAATCTCAGATTCATCTATCAACCAACACATAGAACCTCAAAGAGTGCCCCAAAGTTTCTACCGGAGAACCAAGACGAAAACGTGTGCCAACCCCTATGCATAGGTTCATGGGCGGAACCCGCAAGTTGATCACCAAAACATACATCAAGTGAATCACGTGATATCCCATTGTCACCACAGATACGCACGGCAAGACAACTGCTAAAAATTCTTTTTTAGTAGTAGCATAATTTCTTTGAGTATTGTCTAGAGTCTTACTAGCATAATGGATAACATTTAATTTCTTATCAACTCTTTTCCCTAGCACAGCACCTACAGCATAATCACTAGCATCACACATAATCTCAAAGGGTAAATTCCAATCAGGTGGGCTGAACAATAGGTGCAGAGACCAATGCTTTCTTATGTATTTCAAATGCTTCTACACAATCATCATCAAAGATAAAGGGTATATCTTTTTGTAAAAAAATAGTCAAAGGCCGAGAAATTTTTGATAAGTCCTTAATGAACCTTCTATAAAATTCGGCGTGACCAAGGAAACTTCTTATACCTTTGATGTCCTTGGGACATGGCATCTTTTCAATAGCATCAACCTTGGCTTTATCAACTTCAATACCTCTTTCAGAAACTTTATGCCCCAAGACAATACCTTCATTAACCATAAAGTGGCACTTTTCCCAATTCAAGACAAGATTAGTTTCTTCACATCTCTGCAAAACTCGATCAAGATTGCTCAAGAAATCATCAAAAGAGGATCCATAGACGGAAAAGTCGTCCATGAAAACCTCACATATCTTTTCACAAAAGTCAGAGAATATAGCCATCATGCATCTTTGAAAGGTAGCAGGTGCATTACATAAACCAAAAGGCATACGTCTATAATCAAAAGTACCAAAAGGGCATGTAAAAGTAGTCTTTGATTGATCTTTAGCCGACAAAAGTATTTGAGAGAAACCAGAATAACCATCTAGAAAGCAATAATGTGTATATTTGCATAATCATTCTAGCATTAGATCAATAAAAGGTAAGGGGTAATGATCTTTCTTAGTAGCTTTATTTAATTTACGGAAATCAATTACCATCCTATAACCTGTAATAATTCTTTGTGGAATCAATTCATCTTTATCATTAGGAACAACAGTAATACCTCCCTTCTTAGGGACACAATGGAAAGGACTTACCCACTGACTATAAGCAACGGAATAAATTATACCTGCCTCCAGAAGCTTTAGTATTTCTTTTCTTACCACTTCTTTCATTTTAGGATTCAACCGTCGTTGAGGATCACGAACTAGTTTGGCATCTGCTTCCAAATTTATTTTATGTTGACATAGAGTGGGACTAATGCCCTTAAGATCATCAAGAGTATATCCAATAGTGGCACGGTGCTTCTCAAGAGTTTTCAATAATCTTTCTTCTTCATGCTCTGAAAGGTTAGCACTAATAATAACAGGATATATCTTCTTTTCATCAAGATAAGCATATTTAAGATTATCAGGCAACGGTTTAAGCTCAAACACAGGATCGCCCTTGGGTGGAGCAGGATCCCCTAAGATTTCAACAGGCAAATTGTGTTTCAGAATAGGTTCTTGTTTAAAGAATACTTCATCTATTTCCCTTCTTTCATTCATGAACATATCATTTTCATGGTCTAGCAAATAATGTTTTAAAGGATCACTAGGAGGTACGGCAATAGAAGCAAGACCAATAATTTCATCCTTACTAGGTAATTCTTCTTCACGGTGTTGTTTACTAAATTTAGAGAAATTAAACTCATGAACCATATCTTCCAAGCCAATAGTAACAACATTCTTTTTGCAGTCTATCTTAGCATTAACAGTGTTCAAGAAGGGTCTACCAAATATAATTGGACAAAAGCTATCTTGTGGGGAACCCAGAACAAGAAAATCAGCAGGATATTTAGTTTTCCCACACAAGACTTCAACATCTCTAACAATTCCTACTGCCGATATAGTATCTCTATTGGCAAGTTTAATTGTAACATCAATACCTTCTAACTCAGCAGGTGCAATTTCATGCTTAATTTCTTCGTATAAAGTGTGCGGTATAAGACTAGCACTAGCACCCATATCACATAATCCACGATAACAATGATCTCCTATTTTAACAGAAATAACATGCAAGACTACCATATGTTTATGTTTATCTTTAGCACAAGGTTTAGCAATTCTAGCAGATTCACCGCAAAATTGAATAACATGCCCATCAATATTATCAGACAAGAGATCTTTAAAAATAGCAATATTAGGTTCTACTTTAACTTGCTCAGGAGGTGTATAAGTTCTAATATTGCTTTTACGAACCACAGTTGAAGCGTTAGCATGATCCTTTATTCTAATAGGGAAAGGTGGTTTCTCAACATAAGAAGTAGGAACAATAGGATAATTATAAGTGACAGTCTTTTCTTCAACTTTAATAGGTGCAGCTACTTTTACTTCTATGTGAGGATGATATTTAAACCACTTCTCCTGAGGGAGATCAACATAAGTAGCAAAAGATTCACCGAAAGAAGCTACTATCTCAGAGTCAAGTCCATACTTAGTGCTAAACTTACGGAAAATATCGGCATCCATAAAAGATTTAGCACAATCAAACTTAGGTGTCATACCTGACTCCTTACCTTCGTCGAGGTCCCAATCTTCAGAGTTGCATTTAATTCTATCCAATAAATCCCATTTAAATTCAATAGTCTTCATCATAAAAGAGCCAGCACAAGAAGTATCGAGTATGGTGCGATTGTTTTCAGAAAGCCGAGCATAAAGATTTTGAATAATTGTTTCTCTTGAGAACTCATGATTGGGGCATGAATATAACATTGATTTAAGCCTCCCCCAAGCTTGAGCGATGCTTTCTCCTTCACGAGGCCAAAAATTATATATATAATTGCGATCACGATGAACAAGATGCATAGGATCATACTTTTGATGAAATTCCAATTTCAACCTTCTATAGTTCCATGATCTCGTATCATCACATAGCCTATACCATGTCAATGCATCTCCCTTCAAAGATAAAGGGAAGACCTTCTTCTTAGCAACATCATCGGGTATACCTTCAAGCTTAAATAATCCACAAACTTCATCCACATATATTAGGTGTTCATCAGGATGCTTTGTTCCATCTCCTGTAAAAGGATTAGCTAGCAGTTTTTCTATCATACCCGAAGGAAATTCAAAGGAAACATTTTCATATTCAGTAGGTTCAGTAGGTTGAGGAGCAACTCTTTGCTCTACTGGTCGGGGTGACAATACCCCAAACAAGCCCCTCAGAGGATTACTTTCCATAGTAACAAGTGACAGTAAATTTCAGCACACTATATAATTTTTTCCTTACCAAATTCCACCTACCAAAGGCGCTTCACTCCTCGGCAACGGCGCCAGAAAAGAGTCTTGATGACCCACAAGTATAGGGGATCTATCGTGGTCCTTTTGATAAGTAAGAGTGTCGAACCCAACGAGGAGCATAAGGAAATGATAAGCGGTTTTCAGCAAGGTATTCTCTGCAAGTACTGAAACAAGTGGTAACAGATAGTTTTGTGATAAGATAATTTGTAACGAGCAACAAGTAACAAAAGTAAATAAAGTGCAGCAAGGTGGTCCAATCCTTTTTGTAGCAAAGGACAAGCCTGGACAAACTCTTATATAAGGAAAAGCGCTCCCGAGGACACATGGGAATATTGTCAAGCTAGTTTTCATCACGCTCATATGATTCGCGTTCGGTACTTTGATAATTTGTATGTGGGTGGACCGGTGCTTGGGTGATGTTCTTACTTGAACAAGCATACCACTTATGATTAACCTCTATTGCAAGCATCCACAACTACAACAGAAGTATTAAGGTAAACCTAACCATAGCATGAAACATATGGATCCAAATCAGCCCCTTACGAAGCAACACATAAACTAGGGTTTAAGCTTCTATCCATCTAGCAACCCATCATCTACTTATTACTTCCCAATGCCTTCCTCTAGGCCCAAATAATGGTGAAGTGTTATGTAGTCGACGTTCACATAACACCACTAGAGGCTAGACAACATACATCTCATCAAAATATCAAACGAATTGCAAATTCACATGACTACTAATAGCAAGACTTCTCCCATGTCCTCAGGAACAAACGTAACTACTCACAAAGCATATTCATGTTCATAATCAGAGGGGTAATAATATGCATAAAGGATCTGAACATATGATCTTCCACCAAATAAACCAACTAGCATCAACTACAAGGAGTAATCAACACTACTAGCAACCTACTAGTACCAATCCCGGACTTGGAGACAAGAACTGGATACAAGAGATGAACTAGGGTTTTGAGAGGAGATGGTGCTGGTGAAGATGTTGATGGAGATTGCCCTCTCCCGATGAGAGGAGCGTTGGTGATGACGATGATTTCCCCCTCCCGGACGGAAGTGTCCTCGGCAGAACAGCTCTGCCGGAGCCCTAGATTGGTTCCGCCAAGGTTCCGCCTCGTGGCGGCGGAGTTTCGTCCCGAAAGGTTGCTTCTTATTTTTTCCTCGACGAAAGACCTCATATAGCAGAAGACCAGGGGGCCCACGAGGTAGGGGGCGCGCCCTAGGGGGGGCGCCCCCACCCTCGTGGACAAGGTGTGGGCCCCCTGGTCTTCATCTTTGGCAAGGATTTTTCTTTATTTTTTATAAGATGTTCCGTGGAGTTTCAGGACTTTTGGAGTTATGCAGAATAGGTCTCTAATATTTGCTCCTTTTCCAGCCTTAAATTCCAGCTGCCGGCATTCTCCCTCCTTCTGTAAACCTTGTAAAATAAGAGAGAATAGACATAAGTATTGTGACATAACGTGTAATAACAACCCATAATGCAATAAATATCAATATAAAAGCATGATGCGAAATGGACGTATCAGACATACATCAAGTGTTCTCAAATCATTAAAGACTCAATCCGATAAGATAACTTCAAAGGGAAAACTCAATCCATTACAAGAGAGTAGAGGGGTAGAAACATCATAAGATCCAACTATAATAGCAAAGCTCGCGATACATCAAGATCGTATCACCTCAAGAACACGAGAGAGAGAGAGAGAGATCAAACACATAGATACTGGTACATACCCTCAGCCCCGAGGGTGAACTACTCCCTCCTCGTCATGGAGAGCGCTGGGATGACGAAGATGGCCACCGGTGAGGGTTCCCCCTTCTGGCAGGGTGCCGGAACAAGGTCCCGATTGGTTTTTGGTGGCTACAGAGGCTTGTGGCGGCGGAACTCCCAATCTATTCTGTTCCCCGAAGTTTTTATGGTATATGGAGATATATAGGCGGAAGAAGTACGTCAGGGGAGCCACGAGGGGCCCATGGGGGTGGAGGGCGCGCCCTAGGGGGTGGGCGCTCCCCCCTACCTCGTGGCTCCCTCGTTTCTTTCCTGAGATGCACTCCAAGTCTATCAGGTTGCTTTCCTTCCAAAAATAACTTCTCCAGAAGATTTCATTCCATTTCGACTCCGTTTGATATTCCTTTTCTTCGAAACACTGAAACAAGGGAAAAAACAGGAACTGGCACTGGGCTCTGGGTCAATAGGTTAGTCCCAAAAATAATATAAAAGTGTTTAATAAAGCCCATAAACATCCAAAACTGATAATATAATAGCATGGAACAATCAAGAATTATAGATCGTTGGAGACATATCAATGTTCCCTGCGAACCAAAGAGGACAGAATGACGCAAACTCGACCTCTAGGCTAGGGGTTAGTCGCCGCTAAGCACTATCAACCCTAACCGAGGGAGAGACTCAACCTAGCATGCATGCTAGAACTTAGGGCGCCAGCGCTTCGTTTATTTATGCTCAGGGTCTGCGCCTGGCTTTGTACAGAGGGTTACATGCCTTGCCGGCAAAGCTTGTACAAAAGGTGGCTTGCCGGGAGGCTCGGTAGCCGCGCCTTATGGGTAAAACTTGCGAAGATGTTAGATGTTCCAGGAGTTGCTCACTAGGACAACATCTTCGGTCTCCAGGCGGACTGCGTCGGGCCTGGTGACTCATATTACCCGATAAGGGCCTTCCCACTTCAGCGTCAACTTGTTGGAATTCTTGGTCGACTGAACGCGCCGAAGAACAAGGTCTCCTTCCTCAAAGCTTTGGGCATGAACCTTGCGGCTATGGTAGCGGCGCAAGGCTTGCTGGTAGCGTGCTGCTCTCACAGCCGCCCGAAGATGATCTTCTTCAAGGAGCGTTGCGTCATCTTGCCGCAATTGGTCTTGCTCAAGCTCGTCATAAGCGAGCACTCGAGGTGACCCGTATGTGAGTTCCGTGGGGAGAACTGCCTCTGCCCCTATACCAGGGCAAAGGGTGTCTGGCCGGTGGCTCGATTTGGCATCGTTCTGATCGACCAAAGAACCGCCGGCAACTCATCAATCCAGCGCCTTCCACTCTTGTGCAGCCTGTCAAAAGTCTTTATCCTCAGGCCCCGCAACACTTCAGCATTTGCCCTCTCTGCCTGGCCGTTGCTCCGTGGATGTGCCACGGAAGCGAAACAGACCTTGTTGCCGAGGTCTTGGATGTATTGCATGAAGGTGTGGCTTGTGAACTGCGTGCCGTTGTCGGTGATGACTCTGTTTGGCACACCAAAATGGCAGACTAGCCCTTTGAAGAACTTGACGGCTGACTATGCAGTAACCTTCCTCACTGCCTCCACCTCCGGCCACTTTGCGAACTTGTCAATTGCAACATACAAGTACTCAAAGCCCCCGATAGTGCGAGGGAAAGGGCCCAGTATGTCGAGCCCCCAGACCGAAAACGGCCAGGAGAGAGGGATTGTTTGGAGGGCTTGAGCTAGTTGATGAAGCTTCTTTGAATGGAACTGACACGCTTCACACTTGGTTACTAGTGCCGTTGCATCCTGGAGGGCAGTGGGCCAGAAGAAACCTTGCCGGAATGCCTTGCCGGCAAGGGCCCTCGACCCTATGTGGGAGCCACATATGCCTCCATGTATCTCTGCCAACAGCTCCAGTCCTTCCTCCCAGGGGATTCACTTCAATTTCACACCGTTCGGTCTCTTTCTCTACAGGACGTCATCGACGAACTGGTACAAGGAAGACCGACGGGCTACTTTTTTTGCTTCTTCATGTTCCTCAGGAAGTTCCCCTGTCTGGAGGAAGCGTACGGTGTGCTGTGCCCATGCCGGAGCCTGGGGCTCGACGACAAGGACCAAAGGCATCTCTTCTGCCATGGGGGCAGCCGTCTCTACGGCCAGGTCCTGGCGCCCAGCCGGAGCCAGCAGCCCCTCGGCAGGATCAGAATCAGTGGCAACACCCTTGCCGGCGGCCCCTAGGGGCTCAGCGGGAAAGTATTTGCCGGGGCCTGATTTCCTCTGCTTGTTCTGTTCTGTTGATGGTTTGATGGATGGTTGATTTAACTAAAGCAAAAAGGTACCTGGTTCCTTGGGTAGCTTGAATGCAGCGCGCTTTGACAGGTAGTCAGCAATGTCGTTCTCTGCTCGGGGGACATGCTCCACTTGTATACCGTCAAAGCGCCCCTCCAGCTTCCTCACCTCATCTACGTAGGCCTCCATCAATGGGCTCTGATAATCTTTGTTGACTTGTCGGATGACAAGCTGCAAATCACCCCTGACGATGAGCTTCTTAACCCTGAGGTCTGCCGCGATCCTAAGACCGGCAAGCAGCCCCTCATACTCAGCAGTGTTGTTTGTGGACATCTCCCTGGGAAAGTGCATCTGGATCACATACTTGAGGTGCTCTCCGGTGGGTGCGACAAGCAGCACACCGGCACCGGCGCCTTGCAGCGAGAAAGCCCCATCAAAGTACATGATCCAGTCACGGCTTGCTTCTTTGTTGGGGAGAGCGGTCTCCTGGATTCCTTCGTTGGGCGTTGAGGTCCACTCTGCAATGAACTCCGCCAAGACTCTGCTCTGGATTGTCGAAGTACTTTCAAACTTCAACCCAAATCTTGACAACTCCAAGGCCCATTCCACAATCCTTCCGGTTGCGTCTGGGTTGTGCAGTATCCATTGCAACGGGAGGCGGGTGACAACGGTGATCTCATGGGCTTGGAAGTAATGACGCAGCTTCCTCGAGGCCATGAGGAGGCCGAAGAGCAATTTCTGCACACCGGAGTACCTTGACCTAGCCCCCTACAAGAGGGAGCTGACAAACTAAACCGGGTGTTGCATCATCTTCTTCTTCTGCACCACTTCACTTGGCTGCGTGGGCCCTACCCCGATGGCGTCAGACTCTGTCGGGGGCCTTGCCTTGCCGGCACCAGGCCCTGCCAGGAGAATCTCTAACGTGCCATCCGCCGGTCCTGCCGTTGCCACTGCCTCTTCGTCGACCTCCCTCTACGCCACCAGCGCGGCGCTGACTACTTGATTCGTCGCCGCCAAATACAGTAGCAACGGCTCTTGTGGTTTAGGTGCCACCAGTACTGGCGTAGAAGAGAGGTATTTCTTCAGATCCTTCAGTGCTACTTTGGCCTCTGGCGTCCACTCCATTGGGCCCGCCTTTTTCAAAATCTTGAAAAAGGGAAGGGCGCGCTCGACAGACTTGGAGATGAATCAGCTCATGGCGGCAATGCAGCCAATGAGCCGATGCGCATCCTTGATCCGCTTGGGCGCCTCAATATGCTCTATAGCCTTGATCTTGTCTGGGTTAGCCTCGATCCCACGCTGCAACACAAAGAACCAAGAAGTTTGCCGGATGAAACGCCAAAGACACACTTCTCGGGGTTCGGCTTGAGGTTGATCTTGCGCAGGTTGGCAAACGTCTCTTCTAAGTCTTGTACAAGAGTTGCCTTGTCCTTGGTTTTGACCACTATGATCCATGTAAGCTTCCATATTTCTATGTAGCTGGGGTTCAAAACCAATTTGGACCGCTCTTGCAAATGTTGAGCCAGCACTCTTCAACCCGAAAGGCATCCGTAAAAAGCAATACGTACCACATGGGGTGATGAATGTTGTCTTCTCTTCGTCTTCTCTTGTCATGAAGATATGGTGGTAGCCCGAGTAGGCGTCGAGGAATGATAACAGATCACACCCGGCCATGGAGTCAACAATCTGGTCGATGTGCGGCAACGGGAAGGGGTCCTTAGGACAAGCCTTATTGATATCTGTGTAGTCAATACACAACCTCAACTTCCCGTTTGCCTTGCGCACCACCACCGGATTGGCCAACCACTTCGGATGGAGCACTCCCCTCACCAAGCCTGCTACTTTCAACTTCCTGATCTCCTATGATATAAACTCTTGCCTTTCTAGAGCCTGCTTCCTGACCTTCTGCTTGACGGGCCGCGCATGAGGATAGACAACAAGGTGGTGCTCAATCACCTCCCTGGGAACACCGGGGATGTCGGATGCTTGCCATGCAAACACATCGACATTCGCCCGCAGGAAGGTGACGAGCTCGCCTTCCTATTTGCTGTCGAGGGTGGAGCTTATGGTAAAAGCCCCTCCCGTGCCATCCTCCCTAACGGACACCTTCTTGGTCTGTGGTGGTGCAGCTCTGGATTTCTTTCTCTTGCCGGTGGAGCTCTCTGGCACGTCCTCGACAGTAGCACAACACTCCGAAGAGGTGCGCTTGACGGATTGGGTGCGGGAGGTCTTGCCAGGCTTCTTCTCCCCCCCCCCCCCCCCCGAGGCTTCAGCGGCAGAAGCAAGTGCCTTGGCGGCAGCTGCTGCAAGTGCTTCCCGGTAGAGTAGGTTGACGCAGATCAGCGCATCCTTCTTGTCGCAGGGGACGGTGATGATGGCCATCGGCCCGGGCATCTTCAGCGTGTTGTAGGCGTAATGCGACGCCGCCATGAACTTGGCTAGTGCCGGGCGACTGAGGATCCCGTTGTAGGGCAAGGGGATCTCGGCTGCATTGAAGACAATCCTCTCTGTCCTGTAGTTCAACTCGCCTCCAAACGTCATAGGCAATGTGACCTTCCCCTTTGGCTGGCTTCTTCCCGGGTTGACCCCTTGAAACGTGCCCGTCTCCTCGAGGTCTCCATTGGGAATTTGCAGCCTCTTGATCACAACGGGCGAGATCAAGTTCAGACCGGCCCCGCCGTCAACCAGCATCTTGTTCACCTTGACGTTGCGTATCGTTGGTGAGACCAACAGCGGCAAACACCCGACCGCAGTGGTGTGATCAGGGTGGTCCTCGGCGTCAAAGATGATGGGCGTGCTGGACCACTTCAGTGGCCTCTGAGCATCGAACGATGGCTCCGCTGCTATGATCTCACGCGCCCACTGCTTGAGCTAGCAGTGAGAAGTGTGCAACGAGGCGCCACCATCGACGCACATGGCCTCCGTAGCCTTCTGAAACTCTTGCTCGCTGGACTCGTCATCCTCGTCATGACCATCGTCTTCTTGCTTCTTGTCACGGCCCCGAGCGGGCCTCTCTTGCTGGCTATCCTTGCCGTGGAGGCCTCCTTGGCCGCCACGCTTCTTGTCGGATCCTTCGTCACCGTATTGACCCTTCTCCTTGTCCCGCCTCTCATACTCGGCCTTTTGCTTTTCGGCAAGCAGCTCGACCTGTCGGCAGTTCTGGAGGTCGTGGCCCTTGGTGCGGTGGATCTTGCAATACTGCTTGTTGGAGCCTCCTGGCTTGTCGGCAGCTGCCAAGGCCCGGCAGGTAGCGCACCCGGCAATCTCCTTGTCGGGGTACTCTGCCTTGACCTTCTTGGCAGCGCCGGTGTCGTCGGATCCCTCGACGGCAAGCACGGCTTTGCCCTTGCGTTTCCTGTTGCGACGCCGGGCCTTCTTTGTCGGGGCGGCGGTGTCTTCATCAGTAGTTTCGGTTTCTGTGCCGGCGTCCTCACTGGGGTACTTCCTTCCCTCTTTAGCCCGGGCGCACCTATCGTGTCGGATCACGGGTTCCGGCAGACCCTTAAGGTTCGAACTCTGGGGTGCGCGCGGAGATGATGCCCTCTACCTCTCCGTCTCGCAAGGATCTAAACTACAGAAAGAACATCATAAGAGACACAGAGTTTATACTAGTTCGGGCCACCATTGTGGTGTAATACCCTACTCTAGTTTATGGTGGGTGGATTGCCTCTTGGGCTGATGATGATGAACAGTACAAGGGAGAACAGCCTCGCGAGGGTCTGTTCTTGGCTAGGGGGATGAACTGCTAGGGGGAGTTCGATCGCCCTTCTCTCTCTCCTTGCTCTAAAGGCTTGATCAGACCTCTCTTCCAGATTGCTAGATCGATGCCTCTACCCTGGGGGTGGCTAGTCCTATTTATAGGCAAAGGCCCTGGGCCTATTCCCAAATATTTGAGCGGGAAGGGCGCCAACAATTGACCAATTCAAAGGGGAACATCTGGTACATTTATCCTGACTAAAGTTAGTCTTCTCCTGCCAAAGGCCCTGTGGTGACGCCGTTCTGGGCTCCATGGTGACCTCCTTCCCACCGTTGGACTGGTCTTGGTCTTGTTGCACCGAAATGGGTGCCTTTGCTTGATCCTCTCGCCTGCGCTTGCCCCCTTTGCACCAAAGAGGAAAAGGGAGGACACTGCGCGGTCTGGCGCCCGCCTGGCACCCTTGGTCGTCATGGCTTGCGTCATGGGAACCTCACGAGGTACCCTGCCTTGATCTCTCCGCCTCCTCGTGAGCCAGCCTAAGGAGGTCGCGCCTGAGGAAGCACCGTGTCGTCCGCCCCGCGAGGCTTGGCCCCTCGCGAGGGTCTTGAGTCTTGTGTTGATGAAGATGGGACGTGCTGGGCCCCCATTTGCGCCACGCCGCAGGCTGCAGGCAGGCAAGTCTGGGGACCCCCGTTCCCAGAACGCCGACAGTAGCCCCCGAGCCCAAGGCGCGCATGGACTTGGCCGCGCCGAGAGTTGAAAGGGCGAGGGCGAAGTGCCGCGGGCCCTAACAGCCTGCGGCCTTGGGCGCCGTGTGGCGGTTGATTGGACGTGGGCGATACTGTTTGCCCATGCTCCCTTATCTTGCGCCGCGCTAGGTTGCCCCACAGTTGTACACAGCCGCCCCTCTTCCTATTGCTCGACTGTCTCTTCTTCTTCCTTCCTTCGAACCCTGACTCTTGCCACTAATCCCATCTCACATCTCCTCTCTCCCGTCCTCAGCCATGGTTCCGACGAAGAAAGAGAAAGGGAAGAAGCCTGTGCTCCCATCTCATCCGCCGCCGTCGGCCGCCCCCGCCGTCAGCCAGTCAATCATACTCAATCTGGAGTGCCTGGATAAGCTCAGCCCGGCTCTGGCCACTGTCTTCAACGAGTGCGGGAGGACGACGGCCTGGCCTACGTCTCACTTCCCCACTGACAGGATAATCACCGAGGTTCATTACTTTGCCGATGCCATGTGGGCGGGTCTGGTTCCCCCTTTCTCCGATTTCTTCAATGCCGTCCTCACCCATTACCAGATCCACATGATGCATCTGGGCCCTGAATCCATCGCCCTCCTTTCGGTCTTTGCTTTTGTTTGTGAGGCACTGATGGGCATCCCTCCTTCCGTTGCCTTGCTACGCCATTTCTTCTCTCTGCATCTTGCCGACCCCACTCAATGCTCTGCATGCGTGAGCTTCGTCGCTGCGCCTGTGACTGCGGCTTCTGGCATTGACTTCAAGCTCCCCCACCTTCATCTGGGTTCCGTGAGCGGTGGTTGTACGTTGATGTCTGGGTGCCCAGCCCCCTACTGGTGAAGCCGACTTCGCCTGCTGTACCCAACTCTGGCTGGGGCCAGGAGACGCTCGAGAGCCCCCGGCTCGCCTTCGTCTGGCGCCGCTTCACGTTCTTGAAAACGCTCGGCGTGACGGCGCCCAAGGTGGTGAAGGAGTTTCTGTTGCGCCGCATTGCCCCTCTCCAGCGCCATTCTCGCCGGATGTGGGCCTTCAGCGGACATGGTGATCACATGAGGCTTCAGGAGGAAGACCTGACGCCTGGAGTGCTAAAGACAGTGCTCTTGGTCCTGACCGGCGACCCCAACCCGGGCAGCATCCAGCGGGGAGGAGCTTTGTTGTACCTCTGCCAGAACATGGATGATTTCGTGAGGCAAATGCCCTCCTTCGACGAGTGGGGGCTACGCCCTGCCGGCTTCCAAGGGCCTCGAGAGAACCCTGTGGTGGTGACCGCCCTTCCGGTCGGCTTAGGCGAATCCTCCTCGAGTGGTGGAGCAGGGAGGCAAGAGACAGTGGGGGCCGAGAAAGCTCCCGAGGCCCGCGCTGCCGAGGCCGTTGGTGTGGCGCAGCCGCTTCCAGCACTTGGGGCCGTGGCTCCCGAGGCCCCGGCCGCGTCTTCTGCCGAGGTGACCGGCAGCGCGCGCCAGGCAGGCGCCCCTGACGCGGATTGTGCTGCTGCTTCGCCTTCGTCGCGGGTTGATCCTTGCGCCCTTCTCCTGGGCCGCTTTCGTGTGGACTTTGAGGCCCTTCGGAGGAAAAGGGAGGCCCTAGGTGACGACTCCCCTTGTCGCTTGCTGAAGCGCCGGAAGTACTTCGCCACCGACGAGTAAGCCTTCTCCTTTCCCGGCTCCTGATCCCCTTGTTGCGTCTACTGATCCTTGCTCTGCAGGCTCCTTCCTGCCGAGGTCATAGAGGCCGCTGAGGTGCCGCCTCCTTTGGCTCCACCTCCCCCGTCGCCCCAAGACGTCCCGAGCAGCACGACTCTTGTGGTGAGGACGAACGATGGGGCGGACCGTTCTGAGGTGCCCCGCAGCCCTTCTCTTCCTGCGATCTTCCTTCGTGGGCCCTCTCTTGGCGTGGCAAGCCTGCCGTGGGCTTCTCATCTGGTCGCGGGCTGCGACTGGCTGAGGCGCCCCCCGCGCCCTTTGTCTGGAGATGTGCCGGCCCCAGGCCGAGCTTCTGGCGCGGCGCGCCCGGCCGTCGTGGGGGCGCCAGCCCCTAGCCCCCTGCCCGGAGGGGGAGAGACGATTCGTGCCTCCAGGCGCTTGCCTGGGGCAGACGATGGTATGGGAGACGTGCTCGAGCATGCTCGGGAGCGTCGCGCTCGCCGCCGCGATATCCTTCGAAGGGCGAGCGGCGCGGTGGACCTGCTTGGGGAGGAGCTCGCTGATGAAGACGCGCGCCTGGAGGCCGAGGGCCTGCGCCTGGCCGCGGAGAGGCGCGAGCTAGAGGCCGTCGTCGCCTCGCGCGCCGCCAGCGCGACTTTGAAGACGAAGAAGCGAAGGCGTCGCTGGAGGCCTCCCGGGTGGCCCGATCCCAGGCCGCTGAAGAGGCCCTGGGAGCCGACCGACAGCGAGAGGCGGCGGAGGAGCGGGCTCGGGAGCTCCTGGCCCGATGCCACTTGCTGGAGGAGCAAGTGGAACTGCGCGAGGCGGCCCTTGCATTGATGAGGGTGGCCTCTGGCGACCCAGCCGGGCTCCAGAGATGTGAAGAGGCGCTGACGCTGGAGGCCGCCGAACGTACCCGTGAGTACGAGCGGCTAGAGATGAGGGAGCGCCTGGTGACGCAGGCGGAAGATGAAGTTGCTGCTCGGGAGGCGCGTGTCCTGGAGGAGGTTGGTCGCTAGGTGGCGACAGCGCGTCAAGGCCTCGAGCGCGAGTTCGAGAGGAAGCTGGAGTTCATCCGGGTTGAGGCTGAGGGGAGAACCGCAGCCCTGAGGGCCCAACGGGACGAGGCGACGCGGCGAGCCGACGCTTCCCGGGCCGCCCTTGAGGGAGCGCAAAAGGAGTCGGCTGCTCTCCAGGCTGAGGTGCTCCGTCTTCGTCAGCAGGTGGAAGAGGCCGAGGCCGTCAAGCGTCAGAACGCTTATGAGATACGCCAACGGCAGGTCCTGGAGCACGTGCACGGCCCCATGCTGGCTACGCTCAGGGAGAGGGCCAACACAGCCTTGGGCAACATCTGCGAGGCGACTGTCGGCGAGCCGCACACGATCAACTATGCTGGCAACCTGCAGTTCTTCACTGCCGTAGTGACGCAGCTGGAGGCGCGATCGACCAGGGCCGACAGGTTGGTGGAGGAGAGGAGTCGTGCCCTGCTCGGGCGCGCTCTTTCTCGTGTCTTCAGCCATCTTCAAGACATGGATCCCCACTTTGACTTCGATGTCGTCATCGCCCCAGTCCCCCAGGCCGTCCGAGGCGACCTGGCGGACTGGGTGGAAAACAACGTGGACGCTCTTGTGAAGGCCTTCGCTTCGGATAACGACGACGTGATTGTGGCTGCCGAGGAAGGCGGTGTGGTGGATGGTCCCGGCTCCGCTAACGACGATGCAGGCAGCGGTGGCGAGTCCAGCGACACCAGCGGCGGCTCGGGAGGTGCTCCTGAGGACGCCTTGGGGGATTTGTCTGACTGACTGCGTGTTGCTCCTGTCTTTTTGCCCTGCATGGATAGAACTCAGGTGTTTGGCCTGGTGGTCGTGAGAGCATTTTGGGAGGGGAAGCCCCTCATGTAAAAACTTGTGTAGATCGTATTAGCAGCTATTATATTTTGCGAGCATCCGCGCCTGGTGGCTGGTTGGCTTACCGTTGTTTTGCACAGGCCTCGAGGTAGCTCGTGGTGTCCTGAGCGTTCTCTGGTTGAAATCATAGGACGCGCAAGTGTTGTCAGCGAGGGGCTTCACATGCGCTGGCCCTCTTCACAGGCTCCGGGCCTTTTTATAAACGCGATTGCTTCATAGGCATTCGCCTTCTTCACAGGCTCCGGGCCTTTTCATAAACGCGATAGCTTCACAGGCATTCGCCTTCTTCACAGGCTCTGGGCCTTCTCCCGAGCGCAACGGCTTCATAGGCGTTCGCCTTCTTCACAGGCTCTAGGCCTTCTCCCGAGCGCAACGGCTTCACAGGCGTTCGCCTTCTTCACAGGCTCTGGGCCTTCTCCCGAGCGCAACGGCTTCACAGGCGTTCGCCTTCTTCACAGGCTCTGGGCCTTCTCCCGAGCGCAACGTCTTCACAGGCGTTCGCCTTCTTCACAGGCTCTGGGCCTTTTTAGGAAAAGACAACCTCCGCAGTCACCAAAAGGTAATCTCGTGAGGAAGCAACAGCGGCAGTCTGAGCTGCGCTTGAGCTAGGCCTGGCCCATCTCACGAGAGGCTCGCGAGGGGTGGCAGCTGTGGTGAGGCGGTGACCAGAACACGAGAAATGGTTCGAACGAGACCAAGCACCCCTTCCCCGAACACACGCAAAGCTCAAATTCAAATTCAACTTAAATCCAGCGGGGGAAAAGTTACAGCCAAAGGGAAAAGGCAATGAAAGCAAACAAAAAGGCCGCGTCCGGCACCCTATCTAGTCTTGGACGTCTTCTCACCAGCGCGGAGCTAAGTGCTGTCCACTGGGCGTGGGAGGGAGACCCAGGGCCTGAGGCCGGCACCCCTAAGACTCCGGGGCGTGTACAGCCCCACTCATTATTACGTGAGAGTGTCATGGGGCGGCGAGCTTCACAGGCACTGGGCCTTCTTCACAGGTACCGGCCTTGCTTCATATCGCCAGACGTGGGCCCCGCCTTGCGCCACACTCTAGTGCCACCGACGACGACCGGAAACCAGGACGCCGCCGGCAGGGTAGAGCGGTCGCCAGCGGTTCCCCCGACGACCACGGGTCCTCCGCCAGGGGCAGGCCCTCAGGCGCCTCCCCGGCGAAGGGCCTACCTCCTGAGAACGCCTTGCTCCGAACGCCGCGGTGGTGAAGTGGGGTCCCTGCCCCTCTCCTGCAGCCCCCTGCACCCCCCTCCCGAGGGGTAGGAGACTGTGGGAGCAGGGCAGATGCTCGATGCGGCGACCTGCACCTCCTGCGACCCATGATTAGCGTATACCTGCTCCTGAGGAATTAGTGGTACCCGATAGTCGTCGCCTCCAGCGTGGTCGGCGGAGCCGTCCCGGGGCTCCCAGAAGAGCTCGGCTTCTGGTGTCTCGTCTCCCCAACTTGGGCTGCGAAGCGAGCCTCGTTCGCCCTCGTGAGCGTGCCCTTGGTCCATCATGTGGGGCACGTATTCTTCTGGCGCTGCTACCCCGAAGGTTGTGCTGTAGTGCTCCATGCGCCATGCGGCGCTGCTTGACGTGCCCACCGCGGTATGGTAGCGCGGCGGCCCGCCGGCATCGTGGGCCGCACCGAGCCCCTCTCCTTCACGCGCCGGGGGCGGGGGTAGCGCCACCGCCAGTCCAGCGCCGGCGGATTCGCCGGTGTTGGGGTAGCCTTGAGACCCGTGGGGGTGTGCGAGGCCTCCTCGTGCGCCGCCCTGGGCTTGAGGCGGAAGCTGGATGCAGAAGGGGTGAGCCCCCGAAGCGGCAAAGCCCAGGAGTTCGGCAACCCGCTCCAGCAGCACGTCACGGCCGCCTTCCAGCAGCCTACATTGCAGCAGCTCCCGGGCCACCGTGAGCGCGGCCCTCGAATTCGCTTGCTCCCGGCGGGTGTACGGTGTTGTGGTTGCGGCGTGGTTAGAGGCTCTCGCCGCCGACCGCGCTTGCCGCGGTGTGAGGGTTGCGGAAGCCTGTCCGCGCCGCCCGCAGCCAGCAGCGCCCTGCGGACGACGGGCTGCCTGGGGCACGGGGTCGCCCGAGGCGGGCGGCCCCGCGCAGGCGGGCCACGCTGCCCATGGATCTTGGTTGCCTGCCTGGTCGCCGGACATGGTGGCGATGATGCGACGAGAGGCGAAGCGGTAGGAAGGCAGATTCCGGCGCACCCCTACCTGGCGCGTCAAATGTTGGATCACGGGTTCCGGCAGACCCTTAAGGTTCGAACTCCAGGGTGCGCGCGGAGATGATGCCCTCTACCTCTCCGTCTCGCAAGGATCTAAACTACAGAAAGAACGACATAAGAGACAGAGTTTATACTAGTTCGGGCCACCATTGTGGTGTAATACCCTACTCTAGTTTGTGGTGGGTGGATTGCCTCTTGGGCTGATGATGATGAACAGTACAAGGGAGAACAGCCTCGCGAGGGTCTGTTCTTGGCTAGGGGGATGAACTGCTAGGGGGAGTTCGATCGCCCTTCTCTCTCTCTCCTTGTTCTAAAGGCTTGATGAGACCTCTCTTCCAGATTGCTAGATCGATGCCTCTACCCTGGGGGTGGCTAGTCCTATTTATAGGCAAAGGCCCTGGGCCTCTTCCCAAATATTTGAGCGGGAAGGGCGCCAACAATTGGCCAATTCGAAGGGGAACATCTGGTACACTTATCCTGACTAAAGTTGGTCTTCGCCTGCCAAAGGCCCTGTGGTGACGCCGTTCTGGGCTCCATGGTGACCTCCTTCCCACCATTGGACTGGTCTTGGTCTTGTTGCACCGAAATGGGTGCCTTTGCTTGATCCTCTCGCCTGCGCTTGCCCCCTTTGCACCAAAGAGGAAAAGGGAGGACACTGCGCGGTCTGGCGCCCGCCTGGCACCCTTGGTCGTCATGGCTTGCGTCATGGGCACCTCACGAGGTACCCTGCCTTGATCTCTCTGCCTCCTCATGAGCCAGCCTGAGGAGGCCGCGCCTGAGGAAGCACCGTGTCGTCCGCCCCGCGAGGCTTGGCCCCTCGCGAGGGTCTTGAGTCTTGTGTTGATGAAGATGGGCCGTGCTGGGCCCCCATTTGCGCCACGCCGCAGGCCGCAGGCAGGCAAGTCTGGGGACCCCCGTTCCCAGAACACCGACATATCGGCCAGAGCATAAAGTTCGGCCACATCCTTAACCCTGTTCATCGCCAGCTCTTCGTGCATCTTTCGATTGCGCACATTCTGATGGAACGCGCTAATCACGGTGGCGGGATGAACGTCGGGGATGTTGTACCGCACCCGACTGAACCTCTGTATGTACTTGCGCAGGATTTCCCCTTCCTTCCGGGGAATGATATGCAAATCACTGGCCTGGCCATGAGCTTGGTGGCCTCCTGTGAAGGGACCCACAAACTCATGGCACAGATCCAACCAAGAAGAAATGGAATCCGCTGGCAAGTGCATCAACCAAGACATGACGTTGGGCTTCAGTGCCAACGGGAAGTAATTGGCGAGCACATTGTCGTTGCGAGCTCCAGCAGCTTACATCGCGATGGTGTAGATGCTGAGGAACTCTGACGGATGGGTCTTGCCATTGTACTTTTCACCGACGTCGGGCTTGAACGTGCGGTGGGACGGCCAGTGGAACTGCCGCAGCTCATGGGTAAAGGCTGGGCATCCCACCTTGTAAGGTAGGCTGCCGGAGCCCCCTGGTGTTGGGTGGTCCATAGAGGGTCCAGCCCACTTATCCGACTGGTGGCGTGTATCACGCCGGTGCTCGATGGTGGTTCGAGCGTCTTCATGGGCTCGCTCTCGAAGAACTTGGCACTGGTCGCGGTGGGTCCATGGGTCGGACGATGCTATGGAAATGTTATCACATGCGTCGTCACGACGGACTGGCACCGGCGGCAGCTGGCGTGGGGGAGGAGAGTGTACTGTAGTTGCAGCTCCCCCGGTCCTCCCATCGCTAGCATGTGGTGGCTCGACGGAGCGCCGACCCGAGGGCCCCGCCGGTCGCGCATCATCTTTGTTGGCGACGGCTACGAGGCTCCGAATGGTGGATCTCCATTCGTCGAGCTTCTCCGCGGAAGGAGGAAAGTCGAGGAGTAGCTGCATGCGCGCCAAAGCTTCTGCTTGCGTGGGTGGTGGCGAAAGCTGCGTGGACCGTGGCGTGCTTCGACTTCTAACCACGTTAGAAGGAGCTCTATCACGGCCCAACCGCTGCGTGCCATTCCCTCCAGTACTTCAGCGGGCATGCTGGCCTCCTTCGTCCCATAGATGATGCACAGGGCTCCTCCCACGGCGGTGTCATGGGTCACCGGCGTGGTGACGTTGCTCGTCGCGCGCACCCTGGAAAGAGCGTGCCGTGGGCACCGGCGTGGGCGTCTTGGAGGTCACTGCGCCGCCCATAGGGGGCACAGCGACACCCCTGGAGGGCCCCGCACCGCCTGCGGGGGGCCCAACCCCGTCTTTGGATTTGGCAGCATGCATGCCGTCGTGGCACACGAACGACGCCGCTCTCCAGGTTCTGACTGCCAGGGCGATGTTGGTGCTCGCGGGTCGTGACTCGGGTTCTGTCCGCGACCGGCCCGCTGCTCGCCCGCACTGGCACAGGCCGCTCGGCTCCCGATGAGCCGATCGCCGTGATCATCTTCTTCTTGGGAGCCATGGCGATGAAGAACTGCTAGGCTAACTGCTAGACCAGATTCTCACAACTGCGCCCCCTACCTGGCACGCCAAAGATGTTGGTGGGAATGACACCTATGGGATCACTGGAATCCCTTCTACAATCGGTGGATGCAGGATTGTGAGAAGAAGGGGATTAGGAGCTAGCACAAAGATCGTTTACCCAGGTTCGGGCGGTGAAGCTGCATAATACCCTAGTCCTGCTTTGGTGGACGTATTTCAGAGTGTTCTTGAGCTCTCGAACTAGCTACGGTGGCTGCGTCATTCAAAGAGCCGAATCCCTCTCCTGGTCGCCTCGGGCCTCCTTTTATAGGCAAAAGGGGTTGCCACAGTGGCACACAGGAGGTGGAAAGGCCTACAGTGCGCGAGCGTATCGCCCGGCATTACGGGACAAAGCGCATTAAATGCGCTACTTAGGTCTCCATTAGCTTTATCGGGCACGGGAATGAGGCCCGTCCCGTCCGTCGTTGCTTCGCCTCGCTTCGACACGCGCCCAGGCCAGCGATGCGTGCAGCGCCATGTAGGCAGGCAGGCTGCTGAGGTGGCACGGTGGCAGGGTCTTCACGAAGATCTGCATGCCACCACGCAGGTGCTTGCTGAGTTCGTCTGGATGCCGCATGTTGCCACGCAGGTGCCTGCCCAGCTGGTTGGGCTGGCAGCTGTATGCGAACGGCGGCGGAGTCTTGGCCGGTGCGGGCCTGGCAGTGGCCCCCGCTGATGCCCTCGGCGAGGGTCTTGCCGGGGGCTCGGCAAGGGTCTTGCCGTTGGTGTTGCAGTCGTCCCCGGCAAGGCGCTTGCCGGGGGTCTTGTGGATTTCCTCGGCTAGGACCCTACTGAGGGTCGTCGTCTTCTGATCCTCATCTGATCTCATATGTTTATGATCTTGACGAAGATTTGCATGCCACCACAGAGGTGCCTCCCGAGCCCTGGTTCCAGTTTAGTTGGTTGAGTTGGAAACCGTGCGCTCAAGGGAGGTTTGCTTTGCTGGCGTCGGGCAAGTTGCCCCGGCAAGGCTCTTCCCGGCGCTGCGGAGGCCGCCTCGGCAAGGATCTTGCCGAGGGAACCTACCTCACCCTCTTTCTCTCCAGCGTCCCTGGTCTTGGCGTTGCCTTGGTTTGTCTTGTGCTTCGTCTTCTCTTTGGCTTCCCTCCTCTGCCCTGCTAAGTGTAGTCGCAGCGCGTGGCTCTGACTGCCCGTGCACAAGTAAAGGGGTCAAAAGGAGAGCCCCTACTTTTGTACATCGACATACGGTCAATAACCAATAGCGGAACATGGATGCTCATATTGGCTCCTAAATATTCTACGAAGATCTTTATCAGTCAAACCGCATAAAAGCATACGTTGTTCCCTTTGTCATCAGTATGTTACTTGCCCGAGATTCGATCGTCGGTATCATCATACCTAGTTCAATCTTGTTACCGCCAAGTCTCTTTACTCGTTCCGTAATGCATCATCCTGTAACTAACTCATTAGTCACATTGCTTGCAAGTCTTATAGTGATGTGCATTACCGAGAGGGCCCAGAGATACCTCTCCGATACACGGAGTGACAAATCCTAATCTTGATCTATGCCAACCCAACAAACACCTTTGGAGACACCTGTAGAGCATCTTTATAATCACCCAGTTATGTTGTGACGTTTGATAGCACACAAGGTGTTCCTCCGGTATTCAGGAGTTGCATAATCTCATAGTCATAGGAACATGTATAAGTCATGAATAAAGCAATAGCAATAAAACTAAACGATCATTATGCTAAGCTAACGGAAGAGTCTTGTCCATCACATCATTCTCTAATGATGTGATCCCGTTCATCAAATGACAACACATGTCTATGGCTAGGAAACTTAACCATCTTTGATTATCGAGCTAGTCAAGTAGAGGCATACTAGGGACACTCTGTTTTTTCTATGTATTCACACATGTATCAAGTTTTCGGTTAATACAATTCTAGCATGAATAATAAACATTTATCATGATATAAGGAAATATAAATAACAACTTTATTATTACCTCTATGGCATATTTCCTTCAGTTGCCTCACATTTCATGGACGGGATCCTTCTAGTTGGAAGAGCATAGACCCATGGTGCGCTCTCTGATGTCATAGATGGGTTGTTTCACCTTGGAAGAACCTTCATGGGTGCCCTCCTTGTGGTCGTGGTCGATGAGATCTGACTTGGCAACTGAGGATCCCAAGCTGCCACCGTAGAACATGTCCTTCAGAAGTGACAAAATGGGCTCGATGGCGTATAAAGCTCTCAAATCCTTGACTGCTTGGCAGAGGAGATCAGCGGCAGGGCCGTCGAAGAGATCGACGGCGGTTGAACCAGAGGGGTTGGGGATGGACCACTTAACTGTGACATGGCCCATGTGATGCCGTCGGTGTGGACGGGCTTGATGTCGTAGCCAGCTTTCCCGAGATACAGTAATATGCTAGCCCGCTGACATGAATCCTTCGGCATGGCAACATAGTCAACGTCTTCGCCGCCTTCCGCGGCGATGTGTTGCTCCGGGATCGTCCGCCAAAGAGGCCATGATAAACCTCTTCTTGGTCGAACGCTCGTCGGGCTCCCCGGAATATGTGGTCGAGCTTAGGCTGCGACATTCTGGAGCAGGGGATGTGGATCTGGCGGGGAGGGACACCGCAGGCCTCATCTAAAAAATCAGGGGAGTAGCGCGACGGTATGGGAATCGCTGGGTAACCTGAACTTTAGGAGGAATGGGCAGACCGGCGGCGCCGCCGGCGGCCGCAAGCTAGGGTTCGAGGGGGGGGAGGGTGCGGTTGGGGGACTGTGGAGGGGTGGTGGTGTTTGAGGTTATGCCGCGGCTAATGAAAATTTTAGTAATGGTGGGTGGAGATGGTGGCGGACGAGGGAGGGCGACGGTTCAAATGCCTCGGCTACTCCAATTTTACTATAAGGTTGGTGCTGGAGGAGTGTGGGTGACGGTTGAAGTACGATGGCTACTAAAATTTGGGTAAAGGAATTGATGCGGGGCGGGAGTGCCCAAGATCGCGCACGGTCCAATAACAATGTGCGTGTATGATAATAAGGAAAAGTGGCGCGGATCCGCCAATTTTTGCAACGCTCAAGGCGGGTAGTTTGTTTTTTATATTTCTAGCTAGCTGGTCTATCGCACACAGTTCTTCCTAATTTCCAAATAAACTTACCTGCCTTTAGCTTGCACAGGTGGTGGCTTTACAACGCACTTGCATCGCACACGGTTAAGCCAGTACCTCCACCCTGTGCTCGCACTTGCGCGGTCGTGGTGATTTCAGCGCACTTGCATCGCACACAGTTGAGCCAGTACCTCCACCTTAATTTACTCGCGCTTGCGCGGTCGTGGTGATTTTAGCGCACTTGCATCACACATAGTTGAGCCAGTACCTCCACCTTAATTTGCTCGCGCTTGCGCGGTCATGGTGATTTCAGCGCACTTGCATCGCACACGATTGAGCCAGTACCTCCACCTTAATTTGCTCGCGCTCGCGCGGTCATGGTGATTCACATTGCACTTGTATCGCACAGTGTTAAGATATTATACCCCGTGTCCGTTGAGGGTCATCGGAGTCTTTGCAACAAAAAATAATGTTAGAGAGGGTCAAAATACAGCCACACTAGCATGTGGCCCAAATATATATGAGTGAAAAGGGTGGTCTGTGATGTTCAAAACTCCAATGTACAACTTTGACCCCGCGAGCCCACAGTTGGGCGTGTCGTTGAAGATCGATGAGAGGGGCCAGAAGTAAAGAACCACCTGGAAGTGGCCAAATATATGTACGAATATTGGGGATGTATAAAACTTTAAATAGACAATGCATAACTTTGGTGGCACTTGCCTCGCAAACCCGAAAGCACCCTAACAACCACCTAGCTAGGATATATATAATGACATAATGTCATACCTAGCTAAGATGCTTGTCCCACCACCTCCCACTTCGTGTCAGCGAGGCGGATGCACGTAATGATCGATACTTTGGTCATACATGCATGTCGCCATGACCTACCATAAGACGGACCAATGAAACTTTCATTTGGTCAAATGACAGTTGTTGTTGTCGATAGACCGCTTGGGCCAATAGATTGAACCATCATAAAAATCGCACGAGAGGGACCACAAAACCAGCACCTCTTGCATGCGACCCAAAATGATGTACGTTGGTAAGGAGTGATGTGTGTTTTCAATATAGAATAATGTATAATTTAAATTTGGTGCCTACCTCTCGATACAGACAACAACCATGAAGGAAAGGTAGTTAAGGACGAGATACGTATGCAGGGTTTGATGTAGGTCAAACCCAGCAATCCAAGCATCTGGGAGGGAATCCTGACAACGCATGAGCTCGAGCTTTGGTTGACCGACATTTGACGGTGACCGTCCCTAAAACGAACTAGGAGGAATCCATTCATGGCCAACACATACCCCTCATTATCGGTCAAAGGGATGATATATACACACTCGGGGAGCCCACAGATATCCGTGTCATCACAAAAAACCGCAAGGGAGACGTGGTCGATCAGAAGACCCCGTATACACTGCATGCGGCCCGAAAATTTGTATGGGTACGATGGTGTATGATGTGTTTAAATCCCAAATGCACAACTTCGATGGGCCACGCCAACTACATTACAAACTGAACACCGTACCCGACTCCAAGCCTGGTTCAATACCTATGATGTCAGTTTCCCAACTTTGAGGCGGCGGCGAGGGCGGGGG
Source organism: Aegilops umbellulata (assembly GCA_032464435.1). Classification (NCBI taxonomy): domain Eukaryota; kingdom Viridiplantae; phylum Streptophyta; class Magnoliopsida; order Poales; family Poaceae; genus Aegilops; species Aegilops umbellulata. Next base: position 363,679,476 of record CP136054.1, on the reverse strand, counting down.
GTCGTCCCACGCATGCGCCCAAACTTTATTTTGTCTAGCATGGGACACATCTATATATATCTATACATCTATACACCTATATAATGTGCGAATAACTTTGAAAGTTGCTCGTTGGATGAAGCCAATCTGACGGTACAGAGAAGGCAAATCCGAGCACTATTAGCCGTTGGATATCATCTACATTCCACCAGATTCTGCCACATGTACAATCTAGAAGACTCCATGGTTGAACTTAAGCATAATGCACAAACCTCAAAACACAAGCACTTCTCCTTTGTTCTCTAAAATCTTCCATATCTTAATTGCCCAAACCTTTTTTTTATAAATGAATTGTCACCTTTTGTTTTTACCTATACAATGCACAATTCCATGAATCTTAAAATAGTTTTTTTTTATAAAACTAATTGATTTTGGATGAGATGAACTATAAGAATTAAATGAACATCTACATCATGCATATCTGGGAGAAGAGGCGGGAAACCGATGAGAGGAGTGGCGAGAAATGGTATCCTGTTTTGAATGAAAACCTAGTAGAGAAGGAATCATGAGCTACACGGTGCATGCTTACTCATGTACTGCATGTGCTGTCGAAAGGGCTCATGGTTGCCGTTCAATCTGGGAGCATCCAACGGTGCACACGTACAATCCATGGGGTTTGGGTTTTGGCCAGTCAGAATGCACGACTCAGATCGCGCGTTCAGCGGGGGGGGGGGGGATATCATACGGAAACCAACATTCGGTGGAAACCGGTGAAAATCAAGAGAAAAAGATGTTTTGAAGTTTCATTTTTTTTAAAAGCGGGTTGTTAAGAGGATGATGTTTTATTGCCACACAAAATTTCAAGTTGAAACACATTACGAGATGTGAGCTATGAAAAAGAAAAAATCAGTGTTGAATAGTGCTGAATAGTAATGTCACTATTCCGTGCGGAATTTGTCTTTTTCATAGCTCACATCTCGTAATGTTTTTCAACTTGAAATTTTGTGTCGCAATAAAACATCACCTTCTTAACATTCCACTTTTTTTCCAGATTTTTATGAAACATAAAATATGGTTTCCACAAAGTTTTCATTGAATATCAGCTTTCGTGAGTGAACTGTGTGCTATTTGAAAACATTTTGTGAGAAGAATCTCAGTTTTTAAATCCCCATAAATCCAAAACTAAGCTGAAAATCGTGAAACTTGCCATGGTGTCACAACATCGCACTTATATGTCGACGAATTTTTTCCATCCATTGTGGCGCAAGTTTTATCACAAGCCTCTTACAAACCGGAGCTTCTCTCAAAGAAGCCTCGTGGTTCCGATAGGGAAACGTGTCCCCCTTGTGGGCAAAACATAATCACTGCCTCTTTTCGCCTTGTATTTTCTTCTATGGGCAACATGGAACAACATGATATCCGTGGTGAAATCTAAACCTATTCAGGGTTCGTTTGGCCCTTTTATACACTGATTGAATTTCCTAGGCATTTAATGTCCATAATTAAAATCTGAACTACAAATACATGCTCCAGTTCACCAAAATGGCTAGAAAAGTTATACATGTGTCCTTGGGTGCATGTTTAGGTCCCATGCCAGGAATCGGAACGAATTACAACCATAATGGTGTCATGGTTTGTCCTCAAACATTTCGAATCTCTATTTTTAAGTCCGCATAAATCCTAAACTCACCATAAAGTCATCAAAGGTGGCATGGTGTCACGCCATGGCACATATATGTCATGGTAAAAACATCGTCCAATTTGGGCCAAGCTTTATTACAAACTCTTACAAAAACTGGAGCTTCTCTCAAAGAAGCCTCGTGGTTCTGATAGGGAAACGTGTTCCCCTTGTGGGCGAAACGTAATCACTGCCTCTTTTCACCTTGTATTTTCTTCCACGGGCGACATGGAACGACAGGATATCCATGTTGAAATTTAAACTTATTCAGGGTTCGTTTGGCCTTTTTATACACTAATTGGGTTTCCTAGGCATTTAATGTCCATAATTCAAATCTGAACTACAAATACATGCTCCAGTTCACCAAAATGGCTAGAAAAATTATACATGTGTCCTTGCATGCATGTTTAGGTCTCATGCCACGAATGGGAACGAATTATAACCATACCGGTGTCCTGGCTCGTCCTCAAACATTTCGAATCTCGGTTTTTAAGTCCCCATAATTCTATATATGTCGTGGTAAAAACATTGCCAATTTGGGCCAAGCTTTATTACAAACCTCTTACAAACCGGAGCCTGTCGCAAGAGCCCTCATGGTTTCGATAGGGAAACGTGTCCCCTTGTGGGCCAAACGATAATCACTCCCTCTTCTAGCCTCATATTTTCTTCTACATGCGACACGGAACAACTGGAGATTCGGGCTGAACTTTGAAATTATTCAGGGTTTGTTTGACCTTTTTTATTCATTAATTGAGTTTTCTAGGCATCTAATGTCCATCATTCAAATCCGAACTACAAATACACGCTCCAGTGCACCAAAATGGCTAGAAAAAACGTACATGTTTCCTTGGGGTGCATGTTTAAGTCACATGGAACGAATGGGAACGAATTCAACCGTCTCACCGTCCTGGCTTGGCCACAAACATTGCGAATCTTGGTTTTCAAATGTCTGTAAATCCAAACTCACCGGGAAATCATGAAACTTGGCATGGTGTCATTACATGGTACATATAATTGTCCAATTTGGGCGAAGCTATATTACAAGCCTTTTACAAACCGGAGCCTGTCGCAACCCTCGTGGTTTCGGTAGGGAAACATGCCCTCTTGTGGGCGAAACGATAATCGCTGCCTCTTCTCGCCTTGAACTTTGTTTTCTACAGGCAACATAGAATAACATGAGTGTCAGGCTGAAATTTGAAACTGTTCAGGGTTCGTTAGGCCATTGTATATATATATATATATATATATATATATATATATATATATATATATATTACTAATTACTAAGTTTTTATGCATTTATTGTAGTCCATAATTCAAATTTGAACTACAACCACATGCTCCAATGAAGCAAAATGGGTGGGAAATCGTACATGTGTCATTGGGTGCATGTTTAGGTCTCGTTTAAGGAATGAGAATGAATTACAAACTTGTCGTCGTCCTGAAACAATGAGAATCTCGGTTTGAGAAGAGGCGCACACATTAGTAGCCAATGAAGTCCTTTTTGAAACAAAAAGCTGACACGTTAATATCGCAAACGATTGTATTATATTTACCGTGTCGAAATTTAACCACAATCGGTGGCGTGCGTGCAGCTGTTTGATTAGACGGGACGAGCACGAGAAGTTCGTCGTGCGCAGGCTCGACGGGACGCATGCGAGCAGTCCACCGCACAGGCTTGACGGGACGCGTGCATCCTGTCCACCTCGCAGGATCGATGGGACACGTGCGACCAGCAAGGCCACCCATGCTCACCGGGAAGCGAGCTCTTTGACCTCCATGCACCAACCGTCGCACGCCTCGCTCACAACTTCTCCATTAATGGGTTAATTAAAGCACCTGGACGGAGGGTGTTTGCTTGTGATCCCATGGCAGCATTTGCTTTGTTCGTGTTTTCAACTCGTATTCCGCCCTAATTTAAATTGCCACATAGGGCAATAGATAATATGACCGCAAATAAAATGGCAACGGATAATACGACGACAAATTTACAATGGCGCAGATAATAATTTTCTTACATATTCCGGGTAATTTAAAATGCCACATGCGGCAAAGCCCGGAAGACACGGGGGCAAGAGGAGAAGGAAATTGTAGAACAATCTGGGTCACTACTGTCTCTACTCGTCGATGGATCGCCGGGCGGCGAAATCCTCCAGCTCCTTCTTCAATTCCTCACGACTTTGCTTGAAAGCAGCCACGGATTCCACCACCTCGTTCTCACGCTCGATCCGGAGCTTCATCAAGCCACCTATCAGTTCCTCGACGACTGCTTTCAGCGTCATCTTCGAGGCACTGCTTTGCTCATGTAGCATCTTCCAGCCGGCGGCCTCCTCCTCCTTCTCGGCGACCAACTTGAGGAGCTTCGCATTGTCACCCATGAGTTGCTCGACGAGGCCGGTCTCCTTGTCAATCGAGGCATCGCTGATCTTGAGCAGCTTCATCAAGCCGTCGACCAGCTCCTACTGCGTAGTGACGCCAGCGAGAATGTCATCGTCGCCGGCGAAGGACTTCAGGAACGCCAGCTCATCGCGAAGGCCGACGTCGTGAATGCACTTGTGATACCCCTCGCGTTCCCTTGAGAGCTCAGTCGAGGGCTCCACGACGCGCCGGGACATCTCGCTACGGCTGCGGCTTCGCGGCGGGACCTCTCTAGTGCTTCCGCGGCCTTGGTCTTTGATGTCTGGTTATATGTCCACCCTAACACTACAAAAAGATACACTTCCGTGATGATGCGTATTTGTCACAGTAGGTCACGTTTTCTGTCATGCATGTACATCCATGACAAATTTATGACAGAATCAAGATAGTCATACCTGTGCTGTCGTAGAAGTGTTCCATGACATTACCAAAATTATCATCACGGAAGTGTCCACTTCCATGAGAATAAATCGCGCGTCACAGAAGTGCTTTTGTCAAGGGTGATCGACACGTGGCATCCACCGTAACGGAACGCCATTAAGCTATCGGGTCCGGTTTTGGATCCAATAACCCGTCAACAGCCCGGACCAATGGGGATCTTCCACGTGTAAAATTCTGATTGGCTGACGGAAACACGTGTCAGCTCCGCGTTGGCACATGTGTCACTCATCCAATGGGCAAGATGCGCCTATGATATGTTGACACGTGGACCGGCCCAAAAGTGGCCCATAAAGTTTAAATGGGCCGGCCCAACTAAAGGCCCACAAGATCTTGCAGTCCATAATGGGTCGGCCCAGCAAAAAGGCCATCAGATTTTGCGTATCTTAATGGGTCGGCCCAGCTAAGGGCCCACGAGATTTTGTGGGCCATAATGGGCCGACCCAGCTAAAGGCCCGTGAGATTTTGCGGACCATAATGGGCTGGCCCAGCTAAAGGCCCACAAGATTTTGCGAACCATAATGGGCCGGCCCAGCTAAAGGCCCATGAGATTTCGCCGACCATAATGGGCCGGCCTAGCAGAAGGCCCAAAAGATTTTGATGACACTTATTGGCCGGCCCATTAACAGGATGCCATGTTTTGGGCCAAATGTCGACCCATATTTGATCCGGTCCATTAACGGGTGCCACGTTCCGGGCTTAATAAAGGCCCATATGTGATCCGTCCCGTTAAAAGCCAACCATGTTGTGGGCCAAATTACGGCCCAGATCAGGTCCAGCCCTTTGAGAGACTTTGGGCTAAATTATGGCCCATATCAGATTCGGCCCGTCAACTGGACGCTATCCTTTTGGGCCGACTTGATAAAGGCCCATTTAGTAATTCGGCCTGATATTAGTTTCGGCCTGTTAAAGGCCCGTTTAACATTTTGGCACTATATATATTTCGGCATGTTAAAAGCCCGTCATATAGTTGCGCCTAACTACGGCCCCGTTTGCATCCGGCCTGCTCACAGACGATAATCTGATTGGTCCAAACAAGGACCGAGACAATTTTGGCCTATTATAAGCCCATGATGTGATTGGGACAATCATGGGTCGGGGTCTATTTCAGCCTGCTGCAGGCCCGTGAGCTGTTCGGCACGTTTCAGGCCCAACCTACTTTTCAGCCTCCTAAAAGACCATTGAGTTTTCTTGGGAAAATAGGGCCGGCGGTTTACTCGGCCTATTAAAGGCCCGAATCTAGTAGTGGGCTAGTTTACATTTAGGCCTGTTAACGGACCAAGATGACGGGGCCCATGATGCGGATCATACATGATGATTTGCATGACGGCCCGACTATGTACCGTAATTTTACGGTTTGGCCGGTTTACTGCGAAGACATGATATATATACAGTAAAATAAACTACAGCATCGTGAATAAGAAAAAAACCTAGACTATACAATAAAGAAATTACGGCATATTACATCCACTGGGCATCAAAGTTCACCACTATGATAATAAAGCCCAAGCAGACAGCAGATTACATACACTGGGCATCAAAGATCACCACCAGTGCAATTAAACACGCCGACAAAATAATATACAAAACATACATCACTTCAATAGAGTTCAAGAAAGGTTAGCCCTGCTCGGGAGCTGCAGCGCAAGCAACTGAGCAAGCTGGTGAGACTGCACTTGTTTGACACTTATATCCTCCTCACTCTGAAAGATAAGCAAGCAGACAGATGACATGTTTTTCACATTTAAGTATCAGTGCTGACAATTCATCACATTTCTTACTGACGAATAAAGTGACATAGTTTAAAATAGCATTAACACAATATGGTATTGTTCAGGTCAAGACATGGCAGGAAATGACATTGTGAAGGAGTTGGCAGCTTCACGACACCACTAGATTACAGATCAAGAACTCATAACTATCAATGGTTAGTGTGCTGTCAATTTATCCCATTTTGGATTGGCAAAATAAGATCACTTGCTCTGTATAGTTTAATTTACATGGTATGAAGAAGGAACTTGGTTGTACAACTGAAAACTTAAATTGAGAAGGACAAACTTTTGTTTATGAACTACTCCCTCCGTCCCATAATATAAGAATGTTTTTTTACACTACACTAATGTCAAAAATGTTCTTATATTATGGGACGGAGGGAGTACATAATAAACTTTAAACATGCAATTTGATGCAAGCACCAAAAATAAACAGCTGTTGTAGTCATGCCTAACCAAATATACACAACAAAGTTTGAAGGCTTGAGAAGGACAAACTTACATTATTGGTGAAGGTAGGCCCTATAAAGCCCTTGTCCATGCTGATGGGGGGGGGCAATTCAAGAAGTTTACCACAAAATATTCTTCATAAGCATTGCCTTTATTCTACATTTTTGTTAAGAGTAAATATAGATGTGATAATATAAGAAAAAATGGAGAATATTTAAGATAAGATGAAGAGTGATGCTACATAACCAAGTAGCTATAAATGTAAGTACAACGATACAGGCAAAAGGTACTACCAAGAGTAATGCAGAGCTAAACTTCTTCAGTACCATCGGTGTTATCCAACCTTATGGTAAGAGTAAATATAGATCTTATGTGTAGAAAATGGAGGGAAAGGAAAATAAGCTGTAGAGTGATGGTACATGAACAATTACCTGTCAATATAAGTACACTAATAAAGGACAGCAGGTACTTACAAGAACAATGCAGAGCTAAAAAAATTCATTGGCATTGGATATATTCTACACTAATGTAACCATTCATACAGATCAGATAATTTGGAGAGAACAATTGATAAGCAAGCTATCATGCATACTGCTGACACATAATGAACCAGGTATGTATGCAAGTACAGTGATACAGGACAACAGGTACTAACAAGAGCAAAGTAGCGGGCAGCATATTTGTGATATCCTGTCGTTCTTTTCAAACCGGAATTCTTTTTCGAGCAGATTTCCTGCAAAAAAGATCCGTAAGGCACATGCGGAAAAGTAGAAGTTCAAATTGTCATGCGGTATCATAGACAGTACCTCATCCTTGGAACGAGACCAGTGTATAACAAGGTTTTTTCATTCAATGTCTTCTAATTTAGCACAGGAGACTTCACCAGAAATTCGTTTATAGCCTTGCCATCAAAGTGTGATTTCCTCAGGTAACACCAATATTGCTGCAATGCTTCCTTGAAAAGCGCAAGCAAGATTTGCTCGTCATGACTATCCAGATTGACCCTCGCCTACTTACAACAATGTAATGTAAATCATTGATGTGTTCAATCAGCAAAAAACAGGAAAATAATCACCATGAATAATAGCACTTACACATAAGTGGGACAGGAAGATGTGAAAATGGTGTTTGTCTTCACTATAATCTTCCCATGATGGGAATATATGCACGTAGTCCCTAACAACATTGAAAGCATCGTCTTTTAAACTGGGAATAACTAGAATGGGGTTCCAATCTGTAGGAATTGGCCGTCTCTGCAGTTGGGATAGGTCTTCGGCCGGTGGACTTGCTGTACTTTTTGCTGGAGTGGGATTTTTCTATGGTATGGCTGGTGCTATGCCAACTAAAATCGGCATACCTTTTGCTGGAGTGCAGGTCCTGTGTGATGCGGCTAGTGGTGTGGCCAGTGAAGTATGGGTACAGTCTGCTAGAGTCGGTCCTATGTTTTGTGTCAGTGGTTGTACAGCCAATATAAGTGGGGTGATGTCTGATTTCTCCGGCACAACCACGTTTTTCAAGGACTTTGCTGGTGCTTCTTCAGGTTCGGCAATCACCCTCTTCCTTTTTGATGTCTGATGCGCAAGAACATCATTTGAGTGAAAAAACATGGTATGATGACAGATGGAATATGTATTGATAATGGATGGGCATGGCATCTCGACATATATGATGAGTAAACTAAGCAGATGGCGGTGCAACAAAGTAGAAGAAATGCAAGACAACATATGCAAGATACGCGCAATCAATAAAACCTTGCCAAATTAAAAAAGGCACCTTGATGGGTGAACCAGATAGGCCATCTGTCTTTGACTCCTCGAGGTTAGAATAGTCATTAGGATCATATTCTGAACAAGAATCAATAGGTGGGGAGCGTATGAGTTTCATTGCACCCAGAATGGCACTCAATGCCTTGGTGCCAATTTTGTAAGTCATTGCGGTGTTTAGCTTCAAGAGTGGACTGCTGCTAGTGTGACACAAAGCAGCTACACAGATCATAGTGTAGATATAACGAGAAAAGCGTAAGCATCAGAGTAAAATCAGCAAAGTGGAACTTGCTGGAATATATGTGCTAGTATTGCCGGTACGGCTAGAAAGGCTTCGGATACCAGCTCTCTTCAACCAAAGGTGCGGTACTGTTAATATCAGTGTAACTCTCAAAGGCGACACAGCTCCCCGCATTTCCTTGCTATTCTTATAGGATTCAAGTGGGCATGCCACTACAAATCCTATTCCCATGTTTACAAAATCCTACGAATCAAAGAGGCCCGAAGAGTTCAAAGTGTCCATACCAACCGACCGTATAGACCTCTACACTGCAAATGTCCCTGCTCATCTTCACTACAGGGAACATACTATACTACTATCATACTCCCTCCGTTCCAAAATATATGTCTTGGTAGAGATTTCCACTATGGATCGCATACAGATGTATCCAGATACATTTTTGAGTGTAGATTCACTCATTCTGCTCCATATGTAGTCCATGGTGGAATCTATACAAAGACTTGTATTTAGGAACGGAGAGAGTACTTATTAAAGAAGAACGGAAGAGGAACATGCTAAAGAAGAGCAAGCAGATTTTGGATAATAAAATGTTCGTTGCGCAGTGCCCACACATGATGAACCAGAGCGCATTAAGGAAGCAACTCCCTGTTGTCTCTCTATATGTGGTGCACGTGCTTTTTCGAAAGTAAAGTAGGAACATTACCTGACCAATTAAATGTTATCTGTTTAAGTAATACCAGCATCATATCAGATTCGTACTTGAGCAACAAGTTTGGAATTATGAGTGGCACGTTGTTTAGCTTGATGGATTCAGGAGCAGTGCTAAGCAGGTACGGTGATGGTACTGAATATAAATGCATGTCTGCATGCAAGTCATGTGACATTTGTCATTTGGGTCAGTTGGCCATTTCAGGCGGTTGGATGAAGATCCTATGTCTCCTAACCCTTCTTCTTCCTCGTCTTTGATTCTTCCCATACAGAACGCCGCATGGGCCGCCGGCCGGACCATCGGCCCCTACCGCATGTGTTCCTCTGCCACCACCACCCCCGCCCCCACCCGCGTCGAGTTTTCCTTGTTCCGCAAGGGCCCCACCACCGCCCCCCCCCCCCAACAACCAAAGTCCCCACCTGAGCCCCTTCGTTCGCACCGGCGAACTCCGGCGAGCTATGAAAAATCGACTAACCCAAATTTGAAATTTAGTCTACTGTGATTTTACTAGTGCGGAATATAAAAAGGCGAAAACCATAAACATTGGGAGTATAGTGTTAAGCGTGCCATGGCCGATCTAAAGGTGCAAACCATACAAAGGCAACTTCGCAACCAATGTTTGCTTTCAACTAGCAAGTAAGTGATGGACAACAAATCATAGTAAAGCAGTGGCGATCTATTTTCTTGTTGCTAAGTTGAGCAGATACAAAAGAGTACCGCCTCTGGTGCGGCGCCGTGTATGCATCTGTTGAGAATTTGACGGTGCTGCGGTAGCGATGGCTGTCGGCGACGTGGAAGCAGATCTAGGAGGGTAGACGGTGGCGGCGGGGCGTGATGGACGAGACGGTCATAGGAGCGGCGTCGGCATGGTGGACGACTGCGGGGATGAAGCAAGAGGACGGGATGCAAGGATCCCGGTCCGAAGACGTGGATGAGAGAGGTCGATCTCTTGTAATGGACGGCGGCATCGGGGTATCAGCTCGGGCATGGTGGAGGAGGACGGTGGTGGATGGGGTGGCGGACGGAGGAGGCTGGGGTGGAGAGGGTGTTTTGGCGCCCACGGAGTACGAATGGGGAAATGGAGGTGGAGAGGAAGGGGGAACCATGTCTTCAGGGCGCGCTTATCTCAGATGCAAGGAAATTTACAAACTTAGCCCCTGTTTCAAATTTCCTACATCACAGCAATATTAGTCGGTTGGTGATAGGACGGTAATCTCGCATACACCAAATATTTGCCGACGAGAGTTTGTTTTTGGCGCCCACCGTGTATGAATCGGGGAGGGAGTCGATTTCGACCGAGGAAACACTGTGTTTTGGCGCCCGTCGTGTATGAATCCGGGTGAGAGGTGGTTATGTCACGTTTGAGTGAAATTACAAACCTACCCCTATCAAAACCAATATAAATCGAGCAGATAGGCTTTGCGTGGCAGGGATAGGCAGTAGTAATTTCCATCTCGCAGATTTTGGTTTCGGGCGGTTACTGCGACTTTCCCCGCTTCGTTCAAATTTTATAGAGTGCACGTGTACCGTGCCAACTCAATTCGAATCCCGTTTGTATTCTATTTTTTCAGGCGGGATCCATTTTCGATTGGAATAAAATTATATATACATCATTTTCTTTATACTCCCTCCGTTCCTAGATATAGGGTGTATAGTTTTTGGCACGGAAATTAAAGAACACACATGGAGGGGAGAAATCACAAGTTTTGGGCGAGATTACACCTGACTAATTGACATGAGAAAATAGAGGAGCTTGCCTCATATAAGGAAATGAAATCAAATCCCTAAAATAATTATCCAAACGAGTGGTGCAACCCAATACACCATATATTTCGGACTTTTTCACAAAAATCTATACACCTTATATCAAGGAACGGAGGGAGTATATACTTTCAAAAGCACAACACCCTTTATACATAAATATGGTTTACCAATGGCGTGATGTCAGATTCATAAGCTTGTATCCATCAATTTGGATTTTCAAATATTTGAAACCACTTTATGTTGAAATCCAATGTATGCATTCCTCGCTAACTGTCTCCAATTAATGTGTGTTTCATGCGGGTTTTTTTACTTCTCAAACATGTATAATGTGTTTCACACACGCAACATATAGTGTAATCCCATTTAGATATTAACTGCAAATAAACCATGCATTATTACTAAATAAAGAATCTATGGATCACCAATATTGATAAACTATATAACATTACACGTGTCCCCAAATTCAAATGAATATGCATGTTTGATACACCAATTTGCATTATGATATTATCGATGTCGTGATCTCCAGTTTAAATATTTGAATCCCATTTAATCCAGAGATTCGTCCCATATAATTATCACTCATGCTTATATAGGACTATCTCTCTAGACCTATACGCGTTCATCGTCTCTCGGGTATCTCTCGTGCTACCTGTATGTCGACAATGATCTTTTATCTTCGTAACACACTAATGGTACTCTCTCCCTCGAACTTCATCACTCTATCTCTCTCTAAGTATATCTCACTCCCTGCTATATGCCTCTAACTATGATTCTCCATGTGGAATCTCTTTCTCTCACACAAACACAAAACTTTGTCTCCCGGGGTCTCATTTCTCTTACTATTCCCCTGTGTGCCACTCACACACCCCTCATACGGAGATGTCTTTCGCTCCTCAGGTATGAGAACATACGACTCTTCCTCTTAAATATATCTTTCTCACACACAAAAACAAACTTTGTCTCCCAGGGTCTCAGATTTCTCCACTGTTCTCTTGTATGTCGCTCACACACTCTCTCTCTCTCCCTAGAGATATCTTGTGTTCCCTCATATGTTTCTCTAGCTATCACTCTCGTTTTGAAATATCTTTCTCTCTCGCAGACACAAAGCTCCGTCTCTCGGGATCTCATTTCTCTCCGATATTTGTTTGTATGTGAGTCACATGCACCCTTTCTTCATCTCTCTCACACCCACACCCATAACTCAGCCTTCTGATCCACTCGACTCCTATCTCTAATGCACACTAGCTAGCATCTTTATCTTTCTATTTATCTGTTTCTCCATCAACCTTCTTTCATTTATAGGTTGATCTCTTTTGCACAATCGTTGTGCCTCACTCCCTCTGCTCACCATAGATACATGCTCCAGCCCACGCCACTATCTCTTAAAGACAAAAACACATGCTCAATTGTCGGGCCTTCTTCCCTGCATTCTCGCATGCATGCATATTGTCATACTGATCCGTCTCTCCCGTGTCATTGATCTTAGCTTATGACTTATGTCTTCTTTCTTTTATCTCGATCATGCGCGCGCACACACACACACATCCCACGTATACATGTATACCTCTCACACATGAACGTTGAAGGTCTCTGTCTCCATACGTAGTTAATTACCCTCAACCCTAACGCCACATCGAATCGTTCTCTTCTTGTGTGCACATAACTTCCGCCTGGATGGGTAAAACACACACTCACACTTAACAATATCCTTCTAGCTACCCCCCCTCTCACTCTTCCCCTATATTCCTGAAACCAATAAGACCATCCCTTCGTTTAATTCCCGCCTACATGCACCATTGATATATAGTAGTCTTCCTTGGTGTCTCTCGAACAAACACGTTCTCTCGATGTCGACTACTCTCACGCACACACACCTTCTCTTCCCTCTCTACGGGCATTTTCTCTCTCGCACCCCATCGTTGGTGGCCTCTGCCATACACATCACCTCTCTATGATGAAGTCGTCCACACTTAAATTACATCCGCCACCGAGGACCCTGCGACACACACACACACACACAAACAAACACACACACACACACACACACACACACACTAAGACTCCATCACACACACACACGCGCTAAGACTCCATCTCTCTCTCTCTCTCTCTCTCACACACACACACACCCACACACACACACTAAGACTCCATCTCGCACACACATGCTCTAGGCGGAGCATTTGTTCCTACCACCCTTCATCCACCCTTACCCGTATGATAAACAATCACCTTAATTTACTTGTATAACATGGACAAATTCCACTTTACTTTAGTAGTTAGCAAACTTATCATCTGTACCCTTATAAAAAACCGAGTTGGCGATGATGGTGTGCCTGCCATCTTGTAATATAGACCGTCATCTGACGGATAGAATGCAAACTATGATAATTTTACAAAAGATAGCCGCACCTCTCTCCACATCCTTATCTCCCACAACCTCATTGCTGAGCAATTAAAAAAGAAAGTCTCTGGAACAATCTAGCATGGTGGCCGCTGCCGCCTGCCGGCGCCATCCATCCCCATGCCTCCACCCATTTCGACCACCAGTCACCACCACGCTCCACTCCTCCTCACCTTATCTCTCATCTTTCATTTTTTCGATGACATTCTCAAGATACCCGTTTTTTGATAAAATTCTCGAAATATCAATAGTTTTTACACATGGGATTACTCCTGCATGGGTAAATCACAACATGTGTTTTGTAAAAAAATGCATATTGATGTTCCGTGCAATGCACGAGCATCTTTCTTGTAATTACATAACACAAATCATGAGCAGGAAGTGACATTTTTTACACAACCACGTTAGCATGGCCACGTAAATCACTAGCTAAAGTAAATACCATTATACTTATATTCCGATGCAAAAGGTTGAGTACATGGCCGAAGAGTAGAGTCGCACACACGCACTCTGTCTCTCAGAATCTCTCTCTCTCTCACACACACACACACCAGTTATGTGACGCCCACTTAAGTAGACACGTATGTTACAATTTGTGCACCCGCGGGTACACGTGATGATGCGCATTTATTTAAGCCGGACGACGAACCCAAAAAGTAGCTGCATTCATTCCCCTCCCGCCGCCTCTTCTCTGGTCGTTGCCGCTCGGTAGGATGAGGATCCCCTGACGTGAACAATCCTACAATTCTATCACTGACATGTGGGACCCCCAAGCATGGGTCCCACCAGTCAGCGAAGGAAAGGCAGGGTAAGGCAGTGATAGCCACGTCAGAGGATCCATGTCCCGCCCGGTAGCCATGGCCCGGCCGAAGGTAACAACATACGCCATACTCCCGCCGGAGCGGCTCTTTAATCTGGAAATTTTAGTGGTCATGCATGCATCTTTTTGTGCTAGCACCCCTATATAAGGGTTGAACGGTCGCTTCCCGCGGACTTGCGCGGGCGGTGGAAGAGGAAGGAGAAGGGAAGCAGGCTGTGGAGTAATGTTTTTTACCACAATTTCTTAGGAAACTGAGTGCAATAATTGAGTAGTTTTGCAAACTACCAATACTACACCTGAAACGGTTCAAAACCTATACTCCCTTGCCAGTGCACGCTTCCCGCGTGAAATGGTCAGCGTCACCCTAGAGCGTAAGTGCCGCATTAATGCCTGGCCAGAGCGAAGGCGACCTCTCACTGGCGCCGGCTTTGAGTTAGTTGGGGCTCAAATAGCCCTAAAGTATCCAAGCATGAGGGTATAAATTGGAGCAAGTGCACCGAACCCACCAAAAAAAACTATCCCACCCAAGAGGTGCTAACTAGAGATAGTTCTCATTGGGACCACTGAAAAATCACTTCTCTCTCTCTCCATCAAGTGCATTTATTGTCAATCTAACCCTATCACCCAAACACCTCTTTGGCTACAGTTAGTTCAGGGTTAGTCATGAGTTAGTCTAACCTCTAGCTAAGTTAGAGTATCCAAATAGGAGCAGTATAGGACATGCAAGTTGCTCAAAGCATACAGTCAAATTCGTACGTGAAAGGAATTTTTTTCTTTTTGAAAAAGGAACATGAAAGGAATTTTTTTTAGAATGCTCTTGGCATGTCGCTAACATGTGATGAGTTAACCGACCCCAATAGACGGCAAAAACGCCAGCCCGCCGCACTTTGAGAGAGACGAGGAGGGAGAAGCGATACGGGCTGCTGGATTACTAGAGATAGGTGTCGCACGGAAGCCAAGAAATATGGTGATAGCGTGGGTTAGCCATGTACTAGTATGATGTAACTACACTGGGCTGCCGTGTTTCGTACTCTTCCAGTCTACTATGGAGATGATTGGTTGATTTTATATCGCTGAATAATATAAAATATTATGAGTGCAGACACTCCACCCCGAGGTTCCTTGCTCCTTCTTGGTCGTCGGGAATCTATGTTCTTCCACTCTATTTTTTTACGTGAGCTTTGTTCATCCTTTTGCCAACACGCGACACATCTAGCATCAAGGTGCACGTGTCATGCAAGGATCGTTCCATCTATATGAAGAACACGTGGGACTGGAACTATGAGAAAGACATGTAACCAGGAGTGGACATGCGAACCTGCATAATGTAGCACAGTAGGTGAAGTAGAAAGGCACAAATAGTATGAACATGTGTGGCATATAGGCATTTGTCTCTTACTACCACTAAATGTTGTACGTGCAATGCCCGGTGATGTTATGAAGTACGTGACTAAGTACTCTACTACTACTATATTAATTGGAGGCACATATTAGGTTTTATATTTGTTTACGTGTATGCCCCGAACCAATTGGAGGCACATATTTGTATCGTTCATACCACTAGTACAGTAGTACTACTACGTGTGGTCTCCGACCCAAAAGTGGAGACGCTCTACCACGTTGTTCATGTCCCACTCCTTTAGCTGACGTGTGCGACATCCAGCACGTGCCGTGTGTTTGGCACTCCTTCGTCGTAAGAGTTGAAATGCTAGCATTCATTAGAAATCAAAAAATAAATATAAATCACCAGTAATACTATACCATGCGGTTTCCTTGCTCCTCGATATCGGAAAGAATACTTCCGCTCGCCGACATGTGGGACGTCGACCATCCTGGTCCACTTGCCATGCCCGCAGAACTCCAAGGGAGAGTCACCCCGGTCGTCGCGCCGCAGTAATTACTAATTACCCACTGTGAAGTTGCTCGGACGAAGGAACCATCATGACTTCGTTGAATTCCGCTTCTTGAAGAAAACTACTGTACCAGCAGTACTGCTAGCTACAGTAGTTACTCCAGCAGAGGCCTCCTTTGGTTCATAGGATAGGAATTTTATAGGAATATGAAAATCATAGGAAGTGAGATGACATGCATATCAATTCCTATAGAGAAAGATATGCCATTTGATGCATAGGATAGGAATTTTTCCATTGAGTCTAGGCTAATGTACTGGTAATTTGCTCTAAAAACTACAGTAGTAACTAGTAGTACTGTTACATGCTCGTAATTAATTAAACAAACGTACGGGCGACACAGACACACACACTAACTAATAGTACTACTACTTCTCACATGCTGGCTAGACGTAGTCGTTCTCCTTCCCGGCTTTGTCGGTGACACCCCACCGTGCTTGGATCTCCGCCGACCTCTCCGCAGTAGTGCGTGCGTCCTCTTCTTTCTTGCGGCGATGGGCCTCTCTTTTCTTGAGTGCTTTCTGACTTTTCCACTCCCTCTGTGCGGCTTCGGCCGCCTCATGCTCTACTGCCCATTCGGCCTTAGCAGCTTCAAATTCCTCCCACATAGGTGTGAGGTTGCGAGCGGCGATGAACTCGGCACCGCGGGATGCCACCGCTTGCCTACCATTTTGTGTGCGGTCGTGGGCGGCGAGAAACTCGGCGCGGCGGGATGCCATCGCTTCCTTACCGGTTAGTATGCGGTGCGGTGGCACGAATGACGCTTGGTGACAGCTCTAGGGTGGAGTGGCCGGACAACCGTAAAGTGCATTGGTTTGTCAAGAGCTCAAGGACAGAAGACGTAGGAAATTTGGATTCCCCTTCTATCCTGGTCATTTATTACCGAGTAAAATGCATTGGCGGTCATTGAACTTGTCCTGATAGCTCACTTTGATCATTGTATACGAGATATGGTGATTATACGGTCACTGGCTCAGCGTATAGCTCCGTATTTGTCTGGTTGACCAGTCAAACAGTCCGCATGCGCCTCATCATCTCGTGTTATTTATCTATCTATCTATGCGGGCCTACCTGTCAGTGAAGAAAGAAATAGAAACCAAAATTATGCGTATGTGACATTACTGTTTAGATGTTTGCTGGAGGCCTCCGCGAACACCCAGCATGTATTCACCTGGCTCAACACCAACGGTCATACTCGTGACTCAGCGCCTTGCTCATGTATATCATCCATCACAACGACAATCTATAAAATAGCCTAGCTAGAGAGGGTACTATGGTGCGGAGTATGTACTATCGTGAGCAATCGATCATAGTGCCACTGCACACGAGTGTGTGTATGATCAATTCGTCCATGTATGGTTCTGTGGTGTCTAATGGTGGTCGTCGAATGCTAGCTGGCGACAAGAGCGGTTTCATGGACGCCTGGTTGTCAATACGTGTCGCATACGCTTCAAAGGCTCTTCATCCATGAGTTCACATTTTACCACCACGCCAGCGTCTGACCGCCCTGGCCTACCGAAACCCCTTCCATCGCTAGCGCGTGCTTCCCGCCTGAAACGATCACCGTCTCTCCAGAACGTCAATGCCGCATTCACCGGCCTTAACTGCAGGTGCAGTTGGTGTGTCACTGACATGCGGGCCTGATGCCCGTTGGGCCCACATGTCAGTGAGACAACGCACCTGTGGTTAAGTCACTAAAGCAGCGTCCGCATTCACGCCCGACGCGACCTCTCGCTGGCGCCGGCATTGCAGCAGCGCGACGGCCGAGAGAGCGCCACCTGCGCGGCATCCCGGTGCAAGCGACTGCTCCACGTTAATGACACCACGGCTGCCGACAAACCTACTCTGGTGCCAACCGTCCATTCGTCTACCGCGGCTCATTGCCATTCGCTCGCTATATTAACTTGAGCCCCAGCTCCCAGCCATAGCCAAAGACCCACACTCATTCTCCTACGGTCCCTTCCTTCTATTGGCACCACTTCAACCATGGCCTCTGGTCACTCCAAAGCTCTCTTGGACGTACTGTCGCAGGAGCAGACGAAGGACATCGGTGGCTCCGCTCCGGGTGCGCTCCAAAGCTCTCTTGGACGTACTCTTGCAGGAGCAGACGAAGGAGATCGCCAGCTCCCCCCCCCCAGCCGCCCTCCACCGCCACGACCACGAAGCCGGTGCGCGTGCGCGGGCGCAGCGGCAGCGAGAAAGAGTAGTACACGATAGATCGCCACCGCTCTGGTCCCTGGAAGGCCACCGCTCCTCCACTCAGTCGACGCCAAGCTTGGTGGAATAAAAATCGGCGGACGATTAGCCGCTTGAAGGCGACGTGGAGGCGGAAATCTTCATAACCTTGTGCTCCGGAAGAGGAGGTTATCGAGGCGGATAAGGAGGAGGCAAAGGCAATGGCCGGCTTTCTTGGGTTCATGGCCGGACATGGTGGTCGGGGCTCGGCGATCGTTTAGATTAGGTTTATAGTAGGTTTTAGTATGGGTTGTGCGAAATATGTAATGAATTTTGTCCAGTTTATAGGAAAAGTTCTCGAAATGTAATGAACTTCATCCAGTCAATTTGAAATTTGCTTTGTTTGCATGAATTTCGTCCGGTTAGTTCATATAGTTGTCGAAAGGTATGCGGCAGCATTGGATGGCATCCATCTGTGTCCTCGGACAGAAGCCGGTGTAAATTTGAGGGCCAGCGCTGGAGATGCCCTAACTATCATGCTATAATCTCTAACAGTGCTCCATTATTTCGTAGGGAACAGTTATCCCTCGATCAAAATCAGATCCGCCGTGTTTCGCACTCCTCCCACGTAAGAGTGTAGACTCTTGCTTACATAAAAATGGAGCAAGTGGATGGTACTGTAGCACATCATATCACTCAAACTAGCCCGTCTAACGCGTGGGAAAGCACCGCCCTCGTCATTTTGTTCTGGATTTCTATCAGTCGATCGCACAAAAATGTTACGCTTTGCAAGTTCAAAAGGAAAAGGCGGCACACTTACAACTCGTACACGTCGCGTTCATGTTGCACCCCCCACAGTCCGGCTCACACGCCGCTCACCAGAGGGGACACGCGTTGTCTTGCATTTTCACTGACATGTGGGACTGCAATTGAATAAACCGTCGATAGCCAAAATCTAATCGCTCGGTGGGCGTCGACTGAGAGGAGAGAGATGGGGGAGGGAGAAGAGATCGCCCGCCCGCCGTGCACGGACTCCAAGAAATATGTGGTGATAATGTGAGGTGGGCCATGCGGGAGTCCGCACCGCTTCCAAGCCCGCTTCTTACCGCCCTGGCCCACCATAACCCCTCCCCCACCCCACCACCTCCCCGTGCGCGCTCCCCCCTCTGAGGCCAGCTGCCTGCATTCATAGCAAGTACTATAGCTCGCACTGGTAAAATTCTGGGCTATAAAGGGCATGTACAATGGTTGATAAGATAGTCTTATCATAAGTATTGCATGTAATTTAGAGATGCCAAAAAACATGTGTACAATGGATCATCTCTTCGCCTTATCTTCAATAACTAGTTATTCCTAAAAACATGGTGAAACATATTGTGCTAAGAGATCATCTCTTGTCTTCTCGACAAGCCCGCTTATGTGGAGGAGAGAGAGGCATTGACAAAGTCAAGGAGTGGCCCGTCTCTACACGTGCTCCTAGGTATAAAAAAACTAATTCTAAAAAAAGAGGCATAAAAAGCAATTGTGTCTAAAAAAAGAAAGGTAAAAAACATTTGAGAGGAAATAGATAGAGAGAAAGTGAGAAAAGGTTGTAACCTTATAGTCAACACTATGCTAGTATTACATGAGGAAGGAGGGAGTGGTGCACATGCCAAGTTCACTGGGCTGCCGTGTTTCACACTCCTCCGTCGTAACAGTGGAGACAATAGGTTTCATAAAAAATAAACAATGAATACTCGTTGCTCGTCCACTATATCGGAAAGAATACTTTCATTCGCCGACATGTGGGACGTTGACCATCCTGGTCCACCTGCCATGCACGAAATTATCCTGGTCCACCTGCCATGCACAAAGTTAGTCGGACGAAGGAACCATCATGACTTCGTTGAATTCCGCTTCTTCATGAAAACTTACTCTACCCGCAGTACTGCTACCACACGCGAAGACTAGACGACACTGTACCACGTCATATCACTAAAACCCACTTGGCCAAACTAGCCCGCCTAGGATTTGTACTCCCTCCGTTTCAAAGTTAGTAGTACAAAGTTGACTCATCTATTTTGGAACGGAGGGACGTCTCTGTACTGCTATGATTTTGTGTTGTACGTATCTGTACTTTTGATATGATTTTCCTACCATATGAACCAAATCAGGCCTGAATGTATCCGTGTCGACTATTGTCTGATCGATCGCTAAGCCTACAATTTTAGGAGCTTGGGCTATTGGCTGATCGACGACGGATCAGTATAAGCGTACCACGAGCTCATAAGCCACAACATTTCTCTTCGGTGAGTGTTTTGCAAGTACTATAGCTCGCACAGTAGCTAGCCTACTAACACCAAGAATCATCAAATAAGCCCTGCTGATATGATAAACAGTTCAAACTTACATCTAAGCATACCATATATTACATCAAAAGCCGGTGAGGATACATTTGTTTCCATAACTCGGAGAGGGTTCGCATGATTCACTATCAAACAAAACTAGCAAGTACCGCCCACACAAGACAGTGCACTAGCCCTAAGATGGTTTGATAACACGCATCGTTCTGGTAATTAAACACAGGGCAATGCAAACTACCTTGAAGGAATAGCGCGACCAACTATTTCTTGTCATCGA
Source organism: Aegilops umbellulata (assembly GCA_032464435.1). Classification (NCBI taxonomy): domain Eukaryota; kingdom Viridiplantae; phylum Streptophyta; class Magnoliopsida; order Poales; family Poaceae; genus Aegilops; species Aegilops umbellulata. The sequence goes on along the minus strand of CP136054.1, from coordinate 363,658,333 downwards.
GCTCTTGGGCAATGACCACAGCACGGACAGCGGCATGGGAATCGATCTCTGGGGCGATGTCCACAAGACTGACCGCGACATCATAATCGATCTCTGGGGCAATGTCCACAGGATGGACAGCAGCATCAGAATCGATCTCCGGGGCGATGCCAACAGGACGGACCGCGACATCGAAAACGATCTCTGGGGCGTTGTCCATAGGACGGGCCGCGACATCGGAATCATCAAGGACGTCCGCCGGCACTTGCACAACCCTAACATATTAGCAACCACATTGCAAATAATCAAAAACCACAACTTTCGGTAATAAGCCATTATTTTTTACCTTGTGCAGCTCACCGGGGGATCCCATCCCTCCGGGGGCCATCTCCGCCTCCTCGATGGGGGTCATCACCTTGCCAGGGGAATACTGCTTCTCAACGGCAACTATCTCCTCAAAATTGTCCTTGAGCCTCGCATAGGTGGCCATCAGAGTTTCTGGGGTAGGCACGATGGGGCCCTTGCTGTTCTTCCAACTTTCTTTGAGGAGTTCGTCTGCCAACGTCGCCAACTCTTTACCAGTGCTTGTTTCTTGGAGTTCTTCGTCTCCATGGGTTGGCCCGCCAACATGGTCAACTTGTTGGTCGATGCTCGCTTCCTAGAGATCGCTGTCTCCAGTGGGTTGTTCGTCGGCAACTCTTTGCCTGGTGCTCTAGGATCCATCAATGAACTGACAAACAAAAAGCAATCGAAAGGAAACCACAATCGCAATGAAAACGGGAAAAGAATAGGTTGTGAGAATTGGTCGGTGCTTCGCAAAAAGAAGATTCTTGGAATGAAAATATAGCAGCATCACTGATTCGCCCACCTTTCCTTCGCCGGTACAGAAGAAAAATGGCAGAAGTGAGTAGCCTGGAGTGAGGTTTTCTTCAAGAAAGGGGAGAAAGGGCTTCAACGAGCGTTCCAGTGAAACGATGGTTGCTTCGTCCAGTCCAAGTTCGAGGCCACTTTACCACTGCTGGTAAAGGTGTGGGTTTTGTGATATGACCGGTCATGACGGCCACACCGGGGTGACCGGTGAGTTTTGAGTATAGCACCTCGCTGTGATTTGGTGGATGGCACGCGGGCCCGGATGCTTTGATGTCCCGCATTTAGATAGAGGGGCTAGTCATATAGGAGTGCTCAATATTGTGCACCGCGACCAAGGCAGAGGGGAAAACGAGAGAACTACCTAATTAATGCATGAGTGTAATTAGGGTAGTTTTGTAAAGTACGAGATACATTCCTCCAATCGCAAAATGTCTTGGTTGATGATATTTGAGATTTGAGCCCTATAAACCGGAAGGGAGATTTGAGAATTGAGATTTGAGATATTGCACGCGGTGTAGTCTAGTCACTTGTTGGAATCTCTAGAAAGACTTATACCGCATAATTCTTTGCTCCTTCTTACTACTACGTACTACTTCGCCGACATGTGGGACAGCCAGCAGCATCCGGGTCGACGTAATACGTGTCATGCACCAGATTAGAGTGCAGAACGGAAGGGGGCATCACCCCGGTCGTACCGCCTCGCCTTGTTTGGATAATCTAACTCAGTTAAAGGTTAGAGTTAGATTCTAATCCTAAACTAACCCTGAAGTAACTCTAGCGAAAGAGGTGTTTGGATGATAGGGTTAGATGGAGCGCGGATACGGCGAGGTGCCTTCATGGGCGGTGCGAGAGGGAGGGAGGGAGAGGACGAGAACCTTCGAGGAAGTGGGGAGGGATTTGCTGCGGGGAGAGCGGGAGAAAAATGTGTTTTTTAGTGTCCCGAGAAGAACTAACAAAATAAGCACCTCTTGGGTGGGTTAGATTTTTTTTGGGTTAGTTGAGTTCAAACTAACCCAAACTAACTCTAACACATGGATCCAAACAGTAACCCAAACTAACCCTCCTGTTTGGATATTTTTGGATTAGTTGAGTTCAAACTAACCCAAACTAACTCTAACACATGGATCCAAACAGTAACACACCATCAAATCGCACAGCCCGACCTTTCCAGCAGTAAGTAAGTTGAATCCGCTACTCCCTCACCCTCCTCGCCTCTCTGTCAAACCTCCTACGCAAAAACTGTCGCGCGTACTGCCCGGGAAAAGCCCGGCCCTCAACTTTTAACTACACGAAAATAATTCGAGCTTGTTCGTTCTATATAAATACTAGTACTGTATGTTTATTCACCCGTGGGGTTGTTCAATGAATTGAGGTCCGGGGAGCACAAGTGAACAATACTACTAGTAGTAGTAGTCAGTAGGAGTCGTACAGGTAGTCACCTTAAATTGAGAGTTTCCTTTCTTTAATGCCACGTAGACAAACTGAAACGCTTGTTGTGGAGAGAAAAAGATAATCACTCCACTATATATGTATGCAGGGGCCTGAGCGCATGCTTTACTAGGGTTGCTCTCTTCATTCTCTCATCCTCTCCAGATATAAACAAGACATCGTTAGTGACATTTTCTCTCTGCTCACCGCTGGTCACAGATCCGGCCGGATCCCTTCGGCTGGTGTGTGTAGAGGACTAGGTGCATCGTTCACGCGGTCATCGCCGGCGAGGGAGGAAACCCACAGCTGCTGGAGGGGCCCGATCCTTTGCCCATGTCGTTCTATCCGACACAGCGCCGGCTCGGGAGGTCCTCCGACCCTTCTTCCTGCCTGTCGTATTGTCCGCAGATCCGGCCTGCCCCCGCCGACATCCAGACGACCCTCGGGTATAAGTTCTTCGAAAGCGGCCTTGCTCTACTGCCCCAGCTCCCCACGTGTTTGCATGTGCGTCTTTTTCTACTCACATCATCTTTTCCAAAGCCACCTAAATTTTTAGTATTATTAGAGGTAAAGCTACTTCATGCATTCGAATCTAGGGCTTTGTTCAAATAACGAAGAAAGGGGGGAAAGTTGTAGCATGAATCTAGGATTTGATTCAAAGAGGAAATAATATGGTGAAAGTAGTAGAGACCAGATACCCAGCCGGTATCTTGGTCTTGGTTGAAAATGGAAATAATGGGAAAACGCAGTACAAACTGGATAAGGAATAGATCTTTTATTGGTTGAAAAAAGGATAGAAAGTGGCGGCTGGTGGACAAGTGATGTCTACTACGCAACCTTCTTATTGTAGACGTTGTTGGGCCTCCAAGTGCAGAGGTTTGTAGGACAGTAGCAAATTTCCCTCAAGTGTATGACCTAAGGTTTATCAATCCGTGGGAGGCGTAGGATGAAGGTGGTCTCTCTCAAGCAACCCTGCAACCAAATAACAAAGAGTCTCTTGTGTCCCCAACACACCCAATACAATGGTAAATTGTACAGGTGCACTAGTTCGGCGAAGAGATGGTGATACAAGTGCAATATGGATAGTAGATATAGGTTATTGTAATCTGAAATTATAAAAACAGCAAGGTAACAAGTGGTAAAGCGAGCATAAATGGTATTGCAATGATAGGAAACAAGGCCTAGGGTTCATAGTTTCACTAGTGCAAGTTCTCTCAACAATAATAATATAATTGGATCACATAACTATCCCTGAACATGCAAGAAAGAGTCACTCCAAAGTCACTAATAGAGGAGAACAAACGAAGAGATTATGGTAGGGTACGAAACCACCTCAAAGTTATTCTTTCCAATCAATCCGTTGGGCTATTCCTATAAGTGTCACAAACAGCCCTAGAGTTTGTACTAGAATAACACCTTAAGACACAAATCAACCAAAACCATAATGTCACCTAGATACTCCAATGTCACCTCAAGTATCGGTGGGTATGATTATACGATATGCATCGCACAATCTCAAATTCATCTATTCAACCAACACATAGAACCTCAAAGAGTGCCCCAAAGTTTCTACCGGAGAACCAAGACAAAAAAGTGTGCCAAACCCTATGCTTAGGTTCATGGGCGGAACCCGCAAGTTGATCACCAAAACATACATCAAGTGAATCACGTGATATCCCATTGTCACCACAGATACGCACGGCAAGACATCCATCAAGTGTTCTTAAATCATTAAAGACTCAATCCGATAAGATTACTTCAAAGGGAAAACTCAATCAATTACAAGAGAGTAGAGGGGGAGAAGCAACATAAGATCCAACTATAATAGCAAAGCTCGCGATACATCAAGATCGTGCCAAATCAAGAACACGAGAGAGAGAGAGAGAGAGAGAGAGAGATCAAACACATAGCTACTGGTACATACCCTCAGCCCCGAGGGTGACCTACTCCCTCCTCATCATGGAAAGTGTCGGGATGATGAAGATGGCCACCGGTGAGGGTTCCCCCCCCCCTCCGGCAGGGTACCGGAACAGGGTCCCGATTGACTTTTGGTGGCTACAGTGGCTTGCGGCGGCGGAACTCCTGATCTGTTCTGTTCCATGGAAGTTTTAGGGTACGTGGGTATATATGGGTGAAAGAAGTACGTCGGTGGACCTCCAGGCTGTCCACGAGGCAGGGGGGCGCACCCTAGGGGGGTGGGTGCGCCCCCACCCTCGTGGGCAGCCCGGGACTCCCCTGGCATGCACTCCAAGTTTTTCCAGTAGCTTTCCTTCCAAAAATAACTTCTCCAGTTGATTTCATTCCGTTTTGACTTCGTTTGATATTCCTTTTCTTCGAAACACTGAAATAGGCAAAAAAAACAGCAATTCTGGGCTGGCCTCCGGTTAATAGGTTAGTCCCAAAAATAATATAAAAGTGGATAATAAAGCCCAATATTGTCTAAAACAGTAGATAATATAGCATGGAGCAATCAAAAATTATAGATACGTTGGAGACGTATCAATAAGTCAACAGAGTATGTCCAGGATTAGATTTGTTGCCCTCACATAGTAAAAGGTCTCCAGGATTAGAATTGTTGCCCTCACATAGCAAAAGGTCTCAAGATTAGATTTGCTGCCCTCACATAGTAAAAGGTCTCCAGGATTAGATTTGCTTCCCTCACATAGTAAAAGGTCTCCAGGATTAGATTTGCTGCCCTCACATAGTACAAGGTCTCCAGGATTAGGTTTGCTGCCCTCACATAGTAAAAGGTCTCCAGGATTAGATTTGCTGCCCTCACATAGCATGAACAAACTCGGCATCACCACTTTATGCCTCCTTGTAGGTACATTGTGCCGATGCATCCACTGTCGCATGTCCTTATACCAACCTTTTGTTGTTGTTAATGTAAGGGCGCATGTAAAATGAAGCAACCACACTGTTGCCTTAGGGACATGTCTAACCAGTGTTATTTTTAATCAATGCCTCCAATAATAAGATGCAATTAAACTGTGTTACAAATGGCACTCATGCTGTTTTCCCCAGTATGATAAGTAAGTTGCTCCTTTACACTGCTGAGTGTCCTGGTGTCCCCACGGTCCCATGCCCTTAAACCAACTCTTTAGCTGCTGTTGATTTACTGCATCTGGTAAACAAGCAATGCCACCATTAAAGTAATCCCATATTTGAGGAATCTCATTGTTGATCATAATGCTTCTGGTAACATGAAGCATTGCTGACGTTTTAAAATTTCTACTGTCCTTGCGTGATTGCCATGAACATAATTAAGATGCTTCTTTTCATTTGTATATGTTTCGTATATTCTTATTGACCAGCAACTGTTTACTTTATATCTTTTTGTGCAGATAGGGATATCCATTTCACCTTGTTGCTATTGTGACCTTTTCGTAAACTGCACAAAATAATTTTTTCGGAATGAGTGTCTTGTGCAGTTCAACTAAAATGTCACGTGGACAACATCTCTCAATTTTGGTGGAACTGCACAAAATGGTGATTGGAGTTTCCAAAATCTCCGTCAAGTTCTACTGGTAATCTCGTGCAACATTTTATTAGCCTTTGCAAGATGAGTCGTCACTGGCACTTTATTTTAGTGGAACTGCACAAAAGGATAAGAAAATTATAGTTGCACCTTACATGAGCCGGACAGCCAATCTTAATGTTCCTCAATTTTAGTGCAACTACTAAAGAAGAACCTGCCAGCTCACGAGAGCAAGTACTTCTTGCTAGCTGAATGATGCAACCTTTGCTTCATTTCAGGTGAACTGCAGAAAAAGGCGCATGAATTGAATCATGGAACTCCAGGTAGGCCTCATCTGAGTGGAGCTGCAGGTTGAGTTCAAGGAGGCCACTATTGAAGTGAAATCATGCTCTTCTTGTTTGTGCTGTGCAAACAGGAATACTCAACTACATATGTTGTGACGGTCAAGAGTGTCGAATTCAGGGGTTCCGGCAGACCCTTAAGGTTCGAACTCTGGGGTGCGCGCAGGGATCATGCCCTCTACCTCTCCGTCTCGCAAGGATCTAAACTACTGCAAGAACAACACAAGGGACACAAGGTTTATACTGGTTCGGGCCACCATTGTGGTGTAATACCCTACTCCAGTGTGGTGGGTGGATTGCCTCTTGGGCTGATGAGGAAGAACAATACAAGGAAGAACAGCCTCGCGAGGGTCTATTCTTGGCTAGGGGATGAACTGCTAGGGGGAGTTCGATCGCCCTTCTCTCTCTCTCTCTCTAGATGCTGGATTCGATCCTAGCTCCCTTCAATCTCCCGATTCCCCTCCCCTACCCTGGGGGTGGCTAGTCCTATTTATAGGCAAAGGCCCTGGGCCTCTTCCCAAATATTGAGCGGGAAGGGCGCCAACAATTGGCCAATTTGAAGAGGAACATCTGGTACACTTATCCTGACTAAAGTTGGTCTTCGCCTGCCAAAGGCCCTGTGGTGACGCTGTCCTGGGCTCCATGATGACCTCCTTCCCACCGTTGGACTGGTCTTGGTCTCGTTGCACCGAAATGGGTGCCTTTGCTTGATCCTCTCGCCTGCGCTTGCCCCCTTTGCACCAAAGAGGAAAGGGAGACGCTGCGCGGGCTGGCGCCCGCCTGGCACCCTTGGTCGTCATGGCTTGCGTCATGGGCACCTCGTGAGGTACCCGCCTTGATCTCTCTGCCTCCTCGCGAGCCAGCCTAAGGAGGCCGTGCTTGAGGAAGCGACGTGTCGTCCGCCTCGCGAGGCTTGGCCCCTCGCGAGGGTCTTGAGCCTTGTGCTGATGAAGATGGGCCATGCTGGGCCCCCATTTGAGCCACGCCGCAGACCGCAGGCAGGCAAGTCTGGGGACCCCCATTCCCAGAATGCCGACAGTAGCCCCCGGGCCCAAGGCGCGCACGGACTTGGCCGTGCCGAGAGGCGAAAGGGCAAGGGCGAAGCACCGCGGGCCCTAACAGCCTGCAGCCTCAGGCGCCGCGTGGCGGTTGATTGGACGTGGGTGTCTCTGCTTCCCCACGACGCCTCGACGATCGCGCGGATTGGACAAGTCCCTGCATGCAAATCGTGTCATGATTACCTGTGATCATGGAGGCCGACGGTTGGCCTCCGCCGGCTATAAGTACGGCACCGCGCGTGTCCTTCCAGTCCATCTCTCCTTGCTTCCTCCTTCGCCTCAGTTCTTGCTCCGTCTTGGTGTGATGGCTCCGATTCGCCGGTTCTCAGCAGCGGAGAAGGGAAAGGCTCCTCAAGAGGTACCTGACCCGCTCCCGCCGAAGAAACGGCCTGCCCTGCGTGGCCGAGACGAGGAGAATCGCCTGGTGGTGTTGAGGCCTTGGTACGAGCGGCCTCCGCCGGGATTCCCGCTTCCCTTGTATGCCCATGCCGAGGGCCTTGGAGGAGGAGATGCCGATCCCCTCGGCCAGCGCCGTCGCCGGTGCCAGAGGGTCACGAAGGTGTTGGTCGTTCCTCTTGGAGTCCACGCCGAGGGCTCCTCCCGTGAGCTCGTGCTCCATGCCGCCATGCCTCCGCGGACTTGGATTCGCCTTCCTCCCTTCTTCGCCTCCGTCTTCCAGCAGGGGAGACTCCTGGAGCTGTGGCTGCAGCACGCCGACTGCAGCACTCCTGCGACCGGGGCAGAGGTTGTGATCACTGCCCCGGGCGAGGTCTTCATGACTCGCGGCTGGGGCGAAATCGCTCGGTGCTGCAGAATGAAGGGCGCCCTCGCTATCCACCTGGAGTACGACGGAGCTTCGGTGATGTTCTTCAAGGTCTTCGACGCGAACGGTCACCGGCTGGAGTGCTGCCCCGGGGGAGGCGGCCAGGACCTCGCCATGGCGACGGCTGGGCCCGCCAATCGCCCTCTGGACAGCTCCACAAGCGACGGGAGCGCCGGAGGATCCAGCGATCCCAGTGAGGTCTTCGCGACGTCGGAGACGAGCGACGACAGCTACGAGCCCACGAGCCAACGCCGCTCCCGGAGCAGGGCAGGCTCGCTTGGTCGCCGCCGATCCTGATCTGGATGGGGTTGGCGCCGGTACCTGACGGTCCATTGTTGATGATGGCATCTTTTGCGAAGGCGCGTGTAGTTAGCACCCTTTAGGATCCGTTCCCTGCGAGGAATCATATTGTGCCCCATAGGGGCTTGTAAGGCGGTTGTGATCCTTGTTGTTAATATGTAACCCTTGCTATGGATTTGTGCGAATCGCGAATTCCGTCATAGTTTGGTTCTCCCTTTCGCACCTCGCGAGGGCTTTGTGCTCTGCGTCGACAGGTCCCAGTCCCAAGGCGGCATCAGCCGTCGCTGGTATGCCAGGTCGCGATGCCGTGGTCAAGGCCAGGAGGTGAGCGACCCGGGGTCCGGTAAGAGCCCCTGAGTCGCGATGCTCAGGAGGTCCCCTTTGGCGCCCAAGCAGCCGTCGCTGGGTGAGAAAGGGAAGCAACGTCGCTAGTACGGAGTCGCTTTAGGTGCGGGGGTAGTGCCACGGTAGCCAACGCTTTGGGTGGTGACTTATCTTTAGGGGTCGTGGATCATCCCCAGCGCGCCGTCGGATCTGGGGGGTAGCTTGAGCGGAGTCACCGGCCGAGGTCCTCACGTGCCCCTTCTCCACCGCCTCTGCTCCCCTTTCTGCTCTACATCCTCGGGTCCCGGCCCTCGAGCCGGTATCAGTCGTCGCTGGTATGCCAGGTCGCGATGCCGTGGACAAGGCCAGAGGGTGAGGGCTGGAGAGCCAGTAGGAGCCCTGAGTCGCGATGCTCAGGCACCCCCCTTTAACGTGCAAGCGGGTCGCGCGGGCAAGGGCGAAGGGAACGCCGTGAGGGCCTTGGCTAGCGCGGTTACCTCTATGGGCCCTGCAGATTCATCACAAAAGAGAAGACGGGGTTGCCATAGCAGCGATTAGTTGACTGTTAGTCGCTCAGGAGCTCGCTGGTTGGAGCGGGCGAGGTGTTGGAGTATTGGGCCACGGGTAGGCAAACCCGAGGCCCAGAACCTTTCAAGACATCGGGGCCGGCTTCGCCCCTCGAAGGATCCTAAGACAAAGGGCCGGCTCTGAGAATCGGCTATAGCATCGCCGACTACCCACTCACGGCCGAATCTCGAAGACGGCTACGACATAAGCCGACTCCTAGTTGGCGACTCCAGGAATGCCGACTATGGGGAGTCGGCCCACGACTTCGCCACCTTCAGCCTTCTAGAAGAAGGACAGGACTGGGGATGGCCGGAGTACGGCCCTCCCCTACCCTGATTACGAAGGGCGGGTATGGCTACAGTGCGACGTACCGGAAGAGATCTTCGGTACGGCGCGGCACTGTGGCCATACCGGCCCTGACGTTCGCCCCAGCGGTGGAACCCTGTTCCCACATTGGCCCGCCAGTACGGCCTGGAGACGGCGGGCCCCGCCAGTCAGCGGGGGAGATAGAAGACGGCGAGAGCGCCCAAAGACGGACCCCGTGGGAGTCGGCCTCCAGGAGTCGGCACGTTCCTCCCATGGGCCCCGCACGCCATTAACCAGATAAGACGGGGAGTGGCCACAGTGATCGCCCGCCGGACGGCGGCACTGTTGCCACAACCCTGTGACCAAGACGACGTCATCAGAAGCGCGGCTATAGTGACCAGGTCAGCCGGCGGGGCCCGCCAGCGGCGGGCCACAGGAGTCGGCGGAGAAGACGGCCACTTGAGAGACAGGCAGCTGGGACCCGCGCCCAGTTGGATTACCATTGTACCCCCGGGGGGTAGGCCTATATAAACCCCCCGGAACACCCATGCAAAGGGTTCGAACCTTTAGACCCCAGACTAGAGGCATAGAAGGGAGGAGCTAGCCTTGCCTTCCCCTACCTCTAGAACACAGCTCGAGGAGCAACGTTGTACACACCATCACCATAGTGAGCATGCGGAGACCCCGCAGAGCAGCAGTAGGGGTATTATCTCCTCGGAGAGCCCTGAAGCTGGGTAAGATCCGCCGGCGTGCATGTCTACGCCTCATACCGCTTCCAGGCACCGGCGACGTTCTACTCGGCCCCACCATGATAAGCCATCCGTTGGCATATGTCGTACCCAACCCCCGACATGAGGTGTGTCTGGGCACCCGTGAGCCAGCGCGGGACTCACGAGGCCCTACCTCTAGGCGGGTTGCGCCTGGCGCTGGGCCGTATCTTGAGATGTGTTCCTGCAAAATCTGGTTAGATGCCGGCACTCTACGTCCTCGGGTCCCGGCCCTCGAGCTTGTCTCAGCCGTCGCTGGTATGCCAGGTCGCGATGTCGTGGACAAGGCCAGAGGATGAGGGCTGGAGAGCCAGTAAGAGCTCTGAGTCGCGATGCTCAGGCACCCCCCCCTTTAACGTGCAAGTGGTCGACATGAAGAGGAAGAGGTTCCGCGGACGGCATCGAGTAATCAAGCATGGTGCATAATTGGAAATAAACGCGGAAGGGATACATGCCGCTGGGCCTAGCCCGAGTGGCCTGGGGATGATGCAGCCCAAGGGGCGCCCCCAGCAAAGCAAGCTAGCGACTGAAAAGATAAAAAGGGATACATGCCACAGGGACGGACCCACGCGGCCTGGGAATGACGCAACCCTGGGAGGGCGCTCCCAGCTAGGAATGAAACTTGAAAGATGTCACCTGAAGATGTCGTCGGTGCGGTGGCGTCGGTGCAGCAGACTCGGTGGGCTGCGGAAGCCGATCCTCATGAGCCCCCAGGCCCAGGGGCCTTGTGAGGCTCCGGAGGCACTGGTGGCTCTTCGTGAGCAGCCTCCATCTCCGCCAGGGCTGCGGAACGCCTGTCTTCTTGCGCCTCCAAGATGCTCCTCATGATGCGCTGGTACGCCGCAGCCATGCTCGGCAGGCCATAAGGCATGCGAACATAGCTGTGAGGTGGTCCTCCGCAGCGCCCCACTTGTGAGGGCTAGAGGCGCCCCGCCGTGGCGATCTGATTGAGCCCTGGTACGTCGACGCAGACGCGCAGCCCACCATCCTCGCCTGGATGGGGAGCCACAGCTGGTGGGCGACGGCAACCTCTCATGATCCTTGACTCCTGTAGTTCTTGAATGGCCTTGCTAACAAACTCCTGCTGGTCTGACCTTCCTTCACTGGCTTCCTTTCGAGGGAAGCGTGCCTCGAAGCACGCCTCCACATGGTGCCCCAGCGCCTCCCTCGTGACCTTGGCGACGTCGGTGGCCCTTCAGGTGAGAGCCCCCGAGCCCTGCCTGAGGAGGGCGCCGGGCGCGCTTTCCTATGCGATTGAAGGAGGTTCCCCCTGGGCAGACGCGGGCCTTGAAGGGCCTGCCTCCTGAGGGGCTGAGCCTGACGATGTCTTCTTCTTCTTGGGGGTGGTCTCAGGAAGCCTCCTGCTTCCGCGATCTGGGTCTTCTAGTGACGCGGCCTGAAAGGCTCGCTCCAGGGCACACACTGCATCCTTCTCTTGACATGGCACCGTGATGACGCCGCCGCTTCCTGGCATCTTGAGGACGTTGTAGCCATGGTGAGTCACGGCCATGAACTTAGCCAGCGCCGGGTACCCGAGGATGGCGTTGTACGGCAGGCGGATGTGGGCGATGTCAAAGTCGATGAGCTCGGTGCAGTAGTTGTCGTATGTGCCGAAGGTGACTGGGAGGCGGACCTGCCCGATCGGGACTGTGGAACCGTCGGTGACTCCGGAGAAGGGCTTGGTTGGCTGGAGCTGGTCATAGGGCACTTGGAGGCTGTTGAATGTTTCCACGGACAAGACATTGAGCCCTGCCCCTCCGTCGATGAGGGTCCTGGTGACCAGAACGTTGCTGATGACTGGGGAACAAAGCATTGGGAGGACTCCGGCTGTGGCCGCGCACTTGAGCTGGTCTGCTGAGCTGAACGTGATGGTTCAGGCCGACCACCTGAGGGGACGCGTTGCTTCGAGCTTGGGGAGAACTGCATTCACTTCGCGAGCAAACTGCTTGAAGATACGTTGAGAGGCTGGGGCTTGAGCTCCGCCCAGGATGCAGGCGATGGCGCGAGGCTCCTGGAAGCCCCTAGCCCCCTCGTCTTGGTGGCGGTCTTCATTCCTTCTTGGTTGAGGCGGCAACGGCGGCAGGCCTGGGTTGCCATGAGGGCGATCCTCACGAGGCTGGTCCCTCTAGTCCCCCTCGCGAGGCGGGTCACGCCAGCGGTCCTCGCAAGGTTGGTCACGCCAGCCTGGACGTGGGCCACGGTCTTCCCAGCGTCCCGGGTTCCTTCCTCCTCCTCGGTCGTAGCCCCGGTCAGCACGGTCAGGGCGTTGGCCGACTCTTCCTTCTCGCACGGCGCGGAGTTCTTGGCATTCATTGGTGTTGTGGGTGTGGAGGTCGTGGTACACACAGTACCGGCTGCCCCTGGAGGATTCAGGCAGATCCTTGCCCCGCTTGGTGTCCGGTTCTGCCGCGAGCACGGCAGCCCCCTTGCGCTTCACGTCCTTGGCCTTGGGCTTCTTCTCTTCTGGGTCTGCGGAAGGCAGCTCGAGGAGGGAGAGGCGTCCCTCCTTAGCTCTGGCGCACTTGGTCGCCAGGTTGAACAGCTCCAGGGAAGTGTAGAGGTCTTCATGCATCGCCAACTCCTCCTTCATCTTGACGTCGCGCACGCCATCGGAGAAGGCCGAAATGATGGCTTCTTCGGACACCCGGGGGATCTTGAGGCGCGCACTGTTGAAGCGCTGGATGTACTTTTGCAGGGTCTCCCCAGGTTGCTGCTTGATGCGGCGCATGTCGCTCACGGCGGGAGGCCGGTCGTGGGTACCTTGGAAGTTGGCGATGAAGCGAGTACGCATCTGGTCCCAGGAGGAGATCGTGCCTGGGGCCAGGTTCAGGAGCCAAGTGCGAGCACCTTCCTTCAGCGCCATGGGGAACCAGTTCGCCATGACCTTCTCGTCCCGGCTGGCAGCTTCGATTCCCAGCTCGTAGAGCTGGAGGAACTCTGTGGGATCAGTTGTGCCGTCATAGCGAGGAGGCAGGTCCGGCTTGAACTTGTCGGCCCATGCGACGGTACGCAGCTCGGGGGTGTAGGCGCGGCAGCCAGCGGTGGCCGTGGGAGGTTTTGGTTGAGGGAGAACTTGGCCTTGTGGGTCCCCTTGCGCTGCAGCTGGGAGCAGCGCGGGGTCTTGACGTGCCGGAGCTGGAGCGGGGTCTCGGCGAGCCGGGGCTGGGAGCGCCCGGGCGGCCTCTTGCGGTCGCGGGACTTCTTGGCAGCTCTGTTCTTGCTGGGCCGGCGCATGATGGAGCAGGTTCCGCCCAGGAGCTGCGCGCCTTGGGGCCATGGCATCTTCTTGGAAAGGAGGCGGCTGGAATGCCCCCGGGGCTTCATTGCCCATGCAGGGCGGAGTGCGGCGCAGCGGTGCGGAAGGCGCGGGAGAGCCCCCTGCGGCGCGGACGAGCTCGGCGACGCGGCCCAGCCACTCCTCGTAGACGTCGTCGACGGGGCGGTAGCGCAGGAGCTCGTTCGCCGCAATGAGCGCAGCTCAAGCCTCCAAGGGCGCGCGAAGCGCGTGCTACGAAGAACCGGCCGAGGTGAGCAACGGAGTGGCGGTGCGGCCATCCCGCCGTACGGACGGGTGCCGAGAGGATGCTTACTGCTCGTTCCCCGCCGGGCCGGTGGCGGCGTTGACGGCGGGCGACGGGGAACGACGAGGACGCCCACCGACGGGGGCCGTCTGGACGGCGCGGGAAGCGATGGCGGCCCGGCGCTCGGCGCGGGCCCGACGAGCGTCAGACATGGATGCGAAGGTCGGAGGAGAGCGGAGCAGTGGAAGACGGACTCCGGCGCACCCCTACCTGGCGCGCCAAATGTCGGATTCAGGGGTTCCGGCAGACCCTTAAGGTTCGAACTCTGGGGTGCGCGCAGAGATCATGCCCTCTACCTCTCCGTCTTGCAAGGATCTAAACTACTGTAAGAACAACACAAGGGACACAAGGTTTATACTAGTTCGGGCCAACATTGTGGTGTAATACCCTACTCCAGTGTGGTGGGTGGATTGCCTCTTGGGCTGATGAGGAAGAACAATACAAGGAAGAACAGCCTCGCGAGGGTCTATTCTTGGCTAGGGGATGAACTGCTAGGGGGAGTTCGATCGCCCTTCTCTCTCTCTCTCTCTCTCTCTCTAGATGCTGGATTCGATTCTAGCTCCCTTCAATCTCCCGATTCCCCTCCCCTACCCTGGGGGTGGCTAGTCCTATTTATAGGCAAAGGCCCTGGGCCTCTTCCCAAATATTGAGCGGGAAGGGCGCCAACAATTGGCCAATTTGAAGGGGAACATCTGGTACACTTATCCTGACTAAAGTTGGTCTTCGCCTGCCAAAGGCCCTGTGGTGACACCGTCCTGGGCTCCATGATGACCTCCTTCCCACCGTTGGACTGGTCTTGGTCTCGTTGCACCGAAATGGGTGCCTTTGCTTGATCCTCTCGCATGCGCTTGCCCCCTTTGCACCAAAGAGGAAAGGGAGACGCTGCGCGGGCTGGCGCCCGCCTGGCACCCTTGGTCGTCATGGCTTGCGTCATGGGCACCTCGTGAGGTACCCGCCTTGATCTCTCCGCCTCCTCGCGAGCCAGCCTAAGGAGCCCGTGCTTGAGGAAGCGTCGTGTCGTCCGCCTCGCGAGGCTTGGCCCCTCGCGAGGGTCTTGAGCCTTGTGCTGATGAAGATGGGCCACCCTGGGCCCCCATTTGAGCCACGCCGCAGGCCGCAGGCAGGCAAGTCTGGGGACCCCCATTCCCAGAACGCCGACAAAGAGCATTCGCCAAGTTCTTCGATTGTATGACATGGCTAGCCAAGATGGATTTAATGCCGATATTCACTTTATCAAAAGGCTCTAATGGGTTGGTTCTGAATCTTGCAAGCTGGGAATCAATGAGATGTGTAGGCATCTTTGTTGTACTTATTATTTGAATCTTATTTGTTTGTTCTGAATCTTGCAAGCTAGGAATCAATGAGATGTGTAGGCATCTTTGTTGTACTTATTATTTGGATCCTATTTGTTGGTTCTGAATCTTCCAAGCTGGGAATCAATGAGATGTGTAGGCATCTTTGTTGTACTTATTATTTGGATCTTATTTGTTGGTTCTGAATCTTGCAAGCTGGGAAACACGACATGATGATGCAGAGGACAACAACCATAACAAACAGTTCAAACTTGGTAGTATTATCTTTGTGAAAGTGTGACAAATGTGCTGATCGTGTGTGTTCTGAGAATAATAATTCTAATTGTCGTGCATGTTGATCCCGTGGCACTGATAGAACGAGCCAATGCATTGCTTGTTTTAAGTATAAATTTCTATTAAAGCTAATTAAATTTAAGTAAAGTGACCAATAACTCCTGTTATTATACCCGCTCTTGAACCAATGTGTGGCCGGAGTAGGTTTCTTAATGCAGGCGTTTGAATGCGCCGAGGGTGCATCTTCTGCCGGGCGTGCAGCCGACGAGGGAGGGGTAGTAACTGTTGTCGCCTGTACACACTCAGTTTACTGTTGAATCCAGTTCCCCAAGAGTTGAAAAATGAACTGCTGCCGCCGCCTACACACTCGTTCACTTGAAGAGACTCCAATGGCGATCTGAGGGGTGAGCCTGCTGGATATGGACTTCAGCAAGGAGTTCCCCTTTGAGTTCGCCGTGCAGTCCTATGGCTGCACCAAGTTGAATGTGATGTATACCAATGATCCAGACTCGGTGAAGCTCTGCCTCGCCAAGTTCAAGCAGTACCTACAGGACGAGAAAGCATAAGGTTGCAGGACTAGACCTTGTCCCACCCATTCGTCTCCTGACAGGGACCAGCGGATCGCCGTCGCCCAGGTATGTGTGCGGGACGAGGTTCTCATCTACCACTTCTGTAGGGCCATCAGAGGTTCTGGAGCATTCGCCCGTTTCATCGGCGGCGCCGACTGCACCTTCGCTACGGTGGAGAGAAGGAAGAACGCGACGATTCGATCATTTGGTGCAACAAGCTTGTCGACATCCAGAAGCAATACAAGATCATCAGCAACGGGCAGGAGAAGGATTCCGTGGTTGACCTCGCCGAGACCATCATCGACCCCTGATACGCCAACATGAAAGAAGACAACGATACCAAGGACCTGAACACGTGGGAGGTACCTCTGAATCTAGCCTACATAACCTACGCGGCCAAGGATGCATACGCATGCTACGACATGTACAGGCAAATCTTGGACTTGAGGGTGTGTCTGCTTCCTGTAACCGACGAGTACACGGACAGCCGCAGCATCATGATCAAGCATGCCAGGAAGGTCTAGATGTTGTACTTTATCTGTTTATAAGCACCTTTATCATTTGAGTGTTTCATGCATTAGCCTATGTGTCGTAATTATCTGTTTTGTCTGAAATATTTCTTTTAAGAACCCATTAACATGTTTGCTTTTTTAGTGGCTATTTGCTTTTGTATGTAACTAGTTCACTTGTCCGTTAAAAAAAAACTAGTTCACTCGGCTGCTGTGCTTTGAATCTCCTTCCTCCCAACATATTCCCCTCCTCAGGTGGACCCAGCAGGTCTTGTACACAGACATATGGGACCAACCACCTATCCATTTGTATTTCTTTATTTTGTTCAATCTTTCATCCTCTTCCTATACAGCGGCTGGCCATCATAGCCTACGGCGTTGGCCAGGCCATCCCTCTAATACCACACATTATCTGGAGGCGGCAGCTCCACCGGCCCACCCTGCACCCGAACAAGTCAACCCTCGTACTCCCCTCCGCCTGCGTCTTCCCCTGCTCCGGTTAGTTCGGTCCGAGGTCTCGACGTCATCCTCCGCCTTGGTGCTCTAGCCGTGGCGCCGCCGTCTGTCGTTCCCAACATGGTCAACAAAGCAAGAGGAATCAGGAGACAACTATTCGTCGAGAGGCTGACAGTCCCGGGCCCACCAGGTCCATGGCCTAGGTTTTGTTGTTTAACATGGGTAGCCCACGACATGTTTCAACTTTTTTTTGGATCCAGCAGGTATCAAGCGGCCTCTGGGCCTCCCAACCTAGCTTGTCTATAACATCAGCAGCCCAAGTTATGTTTGTTTTTTCAAGACGACGCACAGCTCAGTTCTATTTTCCTATAAGAATGCAAAACTGAACCTGTTTTCTATAAGAATGCAAAACTAAACCTATATTTATATCTTATTTTATTACATATATATAAATATATATTAGAAACAACATACGTTTCCGTTAAACCTGTCGTTCGTACAACCATTTTATAGACCTTCCCACTTCCTTTATTTTTTGTTTTCATTAATCCTATATCTGAATTTTCTCCCACTTTATTTTTCGATGTAAACTGAGTTTTCTCCCAGTACTTTTCCCTAGAACCAACTCAGCTGTCCCACGTCTAGCCTAAAAAAAATAATACCCCATGTACTATTAACTCATCAAATTAAAATGATATTTTATTTCGTAAGTTGAAAGTTCTTACAAAATAATAATAATAATAATAATTGTTTATATATAACTTGGCAAGTTAACTCCTAGTGATTGCGTACATAAGCTTGCAAAGATTTTACTGACCAATGCAGTAATAGACGTGCAATCATGTGTTTATGTTTTTATAACATTTCTCCGTCTAGCCCAACATGATATTTTCACCCAGCCTTGCGGATGTCGAGAAAAATGCAAATGGGCTTTAAATTCTACCATATATATAAACGGGCTGCATAGATGCTACATCATTGTTTCACCCAGCCCACCAAATGGACTAAAAAACAAATGGGCTAGCTGACATGTGGGCCAGTAGGTCGAAGCCTAAGAAGGCGTTGGATTTACATCCAACGGCCGACATTCTTCTTCAATCTCTCATCTTCACCCCCTAGCATTGCCGGGACCGCCTGCTCCAGCCTCCGTCTTCCAGCGGCATTGTTTTGCGCTCCTCAGCGAAACGCTGCCCCGCCGACGGCCAGGCCATCCCTCCACTCCGCACCTCCTGTTATTCTCTGCCGAGTGTAGGCCCACCCTGCACCCGAACCAGTCAAGTTTCCCACTCTTCTACATCTGCGACTCCACTTCCGCGTCTTCCCCATCTCCGGGTCATGCCAGTCTGGGGCCTTGCCGTCGTCCACCGCCTCGGTGCGCTCGGCGCGGCGTGGTCAATATACGAGAGTCATCGGAAGAGGACTATACGTGGAGAGCCTGACGGCTGGGACCCACGAGGTCCATGGTCGCACGCAAGGAAAGTTCCTCCTTATTACGCACTGTACGTGGACTGTACGTGAGAAGGGCTTCTATATTTCGCGAAAAAATGTTCCCCATGCTGACAGGTCGGACCCACTTGCTATATCTTCGCATGCAAGGAAGTGCCTCCTTATTACGCACAAAAAATGAATACCCCCTGCTAGCTGGGACCCACCATAGTGGGTGGCTGACTTGTGGGCCTACTAAGTTGGCGGGGATGGAGGCTTTGTCAACTTAGTCAATATGAACGATTCTAGCTCCAGTGACCGTACAATGTCCATCCAACGGCCATAGTGCTTCTTCAACCCCTGGTCTTCTTCCTCCAGCCGCCCAAAGCAGCGCCGATCGTGCCGCCTGCTACTGCCTCCCGTGGCCGGCTGTGCTGCCGCGGAGGCCTCATGGCCCCCATACTACTCCCACCTCTAGCCAGGCCATCCCTCCACTCACCCACACCTCCTGTTATTCTGCGGCGACGGCAGCCTCACACCGCAGCCGAACCAGTGAACCCTCATACTCCTCTCCGCGTGGGCATCCACTGCCGCATCTTCCCCGGCTCCGCGTCATCGCCTTCCTAGGCCTCGCCGTCGTCCATCGCCTTGGTGCTCTCGGCGCGTCGTGGTCAATGTGGTCAATGAACGACTTCCATCGGAAGAGTATTGTACATGGAGAGGCTGACAGCTGGGTCCATGGCCACAACCTAGTTTTTTTGTGATTTGCCAAGTAAGTCGCTTTGTCAGGCCTGTTGGGCTGCAAATCTTTCAAGACGAGGAGAGCTTCATTTGGCTAGCCAAGAAAATGGCCTATCAGTAATGAGAAATGGGTGGTACATTTTTTAAACACATAAAACCGGCAATTAGTTTCAAATTTCTTTTTTTCATTTCGAGATTTTAAATTGCATTGATTTTTATGCGTGGACAATTTGTTGGATTTTATATTGATATAGATTTATTTTTAAAATCAGTTTGAATGTGACTCGAGATTTCGAGATTAAAAACAGTTCAGACCGCACCGAAATATGCAAAAATTCGTACAATTTTTTAACCGTGGCCACAATATGGGCTGTAATGCTAACAAAAAGAATATGGGCTCCAAAAAAACCTAAAGAATTAGCAAATGGGATGTACATTATTAGAAATAATGGCAGATGGGTTGTATGTTGTTTTCCACAGACTTGAGGCTTTCCTAAAAAAAGGTTGACGCACAAGCAGTGACTGTTGGATGTCCATCCAACGTCCGCCGTGCTTCTTCAATCTCTGCTCTTCCTGCTCCAGCCGCTCAAACAAGCGCCAACGAGACTGCCTGCTCCCTCCTCCCTGCTACCTCTTGAGCACTGTGTTGGATTTCCCCGAAGAGGAGGGGATGATGCAGCAAAGTAGCATAAGTATTTCCCTCAGTTTTTGAGAACCAAGGTGTCAATCCAGTAGGAGGCTACGCTCAAGTCCCTCGTACCTGCACAAAACAATAGCTCAATGCAACCAACGCGATTAGGGTTGTCAATCCCTTCACGGTCACTTACAGGAGTGAGATCTGATAGAGATAATATTTTTGGTATTTTTGATATAGAGATGCAAAGTGAAAAGTAAAAAAGCAAAGCAAGATTAAAGTGATGGAGAATGATATGATGAGAATAGACCCGGGGGCCATAGGTTTCACTAGTGGCTTCTCTCCAGAGCATAAGTATTCTACGGTGGGTGAACAAATTACTGTTGAGCAATTAAAAGAATTGATTATAGTTATGAGAACATCTAGGTATGATCATGTATATAGGCATCACGTCCGAGACAAGTAGACCGACTCCTGCCTGCATCTACTACTATTACTCCACTCATCGACCGCTATCCAGCATGCATATAGAGTATTAAGTTAAAAACAGAGTAACGCCTTAAGCAAGATGACATGATGTAGAGGGATAGTTTCATGCAATATGATAAAAACCCCATCTTGTTATCCTCGATGGCAACAATACAATATGTGCCTTGCTGCCCCTTCTGTCACTGGGAAAGGACACCGCAAGATTGAACCCAAAGCTAAGCACTTCTCCCATGGCAAGAAAAACCAATCTAGTAGGCCAAACCAAACTGATAATTCGAAGAGACTTGCAAAGATAACCAATCATACATAAAATAATTCAGAGAAGATTCAAATAATATTCATAGATAGACTTGATCATAAACCCACAATTCATCGGTCTCAACAAACACACCGCAAAAAGAAGATTACATCGGATAGATCTCCTTGAGAGAGGGTAAGAACATTGTATTGAGATCCAAAGAGAGAGAAGAAGCCAACTAGCTAATAACTATGGACCCGAAGGTCTGAGGTGAACTACCCACACTTCATCGGAGGGGCTATGATGATGTAGAAGCCCTCCGTGATGATGGCCCTCTCCGGCGGAGCTCCGGAACAGGCCCCAAGATGGGATCTCGTGGATACAGAAAGTTGCGGCGGTGGAATTAGGTTTTTGGCTCCGTATCTGATCGTTTGGGGGTACGTAGGTATATATAGGAGGAAGGAGTACGTCGGTGGAGCAATAGGGGGCCCATGAGGCAGGGGGCGCGCCCTAGGAGGGGAGCATGCCCCCCACCCTCGTGACTGCCTCTCTCGTCCCTTGGAGTAGGGTACAAGTCTCTTGGATCACGTTCGGTGAGAAAATCACGTTCCCGGAGGTTTTATTCCGTTTGGACTCCGTTTGATATTTTGTTTCTCCAAAACTCTGAAATAGGCAAAAAATAGCAATTCTGGGTTGGGCCTCCGGTTAATGGGTTAGTCCCAAAAATAATATAAAAGTGGAAAATGAAGCCCAATATAGTCCAAAACAGTAGGTAATATAGCATGGAGCAATCAAAAATTATAGATACGTTGGAGACGTATCAGGCATCCCCAAGCTTAATTCCTGCTCGTCCTCGAGTAGGTAAATGATAAAAAGAGAATTTTTGATGCGGAGTGCTAGTTGGCATAATTTCAATGTAAATCTTCTTAATTGTGGTATGAATATTCAAATCCAAAAGATTCAAGACAAAAGTTTATGTTGACATAAAAATAATAATACTTCAAGCATACTAACAAAGCAATTATGTCTTCTCAAAATAACATGGCCAAAGAAAGTTATCCCTACAAAATCATATAGTCTGGCTATGCTCTATCTTCCCCACACAAAGTATTTAAATCATGCACAACCCCGATGACAAGCCAAGCAATTGTTTCATACTTTAACATTTTTAAAACTTTTTCAATATTCACGCAATACATGAGCATGAGCCATGGATATAGCACTATATGTGGAATAGAATGGTGGTTGTGGAGAAGACAAAAAGAGGGGAAGATAGTATCACATCAACTAGGCGTATCAACGGGCTATGGAGATGCCCATTAATAGATATCAATGTGAGTGAGTAGGGATTGCCATGCAACGGATGAACTAGAGCTATAAGTATATGAAAGCTCAACAAAAGAAACTAAGTGGGTGTGCATCCAACTTGCTTGCCACTTGCTTGCTCACAAAGACCTAGGGCAATTTGAGGAAGCCCATCATTGGAATATACAAGCCAAGTTCTATAATGAAAAATTCCCACTAGTAAATGGAAGTGATATCATAGGAGACTCTCTATCATGAAGATCATGGTGCTACTTTGAAGCACAAGTGTGGTAAAAGGATAGTAACATTGTCCCTTCTCTCTTTTTCTCTCATTTTTTATTTGGGCCTTTTCTTTTTTGTGGCCTCTTTTTTTTAATTTATTTTTATTTTTCGTCCGGAGTCTCATCCCGACTTCTGGGGGAATCATAGTCTCCATCATCCTTTCCTCACTTGGTACAATGCTCTAAAAATGATGATCATCACACTTTTATTTTTCTTACAACTCAACAATTACAACTCGATACTTAGAACAAAATATCACTCTATATGAATGCCTCCGGCGGTGTACCGGGATATGCAATGAATTAAGAGTGACATGTATGAAAGAATTATGAATGGTGGCTGTGCCACAAATATGATGTCAACTATATGATCATGCTAGCAATATGACAATGATGGAGCGTGTCATAATAAACGGAACGGTGGAAAGTTGCATGGCAATATATCTCGGAATGGCTATGGAAATGCCATGATAGGTAGGCATGGTGGCTGTTTTGAGGAAGGTATATGGTGGGTGTATGATACCGGCAAAAAGTGTGCGGTATTAGAGAGGCTAGCAATGGTGGAAGGATGGGAAAAAGTGCATATAATCCATGGACTCAACATTAGTCATAAAGAACTCATATACTTATTGCAAAAATTTAGAAGTTATCAAAGCAAAGTATTACGCACATGCTCCTAGGGGGATAGATTGGTAGGAAAATACCATCGCTCGTCCCCGACCGCCACTCATAAGGAAGACAATCAATAAATAAATCATGCTCCGACTTCATCACATAACGGTTCACCATCGTGCATGCTACGGGAATCACAAACTTCAACGCAAGTATTCTTTAAATTCACAACTACTCAACTAGCATGATTATAATATCACCATCTTCATATCTCAAAACAATTATCATGCTTCAATCTTTTCTTAGTATTCAACGCACTCAAAAGAAAGTTTCACAAATCTTGAATACCAAGCATATTATTATTAAGTAATTTACCATGCTATTAAGACTCTCAAAATGATCTAAGTGAAGCATGAGAGATCAATAGTTTCTTTAAAACAAATCCACCACCGTGCTCTAAAAGATCTAAGTGAAGCACATAGATCAAAATTATAACGCTCAAAAGATATAAGGGAAGCACATAGAGCAAAACTACATAGCTGAAAAGATATAAGTGAAGCACATAGAGTATTCTATCAAATTTTAATTCATATATGGCTCTCTCAAAAGGTGTGTACATCAAGGATGATTGTGGCACACTAACAAACAAATACACAAATAATACAACACGCTCCAAGCAAAACACATATCATGTGGTGAATAAAAATATAGCTCCAAGTAAAATTACCGATGGAAGTAGACGAAAGAGGGGATGCCTTCCGGGGCATCCCCAAGCTTTGACTTTTTGGTGTCCTTGGATTATCTTGGGGGTGCCATGGGCATCCCCAAGCTTAGGCTCTTGCCACTCCTTGTTCCATAATCCATCAAAAGAATTTACCCAAAACTTGAAAACTTCACAACACAAAACTCAATAGAAATCTCGTGAGTTCCGTTAGAGAAAGAAAACAAAAAACCACTTCAAGGTACTGTAATGAACTCATTCTTTATTTATATTTGTGTTAAACCTACTGTGTTCCAACTTCTCTATGGATTATAAACTATTTTACTAGCCATAGATTCATCAAAATAAGCAAACAACACACGAAAAACAGAATCCGTCAAAAACAGAACAGTCTGTAGGAATCTGTAGCTAACGCAAACTTCTGGAACTCCAACAAATCTACAAAATAGGACGACCTAGACAATTCGTTTATTGATCAGCAAAGGGTTGCAGTGCAAAAGAGGCTCTAAAACTTATGAAAAACCATTTTAAAAGAAATAAAGTTCAGGAAAAATAATTATATAAATAATTCCACTAATAAAAGAAATGTTTTTTCTTGAGAGGGTATACAAGTCCAACAATATATTTGGAAAGTTTTCACTTGGGGTAAAAACTCCACAATATCAAAGAAAAGAGTGGCTCTGAAATCAAAAGATAAATCCAAAAAAAATCCTGGCAAGATTTTAATAAACAAATCATGTTTAAATTTTTGGGGTCTTACAACACTACCCCCCTTAAGAAAAATCTCGTCCTTGAGATTTGCTAAGGACTATTTTAAAAATAACACTCCCATTAGCTGAAACCAAAAGTTTACTCATAGCACAAACTTAGGGTACAATGCATAAGTAGCAACACATAAATAAATGCTGGCATAACAACATAGCGGTGACACCTACAATGAAAACGGCAAATACACAGGGTCCTGACAAAACGTCTCTGGTACTGGGGCACACTCTTCTTCTATCAGGGGAAGCGGATTGACTAGTCGATGAATGCGTCTCTCCTGGTCGGGCCTCGGTGGTCTGCGGATGGCGATCTGAGGATTTAAATCAGCGAGGCTCTGGAGATAACCCATTACTCGCAGGGTCAGACGCTCTTAAGCGATGACATACTAGGCAAGGTTGGCCAGTACTGGGTCTCTCTCAATTCGTCCATCGGGAAAAGATGCTACTTCTCCGGGTGTTGCATGACTCGGGAAGTAGTAATACCCTCGTTCGCTGGCATAGGGTACCGTGAATCGAAGGCCAGCAAGCGCTTCGTACCCAACAGCTTCTATGGCCATCTGCGAAGTCGGCATAGATTTCCCCACGAAGGAGACTTCCGTTGGGTCTTGGTTTGGGTTTGCGGGAGGGATGTGCACCACTGCCCAATATTTCGAGGTGGATGGGGTGATTCTTGATTTGAGCAACTCGTACTGGGGTGGAAGGATAGAACTCATGGTACTGCAGGTGAAATCCCACAATATTTTAACAAAACTACCATGGGTGGCATCTAGGGTTCTCAGATAAATACTAGGGCTTGGCATGGCAAAGAAATGGCTGTGAGAGTTGTGCACAAGGTGAGGGATACTTGGTAAGGTCACGAGGTGGCCTTTTATATAGCATCTGGGCTGGGTCATTTATCACGGTGAGGGGCCACTAGTTTGTTAGTTCTGCCCTTATGGGGTTGGGTTCAATGCCACAGATACACATATCTCACAAAAGTGACGTATTATTGTGGGTGTCGTCGAGGTGGTTCTTGGAAGCTACGCCCGGAATAATAAAAAAATGCAATCGTGCGCCAACATACTTATGTATGGTTATTATTTAAAATAGGGGCGCACAAGCAGACAACATTTAATTATGGCGATACAAGATCACATAATTACATGGCGTGTACATACTACGACTCGGTACTACTCGAGTGACTTAGTCTACCACGTTTATATCTAAGCGGGCGTGCCTTGTGGACGCCGAGGCTTCTCCAAGGGCTTCACCATCGGGGTTTGCCGGAGGGGGTTGAGGAGCTGTAGGGTCGGGGTAGCGATGATGACCATCGCGGGGGTTGTTGGCCACGATCCCGTTGGAGCGTGTTCCCAAAAGGCGACGAAGCACTTCTGGGGACAACAAAGCACCTTGGTCGATGGTCGGGGCAGACCTCAGGGAGTCGATCGGTTGTCTGAACAGCACGACTGGGCTGTCGGCGTCGGGCTCATCTTCTCTTCTTGCCGGGGCTCGGCGGAACAGTTCTCCACGAGCTGCGATCAGATCAAGGGTGATTTGATCGAATAGTTCCTCTAATGCACTTACATAGCGCACCAGATGCAATAATGCAGGATCCATCTCGTGGTCTCCGTTGGTAACCTGGGGTGGCCTACCATACCCGTCACGGCTGGGGTAGTAGTAGAACGAGCGACAGTTAATTCTGGGCGACAAGTGCCGGAGTTGAACTATAGCTTCTCGAGCAGCTAGTTGGATGGCTTGTGGCTCAAAGGAAGTTGTCCTTCCGGTGAACCTGTAGGGGCGTTCTGGCGATAGACCCCTACCATAAACGTGCACAGTGGCCCAGAATTGACGGCTCTCACCGCTCATGGGCCCTTGGTACATAACATATTTTGGGGGCTCTTCTAATGCAAAGGCACGACGGGTGAGGTTTGCTAGCACGGTCACAAAAATTCCAAGGTTGGTTGTTGTGGTCTCGTTGTGAACAATGGGTCCTGGCATTTTAGCTCGGTTTGGGGTAGAGGTTGTGTTGTGCTGGGTTGAGGCTAGCGTGCCCTTTTTATAGAAAAAGGGGACGGAGTCTTCCTTCGCACGCTTGCGAATGGGACACTTTAGGTGTCGGTCACTGGCGCGTGATCGACAGGCTAGGCTGATAGGTTGGGCACTGACTGTCAAAAGGTGTCGGGGTCACTCTATGGCTATCTTATACGAGAAGCTTGGCCGGGGTTAGGTTAAGGTCTGGCGGGTTTGTTAACCTAGGTTTATTGGCCTGGCCAAGATAGGATTAGCCAATGGTCAGCCTGGCTCTGATACCAAGGTTGTTAGGACCGGATTTTCGGGATATTAATTTCCCAAAAAATGGCCCTTGTGCTCACCAGCCCCAGATTACTGTTAGCTGATCAGGCACCAACTTGATACAGAAACTCCAAGAAAAATACAAGATATTGTTGGGGAACGTTGCAGAAAATTAAAATTTGTCCTACGGTTTCACCAAGATCCATCTATGAGTTCATCTAAGCAACGAGTCATGGGAGAGAGATTGCATCTACATACCACTTTGTAGATCGCGAGCGGAAGCGTTCAAAGAACGGGGATGAGGTAGTCATACACGACGTGATCCAAATCACCGGAGATCCTAGCACCGAACGGACGGCACCTCCGCGTTCAACACACGTACGGTCAGCGTAACGTCTCCTTCTTCTTGATCCAGCAAGGCAAAGGAGAGGTTGGGGAAGATAGCTCCGGTAGCAGCACGACGACGTGGTGATGGTGGAGCTACAGTACTCCGGCAGGGCTTCACCGAGCTCTACGGAGGAGGAGGAGATGCTAGAGAGGGAGAGGGAGGCGCCAAAGAACAGGGGTGCATCTGCCCCCTCCCCCCCTTTATATAGGAGTGCCAAGGGGGGGTGCCGACCCTAGGAGATCCAATCTCCTTGGGGCGGCGGCCAAGGGGAGGTTTCCCTCCCCCCCAAGGCACCTAGGAGGTGCCTTCCCCTTGTGGGACTCCTTCCCTTTGAAACCCTAGGCGCATGGGCCTCTTGGGGCTGGTTCCCCTTGGCCCATGTAGGCCAAGGCGCACCCCCTAGAGCCCATGTGGCCCCCCGAGGCAGGTGGCCCCACCCGGTGGACCCCCGGGACCCTTCTGGTGGTCCCGGTACAATACCAGTGACCCCGAAACTTGTCCCGATGGCCAAAATAGCACTTCCTATATATAATTCTTTACCTCCGGACCAATCCGGAACTCCTCGTGACGTCCAGGATCTCATCCGGGACTCCGAACAACATTCGGGTTACTGCATATACATATCTTCACAACCCTAGCGTCACCGAACCTTAAGTGTGTAGACCCTACGGGTTCGGGAGACATGCAGACATGACCGAGACGGCTCTCGGCCAATAACCAACAGCGGGATCTGGATACCCATGTTGGCTCCCACATGCTCCACGATGATCTCATCGGATGAACCACGATGTCGAGGATTCAATTAATCCCGTATACGTTTCCCTTTGTCAATCGGTATTTTACTTGCCCGAGATTCGATCGTCGGTATCCCTATACCTCGTTCAATCTCGTTACTGGCAAGTCACTTTACTCGTACCGTAATGCATGATCCCGTGATCAAACACTTTGATCACATTGAGCTCATTATGATGATGCATTACCGAATGGGCCCGGTGATACCTCTCCGTCAAGCGGAGTGACAAATCCCAGTCTCGATCCGTGTCAACCCAACAGACACTTTCGGAGATACCCGTAGTATACCTTTATAGTCACCCAGTTACGTTGTGACGTTTGGCACACCCAAAGCACTCCTACGGTGTCCGGGAGTTACACGATCTCATGGTCTAAGGAAAGGATACTTAACATTGGAAAACTCTAGCAAACGAACTATGCGATCTTATGCTATGTTTAGGATTGGGTCTCGTCCATCACATCATTCTCATAATGATGTGATCTCGTTATCATTGACATCCAATGCCCATAGTCAGGAAACCATGACTATCTATTGATCAATGAGCTAGTCAACTAGAGGCTTACTAGGGACATGTTGTTGTCTGTTATTCACACATGTATTACGATTTCCGGATAACACAATTATAGCACGAATAAAGACAATTATCATGAACAAGGAAATATAATAATAATGCTTTTATTATTGCCTCTAGGGCATATTTCCAACAGATATGTAGTACAAGACCATTCTGGCCTATGAGTACAACAAATGGTTTCTAGTGGTTGATGGCGGAAGCGGTTTGCGGATCATCAGCGTCTATGGGACTCAATTTCCCACAGGAACAGCTAACCTGGATAACTCCTATCTTCACGAGGATGCTATCACCATTGCGTAGGTTCCGGGGTTGTCAACGCGACGCTCCTCTCCACGCAAGAAATCTAGCCAAGACAATAGCCAGGGACAAGCCAGTGAGTACTTTTGAATGTACCCGTAAACATTATGAACACGGGTATAATATAAACAATCATAATCATGCTCTGAAATATTCTATGATCACACGTCAGTCACAAAATAAACATCCATGATGCACGCAAGCATGTTATTCATATACAACATGAATATGCAATAAGGGAGTAGAAATAGAATGCACCGATCGAGTGTCTGAAGCGACGCCTCAAAAGGATAATAATATAAAGCATGCCTCAGTCGGGCGTCTGAGCGACGTCACATAAAGGGCTTATGAAGGAAATAAGAAGCAAACATGCCACAGTCGGGCGTATGTGCGACACCACATAAAGGGCTTATAAAGTAAATAAATAACAAGCTTGCCACAGTCGGGCGTCTCAGCGACGCCACATAAAGGGCTTATAAAGTAAATGAATAACAAGCATGCCACAGTCGGGCGTAAGTGCGACACCACATAAAGGGCTTATATGAGAGTAACCACCGTGAATATCCAGGAGGTAGAACTGTTCCAAGGATAATCAAAATTCAAATAATGTACATGGTTAGTCCACATTAATAATAATCATAATCATCATGTGTCACAAGTCATGATCCATGTTTTGGCTTAACAATCTTTCCTCCGAAGACCGACACTAAGACCGACACTTGACCCATCCCAGACTGTAGTCCTTAACCATGGAAATGGCTATTCAAATAGATATAATCTCTGCAGAGGGTGTACTCTTTAACCACGAGCAACGGATTCCTTTAGTCCATCGGGGCTAATTCCGTCTACGGTCTTTTAATTGAAAACACACCTGACTCGCACACACCAGCTTAACTTTACCGGTGTCTGGAATCACCCACGACACCCGTCAAGTGAAACTCTAAGTGGGGAGGCTACAACCTCGACTAGCATGGGATCACAAAATTTATAACACGCGCAAACTAGGGGAGCTACCCCTTCGGCTCCAACAGAAAACACCCATGCCCCCGGACCAGGTGGCATGCCTACCGGTTGCAGTCGGTATCTTCCACCATGGCCTCTCTGTACGGTGTGTGCTAGAAAGGGGCTGATAACTTACTGAATCGTACCCTACCTATGGCAGGGACAAGTGGTAGTACGAAACAAGTATGGGGGTTACCGGAACAAGACTCGATCTATGGTCGACTCCGGAGGTTTAAGTATTCCCTGCATGATTAGCATAACAAATATATTTCAACCGACAGAAAGAATCACCACCCATCATAACTCATCATGCCATACCGGACACAACCATCTCGACGAGGAACTAGAGATAAGCTCGTGTCTACCCAAGACAGAGACTTTCCCGGCTTCCTTCCGGTAGACATGAAAGGCATACGTGGGTGATTACTATCACAAGCATATCCATTTCCAACAGCAAATAATCTTCATTATGCACTCATGCGTATGATCATATCATCACAAAAAAATAACGAATGCTCCATGTCAAGGTGTTGTTGTAACCGTATCAAACAACACACAAAAAATATATTATGCCAGGGTTCAGAATGCTTGCCTTCAAGTTGTGGAGAGGCAGGGTGCATTCCAAAACTTTTGAAAGTTTTCTTTTCTCTCCATAATCATATTTTAAGAAAGTTTTGAATTAACACATAGTTTCAAAACAGTACAAAAGGTTGTTTTGGAAATTTTTCAAATAAATATGAAAATAAACTAGACAGAATTTGAGGAACAACAGAAAAAGAATCAAACCAAATGGACTTATATTTTAAAAGTTATAGCCAGTCAAAGTTTAGTCAAAACTCTGTTTTTAAATTAAAACAGAAAAGAAAACGTGTCGAATAGGAATACGTTTTCGAAATGGAGGAAACGTACTTCTGGGTTTACGCCTCCACTTAAACCAGCGCGGGCCGGCTCGGGGTCACTTTCAGTGGGGCCCAAGGCCCACTGGTCAGGTTTGACCAGTCGCCCGCGCCTCCTCCCTCCTCTGTCCGAGCGGTGGCGGGGCTCCGACGATCGCCGTTGACGAACCGCGGCTCCCCACGGGGTTCCGAGGGCAGGGATGGATCCGCCAATCCCAGGCGATCCTCCCAGTGGTTGCTAGGTTGGCGGGGGTGGAGGGAGTCGCCGGCGGCAAGCTCTGCGGCGGAGGTGGCTTCGGGAGGATTTGGGGGTTTGGGCTACAGTGGTTCCCGGCCGAAGCTGAGAGGTTGGGAGGCTCCGCAAGATCGAGGGGAAGAAGATGGTGGCACTGGATGGACTGGGGGGGGCTTAGCTCGCGACGCACGGCACCGGAGTGTGGCGGCGACCGAACTGGCCGGAGACGAGGAAGAAGACCTCCTCCCGTCGATCAATGGCTGTGGGGGTTTAAGAGGGATCGCTTGAGGTCGCCCGAGGGACCGGACGGGCTCGGGGGCCCCTATTTATAGCGGTCGAGGTCGGTTCCGCGGCGGCCGGGGATAAGATCGTCGGCGAACCGCCGTTCTGTAGCCAGGGGCGCGTGGCGGCGACGGGCGCTAGCGGACATGCTCGAGGATAAGCTCGGGCTGTTCCAGGGGCAGCTGGCGCATGGCTGTGGCTCGGGCGGCACCGTCCATGGCAGTAGCCTGCTGCGGCCCGTCCACTAGCCGCCATGGCCGACCTGACGGCGGCGCTGCGGGGCTCCAGGGGTGGCCTGGATGGGTCTGATTAGTGGATGAGGACGGGTGTGGCTCTGCAGGTGAGCAAAGGCCAGGGGCCAGACGCGGCGACTCGGGCGCACGCACGTGCAAAACGCGCGCTCTGGCCGCGCCCAGAGCACGCACGCCAAGTGCTCGACGTAATGCCATCGTGTGCTAGAGGGCTTGAGCTAGGCTGGTAGTTAACAGGTCTGGGTTAGGGGTGGCTAGGAGCTTAGTGGACAAGTTTGTTGTGTCAGAGGATCAAGTTCACAATGCAAACTAAAAATCATGTCAAATCTAGCTATGCACACAAAGTGCTCGACAGAATGTCATGGGCCTTTAGGCGTCTCTTCTGGTGGCCAAACTCTCCAGATCAGAGCCTCTTTAGATGTAGGTGATGGTGGCAAGGTTAGTTTGGCAAGAACAGAAACTTGTTAGTGCAAGTTTTCAAGAAAACCAATTCTGGACAGAAAGTAAAGGGCATCATTGCATGGACCAAACATACTCCAATGTGTCCACTCTCCTGGACTTAAAGGTTCTGTAGGGTGGTCTATAAGCAGGAAAAAGAATCATGGGTAAAAGGGCAAGTTAAAATATGGTTGCAGTACAAATCACCAGGCTGAACCAGAATGAAGATGAGGATGATTTACTCAGATTTCTCAAAGAACATCAATGGGTTTTTGCATAAAGTTGAATTATATACTACTACTAACATCCCATAATTTTGGTGGAAGCTTTAAAGAAATATTTAAATAGGTTGTAGTGCAATTTTACCAACTGGACCAGATTTGAAAACTTGGGGTAGGGCTCAAAATTTCCAAATGACCAAAGAGATTTTTGCATAAAAGTGATGTGGAAACATCACATGACATCCCCAAATTTTGGTTGGAATTTTAAATAAATTTATCAAAGGGTTGCAGTGCAAAAGAGGCTCTAAAACTTATGAAAAACCATTTTAAAGAAATAAAGTTCAGGAAAAATAATTATATAAATAATTCCACTGATAAAAGAAATGTTTTTCTTGAGAGGGTATACAAGTCCAACAACATATTTGGAAAGTTTTCACTTGGGGTAAAAACTCCACAATAACAAAGAAAAGAGTGGTTCTGAAATCAAAAGATAAATCCAAAAAAATTCCTAGCAAGGTTTTAATAAACAAATCATGTTCAAATTTTAGGGGTGTTACAACACTACCCCCCTTAAGAAAAATCTCGTCCTCAAGATTTGCTAAGGACTATTTTAAAAATAACACTCCCATTAGCTGAAACCAAAAGTTTACTCATAGCACAAACTTAGGGTACAACGCATAAGTTGCAACACATAAATAAATGTTGGGATAACAACATAGCGGTGACGCCTACAATGAAAACGGCAAATAGACAGGGTCCTGAGAAAATGTCTCTGGTACTGGGGCACACTCTTCTTCTATCGGGGGAAGCGGATTGACTAGTCGATGAATGCGTCTCTCCTAGTCGGGCCTCAGTGGCCTGCCGATGGCGATCTGAGGATTTAAATCAGCGAAGCTCTGGAGATAACCCATTACTCGCTGGGTCAGACGCTCTTGAGCGATGACATACTAGGCAAGGTTGGCCAGTACTGGGTCTCTCTCAATTCGTCCACCGGGAAAGATGCTACTTCTCCGGGTGCTGCATGACTCGGGAAGTAGTAATACCCTCGTTCGCTGGCATAGGGCACCGCGAATCGAAGGCGAGCAAGCGCTTCATACGCAGCAGCTTCTATGGCCATCTGCGGAGTCGGCATAGATTTCCCCACGAAGGAGACTTCCGTTGGGTCTTGGTTTGGGTTTTGTCGGGGGGAATCGGCTTCCTCGAACACCTATGGGGACCAAGCCCGTTACTGGTTCGGCGGGGGGCAGAGGTTGCACAAAGAGCGGATCGAGGCGGTGCACACAAGGGATTTTACCCAGCTTCCGGCCGCAAGGATGCGTAAAACCCTACTGCTGCTTTGTGGATTGTATTGTGTTCTTGCTCGGAGCGCGCGGTGCTACAGTACACTCGAGCCGCTGGCGAGACCGGGCGTGGCGATGGGTGTCCTCCTCCTCCTACGTGCGCATGGGGCCTCCTTTTATATGCTCAAGGGGTTACCCACAGGTGGCAGCGCAGGTGGGGGCAAAAATGGGAGAATGCTGTAGTGGGTACAACTGCCTGTACAGTGGCTATACAGTGCTATCATACCTAACTCTGACGGCGGGGGACAAGGGCATTAAATGCCCGTCCGCGTCGCCCAGACGGTGCAGGGAAGTGGACCGTCAGGAGCGCCACCGTTTGCCACGATGGCTACTCTGTCAGCTTCGCTTCGCCACCGCATGCCCCTGGCTACACAACCTCCCGCCACGTGCGCCTGGAATGCCCCTAGAGCGACACGTTGGTGGGTGAGCTGGAGCGCAGGCACGGGGTGGTAACTTGCTGCGGCAAACGCCTTGCCGCGGTGGATGTCTTGTCGCGCCCGGGAGCTTGTCGCTCACCGGGCCTTGCCAGAGCGCATGACGCGCCATGGCAAGGTCCTTGTCGTGCCGTGGTTGGCCTTCCCGGCAAGATCCTCTTGCCGGGGTCTTGTGCTTCGAGCGGTCGTCCCGGCAAGCTCCTCTTGCCGGGGCCTTGCTCTCTTCGGGTGGCCTTCCCGGCAGGCTCCTCCTGCCGGGGCCTTGGTTCAAATACTTTGTTCTTGGATGGCCCAAAAAGGGACCGCGGAGAGTCTTGGTGATCGCCTGGCAAGCCTTGCCACGGGGTGCTACGACTGCCCGTGCACAGGTTCGGGATACTAAGGTACCCCTACTTAAGTACACCGACAGGAGCCCCCGGGCCTGTGCCATACACGGTGCCGAGCGCTGTTGGGCCAGGCCCAAAACAGTGCACGGGCACGTGCGGCCTGGGTCACGCTGCATCTGCTTCTGCGTCCACCACGTCCTCCCCGAATGGCACGCGTCGAACGCGGCATCGTGGGGAGAGGCGTGCGTGACGTGGGCGGCGTGCGCGGGGCCGAAACCCGCAGGCATGCGTCACGTCGCCATAAAGGGGGGACGGTTCGCGCTAGCTCCATAAGTGGAGGGAGGCATGGAGGCGTGGCTTGTTCGCTGGACGGGGCCGAGGCACGGTTTCCGAGGCACCCGTTCCCCACGATCACGGGGTGGGGAGAGGTCGCCTCATCCGTCGCCTCGGTCCTGTGCGTCAGCCACGCGGCTTCCATGCACCCGGGGTTGCGGACGGTGGAGGCAGGGAACCGGGCCGTCGCGGGTCGGGGCAGCAGGTCGGCCCCAGTCGCCTGGCCTCCCCGCGTCTTGATTGGGTGAGCGGGGCGGTCGAGCCCCCACCCTGCTCCTTTATAAAGAGCAAGAGGGGGCGACGGGAACCCACACTCCTCCATTCCTTCTCCTCTTCATCCTCTGACCCCCTCTCTCCATTAGCCATGGAGAAAGGGAATCCGGGTCCTTCATTGGTGGCGGCGAGGGTTGCCGCCAGGCAGCGCGCCCCTCCTCCCCTTGCACCCGCGATGGCGGAGCCAGCCGTAAGGGGAAGGGGGAGGGGCGAGGCCGTAGACGAGGGCGTGGACGAGGCCGCGGCGCTCAGGGAAGAGGCGGGCGGGGCGACGCGCCGGCCTCGCCTCCGCCAGCGGCCCCTCTTCCCATGGCGGTTCATCTCGGGGACGATCCTTGCGAGTTCTTCGTCAGGCTGCGACGGGCGCCTCGCCGCCGCCTCCGCCTCCCGGCTCCCTTCGCGAGCGTGATGGAGATGGAGCAGCCCGAGACGCTAAGGCTGCGCATGAAGGGCTACGGGATCAGCGGCACGCGGGTCCACGTCGAGTTCCCAGCCCCCGGCGTAGTGTATCTTGGCCGAGGGTGGAAGACATTCGCCCGTATCCACACCTTGACGGAGGGGTTCACCCTCCATTTCAAGTTGATGGAGGGCGATCTCCTCTCCGTCAAGGCCTTCGGGGACTTCGGGACCCGGGCCCGATGCTGCGTGGATAGCTCCTCCGACAGCGAAAGCTCCTCCTCGAGCGAGAGTGACGAGGAGGGGAGCGACAGCAACGACGAGGGCAGCGGTCGTCGGGATGACGGGTCCGACTAGGCGCCGGTCGCAGCTCCGTGTGGCACCGGCGACCCCATCATCCGGGTTGCCGGCTCCTTGAGCTTCTCGGGGTCGTCTTCCCGGGCGGCTGGAGTGGCGAGGCTGCGGAAGAGGAGGAGGACTGGCGGCAAGGCCGTCAACTCGGAGTACGAGGGCTAGGTGCCCCCGACAGCGTGTTGACGTCCCGCTGCCTCATCTTCGAGCTCCATCTCCGGCGCCACCGCCATCATCCAGCCTCCGGAGCCCCCGGGGCTTTCTGTTGGTGTCTTCTGCCACCCGTAGCTCGCCTAGGCGCCCCTTTTGCCCTTTTCGCCTCCTTGTCCTACCTCCTGAGGAGAGAGACAAGAAAGGGATTACGGGCATCTTATCTTTTTATTAATCTGTAAGCCCTCGGGCCTTAGCTGTGTTTAAAACTTGTAATCCCATCTTTTCATGTTTTTCATTCTCTCTGAACTGTACCTGAGCGGAATGTTTTTAATGAAAAGGGGATGTTTGCCGGGGCACTTGTCCCGTGGGTAAAACCCACGCCAAGGAACGAATCCTTTATATCATTAAGATAGACATTCCTTTGCCCGGCAACAGGCCCTGCCGTCTTCCCGCGCCACTCGACCTCTCTCACGCCTTTGGCGGAGGAAGGGATGAAGCGAGTTCGGTCCCCTCATTCCGCCCCTTTGCCGCCGCGACTACTACCAAAACGGGCCCCAGGAACGCGCTCTGGGGCCTGCCGTTAAGGGAGCACGGTAGCTTTTAGGAGGGAACAAGGTTTTCGTATTCCACGGTCCATAAGAGAATGCATGACAGGGGATGCGAAAACTTATCTGGGATTGCAGCCCCCGGCAACTTTGGCTTGCCGCGGGCGAATCTTTGTACTTGCAGCCCCCGGCAATACTGGCTTGCCGGGGACCAGATGCTGGCCCGCCCTTCTTCTCTTCTTCGCCCTTAAGCGGTCTGGCCAGGATGTACAAAACCCTGCGAACCAAAGGAAACGAAGGAACAGGAAAAAGGATGCAGACTCGACCTCTAAGCTAGGGGTTAGCAGCTGTTAGGCACTATCAACCCTAACCAAGGACGAGACTCGACTCAGCATGCATGCTAAAACTTAGGGCGTCAGCGCTTCATTTCTGCTGGTCAGGGTCTGCGCCTGGCTTTGTACAAAGGATTACATGCAACTCCGGCAAGACTTGTACAAAAGGTTGGTTGTCGGGCGGGGCCCGACAACCGCGCCTTATGGGTAAAACTTACGAAGATGCTCAATATTCCAGGAGTTGCTCACCGGAGTGCCATCTTCGGTCTCGAGGCGGACAGCGCCGGGCCTCGTGACTCGTCTCACCCGGTAAGGGCCTTCCCACTTCGGCGTCAACTTGTTATGATTCTTGGCGGACGGGGCGCGCCAAAGAACAAGGTCGCCTTCCTCGAAGCTTCTGGCTTTAACTTTGCGGCTATGGTAGCAACGCAAAGCTTGCTGGTAGCGAGAGGCTCCCACAGCAGCCTGAAGACGATCTTCCTCAAGGAGCAGCGCGTCATCTTCACGCAGCCGCTCTTGCTCAAGCTCATCATAAGCGAGCACTCGAGGTGACCCGTATACGAGTTCCGTGGGGGTAACTGCTTCTGCTCCATAGACTAGAGCAAATGGTGTCTGGCCAGTGGCTCGATTTGGCGTCGTTCTGATCGACCAAAGATCCACCGGCCGCTCCTCGATCCAGTTTCTTCCGCACTTGTGCAGCCTGTCAAAAGTTCTGGTCTTGAGCCCGCGTAGTACTTCGGTGTTGGCCCTTTCAGCTTGACTGTTGCTCCTGGGATGAGCAACAGAAGCGAAGCAGACCTTGGCGCCGAGATCTTGGACGTATTGCATGAAGGCGCGGCTCGTGAATTGTGTACCGTTGTCGGTGATGATCCTGTTGGGGATCCCGAAGCGGCAGACAATCGACCTGAAGAACTTGATGGCTGACTGTGTTGTCACCTTCCTCACTGGTTCCACTTCCGTCCACTTTGTGAACTTGTCGATTGCGACGTACAAGTACTCAAAGCCCCCGACAGCTCAGGGGAAGGGGTCGAGGATGTCGAGCCCCCAGACCGAAAATGGCCAGGATAAAGGGATCGTCTGGAGAGCTTGAGCTGGCTGGTGTATCTGCTTGGAATGGAACTGGCACGCTTCACACTTGGTTACTTGTGCAGTTGCATCCTGGAGGGCTGTCGGCCAGAAGAAACCTTGCCGGAATGCTTTGCCGGCAAGTGCTCTTGCGCCAATGTGGTGACCACATATGCCTCCATGTATCTCTGCCAACAGCTGCTGTCCGTCTTCCCGGGAAATACACTTCAATTTCACACCGTTGCGCCCTCTTCTGTACAGTGTGTTGTCGACGAACTGGTACATACTCGAGCGCCGGGCTACTCTTTCCGCTTCTTCTTGTTCTTCGGGAAGTTCTCCGTGCTGGAGGAAATGGACAGTCTGCTGCGCCCATGCTGGAGCCTGCGGCTCGACAACAAGGACTGAAGGCACTTCTGCTGCTGCGGGAATGTCCGCTTCTACGACGAGGATCTGGGGCTCGGCCGGAGCTTGACGTTCCCCGGCAAGCTTGCCGGAACAAAACTTGTCGGGAGCGCCTGCTTCTACGGAACAAACCCTGGGGTTTTTCGGAGCATACGGTTCCTCGGCGCTCTTGGCGTTGATCTTGGGGACCTTCTTTGCGGCGGCTCCGGGGAGCTCTGCCGGAAGATAGTCGCCGGAGACCAACTTCCTCTTCTTACTCTGTCTGGTTGATGGCGTTACGGATGGCTGAGTCAGCTTGAGCACAAAGGTCCCTGGTTCCACAAGTAACTTAAATGCTGCGCACTTTGACAGGCCGTCAGCGATGTCATTCTCAGCTCTTGGAATGTGTTCCATTTGCAGGCCGTCAAAGTGCTCTTCCAGCTTCCTCACTTCATCAACGTACGCTTCCATCAACGGACTCTGGTAATCCTTGTTCACTTGGCGGACGATAAGCTGCGAGTCACCCCTGACAATGAGCTTCTTGATCCCAAGTTCTGCCGCGATCCTGAGACCGGCAAGCAAACCTTCATACTCTGCAGTATTGTTGGTTGCTTGTTCCTTGGGGAAGTGCATCTGGACTACGTACTTGAGGTGCTCTCCGGTGGGCGTGACAAGTAACGCGCCAGCACCGGCGCCCTGCAGCGAGAAGGCACCATCAAAGTACATCAGCCACTCTTTGCTTGCTTCTTTGGCGGGGATGCTCGTCTCTGGGATATCTTCGTCCGGTGTCGGTGTCCACTCTGCTATGAACTCCGCCAATGCTCTGCTTTGGATAGTCGAGGTGCTCTCGAACTGGAGACCGAAGCTCGACAGTTCTAGTGCCCACTCGACAATCCTGCCTGTTGCTTCTGGATTCTGCAGTATCCTCTTCAGTGGAAAGCGGGTGACAACCGTAATCTCGTGTGCTTGGAAGTAATGGCGCATCTTTCTCGAGGCCATGAGGAGGCCGAAAAGCAATTTCTGCACACCAGAGTACCTTGACCTAGCCCCCTGCAAAAGGGAGCTGACAAAGTAAACTGGGCGCTGCACCATTTTCTGCTTCCGCACCTCCACTTGCTCCTGCGCAGATTCATCCTTGTCGGGGCCAGAGCTTGTCGGGGAAGCCCCCTGCTTGTCGCTGGACGTGCTTGCCGCGGTCGCTGGCTCATCATCTGCCTCCCTCTCCGCTACTAACGCAGCACTAACCACTTGATTGGTTGCCGCCAGGTATAGCAGCAACTTCTCTTGTGGTTTAGGCGCGACAAGTATTGGAGCAGAGGACAGGTACTTCTTCAGGTCCTGCAGCGCAGCCTCCGCTTCCGGAGTCCATTTTACTAGACCCGCCTTTTTCAAAATTTTGAAAAATGGCAGGGCGCGTTCTGCAGACTTGGAAATAAACCTGCTGATAGCCGCGACGTAGCCGGCAAGCCTTCGTACGTCCTTGACACGGGTTGGTGCTTCAATCTGCTCGATGGCCTTGATCTTGTCTGGTTTAGCTTCTATTCCTCGCTGAGACACGAAGAACCCAAGAAGCTTGCCGGAAGGGACTCCGAACACGCACTTCTCGGGGTTGAGCTTGAGGCTGATCCTGCGCAGGTTCGCAAAGGTCTCTTCTAAGTCTTGAATCAGGGTTGCCCTGTCTCTGCTCTTGACCACTATGTCATCCATGTAGGCCTCCACATTCCTGTGGATTTGTGGCTCAAAAGCAGTGTGGACAACCCTCGCAAATGTCGAACCGGCTTTCTTCAGTCCGAAAGGCATCCGTACGAAACAGTACGTGCCACATGGAGTGATGAACGCGGTCTTCTCTTCGTCTTCTTCAGCCATGAAGATCTGATGATATCCAGAGTAGGCGTCAAGAAATGAAAGCAGGTCACATCCGGCCGTGGAGTCAACAATCTGGTCAATGCGCGGCAAGGGAAAGGGATCTTTGGGGCAAGCTTTGTTAACATCAGTGAAGTCGATGCAAAGCCTCCATTTCCCATTTGCTTTGCGCACGACAACAGGATTGGCCAACCACGTCGGATGGAGCACACCTCTGACGAGGCCTGCCGCTTCCAACTTCTTGATCTCTTCTGCGATGAACTCTTGGCGCTCCACTGCTTGCTTCCTGACTCTCTGCTTGACGGGCCGCGTGTGAGGACAGACGGCGAGGTGGTGCTCAATCACTTTCCTGGGAACGCCGGGGATGTCAGATGGTTGCCAGGCAAACACATCGACATTCGCCCGCAGGAAAGTAACGAGCGCGCTTTCCTATTTGGGGTCGAGCGTGGCACTGATGGTGAAGGTACCACCAGTGCCGTCCTCCTTGGCGGGCACCTTCTTGGTCGTTGGCGGAGCTGCCATTGTCTTCTTACTCTTGCCGGTGGAGCTCGATGGCGCATCCTCGACGGTAGCGCAGCACTCTGAAGAGGTGCGCTTGCCGGAGTGGGCGCCAGAGCACTTGCAGGGCTTGGTCCTCTTCTTTCCTCCGGGAGCTTCAGCGGCAAGTGGCTTGTGATCCGCTGCGGCTGCTGCTTCCCGGTAGATCTTGTCGGCACAAATAAGGGCATCCTTCTTGTCGCCGGGGACAGATATGACGCTTATCGGGCCTGGCATCTTGAGCATGTTGTAGGCGTAGTGAGAGGCCGCCATGAACTTGGCGAGCGCTGGACGGCCGAGAATTCCATTGTAGGGCAATGGAAAATCGACAACGTCAAAAGTGATCCTCTCTGTCCTGAAGTTCAGCTCGCTGCCAAATGTTACTGGCAACGTTATCTTCCCCTTCAGCTTGCTCCTTCCCGGGTTGATTCCTTGGAACGTGCCGGTCTCTTCGAGCTCGCTGTCGGGGACTTGGAGTTTCCGGAGCACAGCGGAGGAGATCAGGTTCAAGCCGGCCCCGCCGTCAACTAGCATCTTAGTGACCTTGAGGTTGCGGACTGTTGGTGAGACCAACATCGGCAAGCACCCGATCGCAGTTGTGCGATCAGGGTGGTCCTCAATATCAAAGATGATAGGCGTGCCGGACCATTTCAGAGGCTTGCGCGACTCGACGGGTGGTTCCGCTGCATTGACTTCCCGCGCCCAGTGCTTGAGCTGGCGGTGAGAAGTATGCAGGGAGGCACCGCCGTCCACGCACAAGACCTCTGTGGCTTTCTGAAACTCCTTCTCACTGGTCTCGACGTCATCCATGTCTTCGTCTTCGTCGTCGTCTTCATTCTTGTCGCGGCCGCGGGGAGGTCGGTCCGCTTGCCGCTGCTTGTCCTTGTCGCAGCGTCCTCCCTGGCCGGGGCGCTTCGTGCCTGATCCTCCGCCACCTCCCCGGGCTCTCTCCTTGTCGCGCCGCTCGTACTCGGCCTTTTGCAGCTCGACGAGCCGCTCGACCTGCTAGCAGCTCTGGAGGTCATGGCCCTTCGTGCGGTGGATCTTGCAGTACTGTTTGCTGGTGCCGTCCCGCTTGTCGGCGGCCGCCACGGCCTAGCAGTGGACACATCCGGCAATCTCCTTGCCAGAGCTACCAGCCTGGGCCTTTTTGGCGGCGCCTTCATCGCCGGACTGCTCAACAACCAGTACTTCTTGGCTCTTTTTCTTCCTGTTGCTCCGCCGTTGGATGATAGTCTAGGAGCAGTTAAGCTCGCGCCAGAGCTTCTGCTGGAGTGGCGGGCAGCGGTGGCGAACGACGCGTGGAGCGGGATGTGCTCGAACTTCTAACTACGTTAGAAGGAGAAACACCCGTACCAGGCAGCCGCGCCACGCTCGCGCCAGCACGTTGGTATGAGTGCTAGCCTTGAGCGCCCTGGGATCCGCCGGCTCGATTTGGGTCCAGCGAGCGTATGGTACCGTGGGCGCCAAGACGCTGCTGGTCCCGTGCCTCCTGAGAGGGGTGCGGTGCATGTTCGGATGCCGTGGCGCCATGAGCTGGCTCGACGACGCCCGTCCCGCCGCCGGTGCCGTCCCCACCACCCGTTTGCTCCAAGGGCGGCGGGTTCGACGCGGACGGACCGGCCACCTCCGGAGCCTTCTTCTTCGGTGGCATGTCGATGAAGGTGAAGGAGATCTAGCTGGTGCAGGCGCCGGACCAGGTTCGCACAACTTCGACGCCCCCTACCTGGCGCGCCAAAGATGTCGAGGGGAATCAGCTTCCTCGAACACCTATGGGGACCGAGCCCCTTACTGGTTCGGCGGGGGGCGGAGGTTGCACAAAGAGCGGATCGAGGCGGTGCACACAAGGGATTTTACCCAGCTTCGGTCCGCAAGGATGCGTAAAACCCTACTGCTGCTTTGTGGATTGTATTGTGTTCTTGCTCGGAGCGCGCGGTGCTACAGTACACTCGAGCCGCTGGCGAGACCGGGCGTGGCGATGGGTGTCCTCCTCCTCCTACGTGCGCATGGGGCCTCCTTTTATATGCTCAAGGGGTTACCCATAGGTGGTAGCGCAGGTGGGGGCAAAAATGGGAGAATGCTGTAGTGGGTACAGCTGCCTGTACAGTGGCTGTACAGTGCTATCATACCTAACTCTGACGGCGGGGGACAAGTGCATTAAATGCCCGTCCGCATCGCCCAGACGGTGCAGGGAAGTGGACCGTCAGGAGCGCCACCGTTTGCCACGATGGCTACTCTGTCAGCTTCGCTTCGCCACCGCATGCCCCTAGCTACACAACCTCCCGCCATGTGCGCCTGGAATGCCCCTAGACCGACACGTTGGTGGGTGAGCTGGAGCGCAGGCACGGGGTGGTAACTTGCCGCGGCAAACGCCTTGCCGCGGTGGATGTCTTGTCGCGCCCGGGAGCTTGTCGCTCACCGGGCCTTGCCGGAGCGCGGGACGCGCCGTGGCAAGGTCCTTGTCGTGCCGTGGTTGGCCTTCCCGGCAAGCTCCTCTTGTCGAGGTCTTGTGCTTCGAGCGGTCGTCCCGGCAAGCTCCTCTTGCCGGGGCCTTGCTCTCTTCGAGTGGCCTTCCCGGCCGGCTCCTCCTGCCGGGGCCTTGGTTCAAATACTTTGTTCTTGGATGGCCCAAAAAGGGACCGCGGAGAGTCTTGGTGATCGCCTGGCAAGCCTTGCCACGGGGTGCTACGACTGCCCGTGCACAGGTTCGGGATACTAAGGTACCCCTACTTTATTACACCGACAGGTTTGCGGGAGGGATGTGCACCACTGCCCAATATTTCGAGGTGGATGGGGTGATCCTTGATTTGAGCAACTCGTACTGGGGTGGAAGGATAGAACTCATGGTACTGCAGGTGAAATCCCACAATATTTTAACAAAACTACCTGGGGTGGCATCTGGGGTTCTCAGATAAATACTAGGGCTTGGCATGGCAAAGAAATGGCTGTGAGAGTTGTGCACAAGGTGAGGGATACTTGGTAAGGTCATGAGGTGGCCTTTTATATAGCATCTGGGCTGGGTCATTTATCACGATGAGGGGCCACTAGTTTGTCAGTTCTGCCATTATGGTGTTGGGGTCAATGCCACAGATACACATGTCTCACAAAAGTGACGTATTATTGTGGGTGTCGTCGGGGTGGTTCTTGGAAGCTACGCCCGGAATAATAAAAAATGCAATCATGTGCCAACATACTTATGTATGGTTATTATTTAAAATAGGGGCGCACAAGCAGACAACATTTAATTATGGCGATACAAGATCACATAATTATAGGGCGTGTACATACTACGACTCGGTACTACTCGAGTGACTTCGTCTACCTCGTTTATATCTAAGCGCGCGTGCCTTGTGGACGCCGAGGCTTCTCCAAGGGCTTCACCGTCGGGGTTTGCC
This sequence comes from Aegilops umbellulata, assembly GCA_032464435.1. Taxonomy (NCBI): domain Eukaryota; kingdom Viridiplantae; phylum Streptophyta; class Magnoliopsida; order Poales; family Poaceae; genus Aegilops; species Aegilops umbellulata. The sequence continues at coordinate 363,614,809 of CP136054.1, read as the reverse complement.
GGAGGGGGTTGAGGAGCTGCAGGGTCGGGATAGCGATGATGACCATCACGGGGGTTGTCGTGGTTTTGTCACGGCAGATGTCCTGGCCAAAGGACTTAGTCGTGGAGCCATCGCAACGGGTTAACTCGAAGGGGTTAAAGCGGACACAGGGACACCGAAGGTTTATACTAGTTCGGCCCCTTCGGTGAAGGTAAAAAGCCTACGTCTAGTTGTGATGGAACTGATGGGGTTTCGATGACTAGGGAGCAAACAAGCTTCGCCTAAGCCTCGAGTTGTGGTTGTCTGTCCTTGAACCGCTGTCGGGTCATCCCCTTATATACACGGGTGACGCCCGTCGGTTCACAGAGTCCCAATCTCCGGTTCATATTCGTACCCGGGTTGGTCTCTCCTTATTCCTAACTTATAATACAAGTTTACATACAAGGCCGGTTTACGGCCATAAGTGTTGAACCGACTACGGCCTTGGGCCTTCATCTGTCTTCTTGGGCTTTAATACTCTGGGACTACTGATGAAGTTAACCCGGCCCTGGTAGGCCGGTTTACGCCCAGTAATAATATCCCCAACATTAGGCCCCAGATTGATTTGAACGTGTTCATGTCAATCCTTAGCAGAAATCTTCATCTTTATCATCTTATGGTAGTTGTTGAACCGTCTTGACGTCATCTTCTCCAATTGCTCTTAAACCGGGGTGACATCATCTGTCATAAAGAAAGTATTCGTAATGCCTCATCATTTTAATAAGGCTGCGAAAATCGAGGCGACAGCTCCGTTCGGTGGCCCCTGGTTTGTCGCGCCTGACACATGACTTTTTGTCTTATAAATAGGACCGAAGGGTCATTTCGTTTTTTCCCCTTCCTGCCTTCTCATCTTCGTCTTCCTCGCGTCGTCAGCTTCGAAGCTCCGCCGCCGCCGTCGCCTTCATCCTCGACCTTGGCCGCTGCATCGACCTGAACGCACCAGAAAACTACGGTGATCTTCCGCACTCTCCTCAGCTCTGGTAAGTCCTCTGTTCTTCTTAACCTATACTGTTCTAGGGTTCCTTGTTCTTGCGATGTTCGTCGACTGCTCCTGCCCGTATGTTAGCCTCTGTATGGATCTGTAAAACCTTATTCTGAATGCCATGTAGCTTTCCGCATCCACCTATAGTCTCGTGTTTAAAGTCCGTAGATCTCATCTATATATCTGCTCATTGATTCACTTCCGCCCTGCTTTAGCACCTTTGAATATTTTTTCTATTTTTCTGAAGCTACCTTAGATTTATTGTTGTACTGGAACTTTTGTGAAACCTGTTTCTACATACTTAGCCATTTCGGAACCTCCAATGCTTTCAATATTTAGATCAGGCGGTTTAACTTACCATAGGAAAAATCAATAAATCGGTATATACCATTAGTCCCCTTATTGAACTGCCAGGATCCCTTAGTCATATCCCATCGCTTCACAAAGCTTCGGTTTGAATGTAATTATCCTCGGTTTGACCCTAATCATATTAGTGTATATTTTATACCCAACGCAATCTCAAACCGGGCTTGCTTATTTTGTAGACTCCACCATGGCCAAGCAAGTATATGAGTGCAACTTGGCTCCTTCTCATGTTACAGAGACACAACTGAATAACTTAGTCTTGACTGGCGCTTTGAGCAGCAAGAATACCATCCACTGGAGGGTCCCAGGCAAGGAATGTCCTCCCACACCCCGAGAAGGAGAGGTTGTAGTTTTTGCGGATCACTTAGCCCGAGGCTTTAATCCACCCGGTTCGAAATTTTATCGGGACGTCTTGGCCAACTTCCAACTTCGTCCTCAAGACACTGGCCCCAATTCTGTCACCAACATATGTCATTTCCAAGTGCTCTCCGAGGTGTTCTTTCAAGAGGAACCTTCAGTCGAGTTATTCCGGGATTTGTTCCATCTAAACCGTCGCACAGAATTTACTGATGGTTCCAATATGGAATTGGGTGGCATGGCGATTCAAAAGCGGAAAGAGGTCACTTATCCTCACGCAAAGCTGCACAGCCATCCCCAAGAATGGAATCAATCATGGTTCTATTTCAAAGACACCTCTCCTGCCAATGAAAATCCCTTGCCCGGCTACCGTCCGAAACGGCTTAGCAACACACACCCCTTTCCACAGAGGCTGACGGCCAAAGAGAGGAGTAAATATGCTCCCCAACTGTCCAAGCTCAGAGCCTTTATGGCCAACGGTTTAACAGGAGTGGATCTTGCTCGTTGCTGGATATCCTGGAGCGTACTGCCTCTCAGCCAACGCTCCGGTTTGATGTGTGAATATACGGGCAGTGTTAACGACCCTCTGCGGCACGTGAACATCCAGCTTACTGACGAAGAAGTCACAGAAGCTGTGAAGAAAATTTTGAACGAACCGGAATATGTATGTGCCTGAACCGGCCTGCTTCCTTTCTGTGCTACCAACAAACCGCCAGCTGTGAGTGTGAATTTCCCCTTTCATTAACTCTGATAATGTTACATCTGCTTAATACTTGATACCAATATCTGTTAAAACAGGGTTATGATCCGTTTTGGAGCAAGAAGCTTTCGCAGGAGAAGGCAGACAAACCGGAGAGGCCGACCCGTCCAAAGACAAAGGTCCTTAAGAGACCTGCTCATAAGAGGAAAACCACTGCATCCTCTGATCCGCCTGCTGATGATGATGTGAGTAATCCGGACCTTGAGGTAGAACTCGATTTACTTGGCCTTCTTTTACACGCCTTATTGATGATAATACTTGTCAGGATGATGCCGAAGCTAGAAATGCTGATGATGCAGAGGTAATTATTCTCTCTTCTGATTCGAACTCCTTGCCTTCACTAAAAATTCGTCAGGCAATCCGGAAAGTTAAATTTTCTCATCCTCTTGCTCATTTGGATCCCAAATTTCTTATGAAGACCCAACAGCATGAAGTGCGCCGCACGACTCGGCACAGTGGCCAGGTAGTTACCTCCGCCGGTTTACCAAACAGTCCGGTTCGGAGACGCCGTTCAGAGGTCTCTAATTTGCTTATCAGTACTTGTCCTAAAGCGGGCCGTTTTCGTCAACCGCTTAACCCATCTGACTCCAATTATTAGGTTACCTCACACTCATCCTCCGGCGAGTCAACGGGTACTCAGCTGCCACCGCTTGAGACCGTGCTTGGGTAATCCTGCACTTATCATAATATTCCTGATATTGTAACTTTCAACCTATACCGTTTTTGATTTTGCTGCTCCTTTCAGGGCCAAACCGAGGCCGAGCAAGAAAGCTCGCCTGGATAAAGCGGCCGAAGAAGAAACTGCCCCTGAACCGGGCGCCACTCCAGATGTTGAAGGCGGCCATTCATGAATACATGCCGAATGACCCGCCAGCGCAAGATGAGGTTTTTATTGCTGAAGAGAGGCCTGTTGATGCTTCCGGTCCTGCTGACCAGCCTGGAAGTCCCGTCCGGAATGAAAAATCCACAAATCCATCCAAAGCTACTGGTAAACCGACCGCCACAGTGCAAACTAGTGACGCCCAGGATGATGAAGTTATCATCACTGGCTTGGTCATACCGAACCCAGCAACCCTGTCGCTTTGTCCCGACATACTGCCAAGGATGAATTTGCCGCAATGGGCAAGGGCAAGTGGAATGTCGATTTGGCGACTTATGTTGCACTAAGTGCTCAAGATCTTCATTCTGGTTATCTGAAACGGCTATATACCAGTCGCGATCATGAAGCTGGCCTAGTGAACATGATGAAGGAGAAATTTGAGGTAACTTCCATATGCCTCTTCCTGCTTGTATATTCTTTTAGCCTTGCTGATTCCCCTAGCCCCCAAGGGCCGGTTTGTAATCTTCTGTCAAACCGAAACTTGTGAAATATAAAGCTGCATACTTCAGAATGTGCTGATGTAGCCCCCAAGGGTCGGTTCAACTTAATGTAGTTAAACCGGGACTTATAAACCTGAATGTCTCGAATTCCACTGATAAATTTTGAGCAAATAGCCATTAGCCCCCAAGTGCCAAGTTGAATACTTGTATTGAGCTTGGGACTTTGCGATTAGTTGATAGTTGTATATCAAATAGGCATTAGCCCCCAAGTGCCAAGTTGAATACTTGTATTGAGCTTGGGACTTTGCGATTAGTTGACAGTTTTAGATCAAATAGGCATTAGCCCCCAAGTGCCAAGTGCATAACTCGTTATGTGGTTGGTACTTTAATATCCATACCGTTTTGTTAAACCATATAACTGTCTGAATGTAGGCTGAGCTGAAGACCAAAGAAAACCAACTCGCCGATCTTCAAGAGAACTTAAAATCTCAACAAGCTGAAACCTCCAAAGCAAAAGAGGAGTTTACCAGCGCTTTAAGCGTCATGGAGCAGCTGAAGGAGGGCTTCAAGAAAGATCAGGCGGATTGGGCCACTGAGAAAAACGCTTTGATCAAGAAAATTGAAACTGCTGAACTGCCCTTAAACCGGTGACACACGAACTGGCCAGCGCAAAGCGACAAGTACATGCAATGACTGCCGCCATCTTTGGTAAGCGTTCTGTCGGTGTACTAAAGTAGGGGTACCTTAGTACCCCGAACTTGTGCACGGGCAGTCGTAGCACCCCGCGGCAAGGCCTGCCAGGCGATCGCCAAGACCCTCAATGGTCCCCTCTTGGGCCATTCAAGAACAAAGTATTTGAGCCAAGGCCCTGGCAAGAGGAGCTTGCCGGGAAGGCCACCCGAAGAGAGCAAGGCCCTGGCAAGAGGAGTTTGCCGGGACTGCCGCACGAAGCACAAGACCCCGGCAAGAGGAGCTTGCCGGGAAGGCCATCCACGGCACGACAAGGACCCTGCCACGGCGCGCCCCGCGCCCCGGCAAGGCCCGGTGAGCAACAAGCTCCCAGGCGCGACAAGACATCCACCGTGGCAAGGCGCTTGCCACGGCAAGTTACCACCTCGTGCCTGCGCTCCACCTCACCCACCAACGTGTCACTCTAGGGGGCATCCCAGGCGCACGGGGCGGGAGGCTGGGCAGCGAGGAGCATGCGGTGGCGAAGCGAAGCTGACAGAGTAGCCATCGTGGCAAACGGTGGCGCTCCTGACGGTCCACTTCCCTGCTCCGTCTAGGCGACGCGGACAGGCATTTAATGCCCTTGTCCCCCGCCGTCAGAGTTAGGTATGATAGCACTGTACAGCCACTTTGCAGGCAGCTGTACCCACTACAGCATTCTACCATTTTTGCCCTCACCTACGCTGCCACCTGTGGGTAACCCCTTGAGCATATCAAAGGAGGCCCCATGCGCACGTAGAGGGGGGAGACCAATCTTTACGCTCGACCTCGCCGGCGGCCTGCGTGTACTGTAGCACCGCGCGCTCCCGAGGAAGAACACAATACAATCCACCAAGCAGCAGTAGGGTTTTACACATCTTTGCGGCCCGAAGCTGGGTAAAATCCCCCTGTGTGCACCGCCTCGATCTGCTCTTTGTGCAACCTCCGCCCCCCGCTGAACCAGTAAGGGGCTCGGTCCCCATAGGTGTAAAAGGAAGCCGATTCCCCCCGACATCTTTGGCGCGCCAGGTAGGGGGCGTCGAAGTTGTGCGAACCTGATCCGGCGTCTGCACCAGCTAGATCTCCGTCATCTGCAGCGACATGCCACCGAAGAAGAAGGCTCCGGAGGTGGCCGGTCCATCCGCGTCGAACCCGCCGCCCTTGGAGCAAACGGGTGGCAGGGACGGCACCGGCGACGGGACGGGCGTCGTCGAGCCAGCCCGTGGCGCCGCGGCGCCCGAACATGCACCGAGCTCATAACACAACGGCGTCCACACCCGCGCCGACGCCCCACGGCACAGGCACGCCCTGGTCGTACCAGGCAACCTTTCGCTCTATTCCATGGAGCGGAGGCAGTTAGCCCCACAAATCTCGCGTACGGCCCACCTCGAGTGCTCGCTCACGCTGAGCTCGAGCGAGAACAGCTGCTTCGAGATGACGCGCTGCTCCTCGAGGAGGACCGTCTTCAGGCCGCTGTGCGAGCTGCTCGCTACCAGCAAGCTTTTTGCCGCTTTTATAGCCGCAAAGTTAGTGCCAGAAGTCCCGGGAATGTGGGAAGGCCCTTACCGGGTGAAACGAGTCGATAGGCCTGGCGTTGTCCGCCTTGAGACCGAAGATACCACTCCGGTGAGCAACTCCTGGAACGTTGGGCATCTTCGTAAGTTTCGCCCGTAAGGCGTGGTTGTCGGGCCCCGTCCGGCAACCACCCTTCTGTACAAAGTCTTGCCGTTGTTGCTTGTGATCCTTTGTACAGAGCCAGGCGCAGACCCTGTGCGCAGATTGGTTTCGTGTGCTCCGCGCACTTTGTCGATCTCGTGCTCTTTATTCTTTGCATGCATTATCTGACACTCTGTGCAGCACTGACCCCCGGTAAGCGGCGGCGAGCCCCATGCCTCGCCCTGCCGGAAAGCGACCTTGCCGGGCAGCGAGCCACGGAAAAGCTAAGTTGCTAAAGCTTGAGCAATCGAGTTTTTAAATTTTTGAGGTTATCTTCCTCGGACGACCGTACTCTGTATGGAAAACCTGTGCGCGGAGGGACCGGCTCGTGGCTAGTTGCGCCCTTACTTCGTTTCAAGTCCGCTCAACGACTTAAGTGTGCTACAACCAGAGTGGCATCCTTACTTTGTTTCGAGCTCGCTCGGCAGCTTAGGTGTGCTGCGACTGCAGTCGCAACACTTACTTTGCTTTGAGCCTGCTCAACAATCTAAGTGAGCTGCAGCTAGCCGCGACAAGGTTTCTTGCCGGTAGTGGCACCGCTGGCGGGCTGCTGATGTCCCGCACTCAGAGCCCGCGGTAAGGCGGAGGCCTACGCCGACAAGTCCCCAGAAGCGTAGGGCAAAAACATACAAAGCACGGAGTCAAGTAGAGGAAATAATAGTGCAGTCACTACCTAAGATAGAGTTATATTACAAAAGCAAGCTTGTCACAGCCCTAATGAATCGCCTTCATGACTTGGCCAGCAGCGACAAGAAAAGGAAAGGGGAGGCGGCCTAGTCCACTCGGTCGCCCTCGATCCTCTTGATCCCGGCCACCTTCTCCACTATAGGCGCGACGAGGGCCTTGATCTCCTCAAGGTCAGCCTCCGCCGGCAGGGATTTGAGGATGTTGGTGAGCCTGATGCCGGGGTTGCGGAAGGCGACTTTCACCAACACCTTCTCGAGGGCACCGGCGACGGCTTCGCGCGTCTTGCCGGCCAACTGCTCGGGGATCGCATTCCGGAGATGCTTGAGGGCCGCCACCACGCCCCTGAAGAACGAAGTGAGCTTGGCGCTGGGTGGGACGTTCTCGCCGGTGGGATACTCGTGGCCCTCCATCCCCAGCAGCGTCAGCTCCTTGTCGATGGAGGTGGCGATGTCCACGAGGCCCTCAGTCCACTACTCCACCGTCGCCCTGAACTCGTTCTGGGTGACCGCGGCGCTCTCCAACAGCGCCTCATTGTTCGCGACCTCCTTCCGCAAGGCCACCTCTTGCTCCTTGGCGCTGTCTAGCGCCTTGGACAAGGTGTTCAGCTTCAGCTCGAGGTCGGCGTTGGAGTCCTTGGCGGCGTCGAGCTCTGTGATCTTCTCGGCGAAGCGGCCCTGTAGCTCACGAAGGGTGTGGGCACCCTTCTCGTGCTCCTGCTTGAGCGCGGCGAGCTCCTCGCCGCTCGCCCTGAGGTTGGCGTCGAGCTTCGCCACCCTCGCCTCCAGTACCTCCTTGGCGGCCTCGGCAGCCGCGGCAACATCTCGCGCCTCTTTGAGGGCTCCGCCGAGCGCTTGCTCGCGTGCAGCGACCTCCTCCTCGTGGCTGGCGAGGCTGGCTTTCTGCTTCGCCAGCTCGCCCTCCCGCGCGGCTAGCCCCGCGGCGGCAAGCCTTTGCTGCTCCTCGGCTTCCGCCTTCTTGAGGACGAAGGCCGTCCGCGCCTTGTCGAGCTGCCTTCGCTCCTCCGCCAAGGAACGGAGGGCCTCCTGGTTGACCTCCCGGAGCTCCCTGGCGCGCTTCTCCATGTCAGCTCCCGCCTTCGCGACAAGCGCTTCCCGACGTTCCACCTGGGCTTGTCGGGCGCGGTAGAGCGACACCAGCTTCTGGAGCAGCCGCTCCTCTTCAGGCTCACCGCCGCTGCTGCTTGGCGTGTCAACCAACGTAAGCCCGGCGGAGGTGAGCACCTCTCCGTCCAAGGCCTCCCCCTCGACCGGCGCCCTGGAAGTCGACTCCCAGGGGATCTTGATGAAGCCATCGTCGCCGGCCTTCAGGTAGGCGCCTGGCTGGGGCTCCTCGGGGCCCGACGCCACGGCGGAGGCAGGATCGGCGGTCGGCACAGCGCCTGGCGCTCCTGCGGCCTCAGGGCCATCAGTACGATCGTCGGCCCCCTCACCCACGGCTGCCTTGGCGGCCTCTTCGCCGACCGGATCTTCGGCACCCTCCGCCCCCCCGGTGGCGGCCACGTCGTCGGTATGGCCGCGCGCGTCCTCCTCAACAACGACCTCGGTCTCCATCGAGTCCGTGGCGGGCGGGTCTGAAGGCCGTAGGAGGGGGAGAAGTCAAGCAGCTATCCAAAGAAGAAGAACCCCAGGGGAGTTTCGAGGCAAGAAGGCTACCTGGGCCAGGGTCTGCCGTCGCGGTCTCTGTCGCCAAGGAGGCATCGGCATCGCCCCTCGCCGAAGAAGGCTCCCTTGCCGGGGGCTGCTCCCTCGCCGGAGACCGCTCCCGCGCCGGGGACGGCTCCCTCGCCGGGGAACTCCCCCTTGGCGGTGTAGTTGTAGCGGGTGGCTCCTCGGGGGTGGTCTCCGGACTCTCCTGGTGGGGTTGCTCTGCTCCTACATGAATCGTCCGCCAAATGTCAGAAGAAGCGAAGGGTACCCGGGCGCGCCCAATGGTGGAAAGCAACCCATATGCTTACACTGGGGGCTGCGCTGGGGGCTGCTCTGAGGATTAGTTGGCGGGTCTGGCAAGGTCATCTCAGGCGCACCCCCTGCCACCACGGAGGGCTCGTCGTCGAGGATGACCACTGGGATCTTGGCTCTCTTTGCCATCCTCTGGGCCAGGGTCCTGCAAAGGACCAAATTCGGAGGAAAGCAAATGAGATGTGCGAGACACAACTACGAGAAATGAAGAGACACAAGGACAGCGGGGATCTTACTCCTCTCCCTCTTCCTCGTCGGAGCTAAGCACGGAGAAGTCGAAGACCGGCTTGCTCCTGGCGCGGGGAGGTGGGGGAGTAGGCTCCCGTGGCCGCTTGGCGGGAGCAGTGGACGCTCCGCTCCGGCCGCCGCCGCGACACGAGAAGTGGCAGGAGCAGAAGTCGCGGCCCGCGAAGACCCCGCTCCTGCTGCCTCAGAGGAGCGCGTCGCGCGGCGCTGCGGTTGTGGGCTCGTCTGCCGCACCACCTCCCCAGCCATGCGGAGACGCCTCCGTGGCTGGGCAGGGGGCTCTGCTTGCGACGAGCCGCCCGCGGGACGGGAGGAAGAAGCGCCGACCTCCGGCAAGACGCTCGTGTCCTGGGCAGGCTCGCCCTCGGCATCGTGCCTGGCAAGCTCTTCCTCGCCGGCAAACTCCGCTCGATCGGCAAGGCTTTCCGCCTCCGCTGCGTCCGCCTCTGCCAACGTGAAGCCGAACTCGCCCGCGGCCGCGGCTGCCGCGGCCTCCTCCATCCGGGAGGCGATGTACGCCAACTCCGCGTCGGTGGTGTCGCGGGTGAGGCCCCTCTGCTCGTCGGCGTCGACTGGCCTCTCCACCAGGTCGTCGAAGAACGCCCGCACGACATCGTCGGCGGGCTCCTGCCACGTGGAATCGATCCCGTGCGAGTCGCACAGCGGCATCATTGCGAGGATGCGGCTGAGCGATGAATTGTTGCACAACGGGACAACGCCTCGTGGCAGCCTGAACCACTCGGGGTGGTCGGGGTCGTGCTTGAACAGCGCCTTGAGCGTCCCGTCAAGCTCCAAGACGGTGAAGTTAAAGTTGAGGCCAGGGCGCAGCCTCATGATGTCTGCCGCATTCTGGAACTCCCAGGCAGGCCTCTTCTTCTCCTGCAAGGGAGCGATGCGGCGGCGGAGGAAATCTGCGCCAACGGCCCCAACTGTGAGCCCGGCACGCCTGAGCCGCAGGATCCGGGTGACGGCAATACGCAGCTTGTCGTCGTCCGGGGCCACGTCGCTCCAATCCCTGCCGCGCACCACAGGGGCTTGGCGCATGGCGGTGAATGGCTGCGGGTTCTCTTCGACAATCAGGCACCAGTCTGCCCTCCATTCCTCCCATTTGCTGCAGAGCTCTCCCTCCAGATAAGCATCCTTCTTGCCGGGCTTCGAGATCCAGGCGATCCCGCCAGAGAGGGGCTCTCCTCTCTCTACTCGAGGCGTGAAGAAGTGGCGAAAGAGAGCTACGTTTGGAAAGACTCCGACAAAATTTTCACAGAGATGTGCGAAAATTTCCATGGTCAAGACAGCATTGGGGGTGAAATCAAGAAGGTGGAACCCGTAGGTGTTCATGATGTCGCAGAAAAATTCAGAGAAGGGCGGGCGGAGCCCGCAATAGAAGAACAGAGCGAAGAAGGGATACCCGGTCGGATACTCCTTCTGGGCGATGCTAGGAAGAACCCTCGTGCGCGGATGTGCTCGCGTCCTCGCCGACCAGAAGAGGTAGTATTCCTCCCTCAGGACCAGCGCGTCGAGCTCCGGGGGGAAGACCGCCTGCTCCTTTCGCTGCGCCTCGAGCCGCAATGCCTTGGCCGACTTCACGGCCTTCCCCTTTCCCTTGTCGCCCTTCGGGGCCATGGCGGAAGGAGGGAGGGAGGTCGACGGCGTCGGTGGCACCGGTGGTGGCGGAAGGAGAGGGGGCGGAGCGCTGCTTCTCTTGGGAAGTGGCGGAGGATTTCGAGGAATCGCAACTGGTGGGTGGGCGGACTGCCCCTGTCTCCCCTGCTTATAAGGAGAGGAGGGGTGGGCGTTTCGCCTTTCCAAGCCAACAAATCGCCCGCGACGTGACGCATGCCTGCAGGGCTCGGCCCCGCGCATGCCACCCACGTCGCGCACGCCTCTCCCCCACGATGCCGCATTCGACGCGTGCCGTTCGGGGAGGACGTGGTGGGCGCAGAAAAAGATGTACCGTGACCCAGGTCGCACGTGCCCGTGCACTATTTTGGGCCTGGCCCAACAGCGCTCGGCACCGTATATGGCCCAGGCCTGGGGGCTCCTGTCGGTGTACTAAAGTAGGGGTACCTTAGTACCCCGAACTTGTGCACGGGCAGTCGTAGCACCCCGCGGCAAGGCCTGCCAGGCGATCGCCAAGACCCTCAATGGTCCCCTCTTGGGCCATTCAAGAACAAAGTATTTGAGCCAAGGCCCCGGCAAGAGGAGCTTGCCGGGAAGGCCCTGGCAAGAGGAGTTTGCCGGGACTGCCGCTCGAAGCACAAGACCCCGGCAAGAGGAGCTTGCCGGGAAGGCCATCCACGGCACGACAAGGACCCTGCCACGGCGCGCCCCGCGCCCCGGCAAGGCCCGGTGAGCAACAAGCTCCCGGGCGCGACAAGACATCCACCGCGGCAAGGCGCTTGCCGCGGCAAGTTACCACCTCGTGCCTGCGCTCCACCTCACCCACCAACGTGTCGCTCTGGGGGGCATCCCTGGCACACGTGGCGGGAGGCTGGGCAGCGAGGAGCATGCGGTGGCGAAGCGAAGCTGACAGAGTAGCCATCGTGGCAAACGGTGGCGCTCCTGACGGTCCACTTCCCTGCTCCGTCTGGGCGACGCGGACGGGCATTTAATGCCCTTGTCCCCCGCCGTCAGAGTTAGGTATGATAGCACTGTACAGCCTTGTGCAGGCAGCTGTACCCACTACAGCATTCTACCATTTTTGCCCTCACCTACGCTGCCACCTGTGGGTAACCCCTTGAGCATATAAAAGGAGGCCCCATGCGCACGTAGAGGGGGGAGACCAATCTTTACGCTCGACCTCGCCGGCGGCCCGCGTGTACTATAGCACCGCGCGCTCCCGAGGAAGAACACAATACAATCCACCAAGCAGCAGTAGGGTTTTACGCATCTTTGCGGCCCGAAGCTGGGTAAAATCCCCCTGTGTGCACCGCCTCGATCTGCTCTTTGTGCAACCTCCGCCCCCCGCCGAACTAGTAAGGGGCTCGGTCCCCATAGGTGTTCGAGGAAGCCGATTCCCCCCGACATGTTCTTTGACTTCTGTGATAATTTCGGTCTTCCTATGATAGGTCCGGTTTGTGAACTGCTCTATCATGTTGCAGGCACCCGCATTAACCACTTGGGGTCAGATGTTCGAATGAAGTTGAAGGTTTCCTACACATTAATCGAACAGCTGTATACTGGAGCGCAGCGGATCATCTCGACTGCGTCACATAACAATCCGGCACCCACGTTAATCCAAGATACTCTTAAGAGATTATCAATGCTTCCTGCCCGGATTGACGAGCTGAAAAAATCTATTGCTCGAACCGGTGCCATCAATGCTTTAATCCGAGCAAAGGCCTGGGTGCCAGACTTCGATCCCGTTGAAGCAGCTCAGGGCTATCCCAGTTTGAAGGAAGACGGGTCAGAGTTCAATGAAGAGGATCTGAGGGCAATAAACCGAGCAGTGCGCCCTCTGGCTTGTCAATTGGTAGAAGAGGCAGATTTGACCCATTATCAAGCCCAATATAATAATCAGAACAAACGAGTGGCTGCACCGGTTCCCGAAGCAGAAAATCTGATCCCGCCAATCCGTAAGCATACTTACGCTCCTGATATTGAACCGTCTTCACTGATCCATGATGAAGCTGTTTTTCAAGCGTTAATGGGAATCGACTGGACCACTGTTGACTTCCAGCCGCTGGGTAGGGCAGAAGAAACTGAAGCGGCACAGGGCGACCCGCGACCATCAGACCAAGGCGGTGACCAAGCTTGAACCGGAGACCGGTTTAATAGGCTGCCTTGTTATATTTTGCTAGAAAACAATGATCTTATTCGGGCACCATGTTGCCTTGTAATAGGATAGGCAATACTTTTGCTTCTAAGATGCCTTCGTGCATCTGAACTGATACGCTTGGTTGAAAGATCGAAACTGCCAATCTATACCTTCTGCAATCATAAAATCTTAAACTACCAGGGCGGTTGTACCGCCAGCCGGTTTATGAATTTCATATATATATGCAAGGAGATTGACATATATGATCAAATTTTGTGATACAAAATACCTGCCATCATTGGGCGCGAAGTAGGCTTAGCCAATCTTGACACGGCGGTTTGATAAACCTGCAACGTCATGGGAGAAAACAGCTCCTGTATATACAATGCCGGTTTACTATGTAAACCGTGCTTGGTCATAATAAACATTTTGTTACTCCAAAATAGGATGTTAACAGAAAAAACAAACCGGGTAAATAATATCCGGTTCAAAAAATGGACCGTGTTCCGCCAACTTGGCAGCTTGAACCGGTGTAAAATGTTGTTGGTTTAAAAATGGAACCAAGATAAAATAGCAGTTTATCAAGAAAATTATTAAAGCAAAGGCAATGATAAAACCGTTTGCAAAAAAGAGGCTTTACTGAGCCGATCAAATGGCGTTACCATGGTCGGACACAACCAAGCTCCCAATAGGTGTAGCTATGGTTCGAGTCAGCCAGGTCCCCAAATGAAACCGTGGCGTTACGCCGATCAAGTGGCATGGCAATGGTTTGGGTTCGACCAAGCCCCCAAGTGATTCTATGGCCTTTAAGCCGATCAAGAGGCGTGACTGGTTCAGACTTGACCATGTCCCCAAGTGACCTGGTGGCTTTCGCCTATCAAAAGGCGTTGCATCGGTTCGGACACGACCGAGCCCCCTAGTGATATTTATAATTTTTGCAAGGGGTAAACCGGAGGCCGCTTTAAGACAGAACAACTCCATGTAACCACGCATGATGTAAAAGAACAGATACCCCGCTTTAGCTGAGGATCCGGTTTATTGTATTTATAATATGTACATTGTCATAATATATACATAAGCAGAGCCAATGGCTCAAGTATAGTAAGGCCGAAGATGAGCTATGTTCCACGGCCTGTTGGTCTCCTCTTCTGATTTGCGTGAGTCTTTTCTCTCTCGAATATCGATCGGATAGTATGACCCGTTGTGCAGATTCTTGCTGACCACAAAAGTTCCTTCCCAAGGCGGGGATAACTTATGCATATCGGTTTGATCTTGAATGAGCCGAAGCACCAAATCTCCTTCTTGAAAGGTTCTGGTTCTGACTCGCCGACTGTGATAGCGACGAAGATCCTGTTGGTAAATCGCCGAGCGGGCAGCTGCTATGTCTCGCTCTTCATCCAACCGGTCCAAAGCGTCTTGTCGAGCTGTCTCATTGTCCGCTTCAACGTAAGCCACCACACGATGTGAATCGTGACGGATATCACTAGGAAGAACCGCCTCCGCTCCATAGACGATGAAGAACGGCGTGTATGCTGTTGATCTGTTGGGTGTGGTATTAATGCTCCATAATACGGATGGCAACTCTTCTACCCAACAACCCAGCGTCCTTTGCAAAGGAACCATAAGCCGCGGTTTGATGCCTCTCAAGATTTCCTGATTAGCTCTTTCTGCCTGACCATTGGACTGCGGGTGCGCCACTGATGAAACGTTAAGGCGGATGTGCTCCCGTTCGCAAAACTCCTTCATGGCACCTTTGGACAAATTGGTACCATTATCTGTGATGATAATGTGTGGAAAACCAAACCGGAAAATCACCTTTTTGATGAACTGAATCGCCATGGCTGCATCACACTTGCTAACAGGCTCCGCCTCCACCCACTTTGTAAATTTATCAACTGCCACCAGGAGGTGGGTCTTCTTATCCTTGGACCTTTTGAAAGGCCAACCATATCTAGCCCCCAGGTTGCAAACGGCCAAGTGATTGGAATCATCCTCAATTCTTGAGCCGGTACATGAGCACGTCTTGAGAACTTTTGGCAACCATCACATCGTCTGACCAGATCCTCCGCATCAGCATGGGCAGTTAACCAATAGAAACCGTGGCGGAACGCTTTGGCCACCAAAGATTTTGAACCGGCATGGTGACCACAATCCCCTTCGTGGATCTCATGCAAAATTTCACAGCCTTCCTCAGGAGATACACAGCGTTGATATGCTCCCGATACACTGCAATGGTGCAACTCGCCATTGACAATTGTCATGGACTTGGACCGCCGTATTATTTGTCTGGCCAGAGTCTCATCCTCTGGTAACTTGCCCTGGTTCATGTATGCCAGGTAAGGAAGTGTCCAATCCGGAATGACGTGAAGAGCCGCCACCAATTGAGCCTCCGGGTCAGGAACAGCCAAATCCGCTTCACCTGGGAGCTTGACCGACGGGTTGTGCAGTACATCAAGAAAAAAATTAGGCGGGACTAGTTTACGTTGGGAGCCCAATCGGCTCAGGGCGTCTGCCACCTCATTCTTCCGACGGTCCACGTGGTCCACCTGATAGCCCTTGAAGTGACCCGCAACAATATCCACCTCATGACGATATGCAGCCATGAGTGGGTCTTTAGAATCCCAAGTGCCAGACACTTGTTGAGCCACTAGATCCGAGTCGCCAAAGCACTTAACCCGGCTTAGATTCATCTCTTTAGCCATCCGGAGACCATGGAGCAAGGCTTCATACTCAGATGCATTGTTAGTACAAGGGAACATTAAGCGGAGAACATAACAGAACTTGTCACCTCGTCGGGAAGTTAATACGACTCCAGCCCCCGAGCCCTCCAATTGCCGTGACCCGTCAAAATGGATGGTCGAATATGTGTGATCCGGCTTCTCTTCAGGGGCCTGCAGCTCCGTCCAATCACTGATGAAATCGACAAGCGCTTGGGACTTCACCGCCGTCCGAGGCACGTATTTTAAACCGTGCGGCCCAAGCTCTATAGCCCACTTGGCAATCCGGCCCGTCGCTTCCCGGTTCTGGATGATATCACCCAAGGGGGCCGAACTGACCACTGTGATGGGATGCCCTTGGAAATACTGCTTCAGCTTCCGGCTTGCCATAAAAACTCCATATACCAGCTTCTGCCAATGTGCATACCTTTGTTTGGATTCAATAAGCACCTCGCTGATATAATAAACCGGACGTTGAACCGGATGCTCCTTGCCTGCCTCCTTCCGCTCCACCACAATAGCTACACTGACCGCGCGAGCATTAGCGGCAACATACAGCACCAATGGCTCCTTGTCCATGGGAGCGGCGAGCACGGGCGGATTGGCCAATTGCCGCTTTAAGTCCTCGAACGACTGATCAGCAGCAGAACTCCAGACGAATTGATCCGTCTTTTTCAACATCTGATACAAAGGGATTGCTTTCTCACCAAGACGGCTGATAAACCGGCTCAACGCGGCAATCCGGCCAGCCAACCGTTGAACGTCATTGATACACTTCGGTTCAGCCAAGGAGGTGATGGCCGTAATCTTCTCCGGATTAGCCTCAATTCCCCTGTTGGACACCAGAAAACCCAACAACTTGCCTGCCGGTACACCGAAGACACACTTGGCCGGATTGAGCATCATCTTATACGTCCTCAGGTTATCAAAGGTTTCCTTCAAATCATCAACCAAAGTCTCCTTCTTCCTTGACTTAACCACAATATCATCCACATAGGCATGTACATTGCGGCTGATCTGCTTGTGAAGACAATTTTGCACACACCGTTGATAGGTTGCCTGGGCACTCTTGAGCCCAAAAGGCATAGACACATAGCAAAAGGCTCCAAAGGGAGTTATGAACGCAGTCTTCTCCTGGTCCTTAATTGCCATTTTGATCTGATGATAGCCGGAATATGCATCCAAAAAACTTAAACGCTCGCAACCCGCCGTAGCATCAATAATTTGATCAATACGGGGGAGGGAAAAAGGATCCGCTGGACAAGCTTTATTAAGATCAGTGTAATCCACACACATGCACCAGGTGCCGTTTTTCTTAAGGACCAGCACCGGATTAGCAAGCCACTCAGGGTGGAAAACCTCAACGATGAAGCCAGCTGCTAGGAGCCTGGCCACTTCTTCTCCAATAGCTTTGTGTCTTTCCTCATTGAACCGGCGGAGGAATTGTTTCACCGGTTTGTATTTATGATCCACATTAAGAGTGTGCTCAGCGAGTCGCCTCGGTACACCTGGCATGTCAGAAGGCTTCCATGCAAAGATGTCCCGATTCTCACGGATGAACTCGATGAGCGCTCTTTCCTATTTCGGATCCAAATTGGCACTGATGCTGAACTGTTTGGACAAATCGCCAGGTACGAAGTCAATAAGCTTGGTTTCAGCCACCGATGTGAACTTCAGGGCCGGATCATGCTCCGTGGTAGGCTTCTTTAAAGGGGTCATATCCGCCGGATCAACATTGTCTTTGTAATACTTCAGCTCCTCGGTGGCACAAACCGATTCTGCGTAAGCCGCATCTCCTTCTTCTCATTCCAGAGCGATCTTACGGCTTCTGTGGACCGTTATAGTCCCTTTATGACCCGGCATCTTGAGCTGCAAGTACACATAACAGGGTCGTGCCATGAACTTGGCATAGGCCGGTCGACCAAACAGGGCGTGATACGGGCTTTGGATTTTTACCACCTCAAACGTAAGTGTCTCTGATCTGGAATCATGATCATCTCCGAAGGCCACTTCCAGTGCTATCTTACCAACGGGGTATGCTGACTTGCCAGGTACCACACCATGGAAAACCGTATTCGATGGTCGGAGATCTTTATCTGTTAACCCCATGCGACGGAAAGTCTCATAGTATAGGATGTTAATAATGCTACCCCCATCCATGAGTACCTTGGTGAACTTATAACCTCCCACCTGAGGCGCCACCACCAAAGCCAGCTGACCCGGATTATCAACCCGGGGAGGGTGATCCTCTATGCTCCATATGATCGGCTGCTCTGACCAACGTAAATATCGGGGCACGGCCGGTTCAATAGAATTAACCGCCCGCTTCTGGACCTTCCGATCTCGTTTGTCCAAACTAGTGGTGAATACGTGATATTGCCCACTATTCAATTGCTTCGGGTTGCTCTGATAACCTGACTACTGCTGTTGCTTATTGTAACCCCCCCTGGTTATTCTGATTGTTCTGATTGTTATGTCCGCCCGGATTACCATTAAATTCTGAACCGGAGTTTCCTCCACCGGAACCCGGCCCGGATCCACCACCGGAGCCAGGATCATACCGGAAAGCATTAGAACTCTTGAACTCCTGCATAATGTAGCAATCCTTCCAAAGGTGGTTTGCTGGTGCCTCCTTCGTCCCATGCTTTGGACAGGGCTGGTTCAATAGATAATTCAATCGGTCCGGATTAGGACTAGGTGCTCCACTGCGGTTCTGCGATTTACCCTTGCACCGCTGGCCCTTGTCCTGCGCATTAGTATTAGCCACAAAGTCCATGTTGCCATCCTCTTTACGCTTGCCTCCGCCGCCATTACCTGCTGAGTGATGTTGTTGACCCCTGGAGTTGTCGTTCTTCTTTCCCTTCCCTGTCTTTTCATCATCAGACTCGGGATCCTTGGTACTATCAGAATCAGCATACTTTACCAAAGCAGCCATGAGAGTCCCCATGTCAGTGCAATGGCGCTTCATCCGTCCTAACTTCAACCTTAAGGGTCCAAACCGGCAATTGCCTTCCAAGGTTATGACTGCGGTGTCAGCGTTGATGCGGTCTGATGAATGCAGAACTTAGGAGACCCGGCGTACCCAATGAGTAGTTGATTCTCCTTCCTCTTGGACACAGGCAGCTAAATCCACTATCGACATAGGCTGCTTACACGTGTCTTTGAAGTTATTGATAAACCGGGCCCGTAACTGGGCCCATGAACCGATAGAGTTGGGCGGCAAGCTCTTCAACCAGGTACGGGCCGTCCCTTCAAGCATCATGGTGAAATACTTTGCACACGCTGCGTCATCTACATCAAGCATCTCCATGGCCATCTCATAGCTCTCCACCCATGTCTCTGGAGGTTGATCCGCCGTATAATTCGGTACCTTGCGCGGGCCCTTGAAATCCTTAGGCAGGCGCACATTGCGTAAAGCGGGGACAAGGAAAGGTACCCCCAATGCGCTAGAATTAAGCCCAGGCTCAACCGAAGTGGTCGGACGAACCGGCGTAAGCTGACGAGCTTGATGTTGTGCCGCTAACTCGGCCTCCCTGCACGCTCGGGCCCGGTCCACCACCTCCTGGGCATTGTCGGCACCACCGGCCGGATTGTTGCCACGGGGCGCTCCACGCCGCGCATTACTTGACACAGCTGGTTCCTCCATATGCCTGCTATAACTCTGGCTTGGACGTGGGGTAGAATGAATCCGGTCGCGGCTGTATGAATATGCTTCCTGTTGGACCAAAGCCGTCCTAAGGAGCTCCTTAAACCAGCGCGTCTCTATCGCCTGTAATGAATCACCTTCAACTGGAATGGCCTCCAGCCGTGCCGCAGCCGCAACGAGGTTATCCAGTGGATTGGAGTAGTGACCCGGAGGTGTAGGCACAGCTTGCGGTACACCAGTATTATGACGAGGTAGATCTATTAAACGGGGCTGGACCGGCGCGCCTGTCGCGGGTGCCTCCGCCCGGTTTACCACCGGCGGATTATTGGTTCCCGCTCCAGGGGTGTTGAAAAGGTCCCTTGCTTCGAAAACTGAAGGCAAACGAGATCGGTAGTTCCTCCTCATGACTTCCTGTGATGTGTTCTGGTCCAGCATGAGTTTGTAAGCTTGCGCGTCCAATGCGGCTCGCTCTGCAGTCATCCTGACCTCTTCAGCTGCTAAATCCGCTTTGGCTTGAGTGATCTGCTCCCTCACCTTTGCAATTTCCGCGTTGTGAGCGTCTTGATCCGCCGGGTTAGCCTCTGCCATGAGCGTAGCCAATGCATCAAACAGATCTGATAAGACTTGAACCGGCGGGCGCACAAAGCCTCCTGCTGCGGCAGCCGTTGCCGCTACTGAATCGGGAACCATCGCTGCAGCAGTTGATGAATGAAGCGCTGCTTGCATACCGGCCATGAATATTCCAACCCGGTTGGGCAGATCAGAGGGGTCCGGAATACTGTCGCCATCGAAACAGCCCCCAATCCGGCCATGTTGTAGCTGATACAAAGACTCAGTTTCTCCGGTTGACGACTTGTCGCCAGAGTAGACGATGGTTTCGCCACCAGATCCTGATCCATCCTCATAGCTTCCTCCATGGATGACTCCCACGAAGGCACGTTTCACGGCCGGCTTAACCCGGGCAGGTCGCGCACGCTGAGCTGTCTCAACGAGGTCGGTGCAGGTGTCCAGCTCAGGGCCCGGTTCACCAATCTTGCCGATGAAGACGTGTATGCCACCAAAGGGGACCCGATACCCGTACTCAATCGAGCCGGCCTCGGGGCCCCAGCCTGCATCGTCGATGTCGATCTTGTCGCGACGACTCTTGGTCAACCGGCCCATAGCATATCCCTCGAGTCCTTCGAAGCGGCCCTCCAAGAAATTGAAACCATCGTGCGATAGCCCCACGGCGGGCGCCAACTGTCGTGGTTTTGTCACGGCAGATGTCCTAGCCAAAGGACTTAGTCGTGGAGCCATCGCAACGGGTGAACTCGAAAGGGTTAAAGCGGACACAGGGACACAGAAGGTTTATACTAGTTCGGCCCCTTCGATGAAGGTAAAAGCCTACGTCTAGTTGTGATGGAATTGATGGGGTTTCAATGACTAGGGAGCAAACAAGCTTCGCCTAAGTCTCGAGTTGTGGTTGCCTGTCCTTGAACCGCTGTCGGGTCGTCCCCTTATATACACGGGTGACACCCGTCGGTTCACAGAGTCCCAATCTCTGGTTCATATTCGTACCCGGGTTGGTCTCTCCTTATTCCTAACTTATAATACAAGTTTACATACAAGGCCGGTTTATGGCCATAAGTGTTGAACCGACTACGGCCTTGGGCCTTCATCTGTCTTCTTGGGCTTTAACACTCTAGGACTACTGATGAAGTTAACCCGGCCCTGGTAGGCCGGTTTACGCCCAGTAGTAATATCCCCAACAGGGGTTGTTGTCCACGATCCCGTTGGAGCGTGTTCCCAAAAGGCGACGAAGCACTTCTGGGGACACCAAAGCACCTTGGTCGATGGCCGGGGCAGACCTCAAGGAGTCGATCGGTTGTCCGAACAGCACGACTGGGCTGTCAGCATCGGGCTCATCTTCTCTTCTTGCCGGGGCTCGGTGGATCAGTTCTCCACGAGCTGCGATCAGATCAAGGGTGATTTGATCAAACAGTTCCTCTAGTGCACTTACATAGCGCACCAGATGCAATAATGCAAGATCCGTCTCGTGGTCTCCGTTGGTAACCTGGGGTGGCCTACCATACCCGTCACGGCTGGGGTAGTAGTAGAACGAGCGACAGTTAACTCTGGGCGACAAGTGACGGAGTTTAACTATAGCTGCTCGAGCAGCTAGTTGGATGGCTTGTGGCTCAAAGGAAGTTGTCCTTCCGGTGAACCTGTAGGGGCGTTCTGGCGATAGACCCCTACCATAAACATGCACAGTGGCCCAGAATTGACGGCTCTCACCGCTCATGGGCCCTTGGTACACAACATATTCTGGGGGCTCTTCTAATGCAAAGGCACGGCGGGTGAGGTTTGCTAGCACGGTCACAAAACTTCCAAGGTTGGTTGCTGTGGTCTCGTTGTGAACAATGGGTCCTGGCATTTTAGCTCAGTTTGGGGTAGAAGATGTGCTATGCTGGGTTGAGGCTAGCGTGCCCTTTTTATAGAAAAAGGGGACGGAGTCTTCCTTCGCACGCTTACGAATGGGACACTTTAGGTGTCGGTCACTGGCGCGTGATCGATAGGCTAGGCTGATAGGTTGGGCACCCACTACCAAAAGGTGTTGGGGTCACTGTATGGCTATCTTATACGAGAAGCTTGGCCGGGGTTAGGTTAAGGTCTGGCGGGTTGGTTAACCTAGGTTTATTGGCATGGCCAAGATAGGATTAGCCAATGATCAGCCTGGCTCTGATACCAAGGTTGTCAGGACCGGATTTTTGGGATATTAATTTCCCAAAAAATGGCCCTTGTGCTCACTAGCCCCAGATTACTATTAGCTCATGAGGCACCAACTTGATACAGAAACTCCAAGCAAAATACAAGATATGTAGTACAAGACCATTCTGGCCTATGAGTACAACAAATGGTTTCTAGTGGTTGATGGCGGAAGCGGTTTGCGGATCATCAGCGTCTATGGGACTCCATTTCCCACAGGAACAGTTGACCTGGATAACTCCTATCTTCACGAGGCTGCTATCACCATTGCGTAGGTTCCGAGGTTGTCATCGCGACGCTCCTCTCCACGCAAGAAATCTGGCCAAGACAATAGCCAGGGACAAGCCACTGAGTACTTTTGAATGTACTCGCAAACATTATGAACACGGGTATAATATAAACAATGACAATCATGCTCTCAAATATTCTATGATCACACGTCAGTCACAAAATAAACATCCATGATGCACGCAAGCAGGTTATTCATATACAACATGAATATGCAATAAGGGAGTAGAAATAGAATGCACCGATCGAGTGTCTGAAGCGACGCCTCGAAAGGATAATAAGATAAAGCATGCCTCAGTCGGGCGTCTGAGCGACGTCACATAAAGGGCTTATGAAGGAAATAAGAAGCACACATGCCACAGTCAGGCGTCCGTGCGACACCACATAAAGGGCTTATAAAGTAAATAAATAACAAGCATGCCACAGTCGGGCGTCTCAGCGACGCCACATAAAGGGCTTATAAAGTAAATGAATAACAAGCATGCCACAGTCGGGCGTCGGTGCGACACCACATAAAGGGCTTATATGAGAGTAACCACCGTGAATATCTAGGAGGTAGAACCGTCCCAGGGATACTCAAAATTCAAATAATGTAAATGGTTAGTCCACATTAATAGTAATCATAATCATCATGTGTCACAAGTCATGATCCATGTTTTGGCTTAGCAATCTTTCCTCCGAAGACCGACACTAAGACCGACACTTGACCCATCCCAGACTGTAGTCCTTAACCATGGACACGGCTATTCGAATAGATATAATCTCTGGATAGGGTGTACTCTTTACCCATGAGCAATGGATTCCTTTAGTCCATCGGGACTAATTCCGTCTACGGTCTTTTAATTGAAAACACACCTGACTCGCACACACCAGCTTAACTTTATCGGTGTCTAGAATCACCCACGACACCCGTCAAGCGAAACTCTAAGTGGGGAGGCTACAACCTCGACTAGCATGGGATCACAAAATTTATAACGCGCGCAAACTAGGGGAGCTACCCCTTCGGCTCCAACCAAAAACACCCATGCCCCCGGACCAGGTGGCATGCCTACCGGTTGCAGTCAGTATCTTCCACCATGGCCTCTCTGTACGGTGTGTGCTAGAAAGGGGTTGACAACTTACTGAACCGTACCCTACCTATGGCAGGGACAAGTGGTAGTACGAAACAAGTATGGGGGTTACTGAAACAAGACTCGATCTATGGTCGACTCAGGATGTTTAAGTATTCCCTGCATGATTAGCATAACAAATATATTTCAACCGACAGACAGAATCACCACCCATCATACCTCATCATGCCATACCGGACACAACCGTCTCGACGAGGAACTAGAGATAAGCTCGTGTCTACCCAAGACAGAGACTTTCCCGGCTTCCTTCCGGTAGACATGAAAGGCTTACCAGGGTGATTACTATCACAAGCATATCCATTTCCAACAGCAAAGAATCTTCATTATGCACTCATGCGTATGATCATATCATCACAAAAAAATAACGAATGCTCCATGTCAAGGTGGTGTTGTAACCGTATCAAACAACACACAAAAAAAAATTATGCCAGGGTTCAGAATGCTTGCCTTCAAGTTGTGGAGAGGCAGGGTGCATTCCAAAACTTTTGAAAGTTTTCTTCTCTCTCCATAATCCTATTTTAAGAAAGTTTTGAATTAACACATAGTTTCAAAACAGTACAAAAAGTTGTTTTGGAAAATTTTCAAATAAATATGAAATAAACTAGACAGAATTTGAGGAACAACAGAAAAAGAATAAGACCAAATGGATTTATATTTTAAAAGTTATAGACAGTCAAAGTTTAGTCAAAACTCTGTTTTTAAATTAAAACAGAAAAGAAAACGTTTCGAATAGGAATACGTTTTTGAGACGGAGGAAACGTACTTCTGGGTTTACGCCCCCACTTAAACCAGCGCGGGCCGGCTCGGGGTCACTGACATTGGGTCCCTTGGGCCCACTGGTCAGGTTTGACCAGTCGCCCGCGCCTCCTTCCTCCTCTGTCCGAGCGGTGGCGGAGCTCCGGCGATCGTCGTCGACGTACTGCGGCTCCCCACGGGGTACCAAGAGCAGGGATGGATCTGCCAGTCCTGGGCGGTCCTCCCAGTGGTTGCTAGGTTGGCGGGGGTGGAGGGAGTCACCAGCGGCGACCTCTGCGGCGGAGGTGGCTTCGGGAGGATTTGGGGGTTTGGGCAACGATGGTTCCCGGTCGAAGCTGAGAGGTTGGGAGGCTCCGCAACATCGAGGGGAAGAAGATGGTGGCACTGGATGGACTGGGGGGGCTCAGCTCGCGACGCACGGCACCGGAGTGTGTCGGCGACCGAACTGGCCGGAGACGAGGAAGAAGACCTCCCCCCGTCGATCACTAGCTGTGGGGGTTCGAGAGGGATGGCTTGAGGTCGCCTGAGGGACCGGATGGGCTCGGGGGCCCCTATTTATAGCGGTCGAGGTTGGTTCCATGGCGGTCGGGGATAAGATCGTCCGCGAACCACCGTTCTGTAACCAGGGGCACGTGGTCGCGACGGGCGCTAGCGGACATGCTCGAGGATAAGCTCGGGCTGTTCCAGCGGCAGCTGGCGCACGGTTGTGGCTCGGGCGGTGCCGTCCATGGCAGTAGCCTGCTGCGGCCGTCCGCTAGCCGCCATGGCCGACCTGACGGCGGCGCTGTGGGGCTCCAGGGGTGGCCTGGATGGCTCTGATGAGTGGATGAGGACGGGTGTGGCTCTGCAGGTGAGCAAAGGCCAGGGGCCAGACGCGGCGACTCGGGCGCACGCACGTGCAAAACGCGCGCTCTGGCCGCACCCAGAGCATGCACGCCAAGTGCTCGACATAATGCCATCGTGTGCTAGAGGGCTTGAGCGAGGCTGGTAGTTAACAGGTTTGGGTTAGGGGTGGCTAGGAGCTTAGTGGACAAGTTTGTTATGTCAGAGGATCAAGTTCACAATGCAAGCTAAAAATCATGTCAAATCTGGCTATGCACACAAAGTGCTCGACAGAATGTCATGGGCCTCTAGGTGTCTCTTCTGGTGGCCAAACACTCCAGATCAGATCCTCTTTAGATGTAGGTGATGGTGGCAAGGTTAGTTTGGCAAGAAAAGAAATTTGTTAGTGCAAGTTTTTGAGAAAACCAATTCTGGACAGAAAGTAAAGGGCATCATTGCATGGACCAAACATACTCCAATGGGTTCACTCTCCTGGACTTAAAGTTTTTGTAGGGTGGTCTATAAGCAGGAAAAAGAATCATGGGTAAAAGGGCAAGTTAAAATATTGTTGTAGTACAAATCACCAAGCTGAACCAGAATGAAGATGAGGATGATTTACTCAAATTTCTCAAAGAACATCAATGGGTTTTTGCATAAAGTTGAATTATATACTACTACTAACATCCCATAATTTTGGTGGAAGCTTTAAAGAAATATTTAAATAGGTTGTAGTGCAATTTTACCAACTGGACCAGATTTGAAAACTTGGGGTAGGGCTCAAAATTTCCAAATGACCAAAGAGATTTTTGCATAAAAGTGATGTGGAAACATCACATGACATCCCCAAATTTTGGTTGGAATTTTAAATAAATTTATCAAAGGGTTGCAATGCAAAAGAGGCTCTAAAACTTATGAAAAACCATTTTAAAAGAAATAAAGTTCAGGAAAAATAATTATATAAATAATTCCACTGATAAAAGAAATGTTTTTCTTGATAGGGTATACAAGTCCAACAACATATTTGGAAAGTTTTCACTTGGGGTAAAAACTCCACAATATCAAAGAAAAGAGTGGTTCTGAAATCAAAAGATAAATCCAAAAATAATAATTTCCTGGCAAGATCTTAATAAACAAATCATGTTTAAATTTTTGGGGTGTTACAGAAAGAGAGGGTGAATAAAACGGCAAGGGTGAAGTGGGGGAGAGGAAAACGAGAGGCAAATGGCAACTAATGTAATGCGAGAGATAGGGATTGTGATGGGTACTTAGTATGTTGACTTTTTGCATAGACTCCCCGGCAACGGCGCCAGAAATGGCTCGTTGTCGGGAGTCCAAATCTTGACTTGACCTTGCGTAAGCAACCCCGGCAACGGTGCCAGAAACTCTTCTTGCTACCTCTTGAGCACTGCGTTGGATTTCCCCGAAGAGGAGAGGATGATGCATCAAAGTAGCGTAAGTATTTCCCTCAGTTTTTGAGAACCAAGGTATCAATCCAGTAGGAGGCTACGCTCAAGTCCCTCGTACCTGCACAAAACAATAGCTCAACGCAACCAACGCGATTAGAGGTTGTCAATCCCTTCACGATCACTTACGGGAGTGAGATCTGATAGAGATAATATTTTTGGTATTTTTGATATAGAGATGCAAAGTGAAAAGTAAAAAAGCAAAGTAAAAAAGCAAAGCAAGATTAAAGTGATGGAGAATGATATGATGAGAATAGACCCGGGGGCCATAGGTTTCACTAGTGGCTTCTCTCGAGAGCATAAGTATTCTACAGTGGGTGAACAAATTACTGTTGAGCAATTGATAGAATTGAGCATAGTTATGAGAATATATAGGTATGATCATGTATATAGGCATCAAGTCCGAGACAAGTAGACCAACTCCTGTCTGCATCTACTACTATTACTCCACTCATCGACCGCTATCCAGCATGCATCTAGAGTATTAAGTTAAAAACAGAGTAACTGAAAGCACAAGTGCTCCCTGGGTGGTTTTGGTAATTAATGTCAACATATCTCTTGTTGGACTAACACCTTTACCTAGTATGTTTCAGATAAGTTCAACAATGGAGTGGCATGGACTAGAGGATGTGGAACCCCTTCAAGATGCTAAGGACAAAGGATTGGCTCAAGCTTCAAGATCAAGACTCTACATTTTCTATTTTAGTGATCCAAGATCACAATGAGTCTATAGGACAAGCCAATACTATCAAGAGGGGATGAGGTGTTGCTTAATGGCTTGCTTGCTCAAAGTGCTTAGTGATATGCTCCAAAACCCTCAACTACTTTCCCACATCCTCATATGACCTAAACCAAAAATCAAACTCGGCCCCACCGATTCTTTCTATCCGGAGCTACCGAGTTTCAAATGTCATATCCACTGCCACAAAACCTAGGCAAGATGGGATTGCAATCTCTCTGTTTCCCTTCGTAACGTTTCGGTCTAACCGAAGTGAGCGATCGGTCCCACTGAGATTGCAATGTAAACTCTCTGTTTCTCTTTCGTAACATTTCGGTCTCACCGAAAAGAGCGAACCGGTCCCACCGAGTTTACCTGACCAACTCTCTGGTTAGCTTATTACCAAAATCGGTCCCACCGAGTTTGTGTAATCGGTCACACCGAGATTACGTTATGCCTGAACCCTAACCATATCGGTCCTACCGAGTTGCATCTCAGTCTCACCGAAAATCCTAACGGTCACTAGGTTTGCTGAATCGGTCCGACCGAGTTTAACCATTTGGTCCCACCAAGTTTGGCAAATTGTGTGTAACGGTTAGATTTTGTGTGAAGGCTATATATACCCACCCACCCACTCTTCATTCGTGGAAAAATCCATCAGAACACATCTACACTTCCAATACACATGTTCTGAGAGAGAACCACCTACACTTGTGTTGAGGTCAAGATATTCCATTCCTACCATATGAATCTTGATCTCTATCCTTTCCCAAGTTCCTTTCCACTCAAATCTTCTTTCCACCAAATCCAAATCCTGTGAGAGAGAGTTGAGTGTTGGGGAGACTATCATTTGAAGCACAAGAGCAAGGAGTTCATCATCAATGCACCATTTGTTACTTCTTGGAGAGTCGTGTCTCCTAGATTGGCTAGGTGTCACTTGGGAGCCTTCGACAAGATTGTGGAGTTGAACCAAGGAGTTTGTAAGGGCAAGGAGATCGCCTACTTTGTGAAGATCTACCGCTAGTGAGGCAAGTCCTTCGTGGGCGACGGCCATGATGGAATAGACAAGGTTGCTTCTTCGTGGACCCTTCATGGGTGGAGCCCTCCATGGACTCGCGCAACCGTTACCCTCCGTGGGTTGAAGTCTCCATCAACGTGGATGTACGATAGCACCACCTATCGGAACCACGACAAAAACATCCGTGTCTCCAATTGCGTTTGAATACTCCAAACCTATCCCTTTACATTCTTGCAAGTTGCATGCTTTACTTTCCGCTGCTCATATACTCATTGCATGCTTGCTTGATATGTATTGTGCTTGTTAAACTTGTGCCTAAACTCCACTTAAACTCAAGAATATTAAAAACTGCAACTTTTGGCACTTAGTGTCTAATCACCCCCCCCCCCTCTAGACACCTCTTCTCGATCCTTTCAATTGGTATCAGAGCTTTGGCCTCCATTGCCTTGGTTTAAACACTATTGGAGGAAGATGGATGTGTCTACTTTGGGAAGTCTTAGACATAGAGTGCATATTCTTGATGGGGAGTATTTTCATGAGTGGAAAAATGAAATGCTTGAGATTTTCAATGAATATCATTTGAACAAGTACATTGCTAGTCCTTGTGCACCTCATATTGATCCTTTGCATCCCACACCCGAAGAAGATCTTGACATGATTCTCAATCTTAGAACCATCAATCTTATCATAAGAGGATTGCCCAAAAATTTAATTGCTAGTTTGCCTACTCTTGATTGTGCCTATACCATATGGAAATTTCTTGAGTAACGATTTCCAAGTTATTCCTTGAAAAACTTAGACGAAATTCTCCATAAAGCTATTGCCTTGAGTAAGATGAACTCTAGTTATCCTAGTTTTGGTGATTGTCTATTTGAGCTTACCAATCTCATGCATGCTAAAGGAAATGTTGGAATCATTAGCGATATCATATACGAAGCTATTAGAATTCATAAAGGTAACCATTGTGATGATCATTTATCTAACGAATTACCCTCTCTAGGAATTAATCAATCACAAGATGATGTTGAACATGGATACTATGATGAAGATGATGATAGTGACTATGATCTTGATGATGCAATGAGGCATTTTGGTCTTATGGCAAATCTTCGCGGCTACATGGCTGGAGGAAAGGAATGGGTCCTTGATAGTGGATGTACTGATCATATGACCGGAGATGAAGAGATGTTCCGTGAGCTTGCTGAAAACGACGGCCCTCGAAAATATGTCACTTTTGGTGATAATTCAAAGGGTAAGGTGGTTGGCCTTGGTAAGGTGGCCGTCTCACACGATAGCTCCATACAAAATGTCATGCTCGTCGAATCCCTTGGATACAATTTACTTTCAGTTTCTAGACTTGCGGATTTCGGTTTCAATGTTTTATTCACTGAAGTAGATTGCCAAGTGTTTCGTAGAGACAATTATAAAATGGTCTTTACCGGTATACATATAGGAGATCTTTACATTGTTGATTTCACTAAAAAGTCTCAACCTAAAACTTGCTTAATTGCTAAATCTTCTAAAGGTTGGTTGTGGCATAGAAGACTAGGTCATGTTGGAATGCGAAATCTTGATAGGCTTATTAAAGGTGATCATATCCTTGGAATAAAAGATGTCATATTTGACAAGGATAGACTTTGTAGTGCTTGTCAAGCAGGAAAACAAGTTGGAGGAAGTCACCGCGCGAAGAACATCATGACCACAAGAAGACCACTCGAGCTACTTCACATGGATCTCTTTGGTCCAAATGCCTACAAGAGTCTCGGTGGTTACTCATTTGGTCTAGTCATAGTTGATAATTTTTCAAGATTTACGTGGGTGTTCTTTCTTGATGACAAATCGCAGGTCCAAAAGACTCTCAAAAACTTCGCTAGGAAGGCCCAAAATCAGTTTGACGTGAAGATCAAGAAGGTTCGGAGTGACAACAGAACGGAGTTCAAGAACGCAAATGTGGACACCTTTCTTGATGAAGAAGGGATTTCACACGAGTTCTCGGCTACGTACACACCTCAACAAAATGGAGTTGTTGAGAGGAAGAACCGGACTCTTATCGAAATGGCAAGAACGATGCTTGATGAGTACAAAACGCCAAAGCACTTTTGGGCGGAAGCGGTTGAGACAGCTTGTCATGCAATAAATCGCTTGTATCTTCACAAGCTACTCGGCAAGATGGCATACGAGCTCCTCACCGGTAACAAACCCCAAGTTGGATACTTTCGAGTATTCGGCTCAAAGTGCTACATTCTTGATAAGCATCGTCGTTCTAAATTTGCTCCTAAATCTCATGAAGGTTTCCTACTTGGTTATGGCTCAAACTCTCACACTTACCGTGTCTACAACAATTTCACCCGAAAGGTTGAAGAGACGGTAGATGTGAAGTTTGATGAATCTAATGGCTCGCAAGTAGAGCAATTGCCAATTGATGTAGGAGACAAAGACCCTTCGGAAGCAATTTAAGACTTGTCCATTGGCAAGATTAGCCCAACGGAAGTGAAGGAGAGTACCTCGTCCGTCCAAGTGGAAGCTTCTACCTCACGACAAGGTGAACCAAGAGTTGATATGGAAGCATCCACAAGTCAGACACGCCAAGATGAAGGAAACGAGGAAGTACACCAAGATGAACATCAACAACCTCCTTCTCCACCACGACAAGAGAACGGCAATGTCAACAATGAAGAAGGCCAAGAAGAAGAACAAGATGAAGAGGATGTTCCACCCCGACCCAAGCAAAAGCTTTCACGAGTTCGAGCAAGAATTGCCAAAGATCATCCCGTCGAGCAAATCTACAAAGATATCCAAACCGGGAGAATCACTCGCTCTAAAACTCGTTTAGCTAACTTTTGTGAACATTACTCATTCGTCTTTAGCATTGAACCTATGAAGATTGAAGAAGCATTGAAGGATCCAGATTGGATAAACGCTATGCATGAAGAGCTACACAACTTTGAGAGAAATCAAGTGTGGACATTGGTCGAGAAGCCCGACAACAACCACAACATCATTGGTACCAAATGGGTGTTTTGCAACAAGAAAGATGAAGATGGACAAGTGGTTCGCAACAAAGCACGTCTCGTCGCCCAAGGATACACACAAGTTGAAGGTATGGACTATGGTGAGACATATGCTCCCATTGCTAGACTTGAGTCCATTCGCATCTTACTTGCCTATGCTAATCACCATGATATCACTTTGTACCAAATGGACATTAAAAGTGCTTTTCTAAATGGAAAAATTGAGGAGGAAGTTTATGTTAAGCAACTTCCCGGATTTGTCAATCCTAAGAAACCTAATCATGTTTACAAACTTCACAAAGCTCTTTACGGTCTTAAACAAGCTCCTAGAGCATGGTATAAATGCTTGAACAAGTTTCTTATTGAAAAAGGCTTTGAAATTGGTAAAATTGATTCGACTCTTTTTACTAAAAGGGTTAATGGAGAACTATGTGTGTGCCAAAATTATGTTGATGATATCATATTTGGTTCAACTAACCCTCAATTTAGTGAGAAGTTTGGAAAGCTAATGTCGGAGAAGTTTGAGATGTCTATGATGAGTGAACTCAAATTCTTTCTCGGTTTGCAAATCAAGCAAACTAAGGAAGGTACCTTTGTCTCTCAAACGAAGTACACCAAAAACTTATTCAAGAAGTTCAATATGCAAGAATGCAAAGGTATGACTACACCCATGCCTACTAGTGGACATCTTGATTTAACCAAAGATGGTGAACCAGTTGATCAAAAGGTTTATCGCTCTATGATTGGTTCATTGTTATATCTATGTGCCTCGCGTCCCGATATTATGCTAAGTGTGTGCATGTGTGCACGATATCAAGCTGCTCCTAAATAATGTCATCCTAAGGCTGTGAAAAGGATAGTGATATACCTAACCCATACACCAAATTTTGGCATTTGGTATCCTAAGAGGTCCTCTTTCGATCTTGTCGGCTACTCCAATTCGGACTATGCCAGAGACAAGGTTGATAGAAAGTCCACTTCGGGTACTTGTCAATTCCTTGGTAGATCTCTTGTATCTTGGTCTTCCAAGAAACAAAACTCGATATCCTTATCCACCGCCGAAGCGGAATACATTGCCGCTGGTTCATGTTGTGCTCAATTACTTTGGATGACCCAAACTCTTAAAGATTATGGGATATATGTGAAACATGTTCCATTGCTATGTGACAATGAAAGTGCTATTAAGATTGCTCACAATCCTGTACAACACTCTTGAACTAAGCATATCAAAGTTCGTCATCATTTCATTCGAGATCATGTTGCAAAACGGGACATTGACATTAAGCATGTTCGCACCGATAAGAAATTGGCGGATATATTCACTAAACCACTTGATGAGAAAGTGTTTTGCAGGTTGAGAGGTGAATTGAACATCATTAATGCTTCAAACTTGGAGTAGGAACTCCATTTGATACATGCAGGGCATGAGCCAATGACTAATCCTCGATATTTCTCTTATGATGCCCTTCATATGTCTTGGATACATTTGTACCTTGCATGTTATCTAACCCGTGTAGGTACTTTGTTGAATCTAAATCTATGAGATTGCAACTCACTCACATCTTGAGCAATTTCTATATCACCAAGTCTATACACAATGGTGGTTGAAGACAAGGAAGCACGAAACCATTCAAACATATCCTTTGACAAATTCTATGATTAAATCTTGTAATTGTCATTTTGGATACACAAGTGCTCTTCCTTGCAAGACTAACCCATGTAGGTAGATGAACTCAAACTCCAAGTGGTGATCCCAACTCTTGATGAACTACATCAACCTTGAGCAACCCACACAAGTTCAACTACATGAGCAAGATCAACACCACCACACAAGGTATGATATTCCATCTTAGAGAAGCTTTACTCCAAGTCATGAGCCAAAGCAACTCGACAAGATGTGAATACATCAAAATGCTTAAACAAAAATGGTAACCCCATTTTGAGCTTAAACGATGAGTATGACCTATGATCAAGTGATCTCACTTGACTCCTAAGTCAATATACTCTAACATAGGTGACTTTGTCGCCGCCCAACTCTCGATGAAGTTCTCTTGTGTTATTTTATGTGTTATTGCATTTGTCTCTTGCATATTTGTTTCCCTTTCAAAAAAACTTCATCTAGATCTTTTAGTTTCTTCTTTGCTTTTTTGTTCTGCATTTTCTGCATCCAATTCATTGCAAATCTTTCAGTTAATTCCTTGCAAATCCTTGTGATATCTTACTTATCTAGTGAGCTGAGGTGACAAGTGGTTTCACTCTGATGAACTCGGTCCCACCGGTTTGCTTTCTTCGGCTCGATCGAAACCTTTCGGTGCAACCGAAGCACACAACTCGGAGTCACCGATTTCACTAGAGGACAACCAACTTGCCACTTATTCCTGTTTTTTGTTTACTCGAGCTCCACTCAATGATTCTTGTCCTCTACCAGCATCATATTAGACATGCTGCTTTGCTCTGTGACTCAAGGACCAACCCATTTGTGTCACATGTCCAGAAGAGCCCTTCTTGTAAATTGATGTCAAAGGGGGAGAGAGAGAGATCACATCAAAGCTTAATCTTTCCTATAGGGGGAAAAAGAGAGGATACTCAGGGGGAGAGAGTTTCTCAACTAGGAGAAAGTAATATCATCAAAGACCCCAGATGCTTGGTGTTCAAGAGGAGAGATGTCACATGTCTTTAAGAAGGGAAAGACATGCTTGTTTGCTTGCTTTAGCTCAAGCTCTGTTGTTTCTTTTCTGTTGCTCTGAGTTTCTGTTCCCTATCTTCTCCCAACATCCCATGCGGATTCAGGGGGAGCAAGATATCTAAGGGAAGGAAATCTATGATTTTATTGCATATCTTTACCTTTGGGGACATGTCTATATCCAATGTGGTACTTAGTACTCACTCTACATGTCATCACAGTCTTGGTTCTCTTGTGGTTTCTCTTGTTTGCTCTGGTCAGTAGGTGTATTTGTGTTATGTAACCTTGTTTGCGCAGGTTCATCCCATCCTAAGCCAACTCAAGACCACAAGGTAAGTATATGCATCACAGTCATGTGAATAAGAAGTTCTTGCTGATGTACATACTGTTTGCAAGAAGGACTCATGAGCATGAAGGTACATTTCTCACATTCACATCATTTGCTCTGATGCATATAGCCAAGATACATGTAACACATTGCTTACTCTGTCATGTTAACGCATTCACATGCTCCTATATTCAATATTCACATGATTGCATACATGTAGGGGGAGCCTATGCATGTTACATGTCTTTCCAAAGCTTTACTTGCTACTCTCTCTATCTTTATCTAAAGCTTTGATGTATGTTGTCATCAATTACCAAAAAGAGGGAGATTGAAAGCACAAGTGCTCCCTGGGTGGTTTTGGTAATTAATGTCAACATATCTCTTGTTGGACTAACACCTTTACCTAGTATGTTTCAGATAAGTTCAACAATGGAGTGGCATGGACTAGAGGATGTGGAACCCCTTCAAGATGCTAAGGACAAAGGATTGGCTCAAGCTTCAAGATCAAGACTCTACATTTTCTATTTTAGTGATCCAAGATCACATTGAGTCTATAGGAAAAGCCAATACTATCAAGAGGGGATGAGGTGTTTCTTAATGGCTTGCTTGCTCAAAGTGCTTAGTGATATGCTCCAAAACCCTCAACTACTTTCCCACATCCTCATATGACCTAAACCAAAAATCAAACTCGGCCCCACCGATTCTTTCTATCCGGAGCCACCGAGTTTCAAATGTCATAGCCACTGCCACAAACCCTAGGCAAATTGGTCTCACCGATAGGGATCTCGGTCTCACCGAGATGGGATTGCAATCTCTCTGTTTCCCTTCGTAACGTTTCGGTCTAACCGAAGTGAGTGATCGGTCCAACCGAGATTGCAATGTAAACTCTCTATTTCCCTTTCTTAACATTTCGGTCTCATCGAAAAGAGCGAACCGGTCCCATCGAGTTTACCTGACCAACTCTCTGGTTAGCTTATTACCAAATCGGTCCCACCGAGTTTGTGTAATCGGTCACACTGAGATTACGTTATGCCTGAACCCTAACCATATCGGTCCTACCGAGTTGCATCTCAGTCTCACCGAAAATCC
The DNA here is from genome assembly GCA_032464435.1 of Aegilops umbellulata. Classification (NCBI taxonomy): domain Eukaryota; kingdom Viridiplantae; phylum Streptophyta; class Magnoliopsida; order Poales; family Poaceae; genus Aegilops; species Aegilops umbellulata. Next base: position 363,579,499 of record CP136054.1, on the reverse strand, counting down.
TAACGGTCACTAGGTTTGCTGAATCGGTCCGACCGAGTTTAACCATTCGGTCCCACCGAGTTTGGCAAATTGTGTGTAACGGTTAGATTTTGTGTGAAGGCTATATATACCCATACACCCACTCTTCATTCATGGAAAAAGCCATCAGAACACATCTACACTTCCAATACACATGTTCTGAGAGAGAACCACCTACACTTGTGTTGAGGTCAAGATATTCCATTCCTACCATATGAATCTTGATCTCTATCCTTTCCCAAGTTCCTTTCCACTCAAATCTTCTTTCCACCAAATCCAAATCCTGTGAGAGAGAGTTGAGTGTTGGGGAGACTATCATTTGAAGCACAAGAGCAAGGAGTTCATCATCAACACACCATTTGTTACTTCTTGGAGAGTGGTGTCTCCTAGATTGGCTAGGTGTCACTTGGGAGCCTCCGACAAGATTGTGGAGTTGAACCAAGGAGTTTGTAAGGGCAAGGAGATCGCCTACTTCGTGAAGATCTACCGCTAGTGAGGCAAGTCCTTTGTGGGCGACGGCCATGATGGAATAGACAAGGTTGCTTCTTCGTGGACCCTTCGTAGGTGGAGCCCTCTGTGGACTCGCGCAACCGTTACCCTCCGTGGGTTGAAGTCTCCATCAACGTGGATGTACGATAGCACCACCTATCGGAACCATGACAAAAACATCTGTGTCTCCAATTGCGTTTGAATACTCCAAACCCTTCCCTTTACATTCTTGCAAGTTGCATGCTTTACTTTCCGCTGCTCATATACTCATTGCATGCTTGCTTGATATGTATTATGTTTGTTAAACTTGTGCCTAAACTCCACTTAAACTCAAGAATATTGAAAACTGCAACTTTTGGCACTTAGTGTCTAATCACCACCTCTCTAGACACCTCTTCTCGATCCTTTCAGTAACGCCTTAAGCAAGATGACATGATGTAGAGGGATAGTTTCATGCAATATGATAAAAAAACCCATCTTGTTATCCTCGATGGCAGCAATACAGTACGTGCCTTGCTGCCCCTTCTGTCACTGGGAAAGGACACCGCAAGATTGAACCCATAGCTAAGCACTTCTCCCATGGCAAGAAAAACCAATCTAGTAGGCCAAACTAAACTGATAATTCGAAGAGACTTGTAAAGATAACCAATCATACATAAAATAATTCAGAGAAGATTCAAATATTATTCATGGATAGACTTGATCATAAACCAACAATTAATTGGTCTCAACAAACACACCGCAAAAAGAAGATTACATCGGATAGATCTCCACGAGAGAGGGGGAGAACGTTGTATTGAGATCCAAAGAGAGAGAACAAGCCAACTTGCTAATAACTATGGACCCGAAGGTCTGAGATGAACTACTCACACTTCATCGGAGAGGCTATGATGATGTAGAAGCCCTCCATGATGACGGCCCTCTCCGGCGGAGCTCCGGAACAGGCCCCAAGATGGGATCTCGTGGATACAGAAAGTTGCGGCGGTGGAATTAGGTTTTTGGCTCCGTATCTGAACGTTTGGGGTACATAGGTATATATAGGAGGAAGGAGTACGTCGGTGGAGCAACAGGGGGCCCACGAGGCAGGGGGGCGTGCCCCCCACCCTTGTGACCGCCTCTCTTGTCCCTTGGAGTAGGGTCCAAGTCTCATGGATCACGTTCGGTGAGAAAATCACGTTCCCGAAGGTTTTATTCCGTTTGGACTCCGTTTGATATTCTGTTTCTCCGAAACTCTAAAATAGGCAAAAAAAACAGCAATTCTGGGCTGGGCCTCCGGTTAATAGGTTAGTCCCAAAAATAATATAAAAGTGGAAAATAAAGCCCAATATAGTCCAAAACAGTAGATAATATAGCATGGAGCAATCAAAAATTATAGATACGTTGGAGATGCATCACTCCCCACGGCCGGCTGTGCTACCGCGCAGGCCTCACCGCCCCAACGTACTCCCATCGCTGGCCTAGCCATCCCTCTACTCACCCACACCTGCTGTTATTCTCCGGTGACGGCAGACGAACCAGTAAACCCTCATACAGTTGTACTCCCCTCCGCGTGGGAAACAACTGTCGAGTCTTCCCTGGCTCCGTGTCGTTCCCTTCCTAGGCCTCGCCGTCGTCCACCGCCCTGGTGCTCTCGGCGCGGCCTGGTCAACATGGTCAACGACCGACATGCGTCTGAAGTGGACTGTACATGGAGAGGCTGACAGCTGGGTCCACGGTCGCACGCAAGGAAATGCCTCCTGCGCAAAATAATGATTCCTCCACCTGACATCTAGGACCCACCAAAAGGGCCTCTGTATTTGGCAAAAAAACGTTACCGCTACTGACAGCTTGGACCCACCAGCTATATCTTCGCACGCAAGGAAGTGCCTCCTTATTACGAACAAAAAAATGAATACTCCCCCTGTTAGCTGGGACCCAGTATAGTGGTAGGCTGACTTGTGGGCCTACTAAGTTGACGGGGACGGAGGGCTTTGTCAACTTAGTCAATATGCATGATTCTAGCTCCAGTGACCGTACGATGTCCATCCAACAGCCGTAGTGTTTTTCAACCTTTGGTCTTCTTGCTCCAGCCGCCCAAACCAGCACCGGTCGTGCCTCGTGCTCCTGCCTCCCGTGGCCGGCTGTGCTGCCGCGGAGGCCTCACCGCCCCCTACTACTCCTGCCGCTGGCCAGGCCATCCCTCCACTCACCCACACCCCCTGTTATTCTACGGCGACGGCAGCCTCACACCGCAGCCGAACCAGTGAACCCTCGTACTCCTCTCTGCGCGGGCTTCCACTGTCGCGTCTTCCCCGGCTCCGCGTCGTCCCCTTCCTAGGCCTCGTCGTCGTCCACCGCCCTGGTGCTCTCGGCGCGGCATGGTCAACATGGTCAAGGAACGGCTTCCATCAGACGTGGACTGTATGTGGAGAGGCTGACAGCTGGCTCCACGGCCGCAGCAAGGAAGTGCCTCCTTATTACGCACAAAATAATTATTCCTCCACCTGACAGCGGGGACCCACCGGACGGGTCACCATATTTCGCGAAAAAACGTTTCTCCCTGACTGCTGGGACCCACCTGCTACATCTTCCCACGCAAGGAAGTGCGTCCGGGCAAAAAACAATTCGCCCCCCTGACTGCTGGGACCCACCAGCTACATCTTCGCACGCAAAGAAGTGCCTGACAGTCGGGACCCACCTGGTCGAAGCGTACTTAGCATTGTCATTCTGGTCACGAACGTGTACGTGCATACTGGTCGATGTAGAGGCGCGCACATGTCGTAGTAGAGGCGCGCACGTAGCATGTACACGTACGTACAGCAGCCAGTGTGCAAGAAAGAAAATACGACCACGTACGTACATACGGCAGGGTCTCGAACGCCTACTCGTGCATACATACGGCCAGGGCTCGTGTACATGGCTGGGTTGAAACGGAGAAACTGCGTCGTCGTCGTGTTCATGGGGAGCCAACCTGCTGGGTCGGAACAGAATGCATCATCGTGTTCATCAGGAGGGCTTGGACGGAACATCCGATGGAAACGAGGCCTGGCATACCGCAGAACGGAGGAAACGGCCTTGTGTTCGACCGGCCACGTTCGAAACAGGATCCTGTTCATCGGGAGGGGTCTGGCGTACCGCAAAACGAAGGAAACGGACCTCCTACGATTGAAACAGAGGTCCTGTTGATCGGGAGGGGTGTGGCGTACCGCAAAACAGAGGAAACGGACTTGTGTTGGAGCGCTACGGTCGAAATGGGGGTCCTGTTGATCGGGAGGGGTGTGGCGTACCGCAAAACAGAGGAAACGGACTTATGTTGGAGCGCTACGGTCGAAACGGGGGTCCTGTTCATCGGGAGGGGTGCGGTGTACCGCAAAACGGGACTCCACGAGATACTGTTCATCTCCACCACCGACCCCCTCCAACCTCCACGGGCTACTGTTCATCCACCGTCGACCTCCTCCAGCCTCCACCTGCGACTGTTCATCCATGGGCTCCTGTTCATCCAGCCTCCACCGCGCGCTACTCCATCGGCTACTGTTCAACCAGCCCTCTCCAAGGGCTTCTGTTCAACCACCCCTCCACGGGCTACTGTTCATCTAGCCCTCCACCTTCTACTGTTCATCCAGCCCTCCACGGGGTGGTCCTGTTCATCCAGCCCTCCATGGGGTGGTCCTGTTCATCCAGCCCTCCACGGGGTCCTGTTCATCCAGCCCCAACCGGCTCGATCGATCGGGGTCCTGTTCATCCAGAGGCAACACCACGGGGTCCTGTTCATCCACCCCCACTAGGAACTGTTCATCCAAACCCCCGCAGCAATGCTCACTGTTCATCCAGAGGCAGCATCGATCGGCTTCAGTTAGCAGCAGTCGCGAAGGATCGCTCGATCGGGTTTAGTTAACAGCCATCGATCGATCGCTCAGGTTCAGTAACGCGTAGCCTGCAGTGCAAACGCTCGGGATCAGTTAGAGCCCAATGCCTCGCACCCACGCGCGTGCGTGTACAAGAGAAATGTGCATCGCTCAGCCCCGACCACCCACCGTAATCGGGAACACCCCGATATTTTCCTCGCCCTCGCTTCTACCACGGTTTTTTCTGTCATGGACGGCCCAAAGAATGTCATGCAGCTGTGTCTCCGGCCCGCCCAGGACGAAAAGCCCATTTTCTGTCATGATTTTTTGTCATAGAAGTAGGAGCCCACCACATCTATGATGATACCGGGTTTTGTCACAATTATCGTCATAGAAGTGTCATAAGTATGACAGGAAAAAAATTCGTTCGGCCCAAAATGTCACAGATGTGTCTTTTTTTTGTAGTGTAAACTCCTCCTACCAGTCATGGCGAAACAACTTGACAGAAAAATCCAGTTTTGTGGGTGATGAGGAGAAAAGTAATTTTTGAGTGGGTGGTTCTTATAGCCCGGTGCTAAGTGTGAACACATATTAGTTTGATTGTTGTGAACAGGTTTGCAATTACTTATTGCGTTGTAATCAGCAATGTGACGAGAAAGAAGGTCAAAATTTATTGATGGTAGAAGGTTGACCACGTGGTTGCTCGCCGTTGAGGCGGCCGTGGCGCGCTCCGCTCTGGCGTCCCTGTGCGCGCTCTGCTCGCCGTTGAGGCAAAGTTACAATGGCAACTGTTAATAATTCTTAATAATCGTCTTACATATTGCGGATAATTTAAAATGCCAAATGCGGCAAGGCCCAGAACACTCACGACCTACATATGCATACAATTATAATAAAATATAAGCTAAAAGGCTGAGCTGGCAGCCTTCCGATGATGGTCTTCTCAGACTCCATGATCAGCATAGCACCCATGCGGCCGTTCACACCAAGTGTCCCGAACCGCCTCCGCCTACGGAGCTGTTGGCGTTGGGAGGCTCTTGGGGCTGCTGGGCCTCTTCCAGAAGAGCTTGACAGCGTGCAATCGCGCGCATGACAACTCCGCGGAACCGCTCCATTTCCATGTCTCTGGCCTGGTAGCAAATTCCGTCGATCACCTGCATCCTCAACATATCACGTTGGTGATGTTCTACTACATCGGGGACGTCAACTCCGCCAAGGATGCGCTCGAGCCCAGCCACCACATCATCAGGATCGAGGTTGACACGGCCGCCGCGGGCAATGATGAAGTTGTAGGCTACCTTTGTCTTGACTGAATCGCAGAGGTCCTCTGCCCATTCCTTGCGGGGCATTAGGCTCTCGATGAGCACTAGTGACGACGGCTCTTTCGGTGGGTCGTCGATCATGCCACCGAGAAGCTCTAGATCTTTTGCATGGTGGATGGCAAACTGCTCATCACACCTCCTCTGCAATATGTCGATTGTGCTCCCAAGGACTATGACGCCGATATCGCTGCTGATGGGCCATGGTGCCTACACCGGCCGATGAAGCTCTTGCTCCCCGACCTGCTCCGGCTCGTTCTCCTCGCCAAAGATGTAACGCAGGTAGGCGTCGATGTCGACGTCGAAGCTTTGGTCGTTGCCTGACATGCTTGGAATAACTAATGGTAGATGGGTGAGGACTAGAACTTCGCAGAGTGTCACGGTGGTGCGTTGCCGCCTGGGTTATATGCAGCAAGCCTTTAGCTGGTGGCAGGAAACCGGTGAGGGAATAGGCGTGGATTTTACAATTCACCCATATGGAGCGCGGGAAGACTAAGTGGAGCACACACACAACCCGGATACTGTATCCGGTGCCACGTGTTATTTATCACACAAGTGTTAACATAGGGAAACGTATGTTTAACTTACTAATCATCACACACGAGTACTCATAGACGCATCGTGTGCGATACTCCTAGCCACCACAAGCAACTAGTTTGCGTTTTTCAAAGATTTTTGTACACAAAGAATCGCACACGAACTAACGGTATTAACCGTCTGTGTTGTAATTTCTCATCGGAAACAGTTCATCCCATTCGGCTGTTTGCCACGTATCACACACGTCTTGTTAAGTTGAACCGTTTCTGTTGCGTTCCCTAATCAAAAAAAGTTCGTCCGAGTGAACCGTATGCCCTATATCACACACACCTTGATCAAACTAACTGTTTATGTTGCACTCCCTAATAGAAAATGGTTCATCGGAGCAAACTGTATGTCATACATCGCACACACATTGATATGGCTGCCCATTTCTATTGTTCTGCCTCATCGCAAACAGTTCGAATGGGTTAACCGTGTGGCCTGAATCGCACACGCAACTAAAATCTGAACCGTGTTTGATGGCTCCGCCATCGCAAACGTTTTGCACCTTTTTTGACGTTTTTACATCCCCGTTTGTGATTAATGCATCGCACACAGTTTCGTCAAAGGGTCTCTGATTGCAGTGTCGCGTTAGCAGCATCCTGCAGTAGTGGGTGGCTGGTGGGTGTCTATTTCTCCAACTTTAGTTGAATCGAATTTGATTACGGCCGGTCCTTGTTGAAGGTTAAAACAGCACACTTGACGAAAAATCGTTGTGGTTTTGATGCGTAGGTAAGAACAGTTCTTGCTAGAAGCCCGTAGCAGCCACGTAAAACTTGCAACAACAAAGTAGAGGATGTCTAACTTGTTTTTGCAGGGCATGTTGTGATGTGATATGGTCAAGACGTGATGAGATATAAGTTGTTGTATGAGATGATCATGTTTTGTAAAAGTTATCAGCAACTGGCAGGAGCCTTATGGTTGTTGCTTTATTGTATGAAATGCAATCGCCATGTAATTGCTTTACTTTATCACTATGCTGTAGCGCTAGTCATAGAAGCAATAGTTGGCGTGACGACAACGACGCTGCGATGCAAATCAAGGTGTCAAGCCGGTGATGATGGAGATCATGACGGTGCTTTGGAGATGGAGATCAAAGGCACAAGTTGATGATGGCCATATCATGTCACATATTTTGATTGCATGTGATGTTTATCTTTTATGCATCTTATTTTGCTTAGTATGGCGGTAGCATTATAAGATGATCCCTCACTAAAAATTCAAGGTATAAGTGTTCTCCCTGAGTATGCACCGTTGCGAAAGTTCTTCGTGCTGAGACACCACGTGATGACCGGGTGTGATAAGCTCTACGTTCACATACAACGGGTGCAAGACAGTTTTGCACATGCGGAATACTCGGGTTAAACTTGACGAGCCTCGCATATGCAGATATGGCCTCGAAACACTGAGACCGAAAGGTCGAACGTGAATCATATAGTAGATATGATCAACATAGAGATGTTCACCATTGAAAACTACTCCATCTCACGTGATGATCGGACATGGTTTAGTTGATATGGATCACGTGATCATTTAGATGACTCGAGGGATGTCTATCTAAGTGGGAGTTCTTAAGTACTATGATTAATTGAAGTTAATTTATCATGAACTTAGTCCTGATAGTATTTGCAAATTATGTTGTAGATCAATAGCTCGTGTTGTAGCTCCCCTATGTTTTTGATATGTTCCTGGAGAAAACTAAGTTTAAAGATGATAGTAGCAATGATGCGGACTGGGTCCGTGATCTGAGGATTATCCTCGTTGCTGCAAAGAAGAATTATGTCCTTGATACACCGCTAGGTGACGGACCTATTGCAGGAGCAGATGCAGACGTTATGAACGTTTGGCAAGCTCGGTATGATGACTACTTGATAGTTTAGTGTGCCATGCTTTACGGCTTAGAGCCGGGACTTCAAAAATGTTTTGAACGCCACAGAGCATATAAGATGTTATAAGAGCTGAAATTGGTATTTCAGACTCATGCCCGAGTCGAGAGGTATGAGACCTCTGACAAGTACTTTGCCTACAAGATGGAGGAGAATAGCTCAACCAGTGAGCATGTGCTCAGTATGTCTGAGTACTTGATACGTCTCCAACATATCTATAATTTTTGATTGCTCCATGCTATTATATATTCTATTTTGGATGTTTAATGGGCTTTATTATACACTTTTATATTATTTTTGGGACTAACCTATTAACCCAAGGCCCAGTGCAAATTGCTGTTTTTTTGCCTATTTCTGTGTTTCGCAGAAAAGGAATATCAAATGGAGTCCAAACGGAATGAAACATTCGGGAGCATGATTTTTGGAACAAACGTGATCCAGAGAACTTGGAGTGGACGTCAAGCAATCAACGAGGAGGCCACGAGGTAGGGGGGCGCGCCCTCCACCATCATGGGCCCCTCGTGGCTCCACCGACCTACTTCTTCCTCCTATATGTACCTACATACCCCGAAACCATCCAGGAGCACCACGAAAACCTATTTCCACCGCCGCAACTTTCTGTACCCGTGAGATCCCATCTTGGGGCCTTTTCTGGCGCTCTGCCGGAGGGGGCATCAAGATTGTCTATGAACAATATTTGAATCTTCTCTGAATTCTTTTATGTATGATTGGTTATCTTTGCAAGTCTCTTCGAATTATCTATTTGGTTTGGCCGACTAGATTGATCTTTCTTGCAATGGGAGAAGTGCTTAGCTTTGGGTTCAATCATGCGGTTCTCGATTCAAATGACAGTAGGGGAAACGACACATATTGTATTGTTGCCATCGAGGATAAAAAGATGGGGTTTGTATCATATTGCTTGAATTTATCCCTCTACATCATGTCATCTTGCCTAATGCGTTACTCCGTTCTTATGAACTTAATACTCTAGATGCATGCTGGATAGCGGTCGATGTGTGGAGTAATAGTAGTAGATGCAGGCATGAGTCGGTCTACTTGTCATGGACGTGATGCCTATGAAGGAAATATGCCCTAGAGGCAATAATAAAGTTATTATTTATTTCCTCATATATCATGATAAATGTTTATTATTCATGCTAGAATTGTATTAGCCAGAAACATAATACATGTGTGAATATATAAACAAATAGAATGTCACTAGTATGCCTCTACTTGACTAGCTCGTTAATCAAAGATGGTTATGTTTCCTAACCATGAACAAAGAGTTGTTATTTGATTAACGAGGTCACATCATTAGTTGAATGATCTGATTGACATGACCCATTCCATTAGCTTAGCACCCGATCGTTTAGTATGTTGCTATTGCTTTCTTCATGACTTATACATGTTCCTATGACTATGAGATTATGCAACTCCCGTTTGTCGGAGGAACACTTTGTCTGCTACCAAATGTCACAATGTAACTGGGTGATTATAAAGGTGCTCTACAGGTGTCTCCAACGGTACTTGTTGGGTTGGCGTATTTCGAGATTAGGATTTGTCACTCCAATAATCGGAGAGGTATCTCTGGGCCCTCTCGGTAATGCACATCACATAAGCCTTGCAAGCATTACAACTAATATGTTAGTTGTGAGATGATGTATTATGGAACGAGTAAAGAGACTTGCCGGCAACGAGATTGAACTAGGTATTGTATACCGACGATCGAATCTCGGGCAAGTAACATACCGATGACAAAGGGAACAACGTATATTGTTATGCGGTCTGACCGATAAAGATCTTCGTAGAATATGTAGGAGCCAATATGGGCATCTAGGTCCCGCTATTGGTTATTGACCGGAGACGTGTCTCGGTCATGTCTACATTGTTCTCGAACCGTAGGGTCCGCACGCTTAAAGTTACAATGACAGTTATTATGAGTTTATGCATTTTGATGTACCGAAGTTAGTTCGGAGTCCCGGATGTGATCACGGACATGACGAGGAGTCTCGAAATGGTCGAGACATAAAGATCGATATATTGGAAGCCTATATTTGGACATTGGAATGGTTCCGAGTGAAATCGGCATTTTACTGGAGTACCGGGGGGTTACCGGAACCCCCCCGGGGGTTAATGGGCCCATATGGGCCTTAAGGGAAAAGAGGAGGGGCGGCTAGGGCAGGCCGCGCGCCCCCTCCCCCCCTAGTCCGAATAGGACAAGGAAGGGGGGGCGGCGCCCCCCTTTTTCCTTTCCCCCTCTCTCCTTTCTTCTCCTACAAGGCAAGGGAGAGGAGTCCTACTCCCGGTGGGAGTAGGACTCCTCCTAGCGCACCCCTTTGGGGCCGGCCGCGCCCTCCCCTCCCCTCCTTTATATACGGGGGCAGGGGGCACCCTAGGACACACAAGTTGATCTTCGTGATCGTTCCTTAGCCGTGTGCGGTGCCCCCCTCCACCATATTCCACCTCGGTCATATCGTTGCAGTGCTTAGGCGAAGCCCTGCATCGGTAGAACATCATCATCGACATCACGCCGTCGTGCTGACGGAACTCATCCCCGGAGCTTTGCTGGATCGGAGCCCGGGGAGCGTCATCGAGTTGAACGTGTGCTAAGAACTCGGAGGTGCCGGAGTAACGGTGCTTGGATCGGTCGGACCGGGAAGACGTATGACTACTTCCACTATGTTGCATCAACGCTTCCGCTTCGGTCTACGAGGGTACGTAGACAACACTCTCCCCTCTCGTTGCTATGCATCACCATGATCTTGCGTTTGCGTAGGAAATTTTTTGAAATTACTACGTTCCCCAACAGTGGCATCCGAGCCTAGGTTTTTATGGTTTGATGTTATATGCACGAGTAGAACACAAGTGAGTTGTGGACGATATAAGTCATACTGCCTACCAACATGTCACACTTTGGTTCGGCGGTATTGTTGGATGAAGCGGCCCGGACCGACATTACGCGTACGCTTACGCGAGACTGGTTCTACCGACGTGCTTTGCACACAGGTGGTTGGCGGGTGTCAGTTTCTCCAACTTTAGTTGAACCGAGTATGGCTACGCCCAGTCCTTGCGAAGGTTAAAACGGAGTCTATTTGACAAACTATCGTTGTGGTTTTGATGCGTAGGTAAGATTGGTTCTTGCTTAAGCCCGTAGCAGCCACGTAAAACTTGCAATAAACAAAGTAGAGGACGTCTAACTTGTTTTTGTAGGGCATGTTGTGATGTGATATGGTCAAGACATGATGCTAAATTTTATTGTATGAGATGATCATGTTTTGTAACCGAGTTATCGGCAACTGGCAGGAGCCATATGGTTGTCGCTTTATTGTATGCAATGCAATCGCCCTGCAATGCTTTACTTTATCACTAAGCGGTAGCGATAGTCGTAGAAGCATAAGATAGGCGAGACGACAACGATGCTACGATGGAGATCAAGGTGTCGCGCCGGTGAAGATGGTGATCATGACGGTGCTTCGGAGATGGAGATCACAAGCACAAGATGATGATGGCCATATCATATGACTTATATTGATTGCATGTGATGTTTATCTTTTTTATGCATCTTATCTTGCTTTGATTGACGGTAGCATTATAAGATGATCTCTCACTAAATTATCAAGAAGTGTTCTCCCTGAGTATGCACCGTTGCCAAAGTTCGTCGTGCCCAGACACCACGTGATGATCGGGTGTGATAAGCTCTACGTCCATCTACAACGGGTGCAAGCCAGTTTTGCACACGCAGAATACTCGGGTTATACTTGACGAGCCTAGCATATGCAGATATGGCCTCGGAACACGGAGACCGAAAGGTCGAGCGTGAGTCATATAGTAGATATGATCAACATAATGATGTTCACCATTGAAGACTAATCCATTTCACGTGATGATCGGTTATGGTTTAGTTGATTTGGATCACGTGATCACTTAGAAGATTAGAGGGATGTCTATCTAACTGGGAGTTCTTAAGTAATATGATTAATTGAACTTAAATTTATCATGAACTTAGTCCCTGATAGTATCTTGCTTGTTTATGTTAATTGTAGATAGATGGCCCGTGATGTTGTTCCGTTTAATTTTAATGCGTTCCTTGAGAAAGCAAAGTTGAAAGATGATGGTAGCAATTACACGGACTGGGTCCGTAACTTGAGGATTATCCTCATTGCTGCACAGAAGAGTTACGTCCTGGAAGCACCGCTGGGTGCCAGGCCTGCTGCTGATGCAACTGACGACATTAAGAACGTCTGGCAGAGCAAAGCTGATGACTACTCGATAGTTCAATGTGCCATGCTTTACGGCTTAGAACCGGGACTTCAACGACGTTTTGAATGTCATGGGGCATATGAGATGTTCCAAGAGTTGAAGTTAATATTCCAACAGAATGCCCCAATTGAGAGATATGAAGTCTCCAATAAGTTCTATAGCTGCAAGATGGAGGAGAATAGTTCTGTCAGTGAGCATATGCTCAAAATGTCTGGGTATTGTAATCACTTGATTCAACTGGGAGTTAATCTTCCGGATGATTGCGTCATTGACAGAATTCTCCAATCACTTCCACCAAGCTACAAAGGCTTCGTGATGAACTATAATATGCAAGGGATGGATAAGACGATTCCCGAGCTCTTCGCAATGCTAAAGGCTGCGGAGGTAGAAATCAAGAAGGAGCATCAAGTGTTGATGGTCAACAAGACCACTAGTTTCAAGAAAAAGGGCAAAGGGAAAAAGAAGGGGAACTTCAAGAAGAACAGCAAGCAAGTTGCTGCTCAAGAGAAGAAACCCAAGTCTGGACCTAAGCCTGAAACTGAGTGCTTCTACTGCAAGCAGACTGGTCACTGGAAGCGGAACTGCCCCAAGTATTTGGCGGATAAGAAGGATGGCAAGGTGAACAAAGGTATATGTGATATACATGTTATTGATGTGTACCTTACTAGAGCTCGCAGTAGCACCTGGGTATTTGATACTGGTTCTGTTGCTAATATTTGCAACTCGAAACAGGGACTACGGATTAAGCGAACACTGGCAAAGGACGAGGTGACGATGCGCGTGGGAAATGGTTCCAAAGTCGATGTGATCGCGTTCGGCACGCTACCTCTACATCTACCTTCGGGATTAGTATTAGACCTAAATAATTGTTATTTTGTGCCAGCGTTGAGCATGAACATTATATCTGGATCTTGTTTGATGCGAGACGGATATTCATTTAAATCAGAGAATAATGGTTGTTCTATTTATATGAGTAATATCTTTTATGGTCATGCACCCTTGAAGAGTGGTCTATTTTTTATGAATCTCGATAGTAGTGATACACATATTCATAATGTTGAAGCCAAAAGATGCAGAGTTGATAATGATAGTGCAACTTATTTGTGGCACTGCCGTTTGAGTCATATCGGTGTAAAGCGCATGAAGAAACTCCATACTGATGGACTTTTGGAACCACTTGATTATGAATCACTTGGTACTTGCGAACCGTGCCTCATGGGCAAGATGACTAAAAAACCGTTCTCCGGTACTATGGAGAGAGCAACAGATTTGTTGGAAATCATACATACAGATGTATGTGGTCCGATGAATATTGAAGCTCGTGGCGGATATCATTATTTTCTCACCTTCACAAATGATTTAAGCAGATATGTGTATATCTACTTAATGAAACACAAGTCTGAAACATTTGAAAAGTTCAAAGAATTTCAGAGTGAAGTTGAAAATCATCGTAACAAGAAAATAAAGTTTCTACGATCTGATCGTGGAGGAGAATATTTGAGTTACGAGTTTGGTCTACATTTGAAACAATGCGGAATAGTTTCGCAACTCACGCCACCCGGAACACCACAACGTAATGGTGTGTCCGAACGTCGTAATCGTACTTTACTTGATATGGTGCGATCTATGATGTCTCTTACAGATTTACCGCTATCGTTTTGGGGTTATGCTTTAGAGAAGGCCGCATTCACGTTAAATAGAGCACCATCAAAATCCGTTGAGATGACGCCTTATGAACTATGGTTTGGCAAGAAACCAAAGTTGTCGTTTCTTAAAGTTTGGGGCTGCGATGCTTATGTGAAAAAACTTCAACCTGATAAGCTCGAACCCAAATCGGAGAAATGTGTCTTCATAGGATACCCAAAAGAAACTGTTGGGTACACCTTCTATCACAGATCCGAAGGCAAGACATTCGTTGCTAAAAATGGATCCTTTCTAGAGAAGGAGTTTCTCTCGAAAGAAGTGAGTGGGAGGAAAGTAGAACTTGATGAGGTAACTATACCTGCTCCCTTATTGGGAAATAGCACATCACAGGAACCGGTTTCTGTGACGTCTAAACCAATTGGTGAGGAAGTTAATGATGATGATCATGCAAACTCAGATCAAGTTACTACAGAACCTCGCAGATCAACCAGAGTAAGATCCGCACCAGAGTGGTACGGCAATCCTGTTCTGGAAATCATGCTACTAGATCATGGTGAACCTACGAACTATGAAGAAGCGATGGTGAGCCTAGATTCTGCAAAATGGCTTGAAGCCATGAAATCTGAGATGGGATCCATGTATGAGAACAAAGTGTGGACTTTGGTTGACTTGCCCAATGGTCGGCAAGCAATTGAGAATAAATGGATCTTCAAGAACAAGACTGACGCTGACGGTAATGTTACTGTCTACAAAGCTCGACTTGTCGCAAAAGGTTTTCGACAAGTTCAAGGGATTGACTACGATGAGACCTTCTCACCCGTAGCGATGCTTAAGTCTGTCCAAATCATGTTAGCAATTGCCGCATTTTATGATTATGAAATTTGGCAGATGGATGTAAAAACTGCATTCCTGAATGGATTTCTGGAAGAAGAGTTGTATATGATGCAACCAGAAGGTTTTATCGATCCAAAGGGAGCTAACAAAGTGTGCAAGCTCCAGCGATCCATTTATGGACTGGTGCAAGCCTCTCGGAGTTGGAATAAACGCTTTGATAGTGTGATCAAAGCATTTGGGTTTGTACAGACTTTTGGAGAAGCCTGTATTTACAAGAAAGTGAGTGGGAGCTCTGTAGCATTTCTGATATTATATGTCGATGACATATTACTAATCGGAAATGATATAGAATTTCTGGATAGCATAAAGGGATACTTGAATAAGAATTTTTCAATGAAAGACCTCGGTGAAGCTGCTTACATATTGGGCATCAAGATCTATAGAGATAGATCAAGACGCTTAATTGGACTTTCACAAAGCACATACCTTGACAAAGTTTTGAAGAAGTTCAAAATGGATCAAGCAAAGAAAGGATTCTTGCCTGTACTACAAGGTGTGAAGTTGAGTAAGACTCAATGCCCGACCACTGCAGAAGATAGAGAGAAAATGAAAGATGTTCCCTATGCTTAAGCCATAGGCTCTATCATGTATGCAATGTTGTGTACCAGACCTGATGTGTGTCTTGCTATAAGTTTAGCAGGGAGGTACCAAAGTAATCCAGGAGTGGATCACTGGACAGCGGTCAAGAACATCCTGAAGTACCTGAAAAGAACTAAGGATATGTTTCTCATATATGGAGGTGACAAAGAGCTCATCGTAAATGGTTACGTTGATGCAAGCTTTGGCACTGATCCGGACGATTCTAAATCGCAAACCGGATACGTGTTTACATTAAACGGTGGAGCTGTCAGTTGGTGCAGTTCTAAACAAAGCGTCGTGGCGGGATCTACATGTGAAGCGGAGTACATAGTTGCTTCGGAAGCAGCAAATGAAGGAGTCTGGATGAAGGAGTTCATATCCGATCTAGGTGTCATACCTAGTGCATCGGGTCCAATGAAAATATTTTGTGACAATACTGGTGCAATTGCCTTGGCAAAGGAATCCGGATTTCACAAGAGAACCAAGCACATCAAGAGACGCTTCAAATCCATCCGGGATCTAGTCCAGGTGGGAGACATAGAGATTTGCAAGATACATACGGATCTGAATGTAGCAGACCCGTTGACTAAGCCTCTTCCACGAGCAAAACATGATCAGCACCAAAACTCCATGGGTGTTAGAATCATTACTGTGTAATCTAGGTTATTGACTCTAGTGCAAGTGGGAGACTGAAGGAAATATGCCCTAGAGGCAATAATAAAGTTATTATTTATTTACTCATATATCATGATAAATGTTTATTATTCATGCTAGAATTGTATTAGCCGGAAACATAATACATGTGTGAATATATAAACAAATAGAATGTCACTAGTATGCCTCTACTTGACTAGCTCGTTAGTCAAAGATGGTTATGTTTCCTAACCATGAACAAAGAGTTGTTATTTGATTAACAAGGTCACATCATTAGTTGAATGATCTGATTGACATGACCCATTCCATTAGCTTAGCATCCGATCGTTTAGTATGTTGTTATTGATTTCTTCATGACTTATACATGTTCCTATGACTATGAGATTATGCAACTCCCGTTTATCGGAGGAACACTTTGTGTGCTACCAAACGTCACAACGTAACTGGGTGATTATAAAGGTGCTCTACAGGTGTCTCCAAAGGTACTTGTTGGGTTGGCGTATTTCGAGATTAGGATTTGTCACTCCAATAGTCGGAGAGGTATCTCTGGGCCCTCTCGGTAATGCACATCACATAAGCCTTGCAAGCATTACAACTAATATGTTAGTTGTGAGATGATGTATTACGGAACGAGTAAAGAGACTTGCCGGCAACGAGATTGAACTAGGTATTGGATACCGACGATCGAATCTCGGGCAAGTAACATACCGATGACAAAGGGAACAACGTATATTGTTATGCGGTCTGACCGATAAAGATCTTCGTAGAATATGTAGGAGCCAATATGGGCATCCAGGTCCCGCTATTGGTTATTGACCGGAGACGTGTCTCGTTCATGTCTACATTGTTCTCGAACCGTAGGGTCCGCACGCTTAAAATTACGATGACAATTATTATGAGTTTATGCATTTTGATGTACCGAAGTTAGTTCGGAGTCCCGGATGTGATCACGGACATGACCAGGAGTCTCGAAATGGTCGAGACATAAAGATCGATATATTGGAAGCCTATATTTGGACATCGGAATGGTTCCGAGTGAAATCGGCATTTTACTGGAGTACCGGGGGGTTACCGGAACCCCCCCCCCGGGGGTTAATGGGCCCATATGGGCCTTAAGGGAAAAGAGGAGGGGCGGCCAGGGCAGGCCGCGCGCCCCCTCCCCCCCTATTCCGAATAGGACAAGGAGGAGGGGGCGGCGCCCCCCTTTTTCCTTTCCCCCTCTCTCCTTTCTTCTCCTACAAGGCAAGGGAGAGGAGTCCTACTCCCGGTGGGAGTAGGACTCCTCTTGGCGCACCCCTTTGGGGCCGGCCGCACCCTCCCCTCCCCTCCTTTATATACGGGGGCAGGGGGGCACCCTAGGACACACAAGTTGATCTTCGTGATCGTTCCTTAGCCGTGTGCGGTGCCCCCCTCCACCATATTCCACCTCGGTCATATCGTTGCAGTGCTTAGGCGAAGCCCTGCGTCGGTAGAACATCATCATCGTCATCATGCCATCGTGCTGAAGGAACTCATCCCCGAAGCTTTGCTGGATCGGAGCCCGGGGAGCGTCATCGAGCTGAACGTGTGCTAAGAACTCGGAGGTGCCGGAGTAACGGTGCTTTGATCGGTCGGACCGGGAAGACGTACGACTACTTCCACTACGTTGCGTCAACGCTTCCGCTTCGGTCTACGAGGGTACGTAGACAACACTCTCCCCTCTCGTTGCTATGCATCACCATGATCTTGCGTGTGCGTAGGAAATTTTTTGAAATTACTACGTTCCCCAACAGCCTATATACATGATCATGCCTAGATATTCTCATAATTATGCACTTTTCTATCAATTGCTCGACAGTAATTTGTTCACCCACCGTAATACTAATGCTATCTTGAGAGAAGCCACTAGTGAAACCTATGTCCCCCGGGTCTATCTTCCATCATATTAATCTCCCGTCAACAATCTATTTCTATCTCTGTTTATTTTGCAATCTTTACTTTTACTCTTTATCATAAAAACACCAAAAATGTTATCTTATCATCTCTATCAGATCTCACTTTTGCAAGCGGTCGTAAAGGGATTGACAACCCCTTTATCGCGTTTGTTGCAAGGTTCTTATTTGTTTGTGTAGGTACGAGGGACTTGCGTGTGGCCTCCTACTGGATTGATACTTTGGTTCTCAAAAACTAAGGGAAATACTTACGCTACTTTGCTGCATCACCCTTTCCTCTTCAAGGGAAAAATCAACGCATGCTCAAGAGGTAGCAAGAAGGATTTCTGGCGCCGTTGCTGGGGAGTCTATGCACAAGTCAAGACATACCAAGTACCCATCACAAACTCTTATCCCTCACATTACATTATTTGCCATTTGCCTCTCGTTTTCCTCTCCCCCACTTCACCCTTGTCGTTTTTATTCGCCCTCTTTTTCCGTTCGCCTTCTTTCGCTTGCTTTTTGTTTTCTTGTGTGTTGGATTGCTTGCTTGTCACGATGGCTCAAGATAATACTAAATTATGTGACTTTGCCACTACCAACAACAATGATTTTCTTAGCACTCCGATTTCTCCTCTTACCGATGTTGAATCTTGTGAAATTAATGCTGCTTTGCTGAATCTTGTCATGAAAGATCAATTCGCCGGCCTTCCTAGTGAAGATGCTGCTACCCATCTAAATAGCTTTGTTGATTTGTGTGATATGCAAAATAAGAAAGATGTGGACAATGATATTGTTAAATTGAAGCTATTTCCTTTTTCGCTTAGAGATCGTGCTAAAACTTGGTTTTCGTCTTTGCCTAAAAATAGTATTGATTCTTGGAATAAGTGCAAAGATGTTTTTATCTCAAGTATTTTCCTCCCGCTAAGATCATCTCTCTTAGAAACGATATTATGATTTTTAAGCAACTTGATCATGAACATGTTGCACAAGCTTGGGAGAGAATGAAATTAATGATACGTAATTGCCCTACACATGGTTTGAATTTATGGATGATTATACAAAAAAATTATGCCGGATTGAATTTTGCTTCTATAAATCTTTTAGATTCGGCCGCGGGAGGCACTTTTATGGAAATCACTTTAGGAGAAGCTACTAAACTCCCAGATAATATTATGGTTAATTATTCTCAATGGCACACTGAAAGATCTACTAGTAAAAAAGTGCATGCGATAGAAGAAATTAATGTTTTGAGTGGAAAGATGGATGAACTTATGAAATTTTTTGCTAATAAGAGTGTTTCTTCTGATCCCAATGATATGCCTTTGTCTACCTTGATTGAGAATACTAATGAACCTATGGATGTGAATTTTGTTGGTAGGAACAATTTTGGTAACAACGCTTATAGAGGAAATTTTAATCCTAGGTCGTATCCTAGTAATCCCTCTAATAATTATGGTAATTCTTACAACAACTCTTATGGGAATTTTAATAAGATGCCCTCTGATTTTGAGACTAGTGTTAAAGAACTTATGATTTCTCAAAAGAATTTCAATGCTTTGCTTGAAGAAAAATTGCCTAAGATTGATGAGTTGGCTAGGAAAGTTGATAGAATTTCTCTTGATGTTGATTCTTTGAAACTTAGATCTATTCCACCTAAGCATGATATCAATGAGTCTCTCAAGCCATGAGAATTTCCATTGATGAGTGCAAAAAAAGAACCGCTAGGTTGCGTGCTAAGATAGATTGCTTTGTAAAAGCGTGTTCTTCTACTTTTCATGATAATAAGGATGAAGATCTAAAAGTAATTGATGTGTCCCCTATTAAAACTTTGTTTTGCAATATGAATCTTGATAATGGTGGGACTGGAGATAAGTCAACTTTAGTTAAAAGGTGTCCCAATGATTCGGAGTTTTTAGATCTTGATGCAAAATTTGGTAAAAGTGGGATGGAAGAGGTCAAAACTTTAGATAGCAATGAACCCACTATTTTGGATTTCAAGGAATTTAATTATGATAATTGTTCTTTAATAGATTGTATTTCCTTGTTGCAATCCGTGCTAAATTATCCGCATGCTTATAGTCAAAATAAGCTTTTACCAAACATATCGTTGATGCTTTAATGCAATCTTATGAAGAAAAGCTTGAATTGGAAGTTTCTATCCCTAGAAAACTTTATGATGAGTGGGAACCTACTATTAAATTAAAAGTAAAATCATGAATGCTATGCTTTGTGTGATTTGGGTGCTAGTGTTTCCACGATTCCAAAAACTTTGTGTGATATGTTGGGTTTCCGTGAATTTGTTGATTGTTCTTTAAACTTGCACCTCGTGGATTGCACCATTAAGAAACCTATGGGAAGAATTAATGATTTTATTATTTTTTCAAATAGTAATTATGTGCCCGTAGATTTCATTGTCCTTGATATAGATTGCAATCCTTCATGCCCTATTATTCTTGGTAGACCTTTCCTTAGAACGATTGGTGCAATTATTGATATGAAAGAAGGGAATATTAGATTCCAATTTCCGTAAAGGAAAGGCATGGAACACTTTCCTAGAAAGAAAATTAAATTACCTTACGAATCTATTATGAGAGCCACTTATGGATTGCCCACCAAAGATGGCAATACCTAGATCTATCCTTGCCTTTATGCCTAGCTAGGGGCGTTAAACGATAACACTTGTTGGGAGGCAACCCAATTTTATTTTAGTTTTTTGCTTTTTACTTCTATTTAGGAATAAATCTTTGATCTAGCCTCTGGTTAGATGTGTTTCTATGTTTTAATTAGTGTTTGTGCCAAGTAAAACCTATATGATCTTCTTGGATGATAGTTATTTGATCTTGCTGAAAATTCCAGGAACTTTCTGTTCACGAAAAAATTGTTAAAAATCACCAGAACGTGATAAAATACTGATTCCAATTGCAGCCGATCAATAAAAAAATTATATAGGTCTTCCTATTTTGGTGGAATTTTTGGAGTTCCAGAAGTTTGCGTTAGTTACAGATTACTACAGACTGTTCTGTTTTTGACAGATTCTGTTTTTCGTGTGTTGTTTGCTTATTTTGATGAATCTATGGCTAGTAAAAGAGTTTATAAACCATAGAAAAGTTGGAATACAGTAGGGTTAACACCAATATAAATAAAGAATGAGTTCAATATAGTACCTTGAAGTGGTGTTTTCTTTTCTTTCGCTAACGGAGCTCACGAGATTTGCTGTTAAGTTTTCTGTTGTGAAGTTTTCAAGTTTTGGGTAAGGATTTGATGGATTATGGAACAAGGAGTGGCAAGAGCCTAAGCTTGGGGATGCCCAAGGCACCCCAAGGTAAATCCAAGGATACCAAAAAGCCAAAGCTTGGGAATGCCCCAGAAGGCATCCCCTCTTTCGTCTTCGTCCATCGGTAACTTTACTTGGAGCTATATTTTTATTCACCACATGATATGTGTTTTGCTTGGAGCGTATTGTATGACTTGAGTCTTTGCTTTTTAGTTTACCACAATCATCCTTGCTATACACACCTTTTGTGAGAGACACACATGATTCGGAATTTATTAGAATACTCATTGTGCTTCACTTATATCTTTTGAGCTAGATAGTTTTGCTCTAGTGCTTCGCTTATATCTTTTAGAGCACGGCGATGGTTTTATTTTATAGAAATATTTGATCTCTCATGCTTCACTTATACTATTTTGAGAGTCCTTTAGAAAAGCATGGCAATTTGCTTTGGTTATAAATTTAGTCCTAATATGATAGGCATCCAAGATTAGTAAAAAATTTCATATAAGTGCGTTGAATACTAAGATAAGTTTGATGCTTGATGATTGTTTTGAGATATGGAGGTAGTAATATTAAAGTTGTGCTAGTTGAGTAGTTTTGAATTTGATAAATACTTGTGTTGAAGTTTGCAAGTCCGGTAGCATGCACGTATGGTAAACGTTGTGTAAAAAATTTGAAACATGAGGTGTTCTTTGATTGTCATCCTTATGAGTGGCGGTCGGGGACGAGCGATGGTCTTTTCCTACCAATCTATCCCCCTAGGAGCATGCGCATAGTGCTTGTTTTTGATGACTTGTAGATTTTTGCAATAAGTATGTGAGTTCTTTATGACTAATGTTGAGTCCATGGATTATACGCACTCTCAACCTTCCACCATTGCTAGCCTCTTCGGTACCGTGCATTGCCCTTCCTCACCTTGAGAGTTGGTGCAAACTTCACCGGTGCATCCAAACCCCGTGATACGATACGCTCTATCACACATAAACCTCCTTATATCTTCCTCAAAACAGCCACCATACCTACCTATTATGGCATTTCCATAGCCATTCCGAGATATATTGCCATGCAACTTTCCACCGTTCCGTTTATTATGACACGCTTCATCATTATCATATTGCCTTGCATGATCATTTAGTTGACATCGTATTTGTGGCAAAGCCACCATGCATATTATTTCATACATGTCACTCTTGATTCATTACCCATCCCGGTACACCGTCGGAGGCATTCATATAGAGTCATATTTTGTTCTAGTGTCGAGTTGTAATCATTGAGATGTAAATAAATAGAGGTGTGATGATCATTATCAATAGAGCATTGTCCCAAATAAAAAAAGAGAAAGGCCAAAAAAAGGAGAAGCCCCAAAAAAATAAAAATAAAAAGGGAATATGCTACTATCCTTTTTCCACACTTGTGCTTCAAAGTAGCACCATGATCTTTATGATAGAGTCTCTTGTTTTGTCACTTTCATATACTAGTGGGATTTTTTCATTATAGAACTTGGCTTGTATATTCCAACAATGGGCTTCCTCAAATGCCCTAGGTCTTCGTGAGCAAGCAAGTTGGATGCACACCCACTTAGTTTATTTTGTTGAGCTTTCATACATTTATAGCTCTAGTGCATCCGTTGCATGGCAATCCCTACTCCTTGCATTGATATCAATTGATGGGCATCTTCCTAGCCCGTTCATTAGCCGCGTCAATGTGAGAATTTCTCCTTTTTTGTCTTCTCCACACAACCCCCATCATCATATTCTATTCCACCCATAGTGCCTATATCCATGGCTCACGCTCATGTATTGCGTGAAAGTTGAAAAAGTTTGAGATTACTAAAGTATGAAACAATTGCTTGGCTTGTCATCGGGGTTGTGCAAGATGAGAGCATTCTTGTGTGACGAAAATGAAGCATGGCCAAACTATATGATTTTGTAGGGATGAGCTTTCTTTGGCTATGTTATTTTGAGAAGACATAATTGCTTGGTTAGTATGCTTGAAGTATTATTATTTTTATGTCAATATTAAACTTTTATCTTGAATCTTTCGGATCTGAATATTCATGCCACGATAAAGAAAATTACATTGAAGAATATGCTAGGTAGCATTCCACATCAAAAATTATGTTTTTATCATTTACCTACTCGAGGACGAGCAGGAATTAAGCTTGGGGATGCTTGATACGTCTCCAACGTATCTATAATTTTTGATTGCTCCATGCTATTATATATTCTATTTTGGATGTTTAATGGGCTTTATTATATACTTTTATATTATTTTTGGGACTAACCTATTAACCCAAGGCCCGGTGCAAATTGCTGTTTTTTTCCTATTTCGGTATTTCGCAGAAAAGGAATATCAAATGGAGTCCAAACGGAATGAAACTTCGGGAGCATGATTTTTGGAACAAACATGGTCCAGAGGACTTGGAGTGGACATCAAGCAATCAACGAGGAGGCCATGAGGCAGCGGGCGCCTACCCCCTGGGCGCACCCTCCACCCTCGTGGGCCCCTCGTGGCTCCACCGACCTACTTCTTCCTCCTATATATACCTACGTACCCCGAAACCATCCAGGAGCACCATGAAAACCTTTCCAGTGCCGCAACCTTCTGTCCCCGTGAGATCCCATCTTGGGGCCTTTTTCGGCGCTCCGCCAGAGGGGGCATCGATCACGGAGGGCTTCTACATCAACACCATAGATTCTCCGATGATGTGTGAGTAGTTTACCACAAACCTTCGGGTCCATAGTTATTAGCTAGATGGCTTCTTCTCTCTCTTTGGATCTCAATACAAAGTTCTCCTCGGTCTTCTTGGAGATCTATTCGATGTAACTCTTTTTGCGGTGTGTTTGTCGAGATCCGATGAATTTTGGGTTTATGATCAAGATTATCTATGAACAATATTTGAATCTTCTCTGAATTCTTTTATGTATGATTGGTTATGTTTGCAAGTCTCTTCGAATTATCAGTTTGGTTTGGCCTACTAGATTGATCTTTCTAGTAATGGGAGAAGTGCTTAGCTTTGGGTTCAATCATGCGGTTCTCGATTCAAGTGACAGTAGGGGAAACGACACATATTGTATTGTTGCCATCGAGGATAAAAAGATGGGGTTTATATGATATTGCTTGAGTTTATCCCTCTACATCATTTCATCTTGCCTAATGTGTTACTCCGTTCTTATGAACTTAATACTCTAGATGCATGCTGGATAGTGGTCGATGTGTGGAGTAATAGTAGTAGATGCAGGCATGAGTCGGTCTACTTGTCATGGACGTGATGCCTATATACATGATCATGCCTAGATATTCTCATAATTATGCACTTTTTTATCAATTGCTCGACGGTAATTTGTTCACCCACCGTAATACTTATGCTATCTTGAGAGAAGCCACTAGTGAAACCTATGGCCCCCGGGTCTATCTTCCATCATATTAATTTCCCGTCAACAAGCTATTTCTATCTCCGTTTATTTTGCAATATTTAGTTTTACTCTTTATCATAAAAACACCAAAAAAATTATCTTATCATCTCTATCAGATCTCACTTTTGCAAGTGGCCATGAAGGGATTGACAACCCCTTTATTGCGTTGGTTGCAAGGTTCTTATTTGTTTGTGTAGGTACGAGGGACTTGCGTGTGGCCTCCTACTGGATTGATACCTTGGTTCTCAAAAACTGAGGGAAATACTTACGCTACTTTGCTGCATCACCCTTTCCTATTCAAGGGAAAAACCAACACATGCTCTAGAGGTAGCAGTACTACAATCGCTTGAATCAAGTGGGAGTTAATCTTTCAAATAAGATAGTGATTGACAAAGTTCTCTAGTCACTATCACCAAGTTACTGGAACTTCGTGATGAACTATAATATGCAAGGGATGACGAAATGATTCCCGAGCTCTTCGTGATGCTAAAATTGGCGAAGGTAGGAATCAAGAAAAAGCATCAAGTGTTGATGGTTAAAAAGACCACTAGTTTCAAGAAAAGGGACAAAGGAAAAGAAAGGGAACTTCAAGAAAGAATGGCAAGCAAGTTGCCACTCCCATGAAGAAACCCAAAGCTAGACCTAAGCCTGAAACTGAGTGCTTCTATTGCAAAGGGACTGGTCACGGGAAGCAGAATTGCCCCAAGTATTTGGCGGATAAAAAGGATGGCAAAGTGAAAGGTATCTTTGATATACATGTTATTGATGTGTACCTTACTAATGCTCGTAGTAGCGCCTGGGTATTTGATACTGGCTCTATTGCTCATATTTGCAACCCGAAACAGGGGCTACGGATTAAACGAAGATTGGCTAAGGACGAGGTGATGATGCGCGTCAGAAATGGTTCCAAGGTCGATGTGATCACCGTCGGCACAGTACCTCTACATATACCTTTGGGATTAGTTTTAGACCTGAATAATTGTTATTTGGTGCCAGCCTTGAGCATGAACATTATATCTGGTCTTGTTTGATGCGAGACGGTTATTCATTTAAACCCAAGAATAATGGTTGTTCTATTTATATGAGTAATATCTTTTATGGTGATGCACCCTTGATGAGTGGTCTATTTTTGTTGAATCTTGATCGTAGTGATACACATATTCATAATATTGAAGCCAAAAGATGCAAAGTTAATAATGATAGTGCAACTTATTTGTGGCACTATCGTTTGGGTCATATTGGTGTAAAGCGCATGAAGAAACTCCATGCTGATGGGCTTTTGGAATCACTTGATTATGAATCACTTGATGCTTGCGAACCATGCCTCATGGGCAAGAGGACTAAGACTCCGTTCCCTGGAACAATGGAGCGAGCAACTGACTTATTAGAAATAATACATACTGATGTATGTGGTCCGATGAGTGCTGAGGCTCGCGGCGGGTATCATTATTTTCTGACCTTCACAGATGATTTGAGCACATATGGGTATATCTACTTAATGAAACATAAGTCTGAAACATTTGAAAAGTTCAAAGAATTTCTGAGTGAAGTAGAAAATCATTGTAACAAGAATAAAGTTTCTATGATATGATTGTGGAGGTGAATATTTGAGTTATGAGTTTGGTCTTTATTTGAAACAATGTGGAATAGTTTCACAACTCACGCCACCCGGAACACCGCAGCGTAATGGTGTGTCCGAACGTCGTAACCATACTTTATTAGATATGGTGCGATCTATGATGTCTCTTACCGATTTACCACTATCGTTTTGGGGTTATGCTTTAGAGACGGTTGCATTCACGTTAAATAGGGCACCATCTAAATATGTTGAGACGACACCATATGAACTGTGGTTTGGCAAGAAACCTAAGCAGTTGTTTCTTAAAGTTTGGGGCTGCGATGCTTATGTGAAAAAGCTTCAACCTGATAAGCTCGAACCCAAATCGGAGAAATGTGTCTTCATAGGATACCCAAAGGAAACTATTGGGTACACCTTCTATCACAGATCCAAAGGCAAGATATTCGTTGCTAAGAATGGATCCTTTCTAGAGAAGGAGTTTCTCTCGAAAGAAGTGAGTTGGAGGAAAATAGAACTTGAGAGGTAATTGTACCTTCTCTCGAATTGGAAAATAGTTCATCACAGAAATCAGTTCCAGTGATGCCTACACCAATTAGTGAGGAAGTTAATGATGATGATCATGAAATGTCAGATCAAGTTACTACTGAACCTCATAGGTCAACCAGAGTACAGTCCGCACCAGAGTGGTACGGTAATCCTGTTCTGGAAGTCATGTTACTAGACCATGCTGAACCTACGAACTATGAGGAAGCGATGATGAGCCCAGATTCTGCAAAATGGCTTGAGGCCATGAAATCTGAGATGGGATCCATGTATGAGAACAAAGTATGGACTTTGGTTGACTTGCCCGATGATCGACAAGCCATAGAGAATAAATGGATCATCAAGAAGAAGGCTGACGCAGACGGTAATGTTACTGTCTACAAAGCTCGACTTGGTGCAAAAAGGTTTCTCAACAAGTTCAAGGTGTTGACTAAAATGAGATTTTCCCACTCGTATCGATGCTTAAGTCTGTCTGAATCATGTTACCAATTGCCGCATTTGTGAAATCTGGCAAATGGATGTCAAAACTGCATTCCTTAATGGATTTATTAAAGAAGAGTTGTATATGATGCAACCAGAAGGTTTTGTTGATCCTAAAGGTGCTAACAAAGTGTGTAAGCTCCAGCGATCCATTTATGGACTGGTGCAAGCATCTCAGAGTTGGAATATATGCTTTGATGAGTTGATCAAAGCATATAGTTTTATACAGACTTGCGGTGAAGCCCCTATTTACAAGAAAGTGAGTGGGAGCACTACAACCTTTCTGATAAGTATATGTAAATGACATATTGTTGATCGGAAATGATGTAGAATTTTCTGCAAAGCATAAAGGAGTGTTTGAAATGAATTTTTCAAAGAAAGACCTCGGTGAAGCTACTTACATATTGGGCATCAAGATCAATAAATATAGATCAAGACGCTTGATAAGACTTTTGATGAGTACATACCTTGATAAGATTCTGGAGGAGTTCAAAGTGGATCAGTCAAAGAAGGAGTTCTTGCCTGAGTTTTAAGGTGTGAAGTTGAGTAAGACTCAAAACCCGACCACGGCAGAAGATAGAGAGAGAATGAAAGTCATTCCCTATGCCTCAGCCATAGGTTCTATAAAGTATGCCATGTTGTATACCAGATCTATTGTGTACCTTACCACGAGTTTAGCAAAGTGCTACAATAGTGATCCAGGAGTAGATCACTGGACAGCGGTCAAAATTATCCTTAGAGGACTACGGAAATATTTCTCGGTTATGGAGGTGATAAAGAGTTCATCATAAAGAGTTACGTCGATGCAAGCTTTAACACCGATCTGGATGACTCTGAGTCTCAATCTGGATACATATTGAAAGTGGGAGCAATTAGCTAGAGTAACTCCATGCAGAGCATTATAGACATAGAAATTGCAAAATACATACGGATCTGAATGTGGCAGACCCGTTGACTAAACTTCTCTCACAAGCAAAACATGATCACACCTTAGTAATCTTTGGGTGTTAATCACATGGCGATGTGAACTAGACTATTGACTCTAGTAAACCCTTTGGGTGTTGGTCACATGGCGATGTGAACTATGGGTGTTAATCACATGGTCATGTGAACTATTGGTGTTTGAATCACATGGCGATGTGGACTAGATTATTGACTCTAGTGCAAGTGGGAGTGAAGGAAATATGCCCTAGAGGCAATAATAAAGTTGTTATTTATATTTCCTTATATCATGATAAATGTTTATTATTCATGCTAGAATTGTATTAGCCGGAAACTTAGTACATGTGAATACATAGACAAAACAGAGTGTCCCTAGTATGCCTCTACTTGACTAGCTCGTTAATCAAAGATGGTTATGTTTCCTAGTCATAGACATGTGTTGTCATTTGATGAACGGGATCACATCATTAGAGAATGATGTGATGGACAAGACCCATCAGTTAGCTTAGCATAATGATCGTTAAGTTTTATTGCTATTGCTTTCTTCATGACTTATACATATTTCTCTGACTATGAGATTATGCAACTCCCGAATACTGGAGGAACACCTTGTGTGCTATCAAACATCACAACGTAACTGGTGTTGGAAATATTCCCTAGAGGCAATAATAAAAGCATTATTATTATATCTCCTTATTCATGATAATTGTCTTTATTCGTGCTATAATTGTGTTATCCGGAAATCGTAATACATGTGTGAATAACAGACAACAATATGTCCCTAGTGAGCCTCTAGTTGACTAGCTTGTTGATCGACAGATAGTCATGGTTTCCTGACTATGGACATTGGATGTCATCGATAACGGGATCACATCATTAGGAGAATGATGTGATGGACAAGACCCAATCCTAAACATAGCATAAAGATCGCATAGTTCGTTTGCTAGAGTTTTCCAATGTCAAGTATCCTTTCCCTTAGACCATGAGATCGTGTAACTCCCGGATACCGTAGGAGTGCTTTGGGTGTGCCAAACGTCACAACGTAACTGGGTGACTATAAAGGTATACTACGGGTATCTCTAAAAGTGTCTGTTGGGTTGACATGGATCGAGACTGGGATTTGTCACTCCGCTTGACGGAGAGGTATCACCGGGCCCTCTCGGTAATGCATCATCATAATGAGCTCAATGTGATCAAAGTGTTTGATCACGGGATCATGCATTACGATACGAGAAAAGTGACTTGCCGGTAACGAGATTGAACGAGGTATTGGGATACCGACGATCGAATCTCGGGCAAGTAAAATACCGATTGACAAAGGGAATCGTATACGGGATTAATTGAATCCTCGACATCGTGGTTCATCCGATGAGATCATCGTGGAGTATGTGGGATCCAACATGGGTATCCAGATCCCGCTGTTGGTTATTGCCCGAGAGTCGTCTCGGTCATGTCTGCATGTCTCCCGAACCCGTAGGGTCTACACACTTAAGGTTCGGTGACGCTAGGGTTGTATGAATATGAGTATGCAGCAAAACAAATGTTGTTTGGAGTCCCGGATGAGATCCCGGACGTCACGAGGAGTTCCGGAATGGTCCGGAGGTAAAGATTTATATATAGGAAGTCTTGTTTTGGTCGCCGGAAAAGTTTCACACTTTATCGGTATTGTACCGGGAGTGCCGAAAGGGGTCCGGGGGTCCACCGGGGGGGTCCACCTGCCCCGGGGGGGCACATGGGCTATAAGGGGTGCGCCCTGGCCTATATGGGCCAAGGGCACCAGCCCCAAGAGGCCCATGCGCCAAGAAGACTTGGAGAGGGAAGAGTCCAAAGAGGGGAAGGCACCTCCAAGGTGCCTTGGGGAGGATGGACTCCTCCCCCCTCTTGGCCGCACCCCTTCCTTGGAGGAAGGGGCAAGGCTGCGCCCTCCCCCCCCCCCTCTCATGCGCCTATATAAAGGGAGGGGAGGGAGGGGTGGCCGCACCCATAAGCCCTGGCGCCTCCCTCCTCCCTGCAACACCTCCTCCTCCTCCCGTAGTTGCTTAGCGAAGCCCTGCCGGAGTTCCGCTGCATCCACCACCACGCCGTCGTGCTGCTGGATCTTCATCAACCTCTCCTTCCCCCTTGCTGGATCAAGAAGGAGGAGACGTCACGCTTTCCGTACGTGTGTTGAACACGGAGGTGCCGTCCGTTCGGCACTAGATCATCGGTGAATTGGATCACGGCGAGTACGACTACCTCATCCACGTTCACTCGAACGCTTCCGCTCGCGATCTACAAAGTGGTATGTAGATGCAATCTCTCTCCCATGACTCGTTGCTAGATGAACTCATAGATGGATCTTGGTGAAACCGTAGGAAAATTTTTGTTTTCTGCAACGTTCCCCAACAACTGGGTGATTATAAATATGCTCTACATGTGTCTCCGAAGGTGTTTGTTGGGTTGTCATAGATCAAGATTAGGATTTGTCACTCCGAGTATCGGAGAGGTATCTCTGGGCCCTCTCGGTAATGCACATCACTATAAGCCTTGCAAGCAATGTGAATAATGAGTTAGTTGCGGGATGATGCATTATAAAACAAGTAAAGAGACTTGCCGGTAACGAGATTGAACTAGGTATGATGATACCAATGATCGAATCTCGGGCAAGTAACATACCGATGACAAAGGGAACAACGTATGTCGTTATGCGGTTTGACCTATAAAGATCTTCGTAGAATATGTAGGAGCCAATATGAGCATCCAGGTTCCGCTATTGGTTATTGACCGGAGATGTGTCTTGGTCATGTCTACATAGTTCTCGAACCCATAGGGTCCACACACTTAACGTTTGATCATGATTTGTTTTATGAGTTATGTGTTTTGGTGACCGAAGTTTGTTTGGAGTCCCGGATGAGATCACAGACATGACGACGAGTCTTGAAATGGTCGAGAGGTAAAGACTGATATATTGGAAGGTAGTATTCGGACACCGGAACGGTTCCGGAGTGTATCGGGTACATACTGGAGTACCAGAGGGGTTACCAGAACCCCCCGGGGAAAGATATGGGCCATATGGGCCATAGGAGGGAGGCTAACCATCCCACAAGGGGCTGGCATGCCCCCCAAAAAGGAGGAGGACGAATTGGATTAGGGAAGGGGGCGGCGCCCCCCTTTACTTCTCCTTCTCCCTCTTCTTTCCCCCTTTCCCCCTCCGGAAGAAGGAAAAAAGGGGGGCGAATCCTACTAGGACTGGAGTCCTAGTAGGACTCCCCTCTCCCTGGCACGCCCCTTGGTGGCCGGCCTCCTCCTCCCCTCCTTTATATACGGGGGCTTGGGGGCACCCCAAAGCACAACAGTTGTTCTCTTAGCCGTGTGCGGTGCCCCCCTCCACAGTTTACTCCTTCGGTCATAGAGTTGTAGTGCTTAGGCGAAGCCCTGCGCGGATCACATCACCATCACCGTCACCACACCATCGTGCTGACGGAACTCTCCCTCGACCCTCTGCTGGATCAAGAGTTCGAGGGATGTCATCGAGCTGAACGTGTGCTGAACTCGGAGGTGCCATACGTTCGGTTGGATCGTGAAGACGTTCGACTACATCAACCGCGTTAACCTAACGCTTCCGCTTTCGGTCTATGAGGGTACGTGGACATACTCTCCCCCTCTCGTTGCTATGCATCTCCTAGATAGATCTTGCGTGATCGTAGGAAATTTTTGAAATTGCATGCTACGTTCCCCAACAGGTAACGGTTGGATTTTTCCTCACACTATATAAAGGGGGTCTTCTTCCCCAAGTTGACTACCTCTTCCCTTCCTAAGCTCCATTGTTGCTCAAAGCTCCATTTTCTCCCGATCTCTCTCCCTAGCCAATCAAACTTGTTGATTTTCTAGGGATTGGTTGAGAAGGCCCCGATCTAAACTTCCACCAAGAGAAATTTGATTCCCCCCACTAATCCCTTGCGGATCTTGTTACTCTTGTGTGTTTGAGCACCCTAGACGGTTGAGGTCACCGCGGAGCCATATTCCATTGCCGTGAAGCTTCGTGGTGTTGTTGGGAGCCTCCAATTAAGTTGTGGAGATTGCCCCAACCTTGTTTGTAAAGGTTCGGTCGCCGCCTCCAAGGGCACCAATAGCGGAATCACGGCATCTTGCATTGTGTGAGGGCGTGAGGAGAATACGGTGGCCCTAGTGGCTTCTTGGGGAGCATTGTGCCTCCACACCGCTTTAACGGAGACGTACTTCCTCTCAAAGGGAAGGAACTTCGGTAACACATCCTCATCTCCACCGGCTGCACTCTTGGTTATCTCTTACCTTTACTTGTGCAAGCTTACATTGTGTTGTATCCCTTGCTTGCTTGTGTGCTTGTTTTTGTTGCATCATATAAGTTGCTCACCTAGTTACATATCTATAAAACCTACTTTCATGCAAAGTTTAAATTGGTAAAGATAAGCTAAAAATTGTTAGTTGCCTATTCACCCTCCTCTAGTCAAATGTATCGATCCTTTCAACATCCCTTGCTTCTTTACCAGATGGCTGGCCTCCCTATGCTCCTTCAATTTCAGGTGTTTGTATGTTTGTGACAGATAGCATCGGTTATTGTTGTGGAATGTGTGTGAAATACATTGTGGGATCCAGTGGAATCAATTGATATTATTGAGAAGATGAATGAATCAATTTTTGTGTCATTTGGTTTCATGATCTGAAATTGTACAAAATAGTGTGCACATATGCGAAATTGATAGTATGTGTTCTTTGAAATACTTGAACTTTGATATGTTTATGAAATGACGTTGGAATCACAATGACATATGTTTATATTGATTGAATGTACATTTTAAAGAACTGAAACCAGTTACTCTTTGTTAGTGTAAGTAATCAGTTTCACTTGTTGCGAAATATGAAATTTGAGTTGGAATAATTGAAATCACTTTGTAAAAAATAAAAAATGCTTTTGCCACTCTTTTGAAATATGAAGTTACTGTCTTTTGTAAAAATATGTTAGTGAAATTTGTTTTTGAAAGGATTGAAATCAGTTCTTTGATGATTGAGATAATGAGTTTCATTGGTTGTGAAATATGGCGTCGGCATTGGAATAACTGAAATCACTTGGTAAAAAGATGAGTGCCACTCTTTTGAAATCTAAGTTTCACTCTATGGAAATATGAAATTACTTCCCTGAAATATATGAAATTGCTATTTCATATATCTATAACATGTTATATGAATGAGATATGTATTGAAATAGAGTTTTAAATATAAACTGAAATTGTTTCTGCCACTTTTAGAAAATTCAATTTCAATCTTTTTTGAAAAAATATATGAAATTTTAATAGCTGAAATCACCTTTTAAATAAATTGAATTAGTTTTTTTTTCAAATCTGAAATAATCAGTTTCACTTCTTTTTTTGTGAGTTTGGGATATATGAAATAAATTTTGTTAAAAATTGAAAATGGTTTTGAAATGATATCAATTTTTGTGGATGGTGTGGAATTAGATTTAAAAAAATGAAAACCAATGTATGAAACTATTGAAATCGGAAACTTGAAGTGATTGCAATGTAGTTTTGAAAGAGTTGAAA
Organism: Aegilops umbellulata; assembly: GCA_032464435.1. Lineage (NCBI taxonomy): Eukaryota > Viridiplantae > Streptophyta > Magnoliopsida > Poales > Poaceae > Aegilops > Aegilops umbellulata. Next base: position 363,545,645 of record CP136054.1, on the reverse strand, counting down.
TGATATTTCAGTTAGGTATGAATTAAAATAGCTATGTGTAGCTGAGTTGTTTAAAAAAATGGAATTCCATTTAAAGTGAGAGAGGTTGATCCTTTGAAAAATAAGTTGACATTTTCGGTATGTTTATGAACTGTGAAGTGAGACTAATTTCAGACGGGGCCCGGGTAAGAGAGCGAGAGAGCGGGAGCGCCGTGCGTCACCCCGACGCCGGCGTCCACCATCCCGCCGCTAGTCATCCCGGCTACGGCGGCCACCTCCCCGTCGCTAGCCACTCCGGCTACGGCGGCCACCCTTCCCCTTGCTCCGCTCACGGTGTGCCCCTTTCCTTCCCTCCGTTCCGTCGCCTTCTTCCATGGGTTCTAGTCCGCGTTCTGTGACCTCGTCCTTCTATGGCAAGCGGCCGGTCGTCTCCGGGCTGGGGATCTCGTCTGCGTCTGCGTCGGCGAGCTCGGGCGCGGTCGGGGTCGGTGCTCCGCTGGAGGGCCTCGAGGGCGGTCGGGCGCGCCGGATCTCGTCGTGGCAGCCGGCGCCTGCGTCCAAACGAACTCTTTGGAAGCGCCGGCGTGAGGAGCGGCCTGCGGCCAAGGTCGCTCGGCGCCCGTCGCCTAGTCGTGTCGACGTCTCGTCGGATATGAGAGATCGTTGCTTCAAGTGTCTTGAGAAGGGGCACTTCCTCAAGGATTGCACCAACAAGGTTGTGTGTCTCCGCTGCGGCCTGTCGGGTCACATCGCCAGCCAGTGCAAGAGGCCTCGCAGCCCGTCGCCAGTCGACGACCTCCGGCGCGACACTATCGCCAAGGTGGCCAGAGGCTCGTCTGGTGCGCGCGTGGAGCCGCGGGCGGGTCCATCCAGGTTGCCGGCGCGGGCGCCGTGCGCTCGGCCACCCTCTGCTTCGCCGCCCGTGGCTGAGCCTGCTCTGGCGTCACGGCCCCGTCCTGCGCCTCCGCAGCTTGTGGTGTCGCGGGATATGGAGCTAGAGCCGACCGAGCTTTGCGTCGTTCGGAGATCAAGGGCCATGGTGGAGCTCGAGGGCAGACTCCACAACGCTATGGTGGTCTACGCGAGCGGTGACAAGTCCGGGCTCTCGCCGGAGTTGGTGCTCCGGGCGTTGCAAGAGAAGAGGGGCATCTCGCTGGACAGAATCTCCGTCCATAAGTTTTTGCCGGAGGATTACTTGGTGGTGTTCGCAAGGCAAGAAGACAGGATCAGTATGGGTCTGTAGCCGGTGTTGGAGTTCAGAGGTCTCAGGTTTGCATTCAGGCGCTGGATCAGGCAAAATCAGGCAGTGTTTGCGGCGTTAAGGACCAAGGTCAGTTTGGAGCTGGAAGGGATTCCTCCCCATGCCTGGGAGCTCGAGGTGGTGGAGAGTCTTCTGGGTGGTTCGTGCTTCATCGAGTCCATCGCGCCAGAGACCTCGTCGCGGTCTGATCTGGCTTCCTTCAAGCTGATTGCTTGGACGGCCGATCCGGAGACGATCCCCACGCGCAGATGGTTGGCAGTGTCGGAGCCGGAGGAACAACGGGAGCCCTTTCTGCCGAAAACTCTGCAATATCGTGTGCTCATTCACGTGGCCGCGGTCACCACCTTCCCTGACGGGGAGGAGCCATGGTTTCTCACCGGCGCTTCGTCCGGCAGTGGTCAGAGTGGTGTGCCTGAGTCTGATTTGGACCTGGGTAGAGGAGGGTCGACGCGCAGATGCGATTGGCAGTTTGGGGTGCGTGATCACCGTGGAGACAATCTGCCCGAACGAGCGGGTGCGACGGGTGGCCGGTCCTTCGCCGCCGTGGTGGCGGGCGGCCGGGCGTCGGTGGCTTGGCAATTGCCCCCATTGGATCCGGTGCAGCTTGCGGGCCCGGTGAGTGGGTCAGCGCTCCCGGTGCGGGACGGGCTGACCTCACGCCGGTCCGCTTTTGACCGCCTTGGGGGCGCAGCTGGACGGCTGGTGGCAACAGCTAGCGCAGGCGAGGGGTTTTCAAATCAGTCGGGCACCAATGGCCAGACCTTGGCTCCGCAGACGGTGGTTGGCGAGGCCGAGTTTGTTCCGGCCTCTCCTGATTTGCCAGCTGGTGGCCAATTAGCCACTCCGAGGTTGATGGAGGAAGATTCCAGGTGCTTAGTGCCGGTCGCGTCTCATGATCGGGTGCCCACCAGTGCGCAGCAGATGGGTGGGCCCTACGTGGCTGCACCCGAGACGTGCGTGGTGACATGCCCGGCGTCTGTCCCCACTCCCTCGGTGGCAGCGCCCCCGGTGGCCCCAGTTGTGGTCATGCCGGGCCCGTTGCTTGATTCCGTGGTGGGGGCGAGCATGTTTCGGAAGAGGTGGGACCGTGTAAGGCTGCATCGGATGCCATGCGCGTGCATGTGCTGGAGGAGGTGGGACCTGGGGAGGCTGCATCTGATGCCATGCGGTTGCAACCCGCAACGCCGGTTGGCTATTGCAATGTGCCGCAGGCCACTGTGGAGATTCCGCTGCAGGGGGAGGGCCCGCATATGATTGGAAGGACGTGAGGTCACACGTGGCGGCTTCTGAGGACCGCGCGCTCGTGCTGGCCACTTCCAACGTGAACCTGGACATGCAACAGCGGATTCAGGGCTGCGAGGGTGGGATGACTCCATGGGAAGTGATCGCATATGGTAAGCTGAAATGGTTTTGCAAAACACTGGCCAGGAAGCTTGCGCCTCCTATCCTCTTGGAGGTCCAGTCCTCTCTGAGGTCCGAAGCAGAGCCTTTCACCCCGCGCAGGGCCACGAGGAGCGCCAAGAGGGCCCCGGCTGCCAAGTCCAAGGCCACACAGGCTGAGAACGTCCTCATGCGAGCTCTCGGTCTGGTTCCGGAGGATTTAGAAGGAAACGAAGACACAACCGCCGAGCTGGCAGAGATCTTTGACTCGCCCATGAGGGAGCAGCACGTGAAGGTGATCGTTGCGCTCTTTGGCAAAGAGGTGCCACCGGCCCCGATCACGAGCGCTGGTGGCGTAGAGGTGTTGAGTCCGGCATGATCTTCCTCAACTGCAGGGGTGTTCGGGAGCCCATCCGCTTTCATGGATTGGAATCCTCAGGTATTGTGTTGGAATGTGAGGGGGCTTAACAACCCCGCCAAGAGAAATGCTGTTCGGGAGTTTGTAGTCGAGTCTAAGGTGAACCTTGTCTGTCTTCAAGAGACGAAGATTGATGTATTCGACCCATATTTAGTGATGCAATGCATTGGACCATCGTTTGATGGTTTTGCCTATTTGCCTGCGTTGGAGACTAGGGGTGGAATCTTGTTGGGTTGGAGCAGTGCATGTCTTACTATCAACAACATCGTCTGTGACACTAATTTCCTCTCTGGCTTGGTGCATAGCAGAGATGGCTCAGAGTGGTGGCTCTCAGTGGTGTACGGTCCCCAAGGGGACGAGCTCAAGACGTAGTTTCTGGTGGAGCTCCAACATCGTAGGGATATGACCCCGGGACCCTGGATGGTGCTTGGTGACTTTAACATGATCCTTCGCGCTAATGAGAAGAGCAATCCTAACCTTAACAGGAACATGATGAGAAAGTTCAAGGCGTTCGTGGACAACAATGAACTTAAGGAGCTCTACATGCACGGCAAACGTTTCACTTGGTCTAACGAAAGAGAACAGGTTGTGTTGACAAAGATCGAGCGAGTTCTTGTCTCGGTTGACTGGGAACTTAACTTTCCTGATGTGATGCTTCAAGCTCTATCTTCGAACATCTCGGATCATGCGCCACTTCAACTGTCCACCTCCGCCCCTTTTTGCCCGAAGCGAAGATTCCGGTTTGAGAACTTTTGGGCTCGGTTGGATGGTTTCGAGCAAGCGGTCAAAGACGCCTGGGTCTGCGTGGAAGATACCGTTGACCCTTTTCAAGAGGCTCAACGTGTTGCTTAGGAACACAGCTTCTGCCCTCCAAGCCTGGGGCTAGCGTAAGACTGTTAACATAAAAATCCAGATGGCGATTGCTAATTACGTCATCCTGAAGTTGGGCAAAGCTATGGAGGCTCGTCGACTGGATTGGAGGGAGAAGTGGTTGAGGAGAACGCTTAAGCATGCGCTCTTGGGCTTAGCTTCTCTGCAACGCACCATAGAAAGACAACGCCCCCGTTTAAGATGGATTCGTGAAGGGGATGCCAACACCAAGCTATTTCAAGTTGTGGCTAACGGCAGGAGAACTAAAAACTTCATCCCCCACATTAGGCACAACGGCGAGCTCATCTCGCAACAGGAGAGGAAGGAGGAGATCTTCACCGAGGCGTATGAGCAGTTGTTGGGTCACGCGGTGGCTAGAGATGCTGAAATTGATCTTGATTTTCTAGACATGGCTGAGGTCGATCTTTCGGAGTTGGATGCTATATTTACCGAAGAGGAAGTCTGGTGCACAATTAAAGAAATGCACCCGGAGAGGGCTCCTGGTCCGGACGGATTCACCGCCGCCTTTTATCAGAAGGTGTGGCCGATCATTAAGCATGAGATCTTGGCGGTGCTCCATAAGCTTTACGTTGGCAATGGGCGTGGTTTTGGCAAGCTAAACCGAGCCCACATCATCCTCATCCCGAAACCAGACGCGGAAGAGGTGGGAGACTTTCGGCCCATTAGCCTACCACACAGCGTGGCTAAGATCTTTGCCAAATTGCTTGCCAACAGGGCCAGACGGAGGATGAAAGAAAATGTGACAGTGAATCAATCGGCTTTCATCTGTGGGAGACATTTGCACGATAACTTCCTCCTGGTGAGGCAAGTGGCCAGGAAGTTGCACTCTCGCAAGGAGGCTAGCGTATTCCTGAAGCTGGACATTTCTAGAGCTTTTGACTCACTCAACTAGGCGTTCCTATTGGAGGTTATGAGGCGCAAAGGTTTCGGTCAGAAGTGGTGTGGTTGGATCGCCATTCTGCTACGGACAGCCTCCACTAAGGTGATCGTCAACGGGGTTCCCGGCAGAAGCTTCTCTCACGCGAAGGGTCTCAGGCAGGGGGATCCGGTCTCGCCCCTGCTATTTGTTATCGCTATGGATGTGTTGTCACGCATCATGATCAAGGCTGACAATCTTGGAGTTATCAGCAAGCTTCCGGGCATCGCAACACACCAATCGGTGTCCATCTATGCAGACGATGTTGTTATGTTCCTAAAACCCCTGGCGTTGGACCTCGTTTTCGTCAAGATGATGCTACAGGTGTTCGGTGAGGCTTCCGACCTGAGGATCAACTACCAAAAATCCATGGCCATCATGATCCATGGGGAAAACAGTGACAGTGCTCGAGTGGAGTCAGTGTTACAGTGCCGGATGGGCAAATTCCCTTGCATATACCTCGGCCTACAATTGGGCATCAAGAAGCTTTCGAGGGCTGACTGGCAGCCAATGCTTGACCAAGCCAAGAGCTTCGCCCCTGCTTGGCAAAGAGGTCTGATACACCGGCCCGGACGATTGGTGCTTGTCAAGTCCGTGATCGCGGCCAAACCTATTCACCATTTCATGGTCACTGAAGCTCCGGTTTGGGTTCTGGAAGAGATAGAACAATGGATGCGATCGTTTTTTTGGGCCGGCAAAGAGAAAGTGAACGGTGGACAATGTCTCGTGGCCTGGAGCTCGGTGTGCAAACCTACTTGGCTAGGTGGATTGGGTGTTCGTAATCTCCAGTTACAGGGGCTTGCCTTGAGAGTTCGGTGGGAGTGGCTTCGTAGGACTGAGCCAAACAGGCCTTGGCAAGGTTTGCCAATGGTGGTAGATAGTGAGGCCCGGGAGGTTTTTGATAGCATGGTGTATATCTCTGTGGGGAAGGGAAGCAAGGTCCTGTTTTGGAGAGACAGATGGATTCATGGCTTTGCGGTTAAGGACATCGCTCCGTTAATTCATGCTCAAGTGGATACACGTACGATCAATCGACGCACGGTTGAGGAAGGGCTGATGGATGGGCGATGGCTGCTTGATATCAGTGGAGATGTTAACTTCGTCGGCCACATGCAACTTTTGCACCTCAATCTAGCGATAAGTACGATCATCCGTGATCCCGACAGGGAAGATCTTTTTTCCTGGCCGGCTGACCCTTCCGGAGTTTATACGGCCAAATCCACATATAATCGACTTTGTCAGGGCGCTGAAAGGGCCCCCTATGCCACTTGCATCTGGAGAAGTTGGGCTACCCTTAAGTGTAAAATCTTCATGTGGCTGGCCGTGCAACATCGGATCTGGACATCCGATAGGAGAGCTAGGCACGGTCTACAAAGCGCTTTGTCCACTTGTTTCACGTGTCTGCAAGATGAAGATAATACGGAGCACATCCTCATTCAGTGTGTCTATGCCAGAGAAGTGTGGCATTACATGTTCAAGAAACTGAGCCTGAGAGGCTCTATCCCCACTCAGGCAGACACTTTACTTGAGTGGTGGTTGACCACGAGATCTAACTTCAGGAAAGAACAAAAGCGCGGATTCGATACGGTGGTCATACTTACTATTTGGACTCTCTGAAAGCAGCGCAACGCCAGAGTCTTTCATCGGTTAAACCAACAAAAAACCGCGTTGGAATTGTCGAGTGCTATCATCACAGAGCTCAAGGATTGGAGACTAGCTGGTTTAGGTGGAGGAGGTTTTGGATCGTTTTGTGAGAGTGTAGGCATAGGCTAGTTCGGTGGGTGTGCTAGGGTGTGTGTCCCGCTTTGGAAGCCTTGCTTCCATTCTTGTATTATGACCTTTGCTCTCTTCCTCTATAAAATTAAGGTACGCTTTTGGCGTACTCTAAAAAAAAGACTAATTTCAGACGCATGTAGGGCCGTGGCTGAAATAACGTGGGTAGGCCCAGCTGCCCAAATCACGTGTGTGGGGTCCAGCTGGTGAAATACAGTAGTTTAAATGAAGAAATGTGTGGAATACAGAGATACCATTTATGACAACTTTTGAGGTGGCAAGATTTTATTGGTCAGAAAACCTCCTGATCCTGGCACCGGTAAAAAGAGGTTTGAGCTCTCACACACACACACCTAGCTCGGTGTTTTGGCTGAGTATCGACTATCATCTAAAAAACCCACACTGAACTGTCTGTACAGATGAGCACTAGTAAGTTTCATCCAAAGTTCATCTTTACCCCATCATTCATTCCAAATGCTTTGATTGCTAGTTTGAGTTTCACATTATCTCAATTCCAAAACCATATATATACACATATACCAGTAATCGGCAGCTGCAGCAGCAGCCAGCAGCTACGAAGGCGAGAACAATCTAGGCCAGCACCGCGGCGGCCTGCTTGTCGACCATGCTCCTGGCGAAGGCGTAGCGGAACCTGGCGTTGTACGGGAGCCACTCGAAGGCCTGCGACGCCCTGCGCCGGCCGCCGGCTCCTGCTGCGGTGGCGGCGCACCGCTGGATTGCCTCCTGCGCGGCCCGGCCGTCCAAGTTGTCGCGCGCCCACGCGAGGACGCCGTCGCCGGCGGGGAGGCCGGCCTCCTTGGCGTACCGCTCCACGAGGCGCGGCAGGAACACCTTCCTCGACTTCCGCACCACCACGCCGGCCTGCAGGAACTCCCGCCTCGCCCGCTCCAGCTCCTCCGTCACGTTCTTCGCCGTGTACACCTTGAGCTGCAGCGCAACGCAACGCCAGAGCTCAGCCCAGTCCTCGAGGAGATCAATCAAGTATGGTGGCGGCGTCAGGGTGTACGTACGTACCGTGGGGTCGGAGGAGGCACCGGTGCACAGCGCGAACAGGGCCTGAGGCTGGCAGTCCGGCAGGCCGAACTTGAGCTGGACCAGCTGCTTCTCGTCGGCGCATCTCTTCCGCATCGCCGTCGACAGTATCGATTCAAACCACTGCGTGTAAAATTGGATCAGACCTCACTTCTCCAGAAATCAGGTTTCCCTCCCTGTCCTAACTTGACTACTCCTAGAGTGTTGTCCAGTGTTCTTGGTTAGTTTTTTCTGAATTCATGAACAGTTGACCAAGCTGAATTTAGGGCCTTGGTTCAGAAGTACTGAGTTCTTCAAGCATACACAGTTTGCTTCATAAAAAGGATCCTAAATGTTTTTTTAGGAATTGGCAATTAGAATTAAAAAATGCTTTTGATGTTTTATCCGAAGCCGTCGACATTACCTGATTTATCTGAATTTATATTCAAACTTAGGCATGAGATAGAAGGTCGTACTTACACCAGTTGGAGCAGCCCTCAGCGTGCTAATTTGATTACTATAGGTGTTATTCATGTTCTTTGGTTTGTTGCAGCGAATTTGATGAAATAGTTTACCAAACTGAATTTTAGGGTCTTGAATTTTATTTGAAGCTGTCAGCTTTACATGAACTATCTGAATCTAAATTCAGGAATTGGCATGAGATAAAAAATCATACGTACACGACCAATCCGCGGGGATCTGCAGCACAGCAAGGAGTGTTCAATGGAGTTGGCTGTCACGGCATATCCACCAACATTGTAGGCAGCCTGCAAAACGTGAGTTATTTGTTAGCCACATCATTATAAACTCCAGCACTCGAGGGACAACTTATAACTAAAATATCCTTTTCACCTTGTGAAATAGAGCCATTCTTTTCAGAGAACTGTTTGGAATTCCATATGCTAGATATGCCTGCAGAGCGAATCACACATGGGATGACACACTGGCAAATCTACAAAAATTTAAAGAATAAAAACAGAGAAACCAGTGTAGAGTTTTCGGCAATTACATGCATGACAAGAGAATTGTACACGTTGATCCAAAAGGCCAGTTTGATACTGGTTTCTGACATACTCAGATCAACCCTTTCAAGCTGCTCCACAAGCAACCTAAGCTCAAAGCAACACCATGGAATTTGTTATACAATTATTGGAAAATAAATTACTCTCCAGGATATAAAGTACGATAATCATCATTTTTCCAACAAACCTGTAGTGGGTAATTGCACAGGAGACATCTGGCGTCTGATTCTTTTCGACTGAGATTGAACATACTTCGACAATGCTTTTGTTACTTGATGGATTAGTCTCCTCACTGTTACCCTTCCGAGGAAGAATGACACTTGTTGATGATCTTGACAAGAACGGCGAGCGAACCTTTTCAGGCTTTTCTGGTGACTCTGTGCGCAGAAGACAGTATATGGAAGCCATGCATCTAACCATTTCTTCAGATATCTTGCTTGGACATTGGTAGAGATGATCTTTCAGAGTACGTGCCAAAGAACTACTCCCTGAATAAGGCAGCTACTTGTAAAGAAAAAAAAGGCAAAACAAAGGAAGAAGCAACAGTTAAAATAAGTCCAATATTTGCATTTTCTGCTTGAAAGTACTGCATTAATCATAGCATCTCCTGATTTAAATCGGCAGGTTCAGACATACAAAATTGGGACAAAATACATGCTCCTGAAAGTACCGCAATGCAGAGAATTTGCATTCTAGTATAAAAAGGGCATACAATGACTGTTTGTAAATATTAGCAAGTAGAATGCACTACATTAAATGTTTGTATGGATTTAATGAAACTATATTTTCTTTCGTATGTTTTACCTTCCTTGGATCTGATGCAAGGGAGGCAGGACGGACATCCAACGTTTCGCTCGAGAAGGATTCATGCTTGATCTTGGTCTTGAGCATGTTCTTGGTTCTACCCGACTCCGACACTGATGTCATGATATGGAAAGGTTGGAGAGGCAGTTTCTTAGATGAGCAGAATGCACTTGATATTATGCTCGACTGCCGCCGCCTCGTCCTTGAACTTATGCTCTTGGCATGAGCAGGGGATGAAATACCGGAACTCTGCCCCGATGATGGCCCGGACACGCATTGATCAAATATACTTCTGTAGAGTGAGAGGACGTGCTGCTCGCGGTTTGCGATTTCCTCTTCGAGCAATTCAATCTCTGCTATCAGTTCCTTTGTCTGCAGGAATAACAACAAGAATCACACTCTTCAGCACACAATTGAAATCGTACTCATTTTTTATCGACCATCTGAAATTGTATTTTTTTTGGCGAATATCTGAAATTGTACTTGGAACAGCATGGAGTGAGGTGACACTTTCCCTTGTGTGCTATCTTCACCTCGCAATTGCACTACTTCTATTCACTAAAATACTAAAATTGCACTAGCCTGACGATTGCAAGTAAATTTTGTTTATTATGGAAGGAAATGTAGACAATATTTTGGAGGATTTTTGTCGTTGTCATTGTGCAGTAGAAACTGTAGGAGATGAATGGTACCTGAGCTGGAAAGTGCCTATGACCAGGAGACAGAGTGCTGGAAGCCCGGCCGATCGCCCGGTCAAGCATGATCCGGATGGACCTCTCCTGATGCAGATGCAGCTGCAGCTGCGAGACCTGCCACGATCCAGCAATTGCCAACACCAATTACTCAGAAGGAAAAGAAGAGGTCAGGAAAACAGTGGTTATTGTTCTTTTTGTACTCACGTCATTCTCCAGCGAGACGCGGTGGTTCGGCGACGCCGTGGCCGCGCTCGTCCGTTGATCCCTCGGCGGTGCCCGGTGAACCAAAGAACCATCCGTTGAGCAAGAAGACTTCCTCGGGCCCTGCCGGTTCTGCTTCTGCCATGGAATTTTCACAGAATCCGATCAGTAATTCGCGAAGGCAGCACCTGTGCTTGCTTGATCAGTAATCTCCGCTCATGAAGGCAGCACCTGTGCTTGGTTGAGGCGTTGCTCCATGGTGACATGCTTGCAAGTCTCCAAGTTCCTGCCCGAAGAAGCACTGGACAGTGCATACAGACAGAAAAAAAGAACCGGGGTTGAGAAGAACGGCAAGCAAAACCAAGACGGGAAGAAAACCGGCAAAGGCGCGGCAGAGACCTCTTGGACCGCCGGTGATGTGGCGCAGCAGCGGTGGTGGCCGCCGCGGCCTTGGGCGTGGACGCCGCCTCGGGAGCCTCGCCGTTCTTGGCGCCGTCGACCTTGCCCGGTTCTTGCGCTCCGTTCACGACCGCTCCAGCCTGCTCCATGTTCCCTTGTTGGACTGCCGCCATGCCAGCGCCACCAACCTAGCTACATGGCAACAGTCCAGAAGGGTGGCGCATGAGCGTTATATGAGCAGGGTCCGTCCGGGCGGATTGATCTCGGGGCGTGGGGGGCAAAGAGCATCCCGCGCACAGGGCCGTGCCCACTCCCTGGGCTGCGCTGCGACGCCGACGGTTTAATACGACATGGCACGCGGTAGTAAACTGCTGCTGCCGCGGCAGCGACGTTGCTGCGCTGCGCTGCAGTGCAGAGTCGCAGAGGAAGAGGAAGACGGAGAGCGACAGGGAGAGTGGAGGCTGGAGACGGATGGCGGGGGGAAGTGGGAGGAGTAAGGGGCTCTTTGGATTGGAGCCTGAAGCTGCCAAGCCAAAAAATTGGTAGTTGACCAAGTGCTGGCGTTCCTTTGGATGGCCACCAAATAATTGGCTCGCCCTGGCCATGGGGGGCTTCTCCAGTTTATTTTTTTGCCAATGAGTTGGTGAGCCGCGTTAATGCACTGACGCGCGCACTGCGGCAGAGTAAATGGCCCGAGCAAGAACTCGCCATGCCGTGACATGGCTTCGACTACGCGATGTCTCTCACTGGCCCTACGTGATTGCTCAAGTCGCAGTAAGTCGTACTGCTGGCCACTCGCTCCAAAGTTTTTACTGTAAACTTTCCGAGCGAGTGGCTCTGCTCCAGCATACTACCTGTGATATTCTACTCCAAGGAAGAAAAGGAGTACGTAGAATTCTAGAAGCAGCACGCCACGACTACTACAAGTCTCGGACGATCAAGACGGCACAAGGGCGCAGCACAGGAGCACTTACATGAGAGACTGTTGCATGACGACCCGTCAGAGAAACTGTTGCCGATGCTATAGTTCTAGATGAACCTCGGCAGCGGATCGATCTTCATGGCTACGGCTACGAGATATGTGATTCCTTCCCTGGCCTGCTACCGGTATGCGTGTTCTCTCCTCCTCCACGGCATTGACCTGACCTACCTAACGGCGATCGCGATCGCATGCATGCAGCATGTCACGAGGTAGGCAGGCGACAGGCATGAATGCGGGCGTTAAATGCCCCCTGTCCTAGCGTCTAGCGCTAGCAGCGCAGTGGGAAAAGCTCTTCCGTCGACAAGGGAACCCGACGAGCCGGGTTACGACTTACGACACCCCGGTGTAATGATCCACCAGCCATCTGAAACCGAGACCAACTGCATGTACAATGTACTCTACGAGTACGCGGCTAGAGCCAGGGAGAGCGATCGACCTAGTGGGAGAAGAAGGGCGAGCCATGTGGTTGAAATTGGAGGGGCCAAGGGGTGTAGAATTATATTTGGTCGAGTACGCGGCTAGAGTAATGGTCGATCGCCGGCAGCGTCGTCAGGGTTCGGGCTTATAATTCAGAGGGCACGTACGTAACGTACGAATGGCACACCGAAGTGAGATCATGCATTGATTTTGATTGATTCTCGGGGTGTTGGATTACATGGCGGGCAGGGCTTGTGTTGTCTCGTTCATTCACTGATGATCCTCGCGTTCATTCACCGGTGGCGAGCAGTAAACGTATCATCGTCCTCCCCGTCCAGGGTCAGCCGGCGGCGATGTACGGGTGGTGGTGCGAAAATGTTATACGGAACCATGGTTCAGCCGAACCTACGCTCGACACCATTGATCTCTGAACATTTTTCATAAGGATCCGTGCATGATTGATTAGAAAATGCATGATGTGAGCTGTTTGCATGTTAAACAATGCATGACGCGGATCCACATGTAGCAGGATGTTGAATCGTACGGCGTCAACCATAGGTTCGGCTGAACCATGGTCCAGAATCATGCCTCTCGGTGGTGGTGTTTGACTGTTTGTTCGATCCTGCTGTGATTTGGGATACGGCGATCATCAGGAAAAACGGTAGTAGCATACGGCGATCATGCGTCCGGGCGGGTCGAATTCTATGATGCGCACGGATGAATCCGCATCCCAGGAAAAGAACAAATCCGGAAATGTTGCGAGTGGTGGTTGACAAGAGGAGTAGAATTGAGGGGCGGTGCGTTTACTTACCACGGCCTAGGGCGGAATCATATGCGCGGAGGAGGTGGCCGGGGAGCAGAGGAGGCGGGGGACAAAATTACTGTTCTGACCCTTAAGGCAAACTAAATCCCGACTTGACCTCGTCTCGAAAAAAAATTCGTTTCTGACCTTTTTTGGTGACGCCAAGGTCCCTGGCGTCTGGGTTACGAAGCAGACGCCAGGGGCCCTGGCGTCTGGCCCCTGGCCCGCACTGCCCGGCTGCCCGTTGACTTGCTGACGTGGCAAAGGGGCCAGACGCCAGGGACCCTGGCGTCTGGCCCTGGTAAGTGGATAACCCCCGCGGGCCGAGCCCACCCACCCATCTCTTCCTCCCTCCCCCTGGCGACGCACGAACAAGACAGAGGAGTTCTTCTCCTTCGCCCCTCTCCCCCCTCACACCAAATCCTCCCCTGATCTACTCCATTCTCCACTCTAGTTCTTGGATCTGAGCCCTCTAAGCATCCTTGAGGTATTCTCCCCCGTCTCCTCCAATTTGTTTTGCTTTTCCCCTCTCTTGTTGGATGCATTATTTCAAATTAGGTGATGTTAGATTAGTAGATGATTTCTTTGGTTTAGGAAATAGTTTGTAGTTGATAGATGACTTGGTAGGTAGTGTAGTTGCTAGGTGTTTGTAGTTGTCCACCAATAGACATAGTTTGTGAATTTATTTGAATTGTAGATGATGTATGCATATGCTAGTAAATTAGATATATGTTGAATATATAGATGGCATAATCTATGTTTGAATCTGAGAAAACAACTTTGGCAAGCAAATATATTTAGATAAATATTATATGTGTGAAGTGGTATGACAATATAGTTGAATATATAGATGGCAATTTTTTTATGCAAAAGAGATGATGAAATTTGATTATTGTGTTTGACATGATTTGTTCAATAGAATGGCGGATGATGATTACGAAATTTATTTGATGGTAAAATTTGGTACTCTAGATGATATGTGTGCATATGTAGAATAAAGAAATGATGTTGTTATGTTTGAGAAGAATGGTGTTTTCATATGGCATAAACTTGGAGAAGCTAATTGTTTGATATTGTTCATGTATTCATAGATGATTGTTTGTGATTTGTTTTGTAGGATGGCGGATGATGAGGGACCTTGGTATGACGGATTAATCGATGAGTGGGATAAGGAGCATCGTGCTCGTGCCATTGAGAACGGAAATGTAAGAAGCAAGACTTATCATTTTTCGTTGTTTCTCATTTGTGTTTTTGTATTGATTAAAACATCACTTTATTTGCAGGTTGTAGTTGCTATGCGCATGAGGGGTCATTCCGCTGATGACTTTGATTACGACCCGCGGTATGAGCCTTACATTCGGAGATTGGGTCTTCTCCCATTCGTGTTGCAGTTTAAGCGATGCGCTCCGCCGGTGAACCACGCGGCGCTAACCGCACTTGTGGATCGTTGGAGGCCGGAGACTCACTCGTTCCACCTTCCATTTGGGGAGATGACGATGACCCTACAGGACATGGCTATGATAAGCGGCCTTCCTATCAACGGACAAGTTGTTACCGGTCGTGTCAGCGTGGGTAATTGGCGAGAACGGACTGCCGATTTAATCGGTGTTCAGCCCGAGGGCCGTGAGGAAGGCAAGGCCGATACCGCGAAAGTGAGGCATTCTTGGCTAAAAATGGTCAGAGGAAACACCAATCCGTGCCCTCAGGATGCCAATGACGTGGTTGTGCAGCAGTACGCGCGGGCCTATCTTTGGTATGTACTAACGAAGGTAGTCTTCTCAGATGCAACCGGGAACTCTGCCCTCTGGATGTTCTTGGAGCTACTCAATAACTGGGATACCCAGTATAGCTGGGGTTCGGCCGCACTAGCTTATTTGTATCATCAGGTAAGAGATATTTGCAACCATTTATCTTGCATTTGTCATGCGTCTCCATATTTAATATGTTTGTTTGATTGCAGCTAGACTTGGCGTGTCGAAGAAAGGGAGATACATCCTTATTGTCTGGGTTTGTTTGGAGCCTATCCGTGTGGATGTGGGAGCGGATCCCGGTTGGACGGCCCGATTTCAAGAACCCCATCTTGCCAAACCCACGGGGTAATCATGACGGGTTGCATGATGATGATACATATCGGCGCCCTACGCTTGCTTACTATTGGGAACAAGTGACAGTCTACACAGGAAGCTCGCAAGTGCGATACAAGTGCTATATGAACGAGCTGGACACCTTGACTGCTGAGCAGGTTTTTAGAAGTTCGATGAGATAAAATTTAGTCAAGAATAAAACTTATGTAGCTAACAATGTATCTCTTTGTTTTGCAGGTATATTGGTTGCCTTATGTGGAAGATCGTGACTTTGATCTTAATGAGATGTGCACGCGTGATAGCCATCTTTGGCGGTCGAGGTGTCCAATGATATGCTTCTTCGCAGTCGAGTGGCACTTTGTAGACCGTGTGGCAAGACAATTTGGAAAAATATAAGGTATTCCAATTGAGGAGAGCAAGGAGGAAATGCTATCTCTGCATCGGTAAGAAAGCGTGCCTTGAGTACGTAGTAGAGCATTGAATAAGTCAATGTTTGCTAAAGCTTTGTCCCGTGCATCATTTGTAGGTTCGATCGAGGGAACAATCAGGATATATCAGATTGGGCAAACAAACACCGTGCATGGATAGAAATTTGGAATCAAAGAGACACGCTAGTGCAATCAGAGAATAGACCTCACAATCAGATAGCATATCAGAAGTATCAAGTGTGGTATGCGGATCGTTACCGGTTGAAGCTGAAGCCAGGTTGGACTCACGACAAGTGGTCGGAGTTGGTGTCTGAAGACCCGGGGACTGCAGAAGGTTATAGTACCTTCAACATGGCTGTGAGAGAAACCAGAGGGGCTCATGTTGACTACGCACCGATGAATGACGAAATGGTAGCCTTTTTGACCTATTCTAACATACTTGCATCATGTTGTCTTCTTTGAAATACATAATATTGGTGTGTTCATGAATTGCAGGGCCGAGAGTTGCTTTTGTGCGTCAACGATGCCAATGTTGCACTAAGTCATCCAGTTGGGGGTGGATTATCTGAGAGAACTCTTAGGAGCACGATGAAGGTGTGACAAATATATTAGAAAAGTTTCTTTTCACGGATTATTTATTTGCATCTCATATCATAGCATATTTTGTGTGTTGCAGAAGTTTAAGAAGCGGTTCCATAAGATGGCAGCAATGCTTTCTTGCCATGGTGCTAAGTCCAGTGACGTGTACGCACCTGGTACCCGCGCCGCGAGAGCTCATAGACGGCGTTTACTCCAGGATGATGATGACATGGAGGAGGAGGCAACACATCAAGAGGAGCCAATGCATCAAGAGGAGCCAATGCATCAAGAGGAGCCAACACATGATGAGGAGCATCAGTATGATGCAACACAGCAAGAGGATCATGCGTATGATGTTGATGCTCCACAACCATCACAACCGACACAAGGCAATGCTCGCGATAGGAAAGGCAAATCCATTGCTAAGACAGTAGGCAAGAAAGGTAGAAAGAAGACATGGAACACACAATTCCATAGTCCGGAGTATCCTCTTAAGCTTATCCCAACAGGAATGCAAAGATATAAGGCCAACATTGAGGCGGCGGAGGAGGCATACAACGAAGAGGAGGAGGAGGAGGCTAGCGAAGAGGAGGAGCCTACAAGGGGAACCATTGTGAAGAGAGGAAGGAGGAAGTGAGCTTCTTGTTTGGAAGTGCATGAATTTGGTGTCGTGTTATGCACTTGGTTGTCTTGAACTTGGTTGTCATAAATTTGGTGTCTTATGTATGCACTTGGTGTCTTATGTATGCTTGAATTTGTCGTGATGAAAAATCTATGAACTTGTCGTTTGTATGCAAAAATTTGTCGTGCTGAAAGTTATGTGAAATGTGCTATCTTCTGTGCTGTATGAACCTATCATATGAATATATATGTGCTTCTTGTGTCAAACAGCAAGTTCAAAATAAAATACAGGGCACCAGACGCCAGGGTCCCTGGCGTCTGGTTTCATGTCAGGGGGCCAGACGCCAAGGACCCTGGCGTCTGGGGGTCGACTGGAAGCAAAACAAAGTCCTGACAGCAGAAACAGGGCGACCAGACGCCAGGGTCCTTGGCGTCTGGCCTTTGGTGTAGTACTTTTCATTTTGTTCTAGCCTCCTATAGTATCGAATGACAAATGAGAAGCATAGTTCATGAGCACATAAGGTCTCAAATTAAACAAATAGTCTCGAACGAGAAATTCATCACATAATCTCAAATTACATAATGGTCCACGATAGTTCAAACGACATGAACATCACATATAACTCGGTTTCCTGTAGCAATGCAAGTCAACAACCCTTTTCCATTTCCATTCTTGCATCATTTGTTGAATCTTGTCATCATCAGTTATGTTAACCAATTTTCTTTCCCCGGGGCCATCTGCCTGCCTCCTGCTGACGTAGTACACAAAATCCTCTTCCTTCAACCCTTGCTTCAACATGAATTTAGTCTTCAACCAATCAAAAGTGAGGTCTACTTCACTAACTTGCACAATACATGGAGACAAGCCTTGGACATGAACAACAGGGCTAAGCACCCACTGAGTACCATTAGCCATCTACAACACACAAATCTCTTAGTACGTAACATATGATACATTAAACCACGAGGAAAACAAACAAACTAGGGTTCACACAAAACTATGATACTGGAGATCCTGAAACCAACCAATAAGTGGGGGTGTAGTTGATTTACCTTCTAGTTTCGAAATCCTGAAGATCCAACGGTGAAACCGGACCGATTCGTGAGAGATTTGAGGGGGGTTATGTTACTGGATGAGAGTGAGTGAACGAGAGGGCTAGAGGTGAGAGTGAGAGTGAGTGGAGATGAAAGAAATGACAGGGGTAGAGGTGGAGATGAATGGATGAGAGGGGTAGAGGTGGGCCCAAAAAATCTTATCCACACGATATTTGCACTTTGGATATGCACACTTGCAAAAAGCTCTCTGGATCGACCATCAGACAGATCAGACAGGTGTCTGAAAATTTTCTCTGGATAGAGACCCAGACGCCAGGGTCCCTGGCGTCTGGTTCCCTGACCAGAGAGCTTTTGAAAATGCTCTCTGGATAGAGACCCAGACGTCAGGGTCCCTGGCGTCTGGTTGCCTGACCAGAGAGCATTTTCAAAAGCTCTCTGGTTAGAGACCCAGACGCCAGGGTCCCTGGCGTCTGGTTCCCTGACCAGAGAGAATTTTCAAAAGCTCTCTGGTCAGGGAACCAGACGCCAGGGTCCCTGGCGTCTGGCCCCTTTGCCACGTCAGCAAGTCAACGGGCAGTCGGGCAGTGCGGGCCAGGGGCCAGACGCCAGGGACCCTGGCGTTTGCTTCGTAACCCAGACGCCGAGGACCTTGGCGTCACCAAAAAAGGTCAGAAACGAAATTTTTTTCGAGACGAGGTCAAATCAGGATTTAGTTTGCCTTAAGGGTCAGAACAGTAATTTTGTCCGAAGGCGGGCGGCGTGTCGGCGCGGCCGGCGGCAGGAGGGGGACGGCACGCCGGGATGGCGGCCAAGACGCAGGTTTGCCTGTCGGGGTCGGCGCGTGCCGGCGTGCGGCGTGCCTCAAGTAAGGGCTATAGTACAACGCTGACGCCTTATTCGGCAGGCCGTCATTCTCCTTCATGGGCTGCGCCGTCAGGCTCTTTAAGGGCCCAACCAGCCAGAGGGATTAGGGCCTCCAGCTCGCTCAACACACGCACGGTCCCCTCGTTTCTCTCTCGACCTGCCCGACCCCCCGGGGAGCCAGGGTTCGCGCCGCCGGCCGCCCACCCCGCCCACTCCGCCGCCTCGTCCCGTCTGCCCCGTCCGCCCCCGCGTCATCCTGCCTCGCCGGCCGCAGGTGAGCTCACCTCTGCCTCCGTCTGGTAATGAAATGGCTCGTAGTTGTATGCAGGGGCTGATCTGGGCCCCAGGCCCGGGGCGTGCCTTTTCTTTTTAGTTACTACCTAGCCCAACACACAACCAAGGCCCAGGCCAGGCTCTCCACCTCCCAACGCACAGCAGGACCCCAACAGCCCAGCTCACTGCGCCCCGACGCCCCCAGACCTAGCCACGCCTGCACGCACGCCGCCGCCGCCTGCTCGCCTGCTCCGCCGCTCGCCCGCGCCCTCCTGCCTCCGCCGCTCGCCCGTCCCCTGCTGCTCCGCCTTCCTCCGCCGCTCACCCGTCCCCTGCTGCTCCGCCTTCGCCGCTCGCCGTCTACTACTCTGCTTCCCAGGATTGGTAATGGCTCCTCTCTCTTGGATTTGCTAGTTGCTACTGCTGTTATCAATTGCACTTGAATGGATTTGCTAGTTACATTACTGTTAATGGATTTGCTAGTTGCTAGCTGCTGTCAAACATTCAATTCCACTTGAATTGTATTTGAATGTGAATGTTGTTGTTGTTTAATATCAATTTAATTTCGTTTTGTAGAAATAAAAGAGGTATTCTTTGAGCATTGTTGTATCATCAAGACTGAATTGAGCCATATTTGAGGTATTCTTTGAGGTAGCTATAGCCTGATGGATGTAAGTTTTTTCTCTCGCGTCGAATTTTTTTTTTGGGCCCGGGGCTTGCTCCAATCCTGGATCCGCCACTGGTTGTATGCTACTCCCTCCGTCCCATAATGATTAATGGCGCGGATGGAGGGAGTAGTTTGATGGCTGCTAGTGAAATATTTGGATGGTTATTTTGTATGGAGTACAAGTTGTATGATAGATGACATCTGGTGAAATAGTTTGTATGATCTGCTTAGTAGTAAGAATATTCGTATAGATTAAAGTGTTCACACATGGATGTTGTAGATGGAGAAAGTGAATCCACCGAGAGCAATTTGGGATATTCGCAAAACGCTTTCGCATTCGTATTCGACGTGAAACTGTTCGAAACAACCAAGCATTAGCATTTCAGTACGCAGTTCCAGCCTAGGGGCATTACAAACATTTCACCACACAACACATACAACAATCTCAGAAAAGAACTGGCGGCTGATTCTGTGGGCAGTTTCTCGGAATCATATTCTGGAGAATCGTGAGCCGAAAAGAACTGGCTCAGTGTGTTTCAGAGTGCGGTTGAAGCTCCTCCACTGCCGCCGCCGCCCCTCGCAGCAGCCAGTGACTGCTCTGCAGGGATGAAGCCGTGCAGGGCTGTATGTCGTAACCACACGCCCATCAACTGCGCTCGGCAGGTACTTGCCCATCGGTGTTTCCATCTTGATTTTATCTACGGCTGGGCAAACGATTGGCCCCCCCATTAGTTTCAGGCCATTGGTGGAGCTCTCTCCGCCGTACTTGCCTCCCGGACCCCTTCCACCGATTAACTACTGCACTGGGGGCATTATCAGAGGGCAAAGTTTCGAGCCCTGCCACCCCTCCATGCCACCACCTGCCCAAATGGATTAGCTCCCATTGGACCCCACCACCACCACCACCACTCCCCGATTGTTGTCCAGATCTTGCCTCCAGGAGCTCCTCCATGCCCCACTCTTTCCGCCGTCTCCCCATGTTCTAGCCTTCAGGTGCTCGAGCCTGCCTCCACGCGCACACTGCTCCCTCCGCGGGCACAAGGCAAGGTACGAGAACGAGCCACTCCTCTGTTTCAAGCCTCTGCTCATGAACCAATTTGTTGTGTAAAATATAGCTATATGCATGGATGGCCATAGTTAACTGACCGATTATTTCAGTTAATCAGCGGATTTGCCGATTAATCCCTACTCCCCAACCGACCGACCAGCTACCAGTTACCGATATCCAAAATATTTGATGAGGACTAGGTTGCTTTCTTTTGTTGATTAATGGCAGTAGTACTTCAGGATGTTTTTTTTCTTAGAACTAGTACCTCAGGATATAAGTGGCGTTGGATCCCACTTGTCCCACGAGTGCCACCCATCAAAAAGAGTGTAAATACCGCAAATGGACATCCGGTAAAAATATTTGCCGCAGATGGACAGCCCAACAAAGGCCACCAACGGC
Organism: Aegilops umbellulata; assembly: GCA_032464435.1. NCBI lineage: Eukaryota > Viridiplantae > Streptophyta > Magnoliopsida > Poales > Poaceae > Aegilops > Aegilops umbellulata. The sequence continues at coordinate 363,524,654 of CP136054.1, read as the reverse complement.
CCAAAACAAATTCTTTTGTCTCCACTACTGATTATATTATCCACTAATGTGTTCTGGCCCCCCTTTCGGTCGTGATGACAATATTACAATAACTGTACTGTAATGGTCATTTAGTGTAATAACCAGCTCCTGTACTGCTGAAAACCTTGCTGGTAGTGCTAGTACTGCAGATGTTAATGAGTAATTTCAGTTAGCTTGCTCCTCTGCGGTCATGGATCTTCTAATTTTTAATATGGTTTGCATGCAGTGTATGAAAATTTCTGTTGTAGAGAAACTGGTTATTTGTGTACAAATTCTATTTAGTAGGGTAGACTTGTCCCATGTCAATTAGTGTGTGTGCCTGTGCCCATGAAGGCATGAAGCTGACGCTGTTCCGACGAGAATCACAGCTGAGCATGAGCATCAAGTTGCTGATGAGAGCTGTTGTGGGCGCCGGGGCGTTGTTTAACTGCCAAGCATATTAAGTGGCTGGCGCAAAACCCACATAACTGCCAAGTAATTGTTGCAGTTTAACTCAAATATTGCTTTAAATTTGCCCCTCTCTGATTCAGAGCACTAGTATCCCCACTTAAGATCAATATTAGCACAATTAGATACAACCCTGTTCTCTCTGTCTTCGTTCATTCTTCATTTTTCATGCAATTATGCATCATGTTTCTACTTATTCACTTCACAACTCTCCCATAGGAGGTCATTCTGCCCCTGGTGTCTGATGAGTCGCCATCTCTTAGGAACTACTCTCCTACAAATGTGTGGTTTTGTTGTGTGGGACTGCCACTGTGAAGGAAATTAGCTGAAGATTTTGAGCTCTAATATAACTTCCTTTCTTGCACAGTGACCTACAGGTTAGGATACAAATAATCCATGCTTAGTATTTGTTGAGCATTGAGGGTGCTTGATATAAAGATGCTGAAGAACGTCTTGAGTCAGTCATGGAGGAGGGGGGCGCATGTCCTACAGGAAGGGCATCCAGCTGAAGCACTGTATGCTTGTTCAAGTCGATTTCACAGCGGGCAGGTAATGAAACATATTTTTATTCTCTGCATGTTATCTGTTGATAATCAACCCTTGAATCATCTATGTTGTTACAGTGCTTGGATTTTTGCAACTTGGATATGTTGATGAAAATGAGTTGGAAATAGCTATAATATTTGTTGTGATAACTCAGAAATGCTTGTAATAACAAGATAGCTTGGTAATGCTTCTTAGGAATACGTGTTTACGCATAAACTAGTGTAATCCTGTCTGAAATCTACATTACTTGCAGTGATTGCATGCCTACACATGTGATAGTGTCTGAAGGCTGCGAGTTTCCTGTGGCTGCATGAGCCAAACTCTTGTTATCCTTCTACATCATGTATATTTCCAGCACAGTTAGATGTTAAGTAATGAATGGAACAATTTATTTACTTAAGACACATCCCACCCAAGATCCGTTCAAAATTTCGATCCTGAATTTTACCAAGGCTCAAAGCTATGTCAAACAGGTCTAGTAAAGCATTTCCAGTCATTCTTACCACCGTATGCATGTCATGTGATGTATATACTGGCTAGATAATGGCTTTTAAGTTTAACACTCTATTGCAACTGTACCTGATTCAGTTTACAGATTACCTTCTTTGGATTACAATGGCTTCCACAATTCATTTCATCAATTAGTTACACTAAATGCACCGGACAATTCACTCACTTATACATTTCATTTTAGAGACACTTGGTAGTGCATTGAAGGAATTCCTTCGTATAACTTGTTGTAGTCACGCGGGCATGCAAACATGTATAGGTCTTGAAGTTGCCTCTCGATTCTTTGGCTGGACTTATTCAGTCAGTTTACAAACATGTATAGGTCTTGCACATTTGTAAATCCTGCAATTAGTGGAACAATTCATTTAGCTTTCCTCTTTAGACCAAGCGTTTAGCTCTTCAAAAGTTTGTTTACCCGTGATGCAGCCCCACCCACAATACATTCAAATTCTGATCCCGCATCTCTTGTTGCCAGTCATTGAGTACACATACACGGTTCGTTCCAGTCTTGCAGTGGCACCCAATTCAATCCTGACATAACGATGGCATCAGCATTCCATTTCAGCAGCAGTTAGTCGCACTGAGTGCAAAGGACGCTTCAGTCTGTTGAACTATGTTTGGCTTTCAGCTCCACTCACCAAAATAGATAGAAGTAGTTGAGTCGCCGCTTTGACCTCTTGATTGATTCATTGATTCAGGTGTTGAGGTCGTCGAGGAGCTTCTTCGGCGTGGAGGACTTCATGGACGAGGACAACAGCAAGCCCTACACGTACAAGAAGGAGAAGCGGTCCAAGAACCCGCACAAGCACATCTCGTTCAAGCAGCGGACAATCGCGCACATGGAGCCCTTCACCTTGGACGTGTTCATCTCGAAGCGTTTTGTGTCGGCATCGCTAACCCACCGGTCGACGTGCCGGCAGGTGGCGGTGGCGGGCACCAACTCCAAGGACGTGAAGGCGGCGCTGACCTCGCGGTCGGACGTGCCGGCGTGCCTGTCGGTGGGGCGGTTCCTGGCGGAGCGGGCCAAGGAGGCGGACGTCTACGCGTGCACCTACACGCCACGGGAGCGGGACCGGTTCGAGGGCAAGATCAGGGCCGTCGTGCAGTCGCTCATCGACAACGGCATCCACGTCAAGCTCTACCTCGACTGATCCTTTTTTTTTTTTGCTGCTGTGTGTCTGTTGCTCTCTGCTTTCTACGCCTGCTGCTGAAGAAGAGTGCTGGCTTGGTTGAATGCGCTGTGCTGCCGTCAATCCTGTGACTTTTGCTGGTTGTCCCATGTCTGTTACAAGAAATTTCGCAGACTTTTCACGGCTTTACCAGGGTAGCTGCTCTTCTCCATGTGAAAGAAAATGTCAACCACACTTGACATTTTGGTGTCTTGTTTTCGAGTAGGAGTACCATTTCTGTTGTTAAGATGGTGATGATATGGTTTTCTACAGCTGAAATGAAAGCCTGGGTTTGGTGTGGGTTGGTGCAGCGCCTGCGACGGATTCCCAGCGTGCGCAATGGCTGAGGAGACGCGCTGGTGGTCTCTGCCCACTTTTCCCACGCCTCCGATGGAGGGGAGGGAGGTGAGGTCCTCTCCCGTCGCAGGCGCCGGTGCTCTTTATCTATCTGCTCCTTCGGCGATGGTAAAAGTGCGGCCGAGTGAAAAGAGGCAGCTAGCGAGCGATTCTGGCCGTCCCACCCACCCTCCTGTATCTGTATCCATCATGAAGGCCTTCTTTGCCTCGCTCACTCATGAAACAGGCAAGAGGCAAACACCATCATCGCCTGCAGTAGCTCCCCTCGCCGGTTAAAAATCCCGGCCGACTGATGCTGATCATACATTCATACTGGCATGACGAGGAAACGCCACGCGTGAGGACAGCAGCATCTTCTCCTCCCCCGTGGAAAATCCAATCCAAGCGCGCAGAAAGACCGTCGTCATCAGGGCCGCTCCTGTGTGTGTTGCCGTTCTTTTTTTTAAATGGTGTATGCAACCATTTTATTAATTATTCACACAAGATGTTATAAAGTTTTTTTTTCAAGAGTACACCAATGGCGTACCATATCTTTATAGAAGGCAAAAAGAATATTTACAAGACGCTAGCGTAGAATGCGAACATTCGAGCCAGCCAACTCCAAAAAGACGGACTAAGACTACTCTCTCACAAAACGCTGAAGACCTCCTACTCCTACCCCTGCAGTCCTAAGATCCTTCATCTCCTTCCCGATTTGGCCCAACAGTTGCGTAGGGTTCATGAATTGTCGCGGCCTGTTAAACACCCGGGCATTTCTTTGCTTCCACAATGCCCAGGTTGTGATGATAACCAGAGTATCAAAACCACGCCGCTCGGCACACCTAAAGTGGCCCCTCGCCCGAAGCCACCATTCCATCAATGTATCTTGAGGCTCCGGTGTCCTGATTTGGATGTTGAGCTCTTGGAAACCTAAATACCACACCTCTCTTGCGTAAACACATTGGATCAGGATGTGCTCGATATTGTCTTGGTCCTGGAGGCAAATGAAGCAAGGAGAGGGATGATCCTACAATCCATGTCTGGCGCGGCGATCCGAGGTCCATAAACGCAGCTGCACGGCCAACCAGGCAAAGATTTTGCACCTGAGGGGTGCCTAGCTCCTCCAAATACACTTTGCAAAGGGACCCTCTCCAAACCATCACAGAGCCTTTGATAGGTAGATCTTGCTGTATACACTCCTGATTTGTCGCAGGGCCACGAGAAGGCGTCCGACATCTGCGCGTCCCTCTGCACAGATCCAATCACGTGCACCAGATGCATAAGTTGGAGTTGGGCCGTGAAGGAAACGTTGCCATGTATGTCCTGGAGGCATCTATTGTTGATCAGGGCCTCCTGAACCGTCCTCCGGTTGCGCGCGCGAGTATCCACGCTGCTATGAATCAGCGGTACGATATCAATGATCGCAAACCCGTGAATCCATCTATCCCTCCAAAACAGCACACGGCTTCCATCGCCCACCTTGATCAGCACAAGGCTGTCGAACACCTGCCTTGCCAACTGATCATCGGACATGGGGATACCTTGCCATGGTCTGCCTGGGTCTGTTCTACGGAGCCATTCCCATCGAACTCGTAGCGCCAAAGCTTGTAAATGCAGGTTCTTCACGCCCAGGCCACGAAACTGGGTCGGTCGGCAGATGGAGTTCCAAGCGACCTGACAGTGCCCTCCGCTAACCCTTTCTTTTCCTTTCCAGAAGAATGCTCTCATCCAGCTGTTGATCTCATCGAGAACCCAGATCGGCGCTTCCATCACCATTAAGTGGTGGACGGGCCTAGCTGCCGCAGACTTAACCAGAACTAGCCTGCCAGCCCGCTGGATTAGCCCTCTCTGCCACGCGGGCACGAAGCGCTTGGCCTGATCCAGAAGGGGTTGCCATTGCGCTCTGGTGAGTTGTCGGATCACCAGTTGCAATCCAAGATATCTATAGGGGAACTCACCCACCTGGCATTGCAACACGTCCGCCACCCTCTGCTGATCTTGCTCATCCCCTCTGATGAGAATGGCGGAAGATTTGGCGTAATTGACCTTGAGGCCGGATGCCTCGCCGAAGATATGGAGAGCGCTCCGAACGAAACTCATGTCCTGCGCCGAAGGCCTGATGAACATGGCAACATCGTCGGCGTAAATCGACAGACGCTGCATAGCCGTGACTCCCGTGAGCGCACTGATAATGCCATCTGATTCTGCTTTGTTGATGATGCTGGTTAACACGTCCATCGCGATCACGAATAACAGGGGCGAGATGGGATCTCCCTGCCTTAAGCCCTTGGCGTGCACAAAACTCCTTCCGGGGACCCCGTTCACCACAACCTTGGTGCTTGCCGAGTTGAGCAGCGCAGCCACCTAACCAATCCACTTGTTGCCGAATCCTTTCGCACGAAGGACGTCAAAGAGAAACGACCACGCCAAGGAATCAAAGGCGCGCGAAATATCCAATTTGAGGAACACTCCGGGATCACGGCGGGCATGAATTTTCCTTGCAACTTGGTGCACGAGTAATAAGTTATTGTGCAAGCTCCTGCCAAGAATGAAGGCGGACTGATTGGCCGCAACAATATCCTTCATCCTCCTCCTGGCTCTGATCGCGAGCATCTTGGCGAACAGTTTGGCAACGCTGTGGGGCAAACTGATTGGGCGGAAGTCACCAACCTCTTGAGCATCCGGTTTCTTCGGGATGAGAACGATGTGGGCACGATTAAGCTTGCTGAATCCTCTGCTATCCCCAACGAACAGCTTGAGCAGCACAACCATGATGTCATGTTTGATGATTGGCCAAGCACGGTGGTAGAAGGCCCCAATAAATCCGTCCGATCCCGGCGCACGATCCGCGGGTAGTTCTTTTTTGGTGTTCCAGACTTCTTCCTCCGTGAACATTTGCTCGAGTTCTTGAAGATCAGCGGCAGGAATCCTGAGAAATTCAAGGTTCAGGCCAGATTCCCTCGCATGGGCACGTCCAAGAAGTCCTTCGTACGCTTCAGTGAAGATCTCCTCCTTCCGATCCTGGTCAGTGTATATAACGCCATTGGGCCTGACATGAGCAATGAAATTCTTCGATCTCCGTCCGTTTGCCATAGCTTGGAATAGCTTGGTGTTCGCATCCCCCTCCTTGATCCATCGGATTCTTCGGTCTCCAGCATGCGCTGCTAGGTCTCGCATCTCTGGAGACCTTACAAAGTCATACAAAAGTAAAGCTAAAGCCACCGTCTAGGCAAAATCTGTCGCTACTCCTATCCAGTTGATGAAGGGATGCTGATAGTCTGGGCCTAATGTCAAACAGACCTCGCAGCCAAACCTAACATCTAAGACTTGAGGTCCCAACCAGAACGCCTGCCGGGTATGGGGCACCCACCAGTCTGGCGCACTCCTCAACCAGGACGCCTGCCGGGTATGAGGCTGCCGCGGCCACCTGCCACCAATCCATCTTTAGTGTTGTACTGCTGCATGTACCTTGCCCGGTCTTGTTGCCGTCGACGCCACCACGACACCAGACAACGCCATCATCCTGCGCTCGTCCATCATCACACACCCACCGGCGAGACCCCGCTGCTCCATGCCGCTGAGACCCACCGTTGTCGACGTGTCAGATACCACGCCGCTCCTCCTCTTGTCCCCTCCAGCCAACACTTGCTCCAAAAAAGATGCCCCCAGGAGGGAGAACGACATCGAAACGTCGCCATAGTCCGCTCCGGTAGACCCGGATCTAGGGTTTCCCCCAGAACCTTCCAATCGGGTTGACGTGACCTGCAATGACGATGCCTCGAGAAGGGAACGACGTTCGAGAAGCCTCCATCGTCCGCCATGACCGCAGTCAGGCGCGATTTTCACCGGAAGCCACATCGTCCAGATCTCGCGGTTGGCTGGAACCGAGCAGTCTCGCCACGAAGACGAACGCCGTTGTCGGTAAACCGGAGGAGATTCGACATCTCCTCACCGGTCCCTCCACGCGCCGCTGGTCGGCGGAAGGCCACCCTGTGGTGGATCCGATCGGGGCATTGGATCCGCAATCGCCGCCGCCACCATCTCCGCGCAGATCAGGCACCCCGTCGGATGGGGCGCTGCCACCGCCGCCATCCATCTCAGGGCCGCCGCTCCGCCGGCTTATGGCGCTTCGGCCACCGCCGCACGACAAGGGATCGCCGCCCTAGCCGCCGCCTTCGGATCCCACGAGAAGGGCCGCCCCTGCTGCCTCAGATGAGATCTCGCCGCATCCACCCGCCCAGGTGCCTTCGGCACCGGGCCCGCCGCCACCGTGGCCCTTGCCGGCGGCAGCGGCGGCAAAGGGAGGCGCGAGAGGAGGCCTGCGGCGCTAGTGTTCGGGGGCCCCTGGCTTCCTTGATAGTTGATACATAGTGTACAACTGTACAAAGTGTTTTGTTGGGATGACCGATCCGTCGCTTCCACCGGACGCAATCCGAAAGGGAGAGCTAGCTAGCCACAAGGAGAAAGAGACGGGACGCTCATCAGCTAGTACTACCATATCACACTAGCACAGCTCTCACGCATGTATAGTAGCACACTTGCGTTGGCGGGAAAAGTTGCATCATGGGTGTTCCCTAAACTGACCAAACAAACCTAAATGCTGAAAAAACAAATCACGGTCGATGCCGTTGCGAACAGGTTACGGCGACCAATTCCCTGCTCAGTCTCAGACTCTTGTTAATCAAGCAGGCAACACGATGATTTCCGTCAGCAGGCAAGTGCTGCCCAATCATGGGGCCGGCCGGGCCGGGCCGGGCGGCATCCTTACCTTTCCTTCGGGCATGCTGTTAGTGGAGGGTCGAAGAGGGCATAGCCATCGGTGGATGATGGCGATAACGCAGGCGCGCGTGGGATGAGATTCCAGTCCGGTGGCAGTGGCCCGGATCATTGGGCGCGCCACTCGTCGCCTCGCGCACGCACGCTCCATATGCTCAGGGACGGGACAAACATCTCGCATCTCCTGCGGCGGTGGCAGCGACGGCCGCCTCAGCATACGACACGTAGCAGCATTATGGTACGTATTATTTTTCATTGCTGCACTTGCCCAGTCCCACCAGCACCTGGCCTCAGTGGCTGAGCTTTAAATTAATGCTGCTCCTGCCTTGGCGGTCGATCAAGCGGCTTGACCGTTCCACCGAGTTTGAAGCTCCGGCGATCGAAGCAAATGAGATCGATCGATCGATCGCCCTCACGTACCCTACAGATGTAGGTGGAAACGGGGACATGGCCAGGCATCAAGCCCCACCACACCTGAAAATTGAAAAAGAAACAGAAACAGAAACAGAGAGTTCAGAGAAGCACAAGCATGAGTAGAATTCGAACAAGCAAGATGGATGGATACATGCAACCCAAGACCGACCGGCGTCCAGCTTACCGGGTGACGGGTCTCCTGTCGTCAAGCTCCTCCACCTTGACCGGCCTCGAAGCGCAGCCGTAGCATACATCTATCTCTTCGTGTTAATTAGCGGGAACGCCGGCATCGTCGGTAGCTAATACGCCGGGAAAACAGGGGCTCTCTCTTGGAAGCATCGCATCCCATCGCAGAACGTTGCTGCAAGTTCAAACAAGTCTTCGTACAATTGACTAAACGTTGCTATATTTGAATACAGCTCCTGCAGTACCTCCAACAACCGTAGGTACAAGTTCAAACAAAACAACACAAAAAACTGTAGGTGGTACGTCCAGAAGCCAATGCCGCCGTAGCAATCCATGGTTGGCTTGGTTTCTCTGAAGTCATGTCATGAGACCCTCCGAGGTCCCGGATAGCTCAGCTGCCGGGAACAAATGGCTAGAGAACAGCAACGGCAGCACTAGTATATTGCAGCGGTGGTAGTAGAAATATTCAGTCCCAGGTAGTGGAAGAGAGACTTGTTGGAGACAGACAGGAGTAGCAGAGAAAGCCAGGGGCCTGTTCGCCAGCCTCGTGTCCCCCTTGTTCTTTCTGCCACGGCCATGGCGGCTCCACGCCCCCCTCCTCGTGCTCCGTGCGTGCCTCCTCCGCTATAAGTAGGCGACCGTCGCCTCCTGCTGCCTGCAACCAATCACTGAGAAGAGCCAAGGAGGATAGTGCACTGGTGCCGAGTGCGGAGAGCGACTGTGTGGGACTGATGGCCATGGAGAGAGGCTGGAAGGCCGGCAGCGCGTTTCGGTTTGATGTGGTCGAGGAGGAGGACGAGGCGGCGGCGGCGATACCGCCGCCGCAGACGCCGCTCGAGCCCATGGAGTACCTGTCGAGGTCCTGGAGCGTGTCCGCGTCGGAGATATCCAAGATCCTCGTCGGTGGCAAGAAGAGCTGCTTCAACAGGCTGCCGCTGCAGGAGATGGGCATACCGGAGGCCTCCGCCGTGCTCGCCACCACGGCCATCGTTCCCAGCTATCGACACCACGTAAGCGAGCAGTCCACTGCCCACTCCCATCCTTTCTCTGCACTCTCCTTTCTGAATGTTTCCGTCTGTTGCGTGGCCATTTTCGAGCAGGCAGATGCAAGGAGGAGCTCCATCAGCGGCACCGGCCACCATCAGTCCATCGGCAAATGGTTCCAGCACAAGGACGCGAGCCGGTCCAGGCAGAGCAGCAAGGAGAAGCTGCGCGCCGACAGGGCCCACGTGCACGCCATGGTGTCCGTGGTCCGCGTCGCGGCCGCGGTGGCCGCCGTCGCGGCGGCGTCCACCAGCTCCGACACCGAGGCCTCCAAGATGGCCGCGGCCATGGCGCCGGCCACGGAGCTGCTGGCCTCGCACTGCGTGGAGGCTGCCCGGCTTGCCGGGGCAAGCCACGAGCAGGTGGCCTCCGCCGTCCAGTCCGCGGTCGGCGTCAGGACCGCCGGCGATCTGACGACGCTCACGGCGGCAGCGGCAACCGGTAAGGGCTCGACGCGGCGAACGGCCGTGCCGCCATTGCCATCACAATGTGCACTCCCATTTCCGTATGATATCTCGTGCAAGAATCAAAGCTGAGTTCGTGTGGAATTCGTGTCAGCGCTGCGAGGAGCTGCGACGATGAAGCAGAGGGTGCAGCGGGAGGCGGCGAGGAGCAACGCGAGCGTTCTTCCTTACGAGAAGGGCCATTCGTGGAGCCCTGATGTCTGGTGCAAGGAGGGGGAGCTGCTGAAACGCACAAGAAAAGGTACAGACTACACACACCTGTGCAATATTCAGAACATTCAGTCATGGATCAACATCTTTTATACTCCAACCAAGGTGATTAAGGTGCATAATCTTCATTTATTTTTCCTGATGCAGGGGATTTACACAGGACAAAAGTATCTGTCTACATCAACAGGAGGTCCCAGGTAGGAAAAAACTCTGACTGCACAATATCAACTAATTGTCCATTTGTCCTACTACCAATAAAATAAAATAAAATGTATGTCCAATTACTGACGGCATAGCCAAATGATAACAGGTCATGCTGAAGCTGAAAAGCAAGCACATTGGAGGTGCACTGTCCAAGAACAACAAGAGTAAGTTCAGCAGCACCCGAAACAAACATCATATACTACCATTTCTGCCTCTCTCAGTGACTCAGTGTAGTTTGCGAGATTTTAACACTGAGTGTTTCGCGTGTAACAATCGTCTGCAGGCGTTGTTTACGGCGTATATAGCGAGCTTCCGACGTGGGTGATCGAGCCGGGAAAGGCCTTCATGGATGAGAAATGCTGCTTCGGCCTAAGCACGGCCCAAGGGATCGTAGAATTTGAGTGTCAGGACGGCACGAGTAAGCAGAACTGGGTCGACGATGTGCAGAACCTGCTTCGACAAGTTGCGGCAGATGATCGTGTGGGAGATAAGCTGGAGTCGGTAGTGAAAGTGGGTTGATGTGTGAGCCGTTTTCCCGGTGTTAAGGTGATAGTATGTTGTGATATAATTAAGGGGGGTGTTACATATGACATAATGATGTTGATGATACTCTTTGTAAGGTAGTTTAGTTCAGCTCTGTATTGTAATGCATACAAAAGGATGTGATAGAGAGTTAGTAGATTTTACTATGTGTGTTCCTCTATTAAGCTCGCCGTGTTAATGGTAAAATGGCAGATTTCCTGCCTTTGGTGCAAAGAGTTGAGAGAAGACTCACCACTTGCTCCACACTTGTATCCTGTGGGGGCAAACTTGCAGCTAGTTAAGTTAGTTTTCTCTTCCATGCCAACATTCTACATGTGCTCCAGCAGATGCCATTGATCAGATTAATAAATTCATCACCGGTTGTTTATGGAGAAAGAATGGCATGGGGGATAAAGGACCATCTCTCATTGCATGAACCAAAGTTTGCAAAGCAAAATCACAAGGTGGACTAGGAGTCTTTTGTGGCAAAATTGGCTCTATAAAGGCCTAATTTTTTGGCTTTTCTGAGTTGCTTGCTCAAGTGCTGCCTACGGGAGAATCTATACACTTGGAGCTACGTCTGACAATCAGGGAATTTCTGGCCTATGAAATTACAGGCAAGTCATGGTGACCCAACTTACTGTAGGTCCTTTCAACTGGCTATGACAAAGCTGTTGTAAACTGAAACATAAAGTTTTCTTGCTGGTACTGCAACTAACAAGAGTATTACAAAGGGAAAACATGCACCTCCCTAGCTACATGACGGTGCGCTATACCGGTCGGGGTGGTCCTTCGGGAGGCAAGACGGATGGTGCGCCGGCCACAGGGCTAGCGGGCCATGAGGATTCTACGGGCCTCCGACCAATGTAGGGAGCCTCCCAAGGAAAGTCTGGCGTCTAGGCGCGCAAGCAAAGGACTCTTCTACCGAGGAATCCCCTAGATCGATTTAGTACTCTTGTAACCATAGGCCTCGTCCTCCATTATGAGGCAAGGCCAGGGGATAGCTCGGGGCATCGACATCATTGACATCGTCTTAGTAGCTACAACTACCCCATACTTGTAACCCCCCTCACGCGAGGCGTTTTCCACCAGCAATTAAATCAAAGCAGGAGTAGGGTTTTACCTCAACCATGAGAGCCGAACCTGGGTAAACTCCTGATGTGTGATCCCCTCTGGTACTTCCGGCCATGCTCTCCATCCTACCGAGCCTACTGATGTTTTTCATACCGTCAGTTGGCACGCCAGTCAGAGGCCTGATCATTGGTTGTGTTAATAAACTCATGTTGGTTTGATAATCTTGAGGTCACTTAAGGAAAATTGTTGCTTGCTACAAACCCTTGCAGTTGGGAGCCCAACACCTTCTAGTTGAGAGGAAGCAACTGACTGGATACGGTATTACTCGCATTAGGCGAAGGTTAGTTAATGACTTCTCAACGGGCCGACCCATGTGAACAATGTGCGGTCTTACATCATTTTCTATTTCTTTTGAGAAATAAAAGGAAAGCTCTCTTATATATGGTTTGGAGGGGCAAACAAAGTCCGAAAAGATTTAAATGTAGTCTCTATGGAGCATACGGCCACACAAATATATTCAACCCATTTGGGAAGGGTTTGGCATTTTTTAGGAATACAAGGGCAGAAATGTATAAAGGAGGTTTGAACTAGGGGTGATAGCTAGCTAAACTTGTGAAATAATTTGTCTAGCTCTCAAATATCACAAAAAGACCAGGTACAAGGTTTGGGGGTGAGTATAGGTGAAGAATAATGAAGGGGAGAAGGGTTTACTTATTCACCATTTTACAAAATGGCAAAAATAGAATATCCAAAAAATATTTTATTAGTGAAATATGATGCTTATGCAATGTTTATGATACAATGGTATGCAAAACTAAAATAGCAATCAATTTCTAATTTAGGTAAAATACCCTGGGATGTTACAAGGCAACGACGTCTTCATGGTGAATAATTTTCATGGAGCTTCGATGGTTTGCAAGTGTAGATTCCTTCCATCCATTATAGGCAAAGACACCAGGGTTTGCACTTTGCAGGGTATGTTGGTGCAATAGTGGCAGCGCCTTCCCTTTGGTAGTTTGGTCCTCAAGACTCATCTCTGCCACATCAGTGCACACTCCGTTGTTCACGTGAGGCCTACTTGAATTATGGAGCATAATTGGTTTGCTGCCAATATTTGGCTCGCCAAATGTTGGCATTGCCAAAAATTGGCAATACCAAGACTTGCCAATAATTGGCAACTTTATGTGAGATAGGTAAGACAACTCCTAACCAACCAAGTAGTAGCCAATATTTGGCAGAATATTGGCATGCCAATTTTTGGCAGCAAACCAATTATGCTCGTAGCTCTTGGATCTACGACTCTTGCGGCTTTTCTAGTTGTGATGGCTTTTTCACCAGGGCGATGGTTCGGCAAGACCGTGATATTGATGACTTCACATCCATCATCAACAATGATAGGTTGACTCCGGTGATGGAGCAACTTGTGGTGAAACGACAATGGTTGTTTGAGAGCAAGAAGACGGTCAACCCTCATAGGCTTTAATATATTTAATTTTTGGATTATTTGTACTGTTGGTTTGGTGGCAAAAAAAGGGCTAGAAAAAATAAAGTAGTTTTTTTGAAAAACACAGAATTTTATTCATTCGCAATAACAAGTACATCGTTTATGAGGAAGGGTACAATTTCACTCAAATGCTCCTCAAACCAGTCAAAAGTAGAAGAAAATCTAGCTAACTTAGCAAGCTCATGGGCAACTTTGTTGGGAACAACTAACCAACAGTTACCCCTCGGGGAGCTCTCACAGGGGTCACCTTTTTTTGTCCTGGAGCGCGCTAAGTGGTGCGTCCAGCCACCACTGATGACTCATAAGTATAGGGGATCGTAACAGTCTTAGAGGGTAGTATTTCATCCAAACTTATTGATTCAACACAAGAGGAGCCAAATAATATTTATAAGCCTTAATAGTTGTATTGACAATTCAACCACAGGGGAGAAACCACTTTGAAAGATCATGGATGTCGCCTAGAAGGGGGGGGGGGGTGAATAGGCGCTTTAAAATAATTACTGTTTAGGCTTGAACAAATGCGGAATAAACCTAGCGATTAATTAGTCAAGCACAAAACCTACAACAACTAGGCTCACCTATGTGCACCAACAACTTATGCTAAGCAAGATAAACAACTAAGTGATAGAAAGATATATGACAAGAAACAATATGGCCATCACAAAGTAAAGTGCATAAGTAAAGGGCTCGGGTAAGAGATAATCGAGGTACGCGGAGACGACGATGTATCCGGAAGTTCACACCCTTGCGGATGCTAATCTCCATTTGGAACGGTGTGGAGGCACAATGCTCCCCAAGAAGCCACTAGGGCCACCGTAATCTCCTCACGCCCTCGCATAATGCAAGATGCCGTGATTCCACTAAGGGACCCTTGAGGGCGGTCACCGAACCCGTACAAATGGCAACCCTTGGGGGCGGTCACCGAACCCGTACACTTTGTCAACCCTTGGGGGCAGTCACCGGAACCCGTCAAATTGCTCAGTGTGATCTCCACAACTTAATTGGAGACCCCGACGCTTGCCCGAAGCTTTACACCATAATGATTGAGCTCCAAACACCACCAACCGTCTAGGGCACCCAAGCACCCAAGAGGAAGAAGCTCAAGGGTACCAAGCACCCAACAGTAATAAGATACTCAACTTGTAACTTCCACGTATCACCGTGGAGAACTCAAACCGATGCACCAAATGCAATGGCAAGGGCACACGGAGTGCCCAAGTCCTTCTCTCCCAACTCTCACAAAAGTAACTAATGCTAGGGAGGGAAATGAGAGGAAGAACAAGAAGGAGAACACCAATAACTCCAAGATCTAGATCCAAGGGGTTCCACTCACATAGAGGAGAAAGTGATTGGTGGAAATATGGATCTAGATCTCCTCTCTCTCTTCCCCCCAAAACTAGCAAGAATCCATGGAGGGATTGAGAGATAGCAAGCTCGAAGAAGGTCAACAATGGGGAAAGAACACGAGCTTCGGCCACTGGAATTGATCTCGCTGGTTCGCGCTAAGGAACTGGCGCAGGCAGCGATGGCGGCCGCGGCTGCAGCGTGTGCAGAACAGGGGACAGGGCCCCCCGAGGGAGGGGACGCTGCTGCTCCTTCTATGCCCGATGAGAGGGGTCAGGTAACAGGGGTTGCACCCTCTTCCTCGCTGAGCAGGGGCAAGGCAAGGCGCGTGGCAAAGGCGGTCACCTCGAGAGGGGTCCATCTCCATAATCGTGTGATCTAGATGCGAGCTCTTTTTTGGAATATTCGGGGCTTTGGCCACGCGGGGCGGCGTACTCAGCTTAAGGATTACATGCGCTCGGAAGGCATCGATATCATAGGTTTACAAGAGACGATCAAGGCAGAGTTCCGCTTTCACGACCTGCTCTTGATAGATCCGCTAGAGCGTTTCGAGTGGCAGCATGTACCCGCGGCCGGGCACTCGGGGGGTATGCTTTTGGGTTTGGATTGTGCTTTTTATGATGTTCTCTCCTGGGATGTGGGGCTGTTCTTCATTGAAGCCCACTTCCGCATATGTGCTTCGCTTCGAGAGCTCGTAGTCATTTAGGTATACGGCCCGGCCGATCACGCCCGATCGGCAGAGTTCTTGGGAGAACTTCAAGCCAAGGTCACTGCGGTGACCACAACGGCGACCCCTATCCTAGTGGGAGGGGACTTCAACCTAATCCATTCGGGAGCGGACAAGAACAATGGTAATATAAACTGGTCTAGGGTGACCATGTTTAACACTACCATTGCCGTCATGGCACTTAGGGAAGTGGCCAGGACTGGCGCGAGGTTTACATGGACAAACAAGCAACTAGCCCGGGTCCGCTCGGTGTTGGATCGGGTGTTCATGTCGCTGGAGTGGGAGATGGGATACCCCCTCTGTTCACTGATCGCCGAAACGAGGATCGGTTCGGATCATGTCCCGTTGCTTACTCCTCAGGGAAGGACAGACAAAGGCGTAGCCCATGGTTTTTCTTCGAGAAGGCCTGGTTTGAAACACCAGGTTTCGACGAAATCTTCAAACAAAAGTGGTGGGCGTGTGTTAACCAGGCCGGGCCCCAGAGGGGCCTGATGGAATTCTGGAACGTGGTAGGGGAACGACTCAGGGCAAGCCTCAAGGGGTGGGGAGCCAACCTAGGGAGGGATGCCAAAGTGCTCAAGACGTCGATCCTAGATGAGATCACAAGGCAGACGCGCGTGCCTTCTCGGAGCACGAGTGAGCACATCGATATGCCCTTGAGGGGCAGGTTGAAGTGTTGCTACATGGTGAGGAGGAGTATTGGCGTCGCCGGGGGGGGGGGGGGGGAGGGCTGAAGTGGACTCTCAAGGGTGATGTTAACACTAAGTACTTCCACGCTTACGCTAATGGTCGCCGTAGAAAATGCGCAAACCTTAGGTTGCAATCGGAGCAGGGGCTGCTGTTGCGACAAGAGGACATTTCTCATCATATATACGATTTCTACCTTAACCTGATGGGGTCGTGCGAGGCTCAGGGCGCTGGCCTTCGTACGGATGTTTGGGACGATTCACAGTGTATTCTGCCTAGGGAAAACGACGAGCTGGGGCTTGCCTTCCTCCCAGACGAGATAGACGTTGCCCTAATGGGCATGAAAACGGACACGGCGCCCGGCCCGGATGGGTGGCCGGTGGCTATGTTCAAGCATTTTTGGCCGATCCTTAGAGGCCCAATGTTAGAGATTTGTAACGGACTTATGCGAGGCACGGTAGACATAGCGCGGCTCAACTTTGGGGTCCTGTCTCTTATTCCAAAAGTCCAAGGGGTTGACAACATCAAACAATTCCGCCCGATCGTGCTCATTAATGTTCCTTTTAAGATTTGCGCTAAAGCTTGTGCCACGCGTCTAGGTCTGGTAGCCCACAGAGCGATTCATCGCAACCAATCCGCGTTCATTCGCGACCACAACATCCTGGAGGGTCCGCTAGCCCTGCAGGAGATCGTTCATGAACTCAAACGAACCAACGAACCAACCATTCTTCTGAAGCTCGACTTCGAGAAGGCCTACGACCGGGTTAATTGGGACTTCTTACGTCAGGTCCTTCTTAGTCGCGGTTTTTCGGCTGTTTGGGTTCATCGAGTAATGCAGCTGGTCTCGGGAGGACAGGCTGCTATCTCGATGAACGGAGAAGTAGGGCACTTCTTCCGTAACAAGCGGGACTACGACAGGGAGACCCAATGTCCCCGCTCTTGTTCAACTTTGTAGTTGACGCGCTGTCCGCTATGCTCCGCAAAGCGGCCACGGCAGGCCATATGAAAGGGTTGGTTAGCCACCTCATTCTAGGGGGAGCGACGCACCTTCAGTACGCGGACGACACGCTGCTAATGTTTCGTCCGGACCACCGTAGTATAGCCACAGTCAAGGCAATTCTTCTTAGTTTTGAGCTCATGTCGGGTCTCAAAATTAATTTCCACAAGTGCGAGGTGCTCTACTTGGGGGTGGAGCCAGAGGAGGGTCGACGTATAGCAGATTTGCTCAACTGCAAAGTAGGCAAATTCCCGTTTACGTACCTTGGCCTCCCAGTGGATACAAAACGGCCCACGATTGAGGATTGGGAACCTCTGTGCGCCAAAGTCAGGGATAGGGTTTGTCCCTGGAGAGGTAAATTCCTCTCGAAGGCTGCAAGGCTCATTCTCACCAACTCGAGCCTTTCATCCTTGCCCATGTTTGCCATGGGCCTCTTTCTATTGGCGGAAGGGGTTCACGCCAAAATGGACACACCTCGGGCCAAATTATTTTGGGAAGGAACGGACCCTAATCGCAAGTACCATATGGTTAAATGGGCGTGGGTGTGCCGACCCAAAGCCTTGGGAGGCCTTGGGATCACTAACATGAGGGTCCTAAACATCGCGCTGATGTGTAAATGGATCTGGAAGATTGTACAGGGGGCGTCCGGGCTTTGGGTTGAGCTCCTAAGGGCTAAATACTTCCCCAACGGGAATTTTTTCGAGGGTCGGACAAGGGGATCCCCCTTCTGGAATGATCTACAGAAGATCAAACCGGCATTTGCCATGGGGAAAAAATTCGCAATCAGGAACGGCCGGTCCACCCGCTTCTGGACCGATCTCTGGATAGGTACCCAACCCCTATGGGCCGAATTCCTGGATTTGTACGATATTGCGGTGGATCCGACTCAGTCTGTGGCGGAGGTGCTTGCGGCAACGCCTCCAGAAATTCATTTCAAACGTGAACTTAGTGGGCAGGAGCAAGCTAGCCTAGCGACCTTGCTTCAGATGATCAGCTTAACAGCTATTTCGGACCAGTCAGACACGGTGAGTTGGGCACTCACGAGTTCAGGCAAGTTCACGGTGAAATCACTTTATCACAAGATGTGCCAAGGGCCGGCTCAACTCGTGATAAGGGGGTTGTGGAAAGCTCGGTTGCCATTGAAGATCAAACTGTTTCTCTGGCAGATGTTCCGAGATAAACTTCCCACCTCCTTGAATGTAGCCAAATGCAATGGCCCTGCCTCGGGGCCTTGCGCGCCGTGTGGTACACCAGAGGACGCTAATCACGTTTTCTTTGGGTGCTCACTGGCGAGATTCACGTGGAGTGCGGTGCGAACGGCTGCAGGCGTTTCATGGGACCCTGGATCGGCGGCAGAGCTTGTCCAAATTTTAGATGCGATCCAAGGGCCAGCCAAGCGGGTGTTGTGGAGCTATGTAGGGGCACTGCTTTGGGCACTATGGCTTACTAGGAACAAGTTGACTATTGAGGGTTGCTTTCCAACTCATCCGGCTAATATTATCTACAAATGCAACCTCTTCTTGCAGCAGTGGAGTCCGTTGGGGAGGCGCAAGGATGCTGAGATTCTCAAGAATGCCCAAGACTGTCTGATGCAAGTGTATGTGCTGGCTAGGGAGCCTTCGACCACTACCGACGAGGTGGTCCCTTTTGCGACCTGACGAGCCTGCGTGCTCTGTACGGGCTTCGGCCATGTAACTTGTTGCTGGCCTGCTTAACCTTTGCCTTATTTAGCTTCGATCGCATTCGTGTCTGGGCCAGTCAGACATTTGGTTGGTGTTGTATTAAGACTTATGTCGTGTTACGCTGCCTGTTGGGGGCTTTATTAAGTTAAAGCCGGACGCATCTGGCGTCTTTGTTCTAAAAAAAAGAACACGAGCTCAAAGGATAAGGTTCATTTGGGAAGAAGACCCCCTTTTATAGGTGGGAAAAAAAATCCAAATGTTATTCTCACAGCCCGCATAGAGCGGTACTACCGCTCTTCCTCACGGTACTACCGCTAGGGGTAGCGGTACTACCTCAAAGGGTATCGGTACTACTGCTTGCGAGCGGTACTAAAAAAAATACATTTGTGCCTACCACCGCTGGACTTAAGATGAGTTTTTGGTCCAGAGCGGAAGTAGCCACAGAAGTAGCCGCGGTAGTACCGCTCCCAAGAGCGGTAGTAAAAAATTACATCCCCTCCAAGTGGTAGTACCGCTCCCCTGAGCGGTAGTACCGCTGCAGCCTTTTTAAGGACACCAAAACTAACACAACTTCTGCAAACGG
Organism: Aegilops umbellulata; assembly: GCA_032464435.1. NCBI lineage: Eukaryota > Viridiplantae > Streptophyta > Magnoliopsida > Poales > Poaceae > Aegilops > Aegilops umbellulata. The sequence goes on along the minus strand of CP136054.1, from coordinate 363,505,207 downwards.
ACTCCGAATTCAACGAAACCAAGTTTGTTGGAAAGCTAGCGACAAGGGCTAACACAATATTGATAGAAATAACAATAAGAAGGAAATTAGAAAAGGCCCATAAGAAAATGGTGAGAACCCTTCCTCGAATAAGACCGGTATAACCTCCAACACCGAAAACGCAATAGAAGAAGCATGTGAACTCTGTTTTCGATGAACTCGAGCTTGTCAAGAAGATGACCATAAGATCCAAATCTCACAAGGAGAAAACCAAACAAGAACCAAGAAAGATGATGCAAACATGCAATGGTTTGAGCTCTCTATGAATGATACGATCAAGATACTCACTAGAGAGCCCCCTTGATAGTACGACAATCGATCCTATAACCCGGTCTCCAAACTACCACCATGAGACCGGTAAAATAGAGAACATATCAAGGGCAAACATTTGCCTTGCAAGAAGTCCACTTGAGCTAGATAATGATGATCTTAACTCCCTCAAGTTGGAGCACCTTTCGTGATTGCGTTGGCTCGATGAAGGCTAGTTGATTGCTCCACAATACTCCACTATGGGTGAGTCACTCTTTGGCACACCTTCACAAGTCCATTGTCACCATAATGGACAGCAAGCTACAAGCATGATTTCTTCATGATGCTCCACTTGAACTTGCACAACACAACCTTGATTTGATGTCATCCTTCATGGGTTGTATGTGATCCTCCTCTTGACGCAAGCCCATGGAAGCAAACCTAACCCCACATAGAACTCTCACAAAGACCATGGGTTAGTACACAAAGCGCAATGGACAATGCTTACCAAACTGTGAGATCACTTGATCCCGCTCGGTGTATCTTCTACGCTTTGTGTGATGATAAACTTGAATCACTCTCTGTACTTAGTCTTGATCAACCTTGAATGTTTCCAACTCTCTTCATTTGGATGATGTCTTGAAGGTAAACATGAATGATCACACAATCTTCTTCTTCTTCAAGATATGCTTGCAATAAGCTCAATACTCTCATGACGAATGTTTGGATAATTCCTTAATAGCACCTTGGTCAACACATAAACTCCTTGAAACCAACACATGGACTTCAAGAAATGCCTATGGACAAATCCTTTAAATATAACTCAATGCAACCATTAGTTCATAGAGAATGTCATCAATTACCAAAACCACACATGGGGGCACTGTTGGGGAACGTAGCAGAAATTTAAAATTTTCCTACGTGTCACCAAGATCTATCTATGGAGAAACCAGCAATGAGGGGAAAGAGAGTGCATCTACATACCCTTGTAGATCGCTAAGCGGAAGCGTTCAAGTGAACGGGGTTGATGGAGTTGTACTCGTCGTGATCCAAATCACCGATGACCAAGTGCCGAACGGACGACACCTCCGCGTTCAACACACGTACAGCCCGGTGACGTCTCCCATGCCTTGATCCAGCAAAGAGAGAGGGAGAGGTTGAGGAAGACTCCATCCAGCAGCAGCACGACGGCGTGGTGGTGGTGGAGGAGCGTGGCAATCCTGCAGGGCTTCGCCAAGCACCGTGGGAGAGGAGAAGAACTTGGGAGAGGGGAGAGGGCTGCGCCAGCACCATGGTGCGGTTGCCCTCCCACCCCCTTCATATATATAGGGGCAAGGGAGAGGGGGGCCGGCCCCCTCAGATCCCATCTGAGGAGGGGGCGGCGGCCAGGAGGGGTGGCTTGCCCCCCAAGGCAAGGGGGGGGGGGGCGCCCCCTTCTAGGGTTCCCCCAAATCCTAGGCGCCTTGGGCCCTTGGGGGGGGGGCGCACCAGCCCACCTGGGGCTGGTCCCCTCCCACATGTGGCCCATGCAGCCCTCCGGGGCCGGTGGTCCCACTTGGTGGACCCCCGGGACCCTCCTGGTGGTCCCGGTACGTTACCGATAAAACCCGAAACCCTTTCGGTGACCAAAACAGGACTTCCCATATATAAATCTTTACCTCCGGACCATTCCAGAACTCCTCGTGACGTCCGGGATCTCATCCGGGACTCCGAACAACATTCGGTAACCACATACAAACTTCCTTTATAACCCTAGCGTCATCGAACCTTAAGTGTGTAGACCCTACGGGTTCGGGAGTCACGCAGACATGACCGAGACGTTCTTCGGTCAATAACCAACAGCGGGATCTGGATACCCATGTTGGCTCCCACATGTTCCACGATGATCTCATCGGATGAACCACGATGTCAAGGACTCAGTCAATCCCGTATAGAATTCCCTTTGTCTAGCGGTATTGTACTTGCCCGAGATTCGATCGTTGGTATCCCGATACCTTGTTCAATCTCGTTACCGGCAAGTCTCTTTACTCGTTCCGTAACACATCATCCCGTAATCAACTCCTTGATCACATTGTGCACATTATGATGATGTCCTACCGAGTGGGCCCAGAGATACCTCTCCGTCACACGGAGTGACAAATCCCAGTCTCGATTTGTGCCAACCCAACAGACACCTTCGGAGATACCTGTAGTGTACCTTTATAGCCACCCAGTTACGTTGTGACGTTTGGCACACCCAAAGCACTCCTACGGTATTCGGGTGTTGCACAATCTCATGGTCTAAGGAAACGATACTTGACATTAGAAAAGCTTTAGCATACGAACTACATGATCTTGTGCTAGGCTTAGGATTGGGTCTTGTCCATCACATCATTCTCCTAATGATGTGATCCCGTTATCAACGACATCCAATGTCCATGGTCAGGAAACTGTAACCATCTATTGATCAACGAGCTAGTCAACTAGAGGCTTACTAGGGACATGGTGTTGTCTATGTATCCACACATGTATCTGAGTTTCCTATCAATACAATTCTAGTATGGATAATAAACGATTATCATGAACAAGGAAATATAATAATAATCAATTTATTATTGCCTCTAGGGCATATTTCCAATAGTCTCCCACTTGCACTAGAGTCAATAATGTAGTTCACATCGATATGTGATTAACACTCAAGGTCACATCCCTATGTGACTAACACCCAAGAGTTCTGGGTTTGATCATGTTATGCTTGTGAGAGAGGTTATAGTCAACGGGTCTGAACCTTTCAGATCCGTGTGTGCTTTACAAATATCTATGTCATCTCCTAGATGCAGTTACCACGCTCTATTTGGTGCTATTCCAAATAACTGTTCTACTATACGAATCCAGTTTACTACTCAGAATAATCTGGATTAGTGTCAAAGCTTGCATCGGCGTAACCCTTTACGACGAACTCTTTTACCACCTCCATAATCGAGAAAATTCCTTAGTCCACTAGTTACTAAGGATAACTTTGACCGTTGTCCTGTGATCCATTTCTAGATCACACTTGTACCCCTTGACTGACTCATGGTTTGGCACACTTCAGGTGCGGTACATAACATAGCATACTTTAGAGCCTACGACAATAGCATAGGGGACGACCCTCGTCCTTTCTATTCTGCCGTGGTCATGTCTTGAGTCTTGCTCAATACTCACACCTTGTAACACAGCCGAGAACTCCTTCTTTACTGATCTATTTTGAACTCCTTCAAAATCTTGTCGTGGTATGTGTTTGTTTGAAAGTACTATTAAGCGATTTTGATCTATCCTTATAGATCTTGATGCTCAATGTTTAAGTAGCTTAATCCAGGTTTTCCATTGAAAAACACTTTTCAAATAACCCTATATGCTTTCCAGAAATTCTACATCATTTCTGATCAACAATATGTCAACAACATATACTCATCAGAAATTCTATAGTGCTCCCACTCACTTCTTTGGAAATACAAGTTTCTCATAAACTTTGTATAAACCCAAAATATTTGATCATCTCATCAAAGTGTACATTCCAGCTCCGAGATGCTTACTCCAGTCCTTATAAGGATTGCTGGGGCTTTGCATACTTGTTAGCATCTTTCAAGATCGACAAAAACTTCTGGTTGTATCACATACAACCTTTCCTCAAGAACAAGGAAACAATATTTTGACATCCTATCTGCAAGATTTCATAAATAATGCAGTACCTGCTAATTCCAACAGACTTTTAGCATCGCTACGAGTGAGAAAGTCTCATCGTAGTCAACTCCTTGAACTTGTCGGGAAACATCTTAACGACAAGTCGAGCTTTCTTAATGGTGATACTTACCATCATTGTCCGTCTTCCTTTTAAAATCCATCTGTACTCAACAGCCTCACGACCATCAAGTAGTTCTTCCAAAGTCTACACTTTGTTTTCATATATGGATTCTCTCTCGGATTTTATGGCCTCGAGCCATTCATCGGAATCCGGGCCCACCAACGCTTCTCCATAGCTCGTAGGTTCATTGTTGTCTAGCAACATGACTTCCACGACAGGATTACGTACCACTCTGAAGTAGTACGCATCCTTGTCATCCTACGAGGTTTGGGAGTGACTTGATCCGAAGTTTCATGATCACTATCATAAGCTTCCGCTTCAATTGGTGTAGGTGCCACAGGAACAACTTCCTGTGCCCTGCTACACACTAGTTGAAGTGACGGTTCAATAACCTCATCAAGTCTCCACCATCCTCCCACTCAATTCTTTCGAGAGAAACTTTTCCTCGAGAAAGGACCCTATATCAGAAACAATCCCTATTGCTTTCGGATCTGAGACAGGAGGCACACCCAACTGTTTTGGGTGTCCTATGAAGATGCATTTATCCGCTTTGGGTTCGAGCTTATCAGCCTGAAACTTTTTCACATAAGCGTCGCAGCCCCAAACTTTTAAGAAATGACAGCTTAGGTTTCTCTAAACCATAGTTCATACGGTGTCATCTCATCGGAATTACGTGGTACCCTATTTAAAGTGAGTGCGGTTGTCTCTAATGCCTAACCCATGAACGATAGTGGTAATTCGATAAGAGACATCATGGTATGCATCATATCCAATAGGGTGCAGTTATGATGTTCGGACACACCATCACACTATGGTGTTCCAGGCGGTACTAGTCGTGAAACAATTTCCACAATGTCTCAATTGTGTACCAAACTCGCAACTCAGATATTCATCTCTATGATCATATCATAGATATTTTATCCTCTTGTCACGACGATCTTCAACTTCATTCTGAAATTACTTGAACCATTCAATAATTCAGACTTGTGTTTCATCAAGTAAATATGCTCAGTATCTACTCAAATCATCTGTGAAGTAAGAGCATAACGATATCCACTGCGTGCCTCAGCACTCATTGGACTGCACACATCAAAATGTGTTACTTCCAACAAGTTGCTTTCTTGTTCCATTTTACTGAAACCGAAGCTTTCAGTCATCTTGCCCATGTGGTATGATTTGCATATCTCAAGTGATTCAAAATCAAGTGAGTCCAAACGGTCCATCTGCATGGAGTTTATTCATGCGTATATACCAGTAGACATGGTTCACATTACTCAATCCTTTTTCAAAAAAATGAGTGAGTCCAAAGATCCATCAACATGGAGCTTCTTCATGCGTTTTATACCAATATGACTTACATGGCTGTGCCACAAGTAGGTGGTACTATCATTACTATCTTATATCTTTTGGCATGAACATGTGTATCACTATGATCGAGATTCAATAAACCATTCATTTTAGGTGCAAGACCATTGAAGGAATTATTCAAATAAATAGAGTAACAATTATTCTCCTTAAATGAATAATCGTATCGCGATAGACATAATCCAATCAAGTCTATGCTCAACGCAAACACCAAATAACAATTATTTAGGTTTAACACCAATCTCGATGGTAGAGGGAGCGTGCGATGCTTGATTACATCAACCTTGGAAACACTTCCAACACATCTCGTCAGCTCACCTTTAGCTAGTCTCCGTTTATTCCGTAGCTTTTATTTCGAGTTACTAACACTTAGCAACCGAACCGGTATCTAATACCCTGATGCTACTAGGAGTACTAGTAAAGTACATTCACATAATGTATACCCAATATACTTCTATCGACAACCTTCTCATCTACCAAGTATCTAGGGTAATTCTGCTCCAGTAGCTGTTCCCCTCATTACAGAAGCACTTAGTCTCGGGTTTGGGTTCAACCTTGGGTTTCTCCACTAGAGCAGCAGCTGATTTGCCGTTTCATGAAGGATCCCTTCTTGCCCTTGCCCTTCTTGAAACTAGTGGTTTCACTAACCATCAACAATTGATGCTCCTTCTTGATTTCTACTTTCGCGGTGTCAAACATCGCGAATATTTCAAGGATCATCATATCTATCCCTGATATGTTATAGTTCATCACGAAGCTCTAGCAGCTTGGTGGCAATGACTTTGGAGAAACATCACTATCTTATTTGGAAGATCAACTCCCACTCGATTTAAGTGATTGTTGTACTCAGACAATCTGAGCACAAGCTCAACGATTGAGCTTTTCTCCCTTAGTTTGCAGGCTAAGAAAATTCGTCGGAGGTCTTATACCTCTTGACCTGGGCACGAGCCTGAAATCCCAATTCCAGCCCTCAAAACATCTCATATGTTCCGCGACATTTCAAAAAATGTCTTCGGTGCCTCAATTCTAAACCATTTAACATTACCGAACTATCATGTAGTCATCAAATCGTGTATGTCAGATGTTCGCAACATCCACAGACCACGTTCGAGGTCCAGCACACCGAGCGTTGCATTAAGGACATAAGCCTTCTATTGTCCGCATAATTGCTACTGTTAACTTTCAACAATATTATCTCTAGGAACATATCTAAAATAGTAGAACTAAAGCGCGAGCTACGACATAATTTGCAAAGATCTTTTGACTATGTTCAGGATAATTAAGTTCATCTTATGAACTCCCACTCAGATAGACATCCCTCTAGTCATCCAAGTGATTACATGATCCGAGTCAACTAGGCCGTGTCCGATCATCACGTGAGACGGACTAGTCATCATCGGTGAACATCTTCATGTTGATCGTATCTACCATATGACTCATGCTCGACCTTTCGGTCTCTTGTGTTCCGAGGCCATGTCTGTACATGCTAGGCTCGTCAAGTCAACCTAAGTGTTTCGCGTGTGTAAATCTGGCTTACACCCGTTGTATGTGAACGTAAGAATCTATCACACCCGATCATCACGTGGTGCTTCGAAACGACGAACTTTCGCAACGGTGCACAGTTAGGGGGAACACTTTGTTGAAATTTTAATGAGGGATCATCTTATTTACTACCGTCGTTCTAAGCAAATAAGATGCAAAAACATGATAAACATCACATGCAATCAAATAGTGACATGATATGGCCATCATCACTTTGCTCCTTTTGATCTCCATCTTCGGGGCTCCATGATCATCGTCGTCACCGGCATGACACCATGATCTCCATCATCATGATCTCCATCATCGTGTCTTCATGAAGTTGTCACGTCAACTATTACTTCTACTACTATGGCTAACGCTTTAGCAATAAAGTAAAGTAATTACATGACGTTTATGTTGACACGCAGGTCATAAATAAATTAAAGACAACTCCTATGGCTCCTGCCGGTTGTTATACTCATCGACATGCACGTCGTGATTCCTATTACAAGAACATGATCATCTCATACATCACATATATCATTCATCACATCCTTTTGGCCATATCACATCACATGGCATACCCTGCAAAAACAAGTTAGACGTCCTCTAATTGTTGTTTGCATGTTTTACGTGGCTGCTATGGGTTTCTAGCAAGAACGTTTCTTACCTACGCAAAACCACAACGTGATATGTCAATTGCTATTTACCCTTCATAAGGACCCTTTTCATCGAATCCGATCCGACTAAAGTGGGAGAGACTGGCACCCGCTAGCCACCTTATGCAACTAGTGCATGTCAGTCGGTGGAACCTGTCTCACGTAAGTGTACGTGTAAGGTCGGTCCGGGCCGCTTCATCCCACAATGCCGCCGAATCAAGATTGGACTAGTAACGGTAAGCATATTGAACAAAATCAACGCCCACAACTACTTTGTGTTCTACTCGTGCAAAGAATCTACACAATAGACCTATCTCATGATGCCACTGTTGGGGAACGTAGCAGAAATTTAAAATTTTCCTATGTGTCACAAACATCTATCTATGGAGAAACCAGCAATGAGGGGAAAGAGAGTGCATCTACATACCCTTGTAGATCGCTAAGCGGAAGCGTTCAAGTGAACAGGGTTGATGGAGTCGTACTCGTCGTGATCCAAATCACCGATGACCAAGTGCCGAACGGACAGCACCTCCGCGTTCAACACACGTACAGCCCGGTGACGTCTCCCATGCCTTGATCCAGCAAGGAGAGAGGAAGAGGTTGAGGAAGACTCCATCCAGCAGCAGCACGACGGCGTGGTGGTGGTGGAGGAGCGTGGCAATCCAGCAGGGCTTCGCCAAGCACCGCGGGAGAGGAGAAGAACTTGGGAGAGGGGAGAGGGCTGCGCCAGCACCATGGTGCGGTTGCCCTACCACCCCCTTCATATATATAGGGGCAAGGGAGAGGGGGGCCGGCCCCCTCAGATCCCATCTGAGGAGGGGGCGGCGGCCAGGAGGGGTGGCTTGCCCCCCAAGGCAAGGGGGGGGGGGGCGCCCCCTTCTAGGGTTCCCCCAAACCCTAGGCGCCTTGGGCCCTTGTGGGGGGCGCACCAGCCCACCTGGGGCTGGTACCCTCCCACATGTGGCCCATGCAGCCCTCCGGGGCCGGTGGTCCCACTTGGTGGACCCCCGGGACCCTCCTAGTGGTCCCGGTACGTTACCGATAAAACCCGAAACCCTTTCGGTGACCAAAACAGGACTTCCCATATATAAATCTTTACCTCCGGACCATTCCGGAACTCCTCGTGACGTCCGGGATCTCATCCGGGACTCCGAACAACATTTGGTAACCACGTACAAACTTCCTTTATAACCCTAGCGTCATCGAACCGTAAGTGTGTAGACCCTACGGGTTCGGGAGTCACGCAGACATGACCGAGACGTTCTCCGGTCAATAACCAACAGCGGGATCTGGATACCCATGTTGGCTCCCACATGTTCCACGATGATCTCATCGGATGAACCACGATGTCAAGGACTCAGTCAATCCCGTATACAATTCCCTTTGTCTAGCGGTATTGTACTTGCCCGAGATTCGATCGTCGGTATCCCGATACCTTGTTCAATCTCGTTACCGGCAAGTCTCTTTACTCGTTCCGTAACACATCATCCCGTAATCAACTCCTTGATCACATTGTGCACATTATGATGATGTCCTACCGAGTGGGCCCAGAGATACCTCTCTGTCACACGGAGTGACAAATCCCAGTCTCGATTCGTGCCAACCCAACAGACACCTTCGGAGATACCTGTAGTGTACCTTTATAGCCACCCAGTTACGTTGTGATGTTTGGCACACCCAAAGCACTCCTACGGTATCCGGGAGTTGCACAATCTCATGGTCTAAGGAAACGATACTTGACATTAGAAAAGCTTTAGCATACGAACTACATGATCTTGTGCTAGGCTTAGGATTGGGTCTTGTCCATCACATCATTCTCCTAATGATGTGATCCCGTTATCAATGACATCCAATGTCCATGGTCAGGAAACTGTAACCATCTATTGATCAACGAGCTAGTCAACTAGAGGCTTACTAGGGACATGGTGTTGTCTATGTATCCACACATGTATCTGAGTTTCCTATCAATACAATTCTAGTATGGATAATAAACGATTATCATGAACAAGGAAATATAATAATAATCAACTTATTATTGCCTCTAGGGCATATTTCCAACAGGCACCACATGTCCTTTCAATCTCCCCCATTTTGGTAATTGATGACAATCACTTTCAAGAGAGTTTATATAAGGAATTATGCATCACCATGCAATGCAACAACCAATGATGCATGAGTATGAGATGCAAATGCTTAGGAACAAAACCAAAGCAAGAAGAAACTCTGAAAACTTCTCCACAAAACTCTTTGAAACTTCTCCCCCATTGGCATCGATTACCAAAATGGGCGAAAATCTTAGAAGACCAATATAAAAAGTGTTCCTCCATAAGTTGTGTTTTTCTAAACAAGAGAGTGGAATGCAATACACATATCCAAAGGTAAATACTTGGAGGAAGACAAACTATATCGAGGCACAAAGATTGCTAAAGAATGATATGCCACGAAGACATAACAAAGAGAGACACACGCAATCAAGCAATCAAAAGATATCAATTGAAGCAAGCAATCAAAAGATATCAATTGAACCAACTAGACCAATGATCCTATGAGCCACATGAACAAAAGATATTATGTTACACACAAGGGAGTGTTCTAAAGAAACTAGGGAAGCTCTCCATGATTTGTGCACAAATAAGAATTTTTGTAATGGGATACAACGTGCACAAAATAGGATCATCACTCCCCGAAAATCAATAGAACCTCACAACTAGGGCAAGTGATCATGTAGGAAACAAAGCCTAGCACAAGCAACAAACGAACGGTTGAGCAACAAGTAAAAGAGGCAACTTAGAAAAAGGCTCAACCAAAATGATGTGTGTGAGTCATGCCAAAGCACTTGAGAAGACTAATATAAGGATGAGCATGAAGCATCAACATAGTCTTGAATAAATGAGATACAAAGTGCAAGACATGTAGTTCCCACACACACACCAAGCAAAGGGGTTCAGAAGCACACTCAAAATGCAAAATGAAAAACCAATGCTTGTGACAACCCAAGGTGAAGAAGGAAAAATATAGCTTTGTCATGAGGAGGGATACCAATCGAAATGGCAAAAGCCTCATCAAGACAAGCAAGAGAGAAAAGAAAAAAAACGAAAATCTTCACCACACGCGAGTGCATCAAGATGCAACAAGATAAGATCCGCACTCAAGACAAATCCTTTCAAGGAGCCACCTAGTAAATACAAAGGAAAAAAAGGCGGACATGAAAGAATAAGGATATCCACTAAAGATGTAACTTCTCTCAAGTGTATAAGATTCTATGTAGATGAAAATCATGATGATATCTATCTACAAAGAAGGATGTACACTTGAAATAGTTACAACACAAAGGAATAAGATATCCAAAAGGAAGTCATAAATATACCAATAAGATATTTGCTTGAAAGCATAGCACATGGCTAGATATGGTCTTATTGTATATAAATGAATTCCTACCACACAACCATCAAGGACATCACAACGAGCAACATGAGATCATTGTTGAGATGCTTTGAGAAGGGAAACAAGTATCACAAGAACTAATCAAGAAATTCATGCCATGATGCAACCTACACAAGGTTGTATGTAAGAAATGTATGCATGAGTAGATACTTGTTACCGAGATAGCATTGGAAGGATGTAGTAGATACCAATTGAATGTAAACAATAGTAGTTCATTGAACATCCCAACTTGACTCCAATAAGCGCATGATGACACCACCTTCCTTTTGAATGAGCCGAGCATCCAATGCATCTCTAGTTGTTCCTAGAACAACACCACAAACAAAATGGTACCCAAACTCATTGGGACCAAAGAGTTAGCAAACCAACAATACATATGACAAACTCCACATAAATATGTGCATATAGGTATGAAATAGAATTTCATGCACAACTTAGTCAATTAGAGACTTGGTGGAGTTTCCCTTTTATATTGGGTCAAAGAAAGAAAACATGCCAAATAAACTACATGAAGTTAATATGCATGATCAAGACTTTCAAGAACCGGTACCAATCGACAAAGAAATATCACGTGAAGAAAAGATACCAAATGAATAAATCATCACTTGTAGGATATCACTTGAAAGATTCATCAAGGAATGAGATATCCATGGAAACGCACAAAAAGAGAGATATCAAACTCCCAAAAGAGAGGATGGTTCCAAACAAACCAAGCCCTCTACTAAGTTTCATGATGGCATAAAATACCAAAAAGAAACGGCTTGCCTTCCACCAACACACACTTGATAAAGATCACAAGATGAGAGTTTTATAGAAATAGGATAGCTCCCCCAAGAGTAGTGCATTATAGAGAATTTGCATTTGAATACAAAATGCACGAGGTGGGATCACAACTTTCACTATATCTAGAAAACACTAGGTGAGATCAAGAAATTAACAAGATCCACAAGTGGTATGGAAGACAACGGGAGTTGACACAATCATTGGCAAGAGATAAGGCAAATTAAAGCAAAGGCCAATGTAAAGATGATGAACAATTTCTACCACATAAATGATTAGTAATTGTCAAGACGCAAGAAGTATTTGGAAATATTTCCCGGTGGTAGATTTCAATGATATCCATCATCATCTTCACACCAAATACAAAAGCAAATTACAACTCGTAGAGCTAACATGCCACCTAGAAACAAGATAATTTACAACATCAATTCTAGGTGACAATATCTCAAATGAACACATTTTCTAGGCTTGTAATTTGCAGATAGCATATTACTCCCCCATAATGTGATACCAATAAAAACTTAACAAGAGTCAATAAGGGAATCCAACAAGAGATAATTAATGGACTATTTAGAATTTGAATTTCTCATGAGAAGACATACCACATAACGACTAGATAATCTTGTAATATCAATACTAGATGGTATTACTCATGTACACAAATTTATAGGATTGTGAGGTGCACAAAGCACATCACTCCCCCACAATGGGACATTCCATTAATCTCTCACAAGAGCCAACTAAGATACAAACAAGACGCACAAAGGCTCAACAAACGATACACATGTACATGAAGTGCAAACCAACATACACATACTTGATTACTCAAGATAAGCAATTTGTGTTGGGGAACGTTGCAGAAAACAAAAATTTTCCTACGGTTTCACCAAGATCCATCTATGAGTTCATCTAGCAACGAGTATTCAGATTCATCTACATACCTTTGTAGATCGCGAGCAGAAGCGTTCAAGGAACGGGGATGAGGTAGTCGTACACGACGTGATCCAAATCACCGGAGATCCTAGCACCGAACGGACGGCACCTCCGCGTTCAACACACGTACGGTCAGCGTAACGTCTCCTCCTTCTTGATCCAGCAAGGGGAGAGGAGAGGTTGAGGAAGATGGCTCCAGCAGCAGCACGACGGCGTGGTGGTGATGGAGCTGCAGTACTCCGGCAGGGCTTCGCCGAGCTCTATGGAGGAGGAGGAGGTGTTGGAGAGGGAGAGGGAGGCGCCAAGGCAAAGGGTGCAGCTGCCCCCCTCCCCTCCCCCCTTTATATAGGCCTCTTGGGGGGGGGGGGGCGCCGGCCCTGGGAGATCTGATCTCCCAAGGGGGCGGCGGCCAGGGAGGATTTCCTCCCCCCCAAGGCACCTAGGAGGTGCCTTCCACTTGTGGGACTCTTCCCCTTTGGAACCCTAGGCGCATGGGCCTCTTGGGGCTGGTTCCCCTTGGCCCATGTAGGCCAAGGCACACCCCCTACAGCCCATGTAGCCCCCCGAGGCAGGTGGCCCTACCCGGTGGACCCCCGGGACCCTTCTGGTGGTCCCGGTACAATACCGGTGACCCCGAAACTTGTCCCGATGGCCAAAACAGCACTTCCCATATAAAATTCTTTACCTCCGGACCATTCCAAAACTCCTCGTGACGTCCGGGATCTCATCCGGGACTGCGAACAACATTCGGGTTACTGCATATACATATCCCTACAACCCTAGCGTCACCGAACCTTAAGTGTGTAGACCCTACGGATTCGGGAGACATGCAGACATGACCGAGACGGCTCTCGGGCAATAACCAATAGTGGGATATGGATACCCATGTTGGCTCCCACATGCTCCACGATGATCTCATCGGATGAACCACGATGTCGAGGATTCAATCAACCCTGTATGCAATTCCCTTTGTTAATCGATATGTTACTTGCCGGAGATTCGATCGTTGGTATCCCAATACCTCGTTCAATCTCGTTACCGGCAAGTCACTTTACTCGTACCGTAATGCATGATCCAGTGACCAAACACTTGGTCATATTGAGCTCATAATGATGATGCATTACCGAGTGGGCCCAGTGATACCTCTCCCTCATACGGAGTGACAAATCCCAGTCTCGATCCGTGTCAACCCAATAGACACTTTCGGAGATACCCGTAGTATACCTTTATAGTCACCCAGTTACGTTGTGATGTTTGGCACACCCAAAGAACTCCTACGATATCCGGGAGTTACACGATCTCATGGTCTAAGGAAAGGATACTTGACATTGGAAAACTCTAGCAAACGAACTATACGATCTTGTGCTATGTTTAGGATTGGGTCTTGTCCATCACATCATTCTCCTAATGATGTGATCTCGTTATCAATGACATCCAATGTCCATAGTCAGGAAACCATGACTATCTGTTGATCAACGAGCTAGTCAACTAGAGGCTTACTAGGGACATGTTGGTGTCTATTATTCACACATGTATTACGATTTCCAGACAACACAATTATAGCATGAATAAAGACAATTATCATGAACAAGGAAATATAATAATAATGCTTTTATTATTGCCTCTAGGGCATATTTCCAACAGTCTCCCACTTGCACTAGAGTCAATAATCTAGTTACATTGTAATGAATCGAACACCCATAGAGTTCTGGTGCTGATCATGTTTTGCCTTAGGGAGAGGTTTAGTCAACGGATCTGCGACATTCAGATCTGTGTGCACTTTACAAATTTCTATGTCTCCATCTTGAACATTTTCACGAATGGAGTTGAAGCGACGCTTGATGTGCCTGGTCTTCTTGTGAAACCTGGGCTCCTTGGCAAGTGCAATAGCTCCAGTGTTGTCACAGAAGAGTTTGATTGGCCCCGACGCATTGGGTATGACTCCGAGGTCGGTGATGAACTCCTTCACCCAAATTGCTTCATGTGCTGCCTCCGAGGCTGCAATGTACTCCGCTTCACATGTAGATCCCGCCACGATGCTCTGCTTGCAACTGCACCAGCTTACTGCCCCACCATTCAAAATATACACGGATCCGGTTTGTGACTTAGAGTCATCCAGATCTGTGTCGAAGCTAGAGTCGACGTAACCCTTTACGACGAGCTCTTCGTCACCTCCATAAACGAGAAACATTTCCTTAGTCCTTTTCAGGTACTTCAGGATATTCTTGACCGCTGTCCAGTGTTCCTTGCCGGGATTACTTTGGTACCTTCCTACCAAACTTACGACAAGGTTTACATCAGGTCTGGTACACAGCATGGCATACATAATAGAACCTATGGCTGAGGCATAGGGGATGACACTCATCTCTTCTATATCTTCTGCCGTGGTCGGACATTGAGCTGAGCTCAATTTCACACCTTGTAACACAGGTAAGAACCCCTTCTTAGATTGATCCATATTGAACTTCTTCAATATCTTATCAAGGTATGTGCTTTGTGAAAGACCTATGAGGCGTCTCGATCTATCTCGATAGATCTTGATGCCTAATATATAAGCAGCTTCTCCAAGGTCCTTCATTGAAAAACTCTTATTCAAGTAGGCCTTAATGCTGTCCAAGAGTTCTATATCATTTCCCATCAAAAGTATGTCGTCTACATATAATATGAGAAACGCTACAGAGCTCCCACTCACTTTCTTGTAAACGCATGCTTCTCCATAAGTTTGCGTAAACCCAAACGCTTTGATCATCTCATCAAAGCGAATGTTCCAACTCCGAGATGCTTGCACCAGCCCATAAATCGAGCGTTGGAGCTTGCACACTTTGTCAGCATTCTTAGGATCGACAAAACCTTCCGGCTGCATCATATACAATTCTTCCTTAAGGAAACCATTAGGAATGCCGTTTTGACGTCCATTTGCCATATTTCATAATCGTAGAATGCGGCAATTGCTAACATGATTCGGGCGGACTTCAGCTTCGCTACCGGTGAGAAAGTCTCATCGTAGTCAACCCCTTGAACTTGTCGATAACCCTTAGCGACAAGCCGAGCTTTATAGATGGTCACATTACCATCCGCGTCTGTCTTCTTCTTAAAGATCCATTTATTTTCTATGGCTCGCCGTTCAACGGGCAAGTCAGTCAAAGTCCACACTTCGTTTTCATACATGGATCCTATCTCGGATTTCATGGCTTCTAGCCATTTGTCAGAATCCGGGCCCGCCATCGCTTCTTCATAGTTCGAAGGTTCACCGTTGTCTAACAACATGATTTCCAAGATAGGGTTGTTGTACCACTCTGGTGCGGAACGTGTCCTTGTGGACCTACGAATTTCAGTAGGAGCTTGATCAGAAGCATCTTGATCATCATCATTAATTTCCTCTCTAGCCGGTGCAGGCACCTCAGGAACGTTTTCTTGAGTTGCGCCATTTTCCGGTTCAAGAGGTAACACTTCATCAAGTTCTACTTTCCTCCCACTTACTTCTTTCGAGAGAAACTCCTTCTCTAGAAAGGATCCATTCTTGGCAACAAAGATCTTGCCTTCGGATCTGAGGTAGAAGGTATACCCAATAGTTTCTTTAGGCTATCCTATGAAGACGCATTTTTCCGACTTGGGTTCGAGCTTTTCAGGTTGAAGTTTCTTGACATAAGCATCGCATCCCCAAACTTTTAGAAACGATAGCTTAGATTTCTTCCCAATCCATAATTCATACGGTGTCGTCTCAACAGATTTCGACGGAGCCCTATTTAAAGTGAATGCGGCAGTCTCTAAAGCATAGCCCCAAAAAGATAGTGGTAAATCGGTAAGAGACATCATAGATCGCACCATATCTAATAGAGTGCGATTACGACGTTCGGACACACCATTACGCTGAGGTGTTCCAGGCGGCGTGAGTTGTGAAACTATTCCACATTTTCTTAAGTGTGTGCCAAATTCGTGACTCAAGTATTCTCCTCCACGATCTGATCGTAGAAACTTGATTTTTCTGTCACGTTGATTTTCAACCTCACTCTGAAATTCCTTGAACTTTTCAAAGGTCTCAGACTTGTGTTTCATTAAGTAGATATACCCATATCTACTCAAGTCATCAGTGAGAGTGAGAACATAACGATAGCCACCGCGAGCCTCAACACTCATTGTTCCGCACACATCAGTATGTATGATTTCCAATAAGTTGGTTGCTCGCTCCATTGTTCCTGAGAACGGAGTCTTGGTCATTTTACCCATGAGGCATGGTTCGCACGTGTCAAATGATTCATAATCAAGAGACTCTAAAAGTCCATCTGCATGGAGCTTCTTCATGCGTTTGACACCTATGTGACCAAGGCGGCAGTGCCACAAATATGTGGGACTATTGTTATCAACTTTAACTCTTTTGGTATTCACACTATGAATATGTGTATCATCACGTACGAGATTCATTAAGAATAAACCATTAACCATCGGAGCATGACCATAAAACATATCTCTCATATAAATAGAACAACCATTATTCTCGGATTTAAATGAGTAGCCATCTCGAATTAAACGAGATCCAGACACAATGTTCATGCTCAAACTTGGCACTAAATAACAATTATTGAGGTTTAAAACTAATCCCATAGGTAAATTTAGAGGTAGCGTGCCGACGGCGATCACATCGACCTTGGAACCATTCCCGACGCGCATCGTCACCTCGTCCTTCGCCAGTCTCCGTTTATTCCGCAGCTCCTGCTTTGAGTTACAAATGTGAGCAACTGCACCGGTATCAAATACCCAAGAGCTACTACGAGTACTGGTAAGGTACACATCAATTACATGTATATCACATATACCTTTTGTTTTGCCGGCCTTCTTGTCCGCTAAGTATTTGGGGCAGTTCCGCTTCCAGTGACCACTTCCCTTGCAATAAAAACACTCAGTCTCGGGCTTGGGTCCATTCTTTGGCTTCTTCCCGGCAACTTGCTTACCGGGCGCGGCAACTTCCTTGCCGTCCTTCTTGAAGTTCTTTTTACCCTTGCCCTTCTTGAACTTAGTGGTTTTATTCACCATCAACACTTGATGTTCCTTCTTGATTTCTACCTCTGCTGATTTCAGCATAGCATATACCTCAGGAATGGTCTTTACCATCCCCTGCATGTTGTAGTTCATCACAAAGCTCTTGTAGCTTGGTGGAAGCGACTGGAGGATTCTGTCAATGACCGCTTCATCCGGGAGATTAACTTCCAGTTGAGTCAAGCGGTTGTGCAACCCAGACATCTTGAGTATGTGTTCACTGACAGAGCTATTTTCCTCCATCTTACAGCTAAAGAATTTGTCGGAGACTTCATATCTCTCGACCCGGGCATGAGCTTGGAAAACCATTTTTAGCTCTTCGAACATCTCATATGCTCCATGTCTCTCAAAACGCTTTTGGAGCCCCGGCTCTAAGCTGTAAAGCATGCCGCACTGAACGAGGGAGTAATCATCGGAACGTGACTGCCAAGCGTTCATAACGTCTTGTTCTGCAGGGAGAACAGGTGTGTCACCCAGCGGTGCTCGTAGGACATAATCTTTCTTGGCAGCTATGAGGATGATCCTCAGGTTCCGGACCCAGTCCGTATAGTTGCTGCCATCGTCTTTCAGCTTGGTTTTCTCTAGGAACGCGTTGAAGTTGAGGACTACGTTGGCCATTTGATCTACAAGACATATTGTAAATATTTTAGACTAAGTTCATGATAATAAAGTTCATCTAATCAAATTATTTAATGAACTCCCACTTAGATAGACATCCCTCTTCTAGTCATCTAAGTATAACATGATCCGAGTCAACTAGGCCGTGTCCGATCATCACGTGAGACGGACTAGTCAACATCGGTGAACATCTTCATGTTGATCGTATCTTCTATACGAATCATGCTCGACCTTTTGGTCTTTTGTGTTCCGAGGCCATGTCTGTACATGCTAGGCTCGTCAAGTCAACCTAAGTGTTTGCATGTGTAAATCTGTCTTACACTCGTTGTATGTGAACGTTAGAATCTATCACACCCGATCATCACGTGGTGCTTCGAAGCAACGAACTGTCGCAACGGTGCACAGTTAGGGGGAACACTTCTTGAAATTATTATGAGGGATCATCTTATTTACTACCGTCGTTCTAAGTAAACAAGATGCAAAACATGATAAACATCACATGCAATCAAATAATAAACGTGACATGATATGGCCAATATCACATAGCTCCTTTGATCTCCATCTTGGGGCTCCATGATCATCTTGTCACCGGCTTGACACCATGATCTCCATCATCGTGTCTCCATGAAGTTGCTCGCCAACTATTACTTCTACTACTATGGCTAACGTGTTTAGCAATAAAGTAAAGTAATTTACATGGCGTTTCTCAATGATACGCAGGTCATACAAAAATAAAGACAACTCCTATGGCTCCTGCCGGTTGTCATACTCATCGACATGCAAGTCGTGATTCCTATTACAATAGCATGAACATCTCATACATCACATATAGATCATTCATCATTCATCACAACTTTGGCCATATCATATCACAAAACACTTGCTGCAAAAACAAGTTAGACGTCCTCTAATTGTTGTTGCAAGTTTTACGTGGCTGAATTAGGGTTCTAGCAAGAACGTTTTCTTACCTACGTGAAAGCCACAATGTGATTTGTCAACTTCTATTTACCCTTCATAAGGACCCTTTTCATCGAATCCACTCCAACTAAAGTAGGAGAGACAGACACCCGCCAGCCACCTTATGCAACTAGTGCATGTTAGTCGGTGGAACCGGTCTCACGTAAGCGTACGTGTAAGGTTGGTCCGGGCCGCTTCATCCCACAATACCGCTGAAGCAAGATAAGACTAGTAGCGGCAAGAAAGTTGACAACATCTACGCCCACAACAAATTGTGTTCTACTCGTGCAATAGAGAACTACGCATAAACCTGGCTCATGATGCTACTGTTGGGGAATGTTGCAGAAAACAAAAATTTTCCTACGGTTTCACCAAGATCCATCTATGAGTTCATCTAGCAACGAGTATTCAGATTCATCTACATACCTTTGTAGATTGCGAGCGGAAGCGTTCAAGGAACGGTGATGAGGTAGTCGTACACGACGTGATCCAAATCACCGGAGATCCTAGCACCGAACGGACGGCACCTCCGCGTTCAACACACGTATGGTCAGCGTAACGTCTCCTCCTTCTTGATCCAGCAAGGGGAGAGGAGAGGTTGAGGAAGATGGCTCCAGTAGCAGCACGACGGCATGGTGGTGATGGAGCTGCAGTACTCCGGCAGGGCTTCGCCGAGCTCTATGGAGGAGGAGGAGGTGTTGGAGAGGGAGAGGGAGGCGCCAAGGCAAAGGGTGCGGCTGCCCCCCTCCCCTCCCCCCTTTATATAGGCCTCTTGGGGGGGGGGCGCCGGCCCTGGGAGATCTGATCTCCCAAGGGGGCGGCGGCCAGGGAGGATTTCCTCCCCCCCAAGGCACCTAGGAGGTGCCTTCCACTTGTGGGACTCTTCCCCTTTGGAACCCTAGGCGCATGGGCCTCTTGGGGATGGTTCCCCTTGGCCCATGTAGGCCAAGGCACACCCCCTACAGCCCATGTAGCCCCCCGAGGCAGGTGGCCCCACCCGGTGGACCCCCGGGACCCTTCTGGTGGTCCCGGTACAATACCGGTGACCCCAAAACTTGTCCCGATGGCCAAAACAGCACTTCCCATATATAATTCTTTACCTCCGGACCATTCCGAAACTCCTCGTGACGTCCGGGATCTCATCCGGGACTCCGAACAACATTCGGGTTACTGCATATACATATCCCTACAACCCTAGCGTCACCGAACCTTAAGTGTGTAGACCCTACGGGTTCGGGAGACATGCATACATGACCGAGACGGCTCTCGGGCAATAACCAACAACGGGATCTGGATACCAATGTTGGCTCCCACATGCTCCACGATGATCTCATCGGATGAACCACGATGTCGAGGATTCAATCAACCCTGTATGCAATTCCCTTTGTCAATCGATATGTTACTTGCCGGAGATTCGATCGTTGGTATCCCAATACCTTGTTCAGTCTCGTTACCGGCAAGTCACTTTACTCGTACCGTAATGCATGATCCAGTGACCAAACACTTGGTCACATTGAGCTCATAATGATGATGCATTACCGAGTGGGCCCAGTGATACCTCTCCGTCATACGAAGTGACAAATCCCAGTCTCGATCCGTGTCAACCCAACAGACACTTTCGGAGATACCCGTAGTATACCTTTATAGTCACCCAGTTACGTTGTGACGTTTGGCACACCCAAAGCACTCCTACGGTATTCGGGAGTTACATGATCTCATGGTCTAAGGAAAGGATACTTGACATTGGAAAACTCTAGCAAACGAACTATACGATCTTGTGCTATGTTTAGGATTGGGTCTTGTCCATCACATCATTCTCCTAATGATGTGATCTCGTTATCAATGACATCCAATGTCCATAGTCAGGAAACCATGACTATCTGTTGATCAACGAGCTAGTCAACTAGAGGCTTACTAGGGACATGTTGGTGTCTATTATTCACACATGTATTACGATTTCCAGACAACACAATTATAGCATGAATAAAGACAATTATCATGAACAAGGAAATATAATAATAATGCTTTTATTATTGCCTCTAGGGCATATTTCCAACAATTTGGAGACACAACATACAAACACATGCAAGGAACAAAACCAAAACATGCAAAGGGGCAAGTAACTTTCAATGTAAACAATTTAAGTACAAGTTACTGGAAGGAGGCAGATTGTATATAGTATAGAAACTTGATAACCCAATTGACTTGGCTTGAGACAATAAGAATGATGAAGTCCCCTTAATTCTTCATAATGTAGCCAAGTCTCCAATGCCCTCCAACAACACCTATTGATCAAGTTTGAGCTTGTTGGTCCCCAACCAAATTGGGTCCTAATAGGTTAGTCACAATAGTCTTGGAAACCCAAATGGTTCTTTGTTTGAAACCACTTTGAGTACCAAGAAACTTGGCAAACACATTGCCAACGTTATCCTTCCCAAGAGAATAGATATCACCAATAATAATTGGGTTGGATAAGTTACCACTAGTGCATGAGGAAGCAAGGTGACCTTTCTCACGACATAGGTAGCAACGTCTACTCTTCACTTTCTTCTCACTTGATTTCTCAACTTGAGAAGCATTCGCTTGATTTTTCTTGGGAAGAGGACTTTCTTCAACTTGAGGTTGATCATGAGAATGAACTTGTGGCCGCTTCCCTTGTTGCTTGTCACTAACGGTCTTCTTCTTAAAAGGGAAAGATCTAACATGATGCCCTTCAATTTTGCACTTGAAGCAAATGGTCTTGGCCGAATTCTTGACTTGTTTTTGGCCCTTCTTCTTGTTGCTCTTGGACTTATTCTTCTTATTAGAGTTGAATCCAAGTCCACCTTTGTCATTGGGGGATTTTTGCACACTCAAGATAATGTTGAGTGTGGCCTTCCCTTCATGACACTTTTCCAAGTCTTTCTTCAAAGAAGTGACTTGGGCCATGAGCTCTTTGATTTCCTCCGCATTGTTAGTCTCAAGACAAGCACTAGAGGAAGTATAAGCTTCATCGTTAGAGCAACAAGGCAAGGAAAGCAATTCATCACAATATGTACCATGGATGAATCATGAGGACTAGCATTAGGCAATATAGCATTTTGACTAAAAGTAGTGCTAGTATCCACATGAGGCTCACTAGATGTTACCTTAGCAATCATGGCCTCATGAGCTATCTTTAGCACATTATGGGATACTAGAAGATCATTATGAGAGCTTGAGAGCTTTTTATGACTTTCTTTCAATTTCCCATAATTGCTAGATAGCAACTCAAGTTGAGCCCGAAGCTCAATATTCTCCTTCAAAATGGATGATTCACAAGTAATAGAGTTAGTAGCACAAGAATCATAAATAATAGCAAGAGGAGAAGGCAACTTTACAAGCTATTTTGAATATGAAGCTTTAAGTTGTGCATGAGACTCGGTGAGTTTGATGATCTTACTCTTAATGACCCTTGAGCCATTTTCGAGGTTGATGTCGCTTGAAGCTATGTTGGTATTTCCCCAAAGAGGAAGGGGTGATGCAGCACATCGGCGGTAGGTATTTCCCTCAGAAATGAAACCAAGGTTATCGAACCAGTAGGAGAACCAAGAAGCACAACGTAAACAGCCCCTGCACACAAATAACAACACCTCGCAACCCGACGTGTTAAAGGTGTTGTCAATCCCTTTCGGGGTATGGCGCCAGAAATTGCGTGTTGACGGGAGAAAGTTGTAATAGATTGAAATAATAGATCGCAAATAAAATAAAGTGCAGCAAAGTATTTTTGTATTTTGGTTTAATAGATCTGAATAAAAAGAGCATATAAAATAGATCGCCAAGCAAATATATGAGAAAGAAGACCCGGGGGCCATAGGTTTCACTAGTGGCTTCTCTCGAGAAAGATAGCAAAAGGTGGGTAAACAAATTACTGTTGGGCAATTGATAGGACTTCAAATAATTATGACGATATCCAGGCAATGATCATTACATAGGCATCACGTCCATGATTAGTAGACCGACTCCTGCCTGCATCTACTACTATTACTCCACACATCGACCGCTATCCAGCATGCATCTAGTGTATTAAGTTCATGGAAAAATGGAGTAATGCAATAAGAACGATGACATGATGTAGACAAGATCCGTTTATCTATGGCGGTAGAGATAGATCCTGTCTTTTTATCCTTAGTAGCAACGATACACATGTGTCGGTTCCCTTTCTGTCACTAGGATCAAGCACCGTAAGATCGAACCCACTACCGGGCACCTCTTCCCATTGCAAGATAAATAGATCAAGTTGGCCAAACAAAACCCAAATATCGGAGAAGAAATACGAGGCTATAAGAGATCAAAGAAACTCAAATAACTTTCATGGATATAAAAAGATATAACTGATCATAAACTCGAAGTTCATCAGATCCCAACAAACACACCGCAAAAGAGTTACATCATATAGATCTCCAAGAGACCATTTTATTGAGAATTCAGCGATATAGAGAAAGCCATCTAGCTACTAACTACAGACCCAAAGGTCTACAAAGAACTACTCACGCATCATCGGAGAGACACCAATGGAAGTGGTGAACCCCTCCGTGATGGTGTCTAGATTGGATCTGGTGGTTCTGGACTCTGCAGCGGCTGGATTAATATTTCGTCGACGCTTCTAGGGTTCTATGATTTTTGGGGTATTTATAGAGCAAAGAGGCGGTCCGGGGGGGGGGGGGGGGAACCCGAGGTGGGCACAACCCACCAGGGTGCGCCAGGGCCTCCTGGCGTGCCTTGGTGGGTTGTTCCCCCTCGGGGCACCCCCCAGGTGCAACTAGGGCCCATTGCCTTCCTTTTGGCCCATAAAAAATCGTCGTGGAGTTTCGTGGCATTTGGACTCCGTTTGATATTGATTTCTGCGATGTAAAAAACATGGAAAAAATAGCAACTGACACTTGGCACTATGTCAATAGGTTAGTACCAAAAAATGATATAAAATGACTATAAAATGATTATAAAACATCCAAGATTGATAAATAAACAACATGGAAAAATAAAAAATTATAGATACATTGGAGACGTATAAGAGGTGCCCAAAGTACTCAAGGAGTTTCGCATGCGCAACATCAAGCTTCTCATTTTTAGTTTCAAAAACATTGGCCACCACAAGAGCTCTATCATGAGATTCTTTCACTCTAGATAATTCTAGAGCAAAAGTCTCAAGAGATTCCTTGGTGGTTTGTTCAAGTTCAAGAGCTTGAGAGAGATCCGCAATCTCATTAGCGTAATCACGCTCATGACCTTCCATTTTATCAATGGTAACCTCATGCTCCTCGATATGAGATTCCAACTCCTCAATATATTTGTTGCCCTCAATGGCAATGGACATGATTTCCATGAAGTTGGAACGAGAAATTTTATTTTTATTGAAGAACTTTAAAAAGCATCCCCCCTTAATTTTTAAGGAGGCAACATTATCATTCTCTTCATCATTATCATTATCAACATCATCATCAAAAAACATATTGGGGTTCAACTTAGGAGATACCTTTGAAGCCTTGGCCATAAGGAAAAAAGAAATTGATGATGATGTAGGATCCCTTGAAGCACCGTTCAAGAAGACATCTTGTTCCATGGAGTGTTGGGTTTCCTCTACATTGTTAACACAACAACTCGAGGAAATACATACATTTTTATCATGGCAACAAGATATAGCAAGCATATCATCATGAGATTTAGTCAAGCAATTTCTACATGATATGCGCGGACTATCAACACAAGCATGTGAAACATGTAAGGTGCACGAAGTGTTAAAGTCCAAAGATGGAGCATTGCAACAAGATAGTGATGAAGAGTCATCAACGATAAGCACACTATGATCATTGCAATGACCAACACTACTCACCATAGCATTACCTTGTGGCAATCCACATGTAGGTGAAGTATAAGAAGTTGAGAAGGCAACACGGCCGGAGGTGGAGGGAGGACAATCATCCCCACAAATCTTGGACACACCATATTTATCTTGAAGCTTTGTCCACAACTCATGAGCATCCCGAAATGGCATGAGTTGAAATATAACTACATTGCTCAAAGCATCAAGAGCACATTAGAAGCTTGAGAATTGAGATAAGAGTTTTTCTCATCCTCTAAAGATAATATTTGGGGATCCTTTGGAGGAGAAAAAACCCATATCTACAATTTGCTCTAAATTCGGGTCCATGACCCTAAAGAGATTAAGCATGCGAATTACCCAAACATAAAAATTTGTGCCATCGAAACTAAGAGTGTCAGAGAATCCTAATCCCCTAGTCAACATCTTTACTCTCTAGGCGGTAAGCCTAATAAAGAGAGACGAGGCTCTGATACCAATTGAAAGATCATGGATGTCGCCTAGAGAGGGGGGTAAATAGGCGCTTTAAAATAATTACTGTTTAGGCTTGAACAAATGCGGAATAAACCTAGTGGTTAATTTGTGAAGCACAAAACCTACAACAACTAGGCTCAACTATGTGCACCAAAAACTTATGCTAAGCAAGATAAACAACTAAGTGATAGAAAGATATATGACAAGAAACAATATGGCTATCACAAAGTAAAGTGCATAAGTAAAGGGCTCGGGTAAGAGATAACCAAGGCACTAGGAGACGACGATGTATCCTGAAGTTCACACCCTTGCGGATGCTAATCTCCGTTTGGAGCGGTGTGGAGGCACAATGCTCACCAACAAGCCACTAGGGCCACCGTAATCTCCTCACGCCCTCGCACAATGCAAGATGCCGTGATTCCACTAAGGGACCCTTGAGGGCGGTCACCGAACTCGTACAAATGGCAACCCTTGGGGGTGGTCACCGAACCCGTACACTTTGGCAACCCTTGGGGGCGGTCACCGGAACCCGTCAAATTGATCAGGGGGATCTCCACAACTTAATTAGAGAACCCGACACTTTCCCAAAGCTATACACCACAATGATTGAGCTCAAAACACCACCAGCCGTCTAGGGCACCCAAGAACCCAAGAAGAACAAGCTCAAGGGTACCAAGCACCCAACAGTAATAAGCTACTCAACTTGTAACTTCCACGTATCACTGTGGAGAACTCAAACCGATGCACCAAATGCAATGGCAAGGGCACATGGAGTGCCCAAGTCTCTCCCAAATCCCACCAAAGTAACTAATGCTAGAGAGGGAAATGAGAGGAAGAACAAGAAGGAGAACATCAAGAACTCCAAGATCTAGATCCAAGGGGTTCCCCTCACATAGAGGAGAAAGTGATTGGTGGAAATGTGGATCTAGATCTCCTCTCTCTTTTACCCCCAAAACTAGCAAGAATCCATGGAGGGATTGAGAGATAGCAAGCTCAAAGGATAAGGTTCATTTGGGAAGAAGACCCCCTTTTATAGGTGGGAAAAAATCCAAACGTTATACCCACAGCCCGCATAGAGCGGTACTACCACTCTTCCTCACGGTACTACCGCTAGGGGTAGCGGTACTACCTCAAAGGGTAGCGGTACTACTGCTTGCGAGCGGTACCAAAAAAATACATCTGTGCCTACCACCGTTGGACTTAAGACGAGTTTTTGGTCTGGAGCGGAAGTAGCCACGGAAGTAGCCACGGTAGTACCGCTCCAAGTGGTAGTACCGCTCCCAAGAGCGGTAGTAAAAAGTTACATCCCCTCCAAGCGGTAGTACCACTCCCATGAGCGGTAGTACCGCTGCAGCCTTTTTAAGGACACCAAAACTGACACAACTTCTGCAAACGGACTCCGAATTCAACGAAACCAAGTTTGTTGGAAAGATGGCGACAAGGGCTAACATAATCTTGATAGAAATAACAATAAGAAGGAAATTATAAAATTCCCATAAGAAAATGGTGAGAACCCCTCCTCGAATAAGACTGGTAAAACCTCCAACACCGAAAACGCAATAGAAGAGGCATGTGAACTCCGTTTTGGATGAACTAAAACTTGTCAAGAAGATGACCATAAGCTACAAATGTCACAAGAAGAAAACCAAACAAGAACCAAGAAAGATGATGCAAGCATGCAATGGTTTGAGCTCTCTACGAACGATCACTAGAGAGCCCCCTTGATAGTACGACAATCGATCCTATAACCTGGTCTCCAAACTACCACCATGAGACCGGTAAAATAGAGAACCTATCAAGGGCAAACCTTTGCCTTACATGAAGTCCACTTGATCTAGATGATGATGATCTTGACTCCCTCAAGTTGGACCACCTTTCGTGATTGCGTTGGCTCGATGAAGGCTAGTTGATTGCTCCCCCATACTCCACTATGGGTGAGTCACTCTTCGGCACACCTTCATGACGGAAATATGCCCTAGAGGCAATAATAAAGTTATTATTTTATTTCTTTATATCATGATAAATGTTTATTATTCATGCTAGAATTGTATTAACCGAAAACTTAGTACATATGTGAATACATAGACAAACAGAGTGTCCCTAGTATGCCTCTACTTGACTAGCTCGTTAATCAAAGATGGTTAAGTTTCCTAGCCATAGACATGTGTTGTCATTTGATGAACGAGATCACGTCATTAGAGAATGATGTGATGGACAAGACCCATCCGTTAGCTTAGCATAATGATCGTTAAGTTTTATTGCTATTGCTTTCTTCATGACTTATACATGTTCCTCTGACTATGAGATTATGCAACTCCCAAATACCGGAGGAACACCTTGTGTGCTATCAAACGTCACAACGTAACTGGGTGATTATAAATATGATCTACATGTGTCTCCGAAGGTGTTTGTTGGGTTGGCATAGATCAAGATTAGGATTTGTCACTCCGTGTATCGGAGAGGTATCTCTGGGCCCTCTCGGTAATGCACATCACTATAAGCCTTGCAAGCAATGTGACTAATGAGTTAGTTGCGGGATGATGCATTACAGAACGAGTTAAGAGACTTGCGAGTAACGTGATCGAACTAGGTATAATGATACCGATGATTGAATCTCGGGCAAGTAACATACCGATGACAAAGGGAATGACGTATGTTGTTATGCGGTTTGACCGATAAAGATCTTCGTAGAATATGTAGTAGCTAATATGAGCATCCAGGTTCCGCTATTGGTTATTGACCGGAGATGTGTCTCGGTCATGTCTACATAGTTCTCGAACCCGTAGGGCCCGCACGCTTAACGTTCGATGACGATTTGTATTATGAGTTATGTGATTTGATGACCGAAGTTTGTTCGGAGTCCCGGATAAGATCATGGACATGACAAGGAGTCTCAAAACGGTCAAGAGTTAAAGATTCATATATTTGAAGGCTATATTCGGACATTGGAATGGTTCCGAGTGACTCGGGTATTTTTTGTAGTACCAGAGAGTTACGGGAATTCGCCGGGGGAAGTTAATGGGCCTTATTGGGCTTTAGGGGAGAGAGGGATGAAGGGACACGAGGTGGCGCGCGCCTCCCCCTTGCCCAAGCCGAATTGGACAAGGGGTGGGGGCGCCCCCCCTTTCCTTCTCCCTCTCCCTCATTTCCTTCTTTCCCACTCCGAAAAGGAAAGGGAATACTATTAGGACTTGGGAGTCCTAGTAGGACTCCCTACACTCACTACAAAAAAAGACACATCCGTGACATTTTGGGCCGAACGAATTTTTTTTCTGTCATACATATGACACTTCTATGACGATAATTGTGACAAAACCCGATATCATCATAGATGTGGTGGGCTCCTACTTCTATGACAAAAAATCATGACAGAAAATGGGCTTTTCGTCCTGGGCGGGCTGGAGACGCAGCTGCATGACATTCTTTGGGCCGTCCATGACGGAAAAAACCGTGGTAGAAGCGAGGGGGAGGAAAATTTCGGGGAGTTCCCGGTTACGGTGGGAGGTCGGGGGCCGAGCGATGCACGTTTCTCTCGTACACGTACGCGCGTGTGTGCGAGGCGTTGGCTCTACCTGAACCCGAGCGAGGCGTTGGGCTCTAACTGAACCCGAGCAATTGCACTACAGGCTACGCGTTACTGAACCCGAGCGATCGATCAATGGCTGTTAACTGAACCCGATCGAGCGATTCCTTCGCTACTGCTGCTAATTGAAGCCGATCGATGCTGCCTCTGGGATGAATAGTGAGTGTTGCTGGGGGGGGGGGGGTTTGGATGAACAGTGAGCGGTGGCGTTGCCTCTGGATGAACTGGACCCCGTGGTGTGGTGGAGGGCTGGATGAACAGTAGACGATGGAGGGGTGCCCGTGGAGGGGTGGTTGAACAGGACACCATGGTGTGGAGGGCTGGATGAACAATAGATGGTGGAGGGGTGCCCATGGAGGGGTGGTTGAACAGGACCCCGTGGTGTGGAGGGCTGGATGAACAGTAGACGGTGGAGGGGTGGTTGAACAGTAGCCGGTGGAGTAGCGCGCGGTGGAGGCTGGATGAACAGGAGCCCGTGAAGGCTGGAGGAGGTTGACAGTGGAGATGAACAGTATCCCGTGGAGTCCCGTTTTGCGGTATGCCACACCCCTCCCGATGAACAGGACCCCCGTTTCGACCGTAGGAGGTCCGTTTCGTCCGTTTTGCGGTACGCCACACCCCTCCCGATCAACAGGACCCCCGTTTCGACCGTAGGAGGTCCGTTTCGTCCGTTTTGCGGTACGCCACACCCCTCCCGATCAACAGGACCCCCGTTTTGATCGTAGGAGGTCTGTTTCCTCCGTTTTGCGGTACGCCACACCCCTCCCGATCAACAGGACCCCCGTTTCGACCGTAGGAGGTCAGTTTCCTCCGTTTTGCGGTACGCCGGACCCCTCCCGATGAACAGGATCCCATTTCGAACGTGGCCGGTCGAACACAAGGCCTTTCCTCCGTTCTGCGGTACGCCAGGCCTCGTTTCCATCGCCTGTTCCGTCCAAGCCCTCCCGATGAACACGACACATTCCGTTGCCTCCCGATGAACACGACTCATTCCGTTGCCTCCCCATGAACACGACGCATTCCGTTGCCTCCCCATGAACACGACGACGACGCTGTTTCTCCGTTCCGACCCAGCCATGTCAACGAGCCCTCACCGTACGTATGCGCGAGTAGGCGTTCGAGACCCCGCCCGTATGTACACATACGTGGCCGTATTTTCTTTCTTGCACCCTGGCCGCTGTATGTACGTGTACATGCTATGTGCGTGCCTCTACTACGACACGTACGCGCCTCTACTACGACACATGCGCGCCTCTACATCAACCAGTATATATGTACGTACACGTTCGCGACCAGAATGACAACGCTACATACACTTCGACCAGGTGGGTCCCGACTGTCAGGCCTTTCCTTGCCTGCGAAGATGTAGCTGGTGGGTCCCAGCAGTCAGGGGGGCGAATCGTTTTTTTGCCCGGACGCACTTCCTTGCGTGCGAAGATGTAGCTGGTGGGTCCCAGCAGTCAAGGGAAAACGTTTTTTTCATGAAATACAGTGGCCCATCCGGTGGGTCCCCGCTGTCTGGTGGAGGAATAATTATTTTGCACGTAATAAGGAGGCACTTCCTTGCTGCGGCCGTGGACCCAGCTGTCAGCCTCTCCATGTACAGTCCACGTCCGATGGAAGCCGTTCCTTGACCACGTTGACCATGCCGCGCCGAGAGCACCAGCGCGGTGGACGACGGCGAGACCTAGGAAGGGGACGACGCGGAGCCGGGGAAGACGCAGAAGTGGATGCCCACACGTAGAGGAGTACGAGGGTTCACTGGTTCGGCTGCGCTGCCGTCGCCGTAGAATAACAGGGGGTGTGGGTGAGTGGCGGGATGACCTAGCCAGCGGTGGGAGTAGTAGGGGTCGGTGAGGCCTCCGCGGCAGCACAGCCGTCCATGGGAGGCAGGAGCAGGCGGCACGACCGACGCTGCTTTGGGCAGCTGGAGCAAGAAGACCACAGGTTGAAGAAGCACGACGGCTGTTGGATGGACATCGCACGATCACTGGAGCTAGAATCGTGCATATTGACTAAGTTGACGAAGCCCTCCATCCCCGTCAACTTAGTAGGCCCACAAGTCAGCCTGCCACTATACTGGGTCCCAGCTAACAGGGGGAGTATTCATTTTTTTGTGCGTAATAAGGAGGCACTTCCTTGCGTGCGAAGATATAGCTGGTGGGTCTAAGCTGTCAGCGGCGGTAACATTTTTTCGCGAAATACAGAGGCCCTTTTGGTGAGTCCCTGATGTTAGGTGGAGGAATCATTATTTTGCACATAATAAGGAGGCATTTCCTTGCATGCGGACGTGGACCCAGCTGCCAGCCTCTCCACGTTCAGTCCACTTCAGATGCATGTCGGTCGTTGACCACGTTGACCAGGCCGCGTCGAGAGCACCAGGGCGGTGGACGACGGTGAGGCCTAGGAAGGGAACGACACGAAGGCAGGGAAGACTCGGCAGTTGTTTCCCACGCGGAGGGGAGTACGACTGTACGAGGGTTTACTGGTTCGTCTGCCGTCGTCGGAGAAACAACAGGTGTGGGTGAGTAGAGGGATGGCTAGGCCAGCGATGGGAGTACGGAGGGGCGGTGAGGCCTGCGCGGCAGCAGAGCCGGCCGCGGGGAGGAGGGAGCAGGCAGTCCCGCCGGCGCCTGTTTGAGTGGCTGGAGCAGGAAGAGCAGAGATTGAAGAAGCACGACGGCCGTTGGATGGCCATCCAACAGTCACTACTTGTGCGTCAACCTTTTTTTTAGGAAAGCCTCAAATCTGTGGAAAATAGCACACAGCCCATCTGCCATTATTTCTAATAATTTACAGCCCATTTGCTAATTATTAAGGTTTTTTTGAAGCCCATATTCTTTTTGTTAGCATTATAGCCCATATTGTGGCCACGGTTAAAAAATTATACGAAATTTTGCATATTTCGGTGCGGTCCGAACTGTTTTTAATCCCGAAATTTCGACTCACATTCAAACTGATTTTAAAAATAAATGTATATCAATATAAAATCCAACAAATTCTCCATGCATAAAAATTAATGTAATTTAAAATCTTGAAATAAAAAAATATATTTGAAACTAATTGCCGGTTTGATGTGTTTTAAAAATGTACAACCCATTTCTCATTACTGATGGGTCATTTCCTCGGCCAGCCGAATGAAAGCTCTCCTCGTCTTGAAAGATTTGCAGTCCAACAGGCCTGACAAAGCGACTTACTTGGCAAATCACAAAAAACTGGGCTGTGGCAGTGGACCCAGCTGTCAGCCTCTCCACGTACAGTACTCTTCCGATGGAATTCGTTCCTTGACCACGTTGACCACGCCGCGAGGAGAGCACCACAACGGTGGACGACGGCGAGGCCTAGGAAGGGGACAACGCGGAGCCGGGGAAGACGCGGCAGTGGAAGCCCGCGCGGAGAGGAGTA
Source organism: Aegilops umbellulata (assembly GCA_032464435.1). Taxonomy (NCBI): domain Eukaryota; kingdom Viridiplantae; phylum Streptophyta; class Magnoliopsida; order Poales; family Poaceae; genus Aegilops; species Aegilops umbellulata. The sequence continues at coordinate 363,472,484 of CP136054.1, read as the reverse complement.
CTAGGGTTCACTGGTTCGGCTGCGGTGTGAGGCTGCCGTCGCCGCAGGGCCTGGCCAGCGGTGGAAATAGTAGGGGGCGGTGAGGCCTCCGTGGCAGCACAGCCGGCCATGGAAGGCAGGAGCATGCGACACGACCGACGCTGCTTTGGGCGGCTGGAGCAAGAAGACCAGAGGTTGAAGAAGCACTACGGCCGTTGGATGGACATCGTGCGGTCACTGGAGCTAGAATCGTTCATATTGACTAAGTTGACAAAGCCCTTTGTCCCCGTCAACTTAGTAGGCCCACAAGTCAGCCTCCCACCAAGGTGGGTCCCAGCTAGCCGGGGGAGTATTCATTTTTTTGTGCGTAATAAGGAGGCACTTCCGGTGGGTCCGAGCTGACAGCGGGGGGAACGTTTTTTTCGCGAAATACGGTGGCCTGTCAGGTGGGTCCCAGCAGTCGGGGGCAAACATTTTTTTCGCAAAATACCGTGGCCCGTCTGGTGGGTCCTTGCTGTCAGTTGGAGGAATCATTATTTTCCGCGTAATAAGGAGGCACTTACTTGCTGTGGTTGTGGACCCAGCTGAGACTCTCCACGTACAGTATACTTCTGATGGAAGTCGTTCCTTGACCACGTTGACCTCGCCGTGTTCCATTGCATGCATGCGTCCATGGGCGTGGTGCGTCCCCACTGTCAGACTCTCACATACAGTCATCTTCCGATGACTCTCGGTTGTTGACCATGTTGACCACACCGTGCCAAGCGACCCAGACTGGAACGACCCGGAGATGGGGAAGACGGGGCAGTGGAGTCGCAGATGGAGAGGAGTGGGAAACTTCACTGGTTCGGGTGCGCGGCAGCACAGCCGCGGTGACGCCCACCGGAGACAGGAGCAAGAATAGAGGTTGAAGAAGGAGCATGGCTGTTGGATTAACATCCAACGGTCCAGCTGCTAGAATCATTTGTTGATTAAGTTGACAAAGCCGCGCGTACACGTCCGCTTAGTAGGCCCACAAGTCAGTCACCAAATCTGACGGGTCCCAACTGTCAACGGGATGAATAATTTTTTTCGCAAAACAAGGAGGCACTTCCTTCCGTGCGAAGATACAGCCAGTGGGTCCCAGCTGTCAGGTGGAGGAAACATTTTTTTCTAGCTTAATAAGAAGGAACTTTCCTTGTGTGCGACCATGGACCTCGTGGGTCCCAGCCGTCAGGCTCTCCACATACATTCCTCTTTCGATGACTCTCGTTCGTTGACCATGCCGCATCGAACGCAGCGAGGCGGTGGAAGACGGCGAGGCCCCAGACGGGAACGACTCGGAGATGGGAAAACGCGGTAGTGGAGTCGCAGATTGAGAGGAGGAGAAGGGTTATAACTGGTTCTGTTGCGGCGTGGGGCTGTAGTCTGTGGAGAATAACAGGAGGTGTCGAGGGGTGGAGGGATAGCCTGGCCGGCGGTGGGGTAGCGCTTCGCAGCGATGCGTGCTAAGTAGAGCCGCTAGCCGCCGGAGGCCGGACCAGTCGGTCCCGGCGATGCTAGAGGAAGAAGACGAGAGATTGAATGTGCATGCCGGCCGTTGGATATAAATACAATGGTTGTGGATGACACAATCATTTATTGACCAAGTTGACAACGCCCTGCGTAGGCTTCGACCTATTGGAACACATGTCAGCCTGCAAAAATGTGGCATATATTTAACCCATGTTTTCTAGAATGTACAGTCCATTTGCTGGGCTGGGTGAACAAATAATTTCGCATCAATCAAACCCATTTATATTTTCTAAGAAATCCCAACCCATTTGCACTTCCTTGAAATACATGTATTAGGTGGGCTCGTTATATATATAATGTTATGTTAGAAGGAGCAATTAATATCAAAGAATAAACCGGAGAGGCACATTAGATATATATATATATATATATATATGTATATATATATATATAATTAAGAAATTAGCGAGTTATTGCTCAAAATAAAAATGAGCGCGTTATTATTAAATTGGTCCCTAAAATCTTTGCAAGCTTTTGTATGCAATCACCAGGATTTTCCTTGCCTGTGAGTCAAAAACAACCAGGATTTTCCTTGCCAACTTCCGTTAAACATTTACTTTTATAAGTTAATAACACGTGGGATGTTTTTATAATGTATATATAAGTCTCTATAAAATATACGATAATAGTAATAATATAAATATATAATGTGGTTAGAAGAGAAAACATAAATTGGACACATCATTACTTTTATAAGAGACCCACGTTTTATACCCCACAGTAGGCACACTAACAAGTTCACACACAAATACAACAGAAAAGGTAAACATTCATATCAAACTCAGGTTAACAGGACACGTTCATATCCATAGCCAACATTCACTATCAACAACTCAAAAGATTTATATATACACAAGCTCAACATATCTATGCATCCAAATGATTGATAGATCAGACGACAATATTCATACATAATTTACAAAAAGATTCAGATATACACATGTTCAGTATGTTTATGCATCCAAATGATTGGGATCACAGCCAATATGATCCATGGACGAACTTTAACTACCTAGGGTACATACTGGTAAATGGTGTTCAATCGGAGGTACTTCTTGCTAAAATTAGTTCTTGTACGAGTAAACTTTCGAGTACATAAGAGGCAACACAGACAATCTGAACTTTGCTTGTAGGTTTAGCCTCAAATAGTGGCCTCGTGCTGAGGGAGGTTTGAGCAACTTGGCCACTACTTTCATCCAAGCAGTTTACCGGATCATCTTGGTCTTGTATCTTGCCAAAATTCTACATTGCAGACGAGAAAGGAGGCGGTTGAGAAAATAAACCATCCAAATTTTTTGTGCAGTTCAACTGAAATGGAGCATCCTTGGCGTGCAGACTGATTAAGTGCCAGATGAATATACGCGTCAACCAACTTGTCTGGAATCTTTAGACTCCATGCCATATAGTTCGCTACCATATGTGCTGATAACCAAAAGGCACAAGTTGGGACCAAAGACTGGACTGCGTTTTTCTGGGCTATGCACCAAGCAATATTTTTGGCGTTCACTCTTCTAATACTTGGAGTTTGACAATTGGTTGACGCCGGTTGATACTCGAATGAATATAGGCACTTCTTGTCAACATCATGTTTGTTTAAGTGAACTTTGGAGTACATAGCAGCAGCATAAGTACCTGTCCATCTGATCATTTTGTGCAGTTCTACTGAAATCACCCGATGTAATGATTTGCCTGCGAGTTCAGGCTCCAAATTACTCCTTTATGAAATCGGCAAACAGTAGCACAATACCAAATTACCAATACATATGACAGACACAATAATCAGGATAAATACCAGTACCAACCTGTGTGAGGTAGCATATAAATTACTATTTCCTTTGACTGGAAGCCGAGATAAGCCAAGCGACTGACAACAAAGGAAGAAAGCATGCGGAGTTTAGCGACTGACAGGAAAGGACGAAAGCTGTCGAGGCAATGAAGCACCCAAAGTTTTTGTGCAGTTCCACCAAAATCGAGCATCCCTGTTGGCACATATATTGAGAGAGTGAGATTACTGTAATAGTGGGACTAGTTGATGAAACATACACTAACAAATAGAAGCACCCTCATTATCTTAATGGGTAAAGTTAGCAACATAGTAGTCTTGCTTAAAGAGAGGTATTAGTTTATTTAATCAGTGTCAATTAGCTCAACTCAACACTCAAAGCATTGCCATTTATCATAGGTTGCAAAACTTTAACGTGCAAAGATAAAGGAGTTTCTCATGACAGTAGCACGATACAAATAGAGACGATAGCAAACTAATATGGATGCAGGCCTTAGGCCCGTACCAACCTGAGAAAAAAAGCTTATTCATGTAGTCCCATAAGAGATGATAAAGCACTCACTGGAATCACACAATAGTATATATTTTTGTGCACTTCAAATGTATGGTTGAAGTCACTCTTCTTTACCAGTGCTGAGGTTATATCGAAAGATTATCAAGAACTTCCAGCAGAGTTAAAGCACTGGCTGGGATACAGTTCATTGTATTGTCTTGTGTAGTTCCACTAAAATGTATGATTGGCACAACATGATCCCTGTTTGCACAAGTAGGAACAAGGTGAAACCTTCATTAGCTTAGTGAGAAAGGATAGGAAGACATTAGCATATTACTCAAACAGTAGCATCAAATTCATGATGGACAATACGCAAAACATTGCCTCATTGAACCAATGGCAATAAATTGACATGCAAAACAATAACACTATTTTGTCATGACACTAATAATATTCCCTCCCTGCTCCACCACATGATTCACCTCCATAGAAAAACATACACACGTACATGATTCAGCATATGGTCCTACTAAAGATTTGTTTAACTCCAACAGGAAAATTAGGCAGTAATAAATTAGTGGTACTTAAGTACTCCTAATTAATTAAGTGAGACAGCAAAAGTGGAAGGGCTCCCTGGAGGATCGTCTCACATGTAAGGTAGTCGTTGCCGAAGCCCTTGAATGGCCTCAACTAAGGCCTCTGGCTTCAGCAAGATTGCCTTGGCACTATTTATTCTTCTTCTTCTTCCTCTTCATGCTCTGTTTCTCTTTCTCCTCACCAGTTGGTGAAACCAAGTACATGATTGGCCTTCTAATTCATAATTGGTTTTGTCAGTGAGGGAGTACAAGTGTACTAGTAAAAAACAACATTATTTTCTCATGGCAGTCGGAAAATAGAGTTGAAGACATGCATTAAATATCATTCTTACCTAAAGGAAGGTTATGGCGCCAATATGGATGATGAGGATTGGAACAAAGATCTCCCTTTGTGCAGTTCCACCAAAATGAACCAACTGTTCCATTCTGACATTCCAGTTAAACAACACAAAAGTCACTTCTTTTAAGAAGAGTTTTGTGCAGTGCACCAAAAGGTCACAACAGCAACCAGGTGAATTGGATATCCCTGTTTGCACAAAAAGGCACAGAGGAAACAGTCAGAGTCTCAAACAATTACAGGCAAAAACATTTGGCTAAACTTGTCATGGCTTATAATAGTGGCATGGCTTCATTTTTACCAGGGACATTAGATTAAGAACAACTAAGGCTGCGTTCGGTTCACAGGTTTGGTGCAGGATTTTCGTAGGATCACAATTCCTACGGTATTCTTTCCCTTCCAACCGTTCGGAACACGGGAAAGGTGAATAGTGTTTCATAGGAAAGCTGGTCTGGTAGTACTGATTCCATAGGATTAGAAACATCCACGCGGTGCTCATTTTTTGGGCGGAAGCCCGAGGCAGGCGCTCGCTGCCATGTGTTAGACAGGTTGCTGTGCTGTGTAAAAATCAACCTACGTGTGGTACGTGAGGTGAGGACAAGAGTAGTCACTGTGCAGCTGAATAAACAAATAGCATCTCATACTGCCAAGCATGCTACTCTAAAAAAACATATCTGTACATTTCGTAGTCCATCCAAACACATTCTCTTGAGAGTTTCCTCTGGTTCGTTGTTCCATAGTTTTATACCTACATTCCTTTCATATTCCTCTATTTTCATCAAGACCTATGTTTTCTGCCCCTTTATTCCGAACGGAGCCTAAATATTTGGTATAAGGGCATGGGACAGTGGGTGCACCAGCAGTCCAGCACCATATACGTAAACAGGGGCATAAAGTGGTGATTCATAGTTTGTTGCCCCGAGAAACAAACATCCAAGAAACATATCTGGGTTGGTCCCATTTTTGTTCACTCTATCCACCTACTCCTATGTGTGGATAGCAAATCTAGTCCTGGTCATACCACTCTGTATAGCGTTACCCATATATTTCCCTTTTCGACCAAGAGACCGGTTGGATGACCAGTCTGTACTACTTTCACCCCCTTTCCTTCCCGTTTGTACCAAGTCCGATGTACATGCTAAATTCCCCCACCCCCACTTTATTTCTTGTTTGAACCAAGTACTCCCTCCGTCCGAAATTACTTGTCATCAAAATGGATGTGTCTAGAACTAAAATACATCTAGATACATCCATTTCAATGACAAGTATTTTCGGACGGAGGGAGTACAAGATTCGACTCCATGAAGTAGCTTTACCTCTAACAATAGAAGAAAAAAATATGTGACGTTGGACCATCCGATCGAGAGGGGATGAGAGGTAGAAAATGATACACATGCAGCGACGTAGCAAGCTGGGGAAGTAAAGCTAAGGCGGTTTCGAACGAAGATATACCTGAAGGTCATCGGGATGTGGATAGGTGGGCGGCGGGAGGCCGGATCCGCCCATAGGCAAAGACGAAGGGATCGGAGGACCTCCCGCGCCGGCACTCGGCCAGATAACGGTGCGGCCAGCAGTGGGTCTCCTCCCTCGCTGTCGACGACGGCCTAAACGCTGCCCCTCCTCCCCTTCACCGGCGGAGGGGGATACGTCCGGATCTGTAACCAGCGGTGAGGATAGAAAGCCAGTGTTTTTTGAAGGGAGAAAGACAGTGTTACTACCCCTATCTTGTTTAGATCTGGAGAGGATGAGAGAGTGTGAATAGAGCAACCCTAGCAAGCAAGCGCGGAGGCTCCGGCCTATATATACGTAGTGAGCAACCCTAGCAAGCAAGCAACCCCTATCTTCGTCAACTCGTACAAGACCGAGAAATTTGATTACTACAACGCCCTCTCCCTCGCGGACTGAGCTCCGCTGCCTTAACTGCACCTGCCTTTGGCTGCATGACAGGAGGGCCAACCACCTGTTGGGCCCACCTGTCATAGACGCAAAGGCAGGAGCAGTGGATTCGATACTATAGAAGTAGGAGTAACATCATTATTGTTCGTCTTCTCGAAGAGGCGAAGAGCCAAGCGCAACCCGAACGTGGCAGTTGCGAACGCTCGTGTGGTGCGGTTCCTTGGAGTACTAGCCAGGCTCTTGCATGAGACAAAATTGCTATTGTTTAACAATTAAACTCCATTACCCATTGGTTGATACTCATTCTGCATAGGTCCACGCGCTTAGCACCGTTTCCTCCTGGGGTCACCAATGTTTATTTGCTAATTAATAGCATTGCATGCAATGAACTAGCCACTGCAAGTCATTAAAAGCATGCACACCTCTCATCTCTTATTGGTTGATATGTCAAGAAACAAGAAACAAGGTAGAAGTTAATGCACCACGCCTAAGTGTTTTGGGACTATTTGGTTTTCGTAAGATGACTTACACACCTAGATGGAGGGAGTAGTATAGCCCTGTAAACCGGAAAGGAGTATTTGCCTTTCTAGAGATTTCAACAAGTGACTAGACTAACCGTGTGCAGTACTCCTCCCTTCCAGTTTATAGGGCTCAAATCTCAAATCTCATGAACCAAGGCATTTTGCGATTGGAGGAATGTATCTCGTACTTTACAAAACTACCCTAATTAAACTCATGCATTAATTACGTAGTTCTCTCGTTTTCCTCTCCGCCTTGGTCGCGGTGCACAATATTGAGCACTCCTATATGACTAGCCGCTCTATCTACATGCGGGACATTTCAAAGTATCCGGGCCCGCGTGCCATCCACCAAATCACAGCGAGGTGCTACAGTCGAGACTCACCTGTCACCCCAGTGTGGCCGTCATGACCCATCATATCACAAAACCCACACCTTTACCAGCAGTGGTAAGGTGGCCTCCAAGTTGGACTGTACGAAGCAACCATCATTTCACTGGAACGCTCGTTCAAGCCCTTTCTTCCCTTTCTTGAAGAAAACCTCACTCCAGGCTACTCACTTCTGCCATTTTCTTCTGTACCGACGAAAGAAAGGTGGACGAATCAGTTATGCTGCTAGATTTTCATTCCAAGAATCTTCCTTTTGCGAAGCACCGACCGATTCTCACATCCTATTCTTTTCCCGTTTTCATTGCGATTGTGGTTTCCTTTTGATTGCTTTTTGTTTGTCAGTTCATTGATGGATCCTGGAGCACTAGGCAAAGAGTTGCCGGCGGACAACCCACTGGAGACAACGATCTCCAGGAAGCGAGCACCGACCAACGAGTTGACCATGTTGGCGGGCCAACCCATGGAGACGAAGAACTCTAAGAAACAAGCACTGGCCCAAGAGTTGAGGACGTTGGCGGACGAACTCCTCAAAGAAAGTTGGAAGAACAACAAGGGCCCCATCGTGCCTACCCCAGGAACTCTGATTGCCACCTATGTGAGGCTCAAGACCGAGTTTGAGGAGATAGTCACCGTTGAGAAGAAGTATTCCCCTGGCAAGGTGATGGCCCCCATCGAGGATGAGGAGATGGCCCCCGGAGGGATGAGATCCCCCGGTGAGCTGCACAAGGTAAAAAATAATGGCTTATTACCATAGTTGTGGTTTTCGATTATTTGCAATGTGCTTGCTAATATGTTAGGGTTGTGCAGGTGCCGGTGGACGTCCTTGATGATTCCAATGTCGTGGCCCATCCTGTTGGCATCGCCCCGGAGATAGATTCTGATGCCGTGGTCCATCCTATGGACATCGCCCTAGAGATCGATTCCGAGTCGCGGTCAGTCCTGCGGACATCGCCCCAGAAATCGATTCCCATGCCGCTGTCCGTGCTGTTGTCATTACCCGAGAGATCGATGACAAGAAATAGTTGGTCGCGCTAATCCTTCAGGGTAGTTTGCATTGCCCTGTGTTTAATTACCAGAACGATGCGTGTTATCAAACCATCTTAGGGATAGTGCACTGTCTTGTGTGGGCGGATCTTGCTACTTTTGTTTGATAGTGAATCATGCGATGAATCATGCGAACCCTCTCCGAGTTATGGAAACAGATGTATCCTCACCAGCTTTTGATGTAATATATGGCATGATTAGATGTAAGTTTGAACTGTTTATCATATCAGCAGGGCTTGTTTTATGATTCTTGGTGTTAGTAGGCTAGCTACTGTGCGAGCTATAGTACTTGCAAAACACTCACCGAAGAGAAACGTTGGGGCTGATGAGCTCGTGGTACGCTTATACTTATCCCTCGTCGATCGACCAATAGCCCTAGCTCCTAAAATTGTAGGCTTAGCGATCGATCAGACAATGGCCCTGTTTGGATACTCTAACTCAGCTAGAGGTTAGAGTTAGATTCTAACCCTGAACTAACCTAAACTAACTCTAGCCAAAGAGGTGTTTGGATGGCAGGGTTAGATGGAGCGCGGATACGGCGAGGCGCCTTCACGGGCGATGCGAGAGGGAGGGAGGGAAAGGACGAGAAGCTTCGAGGAAGTGGAGAGGGATCTGCTACGGGGAGAGTGAGAGAAAAAATGTGTTTTTTAATTATCCCAAGAAGAACTAACCCAAATAAACACCTCTTGGATGGGTTAGATGCATCTAACCCAAACTAACCCTCCTGTTTGGATACTTTTGAGTTAGTTGAGTACAAACTAACTCAAACTAACTCTAATCCATGGATCCAAACAGAGCCAATAGTCGACATACATTCAGGCCTCATTTGGTTCGTAGGGTAGGAAAATCATAGCAAAAGTACAGAGAACGTGCAACACAAAATCATAGCAGTGCAGAGACGTACTCCCTCCGTTCCAAAATAGATGACCTAGGCGGGCTAGTTTGGCCTAGTGGGTTTCAGTGATATGACGTGGTATAGTGCCATCCAGTCTTCGCGTGTGATAGCAGTATTGCGGGTACAGTAAGTTTTCTTGAAGAAGCGGAATTCAACAAAGTCATGATGGTTCCTTCGTCCGAACAACTTACAGTGGGAAAGGTTGGGCCTGCGATACGACCGGGGTAGACCAGGATAATTTTGTGCATGGCAGGTGGACCAGGATGGTCGACATCCCACATGTCGGCGAATGAAAGTATTCTTTCCGATATAGAGGACGAGCAACGAGTATTCATTGTTTATTTTTTATGAAAGCTATTGTCTCCACTGTTACGACGGAGGAGTGTGAAACACGGCAGCCCAGTGAACTTGGCATGTGCACCACTCCCTCCTTCCTCATGTAATGCCCAGGTTACAACTTTTTTTTTCACTTTCTCTCTATCTATTTCCTCTCAAATGTTGTTTTACCTTTCTTTTTTTAAGACACAATTGTTTTTATGCATTTTTTTAGAATTATTTTTTTATACCTAGGAGCACGTGTAGAGACGGGCTCTTGCAGAGCCCACTCCTTGACTTTGTCAATGCCTCTCTCTCTCCTCCACATAAGGAGTACTACTTCCTATGCATGCGTGCGGCGAGCAGCTGGCGTCTTGAGGGGCCAGGGCGGTGAGAGCGGGCTCCGGAAGCGGTCCAGACTCCATCATGGCCCACCTCACATTATCACCATATATTTCTTGGAGCCCGTGCACGGTGGGCGGGTGATCTCTTCTCCCTTCCCCGTTTCTCTCTTCTCAGCCGACGCCCGCCGAGCGACTAGATTTCGGCTATCGACGGTTTATTCAATTACGGTCCCACATGTCAGTGAAATTGCAAGACAACGCGTGTCCCCTCTGGTGAGCGGCGTGCGAGCCGGACTGTCGGGGTTGCGATGCGTACGAGTCGTAAGTGTGCCGCCTTTTCCTTTAGAACTACAAAGCGTAACATTTTCGCGCGATTGATCGATAGAAATCCAGAACAAAATGACGAGGGCGGTGCTTTCCCGCTCGTTAGGCGGGCTAGTTTGAGTGATATGACGTGCTACAGTGCCATCCACTAGCTCCATTTTTATGTAAGAAAGAGTTTACACTCTTACGCGGGAGGAGTGCGAAACACTGCGGATCTGATTTTGATCGAGGGATAACTGTTCCCTGCCAAATAATGGAGGATTGTTAGCGATTATAGCATGATAGTTAGGGCATCTCCAGCGCTGGCTCACAAATTTACACCGGCATTTGTCCGAGGACACTGATGGATGCCATCCGATGCTGCCCGCATTCCTTTCGACAACTATATGAACTAACCGGACGAAATTCGTGCAAACAAAGAAAATTTCAAATTGACCGGATGCAATTCATTACATTTCGAGAACTTTTTCCTATAAACTGGATGGAATTCATTACATATTTCGCACAAACCGTACTAAAACCTAATGTAAACCTAATCTAAACGATCGCTGGGCCCCGACCACCATGTCCAGCCATGAACCCGAGAAAGCCGGCCATTGCCTTTGCCTCCTCCTTATCCGCCTCGATAACCTGCTCCTCCGGAGCACAAGGTTATGAAGATTTCCGCCTCCACGTCGCCATCAAGCGGCTAATCGGCCGCCGATTTTTATCCCACCAAGATTGGCGTCGACTGAGTGGAGGAGCGGTGGCCTTCCTAGGACCAGAGCGGTGGCGACCTACCGTGTACTACTCTTCCTCGCTGCCGTCTGCGCCCGCGCACGCGCGCCGGCTTCGTGGTCGTGGCGGCGGAGGGCGGCCGGGGGGAGCCGGCGATCTCCTTCGTCTTCTCCTGCGAGAGTACGTCTAAGAGAGTTTTGGAGCGCGCCCGGAGCGGAGCCACCGATGTCCTTTGTCTGCTCCTGCGACAGTACGTCCAAGAGATCTTTAGAGTGCCCGGAGGCCGTGGTTGGAGTGGTGCCAACAAAAGGAAGGGACCGGAGGAGAATGAGTGTGGGTCTTTGGCTATGGCTGGGAGCTGGGGCTCAAGTTAATATAGCGGGCGAATGGCAATGAGCCGCGGCAGACGGATGGACGGCTGGCAGCGGAGTAGGTTCGTCGGCAGCCGTGGTGTCATTAACACGGAGCAGTCGCTTGCACCGGGATGCCGCGCAGGTGGCGCTCTCTTGGCCGGCGCGCTGCTGCAATGCCGGCGCTGGTGAGAGGTCGCGTCGGGCGTGAATACGGACGCTGCTTCAGTGACTTAACCGCAGGTGCGTTATCTCACTAACATGTGGGCCAAACGGGCATCAGGCCCGCATGTCAGTGACACACCAACTGCACCTGCAGTTAAGGATGGTGAATGCGGCATTGACATTCTGAAGAGACGGTGATCGTTTCAGGCGGGAAGCGCTCTCTAGCGATGGAAGGGGTTTCGGTACGCCAGGGCGGTCAGACGCTGGCGTGGTGGTAAAATGTGAACTCATGGATGACGAGCCTTTGAAGCGTATGCGGCACGTATTGACAACCAGGCGTCCATGCAACCGCTCTTGTCGCCAGCTAGCATTCGATGACCACCATTAGACACCACACAACCATACATAACTTATGAATAATGGACGAATCGATCAGACACACACTCATGTGTAGTGGCACTATGATCGGTTGCTCACGATAGTACATACTCCGCACCATAGTACCCTCTCTAGCTAGGCTGTTTTATAGATTGTCGTTGTGATGGACGATATACATGAGCAAGGCGCCGAGTCACGAGTATGGCCGTTGGTGTTGAGCCAGGTGAATACATGCTCGGTGTTCGCGGAGGCCTCCAGCAAACGTCTAAACAGTAATGTCACATACGCATAATTTTGGTTTTTATTTCTTTCTTCACTGACAGGTAGGCCCGCATAGATAGATAGATAAAGAACACGAGTTGATGAGGCGCATGCGGACTGTTTGACTGGTCAACCAGACAAATACAAAGCTATACGCTGAGCCAGTGACCGTATAATCACCATATCTCGTATACAATGAACAAAGTGAGGCCGACAAAGCCGGGATGTCACCGAGCTCTCGTATACGGAGAGGTCGGCGGAGATCCAAGCACGGTGGATCCAAGCAGGGTGGGGTGTCGCCGACAAAGCCGAGAAGGAGAACGACGGCGTCTGGCCAGCATGTGAGGAGTAGTAGTACTAGTAGTTAGTGTGTGTGTCTGTGTCTGAGTACGAGCATGTACCAATACTAGTACTAGTTACTACTGTAGTTTTTAGAGCAAATTACCAGTACATTAGCCTAGACTAAATGGAATATTCCTATCCTAAGCATCAAATGTCATCTCTTTCTCTATAGGAATTGAGATGCATGTCATCTCACTTCCTATGATTTTCATATTACTATCCTATGAACGAAAGGAGGCCTCTGTTGGAGTAACTACTGTAGCTAGCAGTACTGCTGGTACAGTAGTTTTCTTCAAGAAGCGGAATTCAACGAAGTCATGATGGTTCCTTCGTCCGAGCAACTTCAAAGTGGGAAGTGGGCCTGTGATTTGACGGCTCATTAGTCATTGTTACTGCGGCGCGATGACCTGGGTGACTCCCTTGGAGTTCTGCGTGCATGGCAAGTGGACCAGGATGGTCGACGTCCCACATGTTGGCGAACGGAAGTATTCTTTCCGATATTGAGGAGCAAGGAAACCGCATGGTATAGTATCACTGCTGATTGGTTCGCAAAAAAAAGTATCACTGCCGATTTATAATTATTTTTTATTTCTGATGAATGCTAGCGTTTCAACTCTTACGACGAAGGGTGCCAAACACGGCACGTGCTGGATGTCCCACACGTCAGCGAAAGGAGTGGGACATGAACAGCGTGGTAGAACCCAGCGTAAAAAAACAGCATGGTAGAGCGTCTCCACTTCTTCCACTTCTGGGTCGAAGACCACACGTAGTAGTACTTAGTGGTATGAACGATACAAAGTGCGACCTGGAGACAAACACACGTCTAGTTGGAAGGTCTTGGGGGCATACACGTAAACAAATATAAAAGTTAATATGTGCCTCCAACTAATATAGTAGTAGTAGAGTACTTAGGCACGTACTCCATAACATCACCGTGCATTGCACGTACAACATTTAGTGGTAGTACGTAGTAAGAGACAAATGCCGCCCAAGAGTTCCCTTCTCGACCTACTTTTGGGTGCTTGGTAGAGTGTATGGAGGGTGCATGAGTCCACAATAGTTTAGCACAAATACACTAGAGCATGCATGAAGAGAGCATGCATGAAGAGGGGTGTTGAGTTGAGCATGCATGAAGAGGGAACAACTATGCTGAGACGAGAACACAACCAAACACACCCTATATGCCACACATGTTCATACCATTTGTGCCTTTCTACTTCACTTACTGCGCTATATTACTCAGATTCGTACGTCCACTCCTGGGTACATGTTTGTCTCGTAGTTCCAGTCCCATGTGTTCTTCATATAGATGGAACGATCCTTGCATAACACGTGCACCTTGATGCTAGATGTCTCGCGTATTGGCAAAAGGATGAACAAAGCTCACGTAAAAAAATAGAGTGGAAGAACATAGATTCCGGATGACCGAGAAGGAGCAAGGAACCTCGTGGTGTAGCGTCTGCACTCATAATATTTAATATTATTCAGCGATATAAAATTAACCAATCATCTCCACAGTGGACTGGAAGAGTACGAGCCCAGTGTAGTTACATCATACTAGTACATGGCTAACCCACGCTATCACCATATTTCTTGGCTTCCGTGCGACACCTATCTCTAGTAATCCAGCAGCCTGTATCGCTTCTCCCTCCTCGTCTCTATCAAAGTGCGGCGGGCTGGCGTTTCTGCCGTCTATTGAGGTCGGTTAACTATCACATGTTAGCGACATGCCAAGAGCATTCTAAAAAAAATTCCTTTCACATTCCGTTTTCAAAAAGAAAAAAAATCCTTTCACGTACGAATTTGCCTGTATGCTTTGAGCAACTTGCATGTCCTATACTGCTCCTATTTGATACTCTAACTTAGCTAGAGGTTAGACTAACTCATGATTAACCCTGAACTAACTGTAGCCAAAGAGGTGTTTGGGTGACAGGGTTAGACTGACAATAAATGCACTTCATGGGGAGAGAAAAGTGATTTTTCACTGGTCCCAATGAGAACTATCTCCAGTTAGCACCTCTTGGGTGGGATAGTTTTTTGGTGGGTTCGGTGCAACTTGCTCCAATTTAAACCCTCATGCTTGGATACTTTAGGGCTATTTGAGCCTCAACTAGCTCAACCTAACTCTAACCCATGGATCCAAACAGGGCCTATGGCCAGTCTCGACGCGGAGCAGTCGCGTGCACCGGGAAGCGGCGCTCTCTCGGCCGTCGCGCCACTTCAAAGCCGGTGCCAATGAGAGGCCGCCTCCGCTCTAGACGGGCATTAATGCGGCACTAACGCTCCAGGGTGACGCTGACCGTTTCACGCGGGAAGCGCGCGCTGGCAAGGGAGTATAGGTTTTGAACCGTTTCAGGTGTAGTACTGGTAGTTTGCAAAACTACTCAATTATTGCACTCAGTTTCCTAAGAAATTGTGGTAAAAAACATTACTCCATAGCCTGCTTCCCTTCTCCTTCCTCTTCCATTGCCCGCGCACGTCCGCAGGAAGCGACCGGTCAACCCTTATATAGGAGTGCTAGCACAAAAAGATGCATGCATGACCACTAGAATTTCCATATTAAAGCGCCGCTCCGGCGGGAGTATGGCGTATGTTGTTACCTTTGGCCGGCCCATGGCTACCGGGCGACGGCGACCAGAGAAGAGGCGGCCGGAGGGGAATGAATGTAGCTACTGTTTGGGGGTTCGCCTTCCGGCTTAAATAAATGCGCAGCATCACGTGTACCCGCGGGTGCACAAATTGTAACATACGTGTCTGCTTAAGTGGGCGTCACGTAACTGGTGTGTGTGAGAGAGAGATTCTGAGAGACAGAGTGCGTGTGTGCGACTCTACTCTTCGGACATGTACTCAACCTTTTGCATCGGGATATAAGTATAATGGTATTTACTTTAGCTAGTGATTTACGTGGCCATGTTAACGTGGTTGTGTCAAAAAAATGTCACTTCCTGCTCGTGATTTGCGTTATATAATAACAAGCAAGATTCCCGTGCATTGCACGGAACATCAATATGCATTTTTTTACAGAACACCTGTTGTGATTGACCCATGCAGGAGTAATCCCA
Organism: Aegilops umbellulata; assembly: GCA_032464435.1. NCBI lineage: Eukaryota > Viridiplantae > Streptophyta > Magnoliopsida > Poales > Poaceae > Aegilops > Aegilops umbellulata. The sequence continues at coordinate 363,456,741 of CP136054.1, read as the reverse complement.
TGTGTAAAAACTAATGATATCTCGAGAATTTTATCGGAAAACCGGTATCTTGAGAATGTCATCGAAAAAATGAAAGATGAGAGATAAGGCGAGGAGTGGAGCGTGGTGGTGACTGGTGGTCGGAATAGGCGGAGGCATGGGGATGGACGGCGCCGGCAGGCGGCAGCGGCCACCATGCATGCTAGATTGTTCCAGAGACTTATTCCTCTTTTAATTGCTGAGCAATGAGGTTGCGGGAGATAATGATGTGGAGAGAGGTGCGGGTATCTTTTGTAAAATTATCATAGTTTGCTTTCTATCCTCAGATATAGATCATACGGTCTGTATTACAAGATGGCAGGAACACCATCACCACCAACTCGTTTTTTTATAAGGGTACATATGATAAATTTGCTGAGTACTAAAGTGAAGTGAAATTTGTCCATGTTATGCAAGTAAACAAAGGTGATTGTTTATCATACGGGTAAGGTTGGATGAAGGGTGGTAGGAACAAATGCTCCGCCTAGAGCATGTGTGTGTGAGATGGAGTCTTAGTGTGTGTGGGATGTGTGTGTGTGAGAGAGAGAGAGAGGAGAGAGAGATGGAGTCTTAGTTTGTGTGTGTGTGTGTGTGAGAGAGATGGAGTCTTAGTGTGTGTGTGTGGGGGGGGGGCGTGCGTGTGTGTGTGTGTCGCGGGGTCCTCTGTGGCGGATGTAATTTAAGTGTGCATGGCTTTCATCATAGAGAGGTGATGTGTATGGCAGAGGCCACCAACGATGGGGTGCGAGAGAGAAAATGCCCGTAGAGAGGGAAGAGAAGGTGTGTGTGCGTGAGAGGAGTCGACTTCGAGAGAACGTGTTTGTTCGAGAGACACCGAGGAAGACTACTATATATCGATGGTGCATGTAGGTGGGAATTAAACAAAGGGATGGTCTTATTGGTTTCGGGGATATAGGGGAAGAGTGAGAGACGGGGGTAGCTAGAAGGAGATTGTTAAGTGTGAGTGTGTGTTTTACCTATCCAGGCGGAAGTTATGTGCACAAAAGAGGAGAACGATTCGATGTGGCGTTAGGATTGAGGGTAATTAGCTACGTATGGAGACATAGAGACCTTGAACGTGCATGTGTGAGAGGTATACATGTATACGTGGGATGTGTGTGTGCGCGCGCGAGTGATCGAGATAAAAGAAAGACGGCATATGTCATAAGATCAACGACATGGGAGAGACGGATTGGTATGACAATATGCATGCATGTGAGAATGCAGGGAAGAAGGCCCGACAATTGAGCATGTGTTTTTGTCTTTAAGAGATAGTGGCATGGGCTGGAGCATGCATCTATGGCGAGCAGAGGGAGTGAGGCGCAACGATTGTGCAAAAGAGACCAACCTATAAATGCATATGTATGGAGAGACATATATAGTGTGGGTGATAGGAAGCAAGACTCCGTGCGAGAAAGAAATGTTGACGGAGAAACTACAGATAGGTATAGAGATGGAGATGCTAGCTAGAGGGACATCCGCTAGTTTGGGTGTTGGAGATGACCGTCGGGTGGTTCAAAGGGTGAAGTCATATGTGTGTGAGAGGGCACTTGATTGCATGTAGAGAGAAACATATGTAGTGTACGTGATAGGAATCAAGAGTGAGGGCGAGAAAGAAGGTTGATGGAGAAACAGATAAACAGAAAGATAAAGATGCTAGCTAGTGTGCGTTAGAGATAGGAGTCGAGTGGATCAGAAGGCTGGGTTATGTGTGTGGGTGTGAGAGAGATAGAGAGAGGGTGCGTGTGAGTCACATACAAACAGATATCAGAGAGAAATGAGATCCAGAGAGATGGAGTTTTGTGTTTGCGAGAGAGAAAGATATTTCACAACGAGAGTGATAGCTAGAGAGACATACGAGGGAACGCAAGATATCTCTAGGGAGAGAGGGTGTGTGTGAGCGACATACAAGAGAACAATGGAGAAATATGAGACCCTGGGAGACAGAGTTTGTGTTTGTGTGTGAGAAAGAGATATTGAAGAGGAAGAGTCGTATGTTCTCATATCTAAGGAGCGAAAGACATCTCTGTATGAGGGGTGTGCGAGTGGCACACATGGGAATAGTAGAGAGAAATGAGACCCCGGGAGACAAAGTTTTGTGTTTGTGTGAGAGAAAGAGATTCCACATGGAGAATCATAGTCAGAGACACATAGCAGGGAGCGAGATATACTTAGAGAGATGTAGAGTGATGAAGGTCAAGGGAGAGAGTACCGTCAGTGTGTTATGAAGATAAAAGATCATTGTCGACATACAGGTAGCACGAGAGATACCTGAGAGACGATGAACGCGTATAGGTCCAGAGAGATAGTCCTATATAAGCATGAGTGATAGCTATATGAGACGAATATCTGGATTAAAGGGGATTCAAATATTTAAACTGGAGATCACAACATCGATAATATCATAACGCAAATTGGTGTATCAAACATGCATATTCATTTGAATTTGGGCACACGTGTAATGTTATATAGTTTATCAATATTGGTGATACATAGATTCTTCAATTACAAACAATGCATGGTTTATATGCAATTAATGTCTAAACAGGATTACACTATATGTTGCGTGTGTGAAACACATTATACATGTTTGAGAAGTAAAAAAACCCGCATGAAACACACATTAATTGGAGACAGTTACCGAGGAATGCATACATTGGATTTCAACATAAAGTGGTTTCAAATATGTGAAAATCCAAATTGATGGATACAACCTTATGAATCTGAGATCATGCCATTTGTAAACCATATTTGTGTATAAATGGTGTTGTGCTTTTGAAAGTATATATAAAAAATGATGTATATAGAATGTAATTCCAATTGAAAATGGATCCCGCCCGAAAAAATAGAATACAAACGGGATTCGAATTGAGTTGGCACGGTAAACGTGCTTTCTGCAAAATTTGAACGAAGCGGGGAAAGTCGCAGTAACCGCCCGGAACCAAAATCTGCGAGATGGAAATCACTACTGCCTATCCCTGCCACGCAAAGCCTATCTGCTGGATTTCTATAGGTTTCGACAGGGGTAGGTTTGTAATTTCACCCAAACGCGCCTCTCACCTGGATTCATACACCGTGGGCGCCAAAACACGGTGTGTCCTCGGCCGAAATCGACTCCCTCCCCGATTCATATTCATACACAGTGGGCGCCAAAAACAAACTCTCGTCCGCAAATATTCGGTGTATGCGAGATTACCGTCCTATCCCCAACCGACTAATGTTACTGTGATGTAGTAGAAATTTGAAACGGGGGCTACGTTTGTAAATTTCCTCACATTTGATACAAGATCGCCCTGAATACATGGTTCCCCCTTCCTCTATACCTTCCTTTTCCCCATTTGTACTCCGTCGGCGCCAAAACACCCTCTCCACCCCACCCTCCTCCGTCCGCCGCTGTCCGCCACCCCATCCACCGCCGTCCTCCTCCACCATGCCAGAGCTGATACCCCGACGCCGCCGTCCGTTACAAGATTGACCTCTCTCATCCACGGCTTCGGACCGGGATCCTTGCATCCCGTCCTCTCGCTTCATCCCCGCTGTTGTTGTCCACCTTGCCGGCACCGCTACTACGACTGTCTCGTCCACCGCGCCCCGCCGCCACCATCTACCCTCCTATATCTGCTTCCACGCCGCCGACAGCCATCGCTATCGCAGCACCGTCAAATTCTCAGCAGATGCGTACACGGCGCCGCACCAGAGGCGGTACTCTTTCATATCTGCTCAACTTATTTATCGCAGCAAGAAAATAGATCGCCACTGCTTTACTCTGATTTCTTGTCTTGGTTGCGAAGTTGCCTTTGTCCGGTTTGCACCTTCAGATCCGCCATGGCACGCTCAACACCATACTCTCAATGCTTATGGTTTTCCCCTTTTATATTCCACACTAGTTAAATCACAGTAGACTAAATTTCAAAATTGGGTCAGTCGATTTTTCACAGCTCGCCGGAGTTCGCCGGTGCGATCGAAGGGGCTCGGGTGGGGACGGTGGTTGTGGGGGGCGGTGGTGGGGCCTCGTCGAACGAAGAAAACTCGACACGGGTGGGGGTGGGGGTGGCGGAGGAACACGAGCGGTGGGGCCGGTGGTTCGGCCGGCGGCCCGTGCGGTGTTCTTTATGGGAAGCACAGTATGTTCCTTGTCAGGAAGGGGAGCAGGGACATCTGCAGTCAACGGCTAATAGAGTTGGCCTGTACGTGATCGATAGGCTTTCAATTACTAGCGGCAATACAACACCATATTTTCAAGCCAGTTCCACTTTCCCGATTTATATATCATGGTTATGGTGTACCCCTGTTATGTACACTATGATCTTCCTAGTTGTTGTGTGCTCTTGTTATCATGGTTTGGCAATAAACTCTCTATACAGTATATTATGAACCTATCATCTGCCAGCTATCCTTACTTATGGAGCCTATTTTTTGTGCACTTGTGCCAGATTATATAAATGCATGCACCATATTACAGCACACATGAGCTCTCTCATCAGAATCCAGTGATAGCACACAAGTGTTTACAGGGGCGCCCCTATATTAGAATATCATCTGCATTACAAAGACAATCTCACAACTATTTATGTTTTCATGGTTCTGATATATTATACGCAATTACAGTGAATATCAGAATCCGCGCATCAGAAGAATATTGTGGAACACTGCAATGACTTACAAAATTGGCACCAAGGCATTGAGTGCCATTCTGGAAGCAATGAAACTCGTACGCTCCCCACCTGTTGATTCTTGTTCAGAATATCATCCTAATGACTATTCTAACCTCGAGGAGTCAAAGGCAGATGGCCTGTCCTGTTCACCCATCAAGGTGCCTGTTCTAATTTGGCAAGGTTTTATTGATTACGCGTATCTTGCATATGTTGTCTTGCATTTCTTCTACTTTGTTGCACCGCCACCTGCTTAGTTTACTTATCATATATGTCGAGATGCCATGCCCATCCATTATCAATACGTATTCCATCTGTCATCATACCATGTTTTTTCACTCAAATGATGTCCTTGTGCATCAGACATCAAAAAGGAAGAGGGTGATTGCTGAACCTGAAGGAGCACCAGCAAAGTCCTTGAAAAACGTGGTGGTGCTGGAGAAATCAGACAACACCCCACTTATATTGGTTGTACAACCAGTGACACAAAACATAGGACCGACTCCAGCAGACTGTACCCATACTTCACTGGCCACACCACTAGCCCCACCACACAGGACCTGCACTCCAGCAAAAGGTATACCGATTTCATTTGCCATAGCACGAGCTGTACCACAGAAAAATCCCACTCCAGCAAAAAGTACAACAAGTCCACCGGCCGAAGACCTATCCCAACTGCAAAGACTGTCAGTTCCTGCAGATTGGAACCCCATTCCATTTATTCCCAGTTTAAAAGACAATGCTTTCAATGTTGTTAGGGACTACGTGCATATATTCCCATCATGGGAAGATTATTGTGAAGACAAACACCATTTTCACATCTTCCTGTCCAACTTATGTGTAAGTCCTATTATTCATGGTTATTATTTTCCTGTTTTCTGCTGATTGAACACATCAATGATTTACATTACATTGTTGTAACTAGGCGAGGGTCAATCTGGATAGTCATGACAAGCAAAGCTTGCTTGTGCTTTTCAAGGAAGCACTGCAGTAGTATCAGTGTTACCTGAGGAAATCACACTTTGATGGCAAGTCTATAAACGAATTTCTGGTGAAGTCTCCTGTGATAAATTTAGAAGACATTGAATGGAAAAACCTTGTTATGCACAGGTCATGTTCCTAGGATGAGGTACTGTCTATGAAATCACATGACAATTTGAACTTCTACTTTTTCGCATGTGCCTTACGGATCTTTTTTGCAGGAAATCTGCTCGAAGAAGAATTCCAGTTTGACAAGAACGACAAGATATCGCAAATATGCTGCCCGCTGCTTTGCTCTTGTTAGTACCTGTTGTCCTGTATCACTGTACTTGCATACATACCTGGTTCATTATGTGACATCAGTATGCATGATAGCTTGCTTATCAATTGTTCGCTCCAAATTATCCGATCTATATGAATGGTTACATTAGTGTAGAATATATCCAATGCCAATGTTTTTTTAGCTCTGCATTTTTCTTGTAAGTACATGTTGTCCTTTATCAGTGTACTTATAATGATAGGTAGTTGTTCATGTACCATCACTCTGCAGCTTATTTTCCTTTGCCCTCCATTTTCTACACATCAGATCTATATTTACTCTTACCATAAGGTTGGTACTGAAGAAGTTTAGCTGTGCATTGCTCTTGGCTGTACCTTTTGCCTGTATCGCTGCACTTACATTTATAGCTACTTGGTTATGTAGCATCACTCTTCATCTTATCTTAAATATTCTCCATTTTTTCGTATATTATCACATCTATATTCACTCTTAACAAAATGTAGAATAAAGGCAATGCTTTTGAAGAAGATTATGTGGTAAACTTCTTGAATTGCCCCCCATCAGCATGGACAAGGCCTTTATAGAGCCTGTCTTCACCAATAATGTATGTTTGTCCATCTCAAGCCTTCAAACTTTGTTGTATATATTTGGTTAGGCATGATTGCAACAGCTGTTTATTTTTGGTGTTTGCATCAAATTGCTTGTTTAAAGTTTATTATATGTAGTTCATAAACAAAAGTTTGTCCTTTCTCAATTTAAGTTTTCAGTTGTACAACCAAGTTCCTTCTTCATACCATGTAAATTAAACTATACAGAGCAAGTGATCTTCTTTTGCACCGCATGTATGCTTCTGTTCTTCATCCGTAATCCAGTGGTGTGGTGAACCTACCCACTACATCACAATGTCATATTCTGCAATGTCTTAACGATGAACAATGTCATATCATTCTACTATTATTTAAACCGTCTCTTTATTTGCCAATATGAAATGGTATAAATTGACAACACGCTAGCCATTGATACTTATGAGTCCTTGATCTGTAATCCAGTGGTGTCGTGAAGCTGCCAACTCCTTCAGAATGTCATTTCCTGCCATGTCTTGACCTGAACAATACCATATTGTGTTAATGCAAATTTAAACTGTGTCACTTTATTCGTCAGTAAGAAATGTGATGAATTGTCAGCACTGATACTTTTATGTGCAAAACTTGTCATCTTTCTGCTTGTTTATCTTTCAGAGTGAGGAAGATATAAGTGTTGAACAAGCGCAGTCTCATCATCTTGCTCAGCTGCTTGCGCTGCAGCTCCCCAGCAGGGCTAACCTTTCTTGAACTCTATTGAAGTGATGTCGGTTTTGTATTTTGTCGGCGTGTTTATTTTCACTGGTGGCGATCTTTGATGCCCAATGTATGTAATCTGCTGTCTGCTTGTGCTTTATTATCATAGTGGCCAACTTTGATGCCCAGTGGATGTAATATGCCGTAATTTCTTTATTGTATAGTCTAGGTTTTTTCTTATTCACGATGCTGCAGTTATTTTACTGTATATATATCCTGTCTTCGCAGTAAACTGGCCAAACCGTAAAATTACGGTACATAATCAGGCCGTCATGCAATCACGATGTAGGTTGGGCCTGAAACGTGCCGAACAGCTCACGGGCCGGCACTAGCCCAAAATGAACCCCGGCTCATGATTGTGCGAATCAAATCACGGGCTTTTAACAGGCCAAAAAATTGTCTCGGTCCTTGTTTGGCCCAATCAAATATCGGCTGTGAGCAGGTCGGATGCAAACCGGGCCGTAATTAGGCCCAACTATATGACGGGCTTTTAACAGGCTGAAATTAATATAGGGCCGAAATGTTAAACGGGCCCTTAATTGGCCAAAACTAATATCAGGCCGAATTACTAAGTGGGCCTTTAGCAAGTGGGCCCAAAAGCATAGTGTCGTTGACGGGCCGAATCTGATATGGGCCATAATTGAGCCCAAAGCCTCTTAAAGGGCCGGACCTGATCTGGGCCGTAATTTGGCCCAGAACGTGGTAGGCTTTTAACCGTCCGGATCTCATATGGGCTGCTATTAGGCCCGTAGCGTGGCAGGCCATTAATGGACCAGATCAAATATGGGCCGACATTTGACCCAAAACATGGCAGCCAGTTAATGGGCCAACCTACTAGGGTCCTCAAAATCCTGTGGGCCTACAACTGGGCCGGCCCATTAATGTCGGCGAAATCTCATGGGCCTTTAGCTGGGCCGGCCCATTATGATCCGCAAGAATTTTGTGGGCCTTTACCTAGGCCGGCCCATTATGGCACACAAAAATCTTGTGGGCCTTTACCTGGGCCGGCCCATTATGGCCCGCGAAATCTTGTGGGCCTTTAGCTCGGCCAGCCCATTATGGTCCGCAAAATCTCGTGGGCCTTTAGCTGGGCCGGCCCATTATGGTCCGCAAAATCTTGTGGGCCTTTAGTTGGGTTGGCCCATTTAAACTTGTTGGGCTGTGCCACATGTCGACATATCATAGGCGCCTTCTGTCCAGTGAGTGGATGACATCTATCCCGACGATGAGCCGACACGTGTTTCCTCTAGCCAATGATGATTTTACACGTGGAAAATCCCCATTGGTTGGGGCTGTTAACGGGTTATCGGATCCAAAACCCGACCCGATAGCTTAACAGCGTTCCGTTATGGTGGATGCCACTTGTCAGTCACCCTTGATGAAAGCACTTGTGTGACGCGCAATTTATCGTCATGGAAGTGGACACTTCCGTGATGATAATTTTGGTAATGTCATGGAACACTTCTACGACAGCACAGGTATGGCTATCTTGATTCTGTCATAAATTTGTCATGGATGTACATGCATGACAAAAAACGCGACCTACTGTGACAAACACGTATCATCACGGAAGTGTATATTTTTGTAGTGACTTGGCGCGACCCTAGGAGGGTCGGCCTCTCTCCCTCCCTCCTTTATATACGTGGGCAGGGGGCACCCCAAAGGCACTCCAAGATATGTCTTAGCCGTGCGCGGTGCCCCCTTCCATAGTTACACACCTCGGTCATATCGTCGTAGTGCTTAGGCGAAGCCTTGCGCCGGTAACTTCATCATCACCGTCGCCACGCCGTCGTGCTGACGGAACTCTCCCTCGTCCTCAACTGGATCAAGAGCACGAGGGACGTCATCATGTTGAACGTGTGCTGAACACGGAGGTGCCGTACGTTCGGTACTTGGATCGGTTGGATCGTGAAGACGTTCGACTACATCAACCGCGTTACTAAATGCTTCCACTTGCGGTCTACGAGGGTACGTGGACACACTCTCCCGTCTCATTGCTATGCATCTCCTAGATAGATCTTGCGTGATTGTAGGATTTTTTTTGAATTACTACATTCCCCAACAGTGGCATCCGAGCCAGGTCTATGCGTAGATGATATATGCGTGAGTAGAACACAATGAGTTGTGGGTGATAATAGTCATACTGCTTACCACCAACATCTTACTTTGATTCGGCGGTATTGTTGGATGAAGCGGCTCGGACCGGCATTACATGACCGCGTTCATGAGGCTGGTTCTACCGATGTGCTTCACACATAGGTGGCTAGCGGGTGTCTGTTTCTCCGACTTTAGTTGAATCGAGTTTGACTACGGCCGGTCCTTGTTTAAGGTTAAAACAACACACTTGACGAAAAATCATTGTGGTTTTGATCCGCCGGTAAGAACGGTTCTTACTAGAAGCCCGTAGCAGCCATGTAAAACTTTCAACAACAAAGTAGAGGATGTCTAACTTGTTTTTGTAGGGCATGTTGTGATGTGATATGGTTAAGACGTGATGAGATATAAATTGTTGTATGAGATGATCATGTTTTTTAAAAGTTATCAGCAACTGGCAGGAGCCTTATGGTTGTCACTTTATTGTATGAAATGCAATCGCCATGTAATTGCTTTACTTTATCACTAAGCGGTAGCAATAGTCGTGGAAGCAATTTTTTGGCGAGATGACAACAACGCTACGATGGAGATCAAGATGTCAAGCTGGTGACAATGGAGATCATGGTGGTGCTTTGGAAATGGAGATCAAAGGCACAAGATGATGATGGCCATATCATGTCACATATTTTTATTGCATGTGACGTTTATCTTTTATGCATCTTATTTTGCTTAGTACGGCGGTAGCATTATAAGATCATCCCTCACTAAATTTCAAGGTACAAGTGTTCTCCTGAGTATGCACCGTTGCTACAGTTCGTCGTGTCGAGACACCACGTGATGATCGGGTGTGATAAGCTCTACGTTCACATAAAACAGGTGCAAGCCAGTTTTGCACGTGCAGAATACTCGGGTTAAACTTGACGAGCCTAGCATATGCAGATATGGCCTCGGAACAATGAGACTGAAAGGTCGAACATGAATCATATAGTAGATATGATCAACATAGTGATGTTCACCATTGAAAACTACTCCATCTCACGTGATGATCGAACATGGTTTAGTTGATATGGATCATGTGATCATTTAGATGACTAGAGGCATGTCTATCTAAGTGGGAGTTCTTAAGTAATATGATTAATTGAACTTAAATTTATCATGAACTTAGTCCTGATAGTATTTGCATATCTATGTTGTAGATCAATAGCACGCGTATAGCTTTCCTATTTTATTTATGATATGTTCCTAGAGAAAACTTAGTTGAAAGATGATAGTAGCAATGATGCGTACTAGGTCCGTGATGTGAGGATTATCCTCATTGCTGCACAGAAGAATTATGTCCTTGATGCACCGCTAGGTGACAGACCTATTGCAGGAGCAGATGCAGACATTATGAACTTTTGACAAGCTCGGTATGATGACTACTTGATAATTTAGTGCACCATGCTTTACATCTTAGAACCGGGACTTCAAAAATGTTTTGAACGCCATGGAGCACATGAGATGTCCCAAGAGCTAAAAATGATAATTCAAACTCATGCCCGTGTTAAGAGGTATGAGACCTCTGACAAGTACTTTGCCTATAAGATCGAGGAGAATAGCTCAGCTAGTGAGCATGTGCTCAGAATGTCTGGGTAATACAATCGCTTGAATCAAGTGGGAGTTAATCTTCCAGATAAGATAGTGATTGATAGAGTTCTCTAGTCACTATCACCAAGTTACGAGAACTTCGTGATGAACTATAATATGCAAGGGATGATGAAAATGATTCCCAAGCTCTTCACAGTGCTGAAATCAGCAAAGGTAGAAATCAAGAAATAGCATCAAGTGTTGATGATTAACAAGACCAGTAGTTTCAAGAAAAAAGGGAAAGAGAAAGAAAGGATACTTCAAAATGGCAAGCAAGTTGTCACTCACGTGAAGAAACCCAAAGCTAGACCCAAGCCTCAAGATGAGTGATTCTACTGCAAAGGAAATGGTCACTGGAAGCGGAACTGCCACAAATACTTGGCGGATAAGAAGGATGGCAAAGTGAACAAAGGTATATTTGATATACATGTTATTGTTGTGTACTTTACTAGTGTTCATAGTAGCCCCTGGGTATTTGATACTGGTTCAAGTTGCAAAGATTTGTAACTCGAAACAGGAGCTACCAAATGAACAAAGACTAGTTGAGGGCAAGGTGACGATGTGTGTTGGAAGTGATCCCAAGGTTGATAAGATCACCATCGCACACTCCCTTTACCTTCGGGATCAGTGTTGAACCTAAAATAAATGTTATTTGGTGTTTGCATTGAGCATAATATGATTGGATCATGTTTATTGCAATACGGTTATTCATTTAAGTCAAAGAATAATTGTTATTCTGTTTACATGAATAAAACCTTCTGTGGTCATACACCCAAGGTGAATGGTTTATTGAATCTCGATCATAGTGATACACATATTCATAATATTGATGCCAAAAAATGCAAAGTTGATAATGATAGTGCAACATACTAGTGGCACTGTCGTTTAGGTCATATTGGTGTAAAGCGCATGAAGAAACTCCATGCTGATGGGCTTTTGGAATCAATTGATTATGAATCACATGATGCTTGCGAACCATGCCTCATGGGCAAGATGACTAAGACTCCGTTCTCCGGAACAATGGAGCGAGCCACTGACTTGTTGGAAATAATACATACTGATATATGCGGTCTGATGAGTGTTGAGGCTCACGGCTGGTATCATTATTTTTTGACCTTCACAGATGATTTGAGCAGATATGGGTATATCTACTTGATGAAATACAAGTCTAAAACATTTGAAAAGTTCAAAGAATTTCAGAATGAAGTGGAGAATCATCGTAACAAGAAAATAAAGTTTCTACGATCTGATCGCGGAGGCGAATATTTGAGTTACGAGTTTGGCCTTCATTTAAAACAATGTGGAATAGTTTCACAACTCACGCCACCTGGAACACCACAGTGTAATGTGTGTTTGAACGTCGTAACCATACTTTATTAGATATGGTGCGATCTATGATGTCTCTTACCGGCTTACCACTATCGTTTTGGGGTTATGCATTAGAGACAGCTGCATTCACGTAAAATAGAGCACCATCTAAATCCGTCGAGACGACACTATATGAACTGTGGTTTAGCAAGAAACCTAAGTTGTCGTTTCTTAAAGTTTGGGGCGGCGATGCTTATGTGAAAAAGCTTCAACCTGATAAGCTCGAACCCAAGTCGGAGAAGTACGTCTTCAGAGGATACCCAAAAGAAACTGTTGGGTACACCTTCTATCACAGATCCGAAGGCAAGATCTTTGTTGCTAAGAATGGATCCTTTCTAGAGAAGGAGTTTCTCTCGAAAGAAGTGAGTGAGAGGAAAGTAGAACTTGATGAGGTAATTGTACCTTCTCCCGAATTGGAAAGTAGTTCATCACAGAAATCAGTTCCAGTGATGCCTACACCAATTAGTGAGGAAGCTAATGATGATGATCATGAAACTTCAGATCAAGTTACTACCAAACCTCATAGGTTAACCAGAGTACGTTCCGCACCAGAGTGGTACGGTAATCATGTTCTGGAAGTCATGTTACTAGACCATGACGAACCTACGAACTATGAGGAAGCGATGATGAGCCCAGATTCCGCGAAATGGCTTGAGGCCATGAAATCTGAGATGGGATCCATGTATGAAAACAAAGTATGGACTTTGGTTGACTTGCCCGATGGTCGGCAAGCCATAGAGAATAAATGGATCTTCAAGAGGAAGACGGATGCTGATGGTAGTGTTACTATCTACAAATCTCGACTTATCGCAAAAGGTTTTTGACAAGTTAAAAGGTGTTGACTACTATGAGATTTTCTCACTCCTAGCGATGCTTAAGCCTGTCCGAATCATGTTAGCAATTGCCACATTTTATGAAATCTGGCAAATTGATGTCAAAACTGCATTCCTTAATGGATTTCTTAAAGAAAAGTTGTATATGGTGCAACAAGAAGGTTTTGTCAATCCTAAAAGTGCTAACAAAATGCGCAAGCTCCAGCGATCCATCTATGGACTGGTGCAAGCATCTCGGAGTTGGAATATACGCTTTGATGAGTTGATCAAAGCATATAATTTTATACAGACTTGCAGTGAAGCCTGTATTTACAAGAAAGTGAGTGGGAGCACTACAACCTTTTTGATAAGTATATGTGAATGACATATTGTTGATTGGAAATGATGTAGAATTTTCTGGAAAGCATAAAGGATTGTTTGAAAGGAGTTTTTCAAAGAAAGACCTCAGTTAAGCTGCTTACATATTGAGCATCAAGATCTATAGATATAGATCAAGACGCTTGATAAAATTTTCAATGAGTGCATGCCTTGACAAGTTTTTTGAAGTAGTTCAAAATGGAACAGTTAAAGAAGGAGTTCTTGCCTGTGTTGCAAGGTGTGAAGTTGAGTAAAGACTCAAAACCCAACCACGAGAGAAAATAGAAAGAGAATGAAAAGTCATTCCCTATGCCTTAGTCATAGGTTCTATAAAGTATGCTAAGTTGTGTAGCAGACATATTGTGTACCCTGCCCTGAGTTTGTCAAGGGAGTACAGTTTTGATCTAGGAGTAGATCACTCGATAGCGGTCAAAATTATCCTTAAAGGACTAAGGAAATATTTCTCGGTTATTGTCACGATCCAACCTCAAACGGTCGAATCACTGTGCTTAAGTGCCATCCCTGGATCGGTAATGCTGACACACACAGTACTTGAAGGATTTATAACATAGTGCAATCACACACTTATTATATCGAATGTCTCAAACGAGAACTTATTACAATAAATATGGCTTAAGGCCATCTAAATAAGATAACAGCGGAAGGCTTGGAAGATAAAGTGAGTCCATCAACTCCAACGACATAGCCGAGTGCACGACAACGACCTAGCACACCTTACTCTTCGTCTGAAAAGTCTGCAACATGATATGTTGCAGCCCGAAATGGGTCAGCACATGGAATATGCTGGCAAAATAACACAGTAGAGCAATGAACAGGTAAATGCTATCACTACATGCATATATGGCTGGTGGAGGCTCTATGGTTATAATGTTTTCGCGGAAAGCCATTTTTTTCCTACAACAAAGGAATATATCTTATTTAACTATCATGGTGGTTGAAACATTGAGAATAGAAACTCCATCTCAATCCCAATTAAAAAGTAATTAACAACCCAGCAAATTAATTTAGAGTGATGAGATCAACATGATAATCCAAGAACCAGATACTCAAGATGTCCATAACCGGGGACACGCTAACCATGATTAGTTTGTACACTCTGTAGAGGTTTGCGCACTTTTCCCCACAAGACCCAATCTCCTCCGTTGAATTTCTCGCACTACATGGTGTTTGAGAAACGGATGACCGAGACACAGTCTTTCAGAAGCATTAACTCTTTACTCTGGGTAGACAGTTACACCTACTTTCCCCTACATCTGCTAGCCTACCACTGAAAGAGGTCATGCAACATACTCAACTATGCTAGAGCCCATAATAGCTTGTGGCTGCACACGGAAGTTTCCAGCATGAATAATCTTATGATCCCTTTGAGCCTGTGTGGCGAACCAAAAGGACAGCACTCATATATCCCCAGGTGCCCGCAACCAATCCACCCAGATGTGTATTTAAGTAGCCACCTTAAGTTAACCATTAATTAACAATCTCACATCTGCCATGGATACACTCAAACCCAATCCACGTTTACGAGCATAGCATGGCGATATAAGCATAACGTAGAAGTAACTCCCAAGGTGTCACACCCTGATTTTCATGCCAAAACACTTAAGCTAATAAATCATGATAAAGTGTGGTTTCACAAGAACTTTTGCATTATTTGGCTTTTATTTGGAGTTGGTTTTCTCTCTGTGTTTTTTTAAGTGCTCTTTAAAGTCAACACAACTCCACCTTCTAAACTTCATCTCCTTGCTCCAAACTCTTGAACCAATGATCATGCCATGTGTATAGGACATAAAAATAATTTCTTACAAAAATAATTTGGCCAAATAGTATTTTCAAAAATTAGTTTTCCAAAAACCCCTAAATTGAGGTTTGTACTGCAAGTACTTAATTCAGGGCAGTAAAAATCTTTCCCAAAATATGTTTGACTCCTATTAGATATAGGATACCCAGAAACCACAAAAATATAATTTTAAAAGTTATTTTCCTATTTTATTTAAAGGCTTTTTCTTAAGGCCAGAAATGGTCTTAAATAGGTTAAAATTATTTTAAAGCTTGGAAAATATTTGAGAAAAATCAGGGAAACTCAATGGACATATATTTTCCATATATATGACTTTCCACACATGGTCATGATCAAAATATTGGACAAAACCGCCCAAAACTATTTCTGCCCATTTCAAGGATTTGAAATATTTCTACAGGAAATATTTTCATAAAAATCCAAGAAATATCCAGCAAGTCGCAAATGCATATTGTTATCACCATGCAAAGCCTCATGTCAATTAAGGTAATTTTGGTTCACTAAAATGCCCCAAAACCCTCTCTGACCAGAATCAAATTTGAACAAGTTTGTACTATCAGCTTTCTCTCCTTGACCCCATTTTTTGTGAGCATGTTCACATGACCAAATGAGGCCACTACACCAAGTGGTGCATCAAGGGGAAGTGATTTGCTCAACTATATCTACACAAGTTCATTTCTGCTAATTTCTAGGGTTTACAAAAGTTGCATTGGCAACTTTGCCCAAATAAGCTCCAAATTGGTGGAAGGCCCTAATTATATGTGTCATTTCACCCTGTGGAGTCTCATGGCAATTGGAAATCTTTTTCTTACCCAAACCATTATCAAACACCTTCTACCACTTTTCAAAAATCACCATTTTGACCACTAACACTATTCTCCTTGAGCTCAACTTTTTACGACAACTCCTCCTAGTCCTCTCCTACCTCCACTAACTCTTCCCTGGCCTCAGCTCAATGATTGAAGGGTAAAATACCCCCAGTTACCTCCCTGGACAGCCCCTCTCTCCCTCTTCTTCTACCTCTCTCCTCTCCTACTGGCTCCCCAGGGCATCCAAGGCCACAATCCACTTCTTTACTTCCCCCTAGAGCTACCAGACACCTTTGGACGCGCCTACATTGCATAAAAAATGGCTGTGCCAGCCATTTGCACGCTCTGGAGCGCGCTACAGTGCGCTCCCGCACTATAGCCGCCCCCTTCCAACCGCCTCCGGCCACCTCGGGCCTCCCCAGCGCGCCCGACTATGCGCCTCGACGTCTGCGACACGCCAAGCCTCTGTCCCCCTCCTCTCTCCTCCTCTCTCGCCCCTGCTCGCACGCGCGCTGGCCGCCCGAGCGCGCCAATGGCAAGGCTCACACGCGCAGCGTCTCTGACCCCACCCCGCTCTCTCCCTTAGCTCCCCTCGGCGTAGTCCACGCCCAGCAACACGCCGAACACGGCGCCAGCTCCTCCTGAGCCCCGTGGCGACGAGCAGGAGCTCGCCGGCGCACTGGTCCACGACACCCTGTTGTTCGCCTATTTAAGGGCCTCCCCGAGCCCTCCGCTCCTCACCACTCGCTCTCTCACTCCCCTAATCATCCCCCTGCACCCCAGTTCGTCTCCAGGAGCACCCGAGCTTGAGATCGGGCTCGAGCTCCGCCGCTTCGGCTCGCCGGAGTTTGCGAGGTACAGGCCTTCCCCACTCCTCCTCTACCCCGATCTGAAACTGCCTCCTCCCACTGATCATTTCCCCTCCCTCCCCCGCCTCGTTTGCAGCTGGAGTCGACCGGAACAACCACCACCCGA
Organism: Aegilops umbellulata; assembly: GCA_032464435.1. Classification (NCBI taxonomy): domain Eukaryota; kingdom Viridiplantae; phylum Streptophyta; class Magnoliopsida; order Poales; family Poaceae; genus Aegilops; species Aegilops umbellulata. The sequence goes on along the minus strand of CP136054.1, from coordinate 363,439,592 downwards.
AGCTCCTCCGCCGCAAGACCTCGTCGTCGGCGAACCAGGCCACCTCGGCGACTGTCGGTGTCAAAACCGGCGGATCTCGGGTAGGGGGTCCCGAACTGTGCGTCTAGACGGATGGTAACAGGAGACAAGGGACACGATGTTTTTACCCAGGTTCGGGCCCTCTCGATGGAGGTAAAACCCTACTCCTGCTTGATTAATATTGATGATATGGGTAGTACAAGAGTAGATCTACCACGAGATGAGAGAGGCTAAACCCTAGAAGCTAGCCTATGGTATGATTGTTGTTCGTCCTACAGACTAAAACCCTCCGGTTTATATAGACACCGGAGAGGGTTAGGGTTACACAGAGTCGGTTACAACGGAAGGATATCTACATATCCGTATCGCCAAGCTTGCCTTCCACGCAAAGGAAAGTCCCATCCGGACACGGGACGAAGTCTTCAATCTTGTATCTTCATAGTCCAGGAGTCCGGCCAAAGGTAATAGTCCGGCTACCCGGACACCCCCTAATCCAGGGTTCCCTCAGTAGCCCCTGAACTAGGCTTCAATGACGACGAGTTCGGTGTGCAAATTGTCTTCGGCATTGCAAGGCGGGTTCTTCCTCCGAATACTTCATAGAAGATTTTGAACAAAAGGATAGTGTCCGACTCTGCAATATAAGTTCCACATATTGCCATAGAGATAATAATATTTACACAAATCTAATTTGCTGACGTATTTCGTAGCGCGACATCACACCACAGCCAAGCCTTTATTCAAATCGTTTTGTTGTCCCACCTCAGCATGTTTAGCGAGGCGGTTTCCTTGGCACGTCTTGTCAAAGCAGAGATCGTGCCCCCTTATTCTGGGATTCTCATCAATACGGGTGTGGGTAACCCAACCGCGCCATTGATTACGGTGCTTGGGAGATAAGCGAGTTTTACCAGGCTGGTGGGGGCACGCAATTTCGTCCGACCATATAAGGGGATAAGGATCCACCTTTTCACCTACGCCTTCTTCCTCCTTTGCTCATCCATTTTCGCGCACTCGAGCTCCAGCGCCCAAGTTCGCACTCCCCACCTCAACCTTCTCCAGCCATGTCCGGAGCGGGAGGCAAGTGGATGGTCTCCTCCGTCACGGATGGACACATCAAAAAGCTGAGGAAGGCCGGATACTTGTCTGACGACATCGCGCACCGGCTTACCGAAGAGGGGCAGCTCATCCCCACCCCAAGGCCCCATGAGAGGGTGGTGTTCCTCACCCATTTTCTCCGCGGACTAGGTTTTCCTCTCCACCCATTTGTCCGGGGTGTCATGTTCTACTATGGCCTAGATTTCCACGATTTGGCCCCGAATTTCATCCTCAACATCTCGGTGTTTATCATCGTGGCCTTCCTCTGCATCCCACCCCACTTCGGTTTATGGCTGAAGACCTTTAACGTCAAGCCGAAGGTAGTACGCGGCTGCCAGGCGGAGTGCGGAGGCGCCATGGTGGGCAAGATGACCAACGTCCTATGGCTCGAGGGCTCCTTCGTGGAGACCCTAAAGGGGTGGCAATCGGGGTGGTTCTACATCACCGAGCCGCGTGACCCTGAATGGGTCGCAGCCCCCGAGTTCCGATCCGGAGCACCTACGCAACTCACCTCTTGGAAGGAGACGGGCCTATCATGGGGTAAGAAAGGAGAGCTGACCGGACTCCAAACATGCGTCCAAAGCCTTGTGAGCAAGAAGCTCAAACTCGTCAACGTAGTCCAGGTCATGCTCATCCACCGGATCCTCCCGTGCCAACAACGGGCTTTCAGCTTGTGGGAGTTCAATCCGGCCCAGCACCGAACTCTGAGCAGGCTCTTCGACACAACATACGAAGATGCCTGGAAGGTGCTATTCAAGGGTGCCAAAGCTCCCGCATCCGCTACCGAGGATCGCGGATTCAGGGCGCAGCGTCAAGCCAGTGCGGTAAGCTGTTTTTATCTCTTACAGGATATTTATCTTTCATAGTTTGACTCTATGCGGGATCTAAGCTCCCTTACCTTTGACAGGATTGGCAGGAGACGCCCGAACAGATCAACTGTCCGGCTCCTTTGCCCGAAGACCCAGCGAACGCCCGCTTGACGGGGCTGCTGGTTCCGGCACCCTACGTGGTGCCAGAGAAGAAGGCCAAGAAGAAGGCCACGGGAACTCAAAAGAGTTTCCGGCGTCTAGTGGTGTCGGATTTGTCGTGCGACGACTCCAAGGCGCACTCCTCCCGTGAAGACAAGGAGGAGGAAAAAGAGGCCTCTCCCCCTCCAGCGGGGGGAGGAAAGAAAAGGAAGGCCGCCCCAGCTGGGGAGGTCGGAGGGTCCAAGAAGGGAAGGACACTCCTTCCGGACTACTCCACCAACGCCGATGACGACGAAGAGGAGTAGCCGCACAGGGCCAAGCCCCTGGCAAAATCGTAAGTGTTTGGATACCAGAATGATTCATGGAGTTCCTTTATGGCCTTTCCTGATGCCAGATATATTTATGCAGTCCGCCCAAAGACGGGCTTGACACGTCGTCGAGCGGTTCCCTGGATTCGTCGGATGTGAATAGTACTTCACTTCCGGCTGCCTCATCCCCTCACCCTACGGGTAACGCCAAGGTGTTGTCCCAGGAGGCTCCAGGCCAGGAGGAGGTGGTCCTGGAGGCGCCGCAAGGCGACCTCCCGGACTCCAGGCGCCCAGGGGACAAAAACCCCAAGGGCTCCAAGTCCGGCCCTGGGCCGGACACTGCTCCGGAACCTTCAAAGGTTCCGGAGTCCGGTAGGCAGCCCCCTAAGAAGAAGGGCAAGCCTACGACGCCGGTGACCTCCGCCCAACCGGAGGCATCGGATAACTTGCTGGAGGTGCTTAACGGCGCCTCCATCAACGAGGAGCACCGCACTATTATGAGTGCGGTGATTCAGAAGGTTCAGTCCGCTAAGAGCAGGCTGACCGAAGCCTATGCCAGCCTGTTGACAGGCTTTGAGGTATGTAAAAATATGTAGAAATATTACCACATAGACAGTAGCCCCTGATGCTCTGTTTGGCGTTTGGAAAGAAAAGCCGAATAAAGGATCTAATAACATTAGCAGGAGTCTAACAAAAGTAAGTCAATATGCGTATGCAGGCTTCGCTCCTGGCATCCGCCGCTCTGACTGCGGAGGTGGACACGCTGAAGCAGAACCTCGAGCGGTCCGAGCAATAGCTCGGCCTTGCCAAGAAGCAGCTCGAGGACAAAGAAGGTAAGAGATACCTTATTTAAATATATAAAAGGTGCAATTGCAAAAAATGATAGGATCAACATGGCTATTGTAGGGGCCACAACTGAGGTGGCGACCCTTAAGCAAGCGTTGTCCAAGGCCAAAGAGAGGGCGGCCACGGAGCGCACTGAGCGGGAGAAGCAGGAGGCGCGGGTTGGCGAGGTGCAACAAGAGCTACAGGCTCTCATGAAAATGTTGGAAATATGCCCTAGAGGCAATAATAAAAACATTGTTATTATATTTCCTTGTTCATGATAGTTGTCTTTATTCATGCTATAATTGTGTTATCCGGAAATCGTAATACATGTGTGAATAATAGACACCAACATGTCCCTAGTAAGCCTCTAGTTGACTAGCTCGTTGATCAACAAATAGTTATGGTTTCTTGACTATGGACATTGGATGTTATTGATAATGAGATCACATCATTAGGAGAATGATGTGATGGACAAGACCCAATCCTAAACATAGCACAAGATCGTATAGTTCGCTTGCTAGAGTTTTCCAATGTCAAGTATCATTTCCTTAGACCATGAGATCGTGTAACTCCCGGATACCGTAGGAGTGCTTTGGGTATACCAAACGTCACAATGTAACTGGGTGACAATAAAGGTATACTACGGGTATCTCCGAAAGTGTCTGTTGGGTTAACACGGATCAAGACTGGGATTTGTCACTCCGTATGACGGAGAGGTATCACTGGGCCCACTCGGTAATGCATCATCATTATGAGCTCAAAGTGACCAAGTGTCTGGTCGCGGGATCATGCATTACGATATGAGTAAAGTGACTTGCCGGTAACGAGATTGAACAAGGTATTGGGATACCGACGATCGAATCTCGGGCAAGTAACATACCAATTGACAAAGGGAATTTCATACAGGGTTGCTTGAATCCTCGACATCGTGGTTCATCCAATGAGATCATCATGGAGCATGTGGGAGCCAACATGGGTATCCAGATCCCGCTGTTGGTTATTGTCCGGAGAGTCGTCTCGGTCATGTCTGCATGTCTCCCGAACCCGTAGGGTCTACACACTTAAGGTTCGGTGGTGCTAGGGTTGTGAAGATATGTATATGCAGTAGCCCGAATGTTGTTTGGAGTCCCGGATGAGATCCCGGACGTCATGAGGAGTTTCAGAATAGTCCGGAGGTAAAGAATTATATATAGGAAGTGCTGTTTCGGCCATCGGGACAAGTTTCGGGGTCATCGGTATTGTACCGGGACCACCGAAAGGGTCCCGGGGGTCCACCGGGTGGGGCCACCCATCCCGGAGGGCCCCATGGGCCAAAGTGGGGAGGGGAACCAGCCCATAGTGGGCTGGTGCACCCCCCTAGGCCCACCCCATGCACCTAGGGTTAAAACCCTAGGGGTGGGGGGCGCCACACCTTGGCTTGGGGGCCACTCCAGCCCTTGGCCGCCGCCCCCCCTAGGAGATCCAATCTCCTAGGGCCGGCGCCCTCCCCTAGGGGTTTATATATATGAGGGGGGGGAGGGGGCAGCGGCACCCTGAGTCCTGGCGGCTCCCTCTCTCCCCGCTACACCTCTTCCTCTCGTAGTACACGGCGAAGCCCTGCTGCCGTGACGCCTTGCATCCACCACCACGCCGTCGTGCTGCTGGATCTTCATCAACCTCTCCTTCCCCCTTGCTGGATCAAGAAGGAGGAGACGTCACGCTGACCGTACGTGTGTTGAACGCGGAGGTGCCGTCCGTTCGGTGCTAGGATCTCCGGTGATTTGGATCACGTCGTGTACGACTACCTCATCCCCGTTCTCTGAACGCTTCCGCTCACGATCTACAAAGGTATGTAGATGCATCCGATCACTCATTGCTAGATGAACTCATAGATGGATCTTGGTGAAACCGTAGGAAAATTTTTGTTTTCTGCAATGTTCCCCAACAGAAAAAACATGAGAGTTTGGAGCTTGACTCGAAGACGCGGGAGTCTGAGCTCGCGGCGGCCATTGAAGATGCCAAGTCTGCCAAGGCCGAAGCCCAGAAGGCCCTCCAGGAGGTTGAGGCGATGAGAAAGATAGCGGCGGGTAAGGTATTCTTTATGCAAAGCAAGCACGTGAAGGTGAATGACTTGTTACTTACCCGAGTTCGGAGCTCTCCAGGAGCATTCGCAGATTTGCCCCGCAGCATGTCAGATGCCGCCGCCTTCTACCGGGATGAGGAGGGCAGCTCAACGGAGAAGGTGTTCTGGTCTTAGTACGCTGAGGCCGGACACCCGGTGCCTTTGAGCGACCAGTTGAAGCAACTGGTCGAGCTCCACAAGGTGGCCGAACAGGCCCTGAAGGGCTTTATAGTTCGGCTGTGGCCTGGAGAGGCCCTACCTGGGAGCTACTTTGGGCTGGTGAGGCGGCTGGTGGACGCCTGTCCAAGGCTTGAAGTCGTCAAGCGCTCTGTCTGCATCGAGGGTGCCCGTAGGGCCCTTGCCCGTGCTAAGGTGCACTGGGGCAAATTGGATGCCGTGAAGCTTGTGAAGGACGGGCCGCCGCAGGGCAAGGAGCATCGCCACCCCGAGATGTATTACGAGGGTGTCTTGAAGGGTGCCCGCCTTGTGGCGAATGAATGCTCGAAAGATGTAATATTTGAGTGAAACTTGTTCGTTTTATCCTGTGCGCCGAAAACTTGTTCATATGCGCTATGCAACGCTTGTTTAATTTAAAATATTACCTTCTGTGCGGCCGTTTATTAAATTTGAGAGATGGCGAGTCGTCGGCTTCTACCCCCATTCCACGAGTGATGGGGTGTTCGGGATAAACCTGAGCAGTCTTTTCCCATTCTTGGGTCCTTCCAGGGAGGTTCTCAGCACAACGAACAAGGCAATCGGACTATAATGCGTTATCACTCTCACTTAGCCATATAATTCTATAATTTTAAATTTCGGCGAAGCCCCTAGTATTCGGAAGACCGAGTTCGGGGCGCTATACACGCCTAGGCCAGACAAAGCCGACTCCTCGCTCCAAGCGGCATAAGTCTTTAGGGACTCGAAACCTTCCCGAACAGCAACTAGCTCTCGCCCTATCATGACAGTCAGGTTTATCTTTCTCTACTGAGGTGCTTAGGCCCAGCTCAACTGGGGCACACTCGCAGTAGTTCTCCCAGCGCTACCTTAGCCGATATAGCGGAACGTAAGGTACCAAAACATTGGAGCCGGGCAAACCCAACTATTGACCAAAGACATGATTTAGAGCTGATGCATATAATGCTATAAGTTCGGAGGGCCGCACTTGTGAAAGTGTTCGGACGTCTCACGCCGTATTATGGGGTGTCGTGGTTCTAAGTCTGACAGTAAGAATGGGGGGTAAGTATGGAGAGGCAAGATCCTAGCTATGGAGTAGTTGTATGCGCAAGGAGTTTTACGAGTTCGGGCCCTTCTCTGAGGAAGTAACAGCCCTACGTCTCGGAGCCCGGAGGCAGTCGACTGGATTATGTGTGTGTGTGTTACAAAGTTGCGAACCCCTGTCCTAGTGGAGGGGGGTGGCTTATATAGAGTTCGCCAGGACCCCAGCCAGCCCACGTTACAAGGAGTTTTAATGTACATAAAGAGAGGGGGTTACTGGTAGCGCCTGTAATAAAGGACCATGAAGGCCATAAAAGCTACTTATGAGATGACCGTTTGTAGGCAGTGCCTTTAAGTCTTCTTATAGTCGAGTGGCTGTCTTCATGGTCGACTGCTTGTGCTTCTGGTCGAGTACGCTCGTGTCCGTCGACTGGGCTGACCAGGTCGACTAAAATGTTGATACTTCTTAGAATGTCTTTCATTGTAGGAGTCATGTCCTTGATTGGGTACCTCAGGTATGATAAGTTACCCTACCCTAGGTACGTATCCTCGTCATTAGCCCCCGAATGGGTCAGGAGTTAAGTGAGAATGGGGCCGAGCCTATGCTTCCGACTCAACCTCCATGCTTCGGTTGCATCTGTCTTTGGATAAATGGAAGTTACGGTGGGAACCCATTCTTCAGTTGCCTTGATCCATTCAGATGTCCGTCGAGTGGTTTCATATTACCGTCGAGTGTGTTTATGTGATGAGTCTCTTGGGAGACTTAAGGGAACGGATCTTTTCGTCTGACAAACCGTCCTGTCGATCGCGGATCTTGCGGGATTTGAAAATTGGGAAGCGCATCGGACGGAGAAAATCGCGCGAATCGGCTGGATAAGGCAAGGGCGCCTCGATCTCCGCACCACCTTTTTCGCCACGTACTGCGTGCGCGCCTGCTGCGGGATTTGACTGGGGGACGCAGGCCCACTGATCAGCCACTCGGGTGTGGCCTTATATAAGGTAATGATTCCGATTTTTTTGTTTCACTGTGCGCCCTTGTTTTTCTTCTCCCTTCCTCCGTAAGCCTCCGCCTCGCTCTTCGCTGCAATATCGACACCGCCGCTCGGCCAAGACCTCGTTTGAGACAATGGGGAAGGACAAGACGGCGGCGGCGGAACGCGCGAAGAAGGCCGCGGCAAAGGGTAAGGGGAAGAAATCTGGCCGAGGCGGGTCGTCCTCGTGGGCCGCTCTGCCGTCCGGCTGGTTACAGGGGGATTGGATGCCCTCCATCCTTACTCAAGCGGATATCGACGACATGGTGGAGGGGGGACTCATTCCCTACAAGGCTGCTCGCCTCCCTGGGAAGGAGACGGAGCCGGAACCTCGCGAGGGTGAGCGCGTCCTGATAGCCACCCATGTCGACCGGGGGTTTTCCCTGCCCCCGAGTCCTTTTTTTAGGGCCTTTCTGAACTTCTTCGGAGCGCAGCTCCACCATTTCACGCCCAACTCCATAGTCTATCTTGCTGCGTTCGTGTCTCTGTGTGAGTGTTTCTTAGGCTGTCGACCTCACTGGGGCCTCTTCAAGCATATCTTCACTTGCCGATCCCAGTCGGTTAAAAGGCTCAACCCGGATGGGGAAAGGACGCAGGTGATCCAGATGTGCGGGGGCCTCGGGATCCAGACGAGGGGTAAGAGTTGTTTTCCTCCCATGACGCTTCCCGATTCCGTGCGCGGGTGGCAGTCGACTTGGTTCTACTGTAAGGACCAGCCGACCCCTGGCCACTCGACCGGCCTTCCTCCTTTTACCTTGGACCGAGTGCAGAAACCCGCTTCTTTGAAAGTGGTTCCAGAGGAGAAGGCTCAGGTGAAGGTATTAGTCAGTCGAGTGGTTGAGTTGGTTCGGGAAGGCGTGACCGGCATGGACTTGCTCGAAGTCTTCCTCCAGCGACGAATCCAACCTCTCCAGGCTCGGGATCACTCGATGTGGTTGTATTCCGGGTCCGACGACTCCACTCGGATCCACCCGGAGGCGGTCGAGGCTTCTGTACTGGAGAGCTGGCTGACCAGCATGACCGGGAATAAGGACAACCCCAGGGGTTCTAGGAGGATTGCTCCGCTTGATGGGATGATGGAGACAGACAAGGTACGTTTTACTTCTTCCGACTGAAATTTTCACTCCGTCTAGTAACTGGCTTGCGATAAGTCGACTGATCCTTGCTCTGCCCGTTGTCTTGCAGGAGATCAACGACATGTATTCGATGCCGAATGGGAACCAGGAGCAAGTATCTGAAGGAGGAGGGAGTGGAGGCGAAGGAAGTGAGGATGGAGGTGAAGTCGAGGAGTGGGAATCTGATGGTGACGTAGAGGAGGAGACCAGCGGCGACTCGGGTGATGAAGATGAAGAGGTGGAGGTCGACCTTCCTCGACGCGAGAGACGCTCCAAGAACGCTCAGGATCCTGCCGTGGAGCGCAGTCAGTCGAGTGCTCCGGTGGGCCAGTCATCCAAGCGCCCTCGGACCGCGTCGCCGGCCCCAACTGAGAAGGCACCCAAGCAGCCCAGAGCCATCCCGACCAAGCCACCCAAGGCCTTGCCCAAGATCAGGGTCGCCATCCCTGTCATCTCTGGGTAAGTGACTGTTTTTATCTTTCTTGAGTCGACTAGAACGGATTCTTAGTCGATTCACTTTCAAATTATTTGCTTGGAATCGTGCAGCGCCGCTACTTCCGAGACTTCCATCCAGAATGTCGATGAGATGATGGAGGACGCCGTCACTTCCAACTTAGGTATAATCTTTGACACGATCCGACTGTTTAACTGCTGAGTCGATTGGATATTCATTCTGAACTTTTGTAGCTCCGACCAACATTATTGACCTTCCGGATGATGAGGAGGAGGCGGAAGTGCCGCTCAGGCCTTTTAGGAGGAGAGGCCGGAGGGCCCCGGTCGACAAGGCTCCTCAGACCGCGTCGACTGCTGAGGCGGTGGTCCAAGGGGGTGACGACACCGCCCGGACTACTGTGACTTTTGCTGAACCACTGACGACTGCCCGGCCTTCGTCGTCGACTGCTCCCCCACTGGTCGACCCGCCCTCGTTCTTCGCCGCCTACCAGACCCCGGAGGATCAAGTGAGTGCTGCTAAGGAGGCTATACGTCAGGCGGGGCTCGTGATGGAGCAGACCAAAGCGGCTCGGGATGCCAGTCAAGCGGCCTATGACATCAGCTCGGCGTTGCAGCAGAATGTCCAGGTTAGTTGGTCTTCACTTGCGTTGTACACCCACTGGGTGCTGTTGATCTGAAATTTCTCATTGGTGGGGGCACGCTGAGTGCACCCACTGGGTGTAGTCCCCAAGGCCACGGTCGACTGCTGGCAGTCGACTGCGGTCTTTATGCTTTCAAACTTCCTCACTCGACTGATCGGATTGGGTCGAGTGGAAATCAAGGAAAACCGGTGGGGGCACGCTGAGTGCACCCACTGGGTGTAGTCCCCAAGGCCACGGTCGACTGCTGGCAGTCGACTGCGGTCTTTATGCTTTCAAACTTCCTCACTCGACTGATCGGACTGGGTCGAGTGGAAATCAAGGAAAACCGGTGGGGGCACGCTGAGTGCACCCACTGGGTGTAGTCCCCGAGGCTACTGTCGAATGTTTTGATTCGGCTGTAGTCTTAGAAGTGTTGTGCTCTTTCTTTCAGTCACTCGGGAGTAACTTGTCTTTGATACCCTTTGTCGATTGACTCTTTGCAGAAGTCTTGTGAACTTGTTGCTCAGCTCGCTGATCTGAAGGATAAGCAGATCCAGCTTAATCTTGATTTACAGTTTGCTCAGGAAAACGTGCAGAAGGCGAAGGATGAAGCAAAAGGTATGGCTGGTGAGGACTCGACGTCTATCTCTGTTCCTCTGCCCGTTCTGAACTCTGTGTCTGTTGTTGCTTTGCAGACGAACTAGAGAAGGCCCTGAAGAAGAAAGATCTTGACCTTGCGGAGGCGCAAAAGGCAGCTGCGGAGAAGTTAAAGCTCGCTGAAGAGAAACTTGCTTCAGTCAGCCATCTTGAGAACAAGAACGCTAGGCTGAAGTCTGCTCTTGACGCGGCCAATAGGGAAGCGAGTCGACTGAAGACCGACAAGAGTACTCTGAACGACAAGATCGGCCAGCTGGCGGGGAAGCACAAGGACTTGGAGGATTATCTTGGGGGTCTTGCCAAGAAGCTATACCTCATGCTTGAAGGTAACCCCCTTTGTGCGATTAATCTTGTTGTTGTCGACTCACCATTTGGTTACAGTTTTGCTCTGTCGAAACTTCTTTCAGAATTCTGCCGGAATTTTGAGGAAGAGACCAGTCGAGTGGAGACCCGCCTGGACCCTATCAATTCTCCTGTGAAGGATGAAGTGGCCATGAATGTCCTCCGGTTGGAATCCCGTATCGCTGGTGTGGTGGACTACCTGGCTCGACTGAAAGCTGCTGTGTCGCGGATCGACTCCGCACTCTGGCCCAAAGAGACCCTTCAGAACGACCTTGAATCCTTGGTCACTCGACTAAGTGATGTTCCAGGTCGAGTGCGAGAATGGAAAAAGTCTTCTGCTAGGTGCGGTGCTGATGTGGCTCTGTCACTGGTTCGTGTCCACTGCAAGGAGGCGCGAGAGGAGAAGCTGGCCGCTCTCCAGGTTGCCAATACCAGGAAGCATAATTTTCAGGATTTCATGGAGACCTTCATCGCTGCTGCCACTCGAATCTCAGACGGGATCGACTTGGACGAATTCGTTGCGCCATCAAGCCCTCCGCCAGAAGAGTAAAAAACTGCTGTGCTTTACCTTAAATTTGCCTCGGGATGCCGAGTGGTTTATGTATTTGATAAACTCCGTCGGGCTCTCAGCTCGAGTACTTTTATTTGCGATCTAGGATCTTTTGATTTTATCCGAACATGGCTCGACGTTGAATGTCTTCGTGACTTGATCCGCCGATCTACTATTCGTTGTTCCCTCAGAGGCTGCTATTCGTTGTTCCCTCAGAGGCTGCCTGGTTTGGACGATGCTCATCGCCGCGATGGTGTCTGTCAAAATGGCTTAGGCAAGCACTGGGCTGCAGCTAAGTCCCCGAGTGGGAGGTTTGCTCTCCACTCGGTAGGATTCCAATTACTTAGGCGAGTGCTTGGACTGCAGCTAAGCCCCCGGGTGGGAGGTTTGCTCTCCACTCGGTAGGATTTCAATTACTTAGGCGAGTGCTTGGACTGCAGCTAAGCCCCCGAGTGGGAGGTTTGCTCTCCACTCGGTAGGATTTCAATTACTTAGGCGGGTGCTTGGACTGCAGCTAAGCCCCCGAGTGGGAGGTTTGCTCTCCACTCGGTAGGATTTTTTCAAACTTAGGCGAGTGCTTGGACTGCAGCTAAGCCCCCGAGTGGGAGGTTTGCTCTCCACTCGGTAGGATTTTTTCAAACTTAGGCGAGTGCTTGGACTGCAGCTAAGCCCCCGAGTGGGAGGCTGGCTCTCCACTCGGTAGGATTTTTTCAAACTTAGGCGAGTACTTGGACTGCAGCTAAGCCCCCGAGTGGGAGGTTTGCTCTCCACTCGGTAGGATTTCAATTACTTAGGCGAGTCCTTGGACTGCAGCTAAGCCCCCGAGTGGGAGGCTGGCTCTCCACTCGGTAGGATTTTTTCAAACTTAGGCGAGTGCTTGGACTGCAGCTAAGCCCCCGAGTGGGAGGTTTGCTCTCCACTCGGTAGGATTTTTTCAAACTTAGGCGAGTGCTTGGACTGCAGCTAAGCCCCCGAGTGGGAGGCTGGCTCTCCACTCGGTAGGATTTTTTCAAACTTAGGCGAGTGCTTGGACTGCAGCTAAGCCCCCGAGTGGGAGGCTGGCTCTCCACTCGGTAGGATTTTTTCAAACTTAGGCGAGTACTTGGACTGCAGCTAAGCCCCCGAGTGGGAGGTTTGCTCTCCACTTGGTAGGATTTCAATTACTTAGGCGAGTCCTTGGACTGCAGCTAAGCCCCCGAGTGGGACGCTGGCTCTCCACTCGGTAGGATTTTTTCAAACTTAGGCGAGTCCTTGGACTGCAGCTAAGCCCCCGAGTGGGAGGTTTGCTCTCCACTCGGTAGGATTTTTTCAAACTTAGGCGAGTGCTTGGACTGCAGCTAAGCCCCCGAGTGGGAGGCTGGCTCTCCACTCGGTAGGATTTTTTCAAACTTAGGCGAGTACTTGGACTGCAGCTAAGCCCCCGAGTGGGAGGCTGGCTCTCCACTCGGTAGGATTTTTTCAAACTTAGGCGAGTCCTTGGACTGCAGCTAAGCCCCCGAGTGGGAGGCTGGCTCTCCACTCGGTAGGATTTTAATTTCTTAGGCAAAACGGATTCGCAGCTAAGCCCCCGAGTGGGAGACTTGCTCTCCACTCGGTAGGATTTCCTGAAAACTTAGGCGAAGCGGATTCGCCGCTAAGTCACCCACTGGGGGAAATTTAAACAAACAGAAAAAGAAATAGCAGTCTTTTGCTTGAAACAAAAGAACTACAGAGGTACTTTTATTACATCTCAGTCGAGTGAGTTTTTAAGTGTAAAAAGGACAGAGCAGGTCCGCGTTCCATGCTCGAGGCTCATCGATCCGTCGATCGATGTTGTAGAGGTGATACGCTCCGTTGTGCAGGACTTTGGTGATGATGAAGGGGCCTTCCTAGGTCGGGGCAAGTTTGTGAGGTTTTTGCTGATCCACGCGGAGGACCAAATCTCCTTCCTGAAAGGCTCGACCCTTCACATTTCTGGCGTAGAACCGACGCAACTCTTGCTGGTAGATGGTCGAGCTGATTAGGGCCATCTCTCTTTCCTCCTCTAAGAGGTCGACTGCATCTTGCCGGGCCTGTTCTGCTTCTGCTTCGGAATATAACTCGACTCGAGGCGCGTTGTGGAGCAGGTCGCTCGGCAAAACCGCTTCGGCTCCATAGACCAGAAAGAATGGTGTTCTTCCAGTCGACCGGTTAGGGGTGGTCCTCAACCCCCATAGAACTGACGGAAGTTCGTCGACCCAGGCGCCTGCTGCGTGTTTGAGATCACGCATCAGTCGGGGTTTTAGTCCTTTGAGGATGAGGCCATTCGCGCGTTCGGCCTGTCCATTCGACTGAGGATGAGCAACTGAAGCGTAGTCGACTCGAGTGCCCTGAGAGGCGCAGAAGGCTTTGAATCTGTCATTATCAAAGTTTGATCCGTTATCCGTGATGATGCTGTGCGGAACTCCATATCTGAATATCAATCCCCTGACAAAACTGATGGCAGTGCTTGCGTCGAGGTCCTTTATGGGTTTGGCTTCTATCCACTTCGTGAACTTGTCGACTGCAACCAACAAGTGGGTGAAGCCACTCCTACCAGTTCTCAGTGGTCCGATCATGTCTAGACCCCAGACAGCGAAAGGCCAGACGAGTGGAATGGTCTTCAAGGCGGAGGCGGGCTTGTGAGACATGTTGGAATAAAACTGGCACCCCTCGCACTTGTCGACTATATCCTTTGCCATTTCGTTCGCCTTTGGCCAGTAAAAACCCGCTCGGTATGCTTTGGCCACGATGGTCCGAGAGGACGCATGATGGCCACAGGTCCCCGAGTGGATGTCCTCGAGAATTATCTGTCCTTCTTCAGGTGTGATGCACTTCTGACCAACTCCAGTCGCGCTTTCTCTGAATAGCTGCCCTTTGATTACTGTAAAGGCTTTGGATCGACGGACGACCTGTCGAGCCTCTTCTTCATCTTCTGGGAGCTCTTTTCTCATGATATACGCAATGTACGGCACTGTCCAATCGGGAGTGGTGATCATAACTTCCATAATCAGGTCGACCATAGCTGGAACCTCCACTTCGGTCGAGTCAGAGGCGCTTTTTGGTTGTGGAGGCTCTTCTGTGAAAGGATCTTCTTGCACTGATGGTGTGTGAATGTGCTCCAAACACACATCTTTAGGGATGGCCTCCCTTTTGGACCCTATCTTCGCCAGATCATCTGCAGCTTGATTTTTCAGTTGGGGTATATGATGGAGCTCCAACCCCTCGAATCGTTTCTCCAGCTTCCTCACTGCGCTGCAATATCCCGTCATGGATGGGCTTCGGACGTCCCACTCCTTCATCACTTGATTAACCACCAGATCTGAGTCGCCGTAGACCATGAGGCGACGGACGCCGAGTGAAATGGCCATACGTAATCCGTATAGAAGCGCTTCATACTCTGCCTCATTGTTGGAGGAATCAAAGTGAATCTGGAGGACATACTTGAGCTTATCTCCTCGGGGGGAAACCAGTACAACCCCCGCACCGGATCCGTTCAGCATCTTGGAGCCATCGAAAAACATAGTCCAGTGCTCCGAGTGAACTTGAGTCGGAAGCTCCTGCTCGGTCCACTCGGCGAGGAAATCAGCTATTGCCTGGGACTTAATAGCTTTCTTTGCCTCGAACTTGATATCAAGAGGAAGAAGTTCAATTGCCCATTTCGCCACTCGACCGGTTGCATCTCTGTTATGAAGAATCTCTGATAATGGAGCGTCGCTGACGACTGTGATAGAGTGATCAGAGAAATAATGAGCAACCTTCTTCGTGGTCATGTAAATCCCGTAAACAAGCTTCTGATAGTGGGGATATCTTTGCTTCGACGAGGTCAGAACTTCATAGAGATAATAAACTGGGCGTTGAACTTTGAAGGTCTTTCCTTCCTCTTCCCGCTCGACCGTAAGAACGGTACTAACGACTTGTCCCGTGGCTGCTATGTAAAGCAACAATGGCTCTTTGCTGACAGGAGCAGCAAGCATCGACTGGGTGGAGAGCAAAGCTTTTAGCTCTGCAAATGTTGCATCAGCTTCTGGAGTCCATTCGAACGTGTCTGACTTCTTCATCAGTCGGTAAAGAGGCAGCGCCTTTTCACCGAGCCTGGAGATGAATCGACTTAAAGCGGCCAAGCATCCAGCAAGTTTCTGGACATCGTGCACATGCACGGGGCGTTTCATCCGGAGTATGGTGCCAACTTTTTCGGGGTTAGCGTCGATTCCTCGTTCGGAAACAAGAAAACCGAGTAACTTTCCTCCAGGGACTCCAAATGTGCACTTCGACGGATTGAGCTTGATATCATAATTCCTGAGATTGGCAAAAGTTTCAGCTAGGTCAGTCAGCAGGTCGGAACCTTTTCGTGACTTGACCACTATGTCATCCATGTATGCTTCTACATTCCGACTGATTTGAGTGATTAGGCACTTCTGAATCATTCTCATGAATGTAGCTCCGGCGTTCTTGAGACCGAAAGGCATGGTAACATAGCAGAAACACCCAAATGGGGTGATGAAGGCTGTTTTTATTTCATCGGGTCCATACAGACGGATCTGATGGTATCCAGAGTAAGCATTTAAAAAAGATAACCTCTCGCATCCTGCAGTCGAGTCGACTATTTGGTCGATGCGAGGAAGAGGAAAATGATCTTTCGGGCAGGCCCGATTGATATGCTTAAAATCGATGCACATGCGCAACGATTTGTCTTTCTTAGGGACCATTACAACATTGGCGAGCCACTCGGAGTGGTAGATCTCGCGAATGAATTCTGCTGCTAGGAGTCAGGCCACTTCTTCGCCAATGGCCTTTCTCTTCTGAACGGCGGACCGTCGAAGATGCTCCTTGACTGGTTTGACCTTTGGGTCGACTCGAAGGTGGTGCTCAGCCAGTCCCCTGGGCACACCTGGCATGTCAGCAGGCTTCCATGCAAAGATGTCCCAGTTCTCACGGAGGAACTGGACGAGCGCTTCTTCCTATTTGGAGTCGAGTGTAGTGGAGATGTTGGTTGGAGCCGCATTTGGATCGGTCGGGTGGATGTGGACTTGCTTGGTCTCACCAGTCGACTGGAATGCTGACTCCGTGGCGGGCTTCTTGGCTCGTAACAACTCACTCGGATCCGCAGTCTTCTGGTACTCTTGTATCTCTATCTTGGCCATCTGAGCATCAGCAATTTTGGCGCCTTTCTGGGAGCACTCCTCTGCCTTCTTCCGATTGCCAACGATGGTGATTACACCTTTGGGGCCAGGCATCTTCAGCTTGAGGTATACGTAGCATGGTCGAGCCATGAAACGAGCATAGGCTGGCCTCCCAAGAATGGCGTGGTACGCACTCTGAAAATCCACGACCTCAAAGGTTAACTTTTCTTTCCGGAAATTCTTCGAGTCACCAAAGACGACGTCGAGAGTGATTTGACCGAGTGACTCAGCTTTCTTCCCAGGAATGACTCCGTGGAAGCTCATGTTGCTGGGGCTGAGTCAGGACATCGGAATGCCCATCCCCTTCAATGTCTCTGCATACAACAAGTTTAGCCCACTGCCGCCGTCCATTAGAACCTTGGTCAGTCGAGTGCCTTCAATAATTGGGTCGACCACCAACGCTTGCCTTCCTGGGGTGGCAATATGAGTCGGATGATCGGACTGGTCGAAGGTGATGGCGGTCTGGGACCACTTCAGGTAATGAGGTGTCACCGGAGCGACCATGTTTACTTCGCGATTGATGACCTTCAGTCGACTCTTAATTTCGACATCAGCGAAAATCATCAGAGTGGAATTGACTTGGGGGTATTCTTCACCGCTGTCTTCCCTGTCTTCAACTTTGTCTGACTCTTTCTCTTTGTCCTTGGCCTGCTTCCCTTGGAACTGTTGCATCAGGAGTCGACATTGTCGAGTGGTATGCTTAGGGTAAATGAGATTTCCCTCTTCATCTTTCTTCGTGTGAATGTGGCAAGGTAAGTCCATCACATCGTTCCCGTCCTGGTCTTTCACTTTCTTGGGGTTCCAAGGACCCTTGGGTTTCCCCTTAAACTTCCCTGGGGTCAAAGCTAAGGCTTCCCCGGGGGCGACTGGCTCGGCCTTGCGCTTCTGCTTCCGACTGGAGTGTCCTCCGCCGGCCTCATTAGCGGCTGCCTTATACTTGCCACTCCGGAGTCTATCTTCCTCTTCTCCGTTCGCGTACTTGGTGGCGATTTCCATCATTCGACTCAGGGTCATATCCCCGGTTCGACCGAACTTCAAACTTAACTCCCTGTTTCTGACGCCTTCCTTGAAGGCGCAAACTGCCTGATGATCGGACACATTCTCGACCGTGTGATTCAGAGTGATCCACCTTTGGATATAATCCCTCAGGGTTTCACTCGACTTCTGAACACATGACTGCAATTCTGTCAACCCTGCCGGTCGCTTGCAAGTCCCTTCGAATGTCCTGACAAACACCTGGGCTAGATCTTCCCAAGTATAAATACTGCTGGGAGCCAACTGATTCAACCACGCTCTGGCTGATCCTTCCAACATGAGGGGCAAATGCTTCATGGCCACCTCGTCATTGCCGCCTCCGATCTGAACAGCCACTCGGTAATCCTCGAGCCATGTGTCCGGCTTGGACTCTCTGGTGAACTTGCTGACTCCAGTCGCCAACCTGAAGTTGGGAGGAATCACTGCAGCTCTGATTGCTCTGCTGAAACACTCGGGACCTGAGACGTGAACTCTGCTGCTGGACGGCGCGCCTCTGTACGGTCTTCTCGGTGAGCTCTATTTCGGTCGACCAGACCTTGAACGATGATGGATCTCGCATCAAAGCCTGGTTCCCTGGGGTCGACTGGGACCCTTCGCCCAGTACTGAACTGGCGTCTGTCCTCTTGCCGTCGAGGAACGTACGACCCCGCTCTTGGGGCAGGAGAAGGCACTCGACGTTGATCGTTGCGATCGAATCGGTGCTCATATCGCTCGTGCCCTTGGTATTGATCCTCGTGCCGGCCTCTGTGTCCTTCACGCCTCGGGAGCGACCTTGGACTATGAGCCGACTGAACGGAATTCGCAGCGACGGATCGACTGTGAATCCTGTTGCGCGACTGAGATACGGCTGAATTCTGGTCACCCGCTGCACGGAGCAAATCTCTGATCTGCAACAGACCTCTCCCTGCCTCTGACTGTGAAGGCTGGATCGACTCCGCTATGCGAGCCGCAGCTGCCAAATTCTGAATCGGGGTACGGTATACCTGGGTTGGCGGCTGGAAGAGGCGACGACGACTGGACTCGGGAACGGGCGGTCGTGCGCGCTCGTCGAGTGCTCTCTGGAGATTCTCCAGTCGAGTACGTTCAGCCAAGTTGGCCAAGCGCACCTCCTCCAGGGCTCGTGCCTCAGGGGTTTCTCCAACGATAGGAGTGTGAAGGGCGTCCATGTTCCGGCGACGGAGTTCCTCCCTCTGCACTGAGGTAAGGGGCTCGGGCCTGTACTCTTCGTGGCCCCGCACCGGAATCCCCCCTGCGGCAACCTCTTCGGTGTGGGGGAATCCGGGGGGACTACGTGGTCCATCGACCATTAGTACTTCCGCCGCTGGATCACTGCTGTCGCACTCGGACGCAGTCTCTACGGAGCCAGTCGACAGGTCGAACAGGCCGTAGAGTGACTCGTCGGGCTCGATTGCCGCGACTTGGGGGATGGCCGACTGGCGGGCCAGTGCGTGCTTCACCCACCGCTGGAGTCTCGACCGACCGGTGCGCTTGCGCCGGTGGGAAACTGATGACGACGATGGCGAAACGAATGCCGACCCGTACTGGGTCGACGGTTGCCGCAGGAGGACGCCGCGGACGCATGTGCGAAAATGCGTGGCTCCGCGGGCGGGAAGCGCGTCCACGTCGAGTGGAGCCTCCTGCAGCCAAGCAGAGTTGTCAACGATGAAGGAGAGAGCGCCGAGACGGATCTCGCGGCTCTCGACCATGACTCCGCTCGAAAACATGATGTGGGGTGAAAGAATCCCAACTCCTCCAACAAATCGCTAGAACACCTGCCCCACGGTGGGCGCCAACTGTCGTGGTTCTAAGTCTGACAGTAAGAATGGGGGGTAAGTATGGAGAGGCAAGATCCTAGCTATGGAGTAGTTGTATGCGCAAGGAGTTTTACGAGTTCGGGCCCTTCTCTGAGGAAGTAACAGCCCTACGTCTCGGAGCCCGGAGGCAGTCGACTGGATTATGTGTTTGTGTGTTACAAAGTTGCGAACCCCTGTCCTAGTGGAGGGGGGTGGCTTATATAGAGTTCGCCAGGACCCCAGCCAGCCCACGTTACAAGGAGTTTTAATGTACATAAAGAGAGGGGGTGACTGGTAACGCCTGTAATAAAGGACCATGAAGGCCATAAAAGCTACTTATGAGATGACCGTTTGTAGGCAGTGCCTTTAAGTCTTCTTATAGTCGAGTGGCTGTCTTCATGGTCGACTGCTTGTTCTTCTGGTCGAGTACGCTCGTGTCCGTCGACTGGGCTGACCAGGTCGACTGAAATGTTGATACTTCTTAGAATGTCTTTCATTGTAGGAGTCATGTCCTTGATTGGGTACCTCAGGTATGATAAGTTACCCTACCCTAGGTACGTATCCTCGTCATTAGCCCCCGAATGGGTCAGGAGTTAAATGAGAATGGGGCCGAGCCTATGCTTCCGACTCAACCTCCATGCTTCGGTTGCATCTGTCTTTGGATAAATGGAAGTTACGGTGGGAACCCATTCTTCAGTTGCCTTGATCCATTCAGATGTCCGTCGAGTGGTTTCATATTACCGTCGAGTGTGTTTATGTGACGAGTAAGAAAGGAGACGGGCCTATCGTGGGGTAAGAAAGGAGAGCTGACCGGACTCCAAACATGCGTCCAAAGCCTTGTGAGCAAGAAGCTCAAACTCGTCAACGTAGTCCAGGTCATGCTCATCCACCGGATCCTCCCGTGCCAACAACGGGCTTTCAGCTTGTGGGAGTTCAATCCGGCCCAGCACCGAACTCTGAGCAGGCTCTTCGACACAACATACGAAGATGCCTGGAAGGTGCTATTCAAGGGTGCCAAAGCTCCCGCATCCGCTACCGAGGATCGCGGATTCAGGGCGCAGCGTCAAGCCAGTGCGGTAAGCTGTTTTTATCTCTTACAGGATATTTATCTTTCATAGTTTGACTCTATGCGGGATCTAAGCTCCCTTACCTTTGACAGGATTGGCAGGAGACGCCCGAACAGATCAACTGTCCGGCTCCTTTGCCCGAAGACCCAGCGAACGCCCGCTTGACGGGGCTGCTGGTTCCGGCACCCTACGTGGTGCCAGAGAAGAAGGCCAAGAAGGAGGCCACGGGAACTCAAAAGAGTTTCCGGCGTCTAGTGGTGTCGGATTTGTCGTGCGACGACTCCAAGGCGCACTCCTCCCCTGAAGACAAGGAGGAGGAAAAAGAGGCCTCTCCCCCTCCAGCGGGGGGAGGAAAGAAAAGGAAGGCCGCCCCAGCTGGGGAGGTCGGAGGGTCCAAGAAGGGAAGGACACTCCTTCCGGACTACTCCACCAACGCCGATGACGACGAAGAGGAGTAGCCGCACAGGGCCAAGCCCCTGGCAAAATCGTAAGTGTTTGGATACCAGAATGATTCATGGAGTTCCTTTATGGACTTTCCTGATGCCAGATATATTTATGCAGTCCGCCCAAAGACGGGCTTGACACGTCGTCGAGCGGTTCCCTGGATTCGTCGGATGTGAATAGTACTTCACTTCCGGCTGCCTCATCCCCTCATCCTACGGGTAACGCCAAGGTGTTGTCCCAGGAGGCTCCAGGCCAGGAGGAGGTGGTCCTGGAGGCGCCGCAAGGCGACCTCCCGGACTCCAGGCGCCCAGGGGACAAAAACCCCAAGGGCTCCAAGTCCGGCCCTAGGCCGGACACCGCTCCGGAACCTTCAAAGGTTCCGGAGTCCGGCAGGCAGCCCCCTAAGAAGAAGGGCAAGCCTACGACGCCGGTGACCTCCGCCCAACCGGAGGCACCGGATAACTTGCTGGAGGTGCTTAACGGCGCCTCCATCAACGCGGAGCACCGCACTATTATGAGTGCGGTGATTCAGAAGGTTCAGTCCGCTAAGAGCGGGCTGACCGAAGCCTATGCCAGCCTGTTGACAGGCTTTGAGGTATGTAAAAATATGTAGAAATATTACCACATAGACAGTAGCCCCTGATGCTCTGTTTGGCGTTTGGAAAGAAAAGCCGAATAAAGGATCTAATAACATTAGCAGGAGTCTAACAAAAGTAAGTCAATATGCGTATGCAGGCTTCGCTCCTGGCATCCGCTGCTCTGACTACGGAGGTGGACACGCTGAAGCAGAACCTCGAGCGGTCCGAGCAATAGCTCGGCCTTGCCAAGAAGCAGCTCGAGGACAAAGAAGGTAAGAGATACCTTATTTAAATATATAAAAGGTGCAATTGCAAAAAATGATAGGATCAACATGGCTATTGTAGGGGCCACAACTGAGGTGGCGACCCTTAAGCAAGCGTTGTCCGAGGCCAAAGAGAGGGCGGCCACGGAGCGCACTGAGCGGGAGAAGCAGGAGGCGCGGGTTGGCGAGGTGCAACGAGAGCTACAGGCTCTCATGAAAATGTTGGAAATATGCCCTAGAGGCAATAATAAAAACATTGTTATTATATTTCCTTGTTCATGATAATTGTCTTTATTCATGCTATAATTGTGTTATCCGGAAATCGTAATACATGTGTGAATAATAGACACCAACATGTCCCTAGTAAGCCTCTAGTTGACTAGCTCGTTGATCAACAAATAGTTATGGTTTCTTGACTATGGACATTGGATGTTATTGATAATGAGATCACATCATTAGGAGAATGATGTGATGGACAAGACCCAATCCTAAACATAGCACAAGATCGTATAGTTCGCTTGCTAGAGTTTTCCAATGTCAAGTATCATTTCCTTAGACCATGTGATCGTGTAACTCCCAGATACCGTAGGAGTGCTTTGGGTATACCAAACATCACAATGTAACTGGGTGACAATAAAGGTATACTACGGGTATCTCCGAAAGTGTCTGTTGGGTTAACACGGATCAAGACTGGGATTTGTCACTCCGTATGACGGAGAGGTATCACTGGGCCCACTCGGTAATGCATCATCATTATGAGCTCAAAGTGACCAAGTGTCTGGTCGCGGGATCATGCATTACGATACGAGTAAAGTGACTTGCTGGTAACGAGATTGAACAAGGTATTGGGATACCGACGATCGAATCTCGGGCAAGTAACATACCAATTGACAAAGGGAATTTCATACAGGGTTGCTTGAATCCTCGACATCGTGGTTCATCCAATGTGATCATCATGGAGCATGTGGGAGCCAACATGGGTATCCAGATCCCGCTGTTGGTTATTGTCCGGAGAGTCGTCTCGGTCATGTCTGCATGTCTCCCGAACCCGTAGGGTCTACACACTTAAGGTTCGGTGGTGCTAGGGTTGTGAAGATAAGTATATGCAGTAGCCCGAATGTTGTTCGGGGTCCCGGATGAGATCCCGGACGTCATGAGGAGTTTCAGAATAGTCCGGAGGTAAAGAATTATATATAGGAAGTGCTGTTTCGGCCATCGGGACAAGTTTCGGGGTCATCGGTATTGTACCGGGACCACCGAAAGGGTCCCGGGGGTCCACCGGGTGGGGCCACCCATCTCGGAGGGCCCCATGGGCCAAAGTGGGGAGGGGAACCAGCCCATAGTGGGCTGGTGCACCCCCCTAGGCCCACCCCATGCACCTAGGGTTAAAACCCTAGGGGTGGGGGGCGTCACACCTTGGCTTGGGGGCCACTCCAGCCCTTGGCCGCCGCCCCCCAGGAGATCCAATCTCCTAGGGCCGGCGCCCTCCCCTAGGGGTTTATATATATGAGGGGGGAGGGGGCAGCGGCACCCTGAGTCCTAGCGGCTCCCTCTCTCCCCGCTACACCTCTTCCTCTCGTAGTACACGGCGAAGCCCTGCTGCCGTGACGCCTTGCATCCACCACCACGCCGTCGTGCTGCTGGATCTTCATCAACCTCTCCTTCCCCCTTGCTGGATCAAGAAGGAGGAGACGTCACGCTGACCGTACGTGTGTTGAACGCGGAGGTGCCGTCCGTTCGGTGCTAGGATCTCCGGTGATTTGGATCACGTCGTGTACGACTACCTCATCCCCGTTCTCTGAACGCTTCCGCTCATGATCTACAAAGGTATGTAGATGCATCCGATCACTCATTGCTAGATGAACTCATAGATGGATCTTGGTGAAACCGTAGGAAAATTTTTGTTTTCTGCAACGTTCCCCAACAGAAAAAAACATGAGAGTTTGGAGCTTGACTCGAAGACGCGGGAGTCCGAGCTCGCGGCGGCCATTGAAGATGCCAAGTCTGCCAAGGACGAAGCCCAGAAGGCCCTCCAAGAGGTTGAGGCGATGAGAAAGATAGCGGCGGGTAAGGTATTCTTTATGCAAAGCAAGCACGTGAAGGTGAATGACTTGTTACTTACCCGAGTTCGGAGCTCTCCAGGAGCATTCGCAGATTTGCCCCGCAGCATGTCAGATGCCGCCGCCTTCTACCGGGATGAGGAGGGCAGCTCAATGGAGAAGGTGTTCTGGTATTAGTACGCTGAGGCCGGACACCCGGTGCCTTTGAGCGACCAGTTGAAGCAACTGGTCGAGCTCCACAAGGTGGCCGAACAGGCCCTGAAGGGCTTTATAGTTCGGCTGTGGCCTGGAGAGGCCCTACCTGGGAGCTACTTTGGGCTGGTGAGGCGGCTGGTGGATGCCTGTCCAAGGCTTGAAGTCGTCAAGCGCTCTGTCTGCATCGAGGGTGCCCGTAGGGCCCTTGCCCGTGCTAAGGTGCACTGGGGCAAATTGGATGCCGTGAAGCTTGTGAAGGACGGGCCGCCGCAGGGCAAGGAGCATCGCCACCCCGAGATGTATTACGAGGGTGTCTTGAAGGGTGCCCGCCTTGTGGCGAATGAATGCTCGAAAGATGTAATATTTGAGTGAAACTTGTTCGTTTTATCCTGTGCGCCGAAAACTTGTTCATATGCGCTATGCAACGCTTGTTTAATTTAAAATATTACCTTCTGTGCGGCCGTTTATTAAATTTGAGAGATGGCGAGTCGTCGGCTTCTACCCCCATGCCACGAGTGATGGGGTGTTCGGGATAAACCTGAGCAGTCTTTTCCCATTCTTGGGTCCTTCCAGGGAGGTTCTCAGCACAACGAACAAGGCAATCGGACTATAATGCGTTATCACTCTCACTTAGCCATATAATTCTATAATTTTAAATTTCGGCGAAGCCCCTAGTATTCGAAAGACCGAGTTCGGGGCGCTATACACGCCTAGGCCAGACAAAGCCGACTCCTCGCTCCAAGCGGCATAAGTCTTTAGGGACTCGAAACCTTCCCGAACAGCAACCAGCTCTCGCCCTATCATGACAGTCAGGTTTAGCTTTCTCTACTGAGGTGCTTAGGCCCAGCTCAACTGGGGCACACTCACAGTAGTTCTCCCAGCGCTACCTTAGCCGATATAGCGGGACGTAAGGTACCAAAACATTGGAGCCGGGCAAACCCAACTATTGACCAAAGACATGATTTAGAGCTGATGCATATAATGCTATAAGTTCGGAGGGCCGCACTTGTGAAAGTGTTCGGACATCTCACGCCGTATTATGGGGTACTTGAGCCCCTGGCGTATTGGCCGTACCAAAGTGTACGGGTGCTAAATGTCATATCTGAACATATATATATATATATATATATATATATATATATATATATATATATATATATATATATATATATATAAGGAAATGAATAGAGAATGCAGTAATAAGCTGAAGCTAAGCATTGTTCATTTTAAAATGCTGCTGTAAAAGCAGAACGATACAAATAGTGCGATAAGCAAGAGATGGGACTATTTGACATGTCCCCCTCCAGGGGCGAGCTGCGAGATGATATGTAAGACAGGTATTTTGCTCGTTATATAGAGACCACCTGGGAATTCGGTGTAGCTTCCTGCCTCCTGGGTTGTTGCATCATGTGTTCGGCGGTTGTAATGCCGGACAGTCCTTCCGGATGATGGAGTCCTGAAAGTAAGAGAAAATGATGAAATCGGGAGCCCCTAGTGCGGTTGATCCGCACTTAGGGCATGCCGTGGACGTGCCCCTCCCCCTGTGCCCATGGAATTTTCAGAGCATAGTTATGTACGCGTAGTACTGATTTCGCCGTTTCGTGAGGGCTGGGGTTGGGGCCGTATTGCTACGCTTGCTCGGAATGTGCCAGGCGGTCTTGTTGTAGGTTACTCCAGGCGCGCTTGACGGTGTCCGGACGTTTAAAAGCCGGACTGGAGAATTGCCTTGAGAGGCTGCTCTGTACTTCCGCTGCCAGCGCCGCCGTATGCTCCTCCGTTCGGAGAGAGTGTTTGGTGTTTCCATTGACCGTAATGACTTCTCGAGGGCCTGGCATCTTGAGCTTGAGGTATGCGTAGTGCGGCACCGCATTGAATTTTGCAAATGTGGTTCGTCCGAGCAGTGCGTGATAGCCACTGCGGAACGGGACTATGTCGAAGATTAACTCCTCGCTTCGGAAATTATCCAGGGATCCGAAGACCACTTTGAGTGTAACTGAGCCAGTACAGTTGGCCTCTACACCTGGTATGATGCCTTTAAAGGTCGTTTTTGTGGGTTTAATCCTTGAGGGATCTATGCCCATTTTCCGCACTGTATCCTGATAAAGCAGGTTCAGGCTGCTGTCACCGTCCATAAGGACTCTAGTGAGGTGAAATCCGTCAATGATTGGGTCAAGAACCAATGCGGCGAATCCGCCATGACGGATGCTGGTGGGGTGGTCCCTTCGATCAAAAGTGATCGGGCAGGAGGACCGTGGGTTGAACTTTGGGGCGACTGGCTCTAACGCACATACGTCGCTTCCGCTCCCGCTTGGGGATGTGGGTTGCGTATATCATGTTCACCGTCCGCACTTGTGGGGGGAAACCCTTATGTCCACTATTGTTCGGCGACCGGGGCTCCTCCTCGTCATCGCTATGCATTCCCTTGTCTCTGTTTTCGGCATGTAACTTGCCTGCCTGCTTGAACACCCAACAATCCCTGTTGGTGTGATTGGCTGGCTTTTCGGGGGTGCCATGTATCTGGCATGAGCGATCGAGTATTCGGTCCAAACTGGATGGTCCCAGAGTGTTTCTCTTGAATGGCTTTTTCTGCGGACTGGGTTTAGAGCCTCTGAATCCGGCATTAACTGCCGTATCCTCAGCACTGTCGCCGTTAATGTGGCGCTTGTGCTTGTTGCGACGCGACCTGCCATTGCTGTCCTTGGTATCCGAATTACCAGGGCTCTTGGTCATGTTATTACTACGAGCTAGCCAACTGTCTTCTCCCGCGCAAAAGCGGGTCATGAGTGTCGTGAGGGCTGCCATGGATTTCGGCTTTTCCTATCCTAGGTGCCGGGCAAGCCACTCGTCATGGATGTTGTGTTTGAAGGCTGCTAGGGCCTCTGCGTCCGGACAGTCGACGATTTGATTTTTCTTGGTTAGGAACCGTGTCCAGAATTGTCTGGCCGATTCCTCTGGCTGCTGAATTATGTGGCTTAGGTCATTGGCGTCTGGTGGTCGCACATAGGTGCCCTGGAAATTGTCGAGGAATGCGGCTTCCAGGTCCTCCCAACAACCACTTGATTCTGCTGGCAAGCTATTGAGCCAATGTCGAGTTGGTCCTTTAAGCTTCAGTGGGAGGTATTTGATGGCGTGTAGATCATCACCGCAGGCCATGTGGATATGAAGGAGACAGTCTTCGATCCATACCGCAGGGTCTGTTGTGCCATCGTATGATTCGATGCTTACGGGTTTGAAACCCTCTGGGATTTGATGATCCATTACTTCATCTGTGAAGCATAGTGGGTGTGCGGCGCCTCTGTACTGGGCTATATCACGACGTAGCTCAAATGAGCTTTGTCTGCTGTGTTCGTCCCGGCCGGATTTGCTGTATCCAGTGTGACGGTTATCGTCTTGAGTGGTGGGGCGCCCACGCGATCTGTAGATCGATCTTGTTTGCCTTGCCTTGTCCTCCAACATATCGCGCAGGTCTAGCGCGTTTCCCCATGCCTTGGTGTTTTTTGAGCGACGCCGGGGTGCGGCTTGAGCGGAGGGCCGTGAGGCCTCTCTGTCGCGGCCACAAGGTGGCCGATCGGCCGCGTCATGCGCTGGTGATGTAGGTTTAGGTGCTTCCTCCTCTAATCGGGGTAGCAGCCTGCGCTTTGGGTAGATCTTGGAGGGACGTTCGAGTTCATAATCCTCGCCGCAAGGACTTCAGTCCATCTGTCGACTAGCAAATCTTGATCAGCTCTAAGCTGTTGCTGTTTTTTCTTAAGGTTGCTCGCCGTGGCCATAAGCCTGCGCTTAAAGCACTCTTGTTCGGCGGGATCCTCAGGCACGACAAATTCGTCATCGCCGAGGCTTTCCTCGTCTTCGGAGGGAGGCATATAATTATCAGCCTTCTCCTCTCTGTCTACCGCCCTCTCAGGAGGGCTGGCTTCTCCATCCTCCTGCGCTGAGTCTTGCTGGAGGGAGTTGTCTTCGGCACTGTCCGGGGTGCTATTGTCTTCGGTGCCGGTTTCACCGTTTTTGCTTTGGCGGGACTTAGAGCGGCGCCGCTGACACCGGTGCTTTGGTTGCTTCTTGGAGGGGTCATCCCCCGTTGTTCCGTCGCCATTGCCTTCTTTGGGTGTATCCACCATATATATGTCATATGACGAGGTGGCTTTCCAGTGCCCTATAGGCACTGGTTCCTGATCGTCTCCTACATCGTCGTCCATACCGTCGATGTCTTCGGATTCGAAGTCTAGCATGTCGGTTAAATCATCGACAGTGGCTACGAGGTGGGTGGTGGGTGGGCATCGAATTTCTTCGTCGTCCGCATCCCAATCCAGTTGGCCATAATCCGGCCAGGACTCTCCTGACAAAGAGAGAGACCTTAGTGAATTCAGAATATCGCCGAAGGGCGAGTGCTGAAAGATATCCGTGGCGGTGAATTCCATGATCGGCTCCCAATCGGATTCGATTGGCAAGGGCGCGGAGGGCTCGGAGTCCGGAGCGGAGTCCGGCACCCTAGAGTCACGGGCTTCGCAGAGAGTAAGGATGGTGTTCGGCTCGATCGCCGTAGAGATTGCAGCCCCCGAGGCGGTGTCCAGCCACTCGTCCTCGATTGGTGCAGTCGGCACCGAGCTAAGGGTCGGAGCGGACACGGGTGCGGCCTCCAGGGCACTGTCCGGCGGCAAAGCTAGATCATGCCCTTCGTGACAGTGCGGCGCGCCCGGCTGTGGCTCGAATCCGTCGAAGATCAAGTCTCCGCGGATATCAGACGTGTAGTTCAAACTTCCAAATCAGACCTGATGGCCAGGGGCGTAGCTTTCGATCTGCTCTAGATGGTCAAGAGAATTGGCCTGCAATGCAAAGCCGCCGGATACGAAGATCTGTCCGGGAAGAAAAGTCTCGCCCTGGACCGCATCGCCGTTGATGATCGGAGGAGCCATCTGGCCTAAAAGTGACGACACAGAGGAACTCGCAATGAAAGCACCAATGTCGGTGTCAAAACCGACGGATCTCGGGTAGGGGGTCCCGAACTGTGCGTCTAGGCGGATGGTAACAGAAGACAAGGGACACGATGTTTTTACCCAGGTTTGGGCCCTCTCGATGGAGGTAAAAACCTACTCCTGCTTGATTAATATTGATGATATGGGTAGTACAAGAGTAGATCTACCACAAGATCAGAGAGGCTAAACCCTATAAGCTAGCCTATGGTATGATTGTTGTTCATCCTACAGACTAAAACCCTCCGGTTTATATAGACACCGGAGAGGGTTAGGGTTACACAGAGTCGGTTACAACGGAAGGAGATCTACATATCCGTATCGCCAAGCTTGCCTTCCACGCCAAGGAAAGTCCCATCCGGACATGGGACGAAGTCTTCAATCTTGTATCTTCATAGTCCAGGAGTCCGGCCAAAGGTCATAGTCCGGCTACCCGAACACCCCCTAATCCAGGACTCCCTCAGCGACCGCAACCACCTCCACCTGAACGGCGACTCTGCACTGAGTCCAACGGTGCCATCATCTCACCCCGCCATGCCCTGCTTCACCGTCGGTGAGCATGCCGGCCCTCTGGTCGTGAGGTCAGAGATGACAGGCGAGCCCTGCCTGTCATCCTCACCTCTCCCTCACCCCCTCTCTCTCCCACTGGCAGCTGGGCCTCGCCCGTCAGGTTCAAACCTGGCGCGCACGCGCACGTCGGCTCGGCTGGGCCGCGTCGCTGGCTGGGCCGCTGCCCTGCGGCTGTTCTGGCCCAGCAGGCATAGTGCCGCTTCCCCTTTTTCTTTTTCTGTCACTTTTCCAAAAATTCCACAGGATAAAATATATGTCCAAATAAATTAATTCCAACTCCTAAATTCCTAAAGTATTGCAACCTATTTAATGGTGCAACTTTCATTCAAGTCCAACAACCTTTTCTTCACTCTAAATATTTAAATGTGATTTTAAGCATTTAAATATACCTTTGTAAATCCATTTCTCCTATTCTGCTACTCCAAATCCAAAACTAGGAATTTTCCCCTTCTTAGTTTTCACCCTAGTATTTAACAATAATGAGTTGACATTTTTCTGAGCACCTTGGTTTTTCTGTTTTATTATTACCTTATTTCTCTCGTTATTATTTGCGACGATAGATTGCGTTGCCGACGAAGGAGTTGGACCAGAAGACTTTGAAGACCCAGAAGACTTTGCTGAGCGAGGCAAGCAGCCCTTTGACCATGTCTATGAAACCTTTTTATGCATGTCATATAGCACTTTATTAGTGTTGCATCGGAATCATGATGAGATGGTAACTACTTTGATGGGTTGCCTCTATTACTTCCTCGTTGATACTTTCATTGTGCCTGACCCTACCTCCTTATGAGGGTTATGCCGGTGGGAGTAGATAGGATGCTAAAGTAGTGCTACACAAAAAGGGACGGGAATATGCATGGTGATGGAGACATAGTATTTTCAAAAGACTTTTCGAAAACCCCATCGGGTCACACTTATGCCCGGGGAGATGATGAGTTGGGTAGCCACTTGATGACGAAGTGGTGTACCGAGGCAAGTGTGTGTTGTCTTCAAAATGGACTGGTTTAAGTTGCAACCGTTATTCCAACCTTACATGCGCAACCACTCTACCCTTATATGGGAAAGGGCATTATTGATTACCTAGGCCGATACTAGCTTGGAGCCCGCATTACTAGTGATGGGGGAGAGTTGGCGCTCTCTCTCGGGACGGGGTCATGCTAGGTAGGGCGGCCAAGAACATTTTTATGGGGCACCGGACACACCGTTGGTACCCCATGCCAGTGGTATGTGATGAATATGGGAGAGAGGCTCCACAATTTTAAGTTGTGAAATGTTGGGAACGGGGGTTACTACCACTCGAGTGGACTCCATGTTAGTGTCGTCTAGGGAAAGATAGTGATCGGGTGCTTACCCCGGGTACTTGAGGTACAGCGGGTCGTGGATGACACGGAAGTTCCTCGGATCTTGTGGGTAAAGTGTGCAACCTCTGCAGAGTGTAAAACTATTCGAATAGCCGTGTCCACGGCCAAGGACAGTTGGGTAACCGCTCTTGGGCTACGTCCACTTGTTTACAAACCAGTGTGTGTGGGAAGTACCTCTTGGGTCAAGTCAAAGGACTTGACATGAATGAGTTGGGTTGGAGCCCACTCTATTTATGTTGATATCTGTAACCTGTCCTCATGGTTACTTGAATTCTCCTGATGCATGTCTTACAAGTTGTTGAGCATGTCATTGCACTCAAAACTAGCTTTCTGCAAACAATTACCTATATCATGCATTGTTGTATCTTGAACCAAAACATGGGTTGCTTGCGAGTACATTCAAAGTACTCATTGGCTTGCCACTGGTTATTTAATTGGCCAGGCATGAAATAACATGATATGAAGAAGAATACTTCGGTGACGAACATGCGAGCTAGGACGCTTCCCAGTCAGAATGCCTGTAGGGTTAAGGCAGATGGCATGGGTTCTACTTATCAACGAAGATTTCCGCTGCTTAAGTTTATTTGGTATTCAGCCCTTGTGGCTTTATCTATGTAAGACTTGACCATAATGGTCATAATTTGTGTAAGACGGTATGTATGGATGTAAGACTCTAGTTATTCAGCTTCTGTGTGTTCAGTGAGCATTGATCTCTGGGATCACTGTACACGTGCATTCGGTGATCTCAACTTATGAGTCGGGGTCCCCACAGAGCTGGTATCAGAGCCATCCTGACTGTAGGAAGCCTTAGTTAGCATGGGCGTTAGTTAGGATAAAACCTGTTTTGCAAAACCCTCTATACTCCTCTTCTTTTCCAAACTTACCAAACCCAAGGGATATTTTCCATATTGACCTCTCCTATTCAACTTTAGTAGATGGCTGTCGCCCCCTTGAGACTCCTTATGATAGGATTTCCATCACTCCTAAAAGATTGCCTCCAACAATGTCACTATCCCTTGCTGCCCATATACACCCTGCATGAACTGGAAAATGATGTGCTCGAGAAGGAGTTCTACGCCAAGGTTTTTGTGCCTGCCAAGACCTCACCCCAGGGGTGGTTCTTCATTGGACCACCCATGCCAACAAAAGACCTAGCCATCCAGCAAGTGGCATATGAAGCGCTCCTCCGTCTTCGAGGCCTCCTTCCAGAAATGAAAGAAGAACACGCCACCCGCTTGTTGGAAATATGCCCTAGAGGCAATAATAAAAGCATTATTATTATATTTCCTTATTCATGATAGTTGTCTTTATTCGTGCTATAATTGTGTTAACCGGAAATCGTAATACATGTGTGAATAACAGACAACAAACATGTCCCTAGTAAGCCTCTAGTTGACTAGCTCGTTGATCGACAGATAGTCATGGTTTCCTGACTATGGACATTGGATGTCATCGATAACGGGATCACATCATTAGGAGAATGATGTGATGGACAAGACCCAATCCTAAACATAGCATAAGATCGCATAGTTCGTTTGCTAGAGTTATCCAATGTCAAGTATCCTTTCCTTAGACCATGAGATCGTGTAACTCCCGGATAACGTAGGAGTGCTTTGGGTGTGCCAAACGTCACAACGTAACTGGGTGACTATAAAGGTATGCTACGGGTATCTCTGAAAGTGTCTGTTGGGTTGACATGGATCGAGACTGGGATTTGTCACTCCGCTTGACGGAGAGGTATCACCGGGCCCTCTCGGTAATGCATCATCATAATGAGCTCAATGTGATCAAAGTGTTTGATCACGGGATCATGCATTACGGTACGAGAAAAGTGACTTGCCGGTAACGAGATTGAACGAGGTATTGGGATACCGACGATCGAATCTCGGGCAAGTAAAATACCGATTGACAAAGGGAATCGTATACGGGATTAATTGAATCCTTGACATCGTGGTTCATCCGATGAGATCATCGTGGAGCATGTGGGAGCCAACATGGGTATCCAGATCCCGCTGTTGGTTATTGCCCGAGAGCCGTCTCGGTCATGTCTGCATGTCTCCCGAACCCGTAGGGTCTACACACTTAAGGTTCGATGACGCTAGGGTTGTAGGAATATGTATGTGCAGTAACCCGAATGTTGTTCGGAGTCCCGGATGAGATCCTGGACGTCACGAGGAGTTCCGAAATGGTCCGGAGGTAAAGAATTATATATAGGAAGTGCTATTTCGGCCATCGGGACAAGTTTCGGTGTTATCGGTATTGTACCGGGACCACCGGAGGGGTCCCGGGGGTCCACCAGGTGGGGCCACCTGCCTCGGGGGCCACATGGGCCTTAGGGGGTGCGCCTTGGCCCACTTGGGCCAAGGGTAACCAGCCCCAAGGGGCCCATGCGCCTAGGGTTTCAATGGGAAGGAGTCCCACAAGGGGAAGGCACCTCCTAGGTGCCTTGGGGGGGGGAGGGAAACCTCCCCTTGGCCGCCGCCCCAAGGAGATTGGATCTCCTAGGGCCGGCGCCCCCCCTTGGCACTCTTATATAAAGGGGAGAGGGGAGGGGGCAGCCGGACCCCTGGTCATTGGCGCCTCCCTCTCCCTCTCCAACACCTCCTCCTCCTCCGTAAGTGCACGGCGAAGCCCTGCCGGAGTACTGCAGTTCCACCATCACCACGCCGTCATGCTGCTGCTGGAGCCTTCTTCCCCAACCTCTCCTTTGCCTTGCTGGATCAAGAAGGAGGAGACGTCACGCTTTCCGTACGTGTGTTGAACGCGGAGGTGCCGTCCGTTCGGCACTAGATCATCGGTGAATTGGATCACGGCGAGTACGACTACCTCATCCACGTTCACTTGAACGCTTCCGTTGCGATCTACAAAGTGGTATGTAGATGCTATCTAATCTGAATACTCGTTGCTAGATGAACTCATAGATGGATCTTGGTGAAACCGTAGGAAAAATTTTAATTTTCTGCAACGTTCCCCAACAGTGGCATCATGAGCTAGGTCTATGCGTAGTTCTTCTTGCGCGAGTAGAACACAATTTGTTGTGGGCGTAGATGTTGTCAACTCTTCTTGCCGCTACTAGTCTTATCTTGCTTCAGCGGTATTGTGGGATGAAGCGGCCCGGACCAACCTTACACGTACGCTTACGTGAGACCGGTTCCACCGACTAACATGCACTAGTTGCATAAGGTGGCTGGCGGGTGTCTGTCTCTCCTACTTTAGTTGGAGCGGATTCGATGAAAAGGGTCCTTATGAAGGGTAAATAGAAGTTGACAAATCACGTTGTGGTTTTACGTAGGTAAGAAAACGTTCTTGCTAGAACCCTAATTCAGCCACGTAAAACTTGCAACAACAATTAGAGGACGTCTAACTTGTTTTTGCAGCAAGTGCTTTGTGATATGATATGGCCAAAGTTGTGATGTATGATGAATGATCTATTTGTGATGTATGAGATGTTCATGCTATTGTAATAGGAATCACGACTTTCATGTCGAGGAGTATGACAACCGGCAGGAGCCATAGGAGTTGTCTTTATTTTTTGTATGACCTGCGTGTCATTGAGAAACGCCATGTAAATTACTTTACTTTATTGCTAAACGCGTTAGCCATAGTAGTAGAAGTAATAGTTGGCGAGCAACTTCATGGAGACACGATGATGAAGATCATGATGATGAAGATCATGGTGTCAAGCCGGTGACAAGATGATCATGGAGCCCCAAGATGAAGATCAAAGGAGCTATGTGATATTGGCCATATCATGTCACGTTTATTATTTGATTGCATGTGATGTTTATCATGTTTTGCATCTTGTTTACTTAGAACGACGGTAGTAAATAAGATGATCCCTCATAATAATTTCAAGAAAGTGTTCACCCTAACTATGCACCGTTGCGACAGTTCGTTGTTTCGAAGCACCACGTGATGATCGGGTGTGATAGATTCTAACGTTCACATACAACGGGTGTAAGACAGATTTACACACGCAAAACACTTAGGTTGACTTGACGAGCCTAGCATGTATAGACATGGCCTCGGAACACAGAAGACCTAAAGGTCGAGCATGAGTCGTATAGAAGATACGATCAACATGAAGATGTTCACCGATGTTGACTAGTCCGTCTCACGTGATGATCGGACACGGCCTAGTTGACTCGGATCATGTAATACTTAGATGACTGGAAGAGGGATGTCTATCTAAGTGGGAGTTCATTAAATAATTTGATTAAATGAACTTTATTATCATGAACTTAGTCTAAATATTTACAATATGTCTTGTAGATCAAATGGCCAACGTAGTCCTCAACTTCAACGCGTTCCTAGAGAAAACCAAACTGAAAGACGACGGTAGCAACTATACGGACTGGGTCCGGAACCTGAGGATCATCCTCATAGCTGCCAAGAAAGATTATGTCCTAAGAGCACCGCTGGGTGACGCACCTATTCTCCCTGCAGAACAAGACGTTATGAACGCTTGGCACTCACGCTGCGATGATTACTCCCTCGTTCAGTGCGGCATGCTTTACAGCTTAGAGCCGGGGCTCCAAAAGCGTTTTGAGAGACATGGAGCATATGATATGTTCGAAGAGCTGAAAATGGTTTTCCAAGCTCATGCCCGGGTCGAGAGATATGAAGTCTCCGACAAATTCTTTAGCTGTAAGATGGAGGAAAATGGCTCTGTCAGTGAACACATACTCAAAATGTCTGGGTTGCACAACCGCTTGACTCAACTGGAAGTTAATCTCCCGGATGAAGCGGTCATTGACAGAATCCTCCAGTCGCTTCCACCTAGCTACAAGAGCTTTGTGATGAACTACAATATGCAGGGGATGGTAAAGACCATTCCTGAGGTATATGCTATGCTGAAATCAGCAGAGGTAGAAATCAAGAAGGAGCATCAAGTGTTGATGGTGAATAAAACCACTAAGTTCAAGAAGGGCAAGGGTAAAAAGAACTTCAAGAAGGACGGCAAGGAAGTTGCCGCGCCCGGTAAGCAAGTTGCCGGGAAGAAGCCAAAGAATGGACCCAAGCCTGAGACTGAGTGTTTTTACTGCAAGGGAAGTGGTCACTGGAAGCGGAACTGCCCCAAATACTTAGCGGACAAGAAGGCCGGCAAAACCAAAGGTATATGTGATATACATGTAATTGATGTGTACCTTACCAGTACTCGTAGTAGCTCTTGGGTATTTGATACCGGTGCAGTTGCTCACATTTGTAACTCAAAGCAGGAGCTGCGGAATAAACGGAGACTGGCAAAGGACGAGGTGACGATGCGCGTCGGGAATGGTTCCAAGGTCGATGTGATCGCCGTCGGCACGCTGCCTCTACATTTACGTACGGGATTAGTTTTAAACCTCAATAATTGTTATTTAGTGCCAAGTTTGAGCATGAACATTGTATCTGGATCTCGCTTAATTCGAGATGGCTACTCATTTAAATCCGAGAATAATGGTTGTTCTATTTATATGAGAGATATTTTTTATGGTCATGCTCCAATGGTTGATGGTTTATTCTTAATGAATCTCGTACGTGATGATACACATATTCATAGTATGAATACCAAAAGAGTGAAAGATGATAACAATAGTCTCACATATTTGTGGCACTGCCGCCTTGGTCACATAGGTGTCAAACGCATGAAGAGGCTCCATGCAGATGGACTTTTAGAGTCTCTTGATTATGAATCATTTGACACGTGCGAACCATGCCTCATGGGTAAAATGACCAAGACTCCGTTCTCAGGAACAATGGAGCGAGCAACCAACTTATTGGAAATCATACATACCGATGTGTGCGGTCCAATGAGTGTTGAGGCTCGCGGAGGCTATCGTTATGTTCTCACCCTCACTGATGATTTGAGTAGATATGGGTATATCTACTTAATGAAACACAAGTCTGAGACCTTTGAAAAGTTCAAAGAATTTCAGAGTGAGGTTGAAAATCAACGTGATAGAAAGATCAAGTTTCTACGATCAGATCGTGGAGGAGAATACTTGAGTCATGAATTTGGCACACACTTAAGACAATGTGGAATAGTTTCACAACTCATGCCGCCTGGAACACCTCAGCGTAATGGTGTGTCCGAACATCGTAATCGCACTCTATTAGATATGGTGCGATCTATGATGTCTCTTACCGATTTACCGCTATCTTTTTGGGGCTATGCTTTAGAGACTGCCGCATTCACTTTAAATAGGGCTCCGTCGAAATCCGTTGAGACGACACCGTATGAATTATGGTTTGGGAAGAAACCTAAGCTGTCGTTTCTAAAAGTTTGGGGATGCGATGCTTATGTCAAGAAACTACAACCTGAAAAGCTCGAACCCAAATCGGAAAAAATGCGTCTTCATAGGATACCCGAAAGAAACTGTTGGGTATACCTTCTACCTCAGATCTGAAGGCAAGATCTTTGTTGCCAAGAATGGATCCTTTCTGGAGAAAGAGTTTCTCTCGAAAGAAATAAGTGGGAGGAAAGTAGAACTTGATGAAGTATTACCTCTTGAACCGGAAAATGGCGAAACTCAAGAAAACATTTCTGAGGTGCCTGCACCGACTAGAAAGGAAATTAATGATGATGATCAAGATGCTTCTAATCAAGTTCCTACTGAAATTTGAAGGTCCACAAGGACACGTTCCGCACCAGAGTGGTACGGCAACCCTGTCTTGGAAATCATGTTGTTAGACAACGGTGAACCTTCGAACTATGAGGAAGCAATGGCGGGCCCGGATTCCGACAAATGGCTGGACGCCATGAAATCCGAGATAGGATCCATGTATGAAAACGAAGTATGGACTTTGACTGACTTGACCGTTGAACGGCGAGCCATAGAAAATAAATGGATCTTTAAGAAGAAGACAGACGCGGATGGTAATGTGACCATCTATAAAGCTCGGCTTGTCGCTAAGGGTTATCGACAAGTTCAAGGGGTTGACTACGATGAGACTTTCTCACCGGTGGCGAAGCTGAAGTCCGTTCGAATCATGTTAGCAATTGCCGCATACTATGATTATGAGATATGGCAAATGGACGTCAAAACGGCATTCCTTAATGGTTTCCTTAAGGAAGAATTGTATATGATGCAGCCGGAAGGTTTTGTCGATCCTAAGAATGCTGACAAGGTGTGCAAGCTCCAACGCTCGATTTATGGGCTGGTGCAAGCATCTCGGAGTTGGAACATTCGCTTTGATGAGATGATCAAAGCGTTTGGGTTTACACAGACTTATGGAGAAGCCTGTGTTTACAAGAAAGTGAGTGGGAGCTCTGTAGCATTTCTCATATTATATGTAGACGACATACTTTTGATGGGAAATGATATAGAACTCTTGGACAGCATTAAGGCCTACTTGAATAAAAGTTTTTCAATGAAGGACCTTGGAGAAGCTGCTTATATATTAGGCATCAAGATCTATAGAGATAGATCGAGACGCCTCATAGGTCTTTCACAAAGCACATACCTTGATAAAATATTGAAGAAGTTCAATATGGATCAATCTAAGAAAGGGTTCTTACCTGTGTTACAAGGTGTGAAATTGAGCTCAGCTCAATGTCCGACCACGGCAGAAGATATAGAAGAGATGAGCGTCATCCCCTATGCCTCAGCCATAGGTTCTATTATGTATGCCATGCTGTGTACCAGACCTGATGTAAACCTTGCCGTAAGTTTGGTAGGAAGGTACCAAAGTAATCCCGGCAAGGAACACTGGACAGCGGTCAAGAATATCCTGAAGTACCTGAAAAGGACCAAGGAAATGTTTCTCATTTATGGAGGTGACGAAGAGCTCGTCGTAAAAGGTTACGTCGACGCTAGCTTCGACACAGATCTGGATGACTCTAAGTCACAAACCGGATACGTGTATATTTTGAATGGTGGGGCAGTAAGCTGGTGCAGTTGCAAGCAAAGCGTCGTGGCGGGATCTACATGTGAAGCGGAGTACATGGCAGCCTCGGAGGCAGCACATGAAGCAATTTGGGTGAAGGAGTTCATCACCAACCTCGGAGTCATACCCAATGCGTCGGGGCCAATCAAGCTCTTCTGTGACAACACTGGAGCTATTGCACTTGCAAAGGAGCCCAGGTTTCACAAGAAGACCAGGCACATCAAGCGTCGCTTCAACTCCATTCATGAAAATGTTCAAGATGGAGACATAGAAATTTGTAAAGTGCACACGGATCTGAATGTCGCAGATCCGTTGACTAAACCTCTCCCTAAGGCAAAACATGATCAGCACCAGAATTCTATGGGTGTTCAATTCATCACAATGTAACTAGCTTATTGACTCTAGTGCAAGTGGGAGACTGTTGGAAATATGCCCTAGAGGCAATAATAAAAGCATTATTATTATATTTCCTTATTCATGATAGTTGTCTTTATTCATGCTATAATTGTGTTAACCGGAAATCGTAATACATGTGTGAATAACAGACAACAAACATGTCCCTAGTAAGCCTCTAGTTGACTAGCTCGTTGATCGACAGATAGTCATGGTTTCCTGACTATGGACATTGGATGTCATCGATAACGGGATCACATCATTAGGAGAATGATGTGATGGACAAGACCCAATCCTAAACATAGCATAAGATCGCATAGTTCGTTTGCTAGAGTTATCCAATGTCAAGTATCCTTTCCTTAGACCATGAGATCGTGTAACTCCCGGATACCGTAGGAGTGCTTTGGGTGTGCCAAACGTCACAACGTAACTGGGTGACTATAAAGGTATGCTACGGGTATCTCTGAAAGTGTCTGTTGGGTTGACAT
Source organism: Aegilops umbellulata (assembly GCA_032464435.1). NCBI lineage: Eukaryota > Viridiplantae > Streptophyta > Magnoliopsida > Poales > Poaceae > Aegilops > Aegilops umbellulata. The sequence goes on along the minus strand of CP136054.1, from coordinate 363,400,031 downwards.
GGATCGAGACTGGGATTTGTCACTCCGCTTGACGGAGAGGTATCACCGGGCCCTCTCGGTAATGCATCATCATAATGAGCTCAATGTGATCAAAGTGTTTGATCACGGGATCATGCATTACGGTACGAGAAAAGTGACTTGCCGGTAACGAGATTGAACGAGGTATTGGGATACCGACGATCGAATCTCGGGCAAGTAAAATACCGATTGACAAAGGGAATCGTATACGGGATTAATTGAATCCTTGACATCGTGGTTCATCCGATGAGATCATCGTGGAGCATGTGGGAGCCAACATGGGTATCCAGATCCCGCTGTTGGTTATTGCCCGAGAGCCGTCTCGGTCATGTCTGCATGTCTCCCGAACCCGTAGGGTCTACACACTTAAGGTTCGATGACGCTAGGGTTGTAGGAATATGTATGTGCAGTAACCCGAATGTTGTTCGGAGTCCCGGATGAGATCCTGGACGTCACGAGGAGTTCCGGAATGGTCCGGAGGTAAAGAATTATATATAGGAAGTGCTATTTCGGCCATCGGGACAAGTTTCGGTGTTATCGGTATTGTACCGGGACCACCGGAGGGGTCCCGGGGGTCCACCAGGTGGGGCCACCTGCCTCGGGGGTCACATGGGCCTTAGGGGGTGCGCCTTGGCCCACTTGGGCCAAGGGGAACCAGCCCCAAGGGGCCCATGCGCCTAGGGTTTCAATGGGAAGGAGTCCCACAAGGGGAAGGCACCTCCTAGGTGCCTTGGGGGGGAGGGAAACCTCCCCTTGGCCGCCGCCCCAAGGAGATTGGATCTCCTAGGGCCGGCGCCCCCCCTTGGCACTCTTATATAAAGGGGAGAGGGGAGGGGGCAGCCGGACCCCTGGTCATTAGCGCCTCCCTCTCCCTCTCCAACACCTCCTCCTCCTCCGTAAGTGCACGGCGAAGCCCTGCTGGAGTACTGCAGTTCCACCATCACCACGCTGTCGTGCTGCTGCTGGAGCCTTCTTCCCCAACCTCTCCTTTGCCTTGCTGGATCAAGAAGGAGGAGACGTCACGCTTTCCGTACGTGTGTTGAACGCGGAGGTGCCGTCCGTTCGGCACTAGATCATCGGTGAATTGGATCACGGCGAGTACGACTACCTCATCCACGTTCACTTGAACGCTTCCGTTGCGATCTACAAAGTGGTATGTAGATGCTATCTAATCTGAATACTCGTTGCTAGATGAACTCATAGATGGATCTTGGTGAAACCGTAGGAAAAATTTTAATTTTCTGCAACGTTCCCCAACACCGCTACCTACCTGGAAAGAACGAATTTGGAGCCCCAGCTCAAGTGATGATTTCCCCAAAAGATGAGGATCCAACCCTCAAGTACCAGATCCGCTTCATCAATGCAGGATACTACCTTCTATGCCACCTTACCGAAGCATTCCTTAAGGCTCGCCAAGACCTCCCTTCACTTCTACACCTCCACTGCCTCGAGAAGAAGAAGGTGGCCGAGCGAGGACAACAAATCACTGCCTTACAAGCCCACATTGCCAATCAGGAGCAACAAATCGAGGAACTTCGGAAAAACCGCAACCAAACCCCACGCAGGAGGCATAGGAATGAATTTCCATATCCACCTCTTGGAAGATTGTCGTTGGGCCATCGACGACATAACCCAAGACTGGATAACAACCTTTTTGCTTCCGTCACTTGTCACGGGTGTGGTGAACTTGGGCACATTAAAAGAATGTGTCCCAACAAGCAGCCGACTATCGCATACCCTTTGGCACCACAAGGGGAACCCAGAAACTGAAGACTGAGCGCCCTTCTCTCCGAGCAAGCACGACTACCGAGTCCGAGGACCCCTAGGGTAGGATGAGTCGTGTACCCCCATATGCGTAGTCGAGTCCGTGAGATGGTTCGAATGGAACCACGTTTTGTGTTGCTTATTTTTACTTGTTTGTGTTTTGATATAAGTCGCACATTTGCCCTAGGCAGCTTGTACGCGACTATATCACCTATCTTATCTTAATGAATGTGCGTGGCCTTAACGACACTTGTTTTCTTGAACTTGCACTATAGAACCCCCTTTAGGTATTCCCCTCCTCTATGCTACTTTTCCCTATCATCTCTCTCCTCAACTGAAGGCCAGCAAGACAAGATACACCAAGGATTCTACCTCGGCGACCAACTAGCACTGAAGACTTTTGCTGCCGCCTCCTCGATCAAATACAACCCCATAGAGTTATGTTTACCCCTCATGACTGTAACTCCATCCCTAGACCTTTCGAGACTTCATGAGATGACCCATATCGAATCCTTAACCATGTGCTTAACCCACAGAATTGCAAGAGAACCAATTAAGCATCCGTAACCTCGGTCAACATTGGGTTCACTATGGAACTACTGGACGTAGGGAGTGAGCACATTATCATCCTAATGTAGCACCAGAACTGATGATGCCATAAGGAAGACCAGTTTGAGGATATAGGAATAGAGGACCAATGACTTGATGAGTTTATATCAATGACTTTGAGGAATCATCTGAGACTATTTGGGGGATTATGAGGCTTTCATGTTGGTAGATGAACGTGGCTGGATCATGATTATAGAGTAGCATAGATTTCTTTACCCCTGGATAAATTGGATTTAGTGGTACAACTAAGACCGCAAGCTGAATTATTGGAAGTATAAGGATTTGACTTAGCCAGGGGATATTGATAGAAGATAGTTGGCATTACGATAATGACTTGGGGAGACATATATAAATCCTCGTTGGACATGAGATTTGGATTTAAGTAGGTAATTCTAGTTGAGTATAGATGATGAGTGAGTCTACATGGTTCGAAGTAAATTGGATTTAGACTGATGATCTCGATCATGATACCATGTTTCTTGGAGGACAATAAACTAGGAGATTGGGTTAATTGTTGGAGTTGATTTAGGGATCTATATAAGCTTGACCTTGGAGTTACTTGACCCCGATAATGGGAAATTGGTGGACTAACTATAGTAAAGATAACCCTTTTCAAGTATATGAGGATTATAGGACATTAGAAGATCATGTGGAACACCATAAACATTGGATTTGTAGAATTAATGGATTGTGTAGCGATTGATGGAAGTTAATGGGCTGTTGGAGTTGATTCATAGGAAGGAAACAAGATCTTGGAGTGGCTTACGACGTGTTTCCTTAGGATAGAGGTGCTTTATCTTAGACCTTGGAAGAATAGGCTGAGCACTTGGATTGTCATGTTTTACTCCATCTTGGAAGCTTGTATACCCATGGATTTTTAGGGGTAGACATACATATGAGTTTGGGAATCGTAGACATATATGATTTTGTTAGACCTCCTCTCGGGAGCCATGAGGATATGAATCACATGAGTGATGATTGGAGTTGACCTATATGTAATGATGCTATCAGTGATATGATGTGATTTGTTTAAAGGACTAGATAGAACAATTGGTATCTCAGAAATTGTGCCCAAGGATAAGACGATAAACGTTCACTCGCACACTAGATCCTTGAAACCCTTAAACCCTACCAAGCTACAACATGGTCGAATCATAACTTTGGGTTTTGACTCTAGATCGAAAACACCTTGGCCCACACACAACCGTTACCACCACCAATGCCCCAGCCTACCTTATGTACCCCATGAACAGAAACTTCATGGAGTACTTGGTCATGTTGGTTGTCACTTTTACTTGGTGACCTACTCGTCTAACTGAAGATGGAAGAAGAATCATTCAGCTGGTTAAGGAACATCTGAAGATCGCCATGTCAAGGAGGAAGAACTATACCAACCACTACCGTCAAGAAGTGAACTTCCTCGTCGAAGACCGTGCGTATCTGCAAACCACTCCTCTCTAAGGAACCAAGCATTTCCATGACAAGGAAGCCCACACCAAGATTCATCGACCCTCTTCGAGATCACTCCAAGGTTCAACAACCCACTTTTGAGATCACTTCGAGACGAAGAATAGACGGCTACCAGCTAGAGTTACCACCTGAGTTACCCACTGTGCACAACGTTTTCCACGCGACACACCCCCGAAAGTGTTTCCAACTTCCTAACTAGCCCGATCCCTACCGGGGCATCAATCACCGAACCATTGACCCCCAGCCCAACCTGACCTAACGCGAGAGACCCCTTAGCAACCTGGATCAAGCAAGAACGTCATACACGAAGCCACACCATCAAGTACTTCAAGGTTCAATGGGGCACCACTCGGAAGTAGAAGCAGTATGAGGACGTGAACACTACGCCAGATCCAAGTTTCCGTATTCCTTTCCGCGCCTAGTCTGGGAATCTCGGGGACGATATTCATGTAAGGGGGGTAGGTCTGTCACACCCTGATTTTCATGCCACAACACTTAAGCTAATAAATCATGATAAAGGGTGGTTTGACAAAAACTTTTGCATTATTTGGCTTTTATTTGGAGTTGGTTTTCTCTCTGTGTTTTTTTAAGTGCTCTTTAACGTCAACACAACTCCACCTTCTAAACATCATCTCCTTGCTCCAAACTCTTGAACCAATGATCATGCCATGTGTATAGGAGATAAAAATAATTTCTTACAAAAATAATTTGGCCAAATAGTATTTTCAAAAATTAGTTTTCCAAAAATCCCTGAATTGAGGTTTGTACTGCAGGTACTTAATTCAGGGCAGTAAAAATCTTTGCCAAAATATGTTTGACTCCTACTAGATATAGGATACCCAGAAACCACAAAAATATAATTTTAAAATTTATTTTCCTATTTTATTTAAAGGCTTTTTCTTAAGGCAAGAAATGGTCTTAAATAGGTTAAAATTATTTTAAAGCTTGGAAAATATTTGAGAAAAATCAGGGAAACTCAGTGGACATATATTTTCCATATATATGAGTTTCAACACATGGTCATGATCAAAATATTGGACAAAACCTCCCAAAACCATTTCTGCCCATTTCAAGGATTTCAAATATTTCTACAAAAAATATTTTCATCAAAATCCAAGGAAAATCCAGAAAGTCACAAATGCATATTGTTATCGCCATGCAAAGACTCATGTCAATTAAGGTCGTTTTGGTTCACCAAAATGCCCCAAAACCCTCTCTGACCAGAATCAAATTTGAACAAGTTTGTACTACCAACTTTCTCTCCTTGACCCCAAATTTTGTGAGCATGTTCACATGACCAAATGAGGCCACTACACCAAGTGGTGCATCAAGGGGAAGTGATTTGCTAAACTAGATCTACACAAGTTCATTTCTGCTAATTTCTAGGGTTTACAAAAGTTGCATTGGCAACTTTGCCCAAATAACCTCCAAATTGGTGGAAGGCCCTAATTATATGTGTCATTTCACCCTGTGGAGTCTCATGGCAATTGGAAATCTTTCTCTTACCCAAACCATTATCAAACACCTTCTGCCACTTTTCAAAAATCACCATTTTGACCACTAACACTATTCTCCTTGAGCTCAACTTTTTACCACAGCTCCTCCTAGTCCTCTCCTACCTCCAGTAACTCTTCCCTGGCCTCAGCTCAATGATTGAAGGGTAAAATACCCCCATTTACCTCCTTGGACATCCCCTCTCTCCCTCTTCTTCTACCTCTATCCTCTCCTACTGGCTCCCCAGGGCATCCAAGGCCACAGCCCACTTCTTTACTTCCCCCTAGAGCTACCAGACACCTTTGGACGCGCCCACAATGCATAAAGAATGGCTATGCCAGCCATTTGCACGCTCTGGAGTGCACTACAGTGCGCTCCCACACTGTAGCCGCCCCCTTCCAACCACCTCCGGTCACCTCGGACCTTCTCAGCGCGCCCGACGATGCGCCTTGACGTCTGCGACACGGCACGCCTCTGTCCCCCTCCTCTCTCCTCCTCTCTCGCCCCTGCTCGCACGTGCGCTGGCCGCCCGAGCGCGCCAATGGCGTGGCTCACACGCGCGGCGTCTCTTACCCCTCCCCGCTCTCTCCCTTAGCTCCCCTCGGCGTAGTCCATGCCCAGCAACACCGAAGAAACGGCGCCAGCTCCTCCTGAGCCCTGTGGCGACGAGCAGGAGCTCGCCGGTGCATGGGTCCACGGTACCCCGTCGTTCGCCTATATAAGGGCCTCCCCGAGCCCTCCTCTCCTCACCACCCGCTCTCTCACTCCCCTAATCATCCCCCTGCACCCCCAGTTCGTCTCCAGGAGCACCCGAGCTCGAGATCGGGCTCGAGCTCCGTCGCTTCGGCTCGCCGGAGTTTGCGAGGTACAGGCCTTCCCCGCTCCTCCTCTGCCCCGATCTGAAACCGCCTCCTCCCACTGATCATTTCCCCTCTCTCCCCCGCCTCGTTTGTAGTCGGAGTCGACCGGAACGACCACCACCCGAAGCTCCTCCGCCGCAAGACCTCGTCGCCGCCGAACTAGGCCACCCCGGCGACTTCAACCACCTCCACCTGAACGGCGACTCTGCACTGAGTCCAACGGTGCCATCATCTCACCCCGCTGTGCCCTGCTTCGCCGCCGGTGAGCACGCCGGCCCTCTGGTCGCGAGGTCCGAGATGACAGGCGGGCCCGGCCTGTCATCCTCACCTCTCTCTCGCCCCCTCTCTCTCCCACTGGCAGCTGGGCCCCGCCCGTCAGGTTCAAACCTGGCGCGCGTGCGCGCGTCGGCTCGGCTGGGCCGCTGCCCTGCGGCTGTTCCAGCCCAGCAGGCACAGTGCCCCTTCCCCTTTTTCTTTTTCTGTCACTTTTCCAAAAATTCCACAGGATAAAATATATGTCCAAATAAATTAATTCCAACCCCTAAATTCCTAAAGTATTGCAACCTATTTAATGGTGCAACTTTCATTCAAATCCAACAACCTTTTCTTCACTGTAAATATTTAAATGTGATTTTAAGCATTTAAATATACCTTTGTAAATCCATTTCTCCTATTCTGCTACTCCAAATCCAAAACTAGGAATTCTCCCCTTCTTAGTTTTCACCCTAGTATTTAACAAAAATGAGTTGACATTTTTCTGAGCACCTTGGTTTTTCTGTTTTATTATTACCTTATTTTTCTCGTTATTATTTGTGACGATAGATTGCGTTGCCGACAAAGGAGTTGGACCAGAAGACTTTGAAGACCCAGAAGACTTTGCTGAGCGAGGCAAGCAGCCCTTTGACCATGTCTATGAAACCCTTTTTATGCATGTCATATAACACTTTATTAGTGTTGCATCGGAATCATGATGAGATGGTAACCACTTTGATGGGTTGCCTCTATTATTTCCTCGTTGATACTTGCATTGTGCCTGACCCTACCTCCTTATGAGGGTTATGCCGGTGGGAGTAGATAGGATGCTAAAGTAGTGCTACGCAAAAAGGGACGGGAATATGCATGGTGATGGAGACATAGTATTTTCAAAAGACTTTTCGAAAACCCCATCGGGTCACACTTATGCCCGGGGGAGATGATGAGTTGGGTAGCCACTTCGAAGTGGTGTACCGAGGCAAGTGTGTATTGTTTTCAAAACGGATTGGTTTAAGTTGCGACCGTTATTCCAACCTTACATGCGCAACCACTCTACCCTTATATGGGAAAGGGCATTATTGATTACCTAAGCCGATACTAGCTTGGAGCCCGCATTACTAGTGACGGGGGAGAGTTGGTGCTCTCTCTCGGGATGGGGTCGTGCCAGGTAGGGCGGCCAAGAACATTTTTATGGGGCACCGGACACACCGTTGGTACCCCGTGCCAGTGGTATGTGATGAATATGGGAGCGAGGCTCCATAATTTTAAATTGTGAAATGTTGGGCATGGGGGTTACTACCAATCGAGTGGACTCCATGTTAGTGTCGTCTAGGGAAAGATAGTGATCGGGTGCTTACCCCGGGTACTTGAGGTACCGCGGGTCGTGGATGACACGGAAGTTCCTCAGATCTTGTGGGTAAAGTGTGCAACCTCTGCAGAGTGTAAAACTATTCGAATAGCCGTGTCCACGGCCAAGGACAGTTGGGTAACCGCTCTTGGGCTACGTCCACTTGTTTACAAACCAGTGTGTGTGGGAAGTACCTCTTGGGTCAAGTCAAAGGACTTGACATGAATGAGTTGGGTTGGAGCCCACTCTATTTATGTTGATATCTGTAACCTGTCCTCATGGTTACTTGAATTCTCCTGATGCATGTCTTACAAGTTGTTGAGCATGTCATTGCACTCAAAACTAGCTTTCTGCAAACAATTACCTATATCATGCATTGTTGTATCTTGAACCAAAACATGGGTTGCTTGCGAGTACATTCAAAGTACTCATTGGCTTGCCACTGGTTATTTAATTGGCCAGGCATGAAATAACATGATATGAAGAAGAATACTTCGGTGACGAACATGCGAGCTAGGACGCTTCCCAGTCAGAATGCCTGTAGGGTTATGGCAGATGGCATGGGTTCTACTTATCAACGAAGATTTCCGCTGCTTAAGTTTATTTGGTATTCAGCCCTTGTGGCTTTATCTATGTAAGACTTGACCATAATGGTCATAATTTGTGTAAGACGGTATGTATGGATGTAAGACTCTTGTTATTCAGCTTCTGTGTGTTCAGTGAGCATTGATCTCTGGGATCACTGTACACGTGCATTCGGTGATCTCGACTTATGAGTCGGGGTCCCCACACAAGGGTTTGATAAAAAAAAGGGTAATAGGTTCTACGTCATCAACTACCTCCCAATACCCACAGGTTAATCACATCCTAATCATGCAGTGTTTGAGGATGGTAACTAATGCATAAAAATTGGGTAATATAGAGGTATGATCAATGTGTTACTTGCCTTGCCGACGATCCGTAAACCCTAGAGACTCGTAGTAGCACGCTTTGCACTCCGGAAATTCTATCGCAAACAAACAATAGCATATATAAGCACTCAAGCAAAGATGCAAGGGTAAAACTCAAATAAGAAGATCCAATCTGAAAGTTCAACTTAAGATATCCGATTTGCAAAAAGAAACAATCGAATCGGAGCTACGGAACTAAAACTACGGTCAAAAGAACTTCAAATTTAAATCTGCTTGAAACCAAATTTTAAATTGTCAAAACCATGTTCAACTTAATTAACCAGAAAGAGGGGCTCGAGACGAAGATTTTGGCGTTGGTTTCACTGGATTTAGACAAACGGTTAAAAGGTTGCGACGGTTTGAAGATCAGGAGCTAATCTGCGATAAAAATAATCGCGGATAGGTCCCTGGCCAAAAATAAACGGAAAAAGAAAAATCTATCGGACGAACGTCCGCTAACAAAGACGAATGGGAGAATTCATCCTTTAGAACGAACGAACGAACATTCGTAAAGTAACCTAAACCGAAGAAAACCGAGAAAACCAAACCGATCTGAATAAAATAAAAAACCAAACTAGGGTTTAATAAAAATCGGGCGGTTTTATACCTAAAACCAAAAAAACGGCGGCGAGAAAATCCGGCGGCGGCTCGGATCCTGCGGGCGGCGGCTCGGCCGCGCGGCAAGGCGAATGTGACGGCGCTGCGCGGGTGCGACGACGGTGGCTAGCACGGCGGCGGCTAGCGCGGGTGGCGGGGCTTCTAACGGCGGTGGCGGCTAAAGGTGGCGGCGGCGCAGCTCGGTGGGAGGATGCGGTGGGCCTCAGCCCTATTTAAAGGCCGGGGGGCGAGGCGGCTTGCGGAGGGGGCCGCTGGGAGGAGGAGTCCTCCCCGGACTCGGCTGCTGCGGCGTGCGCCGGCAGGACTCCCGCCCGGAGTCGGTCGGGGTGAGGGGGTGGGCTGCGGCGGTGGTGGCCTGGCTCGGCTGGGCCGTTGGCCCAGTCGGGCACGCGACTTTTTTTTAAATAAAATTCCTCCGAAGAAATATCCTAATTAAATATAAAAAAATTCTAAAAATGCCAAAAACAATTTTCACTGTCTAAATAAAATATTTAGAACGTAGTGAAAATTTTCTTGGATTAAAAATGCAATTTTGTAAAATGCATATTTTTTTAATTCAAATAAAATAGCAATAAAATCCAAATAAAATCATTTATTTGATTTTAATATTTTCCCCCAATATTTCTTTTATTTTGGAGAAGTCATATTATCTCCTCTCCTTTATCTTTTTATTGGAAATATTTAACGGAGAGAAAATAGTTAAAATCAAGTTGATCCTCTTTTCAATATTTGGGAAAAATTCAAATATGAAAATGAACGAAATCCCCAACTGTCTCTGTGGGTCCTTGAGTTGCTTAGAATTTCTAGGATCAAAACCAAAATGCAAATAAAATATGATATGCATATGATGACCTATGTATAACATTCCAAATTGAAAATTTGGGATGTTACAGTTATGGAGGTGATAAAGAGTTCGTTGTAAAGAGTTACGTCGATGCAAGCTTTGACACCGATCAGGATGACTCTAAGTCACAATCCAGATACATATTGAAAGTGGGAGTGTTGGGACCGTAGTAATTTCAAAACAATTCCTACGCACATGCAAGCTCATGGTGATGCATAGCAACGAAAGGGGAGACTGTCGTCCACGTACCCTCGTAGACCGTTAAGCGGAACCGTTATGACAACGCGGTTGATGTATTCGTACGTCTTCACGATCGACCGATCCTCAGTACTGAACGTACGGCACCTCCGCCTTCAGCACATGTTCAGCTCGCTGACGTCCCGCGAACTCACGATCCAGTATTGCTCGAGGGAGAGTTTCGTCAGCACGACGGCGTGGTGACGATGTTGATGAAGCTACCGTCGCAGAGCTTCGCCTAAGCACCGCTATGATATGACCGAGGAGAATTATGGTGGAGGGGGGCACCACACACGGCTAAAAGATCAATGATCAATTGTTGTGTCTCTGGGGTGCCCCTGCCCCCGTATATAAAGGAGCTAGGGGGAGGTGGCTGGCCAGGAGGAGGGCGCGCCAACGGGGGGAGTCCTACTCCCACCGGGAGTAGGACTCCTCCTTTCCTAGTAGGAGTAGGAGAAGGGCGAAGGGAAGGAGAGAGGAGGAAGGAAAGGGGGGCGCTGCCCCCCCTCCTTGTCCAATTCGGACTAGAGGGGCAGGAGGCGCGCGACCTGCCCTGGCCGCCCCTTCTCTTCTCCACTAAAGCCCATTAGGCCCAATATACTCCCCGTGGGGTTCCGGTAACCCCTGGTACTCCGATATATGTCTGAAACCTTTCCGGTGTCCAAACATAGTCATCCAATATATTGATCTTTACGTATCGATTATTCTGAGACTCCTCGTCATGTCCGTGATCATAACCGGGACTCCGAGCTACCTTCATTACATCAAAACACAAAAACTCATAATACCGATCGTCACAGAACTTTAAGTGTGCGGACCCTACGGGTTCGAGAACTATGTAGACATGACTGAGACATGTCTCCGGTTAATAACCAATAGCGGAACCTGGATGCTCATATTGGCTCCTACATATTCTACGAAGATCTTTATCGGTCAAACCGCATAAGAACATACGTTGTTCCCTTTGTCATCGGTATGTTACTTGCCCGAGATTCGATTGTCGGTATCTCAATACCTAGCTCAATCTCGTTACCGTCAAGTCTCTTTACTCGTTATGTAATGCATCATCGTGCAACTAACTCATTAGTCACATTGCTTGCAAGGCTTATAGTGACGTGCATTACCCACAGGGCCTAGAGATACCTCTCCGACAATCGAAGTGACAAATCGTAATCTCGATCTATGCCAACTCAACAAGTACCATCGGAGACACCTGTAGAGCACCTTTATAATCACCCAGTTACGTTGTGACGTTTGGTAGCACACAAAGTATTCCTCCAGTAATCGAGAGTTGCATAATCTCATAGTCATAGGAACATGTATAAGTCATGAAGAAAGCAATAGCAGTAAACTAAACGATCAAGTGCTAAGCTAACGGAATGGGTCAAGTCAATCACATCATTCTCCTAATGATGTGATCCCGTTAATCAACTGACAACTCATGTCTATGGCTAGGAAACTTAACCATCTTTGATCAACGAGCTAGTCAAGTAGAGGCATACTAGTGACACTATGTTTGTCTATGTATTCACACATGTATTATGTTTCCGGTTAATACAATTCTAGCATGAATAATAAACATTTATCATGATATGAGGAAATAAATAATAACTTTATTATTGCCTCTAGGGCATATTTCCTTCAGTCTCCCACTTGCACTATAGTCAATAATCTAGATTACACAGTAATCATTCTAACACCCATAGAGTTTTGGTGCTGATCATGTTTTGCTCGTGGAAGAGGCTTAGTCAATGGGTCTGCAACATTCAGATCCATATGTATCTTGCAAATATCTATGTCTCCCACCTAGAATTGATCCCGGATGGAATTGAAGCGTCTCTTGATGTGCTTGGTTCTCTTGTGAAATCTGGATACCATTGCCAAGGCAATTGCACCAGTATTGTCACAAAAGATTTTCATTGGTCCCGATGCACTAGGGTATGACACCTAGATCGGATATGAACTCCTTCATCCAGACTCCTTCATTTGTTGCTTCCGAATCAGCTATGTACTCTACTTCACACGTAGATCCCACCACAACGCTTTGTTTAGAACTGCACCAACTGACAGCTCCACCGTTCAATGTAAATACGTATCCGATTTGCGATCTAGAATCGTCCGGATCAGTGTCAAAGCTTGCATCGACGTAACCATTTACGACGAGCTCTTTGTCACCTCCATAAACGAGAAACATATCCTTAGTCCTTTTCAGGTATTTCAGGATGTTCTTGACAGCTGTCTAGTGATCCATTCCTGGATTACTTTGGTACCTCCCTGCTAAGCTAATAACAAGGCACACATCAGTTCAGGTACACAGCATTGCATACATGATAGAGCCTATGGCTGAAGCATAGGGAACAATTTTCATTTTCTGTCTATCTTCTGCAGTGGTCGGGCATTGAGTCTGACTCAACTTCACACCTTGTAACACAGGCAAGAACCCTTTCTTTGCTTGATCCATTTTGAACCTTTTCAAAACTTTGTCAAGGTATGTGCTTTGTGAAAGTCCAATCGAGCGTCTTGATCTATCTCTATAGATCTTGATGCCCAATATGTAAGCAGCTTCACCAAGGTCTTTCATTGATAAACTCTTATTCAAGTATCCTTTTATGCTATCAAAAATTCTATATCATTTCCAATCAGCAATATGTCATCCACATATAATATTAGAAATTCTACAGAGCTCCCACTCACTTTCTTGTAAATACATGCTTCTCCAAAAGTCTGTATAAATCCATATGCTTTGATCACACTATCAAAACGTTTATTCCAACTCCGAGAGGCTTGCACCAGTCCATAAATGGATCGCTGGAGCTTGCACACTTTGTTAGCTCCCTTTGGATCGACAAAACCTTCCAGTTGCAACATATACAACTCTTCTTCCAGAAATCCATTTAGGAATGCAGTTTTGACATCCATTTGCCAAATTTCATAATCATAAAATGCGGCAATTGTTAACATGATTCGGACACACTTAAGCATCACTACAGGTGAGAAAGTCTCATCGTAGTCAACTCCTTGAACTTGTCAAAAACCTTTTGCAACAACTCGAGCTTTGTAGACAGTAACATTACCGTCAGCGTCAGTCTTCTTCTTGAAGATCCATTTATTCTCTATGGCTTGCCGATCATTGGGCAAGTCAACCAAAGTCCATACTTTGTTCTCATACATGGATCCCATTTCAGATTTCATGGCCTCAAGACATTCTGCGGAATCTGGGCTCACCATCGCTTCTTCATAGTTCGTAGCTTCTCCTTGGTCAAGTAACATGACCTCCGGAATAGGATTACCATACCACTCTGGTGCGGCTCTTACTCTGGTTGACCTACGAGGTTTAGTAGTAACTTGATCTGAAGTTTCATGATCTACATCATTAGCTTCCTCACTAATTGGTGTAGGTGTCACAGGAACCGGTTTCTGTGATGAACTACTTTCCAATAAGGGAGCAGGTACAGTTACCTCATCAAGTTCTACTTTCCTCCCACTCACTTCTTTGAAGAGAAACTCCTTCTCTAGAAAGGATCCATTCTTAGCAACAAATGTTTTGCCTTCAGATTTGTGATAGAAGGTATACCCAACAGTTTCCTTTGGGTATCCTATGAAGACACATTTCTCCGATTTGGGTTCGAGCTTATCAGGTTGAAGCTTTTTCACATAAGCATCACAGCCCCAAACTTTAAGAAACGACAACTTTGGTTTCTTGCCAAACCACAGTTCATAAGGCGTCATCTCTACGGATTTCGATGGTGTCCTATTTAATGTGAATGCAGCCGTCTCTAAAGCATAACCCCAGAACGATAGTGGTAAATCAGTAAGAGACATCATAGATCGCACCATATCTAGTAGAGTATGATTACGACGTTCGAACACACCATTACGTTGTGGTGTTCCGGGTGGCATGAGTTGTGAAACTATTCCGCATTGTTTCAAATGTAGACCAAACTCGTAACTCAAATATTCTCCTCCAAGATCAGATCGTAGAAACTTTAATTTCTTGTTACGACGATTTTCCACTTCACTCTGAAATTCTATGAACTTTTCAAATGTTTCAGACTTATGTTTCATTAAGTAGATATACCCATATCTGTTCAAATCATCTGTGAAGGTGAGAAAATAATGATACTTGCCACGAGCCTCAATATTCATCGGACCACATACATCAGTATGTATGATTTCCAACAAATCTGTTGCTCGCTCCATTGTTCCGGAGAACGGCGTTCTAGTAATCTTGCCCATGAGGCATGGTTCGCAAGTACCAAGTGATTCATAATCAAGTGATTCCAAAAGTCCATCAGTATGGAGTTTCTTCATGCGCTTTACACCAATATGACCCAAATGGCAGTGCCATAAATAAGTTGCACTATCATTATCAACTCTGCATCTTTTGGCTTCAACATTATGAATATGTGTATCACTACTTTCAACACAAATAGACCACTCTTTAAGGGTGCATGACCATAAAAGATATTACTCATATAAATAGAACAACCATTATTCTCAGATTTAAATGAATAACCGTCTCGCATCAAACAAGATCCAGATATAATGTTCATGCTTAACGCTGGCACCAAATAACAATTATTTAGGTCTAAAACTAATCCCGAAGGTAGATGTAGAGGTAGCGTGCTGACGGCGATCACATCGACTTTGGAACCATTTCCCACGTGCATCGTCACCTCGTCCTTAGCCTATCTTCTCTCAATCCGTAGTCCCTATTTCGAGTTGCGAATATTAGCAACAGAACCAGTATCAAATACCCAGGTGCTACTGCGAGCTCTAGTAAGGTACACATCAATAACATGTATATCACATATACCTTTGTTCACCTTGCCATCCTTCTTATCCGCCAAATACTTGGGGTAGTTCCGCTTCCAGTGACCAGTCTGTTTGCAGTAGAAGCACTCACGCTCAGGTCCAGACTTGGGTTTCTTCTCTTGAGCAGCAACTTGTTTGCCATTCTTCTTGAAGTTCCCCTTCTTCTTCCCTTTACCCTTTTTCTTGAAACTAGTGGTCTTGTTGACCATCAACACTTGATGCTCCTTCTTGATTTCTACCTCCGTAGCCTTTAGCATTACGAAGAGCTCGGGAATTGTCTTATCCATCCCTTGCATATTATAGTTCATCACTAAGTTCTTGTAGCTTGGTGGCAGTGATTGAAGAATTCTGTCAATGACACTATCATCCGGAAGATTAACTCCCAGTTGAATGAAGTGATTGTTATACCCAGACATTTTGAGTATATGTTCACTGACATAACTATTCTCCTCCATTTTGCAGCTGTAGAACTTATTGGAGACTTCATATCTCTCAATCTAGGCATTTGCTTGAAATATTAACTTCAACTCCTGGAACATCTCATATGCTCCATGACGTTCAAAACATCGTTGAAGTCCCGGTTCTAAGCCGTAAAGCATGGCACACTGAACTATCGAGTAGTCATCAGCTTTGCTCTGCCAAACGTTCTTAACATCGTCAGTTGCATCTGCAGCAGGCCTGGCACCCAGTGATGCTTCCAGGACGTAATTCTTCTGTGCGGCAATGAGGATAATCCTCAAGTTACGGGCCCAGTCCGTGTAATTGCTACCATCATCTTTCAACTTTGTTGTCTCAAGGAACGCATTAAAATTCAACGAAACAACAGCACGGGCCATCTATCTACAACAACATAGACAAGCAAAATACTATCAGGTACTAAGTTCATGATAAATTTAAGTTCAATTAATCATATTACTTAAGAACTCTGACTTAGATAGACATCCCTCTAATCATCTAAGTGATCACGTGATCCATATCAATTAAACCATAACCGATCATCAAATGAAATGAAGTAGTTTTCAATGGTGAACGTCACTATGTTGATCATATCTACTATATGATTCACGCTCGACCTTTCGGTCTCAGTGTTTCGAGGCCATATCTTCATATGCTAGGCTCGTCAAGTTTAACCCGAGTATTCTGCGTGTGTAAAACTGTCTTACACCCGTTGTAGATGAACGTTGAGCTTATCACACCCGATCATCACGTGGTGCCTCGGCACGACGAACTTTGGCAACGGTGCATACTCAGGGAGAACATTTTTACCTTGAAATTTTAGTGAGATATCATCTTATAATGCTACCGTCAAACAAAGCATAATAAGATGCATAAAGGATAAACATCACATGCAATCAATATAAGTGATATGATATGGCCATCATCATCTTGTGCCTTTGATCTCCATCTCCAAAGCACCGTCATGATCACCATCGTCACCGGCGCGACACCTTGATCTCCATCGTAGCATCGTTGTCGTCTCGCCAACTATTGCTTCTACGACTATCGCTACCACTTAGTGATAAAGTAAAGCAATTACAGGGTGATTGCATTGCATACAATAAAGCGACAACCATATGGCTCCTGCCAGTTGCCGATAACTCCGTTACAAAACATGATCATCTCATACAATAAATATAGCACCATGTATTGACCATATCACATCACAACATGCCCTGCAAAAACAAGTTAGATGTCCTCTACTTTGTTGTTGCAAGTTTTACGTGGCTTCTACGGGCTGAGCAAGAACCGTTCGTACCTACGCATCAAACCACAATGATAGTTCGTCAAGTTAGTGTTGTTTTAACCTTTTCAAGGACCGGGCGTAGCCACACTCGGTTCAACTAAAGTTGGAGAAACTGACACCAGCCAGCCACCCGTGTGCAAAGCACGTCGGTAGAACCAGTCTCGCGTAAGCGTACGCGTAATCTCGGTCCGGGCCGCTTCATCCAACAATACCGCCGAACCAAAGTATGACATGCTAGTAAGTGGTATGACTTGTGTCTCCCACAACTCACTTGTGTTCTACTCATGCATATAACATCTACGCATAAACCTGGCTCGGATGCCACTGTTGGGGAACGTAGTAATTTCAAAAAAAATCCTACACACACGCAAGATCATGGTGATGCATAGCAACGAGAGGAGAGAGTGTCGTCCACGTACCCTCGTAGACCGTTAAGCAGAAGCGTTATGACAACGCGGTTGATGTAGTCGTACGTCTTCACGGTCGACCGATCCTCAGTACTGAACGTACGGCACCTCCACGTTGAGCTCGGTGACGTCCCGCGAACTCACGATCCAGTAGAGCTCGAGGGAGAGTTCCGTCAGCACGACAGCGTGGTGACGATGTTGATGAAGCTACTGTCACAGGGCTTCGCCTAAGCACCACTACGATATGACCGAGGTGGATTATGGTGGAGGGGGCACCGCACACGGCTAAAAGATCAATGATCAATTTTTGTGTCTCTGGGGTGCCCCCTGCCCCCATATATAAAGGAGCCAGGGGGAGGCGGCCGGCTAGGAGGAGGGCGCGCCAAGGGGGGAGTCCTACTCCCACCGGGAGTGGGACTCCTCCTTTCCTAGTAGGAGTACGAGAAGGGGGAAGGGAAGGAGAGAGGAAGAAGGAAAGGGGGCGTCGCCCCCTCCTTGTCCAATTCGTACTAGAGGGGGAGGGAGTCTGCGACCTACCCTGGCCGCCCCTCCTCTTCTCCACTAAAGCCCATTAGGCCCAATATACTCCCCGGGGGGTTCCGTAACCCCCTGGTACTCCGGTATATGTCCGAAACCTCCCGAAACCTTTCCGTGTCCGAACATAGTTGTCCAATATATCGATCTTTACATCTCGACCATTTCGAGACTCCTCGTCATGTCCGTGATCATATCCGGGACTCCGAACTACCTCCGGTACATCAAAACACAAAAACTCATAATACCGATCGTCACAGAACTTTAAGCGGCCGGACCCTACGGGTTCTAGAACTATGTCAATGTCCATGATCGAGACATGTCTCCGGTCAATAACCAATAGCGGAACCTGGATGCTCTTATTGGCTCCTACATATTCTATGAAGATCTTTATCGGTCAAACCGCATAACAACATACGTTGTTCCCTTTGTCATCGATATGTTACTTGCCCGAGATTTGATCATCGGTATCTCAATACCTAGCTCAATATCGTTACCGGCAAGTCTCTTTAATCGTTACGTAATGCATCATCCCGCAACTAACTCATTAGTCACATTGCTTGCAAGGCCTATAGTGATGTGCATTACCGAGAGGGCCCAGAGATACCTCTCCGACAATCGGAGTGACAAATCCTACTCTCGATCTATGCCAACTCAACAAGTACCATTGGAGACACCTATAGAGCACCTTTATAATCACCCAGTTACGTTGTGACGTTTGGTAGCACACAAAGTGTTCCTCCAGTAATCGGGAGTTGCATAATCTCATAGTCATAGGAACATGTATAAGTCATGAAGAAAGCAATAGTAGTAAACTAAACAATCAAGTGTTAAGCTAACGGAATGGGTCAAGTCAATCACATCATTCTCCTAATGATGTGATCCCGTTAATCAAATGACAACTCATGTCTATGGCTAGGAAACTTAACCATCTTTGATCAACGAGCTAGTCAAGTAGAGGCATACTAGTGACACTATGTTTGTCTATGTATTCACACATGTATTATGTTTCCGGTTAATACAATTCTAGCATGAATAATAAACATTTATCATGATATGAGGAAATAAATAATAACTTTATTATTTCCTCTAGGGCATATTTCCTTCAGGGAGCAATTAGCTAAAGTAGCTCCGTGGAGAGCATTGTAGACATAGAAATTTGCAAAATACATACGGATCTGAATTTGGCAGACCCGTTGACTAAACTTCTCTCACAAGCAAAACATGATCACACCTTAGTACTCTTTGGGTGTTAATCACATGGCGATGTGTAGGATCGGAAGTATGTCTAGAGGGGGGTGATTAGACTACTTGACCAAATAAAAATCTAGCCTTTTCCCAATTTTAGTTCTTGGCAGATTTTAGCAACTTAGCACAAGTCAAGCAATCAACCTACACATGCAATTCTAAGAGTATAGCAGCGGAATGTAAAACAATTGCATATGAAGGTAAAGGGATGAGTTTGAGGGAGCAAACGCAATATTGACACAGAGATTTTTTATCCGTGGTTCCGATAGGTGGTGCTATCGTACATCCACGTTGATGGAGACTTCAACCCACGAAGGGTAACGGTTGCGCGAGTCCACGGAGGGCTCCACCCACGAAGGGTCCACGAAGAAGAAACCTTGTCTATCCCACCATGGCCGCCGCCCACGAAGGACTTGCCTCACTAGGGTAGATCTTCATGAAGTAGGCGATCTCCTTGCCCTTACAAACTCCTTGGTTCAACTCCACAATCTTGTCGGAGGCTCCCAAGTAACACCTAGCTAATCTAGGAGACACCACTCTCCAAGAAGTAACAAATGGTGTGTTGATGATGAACTCCTTGCTCTTGTGCTTCAAATGATAGTCTCCCCAACACTCAACTCTCTCTCATAGGATTGGATTTGGTAGAAAGAAGATTTGAGTGGAAAGCAACTTGGGGAAAGCTAGAGATCAAGATTTATGTGGTTGGAATGGAATATCTTGACCTCAACACAAGTGTAGGTGGTTCTCTCTTAGAAAATATGTATTGGAAGTGTAGGCATGTTCTGATGTCTCTCTCCACGAATGAAGAGTGGGTGGAGGGGTATATATAGCCTCCACACAAAATCTAACTGTTAAACACAAATCACCAAACTCGGTGGGACCGAATCCTTAAACTCGGTCAGACCGATTTAGTTCAAAATGTGAATGTTAGGATTCTCGATGGGACCGACATGTCAACTCGATGGGACCAATGTCATTAGGGTTAGGGCATAACGTAATCTCGGTGAGACCGATTACACAAACTCGGTGAGACCGATTTTGGTAATAGCCAAACACAGAGTTGGTCAGGCAAACTCGGTGGGACCGATACGCTCATCTCGGTTGGACCGAAACGTTACGAAAAGGAAACAGAGAGTTTGCATTGCAATCTCGGTGGGACCGATCGCCCATCTCAGTTTGACCGAAACGTTATGAAGGAAAACATAGAGTTTGCAATCCCATCTCGGTGAGACCGAGATCCCTATCGGTGAGACCGAATTGATTAGGGTTTCTTGCAGTGGCTATGTCAACTGAACTCGGTGGCTCCGGATGGAAAGAATCGGTGGGGCCGCGGTGTACTTTTTGTTTTAGGACATATGTGGATATGAGAAAGTAGTGGAGGGTTTTGGAGCATATCACTAAGCATTTTGAGCAAGAATCTCATTAAGCAACACCTCATCCCTTCTTAATAGTATTGGCTTCTCCTATAGTCTCAATGTGATCTTGGCTAAAATAGAAAATGTAGAGTCTTGTGCTTTGAGCTTGAGCCAATCCTTTGTCCTTAGCATTTTGAAGGGTCCACTTTCTAATCCATGCCATGCCAATCATTGAGCTTTCCTGAAATATTTATCTTGGAATAACATTAGCTCAATGAGCTATATGTTGTTAGGAATTACCAAAACCACCCAGGGATAGTTGCACTTTCACGATGTGAACTAGATTACTGACTCTAGTAAACCCTTTGAGTGTTGGTCACATTGTGATGCGAACTTTGGGTGTTAATCACATGGTGATGTGAACTATTGGTGTTAAATCACATGGCGATGTGAACTAGATAATTGACTCTAGTGCAAGTGGGAGACTGAAGGAAATATGCACTAGAGGCAATAATAAAGTTGTTATTTATATTTCCTTATATCATGATAAATGTTTATTATTCATGCTAGAATTGTATTAACCGGAAACTTAGTACATGTGTGAATACATAGACAAACAGAGTGTCACTAGTATGCCTCTACTTGACTAGCTCATTAATCAAAGATGGTTAAGTTTCCTAACCATAGACATGAGTTGCCATTTGATTAACAGGATCACATCATTAGAGAATGATGTGATTGACAAGACCCATCCGTTAGCTTAGCACGATGATCGTATAGTATGTTGCTATTTCTTTCTTCATGACTTATACATGTTCCTATGACTATGAGATTATGCAACTCCCGAATACCGGAGGAACACTTAGTGTGCTATCAAACGTCACAACGTAATTGGGTGATTATAAAGATGCTCTACAGGTGTCTCCAAAGGTGTTTGTTGGTTGGCATAGATCGAGATTAGGATTTGTCACTCCAAGTATCGGAGAGGTATCCCTGGACCCTCTCGGTAATGCACATCACTATAAGCCTTGCAAGCAATGTGACTAATGATTTAGTTATGGGATGATGCATTGCGGAATGAGTAAAGAGACTTGCCGGTAACGAGACTGAACTAGGTATGATGATACCACGATCAAATCTTGGGCAAGTAACATAGCGATGACAAAGGGAACAACGTATGTTGTTATGCGGTTTGAGTGTTTGACCGATAAAGATCTTCGTAGAATATGTAGGAGCCAATATGAGCATCCAGGTTTCACTGTTGGTTATTGACCGAAGATGTGTCTCGGTCATGTCTACATAGTTCTCGAACCCGTAGGGTCCGCACGCTTAACGTTCGATGACGATTTATATTATGAGTTTATGTGATTTGATGAACGAAGGTTGTTCGGAGTCTCGGATGAGATCATGGGCATGACGAGGAGTCTCGAAATGGTCGAGACATAAAGATCGATATATTGGATGGTTATGTTTGGACATCGGAATGCTTCCGGGTGAGTTCGGGCATTTACCGGAGTACCGGGAGGTTAGCGGAACCCCCCGAGGAGTATATGGGCCTTATTGGGCCTTAGTGGGAGAGAGGAGGAGGCGGCCAAGGAGGGGGCGTCCCCCAATCCCAATCCGAATTGGGTGGGGGCCGGCCCCCCTTTCCTTCCTCCCTCTCTCCTCCTTCCTTCCTCTCCTACTCCAACTAGGGAAGGGGGGGAATCCTACTCCCGGTGGGAGTAGGACTCCCCTAGGGCACGCCATAGAGAGGGACGGCCCCTCCCCTCCTCCACTCCTTTATATAGGGGGGAGGGGGCACCCCATAGACACACAAGTTGATTGTTTAGCCGTGTGCGGTGCCCCCCTTCACAGATTTCCACCTTGGTCATATCGTTGTAGTGCTTAGGCGAAGCCTTGCGTCAGTAACTTCATCATCACCGTCATCACGCCGTCGTGCTGACGAAGCTCTCCCTCGACACTCAGCTGGATCTAGAGTTCATGGGACGTCACCGAGCTGAACGTGTGTAGATCGCGGAGGTGCCGTACTTTCGGTACTAGGATCGGTCGGATCGTGAAGACGTACGACTACATCAACCGCGTTGTCATAACGCTTACGCTCTCAGTCTACGAGGGTACGTGGACAACACTCTCCCCTCTCGTTGCTATGCATCACCTAGATGGATCTTGCGTGTGCGTAGGATTTTTTTTGAAATTACTGCGTTTCCCAACATTAGTGGAGATAGGAAAGAAGGGCCACGAGGTGGCGCGTGCCTCCCCCTGCCCAAACTGAATTGGACAAGGGGTGCCCCCCCCCCTTTCCTTCTCCTTCTCCCTCTCCCTCCTTTCCTTCTTTCCTACCCCGAAAAGGAAACGAAATCCTACTAGGACTTGGGAGTCCTAGTAGGACTCCCTACACTTGGCGCGCCCCTAGGAGGGTCGGCCTCTCTCCCTCCCTCCTTTATATACGTGGGCAGGGGGCACCCCAAAGGCACTCCAAGATTTGTCTTAGCCGTGTGCGGTTCCCCCTTCCACAGTTACACACCTCGGTCATATTGTCGTAGTGCTTAGGCGAAGCCCTGTGCCGGCAACTTCATCATCACCGTCGCCACGCCGTCGTGCTGACAGAACTCTCCCTCGTCCTCAACTGGATCAAGAGCTCGAGGGACGTCATCGTGATGAACGTGTGCTGAACACTGAGGTGTCGTATATTCGGTACTTGGATCGGTTGGATCGTGAAGACGTTCGACTACATCAATCGTGTTAGTAAATGCTTCCGCTTTCGGTCTACGAGGGTACGTGGACACACTCTCCCGTGTCGTTGCTATGCATCTCCTAGATAGATATTGCGTGATCATAGGAATTTTTTTGAATTACTACGTTCCCCAACACTTCACAAGTCAACTGTCACCATAATGGACGGCAAGCTACAAGTATGATTTCTTCGTGATGCTCCACTTGAACTTGCACAACAAAACCTTGATTTGATGTCATCCTTCATGCGTTGTATGTGATCCTCCTCTTGACGCAAGCCCATGGAAGGAAACCTAACCCCACATAGAACTCTCGCAAAGACCATGGGTTAGTACACAAAGCGCAATGGACAATGCTTACCAAACCGTGAGATCACTTTATCCCACTCGGTGTATCTTCTACGCTTTGTGTGATGATCAACTTGAATCACTCTCTATACTTAGTCTTGATCAACCTTGACTCTTTCCAACTCTCTTCATTTGGATGATGTCTTGAAGATAAACATGAATGGCACACAATCTTCTTCTTCAAGACATGCTTGCAATAAGATCAATACTCACATGACGAATCTTTGGATAATTCCTTAATAGCACCTTGGTCAACACATAAACTCCTTGAAACCAACACATGGACTTCAAGAAATGCCTATGGACAAATCCTTCAAATATAAATCAATGCAACCATTAGTCCATAGAGAATGTCATCAATTACCAAAACCACACATGGGGGCACCGCATGTCCTTTCACACTTCCTTGCAGCAATTATTAGTAGCACGGTAATATGATAATAGTGACCGCAACGCAATAGTAATAGTAACATCAGTAACAGCAAATTTGTATTAAAGCGTAGGCATGGAGTAATGATGGATATTCATATGAGATTCAATATGTAACTGTCATAATGTAGAGCGATGCACAATAGTTTCAATTCATCAATCATATATAAACATGTATTCTGTATATAGTCATACGTGCTTGCGGTAAGAATTTGCATAACATTTTTCATCCTACCCCTGTAGCAGTGGGTCCTAATGGAAACTAAAGGTAATTAAGATGCTCGTTTTAATAGAGAACCGGAACAAAGCATTAACACATATTGAATACATGAACTCATCAAGTTAAAATCACCCCCGTCGATATCCCAAGTCATGGTCACCTTGGGGTTCTAAGGTTCAAAACAATAACAGGCGCATACAACTTGCAGGTAAAATAAAAAACGTAAATATATTCATAAAAGCAACATGTTCAGATCTAAAATTATGACACTCGGGTCCTAGAGACAAGCATTAGGCATAGCAAAGTCATAGCAACATCAATCTCAAAACATACTGGATACTAGGGATCAAACCCTAACAAATTGATTACATATGAAATCTTATCCATCTCCATCTACCTCTAGTATGCCTGCAAGGGGATTACTCACATATGATTGTGAGCATCATGGAATTGTTGATGGAGAAGGGTTGGTGATGATGACAACGACGTCTCTCTCTCTCTCTCTCTCTCTCTCTCTCTCTCTCTCTCTCTCTCTCTCTCTCTCTCTCTCTCTCTCTCTCTCTCTCTCTCTCTCTCTCTCTCTCTCTCTCTCTCTCTCTCTCTCTCTCTCTCTCTCTCTCTCTCTCTCTCTCTCTCTCTCTCTCTCTCTCTCTCTCTCTCTCTCTCTCTCTCTCTCTCTCTCTCTCGCCATGAACAGACTCTAGATTAGGGCTGCTGACGAAGAACAGGAGGTGACAGCGGCTCCATATTGTAAAACACGATGAAACTTTCTATCTCATTTTTTTCTCGAAGGAAGTGAATATATTGCACTGGAATTAGGTCAGAGAATGTCCAAGGGGCCCACATGGCCAGGTGGCGCGACCTGGGGATGGCCGCTCCACCAACCCATATGGCCACCCCTGGCCTTTCTCTGGTGGATTCTGGTTCCGGTATTTTTCATTTATTTCAAAATAATTCTTCGTAAATTTTCATTAAATTCCTAGAATTTTTTATTTTTGCATAAACAAACAGCAAAGGTAGTTCTGCTGAAAATAGCGTCACCCGGATTAGTTTCACTCAAATCATGAAAATTACGAGAAAAAACAAGAGCAAAAGTGTTTGAAAAAGTAAATACAATGGAGACGTATCGCCACCACGTGTGTGTGCTAGACGCTCCCTCTAGATTTCATTTTTTTTCTGTATGCGTTTTCGGGATTTCAATGGGTTTTTTTTTTGGGTTTTCGATTTTCGCTTGGTTTTTCCTAGGTTTTGAATATTATTTTTGTGAATCACAAAGGTGCTTCTTGAAAAAAGAAAAAATGTGTGCTTCCACTAGAAGCATATATTTGCTCTGTGCTTGTCATAAAGAAAAGAAAATATGTGCTTTCATGAGAAGCACATATGGCTTTTCATGGAAGAACAAATTTGCTTTTGCGAGAAGCACAACTCAGGAAAAAAATATGCTTTCACAAGAAGCACAAATTTACTTCTTGTGGAAGCATAGACTTGCTTATGTGAAAAGTATGCTTATAAGGGGAAAATATGTGCTTTCACAAGAAGCACATGTTTGCTTCTTGTGGACGCACATACTTGCTTCCCTGAGAAGTATGCTAAGTGAAAATTTTACGCTTCCACAAGAAGCAAAGTTGTGCTTCTTGAAAAAGGAAAAAAAGTGAACGCTGCTACCATTTTTTCAGGCTTCAGATTTTTTTCTTCATTTTTTAAGTACTCATATTTTTGGTGGACGGTTTATTCGGTTTCTTTTTTGTATTCATATATTTTAGTGTTTCTTTGTTTTTTGTTTTTTCATGAAAAAGTTCATCGCAGCCTATTAACATGTGTTCCAATTTCAAAGTCTTGACCTGATAAATCCAACGGTAAAACAGTTTGGGATTTGGACCACGGTTCAAGAGGTCAAATGTTTTGAATAAACAAATCTACAAAGAAAACTCTCAGGTTGCAATGGTTGGTGCACATGCAGTGCCTCACTTGTCAGCCTAGAAGGTGGGAGTGACCTTTGCAAGGGGTAACTCTTAACCAGTGATTTTGTTATTTGTTTGTTTTGATTTTTTTTTTTAGAAAGTAAGCTGTTGTTATCAGTGAAGGGCCGCTTCTAACAAAAGGAAAGGAAGGCCTTAAACCCACCAAGTTGGCGTTGTGGGCCATACGTGTAGTGGTCCATACAATAGCCCCCCACGGGGGACAGCGACTGAACAGGACTCCGATTCCTGGTTCTTCCCGAACGCGATTAAAATTTGAAGTGCAATACAATAGGCAAGCAAGTAGTCGAGTAGGAATTTCGTTAGGCGCATAGTATAGCAGATATAAATGCATCTGCACTCTTCGTGGAAGAGGAGTTTCCAAGGCACCGCTGAACAGATCGAGAAATCCTGAGGCGAAATCACGGTACGTGCGCGGCCGCGCATGGCCATGGCGATGTTAACCGGCGACCGTGTCGTCAAGAGCAATCTCGTCACCGGTCTCCTCCGGTTGAGCCGGACCACGCCGAGGACGACGGCAGCACCGGCGGTGGCGCCGCCCGCGCGCGTGCCTGCTCGGAAACAGCACCAAAACCGTGGTGCTCGAAGTCGACGCGCTGCTCCTCAAGTCTTCACCGCCGTCGGCCGCGACGCTGTTCCCGCCTTTCTTCCTCGTCTCCGTCGAGGCCGGTAGCTTCGCCCGAGGCCTCCTCCTGCTCGCGCTGTACCCGTTCCTGCACCTCATGACGCACGCGATGTGTGTAGAGGCCATGGTCATGGTGAGCTTCTGCGGGCTGCGGCGCGACGAGGCAGCGAGGATCGGCAGGGCCGTGCTGCCCAAGTACTTCTCCAAGGAGGCGGCGCGCGTGGAGGCGCTGGGGGAGGCGAGGGAGGCGACGACGAGTGAGGTGAAGGTGGCGGCGGTGAGCAGGTCGTTCCCGACGGTGATGGTGGAAGCGTTCTTGAAGGATTACGTGGGCTTCGACGCGGTGATCGGCAGGGAGGTCAAGGCGGGCTACGGATACTTCGCCGGTGTAATGGACGACGGGAACACGTACGCGGAGAGGCTTAGGGCTGCGCTCAAGAGAGCCGAAGAGAACACTACGTACCACTACCCGAAGCCCATGATCTTCCACGACGGCCGGCTGGCGTTCACGCCGACACCGGTGGCCGCGCTCGCCATGTACGTCTACCTCCCCTTCGCCGTCGTGCTCTCCTTCGCGCGCATCGCCATCTACACCCTCCTCCCGCGGCGCCTGATAGGCCCAGCCGCCGCGCTCGCCGGCGTGCGGGTGCGCGTCACGGGCGCCCCTCCCGCCACCGCGAACGGCGAGAGTGGCGCCTCGGGCGGCCGGCTCTACGCGTGCAACCACCGCACGCTCCTCGACCCGATCACCATCTCGAGCGCGCTCGGGAAGCCCGTGTTCGCCGTGACGTACAGCCTGAGCCCCCTGTCGGAGCTGCTCTCGCCGATCCCGCTACTGCGCCTCACCCGCGGCCGCGACGAGGACCGGCGCCGCATGTCGTCGCTGCTGGAGCGGGGCGACGTGGTGGTGTGCCCCGAGGGGACGACGTGCCGCGAGCCGTACCTGCTCAGGTTCAGCCCGCTGTTCGCCGAGCTCGCCGACGAGGTGAGCCCCGTGGCGGTGGACGAGCGCTCCACCGTGTTCTACGGCACGTCGACGTCGCCGGGCGCCAAGTGCTTCGACTCTGTCTTTTTCCTGATGAACCCACGGCCGGAGTACTCCGTCCAGTTCCTGGAGCCCGTGCGCACAGACAACCCGCGTGGCAGCATCGAGGTCGCGAACCAGGTGCAGGGCGTGCTGGCCGGCGCTCTCGGGTTCACGCCGACGGCGCTGACGAGGAAGGACAAGTACTTGCTGCTCGCTGGTAATGAGGGGGTCGTGTCGACCAAGACAAGCAAAGTCATCTAGGATTGTATAGGGATGTTTAGTACTTCTTCTGTAAACTAATATAAAAGCATTTAGAACACTATTTTATTGATTTAAACGCTTTTATATTAGTAGTTTACAGAGGGAGTAGTAAATAATAGAGTGTTGTTTTATGATACTATACATTATACTGTGTAACCATATTTTTTTGTATGCTGGATTAATGAACTTGGGTTTGTTTGGAACGCTAAAGTTTCATATATTTCACATGGGATGGGACACATTATTTCTCCTTCGTATATAGCTTCTTCCTCTTGCTGCGCTTCGACTCCGGCCGAATTGCCGGTCTCTCCTTGCTGCCCCACCCTCCCCAAGCTGCCACCTCCACTAGTCTGCCGCGGCACCTGGCCATCCCTCTAAGTCCATCCTCTTCTTCGGCGCCGGCAACCCCGCTCCCCGTCCCCCGTGTTGGCCCCGGCTTGGCATCGTCAATTCGCCGTGCCCGGCTGCATCACCCCATTCCGCTGCACCATCTTCTCTTCCCAAAGGGCTTGCAAATAGCAAACACGATTTCATATAAATTTGCAAGAATTTCACGTAAATGCTAATCTAAACTACATCAAAGGAGATTTTCCTAAACCTCTTCATATACCTCTACCATACACTTAGGCCTCCCCTCTCCTCGCGCCGTCCCCGCGGCCAGCCGGGGGGAGCCCAGATCTGCCGCCCCTCGCGCCTCCTGGGCGGCGGCAAGGCCTTCTTCTCCTCCTGCTAGAGGATGGCGGCGCGGGCGTGGGCGCGGTGGCGCGACGGCACGGACTGGCGGCGGTGGCTGCTGGGCGTACGTGGTGTCGTCCTCTCCTCAGCCGACGGTGGGATCTGGTGTACGGGTCTTCGGTGCCGCGGCTGGGGCCTGTCCCGGGTGGCCGTGCTGCTCGCGCAGTGCGGTTGCTGGCTGATCAGGCGGCGGCGGCCTGGATCCTACTTCCAGTCCTAGGTAGAGATGGTGGCGATCCGTACTCAAGACTTGATGGAGGTTCTTCGAACAGATCTGGGTGAAAACCTTGCGCTCGTCTAGATACCAAGGCCGGCGATGGCGGCACTCTTCTGTGTCGTTCTCTTCTTGAAGACATCGTCGTGGAGAAGTTACAGACCTCTATATGTTACCTTCGAGGGAAACCCTAGATCGATAGACCGGATGACGACGACGCTCTTGCGTCGTTCCCCCCTTGGGGGCTTCAGTCTTGGAGGTGTGCATGGGCTCGAGGGACCAGCGGACATCATCTTTGGTAGAGCAGTGTTTCATCTTACGTGTCGACGACTGTGGATCTCGGTGGCATGGTGCAGTGGAGTCTCGGTGTTCGATGTGTGTAGACGGACTCGCGTAGGAGGATGGAGATGTCTGGCGTCGTGGTGGCGTCGATGGCAGACCTGGCAAGGTCGTGGCATCAGTACCGGTTGTGAAGATGGATCGGTGGAAGACGGCGGCGGTGGCCTCTCAGAGTGAGCCGGACTGGTGTGTGCCCCAGACCAAGTATGTGGCTTGGTCGGGGCCTCCGATTTTAGATGTTAGGCTTTGCTGTTTGGTATTAGGCTCGGACTATCGGCACCCTTTCATCAAGTAGATAGAAGTAGGGACAAATGTTGTCAAGATGATGATTTCAGGCTTATTGATGTACTACTTTGTAAGGTTTTTGTGAATAATTAATAAAGTGGCTGCATGCATCGCCCAGATGCAAAGGCCGGCGGTCTTCCTCCTTTTTAAAAAAATAAAATAGGCCTCCTTTGATTTGTATGAATTTTATAGGATAGGATTCCTATAGGAAAATTTTCATGGGAACTCTTTGGTTTGTAAGAACGGATTTCCTATGTAGGATTGGTCTCTGTCCTTCACATTTCAAAGAAAAAGAAAATTAGCTCAAACCTTATGGAAAAATTTCTATCCAACAAATCGAATAGCACCTCTTTTCCTATAGAAACTGAGATGCATGACATCTCTTTTCTATACCTATCCTTTGAACCAAACGAGGCCTTAACTTTCATGAACGAGAAGTCGAGAACACTGGCAATGCATAATGTGGATAGGACATAGGACATACCGCTCACAAATGTAAATATATCGACATATATATTATCTTCCCGAGGGCAACATTCTATCATAGATTGTAATGGTCTCCACACATAAGTATATTATATGCCCACGGGCAGCATTGTATCGTAGGTAGTAATGGTCTCCACACATATATTATATGCCCACGGTCAACATTCTATCATAGGTAGTAATGCTCATAAACTAAAATCTGGATCGGCCCAATGTTTCATACGGGACCTGCCAGATGACAGTCATTTAACGATAACGAGATCCACAGTCATTTATCATAGGTAGTCACTAAAAGGGCGAGCAGACTCCATGTCAGTTTCAGTTCTCATGCTGTCTTTCCTAGAGAGGTATGATCTCCACATCATCATGCTCGGCCTTTGACGCTTCATTCTCGGATGTGGGAGCGTTGTTCTCGACCATGCTCATCTCTTGCAGCGGCGGTGGGTTGACAATGGTCATTGGAGCAGCACTGCTTTCTGCAAGGCGGCCTTTCCTTTCACGATGCTCCTGACAGTTCGCGCACAAGTGGAAGCAGCAGTGGACTATGCTAGGATATCATGGAGAGTTCTGGTGGAAGCAGAACAATATGTGATGGTTGGCAAAAGAACCGTGATACTGGTGCATGAAACTAGAACCCCAGCCCGCATATCAAATGCTAGACTTACAACTGGTTAGATTAGTGACCACAAAAAGATACTATAAAGTATAAACACTATTAAACAATACGCGTGAAAAGGTGGTCAAGGACCCCATGATCACAATGATGAGCAATACAGAGTTCATAAAATGGTCTGATAACAATGATATAACCAGCTACCGCCAGTGGACAATGCAAAGCAAGAATTTCTTGACAGTGACAGAAGTTCGCTGGATGACAGAACTCTCTGATCCAAACTACAAAACTTTATTTTAGTGAGGGCCAAACCAGATAACTTTAACCATGCAAAGCTAAGAGTTTGCTTCTGGACGCCTGAATACTTGATACAACTATCTCAGATGGAGAATGCAATTGTGTAGTTCTTACAGTAGAAACAAATACAACTGTTTGTAGATGTTATTCTGAATGCGATTAATCATGACATATACAAAGAAAACAGTGGACGAGAGAAAGAAGTACCTCGAGATGATACTTCTTCTGAAGCTTTTCACGAACAATACTAGTATAAATAGAGCACATCCACCAACAGCAGACCAGGCCTTCACCAATCAGGATCGATGTGTCTGGGTCAACACCATGGAATATAGCCGTAAGGATTGCCAATGCAATGCCACCTTCAACACAGACAGCATGGCAAGTGCAGGGTCTTGTCCATGGGATATCTTCTCTAAGGGCCTGAACATTTCGTCCAAACAACACACAGGGGCAGAATAGTCCAGTCCAGCCTAACAAATTAAGAAGACCAGGCACATAAGAGTTTCAGAAGTATCTCGGAATATAGCAGTAATACATATGAAAACTGAGCGGACTGAAGCATAAAGGTGCAAACATCACAAAACTATGATGACGCAATTTGAAAGAACACCGAAAGGCCCCGTCAAAGTCAGTAATAGACTAAGAGCAATTATGACTAGTAGACACTTCCGCAAACTTGATGGTGGTCCTTTCTGTGCTTAGATTTTTTTTTGCGGGGGCTGTGCTTAGATTAATATCAGCTACTCAACTCTTCAGTAAAACAGGGAGATGTTCCCTCTTCTGATTAGAGATTCAGCTAATCCACGTTCAAGTTCAGAAGAACAGCATAAGGAACAACGGAGCATACTACAAGATCCATCACTATAAGAATAAAAAAATCCAACCTACGAAAGTCAAGAAAGAAAAAGGAATTAGCCATTAGCTACAGAGTAATGCAATTCGTTTAGTTTAAGCTTTCGGGTTTCGGCCATGTATGCTGCAGTCATTTATGTGCTCAACAGTTTATCACAATTAACACTTATACCGGGGCCTCGCAAAAAAAAAACACTTATACCGGGGAAGTATACATGTAGAATTTTTTTCAAACAGATCAAGAAGAAAGACGTCTTTAGATCGAAAGCATCGTAATAAAAGTAAATGTTACAACTAGTTTTTGCTTCTTTGAAACCATTTGGAATCCAACTGGAACAATGAAAGTTGCCAATTCTTTTCAATATGAGCACATTATCACAACGTGTTGATTTTGCAGAGACCCCAAAAGAGCTAAAACCATAACTGACAGTTAGATGTAGAAGCGTGTACATCTTAAAGATCTTTCCAAATACAGAAAAAATAACGGTTGTCTTTAACATTGAGAACATGATAATCGGAACCAAACGTTATGACTACTACTCCCTCCGTCCCATAATAGAAGATGTTATTACATCCAATATACATCACCCATAATATAAGATGTATATTGGACGTAATAACATCTTATATTATGGGACGGAGGGAGTACTCTTTATTTCTTTCAGACAGTGACCAATGCCTAATTCCTTCCCACATGAGCACACCATCACAGGGCTAATTTTGCAAAGATAATAGAACACCAAAAAATAACGGTACTTCAAATTTGTGAACAATAAAGGTTTGCAATATGATTATAAAAATGTATGTGAACAATTAATATTTCAAAATAAAATGTATAAAGATATGGGTTTTCATATACATCTGCTAAAAATGTGGGAAAATGACGACCCAGGGAAGCTATAAAACAAAATTAATTAGTAATACTCAATTTGGATTTCTAGGTAAAATAGCTCCTAAATGGAGGTCCACATTATAAATTTGAGTTACATGTGTAGTATAAGACATATATCAGCATCGGATTGGCTCCAGTTTACAACTGAGTTATATGTGCAGTGAAAAAAAATAAATCATGCCTTTCTCATAGGCATTAGAAAGACTGTATGTTTAGTCTACCATAGTTTGTTCCTTGATTAAGTTCACGTGTTAATGGAAAAATGATAGAGGAAGGAAATTCAGATTTGCATGGCATCTTTGTTTGAAAACTGTCTCAACTGGTACCACGTAAAAAGAAGGTAACACCAAATTTGTGGCTGGCAACCGCTCACTAAACTAATGTGGAAATATTTCACATTGACCTATAAGCATCAATATTGTTGTAATTTGCAATTAAAATTTCGAAAGAAACATCTTCCCTGCTGAAAAACAGTCTCTAACAAACACATGTAAAAAATGGGAAACAATGAAAGCCTAAATGAAACAAAAGGAGGATAGGATGGGCCATCCTTGTCCAGCACACATGATGTTCCTCTTTTCTTTACTAGAGAGAGATTCACTTGATGTACCTGCAAGGGGCTTCATAATAAAAACCTGCGTGTGCTTCATAAGCAGGACCGCTAAAGGATTTTTATAAAACTGAAACACTTAAAGTCTGTCGGTAACACGTCAGTAACACTTCAACGCCATGGAAACAAACATCTGGTTGCTGAGCTCAACCACAGCAACACAACCCATCCTGTGCAGATCCGCATGAAAATTCCTGCCAACTCTGGCATCTCCAGGGGTATCAGCACATCAAAACTACCACGAATTTAGAATGTGCGATCCGTCTAGAGTGGGAGAAGAAGTAGCAGAACGAGATCGGCTAGGCAGTTGAAGGGGGGAACCAAATGAAAGGGCGCGAGAAGGAAATTCCACATCACTTACAGCTCTCGGGGTCCTCAGCGCACCCGAAGATGCCGGTTGTCCACGGCTCGTCGGCCGGCGCCCGGTGGTCCGGAGGCAGCACCTGCCCGCACTCGAAGCACTTCCTCTCCCACAGCTATACGGTCACACCGCCCAAAATCAGATCAAACAAACAATCGCAGAAGCAGCAACTGGAAGAAAAGAAGGATCGCGCGAGGAATGCCGAGACCTACCTGCGGAACGGCGACGGGCAGGTTGAGCTCGCCGGGGCGGATGTCCTCCACGCTGGGGCCGGAGGCGGAAGCATCCTGGTCCTTCTTCAGCCTCACGTACTGCGACGGGTGGCTGCGGCTCGCCTCCGCCATTGCTGTCCTCTCCTCGCTTCGCCCCCGAGGGTTTTTGGGCTGCCGACGAAGGGGAAGGCTACGCGGTGGGGAGTGGGGACGGGTGCGAGTGGTGGAGTGAGATCTGGCTCCCGACGCGTCCGACGGTCCACGGTCAGGTCAGGTCAATGACGGTTCAGCCGGGGGGCATCACGCAAAGGTCACATTTGCCTTTTTTGTTTTAGGACACTTTTTTCTTTCTTTCTTTTTTGTGAATGGCCACATTTTTCTACTAATATTGAACATAGAACCTTTTCAGTTTTTATATCTCATCGGGCACACATTTTATTCCATCATTTGTGCCAAACAACAAAAAATATGACATCGAGCAATGTTAAATCGAGAGAACTTGCTTTAGAAAAAAACCAAGAGAACTATATGCGGGCCCTATACAGCCGCCACCGCTCCACCCGCTCCCCGCAGGTCAGGCTACGGGTTCCCTTCGCATTTGCATGCCACTTTGATGGCGGGACGGATGAATGTAAAGCCCCCAATGGATTTCTGATCAAATTCAAGAGGAATTAATTGGGATTTTGAGAAGTTAGGGTTCCGCGAATGGTGGATCGTGATATACACGAAAAAGAGACAACCTAACTACGAGTCTAGGACTGCATGTAATCTCGTCTCTACTTACCTTCTCCGAAGCGGTTGTTAGTGTAGTGATTTCTTAGGTAATGTAAAATGTACGGTGATTAAGTAAACAATTGTCATAATAGCTTGAACCAGCGTCGTTGATCGTGTCTCCTTTGGTGCATCCTCACATTTGATAACTGAATTGGTATGCGTTGACTTGTAGTCGGCAGCTTTGGAGATATCTTTAGTTGCACGATCCAAGCCTGATAGTGGGGATCTTGGATATTCATTCTGGTATTGTGGTTAGGTCTTGTAGAGTTAGAGTTTCCCTCCCAAGTGGCAGCATTGTGGTGATGATGGCAATGTCATGTGGATCAAGAATAACATTCCCCCGACTCTCGATCCACCTTGTCAGCGACGGTCTCATCGATGGCATAGAGGAGAGTGTGAGTCGTCTGGTCGCTGCTCTTTCTGGAGTGGTGGATTGGATTGTGTCTCCGTGTTATGCATGTGGTATTCAAAAGCATCCTCCGACAGACTGGACAGTGTCGCTTCTTGTCATGGTACTCTGGCTCCTTCTCCAAGCGGCGACGTTCAAACGACATCATCAGGGAGCTTCTAATGTAAGGCCTCCCCGAACATGTCTAGCCGGATTTGGGTAGTCATCCATCCCTCTTCATCCTGTCTTCTTCTGGATGGTGATATGTTTCCCAGATCAATATCGACGGCGTCTTCTGGCTCCAACCAATAACTTCCTGCCCGCTGCATCAACAATGTTTATCTGGTTGTGATGTTGTTTCAGATGTTGCACTCCCAATGGTGCACAATGAGTGAAGCTCGATGCCGCCCCTAAACCTCTGAAACAACAAGGGTTGATTAACGAGCTGCTTGGCTCTTTAAGCTCGTGCTCGTTAAGGCTTGGCTCGTAAGCTCATTAATATTAACGAGCAGAAAACTCTGCTTGGCTCGGTTTGTTTGAAACTCGTTAAGTTCATGAGCGCTCGCGAGTGCTCGTTAACAGATTTTGATGTGTTTAAGTCTATACGATGAGTGTTTAGATGTGGGTTTTAAGAAGGAAGATGGTGACTACAAAGGGGAATGCACTAGTTTATTGACTCCTATGTAGATTAGACTGAATAGATGGTTGAGGTGCTACAAAACTTCTGTCACATAAGTTGAAAATATGTGTTGTGTTGTTACTGACGAGCTTAACGAGCTACTCGTGAAACTCGTTAGCTCGTTCATTAAGCTTAACGAGTTGAAATTGATGATTGGCTATGTTCATTAAGAAGCGAGCCACGAGCTTAACGAGCCAAACTCTCGAGCGCTCATTAAGCTCGCGAGCTACGAGCTTCTGGTCCAGCCCTAGTTGATTCCGCAAAGACATGTGTCCAGCCCTAGTTGATTCCGCAAAGACATGTGTTTAAATTTTAATTTATTTAAGGATGGCCTGTAAGGGTTGGTTGACTTTAGTATATGATTTCCTTTGTCTTTTTTGAAGAAAAAAGCTTGTGAGTCTCTTCGGCAATGCATTATTTCCCTGTGAAGAAATTTTGAAATAAACATGTCATTTAAATGTGACGGGATTTAATGTGACATTTGTGAATCTTTGGAAGAAGAGGAAGAGTACTTGCATAGAAGATCAAGTGAAAATTGGCTTTTTAAAGGGGGCAATAACACAAGTTACTTTCATAGGATTGCTAATGGGAAGAAGGACAAACTGAATTTCCTCTCTAAATAATGGAGTCGGTCAGTTTTTGCTTGCAATTCTCATGTTCCAAGAACTAATAAAGTAAAAATGGAAACAACCATTAGTGCGCTCTAAGCCTTCAAATATGACAACACTATTTCAATACTACATAACTTCATATTAAATGTCAAAAAATGAGTCAGTGACAAATTAAATAGGGCAACACTACGACACATGTCCTACCGAACGCGGAAAGAAGTGTGATGTGCGAAAGGCTAGTGAAGGGGAGGCCCTGTTTTGGGGTTTCTGACCATAGGGCCCAACCAATTAATCACTAATTCCCAATTAATCACTTGCCAGAGCGATAAATCAGCCCAAATGATAAATAGCAAAGATAAGGTGTAATCTTAGAGGTCACCGCTGATAAGCAATAAATTGGATAATAAATCGGACAATATTTTAAGCATTGGTTAAAACTAGATTTTGAAATGGCTCATGACAAGGTGGACCGGAAGTTTCTTTCCCATGGTCTGAAGGAAGGAGGATTTAACGAGACATGAATGAATTGGCTTGTTGCAGTTGTTAAGGCAGAAACACTTAATATCAAGGTTAATGATGTGGTTGGGATAAACTTTGGGAATTTTAAAGGTGTCTGGTGATATGTCTCAAATGTATCAATAATTTTGTACTGTTTCATGCTATTATAATATAATTTTATATTTTTTATAGTATTTTATATTATTTTTCTTGACTAACCTATTAATTTAGTGCCAGTGCTAGTTGTTGTTCTCTGCATGTTTTTGACTTTACAGAAAATCAATATCTACAGAGGTCAAAAAACCTTAAAGATTTAATACTCCCTCCGTTCCTAAATATTTGTCTTTCTAGAGGTTTCAACAAGTGACTACATACGGAGCAAAATGAGTGAATCTACACTCTAAAATATGTCTATATACATCCGTATGTGGTAACCATTTGAAATCTCTAGAAAGACAAATATTTAGGAACGGAGGGAGTACAATTTTTTGGGGCACGAAGGTTCTAGAAAGCACTGAAGAGAGGCGAGAGGGGACAAGGTATCCATATGGCCTGGAGGCGCAGCCAGGGCCTATGGCGCGCCCCATGGCCGTGTGGGCCCCACAAGCATCGCCTTGCGTCCATTCCTCCACCTATAAATTCCATATTGCACGAAACCTTTTACAAGATTTTTCTCTAATTTTTTTCCGCCACCGTAAGTTTCTGTTCCATGGAGATCCAATCTGGAGGCCTGTTCCGACACTCTGCCCGAGGGGGAATCCACCATGGGAGGCTTCTTCATCGACCTTACTGCCTCTATGACCATGTGTGAGTAGTTCCCTTAGGACCTTAGGGTCCATAGCAGTAGCTAGATGGCTCTTTCTCTTTGGTCGTCAATACCAAGTTCCTGTGAGCTATCTCACATGATCGAGATCAATTCGATGTAATCTGTGGTATGTTTGTCGGGATATGACGAATTGTCACTTTATGATCAGATTGTTCATTGAATTCAATCGAATCTTTCGAGGTTCCTTTGTTGAATAGTTAAATAACTTTCTATGATCTCCGATCTGTCTATCTTCTTCAGCCAAGATCAGTGGGTCTTTCTTCAAAGGGAGTGGTCCATTGTAATGGGTTCTAATCTTGCGGTG
The DNA here is from genome assembly GCA_032464435.1 of Aegilops umbellulata. Lineage (NCBI taxonomy): Eukaryota > Viridiplantae > Streptophyta > Magnoliopsida > Poales > Poaceae > Aegilops > Aegilops umbellulata. The sequence continues at coordinate 363,361,861 of CP136054.1, read as the reverse complement.
ATTTATATCCTAGTGACAGAAATGAGAGACACATATTGTATTGTTTGAAGGAAATATGCCCTAGAGGCAATAATAAAGTTATTATTTATTTCCTTATTTCATGATAAATATTTATTATTAATGCTAGAATTGTATTAACCGGAAACATAATACATGTGTGAATACATAGACAAACAGAGTGTCACTAGTATGCCTCTACTTGACTAGCTCGTTAATTAAAGATGGTTATGTTTCTTAACCATAGACATGAGTTGTCATTTGATTAACGGGATCACATCATTAGGAGAATGATGTGATTGATTTGACCCATTCCGTTAGCTTAGCACCCAATCGTTTAGTATGTTGCTATTGCTTTCTTCATGACTTATACATGTTCCTATGACTATGAGATTATGCAACTCCCGTTTACCGAAGGAACACTTTGTGTGCTACCAAACGTCACAACGTAACTGGGTGATTATAAAGGTGCTCTATAGGTGTCTCCGAAGGTACTTGTTGGGTTGGCGTATTTCGAGATTAGGATTTGTCACTCCGATTGTCGGAGAGGTATCTCTGGGCCCACTCAGTAATGCACATCACTATAAGCCTTGAAAGCATTGCAACTAATGAGTTAGTCGCGGCATGATGTATTACAGAACGAGTAAAGAGACTTGCAGGTAACGAGATTGAACTAGGTATTGAGATACCGACGATCGAATCTCGGGCAAGTAACATACATATGACAAAGAGAACAACGTATGTTGTTATGCGGTCTGACCGATAAAGATCTTCGTAGAATATGTGGGAGCCAATATGAGCATCCAGGTTCCGCTATTAGTTATTGACCGGAGATGTGTCTCGGTCATGTATACATAGTTCTCGAACCCGTAGGGTCCGCACGCTTAAAATTTCGATGACAGTTATATTATGAGTTTATGAGTTTTGATGTACCGAAGGAGTTCGGAGTCCTGGATGAGATCGGGGACATGACGAGGAGTCTTGAAATGGTCGAGACGTAAAGATTGATATATTGGACGACTATATTCGGACATCGGAAAGGTTCCGAGTGATTCGGGTATTTTCGGGAGTACCGGGAAGTTACAGGAATTCGTATTGGGCCTTAATGGGCCATACGGGAAAGGAGAGAAAGGCCTCAAAGGGTGGCCGAACCCCTCCCCATGGGCTGGTCCGAATTGGACTAGGGAGGGGGCGCCCCCTTCCTTCCTTCTCCTTTTCCCTTCCCTTTCCTTCCCTCCTACTCCTACTATTTGGAAGGGCTCCTAGTTCTACTAGGAAAGGGGGAATCCTACTCCCGGTGGGAGTAGGACTCCCCTAGGGCGCGCCATAGAGAGGGCCGGCCCTCCCCCTCCTCCACTCCTTTATATTCGGGGGTAGGGGGCACCCCAAAGACACAACAATTGATCTGTTTGATCTTTTAGCCGTGTGCGGTGCCCCCCTCCACCATAGTCCACCTCGATAATACTGTAGCAGTGCTTAGGCGAAGCCCTGCGTCGGTAGAACATCAACATCGTCACCACACCATCGTGCTAACGAAACTCTCCCTCAACACTCGGCTGGATCGGAGTTCGAGGGACGTCATCGGGCTGAATGTGTGCTGAACTCGGAGGTGCCGTGCGTTCGGTACTTGATCGGTCGGGTCGTGAAGACGTACGACTACATCAACCGCGTTGTGATAATGCTTCCGCTTTCAATCTACGAGGGTACGTGGACAACACTCTCCCCTCTCGTTGCTATGCATCACCATGATCTTGCGTGTGCGTAGGAAATTTTTGAAATTACTACGTTCCCCAACAGTGGCATCCGAACCAGGTTTTATGCGTTGATGTTATATGCACGAGTAGAACACAAGGGAGTTGTGGGCGATATAAGTCATACTGCTTACCAGCATGTCATACTTTGGTTCGGCGGTATTGTTGGATGAAGCGGCCCGGACCGACATTACGCGTACGCTTACGCGAGACTGGTTTTACCGCCGTGTTGTGCACACAGGTGACTAGCGGGTGTCAGTTTCTCCAACTTTAGTTGAACCGAGTGTGACTACGCCAGGTCCTTGCGAAGGTTCAAACAGCACCAACTTGACAAACTATCGTTGTGGTTTTGATGCGTAGGTAAGAACGGTTCTTGCTCAGCCCGTAGCAGCCACGTAAATCTTGCAACAACAAAGTAGAGTACGTCTAACTTGTTTTTGCAGGGCATGTTGTGATGTGATATGGTCAAGACTGTTGGGGAATGTAGTAATTTCAAAAAAAATCCTACGCACACGCAAGATCATGGTGATGCATAGCAATGAGAGGGGAGAGTGTTGTCTACGTACCCTCGTAGACCGAAGCGGAAGCGTTGACACAACGTAGAGGAAGAAGTCGTACGTCTTCCCGATCCAACCGATCCAAGCACCATTACTCCGGCACTTCCGAGTTCTTGGCACACGTTCAGCTCGATGACGATTCCCGGGCTCCGATCCAGCAAAGCTTCAGGGAGGAGTTCCGTCAGCACGACGGCGTGGTGATGATCTTGATGTTCTACTGTCGCAGGGCTTCGCCTAAGCACCGCTACAATATGACCGAGGTGGAATATGGTGGAGGGGGGCACCGCACACGGCTAAGGAACGACCACGAAGATCAACTTGTGTGTCTAGAGGTGCCCCTGCCTCCGTATATAAAGAAGCAAGGGGGAGGGGGCGGCCGGCCAGGAGGGGCGCGCCAGGGAGGAGTCCTACTCCTACCGGGAGTAGGACTCCCTCCTTTTTCCTTGTCCAAGTAGGAGAGAGGGGAGGAAGGGAGAGAGGAGAGGAAGGAAAGGGGGGGCGCTGCCCCCCCCCTTGTCCAATTCGGACTAGAGGGGGAGGGGGCGCGCGGCCTGCCCTGGCCGCCCCACCTCTTCTCCACTTCAGGCCCATAAGGCCCATTAACCCCCGGGGGGTTCCGGTAACCCTCTGGTACTCCGGTTTTCTCCGAAATCACTCGGAACACTTCCGGTGTCCGAATATAGTCGTCCAATATATCGATCTTTATGTCTCGACCATTTCGAGACTCCTCGTCATGTCCGTGATCACATCCGGGACTCTGAACAAACTTCGGTACATCAAAATACATAAACTCATAATGAAACTGTCATCGTAACGTTAAGAGTGCGGACCCTACGGTTCGAGAACAATGTAGACATGACCGAGACATGTCTCTGGTCAATAACCAATAGCGGAACCTGGTTGCTCATATTGGTTCCTACATATTGTACGGAGATTTTATCGGTCAGACCGCATAACAACATACGTTGTTCCCTTTGTCATCGGTACGTTACTTGCCCGAGATTCGATCGTCGGTATCTCAATACCTAGTTCAATCTCGTTACTGGCAAGTCTCTTTACTCGTTCTGTAATACATCATCAAGCAACTAACTCATTAGTTGCAATGCTTGCAAGGCTTATGTGATGTGCATTACCGAGAGGGCCGAGAGATACCTCTCCGACAATCGAAGTGACAAATCCTAATCTCGAAATACGCCAACCCAACATGTACCTTTGGAGACACTTGTAGAGCACCTTTATAATCACCCAGTTACGTTGTGACGTTTTGTAGAACACAAAGTGTTCCTCCGTAAACGGGAGTTGCATAATCTCATAGTCATAGGAACATGTATAAGTCATGAAGAAAGCAATAGCAACATACTAAAATGATCGGGTGCTAAGCTAATGGAATGGTTCATGTAAATCACATCATTCTCCTAATGATGTGATCCCGTTAATCAAATGACAACACATGTCCATGGTTAGGAAACATAACCATCTTCGATTAACGAGCTAGTCAAGTAGAGGCATACTAGTGACGTTTAGTTTGTCTATGTATTCACACAAGTATTATGTTTCCGGTAAATACAATTCTAGCATGAATAATAAACATTTATCATGATATAAGGAAATAAATAATAACTTCATTATTGCCTCTAGGGCATATTTCCTTCAGTCTCCCACTTGCACTAGAGTCAATAATCTAGATTACACAGTAATGATTCTAACACCCATGGAGCCTTGGTGCTGATCATGTTTTGCTCGTGGAAGAGGCTTAGTCAACGGGTCTGCTACATTCAGATCCGTATGTATCTTGAAAATCTCTATGTCTCCCACCCGGACTAGATCCCGGATGGAATTGAAGCGTCTCTTGATGTGCTTGGTTCTCTTGTGAAATCTGGATTCCTTTGCCAAGGCAATTGCACCAGTATTGTCACAAAAGATTTTCATTGGACCCGATGCACTAGGTATGACACCTAGATCGGATATGAACTCCTTCATCCAGACTCCTTCGTTTGCTGCTTCCGAAGCAGCTATGTACTCCGCTTCACATGTAGATCCCGCCACAACGCTTTGTTTAGAATTGCACCAACTGACAGCTCCACCGTTTAATGTAAACACGTATCCGGTTTACGATTTAGAATCATCCAGATCAGTGTCAAAGCTTGCATCAACGTAACCATTTACGATGAGCTCTTTGTCACCTCCATATACGAGAAACATATCCTTAGTCCTTTTCAGGTATTTCAGGATGTTCTTGACCGCTGTCCAGTGATCCACTCCTGGATTACTTTGGTACCTCCCTGCTAGACTTATAGCAAGACACACATCAGGTCTGGTACACAGCATTGCATACATGATAGAGCCTATGGATGAAGCATAGGGAACATCTTTCATTTTATCTCTATCTTTTGTAGTGGTCGGGCATTGAGTCTTACTCAATTTCACACCTTGTAACACAGGCAAGAATCCTTTCTTAGCCTGATCCATTTTGAACTTCTTCAAAACTTTGTCAAGGTATGTGCTTTGTGAAAGTCCAATCAAGCGTCTTGACCTATCTCTATAGATCTTAATGCCCAATATGTGAGCAGCTTCACCGAGGTCTTTCATTGAAAAACTCTTATTCAAGTATCCCTTTATGCTATCCAGAAATTCTATATCATGTCCGATTAGTAATATGGCATCCACATATAATATCAGAAATGCTACAGAGCTCCCACTCACTTTCTTGAAAATACAGGCTTCTCCAAAAGTCCGTACAAACCCAAATGCTTTGATCACACTATCAAAGCGTTTATTCCAACTCCAAGAGGCTTGCACCAGTCCATAAATGAATCGCTGGAGCTTGCACACTTTGTTAGCTTCTTTTGGATCGACAAAACCTTCTGGTTGCATCATATACAACTCTTCTTCCAGAAATCCATTCAGGAATGCTGTTTTGACATCCATTTGCCAAATTTGATAATCATAAAATGCGGCAATTGCGAACATGATTTGGACAGACTTAAGCATCGCTACGGGTGAGAAGGTCTCATCGTAGTCAATCCCTTGAACTTGTCGAAAACCTTTTGCGACAAGTCGAGCTTTGTAGACAGTAACATTACCGTCAGCGTCAGTCTTCTTCTTAAAGATCCATTTATTCTCAATTGCTTGCCGATCATCAGGCAAGTCAACCAAAGTCCACACTTTGTTCTCATACATGGATCCCATCTCAGACTTCATGGCTTCAAGCCATTTTATGGAATCTGGGCTCACCATCGCTTCTTCATAGTTCGTAGGTTCATCATGATCTAGTAGCATGACTTCCAGAACAGGATTACCGTACCACTCTGGTGCGGATTTTGCTCTGGTTGATCTACGAGATTCAGTAGTAACTTGTTCTGAAGCTTCATGATCATTATCATTAGCTTCCTCACTAATTGGTGTAGGTGTCACAGAAACCGGTTTCTGTGATGTACTACTTTCCAATAAGGGAGCAGGTACAGTTACCTCATCAAGTTCTACTTTCCTCCCACTCACTTCTTTCGAGAGAAACTCCTTTTCTAGAAAGGATCCATTTTTGGCGACAAATGTCTTGCCTTCGGATCTGTGATAGAAGGTGTACCCAACAGTTTCCTTTGGGTATCCTATGAAGACACATTTCTCCGATTTGGGTTCGAGCTTATCAGGTTGAAGTTTTTTCACATAAGCATCGCAGCCCCAAACTTTCAGAAACGACAACTTTGGTTTCTTGCCAAACCACAGTTCATAAGGCGTCGTCTCAACAGATTTTGATGGTGCCCTATTTAACGTGAATGCGGCCGTCTCTAAAGCATAGCCCCAAAATGATAGCGGTAAATCTGTAAGAGACATCATAGATCGTACCATATCAAGTAAAGTACGATTACGATGTTCGGACACACCATTACGTTGTGGTGTTCCGGGTGGCATGAGTTGTGAAACTATTCCGCATTGTTTCAAACGTAGACCAAACTCGTAACTCAAATATTCTCCTCCACGATCAGATCGTAGAAACTTTATTTTCTTGTTACGATGATTTTCAACTTCACTCTGAAATTCTTTGAACTTTTCAAATGTTTCAGACTTATGCTTCATTAAGTAGATATACCCATATCTGCTCAAATCATCTGTGAAGGTGAGAAAATAACGATATCCGCCACAAGCCTCAACATTCATCGGACCACATACATCTGTATGTATGATTTACAACAAATTTGTTGCTCTCTCCATAGTACCGGAGAACGGCGTTTTAGTCATCTTGCCCATGAGGCACGGTTCGCAAGTACCAAGTGATTCATAATCAAGTGGTTCCAAAAGTCCATCAGTATGGAGTTTCTTCATGCGTTTTACACCGATATGACCTAAACGGCAGTGCCACAAATAAGTTGCACTATCATTATCAACTCTGCATCTTTTAGCTTCAACATTATGAATATGTGTATCACTACTATCGAGATTCATTAAAAATAGACCACTCTTCAAGGGTTCATGACCATAAAAGATATTACTCATATAAATAGAATAACCATTATTCTCTGATTTAAATGAATAACCGTCTCGCATCAAACAAGATCCAGATATAATGTTCATGCTTAACGCTGGCACCAAATAACAATTATTTATGTCTAATACTAATCCCGATGGTAGATGTAGAGGTAGCGTGCCGACCGCGATCACATCGACTTTGGAACCATTTCCCACGCGCATCGTCACCTCGTCCTTCGCCAGTGTTCGCTTAATCCGTAGTCCCTGTTTTGAGTTGCAAATTTTAGCAACAGAACCAGTATCAAATACCCAGGTGCTACTGCGAGCTCTAGTAAGGTACACATCAATAACATGTATATCACATATACCTTTGTTCACCTTGCCATCCTTCTTATCCGCCAAATACTTGGGGCAGTTCCGTTTCCAGTGTGCAGTCTACTTGCAGTAGAAGCACTCGGTTTCAGGCTTAGGTCCAGACTTGGGTTTCTTCTCTTGAGCAGCAACTTGCTTGCTGTTCTTCTTGAAGTTTCCTTTCTTCTTCCCTTTGCCCCTCTTCTTGAAACCAGTGGTCTTGTTGATCATGAACACTTGATGCTACTTCTTGATTTCTACCTCCGCAGCTTTTAGCATTGCGAAGAGCTCGGGAATTGTCTTATCCATCCCTTGCATATTATAGTTCATCACGAAGCTCATGTAGCTAGGTGGAAGTGATTGGAGAATTCTGTCAATGACGCAATCATCCGGGAGATTAACTCCCAGTTGAATCAAGTGATTATTATACCCAGACATTTTGAGTATATGCTCACTGACAGAACTGTTCTCCTCCATCTTGCAGCTATAGAACTTATTGGAGACTTCATATCTCTCAATTCGGGCATTTGCTTGAAATATTAACTTCAACTCCTGGAACATCTCATATGCTCCATGACGTTCAAAACGTCGTTGAAGAACCGATTCTAAGCCGTAAAGCATGGCACATTGAACTATCGAGTAGTCATCAGCTTTGCTCTGCCAGACGTTCTTAATGTCGTCAGTTGCATCAGCAGCAGGCCTGGCACCTAACGGTGCTTCCAGGACGTAACTCTTCTGTGCAGCAATGAGGATAATCCTCAAGTTACGGACCCAGTCCGTGTAATTGCTACCATCATCTTTCAACTTTGCTTTCTCAAGGAACGCATTAAAATTCAACGGAACAACAACACGGGCCATCTATCTACAATCAAACATAAACAAGCAACATACTATTAGGTACTAAGTTCATGATAAATTTAAGTTCAATTAATCATATTATTTAAGAACTCCCACTTAGAAAGACATCCCTCTAATCTTTTAAGTGATCACGTGATCCAAATCAACTAAACCATAACCGATCATCACGTGAAATGGAGTAGTTTACAATGGTGAACATCGCTATGTTGATCATATCTACTTTATGATTCACGCTCGACCTTTCGGTCTCAGTGTTCCGAGGCCATATCTGCATATGCTAGGCTCGTCAAGTTTAACCTGAGTATTCTGCGTGTGCAAAACTGGCTTGCACCCATTGTAGATGGACGTAGAGCTTATCACACCCGATCATCACGTGGTGTCTGGGCACGACGAACTTTGGCAATAGTGCATACTCAGGGAGAACACCTTTTTCTTGAAATTTAGTGAGAGATCATCTTATAATGCTACCGTCAATCAAAGCAAGATAAGATGCATAAAAGATAAACATCACATGCAATCAATATAAGTGATATGATATGGCCATCATCATCTTGTGCTTGTGATCTCCATCTCTGAAGCATCATCATGATCACCATCGTCACCGGCGCGACACCTTGATCTCCATCATAGCATCGTTGTCGTCTCGCCAATCTTATGCTTCTACGACTATCTCTACCACTTAGTGATAAAGTAAAGCATTACAGGGCGATTGCATTGCATACAATAAAGCGACAACCATATGGCTCCAGCCAGTTGCCGATAACTCGGTTGCAAAACATGATCATCTCATACAATAAAATTTAGCATCATGCCTTGACCATATCACATCACAACATGCCCTGCAAATACAAGTTAGACGTCCTCTACTTTGTTTGTTGCAAGTTTTACGTGGCCGCTACGGGCTTAAGCAAGAACCAATCTCACCTACGTATTAAAACCACAACGATAGTTTGTCAAGTTGGTGCTGTTTTAACCTTCGCAAGGACCGGGCGTAGCCACACTCGGTTCAACTAAAGTTGGAGAAAACTGACACCCGCCAGCCACCTATGTGCAAAGCACGGCGGTAGAACCAGTCTCGCGTAAGCGTACGCGTAATGTCGGTCCGAGCCGCTTCATCCAACAATACCGCCGAACCAAAGTATGACATGCTCGTAAGCAGTATGACTTATATCGCCCACAACTCACTTGTGTTCTACTCGTGCATATAACATCAACACATAAAACCTAGGCTCGGATGCCACTGTTGGGGAACGTAGTAATTTCAAAAAGATTCCTACGCACACGCAAGATCATGGTGATGCATAGCAACGAGAGGGGAGAGTGTTGTCTACGTACCCTCGTAGACCGAAGCGGAAGCGTTGACACAACATAGAGGAAGTAGTCGTACGTCTTCCTGATCCAACCGATCCAAGCACCGTTACTCCGGCACTTCCGAGTTCTTGGCACACGTTCAGCTCGATGACGATCCCCGGGCTCCGATCCAACAAAGCTTCGGGGAGGAGTTCCGTCAGCACGACGGCGTGGTGACGATCTTGATGTTCTACTGTCGCAGGGCTTCGCCTAAGCACCGCTACAATATGACCGAGGTGGAATATGGTGGAGGGGGGCACCGCACACGGCTAAGGAACGATCACAAAGATCAACTTGTGTGTCTAGAGGTGCCCCCTGCCTCCATATATAAAGGAGCAAGGGGGAGGGGGCGGCCGGCCAGGAGGGGCGCGCCAGGGAGGAGTCCTACTCCTATCGGGAGTAGGACTCCCTCCTTTTTCCTTGTCCAAGTAGGAGAGGGGGAAGGAAGGGAGAGAGGAGAGGAAGGAAAGGGGGGGCGCCGCCCCTCCTCCTTGTCCAATTCAGACTAGAGGGGGAGGGGGCGCACGGCCTGCCCTGGCGCCCCTCCTCTTCTCCACTTCAGGCCCATAAGGCCCATTAACCCCCGGGGGGGTTCCGGTAAGCCTCCGGTACTCCGGTTTTCTCCGAAATCACTCGGAACACTTCCGGTGTCCGAATATAGTCGTCCAATATATCGATCTTTATGTCTCGACCATTTCGAGACTCCTCTTCATGTCCGTGATCACATCCGGGACTCCAAACAAACTTCAGTACATCAAAATACATAAACTCATAATGAAACAGTCATCGTAACGTTAAGCGTGCAGACCCTACGGTTCGAGACAATGTAGACATGACCGAGACATGTCTCCAGTCAATAACCAATAGCGGAACCTGGATGCTCATATTGGTTCCTACATATTCTACGAAGATCTTTATCGGTCAGACCGCATAACAACATACGTTGTTCCCTTTGTCATCGGTACGTTACTTGCCCGAGATTCGATCGTCGGTATCTCAATACCTAGTTCAATCTCGTTACCGGCAAGTCTCTTTACTCGTTTTGTAATACATCATCTCGCAACTAACTCATTAGTTGCAATGCTTGCAAGGCTTATGTGATGTGCATTACCGAGAGGGCCCAGAGATACCTCTCCGACAATCGGAGTGACAAATCCTAATCTCGAAATACGCCAACCCAACATGTACCTTTGGAGACGCTTGTAGAGCACCTTTATAATCACCCAGTTACGTTGTGACGTTTGGTAGCACGCAAAGTGTTCCTCCGGTAAACGGGAGTTGCATAATCTCATAGTCTTAGGAACATGTATAAGTCATGAAGAAAGCAATAGCAACATACTAAACGATCGGGTGCTAAGCTAATGGAATGGGTCATGTCAATCACATCATTCTCCTAATGATGTGATCCCGTTAATCAAATGACAACACATGTCCATGGTTAGGAAACATAACCATCTTCGATTAACGAGCTAGTCAAGTAGAGGCATACTAGTGACGTTTAGTTTGTCTATGTATTCACACAAGTATTATGTTTCCGGTTAATACAATTCTAGCATGAATAATAAACATTTATCATGATATAAGGAAATAAATAATAACTTTATTATTGCCACTAGGGCATATTTCCTTCAAAGACGTGATGAGATATAATTTATTGTATGAGATGATCATGTTTTGTTGAAGTTATCGGCAACTGGCAAAAGTCTTATGGTTGTCTCTCTATTGCATAAGATGCAAGCGCCAAATAATTGCTTTACTTTATCGCTATGCGATAGCAATAGTTGCAAGAGCAATAGTTGGCGAGACGACCATGTGACGACACATTGATATAGATCAAGATGATGGAGATCATGGTGTCATGCCGGTGACGATGGAGATCATGACGATGCTTTGGAGATGGAGATCAAAGGCACAAGATGATGATGGCCATATCATGTCACATATTATGACTGCATGTGATGTTTATCTTTTATACATCTTATTTTGCTTAGTTCGGCGGTAGCTTTATAAGATGATCTCTCCTAAATTATCAAGGTATAAGTGTTCTCCCTGAGTATGCACCGTTGCGAAAGTCCTTCGTGCTGAGACACCACGTGATGATCGGGTGTGACAGGCTGTACGTTCAAATACAACAGGTGCAAAACAGTTGCACACGCGGAATACTCAGGTTAAACCTGACGAGCCTAGCATATAATAGATATGGCCTCGGAACACGGAGACCGAAAGGTCGAGCGTGAATCATATAGTAGATATGATCAACACAATGATGTTCACCGTTGAAACTACTCCATCTCACGTGATGATCGGACATGGTTTAGTTGATACGGATCACGTGATCACTTAGAGGATTAGAGGGATGTCTATCTAAGTGGGAGTTCTTAAGTAATATGATTAATTGAACTTTAATTTATCATGAACTTTGTCTTGGTAGTATTAGCATATCTATGTTGTAGATCAATAGCTCGTGTTGTTGCTTCCCTATGTTCTATATATGTTCCTAGAGAAACTAAGTTGAAAGATGTTAGTAGCAATGATGCGGATTGGATCCGTGATCTGAGGTTTATCCTCATTGCTGCACAGAAGAATTATGTCCTTGATGCACCGCTAGGTGACAGACCTATTGCAGGAGCATATGAACGTTTAGCTAGCTCAATATGATGACTACTTGATAGTTTAGTGCACCATGCTTAACGGCTTAGAATCGGGACTTCAAAGACGTTTTGAACGTCATGGACCATATGAGATGTTCCAGGAGTTGAAGTTAATATTTCAAGCAAATACCTGAGTTGAGAGATATGGAGTCTCCAACAAGTTCTATAGCTAAAAGATGGAGGAGAATAGCTCAAGCAGTGACCATGTGCTCAGATTGTCTACGTACTACAATCGCTTGAATCAAGTGGGAGTTAATCTTCCAGATAAAATAGTGATTGACAGAATTCTCTAGTCACCAGAACCAAGTTAGTAGAACTTCGTGATGAACTATAATATGCAAGGGATGACAAAAGTAATTCCCAAGCTCTTTCGTGATGCTGAAATCGATGAAGGTAGAAATCAAGAAAAACATCAAGTGTTGATGGTTAACAAGACCACTAGTTTCAAGAAAAAGGGCAAAGGGAAGAAGGGGAACTTCAAGAAGAACGGCAAGCAAGTTACTGCTCAAGTGAAGAAGCCCAAGTCTGTACCTAAGCCTGAGACTGAGTGCTTCTACTGCAAAGGGACTGGTCACTGGAAGCGGAACTACCCCAAGTGATTGGCGGATAAGAAGGATGGCAAAGTGAACATAAGTATATTCGATATACATGTTATTGATGTGTACTTTACTAGTGTTTATAGCAACCCCTCAGTATTTGATACTAGTTCAGATGCTAAGATTAGTAACTCGAAACGGGAGTTGCAGAATGAACAGAGACTAGTTAAGGGTGAAGTGACAATGTGTGTTGGAAGTGGTTCCAAGATTGATATGATCATCATCGCACACTCCCTATACTTTCGGGATTAGTGTTGAACCTAAATAAGTGTTATTTGGTGTTTGCGTTGAGCATCAATATGATTTGATCATGTTTATTGCAATACGATTTTTCATTTAAATTAGAGAATAATTGTTGTTCTGTTTACATGAATAAAACCTTCTATGGTCATACACCCAATAAAATGGTTTGTTGGATCTCGATCGTAGTGATACACATATTCATAATATTGAAAGCCAAAAGATGCAAAGTTAATAATGATAGTGCAACTTATTTGTGGCACTGCCACTTAGGTCATATTGGTGTAAAGCGCATGAAGAAACTCCATGCTGATGGACTTTTGGAATCACTTGATTATGAATCACTTGATGCTTGACTCCGTTCTCCAGAACAATGGAGCGAGCAACTGACTTATTGGAAATAATACATACTGATGTATGCGATCCCATGAGTGTTAAGGCTCGCGGCGAGTATCGTTATTTTCTGACCTTCACAGATGATTTGAGCAGATATGGGTATATCTACTTGATGAAACATAAGTCTAAAACATTTGAAAAGTTCAAAGAATTTCAGAGTGAAGTGGAAAATCATCGTGACAAGAAAATAAAGTTTCTACGATCAGATCGCGGAGACAAATATTTGAGTTACGAGTTTGGTCTTCAATTAAAACAATGTGGAATAGTTTCACAAACTCATGCCACCTGGAACACCACAGCATAATGGTGTGTCCGAACGTCATAACCGTACTTTATTGGATATAGTGCAATCTATGATGTTTCTTACCGACTTACCACTATCGTTTTGGGGTTATGCATTAGAGACAGCTCCATCCACGTTAAAAGGGCACCATCTAAATCTGTTGAGATGACACCGTATGAACTATGGTTTGGCAAGAAACCAAAGTTGTCGTTTCTTAAAATTTGGGACTGCGATGCTTATGTGAAAAAGTTTCAACATGATAAGCTCAAACCCAAATCGGAAAATGTGTCTTCATAGGATACCCAAAGAGTCAGTTGGGTACACCTTCTATCACAGATCCGAAGGCAAGACATTCGTTGCTAAGAACGGATCCTTTCCAGAGAAGGAGTTTCTCTCGAAAGAAGTGAGTGGGAGGAAAGTAGAACTTGATAAGGTAATTGTACCTTCTCCCTTATTGGAAAGTAGTTCATCACAGAAATCTGTTCCTGTGACTACTACACCAATTAGTGAGGAAGCTAATGATGATGATCATGTAACTTCAGATCAAGTTACTACCGAATCTCGTAGGTAAACCAAAGTGAGATCCGTACCAGAGTGGTACGGTAATCCTGTTCTGGAAGTCATGTTACTAGACCATGACGAACTTACGAACTATGAGGAAGCGATGATGAGCCCAGATTCCGCGAAATGGCTTGAGGCCATGACATCTTAGATGGGATCCATATATGAGAACAAAGTATGGACTTTGATTGACTTGCCCGATGATCGGTGAGTCATTAAGAATAAATGGATCTTCAAGAGGAAGACGGACGCTGATAGTAGTGTTATTATCTACAAAGCTAGAATTGTCGCAAAAGGTTTTCGACAAGTTCAAGGTGTTGACTACGATGAGAGTTTGTCACTCATATCTATGCTTAAGTCTGTCCGAATCATGTTAGCAATTGCCGCATTTTATGAAACCTGGCAAATGGATAAACAAAACTGCATTCCTTAATGGAATTATTAAAGAAGAGTTGTATATGATGCAACCAGAAGGTTTTGTCAATCCTAAAGGTGCTAACAAAATATGCAAACTCCAGCGATCCATCTATGGACTGGTGCAAGCATCTCAGAGTTGGAATATACGCTTTGATAAGTTGATCAAAGCATATAGTTTTATACAGACTTGCGGTGAAGCCTGTATTTACAAGAAAGTGAGTGGGAGCACTACAACATTTCTGATAAGTATATGTGAATGACATATTGTTGATCGGAAATAATGTAGAATTATTTTGCAAAGCATAAAGGAGTGTTTGAGAGGAGTTTTTCAAAGAAAGACCTCGGTGAAGCTTCTTACATATTGAGCATCAAGATCTATAGAGATAGATCAAGACGCTTGATAAGTGTTTTCAATGAGTACATACCTTGACAAGATTTTGAAGTAGTTCAAAATAGAACAGTCAAAGAAAGAGTTCTTGCCTGTGTTACAAGGTGTGAAATTGAGTAAGACTCAAAGCCCGACCACGGCAGAAAATAGAAAGAGAATGAAAGTCATTCCCTATGCCTCAGCCATAGGTTCTATAAAGTATGCCATGTTGTGTACCAGATCTATTGTATACCCTACACTGATTTTGGCAAGGGAGTACAGTAGTGATCTAGGAGTAGATCACTAGACAGCGGTCAAAATTATCCTTAGTGGAATAAGGATATGTTTCTCGATTATGGAGGTGACAAAAAGGTTCGTCGTAAAGGGTTACGTCGATGCAAGTTTTGACACTAATCCAGATGACTCTAAGTCTCAATCTGGATACATATTGAAAGTGGGAGCAATTAGCTAGAGTAGCTCCGTGCAGAGCATTGTAGACATAGAATTTTGCAAAATATAAATGGATCTGAATTTGGCAGACCCGTTGACTAAATTTCTCTCACAAGCAAAACATGATCACTCTTTGGATGCAAATCACATAGCGATGTGAACTAGATTATTGACTCTACTAACCCTTTGGGTGTTAGTCACATGGAGATGTGAACTACTCACATAAAGATGTGAACTACTGGTGTTAAATCACATGGTGATGTGAACTAGATTATTGACTCTAGTGCAAGTGGGAGACTGAAGGAAATATACCCTAGAGGCAATAATAAAGTTAGTATTTTTTTCCTTATTTCAAGATAAATGTTTATTATTAATGCTAGAATTGTATTAACCGGAAACATAATACATGTGTGAATACATAGACAAACAGAGTGTCACTAGTATGCCTCTACTTGACTAGCTCGTTAATTAAAGATGGTTATGTTTCCTAACCATAGACATGAGTTTTCATTTGATTAACGGGATCACATCATTAGGAGAATGATGTGATTCACTTGACCCATTCCGTTAGCTTAGCACCCGATCGTTTAGTATGTTGCTATTGCTTTCTTCATGACTTATACATGTTCCTATGACTATGAGATTATGCAACTCCCGTTTACCGGAGGAACACTTTGTGTGCTACCAAACGTCACAACATAACTGGGTGATTATAAAGGTGCTCTACAGGTGTCTCTGAAGGTACTTGTTGGGTTGGCGTATTTCGAGATTAGGATTTGTCACTCCGATTGTTGGAGAGGTATCTCTGGGCCCACTCGGTAATGCACATCACTATAAGCCTTGCAAGCATTGCAACTAATGAGTTAGTTGCGGGATGATGTATTACGGAACGAGTAAAGAGACTTGCCGGTAACGAGATTGAACTAGGTATTGATATACCGACGATCGAATCTCGGGCAAGTAACATACCGATGACAAAGGGAACAACGTATGTTGTTATGCGGTCCGACCAATAAAGATCTTCGTAGAATATGTGGGAGCCAATATGAGCATCCAGGTTCCGCTATTGGTTATTGACCAGAGACGTGTCTCGGTCATGTCTACATAGTTCTCGAACCCGTAGGGTCCGCACGCTTAAAGTTTTGATGACAGTTATATTATGAGTTTTGATGTGCCGAAGGAGTTCGGAGTCCTGGATGAGATCGGGGACACGACGAGGAGTCTCAAAATGGTCGAGACGTAAAGATTGATATATTGGACGACTATATTCGGACATCAGAAAGGTTCCGAGTGATTCGGGTATTTTCAGGAGTACCGGTGAGTTACGGGAATTCGTATTGGGCCTTAATGGGCCATACGGGATAGGAGAGAAAGGCCTCAAAGGGTGGCCGCACCCCTCCCCATGGGCTGGTCCGAATTGGACTAGGGAGGGGGGCGCCCCCTTCCTTCCTTCTCCTTTTCCCTTCCCTTTCCTTCCCTCCTACTCCTACTAATTGGAAGGGCTCCCAGTTCTACTAGAAAAGGGGGAATCCTACTCCCGGTGGCAGTAGGACTCCCCTAGGGCGCGCCATAGAGAGGGTCGGCCCTCCCCCTCCTCCAATCCTTTATATACGGGGGCAGGGGGCACCCCACACAACAATTGATCGGTTTGATCTTTTAGCCGTTGCGGTGCCCCCCTCCACCATAGTCCACCTCGATAATACTGTAGCAGGGCTTAGGCGAAGCCCTGCGTCGGTAGAACATCAACATCGTCACCACGCCGTCGTGCTGACGAAACTCTCCCTCAACACTCGGCTGGATCGGAGTTCGAGGGACGTCATCGGGTTGAACGTGTGCTGAACTCGGAGGTGCCGTGCGTTCGGTACTTGATCGGTCGGATCGTGAAGACATACGACTACATCAACGTGCTAACGCTTCCGCTTTCGATCTACGAGGGTACGTGGACAACACTCTCCCCTCTCGTTGCTATGCATCACCATGATCTTGCGTGTGCGTAGGAAATTTTTGAAATTACTACGTTTCCCAACATTGTTGCCACTTGAAGGTGCACTACACCAGGGTCTAGGGGTGGCTAACCCATAGGGAGCCAGGCTGCAGGCCTACCTGAGGGCCTAGGAGGCCCACCAAGTACCTGACGATAGGAAGGAGCCTGGAGAAAGGGATAAGAGTCTCCGGGTCATCTTAGTTTCCAAGTCTATGATGGCGGCGGCCTAGATCAAACCGCCTATATAAGGGGAGGCTAGGGGGCTCTCATTCCCATCTATTCTTAGATAGACTCAACTGTCGGTAGAACTACACACAATCCCTTATAATCCCTTCGAACGATGTATACCCATCATGAATAACAATGACAAGCATGATGTAGGGTATTACTCCTCACCAGGGGCCCGAACCAGGGTAAAACCACCATGTGACCTCCGATCTAAGACTTCTAACCACACGCTAGTAGCCCTATAGAGGGCACTGACGCTTTTCCGCATCGTTAGTTGGTGCGTGAGGCATCGGAAGCGTCGGCTGGTGACAGATCTCAGATCGGATCTTCTCTGGCCTCCTACGGTCTCCCGCCGGGGGAGAGCCTAAGCTCTGGCTCTTTCACCTTCACCACAGATAGGGGAGGTAGGGCCGACATCAACCACCGGACCTGTCCGCACGATCTATGCCGACACCATGGCCTTAATCATACCAGATTGATGCTATCACGGTTCCTGCAATCCTGATGAGCAGATGGGATAACCCATTTTCTATACCAGGTTGGATTTGTGCATCTTGCCTTTTGCTGCTGTTATGTGTGGCAGTTTCACTTTAGTTCCTGGTAGTTTGTAAGACAATGTGGTTTCTACTCCCTCCGTTCCACAATACATGATTTTCATTTGTCAAAATATAGATGTATCTAGACATGTTTTAGTATATAAGTACATTTATTTTTAAACAAATGGAAGTCAAGTATTTTGGAACGAAGGGAGTATTAGTAGAAATCAGAGAGGGAGCTCTCTTTATAAATAAAAAAGTTGCCACGCTTCACATGGAAAAAATCTAAGGGCTAGTCCATTTTCTCCTTCCTAGCTTCTTCCTCCTGCTGCCTTCAACGCCAGCCGAATTGCCGGTCTCCTTGCTGCCCCACACCCTCTCCAAGCCGCCACCTCTACTGGTCTGCCGCAGCTCCTGGCCATCCCTCTAAGTTCATCATCCTCTCCGTCATAGACAACCCCCCATGACACTGCCCGGCTGCATCACCCATTTCCGTATCACCATCTTCTCTTCCCAAAAAACTTGTAAATAGCAAACACAATTTCATATAAAATTTGCAAGAATTTCACATAAATGCTCATGTACACTACATCAGAGGAGATTCAGACATTCCTAAACCTCTTCATACAATTGTACCGCTTAGGCCTCCTTTGATTTGTAGGAATCTTGTAGGATAGGATTGCTATAGGGAAATTTTCGATAGAGTTTGTAGGACCGGATTTCCTATGTAGGACTGTTCTCTATATATCCTGCACAGTTCAAAGAAAAAAAAAACATTAGCACAAACCTAATGGAAAAATCTCATCCTATGAATCAAATAGCATCTCTTTTCATATAGGACCTGACATGTATGCCACCTCATTTCATATGACTTTCCTATTACTATCCTTTAAACCAGAGAAGACCTTCCATGCACGAGAACACAGGCAATGCATAACGTCGATAGGACATACCGCTCACAAATGTAAATATATCCACACATATATTATATTCCCGCAGGCAACATTCTATCATAGGTAGTAATGGTCTCCACACATATATATCATATGCCCACGGGCAACATTCTATCACAGGTAGTAATGGTCATAAACTAAAATCTGGATCAGACCAATGTTTCATACGGTACCTGCCAGATGACAGTCATTTAACAATATACTGTATATAGTGGCCTCTAAAAGGGCGAGCAGACTCCATGTCAGTTTCAGTTCTCATGCTGCCTTTGACCCTTCATTCTCGGATGTGGGAGCGTTGTTCTCGGCCATGCTCATCTCTTGCAGCGGCGGTGGGTTGACAACGGTCATTGGGACAACATTGTTTTCTGCAAGTCGGCCTTTCCTTTCACGATGCTCCTGACAGTTCGCGCAGTAGTGGAAGCAGCAGTGAACTATGAGAGGATCGCATGGAGACTTCTGGTGGAAGCAGAACAATATGTGGTGGTTAGCAAAAGGCCCGTGATACTGATGCACGAAACTAGAAACCCAGTCCACTTAAGAATGCTAGACTTGACAAGTTAGAATTAGTGACCACAAAAAGATACTATACGTGAAAAGGTGGCCAAGCAAGAACTGATAAAATGATAAAATGATCTGATAATTCAATGATATAACCAGCTACCGCCAGTGGACAATGCAAAGCAAGAATTTCTTGACAGTGACAGAAGTTCGCTGGATGACAGAACTCTCTGATCCAAACTACAAAAACTTTATTTTAGTGAGGGCCAAACCAGATAACTTCAACCATGCAAAGCTAAGAGTTTGCTTCTGGATGCCTGAATACTTGATACAACTATCTCAGATGGAGAATGCAATTGTGTAGTTCTTACAGTAGAAAGAAATACAACTGTTTGTAGATGTTATTCTGAATGTGATTAATCATGACATATACAAAGAAAACAGTGGACGAGAGAAAGAAGTACCTCGAGATGATACTTCTTCTGAAGCTTTTCACGAACAATACTAGTATAAATAGAGCATATCCACCAACAGCAGACCAGGCCTTCACCAATCAGGATCGATGCGTCTGGGTCAACACCATGGAATATAGCCATAAGGATTGCCAATGCAATGCCACCTTCAACACAGACAGCATGGCAAGTGCAGGGTCTTGTCCATGGGATATCTTCTCTAAGGGCCTGAACATTTCGTCCAAACAAGACACAGGGGCAGAATAGTCCAGTCCAGCCTAACACATTAAGAAGATCAGGCACATAAGAGGTTCAGAAGTATCTCGGAATATAGCAGTAATACATATGAAAACTGTGTGGACTGAAGCATAAAGGTGCACACATCACAAACCCTATGATGACACAATTTGAAGGGCATAAAGAAGCATAAAGGAATTAGCCATTAGCTACAGAGTAATGCTATTCATTTAAGCTTTCGGGTTTCGGCCATGTATGCCGCAGTCATTTATGTGCTCAACAGTTTATCACAATTAACACTTATACCGGGAAAGTGTACCTGTAGAAGAATATTCAAACAGATCAAGAAGAAAGACGTCTCTAGATCAGAAGCATCGTAATAAAAGTAAACGTTGCAACTAGTTTTTGCTTATTTGAAACAATTTGGAATCCAACCGGAACAATGATTAATTCTTTTCAATATGAGCACATTATAACAGCGTGTTGATTTTGCAGAGAGCCCAAAAGAGCTAAAACCATAACTGGCAGTTAGATGGAGAAGTGTGTACATCTTGAAGAACTTCCCAAATACAGAAAAAAGAAGGGTCGACTTTAACATTGAGAACATGATAATCAGAACCAAACGTTATGACTACTACGCCCTCTGTCCCATAATATAAGATGTTATTACATCCAATATGTCTTATATTATGGGACAGAGGGAGTACTCTTTATTTCTTTCAGACAGTGACCAGTGCCTAATCCTTCCCACATGAGCACATCATCACAGGGCTAATTTTGCAAAGATAATAGAAGACTGAAAAATAACAGTACTACAAATATGTGAACCATAAAGGCTTGCAATATGATAAAAAAATGTATGTGAACAATTAATATTTCAAAATAAAATGTATAAAGATATGGGTTTTCATATACATCTGCTAAAAATGTGGGAGAAGGACGACCCAGGGAAGCTATAAAACAAAATTAACAAGTACTCAATTTGGACTTCTAGGTAAAATAGCTCCTAAATGGAGGTCAGATACGCACCAGATTGGTCCACATTACAAATTTGAGTTACACGTGTAGTATAAGACATATATCAGCATCGGATTGGCACCAGTTTACAACTGAGTTTATATGTGCAGTGTAAAATATAAATCATGCCTTTCTCATAGACATTAGAAAAAGACTGTATGTTTAGTCTACCATGATTTGTTCATTGATTAAGTTCACCGTGTTAATGGAAAAATGATAGAGAGGAAGGAAATTAAGATTTGCAGGGCATCTTTGTTTGAAAACTGTCTCAACTGGTAACAGGTAAAAAGGAGGTAACACAAAATTTCTGGCTGGCAACTGCTCACTAAACTAATGTTTTTTTTGAACTGTTCACTAAACTAATGTGGAAATATTTCACATTGATATATAAGTATTAATACTGTTGTAATTTGCAATTAAAATTTCGAAAGAAACATCTTTCAAGCTTAAAAACAGTCTCTAACAAACACATGCAAAAAATGGGAAACAATATAAGCCTAAATGAAAAAAATGAGGATGGGAGGTGTATGGGCCATCCTTGTCCAGCACACATGTCGTTCCTCTTTTCTTACTAGAGATTCACTTGATGTACCTGCAAGAGATTTCACAATAAAAACCTGCCTGTGCTTCATACGTAGGACCGCTAAAGGATTTAAAACTGAAACACCTAGCCTCTATGGTAACACGTCAGTAACACTTCAATGCCATGGAAACAAACATCTAGTTGCTGAGTTGTGCAATGTGTGTGATAGCCACAAACCCTGAGCTGAATCACATTAACACAATCCCATCCTGTGCAGATCCGCATGAAAGTTCCTGCCGACTCTGGCATTTCCAGGGGTATCAGGCTATCAGCATATCAAAACTATCACGAATTTTGAATGTGCGATCAGTCTAGGGTAGGAAGTAGCAGAATTAGATCGGCTAGGCAGTTGAAGGGGCAGACCAAATGCAAGGGCGAGAAGGAAATTCCACGTCACTTACAGCTCTCGGGGTCTTCAGCGCAACCGAAGATGCCGGTGGTCCACGGCTCGTCGGCCGGCGCCTGGTGGCCCTCAGGCAGCACCTGCCCACACTGGATGCACTTCATCTGCGCCAGCTGTACGGTCACACCGCCCAAAATCAGATCGAATAAACAATCGCGGCAGCAGCAGCAGCTGGAAGAAAACGAGGATCGCGCGAGGAATGGCGAGACCTACCTGCGGGACGGCGACGGGCAGGTTGAGCTCGCCAGGGCGGATGTCCTCCACGCCGGGGCCGGAGGCGGAAGCGTCCTGGTCCTTGGTCAGCTTCACGTACCGCGACGGGTGGCTGCGGCTCGCCTCCGCCATTGCCGTCCTCTCCTCGCTTCGCCCCCGAGGGTTTTTGGGCGGCCGACGAAGGGGAGGGCTACGCGGTGGGGAGTGGGGACGGGTGCGAGTGGTGGAGTGAGATCTGGCTCCCGACGGTCCACGGTCAGGTCAATGACGGTTCAGCCGAAGGACATCTATATCTCTATCTCTAGCTAAAAAGAACCCAAGACAGACCGCATTCTGCCCACCTTTCATCCATCCATCCAACCTTTTTTTTCTCGATTAGCAAATGACGATTCGATTCAATCATCATAATTACATGACACAATGGGGCACGGGCATCACACATTCTCTTAAGAACCGTAATCACCATAATTACATTCGTCACACCTTCCCTTAAAAAATCGCTATCACCATAATGACATGCGTCGATGGGCGTCACAACTTGCCTTAAAATCGTATCAGAAATCACCTGCCCAAAAATCATGCCGCAAACTGTCGCAATGGATCCGCAACCTCTGATGCTGCGGAAAGGAACGACACGACCTGGATGCCACCACCGATGTAGCCGCTGTCGCCGCCACACGCTGGACGGCATGGCGAATCTCTGCCTGTAAGTGTCATTTCCATCATTTGATCGGATTCTTCTCTCCCCGTGTATGCATGCCATGATGTAAATGCATCTGCTCAATCTTTGCTTCCAGACTGGGTCATCGTCAACGTGCCGTGGCTAGCCTTGGTCTGCATGAGGCCGTTGCTCGTTTTCTGCAGCATCCATGCGGTCCATCTGTTCAGTCACATCCCCAACATCTTCTGCGCCAAGATCAAGAACACGAAGGATGGACAGGTTCTAGCTTCGGCAGCAGATGTACCAACCGATAGCACTCTTCAAGGCAGTACTGCTACGTGGTAGTCATTGCCCAGTGGGCATTGGCATGTGAATTGCTATTTAGTTGCACCAACTTTGCCAATTCTAATATGTTTTCTCTCTCCAAAAATTCTAATCAGTTATACATGCAGATCCTCTTGCATCTTGTCTACTGTCAAAGCATTATCGTCCACTAAGTTCGCCGAAAAGGACAATCACCACATCAAACGCTATGGCATGACGGAACTTACCATCTGCACAATCGGCAGAGATGACGGAATTGGACCCTGTTTAATTGAAGAGGGAAGTTAATTTTTATGATTCATTTGCATCGAGGATTGTACATCAGATCGGTAGCTAAACACAAAGGTATTGTAAGTCACATCGGTATAGTGGATGTACAATGCACCACGAATTTTAGCAGTTCCTATCGGTTGACGTTGGAGTGTGCTAATTTTTTCGAATCTGATTTTGCATAATCAGTATGCATCTCATTAGAATGAGAATGTTACTAGGTCATTATTTATTCCCCCCTCTAATACAATTTAGTTCTATGGATGTAGCATTCCATATTTCTACCAACTGAAGAATTTGGCAATATTTTTCCGGAAACAACGAGCCTCCTCATCGATTTTTATTATAAAAACATTTTCGAAAAAACAGGATTTATCCCCATATATTATGCTCTTATTGTGCATTATAAGATTTGGCTCCCGTGACAACGCACGGGCACATACCTAGTCTATATATATCTCTCTATCTCTATCTCTATATCTATATCTATATATATACCTACTATTAAAGGGTGGTGATATTTTGGTTTCGTCCCGCTTCGTTTGGTCCCACTTCAATTAATTTGACGTACGCTATTTGGTTTCGTTACTTGCCACCCGTTTTGGCCCAACGGAGGAAGCCCACCTGACGGCGCACTGTGGCCCAGGTCCACATAGCTGGCAAAAAAATAAAATAGCCGATGGGAGGGTTCGATCTCATAACCTGTCAACCGGCCACACACATCCAACTGACCCAGCTAGAGATACGACAAGTTCTTTTTTCTTCCGTTGCAACGCACATGCCTTTTTGCTAGTCTATATCAATATAAAAAGACCCAGTGAGGAAGATCCAACAAATCTTGGTCATTCATTTGCCTTAATCCAACCGTCATTATTTTCCTGATGGTGAGCGACTAAACACGTTTAGTGCTAACCAATCATCTCTTCACCGTGATCCTCTTCCTTCCATACCCTTTCGTAGAAAGGAAACTGACACAAAGGAACCGCAGCAAGGCGCCTCGCACCGAGCCGTCGGGGACGCGCCCTAAACCGCATGTGGTCCAGCCGTCCGGGACACTGCCTGCCCGGCCGTGCCGGCCGTCGGGCACGGCAGCAGCAAGGTCGCGAAGAAGATCAGGGGCACCGCCTGCCGGGTCGTGCCGGCAGTCGGGGACTAAACCGCCAGGGGCCCGGTCGCCGTGCCGGCCGTCGGGAACGACGGTAGCAAGGTCGCGAAGAAGATCGGGCCGAAGGACAAGCACTGGGTGGCCATCGATGAGGGAGAGATGGCGGCGAAGATGGCCAGCGGCCGCTCCTGATTTTCAAGGTTAAGGGCATCGTCCCGCATCCCTATAGGTGCGTTATACCTTCAACGCTAAGCATTTTGTGTGATTTATTTGTCAAAAATTTAATAAACCATGTTCTTGAAGGAAATATGCCCTAGCGGCAATAATAAAGTTATTATTTATTTCCTCATATCATGATAAATGTTTATTATTCATGCTAGAATTGTATTAACCAGAAACATAATACATGTGTGTATACATAGACAAACATAGTGTCACTAGTATGCCTCTACTTGACTAGCTCGTTGATCAAAGATGATTGAGTTTCCTAGCCATAGACATGAATTGTCATTTGATTAACGGGATCACATCATTAGAAGAATGATGTGATTGACTTGACCCATTCCGTTAGCTTAGCACTTGATCGTTTAGTTTATTGCTATTGCTTTCTTCATGACTTATACATGTTCCTATGACTATGAGATTATGCAACTCCCAAATACCGGAGGAACACTTTGTGTGCTACCAAACGTCACAAGGTAACTGGGTGATTATAAAGGTTCTCTACAGGTGTCTCCGATGGTGTTTGTTGAGTTGGCATAGATCGAGATTAGGATTTGTCACTTCGATTGTCGGAGAGGTATCTCTGGGCCCTCTCGGTAATGCACATCACAATAAGCCTTGCAAGCAATGTGACTAATGAGTTAGTTGCGGGATGATGCATTACGGAACGAGTAAATAGACTTGCCGGTAACGATATTGAGCTAGGTATTAAGATACCGACGATCGAATCTCGGGCAAGTAACATACCGATGACAAAGGGAACAACGTATGTTGTTATGCGGTTTGACCGATAAAGATCTTCGTAGAATATGTAGGAACCAATATGAGCATCCAGGTTCCGCCATTGGTTATTGACCGGAGACATGTCTCGATCATGTCTACATAGTTCTCGAGCCCGTAGGGTCCGCACGCTTAAAGTTCTGTGAAGATCGGTATTATGAGTTTTTGTGTTTTGATGTACCGAAGGTAGTTCGGAGTCCCGGATATGATCACGGACATGGCGAGGAGTCTCGAAATGGTTGAGACATAAAGATCGATATATTGGACGACTATGTTCGGACACCGAAAGTGTTTCTGGAGGTTTCGGGCATATACCGTAGTACCGGGGGGTTACCGGAACCCCCCGGGGAGTATAATGGGCCTATTGGGCCTTAGTGGAGCAGAGGAGGGGCGGCCAGGGCAGGTCGCGCGCCCCCTCCCCCTCTTGTTCGAATTGGACAAGGAGGGGGAGGCGCCCCCTTTCCTTCCTCTTCTCTCCTTCCCTGCCCCCTTCTCCTACTCCTACTAGGAAAGGAGGAGTCCTACTCCCGGTGGGTGTAGGACTCCCCCCTTGGCGCGCCCTCCTCCATGGCCGGCCGCCTCCCCCTAGCTCCTTTATATACGGGGGCAGGGGGCACCCCAAAGACACAACAATTGATCTATTGATCTCTTAGTCGTGTGCGGTGCCCCCCTCCACCATAATCCACCTCGGTTATATCATAGCGGTGCTTAGGCGAAGCCCTGCATCGGTAGCATCATCATCACCGTCACCATGCCGTCGTGCTGACGAAGCTCTTCCCGGAAGCTCTACTGGATCGTGAGTTCGGGGGACGTCACCGAGCTGAACGTGTGTTGAACGCGGAGGTGCCGTACGTTCGGTGCTGAGGATCGGTCGATCGTGAAGACGTACGGCTACATCAACCGCGTTGTTATAACGCTTCCGCTTACGGTCTACGAGGGTACGTAGAGGACACTCTCCCCTCTCGTTGCTATGCATCACCATGATCTTGCGTGTGCGTAGATTTTTTTTTGAAATTACCACGTTCCCCAACAGTGGCATCCGAGCCAGGTTTATGCGTAGATGTTATATGCACGAGTAGAACACAAGTGAGTTGTGGGCGATACAATTCATACTGCTTACCAGCATGTCATACTTTGGTTCGGCGGTATTGTTGGATGAAGCGCCCCGGACCGAGATTACGTGTACGCTTACGCGAGACTAGTTCTACCGACGTGCTTTGCACACAGGTGGCTGGCGGGTGTCAGTTTCTCCAACTTTAGTTGAACCAAGTGTGGCTACGCCCGGTCCTTGTGAAGGTTAAAACAACACTAACTTGACGAAATATCATTGTGGTTTTGATGCGTAGGTAAGAACGGTTCTTGCTCAGCCTATAGCAGCCACGTAAAACTTGCAACAACAAAGTAGAGGACGTCTAACTTGTTTTTGCAGGGCATGTTGTGATGTGATACGGTCAAGGCATGATGCTGTATTTATTGTATGAGATGATCATGTTTTGTAACAGAGTTATCGGCAACTGGCAGGAGCCATATGGTTGTCGCTTTATTATATGAAATTCAATCGCCATGTAATTGCTTTACTTTATCACTAAGCGGTAGCGATAGTCGTAGAAGCAATAGTTGGCGAGACGACAACGATGCTACGATGGAGATCAAGGTGTCGCGCCGGTGACGATGGTGATCATGACAGTGCTTTGGAGATGGAGATCCAAGGCAAAAGATGATGATGGCCATATCATATCACTTATATTGACTGCATGTGATGTTCATCCTTTATGCATCTTATTCTGCTTTGTTTGACGGTAGCATTATAAGATGATCTCTCACTAAATTTCAAGGTAAAAGTGGTCTCCCTAAGTATGCATCGTTGCCAAAGTTCGTCGTGCTGAGACACCCCGTGATGATCGGGTGTGATAAGCTCAACGTTCATCTAGAACGGGTGTAAGACAGTTTTGCACACGCAGAATACTCGGGTTAAACTTGACGAGCCTAGCATATGCAGATATGGCCTCGGAAGAGTGAGACCGAAAGGTCGAGCATGAATCATATAGTAGATATGATCAACATAGTGATGTTCACCATTGAAAACTACTCCATTTCACGTGATGATCGGTTATGGTTTAGTTGCTTTGGATCACGTGATCACTAAAATAATTAGAGGGATGTCTATCTAAGTGGGAGTTCTTAAGTAATATGATTAATTGAACTTAAATTTGTCATGAACTTAGTACCTGATTGTATTTTGCTTGTCTATGTTGTTGTAGATAGATGGCCCGTGTTGTTGTTCCGTTGAGTTTTAATGCGTTCCTTGAGAAAGCAAAGTTGAAAGATGATGGTAGAAATTACACGGACTGGGTCCGTAACTTGAGGATTATCCTCGTTGCTGCACAGAAGAATTACGTCCTAGAAGCACCGCTGGGTGTCAGGCCTGCTGCAGATGCAACTGACGACGTTAAGAACGTCTGGCAGAGCAAAGCTGATGACTACTCGATAGTTCAGTGTGCCATGCTTTACGGCTTAGAACCGGGACTTCAACGACATTTTGAACGTCATGGAGCATATGAGATGTTCCAGGAGTTGAAGTTAATATTTCAAGCAAATGCCCGGATTGAGAGATATGAAGTCTCCAATAAGTTCTACAGCTGCAAGATGGAGGAGAATAGTTCTGCCAGTGATCATATACTCAAAATGCCTGGGTATAACAATCACTTGATTCAACTGGGAGTTAATCTTCCGGATGATAGTGTCATTGACAGAATTCTTCAATCACTGCCACCAAGCTACAAGAGCTTCATGATGAACTATAATATGCAAGGGATGGATAAAACAATTCCCGAGCTCTTCGCAATGCCAAAGGCTGCGGAGGTAGAAATCAAAAAGGAGCATCAAGTGTTGATGGTCAACAAGACCACCAGTTTCAAGAAAAATGGTGAAGGGAAGAAGAAGGGGAACTTCAAGAAGAACAACAAACAAGTTGCTTCTATAGAGAAGAAACCTAAGTCTGGACCTAAGCCTGAGACTGAGTGCTTCTACTGCAAACAGACTGGTCACTGGAAGCGGAACTGCCCCAAGTATTTGGCGGATAAGAAGGATGGCAAGGTGATCAAAGGTATATGTGATATACATGTTATTGATGTGTACCTTACTAGAGCTCATAGTAGCACCTGGGTATTTGATACTGGTTCTGTTGCTAACATTTGCAACTTGAAACAGGGACTATGGATTAAGCGAAGACTGGCTAAGGATGAGGTGACGATGCATGTGGGAAATGGTTCCAAAGTCAATGTGATCGCCGTCGGCACGCTACCTCTACATCTACCTTTGGGATTAGTTTTAGACCTGAATAATTGTTATTTGGCGCCAGCATTAAGCATGAACATTATATCTGGATCTTGTTTGATGTGAGACGGTTATTCATTTAAATCTGAGAATAATGGCTGTTCTATTTATGTGAGTAATATATTTTATTGTCATGCACCCTTGAAGAGTGGTCTATTTGTGTTGAATCTTGATAGTAGTGATACACATATTCATAATGTTGAAGCCAAAAGATGCAAAGTTGATAATGATAGTGCAACTTATTTGTGGCACTGCCGTTTGGGTCATATTGGTGTAAAGCGCATGAAGAAACTCCATACTGATGGACTTTTGGAATCACTTGATTATGAATCACTTGGTACTTGCCAACCATGCCTCATGGGCAAGATGACTAAAACGCTGTTCTCCAGAACAATGGAGCGAGCAACAAATTTTTTGGAAATCATACATACTGATGTATGCAGTCCAATGAATATTGAGGCTCGCGGCAGGTATCGTTATTTTGTCACCTTCACAGACGATTTGAGCAGATATGGGTATATCTACTTAATGAAACATAAGTCTGAAACATTTGAAAAGTTCAAAGAATTTCGGAGTGAAGTGGAAAATCATCGTAACAAGAAAATAAAGTTTCTACGATCTGATCATGGAGGAGAATATTTGAGTTACGAGTTTGGTCTACATTTGAAACAATGCGGAATAGTTTCGCAACTCACGCCACCCGGAACACCACAACGTAATGGTGTGTCCGAATGTCGTAATCGCACTTTACTAGATATGGTGCGATCTATGATGTCTCTTACTAATTACCGCTATCATTTTGGGGTTATGCTTTAGAGACGGCTGCATTGACGTTAAATAGGGCACCATCAAAATCCGTTGAGACGACGTCTTATGAACTGTGGTTTGGCAAGAAATCAAAGTTGTCGTTTCTTAAAGTTTGGGTCTGCGATTCTTATGTGAAAAAGCTTCAACCTGATAAGCTCGAAACCAAATCGGAGAAATGTCTCTTCATAGGATACCCAAAGGAAACTGTTGGGTACACCTTCTATCACAGATCCGAAGGCAAGACATTTGTTGCTAGAAATGGATCCTTTCTAGAGAAGGAGTTTCTCTCGAAAGAAGTGAGTGGGAGGAAAGTAGAACTTGATGAGGTAACTGTACCTACTCCCTTATTGGAAAGTAGTTCGTTACAGAAACCGGTTCCTGTGACACCTACACCAATTAGTGAGGAAGTTAATGATGTCGATCATGAGACTTCAGATCAAGTTACTACCGAACCTCGTAGGTCAACCAGAGTAAGATCCGCACCAGAGAGGTACGGTAATCCTATTCTGGAGGTCATGTTACGTGACCAAGGCGAACCTACGAACTATGAAGAAGCGATGGTGAGCCCAGATTCCACAAAATGGCTTGAAGCCATGAAATCTGAGATGGGATCCATGTATGAAAACAAAGTGTGGACTTTGGTTGACTTGCCCGATGATCGGCAAGCCATAGAGAATAAATGGATCTTCAAGAAGAAGACTGACGCTGACGGTAAGGTTACTGTCTACAAAGCTCGACTTGTTGAGAAAGGTTTTCGACAAGTTCAAGGGGTTGACTACGATGAGACTTTCCCACAGGTAGCCATGCTTAAGTCTGTCTGAATCATGTTAGTAATTGCCGCATTTTATGATTATGAAATTTGGCAAATGGATGTCAAAACTGCATTCCTGAATGGATTTCTGGAAGAAGAGTTGTATATGATGCAACCAGAAGGTTTTGTCGATCCAAAGGGAGCTAACAAAGTGTGCAAGCCCTAGCGATCCATTTATGGACTGGTGCAAGCCTCTCGGAGTTGGAATAAACGTCTTGATAGTGTGATCAAAGCATATGGTTTTATACAGACTTTTGGAGAAGCCTGTATTTACAAGAAAGTGAGTGGGAGCTGTGTAGCATTTCTAATATTATATGTGGATGACATATTGTTGATTGGAAATCATATAGAATTTCTAGATAGCATAAAAGGATACTTGAATAAAAGTCTTTCAATGAAAGACCTCGGTGAAGCTGCTTACATATTGGGCATCAAGATCTATAGAGATAGATCAAGACGCTTAATTGGACTTTCACAAAGCACATAGCTTGACAAAGTTTTGAAAAAGTTCAAAATGGATCAAGCATAGAAAGGGTTCTTGCCTGTGTTACAAGGTGTGAAGTTGAGTCAGACTCAATGCCCGACCACTGCAGAAGATAGAGAGAAAATGAAAAGTGTTCCCTATGCTTCAGCCATAGGCTCTATCATGTATGCAATGTTGTGTACCAGACGTGATGTGTGCCTTGCTATTAGTTTAGCTGGGAGGTACCAAAGTAATCCAGGAGTGGATCACTGGACAACGGTCAAGAACGTCCTGAAGTACCTAAAGAGGACTAAGGATATGTTTCTTGTTTATGGAGGTGACAAAGAGCTCGTCGTAAATGGTTACGTCGATGCAAGCTTTGACACTGATCCAGACGATTCTAAATCGCAAACCGGATACATGTTTATATTGAACGGTGGAGCTGTCAGTTCGTGCAGTTCTAAACAAAGCGTCATGGCGGGATCTACGTGTGAAGCAGAGTACATAGCTGCTTCGGAAGCAGCAAATGAAGGAGTCTGTATGAAGGAGTTCATATCCGATCTAGGTGTCATACCTAGTGCATCGGGTCCAATGAAAATCTTTTGTGACAATACTCGTGCAATTGCCTTGGCATAGGAATCCAGATTTCACAAGAGAACCAAGCACATCAAGAGACGCTTCAATTCCATCCGGGATCAAGTCCAGGTGGGAGATATAGAGATTTTCAAGATACATACGGATCTGAATGT
This sequence comes from Aegilops umbellulata, assembly GCA_032464435.1. Taxonomy (NCBI): domain Eukaryota; kingdom Viridiplantae; phylum Streptophyta; class Magnoliopsida; order Poales; family Poaceae; genus Aegilops; species Aegilops umbellulata. The sequence continues at coordinate 363,329,940 of CP136054.1, read as the reverse complement.
TGCAGAGACTACAAAAAAAAGACACATCCGTGACACTTTGGGCCGAACGAAATTTTTTCTGTCATACATATGACACTTATAGGACGATAATTGTGACAAAACCCGGTATCATCATAGATGTGGTGGGCTCCTACTTCTATGACAAAAAATCATGACAGAAAATGGGTTTTTTTGTCCTGGGCGGGCCGGAGACGCAGCTGCATGACATTCTTTGGGCCGTCCATGACGGAAAAAACCGTGGTAGAAGCAAGGGGGAGGAAAATTTTGGGGAGTTCCGGGCTACGGTGGGAGGTTGGGGGCCAAGCGATGCGCGTTTCTCTCATACACGTACACGCGTGTGTGCGAGGCGTTGGCTCTAACTGAACCCGAGCGATTGCACTGCAGGCTACGCGTTACTGAACCTGAGCGATCGATCGATGGCTGTTAACTGAACCCGATCGAGCGATTCCTTCGCTACTGCTGCTAAGTGAAGCCGATCGATGCTGCCTCTGGGATGAACAGTGAGCGTTGCGGGGGGGGGGGGGGGTGGATGAACAGTGAGCGATGGCGTTGCCTCTGGATGAACAGGACCCCGTGGTGTGGTGGAGGCACTACTGGAATCAGCTACTTTGCCATCTGCTAGCTCTTTGCCGTCAGCTAGCAGATGGCAAAGAAGCTCTTTGCCATCAGCTACCCAAAAGCAGACGGCAAAGAACTGGCTGATGGCAAAGAATGTCTTTGCCATCAGCCAGTTCTTTGCCGTCTGCTAGCTGACGACAAACAATCTTTGCCGTCCGCTAGCAGACGGCAAAGAGGTAGGGAGCCCACTGAGGAGCTGCTTAAAAAATACTTAACGCCCCCCCCCTCTTTGCCGTCTGCTAGCGGACGGCAAAGAGCAAAAAAGCGGACGGCAAAGGGGGCGGACGGCAAAGATTAAACGTATCTAACGGCGCCCCCGCCCCTCTTTCTCTGTTTCTCTCCCTAGCCTGCTCCCACACGCGCGCCGCCGCCCCCCACCCCTCGCCGCCGCCCGGTCGCCCCACGGCCCCGCCGCCCCCCGTCCCCCGCCCCGTCGCCCCACCGCCCCCCCGCCCCGTCGCCCCCGCCACCCTGCCCCCCCCGCCCCGGCCCCCCCGCCCCGTCGCCCCCGCCGCCCTGCCCCCCGCCCCGGCCCCCCGCGCCCCACCGCCCCAGGCCCGGCGACGCCGCCCCAGGCCGCCCCGCCCCCTCCTCCACCGGCCCCCACCTCGTGGCCACTGCTGCTCGTCGCCGTCGCCCCACCGCCCCCGCCCCGTCGACCCCACCGCCCCCGCCCCGTCGACCCCACCGCCCCACCGCCCCCGCCCCGTCGACCCCGCCGCCCAGCCGTCTCGGCGCCGCCGCGCCCCGGCCCCCCGGCGCCACACCGCCCCGGGCCCGGCGCCGCCGCCCTAGGCCGCCCTGCCCCCCTCCTCCACCGGCCACCTCCTCCACCTGCCCAGGTGAGCTCTACCTCTCCTCTGTGTTTCCTTTTTTTTCGGTTTTTTTAATTTTAGGTTTATGTTTAGTTTAGTTTTAGTTTTAGGTTTAGTTTTAGGTTTAGGTTTAGTTTTAGGTTTAGGTTTAGTTTTAGTTTAGTTTTAGGTTTAGATTTAGTTTTTTCCTTTTTTCTGTATTTTTAGTTTTAGGTTTATGTTTAGTTTAGATTTAGTTTTAGTTTTACTTTTAGTTTTAGATTTAGGTTTAGTTTTAGGTTTAGTTCAGTTTTAGGAAAGACGAAGAAGAAGAAAAAAAAACAGGAGAGGAGGAGAAGAAGAAGAGGAAAAAGGAAAGGAAGAAGAAGAGGAGGAGGAGGAGAAGAAAAAAGAAGAAGAGGAAGAAGAAGAAGAAAAAAAGAGGAGAGGAGGAGAAGAAGAAGAGGAAAAAGGAAAGGAGGAAGAAGAAGAAGAAGAAGAAGAAGAAGAAGAAGGAAAAAAAAGGAAGAAAAGGAAGAATAGGAAGAAGTAGAAAAGGAAAAAAGAGGGGAAAACCCCGACCCGACACGGCACCCCGACCCCGACACGACACCCCGACCCCTAGACCCCGACCCCGACACACTGACCCCGACCCCGACACCCCGACCCCGACCACGACCCCGACACCCCGACCCTGACCCCGACCCCGACACCCCGACCCCGAGCCTGAGCCGACACCCCGACCCCGACACCGATACGGCACCCCGACCCCGACACGGCACCCCGACCCGACACCCCGACCCCGAGACCCCGACCCCGACCGCGAGTCGGACCCGACACCCCGACCCCGACACCGACACGGCACCCCGACCCCGACCCGGCACCCCGACCCAACACCCCGACCCCGAGACCCCGACCCCGACACGGCACCCCGACACCGACAGGGCACCCCGACCACCGACACCTCCCGAAAATTAAGGTGTTCTTTGGCCTTCCAGAGGCCGACGGGGTCATATATTTGTGAATTATTAGTTAGGTCATATATTTTTCGATTTTGTTATGAAAAACATCATATATAATTGTGTTGATCGTGTAGTTTTAAATGTGCAGTTGTTTCATCGCTGCGAGGTTTGGTGTTCGACGACCTCGCCGTGCGTTTGACGAGCTCTGCCCCTTCGTTCGTGGGTGAGCACAAATGACAAGTCCTCCTCCCCCATTAATTATTTGATCTATTCCGATGAAACTTGATAGCTAGCTATATATGTGTCTGGAATCATCAGTATGCGTAACCAATATGTGTCTCCCGTTCGAAAGCGTCATAGTTATAAATATGCATGCATTTGCATATTTATAACCTTGATTCTTTCGAATTGTCCAACGCTATCCATGGACAGCCCGAGTATGTGTAGATTGGGTTCGTTTTCCCATATGCTTTGCTCCGGATCCGACGCATAAATTTCGTCAGTGCCTCCCCTGTTGTTCTCCGGGTACACATCCTCTCTGTTTATTGCAGAGACGTGTATCAGGAGAACAGCGGGGAGGTGCTGCCGAAATTTTGCGTCGGATCCGGAGCATAGCATGGGAAAATGAACCCAATCTACACATACACGGGTGGGATTAGGATCTATCATTACCTATTAGAGTGTAGGTTGCATGGACGTAATAAAATTGACAAAGTAGATCAACTGATGAATATATACATGGTGAATTACATATATAATTGTTGTGTGTCCAGTAGCTCTGAAAGTCAAGATGAGTGACCGTGCTTGGATGTATACCGGTCACACTGGTCAGAACAAATGGAGCGCTGAATGGTTCACAAAAACTAAGGGGTTTGTGCAAGCCGCATTTGCAAATGGCCAAAAGAAAACCTGGTGCCCCTGTTTCCGGTGCGGCAATTGGGAAAAGAAGACAGAGGCTGAAATGGGCAAACACCTGCAGAAGAGTGGTTTTACGCCCGATTATACGGTGTGGACATTTCATGGTGAGTCTGCCCAACGTGACCGAGCTGAGGTGGATCGTCGTCGCACTGACGAGCATGGTACCGGGATGGAAAACATGGTGCAAGGCTATGATGATGCTCGGGATTCGGACGAGGAGATGGAGGAATCTGCAAAGGCCTTCAATGAAATGTTGGAGTCTTCGAAACGTCCGCTACACGAGCACACTGAGCTTTGTCAGTTGGATGCCATCTCACAAGTAATGGCTCTGAAGGCTCAGTTCAACTTGGGCAGAGAATGCTATGACGCAATTATGACAGTATTTGGACGCTTTCTACCCAAAGGCCATGTAATGCCTGCAAACCTGTACCAGTCGGACAAAATCCTCCGTGCACTGAAGATGCCCTATGAGAAGATACATGCCTGTGAGAAAGGATGTGCCTTATTTAGGCTTGGCTATGCGGACTTGAACTATTGTCCCATTTGCAAGTCTTCCAGGTATATTGTGGTAGACAACGGTATGGGTGAGAAGACACAGACCAAAATCCCCGTTAGTGTTCTTCGGTATATGCCAATCATACCAAGACTTCAACGTCTTTTCATGGTCGAAGAGACGGCCAGACAGATGACATGGCACAAAACAGGCAAAAGAACCGAACTAGATGCAGATGGGAATCTGATGATGGTACACACATCGGATGGTGTTGCGTGGAAAAAGTTTGATGAATTACATGCTGACAAAGCGGCAGATCCGAGGCATCCTCGAGTCGGCATCAGCACGGATGGGTTCAGTGTGTTTGGTATGACGGCAGCCCAATACAGTTGTTGGCCCGTATTTGTCTTTCCACTCAATCTCCCCCCCGGACAGATTATGCAAAGAAAGAACATTTTCCTGACGTTGATAATTCCAGGACCCAACTATCCGGGCAAAAATATGAATGTGTACATGCAGCCGCTTAAGGACGAATTGCAAGAAGCCTGGGATAATGGGTTCAAGACATACGACGCCTTTAGCAAACGGAACTTCATAATGCGTGTCTGGTACATGTACTCGACGCATGACTTGCCGGCGTATGCGCTATTCGTTGGCTGGTGTGTGCATGGAAGGTTCCCGTGCCCCACATGCAAGGGAGCTCTTGAGTTTCGTTGGCTTCAGGCCGGTCGCAAGTTTTCTTGCTTTGACATGCATAGACAGTTCCTGGATCCTCGCCATAAGTTCAGGAAAGACAAGAAGAACTTCATCAGGGGTAAAGTTGTCAAAAACTCTGCACCACCTGCATTGACAGGCCAACAGACCCTGGATCAGTTAAACGCTCTCGAGCCAGATCCACAACGTTCAGGGTACTTCAAGGGGTATAATACTAAGCACGCGTGGACTCACAAAACATGCTTATGGGATCTGCCTTACTTCAAAGACCTCCTTTGCCCACACAACATCGACGTGATGCACACTGAGAAGAATATCGCTGAGGCACTTTTTGGTACATTGTTCGGCATAGATGGGAAGTCAAAGGATAATACTAAGGCTAGAGTCGATCTGGAGGCGCTATGTGATAGGCCGTTACAAAACATGAAAGAACCGAAAGGAAAGCAGAACTGGACAAAGCCAAAGGCATGGTTCAATCTTGGAAGGCCAGCTATGAGGGAAATTCTCTTGTGGGTGCAACAACGGTTGATGTTCCCCGATGGGTATGCAGCGAATCTAAAGAGGGGAGCGAATCTTGATAAACTGAAGATATTTGGTCTCAAGAGTCATGATTGGCACATATGGATTGAGCGGGTAATGCCGGTGATGTTGCGTGGCTTCATCCCTGAGGATGAATGGCTAGTACTGGCAGAACTCAGCTATTTCTTCCGTGTTCTTTGTGCGAAAGAACTATCGCCTGGCGTGCTAGAAGAAATGGAAGAGTTGGCGCCGGAGTTGATCTGCAAGTTAGAGAAGATCTTTCCACCGGGCTTCTTTAATCCAATGCAGCATTTGATTTTGCATCTCCCGACCGAGGCAAGATTGGGCGGGCCCGTGCAAAATCGTTGGTGCTACCCAACTGAGAGGATGCAGAAGACGCTTCGAGAAAAATGTAAAAATAAACGTAGAATTGAAGCATCGATGGCTGAGGCATTCATCACAGAGGAGGCGGCAAACTTCGTAACAGCGCACTATGAAGCCAAAAATCGTCATTTGCATAATCCAAAGCCTCGGTACAATGCTGACGAGCCTAAAAAAGGTGGATCCAACCTCAGCCTATTCAAAGGGAATCTCGCAGCAGCTAGTGTTTCACATCCAGTATCTTTGGATAACGAAGAATGGCGGAGCATTTCGTTGTATATCTTCAACAACCTGATAGAAGTGCGGCCGTACATCGAGTAAGTTCTCGGTACATTGTTTCGCAACTTCTATTTCCTTTGAACTACTCTTATTCCTGGATATGTCATACAGTCGATACGTCACCATATTCTCGTATGGAGCGGAGATCCAAAAGGATTCCGTCCAAGAGTATGAGCTTCTCGCAAAGCAAGGAGGTGGCTATCCCGGTTTCATCTCTTGGTTCAAACAAACGGTAACTTCTATTAGACAGTTTCATTTCATTCGCTAATTTGTGCATAGTGCAACAATCCTTTCATATTAAACTTGTAGGCTAATTCAGAGTCTATGGACGCCGAATTGAGACAAGTCGCTAATGGTTTTGACTATAAGGTTCGTTCATTTGACAAGTACGACATCAACGGGTATCGCTTTCGTACCTATGGCAAAGAGCTATCTATGGCCGACCGAAAGTCAACAAATTGTTGTGTATCTGCTATCGGCGAAGGAGGTACCGAGTATTATGGGAGAGTTGAAGCAATTTATGAACTTCTGTTCTATGGTGAAAATCCACCGAATGTCGTAGTCTTCAAATGTTATTGGTTTCAGCCGAAGGAGACTAGAAGGACTCATGAACATGTAGGGCTAGTTGAAATCTGAAAGGTTGGGATGTCGTTTATGAAGTGCCGCCACGTGCTAGACTTTCTCCCCCAAAGGAAGAAGATTATGAACCTCACATTAACCCAGACACATATGAAGGAGAATTCTTCCAAGAGACACGTCTTTCCAAAAAGCGTTTCAAGAACCGCTATTCTTCACCCCAAAACATTGAAGTAGACAGCGACAATGAATCCGACATCACCCCAGAGGAGGAACAAGAAGAGCCGGAACAAGAAGAGGTTACTGCTGCGGATGACCTGTCAATGCTTGACCGATTACGTCAAGGTGGCCTTGCACATGTTGATGCCAATGAACCCTATGAGCCCGTCATTGATTATAGTGATGATGATGATTATGCATTTATTGATGATACTGATCGAGATTATTAGTAGTGTCAGGTATTACATTTTTTTATGTTGTACTTGATGATGATACACTTAAGTGATACAAATATTATTATTCATGTCGGTCTTTTTTTATGTTGTACTAATTTCGTTTACTGTTTGTCATGGCAGGTGTTGAAAGATGGTGGGCGCTGGTCGGGAGCGTGGTCTGAGGTCTTCCATTCCAGACGCACCTCTCCGCCGAGCGTTGCTGGACAGTATGGCCACACCGCCGGGCCCTTCTTCGTCGACCGCGGTGCCCAGCAGGGGACGAGGTAGGAAGAAAGGAGGTGGGGCACGTGGTCGTGGGAGAGGAAGTAGGGTGACTGCTACGGCGCCTTCCTCGCCGCCACCCCCAGCCGTTTCACCCGAGCACGTGACTGCTAGGGTGGACTCGTCAGAGGAGGAGGCTACACGGACTCCGGTCCACGAGCCTCCGGTCCACGGGTCTTGGGCCCACGAGCCTCGGGTCGACTGGCCTTCGGCCCCCGAGAGTTCGGCCCACGTGACCCCGGAGGAGCACACGTCCGGATGGGGTACCTGGCCGGATCAGCCCGAGGAGCCGAGTGGCCATGCTGATGATGGCGGGGAGCCGACTGATCTTGAGGAGGAGGGGGGCACCGTCTACCAGCGTGGTGCTACACGGCTCCCGTCCGTGCCGGTGACCCGTGAGCAGAGGTGGTTGATTTTCCCTGATGGGGAGAGGTACGTAAGTGCATTTAATATTTTTGTACCTTGTGCATTCACGTTTTTTCAAATAACTAATGCGTTGGCCTTGTCATGCTGCAGGGGTTGGGACCACCATCATAGTGTCCGCCGGCCCAACTCCGTCCTTGGAGTTCTTTGCCGGCAAAACTTCCCGGGGTTTGTCACGTTGCCTGGTGAGGGTCGGCTTCCAGAGCTTGGATTGAGCTGGGAGCACTACGTGGCTGCCCCGGCCCCGCCGGATGAGATTATCGATGGTGTCGTGTGCGACACGAGGGCAGACATGGTGATTAGAAAGTTCTGGGTAATTTCTCCTTTACACATTTAAAAATCTTCAACTAGCTAGTTATTAATTGTACTAATCAATATTGTCTCATTTGATCGCAGACATTCTACAGGTGTGAGGAGGGATACGAGGAGGACGCGGCACATGTTATCGAGAACGTGTGCAAGCGCCTACTCCAGAACTTACGGCACGAGGCTCGGGTGCAGGCTGTTCGAGACTACTACGCCTTGCGTGGTATCAAGAAGACCAAGCCGGCGTGCCGCGATAAGTTTCTGAGTAAGGAGCAGTACATGAAGGTAATTCTTAAGGCCTTCTCTACTTAAGTTCCTTCATTTAGTAATTGTTAGCGGTAGCGCTCAAGTTTCTATTTGCTAACTTAGGCGCCTCCGAGATGGTGTGCGGAACGGATGGATTGTTGGGAGGTGTTGGTCGATGAGTGGTGCTCACAACGATGGCTAGCCCTCCACAAGGAGGCCAAGGACAAACGTGCCCAAATGGAAGGTGTGCCACACCATCAAGGCAGCTCCAACTTATATCAGTTCGGGCGCAACTGGGTATGTGGTTTGCTTCATGATTCATGCAATTCATTCATCATGCTAGCTTGAGCCCTTTAATTACTAATTTTCATTGTTTCTCTCTTTCAGGCACGCTACAATAAGGCGGATAAGGTGCCAGAGGTGTACGACCTGTATGCCATGGCCCACACTGCCTCTTTCAAGAAAGTCAAGGCTTTCTCTCAGTCTGACCTCGATGATGCAAACAACTTCACCAACATCTCCTCCCACAACAAGCTCGTGAGATATAGAGATGAGGGGAAGGCGAGGAAAGGGGAGGACTTTAACCCGAGCCAGGGTCCCATTGATCCAGAGCTGTTGATGATATCTGGTGGCGGGAGGTCCCATGGCTCCATAGCCATTGGAGATGGACTTATCCGTTGTCCTAGCACTCTCCCGGAGATCAAGGCGCGTCAGTCGAGCTCCGCTCCTGAGATAAGGCCTCGTGAACGGCCAGTGCAACTCGCCATCAAGGTTAGTGATACCTACTCAGTTATCTTTCTGCATTACATTGTGTGCGCTTCCATCAATGATTACAAATTGTCATGTGAGTGGTGTTGCAGGCTGCTATACAGAGTGAGAGAGATAGAACAGAGAAACTTCTGGCGGAGGCGGCGGAGAGGCAGCGGGAGTTGGAGGAGAGGACGGCAAAGATGATGGAGGAGGAGAGGGCACGGAATGACATGCAGGCAAGGGCCATGTACGAGCTCCTTGTGGTAAGTTTCTTCTGCAGATTAGCCAAAACATTCATGTAGTGTTTGTCTCATTACTAACTAGTATGACTGAGTCGTCAAAACCAAATGTGCAGTCTGTGTGCGAGAAGGCAGGTCAGACCGCTCCGCCGATGCCAGTGATTGCTCCTGGGACCACGGTGAGTTTTATTTGAAAGGACATTACTTGCTAGTTTTAACATTTGAGTGTCATCATGCTAACAAGACATTGGAAATGATCTTTGGTGCAGCGTAACTCCAGACAAGCATCGCACGATCCTTCTCCAGCTACCGACACGAGCCACCACGCTCCTACACCTCCTGGATCTTGGTAAGTTTATCTAGTGTTTTGCTTAACACATGCATAAAGACCTAGACTTAGCTTTATTTCCTCCAATGCTTACCATAATGACCTAGACTTAGCTTCTTCTCCTCCAAAATGACTTAATAAGCTTACTGACCTCCAAAACCATCCATTTTACCTAAGTTAGCTCTAAAACGATCTGTACTTAGCTTACTTATGTCAAAAATTGCATAATTAGCTTAGTTAGCTCATAGACGATCCATTTTACCTAAGTTAGCTCTAAAATGACCCATTTCAACTAGGTTAACTCCAAAATGACCAATCTTACCTAGGTTATCTCATAAACGATCCATTTCAACTAATTTAGCTCATAAACGATCCATTTCACCTAGGTTACCTAAAAAACGATCCATTTCACCTAAATTAGCTCTTAAATGATCCATTTCACCCAAGTTAGCTCAAAAAGATCCATTTCAACTAAATTAGCTCATAAATGATCCATTTCACCTAAGTTAGCTCAAAAACGATCCATTTCAACTAAATTAGCTCAAAAATGATCCATTTCAACAAAGTTAGCTAAAAAACGATCCATTTCAACTAAGTTAGCTCAAAAACGATCCATTTCAACTAAGTTAGCTCAAAAACGATCCATTTGACCTAAGTGAGCTAAAAAACGATCCATTTCACCTTAGTTGCCTCAAAAACGATCCATTTCACCTAAGTGAGCTAAAAAAGATCCATTTCTAACTTTCTTATTTTGCCATTTTGCAGATTTCATTATGTGCTGGATGGAGTGCTTGTTCTACTCTTCTTGTTCTTGTCTTCTCATTCTAGTCACCTTAGCTATGGAGTGCTTGTTTATGTATGGATGGAACTTGTTTATGTATGAAATGATGGATGGAACTTGTTTATGTATGAAATGATGGATGGAACTTGCTTATGTAATATGTACGGATGGAACTTGCTTATGGACTTGCTTATGAATGCCTGTGAAATACATGAACTTGCTTATGAATGCCTGTGAAATATATCTATATGTCATATATATTTTCTGTGCAAATTGTGGGATTTAATAAAAAACAGAAAAAAAACCCAATATGCAGCCTCTTTGCCGTCCGCTGCTGACGGCAAAGAGGCCACGTGGCAGGCAGCTGTGCTTCCTGGGAGGCTGACCCATTTGGCCAGTTTGCCATCAGTGGCAGACGGCAAAGACTTTGCCATCAGTGGCAGACGGCAAAGACTTTGCCATCAGTGGCAGACGGCAAAGACTTTGCCATCAGTGGCAGACGGCAACGACTTTGCCATCAGTGGCAGACGGCAAAGACTTTGCCATCAGCGGCAGACGGCAAAGAGCTGCCGTTAGCCACTTAACGGACTGACAGCGCAATTATTGCCGTCCGCTCTCTTTGCCGTCAGCCCTGCTCTCTTTGCCGTCTGCGGCGGACGGCAAAGACTTTGCCATCAGTGGCAGACGGCAAAGTATCTGTTTACCGTAGCCAACGTTGCCGGAGCCTTTTGCCGTCCGCAGCTGACGGCAAAGGCCTTTGCCGTCCGCTGTTCATGCCTTTGCCGTCCGCCATGGCAGACGGCAAAGTAGCTGATTCCTGTAGTGAGGGTTGGATGAACAGTAGACGGTGGAGGGGTGCCCGTGGAGGGGTGGATGAACAGGACCCCGTGGTGTGGAGGGCTGGATGAACAATAGACACTGGAGGGGTGCCCGTGGAGGGGTGGTTGAACAGGACCCCGTGGTGTGGAGGGCTGGATGAATAGTAGACGATGGAGGGGTGCCCGTGGAGGGGTGGTTGAACAGGACCCCGTGGTGTGGAGGGCTGGATGAACAGTAGACGGTGGAGGGGTGCCCGTGGAGGGGTGGTTGAACAGGACCCCGTGGTGTGGAGGGCTGGATGAATAGTAGACGGTGGAGGGGTGGTTGAACAGTAGCCGGTGGAGTAGCGCGCGGTGGAGGCTGGATGAACAGGAGCCTGTGGAGGCTGGATGAATAGGAGCCCGTGGAGGCTGGAGGAGGTCGACGGTGGAGATGAACAGTATCCCGTGGAGTCCAGTTTTGCGGTACGCCACACCCCTCCCGGTGAACAGGACCCCCGTTTCGACCGTAGCGCTCCAACACAAGTCTGTTTCCTCCGTTTTGCGGTATGCCACACCCCTCCCGATCAACAAGACCCCCGTTTCGACCGTAGGAGGTCCATTTCCTCCGTTTTGCGGTATGCCAGACCCCTCCCAATGAACAGGATTCCGTTTCGAACGTGGCCGGTCGAACACAAGGCCGGTTCCTCTGTTCTGCGGTACGCCAGGCCTCGTTTCCATCGCCTGTTCCGTCCAAGCCCTCCCCATGAACACGACGCATTCCGTTGCCTCCCCATTAACACGACGCATTCCGTTGCCTCCCCATGAACACGACGACGACGCTATTTCTCCATTCCGACCCAGCCATGTACACGAGCCCTGACCGTACGTATGCGCGAGTAGGCATTCGAGACCCTGCCCGTATGTACACATATGTGGCCGTATTTTCTTTCTTGCACCCTGGCTGCTGTACATACGTGTACATGCTACGTGTGCGCCTCTACTACGACACATGCACGCCTCTACTACGGCACGTGCACGCCCTACATCGACCAGTATGTACGTACACGTTCGCGACCAGAATGACACGTATGTACAGCAGCCTCTACTACGTACGCTTCGACCAGGTGGGTCCCGACTGTCAGGCACTTCCTTGCGTGCGAAGATGTAGCTGGTGGGTCCCAGCAGTCAGGGGCAAATATTTTTTTCGCGAAATACGGTGGCCCGTCCGGTGGGTCCCCGCTGTTAGGTGGAGGAATAATTATTTTGCATGTAATAAGGAGGCACTTCCTTGCTGCGGCCGTGGACCCAGCTGTCAGCCTCTCCACGTACAGTCCACGTCCGATGGAAGCCGTTCCTTGACCACGTTGACCATGCCGCGCCGTGAGCACCAGGGCGGTGGACGACGGCGAGGCCTAGGAAGGGGATGAAGCGAAGCCGGGGAAGACGCGGCAGTGGATTCCCACGCATAGAGGAGTACGAGGGTTCATTGGTTCACTACGGTGTGAGGCTGCCGTCGCCGCAGAGTAACAGGGGGTGTGGGTGAGTAGGGGGATGGGCCTGACCAGCGGTGGGAGTAGTAGGGGGCGGTGAGGCCTCCGCCGCATCGCAGCCGGCCACGGGAGGCAGGAGCACGAGGCACGACCGGCGCTGGTTTGGGCGGCTGGAGCAAGAAGACCAGAGGTTGAAGAAGCACTACGGCCGTTAGATGGACATCGTACAGTCACTGGAACTAGAATCGTGTATATTGACTAAGTTGACAAAGCCCTCCGTCCCCGTCAACTTAGTAGGCCCACAAGTCAGCCTGCCACTATACTGGGTCCCAGCTAACAGGGGGAGTATTCATTTTTTTGTGCGTAATAAGGAGGCACTTCCTTGCGTGCGAAGATATAACTGGTGGGTCCGAGCTGTCAGCAGCGGTAACGTTTTTTTCACGAAATACAGAGGCCCTTTCGGTGGGTCCCTGATGTCAGGTGGAGGAATCATTATTTTGCGCATAATAAGGAGGCATTTTCTTGCGTGCGGCCGTGGACCCAACTGTCGGCCTCTCTACGTAAAGTCCACTTCAGATGCATGTCGGTCGTTCACTAGGCCGCGCCGAGAGCACCAGGGCGGTGGACGACGGCGAGGCCTAGGAAGGGAACGACATAGAGGCAGGGAAGACTCGGCAGTTGTTTCCCACGCGGAGGGGAGTACGACTATACGAGGGTTTACTGGTTCGTCTGCCGTTGCCGGAGAATAACAGCAGGCGTGGGTGAGTAGAGGGATGGCTAGGCCAGCGATAGGAGTACAGTGGGGCGGTGAGGCCTGCGCAGCAGCAGAGCCGGCAGCGAGGAGGAGGGACCAGGCAGTCCCGCCGACGCCTGTTTGAGCGGCTGGAGCAGGAAGAGCAGAGATTGAAGAAGCACGACGGCCGTTGGATGGCCATCCAACAGTCACTGCTTGTGCGTCAACCTTTTTTTAGGAAAGCCTCAAATCTGTGGAAAACAGTATATAGCCCATTTGCCATTATTTCAAATAATTTATAGCCCACTCGCTAATTCTTACGGATTTTTTGGAGCCCATATTCTTTTTGTTAGCATTACAGCCCATATGTGGCCACGGTTAAAAAATTATACGAACTTTTGCATATGTCGATGCGGTCTGAACTGTTTTTAATCCCGAAATTTCGAGTCACATTCAGACTGATTTTAAAAATAAATGTATATCAATATAAAATCCAATAAATTGTCCACGCATAAAAATCAATGCAATTTAAAATCTCGTAATGAAAAAAATATATTTGAAAATAATTGTCGGTTTGATGTGTTTTAACAATGTACAACCCATTTCTCATTACTAATAGGCCATTTTCTCGGCCAGCCGAATGAAGCTCTCCTCGTCTTGAAAGATTTGCAGCCCAACAGGCCTGATAAAACGACTTACTTGACAAATCACAAAAAAACTGGGCTTGCTATTTTCAGAAAGAAAAAAAACTACTGGGCTGGTCTGTGGTAAACATAAACGAAAAGGCTGTCTAGACAGGCCAGAGTGTCCCGCACAGCCCAGTTGACACCCTGCTTCCGTCTCAAAAACAAATTAGATAAATGCCACTCCAATTATGGCGATTCATAAAAATCCCACTGCAATTTCCAAACTTTGAAAAATGCCACTGCAATTTTTGCAAACTTTGAAAAACGCCACTGCAGTTTGCAAACTTTGAATAACGCCACTCCAGACTTCAAAAAATGCCACTAGAAATGGCATGAAATGGCATTTTTCAAAGTTCGGAAATTGCAGTGACATTTCTTGGATATACCAGATTTGGAGTGGCATTTATCAAATTAACCCAAAACAAAAATAACTGGGCGAGCTGTTGGGTCCCTGGTGTCAGCTGCTCGTTGTGCAATTCTCTCGTTTATTGACTATGTTGACAATGGCATGGGACTCAGATGTCAGAAATCCACTAGGAGGAGCCATTTTTTATTGGCTTGAAATAAGGAGGCACTTGCTTCCGTACTGCCATGACCTTGGCGGGTCCCTGCTGTCATCCTCTCCACGTACAATCATCTCCTGATTGTGTACGCGTCAACTTGTTAGGCCCACAAGTCGGCCTCTAAACCCGTGGAGGACAAATACAAGCCATTTAAAAAATAACAACCTATTCCATACGTTCAAACGGAAAGTTCAATATTCAGAGCAAAGTAACAGGTCTAATCCACATATAGAGTACTGAACTTCCACGTTGACAACCATCGTAGCCAAGTTAACTATCTACTCCCACTAACACTCTAGCAGCGTACAAGTACTAACTTACTCTTAGCTAACTAGACGATGCCGGCCACCATCTGCTGTCCATGCTAAACGCCGGCACCGGCGTCCTCCGCCTCGCCTCGGACTTGCCAGAGGTGCGATAGGGCGCGTGCTCGCGCGCGTTGTCCCTTTCCATGTCGGCGTGGTCCACCGAAGCTTCGGCTTCTAAGCGGGAAACCCACTTGACGAGCTGGTAGTAAAAATCGGTGTTGCGAACGCGTGCGTACCCGACAGCCTCCAGGGCTATTTGCCGGGCGCCGGCCTCCATGTAGTCGGCCCAGTTACGGGCACTCTGCTCGCGACTCAGAGCGTCGGTGCGTTGCTGCTCCATGTCCCGCTGGCGGCGCAAATCGGCGATACGCTGCTCCTCCGCCAGGCGGTCGCGCTCCAACAACTCCTGCTCCTCCGCCATGCGGCCGCGCTCCAACAACTCCTCGATCTCCGCATTGCAATCTAAAGACAGATAGAATGCCTCCTCCCTCCGTCTGCCTTCCGGTGAAAACCCGAACACTAGTTCCGGCGGTGACCGCCTCCAGCGTCGCCTACCGCGAACGGGCAGGGGCATGGCGGAGGTGGCGAGCGACGTCGGGCCGGTGGGGGCTTATGAGGATATGGCGAGTTGGGTCACGGTGGCACCGGAGAAGGCCGAGAAACAGTACTTATAGGTGGAAGGTAGCGCGACGGCCATCGGAATTCAATGCATAATGGCTTAGCGCGCCAGCATGCTGTGGAAAACTAGAGAAACTGAAATTATGACTCTGCCGTCCCGTCCCGTCTGGGTCGCACACCGGCATGGCGGTCAAACGAGTGCACTCGAATCATCTCCCTCCTTGTCAATAATGATTCCACGGATTTAAAGCGTATCTTTTTTCGCATCAGTTAGCTGCCTTAATTATGGCCGGCTGCATGCAGCCACTCAGAATCGCTCGCAGGCAGTATGCGAAGCAGCATGCAACGAGTGGATCCGGCTTGCCTGCTCCCTTCCCATGCTCCCATCTGTGCTCCCACCTCATCCTACGACTGTCTTTTTTTCTTTTCCCTTTCTAATCTAATCATCTCCCCCCTGATTTTAAGGGGGTGGAGTCGGGCCTTATTTTGTTCCAATCAAATTAAGCCACGTATGCGGGAGCACGGATGGGCACACATGCGGGGAGGAGGCAAGTCTCGTCCGCAACGAGTCACAGCCGAGGGCATGCATGCAGCCACTTAAATTGCTGGAATTAATTAGGCTTAAACTTCTGCATGCCATTAATTATTGCCATGCCTTGGTCTTGCTGCTTTGCTCACGGGACTAATAAACCCGGACGGAGGTTTGAATTAAGTCCTACAAACAAAAGTAACTAGTACAATTCCCATACATAAGATCAACATGTTAATGCATCTCAATGATTCATAGATCATATACAAATATGTAGCTCCAAAAGCAAAGATCTAGAAAAAACATATGTTCTTCCTACTAACATGGATGCTTCTCTTGGCCAACATTCAGTACAGACTGAAACACAAATTTGTTTGTGAAGTCTACAATTCCTCTTATAAACGTAAGTGGTTTCACCAACAGCTGGAACCATGAGAATGAACCACACATGATGGAGGAACATCAACTGCAATATGATTTGGTCTTCTCCCGATCACACCGCGAGACTATTTTCAGAATACAAACTTTAACTTAGGCAAAATGATGCCCATTGTATAATCAGACCAAAGCAATGAAGCACCTAGTGTTGGCCAATAAATAGTACAGTACTACTTTTCTGCAGTCCATGAAGTGACTATCCAATCTTTCCGTGTCTATTTTCAAATGGCGCTGCATGCAGTGACTATACTATTCTCTTGTGCAGTTCAACCAAAATTGCGGACACTTTGTTTGTTTGCCAAATAGCAACGGGAAGACATCTCTGTCTGCACAAATATCAAGCAGCTAGTAAACATATACCACACCTTGTATTTTCAGTTTAAACATGTCTCTTCCGCTTAGCATCTGTCATGTTCTGCACTGGACAATCTGATACAGTTAAGTTTTGCCGTGGACAATTTCATACTGAATTAATTTGCTGGTTCAGAGCAGAAATATAGCGCCTATTCTTCATCAGACCAAGGATATCCATGTTCGCAGTGATGGAAGAGGTGAAATCGATACAACCGAAATTGAGCATCCAATCATTGAATCCTGTCCTGCACCTCCAATGTAGGTCCACCCTGCCAATAAATTCACATGCAAACCACTAGTATTACTATCTAATGACAGTACAAAAAGAGTAGCAAGATAGTAGCAAACCATGTACCTTCGTAATGAACAGCTCATACTGCCACCAATTGGATATGAAGGTTTGAAAAAAAACATGCTCTAATGTTGAACCAGTTGGACTTTTTGTGCAGTTCCACTAAAATCGAGCATCCCTGTTTGCATAGATATTGAAAGTGTGATTACTCTAAAAGTGGCACTAGTTGAAGCATAGACCCACAAATATAAGCATTCCAATTTCTTAATGGGAAAAGGTAGCAAGACTGTTTCTAACCAACTATTTGAAGGAATAAATAAAGCAACAACGACTGATGTCAGGAAGGCATACATAGTTTTTTCTGGAAAAGTGAGCCATTCCTGACCTTTCCTCTTCTTTTAAGCAAATTTTGTGCAGTTCTACTAAAATAAAATGCCATCACCGCCTTGACAATTCAGTGACACTGTACAAAAGGAAATGACTTAACATTACATCATGATGTCAGGTATGTAGTCGACACGCATTAGAGACAGACATACAGACCTCCTCAAGAGAATAGCCGGAGGAGGAGGTGCCCACTCTTGACCTTTCCTCTTGTCTTCATGATTGTCTGTGCAGTTTAACCAAAATAAAATGACATCAGTGATACGTCTCCAACGTATCTATAATTTTTGATTGCTCCATGCTATATTATCTACTGTTTTGGACTATATTGGGCTTTATTTTCCACTTTTATATTATTTTTGGGACTAACCTATTAACCGGAGGCCCAGCCCAGAATTAGTGTTTTTCCGCCTATTTCAGTGTTTCGGAGAAACAGAATATCAAACGGAGTCCAAACGGAATAAAATCTTCGGGAACGTGATTTTCTCACTGAACGTGATCCAGGAGACTTGGACCCTACTCCAAGGGAGCCAAGAGGCGGTCACGAGGGTGGGGGGCACCCCCCTTACGGCGCGCCCCCTGCCTCGTGGGCCCCTCAGAGCTCCACCGACGTACTCCCTCCTCCTATATATACCTACGTACCCCCAAATTACCAGATACGGAGCCAAAAACCTAATTCCACCGCCGCAACTTTCTGTATCCACGAGATCCCATCTTGGGGCCTGTTCCGGAGCTCCGCCGGAGAGGGCCGTCATCACGGAGGGCTTCTACATCATCATAGCCCCTCCGATGAAGTGTGAGTAGTTTACCTCAGACCTTCGGGTCCATAGTTAATAGCTAGATGGCTTCTTCTCTCTTTTTGGATCTCAATACAATGTTCTCCCCCTCTCTTGTGGAGATCTGTTCGATGTAATCTTCTTTTTGCGGTGTGTTTGTTGAGACCGATGAATTGTGGGTTTATGATCAAGTCTATCTATGAATAATATTTGAATCTTCTCTGAATTCTTTTATGTATGATTGGTTATCTTTGCAAGTCTCTTCGAATTATTAGTTTGGTTTGGCCTACTAGATTGGTTTTTCTTGCCATGGTAGAAGTGCTTAGCTTTGGGTACGATCTTGCAGTGTCCTTTCCCACTGACAGAAGGGGCAACAAGGCACGTATTGCATCGTTGCCATCGAGGATAACAAGATGGGGTTTTTATCATATTGCATGAAACTATCCCTCTACATCATGTCATCTTGCTTAAGGCGTTACTCTGTTTTTAACTTAATACTCTAGATGCATGCTGGATAGCGGTCGATGAGTGGAGTAATAGTAATAGATGCAGGCAGGAGTCGGTTTACTTGTCTCAGACGTGATGCCTATATACATGATCATACCTAGATATTCTCATAACTATGCTCAATTCTGTCAATTGCTCAACAGTAATTTGTTCACCCACCATAGAATACTTATGCTCTTGAGAGAAGCCACTAGTGAAACCTATGGCCCTCGGGTCTATTCTGATCATATCAATCTCCATCACTTTAATCTTGCTTTGCTTTTTTACTTTGCCTTCTACTTTTCACTTTGCATCTCTATACCAAAAATACCAAAAATATTATCTATCATCTCTATCAGATCTCACTCTCGTAAGTGACCGTGAAGGGATTGACAACCCCTAATCACGTTGGTTGCGAGTAGCTATTGTTTTGTGCAGGTACGAGGGACTTGAGCGTGGCCTCCTACTGGATTGATACCTTGGTTCTCAAAAACAGAGGGAAATACTTACGCTACTTTGCTGCATGTCACGCCCAAAATGCGACCCTATCCTAAAGGAACTCGAAGGTCCCACCAAGGATAGAAGCGCATCTTGAAGACGCTTTTGCAAGGTGGATATCATTACATCAACATTACATAATAGTGGGAATACATCCAAGACATACAATGACACATGAATACAACAATACATCATACAAAAGATCAACATCCGACTACGGATGAAACATAAACAGGAACTCAAACGACATCCACCCTGCTAGCCCAGGCTGCCGACCCGGAACCTAACCCAAGATCGAAGAAGTAGAAGAAGAAGAACTCCAAAGCAAGTAAACATCGCTCTCGCGTCAAGATCATCGCATAACCTGTACCTGCAACTGGTGGTGTAGTAATCTGTGAGCCACGAGGACTCAGCAATCCCATTACCATGGGTATCAAGACTAGCAAAGCTTAAAGGGTAAGGAAGGGGTAAGATGGTGAGGTTGTAGCAGCGACTAAGCAATGTATGGTGGCTAACTTACGAAACAAGAGCGAGAAGAGGAGCTGAGGAAACGGTCGTCAACTAGTAATGATCAAGAAGTGATCCTGAACTCCTACTTACGTCAGACATAACCCAAAAACCGTGTTCTCCTCTCGATCAACCCCGAAAAGAGACACTCACGGTTACACACACGGTTGGTGTATTTTAGAAGAGTTTACTTTAAGTTTACTACAACCGGATATTAACAAATTCCCATCTGCCACATAACCGCGGGCACGGCTTTCGAAAGTTCAAACCCTGCAGGGGTGTCCCAACTTAGCCCATGATAAGCTCTCGTGATCAACGAAGGATATTCCTTCTCCCGGGAAGACCCGATCAGTCTCGGAATCCCGTTTACAAGACATTTCGACAATGGTAAAACAAGTCCAGCAAGACCGCCCGATGCGCCGACAATCCCGATAGGATCTGCACATATCTTGTTCTCAGGGCAACACCGGATGAGACATGCTACAAGTAAAACCAAGCCTCGAGTTTCCCCGTGGTGGCCCCGCAGGTGGCTCGGTTCGAACCAGCACTTAGAGAAGCACTGGCCCGGGGGGGGCTAAATAAAGATGACCCTTGGGTTGGCCGACCCAAGGGAAGGGGTGATAGGTTGTTAGGCAAATGTAAAACCAAGGTTGGGCCTTGCTGGAAGAGTCTTATTCAAGGCGAACTGTCGAGGGGGTCCCATAAATCACCCAACCGCGTTAGGGACGCAAAATCCGGGAACATAATACTGATATGACGGAAACTAGGGCGGCAAGAGTGGAACAAAACACCACGCATAAGGCCGAGCCTTCCACCCTTTACCAAGTATATAGATGCATTAATAATATAAGAGATATTGTGATATCCCAACATAAACATAATACAACATGGAGCAATCTTCATCTTCACCTGCAACTAGCAACGCTATAAGAGGGGCTGAGCAAAGCGGTAACATAGCCGAACAATGGTTTGCTAGGAAGGATAACAAAGGTCAGAGGTTCATGGCAATTTGGGAGGCTTGAGCAGCAAGTGGTAGGTAACGCAGCATAGCGATAGAACGAATCAACTAGCATAGCAATGATAGTAATGAGATCCAAGGTGATGGTCATCTTGCCTGAAATCCCGCAAGGAAGAAGAACGAGTCCATGAATAATATGAAACCACAAAGACGAACCAAGCGTAGACGAACGAATCCTCACGATCGCAACGAAACGGGAACTATCGAGAAGAAGCACACAATATGGTAAACACACCACACATGAACAAGGCATGATGCACAACCAAGTATGATGCATGACAAGGCTACATGAGGCTACTCATGGCAAGAGATGATGCATACAAGAGCAACACAACCAAACAAGTTTAAATGAGGCCGGAAACAACATAGAACAATTCCGGTAAGTCCTCATATGCAAATTTCGAAATTGGTCCAGATCTGAATAAACCTTAAGTTCAAGTTGTTAAACATAAAGTTAAGATGCACCAAGATGATGTACACGAAATTCTAGCCAAGTTACATATAAAGTTCATTAGATTCGGAACTACGACCTAGAAGATATGAGCAAAACAAGTTAAATATGTCATTGATGCAAAATGCATACAAACATCAAGAAAACACCTCAAAACAAGGATGCAACATGATAATATGAAGCTACATGCAAAACTAAGCAAGTTTCATATATAGCATGCTCAAAACGGAGCAACGGTTCAACACATACACCCTATACAAGTTATAACAACAATCTGTCCAAAACAGCAAGTAGGCATCTAGCAAGCATCAAAACAACATGCTACAGGACCAAAACATGATAACAAATGGCATGGACATGATGTACAGGTAAAGCATGACAAAACATTAGCACTGAGCTATCTCCAGAAACTACTAGAACATTCTCAAAAGGACATGGCAAGATTGCAAATAATAACAGGTTCACAGACTTAGTGGAATTCACAGGGCATGACAGAAATAACATCAGGTTAGCATGTTCCTAGCTATGAAACAACATGTTACAGCAAGCTATCATGTAAAACTAGATCATCGCATGAATCTACTAAAAGCATACATCAGAAGTCCCTTACTGACCATAAGCCAAAATGGATCATAAAATACAGTTGCAAGCATGTGAACATAGAAAAAACATAAACAGATTCAGACTTAGTGAAAAACTGGAGCATGGCATAAACAGATAACAAGTAGGCATGTTGGTGAGCTTGAATCACTCACCACAAGGCATTTCATGACAAAGTAAGCATACAATCAGCAACTAGACATGGCATAGAAGCTATAGATGGCAAGAACAACAACATAGCATGCACGGGTCACTAGCAACAACCTTGGCAAAATTGCTAAACATGTTAACAATCTGCCAGGAACATTTTATAGCAAAAGTAGAGCTTGATTGAGACATGTTAGAGCACTCTATAAATGCAATCAGGAGCATGGATGGATATATCCTAACCATATTTACAAAACATCCTCACTGATCATCCTCAAAAGAGGCATGGATCTCACTGTAGCAACATGAATACATGGCATAACAATAACAACAGAAAATATCATGGATCTCTCTGAAATCAGCAACATCACGGAGGCTACTTTGCAAGCTTTAAACAAACAATACATGGCATATCATGAATAATGAGTTGCACCACAGAAAATATGGCATGTTGTAGCACATAACATATGTAGACTTCATGCTCAAAAGAGAATCACACAAAAATATACAAAAATAACAAAAGAGCATGTTCTGATAAACTACAGCAGACAACATCACATAGCAGTTTTGCAACGATGATTAGGGCATCAAGATCACCTCAAATGAACATGGCACAATGGAACAAAATGTAAAGCAGCTCACTGTGAATATTCCGATATATTGCACGTACAAAATGGAGCAACAGTGATGAAGTTATGACGCGATGAACATGGGCACAATATGCTGAAATCCTGGGGACTTAGTGGAAGTATACCCTCGCGAAAAGTCAATCCGGGAAGGGACGGTGCGGGACGACGGGGTCCGAGACGGGGACGGGGCGTTTGGATCGGGGGAGTGGTGGATCTCATCCCACTCCCCAGATCGGATCTGGCCGGAGCTCCGGCTAGCCTCCGCGAACTCCGGCGACGACGGGGACCACGGGGATGCGCGGCAGGGCGCGGGACGGAGGAGCGGTCGGCGGAAGGCGGGGCGGCGCGATGCGGAGGCGCGGGCGAGGAGGCGGCGGCGGATCTCGCCAGGCGGCGGGGCGGCGGCGCTCAGGCGATGGCGCGCCGGCGAGATGGCAGCGGCGACCGCGCGGACGGGCGGCGGCGGGGCGCAGGGGCGCGCCCGCGGGAGGCGGCGGCGGGATGGGCCCCGCGGGCCCGATCCGGGCCGCGCGGGCCGACGGCGGCGCACGGTGGCTGGGGCCACGTGGCGGCTGGGGAGTGGCTGCGAGCGGCGGCGCGGTTTGTCCGGTCCGGGACGGACATGTCCGGCGCGGGGGGGGGGGAATTTCTAGGGTTTGGACTGCGGGATTTGGACGGGGGAGGTGTTTTTATAGGTAGAAGGAGCTAGGAAGCTCCAAATGGAGTGCGGTTTCGCCCACACGATCGTGATCGAACGACCGAGAGGATGGAGGGGGTTAGGATGGGTTTTGGGTCACTTTGAAGAGGGTGTTGGGCTGCACACAAAAGAGGCTCTCGCGGTTACCCGGTTAATCGTTGGAGTATCAAACGACCTCCAAATGACACGAAACTTGACAGGCGGTCTATCGGTGCTATACCAAGGCCGCTTGACAAACCTCGGTCCATTCCGAGACCGTTTAACACCCGCACACGAAAAGAGGTAAAAGGGGCGTCGGGGAACATAGGAGTGCCGGATTGCAAAACGGACAACGGGGAAAAAGCTCGGATGCATGAGACGAACACGTATGCAAATGCGATGCACATGATGACATGATATGAAATGCAGATGATGACATGGCAAAGCGCAACATGCAAGCACATGACATGGCAACGACGGAGAATAACTGGCGGACACCTGGCGCATCGAATCCGGGGCGTTACACTGCATCATCCTCTCCTCTTCGGGGAAAACCAACACAGTGCTCAAGAGGTAGCAAGAAGAATTTCTGGCGCTGTTGCTGGGGAGTCTATGCAAAAAGTCAACATACCAAGTACCCATCACAATCCCTATCTCTCGCATTACATTAGTTGCCATTTGCCTCTCGTTTTCCTCTCCCCCACTTCACCCTTGCCGTTTTATTCGCCCTCTCTTTCCCAATCTCCTTCTCCTTCTCCTTCTCTTTTTTCCGTTTGCCTTTTCCTCGCTTGCCTTGCCGTCATGGCTAGTCTTATATCTTCTCCGTTATCTCCCGAGAACGAAGTTCTAAATTTTAAACAAAGGGAGGGAGAAAATCTGAAAGACGCTTGGTATAGAATTTGCAATGCTCAAAATAGATCCACCAGGAAGAAATCTACTTTAGTTCTTCTTCGCAATTTTTATGTAGGTGCAAATCCTTGGTACAGATATATCCTTGATACCATAACCGGAGGGAATTTTTTGGGTAACCATACTTTTGATTCTTATAATGCCATGATAGATTTATTTGGCTCACCACCTCTTTTGGTTAATGGAACTATGTTAACTTTGGAGCATGTTATGCAAAGGCTTGAAATTATTGAAAATAAAGTTGCTACCATTGAATCAATTGAAAATCTAGATAAAAAGATCCACAATCAAATTACTCAATATGGACCTAAGGTAGGAATGAATTTGAAAAATATTAAGGAAAAGGAACCCATAGTTAATGAGAAAATAAATCTAGATTCCACTAGAATCGATAAACTTAAGGGTATCATTACAAACTTGGGAACCGCTTTTTGTTCCGTAAAGAATACTCCAAGTCCTCCTACTAAAATTGCCAAGCTTATGTATGTTCCTAAAAATAAGGGTGAATCCTCTAAGGAAACTGCGGATCTTAAATCTATAAGTATTCATCCCGATCTTTTCGCAATCATTAAGGAACCATTTGTTACAAATGAATTTTTCGATCTTGTGCCTAAGAGTTTTATAATTACTAGAAAGAAAGAAATTCCTAAAGAAGGTAGATGCCTCATTGAAGAATTGCCTACCAAAGATGGCAATACCTAAATCTATCCTCGCTTTTATGCCTAGCTAGGGGCGTTAAACGATAGCGCTTGTTGGGAGGCAACCCAATTTTATTTTAAGTTTTTTGTTTTTTAGGAATAAATAATCCATCTACCTTCTGTTTAGATGTGGTTTTGTGTTTTAATTAGTGGTTGTGCCAAGTTATACCTATAGGATCTTCTTGGATGATAGTTATTTGATCTTGCTGTAATTTCCAGAATCTTTCTGTTCACTAAAACAATTGTTAAAAATCACCAGAACGTTATAAAATACTGATTACAATTGCTGCTGATCAATAAACAAATTGTCTAGGTCTTCCTATTTTGGTAGATTTTTTGGAGTTCCAGAAGTTTGCGTTAGTTACAGAATCCTACAGACTGTTATGTTTTTGACAGATTCTGTTTTTCGTGTGTTGTTTGCTTATTTTGATGAATCTATGGCTAGTAAAATAGTTTATAATCCATAGAGAAGTTGGAATAAAGTAGGTTTAACACCAATATAAATAAAGAATGAGTTCATTACAGTACCTTGAAGTGGTTTTTTGTTTTCTTTCTCTAACGGAGCTCACGAGATTTCTATTGAGTTTTGTGTTGTGAAGTTTTCAAGTTTTGGGTGAAATCTTTTGATGGATTATGGAACAAGGAGTGGCAAGAGCCTAAGCTTGGGGATGCCCATGGTACCCCCAAGATAATCCAAGGACACCAAAAAGTCAAAGGTTGGGGATGTCCTAGAAGGCATCCCCTCTTTCGTGTACTTCCATCGGTAATTTTACTTGGAGCTACATTTTTATTCACCACATGATATGTGTTTTGCTTGGAGCGTCTTGTATTATTTGTGTCTTTGTTTGTTAGTGTACCACAATAATCCTTGTTGTACACACCTTTTAAGAGAGCCATATATGAATTAAAATTTGATAGAATACTCTATGTGCTTCACTTATATCTTTTGAGCGTTGTAGTTTTGCTCTATGTGCTTCACTTATATCTTTTGAGCGTTGTAGTTTTGCTCTATGTGCTTCACTTAGATCTTTTAGAGCACGGTGGTGGATTTGTTTTAAAGAAACTATTTATCTCTCATGCTTCACTTAGATCATTTTGAGAGTCTTAATAGCATGGTAAATTGCTTAATAATAATATGCTTGGTATTCAAGATTTGTGAAACTTCCTTTTGAGTGCGTTGAATACTAAGAAAAGATTGAAGCATCATAATTGTTTTGAGATATGAAGATGGTGATATTAGAGTCATGCTAGTTTATTAGTTGTGAATTTAAAGAATACTTGCGTTAAAGTTTGTGATTCCCGTAGCATGCATGTATGGTGAACCGTTATGTGATGAAGTCGGAGCATGATTTATTTATTGATTGTCTTCCTTAGGAGTGGCGGTCGGGGACGAGCGATGGTCTTTTCCTACCAATCTATCCCCTTAAGAGCATGCGTGTAATACTTTGCTTTGATAACTTCTAAATTTTTGCAATAAGTATATGAGTTCTTTATGACTAATGTTGAGTCCATGGATTATATGCACTTTTTCCCTTCCTTCCACCATTGCTAGCCTCTCTAATACCGCGCACT
The DNA here is from genome assembly GCA_032464435.1 of Aegilops umbellulata. Classification (NCBI taxonomy): domain Eukaryota; kingdom Viridiplantae; phylum Streptophyta; class Magnoliopsida; order Poales; family Poaceae; genus Aegilops; species Aegilops umbellulata. The sequence goes on along the minus strand of CP136054.1, from coordinate 363,303,735 downwards.
TTTCGCCGGTATCATACACCCACCATATATCTTCCTCAAAACAACCACCATACCTACCTATCATGGCATTTCCATAGCCATTCCGAGATATATTGCCATGCAGATTTCCACCGTTTCGTTTATTATGACACGCTCCATCATTGTCATATTGCTAGCATGATCATGTAGTTGACATCGTATTTGTGGCAAAGCCACCATTCATAATTCTTTCATACATGTCACTCTTGATTCATTGCATATCCCGGTACACCGCCGGAGGCATTCATATCGAGTCATATTTGTTCTAAGTATCGAGTTGTAATTGTTGAGTTGTAAGAAAAATAAAAGTGTGATGATCATCATTTTTAGAGCATTGTCCCAAGTGAGGAAAGGATGATGGAGGCTATGATTCCCCCATAAGTTGGGATGAGACTCCGGACGAAAAATAAAAAAATATTAAAAAAAGAAAAAGAGGCCATAAAAAAAGAAAAGGCCCAAAAAAATGAGAGAAAAAGAGAGAAGGGACAATGTTACTATCCTTTTACCACACTTGTGCTTCAAAGTAGCACCATGATCTTTATGATAGAGAGTCTCTCATTTTGTCACTTTGATATACTAGTGGGAATTTTCATTATAGAACTTGGCTTGTATATTCCAATGATGGGCTTCCTCAAATTGCCCTAGGTCTTCGTGAGCAAGCAAGTTGGATGCGCACCCACTTAGTTTCTTTTGTTGAGCTTTCATATACTTATAGCTCTAGTGCATCTGTTGCATGGCAATCCCTACGCACTCACATTGATATCTATTGAAGGGCATCTCCATAGCCCGTTGATACGCCTAGTCGATGTGAGACTATCTTCCCCTCCTTTTGTCTTCTCCACAACCACCATTCTATTCCACATACAGTGCTATATCCATGGCTCACGCTCATGTATTGCGTGAAGATTGAAAAAGTTTTGAAAATGTTAAAGTATGAAACAATTGTTTGGCTTGTCATCGGGGTTGTGCATGATTTAAATACTTTGTGTGGTGAAGATAGAGCATAGCCAGACTATATGATTTTGTAGGGATAACTTTCTTTGGCCATGTTATTTTGAGAAGACATAATTGCTTTATTAGTATGCTTGAACTATTTATTTTTATGTCAACATAAACTTTTGTCTTGAATCTTTCGAATCTGAATATTCATACCACAATTAAGAAGATTTGCATTGAAATTATGCCAAGTAGCACTCTGCATAAAAAATTCTCTTTTTATCATTTACCTACTTGAGGCGAGCAGGAATTAAGCTTGGGGATGCCTGATACGTCTCCAACGTATCTATAATTTTTTATTGCTCCATGCTATATTATCTACTGTTTTGGACAATATTGGGCTTTATTTTCCACTTTTATATTATTTTTGGGGCTAACCTATTAACCGGAGGCCCAACCCAGAATTGCTATTTTTTTTGCCTATTTCAGTGTTTCGGAGAAACAGAATATCAAACGGAGTCCAAATGGAATAAAATCTTCGGGAACGTGATTTTCTCACCGAACATGATCCAAGAGACTTGGACCCTACTCCAAGGGCGCCAAGAGGCGGTCATGAGGGTGGGGGGCGCCCCCCCCTTAGGGCGCGCCCCTGCCTCATGGGCCCCTCGGAGCTCCATCGACGTACTCCTTCCTCCTATATATACCTACGTACCCCAAACTACCAGATACGGAGCCAAAAACCTAATTCCACCGCCGCAACTTTTTGTATCCACGAGATCCCATCTTGGGGCCTGTTCCGGAGCTCCGCCGGAGAGGGCCGTCATCACGGAGGGCTTCTACATCATCATAGCCACTCCGGTGAAGTGTGAGTAGTTTACCTCAGACCTTCGGGTCCATAGTTAGTAGCTAGATGGCTTCTTCTCTCTTTTTGGATCTCAATACAATGTTCTCCCCCTCTCTTGTGGAGATCTATTCGATGTAATCTTCTTTTTGCGGTGTGTTTGTTGAGACCCATGAATTGTGGGTTTATGATCAAGTCTATCTATGAATAATATTTGAATCTTCTCTGAATTCTTGTATGTATGATTGGTTATCTTTGCAAGTCTCTTTGAATTATCAGTTTGGTTTGGCCTACTAAATTGGTTTTTCTTGCCATGGTAGAAGTGCTTAGCTTTGGGTTCGATCTTGCGGTGTCCCTTCCAGTGACAGAATGGGCAACAAGGCACGTATTGCATTGTTGCCATCGAGGATAACAAGATGGGGTTTTTATCATATTGCATGAAACTATCCCTCTGCATCATGTCATCTTGCTTAAGGCGTTACTCTGTTTTTAACTTAATACTCTAGATGCATGCTGGGTAGCGGTCGATGAGTGGAGTAATAGTAGTAGATGTAGGCAGGAGTCGGTCTACTTGTCTTGGACGTGATGCCTATATACATGATCATACCTAGATATTCTCATAACTATGCTCAATTCTGTCAATCGCTCAACAGTAATTTGTTCACCCATCATAGAATACTTATGCTCTTGAGAGAAGACACTTGTGAAACCTATGGCCCCCGGGTCTATTCTCATCATATCAATCTCCATCACTTTAATCTTGCTTTGCTTTTTTACTTTGCCTTCTACTTTTCACTTTGCATCTCTATACCAAAAATACCAAAAATATTATCTATCATATCTATCATATCTCACTCTCGTAAGTGACCGTGAAGGGATTGACAACCCCTAATCGCGTTGGTTGCGAGTAGCTACGTTTTGTGCAGGTACGAGGGACTTGAGCGTGGCCTCCTACTGGATTGATACCTTGGTTCTCAAAAACTGAGGGAAATACTTATGCTACTTTGCTGCATCATCCTCTCCTCTTCGGGGAAAACCAACGCAGTGCTCAAGAGGTAGCAATCATCGCCTTGGCATTTTGGTGACACTGTACAAAAAAATTAACTTATCTCATGAAAGTGAGGTATGTAATCTATAAGCATTAACAGTGCAAAAATATGAAGGTAGTAACAAGTTTCATCTTTGGTATACTGGCTGTGCAACAGCATTAGAATGCCTTAGCTGAAAAATCTTTAATACATCCACAATCAACAGCTAACCCTGAAATAATCCAGTGACATTAAATGGCATTGCTTAAATTTATCGGTGGCATTAGACTGAGAGCGGCATTAGTTAAATTTGGCATCACTTTAGCAGTAGCATTGCTTGACTTGACTGCTGGCATTATACTAACAGCAAAAAAAGTGGCAATAAGAGCATGGGAGGCCCATTCGGACAATGGGCGCACCAGTACGATGTACCTCCACGGACGCAGAGTGGTGAGGGAGGTATGGTTGCCCAGAGCAACAAATATCCAGGCAGCATATGTGGATTACGTCCCATTTTTTTCTCTTTAGCCACCTTTTTCCTATGCGAGGACAACAAACCGATCGACCTGGTCATTCTCTATTGTGTTGTCATGCCTTTCTACCCATCTTCAACCAAGAGACACGAGACTCGTTCCTTAGCTACTGATTTTCCCCTTTTCAACCTAGATGCGGGTTCGATGCCTACTCTCTTGGACAGTACAGTCTCCCTTCCTTTCCTTATTCAACCCAGACATGGATTAGTCTGCATGAACTAGGGTTTCCTTTAATAGTGCAAATTATGGTTTTCGTCTGCGTGGCCAGCAGAGCAGAGGATAACAAATTGGGAAGATGGTGGAGTGGAAAAAGATCCACATGCAACGACGTGGCAGATGGGGAAATAGAACAAGGTTATGGTTCGAAAAGAGGTTGCATACCTGAGGGTCAGCGGGAAGTGGCTTCGCTCGTGGTCGTCGTCCTCCGCACACACTACGGCAGTGAGCTTGGGGACGGAGGCCATCCCGCGCGGGCGCTAGGTATGAGAGGACGGCCTTGTCGTCAGTGCTTGACCTCGCTCGCCGATGACGAGTGCGTCAACGTTGCACGTCCTTTTCTTCCCCGACGGATCTGTGACCACCGGTGAGGAGGGAGAGAGGAGCCGTCTTTTTTAGATCTGGAGAGAGGGTGGTAGTGTGAGAAGCAAGTGGGCAGCCCTTAGCAAGAAAGCACTGAAGCTCCAGCCTATATATCTTTTTTATACTACTAGTATTGGAGGTGTTGTAGTGGTAGAGTAGTTTATATTTTCTCTGCGTACAGTACCAGTTAGTCATGCTTCAAAACTGATCGGCACGCCATTAGAAAAATAAAGGTCGATAACTAATGCGGCACCTCGGGCCAACGCGGCCAGATCGCATTTTGCACGAGAAATTACATACCATGTTTCATTGACATGTGGTCCCGTACCAACATATCCGTGAGACGACGGCGAGTAGTAGGAGTATTTCCGAACGGACGTGTAGGCCGGGGCGCCTCTTCGTGAACCGTGGCAAACTCGCAACCGTCCACCGGCTCTTCGCCTTTCCCTCTCGATTTGGAACTGCTGTCGCACGCTCTTCCTCTCCCTCCTCCATTTTCCTTCAGCCCTTCACCCTTTCTTTTGCCATTGTTCGATCATCTTCTCCATGGAGGGAACAGGCCAGAAACGACCCCGTTATTCTCTCTCTCTCTCTCTCTCTCTCTCTCTGTCTCTCTGTCTCTCTCTCTCTTTCTTTCTGTTTCCTCTCATTTAACTAGGAGCACGTGAAGAGCTTGGGCATTTGTTGCCTTCCACTATGTGGCCGATGCCATATTTCGCAAAAGTATGCCACATAATATGCATCGATGTCAAATCAAAAGATTTTGGTACCGCTCTCGTGATGTGAGAGAGTTGGCACCGCTGTACACACAGACCCACATGTACAAACAAATCAATCAAACCAACTACACCAGCCTCTCACTCTCCCAAACAAGTGTTTTTTATTGCCTCAGTCCTCTCTCTCCCACGCAGTGTTTTTTCATTGCGTGAGTTAATTTGGCACCGGTAGCCCAGGTGAGCAATGGAGGGGCATCGATGCCAAATGCATCACAAGTGAATTTGGCACATGTTTTGGCCTACATAGCCCACTTTTGTACTCCCTCCGTCCCAAAATTCTTCTCTTAAATTTGTCTAAATACGGATGTATCTAGTTACATTTTAGTGTTAGATACATCCGTATCTAAACAAATGTAAGACAAGAATTTTGGGAAGGAGGGAATACTACCTCGTATTTAGTATAAAATTTTGACCATAGATTTACCTAAGAAAATGCCAATGCATGTCACTAAAAATTACACCATTTGAAATTATGTTCAAATACGAATCCAACGATATAGTTCTTAGTGACATGCATTAACATTTTGTCAGTTAAATCTATGGTCAAATTTTGATACTACAAAATTGGAAGAGTAAACCAGGACGGAGGTAGTACTTGCTCTTAGGGTAACCATAGAGTTAATGGAGTAGTCTAAGTTACTTTCCACTATGACTAGCCTAGGCTACTATAGTAGTACAGCATAAAAACGATGCAGGTGATCACGTGAGAAAAAAAAATACTAAAAACATTTCTTTCGGTGCAGTGCGTAGATGCAGTTTTGAACACTACACTTGTCATCGTAATTTGGGAAAATTACGAAAATATTGAGCTACGTTGTGATTACCGTTTACTTATAGGAAAGAAGTTTCACCTTGATGAGTAGCTTCTCCATGCACGGAAAGCATGTAAGGAATCCAACAACTTGATCCAGATTGGGGTCGATAGAGTTTAGTGCTAAGATCCTCACTGTGCGCATGGACTGGGTCAAGCTTGTGGGAATCATTTTCTGGAGGACGGTCGTAAATACATCAAGAAGAAATTTAAAAACGTGAATTTCAAGAAGACGGAGAAGAAGATGAGTGTTGTACCTGAACGATTACGGATCCAATAAAGAGTTCGGAGAATTTGGCAGACGAGTACACCAATGCTGTCAATTTCGGCGCGTCAATGACCCTGATTTTTGTTGGACCTTCTAGATCCGATACAAGCAATCTCTTAAGGAAAGGCGCATTCTCAATGACTATAACGTGAAACAGCTAGAGTGATCTCTTCCCAATTGATGTCTTGTTGCGGGGCCAGCAAGACACATAAATCCATCGGAGATTCGTCGAGGCGATGTGGAGGCTAATAAACCCGTGGATCTGCTCAAGACGAAGGTACTTGAGCGCAGTACAGCTGTCGAGCAGGTGCTCCATAGCCTTCTTCGAGATGACAACGTCGAAGAGGTCGAGCTGCTTGAGTTGAGGGAGAAGAAGAGCGGGCGCGACATTGATCTGGGGAAGATAGCAGGAGCTGAAGCTGGCGTGGCGCAGCGTTGGCGTGAGGCGGAGCGCGGACGGCGGCAGAGAGCGACATCGTCCAGCTTCAAAGCTGAGCTCCTCGAGCTGATCTAGGGTGGGAGATAAGAACCACTCGTCGAACTTGGGTTGGACCTTGCAGTTGGTACTAAACATGCAGATGTCAAGGTGTTTGGCTGGCCCAGGGTGCGATGAAAGGATGTTGGAGACTGCGGCCATGCGTTTGCAATTCCCGTCGCCGAGGCAGCTGTCGACGGTGAGGTTGAGGGGGACGCAGCGCCAGAGGGGGTGCCACTGCCAGGAGAGCAGGGCGGTCCGCACGGCAGATTTGGTGGGGAGGAGGCCGATGATGACGAGCAGCATGTCGTCGGGGAGGCTGCTGATGAAGTCCAGGCTCGCCGGATGCGGTTTTGGCTCGAGCCGCCTCTGCTTGTTGGCTGCCTCGCCGTCCATCTCAACCGGCGGCGAAGCCGATGTACACGTGTGCTGGTGTGTGTTGTGTGCTGGGTGTGCGCGAGTGCGTCCTTCTGTGCATGCCGCCGCGCAGTGGTGAATTGCGCGCGAGTGCGTCCTTCGCGCGCAAGAAGTTTGTCCTCAATGCGCCCTCAATTTACTAGCGTGCGGGGTGCTACCCCAAGTGGTTTCAACTTTGTTTACTTCATCGCGTGCAAGATGGGCCTCTAGTTTACTTATTTTCACCCACTGCCACATGGGCCAGCACACGAAGATACAGAACACGAGCTGACAAGGCAGCATGTGGATTGGTTGACCGGTCAACTAAACAATATACGGAGCTATACGCTGACACAGTGAGCGTATAATCCGTCGGTATAGAGAGTTCGAGTGAGAGGGGAGGCCCGTGAGAGATAGCAAAGAGAGAGAGAGAAAGAGCTACTCCCTCCGTTCGATAATGTAGTTCCAACATTTTTTTAAGTCAAACTTTTGAAACTTTGACCAAGTTTATAAAGAAATTACTTATATCTACAATACCAAAGATAAATGATAGTATGAAGTAAGTACATGTTGTGATGAATCTAATGATCGTTCCGGATGTAAATGTTTTTCTCCACATATACCTGGTCAAACTTTTCTGAGGTTTGACTTTTCAAAACATCCATATGCTTATGGACGTGACAGAGTCCCTAACAAGAGAGAGGGAGAGAGAGAGAGAGAGTGAAAAAAGTGCGTGTGCATGTGTGAAAGAGACATGAACAACACACGATAAAAGTAGAGAAAAAGCATGCGTGTCTTATGCAAACATATCACACATGCATCTTCAACAACGGAGGCAAGGTGAGGATATAGTGTGTGGTTGTTTGGAACCGAGAGAGCAAGACCCCTAGCACGTGGCCAAGAGGGGTCTGACAAACAAGGGAGAGAGGTCGAGAGAGACGTACGGAGAAAATGCAGACATGGGGAGGAGAGAGTGTATGTTTGTCATAGAGAGATCCCCTGGAGATCGTGATGGGACTACATGGGTGGGAGATCGAGTGACAAGGTGTGTGCGCGACAGAAGATGCCCCGAGAGATATCGAGATAGACGTATGGATGGAAGGAGACAATACGTGTGTTCCTGATGGCTAGTAAGAGATAATCATACTTAGGAGGGGGGGAGTGCTTGCGCCTATGATGGATTGAGGGATTATGGTACTTAGAGGGGTGCGTGTCACATGGAGAGAGAACAAGGGCGGAGAGTGTTGGATGGGTCTATATGTATAGCGCGAGCGAGACATGTGTATGTGTGAACCAGGGAGATATAAGGCCAGTTTGGCTTGCGTCCTGAGCATCTTTTGCCTGGCCTGGGGTTGTGGTTGGATTTCATGCACGCTTGTTTGGTTGCTACCCTGTGAAAAATAAAGCCCGCCTGGCCTGGGTTCCCTTGCACTTTAATTAGCCTGGCTGAACTCCAGACACTGCAAGTAGCCTGGCCCAGGCGACCGATTTCGAACGCCTGGCCGTGTCTGGCCATGTGGCCACGAGGCTAACAGCAACATGGATTGATATTAGCATTAAATAATTGATGCATGGATTGATTGATGGGACGTTGATGCTTTGCCTGGCCCAGGCATGAACCAAACGCTTCAGCACCACACAAGCCTGGCCAGGCAGAAATATTTTATATCTCACGTCCACACCAGGCAGTACCGGCCATCAAGGCATGAGGGTCAGGTCACGAACCAAACTGACCAATAAAGTTTGAGAGAGAATGAGGAGCCCCGATAAGGCTGAGTGGTGCGTCAAATAGCTGAGAGGGGGAAAGAGATATTCCATCCGCTCGATAATGCAGTGCATGTAAATTTTTTAGAAGTCAAACTTTGGAAACTTTGATCAGGTTTACGCAAATGTTATTTATATCTACAATACCAAAGATACATCATACAAAACTACATCTCATGGTGAATCTAATGGTATATGTTTGCCGTACTAGACGTAATTCTTTTTCTCCACGTACATGGTCAAACTTTGTGATGTTTGACTTTTCCATAAATCTATATGCTATGGACCGAGGAGAGTGCCTCAGTCGAGACATATCAAGTGCGTGTGAAGGAGAATGAGTAAGTGTGCAAAAAGAGTATGTGTGTGAAAGATAAAGTGACAACAAACGATGAATTAGAGAGAGAGTGTGTGTGTTTTTCATTTCTTATGCGAACATATCACGCATGCATCTCCGAGATGGAAAAGCGAGGCGAGGAGATACACGAAGATAGCTAGTGTGTGATTGTTTGCAACGGAGAGAGACACCCCTGTAGCACATGTCCAATAGAGGTCTGGCCAACAAGGAACAAAGGTCGAGAGGGACACATGGATGGCATGGACGCATGGGGAGGGAGAGAGGGTGTGTTTGTGATAGAGAGATCCCGTCGAGATCGTGAGGGGACTATATGGGTGGGAGATCGAGGGAGTGTGTGCGCGATAGAAAGATGCCCCGAGAGAAATTGAGATAGACCATGCACATGTTTGTGATGGAGACTAAGATTAGCTAGTCATATACATATAGGGGGGACTGCGTGTGCCTACAATTGAGTGAGAGACCATCATACTTGGCTAGATGGGCATGAGATTGTGTGTGTGCGCGTGTGAGATGGAGAGAGAACGAGGGGAAGAGATAGATTTTTAGATGGGCCTATCGAGTGCGAGTGAGATATGCACGTGTATGTGTGACCCAGGTGGATGGAGAGTTTGAGAGAGGGGGGAAGAGCTCTGAGACGACATAGTGGTGTGTGAGAGAGTTACGGGCAAAGAGCCAAGGAACCTGTGTGCATACGATGAGTGCACCCAAGATATCTAGCTTGGACTAGCTAGAGTATCATACACAGTGTGCGAGAGATACATATAGATGGTGTATATATGCATGCGAACTGGAAAGACCCCCCCGCACACACACAAAGAGAGAGAGAGAGATGGAGAGAAAGGGAGAGGGACAGAAATGAAGATTGTCAGAGAGAGAGAGAGAGAGAGAGAGAACAGGAGTCCGGGAGAGGGGGAGGTCGCGTTTTATGCATCAAAGACTGATATAAACCATGTTTTGATATAAACTTGCATTCAAATATTTAAATTGGAGAACATGGTGTCTGCAAACCACACATGAACGGATATATGCGTATATCAAACAAGTTCATTAATTTGACTTTCAACATGTTCATGGAGTACTATAATACTGTACAACATGCTACTCGATTAAGGTGTTCAATTCTGGATTTAGTTCACTATTTTGACCTACTGAACGAGCTATTTCATTGAATCGAGATATTTCATTTTGGGTTTGATTCGCGTTTTTGAGTGGGTCAACTATTTGTCATATAGTAAATCGCTAGCAACGAGCATGTAAAAACACATTACTCCCGAGCATCATATCTCCATCTAAAAAAAGGAGTGGCAAGCTAATATTTCAAAATTTGATCTGAATCGACTTGGTAAGGTAGGCGTGGATGCTCGTTCTCCCAAAATTTGAACGAACCGTTAAACATCCTCTCTGCTCGGTGGAATTCGCCCGAGCAAATAAATGGGAGACGCGAAATTACTGTCCTATGTGGGACACGCATCAATTGGCCTGTTGTACATCGAGGGTAGGTTCGTAACTTCATCCAAGCGCGCCCTCTCCTCGGCCGAAATGACATGTACGAAATAATTCATAAACCATGGTCGGCCAAACACGCTCTCCTCGCCCGAAATAGCTCACGCCCACTATTTCAAAACACGCTCTCCTCGCCCGAAATCGCTCGCGCCCACTATAGTTCAAAACACGCCTTCCTCACCCGAAATCGCTCCCACCCACTATTTGGGGAGAAGCAAAGTTACTCTACTATCCCCGACCCACAGTACACAGACCCAAGCCGAGAAGCCTATAGGCAAGGGTAGAACTGTAACTCCCCCTCACATTTCAGACAAATGCGTTCGTAAGACATGGTTCCACTCCCCTCCCAATTCCCCTCGCCCGCCCCCATTCATACCTCGTGGGCGCTGAGGGAGTCCTGGATTAGGGGGTGTCCGGATGGCCGGACTATACCATTAGCCGGACTCCTGGACTATGAAGATACAAGATTGAAGACTTCGTCCCGTGTCCGGATGGGACTTTCCTTGGCGTGGAAGGCAAGCTTGGCGATGCGGATGTTTAGATCTCCTACCATTGTAACCGACTTTGTGTAACCCTAACCCTCTCCGGTGTCTATATAAACCGGAGGGTTTTAGTCCGTAGGACAACACAACATACAACAATCATACCATAGGCTAGCTTCTAGGGTTTAGCCTCCTTGATCTCGTGGTAGATCTACTCTTGTACTACCCATATAATCAATATTAATCAAGCAGGACGTAGGGTTTTACCTCCATTGAGAGGGCCCGAACCTGGGTAAAACTTCGTGTCCCTTGTCTCCTGTTACCATCCGCCTAGACGCACAGTTCGGGACCCCCTACCCGAGATCCGCCGGTTTTGACACCGACATTGGTGCTTTCATTGAGAGTTCCTCTGTGTCGTCGCTTTTAGGACCGATGGCTCCTTCGATCATCAACACCGATGCGGTCCAGGGTGAGACCTTTCTCCCCGGACAGATCTTCGTCTTCGGCGGCTTCGCACTGCCGGCCAATTCGCTTGGCCATATGGAGCAGATCGAAAGCTACGCCCCTGGCCATCAGGTCAGATTTGGAAGTTTAAACTACACGGCTGACATCCGCGGGGACTTGATCTTCGACGGATTCAAGCCACAGCCGAGCGCGCCGCACTGTCTTGATGGGCATGATTTAGCTCTGCCGCCGAACAGTGCCCTGGAGGCCGCACACGCATCGGTTCCGACCCTTAATTCGGAGCCCACTGCGCCAATCGAGGATGAGTGGTTGGACGCCGCCTCGGGGGCTGCGATCTCAAAGGCGATCGAGCCGAACACCAGCCCCGCACTCCGCAAGGCCCGTGACCCCTAGGGGCCGGATTCCTCTCCGGACTCCGAGCCCTCCGCGCGCCTGCCGATCGAATCCGATTGGGCGCCAATCACGGAGTTCACCGCCGCGGACATCTTTCAGCACTCGCCCTTCGGCGACATTCTGAAGTCACTAAAATCTCTCTTTATCAGGAGAGCCCTGGCCGGACTACGGTCAGCAAGGTTGGGATACGGACGATGAAGAAATTCAAAACCCACCCACCACCCATTTAATAGCCACCGTCGATAATTTAAACGACGTGCTCAATTTCGACTCCGAAGACATCGACGGTATGGACGATGATGCAGGAGACGCATATGAACCAACGCCTATAGGGCATTGGGCAGCCACCTCATCTCATGATGTGTACATGGTGGATACACCTAAAGGAAGCGACAACGAGGAACACGGGGATGCAACGAGGGATCAATCTCTCGAAAAGCAATCAAAGCGGCGGCGTAAACGCCGCCCCAAGCCCCGCCTCGACACAGACCCAGCCATAGAGCAGGGCGAGCCAGCAGACGACGAGCATGCCTTAGAGCAACCGTCCGAACAGGGCAACTCGGATAAAGAAACCGAACAACCCGTCCCCGGCGAAAACGGCATTCCAGACGACCTTACACCGGATAAGGCCACGGAGCAGAAGAACCTCCACAAAAGGCTCGTTGCAACCGCACGTAGCCTGAAAAAGCAGAAGCGGAAGCTAAAAACTATGGAAGATGCACTCAGAATCAGATGGAGTAAAGTAATCAATACCGCAGACAAATACGGCGGCAGTCGCCGCACTAAAAGCTATCCGAAGCGAAGCTACTGCCTGAATTCGACGAAGAGGCCTTAGAGCCCTCGCATTCAAAAAGTAAGAAAGCCACCCGGTCGGATAGACGACCCCATGGCCAGCATAAAACGGCAAGCGGCGCCGCACTCAAGCCGGCATGCGACCCACTCAAGGACTCGCATCAAAAAGATGGCCCAGCCAGGTCTATTTATGGGCCAAGAAAGCAAGCTCTCGTAAGCAATGCAACAAAACCAGTATCCGAACGCCACGGCACACCCAAATACAGGGGTGCCGCACACCCCCTATGTTTCATCGATGAGGTTCTGGATTATGAATTTCCAGCAGGATTTAAACCCGTAAACATAGAGGCGTACGACGGAACAACAGACCCTGGAGTCTGGATCGAGGATTATATCCTCCACATACATATGGCCAGAGGAGATGACCTCCACGCCATAAAATTCTTACCCCTCAAGCTCAAAGGGCCAGCCCGACATTGGCTTAAAAGCCTTCCTGAAAACACAATTGGAAGTTGGGAAGAGCTCGAGGACGCTTTTCGAGCAAATTTCAAGGGACCTATATCCGCCCTCCGGATGCAGACGATCTCAGTCACATAACTCAACAGCCCGGAGAGTCAGCTCGGCAATTCTGGAACAGATTTCTTACTAAAAAGAATCAGATAGTCGACTGTCCGGACGCTGAAGCCCTAGCAGCTTTTAGGCATAACGTTCAAGACAAATGGCTAGCCAGACACCTGGCTAAGAAAAGCCAAGAACAATGGCCGCATTAACAAGCCTCATGACCCGCTTCTGCGCAGGAGAGGACAGTTGGTTGGCAAGATGTAGCACCAGCAACCCAAGTACATCCGAAACTAGGGATGGAAACGGAAAACCGCAACGCAACAAGGATCGTCGCTGGACTAAGGAAAACAGTCCGAAGAACACGACAGTCAATGCCGGATTCAAAAGCTCACGACAGAATCAGAAAAAGCCGCCCCTCCAGGATAACAGGGACGAGCTATCCAACCTAAACAAAATCTTGGACAGGATATGTCAAATACACAGTACTCCCGGGAAGCCTGCTAACCATACCCACAGAGATTGTTGGGTCTTCAAACAATCCGGCAGACTCAACGCCGAACACAAGGGGCTCGACACACCAAGCGAAGACGATGACGAACTCCAAAAGCAGAGCACTAGGAATCAAAAGAATTTTCCACAAGAAGTAAAAATAGTAAACTTACTTCACATAACAAAACGTGCGGCGCCCATAAAGGTGCGCACCATACGGCCTATCCCAAAGGAGTTCCGCCACTGGTTGACAAAACCAATCGTCTTCGATCATCGGGATTACTCTAGAAGTATCAGGAGCGCAGGCTGGACTGCCTTGGTACTCGATCCAATAATTGGTGGACTCCAGTTTACAAATGTCCTGATGGACGGGGGCAGTGGTCTAAACCTGATATATCAGGACACAATCCGCCACATGGGGATAGACCCAACAAGAATTCGCCATAGCAAAACCTCCTTTCAAGGGGTAGCGCCAGGTGCGGATACCCATTGCATGGGCTTTCTCCGGCTTGAAGTCATATTCGGCTTCCCCGATAACTTCCGCCGTGAAAAGCTAACTTTCCACATCGTCCCATTCTCAAGTCGCTATCAAGCACTGCTGGGACGCGAAGCTTTCGCCCGCTTTAACACAATACCGCATTACGCATATCTTACGCTCAAGATGCCCAGTCCACGAGGCATCATCTCTTTAAAGGGAAAACATTGAGTGCGCCCCCCGCGGAGGATCATGTGGCTGCCTTAACAGCCCCACAATAATATGGCTTCATCAGCCAAAAACATCCAAACAGGTCGTTAAGACCACGGACATGGCTGGACGAGTCCGGCGTAAAAATATCATTAATAAAGGCTTAATAACCGTATACCCCTGCGCTAGGGGCTCTGCGCATGTACAATATGAGACAATCAAACTCAACCTTACCCATTTCAATCTATACTTTGATTATTTAGTATAACTTTTGTTCGGCACAACCCTTTTTTCTTTTTCAACTAAGTTCCTCTCTTTTACAGATGAACATCGTGCTGCGCCCGTCCAGGATACGGCACAACGGAGACACAGGCGCAGACGTGCAGCAGGGACCCGTTCCAAGGATTCTTTTCAGATTAAGACCCTGCGTAAACCTTTTTTACTGTCTCTTGTTGATACACATCCTCCGGTTTTTCGTTATAATCAAGGAGGGGACTGACGTCTTGGTATGTGGCCACGTCAGGAATTTTGCGCGTACCTGGACACTAGGGGCTTATAACCAAGGGTGTTGTCCCGCCCGCACTCATAAAGACCGAATACCTTAGGGAGTGTTCGGCATCGCGAGTTTGGCCTTATATGCATCAGCTCCGAATCATGTCTTTGGTCAAATGTTGGGTTGCCCGGCTCCTATGTTTGGCTGCCTTACATTCCGCACTATCGGCTAAGGCGGCACGAGGAGAACTACTGCGATTGTGCCCCGGTTCGGCCAGGTGAGCACCTCAGTAGAGAAAGCCGAAAACTGAGTGTCATGATATAGCGTGAGACTGGTCAACCACTCGATGACTCACCGGAATCTATAGGATTCCTCTGCATTAACGAAGGGCCATTTCCCGGCCAGGCACATATGCGCCCCGACTTCGGGCGAGCGGAGGCGCCACCAGGGGCTATTTAAGTAGCCTCACTGTCAAGCTCCTATGGCTAAGTGAAAGTGTTAAAGCATTATAGTCCGGTTGCCTAGCTCGCTGCGCTATCACCTCCTTTGTAGGACCAAGACGTTGGATTAAGTGTGAAAATGCGCCTTCTGCGAGCACCCCCGCACTATGTGCGTGGGGGCTGAAGCCAACGACTGCCATCTTTCAGATTATATATATATATATATATATATATATATATATATATATATATATATATATATATATATATATATATATATATATATCTTAAAACGGCCGCATAGGAGGTGTTTCAAATACTTGAAGGCACAAGTATAAAAGGCTACTACAATTTATCAAAACATTGCTTTACAATTAAATATGCTATTAGAACATAGCATCCTTCGAGCACTGCGTCTCTATTACACGAGCGCCTTCAAGGACTTCCTGAAAATAGTGCTTGGAGGGTACTCGGCTTTTGTCCGAATCTCGGGATGCAACAACGGTGGTCTCCATCTCCTCCCAGTAAGTCTTGACACGGGCAAGAGCCATCCGTGCGCCCTCTATACATGCTGACCTCTTCATTGCATTGATACGTGGCACCGCACCAAGGAATTGCTGCACCAAGATGAAATAACTCTTCGGCTCCGATTTCCCCGGCCACAGATGACTCATGACGCACTTCATGGCAAGTCCGGACAACCTATTCAGCTCGGCCCATTCGGCCAGACGATCGGCCACTGACAGTGGACGCTCTGGATTGTGGAACTGCGACCAAAAGAGTTTCTCCACTTCACGATCTCCTTGATCTCGAAAGTGTTCGGTCGCATCAGTAGCACTTGCCGCCAAATCCAGATAGGTGTCCGTCGTACTCCACAGCCGGTCCAACGGAGCATGCTTAGGATCACAAAACTTCCTCCGCAGCATAAAGGGCTTTCCAGTCGCGATCTGTCCGGCTTCACGAAGCTCCTCCCTCGCAGCTCTCATCGCAGAGCGAGCATCCTTGGCATCGGCAACGGCCTTCTTCAAGACCGTGTGTTCCGCCCGATCTTCTTTTTCCAGAAGCTTGCAATGGTCAGCAGCGCTCTTTAGCTTCACGGCCATCTCGGCCATCTCTTTCTTGCTTCGGCAGTGAGCAGCCCGTTCGGCTCTCAGCTCTTCAAGGGCCTTCTCGGCAACCGCATCACTTTTTCTGGCTTGTTCCTTAGCTTGGGCAAGTTCCGCCTGAAGACTCTCCACGGCGGCCGCACCATCTGCGTCAAGCACACACATTGTAAGATACTGGCATAAAGCTCCTCTTACCAGGTGTCGCCCAAGGAATTACATACCTTGAGCCTCATCAAGCCGCTTGTTGACGAGCGCGATGTCGGCATCTGCCACGTCAAGTTGCCGCTTTAGCTCGGCAAAATCATCAGTCCGGCTGGATTCCGGACACTTCGCCACCTAAATACAAAGGCGACATTTTAGGCCTGGGATTATGATCCTCTGCGCGCCGTCCCTTTTGACAACGCACAGAGTCTCAGGGGCTACTATCTACACAGGGCGCATCTTATTTATGCGCAACTGTCAGAAAATGTACATTATTCCACGTACCTCAAAACCTGTCAGTAAACTTCTGACAGCCTCGTGCAATCCACTTTCCGCGGACGAAATCCTTTCAATCACCGTGCCCATCAACGCACGGTGCTCCTCTGAGATAGAAGCTCGCCCTAGCATATTCTTCAGCTCCTCCGAGCAAGCACCTAACGGTGCCGGATTCGTCCTATGGCCTCTTTCGAAGGCCAGACACGGAGAACCTTGGGGGGGCATATGGCTACCTTCCGCCCCTGCCGGATTCGGAGAAGCCCTCCACGACGACACCTCAGGGTCGCCCGCCTCGCTAGGTGGTAGGGCAGGGGGAGGCGTCCCGCTCTCCATCATCTCCGGAAGAAGGTCCCCCGAAGACGAGCTCTGCTGAGAAGGGCTGAGGTCCGAGCTACAAGGTAAAATTTTGGTTAATCTTCTCAGATATAAAGCAAGGATTTCTCTCTCAAAAATATAATCTTTCCCTACTTACGGCTCGCTGGAGGGCTGGTCCCCTTGAGGGCATAGTTCGGCCGAGGTATCCCCCGGCGTAGGACCCTCTGACAAGGATTTTTTTCCCCCGCTTTGAGGCCATAGTCTCTGGGTTTTCAGAGGCAGTCCTCTTCTTCCCCTGAGGAGAGGAATTTTTGGTTCCTCCCTTCCAAACAGCCTCCTTCGAGGAGGCCGTGGTTTCCTTGTCCCCTCCCTCACTTTCCCCCAAAGGCACAATCTTCAGCCGGGTCTCGGGGAGGGGAGCCGGACACCTAATCAGCTTTGCTTTCGCTATCCACTCCTATTTAAAAGGACAACTCTTTTAGGGGCAAGTTTATGACAAATATACGGATAACAAGTCCGGGCACAAGGCTACTTAATTGAGTATCCGGGTGATTGCAGCTCAGACATTCGTCCTCGGTCGAATCCGGACACATTGCTTGTGATCCGAAGAACAGTTTATACATCTCCGTGGGCGTTGCGCCCATAAAATGCTGGAGAGCTCGTGGTCCCTCCGGATTAAACTCCCACAAACGAAGGGAGCGACGTTTGCCGGGCAGTGTTCGGCGTATCAGCATGACTTGCGTCACTTTGACCAAGCTGAGACCTCTTTCTAAGAGATCCCTGATGCGGCCCCGCAACAAAGACACGTCCTGGGGTGGCCCCCAATCTAGGCCTTTATTGACCCACAACCCTAGCTGCTTTGGGGGACCCGAGTGAAAGGCAGGTGGCGCCACCCACTTGGTGCCCCTCAGAGCGGTGATGTAGAACCACTCTCGTTGCCACAAGCCGAGCTCCTCTTGAAAAGGGCCCTCGGGCCATGGAGCATCAGCCTTCTTGCTTATAACAGCGCCTCCGCACTCTGCGTGCCGTCCCTCAATCATCTTCAGCTCTACCTTAAAGGTCTTGAGCCATAATCCGAAGTTAGGAGTAACACGGAGGAATGCTTCGCACACGACGATGAATGAGGAAACATGGAGGATGGACTCCAGAGCTAAGTCGTGAAATTCCAACCCATAATAGAACATGAGCCCCCTCACAATGGGATCCATGGGGAAACCTAACCCCCGAAGGAAGTGAGACACGAACACCACGCTCTCACTGGGCTGGTGACTGGGAATGGCCTGCCCTTGAGCAGGCAGCCTATGCGAAATTTTGCCGGTCAAGAACTTGGCCTCTCTCAACTTTAGCACGTCCTCCTCCGTGATGGAGGAGGGCATCCATCGGCCTTGAAGGTCGGAACCGAACATTGTCGAAGGTCCGAAGCGCCTGAAATCTAGAGCCTAGGGTGTTGGAACTCGAGGCGGCGGGTGAACTTGTTTGAGATTGAAAGAAAGGGGTAAGGCCTTGGTCTCTTTATAAGAGGTGGAATACCAAGGGCCCTCCCCGTAACCGTTTGGGGCTCGCCTTTAATCGAGAAAACGTGCTAACGGGCACGATTGGGTTACCCACGTCCGTATTAATGAAAATCCCGTAAATAAAGGGGACACGATCTCTGCTTTGACAAGACATGCCAAGGAAACCGCCTCGCAAGATGCACTGAGGCGGGGGAGTAAAAACGATTCGAATAAAGGCTTGGTCGTAGTGTGATGTCACGCCACGGAATACGTCAGCAGATTAGATTTGTGTAAATATTATTCTCTCTATGGCAATATGTGGAAACTTATATTTGCAGAGCCGGACACTATCCTTAGTGTTTACAATCTTTTATGAAGTACTTAGAGGAGGAACCCGCCTTGCAATGCCGAAGACAATCTGCACGCCGGACTCGTCGTCATTGAAGCCTCGTTCAGGGGCTACTGAGGGAGTCCTGGATTAGGGGGTGTCCGGATGGCCGGACTATACCATCAGCCGGACTCCTGGACTATGAAGATACAAGATTGAAGACTTCGTCCCGTGTCCGGATGGGACTTTCCTTGGTGTGGAAGGCAAGCTTGGCGATGCGGATGTTTAGATCTCCTACCATTGTAACCGACTTTGTGTAACCCTAGCCCTCTCCGGTGTCTATATAAACCGGAGGGTTTTAGTCCGTAGGACAACACAACATACAACAATCATACCATAGGCTAGCTTCTAGGGTTTAGCCTCATTGATCTCGTGGTAGATCTACTCTTGTACTACCCATATCATCAATATTAATCAAGCAGGACGTAGGGTTTTACCTCCATCGAGAGGGCCCGAACCTGGGTAAAACTTCGTGTCCCTTGTCTCCTGTTACCATCCGCCTAGACGCACAGTTCGGGACCCCCTACCCGAGATCCGCCGGTTTTGACTCCGACAGGCGCCAAATCACCTTCTCCCCGGGAAGCTCCCGTCTCCCGAGCCGTGAAACCTCAGCCCCACCTCCATGGCGCCCCCACCGCACCAATTTCATAGCCGCCCTCCTCCCTAATGCCGGAGATGCTGTCCATTTGCCGTCGTGCACTGGGCCATGTGCCTCTTACTCCATGCTCCTGGTGCTGCCTCGACGACGGCCGCATGAACCGTACCAGAGCCGATTCACCCCCGCCGTTGTTCACGGCGCCGGAGCGGCTCCAATTTTGGATCCGTCCAGAGTCATTGCGCTGCTTCGGCATAGCCGTCGACCGTCGTGACATCGCTCTTTCCCTGCCGCCGGTCGCCACCGCAACCGCGCCGGCCTCACCGACTCGGCAGCTGGACCTACCTACTTCACCATGCCGCCAGATAGGTTGGACCCTCATCTCAAATCACTTTACTTAGGCGTTAGTTGTCTGAATTTTTATTCTGGGCCAAACGATATGCAATGGGAAGCAGCACCCCTCGAGGCGGTGGAGCTCCTAGGCTGCCGGTTGGCTGGTGTCTAACGTAAGGGTGCGGGGCCGCAAGTTCGTCGTGGAAGCAGCGCTTAGATGGCTATCTTTTAGAGTTGCGTGGGTTGAAGGTACTGCCGCCTCCGGATCTGGATGACGGGGAGTCTTTGTGGATTGGCCCGGGGGCGGCGCAACCACGGCAGTGCGGTGGGGCGGGGAGCGGGGTTTTGGCCGGGGCCACGAACGACGGAGGCAGGCTGCTCTGCCATTGGTCACTGGCTCTTCGGGGAAGATTCCGAACAGTGTCAGCCGGGAGGCACAAGACGGCCATCCATCCGGCGTAGATCGGACAGTACCAAAATAAAATAAAATCGTGTGACCCCAATTTAGTCTTCAGTCAACAAACGTGCGACCACTCTCGTACCTTGCTGTTGATCTCTTAGTGTATTTCTTCAGATCAAGAAGATATGTCGTTCTTAACATTATGTGTTATCTGCATCTTCAGACACACCGTCTTGCGACTCACCGCAGCTGCTCCAACAAGGAAAGCATACACCAGAAGGGAGCTATAGTCCCCACTCAACAGTTCCCTGCATCGAATGCGCGTGCCCGACATGCACAACCACAACAACTGCAGGGCCATCGACAAGTCAGATGCTCACTCCTATGGATGGCAGCCACATAGGTTGTACCCTCATCTTACTTGTGTGCAACATTTATGGCTTTGTTATTCATCTAAGCATGGAAAATAGATCATCACATTTCACTGTATATTCATGCTGATCTCTTACGGGTCTTGTTCAGGAGTTTTTTTTTAACCTTTAACAGTAGGAGAACCTCCTACTGTTTTATATTGATATAAATGGAGTACACTTTACATGAGGATTTACATGATGACTTTACAATTCACTCTCCCTTTGGGAGGTGGGGTAAGATTTAAGCTATAGAGGAGAGGATGAGTGGGATGAGAGTTTTATGCTTTTCCTTAACCCTATAGGTAAGGAGAGAGAAATCAGTCTTGAGCCTATCCAACCATGAAGTTTTTGAGGGCCTCATCCCTCTAAAATGTTTGTTGTTACGTTCCTTCCAGATGCTCCATGCGGCTGTCAGGAATAGTTCCATAAAAAGAGGCATGTTCCAGTTATTCTTGGCGGACACAACTTGTTGCAGGCGAGGTTGTCCCTGATTCCACGTGATTCCAAGGCAGGACCAACATTCCGTACTGAATTGACATTGAAAAAAGAGGTGTTCCAGTGTTTCCTCAATGTTCAACCCACATAAGATGCAGTCATAGTCGTTTCCTATATTGTAATGTCTCCTCTTGAGCATATTTCGCGTGTTCAGTCTATCAGAAAGGAGCAGCCATCCGAAAATTTTAATTTTCATGGTGGACTTTGATTTCTAGAGCCAGTCAAATGCTTGATGAGCCCTCGCATCTCTGAAGTAAAAAGTGTAATATCTGTGAGCTGTGTATGTTTCCGTGCCCCAAATATAGGTCCAAGTATCTGGTTCAGTGGATAGTGTCGTGTCGATCGTGTCTGCTTGTAGTTGGCGAACCTCTTCATGGGCCTGTGCCGATAGAGGTAGATGGAACGCCTCATTCAATGACGTGATGGACAGGAAATCCCTCACCGAGGCGTCTTCATTGATTGTGTAGGATAGCGCACGCGGGTACTTCTCATCAAATGTTGTGTCCGTCCATAAATCTTTCCAAAAAAGCACGTTGGATCCATTATTGACATGAGCGATGGAGATACCCCTATATATTGGCATTAGTTTGGCGACATCGCGCCACCAAAATGAACCACAAGGGTTAGTAGCATGCGGAATCTGGTTCGCATAGTATGTGTTCCAAACGAGTTCAACCCAAGGCACATTCCATCTATTGTAGAATTTATGGAGGTATTTTAGCAAGAGTGCATCTCCTTGTATCCTGATATCAATTACTCCCAATCCACCACTGTCTTTGGGACGACAAACCATTTCCCAAGATGCAAGAGAGTTGCATTTGTCCCCTTGCTCCGTTTTCTTCGTCCATAGGTACTTTCTTCTAATTTTATCTAGTAGCTCAATGATTTTGGTAGGCAGACGGAGCGTGCACAATGCAAAGATGATGAGCGAAGTGATCACCGAGTTGAGCAGAGAGAGTTTTCCACCGTATGAGATCATATTGAGAGTAGCCGTCAATCGTCTCTCCATGGAACAGACCAAAGGCATGAGATCAAGGACAGTTGGGCGAGTGGTTCCAAGTGGGAGCCCTAAGTATGTAAAGGGCATCTTACCGACGATTCACCCGAAGATATTGGCAATCTCTTCAGTCTTAACATTATTGGCATTAATTGGAATGAGAGTAGACTTGTGCAAATTTATTTTCAAACCAATGGACATAGCATAGTCAGTCAGGATATCCTTGATGACAGCCACCTGTTGTGCGCATGCTGGGATCACTAGAATGGTATCATCGGCGTATTGGATGACCGGATATTCTTTTTGGTGCGTGGAAGGGAATGGCAGATGTATTTGATGTCGTGCAAAGGCATCATTGATGGCTGCTTGAAGAAGATCTGCCGCTAGCACAAAAATGAGGGGTGAAAGAGGGTCTCCCTGTCGGACCCCACATTTGCAAAAGAATTGGCGCCCGAGAGTGCCATTGAGGAGAACAGAGGATTTTGCTGAAGAGAATATGCAACGGATCCATGTGATCCATTTATCATTAAATCCCATGTTTTTCATAATCTCAATCATCGCTTCATGTTCAATAGTATCGAAAGCTTTGGCAAAGTCAAGTTTGAGGAGCATGATTTCTTTTTTGGAGGTTTGACATTGATAAATATACTCGTATGCCCATGTGAGGCAGTCCTGGATAGTCCTCCCCTTAAGAAATCCATACTGGTTCCTATGGATAATCTTCAGAATGACTTTTTGAAGTATGTTTGCCAAAATCTTACTGATGACTTTTAGGCAGCAATTTAAGAGAGTAATGGGCCTGTAGTCATTAATAGTTTCAGGTGATCCAGTTTTTGGAATGAGTGTAATGAATCCGTCATTAATGCTTTCTAGATTGAGATTGCCATCATGAAACTGATTGCAGAGGTTGTAGAAATCCTCCTTAATTATTGGCCAACAACGTTTAAGAAAGAGTCCATTAAAGCCATCCGGGCCCGGTGCCCTATCTGCAGGCATCTCTCGAATAACTTTGTCAATTTCGTCATGTGTGAAAGGAAGAGTTAGCTCATCAAGCCCCTCACATTTTTTGATTATCCTCGCAAGATCAAACTTCATGTTACATGAATGTGAAGATCCCATCCTTTCCTTGAAGGCCTGATAGATGAGTGACTCTTTCCCTGCATGATCATCAATAGTCATACCGTCACTGGTCATCAAAGAGGCAATGTTATTTTTTCTGTATCTTTCTGAGGCCATGGACTGGAAAAATTGGAAGGCTCATCTCCAAATTTCACCCATGGAATTGTACATCTCTTTTTCCAGTATATCTGTTGGTACCTTAGTAATCTCAAAATGTGAGTTTTAAGTATATGATGGAAGTTTGCTTCAGGCACAGTGAGAGGACGTTTATTTTCAATGTCATCTAGCTCACAAAGGGCTTTATTTGAATTTTCTATGGCCACCGAGAGCTTTGAAATACCCTTACTCCAATGTTTGAGGTTTCTTCGTAGGGTTTTGAATTTTTTACATAGAACAGTGGCAGCATTGGTGGAGTGGACTGGTTTGGCCCAGGAGGTCTCGACCACCGTCATGAAGCCCAGGTGCTGGGCCCAAAAGGACTCAAAGCGAAATAATTTTGATTTGGGTATATTGGTCTCAATGGTAATCACACATGGTATGTGATCGGAGACAGGTTTACCTAAAGGTTTGACCAGAGTTTTTGGATAAGTCTGGGTCCAATTGGAGCTCGTGAAGAACCAATCTAGTTGTTCCAGTAATGGGTCCAATTGCATATTACTCCAGGTAAAGGACCGACCTTTAATGGGCAATTCAATTAAGCTCTGACATCGGATGAAGTCATTAAAAGTATTCATATCATTCATGCTTCCACCTGGTTTGTTATGGTTTTCTGGTGCTCTGATAAAATTGAAATCCCCAACAAACAACCAATCTTAAGAAGATGGAATATTAAGATGACATAGCCATTGGATAAAATGTTGCCGTCGATCACCTTGGCATGGCCCATAGACATTAACAAGTGTCCAGGTTTGGGCAGATTGGGTTGAGCGAAATCGAGTAACCAGAGCAAAGTCTTCGGAGTACAATGTATCGGCAGAGAATATTGCACTATTCCAAATCGTGGCAATGCCACCCGAGGCTCCACGCGATGGGACAAAAGCAAATTGATCAAACCGACGAAGGCAGCAAGATTTAATAAAAGGGAGATCAAACGAGGATTTTTTTGTCTCTTGCAAGCAAACTACCACACACCCACTAGATGAAATAGCATTCGAAAGCGCTAGTTGTTTGTCATCAGAGTTCAGGCCCCGAACATTCCAACATAAAACGTTCCAATTAACCAAAAGCGGCATTAAAAATAACGAGTAAAATGAGGACAGAGCTTAATCAGAAGATGTGGGCTCCTCCTCGTTGGTAGCCAGTAGGGCATCTTCAGATAGTTCAGCTGCAGGAATGGCACAAAGCAGTGTGCCAACTTGTTGGATCACACGAACTGGTGTCGGTGGTGGTGCTTCTTCATCTTCAGTCACCTCCCTGATGCGAAGAGCCGTCGGAGCAGTCCGGGGTTTCACTTTGGAAACCTTCATCTTATTGTCAGAAACCTGATGCACTTTGAACCCATCGTATTTATTTGACCGAGCACTTCTACGCAGAGCTGTGGCGCAGTCAGGCACAATTGCCTTTCCTTTACGAATTCGAGATGTACCAGCTTCAGGAGGAGGGTGGACGCCTGGCTCATTTGGCATCTCAACCAAAGCAGAGTTATCGGTAGCAACATCAGCCAAAACCTGCAGATCCTCCAGAGTATTTCCATCAGCAGAACCAATATTAGTGCTTACAGTTCCTTCAGTAGCAGCGCCACCTTCAAGCTCCCAGTCAGACGCCTCCTTGTTTTCTTCAATAGTAACAGAGGAAGAGCGAGTATTGGTAAGGGTTTTGGAAGCAGAAACAACCGACAGCCTACCTCTGTCCTCAGCCACCGTAACCTTAAAAGTGATTGAATCTTGCTTGAATCCATATCCGTCCCTCCAGGGTCCATAAGATGCCACAAAGGGTCTGACAGCCTCAGATACGTATGAGTTCAACTGAAACATGGGCAAACAGTCTCGCAGGAGCATGGTGGGGATGAAAGTACCAAGAGAAGACATGTCCACATGTAAACCATCTGCAGACAAGGTCAGAGAGATCTCCATTAAGTTAGCAGGCAAGGCTTCAGACTCATGGTTGCCAGGTATGACTGAAGGAGAGGATTCAGTCCTGGCTATTGCAGTACCCGTAGGATTGACCAAGGCAGAGCTGCTCGCTTCCTGGGGCCAGAATTGGTTCATGAGAGCCACCGGAACCAGGACATAGGAGTCAGACACCGTGGCACTGGAATCAGAGCTGGAATATGCCAAAATGGAGTCATTCCAGGCAGCAGCCGGACTATCCTGAAGATTGTTTGGTGGCACAAAACCATTTTCCACTTGCAGACCCTCTCCCGCCAACCACTGCTGAAAATTGTACAGAACAGGGGGTTGCTGAGGGGGTGAAGGCGGCCAGTTTCCCCATTGGGGGTGCATCTCAATGTCACTGCCTGCATCCACCGCAACATTCGCATTTTCCTCCTCTGCAGCTGCATCCGCCATTACATTCTGCGCCATCCAGTTGTGTAACTGTTGCTGATATAACTGTTCAGCGTTGAGACCTTCACCGTGGAGAGGATGAGGAATGCCATTTGCAGGTGGTGGGTCCTCACCGGCGGGAGGAACATCAGGAATATGAGCATCCCAGTCATTGCTCCGCAAGGCAGTGACAGCAACAGTCCATGAGCGACGTGCCCCTCCAACCTGACGCACAACCAAACTCTTGGGCACTAAACGCATATGGATGATTCTAGCTTTAATGAGTACAAACCTCCTATCTCCTCTAGGATTATGCCAGTCCACCAGAGCACCAAATGAATCCACAGACTTATGCATGTAATGTTGGGTTTGGTAATCATAAGGAAATCCGATATATAAAATCCACACTTCCGGCCCAAAAGAAGTTTGACGCATATTCAGAGCAGCATCATGGGGCACAAATGAGATGACAGTATGCTCTTCTAGTTCATTTTCATCCAACTCAAAGGTGGTACCAACAACAGCATCTCGAACCAAGGGATCGGCAAACCCAAATATCCCAACTCCCAGAGGATGATCTAGTACTTCAGAAGGATAATAATGGGATTCGTGCATCAAACCTTCAATGATGTTGCGCAGATCAGCCTTTTGGTGAAAGGGGATGAACCGATTTGCCTCTGCAATGGCTAAGAACTCATGGCGCAGCGGAGGGATTGCCGATACCGCCATATCCGCGCGCACCTTGCGATCAGCCGGGCCAAGCTCTATGGTCATGCCCGGTGGGAGGTAGGGGACGACATTGAGTGGATAGTTCGCCATGGACGGGATGGGAGGCGTGGGAGCAGAGGAGCGCACAGACAGCAAGGAAGAATGCGTATCGTCTGCCGTAGCCAGGGCTTTGGGCACCCAGACGCCTCGATGTTTACGCGTAGGCCGGTGGTACGCATCAGTAGGGCGAGCCTGTGGGCCGTCGGATGATCTGTTGACGGCTGGACATCGTTGGATGGCAGGTGCCTTCATAATGGAAGTATCATTTATGGTCTGTATCTGAATCCCCGATAAGACGTGATCATTATCTCCCTGGCGAAGATTACCAGAAAACGGAGCGGTAGAATCTTTGACTGAGCGAGGAGGAGGAAGGCAACCCGAAATAGCCCGATCAGAATATTTTGGCTTCCGAAAAAGATATTTAGTTCCATAAAAACCACACCAGCGAGATTGGTGGCCCAGGAGCCCACATGATCGACACAGAAGTTTAGCTGGACACTCAAAAAACTCATGGGCCATGGAACCACATACATGACAGGCCTTAATGGAATGGGCCTGTGGGCTAGGGGGATCCGCCACCGAGCACTGACATGGTCTATCAAAACATACCTGGCAATATTGACCCGGGCAATCCTTCGCTGAGTGATCAATGTCATCACAATTACTGCAAATGGCTAATTTATCATAAATGAATTGCATAGATGGGACGGAAGATAATTTCCAGATTGCAGCAATTTTATCCGCCGAAATACCCGCACGATGATGGTCCAGAATGTGCCTTAAGATAAAGCCAGGGATTTGATTCCAAGATTCAGTCTTAAAATTTGTCCCCTCAAAGCGTAATTGTCTCCCCACATTATTGCCAGAGCACTTAATAGGAAAGTCAGCATTAAAGTCACCGAAAACCAGGGAATTTGATATTAAATGCTCATTATGACCGCGAGGAATTTCCAAGTCAGGATAATCCTGTCTGCATGCCGGAGCCGGCCGGAAGGTCGCCGTCGGTGGGCCCCGATGCATGGGGAGAACAGAAGGAAATTCAGAGAACCCAGCTTTCTTAAGAGTATCAAGCGATGAACCTTCAAACAACCCATGATCCGAGGACCCAAAACAATTCTTCGAACGAATGGCAATTGGTGATCTAGCAGAGATTTCATGGTTTGGTTGATCCAAATGCCAAGCATTACAATTTTCTATAGGTGCATGAACTCTTGATCTAAACAGACTGAAATGGCATACAAAGTCTGGCCAAACTCTATCCTTGAGTCCATAGATGAAATGACCAACACGATTGGATGCCACAGAAAATCGAAAACGTCTTCCATCTAAATGTTTGACGTGTAAGCCAGAAGGGAGACCTCCAATGCAACATTGCAGAGCAATAGCAACCGATTCCTCATTTAGAGTGAAAGAGGCCGAAGAAAAGCTGACAACCAAGAAGAATTCCTTGCAAGATCCAGAGGGGGAGAAATGGACAGTAGAGCCAAACCGTCGACGCACCTGATCCGCGACTGCAAGGCCGGGTGAGAAATCCCAGTGTAGGAGACCTTCCATGGAGATAGGGCTTAGAGGATGCCATTAGTGGTGGTGAAGGTGGAGGTGGAGGTGGGAGGTGGGAGAGGACGCCTTCATGCTAGGGGGGGTGCTGGAGCGCAGGTGCAGAGTGGTCTCTTGTTCAGGAGTTAACGTTGTTCCATAGTTCAGCTAAGATACTTGTTCTTTAGGTAACACTGTTCCATAGTTATCATCCATCAGCCAATGCTATCCCACAGGCTGGTGATTATAGTATTATACCACTTCTAGTATTACCTATGTTGTTCTTTAATACTTTTGCGTGCCATCTAGTTAATCTTGCGTACAAATGATACATACTGTGTAGCTTTCATCTGTGTTCTCCCTTTAGTTTATGAGACCTGTTGCTGCTAGTTAACCCCAGTCCTACTATTTATGTCGTCTCCTACAACCACTCATTACATAAATCTAACTACTAGTTGTCTTCCATGCATGTTAGATATAATTGCACACACTGATATATCCACAAGAACCTCACGGAGCAATATAAAGGCCAATAAACTTGATGTCAATGATACCCAATATGATGGAACATGTAAAGGCAGTTCTTCAGAAGACTTGCAGAAAGATAATGAATCCTCTTCACCCCACAAGGTCCTTGCTCTAACTTGGCCTATGATATGGGTACAACATGCATATAATGTCCTGGAGTGTATCTAATCTGTTGCAATGCCATGTGCTTAGCATGCTGATCATGCATGTAAATATGTCATGCCTTCCTGTTTTTTCAGTACCTATTCCATTCATGATAACATGTTTTCAAATTCAAGTACTGTCATTCTACTCTATCGCAATGCCATCTGCTTAATTTGGACAGCATGCTTCTGAATATCTTATGCATTGTTATTCATCAGTATGTACTTCATCTGTCTACCATACCATGTTTTTTTACATTGAAGTGTTGTTCTAGTGCTCTGTTGCAATGCCATCTTATTTTCCCAATCATACACATGTATGTTGCCATAGTTATTTCTGTATGTATTCCGCTAGCATATAGTTTTACATTCAACTAGTGTTTTTTTGCTGTGTTGTCCTGTCGTATCCCTAGCTCTTACACCATATTCCCTCCGTCCAGATTACATGTTGCCGAAATGGATAAAAAAGGATGTATCTAGAACTGAAATACGCCTAGACCCATCCATTTTTTTCCGGATGGAGGGAATACATGTCAATATGGCATGCCTTTCTATTCTTCAGTACCTATTCCATCTCTCTGCTGCCGCATGTTTTATAATTAAAGCACCATTCTTCTATACAAGGCATGCAAGGGGAAGACGACTATGTTAGAATCTGAAGGGTTACAAACAAGGCCTTTGCAAAAGATCCAAACGCCAGGAGATAATAAACCAACTCCAGTTTTTATAGATACTGCTCCAGCACAAAGAAACCCAACTCCTACTGATAATAAGTAGATTCCAGTGGCCAAAGAACTAGTCCGCTCTAGTCCAGCAAAAATATGTCAACTCAATTCTAAGAAGCGTGTGCGTATCCTTGCATCATGAAATTTTATAGCATGCTGATCATATTTTCTACATGTTTCTTACCCGTCTCTCTTTTAGAAAATAAGCTTAACAGATAGAAGATTTTCTGCAATGGTATCGTTTATGAGGAAAGATTCTTGCAAGAATTCTCTGTGCTCCAATGTAGATGTAAGCACCTGTTGTATATCACTATATTTTTAGATCAGCATGTATTTGGTTAATCGGCGTGAATCCAACCTTTATCTGATCTAAATTTAGTTGTAGCAAAATGTATGATTAAACGCCACAATGTTGATTTTTGCAAGGAAAACTGCCTGGTAGTTTTGCATCCTGAGCTGCATGAGTGTACTATCTCATATCAGTGGGTTTGAATACTTTGGTTCTGCAGTGGGGTTTTAGTGTTTTTTTACTGTGTTGTCCTGTCGTATCCCTAGCTCTTACATCATACTCCCTCCGTCCGGATTAAATGTCGCAGAAATGGATAAAACTGGATGTATCTAGAACTGAAATATGCCTAGACCCATCCATTTATTTCCGGATGGAGTGAATACATGTCAATATGTCATGCCTTTCTATTCTTCAGTACCTATTCCATCTCTATTGTAGCATGTTTTATAACTGAATCACCATTCTTCTATATAAGGCATGCAAGGGGAAGACGGCTATGTTAGAATCTGAAGGGTTACAAACCAGTTCTTTGCAAAAGATCCAAATGCCAGGAGATAATAAACCAACTCCATTTTTCATAGATACTACTCCAGCACAGAGAAACCCAACTCCCACTGATAATAAGCAGATTCCAGTGGCCAAAGAACTAGTCCGCTCCAGTCCAGCAAAAGAATGTCAACTCCATTCTAAGAAGCGTGTGCGTATCCTTGCATCATGAAATTTTATAGCATTCTGATCATATTTTCTACATGTTTCTTACCCATCTCTCTTTTAGAAAATAAGGTTAAACGATACAAGACTTCCTCCATTGCGATCGTATTCGAGGAAAATATCTTGCGGGAATTCTCTGTGCTCCAGTGCTGATGTAAGTACCTGTTGTATATCACTATATTTTTACATCAGCATGTATTTTGTTAATCGGCGTGAATCTAACCTTTATCTGATCTAAAATTACTTGTAGCAAAATGTTAAAGGCGCCAATGTTGATTTTTGTAAGGAAAACTGCCTGGTAGTTTTGTGTACTGAGCTGCATGAATGTACTATCTCATATCACGCACATTACTGAATTGTAGTGCTTCTCTGGTTGCCCATTCATTCATTGTGTCAATGTTGCTTTCGTATTACCTTACCCGGCTGATGATAGCTGTGCCATATTATGTTAATTTGGTGTAGGCTAGTTGCCCAAACGTTCGTTGTGTCAATGTTGCTTTCCTATTATCTGACTTGGCCAATGATAGAAATGCTAGTGTGTTAATTTTGTGCAGGCTGCTGAAGATAAGAGGACAAACTCTGAAAATAGCAAGGCAACCCCATTGTTTTTTTCCAGTAAATCTAGGCCAGGTAATATGGCAATAACTCATGATTAATCTGTTTGGTTCCCGTCCTAATTTATGTTATGATGCAGTGGTCGAGACACTCTCCACTATCAATAATACAAGCCTACCAAAATCGCCATCTGAATCTGTTCAGTATCCTCTGTCTCGAATGCAACGGAATAAATGTATGTTTGTGAACCAATTAATGGCTGAAGCAATGATGGAAATGGTGGATGAATCAGAAGTGCAGAGTCGTGCGACACAACAACTGATCAATGTCTTTAGAGACAGTGTGGCAAAGCAGCAAGAACTTGCCCACATGCTTATGGGCGTCATCTGTGCTGAGGTTGCAGATTGTGACGTTGTAGATGGTTAGGTTATGCTAATTTATTTGCACTAGCATCAATCTTTGAATTCCCAGTGGATGTAATTTCCTGTAATATATTCTGGATGTGCAACGTTATTCCCTGTATGCCGTACCTTTGCTCGTCGTAATGGGCTCAAATTATCTAATTTGGCCTAAAGACATGAACGAACTTTAGTGGGCCCATTAAGTTAATGGGTCGTTACTAGGCCGAGAGTTAATGGTCGGCCCTCTTACCTCCCGGGTCGTTAACAGGCCGACATGCATCGAAGCGGGCAACAGGTGGCCCCAATTTATTTCACGGGCCGTTAACATGCCGTTACTAAGTTTGGGCTACATATGGCCCAACTATACTGTAGGCCTTTAGCAGGACGAAAGAGACAGCGGGCTTGTACTGGACCATGAAGAGCATGGGCCACTAAGAGGCCGAAAGTCAGGTCATATTGTAAACGGCCCAACTGTGTTGTGGGCCTTTAGCAGGCCAAAAGAGAAATCGGGCTGGTATTGGACCATGAAGGGCATGGGCCGTTAAGAGGCCAAAACTAAGGTCCGACTACAAATGGCCCAACTCATTTATGGTCCGTTAACAGGCCGAAAGGCACACAGGGCCGGGAATTGGCCTAACACTTAAATGGGTCGCTAAAAGGCCAAAACTCAGGTCCGACTACAAATGGCCCAACTGATTTATGGGCCGTCAACAGGCTGAAAGTGACACCGGGCCAGAAATTGGCCCAACACTTAAATGGGCCGCTAAAAGGCCGAAACTCAGGTCCGACTACAAATGGCCCATCAGATTTATGGGCCGTCAACAGGCTGAAAGACACACCGGGCCGAAAATTAGCCCAACATTTAAATGGGTCGCTAAAAGGCCGAAAGATGTACATCCTGAAAATTGGCCCATCCATTAAATGGGCCGTTAACAGGCCGAAATCTCATCGGGCCGATATTGAGCTCAAATATATAGCGGGTTGTTAACGGGCTCGAACTGACGATGGGCTGCAATGGTGTCAAATCTTTAACGGGCCGAATTGGCACATCTCGTATGGGCCGTGGGCTTAAATGGACCTGACACAAGTAGGCCTTATATGGGCCGGCCTGCTAATTTTTTACTGGGTCGGCCTTTTCACAGGAATGGGCCTCAGTTGGGCCGTGCCACGTGTCGACGTATCATAGGCGCCTATTTGACCCACTGACGAGCTGAGACGTGTTTCATCCGGCCAATAAGAATTTTACACGTGGAAATTTCCCATTGGTCGGGGCTGTTAACGGGTTATCGGATCCAAAACCCGACCCGATAGCTTAACGGTGTTCCGTTACGGTGGATGCCACGTGTCGGTCACCCTTGACGAAAGCACTTCTGTGACGCGTGATTTATCGTCATGGAAGTGGACACTTCCGCGATGATAATTTTGGTAATGTCATGGAACACTTCTACGACAGCACAGGTATGACTATCTTGATTCTGTCATAAATTTGTCATGGATGTACATGCAAGACAAAAAAACGCGACCTACTGTGACAAACACGTATCATCGCTGAAGTGTATTTTTTTTGTAGTGAGACCCGTTGACTAAGCCTCTTCCACGAGCAAAACTTGATCAGAGCACCAAGACTCCATGGGTGTTAGAATCATTACTGTGTAATCTTGATTATTGACTCTAGTGCAAGTGGGAGACTGAAGGAAATATGCCCTAGAGGCAACAATAAAGTTATTATTTATTTCCTCATATCATGATAAATGTTTATTATTCATGCTAGAATTGTATTAACCGGAAACATAATACATGTGTGAATACATAGACAAACATAGTATCACTAGTATGCATCTACTTGACTAGCTCATTGATCAAAGATGGTTGAGTTTCCTAGCCATAGACATGAGTTGTCATTTGATTAACGAGATCACATCATTAGGAGAATGATGTGATAGACTTGACCCATTCTGTTAGCTTAGCACTTGATCGTTTAGTTTACTACTATTGATTTGTTCATGACTTATACATGTTCCTATGACTATGAGATTATGCAACTCCCGAATACCGAAGGAACACTTTGTGTGCTACCAAACATCACAATGTAACTGGGTGATTATAAAGGTGCTCTACAGGTGTCTCCGATGGTGTTTGTTGAGTTGGCATAGATCGAGATTAGGATTTGTCACTCCGATTGTCAGAGAGGTATCTCTGGGCCCTCTCGGTAATGCATATCACAATAAGCCTTGCAAGCAATGTGACTAATGAGTTATCTGCGGGATGATGCATTACAGAACGAGTAAAGAGACTTGCCAGTAACGAGATTGAGCTAGGTATTAAGATAATGACGATCGAATCTCGGGCAAGTAACATACCGATGACAAAGGGAACAACGTATGTTGTTATGCGGTTTGACCGATAAAGATCTTCATAGAATATGTAGGAACCAGTATGAGCATCCAGGTTCCGCTATTGGTTATTGACCGGAGACATGTCTCCGTCATGTCTACATAGTTCTCGAACCCGTAGGGTCCGCACGCTTAAAGTTATGTGACGATCGGTATTATGAGTTTTTGTGTTTTGATGTACCAAAGGTAGTTCGGAGTCCCGGATATGATCACAGACATGACGAGGAGTCTCGAAATGGTCGAGATGTAAAGATTGATATATTGTATGACTACGTCGGACACCGGAAATGTTTCAGGAGGTTTCGGGCATATACCGGAGTACCGGGGGGTTACCGGAACAGCCCGGGGAGTATAATGGGCCTATTGGGCATTAGTGGAGAAGAGGAGGGGCGGCTAGGGCAGGCCGCGCACCCCCTCCCCCTCTAGTCCGAATTGGACAAGGGGGGGGGGCGCCCCCCCTTTCCTTCCTCCTCTCTCCTTCCCTGCCCCCTTCTCCTACTCCTTACTAGGAAAGGAGTCCTACTCCCGGTGGGAGTAGGACTCCCCCTTGGCGCGCCCTCCTCCTTGGCCGGCTGCCTCCCTCCCTAGCTCCTTTATATACGGGGGCAGGGGGCACCCCAAAGACACAACAATTGATATGTTGATCTCTTAGCCGTGTGCGGTGCCCCCCTCCACCTTAATCCACCTCGGTTATATCGTAGCGGTGCTTAGGCGAAGCCCTGCGTCGGTAGCATCATCATCATCATCATCACCATGCCATTGTGCTGACTAAGCTCTTCTCGGAAGCTCTACTGGATCGTGAGTTCACGAGACATCACCGAGCTGAACGTGTGCTGAACGCGGAGGTGCCGTACGTTCGATGCTGAGGATCGGTCGATCGTGAAGACGTATGACTACATCAACCGCATTGTTATAATGCTTCCTCTTACGGTCTATGAGGGTACGTAGACGACACTCTGCCCTCTCGTTGCTATGCATCACCATGATCTTGCGTGTGCGTAGGAAATTTTTTGAAGTAACTATGTTCCCCAACAGTTCTAATTTTGTACATGTCGCTGCGGCATGAGGCAATCCCCTAATCGGTCAAATGCCCATAATGCATTTCATCGATAGCCGATTTACTTGTGGCAGCTTAGTTAGTAATCGATCATGCCAGAGTAAGTTGGTAGGGCATGCAGTCACACTCTGAAGTGGCAGTGTCCTTTTGCATATGAAAGTGTATCTTGCCATGTGAGAAATAGATTATTATCACCTCACACTTATATTTTGAAACCTACAACTTGAAGAGATTGCTTTGGTTTGATTACAATGAATGAAGTAGAATAAACAAAAACAAATCTTAAGATTACACGTGTGTTGCACGTGCGCATTTACTAATCACGCAAAGGTCATGTTTGCCTTTTTGTTTTAGGATAGTTTTCTTTCTTTTTTGTGAATGGCCACATTTTCCAAATATTGAACATAGAACTTTTCCAGTCTTTATATCTCATCGTGCACACATTTTATTCCATAAAATTTATGCCAAACAACAAAAGGCATGACAACAAGCAATGTTAAACTGAGAGAACTTGTTTAAAAAAGAACAAGAGAGCACGAGCCCTATATAGCCGCCACCGCTGCACCTGCTCCCCAAAGGTTAGACTACATTCTCCCTCCGCATTTGCATGCCGCTTTGATGGCGGGACGAGATGGATGTAAAGCCCCAGATGGATTTCTGATCAAATTCGGGAGGAATTAATGGGGATTTTATGAAGAAGTTAGGATTCCATGAATGGTGGATCACTTCTCTTTTACCTTCTCCAAAGCGGTTGTATATGGTGTAGTGATGTACACGTTGTTCTTATAGGTAAATTAAATGTATGGTGATTAAGTAAACAATGGTCATAATAGCTTGAACTAGCGTCGTTGATCATCTCGCCCTCTATGCATCCTCACCTTTGGTTAACTAAATTGGTATGCTTGACTTGTGGCCGGGAGCTTCGGAGATAACTTTAGTTGCATGATCCAAGCCAGGCAGCGGGGATCCTAGATATTCATTGTGGTATTGTGGTTAGGTCATTTAGAGTTAGAGTTTCCCTCCCTGGTGGTAGCATTGTGGTAGTGATGGCAGTGTTATCTGGATCAATAGCATGATTTCCCGACTCCAGATGCACCTTGTCGACGACGGTCTCATCGATGGCATAGAGGGGGTGTGGGTCATGTGGTTGCTCCTCTCATGAAGTGGTGGATTTGATTGTCTCTGTGTTATGCAAGTGATATTCAAAAGTGCCCTTCAACAAACTGGACAGTGTCGCTTCGTGTCTTAGTCCCCTGGCTCCTTCTCCAAGGATCTTCTAAGGTAAGGCCACCCCGAACATGTCTAACTGTATTTTTGTAGTCATCCAGCCCTCTTCGTAGTGTCTTCTTCGAGATGGTGACATGTTTCCCAGATTGATGTCGACGGCGTCTTCTGGCTCCAACCGACAACCTCTTGACTGTTGCATCAACAAAGTTTATCTAGCTCTGACGTTATTTCAAAGGCTCAGGGGCGGCATCGAGCTTCACTCACCGTTCACCACTAGGAGTGCAAGGTTTTGATTTCCCGATAGACATGTGTGTGAGTTTTAATAGCTTTAAGGATGGCTTGTAGGGTTCGTTGATTTTAACATATGATTTCCTTGGTCCTTTTTTAAGGAAAGCATTTTGTGGTCTCTATATTCGGCAATCAATGTTTCCCTACGAAGAGATTTTGACTCGTTTTATCATGATGAGCTTTAAAGTACCATTTTTGCTTCTTAAAGGGGGCAATAGCATACTTACTTCCACATGATTTCTAACGGGAGAAGGACAAATTGCATTTTCCCTCTAAATAGTGAAGGTACTATGATACAAGGAGAGAGGATCTGCTAGATCAAGCCACTAAGAGCATCTACAACCACGGATAGCTAATCTGAGTCCCTACATGCTCGTAGACGCGCCCGGACGGGCCTGCGACAGTGACCGCACGGGCATCGAATCTTGGCATTTGC
Source organism: Aegilops umbellulata (assembly GCA_032464435.1). Taxonomy (NCBI): domain Eukaryota; kingdom Viridiplantae; phylum Streptophyta; class Magnoliopsida; order Poales; family Poaceae; genus Aegilops; species Aegilops umbellulata. The sequence continues at coordinate 363,266,981 of CP136054.1, read as the reverse complement.
AACCATAGTCCCTATTTTCAAAACACCAAATCAATGCAAACACATGCTCTTCGATCATTTTGGACAAACATAGTATAGTGCACACAAATACAAATACACCATGCATATTAGTACATCAAAATACGGTTCAAACATAGATATTGTTCATGCTGCATAATTGATAAAATAAAAGACAAATTTACTGACTTCCAATGTGTGTCCACATATGCTCGACAAGATCATTCAGAAGTTGCATATGCACCTGTTGATCTTGCAGTTGTCGATGCATCTTCAGAAAGTTGGTAATGCTCTCTGCCTCTTGTTCCAGGAGGGGGATTTGAACATCGGGCTTCTCAAAGTCATGCGTGCACACTGCACCTTCACCCTCATCCTTGAAAATCATGTTGTGGAGAATTACGCAACATGTCACGAGCTGCCAAAGTGTTTCTGGTTCCCACATCATTGCAGCTCCACGAAAAATACCCCAACGAGCTTGGAGCACTCCAAATGCCCTCTCCACATCCTTCCTAGCTGCCTCTTGCAAAATGGGTTTGTTTGTTGCCTTTGGGATCAGATATGATCTTCGCAAACGCCGGCCACTGAGGATAGGTACCATCGGCAAGGAAATAGCCCATGGTGTAGTTGTGTCCATTGATGGTATAGTTGCACGGTGGAGCTTCCCCATCACAGAGTCTTTTGAACAAAGGAGATAGTTGGAGCACATTGATGTCATTGCACAAACCTGGTGGTGGCTGTGCGGAGGAGGGCGAACACAGGAGAGGAGAGTGTTGCTCAGGCAAGAAGAGGGGAGGCGGATATGAGCGAGTTGGCTCAGGCCCCATCGGTCAGTCCGACATGGCGGGCATGCCCGAGCGCGTCCAAGCGTCCCCATATCTGCCCCAGATTTGTGCCGGATATGGGGAGCGCCGATCAGTCCGGGCATTTGGGCCAGATATGGGGAGGCCGGTCGGGTGGCGTTTTTCAGTCCGAACACTAACCGGACAGCTCGCCCAGGCGTTTGGGGACTGATACGTCTCCAACGTATCTATAATTTTTTATTGTTCCATGCTATTATATTATCTGTTTTGGATGTTTTATATGCATTAATATGCTATTTTATATTATTTTTCGACTAACTTATTAACCGAGAGCCCACTGCCAGTTTCTGTTTTTTTCTTGTTTTTGAGTTTTGCAGAAAAGGAATATCAAGCGGAGTCCAAACGGAATAAAACTTTACGATTTCCTGTACCAGAAGACACCTACGAGACTTGGAATTGAAATCAGAAGACCCACGAGGCGACCACAAGCCATAGGGGCGCACCCTAGGGGGACGCCCCCTGGCTTGTGGCCACCTCGGGAGTCCACCGACCTCCCTCTTCGTCCTATAAATTCAGATATATTCCCAAACCCTCAGAACAAGCCACAAAAATACTTTTCCGCCACCTCAACCTTATGTTCCTGTAAGATCCCATCTTGGGGCCTTTTTCGGCGATCTGCCACAGGGGGATTCGCACAGAGGGCATCTACATCAACCCTATTGCCCTTCCGATGAAGCGTAAGTATTTTACCTCAGACCTACGGGTCCATAGCTAGTAGCTAGATGGCTTCTTCTCTCTCTGTGATCTTCAATATCATGTTCTCCTCGATGTTCTTGGAGTTCTATCCAATGTAATATTATTTTGCGGTGTGTTTGTCGAGATACGATAAATTGTGGATTTATAATCAGATTATCTATGAACATTATTTGAATCTCTCTGAATTCTTATATGCATGATTTGATATCTTTGTATTTCTCTTCGAATTATCGGTTTGGTTTGTCCAACTAGATTGGTATTTCTTGCAATGGGAGAGGTGCTTAATTTTGGGTCCAATCTTGCGGTGTCCTCACCCAGTGACAACGTAGGGGTAGGGAGGCACGAATTGTATTGTTGCCATCAAGGATAAAAATATGTGGTTTTCATCATATTGCTTGAGTTTATCCCTCAACATCATGTCATCTTACTTAAGGCGTTACTCCGTTCTTTATGAACTTAATACTCTAGATGCATGATAGATAGCGGGCGATGTGTGGAGTAATAGTAGTAGATGCAAACATGAGTCGTTCTACTTGACACGGACGTGTTTCCTATATGCATAATCATTGCTTTGGATATCGTCATAACTTTGTGCTTTTCTATCAATTGATCGACAGTAATTTGTTCACCCACCGTATTATTTGCCTTCAAGAGAGAATCCTCTAGTGAAACCTATGGCCCCTGGGTCTATTTTCCATCATATATTTTCAGATCTATAAAGCAAAGAACATAAATATACCTTGCTGTAATTTTTAACTTTAATTTACTTTTACCTTTTTAGCAATCTTTTATACCTATCTCTATCAGATTTCACCTTTGCAATTGACCGTGAAGGGATTGCCAACCCCTTCATCGCATTGGGTGCAAATGTTTGATTCTTTGTCCAAGTGCATACATTGGAGACTTGCTAGTACCTCCTACTGGATTGATACCTTGGTTCTCTAACTGGGGGAAATACTTATCTCTACTTTGTTGCATCACCCTTTCCTCTTCAAGGGAAAACCAACGCAAGCTCAAGAAGTAGCAAGAAGGATTTCTGGCGCCGTTGCTGGGGAGGTCTACATCAAGCCTAGCAACTACCCACCATAAACTCCCATCTCTTGCATTACATTATTTGCCATTTGCCTCTCGTTTTCCTCTCTTACTGTAATGATCATGATTGGGGTGATGCTTCTTATGATCTTGAAATTTTGTTTAAGCCTCATAATATTGATAATAATGTTTGCAATAATATTGAAAGTGGGTTTGGAATAGTGTCAACTTTAGGAAATAATAATCCCACTACTTTGGAGTTTGATCAATCTTATGAAATTTTTGATAAAACTGGGCTTGGAGAGGTCATGACTTTATTTGATGATAATCCCACTATTTTGGAAGAGTGTCAACTTTGCATGCATGTGGATCATGTAGAGAATATGTTATGTGATATCTATATTGTTGAATTTTAATATGATCCCACATGTAATTATTATGAGAGAGGAAAATATGGTTGTACAAATTTTCATGTTACTAAATTACCTCTCGTTATGTTGAGATTGCTATTGTTTCTTTCTTCTTCCTTGCATATGCTAGTTTTTGCTTGTCTTGATAAATCCTTTCCCTTTAAAATGCGTATGCATAGGAAGTATGTTAGACTTAAACTTGTCTTTCACATGCTACATGATGCTCTCTTCATGTTTCAATTGCTATCTTTCTTCTGAGCATCATTAAAATTATCAACGCCTAGCTAAAAGGCTTTAAAGAAAAGCGCTTGTTGGGAGACGACCCAATATTTTTATTTTATGTTTTAATGAAAATACACATTATTACCTTTGTAGAAATTGTATTTTGGTGTTTTAATTAGTGTTTGTGCCAAGTAAGACCTTTGGGATGGCTTACGGTGGTAGTTGAATTAATCTTGCTGAAAAATAGAAACTTTTGCGCTCAATGCCAGAATTATTAAAAATCACAGAAGCGCGATAAAATACTGATTCTTTTTGCACAAGATTTATATACAACTTGCCTCTGTTTTCCTAATTTTTTAGAATTTTTGGGGTTATAGAAGTATCTGAAATTTATAGGTTACTACAGACTGTTCTGTTTTTGACAGATTCTATTTTCTATGTGTTGTTTGCTTATTTTGATGAATTTATGGGTAGTATCGGGGGTTATGAACCATGGAGAAGTTGTAATACAGTAGATATTACACCAATATAAATAAAGAATGAGTTCACAACAGTACTAAAGGTGGTGATTTTATTTTCTTATACTAACGGATCTCATGAGTTTTCTGTTGAGTTTTGTGTTGTGAAGTTTTCAAGTTTTGGATAAAGATTTGATGGACTATGGAATAAGGAGTGGAAAGAGCCTAAGCTTGGGGATGCCCAAGGAACCCCAAGGTGATATTCAAGGAAAACCAAGAGCCTAAGCTTGGGGATGCCCCGGAAGGCATCCCCTGTTTCGTCTTCAATCCATCGGTAGATTTACTTGAGGCTACATTTTTATTCACCACATGATATGTGTTTTGCTTGGAGCGTCTTGTATGATATGAGTCTTTGCTTTTTAGTTTTCCACAATCATCCTTTCGGTACGCACCTTTTGAGAGGGACACGCATGAATAGTGAATTTATTAGAATACTCTATGTGCTTCACTTATATCTTTTAAGAGCACAATGGTGGCTTTATTTTATAGAAATTGTTGAAATCTCATGCTTCACCTATATTATTTTGAGAGTCTCTAAACAGCATGGCAATTTTCTTTGGTTATGAATTTAGTCCTAATATGATGGGCATCCAAGAGGGATATAATAAAAACTTTCATATTAAGTGCATTGAATACTATGTGAAGTTTGATTCCTTATGATTGTTTTGAGATATAAAGATGGTGATATTAGAGTCATGCTAGTGAGTAATTGTGGATTGGTAGAAATACTTGTGTTAAAGTTTGTGATTCCCGTAGCATGCACTTATGGTGAACGTTATGTGATGAAGTCGGAGCATGATTTATTTATTGATTGTCTTCCTTATGAGTGGCGGTCGGGGACGAGCGATGCTATTTTCCTACCAATCTATCCCCCTAGGAGCATGCGTGTAGTACTTTGTCTTGATAACTAATAGACTTTTGCAATAAGTATGTGAGTTCTTTATGACTAATGTTGAGTCCATGGATTATACGCACTCTCACCCTTCCACCATTGCTAGCCTCTATAATACCGCGCGACTTTCGCCGGTGCATTACACCCACCTTATACCTTCCTCAAAGCAGCCACCATACCTACCTATTATGGAATTTTCATATCGATTCCGAGATATATTGCCATGCAACTTCCACCGTTCCGTTTATTATGACACGTTTCATCATTGTCATATTGCTTTGCATGATCATTTAGTTGACATCTTATTTGTGGCAAAGCCACCATTCATATTTTTTATACATGTCACTCTTGAGTCATTGCACATCCCGGTAAACCGCTAGAGGCATTCATATAGAGTCATATATTTGTTCTAGTATCAAGTTGTAATTCTTGAGTTGTAAGTAAATAAAAGTGTGATGATCATCATTATTAGAGCATTGTCCATGTGAGGAAAGGATGATGGAGACTATGATTCCCCCACAAGTCGGGATGAGACTCCAGACGAAAAATAAATAAATAAAAGAGAGAAAAGAAAAAAAATAGGCCAAAGATCCCAAAATAAAAAAATGAGAGAAAAGAGAGAAGGGGCAATGCTACTATCCTTTTTCCACACTTGTGCTTTAAAGTAGCACCATGATCTTCATCATAGAGAGTCTCCTATTTTTTCACTTTCATATACTACTGAGAAAATTTCATTATAGAACTTGGCTTTTATATTCCAATGATGGGCTTCCTCAAATTTTCCTAGCGCTTCGTGAGCAAGCGATTTGGATGCACACCCAATTAGTTTCTTTTTGAGATTTCATACACTTATAGCTCTAGTGCATCCGTTGCATGGCAATCCCTACTCACTCACATTTATATCTATTGATGGGAATATCCATAGCTCGTTGATATGCCTAATTGATGTGAGACTATCTCCTTCTTTTTGTCTTCTCCACAACCACCATATTCTATTCCACCTATAGTGCTATATCCATGGCTCACGCTCATGTATTGCGTGAAAGTTGAAAAAGTTTGAGAACATCAAAAGTATGAAACAATTGCTTGGCTTGTCATCGGGGTTGTGCATGATTTAATACTTTGTGTGATGAAGATGGAGCATAGCCAAACTATATGATTTTGTAGGGATAACTTTCTTTGGCCATGTTATTTTGAGATGACATGATTGCTTTATTAGTATGCTTGAAGTATTATTGTTTTTATGTCAATATTAAACTTTTGTTTTGAATCTTATGGATCTGAATATTCATGCCACAATAATTACATGGATAAATATGTTAGGTAGCATTCCACATCAAAAATTCTGTTTTTATCATTTACCTACTTGAGGACGAGCAGGAATTATGCTTGGGGATGCTTGAGACGTCTCCAATGTATCTATAATTTTTGATTGTTCCATGCTATTATATTATTTGTTTTGGATGTTTTATATGCATTAATATGCTATTTTATATTATTTTTGGGACTAAATTATTAACCTAGAGCCCAGTGCCAGTTTCTGTTTTTTCCTTGTTTTTGAGTTTCGTGGAAAAGGAATATCAAACGGTATCCAAACGGAATAAAACTTTACGATAATTTTTCTTGGACCAGAAGACACCTACGAGACTTGGAGTTGAAGTCAGAAGACCCATGAGGCGACGACAAGCCATAGCGGCACGCCTTAGGGGGCGCCCCTGGCTTGTGGCCCCCTCGGGAGTCCACCGACCTCCCTCTTCATCCTATAAATTCAGATATATTCCCAAACCCTCAGAACAAGCCACAAAAATATTTTTCCGCCACCGCAACCTTCTGTTCCCGTGAGATCCCATCTTGGGGCCTTTTCAGGCGATCTTCCGGAGGGGGATTCGATCAGGGAGGGCATCTACATCAACCCTATTTCCCTTCTGATGGAGCGTGAGTAGTTTACCTCATACCTACGGGTCCATAGCTAGTAGCTAGATGGCTTCTTCTCTCTCTATGATCTTCAATACCATGTTCTCCTCGATGTTCTTAGAGTTCTATCCGATGTAATATTGTTTTGCGGTGTGTTTGTTGAGATCCGATGAATTGTGGATTTATGATCAGATTATCTATGAATATTATTTGAATCTCCTCTGAGTTCTTATATGCATGATTTGGTATCTTTGTATTTCTCTTCGAATTATCGGTTTGGTTTGGCCAACTAGATTGGTATTTCTTGCAATGGGAGAGGTGCTTAGTTTTGGGTTCAATCTTGCGGTGTCCTCACCCAGTGACAAAGTAGGGGTAGTGAGGCACGTATTGTATTGTTGCCAACTAGGATAAAAAGATGGGGTTTTCATCATATAGCTTGAGTTTATCCCTCTACATCATGTCATCTTACTTAAGGTGTTACTCCGTTCTTTATGAACTTAATACTCTATATGCATGCTGGATAGCGATCGATGTGTGGAGTAATAGTAGTAGATGCAGGTAGGAGTCGGTCTACTTGACACAAACATGATACCTTGATGACCCACAAGTATAGGGGATCTATCGTAGTCCTTTCAATAAGTAAGAGTGTCGAACCCAACGAGGAGCAGAAGGAAATGACAAGCGGTTTTCAACAAGGTAGTCTCTGCAAGCACTGAAATTACCGTTAACAGATAGTTGTGTGAGGGAGTCCTGGATTAGGGGGTGTTCGGATAGCCGGACTATACCTTCAGCCGGACTCCAGGACTATGAAGATACAAGATTGAAGACTTTGTCCCGTGTCCGGAAGATTCTTTCCTTGGTGTGGAAGGCAAGCTAGGCGTGCGGATATTCAAGATCTCCTACCAATGTAGCCGACTCTGTGTAACCCTAACCCTATCCAGTGTCTATATAAACCGGAGGGCTGTAGTCCGTAGGACAACCATCATCATACACAATCATACCATAGGCTAGCTTCTAGGGTTTAGCCTCCTTGATCTCGTGGTAGATCTACTCTTGTACTACCCATATGATCAATATTAATCTAGCAGGAGTAGGGTTTTACCTCCATCGAGAGGGCCCGAACCTGGGTAAAATAAAGTGTCCCTTGTCTCCTGTTACCATCCGACCTTGACGCACAGTTCGGGACCCCCTACCCGAGATCCGCCGGTTTTGACACCGACATTGGTGCTTTCATTGAGAGTTCCTCTGTGTCGTCGCCTTTAGGCCCGATGGATCCTTTGATCATCAACAACGATGAGGTCCAGGGCGAGACTTTTCTCCCCAGACAGATCTTCGTCTTCGGCGGCTTCGCTCTGCGGGCCAATTCGCTTGGTCATTTGGAGCAGATCGAAAGCTATGCCCCTGGCCATCAAGTCAGGTTTGGAAGCTTAAACTACACGGCGGATATCCGCGGAGACTTGATCTTCGACGGATTCGAGCCACAGCCAAGCGCGCCGCACTATCCCGAGGGACATGATATAGCTCTGCCCCCGAACAGTGTCCTGGAGGCCGCATACGCTCCGGCCCCGATCCTCGACTCGGAGCCCGCTGCGTCCTTTGAGGATGAACGGTTGGACGTCACCTCGGGGGCTGCGATCTTCAAGGCTATTGAGCCTAATGCAAGCCCCGCACTCCGCATGGCCCATGACTCCAAGGAGCCGGACTCTTCTCCGAACTCCGAGCCCCTGCCAATCGAATATGATTGGGCGCCTGTAATGGAGTTCACCGCCGCGGACATCTTTCAGTGCTCACCTTTCGGTGATATTCTGAATTCTCTCAAGTCTCTCTCTTTGTCAGGAGAGCCCAGGCCGAATTATGGCCTGCGAGGTTGGGATCCGGACGGTGAAGAAATTCAAAGCCCACCCACCACCCACTTAATAGCCACTGTCGATGATCTATCCGACATGCTCGACTTCGGCTCCGAAGACTTCGACGGCATGGACGACGAAGGAGGAGACGAACAAGAACCAGCACCTGTAGGGCGCTGGACCGCCACCTCGTCATACGACATATACATGGTGGATGCCCCAAAAGATGGAGATGGCGATGGAACAGCGGAGGATGGCACTTCGAAAAAGCCTCCAAAACATCGGCGTCGGCGGCTCCGCTCTAAATCCCGCCACAGCAGAAACGGTGATTCCGGCACGGGAGATAATAATACCCCGGACAGCGCCGAAGAACACCAAAACCAGCAAGATACGGTGCAGGAAGATGAAGAAGCCAGCCCTCACGAGAGAGCGGCAGAGCAAGAGGTCGAGGATGATAATTACATGCCCCCCTCCGAAGACAAGGCAAGCGTCGGCGACGATGAATTCGTCGTACCATCAGACCCCCCGAACAAGAGCGCTTTCAACGCAGGCTTCTAGCCACGGCGAACAGCCTAAAGAAAAAGCAGCAATAGCTTAGAGCTGATCCAGATTTGCTAGCTGGCAGATGGACTGAAGTCCTTGCGGCCGAAGAGTACGAACTCGGACGCCCCTCCAAAAATTATCCTAAGCGCAGGCCGCTACCCCAATCAGAGGAGGAAGCTCATGACATGGCAGACCGGCCACCTCGCGGCCGCGACAGAGAGGCATGTCAAACCTCTAAACAAGCCATGCCCCGGCGCCTTTCAACTAAGGCACGGGAAAACGAACCAGACCTGCGAGACGTCCTGGAGGATAAAGCAAGGCAAACAAGATCGATCTATGGATCGCGCGGACGCCCGACGGCACGTGATGATTTTCACTCCGGACACAGTAAATCCGGCCGGGCCGAACACAACAGGCAAAGCTCTTCCGAACTGCGTCGTGACATAGCCCAGTACAGGGGCGCCGCACACCCACTATGCTTCACAGACGAAGTAATGGATCATAGAATCCCAGAGGGTTTCAAACCCGTCAATATCGTGTCGTACAATGGTACGACAGATCCGGCAGTATGGATTGAGGACTATCTCCTCCACATCCACATGGCACGTGGCGATGATTTGCACGCCATCAAATATTTACCCCTTAAGCTTAAGGGACTAGCCCGGCACTGGCTTAACAGCCTCCCAGCGGACTCAATCGGCTCTTGGGAGGACCTGGAGGCTGCATTCCTCGATAACTTTCAAGGGACCTATGTGTGGCCACCGGACGCCGACGACCTCAGCCACATAATTCAGCAGCCAGAAGAATCGGCCAGGCAATTCTGGACAAGGTTCCTCACGAAGAAAAATCAGATAGTCGATTGTCCGGATGCAGAGGCCCTAGCGGCCTTCAAACATAACATCCGTGACGAGTGGATGGCCCGGCACCTGGGACAGGAGAAGCCGAAACCAATGGCAGCCCTCACGACACTCATGACCCGCTTTTGCGTGGGCGAAGATAGCTGGCTAGCTCACAGCAACAATTTATCGAAAAATCAAGGTAGTTCGGATACCAAGGACAAAGGTGGCAGGTCGCGTCGGAATAAACAAAAACGCCGCGTTAGCAGCGACAGCAATGAGGATACGGCAGTAAATGCCGGATTCAGAGGCCATAAATCCGGTCAGCGGAAAAAGCCATTTAAAAAGAATACCCAGGGCCCGTCCAGTTTGGACCGGATACTCGACCGCTCGTGCCAGATTCACGGCACCCCCGAAAGGCCAGCCAATCACACCAACAGGGATTGTTGGGTGTTTAAGCAGGCAGGCAAGTTAAGAGCCGAACACAAAGACAAGGGGCTGGACAGCGACGACGAGGAGGAGCCCAGGCCGCCGAACAACAACGGACAGAAGGGGTTTCCCCCACAAGTGCGGATGGTGAACATGATATACGCGACTCATATTCCCAAGCGGGAGAGGAGGCGTGCGCTACGGGACGTATACGCGATGGAGCCAGTCGCCCCAAAGTTCAACCCATGGTCCTCTTGCCCGATCACCTTCGATCGAAGGGACCACCCCACTAGCATCTGTCACGGAGGTTTCGCCGCATTGGTTCTTGACCCAATCGTTGACGGATTTCACCTTACAAGAGTCCTCATGGACGGCGGCAGTAGCCTGAACCTGCTTTACCAGGATACAGTGCGGAAAATGGGCATAGATCCATCAAGGATCAAGCCCACAAGGACGACCTTTAAAGGCGTCATCCCAGGTGTAGAGGCCAATTGCATAGGCTCGATAACACTTGATGTGGTCTTCGGATCTCCGGATAACTTCCGAAGCGAAGAGTTAATCTTTGATATAGTCCCGTTTCGCAGTGGCTATCATGCCCTGCTTGGACGAACCGCATTCGCTAAATTCAATGCGGTGCCGCACTACGCATATCTCAAGCTCAAGATGACAGGCCCTCGAGGAGTAATCACGATCAGCGGAAACACCGAATGCTCCATCTGTACGGAGGAGCACACGACGGCCCTCGCAGTGGAAGTACAAAGCAGCCTTTTAAGGCAACTCTCCAGTCCGGCCGTTAAAAAGCCGGACAATGCAAAGCACGCCCGGAGTAACCTGCATCAAGACCGTTTGGCACGTTCGGAGCAAGCGTAGCAATACGGCCCCGACCCCAGCCATCGCACCATAGCGGAGCTAGTACCTAGAGTACACAATTACGCCCTTAAAATTCCATGGGCACGGGGGGAGGGGCACATTAAACGGCATGCCTACAATACGGCGTCAAACGTACTAGGGGCTGCCGAATTTTCCTTTTTTACTTTCAGGACTCCATACTCTGGATAAACTGTTCGGCTTCGCTGCCGCACAGACGATACAAGACCCAGGAAGGCAGACAAAGCAACGCCGCATTATGGAACTCTCAGGTGGTCTCTATTTCGAGCGATATATCTGTTTCTAAATTCCGCAGCCTGCGCCTGGTCAGGACATGTTAAATAGTCTAAAATATCTTTTGCTTATCGCACTACTTGTATCGTTCGGCTTGAGTAAACAGCCTCTTAATAAACAATGCATAGCTTTTTGTGTGTTTTTTGCATTATCATCTTTTTATATATATGTTTATTCAATAACATGATCGCACCCGTACGCCATGGTACGGCAAACCACGCCAGGGGCTTTATTACCCTTTTATCTGGTGTGAGAAGTCCGTACACTTTCACAAGTGCGGCACCCCGAACTTATAGCATTATATGCATCGGCTCCGAGTCATGATTTTGGTCATATGTTGGGTTTGCCCGGCTCCTATGTTTTGGTGCCTTACGTTCCGCTATATCGGCTAAGGTAGCACTAGGAAAACCACTGCGGTTGTGCCCCAGATCAGGTGGGCGAGCACCTCAGTGGAGAAAGCTAAAACAGACTGTCATGATAAGGCGTGAGACCGGTCGCTGTTCGAGAGGTTTTTCGAGTCCTTAAAGGCTTATGCCGCTTCGAGCGAGGAGCTGGTCAAGTCCGGCCAAAGGCGTGGATAGCGCCCCGAATTCGGCCTTACGAACTAGGGGCTTCGCCGAAATTTAAAATTATAACGTTCTATGGCTAAGTGAGAGTGTTCAAGCATTATAGTCTGATTGCCTGGTTCGCTGTGCTGAGCGCCTCCCTCGAAGGACCCAACTATGGGAACAAGAGCCCTCAGGTTTATCCTGAACACCCCAGCACTAGTGGCATGGGGGCAGAAGCCGACGACTGGCCATCTCTCAATTTTTGATAAACAGCCGCACAGAAAATAATATTTTAAATTAAATAAGCATTGTTTAGCGCATATGAACAAGTTTTTAGCGCACAGGATACAAACGAGCGAGTTTATTCAAATATTACATCTTTGGTACATTCATCCGCGACAAGGCGAGCTCCAGCAAGAACTTCCTTGTAGTAGTTCTCGGGCTTGCGATGCTCCTTCCCCGCCGGCGGCCCGTCCTTCACCAGTTTCTCTCCATCCAGCTTGCCCCAATGTACCCTCACACGGGCAAGGGCCCTCTAGGCACCTTCAATGCAGACGAAGCGCTTGATGACCTCAAGCCGTGGACAGGCCTCCACCAGCCGCCGCACCAGCCCGAAGTAGCTCCTAGGCAGGGCCTCTCCAGGCCACAGCCAAACTAGTAAGCCCTTCATGGCCTGTTCGGCCGCCTTGTGGAGCTCGGCCAGCTGTTTCAGTTGATCGCTCAAGGGCATAGGGTGTCCAGCCTCAGAATACTGAGACCAGAACACACTCTCCGTTGAGCTGCCCCCTTCAGCTCGGTAGAACGCGGCGGCGGCGGATGCGCTGCGGGGAAGATCGAAGAACGCCCCTGGAGAACTCCGGATTCGGGTAAGTAATAGGTATTTTACTTTTATATTCCTACTTTGCATTGAGAATGCCTTACCCGATGCTATCTTTTTTACATCCTCCAACTCGTGGAGGTCCTTCTGGGCTTCGGCCTTGGCACTCTTGGTGGTCTCAATGGCCGACGCGAGCTCGGATGCTTGCGTCTTTGCCTCAAGCTCCAAACCCTCATGTTTTTTCATGAGAGCTTGTAGCTCTTGCTGCACCTCGCCGGTTTGGACCCCAAGCCTTTCTCGCTCGGCACGCTCCTCGGCCGTTTTCTTTTCGGCCTCAGCAAGCGCCTGCTTCAGGGTTGCCACCTCCGTTGCGGCCCCTACAATAAGCAGCACACTCCTGTTATTTCTTTTTGCAATCAAGCCTCTCTATAGGCACCTTTTTTTAGGGTATTTCTTACCTTCCTCTTTCTCGAGCCGCCTTTTGGCAAGGCCGAGCTCTTGCTCGAACTGCTCGAGGTCCTTTTTCAGGACTTGCACCTGCGCAGTCAGTGCGGCGGTGGACAGCAGCGAAGCCTGCAAACGCATATTTGACTTTTTTTAGACTCCTGCGAAATTGACTAGATCCTCTATTCGGCTTTTCTTTTCTGAACACCGAACAGAGCATCAGGGGCTACTGTCTATGCGGTAAATAATTTAACACATTTTCTGTTTACTTGAAAGCCTGTTAGAAGGCTAGCGCAAGCTTCAGTCAGTCCACTCTTGGCGGACTGAACCCTTTGGATTACCGTACTCATAACAGTACGGTGCTCCTCGTCGATGGTGGCGCCCTCAAGCGCTGCCAGCAGATTGTCCGGCGCCTCTGGTTGGACAGAGGTCGTCGTCTCGGACGGCTTACTCCTCTTGGGAGGAGTTCGCTTACCGTGTACCAGGACTGTTGAGTCCGGCGCGGTGTCCGGCACGAAGCCAGACTTGGAGCCCTGGGGGGTTTCATCCCCTTTACTCCTGGGGTCCGGAGGATTGCCTTGCGGCTCCTCCAGGACCACCTCCTCCTGCCCTGTTTGGCGGGGTGCCACTTCGGCGTCGTCCGCCCCGCTGGGGGAGACTGCGGGCGGAACAGAGTTTATGTCTGACGAATCCAGGGAGCCGCTCGACGAATCGTCGAGTCCGGCCCGGGGCGGGCTGCACATATACCATTCGACATTAGGGTAAGTTGCGCACTTGAAAATACTATGAGTCACTCTGGTATGTAAATACTTACGATATCACCGGACACTTGGTTCTGTCCGGCCACTCCTCTCCGCCCTTTTCGGCGTCGAGGGAATAGTCCGGCGGAGGGGTCTTCCTTTTCCTCGACCCCTCGGCCTTCCCCGTTGGGGTGGCCTTCCTCTTCTTTTCTCCCCTCACTGGGGGGAGATCTTCCTTGCTCCTCCTCCTCGTTTTCACGAGAGGAGGGCGTTGCAGACTCGCCAGATGACGAGCTCGACACCACCACATTGTGGGAACTCTTTCGAGTCCCGGTGGCCTTCTTCTTCTTCACCTTCTTCTCCGGCACCACATAAGGCGCCAGAGCCAGCAGCTTCTCTAGGAGAGCTGGGGCTGGGTCTTCGGGCAAAGGAGCCGGACAGTTGATTGGTCCGGCTATCTTCAGCCACGCCTGTCAAAGGCAAAGGGAGTTTTAGATCCCGCATATAGTTAATCTATGAAGAAGAGCTTAACGAACCTGTAAAAGGTATATATAGCCTACCTCACGAGCGTCGCGCTGCGAGCTGTATCCGCGATCCTCGGAAGCGGATGTGGGGCACTCGGCACCTTTGGTCAGCACCTTCCAGACGTCTTCATACGTCGTGTCGAAGAGCCTATTGAGGGTTTGGTGCTGCGCTGGGTCAAATTCCCACGAAGTGAAATCCCGTTCTTGGCACGGGAGGATCCGGTGGAGGAGCATAACCTGGATGATATTGACATGCCGGATTGGCTTGTTCACCAGGGATTGGATGCAAGTTTGCAATCCGGTCACTTTTTATTCGTTGCCCCACGACAGGCCCGTCTCTTTCCAGGACATGAGCCGCGTGGGGGGTCTGGATCGGAACTCAGGGGCCGCGACCCATTTCGAGTCGCGTGGCTCGGTGATGTAAAACCACCCTGCCTGCCACCCCTTTAAGGTCTCCACAAAGTAGCCATCGAACCAGAGGGCGTTGGCCATCTTGCCAGCCATAGCACCTCCGCACTCCGCCTGGGTGCCGGACACCACCTTGGGCTTGACGTTGAAGGTCTTGAGCCAGAGGCCGAAGTGGGGGCGGATGCGGAGAAAGGCCTCACACACGACGATAAACGCCGAGATATTGAGGACAAAGTTCGGGGCCAGATCGTGGAAGTCCAGGCGTAGTAGAACATGAGCCCCCGGACGAAAGGGTGAAGTGGAAAACCCAGTCCGCAGAGGAAATGGGGAAGAAAAACTACCCTCTCATGGGGCCTTGGGGTAGGAAGAAGCTGCCCCTCCTCAGGAAGCCGGTGCGGGATGTCCTTGGACAGGTATCCAGCCTTCCTAAGCTTTTTGACTTGAGCCTCCATGACGGAGGAAACCATCCACTTGCCTCCCGCTCCGGACATTGCTGGAGAAGGTTGAGGAAGGAAGAGCGGACTTGGGCGCTAGAGCTTGAGTGCACGAGAGATGGATGGGCAAAGGAGGAAGAAGGCGTAGGTAAAAAAGGCGGATCCTTATCCCCTTATATAGGCTGATGCGGTTATGCGTCCCACCTACCTAATAAAACTCACTTGCCTCTCAAGCGCCGTGGTAAATGGCGCGGTTGGGTTACCCACGTCCGTATTAATGAGAATCCCGTTAAAAGGGGCACACGATCTCTGCTTTGACAAGGCGTGCCAAGGAAACCGCCTCGTTGAACGTGCCGAGGTGGAACAGCGAAAAATAATCCCTACGGAAGGCTTGGTCGCGGTGTTATGACGCACTGCGGAATACGTCAGCAGATTTGATTTGTGTCAATATTATTCTCTATATGGCAATACGTGGAAAACTTGTCTTGCAGAGCCGGGCACTATTCTTGGTGTTTATGATCTTCTTGAAGAACTTGGAGGAGGAACCCGCCTTGCAATGCCGAAGACAATTTGCGCGCCGGACTCGTCGTCATTGAAGCCTGGTTCAAGGGCTACTGAGGGAGTCCCGGATTAGGGGGTGTTCGGATAGCCGGACTATACCTTCAGCCGGACTCCAGGACTATGAAGATACAAGATTGAAGACTTCGTCCCGTGTCCGGAAGATTCTTTCCTTGGCGTGGAAGGCAAGCTAGGCGTGCGTATATTCAAGATCTCCTACCAATGTAACCGACTCTGTGTAACCCTAACCCTATCCGGTGTCTATATAAACCGGAGGGCTGTAGTCCGTAGGACAACCATCATCATACACAATCATACCATAGGCTAGCTTCTAGGGTTTAGCCTCCTTGATCTCGTGGTAGATCTACTCTTGTACTACCCATATCATCAATATTAATCTAGCAGGAGTAGGGTTTTACCTCCATCGAGAGGGCCCGAACCTGGGTAAAATAAAGTGTCCCTTGTCTCCTGTTACCATCCGACCTTGACGCACAGTTCGGGACCCCCTACCCGAGATCCGCCGGTTTTGACACCGACATTGTGTGATAAGATAATTCGTAACAGGTAATAAGTAACAAAAGTAAACAAGGTGCAGCAAGGTGGCCCAAACCTTTTTGTAGCAAAGGATAAGCCTGGACGAACTCTTATATAATGCAAAGCGCTCCCCGAGGACACATGGGAATTGTTGTCAAGCTAGTTTTCATCATGCTCATATGATTTGCGTTCGTTACTTTGATAATTTTATATGTTGGTGGACTGGTGCTTGGGTGTTGCCCTTCCTTGGACAAGCCTCCCACTTATGATTAACCCCTCCTGCAAGCATTTGCAACTACGAAAGAAGTATTAAGGTAAACCTAACCATAGCATGAAACATATGGATCCAAATCAGCCCCTAACGAAGCAACGCATATGAAGGAAATATGCCCTGGAGGCAATAATAAGTTGTTATTTATATTTCGTTATATCATGATAAATGTTTATTATTCATGCTAGAATTTTATTAACCGGAAACTTAGTACATGTGTGAATACATAGACAAACAGAGTGTCACTAGTATGCCTCTACTTGACTAGCTCGTTAATCAAAGATGGTTAGGTTTCCTAGCCATAGACATGAGTTGTCATTTGATGAATGGGATCACATCATTAGAGAATGATGTGATTGACTTGACCCATCCGTTAGCTTAGCGCGATGATCATTTAGTTTGTTGCTATTGCTTTCTTCATAACTTATACATGTTCCTATGACTATGAGATTATGCAACTCCCGAATACCGGAGGAACACTTAGTGTGCTATCAAACGTCACAACGTAACTGGGTGATTATAAAGATGCTCTACAGGTGTCTCCGGTGGTGTTTGTTGAGTTGGCATAGATCGAGATTAGGATTTGTCACTTCGATTGTCGGAGAGGTATCTCCGGGCCCACTCGGTAATGCTCATCACTATAAGCCTTGCAAGGAATGTGACTAATGAGTTAGTTACGTGATGATGCATTACGGAACGAGTAAAGAGACTTACCCATAACGAGATTGAACTAGGTATTGAGATATCGACGATCGAATCTCGGGCAAGTAACATACCGGTGACAAAGGGAACACCGTATGTTGTTATGTGGTTTGACCGATAAAGACCTTCGTAGAATATCTAAGAACCAATATGAGCATCCAGGTTCCGCTATTGGTTATTGACCGGAGATGAGTCTCGGTCATGTCTACATAGTTCTCGAACCTGTAGGGTCCGCACGCTTAACGTTCGATGACGATCGATATTATGAGTTTATCTGTTTTGATGTATCGAAGGTTGTTCGGAGTCCTAGATGTGATCATGGACATGACGAGGAGTCTCGAAATGGTCGAGACATAAAGATCGATATATTGGAAGGCTATGTTTGGATATCGAAATGGTTCCAAGTGAGTTCGGGCATTTACCGGAGTACCGGGGGGCCTAGAGGAGGATGCATCCAAGGTGGGGGAGCCCCCCCCCCCCAAGCCCAATCCGAATTGGGAAGGGGGCCGGCCCCCCTTTCCTTCTCTCCCTCTCCCTCTTCCTTCTTCTCCTACTCCAACTAGGGAAGGGGGAAAACCTACTCCTACTGGGAGTAGGACTCCCCCCTTGGGCGCGCCATGAGAGGGCCGGCCCTCCCCTCCTCCACTCCTTTATATACAGGGGAGGGGGCACCCCATAGACACACAAGTTGATTGTTCAGCCGTGTGCAGTGCCCCCCTCCACAGATTTCCACCTTGGTCATATCGTTGTAGTGCTTAGGTGAAGCCCTGCATCGGTAACTTCATCATCATCGTCATCACGCGGTCATGCTAGCGAAACTCTCCCTCGACCTAAGCTGGATCTAGAGTTCGTGGGACGTCACCGAGCTGAACGTGTGCAGATCGCGGAGGTGCCGTACCTTCGGTGCTAGGATCGGTCGGATCGCGAAGACGTACGACTACATCAACCGCGTTGTCATAACGCTTCCGCTTTCAGTCTACGAGGGTATGTGGACAACACTTTCCCTTCTCGTTGCTATGCATCACCTCGATAGATCTTGCGTGATCGTAGGAAAACTGTTGAAATTATTGCGTTCCCCAACAGTGGCATCCGAGCCAGGTCTATGTGTAGATGTTATATGCACGAGCAGAAGACAATGAGTTGTGGGCGATAATAGTCATATTGCTTACCAGCATGTCATACTTTGATTCGGCGCTATTGTTTGATAAAGTGGCTCAGACCGACATTACGCGTACGCTTACGCGAGATTGGTTAAACCGACGTGCTTCGCACATAGGTGGCTAATGGGTGTCTGTTTCTCTAACTTTAGTTGGATCGAGTGTGACTACGCCCGGTCCTTGTTGAAGGTTAAAACAACAAACTTGACAAAAAATCATTGTGGTTTTGATGCGTAGGTAAGAACGGTTCTTGCTAAGCCAGTAGCAGCCACGTAAAACTTGCAACAACAAAGTAGAGGACGACTAACTTGTTTTTGCAGGGCATGTTGTGATGTGATATGGTCAAGACGTGATTATATAAATTGTTGTATGAGATGATCATGTTTTGCAACACAGTTATCGACAACTGGCAGGAGCCATATGGTTGTCGCTTTATTGTACGAAATGCAATCGCCATGTAATTGCTTTACTTTATCACTAAGCGGTAGCGATAGTCGTAGAAGCAATAGTTGGCGAGACTACAATGATGCTTCGATGGAGATCAAGGTGTCAAGCCGGTGATGATGGTGACCATGACGGTGCTTTGGAGATGGAGATCAAAGGCACAAGATGATGGTGGCCATATCATATCACTTATATTGATTGCATGTGATGTTTATCCTTTATGCATCTTATTTTGCTTAGTACAGCGGTAGCATTATAAGATGATCTCTCACTAAGTTTCAAGGTATAAGTGTTCTCCATGAGTATGCACCATTGCGACAGTTCGTCGTGCCAAGACACCACGTGATGATAGGGTGTGATAAGCTCTACGTTCACATACAACGGGTGCAAGCCGGTTTTGCACATGCAGAATACTCGGGTTAAACTTGATGAGCCTAGCATATGCAGATATGGCCTCGGAACACTAAGACCGAAAGGTTGAGCGTGAATCATATAGTAGATACGATCAACATAGTGATGTTCACCATTGAAAACTACTCCATCTCACGTGATGATCGGACATGGTTTAGTTGATATGGATCACGTGATCACTTAGATGATTAGAGGGATGTCTATCTAAGTGGGAGTTCTTAAGTAATATGATTAATTGAACTTCAATTTATCATGAACTTAGTACCTGATACTACTTTTGCATGTCTATGTTGTTGTAGATAAATGGCCTGTGCTGTTGTTCCGTTGAATTTTAATGCGTTCCTAGAGAAAGCTAAGTTGAAAGATGATGGTAGCAATTACACGGACTGGGTCCGTATCTTGAGGATTATCCTCATTGCTGCACAGAAGGATTATGTCCTGGAAGCACCGCTAGGTGCCAAACCCGCTGCAGGAGCAACGCCAGATGTTATGAACGTCTGGCAGAGCAAAGCTGATGACTACTCGATAGTTCAGTTTGCCATGCTTTACGGCTTAGAACCGGGACTTAAATGACGTTTTGAATGTAATGGAGCATATGAGATGTTCCAGGAGTTTAAGTTAATATTTCAAGCAAATGCCCGGATTGAGAGATATGAAGTCTCCAATAAGTTCTATAGCTGCAAAATGGAGGAGAATAGTTCTGTCAGTGAACATATGCTCAGAATGTCTGGGTACCACAATCTCTTGACTCAACTGGGAGTTAATCTTCCTGATGATAGTGTCATTGACAGAGTTCTTCAATCACTGCCACCAAGCTACAAAAGCTTCGTGATGAACTATAATATGCAAGGTATGGATAAGACAATTCCCGAGCTCTTCGCAATGCTAAAGGCTGCGGAGGTAGAAATCAAAAAGGAGCATCAAGTGTTGATGGTCAACAAGACCACCAGTTTCAAGAAAAAGGGTAAAGGGAAGAAGAAGGGGAACTTCAAGAAGAACAACAAACAAGTTGCTGCTATAGAGAAGAAACCTAAGTCTGGACCTAAGCCTGAGACTGAGTGCTTCTACTGCAAACAGACTGCACTGGAAGCGGAACTGCCCCAAGTATTTGGCGGTTAAGAAGGATGGCAAGGTGAACAAAGGTATATGTGATATACATGTTATTGATGTGTACCTTACTAGAGCTCGCAGTAGCACCTGGGTATTTTATACTGGTTATGTTGCTAACATTTGCAACTCGAAACAGGGACTATGGATTAAGCGAAGACTGGCTAAGGACGAGGTGACGATGCGCGTGGGAAATGGTTCCAAAGTCGATGTGATCGCCGTCGGCACGCTACCTCTACATCTACCTTTGGGATTAGTTTTAGACCTAAATAATTGTTATTTGGTGCCAGCGTTGAGCATGAACATTATATATGGATCTTGTTTGATGCGAGATGGTTATTCATTTAAATCAGAGAATAATGGTTGTTGTATTTATATGAGTAATATCTTTTATGGTCATGCACCCTTGATGAGTGGTCTATTTTCACTAAATCTTGATATTAGTGTTACACATGTTCATAGTATTGAAGCCTAAAGATATAAGTTTAATAATGATAGTGCAACTTATTTGTGGCACCGCCGTTTAGGTCATATTGGTGTAAAGCGCATGAAGAAACTCCATGCCGATGGACTTTTGGAATCACTTGATGCTTGCGAACCATGCCTCTCGGGCAAGATGACTAAGACTCCATTCTCCGGAACAATGGTCCGATGAGTGTTGATGCTCGCGGCGGGTATCGTTATTTTCTGACCTTCATAGATGATTTGAGCAGATATGGGTATATCTACTTGATGAAACATAAGTCAGAAACATTTGAAAAAGAATTTCAGAGTGAAGTGGAAAATCATCATAACAAGAAAATAAAGTTTCTACAATCTGATCGTGGAGGAGAATATTTGAGTTACGAGTTTGTTCTTCATTTGAAATAATGCGGAATATTTCCAACTCACGTCACCCGGAACACCACAGCGTAATGGTGTGTCCGAACGTCGTAATCGTACTTTATTAGATATGGTGTGAGCTATGATGTCTCTTACTAATTTACCGCTATAGTATTGGGGTTATGCTTTAGAGACGACTGCATTCATGTTAAATAGGGCACCATCTAAATCCATTGAGACGACAACATATGAACTGTGGTTTGGCAAGAAACCCAAGTTGTCGTTTCTTAAAGTTTGGGGCTGCAATGCTTATGTTAAAAAGCTTCAACCTGATAAGCTCGAACCCAAATCGGAGAAATGTGTCTTCATAGGATGCCCAAAGGAGACTGTTGGGCACACCTTCTATCACAGATCCGAAGGCAAGATATTCGTTGGTAAGAATGGATCCTTTCTAGAGAAGGAGTTTCTCTCGAAAGAAGTGAGTGGGAGGAAAGTAGAACTTGTTGAGGTAATTGGACCTTCTCCCGAGTTGAAGTCAGTTCCAGTGATTCCTACACCAACTAGTGAGGAAGCTAATGATGATGATCATGAAACTTATGATCAAGTTACTACCAACATCGTAGGTCAACCAGAGTAAGATCCGCACCAGAGTGGTATGATAATCCTGTTCTGGAGGTCATGTTACTTGACCATGACGAACCTACGAACTATGAGGAAGCGATGATGAGCCCAGATTCCGCAAAATGGCTTGAGGCAATGAAATCTGAGATGGGATCCATGTATGAGAACAAAGTGTGGACTTTGGTTGACTTGCCCGATGATCGGCAAGCCATAGAGAATAAATGGATCTTCAAGAAGAAGACTGACGCTGACGGTAATGTTACTATCTACAAAGCTCGACTTGTTGCAAAAGGTTTTTGACAAGTTCAAGGAGTTTACTACGATGAGACCTTCTCACCCGTAGCGATGCTTAAGTCCGTCCGAATCATGTTAGCAATTGCCGCATTTTATGATTATGAAATTTGGCAAATGGATGTCAAAACTGTATTCCTTAATGGATATATTAAAGAGGAGTTGTATATGATGCAACCAGAAGGTTTTGTCGATCCAAAAGATGCTAAAAAAGTGTGCAAGCTCCAGCGATCCATTTATGGTTTTATACAGACTTTTGGAGAAGCCTCTCGTTGTTGGAATATACGCTTTGATAGTGTGATCAAAGCATATGGTTTTATAGACTTTTGGAGAAGCTTGTATTTACAAGAAAGTGAGTGGGAGCTGTGTAGCATTTCTGATATTATATGTGGATGACATATTGTTGATCGGAAATGATAATGAATTTCTGAATAGCATAAAACGGTACTTGAATAAGAATTTTTCAATGAAAGACCTCTGTGAAGCTCCTTATATATTATGCATCAAGATCTATAGAGATAGATCAAGACGCTTAATTGGACTTTCACAGAGCACATACCTTGATAAAGTTTTGAAGTAGTTCAAAATGGATCAAGCAAAGAAAGGGTTCTTGCCTGTGTTACAAGGTGTGAAGTTGAGTCAGACTCAATGCCCGACTACTGTAGAAGATAGAGAGAAAACGAAAGTCATTCCCTATGCTTCAGCCATAGATTTTTTCATGTATGCAATGATGTGTACCAGACCTGATGTGTGCCTTGCTATTAGTTTAGCAGGGAGGTACCAAAGTAATCCAGGAGTGGATCACTGGACAGCGGTCAAGAACATCCTAAAGTACCTGAAAAGGACTAAGGATATGTTTCTCGTATATGGAGGTGACAAAGAGATCGTCGTAAATGGTTACGTCGATGCAAGTTTTGACACTGATCCGGATGACTCTAAGTCACAAACCGATGCGTATTTTTATTGAATGGTGGAGTTGTCAGTTGGTGCAGTTCCAAGCAAAGTGTCATGGCGGGATCTACATGTGAAGCGGAGTACATAGCTGCTTTGGAAGCAGCAAACGAAGGAGTCTGGATGAAGCAGTTCATATCTGATCTAGGTGTCATACCTAGTGCATCGGGTCCAATGAAAATCTTTTGTAACAATACTAGTGCAATTGCCTTGGCAAAAGAATCCAGATTTCACAAGAGAACCAAGCACATCAAGAGACGCTTCAATTCCATCCGCGATCAAGTCAAGGAGGGAGACATAGAGATTTGCAAAATACATACGGATCTGAATGTTTTTTTTGACTGAATACTGTGAGGCAAAAGCCCCATAGCCCTTTATTAAAACCTCAAACAAAAAAGGTCCAGTATAGTCTCTACTAACTAAATATGTACAAAATTAAAAGACTAGGCTAACTATGTACTAGAACTTACCTATTTACATACATCATGGAAATAAATATAACCAGGAAAATTACAACCAGCACAAGGAAATCAGCACAACAAAGATGATGGGACATCAAACTAGGGTAGTGCTTTGATCCATTGCAGCAGTAAAGGCTTCACCACAGCCTTCATTTTGTGGGAGTGCAGAGTTATGTCATGAATGAACTTAGCTTTCCATGCCCCAAAAGTAGGGCTGATGTGCCTAAAGATTCTGTCATTCCTTGTTGTCCATATGCACCATGTAGCCAGGAACACTACCTCAAAAAAGAAAGGTTGATGCAATCCTCTTTGAGCTAACAGAATGCATTCCCTGTTTGACAAACCAAGTTGCCAATATATTTGCAAGTAATTCCAAACTCTGGTGCTGAAGTTGCACTTAAAGAAAAGATGGTCTCTGTCTTCATGCAGTTGTGCAACACACGTGGGGTAGAGATTGTCATCATCCTCAGACCTCCAGTGTCTTCTGAGAAGCATGTCTCTTGTGTTTAAACGGTCATTTAGCATTAGCCATGCAAAGACGACCTTGATTTTCATGGTGCATTTGCTTTTCCAGATCCATTTGCAAGCATCATCATCAGGCAAGGAAGAATGCATGAGCACATAATAACGTTTTGCAGAAAAAGCACCTTTCCCAGGGGTCCAAGACCAGGAGTCAGATGTATTTGGGTCTCTACCCAAATCCTGAATATCTAGTTGTAATGTGTGAAGTTCTTCCATTGCCTCAGTAGATAGGGGAAGTTGGAATTGAGTTTGTATGTCCAAGTCCTCAATGAAATCTCTGACTGAGATCTTGTTATCCAAACAAAAGGAGAATAGATGTGGAAATCTCTCTTTAACTGGATTGGAAGAAGTGTTTAGGACCCATGAATCATCCCAAAAGAGTGCAGAATCACCAGAATTAATTATGACAGTCGACTTTTGCTCTATAAACCTCATTGATTTTCATGATATCTCTCCACCAAAAGGATCCACATTGAACTGTTGCATGTGGAACCAGACCATTATAATAGGTGTCCCAATTAAGGAGACCCATGGTATATCTGCCTTGTTATAAAACTTGTGGAGATGCTTGGTGAGTAAAGCTTTATTCTGGATAGCTAGGTTAATGATACCCATGCCTCCCTTGTCCTTAGGTTTGGACACCATAGGCCATGCTGCCAGAGACTGCTTTGGGGTGTCAGAATTTCCTCTCCACAAGCATTGCCTCATGATTCTCTCCAGCTATTTAATAATTGCAATAGGCAGGCTGAGACTACACAGAAAGTAGATTAGCATGGATGAGAGAACTGATTGAAGTAATTGTAACCTTGCTCCTTGTGATAGGAGGGATGAACTAACAGACAATCTCCTTTCAACCCTGTCAACAACAGGGACAAGATCTACAATTCTTGGCCTGGTGGTTCCCACTAGTAGCCCAAGATAGCAAAGTGCCCACTTGACATCCGAAAACTGCTGCAAGTCTGCTAGTTTCTTCAGGGGATACATTTATGGGCAGGATACAGGATTTATGAAAGTTCACTTTCAAGCCAGTAGACTTATGGAAAGCAACCAACATTTCCTTGAGAGCAAGAAGTTGAGTCTCATCAGCTTGCACTATTAGCAAAGTATCATCAGCATATTGAACAATTGGAAATTCAGAATCATTGGATGGAATGGGTAGAGCTAGCAGTCCATCATGGAGCATTTTATTGACCACAGTTTGTAATAGATCAAAGGTGAAAGTGGGTCGCCCTGCCTAACTCCTCTCTTGCAGTTGAACTGTTTACCTGGCACTCCATTAAGCAGAATAGAAGATGATCCATATGATAGAAGTTCTTAATCCAAGAAATCCATCTGTCATCAAAACCTTTTTGCTTTAACATTAACAATATAAGATCATGCTCAATAGAGTCAAAAGCCTTTGCAAAATCTAGTTTAAGTATCAAAATTGGTCTCTATGATTGGTGACACTGGTGGATGTATTCCAGGCTCCAGGCAATGCAATCTTGGCTGGATTTGGACTTGAGAAAACCATACTAATTTTTATGGATACATGTGAGAATAACTTTCTGCAGCCTATTTGCTAAAAGCTTAGTTAAAAATTTGAGGCAGGTGTTTGTGAGGGAAATGGGTCTGAAATCATTTGGCCCCTCTGGTGATAGGACTTCTGGTATTAAGGTAACCAAAGAACCATTAATACTTTGCAGGGAGATTTTGCCATGAAAGAAATCAGAGAAAAGCTTATAAAAGTCCTCTTTTATAATATGCCAACACCTCTTGACAAACATCCCAGTAAAACCATCAGGTCCAGGGGCTCTGTCTAATGGGAGTCCTTTCAGTACTTCATTAGTTTCCTCATCAGTAAAAGGCCCAGATAAATCCTCTAGACCGGGAACAGGCTGAATGAGGCTTTCCAGATCAAACTGCATGTCAATTCCTTGAGCAATTCCCATTCTGTCTCTATAGGTGCCCCACAGTAATCCAGCCATTTCACTATGAGATGATACTGCCAATCCATCTTCAGTAACTAGGCTAGAGATTGAGTTGCGTCTAAACCTCTTTGTTGCCATAGCTTGAAAGAATTTTGAGTTTTCCTCCCCCACTTTAATCCACCTCATTGTACATCTTTGTTTCTAGTAAATGTACTGTAAGTGGAGAAGGTCCTCAAGGTGGAGTTTAACTAATTTTCTGAAGTTGAACTTAGGCCTTGTTAGAGGTCTCTGATCCTCCAGATTATCAAAGGCCAGGATAACAGCATTGCAAGCTTGCATTAACAACTTTAACCTTGAGACGCTAGTGTGCCATCTTTTGAGATCATTCCTCAAGCGCTTAAATTTTTCTGTCAAGACAGTAGCTGCATTTTTCTTGGTAGTAGGTGCAGACCATGAATGTTGAACACAGTCAAAAAAACTTGGCATATCAACCCAATAGTTTTCAAAGCGAAAAAATTTAGCCTTGGGGATAGATGTTGAAATAGATACTACACACGGCACGTGATCAGAGCTAGTTTTGGCCAAAGGATAAACCATGGTATTGGGGAATTCAGTGATCCAGTTTACTGTGGTGAAAAACCAGTCAAGCTGCTCAAGCAGTGGATTCTCTTGAATGTTTGACCAAGTGTATTGTCTCTCTTTTAAAGGTAATTCAAGCAAACCAAAGTGACCAATTATTTCATTCAAAATGAACATGTCATTAACATCTCCTCCAGGCAGGTTTCTGTTTTCAACAGACCTTATAAAATTGAAATCACCAAGAAATAACCATAGCTCATCCTAAGGTATGTTGATGTGATATAACCAATTAACAAAGTTATCTCTTAGTTGACCTTGACAAGGTCCATAGACATTAACCAAAGTCCACTTTTGGCTGTTATGGACTGAGGAAAAGTTAATTATAATACCAAAGCTCTGAACCTCAACCAAGGAGCCCATATATAAGTGCAGAAGAACACCATAGGACCAAAATTCCACTAGAATCTCCCACAGAAGGGGAGTAAGCAAAATTATCAAAACGTTTAGGGCAAAAATTTCTAATGGAACGCTGGTCAAAATAGTCACACTTGGTTTCTTGCAAACAGATAACAGAGCACTGGCTCTCTTCAATTTTAGCTCTAACAGCCCTTTGTCGAATTTCAGAGTTTAAACCTCTAACATTCCAACACATGACCTTCCAATCCTTGTTATGATGTGCATTCATTGGGAAACATAATAATATGAGAATGCATGCACAATACTACATAATAGCACTGTGAAAGATAATAACCAGCAACCATAATGTATCTCATCAGACCAAAAGTACCACCCACTGACAGAAGAAGAGTCTGAAGAAAAACAAACAAAAGCACAGTCTTGGCAGTACAAGGGACCTGCCTCCCTATAATAGAGCAAAAGATATTACTCAACATTAGGAACTGGTGGTGCAGGAGAGGGCTTGGGAGCAACCATAAGTTGCTCCACAGAAAGCATGTCTTGAGATATTCCTAGAGAAGCTCCAAGTGCTTGCATGACAGAAATTGGGGTTGGAGGAGGAGCATCAGCTAGTGCATCTTGTGGTGCTTCATTAAAAGATTCAAGTCTTAACTTCTTTGCTCTTGGCTGGCGCAGAGGCTTGGGCTTGAGAGGTATGACAGAAGTGGGTTTGAAACCTTGAAGCTTGGCAGCACTCTTTGTCATCCACAAATTAGTATTTTCAATTTGTGAGGGCCGTTCTCTCTATATAAGAAATCGTTGATTAAGAATATATAGTGAATTCTTGGGCAACTGCGTAAATTTATGGAATCACTTCTACCTTTTCCAGGTAGTCGATGGCTATTCACAAAACTTCACTCGAATCTTCTGATTCCTCTTTACCGAAGAAGCCTGTGCTCGAAATAATCGAGCATGGGCTTTTCTGGTCAAAATGTATCTTGTCTTTATCACTTTATCATGAGTTATTTTCCTTGGTTAACAATACTTGTTGTTTTGCCGATATTTGCAGGTTCATTAATTTTCTTTTTATGTCAGAGAAATCAGGCCGCTGAACTGCAATTTTCCTCTGCTTCTTCATGTGCCCAGAAGAAGTGAAGTTCATGCTTTCAGAGACTGGAGGCTGAGGAGAAACCTAGCTATCATCAGAGACCACTTGTTCAAAAGATAGCTTTCTAGCAACAGGCTTGGAGGGGTGTGGCAAAGCCAAAAAGGTTCTTGGTTGCTGCACCTTGGGCCACTGAAAGGGTTCCAAAATCTCAAAAGCCTGTGCCCAAGACCTCTTAAGAGGAGACTAAATGTCTTCCAAACCATACTGCAACTACTGAGGAATGGAGGCTATCGGAAAGGTGGGCATAAGAGAGATAAATGATCTCTGCCAGATCATGTCTGGAGGCAAGGCAGGCCCAAGCATTATGCGAGCTGCTCCAACAATGAGCGGGGGCTGAAGAGGAGGCTGGTATGGGACAATGGCAAGTTGATTCTCCTCATTCTGACCCACCACATGCTGATCATCTTCATGATGTAGGGGCATATCTGCCTGGATCTCCTGCACATTGAGTGGCCGATTCTGTTGCTCCTGAATAAGTTCATGGGGCTGGACAGGATGCACATCAACCAACTGCGGACCTGGCCCAATAACAGGTTGGGCTGGGAGTTCAGTGTAGTCATCCACCAGAAGTGCGTGCGGCTGTGCTGGGGGCCCAAAGAAAGGAGCATCCACTGGGCCCAAAAGAGGCCCATCAACTGCAGGGTTTTGCTGAGAGGAGTCGTTGGAGCCCAAAGAGGGGTTTAAAACCATGGAGTTCTGATATTATGGCATCTGCTGCTGAACTTGGTCTTGCTCGTCATGCTGATCATGCCCCAGGATTATGAGTTTATGTGTTTTCATGCATCGAAGGTTGTTCGGAGTCCCGGATGTGATCACAGAACTGACGAGGAGTATCGAAATGGTCAAGACATAGAGATCGATATATTGGAAGGCTATCTTTGGACATCGGAATGGTTCCGGGTGAGTTCGGACATTTACCGAAGTACCGGGGGGTTACCGGAACCCCCCGGGGAGTTAATGGGACTTAATGGGCCATGGTGGAAGAGAGGAGGAGGTGGCCAAGGTGGGGCCCCCCAAGCCCAATCCGAATTGGGAAGGAGGCCGCCCCCCTTTCCTTCTTTCTCTCTCCCTCTTCCTTCTTCACCTACTCCAACTAGGGAAGGGGGGAAACCTACTCCTACTAGGAGGACTCCCCCCCTTGGGCGCGCCATGAGAGGGCCAGCCCTTCCCTCCTCCACTCCTTTATATATGGGGGAGGGGGCACCCCATAGACACACAAGTTGATTGTTTAGCCGTGTGCAGTGCCCCCGTCCACAGATTTCCACCTTGGTCATATCGTTGTAGTGCTTAGGCGAAGCCCTGTGTCGGTAACTTCATCATCACCGTCATCACGCCGTCGTGCTGATGAAACTCTCCCTCGACCTTAGCTGGATCTAGAGTTCATGGGACGTCACCGAGCTGAACGTGTGCAGATCGCGGAGGTGTCGTACCTTCGGTGCTAGGATCGATCGGATCGTGAAGACGTACGACTACATCAACCACGTTGTCATAACGCTTCCGCTTTCGGTCTACAAGGGTACATGGACAACACTCTCCCCTCTCGTTGCTATGCATCACCTAGATAGATCTTGCGTGATCGTAGGAAAACTGTTGAAATTACTGCGTTCCCCAATAGCATAAAATAGGGTTTAAGCTTCTGTCACTCTAGCAACCCATCATCTACTTATTACTTCCCAATTCCTTCCCCTAGGCCCAAATAATGGTGAAGTGTCATGTAGTCGACGTTAACATAACACCACTAGAGGAGAGACAACATACATCTCATCAAAATATCAAACGAATACCAAATTCACATGATTACTTATAACAAGACTTCTCCCATGTCCTCAGGAGCAAGCGTAACTACTCACAAAACATATTTATGATCAAGATCGGAGGGTTATTAATTATCATTAAGGATATGAAAATATAATCTTCCACCGGATAAACCAACTAGCATCAACTACAAGGATTAATCAACACTACTAGCAACCCACAGGTACCAATCTGAGGTTTTGGGACCGAGATCGAATACAAGAGATGAACTAGGGTTTGAGAGGAGATGGTGCTGGTGAAGATGTTGATGGAGATTGACCCCCTAGCGATGAGAGGATCGATGGTGATGACGATGGCGATGATTTCCCCCTCCCGGAAGGATGTTTCCCTGGCAGAACAGCTCCGCCGGAGCCCTAGATTGGTTCTACCCAGGTTCCGCCTCGAGACGGCGGCGCTTCGTCCCGAAAGCTTCCTTCTGATTTTTTGCAGGTCAAAAGACACCATATAGCCAAATATGGGCACCGTAGGCCTGCTAGGGGGCCCATAAGAACGGGGGGCGCCCAGGGGGGCAGGGCACGCCCTTCACCCTTGTGGATGGCTGGTGGCCTCCTCTGGTACTTTCTTCGCCCAATATTTTTTATATATTCCAAAAACATGTTGTGTGAAGTTTCAGGACTTTTGGAGTTGTGCAGAATAGGTCTCTAATATTTGCTCCTTTTCTAGTCCAGAATTCGAGCTGCCGGCATTCTCCCTCTTCATGTAAACCTTATAAAATAAGAGAGAATAGGCATAAGTATTGTGATATATGTTGGGGAACGTAGCATGCAATTTAAAAAAAATCCTACAATCACGCAAGATCTATTTAGGAGATGCATAGTAGCAACAAGAGGGGGAGAGAGTGTCCATGTACCCTCATAGACTGAAAGCGGAAGCATTAGCTTAACACGGTTGATGTAGTTGAACGTCTTATCTATTCAATAGATCAAGCGCCAAACGTACGGCACCTCCGAGTTCTGCACACGTTCAGCTCGATGACGTCCCTTGAACTCTTGATCCAGCAAAGTGTCGAGGGAGAGTTTCGTCAGCACGACGGCGTGGTCACTGTGATGGTGATGTGATCCGCGCAGGGCTTCGCCTAAGCACTACAACAATATGACCGGAGGAGTAAACGGTGGAGGGGGGCACCGCATACGGTTAAGAACAATTATGCCCCTTAGAGGTGCCCCCGCCCCCGTATATAAAGGAGGGAGAGGAGAGGAGGCTGGCCAAGGCGCACCCCCAAGTGGGGAGGAGTCCTACTAGGACTCCATGTCAAATTCGGACCCCCTTTCCTTTTACAAGAGAGGGAAAGCGGAAAGGAGAGGGAGAAGGAGAAGGAGAAGGAAAGGGGGTGCCGCCCCCTTCCCCACTTCAATTCAGACCCCTTCCAAGTGGGGGGCGCACCAGCCCCTTGTGAGGTGGTGTGCCTCCCTCCCAAGGACCATGTGGCCCATAACTTTCCTCGGGGGGGTTCCAGTAACCCCCCGATACTCCGATAAGTACCTGAAACATTCCGAAACGCTTCCGGTGTCAGAATACTATCATCCAATATATCGATCTTTACCTCTCGAACATTTCGAGACTCCTTGTCATGTCCGTGATCTGATCCGGGCCTCCGGACAATCTTCGGTCACCAAAACACATAACTCATAATACAAATCGTCATCGAACGTTAAGCGTGTGGACCCTACGAGTTCGAGAACTATGTAGACATGACCGAGACACATCTCCGGTCAATAACCAATAGCAGAACTTGGATGCTCATATTAGTTCCTACATATTCTACGAAGATCTTTATCGTTCAAACCGCAATGACAACATACGTCATTCCCTTTGTCATCGGTATGTTACTTGCCCGAGATTCGATCGTCGGTATCTTCATACCTAGTTTAATCTCGTTACCGGCAAGTCTCTTTACTCATTCCGTAATACATCATCCCGCAAATAACTCATTAGTCACATTGCTTGCAAGGCTTATCATGATGTGCATTACCGAGAGGGCCCAGAGATAGCTCTCCGATACTCGGAGTGACAAATCCTAGTCTCGATCTATGCCAACCCAAATAAAAACCTCCGAAGATACCCGTAGAGCATATTTATGATCACCCAGTTACGTTGTGACGTTTGATAGAACACAAGGTATTCTTCCGGTATTCGGTAGTTGCATAATCTCATAGTCAAAGGAATATGTATAAGTCATGAAGAAAGCAATAGCAATAAAACTGACATTATGCTAAGCTAATGGATGAGTCTTGTCCATCACATCATTCTCCTAATGATGTGATCCCGTTCATCAAATGACAACACATGTCTATGGTTAGGAAACTTAACCATCTTTGATTAATGAGCTAGTCTAGTAGAGGCTTACTTGGGACATGGTGTTTTATCTATGTATCCACACATGTATCAAGTTTCCGGTTAAAACAATTCTAGCGTGAATAATAAACATTTATCATGATATAAGGAAATATGAAATAACAACTTCGTTTCTGCCTCTAGGGCATATTTCCTTCAGTCTCCCACTTGCACTAGAGTTAATAGTCTAGTTCACATTGCCATGTGATTTAACACCAATAGTTCACATCACCATGTGCTTAACACCCATAGTTCACATCGCCATGTGACCAACACCCAAAGGGTTTACTAGAGTCAATAATCTAGTTCACATCGCCATGTGATTAACGCCCAAAGAGTACTAAGGTGTGATCATGTTTTGCTTGTGAGAGAAATTTAGTCAACGGGTCTGCCACCTTCAGATCCGTATGTTTTTTTGCAAATTTCTATGTATACAATGCTTTGCATGGAGCTACTTTAGCTAATTGCTCCCACTATCCAGATTGAGACTCAGAGTCATCCAGATCAGTGTTAAAGACTGATACATCCATTTTGCATCATGTTTTCTTACTATTATTTATATTGTTTTTATCCAAAATAATGCTTTTTGGAGTAATTCTAATGTGTTCTCTCATAATTTGCAAGGTACACACCAAGAGGGAGAATTACGACAGCTGGAAATCTGGACCTGGAAAAGCTACGTCAGGCTACCTATTTTGCACAACTCCGAACAAGCTGAAACTTAACGGAGATTTTTTATGGAATATTTAAGAATTATTGGAGCAAATGACCACCAGAGGGGGCCCACCAGGTGGGCACAACCCACCTGGGCACGCCAGGGAGCCCATGCACGCCCTGGTGGGTTGTGCTCACCCACGCCCACCTCCGATGCCCATCTTCTGGTATATAGGCCATTTTGACCTAGAAAAAAATAAGGAGAGGGCTTTCGGGATGAAGCACCGCCGCCTCGAGGCGGAACATGGGCAGGAGCACTTTTGCCCTCCGGCGGAGCGATTCCGCCGGGGGGAACTTCCCTCCCGGAGGGGGAAATCATCGTCCTCATCATCACCAACAACTCTCCCATCTTGGGGAGGGCAATCTCCATCAACATCTTCAACAACACCATCTCATCTCAAACCCTAGTTCATCTCTTGTGTTCAATCTTGTTACCGGAACTATAGATTGGTGCTTGTGGGTGACTAGTAGTGTTGATTACATCTTGTAGTTGATTACTATATGATTTATTTGGTGGAAGATTATATGTTCAGATCCAATATGCTATTTAATACTCCTCCGATCATGAGCATGTTTATTATTTGTGAGTAGTTACTTTTGTTCTTGAGGTCATGGGAGAAATCATGTTGCAAGTAATCATGTGAACTTGATATGTGTTCCATATTTTGATAGTATGTATGTTGTGATTCCCTTAGTGGTGTCATGTGAACGTTGACTACATGACACTTCACCATATTTGGGCCTAAGGGAATGCATTGTGGAGTAGCACTAAGATGATGGGTTGCGACAGTGACAAGCTTAAACCCCAGTTTATGCGCTATTCTGTAAGGGACCGATTGGATCCAAAAGTTTAATGCTATGGTTAGAATTTATTCCTAATACTTTTATCGTAGTTGCGGATGCTTGCGGGAGGGTTAATCATAAGTAGGAGGTTTGTTCAAGTAAGAACAACACCTAAGCACCGGTCCACCCACATATCAAATTATCAAAGTAGCAAACACAAATCGAACCAACATGATGAAAGTGACTAGATGAAAATCCCGTGTACCCTGAAGAACGCTTTGCTTATCATAAGAGACCATTTTGGCATGTCCTTCCCTCAAAAGGATTGGGCTACCTTGCTGCACTTTTGTTACTACTATCGTTACTTGCTCGTTACAAATTATCTTGCTATCAAACTACTCAGCTACTTACAATTTCAGCACTTGCAGACATTACCTTACTGAAAACCACCCGTCATTTCCTTCTGCTCCTCGTTGGGTTCGACACTCTTACTTATCAAAAATAGCTACAATTGATCCCATATACTTGTGGGTCATCAAGGCTATTTTATGGTGCCGTTGCCGGGGAGTGAAGCGCCTTTGGTAAGTGGAATTTGGTAAGGAAACATTTATATAGTGTGCTGAAATTTATTGTCACTTGTTATTATGGAAAACAATCCTTTGAGGGGTTTGTTCGGGGTATCTTCACCTCGTTCGGAACCACAATTAGCTACCCCTCAACCTACTGCACCTATTGAAAATACTGAATATGAAACTCCTTCAGGTATGATAGAACAACTGCTAGCTAATCCTTATGCAGGAGATGAAACCGAACATCCTGATATGAACTTGATATATGTGGAACAAATTTGTGGATTGTTTAAGCTTGCAGGTTTACCCAGAGATGAAGTGATGAAAAAGTTTTTCCCTTTATCTTTGAAGGGAAAATCATTAGCATGGTATAGGCTATGCGATGATATTGGATCATGGAATTGGAATCGTTTGAAATTGGAGTTCCACCAAAAAATTTCCATGCATCTAGTTCATCGTGATCAGAATTATATATATAATTTTTGGCCTCTTGAAGGAGAAAGTATCGCTCTAGCTTGGGGGAGGCTTAAGTCAATGTTATATTCATGCCGCAATCATGAGCTCTCAAGAGAAATTATTATCCAGATTTTTTATGCTCGGCTTTCTCGTAATGATCAAACTATGCTTGATACTTCTTGTGCCGGTTCTTTTATGAAGAAGACTATTGAATTACAGTGGGATCTTTTGGAAAGAATTAAACGCAACTCTGAAGATTGGGAACTCGACGAAGGTAAAGAGTCAGGTATTAAAGTTAAGTATGATTGTGTTAAATCTTTTATGGATACCGATGCTTTTCAAAAGTTTAGCACTAAATATGGACTTGACTCAGAGATAGTAGCCTCCTTTTGTAAATCATTTGCTACTCATGTTGAACTCCCTAAAGAGAAGTGGTTTAAATATCACCCACCTATTAAAGAAGAAATTAAAGAACCGGTACTAGTTAAAGAAGAAACTATACTTTATAATGTTGATCTAGTTGTTCCTTCTGCTTATATTGAGAAACCACCTTTCCCTGTTAGGATAAAGGAACATGCTAAAGTTTCAACTGTGGTTAACAAAAGCTATATTAGAACACCTAGACCTGATGAACAAATGAAAGTAGAACCTAGCATTGCTATGGTTAAAGATCTTTTGGAAGAAGATATGGATGGGCATGTTATTTACTTTTGTGAACAAGCTGCTATAATTGCCAAACCTGATAAAAAGGATAAGCATAGACCTATTGTCGGCATGCCTGTCATCTTAGTTAGAATAGGAGATCACTGTTATCATGGTTTATGTGACATAGGTGCTAGTGTGAGTGCTATTCCTTACACCTTATATCAAGAAATTATGAATGGCATAGCACCCGTAGAAATAGAAGACATATATGTTACTATTAAACTTGCTAATAGAGACACCATATCACCAATTGGGATTGTTAGAGATGTTGAAGTCTTGTGTGGGAAAATAAAATACCTACAAATTTTCTTGTTCTTGGTTCCCTACAAGATGACTTTTGTCCCATTATCTTTGGTACACTGCTACCTCTTGAGCATTGCGTTGGCTTTCCCTTGAAGAGGAAAGGGTGATGTAGTAAAGTAGCGTAAGTATTTCCCTCGGTTTTTGAGAACCAAGGTATCAATCTAGCAGGAGATCACGCACGAGTCCTTCACACCTACACAAACAAATAAGAACCTCGCAACCAACGCGATAAAGGAGTTGTCAATCCCTCAACGCTCACTTACGAGAGTGAGATCTGATAGATATGATAAGATTATATTTTTGGTATTTCTATGATAAAGATGCAAAGTAAAATAAAAGGCAATGCAAATAGCTAAGTATTGGAAGATTAATATGATGGAAAATATACCCGGGGGGCATAGGTTTCACTAGTGGCTTCTCTCGAGAGCATAAGTATTACGGTGGGTGAACAAATTACAGTTGAGCAATTGATAGAATTGAGCATAGTTATGAGAATATCTAGGTATGATCATGTATATAGGCATCACGTCCGCGACAAGTAGACCGACTCCTGCCTGCCTCTACTACTATTACTCCACACATCAACCGCTATCCAGCACACATCTAGAGTATTAAGTTCATAAGAACGGAGTAACGCTTTAAGCAAGATGACATGATGTAGAGGGATAAACTCATGCAATATGATATAAACCCCATCTTGTTATCCTCGATGGCAACAATACAATACGTGCCTTGCTGCCCCTACTATCACTGGGAAAGGACACCGCAAGATTGAACTGAAAGCTAAGCACTTCTCCATTGCAAGAAAGATCAATCTAGTAGGCCAAACCAAACCGATAATTCGAAGAGACTTGCAAAGATAAACAATCATACATAAAAGAATTCAGAGGAGATTCAAATATTGTTCATAGATAAACTTGATCATAAACCCACAATTCATCGGTCTCAACAAACACACCGCAAAACAAGATTACATCGAATAGATCTCCACGAGAGTCGTGGAGAACTTTGTATTGAGATCCAAAGAGAGAGAAGAAGCCATCTAGCTAATAACTATGGACCCGAAGGTTTGAGGTAAACTACTCACACATCATCGGAGAGGCTACGGTGTTGATGTAGAAGCCCTCCGTGATCAATGCCCCCTCCGGCAGGACGTCAGAAAAGGCCCCAAGATGGGATCTCACGGGTACAGAAGTTGCAGCGGTGGAATTAGGTTTTTGTGGATGCTTCTATTGGTTTGGGGGTACGTAGGTATATATAGGAGGAAGAAGTACATCGGTGGAGCAACATGGGCCCCACGAGGGTGGAGGGCGCGCCCAGGGGGGTAGGCGTGCCCCTACCTCGTGCTCTCCTAGTTGCTTTCTTGACGTAGACTCCAAGTCCTCTGGATCACGTTCGTTCCGAAAATCACGTTCCCGAAGGTTTCATTCCGTTTGGACTCCGTTTGATATTCTTTTTCTGCGAAACACTGAAATAGGTAAAAAAACAACAATTTGGGCTGGGCCTCCAGTTAATAGGTTAGTCCCAAAAATAATATAAAAGTGTAAAATAAAGCCCGTTAAACATCCAAAACAGAATATAATATAGCATGGAACAATAAAAAAATTATAGATACGTTGGAGACGTATCATAGACCTTTCTTGAACACTGTTAATGCTAAGATAGATTGTGAGAAACAAACTATGGGTGTTAGTTTTGGTGATGAGTCTCATGAGTTTAATTTTTCCAAGTTTAGTAGAAAGCTTCATGAAAAAGAATTGCATAGTAAGGATGAATTAATTGGTCTTGCTTCTATTGTTGTTCCACCTACTGATCCTTTAGAACAATATTTGCTAGACCATGAAAATGATTTACATATGCATGAAAGAAATGAAATAGATAAAAATTTCTTTGAACAACGTCCTCTGCTTAAACACAATTTGCCCATTGAAACTATAGGAGGTGCCCCTCCACCTAAAGGTGACCATGTGTTTGAATTAAAACAATTGCCAAACACTTTGAAATATGCTTATCTTGATGAAAAGAAGATATATTCTGTTATTATTAGTGCTAACCTTTCAGAACGTGAAGAAGAAAGATTATTAAAATTTCTAAGGAAGCACCGAGCTGCTATTGGATATACTCTTGACGATTTAAAGGGCATTAGTCCCACTCTATGTCAGCACAAAATTAATATGGAACCTGATGCTAAACCCGTTGTTGATGACCAATGTCAGTTAAATCCGAAGATGAAAGAAGTGGTAAGAATGGAAATATTAAAACTTCTGGAAGCAGGTATACACTGGTACGTGTCGGTGCTATACAAACGGTTTTTAACCCCTTTCCGCGACGGCATTTGGAACCGTACCCAAGTGAGTGTGTGTGATGGGGGGGTCCTTCCCACACGACCCAGAAATCATCGGGGATAGGCCCTCCTGGGACATAGGCTAGGGCCGTGTGTGATCGAGCGAGGCATCGAAACCCAATCATTTTCGTAGGTATGTACATCCCACACGGTGAATCCTAGAAAAACATTTCCGTAGGTATGTACATCCCACACGGTGAATCCCAGAAAAACATTTCCGTAGGTATCTATATCACACACAGTCAATCCAAGGAATATGTTTCCGTTCTTATGTACATCCCACATAGTCAATCCAGGGAAAACATTTCCGTTTGTATGTACATCCCTCACAGTTTTATGTGTAGGCTCATGTGTGAAAGGTGTAACTATCACACATGGTCTGCCTTGGTTAACTATTTGCTTTTATCAACTACATCACACACGATTTGATGAAGAAAACTGTGTGGCATTGGGATATCCATCACAAGCGTTTTTACTGCTAGAACCATTTGCAAAGGTCCATGACACATTTACCAGGTTTATCAGTTTACAATTAATAATTCCAGTATTATGCAAATTCACATTTCATATCGAACAACTATTTGACAATTTCATATCAGGCACATAAATATATTATAACATCATAGTACGATAGCTACATGAAAACAACACAGTACAACACATAGCTAGTTCAACTTCACAAGAACAATATATTCATTTCCCTAATCAAGATCATCCAGGCTCGTCTTATCCACCTCTGCTTTCAGTTCAGTAAGAACCTGTTTTGCACGGGCCAACTGGGAAAGTGCCTCCTCCTTCACCAACACCATCTTAGCAAAGTTCGATTTAAAAAAATCTGAGCTCATTCTCCACCTTCAACTTTTATCCTGCATCTTCAAATATTCTTCAGCGTTGACAACAGTTTCTCTAAGCCTACGTATGTTCTCTTCCTCATACATGCTCTAGAGCTTTGCTAGGCACATCTTCAAAGACTGTGGCCACTCTTGATCAACCCACTCCAAGTAAGAACACTTCCGTTCATCCTATAATATTTAAAACTAGATCAGTAACAATTATAGGGGAAATGGGTTTATAGTAACATAGAAAATCACCAATGCTTATTTAGGAAAACTGAATAAACATGTTAATTATGACATATCTTCTAAAAAAATATCAATGTGCAAATGAATTAATTGCTACTAAGACAACAACCAAATTCTGGAACATCGGAAGATATAATTAACTACAACAACGCTACAAGTTATAACTCATGTACAATAAATAACAAATTGAACATTTTATGAGGAAGGTAAATATAACTGCAACAACATAGCGATAGTGTTTGGATGACAGCAAATTGATACTAACAGGTGTGTACATGCACAAATTTAGTAACATAGAACTAATAGCACTAAGGCCGTCCACTATGTATGCCAAAACTGGGGTAAAGACAACTGTTGCTACATCTCGCACCGGTGCCCTGCACTGGCAAGCCAATGCAGCGGGAAAAAATCAGGGACCCGGACTCCGGAGCACGTAGTTGATCCGATGCCCAGTTCCTTCATGTCATAAAGATTTAGTATTTTACTGCTTGGCTGCTCGGATGTGTAGACCAAAGTTGGCTGCACAAACTGCTGAAGCGGTGCCAAATAATTTTCTAATGGCACCACTAATGAGATGGCAACGATTTAAGATACTAGATTCAAACTGTGCCACTGTCTTAGGATGCGTTTGGTTGAAGGTGTGGTATGAATGGGTTGGGACCGTGACAGTGTCTGAATCACATCTAACAAATGATTTGTAACAACGAAAGAGGGTCCAACCTTCTCTGCACATGCCAGAAACTTCCACTATCCACAGATTCAAACGCAACTAGCTTCACGCATGGAGATTAACGGTGAAAACGAGCAGATAGATCTTCAGCCACCCCGCTCCATTCGTTGCCACTGATGGTCCTAGCGAGCTACAAGAGGAAGAAATGACTCAAATCGTCCGCCGGGTAAAAATCCTTCATTCCAAGTCATAGGCCGAGAGAGAGAAGAGAGGCATACCCGGGTGGTGAAGGAGTCGTCACCGGAGGAGGAACCACTTGAGAGGTCTTTGAATAAGACCATGGCGACCCCGGCGGTAGGATGCGAGACGGCGATGAAAGCACAAGTGCTCCTCAGGTGGTTTTGGTAATTAATGTCAACATATCTCTTGTTGGACTAACACTTTTATCCAGTATATTTCAGATAAGTTCAACAATGGAGTGGCATGAACTAAAGGTTGTGGGAACTCCTTCAATATGCTAAGGACAAAGGATTGGCTAAAGCTTCAAGCTCAAGACTCTTCATTTTACACTTTTAGTGATCCAAGATCACATTGAGTCTATAGGAAAAGCCAATACTATTAAGAAGGGATGAGGTGTTGCCTAATGAGCCTCTTGCTCCATGTGCTTTGTGATATGCTCCAAACCCTCAGCTACTTTCCCACTTCCACATATGACCTAAACCCTAAGCCAAATTTGGTCATACCGATTCTTTCTATCCGGCGACACCGAGTTTCATATGTCATAGCCACTGCCAAAACCCTAGCAGATCGGTTCTATCGATAGGGATCTCGGTCTCACCGAGATGGGATTGCAATCTCACTGTGTATTTCCATTGTCGAAATCGGTCTCACCGAGTTTAGGCAATCGGTACTACCGAGATTACAATGCAAACTCTCTGGATAACTCATTACCAAAATCGGTCCAACCGAGTTTAGTAATCGGTCCCACCGAGTTTGCCTAACCAACTCTCTGGTTAGCTAATTACCAAATCGGTCTCACCGAGTTTGTGTAATCGGTCTCACCGAGATTACGTTATGCCCAAACCCTAACCATATCGGTCCTACCGAGATGCATGTCAGTCCCACCGAAAAACTCTAACGGTCACTAGGTTTACCATTTCGGTCCGACCGAGTTTATTGATTCGGTCCCACCGAGATTGGTAGATTGTGTGTAACGGTTGGATTTTAAGTGGAGGCTATATATACCCCTCCACCTCCTCTTCATTCGTGGAGAGAGCCATCAGAACACATCTACACTTCCAACTCATATGTTCTGAGAGAGAACCACCTACTCATGTGTTGAGACCAAGATATTCCATTCCTACCATATCAATCTTGATCTCTAGCCTTCCCCAAGTTGCTTTCCACTCAAATCTTCTTTCCACCAAATCCAAATCCTGTGAGAGAGAGTTGAGTGTTGGGGAGACTATCATTTGAAGCACAAGAGCAAGGAGTTCATCATCAACACACCATTTGTTACCTCTTGGAGAGTGGTGTCTCCTAGATTGGCTAGGTGTCACTTGGGAGCCTCCGACAAGATTGTGGAGTTGAACCAAGGAGTTTGTAAGGGCAAGGAGATCGCCTACTTTGTGAAGATCTACCGCTAGTGAGGCAAGTCCTTCGTGGGCGATGGCCATGGTGGGATAGACAAGGTTGCTTCTTCGTGGACCCTTCGTGGGTGGAGCCCTCCGTGGACTCGCGCAACCGTTACCCTTCGTGGGTTGAAGTCTCCACTAACGTGGATGTAGGATAGCACCACCTATCCGAACCACGGGAAAAACATACGTGTCTCCAATTACGTTTGAATTCTCCAAACCCTTCCCTTTACATTCTTGCAAGTTGCATGCTTTAATTTCCGCTGCCTATATACTCCTTGCATGCTTGCTTGATATGTATTGTGTATGTTGAAATTGTGCCTAAAACATCACTCAAACCAAAAAGGCTTAAGAACTGCTACTTTAGCACTAAGTGTCTAATCACCCCCCCCCCCCTCCTCTAAGACTCTCCATTGCCTTGGTTTAATCACCTTTGGAGGAAGATGGATGTGTCTACTTTAGGGAGTCTTAGACATAAAGTGCCTATTCTTGATGGAGAGTATTTTCAT
Source organism: Aegilops umbellulata (assembly GCA_032464435.1). Taxonomy (NCBI): domain Eukaryota; kingdom Viridiplantae; phylum Streptophyta; class Magnoliopsida; order Poales; family Poaceae; genus Aegilops; species Aegilops umbellulata. The sequence goes on along the minus strand of CP136054.1, from coordinate 363,224,886 downwards.
GAATGGAAAAATGAGATGCTTGTGATTTTCACTCAATATCATTTGAACAAGTATATTGCTAGTCCCTGTGCTCCTCATGTTGATCCTATGCATCCCACTCTAGATGAAGATGTTGACATGATTCGCAATCTTAGAACCGTTGAGCTAGAGGATTGCCCAAATACTTGATTGCTAGTTTACCCACTCTTAAATGCGCCTATACTATATGGAAATTTCTTGAGGAACGATTCCCCGATTATTCCTTGAAAAACTTGGATAAAATTCTCCATAAATCTATTGCCATGAGTAAAATGAATTCTAGTAATCCTAGTTTTGGTGATTGTCTACTTGAGCTTACTAATCTCATGCATGCGAAAGGAAAGGTTGGAATCATTAGTGATATCATATCCGAAGCTATAAGAATTCATAAAAGTGACAACTTTGATGATCATTTATCTAATGAATCACTTTCTCTAGGAAATGATGAGTCACAAGATCATGTTGAACATGGATACTATGATGACAGTGATGATAGTGACTTCGATCTTGATGATGCAATGAGACACTTTGGTCTTATGGCAAATCTTCGAGGATATGTGTCAGGAGGAAAGGAATGGGTTCTCGATAGTGGATGTACCGACCATATGACCGGAGATGAAGAGATGTTCCGTGAGCTTGCTGAAAATGACGGCCCTCGAAAATATGTCACCTTTGGTGATAATTCAAAGGGTAAGGTGGTTGGCCTTGGTAAGGTGGCCATCTCACATGATAGCTCCATTCAGAATGTCATGCTTGTTGAATCCCTTGGCTACAACTTACTTTCAGTATCTAGACTTGCTGATTTCGGATTGAATGTCCTATTTACTGAAGTAGATTGCCAAGTGTTTCGTCGAGATAATCATAAAATGGTCTTTACCAGTATACGTAGAGGTGACCTTTATATTGTTGACTTCTCAAAAAGGGCTCAACCCAAAACTTGCTTTATTGCTAAATCCTCAAAAGGTTGGTTGTGGCATAGACGACTAGGTCATGTTGGCATGAGAAACCTTGACAAGCTTATTAAAGGAAATCATATCCTTGGAGTTAACGATGTCATATTTGATAAGGATAGACTTTGCAGTGCTTGTCAGGCAGGTAAACAGGTTGGAGGAAGGCATCCCGTGAAGAACATCATGACCACAAGGAGGCCACTCGAGCTACTTCATATGGATCTCTTTGGTCCCAATGCCTACAAGAGTCTCGGTGGAAATTCTTTTGGTTTAGTCATAGTTGATGATTTTTCAAGATTTACGTGGGTGTTCTTTCTTGATGATAAATCGCAGGTCCGAAAGATCTTCAAAAACTTCGCTACAAAGGCCCAAAATCAGTTTGATGTGAAGATCAAGAAGGTTCGGAGCGACAACGGAACGGAGTTCAAGAACGCAAATGTGGATACCTTTCTTGATGAAGAAGGGATTTCACATGAGTTCTCGGCTACGTACACACCTCAACAAAATGGAGTTGTTGAGAGGAAGAACCGGACGCTCATCAAAATGGCGAGAAAAACGCTTGATGAGTACAAAACGCCGAAGCACTTCTGGGCAGAAGCGGTAGAGACGGCTTGTCATGCAACAAATCGCTTGTATCTTCACAAGCTACTCGGCAAGACGGCATACGAGCTCCTCACCGGTAACAAACCCCAAGTTGGATACTTTCGAGTATTCGTCTCAAAGTGCTACATTCTAGATAAGCATCGTCGTTCAAAGTTTGCTCCTAAGTCTCATGAAGGTTTCCTACTTGGTTATGGCTCAAACTCTCACACTTACCGTGTCTACAACAATTTCACCCGAAAAGTTGAAGAAACGGTAGATGTGAAGTTTGATGAATCTAATGGCTCGCAAGTAGAGCAATTGCCAATTGATGTAGGAGACAAAGACCCTTCGGAAGCAATTCAAGACTTGTCGATTGGCAAAATTCGTCCAACGGAGGAGAAGGAGAGTACCTCATCTGTCCAAGTGGAAGCTTCTACTTCACGACAAGGTGAACCAAGAATCGACACGGAAACATCCACAAGTGGGACACACCAAGATGAAGAAAACGAGGAAATGCGTCAAGACGAACATCAACAACCTCCTTCTCCACCACGACAAGAGAACGACAACGTCAACAATGAAGAAGGCCAAGGAGTAGAACAAGACGAAGAGGAAGTTCAACGAAGGCCCAAGCAAAAGCTTTCACAAGTTTGAGCAAGAATCGCCAAGGATCGTCCCGTTGAGCAAATCTACAATGATATCCAAACCGGGAGAATCACTCGCTCAAAAACTCGTTTAGCTAACTTTTGTGAAAAGTATTCATTCATCTCTAGCATTGAACCTATGAAGGTTGAAGAAGCATTGGAGGATCCGGATTGGATAAATGCTATGCATGAAGAGCTACACAACTTTGAGAGAAACTAAGTTTGGACATTGGTTGAGAAGCCCGACAACAACCACAACATCATCGGTACCAAATGGGTGTTTCGCAACAAGCAAGATGAAGATGGACAAGTGGTTCGCAACAAGGCACGTCTCGTTGCCCAAGGATATACACAAATCGAAGGTATGGACTATGGTGAGACATATGCTCCCGTTGCTAGACTTGAGTCCATTCGCATCTTACTTGCCTTTGCTAATCACCACAATATCACTTTGTACCAAATGGACATTAAAAGTGCTTTTCTAAATGGTGAAATAGAGGAGGAAGTTTATGTCAAACAACCTCCCGGCTTTGTCAATCCTAAGAAACCTAATCATGTTTACAAACTTCACAAAGCACTTTACGGTCTTAAACAAGCTCCTAGAGCATGGTATAAATGCTTGACTAAGTTCCTTATTGCAAGTGGTTTTGAAATTGGAAAAATTTATTCAACCCTTTTTACTAAAAGAGTTAATGGAGAATTATTTGTATGCTAAATTTATGTTGATGATATCATATTTGGTTCTACTAACCCTCGTTTTAGTGAAAAGTTTGGAAAGCTTATGTCAAAGAAGTTTGAGATGTCTATGATGAGTGAACTCAAATTCCTTCTCGGTTTGCAAATCAAGCAAACTAAGAAAGGTACATTTATCTCTCAAACGAAGTATACCAAAGACCTATTCAAGAAGTTCAATATGCAAGAATGCAAAGGTATGTCTACACCCATGCCTACTAGTGGACATAATGATTTGACCAAAGATGGTGAACCGGTTGATCAAAAGGTTTATCGCTCTATGATTGGTTCATTGTTATACCTATGTGCCTCTCGTCCCGACATTATGCTAAGTGTGTGCATGTGTGCACGATATCAAGCTGCTCCTAAAGAATGTCATCTTAAGGCCGTGAAAAGGATAGTGAGATACTTAATCCATACACCAAATTTTGGCATTTGGTATCCTAAGAGGTCCTCTTTCGATCTTGTTGGGTATTCCGACTCGGATTATGCCGGAGACAAGGTTGATAGAAAGTCCACTTCGGGTACATGTCAATTTCTTGGTAGATCTCTTGTGTCTTGGTCCTCCAAGAAACAAAACTCGGTATCCTTATCCACCGCCGAAGCGGAATATATTGCAGCTGGTTCATGTTGTGCTCAATTACTTTGGATGACCCAAACTCTTAAAGATTATGGGGTCTATGTGAAACATGTTCCATTGCTTTGTGACAATGAAAGTGCTATCAAAATTGGTCATAATCCCGTGCAACATTCCCGAACTAAGCATATTGAAGTTCGTCATCATTTCATTCGAGACCATGTTGCAAAGGGTGACATTGATCTTAAGCATGTTCGCACCGATAAGCAATTAGCGGATATATTCACTAAACCGCTTGATGAGAAAGTGTTTTGCAGGTTGAGAGGAGAATTGAACGTCATTGATGCTTCAAACTTGGAGTAGAAACTCCATTGGATACATGCAAGACATGAGCTTATGACTAATCCTTGATATATCTCTTATGATGACTATCTTATGTCTTGGATATATTTGCATCTTGCATGTTATCTAACCCATGTAGGTACTTGGATGAATCTATTTCTATGACATTGCAACTCTCTCACATCTTGAGCAATCTCTACATCACCAAGTCTCTATACAACGGTGGTTGACAAGGAAGCACGAAACCACTCAAACATATCCTTTGACTATTTCTATGATTGAGCTTCATGATTGTCATGTTGGATATAAAAGTATTTTTCCTTGCAAGAACTAACCCATGTAGGTAGATGAACTCAAACTCTAAGTGGTGCTCCCAACTCTTGATGAGCTACATCAACCTCGAGCACCCACACAAGTTCAACTACATGAGCAAGATCCACACCACCACCCAAGGTATGTTATTCCATCTTAGAGAAGCTTTACTCCATGACATGAGTCAAAGCAACTCAACAAGATGAGAATACATCAAGATGCTTAAACGAAAAATGGTAACCCCATTTTGAGCTTAAACGATGAGTATGACCTATGATCAAGTGTTCTCACTTGAGTCCTAAGTCAATATACTCTAACATAGGTGACTATGTCACCGCCCAATTCTAGATGAAGTTCTCTTGTGTTCTTTTCTGTGTTATTGCATTTGTCCCTTGCATATTTGCTTCTCTCTTTTTTATCCAAAAAAAACTTCATCTAGAACTTTCATTCTTTTCTTTTTTTGCTTCTTGTTCTGTATATTTCTGCATCAAATTCCTTGCAAATCTTTCAGTTAATTCATTGCAAATCTTTGTGAGATCTTATTTGACTAGTGAGCTGAGGTGACAAGTGTTTTCTCTGAAGTAAACTCGGTTCTACCGAACTGAACTTTTCGGATCAACCGAATCCCTTCGGTACCACCGAAACATGAAGCTCGGTGCCACCGATTGTGCAACAGGAAAACAGCTTGCCACTTATTCCATATTTCTTCTGATCCAGCTCCACTCGATGAATCTTATCCTCTACAAGCATCACAGTTTTACCCATTGCTTTATGTTGCATCTCAAGGACCAAACCTTTTCGACAGATTCCAGTAAGACCTTCTTGGAAATTGATGTCAAAGGGGGAGAGAGAGATCACATCAAAGCTTATCACCATACAAGGGAGAAAGTATTAAGAGAAAGAGATCTCCAGGGGGAGAGAATACTCAAGGATCCCAGATGCTTGATGATTAAGAGGAGAGATGCCACATGTCTTGTTGGGGGAAAGACATGTTCATATGTGCTTGTGCACTAAGCTCTATTCATTTATATCTTTCAGCTCTGATTTTCTGTTCCCTATCTTCTCCATATATCCCATGTCAGATTCAGGGGGAGCAAGACACCTAAGGGAAAGAAATCATTCAAATTCATTGCATATCTTTACTCTTGGGGACATGTCTAATTCAATGTGGTACTCTGTACTCACTCTCTACATGTCATCCCAGTCTTGGTACTCTTGCGGTCTCTTTTGTTTGCTCTGGCTAGTGGATGTATCTGTGTTATCTAACCTTGTTTGTGCAGGTTCATTCCATCCTAAGCCAACTCAAGACTACAAGGTAAGTATATGCATCAGAGTCATGAGTATGAGGAATTCTTGCTTTTGTACAAACTGTTTGCAAGGACTCATAAACATGAAGGTATTCCTCTTAATAATCTGTTGCTCTGATGCATATGGCCAAGATACATGTAACACATTGCCTACTCTGTCATGGTTATGCTTTCACATGCTTCTACATTTTATACTCACATGATTGCATAGATGTAGGGGGAGCCTATGTTTGTTACATGTCCTTCCAAAGCTTTACTTGTTATTCTTTGTATCCTTATCTAAAGCTTTGATGTATGTTGCCATCAATTACCAAAAAGGGGGAGATCGAAAGCACAAGTGCTCCTCAGGTGGTTTTGGTAATTAATGTCAACATATCTCTTGTTGGACTAACACTTTTATCCAGTATATTTCAGATAAGTTCAACAATGGAGTGGCATGAACTAAAGGTTGTGGGAACTCCTTCAAGATGCTAAGGACAAAGGATTGGCTAAAGCTTCAAGCTCAAGACTCTTCATTTTACACTTTTAGTGATCCAAGATCACATTGAGTCTATAGGAAAAGCCAATACTATTAAGAAGGGATGAGGTGTTGCCTAATGAGCCTCTTGCTCCATGTGCTTTGTGATATGCTCCAAACCCTCAGCTACTTTCCCACTTCCACATATGACCTAAACCCTAAGCCAAATTCGGTCATACCGATTCTTTCTATCCGGCGCCACCGAGTTTCATATGTCATAGCCACTGCCAAAACCCTAGCAGATCGGTTCTACCTATAGGGATCTCAGTCTCACCGAGATGGGATTGCAATCTCACTGTGTATGTCCATTGTCGAAATCGGTCTCACCGAGTTTAGGCAATCGGTACTACCGAGATTACAATGCAAACTCTCTGGATAACTCATTACCAAAATCGGTCCAACCGAGTTTAGTAATCGGTCCCACCGAGTTTGCCTAACCAACTCTCTGGTTAGCTAATTACCAAATCGGTCTCACCGAGTTTGTGTAATCGGTCTCACCGAGATTACGTTATGCCCAAACCCTAACCATATCGTTCCTACCGAGATGCATGTCAGTCCCACCAAAAATCTCTAACGGTCACTAGGTTTACCATTTCGGTCCGACCGAGTTTATTGATTCGGTCCCACCGAGATTGGTAGATTGTGTGTAACGGTTGGATTTTAAGTGGAGGCTATATATACCCCTCCACCTCCTCTTCATTCATGGAGAGAGCCATCAGAACACATCTACACTTCCAACTCATATGTTCTGAGAGAGAACCACCTACTCATGTGTTGAGACCAAGATATTCCATTCCTACCATATCAATCTTGATCTCTAGCCTTCCCCAAGTTGCTTTCCACTCAAATCTTCTTTCCACCAAATCCAAATCCTGTGAGAGAGAGTTGAGTGTTGGGGAGACTATCATTTGAAGCACAAGAGCAAGGAGTTCATCATCAACACACGATTTGTTACTTCTTGGAGAGTGGTGTCTCCTAGATTGGCTAGGTGTCACTTGGAAGCCTCCGACAAGATTGTGGAGTTGAACCAAGGAGTTTGTAAGGGCAAGGAGATCGCCTACTTCATGAAGATCTACCGCTAGTGAGGCAAGTCCTTCGTGGGCGATGGCCATGGTGGGATAAACAAGGTTGCTTCTTCGTGGACCCTTCGTGGGTGGAGCCCTCCGTGGACTCGCGCAACCGTTACCCTTCGTGGGTTGAAGTCTCCACTAACGTGGATGTAGGATAGCACCACCTATCCGAACCACGGGAAAAACATCCGTGTCTCCAATTGCGTTTGAATTCTCCAAACCCTTCCCATTACATTCTTGGAAGTTGCATGCTTTAATTTCCGCTGCCTATATACTCCTTGCATGCTTGCTTGATATGTATTGTGTATGTTGAAATTGTGCCTAAAACATCACTCAAACCAAAAAGGCTTAAAAACTGCTACTTTAGCACTAAGTGTCTAATCACCCCCCCCCCCCTCTAGACACATACACTTCTAGATCCTACAGGCGGGAGCGAGGAAGCGGCTATAGCTTAGCAAGCAAGGAAGGAAGGAGGAAACCGGGAAAATGTGACTTATGGTCAGGGAGAAAAGGGGGTGGGAAGGGGGGAAGGGGCGGGGGTAGATATTTTGGTGGTAGGCCAAAATTTTGGAAATGTGGAGGGAAACTTTGCGCGTGGTGCCGCCGGACCATTCACTTTGAACAATTGTGTGCATTGCAAACGATTCTTCTGCTTTACGCGCATGGAATGAGTTTGATAATTCAAATTTTTGTGGACATTTCCCCGGGTACATCATTGCATAGTTTAACATCGCTTGCTAATTTGGGCACACAAAAGAGCGTACAGCAGACAGACCACACTTACTGAATCCAGCAACTTTAGTAATTAAACAGAGCCAGTTGACCTAACATTGCTCTAACAAAAGACCAGCATTAAAAACAAAGCCTAAGTACGCATAATTTTAACAAATCCGCCACCGCGCCGGCCTATGCATCGTCGGTGTGAGATCAGACGTCGATGACTTGTCCTGGTGACATGCTGTCGTTGGTGGACTCCGCGTACCCCCTGCTGAAGTCGACCGCGTCCTCCTCCTCGGCGCCACCCTCAAGGTTGTAGTACTCGTAGTAGTGGTTGCGCCAGAGCTCGTGTTGGTACTCCACCGCCGATTCCTCGATGGACAGACTCTTCTCTACCTCGACCTCAGCCATGCGCAACTCCTCCTCACAGCGCTCCTCGATCTCCGCCGCCTCCTACATCTCCAGCTCCCGCTCGGCGACCTCATGAGGAAGCAGGTGCTCCATGGCCACCGCCGCCTTTTCATACGTGGGTTGCATGCTGTAGTCCGAGGTGGCCTGGAATATCTTGGCATGTGCATCCTCGATCTTGGCATGGATGGCCTCGACCCGGGCCAGGGCGACATCGGCGGCACGGACGGCAGCTCGAGCACTCTCGGTGTTTGCAGTCGCCGTCGCAGCAGCAGCTGCAGCCGTCTCGGCTGCTGCAGCTGCCCTCTCTGCTACTGCAGACGCCCTCTCGACGGAAGCGACCGCGCTCAATGCGGATGCGGCGGCACTCTTGCCGTAGGCGACCGCGCTCTCGGCGCAAGCGGCGGCGCATCGGGGGGGTGGCATCGTACGGGCCTTCACGAAGCGTTTCCATGGCATCATATTTGCAAGAAGGGGGTGCGGGAATGGGGATCGGGATTCGTGGATTCGAGGGTTGCCGACACTGGGGCAGACGAGCCAGTGAAGCTTAAGGAGGGAGACTTAAATAGACCCAGATATTTTCATCGCACACGGTTCCTAGAAAACAACTGTGTGATGTTGTAGATATTTTTTATTAGTTGTGAAAGACGAATTTGGAGTAAAGTGGCAACGGATGGTGTTTTAAATGTACAAGAAATTTTGTAGTACTAATACAACTATCATGTCAAATTTTGGAAAATTTCAGGGGTCATTTAACCTTTTAAGACATTTAAGTGATTTTCTAGCCATTTAATGACCGTAATTGAAATTTGAACTACATGTACATGCAAAAACTAACCATAACGATTTAAAAACTCATATTTTGTGTACTTGTGTGTGATTTAATTCCATGTGCAGTAAATTGGGAGGAATTTTCAAACATATTGGTCTAACGGCTATAACACAATTAAGCATGGAGTGACATGGCATTTTAATTCCAATTTTTTTAAAAAATATCAGAAACACATGAAACCTTGGTTGATGTAATGTCATGCCACCAAGATGATGTGTTAAAAACATTGGCATGTTTGACGAAAGTTTGGACACACACCCCTCACAAATCGGAGCAACTCCTAGAAGGCTCGTGGTTCTGAGAGGGAACAATGCATGTTTGATGACGAACGGGAGATAGCTTTCTCTTACGGCCTTCAATTTTTTCTATGTTTAACGTGCACTACTACAATTGTAATGTGAAATTTTGGAAAATTCTAGGGGTCATTTGACCTTTTAAAAACATTTAAGTGATTTTCTAGCCATTTAATGACCATAATTCAAATTTGAACTACATCTGCATGCAACGGCTAACCAGAACGGTTTGAAGAATTATATTTGTGTACTTGTGTGCGAGTTAATTCCATGTGCAGAAAATTCAAAGGAATTTTCAAACATGTTTGTCTCGCGACATGGACAAATGTATATGTATGCATGGAGTGACATGGAATTTTAACTCCAAAAAATTAAAAAAAATATCAGAAACACATGAAACCTTGGTTGATGTAATGTCATGCCACCAAGATGATGTGGTAAAAAATTGGCATGTTTGATGAAAGTTTGGACACAAACCCCTCACAAACCGGAGCAACTCACTAGAAGGCTCGTGGTTCCGAAAGGGAACAATGCATGTTTGATGACGAATGGGAGATAGCTTCCTCTTACGGCCTTCAATTTTTTTTCTACGTCTAACGTGCACTACTACAACTGTAATGTGAAATTTTGGAAAATTCTAGGGGTCATTTGACCTTTTAAAGACATTTAAGTGATTTTCTAGCCATTTAATGACCATAATTGAAATTTGAACTACATCTACATGCAATGGCTAACCAAAACGGTTTGAAAATTCATATTTGTGTACTTTTGTGCGAGTTAATTCCATGTGCAGTAAGTTATAAGGAATTTTCAAACATATTTGTCTCATGACATGGACACATGCATATGTATGCATAGAGTGACATGGCATTTTAATTCCAAAAATATTAGAAAATATCAGAAACACGTGAAACCTTGGTTGATGTAATGTCATGCCACCAAGATGATGTGGTAAAAATTGGCATGTTTGATGAAAGTTTGGACACACACACCCCTCACAAACCGGAGCAACTCCTAGAAGGCGCGTGGTTCCGAGAGGGAACAATGCATGTTTGATGACGAACGGGAGATAGCCTCCTTTTACGACCTTCAATTTTTTATACGTTTAACGTGCACTACTACAACTGTAATGTGAAATTTTGGAAAATTCTAGAGGTCATTTGACCTTTTAAAGACATTTAAGTGATTTTCTAGCCATTTAATGACCGTAATTCAAATTTGAACTAAATCTACATGCAACGGCTAACCAAAACAGTTTGAAAAATCTTATTTGTGTACTTGTGTGCGAGTTAATTCCATGTGCAGTAAATTAGAAGGAATTTTCAAACATATTTGTCTCGCGACATGTACACATGCATATGTATGCATGAAGTGACATGGAATTTATTTCCAAAAAATAAAAAAAATATCAGAAACACATGAAACCTTGGTTGATGTCATGTCATGCCACCAAGATGATGTGGTAAAAAAGTTGGCATGTTAGACGAAAGTTTGAACACAAACCGGAGCAACTCACTAGAAGGCTCGTGGTTCGGAGAGGGAACAATGCATGTTTGATGACTAACGGAAGATAGCTTCCTCTTACAGCCTTCAATTTTCTTCTACATTTAACGTGCACTACTACAACTGTAATGTGAAATTTTGGAAAGTTCTAGGGGTTATTTGACCTTTTAAAGATATTTAAGTGATTTTCTAGCCATTTAATGACTGTAATTCAAATTTGAACTACATCTACATGCAACGCCTAACCATAACGGTTTGAAAAATCATATCTGTGTACTTGTGTGCGAGTTAATTCCATCTGCAGTAAATTAGAAGGAATTTTCAAACATATTGGTCTCACGGCATGGGCACATGCATGGAGTGCCATGGCATTTTAATTCCAAAAAATTGCTTGATTTAATGTCATGGCACCAAGATGATGTGGTAAAAAATTGGCCTGTTTGACGAAAGTTTGTACACACACCCCTCACAAACTAGAGCACTAATGCATGCCCACACAACTCACTAGAATGTTTGTGGTTCCGAGAGGGAACAATGCATGTTTGATGACGAACGGGAGATAACTTCCTCTTACGTCCTTCAAATTTTTTTCTATGTTTAACGTGCACTAATACAACTGTCATGTGAAAATTTGGAAAATTTCAGGGGTCATTTGACCTTTTAAAGACATTTAAGAGATTTTCTGGCCATTTAATGATTGTACTACAAATTTGAACTACATCTACATGAAACACCTAACCATAACGGTTTGAAAAATCATATTTTTGTGTACTAGTGTGCGAGTTAAAAAATCATCACATGATGTAAATATCTGGTGTTCAAAAAACAAAATGTAAATATCTAGCAAGACAACCGGCCCCCACACGATTGGCACTCTATCTCGTGGCTCGAGGTTTGGTAGGTGAGTGGCGGGGATCATTAATCAGACACGGTTCTGTATTGGAAACCGTCAGCTATTATGTTCACACACGGATTTTGCTGCGGGAATCGTGTGTAAATCAAACTAAAGTACTCATAAATTCTGGCGACCGGCGTGTGTACTGTCCCCGTCAATCTAGATTCCGCTCGGCAATAAATACTACCTTGCTCATGTCGTCCCGTCTGCATTCTCATCTACATCCTCCCCTCACTCGCCCTCTCTCTCTCTCTCTCAAATCTCTGCCATGGCACCGCCTGTCTGCCCACGCGCCGACGAGGAGTCACCGCCTCCCGAGGATGCTCACTCGATGAGCAGCGATGAGGACCCCTACGCGCCGCCTGACGAGGTTGTGCCGGACCCCCCAACTTTGGATTGGTTTTGGGGCTAGTACAATCTTTGTCTATGGAAGTCGCTGCCGCCGGCTGAGAATGCCAGGCAAGTGGCGTTCAAGAAGGAGATGGCGGAGGAGGAAGCTAGGTAACAGGCAGCCTGTTAAGCCGGTGATGCCGCCTGGAAAAAGGAGGCGGCAGAGCTTTGGGGGCGGGCGCGTCGTCGTGCCGAGGAGGTGTACGAAGACGGGTACTTCGCGAGGAAGGTCATAGGCGCTGGGCGCCTCGTCGCTGCATGGAGGTGGGCCGATAAGCTCCAGCGTGCCACCGACGAGGAGCTTCGGTGGGCGCCCAACAAAATGGCAAGATCGTCCGCGCGGGTACGCCATCAAGAGGAAGATCGGTACGTCAAGCGCTGCGAGGCGGAGGAAGCGGAGTACTACCTCCGCATTGGGAAGACGCCGCGCACCAGGGAGCTACTGGCGAGGGGCTGCTAGAATACTGGCCCTATGAGGGATTATTAGTTTTAGTATTGTTCGTTTTCACTTTTATGCATTGTACCTAGTAGTTAAGTATCATCATGTATATGTGATGATATTTTATATATATATATATATATATATATATATATATATTCTATGATGAACTAATGAACAATTAATATATATATATATATTATGAATTCCATTTTTATCTGTTTTTGTATCCTAATTTGAATCTAGCTATTATGATCCACATATATAGAATGGAAAGCGTATATACACACACTGAAATAGAACATATAAGAATGGAAACAGAGTACACACATTGAAACAGAGCAATACTGTGATTACTGTGAACACACAGCTATCCACGTCGAAATGACTCAACAAAATAAAACGCGTCCATGAGACCATGACCAGCAGCCCTTGCCTACGGTAGCTCTTGGCTCTGCCTGAACTCATGCAGGCGTTCGTCCAAGCGGTCGACATGCTAGTGGTGAGTGCGATCTCGAGCTCCAAGTTGGCTATTTCATCGGAGATCACTAGCTCGAGGATGCGACGGCCATGTTCCTTTACTGCGCCCGAGTGGACACCTGGGCCAAGGAGGCGGTCGAGCCTACGGACTAGCGCGTTGGCATCCAGCGGGCTGCGGACAAGGCGAATGGCGGCACCCATGTGCCGTTGCGGCGGGCATCCGGTGCAAGTACGGCACGACCGACCTCTCGTGCAAGTTCGGCGCTGAGGGCCTCTGCCCAATCCTGGCGAGGAATGGGGGTACTGACAGGACGTGTACCCAGTTGCGACGCCGTGTCGACAGCAGGCAAGCACCGATGGATCTGCTCTTGCTGTGCGGCGCTCCAATGGTCTCGCCGTGCGGCGAGCCGCAGCCTATCAGCGCAGACGCGCCTAGCTTGCTCTGCGGCGCGCCATCGATCATGTTGTGCGGTGAGCTGCAGCCTGTTGGTGCTGACATGCCTATCTTGATCCGTGGCGCTCAAGCAGCATGCGCCAAAGGTCAGCTCAACCCTGGCGATGACGCGCATCACGGCATCGTCCATCGCGTTGCCGGGGAGCGCCTCGGCCTCGACGGGCCGTGGCGCCTGCTCATTTTCCTCGTCGACGAGGTTGATGGCAGAGGTGGTACTTTGGTGGGTTGGCATGCTTGGAAAAGGTGGATGTGCTACAAGCTACACTTGTCGCCTCCGTGCGTCACGCACCGCCTAGGTTTATGCACAATATCGCTGGGTGGCGAGAAACAGGTGAGGAAATGGCGGGAAACGGTGGCGTGTTCATAAAACACCCTCGGTTAATGGAAACTTAGCATAGAAGGAACATCGAGCTAGCACAAGAAGTAGATGATGATCAGATGAACACGAACCACACTAGGGAACCCGTCGGTGATGAATTTATCAATCGCAAACGGTTGAATATTAGCAAGCGTTTGCCCACAACACACACGACCTATTCCATCACAAACAGGTCGGATGGATCAACTGTATGCCACGTATCGCACATTGTCAAAAAGTAATGCGATAGATCTTCTTTCATATGTATTAAAAAAACAAGGACCTCGAGGTTAAATTAACTCATGGGATGGGTCGTATCAGTCATTTAATTTGACAGATATGACCCATCCTATCAGTTAATTTAACATCAACACAACTTCCCATCCAGTCACCCATCTGATGGCTGCTCCAGCCTGAGCACACTTAACTTGATAGTTCTTTTACATGAGCTACTGGTGGAACGGCTAGTCCTTGCTGATAGGATGCCTCTTCGCATCCTTATGGCGTATTCGGATGACCGCCCGTCCCCCAATTGCCAATAGATGTTGTGTAGACAGAGCATATCACATATGTCTTATTAGAAGCAATCGTGTGTGTTATTATCGGTCTTCGCACACATTTCTGATTACAGACTTGTTTGTCGCGTATCACACATATCTTGTTATATTGAACCATTTATGTTCTCTTGTCTCAACGCAAACAGTTCATCCGAGTGAACTGCATGTCGTATATCGCACACACCTTCATCTGGCTTCCCGTTTCTTTTGTGTTGCCTAATCACAAACAGTTCATCCGAGTGAACCGTATGTTGTATATCGCACACACCTTCATCTGGCTGCCCATTTCTTTTGTTCCTCCTCATCACAAATAGTTAATTGAGCCGAACCGTATGCCCTGCATCGCACACGCAACTAAAATCCAAACCGTGTTTGATGCATCCTCCATCGCAAACGTTTTGCACCTTTTTGACGGGTTTTTTACACCACTGTTTGCAATTATGGCGTCACACACAGTTTCGTCGAAGGGTCTCTAATCGTAGTGTCGCGTTAGCAGCAACCTACAGTAGTGATAATCTATCATATAGTTGATAGTAGATGGGTAAGTCATGTTCATTGTGTTCCTAAGAAAGGAGGTATAACTGTTGTTCCTAATGATAAGAATGAACTTATTCCACAAAGAATTGTTACAAGTTATAGAATGGTAACTGATTTTAGAAAATTAAACAAAGCAACTAGAAAAGATCATTACCCTTTGCCTTTTATTGATCAAATGCTTGAAAGATTATCTAAGCACACACACTTTTGATTCCTTGATGGATATTCTGGTTTTTCACAAATACATGTTTCTCGACATGATCAAGAAAAAACCACTTTTATTTGTCCTTTTCGAACCTATGCTTATTGACGTATGCCTTTTGGTTTATGTAATGCACCTGCTACCCTTCAAAGATGTATGACTGCTATATTCTCTGACTTTTGTGAAAACATTGTTGAGGTTTTCATGGGTGACTTTTCTGTTTATGGGAAGTCTTTTGATGATTTTTTAAGCGATCTTGATCGAGCTTTGCAGAGATGTGAACAAACAAATCTTGTCTTGAATTGGGAGAAGTGCCACTTTATGGTTAATGAAGGCATTGTCTTGGGTTATAAAATTTCTGAAAGAGGTATTGAAGTGGACAAAGATAAGGTTGATGCAATTGAGAAAATTCCATGTCCTAAAGATATAAAAGGTATTCGTAGTTTCCTTGGTCATGATGGTTTTTGTAGAAGATTTATCAAAGACTTTTCTAAAATTTCTAGGTCTCTCACTAGTCTCTTGCAAAAGGATATTCCCTTTGTTTTTGATGATGATTGTTTAGAAGCCTTTGAAACACTCAAGAAAGCCTTAATATCTGCACCTATTGTTCAACCACCTGATTGGAACTTGCCTTTTGAAATTATGTGTGATGCTAGTGATTATGCTGTTGGTGCTGTTCTAGGACAAAGAGTTGATAAGAAACTGAATGTTATTCATTATGCTAGTAAAACTCTAGGCAGTGCTCAAACAAACTATGCTACTACTGAAAAAGAATTCTTAGTGATGGTGTTTGCTTGTGATAAATTTAGACCTTATATTGTTTATTCCAAAGTAACTGTTCACACAGACCATGCTACTATTAAATATCTTATGGAAAAGAAAGATGCTAAACCTAGACTTATTCAATGGGTTCCCTTGTTACAAGAATTTGATTTCATATCATTGATAGAAAAGGAGCTGAGAACCCAGTAGCTGATAATTTGTCTAGGCTTGAAATTGTGCTTGATGACCCACTACCTATTGATGATAGTTTTCCTGATGAGCAGTTAGCTACAAGAAATGGCACTAATAATACTCCTTGGTATGCTGATTATGCTAATTACATTGTTGCTAAATATTTACCACCTAGCTTTACATACCAACAAAAGAAAAAAAATCCTTCTATGATTTAAGACATTACTTTTGGGATGGCCCACATCTTTATTAAGGAGTAGATGGTATTATTATACGTTGTGTACCTGAGCATGAACAGGGACAAATCCTACGGAAATGTCACTCCGAAGCTTATGGAGGGCATCATGCTGGAGATAGAACTGCTCACAAGGTATTGTAGTCTGGATTTTATTGGCCTACTCTCTTCAAGGATGCCCGTAAGTTTGTCTTATCTTGTGATGAATGTCAAAGAATAGGTAATATCGGTAAGCGTCAAGAAATGCCTATGGGAGTGCCCATACTAAACTCTCAAGGAAATAAAAGTAAAGGAAATAAAGAAAATTGAGCAAGAACTCAAACTAAACTTTATTATACACTAAATGATCTCCAGCATGAAATAAATGAAAGTTTCCTTATGTACTTTCATTCATCGTGTGCAAATAAAGAAGGAAAAATAAATAAGGAAATAAAAGAAAGGAAATAAATGAAGAAAATATCATGTACTAATCCTATGGTAGGTGATGGCACCACATAAGGAAAAGTATAAGTAGAAAATTTTATTAGAGATTGACAAACATAGCATTTGTCAATGATGCAACTCATGAAAGAATTAATAAGGGAAGAGAAGATTCACATATAAATATACTATCCTAGAAATCTTTTGGGATTGTGAACCCTCATCAGAATATTATATGCCAAGATTATTGACATTGGACAAGGAAGACAACTTAATGATTTATGTTTGTTTATATTCACATAGAAGTCATATTGTCATAGATCCTTTAACATGTGATGCTTGCCCCTATCTTTGCTAGCCAACAATTCCACACTAAGTAGAGATACTACTTGTGCATTCAAAAAAACCTTAAACCCAAATCTTATTTTCAAGAGTCCACCATACCTACCTAGGGATTGAGCAAGATCCCTCAAGTAAGTTGTCATCGGTGCAAAAAGGCAATAAAAATTGCTTCTAAAAGTGTGAGATCATTTAGTGTAAGAGAAAATTGAGCGTTGCACGAACTTGTGATGGTGACGAACAAAAGCGACAGATTGCATAATAAAGGTCGCTATCACAAGGGGCAATGCAATGTGACATTCTTTTGCATTAAGGATTTGAGCATACAAACAAATAAGCGCATGGCAACCTCTGCTTCCCTCTGCGAAGGACCTATCTTTTACTTTTATGTATTTACCTTTATGCAAAGAGGCAAAGTTTTCCTTCTATTCCTTTTTATTTTTCTCCTTTGGCAAGCATCATGTGGTGAGGAAAGATCTAGGAACATATGTCCAGTTGAATATAGATAGCATGAGTTATTATTGTTGACATCACCCTTGAGGTGAATACGTTGGGAGGCGAAACTTTAGGCCCCTATCTTTCTGTGTGTCCGCTTGAAATGTTTTGCTCATGTGTAGGCGGTGAGTGTTAGCAATCAGAGAAGACTATATGATGGTTGAGTATGTGGACTTTCCTAAAGGCTCCGACACGTGACCCTTCCTGAAAATACGATGAATTGTAGTTGCAAAGTTGACTGAGAACATAGTTTGTTGGTTTCTAATAGAGTTTTTGCTTTATACTTCGATTGTGTAATGAACTATACTTACTCATGAGAAGTATACGATAAAAGTTCTATGCTAAATGTCGTATGTTTAAGTTTGTTGCTGTTATAATAATCAACATGATGCTTCTACGTCCGTATTTTGTTTTTATCGACACCTCTCTCTCAAAGCTTATGGACATGTTTCTCGATTTCGGTTTTCGCTTGAGGACAAGCGAGGTCTAAGCTTGGGGGAGTTGATACGTCCATTTTGCATCATGTTTTCTTACTGTTATTTATAATGTTTTTATCCATAATAATGCTTTTTGGAGTAATTCTAATGCCTTTTCTCTCATAATTTGCAAGGTACACACCAAGAGGGAGAATTCCAGCAGCTGGAAATCTGGACCTGGAAAAGTTATGTCAGGCTACCTATTCTGCACAACTCCGAACAAGCTGAAACTTCTTCGGGATTTTTTATGGAATATTTAAGAATTATTGGAGCAAATAACTACCACAGGGGGCCCGCCAGGTGGGCACAAACCACCTAGGCGCGCCAGGGAGCCCAGGCGCGCCCTGGTGGGTTGTGCTCACCCAGGCCCACCTCCGGTGCCCGTCTTTTGGTATATAGGTCATGTTGACCTAGAAAAAATAAGGAGAGGACTTTCGGGACGAAGCGCCGCCGCCTCGAGGCGGAACTTGGTCAGGAGCACTTTTGCCCTTCGGTGGAGCGACTCCGCCTGGGGAACTTCCCTCCCGGAGGGGGAAATCATCGTCCCCATCATCACCAACAACTCTCCCATCTTGGGGAGGGAAATATCCATCAACACCTTCAACAGCACCATCTCATCTCAAACCCTAGTTCATCTCTTGTGTTCAATCTTGTTACCGGATATATAGATTGGTGCTTCTAGGTGACTAGTAGTGTTGATTACATCTTGCAGTTGATTACTATATGGTTTATTTGGTGGAAGATTATATGTTCAGATCCAATATGCTATTTAATACTCCTCTGATCATGAGCATGTTTATCATTTGTGAGTAGTTACTTTTGTTCTTGAGGTCACAGGAGAAATCATGTTGCAAGTAATCATGTGAACTTGATATGTGTTCGATATTTTCATAGTATGTATGTTGTGATTCCCTTAGTGGTGTCATGTGAACATCGACTACATGACACTTCACCATATTTGGGCCTAAGGGAATGCATCGTGGAGTAGCAATAATATGATGGGTTGCTAGAGTGACAGAAGCTTAAACCCCAGTTTATGCGCTATTCCGTAAGGGACCGATTGGATCCAAAAAATTTAATGCTATGGTTAGAATGTATTCTTAATACTTTTTTCGTAGTTGCGGATGCTTGCGGGAGGGTTAATCATAAGTAGGAGGTTTGTTCAAGTAAGAACAACCCCTAAGCACCGGTCCACCCACATATCAAATTATCAAAGTAGCGAACACAAATCGAACCAACATAATGAAAGTGACTAGATGAAAATCCCGTGTACCCTCAAGAACGCTTTGCTTATCATAAGAGAACGTTTTGGCCTGTCCTTTGCCTCAAAAGGATTGAGCTACCTTGCTGCACTTTTGTTACTACTATCGTTACTTGCTCGTTACAAATTATCTTATTATCAAACTACTAAGCTACTTACAATTTCAGCACTAGCAGACATTACCTTACTGAAAACCACTTGTCATTTACTTCTGCTCCTCATTGGGTTCGACACTCTTACTTATCAAAAAGAGCTACAATTGATCCCCTATACTTGTGGGTCATGAATAACCGAGAAATATTTCCTTAGTCCTCTAAGGATAATTTTGACAGTTGTCTAGTGATCTACTCCTGGATCACTATTGTAACCCTTTGCCAAACTCATGGCAAGGTACACAGTAGGTTTGGTATACAGCATGGCATACTTTATAGAACCTATGATTGAGGCATAGGGAATGACTTTGATTCTCTCTCTATCTTCTGTCGTGGTCGGGTTTTTAGTCTTACTCATACCTTACAACTTAGGCAAGAACTCCTTCTTTGACTAGTCCATTTTGAACTTCTTCAAAATCTTGTCAAGGTATGTGCTTCTGAAAGTCTTATTAAGTGTGTCGATCTATCCCTATAGATCTTGATGCCCAATATATAAGTAGCTTGCTACCTCTTGAGCTTGCGTTGGTTTTTCCCTTGAAGAGGAAAGGGTAATGTAGCAAAGGAGCGTAAGTATTTCCCTCAATTTTGAGAACCAAGGTATCAATCCAGTAGAAGACTATGCAACAAGCCACCGAATACCTGCATAAACAAACACCAACTTGCAACCAACACGACAAATGGGTTGTCAATCCTTTCACGGTTATTCGCAAAGTGAGATCTGATAGAGATGGATAAACGGTAAAGTAATATTTTTGGTTTATGGAACGGAAAGTAAAGATTGCAAAATAAAGTAAATAGGAAACTAGAATTGTAGATCGGAAACTCATATGATGGAAAATAGACCCGGTGGCCATAGGTTTCACTAGAGGCTTCTCTCAAGATAGAAATTATTGCGGTGGGTGAACAAATTAGTGCCGAGCAATTGATAGAAAAGCGTAGAGTTATGACGATATCTAAGGCAATTATCAAGTATATAGGCATCACGTCCATGTCAAGTAGACCGACTCCTGCATGCATCTAGAGTATTAAGTTCATAAGAACAGAGTAACGCATTAAGTAAGATGACATGATGTAGCGGGATTAACTAAAGCAATATGATGAAAACCCCATCTTGTTATCCTCGATGGCAACAATACAATACGTGCCTTGTTGCCCCTACTGTCATTGGGAAACGACACCACAAGATTGAACCCAAAGCTACGCACTTCTCCCATTGCAAGAAAAATTAATCTAGTAGGCCAAACCAAATCGATAGTTCGAAGAGACTTGCAAATATATCAAATCATGCATAAAAGAATTCAGAGGAGATTCAAATAATATTCATAGATAAGCTGCTCATAAATCAACAATTCATCGGATCTCGGCAAACACACCGCAAAAGAGTATTACATCGAATAGAATCTCCAAGAACATTGAGGAGAACTTTGTATTGAGAATCAAAGAGAGAGAAGAAGCCAAATAGCTACTAGCTATGGACCCGTAGGTCTGAAGTAAACTACTCACGCTTCATCGGAGAGGCAATGGTGTTGATGTAGAAGCCCTCCATGATCGATTCCCCCTCAGACAGGACGCCGGAAAAGGCCCCAAGATGGGATCTCACGGGTACAGAAGGTTGTGGCAGTGGAAAAGTGGTTTTGTGGCTCCTCTAGATGTTTTTGGGGTATAAGAGTATATATAGGAGGAAGAATTAGGTCCGGAGAGCTACGAGGGGCCCACAAGGTCGGGGGCGCGCACTCCACCCTTGTGGCCGCCTCGAGGCTCCTCTGACTTGCACTCCAAGTCTCCTAGGTGTCTTCTGGTCCAAGAAAAATCATGGCAAAAGTTTTATTCCTTTTGGACTCCGTTTGGTATTCCTTTTCCACAAAACTCTACAACAAGGAAAAAACATAAACTTGCAACGGGCTCTAGGTTAATATTTTAGTCCCAAAAATCATATAAAATAGCATATTAATACATAAAACCATCCAAAACAGATAATATAATGGCATGGAACAATAAAAAATTATAGATACGTTCGAGAGGTATCAAGCATCCCCAAGCTTAACTCCTGCTCGTCCTCGAGTAGGTAAATGATAAAAACGGGATTTTTGATGTGGAATGCTACCTATCATATTTAACCATGTAATTCTCTTTATTGTGGCATGAATGTTCAGATCCGTAAGGTTCAAAACAAAAGTTTAATATTGACATATAAACAATAATAATTCAAGCACACTAAGAGAATAATTATGTCTTCCCAAAATAACATGGCCAAAGAAAGCTTATCCCTACAAAATCATATAGTCTTCCTATGCTCCATCTTCATCACACAAATTATTCAAATCATGCACAACCCCGATGACAAGCCAAGCAATTGTTTCATACTTTTGACGTTCTCAAACTTTTTCAACTTTCACACAATACATGAGCGTAAGCCATGGACATAGCACTATACGTGGAATAGACGATGGTTGTGGAGAAGACAAAAAGAGGGAGATAGTCTCACATCAACTAGGCGTATCAACGGGCTATGGAGATGCCTATTAATAGATATCAATGTGAGTGAGTAGGGATTTCCATGCAATGGATGCACTAGAGCTATAAGCTTATGAAAGCTCAAAAAGAAACTAAGTGGGTGTGCATCCAACTCGCTTGCTCACGAAGACCTAGCGCAATTTGAGGAAGCACATCATTGGAATATATAAGCCAAGTTCTATAATGAAAAATTCCCACTAGTATATGAAAGTGATAACATAGGAGAATCTCTACCATGAAGATCATGGTGCTACTTTGAAGCACAAGTGTGGCAAAAAGGATAGTAACATTGTCCCTTCTCTCTTTTCTCTCGTTTTTTTATTTGGGCCTTCTCTCTTTTTTTTTTGCCTCTTTTTTTCGTCCAGAGTCTCATCCCGACTTGTGGGGGAATCATAGCCTCCATCATCCTTTCCTCACATGGTACAAATCTCTAATAATGAAGATCATCACACTTTTATTTATTTACAACTGAAGAATTACAACTCAATACTTAGAACAAAATATGACTATGTGAATGCCTCCGGCGGTGTACCGGGATGTGCAGTGAATCAAGAGCGACATGTATAAAAAAATGATGAACGGCGGCTTTGCCACAAATACGATGTCAACTGCATGATCATGCAAAGCAATATGACAATGATGGAGCGTGTCATAATAAACAGAACGGTGGAAGTTGCATGGCAATATACCTCGGAATGGCTATGGAAATGCCATAATAGGTAGGTATAGTGGCTATTTTTAGGAAGGATATGTGGAGGGTTCATGGTACCGGCGAAAGTTGCGTGGTACTAGAGAGGCTAGCAATGGCGGAAAGGTGAGAGTGCGTATAATCCATGGACTCAACATTAGTCATAAAGAACTCACATACTTATTGCAAAAATCTATTAGTCATCGAAACAAAGTACTACGCGCAGGCTCCTTGGGGGATAGATTGGTAGGAAAAGACCACCGCTCGTCCCCGACCGCCACTCATAAGGAAGACAATCAAAAAAATAAATCATGCTCCGACTTCATCACATAATGGTTCGCCATACGTGCATGCTACGGGACTCACAAACTTTAACACAAGTATTTCTCAAATTCAAAACTACTTACTAGCATGACTCTAATATCACCATCTTCATATCTCAAAACAATCATAAGGAATCAAACTTCTCATAGTATTCAATGCATTTTATATGAAAGTTTTTATTATATCCCTCTTGGATGCCTATCATATTAGGACTAATTTTATAACCAAAGCAAATTACCATGCTGTTTAGAGACTCTCAAAATAATATAAGTGAAGTACGATAGTTCATCAATTTCTATAAAATAAAACCACCACCATGCTCTAAAAAATATAAGTGAAGCACTAGAGCAAATTTTTGCCTAGCTCAAAAGATATAAGTGAAGCACATAGAGCATTCTAATAAATAACGATTCATACGTGTCTATCTCAAAAGGTGTGTACAGAAATGATGATTGTGGCAAACTAAAAATAAAAAACTCAAATCATACAAGACGCTCCAAGCAAAACACATATCATGTGGTGAATAAAAATATAGCCTCAAGTAAAGTTACCGATAGACGAAGACGAAAGAGGGGATGCATTCCCGGGGCATCCCCAAGCTTAGGCTTTTTGACATCCTTGAATATTACCTTGGGGTGCCTTGGGCATATCCAAGCTTAGGCTCTTGCCACTCCTTATTCCATAGTCCATCAAATCCTTACCCAAAACTTGAAAACTTCACAACACAAAACTCCAACAGAAAATCTCGTAAGCTCCGTTAGTGTAAGAAAATAAATCACCACTTTTGATACTATTGTGAACTCATTCTTTATTTATATTGGTGTAATATCTACTGTATTCAAACTTTTCCATGGTTCACCCCCCCCCCCCCCGATACTAGCCATAGATGCATCAAAATAAGCAAACAACACGCGAAAAACAGAATCTGTCAATAACAGAAAAGTCTATAGCAATCTGGATATTTAGAATACATATGTAACTCCAAAAATCCTGAGAAAATAGGAAGTCCTAGATAATTTGTTTATTAATCTTCTGCAAAAAGAATCAACTAAAAATCACTCTCTGGTTAAAATGAGAATTGTTTTTGTAAGTGCAAAAGTTTTTATTTTTCAGCAAGATCAAATTAACTATCACCGTAGGTTATCCCATAGGTCTTACTTGGCACAAACACTAATTAAAACGCAAAACCACATCTAAACCAGAGGCTAATTTATTTATTCAAAGAAAAAAGGGACCTAAAAAGCAAGAACAAAAATAAAATTGGGTTGCCTCCCAACAAACGCTATTGTTTAACGCCCCTAGCTAGGCATAAAAAACACGAATAGATCTAAGTATTCTCATCTTCGGTATTCAATTCTTTTCTCATCAAGTCTTCCAAAACTAGTCTAAGTAATTCTATTCTTTCTTTTATCTCCCTCCTAGTAGATGAACTTAGATCGTGAAAGGGACTTTGATTGGTAATCTTAACATTCATAAACCCATAATCAGGATCATCCTCGTAAATATCATCATATAAAATACGTAGCTTGTTTCTAATGGGTTCCTTCATCATTTTATTCAACCAATCCCTATTAAATCCTACATAAATTCCTCTAGTTATCCAATCAAATTCTTCAAAAGTTTCAAGATACAAAGCTTGAGAGATCTCAGAATGGGGAACCCGTTTCTTAAGATTCTCACTATAAGATTGATAATCCCTAGATTCCAAATTACGCATAGTTTATTTATCATGAAGGATGTCTATGATTAGAGGGTGTTCAACATCCTTTTTATAGAAAGCTAAAATATCCCTAGCTTCTTGGATAATAAAATCAAATTCACGCATAAGAATAATAGTGGCAATCTTTTTAGCTATAGGGTGATTGATTTTAGGGAGTTCATAAAACATTGTTTGCAAAGCAGGATGAAGATGCACAAATTTTCTTTCTAATTTATCAACAAGCATCACAATAGCATCAGCATAACAATTTGTCTCAAGAAGGGTAGTTCTTTCATTAATAGGCAAGGATCCGGTACAATCAAAGAATTCTTGAATAATACTTCTCCCTATAATATTACCATCTCCTATACAAAAGATTTTAGTTTTGTAATTAGGAGGCTTTTCAGCTCCAGGATCTAAAGAGCAAGTTTCAAGATTCTCCTCAAGATTTTCAGCGATAACATCCCCAGTTTCACACATGATGGCGGCAAACGAGCAAACGAAGAAGACGAATGAAAGAGAGGTGAAGAAAAGACGAATCTTTTCGAAAATCGTTTTAGAAGTGGGGAAGAGGCGAATGAGAGGCGAATGGAGAATAATGTAATGCAAGAGATGAGAGTTTGTGATGGGTACTTGGTATGTCTTGGCTTGGTGTAGATCTTCCCGGCAACGGCGCCAGAAATTGGCAAGTTGACGGGAGACAAATCTTGACTTGACTTGGCGTAAATCTCCCCGACAAACGGTGCCAGAAATTCTTCTTGCTACCTCTTGAGCTTGCGTTGGTTTTTCCCTTGAAGGGGAAATGGTGATGCGGCAAAGGAGCGTAAGTATTTCCCTTAGTTTTTAGAACCAAGGTATCAATCCAGTAGGAGACTACTGATACGTCTCCAACGTATCTATAATTTTTGATTGTTCCATGCTATTATATATTCTGTTTTGGATGTTTAATGTTCTGGAAAATGAGAGAAAAAGAGAGAAGGGACAATGTTACTATCCTTTTACCACACTTCTGCTTCAAAGTAGCAACATGATCTTCATGATAGAGAGTCTCCTATGTTGTCACTTTCATATACTAGTGGGAATTTTACATTATAGAACTTGGCTTGTATATTCCAATGATGGGCTTCCTCAAAATGCCCTAGGTCTTTGTGAGCAAGCGAGTTGTTTCTTTTGTTGAGATTTCATACACTTATAGCTCTAGTGCATCCGTTGCATGGCAATCCCTACTCACTCACATTGATATCTATTGATGGGCATCTCCATAGCCCATTGATACGCCTAGTTGATGTAAGCATATCTTCTTCTTTTTTGTCTTCTCCACAACCACCATTCTATTCCACATATAGTGCTATGTCCATGGCTCACGCTCATGTATTGCGTGAAGATTAAAAAAGTTTGAGAACATCAAAGTATGAAACAATTGCTTGGCTTGTCATCGGGGTTGTGCATGATTAAATACTTTGTGTGATGAAGATAGAGCATAGCCATACTATATGATTTTGTAGGGATAACTTTCTTTGGCCATGTTATTTTGAGAAGACATGATGCTTTGTTAATATGCTTGAAGTATTATTATTTTTATGTCAATATTAAACTTTTATCTTGAATCTTTCGGATCTGAATATTCATGACACAGATAAGAGAATTACATTGAAAATTATGCTAAGAAGCATTCCACATCAAAAATTCTGTTTTTATCATTTACCTACTCGAGGACGAGCAGGAATTAAGCTTGGGGATGCTTGATACGTCTCCAACGTATCTATAATTTTTTATTGTTCCATGCTATTATATATTCTGTTTTGGATGTTTAATGGGCTTTATTATACACTTTTATATTATTTTTGGGACTAACCTATTAACCGGAGGCCCAGCCCAAATTGCTGTTTTTTTTCCTATTTCAGTGTTCCGAAGGAAAAGGATATCAAACGGAGTCCAAACGAAATGAAACCTTCGGGAACGTGATTTTCGGAACAAACATGATCTAGAGGACCTGGAGTGGACGCCAAGCAATCGACGAGGAGGCCACGAGGCAGGGGGTGCGCCTACCCCCCTGGGCGCGCCCTCCACCCTCGTGGGCCCCTCGTAGCTCTCCCGACAGACCTCTTTCGCCTATATATACTCATATACCCTAGAAACATCATATACAGAGCCAAAACCCTATTTCCACCGCCGCAACCTTCTGTACCCGTGAGATCCCATCTTGGGGCCTTTTTCGGCGCTCCGCCGGAGGGGGCATCGATCACGGAGGGCTTCTACATCAACACCATAGCCTCTCCGATGATGTGTGAATAGTTTACCTCAGACCTTCGGGTCCATAGTTCTTAGCTAGATGGCTTCTTCTCTCTCTTTGGATCTCAATACAAAGTTCTCCTCGTTTCTCTTGGAGATCTATTTGATGTAACTCTTTTTGCGGTGTGTTTGTCGAGATCCGATGAATTGTGGGTTTATGATCAAGATTATCTATGAACAATATTTGAATCTTCTCTGAATTCTTTTATGTATGATTGGTTATCTTTGCAAGTCTCTTCGAATTATCAGTTTGGTTTGGCCTACTAGATTGATCTTTCTTGCAATGGGAGCAGTGCTTAGCTTTGGGTTCAATCATGCAGTGCTCGATCCCAGTGACAATAGGGGAAACAACACGTGTTGTATTGTTGCCATCGAGGATAAAAAGATGGGGTTTATATCATAATGCATGAGTTTATCCCTCTACATCATGTCATCTTGCTTAAAGCGTTACTCCGTTCTTATGAACTTAATACTCTAGATGCATGCTGGATAGTGGTCGATGTGTGGAGTAATAGTAGTAGATGCAGGCAGGAGTCGGTCTACTTGTCACGGACGTGATGCCTATATACATGATCATACCTAGATATTCTCATAACTATGCTCAATTCTATCAATTGCTCGACAGTAATTCGCTTACCCGCCGTAATACTTATGCTCTTGAGAGAAGCCACTAGTGAAACCTATGGCCCCCGGGTCTATTTTCCATCATATTAATCTCCCATCAACAAGCTATTTCTATCACCGTTTATTTTGCAATCTTTACTTTTTATCTTTATCATAAAAATACCAAAAATATTATCTTATCATCTCTATCAGATCTCACTTTTGCAAGTGGCCGTGAAGGGATTGACAACCCCCTTATCGCGTTGGTTGCAAGGTTCTTATTTGTTTGTGTAGGTACGAGGGACTTGAGCGTGGCCTCCTACTGGATTGATACCTTAGTTCTCAAAAACTGAGGGGAATACTTACGCTACTTTGCTGCATCACCCTTTCCTCTTCAAGGGAAAAACCAACACATGCTCAAGAGGTAGCAACTACGCAACAAGCCACCGAATACCTACACAAACAAACACCAACTTGCAACCAACGCGACAAAGGGGTTGTCAATCCCTTCATGGTTATTCGTAAAGTGAGATCCGATAGAGATGGATAAACGGTAAAGTAATATTTTTGGTATTTTTGGTTTATGGAACATAAAGTAAAGATTGCAAAATATAGTAAATAGGAAACTAGAATTGTAGATCAGACGCTTATATGATGGAAAATAGACCCGGGGGCAGCTGATATCGTATTTGTGGCAAAGCCACCGTTCATAATTCTTTCATACATGTCACTCTTGATTCATTGCACATCCCGGCACACCGCCAGAGGCATTTATATAGAGTCATATTTTGTTCTAAGTATCGAGTTGTAATTCTTGAGTTGTAAGTAAATAAAAGTGTGATGATCTTCATTATTAGAGCATTGTCCCATGTGAGGAAAGGATGATGGAGATTATGATTCCCCCACAAGTCGGGATGAGACTTCGGACGGAAAAAAGAGAGAGAGAAAAGTGGCCAAAGAGCCCAAAATAAGAAAAATGAGAGAAAAGAGAGAAGGGGCAATGTTACTGTCCTTTTACCACACTTGTGCTTCAAAGTAGCACCATGATCTTCATGATAGAGAGTCTCCTATGTTGTCACTTTCATATACTAATCGGAATTTTTCATTATAGAACTTGGCTTGTATATTCCAATGATGGGCTTCCTCAAATTGCCCTAGGTCTTCATGAGCTAGCAAGTTGGATGCACACCCACTTCGTTTTCTTTTGAGCTTTCATAAACTTATAGCTCTAGTGCATCTGTTGCATGGCAATCCCTACTCACTCACATTGATATCCATTGATGGGCATCTCCATATCCTGTTGATACGCCTAGTTGTTGTGAGACTATCTCCTTCTTTTTGTCTTCTCCACAACCACCATATTCTATTCCACCTGTAGTGTTATGTCCATGGCTCACGCTCATGTATTGCATGAAAGTCGAAAAAGTTTGAGAACATCAAAAGTATGAAACAATTTCCTGGCTTGTCATCGAGGCTGTGCATGATTTAATACTCTGTGTGATGAAGATGGAGCATAGCCAGATTATATGATTTTGTAGGGATAAGCTTTCTTTGGCCATGATATTTTGAGAAGACATGATTATTTTGTTAGTATGTTTGAAGTATTTTTGTTTTATGTCAATATTAAACTTTTGTTTTGAATCTTATGGATCTGAACATTCATGCCACAATAAAGAAAATTACATGGATAAATATGTTAGGTAGCATTCCACATCAAAAATTCTGTTTTTATCATTTACCTACTCGAGGACGAGCAGGAATTAAGCTTGGGGATGCTTGATACGTCTCCAACGTATCTATAATTTTTTTATTGTTCCATGCTATTATATTATCTCTTTTGGATGTTTATATGCTTTAATATGCTATTTTATATTTTTTTGGGACAAACTTATTAACCTAGAGCCTAGTGTCGGTTTCTGTTTTTTTCTTGTTTTTGAGTTTCGCAGAAAAGGAATACCAAACGGAATAAAACTTTCGCGGTGATTTTTCTTGGACCAGAAGACACCTCGGAGACTTGGAGTTCAAGTCAGAAGAGCCACGAAGCGGCACCAAGGGGGGAGGACGCGCCGAGCGGGTAGGGCACGCCCCGCTGCCTTGTGGGCCCCTCGTGACTCCCCTGACCTAATTCTTCCTCGTATATATTCACATATATTCCAAACCACCAGAAGTATCCACGAAAAACACTTTGCCACCGCCGCAGCCTTCTATTCCCGTGGGATCCCATCTTGGGGCCTTTTCCGACATCCTGTAAGAGGGGGATTCGATCATGGAGGGCATCTACATCAACTCTATTGCTCTTTCGATGAAACATGAGTAGTTTACCACAGACCTACGGGTCCATAGCTAGTAGCTAGATGGCTTATTCTCTCTCTTTTATTCTCAATACCATGTTATCTTCGGTGTTCTTGGAGATCTATCCGATGTAATCTTCTTTTGTGGTGTGTTTGTCGAGATTCATGAATTATGGATTTATGATTGGCTTATCTATGAATATTATTTGAATCTTCTCTGAATTCTTTTATGCATGATTTGATATCTTTGTAATTCTCTTCGAACTATCGGTTTGGTTTGGCCAACTAGATTGGTTTTTCTTGCAATGGGAGAAGTGCTTAGATTTGGGTTCAATCTTGTGGTGTCCTTTCTCAGTGATAGTAGGGGCAGCAATGCACGTATTGTATTGTTTCCATCAAGGATAAAAATATGGGGTTTACATCATATTGCTTGAGTTTATTCCTCTACATCATGTCATCTTACTTAATGTGTTACTCTGTTCTTCATGAACTTAATACTCTAGATGCAGGCAGGAGTCGGTCGATGTGTGGAGTAAAAGTAGTAGATGCAGGCAAGAGTTGGTCTACTTGACACGGACGTGATGCCTATATTTCAAAATCATTGCCTTAGATATCATCATAACTTTGTGCTTTTCTATCTATTGCTCGACAGTAATTTGTTCACCCACCTATGGCCCCCGGGTCTATTTTTCATCATATAAGTTTCCGATCTACTATTTTGCAACCTTTTACTTTCCGATCTACAAACCAAAAACACCAAAAATATTTACATTATCTTTTGTTTAGTTTTATCTATCTATATCAGATCTCACTTTTGCAAGTGACCGTGAAGGGATTGACAACTCCTTTATCACGTTGGGTGCAAATTGTTTGATTGTTTGTGCAGGTATTGGTGATTTGTGCGTTGACTCCTACTAGATTGATAAATTGGTTCTCTAACTGAGGTAAATACTTATCTCTACTTTGCTGCATCACCCTTTCATCTTCAAGGGAAAAGCCAACGCAAGCTCAAGAAGTAGCAAAGATCCACCGAGAGAGAAATCAAGAGCCGAAACTTAGACAATGGTTGAGCATCACAATAGTTCTGAGTTAAGAGTTCTTGTACCTATTACTCATGAGAGTTGTGCACTCTCTAGACATCTAGGTGTCGTCTCAAGTGTTGAAGATTTATTGTCTTCACCGAGCAAGATCTTCAGTAACCAAGAGTCATTGTGGTTCGCGGAGAGGTCTGTCAAAGGTTTGGAGATCGCCGACAAGTATCTACCACGAGTGAAATCAGCTGGAGTCTGATCAACTCCGAGTTGAAGGAGAATAGGGCGAAGAGAGTTTATCTTCTGTGTTAAATCACAACCCCTCCAACCAGACGTAGCCCTTTGGCAGAAGGGCGAACTGGTCTACCAAATCCATTTGTCGCCATCGAGCACCACTAGTTCACTTTACTTTACTGTATTACCTTCAACAGTTTACTTTCGTGCTTCTGACGATGGTTTATCTAATCAATCATTGACTGTTACACATCTTTTGTTTCTGTCATCTCTGTCATTACCATCTATTAAAGTTCATTGCTCTTCGTGTTGCATTCTCATCATTCAGTCGTCATCCCAATCGTATAAATTTCTCTTTGCACTTATCTTATTAAGACTAACGTGATTTCCCAGTGTCGCTTTCATTCACCTCGTCACTGTTCTTCCTCATGCTTTTCCTTCGTAATTCATACCTTGTTTTCTCTCATGCTGCTGCACTTGTTCGAATGTTGCATTACCATCCTTATTGTCAAACTTGTGATATCCTATGCAACCATTATTGCTTCCTACTTCGATAGATATGTTTCTCAGTAACGTGCTTGCTTAAGTTTATTTCTACCGAACCTTATTTCCGTTGTTGAGTTTGGGATCAGTTCATAACATTCGCTAGAATTTTTTAATTTCCCATTCACACCCTGGTCGATATACTCTCGGTCCTAACAGGGATCACCTTCTATTTTTAACATTGCATTTAACTGTTTGCATAAAACTGTTCGGCTTGCTCGAAATAGGGCCCATATTGTTTCTTTATTTATCACCTAGTTAATAAAAGGAGTGACCATTTTACAATATGTCAATGATACAATCTTGTTCATACAAGATGCCACTGAAAGTGCTAGGAATCTGAAACTATTTCTGTATTTGCTTGAACAGATGTATGGTTTAAAAATGAGGATTTGATGGTGTTGCATGATGATATGAGAGGGCAGATGTATGCTGATATTTTCAACTATCAGTTATGGTATTGGACTATAAGATATTTGGGGCACCAGTATGTGTTAGCAGGCTGCATGTGACTAACTGGGTTCCTGCTGATGAGAAAATTACAAAGAATTGGATGGATGAGAACTATCCCTTGGTGGTGGGGTGACCAAGATCAAGGCATTCTTGACCAACTTACCTGTATACTACTTTTCTATGTACAGATTCCCCAAAACTAATTTTGGTAGGGCGAATAAGTCCATTAGGAGAATATTTTGCCATGGGAGTGGTATCAACAGGAAATACCACATGGTAAGATGGCCCATTATATGTAGACCAAAGAAAAAGGTGGGCTTTACATTGATAATCTGGAAAGGTTTAATATCAACTTGTTGTGTAAGTGGTGGTGGCATATAGGAAACAAGGAGTGCTTGTGGCAAGACATAGTTGGAAAAACATGGTATTTGTCAGATCAATGGTTCTAGCAATGATTCACTCTAGGCATATTTGATGAAGATCAAACAATTGTGCATGGAAGGCAGGCATGTGGTAATTTAGGATGTCCAACATACAGACTTTTGGCAAGATACTTGGTGTGGAGACAAACCTCTGAATGAACAATTCCCTGAGATTTTCTTGATTTATAATGAAACTAGAAGAACTGTGAAGTAGATGGCTGAATGGGGCTGGAGATTGACTTTTAGGAGATGGTTGAATGGATATCAAATGAAGCAAATGAATAACTTGAATGGAATATTGAATTCCATGCATCTTTCTCAAGATGTTGATACACCTAGATGGAAGTGGAATAGAATGGCAAATTTCCATTCAAATCCCTATATAATCATTTGTCTAATGTAGGCCCAGAGAGATCCTTTAAGAATCTCTGGAAAGCTTACCTATAAAAATTAAAATATGGCTTTGGCTCACCTGATATAATGCCATTGCAACAAAGGACAATATGATCAAGAGCAACTGGACAAGTGACCCTCTATGCCTCTTATGTCCAAAACCTGAGGGCATTCATCACATGTTTTGTGTTGGTCGGCGGCCAGATGCATTAAGAGCATTGTGTGCAAATATATTGGCGCTAGAGATAGGCTTGGCTGCTTCTCTCGATATTTCTGGTGGATTACAAAGAAATTACATGATAGTAGGAACTTCCAAATTGCGGGGCTAGCTGAAATTTAATGGGTTATTTGGAAGCTAAGCAATGGAGCATGTTTGATCTTAAATTGGTTAGATCCCCTTCCAAATTCATTTGCTACGCACGCTCGCTTATACGATATTGGCAGATCTGCAATCTCAAGATGAATGAATGGTGTTGGAGCAAGGAGTTGCGATGTTGCAAAGGGAGGCTTTGGCGGTTCGTGATGATGAGCATGGAGAGAGAAGGGAGCGAACTCTGTGACCGGTGGCTGGTGGATCTGGAGAAGATAGAGAGGGGGTCGGAAATGGTGAAATAACTATGGAAGAAAACCGATGCTTTTGGAAACTACCGATGGAGATGACCAGGAAATTTTCTTGCATGGAGTATGATCTTTAGGATATGATCTAGGGTGATGTATGATCTTTAGGAGATGATCTGGGGTGATGTGTGATCTTTAGGCGATGATATGGAGTACTATGCTATGTTTTTTTGGTTTGTGTTGTTAGCTTAGATGTCACGGGTCCAAGAGGCTTTGTTTGCTAGGCCTTTTGCTTTCTTACACGTTTGCTACAGGATGCTATTTTGCTATCTTTTTGTTCCATTATCGTTTGACAATGGAACCCGGTCCCATTTTCGGGTCATATTTGGGGGGGGGGGGGGGATGTGACGAGCTTTAAGCAGAAATTGTTTCTTAAAATAGGCCTTCGGAAGAAAATCATTAGCTGGCCTTCGTAAATTAGGCAGCCGAAATATGAAATCTGGGACATGGTGGCATATACTCATCCGTCACAAAATAAGTTGTGTTACACTTATTTTGGAACGGAGAAAATAGATGGTTACATTCACATGTACCCTATCGCTAACAAATGATAAACAAATCGCACTATTTAATTAAGGTCGACCTTGATCCTGCGCTCTAAATGTTAATTACGAGCTCTTTATATACCAACAATTAACCCGACCGAGAAATGATCCGTTGATCTATATAAGACGATCTACGAGATAAGCTAGAAGCGACTCATGCATGGCAGCCTCCTGCGGCACCATGCATGCATGCACGCAGATGAGATCAAGCTAGCCGCCGTTCTACTTCTGCACTACGTGCGCGTGTAATACATGTCTGCTTGCTACGAGCGGAACCACCCGAGGTCGAGCCGGCCGGGCTCGTAGCCGGCGGCCTGCGTCGGCTGCTGCGGCGGCGACGGTGCCGCGCCCTCGCCGCCGTCGGGCACCTTGGCGAACCGTCCCTTGACGCGCGGCCGCATCTCGGCGTAGGCCTTGCGGGACGCGTACCGGATCTGCTTCTCGTACCGCCGCCTCTTCCGCTTCTCTTTGTACCGCATCAGCTTCGCCTCCCGCAGCTCCGTTGGTGCCGGTACGTCGCCGACGACGCCGCCGCCTGGGCCCGCAGAGTACGTGCCGCCGTTGGCCAGCCCCGCCGCCGTGTCGTCGTTCCGGTCGACCGAGCTGGCCGCGGCTTCCGTGAACGTCAACGTTTCTCTCCCGCAATATGGCATCTGAAAATTAATACGTGAAAGTATGAGGCTATGCTAGAAATGAGCCAATGCAGCTGGCTCCTTGTTTCGAAAAAGGAAAGGTAATGAAGCTGTGAATTGCTTCAGTACAATGCATACCTCTCCCCACATGGAAGAATGTGAAAGAAAACCAAAATTAAATGGAAATGCTAAAATCCTGACAGCAGATCTTTAAAGCATGGCAAATTACGTGTCACCAACATGACAATTCCCTTCAACAAGCATGGTAAATGCTGGCAAAAAAACTGAACATGCCAGGATTTGTCATGTTTGCTAAAGGGAATTGCCAGGCTCACGATGCGTAATTTATCATGAAAAATGTTCGATTTGCCATGTTTAAAAATCTGACATCAAATTTGTAGCACGGTCCAAATTAAACGGGTGTTTTCGTTTGCACTGGGTTAATTGAGATCGACTCATTGTGAACATGCACATCGACAATTAGAATGTAAAGCTTGCATTCTGTGAGAGGGTTTAGTTTTTTTTTTTTTTGCGGGAAGTGAGAGGGTTTAGTTTATCCACATTGTAATGAGAAGTTATTTATCTCTATACGTCTTACATACACACATTACTAAGTAGTGTTCACCGATGGTGGAAAAGTCAGTGATAGATACGTTTTTGAGATTTTTGATGTGTACATTTTGCCAATTTTTTCTATACATTAACTATGCAGTATACTTCTAAGCCTTGGAAGACTTGGGTAATTACAGCTCGTTATCTACAGTTTTTCCAAAGAAATTATGTTCTTGCCACTACTATAGCTCATCATTAGCATATCATCTTCGATGGTAGAGATAAGACAAGACAAAACTGTTCATGCATATACATGGCCTAGCTAGCTCTTACAAGAAACAGTCTAAAGTGTAATCGACCACTAATTAGTACTACCTCTGTGACTGCAAAAACGTGTTTACATTAAGGATACAGATGGAGTAATTACTAATATGCACCCTAGGCAGAAATATAATATTTGCAAATGTGTTCTCTAAGCTGTATTTGTTATTTTCAAAAATCACTAACTAATCTGCATATGTATACGGAAAAATAGTTTTTCGGGGGCTCAAGCATCAGAACCGAACCACTCACGATTGCGGCGGCGGACGTGACCGGGTTGCCGCCGCCGAGCCCCAGAATGGCCGTGTCGACGACATCTCGGCTGAGCGGCACCGGCACGTCGAACGTGAGGCCGTGTCCGGGCTGGTACTCGGCGTACGCGTCGAAGGCCTGGCGGCGCTGCAGTTGCTCGGTGGCCGCCGGGCGGTGCTGCAGGCGGTCCTCCCCGCCGAGGGGCGCGTGGTCGTTGAACAGCCAGGCCACGCTCTCGTGGTCCTCCTGCCCGAAGAACTGGAACTCCTGCAGCCCCACCGCCGCCGCGCCGCCGCCTGCGCCGACGACGTCGACGGCCGGCTCCTCCGCCGCCTGGCCGAACATCCCGGGGAAGCCCCGGTTCAGGTCGGCCACCCCGCACCGCACCCCTGCAGCTCCTCTCCCGCGCTGCAGCAAGCAGGAGCAGTCCTCAGCGCCCCCGCCACACACGCGGCACGCGGCGCCCGACGCCGCCGACATCGTGCGCGCTCCCTCCACACACTAAGCCGGCCCCCGGCCGCTAGCTGGCTACCACTCCTCCGGTACGTGTGGCGCGGGAGCTCCTGGCACTCCACTCCACTTGCTAATTTGCTTCCATCAGCTTGCTGCTCCACTGCGAATCATGAGCTCGAGTTGAATCTTGTAAGAGGGGGAAAAGAAAGTGTTTGTGTTTGTGCGTGTGCGTGTGTGGAGGAGATGAAGCGAGTAGCTAGGGCAGGGAGGGAGGGAATAAGTATGGGTGGGTGGCGAATGGGAGAGGAGGAATAGATATGAGCGATGGGAGGGTTCCTTACGTGGAAGATCCGCAGCCACCTTTCTCCTGAGATCACTTGGCCGCTCCCCATTGGCTTGCCACCCTAGGCTGCAGATCTTGGAGGATTCTCTGCGCACAACCTGGCTATACATGTGTTGGGTTCTCTCATGGTCTTGTTGTAAGGGTGAAGTATAATTATAGTAAGAGTATCTACAGCCGGACCTCTTAAACCCGGCTCATACGCCGGGCGGGCCGCCCGGTCACTGATCGGTCACGTTTTTTCGACCCAGACGGACGCCTCAAACGGGCCACAAATGCTCGGGCTGACCGGCATCCCCATATGCAGCCCAAATATGGGGCAGATATGGGGGAGCCCGGGCACGTCGGTCCCGGCCAATGCTGGCCCACCCGGCCCCACTTATATTTGTCCCCATCCGATCGCCGGAGCAAACCCTAGTCACTTCACTCCACTCCCCTCCGCCACCCGAGCTCACCTCCGGCGATTTCCGGCCTTCTCCGCCATGGCAGGCAGCGAATCAGACTCCGACCAGTCCGGATCCGTCGACTGGAGTGTCATCCCATGTGGGTTGGAGGGGGCAATGGCAGTCGGCGTTGCACTCCGCCGCTCCCGGGAGGACAGCGCCAGGCCGACGAACGGATCCGCCCGCCGCGCCGCGATAGCGTCGGCTCACCGTGCGCTCGGGTCCTCTAGTGCTGGATCCTCGCGGTCCCGGTAGTCGGAACACCTCTCCTTCCCCATCACCGGTCGGGCAGACTATGAGTCCCACTGGGAACGGGCCCACCGTGGGAAGGAGAGGATAAGGGATGTCGGGGCACCTATCGCGGCGGAAATGGTGGCGGCAGAGGCGGCTGATGCGGCGGTGCAGGCGGCCGTAGAGGAGGAAGCCATCCGCGACCGCATTGTGAAGAAATGGCAACGGAGGAACACGCGCACCCTTGCCTGAGAGCAGAATCGGGTGGTCCGTGCCATGGCCGGACTGCCACCGAAGGAGGAGAAGGAGGACAGCTCCGGCAAGGACAGCTCCGGCGATGAGCAGATCCGGCTCGATCCATATTGCGTCTTCGACCGGTACTTCCGCGAGAAGGACGGCAAGGGTGCCGAGAAGGGCAAGGGCAACCGTGGATGAACTCCACCATAGCCAAACATGTCAAATTTTGGTAGTCCCATGGCATGTTTATGGTAATGTGATGGAGTAGCCGGACAATCGTGTGCGACGACGTAGTTGCATGAGTTTGTATGAATTTGAGATATGGTAATTGAGGTGTACGGATGTGGATTGCATTATTTGAGGGGTGTCTGGTCAGTGCTCGTGGACATCGGATTTGCCAAGTCCGGCTGTAGATGCTCTAATATAGTAAATTACAGTAGACGATACCCCGCGGATCATTCGTTTCGGAGAATTCCGAGGAAGAATTTGGAGATAGTTGAAGTGCTAATGTAATCCGGTGTGGAAGGATCATTGAAACCTAGAAATCCCGACGAAATTCAAGATTCCTTTTGTTGGCGTGCTCTACATGGCATGACCTCCGTCCCAAATAGTTGTCTTAGATTTATTAGATACAGATGTATCTAACATTCTAATATAAAATGTGTCTAGATACATCTGTATCTAGACAAATTTGAAACAACTAATTCGGGACGAAGGGAGTATTATTCATGGCAGGAGCATATTAGCTCACCGGCATGTCAGGGCTCATGTAACATAGACAAAGAGATGCAAATACATAACTCGGGGGATTCCTTGTTATGAAAAATGTGGAATTCAGCAATACCCATGGCATACCCTCATAATATTTTGCATAACAAGGAATCATGTATGGAGGTTATTGACAAATTTTGCTCCATCTGGATGGGTATGAGGAGTAGATGGGTTCTCTACCAAGTCTTCTTCTTCTTCGATGTTGTTTCATAGTTCCTCCTTAGCCACTTCTCATTTCCCACATGAGCCTTGTAGCAATGATGCAACAAGAAGCCCTTACTTCCACATCCTTCTTGTTTCTTTTCTTGTAAGGAGCTTGGATGACGGGCTCATACTCTTTGATGGGCACTCCACTCGAATGTGTTATTTGACTTGATCAACATAAACAAGCCACTGGTTGCATTGGTCTTCGATCACACTCCAACGGTGAGTGAGAGAACCGATTGTGCGGTTAGCCGAAATCTCCACATGGCTACCATAATATTCCTCGATCCTTCTCCAATGTTTTCTTCATTTGATTGCCCGACCATGACATCAAGAGAGATGTTCATCCAAGCATCACACAAAGATTCATCTTCTTCCCTCTTGTAGTTGCACGACCTTTGAGCCCTCCTTATAATTGTTTAGGTCTCCATCTCCACAACCTCTTCAAACTCCTCCACCATTATCTCGACATTCCTTCTCATTTCTTGGCTATATGGCATGGACATGGCAATGTCGTTTAGCCCGGCGGTGTGGCTTGCATCCAATTGTGGCATGAACTTGAACGTCTCATCTAGCTCCATATACTCACTATGATATCCAAGGAACATCGTAACAATTCGTGGCATTCATTGTTCAATTGATCCAATGCAAAACAAATAGGGAAAAGGTAGGAAAAAACTTTGCGTGCATTTCATCGAGCAGGTCAACCTCAGTCTATGTCCCATTGGAATCCAGCTCCTCCACGGCCATCGAATGTGGAAGGGTTCCCGAGGATGAGGTGGACGCGGGGAGGCGAGTGGAACCTTCTTCTTCTTCACCGGTATCGCCATCTTGTCTACTGCCTTAGCCAGCGACCGGTGCTCCTGTTTGCCTGTGGTTGGGGCCAAGGGTGGAGGCCAGGCCACGGCGGGTCTTGCGGCGATGGGCACCGACGTCGAGGAGCTCCCCATGATGGGCTTCCTTTGGCGTTGTTGTTTTGGTGCTTGCGGCTTGGAATTGGTGCCCCACAGTGGGTCTTCGGCGCCGACGAGGATGGCCGGGGTATGGGGATATGGACTAGATGGGTCTTAATTCCTCAAATAAATAAAATACCCCATATTTAACTTTGGGAGCGGGCTATAGATACTCTTATATGTACATGACGTAACAAGTTTGAAAATTCTCTTAACTAAATCTATTTTTGGATACATGATTAGCACTTGACATAGTTGTGTTGGGCATACTTGTATGCGGGGAAACCTTTTCTTTCAGACTACAAGCAATTGTGCCGCTCACTCGATCTAATGTGGTCGTTTTCTTAGGAAGTTTCCAAAAGACGTAAACTTAAGCTCGAGTCCATGTCATCCACTCATGGCGAAAAGACTTGGCCACAGGAGATCCACGTTTGACTACGAGGATATGGGGTTTGATGTGTGATCGGCATACTCCCAAGACAAAACACCTACACCCTGTCCCTACCTGCGCTGTTACCACACTACAAGTCTACAATGTTCGTCGTCATTCACATGAAGAGAACATTACCGTTAATGGCGACATCAGAACCTACCAAAAACCTTTTTTCCTTCAATAAAAATATACTCCATATATGAAGCTTGTGGCTTTTACACAAAGCCACAGAGGATATGTCCTGTTTTCTCACTGTGTATATTACCTACCTAGTAAGCAAGTGAAATAGATTAGTTAATTGTGTGGCTGAGAAAATGAGCAGCAGTAATTGGACATGGACCGCTAGCTATATGCACATTCCAAGGGACGTGTGAGAACGTGCGAGCCACACGGGCTAGCTAGATTGAACATGTTATATGTGTGGTTGTAATTAGGTCAATGCGTGCACATCGCAGGTAAACATCGATCTTTTGCGCTAAGAATCGACTACAACATGTGCTCTCTGGAATTGGGAATGTAAGTCTATATGTATGCTTACTTTAATATGAAATATGCTCCGTATCCTACTTAAAATATGGTGGGAGAAAATTTTCATGGCAGCCGGCCTTTCCAGTGAAAACAGAGACCGGTTGTTCTCTCCGAAGATTTAGTGAGGAAGTGGGATGGAATGGGTCTCCCTATTATGAAAAAACTATTTAAAAGTTTCGATAAAATTTGAAAAAAAATCCACGGAAACTTATATGTGTTTGAATCTGTGAAATTTCGTTTGAAAATATTGCGATTTCTAGGCTGCACAGAAAAAAATCTGGCCCAACAAAAAAAAATACAGCCCATTTACAAATACATATCTGTCTTTTTTTGTGCATCATGTGTGAAAGTATAATGTTGTACATTTTTTGCACATGCGTTGTATACCGGCTATGTGTATTCAAAAAAAATCTTCTTTGCTCTGTGTAAAATGGCATTTTAATACCGACTCCGTGAAGCTGGGCCTCCATTGGTATTTTACGGAGGGTAGGAGGTGCTTTGTCACCAAAACCGGGGGGGGGGGGGGGAGTCTTTACATTTTCTCTTTCACTGTATGTTTACTTGGTATAGTCTCTCCTCGAATAAAGTATTATGATCGGCAGTGCAATAGTCGTTTCATATATGTAATAATTCTTTTTTTATTCTTCGGTAGTACATGTAATAATCCAAACAACAAAAACACTTAATCAATCAAGCGAAATATAATTCAATCAACACAAAACACTTAATGAAGCTAGGAAAAACCATAAGAAAAGCGTGTTTAGTAAACAATTAAACTTTATTAATCAAGTAAACATAATACTTGAGATAGATGAAGCATGAATAGAAAGACTATCATATAATCGGAAGTTACATGAAAGTCCACTGAAGTCATCATATGTCGTGTAAATCAGGCAAAAGAAATAAAATAAAATAAAATTTGAAGCCAATAAAAAAACAGTAAATAAAACCATATAATTTAGAAAAAAAACGGGAATCCCCCATATATGTTACTTGGAAAATGTCAATTCTGCTAAAATTTCCGAACATCTAATAAAACCGTTACAATTATCGATTTTGTTGTTCGTGAAATATTTTGTGGGTTTATTGATTTTTCAGTCTTTTGTTGAATATTTATGTTCATCGACAAGGTCAAGTTGGTTCCAAGGAGCGACGTCAGTGGCTCGTTCTGGCGGCAGTAGTAGTAGTTCGGTGGTTTTAGAATCTCGATGTAATTTTTATTGTTTGGGATGTTTTGTACTTTTGTTGAACTTTTATAATAGATCTGATCATTTTCGCAACAAAAAAGAATATTTAGGTTTGGATATAAAGTCGCATGGTTGAATATTTATGGTTATAAACAGTGGCGGATCCAGGAATCGAACTTAGCTGGGGTGAAACATTGAAGGTGTAATTTTTTTTATTGACTAATGCAAGTCCGCTGACCAAAATCTCATAAAATTCAAATATGAAGCTAGATGCACTCGAAAATTAACATAACTAATTATTCGGAATAGTTCAAGATTCTCGGCAACTAGGTGATGTAACCACCAAAAATCACAAAATATAACACAAATGTCACAAAGAACTACTAACATGGACTCCTACTGCTTGAATATTCATTCAATGGCCCAAAAGTGTCCAACTCCATGACTAACAGATACCTACAAGTCGTGAACAAGCTGCATGTCAATATATCTCTTAGAACAAGTAAGCAAATAGTTTGAAACAATAGATAACAAAAGTATTTACCCTAAGTCGTAAGTATACGAGGAGGGTTTGGTAGATGGCCTCTACGATCTCTCAAGCTATGAAAATGTTCTATAATCTCCTTGTCATCAATTCTAGCAAATATATCTCGCTCAACTTAGCATATCATCATATTATCCAACCAATCGTCAGATTTCCTATTTCTCAAATCTGTCTTTATGGTATCCATGGTTGAGAAAACTCTTTCAACAGATGTCGTTGCTCCTGACAAAGTTAAAGCAAGTTCAATCCGCCGGTAAACCAAACGAAATTGTAAATTTTCCTTAGTATCAACCAACTTGAGAGCAAGATTAGCGAGTCTGTCACAACGGCAAAATACATGAGACCTTTTCATCATAACAATGTATATCTTGAGCTGACCATCCAAATGATATATATTGTTCTTCCGAATCAAAAACGACTGAGTACATAGATGCAATCTCAAGTAGGTTCTCATGATTAAATTTGCTAAATGAATCTCTAGGACCTAGACTAGCGATGCATATCAATAACCTTGTTGAAGTTTCACTGAACTGGTTATTCATCTCAGCTATGTTTCTATCAAGCACCTCATTGAATATTTCAATCTTGTAGTGATGGAAGCAACTAAGCATTTTGCGGGAACTCCTTGGGTAACCCCTTGCTGGAATAGTCTCATCCATACTAGGCACTGGCTTTTCCCTTTTAATACAAAAGGAAATGTCAGCCTGCAAAAGTACCTCTCATCTGTCATCCCTCGGCTACTGCAGTAAACTTTTCACAGAAACAATCATGTTCATTGCACTTACTATCTTCTGATCCTTTTGTTGCAATGCTTGTGACAAGCCATTAGTCAAACCAAGCACTTTAAGCATCAAATGTTAGATGAGAACAAATTCAAAGACCTCCATAGATTTCATCAAACCTGATGTGTTGCCTCTATCATCCGCATCCCCCCTTCATGAGAAATAGCATGTAGCACTTGAATCACCGAATCCCACATTTGATGGAACTGAATCAATGTCCTATAGTCAGGTCCCCTTCGCGTATCACCAGGTCTTGCTAAGGTTGTCTCTTGATGCTTGCCTTTTCCTTTAAGAATCTCCCCATTTTCTAATTGCCAGACAATCTTGTCATGATGCTTCTGTAGTAATGCATCTTTTCTTTTACAAGAAGCATTGGCATACAAATCAAAGCATTGTGAAGTACAAGTCAGCAAGAGATCATTGTAAAATACAAGTCATTATTTGTTCAATATTCAATGAGTTATAAAATATACTAACCATGGTTGCAATCATATTTGCACATCCAAAGAAATCACTAACAACAAGGATACCCTTCACAACAGCCACAACCACTAACTAAAGTTGATGGGCAAAACAATGAACATAAAACG
The DNA here is from genome assembly GCA_032464435.1 of Aegilops umbellulata. Taxonomy (NCBI): domain Eukaryota; kingdom Viridiplantae; phylum Streptophyta; class Magnoliopsida; order Poales; family Poaceae; genus Aegilops; species Aegilops umbellulata. The sequence continues at coordinate 363,181,335 of CP136054.1, read as the reverse complement.
AATGAGGATTTTCATCTAACACCAGTTTTTAAGCCATTTAGATGAAAAATTAGGAATCCCCCATAAATGTTACTTGAAAATGTCAATTCCACTAAAAATTACGAACATCTGATAAAACCGCAATTTTTTTGTTCGTAAATTATTTTGTGAGTTTATTGAGTTTCCAGTCTTTTGTTGAGTATTTATGTTCATTGACAAGGTCAAGTCGGCTCCGATGCGGAGCCGCGACAACGTCTCGTTCTCAGAATTTTGACGTGATCTTTATTATGTTTGAGACGTACTTTTGACAAACCTTTATAATACATCCGATTCTTTTTGCAATAAAATATATGTATGTTTGGATATAGAGTCGCATGGTTGAATATTTAGGAAAATGTTATTTTCCAACCGGCGGATTTTCTGGCTGTTTAAACCGCTCGGGACGCACGACACGTGTCCGGCCCCATGCACCGCTTCCTTCCCTTATCTCCCTGAAGTCGCTCGTTCTCTGTTCGTCTTGCTCCCCCGCTCGTCATCTGTCCGTCTTCCTCTCCCAATCCCAATCCCTTGAACTCTCTCTCTCTCTCTCTCTCTCTCTCTCTCTCTCTCTCCACCACCCTCTCCTCCATCTCACCTTCTTCTCCAACGCCTCCCATGTCACCGCCACTACCCATGTACCCCTCCTATCCCCCCCCACCCGCTACAATCCATGGGGGTCTCCGCCATTGATGCAAGCAGAGTAGAGCTGCACAACACACCGAGCTCCGCCGTGGCAGTACCAGTGCTTCGGCGCGTCCGGTGTTGCCCTGCGGTTGCCGTTGCAAGCACGTTAGATGCAACGTCGCCGGTGCTGCCGGGAGGGGTGCTGCAACCGATGGATCTAGTCGGCGGTGGGGGATGCTTCCAATGCAGCGCGTGTGTTGTTGCTTCCTCGCAGATCTCGGCGGGCGGCGGAGCTGCAGTACACCACGCCGGTGGGTGGCGGAGCTGCTGTTGCGACGGGGCATCTCTCCTCAACTCTGGCTGCAGTGGAGCTTCATCACGCCGCATGTGCTGCCATGAATGTCGGTCATACGTTGCATTGGAGCTTCACTGGAGCCGACGGTGCTGCATTGGAGCTCTGCCGGAGTTGCATTGGAGCTTCGCCGGACACGTCAGGGGCTATAGTGGAGCTCGTCTGGAGTTACAATGGAGCTTCGCCGGAGCATCGGTGCTGCGTTGGAGCTCCGCCGGGGCTGCAATGGAGCTCGCTGGACGTCGTCGGTGTTGCGTTGGAGAACCGCGCGGGGCTACAATGGCGCTGTGAAGCTGTCGCGATGCGTTGATGTCGTGACGTTGTTGCGATCCAACGGCCCCAGGACGCAGATCTGACTTTTCTAATCATCCGGCTGATTCGTATCAGCGGCCGAATATTTATGGTTCCAACTTACAAATAAAAAAGGCACACAACTCAATAAATAAAATAAAATAAAGGCACATGAAGCACGGGCCGTTACATGCTGCATGCATGTAGAGTACAGGTGTAGAGACACTGTGGTGCACTAGAGGATTATAATGGGGATCGACGACGAAACTGCGACGCGAGTGGCTGCGCGTCCTCCGTCCGTTAACGTCGAGGCCAGCGACTCCACGGCCAGCTAATCCCGGGAGCGCGGCGATCCCGTGTGTGGCGAGCAGCGCATGAGAGCTACATGGCGATTTGCCCGGCCGGCCGACCCGGCTCCTTTGCTCCCCGACGGAGACGACGGCCGATGGCGTGGTCGATCGATCGTGTGTGCGTACGCCGGTACGCGGCGGACAGCGACGAGCAGAGGCGGACCTGTGTGGTCGCAGGTGAGCGCGCGCGGTTGTAAAGGGGAGGGAGACGCGATGCGAGGAAGGGGAGGGGGAGGGGAGGATTCGCGGGCGGCGCCGGCGCGTGGGGCGGCCGGAAGGTTGATCGATCAGTTTAGTAAGTGGTTCATGACGACGGTGCTCCTATACATATGCATGTACTCACATCAGTATGCATATGCATCCAAGATTCCCGGTGTATACGCGGATACGATTCTTGGACATATGCCATAGTCAGTTGCGGTTCCTCTGCGTATGATGTGGTTCATCTTTGATGGAATGATGGAAAGGCGCTCGCCTCTTCGACGATGCTAATGTCGTGGAAAGTTCGGAACTTCTGAACGAGCGCAGCGCCAGGGTTATTGTCAAGACTAAAGGGGGGGAAGCTCCATTATGGGCGGCCGCAGGAGCAAAACATCTGTCTAGTTCAATGCCAGAAGACTAGTCCTGCCTTTCACCACTTTGTGGTTCATCATATTCTAAACTTCTAATGAAAATGACAAATCTTTTGGCTCGTTTTAAAGTAAAATAAAATATGCCGTGGATTATTTCTTTGAGCGGTGTACGATGTTGTTCTTGATGGCATGCCATGTCGTGCTTCTGTACAGTGGCTTTGCTGACGTCACGCCTCTGGTCTGATCAGGATTACAAGTACGTACCGTAATGCTAGAAATCAATTACCTGGCGCTGCTGTCCCGCGCGCGCCGGGGTCGGCTTTGGCAAACGCGACCGGCCGATGCGGTGCATGTGACTTGCAGGTGCGCGCGCGCGCGTGCGTACGGCGCGACGTCGATGCCTCCCTCCACCCGCACCACTCGCTGCCGCTGCCACCCAAAGCCGCGATGCTCTCCTGGTCGCCCACCGGAAGCGATCAGCGATCACATCGCGCGCGGGCGCGCCGACACGATCAGTCCTTCGATTGATTCCGCCCCCCTCGGGTTCTAGATGTGTGGTTTGCATGCATGCTGCGTAGGTGATCAACGTGCGTCCGGCCAGCTAGCATGCCCCCGCTGTGTGGCATAGAGTGCCTCGTTCTGTTCGGCGCTCCACCATTCGATCCAGCAACTGACGACGTGACAACGGAAGGAAACATCGTCGTACTTCTCCACATATGCAAAGCTGCTGGCTGCCGCACCAGTTGCAAGCACGCCCTTCCGGCGACCGCGGAGAGACATTCACGTGGGTAACTTGGCTGATACCACCTCTCTATTCTTCTTTTTCTTGGGTTTTGGAAAGGCCGTTCCGGCCCACACGAGCATGGCAAGGTCCGTCACAACTCCATTGCCACACTTGAGACTCACTCAGGATACTGTTCCTCGTTATTACTGATATTGATGCTACACAAAAAAGAAGCACGCACCATCAATTTTCCAAGTTCCCCTCATAAGGGCATCTCTAAAGCGGACCCTAAATTGCCCGCAAACATCTGGGCCGAACTGTTGTACGCAGTTTGTCATTCAATGCCGTCCTCCGTCGGTTCACGGAGTCCTCCTAGGGAACTCCTATGTGACGCATTCTGCGTCAACTAGGTGCGGCTTCGCACAGGAGCAGCTGACTGGCGGGCTTTGTGGGCCGCGAGGCGCGCGTTTCCCTGGTTTTGAACTGTTTCTACCGCTTCGTTGATTCTGCTTCGCGAAGCTGTTCCACTGATTGTTGTCCCTGCTGTTTTCCACTGTTTCTTCTATTTTCCTTGTATAAACTAAACAATGGTACAGTTTCAACTATTTCCCAAAGAAACATGAAAGACGAAAACCTTGAATTTACTAAACAATGGTTGTAGGTTCCGTTTTTATGAAACCAGGTGTTGTTCCTATTGATTCAACTAGTTTTTAATTATAAAAAAAACATGAAATTTCATTTTACATTTATTACAAAGTGGTACTTCTAAAACTGTCATAAAAGTGGTAAGCTTACATCTTGATGAAATTGAGTGATGATAGTATCACCAAGGCGTCATGAAAGACAAAAAAATGTACATGTCTTACTGCTCGTTTTCATAACTGTTTCAGCTGTTTTCGGACATTGTTTACAGTTGAAGGTCTTGGAAGAAACTATCACTAGATCAGCAAGAGAGAAAAAATATAGCTCTATCGGTAAGGAAACATTTTTCCCATGAAAGTATTCCTTTGAGTTGAATCTTGCAGTGCACTTCCCTTGAAGGTGACAGCATTAATGAGACCCTTGAGAATAGAAAGAAGAATTAGAAGAAACATATACACGATTAGAAGAAATTAATTCCACTGTTCGGTATGAAAGAACAGGCTCTAAGAAAATAACATCTCTTTTGTTTCCATAGGAGAGAAAAAAATAGAGAACTTACATGTCTCTGCAGGAAAGAAGTTACTAACGGCAGCTGAATTTCATTGTCCTTGCATGTTACAAACTCAAAAAGAAATTTCTGACGTAGAGCATGTAAATCATCCTATAGTATTTTAACATGTGAACAAATTTTTGGAATATTTTTTGACATAGAGCTTGTAAATTTCATTGTTCACATATTTTTTGGAATGTGTGATCAAATTTCGGAAACAGGAACAATTTTTTGAATTAGTAAAAAAAACATGTGGACAATTTTTTGAATTTGTAAACAAATTTGGAAACATGAACATTTTTTGAACATGTGAACAAATTTTATGAAAACCGAAAAGTTTGAATTTCCCAAACATTTTTCGGAAATTGAACATTTTTGGAGTTTGTGAACATTTTTATGAAGCATGAACGATTTTTGAATCTTGAGAACAAATTTGGAAGCGCGGATTATTTTTTGAAGCACGAACATTTTTTGAACCTTGAGAACAAATTTTGAAACGAAGAACAATTTTGAAAAATCCTGAAGAAATTTGGAAGCATGAACAATTTTGTAAAGCACAAACATTTTTTGTTTCTTGAGAACATATTTTAAAATAGAGAACAATTTTGAAAAATTCCAAACAAATTTGGAAGGGCGAACATTTTTGAAAACGCTATTTTTGAGAAAAAAACATGAAGGTTGTATGAAACAGCGAACACTTTTAGAAATTGAGAACAAAATTTGTAAAAACTCAACAATTCGAAAAATCCAAACAATTTTTGGAAATGGGAACATTTTTATAAAGTCTCCCAAAACCCGAACATTTTTCAAATTCGAAAACAAATTTTGGATACTTGAACATTTTTTAAAACTTGGAACATTTTTTGAAACTCCCAAAAAAACTTGAACACATGAACAGTTTTTAAAACTTGCGTACATTTTTTCGAAACTCCCGAACAAAAATTGAAGCATGAACAGTTTTTGCAATTTGCGAACAATTTTTTAAATGGAAACATTTATGGAAACTCACAGCAAAATTTGAAAACATGAATATTTTTTTAATTTGGTGAACAAATTTTGAAATTGGATTATTTTTTGAAACTCCCAAACATAACTTGAAACATGAACAAAAAGAAAATAAAAAGAAAAGAAAAAGGAATTGAAAGATGAAATAAAGAAACAGAAAAACAAAGAAAGAAAAAGAAAAGAAAGAAAAAACTATAAAGAAAAAGCAAACAGAAAAAACCAGTGAAAACCCGGTTCAAGAACCTTCCAGAAGGTTCCCAAAACCGTTCAGGAACCCTCCAGAAGGTTCCCAAAACCGGGACGCTGTAGCGCCTGTGCTATCTCGTGACTGGGCCGGCCTATCTTGATCGCTGCTCGCTTCTCTGTGCGAAGCCTCGACAACTGGACGCAGCGAGCGTCCAATAGGGTTTTCCGTCCTCCTAATCGGCGTTTCCGCCGCCCGTTCACGGAACTGGCGCTCATGAAGCTATGTACACGGGCCGCCCAGCGTGATGGGCGCTCGCCACTTCCTTTGCTCGCTCGGCTCGTAGCTTGGTTCCTTCGGTCGCTTATGACTTAATTCGCTCATCAACGGTTTCCGGTCAACCATTGATTGTTTGACTGTTGACTTCTAAAAAAACACAGATTTGGAAAAGGCAGATCTAGAAAAAGGCTCATCAACGGTTTCCGGTCAACCATTAATGTTCCCAACGTGACTGTTGACTTAATTGGCTCATCAACGGAAAAGGCAGATCTAGAAAAAACCACAAACTTGAAAATAACTCATGAATTTGAAAAAAAAACATGATTTAAAAAAATGTGGGTTTGAAAAAAGTTTGTGGATTGGAAAAATGTCACAGATTTGAAAAAGGTTCATGAAACCGAGAAAAGTTCATCAATTTGAAAAAAGCTCATGGGTTTAAAAAGTTGGAGGATTTGAGAAAGGTTCGTGATTTTTCTAAAAAAAATGCAGATTTGGAAACGTTCACGAATTTGAAGAAAGTTCACGAGTTCAAAAATAGTTTACGGATTTAAGAAAAGTTCACAAAACTGAAAAATGCTTGTGTTTGTAAATTGTTCATGAATTTTAAAAATGCTCATGAGTTTAATAAAATTTTATGAATTTGAAAATGTTCAAAAAATTAAAAAGGATAAAATTGAACAGAAACCAGTAAAAAACTAAACATGCAAATCGTAGGGAAAAAACCCGAACCGAAGCTAGCTGTGACGTTACATGGGTCGGCCCAATGTGATACCAGCAATGAGCTAAACCCTCCTAAAAAAGCAATGAACTAAACGGCTCATTAAGCGCCGAATAGGATCGCACTGGCCCGCACGTTCGTTTTCCTTGTAAACTGGAAGCAAATTTAGGGAGGGGAGCTTTGCGGGAGTCCGAACCTCCGCCATGTAGCACTCCAACACCCCTGCCCACCCAAACCACACTTGGACCCCATATCTCCATCCCTTCCCCCATTCTCTGCATCCGCTTCCTCCCTGGCCGACGCCGACGCTGTACCACCCCGGCCATTCATAAGCCCTTGCCAGACCTATATGGCCTCCTTCGCTACGCCAATGTTCCACACCTGTTGTTCGTCCTCCATGTAGGTACCATTCACCCCTGGGATGTCGTCCGTGGGGTCATCACGCGCGACAAGTGTTTGGTGAAATGTCCGTGCTAATTTTTTGATAATTTTCTCCCCTCTTTGAAGCAATGGATTCGGACATGGAGTACATCTACGAAAATTATGGTGAGTCGTTTGACGACTCATCCGATGAGGAGGATTATGCAGATGAAACGATGATGATGCAGACGCAAAGCCTGCGAAAGAGCATGTTTCCAATTTCAAGAGGTTGATCAAGGGTCATCGAGTGCTGAATCGGAACAGGGCACGAGGGCATTTGACATTGATGGACGACTTTGCCCCCAATGCCCTATTCATGGACAATTTTTGCCGACGCTTTCGGGTTCGAAAAAATTTGGTCGGTCGCCTCTACAATGGCGTCAGGGTCTATGAAGACTACTTCATATTGAAGTAGGATGTCGTATGAAGAATTGGATTCCCTGGTTACCATGAGTGCATGTCTGCGTTGCGGATGCTTGCCTATGGCACGACCGCAGATTCGTGGGACGAATACCTCTGGATATCTGAGAGCAAATGTGGAGACGCCATGGTGAGGTTTACTATGGTGGTCGAGATGTTTGTACCTACCTAAGAGAACCAACTGTCGCATACACCACAAGGCTGATGGCAATGCCCGAAATAAGAGGGTGGCTAGCTATGCTCGGATCTCTTGATTGCATGCACTTGAGATGAAAGAATTATCCAAAAGCTCTACAAGGACAATATCAGGGCCATGTAAAGAAGTCCACCATCATTCTTTGGCATGCCCAGGTCTCACAGTGACATCAGGATGCCACAACTGTCTCCATTGTTTGGTAGGTTGACTGAAGGACAAGCTCCTCCGTGCAACTATAATGTCAATGTACATGACTACAACATGAGCAACTATCTGGTTGACGGTATCTATTCTTGATCTTCATGAAGAACATCTCTAAACATGTTAGTAAGAAAAAAGCTCACTTTGCCCCAAGACAAGGAGGTAGAAATGATGTGGAGAAGGCATTTGAAAGCCCGTTTTGCATTTGTTCGTGGACCTGCTAAACAATGGGATCCGAAGACCTTATGGGAGGTGATGACATGTTGTATGATAATACACAACGTGATCATGGTGGATGAGGATGAAGATGTTGCTGGAGAATTTGAGAACATGTTTGATCCTATCCAACTTCCAATCAGAATCTGGCCACGCTTGATGAGTTTGTCCAAAATGCATAACACATTCGATATCGAACAGCTCATGAGCATCCGTGGATAGTTAAAGGGGACAATTAGAACATATGTATGAGTTGAATTCAAGTTTAAACCATTTTATTTTGAAACTTAGTTCGATTGTAATATTTACAATTCAACTACCGTGGCATTTATTTTTCACTCCGAACCTTCTCAAAGATTTGATATGCTACTATATTATTTTGAGCGTCACGGATTTAAGAAAGAAACAACTCAAGTTTGAAATATTTTATTTTAAAACTTAGTTGGATTGTAATATTTACAATTGACCTATTGTGGCATTTTAATATCTAAACTCCTAATTTTTTTGATAAAATATATTATTTTCACTGACGCGGACTTAAAGGAAAAAACAAATGCGGACTTTTAGGGCATGTTCAGCATACAGGAATTTCGAAGGTACCTTCCGTAGGAATTTTTGCGTGTAGTCCGTTCGGTGGGAAGAAATCTCGTTGTGGTGTTCCACCGAAAGTCACGATAACATGTACTTTTTACAAGAATTCAAAACTCCAGTAGAACCTCATGTTCCGGCTGAGGCTAAGCACAAAGCTAGGGCAGTCTAGCCGTCTAGCCGAATAATAAAATAATGCTGCTTAGAAGGTTGGGAGAGGTCCCGTAGTCCCGTCGCCCTTGAACAATAAAAAGATTTTAGAACGACTAATCAGCAATGAGTGCCCATCCTGCAAACCGAACAGTCCATAGGTTTCTTGTTCACATACTACTTTATTCCTGTGCAGTTATTCTTCCCTTTGTTTTTAGGAAATGTTAACGCCCACACGTGTGGACGTTTGCACATCACCCACACGCCTCCATCACCACTCATTTTGCCACGTATGAATAGATGACATCAGCAGAATTTTTTTTGGTTTTCGGCTTAAAAATGTTGTATTTCCTAAATAAAAACTGAACTAAAAATCCGTTTTCACCATTAAATCCGTCTCGACGAGATCTTCAAAACTAGACCCCATGTTGATATGTTTCGACGAATTTTTTTTTTGCCAGAAGTTGCCATGATGTTTACACTGCATTTGCCATAGGGCTTAAACTAAAGTTGCCATGTGGCAATTTTAGTTTGTAGATCATGGCAATTTTAGTATTTTGATGATGGCAACTCCAGTACTTTGACCATGAAAATTATTTTTTGTATGAACCATGGCAATTTTACGTGCATGTATCATGGCAATTTTAGTTTATGGTTCATGGCAAGTCTAGTTTCTTAATTCTCCGTTTTATAAATGTCAAAATTTACTTTTAAATGTAGAAGAAAATAGCTGAAACATATCATGACAACTTCAGTGTAAACATCATGGCAATTCATATGCAATAGACATGGCAACTTTTAATCCAAAAAGAAATTCATCAAAACATATCAACATGGGATCTAGTTTCGAAGATCTCATCGCGAGGGATTTAATGATGAAAACAGATTTTCAATCGGATTTTTCGTTTAAGAGATAAAATATTTTAAAAACTGAAAATCCAAAAAGATTCCTACATGCATGCATGCGATGACGTGGCAATCTGTTTACATTAGAGACGTGTGGTGCGTCTTTCTTCCTGCCACACGTGTGACAGTTAGCATGACCCTTGTTTTTGCTACCTCTATACCGAACGGAGCCTTAGGGGACATGGTTGGAGGACCAGCTTCCGTATCTATGTCCACCGACAAACAATGTGTCCGTCTTGGGGGTCGGCATTTGAGATGCCCTAAACAAACAGACTTTCAGGTTCCGAACCACCCAGTACGAGGGCATGACTGAAGACCGGGCTGATCTAATCTGAACGCAAACGAATCACAAATGTCATGTCAGTGCAGGGATTTTACTATCCTTCAGTTTTTCAACATAATTCCGATTTGTTGACGAAGAATCACAAATGTCATCAGTGCGGCGCTGCACCGTAAGAGGACAAATCAGCACAATCTTCCTGCAGAGCATCAGAGTTTACAATTGAAAGTTCATTTCCAGACGAACCAACACACACGGACACAATGTACAGATCCTTCCGAAGAGCAGCAATTATTCGGCGACAATGACCAGCCTGCCTTCTTGGGAGTTTCAGCTTTTCTGCAACACCAACAAACAGTCAGCTATCTGACCATCTCTCTCAGTCTACAAACAACATACGTTATACAGCTTTGAGATAAATGCGTTCTCTCTCAGTCTACAAACAACTGATGTAGCTATACAGTTTAGAAGATATAAATGTATGGCTACTCGAGTGAGTTCTGATGTCTGAACAAGCATGGGGGGATTCTTCATTGTACCATATTCAGTGTGCGTGTCATGTGAAAAGATGAGATTTTGCTGTTGGCATACCTTCAATGGGCGACTTATGTGCTTGTACTGCCCAGATCGAAGTCCATAGTGTAATCATACTCAATGGTGGGTATGACAGAAGCCATGAATTTCAGAAATATGAAAAGGTACCTATTCAGGAGAGGAGACATGGATAATGGATTAGATACCGGTCAAGAAGAGCGCTCTGCCTTTTACCATGGATGGAAGCAATAACCAAACGGTATATGCATATACAGAACATTACTTGTCAACTTCTGGTGCACCTCCTTGAGACACTATAACATCAATGATCTTTTTCATCACAGCAGCGTGCTTGCAAGGATGCACTGAAGCGTGCTGTCCCACTAACAAGTGAGGGTGGTCTTCGATAGTCACCTGTATCCACAAATGAAAACTGATGGTTTAGGCACCACCACAATGCCAATTGTAGGAAAAGGGAGCGGGCATGGAAATGCTGGATAAACTATGCGAGCAAGAGACAGCCATTTGAAGGCTATTCAACAAAAATTTAACCACAAACCTACTATTAAGGAAACTCTTACACTGAAGACGCCTTCATTGGCTTATCATGATTCACAAAAGGCCTACTACTGAACCATATAAACACAGCTTGAATAACAGGATGGAGATAACACAACATGCATGAAACAGAACCGCAAAACCTAATATCTGGACTCTAAAGCCGAAATATTGAAAGATAGCAAAAAATCTGGAACACTATACCATGGAAGAATTACAAATGAATAATTGCCGAGTATTTTCTAAAGCGCGCTTTCTGCTTCTTTGGGTTAATATGCAGAGTTTTATATGACACTGGAGGCTATGTACTACTCCCTCCGTTCCATATTACTCGTCGCTGATTTAGTACCAACTTTGTACTAAATCAGCGACGAGTAATATGGAACGGAGGGAGTACCTCTGTAAAGAAATATAAGAATGGCTATTAATATGTGATTTATTTTGGGTTAATATGCACAATCTTATATTTCTTTACAGAGGGAGTAGAAATTATAAGCATGGCTATTAAGGAAGTCACGGATGCCGACTTACTGATGTGGAATAAATTAGCTATCTGCGTATTTCACTTGACATGTCGGAAAATCGAGGTAAATATGGCATGCCAGAAAACCGAGGTAAATAAAACAAGATAGCTAGAAATTTACCGTTTTGTGTGCATGGTCTTGACTGATATCTTGAAACACAAGTTCAGGCTTTAATGGCATTCTTGCCTACAATGGCAAACAAATAAAGCACATCAAGTTTAGCTGCAGCAAGCAAGACAACAATAACTACATGTAAAATGCAGTCCCTGTGTGCACAAATACTTTACCTCATCATAGCCTGTAAGCCAGACACGTGGAGTTTGGTAGTACTTGTCATATCTGCAGTAAAAGAACTACTTACATACTTTTCCAATAAAAGCGTGAAACACACAATAATGATACGACAAAGCAAACAGAACTAAGTGGGCGATCTAGTTAAGCAATGAACTATGGTAATACTTCAACACAGCAGCATTTAGTTACTTCTTAAAAAAATCTTGGAAAATATATGGCAAATCGGATGTGTATCACGTGAACCATAACTCGCTGTGCTCCAAGCAGGCCGGCTTTAGAAGAACACATTAAATTTCCACTTATGCATAGTTGTAGCTATGACTGGTACAGAACTACACACCAATCAAACAACTAGGCACTGTCACTAACCAATTTATACGGAAGAGTTAAATCAAAATACACAGCTAAGATAAAGGAGCTTACGTGATGCTGACATCATATGTTCTGGTGAGAAGAATGTTGTCATCATCAGGCTCTTCTGCGACAAAATATGAAGGCTGAGGGGTAGCCTGAAATGAGATGAGAAAGGCAAAACAAGAATCGTTAACAGTTCTGAACTTTGTCAGCCTTGCTTATAGCATATCAATGATAGGTTCATGGCCTCACTGTGGAATGATCTCCTGTGTCTTCATAGGTGTCCATATCAGGTATATCCTCCTCGTCAGCTGGCTTTTCACCAGCACCAAAGTAGGAGGGGATAGATTTGATCTCTTCGACTTTCCCTATGTCCAATGTATCCATAGACGGTATGTCTTCCTCCTCTTTTGACTCTGATGCTAAACATTACCAACAGAAGAAACAAAAAAGAGTTCAGCCCACACAATCCGCAGTGTAAAACAAAGCAGCATTGACACCGAGAAATCAACCTTGCAGCCCATGTGTTGCGAGCCAGCCTTCGCCATCCTCATCGTCATCGAGAACAACCTCAGCTCCCGTTGCATCATACTCTTCCTCGACCGCCACAGCTCGTCTTAGGCAGGGCACTGCCAACAGAACCAAATTTAGGAGTCCACTTGTAATAAGAACAATGTAATGAGCAACCAACCCAGCTTTTCTGAAGCCACAACCGTTCTACTAACTACATCGCTATCTATCTTTTTCATTCATCAGCCAATTATGTTCGACTAGCAGTACAGAAATATGCCTAGACAAACATGCCTCCTACACTTGTAACTACCCATCGATACATGGGGATAACAACGAATTCTATCCTCCAGCGCAGCATCCACCAAATTGAACGAAATACTAGACAGGAAGTATGGATCACATCTTGACGCAAATTCAATTCGACAGCAGCATACCGTTCCTGGTGACGAGGAACTGCTTATCGGAGGGTAGATACGGCTTCCTCTTGCTCGGATCGCCCGCCTCCCTGCACAACACAGACACCCACCAAACGATCAGATCAATCAGACGCCCCACCCCCCAAATCCCTGAACCGCGGAGGCGAGGGGACGCACCAGGACCAGGTGGGGCACTTGGACACGAGGTTGTCGCCGGCGAGGATGAACTCGGGGACGGAGAGGACGCCCTTCTCGAGGAACGCCGAGACGGTGCGCGGGCCCGTGACCCGCTCCACCGTCCCCTTGTAGAGCTCGTAGACCTTCTGCTTCATCTGCATCGTCTCGGCCTCGCCTCTCCTGGTTGCTTCCTGTCGACGGAGACGAAGGGGGAAGCGTGGGAGAGAGGAGGAGGAGGAGGAGTTTCGTTTGCCTCCAGCAGAAGGCACCGGCGAGAAGGAGGAGCAGGGCACAGCCGTCTCTGCTGTTTTCTAGTAGTACGCCACCGGAGTTCTTTTAGAGGAGGAGTACGCTACCGGAGTTGGAACACGCACGATGTAGGAGTTGGAGCCAGGAATGTGGTGGTTGCCTTGTTGGGCGGGTCAAGCTCGAGCCAGCCCCTAGTTTATAGGCCCTGGCCCAGATCCGACGTAGGTCTGGGCTGGATACACTGGCCAAACAGGCCGTGCTAACTGGGCCGGCCCGGTAGGACGCAGGAACGGCACGACACGGCCCTGGCTAAACGGGCCAGGCCCGGCACGCGGCATGCCATGGGCCATGCCTGGGCCTGGAGGCTGGGCACGCGGGCCGACATGGCACGACCCGTTTATTTTTTTTGAAATATATAAATATACATGTCCTATATAAATACCTAATATCCTAATATGTTCAATACTTTTGTAGTGCATGCATATTTTTGTAGCGTTTTGCTGTCTTTTTAGCTTTGTCAGATCGGTTTGTACGTGGCTTATATTATGATCCTTATGATATAAATGAGACACATATTACCATGCAAAAAAGTATTTTTTTTATCTTTTTGTAATACTTTACCGTATTTTTTACTTTTTTGGGCCTTTTCACCTGTTTTTTCGCGTATTTCGCGAAAAAAATCAAACCAACACAGGCCGACGTGCCTAAGCGAGCCACGGGCCGACCCACTTATATACCATGTCGTGCTTAGGCTCCTGCCTGCAGCACGTGGGCCGGCACGACACGGCTCGGCTATTAATCGTGCCCTGGAAGGCCGTGCCGTGCCATGCACATTTACGGTGGGCCGGGCCGGCCCGTTTGGCCAGCTCTGACTGGATCGTGGTTTGAGTTTTTTAGAAACACTTATATAACTTATAGTCATGACAATTACATGTACGTTGATTTGGATCCTAAGATTCAAGAAAATACAAAGTAACTCCTATGACTAGAATTAGAACAAAATCTCTTATAAACACCTTCTTCGCGGTATCAACCTCTGCTCAAAGAAATACTCTAAAAACTTTAGTAAAGAGTCTGCAATTGACTGGAGCACGATGTTGCTATTCTTTCACCCGCACAAACATCACCAATAATGATTTTGAAAGCGTCTTGAGTCGCCCATCTAAAAAAGATAGGAAGCCTTAACCGATGAACGTATTTGGTCCAGGGATGATCCCCTAGAAATGCATGCCGTCGAATCACTATATCTTCATCATTGTGTCAATGAAAGATTTCACCTCCATAAAGAATCAAACCAACAGAAAAGCTTACACATCAACATAAACTCATCGAATCTGCGGGGACATAAAACTCGCTAATCTCATGGCACCGTCAAAAGAACAAGAGGAAACTTATTCTCACACAACTCTGATGAGCACTGCACTTTGACGAAGAACATAAAGGTCTTGAAAATCCGAGGTCCCCCGCATATCAGCGCCAAGATGGCAGCTGGAGGCGATAAATTTTTCAGATGGCGGCGGCGGCGACGGAACGTGGAAAACCCTCGATCGATTTTTTTTGGGGTCAAGGTTTGAGTTGGATCGGGCTAGGGCTGTGCGCAAGGTATAAACTTGGGCTGGGCCACAGGCCTCGACATAAGAGCCTGGCCAGGAGCCCAGCCCAATTCAAGACCACAGCGTCCTTTTCAAGCCAACACGCAGCTTGCCGTTGCCGTCCCACAAACCCAACACCTAGCCACATCATCATTGCATTACTCGACCCAAGACCTCGACCCGCAACCATACCCACCAACAGGCGGACACCGTGCATTCTCTGGACCCACAGGTCAGCGAGGTGGTCTATTTCACCCTGACGCAAAACGGTCGGGGCGAGGGAAGAGAGCGTGGAGGAAACGCTTTGCCGAGGGCGCCATCTCCGAAAACTTCGAAAGCTCCATTCCATTCCGGTTCCGGTTCAAATCCCCTCGTGCTCCCCAACGCGCCTCGCCTCGCCCCCCAAAATTCCCCACCTTAAACCCTACCGCGTGCCCCCCCCTCCGCGCGGCGGTGACATGCCGCCGGCGACCGACTCCGCGGCCGGCCTCGCGGCGGCCGTCCTCGCCGCGTCCACGCCGCAGGCCGCGGCGGAGGCCGTCTCGTCGGTCGCGGACTTCCTCCGCCGCCACCACTCCGGCGCGGACCAGCCGCGAGCCTTCTTCGCCGACGCGCTCCCGGCGCTGCTCTTCCGCCTGTTCGTCTCCAGCTCCCCCGCCTCGCCGTGCTTCCTCGACCTCGCCGCTGGCGACGCCGCCCTCGCCGACCTCATCGCGTCGCTCCTCGCCCCCTCCGGGCCGCTCCTCGTCGCCATCTCCGCCGCGGATCGCCACTCCCTCGCTCGCTTCACGTTCCCGCGCGAGCGGCTTCCCGATTGGCTCGGTTTCGCGCTGTCGTCCACCGCGGCCTCCTCCGATAAGGTGATCTCGCCGCTCCTTGCCGGCCGCGTCGGCTCCAAGCTTCATCTCTCGGTGTTCGAGTACTACCTTTTCTGGTTCGCGTACTACCCCATCTCCGCCGCCACGGCCAAGGCAACCGCCAGCGCCTCGAAACCATCGACCTCCACTTCGAAACCCTCGCTTAAGCCACGCGTTCTCCTCGAGAGTTTGGTGTCCACCCTCGCATCCACGGCCGGCCGCAATCCGGATCGGAAGCCCGATAGATCGCTATACCTGAAGCTTCTGTACGCCTACCTTAAGGAGTTCGTGCCCAGCGACTGCGTCCCGCCCCGCGGTGGTTTCGGCACATTGCTGCATCGGAATGTCAGAGATAGTGTGGACGCTGCTGGATCCTTCAGGCGAGCCGAGTTCTTCGTGCACACACTCGTACAGTTCTGGCTTGTTGGGGACGATTTCTCGCCGCTGCCTGTTCGGACTTGCCGTTCCTATGGGTTGCCTTTACTGTCACTTCTGTCTCGTTCAAATCCTACACTGTCCGAGAGACTGCCAGCTCCAGGACTTGGCGATGCAGTGAAGCTGTTGGTGATGTATTTGAACAGGAGCAGTGTCTGCAAACTCGCTGATGCAGGCAATGTGTTTGATGGAATGCTCTTAAGGAAGGAGTCATGTGACAGTCCCGCTGGCTACTGGAATCCATTGATGCAGAGACCATTGTATCGGTTTGTGCTAAGGACGTTCATGTTCTGCTCCAGGGATGCAGATATCAAGAACATTGCTCAGGTTTTTTCTGCATGGATGGTCTATATGGAACCATGGAAGGCTCAGCAGGATGACTTGAATGAGTACGATCTGCCACCTCCTGGTGGGCGAAATGTGAATTGCGTTAGTGATGGAAAGATGCAAAGGTGTGATGTAGGGTACTCTCCAGCATGGCAGGGCTTCGTGCTGTCCAACTATTTGTTCTATAGTTCACTGGTAGTCCATTTCTTGGGGTTTGCTCATAAGTTTATTCATTCTGATGTTGCTTCAGTGCTGCAAATGGTATCAAAGGTTAGTACAGACTTATTAGGTCATATTTTCCAGAAGTATGCCTAACTTTGAATCATACAAGTGTAATATTGCATTTGTTAGACATCATGCATGTTACTATTACCCGGACAGGTCTGAATTTTGCTAAATGTGCTAATTAGACGTTTTACTCAGATCATGATAGGAGTTTCAAGTTTCAACAAAACTAAGCCTTTCAGTACTTGATATTTGTTGAACTAATGTCCATTTGCTGTTTTGCTGCTGTTTTGATTGTTCAGGTATTGGAAGTTTTGGGTTCCTCGGAATTATTGGGGCTTATCTACAAAGTTGATGCTGCTTATCATTCTAGAGTTTCTGATTCCCAGTCATGTTGTTTGGATGATGTGCTCAAGTATGTGCCAACAATCCGTGAGCAGCTACAGGTAGGAAGTTGGATACATGAGATTATCATTGACTGTTTCCTTTGGAATGCAAGCACCTATTTTTTGGATTTCTCTGGTACTGTATTTTATGTAAATCTACAGAAGTACAATGGTACTAATAATTCTGATAAGTGTTTCTAATCTAACTTTGATATGCCTGTATGGTTTCAGGACTGGGAGGATGGGTTATCAAAACATAGCACTGATGGGTCTTTCTTGCATATCGCGAAGAACTATAACCTAAGGCTTCTCAGTTTTGATGATGACGGGGCCTACAACTTGCTTCAGGTGCATATATTACTATGCAATTATAATTAATAGAATAGTAGTCCATAATTATGCTTACTTACACCAAGGTCTGTTTCTATAACCATAAGCAGTTTTCGAAGCTGAAAACACTTCACACGTTGAACAAAAGATTGTTAGTGATCGCCTATTGATTTGGCAAACAACATTACTGGCTCTGTTATTCTATGGTTGATTATTAATTCTGCTTCTTTTTTCTCCTTATTAGTTCTGCTCCTGTCATTACACATTTCCCTGAATACTAACTTACTGTTATTTTCCATTTTGTCCAGTTACTGTTGCTAAGGGCTGAGACTGAGATTCAACGTTTACCAGGTGATGCTATGCGAACTCGCCATACTTTGGATGTAATCAAATCTAATATGAGAAAGGTATTCTACAAGCATGTGGAAAGCTTCCAGGCGAAGAATCTTTCAGAGGGAGAACACAAGCAGCATCATGGACGTGGTGATCTATTCGTACCTAAGCATCCAAGTCCAGGGAAAAACAAAGTGTCTGATATGAAATATAGCGGTGACTGGATGTTGAGGCCCATCTCAGACACTGAAGTGGCCTGGCTTGCAAGGCCGCTGATATGTTTTTCAGCCTGGCTTAATGAAACCCTTCGACTTGTACATGCTGATGCAGATGCTGCCCCGACAGGCCCAACCATCATCAAGATCGATCAAAATGAACCAAGCAGAGTTGGAGGCCCAAAGGATGCTGCCAGAATGGTGCTTGTCGGTGTCTTTACGTTGCTCACTGTGGCGGCGCAATGGATCCTGCAGTTCATGAGGACGCACAAGATTAGGATCAATCTCAGAATTCTTGCATCCAAAAAGCTCCTGGCAGTTGCTGCTATGCTGTGCATGGTGTACGGTATAGCAAAGAATATGTTGTCTTGAGCTCGGCATCTCATCCTGCCGCTGCTGCTCTGCGAGTAATTGCTCAAACCTCCAAATTTGCCTTCAGTAGAGGTGTTACATACGCTGTACAGTAAATCATAGGAGGAAAAAACTTAAGGAAATTTCGGTAACTCTTCCAAACTTGTTTTGTTATTTTGAGCATATCACCGAGGTCCTACTGGAAGGTGTACGCGAGTGGTTTATTCATTTGCTCCTGTAGTACAAATTGCTGCCAGACATAACTTTGGTGCAAGGAAGTTTTGGATTATAGTGTAACTGAACATTCCTGGAATCTGGATATCTCATTTTCAGAGATATTGTAATGACCTACTATGATCTGTCAATTGTTTTTCTAGCAGAGAAGTTGATCTACTTGAGGCCCATCTCGTTCCTTTCCTAAGTGGCAATGTCCTCTGTTTTTTTTTCCTGATAAGGATGCTTTGTGCTGTTTTTTCCCTGGTGAGGGTGCTCTGTGCTTTTGCAGGCTGGAGAATGTTTCACGCTTGCTGGCGAAAGACTGACTACCCTACGAGTGTTTCATATATGCATGGCTGGAATCCAGCTTCCGTTCTCGTGTCAAGCTAAATCAAAATAGGTATGACTCTTAGTCTATGCCACTCTTTTTCTTTTGGTAAAATAGATCTTGAAACCACTTAAAATTTTCAACCACAAGTTATTCTCATTTTGTTTTTAACGCAGTGAATGATTCGAGTAGTTAAATTGCTTGAACTTTTGCAGCCTTCTAGATTTACACAGAGGAATGGTTTTACTTACTGCTAGCAGTTAACACCTGTAGCCCTGGATACACTCAACGTAAAAGAACACTCATCCTGCACATCCTGTAGCCGTATGTGCATAGGATATCCGCTCCATCTGGGCCTGCATTTAGAATGTGCAACTCGATGTACTATAGCATATTATGGAAATGCTTTTTTTAGTTGAGGCCGCACCAAAATATTCATTTGGTGTTTGGTGAAGGATGTTTTTCAGTTGCAACAGAATATTCATTTTGTCTCCATGGGCGGCGATCGCCTTTACAGGCTATGCCGATAGATTTGAACGGCATAAAAAAAAAGCTGACCAAAAACAAAAATTGATTTGCCAATAGAGAAGGCGCACCTACCCCTTCTCTAACTGTGCTAGGATCGATGTTGATATCTTCATCATTCAATTAACAATTCCTTAGGTTAGGTGCTGCATTCCTTTCACTCGAACCCGTACGTCTCGAGCTGAAACCACATATGATCACCCCCTCAGAGCCACATAAACGAACAAGAGAACCAAGTGGGCCGTTCGTTGTGAATCGTTTTCAACGGTAAGCCACACATGCAACGTTGCCAGGAAGAAAGCACACCCATCAGATCATTTCTCTCTCCACGCACAAGCTCATCCTCATAAACTGTTTGTACCCTGGAGGTTTCTCGTCAGAGGCTTATCAATGATTTGCCTGCACTGCTTAGCAAGGACCAAGAGACACCAGGAGGTGGAGAGGCATCAATATGTACTCAGGACAGTACTACCCTGTACTCTCAAGGACTTGATAATCAGTGTTCACCAGTGTGTCGTGCTACAGACCCGGGCCTAATCTCCCACTAGGTGTTAGGGTCGATGCCCCTACTGCTTTAATTTTGCCTAGTGTGCTAAGATGGAGGGCTGCTACCTCCTAAATCCTGCCAATCACAGTGCCAATTGAGAAATACCCCTTTATTAGTGCGAAAGCGTCCGACCTGTCTCCTCCACACTCCATATTCTTCTGAATCCAAAGGACTTGTTGGAGGCAAAATTGAATGATGAACCGTATCATGCATACAGGCGGGCCTCCTGCATCATTGGGCCGTATGTTTTGTTCGTATCTGCCCATGAACATACTTAACATAACCTACCAAAGATCTGGACCCTACTACTCCTCTATTGCACCAATTTACTACTCCATATTGCCCATGCTCTTCATCTTAAGTTGCTGCCTTCACACAAAATATCCTGCATGCATACCCAGCTCGATTAATTAGTTAGCTCCCCTGTCACTTTGCGCACCACGAATTCTGTACCCATATAAGAATATCTCAGGCCTGCATTATCTGCTATTTCCCCCTTTTGTAATAACTCTATTATTGTGCACATGTATATATACTTGTATGATTGATTTGCTTTCACCAAGCTTGGTCTTCCTTTGTCCCCTCAAAAGGAATAAAGTAAAGGAATGTGAAGCATGTGTGGTCTATTGTTTTCACCACCTCTCCACTTGATCTCAATCTGGCCTACAGATTAAGCACTAGTGTGATGCATGCTACACCTTCACGTTGCATTTATCCATGCATGATTAACGACTAGCTAGGTTTGTTGCGGCAAAGGGAAAGTATCAGATGCTCATGATTTATTGCTTTGTCTCTTTACGAAAGGAGAAAAGTAGGATTAAGGTGGGGGCAAGTGATTGAAGAGATGCATCTTTTCGTAGGATAAAAAGCGTATGCATGCAGCACAATGGTGAGCTAGGACGAACAGTTAGTTAAGCTCTGGGTGCGAGTGACTTGGTAGGTCGGTAGGTCACTATTTGTCCTCCACTCCCATGCATGGATGTGAAGTGAAACGGCAACAAAACAGGACAAAGGGCAGTGACAAAACACCTTGTCCCCATTGTTAACAACTGCATAGTGTTGCTCAGAGATGGCTAACCAGTTCATAACGATAAAGGTCAGCATCAGAGAAAGAAGGTATGTTCAATGTGCCCTCCATCATGATCTTTGACGATTAATATATTGCTCAGGCTTACGTTATCAAGATGTTCGGTATAAAATAATGAATTTGCTAGTTGTTGCTCATGTGTTTGTTTTGGGGGAATTTCATGCTTCTTTTCTTCGATACTTTTGTGTTTTTGTGTGAATTCTAATTATATTCCGAATCTTTGGGTGTGCTTGGAACTTTAAAGAATAATGATATTGGAGGCACCCGATACAATTATAGATAGCTTTCAAGGCCTCCTTCATAACGGTACTACGACTTAACAGAGTCTGCATCAGTTGCTGGCCGCTGTACTCTTGTCCAATTCTGAAAACTGCATTGAAATAGCAGATCGTGATGAGATGTCAGCTTAATTGATACGTAGAGTGGTCCATACATAGTATAGCATCAGTTTATATCAACTAACCGCCTGTCTACATAAAATGGACGGTACCAATCAACCAACGCCATCAGTTTTAATTGCTGCATACGAATACATAAACATATGAATATGATGCATTGTATCTCATGCATATACTGTGTGACTTGGTGGTCGGTCGATGATCAGAGAGCAATGGCCTACCAACACAATCTAACCTCCAGCTAAGCTCTTCTTTTTTAGACGAGTAGCAGTCTACTTTATGGCCGGCCTGTGAATGCATAACTGCATACACGCGCGCACACGCTCGCACACACACATGCTGGGAACCAGAAATTGAACACAGCCCATACGTTTGTAACTTGTTTGGTATGTCTAGATGTGGTCATGTGAATTAGTTGCTGATTTTTGGAGAGAGGTGAGATGTACATTCATATATACCATGGATGTCTGCTTACGTACATTCGTAGTATTTCTTTGGTAATGTCTAGATGTGATCACGTGGTTCATTTTTCTGCACAGTATACTTTGGCTTGGTTCATAATTTGCATTTGTTGGTTGTGTTGAATGGTAGCTAGCTATCTTGTTCTCTTGCACATGAATCCGTTGCTGGACTGGACCAGCAGCAGCGGCTCTTCTCTCATGATGTGCTGTTGACAGTTGCAATGTTGCTTGGCCGTCGTCTACCGCAATAGTATATGTCGTACGGATAGTAGGTAGCCTAGCTGCGTTTAGGTGCCCTCTAGCCAGGGGAAACTATACCTATATAAGGAAAGGTAGGGCATGTGTATGATGCATGTGTAAATGTGTGGTCTCTCTCTGTGATTTTAATCATCTTTTTTCTCGGTAGGTACTGGCACAGTTCAGGTATGTATGGTGTCATCCATGCACTGTGGCTAGACAGTAGACATGCTTAACATATACCCCTCCATCTGGAAATACTCGTCGGAGAAATGCATAAAAATGGATGTAACTAGAACTAAAATGCGTCTAGATACATCCATTCCTCCCACAAGTATTTCGGGACGGAGGAAGTATACCTATATTGTATGATAGACCAAAGTGGAAACGCTTTTGTAGAAATGGGCTGACCAAATTAGCCCACCTTTGTTACACTTTTCAGTTGCATGAAGTATTCATCATCTTTGTTCACTCCGAGCAGCATCAAGTGTCATCATAATCCACGAGATCTTCCCGAGGGTTAAGTGGCGCAAAAGCTATTAGCTCATTATATTTTTGCACCGAATATCCACTGCTAGATTTTTAGACATGGAAATCGAACGTTTTTATGGCAAATTATGTTTGTTGATGGTGGCAATTTTAGTTGACGAGCATGGCAGATACGCGCCGATTCATTTTTCTAAAAAAAGTTACCGTGCTCACAACTAAATTTATCATCCTCACACCAACGTAAATTACCATGAAAATCCGAGCATTTCCGATATTTTCTGGGCAGTTTGCTTGTGAGATCGCTCTGTGAATTCGCAATCACCGTGCAGGAAAGTGAAATAAAGCGAGCATAGCTACACTTACCGAACTTACAATCTAGAGGGACTTTAACTTGGACGTGTCTTGGGCAGCAACGACTTGACGTTCATCAGTTCGGTGTGATGTTCTTTTTTACAGCCAGCTGTTACTTCCTCCGTTCGGAAATACTCGTTATTAAAATAGATGTATCTAGATGTATTTTAGTTTTAGATACATCCATTTTGATGATAAGTAATTCCGAATGGAGAGAAAGGAAGTAAACAAAATGCTCCGATCGACAGTTTAGGGCCTAGCTAGTGGTTGAAAGTACGCCGCATTTTGCACGTACAATAATTAACCACATAAATGTTGGTTTATTTTTGAAAGCAGCTTCAAACTGATTTACATCCTGGCTAGCTACAAGAGGCTCCGAGAAAGGACCAGCCGTTGTAGATTCCCCTCCCCTCCCTCGTGTCGCCCCGCTTGGGCGACCCGAGGGGCGAAAACCCTAGCCCCGCCGTCCCCCTCCCCTCCTCGCCCTTCCCTCGCCGCCGCCTGAGGCAGCTGCTGCCGGGCAAGCTCGGCGTGCTGCTGATGAAGGCGGCGGCGGGGCCCTCGCCGCCTCGCCGCCCGCGGGGGGCCTTTGGTTCCGGGGCGGCGGCCCCGACAGGTGTGGCGTCGCCGGCTTCGGCTCCCGGTGGCGTGGGCGCGGGTCGGTGTTTTCTCGGCCGTGCGGGCGGCGAGAGCCCCGGTGGATGCGGGCCGGCGCGCGGCGGCGGATTCATCTCCTGTCGCGTCAGATCTGGCCGCCTCCATTCCCCTTCTTCCCCAACGAGCGCCTCCCCCCTCAGATCCGCCCTGTTTCGTCATGGGACTGCGGTCTTCTGCGGGTGGGAGTGGGCGACGAGGCTGCAGGACCGGGGGAAACCCCTAGCCAGCCGTGTCGGTTGCGACGGCGGCGACGCCCGCGGGCGCCGCTCACCTTCCTGGAGGCGCCAGTCAGGTCCTGCCCCTACCCCTTCCCCTTTGTCTCCCGGGTGAAATCCTCAACATTGTTGGGCAGCGGCGACGCCCAGGGCGCCGTAACCTTCTTGAAGGCGCTGTTTTGGGAACAAAGATGTGTTGCGGGCTTCGTTGTGGTGTAGGTGGAGTGTGT
Source organism: Aegilops umbellulata (assembly GCA_032464435.1). Taxonomy (NCBI): domain Eukaryota; kingdom Viridiplantae; phylum Streptophyta; class Magnoliopsida; order Poales; family Poaceae; genus Aegilops; species Aegilops umbellulata. Next base: position 363,157,238 of record CP136054.1, on the reverse strand, counting down.
CGGCGGTGGCAGCATGTCTCCAACGGCGGCGGTGTCCCCCTAGGCGTGTGGTCAAGCTGGTTTGGTGCTCTTCGTTGGGCTGCAGGGCTCCTCCGGTGCCCGTGGATTCTCCAGGACGGGAGGGGATAGGGTTCCCCTCCTCCGGTGGCTGCTCTTCTGCTCGTCGAGCGAGCCAAAGATTTGGTTTTGGACCTTGCTGCTGCCCATTTGTGCATTCCGACAGCTCGCCCCTGTTTCATGCCTGGACTCTTGCATTTGGCGTTGCTCTGTTTCAGGTAAGTCGCCGTCGGCAGGCTGGGAACGCCTGGTTCCGCCTGTGTGGTTTCCCGCGATGCCATTCATGCAGGTTCTAGGGTGAGCATGTCCATCGCTCACCGGTGCGGCGGCTCGAGCCAGGCGAGGAGGCAGGGGCCTTTTGTGACGATGGATCTGGATGGATGTGTCTACTTCAAGCCCAGGCGTTTGGCAATGGCGTGCTTTTGCTCCGTCGTCGGTGCTCTTTCCTGAGCCGTTTAGCGTTTTTTGCCTTGGTTCTCGGCGTGTATGGGGTTCCTGGTATCTCTAGCTTTGTGTTCTATGTCCATCTTCTAGTTAGCTAGCTTGTTGTATGCCTCTGTGAGCTGCTCCTAGGCGCCCTTGTATCTTTGTCATTTGTTTTCTTTCCTTTTAGTTGGAGTGTGGTTGTATTCCGGAGTTGTAATCCTGGCCGGTTGATGGCTTTGTTAATTCAAAGTCGGGCTCTTCTTGAGCCTACGTTCCAAAAAAAAAAGCTACAAGAGGCTCCAGAGATAAGAACATCTACAATCGGACATAGCAAATCTAGCCCTTCAGATGTCCGCGGATGCATCCGTGAAAAGTGATCGGTCAACATTCAGATGGCCGTGTCCACAACCGAATACCTCAAATCCGGCCCCTCAAAACTATGATATCCATGCAACATGAGAAACTACATTGATCATTATACGGACATAGACAGACATAGATGAACACAATTCAAACTAAATTCCGTAAGGGCTTACAAAAACAGTCCATGGGACCAAAAACTTTAGTTCATCGCTGGCATAGGAACATAGATAAAACTAAACTAACTGAAAACTAAAACAGAGACAAGGAGGGGCACCAAGACATCACCATTTCCGCGTCGGTCCCTTGCCCTTGCAGTAGCCCGTGTGGCCGTAGCCCTGCATGTAGGCGTCAGCGGCGGGATGGGCGTTGTCGTCGGAGCCCCCAGAGTCGTCGTCGGAGATGATGCCGGCCAACCGAGGGATCACGCGCGCCCGCTCCTTCGCCAATCAGGATGCCTTGGCTTTGGCCGCCGCATCCACCGCCGCCTCGTGCTTCGACTGCTCGATGGCGAGCCAGAGCACCTTCGTGTTCTTGCGGTGGAGACGATGGGCCGGTGTCGTCGTTCACACTGTGTTGCTAGGCGACTGGGGGCGACATTGAGCAAGAGCTTCCACTTCCGCCATTGTCCAGTTGCAACTAGCACAACGCGATGCGGATACCGAGCTTCTCATCGTCGTCTGCCTCCGCCTCGCGCAGCAACGACTCCTAGTCGACAGGGTCATCGCAGCCGCATGCTGCGCTCCCAGAGTTCAACATGGATCGTAAGCGGAGAGGACGAGTGACGAAGTCAATTCTGGCAGATCTCGGGTACGGGGTCCCGATCTAGTATCCTAGATGCGACGTTAACAAGACAAGGGATTTTACCAAGATTCGGGCTCTCTGAGGAGATAAATGTATGGATACGCAGTAGAATTCAAAAAATTACCGTCCTACGCACTAGCCCAGGACCACTATATATGAAAATGCATACAAGGTTTGATCTGATTGTTACCAACTTGTAGTAGCAACGGAAGATGAGTTGGCGATGATTGTCAGTGCAGATTCTCGCAGCTAGGATTTACAACCTCCCAACCGTGAGAATTTTCTCCCTCGAACAGAAGATCGAACGTACGATCTCTCTATCGGGTTGCACACATATGGTGTCACCGATCCAGCAGTGCTTTGCCGCCCAGAACTAATCGTCGCCGGAGACTAGGAAGCCTGCGACACTACAAAGAGACAGAGAGAGAAAAGAGAGAAGGAGAGAGGGAGATGGAGAGAGGAAGAGGGGGGAGAGGGAGAGGGAGAGATAGATCGATAGATAAATATATATATATATATATATATATATATATATATAGAGAGAGAGAGAGAGAGAGAGAGAGAGAGAGAGGGCAGATCATTGCATGCCATTTAGTGTGAGCTCAGAGGCTCAACTTGGAGTGGAGTTCGGAGGGCTCCCTTCCTCCTCTATTTATAGGAGAAGAAGGGGTGGGGGAGGCAAGAGGTGGCTGCCCAAAAGCCCCCCCCGCCCCCACCAACATACCCCCACAAAAGGGGGAGCTTGCGCCAACAAGCCCCCCCAAAAGGGAACCCCTCCCAACACTTGCCACATAAGGGGGACTGCCCCCGAAGGAGTCACCCCTTCCCAACATGTTTCCACCAAAAGGGAGTTTCCCCCCAAAGGGGCCCTTCCGACAGACCAGCCCATAAAAGGGGATGCTATCCCCCATGTGGGAACATCCTCCTGACATTGTGTTTTTGTGCGAGCTTCCCCTTCGAAAAAATCCCAAAGGTCCTAGAACTTTTTCGACACCCTTCGAAAAACTCCAGACGTATTCCGAAACTTTTCTGGCTTGATGATTTACTCCAAAACATTCTCGATTTCTCTGAAACACTTCCTGTTTTCTCCCTGGAACATTTTCAGTGTCTCTGAAGCTTCTTCGATGACTTTCTCTCATGATCCTAACCTAGTACTCAGCAGATGGATTGCCCTTAAGTGTGTGGCCCTGTAGGTTCGGTGAAGTATAGACATGACTCGGAACTCCTTCTAATCAATAATCAATTATGGAACCGTGGACATCCATATTGACCCTTATACCCACAAGAATGAATATTAGAGAGAACCTTTGGTTAGCGTGTGCTATTCCTATTTTTTTGAAACCTCTCGGTGTGACAATATCCATCATCTTCTGGCCAAATACAATGTGTGCTATTCCTATTGCTTCGCGATATGTTACGAAAACCTAAGGTGAGATTTATTAGCATCCCTGTGAGTCAACAACTTGATCAGTATGTCAGTTTCCTCTTTTTCGGTTTTGTTCTCTTTTCTCGTTCGCATGTTCCGACATCCCTATGATCAAATCAAATTGTGTCTAGACATATGATGATGGATACCATCACACCGAGAGGGCCTAATGAATACATCTTCATCGACGGAGGAGCAGATCACAGTCTTGAGGTATCTAGTCCCTTCTCATACCTTTCTGTGAACCCGTAAGCTCTCGCACGTAATAGCCACCCTGTTACATATGATTTTTGACAAACCCCAAAGTTAATGAAGCAAGTATGAAGGAACTCGATACTCTCATGGTCTTAAGGAATCATGCAAATGTTTAACCTTTTACCTGGCGCCCAGAGTGTCTCAAGATGTCAACAATGTGTTTATATCTCGCAAGAATGATTTCGGTGTCGTTAAAAGTATTATGTTATCATGCATGTATCAAGTATTACAGAAACGTTATCAAGAACTCAGTCCCATCAAGATTGTCAAGGCACTGAAATTTCTGTTTCAAAAAGACCCAGCTGAAGTTCATGAGATGACTGCAGCAATGAATGAATGCAAGATAGTTGAGCAAGGTGATAGGATTGCAGACTATTATGATAGTGTAACTGCAATGGGAGTTAATGTCCCCAAGACACCAGAGAATTGTTGTAGGGCACAGGCTAAAGTGCCCCGATTTGTCCCAATGTTCACGAATTGGAGGTGGCTACAAAGAGGAACACGAAGAACATGAGGGGAAATCACAAGAGAAACACTCAAGGACAAGTTCAATCACACATCCACTAGACTAACAAACATATGGATCCACAAGGCACATGAACAATCAAAGGGAAAGATACAAGGTAGAGTTCATACCAAATCCAAAGGAGATGAGGTCTTGATGATCTAGATAGATCCTTCCCAAAAGGTGGTCTTAAATCCCTAAGGATCTTCTCCAATGGAGGCATTGAACTCCAATGGAGTCTTCTCTCCATCAAGAGGAATCCCACAAGGGGAGATACATGAGCTAAGCTCTAATGTCTAGATCTATTCTTAGCTATCCCTAAAGGGAGGAGGAAGGAGAGTATATATGGGTCCAAGGCATGAAGGGGGAAGGAGGGGCGAAAAGAAAATACATGGGCAAAGCCCAATGACTGCACACAGGCAACCCCATGTGCACGGGGTAAGTGGAGCCCATGCCCACGGGGTATCCAGCGACCTAACAACTTAGCCCATGCACACGGGTTTGTACCATGGGCACGTGGGTCCCGTGTGCACGGGGTATCCTAAAGCCTCACAGTCAGCCTTCTTGTGGACGCCCGTCGAGGCATGTGGAACCTTGCCTTCTTCTTGACGGTTCCTTCTCCGCTTCCAAGCCTCCCTCTTGGATGGTGTAGTTGTTCTCTTGAGCTTGGACTCCTCCTCAATGAATGTGTAGCTCCACTCACACCTATGTATGCACACGAGGGAGGGGTCAAGTAGTATACCATCCTCGAAGGGCACAAGTGAACACATGTAAAGAGATTATTCACCTTTAAGTATGTGAAGTAGATGTGACACGTGCCACTTGCCATGGTAGTGTCTGTAGGATGCTCTGCATCATCCCCTCCCTCTTGGGAAAGATCCGACCTCGGATCGAAAACCAAATCACCATGCGAAAGAGATGGCGTCGCCGTGTCGAAGTGGATGATCACCAAACACTCATCATCCTGAAGCTTGAAATGGGAACTCTCCAATGTCGCACCGTCTTGTGATTCCTTCAAAAGGAGCAAGGACAACAAACACTTGGAAAAACAATGTGGTTAGTGTTAGTGCAAAACCAAGCATTCAAGAGGTGATTCACCCAACAAGTGTCGTCATCAAGCATAGCATATGGTGTGCCAAAGAAGTGTGGCATGTCTAGTAAGCATATCAATTGAGCACATGCAAAGGCATCAAGGAAAAATCATGCAAAGGTGAGGTAAAGATGCAAATATATGTGACAAATGAACAAGCATCTACCTCAATGTCATAGCAAGCATGCACAAAGTGCTCAATAAAAAGTCTATGGTATGCATATAGGAATCATTCACAACACCAAATATAAGACATGGGTCAATACAATCCGAGCATAATGTGCATATGGTGTAGTGAAAATATTCTGGCATTCAACATAATGGAAATAGCAATTGTTCATCATGTGTGAGGCAATCAAGTCAATCATGTGACAATCAAAGGTGCATGGCATACGTGAAGAAATGACATTGTTGCAACCAAACATATGATAGGGACAAATAATTAACAAGTCGGATGCAACACACAAGGCATATATGTCATGAGGCATGGCAATGTGGAAATCATGAATGAAAGCAATATTAATAACATGTGTGCAATATGTCATTATGCAAGCAACACATGGAGTATGATCCACAATATCCATGCTCAAGAAGGATGTCACCTCAAAAGCGTGCTCGTGTGTGTCCTTCACAATGCCGAAGTGGTAGCAAATGCGGTGTAGAAGCATGTCATTCAAAAGTGGCTCGCTCTCAAGATCTCGAATGGTCAACTCGCGTGAAGTGGAAGTTGGCATAGAGTCAAACGATCTTACACATGCACATAACAAAGCAAAGAACACATGTGCATGGTAGATAAACACATCATCCATCATGATGGTTCTCTTTGCTTGCACACAACCATTAGAAGCAAAAGTGCATGAATAAGAGGATGCAACAGTGGCTATACTCATGGCACTAGGCATATGGTGCAAAGAAGGAAGATAAGCATGCTTCACATGAAAGATGGCAAAAGCTCCAAACATATGGGAGAAAGCTATGGGGGCGATCTCATTAGCAATACTAATAGCATTGTTTCACTCAATACATAGCAAATCTAGCATGAGAGAGACGATATATGGAGCAATTGGACAATATTTAGTACCAATCATGTGCAAAACATGACAATTGTTGTCATCAACCGCATGAAACGAGCAAGTATCTATCATCGGTGATGCAACATAGGCAATCATATCTATCATGGCATGCAAACTAGTAGTGCGAAGATGCAACATACTTTAGGAAATCATGGCAATCATGTCATGAGCAAATAATAGGTATATGCGATGTGCATGACATATCACAAGCATGGGAACAAAGCATGATCAAAGTATCATCATAGGCATGGGTCACAAATGGAACATGGCAATAAAAAGCAATATCTCCACCAAGCATGCAAATACATATACAAGTACTGGAATCAAGTGTCATGTGAGATGCAAAACATGGGTCACAAATGCATGACAAATGCATAGAAATGAGCATATCATGCAAATTGAACATGGCAATATGGGTAAAGGATATATAATGGACAATAACCCATAACCATGTGAGGGCCATGTAGAAGAAATACGAGAACTCCTTGCGCGAAGTGGGTGGGTGGAGGGTAAGCACTCCATGGTGGCACACGTCTTCATTGCTCTCTAGAGCTCGTTCGTTAACTCATGCGCTAGCGAAGTTGACGAGTAAGTGTGAGGACCTACACAACATAGACACAAACAAAACAATGTGTGTGCGGGTAAATGTACACATCATCCATCATGATGTGTATGTGCACGTGTGAGTTAGTATAAAATAAGCAATGCTCAAAGAAATTTGAGGCACAATAGAGAAATATGTCATCCATCATGCAATGATAGTTATTGTGTTCAACATGATTCGGACGCAAATTATAGCAAGTGTGTGGCATAGCAAAAGAATTTTCATTCATGTGGAGCTTATTGTGCACATAATTATTGGGATCAACAATTCATAGCATGGGTCAAAATCTCGTAATATGTATGAGGAAACTATGGGGGTCTCCTCAAGTGCAATAGTGGAAGCATAATATGGAGAAAATTGACAACATGGCAAACAATGCATGTCCAAAGCTAGGTGGTCATGGCATGGCATATGATGAACATGATGTAAAGGGAGCATGTCAATATCATCACAAGAAAAACAAATGGCAATAACCATGGGCTTGTCATCTATGCCATATGTGCAAATTGGGTTTATTTTAGTGGCACATGCATAGTTACTACATTGAGATTGTAAATATGACATTTGGGTGATCTCATGCATAGCATATGACAAGTCAAGCGGATTGTCAAACATGATGTGACCGAGAGAATTATCACAAGAAGTCCTATGCAACAAGGCATCACAACTAATAGACACCACATGGCAATCACCAAACTCATCATAAATGGGTAAATCGCCGCATGGGGAAATCATACTAGCATGAAGCATGGTAATAGGTGGATCATCATTATCATGCAAACAATCAATGTCCACTAGTGGGACAAGATCATCAAGTTCACCTATGTTACATTTGTCATTCCACTCATGTGGTGTAGGTGAGGTGGGAAAGACCAAGTCATGGTCATCTTCATTGTCTTGATGGAATCATGTGGGGTGCGCATCATATTCCACCATGGCCATCGTCTTGTCCAAAGGAGGGACGAAGTCATCGAGGATCAGCATGTCATCATATATGGGACCTAGCAGCAAATGAGAAGACACAATAGAGGTAGAGGTTAAGTTGTTAGAAATCAAAATGGCCTCACATGCCCAATCAACTACCTCACTCTGTATATGTGGTGGTGGATTAGTCACTCCTTGACGGTAGATCCACTCAATGTCACACATGGTGGAGTCACTCAAATCACTCAAGTGGTGGTGGTGGTGCTATCTTCACATGGGAATTGGGGCAACTCATCATAGATGGGGCTAGTGGTGAAGTCACTCTCACTCTCAACATAGGTGCACAAGTCAATAAACTCATCACCATATGCCTCCTTGGCCGAAGGGAAAATCCCATGCTCAACCGTCTCGTCGCCGTCGCCATGGATGAAGGCCGAAGATGGCACACCATCACTCTCCTCCATGACCGAAGGGAAAATCCCATGCTTGATCATCTCTCTCTCTCGCCTCTAGAGATGGAAGCATCATCTTTGATTGCCATCGCGTCGCCCGCCTCCAAATCTTGATCCTTGAGTTGCTCGGTAGTCGTAGTCGTTGCCGTGCCGCCTTCAAAAAGAGTCGTGGTAGACTCGACATCGTTAATGCCACAAAGAGGGGGGATGTTGACTTCATACTTGGGAGCGTCGTCTTAGAGCTCGTCGGTCTTGGACATCCCTCATGCTTGCCGTCTTGGAGCGTGGTCGTCGTGAAGTGTGCTTGGGGTCAAGTAGACTTGGCCTTCATGAATTCTTGCTTCGCCTTGAGAGCACCAATGTAGAGGTAGTTGAAGGACGCGTAGTTTTTGGTGAAGAGAGTCTTGGCTATGTTGTTGTTCAATCCCATCGTGAAGTAGAACTTCATCCAAATGGGGTCGTCCACACCGGCTCATCGCGAGGCTTCCTTCATGTTCTTGAAGTACTCATAGAGGGACTTGGATCCTTGTATGGTGTTCTCAAATTGGTGAAGAAGATGTTCCATGTAGGCAGAAGGCACAAATTCTCGCCCCATAGCTTTCTTCGTCTTGGGCCAACTCATGTTGAAGTTGTTCAAAGGTGTGTGAAGCCACCATGTCGACATGTAGTCATGGAAAGTATCGGTGTCAAAACCGGCAGATCTCGGGTACAGGGTCCTGAACTGTGGACCTTGGATCGATGGGGAACAGTAGACGTAGGACACTGTCAGTGTCAAAACCGGCGGATCTCGGGTAGGGGGTCCCGAACTGTGCGTCAAGGTCGGATGGTAACAGGAGACAAGGGACACTTTATTTTACCCAGGTTCGGGCCCTCTCGATGGAGGTAAAACCCTACTCCTGCTAGATTAATATTGATGATATGGGTAATACAAGAGTAGATCTACCACGAGATCAAGGAGGCTAAACCCTAGAAGCTAGCCTATGAGTATGATGATTGTGATGATCGTCCTACGGACTACAACCCTCCGGTTTATATAGACACCGGATAGGGTTAGGGTTACACAGAGTCGGTTACATTGGTAGGAGATCTTGAATATCCGCACGCCTGGCTTGCCTTCCACACCAAGGAAAGAACCTTCCGGACACGGTACGAAGTCTTCAATCTTGTATCTTCATAGACCAGGAGTCCGGCTGAAGGTATAGTCCGGCAATCCGAACACCCCCTAATCCAGAACTCCCTAAGTAGCCCCCGAACCAGGCTTCAATGACGACGAGTCCGGCGCGCAAATTGTCTTCGGCATTGCTAGGCAGGTTCCTCCTTCAAATCCTGTGTACCTATATGAATTATGTTTGATCCACGGAGTGCTCCTCGGCTTCTGTGCCCCACAACGACCATCTTCCACGTGTCGAACGAATGCGAAAAGCTTGGGGTGTTTTTACATTCACACCCTTAATCATATAAATGAGCCGCCTATTTAACGGGATGGGGATTTAGATCCAAACCACATCTTCTCCTCTCCGCGAGTTATCATCAGAGCGTCCCCAGCAAAGGTCCATTCCAACATGGCCAGCCGTCGCAGCTCCTCCCCTCGCCCCTCCAGTCCCAAATCCGGAGACTGGGAGAGCTGCACCATCCCACACAGCAAGCTAGTGTCACTGCAAGCCAAGGGATTCCTTCCCCAGGCATATATGGTCCCGGTCCGAGCCGGACTCGCCACCTACAATGGCAAGGAGAGCGGGTGTGCCTCGTCCCTTATTTATTAAGGGGACTGGGATTTCCAATTCATCCATTCCTCCGCGGGCTTCTGGAGTTTTACGGCCTCCAGCTGCACAATCTCACGCCCGGCTCTGTACTACATATTGCGGGCTTTGTTGCCCTTTGCGAGCTATTTTTAGGCGTCGAGGCTCATTTTGCGCTGTGGAAGAGGTTGTTCTGCTTGGCGCCCCGTTCTCAAAAGGGGTCTATATATCAAGTGGGCGGAGCCGAAATATGGCGCATCGCCGGGACCGGATACTTATCCGGAACCCCGAAGAAGGCGTCCGAGGACTGGCCTTCAGAATGGTTTTATATAGACGACGTCCCGCTGCCGAACCCTATCCGGGTCGGCCTCCCTGAGTTCAGCATGGCTCCCTTGAAGAAACGCTTAAGTTGGCGTCCGCGGAGCTCTCAGAGAGAAAGCAACAGAGACATCCTTTACCTGATGGGCCGGATAAGACTGTTGGCTCATTCCGGACTAACTATGATTGGAGTCATGGCCGCATGTATTATGCGGGGGGTGCAGCCGCTTCAATATAGAAGCCACCCCATGTGGGATTTCAACGGGGAGGATGACGCTACCCGTTATGGCCGTAAAGGACCAACTTCAGCTGCCGCTTTGATAGAGATACTAACATCTTTGTACAAGGGAGAAGAGGAGGATTTCCTCCGCGTCAACCCGCGGGCCAGATTCTCTATGTACGAACCTCCAAGTTGGGTAAGCGAATTATTGCACTCGCCCGTTTGCTTTAATATTCCCATGTTTAGACGTGCAGTCTGACAACTTTTAGCGCAGGAACTGCGACAGGAAGTGAAGGACATCGACAGGCGCCCTCCACAGCCCGAGGACCCAGAGAGGTCCCACAATCCGGACTCCGAAGAGGATCCGGACATAGCAGTGGAGCTTATCGACGGGGTGTTCCATCAGTTGAGCAAGGATAATACCTTGGTAGCCATTACGGCTGATTACCCTGGGTTAATCCCGGCCTCCCAGGTGACAGAAACCGGAGTGTTTATTCCCGCAAGAGAGATTCTGTCCTCACATATTCCGGCGTTTCTGACGACAACCATATTTTACAGGGGAGATTTCCGAGGAGGGAGGCCGAACCTGCGGCGGCTAGCCAACGAGGAGCCGCCGGGCCCCGTGGGGTAAAAAGAGATGAAGTCCGGACGGAGAGTTCGGCACAAAGGTATAACGGGCCCTCTGTCTCCCTGGCGTTATTCTGTCAAGGCATGTTAACACCCATACTGTTTCCAGGACGAAGAGGCCTCGCCGGACTATATCCGGAGGGGCCGCCAACCGCGCCTCTACCAGCCAGGCTCCAACGTCTGGTCCGGAGGCGGGGACGAACACCAGGCTTGCGCCGGACGCTCCTCTAACAGAGGACGCGGACCGGCTATCTGCCACAAATTCAGAAGTGGAGAGCACCATGAACCATAGGCGTCGCCGGACAGTTCTACGCGATGCTTGTTTCTCCCGAGAGGCCTTAGACGCCTTCAATTCGGGAGATGCGTACCTTCGTGCTGCTCAAGATGGTTTAGCCAGAGCCACGGAGCAATATGTGAAAGACATACGGGTAAGAAAATTTTGGTTAAATATATATACGCCAGTAGCCCCCGAGACTTGAAACAGATAAACTAACTGATTTAAGGATCATATAATATGTAGGTTCTTATCGAGAAGAACACCGTGCTGTCCCAGGAGCTGGAAAAGTGCAAGGCCCAACTAGAGGCCGCACTAGCCGCAATAGGGGAGCCCAAAGGGACCCCCTCAGGTACGATATACTTTGAGAGATTAGTATTGTGCGGCTTGTGTGCGAATCTGACAATTAATGTTGCAGATGGCGCCGGACTTGATCCGGAGAAGCAACAACTCTTACGCCAGTTAAAGGCTGGCGAGAGTACGTTGACAAGGGTGAGGCGAGAGAAGAATGATCTTCAGGATGCCAATACCAAGCTGGATGTTGAACTGAAAGACGTTCGTGGCCAGCTATCTGACTCCACGAAGGAGAATCAGCGGCTTCGACGCGGCATATTTAGTAAGTGCTTGAGCGAACTCTTGAAAGAAAATGAGTTCGACGAGGAAGTCGAATAACAGAGTATTGTCTGTAGGTATGCTCACAGGTCGTCCTGCAGAGGAGATGCCCGGTTCTACGGGTGACCTTCTCCCCGAACTCCTGCAACTGCACGAACGAATTCGGCAGGCAATGCGAGGGGTTGCCCAAGCCTTATGGCCTGCCCACTCCACACCCGAGGCCTTGGAGAGCTTGCGGAGAAGCTGACGGGAGTTCGGCGGCGTGTCCGGTTGTGGAAGATATCAGCCTGCCGACAAGGCGCGAGGGAAGCCTGGGCCATGGTGAAGACCCGCTTTACGAAGTCTGACCCCAATCATATGGCCGAGGTCGGACCAGTGGGGCCTGACGGGAAGGAGATCCCTGTGAGCTTGGTGTATGGCCAGGTAGAGCTGGCCGCAAAGTATTCCCAGCAGGACTGTAAATTAGACAGCCTGTTAGATGGTATAGAGGAGGAATACGATCAGTCAAGATGACTATGTAAGTTATAATTGACATGTGTAATGCCTTCTAGACGGATTGTAGATCGTTTGTCGTTGCCGACCTTTTTGCTTCGACCTCGGGACCTGACGGTCCGGAGTGTGTCCGAATACCATAACGGCTATATAAAATCCGGGGTATGCATGGAGACCAGGCGTAGGGGTCATTTGTGCTTTATCAGACAAGTGCCCAACTAGTTATGTTATATTACATGGTTACTAAGAAACATCTTCCAGAGAGAATAGTTCCGTTAAGGGTTCCTTTCGCTGGGGTGGCGTGCCCTAAAGTGCACGTTCGGACTGCAAATGCAGAAGATCATCTGGGGGCATGTATAAAATAAAAAGGTTCATCTTTAGTTCACCGACCGAATATTCCCTTAAGAATGCTAGCTTTCGGCTTCACCCAGTCTGAGGTACACATCCGGCTTATCCGACAGTAGCAATCGCAGAGGTGCTCCCTTTACTGCCTAGCCGAACAATCGGGAACGTAGGGGTAAGCACAGGAGCCAGGCAACCCAGCTTGGCCAAAACTTAAGTCATATCGATGCATATAATGGCGAAGAAAAGGTGCATGCGGAAGTCTGACGCATGCGTTGGGTGTGAAACCCATATAAACAAACTTCTGTTAAAGAAGCCCCCAGGTTTAAAGAGCGCGGATAGCGCGTCACATAATGAGCCTTTAAGGGCTAGAAAAGAAAAGAGTAGGAGACAAAGCAAGAAAAAGTATAAATGTAAAAAATGGACAGAGGAAGGAGACAAACACAGAGTCCGGCGCTAGGCGTAGAATCTTCGGAGACATGTGGCGTTCCATGGGTTCGGCTCGAGTCGGTTGTCCGACGCATCTCGCAGGCGGTACGCTCCACCGGTCAGGACTTGGTCAATTATGAATGGACCTTCCCATTTGGGCTTGAGTTTATTCTTTTGCTTGTCCGACAGGAGTAGAACTAGTTCACCAACATTGTAATTTTTGGCCCGTACTTCTCTGCTTTGATATCTTCGAGCTTGCTGCTGATAAAATGCGGAACGGGCTTTAGCCACGTCACGCTCCTCCTCTAGAGCGTCCAGGTTGTCCTGCCGATCCAGCTCGGCTTCTCTTTTTTCGTACATACGCACTCGAGGTGAGTCATGAATTATGTCGCAGGGCAGAACTGCCTCAGCGCCGTACACCATAAAAAATGGTGTGAATCCGGTGGTACGATTCGGCGTGGTTCGCAGCCCCCAGAGTACGGAGTCGAGCTCCTCTACCTAGTGCATATTAGATTCCTTGAGGGACCGCACTAGTCTGGGTTTGATGCCGCTCATGATGAGACCATTTGCTCGTTCGACCTGACCGTTAGTTTGTGGGTGATAGACAGAAGCATAATCGAGCTTAATGCCCATGTTTTTGCACCACAGCTTTACTTCGTCAGAGGTGAAGTTTGTGCCGTTATCGGTGATAATGCTGTGGGGGACACCGTAACGGTGTACGACCCCGGATATGAAGTCTATCATAGGTCCGGATTCGGCCGTCTTGACAGGCTTGGCTTCTATCCATTTGGTGAATTTATCCACCATGACCAATAAGTATTTTCTCTTGTGGGTTCCACCTTTAAGGGGTCCCACCATATCAAGCCCCCAGACCGCAAAAGTCCAAGTGATGGGGATAGTTCGGAGGGCGTTGGGTGGCATATGGCTTTGGTTGGCAAAGAGCTGGCAACCGACGCATCGTTTGACTAGGTCCTGAGCGTCTGCTCGAGCCGTCGGCCAATGGAAGCCCGTACGGAAAGCCTTGCTTACAAGGGACCGAGCCGCGGCGTGATGGCCATCGAGTCCGGCATGAATTTCAGCCAACAGACTCCACCCTTCCTCTTCGGAGATACACCTTTGAAGGACTCCTGTAGTGTTTTTCTTGTATAGCTCTCCCTCGTGGACTTTATAGGCTTTGGATCGCCGCACTATGCAGCGTGCCTCATTTTGGTCCTCAGGGAGTTCCTGCCTGATAAGGTAGGCTAGGAATGGTTCCGTCCACGGGGCGATGACCGCCATTATTACATGGGCTGAGGGTGTAATTTCGGTGGCGGGGCCACCGATTATGTCTGATTGTTCGGCATTGGGTTGTGCGGTTATGTCCGGGCTATTATCCGAGGGTTCCCCCTCCCATGTTACGGATGGTTTGAATAGTCTTTCTAAGAAGATGTTGGGGGGGGGGGCGCATCTCGTTTTGCTCCGATGCGTGCCAGGACGTCCGCTGCCTGATTATTTTCTCGGGCTATGTGGTGGAACTCCAGTCCCTCGAACCGAGCTGACATTTTTAGTACGGCATTGCGATAGGCTGCCATTTTTGGGTCTTTGGCGTCGAAGTCGCCATTTATTTGGGATATCGCGAGGTTTGAGTCCCCGCGTACTTCCAGGCGTTGAATGCCCATGGATATTGCCATCCGGAGACCATGTAGAAGGGCCTCGTATTCGGCTGCGTTGTTGGAGTCCGTGTACATAATTTGGAGTACATATTGGACTGTATCTCCTGTAGGGGACGTCAAAACGACGCCAGCCCCCAGTCCGACCAGCATTTTGGAGCCGTCGAAATGCATGATCCAGTTTGAGTACGTGCCGTACTCTTTAGGGAGTTCGGCCTCTGTCCATTCGGCGACGAAGTCGGCTAGGACTTGCGATTTAATTGCTCACCGTGGTTTGTAGGTTATATCGAACGGGAGGAGCTCTATGGCCCATTTTGCTATCCGGCCCGTTGCATCGCGGTTGTTGATAATATCGTTGAGTGGTACCTCCGAGGCTACTGTAATAGAACACTCTTGAAAGTAGTGTCGTAGCTTCCGGGATGCCATGAACACCGCGTATGCGATTTTTTGATAATGTGGGTACCGTGATTTGCATGGTGTGAGGACAGTGGACACGTAGTAAACCGGCCTTTGAAGGGGTAGTTTGTGTCCGTCCGTTATCCGTTCGGCGACGAGTACTGCGCTAACAACTTGATGGGTTGCGGCAATGTACAACAGCATGGGTTCGCCGGTATTCGGCGCGGCCAGGACGGGGTTTGTTGCCAAGATGGCCTTTATTTCCTTGAGTCCGGCCGTGGCAGCGTCCGTCCACTCGAAGTGTTCGGTGCGCCTAAGGAGGCGGTAAAGGGGCAATGCCTTTTCTCCCAAACGGGAGATGAAGCGGCTTAAAGCCGCCACGCATCCGGTGAGTTTCTGTATTTGTTTGAGGTCTTTTGGGACATCCAATTGTGACAAAGCTTGGATTTTAGCTGGATTTGCTTCAATTCCTCTGCCGGATACAATGAAGCCCAGGAGCTTTCCGGCTGGAACGCCGAAAACGCATTTTTCCGGATTGAGCTTAATGTCATATTTTCGGAGGTTGTCGAATGTAAGCCTCAAGTCGTCTACTAGAGATTCGACATGTCTTGATTTAACGACCACATCATCTACATATGCCTCCACTGTTTTGCCGATCTGGTTTGCCAGACATGTTTGAATCATGCGCTGATATGTGGCGCCGGCGTTTTTTAGCCCAAAGGGCATTGTGTTGAAGCAGAATGGGCCATATGGTGTGATGAAAGCTGTTGCGGCTTGGTCTGATTCTGCCATCTTTATTTGATGGTAACCGGAGTATGCGTCGAGGAAGCACAGGGAATCGTGTCCTGCAGTGGCATCGATGATTTGATCTATTCGGGGAGGGGAAAAGGATCCTTTGGGCAGGCCTTATTAAGGTCTTTGAAGTCGACACACAGGCGCCAGGATTTGTCCTTCTTTGGTACCATTACCAGGTTCGCTAGCCAGTCCGGGTGTTTTATATCTCTAATGAATCCGGCCTCCAATAATTTGGCTAGCTCCTCTCCCATGGCCTGTCTCTTTGGTTCGGAGAAACGCCGAAGGGCTTGTTTGACAGGTTTGAATCCTTTCTGGATATTTAAGCTGTGCTCGGCCAGCCTGCGTGGGATTCCTGGCATATCTGAGGGGTGCCAAGCGAAAATGTCCCAGTTCTCTCGTAGGAACTCGCGTAGTACGGCGTCTACATCAGGGTTCAGTTGTGCCCCGATGGAGGCTGTTTTATTGGGGTCCGTTGGGTGGACCTGGAATTTGACTATTTCGTTCGCTGGTTTGAAGGATGTGGATTTGGATCTCTTATCGAGTATCACATCATCCTTGTTAACCTTGGATCGCAGCGCCGTCAGCTCTTCGGCCGCTAAGGCTTCAGATAGTGCCTCGAGGGCCAATGCGGCTGTCTTGTTTTCGGCGCGGAGTGCTATGTCCGGATCACTAGCGAGAGTGATAATTCCGTTTGGCCCAGGCATCTTAAGCTTCATGTACCCGTAATGGGGTATGGCTTGGAAAACTGTGAATGCCTCTCGTCCTAATATAGCGTGATATCCTCTTTTGAACAGGGCCACCTGGAACGTGATTTGTTCGGACCTGTAATTATCCGGCGTGCCGAATACCACATCTAGTGTGATCTTTCCGGTGCAGCGCGCTTCCTGACTGGGGATTATTCCTCTAAAGGTTGTGCTGCTTCGCTCAATGCGGTTCCAGTCTATTTCCATCTTTTGGAGGGTTTCCTCGTAGATGAGGTTCAATCCGCTGCCTCCATCCATAAGTACCTTTGCGAGGCGACAGCCGTCCAGTATGGGACTGAGAACCAATGCGGCTGGTGCTCTGGCTGTTCGAAATTTAGGTTCGTCGCTCGCGTTGAAGGTGATAGCAGTATTGCTCCATGGATTTATTATCGCTGCTTGGTAGACTTCGGCGAGGCTGCGAAGTGTTCTTTTTCGCATGTTATTTGATGCGAAAGTCTCAGAGATTGTGAGAACGGTACTGAAATTCTCGGGCTGGTTTCCTTCGACCTCTGGATTTAGGAGGTCCTCGCCAATTTTGGCCACCTGCCGGAGTATCCAACATGCCCTGAGGCTGTGAGTTGGGGTGGCATCCTCTGCACTATGAATCTTGCAGGGTCCATCGAGCCACTTTTCTAGCATGATTCCATGCCCCCTAGAGGGTTTTGATTTTTTGTTTAATCCGGGCGCCTTGCTGTAGTGCGCCCTTTTGATTCGGACGGGATTGCTATTCAAGGCCGGATTATCCCAAAATTTAATTTCGGTTTTCCAAGCACTTTCCATCACACAGTATTTTTGTACTATGGACGCCAAGTCAGCAAAGCGTGTAATATTACGACGACTTACGGCGTTGAGTATCCCCTTGTCCGTGCAGTTACTGCAGAAGATTGAAATCGCGTCTCCCTCGTGGCAGTCCTTTATCCTGTTCATAAGCAGGAGGAATCTGGCCCAGTAATGATGTACTGTTTCTTCAGGCATCTGCTTGATTTGGGAGAGATCGCTTAAGATCGGGCGGGAGGAATTCATTAAATATGATACTTTGCCCGGTTTGCTGTTCGGAAGCCGAACAACCTCCGGATTCTGAGATCCGGAGTCTTGTATGTTATCCGGTTTGCCTGGTTCTAAGCCCAGGTCTTGGATTGTATCCTCCCCTCCGTGGATATCTGGCATGGAGGGTTCCGGAATTCAGACGTAGCTGGTCCTCAAGATCGATGAAGGGTCGCCGCATCGTGTTTCCACCACAGCAACATGATGGGTGGCTTGGGGAGAGTTGATTTCCCTTAGATCGGGTTTAGGCCCAACCTGGTCGTAGTTTGTAGCGACCCCCAAGGCGGCGATGCGATCCAGGAGCTCGTTTATGGAAGAGAGCTCCACCGGATCTAGCTGCTCGGCCAATTACGAGCTGACGCGGAGATTGCTTTTGATGACCCGAGAGGTCACCGTCGGCGTAATGGCCAAACGGGCGGTCATGAGAAAACCACCCAGCCGGAGGGTTTGGCCGATAGCCAAAGCTCCCTCAGTGACGGCGCCGTCTTTAAAGACGGGAAAAGGGATCCTTCCTGATCGCGACGGCACAGAGGAACTCTCAATGAAAGCACCAATGTCGGTGTCAAAATCGGCGGATCTCGGGTAGGGGGTCCCGAACTGTGCGTCAAGGTTGGATGGTAACAGGAGACAAGGGACACTTTATTTTACCCAGGTTCGGGCCCTCTCGATGGAGGTAAAACCCTACTCCTGCTAGATTAATATTGATGATATGGGTAATACAAGAGTAGATCTACCACGAGATCAAGGAGGCTAAACCCTAGAAGCTAGCCTATGAGTATGATGATGGTTATGATGATTGTGATGATCGTCCTACGGACTACAACCCTCCGGTTTATATAGACACCGGATAGGGTTAGGGTTACACAGAGTCGGTTACATTGGTAGGAGATCTTGAATATCCGCACGCCTAGCTTGCCTTCCACGCCAAGGAAAGAACCTTCCGGACACGGGATGAAGTCTTCAATCTTGTATCTTCATAGACCAGGAGTCCGGCTGAAGGTATAGTCCGGCAATCCGAACACCCCCTAATCCAGAACTCCCTCAGACACGATGTTTACCTAGGTTCGGGCCCTCTCTAGGAGGTAAAACCCTACATCCTGCTTGATTATATTGCTTGTGTATGAGGGGGTTATAGAGTAGATCTACCACGAGATCAAACGAACTAAACCCTAACTACTAGGATGGTGATTGTTCTTCTAGCCTCTATGGATTAAGCCCCCTGGTTTATATAGACACCAGGAGTGCTAGGGTTTACAGATAGCCAGTTACATCAAGAAAACTCTGGGTCTTTTATCTTGACTTGAGGGACACACAGGGGCACAAAAGGTCTTCGGTCCGAATATGATGCGTCCCAACTGTCCAGCCTATGCGAGATGAGCCGGCACCCTGAGGACTCCCTAATCTAGGACTCCCTCAGTAGCCCCCGAACTAGCCTTCAACACCGTCTTTATATTACTTCCGCGACCACATGCTTCGGCTTGCAGGCGAGTTCCCCTTCTCCTTGAGTGTTCGGAATAATTCTTCCCCTCTTTAAGCCTTCGATCAGTACTTGATATAATTCGACCATCCGCCAGGCCGTGTTCCGATTTCAAACTATTTGTTTTACTTAGCCTGGAGCTCCAGCCATTCGAGTGTGAATAGTATCCTTGACTTACAACATTTGGCGAAGGGCTGCGTCCAATCGCACCATTATGAGGGCTCGATGCGCGGCTCGAGGCACCCTCTTCGCCGACATGTCTCATCTAGGCGGAGAACTGATACGTCTCCAACGTATCTATAATTTTTGATTGCTCCATGCTATATTATCTACTGTTTTAGGCAATATTGGGCTTTATTATCCACTTTTATATTATTTTTGGGACTAACCTATTAACCGGAGGCCCAGCCCAGATTTGCTGTTTTATGCCTATTTCAGTGTTTCGAAGAAAAGGAATATCAGACGGAGTCGAAACGGAACGAAATCAACTGGAGAAGTTATTTTTGGAAGGAAACCTACCAGATAGACTTGGACCCTACGTCAGAAGATGAAGGAGGTGCTCACGAGGGTAGGGGGCGCGCCCCCCTGCCTCGTGGCCCCCCCTTCGGTCCACCGACGTACCCCCTGCACCCATATATACCTACGTATCGTAAAACTTCCAGAACCGAGATTAGATCTGGAGTTCCGCCGCCGCAAGCCTCTGTAGCCACCAAAAACCTCTCGGGACCCTGTTCCGGCACCCTGACGGAGGGGGATCCCTCACCGGTGGCCATCTTCATCATCCCGACGCTCTTCATGACGAGGAGGGAGTAGTTCACCCTCGGGGCTGAGGGTATGTACCAGTAGCTATGTGTTTGATCTCTCTCTCTCTCTCTCTCTCTCTCTCTCTCTCTCTCGTGTTCTTGATTTGGCACGATCTTGATGTATTGCGAGCTTTGCTATTATAGTTGGATCTTATGTTTCTTCTCCCCCTCTTCTCTCTTGTAATGGATTGAGTTTTCCCCTTGAAGTAATCTTATCGGATTGAGTCTTCAAAGATTTGAGAACACTTGATGTATGTCTTGACATGCTTATCTGTGGTGACAATGGGATATCACGTGCCACTTGATGTAGGTTTTGGTGATCAACTTGCGGGTTCCGCCCATGAACCTATGCATAGGGGTTGGCACACGTTTTCGTCGTGATTGTCCCGTAGAAACTTTTGGGCACTCTTTGAAGTACTTTGTGTTGGATTGAGTAGATGAATTGAGATTGTGTGATGCATATCGTATAATCATACCAACGGATACTTGAGGTGACATTGGAGTATCTAGGTGGCATTAGGGTTTGGTTGATTTGTGTCTTAAGGTGTTATTCTAGTACGAACTCTAGGGCTGTTTGTGACACTTATAGGAATAGCCCAATGGATTGATTGGAAAGAATAACTTTGAGGTGGTTTCGTACCCTACCATAATCTCTTTGTTTGTTCTCCGCTATTAGTGACTTTGGAGTGACTCTTTGTTGCATGTTGAGGGATAGTTATATGATCCAGCTATGTTATTATTATTGGGAGGACTTGCACTAGTGAAAGTATGAACCCTAGGCCTTGTTTCCTATCATTGCAATACCGTTTACGCTCACTTTTACCGCTCGTTACCTTGCTGTTTTTATATTTTCAGTTTACAAAAACCTATATCTACCGTCCATATTGCACTTGTATCACCATCTCTTCGCCGAACTAGTGCACCTATACAATTTACCATTGTATTGGGTGTGTTGGGGACACAATAGACTCTTTGTTATTTGGTTGTAGGGTTGCTTGAGAGAGACCATCTTCATCCTACGCCTCCTACGGATTGATAAACCTTAGGTCATCCACTTGAGGGAAATTTGCTACTGTCCTACAAACCTGTGCACTTGCAGGCCCAACAACGTCTACAAGAAGAAGGTTGTGTAGTAGACATCAAGCTCTTTTCTGGCGCCATTGCCGGGGAGGCTAGGTAAGTGAAGGTATATCTTTAGATCTTGCAATTGAATCTTTTTGTTTCTTGTTTTAGCACTAGTCTAGTTTATAAAAGAAAACTACAAAAAAATGTAATTGAGTTTGTCTCATACGCTTCATCTTTTTAATATCTTTCGTGAGTATGATGGAAAGGAAAATTGTTCCAAAGTGTTAGAAGAAGAATTATATAAAATGTTTGGCACTAGATCTTTGTATGATGAGCATGATTGCAATGTTTTTAGTATGAATTCCTTGAATATCCATGATGCTAATGATATGCAAAGCCACAAGCTTGGGGAAGCTATGTTTGATGAAGATGATATTTTTTGTTCCCCAAGCTTTGATGAGCAAATTTACTATGATGAAAGCATGCCTCCTATCTATGATGATTATTGTGATGACACATATGCCTTAAAGAATAATGATAACCATGAAACTTGTCATCTTGATCTTAATTTTCAATCACATGATAGTTATTTTGTTGAGTTTGCTCCCACTACTATTGATGAGAATAGATTTGCCTATGTGGAGAGTAGTGAAAGTTCTATGCTAGTAGATCATGAAAAGAATGTTTTAGGTGCTGGTTATATTGTTGAATTCATTCATGATGCTACTGAAAATTATTATGAGGGAGGAATATATGCTTGTAGGAGTTGCAATAATATCAAGTTTCCTCTCTATGTGTTTAAAGTTTTGAAGTTATGCTTGTTTTACCTTCCTATGCAAGATGATTCTTGTTCCCATAAGTTGTTTGCTCACAAAATCCCTATTCATAGGAAGTGGTTAGACTTAAATGTGCTAGTCATATTCTTCATGATGCTCTCTTTATGTTTGAATTCTTATCTTTTATGTGAGCATCATTGAAATCATCATGCCAAGCTAGGGGCGTTAAACGTTAGTGCTTGTTGGGAGGCAACCCAACTTTATTTTAGTTTCTTTATTTTTGGTTCTGTTTAGGAATAAATAATACATCTATCTTCTGTTTAGATGTGGTTTTATGTTTTAGTTAGTGTTTGTGCCAAGTAGAACCTTTGGGAAGACTTGGGTGAAGTCTTTATGGTCATGCTGTAAAAAACAGAAACTTTAGCGCTCACGAGATTAGCTAGAACGTTTTACTGGAGAGTGCTATTTAGTTGATTATTTTTGCCGATGATTACTAGACTAATTCCTCAGGTCCACCAATTTATTTTAGAATTTGTGGAGTTCCAGAAGTTTGTGTTAGTTACAGATTACTACAGACTGTTCTGTTTTTGACAGATTCTGTTTTCGTTGTGTTGCTTGCTTATTTTGATGACTCTATGGGTAGTAAAATAGTTTATAAACCATAGAGAAGTTGGAATACAGTAGGTTTAACACCAATATAAATAAATAATGAGTTCATTACAGTACCTTGAAGTGGTGTTTTGTTTTCTTTCGCTAATGGAGCTCACGAGTTTTCTGTTAAGTTTTGTGTTGTGAAGTTTTCAAGTTTTGGGTAAAAATTCGATGGACTATGGAATAAGGAGTGGTAAGAGCCTAAGCTTGGGGATGGCGAAGGCACCCCAAGGTAATATTCAAGGATAACCAAGCGTCTAAGCTTGGGGATGCCCCGGAAGGCATCCCCTCTTTCGTCTTCGTTCATCGGTAACTTTACTTGGAGCTATATTTTTATTCACCACATGATATGTGTTTTGCTTGGAGCGTCATTTTATTTTATTTAGCTTTGCTTGCTTTTTCAATAAAATACCAAGATCTGAAATTCTTAAATGTGGGAGAGTCTTCACATAGTTGCATAATTATTTGACTATTCATTGATCTTCACTCATATCTTTTGGAGTAGTTTGTTGTTGCTCTTCACTTATATCTTTTAGAGCACGGTGGTGGTTTATTTTGAAGAAATAGATGAACTCTCATGCTTCACTTAGATTATTTTGAGAGTCTTAAATATCATGGTAATGTGCTTAATTCTAATATGCTAGGCATACAGGACTAATAAAAGAAAAATTCTTACGAGTGTGTTGAATACTAAGAAAAGATTGAAGCATGATAATTGTTTTGAGATATGGAGGTGATAATATTAGAGTCATGCTAGTTAAGTAGTTGTGAATTTAAAGAATACTTGCGTTGAAGTTTGTGATTCCCATAGCATGCACGTATGGTGAACCGTTATGTAACGAAGTTGGAGCATGAGGTGTTTATTGATTGTCCTCCTTATGAGTGGCGGTCGGGGACGAGCGATGGTCTTTTCCTACCAATATATCCCCCTAGGAGCATGTGCGTAATACTTTGCTTTGATAACTTCTAGATTTTTGCAATAAGTATACGAGTTCTTTATGACTAATGTTGAGTCCATGGATTATATGCACTTTTCCCCATCCTTCCACCATTGCTAGCCTCTCTAATACCGCGCACTTTTTGCCGGTATCATACACCCACCATATACCTTCCTCAAAACAGCCACCATACCTACCTATCATGGCATTTCCATAGCCATTCTGAGATATATTGCCATGCAACTTTCCACCGCTCCGTTTATTATGACACGCTCCATCATTGTCATATTGCTAGCATGATCATGTAGTTGACATCGTATTTGTGGCAAAGCCACCATTCATAATTCTTTCATACATGTCACTCTTGATTCATTGCATATCCCGGTACACCGCCGGAGGCATTCATATAGAGTCATACTTTGTTCTAAGTATCGAGTTGTAAGAAAAATAAAAGTGTGATGATCATCATTTCTAGAGCATTGTCCCAAGTGAGGAATAAATAAAAATAAAAAAGGAGAAAGGCCAAAAAAAAGAAGGCCCCAAAAAAATGAGAGAAAAAGAGAGAAGGGACAATGTTACTATCCTTTTACCACACTTGTGCTTCAAAGTAGCACCAAGATCTTCATGATAAAGAGTCTCCTATGTTGTCACTTTCATATACTAGTGGGAATTTTACATTATAGAACTTGGCTTGTATATTCCAATGATGGGCTTCCTCAAAATGCCCTAGGTCTTCGTGAGCAAGCGAGTTGGATGCACACCCACTTAGTTTCTTTTGTTGAGCTTTCATATACTTATAGCTCTAGTGCATCCGTTGCATGGCAATCCCTACTCACTCACATTGATATCTATTGATGGGCATCTTCATAGCCCGTTGATACGCCTAGTTGATGTGAGAATATCTTCCCCTCTTGTTGTCTTCTCCACAACCACCATTCTATTCCACATATAGTGCTATATCCATGGCTCACGCTCATGTATTGCGTGAAGATTGATTTTTTTTGAAAATGTTAAAGGATGAAACAATTGCTTGGCTTGTCATCGGGGTTGTGCATGATTTAAATACTTTGTGTGGTGAAGATGGAGCATAGCCAGACTATATGATTTTGTAGGGATAACTTTCTTTGGCCATGTTATTTTGAGAAGACATAATTGCTTTATTAGTATGCTTGAAGTATTATTATTTTTATGTCAATATGAACTTTTGTACTGAATCTTTCGGATCTGAATATTCATATCACAATTGAGAAGAATTACAATGAAATTATGCCA
The DNA here is from genome assembly GCA_032464435.1 of Aegilops umbellulata. Taxonomy (NCBI): domain Eukaryota; kingdom Viridiplantae; phylum Streptophyta; class Magnoliopsida; order Poales; family Poaceae; genus Aegilops; species Aegilops umbellulata. The sequence continues at coordinate 363,132,600 of CP136054.1, read as the reverse complement.
ACTAGCATTCCACATCAAAAATTATCTTTTTTATCATTTATCTACTCGAGGACGAGCAGGAATTAAGCTTGGGGATGCTTGATACGTCTCCAACATATCTATAATTTTTTATTGCTCCATGCCATATTATCTACTGTTTTAGGCAATATTGGGCTTTATTATCCACTTTTATATTACTTTTGGGACTAACCTATTAATCTGAGGCCCAACCCAGATTTGTTGTTTTATGCCTATTTTAGTGTTTCGAAGAAAAGGAATATCAGACGGAGTCGAAACGGAACAAAATCAACTGGAGAAGTTATTTTTGGAAGGAAACCTACCAGATAGACTTGGACCCTACGTCAGAAGATGAAGGAGGTGCTTACGAGGGTAGGGGGCGCGCCCCCTACCTCGTGGCCCCCCTTCGATCCACCGACGTACCCCCTACACCCATATATACCTACGTATCGTAAAACTTCCAGAACGGAGATTAGATCTGGAGTTCCGCCGCCGCAAGCCTCTGTAGCCACCAAAAACCTCTCGGGACCCTGTTCCGGCACCCTGCCGGAGGGGGGATCCCTCACCGGTGGCCATCTTCATCATCCCGGCGCTCTCCATGACGAGGAGGGAGTAGTTCACCCTCGGGGCTGAGGGTATGTACCAGTAGCTATGTGTTTGATCTCTCTCTCTCTCTCTCTCTCTCTCTCTCTCTCTCTCTCTTGTGTTCTTGATTTGGCACGATCTCGATGTATCGCGAGCTTTGCTAGTATAGTTGGATCTTATGTTTCTTCTCCCCCTCTTCTCTCTTGTAATGGATTGAGTTTTCCCCTTGAAGTAATCTTATCGGATTGAGTCTTTAAAGATTTGAGAACACTTGATGTATGTCTTGCCGTGCTTATCTGTGGTGACAATGGGATATCACGTGCCACTTGATGTATGTTTTGGTGATCAACTTGCGGGTTCCGCCCATGAACCTATGCATAGGTGTTGGCACACGTTTTCGTCGTGATTCTCCCGTAGAAACTTTTGGGCACTCTTTGAAGTACTTTGTGTTGGATTGAGTAGATGAATTGAGATTGTGTGATGCATATCGTATAATCATACCCACGGATACTTGAGGTGACATTGGAGTATCTAGGTGGCGTTAGGGTTTTGGTTGATCTGTGTCTTAAGGTGTTATTCTAGTACGAACTCTAGGGCTGTTTGTGACACTTATAGGAATAGCCCAATGGATTGATTGGAAAGAATAACTTTGAGGTGGTTTCGTACCCTACCATAATCTCTTTGTTTGTTCTCCGCTATTAGTGACTTTGGAGTGACTCTTTGTTGCATGTTGAGGGATAGTTATATGATCCAACTATGTTATTATTGTTGGGAGGACTTGCACTAGTGAAAGTATGAACCCTAGGCCTTGTTTCCTATCATTGCAATACCGTTTACGCTCACTTTTACCGCTTGTTACCTTGCTGTTTTTATATTTTCAGTTTACAAAAACCTATATCTACCGTCCATATTGCACTTGTATCACCATCTCTTTGCCGAACTAGTGCACCTATACAATTTACCATTGTATTGGGTGTGTTGGGGACACAATAGACTCTTTGTTATTTGGTTGCAGGGTTGCTTGAGAGAGACCATCTTCATCCTACGCCTCCTACGGATTGATAAACCTTAGGTCATCCACTTTGAGGGAAATTTGCTACTGTCCTACAAACCTGTGCACTTGCAGGCCCAACAACGTCTACAAGAAGAAGGTTGTGTAGTAGACATCAAGAACGTGTTCTATTTTTGAAGGGATTTGATCAATGATTCCTCGCATCTATCCGCACGTGACGCTTCAGATGTATTGGAAAGTGGCGAGGCTAACGACGCCTTTAAAGGACTCATGGTATCCTGGCTGCTTATAAAAAGGAAACAACCTCAGGTATCCCTGTACTCCCTTCTTCTTCCCTTCACCACACCTCTCCTGATCCACAGAGATCGAGCGCCCCATCACGACCCTTTTTCAAAGATCCCTTCCCCGTACCAGGCGATGGCGGGATCCGGCGTGGGGGGTAAATGGAAAGCCTCGACTGTCACCAACAAGGAAATCGAGGACTTGAAGTGCGCTGGCTATCTTCCGTCCATTGATACGTATCCAAGTATCTATAATTTATGAAGTATTGATGCCATTTTTACAACAATTTTATATGGTTTTGGTATGATATGGATGGAACTAACCCAGACTGACGCTGTTTTTAGCAGAACTACTGTGGTGTTGTTTTTTGTGCAGAAATAAAAGTTCTCCAAATGCAACGAAACTTTTTGATGATTTTTTTGGAACAAAATAGGCACTAGAAGATTCGTGGGAGGACCGGAAGGTGAACACAAGACACCTGGGCACGCCAGGAGGCCCATACGTGCCCAGGTGGGTTGTGCCCACCTCGAGGCCCATATTCGCGTGATTCCAACACTGAAAAATCCTATAAATAGAGAAACCATTAGAAATAACCCTAAATGAGAAGTTCTGCTGCCGCAAGTCTCTGTAGCCACGAAAACCCAATCTAGACCCCGTTTTGGCACCCTGCCGGAGGGGGAAATCATCACCGGTGGCCATCTTTAACATCCTGACGGCCACCATGATGAGGAGGGAGTAGTCCACCCTCGGGGCTGAGGGTTTGTACCAGTAGCTATGTGTTTAATCTCTCTCTCGCTCGTGTTCTTGAGATGGCACGATCTTGATGTATAGTGGGCTTTGTTAATATAGTTGGATCATATATATTGTGTTTTCCCCTCTCTATCTTGTTGTGATGAATTGAGTTTTCCCTTTGAAATCTCATTTTATCGGATTGAATAATTTTATGGATTTGAGAGCACTTGATCTATGTCTTGGCACTCAACTCGCGGATTCCCAAGGTGACATTGTGGTAATCTATGCATAGGGATTGATGCATGTTCTCGTCCTTGTTTCTCAGGTAGAAATCTTGGGGCACTCTTTGAAGTTCTTTGTGTGGATTGAGTATTATGAATCTGAAATTGTTTGATGCATATGATATAATCAACTCACGGATACTCGTGGTGACTTTGGAGTATCTAGGTGACATTAGAGTTGGTTGATGTGTATCCTATGGTGTTATTCTAGTACGAACTCTTGGTTAGATTGATCGGAAAGAATAGTTTGGTGTTATTTTAGTACGAACTCTAGGATAGATTGATCGGAAAGAATAGCTTTGAGGTGGTTTCGTACCCTACAAACAATTTCTTCTTATGTTCTCCATTAGATAAGAACTTTGGAGTGATTCTTCATAGCACGTTGAGGGATGGTTATATGATCCAATTATATTAGCATTGTTGAGAGATTTCACTAGCAAAAGTACGGACCCTAGGCCTCATTTTCAAGCATTGCAATACCGTTTGTGCTCCGTTTTATCAGTTGCTACCTTGCTGTTTTTATTGCTCCTATTAAAAAAATCAATAGCTACTATCATTACTACGCTTGTATCACCATTTCTTCGCCAAACTAGTGCACCTATACAAATTACCATTGTATTTGGTGTGTTGGGGACACAAGAGACTCTTTGTTATTTGGTTGCAGGGTTGTTTGAGAGAGACCATCTTCATCCTACGCCTCCCACAGATTGATAAACCTTAGGTCATTCACTTGAGGGAAAATTGCTATTGTCCTTCAAAATTCTGCGCTTGAAGGCCCAACACGAGTCTACAAGAATAAAGTTGTGTAGTAGACATCAGCCACCATTGATCACCGGGCCCCAGAAGCAGGCCAGGTCATTCCCACACCACAACCTGGCAAGAGGGTGGTGTTCGTTCCCCACTTCGTCAGGGGCTAGGCTTTCCACTACACCCCTTCGTTCGAGGGCTAATGTACTTTTATGAGCTAGATTTTCACGATCAAGCCCCGAACTCTGTCCTCCACCTTTCATCTTTCATCATTATTTGCGAGGCTTCCTCCGGGGTCTGTGCGCACTTTGGTTTATGGCTGAAGGTATTCAATGTGAAGCCGAAGATATTAGACGACCAATGATGTCTACTAGAATTACATCGGTATTTCCCTAAAGAGGAAGGGATGATGCAACACAACAACGGTAGGTATTTACCTCAATGATGAGACCAAGGTTACTAAACCAGTAGGAGAACAAAGCAACACTACGTAAACAACACATGCACACAAATAACAAATACGCGCAACCTGACGTATTAAAGGGGTTGTCAATCCTTTCGGGCAACGGCGCCAGAAATTGGCAAACGAACGTGAGAGAGTTGTAATAATTGATAGATCGAACGCCAAATAAAATAAAGTGCAACAAGATATTTTTGTATTTTTGGTTTAATAGATTTGAAAATAAAAGGAAAATAAAATAGATCATAGAGGCAAATAATATGAGAAAGAGACTCGGGGGCCGTAGATCTCACTAGTGGCTTCTCTATGAGAAAATAGCAAACAATGGGTAAACAAATTACCGTTGGGCAATTGATAGAACTTCAAATAATCATGACGATATCGAGGCAATGATCATTATATAGGCATCACGTCCAAGATTAGTAGACCGACTCCTGCCTGCATCTACTACTATTACTCCACACATCGACCGCTATCCAGCATGCATCTAGTGTATTAAGTTCAAGGAGAAACGGAGTAATGCAATAAGAACGATGACATGATGTAGGCAAGATCTATTTATGTATAAATAGACCCCATCTTGTTATCCTTAATGGCAACGATACATACATGTCAATTCCCCTTCTGTCACTTGGATCAAGCACCGTAAAATCGAACCCATCACAAAGCACCTCTTCCCATTGCAAGATAAATAGATCAAGTTGGCCAAACAAAACCCAAATATCAGAGAAGAAATACGAGGCTATAAGCAATCATGCATATAAGAGATCAAACAAAACTCAAATAACTTTCATGGATAAAAAGATAGATCTGATCATAAACTCAAAGTTCACCTGATTCCAACAAACACATCGCAAAAAGAGTTACATCATATGGATCTCCAAGATACCATTGTATTGAGAATCAAACAAGAGAGAGGAAGCCATCTACCTACTAACTACGGACCCGTAGGTCTACAAGAGACTACTCACGCATCATAGGAGAGGCACCAATGGACATGATGAACCCCTCCGTGATGGTGTCTAGATTGGATCTGGTGGTTCTGGACTCTGCGGCGGCTGGAATTGATTTTCATCGACTCCCTAGGGTTTCTGGAATATTGGGGTATTTATAGAGCAAAGAGTTGGTTCGGGGGCACCCAAGGTGGGCACAACCTACCAGGGCGCGCCCTGGTGGGTTGTGCTCCCCTCGGAGCACCCCCGAGGTGCTTCTCCGGCCCACTGGATGTCTTCTGGTCCAAAAAAATCCACAAAATTTTTCGCTGCGTTTGGACTCCGTTTGGTATTGATTTCCTGCAATGTAAAAAACATGCAGAAAATAGCAAGTGGCACTTGGCACTATGTCAATAGGTTAGTACCAAAAAATGATATAAAATGGCTATAAAATGATTATAAAACATCCAAGAATGATAATATAATAGCATGGAACAATAAAAAAATATAGATACGTTGGAGACGTATCAACCAACAAGCGGACTGCTGCGGAGACATGGTTAGCAAGCTCACTCGCGTAGAGTGGCGGGTGGGCACGTTTGGTCAAGTGTAATATAGCAGGGTTTTTGCGCCCAAACTACGGATGTCGTGTTCTCCACAGGGATCTAGAACTTCGAAGCACACATTCGAGACATTCAGAACAACGGAGCAGATGAATCAAACCGTAGTAATAACAAGCAGCCACTGGAACAAGGTAAAACCAAATAATATGCAGCAAAGGAAAAGGGTTCAGAAATAGGATTGTCTCTTTTTTAGTGGTTTTCTTGTAATCAAACAGACAAGTAACACTAGCAGATGGAAGATGGTTCAGACATCACACACAACTCATGCAACCAATTAAAGTGACAACATCTCGCAGGAAAATAGCTACTAACTCAATATCCAGCAAAGGGTCACAACAATTCAGCAAGGATACATGAGGGTTCAGCAAAGGTACACAAGTAACAAGGTAAATTTCAGACTCAACAATGCATATATTTAGAGAACAGGAACAAGAGAAGATAGAGATTCAGAGCCTATGGGTCTTGATGATCTTCAATTCGAAGCTGAAGGTGTTGCAGGCGAAGAAGAGTAATAGCAGGACCACTTTGGAGACGATCTGTAGCAGGAGAGGCTTCCACGTGGTCATTGAGGAAGAGTAGCAGAGAAGGTTCCTTGGGAAGAACCGGAGCAGAGCACCACCAGGAGTCCGACGTGGAGCACCAGAAGGCCCGACACCCCTGGCCTCTGGTCGATCCTCTCCCTCTCCGCAGCGAGGAGGAGGGAAGGAGTGGCAGAGGTCGCCTGTCAGGGAGGAGGGCCTCGCGCTGGATCGACAGCCGTTTCTTGAGGTTGGTGACGACGAACTGCAGCAGGTTGACGTTGTTGTTGGAGAGTAGCAGCGGTAGTCGATCTTGAGGTTGGAGACGAAAAAGTGCAGCAGGTCGGCGTCATCATTGGAGAGTAGCAGCGACAGTCGATCTTGAGGTTGGAGACGAGAAAGTGCAGCAGGTCGGCGTCGTCGTTGGAGAGTAGCGGTGGACCGCCGATCAGTTCGGGGCAGCTTCATGGTGGATCGGGCGCCACCGCCAGTCTCCCGGCACCCTCTTCTCCCTCTCTCTCTCCTTTGATTTGGTTCTTCTGCTGGTTCCCCTTGATCCCCTTGTTCGATCTGGTGGTAGGTGAGTCGCCTGGAGGGCAGCGAGGAGGAGGGGAGAAAAAGGCAGCCGGCCCTGGTGGTTTTCTTTTCTTCGACCCTCTCTACTCCTTTGCTCTATCGTGGCCTCGCGCATGGGATCAGACACGCATCTCGCTGGTCGCGCCAGACCAGCCCCTTCTCACGCGCACAAGCAGACATCTGCTCTTCTCTGTTTGACTAGGTGCGTAAGTCCCTGGTTCTTATCAGCTCGCCCCTTCTAGTTCTATCTTTTCGCACAAGATGATCCCCAGCTTGAAGGTTGTAAACACTTTCGATGAAGTTTGGGTGCCTAAACGCATCAGTCCTGCAAGATATGAATAAGTGTTGTAAAAATATCATAATAGTAGTATTTCTATAAGAATGAATACTTTATAAGTAAAAACTGTGGTCATAGATTTGATTTGTTATGCAAAAGGCTTGAAATACAATATGAATGAATGTGCTATCAATTTCCCCCACACCCAGATCTTTGCTTGTCCTCAAGTAAAGGAAAATGATGGTGACACTACACACACTTCCTAGTAAAGATGCACTTTTGGATAGATCGTAATTCCGACAATACTTGAACTAGGCAACTGTACTCCACTGAAGCTAAATTGTGAAAAGAAATAATTTATAACACACTGTAAATGTTCCAAGTCAATGGCCTTGAGTGAAAGTGAATCCTATTAATCAAGAGCTGGCTGTGTCTTCAGCCCTAAGATAAGCTAGGACCTCAAAATCAATTAGAAAAACAAGTTACTTATTGAATTTAAAGCACAAGTAATGATATTATATCAGTCTCACCAAAGGAACATACCACCGATCCCGAGAACATGGTATACACCTGGCTCGACCAATTATTAGTTTTTTTTGTTATTTTCTCCCCAAAGGAACATACCACCGATCCAGATAGCATGGTATACACCTGGTTCGACAATTGTAGCATTTTTTAGTTATTGCCTCCCCAAAGGAACATTCCACCGATCCAGAGAACATGGTATACACCTGGTTCGACAATTATTAGCATTTTTTATATAAATGTTTTACAGTCCAATCTACCAAATTTCACAAGCCACCGATCCAGGGAACATGACATGCTACTGTAGGTCGATCGGACTTAAATTATTATAAATATTTTATTTACTTATACGAAAATTACTTAGCTAAAGTAAAACATGAGTAATTGAAAGAGAAATCCATAACTAATGGCACTGTTTTTCACAGACTACAGATCCAGAGATCATAGTTACTACTTAAGTGCCACCAGTTACTTAGCTTAACTTGGTACAGTCACACACAGCACATCAATTCATCAGTAGGTTTCACTTAGACTCAAGGAATTCCCATTGAACATTTACACGGAGGTATAAAGTATTCATTATCACAATTTACCATAAGAAGAATACATCTGCATAGTTTTAGTATTAAGAGAACCAACAATCTTCTTGGGGTGAATCCTACTTTGCAGTGATGAGTAACATGTCACAATGCAGAAAAAGAAAGATTTTCAATGCAATTAAATGCCAGTCCTCATACTGAATTTCTAAAGGTTGCTTCAAGTGGAACAGAATCACCTGGTATTTGTATAATCTTCTCCCCTAGTTTCTTCTCTCCACTCTTCTCTGTTTGTGTTCCCTGTTTGTGCTCCCCTTGCCTTTATTCGCTGAAAAAGAAATACATAAACACATAAAAACTTTTCTATGAAAACCAAATAAGGAAAAGAACTTATTAAAGATTCAGGTTGCCTCCTAAAAAGCGCTTGTTTTAGGTCTTTAGCTCGACCATGTCTCTTCAGTGGGGTCAGGGTCCTGCAGGGATTGACACCACCTCTTGGCTCCCCTCGCCTTCTTGAATTTCCTTATCCAGGTCTTGATCTTCGCTTGCATTCTCATCTTCAGAAATCAGAGGTGTGTCTCCAGGGATATAGGGCTTCAGTCTTTGACCGTTTACAAGGAAGTGACCTCCAGAAGTACTTTGCGCTTGGATAACACCACTTTTCAGAATCTTCTTCACCTTGCAAGGGCCATACCATCTTGACTTGAATTTACCGAGAAATAAATGAAACCTAGTATTGTAGACCAATACCAACTGTCCAATATGAAATTCTTTCCTCAATATATGCTTACCATGTCAGATCTTGGTCTTTTCTTTGTAGATTCTTGCACTCTCGTAAGAGTCAGCCCTCAGTTGTTCCATTTCACAGAGTTGAAGTTTTCTATGTTTTCCTGCTGTATCAAGGTCCATATTGAGTTTCCTTAGTGCCCATTGAGCTTTGTGTTCAAGTTCAATGGGTAGATGGCATGCTTTTTCATATATTAACCTGAATGGTGACATTCCAATTGATGTTTTATAAGCTATCCTATATGCCCACAGTGTGTCTGGTAATTTCAGTACCCAGTCAGACCTTGACTTTGATACTACCTTCTTGAGAATAGCCTTTATTTCTCTATTAGACAGCTCCACTTGTCCATTTGCTTGTGGGTGATATGGAGTTGTAATTCTGTGATTATGAACTCCATATTTTGCTAAGAGAGATTCTAGTTGGGAGTTGTTGAAATGCGATCCTCCATCACTGATAACAATCCATGGCACACCAAATCTTAGAAAGATCACTTGCTTATATAAATTGCAAACTGACTTGGAATCAGCATTGACGGTTGGTACAACCTCTACCCATTTTGACACATAGTCCACTGCCACCAATATGTATTTGTACCCTTTTGATGATGGCAAGGGCCCAACATAATTAATTCCCCATACATCAAAGAGCTCTACTTCTCTTGCCTTTTTGAAATCTTTCTAGTTCTCTGACAAGGATCACAAGCTTCAATATAGGAATGTACATCCTTGAATAAAGTTGGCCAATAAAATCCCGCTTGCAAATTTTTTGCTTGAGTCTTTCGAGTACTTGCATGACCTCCATAAGGGGATGAATGGCAATGATAGATCACACTTTTAGTTTCACTTTGCGGCAAGCATCTTCGAACAATACCACCAGCACAATGCTTGAATAAGTAAGGTTCACCCCAAAAGAAATGCTTCATATCTGATAGGAATTTCTTCTTCTTTTGATACCCAAAATCTGTAGGAACTTTGTTACAGACCAGATAATTAACTATATCTGCATACCATGGTGTATAGTTTTGTATACTAGTCACTTGCATAAGATTGCTCCCTCGTGAAACATCATTGATAGGTAAGGAGTCTACTGCATTGTTTTGCAATCTCGACAAGTGATCTGCCACAACATTTTCAGCTCCTTTCTTGTCCTTGATTTCCACATCAAATTCTTGAAGCAAGAGTATCCATCTAATTAACCTTGGCTTGGCTTCTTTCTTGCTGAGTAAATATCTTATTGCAGCGTGGTCTGTGTAAACTACACAATGAGATCCCACAAGATATTGCCTGAATTTGTCAAAGGCATACACTACTGCCAACAACTCCTTTTCGGTGGTTGTATAATTAGCTTGAGCATCATCAAGTGTTTTGCTAGCATAGTATATTACATGCAAATCTTTTCCTTTTCTTTGTCCAAGTACTGCACCTACAGCAAAGTCGCTTGCATCACACATTATCTAAAATGGTAATTCCCAGTCAGGGGGTTGCACTACTAGAGCTGTAACCAATGCTTCCTTGAGCAAATTGAAGGATTTTTCACATTCTGCATCAAAGTTGAACTTAACATCATTGTTTAGGAGATTAGTGAGGGGTTTGGCTATCTTGGAGAAATCCTTTATGAATCTTCTATAGAACCCAGCATGTCCCAAAAAGCTCCTCACTCCCTTCACATTTACAGGTGGTGGAAGTTTTGATATTACTTCAACTTTTGCTTGATCAACCTCAATTCCTCTTTTAGATACCAAATGTCCCAAAATAATTCCTTCCCTTACAAGAAACTGACACTTCTCCCACTTTAGGACTAGATTGTGTTCTGAACACCTCTGAAGAACTACTGCCAGATTATTCAAGCAATCTTCATAACTTTTTCCAACGACTGTAATATCACCTATGAACACCTCCACTTTGATTCCTATCATATCAGAGAATATAGAGAGTATAAACCTTTGAAATGTTTGGGGTGCATTAAAAAGTCCATAAGCTAGACTTTTGTAAGCAAATGTTCCGTATGGGTAAGTGAAAGTTGTTTTATCTTGATCATCCAGGTGAATTGGGATTTGCAAGAATCTTGAATACCCATCTAAGCAGCAGAAATATTCATGCCCAGCAAGCCTTTCCAACATTTGGTCAATAAAAGGTAAAGGAAAATGGTCCTTCCTGGTTACTTCATTTAACTTTCTAAAATCATTGACCATTCTCCACCCTGTGACAGTCCTACTAGGAATCGTTTGCCCTTGTTCATTTTCAATGACGGTTATTCCTCCTTTTTTGGGCACCATGTGAATGGGACTCACCCATTCGCTGTCTGAAATTGGGTATATGATATCAACAAAGAGCAGTTTAAGAATCTCCTTTTTGACCACCTCTTGCAAATGGGGATTTAATCTTCTTTGATTTTCTCTAATTAGCACACTGCTTTCTTTCAAGTAAATCCTATGAGAGCAGACAGCAGGGTTTATCCCTTTCATATCATCAATCGAATATCCAATAACATCCTTGTATTTTTGCAAAACTGCCTGAAGCCCTTTTATTTGCATTTCCGTCAACTCACTGTTTACGATAATTGGCCACTGGTTTTCGTTGTCTAAGAATGCATACTTCAAACTTTCTGGAAGTTGTTTCATTTCTATTTGCCTTGGTTGCATCTTCTCTAATGACCTTGCACTACTTTCCAACATGCTCACCGGTCTGATTTCCTCGTATCTAATTTCACTGTTGTCCTCCTCAAATACTTCACAACAATTACTTCCATACCTCTCTTCATAACCTTCTTCCACACATTTCTGTAATGTATCAATTCTGTAACAGTGTTCTTCTCTTTGCGGAACATGTGTTGCATGCTTCATGTCAAACTCCACCTTTTCATTTCCGGACCTCAAGCTCAATTTGGCTTCTTGACATCAATAAGTGCACTAGCTGTGGCCAAAAATGGTCTTCCATGAATCACGGCCTCACTCTTGTCCTCCATATCTAGCACTACAAAGTCAACCGGATAAGCAAACTTCCCAACTTTGATTGGAACATCCTCAAGAATTCCAACAGGTCTCCTGTATCTTCTGTCGGCTAACTGAAGAATTATGGATGTTGGGTTTAATTCTCCCAGGAACATCCTTTTGCTGACTGAATGTGGTAACACACTAACACTTGAGCCCAAGTCACATAGAGCACTGTAAGTTTGTTTCCAATCACACATGGTACACAAAAACTTCCTGGATCATCCAATTTTTCAGGCATGGAATTCTGAATTATTGCACTGCATTCCTTTGATAGAGTTAAAACTTCTGGCTCAGACATGCTTCTTTTCTTTGTTAATAATTCCTTGAAATATTTGGCATACATCGGGACATGCAAGATAGCTTCAAGAATAGGAATAGTAATCTGAACTCCTTTCATAGTTTCCAAAAATTTGGCAAATTGCTTGTCATCTTTGGGTTTATTGAACCTCTCGGGAAAGGGAATGTTGTTGGTTGTTATTGCTTCCTCTAGCAAAGGCTCAGCTCTTGTTTGAAAACCAGGAAATTCGACTTCAGTTTCAATTCAATTATCAACTTCTTTCTCCTTTATTTTATCTGATGATGTTGAAGGTGGAGTTCCGGATGAACTTGACCTCATAGCAGGAGGCACATATGTCTTTGGAATAGGAAGTAATGGTCCTTGAGGGAGTCCTGGATTAGGGGGTGTCCGGATAGCCGGACTATAACCTTTGGCCGGACTCTTGGACTATGAAGATACAAGATTGAAGACTTCATCCCGTGTCCGGATGGGACTTTCCTTGGCGTGGAAGGCAAGCTTGGCAATACGGATATGTAGATCTCCTTCCATTGTAACCGACTCTGTGTAAACCCTAGCCCTCTCCGGTGTCTATATAAACCCGAGGGCTTTAGTCCATAGGACGAACAACAATCATACCATAGGCTAGCTTCTAGGGTTTAGCCTCTCTGATCTCGTGGTAGATCTACTCTTGTACTACCCATATCATCAATATTAATCAAGCAGGAGTAGGGTTTTACCTCCATCGAGAGGGCCCGAACCTGGGTAAAAACATCGTGTGCCTTGTCTCCTGTGACCATCCGCCTAGACGCACAGTTCGGGACCCCCTACCCGAGATCCACCGGTTTTGACACCGACATTGGTGCTTTCATTGAGAGTTCCTTTGTGTCGTCGTCGTTAGGCTTGATGGCTCCTTCGACCATTATTGGCGATGCAGTCCAGGGTGAGACTTTTCTCCCCGGACAGATCTTTGTATTCGGCGACTTTGCATTGCGGGCCAATTCATTTGGCCATCTGGAGCAGATTGAAAGCTACGCCCCTGGCCATCAGGTCAGATTCGGAAGTTTGAACTACACGGCTGACATATGCAGAGACTTAATCTTCGACGGATTCGAGCCGCAGCCGGGCGCGCCGCACTGTCGCGATGGGCATGATTTAACTCTGCCGCCGAACAGTGCCCTGAAGGCCACGCCTGCATCCGCTCCGACCCTTAGCTCGGAGCCCACTGCGCCAACCGAGGACGGGTGGTTAGACCCCGCCGCGGGGCTGCAGTACCAATGGTGTTGGGGATATTACTACTGGGCGTAAACCAGCCAGGTGGGCCGGGTTAACTTCATCAGTAGTTAAGTGTGTTAAAGCCCAAGAAGGCAGATGAGGGCCTAGGGCCCATAGTCGGTTTAAGACTTGTAGCCGTAAACCGACATGTGTGTATAAACTTGTATTGTAAGTTAGGAATAAGGAGAGACCAACCCGGATACGAATATGAACCGGTGTTGGGACTCCGTGAACCAACGGGCGTCACCCGTGTATATAAGGGGACGACCCGGCGGCGGTTCAAGGACAACAGACAACAACTCGAGACTTAGGCGAAGCTTGTTTGCTCCCTAAGCCCTCGAAACCCCATCAATTCCATCACAACTAGACGTAGGCTTTTACCTTCATCGAAGGGGCCGAACTAGTATAAACTCTCTTGCGTCCCTGTGTCCGCTTTAACCCCTTCAAGCTAACCCGTCGCGATGGCTCCACGTCTAAGTCCTGACACTAGGACATCTTCCGTGACAAAACCACGATAGTTGGCGCCCACCGTGGGGCTATCGCACGATGGTTTCAAGTTCTTGGAGGGCCGCTTCGAAGGACTCAAGGGCTACACTATGGGCCGGATGACTAAGAGTCGTCGCGGCAAACTCTACATTGACGATGCAGGCTGGGGCCCCGAGGCCGGCTCAATTGAGTACGGGTATCGGGTCCCCTTTGGTGGCATACACGTTTTCATTGGCAAGATCGGTGAACTAGGCCCTGAGCCGGACATCTGCACCGACCTCGTCGAAATGGCTCAACGTGTGCGATCTGCCCAGGTTAAACCGGCCATGAAGCGTGCCTTCGTGGGAGTCATCCATGGAGGAAATTATGAGGATGGATCAGAATCTGGTGGTGAGGGAGTCCTGGATTAGGGGGTGTTCGGATAGCCGAACTATATCTTCAGCCGGACTCCAGGACTATGAAGATACAAGATTGAAGACTTCGTCCCGTGTCCGGAAGGTTCTTTCCTTGGCGTGGAAGGCAAGCTAGGCGTGCGGATATTCAAGATCTCCTACCAATGTAACCGACTCTGTGTAACCCTAACCCTATCCGGTGCCTATATAAACCGGAGGGTTGTAGTCCGTAGGACGAACACATCATAACCATCATCATACCAATAGGCTAGCTTCTAGGGTTTAGCCTCCTTGATCTCGTGGTAGATCTACTCTTGTACTACCCATATCATCAATATTAATCTAGCAGGAGTAGGGTTTTACCTCCATCGAGAGGGCCCGAACCTTGGTAAAATAAAGTGTCCCTTGTCTCCTGTTACCATCCGACCTTGACGCACAGATCAGGACCCCCTACCCGAGATCCGCCGGTTTTGACACCGACATTGGTGCTTTCATTGAGAGTTCCTCTGTGTCGTCGCCTTTAGGCCCAATGGCTCCTTTGATCATCAACAACGATGAGGTCCAGGGTGAGACTTTTCTCCCCGGACAGATCTTCGTCTTCGGCGGCTTCGCTCTGCGGGCCAACTCGCTTGGTCATCTGGAGCAGATCGAGAGCTACGCCCCTGGCCATCAAGTCAGGTTTGGAAGCCTAAACTACACGGCAGATATCCGCGGAGACTTGATCTTCGACGAATTCGAGCCACAGCCAAGCGCGCCGCACTATCTCGAGGGGCATGATATAGCTCTGCCTCCGAACAGTGTCCTGGAGGCCGCATACACTCCGGCCCCAATCCTCGATTCGGAGCCCGCTGCGTTCTTTGAAGATGAACGGTTGGACGTCACCTCGGGGGCTGCGATCTTAAAGGCCATTGAGCTGAACATGAGCCCCGCGCTCCGCATGGCCTGTGACTCCAAGGAGCCGGACGCTTCTCCGAACTTCGGGTCGTCCGTGCCCCCGCCGATCAAATCAGATTGGGCGCCTGTAATGGAGTTCACCGCCGCGGACATCTTTCAGTATTCACCTTTTGGTGATATTCTGAATTCTCTCAAGTCTCTCTCTTTGTCAGGAGAGCCCGGGCCGAACTATGGCCCGCGAGGTTGGGATTCGGACGACGAAGAAATTCAAAGCCCACCCACCGCCCACTTAATAGCCACTGTCGACGATATATCCGACATGCTCGACTTCGGCTCCGAAGACTTCGGCGGTATGGACGACGAAGGAGGAGACGAGCAAGAACCAGCACCTGTAGGGCGCTGGACCGCCACCTCATCATACGACATATACATGGTGGATGCTCCAAAAGATGGAGATGGCGATGGAACAGCGGAGGATGGCACTTCGAAAAAGCCTCCAAAACGCCGACGTCAGCGGCGCCGCTCCAAATCCCGCCACAGCAGAAACGGTGATTCCGGCACGGGAGATAATACTACCCCGGACAGCGCCGAAGAACACCAAAACCAGCAGGATTCGGCACAGGAAGATGGAGAAGACCGCCCTCATGAGAGAGCGGCAGAGCGAGAGGCCGAGGACGATAACTACATGCCTCCCTCCGAAGACGAGGCAAGCCTCGGCGACGATGAATTCATCGTACCATCAGACCCCGTCGAACAAGAGCGCTTTCAACGCAGGCTTTTAGCCACGGTGAACAGCCTAAAGAAAAAGCAGCAACAGCTTAGAGATGATCAAGATTTGCTAGCTGACAGATGGACTGAAGTCCTTGCGACCGAAGAGCACGAGCTCGGACGCCCCTCCAAAAACTATCCTAAGCGCAGGCCGCTACCCCAATCAGAGGAGGAAGCCCAAGACATGGCAGATCAGCCACCTCGCGGCCGCGACAGAGAAGCCTGTCGAACATCCAAACAAGCCATGCCCCGCAGCCGCTTTACCAAGGCACGGGAACACGAACCAGACCTGCGAGACGCCCTGGAGGACAAAGCAAGGCAAACAAGATCGATCTATGGATCGCGCGGACGCCTGACGGCACGTGATAGTTTTCACTCCGGACACAATAAATCCGGCCGGGCAGAACACAACAGGCACAGCTCCTCCGAACTGCGTTGAGACATAGCCCAGTACAGGGGCGCCGCACACCCACTATGCTTCACAGACGAAGTAATGGATCATAGAATCCCAGAGGGTTTTAAACCCGTCAACATCGAGTCATACGATGGTACGACAGATCCGGCAGTATGGATTGAGGACTATCTCCTCCACATCCACATGGCACGTGGCGATGATTTGCACGCCATCAAATATTTACCCCTTAAGCTTAAGGGACCAGCCCGGCACTGGCTTAACAGCCTCCCCGTAGATTCGATCGGCTCTTAGGAGGACCTGGAGGCCGCATTCCTCGACAACTTCCAGGGGACCTACGTACGGCCACCGGACGCCGACGACCTAAGCCACATAATCCAGTAGCCAGAAGAATCGGCCAGGCAATTCTGGACACGGTTCCTAACCAAGAAAAATCAGATAGTCGATTGTCTAGATGCAGAGGCCTTAGCAGCCTTCAAGCATAACATCCGTGACGAGTGGCTTGCCCGGCACCTGGGACAGGAAAAGCCGAAATCCATGGCAGCCCTCACGACACTCATGACCCGCTTTTGCGCGCGCGAAGATAGCTGGCTAGCTCGCAGCAACAACTTATCGAAGAAGCAAGGTAATTCAGATACCAAGGACAAAAGTGGCAGGTCGCGACGGAATAAACAGAAACGCCGCGTCAGCAGCGACAGCAATGAAGATACGACAGTAAACGCCGGATTCAGAGGCCATAAATCCGGTCAGCGGAAAAAGCCATTCAAAAAGAATACCCAGGGCCCGTCCAGTTTGGACCGAATACTCGACCGCTCGTGCCAGATTCACGGCACCCCCGAAAGGCCAGCTAATCACACCAACAGGGATTGTTGGGTGTTCAAGCAGGCAGGCAAGTTAAGAGCCGAAAACAAAAACAAGGGGCTAGACAGCAATGACGAAGAGGAGCCCAGGCCGCCGAACAACAACGGACAGAAGGGGTTTCCCCCACAAGTGCGGATGGTGAACATGATATACGCGACTCATATTCCCAAGCGGGAGAGGAAGCATGCGCTACGGGACGTATACGCGATGGAGCCAGTCGCCCCAAAGTTCAACCCATGGTCTTCTTGCCCGATCACCTTCGATCGAAGGGACCACCCCACTAGCATCCATCACGGCGGTTTCGCCGCATTGGTTCTTGACCCAGTCGTTGACGGATTTCACCTTACAAGAGTCCTCATGGACGGCGGCAGTAGCCTGAACCTGCTCTACCAGGATACAGTGCGGAAAATGGGCATAGATCCATCAAGGATCAAGCCCACAAGGATGACCTTTAAAGGCGTCATCCCAGGTGTAGAGGCCAATTGCATAGGCTCCATAACACTTGATGTGGTCTTCGGATCTCCGGACAACTTCCGAAGCGAAGAGTTAATCTTTGACATAGTTCCGTTCCGCAGTGGCTATCATGCTCTGCTTGGACGAACCGCATTCGCTAAATTCAATGCGGTGCCGCACTACGCATATCTCAAGCTCAAGATGCCAGGCCCTCGAGGTGTAATCACGATCAGCGGAAACACCGAACGCTCCATCCGTACAGAGGAACACACGGCGGCCCTCGCAGCAGAGGTACAAAGCAGCCTGTTAAGGCAGCCCGCGAGTCCGGCCGCTACAAAGCAGGACAAAGCAAAACGTGCCCGGAGTAACCCGCAGCAAGACCGACTGGCGCGTTCAGAGCACGCGTAGCAATACGGCCCCAACCCCAGCCATCGCTACATAGAGGAGCTAGTACCTCGAGTACACAATTACGCCCTTACAATTCCATGGGCATAGGGGAAGGGACAGATAAAACGGCATGCCAACAATACGGCATCAAATGTACTAGGGGCTGCCGGGTTCTTCTTTTCTTTCAGGACTCCATACTCTGGATACAGTGTTCGGCCTCGCTGCCGCACAGACGATACAGGACCCAGGAAAGCAGACAAAACAACGCCGCATCATGGGACTCTTAGGTGGTCTTTATTTCGAGCGATATATCTGTTTCTAAATTCCGCGGCCTGCGCCTGGTCAGGACATGTTAAATAGTCTAAATTTTTTTCGCACTACTTGTATCGTTCGGCTTGAATAAACAGCCTCCTCATAAATAATGCATAGCTTTTCGTCTATCTTTTGCATTATCTTCTTTTAATATACATATGTTTACTCAAATAACATGATCGCACCCATACACCATGGTACGGCAAACCACGCCAGGGGCTTTATTACCCTTCTATCTGGTGTGAGAAGTCCGTCCACTTTCACAAGTGCGGCACCCCGAACTTATAGCATTATATGCATCGGCTCCGAGTCATGATTTTGGTCATATGTTGGGTTTGCCCGGCTCCTATGTTTTGGTGCCTTACGTTCCGCTCTATCGGCTAAGGTAGCACTAGGAGAACCACTGCGATTGTGCCCCAGATCAGGTGGGTGAGCACCTCAGTGGAGAAAGCTAAAACAGACTGTCATGATAAGGCGCGAGACCGGTCGCTGTTCGAGAGGTTTTTCGAGTCCCTAAAGGCTTATGCCGCTTCGAGCGGAGAGCTGGTTAAGTCCGGCTAAAGGCGTGGATAGTGCCCCGAATTCGGCCTTCCGAACTAGGGGCTTCGCCGAAATTTAAAATTATAACGTTCTATGGCTAAGTGAGAGTGTTCAAGCATTATAGTCCGATTGCCTGGTTCGCTGTGCTAAGCGCCTCCCTCGAAGGACCCAACTATGGGAACAAGAGCCCTCAGGTTTATCCCGAACACCCCAGCACTAGTTGCATGGGGGCAGAAGCCGACGACTCACCATCTCTCAGTTATTGATAAACGGCCGCACAGAAAATAATATTTTAAATTTAGAAAGCATTGCTTAAGCGCATATGAACAAGTTTTCAGCGCACAGGATACAAACGAGCGAGTTCATTGAAATATTACATCTTTTGCACACTCATCCGCGACAAGGCGAGCTCCAGCGAGAACTTCCTTGTAGTAGTTCTCGGGCTTGCGATGCTCCTTCCCCTGCGACGGCCCGTCCTTCACCAGCTTCTCTCTGTCCAGCTTGCCCCAGTGTACCCTTACATGGGCAAGGGCCCTCCGGGCACCTTCTATGCAGACGGAGCGCTTGATGACCTCAAGCCGTGGACAGGCCTCCACCAGTCGCCGCACCAGCCCGAAGTAGCTCCCAGGCAGGGCCTCTCCAGGCCACAGCCGAACTAGTAAGCCCTTCATGGCCTGTTCGGCCGCCTTGTGGAGCTCGGCCAGCTGCTTCAGCTGATCGCTTAAGGGCACAGGGTGTCCGGCCTCAGAATACTGAGACCAGAACACACTCTCCGTCGAGCTGTCCTCTTCAGCTCGGTAGAATGCGGCGGCGTCGGATGCGCTGCGGGGAAGATCGAAGAACGCCCCTGGAGAACTCCGGATTCGGGTAAGTAATAGGTATTTCACCTTTATATTCCTACTTTGCATTAAGAATGCCTTACCCGCTGCTATCTTTTTCACATCCTCCAACTCTTGGAGGGCCTTTTGGGCTTCGGCCTTGGCACTCTTGGTGGTCTCAACAGCCGACGCGAGCTCAGATGCTTGCGTTTTTGCCTCAAGCTCCAAACCCTCATGTTTCTTCATGAGAGCTTGCAGCTCTTGCTGCACCTCACCGACTTGGACCCCAAGCTTTTCTCGCTCGGCGCGCTCCTCGGCCCGTTTCTTCTCGGCCTCAACTAGCGCCTGCTTCAGGGTTGCCACCTCGGTTGTGGCCCCTACAATAAGCAGTACAATCCTGTTATTTCTTTTTGCAATGAAGCCTCTCTATAGGCACCTTTTTTTTTCTTCTAAGGGGTATTTCTTACCTTCCTTTTCCACGAGCTACCTTTTGGCAAGGCCGAGCTCTTGCTCGGACCGCTCGAGGTCCTTTTTCAGGACTTCCACTTGCGCAGTCAGTGCGGCGGTGGACAGCAGGGAAGCCTGCATACGCATATTAGACTTTTTATTAGACTCCTACGAAAATTGTTGGATCCTCTATTCGGCTTTTCTTTCCGAACACCGAATAGAGCATCAGGGGCTACTGTCTATGCGGTAATGAATTTAGCATATTTTTTGCTTACCTGGAAGCCTGTTAGAAGGCTAGCGCAAGCTTCATTCAGTCCGCTCTTGGCGGACTGAACCCTTTGGACCACCGCACTCATAATAGTACGGTGCTCCTCGTTGATGGTGGCGCCTTCAAGCGCCTCCAACAGACTATCCGGCGCCTCTGGTTGGACAGAGGTCGCCGGCTCAGACGGCTTACTCCTCTTGGAAGGAGTTCGCCCACCGCGAGCCAGGACGGTTGAGTCCGGCGTGGTGTCCGGCACAAAGCCGGACTGGGAGCCCTGGGGGGTTTCATCCCCTTTACTCCTGGGGTCCTGAGGATTGCCTTGCGGCTCCTCCAGGACCACCTCCTCCTGCCCTGTTCGGCGGGACGCCGCTTCGGCGTCGTCCGCCCCGCTGGGGGAGACTGCGGGCGGGACAGAGTTCATGTCCGACGAATCCAGGGAGCTGCTCGATGAATCATCGAGTGCGGCTCGGGGCGGGCTGCGCAAATAGCATTCGACATTAGGGTAAGCTGCGCACTTGAGGATACCATGAGTCATTCTGGTATGTGAATACTTACGATGTCGCCGGATGCTTGGTTCTGTCCGGCCACTCCTTTCCGCCCTCTTCGGCGTTGGGGGAGTAGTCCGGCGGAGGGGTCTTCCTTTTCCTCAACCCCTCGGCCTCCCCTGTTGGGGCGGCCTTCTTCTTTTTTGCTCCCCTCGCTGGAGGGGGAGAGCTTCCTTGTTCCTCCTCCTCGTTTTCACGAGAGGAGGGCGTCGCAGACTCGCCAGATGACGAGCTCGACACCACCACATTGCGGGCACTCTTTCGAGTCCCGGTGGTCTTCTTCTTCTTGACCTTCTTCTCCGGCACCACATAGGGCACCGGAGCCAGCATCTTCTCTAAGAGAGCTAGGGCTAGGTCTTCGGGCAGAGGAGCCGGACAGTTGTCAGGACCCCGATCCTAAGCCACATCGATCCAGCGTGTAACACATCATATCACTTTGGGGCCTCATGCACGGTACTCCCACGGGTGCCACCTTACCTGGCCCGGGACCGTTTGCACCTTTTGGCTCACGTATATGATAGTGTCGCTAGCATCCATATGATAGAGAACCCGGGCCGACATGGCTAGTCGTGAACCCAAAGCGGCGCTAGCCTATGAGGACAGGCATACATGAATCACATCGAGCATGTCGGTCATCAACGTATTTATTCGGGCTGTAGCACTGGGCTAACAGGACTCCGGTAACCCGGGCTGTAGCAGGCTAGGCAGGACTCCGAATAATAGCGCGTGACATTTCCCCGAAGGGACAGACATAGGAACGACGTGAAACACATGCCGGCCAGTCAAGTGTTCCAAGCAATAGTGCTGGGCTAGCAGGACTCCGGTGAACCGGGCTGTAGCGGACTACTATCGCTCAGAAGCACTAGACTTACATTTCCCCATATGAAAGGCTGCCAAGGATAAACAACTAGATAGTCGGATCCCACTCATACCAAGCATTTCAATCATACACACAATATGCCCGATATGAGTAAATACAACATGGCATCACAACAAAACTCTACAACTCAAGTACTTTATTTAGAAGGCTCCGAGGAGCCATACATGTCATCCATACAGATAGGGGTCACATGACCCAACACTCAAGTCATACAAGCATACAAGCACATGCGGAAGCAAAGTAGTCTGAGTACAGACACTAGAAAGAAAGAAGGCTTGACGAAGCCTGTCTATCTACATCGACCCTTCACAAGTCTTGGATCACCACCTGGGTGATAAGTCACTCGTCAACGTCGAGGTCTACATAGAACCCATCAGAGGGGTTGGTGCAGTCGTCTGAAAAACATGATTAAAGCAACATGAGTACGGAGGTACTCAGCAAGTCTTACAACAGGAACCTACTATACATGCACATTCTCAAGAAGGTAGTGGGGTTATTGCAGCAAGCCAGCTTTGACTCTTGGCTAAGCTATCCTACGATAGACACCACTTGTAAATCATTTGTCGCACACGAGTCCACTATCACCATCACAATACTCCACCGTGGATCCTCTCTCGCCATCCTACGAGAGGGCCATCCGCGGTACTCACACTTATCTTGAGATTTTTAGTAGTATCCATTTAACTTGTCTATGAACTGTATAGGTGACCAAGTAGTCCTTTACCGCGGACGCGGCTATTCGAATAGATTTATACCCTGCAGGGGTGTACTTCTTCACACACGCTCTCACCACTTACCGCCGTTTACACGACATGTACTTGGCAACCTTCAAGCGGAAGCCCAGCGAGGGTGTCGGCCACGGCCTACCTAAACACTCAAGTCTCTAGTCCAGGTTTATCGCCTATTCGGGTTCCATCCGCAGGGAGTCCGGCCGAGGTTTCCACTAACGGCCCCAAACGATGTGAACAGGGTTCCGAGACACCAAACGGGCGTCCGGCTGGCCCGGCCACATGCCTACCACAACACAGCCCACCCCGACGGTCAGCGCTGCGTGCGGCCCCCAGCATACTACAAACACCAGAAACTACTTTGCAACTCCTGGACAGAGGACAAGCGTGATCAAGAAGCCGAGAGGGTCCATTGGTTTCGGGCCCAATGCGTGGTAGTAGCTGAGTCTTAAATCACACACACAGATCTCAGTTCTTAAGGACGGCCTCAATGAAACAACCCACCATGTACTCCTACATGGCCTCTCATCGATTCCTTTACCAAATCGTGTTCAACACTTCACTCTTGTCACCGACACAACCTTTCACTCCAGTTCATCATCCCGATGAGCCAGACCTGACACAACTCTAAGCATAGCAAGCATAGCATGGTAGGAACACACACACATATATTGGCTCAATCAACTCCTACACATGCTAGTGGGTTTCATCTAGTTACTGTGGCAATGACAGGTCATGCAAAGGAAGTGGGTTCAACTACCACAACACACAGCAGTTTGAAACGCGTTGTCTTAATGCAGTAAACAAGGGCAGAAGCGAGAACATGGGTTTGTATCGGAATGATCAATGGGTTGCTTGCCTGATGGAGTAGTAGCGGGATACTGCCCTTCAGTTGGATACTCGGAGATATCCTCGGAGGCAGAACCTACCACGAAGAACACGTCGGAACACAATCAACACATGGCGATATGCAACAATATGATGCATGCTATGACATGGCAATATGGATGTGTCCTGACCTAATGCAAGTTAAACCAGAAAGGAATGAACTCATTTGAACCAAAGGTTCAAATGGTAGCTCATTTAACATAGCCTAATGGTGCATAATCTTATATTGCCTAAACAGCAGGTTTAACTCGTTCTGACATGCATGAAACCAGCACCAATGGATAGCTTGGATTTTTCTGATCATTTTTCATATATAGAACTTTGCATTTGGAGCTACAGATTAATTTCTATGATTTTTTGAAGTTTGGACTAATTTCTGGATTTTCCTGTACAAAAATAAATCCAGTAATTAATTTACTGCGTCAGCATGACGTCAGTGTGACGTCAGGGGTCAACGAGGCGTCCAGGTCAAACTGACCAGTGGGACCCGCATGTCAGTAGTTAGTTTAACTAATTAATTTTAATTAGAACTAATCTAATTAGTTAACAGGGGGGCCCACCTGTCATTGACTCAGGGGAGTCAACGAGGGCCCACCTGTGGTCAAACTCAGGTCGGCTGCACCGGCGTTTAGCCGCCGGCGAGCCCGACGCGGTGGCGGAAGTGGTTTTGGCCGTTCCGGCCACCAAATGAGGCGCGGAAGGCATCTAAGTGGAGCTGGGGATGAACCGCAGCTCTTGGTGGAGTTGGTTGGGGTCAGGGTGGCCGGAGTCGGCGCCGGCGACGACCTAGGCGGCCGCCGGAGTTCGGTTGGAGGCGAACTCGAGCTAGGGGGTGCAGTGAGGTGCGGGGAGTGCACGGTTGGACCCAACGCAGCATGGTGAGTGCGATGGACACCGAGAGGTGGCCGGAGGATGGCCGGGAGCACGTCGGCGACGAGATCCGTGGCGGTGCGTGCGGGTGATCTTCGTGCGGTGGCTACACGGCTCGGGGGCGAGAGAGGAAGGGTAGGAGGGGTAGCTAGGCTCACAGAGCACTCGTAGAGGCCACCGGCGGGGTCGGGGACGAGCTGATGCGGCGACGGCGTTGAAGGGGATCTCCGGCGACGGTGGACTCGGGCGAGGTCGGTGCAGTGGCTTCGGGGCACGCAAGCGCTCGGGGCTCGGCTTGCTCGAAGAAGAGGAGGGTGGTGGAGCTCCTGGACACGGTGGCGCGGCGTGGGGTTGACGGAGAGCACGGCTACGGTGGTGGAACGGCGACGGCTGCGTCGGCCATGGCAAAGGGGAGCGAGGGAGAGGAGCTGGGGCGAATGGGCATGTCCAGGGGCTCGGGGCGGCGACGTGGAACACGTCCAGGGCAGCGGGGCGGCGAGAAGGTGAAGCAGGGCGGCGGGCAGCTGCGTGGCGCACGCTGGTGCCGCCGTCGAACACCTGCCTGCCTGCCTGGCCGAGCCAAGCAGCTTGCTGGCGCGGCAGCTGGGCTGGGCCGACAGGTGGGCCGGTTAGTAGGCGTCAGGTAAGTTTTTCCATTTTGTTTCCTTTTTCTATTTTTTTCTGTGACTTTGTGGACTTATTAAAAATACTAAAACAACTCCTAAAATCACCAAACTTCATCGGGTCCTTAGTTGGAGTATTTCCAGCAAGGAACATTTTGGTTTGGAAATATTTGAGCATTTGAAATATTTTATAAATTTTAAATGCCCAAATTCAAATACTTATGCATTAATTCAATGACCTTCTGTTGACCTAGAAATATATGCACCATTTTTGCCAGAGGTTTTAACCCAATACAAAGAGGGTGAACATTTTAGAAGGGCATTTCAGGTTCATTGAAAATATTTTTAGTAAACCCTAGTTGATTTCAGGAGGGGTGCTGGGGGTTCTGCCTTCCCCATTTCAAATTTCTGTCAAAAGTAAACATGATGCACACTCTAATGCATGAGCTAGGTAGGATGTGACAACTCACCCCCACTCAAAAGAATCTCATCCCGAGATTTAGGATCTGTCGGAAAGAAGGTGGGGTACTCAAGTCGAAGACGATCCTCCCTTTCCCATGTAGCTTCTTGCTCGGAATGGTGTGACCATTGAACTTTGAGGAACTTGATATTGTGGCATCGAGTGGTACGCTCGGCTTGATCAAGGATGCGAACGGGGTATTCTCGATAGGTGAGGTTATATTGTAGATCAAGCGTTGCGTGGTCCACTCCACGGATAGGATCCGCGAAGCAACGCCTGAGTTGAGAAACGTGGAAGACGTCATGAACTCTGGAGAGATGCGGAGGTAGTTCCAATTGGTAGGCAACTTCTCCTTGTTTGGCAAGAATGCGAAAAGGTCCAATGTAACGAGGAGCCAATTTGCCTTTGATACCGAATCGATGGGTTCCCTTTAAAGGTGTAACCCGAAGGTAAGCCATCTCGCCGACTTCATAAGCCATGGGCTTATGCTTGCGGTCATACTGACTCTTTTGTCGAGATTGGGCGGTTTTCAACTTCTCACGAATAATGCGAACCTGCTCTTCTGCATCCTGGATCATGTCCGGGCCAAAGAGTTGTCTCTCGCCGGTTTCTGACCAGTTAAGAGGCGTTCGACATTTTCGTCCATAAAGAACTTCGAAAGGAGCTTTACCCAAGCTATCTTGATAACTGTTGTTATAAGCGAACTCGGCGAATGGAAGGCACTTCTCCCAATTCATACTGAAAGAGATGACAGAAGCTCGGAGCATATCCTCCAGAATTTGATTGACTCGTTCTACTTGACCACTTGACTGAGGATGGAAGGCGGTGCTAAAGGAAAGTCGAGTTCCCATAGCATTTTGGAAACTTTCCCAAAATCGAGAGGTGAAAAGACTTCCACGATCGGAATTAATTTCCAATGGGACACCATGGAGAGACACTAATCGAGAGATGTACAAATCAGCTAGCTGGCTAGCGGTTATACTCTTGCGAACAGGTAAGAAGTGGGCTACTTTGGAGAGACGATCGACAACAACGAAGATAGCATTATTCCCTCTTTTGGTTCTGGGAAACCCGGCAATGAAATCCATACCGATTTTATCCCATTTCCATTCAGGAATCTCCAATGGTTGAAGGGTGCCAGCAGGCCGTTGATGCTCTGCTTTAACACAACGACAGACGTCGCAATTAGCAATGTATTGAGCGATTTCTCTCTTCATCCTAGTCCACCAAAACCTCTGGCGTAGGTCTTGATACATCTTAGTACTACCGGGATGAATGGTGAGAGGGGATTCATGAGCTTCCTTAAGAATCAATCGCCTCAAGTTGCGTACCTTGGGAACCACTAGACGGTCCCCAAAGAACACGACACCTTGATCATCAATGGAGAAACAATCTGCAACTCCCTTCTTGATGTTTCTCTTGATACGGGAAATTCCCGGATCCACCTTTTGTACCTTGATGATCTGATCCGTAAGGTTAGGTTTCGCCACCAGGGTGGAAAGGAATCCTCGAGGAACAATGTGAAGGTTAAGCTTACGAAATTCCTCGTGGAGAAGTGGTTGACCTTGTTGTAACATCAGATTGTTACAATAAGATTTACGACTTAGTGCATCAGCCATGACATTGGCTTTGCCTGGGGTGTAAGTTATTCCTAAGTCGTAATCCGAGATCAACTCGACCCAACGTCTTTGCCTGAGATTCAAATCCGGTTGGGTGAAGATATATTTCAAACTTTGGTGATCAGTGTAGATTTCGCAACGATTACCCAGAAGGTAATGTCGCCAGGTTTTGAGTGCATGGACTACTGCTGCAAGCTCTAGATCATGTGTGGGATAATTATCCTCATGTGGACGCAACTGTCGAGATGCGTAGGCAATCACATGACGATCTTGCATGAGTATGCAACCTAGTCCTTGTCGCGAGGCGTCGCAATAGATAACAAAGTCCTTAGAGAAATCTGGTGGTACCAGTACGGGAGCAGATGTCAGGCGTCTTTTCAGTTCCTGAAAGCTGAACTCGCACTGTGGGGTCCACTCGAACCTTTTATCTTTCTTGAGGAGTTCAGTTAGAGGCTTAGCAACCTTGGAGAAATTCTCGACGAAGCGGCGGCAATAGCTCACCAAACCAAGAAAACTCCGAACTTGCTTGACCGTTTCAGGTGGAGTCCAGTCAAGGACAGCTTGAACTCGCTCGGGATTGACAGCAATGCCCTTGCCAGAGATTACATGGCCCAGATAGGTCACTTCTGGCAACCAGAATTCGCACTTGGAGAATTTGGCATAAAGGCGATGCTCTCGAAGTTTCATCAATACTAGCCTTAGATGTTCGGCATGTTCTTCCTCATTCTTGGAGTAGATGAGTATATCATCGAGGTAAACCACAACGAATTTATCCAAATACTCCACGAAGATCGAGTTCATTAACCGAGAGAAGGTGGCTGGAGCATTGGTTAAACCGAAGGACATGACGGTGTACTCGTATTGGCCTTAACGAGTGACGAAGGCCGTTTTGGGAATGTCCCCGTTCTTGATTTTGATTTGATGGTAGCCCAACCTCAAATCCATCTTACAAAAGACTGAGGATCCTGCGAGCTGATCATACAAGTCGTTGATCCTGGGGAGCGGATACTTGTTCTTGATAGTGACCAAATTGACAGGTCGGTAATCTACAACCATCCGATCCGTTCCATCCTTCTTCTTGACGAAGAGGACGGGGCAAGCCCATGGAGATGAACTAGGACGGATGAAACCCTTTTGCAAGGACTCATCGAGTTGTTTCTTAAGCTCGGCTAGTTCTAGGGGTGCCATCTTATAAGGTCTTCTAGAGATTGGGACGGTTCCTGGAACAAGGTCTATCACGAACTCAACATCTCTGTCAGGTGGAACACCTGGCAGTTCCTCTGGAAAGACATCCGGGAAGTCACGGACTACCGGAATATCTTCGAGGTCTGGAAGGGGGTTGGCATTTAGAGAGTAGAGCTGACGCTCCGACACTCGGGTCAAAACATTGACTGTCTTGCCCGATGGATGGGTAAGTTGAACAGTTCTAGTTGAGCAGTCAATCTTGGCGTAATGAGCTGACATCCAGTCCATACCCAAGATGATGTTTATGTCCGAAGACTTGAGAGCTATTAGTGACGCGAGAAAGACCAATCTGTCGACAAGAATTTCATTTCCATGGCTGATTCTAGAGGTTTGCCATCTAGAACCAGGAGTTTGAATTTCCATGGAGGTGGGCATGTCACTAAAGGTAGTGTTGTGCAATTGAGCATAGCTCTCAGAAATAAATGAATGAGATGCTCCAGTATCAAAGAGAACAGTTGCCGGATGGCAATTAACAAGGAGCGTACCGAGAACGACGTTGGGGTCCTCTTGAGTCTCTTCAGCTGAGACGTAGTTGACATGGCCACGAGCAGTGGTGGCTGGCTTGGCGACAAGCACCTTTGCTGTTGACTTACCACGGCCAACAGACTTTCCGAACTGGCTGGGGTTGTTCAGGGGACACTCACGGATGTAGTGACCCGGCTCACCACACTTGAAGCAAGTTATCATATTGGGGCGTGGAGCAGCATTGGCAGTGGGGCCACCAAAAGTCTTGGGCGGCACATACTGCTGGTTGGGACGAGGCGCCTCAAAGGATGGCCTCGGGGTATACCTGGGTGGCATAGCAGAATTTGGGATCCAGACCCGGCGTTTCTGCGATCCAGAACCGGATGAAGATCCATAGTCGCGGGAGTGCTTGCGTGAAGCTTCAAAATCATTCTGCCCTGTCTCGGCACTGATGGCCTTGTTGACTAGCTTCGGAAAGGAAGTGCAATCGTGCAGACGAAGATCACGGCGGATCTCAGGGCTAAGTCCCTTGCGGAACCTTGCCTGCTTCTTGGCGTCGGTGGATACCTCTTCGGGAGCATAGCGTGCAAGCTTCCCAAACTCGCGACTGTATGCATCCACAGTCAGCTTTCCCTGGGTGAAGTTACAGAACTCCTCCCTTTTGCGGTCCATGAGGCCTTTCGGGATATGATGCTCATGAAAAGCGGCACTGAAATCAGCCCAAGTAGTGAGTTGGCCGACCGGGCGCATAGCTTCATAATTCTCCCACCAAAGGCTGGCAGGGCCTTCGAGGTGATAGGCAGCAAAGGTAACTTTATCATCTTCAGCTACGTTAGCAGAACGTAGCTTGTGGGTGATGCTGCGGAGCCAGTCATCCGCATCGAGAGGTTCGATGGAATGGTTGAACTTTGGCGGGTACAGCTTGACAAAGTCATTGATGGACACTGGATTGATCCTCTGCTGGCGTGCAGTGTTCTGCTCAATCCGTTCTAGCAAGCGGTTGGTGTCGCGCCTGTTGCGCTCTGCCTCCAGCATCACTTCGGCCAGAGAAGGTGGTTGGGGAAGATTCTCCTCTCTTGCTGCACTAGCCTCTCCCTGCTCCGGAGCAGCAGGGTTGCTGCGAGTGTTGACCATCCTAGGAAACAAGACAACGATTTAGTCGAGGATGGCAAAATCTGGCCAAGGAAGTGCGGAATGTAATGGACAACATGGAATGCAGAGATGTTCATCCGTATGACATGGTAATATAGAAACTGCCATATATACACCAACAGTCATACACACCATACATAGTTTAGTACAAGCTCGGCTGAAGTACCACTATGATGAAAGACGTTACATCTCATCGGAGGCATTCCAAGCTCCTATACATTATTTAACTACACCTCCGGCATTGATACACACTAAGTCATATTCCACGGGTCACGCAGGACGGTGGACATACAACTATTACAGTACTAGCGAGACTACTACTAGCTCAGACGGCTCCGTAGAAGTCCTCATAGAAGTCACCACCCAGACCTGGAAGCGGAACATGGTCATCTGGGAACAGACGGTCCTGCGGTGATTGTGGACCATAGGGACTTGGGTGCGGCCTTGGTCCAACAGACGGCGGCAGACGAGGTCCACGAGGAGGGGTGATGCCTCCCACCTCACGCCATTCCATGAAGTCTGGCAGACTAGCCCGCACAGGGTACAAGTCTCTCATGTCCATGTATCCGGCTTGCACAGCAGGTGCAAACCTCGTCAGAGTGGCCCAATGATCAGCACGAGCATTAAAAAGCTCCATATGCAAGGCCCGGTTTTCACGGTCCTTGTCTTCCAACATCTCAGTAGTGGTGCGGAGGAGTGAGTCCTCATGGGATGCATCACTGTACATGCCCTGAAGATAACCATGCGCCCCAGGGAGGGATGCTGGCATGTAACGAAATTCAGTGTTGCTCAACAAGGCAGTTCTGGCTCGAATGATGGTCATCATCGAGTAGGCTGCATCTTGCACGGACATCCCAATAGTAATCCCAAGTCCATAAGAACAGTGGAGTGGTTCCGTGGCTCCGGGATAAGATGGATATATCCTGACCGTGCACAGATATTGGCTCTGGTTAAAATCTCTAAACTGCTCTTCGACGGTGTATTCAGGGTACCATCGGTAACCTGCCTCAACCATCACTCGAACCAACATGGCGGTATGACCACATATACCAATGCAACGGGTCAGACGAACCACTTGGTTCTGGGGACGGGTAGCCATCTGAAAGCACAAAATAGTGCAAAGGCATTAGAATTTCTGGATGAAATTGGACAGCATAACGGCTGTAAATGCTCAGAAAAAGACTTGAGACATCCACAACAGTTTGCGAAACCACTCAACAACATCATATCAAGGTTCTGGTTCAATTGGCAACATACTAAACTTTAGTAGAACTGAACTGGGTTGTATCCAACAATCCTATAAGTTACTACGGATTTAGTAACACGTGAACCTGATAGAGAGAAGAGAGCCTAGTCCTTAACCCACGTAGAACGAGAAGGGAATGACTCAAAATAGAGGGCATAAGGTAAAGGAGTAAAAGAGCCTTACGTTCCCTCCCACAATCAATTCCCCTACATATAACTAGAGCATTTCTAGACTCGACATCGACCAGTTTGGCTTAGCGAACCTACAGGCAGTCCGGCTCTGATGCCAACGCTGTCAGGACCCCGATCCTAGGCCACATCGATCCAGCGTGTAACACATCATATCACTTTGCGGCCTCACGCACGGTACTCCCACGGGTGCCACCTTACCTGGCCCGGGACCGTTTGCGCCTTTTGGCTCACGTATATGATAGTGTCGCTAGCATCCATATGACAGAGAACCCGGGCCGACATGGCTAGTCGTGAACCCAAAGCGGCGCTAGCCTATGAGGACAGGCATACATGAATCACATCGAGCATGTCGGTCATCAACGTATTTATTCGGACTGTAGCACTGTGCTAACAGGACTCCGGTAACCCGGGCTGTAGCAGGCTAGGCAGGACTCCGAATAATAGCGCGTGACATTTCCCCGAAGGGACAGACATAGGAACGACGTGAAACACATGCCGGCCAGTCAAGTGTTCCAAGCAGTAGTGCTGGGCTAGCAGGACTCCGGTGAACCGGGCTGTAGCGGACTACTATCGCTCAGAAGCACTAGACTTACATTTCCCCATATGAAAGGCTGCCAAGGATAAACAACTAGATAGTCGGATCCCACTCATACCAAGCATTGCAATCATACACACAATATGCCCGATATGAGTAAATACAACATGGCATCACAACAAAACTCTACAACTCAAGTACTTTATTTAGAAGGCTCCGAGGAGCCATACATGTCATCCATACAGATAGGGGTCACATGACCCAACACTCAAGTCATACAAGCATACAAGCACATGCGGAAGCAAAGTAGTCTGAGTACAGACACTAGAAAGAAAGAAGGCTTGACGAAGCCTGTCTATCTACATCGACCCTTCACAAGTCTTGGATCACCACCTGGGTGATAAGTCACTCGTCAACGTCGAGGTCTACATAGAACCCATCAGAGGGGTTGGTGCAGTCGTCTGAAAAACATGATTAAAGCAACATGAGTACGGAGGTACTCAGCAAGTCTTACAACAGGAACCTACTATACATGCACATTCTCAAGAAGGTAGTGGGGTTATTGCAGCAAGCCAGCTTTGACTCTTGGCTAAGCTATCCTACGATAGACACCACTTGTAAATCATTTGTCGCACACGAGTCCACTATCACCATCACAATACTCCACCGTGGATCCTCTCTCGCCATCCTACGAGAGGGCCATCCGCGGTACTCACACTTATCTTGAGATTTTAGTAGTATCCATTTAACTTGTCTATGAACTGTATAGGTGACAAAGTAGTCCTTTACCGCGGACGCGGCTATTCGAATAGATTTATACCCTGCAGGGGTGTACTTCTTCACACACCCTCTCACCACTTACCGCCGTTTACACGACATGTACTCGGCAACCTTCAAGCGGAAGCCCAGCGAGGGTGTCGGCCACGGCCTACCTAAACACTCAAGTCTCTAGTCCAGGTTTATCGCCTATTCGGGTTCCATCCACAGGGAGTCCGGCCGAGGTTTCCACTAACGGCCCCAAACGATGTGAACAGGGTTCCGAGACACCAAACGGGCGTCCGGCTGGCCCGGCCACGTGCCTACCGCAACACAGCCCACCCCGACGGTCAGCGCTGCGTGCGGCCCCCAGCATACTACAAACACCAGAAACTACTTTGCAACTCCTGGACAGAGGACAAGCGTGATCAAGAAGCCGAGAGGGTCCATTGGTTTCGGGCCCAATGCGTGGTAGTAGCTGAGTCTTAAATCACACACACAGATCTCAGTTCTTAAGGACGGCCTCAATGAAACAACCCACCATGTACTCCTACATGGCCTCTCATCGATTCCTTTACCAAATCGTGTTCAACACTTCACTCTTGTCACCGACACAACCTTTCACTCCAGTTCATCATCCCGATGAGCCAGACCTGACACAACTCTAAGCATAGCAAGCATAGCATGGTAGGAACACACACACATATATTGGCTCAATCAACTCCTACACATGCTAGTGGGTTTCATCTAGTTACTGTGGCAATGACAGGTCATGCAAAGGAAGTGGGTTCAACTACCACAACACACAGCAGTTTGAAACGCGTTGTCTTAATGCAGTAAACAAGGGCAGAAGCGAGAACATGGGTTTGTATCGGAATGATCAATGGGTTGCTTGCTTGATGGAGTAGTAGCGGGATACTGCCCTTCAGTTGGATACTCGGAGATATCCTCGGAGGCAGAACCTACCATGAAGAACACGTCGGAACACAATCAACACATGACGATATGCAACAATATGATGCATGCTATGACATGGCAAGATGGATGTGTCCTGACCTAATGCAAGTTAAACCAGAAAGGAATGAACTCATTTGAACCAAAGGTTCAAATGGTAGCTCATTTAACATAGCCTAATGGTGCATAATCTTATATTGCCTAAACAGCAGGTTTAACTCGTTCTGACATGCATGAAACCAGCACCAATGGATAGCTTGGATTTTTCTGATCATTTTTCATATATAGAACTTTGCATTTGGAGCTACAGATTAATTTCTATGATTTTTTGAAGTTTGGACTAATTTCTGGATTTTCCTGTACAAAAATAAATCCAGTAATTAATTTACTGCGTCAGCATGACGTCAGTGTGACGTCAGGGGTCAACGGGGCGTCCAGGTCAAACTGACCAGTGGGACCCGCATGTCAGTAGTTAGTTTAACTAATTAATTTTAATTAGAACTAATCTAATTAGTTAACAGGGGGGCCCACCTGTCATTGACTCAGGGGAGTCAACGAGGGCCCACCCGTGGTCAAAGTCAGGTCGGCTGCACCGGCGTTTAGCCGCCGGCGAGCCCGACGCGGCGGCGGAAGTGGTTTTGGCCGTTCCGGCCACCAAATGAGGCGCGGAAGGCATCTAAGTGGAGCTGGGGATGAACCACAGCTCTTGGTGGAGTTGGTTGGGGTCAGGGTGGCCGGAGTCGGCGCCGGCGACGACCTAGGCGGCCGCCGGAGTTCTTTTGGAGGCGAACTCGAGCTAGGGGGTGCAGTGAGGTGCGGGGAGTGCACGGTTGGACCCAACGCAGCGTGGTGAGTGCGATGGACACCGAGAGGTGGCCGGAGGATGGCCGGGAGCACGTCGGCGACGAGATCCGCGGCGGTGCGTGAGGGTGATCTTCATGCGGTGGCTACACGGCTCGGGGGTGAGAGAGGAAGGGTAGGAGGGGTAGCTAGGCTCATAGAGCACTCGTAGAGGCCACCGGCGGGGTCGGGGACGAGCTGATGCGGCGACGGCGTTGAAGGGGATCTCCGGCGACGGTGGACTCGGGCGAGGTCGGTGCGGTGGCTTCGGGGCACGCAAGCGCTCGGGGCTCGGCTTGCTCGAAGAAGAGGAGGGTGGTGGAGCTCCTGGACACGGTGGCGCGGCGTGGGGTTGACGGAGAGCACGGCTACGGTGGTGGAACAACGATGGCTGTGTCGGCCATGGCGAAGGGGAGCGAGGGAGAGGAGCTGGGGCGAATGGGCATGTCCAGGGGCTCGGGGCGGCGACGTGGAACACGTCCAGGGCAGCGGGGCGGCGAGAAGGTGAAGCAGGGCGGCGGGCAGCTGCGTGGCGCATGCTGGTGCCGTCGTCGAACACCTGCCTGCCTGCCTGGCCAAGCCAAGCAGCTTGCTGGCGCGGCAGCTGGGCTGGGCCGGCAGGTGGGCCGGTTAGTAGGTGCCAGGTAAGTTTTTCCATTTTGTTTCCTTTTTCTATTTTTTTCTGTGACTTTGTGGACTTATTAAAAATACTAAAACAACTCCTAAAATCACCAAACTTCATCTGGTCCTTAGTTGGAGTATTTCCAGCAAGGAACATTTTGGTTTGGAAATATTTGAGCATTTGAAATATTTTATAAATTTTAAATGCCCAAATTCAAATACTTATGCATTAATTCAATGACCTTCTATTGACCTAGAAATATATGCACCATTTTTGCCAGAGGTTTTAACCAAGACAAAGAGGGTGAACATTTTAGAAGGGCATTTCAGGTTCATTGAAAATATTTTTAGTAAACCCTAGTTGATTTCAGGAGGGGTGCTGGGGGTTCTGCCTTCCCCATTTCAAATTTCTGTCAAAAGTAAACATGATGCACACTCTAATGCATGAGCTAGGTAGGATGTGACAACAGTTGATTGGTCCGGCTATCTTCAGCCACGCCTGTCAAAGGCAAAGGGAGTTTTTAGATCCCACATAGAGTTAATCTATGTAGAAAAGCTTAACGAACCTGTGAAAGGTATAAATAGCCTACCTCGCCAGCGTTGCGCTGTGAGCTATATCCGCGGTCCTCGGAAGCGGATGTGGGGCACTTGGCGCCTTTGGTTAGCACCTTCCAGACGTCTTCATACGTCGTGTCGAAGAGCCTATTGAGGGTTTGGTGCTGCGCCGGGTCGAATTCCCACAAAGTGAACTCCCGTTCTTGGCACGGGAGGATCCGGCGAACGAACATGACCTGGATGATGTTGACATGCCGGATGGGCTTGTTCATCAGGGACCGGATGCAAGTTTGTAGTCCGGTCACTTCTTCTTCGTTGCCCCACGATAGGCCCGTCTCTTTCCAGGACATGAGCCGCGTGGGGGGTCTGGATCGGAACTCAGGGGCCGTGACCCATTTCGAGTCGCGTGGCTCAGTGATGTAAAACCACCCTGCCTGCCACCCCTTTAAGGACTCCACAAAGGAGCCATCGAACCAGAGTGCGTTGGCCATTTTGCCGGCCATAGCACCTCCGCACTCCGCCTGGGTGCCGGACACCACCTTGGGCTTGACGTTGAAGGTCTGGAGCCAGAGGCCGAAGTGGGGGCAGATGCGGAGAAATGCCTCACACACGATGATAAACGCCGAGATATTGAGGATAAAGTTCGGGGCCAGATCGTGGAAGTCCAGGCCGTAGTAGAACATGAGCCCCCGGACAAAAGGGTGAAGTGGAAAACCCAGTCCGCGGAGGAAATGGGGGAGAAAAACTACCCTCTCATGGGGCCTTGGGGTGGGAAGAAGCTGCCCCGCCTCGGGAAGCCAGTGCGGGATGTCCTTGGATAGATATCCGGCCTTCCTAAGCTTTTTGATTTGACCCTCCGTAACGGAGGAAGCCATCCACTTGCCACCCGCTCCGGACATCGCTGGAGCAGGTTGGGGAAGAAAGAGCGAACTTGGGCGTTGGAGCTTGAGTGCGCAGGAGATGGATGGGCAAAGGAGGAAGAAGGCGTAGGTGAAAGAGGTGGATCTTTATCCCCTTATATAGGCTGATGCCGTTATGCGTCCCCGCCTACCTAATAAAACTCGCTTGCCGCTCACACGTCGTGGTAAATGGCGCGGTTGGGTTACCCACGTCCGCATTAATGAGAATCCCGTTAAAAGGGGCACACGATCTCTGCTTCGACAAGACGTGCCAAGGAAACCGCCTCGTTGAACGTGCTGCGGTGGAACAACAAAAAATAATCCATACAGAATGCTTGGTCGCAGTGTTATGACGCACTGCGGAATACGTCAGCAGATTTGATTTGTGTTTGTATTATTCTCTATATGGCAATACGTGGAAACTCGTTTTGCAGAGCCGGACACTATTTTTTGGTGTTTATTATCTTCTTGAAGAATTTGGAGGAGGAACCTGCCTTGCAATGCCGAAGACAATTTGCGCGCCGGACTCGTCGTCATTGAAGCCTGGTTCAGGGGCTACTGAGGGAGTCCTGGATTAGGGGGTGTTCGAATAGCCGAACTATATCTTCAGCCGGACTCCAGGACTATGAAGATACAAGATTGAAGACTTCGTCCCGTGTCCGGAAGGTTCTTTCCTTGGCGTGGAAGGCAAGCTAGGCGTGTGGATATTCAAGATCTCCTACCAATGTAACCGACTCTGTGTTACCCTAACCCTATCCAGTGCCTATATAAACCGGAGGGTTGTAGTCCGTAGGACGAACACATCATAACCATCATCATACCCATAGGCTAGCTTCTAGGGTTTAGCCTCCTTGATCTCGTGGTAGATCTACTCTTGTACTACCCATATCATCAATATTAATCTAGCAGGAATAGGGTTTTACCTCCATCGAGAGGGCCCGAACCTGGGTAAAATAAAGTGTCCCTTGTCTCCTGTTACCATCCGACCTTGATGCACAAATCGGGACCCCCTACCCGAGACCCGCCGGTTTTGACACCGACAGGTGGCGAGACCGTCGTTTATTCCTGCGATGAGTCATCCACCGGAGAAACTGAATCTCTGTATCAGCTACAAGATGGCCGGATTGGGGGCTGTTCCGATGGCGACAGTATTCCGGACCCCTCTGATCTGCGCAACCGAGTTGGAATATTCATGGCCGGTACACAAGCAGTGCTTCATTCTTCGACCACTGCGGCAATGATCTCCAGTTCAGTGGCGGCGACGGCTGCCGGGGCAGGAGGCCCTGTGCACCCGTCGGCTCAAGTTTTATCGGATCTGTTCGATGTGTTGGCTGCGCTTATGGCGGAGGCTAACCTGGCGGATCAGGACACCCACAACGCGGAGATTGCAAAGGTGAGGAAACAGATCACTCAGGCCAAGGCGGACCTAGCAGCTGAAAATACCAGGATGACGGTAGATCGGGCCGCTTTAGATGCACAAGCCTACAGGCTCATGCTGGACCAGAACGCGTCGCATGAAGTCATGAAAAGGAAGTACCGATCCTGTTTGCCTTCGGCTTTCGAAGCCCAATACCTCTTCAACACCCCAGGAGCAGGAACCAGTAATCCGCCAGTGGTAAACCGGGCGGAAGCTCTTGGGACGGGCGCGCCGGTTCAGCCCCATTTGACGGATCTGCCTCATCATAACACTGTGGTACCTCAGGCTGTTCCAACACCTCCGGGTCACTACTCCAACCCGATGGACAACCTTGTAGCAGCTGCTGCACGGCTGGAGGCCATTCCAATTGAAGGTGATTCACCGCAGGCAGTAGAGACGCGTCGGGTCAAAGAGCTTCTTAGGACAGCTTTGGTCCAACAGGAAGCATACTCGTACAGCCGCGACCGGATCCACTCCACCCCTCGTCCAAGCCGGAGCTATAGCAGACGTATGGATGAACCGGCCGTATTGAGCAATGCATGACGTGGAGCGCCCCGTGGTGACAACCCAGCGGTCGGTGCTGATAATGCACAGGAAGTGGTGGACCGGGCCCGAGCGCGCAGGGAGGCCGAGTTAGCAGCGCAGTATCAGGCTCGTCAGCTCACGCCGGTTCGTCCAACCATCTCGGTCGAACCTGGTGTTACTTCTAGTTCTTTGGGGGTACCTTGCCTTGTCCCCGCTTTACGCAATGTGCGTCTGCCCAAGGATTTCAAGGGCCCGCGCAAGGTGCCAAATTACACGGCGGATCAACCTCCAGAGACATG
Organism: Aegilops umbellulata; assembly: GCA_032464435.1. NCBI lineage: Eukaryota > Viridiplantae > Streptophyta > Magnoliopsida > Poales > Poaceae > Aegilops > Aegilops umbellulata. Next base: position 363,093,841 of record CP136054.1, on the reverse strand, counting down.
GGTAGAAAGTTATGAGATGGCCATGGAGATGCTTGATGTGGACGATGCGGCATGTGCGAAGTATTTCACCATGATGCTCGAAGGAACGGCCCGCACTTGGTTAAAAAGCTTACCGGCCAATTCTATCAGTTCATAGGCCCAATTGCGAGCCCGGTTTATCAGTAATTTCAAGGATACATGTAAGCAACCTATGTCTATAGTGGACTTAGCAGCCTGTGTCCAGGAGGAAGGAGAATCGATGACCCATTGGGTGCGCCGGGTCTCGCAAGTTCTGCATTCATCGGACCGCATCAACGCTGACACCGCCGTTATCACCCTGGAAGGCAACTGCCGGTTTGGGCCTCTAAAGTTGAAATTGGGGCGGATGAAGCGTCATTGCACGGATATGGGGACTCTCATGGCTGCATTAGTGAAGTATGCTGATTCTGATAGTACCAAGGATCCCGAGTCTGATGACGACAAGGCAGGGAAGGGAAAGAAGAACAACAACTCCAGAGGACAACAGCATAATCCGGCAGGTAATGGTGGCGGAGGCAAGCGTAAAGCGGATGGCAACATGGACTTCGTGGCTAATACCAATGCGCAGGACAAGGGCCAGCGATGCAAAGGTAAACCGCCGAATCGCGGTGGAGCGCCTAATCCTAACCCGGACCGCTTAAATTATCTATTAAACCAGCCCTGCCCAAAGCATGGGACGAAGGAGGTGCCAGCCAATCACCTTTGGAAGGACTGCTACATTATGCAGGAGTTCAAGAATTCTAATGCTTTCCGGTATGATCACGACTCCGGTGGTGGCTCAGGATCCGGGCCGGGTTACGGTGGAGCAAATTCCGGTTCAGGATTTAATGGTAATCCGGCGGACATAACAATCGAAATAATAGCCAGGGTGGTTACAATCAGCAGCAGCAGCAACAACAGCAGTTGGGTTACCAGAGTCACCCGAAGCAGTTGAATAGTGGGCAATATCATGTCTTCACCACTAGTTTGGACAAGAGTGGCCGGAAGGTTCAAAGGAGGGCTGTGAATTCTGTTGAACCGGCCGTGCCCCAATATCTACGCTGGTCTGAACAGCCAATCGTGTGGAGCAGAGAGGATCACCCTCCCTGGGTTGATAATCCGGGTCAGCTAGCATTGGTGGTGGCGCCTCAGGTGGGAGGTTATAAGTTCACCAAGGTACTCATGGATGGAGGGAGCAGTATTAATATCTTATACTATGAGACCTTCCGTCGTATGAGACTAACAGATAAAAATCTTAAACTGTCCAATACGGTATTCCATGGTGTGGTACCTGGTAAGTCAGCATATCCTGTTGGTAAGATAGCCCTGGAAGTGGCCTTTGGAGATGATCATGGTTCCAGGTCGGAGACATTGACTTTTGAGGTGGTAAAAATCCAAAGTCCATATCACGCCTTGTTTGGGCGGCCGGCTTACGCCAAGTTCATGGCACGGCCCTGTTATGTGTATTTGCAGCTCAAGATGCCGGGTCACAAGGGGACAATAACGGTTCATGGAAGCCGCAAGGTTGCCTTGGAGTGTGAAGAAGGTGATGCGGCCTACGCAGAATCGGTTTGTGCCACAGAGGAGCTGAAATACTATAAGGATAATGTTGATCCGGCAGACATGACTCCGTTGAAGAAGCCAACCACGGAGCACGATCCGGACCTGAAGTTCAAATCAGTAGCTGAAACTAAGCTTGTTGACTTCGTGCCTGGCGATTCATCCAAGCAGTTCAGCATCAGTGCCAACTTGGATTCAAAATAGGAAGGCGCGCTCATCGAGTTCATCCGTGAGAATCGGGACATTTTTGCATGGAAGCCTTCTGACATGCCAGGTGTACCGAGGCAACTCGCTGAGCACACTCTTAATGTGGATCCTAAGTACAAACCGGTGAAACAGTTCCTCCGCCGGTTTAACGAAGAAAGACGCAAAGCTATTGGAGAAGAAGTGGCCAGGCTCTTGGCGGCTGGCTTTATTGTTGAGGTTTTTCATCCTGAATGGCTAGCTAATCCGGTGTTAGTCCTTAAGAAAAACGGCACATGGTGCATGTGTGTGGATTACACAGATCTTAACAAGGCTTGTCCAGCAGATCCTTTTGCCCTCCCCCGTATTGATCAAATTATTGATGCTACGGCGGGTTGTGAGCGTTTGAGTTTTCTGGATGCATATTCTGGTTATCATCAGATCAAGATGGTAGTTAAGGACCAGGAGAAGACAACATTCATAACTCCCTTTGGAGCCTTCTGCTATGTATCTATGCCCTTTGGGCTCAAGAGTGCTCAGGCAACTTACCAACGGTGTGTACATAATTGCCTTCATAAACAGATTGGCTGTAATGTGCATGCTTATGTGGATGATATCGTGGTTAAGTCCGGGGAGAAGGAAACTTTGGTTGACGATTTGAAAGAAACTTTTGATAACCTAAGGATGTACAAGATGATGCTCAATCCAGCTAAATGCGTCTTCGGTGTATCGACGGGCAAGTTATTGGGTTTTCTGGTGTCCAATAGAGGAATTGAAGCCAATCCAGAGTAGATTACAGCCATCACCTCCCTGGCCAAACCGAAGTGTATCAATGATGTCCAACGTTTGGCTGACCGGGTTGCCGCGTTGAGCCGATTTATCAGCCGTCTTGGTGAGAAGGCAATCCCTTTGTATCAGATGTTGAAAAAGACGGATCATTTTGTCTGGAGTTCTGATGCTGATAAAGCATTTGAGGATTTAAAGCGGCAGTTGGCCAATCCGCTTGTACTCGCTGCTCCAATTGATAAGGAGCCATTGCTACTATATGTTGCTGCTAATGACTGGACAAATATTTGAAAGCTCGCTCGGATTAGCGGGGGATCTGCTAAAGTCAGTGTGGCTATTGTGGTGGAGCGCAAGGAAGTAGGCAAGGAGCTTCCGGTTCAGCGTCCGGTTTACTATATCAGCGAGGTGCTTATTGAATCCAAGCAAAGGTATCCGCATTGGCAGAAGCTGGTATATGGAGTTTTCATGGCAAGCCGGAAGGTTAAACAGTATTTCCAAGGGCATCCCATCACAGTGGTTAGTTCTGCTCCCTTGGGAGATATCAACCAGAACCATGAAGCAACTGGCCGGATTGCCAAGTGGGCTATAGAGCTTGGGCCGCACGGATTGAAATATGTGCCGCAGACGGCGGTCAAGTCTCAAGCACTTGTTGATTTCATCAATGATTGGACAGAACTGCAAGCGCCTGAAGAAAAGCCGGATCACACGTATTGGACTACCCATTTTGACGGATCCAGGCAATTGGAGGGCTCGGGGGCTGGAGTCGTATTAACTTCCCAGGTGATAAGTTTTGTTACGTTCTCCGCTTAATGTTCCCTTGTACTAACAATGCAGCTGAGTATGAAGCCTTACTCCATGGTCTCCGGATGGCTAAGGAAATGAATTTAAGCCGAGTTAAGTGCTTTGGTGACTCGGACCTGGTGGCTCAATAGGTGTCTGGCACTTGGGATTCCAAGGATCTACTCATGGCTGCATATCATCGTGAGGTGGATATTGTTGCAGGTCACTTCAAGGGCTATCAGGTGGACCATGTGGACCGCCGGAAGAATGAAGCGGCGGACGCCTTAAGCCGGCTGGGCTCTCAACGTAAACCGGTTCCGCCCAATATTTTTCTGGATGTGCTGCACAACCCGTCGGTCAAGCTCCCTGGTGAAGCGGATTTGGCTATTCCTGATCCGGAGGCTCAATTGGTGGCAGCCCTTCATGTCATCCCGGATTGGACGCTTCCTTACCTTGCGCACATGAACCGGGGCGAGTTACCAGAGGATGAGACTCTGGCCCGGCAGATAATCCGGTGATCCAAGTCCATGACTATTGTCAATGGTGAGTTGCATTACTGCAGCGTATCAGGGGCGTTTCAACGCTGTGTGTCTCCTGAGGAAGGCTGTGAAATTTTGCGTGAGATCCACGAAGGAGATTGTGGTCACCACACCGGTTCAAAATCTTTGGTGGCTAAAGCGTTCCGCCATGGCTTCTATTGGTTGACTGCTCATGCTAATGCGGAAGATCTGGTCAGACGATGTGACGGTTGCCAAAAGTTCTCACGACGTGCTCATGTACCGGCTCAAGAATTGAGAATGATCCCAATTACTTGGCGTTTGCGACTTGGGGGCTGGATATGGTTGGACCTTTCAAAAGGTCCAAGGATAAGAAGACCCACCTTCTGGTGGCGGTTGATAAATTTACAAAGTGGGTAGAGGCAGAGCCCGTTAGCAAGTGTGATGCAGCCACGGCGGTTCAGTTCATCAAAAAAGTGATTTTCTGGTTTGACTTTCCACACAGTATCATCACAGATAATGGTACTAATTTATCCAAGGGTGCCATTAAGGAGTTCTGCGTACGTGAGCACATCTGGCTTGATGTTTCATCAGTAGCCCACCCACAGTCCAATGGTCAAGCAGAGCGCGCTAATCAAGAGATCTTGAGAGGCATCAAACCCCGGCTTATGGTTCCTTTGCAGAGAACACCGGGTTGTTGGGTAGAAGAGTTACCATCTGTGTTATGAAGCATCAATACTACACCCAACAGATCAACAGGATACACACCGTTCTTCATGGTTTACGGAGCAGAGGCGGTTCTCCCCAGTGATATCCGTCATGATTCACCTCGTGTGGCGGCTTATGTTGAAGCGGACAACGAGACAGCACGGGAAGATGCTTTGGACCTGTTGGATGAAGAGCGTGACATAGCTGCTGCCCGCTCGGCGATTTACCAACAGGATCTTCATCGTTATCACAGTCGCCGAGTCAGAACCATAACCTTTCAAGAGGGAGATTTGGTGCTTCGGCTCATCCAAGATCAGACTCATATGCATAAGTTATCCCCACCTTGGGAGGGACCTTTCGTGGTCAGCAAGAATCTGCACAATGGGTCATACTATCTAATCGATATTCGAGAGCACAAAGACTCACATACATCAGAGGAGGAGACCAATAGGCCGTGGAACATAGCTCATCTTTGGCCTTATTATACCTGAGCCATCGGCTCTACCTATGTACATATTATGACACTGTATATGTTATGATTAATACAATAAACCGGAGCCTCAGCTAAAGCGGGGTCTCTGTTCTTTTTACATCATGAGTGGTTACACGGAGTTGTTCTGTCTTAAAGCGGCCTCCGGTTTACCCCTTGAATTTGCTTTTCAAAAGCTTTATGACATCACTTGGGGTCTTGGTCGTATCCGAACCAATGCAACACCTTTTGATAGGCGAAAGCCACTAGATCACTTGGGGACATGGTCAAGTCTGAACCAGTCATGCCTCTTGATCGGCCTAAGGCCACAGAACCACTTGGGGGCTTGGTCGAACCCGAACCATTGCCACGCCTCTTGATCGGCATAATGCCACTGTTTCATTTGGGGACCTGGCTGACTTGAACCATAGCTACACCTATCGAGGGCTTGGTCATGTCCGACCATGGTAACGCCATCTGATTGGCTCAATAAAGCCTCTTTTTGCAAACGGTTTTTATCATTACCTTTTCTTAAAAAAACTTCTTTGATAAATATCTCTTTATTCTTGTTGCGTTTTTAAACCGACAAAAGTTTTTTAAGCCGGTTCAAACTTTCAATTGACGGAACACGGTCCATTTTTAATGCGGAGTTTATTTGCCCGGTTTGATTTTCTTTGTGAAACATCCTATTAAGGAGTAACATGGTGTTTATCATAACACCCGGCACGGTTTTACAAGGTAAACCGGCATTACATATATATAGGAGCGGTTATCTCCTCCAATAGTGTGGGTTTATAAAGCTTCTGCTTCAAGATTGGCTAAGCCAGCTTCATGCCCAATGATGGCAGGTATTATGTATCACAAAGATTAGATCATATACTTCAAATTTTAGATATTTTGATTTCATAACAATCCGCCTGACGGTACAACCGCGGCGGTATTTTAAGATTTCTTGATTGCAGTAAGTACTTTGGAAATTTTATCACCCAAAGGAAGCACATGTTGCAGTATTTATGCACAAAGGCATAACAAAATCAAGAGTATCGGGTAGCCTATTACAAGGCAACACGGTGCCCAAATAAGATCATTGTTTTTCGAAGGTGGAGCAGTTTTAAACCGACTTCCGGTTCAAGCTTGGTCACCAGCATGGCTTGATGGTTGTGGGTCATCTCGCGCCGCTTCCACTTCTGCTTCTCTACCCAGCGGTTGGAAATCAACAGTTGTCCAGTCGATTCCCATTAATGCTTGAAAGACAACTTCATCATGGATCAGCAGTGACGGTTCAATATCAGGAGCATAAGTGTGCTTACGGATTGGAGGGATAAGATTTTTCGCTTCAGGAATCGGTGTGGCTACTCGCTTGTTTTGGTCATTGTACTGTGCTTGATAATGCGACAAGTCTGCCTCTTCAGCCAATTGGCAAGCTAGAGGACGCACCTCCCGGTTTATTGCTCGCAGATCCGCTTCACTAAATGCTGACTCATCTTCCTTCAAGCTGGGATAGCCCTGAGCTGCCTCAACAGGATCAAAATCCGGCACCCATGCTTTTGCCCGGGTTAAGGCATTGATGGCATCGGTTTGAGCGGCAGATCTCTTTAGCTATTCAACCCGGGCAGGAAGCATCGACAGCCTCTTAAGAGTATCTTGAATTAAAGTGGGCGCCGGATTTTTATGCGATGCAGTAGAGATGATCCGCTGTGCTCCAGTATATAGCTGCTCGATCAATGTGTAGGCGGCTTTCAATTTCATCCGTACATCTGACCCCAAGTGACCAATGCGTGTTCCTAAAATGTTACAAAGAGTCAGCAAATTGAAGGCTACATAAGAAGACTGAGTAACTCCAGAAGTTAAATCGGCTTACCAAAGATAGCAGCAGTCATGGAGTGCACTTGCCGCTTTATGCCGGTTAGTTCGTCCACCACCGGTTTGAGCGCGACCTCGACATCTTCTGCTCGCTTGATTAAAGCAGACTTTTCGGTGGCCCAATCTGCCCACTCCTTCTGGAAGCCCTCCTTCAGCTGTTCCATGGCGCCTAAAGCGCTGGTCAATTCCTCTTTGGCTTTGGAGGTTTCAGCTTGTTGAGACTTAAGATTTTCCTGCAAATCGGCAATTTGGTGTTCTCTTTTGCTCGTTTCAGCCTACATGCAGACCATGATATGATACAGATGAGGGTACAACAGTGAAGTACCAATCACACAACAAGTTATGCCCTTGGTACTTGGGGGCTAATGCTTATTTGATTTTTATCTTACAATTTTTGTGAAAGTCCCAAGCTCAATACAAGTATTCAACTTGGCACTTGGGGGCTAATGGCTATTTGTTCAATTAAGTACTGAGGCTACAATCTTTATTACCTAAAGTCCCGGTTTAACTATACTAAGTTGAACCGGCCCTTGGGGACTACATCAGCAAATCCAGGCATGTTGAAGTCTAAATGACAAGTCCCGGTTTAAAATGATATCTTAAACCGGCACTTGGGGGCTATTGGAGTTGACGAATTACAAGCAGGAGCATATGGAAATTACCTAATATTTATCCTTCATCATGTTAACCAGGCCGGCTTCATAATCACGACAGGTGTATAACCGGTTTAGATAACCGGAATGAAGGTCTTGAGGAGACAAAGCAGCATAAGTTGACAAGTCAGCATTCCATTTGCCTTTGCCAATTGCAGCAAATTCTTCCTTGTCAGTATGTTTAGACAAAGCGACAGGATTGCTTGGCTCTGTATGGCCAACACCAGTAATAACAACTTCATCATCGGTTTGCATTGGGGCCGTCGGTTTATCAGTGGGCTTGGATGGACTTGTGGATTTCTCAATCCGGATGGGGCTTCTGGGCTGGTCAACAGGACTGGAGGTATCAACATGTGTCTCTTCAGCAATACAATCATCATCTTGTGGTGGCAGGTCATTTGGCGCATCTTCACAGATAGCCGTTTCAGAACCAGGTGCTCTGTCCGGTTCAGGAATAGCATCTTCTTCAGCCGCTTTATCTAGGCGAGCCTTTTTGCTTGTCCTAGGCTTGGCCCTGAAATGAATAACCAAGGTCAATACAGTATATGTTACAAAGTAGTACACCAGAAACATTATGATAAGTATAGTTTACCCAAGCACCGTTTTGAGCGGTGGCAGCTGAGTAGCCGATGACTCGCCAGAGGATGAATGGGAAGTAACCTGATAATCGGAGTCAGATGGATTAAGGGGTTGACGAAAACAGCCCGCTTTAGGACAAGCACTGACAAGTAATTTAGAGACCTCTGAACGGCATTTCCGAACCGGACTGTTCGGTAAACCGGTGGAGGTAACTACCTGGCCGCTATGCCGGGTTGTGCGGCGAGCTTCGTGCTGTTGGGTCTTCATAAGAAAGTTGGGATCCAAGTAAGCAAGAGGATGAGAAAATTTAACCTTCCGGTTTGCCTGGAGGATTTTTAGCAAAGGCAAAGGGTCTGAATCGGAAGAGAGAATAATTACCTCTGCAGCATCAGCACGGCTGGCTTCAGCATCATCCTGACAAATATCATCGTCAATAAGGCGTGTGAAAAGTAAGCCTAGTGAATCAAGCTCTACCTCAAGGTCCAGATTACCCACATCATCATCAGCTGCTGGATGTGAAGATGCAGTGGTTTTCTTCCTGTGGGCGGTTTTCTTCACGACTCTAGTCTTTGGCCGGATTGGTCTTTTCGTTTTGTCTGGTTTTTCTGGTTTCTCCTGTGGAAGCTTCTTGCTCCAAAACGGATCATCGCCCTGTTTCAACAGATATTGGTGTTAAATAATGGGCAGATATAACAATGACAGGCTCAGTAAAAAGTAAAATTAAATCTTACAGCTGGCGGTTTGTTGATGGCACAGAAGGGAAGCAGGCCGGTTCGAGCACAGATGTGTTCCGGTTCGTTCAAAATTTTCTTCACAGCTTCTGTGACTTCATTATCGATGAGCTAGATGTTAACATGTCGCAGGGGGTCATCGACACTGCCAGTATATTCACACATCAAATCGGAGCGCTGACTGAGGGGTAGTATGCTCCACGATATCCAACAACGAGCAAGATCAACTCATGTTAAACCGTTAGCCATGAAGGCCCTGAGTTTGGAAAGTTGAGGAGTGTATTTACTTCTCTCCTTGGCAGTTAACCTTTGTGGAAAGGGATGGGTATTGCTTAGTCACTCCAGACGAAAGCCAGGCAAAGGATTTTCATCAGCAGGGGAGGTGTCTTTGCAATAGAACCATGATTGATTCCACTCTTTGGGATGGCTGTGTAGTTTAGCGTGAGGGTAAGTGACCTCTTTTCTTTTCTGAATCGCCACACCACCCAATTCCGTATTGGAACCATCAGTAAACTTTGTGCGGCGGTTTAGATGAAAGCAGTCTCTGAACAACTCAACTGTGGGTTCCTCTTGAAAGAACACCTCACAGAGCACTTGGAAGTGGCATATGTTGGTAGCAGAATTGGGGCTAGTGTCTTGCGGACGGAGTTGAAAATTGGCTAAGACATCCCGGTAGAATTTTGAACCGGGCGGATTAAAGCCCCGGGCTAAGTGATCTGCGAAAACAACGACCTCTCCCTCTTGAGGTGTGGGAGGACATTCTGTACCGGGGACCCTCCAATGGATAGTGTCTTTGCTGCTTAAAGCGCCGGTTAAGACTAAATTATTCAGTTGAGTTTCTGTGACGCGGGAAGGAACCCAGTTGCACTCATATACTTGTTTGGCCATGGTGAAATCTACAAAATAAGTGATTCCGGTTCAAGAATGTGTTGGTTAAATATACACTGGCATGAACAATGTTAAACCGGAGACAGCTATATCTAAACCGGAGTTCTATGAAGCGACAACATCTGGCTAAAGAGTTCTGGCGGTTCAACAAGGGGACTAATGGTATATACCGGTTTGTTAATTTTTCTACACCAAGTTAAACCGCCTGATCTAAACATTGAGACCGCTGAGATTGCGGATGGATAAGTATGCAGAACCAGATTTCGCAAGATTTTTCTACAGCGTTGGATCTAAAGCAAGTTCAGAAAAAAGAAAAATGTTCAAAAGATCGAAGCAGAACGGTACTGACTTAATGGGCAGAAATATATGTGAGATTTATGGTCATGGGCATGAACCTAAAGGCGGATACTAAAAGCTACCACTACACAGAGCGGGGGTTCACAGATGCATCCAGAGGCTAGTATATGAACAAGCACAGGTGACGAACACTGCAAGAACACAAAACCCTAGAACAGATCTGTGTTGAGAAGGGCAGTAGACTCACCAGGGTTGAGGAAGACGCGGAAGATCGCCGCGATGCTCTGATGCGTTCAGGTTGATGCAGCGGCCAAGGTCGGTGCGGAAGCTGACGGCGGCGGTGGAGCTCCGAGGCTGGCGATGCGAGGAGAACGAAGAAGAAGGGCACGAAGGGGAGAAAAGAAATGACTCCTCGGTCCTATTTATAAGGAAAGGGACATGTGTCAGGCGCGAGAATCAAGGGGCCACGAATCGGAGTTGTAGCCTCGATTGTCGCGGATTTATTAACAAAAAGGGGTCATAGATAAGTTTTCTTTTTGAAAGATGACGTCATGCCGGTTTGCAACGACCAGGGAAGATGACATCATGGCGGTTCAACAAACTATAAGAAGATGTTGAAGATAAAGATTTTTTGCTAAGGATTGACATGAACCCGTTCAAATCAATCTGGGCCTAATGTTGGGGATATTACTACTGGGTGTAAACCGGCCAGGTGGGCCGGGTTAACTTCATCAGTAGTTAAGTGTGTTAAAGCCCAAGAAGGCAGATGAGGGCCTAGGGCCCATAGTCAGTTTAAGACTTGTAGCCGTAAACCGACATGTGTATATAAACTTGTATTGTAAGTTAGGAATAAGGAGAGACCAACCTGGATACGAATATGAACCGGTGTTGGGACTCTGTGAACCGACGGGCGTCACCCATGTATATAAGGGGATGACCTGGCGGCGGTTCAAGGACAACAGACAACAACTCGAGACTTAGGCGAAGCTTGTTTGCTCCCTAAGTCCTCGAAACCCCATCAATTCCATCACAACTAGACGTAGGCTTTTACCTTCATTGAAGGGGCCGAACTAGTATAAACTCTCTTGCGTCCCTGTGTCCGCTTTAACCCCTTCAAGCTAACCCATTGCGATGGCTCCACGTCTAAGTCCTGACACTAGGACATCTGCCGTGAAAAAACCATGACAAATGGCGATCGACCAGGACACCAGCCTTATCCTCTGCGAAGCCCGTGACTCCAAAGTGTCGGACTCTTCTCCGGACTCCGAACCCTCCGCGCCCCTTCCAGTCGAATCCGATTGGGCGCCTACCATGGAATTCGCCGCCGCAGATATCTTTCAGCACTCACCCTTCGGTGACATCCTGAATTCACTAAGGTCTCTCTCTTTGTCAGGAGAGTCCCGGGCGGATTATGACCGGCAGGATTGGGATGTGGACGATGAAGAAATTCGACGCCCACCCACCACCCACTTTGTAGCCACTGTCGATGATTTAACCGACATGCTAGACTTTGACTCCGAAGACATCGATGGTATGGTCGACGATACATGAGACGAACAAGAACCAGCGCCCACAGGGCACTGGACACCCACCCCATCCTACGACGTATACATGGTGGACACACCCAAAGGAAACAACGACGAAGAACGGGAGGACGCAACGAAGGATCGTTCCTTCGAAAAGCAGTCAAAGCGGCAACGTAAGCGCCGCTCCAAGCCCCGCCTCGATGGAGACACAGAGCAGGGCGAGCTGACGGACAATGAACATGGCATCGAGCAACCGTCCGAACAAGGCAACTTGGATAAACAAACCGCACAACCCGTCCCCGGCGAAGATAACAGTCCGGACGACCTCACGCCGGACAAGTTCCTGGAACAGAAGAACCTCCATAAGAGGCTCATCGCCACCGCGCGTAGCCTGAAAAAGTAGAAGCGCAAGCTCAAAACTGCGGAAAATGCACTCAGAATCATATGGAGCAAAGTACTCAACTCCACAGATAGATATGGCGACAGCTACCATACAAAAAGCTACCCGAAGCGAAAGCTACTGCCTGAATTTGATGAGGAGGCCTTAGAGCCCCCGCAATCAAAAACCAAAGCAACCACCCGGTCGGATAGACGACCTTATGGCCGAAGCAGAACGACAAACAATGCCACACACAAGCTAGCACGCGATCCACGCGAGGACTCACATAAAAAAAATGGCCCAGCCAGATCTATCTACGGGCCAAGAAAGCAAGCTCTAGCAAGCAATTCAGCACAACTTATATCCGAAGACAACGGTACACCCAAATACAGGGGCGCCGCAAACCCCCTATGTTTCACCGACGAGGTGCCGGACCATGAATTCCCAGCGGGATTCAAACCCGTACACATAGAGGCATATGACGGAACAACAAACCCTGGAGTCTGGATTGAGGACTATATCCTCCATATACACATGGCCAGAGGAGACGACCTCCACGCCATAAAATACCTACCCTCAAGCTCAAAGGGCCAGCCCGGCATTGGCTTAAAAGCCTTCCCAAAAACACCATTGGAAGCTGGGAAGAGCTCGAGGATGCTTTTCGGGTAAACTTTCAAGGGACTTATGTCCGACCACCGGATGCAGGCGATTTAAGTGATATAACTCAACAACCCGGAGAGTCAGCCCGGAAGCTCTAGAACAGATTTCTTACTAAAAAGAACCAGATAGTCGACTGTCCGGACGCCGAAGCCTTAGCAGCTTTGAAGCACAGTGTCCGAGACGAATGGCTCGCCCGACACCTCGGTCAAGAAAAACCAAGAACTATGGCCGCATTAACAAGCCTCATGACTCGCTTTTGCGCGGGAGAGGACAGCTGGTTGGCAAGACACAGCACCAGCGACCCAAGTATGTCCGAAGTCAAGGATGGAAACGGGAAGCCACATCGCATCAAAGACCAGTGCCGGAATAAGGCAAACAGTCCGAAGAGCACGGTAGTTAACGCTGGATTCAAAAACTCTCGGCAGGGTAAGCAGAAGCTGCCCCCCCAAAGATAACAGGGACGAACTGTTCAACTTAAATAAAATCCTGGACAAGATATGTCAAATCCACAGCACCCCTGGGAAGCCTACAAATCATACCCACAGAGAATGTTGGGTCTTCAAGCAATCCGGCAAACTCAATGCCGAACACAAGGGGCTGGATACTCCAAGCGAGGACGATGATGAATCCCACAAACAGAGCACGGGGAAACAAAAGAATTTCCCACAAGAAGTTAAAACAGTAAATTTACTTCACGTGACAAAAGGGAAAGACGAAGCGGCACCTATAGAGACACACGCCATACGCCCTATTGCAGCGGAGTATCACCACTGGTTGTTAAAACCGATCACCTTCAACCATCATGATTACTCCGGAAGTATCCGACACGCAGGCTGTGCTGCCTTGGTATTAGATCCGATAATTGACGGATTCCACTTTACACGAGTCCTGATGGACGGCGGCAGTGGTTTAAACCTGTTATATCAGGACACAGTCCGCCAAATGGGGATGGACCCAACAAAAAATCGCCATAGCAACACTTCCTTTAAAGGAGTAGCGCCAGGCCCAGATGCCCATTGCATGGGTTCCCTCTTACTAGAAGTTATGTTCGGTTCTCCCGATAACTTCCGTAGCGAAAATCTGACCTTCCACATCGCCCCATTTTCAAGTTGCTATCAAGCACTACTGGGACGCGAAGCGTTCGCACGCTTTAACGCAATACCACATTATGCATCTCTCACGCTTAAGATGCCCAGTCCACGGGGCATCATGTCACTAAAGGGAAATATTGAGTGTTTCTCTCGCGCGGAGGACTGTGCGACTGCCTTGACAGCCACACATTAAAATGGCTTCACTAATCAAAGCACCTAAACAGGTCGTTAAGACCACGGACTTGGCTAGACGAGTCCGGCATAAACATACCATTGATAAAGGCTTAATAACCGCATACCCCTATACAAGGGGCTCCACGCATGTAAAACAAGAGACAATAAGGCTCAATTTTACCCATTTTGAATTATACTTTGTTTATTTAGTATAATGTACATTTCGCATGACCTTTTTTCAACTAAAGTTCCTCTCCTTTTCAGATGAACACCATGCTATACCCGTCCAGGACTCGGCACAATGAAGACATAGGCGCAGACGTGCAGTAGGGACCCGTTCAAAGGATTCTTTTCAGATTAAGACCCTGCGTAAACCTTTTTTACTGTCTTTTGTTGATACACATCCCCCGGATTCTCAGTATAGCCGAGGAGGAGACTGGCGTCTTGGCATGTGGCCACGTCAGAATTTTGCGTGTACCTGGACACCAGGGGCTTATTACTAACGGCACTGTTCAGCCCGTTTTCATAAAGACCGAACACCTTAGGGAGTGTTCGGCGTCGCGAGTTTGGCCCTATATGCATCAGCTCTGAATCATGTCTTTGGTCAAATGTTGGGTTTGCCCGGCTCCTGTGTTTTGCTGCCTTACGTTCCGCTCTATCGGCTAAGGCGGCACCAGGAGAACTACTGCGATTGTGCCCTGGTCCAGCCAGGCGAGCACCTCAGTAGAGAAAGCCAAAAACTGACTGTCATGATATAGCGTGAGACTGGTCAACCACTTGATGGCCCATCGGAATCTTAGGGATTCCTCCGCATTAACGAAGGGCCGTTTCCCGGCCAGGCACACACGCGCCCCGAATTCGGACAAGCGCGGTGCGACCAGGGGCTATATAGTAGCTCCACGGTCAAACTCCTATGGCTAAGTGAAAGTGATAAAGCATTATAGTCTGGTTGCCTAGTTCGCCGCGCTACCACCTCCTTAAGGGGTCAAGATGTTGGATCAAGTGTGATGACGCGCCTTTTGCGAACACCCCCGCATTATATGCATGGGGGCTGAAGCCAACGACTGCAATCTTTCAGGTTATATATATACATATACGCAAACAGCCGCACAAGAGGCATTATAATTCTTGCAAGCACAAGTATAAAAAGCTTCTACATTCCAGCAAAATATTGTTTTCAATAAAAATACATGTTATTCGAACATAATATCCTTCGAGCACTGCGTCACTATTAAACGAGCACCCTCCAAGACTTCTTGAAAGTAGTGCTCGGCAGGTACTCGGCTTTCGCCCGAATCTTGGGCTGCAACAGCGGTGGCATCCATCTCCGCCTAGTATGTCTTGACACGGGCAAGGGCCATCCGCGCACCCTCCACACACGCTGACCTCTTCATCGCGTTGATATACGGCACCGCACCAAGGAACTCCTGCACCAAGCTAAAATAGCTGTTCGGCTTTGGCCTTTTCGGCCACAGATGATCCATGACATACTTCATGGCGAGTCCGGATAACCTATTCAGCTCGACCCATTCGGCCAAACGATCGGTTAACGGAAGCGGACGCTCTGGATTGTGGAACTGCGACCAGAAAAGCTTTTCCACTTCGCGACCCTCCTGATCTCGGAAGTGTTCGACCGCATCAGCGGCACTCGCTACTAAATCCAGATACGCGTCCGCCGAACTCCACATCCGGTCCAACGGAGCATATTTAGGATCCCCGAACTTCAGCCGCAACATAAAGGGCTTTCCAGCCGCGATATCTCCGGCTTGACGTAGCTCCTCCTTCATCGCCCTCATCGCAGTGCGAGCATCCTTGGCCGCTGTAGTGGCCTTCTCCAGGTCCGTCCGTTCCGCCCAATCTTCCTTTTCAAGAAGCTGGCAACGGTCAGCAGCGCTCTTCAACTTCACAGCCATCTCGACCATTTCCTTCTTGCTTCGGCAATGAGCACCCTGTTCGGCTTTCAGCTCTTCAACCGCCTTTAAGGCAGCATCATCACTTTTTCTGGCTTGCTACTTGGCTCGGGCAAGCTCGGCCCGAAGTTTCTCCATGGCGGCAGCCCCATTTGCGTCAAGCATACGCGTTATAAGATACTGGCATCAAGCTCCTCTTTCCAGGTGTCTCCGGAGAACTTACATACCTTGTGCCTCGTCAAGCCGCTTGTTGACAAGCGCGATGTCCGCATCTGCCACGTCAAGTTGCCGCTTTAGCTCGGCAAATTCATTAGTCCGGCTGGCCACCGGACACTTTGCCACCTGCATATGAAGGCGGCAAGATTATATTTGGGACTATGATACTCCATGTGTCGTCGTCCTCGACACCACCTAGAGTCTCAGGGGCTACTATCTACACGGGGCGCATCTTAAAGTACGCGGAACTTTCCAAAAAAAGAGGGGTGCATCATTTCACGTACCTCAAAGCCCGTCAGTAGACTCATGACAGCTTCATGCAACCCGCTTTCTGCGGATGAAATCTTTTCAATCACCGTACCCATCAACGTACGGTGCTCCTCTGAGATAAGCGCTCTCCCTAGCTGATCCTTCAATGCCTCCGACCGTGCACCAGGCGGTGCCGGACTCGTCTGATGGCCTTTTTCGAAAGCCGGACTCGGAGGGCTTCGGGTGGCCATATCATTATCTTCCGGCCTTACCGGGTCAGGAGAAACCCTCCACGACGACACGTCGGGGTCGCCCGCCTCATGAGGCGGTATGGCAGGGGGAGGCGTTCCGCTCTCCATCATCTCCGGAAGAAGATCCCCCGAAGACGAGCTCTGCTGAGAAGGGCTAAGGTCCGAACTGCAAGGTAAATTTTCGGTTACTTTCCTCAGGAGTAAGGCAAGGATTTCTATCATTATTAAAACGACCTCTCTACTTACGGCTTGGTGGAGGGCTGATCCCCTTGAGGTCACAGTACGGCCGAGGTATCCCCCGGCACAGGACCCTCTGGTGAAGATTTCTTCCCCCGCTTTGAGACCATGGTCTCCGGGTCTTCAGAGGCAGTCCTCTTCTTCCCCTGAGTAAAGGGATATTCGGTTCCTCCTTTCCGGACAGCCTCCTTCGGGGAGGCGGTAGCTCCCTTGTCCTCCCCTTGGCTTTCTTTCGAAGGCACGTTCTCCAGCATCCTGGTTAACACGGGATCCGGCGCGGTCTCAGGAAGGGGGGCCGGACACCTGATTAACTTCGCCTTCGCTACCCACTCCTGTTTCAAGGACAACTCTTTTAAGGATGATGTTGGGACAAATGAACGGATGGAGTGTCCGGGCACAGGGCTACTTACTTGAGTATCCGGACGATTGCAGCTCAGACCTGCATCCTCCGTAAAATCCGGACACACTAATTGTGGTCCGAAGAACAATTTGTACATCTCCACAGGCGTCATGCCAAGAAAATGTTGGAGAGCTCGCGGTCCCTCCGGATTGAACTCCCATAGGCGGAGGGGGCGACGTTTGCAGGGCAGAACTCGGCGAATTAACATAGCCTGCGTCACCATGACCAGACTGATGTCTCTTTCTAGGAGACCTCAGATGCGGCCCTGTAACAGGGGCACGTCCTATGCCGGCCCCCAGTCCAACCCCTTATTGACCCATGACGCTAGTCGTGGTGGGGGACCCAAACGGAAAGCAGGCGGCGCCACCCACTTGGTACTCCTGGGAGCTGTGATATAAAGCCACTCTTGTTGCCATAAGCTGAACTCCTCTTGAAAAGAGCCCTCGGGCCAGGGAGCATCATCATTCTTGCTTATAACCACGCCTCCGCACTCCGCGTGATGTCCCTCGATCATCTTCGGTTCTACTTTGAAGGTCTTAAGCCATAGTCCGAAGTGAGGAGTAATACGGAGGAAGGCTTCACACACAACGATAAACAACGAGATATGGAGGATGGACTCCGGAGCCAAGTCGTGAAATTCCAGCCCATAATAAAACATGAGTCCCCTCACGAAGGGATCCGTCGCGAAGCCTAGCCCTCGGAGGAAGTGAGACACGAACACCATGCTCTCACCAGGCTTGGGAGTGGGAATAACCTGCCCTTGAGCAGGCAGCATATGCGAGATTTCGCCTGTAAAAAAAACTTGGCCTGTCTCAGCTTTAGCACGTCTTCCTCCGTCATCCATCGGCCTCGAAGGTCGGAGCCGGACATCGTCGAAGGTCCGAAGCGCCTAAAATCTGGGGCCTTGGGTGTTGGAACTCGAGGCGAGAGGCGAATTCGATTGAGATCGAAAGAAGGGAGTAAGCCCTTGGTCTTTTTATAAGAGGTTGAATACCAAGAGCCCTCCTTGTGACCGTTTGAGACTTACCTTTGATCGAGGAGATATACCGACGGGCACGATTGGGTTACCCACGTCTGTAATGATGAGGATCCCGTAAATAAAGGGGACACGATCTCTGCTTCGACAAAGACGTGCCAAGGAAACCGCCTCGCAAAACGCGCTGAGGTGGGATGGTATAAACGATTCGAATAAAGGCTTGGCTGTGGTGTGATGTCATACTACAGAATACATCAGCATATTAGATTTGTGTAAATATTATTCTCTCTACGGTGGCATGTGGAACTTATTTTGCAGAGCCAGACACTATCCTTGTGTTCAAAATATTCTATGAAGTATTCGGAGGAGGAACCCGCCTTGCAATGCCGAAGACAATCTGCGCGCCGGCCTCGTCGTCATTGAAGCCTGGTTCAGGGGCTACTGAGGGAGTCCTGGATTAGGGGGTGTCCGGATAGCCGGACTATAACCTTTGGCCGGACTCTTGGACTATGAAGATACAAGATTGAAGACTTCGTCCCGTGTCCGGATGGGACTTTCCTTGGCGTGGAAGGCAAGCTTGGCAATACGGATATGTAGATCTCCTTCCATTGTAACCGACTCTGGTGTCTATATAAACCAGAGGGCTTTAGTCCATAGGACGAACAACAATCATACCATAGGCTAGCTTCTAGGGTTTAGTCTCTCTGATCTCGTGGTAGATCTACTCTTGTACTACCCATATCATCAATTTAATCAAGCAGGAGTAGGGTTTTACCTCCATCGAGAGGGCCCGAACCTGGGTAAAAACATCATGTCCCTTGTCTCCTGTGACCATCCGCCTAGACGCACAGTTCGGGACCCCCTACCCGAGATCCGCTGGTTTTGACACCGACAGTCCTGTCATAGCTCCACTCCTTGTAGTCACTTCATCAACTGAAGATATTACCCCACAGTGAGCTTTCAGGTTTGGAATTGGTTGAGCAGGCAGCCTTGCTTAATTTTCTCCCACCATACTATCCATTTTGCTCACAAGCATCTTAATAGAATCCTTTAAGCCATTAACTTCATTTGTCATATTGTTCATCAATTCCAACTGCATCTTCCTGATTTCCTCCATTCCATTTAACTGAACATTTTGTTGTTCATTCTGCCTCGGCACTTGAAATTGACTTGGATGATTTGGTGGTCGATTTCCTTGTACTGTCGATCCACTTGCATATGAGTGATTGTTCTTGTACGACAATTTTGGATGGTTCCTCCAAGAAGGATTATAGCTGTTTGAGAATGGACCTTGACTTTGGGCATAACTTACTTCTGAAACCGATGATCCAATTCCTGAATAGAAGGTGCATTATGTTGAAGGATGACTTGCTTGGCCACATACATCACACATTTGAGGCACACTTACTGAAGCTACAGATGTACCGATGCAATTTGACATGATACTATCCATCTTCTTGTTCAAGATGTCAATCTGAGCCGCCATGCTATCATTTGCAGACACATTATACACACCAGGATGTGGTGGTGCTATTGCTCTTTCACTTGACCATTGAAAATGATGAGACGCCATACTTTCAATCAATGCGAATGCTTCATCAAGGGTTTTGTTCATGATTCCTCCTCCAGCAGCAGAATCAACAAAAGCTCTGGTCTGAGTGGACAGTCCTTTGTAAAAGGTTTGTAACACCAACCATCTTTCTAAACCATGACGAGGACACATTCTGATTAAAGAGTTGAATCTTTGCCATGCGTCATACAAACTTTCTTCATCATATTGAGTAAACCTTGTTAACTTGTCTCCGTATTCAGAAGCTTTTGTTGGTGGAAAGTATCTTTGAAGAAATGTCTGCAATAAAGTCTCCCAAGTATCCTTCAGATGTTCAGGCAATGAGTAAAGCCACACTCTTGCTCCATCTCTCAAGGAAAATGGGAATAGTGATAATCTGATAGCACTCAGTGAAACTCCATTTTGCTTGAGAGTGTTACAATACTCCAAGAAAGTCCTTATATGCTCATGTGGATCTTCTAAAGCTGTTCCACCAAATCTGGATTATTGTACCATGTTATTCAGAGCAGGCTTCAATTCAAAATTGTTCGCCTGAATAATTGGTTGCACCATTTCTCCTGGTATCCCATGATCTCTTGGGATCCACAAGTCCCTGAGCAAAGGTACTGGATCAGACATCTTTTCTTCTTCTTGATCTTGCAAAGTTTCAGCAACTTGAAACCGTGTTTGATTCTCACTTCTTCTTCTCAATAAAGTCCTTTCAATTTCTGGATCAAATGGCTCTAGTGAATATTCAGGTTGAAGCATAAGACAATTTCCTGTAAAGTTCCTGAAATTGACACATGCTAGTTTCTCTCAAAACTACAACCAATGTTAGGAAATTGTTAGTTGCCAGCAATACTACATAATCGACCTAAAATAAATTCTGATCTGCTTCTACTAATGTGCTAATGAAATTTAGATCCCCGGCAACGGCGCCAAAATGGTCAAGTGTAATATAGCAGGGTTTTTGCGCCCAAACTACGGATGTCGTGTTCTCCACAGGGATCTAGAACTTCAAAGCACACATTCGAGACATTCAGAACAACGGAGCAGATGAGTCAAACCATAGTAATAACAAGGAGCCACTGGAACAAGGTAAAACCAAATAATATGAGCAAAGGAAAAGGGTTCAAAAATAGGATTGTCTCTTTTTTAGTGGTTTTCTTGTAATCAAACAGAAAAGTAACAATAGCAGACGGAAGATGGTTCAGACATCACACACAACTCATGCAACCTATTAAAGTGACAACAGCTCGCAGGAAAATAGCTACTGAAAGTGCGTTATATCGACTAGAGGGGGGTGAATAGGCGATTTTTATGAATTCTTCACTGAGGAATTTGCTAGTGAGGAAATTCCTTAGCGAAGAACAACTTGCAGCGGAATAAGTACTCAGAAGTAAACATAACAGAAGACAAGCATAGTCATCATGATGAAATGAAGACAAGCACAGAGTACAGAAAGCGTAATCACAGGATAACACAGGATGAAGACAAACAGACTGAAGAAATTGAACTGAGGAAATTGAGAAAGTCTTCAGTCAAAGTCTTCAAACACAGATATGACAAGCACACAATACAATACTGAGGAAATGAAAGAGTTGAGGAAATAGAACCAGTTGGCTTGGTGAAGATAATGATTTGGTAGACCAGTTCCAACTGCTGTCTTAGTTGTACACCTGGTTGGAGCGGCTTGGTATTTAAACCTAAGGACACACAGTCCCGGACACACAGTCCTCACCATATTCTCCTTGAACTAAGGTCACACAAACCTCGTCCAATCACTCGTGGTAAGTCTTCAGGTGACTTCTGAACCTTCACAAACTCGGTCACTTGGCGATCCACAATTCCTCTTGGATGCTCTAGACCATGATGCCTAACCATCTGGAAGAAGCACAGTCTTCAAAGGTAACAAGCGTCGGATCCACGCAGGATCAATATCTTCAGTGATGCTCAATCACTTTGGGTTTGTAGGTGTTTGGGTTTGGGTTTTCCTCACTTGATGATTTTCGCTCAAAGTCCTCGGAGGATGGGATGCTCTCAAATGACAAGTGTCAATTTCTCTCGGAGCAGCCAACCAGCTAGTGGTTGTAGGGGCAGTTATTTATAGCCTAGGGAGCAGCCCGACATGATAAGACATAAATGCCCTTCAATGATATGACCGTTAGGTGGATAAGATATTTTGGGACAGCAGGCGCGCATCACAGCAACGGTCGGAAATTTGAGGTTCAAATTCCTCAGGGCTATCATGTTCCTCACTGTGTAGGCAATTCGCACTGGCGAATTCCTAACTCCTCAGTCAGAACAAATTCCTCAAAGACCAGAAGAACTTCATCTCTGTCACTGAAGAAATTGACTGAACTATATGAGATTTCCATTGGCTTCACTCGAAGGGATTGGTAGGTGTAGGATTTTGAGTTGAGCATCACATGGAAATTTTTCCTTAGTATTTCCTCGACCCCCTTTAACAGTACGGTGTTTCCTATGACTCAAGAAAGAGAAAAAAACTATGAAAACAAAATTCTTCATGCTTCATATTCCTCGAATGAATACCAAGTCTTCAAGGTCACACCAATTTCTTCACTTTCAAAGTCTTCAGAAAGTCTTCAGAATACCAAAGTCTTCAGTCGAAGAACTTCATTTTTAGGGGTCGACTTTCTCTGTAAATATCAAACTCCTCATAGATTTATAGACCTGTGTACAGTCACAAACGCATTAGTCCCTTAACCTATAAGTCTTCAATACACCAAAATCACTAAGGGGCACTAGATGCACTTACAATTTCCCCCTTTTTGGTGATTGATGACAATATAGGTTAAGTTTTCAATGGGGATAAACATATGAAGTGTAAATGCTGATATTGAGGAATTTGATTGCAAGATATAGAAGAACTCCCCCTGAAGTTGTGCATAGTGAGGAATTTGCTTTTGAAGCAATGCACACTTGAAGAGTTGAATCATGGAGATATCCCCCTATATCTTGTAATTCATACACGCATTTGACATATAATATGAAGAATTTGAAATGCATGATGAAATATGGTGACTGATGTAATTCAGCATGCGTGCAATAATATTAACAAGGAATAAGCATGCAGAATAACGCATCAAAAGTATCAGAGCACCATCGGGTTTAAGTTTACAACTCGATCCAATAAAGTTTCAGAAGAACGAGAGTTGTAACTTAGTAAAAAACGCCCATATAGTAGACCCGCTTGAAGATTAACTCAAATTTCTCCCCCTTTGTCATCGAATGACCAAAAGGATCGAAACTGAGGACTAACGCCCCTGAAGAATATCAAGTTGATGAAGGAGCGCCAGCGTTGTCGGGGTCGGTTGTTGTAGTAGGGCCTGCCGCAGTGTCGTCCAAGTCTTCATGTTCATCAGTGTCGTGCAATGAAGAATAGGAGCTGGCCATGAAGGAAGGAACCTTGACTTTCTTGTATTTCTTTGGAGGAGGTGCAGACTAGTCAAATTCTTCCGTGACACCCATTTTCTTCAGATCTTCTTCGCTGTAGACATGAGACAGAACAGCCAGGTACGGTTGAAGGTTTCATGAAGGTAGTATTGGTTTTTCTTCACAGCATTGTGGGTTGAGGTCATGTTGTGAAGAATTGAACCAAACTAACGCTTGACCCATTTATGGTTGCGGTCAACCTTCTGATGAAGACTGAGGACTAACTCACGATCAGTCATCACCCTTGGTGCTGTGCCTTGAGGATTTTGCTTGGTGTTGTTGGCGGCAGAGTCATGAGTGGTAGAGTCATCATTGGTGGAATAGGATGCAGCCTTGCGAAATTGACCATCCAATGGATGAATGCCTTCATCTATAACAGCGGTTGCCTTGTCTTTGTCATAAGCTGAGGAAAATGTCCGTTTGAGGACTTTAATTGGAGGCAAGTAGCTGCAGTGGTTCAGAGTGTCAGCTTTGTAGTTGAGTGAAGACCTTGTTCTGATGAATCTCATAATCCAAGGTGCATAAGGCTTCAGCTCAAAAGGTGACATAACAATATTGGCCAGAGTCCTCATGAAGAAATCATGGAAGTTGATAGGAACGCCATGAATGATGTTGAAAAGCAGATTCTTCATGATGTCAACGACTTCTTCATCATTTGAGTCGTGGCCTTTGATAGGACTCAATGTCTTCGACAGAATGCGATAGATAGTCCGAGGCACATAGAGTGTTATTCTTCATTAGTTTCTTCACACTTAGAGTGTTATTCTTCATTGATTGAAGAAAAACGTTTCTTCATGTGTTGCACATCTAAGTCATCAATTTTGCATAAGTGTTAGGATGAGTGTCCTTTTCAAAGAACATTCGAAGACTCTAAGATATTTAGCTCACACCACAACTTGCTAAATCTCTTCTCATCCAAGGGCTTTGTGAAGATATCGGCTAGCTGTTCTTCAGTCTTCACATGCTCAATAGAA
Organism: Aegilops umbellulata; assembly: GCA_032464435.1. Lineage (NCBI taxonomy): Eukaryota > Viridiplantae > Streptophyta > Magnoliopsida > Poales > Poaceae > Aegilops > Aegilops umbellulata. Next base: position 363,069,802 of record CP136054.1, on the reverse strand, counting down.
ATGTCACCCTTCAACACATGATCACGAAGAAAATGTTGACGAATCTGAATGTGCTTCGTCTTCGAGTGCTGAACTGGGTTGTGAGCAATCTTGATGGCACTCTCATTGTCACAGAGGAGAGGCACATTCTTCACATTTACGCCGTAGTCCTTGAGAGTTTACTTCATCCAAAGCAGTTGTGCACAGCAAGAACCAGCAACAATGTACTCAGCTTCAGCAGTAGACAGTGATACATAGTTCTGTTTCTTCGAGGACCAACAGACCAAAGATCGTCCGAGGAAAGGACATGTACCAGATGTTGACTTGCGATCCACACGATCACCAGCATAGTCAGAGTCAGAATATCCAATGAGATCAAAAGCCGAGCCCTTGGGGTACCATAATCCTAGCGTTGGTGTGTGAGCTAGATATCGAAGAATATGCTTCACAGCCTTATGGTGTGATTCCTTCGGTGTAGCTTGAAAGCGGGCACACATGCAAACACTAAGCATTATATGTGGCCTAGATGCACATAAGTACAATAAAGAACCAATCATGGAGCGGTATACCTTATAAGTCAATACCATTTTTGTCGGTGGGAAACGACACCTATGGGATCACGAGAATCCCTTTCTGCGGTTGCGGGGCGCGGGGGCCGTGAGAAGAGCGGATCGAGCAGGTAGTACACGATTCCTTTACCCAGGTTCGGGCCGCGAAGATGCGTAAAACCCTACTCCTGCTTTGGTGGATTATATGTTTGTGTTCTTGAGCTAGCTACGGGGCGTGAGGAGCTCCAAAAAGCCGAATCCTCTTCCTGGTTGCCTGGGGCCTCCTTTTATAGGGAAAGGGGCTGCCACAGTCGCACACAAGAGGTGGAAAGGGTACAGTGATGCGAGGTTATCCCTCGCATTACATGACAAGGTGCATTTAATGCGCCTTGCTTAGTTGTCCTTACTTTGTCGGGGGCGGGGGAGAGCCCTGTCTCGTCCGTCGCCGCTCTCTCCCGCGTCGACACGCGCCCTGGCCAGCGGTGCCTGCGATGCCATGTAGGTGGGCAGGCAGCTGAGGTGGCGCAGCGGTGGGTCTCCACGAGGATCTGCATGCCGCCACGCAGGTGCCTGCCCAGCTGGTTGGGTCAGCAGCTGCATGCGAACGGTGGTGGAGGCGTGACTGGTGTGGGTCCGATGGTGGCCCCGCGGGTGTCCTTGGCAAGGGCCTTGCCGCGGCCCCAGCAAGGGTCTTGTCGGGGTCTCGACAAGGGTCTTGCCGTGGCGCCTGCTGCCATCCCCGGCAAGGCTCTTGCCGGGGGCCTTGTGGTTTTCCTTGGCTGGGATCCCGCCAAGGACCATCATCTTCTAAAGTGTGCATCTGATCTTGAATGTCTTCACAAAGATCTGCATACCACCATAGGGATGCCTCCCGAATCCTTGCCCCATGGGGGCAGTGGACTCAAGGGTGACCCGCTCCGTAGGTGTGGGGCGAGCTGCCACGGCAAGGGTCTTGCCGGGTTTGCAAAAACCGCCTCCCGGCAAGGATCTTGCCGGGGGCCCCCGCTTCGTCTCCGTTGCTCTTTGTGGTCTTGGTCTTGGCGTCGTTCTGCTCCTCTTTGGCTTCGGCCTTACCTTGGTTCTACCTCCCTTGCCAGTCTCGGTGCGGCGGCGCCCGTGGCTCAGACTGCCCGTGCACAGTCATAGGGGTACAAAAAGTGTACCCCTCTTTTTGTACACCGACAGGAGCCCCCGGGCCTGGGCCACACATAAGCGCTACGCGTTGTTGGGCCAGGCCCAAGAACGGTGCGCGGGCAGGCAGGGCGGTTTTTACCGCGATAAGTTTCTTCGCGCGTTGCGCCTCCCACGCTTCCCGCGCGTGGCGCATCGTGGGGAGGCGTGCATGACGCGGGCGGCATGCGTGAGGCTGGCCTCTGCACGCATGCGTCACGTCGTAGTAAAAAGGGGGCGGCTCGCGTCTTCCGCATAAACGGAGGGAGGCGTGGAGGCGCGGCCCATTTACTGGACGGGGCCGAGGCGTGGTCTTTCAAGGCGCCCACTCCCTTTAATCACGGGGCGGGGAGAAGTCACCTCACCCGTCGCTTCGGTCCTACACGTTCGCCATGCGGCGCTCATGCGCCTGGGGTGGCAGTTGGTGGAGGCGGGAAGTCGGGCCGTCGCGGGCTGGGGCGGCGGATCGGCCCCGGTCTCCTGCGCCATTCACGTCCTCATTGGCGGAACGGGGCGGTCGAGCCCCCACCATGCTCCTTTATAAGGAGCGGGAGGGGGGGGGGGTCGGTGCCCTGCATTCCTCCATCTCACTTCTTCAGCTTCTGCTCCCCTCCCTCTCATTCGCCATGGAGAAAGGGAACCCTGGTCCTTCGACGGTGGCGACGAGGGTCGCTGCTCGGCAACGCGTCCCTCCTTCTCCTGCACCTGCGGTGGCAGAGCCAGCCACGAGGGGAAGGGGGAGAGGGCGAGGCCGTGAGCGAGGCCGAGGCGCTCGGGGAAGAGGAGGACGGGGCGGCGCGCCGGCTTTGCCTCCACCAGCAGTTCCTCTCCCCATGGAGGGCCACGTTGGGGAAGACCCTTGTGAGTTCTTCGTCAGGCTGCGCCGGCAGCCTCGCCGTCGTCTTCATCTCCCGACTCCATTCACGAGCGAGATGGAGCTGGACCCGCCTGAGACACTGAGGCTGCACATGAGGGGTTGTGGAATCAGCGGTACGCGAGTCCGCGTCGACTTCCCAGCCCCTAATGTGATGCATCTTGGTCGAGGGTGGAAGACATCCGCCCGTATCCACCGCCTGACAGAGGGGCTCACCCTCCATTTTAAGCTGATGGAGGGCGGTCTCCTCTCCGTCAAGGTCTTCGGGTGCTTTGGGACTCGGGCAAGGTGCTGCGTGGAGAGCTCCTCCGGTAGCGAAGATTCCTCCTCAAGCGGGAGTGACGAGGAGGACAGCGGCAGCGACGGCGAGGGTAGTGGGCGGCAGGATGACGGGTCCGACGAGGTGTCGGGCGCCGCTCCGTGCGGCACCGGCGACCCCATCATCCGTGTCGCCGGCTTCTTGAACTTCTCGGGGCCGTCTCCTTGGGCGGCTGGCGTTGGGAGGTTGCAGAACAGGAAGAGGGTGGGCGGCAAGGCCGTCAACTCGGAGTACGTGGGCACGACGCCTTCGACGCGTGCTGACGTCCTGCCGCCTCGTCTTCAAGCTCTGCCTCCGGCGCTGCCATCACCATCCAGCCTTTGGACGACCACCGAGATGTTCTCTTGGTGTCTTCTGCTACCTGTAGCTTGTCTAGGCGCCCCTTTTGCCCTTTTCGCCTCCTTGACCTGCCTCCTGAAGAGAGGGACAAGAAAGGGATTACGGGCACCTTATCTCTTTTTATTTTGTAAGCCTTCGGGCCTTAGCTGAATTTAAAGCTTGTAATCCCATCATTCATGTTTTTCATTCTCCATGAACTGTACCTGAGTGGAATGTTTTTAATGAAAAAGGGATGCTTGCCGGGTCACTTGTCTTGTGGGTGGAACCCACGTCAAGGGGTAAATCCTTGATATCTTTAAGATAGACATTTCCTTGCCCGGCAGCAGGCCCTGCCGTCTCCCCACGTCGCTCGACCTTTCTCACGCTTTCGGCGGAGGCAGGGATGAGGCGGGTTCAGGCTCCTCGTTTCTTCCCTTCGCTGCCGCGACTATGACAAAACCTGGCCCCGGGAACGAGCCCTAGGGCCTAGAGTTAGGGGAGCACGGTAGCTTTAGGAAGAAACGAGGTTTCGCATACCTCAGTCCATAAGAGAATGCATGATAAGGGATGAAGAACTTATCTGAAACTGTAGCCCCCGGCAACTCTGGTTCGCCGTGGGTGAATCTTTGTACTTGCAGCCCCCGGCAACACGGGGCGCAACTAGTGTTGGTGTGTAGGAGAGGTACTTCTTCAAATCTTGCAATGCCGCTTCGGCTTCTGGTGTCCACTCCACTGGGCCCGCCTTTTTCAGGATCTTGAAAAAGGGAAGGGCGCGCTCGGCGGACTTGGATATGAACCTGCCCAGGGTAGCGACGCAACCAGCAAGCCGGCGCACATCCTTGATTCGCTTGGGCGCTTCAATCTGCTCTATAGCTTTGATCTTGTCCGGGTTGGCCTCTATCCCTCGCTGCGACACAAAGAACCCGAGAAGCTTGCCGGACGGAACGCCAAAGATGCACTTCTCAGGGTTCAGCTTGAGGTTGATCTTGTGCAGATTTGCCAATGTCTCCCGTAAATCTGATATGAGGGTGGCCCTGTCCTTGGTTTTGACCACTATGTCGTCCATATAAGCCTCCATATTTCTATGGAGCTGGGGCTCAAAACCAATCTGGACCGCCCTCGCAAACGTTGATCCAACACTCTTCAACCCGAAAGGCATCCGTATGAAACAATACGTACCACATGGGGTGATGAAGGCTGTTTTCTCTTCGTCTTCTTTTGTCATGAAGATCTGGTGGTAGCCGGAGTAGGCATCGAGGAATGACAACAGATCACACCCAGCCGTGGAGTCAACAATCTGGTCGATGCGCGGCAACGGGAAGGGGTCTTTAGGACAGGCCTTATTGATATCTGTGTAATCAATACACAGCCTCCACTTCCCATTTGCCTTGCGTACTACGACCGGATTGGCCAACCACGTCGGATGGAGCACTCCTCTTACCAAACCTGCTGCCTCCAGTTTCTGGATTTCTTCTGTGATAAACTCTTGTCGTTCCAAAGCTTGCTTTCTGACCTTCTGCTTGATGGGCCGCGCATGAGGACAGACAGCAAGGTGGTGCTCAATCACCTCCCTGGGAACGCCGGGGATGTCGGAAGCTTGCCATGCAAACACATCGACATTCGCCCGCGGGAAGGTGACGAGCGTGTCTTCCTATTTGTCGTAAAGGGTGGAGCTTATGGTGAAGGCTCCTCCCGTGCCGTCCTTGTTGACGGAAACCTTCTTGGTTCCCGGCGGCGTGGCCCTGGACTTCTTGCTTCCGCCGGCGGAGCTCCCTGGCACGTCCTCGACGGCAGCGCTACACTCCGAAGAGGTTCACTTGCTGGAGTGGGTGTCCGAGGTCTCACCGGCTTTCTTCTTCTTTTTCCCTCCGGGGTCCTGGCAGCAGGAGCGAGTGCCCCAACGGCGGCAGCTACTGCGACTGCTTGCTGGTACACTTGATCAGCGCAAATCAGCGCATTCTTCTTGTCGGAGGGGATGGTGATGATCGTCACTGGCCCTGGCATCTTCAGGGTATTGTAGGCGTAGTGCGACGCCGCCATGAACTTGGCCAGCGCTGGGCGGCCAAGGATCCCGTTGTAGGGCAAGGGGATCTTGGCAACATCAAACACAATCCTCTCCGTCCTGAAGTTCAGGTCGCTCCCGAAAGTTACGGGCAATGTGACCTTTCCCTTGGGTTGGCTTCTCCCCGGGCTGACCCCTTGAAACGTGCCCGTTTCTTTGAGGTCTCCATCAGGGATCTGCAGCTTCTCGATCACGGCAGGCAAGATCAAGTTCAGACCGGCCCCGCCATCTACTAACATTTTTGTCACCTTGAGGTTGCGTATTGTTGGTGAAACCAACAAAGGCAAGCACCCGACCGTAGTAGTGCGATCAGGGTGGTCCTCAGAGTAAAAAATGATAGGTGTGCTGGACCACTTCAGCGGCCTCTGGGCATCAAACGACGGCTCTGCTGCTGTAATTTCTCGCGCCCACTGTTTCAGCCGGCACCGAGAGGCATGCAGCGAAGCGCCGCCGTCAACGCACATGGCCTCTATAGCTTTCTGAAACTCTTGGTCGCCGGACTCGTCGTCCTCTTCATGGTCGTCATCTTCTGGCTTTCTGTCACGGCCCCGAGCGGGCCTCTCTTGTTGCTTATCCTTGCTGCGACGGCCCGCCTGGCCGTCACGTTTCTTGCCGGATCCCTCAGCACCGTCTTGGCCCTTCTCCTTGTCCCGCCTCTCGTATTCAGCCCTCTGCTTCTCAGCGAGGAGCTCAACCTGCCGGCAGTCTTGGAGAGCATGGCCTTTGGTGTGATGAATCTTGCAGTATCGCTTGTCGGAGTTGCCTGGCTTCTCGGCAACCGCCAAGGCCTGGCAGGCGACAGATCAGGCAATTTCCTTGCCGTTGTCACCTGCCTTGGTCTTCTTGGTGGAGCCGGTGTCGTCAGACCCCTCGACGGCAAGCACAGCTTTCCCTTTGCGCTTCCTGTTGCGGTGCCGGCCTTTCTTCACCGGGGCGGCGGTGTCCTCTTCAGAGGAGTCGGTTTCCACACCGGCATCTTTGCCGGGGTACTTCCTCCCCTCTTCAGCCCGGGGACATTTGTCCGCGAGAACATAGAGCTCCGCGACATCTTTCACCTTGTTCATCGCCAGCTCTTCGCGCATCTTGCGGTTCCGAGCGTTCTGATGGAATGCGCTGATGATGGCGGCGGGGTGAACATCTGGGATATTGTACTGTACCCGGCTGAACCTCTGTATGTACTTGCGGAGACTCTCGCCTCCCTTCTGGGGAATGACGTGGAGATCACTCGCTTGGACATGAGCTTGGTGACCGCCAGTGAAGGCGCCCACGAACTCATGGCACAAATCCGACCACGAGGAAATGGAGTCTACCGGCAAGTGCATCAACCATGACATGGCGCTGGGTTTAAGAGCCAACGGGAAGTAATTTGCAAGCACCTTATCGTCACGAGCTCCGGCAGCCTGCATCACGATGGTGTAGAAGCCGAGGAACTCGGATGGGTGGGTCTTGCCGCCGTACTTCTCGCCCACGTCAGGTTTGAAAGTGCGGTGAGTGGGCCACTGGAACTGCCGCAGCTCACGGGTAAAAGCCGGGCAACCTACCTCGTAAGGCAGGCCCCCAGGGCTCTCCGGTGCCGGGTGGTCCACAGCAGGCCCCGCTCGCCTATCTGACTGGTGGCGCTCTCCGCGCCGGCGCTCGATGGTGGTCCGAGCGTCTTCATGTTCCCGATCCCGAAGGACCTGGCGTTGGTCCTAGTGGGTCCGCGGGTCGGACGACGCTATGGAGATTTCGTCGCCCGCAACGTTGCGACGGGCCGGTGTCCGTGGCACCGGGCGAGGAGGAGGCGAGTGCACCGTGGTCGCGGCGCCGCCAGCCTTCCTGCCACTGGTACGCGGGACTCCGTCGGAACATCGACCCGGGGGCTCCGTCGGGGTCGGCTCATCTTTGTTGGCCACCGCAACAAGGCTTCGGATGGTGGCTCTCGATTCGTCGAGTTTCCCCGTAGTGGGAGGAAAGTTGAGGAGCAACTGCGCGCGCTAGGGCTTCTGCTGGCGCCGGTGGCAGCGAAACCTGCACGGATCGCGACGCGCTTCGACTTCTGACCATGTCATAAGGAGCTCTATCACGACCGCGTGGTCGCACGCCGTCTTCACCAGCGCCTCGGCGAGCGGGCAGGTTTTCTACATCCTGGGGGTGGCGCTCGGGGCTTATCCCGCGGCGACGCCCAGGGTCTTCGGGGCGATCACGCCGCTCGTCGTGCGCCGCTTGAGAGGAACGCGCCGTCGGCGCCGGAGTGGGAGTCTGGGAGGCCCTCGCGCCGCCAGCGGGCAGGGCAGCAGCGACTTCGGAAGGTCCCGCACCACCTGCCGAGGGCCTGGCTCCATCTTTGGATTTGGCGGCGTGCGGCCCGTTACCGGGCGCACGAACATCGCCGCCTCCCAAACTCCGGCTGCTGGGACGGTGTTGGTGTTCGCGAACAGCGCCCCGGGTCCTTTCGGCGACCGGTCCGCTACTCGCCTACGTCGGGACGGGATGCCCGGCGTCCGACGGGCCAACCGCCACCGTCTTCTTCTTCTTGGGCGCCATGACGATGAAGAAGCATCGAACTAACTGCTAAAGCTGATTCTCACAACTACGCAGCCCCTGCCTGGCGCACCAAAGATGTCGGTGGGAAACGACACCTATGGGATCACGAGAATCCCTTTCTGCGGTTGCGGGGCGCGGGGGCCGTGAGAAGAGCGGACCGAGCAGGCAGTACACGATTCCTTTACCCAGGTTTGGGCCGCGAAGATGCGTAAAACCCTACTCCTGCTTTGGTGGATTATATGTTTGCGTTCTTGAGCTAGCTACGGGGCGTGAGGAGCTCCAAAAAGGCGAATCCTCTTCCTGGTCGCCTGGGGCCTCCTTTTATAGGGAAATGGGCTGCCACAGTGGCACACAGGAGGTGGAAAGGGTACAGTGATGCGAGGTTATCCCTCGCATTACATGACAAGGTTTATTTAATGCGCCTTGCTTAGGTGTCCTTGCTTTATCGGGGGCGGGGGAGAGCCCTGTCTCGTCCGTCACCGCTCTCTCCCGCGTCGACACGCGCCCTGGCCAGCGGTGCCTGTGATGCCATGTAGACGGGCAGGCAGCTGAGGTGGCGCAGCGGTGGGTCTCCACGAGGATCTGCATGCCGCCACGCAGGTGCCTGCCCAGCTGGTTGGGTCGGTAGCTGCATGCGAACGGTGGTGGAGGCGTGACTGGTGCAGGTCCGATGGTGGCCCCGCGGGTGTCCTTGGCAAGGGCCTTGCCGCGGCCCCGGCAAGGGTCTTGTCGGGGTCCCGACAACGGTCTTGCCGTGGCGCCTGCTGCCATCCCCGACAAGGCTCTTGCCGGGGGCCTTGTGGTTTTCCTTGGCTGGGATCCCGCCAAGGACCATCATCTTCTAAAGTGTGCATCTGATCTTGAATGTCTTCACAAAGATCTGCATACCACACGGGGATGCCTCCCGAATCCTTGCCCCATGGGGGCAGTGGACTCAAGGGTGACCCGCTCCGTAGGTGTGGGGCGAGCTGCCACGGCAAGGGTCTTGCCGGGTTTGCAAAAACCGCCTCCCGGCAAGGATCTTGCCAGGGCCCCCGCTTCGTCCCCTTTGCTCTTTGTGATCTTGGTCTTGGCATCGTTCTGCTCCTCTTTGGCTTCGGCCTTACCTTGGTTCTACCTCCCTTGCCGGGCTCGGTGCGGCGGCACCCGTGGCTCAGACTGCCCGTGCACAGTCATAGGGGTACAAAAAGTGTACCCCTCTTTTTGAACACCGACAATTTTCATCACTGCACAGATGGCCATTTGTGGGCATAGGAATTTTGACGCGTTTGCAATCTTGCATGCTGAATTTCCTCAGTATATCCTTGAGGTATTTCTCTTGAGATATGAATATGCCGTTGCGTTGTTGATGAATTTGAAGACCTAAGAAGAATTTCAACTCTCCCATCATAGACATTTGATATTCTTCACTCATCATATAGGCAAATTCATCATTATATCGTTGGTCAGTACAACCAAAGATAATATCATCAACATAAATTTGGCACACAAACAGTTCACCATCATAAGATTTAGTAAAGAGAGTAGGATCGAGTGAACCAGGTGTGAAGCCATTCTTCATGAGGAATTCCTTCAAAGTATCATACCACGCCCGAGGGGCTTGCTTGAGGCCATAGAGGGCCTTATTGAGTCTGAAGACTTTGTGAGGATTCTTTGGATCTTCAAAACCTGGGGGTTGAGCAACATATACTTCTTCCTCAAGCTTACCATTGAGGAATGCACTTTTCACATCCATTTGATATAAGATGATTTCATGATGGTTAGAATAAGCAAGTAATATGCGAATAGCCTCAAGTCTAGCAACAGGTGCAAAAGTTTCATCGAAATCAATTCCTTCAACCTGTGTGTAGCCTTGAGCTACAAGCCGTGCCTTATTCCTCACCACAAGGCCATTTTCATCTTGCTTGTTGCGGTAGATCCATTTTGTGCCAATGATATTATGCTTGCGAGGATCTGGACGTTTGACCAGTTCCCAGACGTTGTTGAGCTCGAATTGATGTAATTCTTCTTGCATGGCCTGAATCCACTCAGGCTCCAGAAATGCTTCATCTACCTTCCCGGGCTCTGTGATAGAGACAAAAGCATAGTGCCCACAAAATTTAGATAAATGTGAAGCTTTTGAGCGTGTGAGAGGACCTGGTGCTCTAATGTCATCGATGATCTTCTCCACTTGCACTTCTTTTGCAACGCGAGGATGAGCTGGTTGTCGTTGAGGAATTTGATCAGCATTTTCTTCGGCACCAATTTCTTCAGCATTTTCCTCAGGTGCATCAGCTCGACGTTCTTCATGTTCTGGAATGAATTCTTCAGCAAATACTTCAGTAGGAATGACATCCTCAGTAGCCTTGTACTTGATAGAATCCTCAGGTGCTGGTTCATCTATCACAGAAGGTAGGTGCTCTCTTTGCGAGCCATTAGTTTCATCGAACCGCACATCTACAGTTTCAAAAACCTTGTGAAGAACATTGTTGAAGACTTTGTAGGTGTGTGAGTCCTTTCCGTAACCAAACATAAAACCTTCATGTGCTTTCGGTGCAAATTTAGCATTGTGATGAGGATCTCTAATCCAGCATTTAGCACCAAAGACTTTGAAATAACTCACATTGGGTTTCTTGTCAGTGAGGAGTTCATAGGCAGTCTTCTTGAAGAATTTGTGAAGATATACCCTGTTGATGATGTGGCAAGCAGTATGTCGGGGATATCACTATTATGTAAGCCGCCCAGGAAGGGCCGGGTTACGCAAAGGGAAGCCCATCTGAAAGACCAAGACCAAGACATGAAGATGGCATTTCAGTAAAGGGGTTAAAGGCCCACAGGCGACTTAAGGCCCATAGTGACAAACCGCCATGATGGCATGACTTGTAACATAAGGTAGAAGTAACTAGTCATCGAGCCGGACACTGTTTATGAGCCGGTCGGGACTCTGTAGGCCGCAGGGCGTCAACCCGTTTATATAAGGGGACGACCCGCCAGTGGGTGAGGAAAGGAAACAACTCATCGAGAACCGGGCATAGCGTATCTCGCTCCCTGGTCATCGAAACATCAAGCAATACCAACCCAACTAGACGTAGGCCTTCCTTCACCGCAAGGGGCTAAACTCGTATAAACCTCGCGTGTCCTTTGTCCCGATTAACCCCTTTAAGCTTCCTAGTTACGATGGCTCCACGACTAAGTCCTTGCAAGAGGACATCTGCCGTGACAATTCCACGACAGTTGGCGCCCACCGTGGGGCCAGCGCATGGTGGATTTGAGTTCTTGAAGGGCAGCTTCGAAGGGCTCAAGGGATACACAGTTGGCCGGATGACCAAGAGTCGTCGCGGCAAGATCTACATCGACGACGAACGCTGGGGCCCCGACGCCGGCTCAATTGAGTATGGGTACCGGGTCCCCTTTGGTGGAATTCACGTCTTCATCGGCCGGATTGGTGAGTCGGGCCCTGAGCTGGACAACTGCACCAACCTCGTCGAGACGGCTCAGCGTGCGAGACCCGCCCGAGCTCAACCCATCGTGAAGCGTGCCTTCGTGGGTTGCATCCACGGAGGTGAACTTTCTGAAGGATCTGAAGGTGATGGTGAGCCGGCCGTCCTCTCTGACGGTGATACATCCGCCGGCTCAACGGATTCACTGTACCAAGTCCAAGATGGTGTGCTTGGGGGCTGTTCCGATGGCAGCACTATTCCGGACCCCTCAGAGTCGCCAAACTGGGCAGGAGTCTTCATGGTTGGTACTCAACCCGGCCAAAATTCTACGGCCTCAGCAGCGATAACGTCCGGGTTAGGAGCAGCCGGGGCAGGAGGCCCTGTGCGCTCACCGGCTCAGGTGCTCATGGATCTCATGGATAAACTTATGGCCCTGTTAACCGCTACAATCATCCCTGCGAACCAATCTGAGCATGAGGTAGAGGTGGCACAGGTTCGTGAGGAGACCGCCAAGGCCAAGGAAACTTTAGCAGCTGAAGATACTAGATTGACCACAGAGCGGGCGACTTTGGATGTACGGGCACAACAACTTCAGTCAGAGGCTTATCAACTCACGATGAGTCTGAACGCATCTAACGAGGCAGTGAGGAGGAGACACCAGAAAACTCAGTCCCGCTTGCCTTCGATTTATGATCCTCGAAATCTTTTCGCTACACCCGGAGCCGGCCCAAGTAACCCGCCAGGTGCAAATCAGCTTATGACATCCGGAGCGGGGGGCCCGGTTCAGCCTCAGGTGACGGCGCCTCTTGACGGCAATATGGCACCGCCTCGTTACGTACCAATACCACCAGGTCACTTCTCCAACCCCATGGAGAATTTAATCGCAACATCAGCACGTTTGGCGGCTCTCCCAGTGGATGGTGATGATCCGACAACGGTGGAGACCTGGAGGATCAGAGAACTTGTCCAGACGGCTCTGGCCCAGCAAGAGACTTATTCTTACAGCCGGGACAGGATTCATTCAACTCCTCCACCCAGGTTAGCTCCGCCTCGTCCAAACCAGAGCCCAAGTTACAGCAGACACATGGAGTCAGAGGCCCTGTCAAGCAACGCTCAGCGTCGGAACTAGCCCGATGGATATAACCCGGTGCAGGATCGGATACGTCAGTAGGATGAGCGGACGGCTCAGCTAGCGGCTCAGCTAGCAGCTCAACAGGACTTACCAGCTTATCTGACGACTTCCGTTGAGGCGGGAGTTGCTACTAGAACCGGAGGAGTTCCTTGTCTGGTACCGGCTCTACGTAATGTATGTCTGCCCAAGGATTTCAAGGGGCCTCGAAAGGTGCCGAATTCTACATGTGGGATCTTGAGAAGATGTGTCTAGAGGGGGGTGATTAGACACTTAGTGCTAAAGTTGCAGTTTCTAAACTTTTTCGGTTTAAGTGGAGTTTAGGCACAATAACACAATACATATCAAGCAAGCATGCAAAGAGTATATGAGCAGCGGAAAGTAAAGCATGCAACTTGCAAGAATGTAAAGGGAAGGGTTTGGAGAATTCAAACGCAATTGGAGACACGGATGTTTTTGGCGTGGTTCAGATAGGTGGTGCTATCCTACATCCACGTTGATGGAGACTTCAACCCACGAAGGGTAACGGTTGCGCGAGTCCACGGAGGGCTCCACCCACGAAGGGTCCACGAAGAAGCAACCTTGTCTATCCCATCATGGCCATCGCCCACGAAGGACTTGCCTCACTAGCGGTAGATCTTCACGAAGTAGGCGATCTCCTTGCCCTTACAAACTCCTTGGTTCAACTCCACAATCTTGTCAGAGGCTCCCAAGTGACACCTAGCCAATATAGGAGACACCACTCTCCAAGAAGTAACAAATGGTGTGTTGATGATGAACTCCTTGCTCTTGTGCTTCAAATGATAGTCTCCCCAACACTCAACTCTCTCTCACCAGATTTGGATTTGGTGGAAAGAAGATTTGAGTGGAAAGCAACTTGGGGAAGGCTAGAGATCAAGATTCATATGGTAGGAATGGAATATCTTGGCCTCAACACAAGGGTAGGTGGTTCTCTCTCAGAACATATGAGTTGGAAGTGTAGATGTGTTCTGATGGCTCTCTCCATGAATGAAGAGGAGGTGGAGGGGTATTTATAGCCTCCACACAAAATCCAACCGTTACACACAATTTACCAATCTCGGTGGGACCGAATCAACAAACTCGGTCGGACCGATTTAGTAAACCTAGTGACCGTTAGAGATTTTCGGTGGGACTGACATGCAACTCCATAGGACCGATATTGTTAGGGTTAGGGCATAACGTAATCTCGGTGAGACCGATTACACAAACTCGGTGAGACCGATTTGGTAATAAGCTAACCAGAGAGTTGGTCAGATAAACTCGGTGGGACTGATTTGCTCTTTCGGTGAGACCGAAAAGTTACAAAAAGGAAACAGAGAGTTTACATTGCAATCTCGGTGGGACCGATCCGCTCTTTCAGTGAGACCGAAAAGTTACGAAAAGGAAACAGAGAAATTGCAATCCCATCTCAATGAGACCGAGATCCCTATCGGTAGAACCGATTTGCTAGGGTTTGGCAGTGGCTTATGACAAATGAAACTCGGTGGCGCCGGATTGAAAGAATCGGTAGGGCCGAGTTTGACTTTAGGTTTAGGTCAAGTGTGGATATGGGAAAGTAGTTGAGGGCTTTGGAGCATATCACTAAGCACATGAAGCAAGAGGCTCATTAAGCAACACCTCATCCCTTCTTAATAGTATTGGCTTTTCCTATAGACTCATTGTGATCTTGGATCACTAAAATGTAAAATGAAGAGTCTTGAGCTTGAAGCTTTAGCCAATCCTTTGTCCTTAGCATCTTGAAGGAGTTCCCACAACCTTTAGTCCATGCCACTCCACTGTTGAACTTATCTGAAACATAGTAGATAAAAGTGTTAGTCCAACAAGAGATATGTTGACATTAATTACCAAAACCACCTAGGGAGAACTTGTGCTTTCAATCTCCCCCTTTTTGGTAATTGATGGCAACATACATCAAACTTTAGATAAAGATATAAAGAATAGCAAGTAAAGCTTTGGAAGGACATGTAACAAACATAGGCTCCCCCTACATGTATGCAATCATGTGAATATGAAACATAGAAGCATGTGAGAGCATAACCATGACAGAGTAGGCAATGTGTTACATGTATCTTGGCCATATGCATCAGAGCAAAAGATTATTAAGGAAAATACCTTCATGCTCATGAGTCCTTCTTGCAAACAGTATGTGCATAAGCAAGAATTCCTCATACTCTTGATTCTGATGCATACACTTACCTTGTAGTCTTGAGTTGGCTTTGGATGGAATGAACCTGCACAAACAAGGTTAGATAACATAGATACATCCACTAGCCAGAGCAAACAAAAGAAACCACAAGAATACCAAGACTGGGATGACATGTAAAGAGTGAGTACACGGTACCACATTGGTTTAGACATGCCCCAAGAGTAAAGATATGCAATGAATTTGAATGATTTCTTTCCCTTAGATGTCTTGCTCCCCCTGAATCTGACATGGGATATTGGGAGAAGATAGGGAATAGAAAAACAGAGCTGAAAGATATGAATGAATAGAGCTTAATGCAAATAAGCACATATGAACATGTCTTTCCCCCAAAAAGACATGTGGCATCTCTCCTATTGAACATCAAGCATCTGGGATCCTTGAGTATTCTCTCCCCCTGGAGATCTCTTTCTCCCCCTTAATATTTAACATTCTCTCTTGTAGGTGATAAGCTTTGATGTGATCTCTCTCTCCCCCTTTGACATCAATTTCCAAGAAGGGCTTTCTGGAATTTTTGAATGGGTTTGGTCCTTGAGACTCAGCACAAAGCAATGTATAAAACTGTGATGCTTGTAGAGGACAAGATTCATTGAGTGGAGCTGGATCAGAAGAAATATAGAACAAGTGGCAAACTATTTTTCCTGTTGTGAATTCGGTGGCACCGAGTGGCATGTTTCGGTGGTACCGAAAGGATTCGGTTGGACCAAAAACTACAAGTCGGCGAAACTGAGTTCATCACAGAGTAAAACACTTGTCACCTCAGCTCACTAGACAAGTAAGATTTCACAAAGATTTGCAATGAATTATCTGAAAGATTTGCAATGAATTGGATGCAGAAAATGCAGAACAAAAACAAAAAGAAAAGAATGAAATTTCTAGATGAAGTTTTTTTTGTGTTTTTTAAAAGGAAAACAAATATGCAAGGGACAAATGCAATAACACAGAAACGAACACAAGAGAACTTCATCTAGAGTTGGGCGGTGACATAGTCACCTATGTTAGAGTATATTGACTTAGGAGTCAAGTGAGATCACTTGATCATAGGTCATACTCATCGTTTCAGCTCAAAATGGGGTTACCATTTTTCGTTTAAGCATCTTGGTGTATTGACATCTTGTTGAGTTGCTTTGACTCATGACTTGGAGTAAAGCTTCTCTAAGATGGAATTACATACCTTGGGTGGTGGTGTGGATCTTGCTCATGTAGTTGAACTTGTGTGGGTGCTCAAGGTTGATGTAGTTCATCAAAAGTTGGGAGCACCACTTGGAGTTTGAGTTCATCTACCTACATGGGTTAGTTCTTGTAAGGAAGAGCAATTATGTATCCAAAAATGATAATCATGAAGCTCAACATAGAATTTGTCAAAGGCTATGTTTGAATGGTTTTGTGCTTCCTTGTCTTCAACCACCATTGTGCAGAGACTTGGTGATGTAGAGATTGCTTAAGATGTGAGTGAGTTGCAATCTCATAGAATTTGATTCAACCAAGTACCTACATGGGTTAGATAACATGCAAGATGCAAATTTGTCCAAGACATAAGATAATCATCATAAGAGATATATCATGGATTAGTCATAAGCTCACATCTTGCATGTCTCCAATGGAGTTCCTACTGCAAGTTCGAAGCATCAATAATGTTCAATTCACCTCTCAACCTGCAAAACACTTTCTCATCAAGTGGTTTAGTGAATATATCTGCTAATTGCTTATCGGTGCGAACATGCTTAAGATCAATGTCACCCTTAGCAACATGATCTCGAATGAAATGATGACGAACTTCAATATGCTTAGTTCGAGAATGTTGTACAGGATTATGACAAATTTTGATAGCACTTTCATTGTCACAAAGCAATGGAACATGTTTCACATAGATCCCATAATCTTTAAGAGTTTGGGTCATCCAAAGTAATTGAGCACAACATGAACCAGAGGCAATGTATTCCGCTTCGGCGGTGGATAAGGATACCGAGTTTTGTTTCTTGGAGGACCAAGACACAAGAGATACCGAGTTTTGTTTCTTGGAGGACCAAGACACAAGAGATCTACCAAGAAATTGACAAGTACCTGAAGTGGACTTTCTATCAACCTTGTCTCCGGCATAATCCGAGTCGGAATAACCAACAAGATCAAAAGAGGACCTCTTAGGATACCAAATGCCAAAATTTGGTGTATGAATTAAGTATCTCACTATCCTTTTCACGGCCTTAAGATGACATTCTTTAGGAGCAGCTTGATATCGTGCACACATGCACACACTTAGCATAATATCGGGAGGTGAAGCACATAGGTATAACAATGAACCAATCATAGAGCGATAAACCTTTTGATCAACCGGTTCACCATCTTTGGTCAAATCATTATGTCCACTAGTAGGCATGGGTGTAGGCATACCTTTGCATTCTTGCATATTGAACTTCTTGAATAAGTCTTTGGTGTACTTCGTTTGAGAGATAAATGTACCTTCCTTAGTTTGCTTGATTTGCAAACCGAGAAAGAATTTGAGTTCACTCATCATAGACATCTCAAACTTCTTTGACATTAGCTTTCCAAACTTTTCACTAAAAAGAGGGTTAGTTGAACCAAATATGATATCATCAACATAAATTTGGCATACAAATAGTTCTCCATTAACTCTTTTAGTAAAAAGTGTGGAATCAATTTTTCCAATTTCAAAACCACTTGCAATAAGGAACTAGGTCAAGCATTTATACCATGCTCTAGGAGCTTGTTTAAGACCATAAAGGGCTTTGTGAAGTTTCTAAACATGATTTGGTTTCTTAGGATTGACAAAGCCGGGAGGTTGTTTGACATAAACTTCCTCCTCTATTTCACCATTTAGAAAAGCACTTTTAATGTCCATTTGGTACAAGGTGATATTATGGTGATTAGCATAGGCAAGTAAGATGCAAATGGACTCAAGTCTAGCAACGGGAGCATATGTCTCACCATAGTCCATACCTTCGACTTGTGTGTACCCTTGGGCGACGAGACGTGCTTTGTTGCGAACCACTTGTCCATCTTCATCTTGCTTGTTGTGAAACACCCATTTGGTACCAATGATGTTGTGGTTGTTGTCGGGCTTCTCAACCAATGTCCAAACTTGGTTTCTCTCTGTAAGTGCATCTAGTGCCCCTTAGTGATTTTGGTGTATTGAAGACTTATAGGTTAAGTATCTAATGTGTTTATGAGTGTACACAGGTCTATAAGTCTATGAGGAGTTTGATATTTACAGAGAAATTCGACCCCTAAAAATGAAGTTCTTCATTTGAAAACTTTGATATTTTGAAGACTTTCCGAAGACTTTGAAAGTGAAGAAATTGGTGTGACCTTGAAGACTTGGTATTCATTCGAGGAACATGAAGCGTGAAGACTTTTGTTTTCGTAGTTTCATTTTCTCTTTCTTGGGTCATAGGAAACACCGTACTGTTAAAGGGGGTCGAGGAAATACTAAGGAGAAAATTTCCAAGTGATGCTCATCTCAAATCCTACACCTACCAATCCCTTCGAGTGAAGCCATTGGAAATCTCATACAGTTCAGTCAATTTCTTCAGTGACAGAGACGCAGTTCTTCTGGTCACTGAGGACTTTGCTCTGACTGAGGAGTTAGGAATTCGCCAGTGCTAATTGCCTACACAGTGAGGAACATGATAGCCCTGAGGAATTTGAACCTCAAATTTCCGACCGTTGCTGTGCTACGCGCCAGCTGTCCCAAAATATCTTATCCACCTAACGGTCATATCATTGAAGGGCATTTATGTCTTATCATGTCGGGCTGCTCCCTAGGCTATAAATAGCTGCCCCCTACAACCACTAGCTGGTTGGCTGCTCCACGAGAACTTGACATTTGTCATTTGAGAGCAACCCATCCTCCGAGGACTTTGAGCGAAAATCATCAAGTGAGGAAAATCCAAACCCAAACGCAAAACACCTACAAACCCAAAGTGATTGAGCATCACTGAAGAGATTGATCCTGCGTGGATCCGACGCTTGTTACCTTTGAAAACTGTGCTTCTTCCAGATGGTTAGGCGTCAAGGTCTAGAGCATCCAAGAGGAATTGTGGATCACCGAGTGACCAAGTCTGTGAAGGTTTGGAAGTCACCTGAAGACTTACCACGAGTGATTGGGCGAGGACTGTGTGTCCTTAGCTCAAGGAGAATACGGTGAGGACTGTGTGTCCGGGACTAGGTGTCCTCGAGTTTAAATACTCAACCGCTCCAACCAGATGTACAACTGAGACAACAGTTGGAACTGGTCTACCAAATCATTGTCTTCACCAAGCTTACTGGTTCTATTTACTCAACACTTTCATTTCCTCATTACTGTGTTGTGTAATTGTTCATATCTGTGTTTTAAGACTTTGACTCAAGACTTTCTCAATTTCCTCAGTTCAATTTCTTCAGTCTGTTTGTCTTCATCTTGCGCTATCATGTGTTTACGCTTTCTGTACTCTGTGTTTGTCTTCATTTCATCATGATGACCATGCATGTAATATGCTATGTTTACTTCTGAGTACTTATTCCGCTGCTAGTAGTTCTTCGCTAAGGAATTTCATCACGAGCAAATTCCTCAGTGAAGAATTTCATAAAAATCGCCTATTCACCCCCCTCTAGTCGATATAACGCACTTTCAATTGGTATCAGAGCAAGGTACTCCCTTGTTCTGTGTGATTTTGGTTTAACCGCCTGGAGTTTTAGTTATGTCGACCGCAGATATGAAGAAAGTGTCGTGCCCCATCTTTGACGGTCACGAGTATCCCAAATGGAAGGCTATGCTGAAGAAGCATCTCATGGTGATGGACATCAAGCTGTGGACCATCACTGAGATTGGTCTGACCGATCTGTGCAAGATGGCGGAAGCTGATGACATTCGCAAGTACACTCAACTCAACCTCACAGCGAATGCCGTCATCTGCTCTAGTCTGTCTCGAAACCAGTTCAGAAACATCATGCATCTCGATCAGGCGAAGCTTGTCTGGGACCGTCTCTCTGATGTCTATGAAGGCCATCGAACCCGTCATGATCCTTGGTTTGAGGATTTCAAGGAATCGCTCAAATCGATGACATTCGAACCAGAATCATCATCCTCTACTTCATGCCTTATGGCAAAAAGTGCTGAGGTAACTGAATGCTACCTATCTGAGTCTAGTGATGAAGAATCTGGTGATGAATTTGGACCCAGTTATGTCAAACTTGCTTCCCTTGCCTCTAAACAACAAAGAGCTTTGCAAAAAGCTAATGATATGCTTAGTAAGAGCAATGATATGTTGGGTGAAGAAATGGATCAGTCACAAGCCTTGGCTGAAAGTCTTCAGAGACTTCATTCCAAGCATGACTCTCTTCAAGATCAGCATAACTCTCTCCTGTCTGATTTTGAGAAGATGAGAGTGAGTTATGAAGATCTTCAGAAGGAGCGCGATTCATTACTTGCTCAACAAATCAGCGCTGCTCAGGAAGAATTCATTCCTCCATGTCTAAAATGCATTGAACGAGAATCTGCTAATTCTTCACCTGAATGTTCAAATGCTTCAAATGTTACAAATTCTTCACCTGTCTCTGCTATCACTAATTTCTCATCTGAGGACATTGCTAGTATTACTGACGATGCAGGACTGAAGGAATTGTACATGACAGGCATGTACAAAAGCCTCAAAGGGCATAAGACTCTTTGTGATGTGCTTAAAAAGCAGATCCTCAACAGGAACCCTAGGAAAGAGGGTATTTCCTTTGAGAGGAAACTCAATGCTGATGGTACATATTGGAAGCCTGAGCAGTACCCCAAAACCTCATGGGTTGCTACAAAGGGACCTCCAGTTGATCCATCTAATTTATCTGGCTATACATGTGAATCTTCTCATTCTTCTGATGAGTCATTTGACTCCAACTATAAACTGTTCAAAAATTAGAATGGTGAAGTATTTGCTAGATATGTTGACACTAACTGCAGGAACGGTTCCCCTATGAAGAAAATCTGGGTTCCCAAAAGTTGCCTTGAAAGTCTTCAGGTGAATGTCCTCATGACACCACATGTGAAGAAAAGGAACCCCAGATCAAATTCCTCATATGGACCAAATTCTTCATATGGATCCAAGTCCTCATACGAACCAAATTCCTCAAGAGGATCAAATTCCTCACATGGATCAAAGTCCTCATATGAACATCAACGTGCTAACAACTCTGTTTCGCAGGGAAGAGCCAAGGGCTATGAATATGAGCATTATTCTTCAAATTATTATGTTCATAAGTCCTCAAAGAATTTCTCTGCTTATTCATATGCTTACCCTAACCCCTGTTATGTGAAACGAAATGGTTTGGCTGCTTTGCCACCATTCTCATATGGAGATCACAGAGTGATGAACTCTTTGCCACCCTTTCAGATGTGGGTGGTGAAGAAAAAGAACTAATCTCTTCTGCAGGGTCAGGTCTCCAGACGAACGATAACGTCTGAAGAATTTGCTAGGGACCTGACAAAAGTTGCCTGAAAGGACGCATGCTAATCATGATGAAATGAACTTTCATTTCACACGTCCTCCCTCTGTTTTATCTGTCTTACTGTTTGATGAAATTGATCTGATGAATTGTGATATCATATTCTTCACTGCTGAAGTATATGAGGTCGTAAGTTGCACTAATTCATCTGCAGGATGATCAACCCAAAGCCATTGAATGGGTACTTGATAGTGGATGTACAAATCACATGACCGGTGACAGGAATCTGCTGATAGATGCTCCCTTATCAGCGTCACACAAGAAGCATATCATCTTCGCTGATAAAAGCAAAAGTCAGGTATTGGGTCTAGGTAAGGTTGCTATCACAAAGGATCGACACATGGACAAAGTCATGCTTGTTGAGTCCTTAGGATACAATCTTATGTCTGTCTCAATGCTTTGTGATCTTGATATGGTTGTTGTCTTTGGCAAGTATCGTTGTGTTGTGATTATGGAAGCTGACAATTCCAAAGTCTTCGAAGGCTTTAGGAGAGGAGACTTGTATATTGTTGATTTCTCTGTAGATTCACAACCAGCCGTGTGCCTACTTGCAAAAGCTTCAGAAGGATGGCTATGGCATCGACGACTAGGTCATGCAGGCATGAAGAACTTGAACACGCTTGCGAAGAAGAAGCATGTCATTGGCATTGAAAATGTCAAATTCCTCAAGGATCACTTGTGCGGTGCCTGTGAAGCTGGAAAGATGACAAAGGCCAAGCATCCAACGAAGACTATCATGACCACTACTCGTCCATTCGAATTGCTTCACATGGATCTCTTCGATCCTAATCATTATTCCTCTGTTTCAAATGAAGCATCTCAATATGTCTTTGTTATTGTTGATGATTACTCTCGTTACACATGGGTACACCTCGTCTCTTACAAAACTGAAGTGCAGGAAGTCTTCAAACGATTTTCCTCGAGGGCTTCAACCAACTTCCGTGTGAAGATTAAGCACATCAGAAGTGACAATGGCACTGAGTTCAAGAATTCGGGTCTCGATGACTATCTTGATGAACTTGGTATTACTCATGAGTTATCTGCTCCTTATACTCCTTAACAGAATGGCGTCGTGGAGCGCAAGAACAGGACTCTTGCTGAGATGGCTCGCACTATGCTCGATGAATACAAAACCCCTCGTCGTTTCTGGGTTGATGCAATTGATACTGCGTGCCATATCATTAACAGAGTGTATCTTCACAAATTCTTCAAGAAGACTGCCTATGAACTCCTCACTGACAACAAACCCAATGTGAGTTATTTCAAAGTCTTCGGTGCTAAATGCTGGATTAGAGATCCTCATCACAACTCTAAATTTGCACCGAAAGCACATGAAGGTTTCATGCTTGGTTACGGAAAGGACTCGCACACCTACAGAGTCTTCAACAATGTTCTTCACAAGATTGTTGAAACTGTAGATGTGCGGTTCGATGAAACTAATGGCTCGCAAAGAGAGCACCTACCTTCTGTGTTAGATGAACCAACACCTGAGGATTCTATAAAGCACAAGGCTACTGAAGATGTCATTCCGACTGAAGAATCTGCTGAAGAATTCATTCCAGAACATGAAGAACGTCGAGCTGATGCACCTGAAGAAAATGCTGAGGAAATTGATGCAGAAGAAAATGTTGATCAAATTCCTCAACGACAACCAGCTCACCCTCGTGTTGCAAAAGAAGTGCAAGTGGAGAAGATCATCGATGACATTAGAGCACCAGGTCCTCTCACACGCTCAAAAGCTTCACATCTATCTAACTTTTGTGGGCACTTTGCTTTTGTCTCTATCACAGAGCCCGCTAAGGTAGATGAAGCATTTCTGGAGCCTGAGTGGATTCAGGCCATGCAAGAAGAATTACATCAGTTCAACCTCAACAACGTATGGGAACTAGTCAATCGTCCCGATCCTCGCAAGCATAACATCATTGGTACAAAGTGGATCTACCGCAACAAGCAAGACGAAAATGGTGTTGTGGTGAGGAATAAGGCACGACTAGTAGCTCAAGGCTACACACAGGTTGAAGGAATTGATTTCGATGAAACTTTTGCACCTGTTGCTAGACTTGAGGCTATTCGCATATTGCTTGCTTATGCTAACCATCATGATATCATCTTACACCAAATGGATGTGAAAAGTGCATTCCTCAATGGTAAGCTTGAGGAAGAAGTATATGTTGCTCAACCCCCAGGTTTTGAAGATCCAAAGCATCCCGACAAAGTCTTCAGACTTAACAAGGCCCTCTATGGCTTCAAGCAGGCCCCACGGGCATGGTATGATACACTGAAGAAATTCTTCATGATGAAAGGCTTCACACCCGGTTCACTCGATCCCACTCTCTTTACTAAATCTTATGATGGTGAACTGTTTGTGTGCCAAATATATGTTGATGATATCATCTTTGGATGTACTGACCAACGTTACAGTGATGAATTTGCCTATATGATGAGAGAAGAATATCAAATGTCTATGATGGGAGAGTTGAAATTCTTCTTAGGTCTTCAAATTCGTCAACAGCGCAATGGTATATTCATATCTCAGGAGAAATATCTCAAGGATGTCCTGAAGAAATTTGGCATGCAAGACTGCAAAGGCATCAAAATTCCTATGCCCACAAATGGTCATTTATGCACTGATGAAAATGGTACTGACTTCGATCATAAGGTATACCGCTCCATGATTGGTTCTTTATTGTACTTATGTGCATCTAGGCCAGATATAATGCTTAGTGTTTGCATGTGTGCACGATTTCAAGCTGCACCGAAGGAATCACACCATAAGGCTGTGAAGCATATTCTTCAATATCTAGCTCACACACCAACACTAGGATTATGGTATCCCAAGGGCTCGGATT
Organism: Aegilops umbellulata; assembly: GCA_032464435.1. Classification (NCBI taxonomy): domain Eukaryota; kingdom Viridiplantae; phylum Streptophyta; class Magnoliopsida; order Poales; family Poaceae; genus Aegilops; species Aegilops umbellulata. The sequence goes on along the minus strand of CP136054.1, from coordinate 363,045,899 downwards.
TTGATCTCATTGGATATTCAGACTCTGACTATGCTGGTGACCGTGTGGACCGCAAGTCAACATCTGGTACTTGTCATTTCCTCGGACGATCCTTGGTCTGTTGGTCCTCGAAGAAACAGAACTGCGTATCACTGTCTACTGCTGAAGCTGAGTACATTGCTGCTGGTTCTTGCTGTGCTCAATTACTATGGATGAAGCAAACGCTCAAGGACTATGGCATCAACGTGAAGAATGTGCCTCTCCTCTGTGGCAATGAGAGTGCCATCAAGATTGCTCACAACCCAGTTCAACACTCGAAGACAAAGCACATTCAGATTCGTCATCATTTTCTTCGTGATCATGTGTTGAAGGGCGACATTTCTATTGAGCATGTGAAGACTGAAGAACAGCTAGCCGATATCTTCACTAAGCCCTTGGATGAGAAGAGATTTAGCAAGTTGCAGTGTGAGCTAAATATCTTAGAGTCTTCGGATGTACTTTGAAAATGCACTCATCCTAACACTTATGCAAAATTGATGACTTAGATGTGCAACACATGAAGAAACGTTTTTCTTCAATCAATGAAGAATAACACTCTAAGTGTGAAGAAATTAATGAAGAATTTGATTCTTAGAACCCTACGACAATTGTACGCAGTGTCTGAAATCATCATTCTTACACGGTGGGTCATGCCACCACAAAAGTTGAAAATCTTCAATTTGAGTTTTTCCTCAATTTTTGAAATTCCTCAATTTTTCAAATTCTTCAACTTTGCAAAATCTTCACTTGTGCCGTCGTTTTTCTTCATTGGCTATATATATATATGAGTTTATGTCCTCTACAGCATTCACTTATAGCTATTTCCTGAAGTTGGATCTTTTCTGCTAAGTGAATGTGATCGGACCCTTCCCCTCTATGCTATACTCAATCCAATCTGTTCACAAATTCTTCATGTGCGTTCTATTTGAAACTCGTTCAAATTCTTCACTGTGTCCTTGTCAGCTGAAGAAATTGCGAACGGAACGTTAAAACTAATCTTATCCAGACTTTCGGTTTTGCCGCTCAAACCGTTCCGCATCCCATGATGGATTATTTTATTTACCCACGATCTTACACAATCTCCGCTACACAGTACGTGGGTGACACATGTCGCGAGAAGGAGAACAGCCAGGGGCACGTTTGTCCTAAATCTTCGGACGAGCAGTTTTTCACTGCGGCTATAAATACCCCTGTCGCCGTCCTCACTTCTTTTACCTCGCTCGATCTCACTTCCCCCGCTCGAGCTTCCAAACCCTAGCGCCGTCGCTACTCCATCGTCGCCGGTGAGGAAGAGCTTCACTGCCTCGACCTCGTCGCCGTCGTACTCACGCCGACTGCGGAAATCTTCACCTCCGCCGCCGCCGTAGACGTCTTCCTCCGCCAAGTTAGGGCGTGGAAGATCTGCATCGACGAACTTCACTGTTCCAACTCCCAGTTCGTCGTGTTCTTCGTTCAGGGTAATTAAAATGCTAATTTTACTGCCCTCTTTGATTCGAAACTTTTCTACAAAATCTTCAAAGGTGTTTTATTCTTCAAATCCTTACACACAAAACACCTCACATGTTATCTGTTCTTGATTCATTTCCCTAAGCCTAAAATTTCTTCAAGATTCCTCAATTATGTGGATCTTCGATCTATACAACTCTGGAACCTAAGATATAGCACGCTTAGTGAAATTCCTCAAGACGAATCTGGTCAAATTCCTCAAACTTGTTCTTTATGAAAAACCCTCTGAGAACGCATATGACCTCTCCAAATTCCTCGCAACTATACTTTGTTCACAGGTACACATGTCCGTTGCTGAATCATTAGGTTCTCATCAACTTAACTCATTTGCAGCGTTCCTCGAAGAAAAGTTGCATACTTCTTCAGAGAATTCAATTGTTCAAATTCCTCAACTAAAGAAAATGGCTAACGATAAAAGGCCACAGAAAGGAGGAAAGAGACCTGAGGTCATGACTGCTTTTGAAATCCTTGAGGACATTTATGCTGGGTACTGCACGCCTGATGAAGCCAAGTTCGGCAAAGAAGACAAAAATCAGCGCAAGGTGCGCATCCAGAGGATTGAACGGAGATGGGAACGTGAATGGAGGGAGTACAGATACGTCACTCCCAAGTATATGAAGAAATTCGCAGTAAACCCTCCATGCCAAAGACCTCCATTGGCACCTCGCCAAGTGGCTGATCCCACTAGCATCAGACGCGGTGAGGAATTTCCTAAGGAATGGGCCAAGCGCCAAGCTAAACTGGCAAGGCAAGCCAGAGAAGCAATGATGAAATTCAATGAAGACTCTGCTGCTGCTGCTGCCACTGAGGCCTCGGTCAAGCCGAAGAAAGCGATGCTCAAGAAGCCCTCTCGCAAGCCAAGTGATTCATCTTCAGTGCCCTCACGGCCAAGTTCCTCAGCCGCGCTCTCACGGCCAGAAGCTTCAAAATCTTCAAAACAATTTCCTCATGCTGCTCCTGCACCTCCAAAGTCCTCAGCTGTCCCGACAAAGTCCTCAGCACCTGTGCATCTGGCCTCGTGCCAAAGGACGACTGGCATCTCTATTGCCTCTGGTGTCTCAGCTAGTTCTTCAGTTGCACGGAATTCCTCAGCTGGACCTTCTCTGCTGAAGAAAAAGGCTACTGCTGGACACGACACTCGTCCAAGTCCTCAGAAGAAGCAGGTAGTCTTCACTGTGCCATATGATGATGATGAAGCTGATGAAGAAGAACTCGCTGAAATCATCAGAGACCGCCAAGAACGGGCTGCTAAAGCCAAAGGCACACCTGTGCCACTGCCGCTGGATCCAAGAGCGATCCTAGATTATATTGATCTCTGGCATAAGGATCCCAACACACCTATGCCTGATTTCAAGCTGACACCTGGCCAAAGTCACATGTTGACTCACTTCATCCAAGAGGAGAAGTGGAAATATGATAAGGCCAGAGAGATCAAGAAATCACAGTACCACAAAGAGAAGCTACTGAGGAAAAACGTTCTCACAATGAAGCCTGAGGAACTCGTCAAGATACAGGCTGATATCAAAGCCCTCAGCGACAAATTTGACTCCTACTATGCTGATTGGAAAGGAGCCAAGGTCAGATTTGTGAGGCTGACTGATACCTTCACCAAGGGTACTGCCTCAAAGCAACAAATTACTCAAGCTGAAGCATCTGTTCAGCAAACTGAAGAACATGCCAGCACCACTGATGAAGTTTAGGCTGCTGAAGAAAATGCCAGTTCCAGGGCTGATGACTCTACTCCAGCCACTGATGAAATTGCCAGGGCATCCACTAGTGGTGCGCCTGAAGAAAATGAAGAAACCAGGGCAACTCCATCAGTTGCGCCTGAAGAAAATGAACCAGATTCCTCAGCTCCTCCTACGCCTACGCCAACACCAATTCTTCCATCTGCATCATATGTGAAGAAAACCAAGGCTGCAGAGCGAGCTGCAGTGAAGAAAAGGAAAGCATCAAGTGCTTCAGAATGTTCAGTCCCAAAGAAGATGAAGCCCATGACCAGCTCATTTGCCAATCCAATTGATGTTGTTCCTATCTCCTCCATGCCATCAAAGGACGTTGTTCCTTTTGGTGAAGATTATGAGATCCCAAGTGGACCAGATGAAGAAACTCAATCTGCTGCTTCATCAGAGCAGATTGCTGAAGAAATTGAAGCGGATGCAATCCCTTCAACCCCAATGGTCTCATCACCAATGCCTCAGTTTGATGCTGAAGAGGCTGGTGTTGAAGAAATTGAAGATGAAGATGTGGATATTGGCAGCACAACTCCGTTGATGAATGATGACTTTTGGGAAAGCCAGCACCCCAATTCTCCACTCTTCACCCCACTGCAGCAAATTTCTCACTCCCATGCACAAACTGTTCAAATGGGCTCTGAAGAAACTCATCCCACTGCACCTGTGAATGAAGGAATTCCAGCCACTAGTGTTGAAGAAACTGCTGCTGAAACAGACAAGGTGACTGCACCTGAGGAAAATCCTGATATTCCTCAGCCGGAAGAGCCGAAGATCGTGATTCCTGAGGTCGTGATGCAACTCACTGACACACCTCTGCCAAGGCCAAAGGATCTGTTCTCACGCAAACAGAAATTCAAGGCTGAAGATTTCTATGGTGAGCACGTGTTCTTCACTGAATACAATCCATATGACTCTGCTCGCATACGAAAGAGGCGTTTCTGGACAGCCAGCCAAGCCAATTTCTATTCCTCTGTGCTTTACAACAAAGACAAAGTCTTCGACCATGCTCATATTCCTCACGTGGATATGGAGTCTTTGCCGTGCTTCACGCCAGTCCTCAGTGTTCTTCACGACCCTGGGCTGCTCAATTTCTGCACATATATATGCGATTGGAATGAAGAGCTTATTCTTCAATTCTATGCAACGTTGCACATCACCGGCAACTCTGAAGATGTCAACTCATGGGTTTTGGACTGGATGACTGAGAACACCCATTATAAGGCCCCAGCATCTGAATTGCTTCATGTCCTTCCTCTGAGTCCACCCACTGAAGATGCGTGCTGTGTGTACAACGAACCTGAGCTTTCAAATCACTATATGCAAGTGCTGATGAAGCCTTTGAAGCCAGGGCAAGCTCCTAGAACCAAATTCCTCGTCAAGGAACTATTGTATGTGCCAAGGACTGTCTATCGCATTCTGACGAAGACAATGAGTCCCATCAAAGGCCATGACTCGACTGATGAAGAAGTCGTTGGCATCATGAAGAATCTGCTGTTCAACATCATTCATGTTGTTCCCGTCAACTTCCATGATTTATTCATGAGGACTGAGGGAGTCCTGTATTAGGGGGTGTTCGGATAGCCGAACTATACCTTCAGCCGGACTCCAGGACTATGAAGATACAAGATTGAAGACTCCGTCCCGTGTCCGGAGGTTCTTTCCTTGGCGTGGAAGGCAAGCTAGGCGTGCGGATATTCAAGATCTCCTACCAATGTAACCGACTCTGTGTAACCCTAACCCTATCCGGTGTCTATATAAACCGGAGGGTTGTAGTCCGTAGGACGAACACATCATAACCATCATCATACTCATAGGCTAGCTTCTAGGGTTTAGCCTCCTCGATCTCGTGGTAGATCTACTCTTGTACTACCCATATCATCAATATTAATCTAGCAGGAGTAGGGTTTTACTTCCATCGAGAGGGCCCAAACCTGGGTAAAATAAAGTGTCCCTTGTCTCCTGTTACCATCCGACCTAGACCGGTGGAGCTCTCCTCCATAAACGAGCTCCTGGACCGCATCGCCGCCTTGGGGGTCGCTACAAACTACGACCAGGTTGGGCCTAAACCCGATCTAAGGGAAATCAACTCTCCCCAAGCCACCCATCATGTTGCTGTGGTGGAAACACGATGCGGCGACCCTTCATCGATCTTGAGGACCAGCTACGTCCGAATTCCGGAACCCTCCATGCCGGATATTCACGGAGGGGAGGATACAATCCGAGACCTGGGCTTGGAACCAGGCGAACTGGATAACATACAAGACTCCGGATCTCAGAATCCGGAGGTTGTTCGGCTTTCGAACAACAAACCGGGAGAAGTATCAGATTTAATGAATTCCGCCCGCCCGATCTCAAGCGATCTCTCCCAAATCAAGCAGATGCCCGAAGAAACAGTACATCATTACTGGGCTAGATTCCTCCTACTTATGAACATGATAAAGGACTGCCACGAGGGAGACGCGATTTCAATCTTCTGCAGTAACTGCACGGACAAGGGGATACTCAACGCCATAAGTCTTCGTAATATTACGCGCTTTGCTGACTTGGCGTCCATAGTACAAAAATACTGTGCGATGGAAAGTGCTTGGAAAACCGAAATTAAATTTTGGGATAATCCGGCCTTGAATAGCAATCCCGTCCGAATCAAAAGGGCGCACTACAGCAAGGCGCCCGGATTAAATAAAAAATCAAAACCCTCTAGGGGGCATGGAACCGTGCTAGAAAAGTGGCTCGATGGACCCTGCAAGATTCATAGTGCAGAGGATGCCACCCCAACTCACAGCCTCAGGGCATGTTGGATACTCTGGCAGGTGGCCAAAATTGGCGAGGACCTCCTAAATCCAGAGGTCGAAGGAAACCAGCCCGAGAATTTTAGTACCGTTCTCACAATCTCCGAGACTTTCGCATCAAATAACCTGCGAAAAAGAACACTTCGCAGCCTCGCCGAAGTCTACCAAGTAGCAACAATAAATCCATGGAGCAATACTGCCATCACCTTCAATGCGAGCGACGAACCTAAATTTCGAACAGCCAGAGCGCCAGCCGCATTGGTTCTCAGTCCCATAGTGGACGGTTGTCGCCTCGCAAAGGTACTTATGGACGGAGGCAGCGGATTGAACCTCATCTACGAGGAAACCCTCCAAAAGATGGAAATAGACTGGAACCGCATAGAGCGAAGGAGCACAACCTTTAGAGGAATAATCCCCAGTCAGGAAGCACGCTGTACCGGAAAGATCACGCTAGACGTGGTATTCGGCTCTCCGGATAATTACAGGTCCGAGCAAATCACGTTCCAAGTGGCCCCGTTCAAAAGCGGATATCACACTATATTAGGACGAGAGGCATTCACAGTTTTCCAAGCCATACCCCATTACGGGTACATGAAGCTTAAGATGCCTGGGCCGAACGGAATCATTACTCTCGCTAGTGATCCGGACATAGCACTCCGCGCTGAAAACAAAACAGCCGCATTGGCCCTCGAGGCACTATCCGAAGCCTTAGCAGCTGAAGAACTGACGGCGCTGCGGTCCACGGTTAACAGGGATGATGTGATACTCGATAAGAGATCCAAATCCACATCCTTCAAACTAGCAGACGAAATAGTCAAATTCCAGGTCCACCCAACGGACCCCACTAAAACAGCCTCCATCGGAGCACAACTGAACCCTGATATAGACGCCGCACTGCGCGAGTTCCTACAAGAGAACTGGGACATTTTCGCTTGGCACCCTTCAGATACGCCACGAATCCCACGCAGGCTGGCCGAGCACAGCTTAAATATCCAGAAAGGATTCAAACCTGTCAAACAAGCCCTTCGGCGTTTCTCCGAGCCAAAGAGACAGGCTATGGGAGAGGAGTTGGCCAAACTATTGGAAGCCAGATTCATTAGAGATATAAAACACCCGGATTGGCTAGCAAACCTGGTAATGGTACCAAAGAAGGACAAATCCTGGCGCCTGTGTGTCGACTTCAAAGACCTTAATAAGGCCTGCCCAAAGGATCCCTTTCCCCTCCCTCGAATTGATCAAATCATCGATGCCACTGCAGGACACGATTCCCTGTATTTCCTCGACGCATACTCCAGTTACCATCAAATAAAGATGGCAGAATCTGACCAAGCTGCAACAGCATTCATCACGCCATACGGCCCGTTCTGCTTCAACACAATGACCTTTGGGCTCAAAAACACCGGCGCAACATATCAGCGCATGATTCAAACATGTCTGGCAAACCAGATCGGCAAAACAGTGGAGGCGTACGTAGATGATGTGGTCGTTAAATCAAGACACGTCGAATCTCTAGTAGACGACTTGAGACTTACATTCGACAACCTGCGAAAATACGACATCAAGCTCAATCCGGAAAAATGTGTTTTCGGCATCCCAGCCGGAAAGCTCCTGGGCTTCATTGTATCCGGCAGAGGAATTGAAGCAAATCCAGCTAAAATCCGAGCTCTGTCACAATTGGATGTCCCAAAAGATCTCAAGCAAATTCAGAAACTCACCGGATGCGTGGCGGCCTTAAGCCCCTTCATCTCCCGCTTGGGAGAATAGGCACTACCCCTTTACCGCCTCCTAAGGCGCACCGAACACTTCGAGTGGACGGACGTAGCCACGGCCGGACTCGAGGTAATAAAGGCCATCTTGGCAACAAACCCCGTCCTGGCCGCGCCGAATACCGGCGAACCCATGCTGTTATACATTGCCGCAACTCATCAAGTTGTAAGCGCCGTACTAGTCGTCGAACGGGTATCGGACGGACACAAACTACCCCTTCAAAGGCTGGTTTACTACGTGTCCACTGTCCTCACACCATGCAAATCACGATACCCGCATTTCCAAAAGATTGCATACGCGGTGTTTATGGCATCCCGGAAGCTACGACACTACTTTCAAGAGTGTTCTATAACGGTAGCCTCGGAAGTGCCACTCAATGATATTATCAGCAACCGCGATGCAACGGGCCGGATAGCAAAATGGGCCATAGAGCTCCCCCCATTCGATATAACCTACAAACCACGGCGAGCCATTAAATCACAAGTCCTAGCCGACTTCGTCGCCTAATGGACAGAGGCCGAACTCCCTAAAGAGTACGGCACATACTCAAACTGGATCATGCACTTCGACGGCTCCAAAATGTTGGCCGGACTGGGGGCTGGCGTTGTTCTGATGTCCCCTATAGGAGATACAGTCCAATATGTACTCCAAATCATGTACACGGACTCCAACAATGCAGCCGAATACGAGGCCCTCCTACATGGTCTCCGGATGGCAGTATCCATGGGCATTCAACGCCTGGAAGTACGCGGGGATTCAAACCTCGCGATATCCCAAATAAATGGCGACTTTGACGCCAAAGACCCAAAAATGGCAGCTTATCGCAATGCCGTACTAAAAATGTCAGCTTGGTTCGAGGGACTGGAGTTCCACCACATAGCCCGAGAAAATAATCAGGCAGCGGACGTCCTGGCACGCATTGGAGCAAAACGAGACGCAGTCCCCCCCAACATCTTCTTAGAAAGATTATTCAAACCATCCGTAACATGGGAGGGGGAACCCTCGGATAATAGCCCGGGCATAACCGCACAACCCAATGCCGAACAATCAGACATAATCGGCGGCCCCGCCACCGAAATCACACCCTCAGCCCATGCAATAATGGCGGTCATCGCCCCGTGGACGGAACCATTCCTAGCCTACCTTACTAAGGCAGGAACTCCCCGAGGACCAAAACGAGGCCCGCTGCATAGTGCGGCGATCTAAAGCCTATAAAGTCCACGAGGGAGAGCTATATAAGAAAAGCACTACAGGAGTCCTTCAAAGGTGTATCTCCGAAGAGGAAGGGCGGAGTCTGTTGGCTGAAATTCATGCCGGACTCGGTGGCCATCACGTCGCGGCTCGGTCCCTTGTAAGCAAGGCTTTCCGTACGGGCTTCTATTGGCCGACGGCTCGAGCAGACGCTCAGGACCTAGTCAAACGGTGCGTCGGTTGCTAGCTCTTTGCCAACCAAAGCCATATGCCACCCAACGCCCTCCGAACTATCCCCATCACTTGGCCTTTTGCGATCTGGGGGCTCGATATGGTGGGACCCCTTAAAGGCGGAACCCACAAGAAAAAAATACTTATTGGTCATGGTGGATAAATTCACCAAATGGATAGAAGCCAAGCCTGTCAAGACGGCCGAATCCGGACCTGTGATAGACTTCGTATCCGGGGTCGTACACCGTTATGGTGTCCCCCATAGCATTATCACCGATAACGGCACAAACTTCACCTCTGATGAAGTAAAGCCGTGGTGCAAAAACATGGGCATTAAGCTCGACTATGCTTCTGTCTATCACCCACAAACTAACGGGCAGGTCGAACGTGCAAATGGTCTCATTATGAGCGGCATCAAACCCAGACTAGTGCGGTCCCTCAAGGAATCCAATATGCACTGGGTAGAGGAGCTCGACTCCGTACTCTGGGGGCTGCGAACCATGCCAAATCGCACCACCAGATTCACACCATTCTTTATGGTGTACGGCGCTGAGTCGGTTCTACCCTGCGACATAATTCATGACTCACCTCGAGTGCGCATGTACGAAGAAAGAGAAGCCGAGCTCGATCGGCAGGACGACTTGGACACTTTAGAGGAGGAGCAAGACGTGGCTAAATCCCGTTCCGCATTCTATCAACAGCAAGCTCGAAGATATCAAAGCAGAGATGTACGGGCCAAAAATTACAATGTTGGTGAACTAGTTCTACGCCTGCCGGATAAGCAAAAGAACAAACTAAAGCCCAAATGGGAAGGTCCATTCATAATCGACCAAGTCCTAACTGGTGGAGCGTACCACCTGCGAGATGCGTCGGACAACCGACTCGAGCCGAACCCATGGAACGCCACACGTCTTCAAAGATTCTATGCCTAGCGCCGGACTCTGTGTTTGTCTCCTTCCTCTGTCCATTATTTACATTTATACCTTTTTTTTACTTTGTCTCCTACTCTTTTCTTTTCTAGCCCTTAAAAGGCTCATTATGTGACGCGCTATCCGTGCTCCTTAAACCCGGGGGCTTCTTTAACAGAAGCTTGTCTATATGGGTTTCACACCCAACGCATGCGTCAGACTTCCGCATGCACCTTTTCTTCGCCATTATATGCATCGATATGACTTAAGTTTTGGCCAAGCTGGGTTGCCTGGCTCCTGTGCTTACCCCTACGTTCCCGATTGTTCGGCTAGGCGGTAAAGGGAGCACCTCTGCGATTGTTACTGCCGGATAAGCCGGATGTGTACCTCAGACTGGGTGAAGCCGAAAGCTAGCGTTCTTAAGGGAATATTCGGTCGGTGAACTAAAGATGAACCTTTTTATTTTATACATGCCCCCAGATGATCTTCTGCATTTGCAGTCCGGACGTGCACTTTAGGGCACGCCACCCCAGCGAAAGGAACCCTTAACGAAACTATTCTCTCTGGAAGATGTTTCTTACTAACCATGTAATATAACATAACTAGTTGGGCACTTGTCTGATAAAGCACTAATGACCCCTACGCCTGGTCTCCATGCATACCCCGGCTTTTATATAGCCGTTATGGTATTCGGACACACTCCGGACTGTCAGGTCCCGAGGTCGAAGCGAAAAGGTCGGCAACGACAAACGATCTACAATCCGGCTAGAAGGCATTACACATGTCAATTATGAATTACATAGTCATCTTGACTGATCGTATTCCTCCTCTATACCATCTAACAGGCTGTCTAATTTACAGTCCTGCTGGGAATACTTTGCGGCTAGCTCTACCTGGCCATACACCAAGCTCACAAGGATCTCCTTCCCGTCAGGCCCCACTGGTCCGACCTCGGCCATATGATTGGGGTCAGACTTCGTAAAGCGGGTCTTCACCATGGCCCAGGCCTCCCTCGCGCCTTGTCGGCAGGCTGATATCTTCCACAACCGGATGCGCCGCCGAGCTCCCATCAGCTTCTCCGCAAGCTCTCCAAGGCCCTCGGGCGTGGAGTGGGCAGGCCATAAGGCTCGGGCAACCCCTTGCATTGCCTGCCGAATTCGTTCGTGCAGTTGCAGGAGTTCGGGGAGAAGGTCACCCATAGAACCGGGCATCTCCTCTGCAGGACGACCTGTGAGCATACCTACAGACATAATTCTGTTATTCGTCTTCCTCGCCGAACCCCTTTTTCAAGAGTTCGCTCAAGCACTTACTAAATATGCCGCGTCGAAGACGCTGATTCTCCTTCGTGGAGTCAGATAGCTGGCCACGAACGTCTTTCAGTTCAACATCCAGCTTGGTGTTGGCATCCTGAAGATCATCCTTCTCTCGCCTCACCCTTGTCAACGTACTCTCGCCAGCCTTTAACTGGCGTAAGAGTTGTTGCCTCTCCGGATCTAGTCCGGCACCATCTGCAACATTAATTGTCAGATTCGCACACAAGCCGCGCAATACTAATCTCTCACAGTATATCGTACCTGAGGGGGTCCCTTTGGGCTCCCCTGTTGTGGCTAGTGCGGCCTCTAGTTGGGCCTTGCACTTTTCCAGCTCCTGGGACAGCACGGTGTTCTTCTCAGTAAGAACCTACATATGATTCTTAAATCAGTTAGTTTAACTGTTTCAAGTCTCGGGGGCTACTGGTATATATATATATATAATTTTTCTTACCCGTATGTCTTTCACATACTGCTCCGTGGCTCTGGCTAAACCATCTTGAGCAGCACGAAGGTACGCATCTCCCGAATTGAAGGCGTCTAAGGCCTCTCGGGAGAAACAAGCGTCGCGTAGGACTGTCCGGCGACGCCTATGGTTCATGGCGCTCTCCACTTCTGAATTTGTGGCAGATAGCCGGTCCGCGTCCTCTGTTGGAGGAGCGTCCGGCGCAAGCCTGGTGTTCGTCCCCGCCTCCGGACCAGACGTTGGAGCCTGGCTGGTAGAGGCGTGGTTGGCGGTCCCTCCGGATATAGTCCGGCGAGGCCTCTTCGTCCTAGAAACAGTACGGATGTTAACGTGCCTTGACAGAATAACGCCTGGGAGACAGAGGGCGCGTTATACCTTTGTGCCGAACTCTCCGTCCGGACTTCATCCCTTTTTACCCCACGGGGCCCGGCGGCTCCTCGTTGGCTAGCCGCCGCAGGTTCGGCCTCCCTCCTCGGAAATCTCCCCTGTAAAATACGGTTGTCGTCACAAACACCGGAATATGTGAGGACGGAATATCTCTTGCGGGAATAAACACTCCGGTTTCTGTCACCTGGGAGGCCGGGATTAACCCGGGATAATCAGCCGTAATGGCCACCAAGGTATTATCCTTGCTTAACTGGTGGAACACCACGTCGATAAGCTCCACCGATATGTCCGGATCCTCTTCGGAGTCCGGATCGAGGGACCGTTCTGGGTCCTCAGGCTGTGGGGGGCAGCTGTTGATATCCTTTACCTCCTGTCGAAGCTCCTACATTGAAATCACCAGATTACGTATCTAGTCATGGGAGCATTAAATAAACGGGCAAGTGCAATTGTTCACTTACCCAACTTGGAGGTTGATACATAGTGAATCCGGCCCGCGGGTTGACGCGGAGGAAGTCCTCCTTTTGTCCATTGTACAAAGATGTTAGAATCTTTACTAGAGCGGCAGCTGTGTCTGGCCCCTTGCGGCCGTAATGGGTGGCGTCATCCTCCCCGTTGAAATCCCACATGGGGTGGCTCCTATATTGAAGCGGCTGCACCCCCCCGCATAATACATGCGGCCATGACTCCAATCATGGTTAGTCCGGAATGAGCCAACAGTCTTATCCGGCCCATCAGGTAAAGAACGTCTCTGTTGCTTTCTCTCTGAGAGCTCCGCGGACGCCAACTTAAGCGTTTCTTTAAGGGAGCCATGCTGAACTCAGGGAGGCCGACCCGGACAGGGTCCGGCAGCAGGACGTCGTCTATGTAGAACCATTATGAAGGCCAGTCCTCGGACGCCTTCTTTGGGGTTCCGGATAGGTATCCGGTCCCGGCGATGCGCCATATTTCGGCTCCGCCCACTTGGTATATAGACCCCTTCTAAGAATGGGGCACCAAGCAGAACAACCTCTTACACATCGCAAAATGGGCCTCGACGCCTAAAAATAGCTCGCAAAGGGCAACGAAGCCTTCAATATGTAGTACGGAGCCAGGCGTGAGATTGTGCAGCTGGAGGCCGTAGAACTCCAAAAGCCCGCGGAGGAATGGATGAATAGGAAATCCCAGTCCCCTTAATAAGTAAGGGACGAGGCACACCCGCTCTCCTTTAGAAGGATTGGGGGTGCTCTCCGCTTGCTTTCCGCCGTTGTAGGTGGCGAGTCCGGCTCGGACCGGGACCATATATGCTTGGGGAAGGAATCCCTTGGCCTGCAGTGACACTAGCTCGCTGTGTGGGATGGTGCAACTCTCCCAGTCTCCGGGTTTAGGACTGGAGGAGCGAGGAGAGGAGCTACGACGGCTGGCCATGTTTGAATGGACCTTTGCTGGAGACGCTCTGATGATAACTCGCGGGGAGGAGAAGATGTGGTTTGGATCCAGATCCCCATCCCGTTAAATAGGCGGCTCATTTATATGACCAAGGGTGTGAATATAAAAACACCCCCGGGCTTTTCGCATTCATTCAACACGTGGAAGACGGCAATTATTGGGCACCGAGACCGAGGAGCGCTACGGACATTATTCATACAGGTACACAAGATTCGAAGGGGGAACCCGCCTTGCAATGCCGAAGACAAATTTGCGCGCTGGACTCGACGTCATTGAAGCCTGGTTCGGGGGCTACTGAGGGAGTCCTGGATTAGGGGGTGTTCGGATAGCCGAACTATACCTTCAGCCGGACTCCAGGACTATGAAGATACAAGATTGAAGACTTCGTCCCGTGTCCGGAAGGTTCTTTCCTTGGCGTGGAAGGCAAGCTAGGCGTGCGGATATTCAAGATCTCCTACCAATGTAACCGACTCTGTGTAACCCTAACCCTATCCGGTGTCTATATAAACCGGAGGGTTGTAGTCCGTAGGACGAACACATCATAACCATCATCATACTCATAGGCTAGCTTCTAGGGTTTAGCCTCCTCGATCTCGTGGTAGATCTACTCTTGTACTACCCATATCATCAATATTAATCTAGCAGGAGTAGGGTTTTACCTCCACCGAGAGGGCCCGAACCTGGGTAAAATAAAGTGTCCCTTGTCTCCTGTTACCATCCGACCTTGACGCATAGTTCGGGACCCTCTACCCGAGATCCGTTGGTTTTGACACCGACAAGGACTCTGGCCAACATTGCTATGTCACCATTTGAGCTGAAGCCTTATGCACCTTGGATAATGAAATTCATCAGGACAAGGTCTTCACTCAACTACAAGACTGAAACTCTCAACCACTGCAGCTACTTGCCTCCCATTGAAGTCCTCAAACGGACATTTTCCTCAACTGATGAAAAGGGCAAGGCCACTGCTGTGATAGATGAAGGCATTCATCCATTGGATGGACAATTTCGCAAGGCTGCTTCTTATTCCACCAATGATGACTCTGCCACACATGACTCTGCTGCTAACACTGCCAAGCCAAATCCTCAAGTCACATCACCCAGGGTGATGACTGACCGTGAGTTACTCCTCAGTCTTCATCAAAAGGTTGATCGCAATCACAAATGGGTCAAGCGTCAGTTTGGTTCAATTCTTCACAACATGACTTCCACACACAATGCCGTGAAGAAAAACCACTACTACCTTCATGAAACCCTCAACCGCACCTGGGCTGTTCTATCTCAAGTGTACAGTGCTGAAGACTTGGAGGAAATGGGTCTCAAAGAAGACTTTGACTGGTTTGCACCTCCTCCGAAGAAATTCAAGAAGGTCAAAGTTCCTTCTCTGGTGGCCAGTTCATATTCTTCATCGCGTGCGACTGATGAACCTGAAGATTTGGACGACACTGCAGCAGGCCCTACTTCAACGACCGACCCCAACAATGCTGGCGCTCCTTCATCAACTTGATTATCTTCAGGGGCGTTAGTCCTCAGATTCGATCCTTTTGGTCATTTGATGACAAAGGGGGAGAAATCTGAGTTAGTCTTCAAGCGGGTCTATAATAAGGGCATATTCGTTTTTTTGCTAAGTTACAACTCTCGTTCTTCCGAAACCTTTATTGGATCGAGTTGTAATCTTAAGTCCGATGGTGCGCTGATACTTTTGTTGCACTATGCTCTGATACCTTGATGCGTTATTCTGCATGCTTATTCCTCGTTAATATTATCGCACGCATGCTGAATTACATCAGGCACCATGTTTCATCATGCATTTCAAATTTCTTCATATTATATGTCAAATGCGTGTATGAATTACAAGATATAGGGGGAGATCTCCATGACTAAACTCTTCAAGTGTGCATTGCTTCAAAAGCAAATTCCTCACTATGCACATCTTCAGGGGGAGTTCTTCTATATCTTGCAATCAAATTCCTCAATATCAGCATTTACACTTCATATGTTTATCCCCGTTGAAAACTTAACCTATGTTGTCATTAATCACCAAAAATGGGGAGATTGTAAGTGCATCTAGTGTCCCTTAGTGATATTGGTGTATTGAAGACTTATAGGTTAAGTATCTAATGTGTTTATGAGTGTACACAGGCCTATAAATCTATGAGGAGTTTGATATTTACAGAGAAAGTCGACCCCTAAAAATGAAGTTCTTCATTTGAAGACTTTGATATTTTGAAGACTTTCTGAAGACTTTGAAAGTGAAGAAATTGGTGTGACCTTGAAGACTTGGTATTCATTCGAGGAACATGAAGCGTGAAGACTTTTGTTTTCGTAGTTTCATTTTCTCTTTCTTGAGTCATAGGAAACACCGTACCATTAAAGGGGGTCGAGGAAATACTAAGGAGAAAATTTCCAAGTGATGCTCATCTCAAATACTACACCTACCAATCCCTTCGAGTGAAGCCATTGGAAATCTCATACAGTTCAGTCAATTTCTTCAGTGACAGAGACGCAGTTCTTCTGGTCACTGAGGACTTTGCTCTGACTGAGGAGTTAGGAATTCGCCAGTGCGAATTGCCTACACAGTGAGGAACATGATAGACCTGAGGAATTTGAACCTCAAATTTCCGACCGTTGCTGTGCTACGCGCCAGCTATCCCAAAATATCCTATCCACCTAACGGTCATATCATTCAAGGGCATTTATGTCTTATCATGTTGGGCTGCTCCCTAGGCTATAAATAGCCGCCCCCTACAACCACTAGCTGGTTGGCTGCTCCACGAGAACTTGACATTTGTCATATGAGAGCAACCCATCCTCTGAGGACTTTGAGCGAAAATCATCAAGTGAGGAAAATCCAAACCCAAACCCAAAACACCTACAAACCCAAAGTGATTGAGCATCACTGAAGAGATTGATCCTGCATGGATCTGACGCTTGTTACCTTTGAAGACTGTGCTTCTTCCAGACGGTTAGGCGTCAAGGTCTAGAGCATCCAAGAGGAATTGTGGATCGCCGAGTGACCAAGTCTGTGAAGGTTTGGAAGTCACTTGAAGACTTACCACGAGTGATTGGGCGAGGACTGTGTGTCCTTAGCTCAAGGAGAATATGGTGAGGACTGTGTGTCCGGGACTAGGTGTTCTCGAGTTTAAATACTCAGCCGCTCCAACCAGATGTACAACTGAGACAGCAGTTGGAACTGGTCTACCAAATCATTGTCTTCACCAAGCTTACTGGTTCTATTTCCTCAACACTTTCATTTCCTCATTACTATGTTGTGCAATTGTTCATATCTGTGTTTGAAGACTTTGACTGAAGACTTTCTCAATTTCCTCAGTTCAATTTCTTCAGTCTGTTTGTCTTCATCTTGTGCTATCCTGTGTTTACGCTTTCTGTACTCTGTGTTTGTCTTCATTTCATCATGATGACCATGCATGTAATCTGCTATGTTTACTTCTGAGTACTTATTCCGCTGCTAGTAGTTATTCGCTAAGGAATTTCCTCACGAGCAAATTCCTCAGTGAAGAATTTCATAAAAATCGCCTATTCACCCCCCCTCTAGTCGATATAACGCACTTTCACTCTCAAAGTTGTGTAGCTCTTCATGCATAGCGTTTATCCAGTCCGGATCTTCCAATGCTTCTTCAACCTTCATAGGTTCAATGCTAGAGATGAATGAATAGTTTTCACAAAAGTTAGCTAAACGAGTTTTTGAGCGAGTGATTCTCCCGGTTTGAATATCATTGTAGATTTGCTCGACGGGATGGTCCTTAGCAATTCTTGCTCGAACTCGTGAAAGCTTTTGCTTGGGTCTTCGTTGAACATCTTCTTCATGTTGTTCTTCTTCTTGGCCTTCTTCATTGTTGGCGTTGTCGTTCTCTTGTCGTGGTGGAGAAGGAGGTTGTTGATGTTCATCTTGGTGTACTTCCTCATTTTCTTCATCTTGACGTGTCCCACTTGTGGATGCTTCCGTGTCAATTCTTGGTTCACCTTGTCGTGAAGTAGAAGCTTCCACTTGGACGGAGGAGGTACTCTCCTTCACCTCCGTTGGACGAATTTTGCCAATAGACAAGTCTTGGATTGCTTCTGAAGGGTCTTTGTCTCCTACATCAATTGGCAATTGCTCTACTTGCGAGCCATTAGATTCATCAAACTTCACATCTACCGTCTCTTCAACCTTTCGGGTGAAATTGTTGTAGACACGGTAAGTGTGAGTGTTTGAGCCATAACCAAGTAGGAAACCTTCATGAGATTTAGGAGCAAACTTTTAACGACGATGCTTATCTAGAATGTAGCACTTTGAGCCGAATACTCGAAAGTATCCAACTTGGGGTTTGTTACCGGTGAGAAGCTCGTATGCCGCCTTGCCGAGTAGCTTGTGAAGATACAAGCGATTTGTTGCATGACAAGCTGTCTCAACCGCTTCTTCCCAAAAGTGCTTCGGCGTCTTGTACTCATCAAGCATCGTTCTCGCCATTTCAATGAGAGTCCGGTTCTTCCTCTCAACAACTCCATTTTGTTGAGGTGTGTACGTAGCCGAGAACTCGTGTGAAATCCCTTCTTCGTCAAGAAAGGTGTCCACATTTGTGTTCTTGAACTCCGTTCCGTTGTCACTCCGAACCTTCTTGATCTTCACTTCAAATTGATTTTGGGCCTTCCTAGCAAAGTTTTTGAAGATCTTTTGGACCTGCGATTTGTCATCAAGAAAGAACACCCACGTAAATCTTGAAAAATCATCAACTATAACTAGACCAAAAGAATTTCCACCGAGACTCTTGTAAGCGTTGGGACCAAAAAGATCCATATGAAGTAGCTCGAGTGGCCTCCTTGTGGTCATGATGTTCTTCACGGGATGCCTTCCTCCAACCTGCTTACCTGCTTGACAAGCACTGTAAAGTCTATCCTTATCAAATATAACATCATTAACTCCAAGGATATGATTTCCTTTAATAAGCTTGTCAAGGTTTCTCATGCCAACGTGACCTAGTCGTCTATGCCACAACCAACGTTTTGAGGATTTAGCGATAAAGCAAGTTTTAGGTTGTGCCTTTTTAGAGAAATCGACAATGTAAAGATCACCTCTTCGTATACCGGTAAAGAACATTTTATGATTGTCTCGATGAAACACTTGGCAATCTACCTCAGTAAATAGGACATTCAAACCGAAATCAGCAAGTCTAGAGACTGAAAGTAAGTTGTATCCAAGAGATTCAACGAGCATGAAATTTTGTATGGAGCTATCGTGTGAGATGGCCACCTTACCAAGGCCAACCACCTTACCCTTTGAATTATCACCAAAGGTGACATATTTTCGAGGGCCGTCATTTTCAGCAAGCTCACGGAACATCTCTTCATCTCCGGTCATATGATTAGTACATCCACTGTCAAGAACCCATTCCTTTCCTCCTGACACATATCCCCGAAGATTTGCCATAAGACCAAAATGTCTCATTTCATCATCAAGATCGAAGTCACTATCATTATCTTCATCATAGTATCCATGTTCAACATCATCTTGTGATTGATCATATCGTAGAGAGGGTAATTCATTAGGTACATGATCATCAAAGTGGTTACCTTTATGAATTCTAATAGCTTCGGATATGATATCACTAATGATTCCAACATTTCCTTTAGCACGCATGAGATTGGTAAGCTCAAATAGACAATTACCAAAACTAGGATCACTAGAGTTCATCTTACTCAAGGCAATAGATTTATGGAGAATTTCATCTAAAATTTTCAAGGAATAATCGGGAAATCGTTCCTCAAGAAATTTCCATATAGTATAAGCACACTCAAGAGTAGGCAAACATCTAATCAAGTTTCTAGGAAATCCTCTAATGATGAGCTCAACAGTTCTAAGATTGCGAATCATGTCAATATCTTCATCTAGGGTAGGGTGCATAGGATCCACATGAGGCGCACAAGGCCTAGAAATGTACTTGTTCAAATGATATTGATTGAAAATTACAAGCATCTCATTTTTCCACTCATGAAAATACTCTCCATCAAGAATAGGCACTCTATGTCTAAGACTCCCCAAAGTAGACTCATCCATCTTCCTCCAATGGTGATTAAACCAAGGCAATGGAGACTGAGGGAGTCCTGGATTAGGGGGTGTTCGGGTAGCCGGACTATACCTTCGCCGGACTCCTGGACTATGAAGATACAAGATTGAAGACTTCGTCTCGTGTCCGGATGGGACTTTCCTTGGCGTGGAAGGCAAGCTAGGTAATGCGGATACTCAAGATCTCCTACCAATGTAACCGACTCTGTGTAACCCTAACCCTATCCAGTGTCTATACAAACCGGAGGGTTGTAGTCCGTAGGAAGAAGGATCATACACAATCATACCATAGGCTAGCTTCTAGGGTTTAGCCTCCTTGATCTCGTGGTAGATCTACTCTTGTACTACCCATATCATCAATATTAATCAAGCATGAGTAGGGTTTTACCTCCATCGAGAGGGCCCGAACCTAGGTAAAAACATCGTGTCCCTTGTCTCCTGTTACCATCCGGCCTTGACGCACAGTTCGGGACCCCCTACCCGAGATCCGCCGGTTTTGACATCGACATTGGTGCTTTCATTAAGAGTTCCTCTGTGCCGTCGCCTTTAGGCCCGATGGCTCCTCTGATCGTCAACAACGATGAGGTCCAGGGTGAGACTTTTCTCCTCGGACAGATCTTCGTCTTCGGCGGCGTCGCTCTACGGGCCAATTCGCTTGGTCATCTGGAGCAGATCGAAAGCTACGCCCCTGGCCATCAAGTCAGGTTTTGAAGCTTAAACTACACGGCTGATATCCGCGGAGACTTGATCTTCGACGGGTTCGAGCCACAGCCAAGCGCGCCGCACTATCTCGAGGGGCATGATCTAGCTCTGCCTTCGAACAGTGTCCTGGAGGCCGCACATGCGCCGGTTCCGACCTTAGACTCGGAGCCTATTACACCTATCGAGGATGAGCGGTTGGACGTCACCTCGGGGGCTGCGAGCTCAAAGGCAATTGATCCGAACGCTAGCCCCGCACTCCGCACGGACCGTGACTCCGAGGGCCCGGACTCCGAACCCCCCGTGCCCCTGCCAATCGAATCCGATTGGGCACCCATAATGGAGTTCACCGCCGCGGACATCTTTCAGCACTCGCCTCTTGGCGACATCTTGAATTCTCTCAAGTCTCTCTCTGTATCAGGAGAGCCCTGGCCGAATTACGGTCAGCGAGGATGGGATACGGACGAGGAGGAAATTCAAATCCCAACCACCACCCACTTTGTAGCCACTGTCGACAGCCTAAACGACGTGCTCAACTTCGACTCCGCAGACATCGACAGCATGGATGCCGATGCAGGAGATACCGATGAACCAACGCTCATAGGGCACTGGAAATCCACCGCATCTCACGATGTGTGCATGGTAGATACCCCTAAGGGAAATGACAACAAGGACAAAGGGGATGGAACGGGAGATAGACCCCCCCCGGAAAGCAATCAAAGCGTCGGCATAAACTCTGACCCAAGCCCCGCCTCGATAAAAACCCAGCCATAGTGCAGGACAAGCCGGTAGGCGACGAGCAAGCCTTAGAGCAGCCGTCCGAACAGGGCAACACAGATAGAGAAACCAAAACCCCCTCCCCTGGCGAAAATGGCATCCCGGACAACTTTACGCCGGATAAGTCCATGGAGCAGAAAAGTCTCCACAAGAGGCTCGTTGCAACTACACGAAGCCTGAAAAAGCAGAAGCGGAAGCTAAAAACAGCGGAAGATGCACTCCGTATTAAATGGAACAAAGTAATCACCACCACAGACAGATACGACGATGGTCGCCGTACTAAAAGCTATCCAAAGAGAAAGCTCCTGCCTGAATTCGACGAAGAGGCCCTAGAGCCCTCGCACTCAAAAAACAAAAAAGCCATACGGTCGGATCGACGACCCAATAAGGCGGAAAGTGGCATCGCACTCAAATCGGTATGTGACCCACCTAAGGAGTTGCATCATGGCCCAGCCAGGTCCATTTATGGGCCAAGAAAGCAAGCTCCTGCGAGCAATGCAAAAAATCCATCATCAGAATCCGGCACACCCAAATACAGGGGCGCCGCACACCACCTATGCTTCACCGATGAGGTTCTGGACTATGAATTTCCAGAGGGATTCAAACCCGTCAACATAGAGGCGTATGATGGAACAACAAACCCCGAAGTCTGGATCGAGGATTATATCCTCCACATACATATGGCTAGAGGAGATGATCTCCACACCATCAAATATTTACCCCTTAAGCTTAAAGGGCCAGCCCGGCACTGGCTTAAAAGCCTTCTCGAAAACACAATTGGAAGTTGGGAAGAGCTCGAGGATGCTTTCTGAGCAAATTTTCAAGGGACCTATGTCCGCCCTCCGGATGCAGACGATCTCAGTCACATAACTCAACAGCCCGGAGAATCAGCTCGGCAGTTCTGGAATAGATTCCTTACTAAAAAGAATCAGATAGTCGACTGTCCGGACGCCGAAGCCTTAGCAGATTTCAGGCATAATGTCCGAGACGAATGGCTCGCCAGACACCTCGGCCAGGAAAAGCCAAGAACAATGGCCGCACTCACAAGCCTCATGACCCGCTTTTGCGCAGGAGAGGACAGCTGGTTGGCAAGATGCAACCCCAGCGACCCAAGTACATCCGAAATCAGGGATGGAAACGGAAAACCGCGACGCAACAAGGATCGTCGCCGAACTAAAGAAAAAAGTCCGAAGAGCACGGCAGTCAATGCCGGATTCACAGGCTCGCGACAAAATCAGACAAAGCCACCCCTCCAGGATAATGGGGATGATCCGTCCAACTTAAACAGAATCCTGGACAGGATATGCCAGATACACAGTACTCCTGGGAAACCTGCTAACCATACCCATAGAGATTGTTGGGTTTTTAAACAATCCGGAAGACTCAATGCCGAACACAAGGGGCTCGACACACCAAGCGAAGACGAGGATGAACCCCAGAAGCAGAGCACCATGAAACAAAAGAACTTCCCACAAGAAGTAAAAACAGTGAACTTACTTCACGTAACAAAACGTACGGCACCCATAAAGGTACGCCCAATACGACCTATCCCCAATGGGTCCCGCCACTGGTTATTAAAACCAATCACGTTCAATCAACTAGACTATTCTATAAATATCAAAAACGCAGGCTGGACTGCCCTGATACTCGACCCAATAATTGGCGGATTCCAGTTTACAAATGTCCTTATGGACGGCGGCAGTGGACTAAACCTGATATATCAGGATACAATCCATCACTTGGGGATAAACCCAGCAAGAATCCGCCGCAGCAAAACCTCCTTTCAAGGGGTAGCACCTGGTCCGGACACCCATTGTATGGGTTTTCTCCGGCTCGAAGTTATATTCGGCTTTGCCGATAACTTCCGTCGCGGAAAGCTGACCTTCCACGTCGTCCCGTTTTCAAGTCGCTATCAAGCACTACTGGGACGCGAAGCTTTCGCTCGCTTTAATGCAATACCGCACTATGCATCTCTCACGCTTAAGATGCCCGGTCCACGAGGCATCATCTCTTTGAAGGGGACGCACTAAAGTGCGCCTCTCCCACGCGGAGGACTGTGCGGCCGCTTAGACAGCCGCACAATAAAATGGCATCACCAGCCAAACAACTTTTCGACATAGGTCATTAAAGGCCACGGACCCGGAATAGACGAGTTCGGCACAAGTCCATCATCAACGCAGGCTTAGAGGCCATATACCCCCGTACTAGGGGCTATACGCAGAGACAATAAAGCTCAATTTTACATTTTACTTTATATTTCATTTATTTTAAAACCTTTCGTTCGGCACGACCCGTTTTCAGTTTAGTTCCTCTCTTTTACAGATGAACGTCGTGCGACGCCCGTCCAGGATACGGCACAACAGAGACACAGGCGCAGACGTGCAGTAGGGACCCGTCCTAAATGATTCTTTTTAGATTAAGACCCTACGTAAACCTTTTTTACTGTCTCTTGTTGCAATACATCCCCTGGTTCTTTCCTACATAACCAAGGAGGAGGCTGGCGTCTTGGCATGTGGCCACGTCAGAATTTTTTGCACGTACCTGGACACTAGGGGCTTTTTTAGCAAAGAGTGTTGTTTAGCCCGCACTCATAAAGACCGAATACCCTAGGGAGTGTTCGGCGTCGTGAGTTTTGGCATTATATGCATCAGCTCTGAATCATGTCTTTGGTCAAATGTTGGGTTGTCCGGCTCCTGAGTTCGGCTACCTTACGTTCCGCTCTATCGGCTAAGGTAGCACCAGGAGAACTACTGCGATTGTGCCCCGGTTCGGCCAGGCGAGCACCTCAGTAGAGAAAGCCGAAAACTGACTGTCATGATGTAGCATGAGACTGGTCAGCCACTCAATGACCTATTGGAATCTATCAGATTCCTCCGCGTTAACGAAGGGTCGCTTCCCGGTCAGGCACATACGCGCCCCGAACTCGGGTGAGCGCAGTCGCCACCAATGGGCTACCTAAATAGTCCCACTGTCAAGCTCCTATGGCTAAGTGAAAGTGTTAAAGCATTATAGTCCGGTTGCCTGGCCCGCTGCGCTATCACCTCCTTTGTGGGACCAAGACGTTGGGCTAAGTGTGAAAATGCGTCTTCTGCGAGCACCCCCGCACTATGTTCGTGGGGGTTGAAGCCAACGACTGCAATCTTTCAGATTTTATACATATATTTTAAACGGCCGCACAGGAGGTGTTCACAATACTTGAAGGCACAAGTATAAAAAGGCCACTACAGTTTATAAAGATAGTACTTCATCATTACATATGCTATAATAACATAGCATCCTTCGAGCACTGCGACTCTATTACACGAGCACCTTCAAGGACTTCCTGAAAATAGTGCTCGGAGGATACTCGGCTTTTCTCCGAATCTCGGGACGCAATAACGGTGGTCTCCATCTCTGCCCAGTATGTATTGACACGGGCAAGAGCCATCCTTGCACCCTCTATACACGCCGACCTCTTCATTGCATTAATGCGCGACACTGCGTCAAGGAATTGCTGCACCAAACTAAAATAACTCTTCGGCTCCGACCTCCCCGGCCACAGATGACCCATGACATACTTCATGGCGAGTTCGGACAACCTATTAAGTTCGGCCCATTGAGCCAAACGATCGTCCATTGCTAGTGGACGCTCTGGATTATGAAATTGCGACCAGAACAGTTTTTCCACTTCACGATCTTCCAGATCTCGGAAGCGTTCGGTTGCATCAGCAGCACTTGCTGCCAAATCCAGATAGGTGTCCTCCACACTCCACATCCGGTCCAACGGAGCAAACTTCGAATCGCAAAATTTTCTCCGCAGCATGAAGGGCTTTCCAGCCGCAATCTGTTCGGCCTGACGCAGCTCCTCCTTCGCAGCTCTCATTGCAGAGCGTGCATCCTTGGCATCAGCAACGGCCTTTTCTAGGACCGCTTGTCTCGCCTGGTCTTCTTTCTCAAGAAGTATGCAACGGTCTGCAATGCTCTTTAACTTTTCGGCCATAGTGGCCATCTCTTCCTTGCTTCGGCAATGAGAAGCCTGTTCGGCTCTCAGCTCTTCAAGGGCCTTCTTGGCAGCCGCATCACTTCTCCTCGCTTCATCTTTAGCTCGGGAAAGTTCCGCCCTAAGACTCTCCACGGCGGCCGCACCATCTGCGTCAAGCACACATATCGTAAGACGCTGGCATAAAACTTTTCTTACCTAATGTTGCCCGAGGAATCACATACCTTGAGCCTCATCCAACCGCTTGTTGACAAGCGCGATGTCGGCATCTGCCACGTCCAGTTGCCGCTTTAGTTCGGCAAAACCAGCAGTTTAGATTGATTCCGGACACCCTGCAGCCTACATTAAAAGGCGAAATTTTAGACCTGGGATTATGATCCTCCGCGTGCCATCATTTCTTGACGACATGCAGAGTCTCAGGGGCTACTATCTACATAGGGCGCATCTTATTTACGCGCAATTAACAAAAGTATACATTATCCAATGTACCTCAAAACCCGTCAATAAACTTTCGACGGCCTCACGCAGTCCGCTTTCCACGGACGAAATCCTTTCAATCACCGTGCCCATTAATGCACGGTGCTCCTCTGAAATAGAAGCTTGCCCTAGCAGAACCTTCAGCTCCTTCGGCCGAGCACCAGATGGTGCCAGACTCGTCCCATGACCTCTTTCGAAGGCCGGACGCGGAGAACTTCGGGGGGCCCCATCGCTATCTTCCGCCCCTGCCAAACTCGGAGAAACCCTCCGTGACGACACCTCAGGGTCGCCCGCCTTGCTAGGCGGCCCAGCAGAAGGAGGTGTCCCGCTCTCCATCATCTCCGGAAGAAGATCCCCCGAAGACGAGCTCTGCTGAGAAGGGCTGAGGTCCGAACTACAAGGTAAGAATTCGGTTAAAGTTCTCAGATATACATCATGGCTTTCTCTCATCCCTCGAAAGGAAAATCTTTCTCTACTTACGGCTCGCCGGAGGGCTGATCCCCTTGAGTACGCAGTCCGGCCGAGGAGCTCCCCGGCGCCGGACCCGCTGACGAGGATCTTTTCCCCCGCTTCGAGACCACGGTCTTCGGATCGTCAGAGGCGGCTCTCTTCTTTTCCCTAGGAGAGGAATCGTCGCATCCTCCCTTTGGAACAGCCTCCTTCGAGGAGGCCGTAGTTTCCTTGTCCTTCCCCTTGCTTCCCTCCAAAGGCGCTACCTCCAGCATCCTGACTAGCACGGGATCCGGCCTGGTTTCGGGAAGGGGAGCCGGACACCTGATCAGCTTTGCCTTAGCTATCCACTCCTGTTTAAAAGGGGAGCTCTGTTAAGGGCACGCTAATTATGCGGATAGAAGGTCCGGGCACAAGGTTACTTACTTGAGTATCCGGGCGATTGCGGCTTAGGCCTGCGTCCTCGTTCAAATCCGGACACACTTCTTGTGATCCGAATAACAATTTATACATCTCTGCGGACGTCGCGCTCATAAAATCCCGGAGAGCTCGTGGTCCCTATGGATTGAACTCCCATAGGCGAAGGGGGCGACGTTTGCCGGGCAGTGTCCAACGAATCAGCATGACTTGTGTCACCTTGACCAGGTTGAGGTCTCCTTTCAAGAGATCCTTAATGCGGCCCTGCAGCAAGGGTACGTCTTTGGGCAAACCCCAATCTAACCCTATGTTGATCCACGACGCTCTCCGTGGTGGGGGACCCGAGCGAAAGGCAGGAGGCGCCACCCATGTGGTGCCCCGAAAAGCGGTGATATAAAACCACTCTCGTTGCCACAAGCCAAGCTCCTCTTGAAAAGAGCCATCGGGCCATGGAGCATCGGCATTTCTTCTTATGACAGCGCCTCCACACTCTGCGTGTCGCCCCTCGATCATCTTCGGCTCCACTTTGAAGGTCTTGAGCCATAATCCGAAGTGAGGGGTAACATGGAGGAACGCTTCGCACACTACGGTAAATGAGGAGATATGGAGGATGGACTCCGGAGCTAAGTCATGAAAATCCAGCCCGTAATAAAACAACAGTCCCCTCACAAAGGAATCCATGGGGAAGCCTAACCCTCGGAGGAAGTGAGACATGAACACCACGCTCTCGCCGGGCTGGGGACTGGAAATAACCTGTCCTTGAGCAGGCAACCTATGCGAAATCTCGCTGGTCAGGAACTTAGCCTCCCTCAACCTTAATACGTCCTCCTCCGTGACGGAGGAAGGCATCCATCGGCCTTGCAGGTCAGAACCGGACATTGTTGAAAGTCCGAAGCGCCTGGAATCTAAAGCTGGAGGTGTTGGAACTCGAGGCGACAGGCGAACTCATTTGAGATTAAGAAAAGGAGTGACGCCTTGGTCTCTTTATAAGAGGCTGAATACCAAGAGCCCAACCCGTAACCGTTTTGGACTCACGTTTAGTTAAGGGAACGTGCTAACGGGCACGATTGGGTTACCCACGTCTGTATTGATGAGAATCCCGTTAAAAGGGGCACACAATCTCTGCTTTGACAAGACGTGCCAAGGAAATCACCTCGCTAAACGCGCTGAGGTGGAAAAGTAAAAAATTAATTGTATAAAGAGCTTGGCCGCAGTGTGTTGACGCACTGCGGAGTACGTCAGCAGATTTGATTTGTGTTAATATTATTCTCTCTATGGCAATATGTGGAAACTTATTTTTGCAGAGCCAGACACTATTTTTGCTGTTTGCAATCTTCTATGAAGGACTTGGAGGAGGAACCCGCCTTGCAATGCCGAAGACAATCTGCGCACCGGACTCATCGTCATTGAAGCCTGGTTCAGGGGCTACTGAGGGAGTCCTGGATTAGGGGGTGTTCGGGTAGCCGGACTATACCTTCGCCGGACTCCTGGACTATGAAGATACAAGATTGAAGACTTCGTCTCGTGTCCGGATGGGACTTTCCTTGGCGTGGAAGGCAAGCTAGGCAATGCGGGTACTCAAGATCTCCTACCAATGTAACCGACTCTGTGTAACCCTAACCCTATCCGGTGTCTATATAAACCGGAGGGTTGTAGTCCGTAGGAAGAAGGATCATACACAATCATACCATAGGCTAGCTTCTAAGGTTTAGCCTCCTTGATCTCGTGGTAGATCTACTCTTGTACTACCCATATCATCAATATTAATCAAGCAGGAGTAGGGTTTTACCTCCATCGAGAGGGCCCAAACCTGGGTAAAAACATCGTGTCCCTTGTCTCCTGTTACCATCCGGCCTTGACGCACAGTTCGGGACCCCCTACCCGAGATCCGCCGGTTTTGACACCGACAGAGACCAAAGCTCTGATACAACTTGTGGGATCTTGAGAAGATGTGTCTAGAGGGGGTGATTAGACACTTAGTGCTAAAGTTGCAGTTTTTAAACTTTTTCGGTTTAAGTGGAGTTTAGGCACAATTACACAATACATATCAAGCAAGCATGCAAAGAGTATATGAGCAGCGGAAAGTAAAGCATGCAACTTGCAAGAATGTAAAGGGAAGGGTTTGGAGAATTCAAACGCAATTGGAGACACGGATGTTTTTGGCATGGTTCAGATAGGTGGTGCTGTCCTACATCCACGTTGATGGAGACTTCAACCCACGAAGGGTAACGGTTGCGCGAGTCCACGGAGGGCTCCACCCACGAAGGGTCCACGAAGAAGCAACCTTGTCTATCCCATCATGGCCATCGCCCACGAAGGACTTGCCTCACTAGCGGTAGATCTTCACGAAGTAGGCGATCTCCTTGCCCTTACAAACTCCTTGGTTCAACTCCACAATCTTGTCGGAGGCTCCCAAGTGACACCTAGCCAATCTAGGAGACACCACTCTCCAAGAAGTAATAAATGGTGTGTTGATGATGAACTCCTTGCTCTTGTGCTTAAAATGATAGTCTCCCCAACACTCAACTCTCTCTCACAAGATTTGGATTTGGTGGAAAGAAGATTTGAGTGGAAAGCAACTTGGGGAAGGCTAGAGATCAAGATTCATATGGTAGGAATGGAATATCTTGGCCTCAACACAAGGGTAGGTGGTTCTCTCTCAGAACATATGAGTTGGAAGTGTAGATGTGTTCTGACGGCTCTCTCCACGAATGAAGAGGAGGTGGATGGGTATTTATAGCCTCCACACAAAATCCAACTGTTACACACAATTTACCAATCTCGGTGGGACCGAATCAACAAACTCGGTCGGACCGATTTAGTAAACCTAGTGACCGTTAGAGACTTTCGGTGGGACTGACATGCAACTCGGTAGGACCGATATGGTTAGGGTTAGGGCATAATGTAATCTCGGTGAGACCGATTACACAATCTCTGTGAGACCGATTTGGTAATAAGCTAACCAGAGACTTGGTCAGATAAACTCGGTGGGACCGATTTGCTCTTTTCGGTGAGACCGAAAAGTTACAAAAAGGAAACAGAGAGTTTACATTGCAATCTCGGTGGGACCGATCCTCTCTTTCAGTGAGACCGAAAAGTTACGAAAAGGAAACAGAGAAATTGCAATTCCATCTCGGTGAGACCGAGATCCCTATCGGTAGAACCGATTTGCTAGGGTTTGGCAGTGGCTTGTGACAAATGAAACTCGGTGGCGCCGGATTGAAAGAATCGGTAGGGCCGAGTTTGACTTTAGGTTTAGGTCAAGTGTGGATATGGGAAAGTAGTTGAGGGTTTTGGAGCATATCACTAAGCACATGAAGCTAGAGGCTCATTAAGCAACACCTCATCCCTTCTTAATAGTATTGGCTTTTCCAATAGACTCATTGTGATCTTGGATCACTAAATGTAAAATGAAGAGTCTTGAGCTTGAAGCTTTAGCCAATCCTTTGTCCTTAGCATCTTGAAGGAGTTCCCACAACCTTTAGTCCATGCCACTCCATTGTTGAACTTATCTGAAACATACTAGATAAAAGTGTTAGTCCAACAAGAGATATGTTGACATTAATTACCAAAACCACCTAGGGAGCACTTGTGCTTTCACTACAGCCGATTTACAACCTGGGGCGTGGATCGGGAGTTATGAGATGGCCATGCAGTTGCTAGAGGTTAGTGACACAGCGATGGCTAAATATTTCACCATGATGTTGGACGGAACGGCCCGTTCTTGGTTAAAGGGCATGCCACCCAATTCCATTAGTTCATGGGCAGAGCTAAAGGCCCGTTTCATCCAGAACTTCAAAGACACTTGCAAGCAGTCTATGTCGATTGTGGACCTGACACATTGTAAGCAGGAGGAAGGTGAATCCACGACTCATTGGGTGCGCCGGGTCAAAGATATAATATATTCGTCTGACAAGATGGATGCCGGCTCAGCAGTTCTCATGTTGGAAAAGAATTGCCGCTTTGAACCTCTAAGACAGAAGCTGGGGCGCCTTAAGCGTGATTGCGATGATATGGGTACGATGATGGCGGCTTTAGTCAAGTATGCCGATTCTGATAGTACCAAGGATCCCGCGTCTGATGAAGAAAAGACAGGGAAGGTAAAGAGGAATGGTAATGGAAAGGGCCAGCAGCATAACCCGATGAATCAAGGAGGCAATAAGCGTAAGGCGGACGGTAACCCGGAACTTGTGGCCAATGCGCAGGGTAACAATCAGAAACGCAAGGGAAAACCACCTCGGTTTGGTGGGTCAGGTACATCTCTTGAACAGCTTCTCAATGAACCTTGTCCAAAACACGGCACCCGGGAACGGCCAGCGGATCACTTATGGAAGGATTGCGCAATCATGAAGGCTTTCAAGAATTCTAACATGTTTGATGGCAATCAAGGCCCGGGCGGCGGCTCAAGAGCTGGCGGCTTTCATGGCCCGGGCGGCGGTTCAGGGTCCGGTTTTCAGGGAAACCAGGGTGGTTATAACCAACAGCAGTCCGGTCATGGAGGTCAACAGCAGCAGCAGTTGGGTTATCAGAGCCATCCAAAGCAGCTAAATAGTGGGCAGTATCACGTGTTCACCACCAGTTTGTGTAAACGTGATCAAAAAATTCATATGAGGGTTGTGAACTCTGTTGAGCCGGCAGTCCCTCGTTACATAAGGTGGTCAGAACAGCCCATTATCTGGAGTAGGGAGGATCACCCTCCCCGGGTTGATAATCCGGGTCAACTGGCACTAGTGGTGGCACCGCAGGTTGGTGGTTACAAATTCACTAAAGTGCTCATGGATGGAGGTAGCAGCATCAACATCCTCTACTACGAGACCTTTTGGCGCATGGGCTTAACTGACAAGAATTTAAAGACATCCAATACCGTGTTCCATGGAGTGGTGCCTGGTAAGTCAGCTTACCCGTCGGTAAGATTGAGATGGAGGTAGCTTTTGGAGGCGAGCATGATTCTAGGGCTGAAAAGTTAACCTTTGAGATGGTCAAAATCAAGAGCCCGTATCACGCTTTGTTTGGACGACCGACTTATGCCAAGTTTATGGCACGGCCGTGTTATGTTTACTTGCAGCTCAAGATGCCGGGTTACAAGGGCACCATCACTGTGCATGGAAGTCGAAAGGTGGCCCTGGAATGCGAAGAAGGTGATGCGGCTTATGCTGAGTCTGTATGTGCAGCAGAGGAGCTCAAATGTTACCAAGATAACGTTGACCGAGCGGATATGACCTCCCTCAAAAACCCAACCACGGAACATGACCCGGCCATGAAGTTTAAGTCGGCTGCAGAGACCAAGCTTGTTGATTATAGTCCAGGCGATTCATCTAAGCAGTTCAGCATCAGTGCCAACTTGGATCCTAAATAGGAAAGCGCGCTCATCGAGTTCATCCATGAGAACCGGGACATCTTTGCATGGAAGCCTTCTGACATGCCGGGTGTACCGAGAGGACTCGTTGAGCACACTCTTAATATTGATCCAAGGTATAAGCCGGTCAGGCAGTTTCTGCGGAGATTCAATGAGGAACGACGAAAAGCTATAGGAGAGGAGGTCGCCCGGCTCCTGGCAGCAGGGTTCATTGTCGAAGTTTTTCACCCGGAGTGGTTGGCTAACCCGGTGCTCATACTCAAGAAAAACGGCACCTGGCGGATGTGTGTGGATTACGCTGACTTAAATAAGGCTTGTCCGGCTGATCCTTTCGCTCTCCCCCGTATTGATCAAATCATTGATGCTACGGCGAGTTGTGCGCGTTTGAGTTTTTTGGATGCTTACTCTAGGTATCATCAGATAAAGATGGCAGTTAAGGACCAGGAGAAGACGGCTTTCATCACTCCGTTTGGAGCCTTCTGCTATGTGTCTATGCCTTTTGGGCTCAAGAGTGCCCAGGGACTTATCAGCGGTGTGTACAGAATTGTCTCCACAATCAGATTGGGCGCAATGTTCATGCTTATGTGGATGACAAAGTGAAGTCCAGAGAGACGAAAACCTTGATACCTGATCTCAGAGAAACCTTTGACAACCTCCGGGTTTACAAGATGATGCTTAACCCAGAGAAGTGTGTATTTGGTGTGCCTGCAGGCAAGCTTCTAGGGTTCTTGGTCTCAAACAGGGGCATCGAGGCTAATCCGGAGAAGATCAAGGCAATTACTTCTTTGGCTAAACCGGCATGTATCAACGATGTTCAGCGACTGGCGGGTCGCGTTGCTGCTTTAAGCCGGTTCATAACCGGTTAGGTGAGAAGGCCCTACCGCTGTACCAACTGATGAAGAAGGCAGACACCTTTGTCTGGAGTGATGCTGCTAATGCTGCTTTTGAGGATTTGAAGAGGCAGTTATCTGAGCCGCCGGTTCTTGCAGCTCCCATTGACAAAGAGCCTTTGTTGTTATATGTGGCTGCTAATTCATGAGCCGTCAGTGTTGAAATCGTGGTGGAGCGCAAGGAGGCTGGTAAGGAACATCCGGTTCAACGGCCGGTTTATTATGTCAGTGAGGTACTCATCGAGTCAAAACAAAGATATCCTCATTGGCAGAAACTTGTTTACCGGGTGTTCATGGCAAGCCGGAAACTGAAGCAATACTTCCAAGGGCACCCTATTACTGTGGTAAGTTCTGCCCCCTTGGGAGACATTATTCAGAACAGAGAGGCTACAGGACGAGTCGCCAAGTGGGCCATCGAGCTCGGGCCTCATGGTCTGAAGTATGTGCCACGCACTGCAATTAAGTCTCAAGTCTTGGTGGATTTTATCAATGACTGGACAGAGGTACACGCACCTGAGGAGAAGCCCGATAACACATATTGGACTATTCACTTTGACGGGTCCAGACAGTTGGAAGGCTCGGGGGCTGGAGTCGTATTAACTTCCCCTCGAGGTGACAAATTCTGTTATGTGCTCCGGCTTATGTTTCCTTGCACTAACAATGCAGCTGAGTACGATGCCTTACTCCATGGTCTCCGGATGGCCAAAGAGATGAACTTGAGCCGGGTAAGGTGCTTAGGAGACTCAGACCTTGTGGCTCAACATGTATCAGGCAAGTGGGACTCTAAAGATCCCCTTATGGCGGCTTACTGTCGTGAAGTTGACGCTGTAGCTGTGCACTTCAAGGGTTATGTGGTGGAACATATTGATCGAAGGAAGAATGAGGCGGCTAATGCTTTAAGCCGGCTAGGATCTCAGCGTAAGCCGGTGCCGCCTAATACTTTTCTTGATATTTTGCATAATCCTTCTGTCAAGTTACCTTCTGAAGAAGATCTGGCAGTACCAGACCCGGAGGCACAGCTGGTAGCGGCTCTCCACATTATTCCGGATTGGACAGAACCTTATTTGGCTTATATGACCCGGGGAGAGCTGCCTGAAGACGAGACCTTGGCAAGACAAATCGTCCGGCGGTCCAAGTCCATGACAATTGTTAATGGTGAGTTACATCACTGCAGCGTCGCGAGAGCGTTTCAACGATGCGTGTCACCTGCGGAGGGTCAGGAGATACTCCATGAGATCCATGAAGGCGATTGTGGTCATCATGCCGACTCAAAATCTCTTGTGGCCAAAGCTTTCCGTCATGGGTTTTATTGGCTGACGGCTCATGCTAATGCAGAAGATCTGGTCAGTAAATGTGACGGATGTCAGAAGTTCTCATGACGAGCCCATGTGCCGGCTCAAGAATTAAGGATGATTCCAATTACTTGGCCGTTCGCAGTCTGGGGGCTTGACATGGTCGGGCCTTTCAAAAGGTCTAAGGATAAAACGACGCACCTCTTGGTAGCGGTTGACAAGTTTACAAAGTGGGTTGAGGTGGAGCCAGTCAGTAAGTGTGATGCAGCCACGGCGGTCCAGTTCATGAAAAAGGTGATTTTTCGCTTTGGTTTTCCACACAACATCATAACTGATAATGGAACTAACCTTTCTAAAGGAGCTATGGAAGAGTTCTGTCAACGAGAGCATATCCGGCTTGACGTTTCGGATGTGGCTCATCCTCAATCCAATGGTCAAGCAGAACGAGCTAATGAAGAGATCTTGAAGGGTATCAAGCCCCGGCTCTTGGCCCCCTTGCAGCGGACGCCGGGTTGTTGGGTGGAGGAGTTACCTTCTGTACTTTGGAGCATCAATACTACACCTAACAGATCTACGGGTTACACACCTTTATTTATGGTGTATGGAGCTGAGGCGGTCCTGCCAAGTGACATCCGTCATGACTCACCCCGTGTGGCGGCTTATGTTGAGGCGGACAATGAAAAGGCTCATCAAGATGCACTTGACCTGTTGGATGAAGAGCGAGACTTGGCAATAGCCCGCTTGGCGATTTATCAGCAAGACCTGCGCCGCTACCACAGCCGCCGGGTTAGGTCCAGGACCTTTCAAGAAGGCGACTTAGTGCTCCGACTCATCCAGGATCAATCTGACATGCACAAGCTATCCCCTCCTTGGGAAGGACCCTTTGTGGTCAGTAAGAATCTGAACAATGTGTCATATTACCTTATTGATGTTCGAGAGCACAAAGACTCACGTAAGTCGGAGCAGGAGACCCGCCGGCCGTGGAATATCGCTCATCTTTGGCCTTACTATACTTGAGCCACCGGCTCTAATGTGTATATATTTATACTATGTATATATATTACATAAAGCAATAAAGCAGGACCTCTGTCCTTTTTTCCACCCCAAAAAAAGGTTTATGTGTTTTCTTTGCCAGGTGGTGGAGACAACCAAGAGGGAGCGGGTTACATCTGAATCCGGCTTTCCTTTGGTCTGACTTATGATCATATCTGAATCTAGCCATGATCACCTGGGGGCTTCCTGTTCAAACATAGGTCGCATTCGAACCAAAGAGAACATAGCTGTTGATACCCACTTGATCGGCATACTGCCAAACCCACTTGGGGGCTTCTTGATCATATTTGAATCATAGCTTAACCCCTTTGGGTCTGACGTGGATCGTATTCGAATCAGCGTCATTAAACAACTCTTATGGTCACTTGGGGGCTTCCTGTTCAAACATAGGTCGTATTCGAACCAAAGAGAACATAGCTGTCGATACCCACTTGATCGGCATCGCCACAGCCACTGGGGGATATATGATCGCATCCGAATCTTAGCTTAACCCTTTGGAACGGTTCACTGGTCGTATTCGAATCGAAAGCCTTTGAAATTTTGTTTATTATTCATCATATTTTATAAATATCAATATTTGGTTATATTGAGATCCTCTTCAAAATACCATAGTGTGGATCACAACCCTCCGAGTGAATATTGGTTCCTCTGGGTTACTAAGTACCAGGTGAACCTTTATATGTCAATTTTCAGGAGTTAAATTTACCCTCAGAGGTTGGGGCATATAAGCTGGAGAGATAACGGCAAGCATCATTGGTATGCCATTGTGATTATGTCTACTAAGTCTAATCGTAAGTTGTTTTTCCTAAAATTGTATGGTGTATACTCTGGGTTATCAAAACATTATATGACCCCTAATGCGGTATAGTCGCCAAGGGATTTCTGTTTTTCTTATGTGCAGGGCGATACAAGTAAGACTCTATAAAGGCATAACAGATTAAAATAGCAAGTGCATAATAATGGCGGCTTATGCAAGTATCACGTGCCGTAAGCATGTGCGAAGGCATAACAAAAATTGAGTTTTTCTACTCTATTACAAGACTCCCCGAGTCTGAATAGTGAGGCATTGTTTGGCAAGAACGTAAACATATGACACCCGATGTCTTTACTCCTGTGGCTGGCTTGATGACTCCGGGTTATCCTTCTCCGCCTCTTCGTCTACTGCTCTGTCCTGGAAGGTCGATGAGGTCCAGTCAATGCCACTCAAAGCTTCAAACTCAGCTTCATCATCTATTAAACCGGTTGGATCGACTTCAGGGGCAAAGGTAAGCTTACGAATTGAAGGGATCAGGCTGACATCATCATAGTGAGGTGTTGGAATCCTCCGGTTCTCGCTGTCATAACCCGGCTGGTACTTGGTAAGATCAGTGTCGTTTCCAATGAGAGTAGCCACAGGGCGTATGTCTTTTACACAAGCGGTGAAGTCCGCCTCATCAAATAAGGTTCCATCTTCCTTTAGACTTGGGTATCCAAGACTGAGGTCGGCCGGGTCTAGCTCTGGAATCCACGCCTTGGCCCGGCTCAAGGCAGCTATGGCTCCGGCTCTAGCAGATGCCCGTCTTAGCTCTTGAACCCGCTGAGGCAGCACGGCAAGCCGTTTTAGCACATCTTGCAGGAGATGGGGGACATCATTTGATAAAGCCACAACGGCCAAAGCACGTTGTGACCCAGTGTACAATTGCTCCACCAGAGTATAGACTGCTTTCAGTTTGACAACCATGTCCTGCTTGAGGGTTGTGCTCCTGGGGCCTGTGTTGTTAAACAAAGGGTAAGCCGGAGGCAATAATTAGCTTAGTCGTCAAAGGAAGGATGGCAATATTTGAGGTTCATATAAAGTAACTTACCGAAGATTGCTGAGACCATTCGAGATATCTGATGCTTCAAGCCGGACAGCTCGGTGTTTGCTTTTGCAAGGGATGCTTCGGCTGTCTTGTCCCGAGTCACCAGAGAGGTCTTCTCATCAGCCCAGGTTTTCTTCTCCGATTCAGAGTTCTTCTTCAACTTCTCTTGTTCAGAGACGCTGAATTCAAACTTGGAGTTGGCCTTTTGTATTTCAAGTTCCTGGGCTGTCAGGCGGCTCTTCAGGTCCGCAATCTCCGACTCAAATTGACTTATGGTGGTCTGCATTGGTACCAGGGCATAGTCAGGATCATGATACAAATAAAGTTAAGTCTAAAGCACTTTGCAAGCAAAGATACTTGAAACTTGGGGGCTAATGTATACCAAAGCTTTCTAGGTTATTAAGCCGGTCCTGGATATTAAGTCCCAAATATTTTGCAAGCAAAGATACTTGGCACTTGGGGGCTAATGTGTATCACAAGTTAAAGGTATTGTGTTACATCCGGTTTAAATATTTTACTCTTTAAGCCGGGCAAGTAGCTCTAACAATGTTTCTAAGTCTACAACATATTCACTCATAGGCAATAGACTTGGGGGCTGGTACAGTAAGTATGATTGAAAGTAAGAAAGCATAAGTCATACCTCAGATTTTTGCTATATTTGCTTCACCATGTCAATTTCCAGGTCACGGCTGCTTTGCACCTAGTTGATGTAGCCCAAGACGATCCCTCCTATACTCAAATGAGTATAGTCGGTGATATCCGTTTTGGCCTTACGGCGTTCTAGCAGCTCCTCTTTAGCCGAACATTTAGCGAGAACGGTGGGCCGAGCCGGCTCAACGAATTGGGCCTTGAGAAATTCCACTTCTGGGTCAGCCGCCTTGACCGGGCTAGGCGCCTCCGGATTAGCAGAACCATCAAGAATATCTTCAGAAGGCGGATCGGAAGTAGGTGCTGCAATATCTTGAGCCGGCTCAAGCGGTGGCTGATGTATGGAAGAGTCGGGAATAGTTACACCCTGTTTCGGTTCAGTCACCACAGGGTTTTGAGCCGGCTCCGCTTTCTTGGTTTTCTTCCTGGATTTAACTTGCACGCTGTGGGCAAAGCAGAGAAATGAGTAGAGGAACATGAAGAAGGAAAAACATAAGGTGAATAAATTGATATTACCCAAGGGCAGTCTTAAAAGCCGGCATGTTTGACTGCATAGACTCGCCGGATGAAGGAGATGTATCCTGATAATTGGAGTCAGATGAATTGAGAGGTTGACGGATTAGACCCGCCAAAGGTAAAAAGGGGGATAAGTCGGAGATAACCTCAGTCCAACGCTTCCGGGTTACGTCAGGCAAGCCGGAGGAGAGCTCTGCGTCCTTGCTGGTCCAGGTCTGCCTCCAGCTTTCAAATTGCTGTTGCTTCAAAAGAAAGTCATGGTCTTGGTAAGCCAAAAGGATGTGAAAATCTTACTTTCCGGGTTACTCTTCGAATTTTCTGACGCGGTAGAGGCTCGGAGTCGAAGGAGATTATAGTTACCTCTTCTTCGACGGGTTGGCTATTTCCCGTGTCTTCCTGAAAGAGAAATCATGTCAGTGAAATGATGATAAAATAGTCAGGGAAGTTTAAAAGTTACCTATTTTTCATTGTCATCAGAGTCATCAAGTTGAAGCATCTCCGAGGTGCTTGTTTTTCTTTTCCTAGAGGTGCTGGGCTTGGCGGCTTTTTTATCGGCTTTCTTAGCAGCCCGGGCTTGTTTGGCCGCCTCATGGTCATAATGAACCTTCCAGAAGCTGTCTTTTACCTGAAAAGAAATTGTGAAAGGTTGTAAGTAAAAGCAAGGTATAAGCATAGTAAAAGGTAATAA
This sequence comes from Aegilops umbellulata, assembly GCA_032464435.1. Lineage (NCBI taxonomy): Eukaryota > Viridiplantae > Streptophyta > Magnoliopsida > Poales > Poaceae > Aegilops > Aegilops umbellulata. Next base: position 363,007,018 of record CP136054.1, on the reverse strand, counting down.
CTGGGACTTACTGCAGGGGCCGGGTTTTGTTTGCAGAAAGGTAGTAACCCGAAGGTGTTACTGGTCACTGTACCCTCCTTTAACAAAGACTGAGTGGTAGCCTCCACTACGTCATCTGGTAAATCGTCAGGGCTATGACGCTGAGGGTCATCTTTCTCGCCTGAGTAATTACACATTAATCCAGGGCGGCGGCTTAAGGGAATTATTCTCCAAGCAACCCAGACTCAGACCAGGTTAATGCCATCCAAGCCGTTCGCCAAGAGAGCTTTAATCTTCTTGATCTTGGGGGTGAGTGGCAGACGTTCAATAGCAGTCAACTTATCCGGCAGCGGGTGAGTAGATTCAAGGCGTAATGCACGGAAGCCGGGCAGTGGGTTTTCACTAGCCGGAGAAGAATCCTGACAGTAGAACCATGTCTGGTTCCAGTCCTTTGGATGACTCGGCAATTCAGCATAAGGGAACAGGCAGTCTCTCCGCCTCTGAATCGATATGCCACCAAGTTCCAGACTGGGCCCGTTGGCACGCTCATTATGCCGGTTCAGATAGAACAATTCCCTGAACAGAAGTAGGCTGGGCTCTTCTTGAAGGTAGACCTCACAGAAAACTTGGAAGTTGCAGATGTTTGACACGGAATTGGGCCCGATGTCTTGAGGTCTTAAGTCAACGAAATGCAAAACATCTCTAAAGAATTTTGAACAGGGTGGAGCGAAACCCCGACTCATATGATCTGTAAAGACTACTACCTTCCCTTCTTTGGGATGAGGTTTCTCCTCGGACGGGTCAGGAGCACGATAAGACATGACCTCCTTCTTGGGCAGATAGCCAGACTTCACAAATTCGGACAATTTGCTTTCCATGACAATGGATGGGACCCAATTACAGGTCACCGGAGGTTTGGGAGCTTTGAGTGCCATTGTGTAAATCGAATCCTACAACAAGATAAAGAAATTTTCCGGTTCAACTATAACCCGGAGGAAAGCATTATTGAGTTACTCAGAATGGCAATTTAAGAAGGGGCCTAATGACACATAGGTAGTCATGCGATGATGTTTAAATCAGTACGAGTATGAAAGGCAATTGAAGTTTTCTTAAGTCGCCAGAGGCAAGCGGTGTTAACAGCCGGTACTATTTTGAACCGGTCATATGAACTACTATGGCTGAAACAGAGTCAATAGACGCGGTTTTTGGCTAAGTGTGGAACAAACATGTTTCTCAAGTTGAAATTATTATTTTGGATCAAACGATGCTCTGGAAAGGAAAAATTTCTAGAACTAAAACAGTACAGGGAAGTTCATGTACTCGAGGAGAGCTTCCAAGACGAGGAAATGAGATCGATTTTCATACAGAATAAGCACAAAACATCCTCCACGGCAGTTCTATGTGGTTTTTACAATCTGAGCAAAGCATTAGAGGTAAGAACTAATGGAGGTTTGCGCCAGGCGGCAATGAACGTCGATGAACTCAAGGCAGTATTAATGCAGATCTGAGAAAGGGGGGAAAAGAACTCACAGATGCGGAAGAGCCGCGGAGGGTCGCCGTCGTTTTCGGATCAGAACCAGGGTGATGCAGCGGCCTGAGTTGGTGAAGACGAGGGGTCCGGCGGCGGCGGCGGCTGAGCTCGAGCTGAAGAAAGGAAAGTGCAAGGAAGAAGACGACCGAAGGAAATGAAAAAGACCTAAGTCGCATCTATTTATAAGGAGGGGCCAACCAAGACGGCGCGAGAAACGAGGAGACCAAAGCATCATTATCCAGCGGCCCCGACGCCTCGATTCTCGGGATGGTCGGTAAAGGCAAAGATCTGTTAGAGGATATGATGGAATAAAATATGAGTTTAATTGAAGATGACGTCACAAAGATTTAACCCGGAGCCTGATGATGACGTCACGGCGGGTTAAAAGTTTCCGCACAAAACAAAAGACTGAAGGCCAGTTCATAAGGTTTTTTAAGATTGACATGAACCGGTTCAAATCAATCTGGGCCTAATGTCGGGGATATCACTATTATGTAAGCCGCCCAGGAGGGGCCGGGTTACGCAAAGGGAAGCCCATCTGAAAGCCCAAGACCAAGACATGAAGATGGTGTTTCAGTAAAGGGGTTAAAGTCCCACAGGCGACTTAAGGCCCATAGTGACAAACCGCCATGATGGCATGACTTGTAACATAAGGTAGAAGTAACTAGGCACCAAGCCGGACACTATTTATGAGCCGGTCGGGACTCTGTAGGCCGCAGGGTGTCAACCCGTGTATATAAGGGGACGACCCGCCGGCGGCTGAGGAAAGAAAACAACTCATCGAGAACCAGGCATACCGTGTCTCGCTCCCTGGTCATCGAAACATCAAGCAATACCAACCCAACTAGACGTAGGCCTTCCTTCACCGCAAGGGGCTGAACTAGTATAAACCTCGCGTGTCCTTTGTCCCGATTAACCCCTTTAAGCTTCCTAGTTGCAATGGCTCCACGACTAAGTCCTTGCAAGAGGACATCTGCCGTGACAATTCCACGACACAGTATAAATTGCCTCAACCCAGAAGTGACGAGGCGTCTTGTACTCATAAAGCATAGTGCGATCCATCTCAACAAGAGTTCTGTTCTTGCGCTCCACGACTCCATTTTGCTGAGGAGTATAAGGAGCAGATAACTCATGAGTAATACCAAGTTCATCAAGATACTCATCGAGACCTGAATTCTTGAACTCAGTTCCATTATCACTTCTGATGTGCTTGATCTTCACACCAAAGTTGGTTGAAGCCCTCGAGGAAAATCGTTTGAAGACTTCCTGCACTTCATGTTTGTAAGTGACAATGTGTACCCATGTGTAAGGAGAGTAATCATCAACAATAACAAGACCATATAGAGAAGCATCATTAGTGACTGTTGAGTAATGATTAGGACCGAAGAGATCCATATGAAGCAATTCAAATGGCCGAATAGTGGTCATGATAGTCTTCGCTGGATGCTTGGCCTTGGTCATTTTTCTGGCTTCACAGGCTCCGCATAAGTGATCCTTGAGGAATTTGACATTCTCAATGCCAATGACATGCTTCTTCTTTGCAAGTGTGTGCAAATTCCTCATGCCTGCATGACCAAGTTATCGATGCCATAGCCATCCTTCTGAAGCTTTTGCAATTAGGCACACGGCTGGTTGCGGTCCTGTAGAGAAATCAACAATATACAAGTCTCCTCTCCTAAAGCCTTCGAAGACTTTGGAATTGTCAGCTTCCATAACCACAACACAACGATATTTGCCAAAGACAACAACCATATCAAGATCACAAAGCATTGTGACAGACATAAGGTTGTATCCTAAGGACTCAACAAGCATGACTTTGTCCATGTGTCGATCCTTTGTGATAGCAACCTTACCTAGACCCAATACCTGACTTTGGCCTTTGTCAGCAAAGATGATATGCTTCAGATGCAATGGTGATAAGGGAGCATCCATCAATATATTTTTGTCACCAGTCATGTGATTTGTACATCCACTATCGAGGACCCACTCAGTTGGTTTTGGTTGATCATCCTACAGATAAATTAGTGCAGCTTACGAACTCATATACTTCATCAGTGAAGAATATGTCATCAAATTCATCAGATCAATTTCATCAGGCAGTAAGACAAATAAAGCAGTATGAGGATGTGAGAAATGAAAGCTCATTTCTTCATGATTAGCTTGCGTCCTTTCAGACAAATTTCAGGTCTCCAGCAAATTCTTCAGATGTTTACGCACGTCTGGAGACCTGACCCTGCAGAAGAGATTAGTTCTTTTTCTTCACCACCCACATCTGAAGGGGTGGCAAAGAGTTCATCACTCTGCGAGCTCCATAAGAGAATGGTGGCATAGAGGCCAAACCATTTCGTTTCACATAAGAGGGGTTAGGGTAAGCATATGAATAAGCAGAGAAATTCTTCGAGGACTTGTGAACATAATGATTAGAAGAATAATGCTCATATTCATAGCCCTTGGCTCTTCCCTGTGAAACAGAGTTGTTAGCACGATGATGTTGATATGAGGACTTTGATCCTTTTGAGGAATTTGATCCACGTGATGAATTTGGTCAGTATGAGGACATGGATCCATATGAAGAATTTGATATGGGGTTCCTATTCTTCACAGGTGGTGTCATGAGGACATTCACCTGAAGACTTTCAAGGCACTTTTAGGGAACCTAGATTTTCTTCATAGGGGAACCGTTCCTGCAGTTAGTGCCAACATATCTAGCAAATACTTCACCATTCTGATTTTTGAAAAGTTTATAGTTGGAGTCAAATGACTCATAAGAAGAATGAGAAGATTCACATGAAAAGCCAGATAAATTAGATGGATCAACTGGAGGTCCCTTTGCAGCAACCCATGAGGTTTTTGGGTACTGCTCAGGCTTCCAATATGTACCATCAGCATTGAGTTTCCTCTCAAAGACAATACCCTCTTTTCTAGGGTTCCTGTTGAGGATCTGCTTTTTAAGCACATCACACAGAGTCTGATGCCCTTTGAGACTTTTGTACATGCCTATCATGTACAATTCCTTCAGCCCTGCATCGTCAGTGATACTAGCAATGTCCTCAGATGAGGAATTAGTGATAGCAGAGGCAGGTGAAGAATTTGTAACATTAGAAGCATTTGAACATTCAGGTGAAGAATTAGCAGATTCACGTTCAATGCATTTCAAGCATGGAGGAACAAATTCTTCCTGAGCAGCGCTGATTTGTTGAGCAACTAATGAATCGCGCTCCTTCTGAAGATCTTCATAACTCACTCTTAGCTTCTCAAGATCTTGCTTTCTTTGAAGAAATTCATAAGAAAGTTTCTCATGATCAGATAAGAGAGTGTTATGATGACATTGAAGGTTGTCAAACCTGGTCTGAAGTCTCTGAAGATTTTTAGTTAAGATTTTAGTGCGATCCATTTCTTCACCCAACATATCATCACTTTTGTCTAGCATGTTTTGAACCTTTTCAAAAGCCCTTTGTTGTTTTACAGCAATTTTAGCAAGTTTCGAGTAGCTGGGCTTAAGATTTTCATCAGATTCATCTTCACTAGACTCAGAGGAGGTATATTTAAGTACCTTGGCACCCTTTGCCATGAAGCAATAGGTGGGAGCATAGTCATCATTGCCTTCATCAGCCTTGTTGGTGAGGTCATTTTCTTCATAGTTGAAGATAGACTTGCTGATGAATGCAGTAGCGAGGGCTAGGCTTGCCACACCACACTCGGAGTCCTTAGATGCCTCCTCTTCCTCTTGTTCCTCAGATTCAGCTTCAGAGTCCATTTCCTTGCCAATGAATGCCCGAGCCTTCTTGGAGCTGCTCTTCTTGTGAGATGAAGACTTTGAGGATTTTGATGATGAAGATTTTGAGGATTTCTTCTTTTTCTTCGTATCATCAGAACTGTAGTCCTTGTATTTCTTCTTCTTCGATTCCTTTTCCCACTGAGGACAATCTTGAATGTAGTGTCCAGGTTTCTTGCACTTGTGACAAAGCCTCTTCTTGTAGTCACTAGATGAGGAATCACTGCTCCTTGAGGGTTTTCCAAAACGACCATGTCTTGAGAACTTCTGGAATTTCTTCACAAGCAGTGCTAGCTCATGACTCAATTCTTCAGGGTCACCAAGGCTGCTACCAGAGTCTTCATCTTCGGACTCAGATATTGCCTTGGCCTTCAGTGCACGTGATCTGCCATAGCTCGAACCATATGGATCTCTCTTTTCAGCAAGCTGGAACTCATGAGTATTTAGCCTCTCGAGGATATCAGTGGGATCAAGTGACTTGTAATCAGCACGCTCTTGTATCATCAATGCCAGAGTATCAAATGAGGAATCAAGCGATCTTAGCAATTTCTTCACCACCTCATGGTCGGTGATGTAAGTGGCACCAAGTGCTTGAAGCTCATTTGAGATGTCAGTGAGGCGATCGAAGGTTTGCTGAACATTTTCATTGTCGAGTCTTTTGAAGTGGTTGAAGAGATTGCGAAGAACATCAACTCGAGAGTCACGCTGAGTTGAAACTCCTTCATTTACTTTGGACAGCCTATCCCAGATAAGCTTAGTAGTCTCCAAAGCACTCACTCTTCCATACTGTCCTTTGCTCAGATGGCCACATATGATATTCTTCGCTTGAGAGTCGAGTTGCTTGAATCTCTTCATGTCGGTAGCGTTCAGTGAGGGTGAGATAGAAGGAACACCATTTTCCACAACATACCAGAGATTGTTATCAATTGCCTCAAGATGCATTCACATCTTATTCTTCCGTAGGGGTAGTCCGTCCCGTCGAAGGTTGGACACCCAGCAGAGACCTTGATCATACCTGCGGTCGACATAACTAAAACTCCAAACGGTTTAACCAAAATCACACAGAACAAGGGAGTACCTTGCTTTGATACCAATTGAAAGTGCGTTATATCGACTAGAGGGGGGTGAATAGGCGATTTTTATGAACTCTTCACTGAGGAATTTGCTAGTGAGGAAATTCCTTAGCGAAGAACTACTTGCAGCGGAATAAGTACTCAGAAGTAAACATAACAGAAGACAAGCATAGTCGTCGTGATGAAATGAAGACAAGCACAGAGTACAGAAAGCGTAATCATTGGATAACACAGGATGAAGACAAACAGACTGAAGAAATTGAACTGAGGAAATTGAGAAAGTCTTGAGTCAAAGTCTTCAAACATAGATATGAACAATTACACAACACAGTAATGAGGAAATGAAAGTGTTGAGTAAATAGAACCAGTAAGCTTGGTGAAGACAATGATTTGGTAGACCAGTTCCAACTGTTGTCTCAGTTGTACATCTGGTTGGAGCGGCTGAGTATTTAAACTCGAGGACACCTAGTCCTGGACACACAGTCCTCACCGTATTCTCCTTGAGCTAAGGACACACAGTCCTCGCCCAATCACTCGTGGTAAGTCTTCAGGTGACTTCCGAACATTCACAAACTCGGTCACTCGGCGATCCACAATTCCTCTTGGATGCTCTAGACCATGATGCCTAACCGTCTGGAAGAAGCACAATCTTCAAAGGTAACAAGCATCGGATCCACGCAGGATCAATCTCTTCAGTGATGTTCAATCACTTTGGGTTTGTAGGTGTTTGGGTTTGGGTTTTCCTCACTTGATGATTTTAGCTCAAAGTCCTCGGAGGATGGGATGCTCTCAAATGACAAGTGTCAGTTTCTCTCGGAGCATCCAACCAGCTAGTGGTTGTAGGGGGCGGCTATTTATAGCCTAGGGAGCAGCCCGACATGATAAGACATAAATGCCCTTCAATGATATGACCGTTAGGTGGACAAGATATTTTGGGACAGTTGGCGCGCAGCACAACAACGGTCAGAAATTTGAGGTTCAAATTCCTCAGGGCTATCATGTTCCTCACTGTGTAGGCAATTCGCACTGGCGAATTCCTAACTCCTCAGTCAGAACAAATTCCTCAGAGACTAGAAGAACTTCGTCTCTGTCACTGAAGAAATTGACTTAACTGTATGAAATTTCCAATGTCTTCACTCGAAGGGATTGGTAGGTGTAGGATTTTGAGTTGAGCATCACATGGAAATTTTTCCTTAGTATTTCCTTGACCCCCTTTAACAGTACGGTGTTTCCTATGACTCAAGAAAGAGAAAAAGAAACTATGAAAACAAATGTCTTCATGCTTCATATTCCTCGAATGAATACCAAGTCTTCAAGGTCACACCAATTTCTTCACTTTCAAAGTCTTCAGAAAGTCTTCAGAATACCAAAGTCTTCAGTCGAAGAACTTCATTTTTAGGGGTCGACTTTCTCTGTAAATATCAAACTCCTCATAGACTTATAGACCTGTGTACACTCACAAACGCATTAGTCCCTTAACCTATAAGTCTTCAATACACCAAAATCACTAAGGGGCACTAGATGCACTTACAGCTACTAACTCAATATCCAACAAAGGGTCACAACAATTCAGCAAGGATACATGAGGGTTCAGCAAAGGTACACAAGTAACAAGGTACATTTCAGACTCAACAGTGCATATATTTAGAGAACAGGAACAAGAGAAGATAGAGATTCAGAGCCTATGGGTCTTGATGATCTTCAATTCAAAGCTGAAGGTGTTGCAGGCGAAGAAGAGTAATAGCAGGACCACGTTGGAGATGATCTGTAGCAGGAGAGGTTTCCGCGTGGTCGTTGAGGAAGAGTAGCATAGAAGTTTCCTTGGGAAGAACCAGAGCAGAGCACCACCAGGAGTCCGACGTGGAGCACCAGAAGGCCCGACGCCCCTGGCCTCTAGTCGATCCTCTCCCTCTCCGCAGTGAGGAGGAGGGAAGGAGTGGCAGAGGTCGTCTGTCAGGGAGGAGGGCCTTGTGCTGGATCGGCAGCCGTTTCTTGAGATTGGTGACGACGAACTGTAGCAGGTTGACGTTGTTGTTGGAGAGTAGCAGCAACAGTCGATCTTGAGGTTGGAGACGAGAAAGTGCAGCAGGTTGGCATCGTCGTTGGAGAGTAGCAGCGACAGTCGATCTTGAGGTTGGAGACGAGAAAGTGCAGCAGGTCGGCGTTGTCGTTGGAGAGGAGCGGTGGACCACCGATCAGTTCGGGGCAGCTTCGTGGTGGATCGGGCGCCACCGCCAGTCTCCTGGCACCCTCTTCTCCCTCCCTCTCTCCTTCGATCTGGTTCTTCTGCTGGTTCCCCTCGATCCCCTTGTTTGATCTAGTGGTAGGTGAGTCGCCTTGAGGGCAGCGTGGAGGAGGGGAGAAAAAGGCAGTCGGCCCTGGTGGTTTTCTTTTCTTCGACCCCATCTACTCCTTTGCTCTATCGTGGCCTCGCGCGTGGGATCAGACATGCATCTCGCTGGTCGCGCCAGACCAGCCCCTTCTCACGCGCACAAGCAGACATCTGCTCTTCTCTGTCTGACTAGGTGCGTAAGTCCCTGGTTCTTATCAGCTCGCCCCTTCTAGTTCTATCTTTTCGCACAAGATGATCCCCAGCTTGAAGGTTGTAAACACTTTCGATGAAGTTTGGGTGCCTAAACGGACCAGTCCTGCAAGATATGAATAAGTGTTGTAAAAATATCATAATAGGAGTATTTCTATAAGAATGAATACTTTATAAGTAGAAACTGTGGTCATAGGTTTGATTTTTTTATGCAAAAAGGCTTGAAATACAGTATGAATGAATGTGCTATCAACGTTTATAGATACCATCAAGGTCTGGCAGAGAGAGTGGTTTTATATCACAGAATCACGCGACACAACTTGGGCGGCGGCCCCGGAGCTAAGATCTGGACCACCCATGACACTGACGTCGTGGACCAAGAAGAGCCCTGGCTGGGGGCCCTTAGCTGGTGTCAAGCTAACTGGCATAATCCAGGTGATGCTCAATCGCCACCCCCTCCCTTGCCAACCGCGGGACACCCCGATGTGGGAATACAAGTTCGGAGACCCCACCACCATGTGTCACTTCTTCGACGCTACTTATGACAAGCTGTGGTGGGCGTTATTCAAACCTCAGTTAGAGGACTGTCCAGGAGAGGACGAGGAGGACGCCGGCCTTGACGCTGAAAACCCTCCTAAAAAGGTAACAATGCTCTCATCCACTCCAAAGCCAGACATTATTATTATAGTAGATTGACTCTTTGCTCCCTTATTGACACAGGGTTGGCTCAAGAAGGCCGAAAAGATGAATAGGTTGGCCCCGCTGCCCGAAGACCATGGGTCATCTCAAGTAGAAGAGATGGTAGGCGTGGTGCCCTATATGGCGCCCAAAAAAGGATAAAAATAAAAGGAAGAACCCCGCGAGGGAGGCCCGGGACGGCCTCCGCTCGCAAATCTCTTTGGACGTCAAGTCCCGGGACACCCACGCCCTCTCAATACATGAGGGGCAACATGACGAAGAGGGGGAAGAGGAGAGTGACTCCCCCCACACTAGGAAAGAGCGGCCTCCGCCGAGGCCGAAGAAGGGAAAGCTAGTCATTCCTGATGAGAGTTCGGACTCTGATACGGAATCTGTAGCCTCCGCGAAGGTCCCGGAGAAGGCTCACAGAGTCAAGCCCCATGCTGAAAGGTGAGAATCTGAATATTATCTGGGCATTGGTTCTACTGACCCTATACTAACTCGCATGTGTGCAATTATGCTGTAGCCCGCTGCACGACCTTCCTAATGACGAGATATCGGAAGGCGCCTCTCCACCAACCGATCTGGCAGATAGCAGGGGCAACTCACATTCTGTGCCTCCTCCGGTCATCGGAGAGACTGAGGAGGTGTTGTCTCAAGGGGCCCTTCCCGTGGCGAACACGGGAGGTGATGTCAATGTTGACATGGCTGACGCTGGCATTTCGGTCGCCGACAGACAGGAGAAGGGGCTCGGGTGAACCGAGCCTTCCCAGAAGGCAGTCCCAGAGCCTCCGAGGCCTACCGAAGCGCCACAACCACCTTTAGGGGGAGCATGGAGCAGGCCATGAACGGTTCCTCAATAATAGCCGAGCATCGCACCTGATGGGCGGGGTTTTACAAAACATTCGGTCCGTTAATAGCGGATTGAAACAATCCTTTGACGGCCTCCAGACATGCTTTGAGGTAAGCGAAGTACTGTTCTTTCCTTCATAAAAGTATTTTTATAGTGAGGATATTGATAATCCTTATGTATAGAAGCCCCCGAGACTCTGGCAGGTTTCGATAACAAACCTGGCTGAGGATCCAGATCACCCAAATGATAGGCTAATCGAGGTGCTTGTGAATGCAGGTTTCAGCGTTAGTAGCGATAGTCAATGCCGCCGAACTTATTGAGATGAATCGGAAGCTAAAGAATTCTGATGAAGAACTTGACCTCATCAACAAACGGTTAGACGAAGCACAATGTTAGTATGCGGTTTCATTAGGGTTCTTTTGTTAAACAATTTGTCTAGAATTGTCCCTAAGCGAGAGACTGTCGTGCAGCTGCCGTCGCGGGGGTTGAAGGCCTCAGGGCTGAACTACTACGTGCCAGAAAGGAAATAGGTGATCAGAAGGCGGTGGTTGAACAGGCGGCTGCCAATCTTGCGTTGATGAAGACCGAACGCGAGAAGCATGAGCCCAGGGTGGCCGAAGTCCAACAAGAGCTCAAGGGTGCCATCACGAATTGTGAGGACCTTGAGAAAAAGAACAAGGCATACGCCACCGTGGTGGCGAACACGAAGAATAAGATTGAAGAGGCACGGTCGGAGATGCAGAGGGCTCGGGAGGAACTCCGACAAGTGAAGAAAATTGCCAACGGTAAGTAGTATTTACTACAGAGCATATTTGGCAGCCAAAGATTCAAATTCCTCACCCGGGTCTGGCATTCCGCGGACGCCATTGTGGATCTCCCAAAGAGCATGGCCGATGCTACCAGGTACTATGCTGCCCGGGAAGGTGAAGCTATTCTAGGCGCAATTCCAGGCGCCTGAGCATCCCCCGTCCTTATGAATCAAACGAAGTCGTTTATGGAGATGCACCGAATGGTGGAACCAGCCATGAGGGGTCTCTTTCTTTGACTATGGCCTTCCGAGCCCCTGACTAGCAGCTACTTTGGTCTAGTGGCGAGGTTGTGTGACGCGTCTGCCTGGATTGATGCTGTCTGGCATTTGCAAAGACGATGGTTCATTGGCCGAAAATCAAGCCCGTCAACATGGCCGCTGGTCCCCCGCCAGCCAGGAAGGAGCATAGGCGCCCAAAGCAGTATTTTGCCGCCATAATGGACGGTGCTCGGGCCATGGAGGCGCAATGTTCCAAGGATGTACTCCTGGAGTGATGACGTTGTTGATGTGTGAACTTGCTATGAAACCTTTATGCTTTGTGAGAGAATTGTATTTTGTATGGTTTATCATACTTGTGTATACTTGAAGTTCAATTTTGACTCCTGTGCGGCCGTTTTTATACTGAAAGTAACCAGTCGTCGGCTTCAGCCCCCATGTAAATTCTACGAAGGGTGTTCAATTCTCTGTGTTGTAACCCTTAGCCGACGTCTCGGTGCCCGGAGGCAGTGGTGCAGGAGTGGAACAAGGCAATCGGACTATGCGGCTTTATTACCTTCACTTAGCCATAGGAAATTGACTGTGGGGGCTGGTCAGCCCCCGGTGTGGTGAGGTGTTAGGCAAACCTTCGGGCGAACACTGCTCACTTGATTTGTTCAAAGACGAATCCTTCGTAGTACACGGTACAATTGCTAACGATTTTATGTTTGAAGACTAGTCACCGGATGCCCGACCAGTTCTCGCCTATTATGACAGTCAATTTTCGGCTTTCTCCACTGAGCTGCTTAACCGAACTAGGCAGAAGTACAATGTTCTTGCTACCTCTTGAGCACTGCGTTGGATTTCCTTGAAGAGGAAAGGATGATGCAGCAAAGTAGCGTAAGTATTTCCCTCAGTTTTTGAGAACCAAGGTATCAATCCAGTAGGAGGCTACGCGCGAGTCCCTCGTACCTGCACAAAGCAAATAACTCCTCGCAACCAACGCGATAAGGGGTTGTCAATCCCTTCACGGTCACTTACGAGAGTGAGATCTGATAGATATGATAGGATAATATTTTTGGTATTTTTGTGATAAAGATGCAAAGTAAAATAAAAGTAAAGTAAAAAGCAAAGATAATAAACAAGTGTAGGAAGATTAATATGATGAAGATTGACCCGGGAGCCATAGGTTTCACTAGTGGCTTCTCTCTAGAGCATACGTATTTTACGGTGGGTGAACGAACTACTGTTGAGCAATTGACAGAATTGAGCATAGTTATGAGAATATCTAGGTATGATCATGTATATAGGCATCACGTCTGAGACAAGTAGACCGACTCCTGCCTGCATCTACTACTATTACTCCACTCATCGACTGCTATCCAGCATGCATCTAGAGTATTAAGTTCAAGAAAACAGAGTAACGCATTAAGCAAGATGACATGATGTAGAGGGATAAATTCATGCAATATGATAAAAACCCCATCTTGTTATCCTCGATGGCAACAATACAATACGTGCCTTGCTGCCCCTACTGTCACTGGGAAAGGACACCGCAAGATTGAACCCAAAGCTAAGCACTTCTCCCATTGCAAGAAAGATCAATCTAGTAGGCCAAACCAAACTGATAATTCGAAGAGACTTGCAAAGATAACCAATCATACACAAAGGAATTCAGAGAAGATTCAAATATTGTTCATAGATAATCTTGATCATAAACCCACAATTCATCGGTCTCAACAAACACACCGCAAAAAGAAGATTACATCGAATAGATCTCCACAAGAGAGGGGGAGAACATTGTATTGAGATCCAAAAAGAGAGAAGAAGCCATCTAGCTAATAACTATGGACCCGAAGGTCTGAGGTAAACTACTCACACTTCATTGGAGAGGCTATGATGATGATGTAGAAGCCCTCCGTGATGGATGCCCCCTCCGGCAGAGCTCTGGAACAAGCCCCAAGATGGGATCTCATGGGGTACAGAAGGTTGCGACGGTGGAATTAGGTTTTTCGCTCCGTATCTGATCGTTTGGGGGTACATAGGTATATATAGGAGGAAGGAGTACGTCGGTGGAGCAACGTGGGTCCCATGAGGGTGGAGGGCGCGCCCTGGGGGGCGCCTCCTACCTCGTGGCCTCCTCTTTTCTTTTTTGACGTAGGGTCCAAGTCTGTCGGATCATAATCTTCCTAAAAATCACGTTCCCGAAGGTTTCATTCCGTTTGGACTCCGTCTGATATTCTTTTTTTGCAAAACTCTGAAATAGGCAAAAAACAGCAATTCTGGGTTGGGCCTCCTGTTAATAGGTTAGTCCCAAAAATAATATAAAAGTGGAAAATAAAGCCCAATATTGTCCAAAACAGTAGATAATATAGCATGGAGCAATAAAAAATTATAGATACGTTGGAGACGTATCAGGCATCCCCAAGCTTAATTCCTGCTCGTCCTCGAGTAGGTAAATGATAAAAAAGATAATTTTTGATGCGGAGTGCTACTTGGCATAATTTCAATGTAATTCTTCTTAATTGTGGTATGAACATTCAGATCCGAAAGATTCAAGACAAAAGTTTAATATTGACATAAAAATAATAATACTTCAAGCATACTAACAAAGCAATCATGTCTTCTCAAAATAACATGGCCAAAGAAAGTTATCCCTACAAAATCATATAGTCTAGCTATGCTCTATCTTCACCGCACAAAGTATTCAAATCATGCACAACCCCGATGACAAGCCAAGCAATTGTTTCATACTTTTGACATTCTCAAACTTTTTCAATCTTCACGCAATACATGAGCGTGAGCCATGGATATAGCACTATATGTGGAATAGAATGGTGGTTGTGGAGAAGACAAAAAGGGGAAGATATTCTCACATCAACTAGGCATATCAACGGGCTATGGAGATGCCCATCAATAGATATCAATGTGAGTGAGTAGGGATTGCCATGCAATGGATGCACTAGATCTATTAGTATGTGAAAGCTCAACAAAAGAAACTAAGTGGGTGTGCATCCAACTCACTTGCTAATGAAGACCTAGGGCATTTTGAGGAAGCCCATCATTGGAATATACAAGCGAAGTTCTATAATGAAAAATTCCCACTAGTATATGAAAGTGACAAAATGAGAGACTCTCTATCATGAAGATCATGGTGCTACTTTGAAGCACAAGTGTGGTAAAAGGATAGTAACATTGTCCCTTCTCTCTTTTTCTCTCATTTTTTTATTTGGGCCTTTTCTTTTCTTATGGCCTCTTTTTTTTCGTCTGGAGCCTCATCCCGACTTGTGGGGGAATCATAGTCTCCATCATCCTTTTCCTCACTTGGGACAATGCTCTAATAATGATGATCATCACACTTTTATTTTCTTACAACTCAACAATTACAACTCGATACTTAGAACAAAATATGACTCTATATGAATGCCTCCGGCGGTGTACCAGGATATGCAATGAATCAAGAGTGACATGTATGAGAGAATTATGAATAGTGGCTTTGCCACAAATACGATGTCAACTGCATGATCATGCTAAGCAATATGAAAATGATGGAGTGTGTCATAATAAACAGAACGGTGGAAAGTTGCATGGCAATATATCTCGGAATGGCTATGGAAATGCCATGATAGGTAGGTATGGTGTCTGTTTTGAGGGAGGTATATGGTGGGTGTATGATACCGGCGAAAAAGTCCGTGGTATTAGAGAGGCTAGCAATGGTGGGAGGAAGAAAAGTGCATATAATCCATGGACTCAACATTAGTCATGAAGAACTCATATACTTATTGAAAAAATCTACAAGTTATCAAAGCAAAGTATTACGCGCATGCTCCTAGTGGGTTTGATTGGTAGGAAAAGACCATCGCTCGTCCCCGACTGCCACTCATAAGGAAGACAATCAATGAATAAATCATGCTCCGACTTCATCACATAACGGTTCACCATACGTGCATGCTACGGGAATCGCAAACTTTAACACAAGTATTTCTCAAATTCACAACTACGTACTCAACTAGCATGACTCTAATATCACCATCTTCATATCTCAAAACAATTATCAAGCATCAAACTTTTCTTAGTATTCAACGCACTCAAAAGAAAGTTTTACAAATCTTGAATACCAAGCATATTAAGATCATTTAAGCAAATTACCATGCTATTTGAGACTCTAAAAATAATCTAAGTGAAGCATTAGAGATCAATAGTTTCTATAAAACAAATCCACCACCGTGCTCTAAAAGATATAAGTGAAGCACTAGAGCAAAACTATATAGCTCAAAAGGTATAAGTGAAGCACATAGAGTATTCTAACAAATTCCAAATCATGTATGGCTCTCTCAAAAGGTGTGTACAGCAAGGATGATTGTGGCTAACTAAAAAGCAAAGACTCAAATCATACAATACGCTCCAAGCAAAACACATATCATGTGGTGAATAAAAATATAGCTCCAAGTAAAGTTACCGATGGAAGTAGACAAAAGAGGGGATGCCTTCCGGGGCATCCCCAAGCTTTGACTTTTTGGTATCCTTAGATTATCTTGGGGGTGCCATGGGCATCCCCAAGCTTAGGCTGTTGCCACTCCTTGTTCCATAATCCATCAAAAGATTTCACGAAAAACTTGAAAACTTCACAACACAAAACTCAACAGAAATCTCGTGAGCTCCGTTAGCGAAAGAAAACAAAAGACCACTTCAAGGTACTGTAATGAACTCATTATTTATTAATATTGGGGTTAAACCTACTGTATTCCAACTTCTCTATGGTTTATAAACTATTTTACTAGCCATAGATTCATCAAAATAAGCAAACAACACACGAAAAACAGAATCTGTCAAAAACAGAACAGCCTGTAGTAATCTGTAACTAACGCAAACTTCTGGAACTCCAAAAAATCAGACAAAATAGGAAGACTTAGTCAATTTGTTTATTGATCATCAGCAATTGGAATCACTTTTTATCATGTTCTGGTGATTTTTAACAATTGTTTTCTTGAACATAAAGTTTCTGGAAATTACAGCAAGATCAAATAACTATCATCGAAGAAGATCCTATAGGTTTAACTTGGCACAAAAACTAATTAAAATATAAAAACACATCTAACCAGAGGCTAGATCAAAGATTTATTCCTAAACAGAAGCAAAAGAAAAAAAACTAAAAATAAAATTGGGTTGCCTCCCAACAAGCGTTATTGTTTAACGCCCCTAGCTAGGCATAATAGCAAGGATAGATCTAGGTATTGCCATCTTTGGTAGGCAATCCATAAGTGGCTCTCATGATAGATTCATATGATATTTTTATTGTATTCCTAGGGAAGTGTTCCATGCCTTTCTTTAATGGAAATTGGAATCTAATATTCCCTTCCTTCATATCAATAATTGCACCAACTGTTCTAAGGAAAGGTCTACCAAGAATAATAGGACATGAATTATTGCAATCTATATCAAGAATGATTAAATCTATGGGCACATAATTCCTATTTGCAACAATAAGAACATCATTAATTATTCCCATAGGTTTCTTAATAGTGGAATCCGCAAGGTGCAAGTTTAGAGAGCAATCATCAAAATCACGGAAATCTAGCAAATCGCACAAAGTTTTGGGAATAGTGGAAACACTAGCACCCAAATCACACAAAGCATAGAACTCATGATCCTTAGTATTAATTTTAATAGTAGGTTCCCACTCATCATAAAGTTTTATAGGGATAGAAACTTTCAACTCAAGTTTTTCTTCATAAGATTGCATCAAGGCATCAACGATATATTTGGTAAAGGCTTTATTTTGACTATAAGCATGAGAAGAATTTAGCACGGATTGCAACAAGGAAATACAATCAATAAAATAGAAATTTTCATAATTAAATTCCTTGAAATCCAAAATAGTGGGTTTAGCAACATCTAGGGTTTTGATTTCTTCAATCCCACTTTTATCAATTTTAGCATCAAGATCTAAAAACTCTGAATTTTTGGAACGCCTTCTAGGTAAAGGTGGATCATATTCAGTCCCATCATTATCAAGATTCATATTGCAAAACAAGGATTTAATAGGGGACACATCAATAACTCTTAGATCTTCATCTTTATTTTCATAGGAAATAGAAGAACACGCTTTAATAAAGGCATCTTTCGTAGCACGCATCCTAGCGGTTCTTTCTTTGCACTCATCAATGGAAATTCTCATGGCTTTGAGAGTCAAATTGATATCATGGTTAGGAGGGATAGATATAAGCTTTAAATAATCAACATCAAGAGAAATTCTATCAATGTTCCTAGCCAATTCATCAACTTTAAGAAATTTCTCTTCAAGCAAAGCATTGAAATTCTTTTGCGAATTCATAAACTCTTTAACACTAGTCTCAAATTTAGAAGGTATCTTATTAAAATTTCCATAAGAATTGTTGTAGGAATTCCCATAATTATTAGAAGGGTTACTAGGATAAGGCCTAGGATTAAAGTTCCCTCTATACGGGTTGTTACCAAAATTATTCCTACCAACAAAATTCACATCCATAGATTCATTATTATTCTCAATCAAGGTAGACAAAGGAATATCATTAGGATCAGAAGAAACACTCTTAGTAGCAAATAATTTCATAAGTTCATCCATCTTTCCACTCAAAACATTAATTTCTTCTATCGCATGCACTTTTTTATTAGTAGATCTTTCAGTGTGCCATTGAGAATAATTAACCATAATATTATCTAGGAGTTTCTCCTAAAGTGATTTCCATAAAAGTGCCTTCCGCGGCCGAATCTAAAAGATTTCTAGAAGCAAAATTCAATCAGGCATAAATTTTTTTGTATAATCATCCACAAATTTAAGCCATGAGTACGGCAATTATGTATCATTAATTTCATCCTCTCCCAAGCTTGTGCAACATGTTCATGATCAAGTTGCTTAAAATTCATAATATCGTTTCTAAGAGAGATGATCTTAGCAGGAGGAAAATACTTAAGAGATAAAAGCATCTTTGCACTTGTTCCAAGAACCAATACTATTTTTAGGCAAAGATGAAAACCAAGCTTTAGCACGATCTCTAAGCGAAAAAGGAAATAGCTTCAATTTAACAATATCATTATCAACATCTTTCTGCTTTTGCATATCACACAAATCCACGAAGCTATTTAGATTAGTAGTGGCATCTTCACTAGGAAGGCCGGCGAATTGATCTTTCATGACAAGATTCAACAAAGCAGTATTGATTTCACAAGATTCAGTATTGGTAAGAGGAGCAACTGGAGTGCTAAGGAAATCATTATTGTTGGTATTGGTAAAGTCACATAATTTGGTATTATCTTGAGCCATCGTGACAAACAAGCAATCCAACACACGAGCAAACAAAAGAGAAGCGAAAAAGAGGCGAACGGAAAAGAGAGGGCGAATAAAACGGCAAGGGTGAAGTGGGGGAGAGGAAAACGAGAGGCAAATGGCAAATAATGTAATGCGGGAGATAAGGGGTTGTGATGGGTACTTGGTATGTTCACTTTTGCGTAGACCTCCCCGGCAACGGCACCAGAAATTCTTCTTGCTACCTCTTGAGCACTGCGTTGGATTTCCTTGAAGAGGAAAGGATGATGCAGCAAAGTAGCGTAAGTATTTCCCTCAGTTTTTGAGAACCAAGGTATCAATCCAGTAGGAGGCTACGCGCGAGTCTCTCATACCTGCACAAAGCAAATAACTCCTCGCAACAAACGCGATAAGGGGTTATCAATCCCTTGACGGTCACTTACGAGAGTGAGATCTGATAGATATGATAGGATAATATTTTTGGTATTTTTGTGATAAAGATGCAAAGTAAAATAAAAGCAAAGTAAAAAAGCAAAGATAATAAACAAGTGTAGGAAGATTAATATGATGAAGATCGACCCGGGGGCCATAGGTTTCACTAGTGGCTTCTCTCTAGAGCATAAGTATTTTACGGTGGGTGAACGAACTACTGTTGAGCAATTGACAGAATTGAGCATAGTTATGGGAATATCTAGGTATGATCATGTATATAGGCATCACGTCTGAGACAAGTAGACCGACTCCTGCCTGCATCTACTACTATTACTCCACTCATCGACTGCTATCCAGCATGCATCTAGAGTATTAAGTTCAAGAAAACAGAGTAACGCATTAAGCAAGATGACATGATGTAGAGGGATAAATTCATGCAATATGATAAAAACCCCATCTTGTTATCCTCGATGGCAACAATACAATACGTGCCTTGCTGCCCCTACTGTCACTGGGAAAGGACACCGCAAGATTGAACCCAAAGCTAAGCACTTCTCCCATTGCAAGAAAGATCAATCTAGTAGGCCAAACCAAACTGATAATTCAAAGAGACTTGCAAAGATAACCAATCATACACAAAGGAATTCAGAGAAGATTCAAATATTGTTCATAGATAATCTTGATCATAAACCCACAATTCATCGGTCTCAACAAACACACCGCAAAAAGAAGATTACATCGAATAGATCTCCACAAGAGAGGGGGAGAACATTGTATTGAGATCCAAAAAGAAAGAAGAAGCCATCTAGCTAATAACTATGGACCCGAAGGTCTGAGGTAAACTACTCACACTTCATCGGAGAGGCTATGATGATGATGTAGAAGGCCTCCGTGATGGATGCCCCCTCCGGCAGAGCTCCGAAACAGGCCCCAAGATGGGATCTCGTGGGTACAGAAGGTTGCGGCGGTGGAATTCGGTTTTTGGCTCCGTATCTGATTGTTTGGGGGTACGTAGGTATATATAGGAGGAAGGAGTACGTCGGTGGTGCAACATGGGGCCCATGAGGGTGGAGGGCGCGCCTTGGGGGGTGGGCGCGCCCCCTACCTCATGGCCTCCTCTTTTCTTTCTTGACGTAGGGTCCAAGTCTCCCAGATCATAATCTTCCTAAAAATCACGTTCCCGAAGGTTTCATTCCGTTTGGACTCCGTTTGATATTCTTTTTCTACGAAACTCTGAAATAGGCCAAAAACATCAATTCTGGGTCGGGCCTCCGGTTAATAGGTTAGTCCCAAAAATAATATAAAAGTGGAAAATAAAGCCCAATATTGTCCAAAATAGTAGATAATATAGCATGGAGCAATCAAAAATTATAGATACGTTGGAGACGTATCAAATCACAGTGGTTCTCCCTTTACCTTCCTAGCTGAACATGCGGAACGTAGGAAGGTAAGGACAGGAGCGGGGCAACCCAACTATTGACCCAAGACATAATTCAGAACCGGTACATATAACGTGATATCCGAGATGCCAAACACAGGAAAAAAAGGTGTCGGTCTTTAATGTATAGGGCAAGCATCTAGGCCAAGCCCCCGGTCGAATAACCGGTGTATAAATGAAATCCGAAGAGCATAATACTTGACTGAGGCAAATTCGAAGAAACGAACATGAATAATCAGGGAAAAAGTACCGCACAAGCGACTATAGAAGAACCGCAAAAGGTTTGCTTTATTTCCAATAAGCCCATGACATCTAACCATACACTTCGAAACGTCGAACGTCTTCGGAAAAAGAAAAAAAGATAAATCTACAGATGAAAGGTTTACACAGGGCCTTAATGTGTGGGTTAACGCCTGGACTGTGCCCTAATACACGTCTGCGCCTTTGCTTCAACTAAGAGAGACAACTTTGTTGAGTGGTTGCCTGATGACGGGTCCTTGATGGGGAGTCATTGAGAGGTTGCCATGTTGGTGGGGCCTGATGCCGCATAGGTCCTAGATGGCACCTGGTTGTCACCTGAAGACGCATTGAGCCATGATACGGTCGAACCGACCTCCTAGTGACTAAGTGCTACCTCTTGAGCTTGCGTTGGTTTTTCCCTTGAAGAGGAAAGGGTGATGGAGCAAAGTAGAGTAAGTATTTCCCTCAGCTTTTGGGAACCAAGGTATCAATCCAGTAGGAGACAACGTGCAAGCCACTGTATACCTGCACAAACAAACACCAACTTGCACCCAACGCGATAAAGGGGTTGTCAATCCCTTCACGGTTATTTGCATGTGAGATCTGATAGAGATGGATAAACGGTAAAGTAATGTTTTTGGTATTTTTGGTTTATGGAACAGAAAGTAAAAGATTGCAAAGAAAGTAAATAGAAAACTAAAAGTATAGATCGGAAACTTATATGATGGAAAATAGACCCAGGGGCCATAGGTTTAACTAGAGGCTTCTCTCAAGATAGAAATTATTATGGTGGGTGAACAAATTACTGCCGAGCAATTGATATAAAAGCACAAAATTATGACGATATCTAAGGCAATGATCATGAACATAGGCATCATGTCCATGTCAAGTAGACCAAAACGATTCTGCATCTACTACTATTACTCCACACATCGACCGCTATCCAGCATGCATCTAGAGTACTAAGTTCATAAAGAACGGAGTAACGCCTTAAGTAAGATGACATGATGTATAGGAATTAACTCAAGCAATATGATGAAAACCCCATCTTTTTATCCTCGGTGGCAACAATACAATACGTGTCGGTTCCCCTTCTATCACTAGGATCGAGCACCCCAAGATTGAACCCAAAGCTAAGCACTTCTCCCATTGCAAGAAAAACCAATCTAGTTGGCCAAACCAAATCGATAGTTCAAAGAGACTTGCAAAGATATGAAATCATGCAGATAAGAATTCAGAGAAGATTCAAATAATATTCATAGATAAGCTGATCATAAATCCACAATTCATCGGATCTCGGCAAACACACTGCAAAAGAGTATTACATCGAATAGATATCCGAGAACACCGAGGAGAACTTTGTATTGAGAATCAAAGAGAGAGAAGAAGCCATCTAGCTACTAGCTATGGACCCGTAGGTCTGTGGTAAACTACTCACGCTTCATCGAAGAGGCTATGGTGTTGATGTAGAAGCCCTCCGTGATTGAATCCCCCTCCGGCAGGATGCCGGAAAAGGCCCCAAGATGGGATCTCACGGGTACAGAAGGTTGCGGCGGTGAAAAAGTGGTTTCGTGGCTCCCCTAGGAGTTTTTGGGGTATATGAGAATATGTAGGAGGAAGATCTAGGTCGGGGGGGTCACTGAGGGGCCCACAAGGTCGGGGGGCACGCCCTACCCCCTGGGCGCGCCCTCCACATTTGTGTCCGCCTCGTGGCTCTTCTGACTTGCACTCCAAGTCTCCTGGGTGTCTTCTGGTCCAAGAAAAATCATCGCGAAAGTTTTATTTCGTTTGGACTCCGTTTGGTATTCCTTTTCTGCGAAACTCTAAAACAAGGAAAAAAACAAGAACTCGCACTAGGCTCTAGGTTAATAGGTTAGTCCCAAAAATCATATAAAATAGCATATTAATGCATATAAAACATCCAAAACATATAATATAATAGCATGGAACAATAAAAAAATTATAGATACATTGGAGACGTATTAAGCATCCCCAAGCTTAATTGTTGCTCGTCCTCGAGTAGGTAAATGATAAAAACAGAATTTTTGATGTGGAATGCTACCTAATATATTTATCCATGTAATTCTCTTTATTGTGGTATGAATGTTCAGATCCGTATGATTCAAAACAAAAGTTTAATATTGACATAAAACCAATAATACTTCAAGCATACTAACAAAATAATTATGTCTTCTCAAAATAACATGGCCAAAGAAAGCTTATCCCTACAAAATCATATAGTCTGGCTATGCTCCATCTTCATCACACAAAACATTCAAATCATGCACAACCCCGATGACAAGCCAAGCAATTCTTTCATACTTTTGATGTTCTCAAACCTTTTCAACTTTCACACTGAAAGATCGTGGATATCGCCTAGAGGGGGGTGAATAGGCGCTTTAAAATAGTTATGGTTTAGGCTTGAACAAATGCGGAAAACACCTAGCGCTTAATTTGCCAAGCACCAAACCTACAACAACTAGGCTCACCTATGTGCACCAACAACTTATGCTGAGCAAGATAAACTACTAGGTGAAAGAAAGATATATGACAAGAAACAATATGGCTATCACAAAGTAAAGTGCATAAGTAAAGAGCTCGGGTAAGAGATAACCGAGGCACGCGGAGACGACGATGTATCCCGAAGTTCACACCCTTACGGATGCTAATCTCTATTTGGAGCGGTGTGGAGGCACAATGCTCCCCAAGAAGCCACTAGGGCCATCGTAATCTCCTCATGCCCTCGCACAATACAAGATGCCGTGATTCCACTAAGGGACCCTTGAGGGCGGTCACCGAACCCGTACAAATGGCAAGCCTTGGGGGCGGTCACCGAACCCGTACACTTTGGCAACCCTTGGGGGCGGTCACCGGTACCTGTCAAATTGCTCGGGGCGATCTCCACAACCTAATTGGAGACCCCAACGCTTGCCCGGAGCTTTACACCACAATGATTGAGCTCCGAACAACACCAACCGTCTAGGGCGCCAAGGCACCCAAGAGGAACAAGCTCTAGGGTGCCCAAACACCCAAGAGTAATAAGTGATACGTCTCCAACGTATCTATAATTTCTGATTGTTCCATGCTATTATATTAGTATCTGTTTTGGATGATTATGGGCTTTATTATACACTTTTATATTATTTTTGGGACTAACCTATAAACCGGAGGCCCAGCCCAAATTGTTGTTTTCTTGCCTAGTTCAGTGTTTCTAAGAAAAGGAATATCAAACGGAGTCCAAACAGAATGAAATCTTCGAGAGAGTTATTTTTGGAACGGAAGCAATCTAGGAGACTTGGGGTAGATGTCAGGGAAGCTTCGAGGTGGCCACGAGGCAGGGAGGCTCGCCTGCCCCCTGGGCGCGCCCCCACCCTCGTGGGCCCCTCGTGGCTCCCCTGACCGACTTCTTTCGCCTATATATATCCATATACCCTTAAAACATCGGTGGAGCAGAATAGATCGGGAGTTCCGCCGCCGCAAGCCTCTGTAGCCACCAAAAACCAATTGGGACCCTGTTCCGGCACCCTGTCGGAGGGGGGATCCCTCACCGGTGGCCATCTTCATCATACCGACGTGACGAGGAGGGAGTAGTTCACCCTCGGGGCTGAGGGTATGTACCAGTAGCTATGTGTTTGATCTCTCTCTCTCTCTCTTGTGTTCTTGAGGTGGTACGATCTTGATGTATCGCGAGCTTTGCTATTATAGTTGGATCTTATGATGTTTCTCCCCCTCTAATCTCTTGTAATGGATTGAGTTTTCCCTTTGAAGTTATCTTATCGGATTGAGTCTTTAAGGATTTGAGAACACTTGATGTATGTCTTGTCGTGCTTATCTGTGGTGACAATGGGATATTCACGTGATTCACTTGATGTATGTTTTGGTGATCAACTTGCGGGTTCCGTGACCTCGTGAACTTATGCATAGGGGTTGGCACATGTTTTCGTCTTGACTCTCCGGTAGAAACTTTGGGGCACTCTTTGAAGTACTTTGTGTTGGTTGAATAGATGAATTTGAGATTGTGTGATGCATATCGTATAATCATACCCATGGATACTTGAGGTGACATTGGAGTATCTACGTGACATTAGGGTTTTGGTTGATTTGTGTCTTAAGGTGTTATTCTAGTACGAACTTTATGATAGATCGAACGGAAAGAATAGCTTGATGTTATTTTACTACGGACTCTTGAATAGATCGATCCGAAAGAATAACTTTGAGGTGGTTTCGTACCCTACAACAATCTCTTCATTTGTTCTCCGCTATTAGTGACTTTGGAGTGACTCTTTGTTGCATGTTGAGGGATTGTTATTGTTGGGGAACGTAGTAATTTCAAAAAAATTCCTACGCACACGCAAGATCATGGTGATGCATAGCAACGAGAGGAGAGTATGATTTACGTACCCTTGTAGATCGAAAGCGGAAGCGTTATATCAACGCGGTTGATGTAGTCGTACGTCTTCACGATCCGACCGATCCAAGCACCCTTACTCCGGCACCTCCGAGTTCTTGGCACACGTTCAGCTCGATGACGTTCCCCGGGCTCCGATCCAGCAAAGCTTCGGGGAAGAGTTCCGTCAGCACGACGGCGTGGTGACGATCTTGATGTTCTACTGTCGCAGGGCTTCGCCTAAGCACCGCTACAATATGACCGAGGTGGAATATGGTGGAGGGGGGCACCGCACACGGCTAGAGAACGATCTCAAGGATCAACTTGTGTGTCTATGGGGTGCCCCCTGCCTCCGTATATAAAGGATCCAAGGGGAGGGGCTGGCCGGCCAAGGGTGGCGCGCCAGGAGAGTCCTACTCCCTCCGGGAGTAGGATTCCCCCCCCCCCCCCAATCCTAGTTGGAATAGGATTCCTCAAAGGGGGAGAGAGAGAGAGGGGGGGCCGGCCACCTCTCCTAGTCCTAATAGGACTAGGGGAAGGGGGAGGCGCACAGCCCATGAGGGCAGCACTTTCACCTTTCCACCAAGGCCCATGTTGGCCCATTTGGCTCCCGGGGGGTTCCAATAACCCTCCCGGTATTCCGGTAAAATCACTATTTCATCCGGAACACATCTGATGTCCAAACATAGGCTTCCAATATATCAATATTTACGTCTCGACCATTTCGAGACTCCTCGTCATGTCCGTGATCACATCCGGGACTCCGAACAACCTTCGGTACATCAAAATGCATAAACTCATAATAACTGTCATCGTAACGTTAAGCGTGCGGACCCTACGGTTCGAGAACAATGTAGACATGACCGAGACACGTCTCCGGTCAATAACCAATAGCGGGACCTGGATGCCCATATTGGCTCCTACATATTCTACGAAGATCTTTATCGGTCAGACCGCATAACAACATACGTTGTTCCCTTTGTCATCGGTATGTTACTTGCCCGAGATTCGATCGTCAGTATCCAATACTTAGTTGAATCTCGTTACCGGCAAGTCTCTTTACTCGTTCCGTAATACATCATCCCGCAACTAATTCATTAGTTGCAATGCTTGCAAGGCTTAAGTGATGTGCATTACCGAGAGGGCCTAGAGATACCTCTCCGACGATCGGAGTGACAAATCCTAATCTCGAAATACGCCAACCCAACATCTACCATTGGAGACACCTGTAGTACTCCTTTATAATCACCCAGTTACGTTGTGACGTTTGGCAGTACCCAAAGTGTTCCTCCGGCAAACGGGAGTTGCATAATCTCATAGTCATAGGAACATGTATAAGTCATGAACAAAAGCAATATCAACATACTAAACGATCGGGTGCTAAGCTAATGGAATGGGTCATGTCAATCAGATCATTCAACTAATGATGTGACCTTGTTAATCAAATGACAACTCCTTTGTCTATGGTTAGGAAACTTAACCATCTTTGATTAACAAGCTAGTCAAGTAGAGGCATACTAGTGACACTCTGTTTGTCTATATATCCACACATGTATTATGTTTCCGGTTAATACAATTCTAGCATGAATAATAAACATTTATCATGATATGTAAGGAAATAAATAATAACTTTATTATTGCCTCTAGGGCATATTTCCTTCAGTCTCCCACTTGCACTAGAGTCAATAATCTAGTTCACATCGCCATGTGATTTACCAGCAATACTTCACATCACCATGTGATTAACACCCATAGTTCACATCGATATGTGATCAACACCCAAAGGGTTTACTAGAGTCAGTAATCTAGTTCACATCGCTATGTGATTAACACCCAAAGAGTACTAAGGTGTGATCATGTTTTGCTTGTGAAAGAAGCTTAGTCAACGGGTCTGCCAAAATTCAGATCCGTATGTATTTTGCAACTTTCTATGTCTACAATGCTCTGCACGGAGCTACTTTGGTTAATTGCTCCCACTTTCAATATGTATCTAGATTGAGACTTAGAGTCATCCAGATTAGTGTCAAAACTTGCATCGACGTAACCTTTTACGATGAACCTTTTTGTCACGTCCATAATCGAGAAACATATCCTTATTCCATTAAGGATAATTTTGACTGTTGTCCAGTGATCTACTCCTAGATCATTATTGTACTCCCTTGCCAAAATCAGTGTAGGGTATACAATAGATCTGGTACATAGCATGGCATACTTTATAGAACCTATGGCCAAGGCATAGGGAATGTCTTTCATTCTCTTTCTATCTTCTGCCGTGGTCGGGTTTTGAGTCTTACTCAATTTCACACCTTGTAACACAGGCAAGAACTCTTTCTTTGACTGTTCCATTTTGAACTACTTCAAAATCTTGTCAAGGTATGTACTCATTGAAAACTTATCAAGCGATTTGATCTATCTCTATAGATCTTGATGCTCAATATGTAAGCAGCTTCACTGAGGTCTTTCTTCGAAAAACTCCTTTCAAATACTCGTTTATGCTTTGCAGAATAATTCTACACTATTTCCGATCAACAATATGTCATTTACATATACTTTATCAGAAATGTTGTAGTGCTCCTACTCACTTTCTTGTAAATACAGGCTTCACGGCAAGTCTGTATAAAACCATATGCTTTGATCAACTTATCAAAGCGTATATTCCAACTCCGAGATGCTTGCACCAGTCCATAGATGGATCGCTGGAGTTTGCATATTTTGTTAACACCTTTAGGATTGACAAAACCTTCTGGTTGCATCATATACAACTCTTCTTTAAGAAATTCATTAAGGATTGCAGTTTTGTTATCCATTTGCCATATTTCATAAAATGCGGCAATTGCTAACATGATTCGGACAGACTTAAGCATAGATACGAGTGAGAAACTCTCATCATAGTCAACACCTTGAACTTGTCGAAAACCTTTTGCGACATTTCTAGCTTTGTAGATAGTAACACTACTATCAGCGTCCGTCTTCCTCTTGAAGATCCATTTATTCTTAATTGCTTGCCGAACATCGGGCAAGTCAACCAAAGTCCATACTTTGTTCTCATACATGGATCCCATCTCAGATTTCATGGCTTCAAGCCATTTCGCGGAATTTGGGCTCACCATCGCTTCTTCATAGTTCGTAGGTTCATCATGATCTAGTAGCATGACTTCCAGAACAGGATTGCCGTACCACTCTGGTGCGGATCTTACTCTGGTTGATCTACGAGGTTCGGTAGTAACTTGATCCGAAGTTACATGATCATCATCATTATCTTCCTCACTAATTGGTGTAGTAGTCACAGGAACAGATTTCTGTGATGAACTACTTTCCAATAAGGGAGCAGGTACAGTTACCTCATCAAGTTCTACTTTCCTCCCACTCACTTCTTTCGAGAGAAACTCCTTCTCTAGAAAGGATCCATTCTTAGCAACGAATGTCTTGCCTTCGGATCTGTGATAGAAGGTGTACCCAACAGTCTCCTTTGGGTATCCTATGAAGACATATTTCTCCGATTTGGGTTTGAGCTTATCAGGATGAAACTTTTTCATATAAGCATCATAATCCCAAACTTTAAGAAACGACAACTTTGGTTTCTTGCTAAACCACAGTTCAGATTGTGTCGTCTCAATGGACTTAGATGGTGCCCTTTTAAACGTGAATGCAGCTGTCTCTAATGCATGATCCCAAAACGATATTGGTAAATCGGTAAGAAACATCATAGATTGTACTATATCCAATAAAGTACGGTTATGACGTTCGGACACACCATTATGCTATGGTGTTCCAGGTGGCATGAGTTTGTGAAACTATTCCACATTGTTTTCATTGATGACCAAACTCGTAACTCAAATATTCTCCTCCACGATCATATCGTAGAAACTTTTATTTTCTTGTTACGATGATTCTCCACTTCACTCTGAAATTCTTTGAACTTTTCAAATGTTTCAGACTTATGTTTCATCAAGTAGATATACCCATATCTGCTCAAATCATCTGTGAAGGTCAGAAAATAATGATACTTGTCGCGAGCTTTAATATTCATCGGACCACATACATCAGTATGTATGATTTCCAACAAATCTGTTGCTTGCTCCATTGTTCCGGAGAACGGTGTCTTAGTCATCTTGCCCATGAGGCACGGTTCGCAAGCATCAAGTGATTCATAATCAAGTGATTCCAAAAATCCATCAGCATGGAGTTTCTTCATGCGCTTTACACCAATATGACCTAAACGGCAGTGCCACAAATAAGTTGCACTATCATTATTAACTTTGCATCTTTTTGGCTTCAATATTATGAATATGTGTAACACTACGATCGAGATCCAACAAACCAATTTTTTGTTGGTGTGTATGACCATAAAAGGTTCTATTCATGTAAATAGAACAACAATTGTTCTCTAACTTAAATGAATAATCGTATTGCAATAAACATGATCAAATCATATTTATGCTCAACGTAAACACCAAATAACACTTATTTAGGTTCAACATTAATCCTGAAAGTATAGGGAGTGTGCGATGATGATCATATCAATCTTGGAACTACTTCCAACACACATCATCACTTCACCCTTAACTAGTCTTTGTTCATTCTGCAACTCCTGTTTCGAGTTACTACTCTTAGCAACTGAACCAGTATCAAATACCGAGGGGTTGCTATGAACACTAGTAAAATACACATCAATAATCTGTATATCCAATATACCTTTGTTCACTTTGCCATTCTTCTTATCCGCCAAATACTTGGGGTAGTTCCGCTTCCAGTGATCAGTCCCTTTGAAGTAGAAGCACTTAGTCTCAGGCTTAGGACCAGACTTGGGCTTCTTCACTTGAGCAGCAACTTGCTTGCCGTTCTTCTTGAAGTTCCCCTTCTTCCCTTTGACCTTTTCTTGAAACTAGTGGTCTTGTTAACCATCAACACTTGATGTTTTTCTTGATTTCTACCTTCGTCGATTTCAGCATCACGAAGAGCTTGGGAATTGTTTCCATTATCCCTTGCATACTATAGTTCATCACGAAGTTCTACTAACTTGGTGATGGTGACTAGAGAATTCTGTCAATCACTATCTTATCTGGAAGATTAACTCCCACTTGATTCAAGCGATTGTAGTACCCAGACAATCAGAGTACATGCTCACTAGTTGAGCGATTCTTCTCCATCTTTTAGCTATAGAACTTGTTGGAGACTTCATATCTCTGAACTCGGATATTTGCTTGAAATATTAACTTCAACTCGTGGAACATCTCATATGGTCCATGACGTTCAAAACGTCTTTGAAGTCCCGATTCTAAGCTGTTAAGCATGGTGCACTAAACTATCAAGTAGTCATCATATTGAGCAAGCCAAACGTTCATAACGTCTGCATCTGCTCCTGCAATAGGTCCGTTACCTAGCGGTGCATCAAGGACATAATTCTTCTGTGCAGCAATGAGGATAAACCTCAGATCACGGATCCAATCCGCATCATTGCTACTAACATTTTTCAACACAATTTTCTCTAGGAACATATCAAAATAAACATAGGGAAGCAACAACGCGAGCTATTGATCTACAACATAGATATGCTAATACTACCAGGACTAAGTTCATGATAAATTTAAGTTCAATTAATCATATTACTTAAGAACTCCCACTTAGATAGACATCTCTCTAATCCTCTAAGTGATCACGTGATCCAAATCAACTAAACCATGTCCGATCATCACGTGAGATGGAGTAGTTTCAATGGTGAACATCATTATGTTGATCATATCTACTATATGATTCACGCTCGACCTTTCGGTCTCCGTGTTCCGAGGTCATATCTTATATGCATAGCTCGTCAAGTATAACCTGAGTATTCCGCGTGTGCAACTGTTTTGCACCCGTTGTATTTGAACGTAGAGCCTATCACACCCGATCATCACGTGGTGTCTCAGCACGAAGAACTTTCGCAACGGTGCATACTCAGGGAGAACACTTCTTGATAATTAGTGAGAGATCATCTTATAATGCTACCGTCAATCAAAGCAAGATAAGATGCATAAAAGATAAACATCACATGCAATCAATATAAGTGATATGATATGGCCATCATCATCTTGTGCTTGTGATCTCCATCTTCGAAGCACCGTCATGATCACCATCGTCACCGGCGCGACACCTTGATCTCCATCGTATCATCGTTGTCGTCTCGCCAATCTTATGCTTCTACGACTATCGCTACCGCTTAGTGATAAAGTAAAGCATTACAGGGCGATTGCATTGCATACAATAAAGCGACAACCATACGGCTCCTGCCAGTTGCCGATAACTCGGTTACAAAACATGATCATCTCATACAATAAAATATAGCATCATGTCTTGACCATATCACATCACAACATGCCCTGCAAAAACAAGTTAGACGTCCTCTACTTTGTTTGTTGCAAGTTTTACGTGGCTGCTACGGGCTTAAGCAAGAACCAATCTCACCTATGCATCAAAACCACAACGATAGTTTGTCAAATAGACTCCGTTTTAACCTTCTCAAGGACCGGGCGTAGCCACACTCGGTTCAACTAAAGTTGGAGAGACAGTCTTCCGCAAGCCATCTATGTGCAAAGCACGTCGAGGGAACCGGTCTCGCGTAAGAGTACGCGTAAGGTTGGTCCGGATCGTCTCGTCCAACAATACCGCTGAACCAAAGTATGACATGCTGGTAGGCAGTATGACTTGTATCGTCCACAACTCACTTGTGTTCTACTCATGCAAATAACATCAAACCATAAAAACCTAGGCTCGGATGCCACTGTTGGGGAACGTAGTAATTTCAAAAAATTTCCTACGCACACGCAAGATCATGGTGATGCATAGCAACGAGAGGAGAGTATGATTTACGTACCCTTGTATATCGAAAGCGGAAGCGTTATATCAACGCGGTTGATGTAGTCGTACGTCTTCACGATCCGACCGATCCAAGCACCGTTACTCCGGCACCTCCGAGTTCTTGGCACACGTTCAGCTCGATGACGTTCCCCGGGCTCCGATCCAGCAAAGCTTCGGGGAAGAGTTCCGTCAGCACGACGGCGTGGTGACGATCTTGATGTTCTACTGTCGCAGGGCTTCGCCTAAGCACCACTACAATATGACCGAGGTGGAATATGGTGGAGGGGGGCACCGCACACGGCTAGAGAACGATCTCAAGGATCAACTTGTGTGTCTATGGGGTGCCCCCTGCCTCCGTATATAAAGGATCCAAGGGGGAGGGGCTGGCCGGCCAAGGGTGGCGCGCCAGGAGAGTCCTACTCCCTCCGGGAGTAGGATTCCCCCCCCCCCCCAATCCTAGTTGGAATAGGATTCCTCAAAGGGGGAGAGAGAGAGAGAGGGGGCCGGCCACCTCTCCTAGTCCTAATAGGACTACGGGAAGGGGGAGGCGCACAGCCCATGAGGGCAGCACTTTCACCTTTCCACCAAGGCCCATGTTGGCCCATTTGGCTCCCGGGGGGTTCCGGTAACCCTCCCGGTATTCCGGTAAAATCACTATTTCATCCGGAACACATCTGATGTCCAAACATAGGCTTCCAATATATCAATCTTTACGTCTCGACCATTTCGAGACTCCTCGTCATGTCCGTGATCACATCCGGGACTCCGAACAACCTTCGGTACATCAAAATGCATAAACTCATAATAACTGTCATCGTAACGTTAAGCGTGCGGACCCTACGGTTCGAGAACAATGTAGACATGAGCGAGACACGTCTCCGGTCAATAACCAATAGCGGGACCTGGATGCCCATATTGGCTCCTACATATTCTACGAAGATCTTTATCGGTCAGACCGCATAACAACATACGTTGTTCCCTTTGTCATCGGTATGTTACTTGCCCGAGATTCGATCGTCAGTATCCTATACTTAGTTCAATCTCGTTACCGGCAAGTCTCTTTACTCGTTCCGTAATACATCATCCCGCAACTAATTCATTAGTTGCAATGCTTGCAAGGCTTAAGTGATGTGCATTACCGAGAGGGCCCAGAGATACCTCTCCGACGATCGGAGTGACAAATCCTAATCTCGAAATACGCCAACCCAACATCTACCATTGGAGACACCTGTAGTACTCCTTTATAATCACCCAGTTACGTTGTGACGTTTGGTAGTACCCAAAGTGTTCCTCCGGCAAACGGGAGTTGCATAATCTCATAGTCATAGGGACATGTATAAGTCATGAACAAAAGCAATAGCAACATACTAAACGATCGGGTGCTAAGCTAATGGAATGGGTCATGTCAATCAGATCATTCAACTAATGATGTGACCTTGTTAATCAAATGACAACTCCTTTGTCTATGGTTAGGAAACTTAACCATCTTTGATTAACAAGCTAGTCAAGTAGAGGCATACTAGTGACACTCTGTTTGTCTATATATCCACACATGTATTATGTTTCCGGTTAATACAATTCTAGCATGAATAATAAACATTTATCATGATATGTAAGGAAATAAATAATAACTTTATTATTGCCTCTAGGGCATATTTCCTTCACCCCCGCGGTTAGGGTTCGTCCCCGGCCGCCTCACCCCCGTCGACGGTGCCGTGCGCCGCCACCACGCGCGATCGCCTCTCGCCTCCTCCGACGCTCCAGCCCCGTAAGTCCCCCTCGATCTCCTCCTCCCTGCGCGCGGCACACTAGCTAGGCTCCAATCGATTTGCCGTGGCGGCTCGCCATGTTTTGGGATTTAGGGATTGCATGGTGGCTCCGCGCTTCAATGCGATATGCTCCTCACGTGATTGGGGAGAGAGTAGAGAGAGGGGTTAGGTGAGAGAAGTAGAGGCTTTTTGTTGCTCACCGAAACTTAGGAGAGAGTAGAGAGAAGTAGCTAGAGAAGTAGAGGCTTTTAGCACATATAATTGAAACTTGGGTTTCAATTCTTGGCTGCTGCCCCTGGAGGAGTGACGGCGGCGGCGGTGCCTAGTGTTCTAGGGTTTAGAGAGGGGCGTCCATGTCGTGACTATTGTTTCCGACATTTAGGATCATTGATGTAGTACTTGTAACTACTTGTCATTCCTTCTCTGGAACAACCATAGTGCTCGACCGTAGAATCGTGAGCATTTTTTTAGCTCTGATATGACAGCAACGGTTGAGGGTTTCAATTCTTGGCTACTGCCACTAGCTTCTTTGTTGATGCACATAAAGATATGACCAAGAAACCCTCATTGTTATGTGGTTTCATGGAAATCAATGCTTGATTCGATACTCTCTTTCAGGTTGAAGAGAGTATCTGTATGTGGTGATGCTCAAATTGCTAAGTTGTTATGATGTTGTTAGTGAGCCCATTTTTGGTAAATTTCAGAAAAAGAAAACACAGATAGACAGAGAGTTGTATCTGATCGAAAAGGGGGGGGGGTGTTTGCCTTTTATAGTTTTAATTATTGTGCATCTGATGCCAAAGGTGGAATGGATGTTAACTTATTGTGTTCTGGAAGATTCTAAGCTGGTTCAACTTTTGGATGTGGGAATAGATAAAGTGTTCCCCTGGACTGAACTTTATGTTTACTTTTTAGTTGTTATTTTGCTTGCCATGTGAACTCTAGCTATGAAAACTTTATGTTTACTTTTTGGACCGTTAATCCTTTAATCATATTGCTTTAGGGAAATGGCGCCACCACCACCACCACCATGTCGACGGTGCAAGTCAAGGTGCGCCAGCAGCCTTGCAACTGACACGCTGTTTGGCATATACTTCGAGTCTAGTTTTCTTCATGCGGCGGTAATAAATTATATGAAACTAGTAACTACTATTTTGTTTTTAGTGTGATTGGCATTAATGCATCGTGTATATATCATTTTTCTTTTTGTACACAGATCATCCCATGCAATGTGAGGTCAGAATTCAACAATCTGACTGGAGACTCTGTGACCTTTGAGGCTCCTGGGGGCCCCTACACTATGGAGATTGAGAAAGGACGAAAGATGACGTGGGTGGAAGGAGATGGATGGGTCTGTTTCATTGACCACATGTGTATCAGCGGTGGTGAGTTGATCAGCTTCTCCTTCAGAGCTGAAAGACCCAAGCTGGCCGTGATTTATGTCAACAAAGCAGAAGATTATGAGGATGATGAGGATGATGACGACCCACTCGGTGATGCCATCGTAGCTCAAAGAATGAAGTTGAGCGAGGAGGAGGTGTGGAACCTACGGGACATCATTCCGCCACGTGCTGACTTCGTCGGGGTGCCATTCGTGACCCGCCTGACAAGTACCATGGTTGATCGGCATATCATGGTATGTTGCATTTACTGTAGTTTTTAGAGTAATTTGAGGATATGCTTTATTCTTATACTTAGTTTAGAGTCCGATGATATATATGCTTAGTGAATCTTATATGCTTTATTGTTATACTTAGTGTAGAGTCTGATGATACATATATGCTTAGTCAATCTTATATGCTTAGTGAATCTTATATGGTTTATTGTTATACTTAGTGTAGAGTCCGATGATATATATGCTTAGTGAATCTTATATGCTTTATTGTTATACTTAGTGTAGAGTCCGATGATATATATGGTTAGTCAATCTTATATGCTTAGTGAATCTTATATGCTTTATTGTTATACTTAGTGTAGAGTCCGATGATATATATGCTTAGTGAATCTTATATGCTTAGTGAATCTTATGTGCTTAGTGAATATTATATGCTTTATTGTTATACTTAGTGTAGAATGTGTGAGGCTACTTATTAATTGATATGTTTTTCTTATTCAGAAATTGCCAAAGAGCCTATCTGAGAGTTGTGGTATCAAGCCTGATGAAGAAGGATCTGCTGGAATACGCCTTACCGCAAGGTGCTCCGTCACCACTTGTGTGTACGGCGAAGACACGGACAGTCGCACACACTTCAACTCGGTTGGGTGGAAGAGCTTCCTCGTCGGCAAGAATCTTCATGTTGGACAGGCAATCCTAATTACTATCAGGAACACCCACCGCCCAGGCTTGAGGATGATGGTCATCATCGACATCATCTAGAACTTCATATGCATGCGTGTGGCTGTTGAACCATATATATGCTAGCATGACTACCTAGTAGACTTATCAACTATGATCTATCCATGCATTGTTGACTACTATATGAGTTTGTGAGATTGTGTGGTTATATTAAATGTGGTACTGTCATTAATGTTTGTGAGATGGTTCTGTGAACTTAGTTTATTTGCACTGGACTTGTCTTGATTTCCGTGAATATTGCACCTGACTGCTTTTTTTATTTTTTATTTCTATTTGCCTAGTTGTAGCGTGGGGAGAAAATAAGGCGTTGCTACTACGTGATGATAGTAGTAGCGTTGGTGGAGAAATACTAATGAGTATTTTAGCTGCAGCGCTTGTTTAGAAACGCGCTACTGTTA
Organism: Aegilops umbellulata; assembly: GCA_032464435.1. Lineage (NCBI taxonomy): Eukaryota > Viridiplantae > Streptophyta > Magnoliopsida > Poales > Poaceae > Aegilops > Aegilops umbellulata. The sequence continues at coordinate 362,970,442 of CP136054.1, read as the reverse complement.
AATAATAGCTGTAGTGCCCTAGCAGTAGCGCGGGTGCCCGCACTACTGGTATGTAAAAAACCAGCACCACTAGTAAGCTTTTCTCTAGTAGTGAACTAAGGTTATTCCAGAATTTGCCCTTGATAGAGTTCTTAATTTTGATCTAGAGGAAATTTATATGTATTGTGCGATGAATTGCATTGAAAATCCTTATATTGCCAAGTATATAAAGAAAAGAAAACAAATAGAAGATGAAGAGAATACTAAGAAAGGGAAGAGACTTCCCAATATTCTCCTATTATTTCTTATGATGAATCAGGTAACGAGGAGGAGCCTTCCATTCAACCAATCTCATTAATGAGGAGCTCCAAAAAGAGGATTGAACCCACACATGATGTGAAGAAGAAAAAGAAAAGACAGAGAAGCAAAGGTAGAAAGGTACCTCTCCCAAATGATGTTTCTCCTATTACTCGTCGTGATGATGATAATTGCTATACAATTGGTGCTATCCATACCATTAATGATGAGAGTGATTATGCTTATGATATGAAAAGGTCCAAGCTTGGGGATGCTATGTTTGATGAAGGTGATGTTTTTGAGAATATATTTGCTGCAATTAATGTTTGTCCCAAGCTTGGGGATGCTATGTCTAATGAAGATGATATTTTTAGCCTTCCAAGTTTTGATATGCAAATTTGTTATGATGATAGCATGCCTCCTACTTATGATGATTATATTGATGAAAGTGGGTTTGGAGAGGTCATGACTTTATTTCGTAATGATTCCACTATCTTGGAAGAGGTTTCAATCGATTATGATGAGAACAAGGTTGCTACTTATGATGATTATTGTGATGACACCTATGCTATAAAAAGTAGTGATGTTTATATTTATAAAACTTGTCATGATTATGATTACCCTTTTTCTGAACATTACTCTTTTAATGTGGAAACAATTTATAGTATTCGAGTCTCTTATGATACTCCCGCTATTCCGATTGAGAAGAATTTTGCTTACGTGCAGAGTAATAAAAGTTCTATGCTTCTAGATCATGAAAAGAATGCTTTAGGTGCTGGTTATATTGTTGAATTCATTGATGATGCTACTGAAAATTATTATGAGGGAGGAATATATGCTTGTAGGAATTGCAATAATATCAAGTTTCCTCTCTATGTGCTTAAGGTTTTGAAGTTATGTTTGTTTTGCCTTCCTATGCTAGTTGATTATTGTTCCCATAAGTTGTTTGATCACAAAATCCGTATGCATAGGAAGTGGGTTAGACTTAAATGTGCTAGTCATATTCTTCATGATGCTCTCTTTATGTTTCAATTCTTATCTTTTATATGAGCATCATTGAAATCATCATGCCTAGCTAGGGGCGTTAAAAAATAGCACTTGTTGGGAGGCAACAAAATTTTATTTTTATTTCTTGCTTTTTGGTTTTGTTTAGGAATAAATAATCCGTCTAGCTTCTGTTTAGATGTGGTTTTGTGTTTTAATTAGTGTTTGTGCCAAGTTAAACCTATAGGATCTTCTTGTATGATAGTTATTTGATCTTGCTACAAATTCCAGAAACTTCCTGTTCACGAAAACAATGGTTAAAAATTACCAGGACGTGATATAATATTGATTCCAGTTGATCAATAAACAAATTATTTAGGTCGTCCTATTTTGGCAGAATTTTTAGAGTTCCAGATGTTTGCGTTAGTTACAGATTACTACAGATTGTTGTGTTTTTGACAGATTCTGTTTTTAGTGTGTTGTTTGCTTATTTTGATGAATCTATGGCTAGTAAAAGAGTTTATAAACCATAGAGAAGTTGGAATACAGTATGTTTAACACCAATATAAATAAAGAATGAGTTCATTACAGTACCATGAATTGGTGTTTTGTTTTTTTCGCTAACAGAGCTGACGAGATTTTTGTTAAGTTTTGTGTTGTGAAGTTTTCAAGTTTTGGATAAAGATTCGATGGACTATGGAATAAGGAGTGGCAAGAGCCTAAGCTTGGGGATGCCCAAGGCACCCAAAGGTAAATCCAAGTGTCGGGTGCTTGGGGTGACATATGCCAACGGATGGCTTATCATTGTGGGAGCCAATAAAACGTCGTCGGTGCCTAGAAACGGGATAAGGCGAAGACATGCACGCCGGCGAATCTTACCCAGCTTCGGGGATCTCTGTGGAGATAACACCCCTACTGTTGCTCTACGGGGTCTCCGCATGATCACTATGGCAAAGTGTATACAAGGTTGCTCCTTGAGCTGTTCGGAGGAAAGAAGAAGAAGGGCAAGGCTAGGTTTCTTCTCCCCTCGTTGTGTTGTCTAAAACTCCTAAGAAAGAGAGATCCCCTAAAAAGAGAGATCCTCCTATGCATGGGCGCCCCGGGGGGTTTATATAGGCCTACCCCCGGGGGTACAATGGTAACCCAGCTGAGCATGGGCCCTCGCTGTCTGCGTCTATGCTTGTCGGCTTCTCCGCCGGCCGGTGGGGCCCGCCGATTGGTGGGCCCATCGGCTGCCGGCCTCCTAGTCCACAGGCCGGTCCCACCGCTTGGGGGTCTTGTCGGGGGCTGGTTACTGTTGCCCCACCCCTGGTGATGTGGGCTTCGTCGTGGTAAGCATGGCCGCGGTGCCGCCGTTGGGCGGCACATCAGTGTAGCCTTACCATGTCTTGCCTTCCTAATGAGGCATGTCCCTCGAGGGGAGGGACTAGCCGGCTACTGGGAGTCGGATTCACCTCGGGCTGACTACGGGAGGCCTGGCCGTCTTCGGGTATCTTCTCATCTATTGGGGCCTGCCGCCCTTGGGTCGTACTGACAGCTCGCCGTGGGTGATGTCATGGTCAACATGGCGACAGTGCCGCGCCAGACTGGGATGGCCACCCTGTACGGCACACTGTAGCCATGCGCGTCCCAGGATTCGGGGGTGGCAGGCTTTACTGTAGCCATGCCCCGTCTCGTCGCCGTTATGTGGGTGTAGACTTTGAGGGCACGGTCTTGGCCGCTGGTTGGGGGCCGGCCTCTGGGAGGCGGCCCTCTTGTGGTCGGCTTCTGGGAGCTGGCCCTCTCGTGGCCGGCTTCTTGGAGCCGGCCCTCTTGGGGTTTTCCTTGGGAGGTCTTGTGGCAAGGCCGCCTTCGTCCAGCCGCTCTGAGAGGTAGCCGGCCGAGGGTAGACGGCCCCACGCCTTGGGTCTTGAAGGCTGGAAATGGCTTGTAATTTTGCTGAACTGCCAGGGGGAGCCGGCTGGGCTACCCGTGGTCATTTACTCCAACAGTAGTCCCTGAAGCTGGTTGGGCTCCAAGGCCGAAAAAAGACGAGAAGCACAATCAGCTTCCTATCTTGAGGAGCCGGCAGCTGGGAGCCGGCTTGGATTCGGTGCGCTGTCCTTCGGCGGTTTTGAAGTTTGAAGGCGGGAACCAAGCATTCGCGCAGGTTGGGCTGCGAGCTGACCGCTCGCCGCCTACGCGCCACACGGCACCCGAAGGCTGGCAGGGCCTGCCAGCCCATGCGCGTGATGGGACGTCGCCGCAGTCCGGGGCCCACCACCGCAGGGCCTCGGCCCACGCGCGGATCCTCCGTGGCCCGAACGGACCGCACGCCTTCCAGCGGCCGTTACCGCATGTCGTTAAGGCGTAATAATCGTGGGACGTGGGGGAGTGGGCGCAGTTAATCCCACGCTCCCCCACGCCTCGCCTCCTCGGCTTCGCCGCGCGAGGCTATTAGTATTGGGGAGGAGAAGGAGTGGCAGACGCTCGCACGCTCGCCCTCGCTCCGCCCCTACCTTTCCTTCTTCCTCTCCCTCGCCGCAGCCTCCCGCCACCCCTTGGCTCTTCCGCCAATCCTCTTGGCTCGTTGTGGCTCTGCCATAGCGGGGTTGCGCGCATCTCCGCCGCCGCACCTGGTTCACCGCCGTGCCGCTCCTATGGCGTTGTCGAGGTCGTGGGACGGCTCCAATGTCCATGAAGACCACTTCGACTTCCTCCGCCGGATGCGGCGTCTGCCAGGCGCGAATTACGTGCGGGTCCGTCGCGCGCCGGCGAGGGAGATCTCGACGGCACCGGAGGAGGGCGAGCGGGTAATCTTCCACTCGCACTGCCTGCGTGGCTTCGGCCTCCCGGCGAGTGGGTTCCTCCGTTCTTTTCTCGAATTTTACCGCCTCCAGCCGCATCACCTCACTCCAAACGCGGTGATGCTGTTGTCAGCCTTCGTCACCCTGTGCGAGGGCTTTCTCGGTGTTCTCCCCACTCTCGAGCTCTGGGGAGAATTCTTCCAGTGCAAGCTCGGCACTGTTGTCGCGGGCGTGCCCTCCCCATGCTGAGCCTTCATCGCCATGAGGCGGACGGGCATGAACAATCCGTTCCCGTCCATCCTGCTGATCCAGTCGGTAAAGCTCTGGCAGAAGTCTTATTTCTATGCGAAGAACGTCGCCCCGCAAGGCGACTTCGTCAACTTGCCGGCTTACGTAGGCGGCCCGCCGGCTGGGAGGCAACCCTCGTGGAGCTACCGGGCTAGGTCGCTGACTGAGGCCGGGAATGCCGACGTTGCTCGGCTTCGGGTAATGATTCAGTCGGAGGGTCTGACCGGAGCCGACCTGGTGGCCGCCTTCGTGGAGCGCCGGGTGCTTCCGCTCCAGGGCCGGCCTCATATGATTTGTCAGATGAGCGGTCGCTTCGACCCATGCCGGCTGAGCACCAGGGAGATGCCCCATGTTGAGGTGTCTTATATGTTGAACTATATCTCTAACTGCAAGCTCGCCGAGGAGTGGCGGTACGGCAAGGAGCCGTATTCTCGCGCCAACCCTCCGCCTGCGGTAAGTTTCTCTTCTCTCTTTATTTGGTAGCCGGCCTCATGGTGGCCGGCTTCTGATCAGTCGGCTTGTTTTCAGCAGAACCCCCTTCTTCCGCCAGCGGCTAGGGCTGCGGGAATAGAGCGCCATCTCCTCCCTGACCGCACGGTGGACGACGTCGACGACCCGGACCTGGGGGCGGCCGCCATGGAAGACGCTGTCGCAGGGAAAGGCGACGAGGCAGGCGGCGCAGGCTCGGGACCGCCCCCGAGGATTGGGCGGATGATGACGAGGTCAAAGCCCCACCGCGCCGCCAGCCGGCGATTGATCATCAAGGTGCGGGCCGTTCTGCCGCGCCGGCTGCCCGCGGCGGCGCGCTGAAACGCTGGGCCGCGTCGACCTACTTCGGCATCCGGCCGAAGAAACCCAAGGGCACCGCGGCCACGACCAAGCAGGATGAAGCGGCCGCGAAGGCGGCCCGCTTCCGCAAGGTGGTGAAGCAGCCACAGGCGATTTCGGCGTAAGTGTTGCTTCTCTTATGCTTTTCTTTTTTTTCTCTGTGTTGAAATTCTTCTAAGTCTTCCTCTTGACTCATTGAACAGGGCCCCGCTTTCTCTCGAGCGGGCCCTCTGCCGCCTCCATAATTGGAACCACGGGAGGGTCTTTGAGCTCCCGCCATGTGGATCCCCGCGCCAACCTCCTAGAGGCAACGGAGCGGAACTTGCGGGAGGTACGGGAGGAGCGGGAGGCGGAGGAGCAGAGGGCGGTCCGGGAGGTGAGGGAGAAGTCGGCGGAGGCGCGGGCCGAGGCGGCCGCCAAAGCCCAAGCGGAGGCCACGGCCGAGGAGACGGAGGCGGAGGCCCTGCAGGATCAACCTCCGCAGCTCGTCATCCCCCTCCGCACCACGGCCCCTGACGTCCCCGTGCCTCCATTGGAGGAGGCCGACCGTGACCAGCTGGTGATGGAGAGGGAGGCGGTGCCATCGCCGCCGACCAAAACGGCTCAAGGGAGCCGGCCTGAAGCGCCGCCCGTGCATCCGGCTGGGGGCGAGCCGGCCGTGGGGGCGGATCTTGTGGTTACGTCGCTGTCTCGTCGGCGTGCGGAGAGGGCGACTTCAGTGCCGGGGCCGCAGAAGTCGGCGGGCGCCGGCACGTCAGCCCATTACCCGGAGGCAGCCAGCGACAGCTCGTCCGGGTGGACGCCAGTCGGTGGGACGAGCATGCTGAACATGGCGGCGCAGGACCTCCGGAGCCGGCTTCAGGCCCAGGCCACCGCGCTGAAACAGTACACCCAAGAGTTTCTTGCGACTCGAACGGCTATCCGGGTGAGTCCTCCTGCGCATCGTTGATTGCTTCTGATTTCTTCCGTGGGGGCGCGTCAGCGCACCCACTGGGTGTAGTCCCTGAGTTCCGAGTCGGCTGCTGAGCAGGCGGCTTGGAACTTCTTGGTAAACTTCGATTGTCGTCTTGTTCTTGCTTGCATCTCACGTCTTTTATGCAGGAGTATCATAACTCCCGCGCGGCTGCTTTCAACTCCTAGGCCCAGGAGTTGAGTCAGAAAACCACTGATCTGACCGAGAGACGGAGTAAGTGCTTCATCTTGTATTCTCAAGTGGGGGCGCGTCAGCGCACCCACTGGGTGTAGTCCCCGAGATTCGGGCCGACTGCTGAGCAATCGGGTCGGATCTTTTCCTGACAACTTCTTTCTTATTACTCTTTCCTTTTCTGCATATCCTCAGGGGCCAACGCCGACCTGAGGGAGCAGCTAGGTGGAGCCCAATCCTCCCTCCATGCCAAGGAAAATGAGTGCAACGCCCTGGCCCAGGAGCGCGATCGCCTGGCCAAAAAATTGGCCGACCAAGAGGAGAGCTACAAGGCGGCCCTGAAGGCAGTGCAGGATGGCGAGGCCTCCCTTAAGGCCGAGTATGAGACCGAGGCGGCGGGCTGGGCTGTGGAGAAGCAGGCGCTGAGCCAAGGCTACAGCCGAGTTGAAGATTTGATTGAAGGTAGGCCGCCTTCTTCTTTGTTTCTTTGCCTGCCTCTTGTCATCTGGTTTGTCTTTTGATTATGAGTTACTGCTTTTTTCTTTGTGCAGAGTACTTTCCCGACTACTCCGCCGCCGCTACCCAAGCAATCAAGGCCTACCGCGACGCGCGGCGGCAGGAGGGGGTTGAGATCGCGCCGAAGGCGGGCCGATCTCTTGAGGAGCAGCTCTTGGCGATTCAAGCCCGCCTGTAGCTGTCTCACCGCATGCTCCGTCGTCTTCAGCACGCCCGGGCATAGGTGCTGGCCGCCCTCTGGCCCGGCGAGGTAATTCCCCGCACCCCAAGTCGGATTGCCGACTGGCTGGAGGTTGCGGTTGGCCGCTTCGAGGCTTGGAAGGCATTGGCAGCCCGGCTCGGCGCGGGGCGGGCGCTGGAGTTCGTCCGAGCTTGGTATCCTAGGTTGAACTTGGACCAGCTACGCACCTGGCGGCTGGAGCCGACGAGGAGATGGAGGAGGTGCGGCCGGCTATCGCTCAGCGTGCCTCGACGACCGCCGAGTGTACTGACACCAGCGCCTTTGTGAAAGCACAAGTGCTCTCCAGGTGGTTTTGGTAATTAATGTCAACATATCTCTTGTTGGAGTAATACTTTTATCTAGTATATTTCAGATAAGTTCAACAATGGAGTGGCATGGACTAAAGGTTGTGGGAACTCCTTCTAGATGCTAAGGACAAAGGATTGGCTAAAGCTTCAAGCTCAAGACTCTTCATTTTACACTTTTAGTGATCCAAGATCACATTGAGTCCATAGGAAAAACCAATACTATCAAGGAGGGATGAGGTGTTTCTTAATGAGCCTTTTGCTCCATGTCCTTGATGATATGCTCCAAAACCCTCAGACACACCTACTTCTAGATCCTACAAGTGGTATCAGAGCTTTGGTCTCCATTGCCTTGGTTTAATCACCATTGGAGGAAGATGGATGTGTCTACTTTAGGGAGTCTTAGACATAGAGTGCCTATTCTTGATGGAGAGTATTTTCATGAATGGAAAAATGAGATGCTTGTGATTTTCACTCAATATCATTTGAACAAGTATATTGCTAGTCCTGTGCTCCTCATGTTGATCCTATGCATCCCACTCTAAAAGAAGATATTGACATGGTTCGCAATCTTAGAACCGTTGAGCTCATCATTAGAGGATTGCCCAAATACTTGATTGCTAGCTTACCTACTCTTAAATGCGCCTATACTATATGGAAATATCTTGAGGAACGATTCCCCGATTATTCCTTGAAAAACTTGGATGAAATTCTCCATAAATCTATCGCCTTGAGTAAAATGAACTCTAGTGATCCTAGTTTTGGTAATTGTCTATTTGAGCTTACCAATCTCATGCGTGCTAAAGGAAATATTGGAATCATTGGTGATATCATAACCGAATCCATAAGAATTCATAAAAAATGACCACTTTGATGATCATTTATCTAATGAATTACCCTCTCTAGGATATGATCAATCACAAGATGATGTTGAACATGGATACTATGATGAAGATGATGATAGTGACTTCGATCTTGACGATGCAATGAGACACTTTGGTCTTATGGCTAATCTTCAAGGATATGTGTCAGGAGGAAAGGAATGGGTTCTCGACAGTGGATGTACTGATCATATGACTGGAGATGAAGAGATGTTCCGTGAGCTTTCTGAAAATGACGGTCCTCGAAAATATGTCACTTTTGGTGATAATTCAAAGGGTAAGGTGGTTGGCCTTGGTAAGGTGGCCATCTCACACGATAGCTCCATTCAAAATGTCATGCTCGTTGAATCTCTTGGGTACAACTTACTTTCAGTATCTAGACTTGCTGATTTCGGTTTGAATGTCCTATTTACTGAGGTAGACTGCCAAGTGTTTCGACGAGACAATCATAAAATGGTCTTTACCGGTATACGTAGAGGTGACCTTTACATTGTCAATTTCTCTAAAAAGGCACAACCTAAAACTTGCTTTATTGCTAAATCCTCAAAAGGTTGGTTGTGGCATAGACGACTAGGTCATGTTGGCATGAGAAACCTTGACAAGCTTATTAAAGGAAATCATATCCTTGGAGTTAACGATGTCATATTTGATAAGGATAGACTTTGTAGTGCTTGTCAAGCAGGTAAACAGGTTGGAGGAAGGCATCCCGTGAAGAACATCATGACCACAAGGAGGCCACTCGAGCTACTTCATATGGATCTTTTTGGTCCCAATGCCTACAAGAGTCTCGGTGGGAATTCTTTTGGTCTAGTTATAGTTGATGATTTTTCAAGATTTACGTGGGTGTTCTTTCTTGATGATAAATCGCAGGTCCAAAAGATCTTCAAAAACTTCGCTACAAAGGCCCAAAATCAGTTTGATGTGGAGATCAAGAAGGTTCGGAGCGACAACGGAACGGAGTTCAAGAACGCAAATGTGGATACCTTTCTTGACAAAGAAGGGATTTCACATGAGTTCTCGGCTATGTACACACCTCAACAAAATGGAGTTGTTGAGAGGAAGAACCGGACGCTCATCGAAATGGCGAGAACGATGCTTGATGAGTACAAGACACCGAAGCACTTCTGGGCAGAAGCGGTTGAGACGGCTTGTCATGCAACAAATCGCTTGTATCTTCACAAGCTACTCGGCAAGACGGCATACGAGCTCCTCACCGGTAACAAACCCCAAGTTGGATACTTTCGAGTATTTGGCTCAAAGTGCTACATTCTAGATAAGCATCGTCGTTCAAAGTTTGCTCCTAAGTCTCATGAAGGTTTCCTACTTGGTTATGGCTCAAACTCTCACACTTACCGTGTCTACAACAATTTCACCCGAAAGGTTGAAGAAACGGTAGATGTGAAGTTTGATGAATATAATGGCTCGCAAGTAGAGCAATTGCCAATTGATGCAGGAGACAAAGACCCTTCGGAAGCAATCCAAGACTTGTCTATTGGCAAAATTCGTCCAATGGAGGTGAAGGAGAATACCTCGTCCGTCCAAGTGGAAGCTTGTACTTCACGACAAGGTGAACCAAGAGTTGACACGGAAGCATCCACAAGTGGGACACACCAAGATGAAGAAAACGAGGGAACACATCAAGACGAACATCAACAACCTCCTTCTCCACCATGACAAGAGAACGACAACGCCAACAATGAAGAAGGCCAAGAAGAAGAACAAGATGAAGAAGAAGTTCAACGAAGACCCAAGCAAAAGCTTTCACAAGTTCGAGCAAGAATTGCCAAAGATCATCCCGTCGAGCAAATCTACGATGATACCCAAACCGGGAGAATTACTCGCTCAAAAACTCGTATAGCTAACTTTTGTGAAAACTATTCATTCATCTCTAGCATTGAACATATGAAGGTTGAAGAAGCATTGGAAGATCCGGATTGGATAAACGCTATGCATGAAGAGCTACACAACTTTGAGAGAAACCAAGTTTGGACTTTGGTTGAGAAGCCTGACAACAACCACAACATCATTGGTACCAAATGGGTGTTTCACAACAAGCAAGATGAAGATGTACAAGTGGTTCGCAACAAAGCACGTCTCGTCGCCCAAGGATACACACAAGTCGAAGGTATGGACTATGGTGAGACATATGCTCCCGTTGCTAGACTTGAGTCCATTCGCATCTTACTTGCCTTTGCTAATCACCACAATATCACCTTGTACCAAATGGACATTAAAAGTGCTTTTCTAAATGGTGAAATAGTGGAGGAAGTTTATGTCAAACAACCTCTCGGCTTTGTCAATCCTAAGAAACCTAATCATGTTTACAAACTACACAAAGCTCTCTATGGTCTTAAACAAGCTCCTAGAGCATGGTATAAATGCTTGACTAAGTTCCTTATTGCAAGTGGTTTTGAAATTGGAAAATTTGATTCTACACTTTTTACTAAAAGAGTTAATGGAGAACTATTTGTATGCCAAATTTATGTTGATGATATCATATTTGGTTCTACTAACCCTCTTTTTAGTGAAAAGTTTGGAAAGCTTATGTCAAAGAAGTTTGAGATGTCTATGATGAGTGAACTCAAATTCTTTCTCGGTTTGCAAATCAAGCAAACTAAGGAAGGTACATTTATCTCTCAAACGAAGTACACCAAAGACCTATTCAAGAAGTTCAATATGCAAGAATGCAAAGGTATGTCTACACCCATGCCTACTAGTGGACATAATGATTTGACCAAAGATGGTGAACCGGTTGATCAAAAGGTTTATCGCTCTATGATTGGTTCATTGTTATACCTATGTGCCTCACGTCCCGATATTATGCTAAGTGTGTGCATGTGTGCACGATATCAAGCTGCTCCTAAAGAATGTCATCTTAAGGCCGTGAAAAGGATAGTGAGATACCTAATTCATACACCAAATTTTGGCATTTGGTATCCTAAGAGGTCCTCTTTTGATCTTGTTGGCTATTCCGACTCGGATTATGCCGGAGACAAGGTTGATAGAAAGTCCACTTCGGGTACTTGTCAATTTCTTGGTAGATCTCTTGTGTCTTGGTCCTCCAAGAAACAAAACTCGGTATCCTTATCTACCGCCGAAGCGGAGTACATTGCCGCTGGTTCATGTTGTGCTCAATTACTTTGGATGACCCAAACTCTTAAAGATTATGGGGTCTATGTGAAACATGTTCCATTGCTTTGTGACAATGAAAGTGCTATCAAAATTGGTCATAATCCTGTGCAACATTCTCGAACTAAGCATATTGAAGTTCGTCATCATTTCATTCGAGACTATGTTGCAAAGGGTGACATTCATCTCAAACATGTTCGCACCGATAAGCAATTAGCAGATATATTCACTAAACCACTTGATGAGAAAGTGTTTCGCAGGTTGAGAGGAGAATTGAACATCATTGATGCTTCAAACTTGGAGTAGAAACTCCATTGGATACATGCAAGACATGAGCTTTATGGCCAATCCATGATATATCTCTTATGATGACTATCTTATGTTTTGGATATATTTGTATCTTGCATGATATCTAACCCATGTAGGTACTTGGTTGAATCAAATTCTATGAGATTGCAACTCACTCACATCTTGAGCAATCTCTACATCACCAAGTCTCTAACGGTGGTTGACGACAAGGAAGCATGAAACCATTTGAACATATCGTTTGACAAATTCTATGTTGAGCCTCATGATCGTCATTTTTGGATATACAAGTGCTTTTCCTTGCTAGAACTAATCCATGTAGGATGATGAACTCAAATTCCAAGGGGTGCTCCCAATTCATGATGAGCTACATCGACTTCGAGCACCCACACAAGTTCAACTACATGAGCAAGATCCACACCACCACCCAAGGTATGTTGTTCCATCTTAGAGAAGCTTTACTCCAAGACATGAGTTAAAGCAACTCCACAAGATGTGAATACATCAAGATGCTTAAACGAAAAATGGTAACCCCATTTTGAGCTTAAACAATGAGTATGACCTATGATCAAGTGTTCTCACTTGACTCCTAATTCAATATACAATAACATAGGTGACTATGTCACCGCCCAATTCTAGATGAAGTTCTCTTGTGTTCTTTTCTATGTTATTGCATTTGTCCCTTGCATATTTGTTTCCCTCTTTTTCTAAAAAAAAACTTCATCTAGAACCTTTCATTCTTTTCTTTTTTGATTCTTATTCTGCATATCTCTGCATCCAATTCCTTGCAAATCTTTCAGTTAATTCATTGCAAATCTTTGTGAGATCTTATTTGACTAGTGAGCTGAGGTGACAAGTGTTTTCTCTGTAGTAAACTCGTTTTCACCGAATTGAATGTTTCGGATCAAACGAGTCCCTTCGGTACCACCGAAACATGACGCTCGGTGCCACCGATTACGCAACAGGAAAATAGTTTGCCACTTGTTCTATATTTCTTCCGATCCAGCTCCACTCGATGAATCTTATCCTCTACAAGCATCACAGTTTTATCCATTGCTTTATGCTGAGTCTCAAGGACCAAACCTATTCAACAGATTCCAGAAGAACCTTCTTGGAAATTGATGTCAAAGGGGGAGAGAGAGATCACATCAAAGCTTATCATGAGGGAGAAAGAGAGAGAAAGTATTAAGGGGGATAAAGAGATCTCCAGGGGGAGAGAATACTCAAGGATCCCAGATGCTTGATGTTTAAGAGGAGAGATGCCACATGTCTTTTTGGGGGAAAGACATGTTCATAGAATATACTGCTTCTATTCATTCATGTATGTCAGTATATTTCAGCTTAAATTAATTGCAGATCTTTACTCTTGGGGACATGTCTAATCTAATGTGGTACCTTGTACTCACTCTCTACATGTCATCCCAGTCTTGGTATTTTTGTGGTTTTCTTTGGTTTGCTCTGGCTAGTGGATGCACCTGTGTTATCTAACCTTGTTTATGCAGGTTCATTCCATCCTAAGCCAACTCAAGACTACAAGGTAAGTATATGCATCAGAATCATGAGTATGAGGAATTCTTGCTTTTGTACATACTGTTTGCAAGAAGGACTCATAAGCATGAAGGTATTTCTCTTAATAATCTTTTGCTCTGATGCATATGGCCAAGATACATGTAACACATTGCCTTCTCTGTCATGGTTATGCTCTCACATGCATCTATATCTTATATTTACATGATTGCATACATGTAGGGGGAGCCTATGCTTGTTACATGTCCTTCCAAAGCTTTACTTGCTATTCTTTGTATCTTTACCTAAAGCTTTGATGTATGTTGCCATCAATTACCAAAAAGGGGGAGATTTAAAGCACAAGCGCTCTCCAGGTGGTTTTGGTAATTAATGTCAACATATCTCTTGTTGGACTAATACTTTTATCTAGTATATTTCAGATAAGTTCAACAATGGAGTGGCATGGACTAAAGGTTGTGGGAACTCCTTCAATATGCTAAGGACAAAGGATTGGCTAAAGCTTCAAGCTCAAGACTCTTCATTTTACACTTTTAGTGATCCAAGATCACATTGAGTCCATAGGAAAAGCCAATACTATCAAGGAGGGATGAGGTGTTGCTTAATGAGCCTTTTTCTCCATGTGCTTGATGATATGCTCCAAAACCCTCAGCTACTTTCCCACTTCCACATATGACCTAAACCCAAAGTCAAACTCGGACCTACCGATTCTTTCTATCCGGCGCCACCGAGTTTCACATGTCATAAGCCACTGCCAAACCCTAGCAAATCAGTTCTACCGATAGGGATCTCGTTCTCACCAAGATGGGATTGCAATCTCACTGTGTATGTCCATTGTCAAAATCAGTCTCACCATGTTTAGGCAATCGGTACTACCGAGATTACAATGCAAACTCTCTGGGTAACTCATTACCAAAATCGGTCCAACCGAGTTTAGTAATCGGCCCCGCCGAGTTTGCTAGACCAACTCTCTGGTTAGCTAATTACCAAATCGGTCTCACCGAGTTTGTGTAATCGGTCTCACCGAGATTACGTTATGCCCAAACCCTAACCATATCGGTCCTACCGAGATGCATGTCAGTCTCACCGAAAAACTCTAACGGTCACTAGGTTTACCGTTTCGGTCCGACCGAGTTTGTCGATTCGGTCCCACCGAGATTGGTAAATTGTGTGTAACGGTTGGATTTTAAGTGGAGGCTATAAATACCCCTCCACCTCCTCTTCATTCGTGGAGAGAGCCATCAGAACACATCTACACTTCCAACTCATATGTTCTGAGAGAGAACCACCTACCCTTGTGTTGAGACCTAGATATTCCATTCCTACCATATGAATCTTGATCTCTAGCCTTCCCCAAGTTGCTTTCCACTCAAATCTTCTTTCCACCAAATCCAAATCCTGTGAGAGAGAGTTGAGTGTTGGGGAGACTATCATTTGAAGCACAAGATCAAGGAGTTCATCATCAACACACCATTTGTTACTTCTTGGAGAGTGGTGTCTCCTAGATTGGCTAGGTGTCACTTGGGAGCCTCCGACAAGATTGTGGAGTTGAACCAAGGAGTTTGTAAGGGCAAGGAGATCGCCTACTTCGTGAAGATCTACCGCTAGTGAGGCAAGTCCTTCGTGGGCGATGGCCATGGTGGGATAGACAAGGTTGCTTCTTCGTGGACCCTTCATGGGTGGAGCCCTCCGTGGACTCGCGCAACCATTACCCTTCGTGGGTTGAAGTCTCCACTAATGTGGATGTAGGATAGCACCACCTATCCGAACCACGGGAAAAACATTCGTGTCTCCAATAGCGTTTGAATTCTCCAAACCCTTCCCTTTACATTCTTGCAAGTTGCATGCTTTACTTTCCGCTCCTCATATACTCTTTGCATGCTTGCTTGATATGTATTGTGTATGTTGAAATTGTGCTTAAAACTCCACTCAAACTGAAAAGCTTAAAAATTGCTACTTTAGCACTAAGTGTCTAATCACTCCCCCTCTAGACACACCTACTTCTAGATCCTACACTTTGCCCCTGAGGTGAACGATGATGGCGTTGCTCAGCCGGAGGAGTGGTTCGGGCTGAACCCGGCAGAGGGTGAGGACTCTGCGGAGGAGATTGCCTCCGGCGACGAGGGTGAAGAGGAAGAGGGATAGGGTGGTGAAGAAGTCATGCCAGATGGCGAAGCGACCAGCCAGCCTCAGCCTGCTCGTGCCTCCAGTAACGAGGCACGCGCGAGCGCGCCGTCTGCGGGAGGTGGTGATCATGCTGAGATTCGCCAGCCGTCCACTCCTCCAGCCAGCAATGCTGTCCCCACCGACCTGCCCGATTCGCCAGTCGTTCCCTTGGCTTAATCTACCGTCCTCGCTTTTCCTGCTTGTTACTCTTTGAACAACTTTTATTAAATTTGCGCCGTTCCACCCACTAGGGGTGTATTCAAACTATTGTTGAATGCTGGCCTTTCGAAGGTCTTTTGTGTAAATATAATCTTGCACGTGTTTGGCTTTCGTTCATGTTTGCTTTTCATCTTTTGGGCTTTTTCCTTTGCCGCCTTCCCTTGGTCGCCGCCTTCCCAGCCGGACAGCTGCTCTGCAGTCTGTGGTTGGAGAAGGACTTGGTCGTTTTCTCTTGAGAAGGCAAGTACTGGAGCTTTCTTAGATTGTAGCAAGGTGAACGGGAAGCCGGCCAGCCGGCTTCTCTGGTAGCCGGCTGGCGGGACGGGAGGCCGACTTGCGTGATATAAGTTCGTTAGTCCTTAGCCGTTTTTCGTGTGGGTGCCCTTTCCTACCTTTGACTCTTGCCAGCCGGACAGTCGGTTCTTCGTGCTGCGGCTTTCGGCAAGAGGGGCTTGGGTGCCGGCACACTACTTGTCTGACCGCAGGAGAAACTTAAATATAACTCAAGGCGGCGAGTCCCCCGGCCGACTGGTCGAACCCGGTGCCGGACGGAAAGACAAATGTGGTAACATAATCATAGGCGTGATACTCATCATTCATAGATAAAAGGGGGTAGTCCCCGAGTGCTCCTCGGGCCACCCGTTGTCTCATACTTAGTACAAAAGATAGCGTGATACATACTGCTTTTTAACTGTAAAATCTTCGGAGGAGATTGGCGTTCCATGGTCGTTCCGACTCCTTGCCGGAATCATCTCTCTTTCGTGCCTTCGGCTTCTGGGCGTCGATTAGGTAGTAGGAGTCGTTTCCTAAAGCTTCTGGGCGTCGAGAGCTTGTGCTGGCCGGCTGTTTGCTGGATCAGCCGGAGCACACGATCGCCCTCTTGGAAAGATCTTGGCTTGACCTTCCGGTTGTGGTAACGGCGAAGGCCCTGCTGGTAGATGGCTGACCGGCTGAGGGCTAACAGCCGGCCTTCTTCCAGCAGGTCGACGCGGTCTTCTCGTGCTTCCTTGGCCTCCGTTTCTGTGTACATGGTAACCCGAGGTGAGTCGAACTCGATGTAAGTTGGGGCGACATATGCCAATGGATGGCTTATCATTGTGGGAGCCAATAAAACGTCGTCGGTGCCTGGAAACGGGATAAGGCAAAGACATGCACGCCGGTGAATCTTACCCAGCTTCGGGGCTCTCCGTGGAGATAACACCCCTACTGCTGCTCTGCGGGGTCTCCGCATGATCACTATGGCAAAGTGTATACAAGGTTGCTCCTTGAGCTGTTCGGAGGGAAGAAGAAGAAGAAGGGCAAGGCTAGGTTTCTTCTCCCCTCGTTGTGTTGTCTAAAACTCCTAAAAAAGAGAGATCCCCTAAAAAGAGAGATCCTCCTATGCATGGGCGCCCCGGGGGGTTTATATAGGCCTATCCCCCGGGGGTACAATGGTAACCCAGCTGAGCATGGGCCCTAGCTGTCTGCGTCTACGCTTGCCGGCTTCTCCGCCGGCCAGCGGGCCCGCCGACTGGTGGGCCCACCAGCTGCCGGCCTCCTAGTCCACAGGCCTGTCCCACCGCTTGGGGGTCTTGTCGGGGGCTGGTTACTGTTGCCCCACCCCTGGTGACGTGGGCTTCGTCGTGGTAAGCATGGCCGCGGTGCCTCCGTTGGGCGGCACATCACTGTAGCCTTAACATGTCTTGCCGTCGTAATGAGGCATGTCCCTCGAGGGGAGGGACTAGCCGGCTACTGGGAGTCGGATTCACCTCGAGCTAACTACGGGAGGCCTGGCCATCTTCGAGTATCTTCTCACCTGTTGGGGCCCGCCGCCCTTGGGTCGTGCTGACAGCTCGCCGTGGGTGATGTCATGGTCAACATGGCGATAGTGCTGCGCCGGACTGGGATGGCCACCCTGTACGGCACACTGTAGATGTGTGCGTCCCAGGATTCGGGGGTGGCAGGCTTTACTATAGCCACGCCCCGTCTCGTCGCCGTTATGTGGGTGTAGACTTTGAGGGCACGGTCTTGACCGCTGGTTGGGGGTCGGCCTCTGGGAGGCGACCCTCTTCTGGCCGGCTTCTGGGAGCCGGCCCTCTCGTGGCCAGCTTCTTGGAGCCGGCCCTCTTGGGGTTTTCCTTGGGAGGTCTTGTGGCAGGGCCGCCTTCGTCCAGCCGCTCTGAGAGGTAGCCGGCCGAGGGTAGACGGCCCCACGCCTTGGGTCTTGAAGGCTGGAAATGGCTTGTAATTTTTTTGAAGTGCCAGGGGGAGCCGGCTGGGCTACCCGTGGTCATTTACTCCGACACCAAGGACACCAAAAAGCCAAATCTTGGGGATGCCCCGGAAGGCATCCCCTCTTTCGTCTTCGTTCATCGGTAACTTTACTTGGAGCTATATTTTTATTCACCACATGATATGTGTTCTGCTTGGAGCATAATTTTATTTTCTTTTGTTTTGCTTGCTGTTTGAATAAAATACCAAGATCTGAAATTCTTAAATGTTAGAGAGTCTTCACATAGTTACATAATTATTCAACTACTCATTGGTCTTCACTTATATCTTTCGGAGTAGTTTGTCATTTGCTCTAGTGCTTCACTTATATCTTTTTAGAGCACAGCGGAAGTTTTATTTTGAAGAAATAGATGAACTCTCATGCTTCACTTATATCATTTTGAGAGTCTTGAACAACATGGTAATTACTTTGGTTATGAATTTAGTCCTAATATGATGGGCATCCAAGAAGGATATAATAAAAACTTTCATATAAAGTGCATTGAATACCATGAGAAGTTTGATTCTTTATGATTGTTTTGAGATATGAAGATGGTGATATTAGAGTCATGCCAGTTGAGTTGTTGTGAATTTGTAGCGACCCGACCTCAGACGGTCAAGCCTCTGTGTATCTGTGCCATCCCTGGATCAGTATGCTGGCACACACAGTACATCAATGTATATATCAAAGTGCAATCACATGTATAAATAACGTAAAACTGATATATATACCTCGTAATACTCAGCGGAAACAATCAAACGGGTGTGGAGTCCCATCAACGCCATCGGCAGGTTGAGTGTAGACCGTAACCCTGTATCGTAACTCTTACTCGTCGAAGAAAATATCTGCAACATGATACGTTGCAGCCGTGTAGGTCAGTACATTGAATGTACCGGCAAGATCACAATAAGAGAAAGCTGATGATAAAACTATTCTATATGCAATATGGCTTTGTGGCTCTGGGTCTGAGTTTTTGTTTTGCATAAAAGCTGGTTTTACTTTACCTACAACAAAGGAATATCAGGAGCCTGTACTACGGAGTTTTCTAACATGACATGGTTCCGCCAACCGATGTCCCATAGCCCAAAATCATCATAAGTTGCCCACTATTAAGTTATCAATCCGGTGTTGAGAGTTCCGAGATAGATCCAAGTCCAGAGACTCAAATTGTCCGTAACCGGGGACACGGCTAATCGATTAGGTTTTAACCCTCTGCAGAGGTTTGTACACTTTACCCGCAAGATTCGATCCCTCTTTTTACGTTCTCGCACTTCATGGTGTTTGAGAACAAGATGACCGAAACATGGTCTTCCGAAGAGTTCCTCTGACCACTGTCCGGTGCTCATCCAATCCTACCGTCGTTCTACATCTGCTAGCACCGTCCCAGCCAGAGTCACAACTAAGGTCAACCAAGCCAGAGCCCATAGTGACTTGCGGTTGCACAGGTAAGCTTCTGGTCATGAAGTATTCTTCCGTCTCTTTGAGTCTGGGTGGAACTTTCCTCATGAGTACTGGCCAAAACCCAGCTCACTAGGCAAATCCACTGGGTACTCCAGGGTGCCTCACAACCAGTCCACCCAGTAGTGTGTATTGAAGTCTTGTCTCGAGTCTTGAAGTCTTGAGGTCTCGAAGGTGCTGTCCTCGCAGGTGCCATCAGGAAGTTGTCGTCTTTGACGTAAAATCCTCCATTCTCACACCACTCCCGAGCACTCATACCAACCCCGTCTACTATAGCGTAGCTTTAAAAGTAAACAACGTCCCGGGCTTGGTAACAGGAAGATGGGTTCCTACCTCATGCATTCTACTCAACTACAAGAATTCAATATCACTACTGGAGGGATTGAAATAATGGTGCCACTAAATGCAATAAAAACATTGGTATGAAAAATATGGTCAAAGTGAACTTGCCTGGTATGTCGATGAAGATAGTCGCACTCAAATAAAGACTTGGTAGAACTATTCGTCACTCCGTTCAAAATCTATATTAAACAGACAATCATATAAGCAATCATCCTAGCAATCAATTCTAACACTCATTAAAACAACAAAGAAAAATCAATAACAAAACTCAAACGAATTCCAAGGAAGTTTCAAATAAACTAGAAAGAAAACCTACTAACGAAGATCTATGACTTTGCTACAAACATCTAATATAGTCTTGCCCTAAGTAAAACTTAACAATAATTAAAACACTAAACTAATAAATTAACAAAAAAATAAAAAGTAAAACAACTAAGTTAACAGAAAGTAGTTTTCATAAAATTTTATTAGCAAAAAGAAACAATTAAAAAGCTTTAATAAAACTCTAACTATGACCTATAGAAGTTTTCATACAAAACTAAATAAAATATTTTTTTTTATATATAAAAAAAAACAATCTTTGGTTGACTAACAGAAACAAAACTAAATTTGTCAAAAGTGACAAAAAGAAATAATTTAAAACTAATAAAAACAATAAAGAAAAGACTAAAACAAAACTATAACTAAAACAGTACTGTTTTGCTAAAAACCTAATTTAAATTAACCTAGAAATAAAACACTAAATACTACTGGATAAACAAAGGTCCTAGAGACCAGGGGCAAAAAGAATCGGTCAAAAATAATATTCCTAACTCCAAATATAGCAGAAAAACTAATCTGACTAAAACTAATATAAACAATTTCTAATAATTTAAACATGGCCAAACATATTTTCTACAGAAACTACAACAAATTTGCAAACTAACAAAAAAAAAGAATCAACTAAAAATATTAAGTAACCTAAAAGATATGGATTTTACAAAACTGGAACTATTCTGTTAAAAACAGAAACGAAAATTAACATAAAAAAAATACTAACGCGCTAACGGGCCTATCTAACGCTCAGGCGACAAATAACTAAAACGCGCCCGAGGGAATAAACCGATCGGGCCGGTCTAACTAAACCGTACTAAAATAAACCGATCTAAACCGAAAATAAACCGGTCTAACTAAACTAAACCTAACCCTTCGCGTGATCTAATCTAGGCCCTAGATTTCAGATCGAACGGCGGCGGGCGGCTCCGGCGACTCACCGCGGTGGCGGCGACGGCGACGGACGACGGCGGCTCGGGCGACGACGGTGCGGTGGCTCCGGTGGTCCTGGGTGGCGGCGGAGACGTCGGGGAGAGGCGGCGGAGTGTTGCGGAGGCGGTGGTGGAGTCAGTGGGGCTCGGGGTGGTCGGTGGAGCTCGGGGGTGGAGCAATGGCGCGGCGGCGGCGTCGGACTCCGGCGAGAAATCGCGGCGAAGTGGAGGGGTTAGGCGAGGGGGAGGGGTGGGGAATGGGTCGAGGGGGTTGGGTATTTATAGGGGGTGCCCGGCTTGGAGGCGGGGGCGAATCGGGGAGGGATCCCGCGATCTCCGGGATTCCGGCGACGGCGGCGGTGATGGCGCGGTGATGGCGCGGCGTGGGAAGGAAGGAGAAGGGTGGGGCCGGCGCGTCGGTGAGAGAGGGAGAGAGGGGAGAGAGCGGGCGACCGGGCGGGAGAGGTTTCGGGCGCGGGCGTCGGTGCAGGCCGGCTCGGGGTGGTAGCTGGGCCGCGGCTCGGCGCTGGCTGGGCCGGTTGGCCTGGCTGGCGCCTGGGTCTCGTTTCCTTTTTTTTTTAAACATAGACAATAAAACAAACACAAATAAATAAATAAATAATATTATATAGGCATATAATATATCAAAATTTTCAGAAAAAGATTTCCTACAACATGAACTCTTTCTCAAGTTAAAATAAAATCTACAAAAATTCAAATAAAGCAAATAGTGATACTGTTGCATTAAAACCCAATAAAAATCATTTTTTAAAATAACAAAATGATTTCAAATTTATTTTCTCCTAATTTTCCATTGAAGGGAATCATTTTACCCTTATTTCCATTTATTTATTTTTAGGAGAAAGATAATTTGAATAAAATCCAAAATATTCCAAATTTGAAAGGGAGTTTCAAAATACTTTCAAATGATTTTCAATTTGATTCTTTTCAACTTCCAACTCATACTTCATATAATTGAAGAAGTCATTTTATCTTCTCTCATGAAAATCATTGAGTTGCATAAAGTTTTTAAAATTTGAAATATTTCCAAATAGAATTCAAATCTTTTCAAAACCCTTTTCATTTATTTAACTGGAAGAAGTCATATCATCTTCTCTCTAGGGTTTTGTGTTTGAATTGAATTTTAATTCATGGAGATCATAAATGCAAGGTGAAAGTTTGGGAAAGTCATTTCATTCCCTCTCGTTCAATTTTCAAAAAGTTTCAAATTTCACTCAATTTCACACAAGCAATCCACACCACAATTAAACAAACAAGCATAATTATTTATTTAATATAACATTCCAAAATTTAGAATTTTGGGATGTTACAAACTACCACACTTAAAATGAATCTCGTCCTCGAGATTCGAAGAGGCTAGCAAGAAAAGGTTAGGGGTTGGGGGTCTTCTAGCAAATCTATTGTCCGGAGAGGTCTGGGGTGCTACCACACTTAGAAGCATGCTTACGGTCCCAACAAAACTCGTGTACTCCATTCCTTTGGGTTGTTGGTGTCGGTCTTCTTATATTCTCCAGGATAACTCCTACACTGGGGCTCTTCTAGTAGGGCATAACCTTTTCCTCAAACTCGTGTCCTTTCCTCTTGGTGAGGTTCTTCCGATACTGGGTCTTCTTAGCAGACAATTCTGTCGCCAATACTAATCAACTATCGAGATCTCATGGTGGTCAACCATTACAGGTTTCTCCTGCAGGAAAATGGTTTGGGTTGAGTCTCACCGTATGACCTACGTTTGGCAACAGTTGCCGGTACATGGATCAGTCGTCCTACCATTCTAAGGTTTAAACAAGGTTTGATATCGTCGTCTATCTACGATGGGTAAGTCACTCAGATTTACCATTCCAAATAGCAAGAGCGAATGACAAGAGTAAGTCGGTATGGTGATCAATCCATTCCGCACCCAAATCATTACCTTGTATAAGGTTTAGCGAATCTCGCATTTCTAACATGCGGGCATTCTCACAAGCATGGCAGAATTTCTCTTGTCCTTGAACTGGGTTCAGGTATATCCATTAATTCTGCAAGCTGAACAAAACATCTATCGTTCTTCACAACTCTCGGTTTTACGTAACCTCCTACGAAACGTATGCTGATGAAAACACAGCTTCTTCCAATATTTTTTTTCTTCCAAGGAGTACTTGATCCTTATAAATCCTGGTTCCTGTGGGTTATGGCCCACTTCAATACTTGTATATCTTTAACTCATCTTTGGAGTTACTATTGTTCCATATTCCAACATTATACCTTCTTTAAACCCAATGGTACCCCATTCCTTCCTAGCCTTGGGGTAACCTTCATATTAAAATAAGACTTAAACTTATTTTGTCCAAACTCCACTTTGCGGAATACATTTTCCCTTCCATAAATTTGGTGTTCTCATAGGGTACTGCCACCCTTAAAGTGAAATGCACAATTTCATCCATAGACCATATTTCTCATATCCTCGAAAATGGTCAAACTCCTTGTTCATAGAGTAACAACTCAAAAAAAATCCACGTATGAAATCATGACACATTAACTTTATTGATTTCATGAGTTCATTACAATCTCTGAGACATCCATTACATAACTCAACTCATTGTACTCATGAAAATAAATTTGCTTCCTACTACTCTTATTATCCATATCAAAATCTCAACTACTTAGCTCCAGCTTTTCTCCTGATCTGAACATTCCCTCGCAAAATGTCCTGCTTGCTTGCAGTGTAAACAAATGACGTCGGACAAATCCAGGGGCTTCCGGTTACCTCCTTGGGTTCTTTGCTTCTGTTCTGGACAATCACTGGCATAATGTCCTGTGGTCTTACACTCAAAACAGATAATATGACTCTTATCCTTCTTTGCAGAGACTGGTTTGTTCAGGGAATGCCTTCGTTTTCTCTTCCTGGATTCCTTTGTAATGATTAGAGCTTCTATTTCCCGAGGGTCAAACTTCACTTCTGCTGTCGGGAAGTCTCTGAGATACTCTTCTCTTTCCTTGGTACAATACTGGGAAAAATGTCCTTCTTCTCCACATGAATAGCAAGTGTTGGAGTAGAATCTGATTAGGCCTTCTTCTTCAGGGTCTTCAACAACTTCCTTCATCACAGGTTCTTCTAGACCTTCCTTGAGGGCTTCTTTCATTCCTTCTTCCTGCTTCTGAATAGTTTGTTGCACCGTGGGGTAATTGTGACACTGCGCCGGGTAGTGGGTGGTTCCTTCACACAAGAAACAAGTCACCTGACTAGTTGGGCATTCCTCAGCTGGGTGTTTCTCCTCACAATAAGGGCATCCATCCTTGTGTTCCTCCTGGGTGTGTCCTATTTCTCCGCAATTCTTGCAAGCACAAGGTTTCTTCTTTGGGTTATCGTAGTGCTTCCGGATAAGACGGGACCTCAAGAGAGTCTTCTTGAATTCCTCCCAAGTTTTTGCTCCGTTGCATCCTTGTATGGCTTGATGCATTTTCCACCAGGTTGCAGCACTCTCGGTAAAATACTGAAGAGCATATTGAACCTCATACTTCCTTGCAATCAAATTTTTCCCGAAGTGATCCTCCATATTCTGAATCCATAGTTCTACCTCCCGTTGAGTCATCGGTCCAGAGAATACTAGTCCTTCTTCATTCATCATCTATTGGGTCCAAGGGTTTTAGGATGAGATCCAGAAGATAGAAAGGGATACACACAATACAAACAATAGTTTTAAAGAAATGGGTTTTATTTTGTGGCCATCGGAAAAACATCAAACAAATGACAGCTCACAAATCGTCGCATCTAACGTAAGTATATAAAAGGCTTTTGGTCTTCTAAGCGTCAAATAAATCTTCGGAGTTTTCCAAGTCCTCGGAGTCTTCAACTGTTGTAGCTTCAACTCTTCTAATCCATGGTGAAATCCTCTTTACTCTGAAATGGTCACCGGTTGTCCGATATCTTGTCCTTCTTGGAGCAGCTTCAGTTGATCCTCCGTGTGGTCAAAAGGGAAAGGGGTATATTCTAACTATTTGAGGTAAGAGAGGATATTTGATAAAATCAGAAAAATTGAGAAGTAATGGGTCTTTTTAAAAATAAGTTTTAGAGATTTCCTGTCCTACGGCCTTCCGATTTCTAGGGTCACGTCCTATAGTCAACATGTGCTCTGATACCATATCTGTAGCGACCCGACCTCAGACGGTCAAGCCTCTGTGTATCTGTGCCATCCCTGGATCAGTATGCTGGCACACACAGTACATCAATGTATATATCAAAGTGCAATCACATGTATAAATAACGTAAAACTGATATATATACCTCGTAATACTCAGCGGAAACAATCAAACGGGTGTGGAGTCCCATCAACGCCATCGGCAGGTTGAGTGTAGACCGTAACCCTGTATCGTAACTCTTACTCGTCGAAGAAAATATCTGCAACATGATACGTTGCAGCCGTGTAGGTCAGTACATTGAATGTACCGGCAAGATCACAATAAGAGAAAGCTGATGATAAAACTATTCTATATGCAATATGGCTTTGTGGCTCTGGGTCTGAGTTTTTGTTTTGCATAAAAGCTGGTTTTACTTTACCTACAACAAAGGAATATCAGGAGCCTGTACTACGGAGTTTTCTAACATGACATGGTTCCGCCAACCGATGTCCCATAGCCCAAAATCATCATAAGTTGCCCACTATTAAGTTATCAATCCGGTGTTGAGAGTTCCGAGATAGATCCAAGTCCAGAGACTCAAATTGTCCGTAACCGGGGACACGGCTAATCGATTAGGTTTTAACCCTCTGCAGAGGTTTGTACACTTTACCCGCAAGATTCGATCCCTCTTTTTACGTTCTCGCACTTCATGGTGTTTGAGAACAAGATGACCGAAACATGGTCTTCCGAAGAGTTCCTCTGACCACTGTCCGGTGCTCATCCAATCCTACCGTCGTTCTACATCTGCTAGCACCGTCCCAGCCAGAGTCACAACTAAGGTCAACCAAGCCAGAGCCCATAGTGACTTGCGGTTGCACAGGTAAGCTTCTGGTCATGAAGTATTCTTCCGTCTCTTTGAGTCTGGGTGGAACTTTCCTCATGAGTACTGGCCAAAACCCAGCTCACTAGGCAAATCCACTGGGTACTCCAGGGTGCCTCACAACCAGTCCACCCAGTAGTGTGTATTGAAGTCTTGTCTCGAGTCTTGAAGTCTTGAGGTCTCGAAGGTGCTGTCCTCGCAGGTGCCATCAGGAAGTTGTCGTCTTTGACGTAAAATCCTCCATTCTCACACCACTCCCGAGCACTCATACCAACCCCGTCTACTATAGCGTAGCTTTAAAAGTAAACAACGTCCCGGGCTTGGTAACAGGAAGATGGGTTCCTACCTCATGCATTCTACTCAACTACAAGAATTCAATATCACTACTGGAGGGATTGAAATAATGGTGCCACTAAATGCAATAAAAACATTGGTATGAAAAATATGGTCAAAGTGAACTTGCCTGGTATGTCGATGAAGATAGTCGCACTCAAATAAAGACTTGGTAGAACTATTCGTCACTCCGTTCAAAATCTATATTAAACAGACAATCATATAAGCAATCATCCTAGCAATCAATTCTAACACTCATTAAAACAACAAAGAAAAATCAATAACAAAACTCAAACGAATTCCAAGGAAGTTTCAAATAAACTAGAAAGAAAACCTACTAACGAAGATCTATGACTTTGCTACAAACATCTAATATAGTCTTGCCCTAAGTAAAACTTAACAATAATTAAAACACTAAACTAATAAATTAACAAAAAAATAAAAAGTAAAACAACTAAGTTAACAGAAAGTAGTTTTCATAAAATTTTATTAGCAAAAAGAAACAATTAAAAAGCTTTAATAAAACTCTAACTATGACCTATAGAAGTTTTCATACAAAACTAAATAAAATATTTTTTTTTATATATAAAAAAAAACAATCTTTGGTTGACTAACAGAAACAAAACTAAATTTGTCAAAAGTGACAAAAAGAAATAATTTAAAACTAATAAAAACAATAAAGAAAAGACTAAAACAAAACTATAACTAAAACAGTACTGTTTTGCTAAAAACCTAATTTAAATTAACCTAGAAATAAAACACTAAATACTACTGGATAAACAAAGGTCCTAGAGACCAGGGGCAAAAAGAATCGGTCAAAAATAATATTCCTAACTCCAAATATAGCAGAAAAACTAATCTGACTAAAACTAATATAAACAATTTCTAATAATTTAAACATGGCCAAACATATTTTCTACAGAAACTACAACAAATTTGCAAACTAACAAAAAAAAGAATCAACTAAAAATATTAAGTAACCTAAAAGATATGGATTTTACAAAACTGGAACTATTCTGTTAAAAACAG
Organism: Aegilops umbellulata; assembly: GCA_032464435.1. Lineage (NCBI taxonomy): Eukaryota > Viridiplantae > Streptophyta > Magnoliopsida > Poales > Poaceae > Aegilops > Aegilops umbellulata. The sequence goes on along the minus strand of CP136054.1, from coordinate 362,943,217 downwards.
AAACGAAAATTAACATAAAAAAAAAATACTAACGCGCTAACGGGCCTATCTAACGCTCAGGCGACAAATAACTAAAACGCGCCCGAGGGAATAAACCGATCGGGCCGGTCTAACTAAACCGTACTAAAATAAACCGATCTAAACCGAAAATAAACCGGTCTAACTAAACTAAACCTAACCCTTCGCGTGATCTAATCTAGGCCCTAGATTTCAGATCGAACGGCGGCGGGCGGCTCCGGCGACTCACCGCGGTGGCGGCGACGGCGACGGACGACGGCGGCTCGGGCGACGACGGTGCGGTGGCTCCGGTGGTCCTGGGTGGCGGCGGAGACGTCGGGGAGAGGCGGCGGAGTGTTGCGGAGGCGGTGGTGGAGTCAGTGGGGCTCGGGGTGGTCGGTGGAGCTCGGGGGTGGAGCAATGGCGCGGCGGCGGCGTCGGACTCCGGCGAGAAATCGCGGCGAAGTGGAGGGGTTAGGCGAGGGGGAGGGGTGGGGAATGGGTCGAGGGGGTTGGGTATTTATAGGGGGTGCCCGGCTTGGAGGCGGGGGCGAATCGGGGAGGGATCCCGCGATCTCCGGGATTCCGGCGACGGCGGCGGTGATGGCGCGGTGATGGCGCGGCGTGGGAAGGAAGGAGAAGGGTGGGGCCGGCGCGTCGGTGAGAGAGGGAGAGAGGGGAGAGAGCGGGCGACCGGGCGGGAGAGGTTTCGGGCGCGGGCGTCGGTGCAGGCCGGCTCGGGGTGGTAGCTGGGCCGCGGCTCGGCGCTGGCTGGGCCGGTTGGCCTGGCTGGCGCCTGGGTCTCGTTTCCTTTTTTTTTTAAACATAGACAATAAAACAAACACAAATAAATAAATAAATAATATTATATAGGCATATAATATATCAAAATTTTCAGAAAAAGATTTCCTACAACATGAACTCTTTCTCAAGTTAAAATAAAATCTGCAAAAATTCAAATAAAGCAAATAGTGATACTGTTGCATTAAAACCCAATAAAAATCATTTTTTAAAATAACAAAATGATTTCAAATTTATTTTCTCCTAATTTTCCATTGAAGGGAATCATTTTACCCTTATTTCCATTTATTTATTTTTAGGAGAAAGATAATTTGAATAAAATCCAAAATATTCCAAATTTGAAAGGGAGTTTCAAAATACTTTCAAATGATTTTCAATTTGATTCTTTTCAACTTCCAACTCATATTTCATATAATTGAAGAAGTCATTTTATCTTCTCTCATGAAAATCATTGAGTTGCATAAAGTTTTTAAAATTTGAAATATTTCCAAACAGAATTCAAATCTTTTCAAAACCCTTTTCATTTATTTAACTGGAAGAAGTCATATCATCTTCTCTCTAGGGTTTTGTGTTTGAATTGAATTTTAATTCATGGAGATCATAAATGCAAGGTGAAAGTTTGGGAAAGTCATTTCATTCCCTCTCGTTCAATTTTCAAAAAGTTTCAAATTTCACTCAATTTCACACAAGCAATCCACACCACAATTAAACAAACAAGCATAATTATTTATTTAATATAACATTCCAAAATTTAGAATTTTGGGATGTTACAGAATTTGAGAGATACTTGTGTTAAAGTTGTGATTCTCGTAGCATACACGTATGGTGAACCGTTATGTGATGAAGTCGGGGCATGATTTATTTATTGATTGTCTTCCTTATGAGTGGCGATCGGGGACGAGCGATGGTCTTTTTCTACCAATCTATCCCCCTAGGAGCATGCGCATAATACTTTGTTTCGATAACTAATAGATTTTTGCAACAAGTATGTGAGTTCTTTTATGACTAATGTTGAGTCCATGGATTATACGCACTCTCACCCTTCCACCATTGCTAGCCTCTCTAATACCGCACACTTTTCGCCGGTATCATACACCCACCATATACCTTCCTCAAAACAGCCACCATACCTACCTATTATGGCATTGCCATAGCCATTCCGAGATATATTTCCATGCAACTTTCCACCGTTCCGTTTGTTATGACACGCTTCATCATTGTCATATTGCTTTGCATGATCATGTAATTGACATCGTATTTGTGGCAAAGCCACCATTCATAATTCTTTCATACATGTCACTCTTGATTCATTGCATATCCCGATACACCACCGGAGGCATTCATATAGAGTCATATTTATTCTAAGTATCGAGTTGTAATTCTTGAGTTGTAAGTAAATAAAAGTGTGATGATCATCATTATTAGAGCATTGTCCCAGTGAGGAAAGGATGATGGAGAGTATGATTCCCCCACAAGTCAGGATGAGACTCCGGATGAAATAAATAAATAAAAGAGGCCAAAGAAGCCCAAATAAAAAAGAAAAAAAGAAAAAAAGAGGCCATAAAAAAGAGAAAAAGGCCCAAATAAAAAAATGAGAGAAAAAGAGAGAAGGGGCAATGCTACTATCCTTTTACCACACTTGTGCTTCAAAGTAGCACCATGATCTTCATGATAGAGAGTCTCCTATGTTGTCACTTTCATATACTAGTGGGAATATTTCATTATAGAACTTGGCTTGTATATTCCAATGATGGGCTTACTCAAAATGCCCTAGGTCTTCCTGAGCAAGCAAGTTGGATGCACACCCACTTAGTTTCTTTTGTTGAGCTTTCATACACTAATAGCTCAAGTGCATCCGTTGCATGGCAATCCCTACTCACTCACATTGATATCTATTGATGGGCATCTCCATAGCCCGTTGATACGCCTAGTTGATGTGAGACTATCTTCTCCTTTTTGTGTTCTCCACAACCACCATTCTATTCCACCTATAGTGATATGTCAATGGCTCACGCTCATGTATTGCGTGCAGATTGAAAAAGTTTGAGAACATCAAAAGTATGAAACGATTTCCTTGTAGACGTTGTTGGGCCTCCAAGTGCAGAGGTTTGTAGGACAGTAGCAAATTTCCATCAATCTGTGGGAGGCGTAGGATTAAGATGGTCTCTCTCAAACAACCCTTCAACCAAATAACAAAGAGTCTCTTGTGTCCCCAACACACCCAATACAATGGTAAATTGTATAGGTGCACCAGTTCGGCGAAGAGATGGTGATACAAGTGCAATATGGATGGTAGATATAGGTTTCTGTAAACTGAAAATATAAAAACAGCAAGGTAACAAGTGGTAAAAGTGAGCGTAAACGGTATTGCAATGCTAGGAAACAAGGCCTAGGGTTCATACTTTCACTAGTGCAAGTTCTCTCAACAATAATAACATAATTGGATCATATAACTATCCCTCAACATGCAACAAAGAGTCACTCCAAAGTCACTAATAGCGGAGAACAAACGAAGAGATTATGGTAGGGTACGAAACCACCTCAAAGTTATTCTTTCCAATCAATCCTTGGGATATTCCTATAAGTGTCACAAACAGCCCTAGAGTTCGTACTAGAATAACACCTTAAGACACAAATCAACCAAAACCCTAATGTCACCTAGATACTCCAATGTCACCTCAAGTATACGTGGGCATGATTATACGATATGCATCACACAATCTCAGATTCATCTATTCAATCCAACACAAAGTACTTCAAAGAGTGCCCAAAGTTTCTACCGGAGAATCACGACGAAAACGTGTGCCAACCCCTATGCATAGGTTCATGGGCGGAACCCGCAAGTTGATCACCAAAACATACATCAAGTGGCACGTGATATACCATTGTCACCACAGATAAGCACGGCAAGACATACATCAAGTCTTCTCAAATCTTTAAAGACTCAATCCGATAAGCTTACTTCAAGGGGGAAAACTCAATCCATTACAAGAGAGTAGAGGGGGAGAAGAAACATAAGATCCAACTATAATAGCAAAGCTCACGATACATCAAGATCGTGCCAAATCAAGAACACGAGAGAGAGAGAGGTGTCAAACACATAGCTACTGGTACATACCCTCAGCCCCGAGAGTGAACTACTCCCTCCTCGTCATGGAGAGCGCCGGGATGATGAAGATGGCCACCAGTGAGGGTTCCCCCCCTCCGGCAGGGTGCCGGAACAGGGTCCCGAGAGGTTTTTGGTGGCTACAGAGGCTTGCGGCGGCGGAACTCCCGATCTAATCTCTGTTCTGGAAGTTTTAGGATACGTCGGTATATATGGGTGCAAGGGGTACGTCGGTGGAGTTGCGAGGGCCCCATGAGGCAGGGGGCGCGCCCTAGGGGGTAGGCGCGCCCCCCACCCTCGTGGCTAGCTTCGGTATCTTCTGACGTAGAGTCCAAGTCTATCCGGTAGGTTTCCTTCCAAAAATAACTTCTCCAGTTGATTTCGTTCCCTTTCGACTCCATCTGATATTCCTTTTCTTCGAAACACTGAAATAGGCAGAAAACATCAAATCTGGGCTGGGCCTCCGGTTAATAGGTTAGTCCCAAAAGTAATATAAAAGTGGATAATAAAGCCCAATATAGTCCAAAACAGTAGATAATATAGCATGGAGCAATCAAAAATTATAGATACATTGGAGACGTATCATGAAGATAGAGCATAGCGAGACTATATGATTTTTTAGGGATAGTTTGCTTTGACCATGTTATTTTGAGAAGACATGATTGCTTTGTCAGTATGCTTGAAGTATTATTATTTTCATGTCAATATTAAACTTTTATCTTGAATCTTTCGGATCTGAACATTCATGCCACAATAAAGAGAATTACATGGATAAATATGTTAGGTAGCATTCGACATCAAAAATTCTGTTTTTATTATTTACGTACTTGAGGACGAGCAGGAATTAAGCTTGGGGATGCTTGATACGTCTCCAACGTATCTATAATTTTTGATTGTTCCATGCTATTATATTATCTGTTTTGGATGATTATGGGCTTTATTATACACTTTTATATTATTTTTGGGACTAACCTATCAACTGGAGGCCTAGCCCAAATTGTTGTTTTCTTGCCTATTTCAGTGTTTTGAAGAAAAGGAATATCAAACGGAGTCCAAATGGAATGAAACCTTCCGGAGAGTTATTTTTGGAACGGAAGCAATCCAGGAAACTTGGAGTAGACGTCAGGGAAGCTTCGAGGTGGCCACGAGGCAGGGAGGCGCGCCTGCCCGCTGGGCGCGCCCCCACCCTCGTGGGCCCCTTGTGGCTCCCCTGACCGACTTCTTTTGCATATATATATATATATACCCTAAAAACATCGGCGGAGCAGAATAGATCGGGAGTTCCGCCGCCGCAAGCCTCTGTAGCTACCAAAAACCAATCGGGACCCTGTTCCGACACCCTACTGGAGGGGGATCCCGAACCGTTGGCCATCTTCATCATCCCGGCACTCTCCATGACGAGGAGGGAGTAGTTCACCCTCGAGGCTGAGGGTATGTACTAGTAGCTATGTGTTTGATCTCTCTCTCTCTCTCTCTCTCTCTCTTGTGTTCCTGAGGTGGTACGATCTTGATGTATCACGATCTTTGCTTTTATAGTTGGATCTTACGATGTTTCTCCCCCTCTACTCTCTTGTAATGGATTGAGTTTTCCCTTTGAAGTTATCTTATCAGATTGCGTATTTAAGGATTTGAGAACACTTGATGTATGTCTTGCCGTGCTTATCTGTGGTGACAATGGGGTATTCATGTGATTCACTTGATGTATGTTTTGGTGATCAACTTGTGGGTTCCGTGACCTCGTGAACTTATGCATAGGGGTTGGCACACGTTTACGTCTTGACTCTCCGGTAGAAACTTTGGGGCACTCTTTGAAGTACTTTGTGTTGGATTGAATAGATGAATCTGAGATTGTGTGATGCATATCGTATAATCATGCCCACGGATACTTGAGGTGACATTGGAGTATCTAGGTGACATTAGGGTTTTGGTTGATTTGTGTCTTAAGGTGTTATTCTAGTACGAACTCAATGATAGATCGAACGGAAAGAATAGCTTGATGTTATTTTACTACGGACTCTTGAATAGATCAATCCGAAAGAATAACTTTGAGGTGGTTTCGTACCCTACAACAATCTCTTCATTTGTTCTCCACTATTAGTGACTTTGGAGTGACTCTTTGTTGCATGTTGAGGGATTGTTATATGATCTAATTATGTTATTGTTGTTGAGAGAACTTGCACTAGTGAAAGTATGAACCCTAGGCCTTGTTCCAACGCATTGCAATACCGTTTGTGCTCACTTTTATCATTAGTTACCTTGCTGTTTTTATATTTTAAGATTACAAATACTCATTTCTACCATCCATATTGCACTTGTATCACCATCTCTTCGCCGAACTAGTGCACCTATACAATTTACCATTGTATTGGGTGTGTTGGGGAGACAAGAGACTCTTTGTTATTTGGTTGCAGGGTTGTTTGAGAGAGACCATCTTCATCCTACGCCTCCCACAGATTGATAAACCTTAGGTCATCCAATTGAGGGAAATTTGTTAATTTCCTACAAACCTCTGCACTTGGAGGCCCAAAAATGTCTACAAGAAGACGGTTGCGTAGTAGACATCAATAAGCTTCTCAAACATCAATTCCTGTCTATTTCCTATCACCGTGGAGAACTCAACATATGCACCAAATGTAATGGAAAGGGCACACGGAGTGCCCAAGTCCTTCTCTCTCAAATCCCACCGAAGCAACTAATGCTAGGGAGGAAAATGAAAGGAAGAAGAAGAAGGAGAACACCAAGATATCCAAGATCTAGATCTAAGGGGTTCCCCTCACATAGAGGAGAAAGTGATTGGTGGAAATGCGGATCTAGATCCTCTCTCTTTTCCCTCAAAAAGTAGCAAGAATCCATGGAGGGATTGAGAGTTAGCAAGCTCAAAGAAGGTCAACAATGGGGGAAGAACACGAGCTCAAAGGATGAAGTTCAAAGGGGAAGAAGACCCCCTTTTATAGGTGGGGAAAAATCCAACCGTTATGCTCACAGCCCGCACAGAGCGGTAGTACCGCTCCCTGGAGCGATACTACCGCTAGGGCGGTAGTACCCCTTTGAAAAACAACAGCGAGGAGGCAAAAGGCCAGTAGAACCGCCGGAGCGGTACTACCGCTCGTCCTCACGGTACTACCGCTTGACCTCACAGTACTACCGCTAGGGATAGCGGTACTACTTCAAATGGTAGTGGTACTACTCCTTGCGAGCGGTACTAAAATAATACTTCTGTGCCTACCTCCGCGGAGCAAAACACGAGATTTGGTCCGGAGCTGTACTACCATTCAGGAGCCGCGGTAGTACCGCTCTGGAGCGGTAGTAAAAATTTACATCCGCTCTAGCCGTGGTAGTACCGCTGCATCCTTTACCAAAATAGCCACAACTTCTGGAAATGGACTTCGAATTCAACGAAACCAAGTTTGTTGGAAAGCTAACGACATGGACTAACAAAATATTGATAGAAATATCAATAAGAAGCAAATGAAAAAAGGACCATAAGAAAATGGTGAGAACCCTTCCTCGGATAAGACCGGTAAAACCTCCAACACCGAAAACATCATAGAAGACGCATGCGAACTCCGTTTTCGATGAACTCAAGTTTGTCAACAAGATGACCAAAAGCTACAAAACTCACAAAGAGAAGCAAACAAGAACCAAGAAAGATTATGCAAGGATACAATGGTTTGATCTCTCTACGAATGATATGATCAAGCTACTCATCGAGAGTCCCCCCTCTATAGTACGGCAATCGATCCTATAACCCGGTCTCCCAACTACCATCATGAGACCGGTAAAATAGAAAACCTATCAAGGGCAAACCTTTGGCTTGCATATGGTCCACTTAAGCTAGATGATGACGATCTTTACTTCCTCAAGTTGGACCACCTTTCTTGATTGTGTTGGCTCGATGGAAACTAGTTGATTTGTCCCCCATACTCTACTATTGGTGAGCCACTCTTCCGCACATCTTCACAAGTCCATTGTCACCACAATGGACGACAAGCTTCAAGCATTTGATCTCTTCATGATGCTTCACTTGAACTTGCACACCGCAACCTAACCCCAGAAAGAACTCTCACGAAGATCATGGGTTAGTACACAGAACGCAATTGACAATGCTTACCATACCATGGGATCGCTTGATCCCTCTCGGTACATCTTCTATGCTTTGTGTGTTGATCAACTTGATTCACTCTTTGACTTAGTCTTGATCAACCTCTCACAAGACCAATCTTTAGGTAATTCCTTGAATAGCACCTTGGTCAACACAAACTCTCCATGAAACCACCACATGTACTCCAAGAAAAGCCTATGGACAAAACCTTCAAATATAACTCAAGCCAACCATTAGTCCATAGATATTGTCATCAATTACCAAAAACAAACATGGGGGCACCGCATGTTCTTTCAATCTCCCCCATTTTGGTAATTGATGACAATCACTTTCAAGAGAGTTTATACAAGGAATTATGCATCACCATGCAATGCAACAACCAATAATGCATGCGAATGAGATGCGAATGCTAAGGAAACAAAAACTAAAGCTACTCCACAAAACTCTATGAAACTTCTCCCCCATTGGCATCGATTGCCAAAATGGGCGAAAAGCTTAGAAGGCCAATTTAAATTGTGGTCCTCCATAAATTGTGTATTTCTCAACAAGAGATTGGAATGCAATACACATATCCAACTGTCAATACTTGGAGGAAGACAAACTATATTGAGGCCCAAAGATTGCAACAGAAAGATATGCCACAAAGACATAACAAAGAGAGAAACAAGCAATCAAGCAATCAAAAGTTACCAATTGAAGCAAGAAATCAACGGATATCAATTGAGCCAACTAGACCAATGATTCTATGTGCCACATGAATGATATAAATTATGATATGAGCAAAGGAGTGTTCTAGAGAAACTAGAGAAGCTCCCCATGATTCGTGCACAATTTAGTTTTGTAATTGGATACAATGGGCACAAAATAGGATCGTCACTCCCCCAAGATCAATAGAACCTCATGACAAGTGCAAGAGAGCAACAGAGTGTTCTAAAGACACTAGTGAAGCTCTCCATGATTTGTGCACTCCTTACAATATTTGCATTAGGATACCAAGTGCACAAAATAGGATCATCACTCCCCGAAAATCAATAGAAACTCACAAGAAGTGCAAGTGAGAATGTAGGAAACAAAGCCTAGCACTTGCAACAAACAAATGGTTGAGCAACAAGAAAAAGAGGCAACTTAAGAATGGGCTCAACTAAAAAGATGTGTGTGAGTCAAGGCAATCCACTTGAGAAGACTAATGTACGGATGAGCATCAAGCATCAATAAAGTCTTGAAAGAATGAGGCACACGGTGGAAGGCCTATCATTCCCACACACAACTAGCAAATGGGTTCACAAGCTTACTAATAAGCAAATAGAGAACCTATGCTTGTGACAACCCGTGGTGAAGATAGAAGATGAAAGGCTCATCAAGACGAGGGATACCAATTAAGATGGCAAAAGCCTCGTAAAGATAAGCATGAGGAAAATAATCTTCACCACACAAGAGTGCATCAAGATGCAACGATAGAGGACACGCACTCAAGGAAAAAGCTTTCATGGAGCCACCAAAGAAATAACATAATAAAGACAAGGTAGACGTGAAAGAAAGGATATCAACTAGATATGCAACTTCTCTCAAGTGTACAAGATTCTAGGTAGACGAAATCATGATGATATATATCTACAAAGAAGGATGTACACCTGAAATAGTTACAACACGAGGAACAAGATATCCAAAAGGAAGTCATACATATACCAATAAGATATTTTCTTGGAAGCATAGCACATGGCTAGATATGGTCTTATTGTATATAAATGAATTCCTACCATATAACCATCAAAGACATCACAACTAGCAACATGAGATCGTCGTTGAGATGCTTTGAGAAAGGAAACAAGTATCATAAGATGGAATGAATAGCATGCCAAGATGCAACCTACACAAGGTTGAATGCAAGAAAATAATGCATGAATAGATACTTGTTACCGTGATATCATTGGAAGGATGTAGAAGAAACCAATTGAAGGTAGTAGATAGTATTTCATTGAGCATCTTAGCTTGACTCCAATAAGCACATGGTGACAGCACCTTCCTTGTGAGTGAGCCGAGCATCCAATGCATCTCCAATTGTTCCTAGAACAACAACACAAACAAAATGGTACCCAAACTCATTGGGACCAATGAGTTAGAAACACCAATATACATAGGACAAACTCCACATAAATATGTGCATATAGAGAAGGAAATGAATTTCATGCACATCTCATCCAATTTGAGACTTGGTGGAGTTTCCCTATATATTGGGTCATATAAAGAAGGCATGCTACAGAGACTACATGAAGTAAATATGCATGCTCAAGACCTTCAAGAACCGATACCAAAAGACAAAGAAAAACCAAGTGAAGAAAAGATACCAAATGAATAAGACATCACTTGGAGGATATCAATAAAAGATACATCAAGGAATGAGATATCCATTGATACACTCAAAATAAAATATATCAAACTCCCCAAAGAGAGGATGGTTCCAAACAAACCAAGCTCTCTACAAAGTTTCATGATGGCACAAGGTACCAAAACGAAACCGGCTTGCCTTCCACCAACACACACTTGATAAGGATCGCAAGATGAGTGTTTTATAGAAAATAGGATAGCTCCCCCAGGACTAGTGCATTATAGATAATTTGCATTTGAATACAAAATGCACAAGGTGGGATCACCACTTTCACTATATCTAGAAAACACTAGGCAAGATCAAGAAATAAACAAGATCCACAAGTGGTATGGAAGACAAAGGGAGTTGATACATTCCTTGGCAAGAGAGAAGGCAAATAAAATCAAAAGCCAATGTAAAGATGATCAATAAATTCTACTACACAAGTGAGTACCAATTGTCAAAAGACAAGAAGTAAATGGAAATAATTCCCGGTGGTAGATAGCAAGGATATCCGACATCATCTTCACACCAAACAAAAAGCAAACTGCAACTTGTAGAGCTAACATTCCACCTAGGAACAAGATAGTTTCCAATATCAACTCTAGGTGACAATATCTCAAATGTACACATTTTCTAGTCTAGTAATATACACGTAGCATATTACTCCCCCATAATGTGATACCAATTAAGGATAAACAAGAGGCAACTAAAAGGATCCAACAAGAGATAATTAATGGACTATTTAGAATTTGAATTTCTCATGAGAAGACATACCACATAGCGACTAGATAATCTTGAAATATCAATACTAGATGGTATTACTCATGTACACACATTTATAGGATTGTGAGGTGCACAAAGCACATCACTCCCCCATAATGGGATATTCCATTAATCTCTCACAAGAGCCAACTAAGAAATAAACAAGATGCAAATGGCTCAACGCATGACACACACGTACATGATGTGCAAACCAACACACACATACTTGATTTCTCAAGATAATCAAGTTGGAAGCACAACATATACAAACACATGCAAGGAACGAAACCAAACATGCAAAGGGGCAAGTAACTATCAATGTAAACACTTTAAGCACGAGTTACCGCAAGGAGGAACATTGGATATAAGATAGAAACTTGATAATCCGAATGACTTGGCTTGAGAAAATAAGAATGATGAAGTCCCCTTAATTCTTCATAATGTAGCCAAGTCTCCAATGGCCTCCAAGAACACATATTGATCAAGTATGAGCTAGTTGGTCCCCAACCAAGTTGGGTCCTAAGAGGTTAGTCACAATAGGCTTGGCTACCCAAATGGTTCTTTTCTTGACACCACTTTGAGCACCAACAAATTTGGCAAACACATTGCCAACCTTATCCTTCCCAAGAGAATAGATATCATCAATTAGAATAGGGTTGGATAATGTACCATTTGTGCATGAAGAAGCGACGTGACCTTTTTCATGACATAGGTAGCAACGTCTACTCTTTACTTTCTTCTCACTTGATTTCTCAACTTGAGAAGCATTAGCTTGGGTTTTCTTGGGAAGAGGCCTTTCTTCAACTTGAGGTTGAGCATGAGAATGAGCTTGGGCTGCTTCCCTTGTTGCTTGTCACTAATGGCCTTATTCTTCAAAGGGCAAGATCTAACATGATGCCCTTCAATTTTGCACTTGAAGCAAATGATGTTGGACGACTTCTTGACTTGTTTTTGGCCCTTCTTCTTATTGCTCTTGGACTTCTTGTTATTGGAGTTGAATCCAAGTCCACCTTTGTCATTGGGGGGACTTATGCACACTCAAGATATTGTTGAGTGTGGATTTCCCTTCATGACTTTTTTCCAAGTCTTTCTTCAAACAAGTGACTTGGGCCTTGAGCTCTTTGATTTCCTCTACACGGTTAGTATCAGCACAAGTACTAGAGGAAGTATAAGCATCATCGTTAGAGCAATGAGGCAATGAAAGCAATTCATTAGAAGATGTACCAACATTGTGAGTAGATGAATTACATGGACTAGCATATGGCAATATAGCATTTTGACTAGAAGTAGTGCTAGAATCCACATGAGGCTCACTAGATGTTACCTTAGAAATCATGGCCTCATGAGCTATCTTTAGCACATTATGGGATACTAGAAGATCATCATGAGAGCTTGAGAGCTTGTCATGACTTTCTTCCAATTTCCCATAATTTCTAGATAGCAACTCAAGTTGAGCCCGTAGCTCAATGTTCTCCTTCAAAATGGATGCTTCACAAGTAATAGAGTTAGTAGCACAAGCATCATCATTAACAACAATAGGAGAGGAAAACTTGGCAAGCTCTTTTAAATAAGAAGCTTCAAGTTGATCATGAGACTCAGTGAGCTTGATGAGCTCACCCTTGATGACCCTTGAGCCATTTTTGAGGTGCTCAAAATCCTCAAGGAGTCTAGCATGAGCAACTTCAAACTTAGCATTTTTAGTTTCAAAAACATTGGCCAACTCAAGAGCTCTATCATGAGATTCCTTCACTCTAGATTATTCTAGAGCAAAAGTCTCCTCAAGAGATTCCTTGGTGGTTTGTTCAAGTTCAAGAGCTTGAGAGAGGTCCGCAATCTCATTAGCATAACCACGCTCATGACCTTCCATTTTATCAATGGCGACCTCATGCTCCTCAAGACGAGATTCCAACTCATCAATATATTTCTTGCCCTCAATAGCAATAGACATGATTTCCATGAAGTTGGAACGAGCAATTTTATTTTTAAGAAGAGCTTTAAAAATCATTTCCCCCTTAATTTTTAGGGAGGCAACATCATCATTGTCTTCATCATAATCAACATCATCATCACTCTTGCCATCATCAATATCATCACAAGATATATTGGGATTCAAAATGGGAGATACCTTTGAAGCCTTGGCCATAAGGCAAAATGCAATAGATGATGATATAGGATCTCTTGAAGCACCATTCAAGACCACATCTTGTTCCATGGAGTGTTGGGTTTCCTCTACATTGTTAGTACAACAACTCGAGGAAATACATGCATCTTTATCAGGCCAGCAAGCTATATCAAGCATATCATCATGAGATTTAGTCAAGCAATTTCTACATGATATGCACGGACTATCAACACAAGCATGAGAAACATGTAAGGCGCACGAAGTGTTAAAGTCCAAAGATGGAGCATTGCAATAAGATAGTGATGAAGAGTCATCAATTATAAGCACACTATCATCATTGCAATGACCACCACTGTTGGTGTCAAATCCGGCGGATCTCGGGTAGGGGGTCCCGAACTGTGCGTCTAGGCGGATGGTAACAGGAGACAAGGGACACGATGTTTTTACCCAGGTTCGGGCCCTCTCGATGGAGGTAAAACCCTACTCTTGCTTGGTTAATATTGATGATATGGGTAGTACAAGAGTAGATCTACCACGAGATCAAGGAGGCTAAACCCTAGAAGCTAGCCTATGGTATGATTGTTGTTCTGTTGTTCGTCCTACGGACTAAAACCCTCCGGTTTATATAGACACCGGAGAGGGCTAGGGTTACACAGAGTCGGTTACAATGGTAGGAGATCTACATATCCGTATTGCCAAGCTTGCCTTCCACGCCAAGGAAAGTCCCTTCCGGACACGGGACGAAGCCTTCAATCTTGTATCTTCATAGTCCAGGAGTCCGGCCGAAGGTATAGTCCGGCTATCCGAACACCCCCTAATCTAGGACTCCCTCAGTAACCCCTGAACCAGGCTTCAATGACGACGAGTCCGGCGCGCAGATTGTCTTCGGCATTGCAAGGCGGGTTCCTCCTCCAAGTACTTTATTGAAGATTTCGAACACAAGGATAGTGTCCGGCTCTGCAAAATAAGTTTCCACATATTGCCATAGAGAGAATAACATTTACAAAAATCTAATATGCTGACGTATTCCGTAGCGTGACATCACACCACGGCCAAGCCTTTATTCGAATCGTTTCATTACCCCACCTCAGCGTGTTATGCGAGGCGGTTTCCTTGGCACGTCTTGTCAAAGCAGAGATCGTGTCCCCTTATTCCGGGATTCTCATCAATACGGGCATGGGTAACCCAACCGGCCATTGATTATGGCGCTTGGGAGATAAGCGACTTTTACCAGGCGGGTGGGGACGCGTAGTTGCGTCCGCCCATATAAGGGGATAAGGATCCACCTTTCTCATCCACGCCTTCTTCCTCCTTTGCCTATCCATTTCCGCGCACTCGAGCTCCAGCGCCCAAGTCCGCACTCCCCACCTCAACCTTCTCCAACCATGTCCGGAGCGGGAGGCAAGTGGATGGTTTCCTCCGTCACGGAGGGACACATCAAAAAACTAAGGAAGGTCGGATACTTGTCTAACGACATCGTGCACCGGCTTCCCGAAGAGGGGTAGCTCGTCCCCACCCCAAGGCCCCATGAGAGGGTGGTGTTGCTGTCACACCCTGATTTTCATGCCACAACACTTAAGCTAATAAATCATGATAAAATGTGGTTTGACAAAAACTTTTGAGTGTTTTGGACTTTACTTGAATTGATTTTTGTGTGCTGTTTGCAAGTGCTCTAAAAATCAAATAAATCCTCCAACTCTTATACTCCTTCTCCTTGATCCAAAACCTTTTCCCAATGATCATGCCATGTGTATAGAGCAATATAGTATTTTCTTACAAAAATAATTTGGCCCAAAAGTATTTTCAAAAATTAGTTTTCCAAAAACCCCTGAATTGAGGTTTGCACTGCAAGTACTTAATGAAGGGCAGTAAAAATCTTTACAAAAATATATTTGACTCCTATTAGATATAGGATACCCAGAAACCACAAAAATATAATTTTAAAAGTTATTTTCCTATTTTATTTAAAGGATTTTTCTTAAGGCCAGAAATGGTCTTTAATAGGTTAAAATTATTTTAAAGCTTTAAAAATATTTGAGAAAAATTAGTGAGACTCAGTGGACATATATTTTCCATATATATGAGTTTCAACACATGGTCATGATCAAAATATTGGACAAAACCTCCCAAAACCATTTCTGCTCATTTCAAGGATTTGAAATATTTCTATAAGAAATATTTTCAAATAAATCCAGGAAAATTCTAGCATGTCACATATGACATTTTTTATGATCTTGACAAGGACCATGTCATGGAGAATAGTATAACCCCATCAAACCCTCTCAAAACCACTTCTGTCCTTTTTCAAGTTTGAACATTTTTGCACTGTCAAACATGTCCAAATGCTCTCAAACTTGGTGCACAGGCTCAAATGGTGTAATAATGCATCTAGACCAAACGGAACAAGTTGGATAGAATGTTATAATGATCAAAGTGCCCCAAAACCCTCTCTAACCAGAATCAAATTTGAACAAGTTTGTACTGCCAACTTTTTCTCCTTGACCCCAACTTTTGTGAGCATGTTCACATGACCAAATGAGGCCACTACACCAAGTGGTGCATCAAGGAGAAGTGATTTGCTCAACTAGATCTACACAAGTTCATTTCTGCTAATTTCTAGGGTTCACAAAAGTTGCATTGGCAACTTTGACCAAATGAGCTCAAATTTGGTGGAACACCCTAATTATATGTTACATTTCACCCTGTGGAGTCTCATTCCAAATGGAGTTCATTTGCTTACCCAAACAAACATCAAACACCTTCTGCCCTTTTTCCAAAAACACCATTTTGACCCCTTCCACTAATCTCCTTGAGCTCAACTTTTTACCACAGCTCCCCCTAGTCCTCCTCTACCTCCAGTAACAATGGCTGCTTCCCAGCTAAATAATTGAGGGGTGAAACCACCTCTTTCTCTCTCTAGACAGCCACTTCTCCTTCTTCCTCACCTCCCTCCTCACTCCACTGGCCACCCAGGGCATCCAATGCTCCCTCCCCTTTGTTTAGTCACCCCACAAAGCCCCAGACAGTAGTGGACATGCCCCCGGCGCATAAACAATGCCATGGCATGCCATTTGGGTGCTCTGGAGCGCGCTACAGTGCGCTCCCGCACTGTAGCCGCCCCCTGCCAAGCACCTCCGGCCACCTAGGGCCTCCCCCTCGTGTCGCCCGAGGCCGCCTCGGCGTCCAGGACACGGCAAGCTGCCGGTCCCCTCCTGAGCCTCTCTCCTCACTCCTCTTAGAGCTCACCGGAGCGCGGCCTGGACCGCGCCCATGGTGCACCGGTGCCCCCCTATATAGAGCCTTCCCCCAAGCTCTTCCTCTCCTCTGCTGGACCCCCATCACTCTCGTGAACCTCCCGGACATGCCCAATCTCCCCCTCGTGCCCTCCTGCTCCCTCCATGGCCGAGGTGCCGACGTTGGTCTCCGCCCAAACTCCCGCAAACCGAAGCCTCCCCTCCCCTTCTTTGGACCCCAATGGATCCACCTCACGCCGACGAGGCTCCTCCGCCCATTACCTCCTCCTCTAGCACCCCGCAACCCCAGAACCCCTCTTGCCAGAGGCCGTCGTCCGCCCTCCCGTTGAGCTGCTCGCTCCTGGTCGCCCCCGTGCCCAACGCGGCCACCCCCGAGCGCGGCGTGGTGTGGGGCATCCGCGCAGACCACTACCACGCCGTCCGGCGCAGCAGAGCGGCCGGAACCACGGCGGCCGGCGCCCTCCCCTGTCCCCTGTCGCGAGGAAGAAGAAGGACGCTGGAGAAGGAGAGAGAGCCCGGTGGGCCCCAGGTGTAAGTGACCCTGAGGGTCGGGCCCGCAACTTAAGTGGACACGGCTTCCTCTGGAGCCGTCTCCCCGAAGCGAAAGCGTACCGCGCCAAAGCCGCCTTCGACGCTGAGCCACTGGGCTGGCCCAGTGGCTATCCTTCGCCCAATGCGTGCTTTAGGTATAAACCTAAACATTTTCCTTTTCTTTTTCCAATGAGCTTCAAAAATTCATAGACGATTCAAATTAACTCCAAATTTGATGATTCAAATTTCTAAATGTTTCTAAATTCATGCCATATCTCATGGTGCTATTTGCACATTTTCCCAGAAATATTTCTTTCACAAATAATTATCAAATCCCATTTTTTCCATTTCTATCATAAACTTTAGAAAATGCCAGAGAGCTCAAATTTGATCCAAATTCCATGATTCAAATTCCTAGGTGTCCCTAAGTTCATAACTTAGTTTATGAACATTTTTATTAATACTTTCTGTACCACATAAATTATTGAGCCATTTCTTCATATTTACCAACTTTGCAAATTCATAGGAAAATCATTTCAACTCCAAATCCAGTGAAACCAATTCCCAGATGCTTCTAAAATCGTCCTTGTTAAATGGGTGCCTTTGCTCATTTTTTTCAAAATAATTCTTCTGTACACTTCTTGCAATTCCATAAACTCCTTGATTCCATCATATCAAAATGTTTAGAAATATCCACTTATCCAATTCCATTGAAATCACTTTGGACATTCCTCATATGACTAGAGGTATCCTAGAAAAGTCAACTTCATATTTTTTAAGAGCACTTTTATTTTTGCCTTGTGGTGTTGCTTATTATGATTGTTTCCGACGTTAGTTGACGAAGTACTTGGGGAAGGACCAGAAGACTTGAAGACTCAGATGAACCAGGCAAGCTGCCCTTTGATCATGATGAACCATTTTTCATCATAATAGCATTTTCGTTGTTTCATCAAGTGCATGATATATATCTTGAATGGCAACCTTGCTAGGCTTGCCTCCGTTGCATACTCCATTGATACTTGCATTTTTCATGACTCTACCCTTGCTTAGAGTTGTGTTGGTGGGTTGTACAAATATGCTATAGTAGATGGCTACGCAAAGTGGGTCAGGGTTATGCATGGAAAGAAACAAGTGTGGTTTGACATACTTGCAAACAACCCCAGTGGGTGCCACTAATGCCCCTGGGAGATGATGTTGAACTAGGTCACTACCTGGTGGAGAGGTAGTGTACCGAGGCTCGATAAAAGCGTTGTTTACAGAGATGGATTAGATTTAAGATTTGTCGACTGTCCCAACTTTACATGCGCAACCACTCTACCCTTATATGGGAAAGGGCATTATTGATTACCTAGGCCGATACTAGCTTGGAGCCCGCATTACTAGTGACGGGAGAGTTGTTGGTGCACTCTCTCGGGACGGGGTCGTGCCAGGTAGGGCGGCCATGACTGTTTTCCTAGGGCACCTGATACACCTTGTGTCCCCTCTCGGATGTTACGATCTCGAGTGAGTCTCAAATGATATACATCGTGAGGATACGGAACAACGAGTGGACTCCATGTTAGTGTCGTCTAGGGAAAGATAGTGATCGGGTGCTTACCCCGGGTACTTGAGGTACCGCGGGTCGTGGATGACACGGAAGTTCCCCGGATCTTGTGGGTAAAGTGTGCAACCTCTGTAGAGTGTAAAACTATTCGAATAGCCGTGTCCACGGTCAAGGACAATTGGGTGGTGCTGCTTAGACTACGTCCATATGTTTCTGACAAACAACACGGTTTGGTAAATCTGTTGACGTGATTCGTGAGGAAGTCACGATGAGCTGGAGCATGAGTTGTTCATAACTCTCTCTCTATGTTGATGTCTGTAACCTCCTGATACTTGTTGCAGACGCATTCATATCCTTGATAACTGTTGATCATACTTGCATGAGAAAAACTAGCTTTCCGCAAAAATGCCGAATTAGCAGTAGTGCCTCGCATAATTATTCTATTATCACTCTTGGGTTGCTTGCGAGTACATTCAAAGTACTCATTGGCTTGCCACTGGTTATTTTATTGGCCAGGCATGAAAGAACATGATATGAAGAAGAATACTTTAGTGACGAACATGCGAGCTAGGACGCTTCCAAGTCAGAATGCCTATAGGGTTAAGGCAGATGGCATGGGTCCAAGTTATCGTCGAAGATTTCCGCTGCAATGTTATACTCAAGACATGACCATAACGGTCCTACTTGTGTAATACGGTATGTATGGATGTAAGACTCTTGTTATTCAGCTTCTGTGTGTTCAGTGAGCATTGATCTCTGGGATCACTGTACACGTGCATTAGGTGATCACGACTTATGAGTCGGGGTCCCCACAGAACTGGTATCAGAGCCATCCTGACTATAGGAAGCCTTAGTTAGCATGGTCGTTAGTTAGGGTAAAACTATTTCCAAAACTACTACTAGTTTTCAAAACTATCTATACTTCTCTTCCCTTCTCAGTTTTTCGAAAACTAAGGTATACTTTCCTTATTGATCTCTCCCCCTTCAAAACCTTTGGTCGCTAGAACCCTTATGCCTCTAACCACTGGATTCCTTGTAATCCTCGTGGATAATCTAGAAGGAAGATGCCTTGCCAGACATTCACCCACATCTCCTGAACACAAGATTGGCGACATCACAACAGGACGATACCAACAGAAGATACATCCTCGAGGAATGATGTCGGGGAAACTGATCCACGAGCACCTATGGGGACGGAGCCCCTTTCGGTTTGGCGGGGGGCGGAGATCGCATGAAGAGCGGATCGAGGCGAAGCACACGAGCAGTTTACCCAGGTTCGGGCCGCATCGATGCGTAATACCCTACTCCTGCATTTGTGGTTTGTATTGAGGTCTTGCTCGGGAGCGCTGAGTGCTACAGTACACACGAGCAGCTAACGAGACCGAGCGTGAGTGTTCCCTGTCCTCCTTTCCTACGTTGCGCATGGGCCTCCTTTTATATGCTCAAGGGGTCACCGACAGGTGGCAACGTAGACAAGGGTAAAAATGAAAAAATGCTGCGGTTGGTACAGCTACCTGTACAGTGTATCATACCTAACCCTGACGGCAGGGGACAAGGGCATTAAATGCCTATCTACGTCACCCAAACAATGCATAAAAGGGACCGCCAGGGACGCCTCCGCTCGCCATGATGCCGATCTTGTCAGCGCCGCTTGCCACAGTGTACCCCTGGCTGCACAGCCTCCCGCCACGTACGCCTGGAAGGGTCCCAGAGCGACACGTTGGTGGATGTGCTGGAGCGCGGGTACAGAGTGGTTGCTTGCCGCGGCAAGCGCCTTGCCGCGGTTGTTGTCTTGTCGCGTCCGGAAGCTTGTCGCTCACCGGGCCTTGCCGGGACACGTGGCGCGTCGCGGCAAGTTCCTTGAGATGCCCTGGTTGGCCTTCCCGGCAAGCTCCTCTTGCCGGGGTCTTGTGCCTTGAGTGGCCTTCCCGGCAAGCTCCTCTTGCCGGGGCCTCGTCTCCTTGACTTGGGTACTTTGTTCTTGAATGGCTCCAAAGGAACCACAGAGGACCTTGGCGGTCACCCGACAAGCCTTACCGCGGGACGCTGCGACTGCACGTGCACAAGTTCGGGATACAGGAGCCCCCGGGCCTGGGCCATACACGGTGCCGAGCGTTGTTGGGCCAGGCCCAAAACAGGGCACGGGCACGCGCGGCCTGGATCACGCCGTATCTTTCTCCGTATCCACCGCGCCCTCCCCGAACGGCACGCGTCGATTGCGGCGTCGTGGGAGAGATCGTGGGTGGTTTCTTTATTCGGAAAGGCGGAACGTCCGCCCCTCCCTCCTTATAAGTAGGGGAAACAGGGGCAGTTCTCCCATCCGCCCGTTGCTATTCCAGCCTCGAAAACCTCCGCTGCTCCCCTTCTTCCCAAAGCCGAAAGAGAGCAGCGCTCTGCCCCCATCGCCACCAGCTCCACCAACGCCGTCGACCTCCCGCACCACTTCCACCATGGCTCCGAAAGCCGATAAGGGGAAGGTCGTGAAGTCGGCCGAGGCGCAGCGGCTCGCGGCGCTGCCAAAGGAGCGGGCAATCTCCCCCCAGCTTGCCGCGAGGGACCTGAGGGAGTACTACTACCTCTTCTGGTCGATGGAGACGCGGGTGCACCCGCGCACGAAGGTACTTCCAGTCGTCGCTTGCCAAACGGCTCCAACTGGATATCCCTTCTTTGCCTTGTTCTTCTACTGCGGGCTCTGCCCGCCTTTCTCTGAATTCTTCTGCGATATCATGAACACCTATGGGCTCCGCCTGCTTGACTTCACCCCCAATGATGTCCTGACCATGGCAGTTTTCGCACATCTCTGCGAAAACTTTGTCGGAGTCCATCCCAATGTAGCTCTTTTTCGCCACTTCTTCACGCCCCGAGTTGAGAAAGGAGAACCTTTATCCGGCGGAATCGCCTGGATCTCAAAAGCCGGCAAGAAGGAGGCTTATCTGGAGGGAGAGCTCCGCAGCAAGTGGGATGAATGGAGAGCAGACTGGTGCTAGATTGTCGAGGAGAACCCGCAGCTGTTCACCGCCCGGCGCCAAACTTCAGTAGTGCGCGACAGCGATTGGAGCCACGTGGCCCCGGAAGACGACAGGCTGAAGATTGCCGTCGCCCGGATCCAACGCCTCAGGCTTGCCGGGCTCACTGTAGGCGCCGTTGGCGCAGATTTCCTTCGCCGTTGCATCGCCCCCCTGCAGGAGAGGAGGAGACCCGCCTGGGAGTTCAAAAATGCGGCGGACGTCATGAGGCTGCGTCCAGGCCTCAACTATAACTTCCCTGTTCTGGAGCTCAACGCGATGCTCCAGGAGCTGTTCAAGTACGACCCTCAGTATCCCGAAGTGTTCAGGCTGCCGAGGGGCGTCGTTCCGTTGTGCAACAACTCCGCGCTCAGCCGCATCCGTGCAATGATGCCGCTGTGCGACTCACACGGAATTGACCCAACTTGGAAGGAGCCCGCAGATGACGTCGTGCAGGCGTTCTTCGATAACTTGGTAGAGATGCCGATCCGCGCCGACGAGCAGAGGGGCCTCACCCGGGACACCACCGACGATGAGCTGAAGCACATCGCCACTAGGCTGGAAGAGGCGGCGGCAGCCGCAGCCGCGGGCGAGTTTGGATTCACTGTGGAGGAGGCAAAGGCAGCAGAGGCGGCAAGCCTCGCCGAGCAAGAAGGGCTTGCCGGCGAGGAAGAACCTGCCGGGCATGACGTCGGGCCGAGCGAGCCCGTCGAGGATACGAGCGGCTCGTTGCAGACCGGCTCCTCTTCCTCCTCATCTTCGGGCAGCTTGCCGCAAGCAGAGCCTCCGGCTCCACCATCTTCGGGCAGCTTGCCGCAAGCAGAGCCCCCGGCTCCACCAAGAAGGCGTCTCCGCAAGGACGGGGACGTAGCGGAGCAGCAGACGGGTCAACAGCTGCCGCGCCGCATGACTCGCTCCACCGCGGCAAGTTCTGTCGCTGCGGGAGCACCTCACGCTGCTGCAACTGGAGCGGGATCTTCCCGGACCGCCGCCGCCGCCCCCGCCAAGCGGCCAAGGGACCCTACTCCTCCGCCTCCTCGTGCCGGAGGTGAGCCAGGCTTTGACTTCTCCGCGCTCAGCTTCTGAACTTATTCCCTTTCAGAACTCTGGCCCAGAGAGCGGCAAAGAGATCCAAGGTCCCGCTGATCATCATCGAGGACGACCCCACCGTGACAACAGGGGGTGCACCCGAGACAACCTTGCCGGACCTGGCAGCTGATCTTCAGAGCAGCCCCCAGCGTAAGTATATGGTATACTTCCCGCTGTTAGGCGCGCATGGATACTCTCTGTTTACTGATATCTGACTGTTGGTTTGTGTAGGAGCAGAGCAGCCCCACCAGGAGCGCCCGGAGACCGCCCCTGACTTGCCATCTGCTTCGACTACACCGCCAAGGGAGAGTTTCCCGACAAGGGAGGATCCTCCGACAAGGGAGAGCTCTCCGACAAGGGAGAAGTCTCCGGCAAGGGACAACGCCAGCGGCCCCTGGTGGCGGAGACCTCAACCGCAGAGCTCGGTACAGGTAATCCTCTTGCTTCAAAACTTCCCTTGGATTCTTCTTCGTTTGATCTTCTTTTTGGATTTTGCTTGACTTTTCTCCCTTTTTCCGGCGGTCAGACCCATCTGCTACGGAGCAGATGGAGACCGAGGTTGCTGTCGACGACGCCGCTGCCACCGAAGAAGCGGCCGGCGCTGATGATCCCGCCGGCGAAGAGGCCGCCAAGGCTGCCGCTGTAGCGGCTGACGAGGGGTCTGGCGGTCGCACTGACGACCTTGAGGCCGCAGGAGCGACAGGCGCTACGCCGACCGCCGATCCTTCCGCCGCTGCCGCAGCGCCAGGCTCCGAAGAGCCCCAGCCAGGCGTATACTTGAAGGTCGGCGATGGCATCTTCATCAACCTCCCTTGGGCGTCGACGTCAAGGGCGCCGGTCGAAGGAGAAAGCTTTGACGGAGAGGTGCTCGCCTCCGCTGGGTTGACGCTGGTTGACGCGCCAAGCAGCAGCAGCGGCGAGTCCGAGGAGGAGCGGCTGTTGCGGCAGCTGTTGTCGCTCTATCATGCCCGGCAAGCCAAGCTGGAATCCCGCGAGGCGCTTGTCGCGAAGGCGGGGGTGGACATGGAGATGCGCGCGGAGGAGCTCCGAGGCCTCAACCAAGCAGCTCTCCGGTCGCTGGCGGAGGAGCGGGCGCAGCTCGATGAGGCGCAGAAGGCCTTCCTCCTCGAGAAGGCTGACGTCGAAGAGCAGCAGCGGCTTGCCGCTGAGAAGCTGTCCGCGCAGGAGGGCGAGCTGGCGCAGCGAAAAGTCAACCTCGATAGCCACGAGGAGGAGCTTGCCGCGCGCGAGCAAACACTCGGCGGAGCTCTCAAGGAAGCAGAAGACGCTGCCGCAGCTGCCGAGGCCGCCTAGAAGGAGCTGGAGACGAAGGTGACGCAGCTGGAGGCCGATCTCAAGGCGAGCGGCGAGGAGCTTGCCGCGATCAAGCATGAGCGGGAGAAGGACGCCTACAGCCACGCAGAGCTGCAGGTCCGTCTCTCCGAGAAGGGCAAGGAGCTCAGCGCCGCCAAGGACTCCAACGCAGATCTTCAGTTGAAGCTGGATACTTTGACCAAGACGTTGGATAGAGCCAGGGAGCAGGAGGTGGCCTTGAGGAAGAAGATCAAGGCCGACAAGGCGCTGCTGGAGAGTGTTGCCACCACCCAGAACACTTTCAGGGAGACCGTGGAGCACTGGACGGAAGGTCTTGTGAACGTTGCCGGAGACATCGATAGGGAGCTGGCGCAGCTGGGGATGGAGGATCTCGGGTATCCCTCCGATGAGACCCTCCCATCCAGCACCAAGCTCACCTTGTTCTTCAAAGGCGTGGCGACGGCCCTCCATCGACTCCGGGAGAGGATCCCAAAGCAGCTGGCCGACGAGTCGCGCAAGATCTGCGCGGGAGCTCTTCAGAAGGTGTTGGTGAAGGTGGCCTACCGCAACCCGGGCCTCAACCTCACCAACGTCCTCAAGTCCCTGCCGCCGGATGCTGATCTGGAGGCGCTCAAGGCCCTTGTCGCACCCATTGTGGACAAGGTGAGCGGGATCCAGAGGGTCGAGGGCGACCGTGTAGACTAGGCCGCCTGTTTTCTTCTTTTCTTGTCGCTGCTGGTCATGTTATGAAAACAGTCTATTAGAGCCGCGACAAGTTATCTTGTAATGTATAACTCTATTTTGGGTCATGATTGCAATGTTATTTCCTTTACTTGATTCCTTCCTTTGTATGTGTTTACCCTACGCTTTTAGGGAACTTGCCGGCGTAGGCACCTTAGCCGCGAGCGCTGAGTGCGGAACATCAGCAGCCTGCTGGCGGTGCCGTTACCGACAAGAAACCTTGTCGCAACTAGTCGCAACTAGTCGCAACTCACTTAAGTTGTTGAGCGGACTCGAAACAAAGTAAGGGCGCAACTCTAGTTGCAGCACACTTAAGTTGTTGAGCAAACTCGAAACAAAGTAAGGGCGCAACTAGCCACGAGTTGGTTCCTCCGCGCACAGGTTTCCATACAAAGTATGGTCGTTCAAGGAAGATAACTTAAAAATTTTAAAAATCTGATTGCTCAAACTTTGGCAACTTAGCTTTTCTGTTGTTTGCTTTCCGGCAAGGTGAAACTTTCTTGAACGATGCCTGGTCCACACCATTATCTCCTCCTTCCCCCCCGGCAAACTTGTGGGCGAGGGGAACCTTGCTTTCCTTGAGAAAAGAAAGAAGAGAAAATAAAGATATGGAGCCTTATGGCTCGTTATTGCTTACCGGGGGTTGGCGCTGCACAAAGTGTCAGATAACTCATGCAAAAAATGAAAAGCATGAAATTGACAAGATGTGCGGAGCACATGAGCTTTATTTATGCACAGGGTCTGCGCCTGGCTTTGTACAAAGGATTACATGCAATAGCGGCAAGACTTGTACAAAAGGTGGTTGCCGGAACAGGGTCCGGCAACCGCGCCTTACGGGTAAAACTTACGAAGATGCTCAATGTTCCAGGAGTTGCTCACCGGAATGCCATCTTCGGTCTCAAGGCGGACAACGCCAAGCCTAGTGACTCGTTTCACCCGGTAAGGGCCTTCCCACTTTGGCGTCAACTTGTTGGAATTCTTGGCGGACTGAACGCGCCGAAGAACAAGGTCGCCTTCCTCGAGACTTCTGGCATTAACTTTGCGGCTATGGTAGCGGCGCAAAGCTTGTTGGTAACGAGCAGCTCGTACAGCAGCCTGAAGACGATCCTCCTCAAGGAGCAGCGTGTCATCTTCTCGCAGCTGCTCTTGCTCAATCTCATCATAAGCGAGCACTCGCGGTGACCTGTATACGAGTTCCGTGGGGAGAACTGCCTCTGCTCCATAGACTAGAGCGAAAGGTGTCTGGCCAGTGGCTCGATTTGGCGTCGTCCTGATCAACCAAAGAACCACCGGCAGCTCCTCAATCCAGTTTCTTCTGCACTTGTGCAGCCTGTCGAAAGTCCTGGTCTTGAGCCCACGCAGCACTTCAGCATTTGCCCTCTCCGCTTGACCATTGCTTCTGGGGTGAGAACCAGAAGCGAAGCAGACCTTGGCGCCAAGATCTTGGACGTACTGCATGAAGGTGCGGCTCGTGAATTGCGTACCGTTGTCGGTGATGATCCTGTTAGGGATCCCGAAGCGGCAAACAATCGACCTGAAGAACTTGACTGCTGACTGTGCTGTCACCTTCCTCACTGCTTCCACTTCCGGCCACTTTGTGAACTTGTCGATTGCGACGTACAAGTACTCAAAGCCCCCGACTGCTCGGGGGAAGGGGCCGAGGATGTCGAGCCCCCAGACCGAAAATGGCCAGGATAAAGGGATCGTCTGGAGAGTTTGAGCTGGCTGGTGTATCTGCTTGGAATGGAACTGGCACGCTTCACACTTGGTTACTTGTGCAGTTGCATCCTGGAGGGCTGTCGGCCAAAAGAAACCTTGCCGGAATGCTTTGCCGGCAAGTGCTCTTGCGCCAATGTGGTGACCACATATGCCCTCCATGTATCTCTGCCAACAGCTTTTGTCCATCTTCCCGGTGAATACACTTCAATTTCACACCGTTGAGTCTTCTTCTGTACAGTTTGTTGTCGCCAAACTGGTACATACTTGACTGCCGGGCTACTCTTTCCGCTTCTTCTTGCTCTTCAGGAAGTTCTTCTGTCTGAAGGAAACAGACGATCTGCTGCGCCCATGCTGGAATTTGCGGCTCGACAACAAGGACTAAAGGCACATCTGCTGCTGCGGGAACATCCGCTTCTACGGCGAGAACCTGTGGCTCAGCCGGAGCTTGACGTTCCCCGGCAAGCTTGCCGGAGCAAAACTTATCGGTAGCGTCTGCTTCAACGGAACAAACCCTGGGGTTTGCCGGAGCAGACTGCTCCTCAGCACTCTTGGTGTTGATCTTGGGGACCTTCTCGGCGGTGGCTTCGGAAAGCTCTGCCGGAAAATAGTCACCAGAAATCAACTTCCTCTTCTTGCTCTGTCTAGTTGATGGCGTAACAGACGGTTGAGTTAGCTTGAGCACAAAGATCCCTGGTTCCACAGGTAACTTAAGTGTTGCGCACTTTGACAGGCCATCGGCAACGTCATTCTGAGCTCTTGGAACGTGTTCCATCTGTAGGCCGACAAAGTGCTCTTCTAGCTTTCTCACTTCATCAACATAGGCTTCCATCAACGGACTCTGAAAGCTCTTATTCACTTGGCGGACAACAAGATGCGAGTCACCCCTGACAATGAGCTTCTTGATCCAAAGGTCTGCCGCGATCCTGAGACCGGCAAGCAGACCTTCATACTCTGCAGTATTGTTTGTTGTTTGCTCCTTGGGAAAGTGCATCTGGACTACATACTTGAGGTTCTCTCTGGTGGGTGCGACAAGCAGCACGCCAGCACCGGCGCCTTGCAGCGAGAAGGCCCCATCAAAGTACATCAGCCACTCTTTGCTTGCTTCCTTGACGGGGATGCTCGTTTCTGGAATTTCTTCATCTGGTGTTGGCGTCCACTCTGCTATGAATTCTGCCAATGCTCTGCTTTGGATAGTTGAAGTGCTCTCAAACTTGAGGCCAAAGCTTGACAGTTCCAGTGCCCACTCAACAATCCTGCCCGTTGCTTCTGGATTCTGCAATATCCTCTTCAGCGGAAAGCGAGTGACAACTGTGATCTCATGTGCTTGGAAGTAATGGCGCAGCTTTCTCGAGGCCATGAGAAGGCCAAAAAGCAATTTCTGCACACCAGAGTACCTTGACCTAGCCCCCTGCAAAAGGGAGCTGACAAAGTAAACTGGGCGCTGCACCATTCTCTTCTTCCGTATCTCCTCATGCGCCTGCACAGATCCATCTTTGTCGGGACCAGAGCTTGTCGGGGAAGCCCCCTGCTTGTCGCTGAATGCGCTTGCCGCAGTTGCTGGTTCATCATCTGCTTCCCTCTCCGCCACTAACACAACACTAACCACTTGATTGGTTGCTGCCAGATACAACAGCAACTTCTCTTGTGGCTTAGGTGCGACAAGTATTGGAGTGGAGGACAGGTATCTCTTGAATTCTTGCAGCGCAGCCTCTGCTGCCGGAGTCCACTTCATTGGACCTGCCTTTTTCAATATTTTGAAAAACGGCAGGGCGCGCTCAGCAGACTTAGAGATAAACCTACTTAGAGCTGCCACGCAATCGGCAAGTCTTCGTACATCCTTGACGCGCTTTGGTGCTTCAGTCTGCTCAATGGCCTTGATCTTGTCGGGATTGGCTTCAATTCCTCACTGAGACACGAAGAACCCGAGAAGCTTGCCGGAAGGAACTCCAAACACACACTTCTCGGGGTTGAGCTTGAGGCTGATCTTGCGCAGATTTGCAAAAGTCTCTTCTAAATCTTGAATCAGAGTTGCCTTGTCCTTGCTCTTGACCACTATGTCATCCATGTAGGCTTCCACATTTCTGTGTATTTGTGGCTCAAAAGCGGTATGGACTACCCTTGCAAATGTTGAACCAGCATTCTTCAAACCAAAAGGCATCCGTTTGAAACAGAACGTGCCACATGGAGTGATGAATGCGGTTTTCTCCTCATCCTTTTCTGCCATGAAGATCTGATGGTATCCTGAGTATGTGTCAAGAAATGAAAGCAAATCACATCCGGCCGTGGAGTCAACAATCTGGTCAATGCGCGGCAAGGGAAATGGATCTTTGGGACAAGCTTTGTTAACATCGGTAAAGTCGATACACAGCCTCCATTTCCCGTTAGCCTTGCGCATGACGACAGGATTGGCCAACCACGTAGGATGGGTCACTCCTCGGACAAGGCCTGCCGCTTCCAACTTCTTGATTTCTTCTGCGATGAATTCCTGGCGCTCCACTGCTTGCTTCCTGACTTTCTTCTTGACGGGCCGCGCGTGAGGACAGACAGCCAGGTGGTGCTCAATTACTTTCCTGGGAACATCGGGGATGTCAGATGGTTGCCACGCAAACACATCGACGTTCGCCCGCAGGAAAGCAATGAGCGCGCTTTCCTATTTAGGGTCGAGAGTGGCACTGATGGTGAAGGTACCACCAGTGCCGTCCTTCTTGGCGGACACCTTCTTGGTCGCTGGCGGAGCTGCCATCGTCTTCTTACACTTGCCGGTGGAGCTCGATGGTGCGTCCTCGACGGTAGCGCAGCACTCCGAAGAGGTGCGCTTGCCGGAGTGGGCATCAGAACTCTTGCCGGACTTGATCTTCTTCTTCCCCCCGGGAGCTTCAGTGGCAAGTGTCTCGCGATCCGTTGCGGCTGCTGCCTCCCGGTAGATCTTGTCGGCACAGATAAGAGCATCTTTCTTGTCGCCAGGAACAGAGATGACACTTATCGGGCCTGGCATCTTCAGCATGTTATACGCATAGTGAGAGGCTGCCATGAACTTGGCGAGCGCTGGACGGCCGAGAATTCCATTGTAAGGCAATGGAAAATCGGCAACATCAAAAGTGATCCTCTCAGTTCTGAAGTTCAACTCGCTGCCAAATGTCGCCGGCAATGTGATCTTCCCCTTCGGCTTGCTCCTTCCCGGGTTGATTCCTTGGAATGTGTCGGTCTCCTCGAGCTCGCTGTCAGGGACATGGAGTTTCCGGAGCACAGCGGAGGAGATCAGGTTCAAGCCGGCCCCGCCGTCAACTAGCATCTTGGTGACCTTGAGGTTGCGGATAGTTGGTGAAACCAACATCGGCAAGCACCCGACCGCAGTTGTGCGATCAGGGTGGTCCTCAATATCAAAGACGATAGGCGTGCTGGACCATTTCAGAAGCTTGCGTGACTCGACGGGTGGTTCTGCCGCATTGACTTCCCGCACCCACTGCTTGAGTTGGCGGTGTGAAGTATGCAGAGAAGCACCGCCGTCAACGCACAAGACCTCTGTGGCTTTCTGAAACTCCTGCTCACTGGTCTTGTCATCATCCATGTCTTCGTCGTCGTCGTCATCTTCATCCTTGTCGCGGCCGCGGGGAGGTCTGTCTCCTTGCCGCTGCTTAGCCTTGTCGCGGCGTCCTCCCCGGGCGGGGCGCTTCGTGCCGCATCCTCCAGCACCTCCTTGGGCTTTCTCCTTGTCGCGTCGCTCATATTCGGCCTTTTGCAGCTCGACAAGCTGATCGACCTTCTTGCAGCTCTGGAGGTCATGGCCCTTGGTGCGGTGGATCTTGCAGTACTGTTTGTTGGTGCCGTCCTGCTTGTCGGCGGCCGCCACAGCCTGGCAGTTGGTGCATGCGGCAACCTCCTTGCCGGAGCTATCAGTTTTGGCTTTCTTGGCGCCACCTTCGTTGCCGGACTGCTCAACAACTAGTACCTCTTTGCCTTTCTTCTTTCTGTTGTTCCGCCGCCGGCTCTTCTTTGCCGGGGCAGCATCCTCGCTGTCAGATCCTTCTGCTCCTGTATTCTCTCCGGGGAGTCTCCTCCCTTCCTCAGCACGTGCACACTTGTCAGCCAGGGCATACAGCTCACTGACGTCTCTGATCTTGTACATCGCCATCTCCTCCCGCATCCTGTGGTTACCCAAGTTCTGATGGAACGCGCTGATGACCGTGGCAGGGTGGACATCCGGGATGTTGCGTTGCACATGGTTGAATCTCTGGATGTACTTGCGCAGGGGCTCTCCTTCCTTCTGGGCGAGCAGATGAAGGTCACTCTCCAGGCCATGAGGTTTGTGGCCGCCCGTAAAGGCGCCGACAAACTGATGGCACAGGTCCGCCCAGGAAGATATGGAGTTGTCCGGCAAGTGCATGAGCCAGGACCTGACGTTGGGTTTTAGCACCAGTGGGAAGTAGTTGGCAAGGATCTTGTCGTCCCGCCCCCCGGCAGCTTGCACCGTGATGGTGTAGATGCTGAGGAACTCCGACGGATGCAACTTGCCGTCGTACTTCTCTGGTATGTCTAGCTTGAAATTCTTCGTACTGGGCCACTGGACTAGCCGCAGCTCACGGGTAAACGTAGGGCAACCTACCGCGTACGGCAGGTCGCCTGGTTCCCCTAGCGCATGCATGTCGACAGCGGGCCCAACGCGCTGGTCTGACTGACGTCACACTTCTCTTCGGCGCTCGATGCGAGTACGAGCGTCTTCTTGCTGTCGTTCATGAAGAACTTGGCGCTGATCGCGACGAGCTCGCGGATCTGATGAAGCGGTGGAGTCGCTGTCGCGAGTCGGTGATCTTGGCCTTCGGGGCGGAGAGTGCACGGTGGTCGCACCCCCACCGGTCTTGTCGCCATCGGCTCGCGCCTGGCTGACCTGCCGCGGCTGCGATGCACTCGGCTGCCGTGGAGTGTCGCCGTTGGCGAAGCCGATGAGACTCTGAATGGTGGCCCTCTAGTCATCGATCTTGTCCGCCATTGGAGGGAAGTCTAGGAGCAGTTGAGCTCGCACCAAAGCTTCCGCTGGAGTGGCGGGTAGTGGTGGCGAACGGTGCGAGGAGCGGGATATGCTCGGACTTCTAACTACGTTAGAAGGAGCAATATCCCGTCCAGGCGACCGTGCTTCGCTCGTGCCAGCATGTTGGCGTGCATGCTGGTCTTGAACATTCTGAGATCCGCCAGCTCGATCTGGGTCCAGCAAGAGTATGGTACCGTGAGTACCATGACGCCGCCGGTCTCGCGCCACCTGAGATGGGCGTGGTGCATCTACGGACGCCCGGTCGTCGTGGGAGCCGGCTACGCCGCCGATGGGCAGCGCAGCCTTGTCCTTGGACCTGGCGGCACCGCGGGCTCCCTTGTCGACACCCGTTCTTCCGCCGGCATCTTCCCCACCAGCCGTTTGCTCCGACGGTGGCGGGTCTGTCGCGGGCGGATCAGCCGCCTCCGAAGCCTTCTTCTTCGGCGGCATGTCGATGAAGATGATGAAGATCTAGCTCGTGTGA
Source organism: Aegilops umbellulata (assembly GCA_032464435.1). NCBI lineage: Eukaryota > Viridiplantae > Streptophyta > Magnoliopsida > Poales > Poaceae > Aegilops > Aegilops umbellulata. The sequence continues at coordinate 362,911,253 of CP136054.1, read as the reverse complement.
ACGCCGGATCAGGTTCACACAACCTCGACGCCCCCTACCTGGCGCGCCAAAGATGTCGGGGAAACTGATCCACGAGCACCTATGGGGACGGAGCCCCTTTCGGTTCGGTGGGGGGCGGAGATCGCACGAAGAGCGGATCGAGGCGAAGCACACGAGCAGTTTACCCAGGTTCGGGCCGCATCGATGCGTAATACCCTACTCCTGCATTTGTGGTTTGTATTGAGTTCCTGCTCGGGAGCGCTGAGTGCTACAGTACACACGAGCAGCTAACGAGACCGAGCGTGAGTGTTCCCTGTCCTCCTTTCCTACGTTGCACATGGGCCTCCTTTTATATGATCAAGGGGTCACCGACAGGTGGCAACATAGACAAGGGTAAAAATGGAAAAATGTTGCAGTTGCTACAGCTACCTGTACAGTGTATCATACCTAACCCTGACGGCAGGGGACAAGGGCATTAAATGCCTATCTACGTCGCCCAAACAGTGCATAAAAGGGACCGTCAGGGACGCCTCCGCTCGCCATGATGGCGATCTTGTCAGCGCCGCTTGCCACAGTGTACCCCTGGCTGCACAGCCTCCCGCCACGTATGCTTGGAAGGGTCCCAGAGCGACACGTTGGTGGATGTGCTGGAGCGCGGGTACAGAGTGGTTGCTTGCCGCGGTTGTTGTCTTGTCGCGTCCGGAAGCTTGTCACTCACCGGGCCTTGCCGGGACACGTGGCGCGTCGCGTCAAGTTCCTTGAGATGCCCTGGTTGGCCTTCCCAGCAAGCTCCTCTTGCCGGGGTCTTGTGCCTTGAGTGGCCTTCCCGGCAAGCTCCTCTTGCCGGGGCCTCGTCTCCTTGACTTGGGTACTTTGTTCTTGAATGGCTCCAAAGGAACCACAGTGGACCTTGGCGGTCACCCGGCAAGCCGTGCCGCGGGACGCTGCGACGGCCCGTGCACAAGTTCGGGATACTAGGGTACCCCTACTCTAGTACACCGACAAATGAGGACCTGAAGACCCAGGAGATGGTGACACCCTTGACAATGCTCCAAGATGATGCAACCTTAGCCTATGATGATCAGGGAATAGGAAATGCAAGATCATGATATACATCGCTAATAGAGCAACCATGTCCTTACCATTGTTGCATCGACAACCACCGGAGGATGAGAACCTCGCCAATTGGTCCGCCTCACTATAGTGAGCAGGAAAACGGTTCTCTTCATCCCCTGCTCTTGGTGTTGATATTGTCATCAACATCACCGACATGTTGGACCTCTACTATGCCTTGTTAATACCATTGCATAAAGGATTATCTACCTGGTACCATCGACGGCTTAGAAGACAAAACGGGATCGTCATGATTAAGAAGACAATAGAAGACCGAGTCAATGCCAGCTACGAGGAGCCACCTTCACCCTATCACTTCAACAGGCGAGAAGTTGTTGAAGAATCTTCATGCTCAACCTGGTCGTTTCATCGAACAACTACAAGAGACGTAGCAACACCTGAGGAAAACTCAGAAGACTGCACGAGGCTCAAGTCACGATTACTGGATCCGAGAACCCCTAGGGTAGGATGAGTCGTGTACCCCCTATGCGCAGTCGGGTCCGTATGATGGTTCGAATAGAACCATGATTGTGTGTTGCTTGTTTTTATTTGTTTGTGTTTTAAGATAGGTCACAACTTTTGCCCTAGGCAACAAGTACGTGACTATATCACCTGCCTTATTTTGTTGTTGTTGGCCCTTTTTGGCACTTGTTTGTTTGCACCTGCACTATAGAACCCCCTTTAGGCATTCCCCTCCTCTATGATACTTCTCCCTCTCATCTCTCTCATCAACTGAAGACAAGCAAGACAATATGCACCAAGGATTCCACCTCGGCAGCCAACTAGCACTGAAGACCCTTTTGTTGCAGCCTCCTCGACCAAGTGAAACCCCGTAGAGTTATGTTTAACCCTCGAGATTAGATACCCAATTCCTAGACCCTTCGAGACTTCATAAGATACCCCAGCTCGAGTCCTTAACCATGTGCTTAACCCATAGAATTGCAAGAGAACCAGTTAAGCCCCTGTAGACCTTGCACAACACTAGGTTCATTATGGAACTAGTGGACATAGTGAACGAGCACATTATCATCCTAATACAGCACCAGAACTGACGATGCCATAGGAAAGACCAGTCTGAGGATATAGGAATTGAGGACAAGTGACTTGATGAGTTTATATCAATGACTTGAGGAATTATATGAGACTATTTGGTGGATTATGAGGCTTTGATGTTGGTAGATGAACTTGGTGGGATCATGACTATAGAGTAGCATAGCTTTCATTACCCCTGAGTAAATTGGATTTATAGGACAATTAAGATCGCAAGCTGAATTCTTGGAAGTATGGGGATTTGACTTAGCCAGGGGATATTGATAGGAGATAGTTGACATGATGATAATGACTTGGGGGAAATAGATAGGAATCCTCGTTGGACATGAGATTTGGATTCAATAGGTTATCCTAGTGGAGTATGGATGCAGAGTAATTCTACATGGTTCGGAGTAAATTGGATTTAGACTGATGATCTTGATCATGATGCCATGTTTCCCGATGGACAATAAACTAGGAGATTGGATTAATTGTCGGAGTTGATATAAGCTTGACCTTGGAGTTTACTGACCATGATAATGGAAACTGATGGACTGACTATAGTAAAGATAACCCTTTCAAGTATTTGAGGATTATAGGACATTAGAAGATCATGTGGATCACCATAAATATTGGATTTGTAGAATTAAATCGAGTATGTAGTGATTGATGGAAGTTAATGAGCTATCGGAGTTGATTCATAGGAAGGAAACAAGATCTTGGAGTGGCTTACGACGTGTTTTCTTAGGATAGAGATGCTTTATCATGGACCTTGGATCAATAGACTGAGCACTTGGATTGTCATGTTTTATTCCAGCTTGGAAGCTTGTATGCTCTACCCATGGATTTTTAGGGGTAGCCATACATATGAGTTTGGGGATTGTAGACATATATGATTTTGTTAGACCTCCTCTCATGAGTCATGAGGATATGAATAACATGAGTGATGATTGGAGTTGACCTATACGAATGATGCTATTGGTGATATGATGTGATTTGTTTAAAGGACTAGATAGAACAATTGGCATCTCAGGAACCGTGCTTAAGGATAAGGTGACAAACGTTCGCTCGCACACTAGAATCCTTGAAACCCTTAAGCCCCACCAAGCCACGATATGGTAGGAATCACAACCATGGGCTTTGGCTCTAGGACAAGGAAACCTTGGCCAATACCCAACCATGACCACCACCGATACCCCAACCTAAACCCTATGTGCCCCGTGGGCAAAGTCTTCACAGAGTACTCAGACAAGTTAGTTGCCATCTTTCCTTGATGACATACTTGACTACCCGAAGATGGAAGAAGAACAGTTCAGCTAGTTAGGGAACATCTGAAGATCGCCATGTCCAGGAGGAAGAACTACACCAACCACCATCGTCAAGAAGTAAACCTCCGCATCGAAGACCAGGCATATCTGCAAGCCACTTCTCTCAAGGGAACCAAGCATTTTCATGACAAGGAAACCCACGCCAAGATTCATCGGCCCTCTTCGAGATCACTCCAAAATTCAACAACCCCCTCTGAGATCGCCGTAAGACGAAGAGAAGATGGCTACCAGCTGGAGTTACCACCTGAGTTACCCACTGTGCACAGCGTTTTCCACACGACACACCCCCGAAAGTGTTTCCAACTTCGTAACTAGCCCGGTCTCTACAAGGACATCGACCACAAGCTATCGACCTCTAGCCCAATCTAACCTACCGCAAGCTACCCATTAGCAACCTGAATCAAGAAGAACGTCATACACAAAGCCACGCCATCAAGCACTTCAAGGTTCAATGGAGCACCATTCGGAAGCAGAAGCAGTACGGGGACGTGAAGACTACCCCATATCCAAGTTCCATATTCCTTTCCACGCCTAGTTTGGGAATCTCGGGGACGAGATTCTTGTAAGGGGGTAGGTCTGTCACACCCTGATTTTCATGCCACAACACTTAAGATAATAAATCATGATAAAATGTGGTTTGACAAAAACTTTTGAGTGTTTTGGACTTTACTTGAATTGATTTTTGTGTGCTGTTTGCAAGTGCTCTAAAAATCAAATAAATCCTCCAACTCTTATACCCCTTCTCCTTGATCCAAAACCTTTTCCCAATGATCATGCCATGTGTATAGAGCAATATAGTATTTTCTTACAAAAATAATTTGGCCAAAAATTATTTTCAAAAATTAGTTTTCCAAAAACCCCTGAATTGAGGTTTGCACTGCAAGTACTTAATAAAGGGCAGTAAAAATCTTTCCAAAAATATATTTGACTCCTATTAGATATAGGATACCCAGAAACCACAAAAATATAATTTAAAAAGTTATTTTCCTATTTTATTTAAAGGATTTTTCTTAAGGCCAGAAATGGTCTTTAATAGGTTAAAATTATTTTAAAGCTTTAAAAATATTTGAGAAAAATTAGGGAGATTCAATGGACATATATTTTCCATATATATGAGTTTCAACACATGGTCATGATCAAAATATTGGACAAAACCTCCCAAAACCATTTCTGCTCATTTCAAGGATTTGAAATATTTCTATAAGAAATACTTTCAAATAAATCCAAGAAAATTCTAGAATGTCACATATGGCATTTTTGATGATCTTGCCAAGTACCATGTCATGGAGAATAGTATAACCCCATCAAACCCTCTCAAAACCACTTCTGTCCTTTTTCAAGTTTGAACATTTTTGCACTGTCAAACATGTCCAAATGCTCTCAAACTTGGTGCACAGGCCCAAATGGTGTAATAATGCATATAGACCAAATGGCACAAGTTGGAGAGAATGTTATCATGATCAAAGAGCCCCAAAACCCTCTCTGACCAGAATCAAATTTGAACAAGTTTGTACTACCAACTTTTTCTCCTTGACCCCAACTTTTGTGAGCATGTTCACATGACCAAATGAGGCCACTACACCAAGTGGTGCATCAAGGAGAAGTGATTTGATCAACTAGATCTACACAAGTTCATTTCTGCTAATTTCTAGGGTTCACAAAAGTTGCATTGGCAACTTTGACCAAATGAGCTCAAATTTGGTGGAACACCCTAATTGTATGTTACATTTCACCCTGTGGAGTCTCATTCCAAATGGAGTTCATTTGCTTACCCAAACAAACATCAAACACCTTCTGCCCTTTTTCCAAAAACACCATTTTGACCCCTTCCACTAATCTCCTTGAGCTCAACTTTTTACCACAGCTCCCCCTAGTCCTCCTCTACCTCCAGTAACAATGGATGCTTCCCAGCTAAATAATTGAGGGGTGAAACCACCTCTTTCTCTCTCTGGACAGCCCACTTCTCCTTCTTCCTCACCTCCCTCCTCACTCCACTGGCCACCCAGGGCATCCAATGCTCCCTCCCCTTTGTTTACTCACCCCACAAAGCCCCAGATAGTAGTGGACATGCCCCCGGCGCATAAACAATGCCATGGCATGCCATTTGGGCGCTCTGGAGTGCGCTACAGTGCGCTCCCGCACTGTAGCCGCCCCCTGCCAAGCACCTCCAGCCACCTAGGACCTCCCCCTCGTGTCGCCCGAGGCCGCCTCGGCGTCCGGGACACGGCAAGCTGGCGGCCCCCTCCTGAGCCTCTCTCCTCACTCCTCTTAGAGCTCACCAGAGCGCGGCCTGGACCGCGCCCATGGTGCACCGGTGCCCCCCTATATAGAGCCTTCCCCCAAGCTCTTCCTCTCCTCTGCTGGACCCCCATCACTCTCGTGAACCTCCCGGACATGCCCAATCTCCCCCTCGTGCCCACCTGCTCCCTCCATGGCCGAGGTGCCGACGTTGGTCTCCGCCCAAACTCCCGCAGATCGAAGCCTCCCCTCCCCTCCTTTGGACCCCAATGGATCCACCTCACGCCGACGAGGCTCCTCCGCCCATTACCTCCTCCTCTAGCGCCCCGCAACCCCAGAACCCCTCTTGCCAGAGGTCGTCGTCCGCCCTCCCGTTGAGCTGCTTGCTCCTGGTCGCCCCCGTGCCCAACGCGGCCACCCCCGAGCGCGGCGTGGAGTGGGGCATCCGCCCAGACCACTACCACGCCGTCCGGCGCAGCAGAACGGCCGGAACCACTGCGGCCGGCGCCCTCCCCTGTCCCCTGTCGCGAGGAAGAAGAAGGACGCGGGAGAAGGAGAGAGAGCCCGATGGGCCCCAGGTGTAAGTGACCCTGAGGGTCGGGCCCACAACTTAAGTGGACACGGCTTCCTCCGGAGCCGTCTCCCCGAAGCGAAAGCGTACCGCGCTAAAGCCGCCTTCGACATGGCTCTTCCCGCACGCAGCTGAGCCACTGGGTTGGCCTAGTGGCTATCCTTCGCCCAATGCGTGCTTTAGGTATAAACCTAAACATTTTCCTTTTCTTTTTCCAGTGAGCTTCAAAAATTCATAGACGATTCAAATTAACTCCAAATTTGATGATTCAAATTTCTAAATGTTTCTAAATTCATGCCATATCTCATGGTGCTATTTGCACATTTTCCCAGAAATATTTCTTTCACAAATAATTATCAAATCCCATTTTTTCCATTTCTGTCATAAACTTTAGAAAATCCCAGAGAGCTCAAATTTGATCCAAATTCCATGATTCAAATTCCTAGGTGTCCCTAAGTTCATAACTTAGTTTATGAACATTTTTATTAATACTTTCTGTACCACATAAATTATTGAGCCATTTCTTCATATTTACCAACTTTGCAAATTCATAGGAAAATCATTTCAACTCCAAATCCAGTGAAACCAATTCCCAGATGCTTCTAAAATCATCCTTGTTAAATGGGTGCCTTTGCTCATTTTTTCAAAATAATTCTTCTGTACACTTCTTGCAATTCCATAAACTCCTTGATTCCATCATATCAAAATGTTTAGAAATATCCACTTATCCAATTCCATTGAAATCACTTTGGTCATTCCTCATATGACTAGAGGTATCCTAGATAAGTCAACTTCATATTTTTTAAGAGCACTTTTATTTTTGCCTTGTGGTGTTGCTTATTATGATTGTTTCCGACATTAGTTGACGAAGTAGACAGAGTACTTGGGGAAGGACCAGAAGACTTGAAGACTCAGATGAACCAGGCAAGCAGCCCTTTGACCATGATGAACCATTTTTCATCATAATAGCATTTTCGTTGTTTCATCAAGTGCATGATATATATCTTGAATGGCAACCTTGCTAGGCTTGCCTCCGTTGCATACTCCGTTGATACTTGCATTGTTCATGACTCTACCCTTGCTTAGACTTGTGTTGGTGGGTTGTAGAAATATGCTATAGTAGATGGCTACGCAAAGTGGGTCAGGGTTATGCATGGAAAGAAACAAGTGTGGTTTGACATACTTGCAAACAACCCCAGTGGGTGCCACTAATGCCCCGGGAGATGATGTTGAACTAGGTCACTACCTGGTGGAGAGGTAGTGTACCGAGGCTCGATAAAAGCGTTGTTTACAGAGACAGATTAGATTTAAGATTTGTCGACTGTCCCAACCTTACATGCCCAACCACTCTACCCTTATATGGGAAAGGGCATTATTGATTACCTAGGCCGATACTAGTGACGGGAGAGTTGTTGTTGCACTCTCTCAGGACGGGGTCGTGCCAGGTAGGGCAGCCATGACTGTTTTCACAGGGCACCGGATACACCGTTGTGTCCCGCCTCGGATGTTACGATCTCGAGTGAGTCTCGTATGATGTACATCGTGAGGATACGGAACAACGAGTGGACTCCATGTTAGTGTCATCTAGGGAAAGATAGTGATCGGGTGCTTACCCCGGGTACTTGAGGTACCGCGGGTCGTGGATGACACGGAAGTTCCCCGGATCTTGTGGGTAAAGTGTGCAACCTCTGTAGAGTGTAAAACTATTCGAATAGCCGTGTCCACGGTCAAGGACAATTGGGTGGTGCTGCTTAGACTACGTCCATATGTTTCTGACAAACAACACGGTTTGGTAAATCTGTTGACGTGATTCGTGAGGAAGTCACGATGAGCTGGAGCATGAGTTGTTCATAACTCTCTCTCTATGTTGATGTCTGTAACCTCCTGATACTTGTTGCAGACGCATTCATATCCTTGATAACTGTTGATCATACTTGCATGAGAAAAACTAGCTTTCCGCAAAAATGCCGAATTAGCAGTAGTGCCTCGCATAATTATTCTATTATCACTCTTGGGTTGCTTGCGAGTACATTCAAAGTACTCATTGGCTTGCCACTGGTTATTTTATTGGCCAGGCATGAAAGAACATGATATGAAGAAGAATACTTCAGTGACGAACATGCGAGCTAGGACGCTTCCAAGTCAGAATGCCTATAGGGTTAAGGCAGATGGCATGGGTCCAAGTTATCGTCGAAGATTTCCGCTGCAATGTTATACTCAAGACATGACCATAACGGTCCTACTTGTGTAATACGGTATGTATGGATGTAAGACTCTTGTTATTCAGCTTCTGTGTGTTCAGTGAGCATTGATCTCTGGGATCACTGTACACGTGCATTCGGTGATCACGACTTATGAGTCGGGGTCCCCACAGTTCCTCCCCCATTTCCTTTGCGGACTGGGCTTCCCTATCCACCCATTTGTCCGGGGGCTCATGTTCTACTATGGCCTGGATTTCCACGATCTGGCCCCAAACTTTGTCCTCAATATCTTGGCATTTATCGTCGTGTGCGAGGCCTTCCTCTGCATCCGCCCCCATTTTGGCCTATGGCTCAAGACTTTCAATGTCAAGCCGAAGGTGGTGTGCGGCAACCAGGCGGAGTGCGGAGGCGCCATGGTGGGCAAGATGCCCAACGTCCTATGGCTCGAGGGCTCCTTCGTGGAGACCCTAAAGGGGTGGCAATCGGGGTGGTTCTATATCACCGAGCCGCGTCACCCTGAATGGGTCGCAGCCCCCGAGTTCTGATCCGGACCCCCTACGCGGCTCACGTCCTGGAAAGAGGCGGGCCTGTCGTGGGGCATCAAAGGAGAGGTGACTGGACTGCAAACATGCTTCCAAAACCTGGTGAACAAGAAGCTTAAACTTGTCCATGTAGTCCAGGTTATGCTCATCCGCCGGATCCTCCCGTGTCAACAACGGGCATTCAACCTGTGGGAGTTCGACCCAGCGCAACACCCAACTCTAAGCAGGCTCTTCGACATGAGGTCGGAAGATGTCTGGAAGGTGCTATTCATGGGCGCCGAGGCTCCCGCATCCGCTACCGAGGATCGAAGATTCAGCACGCAGCGTCATGCTAGTGCGGTAAGCTATTTTTACCTTTTACAGGGTATTTTAGCTTTTCATAGTTTGACTTTATGCGGGATCTAAGCTCCCTTTCCTTTGACACGATTGGCAGGCATAGTCCGGACAGATCAACTGTCCGGCTCCTTTGAACGAAGACCCAGCAGACGCTCTATTGGCAAAGCTGCTGGCTCTGGCACCCTATGTGGTGCCGAAGAAGAAGGCCACGACGAAGGCCACGGGGACTCGAAAGAGTGCCCGACGTGTGGTGGTGTCGGATTCGTCGTCTGACGACTCCGAGACGCAATCCTCCCGTGAAGACGAGGAGGAGGAAGAAGATACCCCTCCCCCTCCAGCGGGGGAAGGAAAGAAAAGGAAGGCCGCCCCAACTGGGGAGGCCGGAGGGTCCAAGAAGGGGAAAACCCTTCTTCCGGACTACTCCACCAACGCCGACGACGGCGGAGAGGAGTGGCCGCATAGGGCTAAGCCCCTGGCTAAATCGTAAGTATCCGGATACCAGAGTAAGTCATAGTATTCCTTCACTGCACAGATTTTCCTTACGTCGAATATGATTATGCAGTCCACCCAAAGACCGGCTCGACGTGTCATCGAGCGGTTCCCTGGACTCGTCGGACATAAACTCTCTTTCGATGGCTACCTCCCCCCGCCCTACGGATGACGCCGAGGTGGCGTCCCAGGAGGTTCCAAGCGAGGAGGAGGTGGTCCCGGAGGCGCCGCAAGGCGACCTTCCTGACCCCAGGCGCCAAGGGGATAGAACCCCTAAGGGCTCCAAGTCCGGCCCTAGGCCGGACACCGCTTCGGAACCTTCGAAGGTTCCAGAGTCCGACGGGCGACCTCCTTCCAAGAGGAGCAAGCCCACTGAGCCGGTGGCCCCCGTCCAACCGGAGGCGCCGGACAATCTGCTGGAGGTGCTGAAAGGCGCCTCCATCGACGAGGAGCACCGCACCATTATGAGTGCGGTGATTCAGAAAGTTTAGTCCGCCAAGAGCGGGCTGACCGAAGCCTGTGCTGGCCTTTTGACCGGCTTTGAGGTATGTAAAAAATATGTGAAAATATTACCGCATACACAGTACCCCTGATGCTCTGTTTGGCGTTCGGAAAGAAAAGCCGAATAGAGGATCTAATAAAATTCGCAGGAGTCTAATAAAAGTAAGTAAATATGCGTATGCAGGCTTCACTGACTACGGAGGTGGACACGTTAAAGCGGAACCTCGGGCAGTCCGAGCAAGATCTCGGCCTTGCCAAGAAGCAGCTCGAGGACAAAGAAGGTAATAAATACCTTATTTAAATATAAAAAGGTGCAATTGCAAGAAGTGATAGGACTAATGTGGCTATTGTAGGGGCCACAACAGAGGTGGCGACCCTTAAGCAAGCGCTGTCCAAGGCCGAGAAGAGGGCGGCCACGGAGCGCATCGAGCGGGAGAAATATGAGGCGCGGGTTGGCGAGGTGTGGCAAGAGTTCCAGGCTCTCATGAAAAAACATGAGAGTTTGGAGCTTGACTCAAAGACCCGAGAGTCCGAGCTCGCGGCGGCCATTGAGAATGCCAAGTCTGCCAAGGCCGAAGCCCAGAAGGCCCTCCAGGATATGGAGGCGAAGAAGAAGATAGCGGCGGGTAAGGCTTTCTTTATGCAAAGCAAGCATGTGAAAGCCAATTACTTGTTACTTACCCGAATCCGGAGCTCTCCAGGAGCATTCGCAGATTTGCCCCACAGCGTGTCTGATGCCGCCGCATTCTACCGAGCCGAGGAGGGCAGCTCGACAAAGAAGGTGTTCTGGTCTCAATATGCTGAGGCCGGACTCCCTGTGCCCTTGAGCGACCAGCTGAAGCAACTGGTCGAGCTCCACAAGGTGGCCGAACAGGCCATGAAGGGCCTCATAGTTCGGCTGTGGCCTGGAGAGGCTCTGCCTGGGAGCTACTTCGGGCTGGTGAGGCGGCTGGTGGAGGCCTGTCCAAGGCTCGAAGTCATCAAGCGCTCCGTCTGCATCGAAGGTGCCCGCAGGGCGCTTGCCCGTGCTAAGGTGCACTGGGGCAAGCTGGATGCGGAGAAGCTTGTGAAGGACGGGCCGCCGCCGGGTAAGGAGCATCGCCACCCCGAGATGTACTATAAGGGCGTTCTGGAGGGTGCCCGCCTTATGGCGGACGAATGCTCGAAAGATGTAATTTTGGAGTAAAACTTGTTTATTTTGTCCTGTGCGCTGAAAACTTGTTCATGTGCGCTAAGCAATGCTTTTTGAATTTAAAATATTACCTTCTGTGCGGCCGTTTATCAAAATTTGAGAGATGTCGAGTCGTCGGCTTCTGCCCCCATGCCACGAGTGCTGGGGTGTTCGGGATAAACTTGAGCGCTCTTTTTCCCATTCTTGGGTCCTTCGAGGGAGGCGCTCAACACGACAAACAAGGCAATCGGACTATAATGCTTGAACACTCTCACTTAGCCATAGAATTCTATAATTTTAAATTTCGGCGAAGCCCCTAGTGTTCGGAAGACCGAGTTCGGGGCGCTATCCACGCCTGGGCCGGACAAAGCCGACTCCTCGCTCTAAGCGGCATAAGTCTTTAGGGACTCGAAAACCTCTCGAACAGCGACCAACTCTCGCCTTATCATGATGGTCAGTTTTAGCTTTCTCTACTGAGGTGCTTTAGCCCAGCTCAACTGGGGCACAATCGCAGTAGTTCTCCTAGCGCTACCTTAGCCGATAAAACGGAACGTAAGGTACCAAAACATAGGAGCCGGGCAAACCCTACATTTGACCCAAGACATGATTCGGAGCCGATGCATATAATGCTATAAGTTCGGGTTGCCGCACTTGTGAAAGTGTTCAGACTTCTCACACCGTGTTGTGGGGTACTTAAGCCCCTGGTGTATTGGCCATACCAAAGTGTACGGGTGCAACATGTCATTAATGAACATATATTCTTAAAAAAGAGTAATACAGTAATAGACAAAAGCTATGCATTGTTTATTTGAAGAAGCTGCGATCAAAGCAGAACGATACAAATGGTGCGATAAGCAAAATATGGGACTATTTGACATGTCCTATACAGGGGCGGACTGTGGGATGATATGCAAAACAGGTATACTGCTCGTTATAGAGACCACCTTAGAGTTCCATAGTGCGGCGTGGCTTTCTGCTTCCCTGGTTCTTGCATCGTTTGTGCGGCGATTGTACTACCGGTTTAGGCCTTCCAATGGAGTCCTGAAAGTAAGATAAAAGTAAGAAATCAATAGCCCCTAGTGCGGTTTAAGCCGTGTTTTGGGCGTGCCGTGATGTTGCCCCTCCCCCTGTGCCCATGGTATTTCCAGAGCGTAGTTATGTACGCGTAGTACTGGTTTCGCAATTTCGTGAGGGCTGGGGTTGGGGCCGCATTGCTACGCCTGCTCACAACGTGCCAGGCGGTCTTGCTGTAGGTTACTCCGGGCGCGCTTGACGGTGTCCGGTCGTTTAGTGGCCGGACTGGAGAATTGCCTTGAGAGGCTGCTTTGTACTTCTGCTGCGAGGGCCGCCGTATGCTCCTCCGTACGAAGAGAGCGTCCGGTGTTTCCATTGACCGTAATGACTCCTCGGGGGCCTGGCATCTTGAGCTTGAGGTATGCGTAATGCGGTACCGCATTGAACTTGGCAAATGCGGTTCGCCCGAGCAGTGCGTGATAGCCACTGCGGAACAGCACTATGTCGAAGATTAACTCCTCGCTTCGGAAATTATCCGGAGATCCGAAGACCACTTCAAGTGTGACTGAGCCTGTACAGTTGGCCTCTACACCTGGTATGATGCCTTTAAAGGTCGTTTCAGTGGGTTTAATCCTCGAAGGATCGATGCCCATTTTCCGCACTGTATCCTAATAAAACAGGTTCAGGCTCCTGCCGCCTTCCATGAGGACTCGAGTGAGGTGAAATCCATCGATGATTGGGTCAAGAACCAATGCGGCAAATCCACCGTGATGGATGCTAGTGGGGTGGTCCCTTCGATCAAAAGTGATCGGGCAGGAGGACCATGGGTTGAACTTCGGGGCGACTGGCTCCATCGCGTATACGTCCCTTAACGCACGCTTCCGCTCCCTCTTGGGGATGTGGGTTGCGTATATCATGTTCACCGTCCGCACTTGTGGGGGGAATCCCTTCTGTCCACTACTTTTCGGCGGTCGGGGCTCCTCCTCGTCGTCGCTATGTAGCCCCTGGTCTCTGTTTTTGGCATGTAACTTGCCTGCCTGCTTGAACACCCAACAATCCCTGTTGGTGTGATTGGCTGGCTTTTCGGAGGTGCCATGTATCTGGCACGAGCGGTCGAGTATTCGGTCCAAACTGGACGGGCCCGGAGTATTTCTCTTGAATGGCTTTTTCCGTTGACCGGGTTTAGAGCTTCTGAATCCGGCATTAACTGCCGTATCCTCAGCATTGTCGCCGTTAATGCGGCGCTTGTGCTTGTTGCGACGCGACCTGGCACTATTGTCCTTGGTATCTGAATTACCAGGGATCTTGGTTATGTTATTGCTACGAGCCAGCCAGCTGTCTTCTCCCGCACAAATGTGGGTCATGAGCGTCGTGAGGGTTGCCATAGATTTCGGCTTCTCCTGTCCAAGGTGCCGGGCAAGCCACTCGTCGCGGATATTATGCTTGAAGGCCGCTAGGGCCTCTACGTCCGGACAGTCGATGATTTGATTTTTCTTGATTAGGAACCGTGTCCAGAATTGCCTGGCCGATTCCTCTGGCTGCTGGATTACGTGGCTTAGGTAATCGGCGTCTGGTGGTCGCACATAAGTGCCCAAGAAATTGTCGAGGAATGCGGCTTCCAGGTCCTCCCAACAACCAATTGATTCTGCTGGCAAGCTATTAAGCCAATGCCGAGCTGGTCCTTTAAGCTTGAGTGGGAGGTATTTGATGGCGTGTAGATCGTCACCGCGGGCCATGTGGATATGGAGGAGATAGTCCTCGATCCATACCGCAGGGTCTGTTGTGCCATCATATGATTCGATGTTTACGGGTTTGAAACCCTCTGGGATTTGATGATCCATTACTTCGTCTGTGAAGCATAGTGGGTGTGTGGCACCTCTGTATTGAGCTATATCGCGACGTAGCTCAAGCGAGCTTTGTCTACTGTGTTCGGCCCGGCCGGATATACTGTCTTCGGCGTGACGATTACCGTCTCGTGCCGTGGGGCACCCACGCGATCCGTAGATCGACCTTGTTTGCTTTGCCTTGTCCTCCAATATCTCTCGTAGGTCTGGCGCATTTCCCCGTGCCTTGGTATTTTTAAAGCGGCGCTGGGGTGCAGCTTGAGTGGAGGGCCATGAGGCCTCTCTGTCACGGTCACGAGGTGGTTGATCGGCCGCGTCATGCGCTGGTGATGTAGGTGTAGGTGCCTCCTCCTCTAATCGGGGTAGCAGCCTGCGCTTTGGGTAGCTCTTGGAGGGGCCTTTGAGTTCATACTCTTCGGCCGCCAGGACTTCGGTCCATCTGTCGGCTAGCAAGTCTTGATCAGCTCTAAGCTGTTTCTGTTTTTTCTTGAGGCTGCTCACCGTGGCTATAAGCCTGCGTTTGAAGCGCTCTTGTTCGACGGGATCCTCAGGCATGACAAATTCATCGTTGTCGAGGCTTGCCTCGTCTTCGGAGGGAGGCATGTAATTATCATCCTCGACCTCTCTGTCTGCCGCTCTCTCATGAGGGCTGGCTTCTCCATCCTCATGTGCTGAGTTTTGATGGAGGGGGTTTTCTTCGGCACTATCCGGAGTGTTATTATCTCCCGTGCCGGAATCATAGTTTTTGCTTTGGCGGGATTTAGAGCGGCACCGCTGACACCGGCGCTTAGGCTGTTTCTTGGAGGGGTCATCCTTCGCTGTTCCATCGCCATCGTCCTCTTTTGGGGTATCCACCATGTATATGTCATACGACGAGGTGGCTTTCCAGTGCCCTATAGGCGCTGATTCCTTATGGTCTCCTGCATCGGTGTCCATACCGTCGATGTCTCCGGAGTCATAGTCGAGCACGTCGGTTAAATCATCGACAGTGGCTACAAAGTGGGTGGTGGGTGGGTTTTGAATTTCTTCATCATCCGCATCTGTCAGGACCCCGATCCTAAGTCACACCGATCTAGCATGTAACACATCATATCACTTTGCGGCCTCACGCACGGTATTCCCACGGGTGCCACCTTACCTGGCCCGGGACCGTTTGCGCCTTTTGGCTCACGTATATGATAGTGTCGCTAGCATCCATATGACAAAGAACCCGGGCCGACATGGCTAGTCGTGAACCCAAAGCGGCGCTAACCTATGAGGACAGGCATACATGAATCACATCGAGCATGTCGGTCATCAACGTGTGAATCCGGGCTGTAGCACTGGGCTAACAGGACTCCGGTAACCCGGGCTGTAGCAGGCTAGGCAGGACTCCGGATGTCACCGCGTGACATTTTCCCGAAGGAACAGACACAGGAACGACGTGAAACACATGCCGGCCAGTCAAGTGTTCCGAGCAGTAGTGCTGGGCTAGCAGGACTCCGGTGAACCGGGCTGTAGCGGACTACTATCGCTCAGAAGCACTAGACTACATTTCCCCATATGATAGGCTGCCAAGGATAAACAACTAGATAGTCGGATCCCACCCATACCAAGCATTTCAATCATACACCCAATATGCCCGATATGAGTAGATACAACAAGGCATCACAACATAACTCTACGACTCAAAGTATTTATTCATTAGGCTCCGAGGAGCGAGATATTACAAACATGGGTCTCATGACCCAACATACAGAGCATACAAGCAACAAGCACATGCGGAAGCTTAACTTGTCTGAGTACAGACAACTACAAATGAAAAAGGCTGAGAAGCCTGACTATCCACTAGATCTTGCCGAGGGCACAAGATCGTAGCTGAGGTATCAAGCTAAACGTCGAAGTCCAAGCGGTACTACTAGCGAGACTGAAGTCTCTCTGCAAAACATAAAATAGGCAAACGTGAGTACAATTGTACTCAGCAAGACTTACATCAGAACTAACTACATATGCATCAGTATCAATAAAGGGGGTGGTGGAGTTTGACTGCAGCAAGCCAGCTTTGACTCAGTGGCTAACCTGAACTACGACTGCAAGTAACTCTTTTGAGGTGGCGCACACGAGTCCACATAGTCACCATATCAATACACCACTATGGATCCGCTCCCGTCTCCCTACGAGAACGCCATCCATAGCACTCACGCTTATCTTGCGCATTTTAAAGTATCCACTTTCACTTGTCTATGAACTGTTATTGGCAACCCAGAAGTCCATTACCGCGGACACGGCTATTCGAATAGATGATGTTAACCCTGCAGGGGTGTACTTCTTCACACACGCTCTCACCACTTACCGCCGTTTACACGACATGTACTCGGCAACCTTCAAGCGGAAGCCCAGCGAGGGTGTCGGCCACAGCCTACCTAAACACTCAAGTCTCTAGTCCAGGTTTATCGCCTATTCGGGTTCCATCCATGAGGAGATCCGGCCGGAGTTTCGCTCACAGCCCCAAACGATGTGTGCAGGGTTCCCGAGACACCAAACGGGCGAATCGGTACACCGTGCCACGTGCCTACCGCAACACAGCCCACCCCTATGGTCAGCGCTGCGTGCGGCCCCCAGCATACTACAAACACCAGAAACTACTTGCAACTCCTGGACAGAGGACAAGGGTGATTAAGAAGCCGAGAGAGTCAATTAAGGATCCCAATGTGTGGTAGTAACTGTTTCATGGATCACAAACACAGAACTCAGTTCCTGAGGACGGCTTCAATGAGACAACCCACCATGTACTCCTACATGGCCTCTCACCAATACCTTTACCAATCGTGTTCACACACTTAGCTCACACACAGTAGGACATGTTCATCACCATTCTAATTCATTCCCGATGAATCAGACCTGACTCAACTCTAAGCAGTAGCAGGCATGACAAACAAGCATGTATGAGTAGGCACAACAGGGCTCAAACAACTCCTACTCATGCTAGTGGGTTTCATCTAATTACTGTGGAATGACAGGTCATGCAAAGGATAAAGGGGTTCAGCTACCGCAGCAGGTAACACATGAATCGTTGTTGTCCTAATGCAGTAAAAGAGAGCAGGAGCGAGAGAGTGGGATTGTATCGGAATGAACAAGGGGGTTTTGCTTGCCTGGCACTTCTGAAGATAATATAGTTCTTCATCAGTGTCATCGATCTCATCGTCGGCACATCGTCTATCGAGAGGGGACAAACACCGGCAACTGAGAAAGAACACAATCAATGCAATGCCACAATATGATGCATGATCATGACATGGCAATATGCTGTGATTCTAGCTAATGCATCTAGCTATGATTTAAATGAAGTTGGTTTGAATCCGTGATTCAAAATCCAACTCCATATATGATTATTTAAATGTCCTTTATTTGTTTTGTCCAAAACAGAGGACAAACATTGTTCAAACATGCATGAAAATGGTACAGATGGATTCCTTGAATTTTTCTGATAATTTTTCATATATAAATCTTTTCATTTGGAGCTATAGATTAATTTCTATGATTTTTCAAAGTTTTGGATATTTTCTGAATTAAGCAAATCATTTAAGATTTATTTAAATTCCAGAAAAGGATTACTGCGTCAGCCTGACATCATCATGACGTCAGCAGGTCAACGGCGCACGGTCCAGGTCAAACCTGAACGGTGGGGCCCGCGTGTCAGTGTCATTAGACTAACTAATTTCAGTTAGTACTAATCCTCGTTAACTAGCGGGGGTGGCCCCACATGTCAGTGAAATAACGGTCATTAGTCCTAATCTAAGTTAGTCAGAGGCGGGGCCCACGTGTGTTGACCCTAGGGAGGTCAAACCCCGGTCAGACGGGTCAAACCCGCCGGCGGCTCATCGCCGGCGAGGCCAGAGACGCCGGAGAGCGTCGGAAACGCGCTACAGGGCACGGGCGAGGCTGTTCTTGGGCTCTACGGATAGTTGGCGCAACGGCGCGTCCGTTGGTGGCCGTGGCTGGGCCTGGGGTGGCCGGAGTCATTGCCGGCGTCGACCTTGGCGGTCGCTGGAGCTCGGGCGAACTGGGTTTCGGGGTTAGGAAGCACGGCAGGAGGCAAAGAGGGATGCTACGACCTCCTGGGAGCGCACTGAGCACGGCTGTGTGCTCGGTTGTGAGCGTGCGCGGCTATGGCCACGGCTACGCCATGGCCGGCGGCGAGAAGCTTTCGGCCGTGACGGAAAATGGAGCCAGGGGACGGAATCGGAGGGGGCGAGCAAAGGAGAAGCAGCAGGAGCTCACAGCGGATCCGTAGGGATGGTTAGCAGGCTCGGGGACGGCCTGATGGTGACGAATCAAGCGGCGGGGATCGCCGGCACCGAGGTTGAAGACGGCTTGGTGGAGGCGGTGCAGGGCATCCGGCGATGCTTGGCTTGTCGAGGGAGTAGAGGACATCGATGCGGAGCTTCGTGGCGCGTCAGAGAGGTGTAGGGTGGCCGGTGGACGCGGCGGCGAGGGGCGGCGCACTCGGGCGCGAGAGGGAGAGAGAGCAGGGGAGGGGAAAGAGATCCAGGGAGAGAGGGGAGCGGACGAGGGGGTCGGGGGGGTGTGCGTGGCGTCGCCAGGGAGGGCCAAGGCGAGGCGGCAAGCAGGAGGTGGCCAGGCGCGTCGTCGGCGCTCGCCACCGAGCTGCTTCGTGCGCTGGCAAGAGGAAGAAGACAAGGGGAGGCCAGGTGGGCTGGGCCGGCCACTTGGGCCAAGTGGGCTGCCAGGTGAGCACCAGGTAGGTTCTCTCTCTCTGGTTTCTATTAAATAATGTTTTCTATTATTCTGTAAACTTCAAGGCTTTATTAAAAATGCCAGGGAATTTCCAAAAATCATAAAACAAATCATGTCTACTGTTTAGAATATATCCCACAGTAAACATTTTAGTTTATGATTGTTTGAGCATTTAAAATATTTTATATCTTTTAAATGCCCAAATGCAAATACAATATGAATTAATCCAGAGCCCAATATGTCATGCAAAAATGTGCATCACCTCTGGTTACTGTTTCCAGCTTTTATCCAAGAATGATGAACATTTTTTGAAAGCCATTTGGATTTACTGGAAATATTTTGGTTGAAACTAGTGAGTTCCTTTAATGCTAGGGTTTAGGCAATCCCCATTTCAAGTTTCTTTCAAATTTTAAACATGATGCACACATGAGGTTACCCTAGTGCAATGCCAAAAGCTAGGGATGTGACAGCATCCCAACCTTGCTGACCGTAATCTGGCCAGGGCTCTCCTGATAAAGAGAGAGACTTTAGTGAATTCACAATATTGCCAAAGGGCGAGTGCTGAAAGATGTCTGCGGTGGTGAACTCCATAATCGGCGCCCAATCGGATTCGATCGGCAGGGGAGCAGGGGGCTCGGAGTCCGGAGAGGAGTCCGGCACCTTGGAGTCACGGGCTTCACAAGGGACAAAGCTAGTGTTCGGCTCGATCGTCGTAGAGATTTCGACCTCCGAGGCGGCGTCCAACCACCCGTCCTCGATTGGCGCAATTGGCTCCGAGCTAAGGGTCGAAGCTGACGCGGGTGTGGCCTCCAAGACACTGTTCGGCGGCAGAACTAAATCATGCCCTTCGTGACAGTGCGGCGCGCTCGGCTGTGGCTCGAATCCGTCGAAGATCAAGTCTTCGCGGACGTCAGCCATGTAGTTCAGACTCCCAAATCTGACCTGATGGCCGGGGGTGTAGCTTTCAATCTGCTCCAGATGGCCAAGCGAATTGGCCCGCAATGCAAAGCCGCCGAATACGAAGATCTGTACGGGGAGAAAAGTCTCAACCTGGACTGCATCGATGCCGATGATTGAAGGAGCCATCGGGCCTAAAAGTGACGACACAGAGGAACTCTCAATGAAAGCACCAATGTCGGTGTCAAAACCGGCGGATCTCTGGTAGGGGGTCCTGAACTGTGCATCTAGGTGGATGGTAACAGGAGACAAGGGACACGATGTTTTTACCCAGGTTCCTGCTTGATTAATATTGATGATATGGGTAGTACAAGAGTAGATCTACCACGAGATCAAGGAGGCCAAACCCTAGAAGCTAGCCTATGGTATGATTGTTGTTCTTTTGTTCGTCCTATGGACTAAAACCCTCCGGTTTATATAAACACCGGAGAGGGCTAGGGTTACACAGAGTCGGTTACAATGGTAGGAGATCTACATATCCGTATCGCCAAGCTTGCCTTCTACGCCAAGGAAAGTCCCTTCCGGACACGGGACGAAGTCTTCAATCTTGTATCTTCATAGTCCAGGAGTCCGGCCGAAGGTATAGTCCAGCTATCCGAACACCCCCTAATCCAGGACTCCCTCAACCACTACTCACCATATCACCCACTCGTGGCAAACCACATGTGGGTGATGTAGTAGAAGTTGAGAAAGCAACACGGTCGGAGGTGGAGGGAGAACAATTATCCCCACAAATCTTGGACACACCACATTTATCTTGAAGCTTTGTCCATAACTCATGAGCATCCCAGAACGGCATGAGTTGAAATATAACTACATTGCTCAAAGCATCGAAAAGCACATTAGAAGCTTGAGCATTGAGATAAGAGTTTTTCTCATCCTCTAAAGATAATCTTTGGGGATCCTTTGGAGGAGAAAAACCCATATCTACAATTCGCTCTAAATTTGGGTCCATGACCCTAAAGAGATTAAGCATGCGAATTACCCAAACATCAAATTTTGTGCCATAGAAACTAATAGTGTCACAGAATCCTAATCCCCTAGTCGACATCTTTACTCTCTAGACGGTTAAGCCTAACAAAGAGAGACGAGGCTCTGATACCAATTGAAAGATCATGGATGTCGCCTAGAGGGGGGTGAATATGCGCTTTAAAATAATTACGGTTTAGGCTTGAACAAATGCGGAATAAACCTAGCGGTTAATTTGCCAAGCACGAAACCTACAACAACTAGGCTCACCTATGTGCACCGACAACTTATGCTAAGCAAGATAAACTACTAGGTGAAAGCAAGATATATGACAAGAAACAATATGGCTATCACAAAGTAAAGTGCATAAGTAAAGAGCTCAGGTAAGAGATAATCGAGGCACGCGGAGACGACGATGTATCCCAAAGTTCACACCCTTGCGGATGCTAATCTCCGTTTGGAGCGGTGTGGAGGCACAATGCTCCCCAAGAAGCCACTAGGGCCATTGTAATCTCCTCACGCCCTCGCACAATGCAAGATGCCGTGATTCCACTAAGGGACCCTTGAGGGTGGTCACCGAACCCGTACAAATGGCAACCCTTGGGGGCGGTCACCGAACCCGTACACTTTGGCAACCCTTGGGCGCGGTCACCGGTACCCGTCGAATTGCTCGGGGCGATTGTCGGTGTCAAAACCTGCGGATCTCGGGTAGGGGGTCCCGAACTATGCGTCTAAGGCGGATGGTAACAGGAGGTGGGGGACACAATGTTTACCCAGGTTCGGGCCCTCTCGATGGAGGTAATACCCTACTTCTTGCTTGATTGATCTTGATGATATGAGTATTACAAGAGTTGATCTACCACGAGATCGTAGAGGCTAAACCCTAGAAGCTAGCCTATGATTATGATTGTTGTTGTCCTACGGACTAAACCCTCCAGTTTATATAGACACTGAAGGGGCTAGGGGTACACAGAGTCGGTTACAAGGGAGGAGATCTACATATCTGAATTGCCAAGCTTGCCTTCCACGCAAAGGAGAGTCCCACCCGGACACGGGACGAAGTCTTCAATCTTGTATCTTCATAGTCCAACAGTCCGGCCAAAGTATATAGTCCGGCTGTCTGAGGACCCCCTAATCTAGGACTCCCTAAGTAGCCCCTGAACCAGGTTTCAATGACGATGAGTACGGCATGCAGATTGTCTTCGGCATTGCAAGGCGGGTTCCTCCTCCGAATACTCCATAGAAGATTTTGAACACAAGGATTGTGTCCGGCTCTGCAAAACAAATTCCACATACCACCGTAGAGATTACAATAGCCTACAAATCTAATCTGCTGACAAATTTCATAGCGTGACATCACGCCACGACCCGGTCATTATTCGAACCGTTTTTCCCAACCATCTATTGCACATGTTGCGAGGCGGTTTTCTTGGCACGTCTTGTCGAAGCAGAGATCGTGTCCCCTTATCACGAGATTCTCATCAATACGGGTGTGGGTAACCCAACCGCACCATCAATCACGGTGCTTGGGGAATAAGCGAGTTTGCCAGGCAAGCGGGGAGGCGCAGAATCCCTGCTGCCTTTATAAGGTGATAAGGACCCCCTTCCGCACCCACGCTTTCTTCTTCCTCATCCATTCCCCTTTGCTCGAGCTCCAGCGCCCGAGCGTTCGTCTTCTCCGCCCACATAGGTCTTCCGAAAATGTCTGGATCCTGAGCAGGAGGCAAGTGGATGGCCTCTATCGTCCGGGGGAAGGATATCAAAAAGCTTCGGGAGGCCGGGTATCTGGCCAAGAAAATCGGCCACCATCTCCCGATGGCGGGACAGATCGTCCCTACTCCGGAACCCCACGAGAGGGTTGTATTCCTCCCTCATTTTGTCCATGGGCTAGGGTTTCCCCTCCACCCGTTCGTTCGTGGCATCATGTATTATTACGGGATCGATTTTCATGATCTATCCCCCAATTCCTTCCTCAACATCTCGACATTCATCGTCGTGTGCGAGGCTTTTCTCCGCATCTCGCCACACTTCGCCTTATGGCTGAAGATCTTTAATGTGAAGCCCAAGGTAGTGATCGGCGAGCACGCCGAGTGTGGGGGCGCTATGGTGAGCAAGATGCCCAATGTCACATGACCAACAGGTACTTTTAATGATTCCATGAAAGAGTGGCAACAGCAGTGGTTTTACATCACTGAGCCGCGCGGCACAGAATGGGCCACTGCTCCTGAGTTCAGATCCGGAGCCCCTCTGCGGCTTACATCCTGGCTCAAGAAGGGCCTGGACTGGTCTTCGTCCGACGAACTGTTGGCGCTCCAGACGCGCGTTAAGAATATGGAAGACAAGAATATCAAACTTGTCAATGTAGTCCAGGTGATGTTAGGTCGCCGGATCCTGCCTTGTCAACATCGGACTTGCGATTTATGGGAATTTGATCTGGCCAAGCACCAGACTCTGCGAAAGCTCTTTGGCTCCTCGCACAAAGACATCTGGAAGGTGCTTTTCAAGTCTGGCAAATCCTGGCCGGACTTAGTCGAGGACCGCGGGTACCAACTGTCCCTCCCTGCAAGCTCAGTAAGTCATTATACGTTTTATCTGCATAACCCAAGGGAAATGCTTAATGTGTTTTCCACAACTCTCCTAGGGCTGGACGAAGAAGGCGGGTCGTATCCGCTGTCCAGCCCCGCTGCCAAAAGAACCGGCCGGCCCACTTATGACAAAGATGCTGGTCCCGGCGCCTTACAAGGCGCCAAAGAAGAAGGCCGAGAAGGAGACCAAAAAGACCCAGGGCGGCCTTTGTCGCCGCGGCACTTCGGACACAATATCCGAAGGCTCCAATGCCCATTCTGCCTCTGAAGAGGACGAGGAGGAGGAAGACGAATCCCCAGCGGGGGGAAGAAAGAAGAGGACGGCCTCCATATACTTGGAGGCCGAGTCGCCTAAAAGGGGAAAAACTCCTCTTCCGGAGGAGTCCACTGCCGTCACTGACAGCAGCCTGGAGTGGGATCCCAGGGCCCAGCCCCTGGTGAACTCGTTAGTATATAAAATCCGAACACGTTTATGTGCCCAGACTCATCATGGCATAATATTTTAACTTGAGCCATACTTTTTGTTGTCCGGCGAGGTCCCGCACCGAAACATCCTCGCCAGAGGATTTGCTGAGCTCGGATGCTATGGAGAGAGGGACGCCCCCGAAGGCCCCTTCCCCCAAATATGTGAATAACACTGAGGTTTTGTCCCAGAAGGACCCAGGCCAAGGAGGGGGGAAAAGATCATGAAGGTGGCGCCTGGAGGTCCAACTTCAGGGGCCAGGGACATGGGGAGAAGATTCCCATGGGAGTCGACGATGGGGCCATCTTGAATTTGGCCCCCAGCCGGACGCAATTCTGGAGACCAATACGGCTCCCGAATCAAGCAGGTGGCCTCCCTCGGCTGGAGGGGGTGTGCCTGTTCCACCGGCAACCTCTGTCCAACCAGAGGTGCCGGATACTTTGTTGGCGGCGCTGAAGAGCGCCTCCATCATCGATGAACACCGTGCCCTTATGGGTGCGGTGATTGAGAAGATTCAGTCTGCTGAGAGTGGACTGAATGAAGCCTGTATCAGCCTTATAAGAGGCTTTGAGGTGTGTTTTATGAGGTTTCGAAGAGTGTCATAGTACGGATAGTAGCCCCTGATACACTGTTCGGTGAAAGAAAGAACCGGACAGAGGATCAAATTTATGTTCGCAGGAAGACTCACTTGATGACATCTATCTCTCTTCTTTTATAAGCAGGCGTCTGTAGCGGCTGCTACCTCTCATACTACTGAGGTCTCCGAACTGAATCAAAGTCTGGAGCGGGCCAAAGAAGAAATTGGCCAGTTGAAAAGGCAGTTGGAAGATAAACAAGGTATGCACAAGCCTTGTTCGCGTTCAGCGCGAACGAATTTCCAGTACGATAAAATATGTTTCATGATTTGCGCCAGGGGCGATGACCGAAGTCGAGGCTCTGAAGAAGGCTGTTGCCGAGGCCAAGGGAACTGCAACCGTAGAGCAGGCTCTTCGTGAGAAGCACGAGGCCAGGGTTATTGAACCCGAGCAAGAGCTTCAAGAGGTCGTGAGAAGATGCGAGGCCATGGAGCAGAGTCTAACGAAGAAAGAATCTGAACCTCACCAGGGCTCATCAGGCCGCGCGCGATGCCTGGGGGGAAACCCAAGGCGCCCTGCAGGAGATCCAAGAGGCGAGGAAGATCGTGGCGGGTAAGGCTTGTTCCACGTAAGGAAAGTATTTGGGGAGAAAATCATGTTTCTAATCTTGAGTTCGGATTTCTCAAGGGGTGTTTGCGGAGCTGCCACGCAGCATATCTGATGCCGCACAATTCTACCGAGTCGAAGAAAGGAACAATGCGGATAAGCTCTTTTGGTCACAGTATCTGGCACCGGATTGTCTGGTGCCTTTTGCCGACCAACTGAAACAGCTGATCGAACTGAAGAAGGCGGCCGAGCTAGCCATGAAGGATTTGATTATCCGGCTATGGCCCGCTGAGCCGATTCCAGACAGCTACTTCGGGCTCGTGAAACGGCTTGCGAGTGCCTGCCCTCGACTGGACGTCATCAAGCGGTCGGTCTGTATAGAGGGTGCGCGAATGGCCTTAGCCTGCGCAAAGGTGCACTGGGGGAAGATGGATGCTGAAAAGCTGGTGACCGAGGGACCAACGGAGGGAAAGGAGCACCGCAAGCCTGAGTTATATTATGAAAGTGTCCTGAAAGGATCCTGCCTTGCGGCGGAGCAATGCACCAAGGACATCTTATTTCCATGAATACAATCATGTTGTCCTTTGTAATGTTGAACAAGGTCATTTCTATTATTTATTGCCTGTTATATAAAAGTTTATCCTCCTGCGCGGCCGTTTTATATATTAATACTGAGAGTTGGCCAGTCGTCGGCTTCTGCCCCCACGTAGGGAGTACGGGGGTGTTCGGGATAAACCTGATCACTCTTTATCCCAATTTTGGGTCCTTCGAAGGAGGTGTTCAGCACAACGGACCAGGCAATCAGACTATAGGGCTTTATCACTCTCACTTAGCCATAGGAGCTTTAGAAAAGGAAGGTAGGCGCAGGCCCTGGTGTTCAGAAGACCACACAAGGGGCTTTATAAGCACCTGATCGGAAGAAAAACCGATCCATCGCACGCTGCATTGGTTATGGCATTATGCGGAAGAAATCCTTAAAGATTTTTTAACCTCTCGAATAGCTGACCAACTCTCGCCGTATCATGACAGTCAGTTTTTGGCTTTCTCTACTGAGGTGCTCATTCGAAAGAACCGGGACACAATTGCAGTAGTTCTCCCTGTGCCGCCTTAGCCAATACAGCGGAACGTAAGGCAGCAAAACATGGGAGCCGGGCGAACCCAACATTTGACCCAAGACATGATTCGGAGCTGATGCATATAATGTTATAAGTTCGGGGTGCCGAACTTCCATGAAGGTGTTCGGGCTTTATTGCCGTATTATGGGTAAAACGAAGCCCCTGGCATAGTTAAGGCATATCACGGTGTACAGATGCCACTTGACAAAAGAATTTCAATAAGAAATAACAGCAGATAAGCGTCATACAAATCCACATGTTGTATTTGAATAGTACGTCGCTGCGTATGAGTACAGGTAATGTGATAAAAAAAGAGATATGACTGTGGAACCTGCTGAGACCAGGGGGAAGAAGCTGTGTGCGGATCCGAAGTATAGTCGGATGGTCGTCGCGGGGGATATCTAAGGATTCCCTTGCGCGTTCGAGCTGCTTCCATATCGCCAGTTCTGGTTTGCGCAAAGGTGAACCTGCAAAGAAAATGTAAGAAATGTTTGTGTGCCGCAGAGCGGTTGAGCCGCGGTATGTGGCATGTCCTGGTCTTCGCCGGAGTGTTTAATTGAGCTCTGGACGAGCCAGGCTATCCTGCCACAAAGTAGCTCGGACCACTTTGAATGTGTCCGGGAGTTTGGCCGTCGACTCGAGATTCGATTGAAAGGTGCCATTCATTGCTTCTACTGTTAAAGCGGCGGTATACTCTTTGGTACAGAGGGAGGGTTCGGCCTTGCCATTAACTGTGATGACGCCGTGCGGACCGGGCATTTTGAGCTTACGGTAGGCATAATGTGGCACCGTGTGGAATCGAGCGAACGCGGTTCGTCCGAGCAATGCCTGATAATCACTGCGAAAGGGGACGATGTCGAAGATTAACTCTTCAGCATAGTAATTGTCTGGTGATCCAAAGACTACCTCAAGGGCAATGGAGCCTGTACAGCTAGCCTCCACACCTGGTATAATACCTCTAAAGGTGGCTTTAGTGGGCTTGATCACCGAATGATCAATGCCCATCTTGCGCACTGTGTCCTGGTAAAGCAGGTTTAGACTGCTGCCTCCGTCCATAAGGACTCGTGTGAGGTGGAACCCGTCAATTATTGGGACGAGGACTAGTGCGGTTGGATTGCCCTGATTGGTGTTAACCGGACGATCCGTGCGGTTGAAGGTGATCGGCCCTAGTTTGTATTGTGGGACGACTGGTTCCGTTAAGTCGACATCCCTAAGGGTGCGCATCCGGTCCGGGTTGGGAGTGTGGGTGGCGTTTACCACGTTCACCGTTTGGATTTGCGGGGGAAATTTCTTTTGCCCTCCTGTATTCGGTGATCTCGGCTCGTCATCGCCATCATCGCTTTGAGACCCCTTATCTTCGTTTTTGGCGCCTGACCTGCCGGCTTGTTTGAAGACCCAGCATTCTCGGTTGGTATGATTGGCTGGTGTTCCTGGGGTGCCATGAATTTGGCATGGACGGTCGAGTATGCGGTCCAGACTGGACGTACCCGAATTGTCATTTTTGAGTGGACCTTACCGTTGACCGGACTTGGAGCCACTAAATCCGGCATTGACTGCCGTATCTTTGGCATTTTCGCCATTTTTGCGGCGCTTGTGTTTGTTGCGTTGGGGTTTGCCGTTGCTATATCTGGCCTCTGATGTGCCAGGGTTGCATGCTGTGTTGTTGCTACGGGCCAACAAGCTATCCTCGCCCGCGCAAAAGAGGGTCATGAGTGTCATGAGGGCTGCATGGATTTTGGCTTCTCTTGGGCGAGATGTCGGGCGAGCCACTCGTCACGGATGTTATGTTTAAAGGCCGCTAGGGCTTCGGCATCCGGACAGTCGACAATTTGGTTCTTTTTAGTTAGGAACCGAGTCCAGAATTTCCTGGCTGACTCTCTGGGCTGTTGTGTTATGTGACTTAAATCATCAGCATCCGGTGGTCGCACATAAGTGCCCTAGAAGTTGTCCAGGAATGCGTCTGCCAGGTTCTCCCAACTTCCGATGGAGTTTGCCGGCAAGCTATTCAGCCAATGCTGAGCCAACCCTTTGAGTTTTA
The DNA here is from genome assembly GCA_032464435.1 of Aegilops umbellulata. NCBI lineage: Eukaryota > Viridiplantae > Streptophyta > Magnoliopsida > Poales > Poaceae > Aegilops > Aegilops umbellulata. The sequence continues at coordinate 362,882,852 of CP136054.1, read as the reverse complement.
GCGGGAGATACTTGATGGCATGTAGATCATCCCCGCGGGCCATGTGAATGTGGAGGAAGAAATCCTCTATCCATACCACGGGGTCTGTAGTACCATCATATGATTCAATGTTCACGGGTTTAAACCCTTCTAGGAATTCATGATCCATTACTTCATCAGTGAAGCATAGGGGGTGTGCGGCGCCTCTGTGCCGGGCTATATCACGACGCAGTTCATACGAGTCTTGTCTGTTGTATTCGGCTCGGTCAGATTTGCTTTTAGTATATCCGGCGTGGCGGTCGTCGTCACGCGTTGGGGCGCGCCCCTGTGATCCGTAGATCGATCTTTTATGTCCTGCTTTGTTTTCCAATACATCTCGCGGGTCCTGCGTGTTGCCACGGGCCTTGGTGTTTTTGTTTGACTGGCAACAGGGTCGGGCTGGATTTCAGGCTGATATGCCGCTTTGTCTCGGCCACAAGGTGGCCGGTCAGCCGCATCATACGCTGGTAGTGTAGGCTTAATGCTTCCCCTTCGAGTTGGGGCAGCAACCTGCACTTTGGGTAACTTTTGGTTGGGCGTTCGAGTTCGTATTCCTCGGCTGCCAGGACCTCAGTCCATTTACCCGCTAGCAGATCTTGATCAGCTTGAAGCTGCTGCTGCTTTTCCTTCAGGCTTTTTGCTGTGGCTATAAGTCGGCGCTCGAAGCGCTCCTGCTCGACGAGATCCACAGGCACGATAAATTCTTCATTGCCGAGGCTCACCTCGTCTTCGGAGAGGGACATGTAAGTGTCATCCTCTGGTTCTCCGTCTGTCGCCTGTAGGGATGGCAGTGGGTCGGGTTTGGAGCGGGTGGAGCTGGTCCAAATTATCCATGGGCACAACTTGTGCCCATGCCCAAACCCGCTGGATACCCACATACCCATGGAGCTCCATGGGCATAGAAAAGTCACCATGAAGCCTTCCCAAAGATCAAATTAACTCATCATCATTCAATGAAAAATGTCAACATAAGCTACATGCATAAGTAGGCAACAAGTAATACAATGAGTCCTTAAGTGTGACATACCAGATGTTGATTCTGCAACATATAGCTTATGGCACCAGTTGCATATTGCCTGCCATTTCCCACTGATTCGTTCTTTCTACTGTCACTGGCATATGGCCCCACATGTCATACGAGTATCCATTGGATATCCATGGAGCACAAACTATAACCGTGCCCAACCCGGCTATTCGGGGGTATCCATATCCATGGACCCATGGGCAGAAATGTGCTCCATACCCTTGCCCAACCGGGTCGGGTATCCATGGGTATCCAGATCCGTGGATAAAATTGCCATCCCTAGTCGCCTGTTCCTTAGGGCTAGCTTGCCCATCCTCCCGCTCGAAGCCTGGCGGGAGGGGATTGTCTTCGTCTTAGGCATTATCCGCAACATTATTGTCTTCTTGTGCCAGTATCCCTGCTTTTGCTATGGCGGGGCTTAGGGCGGCGCCGATGACGCCGGTGCTTAGATTACTTCTCGAGGGGATTATCCTTCGTTGTCTTATTGCCATCGCTTTCTTTGGGGGTGTCCACCATGTATATATCATATGATGAGGTGGCAGTCCAGCACCCTGTGGGCGGTGGTTCCTGTTCTTCTCCTGCATCATCGTCCATACCGTCGATGTCTTCGGAGCCGAAATCGAGCATGTCGGTTAAGTCGTCGACAGTGGCTATTAAGTGGGTGGTGGGTGGGGAACGAATTTCTTCGTCGTCCGCTTCCCACTCAAGCCGGACACAGTTCGGCCAAGGGCCTCCTGAGAAGGAGAGAGACCTTAACGAATTTAGCACATCGCCTAGGGGCGAGTGCTGAAAGATATCCGCGGAGGAAAACTCCATGATCGGTGCCCAATCAGATTCGATAGGCACGGACGCAGGCGGTTCGGAGCCCGTGGCCGGGGACGAATCCAAGGGTCAGGCAACACATGTCTCATAGGAGGTGAAGTCAGTATTCGGCTCTATCGCCGCTGAATGTGCGGCCTCCGTGGCGGGGTCTATCCACCCGTCCTCGGGCGGCACGGTCTGCTCCGGATTGAGGACCGGAGTAGCCACATGTGTGATCTCCCGAACACCGTCCGACAGCAGAGCTAAGTCGTGCTCGTCGTGACTGTGTGGCGCACCTGACATGGGCTCGAATCTGTCGAAGATCAAGTCTCCACGGATGTCGGCAGTATAGTTTAAGCTTCCAAACCTGACCTGACGGCTAGGGGCGTAGCTCTCGATCTGCTCTAGATGACCAAGCGAGTTGGCCCGCAGTACGAAGCCGCCAAATACGAAGATCTGTGCGGGGAGAAAAACCTCACACTTCATCGCATCGTTGCCTATGGTCGAAGGAGCCATCAAACCTTTATCGTGACGGCATAGTGGAACTCTCAATGAAAGCACCAATGTCGGTGTCAAAACCGGCAGATCTCGGGTAGGGGGTCCCGAACTGTGCGTCTAAGGCGGATGGTAACAGGAGGCAGGGGACATAATGTTTACCTAGGTTCGGGCCCTCTCGATGGAGGTAATACCCTACTTCCTGCTTGATTGATCTTGATGATATGAGTATTACAAGAGTTGATCTACCATGAGATCGTAGAGGCTAAACCCTATAAGCTAACCTATGATTATGATTGTTGTTGTCCAACGGACTAAACCCTCCGGTTTAAATAGACATCGGAGGGGCTAGGGTCACACAGAGTCGGTTACAAGGGAGGAGATCTACATATCCGAATTGCCAAGCTTGCCTTCCACGCAAAGCAGAGTCCCACCCGGACATGGGACAAAGTCTTCAATCTTGTATCTTCATAGTCCAACAGTCCGGCCAAAGTATATAGTCCAGCTGTCCGAGGACCGCCTAATCCAGGACTCTCATAGCGATCTCCACAACCTAATTGCAGACCCCGACGCTTGCCCGGAGCTTTACACCACAATGATTGAGCTCCGAACAACACCAACCGTCTAGGGCGCCAAGGCACCCAAGAGGAACAAGCTCTAGGGTGCCCAAACACCCAAGAGTAATAAGCTTCTCAAACTTCACTTCCACGTATCACCGTGGAGAACACAAACCTATGCACCAAATGCAATGGCAAGGGCACACGGAGTGCCCAAGTCCTTCTCTCTCAAATCCCACCGAAGCCTAATCTAGGGAGGAAAATGAGAAGAAGAACAAGAAGGAGAACACCAAGAACTCCAAGATCTAGATCCAAGGGGTTCCCCTCACATAGAGGAGAAAGTGATTGGTGGAAATGTGGATCTAGATCTCCTCTCTCTTTTCCCTCAAAACTAGCAAGAATCCATGGAGGGATTGAGAGTTAGCAAGCTCGAAGAAGGTCAACAATGGGGGAAGAACACGAGCTCAAAGGACAAAGTTCAAAGGGGAAGAAGACCCCTTTTATAGGTGGAAAAAATCCAACCGTTATGCTCACAGCCCGCACAGAGCGGTACTACCGCTCCAGAGAGCGGAACTACCGCTAAGGCGGTAGTACCCCTTTGAAAAACAAAAGCGAGGAGGCAAAAGGCCAGTAGAACCGCCGGAGCGATACTACCGCTCGTCCTCATGGTACTACCGCTCGACCTCACGGTACTACCACTAGGGATAGCGGTACTACCGCAAATGGTAGCGGTACTACTGCTTGCGAGTGGTACTAAAAAAATACTTCCGTGCCTACCTCCGCTAAGCAAAACACGAGATTTTGGTCCGGAGTGGTACTACCGCTCAGGAGCCGCGGTAGCACATCTCTGGAGCGGTACTACCGCTCAGGAGCGGCGGTAGTACTGCTCTGGAGCGGTAGTAAAAATTTACATCCGCTCTAGCCGCGGTAGTACTGCTGCAGCCTTTACCAAAACAGCCACAACTTCTGGAAATGGACTCCGAATTCAGCGAAACCAAGTTTGTCGGAAAGCTAACAACATGGGCTAACACAATATTGATAGAAATATCAATAAGAATAAAATGAGAAAAGTACCATAAGAAAATGGTGAGAAACCTTCCTCGTATAAGACCGGTAAAACCTCCAACACCGAAAGCATCATAGAAGACGCATGCGAACTCCGTTTTCGATGAACCCAAGCTTGTCAACAAGATGACCAAAAGCTACAAAACTTACAAAGAGAAGCAAACAAGAACCAAGAAATATGATGCAAGGATGCAATGGTTTGAGCTTTGTATGAATGATACGATCAAGCTACTCATCGAGAGCCCCCCTTGATAGTACGACAATCGATCCTATGACCCAGTGTCCCAACTACCATCATGAGACCGATAAAATAGAAAAATTATCAAGGGCAAACCTTTGGCTTGCACATGGTCCACTTGAGCTCGATGATGACGATCTTGACTTCCTCAAGTTGGACCACCTTTCTTGATTGTGTTGGCTCGATGAAGACTAGTTGATTGCTCCCCCATACTCCACTATGGGTGAGCCACTCTTCCACACATCTTCACAAGTCCATTGTAACCACAATGGACGGCAAGCTTCAAGCATTTGATATCTTCGTGATGCTTCACTTGAACTTGCACACCGCAACCTAACCCCACAAAGAACTCTCACGAAGGTCATGGGTTAGTACACAAAACGTAATTGACAATGCTTACCATACCATGGGATCGCTTGATCCCTCTCAGTACATCTTCTATGCTTTGTGTGTTGATCAACTTGATTCACTATTTGACTTAGTCTTTGTCAACCTCTCACAAGACCAATCTTTAGGTAATTCCTTGAATAGCACCTTGGTTAACACAAACTCTCCTTGAAACCAACACATGTACTCCAAGAAAAGCCTATGTAGAAAACCTTCAAATATAACTCAAGGAAACCATTAGTACATAGATATTGTCATCAATTACCAAAACCAAACATGGGGGCACCGCATGTTCTTTCACACGCAATACATGAGCGTGAGCCATGGACATAGCACTATAGGTGGAATAGATGGTGGTTGTTGAGAACACAAAAAGGAGACAGTCTCACATCAACTAGGCATATCAACGGGCTATGGAGATGCCCATTAATAGATATCAATGTGAGTGAGTAGGGATTGCCATGCAGCAGATGCACTAGAGCTATAAGTTTATGAAAGCTCAAAAAGAAAACTAAGTGGGTGTGCATCCAACTTGCTTGCTCATGAAGACCTAGGGTGTTTTGAAGAAGCCCATCATTGGAATATACAAGCCAAGTTCTATAATGAAAAATTCCCACTAGCATATGAAAGTGATATCATAGGAAACTCTCTATCATGAAGATCATGGTGGTACTTTGAAGCACATGTGGGGCAAAAAGGATAGTGACATTGTCCCTTCTCTCTTTTTCTCTCATTTTTTCTTTTCTCTTCTTTTTTACCTTTTTCTTTTCTATCTTTTTTTGGCCCTCTATTTTTTATTTGGCCTTTCTTTTTTTTTCCTCACATGGGAGAATGCTCTAATAATTAAGATCATCACACTTCTATTTACTTACAACTCAAAAATTACAACTCGATACTAGAACAAAAATATGACTCTATGTGAATGCCTCCGGCGGTGTACCGGGATGTGCAATGAATCAAGAGCGACATGTATAAAAAATGATGACCGGTGGCTTCGCCACAAATACGACGTCAACTACATGATCATGCAAAGCAATATGACAATGATGGAGCGTGTCATAATAAAAGGAACGGTGGAAAGTTGCATCGCAATATATCTCAGAATAGCTTTGGAAATGCCATGATAGGTAGGTATGGTGGATGTTTTGAGGAAGGATATGTGGTGGGTTTATGGTACCGGCGAAAGTTGCGTGGTACTAGAGAGGCTAGCAATGGCGAAAAGGTGAGAGTGCGTATAACCCATGGACTCAACATTAGTCATAAAGAACTCACATACTTATTGCAAAAATCTATTAGTCATCAAAACAAAGTACTACGCGCATGCTCCTAGGGGGATAGATTGGTAGGAAATGACCATCGCTCGTCCCCGACCGCCACTCATAAGGAATACAATCAAAAAACATCTCATGCTCCAACTTCGTTACATAACGGTTCACCATACGTGCATGCTACGGGACTCACAAACCTTAACACAAGTATTTCTCAAATTCACAACTACTTACTAGCATGACTCTAATACCACCATCTTCATATCTCAAAACAATCATAAGGAAGCAAACTTCTCATAGTATTCAATGCACATTATATGAAAGTTTTTATTATATCCCTCTTGGATGCCTATCATATTAGGACTAATTTTATAAGCAAAGAAAATTACCATGCTGTTATAAAGACTCTCAAAATAATATAAGTGAAGTACGAGAGTTCATCAATTTCTATAAAATAAAACCACCGCCGTCCTCTAAAAAGATATACGTGAAGCACTAGAGCAAAATTGCCTAGCTCAAAAGATATAAGTGAAGCACATAGAGCATTCTAATAAATCACAATTCATGTGTGACTCTACCAAAAGGTGTGTAGAGAAGGATTATTGTGGCAAACTAAAAGTCAAACACTCAAATCATACAAGATGCTCCAAGCAAAACACATATCATGTCGTGAATAAAAATATAGCCTCAAGTAAAGTTACCGATAGACGAAGACGAAAGACGGGATGCCTTCCTAGGGCATCCCAAAGCTTAGGCTCTTTGGCCTCCTTGAATATTACCTTGGGGTGCCTTGGGCATCCCCAAGCTTAGGATCTTGCCACTCCTTGTTCCATAGTCCATCAAATCCTTACCCAAAACTTGAAAACTTCACAACACAAAACTCAACAGAAAATCTCGTAAGCTTCGTTAGTATAAGAAAATAAATCACCACTTTTGGTACTATTGTGAACTCATTCTTTATTTATATTGGTGTAATATATACTGTATTCCAACTTTTCGTGGTTCATACCCCCGATACTAGCCATAGATGCATCAAAATAAGCAAACAACATGCAAAAAAACAAAATCTGTCAAAAATAGAACAGTCTGTAGTAATCTGGATAGTTGGCATACTTCTGTAACTCCAAAAATCCTGAAACATCAGGACATCCTACGCAATTTGTATATCAATCTACTGTGAAAAATTCAGAATTTTCCGATACTTCTGTGATTTTTTAAAAATTATGGGACTGGGCGCACAAGTTTCTATTTTTTCAGCAAGATCAAATCAACTTTTACCGTAAGCTATCCCAAAGGTCTTACTTGGCACAAATACTAATTAAAACACAAAACAACATCTAACCAGAGGCTAGATGTAACATTTATTGCAAAACAGAACCTAAAAAGCAAAAACAAAAATAAAATTGGGTTGCCTCCCAACAAGCACTATTGTTTAACGCCCTTCGCTAGGCATAAAACACGAATAGATCTAAGTGTAATCGTAATAATTATAAGGCAAATCTCGAAAACTCATCTCATACTCCCTTCGCTCAGCAGCAAGTTTTCTTTGAGGTAAGCAAAAGTAATCAAAAGGGATAAATTTAATGGGATAAGAATCCCCAAGATCGATCTCGGGAGGAATTGGTTCCTCCTTTGGCCCTTCATATTGTATGACCAACTCATCATTATAAGCATTATTTTGGCAAAAAAAGTCATGAGCTTGTGTCCAAAAGAGAAACCCAATCCGCTGTTTTGAATAGCAAAATTACATTAAGATCAGAAATCTTATTGACTAAAACATCGGTAGGAACCCTTTTTCTTAAATTTTCGTTATAAGCAACATGATCTAAAGACCGTAAACGCATTATATCCTATTGATTAAAGAGAATTCCCTCTATGGGAGGGCAACCACCATCTACTTTATAATGAGCAAAATTTTCACTAGCTTCTTTCATAATAAATCTAAACTCATGAGCTAGGCATACAGTGGCGGCGCGCTTAACAGAAGAATGCTCAATATTAGAAAACTCTAGAAAAATCCTTTGTATGGACGGATGCATGTGAACAAATTGTCTTTCAAGTTCAACAACAAGCAAAGAAATAGCATCCGCAAGGCTACTAGTTTTATGGAGGATAGATCCACCCATAGTGGGGAGTGCACCGGCACAAGTAAATAAATCTTGAATAACCCCCTTTCCAATAATATTTCCGCTACCTATGAGGAATTTCTTAGCGTGCAAGATAGTAGTTTCTTCATATGGAACAAAATCAGCAAAAGCATCCAGGTTTCCCCCATCCTTACTAGTACCCTTTTCAGCGATAACCTCCCCAATTTCAGACATGGTGGCAGCAAACAAGCAATCGAAGAAGACGAACGAAAGAGGGGCGAAGAAAAGACGAATCTTTTCGAAAATCATTTTAGAAGTGGGGGAGAGGAAAACAGAGGCGAATGACAAATAATGTAATGCGAGGGATGATAGTTTATGATGGGTACTTGGTATGTCTTGGCTTGGCATAGATCTCCCTGGCAACGGTGCTAGAAATTCTTCCTACTACCTCTTGAGCTTGCGTTGGTTTTTCCCTTGAACAGGAAAGGGTGATGCGGCAAAGTAGAGTAAGTATTTTCCTCAGCTTTTGAGAACCAAGGTATCAATCTAGTAGGAGACAACGCGCAAGCCACCGAATACCTGCACAAACAGACACCAACTTGCACCCAACGCGATAAAGGGGTTGTCAATCCCTTCACAGTTATTTGCACGTGAGATCTAATAGAGATGGATAAACGGTAAAGTAATGTTTTTGGTATTTTTGGTTTATGGAACGGAAAGTAAAAGATTGCAAAGAAAGTAAATAGGAAACTAAAAGTATAGATCAGAAACTTATATGATGGAAAATAGACCCGGGGGCCATAGGTTTCACTATAGGCTTCTCACAAGATAGAAATTATTACGGTGGGTGAACAAATTACTACCGAGCAATTGATAGAAAAGCGCAAAGTTATGACGATATCTAAGGCAATGATCATGAACATAGGAATCACGCCCTTGTCAAGTAGACCGAAATGATTCTGCATCTACTACTATTACTCCACACATCGACCGCTATCCAGCATGCATCTAGAGTATTAAGTTCATAAAGAACGGAGTAACGCCTTAAGCAAGATGACATGATCTAGAGGAATTAACTCAAGCAATATGATGAAAACCCTATGTTTTTATCCTTGATGGCAACAATACAATACGTGCCGGTTCCCCTTCTGTCACTAGGATCGAGCACCGCAAGATTGAACCCAAATCTAAGCTCTTCTCCCATTGCAAGGAAAACCAATCTAGTTGGCCAAACCAAATCGATAGTTCAAAGAGACTTGCAAAGATATCAAATCATGCAGATAAGAATTCAGAGAGGATTCAAATGATATTCATAGATAAGCTGATCACAAATCCACAATTCATCGGATCTCGGCGAACACACCGCAAAAGAGTATTACATCGAATAGATATCCAAGAACTTCGAGGAGAACTTTGTATTGAGAATCAAAGAGAGAGAAGAAGCCATCTAGCTACTAGCTATGCACCCGTAGGTCTGTGGTAAACTACTCACACTTCACAGGAGAGGCAATGGTGTTGATGTAGAATCCCTCCGTGATCGATTCCCCCTCCGGCAGGATGCCGGAAAAGGACCCAAGATGGGATCTCACGGGTACAGAAGGTTGTGGCAGTGGAAGTTTTTGGGGTATATGAGAATATATAGGAGGAAGATCTAGGTCAGGGGGTCATTGAGGGGCCCACAAGGTTGGGGGGCGCGCCCTACCCCCCTGGGTGCGCCCTCCACCCTTGTGGCCGCCTCGTGGCTCTTCTGTCTCGCACTCCAAGTCTCCTAGGTGTCTTCTGGTCCAAGAAAAATCATCGCGAAAGTGCTATTCCGTTTGGACTCCGTTTGGTATTCCTTTTCTATGAAACTCTAAAACAAGGAAAAAACAGGAACTGGCGCTGGGCTCTAGGTTAATAGGTTAGTCCCAAAAATCATATAAAATAGTATATTAATGCATATAAAACATCCGAAATAGATAATATAATAGCATGGAACAAACAAAAATTATACATACGTTGGAGACGTATCACTAAGCCCCAATGCTGCCCATGGTATTTTGAGAGCGAAGATGTGATATCGAGGCAGGTAGTGTGTCGATAGGTTGGACAGGCCATGGGAGCATATTCTTATGTGCGCCGGACACAGGGAGGTCCCTTGGATGGAGATAGGGCCAATGTTCGCTTGTTCGTCTCTTGCACCTTGATGGTGGGCGGACACTATGGTCCTTGGTACTCGGCCGCCAAGGCCGCGGTATGTTCCTTCGTCCGAAGAGAGCACTCCATCTTACCATTGAGTGTAATGACGCCTTTTGGACCGGGCATCTTTATCTTGAGGTAGGCATAGTGGGGGATGGCGTCGAAACGATCATACACCGTTCGGCCTAAAAGGGCATGATAGCCGCTACGAAAAGGGGCCATGTTGAAGATCAAGTCTTCGCTCCAGAAATTGTCCGGAGCACCGAATACTACTTCTAAAGTAAGGGTGACTGAGCAGCTAGCTTCAACGCCGGGGATGACCCCCTTGAAGGTGGTATTACTGGGTTTGATCCTTAACGGATTAACGCCCATTTTCTGGATTGTATCTTCATAGATCAAGTTGAGGGTACTGCCTCCGTCCATGAGGACTCTAGTAAGGTGGTAGCCATCGATAACTGGATCGAGGACCAAAGTCGCCGCTCCCCTCCATGACGGATACTGGCCGGGCGGTCCTTGCGATCAAAGGTGATCAGGAATAACGACCATAGGTTGCATGTCGGGGCTGTTGGCTCTATGGCATAGACGTCCCGAGGTTTGCATTGCCTTTCCATCTTGGGTATATGAGTGGCATAGATCATATTCACTCTTTTAACCACGAGAGGAAATTGTTTCTGGCCTTCATTATTTGGCTTGCGAGGTTCCTCATCATCCTCGTTGCGGGTTTTTTGCCCATGTCTTTGGTTGTGGGTTTGCCGACTTTTTTAATCACCCAACAGTTATGGTTGGTGTGGTTGGCGGGCTTGTCGGCTGTGCCGTGTATCCGACATGGCCTATCCAGAATGACATCCAACTTGGTGGGTCTGTCCTGGTTTCCTTTAGAGGGCTTCTTCCGCAACCCTAACTTGGGATTATGGAATCCGACATTTACTGTTGTGTCATTGGTCTCGGGGCCGTTGTGTCGGTGTTTGTTTTTGTTACGCTTTGGCTTTCCTTCGCCATCCCGGACTTCCAAAGTGCTGGGATCTTCTTGGTTGGTGCTCCTACGAGCCAGCCAACTGTCTTCTCCCGCACAAAAGCAGGTCATAAGGTAGGTAAGAGCCACCATTATCCTCGGCCTATCCTGGCCGAGTTGTCCCGCCAGCCATTCATCCCGGATACTGTGCTTGAAGGCAGCTATGGCTTCGGCATCCGGGCAGTTGACTATCTAGTTCTTGTTAGTTAAGAACCGATTCCATAATTACCGGGCCGACTCTCTTGGTTGTTGGACCACATGGCCTAGGTCATCGGCGTCCGGAGGCCGGACGTAGGTACCTTGAAATTTTATCCGAAAAGCATCCTCGAGCTCTTCCCATCTCCCTAAGGAGTCTTCGGGGAGGCTGTTCAACCAATGCCGGGTTGGTCCTTTGAGCTTTAATGGCAGGTATTTGATGGCGTGGAGCTCATCTCCCCGCACCGTATGAATGTGGAGAAGAAAGTCTTCAATCCACACGGTCGGGTCCATCGTTCCATCATATGACTCGGTGTTAACGGATTTAAACCCTTCTGGGTATTGGTGCTGCATCACCTCCTCGGTGAAGCACATTGGGTGAGCAAATCTTCTTGCTCGGGCTACATCACGTTGGACCTCAATTTCCATCCTGGCCCTATGTTGGTCCCAAAGCCTATTGTTTCGGTCGATCCATGCTTCATATCCATCTCTCCCGTCGAGAGGATAGTTTTTTGGTCCATAGATGGACCTTGACTGACCGGCTCTAGCGGCTAGGTCGGGTCGAAGATCGTACTGATATTCTAGTTGTGTCGCCTCCTTGCCTGTACGGCGAGGAGGGGCAGGTGGGTGTTCAGCTTCACCAGCCGCTGTATCCCTTCCTCGAGGGGGCGGTCGGGCTGGTTGCCTTGGGTTTGTCTAGGTGGTGCGGGCTTGACGGCCTCATCGTCAAATTGCGGCAACAGTTTGCGTTTAGGGTAACTCTTTGTTTCTGGGCATAGCCGTACCCTTCTTCAGCTACTAGGACCTTGGTGCATCTTTCGTTGAGGGTATATTGCTCGGCTTTTATCCTTTGTTGCTACTTTTTAGGCTTCACGCAGTGGCTATAAGCCTGCGGCTCCAAGGCTGATCTCCTCTTCGGAGAGGGGCATATAATTGCTATCCTCGGAATCATTCGGGTCCTCGGGGTTATCTTGATCCTCATGACCCTTCGGGTCGTCGAACTGGTGCTTGGGGCGGGGTCACCGAGGTCCTCCGCGTTTTCTGGAGTGTCCCATTCTCTGGTGCCTGTGTTGCTTTCCCTGCTGTGTCGCCCCTTGGATCAGCGTTGTCTTTGGCGTTTGGGGGGCTCTACTATGGGATTGTTACCATCCCTTTTGGGGTTTCCGTCCCCATAGCATCGCCACCGTCGTCCTTGGGCGTGTCCACCATGTAGATGTCGTAGGTGGATGTGGCCGTCCAGAAACTGGTGACGGGAGAGGCAGTGTTCATGCAAGTTGTGGCCTCCTCATCATCTTCCATGTCACCGGCCTCATCAGAGGCATAGTCTAGTGGCGTATGTAGTTTCCCTGGAGCTGGCCTCCGTCATAATGGTGAGGTAAGGCATGGGTCCGGTCAGGGAAAAACCTTGGTCATCGGGCGCCGCACTCGCGTCAAGGCGGAGAAGGGCGAGTTCGGTGGGGGTTGACTCCCTGTCTTCGGACACCGAATTGTCATCAAGGCTCGAGGCCAAATCCTCATCGAGGAGCGATGGTCCGGACATGGTTGACTCCTAGTCTTCTGACATGGGAGACGCTTCCGAGCTCGATGCTGGTTGCGTTGCAAGGGCCGATCCAGGGATCGGGTTGGGGATAGCCCCCGAGGTCCATACTTCAGAGGCCATGGCTGTTGCAGGTGAGGCTGAGAAGCCCGAGAAGATTAGATCACCCCGAGCATCGGCGAAGTACTCTAAGTTGCCAAACCTGATATGTTGTACGGGGGCAAAATTGTCGATCTGGTTGAGGTGACCAGTCGCGTCGGCGTGCAAAACGATGCTGCCGAACACGAAAAGTTGTCTGGGGACAAAGATGTCTCCGGTGTTGACGTTGTCTCCAATGATCAGGCAAGCCATCGATCCTTTGGCGATCCGACAGCGGAACTGTCAATGAAAGCACCAATGTCGGTGTCAAAACCGGCGGATCTCGGGTAGGGGGTCCCGAACTGTTGACCTTGGATCGATGGGGAACAGTAGACGTAGGACACGATGTTTACCTAGGTTCAGACCCTCTCTAGGAGGTGAAACCTACATCCTACTTTATTATATTGCTTGTGTATGAGGGGGTTACAGAGTAGATCTACCATGAGAATAGGCGAACTAAACCCTAACTACTAGGATGGTGATTGTTTCTCTAGCCTCTATGGACTAAGCCCCTGGTTTATATAGACACCAGGGGTGTTAGGGTTTACATATAGTCGGTTACATCAAGAAAACTCCGGGTCTTCTATCTTGACTTGGGGGACACACAAGGGCACAAAAGGTCTTCGGTCCGGATACAATGCGGCCCAGCTGTCCGGCCTATGCGAGATGAGCCAGCACCCCGAGGACCCCCTAATCCATGGCTCCCTCAGAAGGTACTTGTGGCGCATGTCACTTAATCTTTGGAAGGGACTTGATGTAGCTTGAGCTAGTCGTCCATCTTGCGCTCCCACTCGAGGTACTCTTCTGGGTCATGAGTCCCAAAGAATGGAATCTCGTCGGTGTTGGCGAAGTCAAAATAGCTTGTGGAAGTAGTGGACTTGAGCTCGTGGAGTAGGCGAAGATGTCGAACATCCAAACATGAAGATGCCTTGAAGCACTTGGTGAAGATGCCAACGTAGTGGATGAAGCTGCAGCCTTGGGATCGATGTCACAACTCTGTATGGCCCATGTGCACGGGGGTGCAAGAGGCCGTGTGCAAGGGGTCCAGTGTGCACAGGGGTCAAAGGCCCATCGGCACGAGGGTGACAGAGAAGCCAACCCGCGTCCAGAAGGTCGGGCTTTATTTCTTGTGGCACACCCTTGACATTCTTGAGCATCCTGGTCTTGTTTGTGTCTATGTTGATGTGTACTTGTTGGAGATGGTAGCTAGGGAGTATTTTCACTTGAGCATCTTCTCGAAGATGAGGAAGACCTCTTGCCGATGTTGATCAGGGCTTTAAGCTCCTCCATGTGCTTGTCCATCTTTACGACGACGAAGTTCTTCATGGCATCAAATCGTCATCGTGGTTGTAGACCGGGATGATGTGCTTTGCCTATCCATCACAAGACTCGAGCAAAGGTGTAGGAAATGAGATAAACAATACCAAGCTACCTTTTCCCAAAGTTTAGAATGTATCCCATATCACTCAATGTGAAATGAAATAATAGTGGAATTGGTACCGGACTTGTTCACTCTCAACTACAAAGTAAAGCTTATCGAGTCGCTTGGTTAATACAAGTGGCACAAATTCATGAAAATTGAAGTACAAGATATGTAAATGTTGAGATAAATCAAAAGGACTCAAAATGCAAAGCAAGTGATCACAATATTAGAGGAGGGAAGTAATGAAACACATACGATGGGATAATAGGGCTTGTGCAACAATATGGATGAGCAATACAAAATTTCCTAACGAAGACTAAGCTCGTGTTGCACAAACACTAGGAGAGCACTAGCTTAATTGCACACTTGGGCATGATTCACCACTTGGCACCAAGCAAAAATGTTTCCTATTCCATGTATCCTAATATACAAGTATCTCCTTTCATGCTCAACACTCTTTTGCTTATAAGCTTTTGACCTTCCTTTTCTTGCTTAAAAGCTTTTTTTACTCTTCTCTTCCTCTCCACTTTTCTTATTGAGCCTCAACCAATCACATGAGATAAGTATCACAACATATGCACGAGAGCAAGCAAGTGCACTATATGATATATCCTATGATGCAACAATATGATATCGTATCACTATGGCGCACAAGTTTTCCCGAATCCCGACAACACTCGGACTCATAGGTATGAAGGTATTCGCAAAGATGGTGGGGCTATCAAGATGTATTGGCAAGGAAGGTAAAGTTTATGACGTAATGGATACCTTCATCACAATAAACCTTTCACAAACTTGGGGGTAACCTCCTTGCTTCCGGTTGAAGATGGTCTTAGAGGATGGATGATCGTCGTCGATGCGAAAGCTCATGGTGGATGTAGTAGAAGGAGAGATACAATCTTCCGGTGGTTGATGAATATGTAATCGTTCCTAAGTAGGTGAAACATCTTAGGAGACTCAAATCACAACTTAAACAACCAGATGTGCAATAAGGACGAAAATGGGTTAGTTTGCGGAATTTTTATGTGGTGGTGCAGAAGTTATGGCGGAGGGCATAGGCAAATATGCCAAAATGCAAAAAAAACTAATATGGAGTAAAATGGTGGTAAAGCAAAGATGATCAGCTCGGGCATGTCTCTAGATTTACAAAGAACTAAAGAACACCCAAATCAGAGTTCGGGACTTTGAGATATGGGTAAAACAGTGAAGCTGTGGCGGCTCATTCTGGGAGGGCCGTGCGCACGGGGTCCCTGTGCACTGTACAAGGCCGAAGGCACAGGGTGTCCAGGAACTTATCGGGGGCCTATGGGTACGGGGTCTGGGGCCCGTGGGCACAGGCGTGGAAGAAATTTCGCGACTTCAAGCTCAAAATTGAAGGGGATAAAGAAAATTTAGGCTATGGAGACGCAATAGGAGGTGGATCTACTTTGTAAACACCAAATCCATGGGTTGAAACCAAGAAAACCCCACTAGGAACAACAAATCACAAAAAAATCGTATGCCTTTTTTGGTGGGGATTTTTGAAATTGGACAAAACAAGCAAAATTAGGCAAGAACATGGGGGTAGGGCGACAAATTCATGTTAATGTGGCTCATGATACCATGATGTAGTAGGGCATGGGCTAAAGTGCCCCAATTTGTCTCAATGTTCACGAGAGGTGGCTACGAAGAGGAACACGAAGAACACGAGGGGAAATCACAAGAGAAATACTCAAGATTAAGTCCAATCACACATCCACTAGACTAAAAAACACATGGATCCACAAGGTGCATGAACAATCAAAGGGAAATATACAAGGTAGAGTTCATCCCAGATCGAAAGGAGATGAGGTCTTAAAGATCTACATAGATCCTTCCAACAAGGTGGTCTTGAATCCCTAAGGATGTTCTCCAATGGAGGCCTTGAACTCCAATAGAGTCTACTCTCCATCAAGAGGAATCTCACAAGGGGAGATACATGAGCTAAGATGTAATGTCTAGATCTATTCTTAGCTATCCCTAAATGGAGGAGGAAGGAGAGTATATATAGGTCCAAGGCATGAAGGGGGAAGGAGTGACTAAATGGGAATACATGGGCAAAGCCCAACAGCTGCACACAGGCAGCCCCGTGTGCACATGGTAAGTGGAGCCTATTCGCATGGGGTATCTAGAGACCTGACAACTTAGCCCATGCGCACGGGCTTGTACCATGGGAATGAGGGTCCCGTGTGCACGTGGTCCAGGGGCCCGTGCACACGGGGTATTCCAAAGCCTCGCAGTCAGCCTTCTCGTGGACGTCCGTCGAGGCATGTGGAACCTTGCCTTCTTCTTGACGGTTCCTTCTCCGCTTCCCTCTTGGATGGTGCAGTTGTTCTCTTGAGCTTGGACTCCTCCTCAATGAATGTGTAGCTCCACTCACACCTATGTATGCACACGAGGGAGGGGTCAAGTAGTATACCATCCTCGAAGGGCACAAGTGAACACATGTAAAGAGATTATTCACCTTTAAGTATGTGAAGTAGATGTGACATGTGTCACTTGCTATGGTAGTGTCCGTAGGATGCTCCGCATCATCCCCTCCCTCTCGGGAAAGATCCAACCTCAGATCAAAAATCAAATCACCATGGGAAAGATATCGCGTCGCCATGTCGAAGTGGATGATCACCAAGCACTCATCAAATTGAAGCTTGAAATGGGAACTCTCCAATGTCGCACAGTCTTGTTATTCCTTCAAAAGGAGAAAATACAACAAACACTTGGAAAAATAAATGTGGTTAGCGTTAGTGCAAAACCAAGCATTCAAGAGGTGATTCACCCAACAAGTGTTGTCATCAAGCATAGCTTATGGTGTGCCAAAGAAGTGTGGCATGTCTAGTAAGCATATCAATTGAGCACGTGCAAAGGCATCAAGGAAACAATCATGCAAATGTGAGGTAAAGATGTTAATATATGTGAAAAATGAACAAGCATCTACCTTAATGTCATAGCAAGCATGCACAAAGTGCTCAATAAAAAGTCTATGGTAGGCATAGGAATCATTCACAACACCAAATATAATGGGATGTCTAAGCACATGGGTCAATACAACCCGAGCATAATGTGCATATGGTGTAGTGAAGATATTGTGGCACTCAACACAATGGAAATAACAAGTGTTCATCATGTTTGAGGCAATCAAGTCAATTATGTGACAATCAAAGGTGCATGGCATTGATACGTCTCCAACGTATCTATAATTTTGTATTGTTCCATGTTGTTATATTATCATTCTTGGATGTTTTACCTTCATTTTATAGCAACTTTATATCATTTTTTGGTACTTACCTATTGATAAAGTGCCCAGTGCCAGTTGATGTTTTTTGGTTGTTTTTTACTTCACAGAATATCCCTATCAAACAGAGTCCAAACAGAACGAAACTTTTTGGAGAGTTTTTGGACTAGAAGACAATTTGAGAACCAAGGAAGCACTAGAGGGGAGGCCAATGAGGCCCACAACCCACCAGGGCGCGCCAGAGGCCCCTGGCGTGCCCATGTGGGTGATGGGGCCCATGGGGGTCTCCTCCACCGCCTCTTAGCTCTATAAATTCTTAGGGTTGTCGACGAAATACAGTTCTAGCCGCCGCAAGTTCCAAAACCACGAGATCCAATCTAGAGCCCTATTACGGCACTCTGCCGGAGGGGTTCATCGTCCTCATTGGTACTCCTCTGATGATGCGTGAGTAGTTCACCGTAGACCTATGGGTCCATAGGAAATAGCTAGATGGCTTCTTCTCTCTTTTTGATTCTCAATACAATGTTCTCATCGAAGTTCTTGGAGATCTATTTGATGTAATGACCTTTTGCGGTGTGTTTATTGGGATCCGATGAAGTGCGAGCTTATGATCAGATCTATATATGAATATTATTTGAGTTTTCTTTGATATCTTATATGCATGATTGTTATAGCCTCGTATTTCTTCTCCGAAACTTTGGTTTGGTATGGCCAACTAGATTGATTTTTCTTGCAATGGGAAGAGGTGCTTTGTGATGGGTTCGATCTTGCGGTGTCCTCACCCAGTGACAGAAAGGGTAGCGAGGCACGCATGTATCGTCGCTATTAAGGATAAGAAGATGGGGTCTATTCCTACATGAATAGATCTTGTCTACATCATGTCATCGTTCTTATTGCATTACTCAATTTCTTCATGAACTTAATACACTAGATGTATGCTAGATAGCGGTCGATGTGTGGAGTAATAGTAGTAGATGCAGGCAAGAGTCGGTCTACTAATATTGGACATGATGCCCATATAAATGATCATTGCCTTGGATATCGTCATAATTAGTTGCTCTTCTATCAATTTCCCAACAGTAATTTCTTTACCCACCGTATGCTATTTGCTCGACAGAAGCCACTCCTCAAATCTACAGCCCCCGGGTCTATCTTTTATCATATTGTTTTCAGATCTATTATTCCAAAAACCCAAAAATACCTTGCTGCACTTTTTCTTTACTTATTTTATTTTGCATTTTTGTCAGATCCTTTTATCCAATCTCATACAATTTAATCTATCTTTTTACCGTAGAGGGATTGGGAACCCCTCTTACGCGTTGGGTTGCAAGTATTTGTTCTTTGTGTGCAGGTACCATTTACATAGTGTTGCTTGGTTCTCCTACTGGGTTGATAACCTTGGTTTCATAACCGAGGGAAATACTTGCCATAGCTATGTTGCATCATCCCTTCCTCTTTCTGGAAATACCAACGCAGATTCAAGCCACATCAATGGAATTTCTGGCGCCGTTGCCGGGGAGACATCATCAACATCTATCAGATTCCTAATCACAAATCTCATCTGCTTTCAGTTTACATTATTTGCCATTTGCCTCTTGTTTTCATCTCCCCCACTTCACAAAAATATTTTCCTTTTTATTTGCCTTCTTTTTATTTGCCTTCCTTTCGTTCGATCTTTTGTTTGCTTTTGTTGCCATGTGCCTTCTATTTGCTAGCATCTTTGCTTGCTAAAAATCTATTGATATGGATCCTCATTTAGTTGCTAAACTGTTTAAAATATCTAATCATGATGAACCAATTGCTAGTGAGTTGACTGCACTAGATTATCTTTATGAAGTTTTGCTTGAAATTCGTGAATCTGAAAATTATGATGAAGTGTTAAAAGAAGAAACTTATGAAGTGATTCACGATAGTTCCTTGAAAGAAAAGCATGATTGCAATGATATTATTCTAAATTCTATTAATGTCAATCATGTTAATTATATGCAAAACCCCAAGCTTGGGGATGATAATTTTGTGATGTCCACTAATCATTGTAATGATCATGATTGGGGTGATGCTTCTTATGATCTTGAAAAATTATTTAAGCCTCGTGATGAATATGATATTGATAATAATGTTTGCATTAATCTTGTAAGTTGGTTTGTAAGAGCGTAAACTTTAGGTAAAAATAATCCCACATATTTGGAGAGTGTTCAATCTTATGAAACTTTTGATAAAAGTGGGCTTGGAGAGGTCATGACTTTATTTGATGATAATCGCACTATTTTGGAAGAGTGTCAACTTTGAATGCATGTGGATCATGTAGAAAATATTTTATGTGATATTTATATTGTTGAATTTGATTAGGATCCCACATTTAATTATTATGTAGAAATTTTCATGTTACTAATTTACCTCTCGCTATGTTGAGATTGTCAATGTTTTTCTCCTCTCCTTTGCATATGCTAGATATTTCTTGTCTTCATAATTTGTTTGCTTATAAAATTCCTATGCATAGGAAATATGTTAGACTTAAATGTGTTTGTCACATGTTTTATGATGCTCTCTTTGCGCTTCAATTCTTATCTTTTATGTGAGCATCAATAAAATCTCAAGCCTATATTGATGGCTATAAAGAAAGAGCTTGTTGGGAGGCAACCCAATCAATAAAATATTTTTTACTTTTTGTTTCTCTTTTTGTGTGTTCACGCAATTATGCCTCTGTTATGATTGCATTTTTTATGTTTTAATTAGTGTATGTGCCAAGTTAAGCCTTTAGGATAGCTCTGGGTGATAGTTGATTTGATCCTGTTAAAAAACAGAAACTTTTGCGTCAAGTAACTGAATTGTTAAAATTCACAAAAGCGATGAAAAATTCTGAAGTTTTTACACATCATTGATATAGAAATTTCCACTGTTGTCCTAATTTTTCCGAAGTTTTGGAGTTACATAAGTATGAGTAAAATTCGTGTCTTTACACACTATTCTGTTTTTGACAGATTCTCTTTTCTTGGCATTGTGTGCTTATTTTGATGAATCTATGGATTGCATCAGGGGGTATAAGCCATGGTAAAGTTAGAATACAATAGGTATAATGCAATAACAAAATATGAATTGGTTTTCAATAGTACTTAAAGTAAAGATTGGTTTTCTTATACTAATGTATCTCACGAAGGATTTGTTAAGTTTTGTGTGATTGAAGTTTTCAAGTTTTGGGTGAGATTTGGATGGAAGAAGGAATAAGGAGTGAAAAGAGCCTAAGCTTGGGGATGCCCATGGCAACCCAAGATAATATTCAAGGAGAACCAAGAAACTAAGCTTGGGGATGCCCCGGAAAGAATCCCATCTTTCTTCAAACAACCATCGGTAATTTTACTTGGAGCTAGATTTTTATTTTTCACATATCATGAGTTTTGCTTGGAGCGTCTTGTATTATATGAGTCTTTGCTTGTTTTTCTTTTTATTTTAATGCAATAATCCTTGCTGGACACACCTATTTGAGAGAGCCAAAATTATGCTATGATTTGTTAGAATTGCTCTGCGTGCTTCACTTAAAAAATTTTGAGATATGGAACTACTCTAGTGCTTCACTTATATCTTCTTGACCACGGTGGTGCTTTGACTTTTGAAGAAATACTCTCATGCTTCACTTAGATTAATTTGAGAGTTAGTAATTTTTGGAAGAACATTCTCTCATAATTCACTTATATTATTTTGAGAGATGAACTTTTTATGCTCATGTTCATCACTTAAATTTGTTTGAGCTTGTCAAAAGCAATGGTAATGCATGAAATTAGTCCCAAAGTGATAGATATTCAAGAGGGACATAATAAAAACTTTCATGAAGATCCTTGGACAAAATAAACTTGATTCTTAGTAATAGTTTTGAGATATAATGATAGTAATATATGAGTCATGTTGGTGAGTTGTTATGCTTTAGTAAGAATATTGGTGTTAATGTTTGTCGTTCCCTATGCAAGCACGAAAGTCAATAGTTATGCATTTAATTTACATCCTACTTGTGGGGCATTGATACGTCTCCGTCGTATCTACTTTTCCTAACGCTTTTGCTCTTGTTTTGGACTCTAATTTGCATGACTTGAATGAAACTAACACGGACCGACGTTGTTTTCAGCAGAACTACCGTGGTGTTGTTTTTGTGCAGAAATAAAAGTTCTCGGAATGGAACGAAACCTTTTGGAGAATTGTTTTACAATAAAAGAAAATACTGGAGCCAAGAACCATCAGAGGGGGGGCCCAGGGTGAGCGCAAGACACCAGGGCATGCCCCACCTCTAGGCGCGCCCTGGTGGGTTGTGCCCACCTCATGGCCCCACTGACCCTAATTCCGACGCTATAAAATCCTATTTTCGGAGAACAAATCAGAGAGGAAGTTTCATTGCATTTCATGATATGGAGCCGCCACCACCTCCTGTTCTTCATTGGGAGGCAAGATCTGGAGCCCGTTCGGGGAATCTTCGGTCTTCGTCATCACCAACCCTCCTTCATCACCAATTCCATGATGCTCCCCACTGGGAGTGAGTAATTCCTTCGTAGGCTCGTTGGTCCATGAGGAGTTGGATGAGATTCATCATGTAACCGAGTTAGTTTTTTTTAGGGCTTGATCCCTAGTATCCACTATGTTCTAAGACTGATGTTGTTATGACTTTTCCATGCTTAATGCTTGTCACTTAGGGCCCGAGTGCCATGATTTTAGATCTGAACCGTTTATGTTTTCACCATTATATCCATGTTCTAGATCCGATCTTGCAATTCATATTCACCTATTACGTGTTATGATCCCTAAACCGCAATGTCACAGTAATTAGGATACTTTCTGGTGACACTACAAAAAAAGACACATTCGTGACATTTTGGGCCGAACGAAAAAAAATTCTATCATACATATGACACTTCTATGACGATAATTGTGACAAAACCCGATATCATCATAGATGTGGTGGGCTCCTACTTCTATGACAAAAAATCATGACAGAAAATGGGCTTTTCGTCCTGGGCGGGCCGGAGACGCAGCTGCATAACATTCTTTGGGCCGTCCATGACAGAAAAAACCGTGGTAGAAGCAAGGGGGAGGAAAATTTCAGGGAGTTCCCGGTTACGCTGGGAGGTCGGGGGCCGAGCGATGCGCGTTTCTCTCATACACGTACGCGCGTGTGTGCGAGGCGTTGGCTCTAACTGAACCCAAGCGAGGCGTTGGGCTCTAACTGAACCCGAGCGATTGCACTGCAGGCTACACGTTACTGAACCCGAGCGATCGATCGATGGCTGTTAACTGAACCCGATCGAGCGATTCCTTGGCTACTGCTGCTAACTGAAGCCGATCGATGGGATGAACAGTGAGCGTTGCAGGGGGGTTGGATGAACAGTGAGCGGTGGCGTTGCCTCTGGATGAATAGGACCCCGTGGTGTGGTGGAGTGCTAGATGAACAGTAGACAGTGGAGGGGTGCCCGTGGAGGGGTGGATGAACAGGACCCCGTGGTGTGGAGGGCAGGATGAACAGTAGACGGTGGAGGGGTGCCCGTGGAGGGGTGGTTGAACAGGACCCCGTGGTGTGGAGGGCTGGATGAACAGTAGATGGTGGAGGGGTGGTTGAACAGTAGCCGGTGGAGTAGCGCGCGGTGGAGGCTGGATGAACAGGAGCCCGTGGAGGCTGGAGTAGGTCGACGGTGGATGAACAGTAGCTCGTGGAGGCTGGAGGGGGTCGACAGTGGAGATGAACAGTATCCCGTGGAGTCCCGTTTTGCGGTATGCCACACCCCTCCCGATGAACAGGACCCCCGATTCGACCGTAACGCTCCAACACAAGTCCGTTTTCTCTGTTTTGCGGTACGCCACACCCCTCCCGATCAACAGGACCCCCGGTTCGATCGTAGGAGGTCCGTTTCCTCCGTTTTGCCGTACGCCACACCCCTCCCGATCAACAGGACCCCCGTTTTGACCGTACGAGGTCTGTTTCCTCCGTTTTGCGGTACGCCACACCTCTCCCGATCAACAGGACCCCCGTTTCGAACGTGGCCGGTCGAACACAAGGCCGTTGCCTCCATTCTGCGATACGCCAGGCCTCGTTTCCATCGCCTGTTCCGTCCAAGCCCTCCCGATGAACACGACCATGCATTCCGTTCCGACCTAGCCACGTTGCCTCCCGATGAACACGACGCATTCTGTTGCCTCCCCATGAACACGACGACGACGCTGTTTCTTCCTTGCGACCCAGCCATGTCAACGATCCCTCGCCGTACGTATGCGCGAGTAGGCGTTCGAGACCCCGCCCGTATGTACACATACGTGGCCGTATTTTCTTTCTTACACCCTGGCCGCCTCTACTACGATACATGCGCGCCTCTACATCCACCAGTATATATGTACGTACACGTTCGCGACCAGAATGACAACGCTACATACGCTTCGACCAGGTGGGTCTCGACTGCCAGGCACTTCCTTGCTTGTGAAGATGTAGCTGGTGGGTCCCAGCAGTCAGGGGCGAATCATTTTTTTCGGACGCACTTCCTTGCGTGCGAAGGTGTAGCTGGTGGGTCCCAGCACTCAGGGGGGAAACGTTTTTCACGCGAAATACAGTGGCCCGTCTGGTGGGTCCCTGCTGTCAGGTGGAGGAATCATTATTTTTCGCCTAATAAGGAGGCACTTCCTTGCTGCCGCCGTGGACCCAGCTGCAGCCTCTCCACGTACAGTCCACGTCCGATGGAAGTCATTCCTTGACCACGTTGACCACGCCGCGCCGAGAGAACCGGGGCGGTGGACAACGGCGAGGCCTAGGAAGGGGACGACGCGGAACCAGTGAAGACGCGGCAGTGGATGCCCATGCGGAGAGGAGTATGAGGGTTCACTCGTTCGGCTGCGGTGTGAAGCTGCCATCGCCGCAGGGCCTGGCCAGCGGTGGGAATAGTAGGGGGCGGTGAGGCCTCCGTGGCAGCACAGCCGGCCACGGGAGGCAGGAGCAGGCGGTACGACCGGCGCTGCTTTGGGAGGCTGGATCAAGAATACCAGAGGTTGAAGAAGCACTACGGCCGTTGGATGGACATCGTACGGTCAATGGAGCTAGAATCGTGCATATTGACTAAGTTGACAAAGCCCTCCGTCCCCGTCAACTTAGTAGGCCCACAAGTCAGCCTCCCACCAAGGTGGGTCCTAGCTAGCAAGGGGGTATTCATTTTTGGAATAATTGTATTGGTGCCCCTAGTTGGGTCACCCTCGACTGATTTGCCCCTAGTTTTTCAACAATTGCGGTTTTGCCCAGCTCACTTCACTCGCCTTGTGTTTTTGCCCTTTCAGAGCGGTTCCAACCAATGAGCAGTCGCCACGTGGCGAACCGTGATTGGTCGGAACCGCCCTGGAAGGGCAAAAACACAAGGTGAGTGAAGTGAGCTGGGCAAAACCGCAATTGTTGAAAAACTAGGGGCAAATCAGTCGAGTGTGACCCAACTAGGGGCACGAATGCAAAAATCCCTTCATTTTTTTGTGCGTAATAAGGAGGCACTTCCGGTGGGTCCGACCTGACAGCAGGGGGAACACTTTTTTCGCGAAATATGGTGGCTCGTCGTGTGGGTCCCAGCAGTCAGGGGCAAACGTTTTTTCGCGATATACTGGTGGGCATCCGGTGGGTCCCTGCTGTCAGGTGGAGGAATAATTATTTTCCGCGTAATAAGGAGGCACTTCCTTGCGGCTGCCGTGGACCCAGCTGTCAGCCTCTCCACGTACAGTATTCTTCCGATGGAATTCGGTTGTTGACCACATTGACCATGGCGCGCCGACAGCACCACGGCGGTGGACGACGGCGAGGCCTAGGAAGGGGACTACGCGGAGCCGGGGAAGACGCGGTAGTGGATGCCCACGCGGAGAGGAGTACGAGAGTTCACTGGTTCGGCTGCACTGCCGTCGCTGCAGAATAACAGGGGGTGTGGGTGAGTGGAGTGGAGGGATGGCCTGGTCAGCGGTGGGAGTCGTATGGGGGCAGTGAGGCTTCCGCGGCAGCACAGCCGGTCACGAGAAGCAAGAGCAGGCGGCACGATCGGCGCTGGTTTGGGCGGCTAGAGCAAGAAGACGAGAGGTTGAAGAAGCACTACGGCCGTTGGATGGACATCGTACGGTCAGTCAAGCTAGAATCGTGCATATTGACTAAGTTGACAAAGCCCTTCGTCCCCGTCAACTTAGTAGGCCCACTATACTGGGTCCCAGCTAGCAGGGGGAGTATTCATTTTTTTTGTGCGTAATAAGGAGGCACTTCCTTGCGTGCGAAGATATAGCTGGTGGGTCCGAGCTGTCAGCGGCGGTAATGTTTTTTTCACGAAATACAGAGGCCATTTCGGTGGGTCCCATATGTCAGGTGGAGGAAATCATTATTTTGCGCGTAATAAGGAGGCATTTCCTTGCGTGCGGCCATGGACCCGGCTGTCAGCCTCTCCATGTACAGTCCACTTCAGATGCATGTCGGTCGTTGACCACGCTGACCACGCCACGTCGGGAGCACCAGGGCGGTGGATGACGGCGAGGCCTAGGAAGGGAACGACACGAAGGCAGGGAAGACTCGGCCGTTGTTTTTGTTTCCCACGCGGAGGGGAGTACGACTGTACAAGGGTTTACTGGTTCATCTGCCGTCGCCGGAGAATAACAGCAGGTGTGGGTGAGTAGAGGGATGGCTAGGCCAGCGATGGGAGTACGGTGGGGCGGTGAGGCCTGCGCGGCAGCACAACCGGCCGCGGGGAGGAGGGAGCAGGCAGTCTCGCCGGCGCTTGTTGGAGCGGCTGGAGCAGGAAGAGCAGATATTGAAGAAGCACGACGGCCGTTGGATGGACATCCAACAGTATACAGGCCATCTGTGGAAAGCCTCAAATCTGTGGAAAACAACATACAGCCCATCTGCCATTATTTCAAATAATTTACAGCCCATTTGCTAATTCTTACGGGTTTTTTTGGAGCCCATATTCTTTATGTTAGCATTACAGCCCATATTGTGGCCACGGTTAAAAAATTATACGAAATATTGCATATGTTGGTACGGTCTGAACTGTTTTTAATCCCGAAATTTCGAGTCACATTCAGACTGATTTTAAAAATAAATGTATATCAATATAAAATCCAATAAATTGTCCACGCATAAAAATCAATGCAATTTAAAATCTCGAAATGAAAAAAAAGATATTTGAAAATAATTGTCGGTTTGATGTGTTTTAAAAATGTACAGCCCATTTCTCATTACTGATAGGCCATTTTCTCGGCCAGCCGAATGAAGCTCTCCTCGTCTTGAAAGATTTGCAGCCCAACAGGCCTCATAAAGCGACTTACTTGACAAATCACGAAAAAACTAGGGTAGCCATTTTCAGAAAGAAAAAAACTACTGGGCTGGTTTGTGGTAAACATAAAAGAAAAGGTTGTCTAGAGAGGCCAGAGTGTCCCGCACAGCCCAGTTGACACCCTGCTTCTGTCTCAAAAACAAATTAGATAAATGCAACTCCAATTATGGCGATTCATAAAAATGCCTCTACAATTTCCAAACTTTGAAAAATGCCACTTCAATTTTTGCAAACTTTGAAAAACGCCACTGCAGTTTGCAAACTTTGAACAACGCCACTCCAGACTTCGAAAAATGCCACTAGAAATGGCATGAAATGGCATTTTTCAAAGTTTGGAAATTGCAGTGGCATTTCTCGGATACACCAGATTTGGAGTGGCATTTATCAAATTAACCCAAAACAAAAATA
Source organism: Aegilops umbellulata (assembly GCA_032464435.1). Taxonomy (NCBI): domain Eukaryota; kingdom Viridiplantae; phylum Streptophyta; class Magnoliopsida; order Poales; family Poaceae; genus Aegilops; species Aegilops umbellulata. The sequence goes on along the minus strand of CP136054.1, from coordinate 362,855,460 downwards.
ACTGGGCGAGCTGCTAGGTCCCTGGTGTCAGCCGCTCGTTGTGCAATTCTCCCGTTTATTGACTATGTTGACAATGGCATGGGACCCAGATGTCAGAAATCCACTAGGAGGAGCCATTTTTTCTATAGGCTTGAAATAAGGAGGCACTTTCTTGCGTACGAGCTTGTCAGTTTCTTCAGAGGTAGGCAATTTTATTCAAAAAACTGCCACTTTGCATCTTGCGTCGCAAATAAAACTGCCAGGAGCGCATTTGTAGGCTAGCTAGTGATCGATCATTAACTTGTAAACACTGAGCGAACAGAAATAACTAACTGTTAATGCATCTCAATGATTCACAGATCATATACAAATATGTAGCTCCAAAAGCAAAGATCAGCCACTTCGGATCTTGCGTCGCAACTAAAACTAACTAGTACGATTCCCATACATAAGATCAACATGTTAATGCATCTCAATGACTCACAGATCATATACAAATATGTAGCTCCAAAAGCAAAGATCTAGAAAAAGCATCTGTTCTTCCTACTAACATGGATGCTTCTATTGGCCAACATTCAGTACAAACTGAAAGATAAATTTGTTTGTGAAGTCTACAATTCCTCTTGCAAACATAAGTGGTTTCACCAACAGCTGGAACCATGAGAATGAACCAGACATGATGGAGGAACATGCACTGCAATATGATTTGGTCTTCCCTCGATCACACTGCGAGACTATTTTCGGAATACAAACTTTAACTTAGGCAAAATGATGTCCATTGTATAATCAAACCAAAGCAATGAAGCACCTAGTGTTGGCCAATAAATAGTACAGTACTACTTTTCTGCAGTCCATGAAGTGACTATCCAATCTTTCTATGTCTATTTTCAAATGGCACTGCATGCAGTGACTATACTATTCTCTTGTGCAGTTCAACCAAAATTGCGGGCACTTTGTTGGTTTGGCAAATAGCAATGAGCAGACATCTCTGTCTGCACAAATATCAAGCAGCTAGTAAACATATACCACACCTTGTATTTTCGGTTTAAACATGTCTCTTCCGCTTAGCATCTGTCATGTTCTGCACTGGACAATCTGATACAATTATGTTTTGCCCTGGACAATTTCATACTGAATTGATTTGCTGGTTCAGAGCAGAAATATAGCGCCTATTCTTCATCAGACCAAGGATATCCATGTTCGCAGTGATGGAAGAGGTGAAATCAATACAACCGAAATTGAGCATCCAATCATTGAATCATGTCCTGCACCTCCAATGTAGGTCCACCCTGCCAATAAATTCACATGCAAACCACTAGTATTACTATCTAATGACAGTACAAAAAGAGTAGCAAGATAGTAGCAAACCATGTACCTTCGTAATGAACAGCTCATAGTGCCACCAATTGGATATAAAGGTTGGGAAAAAAACATGCTCCTAATGTTGAACCAGTTGGACTTTTTGTGCAGTTCCACTAAAATCGAGCATCCATGTTTGCATAGATATTGAAAGTGTGATTACTCTAAAAGTGGCACTAGTTGAAGCATAGACTCACAAATATAAGCATTCCAATTTCTTAATGGGAAAAGGTAGCAAGACTGTTTCTAACCACCTGTTTGAAGGAATAAATAAAGCAACAGCGGCTGATGTGAGGAAGGCATACATAGTTTTTTCTGGAAAGTGAGCCATTCCTGACCTTTCCTCTTCTTTTAAGCAAATTTTGTGCAGTTCTACTAAAATAAAATGCCATCACCGCCTTGACAATTCAGTGACACTGTACAAAAGGAAATGACTTAACATTACATCATGATGTCAGGTATGTAGTCGACAGGCATTAGAGACAAACATACAGACCTCTTCAAGAGAACAGCCGGAGGAGGAGGTGCCCACTCTTGACCTTTCCTCTTGTCTTCATAATTGTCTTTGCAGTTTAACCAAAATAAAATGACATCATCGCCTTGGCATTTTGGTGACACTGTACAAAAAAATTAACTTATCTCATGAAAGTGAGGTATGTAATCTATAAGCATTAACAGTGCAAAAATCTGACGGGAGTAACAAGTTTCATCGTTGGTATATTGGCTGTGCAACAGCATTAGAATGCCTTATAGCTGAAAAATCTTTAATACATCCACAATCAACAGCTAACCCTGAAATAATCCAGTGACATTAAATGGCATTGCTTAAATTTATGGGTGGCATTAGACTGAGAGCGGCATTAGTTAACTGTGGCATCAATTTAGCAGTAGCATTGCTTGACTTGACTGCTGGCATTATACTAACAGCAAAAAAAGTGGCAATAAGAGCATGGGAGGCACCAGTACGATGTACCTCCATGAACGCAGAGTGGTGAGGGAGGAATGGTTGCCCAGAGCAACAAATATCCAGGCAGCATATGTGGATTACGGTCCCATTTTTGTTCTCTTTAGCCACCTTTTTCCTATGCGAGGACAACAAACCGATCGACCTAGTCATTCTCTATTGCGTTGTCATGCCTTTCTACCCTTCTTCAACCAAGAGACACGAGACTCATTCCTTAGCTACTGATTTTCCCCTTAGCAGATGGGGCAATAGAACAAGGTTATGGCTCGAAAAGAGGTAGCATACCTGAGGGTCGGCGGGAAGTGGCTTCGCTCGTGGTCGTCGTCCTCCGCACACACTACGGCAGCGAGCTTGCGGACGGAGGCCATCCTGCGCGGGCGCTAGGTCTGAGAGGACAGCCTTGTCGTCAGTGCGTGACCTCGCTCGCCGACGACGAGTACATCAACGCTGCAGGTCCTTCTCTTCCCCGGCAGATATGTGACCACCGGTGAGGAGGGAGAGAGGGGCCGTCTTTTTTAGATCTGGAGAGAGGGTGGTAGTGTGAGAAGCAAGTGGGCAGCCCTTAGCAAGAAAGCACTGAAGCTCCAACCTATATATCTTTTTATACTACTAGTACTGGAGGTGGGGGAGTGGTAGAGTAGTTTATATTTTCTCTGTGTACAGTACCAGTTAGTCGTGCTTCAAAACTGATTGGCACGCCATTAAAAAATAAAGGTCGATAACTAATGCGGCACCTCGGGCCAACGCGGCCAGATCGCATTTTGCACGAGAAATTACACACCATGTTTTGTTGACATGTGGTCCCGTTCCAACATATCAGTGAGACGACGGCGAGTAGTAGGAGTATTTCCGAACGGACGTGTAGGCCGGGGCGCCTCTTCGTGAATCGTGGCAAACTCGCAACCGTCCATCGACTCTTCGCCTTTCCCTCTCGATTTGGAACTGTTGTCGCACGCTCTTCCTCTCCCTCCTCCATTTTCCTTCAGCCCTTCACCCTTTCTTCTGCCATTGTTCGATCGTCTTCTCCATGGAGGGAACAGGCCGGAAACGACCCCGTTATTCATGCCCCGATCTGAAAGATGACATGGTGGAGGAACTCATTGATCGGTGCGACATCATCACCTCGGCTAGCATGGCAAGTTCGTTCAAGCCCATTCTCGACTCAACTAATAACATCATTGCAAGGAACCCAAGGGTCAAGGAGCGGTTTGATCTCCCCTATCTTCTTTGCCTTGACCCTGATGACTGGCGCCGGGACGACGGAGACCTCGCCCTGTGCAAGTTGATGCCGCTTGATAATGATACGTGTGATGTTAAGATGCCATCGCTTGAGGGCAAGGCTTGGGCTGGCGCAAATGGAGATTGGGTTGTTTACATTGGGTACAACTACGAGTGGGAACTTGTGAATGTGTATACTCGTCACCGGGTTCCACTTCCAAAAATCTCAGCACACTGCCCAGAGGTTGAGCACACCGGTAATGTACGCACGTTCAAATATGATCATGGTGACTGTCTTCTACGGAAGTTAGCAATTTGTCGAGTTCCCAACCGCTCTTGGAATTACAAAAACTATGATGTTGTTGCTATCTTCGACAAGCTTGTTGCCGTCCTTGATGGTTTCACTCAATGGATATTGCTCAAAAATCAGTTTCTATGCACGAAGGAGTACTGTGATGCAATTCAGTACGAGGGCCTTGTGTTTGCTGCCACCACTCGTGGCACTCTTTATGCATGGCATCCTCGTTGTTTCGGTACGTTTGTCTTCCAGCGTAATTATAATTGTTTCATCCACATGCATGCGGGTTAGCAAGTTTCCCTTTACCAATTAACCTTCTTCTTGTGTTTCCAAGGTCCCGCGAACATCCCACCACCTATACTTGAAGATTTTTATAACCAAGGGGGAGATGACGATGGTGATGATCACGAGCATGAGGACGAGCAGCGCCGATATACTTTGTGGCGCCTGGCAACTAATTCTGATGGATCACCTCTTCTTGTGTGTATACAGCCCACTGATGATGTTACTGCTAAGGAAGCAGGTGTAGTCTCCCATGGTCGCACTCTCCGGACCTATTCCAACACCCGTTGCATGGTATTCGGGATGGATACTAGTGTGCTAGCGCCAACTCCTTCTCCCTGGCACAGAATTGATAGTCTTGGAGAAAACTCGCTCTTCCTTGGACAAAACTATCCGATGATGGTGAAAGGCGATCCAACTGCTGTTGACACATTTATGAGAAGCAACTTTGTCTATACGTCGGACATTTGGGTGGTTCCCTACCCTGGTACTAATATAGTAGGCCGCTTCAGCCTGGATGATCAGTCCTGCGTTGGTCTCCAGATCGACAATGGATGGCCCATCCCAGAGAATCACTTGTGGTTCAAAGCAAGCGTTTCCAATGCCGCGGAATGGTTGAGTTGAAGTTCATTTCATGGCTTGTTATTTGTTGTGTGGTGAAAACTTTAGTATTTATAATGTATCCTCGTTGTCGATGTGGGTTGATGACCTGTTGTTCTATGTAATAAAATGATATGCCTGTGATAAACTTACTGTACTAAATTTATGAATGGCTTTCGAGTCGCTTCTCTGAGTGAGTGGTGCGACGAGGCAAAAAAATATTTTCCGAATACATAATTGTACGTGCATTGCAACAGGTTACCGGATGAGGCCAATCAACAATAGTAGTACACTACTTGTACTAGCTTCACATGCTTCACGCGTCGGGCGGGTGTTTTTACTGTAGCCATATGTTAATGTGTTTGTTGTACGTAACCAGCACCTCGAATCCTCGATATACTAGTAGTATAGTATATAGTAGGAGTAAGTAGTAGGAGTAGTAGGGTGGCATGGGCCAGAACAAGCATTCACGTCCAGGAGTACGGCACACACCACCACCACGACATCCATCTGACGCCATATTATTTCTTGAAGTTTGTGCGAGAGCAATCTCTTCAACCTCGCGGCCCTGTTTGGATCCATGGGTTAGAGTTAGTTTGAGTTAGTTTGTACTCAACTAACTCAAAAGTATCCAAACAGGAGGGTTAGTTTGGGTTAGATGCATCTAACCCATCCAAGAGGTGTTTATTTGGGTTAGTTCTTCTTGGGATCATTAAAAACACATTTTTTCTCTCGCTCTCCCCATAGCAGATCCCTCTCCACTTCCTCAAAACTTCTCGTCCTTTCCCTCCCTCCCTCTCGCATCGCCGGTGAAGGCGCCTCACCGTATCCGCGTTCCATCTAACCCTGCCATCCAAACACCTCTTTGACTAGAGTTAGTTTAGGGTTAGTTCAGGGTTAGAATCTAACTCTAACCTCTAACTGAGTTAGAGTATCCAAACAGGGCCGTCTCATTTCTCTAACTTCAGCCATCGCGCGGCGGGCGAGGTGGGGGTTTGCCGATAGTCGGTTTCCTTAACCGCGGTCCCACTTGTAAGGCCAACTCCAACGCACGACCCCAAACGGAGCTCCGTTTTGCATGAACTCCAACGATAATTTTGACTAGAAAAGCAAGACCAAAGAAAACAAGAACCACAAGAATACATTTGACTACTCCTGTAGTATGTTGGATTAGTGCCTTCTCGATGCATTCATTATTGATCTGCGGAGGCTCGATCTTGCGTGCTTCTTTCTTCTTCGAGTGTAAAGAAGTAGACGTTGCTTCCTCGCATCTAGTCTCATGTCTAGCCTCTATTCTATACTAGCTAAAAGTGATAGAACATCTACTAAATTGCGCTCTATCAATATATGGATGTACTCTTCTTCCCAATACAAAAACTTGCATCCATTCTACTCCCTCCGTTGCACAATACTACATGCCTTCTATTTGTCAAAATATATATGTATCTAGACATGTCTTAGTATATAGGTACATCCATTCTACTCCCTCCGTTGCACAATACATGCCTTCTATTTGTCAAAATATATATGTATGTAGACATGTCTTAGTATATAGGTACATCCATTTTTGGACAAATGGAAGTCAAGTATTTTGGAACGGAGGGAGTACACAATAAAATTTTTAAGTTAGCACAACTAGTCTAATCCGAGAGCAGAACCGAAGATTTGGTCGGGTTCTTCCTCCTTTTGCCGACACGTGGGACATCCAGCATCCAGGTCGTGTCATGAAAGAAAATAGAGTGGCAGTTGAAGCCACGAGATGTGCATCTTGGGTTAAACTGTAAATAGAATCTTACTACTCTTGAGTAACTCCAAAAGCGGCGACCGAAGATCTTTATTGGATTTGTTTTTCATCACCAGCACGTCGAGGTGAAAGATGTGCAGGTTCAGTGGGTCCTCTTGCGTTTTCACTGACATGTGGGGCCGCATGTGAGCAAACAGACGATGGGCTCCGCGCGTCCGCTGGCTGGCTGAGAAGAGAGATAGAGGAGGGCTGAGCACGGACTGCAGGAAATTTGTTCTACGTACCTCGATATAGGCTCGATATAGTGGGGTGGCATGGGCCATAACTAGCATTCACGTCTAGCAGTATGGCACACGCCACACACACGAGTCCCATTCGACACCAATTTTCTTGGAGTCCGTGCTACAGCCATCTCTTCTCCCTCCTGTCCTCTTTTCTCAGCCATCGCGCGGTGGGCGGGGTAGGGGTTTGCCGATAGTCGGTTTGCTCAACTACGGTCCCACTTGTAAGTGAAAATGCAACACTGCACGCATTCCCGCTTGAGCGGCATGCCGGACCAACCGTGTGGGGGTGCAACGCGAACATGGCAGGCTTTTCCTTTTGAACTCGTAACTTGTAAAATTTGGTTCTGCTCCATGGCGCGATCGATAGATAGAAAATAACGATTTTGCCTAGAGTAATGAGAAGTTTGCTTCTGGCGCCGTTCATGCATGGAGTACGTACGAAAATTATGAAGTTGATGCGAAAGGTAAGATAATTACTGTAGTATCATATACTACTACATGGATTTGACGGAAGGATAAAAATACATACGGATCCATCAACGTTCAACGACATCCTCACGCCCTAGTGCGTCGGGTCACCAACCGACGTGTGAGGAGCAGCGGCGTTGGCGGCGAGCTCAACGTGCTTCTGAACAGTGCCGTCCAAGGTTGCCCTGCGCTCCAAGAAGGCCAGCGTCCTATCGTCCTCCTCTTGTATGTACTAGTCTTGTGGATGATTTGCGCGTAGACGTGGGTGATTATGTCGATGGTGTCTTGCTGCGCCAGGCGCTGCGCGGCGAGCGCGGCCTCGAGGTGGACATTCTCCGACGCGACGGCGGGCAGTCGCAGGGCCACCAGTGCGTCGAAGAGGTTGTTACCATAGTGGCCGTTGACGGTGGCGGGCATCGCAGAGCCTGGGCGCGTCGGCTGGAGGCTTACGTCAAAGTCGTCCGCAAGCTTCTTGACGACGGTGAACTTGTCGAGGAAATCGATGAGGACCTCGTCGAACAAGGAGACGAAGCTGTCGTCCAAGCGGCCCCTCGCCCTGGCGGCCTCAAGCAATACTACCTGTCGGGCCGCAGGCCGGCGTCGTGGACCATCTGGCACAGCCGGCTGATGCTCGCGCTCATCGCCTCCATGGGTCTAGCGTAGCTTCTAGTCAACTAATCTTGCGATTCGAGTGATCACTCAACCGTTGGTTTGCGTGCGTAGGTGCGTAGGATTTCGTACTACTCCTCGGCCCTCTACTGCACCTGCCTCTGGATGTATGATAGGTGGGCCAGACACCCCTTGGGGCCACGTGTCATTCACCTCCTGACCCGTCTCTCACATGCACCCTGCTAGTGTATATACTCCCTCCTTTCCGGTTTATAGGGCTTATCTCAAAATTTTAGTTTTTCCATTTTATAAGGCTCAATTTGGTTGTTTTCCATCACATGTTCAGATTCCAAGGTGCATTAAATCATTGCATGCAAGTACTAAGAGAAAATTGACCAATGCATGTAATTTATGCATGCATGCATTGCAGTTAATGCATTGGTAAACATACTTTTTTGAGGAAAACAAGAGCATTAATTGGGTGCTTTTGCAAACTACAAAAAGTATTCCACCACTCACCATCTACCTTGGTTGGTGAAAATTTTGAATTGAGCCTTATAAACCGGAAAGGAGGGAGTATAGTGGTTTTCTTTTTCTCTCCATATCAACCATTTTATATTGCGTACGTGTCATTCAAGAGTGAAATGATGGTTGCTTCTTCCGACTAACTTACTGTGTGATTTGACTGCTCCTTAGTGGCCCCTACACGTACTCCCCCTACGTGTATGCAACAGTCACACGTACACATGGACGCAAAAACACGCGCGACGCCCTAATGCATGCATGTCCGAGCACATGACGGAACACACACGGTGACGCTCAAGTGCTCAACCTACACATGCATGCACACACATACTCAGTCAGGGTGAGCTAGTGACCGTATGAACACCGGAAAATATATATAATGAGCGCAATGAGCGTATTATGAAGTCCACTGACCGTATTTTTACAAATATACAGTGGCAGACAGTGTATTTATCCCGTTTGAAATTAAGCCATGTTAACCGAAGAGGAGGCAGCATGGACTAGCATTACTTTGTTGTGTCCCGTCAACTTGCCGAATGAGGAGAAGGTTGCAGGACGGGAGAAGCTTGTGCACGGTGGCTCGCAGGACAAGGAGAAACTTTTGACTAATGCAAGCTCTCCCTCGCTCAGGCGGTGGACGTGCAACAGTTAATTCGGTGTCAGATTTCCAAAAGCATACTACACTATACTACTAGGAACCGGATGGAGGAGCGTCTGCACTCTTATTATAATTTTAAAATGTGATAAAGAAATCTTCAACACATTTGGTTCTCTTCGAGGGTTCTCGCATGTGATAATGGAAGTTGATTGCATGGAACACTCGCCACAATTCTCGCTTAATTCTGGCTCATATCCTGTTACAAATAGTAGCGCTCAGTAATATTTCCTCTTTTTTTGTTATTCAGCATGTAAACAGGTCAGCAAACCTTGCGGCGCATCTTCGCACGAACCATGCTTGCTGCACTTTGAATGTGGCCGAGAGCTGGCTTGATGAAACACCTCGCTTCCTACTTCTTTTTTTGGCTTCCTAGTGACCAGTGTCTTGGCTGATCGTCCTAAGAATGCTTATATATGAATAAAGCTCTCTCATTTACCCACAAAACATATTAAGCCATATTAACCGGAAAGGAGGGAGTATGGACTAGCACTACTTTTTGGTGTGTCCCGTCAACTCGCAGAACTAGGAGAAGCTTGCAGGACAAGCTGAAGCTCGCTTACGCCTTTTTACTAATGCAACCTACCCTCGGTGGACATGCATCAGTACATTCGGTGTTAGATTGTCAGAGGCATACACTGTAGTACCCAACATGCAGAGTACTATCATTGTTCGACTTCACGAAGGGGCGAAGAGCCAAGCGCAGTACTAGTACGCGTACTTGGTTTTGCACCTTCATACTACTCCACCCTCCGTCACAGTTTACAGGGCGCGCTTCATTATGATGCATTTCTCTCAATGCATTTCCACCACCAGAGAGACTTTAGATGCGTTTGGTTTAATGCTCAATTAATTAGGGCGTGGTAACCACAATCAAGTCCACAATTTTCTCTCCATGTACTATACTACTACGGAGTGCATGCATGTGTGTACCCGGGGTGGAAGCACTGCATGCATGTGTGTACGCATTATTCCCTCTAGTAATAGACGTCGTGCTATAACTACCAATGCTATTTTTCAGGCCGATCGCTAGTCGCCTTGGTCCCATAGATTTTTTTTCTTTTTTCTGAACCGCGCTGTATAAACAATGACGGATGGAGTAGTATGAGCGGATTCAAAGAAGAGCGTATTGATGGTTGCTTCTTCAGAGCAACTTACAGTGGGAAAGATGGGGCTTATGATTTGACTGCTCATTACTCACTATTAATGCGGCGCAATGACCGGGCTGAGTCTCCCATGCGGTTGTGCACTACCCCCTCGGTTCTTAAATATACTCCGGAGTATTTGTCTTTCTAAAAATATGTTGAAATCTCTGTTAAGACGAATAGAATATTTAGGAACGGAGGGAGTACACATACGTAGCAAAATGAGTGAATCTACACTCTAAAATATGCCCGTTTGAAATTTGTAAAAAGACAAATATTTAGGAACGAAGGAGTATAATTTCGTGCATGGCACATGGACCCGGATGATGAAGAGGCTTCTGGCAATGCTATCAAGCTTCCATCATTTGTTTACATAATTGGCGTACGATACAAATAATTTTCCAACGACATGAAATTGTACAATGGTGTGAGCTTTCAGCTTTTGTTTCGCGTGTCTTGCCATCGATGATCTTTCAGAAACAATAAAAAACTAACTTCCTTGCTAATGCATGTCAATTATTAGCAGATCACAGCTAATAATTACATCACAACTGAAGACAAAGTTGTGAGAAGGTGTTAAAAATTGATCCATGCTTTCATTGGCAGCAACGTCCTTCCAGCTCTGTCTAAATCAACAAGGCATGTTGGGAAAAAAAGTAGCTGTCTGGAGCATGCAACATTCCGATCATTTTGTGCAGTTCCACTAAAATAGAGCTGAGCGTCCCTGTTCCAAAGATATCAAGTGTGATTACGATAATAGAGGACTGATGATGAAACCATAAACACACAAATAGAAGCCGGTCACCTTTGCGGTCTCTCTTAAGACTAACTAGTTGGAGAAGATTAGGCTCGGAGTTGGATGAGGAGGATAGAGCAAAACCAATCTCCCTTTGTGCAGTCGCACTGAAATGTAGAGACGTTGCCCGTGTGGCATTTTAATACAACTGCACAAAACACTCTTAAGAAAAAAGTGATTTGTGCAGTTCACCAAAAGGTTGCAATAGCAACGAGGTGAAATGGATAGACCTGTTTGCAAAAAAGAGGTGGAAAGGAAACAATTACTGGCCAATAACAGTTGATGACACATGCGACGACAAAAAAGAAGCATATTCCTTGTCCTAAGGGAAGATAACAACACGGTTGTGTTTGTCTAAAACGGTGTGAGGACGAGAATGCAATATGGAAAGTACGCCGGACGAGCTACGTTTTGGGCAAAGAACTATGGAAGATCCACATGCAGTGACGTGGGAAAACGGGCAGTGGAGCAAGGCCGGAGGGGATACCTGGAGGTCATCGGGATGTAACTAGGTGAGCTGCGGCGGGCAGAATCTGCGAGCAGGTGGCATAGGCCCTGCCGCGCCGGAGCTTGGTCAGAGAGAACGGCGTGTACCGCAGATCGGGACATGCTGCCTCGGCGCCGTCGAACGAATAAACGATGCACTTCCTTCCTTTCCCCCGGCGGACGGGATGTGGCCGAATCAGTGACCAACGGTGAGAGAGAGAGAGGCCACCACACTCCCTTTCCCTCGGCGGATGGGATGCGGCCGGATCAGTGACCAACAGTGAGAGAGAGAGGCCACCGCACTCCCTTTCCCCCGGCGGATGGGATGCGGCCGGATCAGTGACCAACGGTGAGAGAGAGAGAGGCCACCGAAGCCTTGTGTGAGATACTCTGAAGAGCGGACTACCTTTTCCTCCATAAAAATCGTTTTATATTCTGTGTACGTGCCATTGAGCGCTATAACTTTATTTAAAAATAACGCGGCAACGCGTCAAGTCGAACTTTGTTTCGTGCACGTGTGGTACACGACCTCCCTAGGTAAACAACCTCTACAGGCGTTCAAATTATCACGTGGGTTGCCATTTCATAAAGAAATGAGCTCCACCGTGTACCCGCGCTGGTGTGGCTGGGCACGAAGCGTGAGTACATGCACGGTGCACCTATTCTCTTCTTGTATACGTACACCACCTATGTGGGGTTGTGTGAGAGAGATACAAACCTAGAGAGATATAATGTGTGGGTTCTTGAGAGTTTTTTTTGGGGGGGGTCAATCAAAAAAATTAACATATGCAATGTGTGTGAAATAGAGTCCTGGATATAACATATATATAGAGGGGGTGATCCACGAGAAGAGAGTGGAGGTATCATCGGCTTGAGGTGTCTATAGAATTGAAGAGAGGGATGATGTGTGTGTGTGTGCGCGCGCGCGCGATCGATAAAGAGTGTCATCGAATTTGTGTGTGCCCACGTCAAAGATATAGAGTGGCTGGCCTACTGGAATGTGAGATGGGACATGTGCAGTTTGTCTCTGTGGCATGGATACTTACCTGCAGCGCTCGACTATCGGTGTGTGGTGGGGGAAGAGGGAGGCCCAATTAACTATAGAGGTACAATGGCTGGTATATGTGTGGAGGAGGAGAGAGGCCTACCTCATGTATTAAGGAGATTGATCTGCCTCATGTATTAAGGGAGATTGATCGGCATCCATGCATATGTGCAGGAGATGAATAAGGTTGGGAGAGAGATAGAGCTAGAGTGTTGGAGGGGGTGGTAGTGGAGTTGCTTCTAACAAATGGTGGGATAGGCTTGCTAGACAAACGGAGGGCATGCCCGCAATATCAATAAGAGAGGAGATGGTTGCTTGTTGTCTGTGCACGTGCGTGTGAGAGACGGGTCAGGAGGCATGCACGAATGATGAGGGGGACGATGTGGTTGTGGTAAGCAGACGTAACTACATAGGAAGATCAATCGCCCTTTGTAACAGAAAGGAGAGACATAACTTGTGAGGTACGTTGATCGATGGGGGGGTAGTTAAAGTCGATCTAGGTATATGTTGGGAGATCAATCGGTATACATGCATGTGTGTGTTAGAAGCAAATGAGGCACGAGGAGAAGGATAGAGAGAGAGGGATGCATGTAGGAGGTGGTACGAGAAGCATACTATATCGAGGGGGAGGAGTGTGCGAGTATGAGAACGATGAAAAGAGTGGTGGGAGTGAGGCATGGACGGTGACAAGAGAAGAGGGGAAGCTTGTGTTTGTGCTAGGCACACCTGGCTAGAGAGGCATATCGATTGATGTGTGTCGTAAAGAAGGAGCTGGGGGGGCCTACACACACCGTGGGTGAACGACCTAAAGTGAAAAGACGAATTTGCGCGATGGAGCTAGAGAATGTTGAGGGAGGGTGAGAGGGATGCGGGCGTGTGCATGCACAAGAGAAAGTTAGCGCTAGCTACAAAGATAAGAGGGTTGTGTGGGTGTAAAAGATGAATAGAGATCATATATACTTCATTATAAAAAGCGAATTTGGATATTTGAAGAATTTATCATAGTGTTTCAAACCGACGGATGTGTGAATATATATAATGGTGATACACATGGTGTGGTTATGAACATGGTATACTACATTTAAAATATTTTATCTCTACTCTTATAAAAAACGGAGTTGTTGATGATGGTGTGCCTGCCATCCTGCATTATAGGCCGTCTGATTTATATCTGGCGGATAGCAAGGAAACTATGATGGTTGAAGTTGGCAACAATCATGATTGTAGATTCTTATTGAAATAGATAAACGAATTCAAATTTAGTTCGAATTGTAGCGGTAGTATAGACATTTGGAATGCACTAAAATGTTGGTATGAGTAGGTTACATGCATTATACAGCAAGCGAAAAATTTTAATCGGACATAACATGGATTCATACTCCCTCCTTCCATCTACATAGGGCGTAATGAGATTTTTAAGACCGCCTTTGACTATTGACAAGATTAATAGTACATGACATGCACAATGTGAAAATTCTATCATTGAAAGAACCTTTCACAAACGAATTTAACGGTGTGCTTTGTGTAAGTTGGATGTCATATATCACTGCTCTAATATTTGGTCAAAGTTAGCATCAAAAAACGCATTAAGCCCTATATAGATGGAAGGAGGGAGTAGCTTTGAATAGCATTTGTATAGTAAAACGGGGCAAGACTCTCTCTTTGTGTGGTGTGAATAGTTTTATTTTTTTCGTTTTCTTTTTGGTTGAGGGAAGTGCGAATTGATTTGGTACGTACAAGTACAATATTACGACACGTTAGGCTTGTCCCTGAAATTCAACCCGCGTCTTGTTATATCCCGAAAATTCAGATATCGTGCTCCCAAAACTGGCGCCTTCACAACCCGCACCTTGCTATCCCGAAATTACAACGCGCGCAAAAACTCCCTCCAGCTGCCAAATCCCGACACGCGAAATCCCCCTTCTAACCCTGAGCCGAAAGCGCCGCTAGTTCAAATCGGTGGGGGGTACTTTTGTAACACACCCTACATTTTGGACAAGCGCGTTCCTAAGTCATGCTTCACCCCCTCCCATCACCCCCTTTTCCCCATTCGAAATCCCAGGTCGCCATAACCTCTCCGCTCCAGCCGCGAAACCCCACCCTCCTCCGTCCGCCACGTCACCGCTGCCCAGCCGGAGCCTCTTCCCCGATGACGTCGTCCACCGCAACAGCTCGACGTCCCTCGTCCACCTCCTCGGATGAGGATCCGTCGTCCATATCGCCATCCCACCGGTTCAGCCGCCCCGTCCTCCACCTCCAAGGAGTTGCTCCGACGATCGCCTCGTCTATCGCGGCTGCTCCATCCCCACAGCTACGCCTTAACGTGCTCCACCAGAACCGCAGCATCCTCACCGACTCCTCGGACGAAGCCGAGGCCTACTCGGCGCCACCAAAGAGGTTGTACACTCATAACATCACACCTTCTCCCTCGACCTCCTGGCGCCGACGGTGCTCCATCCCGCACCCCATGGAGCGGCTACCTTGCAGCCGGCGCCGCGGGCGACATCTCCATGGCGGCTCTCCCCAGTGCGAGGCCCCTTCGGCGGTGGCATCCATACCAGCCGGATCTGCTGCTGCTGCTCCGGCTCTCGCTCGATCGCTCGCTCGCCCAGCTGCTGCTGCTGCTCTCCCCCTCGCTCGTGCTGCTGCTCTGCTCTGATTAAGCCACACTTCAGTCGACTGAATCAACTTTTGGGTCAGTCGATTTTCAGGGGTTGGGGGGCTCGTCGGAGTTAAGGAAGAACCACCCGCAGCGGGGACGGGGGCTCGCCGAAGAGGTACCCCACTATCTATCTTAGGGTTAAGGGTGGGGCGGGGGCCTAGAGGGCTGGTCGGGGCGGCGGTGGCGAGTTGTTTCGGGGCGGCGAGGCAGTGCTGGGGCCGGCGGTTCGGCTGGTGGTGGCTGGCGGCTCAGGGGGGTGCAGGTTGAAGATGAACTGCAGGCCCTCCCTAAACTACATGTCAAGTGCCTCTCTGCTACCATTGCGTTCCGTTTCAACAGTAGCATTCAGATTCCACAGTAAATTTCAGTTTCGACAGTTAAGTTCAGAGTCAACAGTTTTTACCTCATCTGTAGTAGTAAGATGGTTTTTGGTGATGTTAATTTTACATCCATTTTACATCATCTATTGGAAATGCTATTAGAATCCCACTTGAGATTGACGATGTCTATCTTGTGTTGCTTCAGCCTTGACGTCTTACGGCTCACCGGAGCTGCTCCAATGACAGAACGATCCATCACAACAGAGCAGTGCCCTGGACGCCGTCTATAGATTCCTCGGATCTTCCTCCACACCTCCGACAGCCACCTCTGCCTCAACTGCTTCAGCGACCAACTCAATGATGCTGAGGTCGACACGGCTACGGCAAAGAGGTTGTACACTTGCTGCATCACTTATTACCATACATTCACGTCGATCCATTAGGGCTATTTTGGTTCAATGGAAAAACATCGATCCACTAGTTGTTACCATCACTCTAAATTTTTGCATGCTCTCCTTACTTAATCTCACCATATTTTTTTCGTATGCATGTCAGATATTGTACACAGTCATGCTGAACATGTAGAGAAAAAAGGAAGAGTTTTGCGCGGAAATACAATGTCATGCAGATATCGCTCCATGGTGGGTTCAATGGCAAACCCTCCCCACCCCTCTCCAGATTGTAATCCAGAGGAAGATATCTGTTCTGAGGCGGATTCGGACGCCGTTGACCACTCCTATTTACCCCCCAAGGTGTTTGCTCTACCTTGGCATGATGATGTTAGTCATATCATGCATATGTTGCCTTGCAGTGCCTACTTTTGACATCATATATGTCATCTGCTTAGTTTAGACATGTTCTGTAATGCCACCTGTTTAGTTTCTATATCATATATGGGAATTATGCAGTCTCATGTCTTTTAGCCATCCATAATATATGTGAAATGTGCAATGTCATCATGTTTAACCAGGCATCATATATTTGAATGATATCTTGCCCATCCTTTTCTTCATTACATTTCCATTTGTCGACAATGTTTGTACATTAAACTACTATTCCTGTGAATCAACCATTTGGGTGGGAGATGGAAAAATCTGGAGTGAAAACAAGGCCTTCAGAGCAGACAGTGCTACCTGTCGAAGCAGATCTCTTGTTGGGTCCCGATAGCTCCTCAGAGATGGATTCAGAGACAGATGACCAGTCCTATTCCCCCACTGAGGTGTATGCTCTAACTTGGCATGGTTATACTGCTCATATCATGCATATGGTGTATTGCATTGCATAGTTTAGACATCATATACACAATATTCAACACCATGTTCTTAGTTCAGACACCATATCGAATGCCCTCTGTTTAGCATATAAATCATACATGTGAATTAAATGATGCGATCCTGATTACTTAGATAACATGTAGGTGAATTATGTCAGGCGATCCTGTTTAGTTAGTCATCATATCTTTGAATTATGTTATGCTATGCTATCCAGTTTAGATAGACATCATATGTGTGAAATTATGTCATTCTATCCGTTTTAGTTAAACAATATACATGTCGACTATTTCATGCCCTCTTTTTTCCACACTATCTATTGCATCTGTCTCTCATACAATGTCTGTACATTCAACTATGTTTCCTGTTTATCAGCCATTTGAATTGGAGCGGGTGATGCTAGTATCTAGCGGACTAAAAACACGGTCTTCAAATAAAACAGTGCTACCTCTTGGTGGAGATAGCACCCCAGTTGTACATGCACAAGAACCAGCCCTACCACACATAACCCAAACTCTTGCAGATTGTACCCCTACTACGATGGACAGAGAACCAGCTTCACCCAATCTAACCCCAACCCTAGCCGATAGTAACCCAGTTCCTATTGACACAGCACCATCTTCACCACAGAGCTCCCAAACAAGAGCAGTTAGTAAGGCAGCTCCAGTGCCCAAAGGGCCAGTACTATCACGGCGAACCCCAACTCCACCAGTTAGTACGCCTATTCCTGTGGAGGAAGCACAACCAGCTAGTCGTAGTTTAGCATCTATCGCATTTGATGTTGTTAAATCATATGTGCGTATCTTCCCATCTTGGAAATATTATACTGAAAATGAAGGAAAATGCCAGTTGCAGGTGTTTGTCCAGGAGTTATGTGTAAGTAATGTTATTCATGGCAATTACTTTGCTTTGTCCCATACATCCTACCTCCATGATGGTTATAATACAACAAATTTTCCCATTTTTCTCTATAGAGAAGGACCGATTTGGAAACTCAGGATGAGGTAACCTGTGCTAATACCTCTGCTATCTTCAAGAATGCTTGGTGGCAGTATCGGAATTACCTGAAGAAAACGTACTTCACCGGCAAAGAAACTCATCAAATTCCCTTATGTTCTCCTGAGACACATTTACTGGACGATGACTGGGAACGCCTTGTTCTGTACTGGTCCCAAAGCAAGAATGTGGTAAGGTCTATGAGCTCATTTTCTATTTTTAAGTATTATATTCTTGCGTCTTACTGTACTCTGTTCATGTAGAACAAGTGCCTAAACCTGAAGAACGACTGTTCTAATTTAAGATTCCATTGCTACCATAGGACATAGATATATGTTTGTTTGATGCTTTTATTATGTACTAGTACATGGCAATAGAAGACTTGGTAGTTTAATCTTGTCCACCTTACTAATGAACTGGTTCACCGAAATGAGTTTCATATACTAGTACATGCTAAACTTGTTATGTGTCTGCTTGTTTCTTCTTTTAGAATGCAGACATAATATTGGGGAAGAGTGCCTTATTAAGAAACGGTAAAGGAAGTAATGCAGATAAGGTTCAGGATAGTGACACATCCTGTCTTGGTTTAGTGCTGGAGTTACTGGCCACTACCGCTTGCACAAGCTATTCAAACTCACTGTCTGAATCAGTTCGGTTTGTTGAGTCTCAACTACAAGCTGAAAGACATCGATCAGTTGTGCTACGACAAGAAGCGGAAGGACTGCGGAAGTCCCTGGAGCATTCAGATGCATACTTTCTGGTGCAACAGCAAGCATTGGAGGATTTTAGCGCCAAACAGGGCAAAGCTAATCAGCTTGCTAAGCTTATTGCCAGCATGGTGGATACCCAGGATAACGTTTCTTGAGCTCTTCTGAAGTTGTTTCAGTTATGCTCTTGTTTTGCTTCCGCGTTTATTTGCACTGGTGGCCAATTTGACGGCCAGTGTATATGATATGCTGCTTTGTTCCCTATATTTGCACTGGTGGCGAACTTTGATGCCCAGTGGATGTAATATGTGTAATACCCGTGATAGCCTAGCGTTAGTTCCTTGCTTATTTATTTCCTTGTTGTCTTGTTTATTTTTTTGCTTGTAGTCATTGCAGTTCTTTTTCCGCGGTTAACTAGTGGCTGCAATAACCTATTTTTTAAAACTAGGCCACAATAACCATGGGCTAATATTTACTGTAGTGATACTGGGCCTCCTATGGGCCGTAGAAACAGTGGGCCTTTTACGGGCCGTAGAAATAGTAAGCCTTCTATGGGCCGTAGAAACAATGGGCCTTCTACGGGCCATATCATCAATGGGCCTTATACGGGCCATATGATCGATTGGCCAAACATGGGCCAATAATAGGCCGCATTATGGCCGTAAATGGTCTAGAGTTGGAATCGTTCGTTCATGGGCCAACCGTAACGGGCCATCGTTAATAGGCTGTATTTGATGACGCTATGGAAACGGCCCAACGTATTAACGGACCACAAACGGGCCGACTGTAAACACAGGCTGAATTTGGCCCACAAGCAGAAAATGACAGTAACGGGCCGTAAGTAAACAAATGCTGGAAATGAGCCCAAGAAAAAATGGGCTCTGAGAAGGCCGAAAGATAACATGGGCTGGAAACGGCCCAACGGAATAACGGGCCGTTAATGGGTATAAAGTGATACACTGTTCATTACGGGCCAGTTTCACCACGGGCCGTTAATGGGTGTAAAGTGATACATTGTTCATTACGGGCTAGTTTCACTGCGGGCCGTTAATAGGCCAAGAGTTACATAGGGCCTCATATGGGCCGAAAGACGTCATGGGCCATACATGGGCCAGAAGTGAAA
The DNA here is from genome assembly GCA_032464435.1 of Aegilops umbellulata. NCBI lineage: Eukaryota > Viridiplantae > Streptophyta > Magnoliopsida > Poales > Poaceae > Aegilops > Aegilops umbellulata. The sequence continues at coordinate 362,835,924 of CP136054.1, read as the reverse complement.
ACGGGCTGGAATCATATTGGATGGCCCAGATGTCGCTACTGGGCCTAATTCGGATAGGGCGTAACGGGCCTTGGGTTAGCGGGTTGTAAATGAGCTATATGCATGCGAACAGGCCGTTAACAGGCTTTCCATGGGTCGGCCCGCCAGCTTTTGACCAAGTCAAACGGCCGGCCTTTTCACAGGAATGGGCCTCTGTTGGGCCGTGCCACGTGTCGACGTATCATAGGCGCCTATCTGACCCACTGACGAGCTGACACGTGTTTCGTCCGGCCAATAAGAATTTTACACGTGGAAATTTCCCATTGGTCGGGGCTGTTAACGGGTTATCGGATCCAAAACCCGACCCGATAGCTTAACGGCATTCCGTTACGGTGGATGCCACGTGTCGGTCACCCTTGACGAAAGCACTTTTGTGACGCGTGATTTATCGTCATGGAAGTGGACACTTCCGTGATGATAATTTTGGTAATGTCATGGAAAACTTCTACGACAGCACAGGTATGAGTATCTTGATTCTGTCATAAATTTGTCATGGATGTACATGCATGACAAAAAAAGCGACCTACAGTGACAAACACGTATCATCACGGAAGTGTATTTTTTCTGTAATGTGATGACTGTAGTTTGAGGAGTTCATGTATTCACTATGTGTTAATGCTTTGTTCCGATTCTTGATTAAAAGGAGGCCTTAATATCCCTTAGTTTCCTTATGGACCCCGCTGCCACGGGAGGGTAGGACAAAATATGTCATGCAAGTTCTTTCACAAGCATGTATGACTATTTATGAAATACATGCCTACATTACATTTATGAACTGGAGCTAGTTTTGTATCGCCCTAGGTTATGACTGTTATATGATGAATACATCCAACGAATTCACCGATCCAATGCCTACAAATTTTCCACATATTGTTCTTGCTAAGTTACTACTGTTGTTTCTACTGTTACGCTTGCTACAAAATCATTTCTATCACTGTTACCGTTACTGCTATTGTTACCACTGCTATCAAAACTATCATATTTCTGTGCTACTGATCACCTTGCTGCAGATATTATCTCCAGGTGTGGTTGAATTTAGAACTCAATTCCTAACACTTACAAATATTCTTTGGCTCCCCTTGTGTCGAATCTATAAATTTGGGTTGAATACTCTACCCTCGAAAACTGTTGCGATCCCCTATACTTGTGGGTTATCAAGACCTTTTTCTGGCGCCGTTGCCAGGGAGCATATCTATATTCGTTGAGTCACTTGGGATTATTATTTATTTATCACTATGAAGAATCTGAAGGTTACCAAGGCTAAGATCGTCCCCTCTAGGACGAGCGGAGGTAAGGAACTGCCATCACACTCTGCACTTGATTCACCTTCTGTTTTGAGTAGACTTGCAACACCACCGCATGCTATTAATCCTGATATGTCGCAAGTTATTGATGATGCTGCTTCTGCTATGAATGATTGTCACACCTTGATTTTAGCCCTTTCTTTTTTTTTCTTTTGATTTTCTGAGATTTAGCTTGAGTTTTCTTTTTTCCGTGGCTTTGTGGTCTGGAAACTGAAGAAGATGATCTCTTCTTTCTTTCCAGAGTGTCCTGTCATCCTCAAATCTTCCCCAAGACCTTGCCATTTTCATCCTAGTCCAAATCCCAATATTCTTTTTATTGGGAATATTCCTTTTTCTATTAACGGAATAACCCAATTTGCCCTAGGTTGTGAAGCAACATATATTTCCATCACTCCTAAAATTCCCAAATAATTCTCATAAATTGTTTGGGTCATATCTTCCTCAATTATGGCAAAATATTTCATTTGCCATGTTCCTAATAAAGCTTAATTAATTATTTTCCTATTCTTTCCTGAATTGCAGTTTGTGAAGCAAGTGCCATTTACCTTTGCCTAATTGACCCCAAACTTTTTTACACCTTTTCATGTCCAAATAAATGCCTCGTGCCAAAATTCAACTTAATTTTCCTAGTGAATATTCCTGAGCAATGTTTCAAAGTTCCTGTGTGAGGGAATTCATTGTGAAGGAAGTACTAGCTAGGTTAATCCAATTGAGTTGAAATTTTGCATGGTCCTTCCTATCATCAAATCATGACCCTCCTCAAGATTTTAGCTCATGCAATGCATCCATGTGAGCTTAGGATCAATTCTTTGTTTCTATCAAAATTTTCAGTTAGTGAAGCAACATTGGTGCACGTCGGTCCTAAACAAACGGGTTTTAACCCCTTTCCACGACGACATTTGGAACCATCGCCAAGTGAGTGTGGGTGATAGGGGGGTCCTACCCACACGACCCAGAAACCGTCGGGGATATGCCCTCCTGGCACACACGCTCGGCAAAATGAGGTCGTGTGCGACCGGCAAGCGCTCAAATATGGAAATACGTATAGTAGAGCTAAAAAAATATAATTATACATGCGAAATTGTTTCCGGTCACAAGTACATCCCACACAGTTAGTCCCGGCTAAACGTTTCCGTTCGTATGTACATCCCACACAGTTGCTCCATGGAAAACGTATCCGTTCACAGGTACATCACACACAATTTTTCCCGTTAAATCATTTGCGTTATTGAATGTATCACACACGGTCCGTAGAAGAAATGGTGTGGCAAAGGCTATCCACAACACACAGTTTTTATGTGGTAAACGTTTGCGCAAGGTGGCCTAACGCAAACAGTTTTCAAGAGAAAGTCGTGTGTGATTGTTCATTGATCCAACACAGTTTATTCCTAGAAACTGTGTGCGTTGCCTGAGGTCATCGCCCACGGTATTTTTTCAATAATCATTTGCAATAGCAAAACCCAATTAGCAGGTTAATTGCCCTATTATTAATAATCCATTTATTAATCTAATTGACATTCATATTAAGCACACAATATATTTCATTTCCATATAAAGGAAGCATAATTTCATAATTGAAATACATCAGAGTACAACATGATATAGCTTCAGCACTCAGTTACCCCATTACACAACTGCACCAGCACCAAGTTCCACATGCAACATGTAGAACCTTTCGAAATTAGCATAATAGAGGGTATATAGACAGATGCATCTCATCTGGAAAACTGCAGAAGCGGAGGTGAATATTGAGCCTTCATTCATGTTGAAGGTCTTTGCAACTTTAGGCTAGTGCCTGTGGATGATTGACCGTCCGTCCTTCGTCCTCTTCAGGAACACTTCAATATTGAACCGTGGGTGTTGTATAAAAAACCTTCCTCGCCTCCTGACCATAGAGGTGGTTTGAGAGGTAATCATCAGTGAACTGCTTTGGAAAGGCCTGAAAACAAGGATGTGCATAAATATATTCTCTATATTAGAAATGGGGCAAAGGAATAAAAAAAGGCAAGGTATAATAGTTAGTACCATCTTGTAGTGAACTGATGTCTTCTTCATTGTGCAGACAAAGATCTTGTTTTTTTCTGTCACTAATTTCTTTATCCTAACAATCTTTCCAAGTTTCTTGATTTGATTGATATTCATGGACAACTCATTTCCCCATATGCAAAAAGGATCGACCAGTGGGTCAAAACTTCTGACAGCAGGACCTACATGTGCAAGAACAAATTGTTAAAACCAAAATATTAGAATGGTTCCTGCAATTGCACAATAATGTGCTATTAGAGAACGGACCATGCACGTGCTAACCTCGATTGTAAACCTCAGTGCTTCCCATTGTTTCCCTGCAACACATATAAGGTAGTTAGTCATCAGGTTAAGTAATGGTCCGCATGCTATCAGTAAAATATGTTGATGAAAAATAAGCACATTGCAGATTCATAAGATTAATTCAAGTCACACGGAAAACCCATTTATCCAAACCAAGCATGATTAAGAACTAAGAAATATATCACTTGTATATGTTTCTCATGTATTAAGTGCAGCCAAATTCGATTTATTCCTCACATGCACAACAATACAAAATTCTACCCACGACAATTGGACATCGCGTTGCAGAATTGAACCAAGCAGTTAACTAAACACCAAAACAAATGAACCAAACATTAACTGAGCACCACATTGCACAATATAACATACTCCAAATAGAAGATCAGACAGTTAACCAAATAGTTAACTACAGCCAATTGTAGCAATTGTATTTGTTTCTCGTGTATTTACTACAGCCAAATTCAATTTATTCTTCCCATGGTATACAATAACAGAATGCACCCACAACCATTGAACATCGCATTGCAGAATTGAACCAAACAGTTAACTAAACACCACAACACAAATGAACCAAATGTTAACTGAGCACCAGATTGCACAATGTATAACCAAACCAAGTATGCTTGACAACTTCGAAATATAGCAATTGTATTCGTTTCTCATGTATTTTGTAAAGATAAATTCGATTTATTTCTCACATGGAAGACAATACAAAATTGCAGCCTGAAGAATTGAACATCACATTTGCATAATTGAACCAAACAGTTAACTGAAGACGACAACTAATTAACAAAACAGTTAATAAGTGAGCACAAGCTTGAGCGTTGTATTGTATTGTAGCATCTTCAACTCATCCGCGGTAGCTTCACGGTTTGGTTCTTTCCCTTCGAAGAAGTCACCTTGCAAACCAACACACACAATAGCCCAAACGGCAGGGTTATGTCCAAGAATATGCATTTTCATTTTTATGCTTCCAACTAGCAAAGTTAGTACCATCAAAGTAAGGACCTCTACGGTGATAATTTCCCTCACTAGACGTCATACTCTCCTAGGTTGTGAAACCAAGGCTATGACCACCAAAAGCTATGGGAGTCAAAGCAAATGGAGACCAAAGCTCTGATACCACTTGTAGGATCGGAAGTATGTCTAGAGGGGGGTGATTAGACTACTTGACCAAATAAAAACTTAACCTTTTCCCAATTTTAGTTCTTGGCAGATTTTAGCTACTTTAGGACAAGTCAAGCAATCATCACACAATTCAAGCAAGCATGCAAAGAGTATATAGGCAGCGGAAAGTAAAGCATGCAACTTGCAAGAATGTAAAGGGAAGGGTTTGGAGAATTCAAACGCTATTGGAGACACGCATGTTTTTCCCGTGGTTCGGACAGGTGGTGCTATCCTACATCCACGTTAGTGGAGACTTCAACCCACGAAGGGTAACGGTTGCGCGAGTCCACGGAGGGCTCCACCCACGAAGGGTCCACGAAGAAGCAACCTTGTCTATCCCACCATGGCCATCGCCCACGAAGGACTTGCCTCACTAGCGGTAGATCTTCACGAAGTAGGCGATCTCCTTGCCCTTACAAACTCCTTGGTTCAACTCCACAATCTTGTCGGAGGCTCCCAAGTGACACCTAGCCAATCTAGGAGACACCACTCTCCAAGAAGTAACAAATGGTGTGTTGATGATGAACTCCTTGCTCTTGTGCTTCGAATGATAGTCTCCCCAACACTCAACTCTCTCTCTCACACAGGATTTGGATTTGGTGGAAAGAAGATTTGAGTGGAAAGCAACTTGGGGAAGGCTAGAGATCAAGATTCATATGGTAGGAATGGAATATCTTGGTCTCAACACATGAGTAGGTGGTTCTCTCTCCGAACATATGAGTTGGAAGTGTAGGTGTGTTCTGATGGCTCTCTCCACGAATGAAGAGGAGGTGGAGGGGTATATATAGCCTCCACACAAAATCCAACCGTTACACCCAATTTACCAATCTCGGTGGGACCGAATCAACAAACTCGGTCCGACCGAAAAGGTAAACCTAGTGACCGTTAGAGATTCTCGGTGGGACTGACATGCATCTCGGTAGGACCGATGTGGTTAGGGTTTGGGCATAACGTAATCTCGGTGAGACCGATTACACAAACTCGGTGAGACCGATTTGGTAATTGGCTAACCAGAGAGTTGGTCAGGCAAACTCGGTGGGACCGATTTGCTCTTTTCGGTGAGACCGAAAAGTTACAAAAGGGAAACAGAGAGTTTGCATTGCAATCTCGGTGGGACCGATTCGCTCTTTCGGTGAGACCGAAAAGTTACGAAAGGGAAACAGAGAGGTTGCAATCCCATCTAGGGAGACCGAGATCCCTATCGGTGAAACCGATTTGCTAGGGTTTTGGCTATGGCTTATGGCATATGAAACTCGGTGGCGCCGGATAGAAAGAATCGGTATGACCGAATTTGGCTTAGGGTTTAGGTCAAAAGTGGATATGGGAAAGTAGCTGAGGATTTTGGAGCATATCATGAAGCACATAAGGCAAAGAGCTCATTAAGCAACACCTCATCCCTCCTTGATAGTATTGGCTTTTCCTATGGACTCAATGTGATCTTGGATCACTAAAATATAAAATGAAGAGTCTTGAGCTTTTGAGCTTTAGCCAATCCTTTGTCCTTAGCATTTTGAGGGTTCCACTTTCACCATCCATGCCATGCCAATCATTGAGCTTTCCTGAAATAATTGTCTTGGAATAGCATTAGCTCAATGAGCTATATGTTGTTATGAATTACCAAAACCACCTAGGGATAGTTGCACTTTCAATCTCCCCCTTTTTGGTAATTGATGACAACATATAGATCAAAGCTTCGACAAATGATAATAAGAATGAATTACATCGTCACTTTGAGAAGTATGTGATAAGTAAGAGCTCCCCCTAAATTTGTGCATATTTAAAATTTGCTTTGGACTGCAAATGCACAAGGAGTTAGAATCATGGGTTACTCTTCCATGTCACATACATCTTGGTGGAGCGCTCAAAATCATAAACAATGAAATACATGCACTCATCACCAAGGCAAAGTGAATGACCACATAAGATAGATAGGATATATCAAACATGCATAAGTGTAGCTTATGATCAAACACATGATCATCAATGTCTCACTAGCATAATAAGGTATCTCAACCAAAAGCAAACAATTGTATCAAAGACCACCAAATAAAACAAGAGAGAAAAACCAACACTCTCTCTCTCGAAGCCTATGATCTATACATCTTCTCCCCCTTTGGCAACAAGTTACCAAAAAGTTCCTAGAAAATGCATAGTGCTATATCGACACTCAGGCTTGGTCTTCAGGTGGTGGTGGAGTCTGGATCACTCCAAGGACGAAGGCTTCTGTTGATGCTGATGTAGTTGGAGCTGAGGTGGATGTTGGAGCAGGTTGGACTGGTGCTGCGGCTGGTGCTAAGGTTGTTGCTCTTGTGTCTGGAACTGGCACTGCACTGGACCTCTGAGCACGTGGCACTCTAGCAAATGCATCTGTGGTAGTCTTCCCTCTCCTATCCTGCATGTCATCCTGGAGCTGCTCTACTGCTGTCTGTATCTCTGTCACCTTGATGTCCAAGTCATAGAACTTCTGTTCTACGATCCTCTCTAGGCTTGCCTGGTTCTGAGTTAGGTTGGCCAAACCTTCCTCAATCCGCAGGGTGGATGCAATCAGGTAACTGAGCTGTTCTTGCTTAGTCTTCAAGAAGTATTCTGATGCCTCCTCTTGAGTTGGCATCCTAGCAGCTTTCTCCTTTCTTGCCTTCTCCTTTTGAGCTTGAGCATGGGCTAAAGATGGTTCATCCTTGTTCATCACAACTTCATTATCTTCAAACTCAGGATGAATAGGAAGATGTTCCTTATCCAAAAGATAGATGCATGTGCCCATCTTGGAGTTGATGAGTTCCTGGATCTGAGGAGCATATCCACAGCTTCTCTTCTGGTCTGCTGCTGTCCTCTTGATTGTCTCAATCATCAGGCTCATGACTTTGAACTTTTGAGTCACATCAAAGATATGAAGCAGGTTGATAGCATGACCTCTGATCATCTTGTGATCTCCAGACTTGGGCAACAGAGTATGCCTTAAGATCCAGTTGATAGTGGGCAGTCCTGACAGAAGATAATGTACAGATCCATACTTGAAGGTTTCAAGTGCTTTGTCAGGGATCTCTTTGTACATGTTGATCATTGAGTTGTGGTCCATCTTCTTCTTGGAGTAGACATCTAAGACATCTTCACTCTCTTCGGGGGCATTGATCAGCTGAGCCCATTCTGCAACAGTTGACTGGTACCTTGTACCTTCAGACATCCATGTGATCGTCCCATCGGGGTAAAAGTGTGATGTGGAGTAGAACTGCATAATAAGTTCCTCGTTCCACTTTGTGAGCTTTTGCCCAACAAAGTCTGCTACCCCACAAGCTTTGAAGTTGTGCTGCACTCCTGGGAAGTGCTCTTCATTGTCCTGGATATACTGCCAATCCACCCATCTCATGTCACAGACAATTGGCTTCTTGTCTAACAGGATTGTCGCATAGAAGTCCTGCTGTTCCTTTGTGTGGAACCTGTAGTCCACAGCAGTCCTTCTCCTGGTAGCATAAGGATCTTCTGCTCTCCACTTTCTTAATCCAGAGTCACACCTTATGTTCATGTCCTCAGCCACAGGATGAGCATCATTGTGGTCTGGGATTTTGGGCTTCAATTTCCTCAACACTTGCCCTTCTTCCTCTTCTGCAACATCAGGCACTGGGGCCTTGTTCTTCTCAGCAGCTGGAATACTTCTTGTATTCCTCTTGGGTTTTTGCTTTGGAGCTGTCTTGGGGGCTTCCTTGGGCTTGGATGCAGCTGCCCCTGACCTTATAGCATCACCCATCAGCTTGGGTGCCCTGGGTGCTGGTGCAGCACCTTCCTCTTCCTCTTCTTCTTCATCAGAATCTTTCCTCATAGATGGCTTGCCAATAACTCTGGCAGTGGTAGTTCTTGCTCTCTTCTTCTTCTTCCCTTGGCCAACATCTTCTCCTTCAGATTCCATTGTGAACTTCATGGTTTCCTCAGGTACAGCCTTCCTAGGCTTGGAGGTTGGAACTCTTCTAGCAGGTGCTTTCTTCTGCATTCCTGGTTTAGTGGCTGCAGTTGAGCCATACTCTTTCTTCAACACAACTCTCTTGGAGGTTGCCTCCTCCTCTGCCACATAATCTTCATCTTCAGAATCTGAATTTCTCTTCTTTCTCTGTCTGGTGGCAGCCTTTGGCAGATTGCTTGGAGTGCTCATGCTGCCATCATCTGATGAGCTTGAGGGACTAGTGCCCTCACTCATGTGCACAAGCTGCTCTGACTGATTTTGGCTGTCACTCTGGTCTGACATGTTGAACAGGCTGACTGTTGACTGCTGACCCTGTGAATAGTTTATAGATGAGGTAGAATAGATGAGCATCACAAAATGCAGAGATTTTTGCAAAAGAATTATTCAAAAACTTAGTTTTAGTTTCCCACAGAAAGCATTTCGGATCTACCGATTTCTAAACTCGGTGATACCGAAGCAGCATTTGGAACCTAAACTAGTGATCTCGGTCAGACCGAGTCACAGTTCGGTGGCACCGAGACTGCTAGGGTTTCACAAAGTTCAAAAATCGGTCACACCGATTAGTTACACTCGGTCAGACCGAGTTTCACTTGTGCAATGGCATAGGCCAAATCGGTGGGACCGAGTTTTTCAACTCGGTGGGTCCGAGATGGTTTCGGCGGAAACCTAACCCTAAAATTTTCGAATCAAACCTAATCTATGAGTTCTTTGACTGGATAGGAGTTTACCAATCGTGGCAAAGATCATTATGATCACAATGTGCTAGGAATCAGATTGAGGAATAGCACAAAGATCGAGTCCGTACCCTAGTTCGGCGGAGACTCGCTACGGCGGCAACGGCGGAGGTGATTTCCGTTGACGGCGACGGAGACCAGCGACTGGAGGCTGCTGGCGGCGAGAAGAAGATCCGGAGACCACGTCTGCAGAGCGAGCTATGGCGCGGGCGAAGGGGTTCGGAGAAATTTCCAAATCTTTGCCCGTGTCTATATATAGCCCGACCCTGTCGGTGTGGCCGAGTGGAACAACTCGGTCGCACCGAGATGCAAAACTGTATACAGTTATTGCAACTCGGTGTGACCGAATGGTTCAAATCTGTTGCACCGAGATCAAAAACATAGATCAACTTGATGATCTCGGTAGGACCGAAAGTGGAGTATCGGTCAGACCGAGAATCATAAAGAGGTTTTGGAAGTTTAAGTCTATGACGAATCGGGGACTCCGAGTGCTCCTCACACAGAGTGGTTCGAATTTGACTTGATCAATTTTGTGATGTAGCATGAATAGAGTTTGAGACGAGAAAAGCATAGATAGCTAGAGAGGGTTCTTAGGCATTCTTGTCCATCCACTTGGCAAAAGAACAATAAAACCAAACAATCAGAACAACAAGTGGATGTCCTCGAATGAGTAAAATATGCAACCAACATGCTCACACAATAAAATAGCAATTGAAATATGTGACAAAGCATGCACAACCAATTCTAGCATCTATCAAGCAATTGGCGATGACTAGGTCATCTATATATGAGTATATTGACTTATGAGTCAAATGAGAACATTTGATCATAGGTCATACTCATCGTTTAAGCTCAAGTGGGGTTACCACTTTTACATAAAGCATTGTTGTGTTCACATCATTAGAGTTGCTTTAGCTCAAGTCTTAGAGTAAAGCTCCCCCTAGATGTGATATCCCCCCTAAGAGGGATGAACTAACCTTGGGTTTTGTCGATGATGACTTCATGTAGATGTTGAAGATGTGGATGCTCAATGTTGATGTAGATCACTTGGAGCTATCCTTTCGAGTGAATTGCACTTTCAATACCTACATGGGTTAGTCCCACAAGGAACAAGCAAGTATATCCATAGACATAGAGTGGTGCACATGCAAGATGATGTCTATGAAAGCTTTTAGGTAACCTTGTCCCTTGACTTACCAACAAGAGGGTTTGTGACTCCTTGAACTAGTGCAAGATGTGGAAGTTGATTGCACTTGTTCTTGCCAAAATGATAAGAGTGAAGTATGTTGGCGGAGTCACGCTCAAGAACACTCTAGTTCTTCTTCTTTTGGATCCACACCATCTTGATGGGAATCCTTGGAGTTGTAGTCGTACTTGATGAAGTGGAACTTGAAGTAGTCTTGGGAATCCACTTGACTAAGGTTTTAGGAGCTTCTTCAAATGCATCTATTTCCTCTTGAAGCTTGTCCTTGCCTTTTTGCTTGTAGTCTTGTGGTGGAAGATCATCTTGAGTTTGTGTCCCCTTGAAAGAAGTTGGATCATACTTCACTTGTTGAGGAACAAACTTTGTCTTGGGGTATTGATCTTCTTCCCACTCAACTCCATTGGCATTGAACTTTCGTTCAAAACCAACACCTTGATTCTTCCGGTGCCTTCCTTGCTTGCGTACAATCTCCTCGAATTGCTTACTTCCGGCAAGGCTTTTGTACACACCCTTCTCTATGATTTCCTTCAGTATGCTATTTTCTTGCTCAAGTGTAACTTGGCTAAGAGAATCATTAGTGGAATCAAGAGAACTACTAGAAGCAACAATATTGGATTTAACATGATCATTGTTACTACTAGAAGAAGAATCTTTCTTGTTCTTGTTACTAGACTTGATTTGAGGCATGTAAGTGGATAAGAGTAAACGTTTGGCAATGTAAGAAGAACTTTTCTTGCGAAGATCATCATTGATTGCCTTTAAAAACTCATGCTCTTGCTCAAGATTGAGCTTTTCAAAGTGTAACTTCTCATGAGCCCTTAAAAGTTCTCGATGATCTTCGAAGATAGTTTCATGAGCTAACTTAAGAGTGTTTAGTTCTTTAGTTAGAGACTCAATTTTCTCCTTATCATTGTCATTCGTTTTAGCATGATTAATTGACGTTTCATCATAGGATTCATCACTAGAGTTGTCAACAAGTAAATCATCATCGCCTAACAAGTCATCTTCATCACTATTAAAATCAACATACTCAGGGTGAGTTACCTTAGGACCTTTGGCCATGAAGCATCTTCCAATTCCTTCATTTGGTGAATCAAATATGTCGTAGGAGTTGGATGACATAAGTGCTAGTCCGGCAACACCTTCATCTTGAGTATATTCGGAGTCGGAGTGATAACTTCTCTCGGAGTGATTGTCGGAGTCGGAGCCGGATACCCATTCACCAACATGAGCTTGATGTCTTCGTTTTGTGTAGCTCCTTGATGATTTTTCCTTCCTTTCTGAATCCTTGCTTCTCCGTGAGTGTCTTCGTTCATAACGATCATCTCTACTCCTTCTCTCTCGTGACGGTGATTCCTCTCTTTTGCTTCTTCTTTTTGGAGAGTCTTCTTTTCTTTTGTAGGGAGCCATACACTCATTGGAATAGTGTCCGGGTCTTCCACAATTGTAGCAGTTTCGCTCTCGACTAGAAGATCTTTTGTCATTGTAGGACCTTGACTTGGAGCTTCTATCTTTGCTTCTACTCTTGTAGAACTTGTTGAAGTTCTTCACCATTAAGCTCAATTCTTCATTGAAGTTTTGTTTCTCACTTGATGATGTGGGGGCTTCACATGAGGCTTTGTAAGCACCACTTGATTTGTTGTGAAGTTCCTCTTTGTCCTTGAGTGACATCTCGTGAGCAACAATTCTTCCAATGACTTCCGTTGGCTTGAGATTTTTGTAATTCGGCATCATTTGGATCAATGTACACACGGTATCATATTTTCCATCCAAGGCTCTTCGGATCTTCTTGATGATGAATCTGTCGGTCATCTCTTCACTCCCTAAGCCGGCAATCTCATTTGTGATGAGAGCAAGCCTAGAGTACATTTCGACGACACCTTCACCATCCTTCATTTTGAACTTGTCAAGTTGACTTTGAAGCACATCCAATTTGGATTCCTTGACGGAGTCGGTACCTTCATGCATATCAATCAAAGTATCCCAAATTTCCTTTGCATTTTCAAGACGGCTGATTTTTTTGAATTCTTCGGGGCACAATCCGTTGAAGAGAATATCACAAGCTTGAGCGTTGTATTGTAGCATCTTCAACTCATCCGCGGTAGCTTCACGGTTTGGTTCTTTCCCTTCAAAGAAGTCACCTTGCAAACCAACACACACAATAGCCCAAACGGCAGGGTTATGTCCAAGAATATGCATTTTCATTTTATGCTTCCAACTAGCAAAGTTAGTACCATCAAAGCAAGGACCTCTACGGTGATAATTTCCCTCACTAGACGCCATACTCTCCTAGGTTGTGAAACCAAGGCTATGACCACCAAAAGCTATGGGAATCAAAGCAAATGGAGACCAAAGCTCTGATACCACTTGTAGGATTGGAAGTATGTCTAGAGGGGGGTGATTAGACTACTTGACCAAATAAAAACTTAACCTTTTCCCAATTTTAGTTCTTGGCAGATTTTAGCTACTTTAGGACAAGTCAAGCAATCATCACACAATTCAAGCAAGCATGCAAAGAGTATATAGGCAGCGGAAAGTAAAGCATGCAACTTGCAAGAATGTAAAGGGAAGGGTTTGGAGAATTCAAACGCTATTGGAGACACGCATGTTTTTCCCGTGGTTCGGATAGGTGGTGCTATCCTACATCCACGTTAGTGGAGACTTCAACCCACGAAGGGTAACGGTTGCGCGAGTCCACGGAGGGCTCCACCCACGAAGGGTCCACGAAGAAGCAACCTTGTCTATCCCACCATGGCCATCGCCCACGAAGGACTTGCCTCACTAGCGGTAGATCTTCACAAAGTAGGCGATCTCCTTGCCCTTACAAACTCCTTGGTTCAACTCCACAATCTTGTCAGAGGCTCCCAAGTGACACCTAGCCAATCTAGGAGACACCACTCTCCAAGAAGTAACAAATGGTGTGTTGATGATGAACTCCTTGCTCTTGTGCTTCGAATGATAGTCTCCCCAACACTCAACTCTCTCTCACAGGATTTGGATTTTGTGGAAAGAAGATTTGAGTGGAAAGCAACTTGGGGAAGGCTAGAGATCAAGATTCATATGGTAGGAATGGAATATCTTGGTCTCAACACATGAGTAGGTGGTTCTCTCTCAGACCTTATGAGTTGGAAGTGTAGGTGTGTTCTGATGGCTCTCTCCATGAATGAAGAGGAGGTGGAGGGGTATATATAGCCTCCACACAAAATCCAACCGTTACACACAATTTACCAATCTCGGTGGGACTGAATCAACAAACTCGGTCGGACCGAAAAGGTAAACCTAGTGACCGTTAGAGATTCTCGGTGGGACTGACATGCATCTCGGTAGGACCGATGTGGTTAGGGTTTGGGCATAACGTAATCTCGGTGAGACCGATTACACAAACTCGGTGAGACCGATTTGGTAATTGGCTAACCAGAGAGTTGGTCAGGCAAAATCGGTGGGACCGATTTGCTCTTTTCGGTGAGACCGAAAAGTTACAAAAGGGAAACAGAGAGTTTGCATTGCAATCTCGGTGGGACCGATTCGCTCTTTCGGTGAGACCGAAAAGTTACGAAAGGGAAACAGAGAGGTTGCAATCCCATCTCGGTGAGACCGAGATCCCTATCGGTGAAACCGATTTGCTAGGGTTTTGGCTATGGCTTATGGCATATGAAACTCGTTGGCGCCGGATAGAAAGAATCGGTATGACCGAATTTGGCTTAGGTTTTAGGTCAAAAGTGGATATGGGAAAGTAGCTGAGGATTTTGGAGCATATCATGAAGCACATAAGGCAAAGAGCTCATTAAGCAACACCTCATCCCTCCTTGATAGTATTGGCTTTTCCTATGGACTCAATGTGATCTTGGATCACTAAAATATAAAATGAAGAGTCTTGAGCTTTTGAGCTTTAGCCAATCCTTTGTCCTTAGCATTTTGAGGGTTCCACTTTCACCATCCATGCCATGCCAATCATTGAGCTTTCCTGAAATAATTGTCTTGGAATAGCATTAGCTCAATGAGCTATATGTTGTTATGAATTACCAAAACCACCTAGGGATAGTTGCACTTTTAGTCACAAAGGAGACTACAACACACCCACACTTCTTAATCGAGCAAGTTCAGCAATTAAACAGAGCTAGCTCACCTAAACATTACTCTAACAAATTAAAGACCGGCGCTCCTAATTAAACAAAACAAAGAGTACTACTATGGCTGGTGCTCATTGATCTCCACCGCCGCCTCCATGTCCAGCTCGCGCCCGATGGTCTCCTGGGGAAGGGGCTCCATGGCATCCATTGTACCATACTCGGCAAGCATCTCGCCATCCGCGTCCGCCATCTCTTTGGAAAAGGACTCCATGAGCTGGGCGTGGGCGGACGCGATCTGGGCTTGGACGGGCTCCGTCGTTACAAGGTATGCGGCGGAGGAACGGACGGCTGCTCGAACGCTCTCGGCGATTGCCAGCTCTTCGGTTGTGGGTTGCCGATCGTTGTCAGAGAAGCTTCGTTCGATTTGTGCGGTGACCGCCAGGAGCTGGGCATGGGCAGCCTCGACATGGTCGTGTGAGGCCTCCATCAGGGCTAAGGCCGCCGCTGCGGAATGGAAAGCTGTTGTGCCGCTCTCGCCAGTTGCTATCCCCGAGGCAGATGTTGTTGCCACCACTTGAGAAGCAACAATGGCCATTTGGGCTGCCTTTGTCGCCCAGTTGCAGATTGCGGCCGCGCTCATGCACCTTGTTAGCACGCCATGGCGACTGCGGCCGCGCTCTCGTCGTAGTGGGCCACCGAAGTTGCCCTCACAACGCGGGTCCACGTGCCCATCTTTCACCGGTGATGATTGAATAGTGAAATGATATTTGGGGAGCGAGCTAGTGTGCTTGAGATGTCGACTGTGGACTGTAGCCGACGCACCTTCTCACGTAAGCCATAGGCGTAGTATGCACCGATGGTGCTCCCGGATATTTTGTGTTGCATCTCACACGGTTGGTGATAATAAACTGTGTGCGATCTACTTGATTTTTCATCTTGATTTGAATTACATAATGGGGTCACTGCGGCAATGGATGGTGTTTGAATTGCTAGACCTTTTATCTAGAGTGAACATGCAACTATATGTGTGTCGTAAAAGAATTGGAATTATTCAGGGTTCGTTTGAACATTTTATACATTAAATTGGTTTTCTAACCATTTCAGGTGCACAATTCAAAATTAAACTACATGCACATGCTCCGGTGCACCAACATGGCTTGTAAAATCATATATGTGTCCATGGGTTTATGCTTATCTCACATGCAAGAAATGGGGATGAAATTCGAACACCTCGGCACCGTGGCTCTTTGGCAAACGTCGACGTACTTGCTTTTGTAATTCTAGTAAATCCAAAATTTGTCCGAAATTCATGAAACTTGGCATGCTATCATGGAGCGGCATCAACATGCTGTGGTAAAATTTTTGTCCCATTTGGGGCATGTTTGGGTATAAGCTTCTCATAAATCAGAGCTTCTCACAACAAGTGTGATGGTTTCGGTAGGGAACGTTTCACCTTTCTGGACGAAACGATATCCGTTGCCTCTTCTTGATTTCAAATTTTTTCTTAGTGTCAACATAGAACAATAGGAGTGTTGTGCCAATTTTTGGGATTTTTCGGAGTTCGCTTGGACATTTTTATACATTAACTGAGTTTTCTATGCATTCATGTGCATAATTCAAATTTGAACTACAGGCACATGCTCTAATGCATATAAATTAGTTGAAAATTCAAATTCGTGTCCTTGGTTGCCTGCTTAGGTCCCATGTAAGAAATGGGAATGAATGGCAAACACCCTGCCATCGACACTCGGCCGCAAACATTGAGATACCTGGTTTTTAAATTCAAGTAAATCCAAAACTTGTCTGAAATTCATGAAACTTGGCATGCTATCATGGAGCGGCATCAACATGTCGTGGTAAATTTTTTGTCCCATTTGGGGTAGGTTTGGGTATATGCTTCTCACAAACCAGAGCTTCTCATAACAAGCATGATGGTTTCGGTAGGGAACGTCCCACCTTTGGGGACGAAACGCTATCCATTGCCTCTTATTGCTTCCAATTTTTTTTCTTGTGTCAAAATAGAACAACAGGAGTGTTGTGTCAATTTTTGCGATTTTTTGGGGTTCGTTTGGACATTTTTATGCATAAACAGAGTTTTCAATGCATTTATGTGCATAATTCAAATTTGAACTAAATGCACATGCTCTAGTGCATATAAATTGGTTGAAAAATCAAAACGGTGTCCTTGGGTGCAGGCTTAGGTCCCATGCAAGAAATTGGAATGAATTTCAAACACCACGACATTATTTATTGCCGGCAAAACATTGAGATGCCTGGTTTTTAAATTCTAGTAAATCCAAAACTCGTCCGAAATTTATGAAACTTGGCATGCTATCATGGAGCGGCATCAACATGCCGTGGTAAAATTTTTGTCCCATTTGGGTCAGGTTTGGGTATATGCTTCTCACAAACCAGAGCTTCTCACAACAAGCATGATGGTTTCGGTAGGGAACGTCCCACCTTTGGGGACGAAACGATATCCATTGCCTCTTATTGCTTTAATTATTTTTTTTCTCGTGTCAACATAGAACAACAGAAGTGTTGTGTCAATCTTTGTGGTTTTTCGGGGTTCGATTGGACATTTTTATGCATTAACTGAATTTTCAA
Organism: Aegilops umbellulata; assembly: GCA_032464435.1. Taxonomy (NCBI): domain Eukaryota; kingdom Viridiplantae; phylum Streptophyta; class Magnoliopsida; order Poales; family Poaceae; genus Aegilops; species Aegilops umbellulata. The sequence goes on along the minus strand of CP136054.1, from coordinate 362,818,519 downwards.
TGCATTTATGTGCATAATTCAAATTTGAACTGCATGCACATGCTCCAGTGCATATAAATTGGTTGAAAAATCAAATTTGTGTCCTTGGGTGCATGCTTAGGTCCCATGCAAGAAATGGGAATGAATTTCAAACACCAGGTCAACTTGATTGCCGCCAAAACATTGAGATACTTTATTTTTAAATTCTAGTAAATCCAAAACTCGTCTGAAATTCATGAAACTTGGCATTCTATCATGGAGTGGCATCAACGTGCCGAGGTAAATTTTTTCCCATTTGGGGCAGGTTTGGGTATATGCTTCTGACAAACTAGAGCTTTTCACAACAAGCATGATGGTTTCGGTAGGGAACGTCCCACCTTTGGGGACGAAACAATATCCATTGCCTCTTATTGCTTTCAATTTTTTTCTCCTGTCAACATAGAACAACAGGAGTGTTTTGTCAATTTTTGTGATTTTTGGAGTTTGTTTGGATATTTTTATGCATTAACTAAGTTTTCAATGCATTTATGTGCATAATTCAAATTTGAACTACATGCACATGCTCCAGTGCATATAAATTGGTTGAAAATCAAATCTGTGTCCTTGGTTGCATGCTTAGGTCCCATGCAAGAAATGGGAATGAATTTCAAACACCAGGGCACCGTTGATTTCGGCAAAATGTTGAGTACTTTATTTTTACATTCTAGTAAATCCAAAACTCGTGTGAAATTCATGAAACTTGGCATTCTATATTGGAATGGCACCCGGCATGCTGTGGTATTTTTCGTGTCCATTTTGAGAGAAGGCGCACTCGAATAATGATAGCCAACAAAGGCATTTTGAAAAAATAGCTGCCACTTTAATATCTTAAACATTTGTATAATTCAAAACGTGTGCGTTCTGTTAACCATTCACGTGACGCCACGTGTATTGGTTTTAATTGGTGTAGGAGGTGCCGTGCGGACAGCTGCTTGACCTTGACTAACGGCAGGCGTGCGAGCACCGTCAGGTGCGCAGGCTGACCGAGAGGCGTGCAAACTGTCCTCGAATGCGCAAGCTCACCGGGAAGCATGCGAGTTGTACGCTGCACAGGCTCACTGGGAAGTGAGCCCTTTGACTTCCATGGTTGCCCGCCTTGCTTGCATCCTGTCCATTAATGGCGCCCAAGCCGCAGTTTAATTCGGTTTTTAAATATAAACACTCATCGCAAACGTTTTAGATAGAACACCCGTAAGCAAACCGACAGTTTCCCCAGGAAGCCAAGAGAAAATGTGCCGAGCAGGAATTCTGTAGCTCTTGATCGCAAACGTTTTAGATAGAACACCCGTATGCAAAGTGAGAGCAGCGTAGGATTTGTGCATCCCTTCAATGCAAATGGTTATTTTGGATGACCCGTGTCCAACCACGTACAAAAAATTTGGCAAGATTTGTCAATGCTTGTAACACTGCGATTTGTCAAAATATGCAGCTAAAAGTCACTAGCACTATCTAATTTTTGCAACTAAAATTCAGTAATTAAACAAAGATTTTCTTCATAGATTAAGCAGTCGTTCTTAATTTATACAAACAGTTCAACTCGACAGCTGAACCGGCCAAACTTTTCCCCAAATGTTGCCAACCATGTACTGAAATAGCTAGTTCAAGTATATATACTAGCTAATTTTAAGTACGTTGTATAGTTCCACCACATCTATAGTCAGATGAACGGAACAAAATAGCTCCTAAATACTACTACTACTGCAGAGGGGCTTTGTACTAATTCCGACTGCCTCTCCTCTGCCGAACGCACTCAGTAAGAGTCGGAGGAGGAGGAGCTTACCGACGAGCTGGGCAACCGCAATACGGTGCATGCCGCTATTGTGGCTTCACCGGCGCTCACCTTGAACGCCCTCTGCCTCTCCAGAGAACCCCTCTCGAAGCGGTGGTTCTCCTCGTAGATCTCCTGATTCCTCGCCTCTGAGGCGACGTGTGCCGCGGCCACAGCAGCGGTAAGGCTCTTTGCGTGCTTGATGTCTACTACACAACCTTCTTCTTGTAGACATTGTTGGGCCTCCAATGTTGGAAATATGCCCTAGAGGCAATAATAAAAGCATTATTATTATATTTCCTTATTCATGATAATTGTCTTTATTCGTGCTATAATTGTGTTATCCGGAAATCGTAATACATGTGTGAATAACAGACAACAACGTGTCCCTAGTAAGCCTCTAGGTGACTAGCTCGTTGATCAATAGATAGTCATGGTTTCCTGACTATGGGCATTGGATGTCAATGATAACGAGATCACATCATTAGGAGAATGATGTGATGGACGAGGCCCAGTCCTAAACATAGCATAAGATCGCATAGTTCGTTTGCTAGAGTTTTCCAATGTCAAGTATCCTTTCCTTAGACCATGAGATCGTGTAACTCCCGGATACCGTAGGAATGCTTTGGGTGTGCCAAACGTCACAACGTAACTGGGTGACTATAAAGGTATGCTACGGGTATCTCTGAAAGTGTCTGTTGGGTTGACACGGATCGAGACTGGGATTTGTCACTCCGCTTGACGGAGAGGTATCACCGGGCCCTCTCGGTAATGCATCATCATAATGAGCTCAATGTGATCAAAGTGTTTGATCATGGGATCATGCATTACGGTACGAGAAAAGTGACTTGCCGGTAACGAGATTGAACGAGGTATTGGGATACCGACAATCGAATCTCGGGCAAGTAAAATACCAATTGACAAAGGGAATCGTATACGGGATTAATTGAATCCTCGACATCGTGGTTCATCCGATGAGATCATCGTGGAGCATGTGAGAGCCAACATGGGTATCCAGATCCCGCTGTTGGTTATTGCCCGAGAGTCGTCTCGGTCATGTCTGCATGTCTCCCGAACCCGTAGGGTCTACACACTTAAGGTTCGGTGACGCTAGGGTTTTGAAGATATGTATATGCAGTAACCCGAATGTTGTTCGGAGTCCCGGATGAGATCCCGGACGTCACGAGGAGTTTCGGAATGGTCCGAAGGTAAAGAATTATATATATAAAGTGCTGTTTTGGCCATCGGGACAAGTTTCAGGGTTATCGGTATTGTACCGGGACCACCGGAGGGTCCCGGGGGGTCCACCGGGTGGGGCCACCTGCCTCGGGGGGGCACATGGGCTCTAGGGGGTGCGCCTTGGCCTTCATGGGCCAAGGGGAACCAGCCCCTAGAGGCCCATGCGCCTAGAAGGGGGAAACCCTAAAGAGGGGGGGCGCCCCCTTGCTTGGGGGGCAAGCCCCACCCTTGGCCGCCGCCCCCCTAGGAGATTGCATCTCCTAGGGACGGAGCCCCCCCCCCTAGGGGGCTATATAAAGGGGGGAGGGGAGGGGGGCAGCGCACCCTTGCTCCTGGCGCCTCCCTCTCCCTCTCCAACACCTCCTCCTCCTCCGTAGAGCTCGGCGAAGCCCTGTCGGAGTACTGCAGCTCCACCATCACCACGCCGTCGTGCTGTTGCTGGAGTCTTCTTCCCCAACCTCTCCTTTGCCTTGCTGGATCAAGAAGAAGGAGACGTTACGCTGACCGTACGTGTGTTGAACGCGGAGGTGCCGTCCTTTCGGTGCTAGGATCTCCGGTGATTTGGATCACGTCGTGTACGACTACCTCATCCCCGTTCGTTGAACGCTTCCGCTCGCGATCTACAAAGTGGTATGTAGATGCAATCTCTCTCCCATGACTCGTTGCTAGATGAACTCATAGATGGATCTTGGTGAAACCGTAGGAAAAAATTTTGTTTTCTGCAACGTTCTCCAACAGTGGCATCATGAGCTAGGTCTATGCGTAGTTCTCTATTGCACGAGTAGAACACAATTTGTTGTGGGCGTAGATGTTGTCAACTTTCTTGCCGCTACTAGTCTTATCTTGCTTCAACGGTATTGTGGGATGAAGCGGCCCGGACCAACCTTACACGTACTCTTACGTGAGACCGGTTCCACCGACTAACATGCACTAGTTGCATAAGGTGGCTGGCGGGTGTCTGTCTCTCCCACTTTAGTTGGAGCGGATTCGATGAAAAGGGTCCTTATTAAGGGTAAATAGAAGTTGACAAATCACGTTGTGGCTTTCACGTAGGTAAGAAAACGTTCTTGCTAGAACCCTAATTCAGCCACGTAAAACTTGCAACAACAATTAGAGGACGTCTAACTTGTTTTTGCAGCAAGTGCTTTGTGATATGATATGGCCAAAGTTGTGATGAATGATGAATGATCTATATGTGATGTATGAGATGTTCATGCTATTGTAATAGGAATCACGACTTGCATGTCGATGTGTATGACAACCGGCAGGAGCCATAGGAGTTGTCTTTATTTTTTGTATGACTTGCGTGTCATTGATAAACGCCATGTAAATTACTTTACTTTATTGCTAAACGCGTTAGCCATAGTAGTAGAAGTAATAGTTGGCGAGCAACTTCATGGAGACACGATGATGGAGATCATGATGATGGAGATCATGGTGTCAAGCCGGTGACAAGATGATCATGGAGCCCCAAGATGGAGATCAAAGGAGCTATGTGATATTGGCCATATCATGTCACGTTTATTATTTGATTGCATGTGATGTTTATCATGTTTTGCATCTTGTTTACTTAGAACGACGGTAGTAAATAAGATGATCCCTCATAATAATTTCAAGAAGTGTTCCCCCTAACTGTGCACCGTTGCGACAGTTCGTTGTTTTGAAGCACCACGTGATGATCGGGTGTGATAGATTCTAACGTTCACATACAATGGGTGTAAGACAGATTTACACATCCAAACACTTAGGTTGACTTGACGAGCCTAGCATGTACAGACATGGCCTCGGAACACAGAAGACCGAAAGGTCGAGCATGAGTCGTATACAAGATACGATCAACATGAAGATGTTCACCGATGTTGACTAGTCCGTCTCACGTGATGATCGGACATGGCCTAGTTGACTCGGATCATGTAATACTTAGATGACTAGAAGAGGGATGTCTATCTAAGTGGGAGTTCATTAAATAATTTCATTAAATGAACTTTATTATCATGAACTTAGTCTAAAATATTTACAATATGTCTTGTAGATCAAATGGCCAACGTAATCCTCAACTTCAACGCGTTCCTAGAGAAAACCAAGCTGAAAGACGATGGCAGCAACTATACGGACTGGGTCCGGAACCTGAGGATCATCCTCATAGCTGCAAAGAAAGATTATGTCCTACGAGCACCACTGGGTGACGCACCTGTCCTCCCTGCAGAACAAGACGTTATGAACGCTTGGCAGTCACGCTGCGATGATTACTCCCTCGTTCAGTGCGGCATGCTTTACAGCTTAGAGCCGGGGCTCCAAAAGCGTTTTGAGAGGCATGGAGCATATGAGATGTTCGAAGAGCTGAAAATGGTTTTCCAAGCTCATGCCCGGGTCGAGAGATATGAAGTCTCCGACAAATTCTTTAGCTGTAAGATGGAGGAAAATAGCTCTGTCAGTGAACACATACTCAAGATGTCTGGGTTGCACAACCGCTTGACTCAACTGGAAGTTAATCTCCCGGATGAAGCAGTCATTGACAGAATCCTCCAGTTGCTTCCACCTAGCTACAAGAGCTTTGTGATGAACTACAATATGCAGGGGATGGTAAAGACCATTCCTGAGGTATATGCTATGCTGAAATCAGCAGAGGTAGAAATCAAGAAGGAGCATCAAGTGTTGATGGTGAATAAAACCACTAAGTTCAAGAAGGGCAAGGGTAAAAAGAACTTCAAGAAGGACGGCAAGGAAGTTGCCGCGCCCGGTAAGCAAGTTGCCGGGAAGAAGCCAAAGAATGGACCCAAGCCCGAGACTGAGTGTTTTTATTGCAAGGGAAGTGGTCACTGGAAGCGGAACTGCCCCAAATACTTAGCAGACAAGAAGGCCGGCAAAACCAAAGGTATATGTGATATACATGTAATTGATGTGTACCTTACCAGTACTCGTAATAGCTCTTGGGTATTTGATACCGGTGCAGTTGCTCACATTTGTAACTCAAAGCAGGAGCTGCGGAATAAACGGAGACTGGCGAAGGACGAGGTGACGATGCGCGTCGGGAATGGTTCCAAGGTCGATGTGATCGCCGTCGGCACGCTACCTCTATATTTACCTACGGGATTAGTTTTAAACCTCAATAATTGTTATTTAGTGCCAAGTTTGAGCATGAACATTGTATCTGGATCTCGTTTAATTCGAGATGGCTACTCATTTAAATCCGAGAATAATGGTTGTTCTATTTATATGAGAGATATGTTTTATGGTCATGCTCCGATGGTTAATGGTTTATTCTTAATGAATCTCGTACGTGATGATACACATATTCATAGTGTGAATACCAAAAGAGTTAAAGTTGATAACAATAGTCCCACATATTTGTGGCACTGCCGCCTTGGTCACATAGGTGTCAAACGCATGAAGAAGCTCCATGCAGATGGACTTTTAGAGTCTCTTGATTATGAATCATTTGACACGTGCGAACCATGCCTCATGGGTAAAATGACCAAGACTCCGTTCTCAGGAACAATGGAGCGAGCAACCAACTTATTGGAAATCATACATACCGATGTGTGCGGTCCAATGAGTGTTGAGGCTCGCGGTGGCTATCGTTATGTTCTCACCCTCACCGATGACTTGAGTAGATATGGGTATATCTACTTAATGAAACACAAGTCTGAGACCTTTGAAAAGTTCAAAGAATTTCAGAGTGAGGTTGAAAATCAACGTGATAGAAAGATCAAGTTTCTACGATCAGATCGTGGAGGAGAATACTTGAGTCACGAATTTGGCACACACTTAAGAAAATGTGGAATAGTTTCACAACTCACGCCGCCTGGAACACCTCAGCGTAATGGTGTGTCCGAACGTCGTAATCGCACTCTATTAGATATGGTGCGATCTATGATGTCTCTTACCGATTTACCGCTATATTTTTGGGGCTATGCTTTAGAGACTGCTGCATTCACTTTAAATAGGGCTCCGTCGAAATCCGTTGAGACGACACCGTATGAATTATGGTTTGGGAAGAAACCTAAGTTGTCGTTTCTAAAAGTTTGGGGATGCGATGCTTATGTCAAGAAACTTCAACCTGAAAAGCTCGAACCCAAGTCGGAAAAATGCATCTTCATAGGATACCCTAAAGAAACTATTGGGTATACCTTCTACCTCAGATCCGAAGGCAAGATCTTTGTTGCCAAGAATGGATCCTTTCTAGAGAAAGAGTTTCTCTCGAAAGAAGTAAGTGGGAGGAAAGTAGAACTTGATGAAGTGTTACCTCTTGAACCGGAAAATGGCGAAACTCAAGAAAACGTTCGTGAGGTGCCTGCATCGACTAGAGAGGAAATTAATGATGATGATCAAGATGCTTCTAATCAAGTTCCTACTGAAATTCGAAGGTCCACAAGGACACGTTCCGCACCAGAGTGGTACGGCAACCCTGTCTTGGAAATCATGTTGTTAGACAACGGTGAGCCTTCGAACTATGAGGAAGCAATGACGGGCCCGGATTCCGACAAATGGCTAGAAGCCATGAAATCCGAGATAGGATCCATGTATGAAAATGAAGTATGGACTTTGACTGACTTGCCCGTTGAACGGCGAGCCATAGAAAATAAATGGATCTTTAAGAAGAAGACAGACGCAGATGGTAATGTGACCATCTATAAAGCTCGGCTTGTCGCTAAGGGTTATCGACAAGTTCAAGGAATTGACTACGATGAGACTTTCTCACCGGTAGCGAAGCTGAAGTCCGTCCGAATCATGTTAGCAATTGCCGCATTCTACGATTATGAAATATGGCAAATGGACGTCAAAACGGCATTCCTTAATGGTTTCCTTAAGGAAGAATTGTATATGATGCAGCCGGAAGGTTTTGTCGATCCTAAGAATGCTGACAAGGTGTGCAAGCTCCAACGCTCGATTTATGGGCTGGTGCAAGCATCTCGGAGTTGGAACATTCGCTTTGATGAGATGATCAAAGCGTTTGGGTTTACGTGGACTTATGGAGAAGCCTGCGTTTACAAGAAAGTGAGTGGGAGCTCTGTAGCATTTCTTATATTATATGTAGACGACATACTTTTGATGGGAAATGATATAGAACTCTTGGACAGCATTAAGGCCTACTTGAATAAAAGTTTTTCAATGAAGGACCTTGGAGAAGCTGCTTATATATTAGGCATCAAGATCTATAGAGATAGATCAAGACGCCTCGTAGGTCTTTCACAAAGCACATACCTTGATAAGATATTGAAGAAATTCAATATGGATCAATCTAAGAAGGGGTTCTTACCTGTGTTACAAGGTGTGAAATTGAGCTCAGCTCAATGTCCGACCACGGCAGAAGATATAAAAGAGATGAGTGTCATCCCCTATGCCTCAGCCATAGGTTCTATTATGTATGCCATGCTGTGTACCAGACTTGATGTAAACCTTGCCGTAAGTTTGGTAGGAAGGTACCAAAGTAATCCCGGCAAGGAACACTGGACAGCGGTCAAGAATATCCTGAAGTACCTGAAAAGGACTAAAGAAATGTTTCTCGTTTATGGAGGTGACGAAGAGCTCGTCGTAAAGGGTTACGTCGACGCTAGCTTCGACACAGATCTGGATGACTCTAAGTCACAAACCGGATACGTGTATATTTTGAATGGTGGGACAGTAAGCTGGTGCAGTTGCAAGCAGAGCATTGTGGCGGGATCTACATGTGAAGCGGAGTACATGGCAGCCTCGGAGGCAGCACATGAAGCAATTTGGGTGAAGGAGTTCATCACCGACCTCGGAGTCATACCCAATGCGTCGGGGCCAATCAAACTCTTCTGTGACAACACTGGAGCTATTGCACTTGCCAAGGAGCCCAGGTTTCACAAGAAGACCAGGCACATCAAGCGTCGCTTCAACTCCATTCGTGAAAATGTTCAAGATGGAGACATAGAAATTTGTAAAGTGCACACGGATCTGAATGTCGCAGATCCTTTGACTAAACCTCTCCCTAAGGCAAAACATGATCAGCACCAGAACTCTATGGGTGTTCGATTCATCACAATGTAACTAGATTATTGACTCTAGTGCAAGTGGGAGACTGTTGGAAATATGCCCTAGAGGCAATAATAAAAGCATTATTATTATATTTCCTTATTCATGATAATTGTCTTTATTCGTGCTATAATTGTGTTATCCGGAAATCGTAATACATGTGTGAATAAAAGACAACAACGTGTCCCTAGTAAGCCTCTAGGTGACTAGCTCGTTGATCAATAGATAGTCATGGTTTCCTGACTATGGGCATTGGATGTCAATGATAACGAGATCACATCATTAGGAGAATGATGTGATGGACGAGACCCTGTCCTAAACATAGCATAAGATCGCATAGTTCGTTTGCTAGAGTTTTCCAATGTCAAGTATCCTTTCCTTAGACCATGAGATCGTGTAACTCCCGGATACCGTAGGAATGCTTTGGGTGTGCCAAACATCACAACGTAACTGGGTGACTATAAAGGTATGCTACGGGTATCTCTGAAAGTGTCTGTTGGGTTGACACGGATCGAGACTGGGATTTGTCACTCCGCTTGACGGAGAGGTATCACCGGGCCCTCTCGGTAATGCATCATCATAATGAGCTCAATGTGATCAAAGTGTTTGATCACGGGATCATGCATTACGGTACGAGAAAAGTGACTTGCCGGTAACGAGATTGAACGAGGTATTGGGATACCGACGATCGAATCTCGGGCAAGTAAAATACTGATTGACAAAGGGAATCGTGTACGGGATTAATTGAATCCTCGACATCGTGGTTCATCCGATGAGATCATCGTGGAGCATGTGGGAGCCAACATGGGTATCCAGATCCCGCTGTTGGTTATTGCCCGAGAGTCGTCTCGGTCATGTCTGCATGTCTCCCGAACCCGTAGGGTCTACACACTTAAGGTTCGGTGACGCTAGGGTTGTGAAGATATGTATATGCAGTAACCCGAATGTTGTTCAGAGTCCTGGATGAGATCCCGGACGTCACGAGGAGTTTCGGAATGGTCCGGAGGTAAAGAATTATATATAGAAAGTGCTGATTTGGCCATCGGGACAAGTTCCGGGGTTATCGGTATTGTACCGGGACCACGAGGGTCCCGGGGGGTCCACCGGGTGGGGCCACCTGCCTCGGGGGGCCACATGGGCTCTAGGGGGTGCGCCTTGGCCTGCATGGGCCAAGGGGAACCAGCCCCTAGAGGCCCATGCGCCTAGAAGGGGGAAACCCGAAAGAGGGGGGGCGCCCCCTTGCTTGGGGGGCAAGCCCCACCCTTGGCCGCCGCCCCCCTAGGAGATTGCATCTCCTAGGGCCGACGCCCCCCTAGGGGGCTATATAAAGGGGGGAGGGGAGGGGGGCAGCGCACCCTTGCTCCTGGCGCCTCCCTCTCCCTCTCCAACACCTCCTCCTCCTCCATAGAGCTCGGCGAAGCCCTGTCGGAGTACTGCAGCTCCACCATCACCACGCCGTCGTGCTGCTGCTGGAGTCTTCTTCCCCAACCTCTCCTTTGCCTTGCTGGATCAAGAAGAAGGAGACGTTACGCTGACCGTACGTGTGTTGAACGCGGAGGTGCCGTCCTTTCGGTGCTAGGATCTCCGGTGATTTGGATCACGTCGTGTACGACTACCTCATCCCCGTTCGTTGAACGCTTCCGCTCGCGATCTACAAAGTGGTATGTAGATGCAATCTCTCTCCCATGACTCGTTGCTAGATGAACTCATAGATGGATCTTGGTGAAACCATAGGAAATTTTTTTGTTTTCTGCAACGTTCTCCAACATCCCAGTGCAGAGGTTTGTAGGATAGTAGCAAATTTCCCTCAAGTGGATGACCTAAGATTTATCAATCCGTGTGGGAGGCATAGGATGAAGATGGTCTCTCTCAAGCAACCCTGCAACCAAATAATAAAGAGTCTCTTGTGTCCCCAACACACCCAATACAATGGTAAATTGTATAGGTGCACTAGTTCGGCGAAGAGATGGTGATACAAGTGCAATATGGATGGTAGATATAGGTTTTTGTAATCTGAAAATATAAAAACAGCAAGGTAACTAAAGATAAAAGTGAGCGTAAACGGTATTGCAATGCTAGGAAACAAGGCCTAGGGTTCATACTTTCACTAGTGCAAGTTCTCTCAACAATAATAACATAATTGGATCATATAACTATCCCTCAACATGCAACAAAGAGTCACTCCAAAGTCACTAATAGCGGAGAACAAACGAAGAGATTATGGTGGGGTACGAAACCACCTCAAAGTTATCCTTTATGATCGATCTATTCAAGAGCCCGTAGTAAAATAACACGAAGCTATTCTTTCCGTTCAATCTATCCTAGAGTTCGTACTAGAATAACACCTTAAGATACAAATCAACCAAAACCCTAATGTCACCTAGATACTCCAATGTCACCTCAAGTATCCGTGGGTATGATTATACAATATGCATCACACAATCTCAGATTCATCTATTCAAACCAACACAAAGTACTTCAAAGAGTGCCCCAAAGTTTCTACCGGAGAGTCAAGACGAAAACGTGTGCCAACCCCTATGCATAAGTTCACGAGGTCATGGAACCCGCAAGTTGATCACCAAAACATACATCAAGTAGGTCACACGAATATCCCATTGTCACCACAGATAAGCACATGCAAGACATACATCAAGTGTTCTCAAATCCTTGAAGACTCAATCCGATAAGATAACTTCAAAGGGAAAACTCAATCCATTACAAGAGAGTAGAGGGGGAGAAACATCATAAGATCCAACTATAATAGCAAAGCTCGCGATACATCAAGATCGTGCAAAATCAAGAACAAGAGAGAGAGAGAGAGAGAGAGAGAGAGAGAGAGAGAGAGATCAAACACATAGCTACTGGTACATACCCTTAGCCCCGAGGGTGAACTACTCCCTCCTTGTCATGGAGAGCGCCGGGATGATGAAGATGGCCACCGGAGAGGGATTCCCCCCCCCCTCCGGCAGGGTGCCGGAACGGGCCTAGATTGGTTTTCGGTGGCTACAGAGGCTTGCGGCGGCGGAACTCCCGATCTAGGTTATGTTCTGGGGGTTTCTGTATATATAAGAGGTTTTGGCGTTGAGAACAAGTTAGGAGGGTCTCCGGGCTGTCTACGAGGTAGGGAGGCGAGCCCAGGGGGGTGGTCACGCCCCCCACCCTCGTGGGCAGCCCGAAACTCTTCTGGCCCAACTCTTTGACTCCATGGCCTTCTTCTGGTCCAAAAATAAGTTCCGGGAAGTTTCAGGTCAATTGGACTCTGTTTGGTTTTCCTTTTCTACGATACTCAAAAACAAGGAAAAAACAAAAACTGGCACTGGGCTCTAGGTTAATAGGTTAGTCCCAAAAATCTTATAAAATAGCATATAAAACATCCTAGATGGATAATATAATAGCATGGAACAATCAAAAATTATTGATACGTTGGAGATGTATCAAGCATCCCCAAGCTTAATTCATGCTCGTCCTCGAGTAGGTAAATGATAAAAACAAATTTTTTGATGTGGAATGCTACCTAACATATTTATCAATGTAATCTTTCTATTGTGGCAAGAATATTCGGATCCATAATATTCAAGACAAAAGTTTAATATTGACATGAAAACAATAATACTTCAAGCATACTAACAAAGCAATCATGTCTTCTCAAAATAGCATGGCCAAAGAAAGCTTATCCCTACAAAATCATATAGTTTGGCTATGCTTCATTTTCGTCACACAAAAATGCTCTCATCATGCACAACCCCGATGACAAGCCAAGCAATTGTTTCATACTTTAGTAATCTCAAACTTTTTTCAACTTTCACGGAATACATCGTGAGCCATGGACATAGCACTATGTGTGGAATAGAATATAATGATGGGGGTTGTGAGGAGAAGACAAAAAAATAAATTATCACATTGACGCGGCTAATCAACGGGCTAGGGAGATGCCCATCAATTGATGTCAATGCGAGGAGTAGGGACTGCCATGCAACGGATGCACTGGAGCTATACATGTATGAAAGCTCAACAAAAGAAACTAAGTGGGTGTGCATCCAACTTGCTTACTCACGAAGACCTAGGGCATTTGAGGAAGCCCATCGTTGGAATATACAAGCCAAGTTCTATAATGAAAAATTCCCACTAGTATATGAAAGTGACAATATAAGAGACTCTCTATCATGAAGATCATGGTGCTACTTTGAAGCACAAGTGTGGAAAAAGGATAGTAGCATTGTCCCTTTTATTTCTCCTTTTTATTTTTTTATTTGGCCTCTTTTTTTTAATTGGCCTTTCTTTTTTTTCTTTTTTTATTTGGCCTTTCTTTTTTTTTGGCCTTTCTCTTTTTTTTGGGACAATGCTCTATTAATGATGATCATCACACTTCTGTTCATTTACAACTCAAATATTACAACTCGATACTAGAACAAAGTATGACTCTATATGAATGCCTCCGGCGGTGTGCCGGGATGGGCAATGACTCATGAGTGACATGTATGAAAGAATTATGAACGGTGGCTTTGCCACAAATACGATGTCAACTACATGATCATGCAAGGCAATATGACAATGATGATGTGTGTCATAATAAACGGAACGGTGGAAAGTTGCATGACAATATATCTCGGAAGGTAGGTATGGTGGCTGTTTTGAGGAAGATATAAGGAGGTTTATGTGTGATAGAGCGTATCATATCACGGGGTTTGGATGCACCGGCGAAGTTTGCACCAACTCTCAAGGTGAGAAAGGGCAATGCACAGTACCAAAGAGGCTAGCAATGATGGAAGGGTGAGAGTGCGTATAATCCATGGACTCAACATTAGTCGTAAAGAACTCACATACTTATTGCAAAAATCTATAAGTCATCAAAAACCAAGCACTACACTTATGCTCCTAGGGGGATGGATTGGTAGGAAAAGACCATCACTCGTCCCCTACCGCCACTCATAAGGAAGGCAATCAAAGAACACCTCATGCTTCAAATTTGTCACACAATGGTTACCATACGTGCATGCTACGGGACTTGCAAACCTCAACACAAGTATTTCTCAATTTCACAACTACTCAACCAGCATGACTCTAATATTACCATCTTCATATCTCAAAACAATCTTCAAGTATAAAACTTCTCATAGTATTCAATGCACTCTATATGGAAGTTTTTATTATACCCATCTTGGATGCCTATCATATTACGACTAATTTCATAAACAAAGCAAATTACCATGCTGTTCTAAAGACTCTCAAAATAATATAAGTGAAGCATGAGAGTTCATCTATTTCTTCAAAATAAAACTACCTACGTGCTCTAAAAGGATATAAGTGAAGCACTAGAGCAAATGACAAACTACTCCGAAAGATATAAGTGAAGATCAATGAGTAGTTGAATAATTATGCAACTAAGGGAAGACTCTCTAACATTTAAGAATTTCAGATCTTGGTATTTTATGCAAACAGCAAGCAAAAAAATAAAATAAAATGATGCTCCAAGCAAAACACATATTATGTGGTGAATAAAAATATAGCTCCAAGTAAAGTTATCGATGAACGAAGACAAAAGAGGGGACGCCATCCAGGGCATCCCCAAGCTTAGGCTCTTGGTTTTCCTTGAATATTACCTTGGGGTGCCTTGCGCATCCCCAAGCTTAGGCTCTTGCCACTCCTTATTCCATAGTCCATCGAATCTTTACCCAAAGCTTGAAAACTTCACAACAGAAAACTCGTAAGCTCCATTAGTATAAGAAAATAAATCACCACTTAGGTACTGTTCTGAACTCATTATAAATTCATATTGGTGTAATATCTACTGTATTACAACTTCTCTATGGTTCATACCCTCCGATACTACTCATAGATTCATCAAAATAAGCAAACAACACATAGAAAACAGAATCTGTCAGAAACAGAACAGTCTGTAGTAATCTGTATCAAACGTATACTTCTGGAACTCCAAAAATTCTGAAAAATTTGGTGGACCTGATTAATTTGTCTATTAATCATCTTGAAAAAGAATCAACCTAAAAGCACTCTCCAGTAAAAAAAATGGCAGCTAATCTCGTGAGCGCTAAAGTTTCTGTTTTTTACAGCATGATCATAAAGACTTCACCCAAGTCTTCCCAAAGGTTCTACTTGGCACAAACACTAATTAAAACATAAAACCACATCTAACCAGAGGCTAGATAGATTATTTATTACTAAAAAGTAGCAAAAAGCAAAGAACAAAAATAATATTAGGTTGCCTCCCAACAAGCGCTAACGTTTAACGCCCCTAGCTAGGCATGATGATTTCAATGATGGTCACATAAAAGATAAGAATTGAAACATAAAGAGAGCATCATGAAGAATATGACTAGCACATTTAAGTCTAACCCACTTCCTATTCATAGGTATTTTGTGAGCAAACAACTTATGGGAACAATAATCAACTAGCATAGGAAGGGAAAACAAGCATAACTTCAAAACTTTAAGCACATAGAGAGGAAACTTGATATTATTGCAATTCCTACAAGCATATGTTCCTCCCTCATAATAATTTTCAGTAGCATCATGAATGAATTCAACAATATAACCATCACATAAAGCATTCTTTTCATGATCTACAAGCATAGAAAACTTACTACTCTCCACATAAGCAAATTTCTTCTCATTTGGAATAGTGGGAGTATCATAAGAAACTCGAATACTATAAATTGTTTCCATACTAAAAGAGTAATGTTCAGAAAAAGAGTAATCATAATCATGACAAGTTTTATAAATATAATCATCACTACTTTTTATAGCATAAGTGTCATCACAATAATCATCATAAGTAGAAACTTTGTTCTCATCATAATCGATTGAAACCTCTTCCAAGATAGTGGAATCACCACTAAATAAAGTCATGACCTCTCCAAATCCACTTTCATATTTATCACAATAATATTCAACATCCTCCAAAATAGTGGGATCATTACTTCCTAAAGTTGACACTCTTCCAAACCCACTTTCATCAATATAATCATCATAAGTAGGATGCATGGTATCATCATAATAAATTTGCTCATCAAAACTTGGGAGGATAAAAATATCATCTTCATTAGACATAGCATCCCCAAGCTTGGGACAAACCTTAATTGCAGAAAATAAATTCTCAAACATGTCATTCTCATCAAACATAGCATCCCCAAGCTTGGGCCTTTTCATATCATAAGCATAATCACTCTCATCATTAATAGTATGGATAGCACCAATAGTATAGCAATTATCATCATCACAATGAGTAATAGGAGCAACATCATTTGGGAGGGATACCGCACCTTTGCTTCTCCGTCTTTTCTTTTTCTTCTTCACATCATGTGTGGGTTTAATCCTCTTTTTGGAGCTCCTTATTAATGAGATTGGTTGAATAGAAGGCTCCTCCTCGTTACTTGATTCATCATAAGAAATAATAGGAAGATATTGGGAAGTCTCTTCCCTTTCATTAGTATTCTCTTCATCTTCTATTTGTTTTCTTGTCTTTATGTAATTGGCACTATAAGGATTTTCAATGCAATTCACCGCACAGTACATAAAAATTTCTTCTAGATCAAAATCAAGAAATCTATCAAGATTAAATTTTGGAATACGCTCAGTTATACGTTTCATTTCCTCATACCCCAAAAGAAGACTAAGCTCTTTATGATGATCAAGGGTAATCAAGTTATCACAATTTTTGTACATGATTTCATCATGAAAAAAATAGCATTGGAGCTTTAAATGACCATGTTCATTTCAAAGTTCACAAGGATGGCGATAAATATTGAATCTTACAGCACAATCATCTAGCCTTTTTTGCAACCATTTAGTTTCCAAATACTTATGCCTCTTGCAAAATCTATCTTCCCTATTTGGTGTGTCCTTGCAAGCTCTATGTATTCCACAAAAGTTGACATGCTTATAAGAGACATTTTCATCATGACTAGTGCAATCGTCATTAGTACTATGGATATTCAAAGAATTCATACTAACAACATTGCAATCGTGCTCATCATTCAAAGATTTAGTGCCAAACATTCTAATGCATTCTTCTTCTAACACTTTGGCACAATTATCGGAATCCTTATTTTCATGAAAGACATTAAAAAGATGAAGCATATGAGGCAACCTTAATTCCATTTTTTGTAGTTTTCTTTCATAAACTAAACTAGTGATAAAACAAGAAACTAAAAGATTCAACAAGATATACCTTCAAGCACTCACCTCCCAGGCAGCGGTGCTAGAAACTGCTTGATGTCTACTACACAACCTTCTTCTTGTAGACGTTGTTGGGCCTCCAAGTGCAGAGGTTTGTAGGACAGTAGCAAATTTCCCTCAAGTGGATGACCTAAGGTTTATCAATCCGTGGGAGGCGTAGGATGAAGATGGTCTCTCTCAAGCAACCCTGCAACCAAATAACAAATAGTCTCTTATGTCCCCAACACACCCAATACAATGGTAAATTGTATAGGTGCACTAGTTCGGCGAAGAGATGGTGATACAAGTGCAATATGGATGGTAGATATAGGTTTTTGTAATCTGAAAATAAAAAAACAGCAAGGTAACTAAAGATAAAAGTGAGTGTAAACGGTATTGCAATGCTAGGAGATAAGGCCTAGGGTTCTCAAATCCTTGAAGACTCAATCCGATAAGATAACTTCAAAGGGAAAACTCAATCCATTACAAGAGAGTAGAGGGGGAGAATCATCATAAGATCCAACTATAATAGCAAAGCTCGCGATACATCAAGATCGTGCCAAATCAAGAACACGAGAGAGAGGGAGAAAGAGAGAGAGAGAGAGAGAGAGAGAGAGAGAGAGAGAGAGAGAGAGAGAGAGAGAGAG
The DNA here is from genome assembly GCA_032464435.1 of Aegilops umbellulata. Lineage (NCBI taxonomy): Eukaryota > Viridiplantae > Streptophyta > Magnoliopsida > Poales > Poaceae > Aegilops > Aegilops umbellulata. The sequence goes on along the minus strand of CP136054.1, from coordinate 362,800,675 downwards.
AGATCAAACACATAGCTACTGGTACATACCCTCAGCCCCGAGGGTGAACTACTCCATCCTTGTCATGGAGAGCGCCGGGATGATGAAGATGGCCACCGGAGAGGGAGTCCCCCCCTCGGGCAGGGTGCCGACACGGGTCTAGATTGGTTTTCGGTGGCTACAGAGGCTTGCGGCAGCAGAACTCCCAATCTAGGTTATGTTCTTGGGGTTTGTGTATATATAAGAGGTTTTGGCGTCGAGAACAAGTCAGGGGGGTCTCCGGGCTGTCCACGAGGTAGGGAGGCGCGCCCAGGGGTGGGCGCGCCCCCCACCCTCGTGGTCAGCCGTGACTCTTCTGGCCCAACTCTTTTACTCCATGGCCTTCTTCTGGTCCAAAACTAAGTTTCGTGAAGTTTCAAGTCAATTGGACTCCGTTTGATTTTCCTTTTCTGCGATACTCAAAAATAAGGAAAAAGCAAAAACTGGCACTGGGCTCTAGGTTAATAGGTTAGTCCCAAAAATCATATAAAATAGCATATAAATGCATATAAAACATCCTAGATGGATAATATAATAACATGGAACAATAAAAAATTATAGATACGTTGGAGACGTATCAGTGCTCGATGAGGCGCTCCTCCTCCTCCTCCCGCAGGAACTCGGTGTTGCGCGCAAGGTCGCTGACGCACGTGCGGGCATCCACCTCCGCCTCTTGCCTTCGGGCGGCAGTGGCAGAGCGGGTGATGACCCCGGCGGTCGATGGTGGGCTGGCGGCCACGACGGCCGACGACGGGGTGGCGGCCACGACCACCACCTCCGCCTTCGGGCCACTGTGGTGGAGCGGGTGATGTCCACAGTGGCCGGCAGTGGGGTGGCGGCCACCTCCCTCCTTCAGGCCGCGACGGCGGAGCGGGCGATGGCCCTGGATTTTGACGGTGGTGTGGCGGCATCGGCGGCCGGCAACAGCTGCCGACGGGCAACGGCGGTGGAGAGTGTGGTGGGTGTTCCGCGCACACCCAACATGGATGCCACGCGCACTACACTACGCCAGGGACGACTGCGCCGCCTCCGCGGTGTAGCCTCCCAGCTGGAGTTGTCCTCTGATGACGGCTGAGTGGCTGAGCGATGACGACAGACCGGTGCCATTGGCGACTATGGGAGAAGCAGACGAGATAAGCTACAGGGAAGGAGGGGAAATGCGACGCAGGACTCGCCGGCCATGAGGGTTTTTATAGCAGGCCGGTAAGCATTGGGATTTTGGGGGATTTCACTGAGTCGGGCGGGAAGCTTGTGCGGGAACCTGCGAGGTTGCACGGGAAGGGGCTCACCGACGATTCATTGGCGCCACCGTTTGGCCAAAAGAACGCCCCCGCGCGCTGCGCAAGCTTGCGCTGTAAGCCGTCTACGGCAGCGGGGTGACAAGACGTGCGAGAGGAGGACGAAAGGCCACGTACACATACGGTTAATAAAAAAATGTTTGCAATTTAATTACCTACTATACCACCGTCCTGGTTTATAAGTATGATTTAACTAATAAAATACGAATGCATGCCTCTAAAGATTATATAGTTGGATTTGTATTTGAACATAGTTTCCAATTATGTAATTTTTATAACATGCATTAACATTCTGTTGTTTAAATTTGAGGGCAAAGTATGGCACAGAATATAAAGGAGACTATAGACTAGATGGTGGTGGTAGCACACGGCCGCTCTCTACACAGCGACGCAACTGTCGGCCAGCTTGTAGGCGACCATTTCCTGCGTGTTCAACTTCTCTATGCATGTGGTTGCTTGCGGTTCAGGCGGCCGCGGCGCGCGCTCTGCTCTCGCGTCCCTCCGGGTGCTCCGCCGTTGTCCCTCCATGCGCGTTGCCAGTGTTTGGGGCCGGCGCACGATCACGCACGTTCGTGTGCATGCGTTTGCGCTGGGTGCGGCGCGACGATGCAGTTACCCGCTGCAAAAACTGCCATGCGAACGCGCTGAGAATCCACGCCGCCCGGCCCCCTTTTATTCCTGCGGCCATTTACCTTCATCTCTCATCTTACACGACACAATAAGCACACCCATGAGGACACATACAGAGAGGACATCCAGCGGTTCCAATGGCGCTCCCCGTGGCTCCAATGGCGCTCCCAGCGGCCGACGATGACAACGGCTTGCAGTTCACCACGCAACACGTCATGGACACCCACGTGAGGGGAAAGACTCTCTTGGTGGTGTACACGAACGATCCAGTCTCGGTGGAGAGCTCCATCCAAACTATGGAGCATTTCCTTGCCGAGGACAAGTACCAAGTGGTCGGCTTCGACCTCGAGTACACCATGGGTCGTGTCGGGCACGATCAGAAGGTTGTCGTCACCCAGTTGTGCGTGCGACATGACGTCCTCGTCTACCACTACCACCTGGCCACAACGCCTTGCGAGCGTTTCTCCAGGTTTATCAACAGCTCCGACTATAGTTTTGTTGCGGTGGACACCACCAACAATCTAAAAGCGCTCAAGGTTTCGGCTTGAATTGCCCGAATCTTGTCAACATCCAGTGACAAAAACAAACTGAACTCCCTGGTTGACCTCACCTCGGCCATCATCGACCCCTAGTGCACGAAGATGAAGGAAGAGAGCAATAAGGACAAGAATGACTGGCACAGTGTGTGGCATGAGAGACTGGATGAAAAACATGTCAAGTACGCGGCCATGGACGCGTACACAAGCTCCGAGATGTACAGGAGGATGGTTGACATGAGGAACTGTCTTCTTCCTGACCCAGACGAGGGATCGAGCCACATAGCAGTGGCGGGAGCGTCACAAGAAGTAGATGACTAGACGATCGTTTCTCCTACTTTAGAATGCATGCAATTGTTTATTGAGGTGTGTGCGAATGATCTGTATAGTGACTTATGTAATTGGATGTTTATTTCAGTTACATATATATATATATACATGTTATTCTACTGTAGACAGAGCAATTCACATGGCTTATTAGCAGCAATCATTTGTGTTATTATTGGTCTTCGCACACATTTCTGATTACGGACCTGTTTTCCGCGTATCACACACATCTTGTTCAGTTGAACCATTTCCATTGTGTTGCCTAATCACACACAGTTCATCCCGGTGAACCGTATGCTATATACCGCACACGCCTTCATCTGGCTGCCCGTTTCTTTTATTCCTCCTCATCCCAAACAGTTAATTGAGCTCAACTATATGCCCTGCATCACACACGCAACTAAATTCTGAACCGTGTTTGATGCATCCGTTATCACAAACGTTTTGCACCTTTTTTGATGGTTTTTTACACCACCGTTTGTGATTATGGCATCGAACACAGTTTCGTCGAAGGGTCTCTGATCGTAGTGTCGGGTGTGGGCCATCCTGTAGTAGTGCAAGTGTACTTTATATTGCTCCATTATGGCTGAAAATTTTCCAGGACCTTCTCCTACCCATATACCCTATCTCCACAAGATTTGGGCTCATTTCATTTAGCCATTTTCCCTTAGGAATTTTCCTAAGATTCTATCCAGAGAGGTGCTGTATGAAGGAAGTACCATTTTGGCTTGGCCAAATGGCATGAAAATTTTATGGCACTCTCATATGGCCTAAAAATCATTCCATGCCCATTTTCAGTTCAATCCATCACTCTATGTGAGTGCTTCTTCCTTTTTTTTCTGGACCAGGTTTGGCAGTTACAAAGCAACTATGCTAAACACTTGTCCAAATGGTCTCCTAATTAATAGGATTTTAGTCCTTCCTATCCTAAACCTCCCTGACATCTTGTTTGCATCTTAACCTCACTAAGTTGATCACAGTTTCACGCTCTAGTTTGCAACAACAAACTTCAGAGCTTAAGTACGACCCCACCACTGTGTATTTAACCGAGATACCACCTCAGTTGCAACCCACCCTGGAGGGACTCCACCCCAAACATTGTTTGGCCGACCTTGTGGCACTGTGTGCACTAGTGCATGCGGTGATCACGGGCTTTGGCATGCCATGCGCGCGCTCTGCTGTCGTTGGCCGCGTCCAAGACATCTTCTAGCTTGGGCCCCTCCCCCTCTTGTCGTCTTCGCGTGCGTGAGAGTGTCTAGGAGCTTCACCTCATTGTCGCCCTCCCCCTGGACCCCTCTACCCCTCTGTCCGCTTCCTTGTCGACGCTCGCCGCCGCGTGCCCACGGGAACACTGTGCCGACAGGCCATTTATAGCGCTCAACCGCTTCTCCCCCGTGCTCCCTTGGCTCCTTCTGCCCCATGAGCTTCTCCATGTGCCTCCATCGTCACCTACCTCCGAGCTCGAGCACGTGCACACGCGTCCACGGCGACGCCAGCGCGGCAGCTCCTCCCCCCGCCTATATAAGCCCACCCCAAGGTGCCCCGACCTCACCAAGTTGTTCCCCACATCCCCAGCAGCCGCCCGGACCACTTCTTTGAGCTCCAGTGCCTCTCCTCGCCTTGGTTTCCCGCCATGGCCGCCGCGGTGATCCACTCAAATTTGAGAGAGCCATCGCCTCTCCCTTCTTCTCTTCACCACCACAAGTTTTCCCGTGCTCCGGTGAGTCTCCCTACCCATCCCCTCATTGTCGGAGCCCTCGAGGCCGCGTTTCCTCATATCCGCCGCCATCGCCCGTACCCGCTGCCATCGCATGGTGCCATGGCCACACCCCTCCCAGACGTCTACTGCTGCCCCAGGCGGGAGCAGCTCCGCACTCGCCGGTGCCCACAGCTCGGCCGGAGGTGGTCGGGAATAGCGGGGCCAGCCCGGCGCCCCTCCCTCTATTCTGGCCCGCATCGGGGCAAGAAGAGGAGGAGCGCGGAAGAAAGAGAAAGAGGAGTGGGACCCGTTTGTCAGCCACACACGCGTACGCCCCGCCCTGCCGCGTCAGTGTAAGTGGAAACGTAATCCTCCAAAGTGCGCTTTTGTTTCTCTGAAAGCGTATTTTCTAAAAGCCATTTTCTGTTTTAACCCAGTCGGCCAAAACTTCTATTTTGTGTTCACCCGATAGCACAGAAAAAGAATAAGTTTTTCTATTTGTGTCTAACGAAAGAACGGTCATAACTTCGCAACCGCAACTCCGCTTGAGGTGATTCCAAAGCCCGGTTCTTCGTATCTTCGAGCCCATCATGTTGGTACCATTTTCATAATGTGTTCACATAGTTAAAATGACCATGTTGAACACCCACTTACATCCTACAGGTTTGCACCCATAAGGACGGTCAGTGATCTCCCAGGTTCCGTTAGCTAAGATGGAATCCATCTCGCTACGAACAGCTTCCTTCCAGTAGTCAGCATCAAGAGATGCATAGGCTTCTGAAATAGTCCTGGGTGTGTCATCCACAAGGTATACAATGGAATCATCACCGAAGGACTTTGCGGTCCTCTGTCTCTTACTCCTCATAGGAGTTCCATTATCATCCTCAATAGGATTCTCAATGTGTTCCATCGCAATGGTGGGTTCAGGAATTACAGCGAATTCCTCACTAGATGGAGTAGGTATCTCCTGGTTTGATGAACTCAACATATCCTTCATAGGAAATATGTCCTCAAAGAAAGTCGCATCATTCGATTCCATAATCGTACCAACATGCATGCCGGATACCTCAGATTTTATTATCAAAGATCTATAGCCAACGCTATGAAAAGCATAGCCCAGAAGAACACAATCCACGGTTTTTGGTCCAAGCTTGCGCTTCTTGGGAATTGGTATATTAACTTTCGCCAAACAACCCCAAATACATAGGTAAGAGAGTTTCAATATTTTCCTTTCCCATTCCTCAAATGGATTCATGGTCTTATGCTTTGTGGGAAATCGGTTTAGGGCATGACACGCAGTCATTAGCGCCTCCCCCCACCATTCCTTGGAAAGAGCCGATGTGTCTAACATGGTGTTAACCATATCAGTTAGAGTTCGGTTCTTTCTTTCGGCTACCCCATTTGACTGAGGCGAGTAGGGAGGCGTCCTCTCATGAATTATACCATGTTCCGCACAAAACAGATCAAATTCATTGGAAAATACTCTGCACCACGATCGGACCTAAGCCATTTAATTTTTCGATCAAGTTGGTTCTCTGCCTCAGCTTTATAGTTTTTGAAGAAAGTTAAAGCCTCGTCTTTTGATTTCAGAAGATACACATAACAATATCTAGTGGAGTCATCAATCAATGTCATGAAGTATTTCTTTCCACCTTTTTTCAACACGCCATCTGAGGGAGTCCTGGATTAGGGGGTGTTCGGATGGCTGGACTATACCTTCAGCCGGACTCCTAGACTATGAAGATACAAGATTGAAGACTTTGTCCCGTGTCCGGAAGGGACTTTCCTTGGCGTAGAAGGCAAGCTTGGCGATGCGGATATTTAGATCTCCTACCATTGTAACCGACTTTGTGTAACCTAACCCTTTCCGGTGTCTATATAAACCGGAGGGCTTTAGTCCGTAGGACAACATACAACAATCATACCATAGGCTAGCTTCTAGGGTTTAGCCTCCTTGATCTTGTGGTAGATCTACTCTTGTACTACCCATATCATCAATATTAATCAAGCAGGACGTAGGGTTTTACCTCCATCAAGAGGGCCCGAACCTGGGTAAAACTTCGTGTCCCTTGTCTCCTGTTACCATCCGCCTAGACGCATAGTTCGGGACCCCCTACCCGAGATCCGCCAGTTTTGACACCGACACCATCCATCTCACAAAGATCAGAATGTATAAGCTCTAGTGGCGCCAAGTCTCTTGCCTTTGCAGTCTTATGGGACTTGCGAGGTTGTTTAGCTTGCACACATATTTGGCACTTAGAGCCTTTGACAGTAGAGATTTTCAGAATTAAATTCATATTGGCTAAGCCGCGTCATGCAACCAAAGTTAATGTGACAAAGTCGTGAATGCCAAATATCAGACTCATTATTGTGGCAAACATTATTAATAACTTTAGTGCAAATATATGACAAAGACAGGCGGAACAAGCCTCCGCTCTCATAGCCTTTTCCAACAAATTGTCCATACTTAGAAATTACAACTTTATTGGATTCGAAAACCAACTTAAAACCATCTCGACATAAACGGGAACTGCTAACGAGATTTTTATTGATGGACAGCACATGATGAACGTTCTTCAGACACACAGTCTTCCCCGAAGTAAACTTCAGATCGACCGTACCAACACCTCGAACGATGGCATGTGACCCGTTCCCCATCAGCACAGGAGAAGTCCCTGTGGCCTGGTAAGAAGAAAACATAGAGGCGTCAGCACAAACATGTACATTGGCACCGGTGTCAATTAACCAATCAGTGGATTGAAATACTGAAAGGATGGCAGGAAAAATATCCTACCCTGATTCCTTCATATCAGTACCACCGATGACAACATTTGCGGACTTGCCGCTCTTCTCATGTTCGCGCTCCTCAAAGCGGTTAGGACACTTCGGAGCCCAGTGATTAGGATCACCGCAGACATGGCAAAGTCCCTTCCCCTTCTTATGAGAATTCTTCTTGAAGTTGGTAGAATGTGATGGCTTGTTCTTTGTATCAAACTTGCCTTTGCCCTGAGTTTTGTTCTTGTTGTTTTTGAACTTGTTGGGCTGGAAGTTCTTCTTCTGTACCATGTGGGCACTAGAAGCTCCCTCAGCAACTCGAGCACGTGTGTCCTTTGCTCTCGCCTTCTCTTCAACATCAAGAGTACCAATGAGATCCGCAACGGAAAACTCCTGTCTCTTGTGTTTTAGGGAAGTAGCAAAACTATTCCACGAAGGTGGAAGCTTGGCAATGATGCCTCCGGCAACACACACTTGAAGTACTCAAGTTCTTTTGCGAGCGACTTTACCTCATGAGCATGCTGTACAACAGAGCGCTCATCAGTCATCTTGTAGTCATAAAATTGCTCCATAACGTACAACTCGTTGTCGGCGTCTGAGGCACCAAACTTGGCCTCGAGCGCAGCCCACATGTCCTTGCCGTTTTTAAACGACATATACGAATCCACAATGGAATCATCCAGAACACTCAGAAGAGCGCCTTTAAAGAGAGTATCGATCTTCTCAAAAGCTTCTAGTTGTGCTGGATTAAGATCGCCCTCAGGCTTGCCCTTGGTGGTGTCATAGAATCCCATGGTCTGAAACCAGAAGACTGCTCTCGTGTGCCACCTCTTATATTGCGCCCCCTTAAAGGCAGGCGACTTCAGATGCGCAGCAAAACCGCTCGGAGTAAATTGCCTATAATCAGGTTTTTGGATTGTTGGAAATATGAGCAAATTACTATGAGATTTAATCCAAATAAATAGAAGATAAATCATGACTACAGTAGCAGAGATAGAACTAATCATGCGAACTAGCATAGCAGATGAACAGATCACATCTAGGGCACATACTAGAAACATGAATTCTACCACGATCTCGAACAGGAAGGATAGAATCGCATACGGTGCAGCGGGAGCAGCACCGCCGGCGTTGATGTTGTCGCCCATGTCGTCGAGGATGAGGTTGCCGAGGTCGGGGAAGAAGTCGTCGTTCGCGAAGTCGTCGCTGCCAGCAGTTGCGCGAGTGCGCTCCCCAAAAACCTGATCACCCCTCTCCCGTACAGGATCACGAGAGGCGGGGTTCCGGAGGCCTGCTGGCCCTTCTCCCGGTGCACGCCGAAAGGAGGGATGGAGAAGACTTGCTTGGCGGCGCAATGATCTGGAACAGTGGTGAGAAACCATACGAAGCGGCAGCGGCTAGGGTAGACGTCTCCCTGAATATATAGTGCGGGTCGGGTAGGTCGTGGGAGTAAACCCCACGTCCGAGTCGTCACGATCTAAAATAATCGGAAATGGTTCAGTAATTAACGTGTCCGTTAATCATTAATTAATGACTCATTAATTTTTTCCCGAGCAGCAAAAATATAGACAACGTGCATAGCTCTGTCCTCGGCTCAGCTCAATCCCGCAACCCGTGGCGCGGCGCGGCGCGTCGTGACGAGGGGAGGCGTGGCGAGGAGGAGGAGCGCGCGTGTAGGTCTCCTTTTCTCATACTCATACAAGTGGTAGAAGAGCTCATCTTGTGGTGCAACTTTCTGTCAACTTATTAGGTGGGACTAAACTTTAGCCTCACATACTCCACTCACATGGGGCAAGAGAATTTTAGAATTTTAGTTGGGCTTTGGGCCAAAAGCCCACTAGCAAATTCCAACAATAGCCCCCTACTCAGTCGCAAAAAAAAACAATAGCCCCCTACTAATATTTATGTAAAATGTCATTGATGGTATCGTTGCATGATAAATAACGGTGATAAGAAATTCACTAGAACGCTTGACCGATCGAAGTCTACAAACAAAGAACAGTAGCTACTACTGTTCACCCAATTGTTCTTGTTTAATTTATCCGATCCTGGCTATAGTCTCGGCAGCATAGTAGACCAACTAATGGGATATGATTTATCAAGCGACCTTGCATGTTCCGGTCATGCCGGTTTAAATTTATGATGTGTTAAATGCTCAATTAATTCGAAGTGATGCATCATGACTCTGACTTAATATCTTTTGTAATACTACTGTATACTATCACTGATCGATGTGGATCAACAGCTCCCTCTTCTCTCAGGGTTTTCAGATCTGACACGGGTGGTATTAGCAAGCTAAGCTGACAACAGTGGCAGTGGCATGCATATGGACAGCGTCATCACTGATCGCCAAGTCAAAAGTGGAAAATCTCTATGCAAGCTAAGAATATTCTTGCAAACGTATAATATGTGGGGCAGACATGAGTTTTTGATGGAGTATTGCACACTCTTTGATCGACCAATGGGCATTGCAAGACTAAAGTGTCACGCTCACATGCCAAATGGCCCTATTTAACTCATAATGAATTAAAATTTACTTCACCAGATTTACTTTGATTTTTTGCATGGACTTCTTGCTACCTCTTCTTGTAAGAGCGAGCATTTTCTTTCCTCTCTCCATAATACTTTCACGGTAAAAAGGAAATAGTATCTCAGTAGCAACAAACAGGTGTAAATTAGTACTCCCTCTGTAAAAAAATCTTTAGTGATCTAATCGCTTTTATATTTGTTTACAGAGGAAGTACTACAAAATACCATGGTAAGTAATTTTCTCGTCAAGAATGAGAATATGAATATCATCAACTGTGGCTAGCCAACATTTTTTATGTCCAAACCAGAGGAAATTAGCAAGAGAGAGGACTCTGGTTCTCCAAGACTCCAACAAAGGTATCACATGCATGTCTAATCTTGTGAAGCATCAAATGATGGTAAGTACAAAAGCTCAACGGTCAGCATCTGCTGCATCCATATGATGAGCTTCCTTTTCCAACAGTAAACAACTGTTAAGGCTGCATAAGAGGCCTCATCTCCTCTACCTTGCAGTTGCAGAAGAGAAGCAAGGGTCAAGCAAGACACACAAGGAGGAAGTGTGTACTGGTAGTTGGGGCCTTTGTTGGTGTTGCTTTATTCCTTGCTTGTAGCCGCAGCACTCTGCTAGCTCTACGGCCTTTTCCCTTTCGCCCTGAAAGCAACTGAGCTAGGCTAGAGTCAATTACCAAAAGGAAAAAATAAAATGCACCCTTTTGTTGTTGCCTAGTCATTGTTAACAGTTTTGAGTTGGGCACCCGCTTCTTCTTCTTCTTCTTCTTCTTTTCTCTCCAAAGCCTCACGTCTTGGGCCAATCGACATGTATGTATGCATATGTAGAAACATTTGGGCATCATTAGATTGGGATCCATACGTTTCTAAACCACCTTGCATTGATGGCGTTTGGTCAAGCTAGCTACTACTAGTACAACAGTTCATGTCTAGCTAGGTGACCAGTGCTGGTAGTACATTGCCCTTGCGCGGCGCTAGACGAGCGTTCGTGTCGAAAGTGCCTTTCTGCACCCAAGCTCAAATGAGCTCGGATGAACAGTAAAATCAAAAAAAATTCAAAAAAAATTTAAAAAATTCCAATTTTTTTTTAGAGAAACATTGACAAAAGTTCTAAGTGCTTGTAAAAATTCATCACGAAATCACATTCCTGTAAGGCGTGGCAAAAAAAACAAATTCAGTGCTCCAAAATGCTTTTGAAAGTAGCTTTTTCAGAGTATTGATTTTATTTTTTTTGCCACGCCTTCTAGAAATGTGATTTCATGACGAATTTGTGCAAGCACTTAGAACTTTTGTCAATGTTTCTCCAAAAAAAATTTGAATTTTTTTGAATTTTTTTTGATTTAGTTTCGATTTTACTGTTCACCCGAGCTCATTTGAGCTCGGGTGCAGAAACTCCGCGTCCCGTTCGTGTGCTCTGCTTAGCTTGTACTTGAACACTAACCTCTTTTCCTTCTCTAATACAAAAGGCACGCAATTCTCTTGCGTGGTCTTGAAAAACCTAGTGCTGGTAGTACTAATTAATAAGTACTCCCTCCGTCTCATAATATAAGAGCGTTTTCTTACACTAGTAGTGTAAAAACTGTTACTATTATATTATGAGTCGAAGGGAGTATCTTAATTGTACTGATACTAGATGAAAACCCACGATATAACCTTGTGGTTAGGTCTAGTTACGATGGCGCTCCTGGGTCCTTCTCTTCCTAGGGGCGTCATTGTTGGAGCACATATCCTAGGGTTATCATCATTGATGGTTGTGATTTTTTTTTTGAATGTTGGTAGTTGACTACCAAATTCATTGATCAGCAGGGAAAGCCAAGTACAAAGTACAGAAAAGCCCAACCAGGCAAGCAACAGGAAAACAAAAACAAGCGATAGAAAGAAAGAAAAAAAGGGGGGGCGTTTTGGCGTTTCCTCAGCCCGGGTCGAACGGGATGCCAGCTCCAGCCATGTTCCAAAGCATGATTTCATCTCTAATCTTTTGCACCATCACCGTGGAAGGCAGTGATTTTTGCTGGAAGATGCGTCTGTTCCGCTCGCGCTACACTTCCCAGGCAATAAGATGGATCAAAGAGAGTGTGCCTTTTTTCTTCCCACTGGGTGCCTGCAGGTAACACGTACTCATCCACTCCTTGATGTCAGTAGCATTGCTCCATGAGACCGGCTTCAGCGATTGGAAATTTGCAAGGGTAGCAATAGACTCCCAAATAAATCTCGTCCAAGGGCACTCAATTAGAAGGTGAGACGGTGTCTCCAGGTTACGCTCACAAAGCGGGCAGAAGTAATTGTTTTCCCAGCCTCTTCGAAGCAGTGCATCAGCCGTTAGGATCTTCCCCACGGTGGCTGTCCATAAGAAAATTTGGATTTCCCGGTCGCCCACGCCGACCAGATCAGCTTGTATCCTTCCATGGGAATAGATCCCTCAAACTGGGCTAAGTAAGCCGTCCGAGCGCTGTATTCACCATCAGCGGTGAACTCCATTTAATCGTGTCTCGGTGATCCACATTTAGCTGAACCTCATCCAGAAGTTGTGCCAATTTGATCACCTCCGGCACCATATGATCGTCAAGGCCTTTGGCGAGATCCGACAGCCAGGTATCATTGTTCAGAGCATCTTTTACCAATCTGTTTTTGCGGCTGGAGATCTTAAAAAGTCCTGGTGCAATCACCTTGGGACAACAACCGTTGAGCCATCTATCATGCCAAAAGGTCGCAATTGCGCCATCCCCTAGGTTGATTTCAGTGGCCATTGCAAACAACATTTGCTCATTTTCCTCGCAGGGAAGCTGATAGTTAGCCCAAGGCCTATTCGGTACCTGCCATTTTAGCCACAGCCACCTGAGGCGTAGTGTCGCACCAAATTTAGCGAAGTCAAGGATGCCAAGGCCGCTGAGGTGCTTTGGTCTGCAAATAAGGTTCCACGCCACCCTGCACTGTCCCCCATTACAAACGTTCTCGCCATTCCATAACCATGCCCGGCAAAGCTGTACCATGCGCTTCAGAGTCTAAACAGGCAGCCGATGCACGGTGAGCATGTATAACGCAAGAGGGATGAGGTTAGCTTTGAGAAGCACAAGACGTCCACTTTTAGCCATTAGCCTTCCTTTCCACGACGGCATCCTATTTCCAAACTTGTGTAATAGGGGATCAAGATCCACTTTCGTTAAATTTCGCAGGGACAACGGCATCCCCAGGTAAGTGGTTGGGAATTGCTTTGTTGCAATAGCAAGAGGTGCAAGAATACGATCCAAGTTCAGATTTGAGCAGCGGATGGGAAGGGCGGAGCTTTTGGCGCTGTTCATGTGAAGACCAGAGGCAGCCGCGAAGCAGTTCAGGAGCAATTTGATCATGTGCGCATCTTCCACTCTGGGATTCATGAAAAGAGCCACATCATCCGCATAGAAGGAGCATCTCATAATCTGTCTCCGACCAGGAAGGCGCGAGAGCACACCAGATTCAGTGGCCTTGGTCATTATCCTCTGAAGCGGATCCATTGCAAGGATGAAGAGGAAGGGGGAGATGGGGTCCCCTTGTCTCAGCCCACAACGGTGTTGGACTGCGTCCGAAAACTGGTCATTAATTTGGACACGCGAAGAGGACGTGCGCAACAGCATGGCGATCCATTCTCTCCACCGACGACCAAAACCCCTAGCCTGCAGCATGTCTAGGATATAGGTCCAAGAAATTGAGTCGAATGCCTTTTTAATGTCCAGCTTAAGAAGGATGGCGGCCTTCTTGGTCTTGTGCAGATATCTCACTGTGTTTTGGACATACAGAAAGTTTTCTTGGATGCTACGCTTTTTTATGAAAGCACTCTGACATTGGTCAACGAGTCCCTGCAGCTTTGGCGCTAACCGTCTAGCAAGCAATTTGGTGAAGATCTTCACCAGGCTATGTAGGAGGGAGATTGGTATGAACTCTTGCAAACTTGAAGCTCCTTGCAACTTTGGGATCAGCACAATGATGACCTTGTTCACTCGGGACATCCCCCTACTATCTAGACGGTGTAATTGTTGGATGGCTGCAAACACATCCATCTTAATCGTATCCCAGCATGCTTTGAAAAAACCACCAGAGAACCCATCCGGGCCCGGCGCCTTGTCCGAAGGCATGTCATCAATTGCCTGTTTTATCTCCTCCAGAGTGAAAGTCGATTCAAGGTCGTTGAGGTCCACATGATCCAACTCTAGCTCGTCCCAATTGAGCACAGAGGAACAAGGTTTTTCCGTGCCAAAGATGTTGAGGAAGTGTTGGTGCGCCAGTTCCGACATCGCCACAGAGTCAGAAACAGATCCCGTCGGCCCCTGTAGAGCGTGGATCGTGTTGCGGTTGTGCCGCGCATTGGCTTTGCACTGGAAAATTTTTGTATTAGCATCGCCTGCTTTTAGCCAAAGCACCCTACTTCTCTGTCGCAGTTTGATCTTAAGGAGCACTGCCAGGCCAAAAGACCTAGACTTGAGTTTGGCACGCAACTCGCGCTCATCATCCGAAAGTTGTCTAAAGTCCTGGGCCATGTCAAACTGAAGAATGAGCTCATTTGACACATGAAGCTGCTGTTGAATGTCACCAACAAGGTTTTTGCTCCACGCACGAAGGGCTTTGCTCAAGCGCCAAAGCTTGAAATTAAGAGTTGTCAGAGGGCACCCATTGCCCGCCGGCTCCGCCCAAGATTGGTCAACAACCTCCTTGAAGCCGGAGATGAACTGCCAATAGGCCTCGAATCTGAACTGTCTATTTGTCTTGAATATGGCGTCATTAACTAAGAGCAGGGGGCAATGGTCCGAGATGGCCGAGGATTGGGGCAGTAGCTTGGCAGAGGGGAATAAGAGCTCCCAATCAACGTTACAGAACGCCCGATCAAGACGTACAAGTGTGGGCTGCGCTTGCTCATTACTCCAGGTGAATCTCCTACCAATTAGGGGCAATTCGTGCAGGCTGGATCTATTAAGAGTATCCCGGAACTTATTCATCCACCTACGACTAATTCTATTGTTATTCTTGTCTTGCGGGCTAGTGATGAGATTGAAATCTCCAATCAAAACCCAGGGCCCAGCCAAGGAGTTGTGGATGTCAGCTAGTTCATTCAGGAAGGCTTGCTTTCGCTCGGCATCATGAGGGCCATACACCGTAGTAAGAGCCCAGGGTGTGCCCTCCCCCACGGCTGTGAAGGTCGCCGTGATAGAGAAGCCACGCACAACGATTGAGCTAGCAGCAAAACGGCTGGTGTTGGAGAACGTTGCAGAAAACAAAAAAATTTCCTACGGTTTCACCAAGATCCATCTATGAGTTCATCTAGCAACGAGTCATGGGAGAGAGATTGCATCTACATACCACTTTGTAGATCACGAGCGGAAGCATTCAACGAACGGGGATGAGGTAGTCATACACGACGTGATCCAAATCACCGGAGATCCTAGCACCGAAAGGACGGCACCTCCGCGTTCAACACACGTACGGTCAGCGTAACGTCTCCTTCTTCTTGATCCAGCAAGGCAAAGGAGAGGTTGGGGAAGAAGACTCCAGCAGCAGCACGACGGCGTGGTGATGGTGGAGCTGCAGTACTCCGACAGGGCTTCGCCGAGCTCTACGGAGGAGGAGGAGGTGTTGGAGAGGGAGAGGGAGGCGCCAGGAGCAAGGGTGCGCTGCCCCCTCCCCTCCTCCCCTTTATATAGCCCCCTAGGGGGGGCGTCGGCCCTAGGATATGCAATCTCCTAGGGGGGCGGCGGCCAAGGGTGGGGCTTGCCCCCCAAGCAAGGGGGCGCCCCCCCTCTTTAGGGTTTCCCCCTTCTAGGCGCATGGGCCTCTAGGGGCTGGTTCCCCTTGGCCCATGCAGGCCAAGGCGCACCCCCTAGAGCCCATGTTCCCCCCCGAGGCAGGTGGCCCCACCCGGTGGACCCCCCGGGACCCTCGTGGTCCCGGTACAATACCGATAACCCCGAAACTTGTCCCGATGGCCAAAACAGCACTTTCTATATATAATTCTTTACCTCCGGACCATTCCGAAACTCCTCGTGACGTCCGGGATCTCATCCGGGACTCCGAACAACATTCGGGTTACTGCATATACATATCTTCACAACCCTAGCGTCACTGAACCTTAAGTGTGTAGACCCTACGGGTTCGGGAGACATGCAGACATGACCGAGACGACTCTCGGGAAATAACCAACAGCGGGATCTGGATAGCCATGTTGGCTCCCACATGCTCCATGATGATCTCATCGGATGAACCACGATGTCGAGGATTCAATTAATCCCGTATACGATTCCCTTTGTCAATCGGTATTTTACTTGCCCGAGATTCGATCGTCGGTATCCCAATACCTCGTTCAATCTCGTTACCGGCAAGTCACTTTTCTCGTACCGTAATGCATGATCCCGTGATCAAACACTTTGATCACATTGAGCTCATTATGATGATGCATTACCGAGAGGGCCCGGTGATACCTCTCCGTCAAGCGGAGTGACAAATCCCAGTCTTGATCCGTGTCAACCCAATAGACACTTTCAGAGATACCCGTAGCATACCTTTATAGTCACCCAGTTACGTTGTGAAGTTTGGCACACCCAAAGCATTCCTACGGTATCCGGGAGTTACACGATCTCATGGTCTAAGGAAAGGATACTTGACATTGGAAAACTCTAGCAAACGAACTATGTGATCTTATGCTATGTTTAGGACTGGGTCTCGTCCATCACATCATTCTCCTAATGATGTGATCTCGTTATCATTGACATCCAATGCCCATAGTCAGGAAACCATGACTATCTATTGATCAACGAGCTAGTCACCTAGAGGCTTACTAGGGACACGTTGTTGTCTGTTATTCACACATGTATTACGATTTCCGGATAACACAATTATAGCACGAATAAAGACAATTATCATGAATAAGGAAATATAATAATAATGCTTTTATTATTGCCTCTAGGGCATATTTCCAACAGCTGGATCGCCAAGATATCATAACACCACCACGAGTTTCCTTCGCAGGCAAACATATGTGCTGGTCAAACGCAGCACCCACAATTTCTATACGATCTGCATCGTTGATGCAAGACAAGTTTGTTTCCTGTAGAAAAACTATAGGGCAAGACAGCTGATGAATAAACGCGCGGACAGAAGCGCGACGAGCCTTGTCGTTTAGACCTCTGACGTTCCAACTAACAACGGATAGGGCTTCAGTCATTTTGGAAACCAACAAATCCACAAGGTTAACAGGGCGAAACGGGCCTGACAGATACGATACATGGCTGGCCAAGGGCCCCGCCCAGCAGCCCGACGGCGCTCAACGGAACAACACACAAAGTACAAAGGATAGCTAAACATGGGGAACACTAAAGGTTGTGACAGACGATACATAGCAGTACATGCTCAAGCAGCGACGCCGGAGAGTTCGTCCAGGATCGCCTGCAGCTCGGAATCCGGCAGCTGCAACTGCGCAGGGGAGGCAAGACCCGCAATCTCGGCCAGCTTTGCCACATTCTCCGGCGGCATGGGCGCACGGAAAAACTGCAAGTAGGCAAACAGCGTGTCATCGTTGAATTCCTCCGGTTTCTTGATGAAGCCTAGCTTTATGCTGATTGCCACTTGAGAGCGTCGTGAGGAAGAGAGGCTCGAATGTAGCCGTTGAAGACGTGAACTCTGCCTTGAAGCCTTGACAACACCAAGAATCCTCTGCTTCAAGGGTTTAGATTTGGGTGTCGCCGCAGGAGGAGCACCGAGGATAGATGTGGAGAGCAGCGCCGCAATCTTACTGATGAAAGCGCGTTGCTCATCAATCTGCAGAGTGGCAACTCTCTCAGTGATCGCTGAAACTAGCACAGGACCTGCCAGGTTTGCCTCTTTAAGTGCGCGTCTCGCACGAAATTCAGCAATGGATTGTTGCTGATCCCCCACTTGGCCTTCCGAAACAACAGCAACAATATTTTGGCCAGGCGGGCTAAAACTTGCACCTGGTCCAAAAACCACTTCGGGGCCGAGAGCCCAGCTAGGTTCATGCATAGGCCAACAAGCGTGGGCATCCTCCCAGCTAGGCAGCCAACATGGCCCAGGGGAAGGAGCGGGTATGTCCCAGGACTGCAGCGAGTTCTGAGGCGGCGCGCCCCACTCCGCCCAGGACCAAGAGCCCAGCGATGGGGGGAGGGGGGCAGCTCTGAGTTGTTGTGTCCCTGACTGAAGGGAGTGGCCTCCCCTGTGGTGGTGTGCTCCAAGTTGTTGTTGTGCTGAAAGAAGGATGTCACTCCTGCAGCAGTGTTGGAGGTAGCATCGGTAGCAGCCTGTAGCGGTGGCGCAGCAGCAAAGAAGGGCGCCACTCCGGCAGCCTGTGTTGAATCATCCAGCAGGGAGTTGCATGGCCAAGCTGCACTCTGGTTGAAGCAGAACAAAGGTCCCTGCCGGACAGGGGAGTACAGCTGCATCGAGCCAAAAGTGGGGCTGCTGAAGTTGACCCTGCCAACACCTCCCCACTCCTGTGGCTCATGCCCAAAGGAGAGCGCTCTAGCAGAGAGACCAGCCGGGGGCAGGTCACTGGGTGGTACCTCAACGAGCAAATCTGCATCAGCCTGTCCCACCTCGTCCCTTTCAGCAGCCACACTCATGGCATCGCTAATACCATCCTCCAACCTTTTAAACTGCTCCCTCTGCATCTCATTGCTTCCATCATCTGGCTTGTCCTGGCTGTCGGTTTGCCTCCCCAAACTTGCAGGCTGCTCCATCTGCATCTCTACATGCTGCACCTCAGGCTGTACCTTCTGCATCTCTTCCGGCTGTACCACCTGCACCTCCTCTAGAGCAGGAGTGACAAGGATCGTGATAGCCGTCGGCTATCCTGACCCACATGCGTCTGCTGGGGCGGTAGAGCCAACCGGGGCCTCGCCGGCGGTGGTGGAGCTTGCGTGCCGTCGATGGCGCCGAGGCTCCGGCTTACGATATTGATGGTTGTGATTGTTCTTATTTTTTGGAGTTGTTTCATTGGTCATCTTTTTTTCTTATTTCGTAATAATTTGGATGTCTGTACTCAATATCTTGAATAGCTCTTGAGGTCGTATTGGTGCAGAATCCTGGTGTAACTGATATCTTTTTTTAGAGTGTAATTGGCATCTTTTTGATATTAATATATTTTCTTAGTCGAAAAAAACTCAACAAGCATATCAATTGTCGCCACAACTCACAAGCCGGGAGTAGCCAGCACGTACTACGTGATATTCTTGTTTGTTCACGATCATGCTTCAATCAGTGTAATAGCTTTTCCCAACAAAATTATATTTGCACATATCATAGATACTTTAATTTCCTCTTGTCCTGTGCGTCAATGCAGTGCCCTACTTACTGGCAAATAAGTAGGCCATGATGAGGTCCGCGATCACAACTTTGCAACAAACACTAGCGATTCAAATATTTGCTTTTGATCCCAGGAGGTCTTGCTTTGCACTCATGAGCAGTGTGCTTTGTGGGACTCTAGTGTGCATGCAACATCTCAGGGTGCGCAGATCTTGCTGTCTCTAGCTAGCTCCCGTGTAATCTGATCCCGTGGAAGAAAAGATCGGGCAGCATGTTGATCAGCCTCTACAAGCAAGACAAAATTAACTGAACACCTGCTATAATAGCATGTAGAAAGCCTCGGCTTTCCCTCAAAAAAAAAATTTAACTGAACACGCGGACCAATTGGTTCGGTTGAGCCCATGCTTTCGACAAGCTAAATCAAGCAGTGGTGCCCTAATTAACATGACACGATTGGGGCCTGCTTAATTAGCCACTTCCTCGGATTCATATTACTTTTAGTTATTTTTTGCGGGCTGTATTACTTTTAGTTGCTTCAGTGTAATTTTAGCAGCGACAAGTAATATGGAACGTTCAAGAATGCAGGGATGGGGTTCCGTATCGTCCGATCAGCAACATACCCGTCCGTAATCATACTCTAACGCTGCTTCTCTCTGATTGAAAAGCAGCGACTGATACAGTACCTTGCGACGCACGGCGTGTGTCGCTCTCTCCTACTACTACAGCAGTTACCGTCGTGGTTGAAGGAAAGTCAGCAAAGGACAAAGCTCCCGCCCCGTAATTCTCACGGGATCATTTACCGCCGCAGTGAATATCATCTTGACAGTCCAGTACAAACTAACTAAGCATGCAGTTCACAGAGCTTACGTAAAAGGTGCGGAACAAAGAGAGAGAGAGAGAGAGAGAGAGAGAGAGAGAGAGGGCAGGTCGACCGCAACGGGTCACCGGGATCACCAAGCCCGGAGTTTTTTTTTTAATTTTCACCAGGCATGGATCGATGGTAACAGTACATCCGATCCCGTTGGTTAGCGGGTGGTTCCATTAAGTAAACGTTTCCAGCGCTTCCGGACAGCGGAGAATGGGACCTGTCAGGCACATCGATCAGCTCAGGTTACGGCTTCTCCTGATCAGTCAGCCCGATTCCGGTTTTTCACCGGGGAGGAAGGATTATCTCGGGGCCTTTAGACCCCGTTTCTTATACAAAACTCATAAATAAATCCCGGTAACTAATCAAGCCAGAGAATCTTCTTCTTCTGCAGGAA
Organism: Aegilops umbellulata; assembly: GCA_032464435.1. NCBI lineage: Eukaryota > Viridiplantae > Streptophyta > Magnoliopsida > Poales > Poaceae > Aegilops > Aegilops umbellulata. Next base: position 362,780,313 of record CP136054.1, on the reverse strand, counting down.
TCTCCGAGGCTCGATCGGGCAGGCAGTCGCATTGCTGGCGTCATCCCGGGCCGTCCCTCGAGACTCTGACCGCTCACTCGGTGTTGGCTCGGCGGGCGTTGCTGGCCAAATTAATGGCACACGAGGGTGACAACTGCATCCAGCGGGGCGCATCAATCTTTTGATCTTTTCCCCTCTCCCCTTTTGTTTCCTCCCTTCTCTTTTCATGAATAGTCGGGGGCTCGGGGCTCACGACGCGTCGCCCTCCGCTTCACCTGGACTGTAGTATACTACGCGTACGTACGAACGTCTCTACGCCTACGCGCGCGACAGTACACACGAGCACGTAGGCACACCATGCACCCACGTGCCTGCGTATGCCTCACCTACCAACGGCCGGATACGTGTCTAGTGTACGCTCTAGCGTACGCAGTACATACGTGTATGAGTGTATCGGCCGGAGCGCAGCGCAGTGCAGGCCAGCTCGGCGAGCGATCCATCGGCGCCGCGGTCATGCCGTTGTCCGGTTGCCGACGTGGCCGCAACCAGCGGGTGAGTCACCCTCCACCATGGCCGGCCCAGAGACCCCGCCCGAGAGGGCCGTCCACCTACTTCGCCGCCCGCCGTCCGATCGCCGAGGGAGGGCTGTAATTACACAAGGCGCTCATCTTTTTAGGGCTTGTCTTCGTCCCGTGGTAATCACACAAGGGTATGTTTGGATGGTGATCAAAATCCACCCAACGAAATTCTTTGCTATGCTATGTTATTCTAGAATTATTTTTTTCTTTGCTGTGCAGTTCAAAACAAAAACCAAAAATGGGTATTTGTTTGGATGGTTGCTAATTTCTATGGCATGACAATGACTTTTTGTCTACTCTAATTCATTTTTCTTAGTACCAATGCTCGCTAAAATCGTGGGCAACCAAAAAACCTTTTTTATATATGCCAAACTGAACTTGGCAAAAAAAAAAAGTTCAGGCCGTAACCTTGTGGGCGTATCCGGGCCGTCCACGTGGCAACCTGGGTGACACCGTGGTGTAGGGTAGGGTAGATGAACTAGTAGTACTGGAGCTTTGATTTGAGCTGACAGAAACAGGAAGTTGAGCTGAGAGGAGATGCAATTAAGGCGGCCGTTGTGGCTTGCCTAGCCATGAAGATGACACCCTTGCTTTGTTTGGAGGAACAGTGTTCAACTCCAGCGAAAGGGCAGAGCATGCAGGCATGGTCAGCTCAGCTTAGCCAGGGGCTCTGTCCGGCACATGCTTGGTAAGTGGAAGCATTAGCTTTCTCACTGGAAATGATGGCCACGCTTAAAATAACCTTACTCCTCTCTCTCTCTACCACAAGGAAAAGAAGCAGCAGAAGAAGAAGAATCGCATTCCCTCATCTTGATCGGCAGCAGCTTTCCAAAGCAGATGGCAAAAGGGAGAAAAAAGCAGGGGAAGCCAGAGGAAGAAGAAGAAGATGATGATGAGATGCTGCACTGGAGCCACATGAGGAGTGCCACCTTTTGTCTGCACTGCTTGCTTGATCATGGAGGAGACCAACACTAGCCAAACAATCTCATATCCACAAATTGACATTTTAACCCCTTTTTTTTCTGCTGTTGAACAGTAAAAGAGCTTCTTCTCCCAACTTCACTTGGCAAACTAACTAATAAAGTTCAACATGGTGTTTACGACAGGATCTGAATGCTGATAAAGAAACATGAAATTGCTGGCAGTGGCAAAGCACCTCTTGTTGAGCAACATCACTTGATGATAAACAAGTGAGGGGTGGAATAGATTAAAGTTTCAAAGTCAGCATCAGTGGCCTCTTAACTTCAAGCTTCCTGGCATTCTATTTCTTCTTCTCATCTCACTCTCCATGGCATGACACTCAAATGTATTATTTTTTTCTGGGGAAACTCAATGCAGTACAAAGAGTATTCCAAGCATAAACGAATACAGTACTACATAACCTAAAATCTGATGGCAAGGTCAAACCACTAGGATTCACACATTACTATGTGGTAATAGTAATAATTAACTCTCTCAGGTAACATGTAGTGGTAGTAGCAAACTTTTTTTTGCATATGTATATCACTACGTACTCCCTTGTGCTTATTAAACCAACAAAGTAAAAAAAAGGCAAGCTAAAAAAACACTAGTAGTAAAAAAAAGGAGGGAAAAAAGGCAAAGAAGAGATTACACTAGCAATTAAGTACTCCTAGTATATTTGATCATCTAGTCTTCGCAAGCATCTGCTACTCCCAAAGGAGTGGCTCCTCGAGCCGGAGGTCTGCATTGACCTCCTCGACGTCGGGGAGCGGAGCCCACATGGTGGAGAACCCGAACCCGTCCTCGATGTCGATGAGCAGGTCCGGCAGGTCGAACAGCTGCAGCTCCTCTTCCTCCGCCTGCTCAGCGGCGCCGCAGCTCGTAGGCGTGGCGGCAGACTCAGGCGGCGCGGTGGCGCCCGTGCCGGCGTCGTTCTTGACGGTCTCCTCTTGGATGAGGCCCTCCTCCTCCTCCGACTGATCCGTGGACATGGGCGGCGGCGAAGACGTGAACGCGGCGGCCAATGCGGCCGCGGCCTGCACGTCCTTGGGCGCCGGCGAGGCGGCGCGCGGGAGGACGTCGGCGAGCTCCGGGAAGTTGAGGTGCGCGGACCGGGCGCCCTTGATGGCGAGCGCGGCGACGTCGTGCGCGCGCGCGGCCATCTCGGCGGTGGGGAAGGTGCCGAGCCAGATGCGCGACTTCTTGCGCGGCTCGCGGATCTCCGACACCCACTTGCCCCACGCCCGCATCCGCACGCCGCGGTACACCGGGTGCTTCCCGTCGCTGCTCCGCTTGCTCTTCTTCGTCTTCGTCGTCGTCTTCCCCTCCTCCGTCTCCTCCATCCCTCCCTCTTCCTCGTCCAGCTGCCGCTTGCGCGGCGCCGCCTTCACGGCATTGGCGGCGCTCGCCGGCGAGGAGGGGCACGACGAAGAGTCCGTGACGGTGGACGAGCACGACATGGACGTGGAGCTGGTCGTATACGACGACGTGGATGACGACGAGGACGACGAGGTTTCTTGGAGCTCCCGAGCAGGCGCCATGGCTGCGTGCAGTGGGCGCACGATGAGGGATGGAGAGTATGGTTTCGCTGCAAGTGCGAGCTCTTGCCGCTCCGCCTTGGACTTGCGGTGGTGTGTGTCTGTTCGTATCTGCAGTGGGGGTTTATATGAGAGAGAGAGAGGCGAGGGAAAAGTTTACTGGTGAAAAAGCTAATTAAGAAACCATGGGAGGGCGATATATATGCTTGGTGCCCCCCTGGTCTTGTCCCCACTGTTTTGTTTCCAAGGGCACATGTTCATCATTGGTTTTTCGGTGCCTTGTGGTACTACAGATTCAACGGTACAAATTTGAGTGGTGGTGGGCTTTGGAACTACTAGGACAAGGGAGAATATCAGGTGATGCCACCATTCACATGCATGCTCCCATGCTCCTAATTTTGAAACCCCACTTTTTTTTACAACATTTAAATGGTTCACAAATGTCTGATTTTGTTTATGAATGTTCATAAGACGAGTATCTGCAGTCCTTAAATTTTTCAAATGCAAACACACATAAAAAGACAAAATACATGTGTTAGTAGTGTCGTTTTTTTACACTACTCATGTTTTTGTCTCGTGTTTCTCTATGTGTATTTTGATTTTTATTTGTGGAGACGTATGGGATAAGACTAGGTCTAGATCCGAGTCATCGTTAAGTTAGGTGTACTATGGAGATTTTTGGTTAAATTGAGATTACCTATTGAAATTTTAATTGAAACTTTGCTAAATGTCTAGTTATATTTCCAAACTTTTCGGCAAGGACTAGATATTCAACGGTACAAATTCGAGTGGTTGTGGACTTGGGGACTAGGGCAATAGACGGGTGCTCATATGTATGATGTCCTGTTTTATTTGTCAATCCATGTTGGTCGGGGCCAATTCTAGATATGAGTTGGTGTTAAGTTAGGTGTAGATTTTTCCATTTCTTTTCACAAATTAGTCAAAACTTTCTTAAATGTTAATTAGATTTCCAAACTTTTCATTAAACACCTGATCATCACCGTTTTATATCATTCCACATATAACCTAGAGCAAATAATTGCATCAAACCTTCTACCCAAGTTGCACATTAGTAGTACCACAATATAAGGGCAAATAATGTGCAATTATTGCTGGATAAGGTTTGCGAAAATTCCTGACGACCAAGAATCAATAGCGCCATTTTAACTAAAATCACGAACCTTCTTGGATCGTTATACAAAAAGTTTTTTTAACACGATGTGTTGTTCTTCATATACGGCACAGTGGGGTTCATTCTTGAAGAAAACAAGACATACATGGTTTTCATTGTAATGAATTCTCTAAGATATTCACATGAGTGTGATGTCGAAAATAGTAAATGAGATATCTCAAATCCTGTAACTTGCAAATTCGGTCTTGTAAAAGAAACAATATCACTCCTTTACAAAAAAAAAAGAAACAATATCACGTAGATCGTTTGATGTGCATCGTTGGGTAAATCCGTGTAAAACACGCACGCCATTTTGATGTCCACGCCACAGGGGAGGCACATATCAGCATCAAGTTCGTACCAGTGCCCCAATGTGATGTGATGTGATGGTCTCATGCAAACAACTTTTTTTTACAGTACACCAGTAGCACCTCTGTTCTAAATAACCTATATTCGTTTCGGTAATTCGTGATTGAGCCCAGGCTCATCTATATCTGATGAACAGTAAACTAAAAGAAAACGAAAAAAATGTTTTGGCATTGAAGATATGACATCTGAGGAACTCTAAAAAATCGATTCCGGAACAATGTTCCTTTTCAAAGTTTCTCCGAGACCAGATTTGTTTTTGGCCGAGACTCCTCGAATGTCATTTTACCATGAATTTTTGCACACACCTAGCACACTGGAGCATCTTCGTCGCCAATAAAATTCAGATTTTTTTTGAATGTTTTGCTATTTTATTTGAATTTACTGTTCACACCTAGGTGCAGACTGGCCACCGAATCGCCACACTCTTTCCATTCACTCCACAAGCTGGCAGTTTGGGCCCATTTGCCAGAAGAAGCTGGCAGGGACATGCACAACGCTCTGTTCCTTTCACCACCACCCTGGTGGCTGGTGCCTTGCTGGTGACACAACCAGCCCATCCATCCCCAAAGGCCAAAGGTAGCATAGCACACTGCACACCACCCTCCCCCTCCTCCCACACCCGTTTGCATGTTTTTACAACTCACCCACGCAGGCTATGCTGGAGGCAGGAGCCGCACGTTGATGTTGCTGTCCAGTGTGCCCACTGGGCTTGGCTTTAGCTGCCAAAGGAGGGTGGAGACAACGAACTCGGTTGTACTACCTGCCGCAAGCCAAGCTGTGATGTGAAAATGGCTGCCCATGCACGCAGTGCAGAACCGGAAAAGCAAGGTGAAGCATATTGCACACCATGCTAGTGTGTGGATCAGTGGATGGATGGCAATGCGGCATTGGGATCGGAGCACATGGACGAGGGCGAGGCGATGGTCTCCTGGTCGGGCCCGGGGCTGGCTTTCGGAACGCCCCTGCACGAGCACCCTCTTCTCTTCTCTTCTCTGGAAGCAAAATAGGCTTGCCTGCTCGGTTTCCTTGGATTTTTGTGGCGGCAAGTGAGGTGAGCCCCTATAATTGGGCCGGGGTTTCCTTGGATTCCCATATAACTAATCGGTCGGGATTGCGTTCGCGGTTGGCTTCCTGCAAATTGCAGCGCATGTTGGTGCCTGCGTTTACCATGATGCTGCTTGCTTATTTTGATCCTGTCAGGCTACTGACTCCTTCTAGATCGGCCGAGTAGCATGGCATGGCATGGCGCCGTACCATGTGCAGTGATCGTGTCGTGCGTGCCCCCTTGGCCTTGGGTCTGGTCCTAGGCGTTTACCCACGGCCACGGTTGCTTCCGCACTTCCCATCATTCCTTGGGACCCCTTTTTAATAAGCTTCTTCCCAAAGCTTGTTTGATCTTCAGGTCAGGGATTTTACTTACCCGGCTGCGGTCCCCGGCAAAAAGATATTCTATATGTGTATCGCCACTGTGCGTGCTTGACCCATGGACTGTGCGTAACATGGCGTGGAACGCGTGGCGGGCGGTGGGTACGTGCAGGTGCAGCCCGGCTGGCCGAGCGACAGGCCACTGTGCGGGATCGATCGGTCGCCGGAGAGGAGATCGTCCGTAGGCCCGGGCGCCGGTGCGTCGTGGTGGGTGGCGGTGCCGCACCCGCGTGGGTGAACCACGAACGAACGCGCCGCGGTGCGGAGCACGGAGTCGCAGCGCGCACAGGGGGCGGCATGTGCCGGTTGACCATGTGCCCGGCAGCCCCGCGCGCGCCCTCGCCTCGGCGCCGCTCGCTCCCCATGTGCGCGGCGCACGCCACGCGCACCGGCGCCACTGCACCATGAGGCGAACGAGCCACAGTGGCGTGCACGCTGGCATGGCATGGCATGGCCCGGCGGCACTGGCGGGCGTCTCCCCCGACGGCGACTGCGTGGGGGCGTGGCCGTCCGGGTCCGCGCTTCTCGGCCGGAGGAGCTGGCACGACGTTACGTTGATTGATCGACTGACCTGACGCTCCTCTGCTCAGTTCAGTTCACTTCGTTCGTCCTCCTGTGTGTCCTCATCGTGGCAAGCGGTGCCACAACGAGCAAGCACCACCACGAGTTTGTCACAACAGGAGCCAACAGATCGATCTACATGATCAATTACACTAGTGTTCTGTAACATACAGTATGGTTTAGTTTGCTTCTTCTTCCTCTCCTTTCCCCCCGCTCTCGGTCTCTCGTTTGGAGTACAGCGCACTAAAGAAACACATGCATGGAGCACACAACTGATGGCCTCCACTGCATTTGGAAAGGGTAAAAAGTAAACTGAGAATAACAAGAGCATTTTGAGCTGACAGTAACTTTATACTAACTTAAGTATAAAGTTGAGTCATCTATTTTGAAACGAAGGGAGTAGACAGGATCAGCTTGTACAAGAGCATGGAGCTCAGGAACCCTTCTCACGCATCAACCTATTCCTTTGTAATATCCACACGAGGTTAAACAGTATGTTCAAGTCTAAACACAGGAAAGCTGCCAAATTAACATGTCATGTCAGGCTGCAGGCGGGACTGATCGTGGGCGTCCTACATGTCAACGTGTGCAAGTATGGTACAATTTCCCAATGACTGCACTTCCTCAGTTGTTGCGTATGAAGAATTCCAAGTCACTCCCATGAATGAACAGCCACATCAAACAGTATGCCTATCATTTCTGAATCCTTAACCTTCTTGGATCCTCACACAGTCAAGCACGCCAACTGTCCTTTCCTCACCTATATTCATCCAAAGGAAGAAGAACCTCAGCACATTTCGTACATGACCACAAGCAGCATATAGCACATAGGAGTGCCGCAACAGATAAATCCATAAATCGCATAACAAACACACAATGTCAAAAGTGATATTTACCTCTCTTCGATTCACTCATTTGTATACATGACTTCCCAAGCTACATGTAACACACAGGATTGCCACGACAGGTAAAAAGCCCCATACATATCACATACAAGGCATGGTAAATGAACAGAGATTTCGGTGCAGAACTTGTTTTTTTCTGAACATTCTAGAACTTGGTTTCAGTGCAGCCAAAAAGCATAGCAGAACTTGTGTACACATGGGTGCATGTAATCTGACTAAACACATTAATCTAGAAGCAAATTGAGCCTTAAAATTAGAGCAAACCATCACAAGGAGGAACCAGTTTCAGGCCACAACAATGCAATACAACCTACATTTATTCTCATAATAATTACACTCGTGACTAACATGAAATGGCCAAGCTGCAAACATGTAAGGCAAGCTAATACTAAGACTTACATCGATGAAGCTGAGCTTAGTTTTGGGCTTCGAACTCCTGCTTGCTCATGAATATTGCAACTGGCTCCCCAGGGGAAGGCGGGTTGTTGTTCAGCACAGAAACATGCCGTCCAGCTCTGGCACGAGCAGCTCCATCAGCTGCCGACAGCACCTCTGCATGCTCAAGGCCCAGCTGCCTTTTGATCAGCTCCAGGTTCTCCTCAAGCACGTTCATTTCACCAAACGGAAGCTTCAAATTCAAAGCCTGGGGACCGATGGTCCTTGCTTCATCTTTCTTGAACCTGATGAAAGGCATGCAGAGCTTCTGGACTTGTGTGAAGCTTGCTTCATGTTCGATGAAGCAATTCTTCAGTGCCTGACTAATGTCCTCGTCAGGGGCAAACAAACGTGTTTGGCTATCATAATTCGACTGAAGCACCCTCAAGCATTGCTCTTTCCATCCGTCATAGTGCTCGTTGACATAGATGAGACCAACAGTGAGCTTGTTCTCTGCAGCCGGAGGTGGTGCCACGCCCTTCTTGGGTTTCTTGGAGCCAGATCCTTGCTTCTGGTGCAGCTTCCTCATCAAAACAATTGAATCCTGTAAATACTTGTTTGCTATTCTTAGAGTAGGATCGGGAGTGTCTGCAATAGGCCATCCAGCCTTTATTGCAAAACCTTCCATCCTTAGGATATTCTGCCACACATGTTCAGCATAGTGTGGACAAATTGGGGTGATGAGCCTCGTCTGAACTTCCATGAACCGCACCAATAAATCACGATTCATGCCTGCCGCTCCACAAGAGAGCCTGTACTCATCTCTAGCCAATTGTAGGTCATAGAACCCAGACTTCAAGGCATCTCTGAACATAAAGGAATTGTAGCTCTTCTCGGTTTCATTCACAGCAATGTTGATCTCATTGGCAAACACATGGTCAGCATAAGTAGAGGGAGGACCAGATCTTAGAGAAGATTGAGCAGCTATAACCTCTTCCATCCATGCAATTTCTTTTGTAAGCCTCATGATGGCAGATTTTGCAGTTTCAGTGACAAAATTTGCATCATCCATACCATCACCCGCATCAGCAAGGGCAAACCTGGTGGCATCTGAAGAGTACTCTTTAATGGCCTGCCCAAGAGTTTGGAAATTCCCTGTGGACTTGGACATTTTCTCAGAGTTAAGCATAAGATGTCCATTGCAGCGGAAGCCACGAGGCCAATGATGCTCTGGAAGGAGTGCTGTATGAGTGTAAATGCTGAATGTCAGATGGTTCTGGATAAGCTCCTTACCAGATACCCGAATATCCAAGGGATACCAGTACTCATATTCTTGCTTCATTTTGCTCAACAGGGCAGGAGGGATGTCGCTTTTGGGTGCCGGACCATCACAGAAAACATAATCCCATACCTCATCCGTCATTTGCTCTGGCCTAATAGAAGATCTTTCTTTTCCATACATGTCACCATTTTGTAGAAGATGTGCAATCGTGTAATATGCCATGTATAGGGTTGAATCAGAAAGAGATTCTACAAGGAACTGTTCATCAAATGGAATGCGAGTACCTAGGCCAAAAGAACGTGAACAAGCCCACTTGTTCAGCCAGCCCAATGTATGCTCGAATCCATTACGAGTTTCAGCTGAAAATGTATTCATGTTCTGCAAACATTTGACCGCCTTCTGCTTCCACTCAACCTCACCATAAGTTATGTACCACTGATCTGTGAGAGCAACGACACACTCATCACCAGATCTTGACATAACTTTTTTCTCAGGCTCACTATACAAAACAGCCAAGCCTTCTTCCAAAAGCTTGTTCTTAATCAGTGGCTTTGCTTCTTCAACCTTTCTGCCATTGTACTCCCCTACAACCATCACTCCTTCTGTAAACCCTTTAAGATATGTCATCCTTTTCGCTTCAGCAAGTTTTTCCTTGTCATATTGGCTCGTAATCTTAAGATCAACACACACCTTCTCAGCTGACTTGTCTCCAAATCCAGGAATGTCGATTATTGGTATAATATCAAATGGAAGAACCCACTCGTCTTTGACTCCAAATTTTGCTCTCAATGCCGGCTTTGTGACTAAAGCTTGCAGTGCCATGAAATCGTCCGGCGAATCGCTTGGAACACTAGTCACAATGCCAGTACCTTTATCTGTTAAGATAGTGAGCATGGGAAGCGCATATATGATTTCATTGAAGGAAAGAGGAGACTTTAATGGCAAACCAATCAAATCGTTGCCAGAAAGCTCAGCTAAGCAGGTTGGCTTTTCGGGGACCCTGGATAGATTCTGATATGCAAGATTAAGAGCAGACCTTGCTGTCAGAATGAAGACATCGGCATCATTGACCTCAAAAGCCCCATAATTTCCATTAGGCAGCACCCAACAGTTTGTTTGGCCATACATAGTCTCTGGTCTCAATGTAGCTGCTACCAAATAAACATTTTTTCCTTCCAAGACCTTCAACTTTGGGGGAAAAGGTGGAATCACCTCCATTTTAATCAGCACATATTCTTGTGGCTGTGCATTTTCACCTGTTGCCCTGTCATGGTCGGCGCAAGGTTGGCCATCCAATGGGGAGTAGATTGTGTACCTCAGGTCCTTGACAACTTTCCCCATTTTCTTGAGCTTTCTCATCTGCCATCGAACAAAAGCATCATAGAAAGGATTCATGTCGGTGGTTATGAATGAACGCCTCCAATCACAACCTAAGCCAAAGTCCTTAAGGTCTTTCACCGCCAACGGAGGGAAGTAGGTCAACCAGTGATAAGGATCTTGAAATTTGGCAATTTGTTCATCTAACAGGCCAAAGCTCTTCATGATCTCCCATTGGAACTTCTGCATGCCAGTCTTTGCAGCAGCCTTAGATTTCTTGCTCTTAAATTTATCTGGGGTAACGGCAGCAGCCTGCTCAACTTCTCTATCATCTGCCACTTCAGCACTTGAATTATTCTCTGGTTGAGGAAACACTGGAGGGTTTCCATACTGTTGTATCTCCCTGGCCAGCTTATCAGCTGAGGCCTTGATTGGCATCCCAGTACAGTGGAAAGCAAATGGCAATAGAACATTTGAGCCACGGAGTCTGTGGTATGCAGCACCAAACTCAAGCTTGGACAATGAGAACGCATGTCCCAAATGAAGCAATCCATTCATGTAAGGATATGGAAAGCTGCCGAAGAATTTTTCACCAGGGCCTGGAGATTTATTGCCCGGCTCAGCATGAAAAACTTTGCTATCCTCCCAACACTTTTGAGCATCTGACTGGATCTTGAGCAAAAGGTCTCTGCGTGCGTAACGCTTGCCTTCTTCAGGATTTGAAGACATTTTCCTGATTGTTCAACAAAAAACAGGTATCAGAGGCAAGCTTCTTGATTTCATGTACATTATTCCGGAATAAATTGTACATATTCAATGTAAAAAATAGCAACAGGGTGCAATCTGCTTTTAATTTCTCAGTTTTCCAACATAAGAAACATAGTAATGCTTAATGAAGTCAATGAGATGGAGCCATTCTGTAACAGAGGTATCGGAACCATACGAAAACTCACCAACAGGGGACACTCAAACAATTTTGGACATCTAAATCTAAAATTGATACAAACTCTGCTGGCTAAAACTTGCATATATACCTAAAGTCCTAAAATTACGAGCAAGCACTATGTAAAAGCAGAATAAAGTCAATGTTACGCAAACTATATATCCACACAGTACAGCAAGTCAGCAACTTGACAAGAACAATAACAACTGGAGCAAAAAAAATCATGACGTGACACCAATCAAAGTGAAAAATCCCCAAACATCATTTTCTCGCGAACCAGCTCTTATATTGGTGGGCCAGCAGGCCGCATAACAGAGAGCCTGAACAAGAACACGCAATGTATATAGACTGCCAATTAAAATATTAAAAGCACACAGTCACGTGCAAACTCGTAAACACAAGTACTCATAAGTTCCACATCCTTGACCCTTATGAAATATATGCTGTTCGAATTTCCCCGTCCAAACTCACAGATTTTCAGAAAAATAACAACAGTTCTGAACTATGCAAGCAACAAGAAGTAGATAATCCAAAGACAAATTACTGCATACCCAGTGACAAACTGGCAACTGACAAGAGCTAAGAATCATTCTCAAATCCCAAGCTCATGGCTCGAAGAAAAGCAATCACACTAGAAAAGACAGGAATCCATCAATGTGTTTGCCAAAATAAAATCAGCCGGTAAGGACAGTCACAGTTCTCCCATATGAACTAAAGAAGCATGCCACAATCATGTTATATTCTAGGTCTACAGAAAATATCACAGAACAATTTGTAAAATCAACCATGGTACGAGCTATTTCGCCTCCATCGTGCTCAAAATAAAGGGGCTGAACTGAAACCCTACCACGCGAAAGCGAGAACAACAGCATGCCATCATCAGTTCATCACAAAATCGGGCAAGAAACACATCGTAAACTAGGCCGGAACACCACGCGCGAGTATAATAGACGGATCCGGCATAACTGTGACAGGACGTAGCAGAAGCCAAGCATAAACAGAGGCTACTGAAAACAAGCGTGCAGACGAGGGACTTCGTGTCTGAGATCGGGAGAGGAAGAGTCAGGAGGGCGAGAGGGCTCGCACCTACACGCGAGCAACCGCCGCGCAGAACCACCGCCCGCCGGCGAGAGGAGCGCTCGAGTCGCCGGAGTAGAGAGCTGGTGGTGGTGGAGGCGGTCTCCTTTTTTCGAGGGAAAGCTCAAGGCGGCTTGACCAAGACACGACTACTTTTTTTTCAGGGAAACTGAGACACGATGAGCGTCACGGGGCCGAGTACAATACAATCGGCTGTGGGCCTGCGGCCCAATATAGTCTTTAACTTGGGCTGATCCTGGTTGGGCTTATATGCTGGTCACTGAAGCGTGGGCCAACCGCTCTGTTATGTGACCTTTCTCCGTGTCCGCGCCTCGTCCTCTCCGTCCCACCACCAGCGAGGAGGAAGCGGCGGCCGCCTGTTCGACAGAATGGCGCAATGGGACGCGCTCGTGGACGCTGCGCTCGGCGAGCTGGCGTCCAGGAGCCTCCTGCGTGCTACGCGGCCCATCTCCCTGGCGCTGCCGCCCGCGCCGCCGGAGACCTTCCCAGGCCCCGGGCCGTGGGACCGCGCCGCCGTCGAGATCCGCCTCGACCGCGCCACCCTCCGCCAGTGGCTCGCCGAAGGTCTGCAGCAGGCAGCGTCAATATCGCACACTTACTCGCAATAATACCCTAGACAATTCTGCTCAATTCTTTCTGCGTGTTGCTTGCTGCCTTGCTGTGTGACTGTGTCCCTGTTAAGCTGTTAGGATATGGTTTGCAAAAAGAAAGAACAACGCTCCAGAGTTTATTTGTGTTTATTTATTTATAATTTCTAGTTATATTGCACCTTCAAGATTTACTGCTAGTGCTCACTACATGGCTTGTTCATGGGCACGTTTGGTTTAGGTGGCGAGTCCAGTGGCCAGGAAGAGGAGCTGGGTGAGAAGCTCATTCTTTTCTCCGGGAATGACTACGTGGGACTCAGCTCACATCCGGCAGTCCGTGAGGCCGCAGCAAAGGTGTGCAAGTTCTGCAATCGCGGCGATTGTCAGGACTGTAGAGTACTCTGAATCGACGAGTCTCTGCTTGAGCTAACGATTGGGTGCGTTTGCTAGGCAGCTCAAGAGTACGGCATGGGCCCTAGAGGCTCCGCATTGATATGTGGGTATACTACTTATCACAAATTGGTGGAGGAATCATTGGCAGAGTTGAAGAAAAAAGAGGTCTAGCGTCACAGTTTTTTTAGTTCAAGTAGTCATTACTTCACAAGTTTTGCATCCTCATTTTAGAGTTTTTTTTACAGGATTGCCTTCTCTGCCCCACTGGATTTTCTGCCAATATGGCTGTGATGACTGCTTTGGGAAGTATCAGCTCTCTTTTGGCAGTTGGCAGGAAACCCGCAAAGGATGAGAGAATTGCTATTTTTTCAGATGCTCTGAATCATGCTTCGATCATTGATGGGATTCGCCTTATTGAGCGACAGCAAGAAGCTGTAGTATTTGTCTACAAGCACTGTGACATGTCCCATCTTGATTTCCTCCTGTATGTTTTTCATTTCTCAGTCATAATATCATTATTGCATAATATGCCATATGTAACCATGAACTGAGATAGCTACAAATACAATATCATTATCTGTGCAGGTCCAGTTGCTCAATAGAAAAGAAAGTTGTTGTCACAGATAGGCAAGTTTTTTCTCATATTTAATTTCCTCACTCAAGAAGTATATTTATGTTTGTGTGAAGTAGTAGAGGCATGCTTGTGCATGCATAATGTCGCACCAAATTCAGATGCTCTTTTATTGATACACTGCAGCTTGTTTAGCATGGATGGTGATTTTGCTCCATTACCTGAACTTGTGGAACTACGCAGGAAGTATGGATTTTTATTGGTCATCGATGATGTTAGTAATTTTTTATCCCCTCTGATACATTTTTGCAGAGTTTCTTAGTGATCGATTTTGTTGTGATTTTCCTTGAACAGGCCCATGGAACACTTGTTTGTGGTGATAATGGTGGTGGTGTACCCGAGCTGCTGGAATGTGAGAGTGGAATTGACATAAGTGTTGGGACCTTAAGCAAGGCTGCTGGCTGCCAGGGTGGGTTTGTAGCATGCAGGTAAGCAGACACTTAGATCAGGTTGTAGTACGAGTGCGCACACTTCTGTACATTGCGGTACTGATTTTAGTTTAAAAAAAAGATCATATAAAGTGATTTTCAAGGTTCTGGATCATGTCATCTAAGTTAGCTTCGGCAAATTTGCACCACAGTGCCGCATGCTTATAATTCAATGAACAGGAGATAACTTGTTTTGCACATCTGCAACACTATATAGTTTATGGTACTGGACACTGGACTTCGGAATATCAGCACTCCACACTGCATGGCTTCCCTACACTTTGGACTTACTATGATATCTTGATAGTGTACTTCTAATAACTAAAGTTTTGGAATGTGTTGAGCAGCACCCGGTGGAAGAGTTTAATTCAGTCGCGAGGTCGTTCGTTCATTTTTTCAACTGCTTTGCCAGTGCCAGTAGTTGCTTCTGTTCAAGGTAATATTCACAACATACCTACTATGTCATAGAACCCTCTAAAATGAATATCGCAAGCTAGCGGTCTGTCATTGTTGTATGAGCTGAGGTCCAATATTTATTTCTATCATTATTTTCTCTCGCCTTCTTTTCATTAGGAAATGCTTAAAATGATGTCTAGTGCTTTCACATTGGTCAGTAAGAATGATAACTGGATACAAACACTTCAGCTAGTTTAAGAAACTATAGTTATCAGGGACTTGCATTTTTCTGAACGAGAAACTATTACATTGCTTCAAATATCCGTGCTGTTTTCTGATTCCAGCGGCGCTCCATGTCTCAAGGAAGGAACGATGGCGGAGATCATTGGTCTGGAGGCATGTGCAGTATTTTGCATCCTTGACTAAACTCAATATAACCAGTCCCATAATTTCCATAGTAGTAGGAAGTGAAGAAGCAGCACTTAGGGCTGGCAGGTTATCTCTTCCTTCCAATTTTATTTAGTGCCAGTCTGGGTCATCTTATGTTCCTAATTATTCCATCTTTGGACTGCAGGCATATGCTAAGATCTGGATTTCATGTTACACCAATTCGACCACCCACCGTCCCGCCCAACTCATGCAGGTCCCTCCTCTCTCCTGTTTTTTTCAATTTGCAATCCACTGTCCGGTCATGAACTTCACCAATCTAAAACCTGCAACCACGAGTAACTGGACTAGGACTGTACGACCAAGAGTGTATAGCACATTATTATAATTAACAAAATTTCTTTTTGCGTGCACATCTTTGTATAGATGGAATTCCTGCTCGATTTTAGTAAATATAATCACCTACCTTGATCAAGATTAACTGACCATGAATCTCTTGGCAGGCTGCGAATAACTCTGAGTGCTTCTCATTCGCCTGATGACATCAAGAGGCTGGTCGATGCGCTCAATCCCTGGCTATCTGACAAACATGCCAAGCAGAGTTTTGTCGAAGGGCATGCTGAGCAGAGCTATGTCGTGGCATCAAAACTTTAAGCAGCGTGAATTGAAGCTTGTAGGCGGTGACACTAGATGTGCTGGATTACATGGGAGAAAATGCCCATGGGGAATAACTCGGTAGATGTTGACATGATCATTCGTATCACACACGACAAAAATGTTTCCACAATTGTATGTTATGATCTTATAAGGCATACTACCCTGAAAGATACTATTGATGTAGACATGGATTTGGGTAGTTTCCATATTGGGAGCTTGAGACTGTTCTGTAACTGGAAACATCCTTGGTGCCGCCATGTAAGTAGAGGCTACCGAACTGTCTGGTAAACAACAGCCTGTTTGGAATGCAGGAATTTTGAGGGGATTTCACATGAAACTGTCCGATTCGCATAACTAGTGGCCTGTTTGGAACACAGGAATATTGTGGGAAATTCCACTTCATAGGATAGGAATATTATAGGAATAGGAAACCATAGGACGTGAGGTGAGATGTATCTCAATTCTTATAGGGAAAGGGCAAGAAATGTCACTTGATTTCTAGGGTAGAAATTTTTCCATTGGCCTTTGAAATGTGAAGGATTAATTCCTATCCTACACAGGAATAGGAATCCATTCCAACAAAGTAAAGGGCTCCAAAGGAATCTTGCCTACAAAATTTCTATCCTTTTTCTCTTCTAAACCAAAGGAGGTCTGGACTTATTTGATTCGCATGATTGTAAAAACACCGGAATAGGAAAAACACATGATTAGGCCTCCTTTGGTCTCTAGGAATTTTGTGGGAGTTCTATAGGATAGAATCTTCAAGGTAAAATTCCTTCGGAGCCCTTTGGTTTGTATGAATGGATTTCTATTCCTATGTAGGATAGGAACCAATCATTCACATTTCAAAGGAATAAAAAACATTACCCTGGACTCAATGAAAAATTCCTATCCTATGCATCGAATATCATCTCTTTCTCCATAGAATTGACATACATGTCATCGAATTTCTTATGATTTTTCCTATTCCTACGATATCCATATCGATGAACCAAAGGAGGCCTTAGAGTGTCATGCCCAATTGAATCCTACATGATTTGACTTTGGAGTTTGTTTGATTGCATCACAAGAAAAACAAAGAAATTTTCCAACAGATTGGAGTGGATGCATGCTAAGATTTACTATGGAAATCCCTATAGATTCAATAATACGAATCAAACGACCAACCTAGAACTAACTCCTAATTTTTTTTCAATCCTCCCAAAATCCTACTATAAAAATCCTTTGAACCAAAGAGGCAATGAAGTGTTGAATTCTGGCAGGAACAGGAAATAATCCCCGCTATCTCAAACCAGGGCCTGATCGAGATCAGCTGATCAAACAAAAGAAGCATTGAGGGGCTTGGCATTATGGAGGTCCTGGTGGACCTAACAAGTATAATACCCCCCAGAGCAGTGGCGGAGCTTGAGCATAATCCAAGAGGGGGCCATTAGCTGAAGGGGAGCAAATTAATAGGGAAGGAGGGGCTAATCTCTAGTTTAAACACTAGTTAGGCCTAAAATAGAGCATATTATTCAATGATTGTAGAAGTTAAGGGAGGGGGGGGGGGTGGCAATTGCCCCGTTGGTCTACACGAAGCTCCGCCACTGCCCCAGAGTAACATAAATACTTTCATGTATCAAACGGAAGTAAACACACATTTATTCCATATATCCGATATAATTAAGACAAGCACAAAGCACAAACTGGACACACATATGTATATCGATCGATGGTTGTCTCATCTCTCGAGCATAGTCTCTGGACCAATCGATGGAGTAGTAGGTAGCATATGAACCGGGTAACTGACTGTGCCATGGCACATCTTCAAGCTCCAGCTCCATGCACGCATGCAGCTTAATTGTAGGCCAGGTAGCTGGATGCATGGATGGATGGATGGATGGATCGAGCATTCAGGCCTGGAAGGTGTGCCTGGAGCAGGGCACGTAGACTCTGGCCCAGAGGTGCCTGCCCTTGATGATGAACTTGGCCGTCGGCTCGCCCCCGAGCAGCGCCGGGATCATGTCCGCGCTGTGCAGCACCACCCTCCCGTACACCGGCATCTGCCCAGGCGCCGCCCTCTCCACCATCACGTCCTCCACGCACGGGCGCCCGTGCAGCCTGCATCCATGCATGCATGCATGCATGCATATATATGATGACGGTCATCGTTTGTATATATATTGACCAGAGATAGATATGCTGATGATATATAGTAGTGGCGGCGCGATGAGCTTACGAGTTGAAGAACTCCCTGATGTCGTCCTTGTCGATGGGGTAGCCGCGGGAGAAGGTGATGAAGAGCGAGCGGAACTCCTCTGGAAGGCGGTCGACGATCATCATCTGATGCTGCTGGTGCTGGTGCTGGGGCTGGGGCTGGTACGGCTGCGCCACCCGGATCGGGGCCCACGGCGGCGCCATCGCGTTCAGCTGGGAGAACCTCGGCGTCACTATTGCGTTCAGGTCGGCGAACCTCGGCGTCGTTGGCGTCTGGGGGGGTGGGGAGATGGCGCTCGCGAGCACGGGGGTGCCGATGGCGCGCGGCGCGGAGGCGGTGCTGCTCCTGCTGGGAAAGAAGATGGCGTTGTCGGAGGCGCAGGCGTCGTCGAGGACGACGCGGCAGACGGTCTTGTACAGTAACTTGACGCGGGGCATGATGTTGTCGCGGTGCTCGTCGAAGTAGGTGACGTCGTCGATGGGCTTGTTGAGGAGCGCGTTGGTGCAGGGGAGGAGCGTGCTGGCGCCGGCGAGCACGCGGCCGGCGAGGCGGGCGAGGCACGCCAGCGCCTCGTCGACGAAGCGCAGCACGACGGGGCCCGGGAGCGCGGCCGCGCGGCGCATGAACTTGTCGTTCCCATCGGCCTCGAACCAGAGCCAGAGCGCGATCACCCACCTCATGTGCTCCTTCTCCTGCCCGAGGTCGCGCACCAGCCGGTGGAAGAAGCTGCGCTCCTGTGAGTAGAATATCGCCATCTCACGCATTCCAGCCATGGGCCTAGCCACCACTACCTCGCTCGATCCCTCACTCTCACACAAACTCTCTCTCTCTCGCTCTCTCTCGCTCGCTCTCGCTCGCTGGCGGATGGCAATGGCACGGCGAGGCGGGGTTAATAAAGGCCCAGCTCCGTGCTCTGGCACGCCGCGCGTGCGCGTGCGTCCACAGAGGTTTGTTGCGCGCCCCGGCTACGAGACAAGGCCAGGGCGCGCAAGGGAGAGCACGCAGCGCAGGGACGCACGGCTCGGCGTACACACGGCACCCCTCACATGGAAAACCCGGCATCGCTCGCCTCACCCGCCGGTTGCCGGTGCGCGCGCGGTGATCAGGGGCGAACTGAAGCCCCCCTCCGCTAATCTCGCGGTGAAGACCAGTAACTCCATTGGGTTTACACATCCAGTAGCCTCGAGTTCGTCGCGGCTCTCCGGAAAAGGCTTGCGGGTAAGCTGCAGAGGACGTGGAAAGGAGGCCGGTCGCACGCGAGGCGAGCAGCCGAGCGCACGCCGTCCATGGGAGGGGCTCCTCGATCTCGGCCGCATATGAACGCATGCATCCAGCTCAGTGGCGAGATGAACCACCGTTGGTCTCTTCTGATGCTGGTTCAATGTGAGCCTTGTTGTTTACTGCGCCTGGTTTCACGCAAAGGTAAAACTGCCAAAAATGGGATAAGCTTCGGTTACCAAAACGACAATGCAAAAGCTCGATGCAGCTGGAAAAGGTTAGCCCTAAGAAGTTAGAAATTACATCATCTCCCCCAGGTCTTTCTCCTCACGCCACGGCTTTGGTGGAGCGGATCTGGTGTGGTGACTCTCTAGAGCTGCAGCAAGGTAAGCTCACCTGGGGGCTCGGGTTAACTAGACAACTTCCCTCAAAAAAATAAATCTGAATCGGATATGGAAAACTTCCGAATAATATCGCAATTCAATCCGGTCATCTATCTAGATAGAAAAATCCTAACAATGAAACTTGTTATATTGTCGACAGGAGTAGATCTGAGCAAATTTATTTTCTCTGGGATCGAGGAGGGAAGGGAGGGGAGATGAAGTTACCCATCTGCTAGCGAACCTCCGTTGGTATTGTTGGATGATAATGAATGCGGAGGAGAAAATTGTCGGCAGCGAAAGAAAGGGATATAGGAAGAGAGGAACTTTCGTATGGGTAAACCAAAGGGGAAGAAGTATATAGTGTCACCCCCTCCCCCCTCTCGGCTGGCTGATGAATCACCGGAGTCGGTAGAGAGGGTTTCATATATAGAAGAATAAACCACGGCTTTTATGCCTTACCCGCAAGCATTTTTCAGAACTGCAACGAACATAAAGCTAGACATGTGAACATAGTAAGTTACCGATCATCACCGCCAAATTAGAGAAGGCTTCATTTCACTCCTCACCTTCAACCTGCGAGTGAGGCAACCATGGTGAGTTTTCAATGTGTAGCTAAGAGCAGAGGAGGTTCGCTAGGGAAGAGTAGAGGAGATGGAGCGAGAAACTTGCTTTATATAGCCCTGGCGACGGAGAATTCGAGGCGAAAGGGACCAAAACTTTTGCCTACGATCGCTCGCGAGATTCACGCTGATCGACCAGCTGGCAACCATAACACGACTACTTTACGCAACATTTCAACGGGGGAGAAGCCCCCACCCCGCCCACATGCACACGCAAAACCTCGGTTCAATAGCTTTACCGAGATACAAAGTTGGCTTACGCAACAATTCAAAGGGGGGGAGCCCCCTCCCAACCCATATCACCCACCCACACGCACACGCAAAACCTCGTTCAATAGCTTTACCGAGGCATGAGTGGGTAACAAGTTTAAGCCCAAGATAAATGAGCCTTTTCTTTATCCCAATCTTATTTAAATCAAGTGCGAACTTATCAAATCCAAAGCCAAGCAAGTTGTTTTCAGAGGAAACTAGGTGGTGTAAATAGGTGACCAGATTGTCACCGCTTAACTAGTGTTAGGGCATATTTCTCCCATAGTGGTTTTGGTGATTGATAACAATACTTTTGTGAACTAATCGTGTGCATTGAGCATTTCAGAGAATCTATCTTATGGCACAAGATGATTCGTACCCCTCGGAGATATTGCGAAGACGGTTGTTTCCTTACGTTTCATTTTCGGTGGATTTGAGTCGTAGGATCACCGTACTATTAAGAGGGGGTCCACTTCGAAAAGGTTTGGGTGGAATCAACACGTACACAGTCTTTTTGTACCCTCTTTTCTTCCCGGCACTGGAGCTTGTCCTTGTGCATGGGCTTTCCTGAGGCACATAAGCGGTACTACCGCTCTGCACCATGGTAGTACCGCTCCAGCGGTACTGCCGCAGTTCAGTGCTACTGGCACTTCCGCCTATTTTTAGTGCTTTGTAAATGAGCGGTAGTAGGGCGGTAGTTCAGCGCGGTAGTATCGCCCCCGTGATACTGCGGCCCTGACTAGCACTCCACTATCGCAGATTTACTAGACTACTAACAGTAGCGCGGAAGTACCGCTCATGCAAAGCGATAGTACCGCCCCGACGGAACTACCGCTATCCTGTACCGCTGTGAGTGCCGCTTATTTTAAGTCCTTCGGACTGCTCTGTCATTCGAGCGGAAGTAGAGCGGCAGTACCCAGTGGTAGTACCGCTATGTGCGGCACTACCGCATTGTCCTTCTCTACTACCGCTGTTCCTACTGGTTGCTCAACACTACGCGGTAGTACCGCTGGTGGAAGCGGCAATACCTCTTCAGTGGCGCTACCGCCTCCCTGACTTGTTTAGTTGAATGCAGTGCTGGAACTTCCGTGCAAGCGGAAGTACCGCTCACCCGAGCGGTACTACCGCTTGTGCTCGGGCTGAAGGGGCATAACGGTTGGAATCTTTCCCCTGCTATATAAGTGAGTCTTCTTCTTCAAGTGGACTTACCTCATCCTCCCCCAAGCTCCATTGTTGGTCAAAGGCTCATTCTTGCCCAATCTCTCTCTCTAGCCAATCAAACTTGTTGATTTCCTAGGGATTAGTTGAGAAGGCCTAGAGCTACACTTTCACCAAGAGAAATTTGATTCCCCTCACTAATCCCTTGCGGATCTTGTGTAGGATCGAAAGTATACCTAGAGGGGGTGATTATACTACTTGACCAAATAAAAATCTATCCTTTTCCCAATTTTAGTTGTGGGCAGATTTTAGCAATTTTGACAAGTCAAGCAATCAACCTACACATGCAATTCTAAGAGTATAGCAGTGGAATTTAAAACATTGCATATGAAGGTAAAGGGAAGGGTTTGGAGAAGGCAAACCCAATGGAGACACGAAGATTTTTGGCGTGGTTCCGATAGGTGGTGCTATCGTACATCCACGTTGATGGAGACTTCAACCCATGAAGGGTAATGGTTGTGCGAGTCCACGGAGGGCTCCACCCATGAAGGGTCCAAGCAACCTTGTCTATCCCACCATGGCCATCGCCCACGAAGGACTTGCCTCACTTGAGTAGATCTTCACGAAGTAGGCAATCTCCATGCCTTTAAAAACTTCTTGGTTCAACTCCACATCATGTCGGAGGCTCCCAAGCGACACCTAACCAATTTAGGAGACACAACTCTCCAAAAGGTAATAGACAGCGTGTTGATGATGAACTCCTTGCTCTTGTGCTTAAAATGATAGTCTCCCAAACATTCAACTCTCTTACACATATTTGGCTATGGTGGAAGAAGGATTTGAGTGGAGAGCAACTTGGGAAGGCTAGAAATCAAGGTTCAAATGGTAGGAATGGAAACACTTGATCTCAATACATGAGTAAGTGGTTCTCTCTTAGAAAATGAATGGTGGAAGTGTAGGCACAGTCTGATAGCTCTCCTCAGTGAGGAAGAAAGGGTGGAGAGGTATATATATAGCCTCCACACAAAATCCAACCGTTACACACTTTTGACCCATCTCGGTGGCACCGATGAGAAAACTCGGTGGCACCACTTTGTGTAAAAATATGAACGTTAGGAATCTCAGTGGAACCAACGAGAACAACTCGGTGGGACCGATGTGCAAGGGCTTAGGGCAAACCTCATCTCGGTGGCGCAGATTGATACGTCTCCGTCGTATCTACTTTTCCAAACACTTTTGCCCTTGTTTTGGACTCTAGCTTGCATGATTTGAATGGAACTAACCCGGACTGACGCTGTTTTCAGCAGACTTTCTATGGTGTTATTTATGTGCAGAAACAAAAGTTCTCGGAATGACCTGAAACTCCACGGAACATCTTTTCGGAAAATATTAAAAATACTGGAAGAAAAATCCACGTCAGGGGGCCCACACCCTGTCCACGAGGGTGGGGGGCACGCCTGCCCCCCTGGGCGCGCCCCCTACCTCGTGGGCCCCCTGACGCTCCACCGACCTCAACTCCAACTCCATATATTCACTTTCGGGGAGAAAAAAATCAGAGAGAAGGATTCATCGCATTTTATGATACGGAGCCGCCGCCAAGCCCTAAAACCTCTTGGGAGGGCTGATCTGGAGTCCGTTCAGGGCTCCGGAGAGGGGGATTCCTTGTCGTCGTCATCATCAACCATCCTCCATCACCAATTTCATGATGCTCACCGCCGTGCGTGAGTAATTCCATCGTAGGCTTGCTGGACGGTTATGGGTTGGATGAGATCTATCATGTAATCGAGTTAGTTTTGTTAGGGTTTGATCCCTAGTACCCACTATGTTTTGAGATTGATGTTGCTATGACTTTGCTATGCTTAACGCTTGTCACTAGGGCCCGAGTGCCATGATTTCAGATCTGAACCTATTATGTTTTCATGAATATATGTGAGTTCTTGATCCTATCTTGCAAGTCTATAGTCACCTACTATGTGTTATGATCCGGCAACCCCGAAGTGACAATAATCGGGACCACTCTCGGTGATGACCGTAGTTGAGGAGTTCATGCATTCACTATGTGTTAATGCTTTGTTCCGGTACTCTATTAAAAGGAGGCCTTAATATCCCTTAGTTTCCATTAGGACCCCGCTGCCATGGGAGGGTAGGACAAAAGATGTCATGCAAGTTCTTTTCCATAATCACGTATGACTATATTCGGAATACATGCCTACATTATATTGATGTATTGGAGCTAGTTCTGTGTCACCCTATGTTATGACTGTTACATGATGAACCACATCCGACATAGTTCTCCATCACCGATCCAATGCCTATGAGCTTTTCACATATTGTTCCTAGCTTATTTACTTTTCCGTTGCTACTGTTACAATCGCTATAAAACACCAAAAATACTACATTGCTACTAAATACTTTGCTGCAGATACTAAGTTATCCAGGTGTGGTTGAATTGACAACTCAACTGCTAATACTTGAGAATATTCTTTGGCTCCCCTTGTGTCGAATCAATAAATTTGGGTTGAATACTCTACCCTCGATAACTGTTGCGATCCCCTATACTTGTGGGTTATCAAGACTATTTTCTGGCGCCATTGTCGGGGACCATAGCTCTATTCTTTGAGTCACTTGGGATTTATATCTGCTGGTCACTATGAAGAACTTGAAAGGCGCTAAGACAAAAATTTATCCCTCAACTACGAGGGGAGGTAAGGAACTGCCATCTAGCTCTGCACTTGATTCACCTTCTATTTTGAGTAAGCTTGCGACACCTAAACTTGCTTCTACTACTCGTTCTGATATGTCACATGTTATTGATGATGCCACTTCTGCTATGCATGATACTTATGATGAAACTACTTCTATGCTTGATACTACTGTGCCACTTGGTGAATTTCTTGATGAACAACTTGCTAGGGTTAGAGAGAAAGAAATTATTGAAACTGATAGCATTGATGAAAGTGATGATGAAGACTCCTCCCCTAATAAATATGAATCGCGGAAAGAGTATATAGGCAGCGGAAAGTAAAGCATGCAACTTGCAAGAATGTAAAGGGAAGGGTTTGGAGAATTCAAACGCTATTGGAGACACGGATGTTTTTCCCGTGGTTCGGATAGGTGGTGCTATCCTACATCCACGTTGATGGAGACTTCAACCCACGAAGGGTAACGGTTGCGCGAGTCCATGGAGGGCTCCACCCACGAAGGGTCCACGAAGAAGCAACCTTGTCTATCCCACCATGGCCATCGCCCACGAAGGACTTGCCTCACTAGCGGTAGATCTTCACGAAGTAGGCATCTCCTTGCCCTTACAAACTCCTTGGTTCAACTCCACAATATTGTCGGAGGCTCCCAAGTGACACCTAGCCAATCTAGGAGACACCACTCTCCAAGAAGTAACAAATGGTGTGTTGATGATGAACTCCTTGCTCTTGTGCTTCAAATGATAGTCTCCCCGACACTCAACTCTCTCTCACAGGATTTGGATTTGGTGGAAAGAAGATTTGAGTGGAAAGCAACTTGGGGAAGGCTAGAGATCAAGATTCATATGGTAGGAATGGAATATCTTGGACTCAACACAAGGGTAGGTGGTTCTCTTTCAGAACATGTAGGTTGGAAGTGTAGATGTGTTCTGATGTCTCTCTCCACGAATGAAGAGGAGGTGGAGGGGTATATATAGCCTCCACTTAAAATCCAACCGTTACACACAATTTACCAATCTCGGTGGGACCGAATCAACAAACTCGGTCGGACCGAAAAGGTAAACCTAGTGACCGTTAGAGATTTTCGGTGGGACTGACATGCATCTCGGTAGGACCGATATGGTTAGGGTTTGGGCATAACGTAATCTCGGTGAGACCGATTACACAAACTCGGTGAGACCGATTTGGTAATTAGCTAACCAGAGAGTTGGTCAGGCAAACTCGGTGGGACCGACTTGCTCTTTCGGTGAGACCGAAAAGTTACAAAAGGGAAATAGAGAGTTTGCATTGCAATCTCGGTGGGACCGATCCGCTCTTTCGGTGAGACCAAAAAGTTACGAAAAGGAAACGGAGAGGTTGCAATCCCATCTCGGTGGGACCGAGATCCCTATCGGTGAAATCGATTTGCTAGGGTTTTGGCAGTGGCTTATGACATATGAAACTCGGTGGCGCCGGATAGAAGTAACCGGTATGACCGAGTTTGGCTTAGGGTTTAGGTCATTTGTGGAAGTGGGAAAGTAGTTGAGGATTTCGGAGCATATCATTAAGCACATAAAGCAAAGGGCTCATTAAGCAACACCTCATCCCTCCTTGATAGTATTGGCTTTTCCTATGGACTCAATGTGATCTTGGATCACTAAAATGTAAAATGAAGAGTCTTGAGCTTTTGAGCTTGAGCCAATCCTTTGTCCTTAGCATTTTGAGGGTTCCACTTTCACCATTCATGCCATGCCAATCATTGAGCTTTCCTGAAATAGTTATCTTGGAATAGCATTAGCTCAATGAGCTATATGTTGTTATGAATTACCAAAACCACCTAGGGATAGTTGCACTTTCAATCTCCCCCTTTTTGGTAATTGATGACAACATATAGATCAAAGCTTCGACAAATGATAATAAGAATGAATTACATTGTCGCTTTGAGAAGTGTGTGATAAGTAAGAGCTCCCCCTAAATTTGTGCATATATAAAATTTGCTTTGGACTGCAAATGCACAAGAAGTTAGAATTATGGGTTACTCTTTCATGTCACATACATCTTGGTGGAGCGCTCAAAATGATTAATAATGAAATACATGCACTCATCACCAAGGCAAAGTGAATGACCACATAAGATAGATAAGATATATCAAGCATGCATAAGTGTAGCTTATGATCAAACACATGATCATCAATGTCTCACAAGCATATTAAAGTATCACGACCAAAAGCAAACAATGTTTGAAAAACCACCAAATAAAAGCAAGAGATAAAAGCAACTCTCTCTCTCTCGAAGCCTATGATCTATACATTTTCTCCCCCTTTGACAACAAGTTACCAAAAAGTTCCTAGAAAACGCATAGTGCTAAATCGACACTCAGGCTTGATCTTCAGGTGGTGGTGGAGTCTGGATCACTCCAAGGACGAAGGCTTCCATAGACGCGGTTGGAGTTGGAGCTGAAGTGGATGCTGGAGCAGGTTGGGTTGGTGCTGCGGCTGGAGGTGAGGCGGTTGCTCTTGTGTCAGGAACTGTCACTGCAGACGACCTCAGACCTCGTGGCACTCTGGCAAATGCATCAGTGGTTGTCTTCCCTTTCCTCTCCTGCATATCATCTTGGAGCTGCTCCACTGCAGTCTGAATCTCTGTCACCTTGATATCCAAGTCATAGAACTTTTGTTCTACGATTCTCTCTAAGCTCGCCTGGTTCTGAGTTAGGGCGGCCAGGCCTTTCTCTATCCGCAAGGTGGATGCAATCAAGTAACTGAGCTACTCTTGCTTGGTTTTCAAGAAGTATTCAGATGCCTCCTCTTGAGTTGGCATCTTTGCAGCTTTCTCCTTCCTTGCCTTCTCCTTCTGTGCTTGTGCATGGGCTGAAGATGGTTCATCTTTGTTCATCACAACTTCATTATCTTCAAAATCAGGATGAATAGGCAGATGTTCCTTATCCAAAAGGTATATGTCTGTGCCCATCCTTGAGTTAATCAACATCTGGATCTGAGGGGCATAACCACAACTCCTCTTCTGATCTGCTGCAGTCCTCTTGATAGTTTCAAAAATGAGGCTCATGACTTTGAATTTCTGTGGCACATCAAAAATATGAAGCAAGTTGATTGCATGGCCTCTGATCATCTTGTGATCACCTGACTTGGGCAACAAGGTGTGTCTAAGGATCCAGTTGATCGTAGGCAGACCTGACAGCAAGTGTTTTACAGACCCAAACTGGTGAGTGTCAAGATCATCTGTTGGAATCTCCTTGTACATATTTGCCATGGAGTTGTAATCCATCTTTTTCTTGGAATAGACATCCAAGTCATCTTCATTCTCCTCTGGGGCATTGATAATCTATGCCCACTCAGCAACTGTTGATTGGTACCTTGTACCCTCTGACATCCAAACAATCCTCCCATCTGGGTAAAAATGTGCTGTGGAGTAGAACTGCATGATCAGCTCTTCATTCCACTTTGTGAGCTTTTGCCCAACAAAGTCAGCTACTCCACATGCCTTGAAGCTGTCTTGCACTCCAGGATAGTGCTCTTCATTGTCCTTGATGTATTCCCAGTCTACCCATCTCATGTCACATACAATTGGCTTCTTATCTAACAAGACTGTCTCATAGAAGTCATGTTGTTCCTTAGTCTGGAACCTGTAGTCAACAGTAGTCCTCCTCCTGGTAGCATAGGGATCCTCAGCTCTCCATTTTCTCAGTCCAGAGTCTCTCCTGATTTTCATATCCTCAGCCACAAGATGAGCATCATTGTGGTCTGGGATCTTGGGCTTCAATTTTCTCAGCACTGGGCCTTCCTCTTCTACAGCAGTTTCAGGCATTGGGGCCTTGTTCTTCTCAGCAGCTGAGATGCTTCTTGTATTCCTCTTGGGTTTTGGCTTTGGAGCTGGCTTAGCCTTGGAAGCAGTCTTGGGGGCTTCCTTGGGCTTGGATGCAGCTGCCCCTGATCTCATGGCATCACCCATCAGCTTGGGTGCCTTAGGTGCTGGTGCAGCACCCTCTTCTTCCTCTTCTTCTTCTTCATCAGAAGAATGCTGTTCAAATTCAGCCATAGGATCTACTTTCTTGCACCATCTGCCTCTCTTCCTCTCTTTCTTCTCTTCAGCAACAACTGGTTCTTTGGGAGTGGGCTTCTCAGGAATCTTGGTTGAGGCTCTGGCCTTTGGCATAGGCTGCCTGCCTGTTGGCCTTTTGACCTTTAAGCCTGGCTTGGTGCTCTGCCTTGAGCCATATTCCTTCTTCAGCACAACTCTCTTGAAAGTTGCTTCTTCCTCTGCCACATAATCTTCATCCTCTGATTCTGAGGTTTTCTTCTTTCTTTGTCTTGTGGCAGCTTTTGGCAGATTGCTAGGGGTGCTCCTACTGCCATCATCTGAGGAACTGGAGGTACTAGTGCCCTCACTCATTTGCACTGGCTGCTCTGACAAATTCTGACTATCACTTTGGTCTGACATGATGAACAAGCTGACTGCTGACTGCTGACCCTGTGAATAGTTTATAGATGAGGTAGAGTGGATGAGCATCACAAAATACAGAGAGTTTTGCAAAAGAATGATTCAAAAACTTAGTTTTAGTTTCCCACAGAAAGCATCTCGGATCTACCGATTTCTAAACTCGGTGATACCGAAGCAGTTTTTGGAACCTAAACTAGTGAACTCGGTCAGACCGAGTCACAGTTTGGTGGCACCGAGACTGCTAGGGTTTCACAAAGTTCCAAAACCGGTCTCATCGATTAGTAACACTCGGTCAGACCGAGTCTCACTGTGCAATGGCATAAGCCAAATCGGTGGGACCGAGTTTTTCAACTCGGTGGGTCCGAGATGGTTTCGGCGGAAACCTAACCCTAAATTTTTTGAATCAAACCTAATCTACGAGTTCATTGACTGGATAGAAGTTTATCAAATGTGGCAAGAATCATTATGATCACAATGTGCTAGGAATCGGATTGGGAATAGCACAAAGATCGAGTCCATACCCTAGTTCGGCGGAGACTCGCTACGGCGACAACGGCGGAGTTGATTCCCGTTGACGGCGATGGAGACCAGCGACTGGAGGCGGCTGGCGGCGAGGAGACGATCCGGAGACCACGACGGCAGAGCGAGCTATGGCGCGGGCGAAGGGGTTCGGAGAAATTTCCAAAATTTTGCCCGTGTCTATATATAGCCCGACCCTGTCGGTGTGACCGAGTGGAACAACTCGGTGGCACTGAGATGCAAAAGTGTATACAGTTATTGCAACTCAGTGTGACCGAAGGGTTCAAATCGGTTGCACCGAGATCGAAAACTTAGATCAACCTAATGATCTCGGTAAGACCGAAAGTGGGGTATCGGTCAGACCGAGAATCACAAAGAGGTTATGGAAGTTTAAGTCTATGACGAATCGGGGACTCCAAGTGCTCCTCACACAGAGTGGTTCGAATTTGACTTGATCAATTTTGTGATGTAGCATGAATAGAGTTTGAGACGAGAAAAGCATAGCTAGCTAGAGGGGGTTCTTAGGCATTCTTGTCCATCCACTTGGCAAATGAAAAGATAAAGCCAGACAATCGAAACAACAAGTGGATGTCCTTGAATGAGTAAAATATGCAACCAACATGCTCACACAATAAAATGGCAATTGAAATATGTGACAAAGCATGCACAACCAATTCTAGCATCTATCAAGCAATTTGCGATGACTAGGTCATCTATATATGAGTATATTGACTTAGGAGTCAAATGAGAACATTTGATCATAGGTCATACTCATCGTTTAAGCTCAAGTGGGGTTACCACTTTTACATAAAGCATTGTTGTGTTCACATCATTAGAGTTGCTTTATCTCAAGTCTTAGAGTAAAGCTCCCCCTAGATGTGATATCCCCCCTAAGAGGGATGAACTAACCTTAGGTTTTGTCGATGATGACTTCATGTAGATGTTGAAGATGTGGATGCTCAATGTTGATGTAGATCACTTGGAGCTATCCTTTTGAGTGAATTGCACTTTCATTACCTACATGGGTTAGTCCCACAAGGAACAAACAAGTATATCCATAGACATAGAGTGATGCACATACAAGATGATGTCTATGAAAGCTTTTAGGTTACCTTGTCCCTTGACTTACCAACAGGAGGGTTTGTGACTCCTTGAACTAGTGCAAGATGTGGAAGTTGATTGCACTTGTTCTTGCCAAAATGATAAGAGTGAAGTATGTTGATGGAGTCACCCTCAAGAACTCTCTAGTTCTTCTTCTTTTGGATCCACACCATCTTGATGGGAATCCTTGGAGTTGTAGTCGTACTTGATGAAGTGGAACTTGAAGTAGTCTTGGGAATCCACTTGACTAAGGTCTTAGGAGCTTCTTCAAATGCATCTATTTCCTCTTGAAGCTTGTCCTTGCCTTTTTGCTTGTAGTCTTGAGGTGGAAGATCATCTTGAGTTTGTGTCCCCTTGAAAGAAGTAGGATCATAGTTCTCTTGTTGAGGAACAAACTTTGTCTTGGGGTATTGATCTTCTTCCCACTCAACTCCATTGGCATTGAACTTTCGTTCAAAACCAACACCTTGATTCTTCCGGTGCCTTCCTTGCTTGCGTACAATCTCCTCGAATTGCTTACTTCCGGCAAGGCTTTTGTACACTCCTTTCTCTATGATTTCCTTCAATATGCTAGTTTCTTGCTCAAGTGTAACTTGGCTAAGAGAATCATTAGTGGAATCAAGAGAACTACTAGAAGCAACAATATTGGATTTAACATGATCATTGTTACTACTAGAGGAGGAATCTTTCTTGTTCTTGTTACTAGACTTGAGTTGAGGCATGTAAGTGGATAAGAGTAAACGTTTGGCAATGTAAGAAGAACTTTTCTTGCAGAGATCATCATTGATTGCCTTTAAAAGCTCATGCTCTTGCTCAAGATTGAGCTTTTTAAAGCGTAACTTCTCATGAGCCCTTAAAAGTTCTCGATGATCTTCGAAGATAGTTTCATGAGCTAACTTAAGAGTGTTTAGTTCTTTAGTTAGAGCCTCAATTTTCTCCTTATCATTGTCATTCGTTTTAGCATGATTAATTGACGTTTCATCATAGGATTCATCACTAGAGTTGTCAGCAAGTAAAACTCATTACCTAACAAGTCATCTTCATCACTATTAAAGTCAACATACTCAGGGCGAGTTACCTTAGGACCTTTGGCCATGAAGCATCTTCCAATTCCTTCATTTGGTGAGTCAAATATGTCGTAGGAGTTGGTTGACACAAGTGCTAGTCCGGCAACACCTTCATCTTGAGTATATTCGGAGTCGGAGTGATAACTTCTCTCGGAGTGGTTGTCGGAGTCGGAGCCGGATGCCCATTCACCAACATGAGCTTGATGTCTTCGTTTTGTGTAGCTCCTTGATGATTTTTCCTTTCTTTCCGAATCCTTGCTTCTCCGTGAGTATCTTTGTTCATAACGATCATCTCTACTCCTACTCTCTCTTGATGGTGATTCCTCTCTCTTGCTTCTTCTTTTTGGGGAATCTTCTCTTCTCTTGTAGGGAGCCGTACACTCATTGGAATAGTGTCCGAGTCTTCCACAATTGTAGCAGTTTCGCTCTTGACTAGAAGATCTTTTGTCATTGTAGGACCTTGACTTGGAGCTTCTATCTTTGCTTCTACTCTTGTAGAACTTGTTGAAGTTCTTCACCATTAAACTCAATTCTTCATTGAAGTTTTGTTTCTCACTTGATGATGTGGGGGCTTCACATGAGGCTTTGTAAGCACCACTTGATTTGTTGTGAAGTTCCT
The DNA here is from genome assembly GCA_032464435.1 of Aegilops umbellulata. Lineage (NCBI taxonomy): Eukaryota > Viridiplantae > Streptophyta > Magnoliopsida > Poales > Poaceae > Aegilops > Aegilops umbellulata. The sequence goes on along the minus strand of CP136054.1, from coordinate 362,748,066 downwards.
CTTTATCCTTGAGTGACATCTCATGAGCAATAATTCTTCCAATGACTTCCGTTGGCTTGAGATCTTTGTAATTGGGCATCATTTGGATCAATGTGCACACGGTATCATATTTTCCATCCAAGGCTCTTAGGATTTTATTGATGATGAATCTGTCGGTCATCTCTTCACTCCCTAAGCCGGCAATCTCATTTGTGATGAGAGCAAGCCTAGAGTACATTTCAGCGACACCTTCACCATCCTTCATTTTGAACTTGTCAAGTTGACTTTGGAGCACATCCAATTTGGATTCCTTGACGGAGTCGGTACCTTCGTGCATATCAATCAAAGTATCCCAAATTTCCTTTGCATTCTCAAGACGGCTAATTTTGTTGAATTCTTTGGGGCACAATCCATTGAAGTGAATATCACAAGCTTGAGCGTTGTATTGTAGCATCTTCAACTCATCCGTGGTAGCTTCACGGTTTGGTTCTTTCCCATCGAAGAAGTGACCTTGCAAACCAACACACACAATAGCCCAAACGGCAGGGTTATGTCCAAGAATGTGCATTTTCATTTTATGCTTCCAACTAGCAAAGTTAGTACCATCAAAATAAGGACCTCTACGGTGATAATTTCCCTCACTAGACGCCATACTCTCCTAGGTTGTGAAACCAAGGCTATGACCACCAAAAGCTATGGGAATCAAAGAAAATGGAGACCAAAGCTCTGATACCACTTGTAGGATCGGAAGTATGTCTAGAGGGGGGGGGTGATTAGACTACTTGACCAAATTAAAACTTAACCTTTTCCCAATTTTAGTTCTTGGCAAATTTTAGCAACTTTAGGACAAGTCAAGCAATCATCACACAATTCAAGCAAGCATGCAAAGAGTATATAGGCAGCGGAAAGTAAAGCATGCAACTTGCAAGAATGTAAAGGGAAGGGTTTGGAGAATTCAAACGCTATTGGAGACACGGATGTTTTTCCCGTGGTTCGGATAGGTGGTGCTATCCTACATCCACGTTGATGGAGACTTCAACCCACGAAGGGTAACGGTTGCGCGAGTCCACGGAGGGCTCCACCCACGAAGGGTCCGCGAAGAAGCAACCTTGTCTATCCCACCATGGCCATCGCCCACGAAGGACTTGCCTCACTAGCGGTAGATCTTCACGAAGTAGGCGATCTCCTTGCCCTTACAAACTCCTTGGCTCAACTCCACAATATTGTCGGAGGCTCCCAAGTGACACCTAGCCAATCTAGGAGACACCACTCTCCAAGAAGTAACAAATGGTGTGTTGATGATGAACTCCTTGCTCTTGTGCTTCAAATGATAGTCTCCCCAACACTCAACTCTCTCTCACAGGATTTGGATTTGGTGGAAAGAAGATTTGAGTGGAAAGCAACTTGGGGAAGGCTAGAGATCAAGATTCATATGGTAGGAATGGAATATCTTGGCCTCAACACAAGGGTAGGTGGTTCTCTTTCAGAACATGTAGGTTGGAAGTGTAGATGTGTTCTGATGGCTCTCTCCACGAATGAAGAGGAGGTGGAGGGGTACATATAGCCTCCACTTAAAATCCAACCGTTACACACAATTTACCAATCTCGGTGGGACCGAATAAACAAACTCGGTCGGACCGAAAAGGTAAACCTAGTGACCGTTAGAGATTTTCGGTGGGACTGACATGCATCTCGGTAGGACCAATATGGTTAGGGTTTGGGCATAACGTAATCTCGGTGAGACCGATTACACAAACTCGGTGAGACCGATTTGGTAATTAGCTAACCAGAGAGTTGGTCAGGCAAACTCGGTGGGACCGACTTGCTCTTTCGGTGAGACCGAAAAGTTACAAAAGGGAAACAGAGAGTTTGCATTGCAATCTCGGTGGGACCGATCCGCTCTTTCGGTGAGACCAAAAAGTTACGAAAAGGAAACGGAGAGGTTGCAATCCCATCTCGGTGGGACCGAGATCCCTATCGGTGAAACCGATTTGCTAGGGTTTTGGCAGTGGCTTATGACATATGAAACTCGGTGGCGCTGGATAGAAGTAATCGGTATGACCGAGTTTGGCTTAGGGTTTAGGTCATTTGTGGAAGTGGGAAAGTAGTTGAGGATTTCGGAGCATATCATTAAGCACATAAAGCAAAGGGCTCATTAAGCAACACCTCATCCCTCCTTGATAGTATTGGCTTTTCCTATGGACTCAATGTGATCTTGGATCACTAAAATGTAAAATGAAGAGTCTTGAGCTTTTGAGCTTGATCCAATCCTTTGTCCTTAGCATTTTGAGGGTTCCACTTTCACCATTCATGCCATGCCAATCATTGAGCTTTCCTGAAATAGTTATCTTGGAATAGCATTAGCTCAATGAGCTATATGTTGTTATGAATTACCAAAACCACCTAGGGATAGTTGCACTTTCATCATCCTCTCAAGAAAAATGAAATACTTGATATCTTTTATAATGGACTAACCGATGCTTCCAGAGATTACCTGGATAGTTGTGCTGGTTCTGTTTTCAGGGAAAGAACACCGGATGAAGCTGAGATTCTATTGAATAATATGTTGACAAATGAAAATAATTGACCACTTTCTGAGCCACCTCCTGAGCCAATTCCTGAGCCTATTCCTAAACCAACTCCGAAGAAGAGAGGTGTTTTATTTCTCAGTCCTGAAGATATGCAAGAGGCAAAGAAATCTATGAAAGAAAAAGGTATAAAAGCTGAAGATGTTAAGAATTTACCTCCTATTGAAGAAATACATGGTCTTAATTTACCGCCTGTTGAAGAAACATATGATCTTAATCCATTACCTATTGAAGAAACTCATGGTCTTGATAACCCATCACAGGTAGTAAAGGTAAATTCTCTCTATAGATTTGATGAAGGTTATATTCCTCACTATAAGTCTGCTAGACAATGCTTCAATGCTTATTTTGGTAGACAATTGAAATGAAGCGTTTGATAATTTTATTGTCAAACAAGAAAACTTCAATGCTTATTTTGGTAGACAATTGAAATGTAATTCCGATACGCTTGAACACTTGAGTAATTACATGGCCAATTTAAGGGTGAACTTAAACTCATTAGCAAACATGCTTCCATGGTCACCACTCAAGTAGAACAAGTACTTAGGGCTCAAAATGATCTGCTCAATGAATTAAATAGTAAGAATAATGATTATGTTGTTAGAGTGGCTACTAGAACTGGTAAAATGACTCAGGAACCTTTGTATCCTGAAGGCCACCCTAAGAGAATTGAGCAAGATCCTCAGAGAAATAATATAGATGCACCTAGTCCTTCTAAAAAGAAGAAAAAGAAAAATGATAGGACTTTGCATACTGCTAGTGAACCTATTGCTGAACCACCTGAGAATCCCAATGATATTTCTATTTCTGATGCTGAAACAGAATCTGGTGATGAACATGAACCTAGTGAAAATGTTAATGATAATGTTCATGATGATGCTCAACCTAGTAATAATAATGATGTAGAAATTGAACCTGCTGTTGATCTTGATAACCAATCAAAGAATCAACACTATGATAAAAGAGACTTTGTTGCTAGGAAACACGGTAAAGAAAGAGAACCTTGGGTTCAGAAACCCATGCCTTTTCCTCCCAAACCATCCAAGAAAAAGGATGATGAGGATTTTGAGTGCTTTGCTGAAATGATTAGACCTATCTTCTTGCATATGCGATTAACTGATATGCTCAAAATGAATCCTTATGCTAAGTACATGAAGGATATTGTTACAAATAAAAGAAAGATACCAGAAGCTGAAATTTCCACCATGCTTGCTAATTACACTTTTAAGGGTGGAATACCAAAGAAACTTGGAGATCCAGGAGTACCCACTATACCATGCTCCATTAAAATAAACTATGTTAAAACTGCTTTATGTGATCTTGGAGCCGGTGTTAGTGTTATGCCTCTCTCTTTATATCGTAGACTTGATTTGAATAAGTTGACACCTACTGAAATATCTTTGCAAATGGCTGATAAATCAACTGTTATACCTGTCGGTATTTGCGAGGATGTGCCTGTTGTGGTTGCAAACATTTCTATTTTAACGGACTTTGTTATTCTTGATATTCCCGAGGACAATAGTATGTCTATTATTCTTGGAAGACCCTTTTTGAATACTGTAGGGGCTGTTATTGATTGCAACAAAGGCAATGTCACTTTTCATGTTAATGGTAATGAGCATACGGTACACTTTCTGAGGAAACAACCTCAGGTCCACAGTATCAATTCTATTGGAAAAATTCCATCGATTATTTTTGGAGGTTTTGAATTTCCTCTTCCTACTGTCAAGAAGAAATATGATATTCTTATTATTGGGGATGTGCATATCCCCGTTGAGGTAACATAGTGTTATTCAAAATTTCTCCGGTTCCATGTTATTCGGAATGAGTTTGTTAACAAGACTTTATCAACCTTGTTAGTGGGTTCCTTTTGATGAGCATGAGATGGATGAAACTAGAAGGCACAACTTTCTGTACCCTCTCTCTACTTTTTGTTATTTAGTTGAAATAAAGTAAAAATAGTATTTTCCTGCCTGTTTTCTGAATTATCCGTGCAACATAAAAATACCCCGAAAATAGAAGTTCTCCGAATGCACTGAAAATGGAATATGATTTTTTCTGGAATATTTGAGAATATCTGGCACTGAGAGCACAACAGGGGGAGCAAGCACCTGGCCACGAGGGTCCAGGGCGCGCCCCCTGCCTCGTGGGCCCATGGTGGCTCCCCTCCACTTATTCCTGCACCCACACACTCCTTCCTCCCAAAAAAAATCACCATCCAGCTCAAGCATGAGTTCTAGCTCATTTTGCTGCGATTTTCGATCTCCTTGCTCAAAGCACCTCTCACAAAACTGCTTGGGGGGATTGTTCCTTGGTATGTGACTCGTCCATTGGTCCAATTAGTTTTTGTTCTAGTGCTTTATTCATTGCAAATTTGTGCTGCCTAGGTGACCATGTTCTTGAGCTTGCATGTCAAATTTATATGGTTCCAAGTAGTTCTAATGCATGATATAGTCTCTAGGCACTTGTAGGAGTAGTTGCTATCAATTTTGTTGAGCTTGGTTCACTTTTATTTGAAGTTACTAAAAAAAAATTCAGAATTTTTTCAAAGGAAGAAATATGCTTAGGAAAATGTACCAAGGTGGTTCTTCAAGGAAGCAAGGACCCAGGCTTGCAATGCGTGATGCTGAAGATGAGCCACCAAGGGACGCTCCAGTGTGGCCTTGTGAATGGCCTTCAGAAAACTTTATGGATCGAGCGGGAATCAAGGAAGAATTTAATGCATATTTGCGTAACGCTGATCTTGTGAGCTTCGAGGGAGAATAGTGCCACCAGTACCACTATCTCACTAGTTCCTTTGTGAGGAGGTTTGAATTTTCATCTTCACGCAATTCTCCAACTGTCTTGTTTGATCTTTATGAAAAAAATTATGCGATGGACTTAGAGGATTTTACCACTGCTTGCAAACTTCCACAATGGGGTAGTGCTAGTGAACCTCGTAAATCTGAATTTAGAAATTTCCTTTCTAGTATAACTGTGGGGGAATCTAGAGATATAGCAGAAGCTACCATAGGGAGCATTCATTTTCCTGCTATACATTATTTTGCTCTCTTCATAGGTAGGTGCATAAATGGTAAAGATGAAGCATGTCATATGTGTGTCCCCGACCTCAGTATTCTTAGGAGTGCTGTGCTAGGAGACAAATCTTATAATTTGGGAGCCATTGTTGCACGTAGGTTGCATAATAATAGATTTAATGGGGATTTCTTCGGTGGAATTTATGCAACCCGCTTAGCTGATTTTCTTGGTGTAACCATACGCAATGATGATATTGAATTGCCTCCTGCTTACTTAGACTTTAATGCTATGGTTCACCACCAGTTTGTTGAGAGGAATGAATCACCTCTCCAGTATCGCTTAATCTTTGACAGACGTCGTGCTGTCTGTATTACTCTCCCTGCTCCTGCCTTCTTTGATTATCAGGCAAAACGAAGATATGTTATTACCAGAGAGGAGGCAGATGAGTACGAGAGGAGGGCGGAGGCCGCTTGTCGCCATGCTGCAGCTCAGGAGGCGATAGCCGCTGCATCTCAGTACGACCCCAACTACAACTATGGATATCCGCCAAGCCATCCGTGGCAATGAACCAACTTAGGCCAAAAGCCTAAGCTTGGGGGAGTACGTATTTCCCACCGACATTACATTTATGTACACACACTCATTGCCAGATGTCGGTGCTCATACTCTTTCACTGTAATATCCATGCTAGTTTATTTTCTTCTTCTTGCTTTCTTCTTGTGTGTTTGATAAACCTTAAGAAAAACCAAAAATATTAGTAGTAGCTTTTAGTTAGTTTACTTTTCTTGCTGTAGTAGTAGTAATTAAAAAGAAAACCCAAAAAGATTTCCGTTCTTCTTTTGCTTGTTGGGAGAATAGTTTTTATTTCTTTTGTTTTCTTTGGGGGTCGATAGGAGAAGACCATAATTAAATTGTTGAAGTGGCTCTTATATGCATTATTTTTGATTTAACCAAGAGCCCATGTTGCCTTGTCTTCTCCTGTTTATTGAATGCTCGCAGATTCCAGCTTAGTCCAATGCACGTGCACTCTTATTATTATTATTATTCACATCATTCGGTCGTGCAAGTGAAAGGCAATTATGACGATATATGATGGATTGACTGAGATGAGAAAAGCTGGTATGAACTCGACCTCTCTTGTTTTTGTAAGTATGATTAGTTCATCGTTCTTGATTCAGCTTATTATGAATGAACATGTTTGCAGTGACAATTAGAGATCATAGTTGCTCGTGCCATGCTTGATTAGCTATGAGTTATAATGGTTTACCTTGCGTGCCAACATGCTATTAAAATGGTTGTGATGTGGTATAGTTGGGTGGTATCCTCCTTTGAATGATTTAAGTGACTCGACTTGGCACATATTCACACATGTAGTTGAAACAAGTCAACATAGCCTTCACAATATTTATGTTCATGGTGGATTATATCCTACTTATGCTTGTACTCAATGTTCATTATTTTTAATGCATGTTCATGAATGTTGTCGCTCTCTAGTTGGTCGCTTCCTAGTCTTTTGCTAGCCTTCACTTGTACTAAGCGGGAATACTGCTTGTGCATCCAATCCCTTAAACCCCAAAGTTATTCCATATGAGTCCACTATACCTTACTATATGCGGTATCTACCTGCCGTTCCAAGTAAATTTGTATGTGCCAAACTCTAAAACTCCAAATAAACATTCTATTTTGTATGCTCGAATAGCTCATGTATCAACTAGGGCTGTCCGTATCTTCCATGCTAGGCGGGTTATTCTCAAGAGGAGTGGACTCCGCTCCTCACTCACGAGAAAATGGCTGGTCACCGGGATGCCCAATCCCATGCTTTATGAAAACTAAATCAAAATAATTGCAAACAAAAACTCCCCCTGGGACTGTTGCTAGTTGGAGGCACTCGTTGTTTCGAGCAAGCCATGGATTGATGCTTGTTGGTGGAGGGGGAGTATAAACTTTACCATTCTGTTTGGGAACCGCCTATAATGTGTGTAGCATGGAAGATATCACCATCTCTTGGTTGTTATGTTGACAATGAAAGTATGCCGCTCAAAATATTATTTATCTCTATTTCAAAATCGAGCTCTGGCACCTCTACAAATCCCCGCTTCCCTCTGCGAAGGGCCTATCTATTTACTTTTATGTTGAGTCATCACCTGCTTAGTAAAAAGCACTAGCTGGAGAGTGCAGCTGTCATTTGCATCCATTACTATTAATTTATATTGGGTATGGCTATGATTGGATCTCTTTTATCATGAATTACAATGTCTAGTCAGTTCTTGGTCTTTAAAGGTGCTCTACATTTATGTTTTGCGGTCTCAGAAAGGGCTAGCGAGATACCATCTTATTATATCATATCATGATTGTTTTGAGAAAGTGTTGTCATCCGAGATTTATTATTATGGCTCGCTAGTTGATTATGCCATTGATATGAGTAAACATGAGACCTAAGAGTTATTGTGAATGTGGTTAGTCATAATCTTTGCTGAAAACTTGAATGCTGGCTTTACATGTTTACAACAACAAGAGCAAATAGAGTTTGTAAAAGTTTTTCTTTATCACTTTCAGTTTGTCAACTGAATTGCTTGAGGACAAGCAAAGGTTTAAGCTTGGGGGAGTTGATACGTCTCTGTCGTATCTACTTTTCCAAACACTTTTGCCCTTGTTTTGGACTCTAACTTGCATGATTTGAATGGAACTAACCCGGACTGACGCTGTTTCTTAGCAGACTTTCCATGGTGTTATTTATGTGCAGAAACATAAGTTCTCGGAATGACCTAAAACTCCATGGAACATGTTTTTGGAAAATATTAAAAATACTGGAAGAAAAATCCACGTCAAGGGGCCCACACCCTGTCCACGAGGGTGGGGGCGTGCCTGCCCCCTGTGCGCGCCTCCTACCTCGTGGGCCCCCTGACGCTCCACCGACCTCAACTCCAACTCCATATATTCACTTTCGGGGAGAAAAAAAATCAGAGAGAAGGATTCATCGTGTTTTACGATACGGAGCCGCCGCCAAGCCCTAAAACCTCTCGGGAGGGCTGATCTGGAGTCCGTTCGGGGCTCCGGAGAGGGGGATTCATCGCCGTCGTCATCATCAACCATCCTCCATCACCAATTTCATGATGCTCACCGCCATGCATGAGTAATTCCATCGTAGGCTTGCTGGACGGTGATGGGTTGGATGAGATCTATCATGTAATCGAGTTAGTTTTGTTAGGGTTTGATCCCTAGTATCCACTATGTTCTAAGATTGATGTTGCTATGACTTTGCTATGCTTAATGCTTGTCACTAGGGCCCGAATGCCATGATTTCAGATTTGAACCTATTATGTTTTCATGAATATATGTGAGTTCTTGATCCTAGCAAGTCTATAGTCACCTACTATGTGTTATGTCCGGCAACCCCGAAGTGACAATAATCGGGACCACTCCCAATGACAACCGTAGTTTGAGGAGTTCATGCATTCACTATGTATTAATGCTTTGTTCCGGTACTCTATTAAAAGGAGGCCTTAATATCCCTTAGTTTCCATTAGGACCCCGCTACCACGGGAGGGTAGGACAAAAGATGTCATGCAAATTCTTTTCCATAAGCAGGTATGACTATATTCGGAATACATGCCTACATTACATTGATAAATTGGAGCTAGTTCCGTGTCACCCTATGTTATGACTGTTACATGATGAACCGCATCCGGCATAATTCTCCATCACCGATCCAATGCCTACGAGCTTTTCACATATTGTTCCTAGCTTATTTACTTTTCCGTTGCTACTGTTACAATCGCTGCAAAACACCAAAAATATTACTTTGCTACTAAATACTTTGTTGCAGATACTAAGTTATCCAAGTGTGGTTGAATTGACAACTCAACTGCTAATACTTGAGAATATTATTTGGCTCCCCTTGTGTCGAATCAATAAATTTGGTTGAATACTCTACCCTCGAAAACTGTTGCGATCCCCTATACTTGTGGGTTATCACTGATCGCATCATCTCTGTAAGACCGAAGTGAAGCAATAAGGCAACAGAGAATCGGTCAAGCCATCTCGGTGAGACCGATTGCAACATCTCGGTGGGACCGAAATGATTGCAACAAGCAACAAAGTGCTGGCAAGGCCATCTCGATGGGACCGAGATCGATATTGGTGGAACCGAATTGTTAGGGTTTTGGCAGTGGCTTAGTCCAGATGAACTCGGTGGCTCCGGGTAGGAAATATCGGCGAGGCCAAGTTGGAATTTAAGGTTTGGAAATATTTGGACGGACAAAGTGGCTGAGGATTTTGGAGCAATATCACTAAGCACTTGAGCAAATAGATCATTAAGCAACACCTCATCCCCTTTTAATAGTATTGGCTTTCCCATGGACTCAATGTGATCTTGGATCACTTAAACAAAAGTGTAAAGTCTTGACCTTTTGCCAATCCTTTTCTGTCGGCGTTCTGGGAACGGGGGTCCCCAGACTTGCCTGCCTGCGGCCCGTGACGTGGCTCGAGTGGGGGCCCAACGTGGCCCATCTTCATCAACACAAGTCTCAAGACCCTCGCGAGGGGCCAAGCCTCGCGAGGCGGACTTCATGGAGCTTCCTCCAGCACGGCCTGCTTAGGCTGGCTCGCGAGGAGGCGGAGAGATCAAGGTGGGGTACCTCACGAGGTGCCCATGACGCAAGCCATGACGACCAGAGGCACCAGGCGGGCGCCAGCCCGCGTAGCGTCATCCCTTTCCTCTTTGGTGCAAAGGGGGCAAGCGCAGGCGAGAGGATCAAGCAAAAGCACCCATTTCAGTGCAACGAGACCAAGACCAACTCCACGACAAGGAGGAAGTCACTATGGAGCCCGAGCCGGCGTCATCACCAGAACCTTTGGCAGGCGAAGACCAACTTTAGTCAGGATAAGTGTACCCGATGTTCCCCTTCAAATTGGCCAATTGTTGGCGCCCTTCCCACTAAATATTTGGGAAGAGGCCCGGGGCCTTTGCCTATATATAGGGACTAACCGCTCCTAGAGAGAGGGGGGAAGACCCAGAGCAAGTAGAGAGAGAGAGTGAAGGGCGATCGAACTCCCCCCAGCAGTTCATCCCCTAGCGAAGAACAGACCCTCGCGAGGTCGCTCCCCTTTGTACTGTTCTTCCTCATCAGCCCCAGAGGCAATCCACACCACAAACTAGAGTAGGGTATTACACCACAACGGTGGCCCGAACTAGTATAAACCTTGTGTTTCTTGTGTTGTTCTGGAAGTAGTTTAGATCCCAGCGAGACGGAGAGGTAGAGGGCACGATCTCCGCGCGCACCCCAGAGTTCGAACCTTAAGGGTCCGCCGGAACCCGTGATCCGACATTTGGCGCGCCAGGTAGGGGTGCGCCGGGATCCGTCTGTTGGGGAACGTAGCAGAAATTCAAAATTTTCCTACGTATCACCAAGATCTATCTATGGAGAAACCAACAACGAGGGGAAGGAGAGTGCATCTACATACCCTTGTAGATCACTAAGCGGAAGCGTTCAAGTGAACGGGGTTGATGGAGTCGTACTCGCCGTGATCCAAATCACCGATGACCAAGTGCCGAACGGACGGCACCTCCACGTTCAACACACGTACAACCCGGTGACGTCTCCCATGCCTTGATCCAGCAAGGAGAGAGGGAGAGGTTGAGGAAGACTCCATCCAGCAGCAGCACAACGGCGTGGTGGTGGTGGAGGAGCGTGGCAATCCTGCAGGGCTTCGCCAAGCACCGCGGGAGAGGAGAAGAACTTGGGAGAGGGAAAGGGCTGCGCCAGCACATAGGTACGGTTGCCCTCCCACCCCTCACATATATATAGGGGCAAGGGAGAGGGGGGCCGGCCTCCTCAGATCCCATCTGAGGAGGGGGAGGCGGCCCAGGGGGGGTGCCTTGCCCCCCAAGGCAAGGGGGCGCCCCCTTTTAGGGTTTCCCCCAACCCTAGGCGCCTTGGGCCCTTGTGGGGGGCACACCAGCCCACCTGGGGCTGGTCCCCTCCCACACTTGGCCCATGCAGACCTCTGGGGCAGGTGGCCCCACTTGGTGGACCCCTGGACCCCTCCGGTGGTCCCGGTACGTTACCGATAAAACCCGAAACTCTTTCGGTGACCAAAACAGGACTTCCCATATATAAATCTTTACCTCCGGACCATTCCGGAACTCCTCGTGACGTCTGGGATCTCATCCGGGGACTCCAAACAACATTCGGTAACCACATACAAACTTCCTTTATAACCCTAGCGTCATCGAACCTTAAGTGTGCAGACCCTACGGGTTCGGGAGACACGTAGACATGACCGAGATGTTCTCCGGTCAATAACCAACAGCGGGATCTGGATACCCATGTTGGCTCCCACATGTTCCACGATGATCTCATCGGATGAACCACTATGTCAAGGACTTAATCAATCCCATATTCAATTCCCTTTGTCTAGCAGTATTGTACTTGACCGAGATTCGATCGTCGATATCCCTATACCTTGTTCAATCTCGTTACCGGCAAGTCTCCTTACTTGTTTCGTAACACATCATCCCGTGATCAACTCCTTGATCACATTGTGCACATTGATGATGTCCTACCGAGTGGGCCCAGAGATACCTCTCCATCACACGGAGTGACAAATCCCAGTCTCGATTCGTGCCAACCCAACAGACACTTTCGGAGATACCTGTAGTGTACTTTTATAGCCACCCAGTTACGTTGTGACGTTTGGCACACCCAAAGTATTCCTACGGTATCCGGGAGTTGCACAATCTCATGGTCTAAGGAAATGATACTTGACATTAGAAAAGCTTTAGCATACGAACTACACGATCTATGTGCTAGGCTTAGGATTGGGTCTTGTCCATCACATGATTCTCCTAATGATGTGATCCCGTTATCAACGACATCCAATGTCCATGGTCAGGAAACCGTAACCGTCTATTGATCAACGAGCTAGTCAACTAGAGGCTTACTAGGGACATGGTGTTGTCTATGTATCCACACATGTATCTGAGTTTCCTATCAATACAATTATAGCATGGATAATAAACGATTATCATGAACAAGGAAATATAATAATAACTTATTTATTATTGCCTCTAGGGCATATTTCCAACAGTCTCCCACTTGCACTAGAGTCAATAATCTAGTTCACATCGCCATGTGATTAACATTCACAGGTCACATCGCCATGTGACCAACATCCAAAGAGTTTACTAGAGTTCATAATCTAGTTCACATCACTATGTGATTTACACTCAATGAGTTCTGGGTTTGATCATGTTGCTTGTGAGAGAGGTTTTAGTCAACGGGTCTGCAACATTCAGATCCGTATGTACTTCGCAAATCTCTACGCTATATTTGGAGCCATTTCAAATAACTATTCTACTTGGAGCTATTCCAAATTGTTGCTCCATTATACGTATCCGGTATCTCTACTCAGAGCTATCCGGATAGGTGTTAAGCTTGCATTGACATAACTCTTTATGTCGAACTCTTTATCACCTCCATAACCGAGAAACATATCCTTATTCCTCTAAGGATAATTTTGACCGCTATCTGGTGATCTACTCCTAGATCACCTTTGTACCCTCTTGCCAGACATGTGGCAAGGCACACATCAGGTGCGGTACTCAGCATGGCATAGAGCCTATGACAAAAGCATAGGGGACGACCTTCGTCCTTCCTCTTTCTCCAGCCGTGGTCGAGCTTTAACTCTTAACTTCATACCTTACAACTCAGGCAAGAACTCCTTCTTTGACTGATCCATCTTGAACACCTTCAAGATCATGTCAAGGTATGTGCTCATTTGAAAGTACCATTGAGCGTTTTTGATCTATCCTTATAGATCTTGATGCTCAATGTTCAAGTAGCTTAATCCAGGTTCTCCATTGAAAAACACCTTTCAAATAACCCTATATGCTTTCCAGAAATTCTACATCATTTCTGATCAACAATATGTCATCCACATATACTTATCAGAAATGTCGTAGTGCTCCCACTCACTTTATTGTAAATACAAGTTTCTAACAAACTATGTATAAACCCATAAACTTTTGATTTCTCCATCAAAATGTATATTCCGACTCTGAGATGCTTGCTCTAGTCCATGGAAGGATCGCTGGAGCTAGCATACCTTTTAGCATCCTTAGGATCGACAAAACCTTTCTGATTGTATCACATACAACCTTTCCTTACGAAAATTGGTAAGGAAACTTGTTTTGACATCCATCTGCCAGATTTCATAAATGCAGCTTATGCTAACATGATTCCGACGGACTTAAGCATCGCTACGAGTGAGAAAGTCTCATCGTAGTCAACTCCTTGAACTTGTGAAAAAACTCTTTGCCACAAGTCGAGCTTCATAGACGGTGACATTACCGTCCACGTCCGTCTTTTTCTTAAAATCCATATGTACCCAACAGCCTTACGACCATCAAGTAGTTCTTTCAAAGTCTACACTTTGTTTTCATACATGGATCCTCTCTCGGATTTTATGGCCTCGAGCCATTTTTCAGGATCCGGGCCCACCATCGCTTCTCCATAGCTCATAGGTTCATCGTTGTCCAACAACGTGACCTTTTAAGACAGGGTTACCACTTAGAAGTTGTACACACCCTTGTCAACCTATGAGGTTCGGTAGTAACTTGATCTGAAGCTCCATGATCATTATCATTAGCTTTCTCTTCAACTGAGGCAGGGTCCACAGAAACATTTTTCCTGTGCTTGCGCTACTCTCTGCCTGAAGTGAAGGTTCAACAACCTTATCAAGTTCTATCTTCCTCCCACTCAATTCTTTCGAGAGAAACTTTTCCTCGAGAAAGGACCCGATTTGAGAAACAATCCCTATTGCTTTCGGATCTGAGATAGGAGGTATACCCAACTGTTTTGGGTGTCCTATGAAGATGCATTTATCCGCTTTGGGTTCGAGCTTATCAGCCTGAAACTATTTCACATAAGCGTCGCGACCCAAACTTTTAAGAAATGAGAGCTTAGGTTTCTCTAAACCATAGTTCATTCGGTGTCATCTTATCGGAATTACGTGGTGCCCTATTTAAAGTGAGTGCGGTTGTCTCTAATGCCTAACCCATGAACGATAGTGGTAATTCGATAAGAGACATCATGGTATGCATCATATCCAATAGGGTGCAGTTATGATGTTCGGACACACCATCACACTATTGTGTTCCAGGCGATGCTAGTCGTGAAACAATTTCCACAATGTCTCAATTGTGTACCAAACTCGCAACTCAGATATTCATCTCTATGATCATATCATAGATATTTTATCCTCTTGTCACGACGATCTTCAACTTCATTCTGAAATTACTTGAACCATTCAATAATTCAGACTTGTGTTTCATCAAGTAAACATACTCAGTATCTACTCAAATCATCTATGAAGTAAGAGCATAACGATATCCACTGCGTGCCTCAGCACCCATTGGACTGCACACATCAAAATGCGTTACTTCCAACAAGTTGCTTTCTCGTTCCATTTTACTGAAACCGAAGCTTTCAGTCATCTTGCCCATGTGGTATGATTTGCATGTCTCAAGCGATTCAAAATCAAGTGAGTCCAAATGGTCCATCTGCATGGAGTTTCTTCATGCGTATATACCAACAGACATGGTTCACATGTCTCAATCTTTTCAGAAATGAGTGAGTCCAAAGATCCATCAACATGGAGCTTCTTCATGCGTTTTATACCAATATGACTTACATGGTAGTGCCACAAGTAGGTGGTACTATCATTACTATCTTTATATCTTTTGGCATGAACATGTGTATCACTATGATCGAGATTCAATAAACCATTCATTTTAGGTGCAAGACCATTGAAGGTATTATTCAAATAAACAGAGTAACTATTATTCTCTTTAAATGAAAAACCGTATTGCGATAGACATAATCCAATCATGTCTATGCTCAACGCAAACACCAAATAACAATTATTTAGGTTTAACACCAATCTCGATGGTAGAGGGAGCGAGCGATGCTTGATCATATCAACTTTGGAAACACTTCCAACACATATCGTCAGCTCACCTTTAGCTAGTCTCCGTTTATCCCGTAGCTTTTATTTCGAGTTACTAACACTTAGCAACCGAACCGGCATCTAATACCCTGGTGCTACTAGGAGTACTAGTAAAGTACACATTCACATAATGTATATCCAATATACTTCTATCGACAACCTTCTCATCTACCAAGTATCTAGGGTAATTCTGCTCCAGTGGTTGTTCCCCTTATTATAAAAGCACTCAGTCTCGGGTTTGGGTTTAACCTTGGGTTTCTCCACTAGAGCAGCAGCTGATTTGCCGTTTCATGAAGTATCCCTTCTTGCCCTTGCCCTTCTTGAAACTAGTGGTTTCACTAACCATCAACAATTGATGCTCCTTCTTGATTTCTACTTTCGCGGTGTCAAACATCGTGAATATTTCAAGGATCATCATATCTATCCCTAATATGTTATAGTTCATTACGAAGCTCTAGCAGCTTGGTGGCAATGACTTTGGAGAAACATCACTATCTTATCTGGAAGATCAACTCCCACTCGATTCAAGTGATTGTTGTACTCAGACAATCTGAGCACAAGCTCAACGATTGAGCTTTTCTCCCTTAGTTTGCAGGCTAAGAAAATCGTTGGAGGTCTTATACCTCTTGACGTGGGCACGAACCTGAAATCCCAATTTCAGCCCTCGAAACATCTCACATGTTCCGCGACATTTCAAAAAAAATATCTTCGGTGCCTCAACTCTAAACCGTTCAACTGAACTATCACGTAGTTATCAAAACATGTATGTCAGATGTTCGCAACATCCACAGACGACGCTCGAGGTTCAGCACACTGAGCGGTGCATTAAGGACATAAGCCTTCTACGAAGCAACGAGGACAATCCTCGGTTTACGGACCTAGTCTGCATAATTGCTACTATCAACTTTCAACTAAATTTTCTCTAGGAACATATCTAACCAGTAGAACTGAAGCACGAGATATAATTTGCGAAGACCTTTTTGACTATGTTCAGGATAATTAAGTTCATCTTATGAACTCCCACTCAGATAGACATCCCTCTAGTCATCTAAGTGATTACATGATCCGATTCAACTAGGCCGTGTCCGATCATCACGTGAGACAGACTAGTCATCATCGGTGAACATCTTCATGTTGATCGTATCTACCATACGACTCATGCTCGACCTTTCGGTCTCTTGTGTTCCGAGGCCATGTCTGTACATGCTAGGCTCGTCAAGTTAACCCTAAGTGTTTTGCATGTGTAAAACTGTCTTACACCCGTTGTATGTGAACGTAAGGATCTATCACACCCGATCATCACGTGGTGCTTTGAAATGACGAACTTTAGCAACGGTGCACAGTTAGGGGAGAACACTTCTTGAAATTTTAATGAGGGATCATCTTATTTACTACCGTTGTTCTAAGCAAATAAGATGTAATAACATGATAAACATCACATGCAATCAAATAGTGACATGATATGGCCATCATCACTTTGCTCCTTTTGATCTCCATCTTCGGGGCTCCATGATCATCATCGTCACCGGCATGACACCATGATCTCCATCATCATAATCTCCATCATCGTGTCTTCATGAAGTTGTCTCGCCAACTATTACTTCTACTACTATGGCTAACGGTTAGCAATAAAGTAAAGTAATTACATGACGTTTATGTTGACACGCAGGTCATAAATAAATTAAAGACAACTCCTATGGCTCCTGCCGGTTGTCATACTCATCGACATGCAAGTCGTGATTCCTATTACAAGAACATGATCATCTCATACATCACATATATCATACATCACATCCTTCGGCCATATCACATCACATAGCATACCCTGCAAAAACAAGTTAGACGTCCTCTAATTGTTGTTTGCATGTTTTACGTGGCTGCTATGGGTTTCTAGCAAGAACATTTCTTATCTACGCAAAACCACAACGTGATATGCCAATTGCTATTTACCCTTCATAAGGACCCTTTTCATCGAATCCGTTCTGACTAAAGTGGGAGAGACAAACACCCGCCAGCCACCTTATGCAACTAGTGCATGTCAGTCGGTGGAACCGGTCTCACGTAAGCGTACGTGTAAGGTTGGTCCGGGCCGCTTCATCCCACAATACCGTCGAAGCAAGATTGGACTAGTAACGGTAAGCATATTGAACAAAATCAACGCCCACAACTACTTTGTGTTCTACTCGTGCATAGAATCTACGCAATAGACCTAGCTCATGATGCCACTGTTGGGGAACGTAGCAGAAATTCAAAATTTTCCTACGTATCACCAAGATCTATCTATTGAGAAACCAGCAACGAGGGGAAGGAGAGCGCATCTACATACCCTTGTAGATCGCTAAGCGTAAGCGTTCAAGTGAACGGGGTTGATGGAGTCGTACTCGCCGTGATCCAAATCACCGATGACCAAGTGCCGAACGGACGGCACCTCCGCGTTCAACACACGTACAACCCGGTGATGTCTCCCATGCCTTGATCCAGCAAGGAGAGAGGGAGAGGTTGAGGAAGACTCCATCCAGCAGCAGCACAATGGCGTGGTGGTGGTGGAGGAGCGTGGCAATCCTGCAGGGCTTCGCCAAGCACCGCGGGAGAGGAGAAGAACTTGGGAGAGGGGAAGGGCTGCGCCAGCACATAGGTACGGTTGCCCTCCCACCCCTCACATATATATAGGGGCAAGGGAGAGGGTGGCCGACCTCCTCAGATCCCATCTGAGGAGGGGGCGGCGGCCCAGGGGGGGTGCCTTGCCCCCCAAGGCAAGGGGGCGCCCCCTTTTAGGGTTTCCCCCAACCCTAGGCGCCTTGGGCCCTTGTGGGGGGGGGGGGGGCGCACCAGCCCACCTGGGGCTGGTCCCCTCCCACACTTGGCCCACGCAGCCCTCTGGGGCAGGTGGCCCCACTTGGTGGACCCCTGGACCCCTCCGGTGGTCCCGGTACGTTACCGATAAAACCCGAAACTCTTTCGGTGACCAAAACAGGACTTCCCATATATAAATCTTTACCTCCGGACCATTCCGAAACTCCTCATGACGTCCAGGATCTCATCCGAGACTCCGAACAACATTCGGTAACCACATACAAACTTCCTTTATAACCCTAGCGTCATCGAACCTTAAGTGTGTAGACCCTACGGGTTCGGGAGACACGTAGACATGACCGAGACGTTCTCCGGTCAATAACCAACAGTGGTATCTGGATACCCATGTTGGCTCCCACATGTTCCACGATGATCTCATCAGATGAACCACGATGTCAAGGACTTAATCAATCCCGTATTCAATTCCCTTTGTTTAGCGGTATTGTACTTGACCGAGATTCGATCGTCGGTATCCCTATACCTTGTTCAATCTCGTTACCGGCAAGTCTCTTTACTCGTTCCGTAACACATCATCCCGTGATCAACTCCTTGATCACATTGTGCACATTGATGATGTCCTACCGAGTGGGCCCAGAGATACCTCTCCGTCACACGGAGTGACAAATCCCAGTCTCGATTTGTGCCAACCCAACAGACACTTTCGGAGATACCTGTAGTGTACTTTTATAGCCACCCAGTTACGTTGTGACGTTTGGCACACCCAAAGTATTCCTACGGTATCTGGGAGTTGCACAATCTCATGGTCTAAGGAAATGATACTTGACATTAGAAAAGCTTTAGCATACGAACTACACGATCTATGTGCTAGGCTTAGGATTGGGTCTTGTCCATCACATGATTCTCCTAATGATGTGATCCCGTTATCAACGACATCCAATGTCCATGGTCAGGAAACCGTAACCATCTATTGATCAATGAGCTAGTCAACTAGAGGCTTACTAGGGACATGGTGTTGTCTATGTATCCACACATGTATCTGAGTTTCCTATCAATACAATTATAGCATGGATAATAAACGATTATCATGAACAAGGAAATATAATAATAACTTATTTATTATTGCCTCTAGGGCATATTTCCAACACCGTCTTCCACCGCTCCGCTCTCCTCCGACCATCGCATCCATGTGCGGCGCACGTCGAGCTCGCGTCGCGCCAGCGGCCCTCGCTGGAGGACGTCCTCGTCATTCCCCGCCGTTCGCCGTCAACACCGCCACCGGCCCGGCGGAAGGAGAGCGACAAGCACCACCCCGGCGCCTGCCTGTGCGACCGGGCCGCCGCACAGCAACGTCGATGACCCCGATCGTCGCGGCCCTCCTGGGCGGCTCGCAGGCGCCACCAACGAGCCGTCACGTCAAGCCGTTTGCCCGTCAGATCGGCGTCGTTTCCGCACGGCAGGGGGCTCCCACGGACCGGGCGGCGCGCGAGGTTGGCCTGACCTTCAGCTCGGAAGACCACCCGGCTAACTTGGCCGGCTCGGGCGCGCTCCCCCTGTTGTGCACCCCCACCATCTGCCAGGTGGCCGTCACCAGAACCCTCGTCGATGGCGGCGCGGGCCTCAGCGTGCTTTCGGTCGAGACCTTCAACCTCCTCCGCATACCCCGGGAGCGGCTACAGCCCAGCCGATCCTTCTCGGGCGTCGGGGGCGGGTCGTCCGACACCTTGGGACAGATCCGGCTCCCGGTGACCTTCGGCACCTACGACAACTTCCGCACGGAGATGGTCGACTTCGACATCGCCCCCATCGGCCTCCCTTACAACGCCATCCTCGGCTACCCGGCACTGGCCCAGTTCATGGCCGCCACGCACCCAGCGTACAACCTCGTGAAGATGCCCGGGAGCCACGGTACCCTCACCGTGCACGGAGACGCCGGGGACGCCCTGCGAGTACTCAAGCTCGCCTTCAAGACGGCGGCATCGGCACAGCCCGCCGACGCAGGGACCCCTGAGCCCAAGGGGGCTGCGCCTACCAAGAAGAAGCAGCTGTTCACCCAGGACAAGGCAGAAACCAAGCAGATACCCGTAGACGAGGACGGGTCTTCCAGCGCCACTTTCACCATTGGCGCCAACCTGGGGCCTGACCAGGAGGAGGCACTGATCAAGTTCCTGCGTGCAAACAAGAAGGTGTTTGCTTGGGAGCCTGATCAGTTGGCAGGGATCCCCAGGGACGTCATCGAGCACCACCTCAATGTATGCCCAAACGTGCGCCCCGTAAAGCAGAAGGCCCGGCGGCAGTCCGCGGAGAAGCAGGCCTTCATCGTCCAAGAGACCCGCAAGTTGGAAGCTGCTGGAGTTATTCGCGAGGTCCGGTACCCAGATTGGTTAGGCAACCCAGTCGTTGTACCCAAGAAAGGGGGAAGGAACGCATGTGCGTAGACTTCACCAACCTCAACAAGGCATGCCCGCAAGATCCATTCCCGCTCCCTCGCATCGACCAGATCGTCGATTCCACCGCCGAATGCGACCTGCTGTGCTTTTTGGATGCCTTCTCAGGATATCACCAGATTAGGATGGCGATAGAAGACGTTGATAAGACCGCCTTCTTGACCCCGTGCGGGGTATACTGCTATACGTGCATGCCATTCGGGCTACGCAACGCAGGGGCAACCTTTCAGCGGCTGATGCACATCGCCTTGGGCCCGCAGCTCGGGAAGAATGTTGAAGCATACGCTGATGACATTGTGGTGAAATCTCGAGAGGCCAGGACCCTAATACAAGACCTGGAGGAGACCTTCGCGAGCCTTGACGCAGTGAACCTGCGGCTCAACCCGGAGAAATGCGTGTTTGGCGTCCCCTCGGGCAAGCTTTTGGGATTCCTCGTGTCTCACCGTGGCATCGAGGCCAACCCCGAGAAGGTCAAGGCGGTCGAGGACATGAGTCCGCCAAAGACCCTCAGAGAAATGCAGAAGCTCACCGGGCGTGTGACCGCACTAGGGCGCTTCATCTCCAAGTTGGGAGAATGAGTGCTGCCTTTCTTTCAGCTCATGAAGAAAAAGGGGCCCTTTTAATGGACTGAAGAGGCGGATAAGGCGTTTCAAGATCTCAAGAGGTACCTAACCAGTCCCCCAGTCATGGTGGCTCCGCGCCCTCAGGAGCCTCTGCTGCTTTACCTTGCCGCCACTCCTTACTCTGCCAGCACAGCACTAGTGGTGGTTAGGGAGGAGCGCTAGTCCAAGACCACAACGGCAGCCCGAGGTCAGACGAGACGGGAACAGGGAAAGCTCGAGAGAGCCGAAGCTACAGGTGAAGAGAGCCGACCGCCGAGGGACGCACAAGAGACAAGGGAAGCAGCATGCCAGGATGGTTCACCTCCCGAGGATGCAACATCTCGCGAGGTGTCCTCACCTCCCGAGGGCGCCGCGACCCAAGCTGCTCATAGCCTAGTTGAGCACCCGGTCTACTTCATTAGCACGGTGCTGCGGGACGCGAGGGCCCGATATCCCATGCCCCAGAAGCTCCTCCTCGCGCTGCTGGTGGCCTCGCGCAAGCTGCGGCACTACTTCCAAGCTCATCCGATCAAGGTCATCTCATCATACCCCCTAGAGAGGGTGCTCAGGAGCCCTAACTCAGCCGGAAGGGTCGCCGAGTGGAACATAGAGTTGCAAGCGTTTCAGCTCGAGTTCAGCACAACTAGGGTCATCAAAGGAGCCGCGTTGGCAGATTTCGTGGCGGAATGGACAGAGGCGCCGAACCTCAAGGATGACGAGGATCGCTCCCTCTCCCCAGGGAGCGAGGCACCGGAGGGCTGGGTCATGTACTTCGATGGGGCATTCTCCAGGCACGGCGCGGGGGCTGGTGCTGTACTGATATCACCCACTGAGGATAAGCTTTGCTACGCAGTACAACTCTGTTTCCAGCAAGGAGAAAAGGTCTCCAACAACATAGCAGAATATGAGGGACTGATAGCAGGGTTGAAGGCCGCGGCGGCCCTCGGAGTGAAGCGCCTCACCGTCAAGGGCGACTCGCAGCTCCTAGTCAACTTCTCCAACAAGGTGTACGAGCCGAAGGACGAGCATATGGAGGCCTACCTAGCAGAGGTCCGCAGGATGGAAAAGCAGTTCTGGGGGCTGGAGCTGAAGCACGTGCCCCGTGGCACCAACCAGGAAGCTGACGACATAGCTGGACGGGCGTCCAGGCGGCTGCCGCAGAAGCCCGGCGTCTTCGAGGAGCGGCTCTTCAAGCCTTCAGCGCAGCCAACGCTATCAAGCACAGCTCAGCCTCGTGAGGAGCTCCCTCGGCCGCCAGCCTCAGGAGCCCCGGCCTGCGGGCCGACCTCAGGAGCCCGTTTGCTCCTAACGATGGAACCTCAGGAGGAACGCTGGATCACTGAGCTCCGGAGTTACCTGATACATGGGACCCTGCCAGAGAAGGAGGAGGAAGCAGAACGTGTGGCGCGGCAGGCCACAGCATACTGCATCAGAGACGGAGAGCTCTACCGGAAGCGACCCAACGACATATCTCTGCGCTGCATCTCTAGGGAGCAAGGAAGGGAGCTACTTGGGGACATACACGGCGGAGACTGCGGACATCACTCGTCATCACAAACCCTCGTCGGCAAATCCTTCTGTAGTGGGTTCTATTGGCCCACCGCGCTCAACGACGCGATCGAGCTAGTGAAGGCTTGTGAGGCCTGCCAGTTCCATTCCAAGCAGATCCATCAGCCGGTGGGGAGCCTGCAGACTATACCCCTCTCGTGGCCATTCGCAGTTTGGGGGCTGGATATTCTGGGCCCGTTCCCTCGGGCGCTAGGGGGCTACCATTACCTCTACGTCGCCATTGACAAGTTCACCAAGTGGGCGGGGTGGAGGCTGTCCTAACCATCCCTGCAGGCTCCGCGGTCAAGTTCATCAGGGGCATCGTGAGCTGGTTCGGGGTGCTGAACCGCATCATCACAGACAACGGTTCGCAGTTCACCAGTAACCTCTTCAAAACATACTGTGCTAACCTTGGAACGCAGATATGCTACGCTTCGGTGGCACACCCGCAAAGCAATGGGCAAGCCGAACGAGCCAACGCGGAGGTCCTGAGAGGCCTCAAGACCAGGACATTCAAGAAGAAGCTGGAAGCCTGCGGCAGGGGTTGGTACGATGAGCTCCAATCCGTGTTGTGTTCCTTCAGCACAACCGTGACCAAACCCACCGGGGAGACTCTATTCTTCCTGGTCTACGGAGCTGAAGCAGTCCTCCCTCACGAGGTCAGGCGTCGCTCTGCGCGGGTCCTGGCGTTCGACGAAGAGCAGCAGGACGCCATGCGGGGGATGGACCTCGTGCTGGGGGAGGAACGCCGCCGGGAGGCCGCGCTGCGAGCGGCAAGGTACCAACAGGCGCTACAACGATATCACTGCCGCAACATCCGCCCCAGGACCCTTGAGGTAGGATACTTCGTACTCAGGCGGGTCCTATCCAGGAAAGGGCTGCACAAGTTCTCTCCCATGTGGGAGGGCCCATTCAAAGTTGTTCATGTTTCCAGGCCAGGCTCCGTGCGCTTGGAGACTCAAGAGGGGGAGCCGATCCATAACGCGTGGAACATCCAACACCTCAGGAGATTTTACCCCTAAAAGGCCCTGAGCCTGTGAAGAAGGCGAACGCCTGTGAAGACCTTCTCTTTTTGGAAAAGGCCCTGAGCCTGTGAAGAAGGCGAACGCCTATGAAGACCTTCTCTTTTTGGAAAAGGCCCTGAGCCCGTGAAGAAGACGAACGCCTGTGAAGACCTTCTATTTTTGGAAAAGGCCCTGAGCCTGTGAAGAAGGCGAACGCCTGTGAAGACCTTCTCTTTTTGGAAAAGGCCCTGAGCCTGTGAAGAAGGTGAACGCCTGTGAAGATCGTCTCTTTTTGGAAAAGGCCCTGAGCCTGTGAAGAAGGCAAATGCCTGTGAAGATCGTCTCTTTTTGGAAAAGGCCCGGAGCCTGTGAAGAAGGCGAATGCCTGTGAAGCTTATTACCTCTAAGGAGAAAGGCCCGGAGCCTGTGAAGAAGGCCAATGCCTGTGAAGCTCGCCGCCCCGTGACACTCTCACGTAATAATGAGTGGGGCTGTACACGCTCCGGAGTCTCAGGAGCGCCGGCCTCAGGCCTTGGGGCTCCCTCCCACGCCCAGTGGCAGCACTTAGCTCCGCGCTGGTGAGAAGACGTCGAAGACTAGACTAGGTGCCGGACGCGGCTTTTTCATTTGCTTTCCGCATTTGGCGTGTTCTACTTGCATTTGAGGTCTTATCGAAGCTATCGCCGTTGTTGATTCGTGGTTTGTTGATTTTCGCTCCTCGTTTTGATTCTCTCTCACGAAGGCCTCGCGAGGGGCGAGGCTCGAACGCCCTCGTGAGTGTTTTTCTCTAGCCATTTAAAGGCTTCACGACCCGGGCTCTCTACAGGAGCACCCCTCTAGTCCGTGCCCCTCGGGCATCGCGACGTACACACAGGGCCTGGGTCGGTCGCCCCCCGGCTGGGGCCGCGAACTACCTACGTGAGGGAAAATAGCTGTGAAGCGCGACAACAAAATTAAGGTAACAACTACAAACGGCAATAGTTCTTAAACACGCCCCCACGGGGCTCCACGCAGTTGTCTTATCTTACACAGGAAGCAAAAGGAAAGGGAAAAGGGCGAGCCCGGCGTGGCTCGCCCCACATCGGCCTACGGAGGCGACACCTGATGCCTCCAGAGCTCAGGCGGACTCCCTCTCGCGCTTCACCGGAGCGCGATGACGGGCGGCAGAACAGCCACCCCCCAAGCAGGCGCGGAGGCGAGGGGGCTGGCTGCGGCCACCGCTGGAGGAGCCACCTGAAGGGGAGTAGGCGAAGCTCGGGGAGCCTCGAGCACCGCCAGCAGCGTGAGCGCTGTCCCCTTCATCGTCGCCCTCGGGGCAGCATCCCGCGCGGCGACCGTCTTCCCCAAACGCCCTCATGTAGAGGGTGCTGTCGCCGTCAAATTTGAAGTGCAGGGTGCACCGCTCGCCCAGGCCGCGCGCGCGGGTAAACGTCTGCCAGCCGCGGGTCAGGGCCCCATTCCCAGAAGGGGAGACCTCGAGCGAGACCCAAGAAGCCCTACTGCAGCAGCCGTCGGCCTGGAGCCAGAAGCCGCACCGGGCGCCGGCCGGCAACTCGCTGATGAAGAAGCGAGGGAGCTGGAGCCAGGTGCTGGTCGGGTCCGCCGACCACACGACGAACTCCGGCAGCACTTCTGCCGAGCGAAAGCGCGGCCTGGGAGGCCGCGCAGCCACAGCCCACCTCTCCATGGTGGCAGAGCTTTCACCACCGCGCGGAGAACCGCCCCTGTGTCCGCGGTGAGCCTCAGCAGGGACCGCGGGATGCTTGCGGGGACGACCCCGACCGCGCTTGGCCGGAGGGGAGTCAGGCCCCGCCCGACTAGCCTTCCCCTTCTCCGCAGCTGAGAACCTCTTCGGAGCCATGCGGGCGGCGGCGGCAAGGGAGAGGGGGAAGAAGAGAAGCAGGAAAGGATGGACTGGCGGAGCTCGTGCGGCCTCGCACTTATAGCCGGAAAAGTCCAACCGTCAAGCGCCACGATCGCAGGTAATAATGGCCCGTATCTATGCATACAGGGACTAGTCAAGTCACGCAGTTGCCGAGGCGTCATGGGGAAGTGGAGACGCCCACGTCCTGTCAAACCGCCATGCGGCGCCCAAGGCCGCAAGCTGTTAGGGCCCGCGGCGCTTCGCCCTTGCCCTTTCGCCTCTCGGCACGGCCAAATCCATGCGCGCCTTGGGCTCCGGGGCTACTGTCGGCGTTCTGGGAACGGGGGTCCCCAGACTTGCCTGCCTGCGGCCCGCGGCGTGGCTCGAGTGGGGGCCCAACGTGGCCCATCTTCATCAACACAAGTCTCAAGACCCTCGCGAGGGGCCAAGCCTCGCGAGGCGGACGACATGGAGCTTCCTCCAGCACGACCTCCTTAGGCTGGCTCGCGAGGAGGCGGAGAGATCAAGGTGGGGTACCTCGCGAGGTGCCCATGACGCAAGCCATGACGACCAGAGGCACTAGGCGGGCGCCAGCCCGCGCAACGTCCTCCCTTTCCTCTTTGGTGCAAAGGGGGCAAGCGCATGCGAGAGGATCAAGCAAAAGCACCCATTTCGGTGCAACGAGACCAAGACCAACTCCACGACAAGGAGGAAGTCACTGTGGAGCCCGAGCCGGCGTCATCACCAGAACCTTTGGCAGACGAAGACCAACTTTAGTCAGGATAAGTGTACCCAATGTTCCCCTTCAAATCGGCCAATTGTTGGCGCCCTTCCCGCTCAATATTTGGGAAGAGGCCCGGGGCCTTTGCCTATATATAGGGACTAACCGCTCCCAGAGAGAGGGGGGAAGACCCAGAGCAAGTAGAGAGAGAGAAAGAGAAGGGCGATCGAACTCCCCCCAGCAGTTCATCCCCTAGCGATGAACAGACCCTCGCGAGGTCGCTCCCCTTTGTACTGTTCTTCCTCATTAGCCCCAGAGGCAATCCACACCACAAACTAGAGTAGGGTATTACACCACAACGGTGGCCCGAACTAGTATAAACCTTGTGTTTCTTATGTTGTTTTGGCAGTAGTTTAGATCCCAGCGAGACGGAGAGGTAGAGGGCACGATCTCCGCGCGCACCCCAGAGTTCGAACCTTAAGGGTCTGCCGGAACCCGTGATCCGACATTTTCCTTAGCATTTTGAGGGGTCCACATCTCTAGTCCATGCCATGCCAATCATTGAACATCCTCAAATATTTATCTTAAATGTACATTAGTTCAATGAGATATGTTGTTATGAATTACCAAAACCACCTGGGGATTAGTTGCACTTTCAATCTCCCCCTTGTTGGTAATTGATGACAACATATAGATCAAAGCTTCAAAAAATGATTAAATGAATGAAATACATCACATTTTTTAGAAGTATGTGATAAGAAAGAGCTCCCCCTAAATATAGAAGAGCATCCGCAAAAGCTTTGTCTGACGTCGGCTGGATGGGTGGAGTAGGTACTGGATGTGGCACTGTGGAAGTAGCAGCAGGTGCAGAAGATGTAGCTCTCATGTCTGGAACATGCACTGCAGCATACCTGGATGCCATAGGCACTGTCTGAAACCTGTCAGTCGTCGGTAAGTCATCTCCACTGTCCTCAGCTGCACCAATGTACTTCCAATCTACCCATTTCATGTCACTGGCTATTGGTTTCTTGTCAAGCAACACTGTCTCATAGAAGTCTTGTTGCTCTCTGGTATGGAAACGATAGTCATAGGAAGTTCTTCTCTTTGTAGCATATGGATCAATCAATCTCCACTGACGCAAACCTTTATCCTTTCTTAGCTTCATATTTTCTGCAACTGGATGAGCATTGTCATGTTTTGGAATCTTGGGTCTCAATCTTTTGAGCACTGGTGGCTCAATATCAGCTTCAGGCACTGGGCCTTGTTCTTTTCACTAGTAGAAATATTCCTAGTTGACCTCTTAGGTGCAGAAGCTTTGGTCTTGGACTTGGGCTTGGAGGGAGCAGCAGACTTCATAGCATCTGACATGAGCTTTTGAGTCTTTGCTGGAGGTGCATCTGCAATTGGTTCCTCCTCCTCCTCCTCCTCCTCCTCCTCCTCATGATCATCAACAACCTTTGTATCATTAGTCTCCTCAAGTGTGAATGTCATGGTTTCTTTGGGAGCCGAGGCTTTGTCTGCTTTGGAGATTGGGACCTTCCTCACAACAGTTCTATCCTTGACACTTGGCCTGGTGCTAGCAGAAGTACCATACTCTTTCTTTAGCACTGCCTTCTTCTTAGATGTGGCCTCACTTGCCACAAAATCTTCATCCTTCATCATCTGAGGTTCTCTTCTTCCTGGTCCTTGTGGCAGCCTTTGGCAGTTCAGGTGAGCTTCTCACACCTTCATAGTAGTTGCCCTGTGGACTAGATCCCTCACTGAGATCCTCATGCTGCTCTGACATGTTTTGACTATCACTGGCACTATACATCTTGCAAGCAGACCCCGTGGATAGATAGGTATGGGCAGAGTAGATGAGTAATCACAAAACACAGATGATTTTTCAAAAAAATTGAGTTCAAATCTTAGTTCTAGGTTTTCGTAGAATGCATTTCAGGTCTACTGAGTTGGTCATTTCGGTGATACCGAAGCACTCATAGAACCAAAACACTCCATTTTGGTCAGACCGAGATGTGGTTCGGTGTCTCCGAGTTGCTAGGGTTTCACTAAAATTTTACTTTCGGTCTCACTGATTAGCACTTCTCGGTGGCACTGAGACGTACTAGTGTAATGGCCAAAGCCAAATCGGTGACTCCGAAAATTCCTAATCGATCGGTCCAAGATACTTTCAGCAGAAACCTAAACCTAAAATCTTTGCTCGAAACTAATCTACGGAATCAATCTGGTGGATAGAGGAATTTCATTCGTAGCAAGATACATGGCAATTCCCTGGTGCATTGCATCAGAGAAAATGAAGCACGAGGGGGTCGAATCTCACCCTAACTTGGTGGAGATCCTCTATGGCGGCAACGGCAGGGAAGATTCCGTTGATGGTGACAGACTCCGGTAGCGAGAGCACGCAAGAGACAAGGGCGAAGATCTGAAGACCAAGGTGAACGACTGCAATGGGGAGCGGGGGTCGTGACATTTGAAGAATTTTTCAACCTTACGGGCCCGCAGGATATACACCGAATGGAACAAAACGGTGGCACTGAGATGTGTTACTGCAAGTAGTTACAACATATTGGTGGCTCCGAGTTGGTCTAATCGGTAGCACTGAGATAAAAAACCTAGGTCAATCGAACTGTTTCAGTGAGTCCGAGTAGGAGTGGATTGTCACAGCAAAAATAACTTTGAAAGTTTTGGAGAACAACCCTTTCAGATCGGTGGCTCCGAGTGCGCCTCACCCGGTGGGTCCAAAAAAGTCTTGTTCAATTTTGTTATCTAGCATGAAAAGAGTTTGAGACAAAAAAGTATAGATAGTTATAGAAGGTTCTTAGGCATCCTTGTACATCCACTTGGCCAGAAAAACCAAGACAATCAAAACAACAAATGGATGTCCTCGAATGAAGAAAATATGCAAATCAACATGCTCACACAATAATATAGCAAATGAAATATGTGTCAAACATGCACAACCAATTCTAGCATCTATCAAGCAATTGGCGATGACTAGGTCATCTATATATGAGTTTAGTGACTTAGGAGTCAAATTAGAACATTTGATCATAGGTCATACTCATCGTTTAAGCACAAGTGGGATTGCCACTTTTACATAAAGCATTAATGTGTTCACACCATTAGAGTTGCTTTAGCTCAACTTTAATACCAAAGCTCCCCCTAGATGTGACATCCCCCCAAAGAGGGATGAACTAACCTTGGGTTTTGTCGATGATGACCGCATGTAGGTAGTGAATATGTGGATGCTCAATGTTGATGTAGACCATCAAGATTTTGGAGCAATCCTTTGGAGTTTTGCACTTTCAATACCTACATCCCACAAGAAACATACAAGGATATCCATAGACATCGAGTGAATTGCACATATGATGATGTCCATGAAAGAATTAGGTTACTACTACTTCTTCAGCTTGCGTTGGTTTTTCCCTTGAAGAGGAAAGGGTGATGCAACACAGTAGAGATAAGTATTTCCCTCAGTTAAGAACCAAGGTATCAATCTAGTAGGAGAAACGCACAAGTCCCCAATAGATGCACCTGCACAAACAATCAAACACTTGCACCCAACGCGATAAAGGGGTTTCCTTTCTCGCGTATGTGTCATCAACTGTTATTGGCTAGTAATTGTTTCCTTTCTACCTCATTTTGCAAACAGGGCTATCCATTTCACCTCGTTGCTATTGGGACCTTTTGGTGAACTGCACAAAGCACTTTTTTATTAAGAGTGTTTTATGCAGTTTTGCTGAAATCTCACACGGGCAACGTTTCTACATTTTAGTGGGATTGCACAAAGGGAGATTGGTTTTGCTCTATCCTCCTCATCCAACTCTGAGCCTAATCTTCTCCAACTATTTGCCTAATCTTCTCCAACTAGTTAGTCTTAAGAGAGACTGCAAAGGTGACCGACTTCTATTTGTGTGTTTATTGTTTCATCAATTATACGTCTCTGTCGTATCTACTTTTCCTAACGCTTTTCCTCTTGTTTTGGACTATAATTTGCATGATTTGAATGAAACTAACCTGGACTGACGATATTTTCAGCAGAACTACCATGGTGTTGTTTTTGTGCAGAAATAAAAGTTCTCGGAATGGAACGAAACGAAACTTTTTGGAGATTTTTGATGGAATAAAAGAAAAATATTGGAGGCAATAACCACCGGAGGGGGGGCCTGGGTGAGCACAACCTACTAGGGCGCCCCCTCCAGGCGCGCTCAGGTGGGTTGTGCCCACCTGGTGGCCCCGCAGACCCTGATTCCAACTCTATAAAATCCTATTTTTACAGAAAAAATCAGGGAGAAAGAATTATCGCGTTTCACGAGACGGAGCCACCGCCACCTCCTATTCTTCATCGGGAGGCCAGATCAGGAGTCCATTTGGAGCTCCGGAGAGGGGGATCTTCGATCTTCATCATCACCAACTCTTCTCCATCGCCAATTCCATGATGCTGCCTACTGGGAGTGAGTAATTCCTTCGTAGGCTCGCTGATCGGTGAGGAGTTGGACGAGATTCATCATGTAATCGAGTTAGTTTTGTTAGGTCTTGATCCCTAGTATCCATCATGTTCTGAGATTGATGTTGCTATGACTTTGCCATGCTTAATGCTTGTCACTTGGGGCCTGGGTGCCATGATTTCAGATCTGAACCGTTTATGTTATCACCATTATATCTATGTTCTAGATCTGATCTTACGAGTAATAGTCACCTATTACGTGTTATGATCCGTAGACCCCGGAGTGACAGTATTCGGGATACTTTCCGGTGATAACTGTAGTTTGAGGAGTTCATGTATGCACTATGTGCTAATGCTTTGTTCCGATTCTCTATTAAAAGGAGGCCTTAATATCCCTTAGTTTCCATATGGACCCCGCTTCCACGGGAGGGTAGGACCAAAGATGTCATGCAAGTTCTTTCCCTAAGCACGCATGAAAATTTACGGAATACGTGCCTACAGTACATTATGAACTGGAGCTAATCTTGTATCGCCCTAGGTTATGGCTATTATATGATGAATATCATCCAATGAATCCACTGATCCAATGCCTAGAATTTTCCACAATTGTTTCTGCTAAGTTACTACTGTTGTTGCTATTGTTACACTTGCTACAAAATCATTGCTATTACTGTTACCGTTATTGCTACCGTTACCACTACTATCAAAACTATCATATTACTTTGCTACTGATCATATTGCCGCAGATAATTAATCTCTAGTTCTGGTTAAATCTACAACTCAGTTGCTAATACTTGCAAATATTCTTTGGCTCCCCTTGTGTCCAATCTATAAATTTGCGTTGAATACTCTACCCTAAAAAACTATTGCGACCCCCTATACTTGTGGGTTATCAAGACCTTTTTCTGGCGTCGTTGCCCGGGAGCATAGCTATGTTTGTTGAGTCACTTGGGATTATTATCTATTTATCATTATGAAGAATCTGAAGGATACAAAAACCAAGATCATTCCCTCTAGGACGAGGGGATGTAACACTACAAAAAAAAGACACATCCGTGACATTTTGGGCAGAACGATTTTTTTTCATGCTTATGACACTTCTATGACGATAATTGTGACAAAACCCGATATCATCATAGATGTGGTGAGGTCCTACTTCTATGACAAAAAATCATGATAGAAAATGGGATTTTCGTCCTGGGTGGGCCGGAGAAGCAGCTGCATGACATTCTTTGGGCCATCCATGATGGAAAAAACAGTGGTAGAAGCGAGGGTGAGGAAAATATCGGGGGAGTTCCCGGTTACGGTGGGTGGTCGGGGGCCGAGCGATGTGTGTTTCTCTCGTATGTATACGCGTGTGTGCGAGGCGTTGCGCTCTAACTGAACCCGAGCGAGGCGTTGGGCTCTAACTGAACCCGAGCGATTGCACTGCAGGCTACGCGTTACTGAACCCAAGCGATCGATCGATCCCTTGCTGTTAACTGAACCCGAGTGATTCCTTCGCTACTGCTGCTAACTGAAGGCGATCGACACAGCCTCTTGATGAACAATGAGTGTTATTGGGGGGTTTGGATGAACAGTTCCCGGTGGGGGGTTGGATAAACATGACCCCGATCGATCGAGCCGGTGGAGGGGTCGATGAACAGGACCCCGTAGAGGGCTGGATGAACAGGACCCCGTAGAGGGCTGGATGAACAGGACGACCCCTTGAGGGCTGGTTGAACCGTAGTCGGTGGAGGGATGGATGAAAAGTAGCCCGTGGAGGGGTGGTTGAACAGGACCCCGTGGAGAGGGCTGGTTGAACAGTAGCCGGTGGAGGAGCGCGCGATGGAGGCTGGATGAACAGGAGCCCGTGGATGAACAGTCGCAGGTGGAGGCTAGAGGAGGTCGACGGTGGATGAACAATAGCCCGTGGAGGCAGTCGACGGTGGAGATGAACAGTATCCCGTGGAGTCCCATTTTGCGGTACGCCACACCCCTCCCGATGAACAGGACCCCCGTTTCAACCGTAGCGCTCCAACACAAGTCCATTTCCTCCATTTTGCGGTACGCCACACCCCTCCCGATCAACAGGACCCCACTTCGACCGTAGGAGGTTCGTTTCCTCTGTTTTGCAATACGCCAGACCCCTCCCGATAAACAGGATCCCATTTTGACCATGGCCATTCGATGACAAGGTCGTTTCCTCCATTCTGCAGGACGCCAGGGCTCGTTTCCATCGGCTATTCCATCCAAGCCGGTTGGCTCCCGATGAACACGACAATGAATTCCGTTCCGACCCAGCCAGTTGCCTCCCCATGATCACGACGACGGTGTAGCTTCTCCGTTCTGACCCAGCCATGTACACGAGCGCTAGCTGTACGTATGCGCGAGTAGGCGTCCGAGACCCCGCCCGTATGTATGTACGTGGACGTATTTACTTTCTTGCACCCCGGCTGTACGTACGTGTACATGCTACATGCGCGCCTCTACATCGACTAGTACGTATGTACACGTTCGCGACCAGAATGACAACACTACGTACGCTTCGACCAGGTGGGTCCCGACTGTCAGACACTTCCTTGCGTGCGAAGATTGTCGGCGTTCTGGGAACGGGGGTCCCCAGACTTGCCTGCCTGCGGCCTGTGGCGTGGCTCAAATGGTGGCCCAGCGCGGCCCATCTTCATCAACACAAGACTCAAGACCCTCGCGAGGGGCCAAGCCTCGCGGGGCGGACGACACGGCGCATCCTCAGACGCAACCTCCTCAGGCTGGCTCGCGAGGAGGCGGAGAGATCAAGGCGGGGTACCTCGCGAGGTGCCCATGACGTGAGCCATGACGATCGAGGGTGCCAGGCGGGCGCCAGCCCGCGCAGCGTCTCCCTTTCCTCTTTGGTGCAAAGGGGGCAAGCGCAGGCGAGAGGATCAAGCAAAGGCACCCATTTCAGTGCAACGAGACCAAGACCAGTCCAACGGTGGGAAGGAGGTCACCATGGAGCCCAGGACGGCGTCACCACAGGGCCTTTGGCAGGCGAAGACCAACTTTAGTCAGGATAAGTGTACCAGATGTTCCCCTTCGAATAGGCCAATTGTTGGCGCCCTTCCCTCTCAAATATTTGGGAAGAGGCCCAGGGCCTTTGCCTATAAATAGGACTAGCCACCCATAGGGTAGAGGGGAAGAGAAAACCAGTTAGAAAGACTCACGCAGCAGAGAGAGAGAGAGAGAGAGAGAGAGAGAGAGAGAGAGAGAGAGAGAGAGAGAGAGAGAGAGAGAGAGAGAGAGAGAAGGGCGATCGAACTCCCCTTAGCAGTTCATCCCCCTAGCCAAGAACAGACCCTCGCGAGGCTGTTCTTCCTTGTACTGTTCATCATCATCAGCCCAAGAGGCAATCCAGCCACCACAAACTAGAGTAGGGTATTACACCACAATGGTGGCCCGAACTAGTATAAACCCTGTGTCTCTTGTGTTGTTCTTTCTGTAGTTTAGATCTTTGCGAGACGGAGAGGTAGAGGGCATCATCTCCGCGTGCACCCTAGAGTTCGAACCTTAAGGGTCTGCCGGAACCCGTGATCCGACATTTGGCGCGCCAGGCAGGGGCGCGCCGGAATCTGCCTTCCTACCGCTCCGCCTCTCGTCGCATCGTCGTCACCATGTCCGGCGACCAGGCGGGCAACCATGATCCATGGGCAGCGTAGCCCACCCGCGCGGAGCCGCTCGCCTCGGGCGACCTCGTGTCCCAGGCAGCTCGTGGCCCGCCGGGAGCAGGCGCATTCGAGGGCCGCGCTCACGATGGCACGGGAGCTGCTGCAGTGTAGGCTGCTGGAAGGCGGCCGCGACGTGCTGCTGGAGCGGGTCGCCGAACTCCTGGGCTTTGCCGCTTCGGGGGCTCACCCCTTCTGCATCCAGCTTCCGCCTCAAGCCCAGGGTGGCGCACAAGGAGGCCCCGCACGCTCCCGCGGGCCCAGGGCTACCCCAACACCGGCGAATCCGCCGGCGCTGGACTGGCGGTGGCACTACCCCCGCCCCCGGCGCGTGAAGGAGAGGGGCACGGTGCGGCCCACGGCGCCAGCGGGCAGCCGCGCTACCACCCCGCAGTGGGCACGTCAAGCAACGCCACATGGCGCATGGAGCACTACAGCACAGCCTTCGAGGTGGCAGCGCCAGAAGAATACGTGCCCCACATGATGGACCAAGGGCATGCTCACGAGGGCGAGCAAGGCTTACTCCTCAGCCCCAGCTGGGGAGACGAGGCGCCAGAGGCTGAGCTCTTCCAGGAGCCCCGGGACGGCTCCATCGGCCACGCTGGAGGCGACGACTATCGGGTACCGCTAATTCCTCAAGAGCAGGCATACGCTAATCATGGATCGCAGGAGGTGCAGGTCGCCGCAGCGAGCAGCTGCCCCGCTCCCGCGGCTTCCTACCCCTCGGGAGGAGGACGCAGGGGGCTGCAGGAGAGGGGCAGAGATCCTACATCACCACCGCGGTGTTCGGAGCAAGGCGTTCTTCGGAGGTAGGCCCTCCGCTGGGGAGGCGCCCAAGGGACTGCCCCTGGCGGAAGACCCGTGGTCGTCGGGGGGAACCGCCGGCGACCGCTCTACCCCACCGGCGGCGTCCTGGTTTCCGGTCGTCGTTGGTGGCACTAGAGTGTGGCGCAAGGCGGGGCCCTCGTCTGGCGATATGAAGCAAGGCCGGTTCCTGTGAAGAAGGCCCAGTGCCTGTGAAGCTCGCCGCCCCGTGACACTCTCACGTAATAATGAGTGGGGCTGTACACGCCCCGGAGTCTCAGGGGTGCCAGCCTCAGGCCCTGGGGCTCCCTCCCATGCCCAGTGGACAGCACTTAGCTCCGCGCTGGTGAGAAGACGTCCAAGACTAGATTAGGTGCCGGACGCGGCCTTTTTGTCTGCTTTCATTGCCTTTTCCCTTTGGTTGTAACTTTTCCCCCGCTGGATTTAAGCTGAATTCGAATTCGAACTTTGTGTGTGTTCGGGGAAGGGGTGCTTGGTCTCGTTCGAACCATTTCTCGCGTTCTGGTCACCGCCTCACCACAGCTGCCTCCCCTTGTGAGCCCCTCATGAGACGGGCCGGGCCTAGCTCAAGCGCAGCCCAGACTGCCGCTGTTACTCCCTCACGGGATGACCTTTTGGTACCTACGGAGGTTGTCTTTTCATGAAAAGGCCCGGAGCCCGTGAAGAAGGCGAACGCCTGTGAAGCCCTCGCGCTCAGGAGAAGGCCCGGAGCCTGTGAAGAAGGCGAACGCCTGTGAAGCCCTCGCGCTCAGGAGAAGGCCCGGAGCCTGTGAAGAAGGCGAACGCCTGTGAAGCCCTCGCGCTCAGGAGAAGGCCCGGAGCCTGTGAAGAAGGCGAACGCCTGTGAAGCCCTCGCGCTCAGGAGAAGGCCCGGAGCCTGTGAAGAAGGCGAACGCCTATGAAGCCCTCGCGCTCAGGAGAAGGCCCGGAGCCTGTGAAGAAGGCGAACGCCTGTGAAGCCCTCGCGCTCAGGAGAAGGCCCGGAGCCTGTGAAGAAGGCGAACGCCTGTGAAGCCCTCGCGCTCAGGAGAAGGCCCGGAGCCTGTGAAGAAGGCGAATGCCTGTGAAGTTTCCCACCAGCAGTAGTCTCACACCCTAAGAACTCGACTAGGGACCGCCCAAAGCGTCACGTCCTCCTGCAGGCTGCCTTGGAGCCAGCGTGGAACAAAGGTAAACCAGCCTACCATTAGGCACGCGCGCAATATGACCGCTATTGGAATGATCGACACAAGTTTTTACATGAGGGGCTTCCCCTCCCAAAATGCTCTCACAACCATGAGGCCAAACGCCTGAGTTCTACCTATGCAGGGTAAAAAGACAGGGGCAATACATGGTCAGTCGGACAAGTCCTCCAACGCATCCTCAGGGGCGCCTCCTGAGCTGTCGCTGGCATCGCTGAACGCGCCTTCGCTGCCTGCGTCGTCGCCAACAGCATCAGGGTCTTCCACCACACCACCCTCGTCGGCAGCCACGATCACGTCGTCGTCATATGAAGTAAAGGCCCGGACAAGAGCATCCACGTTATTCCCACCCAATCCGCCAGGTCGCCTCGGACGGCCTGGGGGACGGGGGCAATGACGGCATCGAAGTCGAAGTGGGGGTCCATGTCCTGGAGATGGCTGAAGACACGAGAAAAGGCGCGCCCAAGCAGGGCGCGGCTCCTCTCCTCCACCAACCTGTCGGCCCTGACCGACCATGCCTCCAGCTGCGTCACCACAGCGGTGAAGAACTGCAGGTTGTCGGCATAGTTGATCGTGTGCGGCTCGCCGACAGTCGCCTCGCAGATGTTGCCCAAGGCTGCGTTAGCCCTCTCCCTGAGCGTAGTCATCATGGGGCCGTGCACGTGCTCCAAGACCTGCCGCTGGCGTATCTCATCAGCGTTCTGGCGCTTGACGGCCTCGGCCTCTTCCACCCGCTGACGAAGACGGAGTACCTCGGCCTGGAGGGCGGACGACTCCTTCTGCGCTGCCTCAAGGGCGGCCCCGGATGCATCGTCCCGCCGCGTCGCCTCCTCCCGCTGGGCCCTCAAGGCTGTGGTCCTCCCCTCGGCCTTGACCCGGATCAACTCCAGCTTCCTCTCGAACTCGCGCTCGAGGCCGTGACGCGCTGTCACCACCCGATGACTGACCTCCTCCAGGACACGCGCCTCCCGAACAGCGACTTCATCTTCTGCCTGCGTCACCAGGCGCTCCCTCGTCTCCAACCGCTCATACTCGCGGGTGCGTTCGGCGGCCTCCAGCGTCAACGCCTCCTCATGTCTCCGAAGCTCAGCTGGGTCGCCAGGGACCACTCTCATCGACGCAAGGGCCGCCTCGCGTAGTTCCACTTGCTCCTCTAACGAGTGGCATCGGGCCAGGAGCACCTGAGCCCGCTCCTCTGCTGCCTCTCGCCGTCGGTCGGCCCCCAGGGCCTCTTCAGCGGCCTGGGATCGGGCCACCCGGGACGCCTCCAGCGACGCCTTCGCTTCTTCGTCTTCAAGGTCGCGCTGGTGGCGCGCGAGGGCGACGACGGCCTCCAGCTCGCGCCTCTCCGCGGCCAGGCGCAGGCCCTCGGCCTCCAGACGCGCGTCCTCATCAGCGAGCTCCTCCCCGAGCAGGTCTACTGCGCCGCTCGCCCTCCGAAGGAATTCGTGGCGGCGGGCGCGGCGCTCCCGAGCGCGCTCGCGCACGTCTCTCGCACCATCGTCTGCCCCAGGCACGCGCCTGGGGGCACGAATCATCGATCCACCTCCGGGCAGGGGGCTGGGGGTTGGCGCCCCCACAATGGCCGGGCGCGCCACGCCAGAAGCTCGGCCTGGGGCCGGCACGTCTTCTGAAGAAGGGCGCAGGGGGAGCCTCAGCCAGTCGCAGCCCGCGACCGGATGAGAAGCCCACGGCAGGCTGGCCATGCCAAGAGAGGGCCCATGAAGGAAGATCGTAGGAAGAGAAGGGCTGTGGGGCACCTCAGGATGGTCCGCCCCTACATTCGTACTCACCACAAGAGCCGTGCTGCTCGGGACGTTTTGGGGCGACGGGGGAGGTAAGGCCAAGGGAGGTGACACCTCAGCGGCTTCCACGACCTCGGCAGGAATGGGCCTGCAGAGTAAGGATCAGCAGACGCAACAAGGGGATCAGGAGCTAGGAAAGGAGAAGGCTTACACGTCGGTGGCGAAGTACTTCCGGCGCTTTAGCAAGCGGCAAGGGAAGTCATCACCCAGGGCCTCTCTTTTCCTCCGGAGGGCCTCAAAGTCCACGCGGAAGCGACCCAAGAGAGGTGCGCAGGAATCCATCTGCAATGGGGACGGGGCACCAAGGCGACCTGCGTCAGGGGTGCCTGCCTGACGCGCGCTGTCAGCTGCCTCGCCAGAAGGTACGGCCAGGGCCTCAGGAGCCGCGGCCCCAAGCACTGGAAGCGGCTGCGCCACGCCAACAGCCTCGGCAGCACGGGCCTAAGGAGCTGCCCCCTCGAGAGCACCGCCAGGTGCATTCACCTCATCAGGAGCTTTCTCGGCCCCCGCTGTCTCCTGCCTCCCTGCTCCACCACCCGAGGAGGATTCGCCTAGGCCGACCGGAAGGGCAGTCACCACCACAGGGTTCTCGCGAGGCCCTTGGAAGCCGGCAGGGCGTAGCCCCCACTCGTCGAAGGGGGGCATCTGCCTCACGAAGTCGTCCCTGTTCTGGCAGAGGTACAGCAGAGCCCCTCCCCGCTGGATACTGCCCGGGTTGGGGTCGCCAGTCAAGGCCAAGAACACTGCCCTTAGTGCCACGGGCGTCAGGTCTTCTTCCTGAAGCCTCATGCGATCGTCATGCCCGCTGAAGGCCCACATCCGGCGAGAATGGCGCTGGAGCGGGGCAACGCGGCGCAACAGGAACTCCTTCACCACCTTGGGCGCCGTCACGCCGAGCGTCTTCAAGAATGCGAAGCGGTGCCAGACAAAGGCGAGCCGGGGGCTCTTGAGCGTCTCCTGGCCCCAGCCAGAGTTGGGTACAACAGGCGAAGTCGGCTTCACCAACAGGGGCCTGGGCACCCCAACATCAACGTACAGCCACCGCTCACGGAACCCGATTGAAGGCGGAGGGAGGTTGAAGTCAATAACAGAGGCCGCGGTCTCAGGCGAAGCAACGAAGCTCACGCATGCCGAGCATTGAGTGGGGTCGATAAGGCGCAAAGAGAAGAAGTGTCGCAACAAGGCAACAGAAGGAGGGATGCCCATCAGCGCCTCGCAAACAAAAGCAAAGACCGAAAGGAGGGCGATGGACTCAGGACCCAGATGCATCATATGGATCTGGCAATGGGTGAGGACGGCGTTGAAGAAATCGGAGAAGGGGGGAACCATACCCGCCCACAAGGCGTCGGCAAAGTAATGAACCTCGGTAGGGAGGTGAGACGTAGGCCAGGCCGTCGTCCTCCCACACTCGTTGAAGACGGTGGCCAGCGCCGGGCTAAGCTTACCCAGGCACTCCAGATTGAGTATGATTGACCGGCCGACAGCGGGAGCCACCGATGGCGGCGAATGAGATGGAAGCACATGCTTCTTCCCTTTCTCTTTCTTCGTCGGAGCCATGGCTGCGGACGGGAGAAAAGGGATGAGAGATGGGATTGGAGGCGAGAGTCGGAGTTCTGAGGGAGGAAAGACAGGGGACGGCCGAGCAACATGAAGAGGGGCGGCTGTGTACAACTGTGGGGCAACCTAGCTCGACGCAAAATAAGGGAGCATGGGTGAACAGTACTGCCCACGTCCAATCAACCGCCATGCGGCGCCCAAGGCCGCAGGCTGTTAGGGCCCGCGGCGCTTCGCCCTTGCCCTTTCGCCTCTCGGCACGGCCAAGTCCATGTGCGCCTTGGGCCCGGGGGCTACTGTCGGCGTTCTGGGAATGGGGGTCCCCAGACTTGCCTGCCTGCGGCCTGCGGCGTGGCTCAAATGGGGGCCCAGCGCGGCCCATCTTCATCAACACAAGACTCAAGACCCTCGCGAGGGGCCAAGCCTCGCGGGGCGGACGACACGGCGCATCCTCAGACGCAACCTCCT
The DNA here is from genome assembly GCA_032464435.1 of Aegilops umbellulata. Lineage (NCBI taxonomy): Eukaryota > Viridiplantae > Streptophyta > Magnoliopsida > Poales > Poaceae > Aegilops > Aegilops umbellulata. Next base: position 362,707,513 of record CP136054.1, on the reverse strand, counting down.
CAGGCTGGCTCGCGAGGAGGCGGAGAGATCAAGGAGGGGTACCTCGCGAGGTGCCCATGACGTGAGCCATGACGATCGAGGGTGCCAGGCGGGCGCCAGCCCGCGCAGCGTCTCCCTTTCCTCTTGGTGCAAAGGGGGCAAGCGCAGGCGAGAGGATCAAGCAAAGGCAGCCATTTCGGTGCAACGAGACCAAGACCAGTCCAACGGTGGGAAGGAGGTCACCATGGAGCCCAGGACGGCGTCACCACAGGGCCTTTGGCAGGCGAAGACCAACTTTAGTCAGGATAAGTGTACCAGATGTTCCCCTTCGAATTGGCCAATTGTTGGCGCCCTTCCCGCTCAATATTTGGGAAGAGGCCCAGGGCCTTTGCCTATAAATAGGACTAGCCACCCACAGGGTAGAGGGGAAGAGAAAACCAGTTAGAAAGACTCAGGCAGCAGAGAGAGAGAGAGAGAGAGAGAGAGAGAAGGGCGATCGAACTCCCCTTAGCAGTTCATCCCCCTAGCCAAGAACAGACCCTCGCGAGGCTGTTCTTCCTTGTACTGTTCATCATCATCATCCCAAGAGGCAATCCACCCACCACAAACTAGAGTAGGGTATTACACCACAATGGTGGCCCGAACTAGTATAAACCCTGTGTCTCTTGTGTTGTTCTTTCTGTAGTTTAGATCTTTGCGAGACGGAGAGGTAGAGGGCATCATCTCCGCGCGCACCCCAGAGTTCGAACCTTAAGGGTCTGCCGGAACCCGTGATCCGACAAAGATGTAGTTGGTGGGTCCCAACAGTTAGGGGGCAAATCATTTTTTTGCCTATAATATGGACACACTTCCTTGCGTGCGAAGATGTAGCTGGTGGGTCCCAGCAGTCAGGGGGAACGTTTTTTCGTGAAATACGGTGGCCTGTCCGGTGGGTCCCTGCTGTCAGGTGGAGGAATCATTATTTTCCGCGTAATAAGGAGGCACTTCCTTGCTGCGGCTGTGGACCAAGCTGTCAGCCTCTCCACGTACAATACTCTTCCTATGGAAGTCGGTCGTTGACCACGCCGCACCGAGAGCACCAAGGCGGTGGACGACATCGAGGCCTAGGAAGGGGACGACGTGGAGTCAGGGAAGATGCGGCAGTGGATGCCCATGCGGAGAGGAGTACGAGGGTTCACTGGTTCGGCTGTGGTGTGAGCCTGCCATCGCCACAGGGCCCGGCCAGCGGTGGGAGTAGTAGGGGGCGGTGAGGCCTCCGCGGCAGCACAACCGGCCACGAGAGGCAGGAGCAGGCAGCACGAACAGCGCTGCTTTGGGCGGCCGGAGCAAGAAGACCAGAGGTTGAAGAAGCACTACGGCCATTGGATGGACATCATACGGTCACTGGAGCTAGAATCGTTCATATTGACTAAGTTAACAAAGCCCTCCATCCCTGTCAACTTAGTTAGCCCACAAGTCAGCCTCCCATTATGCTGGGTCCCAGCTAGCAGGGGGAGTATTCATTTTTGTGCGTAATAAGAAGACACTTCCTTGCGTGTGAAGATATAGTTGGTAGGTCCGAGCTGTCATCGGCAGGAACATTTTTTTTGCAAAATACAGAGGCCCTTTCGGTGGGTCGTAGATGTCAGGTGGAGGAATCATTATTTTGAGCATAATAAGGAGGCATTTCCTTGCGTGCGGTCGTGGACCCAGCTGTCAGCCTCTCCACGTACAGTCCACTTTAGATGCATGTCGGTCGTTGACCATGTTGACCCTACCACGCCGAGAGCACCAGGGAGGTGGACGACGGCGAGGCCTAGGAAGGGAACAACATGGAGCCAAGGAAGACTCGGCAGTTGTTTCCCATGCGGAGGGGAGTACGAGGGTTTACTGGTTCGTCTGCCATCGCCGGAGAATAACAACAGGTGTGGGTGAGTAGAGGGATGGCTAGGCCAGCGACGGGAGTACGGTGGGGCGGTGAGGCCTGCGTGGCAGCATAGCCGGCCGCTGAAGGAGGGAGTAGGCAGCCCCGCCGGCGCTTTTTTGAGCGGCTAGAGCAAGAAGAGCAGAGATTGAAGAAGCATGACGGCCGTTGGATGGACATCCAACAGTCACTACTTGTGCGTCAACCTTTTTTTAGGGAAGCCTCAAATCTGTGGAAAACATCATACAACCCATCTGCCATTATTTCTAATAATTTACAGCCCATTTGCTAATTCTTAAGGTTTTTTTGGAGTCCATATTCTTTTTGTTAGCATTACAGCCCATATTGTGGCCACGGTTAAAATATTATACAAAATTGCATAGTTCGGTGCGGTCTGAACTTTTTTTAATCCCGAAATTTCGAGTCACATTCAAACTGATTTTAAAGATAAATGTATATCAATATAAAATCCAATAAATTGTCCATGCATAAAAATCAATGCAATTTATATCTCGAAATGAAAAAAAAGAAATTTGAAACTACTTGCCGGTTTGATGTGTTTTAAAAATGTACAACCCATTTCTCATTGCTGATGGCCCATTTCTCGGCCAACCGAATGAAGCTCTCCGCATGTTGAAAGATCTGCAGCCCAACAGGCCTGGCAAAGCGACTTACTTGACAAATCACAAAAAACTAGGCTAGCCATTTTCAAAAAGAAAGAAAAACTACTGGGCTGATCTGTGGTAAACATAAAAGAAAAGGCTGTCTAGACATGCTAGAGTGCCCCGCACAACCCAGTTGACACCTTGCTTCCGTCTCAAAAACAAATTAGATAAATGACACTCCAGTTATGGTGATTCATAAAAATGCCACTGCAATTTCCAAACTTTAAAAAATGCCACTGCAATTTTTGCAAACTTTGAAAAACACCACTGCAATCTTTGCAAACTTTGAAAAACGCCTTTGCAATTTTTGCAAACTTTGAAAAATGCCACTCCAGACTTCGAAAAATGCCACTGAAAATGGCATGAAATGACATTTTTGAAAGTTTGGAAATTGCAGTGGCATTTCTCAGAATCACCAGATTTGGAGTGGCATTTATCAAATTAACCCAAAACAAAAATAACTGGGCGAGCTGCTGGGTCCCTGGTGTCAGCCGCTCGTTGTGCAATTCTCTCGTTTATTGACTACCTTGACAATGGCATGGGACCCAGATGTCATAAATCCATTAGGAGGAGCCATTTTTTATTGGCTTGAAATAAGGAGGCACTTGCTTGCGTACTGCCATGACCTTGGTGGGTCCCTGGTGTCATCCTCCCCACGTACAATCATCTCCTAACTGTGTACGCATCAACCTGGTAGGCCCACAAGTCAGCCTCTAAACCCGTGGCGGATAAATACATAATACAACCCATTTAAAAAAATAACAGTCCATTCCATACGTTCAAAAGGAAAGTTCAACATTCAGAGCAAAGTAACAGGTCTGATCCAGATATAGAGTACTGAACTTCCATGTTGACAACCATCATAGCCAAGTTAACTATCTACTCCCACTAATACTCTAGTAGTGTACAAGTACTAACTTACTCTTAGCTATCTAGACGATGACGGCCGCCATCTGCGGTACACGCTAAACGCCGGCACCGGCGTCCTCCGCCTTGCCTCGGACTTGCCAGAGGTGCGATAGGGCACGTTGCTCGCGCCCGTTGGCCCTTTCCATGCTGGCGTGGTCCACCGAAGCTTCAGCTTCTAAGCGGGAAACCCACTTGATGAGCTTGTAGTAAAATTCGGCGTCGCGAATGCGTGCGTGCCCGATAGCCTTCAGGGCTATTTGCCGGGCGCCGCCCCCACGTAGTCGGCCCAGTTGCGGGCGCTCTGCTCGCGACTCAGAGCGTCGGTGCGCTGCCGCTCCAAGTCGCGCTGGCGGTGCAATCGGTGATACGCTGCTCCTCTGCCAGGCGGTCGCGCTCCAACAACTCCTCATACTCCGCATTGCCATCTAAAGACCGATATAATGCCTCCTCCCTCCGTCTGCCTTCCGGTGAAAAACCGAACACTAGTTCCGGCGGTGACCGCCTCCGGCGTCGCCTATCGTGGACGGGCGGGGGCATGGCGGACGTGGCAAGAGCGAGGATAAGTGGCGATCGATGTCGGGCCAGTGGGGGCTTATGGGGATAGGGCGAGTTGGGTGATGGTGCCACCGAAGAAGGCCGGGAAATAGTAATTATAGGTGGAAGGTAGGCGAACCAGCGTGTCGCGGGAAACGCAATGGTCATGTCATCAGAATTCAATGCATAAGCAGGCATGGCTTAGTGCGCCGGCTTGCCGTGGAAAACTAGAAAAATTGAAATTATGACTGTGCCATCCCGTCCCGTCAGTGGTGTGTCCCATCCGTGCTGGGTCGCACGCCGGCATGACGGTCAAACGAGTGCACTCGAATCATCCAGATGAGGTACTCCCTCCTTGTCAAAAATGATTCCACCACTCATCATCTACCTTGGTTGGTGAGATTTTTGAATTAAGCCCTGCGAACCGGAAAGGAGGTAGTATGTGCGTGATCCGCTATTTATTCGTGTAGAATCGAGTAGGTCGTTTTTTGAATTGAGCCATGCAAACCGGAAAGGAGGTAGTACGTGCGTGATCCGCTATTTATCCGTGTAGGATCGAGTAGGTCGGATAGTGTACGTGTAGGATCGAGTAGGTCGGATGGTGTATGTGCACGATCGCATTAGCTGATGAACATTCGCTGGGAGATAAGGCATTTGTGAATGTTTTTGCTGGCAGTTTCTTTAGATTCGCATGGCATTTTCTTCAGAGAAGCTTGCCAGTTTCTTCAGAGGTAGGCATTTTTATTCAAAAACTGCCACTTCGGATCTTGCATCGCAACTAAAACTGCGAGGAGCGCATTAGTAGGCTAGCTAGTGATCGATCAGTAACATGTAAACACTGAGCGAACAGAAATAAGGAACTTTTAGTAACTTGTAAACACTGAGAACACAGAAATAAGGATCATGCTGTGCACAGCAGTAAGAGACGATCCATTCGAAATGTTCACACGAGACTCACAGACCTGGCATTGCAATATGTTCACATTAGTAGCCCAAATTCAAAACCAACTAGTACGATTCCCATACATAAGATCAACATGTTAATGCACCTGAATGATTCACAGATCATATACAAATATGTAGCTCCAAAAGCAAAGATCTAGAAAAAACATATATTCTTCCTACTAACATGGATGCTTCTCTTAGCCAACATTCAGTACAGAGTGAAAGACAAATTTGTTTGTGAAGTCTACAATTCCTATTGGAAACGTAAGTAGTTTCACCAATAGCTGGAACCATGAGAATGAACCACACATGATGGAGGAACATCCACTGCAATATGATTTGGTCTTCTCTCGATCACACGACGAGACTATTTTCGGAATACAAACTTTAACTTAGGGAAAATAATGCCCATTGTATAATCAGACCAGAGTAATGAAGCACCTAGTGTTGGCCAATAAATAGTACAGTACTACTTTTCTGCAGTCCATGAAGTGACTATCCAATCTTTCTGTGTCTATTTTCAAATGGCACTGCATGCAGTGACTATACTATTCTCTTGTGCAGTTCAACCAAAATTGCGGTCACTTTGTTTGTTTGCCAAATAGCAATGGGCAGACATCTCTGTCTGCACAAATATCAAGCAGCTAGTAAAAATATACCCGCCTTGTATTTTCGGTTTAAACACGTCTCTTTCGCTTAGCATCTGTCATGTTTTGCACTGGACAATTTGATACAGTCATGTTTTGCCCTGGACAATTTCATACTGAATTGATTTGCTGGTTCAGAGCAGAAATATAGCACCTATTCTTCATCAGACCAAGGATATCCATGTTCGCAGTGATGGAAGAGGTGAAATCGATACAACCGAAATTGAGCATCCAATCATTGAACCATGTCCTGCACCTCCAATGTAGGTCCACCCTGCCAATAAATTCACATGAAAACCACTAGTATTACTATCTAATGACAGTACAAAAAGAGTAGCAAACTGATACGTCTCCAACGTATCTATAATTTATGAAGTATTCATGCCATGTTTACAATAGTTTTATATGATTTTGGTATGATTTGATTAGAACTAACCCGGACTGACGCTGTTTTCAGCAGAACTACCGTGGTGTTGTTTTTGTGCAGAAATAAAAGTTCTCGGAATGCAATGAAAATCAACAGAGAATTTTTCTGGAAAATATAAAAAATATTGGAATGAAGAGTTACCGGAGGGGAGTAATGTGGGCCCCACGAGGATGGAGGGCGTGCCCACCCCCCTAGGGCACGCCCCCGTGCCTCGTGGACTTCCCGTGGGGCCCCCTGACTTGTTCTCGATGCCAACCTCTCCTATAAATACCCAAACCTCCAGAAAATAACCTAGATCGGAAGTTCCGCTGCCGCAAGCCTCTATAGCCACGAGAAATCAATCTAGTCCCTCTCTGGCACCCTGTCGGAGGGGGCCATCATCACCGGAGGCCATGGAAGAGGATCCCGGTGGGGCCATCATTGGCATGAAGGCCAAGATCCAGAGGGAGAACCTCTCCCCATCCAGGGGGAGGCCATGGAGGAGGAAGCACAAGGGGGAGAACCTCTCCTCCTCTCTCTTGATGGTGCCGGAGTGCCATCGAGAGGGGAACCATCGCCGCGGTGATCGTCTTATTCATCAACATCACCATCATCATCACCATCCTCATCTATTTTACACGGTCCACTCTCCCGCACCCCGCTGTAATCCCTACTTGAACATGGTGCTTTATGCAACATATTATGATCCAATGATGTGTTGCCATCCTATGATGTTTTGAGTAGATATCCTTTGTCTTTGGGTTGATTGATGATCTAGATTGGTATGAGTTGTATGTTTTATTTTGGTGATGTCCTATTGTGCCCTCCGTGTCGCGCAAGCGTGAGGGATTCCCGCTGTAGGGTGTTGCAATAAGTTCATGATTCGCTTATAGTGGGTTGCTTGAGTGACAGAAGCATAAAACCGAGTAAGGGGGTTGTTGCGTATGGGATAAAGGGGACTTGATATGTTAATGCTATGATTGGGTTTTACCTTAATGATCTTTAGTAGTTGCGGATGCTTGCTAGAGTTCCAATCATAAGTGCATATGATCCAAGAAGAGAAAGTATGTTAGCTTATGCCTCTCCCTCATATGAAATTGCAATAGTGATTACCGGTCTTGTTAATGATTGCCTAGGATAATCCCGCACACCGACCCATCATTATTCCATACTCGCTATTTATAACATTTAATAATATATACTAACTTTATGATAACAGCACCTAATTTTATATTTTAGCTCTCTGACACCATGCAAAGTTATCCTCTTCATACCCACAACGTAGTTTTATTTCTCGTTTCTAGTTGGAAGCAAAAGTTCGGTGTACATAGAGTCATATCAGTGGCAGATACTTGAGAGATATTGATCTTACCTTTAGCTCCCTGTGGGTTCGACACTCCATACTTATCACTTCCACCTTTGGGAATTTCTACGATGATTCCCTGCACTTGGGGATTATCACAACCATGTACCTTCGTAATGAACAGCTCATAGTGCCACCAATTGGATATAAAGGTTTGGAAGAAAACATGCTCCTAATGCTGAACTATTTGGACTTTTTGTGCATTTCCACTAAAATCGAGCATCCCTGTTTGCATAGATATTGAAAGTGTGATTACTATAAAAGTGACACTAGTTGAAGCTTAGACTCACAAATATAAGCATTCCAATTTCTTAATGGGAAAAGGTAGCAACACTGTTTCTAACCACCAGTTTGAAGGAATTAATAAGGCAACAACAGCTGATGTCACGAAGGCATACATAGTTTTTTTTTGAAAAATTGAGCCATTTCTGGCCTTTCCTCTTCTTTTAAGCATATTTTGTGCAATTCAACTAAAATAAAATGCCATCACCGCCTTGACAATTCAGTGACACTATACAAAAGGAAATGACTTAACATTACATCATGATGTCAGGTATGTAGTTGACAGGCATTAGAGACAAACATACAGACCTCCTCCGATAACATAATGAACATTAATTTTAGAAAGAAGTGCATATTACACCCCCCAACTCTAGCCCTAGTCTAATATACACCCCCCAACTCTCAAAACCGGCCATAATTCAACCCTCCCCTCCCTGTTGACCGGTTTTGACCCAGTTTGACCGGTTTTGACTGAGTGAACAGTAAAAATAAAATTTTAAAAACCATAAATATTTTTTTTTGAAAAAATTCAAAAAAGTTCCAAGTTTTTTTCACCGTGTGAACAGTAAATTAAAAAAATTACCCTTTCATCATGTTTGGACACCTAAGTAAATTCGAGATGTCCGTAAATTCCATGACACACCGTGGAATGGACCGCCGCGGTGAAAGTGCACTACCGGACTGGCTAGTGGATCATCTAAAGAAACTAGCAAGTGGATTTATGAGGTCAAAGTCAGCCCCAAACTCATGCACGCATCGATCCTATTTCTGCTTTACACACACTCTTTTTATGGCATGCATGCATTGGGGAAAAGTCGATAATGTTAAATCACAAGTCTTTTTACTTGTTTCAAAAACAAATTATATGGTTTTTTAGGGGAAATTATAAGGCTTTGGCGGTATTCATAGAGCGTAGGTTATGGTCAAGGCTATAGGAAAATGGCAGAAGATAGCTTCTTGTCTCATCTTTATATCCCATTGCAGATGGGCATGCAGGTGAGAACATGCCGTGATTCTGTGAAAAGTTGCATGCATGGGAGCATAGCTGACCGCTGATTAACCATGCAATGCTTTTCATTTGGAAAACGCACAATGATGGATCAGTCAGATCAGATTCCCTGGTGGCCATGGTCCAATCAACCTATCGATCTCCAAGTTGTGCAAGAATCCTTTTACGCAAGTTCATATCTCTTGGAAAAATGTGTTTAGACAACGACATTTCTAGAGAACGGAAGTTTTTTTACGGGAAATGGCAATAACACTGCCATTTCATTAATTAAGATAGAGAAAAAGTCGATAATGTTATTTACATGGGGACCAAAAGCAAACAAAAATAAGGTTATCTATATTGTAAGTTGTCTAATGTCCTCCATGACAAGTTAAACGATGTTCATCACAACTAGGGAAGTGCCATTGAAGGTGGGCCTATTTCAATCTTTCCAAACATTCCATGACACATCGTTTAAAATTTACGGACATCTCAAATTTACTCAGGTGTCCAAACATGCTGAAAAGGTGATTTTTTTTGAATTTACTGTTCACACGGTGAAAAAACTTGGAACTTTTTTGAATTTTTTCAAAAATATTTGTTGGTTTTTGATTTTTTATTTTTACTGTTCACTCAGTCAAAACCGGTCAAACTGGGTCAAAACCGGTCAAGAGGGAGGGGAGGGTTGAATTCTAACCAGTTTTGAGAGTTGGGGTGTATTTTAGACGATATTGGAGTTGAGGGGTGTATATTAGACTAGGGCTAGAGTTGGGGGGTGTAATATGCACTTCTCTCTTAATTTTAACAAAGGTGTGACTAGCTTTACCGGGATAATTTGAGTGAACTCTACACGCTCTGTTCCTTAATATAAGACGTTTTCGCAGTTCAATTTAAAGTACCCAAACGTCTAGTATTTAGAAAAAACAGGTAGTAGTTTTCTTGAGCACATATCTGGGAAAGCTTGCCACACTTTATATATGCCCATACGCTAATGCAACACCATTCGAATAGTACAAATATACACTAATCCAGTGGCTAGTGCAACAGTAGAGTAGTTATTTTATTACAGGGTACAATACAATAGTTTTACTGAACAGATTTCCATAAGCTCTAGCACTGGAAGATTTCTATAAGAATTAACTATACAAAATGTAAAGGTAACAAGTTTCAGCATTGGTATACTAGCTGTGCAAGAGCATTAAACCAAATACAAAAAATCTGAAGGTAACTAGCATTATTACCTAATGACAATATAAAAAATTGCAAACCATGTACCTTCAAGGTAAATATCATACGAACTCGAGGGGACCTAAAAATTGCTATCCCAATCTTGATAATTGATTAAACATAAAAACTTGATCGAGCAAATCAAGAGAACAGCCGGAGGAGGAGGTGCCCACTCTTGACCTTTCCTCTTGACACTGTACAAAAAAAGTTGACTTATCTCATGAAACTGAGGTATGTAATCTATAAGCATTAACAGTGCAAAAATCTGAAGGTAGTAACAAGATTCATCGTTGGTATACTGGCTGTGCAACAACATTAGAATGCCTTAGCTGAAAAATCTTTAATACATCCACAATCAACAGCTAACCCTCAAATAATCCAGTGACATTAAATGGCATTGCTTAAATTTATCGGTGGCATTAGACTGAGTGTGGCATTAGTTAAATGTGGCATCACTTTAGCAGTATCATTGCTTGACTTGACCGCTGGCATTATACTAACAGCAGAAAAGTGGCAATAAGAGCTTGGGAGGCCCATTCGGACAGTGGGCGCACCAGCACGATGTACCTCCACGGATGCATAGAGTGGTGAGGGAGGTATGGTTGCCCAGAGCAACAAATATCCAGGCAGCATATGTGGATTATGCCCCATTTTTGTTCTCTTTAGCTACTGATTTCCCCCTTTTCAACCTAGATGCGGGTTTGATGCCTACTCTCTTGGAAAGTACAGTCTCCCTTCCTTTCCTTATTCAACCCAGACATGGATTAGTCTACATGAAGTAGGGTTTCCTTTAATAGTGCAAATTAAGGTTTTCATCTGCGTGACCAGCAGAGCAGAGGATAGCAAATTAGGAAGATGGTGGAGTGGAAAAAGATCCACATGCAGCGACGTGGCAGATGGGGCAATAGAACAAGGGTATGGTTCGAAAAGAGGTAGCATACCTGAGGGTCGGCGGGAAGTGGCTTCGCTCTTGGTCGTTGTCCTCCGCACACACTACGACAACGAGCTTGGGGACGGAGGCCATCCCGCGCGGGCGCTAGTTCTGAGAGGACGGCCTTGCCGTCAGTGCGTGACCTCGCTCGCCGACGATGAGTGCGTCAACATTGCACGTCCTTTTCTTCCCCGACGGATCTATGACCACTGGTGAGGAGGGAGAGAGAGGCCATCTTTTTTAGATCTGCAGAGAGGGTGATAGTGTGAGAAGCAAGTGGGCAGCCTGTCGGATTTCAGGCTCCGGCAGACCCTTAAGGTTCGAACTCTGGGGTGCGCGCGGAGATTATACCCTCTACCTCTCCGTCTCGCAAAGATCTAACTACTGAAAGAACAGCACAAGAGACACAGAGTTTATACTAGTTCGGGCCATCATTGCGGTGTAATACCCTACTCTAGTTTGTGGTGGATGGATTGCCTCTTGGGCTGATGATGATGAACAATACAGGGAAGAACAACCTCGCGAGGGTCTGTTCTTGGCTAGGGGGATGAACTACTAGGAGGAGTTCAGCCGCCCTTCTCTCTCTCTCACTTGTTCTCTGCTTGCTCAGATCCTCGACCCCCCTACCATGAGGGTGGCTAGTCCTATTTATAGGCAAAGGCCCTGGGCCTCTTCCCAAATATTGAGCGGGAAGGGCGCCAACAATTGGCCAATTCGAAGGGGAACATCTGGTACACTTATCCTGACTAAAGTTGGTCCTCGCCTGCCAAAGGCCCTGTGGTGACGCCGTTCTGAGCTCCACGATGACCTCCTTCCCACTGTTGGATTGGTCTTGGTCTCGTTGCACCGAAATGGGTGCCTTTGCTTCATCCTCTCGCCTGCGCATGCCCCCTTTGCACCAAAGAGGAAAGGGAGACACTGCGCGGGCTGGCGCCCGCCTGGCATCCTTGGTCGTCATGGCTTGCGTCATGGGCACCTCACGAGGTACCCCGTCTTGATCTCTCCGCCTCCTCATGAGCCAGCCTAAAGAGGTCGTGCCTGAGGAAGCGCTGTGTCGTCCGCCCCGCGAGGCTTGGCCCCTCGCGAGGGTCTTGGGTCTTGTGTTGATGAAGATGGGCCGCGCTGGGCCCCCTTTCGAGCCACGCCGCAGGCCGCAGGCAGGCAAGTCTGGGGACCCCCGTTCCCAGAACGCCGACAGTAGCCCCCGGGCCCAAGGCGCGCATGGACTTGGCCGTGCCGAGAAGCGAAAGGGCAAGGGCGAAGAGCCGCGGGCCCTAACAGCCTGCGGCCTTGGGCACCGCGTGGCGGTTGATTGGACATGGGCGGCACTGTACCCCCACGCTCCCTTATTTTGCGCCCTGATAGGCTGACCCGCAGTTGTACATAGCCGCTCCCCTTCCTGTTGCTCAGCCGTCCCCTATTCTTCCTCCCTTCGAACTCCGACTCTTGCTTCCAATCCCATCTCACATCTTTCCTCTCCCTTCCATCGCCATGGCTCCGACGAAGAAATAGAAAGGGAAGAAACCTGTGCCTCCATCTCGCCCGCCACCGTCGGTGGCCCCCGCCGTCGGCCGGTCGATCGTACTCAATCTAGAGTGCCCGGATAAGCTCAACCCGGCTCTGGCCACCGTCTTCAACGAGTGTGGCAGGACGACGGCCTGGCCTACGTCTCACTTCCCCACTGACAGGATAATCACTGAGGTTCATTATTTTACCGATGCCTTGTGGGCGGGTCTGGTTCCCTCCTTTTCCGATTTCTTCAATGTTGTCCTCTCCCATTACCAGATCCACATGATGCATCTGGGTCCTGAGTCCGTTACCCTTCTTTCGGTCTTCGCTTTTGTTTGCGAGGCGATGATGGGCATCCCTCCTTCCGTTGCCTTGCTGCACCACTTCTTCTCTTTGCGCCTTGTCGACCCCACTCAATGCTCGGCGTGCGTGAACTTCATCGCCGCGCCTGAGACTGCGGCCTTAGGGATCGACTTCAAACTCCCTTCGCCTTCAGCTGGGTTCCGCGAACGGTGGTTGTATGTTGATGTGGGGCGCCCATCCCCTGCTGGCGAAGCCAACTTCGCCTGTTGTACCCAATTCGGGCTGGGGCCAGGAGACGCTCGAAAGCCCCCGGCTCGCCTTCGTCTAGCGCCGCTTCACGTTCTTGAAATCGCTTGGCGTGACAGCGCCCAAGGTGGTGAAGGAGTTCCTGTTGCGCCGCATTGCCCCTCTCCAGCGCCATTCCTGCCGAATGTGGGCCTTCAGCGGGCATGGTGACCGCATGAGGCTCCAGGAAGAAGACCTGACGCTTGGGGCGCTAAGGACAGTGCTTTTGGTCCTGACTGGTGACCCCAACCCGGGCAGCATCCAGCGAGGAGGGTCCTGCTATACCTCTGCCAGAACAGGGATGACTTCGTGAGGCAGATGCCCTCCTTTGACGAGTGGGGGCTGCGCCCTGCTGGCTTCCAAGGGCCTCGCGAGAACCCTGTGGTGGTGACCGCCCTTCCGGTCGGTCAAGGCGAATCCTCCTTGAGTGGTGGAGCAAGGAGACATGAGACGGTGGGGGCCGAGAGGGCTCCCGATGAGGTGACTGCGCCTGGCGATGCCCTTGAGGGGGCAGCTCCCGAGGCCCGTACTGCTGAGGCTGAGAGTGAGAAACAGCCGCTCCCAGCGCCTGGGGCCGAGGTTCCTGAGGCCCCGGCCGCGTCTTCTGGCAAGGCGACTGACAGTGCGCGTCAGGCAGGCATCCCTGACGCCGGCCGCCTTGGTGCTCCGTCTTCGTCGCAGGTTGATTCTTGCGCTCTTCTCTTGGGCCGCTTCCGGGTGGACTTTGAGGCCCTCCGGAGGAAAAGGGAGGCCCTGGGTGATGACTTCTCTTGCCGCTTGCTGAAGCGCCGGAAATACTTTGCTACTGACGAGTAAGTCTTCTCCTTTTCTGGCCCCTGATCCTCTTGCTGCGTCTACTGACCCTTACCCCGCAGGCCTCTTCCGGCCGAGCTCGCGGAAGTCGCCGAGGCACCGCCTCCTTTGGCTTCGTCTCCTCCATCGCCCCCAAGTGTTCCGAGCAGCACTGCCCTTGTTGTGAGGGCGAATGACGGGGTGGACCGTCCTGAGGCGCGCTGCGGCCCTTCTCTTCCCGAGGTCTTCCTTCGCAGGCCCTCTCTTGGCATAGCCAACCTGTCATGGGCTTCTCATCTGGTCGCGGGCTGCGACTGGCTGAGGCGCCCCCTGCGCCCTTCCTCCGACGACGGGCTGGCCCCAGGCCGGGCTTCTGGTATGGCGCGCCCGACCGTCGTGAGGGCGCCAGCCCCCAGCCCCCTGCCCGGAGGGGGAGCGATGATTCGTGGTCCCCGACGCTTGCTTGGGGCAGACGATGCTGTGGAAGGCGTGCTCGAGCGTGCTCGGGAGCCCCGTGCTCGTCGCCACGAATTCCTTCGAAGGGCGAGCGGCGCGGTGGACCTGCTTGGGGAGGAGCTCGCCGATGAAGACACATGCCTGGAGGCCGAGGGCCTGCGCCTGGCCACGGAGAGGCGCGAGCTGGAGGCTGCCATCACCCTCGCGCGCCATTAGCGCGACCTTGATGATGAAGAGGCGAAGGTGTCGCTGGAGGCTTCTCGGGCGACTCGATCCCAGGCCGCTGAGGAGGCCCGGGGAGCTGACCGACGGCGAGAAGCAGCGAAAGAACAGGCTCGGGAGCTCCTGGCCCAGTGCCACTCATTGGAGGAGCAAGTGGAACTGCGTGAGGCTGCCCTTGTGTCGATGAAGGTCGCTTCTGGCGACCCGGCTGAACTTCGGAAGCGTGAGGAAGCGTTGGTGCTGGAAGCCGCCGAACGCGCCCACGAGTACGAGCGGTTGGAGACGAGGGAGCGCTTGGTGACGCAGGCGGAAGATGATGTCGCTGCACGGGAAGCACGTGTCCCGGAGGAGGTTGGGCGTCTGGTGGCGACGGCGCGCCAAGGCCTCGAGCGTGAGTTCGAGGGGAAGCGGGAGTTGATCCGGGTCGAGGCTGAGGGAAGAACTGCAGCCCTGAGGGCCCAACGGGATGAGGCGACGCGGTGGGCCGATGCTTCCTGGGCCGCCCTTGAGGCAGAGCAAAAGGAGTCGGCTGCCCTCCAGGCCGAGGTGCTTCGTCTTCGTCAGCGGGTGGAAGAGGCTGAGGCCGTCGAGTGCCAGAACACTGATGAGATACGCCAGCGGCAGGTCCTGGAGCACGTGCACGGCCCCATGCTGGCTACGCTCAGGGAGAGGGCTAACGCAGCCTTGGGCAACATCTGCGAGGCGGCTGTCGGCGAGCCGCACATGATCAACTATGCCGGCAACCTGCAGTTCTTCACCGCCGTGGTGACGCAGCTGGAGGCGCGGTCGGTCAGGGCCGACAGGTTGGTGGAGGAGAGGAGCCGCGCCCTACTCGGGCGCGCCTTTTCTCGTGTCTTCAGCCATCTCTAGAACATGGATCCCCACTTCGACTTTGATGCCGCCATCGCCCCAGTCCCCCAGGCCGTCCGAGGCGACCTGGCGGACTGGGTGGAAAACAACATGGACGCTCTTGTCAGGGCCTTCGCTTCGGATGACGACGACGTGATCGTGGCTGCCGATGAGAGCGGTGTGTTGGACGGCCCTGATGCCGCTGGCGGCGACGCAGGCAGCGAAGGTGAGTTCAGCAATGCCAGCGACGGCTCGGGAGGCGCTCCCGAGGATGCATTGGGGGATTTGTCTGACTGACTGTGTATTGCTCCTGTCTTTTTACCCTGCATGGATAGAACTCAGGTGTTTGGCCTGATGGTCGTGAGAGCATTTTGGGAGGGGAAGCCCCTCATGTAAAACCTGTGTTCATCATATCAGTAGTAGTCATATTGCGCGTGTGCCTGTGCCTGATGGTTGGCTGGTTTACCTTTATTCCACGCGGGCCCCGAGGCGGCCTGCGGGAGGACATGACGTCTTGGGTTCTCTCTAGGATGTGAGATCGTCGCTGGTGGGGGACTTCACAGGCGTTGGCCTTCTTCACAGGCTCTGGGCCTTTTCCTAAGCGTAATGGCTTCACAGGCGTTCGCCTTCTTCACAGGCTCTGGGCCTTCTTATGAACGTGATAGCTTCACAGGCACTCGCCTTCTTCACAGGCTCTGGGCCTTCTTATGGACGTGGTAGCTTCACAGGCATTTGCCTTCTTCACAGGCTCCGGGCCTTTTCCTAAACGCGGTAGCTTCATAGGCATTTGCCTTCTTCACAGGCTCCGGGCCTTTTCCTAAACGCGGTAGCTTCACAGGCATTTGTTTTCTTCACAGGCTCTGGGCCTTTTCATGAAAGGGCATCCCCCACAGGCACCGAATCGTCCTCCCAAGGAGGAGCAACAGCGGCAGTCTGGGCTACGCGCGAGCTAGGCCCGGCCCGGCTCGCGAGGGGGGGGGGGGGGCAGTTGTGGTGGAGGTAACCAGAACGCGAGAAATGGCTCGAACAAGACTAAGCACCCCTTCCCCGAACACACGCAAATCTCAAATTTGAATCCAACTTAAACCAGCAGGGGGAAAGTTACAACCAAAGAAGAAGTCAATGAAAACAGGCAAAAGGCCGCGTCCGGCACCTAATCTAGTCTTGGACGTCTTCTCACCAGCGCGGAGCTAAGTGCTGTCCACTGGGCGTGGGAGGGAGCCCAAGGGCCTGAGGCCGGCACCCCTGAGACTCCGGGGCATGTACAGCCCCACTCATTATTACATGAGAGTGTCACGGGGCAGCGAGCTTCACAGGTACCGGCCTTGCTTCATATCGCCAGACGAGGGCCCCGCCTTGCGCCACATTCTAGTGCCACCAACGATGACCGGAAACCAGGACGCCGCCGGTGGGGTAGAGTGGTCGTCAGCGGTTCCCCCGACGACCACAGGTCCTCCGCCAGGGGCAGGCCCTTAGGCGCCTCCCCAGCGGAGGGCCTACCTCCTAAGAACGCCTTGCTCCGAACGCCGCGGTGGTGATGTCGGATCCCTGCCCCTCCCCTGCAGCCCCCTGCGCCCTCCTCCTGAGGGGTAGGAGACTGTGGGAACGGGGCAGCTGCTCGCTGCGGCGACCTGCACCACCTGCGGTCCATGATTAGCGTACGCCTGCTCCTGAGGAATTAGTGGTACCCGATAATTGTCGCCTCCAGCGTGGCCGGTGGAGCCGTCCCGGGGCTCCTGGAAGAGCTCGGCTTCTGGTGTCTCGTATCCCCAGCTTGGGCTGAGGAGCGAGCCTCGCTCGCCCTCGTGAGCGTGCCCTTGGTCCATCATGTGGGGCACGTATTCTTCTGGCACCGCCATCTCGAAGGCTGTGCTGTAGTGCTCCATGTGCCATGCGGCACTGCTTGACGTGCCCATCGCGGGGTGGTAGCGCGGCTACCCGCTGGCGCCGTGGGCCGCACCGAGCCCCTCTCCTTCACGCGCCGGGGGCCGGGGTAGCGCCACCGCCAGTCCGGCGCCGACGGATTCGTTGGTGTTGGGGTAGCCCTGAGGCCTGCGGGAGTGTGTAGGGCCCCCGCGCGTGCCGCCCTGGGCTTGAGACGGAAGCTGGATGCAGAAGGGGTGAGCCCCCGAAGCGGCAAAGCCCAGGAGTTCGGGGACCCGCTCCAGCAGCACGTCGCGGCCGCCTTCCAGCAGCCTACACTGCAGCAGCTCTCGGGCCACCGTGAGCGCGGCCCTCGAGTTCGCCTGCTCCCGGCGGGTGTACGGTGTCGTGGTCGCGGCGTGATTGGAGGCCCTTGCCGCCAACCGCGCTTGCCACGGCGTGAGGGTTGTTGAAGCCTGTCCGCGCCGCCCGCGGCCCGCAGCGCCCTGCGGACCACGAGCTGCCTGGGGCGCGGGGTCGCCCGAGGAGGGCGGCTCCGCGCGGGCGGGCCACGCCGCCCATGGATCTTGGTTGCTCGCCTGGTCGCCGGACATGGTGATGACAATGTGACGGGACGCGGAGCGGTAGAAAGGTGGATTCCGACGCACCTCTAACTGGTGCACCAAATGTCGAATTTCGGGCTCGGGCAGACCCTTAAGGTTCAAACTCTAGGGTGCGCGTGGAGATTATACCCTCTACCTCTCCGTCTTGCAAAGATCTAACTACTGAAAGAACAGCACAAGAGATACAAAGTTTATACTAGTTTGGGCCACCATTGCGGTGTAATACCCTACTCTAGTTTGTGGTGGGTGGATTGCCTCTTGGGCTGATGATGATGAACAATACAGGGAAGAACAGCCTCGCGAGGGTCTGTTCTTGGCTAGGGGGATGAACTGCTAGGAGGAGTTCAGTCGCCCTTCTCTCTCTCTCTCACTTGTTCTCTGCTTGCTCAGATCCTCGACCCCCCTACCATGAGGGTGGCTAGTCCTATTTATAGGCAAAGGCCCTGGGCCTCTTCCCAAATATTGAGCGGGAAGGGCGCCAACAATTGGCCAATTCGAAGGGGAACATCTAGTACACTTATCCTGACTAAAGTTGGTCCTCGCCTGCCAAAGGCCCTGTGGTGACGCCGTTCTGGGCTCCACGATGACCTCCTTCCCACCGTTGGACTAATCTTGGTCTCATTGCACTGAAATGGGTGCCTTTGCTTGATCCTCTCACCTGCGCTTGCCCCCTTTGCACCAAAGAGGAAAGGGAGACACTGCGCGGGCTGGCGCCTGCCTGGCATCCTTGGTCGTCATGGCTTGCGTCATGGGCACCTCGCGAGGTACCCCGCCTTGATCTCTCCGCCTCCTCATGAGCCAGCCTGATGAGGCCGTGCCTGAGGAAGCGTTGTGTCGTCCGCCCCGCGAGGCTTGGCCCCTCGCAAGGGTCTTGGGTCTTGTGTTGATGAAGATGGGCCGTGCTGGGCCCCCTTTCGAGCCACGCCGCAGGCCTTAGGCAGGCAAGTTTGGGGACCCGCGTTCCCAAAACGCCGACACAGCCCTTAGCAAGAAAGCGCTGAAGCTCCAGCCTATATATCTTTTTTATACTACTAGTACTAGAGGTGGATTAGTGGTAGAGTTATTTATATTTTCTCTGCATACAGTACCAATTAGTCGTGCTTCAAAACTGAACGGCACGCCATTAAAAAATAGGGATCCCTAAAAAATAAAGGTCGATGACTAATGCGGCACCTCAGGCCAACGCGGCCAGATCGCATTTTGCACGAGAAATTACACACCATGTTTCGTTGACATGTGGTCCCGTTCCCACATGTGAGTGAGACGACGGCGAGTCCTTTTGTACAATTTCCGAACGGACGTCTATGTAGGCCGGGGCGCCCTTTGTGTACCGTGGCAACCGTCGACCGACTCTTTGCCTTTTCCTCTCGATTTGAAACTGCTGTCGCACGCTCTTCCTCCACTGGTGCGCGTCGGTCCTAAACAAACGATTTTTTACCCCTTTCCACGACGACATTTGGAACCGTCGCCAAGTGAGTCTGTGCGATAGGGTGTCCTTCCCACACAACCCAGAATTCATCGAGGATAGGCCCTCCTGGGACCCAGGCTGGGGCCGTGTGCGATCGGGCGAGGCATCGAAACCCAATCATTTTCGTAGGTATGTACATCCCACACGGTGAATCGCAGAAGTCATTTCCGTAGGTATGTACATCCCACAGGGTGAATCCCAGAAATCATTTTTGTAGGTATGTACACCCCACACGGTAATCCGAGAAAATCATTTCCGTAGGTATGTACATCCCACACGGTGAATCCTAGAAAAACATTTCCATTCGTATGTATATCACACACAGTCAATCCAAGGAATATGTTTATGTTCTTATGTACATCCCACATAGTCAATCCAGGGAAAACGTTTCCGTTCGGACGTACATCCCACACTATTTTATGTGTAGGCTCGTGTGTGAAAGGTGTAACTATCACACACGGTCTTCCTTGGTTAACTGTTTGCTTTTATCAACTATATCACACACGATTTGATGAACAAAACTGTGTGGCATTGGGCTATCCATCGCAACCGGTTTTACTGCTAGAACCGTTTGCAAAGGTCCATGACACATTTAGTAGGTTTATTAGTTTACAATTAATAATTCCAGTATTATGCAAATTTACATTTCATATCGAACAGTTGTTTGTCAATTTCATACCAGGCATATAAATATATTATAACATCACAGTACGATTGCTACATGAAAACAACACAATGTCGGTGTCAAAACTGGCGGACCTCGGGTAGGGGGTCCCGAACTGTGCGTCTAAGGCGGATGGTAACAGGAGGCGGGGGACACGATGTTTACCCAGGTCCGGGCCCTCTCGATGGAGGTAATACCCTACTTCCTGCTTGATTGATCTTGATGATATGAGTATTACAAGAGTTGATCTATCACGAGATCGTAGAGGCTAAACCCTAGAAGTTAGCCTATGGTATGATTGTTGTTGTCCTACAGACTAAACCCTCCGGTTTATATAGACACCGGAGGGGGCCAGGGTTACACAGAGTCGGTTACAAGGGAGGAGATCTACATATCCGTATTGCCAAGCTTTCCTTCCACGCCAAGGAGAGTCCCATCCGGACACGGGACGAAGTCTTCAATCTTGTATCTTCATAGTCCAACAGTCTGGCTAAAGTATATAGTCCGGCTGTTTGAGGACCCCCTAATCCAGGACTCCCTCACACAATACAACACATAACTAGTTCAACTTCATAAGAACAATATATTCATTTCCCTAATCGAGATCATCCAGGCTCGTCTTATCCACCTCTGCTTTCAGTTCAGTAAGAACCCGTTTTGCACGGGTCAACTGGGAAAGTGCCTCCTCCTTCGCTAACACCATCTTAGTAAAGTCTTTTTTTAATCTGAGCTCATTCTCCACCTTCAACTTTTTATCCCGCATCTTGAAATATGCTTCAATGTTGACAAGACTTTCTCTAAGCCTAGCTGTGTTCACTTCCTCACACATGCTCCAGAGCTTCGTTAGGC
This sequence comes from Aegilops umbellulata, assembly GCA_032464435.1. Taxonomy (NCBI): domain Eukaryota; kingdom Viridiplantae; phylum Streptophyta; class Magnoliopsida; order Poales; family Poaceae; genus Aegilops; species Aegilops umbellulata. The sequence continues at coordinate 362,686,851 of CP136054.1, read as the reverse complement.
ACATCTTCAAAGATTGTGGCCACTCTTGATCAACCCACTCCAAGTAAGAACACTTCCGTTCATCCTATAATATTTAAAACCAGATCAGTAACAATTGTAGGGGAAATGGGTTTATAGCAACATAGAAAATCACCAATGCTTATTTTGAAAAACTGAAGAAACATGTTAATTATGACATATCTTCTCAAAAAGATCAATGTGCAAATGAAATAATTGGTACTGAGACAACAACCAAATTCTGGAACATCAGAAGCTATAATTAACTACAACGACGCTACAAGTTCTTACTCATGTACAATAAAGAACAAATTGAACATTTTATGAGGAAGGTAAATATAAATGCAATAGCATAGCGACAGTGCCCTGAACTGGCGAGACGATGCAGCAGAAAAAAATCAGGGACCCGGACTCCGGAGCACGTAGTTGCTCCGATGCCCAGTTCCTTCATGCCATAAAGATTTAGTATTTTACTGCTTGGCTGCTCGGATGTGTGGACCAAAGTTGGCTGCACAAACTACTGAAGCAGTGCCAAATAATTTTCTAATGGCACACTGATGAGATGGCAACTATTTAAGATACTAGGTACAAACTGTGACACTGTCTTAGGATGCATTTGGTTGAAGGTGTGGTATGAATGGGTTGGGACCATGACAGTGTCTGAATCACATCTAACAAATGATTTGTAACAACGGAAGAGGGTCTAACCTTCTGTGCACATGCCAGAAACTTCCTCCCAGTGTCCACAGAATAAAACGCAAGTAGTGACGACGGTATGTACCTAGGGTAGGGTCATAGGCCTGACCTAGACACCCTTTCTAAGTACATTACCCTAAAGTCAGAAGCATTCCACTCGGAAGATCAATGTCACTCGACCATAGCATTAGTCACTCGACAACCAGAAGGTCTAAAGCCACTCTGAACAGTAACGGCCGGGCATTTACTTTGTAGACCTAATGGTCATTCATGTATCTTTATTACTGGCGTTACCTGTAACGCCCCCTCTTTATGTACCTTAAACCCTGCGTAACTGAGGGCCGGAGGGGTCTGGCGAACTCTATATAATCCACCCCCTCCTCAGGGACAATAGTTCGCACCCCCTATAACTCCACACACATATAATCCAGTCGACCGCCCCCGGGCACCGAGATGTAGGGCTATTACTTCCACCATGAAGGGCCTGAACTCGTAAATCTTGTGTGTACAATCTCACCATAGCTGGGATCTTGCCTCCTCATACCTACCCCCCATTCTACTGGCAGTCTTAGAACCACGACAGTTGGCGCTCACCATGGGGCAGGTGTATTAGCGACTTTATGGTGAGGTTGCAATTTTTCCGATTCTCATCATCATGGTTTCCGGCGATGGATTGGCTGAGGGCCGCGAGATCCATCTCAGCGCGCTAGTCTTTGTTGCCGACGACTCCGCCTGGCTTCAGGAAGCTCCCCTTAACGTTGAGACGCTCCCTGTCCGTGGGGCGACGCACTTTCGCGCGTGCGTTCGTGACGTCCTTCTCCGGCAGCCGTCGACCTAGTATCGGTCGGCTCCTGTGGTGTCCTCGCTCCCCGCTGTTCACCGACGCAAGCGATCCAGTCGGTCTCGTCTTCAGCGGTGGGTGAAACACACGGTGGCTCGTCAGTCGGCCACCCCACAAGTCACGGCAATCGAGCCCGACGAAACTCTCTACGATCTGTTTGATCTGTTGACTGGCTCCGTCGAGACCACATCCGAGTGCGATAGCAGCGATCCTGCGGCTGAAGTCTTGATGGTCGATGGACCATGTATTCCGCCTGGCTTCCACCGCGATGACGGCGGTGATGGTGGCGGCGATCCATCATGCGTTCACGAGGAGTACCGCCCTGGACCCCTTTCTTCGCAGCAGAGGGAAGAGCTTCGCCGCCGCAACAGGGATGCGCTCCACACGCCCATCGTTGGGGAAACCTCCGAGGCTCGGGCATTGGAGGAGGCGCGCCTGGCTAATTTGGCTGAGCACACTCAACTGGAGAACCTTCGGCATGCACTCGACGAGCGTGCTCGGCAGCGGATTCCTGAGTCCAGTCGACAACAGCTTTTTTCGCCTCAGCCTTAGGTATACCGCACTCCGATTCAAAATCTCACAGCTGCGGCCCGTATAGCAGAGTCAATTCAGCCTTCCCAGTCGGAGGCTGGTAGGCGTTTGATGCAGATCCGGGCCTTACTCCGGGCAGCAGGAAAGCAGAACACAGCGGTGTCTCAGTCGCGGAACAAGATTCATAGCAGATCTGGGATGGCAGATACAGTTCAGTCGGCCCACAGCCCAAGATCGCCCCCGCAGCATGAGGGACGTGGGCACCGGCAGGATCAGTACGTGGGACGGAACCACGAGCAGTAAGATCACCGACTCGGCCGTGATGACCGTCGTCGAGTGCTCACACCTCCTCCGAGGAGTGGGTCGAACGCGCCTCGGCGGTATGATGACAGACGCCCGCACAGTGGCGAGCAAAGAATACTAGTTGACCCAAGAGAGCCAGGCTTTGATGTGAGATCTATTCTCATTCAAGGTTTGGTCGACAGGAACAGAGCACACAGAGAGGGCCATGACAGAGATCGCCCGACTGGTAGCAGAGTCTATGTTTCAGGTCCAGAGTGTTTCAGCAGAGCCATCAGGGCTGCGGAGATTCGTCCCAACTTTAGGTTGGCGACTGGAGTCAGTTAGTTCACTGGTGATTCCAAGCCCGACACTTGGCTTGAGGATTACCGAGTGGCTGTGCAGATTGGTGGTGGGAATGATGAGGTGGCCATGAAGCATCTTCCTCTGATGCTGGAAGGTTCGGCCAGAGCATGGCTGAATCAATTGACCCCAGGCAGTATATTGGGAGGAACTTGCCCAAGTGTTTGTCAGAAATTTTGAGGGTACTTGCAAGTGACCAGCAGGATTAATAGAATTGCAGCATTGCGTGCAAAAACCGAATGAGACTCCGAGGGATTACATTCAGAGGTGGACCACTTTGCATCACACAGTGGAAAATGTATCCCAGCATCAAGCAGTTTGTGCCTTCAAGGAAGGCGTTCGGTATCGAGAGCTTAACTTGAAATTCGATCGGACAGGAGATATGTCTCTGACTCGGATGATGGAAATAGCCACTCGATACACTAATGGATAAGAAGAAGACCGACTCCATAGTGGAAAGAGCAAACCAGTCGGTCAGGACACCGGTGGAGGCAATTCCAATCGAAAACAGAAGCGTAAAGCCGAGCCTATAGGGCCTGGTGAAACTGCGGCAGTGATTCAAGGAAAGTTTAAAGGGAAACCTAAGGGGCCCTGGACCCCCAAGAAAGTGAAAGAACAAGCCGGAAATGATGTGTTGGATTTACCATGCCACATTCACACCAAGAAGGATGAAGAAGGTAATCTGATTTATCCTAAACATACCACTCAACAGTGTCGAGTTCTAAGCCAGCAGTTCCGAGAGAAGCAACCCAATGAGAAGGAAAAGGAGTCGGACAAGGATGAGGACAAAGAGGAAGATGATGGTTTTCCCAATGTCAATTCCACCCTGGTGATTTTTGCTGATGTTGAGAGCAAAAGTCGACTGAAAGTGATAAACAGAGAAGTGAATATGGTTGCTCCGGAAATGACAACATACCTGAAGTGGTCACAAACAGCTATCACATTCGACCAGTCCGATCATCCTGCTCATGTAGCCACTCCAGGGAGGCAAGCGTTGGTGGTCGACCCAGTCGTTGGGGGCACTCGACTGACCAAAGTGTTGATGGATGGTGGTTGCGGTCTAAATATCCTTTACGCTGAAACCTTGAAGGGGATGGGCATTCTGATGTCCAAGCATAGCGAGAGCAACATGAGTTTCCATGGGGTTATCCCTGGAAAGGAAGCTGAATCACTCGGCCAGATATCTCTTGACGTGGTTTCGGCGATTCGAAGAATTACCATAAGGAAAAGTTGACATTTGAAGTAGTGGATCTCCAGAGTGCTTATCATGCCATTTTGGGGAGGCCTGCATATGCACGCTTTATGGATCGACCATATTACGTGTATCTCAAATTAAAAATGCCTAGCCCCAGAGGAGTGATCATGGTCACAGGCAATCGGCAGAATGCAGAAGAGTGCCTCCAGAAGGGCTCAAAAATTGCCAATGCAGAAATGGCAGCAGTTGAAATGCAAGAATACCAGAAGAATGTAGATTCGAGTGATTTGTTGCGAGCCAAGAAGCCTGCCACATATTCTGCATTTCAGTCGTCCGGTGAAACAAAGTCGGTTCATATTCATCCGACCGATCCTAATGCTGCTCCTACTCATATCTCAACATCACTCGACAACAAATAGGAAGAAGCGCTCATCCAGTTCCTCCGCGAGAACTGGGACATCTTTGCATGGAAACCTTTTGACATGCCGGGTGTACCCAGGGGACTGGCTGAGCACCGTTTGCGAGTCGACCCAAAAGTGAAACCAGTCAAAGAGCATCTTCGACGGTCTGCCGTACAGAAGAGAAAGGCAATTGGCGAGGAAGTGGCTCGGCTTCTGGCAGCTGAGTTCATCTGAGAGATTTACCACTCTGAGTGGCTCGCCAATGTTGTCATGGTCCCCAAGAAGGACGACTCACTTCATATGTGTATTGACTTCAAGCATATCAATCGGGCCTGCCCGAAAGATCATTTTCCTCTCCCCGCATCGACCAAATTGTCGACTCAACTTCAGCGTTTGTCTTTTCTGGACGCCTATTCCGGGTATCATCAGATTCGACTGTATGGACCCGATGAGATAAAAACAGCTTTCATCACCCCATTCGGGTGCTTTTGCTATGTCACCACGTCATTCGGTCTCAAGAACGCTGGTGACACATTTTTGAGGATGATTCAGAAGTGCCTTCTCACTCAAATCAGTCGGAATGTGGAAGCATATATGGATGACATTCTGGTCAAGTCACGTAAAGGTTCAGACTTGCTGACTGAGCTCGCTGAAACCTTTGCCAACCTTAGAAGGTATGATATCAAGCTTAATCCGTCGAAGTGCACATTCGGAGTTCCAGGAGGAAAGTTACTCGGTTTCCTCATTTCTGAACGAGGGATCGACGCGAACCCAAAGAAAGTTGGGGCCATACTCTGGATGAAACGCCCTATATGTGTGCATGACGTTCAGAAGCTTACTGGTTGTTTGGCCGCCTTGAGTCGATTCATCTCTCACCTTGGTGAAAAGGCATTGCCTCTTTACCGACTAATGAAGAAATCTGATAAGTTCGAGTGGACTCCTGAAGCTGATGCAGCATTTGTAGAGCTCAAAACCCCGCTTTCCACCCAGTCGGTGCTTGCTGCCCCAATCAGTAAAGAGCCTTTACTGCTTTATATTGCAACCACTGGACAAGTTGTCAGTACAGTACTCACGGTTGGGCGGGAAGAAGAAGGAAAAGCCTATAAAGTTCAGTGCCCAGTATACTATATTTCTGAAGTCTTGACTCCGTCCAAGCAGAGATATCCGCATTATCAGAAGCTTGTTTATGGAATTTACATGACCATGAACAAGGTTGTGCATTATTTTTCAGATCATTCCATTACAGTCGTCAGCGACGTACCATTGTCAGAAATTCTGAACAACAAAGATGCAACTGGTCGAATGGCAAAGTGGGCGATTGAACTCCTTCCATTGGATATCAAGTTTGAGGCAAAGAAAGCTATCAAGTCCCAAGTAATAGCAGATTTCCTCGCCGAGTGGGTTGAGCAGCAACAACCGACTCAAATTCACTCGGAGCATTGGACCATGTTGTTTGACGGATCCAAGATGTTGAATGGTTCTGGTGCTGGGGTAGTATTGGTATCCCCCCGAGGAGACAGGCTCATCTATGTTCTTCAGATTCATTTTGATTCCTCCAATAATGAGGCTGAATAGGAAGCACTTCTTGCGTATGGCCATTTCACTCAGCGTCCGTCGCCTAATGATCTACGACGACTCAGATTTAGTGGTTAATCAAGTAATGAAGGAGTGGGACGTCAGGATCCTAGCTATGACTGGCTATTGTAATGCAGTGAGAAAGTTAGAGAAGAAGTTTGAGGGGTTAGAGATCCATCATATACCCTGACTGAAAATCAAGTAGCTGATGATTTGGCAAAGATAGGATCCAAGCGTGAACCTATTCCCAGTAATGTGTTCTTGGAGCATCTTCACACGCCGTCTGTCCAAGAGGGTCCCTTCACGAAGGAGCCCCCACAACCTAAGAGCCCTACTGATCCGACTGAAGTTGAAATCCCAACCGTGGTCGACTTGGTCATGGAAGTTTGGTCGTCATACCCGATTGGACAGTGCCGTACATTGCATATATTCTCAGGAAAGAGCTCCCAGAGGATGAAGAAGAGGCCCGTCAGATTGTCCGTCGATCTAAAGCTTTCACAGTAATGGGTGGACAGCTTTACAGAGAAAGTGTTACCGGAGTCCCTCAGAAGTGCATAACACCGGAAGAAGGTCGAGTGATCCTCAACGACATCCACTCGGGGACCCGTGGTCACCATGCGTCCTCTCGGACCATTGTGGCCAAAGCATACCGAGCGGGGTTTTATTGGCCATGAGTGAATGAAATGGCAAAAGACATAGTCGACAAATGTGAAGGTTGCCAGTTCTAATCCAACATGTCTCAGAAGCCTGCATCTACCCTGAAGACCATTCCGCTTGTCTGGCCTTTTGTTGTCTGGGGATTAGATATGGTCGGACCTCTGAGGACTGGCAGGAGTGGCTTTACTCATGTGCTCGTAGCAGTTGACAAGTTCACCAAATGTATTGAAGCCAAGCCTATCAAAAACCTCGAAGCAAGTATTGCTGTCAGCTTCATCAGAGAGTTAACATTCAGATATGGTGTCCCACACAACATCATCACAGATAATGGGTCGAACTTCGATTCTGATGAGTTCAGAGCCTTTTGCGCTTGCCAAGGCACTCGGGTCGACTATGCTTTAATTGCCCATCCCCAGTCGAATGGACAAGCTGAAAGAGCAAACAGATTGATTCTCAAAGGACTGAAACCCCGATTGATGCGTGACCTCAAGCATGCAACAGGCGCTTGGGTCGATGAACTCCCATCAGTGCTTTGGGGATTGAGGACAACTCATAATCGGTCGACTGGCCGAACTCCATTCTTCTTAGTCTATGGGGCTGAAGCTGTGCTTCCGAGTGACTTGCTTCACAATGCACCCCGAGTCGAACTTTTCTCAGAAGATGAAGCAGAAGAGGCTCGCCAAGATGCAGTTGATCGCCTGGAAGAGGAAAGAGAGATGGCCCTGATTCGGTCGACCATTTATCAGCAAGACCTGCGTTGATTCCACGCCAGAAATGTGAGGGGTCGAGCATTTCAAGAGGGAGACTTGGTTCTTCGAGTGGATCAGCAGAAACCACACAAGCTCGCTCCTGCTTGGGAAGGCCCCTTCATCGTCACCAAAGTGCTCCACAACGGAGCATATCGCCTCTACAATGTCGAGCACAATAAAGACGAGCCACATGCTTGGAATGCGGAGCTGCTCCGCCCCTTTTGTACTTAAGCATTCAGATTGTTGAGATGTAATAAGAAATACCTTCTAGTTTGATTATCCAAGACACAGTTTTACAGTCTCCTAAATGATTGTTGTTCCTTTTCTATATGTTCTAAATCCCCCAGTGGGTGCCTTAGATGCGAATCTGCTTCGCCTAAGTTTGAAAAATCATGCCGAGTGAAAAGCAAGCCTCTCACTCGGAGGCTTAGCTGCGAATCCATTTCGCCTATGTCGGGGGGAATCGGCTTCCTCGAACACCTATGGGGACCGAGCCCCTTACTTGTTTGGCGGGGGGCGGAGGTTGCACAAAGAGCATATCGAGGCGGTGCACACAGGGGGATTTTACCCAGCTTCGGGCCACAAAGATGCGTAAAACCCTACTGCTGCTTGGTGGATTGTATTGTGTTCTTCCTTGGGAGTGCGCGGTGCTACAGTACACGCGGGCCGCCGGCGAGGTCGAGCGTAAAGATTGGTCTCCCCCCTCTACGTGCGCATGGGGCCTCCTTTTATATGCTCAAGGGGTTACCCACAGGTGGCAGCGTAGGTGAGGGCAAAAATGGTAGAATGTTGTAGTGGGTACAGCTGCCTGCACAGTGGCTGTACAGTGCTATCATACCTAACTCTGACGGCGGGGGACAAGGGCATTAAATGCCCGTCTGCGTCGCCCAGACGGAGCAGGGGAGTGGACCGTCAGGAGCGCCACCGTTTGCCACGATGGCTACTCTGTCAGCTTCGCTTCGCCACCGCATGCCCCTCGCTGCTCAGCCTCCCGCCACGTGCGCCTGGGATGCCCCCCAGAGCGACACGTTGGTGGGTGAGCTGGAGCGCAGGCACGAGGTGGTAACTTGCCGCGGCAAGCGCCTTGCCGCGGTGGATGTCTTGTCGCGCCCGGGAGCTTGTTGCTCACCGGGCCTTGCCGGGGCGCGGGGCGCGCCGTGGCAGGGTCCTTGTCGTGCCGTGGATGGCCTTCCCGGCAAGCTCCTCTTACCGGGGTCTTGTGCTTCGAGCGGCAGTCCCGGCAAACTCCTCTTGCCAGGGCCTTGCTCTCTTTGGGTGGCCTTCCCGGCAAGCTCCTCTTGCCGGGGCCTTGGCTCAAATACTTTGTTCTTGAATGGCCCAAGAGGGGGACCATTGAGGGTCTTGGCGATCGCCTGGAAAGCCTTGCCGCGGGGTGCTACGACTGCCCGTGCACAGGTTTGGGGTACTAAGGTACCCCTACTTTAGTACACCGACAGGAGCCCCCGGGCCTGGGCCATACACGGTGCCGAGCGCTGTTGGGCCAGGCCCAAAACAGTGCACGGGCACGCGCAGCCTGGGTCACGGTACATCTTTTTCTGCGCCCACCATGTCCTCCCCGAACGGCACGTGTCGAATGCGGCATCGTGGGGAAGAGGCATGCGCAACGTGGGTGGCGTGCGCGGGGCCGAGCCCTGCAGGCATGCGTCACGTCGCAATAAATGGGGACGGTTCGTGCCATCTTCATAAGTAGAGGGAGGTGTGGAGGCGTGGCTCCTTCGCTGGATGGGGCCGATGCACGGTTTCTGAGGCGCCCGTTCCCCACGATCACGGGGTGGGGGAGAGGCCGCCTCACCCGTCGCCTCGGCCCTGCATGTCAGCCACGCGGCCTCCATGCACCTGGAGTTGCGGACGGTGGAGGCGGGAAACCGGGTCGTCGTGGGTCGAGGCAGCAGGCCGGTCCCGGTCGCCTGGCCTCCCTGCGCCCTGATTGGTCGAGTGGGGCGGTCGAGTCCCCACCCTGTTCCTTTATAAGGAGCAAGAGGGGGGGCGACGGGAACCCACACTCCTCCATCTCTTCCTCCTCTGACCCCCTCTCTCCATTAGCCATGGAGAAAGGGAATCCGGGTCCTTCATCGGTGGCGGCGAGGGGTGCCGCCAGGCAGCGTGCCCCTCCTTCCCTTGCACCCGCGGTGGCGGAGCCAGCCGCAAGGGGAAGGGGAAGGGGGCGAGGTCATGGACGAGGGCGTGGATGAGGCCGCGGCGCTCAGGGAAGAGGCGGGCGGGGCGACGCGCCGGCCTCGCCTCCGCCAGCGGCCCTTCTTCCCATGGCGGTCCATCTTGGGGACGATCCTTGCGAGTTCTTCGTCAGGCTGCGCCGGGCGCCTCGTCGCCGCCTCCGCCTTCCGGCTCCTTTCACGAGCGTAATGGAGATGGAGCAACCCGAAACGCTAAGGTTGCGCATGAAGGGCTGCGGGATCAGCGGCACGCGGGTCCACGTCGAGTTCCCAGCCCCCGGCGTGGTGTATCTTGGCCGAGGGTGGAAGACATTCGCCCGTATCCACACCTTGACGGAGGGGTTCACCCTCCATTTCAAGTTGATGGAGGGCGATCTCCTCTCCGTCAAGGCCTTCGGGGACTTCGGGACCCGGGCCAGGTGCTGCGTGGATAGCTCCTCCGACAGCGAAAGCTCCTCCTCGAGCGAGAGCAAAGAGGAGGGGAGCGACAGCGACGATGAGGGCAGCGGTCGTCGGGATGACGGGTCCGACTAGGCGCCGTTCGCAGCTCCGTGTGGCACCGGCGACCCCATCATCCGGGTCGCCGGCTCCTTGAGCTTCTCGGGGCCGTCTTCCCGGGCGGCTGGAGTGGCGAGGCTGCGGAAGAGGAGGAGGACTGGCGGCAAGGCCGTCAACTTGGAGTACGAGGGCTAGGTGCCCCCGACAGCGTGTTGACATCCCGCTGCCTCATCTTCGAGCTCCATCTCCGGCGCCACTGCCACCATCCAGCCTCCGGAGCCCCCGGGGCGTTCTCTTGGTGTCTTCTGCCACCCGTAGCTCGCCTAGGCGCCCCTTTTGCCCTTTTCGCCTCCTTGTCCTACCTCCTGAGGAGAGAGACAAGAAAGGGATTACGGGCACCTCATCTTTTTTTCAATCTGTAAGCCTTCGGGCCTTAGTTGCATTTAAAGCTTGTAATCCCATCTTTTCATGTTTTTCATTCTCTCTGAACTGTACCTGAGCGGAATGTTTTTGATGAAAAGGGGGAGTTTGCCGGGCCATTTGTCCCGTGGGTGGAACCCACGCCAAGGAGCGAACCCTTTGTATCGTTAGGATAGACATTTCTTCGCCCAGCAACAGGCCCTGCCGTCTTCCCGCGCCGCTCGGCCCTCCTCACGCCTTTGGCGGAGGCGGGGAGAAGGCGGGATTCGGCCCCCCGCTTCGCCCCTTTGCCGCCGCGACTACTACCAAGACGGGCCCCAGGAACGCGCTCTGGGGCCTGTCGTCAAGGGAGCATCGCAGCTTTTAGGGGGAAAAAGGGTTTTCGTATTCCACAGTTCATGAGAGAATGCATGACAAGGGATGCGAAAACTTATCTGGGATTGCAGCCCCCGGTAGCTTTGGCTTGCCGCGGACGAATCTTCGTACTTGCAGCCCCCGGTAATACTGGCTTGCCGGGGACCAGATGCTGGCCCTTCTTCTTCTTTTTTTCGCCTTTAAGTGGTCTGGCCAGGATGTACAAACCCCTGCGAACCAAAGGGATCGAAAGAACAGGAAAAAGGACGCAGACTCGACCTCTAAGCTAGGGGTTAGCAGCTATTAGGCACTATCAACCCTAACCAAGGACGAGACTCGACTCAGCATGCATGCTAAAACTTAGGGCGCCAGCACTTCATTTCTGCTGCTCAGGGTCTGCGCCTGGCTTTGTACAAAGGATTACATGCAACTGCGGCAAGACTTGTACAAAAGGTTGGTTGCCGGGCGGGCCCCGACAACCGCGCCTTACGGGTAAAACTTACGAAGATCCTCAATATTCCAGGAGTTGCTCACCGGAGTGCCATCTTCGGTCTCGAGGCGGACAGCGCCAGGCCTCGTGACTCGTCTCACCCGGTAAGGGCCTTCCCACTTCGGCGTCAACTTGTTATGATTCTTGGCGGACGGGGCGCGCCGAAGAACAAGGTCGCCTTCCTCGAAGCTTCTGGCTTTAACTTTGCGGCTATGATAGCGGCGCAAAGCTTGCTGGTAGCGAGAGGCTCGCACAGCAGCCTGAAGACGATCTTCCTCAAGGAGCAGCGCGTCATCTTCACGCAGCCGCTCTTGCTCAAGCTCATCATAAGCGAGCACTCGAGGTGACCCGTATACGAGTTCCGTGGGGGTAACTGCTTCTGCTCCATAGACTAGAGTGAATGGTGTCTGGCCAGTGGCTCGATTTGGCGTCGTTTTGATCGACCAAAGAGCCACCGGCAGCTCCTCGATCCAGTTTCTTCCGCACTTGTGCAGCCTGTCGAAAGTTCTGGTCTTGAGCCCGCGCAGTACTTCGGCGTTGGCCCTTTCAGCTTGACCGTTGCTCCTGGGATGAGCAACAGAAGCGAAGCAGACCTTGGCGCCGAGATCTTGGACGTATTGCATGAAGGCGCGGCTCGTGAATTGCGTACCGTTGTCGGTGATGATCCTGTTGGGGATCCCGAAGCGGCAGACAATCGACCTGAAGAACTTGATGGCTGACTGTGCTGTCACCTTCCTCACTGGTTCCACTTCCGGCCACTTTGTGAACTTGTCGATTGCGACGTACAAGTACTCAAAGCCCCCGACAGCTCGGGGGAAAGGGCCGAGGATATCGAGCCCCCAGACCGAAAATGGCCAGGATAAAGGGATCGTCTGGAGAGCTTGAGTTGGCTGGTGTATCTGCTTGGAATGGAAATGGCACGCTTCACACTTGGTTACTTGTGCAGTTGCATCCTGGAGGGCTGTCGGCCAGAAGAAGCCTTGCCGGAACGCTTTGCCAGCAAGTGCTCTTGCGCCAATGTGGTGACCGCATATGCCTCCATGTATCTCTGCCAACAGTTGCTGTCCGTCTTCCCGGGGAATACACTTCAATTTCACACCGTTGCGCCCTCTTCTGTATAGTGTGTTGTCGACGAACTGGTACATACTCGAGCGCCGGGCTACTCTTTCCGCTTCTTCTTGTTCTTCGGGAAGTTCTCCGTACTAGAGGAAATGGACAGTCTGCCGCGCCCATGCTGGAGCCTGCGGGTCGACAACAAGGACTGAAGGCACTTCTGCCGCTGCGGGAACGTCTGCTTCTACGGCGAGGATCTGAGGCTCGGCCGGAGCTTGATGTTCCCCGAAAAGCTTGCCGGAACAAAGCTTGTCGGGAGCGCCTGCTTCTACGGAGTAAACCCTAGGGTTTTCCGGAGCAGACGGTTCCTCAGCGCTCTTGGCGTCGATCCTGGGGACCTTCTTGGCGGCGGCTCCGGGGAGCTCTGCCGGAAGATAGTGGCCGGCGACCAACTTCCTCTTCTTGATCGGTCTGGTTGATGGCGTTACGGATGGCTGATTCAGCTTGAGCACAAAGGTCCCTGGTTCCACAGGTAACTTAAATGCTGCGCACTTTGACAGGCCGTCAGTGATGTCATTCTCAGCTCTTGGAATGTGTTCCATCTGCAGGCCGTCAAAGTGCTCTTCCAGCTTCCTCACTTTATCGACGTACGCTTCCATCAACGGACTCTGGTAATCCTTGTTCACTTGGCAGACGACGAGCTGTGAGTCACCCCTGACAATGAGCTTCTTGATCCCAAGTTCTGCCGCGATCCTGAGACCGGCAAGCAAACCTTCATACTCTGCAGTATTGTTGGTTGCTTGTTCCTTGGGGAAGTGCATCTGGACTACGTACTTGAGGTGCTCTCCGGTGGGTGCGACAAGTAACGCGTCGGCGCCGGCGCCTTGCAGCGAGAAGGCACCATCAAAGTACATCAGCCGCTCTTTGCCTGCTTCTTTGGCGGGGATGCTGGTCTCTGGGATATCTTCGTCCGGTGTTGGTGTCCACTCCGCTATGAACTCCGCCAAAGCTCTGCTTTGGATAGTCGAGGTGCTCTCGAACTGGAGACCGAAGCTCGACAGTTCTAGTGCCCACTCGACAATCCTGCCCGTTGCTTCTGGATTTTGCAGTATCCTCTTCAGCGGAAAGCGGGTGACAACTGTAATCTCGTGTGCTTGGAAGTAATGGCGCAGCTTTCTCGAGGCCATGAGGAGGCCGAAAAGCAATTTCTGCACACCAGAGTACCTTGACTTGTCCCCCTGCAAGAGGGAGCTGACAAAGTACACTGGGCGCTGCACCATTTTCTTCTTCCGCACCTCCACTTGCTCCTGCGCAGATTCATCCTCGTCGAGGCCAGAGCTTGTCGGGGAAGCCCCCTGCTTGTCGCTGGACGTGTTTGCCACGGTCGCTGGCTCATCATCGGCCTCCCTCTCCGCTACTAACGCAGCACTAACCACTTGATTAGTTGCCGCTAGGTACAGCAGCAGCTTCTCTTGTGGTTTAGGCGCGACAAGTATCAGAGCGGAGGACAGGTATTTCTTCAGGTTCTGCAGCGCAGCCTTCGCTTCCGGAGTCCATTTTACTGGACCCGCCTTTTTCAAAATTTTGAAAAATGACAGGGCGCGCTCTGCAGACCTAGAGATAAACCTGCTGAGAGCCGCGACGCAGCCAGCAAGCCTTCGCATGTCCTTGACACGGTTTGGTGCCTCAATCCGCTCGATGGCCTTGATCTTGTCTGGGTTGGCTTCTATCCCTCGCTGAGACACGAAGAACCCGAGAAGCTTGCCGGAAGGAACTCCGAACACGCACTTCTCGGGGTTGAGCTTGAGGCTGATCCTGCGCAGATTCGCAAAGGTCTCTTCTAAGTCTCGAATCAGGGTTGCCCTGTCTCTGCTCTTGACCACTATATCATCCATGTAGGCCTCCACATTCCTGTGGATTTGTGGCTCAAAAGCGGTGTGGACAACCCTTGCAAATGTCGAACCGGCGTTCTTCAGTCCGAAAGGCATCCGCACGAAACAGTACGTGCCACATGGAGTGATGAACGCGGTCTTCTCTTCATCTTCTTCAGCCATGAAGATCTGATGATATCCAGAGTAGGCGTCAAGAAATGAAAGCAGGTCACATCCGGCCGTGGAGTCAACAATTTGGTCAATGCGCGGCAAGGGAAAGGGATCTTTGGGACCAGCTTTGTTAACATCAGTGAAGTCGATGCAAAGCCTCCATTTCCCATTTGCTTTGCGCACGACAACAGGATTGGCCAACCACGTCGGATGGAGCACACCTTTGACGAGGCTTGCTGCTTCCAACTTCTTGATCTCTTCTGCGATGAACTCTTGGCGCTCCACTGCTTGCTTCCTGACTCTCTGCTTGACGGGCCGTGCGTGAGGACAAACGGCGAGGTGGTGCTCAATCACTTTCCTGGGAACGCCGGGGATGTCAGATGGCTGCCAGGCAAACACATCGACATTCGCCCGCAGGAAAGTAACGAGCGCGCTTTCCTATTTGGGGTCGAGCGTGGCACTGATGGTGAAGGTACCACCAGTGCCGTCCTCCTTGGCGGGCACCTTCTTGGTCGTTGGCGGAGCCGCCATTGTCTTCTTACTCTTGCCGGTGGAGCTCGATGGCGCGTCCTCAACGGTAGCGCAGCACTCCGGAGAGGTGCGCTTGCCGGAGTGGGCGCCAGAGCACTTGCCGGGCTTGGTCCTCTTCTTTCCTCCGGGAGCTTCAGCGGCAAGCGGCTTGTGATCCGCTGCGGCTTCTGCTTCCCGATAGATCTTGTCGGCACAGATAAGGGCATCCTTCTTGTCGCCGGGGACAGAGATGACGCTTATCGGGCCTGGCATCTTGAGCATGTTGTAGGCGTAGTGAGAGGCCGCCATGAACTTGGCGAGCGCTGGACGGCCGAGAGTTCCATTGTACGGCAATGGAAAATTGGCGACGTCAAAGGTGATCCTCTCTGTCCTGAAGTTCAGCTCGCTGCCAAATGTTACTGGCAACGTTATCTTCCCCTTCGGTTTGCTCCTTCCCGGGTTGATTGTGACACCCCAAAAAATTTGACCTTGTTTTAATGGATTAAAAAATTTGCCAGGATTTAAAACCTTGATTTTTAGCTCCTTTTTGATTTTTTTAAATTGGTTTTTCAAGGTTAATTGGCCATATTTGAACTACAACCATTTGATAAATTCATTTAAAATTCCAACCAAAAATTGGAGATGTCAGGTGATGTTTCTAAATCACTTTTATGCAAAAATAACTTTGATTCATAAAATATTTTGAGCTCTACACCCTATTTCCTTCTCTGGTCCAGAGTGCAAATTTGCACTACAACCCATTTTAATATTTCTTTCTAGCCTTCACCAAAATTATGGGATGTTGGAAATAGCCTATAATTCAACTTTATGCAAAAACCCAATGATGTTATTTGAAAAATTTGAGTGTATCAACCTCATCTTCATTCTGGCCCAACTTGCTGGTTTGTACTACAACCCTTCTTTTGCTTGCCCCTTGGCTTTTGATTCCTTTTTCTATTTATAGCCAACCCTGCAAAACCCTTAAGTCCAGGAGCATGCACCTATTGGATCACTTTTGGTTCATGTAACCAGGCTATTTCTTTTCTGTCCAAAATTGGAGTTCTGCAAAACTTGCACTAACAAGTTTGTGCTTTCCACCAACTAACCTCACCACCCTCTTGTGCATCCAAAGAGACATTGATCTGGAAGATTTGGCCCCTCCAAGAAAAGCCTAGGTGCCTGTGGCATTTTGTCGAACACCCTGCGGACATGACCAGTCTTTGACATGAGTTTTAGCTTGCATTGTGATCTTGCTTCCCTTGCCTAGCTACCTTGTCCAATAGTCTCCTCACTACTCCTAACCGGGATCTGCTAATTCCCAGTCTCACCCGAGACCTCTAGCGCGCCCTGGCATTTCGTCGAACAGGTCCTGCGCGTGCACTGGGCGCGCCCAGAGCGCGCCAACTGCAGCCGCGCACCGAGCCGCCGCGTCGCGCGCCCCTGGCTTGAACCGCACGGCAGAACCTCGCCTCGCACTCCCCTCCTCGCCGCGTCACGCCAAAAGGCCCCGACCGCTCCCTGGCGCCCTACAGCGCCGCCGTCAGAGGCCATTTGGCGGCACGCCCGCGGCCGCGCCCGCCACCCGACCACGCCTGCGCTAGCCCGCGCCGCCCAAGCTCCCAGCGCTTGCCACCTGCCTCCTGGAGCAGTGCGTGCTCATCCACAACTTCGTCCCCTAGCATTCGTCGCCGCCACGTTGCCCTGCAAGCACAGAGAGGCGGTTCGCCGCCGTTCTTATCTCCGGCCACCTCGGACCGACCACCACCGCCTATATAAGGAGCCCCGAGCGCATCTCCGCACAGGGACGACCCCAAGCCACCTTCCTAGAGCCCCTTTGGCCGTCAATTGAAGAGGAAAAGGTCATCTTCTTCCTCTCCGGCAACCTCGGCCGCCGCCATTGCGCCGGCCAGTACGGCGCCACCAGAGCCCTCCCCTCTCCGCTCTCTCCACCAAGATCTCTCCCCCCCTCTCGCGAGTACCACCCCACGCTCAATTTTGGCCGGAGACCACCGCAGCCCCAAATTCACTTTGTCCCCGGAGCCTCCTCCGCCGCGGAGCTCGTCGCCGACGGCTCCCTCCATCCCCATCACTCCCTCGACCACCGAGGGGACCGCCTAGGAGTGGCGGATCCATCCCTGCACTCGGATGCCCGCGAAGGACCGCCGTTCGCCGGCGGCGATCGCCGGACACCCCGCCTCTGCTCGGGCAGAGAAGAGGAGGGAGTGGGGACTGGTCAAACCTGACCAGTGGGCCCCTGGACCCACTGCCAGAGACCCAGCCCTGCCTCCACGTGTTTAAGTGGAAGCGCAAAACCCTGAGTACGTCTCCCCTGTTCGAAGGCGTATTCTTCCCGAAACGTTTTATTTTCTATTTTGTTTTAAATAACAGATTTGACTAAACTTTGACTGACTATAACTTTTTAAATATAAGTTCAAATGAATTGATTCTTTTTGCTACCTCTCCCAAATAATGTCTAGTTTATTTTAAGATTTATTTGAAAATTTTCCAAACAACTTTCTGTGCTGTTTTAATTGTATGTGTTAATTCATACATATTCCTTTAAATAGGATTTTGGAAGATTTCAAGATATTTTGGATGCACCCTTCTTTTCCATGACCTAAAGGCAAGCATTCTGAACCCCGGGAATATAGTTTTGGTGTGATAGTTGATACGTTTATAACACCACCTTATTTCGGAGTATTGTTATTTCATGTGATATGATCATTTGCATGGATGCATTATTGTGATTTCCTTGCTGTTGGAAATGAGCATACTCATGTGATGGCAATCATCCTCATGTACCTTACATGCACGCCGATAAGGAATCCGGGAAAGCCCTTGCCTTGGGTAGGTGTGAGCTTGTCGCCGGTCTCCGTCGGGACGGTTATAATCGGTATGGCATGGTAAGGTATAATGGGGGGTGATTTGTTGGTTGAAGTATTGTTGTTGAGCTAACCATGCAGGGAACATTTATGAACCTCCTGAGTCAGCCATAGATCGAGTCTTGTTCCGATAACCCCCATACTTGTTTCGTACTGCCACAGGTCCCTACCGTAGGTGGGGTATGGTTCAGTAAGTTGTTAACCCTTGTCTTGGCACACACCGTACAGAGAGTCCATGGTGGAAGATACCGGCTGCATCCGGTAGGCATGCCACCTGGTCTGGGGGCATGGGTGTTTCGGTTGTAGCCGAAGGGGTTAGCTCCCCTAGTTTGCGCGCGGTATAAATTTTGTGATCCCATGCTACGTCGAGGTTGCAGCCTCCCCACTTAGAGTTTGCTTGACAGTGTCGTGGGTGATTCCAGACACCGGTGAGTTAAGCTGGTGTGTGCGAGTCAGGTGTGTTTTCAATTAAAAGACCGTAGACGGAATTAGTCCCGATGGACTAAAGGAATCCATTACTCGTGGGTAAAGAGTACATCCTCTGCAGAGATTAAACCTATTCGAATAGCCGTGTCCATGGTTAAGGACTACAGTCTGGGATGGGCCAAGTGTCGGTCTTAGAGTCGGTCTTCGGAGGAAAAACTGTCATACCAAAACAGGAACTACTACTTGTGACTTGTGATGATTATGATTATTACTATTGTTGACTAACCCGTGATATTATTGTTATCATCGAATATCTCTGAGATGGTTCTACCTCCGGGATATTCACTATGATTATTTCTTTTAAAGCCCTTTCTGTGGTGTCGCTCAGACGCCCGGCTGTGGCATTTCTTTTAAAGCCCTTTCTGTGGTGTCGCTCAGACGCCCGGCTGTGGCATTTCTTTTAAAGCCCTTTCTGTGGTGTCGCTCAGACGCCCGGCTGTGGCATTTCTTTTAAAGCCCTTTTTGTGGTGTCGCTCAGACGCCCGGCTGTGGCATTTCTTTTAAAGCCCTTTCTGTGGTGTCGCTCAGACGCCCGGCTGTGGCATTTCTTTTAAAGCCCTTTCTGTGGTGTCGCTCAGACGCCCGGCTGTGGCATTTCTTTTAAAGCCCTTTCTGTGGTGTCGCTTAGACGCCCGGCTGCGGCATGTTTGTTGTTTATTTTATAAATATTACTACTGCCATACTATTACTTATTCATAAATAACATGCTTGCATGCATCATAGTTTCATTGATCTTGTGTGGCTAACGTCAGGAGCATGAGACATTTCTAGCACATCATTGTTATATTATGCCTATGTTCATAATGTTTGCGAGTACATTCAAAGTACTCACTGGCTTGTCCCTGGCTATTGTCTTGGCCAGATTGCTTGCTTGGAGAGGAGCGTTGCGATGACAGCCCCGGAACTAAGCAATGGTGATAGCAGCCTCGCAAAGATAGGAGTTAACCTGGTCAGCTGTTCCCGTGGGAAATGGAGTCCCATAGACCGTGGTGATCCACAAACCGCTTCCGCCGTCAACCACTAGAAACCATTTGTTGTACTCATAGGCCACAATGGTCTTGTACTACATATTCTGTAATTTTGCTTGGTATATCTGTATCAACTTGATGCCTCATCAGCTAACAGTTATCCTGGGGCTGATGAGCTCGACGACCATTTTTCTGGAAATTTATGTCCGGAAAAACCGGTCGCGACATTGATTCCTTGGAACGTGTCGGTTTCTTCGAGCTCGCTGTCGGGGACTTGGAGTTTTCGGAGCACAGCGGAGGAGATCAGGTTCAAGCCGTCCCCGCCGTCAACCAGCATCTTGGTGACCTTGAGGTTGCGGATTGTTGGCGAAACCAACATCGGCAAGCACCCGATCGCAGTAGTGCGATCAGGGTGGTCCTCAATATCAAAGATGATAGGCGTGCTGGACCATTTCAGAGGCTTGCGCGACTCGACGGGTGGCTCCGCTGCATTGATTTCCCGCGCCCACTGCTTGAGCTGGCGGTGAGAAGTATGCAGGGTGGTGCCGCCGTCTATGCACAAGACCTCTGTGGCTTTCTGAAACTCCTGCTCACTGGTCTCGATGTCATCCATGTCTTCGTCCTCGTCGTCGTATTCGTTCTTGTCGCGGCCGCGGGGAGGTCGCTCCGCTTGCCGCTGCTTGTCCTTATCGCAGTGTCCTCCCTGGCCGGGGCGCTTCGTGCCAGATCCTCCGCCACCTCCTCGGGCTCTCTCCTTGTCGCGCCGCTCGTACTCGGCCTTTTGCAGCTCGACGAGCCGCTCGACCTGCTTGCAGCTTTGGAGGTCATGGCCCTTGGTGCGGTGGATCTTGCAGTATTGTTTGCTGGTGCCGTCCCGTTTGTCGGCGGCCGCCACGGCCTGGCAGTGGACGCATCCGGCAATCTCCTTGCCAGAGCTGCCAGCCTGGGCCTTCTTGGCGGCGCCTTCATCGCCGGACTGCTCAACAACCAGTACCTCTTGGCTCTTCTTCTTCCTGTTGCTCCGCCGCCGGCCCTTCTTCGCCGGGGCGGTATCCTCACTGTCAGATCCTCCCGCTCCAGCGCTCTCTCCGGGGAGTTTCCTCCCTTCCTCAGCACGGGCACACTTGTCGGCCAGGGCGTATAGCTCGCTGACGTCCTTGATCTTGCACATCGCCATCTCCTCCCGCATCCTGCGGTTACGCACATTCTGATGGAACGCGCTGATGACCGCGGCGGGGTGGATGTCTGGGATGTTGTAGTGTACACGGCTGAATCTCTGGATGAACTTGCGCAGAGGTTCTCCCTCCTTCTGGACGAGCAGGTGAAGGTCGCTCGCTTGGCCATGGGGTTTGTGGCCGCCCGTGAAGGCGCCAACAAACTGATGGCACAAGTCTGTCCAGGAGGTTATGGAGTTGTCCGGCAAGTGCATGAGCCAGGATCTGACGTTGGACTTGAGCACCAGCGGGAAGTAGTTGGCAAGGATCTTGTCGTCTCGCCCCCCGGCAGCTTGCACCACAATGGTGTAGATGCTGAGGAACTCCGACGGATGCGACTTGCCGTCGTACTTCTCTGGCACGTCTGGCTTGAAATTCTTTGTGCTGGGCCACTGGACTTGCCGCAGCTCACGGGTGAACGCAGGGCAGCCCACCGCGTACGGCAGGTCGCCTGGTTCCCCTGGCGCATGCATGTCGACAGAGAGCCCAGCGCGGTGGTCTAATTGACGCCGCGCTTCTCTCCGACGCTCGATGCGAGTACGAGCGTCCTCTTGCTCTCGCTCGTGAAGAACTTGGCGTTGATCGCGACGAGTTCGCAGATTTGACGACGCGGTGGAGTCGTTGTCGTGGTGATTCTGGCGAGTCGGCGATCTTGGCCTCCGGGGCGGGGAGTGGACGGTGGTCGCACCCCCGCCGGTCCTGGCGCCATCGGTCCTCGCCTGGCCGTCCCGCCGCGGCTGCGACGCGCTGTTCTGCCGCGGGGTGTCGCCGTTAGCGAAACCGATGAGGCTCTGTATCGTGGCCCTCCAGTCGTCGAGTTTGTCCGCCGTTGGAGGGTAGTCTAGGAGCAGTTGGGCTCGCGCCAGAGCTTCTGCTGGAGTGGCGTGCAGCGGCGGCGAACGGCGCGTGGAGAGGGATGTGCTCGAACTTCTAACTACGTTAGAAGGAGCAACACCCAGGCCAGGCAGCCGCGCCACGCTCGCGCCAGCGCGTTGGTGCGAGTGCTGGCCTTGAGCGCCCTGGGATCTGCCGGCTCGATTTGGGTCCAGCGAGCATATGGTACCATGGGCGCCAAGACGCTGCTGGTCCCGTGCTTCCTGAGAGGGGCGCGGTGCATGTTCGGACGCCGTGGCGCCGTGAGCTGGCTCGACGACGCCCGTTCCGCCGCCGGCGCCGTCCCCGCCACCCGTTTGCTCCAAGGGCGGCGGGTTCGACGCAGACGAACCGGCCACCTCCAGAGCCTTCTTCTTCGGTGGCATGTCGCTGAGGATGAAGGAGATCTAGCTGGTGCAGACGCCGGATCAGGTCCGCACAACTTCGACGCCCCCTACCTGGCGCGCCAAAGATGTCGGGGGGAATCGGCTTCCTCGAACACCTATGGGGACCGAGCCCCTTACTGGTTCGGCGGGGGGCGGAGGTTGCACAAAGAGCAGATCGAGGCGGTGCACACAGGGGGATTTTACCCAGCTTCGGGCCGCAAAGATGCGTAAAACCCTACTGCTGCTTGGTGG
Source organism: Aegilops umbellulata (assembly GCA_032464435.1). NCBI lineage: Eukaryota > Viridiplantae > Streptophyta > Magnoliopsida > Poales > Poaceae > Aegilops > Aegilops umbellulata. The sequence continues at coordinate 362,664,944 of CP136054.1, read as the reverse complement.
ATTGTATTGTGTTCTTCCTTGGGAGCGCGCGGTGCTACAGTACACGCGGGCCGCCGGCGAGGTCGAGCGTAAAGATTGGTCTCCCCCCTCTACATGCGCATGGGGCCTCCTTTTATATGCTCAAGGGGTTACCCACAGGTGGCAGCGTAGGTGAGGGCAAAAATGGTAGAATGCTGTAGTGGGTACAGCTGCCTGCACAGTGGCTGTACAGTGCTATCATACCTAACTCTGACGGCGGGGGACAAGGGCATTAAATGCCCGTCCGCGTCGCCCAGACGGAGCAGGGGAGTGGACCGTCAGGAGCGCCACCGTTTGCCACGATGGCTACTCTGTCAGCTTCGCTTCGCCACCGCATGCCCCTCGCTGCTCAGCCTCCCGCCACGTGCGCCTGGGATGCCCCCCAGAGCGACACGTTGGTGGGTGAGCTGGAGCGCAGGCACGAGGTGGTAACTTGCCGCGGCAAGCGCCTTGCCACAGTGGATGTCTTGTCGCGTCCGGGAGCTTGTTGCTCAATGGGCCTTGCCGGGGCGCGGGGCGCGCCGTGGCAGGGTCCTTGTCGTGCCGTGGATGGCCTTCCCGGCAAGCTCCTCTTGCCGAGGTCTTGTGCTTCGAGCGGCAGTCCCGGCAAACTCCTCTTGCCAGGGCCTTGCTCTCTTCGGGTGGCCTTCCCGGCAAGCTCCTCTTGCCGGGGCCTTGGCTCAAATACTTTGTTCTTGAATGGCCCAAGAGGGGGACCATTGAGGGTCTTGGCGATCGCCTGGCAGGCCTTGCCGCGGGGTGCTACGACTGCCCGTGCACAGGTTCGGGGTACTAAGGTACCCCTACTTTAGTACACCGACAGCCTAAGTTTAAAAAATCCTACTGAGTGGCGAGAAAGCCTCTCACTCGGGGGCTTAGATGCAGTCCAGTACACGCCTAAGTTTAAAAAATCCTACCGAGTGGTGAGCAACCCTCTCACTCGGGGGCTTAGCTGCAGTCCAGTACACGCCTAACTTTGAAAAAACCTACCGAGTGGTGAGCAACCCTCTCACTCGGAGGCTTAGCTGCAGTCCAGCACTCGCCTAAGTTTTAAAAAATCCGACCGAGTGGTGAGCAAGCCTCTCACTCAGGGGCTTAGCTACAGTCCAGTACTCGCCTAAGTTTAAAAAATCCTACCGAGTGGTGAGCAAGCCTCTCACTCGGGGGCTTAGCTGCAGTCCAGTACTCACCTAAGTTTAAAAAATCCTATCGAGTGGTGAGCAAGCCTCTCACTTGAGGGCTTAGCTGCAGTCCAATGCTCGCCTAAGTTTAAAAAATCCTACCAAGTGGTGAGCAAGCCTCTCACTCGGGGGCTTAGCTGCAGTCCAATACTCGCCTAAGTTTAAAAAGTCCTACCAAGTGGTGAGAAAGCCTCTCACTCGGGCGCTTAGCTGCAGTCCAGTACTCGCCTAAGTTTAAAAAAGCCTACCGAGTGGTGAGAAACCCTCTCACTCGGGGGCTTAGCTGCATTCCAATACTCGCCTAAGTTTGAAAAATCCTACCGAGTGGTGAGCAACCCTCTCACTCGGAGGCTTAGCTGCAGTCCAGCACTCGCCAAAGTTTAAAAAATCCTATCGAGTGGTGAGCAAGCCTCTCAATCGGGGGCTTAGCTGCAGTCCAATACTCGCCTAAGGTTTAAAAATCCTACCAAGTGGTGAGCAAGCCTCTCACTCGGGGGCTTAGCTGCAGTCTAGTACTCGCCTAAGTTTAAAAAATCCTACTGAGTGGTGAGCAAGCCTCTCACTCGGGGGCTTAGCTGCAGTCCAGTACTTGCCTAAGTTTAAAAAATCCTACCGAGTGGTGAGCAACCCTCTCACTCGGGGGCTTAGCTGTAGTCCAGTACTAGCCTAAGTTTGAAAAATCCTACCATGTGGTGAGCAACCCTCTCACTCGGAGGCTTAGCCGCAGTCCAGCACTCGCCTAAGTTAAAAAAAGTCCTACCGAGTGGCGAGCAACCCTCTCATTCAGGGGCTTAGCTGCAGTCCAGTACTCGCCTAAGTATAAAACACGTTCTGAGTGAGAACCGATCTTCTCGCTCGGGGACTTGGCCACACGCTCCAGCCTGATCCGCAAGGACGACGAGGTGCAGGTCGACCGCGACCTTCTCCTGAGAGCTGTGCCATAAGTACAATGTGCGCTCCATCCTGATCCGCAAGGATGATGAGGTGCAAGTCGATCGCGACCTTCTCCTCAGAGCTGTGCCATAAGTATAATGTGCGCTCCATTCCAATCCGCAAGGGTGACGAGGTGCAAGTCGACCGCGACCTTCTCCTCAGAGCTGCGCCATAAGTACAATGTGCACTCCATCCCGATCCACAAGGATGACGAGGTGCAAGTCGACCGCGACCTTCTCCTCAGAGCTGCGCCATAAGTACAATGTGCGCTCCATCCCGATCCGCAAGGACGACGAGGTTCAAGTCGATCGCGACCTTCTCCTCAGAGCTGCGCCATAAGTACAATGTGCGCTCCATCCTGATCCGCAAGGACGACGAGGTGCAGGTCGACTATGACCTTCTCCTCAGAGCTGCGCCATAAGTACAATGGGCGCTCCATCCCGATCCGCAAGGACGATGAGGTGCAGGTCAACTGCGACCTTCTCCTTAGAGCTGCGCCATAAGTACAATGTGTGCTCCATCCCGATCCGCGAGGGCGACGAGGTGCAGGTCGACTGATTACCTTCTCCTCAGAGCTGCATTGCAAGTACAAAGACTATTCCGAGTGAAGAAACAAGTTCCACTCGAAGGCAAACACGAGCATATTCATAGGAAAACCAAGTTCAGATAAATCCGAAGGTTCCAGACCATAGATTAAAGTGCTCGGGCATCAGGCCCGAAGGAGTTTTACGGTTACAAAATCACTCGGCATTCCGAGGCAAATTTAAGGTGAGGCATAAAGTTTGTTCACTCCGCAGGAGGAGGGCTAGCAGGCTTGTGATGCCCTCGATTCAATCATACACTAATCATACATGCAAATGTGTACGATCAACATCAGGGACTCACGGAAAGATATCACAACACAACTCTAGACACAAATTCAAATAATACAAGCTTCATATTACAAGCCTGGGGCCTCGAGGGCTCGAATACAAGTTCGATACACAAGCGTCAGCGGAAGCAACAATATCTGAGTATAGACATAAGTTAGACAAGGATGCCTTAAGAAGGCTAGCACAAAATCAACACGATCGAAGAGGCAAGGCCTCCTGCCTAGGACTCCTAACTACTCCTGGTCGTCGGCGGTCTCCAAGTAGTAGTATCCGTCGGCGGTGGCATCTAGCTCCAGGGATCCACCAACTGGTTGCAACAACCGGAAAGAAGGAAGAAAGGGGAAAAGGGGTAGCAAAGCAACCGTGAGTACTCATCCAAAGTACTCGCAAGCATCAGATCTATACTAAGTATGCATTGGTATCAAGGAAGGGTTGTATATGTGGACTGAACTACAGAATGCCAGAATAGAGGGGAAGGCCTAGCCTATCGAAGACTAGCATCTTCAAGCAGCTCCAAGCATCTTGCAGCATGTAGAAGAGTAAAGAATAGCAGTTTATGATTAACAAGCATGTTGTAGTATTAACGCCAAGAGATCCTTCCTCGACTCCCTGCGAGAAAGCAATCCCGGAGCCACATATCCATCACATATCAAGTATCCATTTCTAGTTGTATAAGATCAGGATACAAGTCTGAACGTCCGTTACCGTGGACACGGCTATTAATAGATAATCTTCCCTGGAGGGGTGCACCACGTTACCCAACACGCTCGATCACTCTGGCCGGACACACCTTTTTGGGGTCAATGCCCGGCCTCGGAAGATCAACACGTCGTAGCCCTACCTAGGCTCAGTAGAGAGGTCCCCGCCGGTCTACATCCTAAGCACTCCGGGGTCTTGGGCCCATTGCCTGTTGCACTCCGGGTCGTTGCGAGTAGGGTGGATACCAGCACCGCCTCGGATGGCCAGCATGATCCGACCGTGCCGCAATGCTGAACTGGACGTCTGACAAAGCTTCGGCTGATACCACGACGTCGAGGCCCATAACTATTCTTGTGTGGTGGTTAGTGCGTAAAGGCCAAAGGCCAACTCAGAACAAATACCCAAACCTGTTAGTGCATTATTAAAAGAAGTGACGGCTGTCGGGACAAGTCCGGAGCTATCACCCCCTCATGGGTGATACCGCTAAACAGCTAGCCGCCACCGTAACTCCTCGGGTGCTCTCCGGGCCGGCCTGACTTTCACCAATGTCTCAAGTAAAGTCAAGGTAACCGTGTGTCCAGACATCAAGGGGAAAACCCGAGGAATCACCCCCGGAGGATTCCACTCGATGTAATCATCAAGGTGAACGTAAGAGGGACCACCCTCGAGGTTCACACTTGAGGTGTTGAACGACAGAGCCATATCGGGAATGGTGAAAGAGGAAATCACCCTCGATGACCATGACTGAATAGCTACACTACAGAATTATCATCAGGAGTGCGTTATGAGGGATCACCCTCGGCACTCGATAGTAGCTCTGTAGAGTCGAGCAACAAAAGGGGCATGATGTGATGTGAGGTGTCGGGCTTTGGTCGTCGATCACATTGATCGAGTCATCGATGATGAGGCAGGGGCAACAAGGACAAGGTGGGGGTCACTGATGGATCACTATCCAACCTATACTAAGCAATTTAGGATAAGCAGGTAGGTAACAATAAGCAGGTTACAAAAGCAGGCCATGCATCAAAATAGGAGCAATCAAATACGGTAGCAAAATCTAATGCAAGCATGAGAGAATGGAATGTGCGATATCAGGATGATCAAAGGGGGGCTTGCCTGGAAGCTCTGCTGAAAGAGAAGAAGGGTCGTCGTCGACGTAGTCGATCATAGGGACATCAACAGCGGTCTCGGGGTCTACCGGAGTGAAGAGGGAGGAGAAACAGTAAATATAATGCAAACAGATGCAACACAGATGCATGACAGCAGTAACACGTAGGGCTAGGGGTGTTCTAACACAGTGCTACACAATACCGGCGAAGGGGGATAACATCCGGAAAGTTTTTCCGGACTTAGGCATTTTTGGACAGACGAACCGGAGGGGAAAAGTTCGATGTTCGCTATGCTAGGGGCATGTGACAGATGAACGAAGGGTGTATTCCGATTCTTCTCGTTTTTCTGAGCAACTTTCATATATAAAACTTTTTCATCCGAGTTAAGGATTATTTTCTATGATTTTCCGAAATTTAAAACAATTTCTAGATTTATTATCATTTCGAAATTAAAGACTAAATATGCGAGGTGCACCCAGCTCTGCATACACAGAAGTGTACCAGAGGCTGATAGGTGGGCCAGGGGGTCCCAGTTGACCAGTCAACGTTTGACTGGTCAACAGGGGGTGGGGCCCCCTATGATTGACTGTTTTAGCTAACTAATAGATTTTATCAACCGACTAGGTAATTAGGCTAATTAAGCAGGTTAGTTAACTTAATTAATTATATTACTAATAAATTAATTATTAACTTTTATTATTTATTTCTCTTTAAAAGAACGATCTAGGGGCGTGGGGCCCCGGTGTCATAGGCCCGGGGGCTAATCGGGCGACGGATGTGGGCGTAGCCCGAACGGGCGCTGGCGGGGTGCCCGTCAGGCGGAACCCGGCGATGGCCGTGGCCACGGCGGGCCTCACCGGCTGGCCATGATAGGCGGAGCGAGCGCATGGCGCGTAGGCGGCGGGAGCGAGGTGAGGTGGGGCAGCGGCGGCCGGAGTCGACGAGGCAGAGGCGAGGCGAGCTACGCGGCGGAGTGCTGCAGTGGAACATGAGCAGCAGTAGGAGGGGGCGAACGGCACCGAGGAGTGGAAGGGCAGGCGGTTGCGAGGCGCCCTGGGTGCGGGAGGCACGGCTGGAGCCGGTGGCCGGACGGCGCAGGGGGGGCACGCCGGCGGGCGCGACGGTGGGCATTGCTGCAGCAGCAGTTCATTGAGCGGTAGCGTGTGGTGGCCACGGCGCGAGGCAGGTGCGGGAGGAGACGGGGGGCAGGGCAGCAAGCGGTAGCAATGTTTAGCAGTAGCGGCGCCGCAGTAGAGAGCAGCAGCAGGTCGAGGGGCGCGGTCGGCCGTAGCGGCAGCATGCGATTTGCAGGTCCGGGGAGGATAGGCGGAGGCGGATGGCGTGCGCGCGGGGGAGCGCGGCTGTGCGCATCGGCAGAGGCAGGGGCGGCGGGCGTGCCACGGCGACGACATGGGTGAGTCGGTCGAAGGGAGCGGCCGGACAAGGCGAGGCGCAGCCAGGGACATGCTCGCACACAGAAGCAGAGCTTCGGGTGCGACCCGAGAGGACTTGGGCGGCGGCTACGTTGACGAGATCTAGGGGGAAAGGCGGGGAATCGACGCTGCTCACCGCGGGGGGGGGGGGGGGCGACGGCGAGCTCGTACGAGGCCGGGGTCAACGAGACGATGCAGATCGACGACGAGGACGCGGCGGCCGTAGTTGAGGAAGAAGGTGCAGACGACATGGCATCGACCTCCCAGCTCCGATCCGGAGTTGTAGTTGATGACGACAGCTCCCGCGGGGCTTCTAGATATGGAGAGGCGGCGAGGGGCACGCGGTGGCTATGCGTACAAAGTGGTGCAGCCATGGGGGTCTCAGGCATGAAGAAAACAAAGGGGGGAAGTAAAGAAGGAGGAGAAGTGGATCTGGGGCTGGCTAGGGTTAGAGGGGGGAGAGTGGCAGGGGGAAGAACTCGAGGCGCCAAGGGTCGGCCTTATCCCTCGCCGGAGCGGCGCCGACGAGGTGGCCCGGTGGGAGCACGCGCCCTGTAGCAGGCTGAGACCGATGAACAGGAAGGAGAGAGGGGTTCAACCGGTGCAGGGTGCTGGGCTAGGCCGAGGAAAAAGGGGAGGGGGCCTTTTCTTTTCTTACATTTGACTTTTATTTTATCTTTTTACTGTTTTTTTAATTCCAAATTATTTTAGTTTAATAAAATACAAAGTAAACTCCTAAATTAGAATTATCATCTAACCCACTGCCACAAAAAGTGTAGTAGCTAAATAATTTAGTTTGCATATTTCTATTGATTAAAAGGGCATTTAATTAATTGTTTTGCCACTGTTATATTCACAAAAGAGCAGTTAAATGCTTTTACAAAAATGTTGGGCCAGCACCATAATTAGTTATGGAATATTTGCAACACTTTGAACATTTTAGGTTTGACATTTGATGAAATAATAATTTGACTTTATTTTAAAAGTGAATTTTGAATTGGTTTGAATCAAAGGGGGATTTAGCAACATTGAAAATGATGACATGGCATCATTATCGGGGGATTACTGTAGTTTAATTATCCGGGCGTCACAATTCTCCTCCACTACAAGAAATCTCGTCCCGAGTTAGGAGGTAGAAGGAAACAAAGCGGGGTATTCATCATGAAGATGATCCTCACGTTCCGGAGTGGCTTCATCTTCAGAATGATTTGACCACTGAACTTTAGAAATTTGATAGCCCTCAGATGGGTGAGATATTTAGCTTGAACAAGAACGCGGATCGGATACTCAGTGAGATCATCGTGCAGAGGTTGAGCTGTATAAGCCATGGGGTTGTTGCAATAAGGCTTCAGAGTCAGGGCATTATGTCATTAGTCCTGCCAAGGGTATAAGAAATACCGTAGTCATTGTCTGTAATTGTTTCCATACATTGCTGCTGACGGAGATCCAGATCCAGCTGAGTAACAGATACTTTAGACTTTAATGATCGGTAAAATCTCGCAACGAGTACCAAAAAGGAAATGCTGCCAAAACTTTTGTGCAAATTTAACTGCAGCAAGTTCAAGGCCATGGACTGGGTAGTTCTTTTGGAAAGACATCCTGGAATTCACAAACGACTAGAGCGTTTTCAATTCTCACAAGAGAAGAAGCATTTAACGTATTCAAGGAATAAATCCATGCTTCAGCATTATGAACAAGATGAGCATGGTAGCTCACCATCTCACTCGAAGGATGTAGTAGATGGACAATTTTAGTGGCACAAATGATAGAGGCGGTATGTGTTTTCAACCATTCCATTCCCAGAATGAGGTTGATATAGGACGACTTCAAAACAATGTGGGAAACATGGAATTCCAACCCTTTAATTTCAACGGGGACGTTGTGACTAACCATGGTGGTTCGACATTGGCCCTCAGAATGCAGCTTGGAATTCCGGCAAAGTGATGGCGGTTCCAACGGGTAAGGAACGACTGTGATAGTCCCATCAGTGAGCAGCGGGACCTTGCAGATAACAAGCTGCGAAGGTGACTTAGTTGTCAGGGGCTACATCAGCAGACTCCAACTCAAAAGTGATGTCACGGAGCCAGTCATCAACATCAAGGGGCTGAGTTGAGCTGCGGTAGATGACAGGGTTGAGACGTGCAAAGTTTTACAGAGTCACTGGGGTTGTTTTTCTAATTCATATTGGGGCGTAGAAACTAAGCCACGACTCCTACCATGAACTGGTGATTCAGCTCAACTGTTGTATCATTCCGGCCATGTATTCAGGCGGCCATGACCTGCGGGTCTAACCATCCTGCTTAAATGCAACAGGGGGTAGTTCAACAAAGGGTGGAGCAAGTGTATGGAGTCATTCATGATGTTATTAGAGCAATGGGCAAAGGCGCAGTATGTACAAGGCAGTAGTCATTAAAGACATACCGATACATATGCGAGGCCAATTACATGTTGTTCATAAGAGTTCGGACAAGAGAAACATCACATACATACTAGTCAGTGCACATGCATGCGATGGAGGGATTCAACCACAGGGCATAGCAAAGGCTACATCAATGTCAAGGATAACCTCTGGAGTGAGGAATTTGCAAGTGACGACGCAGGGTGCCTTCGATATGAGAATCCTGCAGTCAGTGTCCATTATGAAGCAGAGCTTGGCCCTCAATTCGAGAAAGGGTTAATACAAACCTCCGGGTGGATGTGATCACGAGATCCTAAAGTTTAGTTAGTAAAAATCATTTAATCCGAATAGAAGAGAGATCAGAGTCCCAGAGTATAGACGAGGAGTAAAAGACCCTAATACCACCCAATGACGACGTGGGCCCGTAAGCCACACAACCATGTTAGTAAATCGATTCTTCAAAGACTAGACTCAACTTCGGCCAAAGAGTTGGAAAGGGGGATCCTACAGGCAGTCGGCTCTGATACCAACTGGTGACGCCCCCGATTCAATCGTACACTAATCATACACGCAAATGTGTATGATCAAGATCAGGGACTCACGGGAAGATATCACAACACAACTCTAGACACAAATTCAAATAATACAAGCTTCATATTACAAGCCAGGGGCCTCGAGGGCTCGAATACAAGCTTGATACACAAGCGTCAGCGGAAGAAACAATATCTGAGTACATACATAAGTTAGACAAGGATGCCTTAAGAAGGTTAGCACAAAAGCAACACGATCGAAGAGGCAAGGCCTCCTACCTGGGACTCCTAACTACTCCTGGTCGTCGGCGGTCTCCAAGTAGTAGTATACGTTGGCGGTGGCATCTAGCTCCAGGGATCCACCAACTGGTTGCAACAACCGGAAAGAAGGAAGAAAGGGGAAAAGGGGTAGCAAAGCAACCGTGAGTACTCATCCAAAGTACTCGCAAGCATCAGATCTATACTAAGTATGCATTGGTATCAAGGAAGGGTTGTATATGTGGACTGAACTGCAGAATGCCAGAATAGAGGGGAAGGCCTAGCCTATCGAAGACTAGCATCTTCAAGCAACTCCAAGCATCTTGCAGCATGTAGAAGAGTAAAGAATAGCAATTTATGATTAATAAGCATGTTGTAGTATTAATGCCCAGAGATCCTTCCTCGACTCCCTGTGAGAATGCAATCCCGGAGCCACATATCCATCACATATCAAGTATCCATTTCTAGTTGTATAAGATCAGGATACAAGTCTGAACGTCCCTTACCGTGGACACGGCTATTAATAAATAATCTTCCGTGCAGGGGTGCACCATGTTACCCAACACACTCGATCACTCTGGCCGGACACACCTTTCTGGGGTCAATGCCCGGCCTCGGAAGATCAACACGTAGTAGCCCTACCTAGGCTCAGTAGAGAGGTCCCCGCCGGTCTACATCCTAAGCACTCCGGGGTCTTGGGCCCATCGCCCGTTGCACTCCGGGTCATTACGAGTAAGGTAGATACCAACACCGCCTCGGATGGCCAGCATGATCCGACCGTGCCGCAATGCTGAACTGGACGTTTGACAAAGCTTCGGCTGATACCATGACGTCGAGGCTCATAACTATTCTCGCATGGTGGTTAGTGCGTAAAGGCCAACTCAGAACAAATACCCAAACCTGTTAGTGCATTATTAAAAGAAGTGACGGCTGTCGGGACAAGTCCGGAGCTATCACCCCCTCCTGGGTGATACCGCTAAACAGCCAGCCGCCACCATAACTCCTCGGGTGCTCTCTGGGCCCGCCCGACTTTCACCAATGTCTCAAGTAAAGTCAAGGTAGCCGTGTGTCCAGACATCAAGGGGAAAACCCTAGGAATCACCCCCAGAGTATTCTACTCGATGTAATCATCAAGGTGAACATAAGAGGGACCACCCTTGAGGTTCACACTTGAGGTGTTGAACGACAGAGCCGTATCGGGAATGGTGAAAGAGGAAATCACCCTCGATGACCATGACTGAATAGCTACACTACAGAATTATCATTAGGAGTGTGTTATGAGGGATCACCCTTGGCATTTGATAGTAGCTCTGTAGAGTCGAGCAACAAAAGGGGCGTGATGTGATGTTAGGTGTCGGGCTCTGGTCATCGATCACATTGATCGAGTCATCGATGATGAAGCAGGGGCAACAAGGACAAGGTGGGGGTCACTGATGGATCACTATCCAACCTATACTAAGCAGTTTAGTATAAGAAGGTTACAAAAGCAGGCTATGCATCAGAATAGGAGTAATCAAATATAGTAGCAAAATCTAATGCAAGCATGAGAGAATGGAATGGGCGATATCAAGATGATCAAAGGGGGGGCTTGCCTGGAAGCTCCGCTGAAAGAGAAGAAGGGTCGTCGTCGACGTAGTCGATCATAGGGACATCAGAAGTGGTCTCAGGGTCTACCGGAGAGAAAAGGGGGAAGAAACAGTAAATATAATGCAAACAGATGCAACACAGATGCATGACGGCGGTAACACGCAGGGCTAGGGGTGTTCTAACGCAGTGCTACACAATACCGGCGAAGGGGGATAACATCCGGAAAGTTTTTCCGGACTTAGGCATTTTTGGACAAACGAACCGGAGGGGAAAAGTTCGATGTTCGCTATGCTAGGGGCATGTGACAGATGAACGGAGGGCGTATTCCGATTCGTCTCATTTTTCTGAGCAACTTTCATATATAAAACTTTTTCATCCGAGTTACGGATTATTTTCTATGATTTTCCAAAATTTAAAACAATTTCTGGATTTATTATCATTTCGAAATTAAAGACTAAATATGCTAGGTGCACCCAGCTCTGCGTACACAGAAGTGCACCAGAGGCTGATAGGTGGGCCAGGGGGTCCTAGTTGACCATTCAATGTTTGACTAGTCAATAGGGGGTGGGGCCCCCTGTCATTGACTGTTTTAGCTAACTAATAGATTTAATCAACTGACTAGGTAATTAGGCTAATTAAGCAGGTTAATTAACTTAATTAAATATATTACTAATTAATTAATTATTAAGTTTTATTATTTATTTTTCTTTAAAAGAACGATCCAAGGGCGTGGGGCCCCGGTGTCATAGGCCCGGGGGCTAATCGGGCGACGGATGTGGGCGTAGCCCGAACGGGCACTGGCGGGGTGCCCGTCAGGCGGAACCCGGCGATGGCCGTGGCCACGGCGGGCCTCACCGGCTGTCCACAGCATGCGGAGGCGGGCGCATGGCGTGCAGGCGGCGGGAGCGAGGTGAGGTGGGGCAGCGGCGGCCGGAGTCGACGAGGCAGAGGCGAGGCGAGCAACACGGCGGAGTGCTGTAGTGGAACATCAGCAATAGTAGGAGGGGCGAGCGTCGCCGAGGAGTGGAAGGGCAGGCGACTGTGAGGCGCCCTGGGCGCGGGAGGCGCGGCTGGAGCCGGTGGCCGGACAGCGCGGCGGGGGGGGGGAGGGGCACGCTGGCGGGCGCAGCGGTGGGCATTGCTGCAGTAGCAGTTCAGCGAGCGGTAGCGTGCGGTCGCCGCGGCGCGAGGCAGGTGCAGGAGGAGACGGGGGAAGGGCAGCAAGCGGTAGCAACGTTTAGCAGTAGCGGCGCCGCAGTAGAGAGCAGCAGCAGGTCGAGGGGCACGGTCGGCCGTAGCGGCAACATGCGATTTGCAGGTCCGGGGAGGAAAGGCGGAGGCGGATGGCGTGCGCGCGGGGGGGCGTGGCTGTGCGCGTCGGCAGAGGCAGGGGCGGCGGGCGTGCCAGGGCGACGACATGGGTAAGTCGGTCGAATGGAGCGGCCGGACAAGGCGAGGCGCAGCCAGGGACATGCTCGCGCATAGAAGCAGAGCTTCGGGCGCGACCCGGTAGGACTTGGGCGGCGGCTATGTTGACGGGATCTAGGGGGAAAGGCGGGGAATCGACGCTGCTCACCGCAGGAGGGTCGATGGTGAGCTCGTACGAGGCCGGGGTGGACGAGACGATGCAGATCGACGACGAGGGCGCGGCGGCCGTAGTTGAGGAAGAAGGTGAAACGACGTGGCATCGACCTCCCAGCTCCGATCCGGAGTTGTAGTTGATGACGACAGCTCCCGCTGGGCTTTTGGATATGGAGAGGCGGCGAGGGGCACGTGGTGGCTACGCGTATGATAGTGGCGCGGCCATGGGGTTCTAGGGCATGAAGAAAACAAAGGGGGGAAGTAAGGGAGGAGGAGAAGTGGATCTGGGGCTGGCTAGGGTTAGAGGGGGAGAGTGGCAGGGGGAAGGACTCGAGGCGCCAAGGGTCGGCCTTATCCCCTCGCCGGGGCGGTGCCGACGAGGTGGCTCGGTGGGAGCTCGCGCCCTGTAGCGGTCTGAGACCGATGAACAGGAAGGAGAGAGGGGTTCAACCGGTGCGGGGAGCTAGGCTAGGCCCAGGAAAAAGGGGAGGGGGCCTTTTCTTTTCTTACATTTGCCTTTTCTTTTATCTTTTTACATTTTTTATTCCAAATTTATTTTAGTTTAATAAAATACAAAGTAAACTCCTAAATTAGAATTATCATCTAGCCCACTTCCACAAAAAGTGTAGTAGCTAAATAATTTAGTTTGCATATTTCTATTGATTAAAAGTGCATTTAATTAATTGTTTTGCGAGTGTTATATTCACAAAAGAGCAGTTAAATACTTTTACAAAAATGTTGGGCCAGCACCATAATTTGTTATGGAATATTTGCAACACTTTGAACATTTTAGGTCTGACATTTGAAGAAATAATAATTTGACTTTATTTTCAAAGTGAATTTTGAATTGGTTTGAATCAAAGGGGGGTTTAGCAACATTGAAGATGATGACATGGCATCATTATCGGGGGATTACTGTAGCTTAATTATCCGGGCGTCATAAGGCTCGACGAACTCATCCAGATCAATTCCATCAGCAATCCGAGTGGTAGCAGCAATGAAGGTTCCCATGAAGGATTATAAGTCATGCCTTTTGGTATTGGCAACCTTGATCGCCGCCAGCTTCTCTTCTCGGGCTTCCTTGTAGTGGACATGAACCATCAATAGAGCCACGTCAGCACCACATTGGGCAGAAGACTTCTTCCATTCCTGCACTCGACCAGGGACCTCATTGAGTCAAGCCATCAGAGACTCGAGGTCATTTTGAAGCGTCGCCCCTAGCCAGAGTGCTGTGTCGATGCGCGACACTGCAACTTTCAGCCGAGCGAGGTAGTCGACAACACCAGCGACACGGGATTCCAGTCGGAGCACGTTCCTGGCAGCTTTGTCCTTAACAGGAGAGAGGATGGGGTCCAAACTTGTCTCGACTCGCCCAGTCTCTTCCTCGAAGTTCTGGCAAAATTCTGCACACACAATACTACGATGAGTGAAAGCTATATATCGAGTCGACAACAACAGTTCAGTCGGACAAAGGAACGCACCTTCAAGCATGATGAACAACTTCTTGGCAAGTCCTCCCAGATAATTCTCCAGGTCATCTCTCTTACGGGCGATGCCTTCCACTTTGTCAGTCAGGACTCCTTTGTCCTTCTTCAAATGAGTCGCTTCCTTGTTGGCTTCATCAAGGGCAGTTTTCAGCTTGGCGTTCTCTTCCTCCAGTTTGCCCACTGAAGCCAGCTTCTGCTCAGCGAGTGCAGTTTTCTCCTCAACTGCTTTCTGCGCAGCTGCAAGGTCCAGATCCTTCTTTGCCAGAGCCTGGTTCATTGTTTCTGAAAGAAATAACGCTAGGATCAGAAAAATCAAGTCACACCTGGTTCAGGAACAAATCAATCGATAAAGTTTTTCATACCAGCAGCTTCATCCTTGGCCTTCTGCATGTTTGTCTTGGCTAGCTCTAGATCGAGATTGAGCTGCTTCTGCTCCAGGTCAGCAAAACGAGCTCCAAGTTCACAGGATTTCTGTAATCAAAGGATGGTCAGTCGACAGATGAAAAGATTGGTTACTTCAGAGCAATAGAGTGATAAATTCAACAAGTTCTAAGACTGCTGCTGAATCAAACATCCAACAGAAGTCTCGGGGACTACACCCAGTGGGTGCACTTAGTGTGCCCCCACTGGTTCAGTTTCCACTCGACAAAGTCCGTCTAGGCCGAGTGTAAAAAAAAGAGAGAGGAAAGTTGTTCTCAGACCATAGTCGACTGCCCGCAGTCGACTATGGTCTCAGGGACTATACCCAGTGGGTGCACTCAGCATGCCCCCACTAGTTCAGGTTCCACTTGACATGACCGTTCGGACTGAGTGAGAAAATTCCGCAACTCAGACCACAGTCGACTGCCCGCAGTCAACTATGTTCTCGAGGACTACACCCAGTGGGTGCACTCAGCGTGCCCCCACTGGTTCAAAAACTCAATCGACACAACCTAGTCGACCCAAGAAACAAAATTATTCAGCAGTAAGTTAAAACACCCAGTGGGTGTACAAATGCAAAACGCAGACTGATGGATAGATTCCTCAAGGAAAGTTTTCAGGTAGCATATCCTAACAGAACAAGCGACAAGCTAAAGGGTCAGTCGGTGATCAACCAAACTGGACGTTGCTCTGAAGAGCTGAGCTGGCATCGTAAGCAGCTTGGCTGGCCTCCCGGACCACCTTCATCTGCTCCATCATGATGCCCGCCTGGCGTATAGCCTCCTTGGCAGCACCCACTTGGTCCTCTGGGACGTGATGTGCAGTGAAGAGTGAAGATGGATCAGCCAGAGTCTGCGCAGTCGACGCTGAAGGTTGGGCACTCGACAATGGTACGGCGAAAGTCACAGAAGTCCGATTGGCGTCGCCGGTCTCCTGGATTACCGGTTCTGTCACCGGCGTCGACTGAGGCGCCTTGCCAGTTGATGTCTTCCTATTTCTCCTTCCCATAGGCCTCAGCGGCACATCCTCGTCGTCATCTGGAAGATCAATTACATTGGGAGGAGCTGCAAAAGAATCAATCGCCAGAATTCAGTCGACCAGTAAAATGGCTGAGAAAGTAAAGACAAGATCGCAAAAATCATACCTGGGTTGGAAGTGACCACGTCTCCCATTTCCTCGTCACCGTCTCTGTAAGTAGATGTCCCAGAGGTAGCAACACTACTAGTTTCAAGATTCACTCGGTTAACTCAAGAAGAGAGTCGACAGCACAGGTCCTTGAGCAAAAAAATGAAGGCAAGACACTTACGCAGAAGCGACGGGAACATCAATCTTGATCTTGGGCAGGGTCTTCCGAGACTTCGATGCCGCAACTTTGGGCTGCTTGGAATCCTTTTCACTCGGGACTAGGGAAGAAGTCCGAGTGCGCTTGGAAGACTGTCCAGTCGGCGGAGCTACTTTGCCACGGACACTTGTTGGGTCGTGCTTATTCTTGGAACACCTTTCGTTACGAGGTGGTGACTCGACCTCTTCGCCACTGCTCGAGTCCTCGCTTTCCTCCTCCTCTTCTCCTCCATCAGACTGATAATACATGCTTTCGCCTCCGCTTTCTTCTCCTTCCTGGTACTGCTCTTGCTCCCCGTTTGGCATTGAGTATGTATCCATATAGATCTACGAAGCAAAACAGGTGAACAAAGGATGGTCGACTCAGTAAACAATTGCAAGTCAGAATGAAAAACACTCGAAAATAAAAAAATGGACCTTGTCTGGTTGGTTGTTGGCGTCGAATGGAAAAACTCTTCGGGATCCCCTGGGGTTGTCCTTGTTTCCTGTGATGCCTTGCACCCACTGCGCCACCGTCTTCTCATCAACGTCCTCCGGGTGGATCCGAGTGGAATCTTCAATCCCCGAGTACATCCACATCGAGTGATCATGAGCCTGGAGGGGCTGGATACGTCGACTGAGAAATACCTCGAGCAAATCCATTCCAGTCACACCCTCATGAATCCGCTGAACTACTCGCTCCATCAACATGGCCACCTCCACCTTCTCTGCTGGAGTCACTTTCAAGGTGGTGGGTTTCTGGACTCGCGCCAAAGAAAAGGGAGGGAGACCAGTCGAGTGGCCAGGATTTGACTTGTCTTTGCAATAAAACCAAGTTGACTGGCACCCTCTAACCGAATCAGGGAGAGTCACCACAGGAAAAGCGCTCTTCCCCCGCATCTGGATGCCCAAGCCCCCACACATCTGGATTACCTGGGTTTTCTCGTCACTCGGGCTAGCTTTTTTCACAGTCGGCGAGCGACATGTGAAGATGTGCTTGAAAAGACCCCAGTGCGGTCAGCAGCCTAGGAAATTCTCACACAATGAGACAAAGGCAGCAAGGTACATGATAGTATTGGGAGAGAAATGGTGGAGTTGAGCTCCGAAGAAGTTCATAAAGGCACGGAAAAAGGGATGTGGGGGCAAGGAAAAACCACGGTCGACGTGGGTGGCGAGCAAGACGCATTCGCCCTCCTAGGGTTGTGGCTCAGTTTCGTCCCCCGGGAGCCTCCAGGAACCATGCTCGATCAGCCCACTCTCGGCCAGATCCCGCAGATCATCCAGCTCGATGGTGAACTGGATCCAGTCGCCCTGAACCCAGCTGCGCGGCAAGATGGATCTCGACGACGACCCGCTAGAAGGTTTGGACGAAAGTTTGGACACACAACCCTCACAAACCGGAGCAACTCGCTAGAAGGTTCATGGTTCCAAGAGGGAACAATGCATGTTTGATGATGAACGGGAGATAGCTTCCTCTTATGGCCTTCAAATTTTTTTCTACGTCTAACGTGCACTACTACAACTGTAATGTGAAATTTTGGAAAATTCTAGCGGTCATTTGATCTTTTAAAGACATTTAAGTCATTTTCTAACCATTTAATGACCGTAATTCAAATTTGAACTACATCTACATGCAACGCCTAACCAAAACGTTTTGAAAAATCATATATGTGTACTTGTGTGCAAGTTAATTCCATGTGCAGTAAATTACAAGGAATTTTCAAACATATTGGTCTCACGACATGGACACATGCATACGTAGTGGTATGTCGCTAGCAAGCAATAGTAAGATATCTCAAATGTCAAAACAACCATGATATAATATGACAATAGTGGTATCTCGCTAGCCCTTTCTGATACCGCAAAACATAAATGCAGAGCACCTCCAAAGTTCAAGTAGCGACTAAACATTATAATTCATGGTAGAAAAGATCCAGTCATGATGCACCCAACATTAGCTACACACAATTCATAAGTCATGGCGGCACTGCTCTCAGGTTCTGGCGCTTATTTTAGAAGGTGATGACACAACATAAAAGTAAATAGATAGTCCCTTCGCAGAGGGAAGCAGTGATTTGCAGAGGTGCCAGAGATCAAGTTTTTAAAATAGAGGTAAATGATATTTTGAGACATGTACCTTTCTCATTTACTTCACGACTGTCAGTTATCAATATCTTCCATGCTAAGCACGCTAGTGGCAGTTCCCAAGCGATAAATGTAAAGGTTTACTCCCCCTCCATCAACAATCACACTCCATGGCTTGTCCAAAACAAACGGGTTCCGTCCAAACCAACAACAGTCCCGGGGGAGTTTTGTTTAATTATTTGCATTTTTTTAGTTCGGGACTGGGAATCCCTATTACCGCCCTTTTCTCGTGCGATTGCGAGTGAATAAACACTCGACCTAAGAATAACCAGCTTAGCATGGAAGATAGCGGCCACCTCCTGTCGTTCCTTGAACGATCCAGGCACACAAAAAGGATATTTATTAGAATTTTTTAGAGATGGCACATGCAAATTTACTTAGGACGGCAGGGTAATACCACATAGGTAGGTATGGTGGACTCATCTGGAATAACTTTGGGTTCAAGGTTTTTGATGTAGAAGCAGAATTCCCACTTGGTACAGGCGAAGGCTAGTGTAGGATCGGAAGTATGTCTAGAGGGGGGTGATTGGACTACTTGACCAAATAAAAACTTAACCTTTTCCCAATTTTAGTTCTTGGCAGATTTTAACAACTTTAGGACAAGTCAAGCAATCATCACACAATTCAAGCAAGCATGCAAAGAGTATATAGGCAGCGGAAAGTAAAGCATGCAACTTGCAAGAATGTAAAGGGAAGGGTTTGGAGAATTCAAACGCAATTGGAGACACGGATGTTTTTCCCGTGGTTCGGATAGGTGGTGCTATCCTACATCCACGTTGATGGAGACTTCAACCCACGAAGGGTAATGGTTGCGCGAGTCCACAGAGGGCTCCACCCACGAAGGGTCCACGAAGAAGCAACCTTGTCTATCCCACCATGGCCATCGCCCACGAAGGACTTGCCTCACTAGCGGTAGATCTTCACGAAGTAGGCGATCTCCTTGCCCTTAAAAACTCCTTGGTTCAACTTCACAATCTTGTCGGAGGCTCCCACGTGACACCTAGCCAATCTAGGAGACACCACTCTCCAAGAAGTAAGAAATGGTGTGTTGATGATGAACTCCTTGCTCTTGTGCTTCAAATGATAGTCTCCCCAACACTCAACTCTCTCTCACAGGATTTGGATTTGGTGGAAAGAAGATTTGAGTGGAAAGCAACTTGGGGAAGGCTAGAGATCAAGATTCATATGGTAGGAATGGAATATCTTGGCCTCAACACAAGGGTAGGAAGTTCTCTCTCAGAACATATGAGTTGGAAGTGTAGATGTGTTCTGATGGCTCTCTCCACGAATGAAGAGGAGGTGGAGGGGTATATATAGCCTCCACACAAAATCCAACCGTTACACACAATTTACCAATCTCGGTGGGACCGAATCAACAAACTCGGTCGGACCGAAAAGGTAAACCTAGTGACCGTTAGAGATTTTCGGTGGGACTGACATGCAACTCGGTAGGACCGATATGGTTAGGGTTTGGGCATAACGTAATCTCGGTGAGACCGATTACACAAACTCGGTGAGACCAATTTGGTAATTAGCTAACCAGAGAGTTGGTCAGGTAAACTCGGTGGGACCGATTTGCTCTTTCGGTGAGACCGAAAAGTTACAAAAGGGAAACAGAGAGTTTACATTGCAATCTCGGTGGGACCGATCCGCTCTTTCGGTGAGATCGAAAAGTTACGAAAAGGAAACAGAGAAATTGCAATCCCATCTTGGTTAGACCGAGATCCCTATCGGTAGAACTGATTTGCTAGGGTTTGGCAGTGGCTTATGACAAGTGAAACTCGGTGGCGCCGGATGGAAAGAATCGGTAGGACCGAGTTTGGCTTGGAGTTTAGGTCATTTGTTGATATGGGAAAGTAGCTAAGGATTTTGGAGCATATCATTAAGCACATGAAGCAAAAGGCTCATTAAGCAACACCTCATCCCTCCTTGATAGTATTGGCTTTTCCTATGGACTCAATGTGCTCTTGGATCACTAAAATGTAAAATGAAGAGTCTTGAGCTTTTGAGCTTGAGCCAATCCTTTGTCCTTAGCATTTTGAGGGTTCCACTTTCACCATCCATGCCATGCCAATCATTGAGCTTTCCTGAAATAATTGTCTTGGAATAGCATTAGCTCAATGAGCTATATGTTGTTATGAATTACCAAAACCACCTAGGGATAGTTGCACTTTCAATCTCCCCCTTTTTGGTAATTGATGACAACATATAGATCAAAGCTTCGACAAATGATAATAAGAATGAATTATATCGTCTCTTTGAGAAGTATGTGATAAGTAAGAGCTCCCCCTAAATTTGTGCATATTTAAAATTTGCTTTGGACTGCAAATGCACAAAGAGTTAGAATTATGGGTTACTCTTCCATGTCACATACATCTTGGTGGAGAGCTCAAAATGATAATAATGAAATACATGCACTCATCACCAAGGAAAAAGTGAATGACCACATAAGATAGATAAGATATATATCAAGCATGCATAAGTGTAGCTTATGATCAAACACATGATCATCAATGTCTCACAAGCATATCAAAGTATCTTGACCAAAAGCAAACAAAGTTTGAAGAACCACCAAATAAAGCAAGAGAGAAAAAACAACACACACTCTCTCGAAGCCTATGATCTATACATTTTTCTCCCCCTTTGGCAACAAGTTACCAAAAAGTTCCTAGAAAATGCATAGTGCTAGATCAACGCTCAGGCTTGATCTTCTGGTGGTGGTGGAGTCTGCATCACTCCAAGCACGAAGGCTTCCGTAGATATGGTTGGAGCTGGAGCTGAAGTAGATGCTGGAGCTGGTTGGGCTGGTGCTGTGACTGGAGCTGAGGCGGTGGCTCTTGTGTCAGGAACTGGCACTACACTGGACCTCTGAGCTCGTGGCACTCTGGCAAATGCATCAGTGGTAGTCTTCCCTTTCCTCTCCTGCATGTCATCTTGGAGTTGCTCCACTGCATTCTGAATCTCTGTCACCTTGATATCCAAGTCATAGAACTTTTGTTCTATGATTCTCTCTAAGCTCGCCTGGTTCTGAGTTATGGTGGCCAATCCTTTCTCAATCCGCGGGGTGGATGCAATCAAGTAACTGAGCTGCTCTTGCTTGTTTTTCAAGAAATACTCAGATGCCTCCTCTTGAGTTGGCATCTTGGCAGCTTTCTCCTTCCTTGCCTTCTCCTTCTTGGCTTGTGCTTGAGCTGATGATGGTTCATTTTCATTCATCACAACTTGGTTGTCCTCAAAATCTGGCTGAATAGGCAAATGTTCCTTGTCCAACAAGTATGTGTCTGTGCCCATTCTTGAGTTAATCAACATCTGGATCCGAGGGGCATAACCACAGCTCCTCTTCTGATCTGCTACAGTCCTCTTGATAGTCTCTACTATGAGGCTCATGACCTTAAATTTCTGAGGCACATCAAAGATATGTAGCAAGTTAATGGCATGACCTCTGATCATCCTGTGATCTCCAGACTTGGGCAAAAGTGTGTGCCTAAGGATCCAGTTGATCGTAGGCAGTCCTGACATCAAGTGTTTTACAGATCCAAACTGGTGAGTGTCAAGATCATCTGCTGGAATCTCCTTGTACATATTTGCCATAGTGTTATGATCCATCTTTTTCTTGGCATAGACATCCAAGTCATCTTCATTTTCCTCTGGGGCATTGATCAACTTTGCCCATTCCTCAATAGTTGATTGGTACCTCGTACCTTCAGACATCCATGTGATCCTTCCATCTGGATAGAAGTGTGCTGTGGAGTAGAATTGCATGATCAGCTCCTCATTCCACTTTGTGAGCTTCTGCCCAACAAAGTCAACTACTCCACATGCCTTGAAGCTGTCTTGCACTCCAGGGTAGTGCTCTTCATTGTCCTTGATGTATTCCCAGTCTACCCATCTCATATCACACACAACGGGCTTCTTGTCCAACAAGACTGTCTCATAGAAGTCCTGTTGTTCCTTAGTGTGGAACCTGTAGTCAACAGCTGTCCTCCTCCTGGTAGCATATTGATCCTCTGCTCTCCACTTTCTTAGCCCAGAGTCTCTTTTGATCTTCATATGCTCAGCCACAGGATGAGCATCATTGTGGTCTGGGATCTTGGGCTTCAACTTTCTTAGCACTTGGCTTCCTCTTCTTCTGCAGTGTCAGGCACTGGGGCCTTGTTCTTCTCAGCAGCTGGGATGCTCCTTGTATTTCTCTTTGGTTTTGGCTTTGGAGCTGGCTTGGCCTTGGATGCAGCCTTGGGGGCTTCCTTGGGCTTAGATGCAGTTGCCCCTGATCTTATAGCATCACCCATCAGTTTGGGTGCCTTAGGTGCTGGTGCAGCAACCTCTTCTTCTTCCTCTTCTTCATCAGAAGAATCTCTCCTCACAGAAGGCTTGCCAACAACTCTGGCAGTGGTTGTTCTAGCTCTCTTCTTTTTCTTGTCCTGGCCAATTTCTTCCTCTTCAGATTCCATAGTGAATTTTATAGTTTCCTCAGGAATAGCCTTCCTAGGCTTGGAGGTAGGAACTCTCCTAGCAGGTGCTTTCTTGTGCATTCCTGGCTTGATGGCTGCAGCTGAACCATATTCCTTCTTGAGCACAACTCTCTTGGAAGTTGCTTCCTCCTCTACCACATAGTCCTCATCTTCTGATTCTGAGGTTCTCTTCTTCCTTTGTCTTGTGGCAGCTTTTGGCAGGTTGCTGGGGGTGCTCCTGCTGCCTTCATCTGAAGAACTGGAGGGACTAGTGCCCTCACTCATCTGCACTGGCTGTTCTGACAAGTTCTGGCTGTCACTCTGGTCTGACATGATGAACAAGCTGACTGTTGACCCTGTGAATAGTTTATAGATGAGGTAGAGTGGATGAGCATCACAAAATGCAGAGATTTTTGCAAAAGAATGATTCAAAAACTTAGTTTTAGTTTCCCACAGAAAGCATTTCGGATCTACCGATTTTTAAACTCGGTGATACCGAAGCAGTTTTTGGAACCTAAACTAGTGAACTCTGTCAGACCGAGTCACAGTTCGGTGGCACTGAGACTGCTAGGGTTTCACAAAGTTCCAAAATCGGTCACACCGATTAGCAATACTCGGTCAGACCGAGTTTCACTTGTGCAATGGCATAAGCCAAATCGGTGGGACCGAGTTTTTCAACTCGGTGGGTCCGAGATGGCTTCGGCAGAAACCTAACCCTAAAATTTTCGAATCAAACCTATTCTACGAGTTCATTGACTGGATAGGAGTTTATCAAACGTGGCAAGAATCATTATGATCACAATGTGCTAGGAATCGGATTTGGGAATAGCACAAAGATCGAGTCCATACCCTAGTTCGGCGGAGACTCGCGACGGCGGCAACGGCGAGGTTGATTCCCGATGACGGCGATGGAGACCAGCGACTGGAGGCGGCTGGCGGCGAGGAGACGATCCGGAGACCACGTTGGCAGAGCGAGCTATCGCGCGGGCGAAGGGGTTCGGAGAAATTTCCAAATTTTTGCCCGTGTCTATATATAGCCCGACCCTGTCGGTGTGACCGAGTGGAACAACTCGGTGGCATCGAGATGCAAAACTGTATACAGTTATTGCAACTCGGTGTGACCGAATGGTTCAAATCGGTTGCACCAAGATCGAAAACATAGATCAACTTAATGATCTCGGTAAGACCGAAAGTGGGGTATCGGTCAGACCGAGAATCACAAAGAGGTTTTGGAAGTTTAAGTCTATGACGAATCGGGGACTCCGAGTGCTCCTCACACAGAGTGGTTCGAATCTGACTTGATCAAATTTTGTGATGTAGCATGAATAGAGTTTGAGACGAGAAAAGCATAAATAGCTAGAGGAGGTTCTTAGGCATTCTTGTCCATCCACTTGGCAAAAGAAAAATAAAGCCAAACAATCAAAACAACAAGTGGATGTCCTCGAATGAGTAAAATATGCAACCAACATGCTCACACAATAAAATGGCAATTGAAATATGTGACAAAGCATGCACAACCAATTCTAGCATCTATCAAGCAATTGGAGATGACTAGGTCATCTATATATGAGTATATTGACTTAGGAGTCAAATGAGAACACTTGATCATAGGTCATACTCACTGTTTAAGCTCAAGTGGGGTTACCACTTTTACATAAAGCATTGTTGTGTTCACATCATTAGAGTTGCTTTAACTCAAGTCTTAGAGTAAAGCTCCCCCTAGATGTGATATCCCCCCTAAGAGGGATGAACTAACCTTGGGTTTTGTCGATGATGACTTCATGTAGATGTTGAAGATGTGGATGCTCAATGTTGATGTAGATCACTTGGAGCTATCCTTTTGAGTGAATTGCACTTTCAATACCTACATGGGTTAGTCCCACAAGGAACAAACAAGGATATCCATAGACATAGAGTGATGCACACACAAGATGATGTCTATGAAAGCTTTTAGGTTACCTTGTCCCTTGTCTTACCAACAAGAGGGTTTGTGACTCCTTGAACTAGTGCAAGATGTGGAAGTTGATTGCACTTGTTCTTGCCAAAATGATAAGAGTGAAGTATGTTGGCGGAGTCACCCTCAAGAACTCTCTAGTTCTTCTTCTTTTGGATCCACACCATCTTGATGGGAATCCTTGGAGTTGTAGTCGTACTTGGTGAAGTGGAACTTGAAGTAGTCTTGGGAGTCCACTTGACTAAGGTCTTAGGAGCTTCTTCAAATGCATCAATTTCCTCTTGAAGCTTGTCCTTGCCTTTTTTCTTGTAGTTTTGTGGTGGAAGATCATCTTGAGTTTGTGTCCCCTTGAAAGAAGTAGGATCATACTTCTCTTGTTGAGGAACAAACTTTGTCTTGGGGTATTGATCTTCTTCCCACTCAACTCCATTGGCATTGAACTGTCGTTCAAAACCAACACCTTGATTCTTCCGGTGCCTTCCTTGCTTGCGTACAATCTCCTCGAATTGCTTACTTCCGGCAAGGCTTTTGTACACTCCTTTCTCTATGATTTCCTTCAATATGCTAGTTTCTTGCTCAAGTGTAACTTGGCTAAGAGAATCATTAGTGGAATCAAGAGAACTACTAGAAGCAACAATATTGGATTTAACATGATCATTGTTACTACTAGAGGAGGAATCTTTCTTGTTCTTGTTACTAGACTTGACTTGAGGCATGTAAGTGGATAAGAGTAAACGGTTGGCAATGTAAGAAGAACTTTTCTTGCGGAGATCATCATTGATTGCCTTTAAAAACTCATGCTCCTGCTCAAGATTGAGCTTTTCAAAGCGTAACTTCTCATGAGCTCTTAAAAGTTCTCGATGATCTTCGAAGATAGTTTCATGAGCTAACTTAAGAGTGTTTAGTTCTTTAGTTAGAGCCTCAATTTTCTCCTTATCATTGTCATTCGTTTTATCTTAATTAGCATGATTAGTAGACGTTTCATCATAGTATTCATCACTAGAGTTGTCAACAAGTAAATCATCATCACCTAACAAGTCATCTTCATCACTATTGAAATCAACATACTCAGGATGAGTTACCTTAGGACCTTTGGTCCAATTCCTTCATTTGGTGAGTCAAATATGTCGTAGGAGTTGGTTGACACAAGTGCTAGACCGGCAACACCTTCATCTTGAGTATATTCGGAATCGGAGTGATAACTTCTCTTGGAGTGGTTGTCGGAGTCGGAGCCGGATACCCATTCACCAACATGAGCTTGATGTCTTCGTTTTGTGTAGCTCCTTGATGATTTTTCCTTTCTTTCTGAATCCTTGCTTCTCCGTGAGTATCTTCGTTCATAACGATCATCTCTACTCCTTCTCTCTCTTGATGGTGATTCTTCTCTTTTGCCTCTTCTTTTTGGAGAATCTTCTCTTCTTTTGTAGGGAGCCGTACACTCATTGGAATAGTGTCCGGGTCTTCCACAATTGTAGCACTTTCGCTCTCGACTAGAAGATCTTTTGTCATTGTAGGACCTTGACTTGGATCTTCTACCTTTGCTTCTACTCTTGTAGAACTTGTTGAAGTTCTTCACCATTAGGCTCAATTCTTCGTTGAAGTTTTGTTTCTCACTTGATGATGTGGGGGCTTCACATGAGGCTTTGTAGGCACCACTTGATTTGTTGTGAAGTTCCTCTTTATCCTTGAGTGACATCTCATGAGCAACAATTCTTCCAATGACCTCTGTTGGCTTGAGATCTTTGTAATTGGGCATCATTTGGATCAATGTGCACACGGTATCATATTTTCCATCCAAGGCTCTTAGGATCTTCTTGATGATGAATCTGTCGGTCATCTCTTCACTCCCTAAGCCGGCAATCTCGTTTGTGATGAGAGCAAGCCTAGAGTACATTTCAGCGACACCTTCACCATCCTTCATTTTGAACTTGTCAAGTTGACTTTGAAGCACATCCAATTTGGATTCCTTGACGGAGTCGGTACCATCATGCATATCAATCAAAGTATCCCAAATTTCCTTTGCATTCTCAAGACGGCTGATTTTGTTGAATTCTTCGGGGCACAATCCGTTGAAGAGAATATCACAAGCTTGAGCGTTGTATTGTAGCATCTTCAACTCATCCGCGGTAGCTTCACGGTTTGGTTCTTTCCCATCGAAGAAGTCACCTTGCAAACCAACACACACAATAGCCCAAACGGCGGGGTTATGTCCAAGAATATGCATTTTCATTTTATGCTTCCAACTAGCAAAATTAGTACCATCAAAGTAAGGACCTCTACGGTGATAATTTCCCTCGCTAGATGCCATACTCTCCTAGGTTGTGAAACCAAGGCTATGACCACCAAAAGCTATGGAAATCAAAGCAAATGGAGACCAAAGCTCTGATACCACTTGTAGGATCGGAAGTATGTCTAGAGGGGGGTGATTAGACTACTTAACCAAATAAAAACTTAACCTTTTCCCACTTTTAGTTCTTGGCAGATTTTAACAACTTTAGAACAAGTCAAGCAATCATCACACAATTCAAGCAAGCATGCAAAGAGTATATAGGCAGCGGAAAGTAAAGCATGTAACTTGCAAGAATGTAAAGGGAAGGGTTTGGAGAATTCAAACGCAATTGGAGACACGGATGTTTTTCCCGTGGTTCGGATAGGTGGTGCTATCCTACATCCACGTTGATGGAGACTTCAACCCACGAAGGGTAACGGTTGCGCGAGTCCACGGAGGGCTCCACCCACGAAGGGTCCACGAAGAAGCAACCTTGTCTATCCCACCATGGCCATCGCCCACGAAGGACTTGCCTCACTAGCGGTAGATCTTCACGAAGTAGGCGATCTCCTTGCCCTTACAAACTCCTTGGTTCAACTCCACAATCTTGTCGGAGGCTCCCAAGTGACACCTAGCCAATCTAGGAGACACCACTCTCCAAGACGTATCAAAAGGTGTGTTGATGATGAACTCCTTGCTCTTGTGCTTCAAATGATAGTCTCCCCAACACTCAACTCTCTCTCACGGGATTTGGATTTGGTGGAAAGAAGATTTGAGTGGAAAGCAACTTGGGGAAGGCTAGAGATCAAGATTCATATGGTAGGAATGGAATATCTTGGCCTCAACACAAGGGTAGGAAGTTCTCTCTCAAAACATATGAGTTGGAAGTGTAGATGTGTTCTGATGGCTCTCTCCACGAATGAAGAGGAGGTGGAGGGGTATATATAGCCTCCACACAAAATCCAACCGTTACACACAATTTACCAATCTCGGTGGGACCGAATCAACAAACTCGGTCGGACCGAAAAGGTAAACCTAGTGACCGTTAGAGATTTTCGGTGGGACTGACATGCAACTCGGTAGGACCGATATGGTTAGGGTTTGGGCATAACATAATCTCGGTGAGACCGATTACACAAACTCGGTGAGACCGATTTGGTAATTAGCTAACCAGAGAGTTGGTCAGGTAAACTCGGTGGGACCGATTTGCTCCTTCGGTGAGACCGAAAAGTTACAAAAGGGAAACAGAGAGTTTACATTGCAATCTCAGCGGGACCGATCCGCTCTTTCGGTGAGACCGAAAAGTTACGAAAAGGAAACAGAGAAATTGCAATCCCATCTCGGTGAGACCGAGATCCCTATCGGTAGAACCGATTTGCTAGGGTTTGGCAGTGGCTTATGACAAGTGAAACTCGGTGGCGCTGGATGGAAAGAATCGGTAGGACCGAGTTTGGCTTGGAGTTTAGGTCATTTGTGGATATGGGAAAGTAGCTGAGGATTTTGGAGCATATCATTAAGCACATGAAGCAAAAGGCTCATTAAGCAACACCTCATCCCTCCTTGATAGTATTGGCTTTTCCTATGGACTCAATGTGATCTTGGATCACTAAAATGTAAAATGAAGAGTCTTGAGCTTTTGAGCTTGAGCCAATCCTTTGTCCTTAGCATTTTGAGGGTTCCACTTTCACCATCCATGCCATGCCAATCATTGAGCTTTCCTGAAATAATTGTCTTGGAATAGCATTAGCTCAATGAGCTATATGTTGTTATGAATTACCAAAAGCACCTAGGGATAGTTGCACTTTTAGCTAGCAATTAGATTGAGAAGCGGCCAGCTAGAGAGCAACAACGGTCATGAACATGCATTATGCATAAGTAACATTGGACACTATCATGAGTAGGATATGAACACCATGAACAAAAATATCATAGAGGCTATGTTGGTTTTGATTCAACTACATGCATGAACATGTGCTAAGTCAAGCCACTCGAACATTTAGAGGAGGATACAATATCATCATACTACATCACAATCATTTTAACGCAATGTTGATATCCAAGATAAATCATTAGCCACTCCTAGCTACTTATGCATAGCATGAGAAATTATAATCTCTCATTTTCATTGCAAACATGTTTAATCATAATGGGCTGAATCATGGATTCTAGGTTAAACATATTTACACAAACAGTACAAGTCGAGTTCATACCCGTTTCTCTCTGCCATGGCCAGTTCATCGAATATCGTCATTATTGCCTTTCACTTGCATGACCGAACGATATGAAAATAATGATAGTGCAAGAGTGTCGTGGACTAAGCTGGAATCCGCAAACATTTTATTCGTCAGTAGAAGACAAGGTAAAATGGGCTCTTTATTAGATCCACAGTTATTCATATGAGAGCCACTCAACATTTTCATCGTTCTCTTATCCTTGATACGACTCGAATAAAAAGAAAAGAAATTTAGAGAAACACACTGAAATATTTTTAGAGTTTTTGGTTTTCTTGAACAAGAAAATAAAAGGGAAAAGCAAAAACGAGAAAAACTATTTACACAAGAAAGCTCCCAACAAGCAAAAGAAGAACAAGGAAATCTTTTTGGGTTTTCTTTTTAGTGCTATAGGTAAACATGCATAGAAAGCAAATTAACTACAGCTATTTTTTTGTTTTCCTCAGGTTTTTCAAACACACAAGAAGAAAGCGAGAAAATAAATTTAACATGGATGATACAATGAAAAAGTGTGAACACCGACAAATGAAATAAGTGAACATGAATGTAATGTCGGTGAGAAACACGTACTCCCCCAAGCTTAGGCTTTTGGCCTAACTTGGTAATCGATCAGTAGCCTAGATAGTAGTCGGCGTGGTAGCTCATAGAGGCTCTCAATGCGGATACATCGGCCTGCCGTGCTGCCGCCACTACCGCGTTGTGAGCTCGGGCCTCGCTCTCAAGAACAAAATATCTTCCTTTGTTTTGATAGTCAAAAAGAGCAGGTGCATGAAAGTATGTGTGCACAACAGATGTTTGGTTAAACAACAAATTGTAAGTGAAGTTATGAATTTTTCCTTTGAGGATCTTATGAACTTTTAAAGTATCAAAGTCTAAATACTGCATGGCTAGGATAGGGTCAAAGGGAAAAAGTGAAACACCCAACCGTCATGCTAAACGCTTGGCATATATTCCACCATAGAAATAGCCACTGTTAGCGTTATGCTGCAGTCTACGTGCAACAATCGCTCCAAGGTTATAACTCCTTTCACCGGTGAGAGCGGTGCGTATGAGGCTCAAGTCTGGAGCACAAAGCGTACTACAGTCTTGCTTGCCTACTATACATTTCCCGTTAAATAATGCAAAGTACTGAATTGCGGGAAAATGAATTCTCTTTATTCTACCTTGTGTCACTCCCCTCGTCTCACAGTAGCAAAGATTAGTCAAGAATGATTGGTACTCAGCCCTTGGCAGTTCGTCAAGTGAACCCAGAATGGGAGTTTGCAGTGGTGAGTGAGGGAGTCCTGGATTAGGGGGTGTCCGGATAGCCGGACTATAACCTTTGGCCGGACTCTTGGACTATGAAGATACAAGATTGAAGACTTCGTCCCGTGTCCGGATGGGACTGTCCTTGGCGTGGAAGGCAAGCTTGGCAATACGGATATGTAGATCTCCTCCCATTGTAACCGACTCTGTGTAACCCTAGCCCTCTCCGGTGCCTATATAAACCAGAGGGTTTTAGTCCATAGGACGAACAACAATCATACCATAGGCTAGCTTCTAGGGTTTAGCCTCTCTGATCTCGTGGTAGATCCACTCTTGTACTACCCATATCATCAATATTAATCAAGCAGGAGTAGGATTTTACCTCCATCGAGAGGGCCCGAACCTGGGTAAAAACATTGTGTCCCTTGTCTCCTGTTACCTTCCGCCTAGACGCATAGTTCGGGATCCCCTACCCGAGATCCGCCGGTTTTAACACCGACATTGGTGCTTTCATTGAGAGTTCCTCTGTGTCGTCACCTTTAGGCCCGATGGCTCCTCCGATCATCAACAACAATGCGGTCCAGGGTGAGACCTTTCTCCCCGGACAGATCTTTGTATTCGGCGGCTTCGCACTGCGGGCTAATTCGCTTGGCCATCTGGAGCAGATTGAAAGCTACGCCCCTGGCCATCAGGTCAGATTTGGAAGTTTGAACTACACGGCCGACATCCGCGGAGACTTGATCTTCGACGGATTCGAGCCACAAGCGAGTGCGCCGCACTGTCACGATGGGTATGAACTAGCTCTGCCGCCGAACAGTGCCCTGGAGGCCGCGCCCGCATCAGCTCCGACCCTTAGCTCGGAGCCGTCTGCGCCGATCAAGGACGAGCGGCTAGACACCGCCTTGGGGGCTGCAGTCTCAACGGCGATTGAGCCAAACACCAGCCTTATCCTCTGCGAAACCCATGACTCTAGGGTGCCGGACTCTTTTCCGGACTCCGACCCTCCGCGCACCTGCCAGTCGAATCCGATTGGGCGCCGATCATGGAATTCACCGCCACGGATATCTTTCAACACTCGCCTTTCGGCGACATTCTGAATTCACTAAGGTCTCTCTCTTTGTCAGGAGAGCCCTGGTCGAACTATGGCCAACAGGATTGGGATGCGGACGACGAAGAAATTCCACGCCCACCCACCACCCATTTCGTAGCCACTGTCGATGATTTAACCGACATGCTCGACTTCGACTCCGAAGACATCGACGGTATGGACGACAATGTAGGAGACGAACATGAACCAGCGCCTATAGGGCACTGGAAAGCCACCTCGTCATATGACATATATATGGTGGATACACCCAAAGAAGGCAATGGCGATGGAACAGCGGGGGATGACCCCTCCAAAAAGCAGCCCAAGCGCCGGCGTCAGCGGCGCCACTCTAAGTCCCGCCATAGCAAGAACGGTGATACCGGCACGGGAGATAATAATAGCCTAGATAGTGCCGAAGACAACTCCCTCCAGCAAGATTCAGCGCAGGAGAATGGAGAAGCGAGCCCCCCTGAGAGAGCGGCAGACAGAGAGGAAGAGGATGATAACTACATGCCTCCCTCCGAAGATGAGGCAAGCCTCGGCGACGACGAATTTGTTGTGCCTGAGGATCCCGTAGAACAAGAGCGCTTTAAGCGCAGGCTTATGGCTACGGCAAGTAGCCTTAAGAAGAAACAGCAACAACTTAGAGCTGATCAATACTTGCTAGCCGACAGATGGACAGAAGTCCTTGCGGTCGAGGAATACGAACTCGAACGCCCCTCCAAGAGCTACCCAAATACCAGGTCACTACCCCGTTTAGAGGAGGAAGCACTTAAAACTACATCACCAGCGCATGATGCGGCCGACCGGCCACCTCGCGGCCGCGACAGAGAGGCCTCCCGGCCCTCCACTCAAGCCGCACCCCGGCGTCGCTCAAAAAATACGAAGGCACAGGGAAATGCGCTAGACCTGCGAGATATGTTGGAGGACAGGGCAAGGCAAACAAGATCGATCTACGGATCGCGCGGGCGCCCCATGACACGAGACGATAACCGTCACGCCGGATACATTAAATCCGGCCGGGCTGAACACAACAGACAAAGCTCATTTGAGCTACGTCGTGATATAGCCCAGTATAGAGGCATCGCACACCCATTATGCTTCACAAATGAAGTAATGGATCATCAAATCCCAGAGGGTTTCAAACTCGTAAACATTGAATCATACGATGGCACAACTGATCCTGCGGTTTGGATCAAGGACTATCTCCTTCATATCCACATGGCCCGTGGCAATGATCTACACGCCATCAAATACCTCCCACTCAAGCTCAAAGGACCAGATCGGCATTGGCTTAACAGCCTGCCAGCAGAATCAATTGGTTGTTGGGAGGACCTGGAAGCCGCATTCCTCGACAACTTCCAGGGCACCTATGTGCGACCACCAGACGCCGATGACCTGAGCCACATAATTCAGCAGCCAGAAGAATCTGCCAGACAATTCTGGACACGGTTCCTAACCAAGAAAAATCAAATCGTCGACTGTCCGGACGCAGAGGCCCTAGTAGCCTTCAAGCATAACATCCGTGACGAGTGGCTTGCCCGGCACCTTGGACAGGAAAAGCCGAAAACTATGGCAGCCCTCATGACACTCATGACCCGCTTTTGCGCGGGAGAAGACAGCTGGCTGGCTCGTAGCAATAACATGACCAAGAACCCTGGTAATTCGGATACCAAGGGCAGCAATGGCAAGTCGCGTCGCAACAAGCACAAGCGCCGCATTAACAGTGACAACGCTGAAGATACGACAGTTAACGCCGGATTCAGAAGCTCTACGCCCGGTCAGCGGAAAAAGCCATTCAAAAGGAACACTCCGGGCCCGTCCAGTTTGGAACGTATACTCGATCGCTCGTGCCAGATACATGGCACCCCCGAAAAACCAGCCGATCACACCAACAGGGATTGTTGGGTGTTCAAGCAGGCCGGCAAGTTAAATGCCGAAAACAGAGACAAGGGGCTGCACAGCGACGAGGAGGAGGAGCCCCGGCCGCCGAACAATAGTGGACAGAAGGGCTTCCCCCCAAAAGTGCGGATGGTGAACATGATATACGCAACCCACATCCCCAAAAGGGAGCGGAAGCGTGCACTCAGGGACGTATATGCATTGGATCCAGTCGCCCCAAAGTTCAACCCATGGTCCTCCTGCCCGATCACTTTTGATCGAAGGGACCACCCCACTAGCATCCGCCATGGCGGATTCGCCGCATTGGTTCTAGACCCAATCATTGACGGATTTCACCTCACTAGAGTCCTCATGGACGACGGCAGCAGCCTGAACCTGCTTTATCAAGATACAGTGCGGAAAATGGGCATAGATCCCTCAAGGATTAAACCCACAAAAACGACCTTTAAAGGCGTCATACCAGGTGTAGAGGCCAACTGCACAGGCTCAATTACACTTGAAGTGTTCTTCGGATCCCCAAATAACTTCCGAAGCGAGGAGTTAATCTTCGACATAGTCTCGTTCCGCAGTGGCTATCACGCACTGCTCGAACGAACCGCATTTGCAAAGTTCAATGCGGTGCCGCACTACGCATACCTCAAGCTCAAGATGCCAGGCCCTCGAGGAGTCATTACAGTCAATGGAAACACCGAACGCTCTCTCTGAACGGAGGAGCATATGGCGGCCCTGGCAGCGGAAGTACAGAGCAGCCTCTCAAGGCAATTCTCCAGTCCGGCAATTAAACGTCCGGACACCGTCAAGCGCGCCCGGAGTAACCTACAACAAAACCGCCTGGCACGTTTCGAGCAAGCATAGCGATGCGGCCCCAACCCCAGCCCTCGCGAAACTGCGAAATCAGTACTACGCGCACATAACTACGCTCTGAAAATACCATGGGCACAAGGGGAGGGGCACGACCACGGCACGCTCAAAAATGCGGCTCAACCGCACTAGGGGCTCCCGATTTTATCATTTTTTCCTACTTTCAGGACTCCACTCTTCGGAAGGCCTGTCCGGCAGTACAATCGCCGAACACACGATGCAACAACCAGGGAGGCAGAAAGCTACGTCGAATTCCCAGGTGGTCTCTATAACGAGCAAAATACCTGCCTTACATACCGTCTCGCAGCTCGCCCCTGGAGGGGGACATGTCAAATAGTCCCATCTCTTGCTTACCGCACTATTTGTATCGTTCTGCTTCCGCAGCAGCCGTTTAAAAATAAACAATGCTTAGCTTCAGCTTATTATTGCATTCTCTATTCATTTCTTTTTCAATATATATGTTCAGTTATGACATTTAGCACCCGTACACTTTGGTACGGTCAATACGCCAGGCGCTCAAGCACCCCATAATACGGCGTGAGAAGTCTGAACACTTCCACAAGTGCGGCCCTCCGAACTTATAGCATTATATGCATCAGCTCCGAATCATGTCTTTGGTCAATAGTTGTGTTTTCCCGGCTCCCATGTTTTGGTACCTTACGTTCTCCTATATCGGCTAAGGTAGCGCTGGGAGAACTACTGTGATTGTGCCCTAGTTGAGCTGGGCTAAGCACCTCAGTAGAGAAAGCTAAAACTGATTGTCATGATAGGGCGAGAGCTGGTCGCTGTTCGAGAGGTTTTCGAGTCCCTAAAGACTTATGCCGCTTAGAGCGAGGAGTCGGCTTTGTCCGACCTAGGCGTGTATAGCGCCCCGAACTCGGTCTTCCGAACACTAGGGGCTTCACCGAAATTTAAAATTATAGAATTCTCTGGCCAAGTGAGAGTGATAACGCATTATAGTCCGATTGCCTTGTTCGTTGTGTTGAGCACCTCCCTCGAAGGACCCAAGAATGGGAAAAAGATTGCTCAGGTTTATCCCGAACACCCCAGCACTCGTGGCATGGGGGCTGAAGCTGATGACTCGCCATCTCTCAGACTTGATAAACAGCCGCATAGAAGGTAATATTTTAAATTAAAACAAGCGTTGCATAGCGCATATGAACAAGTTTTCAGCGCATAGGATAAAACGAACAAGTTTCACTCAAATATTACATCTTTCAAACATTCGTCTGCCACAAGGCAGGCGCCCTTCAGGACGCCCTCATAATACATCTTGGGGTGGCGATGCTCCTTGCCCTGCGGTGGCTCGTCCTTCACAAGCTTCTCCGCATCCATCTTGCCCCAGTGCACTTTAGCACAGGCAAGCGCCCTACGGGCACCTTCGATGCAGACGGAGCACTTGACGACTTCAAGCCACAGACAGGCGTCCACCAGCCGCCTCACCAGCCCGAAGTAGCTCCCAGGCAGGGCCTCTCCAGGCCACAACCAAACTATAAGGCCCTTCATGGCCTGTTTGACCACCTTATGGAGCTCGACCAATTGCTTCAGCTGGTCGCTCAAAGGCACCGGGTGTCCGGCCTCAGCATAATGAGACCAGATCACCTTCTCCGTCGAGGTGCCCTCCTCGGCCCGGTAGAAAGCGGCGGCATCTGACACGCTACAGGGCAAATCTGCGAATGCTCCTGGAGAGCTCCGGACTCAGGTAAGTAACAAGTAATTCACTTTCACGTGCTTGCTTTGCATAAAGAATGCCTTACCCGCCGCTATCTTCTTCATCGCCTCAACTTCATGGAGGTCTTTCTGGGCTTCGGCCTTGCTAGATTTGGTGCTTTCAAGGGCCGTCGCAAGCTCGGACTCTCGCGTCTTTGAGTCAAGCTCCAAACTCTCGTGTCTTTTCACGAGAGCCTGGAGCTCTTGCTGCACCTCGCCAACCTGCGCCTCATGCTTCTCCCGCTCGGTGCGCTTCGTGGCCACCCTCTTTTCGGCCTCGGAAAGCGCTTGCTTAAGGGTAGCCACCTCAGTCGTGGCCCCTAGGACACCAATAGCGATCATGTCATTTTTTGCAACTGCATCTTTTTAAATATACTCCACAAGGTATTACTTACCTTCTTTTTCCTCGAGCTCCTTCTTGGCAAGGCCGAGCTCTTGCTCGGACCGCTCGAGGCTCTGCTTCAGCGCATCCACCTCCGCAGTCAGTGCGGCAGAGGCCAGCAGGGAAGCCTGCATACGCATATTGACTTAATTCTGATAGACTCCTGCGAATGTTATTAGATCCTCTATTCGGCTTTTCTTTCCGAACGCCAAACAGAGCATCAGGAGGGGCTACTGTCTATGCGGTAATATTTTCACATATTTTTCACATACCTCAAAGCCTGTTAGCAGGCTGGCACAGGCTTCAGTCAGCCCGCTCTTGGCGGACTGAACCTTCTGGATCACCGCACTCATAATAGTGCGGTGCTCCTCATCGATGGAGGCGCCGTTAAGCATCTCCAGCAAATTGTCCGGTGCCTCCGGTTGGACGGAGGTCACCGGCGTTGTAGGCTTGCCCTTCTTACTAAGGGGCCGCCTGCCGGACTCCGAAACCAATGAAGGTTCCGGTGTGGTGTCCGGCCCAGGGCCGGACTTGGAGCCCTTGGGGGTTTTGTCCCCTGTGCGCCTGGAGTCCGGGAGGTCGCCTTGCGGCGCCTCCAGGACCACCTCCTCCTGGCTTGGAACCTTTTGGGATAGCACCTCGGCGTCGTCTGTAGGGCGAGGGGAGGTAGCGGTCGAAAGTGAAAAACTATTCACATCCGACGAATGCAGGGAGCCGCTCGACGACACGTCGAGCCGGGCCTTGGGCGGACTACATAATTATATTTGGCGTCAGAAGATACTGTGCAATAAAGGAACACCATGAGTCATTCTGGTATCCGAATACTTATGATTTTGCCAGGGGCTTGGCCCTGAGCGGCCACTCCTCTTCGCCGTCGGCGGTGTTGGTGGAGTAGTCCGTAGGAAGGGTCCTCCCTTTCTTGGACCCTCCGGCCTCCCCAGCTGGGGCGGCCTTCCTTTTCTTCTCTCCCCCTATTGGGGAAGAAACCTCTCTTTCCTCCTCCGCGTCTTCATGGGAGGAGTTCGCCTCGGAGTCATCAGATGATGAGTCCGACTCCACAGGGCGCCGGGAACTCTTCTGGGTTCCCGTGGCCTTCTTCTTGGCCTTCTTCTACGGCACCACGTAAGGTGCCGGAACCAGCAGCTCCGCCAAGCGGGCGTCCGCTGGATCTTTGGGCAAAGGAGCCGGACAGTTGATCTGTTCGGCCGTCCTCTGCCAGTCCTGTCAAAGGCACGGGGGCTTAGATCCCGTATAGAGTCAAACTATGAATGAAAAATATCCTATAAGAGGTAAAAACAGCTTACCGCATTGGCTTGACGCTGCGCGCTGAATCCGCGATCCTCGGTAGCGGATGTGGGAGCCTCGGCGCCCTTGAATAGCACCTTCCAGGCATCTTCGTACGTTGTGTCGAGGAGCCTGCTCAGAGTTCGATGCTGGGCCGGGTTGAACTCCCACAAGCTGAAAGCCCGTTGTTGGCACGGGAGGATCTGGCGGATGAGCATGACCTGGACTACGTTGACAAGTTTGAGCTTCTTGCTCACCAGGTTTTGGACGCATGTTTGGAGTCTGGTCAGCTCTCCTTTTTTACCCCACGGCAGGCCCTTCTCCTTCCAGGAGGTGAGCCGCATAGGGATTCTGGATTGGAACTCGGGGGTTGTGACCCACGCAGGGTCGCGCAGCTCGGTGATGTAGAACCACCCCGATTGCCACCCCTTTATGGTCTCCACGAAGGAGCCCTCGAGCCATAGGACGTTGGGCATCTTGCCCACCATGGCGCCTCCGCACTCCACCTGGCGGCCGCCTACTACCTTCGGCTTGACGTTGAACGTCTGAAGCCATAAGCCGAAGTGGGGCTGGATGCAGAGGAAGGCCTCACACACGACGATGAATGCCGATATGTTGAGGATGAAGTTCGGGGCCAGATCGTGGAAGTCCAGGCCGTAGTAGAACATGAGCCCCCGGACAAATGAGTGGAGAGGGAAGCCTAGTCCGCGGAGGAAATGGGTGAGGAACACCACCCTCTCATGGGGCCTGGGGGTGGGGATGAGTTGCCCCTCGTTTGGGAGCCGGTGCATGATGTCATCAGACAAGTATCCGGCTTTCCTCAGCTTCTTGATGTGTCCCTCTGTGACGGAGGAGACCATCCACTTGCCTCCTGCTTCGGACATGGCTGGAGAAGGTTGAGGTGGGGAATGTGGACTTGGGCGCTGGAGCTCGAGTGCGCAAAAATGGATGAGCAAAGGAGGAAGAAGGCGTGGGTGAAAAGGTGGATCCTTATCCCCTTATATGGCCGGACGAAACTGCGTGTCCCCACCAGCCTGGTAAAACTCGCTTATCTCCCAAGCGCCGTAATCAATGGCACGGTTGGGTTACCCACGCCCGTATTGATGAGAATTCCGGAATAAGGGGACACGATCTCTGCTTCGACAAGACGTGCCAAGGAAACCGCCTCGCTAAACGCGCTGAGGTGGGATGGTAAAACGATTCGAATAAAGGCTTGGCCGTGGTGTGATGTCACGCCATGGAATATGTCAGCAGATTAGATTTGTGTAAATACTATTCTCTCTATGGCAGCATGTGGAACTTATTTTGCAGAGCCGGACACTATCCTTGTGTTCAAAATCTTCTATGAAGTATTCGGAGGAGGAACCCGCCTTGCAATGCCAAAGACAATCTGCGCGCCGGACTCGTCGTCATTGAAGCCTGGTTCAGGGGCTACTGAGGGAGTCCTGGATTAGGGGGTGTCCGGGTAGCCGGACTATAACCTTTGGCCGGACTCTTGGACTATGAAGATACAAGATTGAAGACTTCGTCCCGTGTCCGGATGGGACTTTCCTTGGCATGAAAGGCAAGCTTGGCAATACGGATATGTAGATCTCCTCCAATTGTAACCGACTCTGTGTAACCCTAGCCCTCTCCGGTGCCTATATAAACCGGAGGGTTTTAGTCCATAGGACGAACAACAATCATACCATAGGCTAGCTTCTAGGGTTTAGCCTCTCTGATCTCGTGGTAGATCCACTCTTGTACTACCCATATCATCAATATTAATCAAGCAGGAGTAGGGTTTTACCTCCATCGAGAGGGCCTGAACCTGGGTAAAAACATTGTGTCCCTTGTCTCCTATTACCATCCTCCTAGACGCACAGTTCAGGACCCCCTACCCGAGATCCGCTGGTTTTGACACCGACAGTGAGCAAAACTCTCTAGTAGATGGTAAATGGATTTCCATAAAGCTTAAATGACACCCTAGACTCACGGGGGTGGAATTTAAATCCTTTGACAAATGATTCGGTAAGAGTGTGGCGTTGCTCGCACTTATCTGAAATGTAGGGACCAAGACCGGCATTGTGAACATATTGTTCAAATTCTTCCTTAATGCCCACATGCATCATATAATCATCGCAAGGCCATAAGCATGTTTTGGTGGCTGCATCTCGAATGGAACTTTCACTTGGTTCGACATAAGACAGACGAGCGGAGTTGTCACTAGAAGATGCCCCCGAGGATCTCCTCCTTGAAGAACTCCTTCCAAATAGGTTCATCATGTTCGCGTACAATTTTCTGAAAAATTTTGAGTGACGAAAATTTATCAACAAAACTTTATAAGATTGATAGCAACTACTCATAGGGATACATAGAGGCCATAGCAAACATTCAAACTACTTAGAACTCTATGAATTCAACATGCAAGCTCATCTACAGCAGCACAAAGAGTAGCTAATTATTCAAAATATAAACCACTAAAATAAAAAAATAATTGGACAAATGGTAGAGTTACATACCAAGCAACAATCCCCCGAAACAGTTTCGGAAATGGAGCTTCGAGCAAAGAGATCGAAATCCACGGGGTTGAGACCAAGAACACGGGAGAGAGAGCAATGGTGAATTTTTTCTGGAGGTAAGTGATGATGTGGTGTGAAGGGATAAGTGAGGTGGCCCATGTGGGGACCACAACCCACCAGGGCGCGCTTGGGGGTCCTGGCAAGCCCAGGTCGGTTGTGCCCACCTGGTGCACCTCCCTATGATATTATTTGCACAAGAAATTCTTAAATATTTAGAAAAAATCGTATTAAATTTTCAGAGCATTCTGAGAACTTTTTTTGGGTCATTTTTTTTGTTGCACGGGAAATTCAGAAAATAGACAAAACATGGCATTTTATTTTATTTAACCAATAAAAATAGAAAAGAAAAAGTAGGGACAGAAGGTAGTGCTTACTAAATTCATCAACTTCATACCGCTAAAAAATGATCCATTAATAAGGTTGATCAAGTCTTATTAACAACCACTTTCGATTAGCATGAAACCGAAGAACTATCATAAATCACTAAGTTACCTTAATGGGGATATGAATGTCCCCAACAATAAGCATTTCATATTTATTTTTGACAATAGGTAGAGGTATTTGAAAACTTCCAATAGTGATTGTCGGAGATTTTTCAATAACATTAATACCATTCACTTGGAATTGTTTCTTCAGAAAGTGCACTGTATGCTCACTACCATTGATATGAAAAGTGATCTTGCTTTTATTGCAATCAGTAACAACCCCTGCAGTATTCAAGAAGGGTCTACCCTGGATAATCAACATGTTGTCATCCTCGGGCATCTCAAGTATAACAAAGTCAGTCAAAATAGTAACATTAGCAACAACAACGGGCACATCCTCACAAATACCGATAGGTCTGGCAGTTGATTTGTCCACCATTTGCAAAGATATTTCAGTAGGTGTGAGTTTATTCAAATAAAGTCTTTTATATAAAGAGAAAGGCATAACACTAACACCAGCTCCTAAATCACACAAAGCAGTTTTCACATAATTCTTTTTGATAGAGCAAGGTATAGTTGGTATTCCCGGGTCTCCAAGTTTTTTAGGTAATCCATCTTTAAAAGTATAATTAGCAAGCATAGTGGAGATTCCAGCTTCCGGTGTTTTTCTCTTATTGGTGATGATGTATTTCATGTACTTTGCATAAGGAGGCATTTTCAAGATATCAGTCAAGCGAGTACGCAAAAAGACTGGCCTCAACATTTCAGCAAGGCATTCAAATTCTTCATCATCTTTCTTTTTTGTTGACTTAGGTGGAAAGGGCATAGGTTTTTGAACCAACGGTTCTCTTTCTTTACTGTGTTTTCTAGCCACAAAGTCTCTTTTACCATATCTTTTATTCTTAGGTTGTGGGTTATCAAGATCAACAGGTGGTTCTATCTCAACATCATTGTCTGGTTCTTTATTATTTGGTTGAGCATCTTCATGAACCTCATCATTATCTTTTTCATTAACAGAAGGTGAGTGTTCATTACCAGATTGAGTTTCAACATCAGAGATACAAGTTTCATTATCATTGTCAGGAGGTTTTTCTATTTCAGGTTCAATAGAAGCATGCAAAGTCCTATCATTTTTCTTTTTTTTTCTAGAAGGACTAGGTGCATCAGTGTTATTTCTTTGTGAATCTTGTTTAATTATTTTTGGGTGTCCCTCAGGATAAAGTGGTTCCTGGGTCATTTTACCTCCTCTAGTTGCAACTCTAACATCAAAGTCATGTATATTGTTATTCATTTCATCAAGCAACTCTCTTTGAGATTTAGCAACTTGTTCTAACTGGGTTTGGACCATAGAAGCATGCTTTCCAACACCTCTAACATCATTTGAGATTCTAAATAACAAGTCACTCAAGCGAGCAATCATATCAGAATTGTATTTCAATTGTTTCATAACATTTGCATTGAAGTGATCTTGTTTTTTAATGTAATTTTCAAACTCATAAAGACATTGGCTAGGATGCCTATTGTGAGGATTGTCGTTATCACTGAAACTCATTAGATAATTTACCTCTACCACCTTAGGCAGTGGTGGTGTATTAATTAAGCCCATGTATTTCTTCAAATGGAGGTAAATTTTTAACATCCTCAGCTTTAATACCCTTTTTCTTCATAGATTTCTTTGCCTCTTGCATATCTTCATGACTGGGATATAATATACCCCTCTTCTTCAGAGTGGGTTTAGGCGGTGGTTCAGGAAGAGTCCAATCATCATAATTTTTCAATATATTATTCAATAATTCTTCAGCTTGCCCAACAGTTCATTCCCTGAAAACGCAACCAGCACAACTATCTAGGAAATCCCTAGAAGCATCGGTTGGTCCATTATAGAAGATATCAAGTATTTCATTTTTCTTAAGAGGATGATCAGGCAAAGCATTAGGTAACTGGCAAAGCCTCCCCAAAGCTTGTGGGAGACTCTCTTCTTTAATTTGCACAAAGTTAAATATTTCCTGTAAAGCAACTTGTTTCTTATGAGCAGGGAAATATTTTTCAAAGAAGTAATACATCATATCCTGGGACTACGCACACAACCATGAGCAAGAGTATTGTACCAAGCTTTAGCAGCACCCTTTAATGAGAAATGAAATAATTTGAGAATAAAGTAATAATGAGTTTTCTAATCATGAGTAAAAAGGGTGTCTATGTCATTCAACTTAGTAAGATGTGCCACAACAGTTTCAGTTTCATAACCATGGAAAGGACCAGATTCAACCAAAGTAATTAACTCTGTGTCAACAGAGAATTCATAATCATTATCATCAATAAAGATCTGAAGTAGAAAACTTAGGATCATATTTCATTCTAGCATTCAGAGATTTTTCTTTATACTTGCATAATGATTTCTCTAGATCATCTCTATCCCTACAAGTAAGAATATCTCTAGTTGTCTCCTCATTCATAACATAACCTTCCGGTACCTTAGGCAATTCATATCTAGGAAGCCTAGTTCTAGCAGGTGTTTCAGGAGTTTTAGTTTCAAGCTCATCATCAGATTCAACATCATGTTGTATTACTCTAGCAATTTGTTCATCAAGAAAATCACCAAGTGGCACATCATTATCATCAAGCAAGGTACTAGAATCATCATAAGTATTATCCATAGCTGAAGTAGCATCATCAATAACTTGCGACATATCAGAATTGATAGCATATGGTGGTGTTGCAAGTTTACTTATAACAGAAGGTGAATCTAAAGCAGAACTGGATGGCAGTTCCTTACCTCCCCTCGTCTTAGAGGGATAAATCTTAGTCTTGGTATCCTTCAGATTCTTCATAGTGATAAATTTATAATAATCCCAAGTGGCTCAACAAATATAGCTATGCTCCCCGGCAACCGCGCCAGAAAAAGGTCTTGGTAACCCACAAGTATAGGGGATCGCAACCGTTTTTTAGGGTAGAGTATTCAACCCAAATTTATAGATTCGACACAAGGGTAGCCAAAGAATATTTGAAGGTATTAGCAGCTGAGTTGTCAATTCAACCACACCTGGAGATTAATTATCTGCAGCAAAGTGATCAGTAGCAAAGTAATATGATAGTTTTGATAATAGTGACAGCAGTAACAATAACAGTGATAGCAATAGTTTTGTAACAAGTGCAACAGTAACATCAGCAGTAGTAACTTAGCAAGATCAATATAAGATAAATTTGTAGGCATTGGATCGGTGACTTGTTGGATGATATTCATCATGAGACAGTTATAACCTAGGGTGATACGACACTAGATCCAGTTCATCAATATAATGTAGGCATGTATTCCGTAAATAGTCATAGGTGCTTATGGAAAGAACTTGCATGACATCTTTTGACCTACCCTCCCGTGGCAGCAGGGTCCTATTGGAAACTAAGGGATATTAAGGCCTCCTTTTAATAGAGAACCGGAACAAAGCATTAACACACGGTGAATACATGAACTCCTCAAACTACGGTCATCACCGGGAGTGGTCCCGACTATTTTCACTGCAGGGTTGCCGGATCATAACACGTAGTAGGTGACTATAACTTGCAAGATCGGATAAAGAACATGGATATAATGATGATAACATAAACGATTCAGATCTAAAATCATGGCACCCGGGCCCAAAGTAACAAGCATCAAGCATGGCAAAGTCATAGCAACATCAATCTTAGAACATAGTGGATACTAGGGATCAAGCCCTAACAAAACTAACTCGATTACATGATGAATCTCATCCAACTCCTCTCCGGCCAGTGAGCCTACGAAGGAATTACTCACTCTCGACGGGGAGCATCATGGAATTAGCGATGGAGAAGGGTTGGTGATGATGAAGAACGAAGATCGCCCTCTCCAGAGCCCCAAACGGACTCTAGATCTAGCCTCC
This sequence comes from Aegilops umbellulata, assembly GCA_032464435.1. NCBI lineage: Eukaryota > Viridiplantae > Streptophyta > Magnoliopsida > Poales > Poaceae > Aegilops > Aegilops umbellulata. The sequence continues at coordinate 362,620,712 of CP136054.1, read as the reverse complement.
CGATGAAGAACAGGAGGTGACGGCGGCTCCGTCTCATGGATCGCGATAATTCTTTATCCCTGATTTTTTCCTGGAAAAATAGGATTTTATAGCGTTGGTTTTAGGGTCTGCGGGGCCACCAGGTGGGGACAACCCACCTAGGCGCGCAAGGAGGGGGCGCGCCCTGGTGGGTTGTGGCCACCCAAGTGCCCCCCTCTAATGGATCTTGGCTCCATAAATTCTTATTTGTTGTATAAAAAATCCTCGCAAAGTTTTGTTCCATTCTGAGAACTTCTATTTCTGTACAAAAACAACACCATGGTAGTTCTGCTGAAAATAGCATCAGTCTGGGGTTAGTTTCATTCAAATCATGCAAATTAGAGTTGAAAACAAGAGGAAAAGCGTTAGGAAAAGTAGATACGTTGGAGACATATCAGTGCCCTCCCGCCCCCGCCGTGCTACCTCTCCTGGAGCCCGACAGGGTCAGGCTGGGCTTCTGCCCAGGCACTCCTTTTGGCCTCTTCACCTCCCACCGTAGTGCCTAGGAGGAGAGGGACAAGAAACGGCATCACGGGTCACTTATGTTATTTTCAATCTTAAATCTGTAGGCACTTGCCAGACTTTAGTTCAAATTATGTAATATCTTGAATCCACGTTTGCGTCCTGTAAGGCCAGTACTTGTTTGATCAGCATATTAATGAAAAGGATAACCCTTGTTGGGGAATCGTGCATGTAATATGTCCATGCAGAGGTGGAATGCCCCTATACTTTTAAGTAAACAAGTTTCCCTCAGCAGGCTATCCTGCCGGTACCCTCTATTTTGTTGCCGTGGAGTCAGGTCCTACCGGGCACAAATCATGAGGAGGGACCAGCCCCCCGCTAATCTTTTTCATCGAAGGCCACTGCGACCATCCTGACCAAAGCAACGTTCGAGTCAAGGGATGGGAGCACCTAAGTTTCAAAAACGGCGAGGTTTTCTTATGCACAAGTCTTTACTTACAGAACACGTATGGATAAGAGAAAGAACTTATCTGTTTGGCTTGCCGGAGATCGCAGTATAGGCTCATCTTTCCATCTCCTCTTGGAGACCAAGTCCTCAATAGGAGTCTGTAGTTTATGCAGATGGAAATGGTACCAGATGTGATCTTATCTACATGAACATGCGATGCTGATGAAATGCTTATGCATGCATGCAACATGTTGGGGCTCCCCCCACCGCTTCATTTATTTCTCTATTGCTCAGGGTCTGCGCCTGGCTTTGTACAAGGGGTTACATGCAACTGAGGCAAGGCCTGTTTAAAAGGGTGGTTGTCGGTCAGGGCCCAACAGCCATGCCTTATGGGTAGAACGTGCGAACATGCTCAATATTCCATGAGTTTTGCAATTGAATGCCATTTCCAGTCTCCAGACGGCCTACGCCAGGTCTGGTGACTCGTTCTACCCGGAAGGGCCTTCCCACTTTGGCGTCAACTTGTTTGCACCCTTGGCAGACTGAATGCGCCTAAGGACAAGGTCACCTTCCTCAAAACACCGGGCATGAACCCTGTGGCTGTGATAGCTATGCAGGGCTTGCTGGTAGCGTGCAGCATGCGTAGCATCCCAGAGACGGTTCTCCTCAAGAAGCACAACATCGTCACACCAGTATTGATCCTGCGCTACTTCATCGTAGGCAAGCACTCGAGGTGACCCGTAAATGAGTTCCATGGGGATAACTGCTTCTGCCCCATAGACTAGGGAGAAGGGAGTCTGCCCAATAGCTCGATTTGGTGTCGTTTTGAGGGACCAAAGAACCAGTGGCAGCTCGTCGATCCATCGGCTGCCGCACTTCTGCAGCTTATCAAATGTTCTCGTCTTGAGTCCTTGTAACACTTCAGCGTTAGCCCTCTCAGCTTGTCCATTGCTTCTGGGATGTGCAACAGAGGAAAATGAGATCTTGCTTCTGAGGGCATGAACATATTGCATGAAGGCGCGGCTCATGAACTGGGTGCCGTTGTTGGTGATGATCCGGGAAGGGACCCGAGGCGGCACACCAATCCTTTCAAGAACTTGATAGCTGACTGAGCAATCACCTTTCTCATGGCTTCTACTTCCAACCACTTTGTAAACTTGTCGATGGCAACGAACAAGAATTCAAAGCTCCCGGCAGCTCGGGGGAAAGGGCCGAGGATATCGAGCCCCCAAACCAAAAACGACCATGACAAAGGGATTGTCTGAAGAGCTTGGGCAGGCAGATGGATGTTCTTGGAATGGAACTGGCGGGCTTCACATTTGGTGACTAGCTCGACCACATCTTGGAGGATTGTGGGCCAATAGGGTTCTTTCTGGAATGTTGTCCCAACCAACGCCCTTGATCCAATGTGGGAGCCGCACATGCCTTTGTATATTTCTGCTAGTAGTTCCTTTTCTTCTTCCCGACAAATGCACTTCAATTTCACACTGTTGGGCCTTCTTATGTATAGTGTGTCATCGACAAACTCATACATACTAGCCCTCCGGGCTACTCTTTCAGCTTCTTCTTGCTCTTTGGGAAGTTCTCCGTTTTGGAGGAAGTGGAATATGTGCCTTGCCCAAGTTGGAGCCTGGGGCTCGGCAACGAGGACTAGCGGCAACTCCTCATTCATGGGGGCATGTTCCTCGACTGCGGAGACTAGTGGCCCGGTAGGGGGTGCAGCCCGGCAATCAAAGGGGAGTTGTTTCCGGCAGGGTCCCTGTCAAGAGCCCCGAGAGGCTCTACCGGGAGAGGCTTACCGGAGTCCAGTTTCCTCCTCTTTCTGGCCATTGTTGCCGGGGATACGGAGGGCTGAGTAAGATGAAGAACAAAAGTTCTAGGTTTTACAGGAAGCTTTTGCGCATCACACTTTGACAGATGATCAGCAATGTTGTTTTCCGCATGGGGTATGTGCTCTGTTTGCAATCCGTCAAAGCACTCCTCCAGTCTTCTCACTTCCTCAATGTATGCCTCCATCAATGGACTTTGGTAATCCTTGTTGACTTGTCTCACCACAAGTTGTGAATCTCCTCGAATGATCAGCTTCTTGATTCCCAATTCAGTGGCAATCTTGAGCCCAGCAAGGAGCCCTTCATACTCTGTTGTATTGTTGGTCGCCTCCTCCCGAGGAAAATGCATCTAGACGATGTACTTCATGTGCTCTCTAGTGGGAGAAATGAGAAGCACGCCAGCCCCTGCACCTTGTAGGGAGAAGGCACCATCGAAATACATGATCCATTCTTGGGGTGCTTCCTTGTCGGGAATAACTGTTTCCAGCACTCCTTCATCAGGGTTTGGCATCCATTCTGCAATAAACTCTGCCAATGCCCTGTTCTGAATCGTTGATGTGCTTTGAAATTTCAGGCCAAAGCTGAATAACTCCAATGCCCACTCCACTATTCTTCCGGTGGCCTCAGGGTTTCGGAGTATCCTTTGCAAAGGAAAGCGGGTGTTCACACACGAACACATTACCGTGTACCACCAACACCGAGGGTGATGCACCGCAGCTCACGTCGAAGGAGGCCCGTCCGGAAGCGCGGTACGCAAGCAATCCGGCGGGTGCTTTTCAGGACCCAAAACCCCATGCCCGGGAGGGACCCCATCTGGACACACAGTGTCTATGGGTTACCCTAGGTCGGTCCGCCCGCCCCTAAGCCTCGAGGATCGGTGCCCTTCAATACGAAGAACAAACGAAGAACGAGAGAGAAAGAACACGAGAGAGATGTAAAACTAGGGTAGAAAGTAGATGGGTTTTCTGATTATGCGTTATTCACTCGGCCATCACCCCTTAGGTATATAAGAGGCGGATGGACTTCCCGTACAACAAAAGGACTCCAAATCACGTCCAAATCACGTCCAAATCTTTCCAAAACCGAACTCGGATTTAGGTAAGTCTGAAACATCAGTTTCGTTTTTAGGCCCCACAGGCCACAAAAAACCTCAGATGAAGATGAGCCCAAAAGGAAATTTGACCGCTTCGACGAGACGAATAACTTTTGTGTTGAACATTTTTCGATTCAAGGCCGTCCTTAGGGACGAATCGCTCACGCAAAACAGGTTGTTACTCGCGCTACCCATCAGACACCATGTCTGGTGGGGCGCGTCACTTTTGCCCCACCCACTCAGGTGGCCGTAACTTTTACATACTTTATCAGATTGATACAATTTTTATATAAGAATCGACCGCTTCGACGAGATGAAGACAATTTATGTAGAATGTTTTCTCATTTGAGGTCGTCTTGGATGCTTAATTGGCCCAACAATACTATGAATACAAATTCTTAATACTTTGAGCATAGTTTTGGCCCATGAGATGAGGTCGGATGGCGATGGCCTAAACTTCAAAGATGTTCATGTCGACAATACTTTACTTTTTGATGTAGATCACTTCTCCATTTGAGGCCATATTAATTAAGTTCTTGACCGTGGCAAAATCTGGTGTCAACACATGCCCCCTTGTTTTTTGGCAAAACTTGGATACCGAAAAATAATTTGCCCTGAGTTTGTTCTAAGGGCGATGTCAACACTCCATCATCCATTTATATGTTCTTAGGGGATAATTATATACCGGCCACGTCTTTGCTTAGGGTGATAGTTATATATTGGCCACTTTGATTAGCAACAAAATACAGCTAATCGAATGTATGGTGATGAGGTAAAACCCTTGCATGTTGTAAGAAGTTATATTGCGTCCATGGATTGAAATAAGTCCATGGAGGGTAACCAGTCATACCTGAGGATGAATTCCATGCCATCGGCATCAATGGTATAGCTGGAGAATGTGGACAATGTGTGCACCGAAGACGTTGAAACTTTCGGCTTGGTCGTTCATAATTTTCACTCTTTTCCTTCTTTACCTTTGTCGCACTTCCTGCAATGGAACCTTGCACATCACTCTTGTTTTGATTACTTCTTTTGGGAACCCATGCCATGTTTCTCTTTTCAAGATCTTGTGCACTAAGTTTTTGTAATTTCTTCTTTTGCCAATACGATAAGCTGAGTGAGCGCCCCGGCTGTGATTTTGTTTGAACTAATGACAATTCTTGTTTTACCTTGTGCACTTTCAACTTCTTTTCTTCAGATTTGGCACTTTGATTCTCGACAATTGATTACTTCATCTCATTGCCTTTGGTAGCCAATGTTAACACTTTAGTTGGCTCTTTATCCTTTAAGATCAAATCTGAATTGGCACTCTTGCGACCATCTTTTTTAACTCGATATACTTGTTTGATCACCTCTTTCTTCTTCCTTGAGCTTCGGACCGATTCTTTCTTATTGAAACAATCTTGATCATATGACTGCTCATTGAATGTTGATCTTCTTGGAGCTGCATAATAATGTTCAGATGGTCTAAAATATGATGGATAATGTGCCATTGTATCATATCTGTCCCATGATGAATATCGATCTACATGACCATAGGGAGGCATCCACGACATTTACATTGGCGACCCAAAATAAGGATATGAACACGTTGCATTAAAATTCTCTCTTTGCCCATACCAATCCTCGGATTTGCACATAGGGGGTGATCTTGATGCTTTTGCATTACTTGGCTGATAAGCACCATTCTCTTCACTTTCCTTTTGATATTTATCTAATAATTGTGCAAAAGTGACCTTGGATTTCTTGTGCTTGTGCTTATTGCGGCCTTTATCTCCTTTGGTTTTGCTTGCATCGATCTTTGGATTGCTTTATTGCCCCCCAGTCCTTGGCGCCTTCATTGTATCTTCAATAGAACTCATGTCTTCAAGAATATTTTCATTGTGCTCTTGAACAACTTCTTTACTTGAAAGCTTGATCCCATCACCTGCAGTTTTTATCATCTCGTCTTTAAAGGAATCGTCTTGAAGCAGACGATTCAAAAACTTTTTTCCATTAGGACCAATCGGAATAGACTGGTCATCCCTTGGTGTTTCAACAAATTTTAATCGTCCTTTATAAATGGCCGATTTAACTATTTGACGAAACATGTTGCAATCCTCAAAATTATGCTTGGACGAATCATGCAACTTGCAATACATTCGTCCTTGGATTGATGGCTTCACATGGTGATCAAGAACTCTAATGTAATTATTTTCAGCAACAAATCAAATATTTGATCACACATGCTTGAATTGAAGGTAAACTTTTTATTCTCTAGCCGATCTTGCTGTGAGAACGACTTTGGGGGTTAAGAAAATGAATGGTTCAGATTTTGCATTACCCCATTCGGCTATGCATTGTGTTTTGCACTCTATCTCCAATGTATTTGGATAAGATATTATATTGGCATCGGATTTCTCAAAAGAATTTGATCTTGGCTTTAAATTTCTGAAACATAAATAGTTAGAATACACATGTCTCAATTGAGACCAAGTGCAAGCCAAGTATGAAACAAGCAAAGCTACCCAATTAGATATGAAATTTTGATAAAGCAATGGGGAAAGCTTTGGTTGCAATAATAGGTAACTATCGGTCTTTATAAATGGCACAATAGGTTGACCGATATGTTCTATAACAGTTTTATTGCTAACAAGTAAATTTCCCTTCTTCATTGGTCTTTCAAAATTACACATGAGAATTTTTCTTATAGAAGCATCAACAATAAAGTTGCGACCAAAACGGAAGATAGGTAAATCACTTTCTAGACATACCTTTTCAAACATGTTGGGAGAGCATGATGGTTACGTTACTTGAACGATATGTTGTTCCTCTTTCGAATAGCTCCCCAACACCTTGTCGTCCGGATTTTTTAAACAGATTCAGCATACGTAATATTTGATTCGGTCTTTTCAATAGCCGAATTAACTTTGTTATTCAAATATGCACCTTTTTGATAATTCTACCCACACCCAATGCTTTCTCTTTTTTACATAATCTACCTTGGATTGCAGCTGAATTAATAGGCTTTCCCTCTTTTATTAATTCATGTGGAACAACATTGCATTCGTCCCAAAAAGACGTAAGATTTTTCTCAATGACCCAATCTGGATAGAATTTCCCCCCGACACTTTTAGACTCTTTCGATAACGAGATGTCACAGAAATTCTGTAATTGTGCAGGGAAAACATTGTATGCTACGATACTAGGTGAAGACACATGTGATCCTATAGAATTTTCACTTATTCGGCTATTACGTGAAGGTGCGAAGCCAAATTATGAATACCTATAGTTGCATATGGTGCCAAAAAATTAGTAGCATGAGGTGTAGCATATGATGGTTGAGGGTAATTGGCCGGATAACTAGTAGTAGCATGGCCAATTCCCCTATCCACCGACATGTTTTGATTAACATATTGCACGCTAGTTGCCGATTAATAAAAAGTTGAAACACTTCGTTGCATACTATTGGAAGTTCCTATGTGAGGTGTTTCAACTTGATTAATGGAACTCATCATGTTGTTCATTGGCATATGGATTTGTGGGGCTGCCGATGCATGGGAGTTGGTATACATATGTTCCGTGTTGCTAAAATTATATGAGGTAGAAGTATGGAGATTTTGTTGCATCGACTCTTGCACATAATTAGATGCATGATTGATAAAGATAGAGCTAGCCGATACATTATGCTCATTAAACAATCTAGCAACAACATATGCATTATTTGCATCTACATAAGTGAATTGGGTATTCATGTTACCTTTGTAGATTACAAATCCTAGATGACGATCTCTTCGTAGCAAGAACGGGGCAGAGACCGTTCAAAGCTTCGTCCCCAGCAGAGTCGCCAAAAAGTGTATTCGCACACGAACACGTCACCATGTACCTCCAACGCCGAGGGTGATGCACCGCAGCTCATGTCGAAGGAGACCCGTCCGGAAGCGCGGTACGCAAGCAATCCGGCGGGTGCTTTTTAGGACCCAAAACTCCAGGCGCTCAGGAGGGACCCCGTCCAGACGCACTGCGGCTATGGGTTGCCCTAGGTCGGTTCTCCCGCCCCTAGAGCCTCGAGGATCGGTGCCCTTCAATACGAAGAACGAACGAAGAACGAGAGAGAAAGAACAAGAGAGATGTAAAACTAGGGTAAAAAGTAGATGGGTTTTGCGATTGTGTGTTGTTCAATCGACCGTCACCCCTTAGGTATATAAAAGGCGGATGGACTTCCCTTACAACAAAACGACTCCAAATCACGTCCAATCACGTCTAAATCTTTCCAAAATTAACCGAAATCGGATTTAGGTAAGTCTGAAACATCAGTTCAGTTTTTAGGTCCCACAGGCCACAAACTACTTCAGATGAAGATGAGCCCAAAAGAAAATTTGACCGCTTCGACGAGACGAACAACTTTCATGTTAAACATTTTTCAATTCAGGGCCATCTTTAAGGCCGAATAGCTCGCATAAAATAGGTTGTTACTCGCGCTACCCATCAGACACCGTGTCTGATGGGGCATGCCACTTTTGCCCCGTGACAGGGCCGCACTCAGGTGGCTGTAACTTTTACATACGGTGTTGGATTGATACGGTTTTTATATCAAAATTGACCGCTTCAACGAGAAGAAAACAATTCATGTAGAATGTTTTCTCATTTGAGGCCGTGTTGGAGGCTTAATTAGCCCAACAATACTCTGAATACAAAATCTTAATACTTTGAGCATAGTTTTGGCCCTTGAGATGAGGTTGGATGGCGATGGCCCAGACTTCAAAGATGTTCATGTCGACAATAGAAAACTTTTTGATGTAGATCACTTCTCCATTTGAGACACATTAATTAAGTTCTTGACCGTGCCAAAATCTGGTGTCAACAGCGGGTGACAACCGTGATCTCATGTGCTTGGAATTAGTGGCGCAGTTTCCTTGAGGCCATGACAAGGACAAAAATCACTTTTTGCACACCAGAGTACCTGGATCTAGCCCCTTGCAATAGGGAGTTGGTACACTGGACGTTGCACTACTTTCTTTCTTGCCGCGTCCTTGGGGTTGTTTCCGTTGTCACACTCTTCTTTGTCATGATCCATATCTGGTCATGCCGGGTTGTTCTCACTCCCCCCTGGAAGGCGCACTAGCTGAGGTTGCTGCTTCCTCCACTTCCCGCTGCGTCACTAGTGCTGCACTAACCACTTGATTAGTTCCCGCCAGATATAGCAGCAATGACTCTTGTGGTTTGGGAGCAACCAAAGTGGGCATAGAGGACAAGTAGGTCTTCAAATCTTGCAGTGTTGTATCTGCTTCCGGGGTCCACTTCATGGGTCCTGCCTTCTTCAAGATCTTGAAGAACGACAAGGCGTGCTCGGCAGACTTGGAGATGAATCTGTTAAGCGCGTCAACGCACCTTGTCAAACGCCTTCACATCCTTAACTGTCTTGGGTGCCTGAATCTGCTCGATAGCCTTGATCTTATCGGAGTTGGCCTCTATCTCATGATGGGACACAAAGAAACCAAGTATCTTGCCGGATGGAACGCCAAACACACACTTCTCCGGGTTCAGCTTCAAGTTGACCTTGCGCAGATTAGCAAACGTCTCTTCTAAATCCTGGATGAGGGTTGATCTGTCCTTGGTCTTGACCACAATATCATCCATATAAGCTTCAATGTTCCTATGCAACTAAGATTCAAAACCAATCTGGACTACTCTTGCAAAAGTGGACCCGGCACTCTTCAACCAGAAAGGCATGCGTACGAAGCAGTAGGTGCCACATGGGGTGATGAATGAGGTCTTCTCTTCATCTTCCTTGGACATAAAAATCTGATGATATCCAGAGTAGGCATCCAGAAAAGAGATCAAATCACATCCTGAAGTGGAATCCACAATCTGATCGATGTGCGGCAAGGGAAATGGGTCCTTCGGGCAGGCCTTGTTAAGATTTGTGAAATATATGCAAAGCATCCATTTTTCATTAGCCTTGCGTACGACCACTGGGTTTGCTAACCACATTGGATGTAGTACTCCTCTGACCAAACCAGTAGCCTCAATTTTCTTGATCTCTTCTGCGATGAATTACCGCCGCTCCAAAGTAGCCACTGAGTGATATGCGGCTCTCTAAGCTTGATTTCCGGGAGCTCCGGAGTGCAAAGGTGGCGTGGAGAGGAGTCCTGCAACGAATGCATCTAAAGAAGACTGTGGAGCTGGAGGAGTTGCCACTGGAGGGGCAACTGAGGCTGTGGCTGCAGGAGCTGAAGTTGTACCCCTAGTGTTTGTCACTGACACTGCTGCAGACCTCTGTCTTTGGGGCACCCTCTGATAAGCATCAGTGGTGGTCTTGTCACTTCTGTCCTCAAGCTCTTCATGTATATATCTTCTCCACTGAAGTCTGAATCTCTGTGACCTTGACATCCAAGTCATGAAGTTTTGTCTCAAAGATCCTCTCAAGGCTCTCTTGATTTCAAGTCGGGGTAGCTAGTCCTTTCTCTATTCTCACAGTGGCCTCAAGCAGATAGCTGAGCTAGTCCTGCTTGGTCTTGAGATTGATTGCAGAAGGATCTGGTATCCTTGAAGCTTTTCCAGCCTCTGTCTTCTCTCTCTTCTCTTGAGCCTCAAAACTTGGATGAGTAGGATCCATCACAACTGTGTTATCCTAAAAATCAGGCCTCAAGGGAAGGTACTCTTTTTTCAACAGATATGTGTCTGTGCCCATCTTGGAGTTTATGAGCGTCTGGATGTGTGGAGCATACCCACATTATCTCTTCTGATCTGCTGCAGTTCTCTTGATGGTCTCAAGAATCAAACTCATCACTTTAAATTTCTGTGGCACATCAAACATCTGAAGCAAGTTGATGGAGTGGCCTCTGATCATCCTGTGATCTCCTGACTTGGGCAACAAGGTGTGCCTCAATATGGTGTTCATGGTGGCCAGTCCAGATAACAGATAGTATACTAAGCCTAGCTTGTGTGTCTCCAAGGCTTTGTTAGGTATCTCCTTGTACATATTTGCCATGGAGTTGTGATCTTTCTTGCGCTTGGCATAGACATCAATATCATCCTCCTGCTCTTCAGGGGCATTGATAAGCTTGGCCCACTCAGCAACTGTAGACTGGTACCTAGTACCCTTAGTCATCCAGACAATCTTTCCATCTGGGTAAAAATGTGCAATGGAGTAGAACTGCATGATCAGCTCATCATTCCATTTGGTCAATTTCTGACCCACAAAAGTGTCAACTCCATTGAGTCTGAAGCTCTCATGCACTTCAGGGAAATGATCTTATTGTTGTCGATGTACTTCTAGTCCACCCATTTCACGTCACACACAATGGGCTTCTTATCCAAGAGGACTGTCTCATAGAAGTCCTGCTATTCCTTAGTGTGAAATCTGTAATCCATAGCAGTCCTTCTTCTCACAGCATAGGGGTCTGACTGTCTCCACAATCTAATTCATGTATCTTTCCTTTCTTTCAAGTTCTCAACTACTGGATGACTATCGTCATGATCAGTAATCTTTGGCTTCAATTTCCTAAGCACTTGGGCTTCTTCTTATTCCACTTCAGGCATTGGGGCCTTATTCTTCTCAGCAGCTGGTATGTTCCTAGTGCTTCTCTTTGGTGCAGACTTAGAAGCTTGATCGGTGGCCTTGGGGGTAGTCTTGGGCTTTGATGGAGCAGCCCCAGACTTGATGGCATCCCCCATCAACTTCTGAGTCTTTGGTGCTGGTGCAGCATCTTCCTCATCTTCCTCTTCCTCATCCTCAGCTGGGTCTCTCATCATAGAGGATTTGCCAATTACTCTGGCCATGGTATTCTTGACCCTTTCCTTTCTCTTCTTGCCCTCACTAGCCTCCTTTGGTTCAAGAGTGAACTCAATGGTTTCCTATGTTGAGGCTCTGGCTTTGGACATGGGAACTCTCTTGGCAGGAGCCTTCTTGTGCAAACCAGGTTTGGTTGCAGCAGCAGCATACTCCTTTTTCATCACCTTCTTGGAGCTGACCTCCTCCTCAACAGCAACATAGTCCTCATCTTCATATTCTGAGTTTCTCTTCTTCCTTGTCCTGGTTGTAGCTTTTGGCAAGTTGCTTAGGGTGCTTCTGCTACCCTCATCATAGCTGCCAGAGGGACTAGTGCCCTCACTCAAGTTAACATGTTCCTCGGACTTGTTCTGGCTGTCACTTTGGTCTGACTTGGCTGAAACTGCAAACTGACCTGACCGCTGACCCTATGAATAGATATAGTTGAGATAGAGTGGATGAGCATCACAAAGTGCAGAGATTTTGCAAAACAATTGAGTCAAAAATTTAGTTTTAGTTTTCTACAGAACGCATTTCGGAGCTACCGATTTGTTAAACTCGGTGACACCGAAGCAATATTAGAGTCTAAACTAGTGGAATCGGTCAGACCGAGACACAGTTTACTGACTCCGAGATTGGTAGGGTTTCACTAAGAGTCGAACTCGGTCACACCGATTCGTAAGTTTCGGTCAGACCGAAAATCACAAGTGCAATGGCCTAGGCCAAATCGGTGAGACCGATTTCTACAACTTGGTCCGTCCGAGATGAGTTCGGCGGAAACCTAACCCTAAATTTTTGAATCAAAACTAATCTAAAGGAAGTTTTTGCTGGATAGAACAATCTCATACGTGGTAAGAATCATGGCATTGACCTAAGTGCATGAATCAGAGGTTAAGATTGCACATAGGGGTCGAGTTCATACCCTAACTCGGCGGTGAACTCGCTACGGCGACAACGACGGTGAAGATTCCCATTGACGGCGGCGGAGACCAGCGGCAGGGGGTCGCTGGCGATGAGAAGACGATCCGGAGACCTCGAGTCGGCAGAGCTGGATATGCGCGGGCGAAGAGTTTCAGAGAAATTTCAAAATTTTGACCCGTGGGTATATATATCTAGACCCTGTCGATGTGACCGAGTGGAACGACTCGGTGGCACCGAGATGCAGAATCGCAAGTGGTTACTGCAACTCGGTGTGACCGAATTGGTCAAATTGGTTGCACCGAGATTGAAACCTAGATCAACTCAATGAACTCGGTTTGGACGAAAGGAATGAATCAGTCAGACCGAAATACATAGAAAGGTTTTGGAAGTTTAAGTCTGTGACGAATCGGTGGCTCCGGGTGCTCCTCACCCAGAGGGTTCGAATCTGACTTGATCAAACTTTGTGATGTAACATGAATAGAGTTTGAGACGAGAAAAGCATAGATAGCTAGAGGGAGTTCTTAGGCATTCTTGTCCATCCATTTGGCAAAAGAAAAGACCAAAAAATCAAAGCAACAAATGTATGTCCTCGAATGAGAAAAATATGCACTCAACATGCTCACACAATAAGTTGGCAAATGAAATATGTGGCAAAGCATTCACAAATACTCTAGCATCTAACAAGCAATTGGCGATGACTAAGTCATCTATATATGAATATATTGACTGAGGAGTCAAATGAGAACATTTGATTGTAGGTCATACTCATCGTTTAAGCACAAGTGGGGTTACCACTTTTACATAAAGCATTGTTGTGTTCACACCATTAGAGTTTATTTAGCTCAATTCTTAGAGTAAAGCTCCCCATAGATGTGATATCCCCCCTAAGAGGGATGAACTAACCTTGGGTTATGTCGATGATGACTTCATGTAGATGTTGAAGATGTGGATGCTCAATGTTGATGTAGATCATTTGGAGCAATCCATTGGAGTGAGTTGCACTTTCAATACCTACATGGGTTAGTCCCACAAGGAACAAACAAGGATATCCATAGACATAGACTGAAGTACACACAAGATGATGTCCATGAAAGCATTAGGTTACCTTGTCCCTTGACTTACCAACAAGAAGGTTTGTGACTCCTTGAACTACTGCAAGATGTGAAAGTTGTTTGCACTTGTCCTTGCCAAAAATGAATATGAGTGAAGTGTGTTGGCGGAGACACCCTCAAGAACTCTCTAGTTCTTCTTCTTCGGGATCCACATCATCTTGATGGGAATCCTTGGAGTTGTAGTCGTACTTGATGAAGTAGAACTTGATGTAGTCTTGGGATCACCCACTTGACCAAGGCCTTAGGAGCTTCTTCAAATGCATCAATCTCCTCTTGAAGCTTGTCCTTGCCTTTTAGCTTGTGGTCTTGTGGTGGAAGATCATCTTGAGCTTGTGTCCCTTTGAAGGAAGCAGGATCATACTTCTATTGTTGAGAAACAAACTTCGTCTTGGGGTATTGATCTTATTCCCACTCAACTACATTGGTATTGAACTTGTGTTCAAAACCAACACCTTGATTCTTCCGGTGCCTTCCTTGCTTGCGTACAATTTCCTCAAATTGCTTACTTCCAGCAAGGCTCTTGTAAACACCTTTCTCTATAATTCCCTTCAATAAACTATTTTCTTGCTCAAGTGTAACTTGGCTAAGAGAATCGTTAATGGAATCAAGAGAACTACTAGAAGCAACAATATTGGATTTAGCATGATTATTGTTACTACTAGAAGAAGAATCTTTCTTACTCTTGTTGCTAGATTTTACTTGTGGCATGTAAGAAGACAAGAGTAAACGCTTGGCAATGTAAGAAGAACTTTTCTTACGAAGATCATCATTGATTTCTTTTAAGAACCCATGTTGTTGCTCTAGCTTGAGCATTTCAAAGCATAGCTTCTCATGAGTCTTTAAAAGCTCTCGATGATCTTCTAAGGTAGTTTCATGAGCTAACTTAAGAGTGTTGAGTTCTTTAGTTAGACGCTCAATCTCCTTCTTGTCATCATCATTCGTTTTATCTTGATTAGCATGATTAATAGCAAGTTCATCATAGTTTTCATTACTAGAGTTGTCAACAAGTAAATCCTCATCACCTAACAAGTCATCTTCATCACTATTGAAATCAACATACTCGGGGTGTGATACCTTTGGGCCTTTAGCCATGAAGCATCTTCCAATTCCTTCATTTGGTGAGTCAAATATGTCATAGGAGTTGGTTGATACAAGTGATAGATTGGCAACACCTTCATCTTGAGTATATTCGGAGTCAGAGTGATAACTTCTCTCGGAGTGGTGGTCGGAGTCGGAACCGTATACCCATTCACCAACATGAGCTTGATGTCTTCGTTTTTATAGCTCCTTGATGACTTGTCCTTTCTTTCCGAATCCTTTATTCTATGAGAGGTTCTTCGTTCATAACGGTCATCTCTACTCCTTCTCTCCCTTGGAGGCGATTCTTCTCTTTTGCTTCTCCTTTTAGGTGAGTCTTGTCTTCTTTTGTAGGGAGTCGTACACTCATTGGTGTAGTGTCTGGGTCTTCCACAATTGTAGCAATTACGCTCACGACTAGAAGATCTTTTGTCATTGTAGGATCTTGACTTGGAACTTCTTTCTTTGCTTCTACTCTTGTAGAACTTGTTGAAGTTCTTCACCATTAAGCTCAATTCTTCTTTGAAAGCTTGTTTCTCACTTGATGATGTAGGAGCATCACATGAGGCTTTGTAAGCACCACTAGACTTGTTGTGAAGCTCTTCTTTATCCTTGGGTGACATCTCATGAGCAATAATTCTACCAATGACTTCCGTTGGCTTGAGATCTTTGTAATTGGGCATCATTTGGATCAATGTGCACACGGTGTCATATTTTCCATCTAAGGCTCTTAGGATCTTCTTGATGATAAATCTATCGATCATCTCTTCACTTCTTAAGTCGGCAATCTCATTTGTGATGAGAGCAAGCCTAGAGTACATTTCAGCGACACCGCACCATCCTTCATTTTGAACTTGTCAAGTTGACTTTGAAGCACATCCAATTTGGATTCCTTGACGGAGTCGTTACCTTCGTGCATATCAATAAAAGTATCCCCAATTTCCTTTGCATTCTCAAGACGGCTGATTTTGTTGAATTTTTCGAGGCATAATCCGTTGAAGAGGATATCGCAAGCTTGAGCATTGTATTGCAACATCTTCAATTCTTCAGCGGTTGCTTCACAATTTTGTTCCCTTCCATCGAAGAATTCACCTTGCAAGCCAATGCACATAATAGCCCAAACGGTAGGGTTATGTCCAAGAATATGCATTTTCATCTTATGCTTCCAACTAGCAAAATTAGTACCATCAAAGTAAGGATCTCTACGGTGGTAATTTCCCTCGCTAGACGCCATACTCTCCTAGGTTGTGAAACCAAGGCTATGATCACCAAAGTAATGGAAATCAAGGCAAATGGAGACCAAAGCTCTGATACCACTTGTAGGATCGAAAGTATGTCTAGAGGGGGGTAATTAGACTACTTGACCAAATAAAAATCTAGCCTTTTCCCAATTTTAAGTCTTGGAAGATTTTACCTCTTAACACAAGTCAAGAAATCAACCTACACATGCAATTCTAAGAGTATAGCAGTGGAATGTAAATCATTGCATATGAAGGTAAAGGGGAGGAGTTTGGAGGGAGGAAACGCAATGTAGACACGGAGATTTTTGGCGTGGTTCCGATAGGTGGTGCTATCGTACATCCACGTTGATGGAGGCTTCAACCCACGAAGGGTAACAGTTGCTCGAGTCCACGAAGGGCTCCACCCACGAAGTTTCCATGAAGAAGCAACCTTGTCTATCCCACCATAGCCATCGCCCACGAAGGACTTGCCTCACTTGGGTAGATCTTCACGAAGTAGGCGATCTCCTTGCCTTTACAAACTCCTTGGTTCAACTCCACAACCTTGACGGAGGCTCCCAAGTGACACCTAACCAATCTAGGAGACACCACTCTCCAGAAGGTAATAGATGGTGTGTTGATGATAAACTCCTTGCTCTTGTGCTTCAAATTATAGTCTCCCTAACACTCAACTCTCTCACACAGATTTGGATATGGTGGAAACATGATTTGAGTGTAAAGCAACTTAGGAAGGCTAGAGATCAAGATTCTTGTGGTCGGATTGGAATGTCTTGGTCTCAACACATGAGTAGGTGGTTCTCTCTCAGAAATGAATGCTGGAAGTGTAGGCACGTTCGGATGGCTCTCTCCTCAAATGGAGACTGGGTGGAGGGGTATATATAGCCTCCACACAAAATATAACTGTTACACACAATTTACCAAACTTGGTGGGACCGAATAGTGAAACTCCGTCAGACCGATATGGTTCAAAATGTGAACGTTAGGCTTTTCGATGGGACCGACATGATCAACTCGGTGGGACCAATGTGCTAGGGTTAGAGCAAAACTTCATCTCGGTAGACCGATCACTCAAGGAAATATGCCCTAGAGGCAATAATAAAGTTGTTGTCTATATTTCCTTATATCATGATAAATGTTTACTATTCATGCTAGAATTGTATTAATCGAAAACTTAGTACATGTGTGAATACATAGACAAACAGAGTGTCACTAGTATGCCTCTACTTGACTAGCTCGTTAATCAAAGATGGTTAAGTTTCCTAGCCATAGACAAAGAGTTGTCATTTGATAAATAGGATCACATCATTAGAATCATGTGATTGACTTGACCCATCCGTTAGCTTATCACGATGATCGTTTAGTTTGTTGCTAGTGCTTTCTTCATAACTTATACATGTTCCTATGACTGTGAGATTATGCAACTCCCGAATACTGGAGGAATACTTAGTGTGCTACCAAACGTCACAACGTAACTGGGTGATTACAAAGATGCTCTATAGGTGTCTCCGATGGTGTTTGATGAGTTGGCATAGATCAAGATTAGGATTTGTCACTCTGAGTATCGGAGAGGTATCTCTAGGCCCTCTCGGTAATGCACATCACTATAAGCCTTGAAAGCATTGTGACTAATGAGTTAGTTGCGGGATGATGCATTACGAAACAAGTAAAGAGACTTGTCGGTAACGAGATTGAACTAGGTATTAAGATACCGACAATCGAATCTCGGGCAAGTAACATACCGATGACAAAGGGAACAACGTATGCTGTTATGCGGTTTGACCGATAAAGATCTTCGTAGAATATGTAGGAACCAATATGAGCATCCAGGTACCGCTATTGGTTATTGACCGGAGATGAGTCTCGTTCATGTCTACATAGTTCTCGAACCCGTAGGGTCCGCACGCTTAACGTTCGGTGACGATCGGTATTATGAGTTTATGTGTTTTGATGAACCGAAGGTTGTTCGGAGTCCCGGATGTGATCACGGGCATGACGAGGAGTCTCGAAATGGTTGAGACATAAAGATCGATATATTGGAGGCCTATGTTTGGACATCGGAATGGTTCCGGGTGATTTCGGGCATTTACCGGAGTACCGGGGGTTTACCGGAACCCCCCGGGGAGTACATGGGCCTTAATGGGCCTTAGTGGGAGAGAGGAGGAGGAGGCCTAGGAGGGGGCGTGCCTCCCTGAAGCCTAATCCGAATTGGGAAGGGGGTCGCCCCCCTTTCCTTCCTCCCTCTCTCCTCCTTCCTTCCTCTCCTACTCCTACTTGGAAGGGGGAATCCTACTCTCGGTGGGAGTAGGACTCCCCTAGGGTGCGCCATAGAGAGGGCCGGCCCTCCCACTCCTCCACTCCTTTATATACGGGGGAGGGGGCACCCCATAGACACACAAGTTGATCATTGTCTTAGCCATGTGCGGTGCCCCCTCCACCATAATCCACCTTGGTCATATCGTCGTAGTCCTTAGGTGAAGCCCTGCGCCGGTAGCTTCATCATCACCGTCATCATGCCGTCATGCTGACAAAGCTCTCCCTCGACACTCAGCTAGATCGAGAGTTCATGGGACGTCACCGAGCTGAACGTGTGCAGATCGCGGAGGTGTCGTACTTTCGGTACTAGGATCGGTCAGATCGTGAAGACGTACGACTACATCAACCGTGTTGTCATAACGCTTCCACTTACGGTCTACGAGGGTACATGGACTACACACTCCCCTCTCATTGCTATGCATCACCATGACAGATCTTGTGTGTGCGTAGGAATCTTTTGAAATTACTGTGTTCCCCAACAGTGGCATCCGAGCCAGGTCTATGCGTAGATGTTATATGCACGAGTAGAACACAAAGAGTTGTGGACGATAATAGTCATACTGCTTACCAGCATGTCATACTTTGATTCGGCAGTATTGTTGGATGAAGCGGCTCAGACCGACATTACGCGTATGCTTACGCGAGACTGGTTCTACCAACGTGCTTCGCGCACAGGTGGCTAGTGGGTGTCAGTTTCTCCAACTTTAGTTGAATCGAGTGTGACTACGCCTGGCCCTTGTTGAAGGTTAAAACAGCACACTTGATGAAAAACCGTTGTGGTTTTTGATGCGTAGGTAAGAACGGTTCTTGCTCAGCCTGTAGCAGCCACGTAAAACTTGCAACAACAAAGTAGAGGACGTCTAACTTGTTTTTGCAGGGCATGTTGTGATGTGATATGGTCAAGACATGATGCTAAATTTTATTGTATGAGATGATCATGTTTTGTTACAGAGTTATCGGCAACTGGCAAGAGCCATATGGTTGTCGCTTTATTGTATGAAATGCAATCGCCATGTAATTGCTTTACTTTATCACTAAGAGGTAGCGATATTCGTAGTAGCAATAGTTGGTGAGACGACAACGATGCTTCGATGGAGATCAAGGTGTCAAGCCGGCGACGATGGTGATCATGACGGTGCTTTGGAGATGGAGATCAAAGGCACAAGATGATGATGGCCATATCATATCACTTATGTTAATTGCATGTGATTTTTATCCTTTATGCATCTTATTTTGCTTAGTTCGGCGGTGGCATTATAAGATGATCCCTCACTAAATTTCAAGGTATAAGTGTTCTCCCTGAGTATGCACGGTTGCTACAGTTCGTCGTGCCGAGACACCATGTGATGATCGGGTGTGATAAGCTCTACGTTCACATACAGCGGGTGCAAGCCAGTTTTGCACATGCAGAATACTCGGGTTAAACTTGACGAGCCTAGCATATGCAGATATGGCCTCGGAACACTGAGACCGAAAGGTCGAGTGTGAATCATATAGTAGATATGATCAACATAGTGATGTTCACCATTGAAAACTACTCCATCTCAAGTGATGATCGGACATGGTTTAGTTGATATGGATCACGTGATCACTTAGATGATTAGAGGGATGTCTATCTAAGTGGGAGTTCTTAAGTAATTAATTGAACTTTAATTTATCATGAACTTAGTACCTGATAGTGTTTTTCATGTCTATCTTGTTGTAGATAGATGGCCCGTGTTCTTGTTCCATTGAATTTTAATGTGTTCCTAGAGAAAGCTAAGTTGAAAGATGATAGTAGAAACTACACGGATTGGGTCCGTAACTTGAGGATTATCCTCATTGTTGTACAGAAGAATTACGTCCTGGAAGCACCGTTAGGTGTACCACCCGCGCCGGCAACTGCAGACATTGTGAATGCCTGGTAGTCGCGTGTTGATGACTACTCGATAGTTCAGTGTGCCATGTTTTACGACTTAGAACCGGGACTTCAATGACGTTTTGAACGTCATGGAGCATATGAGATGTTCCAGGAGTTGAAGTTAATATTTCAAGCAAATGCCCGGATTGAGAGATATGAAGTTTCCAGTAAGTTCTACAGCTGCAAGATGGAGGAGAATAGTTCTGTCAGTGAACATATACTCAGAATGTCTGGGTACCACAACCACTTGACTCCTGGGAGTTAATCTTCCTGATGATAGTGTCATTGACAGAGTTCTTCAATCACTGCCACCAAGCTACAAGATCTTCGTGATGAACTATAATATGCAAGGGATGGATAAGACAATTCCCGAGATCTTCGCAATGCTAAAGGCTGCGGAGGTAGAAATCAAGAAGGAGCATCAAGTGTTGATGGTCAACAAGACCATCAGTTTCAAGAAAAAGGGTAAAGGGAAGAAGGGGAACTTCAAGAAGAACAACAAGCAAGTTGCTACTCAAGTGAAGAAGCCCAAGTCTGGACCTAAGCCTGAGTGCTTCTACTGCAGAGGAACTGGTCACTGGAAGCGGAACTTCCCCAAGTATTTGGCGGATAAGAAGGATGGCAAAGTGAAAGGTATATTTGATATACATGTTATTGATGTGTACCTTACTAATGCTCGCAGTAGCGCCTGGATATTTGATATTGGTTCTGTTGCTAATATTTGCAACTCGAAACAGGGGCTATGGATTAAGCGAAGATTGGCTAAGGACAAGGTGACGATGCGCGTGGGAAATGGTTCCAAAGTCGACGTGATCGCCGTCGGCACGCTACCTCTACATCTACTATCGGGATTAGTTTTAGACCTAAATAATTGTTATTTGGTGCCAGCGTTGAGCATGAACATTATATCTGGATCTTGTTTGATGCGAGACGGTTATTCATTTAAACCAGAGAATAATGGTTGTTTTATTTATATGAGTAATATCTTTTATGGTCATGCACCCTTGATGAGTGGTCTATTTTTACTAAATCTTGATGGTAGTGATACACATGTTCATAGTATTGAAGCCAAAAGATATAAGTTTAATAATGATAGTGCAACTTATTTGTGGCACTGCCGTTTAGGTCATATTGGTGTAAAGAGCATGAAGGAACTCCATGCTGATGGGCTTTTGGAATCACTTGATTATGAATCACTTGATGCTTGCGAACCATGCCTCATGGGCAAGATGACTAAGACTCCGTTCTCCAGAACAATGGAGCGAGCAACAGACTTGTTGGAAATAATACATATTGATGTATGCGGTCCGATGCGTGTTGATGCTCGCAGCGGGTATCGTTATTTTCTTACCTTCACACATGATTTGAGCAGATATGGGTATATCTACTTGATGAAACATAAGTCTGAAACATTTGAAAAGTTCAAAGAATTTCAGAGTGAAGTGGAAAATCATCGTAATAAGAAAATAAAGTTTCTACGATCTGATCGTGGAGGAGGATATTTGAGTTACGAGTTTGGTCTTCATTTGAAACAATGCAGAATAGTTTCGCAACTCACGCCACCTGGAACACCACAGCGTAATGGTGTGTCCGAACGTTGTAATCATACTTTACTAGATATGGTGTGATATATGATGTCTCTCACTGATTTACCGCTATCGTTTTGGGGTTATGCTTTAGAGACGGCTGCATTCACGTTAAATAGGGCACCATCTAAATCCATTGAGACGACACCTTATGAACTGTGGTTTGGCAAGAAACCCAAGTTGTCGTTTCTTAAAGTTTGGGGTTGCGGTGCTTATGTGAAAAAGCTTCAACTTGATAAGCTCGAACCCAAATCGGAGAAATGTATTTTCATAGGATACCCAAAGGAGACTGTTGGGTACACCTTCTATCACAGATCCGAAGACAAGATATTCATTGCTAAAAATGGATCCTTTCTAGAGAAGGAGTTTCTCTCGAAAGAAGTGAATGGGAGGAAAGTAGAACTTGATGAGGTAATAGTACCTGCTCCCTTATTGGAAAGTAGTTCATCACAGAAATCAGTTCTAGTGATTCCTACACCAGTAAGTGAGGAAGCTAATGATGATGATCATGAAACTTCTAATCAAGTTACTACCGAACCTCGTAGGTCAACCAGAGTAAGATCCGCACCAGAGTGGTACGGTAATCCTGTTCTGGAACTCATGTTAGTTGACCATGACGAACCTACGAACTATGAGGAAGCGATGATGAGCCCAGATTCCGCAAAATGGCTTGAGGCCATGAAATATGAGATGGGATCCATGTATGAGAACAAAGTATGGACTTTGGTTGACTTGCCCGATGATCGGCAAGCCATAGAAAATAAATGGATCTTCAAGAAGAAGACTGACGCTGGCGGTAATGTTACTCTCTACAAAGCTCGACTTGTTGCGAAAGGTTTTCGGCAAGTTCAAGGAGTTGACTACGATGAGACCTTCTCACCCATAGCGATGCTTAAGCCCGTCTGAATGATGTTAGCAATTGCCGCATTTTATGATTATGAAATTCGGCAAATGGATGTCAAAACTGCATTCCTTAATGGATATCTTAAAGAAGAATTGTATATGATGCAACCAGAAGGTTTTGTCGATCCAAAAGGTGCTGACAAAATGTGCAAGCTCCAGAGATCCATTTATGGACTAGTGAAAGCCTCTCGGAGTTGGAATATACTCTTTGATAGTGTGATCAAAGCATATGGATTTATACAGACTTTTGGAGAAGCCTGTATTTACAAGAAAGTGAGTGGGATCTCTGTAGCATTTTTGATATTATATGTGGATGACATATTGTTGATCGTAAATGATACTGAATTTCTGAATAGCATAAAAGGATGCTTGAATAAGAATTTTTCAATGAAAGACCTCGGTGAAGCTGCTTATATATTGGGCATCAAGATCTATAGAGATAGATCAAGACGCTTAATTGGACTTTCACAAAGCACATACCTTGACAAAGTTTTGAAGAAGTTCAAAATGGATCAAGCAAAGAAAGGGTCCTTGCATGTGTTACAAGGTGTGAAGTTGAGTCAGACTCAATGCCCGACCACTGCAGAAGATAGAGAGAAAATGAAAGTCATTCCCTATGCTCCAGCCATAGGTTCTATCATGAATGCAATGTTGTGTACCAGACCTAATGTGTGCCTTGCTATTAGTTTAGCAGGAAGGTACCAAAGTAATCCAGGAGTGGATCACTAGACAGCGGTCAAGAATATCCTAAAATACCTTAAAAGGACTAAGGATATGTTTCTCGTTTATGGAGGTGACAAAGAGCTCGCCGTAAATGGTTACATTGATGCAAGCTTTGATACTGATCCGGATGACTCTAAGTCACAAACCGGATACGTATTTTTATTGAATGGTGGAGCTGTCAGTTGGTGTAGTTCCAAGCAGAGCGTCATGGCGGGATCTACGTGTGAAGTGGAGTACATAGCTGCTTCGAAAGCAGCAATTGAAGGAGTCTGGATGAAGGAGTTCATATCTGATCTAGGTGCCATACTTAGTGCACCGGGTCCAATGAAAATATTTTGTGACAATACTGGTGCAATTGCCTTGGCAAAGGAATCCAGATTTCACAAGAGAACCAAGCACATCAAGAGACGCTTCAATTCCATCCGCAATCAAGTCAAGGAGGGAGACATAGAGATTTGCAAGATACATACGGATCTGAAAGTTGCAGACCCGTTGACTAAGCCTCTCTCACGAGCAAAACATAATCAACACCAAGACTCCATGGATGTTAGAATCATTACAATGTAATATAGATTATTGACTCTAGTGCAAGTGGGAGACTGAAGGAAATATGCCCTAGAGGAAATAATAAAGTTGTTATTTATATTTCCTTATATCATGATAAATGTTTATTATTCATGCTAGAATTGTATTATTCGGAAACTTAGTACATGTGTGAATACATAGACAAACAGAGTGTCACTAGTATGCCTCTACTTGACTAGATCGTTAATCAAAGATGGTTAAGTTTCCTAGCCATGGACAAAGAGTTCTCATTTTATAAAATGTGATTGACTTGACCCATCCGTTAGCTTAGCACGATGATCGTTTAGTTTGTTACTATTGCTTTCTTTATAACTTATACATGTCCTATGACTATGAGATTATGTAACTCCCGAATACCGGAGGAACACTTAGTGTGCTACCAAACGTCACAACGTAACTGGGTGATTATAAAGATGCTCTACAGGTATCTCTGGGCCCTCTCGGTAATGCACATCACTATAAGCCTTGCAAGCATTGTGACTAATGAGTTAGTTGCGGGATGATGCATTACGGAACGAGTAAAGAGACTTGCCGGTAACGAGATTGAACTAGGTATTAAGATACCGACGATCGAATCTCGGGCAAGTAACATACCGATGACAAAGGGAACAACGTATGCTGTTATGCGGTTTGACCGATAAAGATCTTCGTAGAATATGTAGGAACCAATATGAGCATCCATGTTCCGCTATTGGTTATTGACCGGAGATGAGTCTCGGTCATGTCTACATAGTTCTCGAACCCGTAGGATCCGCACGCTTAACGTTCGGTGACGATCGGTATTATGAGTTTATGTGTTTTCATGAACCGAAGGTTGTTCGGAGTCCCGGATGTGATCACGGGCATGACGACGAGTCTCGAAATGGTCGAGACATAAAGATCGATATATTGGAAGCCTATGTTTGGACATAGGAATGGTTTCCGGTGAGTTCGGGCATTTAGCGGAGTACCAGGGGTTTACCGGAACCCCCCCCCCCTCCCGGAGTACATGGGCCTTAGTGGGAGAGAGGAGGAGGCGGCCTAGGAGGGCACCCCAAGCCCAATCCGAATTGGGAAGGGGGTCGGTGTCGGTGTCAAAACCGGCGGATCTCGGGTAGGGGGTCCCGAACTGTGCGTCTAAGGTCGATGGTAACAGGGGACAGGGGACACGATGTTTACCCAGGTTCGGGCCCTCTCTATGGAGGTAATACCCTACTTCCTGCTTGATTGATCTTGATGAATATGAGTGTTACAAGAGTTGATCTACCACGAGATCGTAATGGCTAAACCCTAGAAGCCTAGCCTATATGACTATGGTTATGAGTATATCCTTTCCGGACTACGCCCTCCGGTTTATATAGACACCGGAGGGATCTAGGGTTACATAGAGTCGGTTACATAAGAAGGAATCTTCATAGTTGATCGCCAAGCTTGCCTTCCACGCCAAGAACAGTCCAATCTGGACACGGGTAGAGTCTCCGGTCTTCATGTCTTCATAACCCACCAGTCCGGCCCATGGATAACAGGCCGGACGCCCGAGGACCCCTTAGTCCAAGACTCCCTCAGTAGCCCCTGAACCTGGCTTCAATGACGAGGAGTCCAGCACGCAGATTGTCTTCAGCATTGCAAGGCGGGTTCCCTTTTCCCGAACTCCAAGATAGTCTTCAGATGTAATAATTTTATCCGGACATGTATACACAACTGCAGAGGATATATAATATTTCACGAGTCCAATCCGCTGACAACTTTTTGGTAACATGACATCATGCCTGCTCGGCCATTATTTTCGAACCGTTAGCTAGCCCGCCGTCCCACGTGTCGAGACATGGTTTTATTGGCATGTCTTATCGCAGTGGAGATCGCGTCTGTGGGTGGAAACGACACCTATGGGATCACAAGAATCCCTACTACGGTTAGCGGGGTGCGGGGTTGAGAGAAGAGCGGATCAAACAGATAGCACGCGGTTCGTTTATCCAGGTTCGGGCCGTGAGGATGCGTAAAACCCTACTCCTGCTTTGGTGGATGTATATTTGTGTTCTTGAACTAGCTATGGGGCATGAGGAGCTCCAAAAAGCCGAATCCCCCTCCTGGTCGCCTTGGGCCTCCTTTTACAGGAAAAAGGGGTTGCCACAGTGGCACACAGGAGGTGGAAAGGGCACAGTGCTGCGAGGTTATCCTTCGCATTACATGACAAGGCGCATTTAATTCGTCTGCTTAGGTGTCCTCTTGCTTTATCGGGGACGGGGGCGAAGTCCGTCCCGTCCGTCGCTGCTCCTCCTCGTGTTGACACGCGCCCTGGCCAGCGGTGTGTGCGATGCCATGTACGCAGGCAGGCAGCAGTGGTGGCGCGGTGGTGGGGTCTTCACGAAGATCTGCATGCTGCCACGCAGGTGCCTGCCCAGTTGGTTGGGTCGGCAGTGTTGGGTAACGTTGCAGAAAATTAAATTTTTTCCTACGGTTTCACCAAGATCCATCTATGAGTTCATCTAGCAACGAGTATTCAGATTAGATAGCATCTACATACCACTTTGTAGATCGCAACGGAAGCGTTCGAGTGAACGTGGATGAGGTAGTCGTACTTGCCGTGATCCAATTCACCGGTGATCTAGTATCGAACGGACGGCACCTCCGCGTTCAACACACATACGGGACGGGAGACGTCTCCTCCTTCTTGATCCAGCAAGGGGGAAGGAGAGGTTGAGGAAGATCCAACACGACGGTGTGGTGGTGGATGCAGCAGAACTCCGGCAGGGCTTCGCTAAGCAACTACGGGAGGAGGAGGAGGTGTTGCAGGGAGGAGGGGGCGCCAGGGCAATAGGGTGCGCTGCCCCCTCCCCTGCCCCCCTTTATATAGATGCATTAGAGGGGGGAGGGCGCAGCCTTGCCCCTTCCTCCAAGGAAGGGGTGCGGCCAAGAGGGGGGGAGGAGTCCATCCTCCCCAAGGCACCTCGGAGGTGCCTTCCCCCCTTTGGACTCTCCCTCCTCCAAGTTTCCTTGGCGCATGGGCCCTTGGGGCTGGTTCCCCTTGGCCCAAGCAGGCCAAGGCGCACCCCCTAGGGCCCATGTGGCCCACCAAGGCAGGTGGCCCCACCTGGTGGACCCCGGGACCCCTCCGGTGGTCCCGGTACAATACCGATAACACCGAAACTTGTCCCGATGGCCAAAATAGCACTTCCTATATATAATTCTTTACCTCCGGACCATTCCGGAACTCCTCGTGACGTCCGGGAACTCATCCGGGACTCCGAACAACATTCGGGTTACTGCACATACATATCTTCACAACCCTAGCGTCACCGAACCTTAAGTGTGTAGACCCTACGGGTTCGGGAGACATGCAGACATGACCGAGACGGCTCTCGGGCAATAACCAACAGCGGGATCTGGATACCCATGTTGGCTCCCACATGCTCCATGATGATCTCATCGGATGAACCACGATGTCAAGTATTCAATTAATCTCGTATACGATTCCCTTTGTCAATCGGTATTTTACTTGCCCGAGATTCGATCGTCGGTATCCCAATACCTCGTTCAATCTCGTTATCGGCAAGTCACTTTTCTCATTACCGTAATGCATGATCCCGTGATCAAACACTTTGATCACCTTGAGCTCATTGTGATGATGCATTACCGAGAGGGCCCGGTGATACCTCTCCGTCAAGCGGAGTGACAAATCCCAGTCTCGATCCATGTCAACCCAACAGACACTTTCAGAGATACCCGTAGTATACCTTTATAGTCACCCAGTTACGTTGTGACGTTTGGCACACCCAAAGCACTCCTACGGTATCCGGGAGTTACACGATCTCATGGTGTAAGGAAAGGATACTTGACATTGGATAACTCTAGCAAATGAACTATGCGATCTTATGCTATGTTTAGGATTGGGTCTTGTCCATCACATCGTTCTCCTAATGATGTGATCCCGTTATCGATGACATCCAATGTCCATAGTCAGGAAACCATGACTATCTGTCGATCAACGAGCTAGTCAACTAGAGGCTCACTAGGGACATGTTGTTGTCTGTTATTCACACATGTATTACGATTTCCGGTTAACACAATTATAGCACGAATAAAGACAATTATCATGAATAAGGAAATATAATAATAATGCTTTTATTATTGCCTCTAGGGCATATTTCCAACAGTCTCCCACTTGCACTAGAGTCAATAATCTAGTTACATTGTGATGAATCGAACACCCATAGAGTTCTGGTGCTGATCATGTTTTGCCTTAGGGAGAGGTTTAGTCAACGGATCTGCGACATTCAGATCCGTGTGCACTTTACAAATTTCTATGTCTCCATCTTGAACATTTTCACGAATGGAGTTGAAGCGACGCTTGATGTGCCTGGTCTTCTTGTGAAACCTGGGCTCCTTTGCAAGTGCAATAGCTCCAGTGTTGTCACAGAAGAGCTTGATTGGCCCCGACGCATTGGGTATGACTCCGAGGTCGGTGATGAACTCCTTCACCCAAATTGCTTCATGCGCTGCCTCCGAGGCTGCCATGTACTCCGCTTCACATGTAGATCCCGCCACGACGCTTTGCTTGCAACTGCACCAGCTTACTGCCCCACCATTCAAAATATACACGTATCCGGTTTGTGACTTAGAGTCATCCAGATCTGTGTCGAAGCTAGCGTCGACGTAACCTTTTACGACGAGCTCTTCGTCACCTCCATAAACGAGAAACATTTCCTTAGTCCTTTTCAGGTACTTCAGGATATTCTTGACCGCTGTCCAGTGTTCCTTGCCGGGATT
This sequence comes from Aegilops umbellulata, assembly GCA_032464435.1. Taxonomy (NCBI): domain Eukaryota; kingdom Viridiplantae; phylum Streptophyta; class Magnoliopsida; order Poales; family Poaceae; genus Aegilops; species Aegilops umbellulata. The sequence continues at coordinate 362,592,002 of CP136054.1, read as the reverse complement.
ACTTTGGTACCTTCCTACCAAACTTACGGCAAGGTTTACATCAGGTCTGGTACACAGCATGGCATACATAATAGAACCTATGGCTGAGGCATAGGGGATGACGCTCATCTCTTCTATATCTTCTGCCGTGGTCGGACATTGAGCTGAGCTCAATTTCACACCTTGTAATACAGGTAAGAACCCTTTCTTAGATTGATCCATATTGAACTTCTTCAATATTTTATCAAGGTATGTGCTTTGTGAAAGACCTATGAGGCGTCTCGATCTATCTCTATAGATCTTGATGCCTAATATATAAGCAGCTTCTCCAAGGTCCTTCATTGAAAAACTTTTATTCAAATAGGCCTTAATGATGTCCAAGAGTTCTATATCATTTCCCATCAAAAGTATGTCGTCTACATATAATATGAGAAATGCTACAGAGCTCCCACTCACTTTCTTGTAAACACAGGCTTCTCCATAAGTCTGTGTAAACCCAAACGCTTTGATCATCTCATCAAAGCGAATGTTCCAACTCCGAGATGCTTGCACCAGCCCATAAATCGAGCGTTGGAGCTTGCACACCTTGTCAGCATTCTTAGGATCGACAAAACCTTCCGGCTGCATCATATACAATTCTTCCTTAAGGAAACCATTAAGGAATGCCGTTTTGACGTCCATTTGCCATATCTCATAATCATAGTATGCGGCAATTGCTAACATGATTCGGACGGACTTCAGCTTCGCTACCGGTGAGAAAGTCTCATCGTAGTCAACCCCTTGAACTTGTCGATAACCCTTAGCGACAAGCCGAGCTTTATAGATGGTCACATTACCATCCGCGTCTGTCTTCTTCTTAAAGATCCATTTATTTTCTATGGCTCGCCGTTCAACGGGCAAGTCAGTCAAAGTCCATACTTCGTTTTCATACATGGATCCTGTCTCGGATTTCATGGCTTCTAGCCATTTATCAGAATCCGGGCCCGCCATTGCTTCCTCATAGTTCGAAGGTTCACCGTTGTCTAACAACATGATTTCCAAGACAGGGTTGCCGTACCACTCTGGTGCGGAACGTGTCCTTGTGGACCTTCGAATTTCAGTAGGAGCTTGATCAGAAGCATCTTGATCATCATCATTAATTTCCTCTCTAGTCGGTGCAGGCACCTTAGAAACATTTTCTTGAGTTTCGCCATTTTCCGGTTCAAGAGGTAATACTTCATCAAGTTCTACTTTCCTCCCACTTACTTCTTTCGAGAGAAACTCTTTCTCTAGAAAGGATCCATTCTTGGCAACAAAGATCTTGCCTTCGGATCTGTGGTAGAAGGTATACCCAACAGTTTCTTTAGGGTATCCTATGAAGACGCATTTTTCCGATTTGGGTTCGAGCTTTTCAGGTTGAAGTTTCTTGACATAAGCGTCGCATCCCCAAACTTTCAGAAACGACAGCTTAGGCTTCTTCCCAAACCATAATTCATACGGTGTCATCTCAACGGATTTCGACGGAGCCCTATTTAAAGTGAATGCGGCAGTCTCTAAAGCATAGCCCCAAAAAGATAGCGGTAAGTCGGTAAGAGACATCATAGATCGCACCATATCTAATAGAGTGCGATTACGACGTTCGGACACACCATTACGCTGAGGTGTTCCAGGCGGCGTGAGTTGTGAAACTATTCCACATTTTCTTAAGTGTGTGCCAAATTCGTGACTCAAGTATTCTCCTCCACGATCTGATCGTAGAAACTTGATCTTTCTATCACGTTGATTTTCAACCTCACTCTGAAATTCCTTGAACTTTTCAAAGGTCTCAGACTTGTGTTTCATTAAGTAGATATACCCATATCTACTCAAGTCATCAGTGAGGGTGAGAACATAATGATAGCCACCGCGAGCCTCAACACTCATTGGACCACACACATCGGTATGTATGATTTCCAATAAGTTAGTTGCTCGCTCCATTGTTCCTGAGAACGGAGTCTTGGTCATTTTACCCATGAGGCATGGTTCGCACGTGTCAAATGATTCATAATCAAGAGACTCTAAAAGTCCATCTGCATGGAGCTTCTTCATGCGTTTGACACCTATGTGACCAAGGCGGCAGTGCCACAAATATGTGGGACTATTGTTATCAACTTTAACTCTTTTGGTATCCACACTATGAATATGTGTATCATCACGTACGAGATTCATTAAGAATAAACCATTAACCATCGGAGCATGACCATAAAACATATCTCTCATATAAATAGAACAACCATTATTCTCGGATTTAAATGAGTAGCCATCTCGAATTAAGCGAGATCCAGATACAATGTTCATGCTCAAACTTGGCACTAAATAACAATTATTGAGGTTTAAAACTAATCCCGTAGGTAAATGTAGAGGTAGCGTGCCGACGGCGATCACATCGACCTTGGAACCATTCCCGACGCGCATCGTCACCTCGTCCTTCGCCAGTCTCCGTTTATTCCGCAGCTCCTGCTTTGAGTTACAAATGTGAGCAACTGCACCGGTATCAAATACCCAAGAGCTACTACGAGTACTGGTAAGGTACACATCAATTACATGTATATCACATATACCTTTGGTTTTGCCGGCCTTCTTGTCCGCTAAGTATTTGGGGCAGTTCCGCTTCCAGTGACCACTTCCCTTGCAATAAAAGCACTCAGTTTCGGGCTTGGGTCCATTCTTTGGCTTCTTCCCGGCAACTTGCTTACCGGGCGCGGCAACTTCCTTGCCGTCCTTCTTGAAGTTCTTTTTACCCTTGCCCTTCTTGAACTTAGTGGTTTTATTCACCATCAACACTTGATGCTCCTTCTTGATTTCTACCTCTGCTGATTTCAGCATAGCATATACCTCAGGAATGGTCTTTACCATCCCCTGCATATTGTAGTTCATCACAAAGCTCTTGTAGCTAGGTGGAAGCGACTGGAGGATTCTGTCAATGGCCGCTTCATCCGGGAGATTAACTTCCAGTTGAGTCAAGCGGTTGTGCAACCCAGACATTTTGAGTATGTGCTCACTGACAGAGCCATTTTCCTCCATCTTACAGCTAAAGAATTTATCGGAGACTTCATATCTCTCGACCCGGGCATGAGCTTGGAAAACCATTTTCAGCTCTTCGAACATCTCATATGCTCCATGTCTCTCAAAACGTTTTTGGAGCCCCGGCTCTAAGCTGTAAAGCATGCCGCACTGAAGGAGGGAGTAATCATCGCAGCGTCACTGCCAAGCGTTCATAACGTCTTGTTCTGCAGGGAGAATAGGTGCGTCACCCAGCGGTGCTCTTAGGACATAATCTTTCTTGGCAGCTATGAGGATAATCCTCAGGTTCCGGACCCAGTCCGTATAGTTGCTACCATTGTCTTTCAGCTTGGTTTTCTCTAGGAACGCGTTGAAGTTGAGGACTACGTTGGCCATTTGATCTACAAGACATATTGTAAATATTTAGACTAAGTTCATGATAATAAAGTTCATTTAATCAAATTATTTAATGAACTCCCACTTAGATAGACATCCCTCTACTAGTCATCTAAGTATTACATGATCCGAGTCAACTAGGCTGTGTCCGATCATCACGTGAGACGGACTAGCCAACATCGGTGAACATCTTCATGTTGATCGTATCTTCTATACGACTCATGCTCGACCTTTCGGTCTTCTGTGTTCCGAGGCCATGTCTGTACATGCTAGGCTCGTCAAGTCAACCTAAGTGTTTTGCGTGTGTAAATCTGTCTTACACCCGTTGTATGCGAACGTAAGGACCTATCACACCCGATCATCACGTGGTGCTTCGGAACGACGAACCTTAGCAACGGTGCACAGTTAGGGAGAACACTTTCTTGAAATTATTATGAGGGATCATCTTATTTACTACCGTCGTTCTAAGTAAACAGGATGCAAAACATGATAAACATCACATGCAATCAAATAATAAACGTGACATGATATGGCCAATATCACATAGCTCCTTTGATCTTCATCTTGGGGCTCCATGATCATCTTGTCACCGGCTTGACACCATGATCTTCATCATCGTGTCTCCATGAAGTTGCTCACCAACTATTACTTCTACCACTATGGCTAACGCGTTTAGCAATAAAGTAAAGTAATTTATATGGCGATTCTCAATGACACGCAGGTCATACAAAAATAAAGACAACTCCTATGGCTCCTGCCGGTTGTCATACTCATCGACATGCAAGTCGTGATTCCTATTACAATAGCATGAACATCTCATACATCACATATAGATCATTCATCATACATCACAACTTTGGCCATATCATATCACAAAGCACTTGCTGCAAAAACAAGTTAGACGTCCTCTAATTGTTGTTGCAAGTTTTACGTGGCTGAATAAGGGTTCTAGCAAGAACATTTTCTTACCTACGTTCAAACCACAACGTGATTTGTCAATCTCTATTTACCCTTCATAAGGACCCTGTTCATCGAATCCGATCCAACTAAAGTAGGAGAGACAGACACCCGCCAGCCACCTTATGCAACTAGTGCATGTTAGTCGGTGGAACCGGTCTCACGTAAGCGTACGTGTAAGGTTGGTCCGGGCCGCTTCATCCCACAATACCGCTGAATCAAGATTGACTAGTAACGGCAAGAAGAATTGACAACATCTACGCCCACAACAAATTGTGTTCTACTCGCACAAGAAGAACTATGCATAGACCTAGCTCTGATACCACTGTTGGGTAACGTTGCAGAAAATTAAAATTTTTCCTACGGTTTCACCAAGATCCATCTATGAGTTCATCTAGCAACGAGTATTCAGATTAGATAGCATCTACATACCACTTTGTAGATCGCAACGGAAGCGTTCGAGTGAACGTGGATGAGGTAGTCGTACTTGTCGTGACCCAATTCACCGATGATCTAGTACCGAACGGACGGCACCTCCGCGTTCAACACACGTACGGGACGGGAGACGTCTCCTCCTTCTTGATCCAGCAAGGGGGAAGGAGAGGTTGAGGAAGATCCAACACGACGGTGTGGTGGTGGATGCAGCAGAACTCCGGCAGGGCTTCGCTAAGCAACTACGGGAGGAGGAGGAGGTGTTGCAGGGAGGAGGGGGCGCCAGGGCAATAGGGTGCGTTGCCCCCTCCCCTGCCCCCCTTTATATAGATGCATTAGAGGGGGGAGGGAGCAGCCTTGCCCCTTCCTCCAAGGAAGGGGTGCGGCCAAGAGGGGGGGAGGAGTCCATCCTCCCCAAGGCACCTCGGAGGTGCCTTCCCCCCTTTGGACTCTCCCTCCTCCAAGTTTCCTTGGCGCATGGGACCTTGGGGCTGGTTCCCCTTGGCCCAAGCAGGCCAAGGCGCACCCCCTAGGGCCCATGTGGCCCACCAAGGCAGATGGCCCCACCTGGTGGACCCCGGGACCCCTCCGGTGGTCCCGGTACAATACCGATAACACCGAAACTTGTCCCGATGACCAAAATAGCACTTCCTATATATAATTCTTTACCTCCGGACCATTCCGGAACTCCTCGTGACGTCCGCGATCTCATCCGGGACTCCGAACAACATTCGGGTTACTGCACATACATATCTTCACAACCCTAGCATCATCGAACCTTAAGTGTGTAGACCCTACGGGTTCGGGAGACATGCAGACATGACCAAGACGGCTCTCGGGCAATAACCAACAGCGGGATCTGGATACCCATGTTGGCTCCCACATGCTCCACGATGATCTCATCGGATGAACCACGATGTCAAGGATTCAATTAATCCCGTATACGATTCCCTTTGTCAATCGGTATTTTACTTGCCCGAGATTCGATCGTCGGTATCCCAATACCTCGTTCAATCTCGTTATCGGCAAGTCACTTTTCTCGTTACCGTAATGCATGATCCCGTGATCAAACACTTTGATCACCTTGAGCTCATTGTGATGATGCATTACCGAGAGGGCCCGGTGATACCTCTCCGTCAAGCGGAGTGACAAATCCCAGTCTCGATCCATGTCAACCCAACAGACACTTTCAGAGATACCCGTAGTATACCTTTATAGTCACCCAGTTATGTTGTGACGTTTGGCACACCCAAAGCACTCCTACGGTATCCGGGAGTTACACGATCTCATGGTCTAAGGAAAGGATACTTGACATTGGATAACTCTAGCAAACGAACTATGCGATCTTATGCTATGTTTAGGATTGGGTCTTGTCCATCACATCATTCTCCTAATGATGTGATCCCATTATCGATGACATCCAATGTCCATAGTCAGGAAACCATGACTATCTGTCGATCAACGAGCTAGTCAACTAGAGGCTCACTAGGGACATGTTGTTGTCTGTTATTCACACATGTATTACGATTTCCGGTTAACACAATTATAGCACGAATAAAGACAATTATCATGAATAAGGAAATATAATAATAATGCTTTTATTATTGCCTCTAGGGCATATTTCCAACAGGCAGCTCCATGTGAATGGCGGTGGAGGCTTGGTCGGCGTGGGCCTGGCGGTGGCCTTGTAGATGTCCTCGGTAAGGGCCTTGCCGGGGCGCCGGCAAGGGTCTTGCCGTGGCACCCGCTGTCGTCCCCGGCAAGGCGCTTGCCGAGGGTCTCGTGGTTTTCCTTGGCTAGAGTCTTGCCAAGGGTCATCGTCTTCTAGTGCTCATCTTATCTTGAATGTTTCTTCACAAAGATCTGCATGCCGCCGCAGAGGTGTCTCCCGAGCCCTTACCCCAACATAGTAGACCATGGTGGGGGCTGTGGACTCAAGGGTGACTCGCTCCGTAGGCGTGGGGCGAGTTGCCGCGGCAAGGGTCTTGCCGGGGCTGCTAAGGCTGACCCCGGCAAGGATCTTGCCGGGGGGAGCCCGCTTCGTCCCTTTGCTCTTCGTGGCCTTGGCCTTGGCGTTGTTCCAGCTATCTTGGACTTTGGTCTTACCCTGGCTCACCTCCCTTGCCCTGCTTAGTGTGGTCGCGGGCGTGGCTCTGACTGCCCGTGCATGGTCATAGGGGTACAAAAAGTGTACCCATCTTTTTGTACACCGACAGGAGCCCCCGAGCCTAGGCCACACATAAGCGCAACGCGTTGTTGGGCTAGGCCCAGAACAGTGCGCGGGCAGGCGGGGCGGTTTTCATCGTGGTAAGATTTTTCGCGCGCTGCGCTTCCCACGACCTGCGCGCGCGGCGCGGCGTGGAGGGGTGCGCGTGACGTGGGCAGCATGCGTGAGGTTGGTTTCTGCACGCATGCGTCACGTCATAGTTAATGTGAAAGGAGGTGGCCCGTGTTTTCCCCCATAAAAAAGGAGTAACCGCGCGCGCGCCACTCACTTTCACCCCCTTCCTCGTGCATTTTCTAATCTCAGATCGCCGTCCTCTCTTCCTTCCTTCCTAAGCTTTCACCATCGCCTGTTATCACTACATCTCCGCCGCTCCTTCCTTAGTCCTCTAACCTTCTCAGCCGCCATGGCGCCCAAATCCACCAGGGGCAAGGGGGTGGCCAAGGATGCTGGGACTGTGGAGCCGCCGGAGAGCGCGCTGTCGGGGCAGCGGACGTAGTCCGCCTTCTTCTTCCCCTCGACGGTCGACGTACATGAACTTCGGGCCTCCTTCAGGCCCCTGTGGGGGGTGAATACGGGGGGAGAAGGTTTGGGACATCCGGCCACGCGTGTCATCCCCGCCGCCTGCGCCGATCCTGCTCCAAATCGGTATCCCTTCTTCGTTGATTATCTTTCTTGCGGGTTATGCCCTCCTTTTTCCGATTTCTTCTGCAACATTATGCGCACCTTTGACTTACGTCTCTTGGATTTCACTCCGAACGCGGTGGCGTGCATGGCTCTCTTTGCACATCTTTACGAAGGCTTTGCCGGGGTGCAACCCAACACGGCGCTTTTCCGCCATTATTTCTTCCCTCGGATTCAGCCGGGGGTGCCGTCTCTGGTTGCGTCACCTGGATCCCAAGATCCAAGGGGGCGTACCCGGACGGCGCCATGAAGGAGAGGTGGGAGGAATGGCGCGGCCGGTGGTGCTGGGTCGAGGAGAAGGACCCGCCGGCATTCTACAAGGTTCGCCGGGCACCGCTGGTTCGCGGCAGCGATTGGAGTGATGTTGACGCCGTTGACGGAAGGCTCACGGTCGCCACTACCAGGATTCTCCGGCTCACCCAGGCTGGACTTACCCTTGAAATGATTGGGGCGGACTTCATTCGCCGCCGGATCGCCCCGCTGCATAACAAGGGGAGGCCAGCCTGGCTTTTCACGAACCCGGCTGATATTATGCGACTCCGCCCCGGCCTCGACCACAATTTCACGGTGATGGCACATGCCCACTTCTGCCAGCGGCTTTTTCAGCTTGACGTGGGGCGCGACGGCGAGGTCGAGCGGACCGGCAAGGTCGCAAGGGCTGCCGCAAAGGCCGGCAAGGTCCTTAAGGGGCCGTTGTTCAAGCTGCCAGCAGGGGTGGTCCCGTTGTGCAATAATTCGCGTCGGTCTGAGATCATCGCTATGATGCCGGACTGCAACGAGCACGGCCCTCACCCAAGCTGGAAGGAGTCGGAGGATGTCAAGGTGCAGCAATTCTTCGACACCCTGCATGAGGGGCTCATCGATGCCGACGCCAAGCAGTGGCTTGTCATGGACACCACTCAGGCAGAGTTGGACTACATCGCCACCAGGGCGAGGGAGGCACAGCTCGCCAGGGAAGCCGGCAGCGCCGGGGGTGTGGAGGACAAGGCCGCAACGGCTACGAAGGAAGAGGAGCTCACCCGGTGGGCGGCGGCCACCGAGGAGGTCAGCAACGCCGACACCGGGGCCCCACTTGTCGAAGATGTGGCCGACGAGTCGCCGGAGGAGGAGGCCGAGGCGGCGGGCTTGACGCCAGCCACGGGAAGAGGGCGAGTCCTGCGGCGAGCCAGCACCGGCGAGCTGGTCCGGCCCGGCAGGGCTGCGCGGCCTCAATTAACCCTGGAAGGGTCCGGGCGTCACACAAGGGCCATGGCGGCGAAGAGGCTCACGAAGGCCACAGAGAGGAAGAAGACAATTGCCCCTTCCTCATCCAGGCATGTTCAAACCCCACCTTCTTCGCCTCCTCCGGCAGATGTCGACTCGGATGTTGATGCGGGGTCGCTTTCGATCTCGGGCCTCTCAGCCCAAGGAGGAAAAGGAAAGCAGCGGAAGAGGAGGAGATTGATGATGAGTAAGTACTCTGTTTCTTACTGCCATCTCCATTCCCCTGAATTATGCCACGTGTATTGATCCATTTCTGCTTCTGCAGGGACGCGAAGACGTTGGCCCAGAGGGCAAAGAGGGCCAAGGCCTCGATGGGCGGCCAGCCCCCGGCTGGTGCTTCAAGGACGCCACTGGTGGTGTTGAGCAGCCCGGACAGCAGCTCCCGGCGCAGCCCCCAGCATAAGTTCACCATCCTCTTCTTGTCGACATGTGCTAGGAGTTCGATATCCTGGTGCTGACCTTGTCGGGTTCACGGGAGGGGAACGGCAGGAGGACGAGCCACAGAGGGTCACCCCCAACACACCACCCCCATCGACCACGCTGCCGCGAGGGGCGTCCCTGGCAAGGGCGCCAAGCATCGAGTCCACGCCCATGGAGGAAGAGGGGAACTTGGGCGCTGGCGACTCTGCCCCGGCGCCAAATATTGGCGGGGAGGGGGCTTCTCCTTCACAGCCAGGCACCGGTGAGTTGCCCGTTCTCCGTCTTTGTTCTTCCCTTGTTCTTTTTCTTGGCTTCATCGCTTCCCTTATTACCTAGGTCCTCCTTTGGAACATATGGAGGACGTGGATACTGTCATTGGGAACATTGCCGAGGAGGCTGCGGCGGAGGCCGACAGGACCGCCGCTGAGGAGGCCGACAAAGTCGCCGCCGAAGAGGCCGACAAGGACGCCGCCGGGGACGCCACCACGGGGGCTGCTAGGGCGACTGGTGAGGCCTCCACCGAAGAGGCTAGTGGCAGGCCTGCCGGGGATGCCAGCAAGGCCGTAGCCGAGGAAGAGGTGGTCGATGATCAACCTTCTTCCTCCACATCCTCGGTGTTGGTGTAAAAACCGGCGGATCTCGGGTAGGGGGTCCCGAACTGTGCGTCTAGGCGGATGGTAACAGGAGACAAGGGACACGATGTCGGGTTTTGGGTTCCGGCATACCCCTGAGCTTCGAACACTGGGGTGCGCGTGGAGATTTCGCCTTCTACCTACCTGCACCCCACCGCCTCGCTAAGATCTAAGCTATCGAAAGAACAGCACAAGAGACACAGGGTTTATACTGGTCCGGGCCATCCTTGTGGTGTAATACCCTACTCCAGTGTGTGGTGTGGTGGATTGCCTCTTGGGCTGATGATGATGAGCAATACAAGGAAGAACAGCCTCGCGAGGGTCTGTGCTTGGCTGGGGCGATGAACTGCTAGGAGGAGTTCAGTCACCCTTCTCTCTTGTAAGTGCATCTAGTGCGCCTTAGTGATTTTGGTGTATTGAAGACTTATAGGTTAAGTATCTAATGCGTTTATGAGTGTACACAGGTCTATAAGTCTATGAGGAATTTGATATTTACAGTGAAAGTCGACCCCTAAAAATGAAGTTCTTCAACTGAAGACTTTGATATTTTGAAGACTTTCTGAAGACTTTGAAAGTGAAGAAATTGGTGTGACCTTGAAGACTTGGTATTCTTTCGAGGAACGTGAAGCGTGAAGACTTGTTTTCATAGTTTCATTTTTCTCTTTCTTGAGTCATAGGAAACACCGTACTGTTAAAGGGGGTCGAGGAAATACTAAGGAGAAAATTTCCATGTGATGCTCAACTCAAATCCTACACCTACCAATCCCTTCGAGTGAAGCCATTGGAAATCTCATACAGTTCAGTCAATTTCTTCAGTGACAGAGACGCAGTTCTTCTGGTCACTGAGGACTTTTCTCTGACTGAGGAGTTAGGAATTCGCCAGTGCGAATTGCCTACACAGTGAGGAACATGATAGCCCTGAGGAATTTGTACTCCAAATTTCCGACCGTTGCTGTGCTACGCGCCAGCTGTCCAAAAATATCTTGTCCACCTAACGGTCATATCATTGAAGGGCATTTATGTCTTATCATGTCGGGCTGCTCCCTAGGCTATAAATAGCCGCCCCCTACAACCACTAGCTGGTTGGCTGCTCCGCGTGAACTTGACACTTGTCATTTGAGAGCAACCCATCCTCCGAGGACTTTGAGAGAAAATCATCAAGTGAGGAAAATCCAAACCCAAACCCAAAACACCTACAAACTCAAAGTGATTGAGCATCACTGAAGAAATTGATCCTGCGTGGATCCGACGCTTGTTACCTTTGAAGACTGTGCTTCTTCCAGACGGTTAGGCGTCAAGGTCTAGAGCATCCAAGAGGAATTGTGGATTGCCGAGTGACCAAGTCTGTGAAGGTTTGGAAGTCACCTGAAGACTTACCACGAGTGATTGGACGAGGACTGTGTGTCCTTAGTTCAAGGAGAATACGGTGAGGACTTGGTGTCCCGAGCTGCGTGCTCAGGACTGGGTGTCCGGGACTGTGTGTCCTCGAGTTTAAATACTCAGCCGCTCCAACCAGACGTACAACTGAGACAGCAGTTGGAACTGGTCTACCAAATCATTGTCTTCACCAAGCTTACTGGTTCCATTTCCTCAACACTTTCATTTCCTCATTACTGTGTTGTCTGTTTGTTCATATCTGTGTTTGAAGACGTTGACTGAAGACTTTCACAAATTCCTCAGTTCAATTTCTTCAGTCTGTTTGTCTTCATCTAGAGTTATCCTGTGCCTACGCTTTCTGTACTCTGTGTTTGTCTTCATTTCATCATGATGACCATGCATGTAATCTGTTATGTTTACTTCTGAGTACTTATTCCGCTGCTAGTATTTCTTCGCTAAGGAATTTCCTCACGATCAAATTCCTCAGTGAAGAATTTCATAAAAAACGCCTATTCACCCCCCCCCTCTAGTCGATATAATGCACTTTCATCTCTCTCTCTCTCTGTTTTCGATTTCTATCCTCTGGTCCTCCCCCTACCCTGGGGGTGGCTAGTCCTATTTACAGGCAAAGGCCCTGGGCCTCTTCCAAAATATTGAGCGGGAAGGGCGCCAGCAATTGGCCATTTTTGAAGGGGAACATCTGGTACACTTATCCTGACTAAAGTTGGTCCTCGCCTGCCAAAGGCTCTGGTGGTGACGCTGGCTTGGGCTCCACAATGACTTCCTCCCTGCCATTGGGCTGGTCTTGGTCTCGTTGCACCGAAACGGGTGTCTTTGCTTGATGCTCTCGCCTGCGCTTGCTCCCTTTGCACCAAAGAGGAAAGGAGGACACTGCGCGGGCTGGCGCCCGCCTGGCGCCCTTGGTCGTCATGGCTTGCGTCACGGGCACCTCGTGAGGTACCCCGCCTTGATCTCTCCGCCTCCTTGTGAGCCAGCCTGATGAGGCCGTGCCTGAGGAAGCTCCGTGTCGTCCGCCCTGCGAGGCTTGGCCCCTCGCGAGGGTCTTGGGTCTGTGTTGATGAAGATGGGCCATGCTGGGGCCCCCTTTGAGCCACGCCGCAGGCCGCAGGCAGGCAAGTCTGGGACCCCCGTTCCCAGAACGCCGACAGTAGCCCCCGGGCCCAAGGCGCGCCCGGGCTTGGCCGTGTAGGGAGGCGAAAGGGCAAGGGCGAAGCGCCGCGGGCCCTAACAGCCTGCGGCCTTGGGCGACGCGTGGTGGTTGATTGGACGTGGGCGGCACTGTTCCCCCACGCCCCCCTTATTTTGCGCCATGCTAGGCGGACTCGTAGTCGTACACAGCCGCTCCCCTTTCTGTTACTCGAGCGCCCTCTGTCCTTCCTTCTTTCGAACTCCAGCTTCTGTCTTCAACCCAATCTCGAACCTTCCCCCCCCCCTTCTAGTCGCCATGGCTCCGACAAAGAAGGGAAGAGGGAAGAAACCCATGCCTCCACCTCGCTCGCCGCCGTTGGCGGCCCCCGCCGTCAACCGGTCGATCATAATCAATCGAGAGGGCCTGGGCAAGGTCCGATCGGCTCTGGCCACTATCTTCAACGAATGCGGGAGGACGACGGCCTGGCCAGCGTCTCACTTCTCCATTGACAGGATAGTCACCGAGATTCAGTATTTCGCCAACACCCTATGGGCGGGTCTGGTTCCCCCCTTTTCTGATTTCTTCAATGATGTGCTTTCCCACTATCAGATCCACATGATGCATCTGGGTCCTGAATCCATCACCCTTCTTTTGGTCTTCGCCTTTGTTTGCGAGGCAATGATGGGCATACTTCCTTCAGTTGCCTTGTTGCGCCACTTCTTCTCTTTGCGCCTTGTCGACCCTACCCAATGCTCGGCGTGCGTGAGCTTCGTTGCCGCGTCTGAGACAGCGGCCTCAGGGATTGACTTCAAGCTCCCTCCGCCCGCGGCTGAGTTCCGCGAGCGGTGGTTGTATGTGGATGTAGGGGTGCCCAGCCCCCTGCTATCGGAGCCAACTTCGCCTGCTGTCCCCAATTCGGGCTGGGGTCAGGAGACGCTCGAGAGCCCCCGGCTCGTCTTCATCTGGCACCGCTTTGCGTTCTTGAGGTCGCTTGGCATGACAGCGCCCAAGGTGGTGAAGGAGTTCCTGCTGCGCCGCATTGCTCCTCTCCAACGCCACTCCCGCCGGATGTGGGCCTTCAGCGGGCGTGGTGATCGTATGAGGCTCCAGGAAGAGGACCTGACGCCCGAAGCGCTGAGGACAGTGCTCTTGATCCTGACTGGGGACCCCAACCCTGGCAGCATCCAGCAGGGAGGGGCTTTGTTGTACCTCTGCCAGAACAGGGGCGATTTTGTGAATCAGATGCCTATCTTTGATGAGTGGGGGCCGCGCCCCGCCGGCCTCCAGGGGCCTGGCGAGAACCCAGTGATGGTGACTGCCCTTCCAGTCGGCCAAGGAAACTCTTCCTCGAGTGGCGGAGCAGGGAGGCATGAGGCGCCAGAGGCCGAGGGGGCTCCCGGCGGGGTGACAGCGCCGGGCGATGCTCATGAGGGAGCAGCTCTTGGGGCCCGTTCTGCTTCTCTTGGCGAGGTGACTGGCAGTGCGCATCAGGCAGGCGCCCCTGACACGGATCGCCTTGACGCTTCGTCCTCGCCGCAGGTTGATCCCTGTGCTCAACTCTTGGGCCGCTTCCGCGTGGACTTTGAGGCCCTCCGGAAGAGGAGGGAGGCCCTGGGCGACGATTACCCTTGTCGCCTGCTGAAGCATAGGAATTACTTCGCCACTGATGAGTAAGCCTTCTCCTTTTCCAGCTCCCGATCCTTCTGTTGCTTTTACTGATCCTTGCTCCGCAGGCCCCTTACAGCCGAGCTCATGGAGAGGGCTGAGGCGCCGTCCCCCTTGGCCTCGCCCCTTCTACCGTCCTCAAGCGCTCCGAGCAGCAGAGCCCTTGTGGTGAGGGCGCTCGGAGAGGCGAACCGTCCCGAGGCGTATCGAGGCCCCGCGCACCTCGCGATCCCCCTTCGCGGGCCTTCTCGTGGCATAGCCGGCCTGCCGTGGGCTTCTTGCCTGGTCGTGGACTGTGATTGGCTGAGGCGCTCCCTGCGCTCCTCATATGGGGACGGGCTGGCTCCAGGCCGGGCTTCTAGCGTGGCGTACCCGGCCGTCGCGAGGGTGCCAGCCCCCAGCCCCTTGCTTGGAGGAGGAGTGCTGATTTGTGGCCCCCGGCGCTTGCTTGGGGCGGACGATGGTGTGGAAGACGTGCCTGAGCACGCCCGGGAGCGTCGCGCTCTCCGCCAAGGATTCCTTCGAAGGGCGGCTGACGCGGCGAACCTGCTTGGTGAGGAGCTTGCTGGTGAAGATGCGCGCCTTGAGGCCGAGTGCCTGCGCCTGGCTGCAGAGAGGCGCGAGCTGGAGGGCGCCATCACCCATGCGCGCCATCAGCGCGATCTTGACGACGAAGAGGCCAAGGCGTCGTTGGTGGCCTCTCAGGAGGCCCGATCTCGGGCCGCTGAGAAGGCCCGGGAAGCTGACCATCGGCGAGAGGCGGCGGAGGAGCGGGCTCGGGAGCTCCTGTCCCGGTGCCACTCACTGGAGGAGAAAGTGGAGCTGCGCGAGGCAGCCCTCGCGTCGATGAAGGTGGCCTCTGGCGACCCAGCTGAGCTCCAGAAGCGTGAGGAGGCGCTAACGCTGGGAGCCGCTGAACGTGCTCGCGAGTACGAGCATCTGGAGACGAGGGAGCGCTTGGTGACGCAGGCGGAGGATGATGTCGCTGCATAGGAAGCCCGTGTCCTGGAGGTGGTCGGACGTCGGGTGGCAACAGCGCGCTTGAAACTCGAGCGCGAGTCCGAGGAGAGGCTGGGGTTGATCCGGGCCGAGGCTGAAGGTAGGACTGCTGCCTTGAGGGCCAAGCTGGAGGAAATGACGCGGCGGGCCGATGCTCTTCGGGCCGCCCTTGAGGTAGCGCAAGGGGAGTCAACCACCTCCCAGGCCGAGGTGCTCCTTCTTCGCCATCGGGTGGAGGAGGCTGAGGCCGTCGCGCGCTAGAATGCGGACAAGATGCGTCAGCGGCGGGTCTTGGAGCATGAGCACGGCCCCATGTTCACCATGCTCCGGGAGAGAGCCAACACAGCCTTGGGCAACATCTGCGAGGCGGCTGTTGGCGAGCCGCACGCGGTCAACTACGCCGGCAACCTTCAGTTCTTCACTGACATGGTGACACAGCTGGAGGCACGGTCGGTCAGGGCCGACAGGTTGGTGGAGGAGAGGAGCCGCGCCCTGCTCGGGCGCGCCTTTTCTCACGTCTTCAGCCATCTCCGGAACATGGATCCCCACTTGGACTTCGACGCTGCCATCGCCCCAGTCCCCCAGGCCGTCCGAGACGACCTGGCGCACTGGGTGGAAGACAATGTGGATGCTCTTGTCAGGGCCTTCGCTTCAGACAACGATGGCGTGATCGTGGCTGCCGACGAGGGCGGCGTGGTGAACGGCCCTGACGCCGCTGGCGGCAACGCAGACAGCGATGGCGAGCCCAGCGACGCCAGCAACGGTTCGGGAGGTGCTCCTGAGGACGCATTGGGGGATTTATCCGACTGATTATGCATCGTCCCTGTTTCCTTACCCTGCATGAATAGAACTCAGGTTTTGGCCTGATGGCTATGAGAGCATTTTGGGAGGGGGAGCCCCTCATGTAAAACTTGTGTTCATCATATTAGTAGATGTTACATTGCCCATGCGCCCGCGCCAAGTGGTTGGCTAAGCGACGTGCTGGTTGGCTAGTTTGCCTTCATCCCGTGCGGGCCCTGAGGTAGCCTGTGGGAGGCTGTGGTGTCCCGAGTGTTCCCTGATCGAATCCGTAGGATCTGCAGTAAAAAAAAACCCTCCTGAGAGGACGCAGCGGCGGCAGTCTGGGTTGCGCGCAAGCTAGGCCTGGCCCGGCTCGCGAGGGGCTCACGAGGGGAGGCAGCTGAGGCGAAGTGGTAGTCAAAACGCGAGAAATTGCTCGAACAAGACTAAGCACCCCTTCCCCAAAAACATGCAAATCTCAAATTTGAATCCAACTTAAATCCAGCGAGGGAAAGTGACAACCAAAGGGAAAAGCAATGAAAGCAGACAAAAGGCCGCGTCCCGCACCTAATCTAGTCTTGGACGTCTTCTCACCAGCGCGGAGCTAAGTGCTGCCACTGGGCGTGGGAGGGAGCCCCAGGGCCTGAGGCCGGCACCCCTGAGACTCCGGGGCGTGTACAGCCCCACTCATTATTACGTGAGAGTGTCACGGGGCGGCGAGCTTCACAGGCACCGGGCCTTCTTCACAGGTACCGGCCTTGCTTCATATCGCCAGACAAGGGCCCCGCCTTGCGCCACACTCTAGTGCCGTCAACGACGACCGGAAACCAGGATGCCGCCGATGGGGTAGAGCGGTCGCCAGCGGTTCCCCTGACGACCACGGGTCCTCCGCCAGGGGCAGGCCCTGAGGCACCTCCCCAACGAAGGGCCTACCTCCTGAGAACTCCTTGCTCCGAACACCGCGGTGGTGATGTCAGATCTCGACCCCTCTCCTGCAGCCCCCTGCGCCCTCCTCCCAAGGGGTAGGAGACTATGGGAGCGGGGCAGCTGCTCGCTGTGGCGACCTGCACCTCCTGCGATCCATGATTAGCGTATGCCTACTCCTAAGGAATTAGCGGTACCCGATAATCGTTGCCTCCAGCGTGGCCAGTGGGACCGTCCTGGGGCTCCTGGAAGAGCTCAGCTTCTGGCGCCTCGTCCCCCCAGCTTGGGCTGAGGAGCGAGCCTTGTTCGCCCTCGTGAGGGTGCCCTTGGTCCATCATGTGGGGCACGAACTCTTCTGGCGCCGTCATCCCGAAGGCCACGCCGTAGTGCTCCGCGTGCCATGCAGCTCTGCTTGACGCGCCCACCGTGGGTTGGTAGCACGGCTGTCCACTGGGGCCGTGGGTCGCGTCGAGTCCTTCTTCTTCGCGGACCGGGAGCGGGGGCAGCGCCGCCGCCGGTCCGGCGCTGACAGCTTCGCTGGCGTTGGAGTAGCCTTGGAGCCCGCGGGTGCGCGCGGAGCCCCCGCGCGGGCTGCCCTGGGCTTGAGATGGGAGCTGGGTGCAGAAAGGGTGAGCCCCCGAGGCGGCAAAGCCCAGGAGCCTTGCCACCCGCTCCAGCAGCACGTCGCGGCCGCCCTCCAGCAACCTGCACTGCAGCAGCTCTCGGGCCACCGTGAGCGCGGCCCTCGAGTTTGCCTGCTCCCGGTGGGTGTACGGTGTCGTGGTCGCGGCGTGATTGGAGGCCCTTGCTGCCGACCGCGCCTGCCGCGGTGTGAGAGCTGTCGAAGCCTGTCCGCGTCGCCCGCGGCCCGCAGCGCCCTGCGGATCGCGAGCTGCCTGGGGCACGGGGTCGCCCGAGGCGAGCGGCTCTGCACGGGCAGGCCACGCCGCCCAAGGATCTGGGTTGCCCGCCTGGTCGCCGGACATGGTGATGACGACGCGACGGGACACGAAGCGGTAGAAGGTGGATTCCAGCGCACCCCTACCTGGCGCGCCAAATGTCGGGTTTCGGGTTCTGGCATACCCCTGAGGTTCGAACACTGGGGTGCGCGCGGAGATTTCGCCTTCTACCTACCTGCACCCCACCGCCTCGCTAAGATCTAAGCTACCGAAAGAACAGCACAAGAGACACAAGGTTTATACTGGTTCGGGCCACCGTTGTGGTGTAATACCCTACTCCAGTGTGTGGTGTGGTGGATTGCCTCTTGGGCTGATGATGGTGAGCAATACAAGAAAGAACAGCCTCGCGAGGGTCTGTTCTTGGCTGGGGCAATGAACTGCTAGGAGGAGTTCAGTCACCCTTCTCTCTCTCTCTCTGTTTTCGATTTCTATCCTCTGGTCCTCCCACTACCCTGGGGGTGGCTAGTCCTATTTATAGGCAAAGGCCCTGGGCCTCTTCCCAAATATTGAGCGGGAAGGGCGCCAACAATTGGCCATTTTTGAAGGGGAACATCTGGTACACTTATCCTGACTAAAGTTGGTCCTCGCCTGCCAAAGGCTCTGGTGGTGACGCTGGCTTGGGCTCCACAATGACTTCCTCCCTGCCATTGGGCTGGTCTTGGTCTCGTTGCACCGAAACGGGTGCCTTTGCTTGATGCTCTCGCCTGCGCTTGCTCCCTTTGCACCAAAGAGGAAAGGAGGACACTGCGCGGGCTGGCGCCCGCCTGGCGCCCTTGGTCGTCATGGCTTGCATCACGGGCACCTCGTGAGGTGCGCCGCCTTGATCTCTCCGCCTCCTCGCGAGCCAGCCTGATGAGGCCGTGCCTGAGGAAGCTCCGTGTCGTCACCCCACGAGGCTTGGCCCCTCGCGAGGGTCTTGGGTCTGTGTTGATGAAGATGGGCCGTGCTGGGCCCCCCTTTGAGCCACGCCGCAGGCCGCGGGCAGGAAAGTCTGGGGACCCCGGTTCCCAGAACACCGACACACGATGTTTTTACCCAGGTTCGGGCCCTCTCGATGGAGGTAAAACCCTACTCCTGCTTGATTAATATTGATGATATGGGTAGTACAAGAGTGGATCTACCATGAGATCAGAGAGGCTAAACCCTAGAAGCTAGCCTATGGTATGATTGTTGTTTGTCCTATGGACTAAAACCCTCCGGTTTATATAGACACCGGAGAGGGCTAGGGTTACACAGAGTCGGTTACAATGGAAGGAGATCTACATATCCATATTGCCAAGCTTGCCTTCCATGCCAAGGAAAGTCCCATCCGGACACGGGACGAAGTCTTCAATCTTGTATCTTCATAGTCCAAGAGTCCGGCCAAAGGTTATAGTCCGACTGTCCGGACACCCCCTAATCCAGGACTCCCTCAGTAGCCCCTGAACCAGGCTTCAATGACGACGAGTCCGGCGTGCAGATTTCTTCGGCATTGCAAGGTGGGTTCCTCCTCTTAATACTTCATAGAAGATTTTGAACACAAGGATAGTATCCAGCTCTGCAAAATAAGTTCCACATACTGCCATAGAGAGAATAGTATTTACACAAATCTAATCTGACGACGTATTCCGTAGCGTGACATCACACCACGACCAAGCCTTTATTCGAATCGTTTTTACTGTCCCACCTCAACGCGTTTAGCGAGGCGGTTTCCTTGGCATGTCTTGTCGAAGCAGAGATCGTGTCCCCTTTATTTACGGGATCCTCATCAATACGGACATGGGTAACCCAGTCGTGTCTGTTGGTACACCTCCTCGATCAAAGGCGAGTCCCAAACGGTCACGGGGAGGGCTCTTGGTATTCAACCTCTTATAAAGAGACCAAGGCCTTACTCCTTTCTTTTGATCCCAATCGAATTCGCCTTTCGCCTCGAGTTCCAACACCCAAGGCCCCAGATTTCAGGTGCTTCGGACCTTCGACGATGTCCGGCTCCGACCTTCGAGACCGATGGATGCCTTCCTCCGTCACGGAGGAGGACGTGCTAAAGCTGAGAGAGGCCAGGTTTTTGACCGGCGAAATCTCGCATAGGCTGCCCGATCAAGGGCAGTTTATCCCCACTCCCAAGCCTGGTGAGAGCATGGTGTTCACGTCTCATTTCCTCCGAGGGCTAGGCTTCGCGACGGATCCCTTCGTGAGGGGGCTCATGTTTTATTATGGGCTGGAATTTCATGACTTAGCTCTGGAGTCCATCCTCCGCATCTCATCGTTCATCGTCGTGTGCGAAGCCTTCCTCCGTATTACTCCTCACTTCTGACTATGGCTTAAGACCTTTAAAGTAGAGCCGAAGATGATCGAGGGATAGTACGCGGAGTGCGGAGGTGCTGTTATAAGCAAGAATGCTGACGCTCCATGGCCCGAGGGCTCTTTTCAAGAGGAGTTCAGCTTATGGCAACAAGGGTGGTTTTACATCATAGCTCCCAGGGGCACCAAGTGGGTGGCGCCTCCTGCTTTCCGCTCAGGTCCCCCGCCACGACTAGCGTCATGGGTCAATTGGACTGGGGGCCGGCAAAGGACGTGCCCCTGTTGCAGGGCCGCATCCGAGATCTCCTAGAAAGTGACATCAGTTTGGTCGTGGTGACGCAGGTTATGTTAATTCGCCGAGTTCTGCCCTGCAAACGTCGCCCCCTCCGCCTTTGGGACTTCAAACTGGAGGGACCGCGATCTCTCCAACATTTTCTTGGCATGACGCCCGTGCAGATGTACAAATTGTTCTTCGGACCACAAGTAGTGTGTCCAGATTCTACGGGGGACGCGGGTCTGAGCTGCAATCGTCCAGATACTCAAGTAAGTAGCCCTGTGCCCGGACACACCATCTGTTAATTTGTCACACATCACCCTTAAAAGAGTTGTCTTTGAAACAGGAGTGGGTAGCGAAGGCGAAGTTAATCAGGTGTCCGGCCCCCCTTCCTGAGACCTCGCTGGATCCCGTGTTAACCAGGATGGTGGAGATCGTGCCTTCGGAAGAAAGCGAAGGGGGGGCAAGGGAGCTACTGCCTCTCCGAAGGAGGCTGTCCGAAGAGGAGGAATCGAAAATTCCTCTACTCAGGGGAAGAAGAGGACCACCTCTGAAGACCCGGAGACCACGTTCTCAAAGCGGGGGAAGAAATCTTCGCCGGAGGGTCCTGAGCCGGGGGATACCCCGGCCGTACTATGCCCTCAAGGGGATCAGCCCTCCACCGAGCCGTAAGTAGAGAGGGGAGGTTTAAAATGAAAGAAATCCTTGTTTTATTTCTGAGGAAAATAACCGAAATTTTACCTTGTACTTCGGATCTCAGCCCTTCTCAGCAGAGCTCATCTTCGGGGGATCTTCTTCCGGAGATGATGGAGAGCGGAACGCCTCCCCCTGCCATACCGCCTTACGAGGCGGGCGACCCTGAGGTATCGTCGTGGAGGGTTTCTCCAAATCTGGCAGGGCCAGAAGGCATTCATATGGCCCCCCAAAGCCCTCCCCGTCCGGCCTTTGAAAAAAGCCATCAAACGAGTCCGGCACCGCCTGGTGCACGGTCGGAGGAACTGAAGGATCTGCTAGGGCGAGCGTCTATCTCGGAGGAGCATCGTACGTTGATGGGTACGGTAATTGAAAGGATTTCGTCCGCGGAGAGCGGGTTGCACAAGGCAGTCAGGAGTTTACTGACAGGTTTTGAGATGCGCCCTGTGTAGATAGTAGCCCTTGAGACTCTGTGTGTTGTCGAAGTCGACAGCACGCGGAGGATCATAGTCCCAGGTATAATTTTGCCGCCTTCCCATGTAGGTGGCGAAGTGTCCGGTGGCCAGCCGGACTGATGAATTTGCCGAGCTAAAGCGGCAGCTTGACGGAGCAGATGCCGACATCACGCTTGTCAACAAGCGGCTTGACGAGGCACGAGGTAAGTAATTTCTCCGGAGACACCTGGTAAGAGGAGCTTGATGCCAGTATCTTACAACATGTGCGCTTGATACAGATGGGGCCGCCGCCATGGAGAACCTTCGGGTGGAACTTGCCCGAGCCAAGGAGCAAGCCAGGAAAAGTGATGCAGTTGCCGTAAAGGCAATTGAAGAGTTGAAGGCCAAACAGGCTGCTCATTGCCGAAGCAAGAAAGAAATGGCCGAAATGGCTGTGAAGTTGAAGAGCGTTGTTGACCGTTGCAAGCTTCTTGAAAAAGAAGATCGGGCGGAACAGACGGACCTGGAGAAGGCCACTACAGCGACCAAGGATGCTCGCTCTGCGATGAGAGCTATGAAGGAGGAGCTACGTTAAGCCGGAGATATCGCGGCTGGAAAGCCCTTTATGCTGCGGATGAAGTTCGGGGATCCTAAATATGTTTTGTTGGACCGGATGTGGAGTTCGGCGGACGCGTATCTGGATTTAGCGGCGAACACTTCCGGGATCAGAAAGATCGCGAAGTGGAAAAGCTATTTTGGTCACAGTTCCACAATCCAGAGCGTCAGCTTCCATTGACCAATCGTTTGGCCGAATGGGCCGAGCTGAATAGGTTATCCGGGCTCGCCATGAAGTATGTAGTGGATCATTTGTGGCCGGAAAGGCCGAAGCCGAACAGTTATTTTAGCCTTGTGCAGCAGCTCCTTGGTGCAGTGCCGCATATCAATGCGATGAAGAGGTCAGCATGCATAGAGGATGCGCGGATGGCCCTTACCCATGTCAAGACATACTGGGCGGAGATGGAGGCCACCGCTGTTGCATCCCAAGACTCGGACTGAAGCCGAGTACCTGCCGAGCACTATTTTCAGGAAGTTCTGCAAGGCGCTCGTTTAATAGAGACGCAGTGCTCGAAGGATACTATGTTAGAGTAACATGCATTATTGTAAAACGATATTGTGATGGAATGTAAAAGCTTTTTATACTTGTGCCTTCAAGAATTAAAATACCTCCTATGCGGCCGTTAACGTATATGTGTATATAACCTAAAAGATGGCAGTCGTCGGCTTCAGCCCCCACGCATATAATGCGGGGGTGTTCGCAGAAGGCGCATTTTCACACTTGATCCAATGTCTTGGTCCATGAAGGAGGTGATAGCGCAACAAACTAGGCAACCGGACTATAATGCTTTATCACTTTCAATTGACCATAGGATTTTGACAGTGAGGCTACTATATAGCCCCTGGTGGCGCCGCGCTCGTCCGAACTCGGGGCACATGTGTGCCTGGCCGGGAAATGGCCCTTCGTTAATGCAGAGGAATCCCGAAGATTCCGATAGGTCATCGAGTGGTTGACCAGTCTCACGCTATATCATGACAGTCAGTTTTCGGCTTTCTCTACTGAGGTGCTCGCCTGGCTGAACTGGGGCACAATCGCAGTAGTTCTCCTGGTGCCGCCTTAGCCGATAGAGCAGAACGTAAGGCAGCAAAACACAGGAGCCGGGCAAACCCAACATTTGACCAAAGACATGATTTGGAGCTGATGCATATAAGGCGGCCAAACTCGCGACGCCGAACACTCCCTAAGGTATTCGGTCTCTATAAAAAACGGGCTGAGCAGGGCCCTTGATAATAAGCTCCTGGTGTCCAGGTATGTGCAAAATTCTGACGTGGCCACATGCCAAGACGCCAGCCTCCTCCTCGGTTATACTAAGAATCCGGGGGATGTGTATCAACAAGAGACAGTAAAAAGGTTTACGCATGGTCTTAATCTAAAAAGAATCCTGGGGACGGGTCCCTACTGCACGTCTGCGCCTGTGTCTCCGTTGTGCCGTGTCCTGGACGGGTGTAGCATGTTGTTCATCTGTAAAAGAGAGGAACTTAGCTGGAAAGAAGAAAAAAAGAATAGTCGTGCGGAATGTACGTTGTACTAAATGAACAAACTATAATTCAAGACAGGTAAAATTGAGCCGTATTGTCGCTTATTTTACATACGCCTAGCCCCTTGTATAGGGGTGTATGGCTACTAAACCTTTATCAATTTTATGTTTGCTCCGGACTCGCCTAGCCTTGTCCGTGGTCTTAACGACCTGTTAGATACTTTTGTTGGTGAAGCTGTTTGAACGTGTGGCTGTCAAGGCAGCCGCACGTTCTTCCGCGCGTGGGGAACACTCGATATGTCCCTTTAGTGAGATGATGCCTCGTGGACCGGGCATCTTAAGCGTAAGAGATGCATAATGTGGTATTGTGTGAAAGCGGGCGAAAGCTTCGCGTCCCAGTAGTGCTTGATAGCTACTTGAAAATGGGGCGATGTGGAAGGTTAGCTTTTCGCAGCGGAAATTATCGGGGGAGCCGAACATAACTTCTAGCGGGATAGAACCCGTGCAATGGGCATCCGAGCCTGGCGTTACTCCTTGAAAGGAAGTGTTGCTATGGAGAATTTTTGTTGGGTCTATCCCCATTTTGCGGACTGTGTCCTGATATAGCAGGTTTAGACCACTGCCGTCGTCTATCAGTACCTGTGTAAAGTGGAGTCCGTCGATTATCAGATCTAATACCAAGGCAGTCCAGCCTGTGTTCTCGATACTTCTAGAGTAATCCTGGTGGTCGAAGGTGATCGGTTTTAACAACCAGTGGCAAGACTCCTTTGGGATAGGCCGTATGGCACATATCTCTATAGGTGCCACTCTGTTTCTCCCTTTTGTCACGTGAAGTAAGTTTACTGTTTTGACTTTTTGTGGGAAATTCTTTTGTTTCCCGGTGCTCTGTTTGTGGGGTTCGTCATCGTCCTCACTTGGTGTGTCGAGCCCCTTGTGTTCGGCGTTGAGTTTGCCGGATTGCTTGAAGACCCAACATTCTCTGTGGGTATGGTTTGCAGGCTTCCCGGGGGTGCTGTGAATTTGACATATCTTGTACAAGATTTTGTTTAGGTTAGATAGCTCGTCCCTGTTATCCTTGAGGGGTAGCTTTTTCTGATTCTGCCAAGAGCTTTTGAATCCGGCGTTGACTATCGTGCTCTTCGGGCTGCTTCCCTTATTCCAACGTTGTTCCTTGCTGCGTCGCGGTTTCCCGTTTCCATCCCTGACTTCGGATGTACTTGGGTCACTGGTGCTGCATCTTGCCAACCAGTTGTCCTCCCCCGCACAAAAGCGGGTCATGAGGCTTGTTAATGCGGCCATTGTTCTTGGCTTTTCTTGGCCGAGGTGTCTGGCGAGCCATTCATCTCGAACGCTGTGTTTGAAAGCTGCTAAGGCTTCGGCGTCCGGACAGTCGACTATCTGGTTCTTTTTAGTAAGAAATTTGTTCCAGAGCTTCTGGGCTGATTCTCCGGGCTATTGAGTTATATGACTTAAATCGTCTGCATCCGGAGGTTGGACATAGGTCCCTTGAAAATTCGCTCGAAAAGCGTCCTCGAGCTCTTCCCAACTTCCAATGGTGTTTTTGGGAAGGCCTTTAAGCCAATGCCGGGCTGGCCCTTTGAGCTTGAGGGGTAGGTATTTTATGGCGTGGAGGTCATCTCCTCTGGCCATGTGTATGTGGAGGATGTAATCCTCAATCCAGACTCCAGGGTCTGTTGTTCCGTCGTACGCCTCTATGTTTACGGGCTTGAATCCCGGTGGGAATTCATGGACCAGCACCTCATCGGTGAAACATAGGGGGTGTGCGGCACCCCTGTATTTGGGTGTGTCGTGGTGTTCGGATGTTTGTTGTGTTGCATTTCTTACTAGAGCTTGCTTTCTTGGCCCGTAGATAGATCTGGCTGGGCCATCCTTTTGATGCGAATCCTTGGGTGGATCACGTGTTGGTTTGTGTGCGGCGCCATTTGCCGCTCTATGTTGGCCATGGGGTCGTCTATCCAACCGGGTGGCTTCCTTATTTTTTGATTTTAGGGGCTCTAGGGCCTCCTCATCAAATTCGGGCAGGAGCTTTCGCTTCGGGTAGCTCTTTGTGTGGCGACTGTCGCCGTATTTGTCTGCGGTGTTGAGTACTTTGCTCCATCTGATTCTGAGTGCATCTTCCGCAGTTTTGAGCTTCCACTTCTGCTTTTTCAGGCTACGCACAGTGGCGACGAGCCTTTTGTGGATGTTCTTCTGCTCCAGGAACTTGTCCGGCGTGAGGTCGTCCGGACTGTTATCTTCGTCGGGGACGGGTTGTTCAATTTGTTTATCCAAGTTGCCTTGTTCGGATGGTTGCTCAATGCCATGTTCATCGTCCGCCGGTTCGCCCTGCTCTGTGGCTGGGTCTGTATGATCGCTGTCTCTGTCGGGGCGGGGCTTGGAGCGGCGCTTACGCCGCTGCTTTGACTGCTTTTCGGAGGAACGACCCTTCGTTGTGTCATCCCGTCCTTCCTCGTCGTTTCCTTTGGGTGTGTTCACCATGTATACATCGTAAGATGGGGTGGCTGTCCAGTGCCTTATAGGTGCTGGTTCATGTTCGTCTCCTACATCGTCGTCCATACCGTCGATGTCTTCGGAGTCGAAGTCGAGCATGTCGGTTAAATCATCGACAGTGGCTACGAAGTGGGTGGTGGGTGGGCGTCAAATTTCTTCGTCGTCCGCATCCCAATCCTGTTGGCCATAGTCCGGCCAGGGCTCTCCTGACAGAGAGAGAGACCTTAGTGAATTCAGAATGTTGCCGAAGGGCGAGTGCTGAAAGATATCCGCGGCGGTGAATTCCATGATCGGCACCCAATCGGATTCGATTGGCAGGGGCGCGGAGGGTTCGGAGTCCGGAAAAGAGTCCAGCACCCTGGAGTCATGGGTTTCGCAGAGGATAAGGCTGGTGTTCTGCTCGATCGCTGTTGAGACTGCAGCCCCCGAGGTGGTGTCTAGCCGCCCGTCCTCGATTGGCGCGGTTGGCTCTGAGCTAAGGGTCGGAGCGGATACGGGTGCGGCCTCCAGGGCACTGTTCGGCGGCAGAGCTAAATCATGCCCATCGCGACAGTGCGGCGCGCTTAGCTGTGGCTCGAATCCATCGAAGATCAAGTCTACACGAATGTCGGCTGTGTAGTTCAAACTTCCAAACCTGACCTGATGGCCAGGGGCGTAGCTTTCAATCTGCTCCAGATGGCCAAGCGAATTGGCCCGCAGTGCAAAGCCGCCAAATATGAAGATCTGTCCGGGGAGAAAAGTCTCACCCTGGACCGCATCGCTGTTGATGATTGGGGGAGCCATCAGGCCTAAAGATGACGACACAGAGGAACTCTCAATGAAAGCACCAATGTCGGTGTCAAAACCGGCGGATCTCAGGTAGGGGGTCCCGAACTGTGCGTCTAGGCGGATGGTAACAGGAGACAAGGGACACGATGTTTTTACCCAAGTTCGAGCCCTCTCAATGGAGGTAAAACCCTACTCCTGCTTGATTAATATTGATGATATGGGTAGTACAAGAGTGGATCTACCACGAGGTCAGAGAGGCTAAACCCTAGAAGCTAGCCTATGGTATGATTGTTGTTCGTCCTATGGACTAAAACCCTCCGGTTTATATAGACACCGGAGAGGGTTAGGGTTACACAGAGTTGGTTACAATGGAAGGAGATCTACATATCCATATCGCCAAGCTTGCCTTCCACGCCAAGGAAAGTCCCATCCGGACACAGGACGAAGTCTTCAATCTTGTATCTTCATAGTCCAAGAGTCCGGCCAAAGGTTATAGTCCGGCTGTCCGGACACCCCCTAATCCAGGACTCCCTCACTCGGGCTCTGGCAGATATTTGAAGGTGGGCGATGATCTTTTCGTCCATCTTCCGGGGTGACAAGCCCCCGAGCGCCCGCTGAAGGGGGGGGTCTTTGACGGCGAGGTGCTTGCCGCCACTGGGCTCAAGGTGGTTGATGAACCGAGCGCCAGCGGCGATGGTTCCCCAGAAGAGCAGCTTCTCCACGCCATGGGGGCCAATTTCCGGAACCTCCAAGCGCTCCACCGTGCCCGTCTGGACAAGGCCAAGTCCAGGATGGTGACTGTGGACAAGGCGGAGGTGGACTTCAAGGCGCGCGTCGCTGAGACGCAGGCCTGGTTCCGCCAAACTTGCGAGGAGCAGAAGGCCTTCCAGGAAGAGTTGGCCAAACGCGATGTGGAGCTCACCATGAAGCTAGGTGAAATCGAGAAGGCCCAGGAGGCGGCGGCGAACTCGGCTGCCGCGGCCGAGGCCGCCCGGACTCATCACCAGGCCACGTTGGATTCTCAGGAGGAAGACCTCGCCGCGCGCGAGCAGAAGCTTGCCGCAACACTTCGTGGCAAGGATGAGGAGCTCGAAGCCCTTTTCGTGTGGCGGACTTGCGAGCTGGAGCAGAAGCACAAAGAGGCGCTCGATGCCCAGGCTCTGGCCCATGCCGGCAAGGTGAAGAAGCTAGAGGTAGAGCGGGACAGGCTGAAGGAGCAGGCCCTCAAGCTATCCCAAGAGAAGACCGTGCTCAACGGCGCTCTGATTGAGGCGCAAGGAGCGGTCATCAGCAGGGCTGAGGAGCTCTCCGAAGCCCAGAACTCCGTCAGAGATCTTAAACTGAAGCTGGAGAATCTTGAGAAGATGTTGTCGGAGAGCAAGGCTCGGGAGGAGACCTTGACCAGGGGCCTGGAGGAGGAGAAGCAGATGCGGGCGAACGAGGCCGCCGCCCACCAGGATTATGTGGCGGGTGAGAACCGTTGGATCAGCCGCCTGGAGGACGTCGCCGGCAGGGTCACCTCGCAGTTGGCCACCATGGGGATGCCGAACGTGAGGTATGCCCCTGAGCGCAGCGGGACCATCAACACCAAGCTGACCCAGTTTTCGAGGGCGTCCTTGGAGCCTTGGCTTATCTTCACTCCAGCAGGGCGGCCACATTGGCCGAGGAGGCCCGGCGGCTTTGCCGGGGGGCCATGACCAAGGTCCTCACCAAGATGGCATACTGGAATCCTGACCTCGACTTCGACGCCGCGATGGATAGCTTGCCGGATGGTACTGACCTCACGGTGCTCAAGGAGCGATCAAGCCCATCCTCAGCGGTATCGACGAAATCAAGAGGGTGGAAGGCCAGCGCCGGGACTAGGCATCTCATTCCTCATCGCCACTGCAGGTTCACGACCAAGACAGTTTTTATCTTTAGTTAGAACTGCAGCAATGATGTGATGTAACATAACTTCTGCAGTACTCTTAATTTTCGTGCGTGTTATTTCCCTGTTCAATTCCCCTTTGTATGTGCGCCCTACGCCGATTGGGCAGGTTCGCTGGCGCGGGAGCCCCAAGCGGCGTTTTGGGGACGGATCCCCATTGGCCTGCCGGGTATGCATGCTGCCAGGCGAGCCACCTTGCCGTTCTGAACGCGGCCGCTCGAACTGTCGAGCTTGACTCGAGTCAGAATCGAGAGCGTTGTTAATCGCGAAAGGCTACCCTGCCGCTCTCGACGCAGCCGCTTGAGCTGTTGAGCGGACTCGAAACAGGGCAAGGGCGTTGCCGATTGCGGGAGAGCCTCCTGGCGTGCAGGTTTTCCATACAAAGGCATGACATCTCCGGGGGAAATAACCCCATATAAAAATGATAGAAATGGTCAAGGTTCGGTGTGACTTAGCTTTCTGTTTGTGATCGCTCCGGCGTCGATCTTCTGGCCCTCTTCCTTCTTCAAGATCCGTGAGTATGAAGAAACGCTGGACTAACTGCTAAAGACGATTCTCACAACTGCAACCCCCTACCTGGCGCGCCAAAGATGTCGGTGGAAACGACACCTATGGGATCACAAGAATCCCTACTACGGTTAGCGGGGTGCGGGGTTGAGAGAAGAGCGGATCAAACAGATAGCACGCGGTTCGTTTATCCAAGTTCGGGCCGCGAGGATGCGTAAAACCCTACTCCTGCTTTGGTGGATGTATATTTGTGTTCTTGAACTAGCTATGGGGCATGAGGAGCTCCAAAAAGCCGAATCCCCCTCCTGGTCGCCTTGGGCCTCCTTTTATAGGAAAAAGGGGTTGCCACAGTGGCACACAGGAGGTGGAAAGGGCACAGTGCTGCGAGTTTATCCTTCGCATTACATGACAAGGCGCATTTAATGTGTCTGCCTAGGTGTCCTCTTGCTTTATCGGGGACGGGGGCGAAGTCCGTCCCGTCCGCCGCTGCTCCTCCTCATGTTGACACGCGCCCTGGCCAGCGGTGTGTGCAATGCCATGTAGGCAGGCAGGCAGCTGTGGTGGCGCGATGGTGGGGTCTTCACGAAGATCTGCATGCCGTCACGTAGGTGCCTGCCCAGTTGGTTGGGTCGGCAACTGCATGTGAACGGCGATGGAGGGTTGGTCGGCGTGGGCCTGGCGGTGGCCCTGTAGATGTCCTCGGCAAGGGCCTTGCCGGGGCCCCGGCAAGGGTCTTGCCATGGCGCCCGCTGTCGTCCCTAGCAAGGCGCTTGCCGGGGGTCTCGTGGTTTTCCTTGGCTGGAGTCTCGCCAAGGGTCGTCGTCTTCTAGTGCTCATCTGATCTTGAATGTTTCTTCACAAAGATCTGCATGCCACCACAGAGGTGTCTCCCGAGCCCTTTCCCCAACATAGTAGACCATGGTGGGGGTTGTGGACTCAAGGGTGACTCGCTCCATAGGCGTGGGGCGAGCTGCCACGGCAAGGGTCTTGTCGGGGCTGCTATGGCTGACCCCGGCAAGGATCTTGCCAGGGGGAGCCCGCTTCGTCCCTTTGCTCTTTGTGGCCTTAGCCTTGGCGTTGTTCCAGCTATCTTGGACTTTGGTCTTACCCTGGCTCACCTCCCTTGCCCTGCTTAGTGTGGTCGTGGGCGTGGCTCTGACTGCCCGTGCATGGTCATAGGGGTACAAAAAGTGTACCCCTCTTTTGTACACCAACACGTCTCTCCCCTTTGGGATTCTTATCAGCCCAGACGTAGGTAACCCAACCATCACTTGGGTACAACTCCTAGGGAATAGGCAAGTTTTGAGGCCTAGGAGGAGACGTTTGATATTCGCGGACTTTACATAGGGGTACAGACCCATATTTTTCTTTCATGCTTGCTTCTTCCTCAACCCCTGCTACCCCGAGTTCCAACACCCGGGTTCCAATCGCCACAATCCCCAATCATGTCCGGATCCAGCCATCAAGGCCGGTGGGTGGCTTCTTCAATCACGTAGGGAGATATTGCAAAGCTTCGGGCGGCGAGGTATCTGACCGCGGAAATCCTTCATCGGCTTCCTGCCGAGGGGCAGGTTATTCCCACCCCCAGATCCGGCGAGAGGGTCGTGTTCGTGTCCCACTTCCTCCGCGGGTTAGGGTTTGCGCTTAACCCCTTCGTCCGAGGGCTCATGTTCTATTATGGGCTAGATTTTCACGATCTGGCCCTGGACTC
This sequence comes from Aegilops umbellulata, assembly GCA_032464435.1. Classification (NCBI taxonomy): domain Eukaryota; kingdom Viridiplantae; phylum Streptophyta; class Magnoliopsida; order Poales; family Poaceae; genus Aegilops; species Aegilops umbellulata. The sequence continues at coordinate 362,560,942 of CP136054.1, read as the reverse complement.
TATTCTTCTTATCTCGGCGTTTATCGTCACGTGAGAAGCCTTCCTCCGAACTCCCCCACACTTCCGGTTATGGCTCCAGACCTTCAATGTGAATCCGCAAGTGATAGAGGGGGAAGCAGGCAGAGTGCGGTGGTGCCATAGTGAGCGAGCTTGCTAGTGCTGTTTGGTTGAAAGGATCTTTTGCCAAATCTTTCGACTTATGGCAGCAGGGGTGGTTCTATATCACCGAGCCCCGTGGCTCCAAGTGGGCAGCAGCTCCTGAATTTCGATCCAGCCCCCCAATTCAGCTGGCATCATGGATTAATAAGGGGTTGGACTAGGGATCAACGGACGAGGTGCGGACTTTGCAAAGTCGCATCCAAAGCCTTATTGAGAGGGACATCAATGTCCTCAATCTTGTTCAAGTAATGCTGGTCCGCCGGACCCTGCCGTGGCGACGGCCTCTCCGCATGTGGGAGTTCAATCCAGAAGGGTCGCGGACTCTTCAGCACTTCTTCGGTGTTACGCACAAGGAATGTGGAAATTATTTTTCGGGAAGCGAAAGCAATGGCCGGACATCACCGAAGATATCGGCCTCGACTACAACCATCCGGACACCCCGGTAAATACCCATTCATCGAACACATTATATTCGGATACACAGTGGCAGGACACTGACCGAATCATCCTTTTTTAGGGCTGGATCAAGAAAGTGGATCAGATTAGGTGTCCGGCTCCCCTTCCCGAAGACTCAGCCAGTCCTATGTTAACAAGGATGCTGGCCTCAGCGCCATACCAGGCGCCGGCAAGGGAGAGTGAGAAGACCCAAGATGACCTTGGTTCCGGAGGTAAGTCAAACACTGAGTCCGGAGAAATTGATCTTTCCTCGCCTGAAGACAGAGGCGGGAGAGGACCCAGTATCCCTTCCCCGGGCAGGGGGAAAAGGGCCACCTCCAAAGGTTGGGAGGGGCGGTCTCCCAAGAGGGGCAAGATGCCACCATCGAGCGGATTGGGTTTGGAAAGCGACGCCCTTGAACAGCTCCAGCAAGGGGACAAGCCCTCGGCCAAACCGTAAGTGAATCCAGAGCACTTTGATGGTGTCCCGCTCCGTTGTTGTTGCCGAATATATACGTAACGCGTTCGTGCACTTTTATATGTTGGCACAAAGTTTTTCTGGGCAATCCTCTTCTTCGGGAAGTCTCCTCCCAGAGATGATGGAAAGCGAGACGCCTCCCCCGACCTCATCGCCCAATAAGGCGGACGACTCCGAAGTGTCATCGCGGAGGGTTTTTCTTGGTATACAAGCTATGCAGGGGATGAAAGAGGCAGTACCCGAAGGTGGACCTCCGACCGTCCGGGATTCTGGGGCCAATAATAAAGACCCCGGACTGTCTGGCTTGCAGCCGGCGATGATTCCGGAGACGGGTGAGAAAATTCCTTCAAAGGATGACTGTGCTCCTAGAGCGGCTTCCGGATACCCAGCGGCTCCGGACATATTACGGCACATGTTGCGAAATGCATCTGTCTCTGGGGAACAGCGTACCTTGATGGGTACAGTGGTTGAGAAAATTTTGTCTGCCAAGAGCGGATTAAATGAAGCCTTCATGAGCCTGCTGAAGGGCTTCGAGGTTTGTGATATAATATTTTCAGCTATGTTTTATTTACACAGATGCGCCTGTGTATAGGTAGTAGCCCCTGAGACTTGGGTTGGCTTCCACTGGGAAGCAAATGGAGGATCGAAAAGAATCGTTTTGAGGACTAACCTGATGAATTTGAACACATGTTGGTTCCCCCTTGGCCACTTCCCGGACTATGGAAATTGCCGAGCTACAGCGGAAGCTTGATGTGGCAGGGGATGATCTTGACGAGTCGCAAGGTATGTATTCGGGGCAATCCCCACACATTTTTGTGGTATAAGCATAACGCTGGAATTGTGATGCTGGAATATGCATGGCTGCAGATGGTGCTGTCGCTATTGAAGTTCTCCGAGCGGTGCTGGCCCGGGCCAAGGAGCAGGCCCAGTGTGGCAATGCTGCTGCCGAAAAGGCATCGGCTGAGCTAAAAGCCGAACAAGCTGCATGGCACCGAGACGAGGAGAAGATATCCATGATGGCGCTCAAACTGAAGAATGCCACTGGCCGCTGTAAATTTCTGGAGAAGGACAATAAAGCCTTAACGGCCGAACTAGACAAGGCCTTACAAGAGGCGAGAGAAGCGCGGTCAGAATCCAGAGCAACCCGTGAGGAGGTTCGGCAGGCGAGGGAGATTGCGGCTGGAAAGCCCTTTCTGCTGCAAACTAAGTTCGGTGACCCGAACTATGCTCAGCTTAACCAAGTGTGGAGTTCTCTGGACGAGTTCTTGAACTTGCCGAAGAGTTCTTCCGATGCGGCGCAGTATTACCAAGAGCGAGATGGGTATGCAATGGAGAAGCTTTTTTGGTCGCAGTTTGGCGCATCAAAGCGCCCTCTGTTGCTCAATGAACAAATGTCCCGATGGGCCGAACTTCATAGGATATCTGACGTTGCCATGAAGGATTTCATAATCCGGTTATGGCCAACTGAGCCTATTCCGGATAGCTACTTCAGTTTGGTACAAAGACTTGTTGACGCGGTGCCACGAATCGATGTTGTGAAGCGATCAGCGTGCATTGAAGATGCACGGATGGCCTTTGCCCGAGTCAAGACATTCTGGGGGAAAATGAAGGCCATCGATGTTGCGGTTAAGAGTCCGCCCAAGGGCAAGGACCGTCCTGAACTGAAGCATTATTTTGAAGATGTCCTAGAGGCCGCCCGCTTGATAGAGGGTCGGTGCTCGAAAGACATAATGTTCGAGTGAGGTGTATGAGAATTGTAAAAGAAAACTTTATAGTTAATCTATTTTAATGTTTTGCTCTAAAGCTTGTATTCCTCCTGTGCGGCTATTTTAATACAATCTGAAAGTTTTCCAATCGTCGGCTTCAGCCCCCTCATAGGAAGTACGGGGGTGTTCGAAAAAGCATTTAATCACTCTTTATCCAATGTCTTGGTCCATGAAGGAGGTTATAATGCGACGAACCAGGCAATCGGACTATAGGGCGTTAACACTTTCACTTAGCCATAGGAGTTTTATGGTGGGGCTACGAAATAGCCCCTGGTATGTATGTGGCGTATTGTAATATGGCGCCTTACATATTTGATCTGAAAAAAGATCCTTCATGTGACACGGAGAATCGCTAAAGATTCCAAGAAGTCGTCAAGTGGTTGACCAGCTCTCGCCGCATCATGACAGTCAGTTTTCGGCTTTCTCTACTGAGGTACTTGACCGGATGACCCAGAAGCACAATCGCAGTAGTTCTCCCTTTACTACCCTAGCCAATAGAGCGGAATGTAGGGTAGCAAGCACAGGAGCCGGGCAACCCAACTATTGACCCAAGACAATGATTCGGAGCTGATGCATATAAGGCCAAACTTGCGACACCGAAGTACGCTGTAGAGCTGTTCGGGCTTTTGCTAGCAACTCATTTGTTCCCGTACCAAGCCCCTGGCAGGTTATGCCAATGTATGTTTGTGAAATGACCGTGGGAGCCGTATTTAGTGGCGAAACAACATGGATGATAATTCGGATACTTTTTGCTGGGAGCTGAGCGATATGCCAATGATTATTTATTATATATAAAAGCCATCCTCCCAGCTATTTGACATGCTCGGGGTCGGAGGCGGAGGAACAGGCATAGTACATGCTCAAAATAGAGAGTGCGGTCTACAAAAAGTTATTTTGGACCTCCTGTCCCACGTCTGCGCCGCCCGTCCTTGGCGGGGGGAATCCTTGATGGAAATAGCCCCTCAGGTGAGTGTATGGATCCGAACTCCGATAGAGCCAGTTGTAGATGTTTGTCCTGTTCGTCACCTGTTTTTAAGGGATAGTGAAGGAAGAAATAAAAAGAAAATGGATAAAAAATGTTACGGGGATGCTTGCAGGCTTGTCCGTAGTGTGCCCCCGCCAATGCCCATGGTATCTTGAGTGCGTAGTGATGTATGCGCGGCACAAATTTTGCAGGTGTACGAGGTGGGCGGCGGAAGCAGGACTGCTATTTTCGCTCCAGGAGTAGTTGATCCTCGGGTGGAAATTGCTTCTGGCCCCCAGTATTTCTTTGGTGAACCTCTCTGTCGTCCCTGCCGCCTGGCGGCCTCCTCCCCTTGTGTTCGGCACTGAGCTTGCTGGCCTGTTTAAAGACCCAGCAGTTTCTATTAGTATGATTAGCTGGTTTGTCTGGGTGGCCGTGAATCTGGCAGGGTCGGTCCAATATCCTCTCTAGTTTGGATGGTTCGTCTCGTTTCGCCTTAAATGGCTTCTTCTGTTGACCGGGCTTAGGATTGCTGAATCCGGCGTTGACCGATGTGTCGCGTGATCTTTCATTATCATTGCGACTGTTTATTTGCTTCTTCGTGGTTTGCCGTTGCCGTCTCGGATTTCGGAAGTGCCCTGGTTGCTGGCGCCGTTGCTTCTACGAGCGAGCCAGCTGTCTTCTTCCGCACAAAAGTGGGTCATCAGAGCAGTGAGGGCTGTCATGGATTTAGGTCCTTCTTGACCGAGGTGGCGTGCAAGCCATTCGTCCCGGACACTGTGTCTGAAAGCCGCAAGTGCTTCCGCGTCCGGACAGTCGACGATTTGGTTCTTTTTGACTAAGAACCATGTCGAGAGGTTCCTGGCTAACTCTCCGGGCTGCTGGACAATGTGACTTAGGTCATCTGCATCCGGTGGCCGGACATATGTTCCTCGGAAGTTGTCTAGGAAGGCCTCCTCCAAGCCCTCCCAGCTGCCTATGGAATTTTCAGGCAGGCCATTTAACCAGTGCCGAGCTGGCCCTTTTAGCTTTAGTGGGAGGTATTTAATTGCGTGGAGGTCATCCCCATGGGCCATATGGATGTGGAGGATAAAATCTTCTATCCATACCGCGGGATCGGTTGTTTCGTCGTATGATTCAATATTGACGGGTTTGAATCCTTTGGGGAATTCATGATCCATTACTTCATCGGTGAAGCAAAGCGAGTGTGTGGCACCTCTATGTTGGGCCACACTGCGATGTAACTCTGAAGGAGTCCATTTGCGGTTTTCGACTCGGGCGTGGCTAGGTTTGTCACGTCTGAATAGGTAGCTGTCGTCGCGTGTTGAGGTATGCTTTCGCGATCCGTAGATCGGTCTTGCATGTCCTACACTAATGTCTAAGTCCCGCTACAGGTTGTCTGGACAATCGTGAGCTGCGTTATTCTTGCCTTTACGGCGAGGTGGGGCGGTCTGGTGTTCGGCTTGAGTTGCCCCTTTATCCAGACAGAATTGTCGGCGACCTGCCGCACTGTGTGATGATGGTAAGGGCTCCAACGCCTCATCATCGAACTGATGTAGCAATCTATACTTCGGGTAGCTTTTGGCCAGGCCAGTAAGGCCGTATTCTACGGTGACCAGGACTTGGGTCCATCTATCGTTGAGTAGGTATTGGTCAGCTTGAAGCTGCTGCTGCTTCTTTTTTAGGCTCCTTGCCGTAGCTATGAGCCTGCGCTTGAAGCGCTCCTGCTCGAGGGGCTCTTCGGGTACGATGAAGTCTTCGTTGCCGAGGCTTACCTCATCTTCGAAGAGCGGAAGGTAATTGTCATCCTCCGAATGTCGCTAGGCAGGGCCTGTTCATCGGGGCTCGCTTGCTTGTTTTCCTGTTCCTCCTGTTCGGATCTTGCTCCAACAGGGTCTTCATTGTTTTCGGCGTCGTCCGGAGTACTATTTTCTCCGGTGCCATCTTTGCGCGCTTTTTTAAGTGTGTCGACTATGTACATGTCGTACGAAGTGGTGGCCGTCCCACGTCCGGTGACTGGCGGGCTTTGGCCTTGCTCCTCGTCGGCATCATCGTCGATACCGTCAATGTCTTCGGAGCCATAATCAGGTATGTCGGTTAAGTCCTCGACAGTGGCTATGAAGTGGGTGGCGGGTGGGAAATGAAGTTCCCCATTATCTGCTCTAGCTCAAACCGGACATAGTTCGGCTGTGAGTCCTTCTCCAAGGACAAATTCTTTTAAGAGTTTAGCACATCACCCAAAAGTGAGTGCTGGAAGAGGTCCGCGGTGCTGAATTCGAAAATCGATAACCGATCCAACTGTCCGGAACTTATAGCCGCGGACGAGTCTGGAGTTCCGTTGATGCAAATATTGCAGGGTGTCGAGTCTGTGTGCGGCTCCAACACCGCGGACTCTGTGGCCTCGGACGGCACGATCTACCCCGGCTCTAAGGCCTTTGCAGCAATAGGAGCCATCTCCTAGATGTGACCCGATGACAGATGTAAGTTATGTTCATCGGAGCGAGGGGGAGCGATCGTCGTGGTCTCGAATCCGTCGAAGACCAAGTCTCCATGGACGTCCGCGACGTAGTTCAAGCTTCCGAACCTAACCCGATGACCAGGGGCGTAACTATCGATCTGCTTCAGATGGCCAAGCGAGTTGGCCCGCAGTACGAAGCCACCGAACACAAAGATCTGTCCGGGAAGGAAGGTTTCTCCCTGGACAGTGTCACTATGGACGATCGAAGGGGCCATCGAACCTTTCGTCGACGGCACACTGGAACTCTCAATGAAAGCACCAATGTCGGTGTCAAAACCGGCAGATCTCGGGCAGGTGGTCCCGAACTGTGCGTCTAAGGTTGATGGTAACAGGGGACAGGGGACACGATGTTTACCCAAGTTCGGGCCCTCTCTATGGAGGTAATACCCTACTTCCTGCTTGATTGATCTTGATGAATATGAGTGTTACAAGAGTTGATCTACCACGAGATCATAATGGCTAAACCCTAGAAGCCTAGCCTGTATGACTATGCTAATGAGTATATCCTTTCCGGACTACGCCCTCCGGTTTATATAGACACCGGAGGGATCTAGGGTTACATAGAGTCGGTTACATAAGAAGGAATCTTCATAGTTGATCGCCAAGCTTGCCTTCCATGCCAAGAAGAGTCCAATCCGGACACGGGTAGAGTCTTCGGTCTTCATGTCTTCACAGCCCACCAGTCCGGCTCATGGATAACAGGCCGGACGCCCGAGGACTCCTTAGTCCAGGACTCCCTCAGTCGCCCCCCCCCCCCTTTCCTTCCTCCCTCTCTCCTCCTTCCTTCCTCCCCTACTCCTACTTGGAAGGGGGGAATCCTACTCCCGGTGGGAGTAGGACTCCCCTAGGGCGCGCCATAGATAGGGTCGGCCCTCCCCCTCCTCCACTCCTTTATATATGGGGGAGGGGGCACCCCATAGACTCACAAGTTCATCATTGTCTTAGCCGTGTGCGGTGCCCCCCTCCACCATAATCCACCTCGATCATATCGTCGTAGTGCTTAGGCGAAGCCCTGGGCTGGTAGCTTCATCATCACTTTCATCACACCGTCGTGCTAACGAAGCTCTCCCTCGACACTCAGCTGGATCGAGAGTTCATGGGACGTCACTGAGCTGAACGTGTGCAGATCGCGGGGGTGCCGTTATTATGGCTTCGGTATTAGGATCGGTCGGATCATGAAGACGCACGACTACATCAACCGCGTTGTCATAACGCTTCCGCTTATGGTCTACGAGGGTACGTGGACTACACTCTCCCCTCTCGTTGCTATGCATCACCATGATAGATCTTGTGTGTGCGTGGGAAATTTATTGAAATTGCTGCGTTCCCCAACAATCACATGAACTCGGTGAGACCGATTTCAGTAATAAGCAAACAGAGACTTGGCCAGGCAAACTCGTTGGGACCGATCGCATGAGACCAAAACGTTACAAAAAGGAAACAGAGAGTTTGCATTGCCAACTCGGTGGGACCAATCACTCATCTCGGTTAGACCGAAACGTTACGAAGGGAAATAGAGAGTTTGCAATCCCATCTTGGTGAGAACGAGATCCCTATCGGTGAGACCAAATTGATTAGGGTTTCTGGCAGTGGCTATGTCAAGTGAACTCAGTGGCGCCGGATATATCAAATTGGTGGGGCCGAGTTTGACTTTAGGTTTAGGACATATGTGGAAATGAGAAAGTGGTTGAGGGCTTTTGGAGCGTATCACTAAGCATTTTGAGCAAGCAAGCCATTAAGCAACACCTCATCCCCTTTTGATAGTATTTGAAAGTGTGTTATATCGACTAGAGGGGGGTGAATAGGCGATTTTTATGAAATTCTTCACTGAGGAATTTGCCAGTGAGGAAATTCCTTAGTTAAGAACTACTAGCAGCGGAATAAGTACTCAGAAGTAAACATAGCAGAATACATGCATGTTCATCATGATGAAATGAAGACAAGCACAGAGTACAGAAAGCGTAAACACAGGATAGCACAAGATGAAGACAAACAGACTGAAGAAATTGAACTGAGGAAATTGAGAAAGTCTTCAGTCAAAGTCTTCAAACACATATATGAACAATCATGCAACACAGTAATGAGGAAATGAAAGTGTTGAGGAAATAGAACCAGTTGGCTTGGTGAAGACAATGATTTGGTAGACCAGTTCCAACTGTTGTCTCAGTTGTATGTCTGGTTGGAGTGGATGAGTATTTAAACTCGACACCCAGTCCCGAACACACAGTCCTCACCGTATTCTCCTTGAGCTAAGGACACACAGTCCTCGCCCAATCACTCGTGGTAAGTCTTCAGGTGACTTACAAACCTTCACAAACTCGGTCACTCGGCGATCCACAATTCCTCTTGGATGCTCTAGACCTTGACGCCTAACCGTCTGGAAGAAGCACAGTCTTCAAAGGTAACAAGCATCGGATCCATGCAGGATCAATCTCTTCAGTGGTTTGTAGGTGTTTTGGGTTTGGGTTTGGATTTTCCTCACTTGATGATTTTCGCTCAAAGTCCTCGGAGGATGGGTTGCTCTCAAATGACAAGTGTCAAGTTCTCGCGGAGCAGCCAACCAGCTAGTGGTTGTAGGGGTGGCTATTTATAGCCTAGGGAGCAGCTCGACATGATAAGACATAAATGCCCTTCAATGATATGACCGTTTGGTGGATAAGATATTTTGGGACAGCTGGCGCGTAGCACAGCAACGGTCGGAAATTTGAGGTACAAATTCCTCAAGGCTATCATGTTCCTCACTGTGTAGGTAATTCACACTGGCGAATTCCTAACTCCTCAGTCAGAGCAAAGTCCTCAGTGACCAGAAGAACTGCGTCTCTGACACTGAAGAAATTGACTGAACTGTATGAGATTTCCAATGGCTTCACTCGAAGGGATTGGTAGGTGTAGGATTTGAGTTGAGCATCACGTGGAAATTTTCTCCTTAGTATTTCCTCGACCCCCTTTAACAGTACGGTGTTTCCTATGACTCAAGAAAGAGAAAATGAAACTACGAAAAGAAAAGTCTTCACGCTTCATGTTCCTCGAATGATAACCAAGTCTTCAAGGTCACACCAATTTCTTCACTTTCAAAGTCTAAAGTCTTCAGAATATCAAAGTCTTTAGTTGAAGAACTTCATTTTTAGGGGTCGACTTTCTCTGTAAATATCAAACTCCTCATAGACTTATAGACCTGTGTACATTCATAAACACGTTAGATCCTTAACCTATAAGTCTTCAATACACCAAAATCACTAAGGGGCACTAGATGCACTTACAATCTCCCCCTTTTTGGTGATTGATGAAAATATAGGTTAGGTTTTCAACGGGGATAAATATATGAAGTGTAAATACTGATATTGAGGAATTTGATTGCAAGATATAGAAGAACTCCCCCTGAAGATGTGCATAGTGAGGAATTTGCTTTTAAAGCAATGCACACTTGAAGAGTTGAATCATGGAGATCGCCCCCTATATCTTGTAATTCATACACGCATTTGATATATAATATGAAGAATTTGAAATGCATGATGAAATATGGTGCCTGATGTAATTCAGCATGCGTGCAATAATATTAACGAGGAATAAGCAAGAAGAATAGTGCATCAAAAGTATCAGAGCACAGTGCAACAAAAAGTATCAGAGCACCATCGGGTTTAAGATTACAACTCGATCCAATAAAGTTTCAGAAGAACGAGAGTTGTAACTTAGCAAAAACGATATAATAGACCCGCTTGAAGACTAACTCAAATTTCTCCCCCTTTGTCATCAAATGACCAAAAGGATCGAAACTGAGGACTAACGCTCTTGAGGATAATCATGATGATGAGGAGCGCCAGCGTTGTTAGGGTCGGTTGTTGAAGTAGGTCCTGCCGCAGTGTCGTCCAAGTCTTCATTTTCATCAGTCTCACGTGATGAAGAATATGAGCTGGCCACCAGAGAAGGAACCTTGACCTTCTTGTATTTCTTCGGAGGAGGTGCAGACCAGTCAAACTCTTCTTTGAGACCCATTTGCTTCAAATCATCAGCGCTGTAAACTTGAGACAGAACAACCCAGGTGCGGTTGAGGGTTTCATGAAGGTAGTAGTGGTTTTTTTTCACTGCATTATGTGTTGCAGTCATGTTGTGAAGAATTGAACCAAACTGACGCTTGACCCATTTGTGATTGTGATCAACCTTCTGATGAAGACTGAGGAGTAACTCACGATCAGTCATCACCCTGGGTGTCGTGGCTTGAGGATTTGGATTGCCATTGTTGGCGGAAGAGTTATGTGTGGCAGAGTCATCATTGGTGGAGTAAGATGTAGCCTTGCGAAATTGACCATCCAATGGACGAATGCCTTCATCTATCACAGCAGTAGCCTTGCCCTTTTCTTCAGCTGAGGAAAATGTCCTTTTGAGGACTTCAATAGGGGGCAAGTAGCTGTAGTGGTTCAGAGTTTCAGCTTTGTAATTGAGTGAAGACCTTGTCCTGATGAATCTCATAATCCATGGCGCATAAGGCTTCAGCTCAAATGGTGACATAGCAATATTGGCCAAAGTCCTCATGAAGAAATCATGGAAGTTGACGGGAACGCCATGAATGATGTTGAAAAGCATGTTCTTCATGATGCCAACGACTTCTTCATCATTTGAGTCGTGGCCTTTGATAGGACTCATTGTCTTCGACAGAATGCGATAGACGGTCCGAGGCACATACAACAATTCCTTGACGAGGAATTTGGTTCGAGGGGCCTGCCCTGGCTTCAAAGGCTTCATTAGCACTTGCATATAGTGATTTGAAAGCTCAGGTTCGTTGTAAACACAACGTGCATCTTCAAGGGGAGGACTTAGAGGAAGGGCACGAAGCAATTCAGACGCTGGTGCCTTGTAATGAGTGTTCTCAGTCATCCAGTCCAGAACCCATGAATTCACATCTTCAGAGTTGCTAGTGATGTGCAGCGTTGCGTAGAACTGAAGAATGAGTTCTTCATTCCAATCACAGATGTCAGTGCAGAAATTGAGCAGCCCAGCGTCATAAAGAACACTGAGGACTGGCGTGAAGCACGGCAGAGACTCCATATCCACGTGAGGAATATGTGCATGGTCGAAGACTTTGTCTTTGTTGAACAGCACTGAGGAATAGAAGTTGGCTTGACTAGCTGTCCAGAAACGCCTCTTCCTTATGCGAGCAGAGTCATATGGGTTGTATTCAGTGAAGAACACGTGCTCGCCATAGAAGTCTTCAGCCTTGAATTTCTGTTTGCGTGAGAACGGATCCTTTGGCCTTGGCAGAGGAGTGTCAGTGAGTTGCATCACTACCTCAGGAATCGCGATATCAGGTTCTTCAGGCTGAGGAATTTTTGGTTCCTCCTCAGGTGCAGTCACATTTTCAGCAGCAGCAACAGTTTCTTCAACACTAGTGGCTGGAATTTCTTCATGCACAGATGCAGTGGGATGAGTTTCTTCAGAGCCCAATTGAACTGTTGGTGCAGGAGAGTGAGGGATTTGCTGCAGTGGGGTGAAGAATGGAGAATTGGGACGCTGACTTTCCCAAAAGTCTTCATTCATCACTGGAGTTGTGCTTCCAATGTCCACATCTTCATCATCAATTTCTTCAACACCAACCTCTTCAGCATCAAACTGAGGCATTGGTGATGAGACCACTGGGGTTGAAGGGACTGCATCCATTTCAATTTCTTCATCAATCTGCTCTGACGAAGCAGCAGATTTAGTTTCTTCATCAGATCTGCTTGGGATCTCATATTCTTCACCAAAAGGAACAAGGTCCTTTGATGGCATGGTTGAAATTGGAAAAGCATCAATTGGATTGTCAAACGAGCTGGTCATAGGCTTCATCTTCTTTGGAGCTGAAGATTCTGAAGCTTTTGATGCTTTCCTTTTCTTCACTGCAGCTCGCTCTGCAGCCTTGGTCTTCTTCACATTTGATGCAGATGGAAGGATAGGAGTTGGTGTAGGCACAGGTGGAGCTGAGGAATCTGGTTGAATTTCCTCAGGCGCAACTGATGCAGTTGCCCTGACTTCTTCAGTTTCTTCAGGCGCACCACTACTGGATGCCCTGGCAATTTCTTCAGCAGCTGGAATGGAGTCATCAGCCCTGGAACTAGCATTTTCTTCAGCAGCCTGAAAATCATCAGCGGTGCTGGCATGTTCTTCAGTTGGCTGAGCAGAAGCTTCATCTTGAGGAACTTCTTGTTGCGTTGGAGCTGCAACATTTGTGAACTTCTCTGTCAGTCTCACAAACCTGACTTTGGCTCCTTGTCAATCAGCATAGTAAGAGTTGAAGTTGTCGCTGAGGGCTTTGATTTCAGCCTGCATCTTGATAAGTTCTTAAGTTGTCATTTTGACAACATTTTTCTTCAGCAGTTTCTCTTTTCTGTACTGCGATTTCTTGATCTCTGTGGCCCTATCATATTTCCACTTCTCCTCTTGGATGAAGTGAGTCAGCATGTGACTTTGGCCAGGTGTCAAATTGAAATCAGGCATAGGTGTGTTGGGATCCTTATGCCAGAGATCAATGTAATTGAGGATCGCCCTTGGATCCAGTAGCAGTGGCACAGGTGTGCCTTTGGCTCTAGCGGCCCTGACTTGTCGGTCTCTGATGATTTCCGCAAGCTCATCATCATCAGCCTCATCATCCTCAGGTGGCTCTTGGAAGGCGACATGTTTCTTCTTCGGACTTGGGCGAGTACCTCGTCCAGCAGTTGCTTTAGTCTTCAGCAGAGTTGGGCCAGATGAAGAATTTGGTGCAGCTGAGGAACTTGCTGAGACACCAGAGGCAATGGAGATGCCTACAGTCCTTTGGCATGAGGCCAGGTGCACAGGTGCTGAGGACTTTGTCGGAACAGCTGAGGACTTTGGTGGAGGTGCTGAGGATTTCGGAGGAGCAGGGGCAGCTTGAGGAATTTGTCTTGAAGATTTTGAAGTTTCTGGCCGTGAGGGCATTGTTGGTGAAGCACTTGGCTTACGAGAAGGCTTCTTTTCCATTGATTTCCTCGGCTTGATAGAGGCCTTAGTGGCAGCAGCAGTAGCAGAATCTTCATTGAATTTCCTCACTGCTTCTCTGGCTTGTCTTGCCAATTTGGCTTGGCGCTTGGCCCATTCTTCAGGAAAATCCTCACCGCGTTTGACGCTAGTGGGATCAGCAACTTGGCCAGGTGCCAATGGGGCTCTTGGGCATGGAGGTTTCAGTGCGAATTTCTTCATATACTTTGGAGTAACATATCTGTACTCCCTCCATTCTCGTGCCCATCTCCGTTCAATCTTCTGAATGCGCACCTTGCGCTGATTTTTATCTTCCTCGGGAGGTGTGCAGTACCCAGCATAGATGTCCTCAGGGATTTCAAAGGCAGTCATGACCTCAGGCTTCTTTCCTCCTTTTTGTGGACTTTTACCGTCAGCCATTTTCTTTAGTTGAGGAATTTGAACAATCGAATTCTCTGAAGAAGTATGCAGTTTTTCTTCGAGGAACGCTGCAAATGAGTTAAGTTGATGAGAACCTAATGATTCAGCAGCGGACATGTGTACCTGTGAATAAAGTATGGTTGCGAGGAATTTGGAGAGGTCATATGCGTTCTCAGAGTGTTTTTTTTTAAACAAGTTTGAGGAATTTGACCAGATGCGTCTTGAAGAATTTCACTAAGCGCGCTATATCTTAGGTTCCAGAGTTGTATAGATCGAAGATCCACACAATTAAGGAATCTTGAAGAAAATGATGCTTAGGGAAATGAATCAAGAATAGATGACATGTGAGGTGTTTTGTGTGTGAGGATTTGAAGAATAAAACACCTTTGAAGATTTTGTAGAAAAATTTCGAATCAAAGAGGGCAGTAAAAGTAACTTTTAATTACCCTGAATGAAGAACATGACGAACAGAGAGATGAAACAGTGAAGTTCGTCGATGTAGATCTTCCACACCCTAACTTGGCGGAGGAAGACGTCTACGGCGGCGGCGGAGGTGAAGATTTCCGCGGTCGGCGCGAGTACGACGGCGACGAGGTCGAGGCAGTGAAGCTCTTCCTCACCGGCGACGATGGAGTAGCGGCGGCGCTACGGTTTGAGAAGCTCGAGCGGGAGAGAGAGAGATCGAGCGGAGTGAAAGAAGTGAGGAAGGGGCGAGGGGTATTTATAGAGGCAGTGAAAAACTGTTCCCCCGAAGATTTAGGACGAACGTGCCCCTGACCATTCTCCTTCTCACGACATGTGTCACCCACGTACTGTGTAGTGGAGATCGTGTAAGATTGTGGGTGAGTAAAAGAATGCATCGTGGGATGCGGAACGGTTTGAGCGGCAAAACCAAAAATTTGGATAAGATTAGTTTTAACGTTCCGTTTGCAATTTCTTCAGCTGACAAGGACACAATGAAGATTTTGAACGAGTTTCAAATAGAACGCACATGAAGAATTTGTGAACAGATTGGATTGAGTATAGCATTGAGGGGAAGGGTCCGATCACATTCACTTAGCAGAAAAACCAACTTGAAGAAATAGCTATAAGTGAATGTTGTAGAGTACTTAAACTCATATATATATAGCCAATGAAGAAAAACGACGGCACAGGTGAAGATTGCAAGTTGAGGAATTTGAACAACTGAGGAACTTCAAAACCGAAAAAGAACTCAAATTGAAGATTTTCAACTTTTGTGGTGGCGTGACCCACCGTATAAGAATGATGATTTCAGACACCGCGTACAATTGTCGTAGGGTTCTGAGAATCAAATTCTTCATTAATTTCTTCACACTTAGAGTGTTATTCTTCATTGATTGAATAAAAACGTTTCTTCATGTATTGCACATCTAAGTCATCAATTTTGCATAAGTGTTAGGATGAGTGCCTTTTTTAAAGTACATTCGAAGACTCTAAGATATTTAGCTCACACTACAACTTGCTAAATCTCTTCTCATCCAAGGGCTTAGTGAAGATATCGGCTAGCTGTTCTTCAGTCTTCACATGCTCAATAGAAATGTCGCCCTTCGACACATGATCGCGAAGAAAGTGATGACGAATCTGAATGTGCTTTGTCTTCGAGTGCTGAACTGGGTTGTGAGCAATCTTGATGGCACTCTCGTTGTCACAGAGGAGAGGCACATTCTTCATGTTGATGCCATAGTCCTTGAGTGTTTGCTTCATCCATAGCAGTTGAGCACAGCAAGAACCAGCAGCAATGTACTCAGCTTCAGCAGTAGACAGTGATACGCAGTTCTGCTTCTTCGAGGACCAACAGACTAAGGATCGTCCGAGGAAATGACAAGTACCATATGTTGACTTGCGGTCCACACGGTCACCAGCATAATCAGAGTCAGAATATCCAATGAGATCAAAATCCGAGCCCTTGGGATACCATAATCCTAGTGTTGGTGTGTGAGCTAGATATCGAAGAATATGCTTCACAGCCTTATGGTGTGATTCCTTCGGTGCAGCTTTAAATCGGGCACACATGCAAACACTAAGCATTATATCTGGCCTAGATGCACATAAGTACAATAAATAGCCAATCATGGAGCGGTATACCTTATGATCGAAGTCAATACCATTTTCATCAGTGCATAGATGACCATTTGTGGGCATAGGAATTTTGATGCCTTTGCAATCTTGCATGCCGAATTTCTTCAGGACGTCCTTGAGGTATTTCTCCTGAGATATGAATATGCCATTGCGCTGTTGACGAATTTGAAGACCTAAGAAGAATTTCAACTCTCCCATCATAGACATTTGATATTCTTCACTCATCATATAGGTAAATTCATCACTATAACGTTGGTCAGTACAGCCAAAGCTGATATCATCAACATATATTTGGCATACAAACAGTTCACCATCATAAGATTTAGTAAAGAGAGTGGGATCGAGTGAACCGGGTGTGAAGCCTTTCTTCATGAAGAATTCCTTCAAAGTATCATACCACGCCCGTGGGGCCTGCTTGAGGCCATAGAGGGCCTTGTTAAGTCTGAAGACTTTGTCAGGATGTTTTGGATCTTCAAAACCTGGGGGTTGAGCAACATATACTTCTTCCTCAAGCTTACCATTGAGGAATGCACTTTTCACATCCATTTGATATAAGATGATATCATGATGGTTAGCATAAGCAAGCAATATGCGAATAGCCTCAAGTCTAGCAACAGGTGCAAAAGTTTCATCGAAATCAACTGCTTCAACCTGTGTGTAGCCTTGAGCTACTAGTCGTGCCTTATTCCTCACCACAACACCATTTTCATCTTGCTTGTTGCGGTAGATCCACTTTGTGCCAATGATGTTATGCTTGCGAGGATCGGGACGATTGACCAGTTCCCAGACGTTGTTGAGCTTGAACTGATGTAATTCTTCTTGCATGGCCTGAATCCACTCAGGCTCCAGAAATGATTCATCTACCTTAGTGGGCTCTGTGATAGAGACAAAAGCAAAATGCCCACAAAAGTTAGATAGATGTGAAGCTTTTGAGCGTGTGAGAGGACCTGGTGCTCTAATGTCATCGATGATCTTCTCCACTTGCACTTCTTTTGCAACGTGAGGATGAGCTGGTTGTCGTTGAGGAATTTGATCAGCATTTTCTTCAACATCAATTTCCTCAGCATTTTCTTCAGGTGCATCAGCTCGTCGTTCTTCACGTTCTGGAATGAATTCTTCAGCAGATTCTTCAGTAGGAATGACATCTTCAGTAGCCTTGTGTTTGATAGAGTCCTCGGGTGCTGGTTCATCTAACACAGAAGGTAGGTGCTCTCTTTGCGAGCCATTAGTTTCATCAAACCGCACATCTACAGTTTCAACAATCTTGTGAAGAACATTCTTGAAGACTCTGTAGGTGTGCGAGTCCTTTCCGTAACCAAGCATAAAACCTTCATGTGCTTTCGGTGCAAATTTAGAGTTGTGATGAGGATCTCTAATCCAGCATTTAGCACCAAAGACTTTGAAATAACTCACATTTGGTTTCTTGTCAGTGAGGAGTTCATACGCAGTCTTCTTGAAGAATTTGTGAAGATATACTCTGTTGATGATATGGCACGCGGTATCAATTGCATCAACCCAGAAACGACGAGGGGTTTTGTACTCATCGAGCATAGTGCGAGCCATCTCAACAAGAGTCATGTTCTTGTGCTCCACGAAGCCATTCTGTTGAGGAGTATAAGGAGCAGATAACTCATGAGTAATACCAAGTTCATCAAGATATTCATTGAGACCCAAATTCTTGAACTCAGTGCCATTGTCACTTATGATGTGCTTGATCATCACACCAAAGTTGGTTGAAGCCCTTGAGGAAAATCGTTTGAAGACTTCCTGCACTTCGTGTTTGTAAGAGACAAGGTGTACCCATGTGTAATGAGAGTAATCATCAACAATAACAAAGCCATATTGAGATGCTTCATTTGAGACAGAGGAATAGTGATTAGGACCGAAGAGATCCATGTGAAGCAATTCGAATGGTCGAGTAGTGGTCATGATGGTCTTTGCTGGATGCTTGGCCTTGGTCATCTTTCCAGCTTCACAGGCACCGCATAAGTGATCCTTGAGGAATTTGACATTCTCAATGCCAATAACATGCTTCTTCTTCGCAAGCGTGTTCAAATTCCTCCTGCCTGCATGACCAAGTCGTCGATGCCATAGCCATCCTTCTGAAGCTTTTGCAAGTAGGCACACGGCTGGTTGTGAATCTGCAGAGAAATCAACAATATACAAGTCTCCTCTCCTAAAGCCTTCGAAGACTTTGGATTTGTCAGCTTCCATAGTCACAACACAATGATACTTGCCAAAGACAACAACCATATCAAGATCACAAAGCATTGAGACTGACATAAGGTTGTATCCTAGGGACTCAACAAGCATGACTTTGTACATGTGTCGATCCTTTGTGATAGCAACTTTACCTAGACCCAATACCTGACTTTTGCTTTTATCAGCGAAGATGATATGCTTCAGATGTGATAACGATAAGGGAGCATCCATCAACAGATTCCTGTCACCGGTCATGTGATTTGTACATCCACTATCAAGGACCCACTCAGTGGCTTTGGGTTGATCATCCTGCAGATGAATTAGTGCAACTTACGAACTCATATACTTCAGCAGTGAAGAATATGATATCACAATTCATCAGATCAATTTCATCAAGCAGTAAGACAAATAAAACAGAGGTAGGACGTGTGAAATGAAAGTTCATTTCATCATGGTTAGCCTGCGTCCTTTCAGGCACTTTGTCAGGTCCCCAGCAAATTCTTCAGACATTACAGTACGTGTGGAGACCTGACCCTGCATAAGAGATTAGTTCTTTTTCTTCACCACCCACATCTGAATGGGTGGCAAAGAGTTCATCACTCTGCGAGCTCCATATGAGAATGGTGGCATAGCGGCCAAACCATTACGTTTCACATAAGAGGGGTTAGGGTAAGCATATGAATAAGCAGAGAAATTCTTCGAGGACTTATGAACATAGTAATTTGAAGAATAATGCTCATATTCATAGCCCTTGGCTTTTCCCTGCGAAACAGAGTTGTTAGCACGATGATGTTCATATGAGGACTTTGATCCATGTGAGGAATTTGATCCCCTTGAGGAATTTGGTCCGTATGAGGACTTGGACCCATATGAAGAATTTGGTCCATATGAAGAATTTGATCTGGGGTTCCTATTTTTCACAGGTGGTGTCATGAGGACATTCACTTGAAGACTTTCAAGGCAATTTTTGGGAACCCAGATTTTCTTCATAGGGGAACCGTTCCTGCAGTTAGTGCCAACATATCTAGCAAATACTTCACCATTCTGATTTTTGAACAGTTTATAGTTGGAGTCAAATGACTCATCAAAAGAATGAGAAGATTCACATGTATAGCCAGATAAATTAGATGGGTCAACTGGAGGTCCCTTTGCAGCAACCCATGAGTTTTTGGGGTACTGCTCAGGCTTCCAATATGTACCATCAGCATTGAGTTTCCTCTCAAAGGCAATACCCTCTTTCCTAGGGTTCCTGTTGATGATCTGCTTTTTAAGCACATCACAAAGAGTCTGATGCCCTTTGAGGCTTTTGTACATGCCTGTCATGTACAATTCGTTCAGCCCTGCATCGTCAGCGATACTAGCAATGTCCTCAGATGAGGAATTAGTGATAGCAGAGACAGGTGAATAATTTGTAATATTAGAAGCATTTGAACATTCAGGTGAAGAATTTGCAGATTCTCGTTCAATGCATTTTAAACATGGAGGAATAAATTCTTCCTGAGTAGCGCTGATTTGTTGAGCAAGCAATGAATCGCGCTCCTTCTGAAGATCTTCATAACTCACTCTTAGCTCCTCAAGATCTTGCTTTCTTTGAAGAAATTCATAAGAAAGCTTCTCATGATCAGATAAGAGAGTGTTATGATGACCTTGAAGGTTATCAAACCTGGTCTGAAGTCTCTGAAGATTTTCAGTCAAGGCTTTAGTGCGATCCATTTCTTCACCCCACATATCATCACTTTTGTCTAGCATGTTTTGAACCTTTTCAAAAGCCTTTTGTTGTTTCACAGCAATCTTAGCAAGTTTTGTGTAGCTGGGCTTAAGATTTTCATCAGATTCATCTTCACTAGACTCAGAGGAGGTATATTTAGGTACCTTGGCACCCTTTGCCATGAAGCAATAGGTGGGAGCATAGTCATCGTTGCCTTCATCAGCCTTGTTGATGAGGTCATTTTCTTTAGAGTTGAAGATAGACCTGCTGACAAATGCAGTAGCGAGGGCTAGGCTTGCCACACCAGACTTAGAGTCCTCAGAAGCCTCCTCTTCTTCTTGTTCCTCAGATTCAGCTTCAAAGTCCATTTCCTTGCCAATGAATGCCCGAGCCTTCTTGGAGCTGCTCTTCTTGTGAGATGAAGACTTTGAGGATTTTGATGATGAAGATTTTGAGGACCTCTTCTTTTTCTTCGCATCATCAGAACTGTAATCCTTGTATTTCTTCTTCTTTGATTCCTTTTCCCACTGAGGACAATCTTGAATGTAATGTCCTGGTTTCTTGCACTTGTGACAAAGCCTCTTCTTGTAGTCACTGGATGAGGAATCATTGCTCCTGGAGGGTTTTCCAAAGCAACCACGTCTTGAGAACTTCTGGAATTTCTTCACTAGCAGTGCTAGATCATGACTCAGTTCTTCGGGGTCACCAAGGCTGCTACCAGAGTCTTCATCTTCGGATTTTGATACTGCCTTGGCCTTCAGTGCACGTGATCTGCCATAGCTCGAACCATAGAGATCTCTCTTTTCAGCAAGCTGGAACTCATGAGTGTTTAGCCTCTCGAGGATATCAGCGGGGTCAAGTGACTTGTAATCTGCACGCTCTTGTATCATCAGTGCCAGAGTATCAAATGAGGAATCAAGCGATCTCAGCAATTTCTTCACCACCTCATGGTCGGTGATGTCAGTGGCACCAAGTGCTTGAAGCTCATTTGAGATGTCAGTGAGGCGATCGAAGGTTTGCTGAACATTTTCATTGTCGAGTCTTTTGAAGCGGTTGAAGAGATTGCGAAGAACATCAACTCGAGAGTCACGCTGAGTTGAAACTCCTTCATTGACCTTGGACAGCCTATCCCAGATAAGCTTGGCAGTTTCCAAAGCACTCACTCTACCATACTGTCCTTTACTCAGATGGCCACATATGATATGCTTCGCTTGGGAATCGAGTTGCTTGAATCTCTTCACATCGGTAGCGTTCAGTGAGGGTGAGACGGAGGGAACACCATTTTCCATAACGTACCAGAGATCGTTATCAATTGCCTCAAGATGCATGCGCATCTTGTTCTTCCAGTAGGGGTAGTCCGTCCCATCAAAGGTAGGACACCCAGCAGAGACCTTGATCATACTTGCGGTTGACATAACTAAAACTCCAGGCGGTTAAACCAAAATCACACAGAACAAGGGAGTACCTTGCTCTGATACCAATTGAAAGTGCGTTATATCGACTAGAGGGGGGTGAATAGGCGATTTTTATGAAATTCTTCACTGAGGAATTTGCCAGTGAGGAAATTCCTTAGTGAAGAACTACTAGCGGCGGAATAAGTACTCTGAAGTAAACATAGCAGAATACATGCATGTTCATCATGATGAAATGAAGACAAGCACAGAGTACAGAAAGCGTAAACACAGGATAGCACAAGATGAAGACAAACAGACTGAAGAAATTGAACTGAGGAAATTGAGAAAGTCTTCAGTCAAAGTCTTCAAACACAGATATGAACAATCATGCAACACAGTAATGAGGAAATGAAAGTGTTGAGGAAATAGAACCAGTTGGCTTGGTGAAAACAATGATTTGGTAGACCAGTTCCAACTGCTATCTCAGTTGTATGTCTGGTTGGAGCGGCTGAGTATTAAAACTCGAGGACACCCAGTCCCGGACACACAGTCCTCACCGTATTCTCCTTGACTAAGGACACACATTCCTCGCCCAATCACTCGTGGTAAGTCTTCAGGTGACTTCCAAACCTTCACAAACTCGATCACTCGGCGATCCACAATTCCTCTTGGATGCTCTAGACCTTGACGCCTAACCATCTGGAAGAAGCACAGTCTTCAAAGGTAACAAACGTCGGATCCACGCGGGATCAATCTCTTCAGTGATGCTCAATCACTTTGGGTTTGTAGGTGTTTTGGGTTTGGGTTTGGATTTTCATCACTTGATGATTTTCGCTCAAAGTCCTCGGAGGATGGGTTGCTCTCAAATGACAAGTGTCAAGTTCTCACGGAGCAGCCAACCAGCTAGTGGTTGCAGGGGGAGGCTATTATAGCCTAGGGAGCAGCCCGACATGATAAGACATAAATGCCCTTCAATGATATGACCGTTTGGTGGATAAGATATTTTGGGACAGCTGGCGCGTAGCACAGCAACGGTCAGAAATTTGAGGTACAAATTCCTCAGGGCTATCATGTTCCTCACTGTGTAGGTAATTCGCACTGGCGAATTCCTAACTCCTCAGTCAGAGCAAAGTCCTCAGTGACCAGAAGAACTGCGTCTCTGTCACTGAAGAAATTGACTGAACTGTATGAGATTTCCAATGGCTTCACTCGAAGGGATTGGTAGGTGTAGGATTTGAGTTGAGCATCACGTGGAAATTTTCTCCTTAGTATTTCCTCGACCCCCTTTAACAGTACGATGTTTCCTATGACTCAAGAAAGAGAAAATGAAACTACGAAAACAAAAGTCTTCACGCTTCATGTTCCTTGAATGATAACCAAGTCTTCAAGGTCACACCAATTTCTTCACTTTCAAAGTCTTCAGAAAGTCTTCAGAATATCAAAGTCTTCAGTTGAAGAACTTCATTTTTAGGGGTCGACTTTCTCTGTAAATATCAAACTCCTCATAGACTTATAGACCTGTGTACACTCATAAACACGTTAGATCCTTAACCTATAAGTCTTCAATACACCAAAATCACTAAGGGGCACTAGATGCACTTACAGTGTTGGATTTTCCTATGGACTCAATGTGATCTTGGATCACTAAAATTAAAATGTAGAGTCCTCAGCTTTTGCCAATGTGTCCTTAGCATTTTGAGGGGTCTACATCTCTTAGTCCATGCCATGCCAATCATTGAACTTTCTGAAATGATTACCTTGTAAGAATATTAGTTCAATGAGCTATTTGTTATTAAGAATTACCAAAACCACCCAGGGAGTAGTTGCACTTTCAGCACAGGAGATGGGGAAAAACAGGGGAGAAAACAGAGCATCGGGCAGTGGTAGCCGCGGTAGTAGGAGCGGTACTACCACCTACAGGCGGAACTACCGCCCTAACTACCGCTCCCACATCCGCCCAATTTACTGGGGACAAACGAGTACCACAGTAGTACCTTAAGGTACCACCGTAGATATCGACATGAAAAATCAAGGCCCCATCCACGAACGGTAGTGCGCACGGTAGTTGCAGCGGTACTACCGCATATGGGCGGTACTACCGCTTGTGGCTCTTCTCCCCTCCTTCGATGCAAACAGAGGACAACTCCAAATGAACGGAAATTATTGGTGGGTGCTATATGAGTGTGTACGTGATGATTCCACCCAAACCTTTCCGATGCGGACCCCCTCTTGATAGTACAGTTTTCCCTATGACTCAAGTCCACCAGAAAAGAAACGCGGAAAAGAAAACTGTCTTCTCTTGAAACTCCGAGGGGCACTAATCGTTTTGTGCCATATGCTTGATAAACTGAAAAAGCTCAATGCACATGATTAGTCCGCAAACATGTTGTCATCAATCACCAAAACCACATAGGGAGAAATATGCCCTAACACCTGTGGCGCGGAGTTTGCATCCACTCTACTACTAAGTAGCAGTAGCACAAGTCAAATAAGGGGCGCCACTACTAAGTTGTTCCCCATAGGGTTTTTCCTAGTAGTGCTTCTCTGTGGACAGAAACTTTGAGAATTTATGGAGGAACAATGGCTCAACAAAAGGAGCTGAATTTTGGTATGTGACTATGATATGGGCATGGTAACTTGCTGAAAATCTTTGGAGGTATTTCAGCAAAGACAACGAGTACTTCCTTCACAAAGTACTATTCTGTCCAAAGTTGAAATGGAATTATCCTAAATTATTTTTGACCTAGGAAAATAAGGGTTTGGATATATATTGAGAACATATGGTCCAAAGAATTTATTAGAATTTTTCTTGGGATTTTTGGCAAGAAAGAAATATAGTTTGCTTCACAACCTAGGGCAAGATGGGGTATTCTTTTTAATAGAAAAGGATGACTCTAGAACAGATGTTGAAAATTTTGATTCACATGGGAAAGGAAACTAAAAATATTCCCAGGCTTGCAAGTCCATAGAGCCATTCAAATTTAAATCCAATGTCAAACTCCAAAGAAATTCAAATGAGTTTTTGAAAAGGAAAGGTGATAAAAAAATAGCATGTCGGGGTACCACAATGTGTTAGACCTAACATTGCACACATGATGGAAATGACATGATCCTCAAAACAAAAACATTCACATGATTCAATTTAAACGCTCTAGTGTGTGATTACCAAGCTCATTTGACAGAGTTGACCCTAATTAACTATTTAGGAGAGATAACACCATCAGACATAATTGCTAACAAGGAAAATATCAAGGAAATATTACACATCACAAACAATTTTAGTTTTCCCTACGTGTGCGGTCCTTCCTTGAATCGCACCTGATTCTTTGTAGCGGGCTATTATGGAACACCCATCCCATCACACACATTTTGTTAGGGTATGTGATGCTACCCCCGATCGCCAACCCAAAACTCTGCGATGGGTGGCTTCAATCATGTGCATAGGCCATAGTTGTACTAGTGTAAGTTGTAGATGCCAGTGATTCCTTACATTGTGATTCACAAATAAAAATTAACATAAAACCACTTTATTATTTTGTAATAGAATTATTCTTGAATTATGCAAATTAAGATATTTAGTATTTTGTGCCTAATGGAGGTGAATTCCATCTGTCAATATTAAAGGTCGTACATCAAAATACCTATTGGTGTGTTCACAAAGAAGCAAGCTAATTGAACATGACCATATTCATATTCCAACTTATTCTTCAATGGTGAAAATTAAGCAGAAAAATGATAGCATATAAATACAAATACGTAGATGGTATATACATGACATATGCTAATAAATAACACTGGTAGTTGGACTAGGTTGTAGTATCCCAAAACATTAGAGGGTTTATCTGTATATTTTATGAGTTCCTGAAAATCCAGGGTAGCCATGAATGACCATACTAAAAACAAGAAAACCAAATATGGTTAGCCATGATAGTCTTAATATAAAAGGACACCAAAGAAGGGAACTCATTATAACTTGGTCGAAAGATTGGTACGAAGGTATATTTACATTTATTAATCAGATTACATAAGGATTCATCATCTGAAAATCCTATATAATGGTTGTCCACTAGATGAGCAAACTCAAAGAATCATTAGTACGAAGCAAAGAACATATCCGTTCGCAGTTAGCACAATGGCCATTCTCAAGAAGTCAAGCTCGTTGTTTCTTCTTGCCCTTCTTGTCGCACTTTTACTTGTCTCATCCTCCTACTCATCCAGAGATGTTATCGGTATGTAATGCTTATTGTCATCTATAATAGCCTATTTCACATAAAATTTGACATGGATTCTAATTGTGATGTTCTTGTGGTGCTTGGAAATTGTGTGATGTGTGAAGGAGGGATGAAGGCGGCGATGCAACCTATGGGAATTCGGTGTTCTCCATTGATGGGATGTAATTCTCCATCCTGCATGAGTCAGTGTGGCGGTGAGGGGTATTGCCAGCGTCAAGCTAACCGACCATATTGTTGTTGTCTCACACTAAACAAGACCCCTCAAAAGACAAATTGATATACTTGGATTGCACTCTAATCATCTGAGCACCTCCTTAATGAACTACCCATGCTTCTTTACAAATTCCTCATGTGAGTTACAAATAAAGTTGTAATAGGCAACAAATTTATGGTTGCATATTTGTATCCATGTCAACCGATTTATCAATACGCCGTCATGCCTCTAAACTAAAATTTGAACAACGTATTGAACCAAACTTAGCTTTTAAACTGCACCATATCTTGGACAATATTTTGGCCAGTTTAACATTCAATAAATCCACCAAACAAGATCAGAATATTGCAGGGTTAGACTGTCGAGTGTCGAACGACATTTTGGGTTCAATTCTACTGACATCAGAAATAACAATTAAGTCGGCCTAAAATGGGACCCTTTTATCATGAATGTTCTTCATATAATTAAAGCAAACAAATTTGATTTGACCATCGAAGGTTGTATGCAATCTAGCAGCCAAAATAAGATAAATGTTTCAAAAATCAGGTCCAAATATCACAAGAATATCTGACTGTGTAACAACGTAATCTATACCCCTACTAATAAAGCAAGGTGCATTTCTCCGATTTTTTCACCCGTTCACCGATGAATTTTTTTTATCCTAGGTGGTACTAAAATTTTGTGCAAAAGAAAAACGATTTGTCCAGGATTTCGCACTTGGGCCGTGCATTGAGGCCCAGTCAAGCCAGACCGCTTATTTTCCAGCCCATACAGGTCGCACAACCCTATTTGCCGCCTGGAGCGTCAAATACCCAAACTTTCGCACACGACGCCCAATACTAGGTCGTCCCAGTTGCGTTTTATCCTGTGCTTTCTTTTTTTCTGTTCATTTCTCTTTTTCTTTCCTATTTCTTTTTAGTTTTTCTCCTTCCAAGTTTAATTTCGTTTTTTCCTTTTAAGTAAATTTGAATTTTTCAAAAAACCTGAAAATTCAATTGTTTTTTTCAAGTTTTCGGTAAATGTTCCAAATTCTTAAAAAAATTCTATTTTCAAAAATGTTCAGGACTTTATATTTTTTCTGGAATTTGTTCAAATAAACAAATGTTCCGATTTTCAAAAAATATTTTTATTTTCCACAATTATTCATTATTTCCAATATATGTTTTTTATTTGAAAAAATGTTTCAAATTTGAAAATGTTGTTGTTTTAGTGAAATATTTATGAAATTAAAATAATTTTATTAATTTACAAAAATACAAATTTGTTCTGTATGTTCAAACATTTTTCCATTTTAAAAAATTGTTCGCTAATTCAAAAAATGTTCAAGTTATTATAAAAGGTTCACGTTTTCAGAAAACGTTGGGGAATTTCAAAAAATATTCCAATTCAAAATTTTGTTCATGTTTTTCGGAAATATTCAGAATTTTCAAAAAGTTGATTCGAATTTGAAAAATTGTTCATGTTTCGAAGAATATACGCAAATTCATTCTTATTTTTATGATAAGTTTGAAAAAATCAAAAAATGTTTCAAAACTGACGCTGCATTACGTTTTTAAATATTCACGATTGCTTATTAGGACGTGTTTCTCCACTAGCTAACAACACATCGTCGGGTCTTTGATTTATGTACTGCAATTAGTAATGCATCCAGTTACGCCGTGATAGGAGACGCCAATAAACCCCACCACTATCAAGATCTCGTACGCCAAACATGACCCACGAGAAGATCGGAGCTCCTACCTCCGTCGGCCAACGCTGCGGAGACTGTTTTCGGAGGACATATCATTTCTCTCCCGTTGTTTCTCCTGATAAATATCTATCCTGT
Source organism: Aegilops umbellulata (assembly GCA_032464435.1). Lineage (NCBI taxonomy): Eukaryota > Viridiplantae > Streptophyta > Magnoliopsida > Poales > Poaceae > Aegilops > Aegilops umbellulata. The sequence goes on along the minus strand of CP136054.1, from coordinate 362,533,561 downwards.
TGCAACGCACGGGCATATGTGCTAGTCTAACCTATATTTGTTATTCATCGGAATATCCATGTCATGGCTTGATGCACAAGACCCAGGAGCTAGGGTGCTCACCTTATTTGGTTCGGTGAGGGGCACGAGTCCCACCTAAGTGACACAACGATTTTACACGTGTTTGGGTTGATCTAAAGCGTAAAACCCTACGCCCTGCTTGATTGGTTTGATGGTTGTGATGAACATTTGTTACAAGGTGTGCTTTACACTACCTGGCCTTGCCGGTACTAGGAAATGCAGTACCATATATGGGGTTTCTTCCTATTCTAACATCCAAACTGTTTTCAGCCCAACCCTGATCTAGGTAGCTCAGGCCACCCTTTATAGTGATAAGGGGTTGCCATAGTAGCTACTGTCAACAACTAAGTGGTTGCCTGGTAGAACTTCCATCGCAGTAAGTCACAGGCATGTGGCGACGAGGTGCTTACCCGGGAGCGGACACACATTTTATCAGACGCCTTTGTTGACTTTGGGGCAAGCCATAATGCATGTATATATCGTCCTAGACATGTCATACTGTAGAATAACTGTACGCCAGAATGTTCCTACGGTGATTGATCGCAAGCCTAAGCCTACAGAGTTGAAAATCTTAGCCAAAAGAGAATCGAGATTAACTCATTTTCAAGAAAAGAAAAAAGAAGTGTTGCAATTTGATCAAGAGTCAAAATATAAGTGTATAATTATGTGTGACACGCAGCATCAAGGGGTAGAAGTTTCTATTGATAGAAATAACTGAATAACTCACTAGCAAATGATGATTTCTAGCTAAGCCAAGCTTCTGGGACTACTACAGCTTGTTTATCACTGTAAGTTGTGCATCACAGTACAGTTAGATATACACAAATAGTTAGTTTTCTTCACTAATTTCCTTATAAAAAAAATAGCCAAACAAGGACATGCATGGATGATGAATCTGTAACAAGAAGAGAGCCCATGAAATCTGTTTGATTCCAACAGTCGTCTACACAAGCTATCTCTGTCCTCGCCTGTCATGACAAAATTGGAGGATGAAACGCAACATAATTTAGGCACAGCTCGCATACGAGAACCTTGTCTATCTACATAACTGAAACAAAGGAAAAGAGGGAGAGTGGTTTGAATTTTAATATACCGCAGTAGATGCTCAACATTGTAGAGTCGTAGAACCTGAGCATGAAACTGGTTTCTCAGTCTCTAGTCTGCAATGATTCAGCTCTCTGTAGTGCAACAGCCCCCACTGAGTTAAGTAGCATCGGTTAGTTTTCTGGCAGCTTGCACAAATGATGTAGTTCTCCTACAATTTGCACACGTTGTTCTTCCTCATTGTTTCTATGCTTCCTGCTATGGTTGATCCAGCAGTCCCCACAAATCCGAGTGATGCACAGCTGCAAACAGATTCTTCGATGTATAATAAAATTTCCGGTAGTTGAACTGGATCACAATCCTTGTCCGTGTTTCCTCTGATCTTTGGAAGGAATCCAGATCTTATGCCATGTTCAGCAGCCATAAGCTTCTTGGCAGTCTGCAGAACATCATTTACCTTCAGGGTGTACAGTTGATATTTCCCATCTTTTGCAATATCTGCAAGATAGGTTTTCGTCCAGTTTGCTCTGGGAAGATCAGTCATGAGGAAAATGTGAACAGAACCACTGTTCTTGTTTGTCTTCATTTCCACCTCAAGAGATTTCAGCTTCTCCTTAAGGGCAGAAAAGGTAGATTTCCAGTGATTCTTAAACTGGCCATCTAACAATCTTAGTTGTGCACAAAGAAAAGGCTCCTTAATCTTGCTCTTAGCAAGCTCCGTCCCTGCAGCCATGATCTCTGGGGCAAAAGGAAGGAACTCAATTTTCTCAAGCAGATTCTGTAATCTATGATCCTTTGGTGATTCATGGATATCAAAATAAGACTCTGATCCCTTGTATGGTGCTGAAAAAAGTGTCCCGAAGGCCAACAAGGTAGCATCCTCAGCTTTATTACCAGGCCCTAAACTCTTGTATATATCTTTACGCCTCCTAACATATGATATCTTCTTCTTCCTTTTTAATTCTTCATCTGGTTGAAACGAATCCAGTGCTCCATCATTATTCTCCTGATATGTCCAGACTGTTGTTCTACAATCATCCTGAACAGGATACACACAACCATTACTTTCACTGCCTTCTAAACCAGACAGCAAAGATCGGCATCTATCGTAGTCACTTGGCAATGATCCACCACCAGAAACAGCACAGCACAACCCAGAAAAGCAAGTTTTCCGCATATCTACACCGCACCATAACGAAACAAACACCCTGAAATCAATTGTCTTAACCAAAGGCTTCAGTGGGGACAGATCAACTATGTCACCCATCGAAACATACCTGAAACGTAAAAAGTGAACATGGAAACCTATGAACACTGCAAACTAGAAAAATTATATCACTGTTATGCTAATCAGTAAACAACCACATTACAACTCTATATTCACATTCCTCTTGGCAGCAATCTCACCGTACTGGAGTCTCCATCAATTACGGAAAAAAAATCAGTGTGATTCCAAATCATGAAAATTGCCTAGCATTCTTACATTTTGGTGTTTGCGTTCTTAACATTGTAATGAAGCTCTAATATCTCGCAACATGATTGATTTTACTGAAGAACATCGTGATCTACCAAACAAACAGTATTTCAGTAAACCGGGCAGAAGGTGTGGTGTGGGCTTTACCTCTGCTCCCGGAGGAGCTGCATGGCGTGGTCCCAGACGGCGGCTCGGAGATCGGAGGGTTCGGCGACCCGGAACTTGGGGCAGCTCCCGAGGGCGACGGCGTGGTGGTCGAGCACGGGGGGCACGACGAGGGTGCGGTTGAGCAGCGCGGCCGCCACCGCAGCGTTCCGCAGCTCGCCCACCTGGTTGCTGAACCCGCTGTGCGGCGCGTACCACAGGAACCTCTCCCCCTCCAGCTCCGCCGAGCGCCCACACCTGAGGGTGCCGCCGCCACTGCCGGGGGCGGAGGCGGAGAAGGGGAGGAGGGAGCGGAGCAGGGAGGAGTAGGCGGAGGAGAGCAGGAGGGATGCCGGGAGGAGGAGGAAAAAGATGGCCACGAGTAGCGGCACGTGCGACCGTGCGCTCCGCCTGCGCCACCGACCGCGGTTCGCCGGCAGGTCCATCTCGCCGGCGGCCACCGGCAGATCGGATCTTACGGTTGCATCCGGTACCAGGTGAGTAACCGAGCTACCTCCTGGCCCATCTAATTAGTTGGGCTCAGGTGGGCCTGCTCATATCATTTCCACCCGCAATTAAAAACAAAATCTCAGAATCCAATCCACAGGGCCACCGACGGGTGGGACCCCAGAGGTAGTCAAAGGTGTCAGTCAACCTCGCCGGCGACGTGCGGCCGGTTTTCCGCCGGAGTGGGCGCACGTCAGCAATCCATCCGCCGATAAATTTCTATATCCTCTTTCTCTCCCTCCCTCTCTCCCGCGACACGACACTCTGCCCTTGGACTAGGAGTAGGAGAGCAAGAGCAGGGAGTGATGGCGATGGGGGCGTCTGTGGACGCGCCGGCCACCGGCTCCGGCCGGTACAGCGGCCGGGTGACGCCGTTCGTGGTGCTGACCTGCATCGTCGCCGGCAGCGGCGGCATCCTCTTCGGCTACGACCTCGGCATCTCCGGTATGCCTATCTTCTTCCCTTCTTTCTAGAGTAGATTGTTAACCTTCTTGGGCTCAACGGAAAGGAATATGAGAACTCAAAGTTAGACGTTGGACTTGGAAGGAATTAAAATGGCATTCATGGCTTACTTGTGGAGATGGAGAGTTTCTCTTCCATTATTGGGACACAAAAGCCGATGAGTGTTCACTGTTCAGGGTGCTTTCCTCTGTTCCATTTTTCTTCAGGTCAAAATGATCTAGGGCTAGGCCTTTTAGAGGGATTATAGAAAACTAAGAAAAGGAAAAAAATCATGCGTTTAATCCATCATTGGGAAATGGATTCGGTCGACATTACGCGATGAACCTAGTTCTGCGTATGCATTCTTCCAAATTCCCTGAAACTGAATGCATGCGGTTCTGAAATTTTGTAGGTGGTGTCACCTCCATGGACTCATTTCTGAAGACGTTCTTCCCGGAGGTGTACCGCCACAAGCAGGACAGCAACGTCAGCAACTACTGCCAATTCGACAGCGAGCTCCTCACCGTCTTCACCTCCTCCCTCTACATAGCCGGCCTCATTGCGACGCTGTTTGCGTCGTTTGTCACGAGGAGGTTTGGCCGCCGCGCATCGATGCTGATCGGGGGAACCGTCTTCATCGCCGGCTCGGCGTTCGGGGGAGCAGCCGTGAACGTGCCCATGCTGCTCCTCAACCGGATCCTGCTGGGAATAGGCCTGGGGTTCACTAACCAGGTAACTCTCTCTCCAGTAATTCAAGCCAATGATCTTTAAGTCAGCGTGTACATGTGGTTCAGGAGATTAAGAAAATCTGTAGCACAGCGAAGTTTCGTCAGACATGTATAAATTTCTTTTGGATAATATAGAAAGATCATCCTTCCGAACCCTGCATCAGTTCACAAATCTTGTGTGGATGTGTGGAGCTGGAGAAACAGTGACACAAGTTCTGTGTACAGACATAAGATTCCTGTAGTTGTAATTTGTCCCAACCTCCAAGTTGATGACAATGGATAGCTACATGTTTACAATGACAATTTACATGTCTGTCTCCCAAATCCCAAAGAATCATTGCATTGACTACCCGGTAAGTTGTGTTATCTTGTAGCAAGTGCATGTGATGTTTATGGATAATATTTTTCTTTCTCTAAAAATACATTGTGAAGTACACTAAATACCTTACTCTGGTTACTGTTACTTATTTTTCTTCCAGTCGATCCCATTGTACCTGTCAGAAATGGCGCCACCGCAGTACCGCGGTGCGATCAACAATGGATTCGAGCTCAGCATCAGCATCGGCATTCTCATTGCAAACATCCTCAACTACTGTGTGGTGAAACTCGCAGCAGGGTGGGGCTGGAGGATATCCCTGTCCATGGCCGCAGTCCCTGCTACATTCCTGACCATCGGTGCAATCTTCCTCCCCGAGACGCCAAGCTTCATAATCCAGCGGGACGGCGACACCGACAAGGCGAGAGCCCTGCTCCAGAAGTTGCGTGGAACCACCTCGGTGCAGAATGAGCTGGATGACTTGGTCTCTGCCAGCAACCTCTCGAGGGCAGCCAGATATCCATTCAGGAAGATATTCAAGAGGAAGTACAGGCCACAGCTTGCCATGGTGCTCTTGATCCCTTTCTTCAACCAGCTCACCGGGATCAATGTGATGAACTTCTATGCCCCGGTGATGTTCCGGACAATCGGCCTCAAGGAGAGTGCCTCCCTCCTGTCGTCGGTGGTCACGCGTCTCTGCGCGACATTTGCTAACATCATAGCGATGTTGGTGGTCGACAGGTTCGGGCGCAGGAAGCTCTTCCTCGTAGGAGGGATCCAGATGATCTTGTCGCAGCTCGCTGTCGGCGCCATCCTAGCTGCAGAGTTCAAGGACAATGGGTTGATGGATAAGGACTATGCTTTCCTTGTGTTGATCACCATGTGCGTGTTTGTGGTGGGCTTTGCATGGTCATGGGGACCTCTCACGTTCCTCGTCCCTACTGAGATCTGCCCACTGGAGATCAGATCAGCAGGGCAGAGCATTGTGGTCGCCGTGGTCTTCTTGATGACGTTTGTGATCGGCCAGACATTTCTGGCCGTCCTCTGCCGCATCAAGTCGGGGACGTTCTTCGTCTTTGCCGCGTGGATATGCGTGATGACGCTAGTGGTCTATCTGTTCCTGCCAGAAACAAAGAAGCTTCCGATGGAGCAGATGGAGCAGGTCTGGAGGAGGCATTGGTTCTGGAAGAAGATTGTTGGGGAGGAAGATGATAAGGAAGAGGAAGAAAAGGAGAGGCAAGAAAGGAAAATCGACTCGCCAAGCTCCTAGCGACTTCTGAACTTGAATGTATTTCCATCAGACTGCAAGGACAAACATAGTACAGGATTTTAATTAGCAGATAAGTTTGTAAGTATGATTGCATCTAATTGTGTCACCTGACAGACCTGTGGTTGCTGTTGCCAGTTCCTACATATGGCCATTTCAAACGGTGAGATTACTGATATGAAGTAACTGGAATTTCAGAGAAAAAAGATACAAGTGAACCGTCTCTCAGAGTCAGAGGGGCTGGATTGTCTGATTATGCATCATGACTTTTGCTAAAGATGTAAAAGTGACAGGTCCTTGGATGGCCAAACGATGCATTCGTGCACAGCCCAACAGCTTTGGAAATATGTCGATATATCTGAAAGGGACTGGCCACTAGCCGCTACTGTCTGTCACCAACCACACTTGCAACACTTGGTGCATAATGGAGGTGAGTGCAAATGCAGAATCAGGATTGAAAGGTACAGTCCCAGGGAATATCCCAGATATAGCATCTGTCCCGAAGGAGAATCCAATAATCCGTTTGTTCTTGCCACAAATACATTAAACCATATAGACACATGCCAACCAAATAAGAATAAAATCATGAAGCAGTCATTGGTAAAATATTTAGCATGGCTTCTTTCAACTATAAGATCTTGAATGAGTGACTGGATAGCCAGCTCCAAATTTCCAGTATCCGGACAAAATCTGAAGACAGTGCTTCATCATTCAGTAATGACCATTGTATAGAACAGAATGAGCAGAGCTCACTTCAAAGGTCCAATAACTGACTGATATTTCTTTTTCTTATATAAGAGTTTGCAGTACAACCCTGGAGATCAGCACTAACATTAATGATTCTGTCAACATGCACTGGGCATATCATGTGCCATACAAACAACAGATGCATCCATACATAACATAACTTACAACACAGGGTACATTGGACAGACTACAGACCACAGTTAATCTTAAAAAGAAAAGAAAAGGAAAAGAGGCAAAGCTTATTTTTGCCAGGGCTCATCTAAGTGCAGTTTGTGTGCTGAGGGGGCTCACGCCTGAGCCCTCGTTGGGAGATTCGCCTGGAAAGCCGATTGTCTATTTTGACCTCCTACCATTTTTAAGGAAAGAGAGGTAGATACTGTATCTTGCTTGGGATCCCCTATGCTTAGCTTCGACATGCCCACCAGTTCATCAACATTGATTGGACTCTTTGAATGAACAGGAACAGGCTTAACAATCTCATGCGTCCCTTGTCCAAGATCATCTCCATCATTCTGATTTTGCCAGAAAGGAACTGAGAATTGCAAGAATGGTGAGAAATATGCTGGAACTAGCACCGGATAGCTCGACTGCAAATTCTCAGGCATGATAGCAGAAGCTGAAGAACTCTCTGCAATCACAGAAGTATCTGACTCCATAGATTCTACCTCCTCCTCCTCCATGGGTGGAGGTAATGGTGGGTGATTTAATATCTGGGCCTCAGGTTCTTGATTACCAGGAAGGGGTGGCAGGTCCGACTGTAAAATACACAAGATACCGTTCAGTTCTGAATTATATACAAAGTGCAAACTAATATCTTCCTAATGAAATGCAAGATGAGAAGTGCATGACTGTCCATGCAACACTACACAATCTGTTCAAAAAGATAGTTTTCTAGGATGAGGAACTAAGGTAGTGATATTGTAACTACCACCACAGAAACGAGCAATCCCCTTGCGGTACTACATAAACAGAATCAGGTCAAGTTATCCCACACAGGTGTAATAATCAATCATAAGATCTAGCAACCTACCTCATCAGGCACCAAGTCAAAGAGGCTAGACCTTCTCTTCCTTCTGCTCATATTGGCTTGGCGTATGAAATATTTCTGAGCATGGCTTGCTACTTGAGTAGGTGTTCTTGAGACCACAAAATTACGAGAGATTCCTCGCCAATCACCCTTTCCAAGCTTTTGCAATCCAAGCAAAAACCTCCGATGTTCTTCTTCAGTCCAAGGAACCCCTGCCAAAAAGCCATCTTAATCAGGAACATGGCACATAAAACGTTGCACACAGCCATGCAGGAAGGGCTTAACATCTCAAGCTATACAGAAACTAATAAACAGACGACTTACAAACAGAAGCACAAGAAGAAACAGTACACTATTATTGTGTTAAATGAAACATGTTAAGGAGTGTATTATCACCACATTAAAATTACACAAAAAAACACCTCTGGGGGAACATGAAACTAGAAGAAGCTGGTGAACGGAACTGGTAAATTCATCACCGCATCAGTAGAGTACTGACAAACGTAAAAATGTCCTTAAATGAAACAATGAAGCCAGACAAAAAGGGGGTGCAACAAATGTCAAGTTTTTCCTATTCCTGGACAAGCTATATAGCACGTCAAGAAGACAACACTACAAAATTACAATCCAATTTTCTAGCTCGGATAGATAACAAACAGGCAAAGGGCAACTAAATCTTCATTATGTCGTTACCCTCTATTGGTTATAGCCCCAAATTGGAGAGCGCCACAAATATAAATATGTTTTGCTTTGAAGAATTTCCAGCTGTAGCTTGACTTGAAAATTGAAAACTCCAACCTTGATAACCGAGATTAGATATACAAAGACACTAATCACTGGTCATCACCAACTCAGGGATTGTGAGAAGAAACTAGCAGTAATAAAAATCAATGAAGAAGGCCAAGCTTTGGCATGTGTATATCAAATATTCACTGGTATTAACTAATTAATCTTAATTAACATCTTTACTTGCAGAATGTAGCTGTGCAGGTTATTAAAAATGCTTTGTATAAATATCAATTGCATAATAATGCAGTACCACATTTATGCCAAAGGTGAGACTTTACATTACGTGTTAGTTCGTCAGCTCAGCGTCTTACGTGGCTCTATACACGCTTCTGGAAGCACAGAGCAAAGCCAAATTTATGATGAATCATCCAATGAAAAGAAAGCGCTAGGCGTTAATTGTGCGGTTCGCCACGGCCTAGCGCTGCGCACACCTAGCATGATTAAACGATAGGCGTTATGTTGTCGCCTAGCGCCTTCGCGCGCTTTTTTCCATTGGAATCACCTATGATCGCCGCTCTTGATAATCCGTAGTCCCTGCTAAACGAATCCAGACCTTAGCTGAAAACATCTGTCATAAGTCATGATCCAATCAAACGACATCCACAGTTTATACATCATCCTTGCATCCAAGTCTACAGTGCTGGAAAATACCATTGCAGCTTCTCCCAACTGGATTTTTGAGAGCTAACAGTACCATCTCAATAAAAAATTGGAGGGCAGCACACGCAAAAAGAATTATACACGGGCATGAAAAAACAATTGGAGCTGGGAGGATCTAATCTACTAAGTGAGGTTTTGCGTCGGCCGAGGAACTTAGCCACAAAGTAGGCGTCTTTAGAGGAGGGAGGGAGAGAGAGAGATTAGCAGGCCACCTTTCTTGCGCTCGCGGTTGGCGGATGATGATCCCTGCACGAAGTCGTCGGAGGCGTAGCCCTCTGCGGCGGCGTCGTGGCCGACGTCAGCGGGGGATGCGCCGCCGCCGCCGCTGGTGGATCCCCCGAGCAGGGAGAGGTTCCCCATGCTGGCGCTCTTGCGGATGGATCCATCGGTGAGGCGCACCCCGAAGATCTTGACCCCGCGGTTGGGGCACGTCCGCGAGTTGTGGCCGTTGTGGCTGCAGTGCGAGCACCGCCTCGTCATCCCCGGAGCCGCCAGCGCACCCGCCGGTGTAGGAACCAGGCGGCCGCGCGCGCCGGAAGGGGAGAGGAGAGGAGAGGTGGGCTGGGAGGAGAAGCGAAGTGTGGTGGTGATGAGAGCAGAGGAGACGGGAGGGGAGAGGAGGGGATTGACTGTGGAGTGGTGATTGGTTGCGGTGGTCGGGGCCGGGGAAGGGAAGTGAGGGAGCTCCGCGCGTGTGGCCGTCCACGTGGCGGATATTCCCGCAAGGATATTACGTGGGTGGGTGGGCAAGAGCGGCGAGCGAGAGGCTTGTGGGTCACACCTTTTTCTTTCTTTGGACACGGTTGCTTGCGGTCGCCTCCTTTCGTTTTCGCCGTTGGATCGTCGGATCTCCCATTCCTGTTCGTCGAAAGCGCGAGCAGCTAGCTAATTAATGCTTCTCGTCCAGGTTTACAACCAGGGGCTTCAAAGCATCTCCTACATCGACCCTCAAACGCCGTCCGAACGCAGCTGTCCGGACTCCGCAAACCATTCAACTCTGACCTCATTGATCCGTTAAGTAGTCTGAATCATATTTTTTTGCAAAGTCGAAACTAATTGGGGACTTTACCAGAGTCCGAGCATGAGCCGCGTAGGACTCCGACACCCCCGACTCACTAGAAACTGAGGCAGAGCCCGCGCTTTGTAGTTGTCTGCACTGTTTTCATGGTACAATCCCTCACTCACTTCTTTCGTCTCGTCACTCTCCACCAAATTCTCGCCCTTTACCCCACTCTCTTCTTCCCTCCCGCCGCTGACCCATGGACCCGGAGGAGCCCCTGCCGAAGACGGAGGTGATGGAGGATCCGAGCATCACGCTCGTCCGGAAGATCAACTTGGCGACACGGCAAAATCATCTGTGTCAAAGCCAAGGCCGCAAAGAAGGAAAAACTCAAGAAGGAGAAGGTCGGTGGAGAGTGTGCTGGTGGTAGACGAGGTGGTAGGCGTGCAGGTCGCGGACAAGGTGGAGGTCAGGGCGGCCTGGGCCGCGGGACCTTACCGACCATGCAAACGCTGGCATGGCCAAAACATTACAAGGCCTTGTACTCCTACGCCACCAAGCAACTGGGTAGGCAGTCCCCGACATCCCCCGCCGTGCCGTTCATCGTCGAGGTTAACGTGACGCCGCTGCTTTTCTCGGAGTGTTCATTTCCGTAGATTATCTGAACGTGGAGCATATGGGTGAGCGCACGCTATTCGTTTGTATGCCTAAAGCGGGATAGCCGGCGTACGACAGCACAGATAGGAAGACGTACGAGATCATCCATGAGGGAGGCGGAGAAGGAGGTGCCTATGAGGATGGGCAGGTGGATGACTCAGAACCCACCTAGTCTGGCACCTGCAAACAATCGAGCACGCAACAGTACACCCAGTTTGGCACCAAAACCCAGGTGGGCATGCATCAGGACTATAACTAGCTAGGCGCGGACACACAGCAGCAGGATTGGGCCACGGTACAACAACATGAGGAGGAGGAGGGCGAGGACAATGATTCGGATGATTTCTGTGGCGATTCAAAGAAGAGGGACAGAGGGAAAAGCCTCAACATGCGGGAGGACCAATTGTTGTGCGATGCATGGTTGGCTACTAGCCTTGATCCGATCCAAGGCATGGTGCAAAAGGACATAACCTTTTGGGCCAACATTCATACTTGGTTCCATGAACACAAGCATTTCGCGCCCTACTGTGACGGGTCATCCGCAACTATGAATCGAACTCCCTCAACCATCGATGGTACACCATCCAACAGGCCGTGTCGAAGTATTATGGCCACTTGAGGCAACTCATTGCACGGTGGCCTAGTCCTAGTGGTGCGCAAAACACCAAGCGAGTAAGTTATTAATATGTACAACACTTGCCAGATATGCATTGTTGTGTAGATTATTTGTAGCTGCATATGCATAGTTTTGTAGCTGGATGTGTATGCATTGGTGTGTAGATCATTCTTATTCGGATATGCATAGTTTTATAGATCAATCGTAGTCGGATATGCATAGTTTTGCAGATCATTTGTAGCCGTAAATGCAAAGTTTTATAGATCATTTGTAGCCGGATAAGCATAGTTTGGTAGCGGGATAAGCATAGTTCACAAAATGTTTTTTTGTAGTCTTCTTATGCGTGTAGTGTGTTCAAGAAGTTGGAGAAGAAAAACTTCACTGTCATGCATTGTTGGTTGAAGTTGAATGGACAACCCAAGTGGAACCTATACATTGCCAAGACTGTCGCCCAAGGCACCGAGGAAGAATTCGGTGACCCAACCGACCCAACAAATGAACTGCCCAAGAAGGCTAGAAGAGAGTTCCGGGGAAAGAAATGGGAGGAGGAGAAGGCGAAGCGAGAAGCGACGACCAAGATGATGGAGAGGTTCAAAGACATCTTGACAAAGAAGGTGGAGGTGTACATCAAGTGCTCCGACATCAAGAAGGAAAAAAATACGAAGAGGTTAGACTCGTTGACGAAGGTGACTGAGAAGAAGTTCAAGCTCAAAGAGAAGAGGGTCATGATCAAAGAGAAGAAGGCCAAGCTCGAGGAGAAAAGGGTGCAGATCACAGCCGCTTAGGAGGATGCGAAGATGATCAACTTCAAGGTGGAGGAATTGGATGACGCTGCAAGAATGATCATGCATGTCGTTTGTTTCAAGATTTTGCAGCGGAAGAAGGATGATCTAGAGAGGGCGGAGCAGGAGGAGATCAAAGTGGCGGGGAAGGAGGCGATTACCGAAGCGGAGGCAGCCTACACAGTGGCGATGACAATTGAACAGTGGAGGCTCGGATGCACGGACTGCCAAACTGATGTTCTTTTGTAATCAAGCATGTAAAAACTAAGCATACTTGCCTCTTTTTGGTTGTGATCAGCTGAGGATGTGATCCTGGTGCTGGTGTGATCTGGCGCACACTGGGAACATGCTTATTTGCATTCAACCTGGCCCCTTTACTAACAGACAAATAGTGGCTAGCTTTGGATAGTCGGCTCCCGCATCCGCGTCCGCAGATTGGTCCCCCCTGTCCGTGAACGGACGCGGTGTTCATTTTGCAGGTCGGCGTTGGAGATGCCCTAATACTTATCTAAAAGCATGCCACCAATGATTGTACCTTTTATGGCATGTTATTCATAATTTGTTAGTCAAACTTTTGATATAAATGAATCGAAACTTTGGATGAGACTAATAAACCCAGACAGAGGAGTACATGCTCACTAGTATTGTCTTTGTTTCCATCTCGTTCTCTCTCGCTTGGCGTGTTCTTTCTCTCATATCAAACATAGTACCATTTGTTTCATTGAGAAAAATAGGAAGCAAGACATCACAACCTTAAACTCTTACTTGAGTTTGCATTTCAACATCTTGCTTTCTGTTTAGTCTTTGTGTGCCAATCGTCCTTTGCCGGTTTTCCTGCACAGAAAGGTAAATCTCAACCTATAAGCATGACAGGCAAAAGAAGCAACAAGAATGGAGACCACAACAGCCTCACAGGTGGGGGAAAATAGAGACAGTCTCGCTGGTGTGACACCATGAGTAAGAGAAAAATGAAAATTACAATGCTAGAGTCCAAGCCCTGGCCATTTTTATATCTTACGTGGCATGTACCAAGTCGCGTCATTCTGATACCATGGTCAAACCCAGTTAAAGGGACCCAAGCAAGAAGATGGGTTAAATTTGAAAAAAAAATAGTAGGTTAAACTCCCAAATTAGGTGAACTCTCGCAAGAGTTTGGGGTTGAAAAGTAGGCATTTACTTTGCAAAAACAGATTATTTCCCATCTCGATTACGATATGATTTTAGAAGGAGAAAATCAAAATATCCAATATGTTCGGTCTGTTGTCCTTGATTTTCTGGGTGGTCAGGGCCATGCCTTCACGGCACACAACATTGAGAATTTTGGAGCTGGAGACATGTTGTGGTAAGCTTTGGATTAGCTAAAGGTAGATGGTGTTGGATCAAAGAGAAGTCATGTTGGGTTTTAGAGATTGCCTGAGGGTTCCTCCTCAGGCCCATCGTCCTTACCAGCAATCGATGTCGAGTGTAGGAGGATCCAAATTTTCCCAGGTGTTTGTTGATTGATCACTTCAGGCACGTCCATCGGAGTGCATTCCGTCGCCAAGTTCCTTCCTCCTCGAATGCCCAACCTGGACGACCGAGGTGAGTTGGCTGGTCCCTCGGTTAGGAGGCCATCACCTTAGGTGTCAAAGTCGGTCTCTTCTTTTGTGATGACATCGTCAATGGAAAACCCATCGTCGTTGAGGTCGTCACCAGGCGAGGCCGCCTGCTCGGGATTATGTACATGGGTTCCATGAAATGAAGTTGGAGTTGTCACAAGAGATACATATTGGCCCCACGATGGGCACAAAATATCGACGAATAATTCTCCACCTAACTTACGATTTGGAAGTAGTTGTGGAAGATTGTAGAAAGAAGACGGTGATCAAAAGGATTTCGTCAACAATGATGATTTGTTTTCGTATTTTATCAAATAAAATCATAGGGTGAACAATAAGTTAATAACAAAGAAAAATGCAAACAAAAATATAAAACCTAGAGCTATGTTCCCATTAACAAAGCCATAAAATAGCTTGGTTATCCCCAAGTGCAAGGGATAATTGTAGCACTTTCAAATTATGAATAGAAAATTATTGATTGTCGAACCCCCTAGGAGCTAAGGCAGGCTTTCTATCCTCTCAACTTTTGTATGTAGCTTACACAACCTTTTATGATCTTTTAATGTTTACCCTACTAGAAGTCATGTTGAAAGGAGTTTGTTCCCTTGAAGAGGCAAGTCAATCAAAGTCAGGTGTTGTTATTGCTACTTCTTGAGCTTGCATTGATTTTTTCCTTGAATAGGAAAGGGTGATGTGATAACCCGCAAGTATAAGGGACCGCAACAGTTTTCGAGGGTAGAGTATTCAACCCAAATTTATTGATTCGACACAAGGGGAGCCAAAGAATATTCTCAAATATTAGCAGCTGAGTTGTCAATTCAACCACACCTGAAAGACTTAATATCTGCAGCAAAGTATTTAGTAGCAAAGTAGTATGGAAGTAACGGTAACGGTGGCAAAACTAATAGTAGTAGTATTGTAGCATTCGTAACAGTGGCAACAGGAAAGTAACAAGGCAAAGATCAATATGTGAAAAGCTCGTAGGCAATGGATCAATGATGGATAATTATGTTGGATGGCATTCATCATGCAATGGTTATAACATAGGGTGACACAGAACTAGCTCTAATTACTCAATATAATGTAGGCCTGTATTCCGGATATAGTCATACGTGCTTATGGAAAAGAACTTGCATGACATCTTTTGTCCTACCCTCCCGTGGCAACGGGGTCCCATTGGAAACTAAGGGATAATAAGGCCTCCTTTTAATAGAGTACCGGACCAAAGCATTAGCACTTAGTGAATACATGAACTCCTCAAACTATGGTCATCACCGGGAAGTGTCCCGACTATTGTCACTCCGGGGTTGCCGAATCATAACACGTAGTAGTTGACTATAACTTGCAAGATAGGATCAAGAACACAAATATATTCATGAAAACATAATAGGTTCAGATCTGAAATCATGGCACTCGGGCCCTAGTTACAAGCATTAAGCATAACAAATTCAATCTTAGAACATAGTGGATATTAGGGACCAAACCCTAACAAAACTAACTCGATTACATGGTAAATCTCATCCAACCCATCACGGTCCAGCAAGCCTATGATGGGATTACTCACGCACGGCATTGAGCATCATGAAATTGGTGATGGAGGATGGTTGATGATGACGATGGCGACGGATTCCCCTCTCCGGAGCCCAAAACGGACTCCAGATCTACCCTCCCGAGAAACAACAGGGCTTGGCGGCGGCTCCGTATCATAAAACGCGATGAATCCTTCTCTCTGATTTTTTTATCCCTAAAAGTGAATATATGGAGTTGGAATTGAGGTTGGTGGAGGTCCAGGGGGCCCACAAGGTCAGAGGGCGCGCCCCCACCCTTGTGGCCAGGGTGTGGGCCCCCTTTTGTTGTTTCTTTCGCCAATATTTTTTATTAATTCCAAAAATGATCTCCATTATTTTTCAGGTCATTCCGAGAACTTTCATTTCTGCACAAAAATAACAGCTTGACAATTCTGCTGAAAACAACGTTAGTCCGGGTTAGTTTGGAAACAAGGACAAAAGAGTTTGGAGAAGTAGATATGATGGAGACGTATCATGATGCAGCAAAGTAGAGATAAGTATTTCCCTTAGTTAAGAACCAAGGTATCAATCCAGTAGGAGGCACAAGCAAGTCTCCAATCTATGCACCTGCACAAACTAACAAACACTTGCACTCAACGCGAAAAAGGGGTTGTCAATCCCTTCACAGTCTCGAACAAGAGTGAGATCTACAGAGATAGGTACAAAAGATTACTAAAATGTAAAACAAAATAAAAACAAATAAATTGCAACAAAGTATTTTTGGGTTTTTTGGTGTATAGATCTGAAAATATATGATGGGAAATGGACCCGCGAGCCATAGGTTTCACTAGAGGCTTCTCTCTTGAAGATAGCATACGGTGGGTTGATAACCCACAAGTATATGGGATCGCAACAGTTTTCGAGGGCAGAGTATTCAACCCAAATTTAGAGATTCGACACAAGGGGAGCCAAATAATACTTGCAAGTATTAGCAGCTGAGTTGTCAATTCAACCACACCTGGAGATTAATTATCTGCAGCAAAGTGATCAGTAGCAAAGTAGTATGATAGTTTTGATAATAGTAGCGACAGCAATAGTAACGGTAACAGTGATAGCAATAGTTTTGTAACATGTGCAACAGTAACTATAGCAGTAGTAACTTAGCAAGAACAATATAAGAGAAATTCGTAGGCATTGGATCGATAATTTGTTGGATGATATTCATCATGTGACAGTTATAACCTAGGGCGATACGACACTAGCTCCAGTTCATAAATATAATGTACGCATGTATTCCGTAAATAGTCATACATGCTTATGGAAAGAACTTGCACGACATCTTTTGTCCTACCCTCCCGTGGCAGCAGGGTCCTATTGGGAACTAAGGGATATTAAGGCCTCCTTTTAATAGAGAACCGGAACAAAGCATTAACACACGGTGAATACATGAACTCCTCAAACTACGGTCATCACTGGGAGTGGTCCCGACTATTGTCACTCCGGGGTTGCCGGATCATAACATGTAGTAGGTGACTATAACTTGCAAGATTGGATCTAGAACATGGATATAATGGTGATAACATAAACAGTTCAGATATGAAATCATGGCACCCGGGCCCAAAGTGACAAGCATTAAGCATGGCAAAGTCATAGCAACATCAATCTCAGAACATAGTGGATACTTCGGATCAAGCCCTAACAAAACTAACTAGATTACATGATGAATCTCATCCAACTCCTCACCGACCAGCGAGCCTACGAAGGAATTACTCACTCCCGGTGGGGAGCATCATGGAATTGGTGATGGATAAGGGTTGGTGATGACGAAGATCGAAGATCCCCCTCTCCGGAGCCCCAAACGGACTCCAGATCTGGCCTCCCGATGAAGAACATGAGACGGCGACAACTCCATCTCGTGGAACGTGATAATTCTTTCTCCCCAATTTTTCCTGGAAAAATAGGATTTTATAGCGTCGGTTTCAGCGTCTACGGGGCCACCAGGTGGGGACAACCCACCTGGGCGCGCCTGGAGGGGGCGCGCCCTGGTGGGTTGTGCCCTCCCAGGTGCCCCCCTCCGGTGATTCTTGGCTCCAGAATTTCTCTTTTATTATGTTAAAAATCCTCGTAAAGTTTCGTTCCGTTCTGAGAACTTTTATTTCTGCACAAAAAAGAACACCATGGTAGTTCTGCTGAAAACTGCACCAATCCGGGTTAGTTTCGTCCAAATCATGCGAATTAGAGTCCAAAACAAGAGGAAAAGTGTTAGGAAAAGTAGATACGACGGAGAAGTACCAACTCCCCCGAGTTTAAACCTTTTCTTGTCCTCAAGCAATTCGGTTGATAAACTGAAAGTGAAAAGGAAAAAATTTACGAACTCTTTTGCTCTTGTTTGCATAAATAAGCTTAAACAACACCCAGGTTTTCGGCCAATATTATAACTAACCATGTTGACAATAACTCTTAAAAATTATATAACTCATATCAATGACATAATCAGCTAGCGAGCAATAATAAGATATCTCAAGCAGCAACGCGTTATCAAAACAACCATGATATAATATGACAATAGTGGTATGTCGCTAGCCCTTTCTGAGACCGCAAAACATAAATGCAGAGCACCTCCAAAGTTCAAGCAATGACTAAACGTTGTAATTCATGGTAGAAAAGATCCAGTCATGATGCACTCAACATTAGCTACACACAATGTGAAAGCATGACGGAAGTGCTCTTAGGCTCTGGTGCTTATTTTCGAAGGTGATGACACAACATAAAAGTAAATAGAAAGTCCCTTCGCAGAGGGAAGCAGTGATTTGCAGCAGTGCCAGAACTCAAGTTTTTAAAACAGAGGTAAATGATATTTTGAGAGATGCACCCTTCTTGTTTACTTCGCGACCATCAGTTATCAATCTTTCATGCTAAACACGCTAGTGGCGGTTCCCAAGCGATAAAGTAAAGGTTATGACTCCATAGGAGTTTTTGTTTGATTATTTGAAAGATCAATTCTTTTTGCAGTTTGGGACTGGGCATCCCTATTACCGCCCTTTTCTCGTGCGATGGTGAGTGAACCAACACTCATCCTAATAATAACCCGCTTAGCATGGAAGATACCGACTACCTCCTATCGTTCCATGAATGATCCAGACACACAAAAAGGATATTTATTTGAAGTTTTTTAGAGATGGCACATGCAAATTTACTTAGGATGGCAGGGTAATACCGCATATAGATAGGTATGGTGGACTCATCTGGAATAACTTGGATTCAAGGTTTTTGATGTACAAGCAGAATTCCCACTTAGTACAGGCGAAGGCTAGCAAATAGGTTGAGAAGCGTCCAACTAGAGAGCAACAACGGTCATGAACATGCATTATGCATAAGTAACATTGGACACTAGCATGAGTAGGATATGAACACCATGAACATAAATATCATAGAGGCTATGTTGGTTTTGATTCAACTACATGCATGAACATGTGCCAAGTCAAGCCACTCGAACATTCAGAGGAGGATACCATATCATCATACTACATCACAATCATTTTAATGCAATGTTGACATCCAAGATAAATCATTATCCACTCCTAGCTACTTATGCATGGCATGAGAAACTATAATCTCTAATTGTCATTGAAACATGTTTGATCATAATGAGCTGAATCATGGATACTAGGTTAAACATATTTACAAAAACAGAACAAGTCGAGTTCATACCCGTTTCTCTCTGCCACGGCTAGTTCATCAAATATCGTCATTATTGCCTTTCACTTGCATGACCGAACGATATGAAAATAACAATAGTGCAAGAGTGTCGTGGACTAAGCTGGAATCTGCAATCATTTTATTCAACAGGAGAAG
Organism: Aegilops umbellulata; assembly: GCA_032464435.1. Taxonomy (NCBI): domain Eukaryota; kingdom Viridiplantae; phylum Streptophyta; class Magnoliopsida; order Poales; family Poaceae; genus Aegilops; species Aegilops umbellulata. The sequence goes on along the minus strand of CP136054.1, from coordinate 362,514,341 downwards.
ACAAGGTAAGATGGGCTCTTTGTTAGATCAACAATTATTCAAATGAGAGCCACTCAACATTCTCCTCGGTATGACTCAAATAAAAAGAAAAGAAATTCAGAGGAACACAATGAAATATTTTTGGAGTTTTTTGTTTTCTTGAACAAGCAAATAAAAGGGAAAAGCAAAACGAGAAAAACTATTTACACTGGAAAGCTCCCAACAAGCAAAAGAAGAACAAGGAAATCTTTTTGGGTTTTTCTTTTTAGTGCTACAGCTAACTACTCTAGAAAGAAAAAATAAAAAAGAAGCAGGAAATATTTTTGTATTTTTTCAAAGTTTTTCAAACTCACAAGAAGAAAGCAAGAAAATAAATTTAACATGGATAATACAATGAAAAATTGTGAACACCGGCAACTGGAATGAAATGTGTGAACATGAATGTAATGTCGGTGGAAATACGTACTTCCCCAAGCTTAGGCTTTTGGCCTAACTTGGTAATCAGTAGTCAAAGAAACCATGGGGTCCCATGTCGAAATGCTGAGGAGCGGGCACCTGTGGGTCCCACTGCTGAGGCTCATCCTGTGCTGCAGCTAGGTTGTTCCGGTAGGCGACGATCTCCGCAGGCACAATCCTGTATCCGCCCTTGGCAATAGGATCAAACAAAGTAGGTGCAGGCAATGAAATAATATCATGAGTGTTTCTAATAAAACCAGATTATAAGGAATAGGAATGTTAGGGTAATCGCCTGCAATAAACTGGTGGTGTTCCATGGCCGCGCGATCTAAGTAAACCTTGGGCAAAGGATAATCATGCATGCGTATCTGAACGTTAAAGCGAGCCGCCAAACAAGTAGCGTAAATACCACCATGTATTTTACCCTTGGATTTATTAATGTGAAAGCGACGTGTCACAATAGCTCCCAAGCTATAAGTGTTGTCACCGTGAAGTGCGCGACGCAAAACAGCAAAATCCAGGGCACTGAGTGCGCCTACCGTCTCTCTAGCAAGTAGACACTTCGCAATAAACAGAGCAGAATAGTGCACAGCAGGAAAATGCAAGCCAGCGGCGGTGATACTCGACACCCCTCTCTCATCCCCCACTATCAGAGTACGGTAAAAACCTTTAAAGTCTGTTGGCCTAGGCTCTACCAACCCACCATCAGAAGGAAGCAAGCATATGTCACAAAATTCAGTGAGTGGTATCTGATGGGGTTCAGTATATAAATTAAACTGCACCTCAGGGGATTATTCCTAGGAAGAAAATTAAAACTTTGCACAAAGGAGTTTGTGAGGAGATGATACTGTTCACATTCATCTGCGATGAAGTTGGTGAGGCCAGCATTAGCAGCATATTGTGCAAACTCTTGAAGGACTCCGGCCCCTTCCATGAACGGGGTATGCGGCCATTCGCACGGCCGTACTTCCGCCATTCTCGGGTATGGAGATCACTATCAGACGACTCCACAATAACTCCCTTGGAGTTCTTCTTAGAAGCAAACTTCCTAAAGATACTCATCTTTTTCCTATGAATAAAAATTCTGAAATTTTTAGTCCACAATTTTTTTCTCAACAAAACCTCACAAGATTGATAGCAACTACTCATAGGGATGCATAGAAGCCATAGCAAGCATTCAAACTACTTAAAACTCTAAGAATTCAACATGCAAGTTCATCTACAGCATCACCAAGAGTAGCTAATTATTCGAAATATAAACCACTAAAGCAAAAACTAATTGGACAAACGAAGGAGTCACATACCCCGAAACAATTTAGGGAACGGAGCTTCGAGCAAAGAGATCGAAATCTGCAGGTTTGAGAGCAAAAACACGAGAGAGAGAGAGAGAGAGAGAGAGAACAATGGTGATTTTTTCCTGGAGGTAGGTGGTGATGTGGGATGAAGAGATAAGTGAGGGGCCCACGTGGGGACCACAACCCACCAGGGCGTGCCTGGGGGTCCCAGCGCACGCAGGTGGGTTGTGCCCACCTGCTGCACCTCCCTCTGATGTTATTTGCACAAAAAATTCTTAAATATTAAAAAAATCGTATTAAATTTTCAGGGCATTCTGAGAACTTTTATTTTTGGGTCATTTTTTATTGCACGGACAATTCAGAAAATAGACAAAACATGGCATTTTATTTTATTTAACTAATAAAAACAGAACAAAAGGTAGGGACAGAAGATAGTGCTTACTAAATTCATCAACTTCATACCTCTCAAAAAGGATCCATTAATAAGGTTGATCATGTCTTATTAACAACCACTTTCGATTAGCATGAAACCGAAGAACTTTCGTAAATCACTAAGTTACCTCAACGAAGATATGAATGTCCCCAACAATAAGCATTTCATATCTCTTTTTGACATTAGGTAGAGGTAGTTGAAAACTTCAAATAGTGATTGCCGGAGATTTTTCAATAACATTAATACCATTCACTTGGAATTGTTTCTTCGGAAAGTGCACCGTATGCTCATTACCATTGATATGAAAAGTGATCTTGCTTCTATTGCAATGAATAATAGCCCCTCCAGTATTCAAGAAGGGTCTACCAAGGATAATCGACATGTTGTCGTCCTCGGGCATCTCAAGTATAACAAAGTCAGTCAAAATAGTAACATTAGCAACAACAACGAGCACATCCTCACAAATACCGATAGGTGTGGCAGTTGATTTGTCAACCATTTGCAAAGATATTTCAGTAGGTGTGAGTTTATTCAAATCAAGTCTTTTATATAAAGAGAAAGGCATAACACTAACACCAGCTCCCAAATCACATAAAGCAGTTTTCACATAGTTTCTTTTGATGGAGCAAGGTATAGTTGGTATTCCTGGATCTCCAAGTTTTTTAGGTACTCCATATTTAAAAGTATAATTAGCGAGCATAGTGAAGATTTCAGATTCCGGTATTTTTCTCTTATTGGTGATGATGTCTTTCATGTACTTTGCATAAGGAGGCATTTTCAAGATATCAGTCAAGCGAGTACGCAAAATGACTGGCCTCAGCATTTCAGCAAAGCGTTCAAATTCTTCATCATCTTTCTTTTTAGTTGACTTAGGTGGAAAGGGCATAGGTTTTTGAACCCACGGTTCTCTTTTTTTACCGTGTTTTCTAGCAACAAAGTCTCTTTTATCATATCTTGTATTCTTAGGTTGTGGGTTATCAAGATCAACTGCAGGTTCTATCTCAACATCATTGTCTGGTTCTTTATTATTTGTTTGAGTATCTTCATGAACCTCATCATTATCTTTTTCATTATCAGAAGGTGAGTGTTCACTACCAAATTGAGTTTCAGCATCAGAGATAGAAACTTCATTATCATTGTCAGGAGGTTTTTCTACTTCAGGTTCACTAGAGGCATGCAAAGTCCTATCATTTTTCTTCTTCCTTTTCTTTTTAGAAGGACTACGTGCATCAGTGTTAGATCTTTGAGAGTATTGTTCAATTCTTTTTGGGTGTCCCTCAGGATAAAGTGGTTCCTGAGTCATTCTACCTCCTCTAGTCATTACTCTAACAGTGTGATCATTGATATTATTATTCATTTCAACTAGCAACTCTCTTTGAGATTTAGCAACTTGTTCTAACTGGGTTTGAACCATAAAAGCATGCTTTCCCACACCTCTATCATCATTTGAGATTCTAAATAACAAGTCACTCAAGTGAGCAATCATATCAGAATTGTATTTCAATTGTTTCATAACATTTGCATTGAAGTGATCTTGCTTTCTAATGTAATTTTCAAACTCATAAAGGCATTGGCTAGGGTGCATATTGTGAGGATTTTCATTGTCATTGAATTTCATTAGAGAATTTACCTCTACCACCTTAGGTGGTGGTGGTGTGTCAAGCCCATGTATTTCTTCAATAGGAGTTAAATTTTTGACATCCTCAGCTTTAATACCTTTTTCCTTCATAGATTTCTTTGCCTCTTGCATATCTTTAGGACTGAGATATAAGATACCCCTCTTCTTCGGAGTGGGTTTAAGCGGTGGTTCAGGAAGAGTCCAATCATCATAATTTTTCAATATGTTATTCAATAATTCCTCAGCTTGCCCAATAGTTCGTTCCCTGAAAACACAACCAGCAGAACTATCTAGGAAATCCCTAGAAGCATCAGTTAGTCCATTATAGAAGATATCAAGTCTTTCATTTTTCTTAAGAGGATGATCGGGCAAAGCATTAAGCAATTGGAGAAGCCTCCCCCAAGCTTGTGGGAGACTCTCTTCTTCAACTAGATGACACCCCGCGCGTTGCTGCGGGAAATTAGGTGATTCAATTTGTGGACATGTTGATTCAAATTCATGGGCTCGACGTAAAAAAAGGCCAAGATAGTTATCAGCACACCCCAATGGGAAATGGAAAAAGGTAATGAAAATGACGTTCAAAAATGCTATAAAGGGCATAGGAGCCACCTCAGGCCACATTAAAATCTACACTGCAAGATTCCATTGTCTTATATAAACATCTTGGAAGTAAAAATCAGAAGTGGTGTGTTAGAGAACTATCAATTCACAGTAAGATCTCATATGCATTCACATAAATTGTAGGTGAACTGCGCATAATTTGCCCAACTAGATCACCAAACATGAATTTCCATATTCTCAAGGAAGGGTAAAAGAATAACTTCATAGCATTGTATGGGCTAACTAAAAGAGAATATACATTAATTCCAAGAGATGTACAACAGAGCCAGCAAAATTTGCTTGTAGTTTCTATATAAGGGTGTGAAGGAAGCGACAGTGCTACTTGAACTATTAAGAGAGGACTATAAATAGACATACAAGAAGACATGTGTATGGTTAGGAAATTAAAATAGTGACTGTCGAATAACTGAAGAAAAAGCAATGGTTGACAATCCGAGCAGTCAGCAGAACTTACTTGAACAACATACCCCAATTTCTGCAAAACAAAACGAATAAAATGAATCAATAAGTTGAGTAAGAAGTATTGTACATAATCATGATTTATGAGAGATTATAACATATAAATTCTAAAAATACAAAACCAACAGAATGACTCGGGAAGATGAGTAATAGTACATGATAATGATTTATGAGAGAGAGAGAGATTAACACATAAAATTCCGTTCCATCGGATCTAAGAATACAATACCGAAACAACATCAGTACATCGACCAAGGGTATCAGTATTGTCAAAAAATTAGATGTGGCACTGAATCCCATTTAACCGAGTTTGAATAGATGATTCAACATAGCAAGATCACCTTACCTTCTCTAGGTTTGCTAATCGAAAACAAAGCTACAATCTGGGAGGTCTATCTAGATTCAGATCAGAGAGAACGGACGAATCTACAAAAACAAACAACAACAAAGTCTGATAATGGTATAATGCATATGCATAAATCAACTAATCATATGTAGGTATGATGCTACAGACGTGCATGCTTAAGATGTAGCGTACTTACTTATATTGAGAATATTCGGAAACAAAGTAGACTTGGAGTCGTTGGTGAAGATTCCACGAGGAGTAAAACATCGTTGCTCTTGGCGCTGTTGGCTGGGAATCAAGCACCAAGATATTTATGAAGCAAAACATCGAGCACCTTCTTATCCGGAGGGGCAATCTGACAAATTCAAAGGGCATAAGCTCAAGAATATATCTGAGAAGATTAAGGAGGGAGAGCACCCACCTTTGGTGCAAGTGATGTTGAGGTAGTAAGCCAACCACAAATCCACCACCGCACGCTGGAACTTCCTCTCCATATCTTCTATCTGCGGGGAGCGACAGAAGAAGCAGGGCCCGACGGAGGCCAAAGGACTGCTGCGGGGCGTAGAAGGAGGGGAGGCAGTCGATGGAACCGGCAGAGGAGGGCGCGGCGCCGGGAGGGGGGCCTCACCTCAGTCCGATCAGCCGCCCTGGGTTGAAGGGGAGAACCGATGCATCGCTTACTCGATGGAGAAGATGAATAGAAAGTTATGGAAATCAATGGACCGTGGAGTTAATTGAGGAACTAGGTGGGACCGTTAATTGCGGCCAGTGCTTTATGGATCAATGGCGTGCATCAGCGTGTTGTGGTGGCTGGGTGGGTGCTCTCCCGTGACTTCGTAACCGAAGGCTGATGTGGCCATTGTGTGCGGGCGTAGGGCATGGGGAACGATTGGGATAGATTTTTTCCGTTTGAGGGAAAATGACCTTATGAGGCGTGACATGGCTTGGTGTGGGTGTGACGTGGCTTGTTGTGATTGGATGCTGAGGTGTCTATGCTGCATGTTGAGATAAATCAAATAGTGGGGGTGAACTTCTTAAGTATATAGGATTTGCACAAAGTTAAATATTTCCTATAAGGCAGCTTGTTTCTTATGAGCAGGGAAATATTTTTCAGAGAAGTTATAAATCATATCATGGGGAATACGCACACAACCAGGAGCAGGAGTATTGTACAAAGCTTTAGCATCACCCTTTAATGAGAACGAAAATAATTTGAGAATATTGTAATAGCGACTTTTCTCATCATGAGCAAAAAGGGTGGCTATGTCATTCAACTTAGTAAGATGTACCATGATGTATGCTAGACTACGTCGGTATTTTCTCAAAGAGGAAGGGATGATGCAGCACAGCGACGGTAGGTATTTCCCTCAGTGATGAGACCAAGGTTATCAAATCAGCAGGAGAACCAAGCGACACTATGTAAACAACATCTGAACACAAATAACAAATACTCGCAACCTGACGTGTTAAAGGGGTTGTCAATCCCTTTCGGGTAATGACGCCAGAAATTGGAAAACGAATGTGAGAAAGTTGTAATAATTTGAAATATAGATCTCGCGGGAACGCGAGATAAAATAAATTGCAGCAAGGTATTTTTGTATTTTTGGTTTAATAGATCTGAAAATAAAAGCAAATAAAATAGATCGCAAAGGCAAATATAATGAGAAAGAGACCCGGGGGCCGTAGATTTCACTAGTGGCTTCTCTCGAGAAAAATAACAAACGGTGGGTAGACAAACTAATGTTGGGCAATTGATAGAACTTCAAATAATCATGACGATATCCAGGCAATGATCATTATATAGGCATCACGTCCAAGATTAGTAGACCGACTCCTGCTGCATCTACTACTATTAGTCCACACATCGACTGTTATCCAGCTTGCATCTAGTGTATTAAGTTCATGGAGAAACAGAGTAATGTAATAATAATGATGACATGATGTAGACAAGATCTATTTATGTAGAAATATACCCCATCTTGTTATACTTAATAGCAACGATACATACGTGTCGGTTCCCCTTCTGTCACCGGGATCAAGCACCGTAAGATCGAACCCATCATAAAGCACCTCTTCCCATTGCAAGATAAATAGATCAAGTTGGCCAAACAAAACCAAAATATCAGAAAAGAAATACGAGGCTATAAGCAATCATGCATATAAGAGATCAAAGAAGACTCAAATAACTTTCATGGATAAAAAGATATATCTGTTCATAAACTCAAAGTTCATACGATCCCAACAAACACACCGCAAAAAGAGTTACATCATATGGATCTCCAAGAGACCATTGTATTGAGAATCAAAAGAGAGAGAGGAAGCCATCTAGCTGCTAACTACGGACCCATAGGTCTACAAAAGACTACTCACGCATCATCGGAGAGGCACCAATGGACATGATGAACCCCTCCGTGATGGTGTCTAGATTGGATCTGGTGGTTCTGGAACTTGCGGCGGCTGGAATTGATTTTCGTCGACTCCCCTAGGGTTTTTGGAATATTTGGGTATTTATAGAGTAAAGAGGCGGTCTGGGGGCACCCGAGGTGGGCACAACCCACCAGGGCGCGCCTGGGCTGTGCTCCCCTCGAAGCACCCCCAGGTGCTTCTTCGGCCCACTGGATGTCTTCTGGTCCATAAAAATTTCACAAAAAGTTTCACTGCGTTTGGACTCCGTTTGGTATTGATTTCCTACGATGTAAAAAACATGCAAAAAACAACAATTGACACTTGGCACTATGTCAATAGGTTAGTACCAAAAAATGATATAAAATGACTATAATATGATTATAAAACATCCAAGAATGATAATATAACAGCATGGAACAATCAAAAATTATAGATACGTTGGAGACGTATTAGCATCCCCAAGCTTAATTTATGCTCGTCCTCGAATAGGTAAATGATAAAAACAATTTTTTTTGATGTGGATTGCTGCCTAACATGTCATCTCATATTCTTTTCTTTGTAGCATGGACATTTGGACTTTTATATGGTTCAAAGCAATAGTCTAGTTTTGACGTGAGAACTTAAATACTCAAGCATACCAACAAGCAACCATGTCTTTCAAAATATCAACGCTAAAATAAGTTATCCCTAGCCCATCATGCTCAATCATTGATCCATTCATGAAACACACTCGCATATTAGCTACACACGATGCTCAAGTACAATCATAGTGCCCCCTAGTTGGTGCTTTATAAGAGAAGATGGAGACTCAAATTAAAAAATAAAAATTGCATAAAGTAAAAGAAAGGCCCTTCGCAGAGGGAAACAAGGATTTGTAGAGGTGCCAGAGCTCAAAGCGAAAATTGAGAGGTAAAAACATTTTCAAAGGCATACTTTCCCAACCAACAAAAACGACTTAGAGCTCCCAACACTTTCCATGCTAGATATATCATAGGCGGTTCCCAAACAGAAAATAAAGTTCATTCCTTTTTCCACCATACTTTCACTTTCCATGGCTACCCGTATCCACGGGTGCCTTCCATACCAACACTTTCCAAGGAATTTATTATTTGACAACATAAAGTAAATTCATTTTTCATTTTGGGACTGGGCATCCCTAATACCTTTGCCTTACTCTCGTGCAATGACAAGTGAATAAACACTCATCCTGAGAATAACACATCTAGCACGGAAAATATCGGCCACCCCTCACCGCCTCGTGAGCGGTACGAGCACACAAAAGAGAAACTTATTTTGAAAATTAGAGATGGCACATACAAATTTGCTTAGAACGGCAAAAGAATATCACATATAGGTAGGTATGGTGGGCTCATGTGGCAAAACTGGTTTAAAGGATTTTGGATGCACAAGTAGTGATCATACTTAGTGCAAAATGAAGGCTAGCAAAAGATTGAGAAGCGACCAACCAAGAAACGAATAATCTCATAAGCGAGCATTGAGCATAATTAACACTGAATAATGCACCACAAGTAGGATGTAATTTCATTGCACAACTATTGACTTTCATGCTTGCATAGGGAATCACAAACCTTAACACCAATATTCTTACTAAAGCACAATTACTCATCAACATGACTCACATATCACATCATCATATCTCAAAACAATTACAAGGGATCAAGTTTATTTTGTCCAATGATCTTCAATAAAGTTTTTATTATATCCTTCTTGGATATCTGTCACTTTGGAACTATTTTTTCATGTGTTGCTTTTGATAAGCTCAAACAAATATAAGTGAAGATCGTGAGCATAGTATTTATTTCTCTCAAAATAATTTAAGTGAAGCAAGAGAGAATTTATTAAAAATTCTACTATCTCTCAAATAAATCTAAGTGAAGCAAGAGAGCATTTCTTCAAAAAATACTAAAGCACGCCGTGCTCAAAAAGATATAAGTGAAGCACTAGAGCAATTCCATAGGTTATAAAGATTTAAGTGAAGCATAGAGAGCAATTCTAACAAGTCATGGCATAATTTTGTCTCTCTCAAACAAGTGTGTCCAGCAAGGATTAATGACTTAAAACAAAAAGCAAATCAAGCAAAGACTCATATTATACAAGACGCTCTAAGCAAAACTCATAGTATGTGACGAATAAAAATATAGCTTCGAGTAAAATACCAATGGTCGTTAGAAGAAAGAGGGGATGCCACTCGGGGCAACCCCAAGCTTAGGCTCTTCTTACTCCTTATTCCTTATTCCTTCATCCATCGTAACATCACCCAAAACTTCAAAACTTCAATCACACAAAACTCAACAAAACCTTCGTGAGATCCGTTAGTATAAGAAAGCAAATCACTACTGTAAGTACTATTGCAACCCATTCATATTTTATTCTTGCATTATATCTATTGTATTCCAACTTCTTATGGCAAAAACTCTTCAAAGAAAACCATAGAATCATCAAAACAAGCACACACCGCAAAGAAAACAGAATCTGTCAAAAACAGAACAATTTGTAGCAATCTGGATATTTCGAATACTTCTGTAACTCCAGAATTCTGAAAAATTAGGACAACATGAGAAATTTGTATATCAATCTACTATAAAAAATTCAGAATTTTTTGTCGCTTCTGTGATTTTTAAAAATTGTAACTCTGGACGCAAAAGTTTCTGTTTTTTAGCAAGATCAAACAACTATCACCCAAGAAGATCCTAAAGGCTTTACTTGGCACAAACACTAATTAAAACACAAAAACACAACATAACAATAGCATAATTGTGCAAAAACTCAAGAACAGAAAGCAAATGACAAAAATAAATTTTATACATTGGGTTGCCTCTCAACAAGCGCTATTGTTTCATGCCCCTAGCTAGGCATAAAGCAAAGGATCTAAGCTTTGTCGTCTTTCTCCAACTCTTCAATCAAACACTTAGAATTCTTCAAAGATTTAGCATAAAGATTTTCAATGACAATACTCCTAGGAATTTTTTTTGAAGAATTCATTCTTGCCCAAGGGATCTCTAATAACTTCAACAAGATCTGGATGAATACTAATCATCTTAAGATCCTGTTTGCTGTTATTACTAGAAGTTGCACCCTTGTTCTTAGTAACTTGAGTAATCTTGCCAATCTTTACGGGAGTTTTTTCAATATTTTCAGCGGAAGCAAAAGCCGTGCTTAAATTACTAAAGATTTCTTCCAGTTTATTAATGAACTTTCTTCAATTCTTTCATGAATTACGGTTACCTTTTCTTTTAACAATTTAGAAACTTCTCCCGCTTTTGACCCAATTTTAGTAGCAAAATTATGCATCTTTTATCCAAGTTTTCAATATGCTCTTCAGTAAGCATTTTCTTTTTGATAGCATCTAATCTTTCCATGACATGCTCAAGAGTCAAAGTTGTTTCATTAATCATAAGAGGTGGTGAGCCTACTAAATTTCCTATAGCATTAAAAGCATCAAGAGAGGGACACATCAAGAAATTTCCATCGGTAATCGTATCAAGGATGAATCTATACCAAGTGGTGATGCACACATAAAAACAGCAAAGAAGAACAAGGGTAGATTGCTTACGGATAGATCTATTATGAGCATTGCAAATTCTATACCAAGCATTTTTTAAATTCTCTCCTCCCCTTTGTTTAAAGTTGAGAACCTCGTTCTCGGGAGTGCACGCAATAGAGGAAGAACTATCCATGACGACAATAAAGGCAAACAAGCACTACTGCAGGATGCTGCTAACGCGACACTACGATCAGAGACCCTTTTGCGAAACTGTGTGTCATCCACTAATCGCAAATGGGGATGTAAAAAACCCGTCAAAAAGGTGCAAAACGTTTGCGATGGAGGATGCATCAAACACGGTTCATATTTTAGTTGCGTGTGCGATGCAGGGCATATAGTTCAGTTCAATGAACTGTTTGTGATGATGAGGAACAAAAGAAACGGGCAGCCAGATGAAGGTGTGTGCGATATACAACATATGATTCACTTGGATGAACTTTTTGTGATTAGGCAACACAAAAGAAACGGTCAACCAGATGAAGGTGTGTGCGGTATACGGCATGCTGTTCACTCGGATGAACTGTTTGCTTTGAGCCAAGCGAACAGAAACGGTTCAATATAACAAGATGTGTGTGATACGCGGCAAACAGGTCTGTAATAAAAAATGTGTGCGAAGATCGATAATAACACAGATGATTGTTGCTGATAAGCCGTGTCTGTTGTGGGCAAATGCTTGGTGGTATACAATTGTCAGCGATTGATGATCATCATCGACGGGTTCCCCAGTATGGTCCGTGTGCGATGTCATTGCACACAGAACAACTGCATATGTACTTATAACTTATAAGGACTTGATTCCATAAATAGATTGAACATCGAATTACATATGTGGCTAGCACACACATGACCTTTGCACACACGAAAGTACGTTCCAAAATCCATAGGAAACTCAAATAATGTATAAAAAGGCAAACAAACCGTGAATAATTTCATATTTTTAGGACGACACTACTATATATAGTTGCATGTTGCCTCTGTAAAATAAATCAAGGCGGGAAGAGACAGCGTATGTCGTTTCACACACATAGGTGACGAGGTCCCTCTCGGAACCATGAGCCTTTTTTAGAGAAGCTCCGGTTTGTAAGAAGTTTGTACCAAAACTTGTCCCAAATTGGACTAATTTTTTACCACAACATGTTGCTGCTATGTCATAACACCATGCCAAGTTTCATGATTTTCAGGCGAGCTTTGGATTTACAGTAATTTTAAAACCAGGTTTCTCAATGTTTGTTGTCGAGTCGGCACCGCCTTGGATAGGATTTTTCCTAGTGGGTCCCAAATGACAAATCCAAATCCGCCACTACCATGCTACTTTTCTTATTAAGAATTACAGCCCATTTGGTGTGCTAGCTGAAAATAAGTTTGTGGGTGCTGGTGGGCGCTAAGAACTTGCGGGTTCTGTAATGAACAAAGATCTCGAGGATCCCGCGAGAGTGATGTTCTTTCCCTATGTTGTGAATGCTTATAATATTTATGTCTTAATGAAAGAAATAGCAAGCCATTGGCCCAGTATGAAAGAAAATATGGGTCAAAGCCGAGTTGAAAAGGGAAACAATATCTAACTCCAACTTACAAACAGTACAAAAGCACGAGGATTAATTGCTCATCAGGTTTAGACAAAATCCAGATTGAACAGGACAATGACATCTAACTCAACCAAAGTTTTCGGCAGTCACAATCAAATGGATCGATCTGATCCATAAAATTAAGATCCCCAGCCAGAAATTCTACTCGCACATGATGACAAGCTGTTGTAAATAGAAGCCGAGAACGATCAGAAGCCCTTAGGTCCACCTGAAACTTCTTTTTATGTTGTTCAACACTTGCAGCCGTAAGAAACTTCTTATCGAAAAACTTAATCCTCACGGACAATAGTGCCCTCGCATTCAACATGAAGAATGTGACAAAGCTAGTGTTTGCATTGTTGGATGCATATCCTTCCAGTGTTACTGTCTTCAAACGAATGTCATGAGATCTGAGAAAATGCTGGTGCTTCTTGAACCATCGATTGGTTATACCTTTTTCTCCATGTGTAGTGCCTAAGTAGAGATGAAGATTGAAAACAGTTAATGTCTAAAAATATTATGTTTGAAAGAGTGATAGATCAATGATTAATTATAGTACATTATATATGGGCTTTCAATGTGCGTGAAATCATCACCTGTATATACATATTTGCCAGACATGGAAAGCATTGCAGCAAGCCAATAATCATGTTCAGATCAAAACAACACATACTGATATGTAAGGTCTTGACAGAATCCACCACCACTGATAGGATGGACAAGCTCTTCATTGAGCATAGAACATAGTATTAGTACCAAAAGTGTACTCCAAGATGATACTTAACTTTTGCGCACAAATGAAAAAGGTAGATTACAAAAGTTTACGTGAATAATATATAGTACCTCAGTAGGTGTGGAGCTAAACACCATCTTGAACCATCTAAAAGGATCACGAATTGCACCCAAGGTCTCCAGTTTAGGCGCAGAGACTATAGTTATTTGCGAAGGTACTATACCAGAATCAAGGAGGAACCTTTGAAGTGAAGGGGCATCTTCGATGGTGAGATCATGTCCAAAAAAACAAATTCCCATGCTTACAAGGTGGGGTGACTTTATTTTGAGACAACGGATACGAATTTCCATTACAAAAACAAGCAGCAAGCGCTCCAGGGCAGGGCTGCTGGAGTGGATGATGTTGTGCAGTGCGGCCTTCGACAGATCAACCACCACAAGTGCAAGTTTTTTTAGCAGTGAGAGTCGAAGCATTTGTACCAGATTGTCTGCTAGATGGCACCAGGCAAAGGTGGAGGTGTGGAGAGAGGAGGAAAACCACGTGATGGACATCAGTGGTGAGGGCACAGATACATCGGTTCGTGGTATGTTACATACATAGTCATGGTAGAACTCAAGCTGCTAGAGTTTATCGAATTGACGAGATGTCAGCCAGGCGGCCACCATGCAGGGTATGTCCAGCAGGTAGCATGACGGGATGCAGATGCGTTGAACGGAGCCCTCGTGGGAGGAGATGATGGCTCTGGGGAGTTCAGAATCATCATCGACAGATAGCTAGCGACAGTCGAGATTAAGAGGCACGGTGCACCACGGAGTGCGCCACCAAGATGCGGGGACTTGTGTGCGGCAGTGATGTCTACTACACAACCTCCTTCTTGTAGACGTTGTTGGGCCTGCAAGTGCACAAGTTTGTAGGACAGTAGCAAATTTCCCTCAAGTGGATGACCTAAGGTTTATCAATCCATGGGAGGCGTAGGATGAAGATGGTCTCTCTCAAGCAACCCTGCAACCAAATAACAAAGAGTCTCTTGTGTCCCCAACACACCCAATACAACGGTAAATTGTATAGGTGCACTAGTTCGGTGAAGAGATGGTGATACAAGTGCAATATGGATGGTAGATATAGGATTTTGTAAACTGAAAATATAAAAGCAGTAAGGTAGCAAGCGGTAAAAGTGAGCGTAAACGGTATTGCAATGATAGGAAACAAGGCCTAGGGTTCATACTTTCACTAGTGTAAGTCCTCTCAACAATAATAACATAATTGGATCATATAACTATCCCTCAACATGCAACCAAGAGTCACTCCAAAGTCACTAATAGCGGAGAACAAACGAAGAGATTATGGTAGGGTACGAAACCACCTCAAAGTTATTCTTTCCAATCAATCCATTGGGCTATTCCTATAAGTGTCACAAACAACCCTAGAGTTCGTACTAGAATAACACCTTAATACACAAATCAACCAAAACCCTAATGTCACCTAGATACTCCAATGTCACCTCAATTATCCATGGGTATGATTATACGATATGCATCACAAAATCTCAGATTCATCTATTCAACCAACACATAGAACCTCAAAGAGTGCCCAAAGCTTCTACCGGAGAATCACGACGAAAACGTGTGCCAACCCCTATGCATAGGTTCATGGGCGGAACCCGCAAGTTGGTCACCAAAACATACATCAAGTGGCACGTGATATGCCATTGTCACCACAGATATGCACGGCAAGACATACATCAAGTGCTCTCAAATCTTTAAAGACTCAATCCGATAAGATAACTTCAAAGGGAAAACTCAATCCATTACAAGAGAGAAGAGGGGGAGAAGAAACATAAGATCCAACTATAATAGCAAAGCTCGCGATACATCAAGATCGTGCCAAATCAAGAACACGAGAGAGAGAGATCAAACACATAGCTACTGGTACATACCCTCAGCCCCGAGGGTGAACTACTCCCTTCTCGTCATGGAGAGCGCCGGGATGATGAAGATGGCCACCGGTGAGGGTTCCCCCCTCCGGCAGGGTGCCGGAACAGGGTCCCGATTGGGTTTTTGGTGGCTACAGAGGCTTGCGGCGGCGGAACTCCAGATCTAATCTCCATTCTGGAAGTTTTACGATACGTATGTATATATGGGTGCAAGGGGTACCTCGATGGAGCTGTGGGGGCCCCACGAGGTAGGGGGCGCGCCCCCTACCCTCGTGGCCAGCTCCCATATCTTCTAACATAGAGCCCAAGTCTATCAGGTAGGTTTCCTTCCAAAAATAACTTCTCCAGTTGATTTCGTTCTGTTTTGACTCCGTCTGATATTCCTTTTCCTCGAAACACTGAAATAGGCATAAAACAACAAATCTGGGCAGGGCCTCCGGTTAATAGGTTAGTCCCAAAAATAATATAAAAGTGGATAATAAAGCCCAATGTTTCCTAAAATAGTAGATAATATAGCATGGAGCAATAAAAAATTATAGATACGTTGGAGACGTATCAGGCAGCCATCCTTGGTGGGGAGAAGGGAGATGATCTCCCCAAGGATTCCCTCTGGGAGATCGCTGATGCGGTCCGCCGGAGATTCTACTGGTTCCTTGGGTCCAGTGGGGCACTTCTGGCTGCACAGCCGGGTCCAAGATCTACATCCAGCGGCGGCGCTGGTTGGAGCCTCATCTGTGTACATACCAATCTGAAAGAAAAAATGGCATAACATGTATGACATTCAAAATCAATTCTCAAGATCAGGAAGAAAAAAGGCGCAAACATATATGTAGGACATTCAAAATCAATTCTCAAGATTTGGCCATGAATTATTAGCACGCAAACTAACCCTAGTCGGATTATTAGAAAAATCCATTTGTACAGAACAAACAATTAATCACTAACTCTATACGGATAACATTCAAACAATCAATACACTACGTGCATCTAACGGATCTTAATTACTCTGATTTCATGGACTGAGAGAACATAACCATAGGATTTGTATTCCAGAAAAATTATAGAGGGGCGGGGTGGGGGGATTAACCAGAGAAAACACTTGATATGTTTGCCGCACAAATGGGTATATAGATGACTGATCAGTTTTCCGTCGGAGTCGTAGTTGTTGCGGGAGTTGCTGTTGACCTCTGGCTTCGGCTGGGAGGCACGACGGCGCCGACGAAGTCAAGGTCGTGCTGTTGCCCGCGCAAGACCTCGTTGGTGGCGACGGAAACCTGTGTGGCCTGCTTCACGCGTTGTGCGGGTGCTTCACCAGCCCCGGCGTCACCACTCCCTTCGATGGTGCGCTTCGGCGGCCATCGTCATACACTCCAGAGTCCAGACATTGGTGACCACTGTGGACCGGGGGTGCGGCCGCCTATTATGGCCGACGGCTCGGGCGCGCAATTAATATGGACCAGTGGGAGCGAGGCAGACGTCTGCTATTCCTACCATCATTTCACACAACTACTTGCATGCCTCCCCGTCAATTCACACACCTGCATGCATGCCTCCCCGTCTGCCTGCGCGGCGGACTGCTCGCATGCGTCCCGTCAACTCATGCCTACTCGCACGGCACACGGGGCGTGTGGCAGCATGTATATTTTTTGGTTTATTTTCTGCCACTTTACTGCTTCATTGAACCATTTGCATTGAAGAGATGCACAAATCCTGCGTTGAACATCTCGCACGCTTCCCGGTGAACCTGCGCATCGGACGAGTTTTGGATTTACTAGAATTTAAAAACCAGGTATCTCAATGTTTTGCCGGCAATCAACGGTGCCCTGGTGTTTGAAATTCATTCCCATTTATTGCATGGGACCTAAGCATGCACCCAAGGACAAAGATTTGATTTCTCAACCAATTTATATGCACTGGAGCATGTGCATGTAGTTCAAATTTGAATTATGCCCATAAATGCATTTAAAACTCAGTTAATGCATAAAAATGTCCACACGAACCCCGAAAAATCACAAAAATTGACACAACACACCTGTTGTTCTATGTTGACACGAGAAACTTTTTGGAAGCAATAAGAGGCAATGGATATCGTTTTGTCCCCAAAGGTGGGACGTTCCCTACCGAAACCATCATGCTTGTTGTGAGAAGCTCTGGTTTGTGAGAAGCATGTACCCAAACCTGCCCCAAATGGAACGAAAAATTTACCACGACATGTTGATGCCGCTCCATGATAGCATGCCAAGTTTCATGAATTGTAGACGAGTTTTGGATTTACTAGAATTTTAAAACCACGCATCTCAATGTTTTGCCGGCAATCAACGGTGCCCTGGTGTTTGAAACTCATTCCCATTTCTTGCATGGGACATAAGCATGCACCCAAGGACACAGATTTGTTTTTTCAGCCAATTTATATGCACTCAAGCATGTGCATGTAGTTCAAATTTGAATTATGCACATAAATCCATTGAAAACTCAGTTAATGCATAAAAATGTCCAAACGAACCCCGAAAAACACAAAAATTGACACATCACTCTAGTTGTTCTATGTTGACACGAGATTTTTTTTGAAGCAATAAGAGGCAATGGATATCATTTCGTCCCAAAAGGTGGGACGTTCCCTACCGAACCATCATGCTTGTTGTGAGAAGCTCTGGTTTGTGAGAAGCATATACCCAAATCTGCCCCAAATGGGAAAAAAATTACCGCGGCATGTTGATGCCACTCCATGATAGCATGCCAAGTTTCATTAATTTCAGACGAGTTTTGGTTTTACTAGAATTTAAAAACCAACCATCTCAATGTTTTGTCGGCAACCAATGGTACCCTGGTGTTTGAAATTCATTCCCAGTTCTTGCATGGGACCTAAGCATGCACCCAAGGACACAAAATTGATTTTTCAACCAATTTATATGCACCCGAGCATGTGCATGTAGTTCAAATTTCAATTATGCACATAAATGCATTGAAATCTCAGTTAATGCATAAAAATCCAAACGAACCTCGAAAAATCACAACAATTGACACAACACTCGTGTTGTTCTATGTTGACACGAGATTTTTTTTGAAAGAAATAAGAGGCAATGGATATCGTTTCGTCCCCAAAGGTGGGACGTTCCCTACCGAAACCATCATGCTTGTTGTGAGAAGCTCTGGATTGTGAGAAGCATATACCCAAACCTGTCCCAAATGGGTCAAAAAAATTACCACAGCATGTTGATGCCGCTCCATGATAGCATGCCAAGTTTCATGAATTTCAGACGAGTTTTGGATTTACAAGAATTTTAAAACCAGGCATCTCAATGTTTTTCCGGCAATCAACGGTGCCCTGGTGTTTGAAATTCATTCCCATTTCTTGCATGGGACCTAAGCATGCACCCAAGGACACAAATTTGATTTTTCAACCAATTTATATGCATTGGAGCATGTGCACGTAGTTCAAATTTGAATTATGCACATAAATGCATTGAAAACTCACTTAATGCATAAAAATGTCCAAACGAATCATGAAAAATCACAAAAATTGACACAACTCTCTTGTTGTTCTATGTTGACACGAGAATTTTTTTGAAAGCAATAAGAGGCAATGGATATAGTTTCATCCCCAAAGGTGGGATGTTCCCTACCGAAACCATCACGCTTGTTGTGAGAAGCTCTGGTTTGTGAGAAGCATATACCCAAACCTGCCCCAAATGGGACAAAAAATTTACCACGGCATGTGTGATGCCGCTCCATGATAGCATGCCAATTTTCATTAATTTCAGACGAGTTTTGGATGTACTAGAATTTAAAAACCAGGCATCTAAATGTTTTGCCGGCAATCAATGGTGTCCTGGTGTTTGAAATTCATTCTCATTTCTTGCATGGGACCTAAGCATGCACCCAAGGACACATATTTGATTTTTCAACCAATTTATATGAAGTGGAGCATGTGCATGTAGCTCAAATTTGAATTATGCACATAAATGCATTGAAAACTCAGTTAATGCATAAAAATGTCCAAACGAACCCCGAAAAATCACAAAATTTAACAGAACATTCTTGTTGTTCTATGTTGACACGAGAAATTTTTTGAAAGCAATAAGAGGAAATGGATATCATTTTGTCCCCAAAGGTGGGACGTTCCCTACCGAAACCATCATGCTTGTTGTGAGAAGCTCTGGTTTGTGAGAAGCATATACCCAAACCTGCCCCAAATGGGACAAAAAATTTACCACGGCATGTTGATGCCGCTCCATGATAGCATGCCAAGTTTCATGAAATTCAGACGATTTTTGTATTTACTAGAATTTAAAAACCAGGCATCTCAATGTTTTGCCCGCAATCAACAGTGCCCTGTTGTTTGAAATTCATTCACATTTCTTGCATGGGACCTAAGGATGCACCTAAGGGCACAAATTTGTTTTTTCAACCAATTTATATGCACTGGAGCATGTGCATGTAGTTCAAATTTGAATTATGCACATAAATGCATTGAAAACTTAGTTAATGCATAAAAATGTCCAAATGAACCCCGAAAAATCACAAAAGTTGACACAACATTCCTTTTGTTCTATGTTGACACAAGAAAATTTTTGAAAGCAATAAGAGGCAGTGGATATCGTTTCGTCCTCAAATGTGGGACGTTCCCTATCGAAACCATCATGCTTGTTGTGAGAAGCATATACCCAAACCTGCCCCAAATGGGACAAAAAATTACCACGGTATGTTGATGTCGCTCCATGATAGCATGCCAAGTTTCATGAATTTCAGACGAGTTTTGGATTTACTAGAATTTTAAAACCAGGCATCTCAATGTTTTGCCGGCAATCAACGGTGCCCTGGTGTTTGAAATTCATTCACATTTCTTGCATGGGACCTAAGCATGCACCCATGGACACAAATTTGATTTTTCAACCAATTTATATGCACCGGAGCATGTGCATGTAGTTCAAATTTGAATTATGCACATAAATGCATTGAAAACTCAATTAATGCATAAAAATGTCCAAACAAACCCTGAAAAATCACAAAAATTGATACACCACTCTTGTTGTTCTATGTTGACACGAGAAAAAATTTGGAAGCAATAAGAGGCAATGGATATCATTTCGTCCCCAAAGGTGGGACGTTCCCTATCGAAACCATCATGCTTGTTGTGAGAAACTCTGGTTTGTGAGAAGCATATACCCAAACCTGCCCCAAATGGGACAAAAAATTTACCACAACATGTTGATGCTGCTCCATGATATTATGCCAAGTTTCATGAATTTCAGCCGAGTTTTGGATCTACTAGAATTTAAAAATCAGGTATCTCAATGTTTGCGGCCGAGTGACGGTGGTAGGGTGTTTGACATTCATTCCCATTTATTGCATGGGACCTAAGCAGGCAACCAAGGACACATATTTGAATTTTCAACTAATTTATATGCATTAGAGCATGTGCCTGTAGTTCAAATTTGAACTATGCACATGAATGCACAGAAAACTCAGGTAATGTATAAAAATGTCCAAGCAAACCCCGAAAAATACCAAAAATTGACACAGCACTCCTGTTGTTCTATGTTGACAGTAGGACAAAATTTGAAATCGAGAATAGGAAACGGATATCGTTTCGTCCAGAAAGGTGAAACATTCCCTACCGAAACCATCACACTTGTTGTGAGAAGCTCTGGTTTATGAGAAGCTTATACCCAAACCTGCACCAAATGGGACAAAAAATTTACCACATCATGTTGATGCCACTCCATGATAGCATGCAAGTTTCATGAATTTTGGACGAATTTTGGATTTACTCGAATTACAAAAGCAAGTACGTCGACGTTTGTCAGAGAGCCATGGTGTTGTGGTGTTTGAATTTCATCACCATTTCTTGCATGGGAGATAAGCATAAACCCATGGACACATATATGATTTTACAACCCATGTTGGTGCACCGGAGCATGTGCATGTAGTTTAATTTTGAATTCTGCACCTGAAATGGCTAGAAAACCAATTTAATGTATAAAATGTTCAAACGAACCCTAAATAATTCCAATTCTTTTACAACACACATATAGTTGCATGTTCACTCCAGATTAAAGGTCTAGCAATTCAAACACCGTCCATTGCCGCCGTGACCCCATTATGTAATTCAAATCAAGTAGATCGCACACAATTTATTATCACCAACCGTGTGAGATGCAGCACAAAATATCCTGGAGCACCATTGGTGTATAGTACGCCTATGGCTTACGAGAGAAGGTGCGTCGGCTACAGTCCACAGCCGGTGTCTCAAGCACACTAGCTCGCTCCCCAAATATCATTTCTCTGTTCAATCGTCGCCGGTGAAAGTTGGGCATGTGGACCCACGTCGTGAGGGCAACTTCGGTGGCCCACTCCGGCGAGAGCGCAGCCGCCATGCGCCTGCTAACAAGGTGCATGAGCGCGGCCGCAATCTGCGACCGGGCCGCCATGGCAGCCCAAACAGCCATTGTTGCTTCTCAGGTGGCGACGGCAACATCTGGCTCGGGGATAACAACTGGCGAGAGTGGCACAACAGCTGTCCATTCCGCAGCGGTGGCCTTAGCCCTGATGGAGGCCGCCCACGACCATGTCAAGGACGCCCACGCCCAGCTCCTGGCGGTCACCACACAAATCGAACAGAACTTCTCCGACGATGGTCGGCAACCCATGGCAAAGAGCTGGCAATCACCGAGAGCGTTCGAGTAGCCGTCTATTCCCCCACTGCATACCTTGCAACGATGGAGCCCATCCAAGCCCAGATCGCGTCCGCCCACGCCCAACTAGTGGCGGCCTTTTCCAAAGAGATGGCAGACACGGATGGCGAGATGCTTGTCGAGCATGGTGCGATAGATGCCATGGAGCCCCTTCCCCAGGAGACCATCCGACGCGAGCTGGACATGGAGGTGGCGGCGGAGATCGACGAGCACCAGCCGTAGTAGTACTATTTGTTTTGTTTAATTAAGAGCGCCGGTCTTTAATTTGTTAGAGTAATGTTTAGGTCAGCTAGCTCTTTTTAATTGCTGAACTTGCTCGATTAAGAAGTGTGGGTGTGCTGTAGTCTCCTTTGTGTACCCAAATTATGCAATGACGTGGATGACCACTGTAACCAGGGAAATTCGAACCAAAATTTTTTATGTTCAAACTCAACATACATAGGTTAAGCTATCTGAATCATTTGTGATGTTCACATATCGTACACAATTCTGAATAAGGGACCGTGTTTGATGACACTGCGCGCCAGTTTTTTCACTGAAGCGACTCCAAATTTTTGGCTTCCGCGTAAATATCTACCTCCCCGCCCCCCTTACCAAAAGCCACATTTCCCCTGTTTCCACCTTCCTTTCCAAGTTGAAACCTTCACTCCTTGCTTGCAGCCCCGCCTCCTTGCCGGTGACCCACCTTCACGCTGCTTGGCCTCTCCTATCTAGGCAGGTAATCCACACCCGACCCCCATCCTCCTCCTCCTTCCACATCCCACATTCCCCGACCGCCGGTGCGAGCGCGACACCTTCCACCCAAATCACCGACCCCTCCATCAAATAAGCGCCACCCTAAGCCATGGTGCACGTAGTATAGCCAGGATCTCAAGGAGCATTTGGCAGCGGAGAAGCAAATCACGGCCGCACGTGCGGATGAGGTCGCGATGGCTGCCATTTGTTTCGATCCCCAGATCTTGGAGTAGCACCTCCCATCGAGGCCACCGTTGACGCCTCACACGCCGACGCCGGGACGCGATTGGCTGCTTTAAATGACAGTTTGTGGCGTTTTCTCCAGGCCACCGTCGGTGCCTTTGACGAAGACTACAAGGTGTTTTCTCAGCGTGCACGTGCTTACCTCATCTCGAGAGCCAGCAGGTTGGTGCCCGGAGTGGCTCAGGCAACTCACCACTACAACGAGGGCACCCACGATGCGGAGGCCTCACCCTCTTCCATGTCCAAGGAGCCAATCGTCATTGATATCTCTGACAATGAGGAGTAGCTTGTCTTATTAGCTCACTATAAGGACCCAGGTTCAGTTTGCTAGCTACTGCCTTTTCTTAACAAATTCTAGTGAATTGTGCTATCTACTTTTACCATGCAATCTTTTGCTACAATGTATATGTTCTATATGTCCTGCAATGTGCTGTTCAGTTAACTGCTTGGTTCAGTTCTGCAAATGTGATGTTCAATTCTTCAGGGTGCAATATTTCCAAGTTGTTAAGCATGCTTGGTTTGGTTAACTGTCTGATCTTCTATTAGGAGTATGTTATATTATGCAATGTGGTGCTCAGTTAACGTTTGGTTCATTTGTTGTGGTGTTTAGTTAACTGCTTGGTTCAATTCTGCAATGCGATGTTCAATTGTTGTGGCTGCATTCTGTTATTGTATACCATGTGAGGAATAAATCAAATTTGGTTGTACTAAATACATGACAAACAAATAAAATTGCTATATTTCCAAGTTGTTAAGCATGCTTGGTTTGGTTAACTGTCTGATCTTCTATTAGGAGTATGTTATATTGTGCAATGTGGTGCTCAGTTAATGTTTGGTTCATTTGTTGTGGTGTTTAGTTAACTGCTTGGTTCAATTTTGCAGTGTGATGTTCAATTGTTGTTGTTGCATTCTGTTATTGTATACCATGTGAGGAATAAATCGAATTTGTTTGCACTAAATACATGACAAACATATACAAGTGCTATATTTCCTAGTTCTTAATCATGCTTGGTTTGGATAAATGGGTTTTCCATGTGGCTTGAATCTGCAATGTGCTTATTTTTCATCAACATATTTTACTGATAGCATGTGAACCCTTACTTAACCTGATGACTAACTACCTTATATGTGTTGCAGGGAAACACTGGGAAGCACTGGGGTTTACAATCAAGATTAGCATGTGCATGGTCCGCTGTCTAATAGCACATTATTGTGCAATTGCAGGAACCATTCTAATATTTAGGTTTTTAACAATTTGGTCTTGCACATGTAGGTCCTGATGTCAGAGGTTTTGACCCACTGTTCGACCCTTTTTGCATATGGGGAAATGAGTTGTCCATGAATATCAATCAAATCAAGAAACTCAGAAAGATTGTTAGGATAAAGAAATTAGCGACAAAAAACTACAAGATCTTTGTCTGCACAATGAAGAAGACATCAGTTCACTACAAGATGGTACTAACTATTATACCTTGCCTTTTTTTATTCCTTTGCCCCATTTCCAATATAGAGAAGATATTTATGCACATCCTTGTTTTCAGGCCTTTCCAAAGTAGTTCACTGATGATTACCTCTCAAACCACCTCTATGGTCAGGAGGTGAGGAAGGTTTTCATACAACACCCACGGTTCAATGTTGAAGTGTTCCTGAAGAGGACGAAGGACGGACGGTCAATCATCCACAGGCACTGGCTAAAGTTGGAAAGATCTTCAACATGAATGAAGGCTCAATATTCGCCTTCCGCTTCAGCAGTTTTCCAGATGAGATGCATCTATCTATATACCATATATGATGCTAATTTCGAAAGGTTCTATATGTTGCATGTGAAACTTGGTGCTGGTGCAGTTGTGTAATGGGGTAGCTGAGTGCTGAAGCTATATCATGTTGTACTCTGATGTATTTCAATTATGAAATTATACTTCCTTAATATGGAAATGAAATATATTATGTGCTTAATATGAATATCAATTAGATTAATAAATGGATTATTAATAATAGGGCAATTAGCCTGCTAATTGGGTTTTGCTATTGCAAACGGTTGTTGAAAAAATACCGTAGGCGATGACCTCACGCTATGCATAGAGTTTCTAGGAATAAACCGTGTAGGATCAATGAACAATCACACACGACTTTCTCTTGAAAACTGTTTGCGTTAGGCCACCTTGCGCAAATGTTTACCACATAAAAACTATGTGTGATGGATAGCCTTTGCCACACAACTTCTTCTATGAACCGTGTGTGATACATTCAATAACGCAAACAATTTAACGGGAAAAATGGTGTGTGACGTACCTGTGAATGGAAACGTTTTCCTTGGAGCGACTGTGTCGGATGTACATACGAACGGAAACGTTTAGCGGGGACTGGCTGTGTGGGATGTACTTGCGACCGGAAACAATTTTGCCGTATAATTGTATTTTTAGCTCTACTGTATGTATTTCCATATTTGAGCGCTCGCCGGTCGCACACGACCTCATTTTGTCGATCGTGTGTGCCAGGAGGGCATATCCCCGATAGTTTATGGGTCGTGTGGGAAGGACCCCCCTATCGCCCACACTCACTAGGCGACGATTCCAAATGTCGTCACGGGAAGGGGTTAAAAACCGTTTGTATAGGACCAACGCATACTAGTGAAGATTGCACACAAAAACAGATCTGGCAAGAAAACGGCGAATGAAAAAGAGGGCGAATAATATGACAAATCTTTATGAAGTGGGGGAGAGGAAAACGAGAGACAAATGGAAAATAATGTAAATTGCAAGGAGATGAGATTTGTGATTAGGAACCTGGTAGATGTTGATGATGTCTCCCCAACAACGGAGCCAGAAATTCCTTTTGATGTCTGCTAGACTACGTCGGTATTTCCCAAAAGAGGAAGGGATGATGCAGCACAACAACGGTAGGTATTTGCCTCAGTGATGAGACCAAGGTTATTGAACCAGTAGCAGAACCAAGCAACACTATGTAAACAGCACCTGCACACAAATAAAAAATACTCGCAATCCGACGTGTTAGAGGGGCTGTCAATCCCTTTCGGGTAACGGCGCCATAAATTGGCAAACAAACGTGAGAAAGTTGTAATAATTTGATAGATAGATCTCGCGGGAACGCGAGATAAAATAAATTGTAGCAAGGTAGTTTTGTATTTTTGGTTTAGTAGATCTGAAAATAAAGGCAAATAAAATAGATCGCAAAGGAGAATATAATGAGAAAGAGACCGGGGGGCCGTAGATTTCACTAGTGGATTCTCTCGAGAAAAATAGCAAATGGTGGGTAGACAAATTACTGTTGGGCAATTGATAGAACTTCAAATAATCATAACGATATCCAGGTAATGATCATTATATAGGCATCACGTCCAAGATTAGTAGACCGACTCCTGCTGCATCTACTACTATTACTCCACACATCGACCACTATCCAGCATGCATCTAGTGTATTAAGTTCATGGAGAAATGGAGTAATGCAATAAGAAAGATGACATGATGTAGACAAGATATATTTATGTAGAAATACACCCCATCTTGTTATCCTTAATATCAACGATACATACGTGTCGGTTCCCCTTCTATCACTGGGATCAAGCACCGTAAGATCGAACCCATCACAAAGCACCTCTTCCCATTGCAAGATAAATAGATCAAGTTGGTCAAACAAAACCCAAATATCGGAGAAGAATTACGAGGCTATAAGAAATCATGCATATAAGAGATCAAAGAAGACTCAAATAACTTTCATGGATAAAAAGATAGATCTGATCATAAACTCAAAGTTCATTCGATTCTAACAAACACACCGCAAAAAGGGTTACATCATATGGATCTCCAAGAGACCATTGTATTGAGAATCAAACGAGAGAGAGGAAGCCATCTAGCTACTACTACGGACCCAAAGGTCTACAAAGAACTACTCATGCATCATCGGAGAGGCACCAATGGAAGTGGTGAACCCCTCTGTGCTGGTATCTAGATTGGATCTGGTGGTTCTGGACTCTGCGGCGGCTGGAATTGATTTTCGTCGACTCCCCTAGGGTTTTTGGAATATTGGGGTATTTATAGAGTAAAGGGGCGGTCCGGGGGGCACCCGAGGTGGCACAACCCACCAGGGCACGCCTGGGCCTCCAGGCACACCCTGGTGGGTTGTGCTCCCCTCGAAGCACCCCCAGGTGCTTCTTTGGCCCACTGGATGTCTTCTGGTCCATAAAAAATCCACAACAAGTTTCGCTGCGTTTGGACTCTGTTTGGTATTGATTTCCTGCGATGTAAAAAACATGCAAAAAATAACAACTGGCACTTGGCACTATGTCAATAGGCTAGTACCAAAAAATGATATAAAATGGCTATAATATGATTATAGAACATCCAAGAATGATAATATAATAGCATGGAACAATAAAAAATTATAGATACGTTTGGGACATATCATGCCACAACAGTTTCAGTTTCATAACGATGGAAAGGATCAGATTCAGCCAGAGTAATTAACTCTGGGTCGACAGAGAGTTCATAATCCTTACCATCAATAAAGATAGGTGAAGTAGCAAACTTAGGATCACATTGCATTCTAGCATTCAAGGATTTTTCTTTATACTTGCATAATAATTTCTCTAGATCATCTCTATCCTTAGAAGCAAGAATATCTCTAGTTGTCTCCTCGTTCATAACATAACCTTCCGGTATCTTTGGCAATTGATATCTAGGAGGGCTAGTTATAGTAGGTGTTTCAAGATTTTTAGTTTCAAGCTCATCATTGGTTTCCACAATATCATGTTGTCTTACTCTAGCAATTTGTTTATCAAGAACTTCACCTAGTGGCACATCATCATCAAGCAAGGTGTTGGGGAACGTAGTAATTTCAAAAAAAAATCCTACGCACACGCAAGATCATGGTGATGCACAGCAACGAGAGGGGAGAGTATTGTCTACGTACCCTCGTAGACCGACAGCGGAAGCGTTATGACAACGCGGTTGATGTAGTCGTACGTCTTCACGGCCCGACCGATCAAGCACCTAAACTACGGCACCTCCGAGTTCTAGCACACGTTCAGCTCGATGACGATCCCCGGACTCCGATCCAGCAAAGTGTCGGGGAATAGTTCCGTCAGCACGACGGCGTGGTGACGATCTTGATGTTCTACCGTCACAGGGCTTCGCCTAAGCACTGCTACAATATTATCGAGGATTATGGTGGAGGGGGGCACCGCACACGGCTAAGAGAACGATCACGAAGATCAACTTGTGTGTCTAGAGGTGCCCCCCTACCCTCGTATATAAAGGAGCAAGGGGGAAGGCCGGCCGGCCCTTGTGGGCACGCCAAGGAGGAGGAGTCCTCCTCCTAGTAGGAGTAGGACTCCCCTCTTTCCTACTCCTACTAGGAGGGGGAAAGGAAGGGGGAGAGGGAGAAGGAAAGGGGGGCGCCGCCCCCCTCTCCTAGTCCAATTCGGACCAGAGGGGGAGGGGGCGCGCGGCCCACCCTGGCCGCCCCTCTCTCTCTCCACTAGGGCCCATAAGGCCCATTACTTCTCCCGGGGGGTTCCGGTAACCCTCCAGCACTCCAGTTTTCTCCGAAATCACTCGGAACACATCCGGTGTCCGAATATAGCCGTCCAATATATCGATCTCTATGTCTCGACCATTTCGAGACTCCTCGTCATGGCCGTGATCACATCCGGGACTCCGAACAAACTTCGGTACATCAAAATATATAAACTCATAATGAAACTGTCGTCGTAACGTTAAGCGTGCGGACCCTACGGGTTCGAGAACAATGTAGACATGACCGAGACACGTCTCTTGTCAATAACCAATAGCGGAACCTGGATGCTCATATTGGCGCCTACATATTCTACGAAGATCTTTATCGGTCAGACCGCATAACAACATACGTTGTTCCCTTTGTCATCGGTATGTTACTTGCCCGAGATTCGATCGTCGGTATCTCAATACCTAGTTCAATCTCGTTACCGGCAAGTCTCTTTACTCGTTTCTGTAATACATCATCTTGCAACTAACTCATTAGTAGCAATGCTTGCAAGGCTTATATGATGTGCATTACCGAGAGGGCCCAGAGATACCTCTCCGACAATCGGAGTGACAAATCCTAATCTCGAAATACGCCAACCCAACATGTACCTTTGGAGACACCTGTAGAGCTCCTTTATAATCACCCAGTTACGTTGTGACGTTTGGTAGCACACAAAGTGTTCCTCCGGTAAACGGGAGTTGCATAATCTCATAGTCATAGTGTCGTGGATTTGTCACGGCAGATGTCCTTAGTGTCAGGACTTAGTCGTGAGGCCAACGCATCCATGTGGTAGCTTGAGAGGGGTTGAGTGGGACGAGAGACGCAGGGCGGATCAACACGCAAGACAAGGGTTTAGACAGCTTCGGGCCCCGGGAAACATCATCCGGTAAAAACCCTACATGCTGTTTGAGGCTAGGTCTCATTATCATCCCGAGGGAGGCGCCGTAAACCGGCTCTTGTGTCTAGCCCTAGAGATTATTTCTTGTTGCCTGTAGCTTCTAACTTGTAACCCCTCCCTCTTTGGGGAGCCCTGCCCCTCCTTATATATGTTGAAGGGGCGGTTTACATGTGGAGTCCTATTGGGATTAGGACTAGTCTATCTCTAATACAAACCGGATACAAGTCCTAGCTTTAACTCCTTGTACGGCAAATATTCCTTTCCTCTTAAACCGGCCCTCAATAGTTGAACCGGCCTTCCTGAACCGCCAGACGGGCCACCTGGACTTGTCACTCTTCTGACCCGTCCGTCGGGTTACCAGTGAGTTACAACGTCCTATAAGTGTCACAATTATCGTCCTATAAGTGTCATATGTATGACAGAAAAAATTTCGTTCGGCCCAAAGTGTCACGGATGTGTCTTTTTTTTGTAGTCTCTGCAACATTCAGATCCGTATGTATCTTGCAAATTTCTATGTCTCACACCTGGACTAGATCTCGGATGGAATTGAAGCGTCTCTTGATGTGCTTGGTTCTCTTGTGAAATCTGGATTCCTTTGCTAAGGCAATTGCACCAGTATTGTCACAAAAGATTTTCATTGGACCCGATGCACTAGGTATGACACCTAGATCGGATATGAACTCCTTCATCCAGACTCCTTCATTTGCCGCTTCTGAAGCAGCTATGTACTCCGCTTCACATGTAGATCCCGCCACAACGCTTTGTTTAGAACTGCACCAACTGACAGCTCCACCGTTTAATGTAAACACGTATCCGGTTTGCGATTTAGAATCGTTTGGATCAGTGTCAAAGCTTGCATCAACGTAACCATTTACGATGAGCTCTTTGTCACCTCCATATACGAGAAACATATCCTTAGTCCTTTTCAGGTATTTCAGGATGTTCTTGACCGCTGTCCAGTGATCCACTCCTGGATTACTTTGGTACCTCCCTGCTAGGCTTATAGCAAGACATACATGAGGTCTAGTACACAACATTACATACATGATAGAGCCTATGGCTGAAGCATAGGGAACATCTTTCATTTTCTCTCTATCTTCTGCAGTGGTTGGGCATTGAGTCTTACTCAACTTCACACCTTGTAACACATGCAAGAATCCTTTCTTTGCCTGATCCATTTTGAACTTCTTCAAAACTTTGTCAAGGTATGTGCTTTGTGAAAGTCCAATTAAGCGTTTTGATCTATCTCTATAGATCTTAATACCCAATATGTAAGCAGCTTCACCGAGGTCTTTCATTGAAAAACTTTTATTCAAGTATCCCTTTATGCTATCCAGAAATTCTATATTATTTCCGATTAGTAATATGTCATCTACATATAATATCAGAAATGCTACAGAGCTCCCACTCACTTTATTGTAAATACAGGCTTCTCCAAAAGTCTGTACAAAACCAAATGCTTTGATCACACTATCAAAGCGTTTATTCCAACTCCGAGAGGCTTGCACCAGTCCATAAATGGATCGCTGGAGCTTGCACACTTTGTTAGCTCCCTTTGGATCGACAAAACCTTCCAGCTGCATCATATACAACTCTTCTTCCAGAAATCCATTCAGGAATGCAGTTTTGACATCCATCTGCCAAATTTCATAATCATAAAATGCGGCAATCGCTAACATGATTCGGACAGACTTAAGCATCGCTTCGGGTGAGAAGGTCTCATCGTAGTCAATCCCTTGAACTTGTTAAAAACCTTTTGCGACAAGTCGAGCTTTGTAGACAGTAACATTACCGTCAGCGCCAGTCTTCTTCTTGAAGATCCATTTGTTCTCAATTGCTAGCCGATCATTGGGCAAGTCAACCAAAGTCCATACTTTGTTCTCATACATGGATCCCTTCTCAGATTTCATGGCTTCAAGCCATTTTGCGGAATCTGGGCTCACCATCGCTTCTTCATAGTTCGTAGGTTCATCATGATATAGTAGCATGACTTCCAGAACAGGATTACCGTACCATTCTGGTGCGGATCTTATTCTGGTTGATCTACGAGGTTCGGTAGTAACTTGTTCTGAAGTTTCATGATCATCATCATTAGCTTCCTCACTAATTGGTGTAGGTGTCACAGAAACCGGTTTCTGTGATGTACTACTTTCCAATAAGGGAGAAGGTACAGTTATCTCATCAAGTTCTACTTTCCTCCCACTCACTTCTTTCGAGAGAAACTCCTTCTCTAGAAAGTTTCCGAATTTAGAAACAAAAGTCTTGCCTTCGGATCTGTGATAGAAGGTGTATCCAATAGTTTCCTTTGGATATCCTATGAAGACACATTTCTCCGATTTGGGTTCGAGCTTATCAGGTTGAAGCTTTTTCACATAAGCATCGCATCCCCAAACTTTAAGAAATGACAACTTTGGTTTCTTGCCAAACCATAGTTCATAAGGCGTCGTCTCAACGGATTTCGATGGTGCCCTATTTAACGTGAATGCGGCCGTCTCTAAAGCATAACCCCAAAATGATAGCGGTAAATCAGTAAGAGACATCATAGATCGCACCATATCTAGTAAAGTACGATTACGACGTTCGGACACACCATTACGTTGTGGTGTTCCGGGTGGCGTGAGTTGCGAAACTATTCCGCATTGTTTCAAATGTACACCAAACTCGTAACTCAAATATTCTCCTCCACGATCAGATCGTAGAAACTTTATTTTCTTGTTACGATGATTTTCAACTTCACTCTGAAATTCTTTGAACTTTTCAAATGTTTCAGACTTATGTTTCATTAAGTAGATATACCCATATCTGCTTAAGTCATCTGTGAAGGTGAGAAAATAATGATATCCGCCACGAGCTTCGACATTCCTCGGA
The DNA here is from genome assembly GCA_032464435.1 of Aegilops umbellulata. Taxonomy (NCBI): domain Eukaryota; kingdom Viridiplantae; phylum Streptophyta; class Magnoliopsida; order Poales; family Poaceae; genus Aegilops; species Aegilops umbellulata. The sequence continues at coordinate 362,481,970 of CP136054.1, read as the reverse complement.
CCACATACATCTGTATGTATGATTTCCAACAAATCTGTTGCTCTCTCCATAGTACCGGAGAACGGCGTTTTGGTCATCTTGCCCATAAGGCACGGATCGCAAGTACCAAGTGATTCATAATCAAGTGGTTCCAAAAGCCCATTAGTATGGAGTTTCTTCATGCGCTTTACACCGATATGAACTAAACGGCAGTGCCACAAATAAGTTGCAGTATCATTATCAACTCTCCATCTTTTGGTTTCAATATTATGAATATGTGTGTCACTACTATCGAGATTTAATAAGAATAGACCATTCTTTAAGAAAAGATATTACTCATATAAATAGAACAACCATTATTCTCTTATTTAAATGAATAACCGTCTTGCATCAAACAAGATCTAGATATAATGTTCATGCTCAATGCTGGCACCAAATAACAATTATTTAGGTCTAATACTAATCCCGAAGGTAGATGTAGAGGTAGTGTGCCGACCGCGATCACATCGACTTTGGAACCATTTCCCACGCGCATCGTCACCTCATCCTTAGCCAATCTTCGCTTAATCCGTAGTCCCTGTTTCGAGTTGCAAATATTAGCAACAGAACCAGTATCAAATACCCAGGTGCTACTGCGAGCATTAGTAAGGTACACATCAATAACATGTATATCACATATACCTTTGTTCACCTTGCCATCCTTCTTATCCGCCAAATACTTGGGGCAGTTCCGCTTCCAGTGACCAGTCTGCTTGCAGTATAAGCACTTAGTTTCAGGCTTAGGTCCATATTTGGGTTTCTTCTCCTGAGCAGCAACTTGCTTGTTCTTCTTCTTGAAGTTCCCCTTCTTCTTCCCTTTGCCCTTTTTCTTGAAACTAGTGGTCTTGTTGACCATCAACACTTGATGCTCCTTCTTGATTTCTACCTCCGCAGCTTTCAGCATTGCGAAGAGCTCGGGAATTGTCTTATCCATCCCTTGCATATTATAGTTCATTGAAGAAAATATGCCCTAGAGGCAATAATAAAGTTATTATTTATTTCCTTATATCATGATAAATGTTTATTATTCATGCTAGAATTGTATTAACTGGAAACATAATACATGTGTGAATACATAGACAAACAGAGTGTCACTAGTATGCCTCTACTTGACTAGCTCATTAATCAAAGATGGTTATGTTTCCTAGCCATGAACAAAGAGTTGTTATTTGATTAACGAGATCACATCATTAGTTGAATGATCTGATTGACATGACCCATTACATTAGCATAGCACCCGATCGTTTAGTATGTTGCTATTGCTTTTATCCATGACTTATACATGTTCCTTCAACTATGAGAATATGCAACTCCCATTTACCGTAGGGACACTTTGTATGCTACCAAACGTCACAACGTAACTGGGTGATTATAAAGGTGCTCTACAAGTGTCTCCGAAGGTACATGTTGAGTTGGCATATTTCGAGATTAGGATTTGTCACTCCGATTGTCGGAGAGGTATCTCAGGGCCTTCTCGGTAATGCACATCACATAAAGCCTTGCAAGCATTGCAACCAATGAGTTAGTTGCGAGATGATGTATTACAGAACGAGAAAAGAGACTTGCCGGTAACGAGATTGAACTAGGTATTGGATACCGACGATCGAATCTCGGGCAAGTAACATACCGATGACAAAGGGAACAACGTATGTTGTTATGCGGTCTGACCGATAAAGATCTTCGTAGAATATGTAGGAGACAATATGGGCATCCAGGTCCCGCTATTGGTTATTGACCGGAGACGTGTCTCGGTCATGTCTACATTGTTCTCGAACCGTAGGGTCCGCATGCTTAACGTTACGATGACAGTTATTATGAGTTTATGCATTTTGATGTACCGAAGGAGTTCGGAGTCCCGGATGTGATCACGGACGTGACGAGGAGTCTCGAAATGGTCGAGACATAAAGAATTATATATTGGAAGCCTATGTTTGGACATCGGATGCATTCCAGGTGAAATCAGGATTTTACCGGAATACCGGGAGGGTTACCGGAACCCCCCGGGAGCATAATGGGCCAACATGGGCCTTGGAGGAGAAGTGAGAGGGCAGCCCTAGGGGCTGCGCGCCTCCCCCCTTCCCCTAGTCCTATTAGGACTAGGAGAGGTGGGCGCCCCCCTCTCCTTCTCTCTCCCCCTTGAAGAATCCTAGTCCAACTAGGATTGGGGGGGGAATCCTACTCCCAGAGGGAGTAGGACTCCTCCTGCGCCTCCCTCCTTTGGCCGGCCAGCCTCCCCCCCTTCATCCTTTATATACGGGGGCAGGGGACACCCCAAAGACACACAAGTTGATCTACGGATCGTTCCTTAGCCGTGTGCGGTGCCCCCTTCCACCAAATTCCACCTCGATTATATCGTTGCAGTGCTTAGGCGAAGCCCTGCGCCGGTAACACATCAAGATCGTCACCACGCCGTCGTGCTGACGGAACTCTTCCCCGACGCTTTGCTGGATCGGAGCCCGGGGATCGTCATCGAGTTGAACGTGTGCCAAGAACTCGGAGGTGCCGGAGTAACGGTGCTGTGATCGGTTGGATCGTGAGGAGAACGTACGACTACTTCCTCTACGTATGACTACTTCCTCTACGTTGTGTCAACGCTTCCGCTTCGGTCTACGAGGGTACGTAGACAAACACTCTCCCCTCTCGTTGCTATGCATCACCATGATCTTGCGTGTGCGTAGGAAATTTTTGAAATTACTACGTTCCCCAACAGTGGCATCCGAGCCTAGGTTTTATGGTTTGATGTTATTTGCACGAGTAGAACACAAGTGAGTTGTGGACGATACAAGTCATACTGCCTACCAGCATGTCATACTTTGGTTCAGCGGTATTGTTGGACGAGACGATCCGGACCAACCTTACGCGTACGCTTACGCGAGACCGGTTCCCTCGACGTGCTTTGCACATAGATGGCTTGCGGAAGACTGTCTCTCCAACTTTAGTTGAACCGAGTGTGGCTACGCCCGGTCCTTGAGAAGGTTAAAACGGAGTCTATTTGACAAACTATCGTTGTGGTTTTGATGCGTAGGTAAGATGAGTTCTTGCTTAAAAGCCCGTAGCAGCCACGTAAAACTTGCAACAACAAAGTAGAGGACGTCTAACTTGTTTTTGCAGGGCATGTTGTGATGTGATATGGTCAAGACGTGATGCTAAATTTTATTGTATGAGATGATCATGTTTTGTAACCAAGTTATCGGCAACTGGCAGGAGCCATATGGTTGTCGCTTTATTGTATGCAATGCAATCGCGATGTAATGCTTTACTTTATTGCTAAACGGTAGTGATAGTCGTAGAAGCATAAGATTAGCGAGACGACAACGATGCTGCGATGAAGATCAAGGTGTCGCGCCGGTGACGATGGTGATCATGACGGTGCTTCGAAGATGGAGATCACAAGCACAAGATGATGATGGCCATATCATATCACTTATATTGATTGCATGTGATGTTTATCCTTTTATGCATCTTATCTTGCTTTGATTGACGGTAGCATTATAAGATGATCTCTCACTAAATTATCAAGAAGTGTTCTCCCTGAGTATGCACCGTTGCGAAAGTTCTTCGTGCTGAGACACCACGTGATGATCGGGTGTGATAGGCTCTACGTTCAAATACAACGGGTGCAAAACAGTTGCACACGCAGAATACTCAGGTTTAACTTGACGAGCCTAGCATATACAGATATGGCCTCGGAACACAGAGACCGAAAGGTCGAGCGTGAATCATATAGTAGATATGATCAACATAATGATGTTCACCATTGAAACTACTCCATCTCACGTGATGATCGGACATGGTTTAGTTGATTTGGATCACGTGATCACTTAGAGGATTAGAGAGATGTCTATCTAAGTGGGAGTTCTTAAGTAATATGATTAATTGAACTTTAATTTATCATGAACTTAGTACCTGATAGTATCTTGCTTGTCTATGTTGTGTAGATAGATGGCTCGTGCTGTTGTTCCGTTGAATTTTAATGCGTTCCTTGAGAAAGCAAAGTTGAAAGATGATGGTAGCAATTACACGGACTGGGTCCGTAACTTGAGGATTATCCTCATTGCTGCACAGAAGAATTACGTCCTGGAAGCACCGCTAGGTGCCAGGCCTGGTGCAAGAGCTACGCCAGATGTTGTGAACGTCTGGCAAAGCAAAGCTGATGACTACTCTATAGTTCAGTGTGCCATGCTTTACGGCTTAGAACCGGGACTTCAACGACGTTTTGAACACCATGGAGCATATGAGATGTTCCAGGAGTTGAAGTTAATATTTCAAGCAAATGCCCGGATTGAGAGATATGAAATCTCCAATAAGTTCTATAGCTGTAAAATGGAGGAGAATGGTTCTGTCAGTGAGCATATACTCAGAATGTCTGGGTATAACAATCACTTGATTCAACTGGGAGTTAATCTTCCGGATGATTGCGTCATTGACAGAATTCTCCAATCACTGCCACCAAGCTACAAGAGCTTCGTGATGAACTATAATATGCAAGGGATGACCAAAACTATGCCCGAGCTCTTCGCGATGCTAAAAGCCGCGGAGGTAGAAATCAAAAAGGAGCATCAAGTGTTGATGGTTAACAAAACCACTAGTTTCAAGAAAAAGGGCAAAGGGAAGAAAAAGGGGAACTTCAAAAAGAACAGCAAGCAAGTTGCTACTCAAGAGAAGAAACCCAAGTCTGGACCTAAGCCTGAAACTGAGTGCTTCTATTGCAAGCAGACTGGTCACTGGAAGCGGAACTGCCCCAAGTATTTGGCGGATAAGAAGGATGGCAAGGTTAACAAAGGTATATATGATATACATGTTATTGATGTGTACCTTACTAATTCTCGCAGTAGCACCTGGGTATTTGATACTGGTTCTGTTGCTAATATTTGCAACTCAAAACAGGGGCTACGGATTAAGCGAAGATTGGCTAAGGACGAGGTGACGATGCGCGTGGGAAATGGTTCCAAAGTCGATGTGATCGCGGTCGGCACGCTACCTCTACATCTACCTTCGGGATTAATATTAGATCTAAATAATTGTTATTTAGTACCAGCGTTGAGCATGAACATTATATCTGGATCTTGTTTGATGCGAGACGATTATTCATTTAAATCAGAGAATAATGGTTGTTCTATTTATATGAGTAATATCTTTTATGGTCATGCGCCATTAAAGAGTGGTTTGTTCTTACTTAATCTCGATAGTAGTAACACACATATTCATAATGTTGAAGCCAAAAGATGCAGAGTTAATAATGATAGTGCAACTTATTTGTGGCACTGCCGTTTAGGTCATATCGGCGTAAAGCGCATGAAGAAACTCCATACTGATGGACTTTTGGAGTCACTTGATTATGAATCACTTGGCACTTGCGAGCCGTGCCTTATGGGCAAGATGACTAAAACACCGTTCTCCGGTACTGTGGAGAGAGCAACAGATTTATTGGAAATCATACATACTGATGTATGTGGTCCAATGAATGTTGAGGCTCGTGGCGGATATCGTTACTTTCTCACCTTCACTGATGATTTAAGCAGATATGGGTATATCTACTTAATAAAACACAAGTCTGAAACATTTGAAAAGTTCAAAGAATTTCAGAGTGAAGTGGAAAATCATCGTAACAAGAAAATAAAGTTTCTACGATCTGATCGTGGAGGAGAATATTTGAGTTACGAGTTTGGTCTACATTTGAAACAATGCGGAATAGTTTCGCAACTCACGCCACCCGGAACACCACAACGTAATGGTGTGTCCGAACGTCGTAATCGTACTTTACTGGATATGGTGCGATCTATGATGTCTCTTACCGATTTACCGCTATCTTTTTGGGGTTATGCTCTAGAGACGGCCGCATTCACGTTAAATAGGTCACCATCAAAATCCGTTGAGACGACGCCTTATGAACTGTGGTTTGGCAAGAAACCAAAGTTGTCGTTTCTTAAAGTTTGGGGCTGCGATGCTTATGTGAAAAAGCTTCAACCTGATAAGCTCGAACCCAAATCGGAGAAATGTGTCTTCATAGGATACCCAAAGGAGACTATTGGGTATACCTTCTATCACAGATCCGAAGGCAAAAATTTTGTTGCTAAAATCGGAAACTTTCTAGAGAAGGAGTTTCTCTCGAAAGAAGTGAGTGGGAGGAAAGTAGAACTTGATGAGATAACAGTATCTACTCCCTTATTGAGAAGTAGTACGTCACAGAAATCTGTTCCTGTGACACCTACATCAAATAGGGAGGAAGCTAATGATAATGATCATGAAACTTCAGATCAAGTTTCTACTGAACTTCGTAGATCAACCAGATTAAGATCCGCACCAGAGTGGTACGGTAATCCTATTTTGGAAGTCATGTTACTAGACCATGATGAACCTACGAACTATGAAGAAGCGATGGTGAGCCCAGATTCCGCAAAGTGGCTTGAGGCCATGAAATCTGAGATGGGATCCATGTATGATAACAAAGTATGGACTTTGGTTGACTTGCCCGATGATCGACAAGCAATTGAGAATAAATGGATCTTTAAGAAGAAGACTGACGCTGATGGTAATGTTACTGTCTACAAAGCTCGACTTGTCGCAAAAGGTTTTCGACAAGTTCAAGGGATTGACTACGATGAGACTTTCTCACCCGTAGCGATGCTTAAGTCTGTCCGAATCATGTTAGCAGTTGCCGCATTTTATGATTATGAAATTTGGCAAATGGATGTCAAAACTGCATTCCTGAATGGATTTCTGGAAGAAGAGTTGTATATGATGCAACCAGAAGGTTTTGTCGATCCAAAGGGAGCTAACAAAGTGTGCAAGCTCCAGCGATCCATTTATGGACTGGTGCAAGCCTCTCGGAGTTGGAATAAACGCTTTGATAGTGTGATCAAAGCATTTGGTTTTATACAGACTTTCGGAGAAGCCTGTATTTACAAGAAAGTGAGTGGGAGCTCTGTAGCATTTCTGATATTATATGTGGATGACATATTGCTGATCGGAAATAATATAGAATTTCTGGATAGCATAAAGGGATACTTGAATAAGAGTTTTTCAATGAAAGACCTCGGTGAAGCTGCTTACATATTAGGCATTAAGATCTATAGAGATAGATCAAGACGCTTAATAGGACTTTCACAAAGCACATACCTTGACAAAGTTTTGAAAAAGTTCAGAATGGATCAGGCAAAGAAAGGATTCTTGCCTGTGGCACAAGGTGTGAAGTTGAGTAAGACTCAATGCCCGACCACCGCAGAAGATAGAGAGAAAATGAAAAATGTTCCCTATGCTTCAGCCATAGGCTCTATCATGTATGCAATGCTGTGTACCAGACCAGATGTGTGCCTTGTTGTAAGTTTGGCAGGAAGGTACCAAAGTAATCCAGGAGTGGATCACTGGACAGCGGTCAAGAACATCCTTAAGTACTTAAGAAGGACTAAGGATATGTTTCTCATTTATGGAGGTGACAAAGAGCTCATCGTAAACGGTTATGTCGATGCAAGCTTTGACACTGATCCGGACGATTCTAAATCGCAAACCGGATACGTATTTACATTAAACGGTGGAGCTGTCAGTTGGTGCAGTTCTAAACAAAGCGTCGTGGCGGGATCTACATGTGAAGCTGAGTACATAGCCGCTTCGGAAGCAGCCAATGAAGGAGTCTGGATGAAGGAGTTCATATCCGATCTAGGTGTTGTACCTAGCGTATCGGGTCCAATGAAAATCTTTTGTGACAATACTGGTGCAATTGCCTTGGCAAAGGAATCCAGATTTCACAAAAGAACCAAACACATCAAAAGACGCTTCAACTCCATCCGGGATTTGGTCCAGGTGGGAGACATAGAGATATGCAAGATACATACGGATCTGAATGTTGCAGACCCGTTGACTAAGCCTCTTCCACGAGCAAAACATGATCAGCACCAAAACTCCATGGGTGTTAGAATCATTACTTTGTAATCTAGATTATTGACTCTAGTGCAAGTGGGAGACTGAAGGAAATATGCCCTAGAGGCAATAATAAAGTTATTATTTATTTCCTTATATCATGATAAATGTTTATTATTCATGCTAGAATTGTATTAACTGGAAACATAATACATGTGTGAATACATAGACAAACAGAGTGTCACTAGTATGCCTCTACTTGACTAGCTCATTAATCAAAGATGGTTATGTTTCCTAGCCATGAACAAAGAGTTGTTATTTGATTAACGAGATCACATCATTAGTTGAATGATCTGATTGACATGACCCATTACATTAGCATAGCACCCGATCGTTTAGTATGTTGCTATTGCTTTTATCCATGACTTATACATGTTCCTTCAACTATGAGAATATGCAACTCCCATTTACCGTAGGGACACTTTGTATGCTACCAAACGTCACAACGTAACTGGGTGATTATAAAGGTGCTCTACAAGTGTCTCCGAAGGTACATGTTGAGTTGGCATATTTCGAGATTAGGATTTGTCACTCCGATTGTCGGAGAGGTATCTCAGGGCCTTCTCGGTAATGCACATCACATAAAGCCTTGCAAGCATTGCAACCAATGAGTTAGTTGCGAGATGATGTATTACAGAACGAGAAAAGAGACTTGCCGGTAACGAGATTGAACTAGGTATTGGATACCGACGATCGAATCTCGGGCAAGTAACATACCGATGACAAAGGGAACAACGTATGTTGTTATGCGGTCTGACCGATAAAGATCTTCGTAGAATATGTAGGAGCCAATATGGGCATCCAGGTCCCGCTATTGGTTATTGACCGGAGACGTGTCTCGGTCATGTCTACATTGTTCTCGAACCGTAGGGTCCGCACGCTTAACGTTACGATGACAGTTATTATGAGTTTATGCATTTTGATGTACCGAAGGAGTTCGGAGTCCCGGATGTGATCACGGACGTGACGAGGAGTCTCGAAATGGTCGAGACATAAAGAATTATATATTGGAAGCCTATGTTTGGACATCGGATGCATTCCAGGTGAAATCAGGATTTTACCGGAATACCGGGAGGGTTACCGGAACCCCCCGGGAGCATAATGGGCCAACATGGGCCTTGGAGGAGAAGTGAGAGGGCAGCCCTAGGGGCTGCGCGCCTCCCCCCTTCCCCTAGTCCTATTAGGACTAGGAGAGGTGGGCGCCCCCCTCTCCTTCTCTCTCCCCCTTGAAGAATCCTAGTCCAACTAGGATTGGGGGGGGGGGGGGGAATCCTACTCCCAGAGGGAGTAGGACTCCTCCTGCGCCTCCCTCCTTTGGCCGGCCAGCCTCCCCCCTTCATCCTTTATATACGGGGGCAGGGGACACCCCAAAGACACACAAGTTGATCTACGGATCGTTCCTTAGCCGTGTGCGGTGCCCCCTTCCACCAAATTCCACCTCGATTATATCGTTGCAGTGCTTAGGCGAAGCCCTGCGCCGGTAACACATCAAGATCGTCACCACGCCGTCGTGCTGACGGAACTCTTCCCCGACGCTTTGCTGGATCGGAGCCCGGGGATCGTCATCGAGCTGAACGTGTGCCAAGAACTCGGAGGTGCCGGAGTAACGGTGCTGTGATCGGTTGGATCGTGAGGAGAACGTACGACTACTTCCTCTACGTACGACTACTTCCTCTACGTTGTGTCAACGCTTCCGCTTCGGTCTACGAGGGTACGTAGACAAACACTCTCCCCTCTCGTTGCTATGCATCACCATGATCTTGCGTGTGCGTAGGAAATTTTTGAAATTACTACGTTCCCCAACATTCATCACGAAGCTCTTGTAGCTAGGTGGAAGTTATTGGAGAATTCTGTCAATGACGCAATCATGTGGAAGATTAACTCCCAATTGAATCAAGTGATTATTATACCCAGACATTTTGAGTATATGCTCACTGACAGAACTGTTCTCCTCCATCTTGCAGCTATAGAACTTATTGGAGACTTCATATCTCTCAATCCGGGCATTTGCTTGAAATATTAACTTCAACTCTTGGAACATCTCATATGCTCCGTGACGTTCAAAACATCGTTGAAGACCCGATTCTAAGCCGTAAAGCATGGCACATTGAACTATCGAGTAGTCATCAGCTTTGCTCTGCCAGACGTTCTTAACGTCGTCAGTTGCATCAGCAGCAGGCCTGGCACCCAGCGGTGCTTCCAGGACGTAAGTTTTATGTGCAGCAATGAGGATAATCCTCAAATTACGGACCCAGTCCATGTAATTGCTGCCATCATCTTTCAACTTTGCTTTCTCAAGGAACGCATTAAAATTCAACGGAACAACAGCACGGGCCATCTATCAAACATAAACAAGCAAGATACTATCAGGTACTAAGTTCATGATAAATTAAAGTTCAATTAATCATATTACTTAAGAACTCCCACTTAGATAGGCATCCCTCTAATCTTCTAAGTGATCACGTGATCCATATCAACTAAACCATGTCCGATCATCACGTGAGATGGAGTAGTTTCAATGGTGAACATCACTATGTTGATCATATCTACTATATGATTCACGCTCGACCTTTCGGTCTTCGTGTTCCGAGGCCATATCTGTATATGCTTGGCTCGTCAAGTATAACCTGAGTATTCCGTGTGTGCAACTATTTTGCACCCGTTGTATTTGAACGTAGAGCCTATCACACCCGATCATCACGTGGTGTCTTAGCACGAAGAACTTTCGCAACGATGCATACTCAGGGAGAACACTTCTTGATAATTAGTGAGAGATCATCTTAAAATGCTACCGTCAATCAAAGCAAGATAAGATGCATAAAAGATAAACATCACATGCAATCAATATAAGTGATATGATATGGCCATCATCATCTTGTGCTTGTGATCTCCATCTCTGAAGCAACGTCATGATCACGATCGTCACCGGTGCGACACCTTGATCTCCATCGTAGCATCGTTGTCGTCTCGCCAATCTTATGCTTCTACGACTATCGCTACCGCTTAGTGTTAAAGTAAAGCATTACAGGGCGATTGCATTGCATACAATAAAGCGACAACCATATGGCTCCTGCCAGTTGCCGATAACTCGGTTACAAGACATGATCATCTCATACAATAAAATTTAGCATCATGTCTTGACCATATCAGATCACAACATTCCCTGCAAAAACAAGTTAGACGTCCTCTACTTTGTTTGTTGCAAGTTTTACGTGGCTGCTACGGGCTTAAGCAAGAACCAATCTTACCTACGTATCAAAACCACAACGATAGTTTGTCAAGTTGGTGCTGTTTTAACCTTCACAAGGACCGGGCGTAGCCACACTCCGTTCAACTAAAGTTGGAGAAACTGACACCCGCCAGCCACCTGTGTGGAAAGCACGTCGGTAGAACCAGTCTCGCGTAAGCGTACGCGTAATGTCGGTCTAGGGCGCTTCATCCAACAATACCGCCGAACCAAAGTATGACATGCTGGTAAGCAGTATGACTTATATCGCCCACAACTCACTTGTGTTCTACTCGTGCATATAACATCAACACATAAAACATAGGCTCTGATACCACTGTTGGGAAACGTAGTAATTTCAAAATTTTCCTACGCACACGCAAGGTCATGGTGATGCATAGCAACAAGAGGGGAGAGTATTGTCTACGTACCCTCGTAGACCGACAGCAGAAGCGTTATGACAACGCGGTTGATGTAGTCGTACATCTTCACGGCCTGACCGATCAAGCACCGAAACTACGGCACCTCCGAGTTCTAGCACACGTTCAGCTCGATGACGATCCCTGGACTCCGATCCAGCAAAGTGTCGGGGAAGAGTTCCGTCAGAACGACGGCAGGGTGACGATCTTGATGTTCTACCGTCGCGGGGCTTCGCCTAAGCACTGCTACAATATTATCGAGGATTATGGTGGAGGGGGGCACCACACACGGCTAAGAGAACGATCGCGAAGATCAACTTGTGTGTCTAGAGGTGCCCCTGCCCCCGTATATAAAGGAGAAAGGGGGGAGCCGGCCGGCCCTTGTGTGCGCGCCAAGGAGGAGGAGTCCTCCTAGTAGGAGTAGGACTCCCCTCTTTCCTACTCGTACTAGGAGGGGGAAAGGAAGGGGGAGAGGGAGAAGGAAAGGGGGGCGCCGCCCCCCCTCTCCTAGTCCAATTCGGACCATAGGGGGAGGGGGCACGCAGCCCACCCTGGCCGCCCCTCTCTCTCTCCACTAGGGCCCATAAGGCCCATTACTTCTCCCGGGGGGTTCCGGTAACCCTCCGGCACTCCGGTTTTCTCCGAAATCACTAGGAACACTTCCGGTGTCCAAATATAGCCGTCCAATATATCGATCTTTATGTCTCGACCATTTCAAGACTCCTCGTCATGTCCGTGATCACATCCGGGACTCCGAACAAACTTCGGTACATCAAAATATATAAACTCATAATGAAACTGTCATCGTAACGTTAAGCGTGCGGACCCTACGGGTTCGAGAACAATGTAGACATGACTGAGACACGTCTCTGGTCAATAACCAATAGCAGAACCTGGATGCTCATATTGGCTCCTACATATTCTATGAAGATCTTTATCGGTCAGATTGCATAACAACATACGTTGTTCCCTTTGTCATCGGTATGTTACTTGCCCGAGATTCGATCGTCGGTATCTCAATACCTAGTTCAATCTCGTTACCGGCAAGTCTCTTTACTCGTTTCTGTAATACATCATCTCGCAACTAACTCATTAGTAGCAATGCTTGCAAGGCTTATATGATGTGCATTACCGAGAGGGCCCAGAGATACCTCTCCGACAATCGGAGTGACAAATCCTAATCTCGAAATACGCCAACCCAACATGTACCTTTGGAGACACCTGTAGAGCTCCTTTATAATCACCCAGTTACGTTGTGACGTTTGGTAGCACACAAAGTGTTCCTCCGGTAAACGGGAGTTGCATAATCTCATAGTCATAGGAACATGTATAAGTCATGAAGAAAGCAATAGCAACATACTAAACGATCGGGTGCTAAGCTAATGGAATGGGTCATGTCAATCACATCATTCTCCTAATGATGTGATCCCGTTAATCAAATGACAACACATGTCTATGGTTAGGAAACATAACCATCTTCGATTAACGAGCTAGTCAAGTAGAGGCATACTAGTGACTTTTAGTTTATCTATGTATTCACACAAGTATTATGTTTCCAGATAATACAATTCTAGCATGAATAATAAACATTTATCTTGATATAAGGAAATAAATAATAACTTTATTATTGCCTCTAGGGCATATTTCCTTCACAAGGTACTAGCATCATCATAAGTATCATTCATAGCAGAAGTAGCATCATCAATAACTTGCGACATATTGGGACTGATAGCATGTGGTGGTGTTGCAAGTTTACTTATAACAGAAGGTGAATCTAAAGTAGAGCTAGATGGCAGTTCCTTACCTCCCCTCGTCTTGGAGGGAAAAATCTTAGTCTTAGCATCCTTCAGATTCTTCATAGTGATAAATTGGTACAATCCCAAGTGACTCAACAAATATAGCTATGCTCCCCAGCAACGGTGCCAGAAAAAGGTCTTGATAACCCACAAGTATATGGGATTGCAATAGTTTTTGAGGGTCGAGTATTCAACCCAAATTTATAGATTCGACACAACGGGAGCCAAAGAATACTTGCAAGTATTAGGAGCTGATTTGTCAATTCAACCACACCTTGAGATTAATTACCTGCAGCAAAGTGATCAGTAGCAAAGTAGTATAATAGTGTCGGATTTCGGGTTCCGGCAGACCCTTAAGGTTCGAACTCTAGGGTGCGCGTGGAGATTATGCCTTCTACCTCTCTGTATCGCAAAGATCTAAACTACCAAAAGAACAACACAAGAGACACAGAGTTTATACTAGTTCGGGCCACCGTTGTGGTGTAATACCCTACTCTAGTTTGTGGTGGGTGGATTGCCTCTTGGGCTGGTGATGATGAACAATACATGGAAGAGCAGCCTCGCGAGGGTCTACTCTTGGCTAGGTGGATGAACTGCTAGGAGGAGTTCAACCGCCCTTCTCTCTCTCTCTCTCTCTCTCTCTCTCTTGTTCTCCGCTTGCTCCGATTCTAGGTTCTGCTTGCCTGATTGCTAGATAACGAATTTTTGATGCCTCTACCCTGGGGGTGGCTAGTCCTATTTATAGGCAAAGGCCCTGGGCCTCTTCCCAAATATTGAGCGGGAAGGGCGCCAACAATTGGCCAATTCGAAGGGGAACATCTGGTACACTTATCCTGACTAAAGTTGGTCCTCGCCTGCCAAAGGCCCTGTGGTGACGCCGTTCTGGGCTCCACGATGACCTCCTTCCCACCGTTGGACTGGTCTTTGTCTTGTTGCACCGAAATGGGTGCCTTTGCTTGATCCTCTCGCCTGCGCTTGCCCCCTTCGCACCAAAGAGGAAAGGGGAGGACACTGCGCGGGCTGGCGCCCGCCTGGCGCCCTTGGTCATCATGGCTTGCGTCATGGGCACCTCGCGAGGTACCCCGCCTTGATCTCTCCGCCTCCTTGTGAGCTAGCCTGACGAGGCCATGCCTGAGGAAGTGCTCCGTCGTCCGCCCCGTGAGGCTTGGCCCCTCGCGAGGGTCTTGGGTCTTGTGTTGATGAAGATGGGCCATGCTGGGCCTCCTTGAGCCATGCCACAGGCCGCAGGCAGGCAAGTCTGGGGACCCCCGTTCCCAGAACACCGACAGTAGCCCCCGGGCCCAAGGCGCGCATGGTCTTGGCCGTGCCGAGAGGCGAAAGGGCAAGGGCGAAGCGCCGCGGGCCCTAACAGCCTGCGACCTTGGGCGCCGCGTGGCGGTTGATTGGACGTGAGCGTCTCCGCTTCCCCCGCGATGCCTCGGTGACCGCACGGATTGGACAAGTCCCTACATGCAAATCGTGTCATGATTACCTGTGATCGTGGAGGCCGACGGTTGGTCTCCGCCGGCTATAAGTACGGCACCGTGTGTGCCCTTCCAGTCCATATCTCCTTGCTTCCTCCTTCTCCTTGATTCTTGCTCCGTCTTGCCGTGATGGCTCCAATTCATCGGTTCTCTGCAGCGGAAAAGGGAAAGGCTCCTCAAGAGGGACAAGACCCGCTCCCGCCGAAGAAGCGACCTGCCTTTCGCGGCCGAGACGAGGAAGGCCGCCTGGTGGTGCTGAGGCCTTGGTACGAGCGGCCTCCGCCGGGGTTCCCGCTTCCCTTGTATGCCCACGCCGAGGGCCTTGGAAGAGGAGATGCCGATCCCCTCAGTCAGCGCCGTCGCCGGCGTCGACGGGTCACGAAGGTGTGGGTCGTTCCTCCTGGAGTCCATGCCGAGGGCTCCTCCCGCGAGCTCGTGCTCCACGCCGCCATGCCTCCGCGAACTTGGATTCGCTTTCCTCCTTTCTTCGCCTCCATCTTCCCGCAGGGAAGACTCCTGGAGTTATGGCTGCAGCACGCCGACTGCAGCACCCCCGCGACCGAAGCAGAGGTCGCGGTCCTTGCCTCAGGCGAGGTCTTCATGACTCATAGCTAGGGCGAGATCGCTCGGGGTCGCAGGGCAAGGGGCGCCCTCACGATCCACCTGGAGTACGATGGCGCTTCGGTGATGTTCTTCAAGGTCTTTGATGCGAACGGGTGCCGGCTGGAGTGCTGCCCTGGGAGAGGCAACCAGGACCTTGCCGTGGTGAGGGCTAGGCCCGCCGACCGCTCCCTGGGCAGCTCCACAAGTGACGGAAGCGCTGGAGGATCTAGCGACCCCAACGAGACCTTCACGACTCCGGAGACGAGTGACGACAGCTACGAGCCCACGAGCCTGTGCCGCTCTCGAAGCAGGGCGGGCTCGCTCGGCCGTCGCCGACTCTGACCTGGATGGGGTTGGCGCCGGTGATTGATGGCCCACTGTTGACGATGGCGTCTCTTGCAGGGGCTCGTGTAGTTAGCATCCCTTAGGTCCTGTTTCCTGCAAGGAATCATACTGCGCCCAATGGGGGCTTGTAAGGTGTCTGTAATCCCTTTGTTAATATATGACTTTTGCTATGGAACCATGCGAGTCGTCAATTCCGTTGTAGCTTAGTTCTTCCTTTCGAACCTCGCGAGGGCTTGGTGCTCTGCGTCGACAGGTCCCAGTCCCAAGGCGGCGTCAGCCGTCGCTGGTATGCCAGGTCGCGATGCCGTGGTCAAGGCAAGGAGGTGAGCGACCCGGGGTCCGGTAAAAGCCCCTGAGTCGCGATGCTTAGGAGGTCCCCTTTGGCGCCCAAGCAGCCGTCGCTCGGTGAGAAAGGGGAGCGACGTTGCTAGTACGGAGTTGCGTTAGGTGTGGGGATAGTGCCACGGTAGCTGGTGTTTTCGGGCGGTGACTTATCTTGTTAATCAGGGATTACTCCTGGTGTCACGTCTGGTCCGCGCGGCAGCGGGAACGGAGTTGCATGGTGAGGTCTTCGCGTGCCCCTTCTCCCTCACCTTTGCTCCCCTTTCTGCTCTACGTCCTCGGGTCCCGGCCCTCGAGCTGGTCTCAGCCGTCGCTGGTATGCCAGGTCGCGATGCCGTGGTCAAGGCCAGAGGGTGAGGGCTGGAGAGCCAGTAGGAGCCCTGAGTCGTGATGCTCAGGCACCCCCCCTTTAACGTGCAAGCAGTTCGCGCGGACGAGGGTGAAGGAAACTTCGTGAAGGCCTCAGCCCACGCAATTCCCTCTGGGGATCCTGCAAGCTCATCACAGAAGGAAAAAGGGTTGCCATGACAGCTGTCAGTTGGTCGTTAGTTGCTCTGGTTGGCGCAGGTGAGGTGTGCCTGGGCGCCCGTGAACCAGCGCGGGACTCACGGGGCCCTACCTCTAGGCGGGTTGCACCTAGCACTGGGCCGTATCTTGAGGAGTGTTCCTGCAAATTGGGTTAGATGCCGGCACTCTACGTCCTCGGGTCCCGGCCCTCGAGCTTGTCTCAGCCGTCGATGGTATGCCAGGTCGCGATGCCGTGGACAAGGCCAGAGGGTGAGGGCTGGAGAGCCAGTAAGAGCCCTGAGTCGCGATGCTCAGGTACCCCCCCTTTAACGTGCAAGTGGTCGACATGGATAAGAAGAGGTGCGGTGGACAGGCATCAAGTAATCAAGCATGATAGGCGAAAGCATAGCTGGAAATAAATGCAAGGGAGATACACGCCACTGGGCCTGGCCCGAGCGGCTTGGGGTTGATGCAGCCCGAAGGGCGCCCCCAACAAAGCAAGCTAATGACCGAAAAATAAAAAGGGATACATGCCGCAGGGACGGACCCACGCGGCCTGGGAATGAAGTAGCCCTGGGAGGGCGTTCCCAGCTGGAAATGAAGCTTGAAGGACGTCACCTGAAGATGTCGAGGATGAAGTGGTGTTGGTGCAGCAGACTCGATGGGCTGCGAAAGCCGATCCTCGCGAGCCCCCAGGCCCAGGGGCCTAAGGAGGCTCCGGAGGCGCTGGTGGCTCCTCGCGAATCATCTCCATCTCCGCCAGGACTGCGGAACGCCTGTCTTCCTGAGTCTCCATGATGCCCCTCATGAGGCGCTGGTATGCAACAGCCACGCTCGGCAAGCCGTAAGGCATGCGAACATAGCTGTGGGGTGGGCCTCCGCAACGCCCCACTTGCGAGGGCCAGAGGCGCTCCATCGCGGCGACCCGATTGAGCCCTGGTACATCAATGCAGACGCGCAGCCCACCATCCTCGCCTGGATGGGGAGCCACAGCCGGTAGACGGCTGCAACCTCTCATGATTCTTGACTCCTGTAGTTCTTGAACGGCCTTGTTAACGAACTCCTGCTGGTCTGACCTTCCTTGCCTTGCTCCTTCTTGAGGGAAACGTGCTTCGAGGCACGCCTCCACGTGCTGCCCAAGCGCCTCCCTCGTGACCCTGGCCAGGTCGGTGGCCCTCCAGGTGAGAGCCCCCGAGCCCTGCCTGAGGAGGGCGCCGAGCGCGCTTTCCTATGCGATGGAAGGAGGGTCCCCTTGGGCAGACGCGGGCCCTGAGGGGCCTGCCTCCTGAGGGGCTGAGCCTGACGATGTCTTCTTCTTCTTGGGGGTGGTCTCGGGAAGCCTCCTGCTTCCGCGATCTGGGTCTTCTAGCGACGCGGCCTAAAAGGCTCGCTCCAGGGAACACACTGCATCCTTATCTTCACATGGCACCGTGATGACTCCGCCACTTCCTGGCATCTTGAGGACATTGTAGCCATGATGAGTCACGGCCATGAACTTGGCCAGTGTTGGGTACCCGAGGATGGCGTTGTACGGCAGGCGGATGTGGGCGACGTCGAAGTCGATGAGCTCGGTGCGGTAGTTGCTGCGGGCCCCGAAGGTGACAGGGAGGCGGACCTGCCCGATCGGGATCGTGGAACCGTCGGTGACTCCGGAGAAAGGCTTGGTTGGCTGAAGCTGGTCATAGGGCACTTGGAGGTTGTTGAATGTTTCCACAGACAGGACGTTGAGCCCTGCTCCACCATCGATGAGGGTCCTGGTGACCAGTACGTTGCTAATTACTAGGGAGCAAAGCATCGGGAGGACCCCGGCTGTGGCCGTGCACTTGAGCTGATCTGCTGAGCTGAACATGATGGCGCACGCCGACCACCTGAGAGGGCGCGTTGCTTCGAGCTTGGTGAGGACTGCATTCACTTCGCGGGCAAACTGCTTGAAGATGCGTTGGGAGGCTAGGGCTTGAGCTCCACCCAGGATGCAAGCGATTGCGCGCGGCTCCTGGAAGCCCCCAGCCCCCTCGTCTTGGCGGCGGTCCTCGTTCCTTCTTGGCTGCGGCGGCAGCGGAGGGAGGCCAGCGTTTCCCTGCAAGCGATCCTCACGAGGCTGATCCCTCCAATCCCCCTTGCGAGGCAGGTCCCGCTAGCGGTCCTCGCGAGGTTGATCACGCCACCCTTGGCGCGGGCCGCGGTCTTCCCAGCATCCTGCGTTTCTTCCTCCTCCTTGGCCGTAGCCCCGGTCAGCACGGTCAGGACGGCGGCCGACCCTTCCTTCTCGCACGGCGTGGAGTTCTTGGCATTCGTTGGTGTTGTGGGTGTGGAGGTCGTGGTACACACAGTACCGGCTGCCCCTGGAGGATTCAGGCAGATCCTTGCCCCTCTTGGTGTCTGGTTCTGCCGCGAGCACGGCAGCCCCCTTGCGCTTCACATCCTTGGCCTTGGGCTTCTTCTCTTCTGGGTCTGCGGCAAGCATCTCGAGGAGGGAGAGACGCCCCTCCTCAGCCCTGGCGCACTTGGTCGCCAAGTTGAACAGCTCCAAGGAGGTGCACAGGTCTTCATGCATCGCCAGCTCCTCCTTCATCTTGACATCGCGCACACCATCGGAGAAGGCCGAGATGATGGCTTCCTCGGACACCTTGGGGATCTTGAGGCGCGCACTGTTGAAGCGCTAGATGTACTTTTGCAGGGTCTCTACGGCTTGTTGTTTGATGCGGCGCATGTCGCTCACGGCAGGTGGCCGGTCACGAGTACCTTGGAAGTTGGCGATGAAGTGGGTGCGCATCTGGTCCCAGGAAGAGATCGTGCCTGGGGCCAGGTTCAGGAGCCAGGTGCGAGCTCCTTCTTTGAGTGCCATGGGGAACTAGTTCGCCATGACCTTCTCGTCCCCACTGGCAGCTTCGATGCCCAGCTCATAGAGCGGGAGGAACTCTGCAGGGTCGGTCGTGCCGTCGTAGCGAGGAGGCAGGTCCGTCTTGAACTTGCCGGGCCACGTGACGCTGCGCAGCTCGGTGGTGTAGGCGCGGTAGCCTGTGGTGGCCACGGGAGGCTTCGGTTGAGGGAGAGCTTGGCCTTGCGGGTCCCCATGCACTGCAGCTGGGAGCAGCGCGGGGTCTTGACGTGCCGGAGCCGGAGCAGGGTCACGGCGAGCCGGAGCAGGAAGCGCCCGGGCAGCCTCTTGCGGTCGAGAGACTTCTTGGCAGCTCCGTTCTTGCTGGGCTGGCGCCTGACGGAGCGGGTTCCGCCCAGGGGCCATGCGCCTTGGAGCCACGGCGTCTTCTTGGAGAGGAGGCGGCTGGTACGCCCCCGGAGCTTCATTGCCAGCGTGTGGCGGGGTGCGGCGCAGTGGAGCGGACGGCGCAGGAGAGCCCCCTGCGGCGCGGACGAGCTCGGCGACGCGGTCGAGCCACTCTTCGTAGACGTCGTCGACGGGACAGTAGCGCAAGAGCTCGTTTGCTGCGATGAGCGCAGCTCGAGCCTCCAAGGGTGCGCGGAGCGCGCGGGGCAAAGAGCCAGCTGGCGTGAGCGATGGAGTAGCGGTGCGGCCGTCTTGCCGCACGGACGGGTGTTGAGACGACACTTGCTGCTCGTTCCCCGCCGGGCCGGTGGCGGCGTTGACGGCGGGCGACGGGGAACGACGAGGACGCCCACCGACGGGAGCCGTCTGGGCGACGCGGGAAGCGATGGCGGCCCGGCGCTCGGCGTGGGCCCGACGAGCGTCAGACATGGACGCGACGGTCGGCGGAGAGTGGAACGGTGGAAGACAAATTCCGGCGCACCCCTACCTGGCGCGCCAAATGTCGGATTTTGGGTTCCGGCAGACCCTTAAGGTTCGAACTCTGGGGTGCGCGCGGAGATTATGCCTTCTACCTCTCCGTCTCGCAAAGATCTAAACTACCAAAATAACAACACAAGAGACACAAAGTTTATACTAGTTCGGGCCACCGTTGTGGTGTAATACCCTACTCTAGTTTGTGGTGGGTGGATTGCCTCTTGGGCTGGTGATGATGAACAATACAGGGAAGAGCAGCCTCGCGAGGGTCTGCTCTTGGCTAGGGGGGTGAACTGCTAGGAGGAGTTCAACCGCCCTTCTCTCTCTCTCTCTCTCTCTCTCTCTTGTTCTGTGCTTGCTCCGATTCTAGGTTCTACTTGCCTGATTGCTAGATACCGAATTTTTGATGCCTCTACCCTGGGGGTGGCTAGTCCTAATTATAGGCAAAGGCCCTGGGCCTCTTCCCAAATATTGAGCGGGAAGGGCGCTAACAATTGGCCAATTCGAAGGGGAACATCTGGTACACTTATCCTGACTAAAGTTGGTCCTCGCCTGCCAAAGGCCCTATGGTGACGCCGTTCTAGGCTCCATGATGACCTCCTTCCCTCCGTTGGACTGGTCTTGGTCTCGTTGCACCGAAATGGGTGCCTTTGCTTGATCCTCTCGCCTGCGCTTGCCCCCTTTGCACCAAAGAGGAAAGGGGAGGACACTGCGCGGGCTGGCGCCCGCCTGGCGCTCTTGGTCGTCATAGCTTGCGTCATGGGCACCTCGCGAGGTACCCCGCCTTGATCTCTCCGCCTCCTCGTGAGCTAGCCTGACGAGGCCATGCCGGAGGAAGTGCTGCGTCGTCCGCCCCGCGAGGCTTGGCCCCTCGCGAGGGTCTTGGGTCTTGTGTTGATGAAGATGGGCCGTGCTGGGCCTCCTTGAGCCACGCCGCAGGCCGCAGGCAGGCAAGTCTGGGGAACCCCGTTCCCAGAACACCGACAGATAGTTTTGATAATAGTAGACACAACAATAGTAACGGTAACAGTGGTAACAATAGTTTTGTAACAAGTGCAGCAGTAACTATAGTAGTAGTAACTTAGCAAGAACAATATAAGATAAATTTGTAGGCATTGGATCGGTAATTTGTTGGATGATATTCATCATGTGACAGTCATAACCTAGGGCGATACGGCACTAGCTCCAGTTCATAAATATAATGCAGGCATGTATTCCGTAAATAGTCATACGTGCTTATGGAAAGAACTTGCATGACATCTTTTGTCCTACCATCCCATGGCAGCGGGGTCCTATTGAAAACTAAGAGATATTAAGGCCTCCTCTTAGTAGAGATCCGGAACAAAGCATTAACACACGATGAATACATGAACTCCTCAAACTACGGTCATCACCGGGAGTGGTCCCGACTATTGTTACTCCGGGGTTGCCAGATCATAACACGTAGTAGGTGACTATAACTTGCAAGATCGGATCTAGAACATGGATATAATGGTGATAACATAAACGGTTCAGATTTGAAATCATGGCACCCGGGCCCAAAGTGACAAGCATTAAGCATGGCAAAGTCATAGCAACATCAATCTCAGAACATAGTGGATACTAGGGATCAAGCCCTAACAAACTAACTAGATTACATGATGAATCTCATCCAACTCCTCACCAACCAGCGAGCGATGAAGGAATTACTCACTCCTGGTGGGGAGCATCATGGAATTGGAGATGGAGAAGGGTTGTTCATGACGAAGATCAAAGATCCCTCTCTCTAGAGCCCCAAACGGACTCCAAATTTGGCCTCCCGATGAAGAACAGGAGACGGCGGTGGCTCCGTCTCTTGGAACGCGATAATTCTTTCTCCTTGATTTTTTTTTGAAAAAATAGGATTTTATAGCGTTGATTTCAGCGTCTGCGGGGCCACCAGGTGGGGACAACCCACCTGGGCACGCCTGGAGGGGGGCGCACCCTGGTGGATTGTGCCCACCCAGGCGCCCCCTTCGATGGTTCTTGGCTCCAGAAATTCTCTTTTATTATGTAAAAAATCCTTGCAAAGTTTTGTTCTGTTCCAAGAACTTTTATTTCTGCATAAAAACATCACCATGGTAGTTCTGCTGAGAATAACGTGAGTCCAGGTTAGTTTCATCCCATGCAAATTAGAGTACAAAATAAGAGGAAAAGCGTTAGGAAAAGTAGATACGACGGAGACGTATCATGGGTGAACAAATTACTATTGAGCAACTGATAGAAAAGCGCAAAATTATAATGATGTCTAAGGCAATGATCATGAATATAAGCACCATGTCCGTGACAAGTAGACTTAAACAATTCTGTATCTACTACTATTATTCCACATATCGACCGACTCCTGCCTGCATCTAGAGTATTAAGTTCATAAGAACGGAGCAACGCTTTAAGTAAGATGACATGATGTAGAGGGATAAAATCAAGCAATATCATGAAAACCCCATCTTTTTATCCTCGGTGGCAACAATACAATACGTGCCTCGCTACCCCTTCTGTCACTGGGTGAGGACACCGCAAGATTGAACCCGAAACTAAGCACCTCTCCCATTGCAAGAAAAACCAATCTAGTTGGCCAAACCAAACTGGTAGTTCGAAGAGAAATACAAAGATATCTTAATCAGGCATAAAAGAGTTCAGAGAAGACTCAAATAATATTCATAGATAATCTGTTCATAAATCCACAATTCATCGGATCTCAACAAACACATCGCAAAAAAGTATTACATCGAATAGATCTCCAAGAACATCGAGGGGAACATTGTATTGAAGATCAAAGATAGAGAAGAAGCCATCTAGCTACTAGCTATGGACCCTTAGGTCTGTGGTAAACTACTCACGCATCATCGGAAGGGCAGCAAGGCCCTCCATGATCGAATCCCCATCCGGCAGGGTGCCGGAAAAGGCCCCAGGATGGGATCTCACGGGAATAGAGGCTTGCGGCGGCGGAAAAGTATTTTGGTGGATGCTTCTGGTGGTTTGGAAATAGGGTTTTTTTATTTTTGTGCCCCTGGTTCCTTAGCTCTACTCATTCATCCCCACTCTGTTAACTTTTGCTCACTTTTCCCCACTCCCTTGCCCAAAACCCTCAAAATAGGTTACAACGGACGTTGCCGTCGGGTCAATGCCTTTGACCGTTAACTCTGACGAGTGGGGCCTCGTAGGGCCGAGTACACCTTTGATTGTTACCCGTATAGTTTTTTCGTATGCTGACTGTACATGTATTCGTATACATGGGCGTATGCAACGGACCGCGGTCGTGGGGTAGCACGTGTCCATGGGACATGCCTGAAACATCCCATCATATAAAGAGGGGCAACAACCTCTATTGCCCCCTACCATTTTCCCCCAAATCCCCTCCCTGCCGCATCGTCTTCCTCTCCCCCACCGGCATCGTCTCGCTCTCCTCCACTGCCTCGACTGCACCGTCTCACTCTCCCCCACTGCATCCTCTTCCTCACCTTCATCACCTTCACCCGGAGATGGCCGAAGCCCGTGGCGACGCCAGCGCAGCGGCCAGAGATGTAGTCGAGCTGCAGGGCGCGGTGACCGCGGATGTCGGCAGCGTCCAAGCGGTGTGGGGAACTCGCAATCGCTGCGGATGTGGAGAAGGAGGTGGTGGGTGATAACCCACAAGTATAGGGGACCGCAACAGTTTCCAAGGGTAAAGTATTTAACCCAAATTTATAGATTCGACACAAGGGGAGCCAAAGAATATTTGATGGTATTAGCAGCTGAGTTGTCAATTCAACCACACCCGGAGATTAATTTTCTGCAGCAAAGTGATCAGTAGCAAAGGAGTTTGATATTTTTGATAGTAGTGACAGCAGCAATGGTAACAGTAACAGTGATAGCAGTAATTTGTAGCAAGTGTAACAGTGATGATAGCAGTAGTGACGTAGCAGAAACAATATAAGATAAATACGTAAGCATTGGATCTATGACTTGTTGGATGATATTCATTATAGTGGAAAAATAGTTTGAGATGGTTTTCAGTCTTCGGAATTTTGGTGGCCCAAATTGGCGTAGAGAGGAGCTTGCCTTCTACGCTGAGTAGGACAATGCTTGGACTCTAGTTGGTAGAAACGGAAAGGTTGTGATCCCCAACTCCGGAAATCGCCGGAGTGGTACTCTGGTTAGTCGGTCAAACATATCGGTCTTTGAGAGATTATCGGGTCCCATTCAAGTCGAGAGTGATCATAGGGGCGACTTGATTGCCTCTAATGGTTTGGACCCAAGCAAGTCCCTTATTACATCTCAAGTTAATATGCAGAATCAACGTGCTCATAAGTACGTGACATGCCATGCATGCGGGGAGCAGGGGCATTATGCGCGAAACTACCCGGTTCCAAATCTTCCTGGGCTTTGGCCTTTTATCCAGCTTGCCACTTTTCCAAGCCCACCGGAACAGGCCTGGGCTGAGGGCGAGGTGGACTCTTGGTTCCATTGCGTTGGGCCAGCACTCCCCATTCAGCAAGTCTCGTCATTTAAGGAGTTGGTCAAGGATTTTTTTCCCAAATTTCCGGCTATCGGTGTCAAAATAGGCGGATCTCGGGTAGGGGGTCCCGATCTGTGCGTCAAGGTCGGATGGTAACAAGAGACAAGGGACACTTTATTTTACCCAGGTTCGGGCCCTCTCAATGGAGGTAAAACCCTACTCCTGCTAGATTAATATTGATGATATGGGTAGTACAAGAGTAGATCTACCACGAGATCAAGGAGGCTAAACCCTAGAAGCTAGCCTATGGGTATGATGATGGTTATGATGTGTTCGTCCTACGGACTACAACCCTCCGGTTTATATAGGCACCGGATAGGGTTAGGGTTACACAGAGTCGGTTACATTGGTAGGAGATCTTGAATATCCGCACGCCTAGCTTGCCTTCCACGCCAAGGAAAGAACCTTCCGGACACGGGACGAAGTCTTCAATCTTATATCTTCATAGTCCTGGAGTCCGGCTGAAGATATAGTTCGGCTATCCGAACACCCCCTAATCCAGGACTCCCTCAGTAGCCCCTGAACCAGGCTTCAATGACGACGAGTCCGGCGCGCAAATTGTCTTCGGCATTGCAAGGCGGGTTCCTCCTCCAAATTCTTCAAGAAGATAATAAACACCAAAAAATAGTGTCCGGCTCTGCAAAACAAGTTTCCACGTATTGCCATATAGAGAATAATACAAACACAAATCAAATCTGCTGATGTATTCCGCAGTGCGTTATAACACTGTGACCAAGCCTTCTGTATGGATTATTTTTTGTTGTTCCACCGCAGCACGTTTAACGAGGCGGTTTCCTTGGCACGTCTTGTCGAAGCAGAGATCGTGTGCCCCCTTTAACGAGATTCTCATTAATACGGACGTGGGTAACCCAACCATGCCCGTTAAGCACGTCCTTCCTTGATTAAAGGCTAGTCCAAGACGGTTACGGGGAGGGCTCTTGATATTCTGCCTCTTATAAAGAGACCGAGACCTTGCTCCCCTCTTGTGTTCTCAAAACAAGCTCGCCCATAGCCTCGAGTTCCAACACCCCAGGCTTTTAGATTCTAGGCGCTCCGGACCATCGACAATGTCCTGCTCCGGCCTTCAAGGCCAATGGATGCCCTCCTCCGTTACGGAGGAGGACGTATCAAGGTTGAGGGAGGCTAGGTTCCTGACCAGCGAGATCCCGCACAGTTTGCCTGCTCAAGGACAAGCGATCCCAAGCCCTCGGCCTGGTGAGATTGTAGTATTCATCTCCCACTTCCTTCGGGGATTAGGCTTCCCAACGGATCCTTTCGTAAGGGGGCTGATGTTTTATTATGGGCTGGAATTCCATGACCTAGCTCCGGAGTCCATCCTCCATATCTCCTCCTTCATTGTTGTGTGTGAAGCGTTTCTCCATATCACTCCTCACTTCGGATTATGGCTCAAGACCTTCAAGGTAGAACCGAAGATAATCAAGGGGCGTCACGTAGAGTGCGGAGGTGCTGTTATAAAAAGGAATACCGATGCTCCATGGCCCGAGGGAACTTTTCAAGAGGAGCTCGGCTTATGGCAACAAGAGTGGTTCTACATCACCTCTCCTCGGGGCACCACTTGGGTAGCGCCTCCCGCCTTTCGCTCGGGCCCCCCACCATGTTTAACATCGTGGATCAACACAGGGTTAGATCGGGGCTTGCCCAAAGACGTTCCTCTGTTGCAGGGCCGGATAAAGGATCTCCTAAAAGGAGACCTCAACCTGGTCAAGGTGACACAAGTTATGCTGATTCGCCGGACACTGCCCGGCCAACGTCGCCCCCTCCGCTTGTGGGAGTTCAACCCAGAGGGGCCGCGAGTTCTCCGAAATTTCATGGGCGTGACGCCTACGGAGATGCATAGACTGTTCTTCGGACCACAAGGAGTGAGTCCGGATTTGACCGAGGATGCTGGTTTAAGCCGCAACCGCCCGGATACAGAAGTAGGTGACCTTGCGCCCAGACCTTCTATCCGTACAATTGACTTATTTTTTAACAGTACTTCTCCTTTTTACGCAGGAGTGGATAGCGAAGGCGAAGCTGGTCCGGTGTCCGGCTCCCCTTCCCGAGACCAGGCTAGATCCTGTGCTAGTCGGGATGTTGGAGGTGGCGCCTCTGGAGGAAAATGAAGGGGCGGACAAGGAAACCGTGGCCTCTTCGAAAGGGGCCATCCCAAAGGGGGGAATCGACAACTCCTCTCCAAAGGGGAAGAAAAGGGCCGCCTCTGACGACCCGGGAGCCGTAGCTCCAAAGCGGGGGAAAGAATCCGCGTCAGAGGACCCGACGCCGAGGAGCCCCTCGGCCGAACTAAATCCTCAAAAGGAGCAGCCCTCCAACGAGCCGTAAGTAGAAAGAGAGTCATTCTTTTAAGAGAAATCCTTAATTTATATCTGAGAAGTTTTAACCAAAAGCTTACCTTGTAGTTCGGACCTCGACCCTTCTCGGCAGAGCTCGTCATGGGGGGATCTTCTTCCGGAGATGATGGAGAGCGGAACGCCTCCTCCTTCATCGCCTAGCAAGGCGGGCGATGCCGAAGTGTCGTCGCAGAGGATTTCTCCGAATCTGCCAGAGGCAGAAGGTGATCATGCGGCCCCCCGGGGTTCTCCGTGTCCGGCCTCTGAAGAAGGCCATGGGACGAGTCCGGCACCATCTGGTGTTCGGTCGGAGGAGCTGAAGGTTCTGCTGGGCCGAGCCTCTGTTTCAGAGGAGCATCGTGCGTTGATGCACACGGTGATTGAAAAGATTTCATCCGCGGAAAGCGGACTAAACGAGGCCGTCAAGAGTTTACTGGCGGGCCTTGAGGTATGTTTTGAATAACGAACATTAGTGTTAATTGCGCATAATAACATGCGCCTTGTATAGATAGTAGCCCCTAAGACTCTGTGTGCCGCAAAAATTAGCGGCGCGCAGAGGATCTTAATCCCAGGTCCTTTAAGTGGCACCATTGTATGTAGGTGGCAGGTTGTCCGGAGTCGAGCCGGACTCGAGATTTTGCCGAAATGAAACGGCAACTCGATGAGGCAGAAGCCGACATCGTGCTTGTTAACAAGCGGCTTGATGATGCTCAAGGTATTGAGTTTATTTGGCGATTGTTAGTAAGAGGAGCTTTATGTCAATATCTTACCTTGTGTATGCTTGATGCAGATGGTGCGGCGGCCGTAGAAGGACTTAGGGCCGAGCTCGCCAAAGCAAAGGAACAAGCCAGAAAAAGCGATGCGGCTGCTGGAAGAGCCCGTGAAGAGCTAAAAGCCGAACAGGCTTCCCATTGCCGAAGCAAGGAGGAGATGGCTGATATAGCCGTGAAGTTGAAAAGTGCTACTGACCGTTGCAAACTTCTTGAGGAGGAAGGTCGATCCCGGCAGACGGATTTAGAGAAGGCCGTCGCCGACGCCAAGGACGCCCGCTCTGGTATGAGAGCGTCAAGGGAAGAGCTGCGTCAAGCCAGACTAATTGCGGATGGAAAGCCCTTCCTGCTGCGGAGAAGATTCTGTGATCCGAAGTTCGCCCCGTTGGACCGAGCGTGGAGCGTGGAGGACACCTATCTGGATTTGTCGGCTAGTGCCGCTGATGCGACCAGGTACTTTCAAGATAAGAAAGATCATGAAGTGGAAAAGCTCTTTTGGTCGTAGTTCACTAATCCAGAGCGTCCACTATCAGTGGATGATCGCCTGGCCTAATGGGCCGAGCTGAATAGGTTGTCCGGACTCGCCATGAAGTATGCCATGGACCGCCTGTGTCCGGGGAGATCGAAGCTGAGAAGCTATTTTGGTTTGGTGCAGCAATTTCTTGACGTGGTGCCTCGGATTGAAGCTCTAAAGAGGTCCGCTTGCACAGAGGGCGCGCGGCTGGCTCTTGCCCGTGTCAAGACATACTGGGCAGATATGGAGCCCACCGTTGTTGCGTCTCGTGATTCGGATAAAAGCCGAATTCCTTCCGAGCACTATTTTGAGTAAGTCCTCGCGGGCGCTCGTATAATAGAGACGCAGTGTCCGAAAGATGCTGTTTTATGACAGCATATGTAATCGTAGATCAATATTTTTATAAATTGTAATGGCGTAATTTAGACTTGTGCCTTCAAGTATTAATAACACCTCCTGTGCGGCCGTTTTAATATATAAATTCTGAAAGATTGCAGTCGTTGGCTTCAGCCCCCACGCACATAGTGCGGGGGTGCGCGCGGAGAACGCATTTTCACACTTAACCCAACGTCTTGGTCCTACAAAGGAGGTGATAGCGCCGCGGGCTAGGAAACCGTACTATAATGCTTTAACACTTTCACTTAGCCATAGGAGCTTGACAGTGGGACTCTTTAGGTAGCCCTTTAATGGCGACTGTGTTTACCCGAATTCGGGACGCATATGTGCCTGATCGGGAAGCGGCCCTTCGTCAAAACGGAGGAATTCGATAAATTCCTATAGGTCATTGAGTGGCGACCAGTCTCGCGCTACATCATGACAGTCGGTTTTCAGCTTTCTCTACTGAGGTGCTCACTCGGCCGAACCGGGGCACAATCGCAGTAGTTCTCCTGGTGCAACCTTAGCCGACAGAACGGAACGTAAGGTGGCCGAACTCAGGAGCCGGGCAACCCAACATGTGACCAAAATCATTACTCGGAGCTGATGCATATAGTGCCAAAACTCGCGACGCCGAACACTCCCTAAGGTGTTCGGTCTTTGCGGGTGCGTGTGAAACAACACCCTTGAAAAATAAAAAAGCCCCTTGTGTCCAGGTACGAGCAAGAATTCTGGCGTGGCCACATGCCAAAACGCAAGTCTCCTCCATGGTTATGGTGAGGTAAACCAGGGGATGTATAGCAGCAAGAGACAGTAAAAAAGGTTTACGCAGGGTCTTAATCTAAGAAGAATCCTTTGGGGCGGGTCCCTACTGCACGTCTGCGCCTGTGTCTCCGCCGTGCCGTGTCCTGGACGGGCGCCGTACGACGTTCATCTGTAAAAGGGAAGAACTAAATTTAAAAATGGGTCGTGCGGATCAAAAATAATAAATAAAATGTGAAGTGAGAAATTGATACGGTCGAGTTTTATTGTCTCTGCGTACAGCCCCTGGTGAGGCGTACCAAGCCTATAACGAAAATGGGCTTGTGCCGAACTCATTGAGTCCGGGTCCACGGCCTTTTGTGACTTACATCAAAAAAGTCTTTTGGCTGGCGAGGCCATTTTGTTGGGCGGCCGTTTAAGCGGCCGCACAATCCTCCGTTTGGAGGAGATGTAGTTTAGTATGCTCCCTTTAAAGAGATGATGCCTCGAGGACCGGGCATCTTTAGTGTGAGGGATGCATAATGCGGTATTGCGTTAAAGCGAGCGAAAGCTCCGCGTCCCATTAGTGCTTGATAGCGACTAGAAAACGGGACTATGTGGAAGATAAGCTTTTCGCGACGAAAGTTATTGGCAGAGCCAAATATGACCACAAGCCGGAGAAAACCCATACAGTGGGTGTCCGGGCCTGGTGCTACTCCTTGAAAGGAGGTTTTACTGTGACGGATTCGTGCTGGGTTTATGCCCATGCGGTGAATTGTATCCTGGTATATCAAATTTAGTCCACTGCCACTGTCCATAAGGACGTTGGTAAACTGGAATCCGTCTATTATTGGATTAAGCGTCAGGGTAGTCCGGCCTGCGTGTTTGATATTGCGAGAATAATCTAGTTGATCAAAAATGATTGGCTTTAGTGACCAGTGGCCCGACTCCTGAGGGATAGGCTTGAATGTGCGGACCTTTATGGGTGCCTTATGCCTTGTTATGTGAAGTGAGTTCACTGTTTTGACTTCTTGCGGGAAGTTCTTTTGCTTCCTGGTGTTCTGCTTTTGGGGTTCGTCCTCTTCCTCACTTGGTGTGTCGAGCCCCTTGTGTTCGGCGTTAAGCCTTCCGGATTGTTTGAAAACCCAACAGTCTCTGTGGGTATGATTACCAGGCTTTCCAGGAGTACTATGTATCTGACATATCCTATCCATGATTCTCTTTAGACTGGACGGATCTTCCCTATTATCCTGAGGGGGTGATTTTGTCTTATTTTGCCGTGAGCCTTTGAATCCGGCATTGACTGTCGTGCTCTTCGGACTTTTTCTTTTGATTCGGCGAAGGTCCTTGTATCACCGTGGTTTCCCGTTTCCATCCCTGATTTCTGATGTACTTGGGTCACTGGGGCTGCATCATGCCAACCAGCTGTCCTCTCCTGCGCAAAAGCGGGTCATGAGGCTTGTGAGTGCGGCCATTGTTCTTGGCTTTTCCTGGCCGAGGTGTCTGGCGAGCCATTCGTCTCGGACATTGTGCCTGAAAGCCTCTAGGGCTTCGGCGTCCGGACAATCCACTATTTGATTCTTTTTAGTGAGGAATCTATTCCAGAACTGCCGAGCTGATTCTCCGGATTGCTGAGTTATGTGACTGAGGTCGTCTGCGTCCGGGGGACGGACGTAGGTCCCTTGAAAATTTGCTCGGAAAGCGTCCTCGAGCTCTTCCCAACTTCCAATTGTGTTTTCAGGAAGGCTTTTAAGCCAGTGCCGGGCTGGCCCTTTGAGCTTAAGGGGTAAATATTTTATGGCGTGGAGATCATCTCCTCTAGCCATATGTATGTGGAGGATATAATCCTTGATCCAGACTCCCGGGTCTGTTGTTCCATTGTACGCCTCTATGTTAACGGGTTTAAATCCCTCTGGGAATTCATATTCCAGGACCTCATCGGTGAAACATAGAGGGTGTGCGGCACCCCTATATTTGGGTGTGCCGGATTCTGATGGTGGATTTTTTGCATTGCTTGCGAGAGCTTGCTTTCTTGGCCCGTAAATGGACCTGGCTAGGCCATGATGCGAGTCTTTGATTGCGTCGCATGCCGCATTGAGTGCGGCGCCGTTTGCCGTATTGTAGTGGCCGAGAGGTCGTTTATTCGACCGTGTAGCCTTTTTGTTTTTCGAGTTTGGGGGCTCTAGGGCCTCCTGGTCGAATTCGGGCAGTAGCTTTCTCTTCGGGTAGCTTTTGGTGCGGCGGCTGCCGCCGTATTTGTCTGTGGTCTTGATTACTTTGCTCCATCTTGTTTTGAGTGCATCTTCCGCCGTCTTTAGCTTTTGCTTCTGCTTCTTTAGGCTTCGTGCTGTGGCGACGAGCCTTTCTTGGAGATTTTTCTGTTCCATGATTTTATTCGGCGTGGTATCGTCCGGAGTTCTGTTATGACCGGGGGAGGACTGTTCGTCCTCTTTGCCCGTGTTACCCTGTTCGGACGGCTGTTCTGGGATGCGTTCGTCATCTGCCGGCTCGTCCTGCTCTATGACTGGGTCTTGATCGAGGCGGGGCTTCGCTCGGCGTTTACGTCGCCGCTTTGAGTGCTTTTCGGAGGGTTTACCCTTCTTTTCGCCCCCTTCTTCCTCATTGTGAGTTTTTTCAGGTGTATCCACCATGAATATGTCATTAAGTGGGGTGGAGGTCCAGTGCCCTATGTGCGCTGGTTCCCGTTCGTCTCCGTCTTCGTCGTCCATACCGTCGAAGTCTTCGGAGCCGAAGTCGAGCATGTCGGTTAAATCGTCGACAGTGGCTATTAAGTGGGTGGTGGGTGGGCTTTGAATTTCTTCGTCGTCCGAATCCCAACCTCGCAGGCCACAGTTCGACCTGGGCTCTCCTGAAAAAGAGAGAGACTTGAGAGATTTCAGAATATTATCGAAAGGCGAATACTGAAAGATGTCCGCGGCGGTGAACTCCATTACCGGCGCCCAATCTGATTCGATTGGCAGGGGCGCGGGAGGTCCGGAGTTCGGAGAAGAGTCCGGCTCCTTGGAGTCATGTGCCGTGCAGAGTGCGGGGCTTGAGTTTGGCTCAATGGTTTTTAAGATCGCAGCCCCTGAGGTGACGTCCAACCGTTCATCCTCAAAGAACGCAGCGGGCTCCGGATCGAGGATCGGGGCCGGAGCGTATGCGGCCTCCAGGACACTGTTCGGAGGCAGAGCTATATCATGCCCCTAGAGATAGTGCAGCGCGCTTGGCTGTGGCTTGAATCCGTCGAAGATCAGGTCTCCGAGGGTATTTTCCGTGTAGTTTAAGCTTCCCCACCTGGCTTGATGGCCAGGGGTGTGGCTTTCGATCTGCTCCAGATGGCCAAGCGAGTTGGCCCGCAAAGCGAAGCCGCCGAAGATGAAGATCTGTCCGGGGAGAAAAGTCTCACCCTGGACCTCATCGTTGTTGATGATCAAAGGAGCCATCGGGCCTAAAGGCGACGACACAGAGGAACTCTCAATGAAAGCACCAATGTCGGTGTCAAAACCGGCGGATCTCGGGTAGGGGGTCCCGATCTGTGCGTCAAGGTCGGATGGTAACACGAGACAAGGGACACTTTATTTTACCCAGGTTCGGGCCCTCTCGATGGAGGTAAAACCCTACTCCTGCTAGATTAATATTGATGATATGGGTAGTACAAGAGTAGATCTACCACGAGATCAAGGAGGCTAAACCCTAGAAGCTAGCCTATGGGTATGATGATGGTTATGATGTGTTCGTCCTACGGACTACAACCCTCCGGTTTATATAGGCACCGGATAGGGTTAGGGTTACACAGAGTCGGTTACATTGGTAGGAGATCTTGAATATCCGCATGCCAAGCTTTCCTTCCACGCCAAGGAAAGAACCTTCCGAACACGGGACGAAGTCTTCAATCTTGTATCTTCATAGTCCTGGAGTCCGGCTAAAGATATAGTTCGGCTATCCGAACACCCCCTAATCCAGGACTCCCTCACCGGCCGAGACCCCTGCTTGTCTCCTCGCATTCCAGTCCACCTACCAACTCTGTTTCACCTCCGCCAAGATCGCTAGCTTCATCGTCGTCTCCGGTGAGAGCGGTGGTTCTCCACCAGCCAGTCGGCCTAGCGATGGCCAACATTCCTATCGACCCGCTTCCGTTTGTCCCAAATGGTTTCCAGATTCAGGAAGTAGAGGGAAGAAATGGGGTTTCTAGAGTCATCTTGCTGTACCGGCCCCGTCGACATGAAGACTGGGGATTGCAACCATCAATCCACACCCGAATGAGGTATTCTTCCCCAATGTTCGTGAAGTTCTTGAAGAGTTTTTGCAAGTGGTGGAAAATGGAGGGTTTAGAGAGATTCATCCCTGCCCTTTTGGAGAAGCTTATGTTCAGTTCGTGTATGTGCGTGATAGGGACAGATTAATCAGGCAAAGCCCTCACCCTTTCGGTGATGTTTTTATCTCCTTTACCAAGCATAACCAGGGTAGAAACTGGCGTCACCTCCATTTTAACCGCACTTGTTGGCTGTTATTTGTTGGTGTGCCTTTTGACTACTGCAACACTGAAGATGTTTCCACTGCAATCTCAAAATGGGGCTGAATCATTAGTTGGGAAAGAGAGGATGCATTGAGAGGGAAGATTTTTGTGAAAGCTCGAGTTACTGAACTTATTGATGTTGCTAAGAGTATCAGATAGTCTGAAGGAGAATACTCTGAGGAAGAATCTTAGACCTGTTCTGTTGAGGTTTTGTGGGATGAGATGCTGGGTGGGGGCCCTTTTGATGAAGATCCATTCCCTCCTCCTGGGGTGGACCCACACCCTGTACCCCAACATGCAAATGATTTCCCGGTGTTTCAACCTGTGCCAATGCACCATGACCAAGATAACAACAATCAAGCTAATAATGATGATTGGAATGAGTGGGATGAACAGGAGGAAAATGAACACTGGGCCTTCCCACAGCAAAATCCACCCACTCCTGTGCAGCAACAAGTTGAGATCCCAGTGGTGCCTGAAGATGGTGAACCTAACAGTAGCATCACTACTACTGCTTCTCTTGAGGGTTTCTATTCTATCACTCTTTCTGCAAGTGAAGAAGTTAATCAGGGTGCCCCAGCATTACCCATGGGGCTGGGACTGCACAACGTTGCTCTGGCTTATCAGGCAGACCTAGAAGAAGCAGAGACATTCATTGCAACCAACTTGGATCTGGTCATTGCCCAACAGGGGCCAGATATGCCTCCTGAGGTTTTGGAGCAGCCACTGCATGTTCAGGCCTCACCACCACTTATCCAATCACCTGTGGAATTACCACACATTCCTCCAACCTTGGTTGCTGCTGAACATAACAGAGAGGAAAACTCTGATACTAATCTTGTAAATGAGGAGGGCACCGCAGCTCTAGTATAGGTGCCACTTCTGCCAGTGAACATGCTAATGTCCCTGAGTTGATGACTGGCATGAGCTCAGTATCTAAGATGACTCCTGTGGGAGAGGATGTGAACATAACCGCTTTAACAGGAAAAGAGAATATGCCCATAGTGTCTGCTATAATTGTTGGAAATTCTTCACTTGGTAACAACAAAGGTACTTATGGTCCTCACTCTTCACCTTCTTCACCTAATTACTATGATTTCAGAAGAATTGCTGAAGCTCATGCTCTGGATATTATTGATGGTGCTCATTTAATCTCTGAAGAAGGTTTGGACCTCTGGATTCAGAATTTTGCCCCAGTTACACAGGGTGCAGTCAATACTTTCAAGATTGAGATCCCAGTAAGTTGGTTTAATTTCATAATCCACCTTCTGTTAACACCTGACAAGTTTGGCTGGGTTATGCATCTATTGAAATCTGAACTATGGACATTGTTGACTGCAAACTGTAACTTTGAACAATCTATCACTTTCCACATACCTGACAATTACATAACATCTCAGGCACCTTGTTGCAAAGAAATAATCCAGGGAACTGGGAAGGAGAATGGGGGCATTAGCCCTGCTGCACACTCCTTAAGTGGAGATGGAAGTCCTCTGCGGCAGCTATCCCCAAACAAGGTGGCCTTGCCTTTGGGTGAAGCAGTGTCCAGGAAAGGGAGAGAAAAAGAGCCTCTGGTTGAAACTGAGGTAACAAGAAGTGAAAAAATCAAAAAAGATAATAATGGGTTTAGGAGGAAATCCTGTGATTTTAAAGCTTGTTTGCCTTGCAATGCTATCCCACCAGTACTTCCTAATAAAGTGGTCAAAAACCTGACTAATTCTTTCTGCAAGGTGTATGAGGAGGAAGCCCATGAGAAGTTGTCAAAGAAGCACAAGAATAAGTGACAGGAGGAGGTGGCCAAGGTGTCCAAGGCCACTGGTCAACCAGAGCAGCCCAATGATGTGTAATCATGCAAGCGCAACACATCTTGAGCACCTGAAAAGGACTACCCCAATTCCCTAGTTTGGTTAATGAGATATGTATGCTGCTTATGATCATCTCTGTCAGTTGGTGTAATAAGAATGGATGTGATACGATTTGGTATCTTTTGCTACTAATTAGGTGGTAAGAACTATGTTATGTGTGTCTTAATGACTACACTATGTTGGTTCAGTATGGCAAACATGTTTTTCAAGATATGAAAAGTTATCCTACCAAAATTTGTTGTACCTTGTTGCTCCATGAGAAGAATAGGAGGCTGCCATCCTATGATAATATACAACATTTCACTACCGAGCAGACTACCAAGGGATGGTACTTGGTACTTCTCAGCAACCACATATTGTTTGATAATGAATAACAATAGATCCTGGAACATATTAAACTGGAATGTCAGGGGGATTAATTCTTCAGATAAATGGCTAGCTATCAGGAGTAAAATTGAGGAAAGTGCAGCTGGTATTGTTTGCTTGCAGGAAACTAAAAGAGATAACTTTGATCTTGATTATATAAATAAATTTTGTCCTCAAAGGTTTAACAAGTTTGAATTTCTTCCATCAACTGGGGCTTCTGGAGGTATTGTAACTGCTTGGAATGGAGCTCTTTTTACTGGGGAAATGATACTCCAAAATAAATTTTCTCTCTCAGTCCAATTTTCCTGTAATACTACCAAGCATACCTGGATTCTCACTAATATCTATGGACCCTGCAATCCTGAGGAAAATAGAATTTATTGACTGGTTCATCTCAATCCAAATGCCCAATGAGACAGACTGGATAATCATGGGGGGTTTTAATTTTATCAGATCACCAGAGGACAGAAATAAACCAGGGGAAGATATCAATCAAATGCTTCTTTTTAATGAGGCAATCATCAATTTGGGGCTGGTGGAGCTACCCCTAAAAGGCAGACAATTCAGCCGGAGCAACATGCAAGAAAATCCACTCTTGGAAAAATTAGACTGGTTCTTTACTTCTGCAGCTTGGATGACATCTTTCCCTTACACAACTGCCCTTCCTTTGGCAAAACCAATCTCTGATCATCTTCCAGGTATGATCAAAATTGGCACACAAATTCCAAGGTCACATTTGTTTAGATTTGAGAATTACTAGTTGAAACATAGCTCTTTTAAGGACATTGTTCTGGCAGCCTGGAATATTCCTGTAGGTTTTACAGACCCTGCAAAGAAAGTTAATGCTAAACTTAAGAATTTAAGGAGAGCTCTCAAATTGTGGGCCAAGAGTCTCTCATGCCTTAAGAAGCAAATTGAAGAGTTAAATGCATGTATATTCCTTTGGGATATGATCGAGGAGTTCAGAAATCTCACACCCTTTGAAGCAAATTGCAGGTCTCTATTGAAGGAATATCTGTTGGAAGTACTAAACAATTAGAAAATCTACTGGAAGCAAAGAGGGGAAATAAAAGGTGTGAAATTTGGTGATGAAAATACAAAGTTCTTTCACACTAAAGCTTCCATCAACCACAGACACAACAAAATTGCAATGCTGCTCAATATAGATCAGATTGAAATTACTGACCATGAGGGAAAGGCTGCTATTCTGTGGGAGGCTTTCAAACAAAGGCTAGGACACTCTAATGGTCACACAATGCATTTTGACTTGCAAGATTTATATGAACACAGAATTGACCCTCAGATATTCCATGACCTAGAGAAACCTTTCACACAAGAGGAAATTGATGAGGTAGTAAAAAACCTTCCAAATGACAAATCTCCAGGTCCTGATGGCTTTAATAATGAATTTCTCAAAGCTTGTTGGGGGATTATAAAGGGAGACATTATTGAACTCATCCTGGCCTTCCATGCTAGCAATGTTAATATTGAGAGTATTAATACTTCATACATAACACTGGTGCCAAAGAAGGATGTGCCCCTAACTCCAAATGATTTCAGAGCAATCACTTTACTTAATGGAGTTCTTAAAATCATCACCAAGTTGTTAGCTAACAGGCTCCAAAAGGTGATCCTTCAAATGGTCCATATTAATCAATATGGTTTTCTCAAAGATAGAATGATTCAGGACTGTCTTGGTTGGGCCTATGAATATATCCACCAGTGTCACAAATCAAGGGAAGAGATGCTGTTGATTAAGCTTGATTTTGAAAAGGCTTTTGACACAATTGAACATCAGGCCATAATTGATATTCTAAGAGCTAAAGGATTTGGAGAAAAGTGGATTTCCTGGACTAATCAAATCTTCACTTCTGCATCTTATGCAGTTATGCTCAATGGTGTCCCTGGCAAGAAATTTTACTGCAAAAGAGGAGTTAGGCAGGGTGACCCTTACTCACCTCTGATTTTTGTACTAGTTGCAAATCTTCTTCTATCCATTCTTAATAAAGCCAAGAGATTGGGGATTGTGACCACTCCTTTACAAGTCAACTCATGCCCTGACTTTCCAATAATTGAATATGCTGATGACACCTTGGTACTCTTGAAAGCAAATGCAAGGCAACTCATCTGTCTCAAGTCTCTATTAAATACTTTTGCAGAAGCCACAGGTTTAAAGGTGAACTATGGGAAGTCAATCATGGTGCCTATTAACATTGTAGCGGACAGAGTTAGTATTTTCACAAACACCTTGCAATGCAGCAAAGGAGAATTCCATTTTACTTACTTGGGATTGCCCCTGGGAATTCACAAACCAACCGTGGAACAATGTTTTCCATTACTCCAAAGAACTGCAAAAAGATTAGCTAGGATTTCCACATTCATGACCCAAGCAGGAAGATTACTCTTGGTAAAACCAGTACTAACATCTCTCACAATCTTCTTCATGTGCTGCCTGGATGTCCCTGTCACCATCAAACAGCAAATTATCAAATATCTGAGACACTGCCTGTGGAGGAGTCCTGATATGGAAGATCGTAGACCTGCCCTAGTAGCATGGAAAACTGTTTGCCGACCAAAATGCCAAGGAGGGCTTGGTGTTATGGACATCTTCACACAAAACAAGACTCTGCTCATGAAAAATCTGCATAAGTTTTTCAACAGACATGACATACCCTGGGTGCATATCATTTGGGAATCCTACTACAGTAATGGACAATTGTCAGGGGATAACAGGGTGGGGTCTTTCTGGTGGAAGTCTCATTTGGCACTCATTGATCAGTACAAAGCTATTGCATTATGTAATATAGGAGATGGCAAAACTGCTCTTTTCTGGGGTGACTGTTGGCATGATTTTGTCTTGAAGCACAAGTTTGATCACCTATTTTCTTTTGCTAGAGATACAACCATAAATGTCAACCAAGTGATCCACACTGAATACCTGCAAGATCATTTTCACCTACCATTGACAACTCAAGCCTATGAGGAATTTCTGGAAATGGAGAATATCTGCATCACACTGAGAAGTTCAGAGCACCTGGAGCAAATAGATACATGGAGTTACATATGGGGCAATGAATTTTACTCATCAATTAAAGCATACAATGTATTAATTGGATACAAACAAACTCCACCACACTTTAGTTGGATATGGAAGAGTTCATGCCAGCTAAAGCACAAGGTATTCTTCTGGATGCTACTACATGATAGAGTTAACACAAGAAATCTACTGAGAAGAAATAATTTTGAGCTGGAAGAATATAATTGTGTTGTAAGGAACTGTCAACAGGAGGAGACACTGCATCACCTTCTTTGAAGTTG
Source organism: Aegilops umbellulata (assembly GCA_032464435.1). Lineage (NCBI taxonomy): Eukaryota > Viridiplantae > Streptophyta > Magnoliopsida > Poales > Poaceae > Aegilops > Aegilops umbellulata. Next base: position 362,442,221 of record CP136054.1, on the reverse strand, counting down.
CCCCTTTGCAGCACAGTGTTGGGATTTCATATGCCCAAACAGAACACACAACTTGTCAGTCTTAGAAGCATTCCAAGATCTCAGAGACAAACAGAACAAACCCTTCTTCATGGAGATCATCATCCTTGGGTCCTGGGCTATATGGATTTCCAGAAATAATAAGATATTTGAGCATATCAATCCTTCCTTTCAGGGTTGGAAGTTCATTTACTTAGAAGAGCTGAAACTTCTGAGATACAGGATGAAGAAAAAGTATGCACAACATTTCTCATCATGGCTGGAGTCCATCTTGTAATCTTTTTTTGCTGTTGTAGAATAGGATAGTTTAGATCTTGTCTTTTCTCTTCTTCTTTTGTTTTTGGTTCTTGTAGTTTTTTCTTTCTTTTCCTTGGGCTTACCTCAAGGCCTTTGTATCAGACCTCTGTTTTTTTCTTTAATAAAAGTTGTAGTGGGGTTTTTACCCTACTGTTTATAGTAAAACAAAAGATATCCATCATGAGACAGTTATAACCTAGGGCAATAAGCCACTAGCTCCAGTTCATCAATATAATGTAGGCATGCATTCCGTAAATAGTCATACGTGATTTATTAAAAGAACCTGCATGACATCTTTTGTCCTACCCTCCCGTGGCAGTAGGGTCCATATTGGAAACTAAGGGATATTAAGGCCTCCTTTTAATAGAGAACAGGAACAAAGCATTAACTCATAGTGAATACATGAACTCCTCAAAATACGGTCATCATCGAGAGTGGGCCCGGTTGTTGTCACTCCGGGGTTGTCGGATCATAACACGTAGTAGGTGACTATAACTTGCAAGATCGGATCTAAGACATGGATATAATGATGAATTCATAAACGGTTCAGATCTAAGTTCATGGCACCCGGGCCCAAAGTGACAAGCATTAAGCATAGCAAAGTCATAGCACCATCAATCTAAGAACATAGTGGACACTAGGGATCAGGCCCTAACAAAACTAACTTGATTACATGATGAATCTCATCCAACTCCTCACCGACCAGCGAGCCTACGAAGGAATTACTCACTCCCGGTGGGGAGCATCATGGAATTGGCGATGGAGATTGGTTGGTGATGACGAAGAACGAAGACCCCCCCTCTCCAGAGCCCCAAACGGACTCCAGATCTACCCTCTTGAGGAAGAACAGGGCTTGGCGGCGGCTCCGTCTCGTGGATCGCGATAATTCTTTCTCCCTGATTTTTTTCTGGAAATATGTGATTTTATAGTATCAGGGGGTCGTCAGCGGGGCCACCAAGTGGGTACAACCCACCTGGGCGTGCCAGGAGAGGGGGCGCGCCCTGGTGGGTTGTGCTCACCCAGGAGCCCCTCTCTAGTGGGTCTTGGCTCCAATAATTCCCTTTTATTCCATAAAAGATCCTCGCAAAGTTTCGTTCCATTCCGAGAACTTTTATTTCTGCACAAAAACAAGACCATGGTAGTTCTGCTGAAAAAAACATTAGTCTAGGGTTAGTTTCATTCAAATCATGCAAATTAGAGTCCAAAACAAGAGGAAAAGCGTGAGAAAAGGTAGATACATTGGAGACGTATCAACTCCCCCAAGCTTAAACCTTTGCGAGAAAGTGAGAAAGAAAAACTTTTACGAACTCTTTTGCTCTTGTTTGCATAAATAAGCTTAAACAACATCCAGGTTTTTAGCCAACATTATAACTAACCATGTCAACAATAAATCGTAAAGATTATAATGATTCATATCAATATCATAATTAGCTAGCGAGCAATAATAAGATATTTCAAACAGCAACATGTTGTCAAAACAACCATGATATAATATGACAATAGTGGTATCTCGCTAGCCCTTTCCGAGACCACAAAACATAAATGCAGAGCACCTCCAAAGTTCAAGCAGCGACTAAACATTGTAATTCATGGTAGAAAAGATCCACTCATGATGCACCCAACATTAGATACACACAATGCATAAATCATGACAGTTGTGCTCCACTCAGTTTCTGGCGCTTGTGTTTAGAAGGTGGTGACACAACATAAAAGTAAATAGATAGTCCGTTTGCAGAGGGAAGCAGCGATTTGCAGAGGTGCCAGAGCTCAATTTTTAAAACATAGATAAATGATAATTTTGAGACATGCCCCCTTCTCATTCACTTCACGACCATCAGTTATCAACATCTTCCATGCTAAGCACGCTAGTGGCGGTCCCCAAGCGGAAAGTTAAGGTTTTGACTCCATTGGGAGTTTTTGTTTGATTAGTTCAGAGATGAACGTTTTTCATGTTTGGAGGTTGGGACTGGGCATCCCTATTACCGCCTATTTCCTTGTGCGATGGCGAGTGAATAAACACTTGACCTGAGGATAACTTGCTTAGCATGGAAGATATCGACCACCTCCTGTCGTTCCACGAACGATCCAGGCACACAAAACGGATAATTTTTTAGAAGTTTTTAGAGGTGGCACATGCAAATTTACTTAGGACGGCAAAGTAATACAATATATAGGTAGGTATGGTGGACTCATCTGGAATAACTTTGGGTTCAAGGTTTTTGATGTACAAGCAGAATTCCCACTTAGTACAGGCAAAGGCTAGCAATTAAGATTGGGAAGCGGCCAGCTAGAGAGCAACAACGATCATGACCAGGCATTATGCATAAGTAACATTGGACACTAGCATGAGTAGGATATGAACACCATGAACATAAACATTATAGAGGCTATGTTGCTTTTGATTCAACTAAATGCATGAACATGTACCGAGTCAAGCCACTCGAACATTCAGAGGAGGATACCATATCATCATACTACATCACAATCATTTTAACGCTATGTTGATATCTAAGATAAATCATTATCAACTCCCAGCTACTTATGCATGGCATGAGAAACTATAATCTCTAATTGTCATTGCAAACATGTTTAATCATAATGGGCTGAAGCCTGGATACTAGGTTAAACATATTTACATAGACAGAACAAGTCGAGTTCATACCAGTTTCTCTTTGCCACGACCAGCTCATCGAATGTTGTCATTATTGCCTTTCACTTGCACGACCGAATGATGTGAAAATAATAATAGTGCAAGAGTGCCATGGACTAAGCTGGAATCTGCAAACAATTTATTCAACAGGACAAGACAAGGTAAAATGGGCTCTCTATTAGTTCAACAATTATTCATATGAGAGCCACTCAACATTTTCATCATGGTCTTCTCGTCGGTACAACTCGAATAAAAAGAAAAGAAATTTAGAGAAACACACTGAAATATTTTTGGAGTTTTTGGTTTTCTTCAACAAGAAAAATAAAAAGCAAAAACGAGAAAAACTATTTACACGGGAAAGCTCCCAACAAGCAAAAGAAGAACAAGGAAATCTTTTTGGATTTTCTTTTTAGTGCTACTACTAAGCATTCATAGAAAGTAAATTACTACAACTATTTTTTTTGGTTTTTCTGAAGTTTTTCAAACACACAAGAAGAAAGCAAGAAAATAAAGCTAAGCATGGATGATACAGTGAAAAAGTGTGAACACCGACAAGTAAAATGATATGAACATGAATGTAATGTCAGTGAGAACACGTACTCCCCCAAGCTTAGGCTTTTGGCCTGAGTTGGTAATTGATCAGTAGCCTGGAGGGTAGTTGGGATCCTAGGGAGCGGGCATCCACTCATCCCACTGCGGGGGTGCCTGTGCAGCCTGAGCGTTCCAGTAGGCGAGAATGTCCGCAGGCATAATCCGGTATCCGCCCCTGGCAATAGAATCAAACAGAGCAGGTGCAGGCAAGGGGATAACATCACAAGTGTCAACGCTATAGACCAAGTTATAAGGAATGGAAACATCAGGGCGATCATGTGCAAGAAAGTGATGGTGATCCATGGCTGCACGGTCTAGGTAAACTGTGGTAAGAGGAACATCATGGGGGCGTATCTCAACCCCGAAGTGAGCCGCCAACCGAGTAGCAAAAATCCCACCATGTATTTTCCCTTGAGATTTATAAATATGGAGGCGACGAGCCATGGTAGCTCCAAGCTATACGTGTTATCGCCCTCTATTGCACGACGTAAAACAGCAAGGTCCGGTGAACTAAGTGCACCCACCTTCTCCCTAGCAAGCAAGCATTTGGTAATAAAAAGTGCAAAATAACAAACATCAGGAAAATGTAAGCCACCGGCAGTGATGGCCGACACTCTCCTCTCATCACCCACTGTCAAAGTGCGACAGAAATCCTCAAACTCGATCGGCCTAGGCTCAGCCAAGCTCCCATCAGACGGATCATGCATATGTCACAAAATTCAGTAAGCGGTATCTGATGGTTCTTAGCATATAAACCAAAGCTCACTTCAGGAGTATTATTTCTAGGCAAGAAAGTAAAGCTTTGAACAAAGATGTTCATGAGGATTTGGTGCTGGTCACACTCATCTGCGACGAAGTCGGTGAGGCCGGCATTGGCAATGAATTGCACGAACTCCTCATGAACTCCGGCTTCTTGCAGGAACGGGATGTACGACCATTCACATGGTCGTACCTCCGCCAACCTCTCAGAGTGGAGATCATTGTCAGAAGACTCCCCAATAACACCCTTGGAGTTCTTCTTTGAGCCAAACTTCCCGAAGATATTCATGTCCGTATACAATTTTATGAACAAAAATCCAAATTTTTAGTTCACAGTTTTTTTCCAACAAAACTTTACAAAGCTAATGGCAACTACTCATAGGGATTCATAGAGGCCATAGAAAGCATTCAAACTACTTAGAACACTAAGAATTGAACATGCAAGCACATCTATAGCAGCACCAGGAGTAGCTTTTTATTCAAAGTATAAACCACTAAAACAAAAACTAATTGGACAAATGATGGAGTCACATACCAAGCAACAATCCCCCGAAACAGTTTCGAAAACGGAGCTTCGAGCAAAGAGATCGAAATCCGCGGGTTTGAGCTCAAGAACACGGGAGAGAGAGAAAGAGTGATTTTTTTTCTGGACGTAGGTGACAATGTGGGATTAAGAGATAAGTGAGGGGGGCCCACGTGGGGACCACAACCCACCAGGGCGCGCCTGGGGGCTCTGGCGCGCCCAGGTGGGTTGTGCCCACCTGGTGCACCTCCCTCTGGTAATTTTTGCACCAAAAAATCTTAAATATTCAGGAAAGAATCATATAAAAATTTCAGGGCATTCTAAGAACTTTTATTTTTGGGTCATTCTTTATTGCACTGGGAATTCTGAAAACAGACAAAACATGGCATTTTATTTTATTTAACTAATAAAAATAGAGAATAAAAGGTAAGGACATAAGTAGTGCTTACTAAATTCATCAACTTCATACCGTTCAAAAATGATCCCTTAATAAGGTTGATCAGGTCTTATTAACAACCACTTTCGATTAGCATGAAACCGAAGAACTTTCGTAAATCACTAAGTTACCTCAATGGGGATAGGCATTTCCCCAACGATAAGTATTTCATATTTCTCTTTGACAGTAGGTAGAGGTATTTGAAAACTTCCAATAATGATTATCGGAGATTTTTCAATAACATTAATACCATTCACTTGGAATTGTTTCTTCGGAAAGTGCACCGTATGCTCATTACATTAATATGAAAAGTGACCTTGCTTTTATGCAATCAATAACAGCCCCTGCAGTATTCAAGAAGGGTCTACCAAGGATAATCGACATGTTGTCGTCCTTGGGCATCTCAAGTATAACAAAGTCAGTCAAAATAGTATAATTAGCAACAACAACGGGCACATCTTCACAGATACCGATAGGTATGTGTAACATCCCAAATTTTCAATTTGGAATGTTATACATAGATAATTCATGCATATCTTATTTTATTGCATTTTCGTTTTGCGATCCTCAAAATTCTAAGCAACTCAAGGACCCACGGAGAGAGTTGGGGATTTCACCGTTTTCGTATTTGAACTTTATCAAATATCAAAATAAGGATCATTGGTTTTAATTATTTTTCTCTTCGATAATATTTCATATTAAGATGTATCAGAGGAGATAATATGACTTCTCCAAAATAAATGAAGTATTGGAGGAAAAATGTTAAAATCAAATATTTGATTTTATTCGGACTTTATTGCTATTTTATTTGAATTAGGAAAAAGTATGCGTTTTACAAAATTGCATTAGAGGCCCAAATAAATGTTCACCTTGTCCGGTAGATTTTTAGAGGACGGGGAAAACTTATTTCAGGATTTTTGGAATCTGTTTAGTACTTCTTTTCTTTGTTTTTCTGCGCGGAATAATTTTAAAAAAAGGGAACCAACTTCGGGCCGTACCCGGCCAGGAGATCTCGGGCCGGCCCTTTATAAGCCGCCGCCCCGCACCCCGCAGCCCACCCAGCCGCCCCGCCCCGTCAGCCCTAGCCGCCACCGCAGCACGCCGGAGCCGCCGCCGCCATCCTCGGTTTCCGTGAGATAAACCGATCGGTTTTTTTTCGAAACCCTAGATATATTTTTTTTCAGATCTGGTTCATTTTTTCGGTTTAGTTATTTAGCGGACGTTCGTCTGTATGTTTGTTTTAACGAACGGTTTTCGCCCGTTAGCCGCAGATAGTGAACGTTCATTCGTAGTCTGTTCGTCAGTTTTTCTTTTTCTAGGATTTTTCGCTATTATTTCTGATCGCGATTTTTGATCCGATTTTTGTTCTAGTATAACTTTTCGCTCGTTTATCGGAATCAAGCGATTCAAGCGCCTACATCTTCGTCTCAAAGACCTCTTTCTGTTTAACCAACTTGAACATGATTTTGCTACTGTAAAATTTGACTTTAGTCCAGATTAGTAATCAGATCTTGTTTCTTTCGCCGTTTGAGTTTTGTTGCCTCGTTTGATTTGATTCTTTTTACAAACCGGAGTTCTTAAGTTGAACTTTCTGGTTATATCTCTTATTTGAGTTTTACCCGTGCTCTTGCTTGATTGCTTATTGTTTGTTTGTTTGTTTTTTTGCGGAAGAGTACCCGGAGTGCGAAGCGTATTACTACGAGTCTCTAGGTTTTGCGGATCAACAGCAAGGCAAGTAACAGTTTGATCATATCTCTTTACTACCCAGTTTTATTGCATTAGATCAATCCTCAAACAATTGCATGGTTAGGATATGATTAAATTGTGGGTTTTGGGAAGTAGATGAGGTAGTACCTATTCACCTGTTTATCATCAAACCTTTGGGAGTTACTTCTACGTTGCTTATATTGCTATACTATGCTTGTAGAGGTGGATTGGGTTTGAGTGTATCCATGACGGATGTGAGTTTGTTAATTAATGGTTTAACTTAAGGTGGCAACTTAAATTCAAATCTGGGTGGATTGTTTGTGGGCACCTGGAGAATCCAGTGTTGTCGTAGGATATCCCGGAGGACCCGTGTGATCATCCTACGGCCCGCCACCCAGGCTCAAAGAGATCATAAGACTATTCATGCTAGAAACTTCCGTGTGCAGCCACAAGCCATTATGGGCTCTGGCATAGTTGAGTAAGTTGTGTGAAGCTCTCGAAGAGGTAGACTAGCAGATGTAGTGGGTTGTAGGTGGTACTGTCTATCTGGAGTAGAGAGTTAATGCTTCAGAAAGATTGTGTCTCGAATCTCCGACCATGGATGTATTCGAGTCTTGTGGAGAAAACTGCGCAAACCTCTGCAGAGTGTATAAACTAATCATGGTTAGCCGTGTCCCCGGTTATGGACATCTTGAGTATCTAGTTCTTGGATTATCATGTGGATCTCATCACTCTTATTATGATTTGATTGGGTTTAATGATGATGCTTAATTGGGATTGAGTTGGAGGAACCTTCTCAATGTTTAAAAACTGCCATGATAGTTAAATAAAATTTATTCCTTTGTTGTAGGAAAAAATTGGCTTTTTGCAAAACATGTTAACTTTACAGCCTCCACCAGCCATATTTGCATGTAGTGATAGCATTATTTCCGTTTCATTAATCTCTTGTGTTACATTACCAGCATATTCCATGTGCTGACCCGTTTTTGGACGACGAGTAAGGAGCCTTAGGTCGTGGTCTTTCACTCAGTGATGCCGTTGGAGTTTGATGGACTCGCTTTATCTTCCAAGCCTTCCGCTGTTATTGTTTTAGATGGACTTAAGCCATATTTATTGTAATAAGTTCTCTTTTGAGACATTCGATGTAATAAGTGTGTGATTGCTACTCTGTTATAAATCCTTCAAGTACTGTGCGTGTCAGCATTACCGGTCCAGGGATGACACTGATGCACAGAGGTCAAACTGTTTGAGGTCTGGTCGCTACAGTATGGCAGTTGATTTATCAGCCATTTGCAAAGATATTTCAGTAGGTGTGAGTTTATTCAAGTCAAGTATTTTATATAAAGAGAAAGGCATAACACTAACACTAGCTCCTAAGTCACACAAAGCAGTTTTCACATAATTCTTTCTCATAGAGCAAGGTATAGTTGGTATTCCCAGATCTCCAAGCTTTTTAGGTACTCTATCCTTGAAAGTATAATTAGCAAGCATATTGGAGATTTCAGCTTCTGATATTTTTCTCTTATTTGTGATGATGTCTTTCATATACTTTGCGTAAGGAGGCATTTTCAAGATATCAGTCAAGCGAGTACGCAAAAAGACTGGCCTCAGCATTTCAGCAAAGCATTCAAATTCTTCATCATCTTTCTTTTTAGTTGACTTGGGTGGAAAAGGCATAGGTTTTGAACCCACGGTTCTCTTTCTTTACCGTGTTTCCTAGCCACAAAGTCTCTTTTATCATATCTTTTATTTTTAGGTTGTGGGTTATCAAGATCAACAGGTGGTTCTATCTCAACATCATCATCTGGTTCTTTATCATTGGTTGGTTGAGAGTCTTCATGAACCTCACCATTATCTTTTTCATTATCACTAGGTGAGTGTTCATTACCAGATTGAGTTTCAGCATCTGAGATAGAAGTTTCATTTTCATTATCAGGAGGTTTTTCTATTTCAGGTTCACTAGAAGTATGCAAAGTCCTATCATTTTTCTTCTTCTTTTTCTTTTCAGAAGGACTAGGTGCACTAGTGTTAGCTCTTTGTGAATCTTGTTCAATTCTTTTTGGGTATTCCTCAAGATAAAGTGGTTCCTGAGTCATTTTACCTCCTGTAGTTGCAACTCTAACATCAATGTCATGCATATTATGATTCATTTCATCAAGTAATTCTCTTTGTGATTTAGCAACTTGTTCTAATTGAGTTTGAACCATAGAAGCACGTGTTCCAACACCTCTAACATCATTTGATATTCTAAATAACAAGTCACTCAAGTGAGCAATCATATCAGAATTATATTTCAATTGTTTCATAACATTTGCATTGAAGTGATCTTGTTTTCTAATGTAGTTTTCAAACTCATAAAAGCATTGACTAGGATGCATATTGTGAGTATTGTCATTTTCATTGAACTTCATAAGAGAATTTACCTCTACCACCTTAGGTAGTGGTGGTGTATTAAGCCCATGTATTTCTTCAATAGGTGGTAAATTTGTAACATCCTCAGCTTTAATACCTTTTTCTTTCATAGATTTCTTTGCCTCTTGCATATCTTCAGGACTGAGAAATAATATCCCCTCTTCTTCGGAGTGGGTTTAGGCGGTGGTTCAGGGATAGTCCGGTCATCATAGTTTTTCAATATATTATTCAATAATTCTACAACTTGTCCAACAGTTTGTTCCCTGAAAACACAACCAGCACAACTATCTAGGAAGTCCCTAGAAGCATCGGTTAGTCCATTATAGAAGATATCAAGTATTTTAATTTTCTTAAGAGGATGATTAGGCAAAGCATTAAGTAATTTTCAAAGACTTCCCCAAGCTTGTGGGAGACTCTCTTCTTTAATTTGCACAAAGTTAAATATTTCCTGTAAGACAACTTGTTTCATATGAGCAGGAAAATATTTTTGAGAGAAGTAATAAACCATATCCTAGGGACTATGCACACAACCAGGAGCATGAGTATTGACCAAGCTTTAGCATCACCCTTTAATGTGAAAGGAAATAATTTGAGAATAAAGTAGTAAAGAGTTTTCTCATCATGAGTAAAATGGGTGGCTCTATCATTCAACTTAGTAAGATGTGTCACAACAGTTTCAGTTTCATAACCATGGGAAGGGTCAGATTCAACCAGAGTAATTAACTCTGGGTCGACAGAGAATTCATAATCCTTATCAGCAACAAAAATAGGTGAAGTAGCAAACATAGGATCACATTTCATTCTAGCATTCAGAGATTTTTCTTTATAATTTTGTAGTAATTTCTCTAGATCATCTCTATCATTGCAAGCAAGAATATCTCTAGTTGTTTCTTCACTCATAACATAACCTTCCGGTACCTTAGGCAATTCATATCTAGGAAGGCTAGTTCTAGCAGGTGTTTTAGGATATTTAATTAGTTTCAATCTCATCATCAGATTCAACAACATCATGTTGTATAGCTCTAGCAATTTGTTTATCGAGAAATTGACCAAGTGGCACATCATCATTAGCAAGCAAGGTACTAGCATCATCATAAGCATCATTCATAGTAGAAGTAGCATCATCAATAACCTGCAACATATCAGAATTAATAGCATGTGGTGGTGTCGCAAGTTTACTCATAACAGAAGGTGAATCTAAAGCAGAACTGGATGGCAGGTTCTTACCTCCCCTCGTACTTGAGGGAAATATCTTCGGTTTAGGATCCTTCAGATTCTTCATAGTGATAATATGATAATAATCCCAAGTGACTCCACAAATATAGCTATGCTCCCCTGCAACAGCGCCAGAAAAAGGTCTTGATAACCCACAAGTATAGGGGATCGCAACAGTTTTCGAGGGTAAAGTATTTAACCCAAATTTATAGATTCGACACAAGGGGAGCCAAAGAATATTTGAAGGTATTACCATCTGAGTTGTCAATTCAACCACACCTGGAGATTAATTATCTGCATCAAAGTGATCAATAGCAAACGTGTTTGATAGTTCTGATAGTAGTGACAGCAACAACGGTAACAGTAACAGTGATAGTAGTAATTTGTAGCAAGTGTAACAGTGATGATAGCAGTAGTTACACAGCAAAAACAATACAAGATAAATTCGTAGGCATTGGATCGGTAGCTTGTTATATAATATTCATCATGAGACAGTTATAACCTAGGGTGATACGGCACTAGCTCCAGTTCATCGATATAATGTAGGCATGCATTCCATAAATAGTCATACGTGATTTATTAAAAGAACTTGCATGACATCTTTTGTCCTACCCTCCCATGGCAGCGGGGTCCATATTGGAAACTAAGGGATATTAAGGCCTCCTTTTAATAGAGAACCGGAACAAAGCATTAACTCATAGTGAATACATGAACTCCTCAAACTACGGTCATCACCGAGAATGGGCCCGGTTGTTGTCACTCCGGGGTCGTCGGATCATAACACGTAGTAGGTGACTATAACTTGCAAGATCGGATCTAAAACATGGATATAATTATGGATTCATAAACGGTTCAGATCTGAGTTCATGGCACCCGAGCCCAAAGTGACAAGCATTAAGCATAGGAAAGCCATAGCAACATCAATCTAAGAACATAGTGGACACTAGGGATCATGTCTTAACAAAACTAACTCGATTACATGATGAATCTCATCCAACTCCTCACCGACCAGTGAGCCTACGAAGGAATTACTCACTCCTGGCGGGGAGCATCATGGAATTGGCGATGGAGATTGTTTGGTGATGACGAAGAACGAAGATCCCCCTCTCCGGACCCCCAAACAGACTCCAGATCTGCTCTCCCGGGGAAGAATAGGGCTTGGCGGCGGCTCCGTCTTGTGGATCGTGATAATTCTTTATCCTTGATTTTTTTTCTAGAAATATGTGATTTTATAGTATTAGGGAGGTCGTCAGCGGGCCCACTAGGTGGGTACAACCCACCTGGGCATGCCAGGAGAGGGGGGTGCGCCCTGGTGGGTTGTGCCCACCTAGGGGCCCCTCTCTGGTGGGTCTTGGCTCCAATAATTCTCTTTTATTCCATAAAAAATCCTCACAAAGTTTCGTTCCATTCCGAGAACTTTTATTTCTGCACAAAAACAACACCATGGTAGTTCTGCTGAAAACAACATCAGTCTGGGGTTAGTTTCATTCAAATCATGCAAATTAGAGTCCAACTACGACCCGTACGAGGGGGCGTTTAGTGACGATTTTGAATATGAGGTAAGCCTATCCCTTGTTCATTTAGTTCCTTTGACATGGTGTATATGAATCTATAATGTATTAATGCAATTCATTCATTTGTGCAGTATGATTCTGAAGATGATGTGTACAAGGGCAACGTCGTGTCCTTCACATCCAAGGAGGTGGAGAAGATCAAGGCGAAGGGAGTTGCTTCCTTCTACAACCGCAAGTTCAAGAAGTGGCACTGCCCCTACTGCACCACCAAGCCAAAGCCCAAGGATGGCCGCTTTGATCACCTTCTGTCTCATGCAGAGGATGTAGCGATCCACGGGGAGGACTACATGATCAAAGGGCAGCATGTTGCGCTCGTGAAGGCCCTGACTTCAGCGTGAAGTGATGTGATGATGTGATGCTGCGATGGTGTGATGCTGTGAACTGAATCTTAATCTTTTGGGTACTTAGGGTCCGGTTACTTATGGTAAACTTAATGTGGTTGTTTATGGTGTGAATTTAACCTATATTTGTCTGTCCTTATATTTGCATGTGGTGTATGGTTAGTTCTATTGAGATGCTGTGAACTATGAGTTTAGGTGTTGCAATGATCAAACATGTTGTTTCAGTGTTGCTTCACTGATCAGACATGTTGTTTCAGTGTTGCTTCACTGATCACTTCAGTGTTGCTTCACCAATCACACATGTTGTTTCAGTGTTGCTTCACTGATCACACATGTTGTCGGTCTCATGTTTATTAATAAAATCAAATGCATGCTTTTTCCCACCAGCAAATTATCTATGCATGTTTGTGTAAATTCAAGAAAATGCAAAAAAAACATTGGCAAACTATCTATGTTTGTGTAGGAGATCATGTGTGCAAAATTTGAGGTGATTTAGAGGAGGTCAAAGAAATTTGAATTTGAGAAATGTGCTCCAAATGAGCTCCCACGCTAGGGTAAACAACCCATTTGTAATCAAGTTTTTTTCAGCCTACTCTAAACGAGCCAAATGTTTTTTATTAACACCTATTCAATCTATATAGTGTAGATTCGAAGTCTCACTTTTTTTAATTAATCTTCATATTTTTTACATTTTCTTTTGAAAAATATGCTTTAATATAAAAACTATTAAAAACACGTTTAAAATATGAAAATGGAAAACTAAGTTCAAATCCTTCTTATTCACTTTGAAATAAAGCTTTGGTGGTTTTTTAAATTTTTTTTTGAATTTTTCAAAAACAGAAGGTAACCCTACCTCATCTCCTTGAACTCTGTGAAATCTTGTATGTGATAGCTCAGATGTGTGAAGGTTTTCTCATGAAAATGACCATAGACCAAGTTTATCATTTTTGGTTGGCAACATGTCACATAAGACAACATTGTGCGCATGTTTCATATTTTTTTGATTTTTTTAAATTAATGGTGCTCATTTGACCTCAATCGTGCCAGCTAGAGTTTTCCATGAAAATGACCATAGACCAAGTTTAGTATTTTTCCTCGTTAGTGTGTCTTATAAAACGACAAACGGCGAAGTTCATATTTTTCGTTTTTTTTAAATTAGTTATGCTCAGTCAAAGCTTTCGTAACCCCGTTGACCAGCTCAAAACCCCTCTATACCCCGCAGGGTTTCGCCTAACCCTAGCTCCGAACGTCAGATGTCCGATCATACCCTGGCGCCAAGCGACAACCCTCAGATGTGGTCTTCTAGAAGGAATTCAGTGGGCAGGCTGCGTGCAGGCTCCGGGCCATTGGATCACAAGGATGGCTCCGCATCGTTGGATCGTGGGGCGATCCGCGATCCTGTTGGTTGTGCTCGGCTGCTCGCCCACCACTAACTCCGCGAAAAAAATGTTGTTATTGGACCCAAAAGGAAACCAATCTATGGTTGGGCCGTCGAATTGCGTCCTTTTTTTGTGAACGTCCTGGCTCTGTTCTTTGTGAACGTGTTGGCTCTGTTTTTTTTGCATCATTTGAAATTACACAAAATTGACATTGCGTAGAAAATTTAGTTCTTTTTGTTCTATACAAATGCAAAATGACCAAATTTATAAGGGCTAAATTTATTTTTATCATGCAAAATGGCCACAAACTATAAAAAATGGGTAATTTTGCATTTCTATAATGGCCACAAGCCCTCTATCTTTTTTTATCATGCAAAATGACCAAATTTTTAAGGGCCAAATTTATTTTTATCATGCAAAATGGCCACAAGCCCTTCAAAAATTGTCTCCTTTTGTTCATAATATATATATATATATATATATATATATATATATATATATATATATATATATGACCACGGATTCCCACGCGTGCAATTAGCTTCATTTTCTTCTTCTTTTCAAACCACCGTTTCCCATGCGTGTACACTCCCGATGTTGCGGTGGGTTTGACAAATAGGATACTAACTTCACATTTGACCCCGTTATTGCCACGGCCAAATAACACATGGCACTACGGCTATTTAAGCCACACTCTTCCTCTGCCATCTCCCACCCTCTGCCTCTGCCATCCCTCATCCATCTGCCCTTCTTGCTCTTCGACCCCTTCTCCTTCTTCTGCAGATCCCTCAGCCATGCAGTACACCGGACAAACCTACCGCTTCCCACCCACCATGCCGGAGAGGGTCTACCCTACCAGCGTGTACGTTGGTCGCACACTACGTGTGTGGGCGATATCAGGGCTGAGGACCGCAAGGAACTTCACCGAGTTCTTCCTCGCGTCCGGCTACCACCACCTCCTGAGGGGATCTCCAACGATGTTCCGCGTCGAGGAGGTCATCCAAAACCGGGTGGTGGTTGCTCTCCTTGCCCACTTCACCAACACATTCGACGCCTTCTACCTCCTCGGCCGGGTGTTTTGGTGTGGCTCCAAGTTCATCGCTTTCACCACCCACAACAGGTTCACGGAGTACACCAACATCTTCCCCACCGTGACGCGCATGCACACTCTTTGGTACCTGTAACATCCCCAACATCACCCTACAGTGATCTCCTCTTAATCATGACAAATCATCATCATTGCAATGCTTGATCACACTGGTGAAACATCTTATTTCAAAATCCTTATCTGATTTCAAATTCAAATGCAAGTGGAATTTGAAGTTGCTCAAATATTGCTGCAAAAATGTTCATCATTTGTAAAAAAATTCCATAACAAATGATTGTTAAGGAAAACAACATCACCATGTACTACAAAATGGTCCTAAGCATTTTAAACAGTGCCAAAATAGCACTACTAATGCCTTTTCCATTATTGAAAGTCCCAAATGGAATCAAAACTTGTCCATACTTTTTATGGCAGAGAACATTATTCCCTAGTAATTGTTTTGGCCAGGCACACAATTTTGCAAAGTCATTTGGTGGCTAGTTTAATTGCAAAAGCCTGCTGCTAAAAAAGGAAAAGGGAGAGAAGAGAAGCCCCAACCTCCCCTCTCACTGGGCCTCGGCCCAGCTGGACCGCCAGGACAACCCACCATCTCCGGTCCCTCCCCTCTTCTCCTGTTCGTGCGACCGAGTCGCTACAGGGGCTTGGTCGCCGCCACACCCTCTCACCGCTAGAGCCGGGAGGGGATAAGGGCGCCACACCCCGATCCCTCGATCCCATCCCCCCACTCGCTCACCACTTCCCTCTCTCTCTCCGCCTCTTGCCTAGGCGCTCGTTCCCCTTCTCCAGATCCGTCGACGAGCGCGGCCGTCGCCGCCCAGCTCACTTTGTCGTGGCCACCGGCCACCTCTCGCCTCGCCATTGCTTCCACGAAGACCGTCGTCGTCCGCTGCGTCCACTACGGAGACGAAAATGAGCAGGAACCCCCCCCCCCCCATCGTCGAGCCAGCCCTCTTCTTCCACCTCCGGGCAACGAAGGTCGCCGCCGTCGTTCCGCTGCATCGAGCCTCCCCCGAGACCGCTAGTCTACTCTTCCACCCCACTGTGAGCACCCGCGTCGATTCCCCGCTCCCGCGCTCTCGTTCCTCGTCGCTAGACACCGCGCCCGAGTTCTGAGCGAGCTCACAGTCGCATGCCCAAGCCGCGCCCTGCTGGTGCTCCCCCTGCTGCCGTGCTGCTCCTACGCCACTGCTGTCGCTCTAGTCGTTTCCAGCTGTCGGTAACCGCTCGCCGTTGTCGCCTGCAAGGCTGCTGCGGTGCTCGGCCGCCCGCCCGCACCCAGCGCCATGCGGTCGCGACCCGCTCGGCTCCTCCCGCCTTGGGTTGCCATTAGCTCCCGGCTTCGGCCACGTTCCCCCCTGGACGGCGCCCTGCCGCGCCCGACGGCCTCGCACCGCGCCCCAGGCCGCGTCCCTCGCGTCGTGGCCGTTCCCTTGGCCACCTCCGCGCCTCACCGGCTATGCAGGCCCCGCTCCGCCTCTGACCTCGTCGCTCCCAAGCGTCCCAACCTCCGGCCGCTGGCTACGACCCCCCCCCCTCGCCTTTACTCTGCACCCGCCGATTGCTGCACCCGGCGCAGCGCCGAGCCCCCTGGTGTCGTGCGTGCCTGGGTCTGGCCTCCACGGGCACCCGCCCGATAGCCAGTGCCCGCTATGGCATGTGGGCCTTTGATAGGCGGGGCCCAACCCCTGTAAAAAAAGAGTTTTAAAATGATAATAGTGATATAAATATTAATTAATTTAATTAATTAGATTAATCTTGTTTAATTAGGCTAATTAGCAAGTTTAACTAATTAAAACTGTTAGTTAGACAGATTAGTCAATGACAGGGGGCCCCACCCCGTGTTGACCAGTCAAACGTTGACTGGTCAACTCGGAGCCCCTGGACCCGCATGTCATCCCCTGGTACACTTCTGTGTACGCGGAGCTGGGCGCACCTAGCAATTAATCTTTGTTTTTGAATTAATATTAATTTTAGAATATTGTTTAAAACTTTGAAAATTAATAGAAATTAAACCGTATCCCCGATGAAAATGTTTTCTATATGAAAGTTGCTCAGAAAAATACAAAGAATCTGAATACGCGGTCCGTTCATCTATCACATGCCCTAGAATGCTGAACATGGAACTTTCCCCCTCTTTTCCTTTGTCCGGAATCCACCTAACGTCGGGAATTCATCCTCGGATGTTTATCCCCTTCGTCTGCAACGTGTAGTACCACGTTAGAGCACGCCTAGCACTACATTTTGTCCTTTCATGCTTAGCGTTGCACCTGTCTGCTTATATTTACTATTTCTTCCCCCTCTTCTCTCCAATAGACCCCGAGACCGATTGTGATCGGCTACGTCGGCGACGACCCCTCCTTGCGAGAGCAACCAGGCAAGCCCCCCTTTGATCATCCCGATATCGCCCTTTCCATTCTCTCATGCTTGCATTAGATTTTGCTAATGTTATTATTTGCTCCTATTCTGATGCATAGCCTACTTTTGTAACCTGCTCATTGTACCTTACCTGTTTATCCTAAACTGCTTAGTATAGGTTGGTTAGTGTTACATCAGTGACCCCCACCTTGTCCCTGTTGCCCCTGCTTCATCATCGAAGACCCGATCAACGGGATCGAAGACCAGGCCCCGACACAGCACATCACTTTCCCCTTAGTTGCTCGACACTACTGGGTTACTATCGAGTGCCGAGGGTGAGACCTCTTCAACACTTCTGTTGTTAACTTGTAGTGTAGCTATTCGGTCGTGGTCATCGAGGGTGATTTCCTCCTTAACCAGTTCCGATACGACTCTGTCGTGCAACCCCTCAAGTGTGAACCTCGGGGGTGATTCCTCTTACGTTCACCTTGATGATTATATCTAGTGGAATTCATCGGGGGTGATTCCTCGGGTTTTCCCCTGGATGTTTGGACACACGAATACTTGGACTTTACCTCTGTTACTTGGAAAGACGGGTCGACTCCGAGGGGTACCCGCGTGAGCTTAATTGCGAGTGGTGTGGAGTCGGGTTGACCTGGAGGGTGCCCGCGAGATAATTACGAGGCGTGGCCGGGCATTCCTAGCGCTTGCCGCAAGTCCTCGAGACGGGGCAACGGGGTCACATCTTTCGCGAGTCTCTACTTGTTACCGCGCGTTCCTAATCCACTACGATTTGGATATTTGATCCGAGGGGCCTCTGCCCTGATAGCACTAACCATCACGTGGCCATAGTATGGGCGTTCTGCGTCGTATACATCAGCCGAAGCTTAATAGACGTCAGCGACTGAGCGGCGCGCGCCAGGTTGGACTAGTAAGCTCCTGCCTTTTTAGGAAGGTAGCCATGTCTGCTCACCGGCCGCCCTCGCAACGTGTAGGAGTTCCCGGGGAGATGTCCCATGACCCCTGGGGGCATAGGTTTAGTCCGGCGTGCTGGCCTCTCTATTAATCCTAGGTCGGGTTGCGGCGTATTGTTTGGTAGAGGTCGGGCATGACCCAGGAAAGTGTGTCCAGCCGGAGTTAATCGAGCGTGGTGGGTAAGTTGGTGTTGGAAATATGCCCTAGAGGCAATAATAAAAGCATTATTATTATATTTCCTTGTTCATGATAATTGTCTTTATTCATGCTATAATTGTGTTATCCGGAAATCGTAATACATGTGTGAATAACAGACAACAACATGTCCCTAGTAAGCCTCTAGTTGACTAGCTCGTTGATCGATAGATAGTCATGGTTTCCTGACTATGGACATTGGATGTCATTGATAACGAGATCACATCATTAGGAGAATGATGTGATGGACAAGACCCAATCCTAAACATAGCATAAGATCGCATAGTTCGTTTGCTAGAGTTTTCCAATGTCAAGTATCCTTTCCTTAGACCATGAGATCGTGTAACTCCCGGATACTGTAGGAGTGCTTTGGGTGTGCCAAACGTCACAACGTAACTGGGTGACTATAAAGGTATACTACGGGTATCTCTGAAAGTGTCTATTGGGTTGACACGGATCGAGACTGGGATTTGTCACTCCGCTTGACGGAGAGGTATCACCGGGCCCACTCAGTAATGCATCATCATAATGATCTCAATGTGATCAAAGTGTTTGATCACGGGATCATGCATTACGGTACGAGTAAAGTGACTTGCCGGTAACGAGATTGAACGAGGTATTGGGATACCGACGATCGAATCTCGGGCAAGTAAAATACCGATTGACAAAGGGAATCGTATATGGGATTAATTGAATCCTCGACATCGTGGTTCATCCGATGAGATCATCGTGGAGCGTGTGGGAGCCAACATGGGTATCCAGATCCCGCTGTTGGTTATTGCCCGAGATCCGTATCGGTCATGTCTGCATGTCTCCCGAACCCGTAGGGTCTACACACTTAAGGTTCGGTGATGCTAGGGTTATTAGGAAGACTTGTATGTGATTACCGAATGTTGTTCGGAGTCCCGGATGAGATCCCGGATGTCACGAGGAGTTCCGGAATGGTCCGGAGGTAAAGATTTATATATGGGAAGTTGTCATACGGACACTTCGGGGGCATATCGGTATTGTACCGGGGCCACCGGAGGGGTTTCCAGGGGTCCACCGGGAGGGGCCACCTCTCCCGGAGGGGCTTATGGGCTGTATGAGGAAGGGAACCATCCCAAAGTGGGCTGGTGCGCCTTCCCCCCAAGGGCCCATGCGCCTAGGGTTGGGGGGCAAGCCTCCTCCCCTAGGCCGCCGCCCCCCCCCCCCTCTAGATCTCATCTAGAGGGGCCGGCCCCCCTTGCCCCTTCCCCTATAAATAGTGGGGGTGAGGGGAGGGCAGCGAGACGATCCAAGGCGCAGCCCCTCCCCTCCCCAACACCTCTCCTCCTCCGTCACGTGCTTAGCGAAGCTCTGCCGGAGTACTCCTTCTCCACCACCACCACGCTGTCGTGCTGTTGTTGGAGACTTCTTCCCCAACCTCTCCTTTGCCTTGCTGGATCAAGAAGAAGGAGACGTTACGCTGACCGTACGTGTGTTGAACGTGGAGGTGCCGTCCTTTTGGTGCTAGGATCTCCGGTGATTTGGATCACGTCGTGTACGACTACCTCATCCCCGTTCGTTGAACGCTTCCGCTCGCGATCTACAAAGTGGTATGTAGATGCAATCTCTCTCCCATGACTCGTTGCTTAGATGAACTCATAGATGGATCTTGGTGAAACCGTAGGAAAAATTTTAATTTTCTGCAACGTTCCCCAACAGTTGGTGCACCCCTGCAGGGAAGAAAACATCTATCGATAGCCTATCCTACGGTAACGGACACTTGGAGTTGTATCCCGATCGATACAACTAGAACTGGATACTTGAGATGAGACATGGATATGAGGTGATAACTGGATAGTATGGCTTTGGGATTGCTTTCTCACAGGGAGTCGAGAAAGGATCTCTAGCCGAGGTTGATAACACTACTACTGCTTTACTTTATGCAACTCTTGTCTCTTCTGATGCTGCCAGATGCTTGAAGATGCTGAAGATGCTAGTCTTCGGTAGGACTAGGCCTTCTCCCTATTCTGGCATTTCTGCAGCCCAGTCCACCTATACAACCTTTATTTGATAATGTTGCATATGTAGTGTAGATCCTTGCTTGCGAGTACTTTGGATGAGTACTCACGGTTGCTTTGCTCCCCCTTTTCCCCCTTTCTTCTTCTTTCCGGTTGATGCAACCAGATGTCGGAGCCCAAGAGCCAGATGCCACCGTTGATGCCTACTACTATGTGAAGACTGCCGACGACCAGGAGTAGTTAGGAGGCTCCCAGGCAGGAGGCCTTGCCTTTTCGATCGTTGTTGCTTTTGTGCTAGCCTTCTTAAGGAAAACTTGTTTAACTCATGTCTGTACTCAGATATTGTTGCTTCCGCTGACTCTTGTGTATTCGAGCTTATGTATTCGAGCCCTCGAGGCCCCTGGCTTGTAATATAAAGCTTGTATTATTTTAATTTATGTCTAGAGTTGTGTTGTGATATCTTCCCGTGAGTCCTTGATCTTGATCGTACACATTTGCATGTATGATTAATGTACGATTGAATCGAGGGCGTCACAAGTTGGTATCAGAGCCGACTACCTGTAGGTAGCCCCCTTTCCAACTCCTTGGCCGAAGTTGAGTCTAGAAATCAAAAACTGTTTTACTAACTTGGTTGTGTGGCTTCCAGGCCCACATCGCCAATTGGGTGGTATTAGGATCTTTTATTCCTCGTCTATACTCTGGGACTCTGATCTCTCTTCTATGCGGGTTAACCGTTTTACTAAACTCTGGCATTAGATTCTCGTACCCACTTCCTCCCGGAGAGCCCCGACATTATCGATGATTGCTTGCTTCGTCAGAAGATTCTGCGGATACTCCTCGATGTTTCTCGAGACCCTGTACTAACTGCCTTGCAGTTCCTGACCACCGATAATCCCCCCTGAATAACATCCTTGCCGCTTGTACCTTCATCCCTAGTTGCTCCTTTTATTACAAGATACCACTAGTACTCTCCGTTGTTCCGAGAATCCTTTGTGCCTTCTCCTTTGCAGCTTCTTTTCGAACTGCGGATAATTCACTTAACCGAGGTTCGTTCATCCCCAGTTGTTCATTTGCTTTTCGAAATACCTAAAAAGGCTATCTGATCTTTCAAATTCCTCGGCAGCCTGTTGCTCTTGATTCTCCTTGCCTGCTTGCATTAGGATTAATTCCATATGTCTAGCAATATTCTTTAGAATTCTTTGTGATTGTCATTCTGTTCCTATGGAAACAGTGTGTGTGCGATTACTCACAATCATCAATTAATCTTTCGAAATTTTCTTTCCGGCTCAGACATCCTTCCAGATATGAGCTAGTTCTTGCCCAATCCAGATTTGATCGAGTACACCTCTAAGTCTATTCAACTTACTCATCTTTTGATCAGAGCCTCTGTTTCTGATTCTTCGTCTTGAAATCATAATTTCCTTTGTACCCAAGCATCGAATCATTCAGACGTTCCTATAAGCTGATGCCTTTGCATCCCCTTCTTCATCTGATTGATTACCGATACTCACATCAACTCTGTCATGAATCGCCGGATCCATTGCTGGGTTGTTATCCAACAATGTCCTTCACATCCAAAGTCTTGTGAGTTTCCCCTGATACATAATACCTTTGGTAAATTGTATCATCTGCTTTGACTCCGATACTCTGCTTTTGAACTCGTATCTTTTGCTTGTTTGATGGTTGTATAGATTCGTAAAAATGCCCCGATGGGTTGAACTTATGCCTTCCATAATCCGAGTGAACCCGAGAGTTCTCACGAGTCTTACTCTTCTGGTACTTCACCAGATAAATCCTCTGCACTACAATTTCTTCGAAAAACGAGGAGTGAATGAAAGGTTATGCATTGAAGAAGTGGGAGTCGACCTTGAACCCTTGTGTTCATGCCCATGGACCCGATGTAGAACTTATCATGGAAGCTGCTCGTAAAAATGATTACCCCTTGTTATAAGTTCATCTTGTATCGGTGGTTCGATCATTCATAACCGTGGTTCCGACCATTGTTTCTCCTTAAAATCCATTTCCCGGACAAGTTAAAATACTTGTCTTCTGCAGATCATTTCATCTGTCTAACCTCTATTTTGATCTACCTCAAGTATTGCCCCTTGTTATCTCGAGTATAATGTGTCATTGCACTACCACTTGTGAATTCTCATTGGAATGATACTCCATCACATCATTCCTAGCTTGATCGATTATATCATTATCATGCTAAATTTTAACTGTGCTACCAGGTCCTTTCCGGAGCACAATTTTCGACGACGAGCTAAGCTTATGTCGATATTCCTCTTCATACCATTTTTCCATGAACAACAAGCTTTCTTTCGAGTTTGTATTGTACGAGTGGTTTCAATAACCTTCCGCTCCATCATTCATTTGACTTGATGTCATCGCCGATCTATTACATCTTAATGAAATCTCTCGACTAATGTGTCGTGATCATCATCAACAATGCTTTGCCTTCTTCAAAGTTGTGAATCGAATTCATGATGGGAAATATCATCATTTCCCATCGATGATTTCTTATCATCGACAACATTATTGCCTTCCTTTCATCACAAACTTGTCCGTGTTATGTATGCACCTTACTATCCAGCTTGTACTATGTACTAACTTGAAGTATTACTGTCTTTTGATGCCAAGGATATTGTGAGGATTGCTCCATCTCTTAAGAATTCCTGGTATAGTGATACTTCTCGTCATCTCCATTCATTTCTTGGTCCCCGTGTTGTTTCTAACCGGAATACCGGCAATTGAACTATGAAGTGTGAATTCAAAACTTCTAGCAACTCTATTGCTACGAAGTGAATGGTCGATATTCTCATTCTAAGTCTTTTGGTTATTGAATCACCATTCCAACCTTGATCATGCTACTTGGGCCATATTTCCAGGTGCATATTCGTTCAATATTTAATTAAGGATGTTCTCCTAGAACATACTTCAGTATATACTTTGGCATGTTTTATGCTATCACCTTGATCAGTTATTTGTGAAAATCCATGTTTATGTAAATCTCAACGAATTCTTGCTGAGCCCGTTGGCAACATCCTCATCTCTTGCTTGTTGAAATTGTATGACTTATCTTATAAGTAATTCCTGATGTATCCTTTGTGTATCCAAAGTCCAACCTTTGCTTGAAGGTCAAGTCCGTGCTATCTCGAAGCATGTCTGTGGTACTCCGATTTTTCAATAAAAACTTTTGAAGCACAGTGCTAATTTTTTTCTTATCATTTATCCAAACATCGTTGTATGGTTAAACCTCATATATCCCTTGCCCCTTTGTCTAAATGGTTTAATCCTGGGAGCCCTATCATGCTCTGCCTTTCCTTGGGAAAGTTATACTCTAATACTTGGGTATAAACACATTTCCTTTCCATTGGTCTGATTATCATAAAAATGACATTTTCCTTTCCATTGTTTTGTTTCACCTTTCTTGTAATCTAACTTGTCTGAGCAGAGATAAATCCCTGCTTAAGTAAGCACCTCGATGTACAACTCTGTCAGTAAGACCTTGTTATTAATGTTGTTGGCATTCCGGTAACCACCAAAGGACGAGAACTTTGCCTATTGGTCCGCCTTGTTTCAATGAGCAGGAAAATGGTTCTCTTCGTCCCTCGCCCTTGGTACCACCGTTGTTGCCAACAGGACTGTCAGTCTATGCTCTGACATGCCTTGCTATCATGATCATGCAAGATGTCACCACTCCTACTCTTAACCCACATGGTGGGCCCATAACCCATAGTTCCACAGGATCGAAACCTGACTCTCCTGTATACCCTTGTTGCTAGAGTTATTCCTCGAGCTTGAGTTCGTAAGTAATTCATGAGCCCCCTTATGAGGGATCATCAATTCTTATATCAGATGCAATACTTATTCCGTTGCTCTGAACCCCTTCACACTCTATTCAGAAATCGAATGGTTGCTTACCCGTTTGAAACTTTCGTACCATCTTATAAGGTTCGTGATGTGTTTCATGTAATTAACTCGAGAGATACATTTGTCACACTCCCTGAATTGTCCATCAGATAATTAACCCTATAAGGGTCAGTTCTCCCGAAGTTACTCTTTTCTTCCCCACTTAAATCTCGGGACGAGATTTCTTGTAGTGGAGGAGATTTGTAACATCCCCAGCATCACCCTACAGTGATCTCCTCTTAATCATGACAAGTCATCGTCATTGCAATGCTTGATCACAGTGGTGAAACATCTTATTTCAAAATCCTTATCTGAATTCAAATTCAAATGCAAGTGGAATTTGAATTTGCTCAAATATTGCTGCAAAAATGTTCGTCATTTGTAAAAAAAATCCATAACAAATGATTGTTAAGGAAAACAACATCATCGTATACTACAAAATGGTCCTAAGCATTTTAAACAGTGCCAAAATAGCACTACTAATGCCTTTTCCATTATTGAAAGTCCCAAATGGAATCAAAACTTGTCCATACTTTTATGGCAGAGAACATTATTCCCTAGTAATTGTTTTGGCCAGGCGCACAGTTTTGCAAAGTCATTTGGTGGCTAGTTTAATTGCAAAAGCCTGCTGCTAAAAAAAGGAAAAGGGAGAGAAGAGAAGCTCTAACCTCCCCTCTCACTGGGCCTCGGCCCAACTGGACCGCCAGGACAGCCCACCATCTCCGGTCCCTCCCCTCTTCCCCTGTTCGTGCGACCGAGTCGCTACATGGGCTTGGTCGCCGCCGCACCCTCTCACCGGCAGCGCCGGGAGGGGATAAGGGCGCCACACCCCGATCCCTCGATCCCATCCCCCCACTCGCTCACCACTTCCCTCTCTCTCTCCGCCTCTCGCCCAGGCGCTCGTTCCCCTTCTCCAGATCCGTCGACGAGCGCGGCCGTCGCCGCCCGACTCACTCTGCAGTGGCCACCGGCCACCTCTCACCTCGCCATTGCGTCCACAAAGACCGTCGTCGTCCGCTGCGTCCACTATGGAGATGAAAACAAGCAGGAATCCCCCCTCCATCGTCGAGCCGGCCCTCTTCTTCCACCTCCGGGCACCGAAGGTCGCCGCCGTTGTTCCACTGCATCGAGCCTTCCCCGAGCCCGCTAGTCTACTCTTCCACCCCACTGTGAGCACCCGCACCGATTCCCCGCTCCCGCGCTCTCATTCCTTGTCGCTAGACACCGCGCCCGAGCTCCAAGCGAGCTCGCAGTTGTGTTCCCGGGCCGCGCCCTGCTGCTACTCCCCCTGCTGCCGTGCTGCTCCTACGCCACTGCTGTCGCTCCAGTCGTTTCTGGCTGTTGGTAACCGCTCGCCGTTTTCGCCTGCAAGGCTGCTGCCGTGCTCAGCCGCCCGCCCGCGCCTAGCGCCACGCGACCGCGGCCCGCTCGGCTCCTCCCGCCTTGGGTTGCCATTATCTCCCGGCTTCGGCCACGTTCCCCCCTGGCCGGCGCCCCGCCGCGCCAGACGGCCTCGCACCGCACCCCAGGTCACGTCCGTCGCGCCGTGGCCGTGCCCTTGGCCACCTCCGCGCCTCGCCGCTACGTAGGCCTCGCTCCGCCTCTGACCTCGTCGCTCCCCGGCCTCCCGACCTCCGGCCACTGGCTGCGACCCCCCCCCCCCCCTTCACTCTGCGCCCGCCGGTGGCCGCACCCGGCCGCAGCGCCGAGCCCCTCTGGCCTCCACGGGCACCCGCCCGATAGCTAGTGCTCGCTATGGCCTGTGGGCCTTTGACAGGCGGGGCCCAGCCCCTGTAAAAAAAGAGTTTTAAAATGATAATAGTGATATAAATATTAATTAATTTAATTAATTAGATTAATCTTGTTTAATTAGGCTAATTAGCAAGTTTAACTAATTAAAACTGTTAGTTAGACAGATTAGTCAATGACAGGGGGCCCACCCCCTGTTGACCAGTCAAACGTTGACTGGTCAACTGGGACCCCCTGGACCCGCATGTCATCCCCTGGTACACTTCTATGTACGCAGAGCTGGGTGCACCTAGCAATTAATCTTTATTTTCGAATTAATATTAATTTTATAATATTGTTTAAAACTTTGAAGAGTCATAGAAATTAAACCGTAGCCCCGATGAAAATGTTTTCTATATGAAAGTTGCTCAGAAAAATACAACGAATCCGAATACGCGACATGCCCCTAGAATGTTGAACATGGAACTTTCCCCCTCTTTTCCTTTGTCCGGAATCCACCTAACGTCGGGAATTCATCCTCGGATGTTTATCCCCTTCGTCTGCAACATGTAGTACCGTGTTAGAGCACGCCTAGCACTACGTTTTGTCCTGTCATGCTTAGCGTTGCACTTGTCTGCTTATATTTACTGTTTCTTCCCCCTCTTCTCTCCGGTAGACCCGGAGACCGATGTTGCCCCTGTGATCGGCTACGTCGGCGACGACCCCTCCTTGCCAGAGCAACCAGGCAAGCCCCCCCTTTGATCATCCCGATATCGCCCTTTCCATTCTCTCATGCTTGCATTAGATTTTGCTACTGTTATTGTTTGCTCCTATTCTGATGCATAGCCTACTTTTGTAACCTGCTCATTGTACCTTACCTGTTTATCCTAAACTGCTTAGTATAGGTTGGTTAGTGTTACATCAGTGACCCCCACCTTGTCCATGTTGCCCCTGCTTCATCATCGAAGACCCGATCAACGGGATCGAAGACCAGGCCCCGACACAGCACATCACTTTCCCCTTAGTTGCTCGACACTACTGGGTTACTATCGAGTGCCGAGGGTGAGACCTCTTCAGCACTTCTGTTGTTAACTTGTAGTGTAGCTATTCGGTCGTGGTCATCGAGGGTGATTTCCTCCTTAACCACTTCCGATACGACTCTGTCGTGCAACCCCTCAAGTGTGAACCTCGGGGGTGATTCCTCTTACGTTCACCTTGATGATTACATCTAGTGGAATGCATTGGGGGTGATTCCTCGGGTTTTCCCCTAGATGTTTGGACACACGGATACTTGGACTTTACCTCTGTTACTTGGAAAGACGGGTTGACCCTGAGGGGTACCCGAGCGAGCTTAATTGCGAGTGATGTGGACTCGGGTTGACCTGGAGGGTGCCCGCGAGATAATTACGAGGCGTGGCCGGGCATTCCTAGCCCTTGCCGCAAGTCCTCGAGACGGGGCAATGGGGTTACATTTTTCATGAGTCTCTGCTTGTTACTGCGTGTTCCTAATCCACTATGATTTGGATATTTGATCCGAGGGGCCTCTGGCCTGATAGCACTAACCATCACGTGGGCATAGTATGGGCGTTCTGCGTCGTATACATCAGCTGAAGCTTAATAGACGTCAGCGACTAAGCGGCGCGCGCCGGTTTGGACTGGTAAGCTCCTGCCTTTTTAGGGAGGTAGCTAGGTCTCCTCACCTCCCGCCCTCGCAACATGCAGGAGTTCCCGGGGAGATGGCCCATGACCCCTGGGGGCATAGGTTTAGTCCGGCGTGCTGGCCTCTCTATTAAGCCTAGGTCGGGTTGCGGCGTATTGTTTGGTCGAGGCCGGGCATGACCCAGGAAAGTGTGTCCGGCCGGAGTTAATCGAGCGTGGTGGGTAAGTTGGTGCACCCCTGCAGGGAAGAAAACATCTATCGATAGCTTGTCCTACGGTAACGGACACTTGGAGTTGTATCCTGATCAATACAACTAGAACTGGATACTTGAGATGAGACATGGATATGAGGTGATAACTGGATAGTTTGGCTCTGGGATTGCTTTCTCACAGGGAGTCGAGAAAGGATCTCTGACCGAGGTTGATAACACTACTACTGCTTTACTTTATGCTACTCTTGTCTCTTCTGATGCTGCAAGATGCTTGAAGATGCTGAAGATGCTAGTCTTCGGTAGGACTAGGCCTTCTCTCTATTCTGGCATTTCTGCAGCCCAGTCCACCTATACAACCTTCCTTTGATAATGTTGCATATGTAGTGTAGATCCTTGCTTGCGAGTACTTTGGATGAGTACTCACGGTTGCTTTCTTCTTCTTTCCGGTTGATGCAACCAGATGTCGGAGCCCAGGAGCCAGATGCCACCGTCGATGCCTACTACTATGTGAAGACTGCCGACGACCAGGAGTAGTTAGGAGGCTCCCAGGCAGGAGGCCTTTCCTTTTCAATCGTTGTTGCTTTTGTGCTAGCCTTCTTAAGGCAAACTTGTTTAACTCATGTATGTACTCAGATATTGTTGCTTCCGCTGACTCTTGTGTATTCGAGCTTATGTATTCGAGCCCTCGAGGCCCCTGCCTTGTAATATAAAGCCTGTATTATTTTAATTTGTGTCTAGAGTTGTGTTGTGATATCTTCCCGTGAGTCCTTGATCTTGATTGTACACATTTGCGTATATGATTGAATCAAGCGTGTCACAGTACCCCATCGACAACGCCCCGAAGGAGCAGTGAAAATGGCGCCCGGAGGAGGAGCGAGAGGTGGAGAAGGCGGCGGCTAGGGTTCTAAAACCTCTATCTTTTTTTAGTCCATGTTATGTTAAGTTGTAATTGGACTATGTTGGAGTTGCTATGGGCTTGTTGGCTTAAGTTTTCTATCTATCATATTATTAAGTTCTTCCTAGTTTGAACTATGTGATCGTGCTATGGGCTTGTTGGCCCTATCTACATATTGGGACTACATATTTGTTGATTGTTTTCTTAGAGAGCTCGGCTTGTTAGTAGGGTTCCCTTGTTAGTAACCGCCTAGTGTATGCAAGCAAGCTTTGTTAGTAGGGATGAATGAGTAGAGATAAGCAAGGGAGTGGCTCGTTTTTTACACAAGCCACAAATATGTAGGCACCTAGCTAGAAGAGAGGAACCAGCGGCAGTGACCGTCGCTGCATCCGTGGCGGCTGGCGTGCAAGAAAGCTGCTCGGTCAATGCATCGTGGCGGACGCATCGGCGCATGCAGGCTCGGTCGGCACATGCAGGCTCGGTCGGCGCATCGTGGGATCGTGGCATTGGCGCATGCAGGCTCGATTGACGCATGCAGGCAGGCTTTGTTGGGTGCACGCACAGCAGGCTTCTGTCCTGGTGGCGCGCAGACGTTTAATGCATGGGACGGCCCTACGAAACCACGTCGCAACGGTCGAACAGCGATACCGCCAAACGCGGCCCCACTTGTCAGGTCGAACGGACTACACAGTCCAGCATGGCCCCACTAGTCAGAGTTAACGGTCAAGTCTTTGACCCTACGGCAACGTCCGTTGTGCCCAGTTATGAGGGTTTCTGGCAAGGGAGTGGGGAAATTGAGCAAAAGGTAAGAGCGCGGGGATGAATGAGTAGAGCTAAGGAACTAGGGGCACAGATGTAAAAAAACCTTAGAAATATTTGGGAATTTATAGAGCAAGAATTAGGGTTAGGAGACCCCCGAGGGGCCCACAAGCCCTCAGGGCACCCCCTGGGGTGCACCTAGCAGGTTGGTGGCCTCCTCGGCCATCATCTGGCCCCCTCTCCAAGCTCCGTGGATGTCTTCTGGTCCAAGAAAAATCATCGTAAAGTTTTATTCCATTTGGACTCCGTTTGATATTCCTTTTCTGTAAAACTCAAAAACAAGGAAAAACAGAAACTGGCATTGGGCTTTAGGTTAATAGGTTAGTCCTAAAAATAATATAAAATAGCATATGAATGCATATAAAACATACAAAACAAATAATATAATAGCATGGAACAATAAAAATTTATAGATACGTTGGAGACATATCAAGCATCCCCAAGCTTAATTCCTGCTTGTCCTCGAGTAGGTAAATGATAAAAACAGAATTTTTAATGCTAACTAACATATTTATCAATATAATCTTCTTTATCGTGGAATGAATATTCAGATCCATAAGATTCAAAACAAAAGTTTAATATTCACATAAAACAATAGTACTTCAAAAATACTAATAAAGCAATCATGTCTTCTCAAAATAACATGGCCAAAGAAAGTTATCCCTACAAAATCATATAGTCTGGCTATGCTCCATCTTCATCACACAAAGTATTTTATCATGCAGAACCCCGATGACAAACCAAGCAATTGTTTCATACTTTTGATGTTCTCAAACTTTTTCAACTTTCACGCAATACATGAGCATGAGCCATGGATTATATCACTATGTGTGGAATAGAATATGGTAGTTGTGGAGAAGACAAAAAAAGGAGAAAGTCTCACATCAACTAGGCAAATTAATGGGCTATGGAGATGCCCATCAATTGATATCGATGCAAGTGAGTAGGGATTGCCATGCAACGGATGCACTAGAGCTATAAGTGTATGAAAGCTCAAAAAGAAACTAAGTGGGTGTGCATCCAACTTGCTTGCTCACGAAGATCTAGGGCAATTTGGAGGAAGTCCATCATTGGAATATACAAGCCAAGTTCTATTATGAAAAATTCCCACTAGTATATGAAAGTGACAAAATAGGATACTCTCTATCATCATGGTGCTACTTTGAAGCACAAATGCGGAAAAAGGATAGTAACATTGTCCCTTCTCTCTTTTCTCTCATTTTTTCGTTGTTTTTATTTGGGCTTCTATGGCCTCTTTTATTTTTTGTGAAGTCCGGAGACTCATCCCAACTTGTGAGGGAATCATAGCTTCCATCATCCTTTCCTCACATGGGACAATGCTATAATAATGATGATCATCACACTTTTATTTACTTACAACTCAAAAATTACAACTCGATACTAGAACAAGATATGACTCTATATGAATGCCTCCTGTGGTGTATCAGGATGTGCTATGATCAAGAGTGACATGTATAAAAAATATGAACGGTGGAGTTGCAACAAATACTATGCCAACTACATGATCATGCAAAGCAATATGACAATGACGGTGCATGTCATAATAAACGAAACGGTGGAAGTTGCATGGCAATTTGCAATATATCTCCGAATGGCTATGGAAATGCCATAATAGGTAGGTATGGTGGTTGTTTTGAGGAAAATTTATTGTTGGTTTAATGCACCGGCGAAAGTTGTGCGGTACTCGAGAGGCTAGCAATGGTGGAAGGGTGAGAGTGCGTATAATCCATAGACTCAACATTAGTCATAATAACTCACATGCTTATTGCAAAGATTTATTAGCTATCGAAACAAATTACTACACGCATGCTCCTAGGGGGATAGATTGGTAGGAAAAGACCATCGCTCGTCCCCGACCGCCACTCATAAGGAAGACAATCAAAAAATAAACCATGCTCCGACTTCATCACATAATGGTTCACCGTACGTGCATGCTACGAGAATCACAAACTTTAACACAAGTATTTCTACCAATCCACAATTACTCACTAGCATGACTCTAATATCACCATCTTTATATCTCAAAAATAATGCAAGGAATCAAACTTCTCATCTACTCAATGCTCTTTATATGAAAGTTTTTATTATATCCCTCTTGGATGCCCATCATATTAGGACTAAATTCATAACCAAAGCAAATTACCATGTTGTTTAAATACTCTCAAAATACTATAAGTTAAGCATGATAGCTCAACAATTTCTATAAAATAAAGCCACCATCGTGCTCTAAAAAGATATAAGTGAAGCACTAGAGCAAACTGCCTATCTCAAAAGATATAAGTGAAGCACATAGAGTATTCCAATAAATTCACGATTAATGTGTGTCCCTCTCAAAATGTGTGTACAGCAAGGATTATTGTGGCAAACTAAAAATCAAAGACTCATATCATACAAGACGCTCCAAGCAAAACACATATCATGTGGTGAATAAAAATATAGCCTCAAGTAAATTTATCGATGGATTGAAGACGAAAGAGGGGATACCATCCGGGGAATCCCAAGCTTAGATGCTTGGTTGTCCTTGAATATTACCTTGGGGTGCCTTGGGCATCCCCAAGTTTAGGCTCTTGCCACTCCTTATTCCTTTGTCCATCAAATCTTTAGCCAAAACTTGAAAACTTCACAACACAAAACTCAACATAAAAACTCATAAGATCTGTTACTATAATAAAATAAATCACCACTTTAGGTACTGTTGTGAACTCATTATTTATATTGGTGTAATATCTACTGTATTCAACCTTCTCCATGGTTCATACCCCCTGACACTACCCATAGATTCATCAAAATAAGCAAACAACACATAGAAAACAAAATCTGTCAAAAACAGAACAAACTCTACTAATCTGGAAATTTCCTATACTTATGTAGCTCCAAAAATTCTAAAACAATAGGAAAACATGGGAAATTTGTAAATAAATATTGTGTAAAAAATTCAGATAAAAAACACATTTATGTGATTTATTGAATTTTTGGCAATGAGCGCAAAAGTTTTTGTTTTTCAGCAAGATCAAATCAACTATCACCATAGACCATCCCAAAGGTCTTGCTTGGCTCAAACACTAATTAGAACACCAAAACATAATTACTACAGAGGTAATAATGTATATTTATTTAAAAACAGAACCAAAATAAAAAAACATAAAAATAAAACTGGGTTGCCTCCCAACAAGCGCTATTGTTTAACGACCCTAGCTAGGCATAAAACATAGATCTATGTATTGTCATCTTTGGTATGCAATCCATAACTTAATTTTCTTTCTTGGGACTTGTTCCATGCCCTTCTTTAATGGAAATTTAAATCTAATGTTTCCTTCTTTCATATCAATGATTTCACCAATCGTTCTAAGGAAAGGTCTACCAAGAATAATAGGACATGTAGGATTGCGATCTATATCATGCACAATAAAATCTACAAGCACATAATTACTATTTACAGCAATAAGAACATCATTAATTCTTCCCATATTTTTCTTAATAGTTGAATCCGCTAGATGCAAATTCAAAGAACAATCATCAAATTCACGAAAACCTAGCACATCACATAAAGTTTTTGGAATCGTGGAAACGCTAGCACCCAAATCACACAAAGCATTGCACTCATAATCTTTAATTTTAATCTTAGTAGTAGGTTCCCACTCATCATAAAGCTTTCTGGGAATAGAAACTTCCAACTCAGGTTTTTCTTCAAAATATTTCATCATAGCATCAACAATATGTTTAGTAAAAGCTTTATTTTGATTGTAAGCATGAGGAGAATTTAACATGGAATGCAACAAGGAAATACAATCTATCAAAGAGCAATTATCATAATTAAAGTCCTTGAAATCCAAAAGAGTGGGTTCATCGCTACTTAAAATTTTGACCTCTCCAATCCCACTTTTATCATTTTTTCATTAAGATCTTTAAACTCCAAATTATTGGGATACCTGCTAGCTAAAGCTGACTCATCTCCAGTGCCATCTTTATCAAGACTTATATTAGAAAACAAAGATTCAATAGGAGTCACACCAATCACTTTAAGATCTTTATCATTATTTTCAAAGAGATTCTGGTTTAGAAGCCATCTTATTTACCAAACTAGTTTGCTTATCGGAAATTTGTCCTACTAAACTTTCAATATGAGCAAATTGATATTTAAGGCCATATATTTCCTTATTAACATCATCGAGCTCTTTATTAATATACTCCATCATAGTTTTTTGCTCTTTAAGTTTGTTTCTAAAGAAACTATTATGCTCAAATTGTAAGGAGATGAAACTTTTAGCATTATTTTCAATCTCCTCCAACTTACTATAGTAAGGATCAAAGCTCTTTCATTGAGCCACACGGGCAAACAAGAAAACCTAACACACGAGCAAACAAAGAGCAAACAAAAAAGACGAAGAAAGAAGGGCGAATAAAAAGGCAAATCTTTCTGTGTTTTTCTAAAAACGTTTTAGAAGTGGGGGAGAGGAAAATGGCAACTAATATAATGCAAGAGATGAGAGTTTATGATGGGTACTTGGTAGGCTTGATGTAGAACCTCCTCGGCAACGGCGCCAGAAATTCTTCCTGCTACTTCTTGAGCTTGCGTTGATTTTTCCCTTGAAGAGAAAAAGGGTAATGTAGCAAAGTAGAGATAAGTATTTCCCTCAGTTAAGAACCAAGGTATCAATCCGGTAGGAGGCACAAGAAAGTCTCCAATCTATGCACCTGCACAAACTAACAAACACTTGCACTCAACGCGAAAAAGGGGTTGTCAATCCCTTCATGATCTCGAACAAGAGTGAGATCTAATAGAGATAGGTATAAAATATTACTAAAACTAAAACAAAATAAAAACAAATAAATTGCAGCAAACTATTTTGGGTTTTTTTGGTTTATAGATCTGAAAATATATGATGGAAAATAGACCCCGGGGGCCATAGGTTTCACTAGAGGCTTCTCTCTTGAAGATAGCATACGGTGGGTGAACAAATTACTGTTGCGCAGTTGATAGAAAAGTGCAAAGTTATGACGATATCTAAGGCAATGATCATGAATACATGCATCACGTCCGTGACAAGTAGACCGAAACGATTCTGCATATACTACTATTACTCCACACATCGACCGATTTTTGCCTGCATCTAGAGTATTAAGTTCATAAGAACAGAGCAACGCTTTAAGTAAGATGACATGATGTAGAGGGATAAACTCAAGCAATATGATGAAAACCCAATCTTTTTATACTCGATGGCAACAATACAATACGTGTCTCGCTACCCCTTCTGTCACTGGGCGAGGACACCGCAAGATTTAACCCAAAACTAAGCACCTCTCCCATTGCAAGAAAAACCAATCTAGTTGTCCAAACCAAACCAATAGTTCGAAGAGAAATACAAAGGTATCTTAATCATGCATAAAAGAGTTCAGATAAGATTCAAATAATATTCATAGATAATCTGATCATAAATCGACAATTCATCGGATCTCAACAAACACACTGCAAAAAAGTATTACATCAAATAGATCTCCAAGAACGTCAAGGAGAACATTGTATTGAAGATGAAAGAGAGAGAAGAAGCCATCTAGCTACTAGCTATGGACCCGTAGGTCTGTGGTAAACTACTCACGCATCATCGGAAGGGCAACAAGGTTGATGTACAGGCCCTCCATGATCAAATCCCCCTCCGGCAGGGTGCCAGAAAAGGGCCCAAGATGGGATCTCACGGGAACAGAGGCTTGCGGCGGCGGAAAATGTTGGGGAACATAGCATGGAATTTCAAAAAAGATCCTACGCTCACGCAAGATATATCTAGGAGATGCATAGCAATGACAGGGGGAGAGTGTGTCCACGTACCCTCATAGACCGAAAGCGAAAGCGTTAGGTTAACGTGGTTGATGTAGTCAAACGTCTTTGCGATCCAATCGATCAAGTACCGAACGTACGACACCTTCGAGTTCAGCACACGTTCAGCTCGATGATGTCCCTCGAACTCTTGATCTAGCAAAGTGTCGAGGGAGAGTTCCGTCAGTATGACGGCGTGGTGACCGTGATGGTGATATGATCCGCGCAGGGCTTCGCCTAAGCACTACAATGATATGACCGAAGGAGTAAGTTGTGGAGGGGGGCACCGCACACAGCTAAGAAACAACTATTGTGCTTTGGGGTGCCCCCTGCCCCTGTATATAAAGGGGGAGGGGAGGAGGCCGCCGGCCCTAAGGGGGCACGCCATGGGGGGAAACCGAATAGGATTGCAAGTCCTATTCGGCCCCCTTCCTTTCTTACGAAGGGGGAAAGGGGAAGGAGAGGGAGGAGGAGAAGGAAAGGGGGCGCCGCCCCCTCCCCTAGTCCTATTCGGACTCCTCATGGGGGGGCGGCCACCCCTTGTGGGATGCCTCCTCTCTCCCCTATGGCCCATAAGGCCCATTACTTTGTCATCGGTTTGTTACTTGCCCGAGATTCGATCGTCGGTATCTCAATACCTAGTTCAATCTCGTTACCGACAAGTCTCTTTACTCGTTCCGTAATGTATCATCCCGCAACTAACTCATTAGTCACATTGCTTGCAAGGCTTATAGTGATGTGCATTAGCGAGAGGGCCCAGAGATACCTCTCTGATACTCGGAGTGACAAATCCTAATCTCGATCTATGCCAACTCAACAAACACCATCGGAGACACCTGTAGAGCATCTTTATAGTCACCCAGTTACGTTGTGACGTTTGATAGCACACCGGGTGTTCCTCCGGTATTCAGGAGTTGCATAATCTCATAGTCAAAGGAATATGTATAAGTCATGAAGAAAGCAATAGCAATAAAACTTAACAATCATTATGCTAAGCTAACATATGGGTCTTGTCCATCACATCATTCTCCAATGATGTGATCCCGTTCATCAAATGACAACACATGTCAATGGTTAGGAAACTTAACCATCTTTGATTAACGAGCTAGTCAAGTAGAGGCATACTAGGGGCACTCTGTTTGTCTATGTATTCACACATGTATCAAGTTTCTGATTAATACAATTCTAGCATGAATAACAAACATTTATCATGATATAAGGAAATATAAAATAACAACTTTATTATTGCCTCTAGGGCATATTTCCTTCAGTCTCCCACTTGCACTAGAGTCAATAATCTAGTTCACATCGCCATGTGATTTAACACCAATAGTTCACATCACCATGTTATTAACACCCATAGTTCACATCCCATGTGACCAACACCCAAAGGGTTTACTAGAGTCAATAATCAAGTTCACATCGCCATGTGATTAACACCCAAAGAGTACTAAGGTGTGATCATGTTTTGCTTGTGAGAGAAGTTAAGTCAATGGGTCTGCCACATTCAGATCCGTATGTATTTTGCAAATTTCTATGTTTACAATGCTCTGCATGGAGCTACTCTAGATAATTGCTCCCACTTTTAATATGTATCCAGATTGAGACTCGGAGTCATCCAGACCGGTGTTAAAGCTTGCATCGACGTAACTCTTTACGATGAACTCTTTATCGCCTCCATAACCGAGAAATATTTCCTTAGTTCTCTAAGAATAATTTTGACCGTTGTCCAGTGATCTACTCCTGGATCACTATTGTACCCCTTTGCCAAACTCATGGCAAGGTACACAATAGGTCTGGTATACAGCATGGCATACTTTATAGAACCTATGGCTGAGGCATAGAGAATGACTTTCATTCTCTCTCTATCTTCTTCCGTGGTCGGGTTTTGAGTCTTACTCAACTTCATACCT
Source organism: Aegilops umbellulata (assembly GCA_032464435.1). Taxonomy (NCBI): domain Eukaryota; kingdom Viridiplantae; phylum Streptophyta; class Magnoliopsida; order Poales; family Poaceae; genus Aegilops; species Aegilops umbellulata. Next base: position 362,404,727 of record CP136054.1, on the reverse strand, counting down.
TACAACTCATGCAAGAACTCCTTCTTTGACTGATCCATTTTGAACTCCTTCAAAATCTTATCAAGGTATGTACTCATCGAAAGTCTTATTAAGCGTCTTGATCTATCTTTATAGACCTTGATGCCCAATATGTAAGTAGCTTCACCGAGGTTTTTCTTTGAAAAACTCCTTTCAAACACTCCTTTATGCTTTCTAGGCAATTCTACATCATTTCCGATCAACAATATGTCATTAACATATACTTATCAGAAAGGTTGTAGTGCCCCCACTCACTTTCTTGTAAATACAGGCTTCACCGCAAGTCTGTATAAAACTATATGCTTTGATCAACTCATCAAAGCATATATTCCAACTCCGAGATGCTTGCACCAGTCCATAGATGGATCGCTAGAGCTTGCACACTTTGTTAGCACCTTTAGGATTGAGAAAACCTTCTGGTTGCATCATATGCAACTCTTCTTTAATAAATCCATTAAGGAATGCAATTTTGACATCCATTTGCCAGATGTCATAAAATGCGGCAATTGCTAACATGATTCGGACAAACTTTAACACTACAAAAAAATACACTTCCGTGATGATACGTGTTTGTCACAGTAGGTCGCGTTTTTTGTCATGCATGTACATCCATGACAAATTTATGACAGAATCAAGATAGTCATACCTGTGCTGTCGTAGAAGTGTTCCATGACATTACCAAAATTATCATCACGGAAGTGTCCACTTCCATGACGATAAATCGCGCGTCACAGAAGTGCTTTCATCAAGGGTGAGCGACACGTGGCATCCACCGTAACGGAATGCCGTTAAGCTATCGGGTCGGGTTTTAGATCCGATAACCCGTTAACAACCCCGACCAATGGGAAATTTCCATGTGTAAAATTCTTATTGGCCGGACGAAACACGTGTCAGCTCGTCAGTGGGTCAGATAGGCGCCTATGATATGTCAACACGTGGCATGGCCCAATAGTGGCCCATTTAGCTTACAAAGCCGGCCCGTTTGACTTGGTCAAAAGTTAAGGGGCTGGCCCATGAAAAGCCTGTTAACGGTCTCTTCGCAAATAGCCCATTTTATAGCCTGTTAACTCACGGCCTGTTAGGCCCTAAAGGAAATCGGCCCAACAACGTCACGTGGGCCGTCGAATATAATACTAGCCCATTTCACTTTCGGCCCATGTATGGCCCACAACGTCTTTCGGCCCATATGAGGCCTTCGTATCTTTCGGCCCATTACAGGCCCATGGTGACTCTAGCCCATAATGAATAGTAATTTTCTTTATACCCGTTAACGGCCCGTGATTTACATGGGCCGTTTCCAGCCCGTGTTAGCTTTCAGCCTATTGACGGCCCATACGTTCTTGGGCTCCTTTTCGGCCCTCGATTACTTCCGGGCCGTTACTGGCCAGTTCACCTAATGGGCCAAATTCGGCCCATGGCAAGAGTCGGCCCGTTACTGTCCTCTTCCACTAATGGGCCAAATTCAGCCCATGGCAAGAGTCGGCCCGTTACTGGCCTGTTACCCTAATGGGCCAAATTCGGCCCATGGCAAGAGTCGGCCCGTTTCTGGCCTGTTAACCCGTTGCGCCGTTTCCAGCACGTCCTATATTCTGGCCCATTAACGACCCGTTATGCCTGTGATAGAATTAAGCCTTTGCTGTCCTACGGGCTGTTAACGGCCTGTTACCGTGCTGGGCCGATACCAATTACGCCCGATTATGGCCCATGTAGACCCATTTATCCGACGGCCCGAGGCCCACCGATTACAAGCCCATTTATCGACGGTCCGTAGGAGACCCATGGATCCTACGACTCGTATATGGCCCATGGTAGTTGCGGCCACTAGCAAACCAGGGAAAAAGAAGACTAGGAAATAAATAAGGCCGAAACTAAAGCTAGGCTATTAAGGCGATTGCACAGATTACATCCACTCAGCATCAAAGATCGCCACCAGTGCAAATATAGGGAACACCCTACACTATACAAAAATGGCTTGCTGTTTTCTTCAGGCGGTGGCTGCACGTTAAGAATAAATTTTGTATCACACCAAAATAAATTACAACTATATAACAAAAGGAAGGTTGGCATAAAACTTAACAGTCTAGCAGATAAATGCACCACCAGAAGTTAAGAAGCTCAGTTCATTTGACCTGACTGTTACGTTTTCATGATGTATTGTCCGATGGAGCACCATAACCCTCGCCTTCATTTCCCCTAGGCTCCTGAAAAACATAGCAAATGTTTGATAGTCTGGTTTCAAACCATGCATATCTTGACGACATTGAGCAATGTTTCTCCTTGTTTCACAAAGGGTCTCTATTAGGGAATGGACTTGTGTCTGGAGCATAGATAAAACGTTGCTTTGAGCTTGCATATCTTGATCATGAGGCAGTTTGGATGATATTTCCTTAACAACCAACCCAGTATTACTCAGGAACGTGCTTTTGGCACTGTTAGTGGACAGGTACTGACCCACTGCAGCAAGAGCTGACATTGCGGTTATAGTTGCCTCGCCACCTTCAGAAGGTGGCGGTTCCACCATTTTTGCCATAGCTCGCTGAAAAGTTGAGGTTTTACATTAGTAGTACCAGAACAGAAGATATTAAGGAGGCGGCAAAACCAAACAAAATAGCTTTGGTCTATATACAGAACTTATTCTGGTGAACCCATGTAAAATATTAGTTGTATTTTATTGCAAAGTACATAATAAAACCAGGTTCCAAACATATGACCATGTACCATCGCTAAAGTATTGTCTATTTCTTCACATTGTATTGAGGGCTAAGGATAAAGAGACAAAGTTTATAATACGGTAAGCATAGTATGACCTCATTCATATCACAAAACAACTGAGAACAGACAAACAGGCAATTGTAACGTTGTGTGGGCAAGTCCAGCACGGAACTAGATTACGGGTCAAGATCAAAGGAACATCACTCCTCTCTTTTAAACCTTGTAAGGTGCAATGATACGCTAAGACAGTTGTGTATAAAATTGAAAAGAGTAATAGACATTGGATGCAAACCATGCAGTTCAAGGCACAAGTCAGAGTAAGTAGTAGTTAAAAGGCATGAGGATTAAGGGCTTACAACAGTGGCTTTGACTGGTGTAGTCATGCCCTTCTTCTTGCTGGTGTGACAGTCCTTGAAGATTTCCACTGCATTTGGTTCAGGTACTTTTTGGTCCTTGCGGGCTTTCCTCTGCATTTGGAACAAGTCAATATAGATCTGATAATATGGTACAGCGAAAAGAGTGAAACAACAGCTAATTACAAGAGCCTCGCAGTGTGCAATATAGCTACGAGATCATGTCGTCTGTTGGAATTTCACTTTCGTACGGTTGGCCTTGTTCTTTGAACAGTTCACCTACAAGAAGATAGATTTGTGTGGCACATGCGTAAATAGGACTTCAACATGTGATCTGATGACATATATATAATGTACCTGATACTTCGGATCAGACCAGTGTTTAACGAGGCCTCTCCGGTCTTCATCAGATATATTTTCCACTGGAGATGTTTGGGCAAGTTCACTGTTAGCCTTGCCTTCAAAGTGAGTTTTCCTCAAGTTATACCGATACTGTCGCAGAGCAGACTTGAAAACATGGGTGCAAGCTTGTCTGGTAGCATCATCTTGGCTATCCAACTTTAACCTCGTCTGTTGAAAATTATGGGAGTCTCATTATCAACAACCTAGAAAGTATTGGACAGAGCAAGACGATATTACTAGTTTCCATACATAACCATACTTACAGATAAATGGTCGAGGAATATGTTGAACTGGGTTTCGTCTTTGTCATTCCTGTACTGAATCCATGTTGGGAGGATACGTACATGACACCTAACAGCAACCGCTGCCTCTGATACTAACTTGGTTGACTCTGTAGCATCACGTGGCCTTTTTAAACCTTCCTCAAAACGGATCTCCATTCTTCCTCCTCTAGATTTAGTTAACCTATCGAGCATTATCCCTGATGTTTGTTTCCTCTTGCGCCTAGGTGCTAGTCCAACAACAAACATAGGAAGTGTTAGTGTACATCAAACTGTGAGACTACATATAAAGAAGCATGCAACTGTAACTTGACTCCAGCAACTACCTTCTTGCTGTTGAAGCTCACAAGGTTCATCTGATATTGCCAACTCGTCTTGTGTCAAGAGTGCTTGGGAAGTAGTGTCAGGTGGCAAGGGAGCTTGGGAACGTGCTGCTAGCTCAGTTGACGCACGAGTACGTCGTGCAGCTGGTAGTACTGTGGTAGGTGTTGCAAGAACTAGGGCTGTCTCTGCTTGTTTGGTGGCAGCTATTTGTTTTTGTTTGTCTTTTTTTGCAACTCGTGTAGCATGGGATGCCGTGTTTGTAGAATTTTCTGCTGGACTTTGACCTTCTATTGCACCATCAGTACCAGCACAATCTGCAGGATTCATCCGCTTCTCATTCCCTGCCATTCTGTGTTTCTTCCTCTTCCTCTGTGCCATGTTAAGTCAAGCCGACAAGAAAAAAGAATAACAATTTAGTTCTTCAGAACAAATTGATGTGTGATGCAGACGAACTGAACTTTGATGTTAGACAACCACATGATAGGAGGATGTAATATGTATGAAAAATAGGACGGAAGAGATAACCAGAACTATGATGTGTAAACTAAGAAGAAGACATTTCACCAAATTAGAAGCAATGCAACGGAAGGTAGACACCATATGACAGATGCTACAAATATCACTCTGCCAAGTTAACGGTGTCTCATCATAAATGGTGTTTAAACAAATGTGAAGCAGTACAAGAAATAATTCATATGCAAGATGCAAACAACATCACACTACCATGTTAGAGGTCTCTCGTCATTAGTGCCATTGCATATTCACAGCATTGCACATTCACAACTTATGATGTGTAAACTAAGGAGAAGGCATTTCAACAAATTAGAAGCAATGAAAGCTAGACACCATATGAAAGATGCAACGAATATCACTCTGCCAAGTTAAAACTGTCTCGTCATAAGTGCCATTTCAACAAATTAGTAGTACAAGTTAGAAAAGAATGTGAGATGTAACCTATATCACACTCTGAAGTCAAACGTGTCTTATGATAAGTGATTGTTGCAGGTTACACAACAGTAGTAATTTGATGTAAGAACATGGTGTGATAGACAGATATCGTATGTTCTAGAAATAGGAACATGTGTCTTATTCAAGTATAATGTGTAAAGTAAGCAGATGGAATTCAACAAAATTAGAAGCAATACAAGCTAGACATCACACATAACGTGCAACCACATATAACAGTGCCAAGTTAGAGGGAGCACCGGTGATGTTGCACTAGGGGAGACGTGCTCATCATAAACACAGCTTTGTTGAGTGTCTATGCATGTGTTGTCTTGGAAATCATCTTGGGGGTGTGGAGGAGTAGAAACTGTAGAGGCCCTCCGTTCGGAAGGAGCACCTTTATCCGCTGCCTTGCTAACTTCCTTCCGCTTTAATGATTTTGAATTGTCAAGTAAAACCGACAAGAAAAAGCAATAAAATTCTCTCTTCAGAACTCATTCATGCATGATACTGACAATCACTACTTTGATGTAAGGCAAACACATGATACCAGGATGGAATATGTACGAAAAACAGGACGGCATGGCATGTGCACAACTATTTGTGTAAACTAAGCAGAAACCATTCCAGCAAATAAGAAGCAATGCAAGCTAGACACCACATGAAAGATGCAACCAATATGACTCTGCCAAGTTAAAAGCGTCCCATCATAAATGGAATTTCAACAAATTAGAAGCAGCGCATGCTATAAATCATATGAAAGATGCAACTAATATCGCACTGCATATACTAAAGGTGCCTCGTCATGTTGATTGATGCGGGATACAAAAAAACAATAGTTTTATGTAAGGACATGCTTAATAGACAGATGTACTAGGTACTAAATACAGGAAGGCATGTCACATTAACAGGTATAATGTTGGGGAACGTAGTAATTTCAAAAAAATTCCTACGCACACGCAAGATCATGGTGATGCATAGAAATGAGAGGGGAGAGTGTTGTCTATGTACCCTCGTAGACCGAAGCAGAAGCGTTGACGCAACATAGAGGAAGTAGTCGTACGTCTTCCCGGTCCAACCGATCCAAGCACCGTTACTCCGGCACCTCCGAGTTCTTAGCACACGTTCAGCTCGATGACGCTCCCCGGGCTCCGATCCAGCAAAGCCTCGGGGATGAGTTTCGTCAGCACGACGGCGTGATGACGATGATGATGTTCTACCGACACAGGGCTTCGCCTAAGCACCGCAACAATATGACCGAGGAGGAATATGGTGGAGGGGGGCACCGCACATGGCTAAGGAACGATCACGATGATCAACTTGTGTGTTCTAGGGTGCCCCCTGCTCCCGTATATAAAGGAGGGGAGGGGAGGGCGCGGCCGGCCCCCAAGGGGTGCGTCAGGAGGAGTCCTACTCCCACAGGGAGTAGGACTCCTCTCCCTTGCCTTGTAGGAGAAGGAAGGAGAGAGGGGGAAAGGAAAAAGGGGGGCGCCGCCCCCCTTCCTTGTCCTATTCGGACTAGGGGGGAGGGGGCGTGCGGCCTGCTCTGGCCGCCCCTCCTCTTTTCCCTTAAGGCCCATATGGGCCCATTAACCCCCGCGGGGGTTCCGGTAACCCCCCGGTACTCCAGTAAAATGCCGATTTCACTCGGAACCATTCCGATGTCCAAATATAGGCTTCCGATATATCGATCTTTATGTCTCGACCATTTTCGGGACTCCTCATCATGTCCGTGATCACATCCGGGACTCTGAACTAACTTCGGTACATCAAAATGCATAAACTCATAATAACTATCATCGTAACTTTAAGCGTGCGGACCCTACAGTTCGAGAATAATGTAGACATGACCGAGACACGTCTCCGGTCAATAACCAATAGCGGGACCTGGATGCCCATATTGGTTCCTACATATTCTACGAAGATCTTTATCGGTCAGACCGCATAACAATATACATTGTTCCCTTTGTCATCGGTATGTTACTTGCCCGAGATTCGATCGTCGGTATCCAATACCCAGTTCAATCTCGTTGCCGGCAAGTCTCTTTACTCGTTCCGTAATACATCATCTCACAACTAACATATTAGTTGTAATGCTTGCAAGGCTTATGTGATGTGCATTACCGAGAGGGCCCAGAGATACCTCTCCGACTATCGGAGTGACAAATCCTAATCTCGAAGTACGCCAACCCAACAAGTACCTTTGGAGACACCTGTAGAGCACCTTTATAATCACCCAGTTACGTTGTGACATTTGGTAGCACACAAAGTGTTCCTCTGATAAACGGGAGTTGCATAATATCATAGTCATAGGAACATGTATAAGTTATGAAGAAAGCAATAGCAACATACTAAACGATCGGGTGCTAAGCTAATGGAATGGGTCATGTCAATCAGATCATTCAACTAATGATGTGACCTCGTCAATCAAATAACAACTCTTTGTTCATGGTTAGGAAACATAACCATCTTTGATTAACGAGCTAGTCAAGTAGAGGCATACTAGTGACATTCTGTTTGTTTATATATTCACACATGTATTATGTTTCCGGCTAATACAATTCTAGCATTAATAATCAACATTTATCATGATATATGAGGAAATAAATAATAACTTTATTATTGCCTCTAGGGCATATTTCCTTCAGTCTCCCACTTGCACTAGAGTCAATAATCTAGATTACACAGTAATGATTCTAACACCCATGGAGTTTTGGTGCTGATCATGTTTTGCTCGTGGAAGAGGCTTAGTCAACGGGTCTGCTACATTCAGATCCGTATGTATCTTGCAAATCTCTATGTCTCCCACCTGGACTAGATCCCGGATGGAGTTGAAGCATCTCTTGATGTGCTTGGTTCTCTTGTGAAATCTGGATTCCTTTGCCAAGGCAATTGCACCAGTATTGTCACAAAAGATTTTCATTGGACCCGATGCACTAGATATGACACCTAGATCGGATATGAACTCCTTCATCCAGACTCCTTCATTTGCTGCTTCCGAAGCAGCTATGTACTCCGCTTCACATGTAGATCCCGCCACGATGCTTTGTTTAGAACTACACCAACTGACAGCTCCACCGTTTAATGTAAACACGTATCCGGTTTGCGATTTAGAATCGTCCGGATCAGTGTCAAAGATTGCATCAACGTAACCGTTTATGATGAGCTCTTTGTCACCTCCATATATGAGAAACATATCCTTAGTTCTTTTCAGGTACTTCAGGATGTTCTTAACCGCTGTCCAGTGATCCACTCCTGGATTACTTTGGTACCTCCCTGCTAAACTTATAGCAAGACACACATCAGGTCTGGTACACAGCATTGCATACATGATAGAGCCTATGGCTGAAGCATAGGGAACATCTTTCATTTTCTCTCTATCTTCTGCAGTGGTCGGGCATTGAGTCTTACTCAACTTCACACCTTGTAGTATAGGCAAGAATCCTTTCTTTGCTTGATCCATTTTGAACTTCTTCAAAACTTTGTCAAGGTATGTGCTTTGTGAAAGTCCAATTAAGCGTCTTGATCTATCTCTATAGATCTTGATGCCCAATATGTAAGCAGCTTCACCGAGGTCTTTCATTGAAAAATTCTTATTCAAGTATCCCTTTATGCTATCCAGAAATTCTATATCATTTCCGATTAGTAATATGTCATCGACATATAATATCAGAAATGCTACAGAGCTCCCACTCACTTTCTTGTAAATACAGGCTTCTCCAAAAGTCTGTACAAACCCAAATGCTTTGATCACACTATCAAAGCGTTTATTCCAACTCCGAGAGGCATGCACCAGTCCATAAATGGATCGCTGGAGCTTGCACACTTTGTTAGCTCCCTTTGGATCGATAAAACCTTCTGGTTGCATCATATACAACTCTTCTTCCAGAAATCCATTCAGGAATGCAGTTTTTACATCCATTTGCCAAATTTCATAATCATAAAATGCGGCAATTGCTAACATGATTCGGACAGACTTAAGCATCACTACGGGTGAGAAGGTCTCATCTTAGTCAATCCCTTGAACTTGTCGAAAACCTTTTGTGACAAGTCGAGCTTTGTAGACAGTAATATTACCGTCAGCGTCAGTCTTCTTCTTGAAGATCCATTTATTCTCAATTGCTTGCCGATCATCGGGCAAGTCAACCAAAGTCCATACTTTGTTCTCATACATGGATCCCATCTCAGATTTCATGGCTTCAAACCATTTTGCGGAATCTGGGCTCACCATCGCTTCTTCATAGTTGTAGGTTCACCATGATCTAGTAGCATGATTTCAAGAATAGGATTGCCGTACCACTCTGGTGCGGATCTTACTCTGGTTGACCTACGAGGTTCTGTAGTAAATTGATCTGAGTTTGTATGATCATCATCATTAACTTCCTCACCAATTGGTTTAGACGTCACAGAAACCGGTTCCTGTGATGTGCTATTTCCCAATAAGGGAGCAGGTATAGTTACCTCATCAAGTTCTACTTTCCTCCCACTCACTTCTTTCGAGAGAAACTCCTTCTCTAGAAAGGATCCATTTTTAGCAACGAATGTCTTGCCTTCGGATCTGTGATAGAAGGTGTACCCAACAGTTTCTTTTGGGTATCCTATGAAGACACATTTCTCCGATTTGGGATCGAGCTTATCAGGTTGAAGTTTTTTCACATAAGCATCGCAGCCCCAAACTTTAAGAAACGACAACTTTGGTTTCTTGCCAAACCATAGTTCATAAGGCGTCGTCTCAACGGATTTTGATGGTGCTCTATTTAACGTGAATGCGGCCGTCTCTAAAGCATAACCCCAAAACGATAGCGGTAAATCTGTAAGAGACATCATAGATCGCACCATATCAAGTAAAGTACGATTACGACGTTCGGACACACCATTACGTTGTGGTGTTCCGGGTGGTGTGAGTTGCGAAACTATTCCGCATTGTTTCAAATGTAGACCAAACTCGTAACTCAAATATTCTCCTCCACGATCAGATCGTAGAAACTTTATTTTATTGTTACGATGATTTTCAACTTCACTCTGAAATTCTTTGAACTTTTCAAATGTTTCAGACTTGTGTTTCATTAAGTAGATATACCCATATCTGCTTAAATCATCTGTGAAGGTGAGAAAATAACGATATCCGCCACGAGCTTCAATATTCATCGGACCACATACATCTGTATGTATGATTTCCAACAAATCTGTTGCTCTCTCCATAGTACCGGAGAACGGTGTTTTAGTCATCTTGCCCATGAGGCACGGTTCGCAAGTACCAAGTGATTCATAATCAAGTGGTTCCAAAAGTCCATCAGTATGGAGTTTCTTCATGCGTTTTACACCGATATGACCCAAACGGCAGTGCCACAAATAAGTTGCACTAGCATTATCAACTCTGCATCTTTTGGCTTCAACATTATGAATATGTGTATCACTACTATCGAGATTCATCAAAAATAGACCACTCTTCAAGGGTGCATGACCATAAAAGATATTACTCATATAAATAGAACAACCATTATTCTCTGATTTAAATGAATAACCGTCTCGCATCAAACAAGATCCAGATATAATGTTCATGCTCAACGCTGGCACCAAATAACAATTATTTAGGTCTAATACTAGTCCCGAAGGTAGATGTAGAGGTAGCGTGTCGACCGCGATCACATCGACTTTGGAACCATTTCCCACGCGCATCGTCACCTCGTCCTTTGCCAGTGTTCGTTTAATCCGTAGTCCCTGTTTTGAGTTGCAAATATTAGCAACAGAACCAGTATCAAATACCCAGGTGCTACTGCGAGCTCTAGTAAGGTACACATCAATAACATGTATATCACATATACCTTTGTTCACCTTGCCATCCTTCTTATCCGCCAAATACTTGGGGCAGTTCCGCTTCCAGTGACCAGTCTGCTTGCAGTAGAAGCACTCAATTTCAGGCTTAGGTCCAGACTTGGGTTTCTTCTCTTGAGCAGCAACTTGCTTGCTGTTCTTCTTGAAGTTCCCCTTCTTTTTCCCTTTGCCCTTTTTCTTGAAACTAGTGGTCTTGTTGACCATCAACACTTGATGCTTCTTCTTGATTTCTACCTCCGCAGCCTTTAGCATTGCGAAGAGCTTGGGAATCGTCTTATCCATCCCTTGCATATTATAGTTCATCACGAAGCCTTTGTAGCTTGGTGGAAGTGATTGGAGAATTCTGTCAATGACGCAATCATCCGGAAGATTAACTCCCAGTTGAATCAAGTGATTACAATACCCAGACATGTTGAGTATATGCTCACTGACAGAACTATTCTCCTCCATCTTGCAGCTATAGAACTTATTGGAGACTTCATATCTCTCAATCTGGGCATTCTGTTGGAATATTAACTTCAATTCTTGGAACATCTCATATGCCCCATGACGTTCAAAACGTCGTTGAAGTCCCGGTTTTAAGCCGTAAAGCATGGCACATTGAACTATCGAGTAGTCATCAGCTTAGCTCTGCCAGACGTTCTTAACGTCGTCAGTTGCATCAGCAGCAGGCCTGGCACCCAGCGGTGCTTCCAGGACGTAACTCTTCTGTGCAACAATGAGGATAATCCTCAAGTTATGGACCCAGTCCGTGTAATTGCTACCATCATCTTTCAACTTTGCTTTCTCAAGGAACGCATTAAAATTCAACGGAACAACAACACGGGCCATCTATCTACAATTAACATAAACAAGCAAGATACTACCAGGGACTAAGTTCATGATAAATTTAAGTTCAATTAATCATATTACTTAAGAACTCCCACTTAGATAGACATCCCTCTAATCTTCTAAGTGATCACGTGATCCAAATCAACTAAACCATAACCGATCATCACGTGAAATGGATTAGTCTTCAATGGTGAACATCATTATGTTGATCATATCTACTATATGATTCACGCTCGACCTTTCGGTCTCCGTGTTCCGAGGCCATATCTGCATATGCTAGGCTCGTCAAGTATAACCCGAGTATTCTGCGTGTGCAAAACTGGCTTGCACCCGTTATAGATGGACGTAGAGCTTATCACACCCGATCATCACGTGGTGTCTGGGCACGACGAACTTTGGCAACGGTGCATACTCAGGGAGAACACTTCTTGATAATTTAGTGAGAGATCATCTTATAATGCTACCGTTAATCAAAGCAAGATAAGATGCATAAAAAAGATAAACATCACATGCAATCAATATAAGTGATATGAATGGCCATCATCATCTTGTGCTTGTGATCTCCATCTCCGAAGCACCATCATGATCACCATCTTCACCGGCGCGACACCTTGATCTCCATCGTAGCATCGTTGTCGTCTCGCCTATCTTATGGTTCTACGACTATCGCTACCGCTTAGTGATAAAGTAAAGCATTACAGGGCGATTGCATTGCATACAATAAAGCGACAACCATATGGCTCCTGCCAGTTGCCGATAACTCGGTTACAAAACATGATCATCTCATACAATAAAATTTAGCATCATGTCTTGACCATATCACATCACAACATGCCCTGCAAAAACAAGTTAGACGTCCTCTACTTTGTTTATTGCAAGTTTTACGTGGCTGCTACGGGCTTAAGCAAGAACCAATCTTACCTACGCATCAAAACCACAACGATAGTTTGTCAAATAGACTCCGTTTTAACCTTCACAAGGACCGGGCGTAGCCATACTCGCTTCAACTAAAGTTGGAGAAACTGACACCCGCCAGCCACCTGTGTGCAAAGCACGTCGGTAGAACCAGTCTCGCGTAAGCGTACACGTAATGTCGGTCCGGGCCGCTTCATCCAACAATACCGCCGAACCAAAGTATGACATGCTGGTAGGCAGTATGACTTATATCGTCCACAACTCACTTGTGTTCTACTCGTGCATATAACATCAAACCATAAAAACCTAGGCTCGGATGCCACTGTTGGGGAACGTAGTAATTTCAAAAAAATTCCTACGCACACGCAAGATCATGGTGATGCATAGCAATGAGAGAGGAGAGTGTTGTCTACGTACCCTCGTAGACCGAAGCGGAAGCGTTGACGCAACATAGACGAAGTAGTCGTACGTCTTCCCGGTCCAACCGATCCAAGCACCGTTACTCCGGCACCTCCGAGTTCTTAGCACACGTTCAGCTCGATGACGCTCCCCGGGCTCCGATCCAGCAAAGCTTCGGGGATGAGTTTCGTCAGCACGATGGCGTGATGACGATGATGATGTTCTACCGACGCAGGGCTTTGCCTAAGCACCGCAACAATATGACCGAGGTGGAATATGGTGGAGGGGGCACCGCACACGGCTAAGGAACGATCACGATGATCAACTTGTGTGTTCTAGGGTGCCCCCCTGCCCCCGTATATAAAGGAGGGGAGGGGAGGGCGCGGCCAGCCCCCAAGGGGTGCGCCAGGAGGAGTCCTACTCCCACAGGGAGTAGGACTCCTCTCCCTTGCCTTGTAGGAGAAGGAAGGAGAGAGGGGGAAAGGAAAAAGGGGGGCGCCGCCCCCCCCCCCCTTCCTTGTCCTATTCGGACTAGGGGGGAGGGGGCGCGCGGCCTGCCCTGGCCGCCCCTCCTCTTTTCCCTTAAGGCCCATATGGGCCCATTAACCCCCGAGGGGGTTCCGGTAACCCCCCGGTACTCCAGTAAAATGCCGATTTCACTCGGAACCATTCCGATGTCCAAATATAGGCTTCCAATATATCGATCTTTATGTCTCGACCATTTCCGAGACTCCTCGTCATGTCCGTGATCGCATCCGGGACTCCGAACTAACTTCGGTACATCAAAATGCATAAACTCATAATAACTATCATCGTAACTTTAAGCGTGCGGACCCTATGGTTTGAGAATAATGTAGACATGACCGAGACGCGTCTCCGGTCAATAACCAACAGCGGGACCTGGATGCCCATATTGGTTCCTACATATTCTACGAAGATCTTTATCGGTCAGACCGCATAACAATATACGTTGTTCCCTTTGTCATCGGTATGTTACTTGCCCGAGATTCGATCGTCGGTATCCAATACCCAGTTCAATCTCGTTGCCGGCAAGTCTCTTTACTCGTTCCGTAATACATCATCTCACAACTAACATATTAGTTGTAATGCTTGCAAGGCTTATGTGATGTGCATTACCGAGAGGGCCCAGAGATACCTCTCCGACTATCGGAGTGACAAATCCTAATCTCGAAATACGCCAACCCAACAAGTACCTTTGGAGACACCTGTAGAGCACCTTTATAATCACCCAGTTATGTTGTGACGTTTGGTAGCACACAAAGTGTTCCTCTGATAAACGGGAGTTGCATAATCTCATAGTCATAGGAACATGTATAAGTTATGAAGAAAGCAATAGCAACATACTAAACGATCGGGTGCTAAGCTAATGGAATGGGTCATGTCAATCAGATCATTCAACTAATGATGTGACCTCGTCAATCAAATAACAACTCTTTGTTTATGGTTAGGAAACATAACCATCTTTGATTAACGAGCTAGTCAAGTAGAGGCATACTAGTGACATTCTGTTTGTTTATATATTCACACGTGTATTATGTTTCCGGCTAATACAATTCTAGCATGAATAATAAACATTTATCATGATATATGAGGAAATAAATAATAACTTTATTATTGCCTATAGGGCATATTTCCTTCATATAATGTATAAGCTAAGCAGACTAGCACATGCAGTTTAACTAGATTGGAAGAATTACAATCTAGACACCATATGCAACATGCAACCACATATCACGCTGCCAAGTTAGAGCAAGCACCTGCGATGCTAGTGTAGGGGAAATGCCGTAATCAACTACAGAGCTACGTTCACTATGTTCATCTAGCATTTCTGTTTCTTGAGAATCATGTCGGGAGGCTGACACTGCATTCTTTAAATGAGGAGTAGTCCCCTTGCCTGCCTGCGTCGTCATAAGTGATTGATGAGGGATACGCAAGAACATTAGTTTGATGTAAGAACATGGTTAATACACATATGTACTAGTATGTACCAAGAACATAAAGGCATGTCATATTCAAAGGTATAATGTGTAAGCTAAGCAGATGCAATTTAACCAAATTGGAAGCAATACAAGCTAGACATCCGGCTGGAGTGGTGAGCATAATCATCTAGGACCTGAGAGCCTGGTGGGAGGCGGGCTACTTCACCACCATCACAGCTTTTTAGTTGGCTTCCAGGTGATGCCTATCTTTGCTGGGCTTGTCACTGGCTCGGCCAGTGCCCTGACTAACTATTTGTCTTCTGGTGCTCACGAGATGGTGGTTCATGTAAAAAAATATCTTTCCTTATCTTACCGACTTTGGCCTCTCGAATACAAGCTAGACACCATATGGAACATGCAACCACATATGACACCGTGAAGTTAAAGCAAGCACCTGGGATGGTGGTTCATTGCGAGCGAGGTCATCAACTCTAGAGCTACGTTCCCCGTCTCCATCTGCTGACACTACATCCTTTAAAGCGTTGAAACGTGTCTTGCCTAGCCGCACACCAAACTGGAGCGACTTCTCTCTTTTCTTTTTGGCTTCTCTCATGGCAGCAGAGTCTGAAATACCCTTGCATAAAAACACAATAGTGAGAGTAAGGGTGAAGTGTGTGCAGAACTAGTGCACTGTAAAAGTAGCAGATAGCAGGTGGCTGAAAAATAAATGACACGATACATATGATAGCTCTACAACATTGCATGGCAAACAAAATTAGATTCTACTCTGTATGATTTTGTAATATATGAGCACAGGAAATGTAGGTACTCCTCCAGCACACCACCACATGTGGTCATATCTAAGATAACAGTCGACTGAAAATAAATAGGTCAGTCAATTTTTTTAATGAACCGTCCGATCTATAAGGAACGAGCAGATGGCCTTCGTCTACCTCCCGCCAGTCACTATTGACGATCTTTCTCGAACCACCAGCGACCACCGGCCCAGACCCCTGCCTCTGCCTCCCGGCCCTCCCATCGACCTCACACCACCGCCGTGCTTGGCAGCGCCCCTAGACCATCCCTTTAATCCCGTCCGACCTCCAGATCGGGCGCCAGTAGCTCTAGGCCGCACATGCCCCTAAGATAAACACCAAGGCGTTGCTTCCCCGGCGTAATAGGCGTACTAGCGCCTGTTACGCTGGGGAATGCTTCCATTAATTGGGAATTAAGTGGCCAGAAATTGAAATTTAGGGGGGCGACGAACCTCTAGCTAAGGTGAAATAGTATATGAGGAGAAACCTTGTGCATCGCGAGTTACTAGGAACATCTAGTATCAAGAAGAAGCGGTCAACTAGTGTCTTCTGTGGGATGAATACCGTGCAAGAAGAACGTACGATTTGCACGAATAAGGGAAGAGGAGTACCTTTTTCGGTTGCCTGTGTGGTCACCTCCGCATGTCGTGCCAATTTTCTTCTTTTTACCGGGGAAACCGATGTTCTGGAGGGTGTAGGCTTGGACGAACCCATGGCCAAATTGTTGACTGTGTTGACGTGGCCGTATGTCGGAGAAGGGGAAGAAGATCCGAGGCGGCGAAGGACGACGTAGTAGGAACAGCTCTAGTGCGGTGGAGGGTGGCGAAGTTGGAGCAGCAGCGGTGAGGCGCAGGACGGCGTGGTTGAACTGGCTCGGGTACGGATGGATCGGCCTCGGCTTCAACTACTAGCCGTGGAGGGCGTTGCGGTTGAGGTTGCGGTGGACGACGACGTCGGGGTATCGGCTCCAGCGTGATGGAGGAGGGCGGCGGTTGATGGGTGGGATGGGGTGGCGGACGGAGGACGCCGGGGTTTCGCGGCTGGTGGAGTGGTAGTTTTGGCGCCCACGGAGTACGAATGGGAATCGGACGGGTGGGGGGAACCATGTTTCGGTCTGGGAGCGCTTGTTTTTGTCTTTTTTGAACAGAAGATGGGACGCGCTTGTTTGAAATTTGGGGAAAGTACAAACTTTGCCCCCCTCTTAAATTTCGGACCTACTGCGGGTCGGGGGTAGGATGGTAATCCCAGGTGTCCCAAATAGTGGGCGAGAGCGATTTCGGCCACGCGCATGTGTTCTTAGGCGGCCATTGTGTATGAATGTTTTTCAGATGCGGTTGTGTGGCGTCTAGATGAAGCTACAAACCTACCCCGGTTTAGACCTTTGGACGTCGGGCCGGTAGGTTTCATGGGTCGGAGTTATTAGAAAAGTAATTTCCTTGGACTACCAAACATTGGTCTCACGCGGTTTCGGGCGAGTAGAGGCTCTTTTGGCGCTTCGTTTGAAATTTTGAAACACAAGCATTCATGTTTAGAGTACTCCTGAACTATGAGGATTGACCTAAATATACAACGTTATATTTGACCTTGTATGTTTGAAAACCTCATTAAATTATCCGCTTCTTTTCGAAATTTTGACACTTGAAAATCCTATAACTACGATTATTTTGGAATGGAGGAGCTAAATTTGAATCTATTTTGTACACGACTACATATGCTATTATGTACAAAATCAGAGCAAAGATTGGTGCCCCCATAATTTAGGTATGGTTTACAAATGCCATGATATCAAATTCAAATAATTGAATGGACTTCATGTTGAATTCGATTTTTTTAAACCACCTTAAGTTGAATTCAAATGTATGCTAGTTCATAGGTAGTAGCTATTTATAATGTCCATTCTGTAACTTTCGTATGTATAATGTGCTTTACACACACAACATGAACTATACTCACGTTTATATCCGATTGCTAAAGCGATGCATTGTCTGGAGTTCAAAATACTAACTATGTGGATCAATTGTATCGAATAATAACATAGACATGCTCAAATTCGATAGAATCTAGATGTCTGATGGATCAATGACCGCTCCTTACGCGAATTGCAAATATCATGACCCCATCCTAATATTTGGATACAATTTATATCTTTAATCAATGTGTAGAGCAGTCTTTTACGTGTAGTTTCACTCTCCATCGGTGGTCTCTCACACATGCTCACACACTCTCTCCCGAGGTGTCTTTCTCGCACACATGCTCTAGATATAACCCTCCCTCCCTCTCATAACCATTTACAACTGTTTTCACTAACCTTTATCACAAGCACTCTTCCTCTCGCAAACATACACACGCACAATCCTCATCGACCCTTTCTATATACATGGACCTGCATATGTGTCTCATGTACGCACATTATCTTTACGCCTGTCTCTCACGCATTGTCTCACACCTCTCTTCCTAATCGACGAGTATGATTCTAGCAGAGCATTCTATAGGATGCCCCTTAAAGTTAGGTTGGATGAATAGTAATATCAGAGATAAAGGGGTTACCTTAGTCCGAGAACCTAGGGTTACAAATCCTAGCCGGCATTGTCAGTGGACACAGAGTCCTTCACAATTCTGCTATCTTTGTTTTGTACGACTAGTCATCCATGGGTCTTCCTAAATGCGTCACGGGCCGACCAATGTGGCGCAGGACGGAACAGAACGAAGGGCCTGACCTCGACCCACCGGACCTCACGCGGTGACACACCCTCTGCCCCCATGTCTCATTATCTTCTCACACCCACACATACCAACACAAACACCACACACACAGAAAATTTCTCCTGGTGCCTCTATTCCCTCCCCCCTTGCATATACACACTCAAGGGAATGGAATCTCTTGTCGTGACGTCATATTCGTCTCTCTCTCTCTAGACCACTCTCATTTCTCGTGCTGTCTCTCCCACGCCCCCCCCCCTCCCGTCGGCCCCTCTATCCATGCCTCTCTCGAATACGTAATGCACACACATACCTCTCTAGGCCCCGCCAAATGCATCAACTACACATTCACACATGTTACATCACATACCCCATTGATCTAAAAAGCCCTCTCTTCATGTTTATTTCGCATACAACATTCCTTTTGAATAAAGTGTGGCCAAAAAATTATTTTAGAGTTTCTACATATATACAACATTACAAAGTTATATGGAGGAGTACGAACGCTAATTTGCATTGCATGGTGCCCACAATGATATTTATTCCGCACTGTGAATTTGTATATTTTTATACTATATACAAAGTTAGTCATAATAAAGAGAAACGAAGAGCATCTCTCTCTCCATTGCATACCCCCCTTGTACGCCCCTTTCATGTATGCACACAAAACTATCTCCAGGTCCTCTAAAAGTAAGCCCCCAGAAAATTCACGCATGTTTCATCTTTCTCTCGCGATATATGCAATGACGATCATTGTATTTGAAGCGAAAGCACGATACGTACATTGGACTTCAGAATCCACTCATTACAGTCACCATTTATGTTTAGTGGTTATTATGCAGTCACGGGCTCACCGTACAACTCTGTATTTGCTCATGACATGACTATTTGAGCAGTTAAACGCTCCACGTGGCACCTCTAGTGTTGCATCACATTATCTCACTACCATCGTGCCCACCTGTCGACTTGTATCTACTCTACATCTACACTCTTATAAAATACATAAAATACACTCTTATAAAAAACAGAGTTGGTGATGATGGTGTGCCTGCCATCCTGCAATATAGGCCGTCTGATTTATATTTGATGGATAGGAAAGAAACTATGGCAATTTTCCAAAAAGGTACCCACACACCTCTCCACATTTGCAAATAAGGCCTTCCCTCATTCATCCTTTTCTCTCACAAGATAAACAAGTCATACAAATGCATCTTGATGTTACGTGCAACGCACGGGCATCTTGCTAGTAAGAATGAAAACAAACGACAAAAAAAATATTTGGACGGTGGTTCGAAGTCATGACCGCGGGCACAGCGGACAAGGTGGCCTTGTATTGGTATGTTGAGCCGTCTGTTTTAACACACAGGAGCTGGTGTGGTGATTATACATACGCGCACGCATGCACACGAACTACATCCACGCAACACTCACACAAACAGATGCACCCACGCACGCACGCAGCACTCACACGTACACACGCAGCCACGCACGCATGCAACATGCACAAGCACGCACGCAACACTCACACGCACACACGCATGCATGCATGCACACACCAGTACACCACACGACCAACACACAATCTCACGCTCAAGTGCTCAACCTACACGTGCATGCGCACACATCAGGCCCTGACAGACACATACACAACCAGGTGATTCCCGCGCACGGATTGGAGCCTTATCGCGCCTGCGTAAATTTGTGTTTATCTAACCTTTGCCTATGCGAACTAACAGGTGGGACCCACAACGAACATGGTCAATTTAACTAGTCAACATGGCGCCATGCAGACTATTTGGCCGGTCAACAAAGTGCAATCCGCTGCTGAGATGTGAGCAAGTGACCGTACAATCACCGCAAAACGTATATAGTGACCGTAATCAGCTTATTCTGAAGTTCGGTGACCGTATTACGCTTTTCTCTCTGTAGTCCCTCCAAAACTACATCTCTACACGTTCTCGCATGTTACATCTAACAACTATGCAATATAGCACTACTACTACACTCTAACACAATAAATCATATGTGTTTTTAGTTTTACTAGATATCATATTGTTACTTATAATTATTCAGTTTGCATACATTAAAATTGCCTTTGAAATGTATGGCCAGTATCATCTACCGCGCAGAAAAAAATCCCGCCCTTTCCTGTTTAATCGGGTTTGTATCGATGGATCGTGCGAAACAGCAAAACTATAGTACTATACAGTACGAGTGACAGTTCACTGGGCCGTCGTGTCGTCTACTCCTCCGTCGTAAGAGTGGAGCGCTCGCTTTCATAAATCTTCTAGTCCCTTTTTCCGACATGTGGGACATCAAGCTACCAGGTCCACGTGCCATACCGGAATACAGTGCAGAGGAGCCGGGGTGAAGCACCCCAGTCATGGCGCCGGCATAGTAATGAGCAATGAGGCGTCAAATCACAAAGCTGCACCTTTCCCGCAGTTAAGTTGGAGGGACGAAGCAACCATCATTTCACTCGTTGCTGAATCCGCTTCTCCCTCATCTTCTTCAACTTAACCACGTGTTGCTTCTGCCGTTGTTCTGCCTCATGTGGGACGCGGATCGGCTTGGTAAAGCACTGACACGTGGGACCGCATGTTAGCAAACTACCAGGACAACGTCCTCCGAAAATAAGAAGCCTAATCCTAGACTTACAAAGGGCTACGTAGCTGCTACGTATACTTTCCATCTAATCTATATATGCCCCCCTGATTTTCAGGTGGGGTGGGCCTAATCCTCTCCTTTAATCCAATCAAATAGTCCCACATCACATCAGTTCGTAACTTTGCGTAAACCATTACGTGGATGTAGCATTGCTCAAATAAGAAACCTCCCCCGCCATCCGCGCGGCAAAATCACCTCCTTTTTACTAATCTCGATTCTATAATTTTTTAGATCAATATAATTGAGATTTGTATAGATAGCACACAGGAGCAAAACCAAGTGGTACGGTTAAGGGCATCCACAATGTGTAGCCAAATGTGAAAATAGCTTTTGGCATCGTGGGAACGATTGTGGACTGTGTTGCCAAAGCCAAAAAGATGGAACCGAAGCTCCCTGATTGATTGATTGATTGATTAAAGGAGTAGAAAAATGCAACGTCTCTCCTCTTTCTCCCATGATTGGACGCATGTAGTACAATATAGAGCACATAGTCTACTCCCCTGTCCCTTCTATCACAAATCACAAAGCAGTGAGGCGTCAAATCACAAAAGCACGAATGAAGCAACCATCATTTCACTCTTCGCTGACTCCGCTTCTCCATCGTATTCTTTGAGAAGCCATCTCACCGCATTAGTTACTCCTAGTAGTACTAGTAAAGGACTTCCTGGATGCAAATAAGGCGGTTGTCTCAGCTTGCAGGCGGCACTTGCAAATGACTTACCGTGGTCTCCCTCAATGGTGTTCTCCGTCGAACGCACTTCGCCAAACCACCAAAAAAAATATCGCTGACGTCACCGCAATGGGGAAGGGAGTCAAATATAGTTACTACCTCCATTTTTTTGTACACAAGGCCAGTATATCAAAATTACAATTTGCAAAGGGCCACTAACACTAATTGAGGCAAAATTGATGGGGTTAGCAACCAAGGACATTAATATCCCCTGCATGCATGCGGAAGTGAGAAGGTTGGTTTGCATGGCGCTGCATTAATCAAGCGATGAGGAGTGAGATGGTTAGCTCTTTGGTCTTTGGAGAAAAAAATACGCATTAATTGACACGTGAAACGAGGATTTGTATCGATTAAATCCCGCGAAGGAAAACACAACCTTTCTTTTTTAACACTAGTACTCCTAGTACGTACGTACTTATCCTGTTTGGGTCTAGGCCTTGCATTGCCAAACTTTGCCACACATTTTTGCCAAGCTTGCCTAAAGTTTTCAAAATGAGAAGGAGGTACACTTGCGCACGGCTATCGCAGTCGCACCGCACCCTCACACGGTCGCTCCTGCACGCCGCAAACCCAACCAAGGGAACGCACCCTCACTGACACGTGCTGTCGCATGTGAACACACCAAACTTAGCCATCCTATCGCTGACACATAATTTTTGTTCATAGAGTATGTTTATCCAACCGCATGTTGGGGAGTATCCGTACGGCCCGTGCGGTGGTCTGTTGGGGAAGAAGAAGAGGTGAGGAAGAAGGAAAGAAGGGTTAGGAGACGTAGGATATTCATCCAACCGCCTGAAATGGTAGACTGACCCAAGTCAGGCGACTTACATAACAAATATATTGTTTTACACAGCAAAAGATCCATGAAAACAACAACATAAAGAAAAACTATCACTGCTCGCGGAAAAAGACGACCTCGTCGTCTTTGGCTGCCGACGCGAACCAGCCGTCGCTGCCGACGTGTGTCTCCGCACCGTGGTTGTCCTCGCCCTCTAGCTACACGTTCAAGCGGAGCGTGCGGGCGCTCTGCACGGACGAGAGCACAGCCCGATTCAAGTCGAGGACGTCCGGTTCCGCCTGCAGGAGGGCCTCGATGGCAGCGGCATCCGCGCGCTCCGCGTCGAGTCGAGCCTCCGCTGCCCGATTCAAGTCCAGGACGTCCGGTTCCGCCTGCAGGAGGGCGTCGATGAGAGCAGCATACGCGCGCTCTGCATTGAGTCGAGCCTCTGCCGCCCGGTTCAAGTCCAGGACGTCCGGTTCCGCCTGCAGGAGGGCCTCGATGTCAGCGGCATCCGCCCGCTCCGCCTCAAGTTGAGCCTCCGCCGCCCGGTTCACATCCACGACATCCGGTTCCGCCTGCAGGAGAGCCTCGATGGCAGCGGCATGCGCGCGCTCCGCGTTGAGTTGAGCCTCTGCCTCCCGGTCCTCCTTTAGTGTCGCCATGTTGAACCGCTGGTCCGCCTGCACCATGGGGGACTCGGACGCCGGCACGAAGTCGACGTCCATCGTCTCATACCCATCGGGGGCCTTCTGCGCCGCGACCTCCACCATGAACATTGGATCGGCTTCCTCCTCCTTGTAGCTTGGCTCCAGAGAACTCGGGGATTGGCCCGCCGCAAAGCGAGCTTGGGAACGGAGGTCTGTGGCGCCGACCGCCGCCGTGATTTCTGCGCGGCGCTCCGGCGTCAGCATCTTGTAGTAAGTGATCTTGCGGCGCACCATGGCTTTCTGGTGAACTAGGTCACACTTGATGCGGGCTAGGGGATCGAAAGGTGGGGGAATGGGCTGGAGATTTGGTGTGGTTTTAGGGTAGTGGCTGGCGTAGGCCGAGCAGCGAAGGTTCTGGTGTGAATAGTGGTTCCGGTGACGACCGGTTAATCGGTTTTGACTGTACATCGCTCTTGTCGCGTTCGCGTTGCAGCCCGGCACGCTGGACCCTTCACGTCACTCACCGAATGGAACGCGCTTCGTCTTGCATTTTTGCTCGCTTGTGGGACCGCAGTTGAGAGCAAACCGACGTCCCTCCCCCTCCCCCTCCCCCGCCCGCATCATTTATTATACCACCACTCCCTCCGTTTTATGCGGAGTAAATAAAAACAGAGGGGGTATACTACGGATGAGGATCCCCTGACGTGGCTGAACCCATTGAGTAACTGACATGCGGGGCCTAGCAAGCATGGGGTCCGCCAGTAAGTGACCGAAAGGGAGGGTAAGGTAGGGATACCTACGTCAGAGGATCCACTTCCACTATACTACTTTGACCAAATATTAGAGTAATAATATATGACATGCAACTTACACAAATGTTAGAGTAATAATATATGACATGCAACTTACACAAAGCATACAGGGTCTAATGCTTTTTTCGAGTCTAACTTTGACCAAATGTTAGAGTAATAATATATGACTGCAACTTACACAAAGCATACGGTCAAATTCATATGTGAAAGGAGTTTCCAATGATATAATTTTCACATTATACATCTCATGTACTATTAATCTTGTCAATAGTCAAATTGGAAACCATCTCGAGTACAAATCTAGGAGTACGTACGAATCTAACAATATTGATTGGGCGTTGTTGAATGTTGATACCTTTTTGATCAAAGTAGATATACTTTGACTACACATAAAACTTATATGTAAACTAGAAAGGATAGGAGGGAGTATATTGTACGTTCAAAAACGAAACGAACATTGAATACCCTTTATATATGATTTGCGGATGCTATGATCACCGATTCAAAATTTTGAATCCGCCTTAGGTATCACGTGCCCCCACTCATTCCCTCTCGATTTCATCTTGGGGTCCGGAGATCTATTGAAAGAGGACTAGGGTGGGTACATGAAAATGATACTCGGCGGAATGTTCAAATGAGGCATGCGGGAGGATGGACTCGACTGGAGGGCGACATGATCGATGGAGAAGAGGGTTGGAGAGGAATGAGAAATAAGTAAATGCCACATGATTATACTTGAACGGCTCAAATAAACAATAAGTTTTCTTGCTTGGCCTACATAGTGAAAGGCCTAATGCGCAAAGCGGAGCACTGACGCTCGAATATGGCCGGGAAAACAGGGAAACAGACATGTGGGGCACACCCGTCGGGACGACGTAGCGCAGACTAGTCCAATGGAGGAGCTGGCCCACGACCTCCTCGCCACCGACAACCGTTCATGTGGGTCGTTGGGGCCAACAACGGGGCGCAACTCCAGCGCCGCCTCTGGACACGGCGACCGCGGTGAGCGACACGCTCATATCGTCGCTAGACACGGTCGGTTTTAGTTTGCCGAGGGTGGCGTTAGTGCTGTGGTACGACCAACGGTATGTTTGGTTTGTGCCCAAGGTTGCCCCATCAAAGCATTGGGTAGCCAAAATTTTGGTTGAGGTATTGGTTGCCCATGATTTAGCCGACATTGGCAAGAAAAATGAACTTGAGTTAGCTAGAGTTCATTGGCATGCCATAGAAATGGCAACCATCCAAACAAAGACCAATCTTTGGGTCATGACCAAAATTTTGGTTGAGGTATTGGTTGCCCATGATTTGGCCGACATTGGCAAGAAAAATGAACTAGAGTTGGCTAGAGTTCATTGGCATGCCAAAAAAATGGCAACCATCCAAACAAAGACCAATCTTTTGGTCATGACCAAAATTTTGGCAAGGTGCACTTTGGCCACAATCCAAACACACCCCAACACCCGGCTCATCGAGGATGCACGGGGCGCCGCGACGCGTCCGCGGAGTGGTGTAGCGCGGCCAACTGCATCCTCTGGACCTGAGACCATGCTGGGTCATCTTGCTTTTTCAATGACATGCGGGGATCGCATGTGAGCAAAGGGCATCTCCAACGTTGCCACGACCGCAGCTGACTACCCTGGCACACCAAAACCTTCGTCCCTCGCGCCGTCGCGCGGTGCGTTCCCAGCCGGC
This sequence comes from Aegilops umbellulata, assembly GCA_032464435.1. NCBI lineage: Eukaryota > Viridiplantae > Streptophyta > Magnoliopsida > Poales > Poaceae > Aegilops > Aegilops umbellulata. The sequence goes on along the minus strand of CP136054.1, from coordinate 362,378,928 downwards.
GCCAGCTGCCTGCATTCATGCCGTCCATTCGTATGTCGTCGTTAAGAGGCTCGGTGCCCGAGGAATCAACTCCGGCGACTTAATGACGCACCCGGACGCTTGGCCTCACTGGAATGCGCTACTTAAAGCAGCAACGCCCAGCTAACCTCCACACCATAGCGCATCGTCCTCCTACCTGGAACCACATCTTCCATGACCGCAAGCGCGAACGCTCTGCGGGAGAACTTGTCTTCGGGGATGGAGCTCGAGGTCGCCGCCCTCGCTCAAGTCGCCGCATAAGCGGTGGCCATGCTGGCGGCCGACGACGGGAGCACTGTCAGCCACGCATCCTAGTTGCCGCCGTCCAACGTCCGGCACCGCCGAGGTCGGGGACTCCTCTGAGGATGAGTAGGGCATGGGAGGCGGCAGGGCATGGTGTGCCAATTGGCCAGTCCGTCTCCCGTGTTCTACTTTTCCTCGCCGGAGACCGCACCTTCACTTCACGGGTCTTGAACCCCGCCCCCGTACATGGAGATCACAGATGGAGGACGTCGGTCGCCACCATAGAATAGGTTTAGGGTCGGGTTTCTTTTATTTTTTTGGTCCTATAAAAGTTCGAAATGTAATTAAAATCTGTCGTGTTTGCATTAATCTCGGCCGGTGTATATGAACTTTCACAATAATATACATATTGTAGGAGTACTAGCAAGATGCCCGTGCATTGCACGGAAGATCAAGATCTTGTGGGAGAAAATGATGAACGAGGGAAAGCCTTATCTGCAAATGTGGAGAGGAGTGCGGGTAAATTTTCATAGTTTCCTTCCTATCCGTTAGATATAGATCGGACGGCCTATATTGCACGATCGGACACATCTTTCTATATCTACGGGAACCTATGAAAGGGTTAACGTAAATTGCCTCTCTCTCTCTCCTCCCCTGATTTTCATGGTGGTGGGCCCCTCCCTCCCCCAATCTACAATCAACAGCTCACACATTTCACATTACGTTAATTACGTAACTGGGATTACGTAGGTGTAGCATTACTCGTCCTAAAAAACCCAACTAAGCCAACCTCCCAGCATATCGCGCGGGAAAAGGCCCGGCCGCGCCGTTTTAGTCGGGATTACCGGATTACTAGTAGTAGTATCGATGGATCGCGCGAAGCAACATATTTTTTTTAGGGGGCGAAGCACCTAGTTTAAAAGGAAAAAATGCGGTACACTCACAGCACTCCTGTCGCGGTCGCATTGCACCCCACACACGTTCGGTCCTGCACACGGCTCACGCAAACGGAACGCGCTTCGGCTTGCCTCTTCACTGACACGTGGGACTCCACTTGGAGAAACCGACCATGCGCCAAACTCCCCCCGCCCACCGCGCGAAAATCCTCCCCCCCCCACACACACACCCGAAAATTCCCCCCAAATCCGATTCAACCGCCCTTCGGCCAAGTAGCCAATAATATTCCCCAAACCCTCTCCCCCTGTCCACCTCCACTCCATTCGCTCCGCCAAAGCCGCCCTCCCCGCCGCGCCGATACGTCGGCGCCGCGGTTCGGCGATCCTCTCGCTCCCACAGTACGCTCTCGTAGACTGCCGTCCTCTAGCCGCGCCGCCTCCTCTAACTACGTTCTTGTGGAGGCGCACGGCGGTCAGCGCCGCCTCCGCTGGTGACGTTCGTGTGGAGACGCACGGCGGTCAGCTTCTCCCACGGTACGCGCATTCTAGACTGAAGCCCCATTCATGTCGGTGTAGCGCTGAATGTTAGCTGATAGACGCTGTTAATATCACTGTTTGCCGAAATAGTTTACTATCAATATGCTCTGCTTAAGAAGCTTCCTTGCCCTGTTCTGCACTCAATCTGCTTAGCTGAGATGGCATGTCAAGGCCGATTAGTTGCTAAAATATCCTGCCATATATTTATTGTGACGTAGATTGCCATGGTCTAGTAGCCAATCTGTTAGGTGAAATAACTCTAAACCGTTTTATACTCGATCTTTGTTGCTGCGATGGCCTTCGATAGTTCGATGGTTGTGTGCTCGGCCTCATTGACTTCTGAAACAACCTGCCATAATTTGGCACTCAAATTTGTTTGCTGAATTAGCTTTACATATATTTCGTTACTTAGATCTGCTCGTCCAAATATCTTGCCATAGCTTTAGACATCGACCTAGGTATTTTTTTTCTGGACTTCATAAAAAAGCATATATGTTTTTCCTGTAATATCTAGTAGAAGAACTAATTTGTATGTCTAACAGATGGACGGGACTTGGATAACTTCTGCTCGAAGATTCTCCGTTGCATATGTCGAGGGGGTTGAAAACTTCATGAACTTTATCAGAGCTGAGTACGGTGGTCCGAAATCAGATGTGCCCTGCCCGTGTAGCAGTTGTATGCATTCAGTTACAAGACCCCAGTCAACTGTGCAAAATCATCTACACTTGTATGGGATGTTGGTCACATATACTAGGTGGGTTCATCATGGTGAAGCTGTGAACGTCAATGTTATTGACTACGTGGAAGCAGCAGATCACCATCTTGATCTGCCTGATGCTTAGGTGGAAGAGGAGGAGGAGGTGATGGTGGCAGAGCCAGTGAGTTTGACCAACATTGAAAGAATGCTATGAAATGCTCGTACATTCCGTGAACTTTCACCTGCAGAAGAAAAACGGTGGGCCCGCATGTTGGAACAATGCAACGTTGCTGTCACCCCAGGAAATAAGCTGTCAGTATTCTCAGCTATGGTCTCCTTTCTTCAGGTGAAGACATCTGAGCGGATGACCAACAAATCATTCGATGCAATGTTGGCTGCTTTTCGCGAATCTTTCCCAGATGCGTCTGAGCTGCCACACACCTACAGTAAAATGAAGAATTTCCTTTGTGCGGTTAGAATTGGATATGATATCATCCATGTTTGTAAGAATAATTGTGTTCTGTTCCGGAAGGATTATGCCAACTTAAGTGAATGGCCGAAATGCAAATCATCAAGATGGAAAGATGGCGATGTTGTGAAGAGGATTCCTCATAATGTTCTGAGACATTTTCCAATTACACCAAGATTGCAGAGCTTGTTTCATGATGCTGAAACAAGAGAGGATGTACTGTGGCATTCTACGAACCAGGAGTACAGAGATCAGAATGTAATGAGCCATCCATCTCATGGTAGTGAGTGGAAAAGCTTCAATGATAAACACAAAGAGTTTGTTGCTGACCCGAGAAACATTAGACTTGGCTTAGCTTCAGATGGATTTAACCTATTTGGCCACCAGAGCGCCACATATAGCATGTGGCCAGTGCTTGTTATCCCTTACAACATGCCTCCAAATGTCTGCACCAAAGAATCAAACTACATGATGGCCTTGCTCATCCCAGGTCCAAAAAGTCCTGGAAAGGATTTTGATTTGTTCATGGAGCCTCTTGTGGAGGAACTTCAACAGCTATGGAAGGGTGTTCTCACTTGAGACCTATATAGCAGCCCACCAGCTGATTTATTTCTGCGTGCTGTTATAATTTGGTGCATCCATGATTATCCAGCTTTGGGCAGTATGTCAGGGCGAACGACACATGGTTACAATGCATGTGTTCGCTGTGACAGGAATCCGCTGTCATACGCAATACTTAGCAAGATCTGTTACATTGGACACCGCCGTTTCCTTGCCAAGGACAAGCCGCATCCTAGAAAATACCGAAGACATGTGTTCAATGCAAAGCATGAAAACCATGATGCGCCAAAGTGGCTCACCGGCGATGAGTTGCAAGTGGAATTAGAGAAGGTCAGGCATATTACACCAGGAAAACATCCTGGTAATGGTAGTGGGAAAAGGAAGCGTGGCAGGGTAGAAGAGAGATTATTGTTTACCCGCAGGTCCACTTTGTGGGACTTGGAGTATTGGAAAGATTTGGATCTGCGGCATAATCTTGATGTGATGCACATCGAGAAAAATATATGTAGATATGGCCAAAGTTCGTCTTGCCCAGACACCACATGATGATCGGGTGTGATAAGCTCTACGTCCATCTACAACGGGTGCAAGCCAGTTTTGCACACGCAGAATACTCAGGTTAAACTTGACGATCCTAGCATATGCAGATATGGCCTCGGAACACTGAGACCGAAAGGTCGAGCGTGAATCATATAGTAGATATGATCAACATAGTGATGTTCACCATTGAAAGCTACTCCATTTCACGTGATGATCGGTTATGGTTTAGTTGATTTGGATCACGTGATCACTTAGAGGATTAGAGAGATGTCTTTCTAAGTGGGAGTTCTTAAGTAATATGATTAATTGAACTTAAATTTATCATGAACTTAGTACCTGATAGTATCTTGCTTGTTTATGTTTGATTGTAGATAGATGGCCCGTGTTGTCGTTCCGTTGAATTTTAATGCGTTCCTTGAGAAAGCAAAGTTGAAAGATGATGGTAGCAATTACACGGACTGGGTCCGTAACTTGAGGATTATCCTCATTGCTGCACAGAAGAATTACGTCCTGGAAGCACCGCTGGGTGCCAGGCCTGCTGCTGATGCAACTGACGACGTTAAGAATGTCTGGTAGAGCAAAGCTGATGACTACTCGATAGTTCAATGTGCCTTGCTTTACGGCTTAGAACCGGGACTTCAACGACGTTTTGAACGTCATGGGGCATATGAGATGTTCTAGGAGTTGAAGTTAATATTTCAAGCAAATGCCCGGATTGAGAGATATGAAGTCTCCAATAAGTTCTATAGCTGCAAGATGGAGGAGAATAGTTCAGTCAGTGAGCATATACTCAAGATGCCTGGGTATAATAATCACTTGATTCAACTGGGAGTTAATCTTCCGGATGATAGCGTCATTGACAGAATTCTCCAATCACTGCCACCAAGCTACAAGAGCTTCGTGATGAACTATAACATGCAAGGGATGGATAAGACGATTCCCGAGCCCTTCGCAATGCTAAAAGGTGTGGAGGTAGAAATCAAGAAGGAGCATCAAGTGTTGATGGTCAATAAGACCACTAGTTTCAAGGAAAAGGGCAAAGGGAAGAAAAAGGGGAACTTCAAAAAGAACAGCAAGCAAGTTGCTGCTCAGGAGAAGAAACCCAAGTCTGGACCTAAGCCTGAAACTGAGTGCTTCTACTGCAAGCAGACTGGTCACTGGAAGCGGAACTGCCCCAAGTATTTGGCGGATAAGAAGGATGGCAAGGTGAACAAAGGTATATGTGATATACATGTTATTGAGTGTACCTTACTAGAGCTCGCAGTAGCACCTAGGTATTTGATATTGGTTCTGTTGCTAATATTTGCAACTCGAAACAGGGACTACGGATTAAGCGAACACTGGCCAAGGACGAGGTGACGATGCGCGTGGGAAATGGTTCCAAAGTCGATGTGATCGCGGTCGACACGCTACCTCTACATCTACCTTCGAGATTAGTATTAGACCTAAATAATTGTTATTTGGTGCCAGCGTTGAGCATGAACATTATATCTGGATCTTGTTTGATGCGAGACGGTTATTCATTTAAATCAGAGAATAATGGTTGTTCTATTTATATGAGTAATATCCTTTATGGTCATGCACCCTTGAAGAGTGGTCTATTTTTTATGAATCTCGATAGTAGTGATACACATATTCATAATGTTGAAGCCAAAAGATGCAGAGTTGATAATGATAGTGCAACTTATTTGTGGCACTGCCGTTTAGGTCATATCGGTGTAAAACGCATGAAGAAACTCCATACTGATGGACTTTTGGAACCACTTGATTATGAATCACTTGGTACTTGCGAATCGTGCCTCATGGGCAAGATGACTAGAACGTCGTTCTCCGATACTATGGAGAGAGCAACAGATTGGTTGGAAATCATACATACAGATGTATGTGGTCCGATGAATATTGAGGCTCGTGGCGGATATCGTTATTTTCTCACCTTAACAGATGATTTAAGCAGATATGGGTATATCTACTTAATGAAACATAAGTCTGAAACATTTGAAAAGTTCAAAGAATTTCAGAGTGAAGTTGAAAATCATCGTAACAAGAAAATAAAGTTTCTACGATCTGATCGTGGAGGAGAATATTTGAGTTACGAGTTTGGTCTACACTTGAAACAATGCGGAATAGTTTCGCAACTCACGCCACCTGGAACACCACAATGTAATGTTGTGTCCGAACATCGTAATCATACTCTACTAGATATGGTGCGATCTATGATGTCTGTTACAGATTTACCGCTCTCATTTTGGGGTTATGCTTTAGAGACAGCCGCATTCACGTTAAATAGGGCACCATCAAAATCCGTTGAAACGACGCCTTATGAACTGTGGTTTGGCAAGAAACCAAAGTTGTCGTTTCTTAAAGTTTGGGGTTGCGATGCTTATGTGAAAAAGCTTCAACTAGATAAGCTCGAACCCAAATCGGAGAAATGTGTCTTCATAGGATACCCAAAGGAAACTGTTGGGTACACCTTCTATCATAGATCCGAAGGCAAGACATTTGTTGCTAAGAATGGATCCTTTCTAGAGAAGGAGTTTCTCTCAAAAGAAGTGAGTGGGAGGAAAGTGGAACTTGATGAGGTAATTGTACCTGCTCCCTTATTGGAAAGTAGTACATCACAGAAACCGGTTTCTGTGACACCTACACCAATTAGTGAGGAAGCTAATGATGATGATCATGAAACTTCAGATCAAGTTACTACTGAACCTCGTAGATCAACCAGAGTAAGATCCGCACCAGTGTGGTACGGTAATCCTGTTCTGGAAGTCATGCTACTAGATCATGATGAACCTACGAACTATGAAGAAGCGATGGTGAGCCCAGATTCCGCAAAATGGCTAGAAGCCATGAAATCTGAGATGGGATCCATGTATGAGAACAAAGTGTGGACTTTGGTTGACTTTCCCGATGATCGGCGAGCAATTGATAATAAATGGATCTTCAAGAAGAAGACTGACGCTGACGGTAATGTTACTGTCTACAAAGCTCGACTTGTTGCGAAAGGCTTTTGACAAGTTCAAGGTATTGACTACGATGAGACCTTCTCACCCGTAGCGATGCTTAAGTCTGTCCAAATCATGTTAGCAATTGTTGCATTTTATGATCACGAAATTTGGCAGATGGATGTAAAAACTGCATTCCTGAATGGATTTCTGGAAGAAGAGTTGTATATGATGCAACCGGAAGGTTTTGTCGATCCAAAGGGAGCTAACAAAGTGTGCAAGCTCCAGCGATCCATTTATGGACTGGCGCAAGCCTCTCGGAGTTGGAATAAACGCTTTGATAGTGTGATCAAAGCATTTGGTTTTATACAGACTTTTGGAGAAGCCTGTATTTACAAGAAAGTGAGTGGGAGCTCTGTAGCATTTCTGATATTATATGTGGATGACATATTACTAACTGGAAATGGTATAGAATTTCTGGATAGCATAAAGGGATACTTGAATAATAGTTTTTCAATGAAAGACCTCGGTGAAGCTGCTTACATATTGGGCATTAAAATCTATAGAGATAGATCAAGATGCTTAATTGGACTTTGACAAAGCACATACCTTGACAAAGTTTTGAAAAAGTTCAAAATGGATCAAGCAAAGAAAGGGTTCTTGCCTGTGTTACACGGTGTGAAGTTGAGTAAGACTCAATGTCCGACCATCGCAGAAGATAGAGAGAAAATGAAAGATGTTCCCTATGCTTCAGCCATAGGCTCTATCATGTATGCAATGCTGTGTACCAGACCTGATGTGTGCCTTGCTATAAGTCTAGCAGGGAGGTACCAAAGTAATCCAGGAGTGGATCACTGGACGGCGGTCAAGAACATCCTGAAGTACCTGAAAAGGACTAAGGATATGTTTCTCGTATATGGCGGTGACAAAGAACTCATCGTAAATGGTTACGTTGATGCAAGCTTTGACACTGATCCGGACGATTCTAAATCGCAAACCGGATATGTGTTTACATTGAACGGTGGAGCTGTCAGTTGGTGCAGTTCTAAACAAAGCATCATGACGGGATCCACATGTGAAGCGGAGTACATAGCTGCTTCAGAAGCAGCAAATGAAGGAGTCTGGTTGAAGGAGTCATATCCGATCTAGGTGTCATACCTAGTGCATCGGGTCCAATGAAAATCTTTTGTGACAATACTGTTGCAATTGCCTTGGCAAAGGAATCTAGATTTCACAAGAGAACCAAGCACATCAAGAGACGCTTCAATTCCATTCGGGATTTAGTCCAAGTGGGAGACATAGAAATTTGCAAGATACATACAGATCTGAATGTTGCAGACCTGCTGACTAAGCCTCTTCCACGAGCAAAACATGATCAGCACCAAAGCTCCATGGGTGTTAGAATCATTACTGTCTAATCTAGATTATTGACTCTAGTGCAAGCGGGAGACTGAAGGAAATATGCCCTAGAGGCAATAATAAAGTTATTATTTATTTCCTTATATCATGATAAATGTTTATTATTCATGCTAGAATTGTATTAAACGGAAACATAATACTTGTGTGAATACATAGACAAACAGAGTGTCACTAGTATGCCTCTACTTGACTAGCTCGTTGATCAAAGATGGTAATGTTTCCTAGCCATAGACATGAGTTGTCATTTGATTAACGGGATCACATCATTAGGAGAATGATGTGATTGACATGACCCATTCCGTTAGCTTAGCACTTGATCGTTTAGTATGTTGTTATTGCTTTCTTCATAACTTATACATGTTCCTATGACTATGAGATTATGCAACTCCCGTTTACCGGAGGAACACTTTGTGTGCTACCAAACGTCACAACGTAACTGGATGATTATAAAGGTGCTCTACAGGTGTCTCCAAAGGTACATGTTGGGTTGGCGTATTTCGAGATTAGGATTTGTCACTCCGATTGTCGGAGAGGTATCTCTGGGCCCTCTCGGTAATACACATCACTTAAGCCTTGCAAGCATTGCAACTAATGAGTTAGTTGCGAGATGATGTATTACAGAACAAGTAAAGAGACTTGCCGGTAACGAGATTGAACTAGGTATTAAGATACCGACGATCGAATCTCGAGCAAGTAACATACCGATGACAAAGGGAACAATGTATGTTGTTATGCGGTCTGACCGATAAAGATCTTTGTAGAATACGTAGGAGCCAATATGAGCATCCAGGTTCCGCTATTGGTTATTGACCGGAGACGTGTCTCGGTCATGTCTACATTGTTCTCGAACCCGTAGGGTCCGCACGCTTAACGTTACGATGACAGTTTCATTATGAGTTTATATGTTTTGATGTACCGAAGGTTGTTCGGAGTCCCAGATGTGATCACGGACATGATGAGGAGTCTCGAAATGGTCGAGACATGAAGATTGATATATTGGAAGCCTATGTTTGGACATCGGAGGTGTTCCGGGTGAAATAGTGATTTTACCGGAGTACCGGAGGGGTTACCGGAACCCCGGTAACCTAATGGGCCTTAATGGGCCTAGTGGAGAAAGAGGAGAGGAGGCCAAGGGGCAGCCGCGTGCCCCTCCCCCCCCCAAGTCCGAATTGGACAAGGAGGGGGGCGGCGCCCCCCCTCCCTTTCCTTTCCCCTCTCTCTCTCTCTCTCTTTCCCCCCAAGTCCTAGTCCAACATGGAAAAGGGGGGAGTCCTACTTCCGGTAGGAGTAGGACTCCTCCTGGCGTGCCCCTTGCCTAGCCGCACCTCCTCCCCCTTGCTCCTTTATATACGGGGGCAGGGGGCACCCTAGAGACACAACAATTGATCATTGATCTCTTAGCCGTGTGTGGTGCCCCTCTCCACCATAATCCTCGATAATATTGTAGCGGTGCTTAGGCAAAGCCCTACGACAGTAGAACATCAAGATCATCACCACGCCGTCGTGCTGACGGAACTCTTCCCCGACATTCTTCTGGATCAGAGTCCGGGGATCGTCATCGAGTTGAACGTGTGCTAGAACTCGGAGGTGCCGTAGTTTCGGTGCTTGATCGGTCGGGCCATGAAGACGTACGACTACATCAACCGCGTTGTTATAACGCTTCCGCTTTCGCTCTACGAGGGTACGTGGACAACACTCTCCCCTCTTGTTGCTATGCATCACCATGATCTTGCGTGTGCGTAGGAATTTTTTTTGAAATTACTACGTTCCCCAACAGCAATGGGTCCTGATACTCGGGTAAGACATTATGAATCTTGCGTTGTTGGAGATGTGCGCTACAACACCCTTGCACGAGACGAAGGCAGGAAGACACAAAACAGTGCCATCATGAGCACGGATACGTATGACAAAGAGACAACTGAAATGTATGCTAACATAACAGACATTATTCAGTTGCAGTATATCTCCAGTTTCGAGGATCATTGTTGTGTGGTTCTGTTGTGATGTCCTTAGTATAACCTGTTTTCCAGGATCGCAAAACCCAGAGCTGATGATTATTTCAAATCCATCAATGTCAAGGCGGCGTACCAGACCAACGAGCCTTTTATTTTGGCAAATCAAGCAACACAGATATTTTCTTGGAAGACACATTTGCACGTAACGATGACTGGAGAGTATTGCAAAGGTTTGAGCAGAGGAATTCGTTTAATGAAGTTGCACAACAAGATGATGCTTACACTGATCCTGATGTACAAGATAACACATATGTTCCTAATATCTTTGAGAACCATCACGTCAATGACGCCGGCGAAAAGATTGCCTGTCGTGCTATGGACATACAAGAGTTGATCAAGAAGAAGCCAACGTTCGAGGATGTTGAGGACAAAGAAGAAGATGACATCGTGGGGAATTATGATTCAGACTGATACACACGGCGAAGATGTTGACGCTGCTGCTGCGGATGATGATTACATTGCTTTTGTCGTATTTGCCTGTCAGAAGACGTTTTTTATCTACTATGTGAAATTGTGTTTTCTATGACAACTGAAACCTGATGAACATGTTGTTTAGTATTTTGCTGTGAGAACATCACTTGTTATGTATGCTGATTTGTGTTTGGTGATTGTATGACAACTAAAACATGATGACATTATTGTTTAGTTGTACTCATATTTGGCTGTGAAACTTGAATTTGATGACATAGTTTGCTGTTGGACTGCAATTTGCTCGACGTCTTCGAATGAGAACAAAGCTGACCCGACAGGGCCTCTGCTACTTATTTATTTATATGAGCAAAAGGGGATACCCCTGATTTCCGTTAATAGAAATCATTAGGTGTTCACAACACTATGCCCAGCCTGCTACACAGGTTTCATTCATTACTAGTTTCAGCAAAGTGCTCATGTCGTAGCCACTGAATACATCACGAGTGCTACATACACTGCAAATGAAGAGACAATCATCCTAGAGAGCACATCGATTTTGCCCATTATCTTCACAAGATCTTTCATCTCCTCATTGCTATCAAGGCCGTTCAGCAGCTGTTGCTTGGCCATGATCAGAGGAACTGCATCTTTAACCTTCTTGTCGTGGATTTGTCACGGCAGATGTCCTAGTGAGAGGACTTAGTCGTGGAGCCATCGCAACGGATTAGCTTGAAGGGGTTAAAAGTGGACACGAGGACACGGTTTTTATACTAGTTCGGCCCCTTCGATGAAGGTAAAAGCCTACGTCTAGTTGTGATGGGATTGATGGGTTTCGAGGGCTTAGGGAGCGATAAGCTTCGCCTAAACCTCGAGTTCTTGTTCTCTGTCCTCAAACCGCCGCCGGGTCATCCCCTTATATACACGGGTGACGCCCGTCGGTCTGCAAAGTCCCGACCTCCGGCTTATAAACGTGCCCGGGTCGGTCTCTCTATTCCTAACTCACAATACAAGTTTACCCCAGGCCGGTTTACACCATAAACCTTTAAACCGATTACAGGCCTTAGGCCCTTCTATTTCTCCTTGGGCTTTAACATCTCGGGTCTGTTGACGGAGGTAACCCGGGCCCTGCAGGCCGGTTTACCCCAGATAGCAACATCCCCAACATTAGGCCCCAGATTGATTTGAACAGGTTCATGTCAATCCTTAATAAGAATTTCTGTCTTCAAATGTCTTCCAGTGACTTGTTAAACCGTCGTTTCTCCGTCTCCTCTTGCTGTGGTAAACCGATATGACGTCAGCGCAAGTTGCCGTCTCATTTCGCTAACCCGCAAGAATCAGGGCGACGGCTGGGCTTCCGAAATCTCCGGCCCCTGGATTCGCGCGCCTGACACACGCGCCACGCCTTATAAATAGGACTTGAAGGCCATCTTCCTTTCCTCCCTTTCGTCCCCTTCTTCATCTTCCTCGCGACCCAGACCTCAGAGCTCCGCCGCCGCCGTCAGCTGCTGCATCAACTCCGGCCGCTGCATCAACCTGATCGGATCAGAGCACCGCGGCGACTTTCCACATCTGTTTTGGATCCCGGTAAAGCCTCTACTCTTCCGCTTTTAGATCTGTTCTAGGGTTCCAGGGTTTGTCGTCCTGTTACTGTTTCTTGTTCATCCCCATAGCAGCTTTGCGAACAGATGATGATACCTGTACCGTGATTTGTAGTCCCTTTCAGCAGTCGCCATAAATTTGTACTCATCTCCTTAGATCTCACTCTTTTTCCTGCTTGTCGAACTTACGTTGTTCTGCTGTGAGCCAAACTTCATATTACCTGTTTTTATTTCTTTTTCGCCCTAGCTGTAGATCCATTGCTTTGAAAGAATCCGTACGGGATCTGTTTCTGCTTTCATACTCACCACTGTTAGATCTGGTCGGTTTGACTCTTAGCAAAGCGAACAAACCGATCCACACATCCATTAGTCCCCTTGCTGAACCGCCGGTTGATATTATTATAGATAACCTGACTCTATATAAGAGCATCTTCGGTTTACAATCACACTTGTTCTCAAACCGGAATACCTTTGTCTTGTAGATTTCCTCATGGCAAAACAGGTGTACGAATGCAACTGGGTTCCCTCTTGCATCACTGAGACCCAACTAAACAACTTAGTTCTGACTGGTGCTTTGAGTAGCAAAAATACCATCCATTGGCGGGTTCCAGGAGACGAGTGTCCTCCTACCCCGCAGGAGGGAGAAGTGGTGGTGTTTGCGGATCACCTGGCCCGGGGTTTTAATCCACCCGGTTCAAAATTTTATCAGGACGTCCTGGCTAATTTTAGATTGCGCCCACAAGATGTTGGTCCAAACTCAGTCACAAATATCTGCCATTTTCAAGTGCTTTGCGAGGCGTACTTCCAAGAGGAACCTACTGTAGAGCTGTTCCGGGACTTTTTCCATTTGAACCGACGTACTGAATTTACCGATGGCCCTAACATGGAACTGGGTGGTATGGCAATCCAGAAGAGGAAAGAGGTGACTTATCCTCACGCCAAGCTGCATAGTCATCCGCAAGAATGGAATTGCACTTGGTTCTATTGCAAGGATACTTCCCCTGCTGAAGAAAATCCACTGCCCGGCTTCCGTCCAGAGAGACTTAGCAATACACACCCTTTCCCCCCACGGCTAACCGCCAAAGAGAGGAGTAAGTATGCCCCTCAGCTGTCCAAGCTCAGAGCCTTCATGGCTAACGGTTTAACGGGGGTTGATCTTGCCCGTTGCTGGATTTCATGGAGCATCCTGCCCCTTAGCATCCGCTCTGGTTTGATGTGCCAATACACGGGTCGGGTTGATGATCCTTTGAGGCACTGCAACATTCAGCTGACGGAGGACGAAGTCGCTGAAGCCGTGAAAAAGATGCTGAACGAACCGGAACATGTTTGCGCTCGAACCGGCCTGCTTCCATTTTGCGCCACAAACAAACCCCCTGCTGTAAGTAACTCCTCCCTGTTTATAGAATTTTTGATCTCCTTATATATATTGCTAACTTCCAGTCCTTTCCGAAACAGGGAGATGATCCGTTTTGGAGCAAGAAGCTTCAGGAGCCAACCGAAAAGATAATCAGACCCAAGACAAGGGTGAAGAAGCCTGCTACAAAGAAAAGGCACACTGCTTCCTGTACCCCCGATTTAGAGGAGGATGATGTGGGTAATCCGGACCTTGGGGTAGACCTTGATTCAGTTGGCTTACTTTTTGTACGTCTTATTGATGATGATATTTGTCAGGACGACGCCGAAGCGAGCAATGCTGAAGGCCCAGAGGTAACTATTCTTTCTTCTGATGCCGTTCCTTTGCCTTTGAAAAACCCTCGCCAAGCAAACCGGAAAATTAAATTTTCTCACCCTCTTGCTTACTTGGATCCCAAATTTCTTGTGAAGACCCAGCAACATGAAGCCCGACGCACCACCCGGCATAGCGGCCAGGTAGTTACCTCCGCCGGTTTACCGAACAGCCCGGTTCGGAAACGCCGCTCAGAGGTCTCCGATTTATGCGCTAGCTTTCCTCCTAAAGCAGGTTTAACTCGTCAGCCTCTAAATCCATCTGACTCCGATTATCAGGTCACTTCCCATTCCTCTTCCGGTGAATCTTCAGCCACTCAACTGCCACCGTTGAAGACAGTTATTGGGTAGGTTGGACTGATCACAACATATCTCTGTATGGGTCTCTTAATCCATCTTATACCGTTTTTCCAATCTTTGGGCTCTTTTTTTTTTCAGGGCTAAACCTAGACCGAGCAAGAAAGCTCGTCTGGATAACCCGGCTGAAGGGACCGCCGCTCCTGAACCGGAGAAAACTCCTGGTGCTGACACTCTGGGTCGTGAAGATACTCAGAATTATCTATCTCCGCGAGATGGCACCTGCGCTGAAGAAAGGACTATCGAACCTGCCAGCCGTACTGATCCGCCTGCCAGTCCTGTTCGGGTTGAGGAATCCATCCCCCCTTCTGGAACTGTTGATAAACCGACAGGGCCACTGCAGAGCAGCGATTCCAAGGATGATGATGTTGTGATTACCGGCATTGGCCGCTCTGACCCGGGGAACACTGCTACTTTGGCCAAGCATACTGCCAAGGACGAAATCTCGGCCATAAAGGGCAAATGGGACCTTGACTCCTCTACGTACGCCGCTTTAAGCGCCCCGGATCTTTATTCTGGGTACCTGAACCGACTGTACACCAGCCGGGATTATGAAGCTGGCATGATCAAGATGATGAAGGAGAAACTTGAGGTAACTCCCTTGTGCTTCATTTCATTGCAACTTAGCTTATCAATATTTCCAAACCGAGATGGTAAACCGGATCAGGCTGCCTTGACAATTAAGGTCCCGTTTAGAAAACCCAAGGCTTCAACATAGGTCATAACCAGAAAACATCATCAGATAACCATTAGCCCCCAAGTGCCAAGTTTAAATACTTGTCTTAATCTTGGGAGTTTTTGTAATGGAAAACTTGCGTTAAAATCAAGTATGCATTAGCCCCCAAGTATCGAGCACATAACTTGCTTGTGTGGTTGATACTTCCAAACCGTGCAATATTTTCTGAACACTGTTGACGACCTGCTGCAGGGGGATCTAAAGACCAAAGCGAAACAAGTCTCGGACCTTCAGGAAATCTTAAAAACCCAACAGGCTGAAACTGAAAAAACGAAGGACGAATTGGCCCATGCCTTAACCGTTATGGAACAGCTGAAAGAAAGCCACCAAAAAGAACAAGCTGATTGGGCTACTGAGAGAGCTCTTTTGACGAAGAGGGCTGAAAATGCTGAAGCTGCTCTTAAACCGGTGGTCGATGAATTATCCACCGTGAAGCGACAGATACACTCCATGACCTCTGTCGTCTTTGGTAAGCTTTTCGACGCCCTTCTTCCAATTTGTACCTTGTCTGCTACATCCTATGTCCGGTTTGTAATCCATCTTGGAACACTGCAGGCTCACGTATTGGACATTTGGGTTCTGATGTGCGGATGAAACTCAAAGCTGCTTACACTCTGATTGAACAGTTGTACACCGGAGCACAAAGAGCTATCACCACTGCATCGCACAACAACCCTGCGCCGTCTCTGATTCAGGACACGTTAAAGAGGCTGTCCATGCTTCCAGCCCGGATTGAAGAGTTGAAGAGATCAGCTGCTCGAACTGGAGCCATTACTGCCTTGATCCGAGCCAAAGCGTGGGTACCAGATTTCGATCCTGTCGAAGCGGCCCAAGGATACCCCAGCTTGAAGGAAGACGGTTCAGACTTTGGTGAGGACGATTTGAGGGCGATAAACCGGGCGGTGCGCCCCCTAGCTTGTCAATTGGCTGAGGAAGCAGATCTGTCACATTACCAAGCCCAATACGACAACCAGAACAAACGAGTAGCTGCCCCGGTCCCTGAAGCGGGAAACCTTATTCCTCCAAACCGTAAGCATACTTACGCCCCTGACATTGAACCGTCTTTGCTGATTCACGAAGAGGCCGTCTTTCAAGCGCTAATGGGAATCGACTGGACAACTGCTGATTTCCAGCCAATGGGTAACCAAGATAGAGCTGAAGCGGCACAAGACGATCCCCAGCCTTCGAACCGAGGCGGCGAACAGGCGTAATCAACGCTCCGGTTCACCTTAATTGGTGACGTTTTACTCCGTCAAAGAACAATATATTCAGGCACTACGTTGCCTTGTAATAAGATAGTTTAATACCTCTGCATTTGAATGTGCCTTCGTGCACGGGTACTGATGCTCTTTCCAATGACGTTTTCCAACTTTGTTTCCTGTCTTTACTGAGTACAAGATCTTCCGACTCTATGAACCATGCTGCGCCTTTGCCAAACCGGGCAACTTGCCTCTGGGTTAAAAAACGGACCAGGCTATGCCAGCTGAATCGGTTTAAAAAGACTTGACGTTCCGAAGAACCACAATAAAAGCAGAAAACAAAATCCAAATATGAAAAGGCAATGCAATAGTAAAACGCATGCAAATAGTGGTTACTATGAACCGTTCAGAAGGCGTGACCATCGTCAAGATAAAACCGAGCCCCCAAGAGGTGTAGCTACGGTTTATGTCGACTAGGTTCCTAACTGAATCGTGGCAAATATGCCGGTCAAATGGCATTGCATTGGTTCGTCAACCAAGCCCCCAAGTGACTCAATGGCCAAGGGCCGATCAAGTGGCATTGCATTGGTTCGGACACGACCAAGCCCCCAAATGATTCATTGGCTAAAAAGCCGACCAGAAGGCATTACCATCATCAAGACATGACCGAGTTCCCCTAAGGCGTAATCTACGGTTCAAGTCGATTAGGTCCCCAACTGATTCAGTGGCAAATGTGCCAGCCAGAAGGCATTACCGTCATCAAGACATGACCAAGCCCCCCGGAGGTGTAGCTACGGTTCAGGCCGACTAGGTCCCCAACTGACTTTATAGGGTTTAGCTATGTTCTCTTTGGTTCGAACCCGACCTATGTTTGAACAGGAAGCCCCATGTTTGAATAGCTATGTTCTCTTTGGTTCGAATACGACCTATGTTTGAACAGGAAGCCTCATGCTGAATGGCTATGTTCTCTTTGGTTCGAATACGACCTATGTTTGAACAGGAAGCCTCATGCTTGAACCGGGATATTGAACCGGATATTAAGAGCTTCACAGCCCTGTAGGAGACATCTTCCCTTGAACCGGCCTTTAAACCGGAATCTATAATTTGAACTTCTATGAAGCGACCTCCAGGGGTAAGCACACATGATGTGAAGAACAGAAGAGACCCCGCTTTACTCAAAGCTCCGGTTTATTGTATTAATCATAATATATACATGGTCATGATATGTACATAAACAGAGCCCAGGGCTCATGTATAATAAGGTCGAAGATGAGCTATGTTCCACGGCCTGCTGGTCTCCTCCTCTGATGTGCGTGAATCCTTGCGCTCTCGAATATCAATCAGGTAATATGACCCATTATTCAGATTTTTGCTGACCACAAAAGGTCCCTCCCAAGGCGGGGATAATTTATGCTGGTCAGACTGATCCTGGATGAGCCGAAGCACCAAATCCCCCTCCTGAAAGGTTCTGGTCCTAACCCGACGACTGTGGTAACGGCGAAGATCTTGCTGGTAAATCGCTGAACGGGCAGCTGCCAAGTCACGCTCCTCATCCAACAAGTCAAGAGCGTTCTGCCGTGCCTGCTCATTGTCCGCTTCAACATATGCTGCCACGCGAGGTGAGTCATGTCGTATATCACTTGGGAGAACCGCCTCGGCTCCATAGACCATAAAAAACGGCGTAAACCCCGTGGATCTGTTAGGCGTGGTGTTGATGCTCCATAATACAGACGGTAGCTCCTCCACCCAACAACCCGGTGTCCTTTGCAAAGGGACCAGAAGCCGGGGTTTGATACCTCTCAAGATCTCTTGGTTCGCTCGTTCTGCCTGACCATTAGACTGTGGGTGCGCTACCGAAGAAACATCAAGCCGTATATGCTCCCGTGCACAGAACTCTTTCATGGCCCCCTTGGATAGATTGGTACCATTATCTGTGATGATGCTGTGCAGAAATCCAAACCGGAAGATCACCTTCTTTATAAACCGAACCGCCGTGGCAGCATCACACTTACTGACAGGTTCTGCCTCCACCCACTTTGTAAATTTGTCAACCGCCACCAGTAGGTGGGTCTTCTTATCTTTGGAACGCTTAAAAGGCCCAACCATATCGAGCCCCCAAGTCGCAAACGGCCAAGTGATTGGAATCATTCTCAATTCTTGGGCCGGTATGTGTGCTCGTCTGGAAAATTTCTGGCATCCATCACATAACCTGACCAGGTCTTCTGCATCAGCATGAGCAGTTAACCAGTAGAAACCGTGGTGGAACGCTTTAGCCACCAATGACTTTGAACCGGCGTGGTGGCCGCAATCCCCTTCATGTATTTCTCGTAATATCTCACACCCCTCCTCAGGGGACACGCACCGTTGCAGCGCTCCTGATATGCTGCGATGATGTAGCTCTCCTTTGAAGATGGTCATAGACTTGGACCGCCGTACTATCTGTCGAGCCAAGCTTTCGTCTTCTGGCAACTCACCCCGGTTCATATATGCCAGATACGGGAGCGTCCAATCCGGGGTGACGTGAAGAGCCGCCACTAATTGAGCCTCCGGATCAGGAACAGCCAACTCCAGCTCACCGGGTAGCTGCACCGATGGGTGATACAATATATCCAAGAAAACGTTGGGTGGGACCGGTTTACGCTGAGAACCCAAGCGGCTTAAAGCGTCTGCTGCCTCATTCTTTCTGCGGTCCACATGATCCACTTGATAGCCTTTGAAATGCCCAGCCACCATATCTACTTCACGTCGGTATGCAGCCATGAGCGGATCCTTAGAATCCCAGGTGCCAGATACCTGTTGAGCCACCAGATCCGAATCACCAAAGCATCTAACTCTGCTCAGATTCATCTCTTTAGCCACCCGAAGACCATGAAGCAAAGCTTCATACTCAGCCGCATTATTTGTACAGGGGAACATTAAACGGAGGACATAACAAAACTTGTCACCTCGTGGGGAAGTTAAAACGACTCCAGCCCCCGAGCCTTCCAATTGTCTTGACCCGTCAAAATAAATGGTCCAATAGGTGTTATCTGGCTTCTCCTCAGGCGCTTGTAACTCTGTCCAATCGTTTATGAAATCGACCAGTGCTTGTGACTTTATGGCCGTCCGGGGCACGTATCTTAAATCGTGCGGCCCGAGCTCGATAGCCCACTTGGCAATCCGACCGGTCGCCTCCCGGTTCTGTATAATGTCACCCAAAGGAGCAGAACTGACCACCGTGATGGGGTGTCCTTGAAAATATTGCCTCAGCTTCCGGCTTGCCATAAAAACACCGTATACCAGCTTCTGCCAATGCGGATACCTTTGCTTGGACTCGATAAGTACTTCACTGATATAATAAACCGGTCGCTGAACCGGATGTTCCTTTCCAGCCTCCTTTCGTTCTACCACCATCGCCACACTGACCGCTCTGGCATTCGCTGCAACATATAACAGGAGTGGCTCTTTATCTACAGGGGCTGCCAACACTGGCGGATTGACTAGCTGTCGCTTCAAATCCTCAAACGCTTTATCCGCCTCCGCACTCCAGACAAACTGATCCGTCTTCTTGAGCATTTGATACAAGGGGATCGCCTTTTCACCGAGGCGACTGATGAACCGGCTTAACGCTGCAATCCACCCGGCCATGCGCTGAACATCGTTGATGCATTTCGGTTTGGCCAGGGAGGTGATGGCTGTGATCTTCTCCGGATTAGCCTCAATTCCTCTATGGGACACTAAAAATCCCAACAACTTGCCTGCAGGTACACCAAAAACACATTTAGCTGGGTTGAGCATCATTTGGTACACTCTCAAGTTATCGAAAGTCTCCTTCAAATCGTCAACCAGGGTCTCCTTCTTTCGTGACTTGACCACAATATCATCCACATAAGCATGCACATTACGACCAATCTGCTTGTGGAGGCAATTTTGCACACACCGCTGATAAGTAGCCTGCGCACTCTTAAGCCCGAAGGGCATAGACACATAGCAGAAGGCTCCAAAGGGAGTAATGAACGCTGTCTTCTCCTGGTCCTTAACTGCCATCTTGATCTGATGATAACCCGAATAGGCATCCAAGAAACTTAAACGCTCGCAACCTGCCGTAGCATCAATGATTTGATCAATCCGGGGGAGAGCAAAAGGATCCGCTGGGCAAGCTTTATTCAAGTCTGTGTAGTCCACACACATGCGCCAGGTGCCGTTTTTCTTAAGAACTAGCACCGGATTAGCAAGCCATTCGGGATGAAAAACCTCAATGATAAAACCAGCTGCCAGAAGCCTGGCCACTTCCTCACCAATTGCTTTACGTCTTTCTTCGTTAAACCGCCGTAAGAACTGCTTTACCGGTTTATACTTAGGATCCACATTAAGGGTGTGCTCAGCGAGTTGCCTCAGTACACCAGGCATGTCAGACGGCTTCCATGCAAAGATGTCCCGATTCTCACGGATGAACTCGATGAGCGCGCTTTCCTATTTTGGATCCAAGTTTGCACTGATGCTGAACTGCTTGGATGAATCGCCAGGCACGAAGTCAACAAGCTTAGTTTCGGCCGCTGACTTGAACTTCAAGGCCGGATCGTGGTCCGTAGTTGGCTTTTTTAATGAAGTCATATCCTCCGGATCAACACTGTCTTTGTACTGCTTTAGCTCCTCCGTAGCACAAACCGATTCTGCATAAGTCGCATCTCCTTCCTCGCATTCCAAAGCGATTCGACGGCTCCCATGAACCGTTATAGTGCCCTTGTAACCTGGCATCTTAAGCTGCAGATACACGTAGCAGGGCCGTGCCATAAATTTTGCATAAGCTGGCCGTCCGAACAAAGCGTGGTACGGACTTTGGATTTTAACCACTTCGAACGTCAGCGTCTCTGATCTGGAATCGTGACTATCGCCAAATACCACTTCAAGGGCTATCTTACCAACCGGATATGCAGATTTGCCAGGCACCACCCCGTGGAACACTGTATTGGTCGGTTTGAGATCCTTATCTACCAGTCCCATACGACGGAAGGTCTCGTAATACAAGATGTTAATGCTGCTCCCTCCGTCCATGAGCACCTTAGTGAGCTTATAACCTCCCACCTGAGGCGCCACCACCAACGCTAACTGACCCGGATTATAAACCCTAGGAGGGTGATCCTCTCGGCTCCATACGATAGGCTGTTCTGACCAGCGCAGATAGTGAGGCGTGGCCGGTTCAATAGCACTGACTGCTCGCCTCTGAAGCTTTCTATCCCGTTTATCCAAGCTTGTAGTAAAAACATGATACTGTCCACCGCTCAACTGTTTCGGGTTGCTCTGATAACCACTTTGATTACTTTGATTATTTTGATTATTTTGGCTGACCTGTCCGCCCGGATTACCCTGGAACCCTGGACCGGAATTTCCGCCACCGTACCCTGATCCGGAACCGGAACCGCCGCCGGAGCTGTGATCATATTGGAAAGTGTTTGAGCTTTTGAATTCCTTCATGATATAACAATCCTTCCAAAGATGGGCTGCTGGTTCCTCCTTTGTTCCGTGCTTCGGACAGGGCTGGTTTAAGAAAAAGTTCAAACGCTCCGGGTTAGGACCGGGATGTGCGCGAAAACTTGGCTGTTTCCCCTTACGCCGCTGGCCTTTATCCTGTGCACTTGTGCTGGCCACCAAGTCCATGCTCCCGTCCGGTTTACGCTTACCTCCGCCTCCATTACCTGCCGGCCGATGTTGCTGGCCCTTGGTGTTGCTATTCTTCTTTCCCTTCCCTGCTTTGTCATCACCAGAGTCAGGATCCTTGGTACTGTCCGAATCCGCATACTTCACTAAAGCGGTCATGAGCGTTCCTATATCTGTACAATCACGCTTCATCCGTCCCAGCTTTAGCTTCAAAGGGCCAAACCGACAGTTGCTTTCCAACAGCACCACGGCGGTGTCTGCGTTGATGCGATCTGACGAGTGCAAAACTTCTGATACCCGCCGTACCCAATGGGTAGTTGATTCCCCTTCTTGCTGAACACAGGCTGCTAGGTCAACTATCGACATTGGCTGTTTGCACGTGTCCTTGAAATTCTTGATAAACCGGGCGCGCAATTGGGCCCACGAACTAATTGAATTAGGCGGTAAGCTCTTTAGCCAAGTCCGGGCCGTTCCTTCTAGCATCATAGTAAAATACTTGGCACACGCCGTGTCATCCACATCCAGCATCTCCATAGCCATCTCATAGCTCTCCACCCATGTCTCCGGAGGCTGATCTGCCGTGTAGTTTGGTACCTTGCGGGGGCCTTTGAAGTCTTTGGGCAGGCGTACGTTGCGCAAAGCGGGAACAAGGCACGGTACTCCCAAAGAACTAGAAACCACCCCCGGTTCAACCGTAGCTGCTGGGAAGATAGGTGTAAGCTGACGAGCCTGATGCTGCATTGCTAATCCGGCCTCCCGTGCACGGGTGCGATCCACATTCTCGTGAGCATTGTCAACGCCCGCCGGATTGTTGCCGCGGAGCGCTTCACGCCTGGCGTTACTTGAAACGGCCGGCTCCTCCACGCGCCTACTATAGCTCCCGCTGGGGCAAGGGGTGGAGTGAATCCGATCACGGCTTTGCGAATATGCTTCTTGCTGGGCCAGCGCGGTCCTAAGGAGCTCCTTGACCCGGCGTGTCTCTTCATCCTGCGGTGAATCTCCTTCGATCGGCATGGCTTCCAACCGAGCCGCCGCCGCGACGAGGTTATCCATCGGGTTGGAATAATGACCTGACGGTGTTGGTATGGCCGGTGGTGTACCAGTGTTGTGACGAGGCAGGTCTATTACCCGGTGCTGAACCGGGGCGCCGGTTGTCGCCTCCGCACGGTTTACCCCCGGGGTGTTGAAGAGATTTCGAGCGTCAAGGGCGGCGGGCAACCGAGATCGGGATTTTCTTTTCAAGACTTCATGAGACGCCTTCTGATCCATCATGAGCCTGTAAGCCTGTGCATTTAAAGCGGCGCGCTCCGCCGTCATCCTGATCTCTTCTGCTGCCAGCTCTGCTTTAGCCCGAGTGATCTGCTCTCTTACTTTGGCAATCTCAGCATTGTGAACCTCCTGATCCACCGGGTTGGCTTCCGCCATGAGCGCTGCTAGTGCGTCAAACAGGTCTGACAAAACTTGGGCTGGTGAACCCGTAGGGCCTCCTGCCCGCGCGGCCGTTGCCGCTGCCGATCCGGAGATCGCTGCTGCTGTAGTTGATGATCGTGGCACCGCCTGCGTTCCAGCCATGAAGATCCCAACCCGATAGGGCAGATCAGAGGGGTCCGGAATACTGTTGCCATCGGAGCCGCCCCCAATCCGATCATCTTGCAGCTGGTAAAGAGATTCGGTTTCCCCGGTCGACGTTTCATCGCCGGAGTAGATGGCGGTTTCGTCACCAGATTCTGATCCTTCCTCGTAGCTTCCTCCGTGGATGACTCCCACGAAGGCGTGCTTCCTGGTCGGTTTAGCCAGGGTCGATCTCGTGCACTGAGCTGTCTCGACGAGGTCGGTGCAGACGCCTAACTTGGGGCCTGGTTCTCCGATCTTGCCGATGAAAACATGGATGCCGCCAAAGGGGACCCGGTACCCGTACTCGATCGAGCCGGCGTCGGGGCCCCAGCCTGTGCTGTCGATGTAGAGTTTTCCGCGGCGGCTTTTGGTCATCCGTCCTACAGCGTAACCCTCGAGTCCTTCAAAGCGGCCCTCCAAGAACCTGAAACCATCTCGCGATAGCCCCACGGTGGGCGCCAACTGTCGTGGATTTGTCACGGCAGATGTCCTAGTGAGAGGACTTAGTCGTGGAGCCATCGCAACGGATTAGCTTGAAGGGGTTAAAAGTGGACACGAGGACACGGTTTTTATACTAGTTCGGCCCCTTCGATGAAGGTAAAAGCCTACGTCTAGTTGTGATGGGATTGATGGGTTTCGAGGGCTTAGGGAGCGATAAGCTTCGCCTAAACCTCGAGTTCTTGTTCTCTGTCCTCAAACCGCCGCCGGGTCATCCCCTTATATACACGGGTGACGCCCGTCGGTCTGCAAAGTCCCGACCTCCGGCTTATAAACGTGCCCGGGTCGGTCTCTCTATTCCTAACTCACAATACAAGTTTACCCCAGGCCGGTTTACACCATAAACCTTTAAACCGATTACAGGCCTTAGGCCCTTCTATTTCTCCTTGGGCTTTAACATCTCGGGTCTGTTGACAGAGGTAACCCGGGCCCTGCAGGCCGGTTTACCCCAGATAGCAACATCCCCAACACTTCTGCTCTGCATCTTCCTCTTCTGTCGTTCCTTCAGTTACTTGTCCAACACCCCAACCTGCTGGTATTGGGATTCCTCGGCTAACCAAATAATCAGCGTAGTTGCATTCCCCCACATCAGCAACTTCCCAAAAATACAAATCACACGAATCTTCCCTTTTCTGCACGAAACAAATTGGTAGATCATCAACCAAACTATTAAAAAAATCAGCAACTAAAAGTAGTAGAACAACACTTAAACATATTGTTACCCCATGATTCGGGCATTTGTAGAAGACTCGGCCAGGGTTGCGGATTGTGGTTGAGACGCGACGGATGACTCTGCGTGATTTGCAGCAGTGGCACCACACCAACGGCAGCGGGTTGCGATGAGCAATCGGCTGCGGTGCGCGTGCCGGCAAGGGTGTGATGGGACGCACAGGCGATGGTACGGGTTGCGACTTGGCGCATATATGGTTGTTGCCTGCTGAAGAGCAGGTGGACGAGCAGCCAGCGGACATGGTTGCTGCGGCCAGAGCTTCTGATGCTAGGCAGAGTAAGTAGAGAAGAGGAGAAGCGAACGTTGGATATGTCAGTTTCATTACTTGCAGAGTAGCATAGCACCATATATAGTCATAGTCTAGGTTTGGATTCGAACCAGCTACAGGAGTGGGACTCGAACCCAAGACCTCTCGGTTGAAAACCAAGGGTTCTAGTCACTTATGTGGCGAACGTTCCCTGTGAGGAGGACGGCAGACGAACACATTTTCCTCGCAGTTTTCTTCCTATATATAAAAAAGTATGCTACTTGGTGTCCGCTTAGTCAACAAACGATTGTGCCAACCTTGACCGTTGGATTGACATTCAATGTATGTCGCGTTTCTTTAGTCTCTTCTTCCTCGAGCCGCCAAAGCCAAACTAGCGCTGGCGGGACTGCCTGCTCCCGCCTCCCACGGCTGGCTGTGATCTGCCCCGGCTCCTGTTCATTCCTGTCCGAGGCCTCACCATCGTCCTCCGCCTTGGTTCGCTCGCCGCGGCGCCGCCCTCCGGTGTTGTCAACATGGTCAACAACCGAGAGGAATAAGGAGATGACTGTACATGGTGAGGATGACCGTAGGGACCCAGCAGCGCGCGTAGTAATTTTGTTTTTTCGGGACGGAGAAGGGTATCAACTGGGTTGTGCGGGACCCGTGGCCCGTCTAGCCCAAGCTTTTATTTCATATGTTTAGCACATGACCAGCCCAGTTTGTTTTTTTCCTTTCTGAAAATTGCTAGCCAGCTATTTTTTTTTTTGCAGAATAACGAACGTAGGCCTACTTGCTTTTCTACGCCCTGCTGGGCCAGAAATCTTTCAAGACGAGGAGGGATGCATGAAAGGATCGAGAAGAGGTGTCTAGAGGGGGGGTGATTAGACACTAAGTGCCAAAAGGTGCAGTTTTTAATATTCTTAAGTTTAGGTGGAGTTTAGGCACAAGTTTAACAAACACAATACATATCAAGCAAGCATGCAATGAGTATATGAGCAGCGGAAAGTAAAGCATGCAACTTGCAAGAATGTAAAGGGAAGGGTTTGTAGTATTCAAACGCAATTGGAGACACGGATGTTTTTGGCGTGGTTCCGATAGGTGGTGCTATCGTACATCCACGTTGATGGAGACTTCAACCCACGGAGGGTAACGGTTGCGCGAGTCCACGGAGGGCTCCACCCACGAAGAAGCAACCTTGTCTATTCCATCACGGCCGTCGCCCACGAAGGACTTGCCTCACTAGCGGTAGATCTTCACGAAGTAGGCGATCTCCTTGCCCTTACAAACTCCTTGGTTCAACTCCACAATCTTGTCGGAGGCTCCCAAGTGACACCTAGCCAATCTAGGAGACACCACTCTCCAAGAAGTAACAAATGGTGTGTTGGTGATGAACTCCTTGCTCTTGTGCTTCAAATGATAGTCTCCCCAACACTCAACTCTCTCTCACAGGATTTGGATTTGGTGGAAAGAAGATTTGAGTGGAAAGCAACTTGGGGAAGGCTAGAGATCAAGATTCATATGGTTGGAATGGAATATCTTGACCTCAACACAAGTGTAGGTAGTTCTCTCTCAGAAAAATGTGTATTGGAAGTGAAGGTATGTTCTGATGGATTTCTCCACGAATGAAGAGTTGGTGGAGGGGTATATATAGCCTCCACACAAAATCTAACCGTTACACACAATCTGCCAAACTCGGTGGGACCGAATGGTTAAACTCGGTCGGACCGATTCAGCAAACCTAGTGACCGTTAGGATTTTCGGTGGGACTGAGATGCAACTCGGTAGGACCGATATGGTTAGGGTTAGGGCATAACGTAATATCGGTGTGACCGATTACACAAACTCGATGGGACCGATTTTGGTAATAAGCTAACCAGAGAGTTGGTTAGGCAAACTCGGTGAGACCGATTACACAAACTCGGTGGGACCGATTTTGGTAATAAGCTAACCAGATAGTTTGCATTGTAATCTCGGTAGTACCGATTTCTCAAACTCGGTGAGACCGATTTTGGTAATGGACATACACAGTGAGATTACAATCCCATCTCGGTGAGATCGAGATCCCTATCGGTGAAACCGATTTGCTAGGGTTTGTGGCAGTGGCTATGACATGTGAAACTTGGTGGCGCCGGATAGAAAGAATCGGTGGGGCCGAGTTTGACTTTTGGTTTAGGTCATATGTGGATGTGGGAAGATAGTTGAGGGTTTTGGAGCATATCACTAAGCACATGAAGCAAGAGGCTCATTAAGCAACACCTCATCCCTCCTTGATAGTATTGGCTTTTCCTTTTGACTCAATGTGATCTTGGATCACTAAAATAGAAAATGTAGAGTCTTGATCTTGAAGCTTGAGCCAATCCTTTGTCCTTAGCATCTTGAAGGGGTTCCACATCCTCTAGTCCATGCCACTCCATTGTTGAACTTATCTGAAACATATTAGGTAAAAGTGTTAGTCCAACAAGAGATATGTTGACATTAATTACCAAAACCACCCAGGGAGCACTTGTGCTTTCAATCTCCCCCTTTTTGGTAATTGATGACAACATACATCAAAGCTTTAGATAAAGATATAGAGAATAGCAAGTAAAGCTTTGGAAAGACATGTAACAAGCATAGGCTCCCCCTACATGTATGCAATCATGTGAATATTGAATATAGGAGCATGTGAGTGCATAAGCATGACAGAGTAAGCAATGTGTTACATGTATCTTGGCTATATGCATCAGAGCAAATGATGTGAATATGAGAAATGTACCTTCATGATCATGAGTCCTTCTTGCAAACAATATGTACATCAGCAAGAATTTCTCATTCACATGACCAAGATGCATATACTTACCTTGTGATCTTGAGTTGGCTTAGGATGGGATGAACCTGCACAAACAAGGTTAAATAACACAGATACACCTACTAACCAGAGCAAACAAGAGAAACCACAAGAAAACCAAGACTGGGATGACATGTAGAGTGAGTACTAAGTACCACATTGGATATAGACATGTCCCCAAAGGTAAAGATATGCAATAAAATCAGAGATTTCCTTCCCTTAGATGTCTTGCTCCCCCTGAATCTGCATGGGATATTGGGAGAAGATAGGGAACAGAAAATCAGAGCAATAGAAAATAAACAACAGAGCTTGAGCTAAAGCAAGCAAACAAACATGTCTTTCCCCTCTTAAAGACATGTGACATCTCTCCTCTTGAACACCAAGCATCTGGGGTCATTGATGATATTACTTTCTCTCCCCCTGAGTATTCTCTCTTTCTCCCCCTATAGGAAAGATTAAGCTTTGATGTGATCTCTCTCTCCCCCTTTGACATCAATTTCCAAGAAGGGTCTTCTGGACATGTGATACAAATGGGTTGGTCCTTGAGTCACAGAGCAAAGCAGTATGTGTAACATGATGCTGGTAGAGGACAAGAACCATTGAGTAGAGCTGGACCAAATAGAAATCAGGAATAAGTGCCAAGTTGGTTTTTCTGTAGTGAAATCGGTGACTCCGAGTTGTGTGCTTCGGTTGCACCGAAAGGTTTCGGTTGAGCCGAAGAGAACAAACCGGTGTGACCGAGTTCATCAGAGTGAAACCACTTGTCACCTCAGCTCACTAGACAAGTAAAATCTCACAAGGATATGCAAGGAATTAACTAAAAGATCTAGATGAATTTTTTTTGAAAGGGGAAATAAATATGCAAATGACAAATGCAATAACACAGAAAATAACTCAAGAGAACTTCATCTAGAGTTGGGCGGCGACAAAGTCACCTATGTTAGAGTATATTGACTTAGGAGTCAAGCGAGAGCACTTGATCATAGGTCATACTCATCGTTTAAGCTCAAAATGGGGTTTCCATCTTTCATTTAAGCATCTTGATGTATTCACATCTTGTCGAGTTGCTTTGACTCATGACTTGGAGTAAAGCTTCTCTAAGATGGAATAACATACCTTGGGGGGTGGTGTTGATCTTGCTCATGTAGTTGAACTTGTGTGGGTTACTCAAGGTTGATGTAGTTCATCAAGTGTTGGGAGCACCACTTGGAGTTTGAGTTCATCTACCTACATGGGTTAGTCTTGCAAGGAAGAGCACTTGTGTATCCAAAATTACAATCATAGGATTTAACATAGAATTTGTCAAAGGATATGTTTGAATGGTTTCGTGCTTCCTTGTCTTAAACCACCATTGTGTAGAGACTTGGTGATGTAGAAATTGCTCAAGATGTGAGTGAGTTGCAATCTCATAGATTTAGATTCAACCAAGTACCTACACGGGTTAGATAACATGCAAGGTACAAATATATTCAAGACATATGAATAGCATCATAAGAGAAATATCGAGGATTAGTCATAGGCTCATGCCCTGCATGTATCAAATGGAGTTCCTACTCCAAGTTTGAAGCATCAATGATGTTCAATTCACCTCTCAACCTGCAAAACACTTTCTCATCAAGTGGTTTAGTGAATATATCCGCTAATTGCTTATCGGTGCGAACATGCTTAATGTCAATGTCCCCTTTGACAACATGATCTCGAATGAAATGATGACGAACTTCAATATGCTTAGTTCGAGAGTGTTGCACGGGATTGTGAGCAATCTTAATAGCACTTTCATTGTCACATAGCAATGGAACATGTTTCACATGTATCCCATAATCTTTAAGAGTTTGGGTCATCCAAAGTAATTGAGCACAACATGAACCAGCGGCAATGTATTCCGCTTCGGCGGTGGATAAGGATATCGAGTTTTGTTTCTTGGAAGACCAAGAGACAAGAGATCTACCAAGGAATTGAAAAGTACCCGAAGTGGACTTTCTATCAACCTTGTCTCCGGCATAGTCCGAATCGGAATAGCCAACAAGATCAAAAGAGGACCTCTTAGGATACCAAATGCCAAAATTTGGTGTATGGATTAGGTATCTCACTATCCTTTTCATAGCCTTAAGATGACATTCTTTAGGAGCAGCTTGATATCGTGCACACATGCACACACTTAGCATAATATCAGGATGTGAGGCACACAGATATAACAATGAACCAATCCTAGAGCGATAAACCTTTTGATCAACAGGTTCACCATCTTTGGTCAAATCAAGATGTCCACTAGTAGGCATGGGTGTAGTCATACCTTTGCATTCTTGCATATTGAACTTATTGAATAAGTCTTTGGTGTACTTTGTTTGAGAGACAAAGGTACCTTCCTTAGTTTGCTTGATTTGCAAACCGAGAAAGAATTTGAGTTCACTCATCATAGACATCTCAAACTTCTCCGACATTAGCTTTCCAAACTTCTCACTAAAATGAGGGTTAGTTGAACCAAATATGATATCATCAACATAAATTTGGCACACAAATAGTTCTCCATTAACCCTTTTAATGAAAAGAGTAGAGTCAATTTTACCAATTTCAAAGCCTTTTTCAATAAGGAACTTGTTCAAGCATTTATACCAAGCTCTAGGAGCTTGTTTAAGACCATATAGAGCTTTGTGAAGTTTGCAAACATGATTAGGTTTCTTAGGATTGACAAAGCCGGGAGGTTGCTTAACATAAACTTCCTCCTCAATTTTGCCATTAAGAAAAGCACTTTTAATGTCCATTTGGTATAAGGTGATATCATGGTGATTAGCATAGGCAAGTAAGATGCGAATGGACTCAAGTCTAGCAACGGGAGCATAAGTCTCACCATAGTCCATACCTTCAACTTGTGTGTAGCCTTGGGCAATGAGACATGCTTTGTTGCGAACCACTTGTCCATCTTCATCTTGCTTGTTGCAAACCACCCATTTGGTACCAACGATGTTGTGGTTGTTGTCGGGCTTCTCGACCAATGTCCACACTTGATTTCTCTCAAAGTTGTGTAGCTCTTCATGCATAGCGTTTATCCAATCCGGATCCCCAATGCTTCTTCAACCTTCATAGGCTCAATGCTAGAGATGAATGAGTAATGTTCACAAAAGTTAGCCAAACGAGTTTTAGAGCGAGTGATTCTCCCGGTTTGGATATCATTGTAGATTTGCTCGACGAGATGATCTTTGGCAATTCTTGCTCGAACTCGTGAAAACTTTCGCTTGGGTCGGGGTGGAACATCCTCTTCATCTTGTTCTTCTTCTTCTTCTTGGCCTTCTTCATTGTTGACGTTGTTGTTCTCTCATCGTGGTGGAGAAGGAGGTTGTTGATGTTCATCTTGGTGTACTTCCTCGTTTTCTTCATCTTGGCGTGTCCCACTTGTGGATGCTTCCTTATCAACTCTTGGTTCACCTTGTCGTGAGGTAGAAGCTTCCACTTGGACGGACGAGGTACTCTCCTTCATTTCCGTTGGACGAATCTTGCCAATGGACAAGTCTTGAATTGCTTCCGAAGGGTCTTTGTCTCCTACATCAATTGGCAATTGCTCTACTTGCGAGCCATTAGATTCATCAAACTTCACATCTACCGTCTCTTCAACCTTTCGGGTGAAATTGTTGTAGACACGGTAAGTGTGAGAGTTTGAGCCATAACCAAGTAGAAAACCTTCATGAGACTTAGGAGCAAATTTAGAACGACGATGCTTATCAAGAATGTAGCACTTTGAGCCGAATACTCGAAAGTATCCAACTTGGGGTTTGTTACCGGTGAGGAGCTCGTATGCCGTCTTGCCGAGTAGCTTGTGAAGATACAAGTGATTTGTTGCATGACAAGCTGTCTCAACCGCTTCCGCCCAAAAGTGCTTTGGCGTTTTGTACTCATCAAGCATTGTTCTTGCCATCTCGATAAGAGTCCGGTTCTTCCTCTCAACAACTCCATTTTGTTGAGGTGTGTACGTAGCCGAGAACTCGTGTGAAATCCCTTCTTCGTCAAGAAAGGTGTCCACATTTGCGTTCTTGAACTCCGTTCCGTTGTCACTCCGAACCTTCTTGATCTTCACGACAAACTGATTTTGGGCCTTCCTAGCGAAGTTTTTGAAGATCTTCTGGACCTGCGACTTGTCATCAAGAAAGAAAACCCACGTAAATCTTGAAAAATCATCAACTATGACTAGACCAAATGAGTTACCACCGAGACTCTTGTATGCATTTGGACCAAAGAGATCCATGTGAAGCAGCTCGAGTGGTCTTCTTGTGGTCATGATGTTCTTTGCGCGGTGACTTCCTCCAACTTGTTTCCCTTCTTGACAAGCGCTACAAAGTCTATCCTTGTCAAATATGACATATTTTATTCCAAGGATATGATCACCTTTAATAAGCTTATCAAGATTTCGCATTCCAACATGACCTAGTCTTGTATGCCACAACCAGCCTTTAGAAGATTTAGCAATTAAGCAAGTTTTGGGTTTGGCCCTTTTAGTGAAGTCAACAATGTAAAGATATCCTCTACGTATGCCGGTAAAGACCATTTTATGATGGTCTCTACGAAACACTTGGCAATCTACTTCAGTGAATAGGACGTTGAAACCGAAATCCGCAAGTGTAGAAACTGAAAGTAAATTGTATCCAAGGGATTCAACGAGCATGACATTTTGTATGGAGCTATCATGTGAGATGGCCACCTTACCAAGGCCAACCACCTTACCCTTTGAATTATCACCAAAAGTGGCATACTTTCGAGGGTCGTCGTTTTCAGCAAGCTCATTAAACATATCTTCATCTCCGGTCATATGATCAGTACATCCACTATCAAGGACCCATTCCTTTCCTCCAACCATGTAGCCACGAAGATTTGCCATAAGACCAAAATGTCTCATTGCATTATCAAGATCATAGTCACTATCATCATCTTCATCATAGTATCCATGTTCAACATCATCTTGTGATTGATCAATTCCTAGAGAGGGTAATTCATTAGATAAATGATTATCACAATGGTTACCTTTATGAATTCTAATAGCTTCGGATATGATATCGCTAATGATTTCAACATTTCCTTTAGCACGCATGAGATTGGTAAGCTCAAATAGACAATCACCAAAATTAGGATCACTAGAGTTCATCTTACTCAAAGCAATAGACTTATGGAGAATTTCGTCTAAATTTTTCAAGGAATAATTGGGAAATCGTTCCTCAAGAAATTTCCATATAGTATAGGCACAATCAAGAGTAGGCAAACTAGCAATCAAATTTTTGGGCAATCCTCTAATGATGAGCTCAACGGTTCTAAGATTATGAATCATGTCAATATCTTCATCTAGGGTTGGGTGCAAAGGATCAATATGAGGTGCACAAGGACTAGCAATGTACTTGTTCAAATGATATTCATTGAAAATCTCAAGCATTTCATTTTTCCACTCATGAAAATACTCTCCATCAAGAATGGGCACTCTATGTCTAAGACTCCCTAAAGTAGACACATCCATCTTCCTCCAAAGGTGTTTAGACCAAGGCAATGGAGACCAAAGCTCTGATACCAATTGAAAGGATCGAGAAGAGATGTCTAGAGGGGGGGTGATTAGACACTAAGTGCCAAAAGGTGCAGTTTTTAATATTCTTAAGTTTAGGTGGAGTTTAGGCACAAGTTTAACAAACACAATACATATCAATCAAGCATGCAATGAGTATATGAGCAGCAGAAAGTAAAGCATGCAACTTGCAAGAATGTAAAGGGAAGGGTTTGGAGTATTCAAACGTAATTGGAGACACGGATGTTTTTGGCGTGGTTCCGATAGGTGGTGCTATCATACATCCACGTTGATGGAGACTTCAACCCACGGAGGGTAACGGTTGCGCGAGTCCACGGAGGGCTCCACCCACGAAGAAGCAACCTTGTCTATTCCATAACGGCCGTCGCCCACGAAGGACTTGCCTCACTAGCGGTAGATCTTCACGAAGTAGGCGATTTCCTTGCCCTTACAAACTCCTTGGTTCAACTCCACAATCTTGTCGGAGGATCCCAAGTGACACCTAGCCAATCTAGGAGACACCACTCTCCAAGAAGTAACAAATGGTGTGTTGATGATGAACTCCTTGCTCTTGTGCTTCAAATGATAGTCTCCCCAACACTCAACTCTCTCTCACAGGATTTGGATTTGGTGGAAAGAAGATTTGAGTGGAAAGCAACTTGGGGAAGGCTAGAGATCAAGATTCATATGGTTGGAATGGAATATCTTGACCTCAACACAAGTGTAGGTAGTTCTCTCTCAGAAAAATGTGTATTGGAAGTGAAGGTATGTTCTGATGGCTTTCTCCACGAATGAAGAGTGGGTGGAGGGGTATATATAGCCTCCACACAAAATCTAACCGTTACACACAATCTGCCAAACTCGGTGGGACCGAATGGTTAAACTTGGTCAGACCGATTCAGCAAACCTAGTGACCGTTAGGATTTTCGATGGGACTGAGATGCAACTCGGTAGGACCGATATGGTTAGGGTTAGGGCATAACGAAATCTTGGTGTGACCGATTACACAAACTCGGTGGGACTGATTTTGGTAATAAGCTAACCAGAGAGTTGGTCAGGCAAACTCGGTGAGACTGATTACACAAACTCGGTGGGACCGATTTTGGTAATAAGCTAACCAGACAGTTTGCATTGTAATCTCGGTAGTACCGATTTCTCAAAATCGGTGAGACCGATTTTGGTAATGGACATACACAATGAGATTACAATCCCATCTCGGTGAGACCGAGATCCCTATCGGTGAAACCGATTTGCTAGGGTTTGTGGCAGTGGCTATGACATGTGAAACTCGGTGGCGCCGGATAGAAAGAATCGGTGGGGCCGAGTTAGACTTTTGGTTTAGGTCATATGTGGATGTGGGAAGATAGTTGAGGGTTTTGGAGCATATCACTAAGCACATGAAGCAAGAGGCTCATTAAGCAACACCTCGTCCCTCCTTGATAGTATTGGCTTTTCCTATAGACTCAATGTGATCTTGGATCACTAAAATAGAAAATGTAGAGTCTTGATCTTGAAGCTTGAGCCAATCCTTTGTCCTTAGCATCTTGAAGGGGTTCCACATCCTCTTGTCCATGCCACTTCATTGTTGAACTTATCTGAAACATACTAGGTAAAAGTGTTAGTCCAACAAGAGATATATTGACATTAATTACCAAAACCACCCAGGGAGCACTTGTGCTTTCAATGCATTTTGCCCAGAAAATGGGCTATAAGTAATAAGAAATGGGCTGTAAAATGAAAAAATACAGCAAACAGACAATTAGTTCCAAAATATTGTTTTCTTTCGAATTTTGATATTTTAAATTTCATTGTTTTTGTGTGGTTAAAATTTCATTGAATTTAAATTAAGGTACATTTAGATTTAAAATTAATTTGAATCTGGCTAGAAATTTCGGGTTGTATGCTGTTTGGGATAGATTTGGAGGCTGACTTGTGGGTCTACTAGGTTGACATGTACTTTGGCTTTGTCAACTTAGTCCACAAAAGATTCTAGAAGCAGTGACCGTTGGATGTTAATCCAACGGCCGTGCTGCTTCTTCAATATCTGATCTTCTTGCTCCAGCCGCCCAAACCAGCTCCGGTGGGACTGCCTGCTCCCGCCTCCCGTGGTCGGCTGTGCTGCCGCACAGGCCGCACCGCCCCACCCTACTTCATTGCTGGCCAGGCCATTCCTCTACTCACCCACACCTCCTGTTATTTTCCGGCGACGGCAGCCGGACCAGTAAACCCTCGTACTCCCCACCGCGTGGGCAACCATTGCCGAGTCTTCCCCGGATCCATGTCGTTCCCTTCCTAGGCCTCGCTGTCGTCCACCGCCATGGTGCTCTCGGCGCGGCCTGGTCAACTTGGTCAACGAACGACATCCACCGGCCGTGGACTGTGATGAGGACATCAATACCATTGTTACATCCACAGCCCCTGCTGCTATACATACTGGACCAATTACTAGAGCTCGCGCACGCCAATTAAATTACCAGGTACTTTCATTTCTTGGTAATGATTCTAATGTTCATGAGAATATGATACTACCTAAATTGGATACATTTGTTTTGCTTACAAATGAAGGGCCTAGCTTGGAGAAGGATGAACATTGGAGCAAGAACACGCATGGAGTTGATGGCATGCGCAAGGGGATCAAGAACGGAGTTACAAGTGATGATTTCAGGACTTTGAAGCCACCATAAGGAGTGCATGAAGCCTTGGACGAAATATACAAGATGCCACTTCATAATATTCGTCCATAGGCTATTCTAGGTGTTGCGTCACCTTATTTTTGGGCCAGGCCCATGTAATTTCGAAATACTTAAGTATAGGCTATTTTTAGAGTCCGTATGTGTGGGGAAACAAGAGTTAGGGTTGGTTGCGGACCCCACCATCAGGGGCCACGAAATTCCCTCCTCTTCCCCCATATATACAGCCCTTAGGGCATCGTTTAGACTTTGGGTTTTGTTTAGATCAAAAGTTCGCCATAGCTGCAACTTCGCGTACTTCGTTTGTGTTCAACGACCAGACCAAGGCGTCACAGAACCCCACCTTCGTTAATAAAGCTTTCCTCTTTTATTCGCAATATCCAGATTGCAATCTTAGTTTCTTGCTTGTTCTTCATTTGCTCGCAGGAAACAGGCCCTCGTGGTCAGGTTGATCGTGCTCCGGCGTGGTCAATAACCCTCGGAAGTTGGTTTAGCGATTGCTAAGGCGCGACGTCTCGCACGTTCGTAGTCGGATCGTCAAGGTCGACTCCCACAGAAATGATAGCGACCATCTCATCGAAACATCGGGACACCTTTGCCTCTATCAAGTGGTATCAGATTTTCAGGTTGCTCGGTGAGATTTTACAGTTTTTCGTAGTTTAGATCGAGTCTGTTCTTCATACCTATAGTCCACGAAAAAGCCAAAAAAAATTAGGGTTAGTTCATTCTATCCGAACCAATCTGAGCCTTTGCATAATCTTTTCTGTATTTGCTTTGTTGAATTTGCGGTTGCATCGTCGTGTCAAGTTGCTGGTCTTAGCGTCTAGTCTTTTAGAGTTTCGAGTTCTGGTCATATTAGTCACGCCGCCACCGCACCATCATCATTGTCCCTGCCATCTTCCACCACCGCTTATCCGCCACCGCTCCGAGTCCATATACCACCACCGCTCCGAGTCCATATACCACCACCGCTTATCCGCCACGGCTCCGAGTCCATATATCACCATCACTTCGAGTCCATCTCATATTAGTTTGCTTTCGAGATCCATCTGTTGCCAGATTCGTGTTTCCTTGGTTGAGTAGGTTTAGGATTCCATCAATCTTTTGCCGTTCGTAGAAGAGGTTGGTTTCCAAAAAAAAAAGAGTCTGGAAACCACCCTCCGTTTAGGCCCAAAATTTTCCAAAAACGCACTTGACAAAAAAAATTCTGGCTATCCTATTTTTAGGTGTTTCTTAGCCTTTTGAGACAGTCGCCGTTATTGAAAGTTTTTTTTAGCCGTTTCCAGTTTTTGGGTCCGGGCAGTCGAAAAAAAAATCGCAAAAAATTCGTGTCTATCCTGTCAGTTTGACCTGGGAAGAGTTTTGAGACACTCGCCATTATTGTGATTTTTGGCAAAAAAAAAAGAAAAAGAAGAAGCAAAAAAAAAAGAGTGCCAAAAAAAAAACAGGGCGAAAAAAAAATCCAGAGTGTGCTTTTCCCTGTGTTTACGTGCAGCGCCGTGATTTTGTTGGTGTTCTAGGCTCGCGTCTCTAGCACGGTCTAGCCTAGGACCAGCACAGTACCGTCGTTGAGCGTTTATTCAACTTTGCATCTCTGAATTGATTATTGCTGACCCTTTTTGCTACCATACTATAAGCCTTCCCAGCTCCACATACATCTACTTCGTGCGTTTGACTCTCCCTGGCAATCGCTCTATCCAAGCTTTTGAGAGTTTTGACTACAACGGCTGCCGATCACCGCCTGCTGCTGGGTAAGAACTGGTAAGAATTTGAGATTTGCTTGACGGATTTGTGACACCACCACCACCTCTTGTTAGTACTCTGTAGGATCATATTCTTGTGTGTTTCTATTGCTGCTAACCATGCCAGGATCACAAGCCGACGAGACTGACTGGGAGAACTTGACGAACAAGGAGCTTCATGATAAGTTTCAGCAAATGATGAGTGGACAGGTGCAAGATGTGCTAAACAGATTTGAAGAGGCCATGGAGAAGATAGATGGCATGGAGAAGACGTTCGAAACAAAGCTCGATAACAGATTTAATGAACTGCTTGCGCGTCTTCCACCACCGGCTGCACCTGCCGCACCTCTGCAACAACAGCAACAACAACGAATACCTCCAGGTCGGGAAGCAGCCCTTCGCCGAGCGATCCGTGTCCCTCTTCAGCCTGGCCAAACTGCTGGTGCTGCTATTGATACTTCTGTGGCTCCTGCTGCTGATGCGGAGGAGGAGGATTATGTGGGAGATTATGAGGATGAGGGTGATGACAATTAGAACTACGTGCAACCACCAGCACCACAACCACCAGGTCGTCCACATGCAAATAATGGTAATGTTAGGGCTCCCCCTTAGGTACGAGATCATGACCATCTCCCTAAACTGAAATTGAATATTCCACCATTTGAGGGTAGATATGTTCCTGATATATATCTTACTTGGGAGTTAGAAACTGAACAACGATTTACATGTTTACAATATCCTGAGGAGAGACGTGTTCCTGCTGCTGTTTGTGCTTTCACTAGCTTTGCATGTGTTTGGTGGTCTGAATATTGTAGATTATATCCTGTTCCAGCTACTTGGGCTGCTTTGAAAACTGCTATGCGTACTCGTTGGGTTCCACCATATTATCAACGTGAATTACTTCAAAAATTGCAGCGCTTAAGACAAGGAAAAAATTATGTAGAAGAATATTATCAGGAATTACAAACTGGCTTGATTAGATGTGGTATTGTTGAGGCGAATGAAGCTATGCTTGCACGTTTTCTGGGTGGATTAAATAGAGAGATTCAGACCATTCTAGACTATAAGGATTATAATAATATCACTCGTTTATTCCATCTTGCTTGTAAAGCTGAACGTGAAGTGCAGGATCGACAGGCATTGGCGCGGACTAACTTTTCTGCAGGTCGACCTTCATCATGGACACCACGTGCATCATCTACTTCCACACGTTCTGCTACACCGGCACCTACGTCAGCTGCCACCTCCAACCGTGATACAAGAAAGCAGGCACAACCACCACTATCTGCCAAGAGCACACCTGCCGGGCCTGCACAGAGCTCTGCTTCTTCCATGGCGTCTACAGGGCACACAAGTGATATTATTTGTCGTCGTTGTAAGGGAAGAGGACATTTTGCGCGCGAATGCACATCTCAGCGTGTGATGATTGCTACTGAGGATGGTGGGTATGAGTCCGCTAGTGACTATGATGAGGAGACTTTGGCTCTTCTTACACATGAAGAACACGGTGGAGATGATTCTGATCATGAGACGCAATACATGGCTGCTGAAGATGCTGACAGGTATGAATGTTTAGTTGCTCAACGTGTTTTGAGTGTGCAGGTCACGCAAGCTGAGCAAAATCAGAGGCATAATTTGTTCCATACAAAGGGAGTTGTGAAGGAACGTTCTGTTCGCGTCATCATAGATGGAGGGAGCTGCAACAACTTGGCTAGCATGGAGATGGTGGAGAAGCTATCCCTCACCACAAGACCACATCCACATCCTTACTACATCCAATGGTTCAACAACAGCGGTAAGGTTAAGGTAACACGTACTGTTCGTGTGCATTTTAGTATCTCTACATATGCTGATTATGTTGATTGTGATGTGGTACCCATGCAAGCATGTTCCTTATTACTTGGTAGACCATGGCAATTTGATAAAAATTTTGTACACCATGGTAGAAACAATCAGTATACTCTCGTTCATAAGGACAAAAATATAACTTTGCTTCCTATGACTCCTGATTCCATTTTGAAAGATGTTATTAATCGAGCTAATAAAGCAAAACAGGAGCAAAATAAGAGTGAAAATCAGATTGTGGCAAAAGAATTTCAGCAACAAATGAAGCCTAATAATAAACCATCTAGTGTTGCTTCTGAAATTAAATTGACTAGTGCATGTTTATTTGCCACCAAATCTGATATTGATGATCTAGATGTTAGCAAATCTGTTTGCTATGCTTTTGTGTGCAAAGAGGTATTATTTTCATTCGAGGACGTGCCTTCCTCTTTGCCTCCTGCTGTTACTAACATTTTGCAGGAGTTCGCTGACGTCTTTCCACAAGACGTGCCACCGGGATTACCACCTATTCGAGGGATTGAGCATTAGATTGACTTAATTCCCGGTGCATCATTACCCAACCGCGCACCATACCGTACCAATCCAGAGGAGACGAAGGAGATTATGCGTAAAGTACAAGAGCTACTCGACAAAGGTTATATACGCGAATCCCTTAGTCCTTGTGTTGTTCCTATTATTCTAGTGCCGAAAAAGGATGGTACCTCGCGTATGTGTGTTGATTGTAGAGGCATTAATAATATTACTATTCGTTATCGTCATCCTATTCCTAGGCTAGATGATATGCTTGATGAATTGAGTGGCTCTACAATATTCTCCAAAGTTGATTTGCGTAGTGGATACCATCAAATTCGTATGAAATTGGGAGATGAATGGAAAACAGCTTTTAAAACTAAGTTTGGTTTATATGAGTGGTTAGTCATGCCTTTTGGGTTAACTAATGCACCTAGTACTTTCATGCGACTAATGAACGAAGTTTTACGTGCTTTCATTGGACGATTTGTGGTAGTCTATTTTGATGATATACTGATTTATAGCAAATCTTTGGAAGAACATTTGGAACATTTACGTGCTGTTTTTAATGCTCTATGTGATGCACGTTTGTTCGGTAACCTTGGGAAGTGCACCTTTTGCACCGACCGAGTATCTTTTCTTGGCTATGTTGTTACTCCACAGGGAATTGAAGTTGATAAAGCCAAGATTGAAGCTATTGAGAGTTGGCCGCAGCCCAAAACGGTCACACAAGTGAGGAGTTTTCTTGGCCTCGCTGGTTTCTATAGGCGTTTTGTGAGAGATTTCAGCACCATTGCTGCACCTCTCAACGAGCTTACAAAGAAGGATGTGCCTTTTGTTTGGGGTACCGCACAGGAAGAAGCCTTCACAGTATTGAAAGATAAGTTGACACATGCTCCTTTACTCCAACTTCCTGATTTTAATAAGACTTTTGAGCTTGAATGTGATGCTAGTGGAATTGGATTAGGAGGTGTGTTATTACAAGATGGCAAACCTGTTGCATACTTTTCTGAAAAATTGAGTGGGCCTAGTCTGAACTATTCTACTTATGATAAAGAATTATATGCTCTTGTTCGGACTTTAGAAACATGGCAACATTATTTATGGCCCAAAGAATTTGTTATACATTCTGATCATGAATCTTTGAAACACATTAAAAGTCAAGCAAAACTGAACCGTAGACATGCTAAATGGGTTGAATTCATTGAGACTTTCCCTTATGTCATTAAACACAAGAAGGGTAAAGAAAATGTTATTGCTGATGCTTTGTCACGACGTTATACTATGCTTTCACAACTTGACTTTAAAATATTTGGTTTGGAGACCATCAAAGATCAATATGTGCATGATGCTGAATTTAAAGATGTATTGCAAAATTGTAAAGAAGGTAGAACATGGAACAAGTTCGTCGTTAATGATGGATTTGTGTTTCGTTCTAACAAGCTATGCATTCCAGCTAGCTCTGTTCGTCTTTTGTTGTTGCAGGAGGCGCATGGAGGAGGACTAATGGGACACTTTGGCGTGAAGAAGACGGAGGATATACTTGCTACACATTTCTTTTGGCCAAAGATGAGACGGGATGTTGAGCGTTTTGTTGCTCGCTGCACTACATGTCAAAAAGCTAAGTCACGACTCAATCCTCATGGTTTATATATGCCTTTGCCTGTACCTAGTGTTCCTTGGGAGGATATATCTATGGACTTTGTTTTAGGTTTACCTCGAACAAAGGAGGGGAGGGATAGCATATTTGTTGTCGTGGATAGATTCTCGAAAATGGCACACTTTATACCATGTCATAAAAGCGATGATGCTGTTAATGTTGCTGATTTGTTCTTTCGTGAAATTATTCGCTTGCATGGTGTGTCAAATACTATTGTTTCAGATCGTGATACTAAATTTCTTAGCCACTTTTGGAGATGTTTATGGGCTAAGTTGGGGACTAAACTGCTTTTTAGTACTACTTGTCACCCCCAAACTGATGGACAAACTGAAGTAGTCAATAGAACATTGTCTACTATGCTTAGGGCTGTTTTGAAGAATAATAAGAAAATGTGGGAAGAATGCTTGCCTCATATTGAATTTGCTTATAATCGTTCATTGCATTCTACTACTAAGATGTGCCCTTTTGAAATTGTGTATGGTTTCCTACCTCGTGCACCTATTGATTTGTTGCCTCTTCCATCTTCGGAGAAGGTTAATTTTGATGCTAAAAAACGTGCTGAATTGATTTTAAAAATGCATGAGTTAACTAAGGAAAACATTGAGCGTATGAATGCTAAATATAAACTTGCTGGAGATAAGGGTAGAAAACATGTTGTCTTTGCACCTGGTGATCTTGTTTGGTTACATTTGCGTAAGGATAGGTTTCCTAATTTGCGCAAATCAAAGCTAATGCCACGTGCTGATGGTCCATTTAAGGTGTTAGAGAAAATAAATGATAATGCATATAAACTTGAGCTGCCTGCAGATTTTGGGGTTAGTCCCACTTTTAACATTGCAGATTTGAAGCCTTATTTGGGTAAGGAAGATGAGCTTCCGTCGAGGACGACTTCATTTCAAGAAGGGGAGGATGATGAGGACATCAATACCATTGTTACATCCACAGCCCCTGCTGCTATACATACTGGACCAATTACTAGAGCTCGCGCACGCCAATTAAATTACCAGGTACTTTCATTTCTTGGTAATGATTCTAATGTTCATGAGAATATGATACTGCCTAAATTGGATACATTTGTTTTGCTTACAAATGAAGGGCCTAGCTTGGAGAAGGATGAACATTGGAGCAAGAACACGCATGGAGTTGATGGCATGCGCAAGGGGATCAAGAACGGAGTTACAAGTGATGATTTCAGGACTTTGAAGCCACCATAAGGAGTGCATGAAGCCTTGGACGAAATATACAAGATGCCACTTCATAATATTCGTCCATAGGCTATTCTAGGTGCTGCGTCACCTTATTTTTGGGCCAGGCCCATGTAATTTCGAAATACTTAAGTATAGGCTATTTTTAGAGTCCGTATGTGTGGGGAAACAAGAGTTAGGGTTGGTTGCGGACCCCACCATCAGGGGCCACGAAATTCCCTCCTCTTCCCCCATATATACAGCCCTTAGGGCGTCGTTTAGACTTTGGGTTTTGTTTAGATCAAAAGTTCGCCATAGCTGCAACTTCGCGTACTTCGTTTGTGTTCAACGACCAGACCAAGGCGTCACAGAACCCCACCTTCGTTAATAAAGCTTTCCTCTTTTATTCGCAATATCCAGATTGCAATCTTAGTTTCTTGCTTGTTCTTCGTTTGCTCGCAAGAAACAGGCCCTCGTGGTCAGGTTGATCGTGCTCCGGCGTGGTCAATAACCCTCGGAAGTTGGTTTAGCGATTGCTAAGGCGCGACGTCTCGCACGTTCGTAGTCGGATCGTCAAGGTCGACTCCCACAGAAACGATAGCGACCATCTCATCGAAACATCGGGACACCTTTGCCTCTATCAGACTGTACGCGCAAAATAATGATTCCTCCACCTGACAGCTGGGACCCACCGGAAGGGCCTCTGTATTTCACGAAAAAACGTTCCCCCCGCTGACATGTCGGACCCACCAGCTATATCTTCGCACGCATGGAAGTGCCTCCTTATTACGCACAAAAAAATGAATACCCCCTGCTAGCTGGGACCCACCATAGTGGGAGGAT
This sequence comes from Aegilops umbellulata, assembly GCA_032464435.1. NCBI lineage: Eukaryota > Viridiplantae > Streptophyta > Magnoliopsida > Poales > Poaceae > Aegilops > Aegilops umbellulata. The sequence continues at coordinate 362,335,002 of CP136054.1, read as the reverse complement.
GACTTGTGGGCCAACAAAGTTGACGGGGACTGAGGGCTTTGTCAACTTAGTCAATATGAATGATTCTAGCTCCAGTGACCGTACGATGTCCATCCAACGGCCGTAGTGCTTCTTCAACCTCTGGTCTTCTTGCTCCAGCCGCCCAAAGCAGCGCTGGTCGTGCCGCATGCTCCTGCCTCCCGTGGCCGGCTATGCTGCCGCGGAGGCCTCACCGCCCCCTACTATTCCCACCGCTGGCCAGGCCCTGCGGCGACGGCAGCCTCACACCGCAGCTGAACCAGTGAACCCTTGTGCTCTTCTCCGCTCGGGCTTCCACTGCCGCGTCTTCCCTGGCTCTGTGTCGTCCCCTTCCTAGGCCTCGCCGTCGTCCACAGCCGTGGTGCTCTCCGCGCGGCGTGGTCAACGTGGTCAAGGAACAACTTCCATCGGAAGAGTACTGTACGCGGAGAGGCTGACAGCTGGGTCCACGGCCACAACACAGTTTTTTGTGATTTGGCAAGTAAGTCGCTTTGCCAGGCCTGTTGGGCTGCAAATCTTTCAAGACGAGGAGAGCTTTCATTCGGCTGGCCGAGAAAATGGCCCATCAGTAATGAGAAATGGGCTGTACATTTTTTAAACACATCAAACCGGCAATTAGTTTCAAATATCTTTTTTTTATTTCAAGATTTTAAATTACATTAATTTTTATGCATGGAGAATTTGTTGGATTTTATGTTGATATACATTTATTTTTAAAATCAGTTTGAATATGAGTCGAAATTTCGGGATCATAAACAGTTCGGACCGCACCGAAATATGCAAAATTTCGTATAATTTTTTAACCGTGGCCACAATTTGGGCTGTAATGCTAACACAAAGAATATGGGCTCAAAAAAACCTTAAGAATTAGCAAATGGGCTGAAAATTATTAGAAATAATGGCAGATGGGTTGTATGCTGTTTTCCACAGATTTGAGGCTTTCCTAAAAAAAGGTTGACGCACAAGCAGTGACTGTTGGATGTCCATCCAACAGCCGTCGTGCTTCTTCAATCTCTGCTCTTCCTGCTCCAGCCGCTCAAACAAGCGCCGGCGGGACTGCCTGCTCCCTCCTCCCCACGGTCGGCTGTGCTGCTGCGCAGGCCTCACCGCCCCACCGTACTCCCATCGCTGGCCTAGCCATCCCTCTACTCACCCACACCTCCTATTATTCTCCGGCGATGGCAGACGAACCAGTAAACCCTCTTACAGTCGTACTCCCCTCCGCGTGGGAAACAACTGTCAGAGTCTTCCCTGCCTCCGTGTTGTTCCCTTCCTAGGCCTCGCCGTCGTCCACCGCCCTGGTGCTCTCGGCGCGGCCTGGTCAACGTGGTCAACGACCGACATGCATCTGAAGTGGACTTTACGTGGAGAGGCCGACAGCTGGGTCCACGGCCGCATGCAAGGAAATGCCTACTTAGTACGCGCAAAATAATGATTCCTCCACCTGACATCAGGGACCCACCAAAAGGGCATTTGTATTTCACGAAAAAAATGTTACCGCCGCTGACAGCTCAGACCCACCAGCTATATCTTCGCACGCAAGGAAGTGCCTCCTTATTACGCACAAAAAAATGAATACTCCCCCTGTTAGCTGGGACCCAGTATAGTGGCAGGCTGACTTGTGGGCCTACTAAGTTAACGGGGACGGAGGGCTTTGTCAACTTAGTCAATATGCACGATTCTAGCTCCAGTGACCGTACGATGTCCATCCAACGGCCGTAGTGCTTCTTCAACCTCTGGTCTTCTTGCTCCAGCCGCCCAAACCAGCGCCGGTCGTGCCTCGTGCTCCTGCCTCCCGTGGCCGGCTGCGATGCGGCGGAGGCCTCACCGCCCCTACTACTCCCACCGCTGACCAGGCCATCCCTCTACTCACCCACACCCCCTGTTACTCTGCGGCGATGGCATCCTCACACCGCAGCGAACCAGTGCCCTCGTACTCCTCTACGCGTGGGCATCCACTGCCGCGTCTTCCCCGGATCCGCGTCGTCCCCTTCCTAGGCCACACCGTCGTCCACCGCCCTGGTGCTCTTGGCGCGGCGTGGTCAACATGGTCAAGGAACAGCTTCCATCGGACGTGGACTGTACGTGGAGAGGCTGACAGCTGGATCCACGGCCGCAACAAGGAAGTGCCTCCTTATTACGTGCAAAATAATTATTCCTCCACCTGACAGCGGGGACCCACCAGACGGGCCACCGTATTTCGCCCCCCTGACTGCTGGGACCCAGCAGCTACATCTTCGCACGCAAGGAAGTGCGTGACAGTCGGGACCCACCTGGTCGAAGCGTACGTAGCGTTATCATTCTGGTCGCGAATGTGTACGTACATATATACTGGTCGATGTAGAGGCGTGCACGTGTCGTAGTAGAGGCGCGCACGTAGCATGTACACGTACGTACAGCGGCCAGGGTGCAAGAAAGAAAATACGGCCACATATGTGTACATACGGGCGGGGTCTCGAACGCCTACTCGCGCATATGTACGGCAAGGGCTCGTGTACATGGCCGGGTCGGAACGGAGAAACAACGTCGTCGTCGTGTTCATGGGGAGGCAACGGAATGCGTCATGTTCATCGGGAGGGCTTGGACGGAACAAGCGATGGAAGCGAGGCCTGTCATACCGCAGAACGGAGGAAACGGCCTTGTGTTCGACCGGCCATGTTCAAAACGGGATCCTGTTCATCGGGAGGGTTCTGGCGTACCGCAAAACGGAGGAAACGAACCTCCTACGGTCGAAATGGGGGTCCTGTTGATCGGGAGGGGTGTGGCGTACCGCAAAACGGAGGAAACGGACTTGTGTTGGAGCGCTACGGTCGAAACGGGGGTCCTGTACATCAGGAGGGGTGTGGCGTACCGCAAAACGGGACTTCACGGGATACTGTTCATCTCCACCGTCGACCCCCTCCAGCCTCCACGAGCTACTGTTCATCCACCGTCGACCTCCTCCAGCCTCCACCTGCGGCTGTTCATCCACGGTCTCCTGTTCATCTAGTCTCCACCGCGCGCTACTCCACCGGCTACTGTTCAACCAGCCCTCTCCACGGGCTCCTATTCAACCACCCCTCCACGGGCTACTGTTCATCCTGCCCTCCACCGTCTACTGTTCATCCAGCCCTCCACACCACGGGGTCATGTTCATCCACCCCTCCACGGGCACCCCTCCACCGTCTACTGTTCATCCAGCCCTCCACCACACCACGGGGTCCTGTTCATCCAGAGGCAACGCCACCGCTCACTGTTCATCCAACCCCCCCCCCCCCCCCCCCCCGCAACGCTCACTGTTCATCCCATCGATCGGCTTCAGTTAGCAGCAGTAGCAAAGGAATAGCTCGATCGGGTTCAGTTAACAGCCATCGATCGATCGCTCGGGTTCAGTAACGTACGCCTCGCTCGGGTTCAGTTAGAGCCCAACGCCTCGCTCGAGTTCAGTTAGAGCCAACGCCTCGCACACACGCGCATACGTGTACGAGAGAAACGCGCATCGCTCGGCCCCCGACCTCCCACCGTAACCGGGAACTCCCTGAAATTTTCCTCCCCCTAGCTTCTACCACGGTTTTTTCCGTCATGGACGACCCAAAGAATGTCATGCAGCTGCGTCTCCGGCCCGCCCAGGACGAAAAGCCCATTTTCTGTCATGGTTTTTTGTCATAGAAGTAGGAGCCCACCACATCTATGATGATACCGGGTTTTGTCACAATTATCGTCATAGAAGTGTCATATGTATGACAGAAACAAATTTCGTTCGGCCCAAAATGTCACGGATGTGTCTTTTTTTGTAGTGTAAGCATCGATACGAGTCAGGAAATATCATTGTAGTCAACACCTTGAACTTGTCGAAAACCTTTTGCGAAAATTCGAGCTTTGTAAATCTATCAGCGTTCGTCTTCCTCTTGAAGATCCATTTATTCTCAGTGGCTCGCCGATCATCGGGCAAGTCAATCAAAGTCCATACTTTGTTCTCATACATGAATCCTATTTCAGATTTCATGGTCTCAAGCCATTTATCAGAATTTGGGCTCATCATCGCTTCCTCATAGTTTGTAGGTTCGTCATGGTCTAGTAACATGAATTCTAGAATAGGATTACCGTACCACTCTAGTGCGGAACGTGCTCTGGTTGACCTACGAGGTTCAGTAGTAACTTGATCCAAAGTTTCATGATCATTATCATTAGCTTCCTCACTAGTTGGTGCATGCATCACGGGAATGGTTTTCTGTGATGAGCTACTTTCCAAATTGAGAGAAGGTACAATTACCTCATCAAGTTCTACTTTCCTCCCACTCACTTCTTTCGAGAGAAACTCCTTCTCTAGAAAGGTTCCATTCTCGGCAACAAAGATCTTGCCTTTGGATCTGTGGTAGGTGTACCCAATTGTTTCCTTAGGGTATCCTATGAAGATGCACTTCTCCGATTTGGGTTCGAGCTTATCAGGTTGAAGCCTTTTGACATAAGTGTCGCAACCCCAAACTTTAAGAAACGACAGCTTAGGTTTGTTGCCAAACCACAATTCATATGGTGTCGTCTCAACGGATTTAGACGGTGCCCTATTCAACATGAATGCAGCTGTATCTAATGCATAACCCCAAAATGATAGTGGTAAATCAGTAAGAGACATCATAGATCGCACCATATCTAATAAAGTACAGTTAAGACGTTCAGACACACCATTACGCTGTGGTGTTCCAGGTGGCGTGAGTTGTGAAACTATTCCACATTGTTTTGAATGAAGGCCAAACTCGTAACTCAAATATTCGCCTCCATGATTAGATCATAGAAACTTTATTTTTTTGTTACGATGACTCTCCACTTCACCCTGAAATTCTTTGAACTTTTCAAATGTTTCAGACTTGTGTTTCATTAAGTAGATATACACATATTTGCTCAAATCATCTGTGAAGTTCAGAAAATAACGATACCCGCTGCGATCCTCAACACTCATCGGACCGCATACATCAGTATGTATTATTTCCAATAAGTCAGTAGCTCGCTCCATTGTTCCGAAGAACGGAGTTTTAGTCATCTTGCCCATGAGGCATGGTTCGCAAGCATCAAATGATTCATAATCAAGTGATTCCAAAAGTCCATCCGCATGGAGTTTCTTCATGCGCTTTACACCAATATGACCTAAACGACAGTGCCACAAATATGCTGCACTATCATTAACAACTTTGCATCTTTTGGCGTCAATATTGTGAATATGTGTATCACCACGATCGAGATTCAATGAACCATTTATATTGAGTGTATGACCATAGAAGGTTTTATTCATGTAAATAGAACAACAATTATTCTTTGACTTAAATGAATAACCATATTGCAATAAACATGATCCAATCATATTCATGCTCAACGCAAACACTAAATAACATTTATTTTAGGTTCAACACTAATCCCGAAGATAAAGGGAGTGTGCAATGGTGATCTTATCAACCTTGAAATCACTTCCAACACACATCGTCACCTCGCCCTTAACTAGTCTTTGTTTATTTTGCAACTCCTATTTCGAGTTACTACTGTTAGCAGCTGAACCAGTATCAAATACCGAGGGGTTGCTATAAACACTAGTAAAGTACACATCAATAACATGTATATCAAATATACCTTTATTCACTTTGCCATCCTTCTTATCCGCCAAGTATCTAGGGCAGTTCCACTTCCAGTGACCATTTCCTTGCAGTAGAAGCACTCAGTTTCAGGCTTGGGTCTAGCTTTGGGCTTCTTCATGGGAGTGGCAACTTTCTTGACATTCTTTTTGAAGTTTCCCTTTCTTTACCTTTCCCTTTTTCTTGAAACTAGTGGTCTTGTTAACCATCAACACTTGATGCTATTTCTTGATTTCTACCTTCGCTGATTTCAGCATCGCGAAGAGCTTGGGAATCGTTTTCCATCCCTTGCATATTATAGATCATCACGAAGCCTTTGTAGCTTGGTGGCAGTGATTGAAGAACTCTGTCAATAACACTATCATCCGGAAGATTAACTCCCAGCTGAGTCAAGTGGTTATGGTACCCATACATTCTGAGTATGTGATCACTGACAGAGCTGTTCTCCTCCATCTTGCAGCTACAGAACTTGTTGGAGACTTCATATCTCTCAACTCGGTCATTTGCTTGAAATATTAACTTCAACACCTAGAACATCTCATATGCTCCATGACGTTCAAAACATCTTTGAAGTCCCGATTCTAAGCCGTAAAGCATGGCACACTGAACTATCGAGTAGTCATCAGATTTAGCTTGCCAGACGTGCATAACGTCCGAAGTTGCTCCTGCAGCAGGCCTTGCACCTAGCAGGGCTTCAAGGACGTAATTCTTCTGTGCAACAATGAGGATAATCCTCAAGTTACGGACCCAGTCCATGTAGTTGCTACCATCATCTTTCAACTTAGCTTTCTCTAGGAACACATTAAAATTCAAGAGAACGGTAGCACGGGCCATTGATCTACAACAATATAGATATGCAAAAACTATCAAGACTAAGTTCATGATAAATTAAAGTTCAATTAATCATATTACTTAAGAACTCCCACTTAGATAGACATCCCTCTAGTCATCTAAATGATCACGTGATCCATATCAACTAAACCATGTCCGATCATCACATGAGATGGAGTAGTTTTCAATGGTGAAAATCTCTATGTTGATCATATCTACTATATGATTCACGTTTGATCTTTCGGTCTCAGTGTTCCGAGGCCATGTTTGTACATGCTAGGCTAGTCAAGTTTAACCTGAGTATTCTGCATGTGAAAAACTGTCTTACACCCGTTGTATGTGAACGTAGAGCCTATCACACCCGATCATCACGTGGTGTCTCGGCACGACGAACTGTAGCAACGGTGCATACTCAGGGAGAACACTTATACCTTGAAATTTAGTGAGAGATCATCTTATAATGCTACCGCCGTACTAAGCAAAATAAGATGCATAGAAAGATAAACATCACATGCAATCAAAATATGTGACATGATATGGCCATCATCATCTTGTGCCTTTGATCTCCATCTCCAAAGCACCGTCATGATCTCCATCGTCGCCGGCTTGACACCTTGATCTTCATCGTAGCATCATTGTCGTCCCACCAACTATTGCTTCTACAACTATCGCTACCGCATAGTGATAAAGTAAAGCAATTACATGCCGATTGCATTTCATACAATAAAGCGACAACAATAAGGCTCCTGCCAGTTGCCGATAACTTATACAAAACATGACCATCTCACACAATAACATATATCACATCATGTCTTGACCATATCACATCACAACATGCCCTGCAAAAACAAGTTAGACGTCCTCTACTTTGTTGTTGCAAGTTTTACGTGGCTGCTACGGGCTTCTAGTAAGAACCGTTCTTAGCTACGCATCAAAACCACAACGATGTTTCGTCAAGTGTGATGTTTTAACCTTCAACAAGGATCGGCCATAGTCAAATTCGATTCAACCAAAGTTGGAGAAACAGACACCCGCCATCCACCTTTATGCAAAACAAGTTGCATGTCTGTCGTTTGAACCGGTCTCATGAACATGGTCATGTAAGGTTGGTCCGGGCCACTTCATCCAACAATACCGCTGAATCAAAATAAGACGTTGGTGGTGAGCAGTATGACTATGATCGCCCACAACTCTTTGTGTTCTACTCGTGCATATCATCTATGCATAGACCTTGCTCGAATGCCACTGTTGGGGAACGTAGCATGCAATTTCAAAAAAATTCCTACCCTCACGCAAGATCTATCTAGGAGATGCATAGCAACGAGAGGGGGAGAGTGTGTCCACGTACCCTCATAGACCGAAAGCTGAAGCATTAGGTTAACGCGGTTGATGTAGTCGAACGTCTTCGCGATCCAACCGATCAAGTATCAAACGTACGACACCTCCGAGTTCAGCACACTTTCAGCTCGATGACGTCCCTTGAACTCTTGATCCAGCAAAGTGTTGAGGGAGAGTTTTGTCAGCATGACGGCGTGGTGACGGTGATGGTGATGTGATCCCCGCAGGGCTTCGCCTAAGCACTATGATGATATGACCGGAGGAGTAAACTATGGAGGGGGCACCGCACACGGCTAAGAAACAACTATTGTGCCTTGGGGTGCCCCCTGCCCTCATATATAGAGGAGGGGAGGAGGCCACCAGCCCTAAGGGGGCGCGCCATGGGGGGAAACTGAATAGGACTCCAAGTCCTATTCGGCCCCCCTTTCCTTTCTTACGGAGGGGGAAAGGGGAAGGAGAGGGAGGAGGAGAAGGAAAGGGGGGCGCCGTCCCTCCCCTAGTCCTATTCGGACTCCTCATGGGGGGCGACCACCCCTTGTGGGCTGCCTTCTCTCTCCCCTATGGCCCATAAGGTCCATTACTTTCCCCAGGGGGTTCCAGTAACCCCTCGGTACTCCGATAAATACCCGAACCACTCCGAAACCATTCCGGTGTCCGAATACCATCGTCCAATATATCAATATTTACCTCTTGACTATTTCGAGATTCCTCGTCATGTCCGTGATCTCATCCGGGACTCCGAACAATCTTAGGTCACCAAAACACATAACTCATAATACAAATCGTCATCGAACGTTAAGCGTGCAGACCCTACGGGTTCAAGAACTATGTAGACATGACCGAGACACATCTCCAATCAATAACCAACAGCGGAACGTGGATGCTCATATTGGTTCCTACATATTCTACGAAGATCTTTATCGGTCAAACTGCAATGACAACATACGTCATTCGCTTTGTCATCGGTATGTTACTTGCCCGAGATTCGATAGTCGGTATCTTCATATACCTAGTTCAATCTCGTTGCCGGCAAGTCTCTTTACTCGTTCTGTAATGCATCATCACGTAACTAACTCATTAGTCACATTGCTTGCAAGGCTCATCATGATGTGCATTACCGAGAGGGCCCAGAGATACCTCTCCGATACAAAGAGTGACAAATCCTAATCTCGATCTATGACAACCCAAGAAACACCTTCGGAGATACTTGTAGAGCATCTTTATAGTCACCCAGTTATGATGTGACGTTTGATAGCACACCAGGTATCCCTCTGGTATTCGGGAGTTGCATAATCTCATAGTTAAAGGAATATGTATAAGTCATGAAAAAAGCAATAGCAATAAAACTTAACGATCATTATGCTAAGCTAACATATGGGTCTTGTCCATCACATCTTTCTCTAATGATGTGATCCCGTTCATCAAATGACAACACATGTCAATGGTTAGGAAACTTAACCATCTTTGATTACCGAACTAGTCAAGTAGAGGCATACTAGGGACACTTTGTTTGTCTATGTATTCACACATGTATCAAGTTTCCGATTAATACAATTCTAGCATGAATAATAAACATTTATCATGATATAAGGAAATATAAAATAATAACTTTATTATTGCCTCTAGGGCATATTTCCTTCAGAAAAGTATTTTGGTGGACGCTTCTAGTGGTTTGGAAATATTTGGGAATTTGTAGAGCAAGAATTATGGTTAGGACACCCCTGAGGGGCCCACAAGCCCTCAGGGTGCGCCCTAGGGTGGCGCGCCTAGCAGGCTTGTGGCCTCCTCGGCCAGCGTCTGACCCCCTCTCCAAGCTCTGTGGATGTCTTCTGGTGCAAGAAAAATCATCATAAAGTTTTATTCCGTTTGGACCCCGTTTGATATTCATTTTTTAGTAAAACTCAAAAACAAGGAAAAAACAGAAAACTAGCACTGGGCTCTAGGTTAAATAGGTTAGTCCTAAAAATAGCATATTAATGCATACAGAACATCCAAAACAGATAATATAATAGTATGGAACAATAAAAAATTATAAATACATTGAAGACGTATGAGTGAGAGTGTGACTGTGTATGTGGGGAGGGGGGGTTATAATATCCAAGCAAAACAAGTGTTCCAAAAAATCAAATGTTTTGTGATTATAGTGTTGTCTTTCTTATAGTGGGATTCCAAAGACAACAAAAACATAAATGTACTACCACAACGTGGTAAACAAGGTGTTAATTAAGATGGACCTTGTGTTTTCCTACATAAGTGGAAATTCTATTTACTTCTAGGGGTGAAGCCTAGCTTCAGTATTACAGATCTGAATAGCACTGCCCGCTCATCACTAACCAGCCCTTGACTACGCATCACTAATGAGCCTTAACATTGACTGACCTCTTCGGATGCGTCAGTGATATCGATTTTTGGGCTCGACTTGAAGGTTATCTTCTAAAATTGACTCGAAAGTGATAGTGTGTCCCCATTATGAAAATGCACCGAAGGTAATCACACCCTATCTTTGACCCATTTGTATAGCACATTTAAATCTAACCCTTTGGCTTTCCCGCCAGCCAGTATTGTTCTCTACACATCCTATTACAATCCGTCGTCCACTACCCGTCTCCATTCCATACCCTCACTATCGTCATCAAGTCCCTCCCTCTCACCGGCCTCCGATGATCTATGGCGGCCTCTGCGACAGCCCCACCACCTTCCATCGCGGGGGCGCACCCTCCCGAGGCAACATTAGGGAGGTCTTAGATTAGATTTTTTACCCTTTGTCCCCCCAAGCATTGATGATTTGTCTTCCCCCCCCCCCCCCCCCCTCGCCCACCCAGTGATTTTCGTCAAGCTCTGCCACAAGCATGGCAGCGGGCGAACTCTACTAGGCTTGCTTGGCGGCGGTCGTCGGCAGTCACTGGGTTGTGTCCCTAATGTCCACCGGGACTAGTTGGGGATGTAGGTGTGGACACTTCCTACCTGGAGGTGTTGACCCAGACCCAGTGTCTAATGCCATACTAGGAGTGGAACGAGATGCCTTATGCTCTTCCCTACTGTGGTGAATGCGTTGTGATGTGGACGATTAGTGGTGTCTCAGAACATGAATGTTGGGGCAGTGGCCCCGAATGCCGTTCCGCATGGTTCGCTCTCCGACGAGCTCCATGGCGGCGATGGTGGCTATGCCTCTTGGTCATTTGGGTGGTGAGTGGTGTGGCGACGCGTGGCTTGGGCTCGCTCTCTCGTTGGCAATGACGATGCGCATATACAAATCTGGAGGCTTGTGCTCGCCGCGGTTGTCGTAGGTGCTTCGTGGTGACACGATTGAGCTGCCAAGCCAAAGTTCTACAATTTGGCGGCGATGCGTACGGGTGCCGCTTTCCTCTAAAAGACGTCATTGTTCGAGTCTATTTTGACTCGGCAACAACGATGCTTTGCGCCGTTTTCCCTCTTCAGGGCGTTGTCGTGGAGCTTAGTGTCCTAGGTGCATTGTGACGTTATGGTCAGGCTTTTCTATGTTTTCTTTCGGCAACATAGTCAGTGAGCTTACTCACTACTCCCTCTATTCGTAATTCAGTGGTATAATTTTTGCCCCCGCCGCAGTCGGTCTCATTGGTTAAATGCATGGTCAAACTTAGATCTTGGTAAGCGCGGTCGCACTACATTATGAAATGGAGGGAGTACATTGTATCATTCGACTGTGTATCTTAATTTGTGTTTTATTTATAAAGTGGACAGGAGCATGTTTCAAATAGAGCTAGTCAAACCATGCGCACTAGAGCTCACCGAAATTTCTTCCTTTGCAAAAACTAGGGGCACTATCAAATATTACTTCAGGCAGGATGCAAAGGACATCTTATCTTAGTTATCTAAGCCAGCAACGTTATCTTATCTGCTCAGAACTACTTAAAAAATCCTTCGTGCTGTCGGGGCCAGCAGGACGACTTTAGAGGAAAGCTAGCAAAACCTAGTCAGCATGCACGTTGGTTTAACTTGGATTCGCGGAGGCAGCACAGGACAACCGAGGGCAGAAATTAAAAATGGCAGAACTGGAGATGGTAGCCAGGATAAGTTGAGCAGAGCACGTCGGCCGACTGCAACTTCTCTCCTAATTGTGAGTCCTTTTTTTTTCAAGCCTAGTGAGAGTCCTTTTTTGTTTCGTTTGCTAGGGAAAGAAAAAAAGCATACTTCCAGTATTTGAACCATGAAAACAAACATGATTGTAGGATGGGGATAGAGAGAGCGCCAGAGAGGAGGTTGCTTGAATATACCAACATTCGGATATGAGCGTCTGATTATGCTGATGAAGTTGAACAAATTAAGTATCATCTCTTGCAATCCGCTGGCATATCTGCTAATCATGTAGCGATGATAGCGATCACCTAAAGGAAAAGCTGACAGTGACATATACTGGACCATATCCACACTTTTTTTTCTGGAAAGGAACCATACAATATCCACACCTGATACACGCACCCAGCATTAGCAATTTTTTTAGGCAACCCAGCATTAGCAATGCATGCACCCGAATGGGCCTTAACGGGATTGATTTAGTCCTGGTCGGGATGTCACATCAGGCTGTGACATGCCGACCTCCTATGTGACGCGCTCTGCGGCAAATTGCCGATGCACACACGGAGCTCAGGAGGCATTCTCGCTACCCACTCGGGCTGGCGACGGCTACCAACACTAACGCATCGCGAATTCCAAAAGAATATACAACCATGGATCCTTACTTTTGTAAGTTTTTTGACCATTCACTTGGAAAATGTGAACAAAGCTTTTAAAAATCTGAGCAATGTTTGAACTCATGAACAGAATTTTGAAATACTGAACAATTTTTGAACACTTAGAAACATGTGAACAAATTTTGAAATACGAACACAAATTTAAAAACATGAAGAATTTTGAAATACTGTGAAGAAATATTGGAAAATGTGAACATATTTTGAAATTCGGAACATTTTCTAATTTGCGAACAAAAATTGAAAACAGGGGCATTTTTTAACTTTTGAACATCGTTTTAAAACGCAAGCATTTTATAAATTCCAGAAAAGTTTTTGAAAACACTAAAAAATGATTTTGAGATTTTTTTTAAAAAAATGGAACATATATCAAAGTTTTGAACATATTATGGAAACGGCAAACAAATTCTTAAAATTTCAGAATTTTTATTCAAACCCAAACATTTATTTTAAAGAAAAAATAAAAAAGAAACATGAATAACTTTATGAAATATGAACATTTTTTAAAATGGGAAAAAGTTTAGAAAAGTTGAACAAATTTTCAAAATTATAGACAAAATCTGAATTTCTTTTTCTTTTTTGAAAAAATTGAAATTCTGAACATCTCTGAATTTGAACAATTATTAAGTTTGTGAACAAAATTCAAAATTCCGAAAAAAATTATAAAGCACGAATAAATGGTGAACAATTTTTAAAAATGAGAACATTTTATGAAAAGTTGTGAAAAAATTGTACCAAATCATGCCGAACAATTTTTGGAATAACTGGCGAGGGTATTTTCAACAAGTTAACTATGGACGGCCATCTTCCTATTTCCAATCTATATGTTTCATCGGGTAAGTAAGGGGAATAACCGAATAAACAAGAACAGCGGAAAGTTCAAGAAAATGCTAGTTCCTTTGCAGTGAATGGGTGGAATTGGTATCCGAAAAGGTTGTTCTCTTAAAACCTCTAGCAAGGGGGTGTGGAAGATTTCAAATCTATCCCTTTGGTTAAGCTACTGTCTTATACATCTCTACTATTATGGGAAACTTTTAAAAAAATCATGAACATTAATTTGAAAAGCATACATTTTTTGAATTTATGAGCAATAATTGAATTCATGGACAATTTTTTAAATTTGAACCTTTATTAAATTTTGAATACTTTTCAAAAATGTGAACACAATTAACTTAAAAAAGGAAAAAGAAAAAAGGAAAAATATAGATAGAAGAAGAAGAAATAAGAAAAGGAAACAGAAAAATGACAAAACGAAAAAAAAAGAAATAAAAAGGAAAACCGGTAAAAGAAATTAAGCCAGTACGCAAATTGGCCCAGCCATCGCGTGGATCGGTCGCTTCGCCTGTGCGAAGGGCCGGCCGTTTGTCGCATCGCGCGTCAAATAGGAAATTCTTCTGTACTCGCTGAAGCGCGAGAAGATATGGGCCAGCCCAGTTCGAGGTAGTACATACCTCGTTTTCTTTCGATTTGTTTCATGTTTCTTATTCTTTTTGTTTCATATTTCGTTTTTTTACAATTTTAAATATTATAAACATATATATTACAAAATTTTACTTCACATAATATTTTGTAAAATATTAATCATGCTTTGAAAAATGTTGAATGTGTATACATGAAATGTTGACCATGTATCAAAAAATGATGAAATTTCTTGATCATGTATATAAAAATTTTAATCAACCATTTAAAAAAATGATGAACAAGTATTTGGAAAATGTTGAACAAGTATATAAAAAAAGGTTGAACAAGTATTTGAAAAATATTTAATAAGTATTAAAAATGTTGAACAAGTATTTGTAAAATATTGAACGAGCGTTCCGACAATAAACGTGTATACAAAAAATGTTGATCATTTGTTTAAAAGATGATGAACGCCAATCAAGCATTTGACAAAAATGTTGGAAAAGTTTTTAAAAAAGTTGATCAAGCATTTGAGAAATTTTAATATTATATAGGAAAAATGTTAATCATGTATTAAAACATTGAGGAAATTCGTTGATCATGCATATAAAAAATGTTAATCAAGTATTTGAAAAAATGTTGAATATGTATTTGAAATTTTTTAAATGTGTATAGAGAAAAGGTTGACCATGTGTCCAAAAATTGTTAATACTGCGTCTAGAAAATATTAATCAAGAATTTATAAAAATTTAAATGTGCATAGAAGAAATGTTGACCATGTGTTAGAAAATATTAATCTAGTATTCAAAAAATGTTAATCAAGCATTTTAAAAGATTTAAAATGTGTGTATAGGAAAAATGTTGACCACTTATTCAAACATGCTAATCTTGTGTTTGAAAAATGTTAATCAAGCATTTTAAAAAATGTTTAAAATGTGTACAGAAAAATTGTTGACCATGTATTACGAAGTGCTAATTTTTTATTAGAAAAATGTTAAACATGTATTAGAAAATTGTTGTTGACGGATAGAATAAATATAGAATGAAAACCAAAAGAAACAAATAAAACTGAAAAAGAAACAAAAATAAACCAAACAAAAAGGAAAATAAGAAATAAAACCGAAGAAACAAATGCAGAAAGAATGAGAAAATAATGGAAATAAAAAAACTGGATAAGAAAAAATCAAAAGAAAAAGAACAAAACAAATGTTGAAAACCAAGGAGTAACAAAAGGCCAAATAATGAAACAAGGAAAATGTGCAAGAAAATAAAAAGGATAAAAAACTATGGACGAAACAAAAAAGAATAACAACAAAATTGGAGAAAAAAAGAATAGCAAAGAAAAACAAAAAGAAATTGGGAGAAGAAAAAAACCGGGGGAAATCAGAATAAAGTTGAAGAAAGAAAAGAAAAGAAAACCCCCGGTAAAAACAGGAAAAAGAAAATGGATCAGTGTGAAAAATCGGCTCGTTTTCCTTCTTCTAGTAAGTCGCGACCACATATTGTGCACGAAGAAGATGTTAGGGTAGTGGCTAGCAGTGCCTGGAAGAAACAAGGAGGTCCCATGATCGATCCCTCCCGAACAGGCCAGACCGATACTATAGTTGCTCGCTGCGAGAGTATCGTCCATCTCGCTTAATGCGAGAAATAGCACTCGCGGTGACATAAGGGGGCAACTATATCTCCGAGTGGCACATCTGGCGTGAACCAGCCGACGGAATGGGCCGGCCCAGCGTGGACAATAGGCCTTCAGTGGTTTTTTCATCCTTTTTTATCCCCTAAAAAAAGAGTCAATAAACCCCTAAAAAGGTGGTAGACGTATTGCAAGAGAGGAGGTCCCATCAAATGTTTTCATTCACCACGGGATTCAAGTAACTGAGGGGTATCCCTTGCAGGAGGCCCTCAAGAGTTGCTTTTGATGGACTGAGAGTGCGACACTTGGCGCGCTCACAACCGCCACCACGTGTCCCGTGCTAGGCGAACTCTTATGATTTTATTTTTCTATACGCGTTATCGGGTTTTGATGGTTTTTTCGGCTTTTGGTTTTTGCCCGATTTTCACCATGTTTTCGAAAGAAAAAAAACATGTGTTTTTCTTTCACGGGAGGAACAAATTTGCTTTTCGTGGAGGCACAGGTTTGCTTCTCGCGAGAGGCACAATTGTGCCTCTCGAAAAGGAAAGAAACACGTTTTTTTTTTCTTTCGTGAGAGGCACAAATTTGCTTCTTGTAGAGGCACAATTTTGCTTCCATGAGAGGCACAGATGTTCCTTTTCTTCCGCTAGAGGCGCACACTGTGCCTCTCGGAAAGGAAAAAAACATTTTTTTTATGAGAGGCATAAACTTTCGTGGAGCCACAAGTTTCCTTTCATGAGATGCACGAATTTGCTTCGTGTGGCGACACAGATTTGCTTTCACGAGTTGTGCCTCTCGGAAGGGAAAAATGAGGAGGGGAATGACGGTTCCCGCTTGGTTTTTTTAGTTTTTCCATGAAAAAAGTTCGTCGAAATGAGATCTAGTTTTGAAGATCTCAATGCGAGAAATCCAATGGTGTGAACGTTTTGTGATTTGGACGCACGATCTAAGAGATAAAACGTTTTGAATAAATGAATATACGAAGAAAGAAATAACTCCCAGATTGCGATAAGTAACGCACATGCGGAGAGGAGGAAGTGACCTTTGCAAAGGGTATCCCTTAACTAGTGATTTTAACATTTTACTCCTCCCTCGATCGTTCGTCAGGGGAGAAGGCCAGTGCGAACCACCCATAGCCAATAGGCCTAGTTAATTGTTCCTTTTTCTTTATACTTACCATGGACCAAAAGCAAAAATAACAAGCTATACATTATTTATTTATTTTGTTCACTGTGCAAATCATAAAATAATGTCTTGAAAAATGAAATAAAATACAAATTTCATGCCAACAAAAAAATTCACAAACCATTACCCATCCTCTTACAAATAAAAATGTCACGCCAACAATAATAAAATTCCATGCTCTCAAATAATAAAACTACGATCCTTCTAAAATAAAAATACCAGCCTATTGATGATAAAATTGACATGTTATTAATTTTGGAATGAACCAGCTGACTGGGCCGGACCACCCGCGCGTGGCGCTCAATATCGGGGGCGACTATGCGTCGCATATAGTGACACCGAACAAGGTCTCGCATGAAGTGTGGGACAAAGGGCCGGCCTGCTCACCGGAGGTATACAGTCCTTAAGTGCTCATTATTCATATATATAAGAAAAACACTTTACTTAAAAATTTGAATAAATGTTATCATATATTTTTTAAATGTTAAATGTGTATAAAAATGTTTCTGATGAATACAAAAAAGGTACATGAATGGAAAGAAGTAGACATAATTTATTTTAGAAAATGTTAATCATGTATTTAGGAAATGTTGAACGTGTATAAAAAATGTTCCTAATGAATAGGAAAATGTAAAATATATATGAAAAAAAGTTGACACCAAAATGTATGTTTAAAAAAATGTTAATCATGTACATGAAAAATGTTAAACACGTATGAGAAAAATGTTTCTGTACAAGATAAGTACAATATTTGAAGAAAAAAAGTCGACACCAAAAAATATATCTGAAAAAATGTTAATCATGCACTTAAAAATGTTAAACGTGTATAAGACAAATGTTTCTTATGTATCAAAAAATGCAAAATTTCTATGAGAAAAGTAGACATCAAAACTTCTATTTGAAAATGTTAATAATGTATTTATAAAAATAATGAGTATAGAAATTACTCCTACTATATACAAAAAATATACAATCTGTATGAAAAAGATAGACCTCAAAACATATATTTTAATAAAAATGTTAATCATGTATTTTGAATATTATAAATGTGTATAAAAAACTTTCCTGCTTTGTACAAAATAATAATAATTGAACAAACACTAAATAAAAGTAGACATCAGAACACGTATTTAAAAAATAGTTTTGTATTTTAAAAATGTTAAATGTGTGTATAAAACTTTTTCTGATGTATATGGAAAATTTACATTATGTGTAAAAAATGTTTATTGCCATAGTTTTTTTACGGTGCATTTTAAAAATGGTGTCCATGTGTTCAAAAAGTGTTCTAAACGTATTATGTCATGTGTTGAAAAAAATCAAGGTCTATCAACAAAATGTTCACGTGTACACTAAAAATGCACATTGTGTACCAAAAGAAAGTGAATATGTATTGCAAAAAAAATTACCGACGAAAACAGACAAAGAAACAAAGACAAACGAAGAAAACACTGCAGCCAACGTTATCGCTCGCGTCAGTTCCTCGGCCTCGTAGGTTGGGACAACCTAGCAGCCGACGATATTTGGGCCGAAAAGCTCTTCGGCTTGACCATTTCGAAAGAAAACTAATGCGGAGTTTATCTCTATCCAACATCTTTTCCTCAAAGTAGTCAAGTTATTGTGACGTACAATATATGTGTCCTTTAATGCTCGTCCTCCTAATAGCATTGTAAATTTATTTGGGACATGACTAAACGGTGTAGAGCCAGGACAACGGCGCATATTCGAGCAAGAGTGTGTGAATTACTTTGGGCTATTTGGAACTATCGAAATGATGTTATTTTTCACATACAAAACATCACAAACTTTTTGCAAGTCATCTTCCGGACAACTGACTGGATTCGTATGTAGTCGTTACTCAGTCATGCATAAGTCAGGGAGCATATTGCCTATGGGTCCAATTTTCAACGGTAGCACGGGATACTTACAAACGGTTTGGATGACGGTCCAATAATAGGATAGGTGTATAGTCATCTTGTCCTATTTTTGCCGGTTGTGGTAAATTTTCCTTTTTTTAATTCGGTTTTGCTTGTGAACTTGTATCGAACTACGTACTTTGTTGCTACTTTGCTTAATAATATGGATACCTGCATCAATTGATGCAGAGAGGTAATCCTCTTTTTTGGAAAAAGAAATAAAAGTAAAAACACGAAATTGCTAATGGAGCTCGAACTCCAAGAAGCGTTAATTTTAAAAATTCAAAAATAATTTAAAGAAAATTCTGAATAAACGACACACATACATATGGATGTATACTAGTATGCAAAATTTTCTGAGAAAATACCTTTTTATGCAAGCTACAAAAAAAATGACAAAACCACGTATTTCTAGCGCATGCGCTATTCATTGTAAAAGTACTTTTATTTGTACAGCTCAGATGAAAACGTAGTTTTTTGTGAACTTTCACACACATCTAGCATACATCTATAAGTACTTGCGTAATTATTTTGATACGTTTTTTAAACTCAATAATTGGTTTTTGAAAAACTTCAGGCTCCATAGAGCCCGAGAGCAAAGAAAAAAAAAACCACTCTCATAAATCACCAAAAATCCACTCCCATAAATCCACTCTCATAATTGATTAGTACGCGTCCTTGCTAGCCAGCCACGTATGTTAGCTCAAAGGACGAACGTCACATACTCTACTATACGTAGTATAGTAGTTCTTCAAGGGAACATGATCCCTTGATTGCTGCGTCGAGTCCATGATCCTTCTCGGTCACCACCTCTGCGCACCTATACAATTGATTCCTTAATTGGCTTGTAATCTACTCCATCCCGTTGGCGCATCCAGTTAGTTAATTACTGAGTTGCCACACCCGGGACCTATACTCTGAGAGCGCGTTGCCTGGGCCAGGGCCACGCTCGTGTCAACCTGTCCAAATTGTGGGCCGACATGCACGTATAGTATTCAACACAATTCTCGCCAGAAAACGTATTCAACACATTCGTTTGTGTAGCTATAGATCAAGACGACTACGTACATGCAGTACCGGAATGAGAAGATTGGGAAGGCTGGACCTTTTTCGACAAGGTGGGAAGGCTGGACTACACGATCAAAATATTCGTTCTCATCTTTCTCTCAAAATCAAAGGGCGAACGTTGGACGTCAAGATATTTCCATATTTGTGTAGTAGGGGCTGTGGGCCCTGGCGGTAGTAAATAAGACGCTGCTATACCTATATGTGTACACTCGCCGAGCACATGCATCGTACTGCTACTAGGATTAATTTTGGAATATCCACGACCCGCTAGCTGGTCATTGACTCGATGCACACACTGTAACTAATCGGCCGAGTCTACGTCGCAGCAGTCCTTGGTTTTGAAAACAGCTGCATGCCTTTGATGAAGAACTAGCCAAGGTATAGCTCCCCCATTCCCATGCAGTCGCATATGATTGCACTTGCACGTAGACGTAGGTACACCAGCCCTGACCGGTCCATATCCTCACGTCACATGACACGATACGATGGACGATCCAGGGCACTAGAGGGTAGCAGCTCAGCGCCGTACGGGGGCATGCACATGCTGCCTCGTCGTATCTGCATGCGTTCGCGCTCACCGCCGAGCCCACACGTGGTGGCCGACGGTCGTGCCCTCGCGACCAAGCTAAGTTAGAGTAGGTATACTTGTCCTATACATACAAGGTACGGTCAGCGTTAAGACTTTCTCTGATCAAGTTATTGGTGCTGATTATTGGTCTATCATTCGGGCTCCACGGCACGCGTGGCTCCAAAGCCTGCCCTCTGCATGCCGCGACGGGCCACGTGTGCACGACGTGGCGGGAAGCATGCATGTGCATGCAGATGCCGGGCTACGGTTGATCGTTGATCGATCTGCTAGCTTTGTTAGTATTAAAAATATTCCTGTGATCCATCGCGGTGTTACAGTTGTGGCTCCACGGGTGGTGCTACGTGCGTGCTACACAAATTGGCAACTTGCATGAAGGTTCTTGGAGCAGCGTACGTGTCCGATGACGTATCTAGCTGGTTAGACTATTCTACGACACGTACGCGGGCATAGTATAGCCCGGGTTGGGATGATAGTTTGGGGAGGGATCTATTATGCCCATGATGTAGCTGCCCCCGGAATGTTGGTGGAATCGATTCACTAAACTTGCGGCTTGCACGCTTTATACCCGACATGCGTACTTGATCCGCCCTGCAGATAGTACTACTCCCTCCGTTCCGAAATATTTGTCTTTTAGACATTTCAAATAGAATACCACATACAGATGCATATAGACATATTTTAGAATGTAGATTCACTTATTTTACTTCGTATGTAGTCACTTGTTGAAATATCTAGAAAGATAAATATTAAGAAACGGAGGGAGTATACGTGATGCATGGCGCAATTATTAAGCATGGTCTGGGCAATAGTAATCGAGCGAGTGGCCCAACCAGGTAACCGGTGCACGCGGCATCTGCACGGTTCCTGACCATAATCATGCCACTCATGGCCAAACAAATAATTGGCTGGCTGGCCGGCCGTAGCCCTAGGACCAGGGAAACCTGGTCAGCTTGCAAGCACTGACATACCGTTGCCTTTTCCCACCCCAAGCAATGCAAAGCTGGTTAAGTTCCACTTCAAAAATCAACTCAAGAAAAGGTTCCACTTCAAAAATATCTACGGGAGCACGTAGAATAATTGTGCGCCATGGCTTGGCCACGAGACTGAGATCCTATGCAGCAGTCATATCTACTGTGGTGGGGGCGATCTTTGAGCAATGATTAGCGCCGATTCGATGAAGATATTGTTAAGCACTCGGTTGGGCATGTCGCGTGGGATTTACCCCGGTGAAATGGAAATGTCAAGCGGGATTCCAAAAGGTCACTCGCGATAAAAGCCATGAAAGTGTGAGAGAAAAAAGTGAAAAGGAAGAGGTGCGGAAGAGAATGTCAATGATTGGGGAAGGTGGGTGCTGCCGGTCGGGTCAGAGACACGCAGGCAGCGACTGACGCAGGCGACCGCGCGCGCACTCCTCGTCGTTGTCCTAGCAGCTCTCGTCCTCCGGCCAAATTCACTGTTTTGACCCTTTTGTGTACGTTTAGCCGCATCTGACCACTCTTTCAAAAGTTTTTTGGATCTAACCCTTTTTCTACCGTCACTCGAGCTGGCGGTACGGTAGAACTCCCTACCGTCACAAGATCTGGCGGTAAGGACCGGGTCAACGTCGACGGCGCCGTCTGCCTGCTGACGTGGATAAGTGGCTACCACCACTGGCTGTGGCGGTTGCCATAGGCAGCCTACCGCCGGGGACAATGGCGGTAGGGTACTGAATGCATAAAACCAATGGCCTGGGGGTTAGGTGGGCCCCACAAGCCACCCATTCGCCCCCAAATCCTTTCTTCCCTGAGCTGGGCCCCTCTCCCCCTCTCTCCCCCATCCTAGGGCTCCATCAAATTCATCTTCATTGCTTGAGTTTTCTCCGGTGGATCGAGGCCATTTTCATCCCTCAAGGTACCTCACCCACTCTCTTCTTTTTGGTTGGTTGGAATCAACTTATTTGATGGCATTGATTTTTTTTATGCAAACCCTAGTTGTGCTACTTTTTGTGTGAAATCAATGGATTTGATGGATGGTAGATCTAGATGTAGGGTTGTATATGTGTGATTGACCATGTGTAGTTTGCTAACTTTGTTGTTTGTAGCTAGATCTATGATTATTTTTTTGGTTATTTCTAGGGTTAGGGTTAGTGTTAAGCAAAGTCATTTTTTAGTTGTTAGGGTTAAGCCATGATATTTTGTTCTTTAGTTGTTATTTGTTTTGTTGCTTAAATGTATTGCATAAAACTTTTATTGATCCATGTAATGCACAATGGATATTGTCCCATATTATGTTGCCGCTATCGTTGACACTATCTAAATTTTATTTAGATGGGTTGTCTCGTGAATCTCCATTATTTGGATAAGGAGACATTTATGAATGGCAATGACGATGAAGGGGAAGAACACATGGTATTTGAGTATAGCCCAACCTATGAGGATGTAGTTGTGAAAGTTAGAAGTGTGTTACATTGGATGGACCCAAGTGATGAGCTTAAACTTATTGGAAGGTATGATGTTGGAGTGGGGGTGAAGTCTCGGTTGAAGAGTATGCCTATCACCTCGGAATTGCATTGGAAGGTGTACAAGGGTAAAGTAGAGCAATCACAAGACAACTCACTTGAATTATTTGCCACCAAGGTTGATGCTCCTCTGCTACAAATTGACTTGAACCGGCATGCTTCCTCCCCAATACATGATGCTAGGGTGGAGGTGTATGTCCCCAATTCTTGTAGCCAACCACCAAGTAGTCAATCAAATGAAGCGGAGATGAATGATAGAGCCATAGTAATTCAAGACCCGGAGATTAATGATATGGCTCATGTTGATGATGATGATGCTTATGCGGAAGAAGAAGAGATTCATTACAATCCAATAGGTAACTTGGATGTCATTGTCCATCAACAAGACATGGATCGTAGCCTCCCTTATAACCGTATGTGTGGTTATGGCTCTGATGATGAGGGTCCTGAGGAAGATTTGGACGAAGATGGATTCACGGTGCAAGAAAATCAATTCTTCAAGGAGGTGCACGGCAAGGAAAGAGGACCCCCATTGTTTCGTGATCTTAGCCTTGCCGACCATGCCATTGTTGATGGTGGTATGAGACTTGGGTTGGTTGAACCAACACCATGCCCGAGAGTAGGCGATCCAAGGCCGCAGAATGAGGACGAGAATGCTCATTTGAAAAAAGGCATCAAGTTTGGGTACTTCCAAGAGTTTAAGATGTGGTTGAGTGACTACGCCATTCGGAACCATAGGCCATTTGTTGTTGGTCATTCTAACCAAGAGGTGCGGTACACCGTGAAGTGTGACAAAGAAGGATGTAAATGGAAGGTTCGTGGAAGAAAAATTCATGAAACGGGGCAATGGGAGTTGAAAAGTTGTGTAGCTACTCACGAGTGCATACCTCCAGACAAAGCTGACCGAAGCAAGGGCCATCGTCAACTCACGTCAGAGTTTCTCGGCTACAAATTATTGAATGAGATATCCCATGACCCAACCGTGAAGGTGAAGTTTTTGATGAGTATTGTTGAAAAAATGTACGGATACAAGGTCAACTATGGGAAGGTATGGAAGGCCAAGTCAAATGCTATTAGGATGTTGCACGGTGATTATGCGGCCGCATACAATATTCTTCCGAGGATGTTGGGAGCCATTGCACATAAGAACCCAGGCATGCGGCATGGGGTTGAGGACATTGACGGAGTGTTTCATCGTGCCTTCTGGAGTTTTGGGCAATGCATCGAGGCATTTAAGCATTGTCGTCCGGTGTTGTCTATAGATGGCACTTTCTTGACCGGCAAATACAAGGGCACACTAATGGTGACAATGGCTCATTCATCCAATGATAACGTGTTGCCGGTGGCCTTTGCTTTAGTTCCTTCCGAGCATGATGACAATTGGGAGTGGTTCATGGGGCATGTGAGGACCAAGGTGATTGGGAAGAGACAGGTATGCATTATATCGGACCGGCACCATGGCATTCTCAAAGCCATAGAAGTTGTCATTCCTGGGCTTCCAAAGCTTCATCACTGATGGTGCATGAGGCATTTCGTGGCGAACTTTTACAGGGCATGCAAGAGCAAGGAGTTTTGCAAAGACCTTACCCATGTTTGTGTGGCATTCACCGCCAGTTCATTCAAAATCCGGTATGATAAACTCTTCAAGGCATTGGCAAAGAACAAAGGTGGAAGAGCATTCTTGGAAAGGAATTATGGGGAGAAGCATAATTCTTGGAAAGGAATTATGGGAAGAGCATTCTTGGAAAGGAATTATGGAAAGGCATTGGCAATGAATTTTTGTATTTGTAATTTTTTAGTAGATTATTGCATAGGGCAAAATGAAAAAAAGTGAGATGCAACACCCGGTACATAGTTCAAATGACACATGCCATGTCCGATAATTGAAATAACAAGCAACACCCATTACATAGTTCAAATGACACATGTCATGTCCGATAGTTCAAAAGACACACATTCTCTGCAGAACCCCTCCGATAGTTCAAAGGATCCCCTAATAAGCCGGAAAAGATGCCCTAACCTGCTTAATACGTTCGATTAGTGCATCACGCTTTGGATTAGGCTTTGGTTCATACTCTGCAGAACCCCCCCAATGGATCATGCAACCCTTTTCCTCGCGGAACCAGGCCCATTGTGCACGTCGGGTTGGTTTCTCCGACACTCCTTGTTCGATTGCCCATCCAATGATCTGTCCGAGCTTTGCCATGTCCACCTCCTCAAATTCGTCAATGCTTACAGAGAACCATGTTCGATTGCCCATCCAATGATACTCCTATTGAGCTCAAAAGTCTGAAAATTGAACGTAAGCTCAAAAGTTTGCATAATCAAGATAATATGAATCCACTCTCCAAATAGGTTCACAAGACTTACCACTCTATCAGTCAGGGGCGCATACTCTCTGTGAGAACCTTGTGTACTTCTCACTATGGCGTCATACTCATCGTCTGATTCATTGTTTGGATGATGATCTGCGAGATCTGCGTCGGTCCACCTTGGCCTCAAACGCACCCGAAATCGCCTCCCATTGTCATACCACTTTAGATGAGTTTCTTTGTAATTCCTCATGTCCGCCAAAGTCATATCTGTCTCTCTAGAACCGAGCCTCTGCTCCCACATCTCGACATACCTGGCATGGTGTTGTCCCCACTCAAGCACATTATGATTATTCTTTCGGTTCTGACTGCAAACAATGACAACAACAAAGCATGCATAAGAAAACAATTTAAAACATTGTATTGTTGGTTAACATAGCCTCGGTTAGGTAACTCACTTGTGAAGCTCAAGTCCACCCGTGCTTGCTGGCTCCGGTGGGGTGCGTTGCCTCATACCAAATTGCATGGCCACTCGATGTGGTAGATGCCACTCGACAGCATAAATGCATATGAGAGGGCACCTGATCCGCCAAAGATAGGAGTCCCTAGTGCACATCTGGTTCAATGTGAAACCCCTATTTGCCTCGTAAGGCCTCCAGTTAACCTGTCGAAGAGCTATTAGTTCGGCCAATGCATTTGATGAAAGCTTAGAGAAAATATTGCATTGGTATACCTGACGATATGTGAGGCTGTCCATCTCGTTGGTGAAATTCTTGTACAAGGACTTGTTCTTGCTTCCAAAAATTCTAACCCGGTCCCAAGAGAATGCCACGGTGGGGAGTCGAAAAACATCTTCTTCTTCATTAAGGCCTACCCACACGTGCGGTGAAGGATGCTTTTCAGGACACCCAACCGGCAAACGCTCCCACATCCAGACTGAGAGGCCCCAAATACATCCACCCATGCATGGCCTCGAGGTGGTTTTCCTACATGTGACGTCGAGCTGCAACCCAAAAATCAAACTGGTTAAATATACTAACATATGAGTTGAAGGAGTGCTCTTTGTAGGAATTCATGAACATACTACCATGCTTAATGGATATTTGCATAACTTGTTACCTGACGGTATAAGTAGGCGAGCCCAGCAGACCCCCAGCTGTACTTCTCGTCCCAGTCGGCCAAGAAGTCAAGAAACATCCAAGGAGCAACGTCTCCAGAGCAGTCTCCAAAGACCACCTGTGATAGGAGGTGCCACACGTACGCTCGAGCATATTGCTCCACGGTCTCCTCATTGGCTTCTTCAGGGCATCCCGACCTATGATGCTGGAGCCAAGGGAATGGGACGCCGTTTGTCCTGTTGTCAGTCCTTTCCTGGGCACTAAGAGAGGTCGAGCAGTCACCAATGAGAGCGGTAACCCTCGCACGCCAGTTCTTGCCGTCCACTCGTCCGGTGAGAGCCTTGTCGTCAATGGGAAGCCCGGTGATCATGGCAAAATCCTCCAACGTCACCGTCAGCTCGCCACAAGGGAGATGGAAGCTGTGTGTCTCCGGCCGCCAACGATCGACAAGGGCGGTGAGAGCTGAATGGCACATCGACGGCGGCACGCGCTTGAACTGAAGAACAAACGGTAGCAGCCCGGCACGCTCAAAGTACGGCTCGTAGCGCACGTCATATTGCATCTGGTTTTTCGTCGTGTGGCTCCTAAAGCGGATGACAGCAAGTTTCTGTAACAATTGAGAAAATATGTCAGAAGCTTCCTTCATTCAAAAAATAGCATGAAAATGACAAAAACAATTGTTTCTCAAAATTGTTACCTCTCCACGCTCGATAGCACGGGCACGATGGTCCTTGTCAAAAGCAAGGTCAAGCCCCGTATACAAACGCCCATTGTCCTCATCCTCGGCCATCCTAACAAATATATAATTTTTTCACTTATTAGACAACATCGTCTATACATATGAACAAAAAAAACTAAAACCAAACATCTTCAATTATAAACTGCAATATATGAAAATACCATACAATTAGTATGCATTCTCCATCACAACAAAAAGCATCTATAAGAATTACACACATTTTCATACTATGCATTAACCACCTACAAATTTTGCAAAAAATTTATCCTCATAATTTCACAATGCATTGACCATCTAAGAATTTTGCAATGCCTTCATCCTCACAATCTTGCATTCACCATACAGAAAAATTTCTCATACAATTCATATCTACATTACAAAATAAATTTCACCAACATATCCTCAAATATCTAGCTATGGTTTCACCCACACATCCTTTCATAAGCCTACTACTAAATCATATACTACTAAACAACTAAAACATCATTTAAAAAAATCAACATCAAAACCTAGGTTGCACCTACTACCAAAAAAAGCTTCAAAAATAAAAAAGCATTTCGAAAACTGATTGGAGGGAATGGAGGAGCTTACCGGCCTCTTCGATTTGCCCCAAAGATCCGCGAAAATGGTGGAGGGAAGAGGGAGATCGAGGGAGGGGATCGGGAGGAGGAGAGAGGCGCCGCTGGCCTCTGTTCGAGTCGATCTGAGGAGGAAGAACGGGCTGGTAGGGCCCGCCCGCAGCGACCGAGCACGGAATTGCCTGTTCGGAACCTACCGTCACCCGATCTGGCGGTAGTGGGAAACACCCTACCGCCACAGCCAGTGGCGGTAGCCACTTATCCACGTCAGCAGGCAGACGGCGCCGTCGACGTTAACCCGGTCTTTACCGCCAGATCTGGCGGCGGTAGGTTGTTCTACCCTACCGCCAGCTCAGGTGGCGGTAGGAAAAGGGTCAGATCTGAAAAGCTTTTTAAAGAGGGGTCAGATGCGGCTAAACGTGCACAAAAGGGTCAAAACAGTGAAGAGAGCTGCTATACACACGACGTTTTTGGACGATGCATGAACGATGCTTCACATCCAGCCATTAAATCAGAGAATAAAGTGCTTCACATCTATCTGATTGTGAATCGTGCATGCATCGTGCGTAGAGTGTCGTCTATCTAGTATTTTCGAACAGTGAATTTGGCCTCGTCCTCCTACGCCGTGCGGCCGAGTCCGACGTGACGTGGGCACGCCGGGGTCCGGACGACCAGCTCCACGTGACCTCGCCCCGGTTTCCCGCCCCGTTTCGCGCCCCGCTCCACGTGAGCCCTGTCTCGGCGTTCCCGGCCCGGCCCAATCGCCTTGGTCCCCGAACCCATCCGGCGCCCGGCCCGGGCCGGCACGTGGGGCGCGCGTGAGTGTTCGCGGTGGTGGCGCCGGGACGAGGAGACTCAATCATGCCACGGCCATGATTGAGGCGATGATGCCAAGCGACGTTTACGAAAGGAGAGCGAGATGGCGTGGGCGTGGGCCTGCACGGGCACGCGAGGTGCGCCGGTGCCGGTGCCGGTCGGGCATGAGGGGACACCGCCGCACCGGGTGGGACAGCGCGACGAGGAGCGACCGAGAGCCCTGCTGCCGCGTCGGCGCAGCCTCCGCTACTCTACTAGGCCGAGCCACACGGCGCAATCATGCTCCGCTCTGGCCGGAGCCGCGTGCATGTGCCTGCCCTGCCTCACCTCAGCAACTGGGTCGACACGTCCGGGGCCACGTCGCCGTAATCCCGACGTATGCGGCCATGCGGGCATCCGTGTCGTTCTCGCGTGTGAAAAAAAGGGAAGACGGTGGACGACGACTTATTTGACATCGGAAAGAAGGCGGGAACCGAATCTTCTACCGGCGATTTTGTGCTGAGTGCAAGTGTAAACGAACATAGGTCGCCCTGATGCGCACTGTACGTCCCATGCCAGGTGAAACATGCCACACACACACCGCGAATCTCAACGTGCGAGCTGCTGGAGAATTTTCCGATCCATACATATCTCCTTTCGTAGCTTGTCGCATATGTGCGTGTCTCCGGGAGGAAGAATCACGCACTCAGGTCCTGGAGCTTTTCATTTTGTCTTCAGATATCGAATTTCTATATCTTTTAAACGAAGAATCTAAATTAAGTTATGTTTTCCTATTCATGTTTCTCGTGGCCAGCGCTTAGAAATAAGATTCATTTTGAATATATTTTGATGGCATTAAAAAAATCAAGTTTCGAATGTTCAAACTTACTACGAGCAACCGATAAAAACCAATTATTTTGTGTCTATGAGCGACAGAAAAATGCTTAAAATTATATCTCTCAAACTTGATGCTTTGCATTTTTAGATGCAAAACCTGTAAGTTTCACCGTTGAAACTTAAAGCTTTTTGAGGGATTTTCTTTTTTTACTGTGCACTCATGCGGGATTCAACTACTTCATGAATCGCGAGGCAAAACGAGTAACCGCGTACATACTTTCCCTATAACCCTAGCGTCATCGTACCTTAAGTGTGTAGACCCTACGGGTTCGGGAATCATGCAGACATGACCGAGACACATCTCCGGCTAATAACCAACAGCGGGATCTGGATACCCATGTTGGCTCCCACATGTTCCACGATGATCTCATCGGATGAACCACGATGTCAAGGATTCAGTCAATCCCGTATACAATTCCCTTTGTCTAGCGGTATTGTACTTGCCCGAGATTCGATCGTCGATATCCCGATATCTTGTTCAATCTCGTTACCGGCAAGTCTCTTTACTCGTTCCGTAACACATCATCCCGTAATCAACTCCTTGATCACATTGTGCACATTATGATGATGTCCTACCGAGTGGGCCCAGAGATACCTCTCCGTCACACGAAGTGACAAATCCCAGTCTCGATTCGTGCCAACCCAACAGACACTTTCGGAGATGCCTGTAGTGTACCTTTATAGCCACCCAGTTACGTTGTGACGTTTGGCACACCCAAAGCATTCCTACGGTATCCGGGAGTTGCACCACCTCATGGTCTAAGAAAATGATACTTGACATTAGAAAAGCTTTAGCATACGAACTACACGATCTTTGTGCTAGGCTTAGGATTGGGTCTTGTCCATCACATCATTCTTCTAATGATGTGATCCCGTTATCAATGACATCCAATGTCCATGGTCAGGAAACCGTAACCATCTATTGATCAACGAGCTAGTTAACTAGAGGCTTACTAGGGACATGGTGTTGTCTATGTATCCACACATGTATCTGAGTTTCCTATCAATACAATTCTAGCATGGATAATAAACGATTTATCATGAACAAGGAAATATAATAATAACCTATTTATTATTGCCTCTAGGGCATATTTCCAACACGGTCAACCCCAGATCAACTCCAGTGAGGCCGCTAGTTAGCAGAGACCTTAATTGGTCAAGTGTATCAACTCCAGTGAGGCCGCTAGTTAGCAGAGGCCTTATTTTGACGGTACTAATCCGCTGCTCTGGCAGAGCAGATGCAAGGATCAATTCCAGTTGTGGAGTGTGGCGCCGCAGATGTGGGTATCCATGGCCTCTGCTCATCTTGAATGAGCGGGAGCTCGTTGCTTGGAGTTTGTGCACAGAAGAGCACCAAACGTTAATTGGGACGAATTCTACAACTTGCAACAGACAAGGTTCGCCAGAAATCAACACGAGCAACTAATCAGAGGACTATTTCATATTGCCCAGACCACCACTGTAGAGGATTATGTAGAGAGGTTTGTCGAATTATATGATCAACTGATTGCATGTGAGATTGCTCTTGACCCACCACACCATGTTACTCGATTCCTAGATGGACTGAAACTGGCTATGAAGGTTCAAGTGGCAATCCAAAAACCGCGAGATCTGGATACTGCTTACTCCCTCCGTTCCAAAATGAGAGAAGTGCATATTTCAACCCCGAACTCACGCCCTAGTTTAATTTACAACCCCGAACTCCAATACCGGTTAGAACACATCCCTCAACTCTCAAATCCGTTTAAATTACCCCCCTCACTTGTGTTCTAACCGTTTTGACTCAGTAAAGCGGTTTTGACCTCATTGACTGCTGACTGTGTGTGCGCTGTTCACAAAACACTGTTTTGTAAATCTGAAAATTTTCATTTTCTGCAGCAGAAAAAACAAAAATACTTTGAAGGCATACAAAACTTGAACACACTGTTCATAATCTAAAATTATCCCAAAAATACGTTTTCTGCAAACAATAAACTTTCAAAAAGCATGGAAAATGCATTAAAAAGCACACTGTACAACACTGTTCATAACACTCTTGGTAACCTGAAAATAGTCAAAGTGGTGTTATGAACAGTGCTATACAGTGTATTTTTTAGTGCATTTTCCATGCTCTTTTGAAACTTTTTTTTTGCAAAACACGTATTTTTTGATAATTACAAATTATGAACAGTGCACCATTTTCTATGCCTTCTCAGATTTATTTGACTTTTTTTGCTGCATAAAATGAAAAAAAGTTTGAGATTTACAAACTCTGTTTTGTGAACAGTGCATGTACACTCAGCAGTCAACACGGTTAAAACCGCTTTACAGAGTCCAAACCGGTTAGAACACAAGTAAGGGGGGTAATTTAAACGGATTTGAGAGTTGAGGGTTGTGTTCTAACCGGTATTGGAGTTCGGGGTTGTAAATTAAACTAGGGCATGAGTTCGGGGTTGAAATATGCACTTCTCTCTTCCAAAATAGATGACCCAGTTTTGTACTAAACTTAGTACAAAGTTGGGTCATCTATTTTGGAACGGAGGGAGTATGAATTAGCCTTGTTGTTAGAGGACATTTGAGAATGACGCTCCCCAATCAACAATCATCAACCAAAGAGAGCCACTGCTTTGCCCTTGCCATTACCTTTGACAAGACAAAAACCTCCTTAGGAAAGAGGAAACACTGAAGTTCATGGAAGTCAGTCTAAGGACAAATGGACAACTCTGGAAACTATAGGAGGTCTAAGGGGTTGTGTTTCGTTTGTGGAGAAAGATGGTCCAAGGACCATCAATGTAAAGCTTCAGTACTGAAAGTGCGTTATATCGACTAGAGGGGGGTGAATAGGCGATTTTTATGAAATTCTTCACTGAGGAATCAGCTCATGAGGAAATTCCTTAGCGAAGAACTACTAGCAGCGGAATAAGTACTCAGATGAAAACCTAATAGAATCCTAGCATGGTCGTCATGATGAAATGAAGACACACACAGAGTACAGAAAGCGTAAACACAGGATAACACAAGTTGAAGACAAACAGACTGAAGAAATTGAACTGAGGAAATTGAGAAAGTCTTCAGTCAAAGTCTTCAAACACAGATATGATAAACAAACAGCACACTACTGAGGAAATGAAAGAGTTGAGGAAATAGAACCAGTAAGCTTGGTGAAGACAATGATTTGGTAGACCAGTTCCAACTGCTGTCTCAGTTGTACATCTGGTTGGAGCGGCTGAGTATTTAAACTCGAGGACACCCAGTCCCGGACACACAGTCCTCACCGTATTCTCCTTGAGCTAAGAACACACAGTCCTCGCCCAATCACTCATGGTAAGTCTTCAGGTGACTTCCAAACCTTCACAGACTTGGTCACTCGGCGATCCACAATTCCTCTTGGATGCTCTAGACCTTGACGCCTAACCGTCTGGAAGAAGCACAGTCTTCAAAGGTAACAAGCATCGGATCCACGCAGGATCAATCTCTTCAGTGATACTCAATCACTTTGGGTTTGTAGGTGTTTTGGGTTTGGGGTTTGGATTTTCCTCACTTGATGATTTTCGCTCAAAGTCCTCGGAGGATGGGTTGCTCTCAAATGACAAGTGTCAAGTTCTCGCGGAGCAGCCAACCAGCTAGTGGTTGTAGGGGGCGGCTATTTATAGCCTAGGGAGCAGCCCGACATGATAAGACATAAATGCCCTTCAATGATATGACCGTTAGGTGGACAAGATATTTTAGGACAGCTGGCGCGTAGCACAGCAACGGTCGGAAATTTGAGGTACAAATTCCTCAGGGCTATCATGTTCCTCACTGTGTAGGCAATTCGCACTGGCGAATTCCTAACTCCTCAGTCAGAGCAAAGTCCTCAGTGACCAGAAGAACTGTGTCTCTGTCACTGAAGAAATTGACTGAACTGTATGAGATTTCCAATGGCTT
This sequence comes from Aegilops umbellulata, assembly GCA_032464435.1. NCBI lineage: Eukaryota > Viridiplantae > Streptophyta > Magnoliopsida > Poales > Poaceae > Aegilops > Aegilops umbellulata. Next base: position 362,301,857 of record CP136054.1, on the reverse strand, counting down.
CACTCGAAGGGATTGGTAGGTGTCGGATTTGAGTTGAGCATCACATGGAAATTTTCTCCTTAGTATTTCCTCGACCCCCTTTAACAGTACGGTGTTTCCTATGACTCAAGAAAGAGAAAATGAAACTACGAAAACAAAGTCTTCACGCTTCATGTTCCTCAAATGAATACCAAGACTTCAAGGTCACACCAATTTCTTCACTTTCAAAGTCTTCAGTATATCAAAGTCTTCAGTCAAAGAACTTCATTTTTAGGGGTCGACTTTCTCTGTAAATATCAAACTCCTCATAGACTTATAGATCTGTGTACACTCATAAACGCATTAGATACTTAACCTATAAGTCTTCAATACACCAAAATCACTAAGGGGCACTAGATGCACTTACAATCTCCCCCTTTTTGGTGATTGATGACAACATAGGTTAAGTTTTCAACGGGGATAAATATATGAAGTGTAAATACTGATATTGAGGAATTTGATTGCAAGATATAGAAGAACTCCCCCTGAAGATGTGCATAGTGAGGAATTTGCTTTTGAAGCAATGCACACTTGAAGAGTTGAATCATGGAGATCTCCCCCTATATCTTGTAATTCATACATGCATTTGATATATAATATGAAGAATTTGAAATGCATGATGAAATATGGTGCCTGATGTAATTCAGCATGCGTGCGATGATATTAACGAGGAATAAGCATGCAGAATAGTGCATCAAAGTATCAAAGCATAGTGCAACAAAAGTATCAGCGCACCATCGGACTTAAGATTACAACTCGATCCAATAAAAGTTTCGGAAGAACGAGAGTTGTAACTTAGCAAAAAAAAAGCCAAATAAGCCCTTATTATAGACCCGCTTGAAGACTAACTCAGATTTCTCCCCCTTTGTCATCAAATGACCAAAAGGATCGAAAATCTGAGGACTGACGCCCCTGAAGATTTTCTAGTTGATGAAGGAGCGCCAGCGTTATTGGGGTCGGTCGTTGAAGTAGGGCCTGCTGCAGTGTCGTCCAAGTCTTCATTTTCATCAGTCTCACGTGATGAAGAATATGAACTGGCCACCAAAGAAGGAACTGTGACCTTCTTGTATTTCTTCGGAGGAGGTGCAGACCAGACAAATTCTTCGTTGAGACCCATTTGCTTCAAATCATTAGTACTGTACACTTGAGATAGTACAGCCCAGGTGCGGTTGAGGGTTTCATGAAGGTAGTAGTGGTTTTTCTTCACTGCATTGTGTGTGGAAGTCATGTTGTGAAGAATTGAAGCAAACTGACGCTTGACCCATTTGTGATTGCGATCAACCTTTTGATGAAGACTGAGGAGTAACTCACGGTCAGTCATCACCCTGGGTGCTGTGGCTTGAGGATTTGGCTTGGCAGTGTTAGCAGAAGAGTCATGTGTGGCAGAGTCATCATTGGTGGAGTAAGATGCAGCTTTGCGAAATTGGCCATCCAATGGACGAATGCCTTCATCTATCACAGCAGTGGCCTTGCCTTTTTCTTCAGCCGAGGAAAATGTCCGTTTGAGGACTTCAATGGGAGGCAAGTAGCTGCAGTGGTTGAGCGTTTCAGCTTTGTAGTTGAGTGAAGACCTTATCCTGATGAATTTCGTTATCCAAGGTGCATAAGGCTTCAGCTCAAATGGTGACATAGCAATGTTGGCCAGAGTCCTCATGAAGAAATCATGGAAGTTGACGGGAACGCCATGGATGATGTTGGAAAGCAGATTCTTCATGATGCCAACGACTTCTTCATCAGACGAGTCGTGGCCTTTGATGGGACTCATTGTCTTCGTCAGAATGCGATAGACAGTCCTTGGCACATACAACAATTCCTTGACGAGAAAATTGGTTCTAGGAGCTTGCCCTAGCTTCAAAGGCTTCATCAGCACTTGCATATAATGATTTGAAAGCTCAGGTTCGTTGTACACACAGCGAGCATCTTCAGTGGGTGGACTCAGAGGAAGGACCCGAAGCAATTCAGATGCAGGGGCCTTATGGTGGGTGTTGTCAGTCATCCAGTCCAAAACCCATGAATTGATATCTTCAGAGTTGCCGGTGATGTGCAACGTTGCATAGAATTGAAGAATAAGTTCTTCATTCCAATCGCATATATTTGTGCAGAAATTGAGCAGCCCAGCGTCGTGAAGAACACTAAGCACTGGCGTGAAGCACGACAAAGACTCCATATCCACGTGAGGAATATGAGCATGGTCGAAGACTTTGTCTTTGTTGTAAAGCACCGAGGAATAGAAATTTGCTTGGCTGGCAGTCCAGAAACGCCTCTTCCTTATGCGAGCAGAGTCATATGGGTTGTATTCAGTGAAGAACACGTGCTCGCCATAGAAGTCTTCAGCCTTGAATTTCTGTTTGCGTGAGAACGGATCCTTTGGCCTTGGCAGAGGAGTGTCAGTGAGTTGCATCACGACCTCAGGAATTACGATCTCAGGTTCTTCAGGCTGAGGAATTTCAGGATTTTCCTCAGGTGCAGTCACCTTGTCTGTATCAGCAGCAGTTTCTTCAGCACTAGTGGCTGGAATTTCTTCATTCACAGATGCAGTGGGATGAGTTTCTTCAGAGCCCAATTTTACTGTTGTTGAAGGAGAGTGAGGAATTTGCTGCAGGGGAGTGAAGAGTGGGGAATTGGGATGCTGACTTTCCCAAAAGTCGTCATTCATCACTGGAGTGGTGCTTCCAATATCCACATCTTCATCAATTTCTTCAACACCAGCCTCTTCATCATCAAACTGAGGCATTGGTGATGAGACCATTGGGGTTTAAGGGATTGCATCCGCTTCAATTTCTTCATCAATCTGCTGTGACGAAGCAGCAGATTGAGTTTGTTCATCTGATCCACTAGGGATCTCATAATCTTCACCAAAAGGAACAAGGTCCTTTGATGGCATGGAGGAGATAGGAACGACATCAATGGGATTTGCAAAAGAGCTTGTCATCGGCTTCATCTTCTTGGGAGCTGAAGATTCTGAAGCATTAGATGCCTTCCTTTTCTTCACAGCAGCTCATTCTGCAGCCTTTGTTTTCCTCACATCCAATGCAGATGGAAGAATTGGAGTTGGCGTAGGCGCAGGTGGAGCTGAGGAATCTGGTTGATTTTCTTCAGGCGCAAATGATGCAGTTTCCCTGGTTTCTTCAATTTCTTCAGGCGCACCACTAGTGGATGCCCTGGCAATTTCATCAACGGCTAGAGCAGAGTCATCGGCCTTGGAACTAGCATTTTCTTCAGCAGCCTGAACTTCATCAGCGGTGCTGGCATGTTTTTCAGTTTGCTGAACAAATGCTTCAGCTTGAGGAATTTGTGGCGTTGAGGCTGCACGCTTGGTGAAGGTATCAGTCAGCCTCACAAATCTGACCTTGGCTCCTTGCCAATCAGCATAGTAGGAGTCAAATTTGTCGCTGAGGGCTTTGATGTCAGCCTGCATCTTGACAAGTTCCTCAGGCTTCATTGTGAGAACATTTTTCTTCAGTAGCTTCTCTTTGCGGTACTGCGATTTCTTGATCTCTCTGGCCTTATCATATTTCCACTTCTCCTCTTGGATGAAGTGAGTCAACATGTGACTTTGACCAGGTGTCAGCTTGAAATCAGGCATAGGTGTGTGAGGATCCTTATGCCAGAGATCAATATAATCTAGGATCGCCTTTGGATCCAATAGCAGGGGCACAGGTGTGCCTTTGGCTTTAGCAGCCCGTTCTTGTCGGTCCCTGATGATTTCAGTAAGTTCTTCCTCATCAGCTTCATCATCATCAGATGGCACAGTGAAGACTACCTGCTTCTTCTGAGGACTTGTGCGAGTGACGCGTCCAGTAGTAGCCTTTTTTTTCAGCAGTGAGGGTCTTGCTGAGGAATTTGGTGCAGCTGAAGAACTAGCTGAGACACCAGAGGCTATAGAGATGCCAGTCGTCCTTTGGCATGAGGCCAGATGCACTGGTGCTGAGGACTTTGTCGGGACAGCTGAGGACTTTGGTGGAGCAGGAGCAGCATGAGGAATTTGCTTTGAAGATTTTGAAGATTCTGGCCGTGAGGGCGCAGCTTAGGAACTTGGCTGTGAGGGCATTGAAGATGAAGCACTTGGCTTGCGTGCGGGCTTCTTTAGCATCGCTTTCTTTGGCTTGACCGAGGCCTCAGTGGCAGTAGCAGTAGCAGCAGAGTCTTCATTGAATTTCCTCACTGCTTCTCTGGCTTGCCTTGCCAGTTTAGCTTGGCGCTTGGCCCATTCTTTAGGAAATTCCTCACCACGCTTGATGCTGGTGGGATCAGCCAATTGGCCAGGTGCCAATGGAGGTCTTTGGCATGGAGGGTTTACTGCGAATTTCTTCATGTACTTTGGAGTTACATATCTGTATTCCCTCCATTCACGTGCCCATCTCCTTTCAATCCTCTGGATTCGCACCTTGCGCTGATTTTTATCTTCTTTGCCAAACTTGGCTTCATCAGGCATGCAGTACTCATCATAGATGTCCTCGGGTATTTCAAAAGCTGTCATAACCTCAGGCTTCTTTCCTCCTTTCTGTGGCCTTTTACCTTCAGCCATTTTCTTCAGTTGAGGAATTTGAACAATTAAATTCTCTAAAGAAGTATGCAACTTTTCTTTGAGGAACGCTGCAAACGAGTTAAGTTGATGAGAACCTGAAGATTCAGCAGCGGACATGTGTACCTGTGAACAGAGTATAGTTGCGAGGAATTTGAAGAGGTCATATGCGTTCTCAGAGGGTTTTTCATAAAGAACAGGTTTGAGGAATTTGACCAGATTCGTCTTGAGGAATTTCACTAAGCGCTTTATATCTTAGGTTCCAGAGTTGTATAGATCGAAGATCCACACAATTGAGGAATCTTTGAAGAAATTGATGCTTAAGGAAATGAATCAAGAACAGATAACATGTGAGGTGTTTTGTGTGTGAGAGGATTTAAAGAATAAAACACCTTTGAAGATTTTGTAGAAAAATTTCGAATCAACGAGGGCAGTAAAATTAGCTTTTAATTACCCTGAGCGAAGAACACGACGAACTGGGAGTTGGAACAGTGAAGTTCATCGATGCAGATCTTCCACGCCCTAACTTGGCGGAGGAAGACGTCTACGGCGGCGGCGGAGGTGAAGATTTCCGCGGTCGGCACGAGTACGACGGCGACGAGGTCGAGGCAGTGAAGCTCTTTCTCACCGGCAACGATGGAGTAGCGACGGCGCTAGGGTTTGGAGAGCTCGAGCGAGGGAGTGAGATCGAGCGGGGTAAAAGAAGTGAGGATGGCGAAGGGGGGTATTTATAGCCGCGGTGAAAAACTTTTTGTTTGAAGATTTAGGACGAACGTGCCCCTGGCCGTTCTCCTTCTTGCGACATGTGTCACCCACGTACTGTGTGGTGGAGATTGTGTAAGATCGTGGGTGTATAAAATAATCCATCGTGGGATGCGGAAAGGTTTGAGCGGCAAAACCGAAAGTTTGGATAAGATTTGTTTTAACTTCCATTCGCAATTTATTCAGCTGACAAGGACACAGTGAAGAATTTGAACGAGTTTCAAATAGAAAGCACATGAAGAATTTGTGAATAGATTGGATTGAGTATAGCATAGAGGGGAAGGGTCCGATCACATTCACTTAGCAGAAAAGTTCCAACTTGAAGAAATAGCTATAAGTGAATGCTGTAGAGGACATAAACTCATATATATATATAGCCAATGAAGAAAAACGACGGCACAGGTGAAGACTTTGTAAAGTTTGAAGAATTTGAAAAACTGAAGAATTTCAAAAGTTGAGAAAAAAAACTCAAATTTAAAATTTTCAACTTTTGTGGTGGCGTGTCCCACCGTGTAAGAATGATGATTTCAGACACCGCGTACAATTGTCGTAGGGTTCTAAGAATCAAATTCTTCATTAATTTCTTCACACTTAGAGTGTTATTCTTCATTGATTGAAGAAAAACGTTTCTTCATGTGTTGCACATCTAAGTCATTAATTTTGCATAAGTGTTAGGATGAGTGCCTTTTCAAAGTATATTCGAAGATTCTAAGATATTTATCTCACACCGCAACTTGCAAAATCTCTTCTCATCCAAGGGCTTAGTGAAGATATCGGCTAGCTGTTCTTCAGTCTTCACATGCTCAATAGAAATGTCGCCCTTCAACACATGATCACGAAGAAAATGATGACGAATCTGAATGTGCTTTGTCTTCGAGTGCTGAACTGGGTTGTGAGCAATCTTGATGGCACTATCATTGTCACAGAGGAGAGGCACATTCTTCACGTTGATGCCATAGTCCTTGAGCGTTTGCTTCATCCATAGCAGTTGAGCACAGCAAGAACCAGCAGCAATGTACTCAGCTTCAACAGTAGACAGTGATACGCAGTTCTGTTTCTTCGAGGACCAGCAGACCAAGGATCGTCCGAGGAAATGACAAGTACCAGATGTTGACTTGCGATCCACACGGTCACCAGCATAGTCAGAGTCTGAATATCCAATGAGATCAAAATCCGAGCCCTTGGGATACCATAATCCTAATGTTGGTGTGTGAGCTAGATATCAAAGAATATGCTTCACAGCCTTATGGTGTGATTCCTTCGGTGCAGCTTGAAATCGTGCACACATGCAAACACTAAGCATTATATCTGGCCTAGATGCACATAAGTACAATAAAGAACCAATCATGGAGCGGTATACCTTATGGTCGAAGTCAGTACCAGTTTCATCAATGCATAGTTGACCATTTGTGGGCATAGGAATTTTGATGCCTTTGCAATCTTGCATGCCGAATTTCTTCAGGACATCCTTGAGGTATTTCTCCTGAGATATGAATATGCCATTGCGCTGTTGACGAATTTGAAGACCTAAGAAGAATTTCAACTCTCCCATCATAGACATTTCATATTCTTCTCTCATCATATAGGCAAATTCATCACTATAACGTTGGTCGGTACATCCAAAGATAATATCATCAACATATATTTGGCACACAAACAGTTCACCATCATATGATTTAGTAAAGAGAGTGGGATCGAGTGAACCGGGTGTGAAGCCTTTCTTCAAGAAGAATTTCTTCAATGTATCATACCACGCCCGTGGGGCCTGCTTGAGGCCATAGAGGGCCTTGTTAAGTCTGAAGACTTTGTCAGGATGCTTTGGATCTTCAAAACCTGGTGGTTGAGCAACATATACTTCTTCCTCAAGCTTACCATTGAGGAATGCACTTTTCACATCCATTTGGTGTAAGATGATATCATGATGGTTAGCATAAGCAAGCAATATGCGAATAGCCTCAAGTCTAGCAACAGGTGCAAAAGTTTCATCGAAATCAATTCCTTCAACCTGTGTGTAGCCTTGAGCTACTAGTCGTGCCTTATTCCTCACCACAACACCATTTTCATCTTGCTTGTTGCGGTAGATCCACTTTGTGCCAATGATGTTATGCTTGCGAGGATCGGGACAATCGACTAATTCCCATACGTTGTTGAGCTTGAACTAATGCAATTCTTCTTGCATGGCCTGAATCCACTCAGGCTCCAGAAATGCTTCATCTACCTTAGTGGGCTCTGTGATAGAGACAAAAGCAAAGTGCCCACAAAAGTTAGATATATGTGAAGCTTTTGAGCGTGTGAGAGGACCTGGTGCTCTAATGTCATCGATGATCTTCTCCACTTGCACTTCTTTTGCAACGCGAGAGTGAGCTGGTTGTCGTTGAGGAATTTGATCAGCATTTTCTTCACCATCAATTTCCTCAGCATTTTCTTCAGGTGCATCAGCTCGACGTTCTTCACGTTCTGGAATGAATTCTTCAGCAGATTCTTCAGTAGGAATGACATCTTCAGTAGCCTTGTGCTTGATTGAATCCTCAGGTGCAGGTTCATCTAACACAGAAGGTAGGTGCTCTCTTTGCGAGCCATTAGTTTCATCGAACCGCACATCTACAGTTTCAACAATCTTGTGAAGAGCATTGTTGAAGACTCTGTAGGTGTGCGAGTCCTTTCCGTAACCAAGCATAAAACCTTCATGTGCTTTCGGTGCAAATTTAGAGTTGTGATGAGGATCTCTAATCCAGCATTAAGCACCGAAGACTTTGAAATAACTCACATTGGGTTTCTTGTCAGTGAGGAGTTCATATGCAGTCTTCTTGAAGAATTTGTGAAGATATACTCTGTTGATGATATGGCACGCAGTATCAATTGCATCAACCCAGAAACGACGAGGGGTTTTGTACTCATCGAGCATAGTGTGAGCCATCTCAGCAAGAGTCCTATTCTGCGCTCCACAACACCATTCTGTTGAGGAGTATAAGGAGCAGATAACTCATGAGTAATACCAAGTTCATCAAGGTAGTCATCGAGACCCGAATTCTTGAACTCAGTGCTGTTGTCACTTCTGATGTGCTTAATCTTCACACCAAAGTTGGTTGAAGCCCTCGAGGAAAATCGTTTGAAGACTTCCTGCACTTCAGTTTTGTAAGAGACAAGGTGTACCCATGTGTAACGAGAGTAATCATCAACAATAACAAAGCCATATTGAGATGCTTCATTCGAAACAGAGGAATAATGGTTAGGCCCATTACTTCCCCGGGGGGTTCCGGTAACCCCTCCGGCACTCCGGTTTTATCCGAAACCACTCGGAACCATTCCGATGTCCGAATATAGTCGTCCAATATATCAATCTTTACGTCTCGACCATTCCGAGACTTCTCGTCATGTCCGTGATCTCATCCGGGACTCCGAACTAACTTCGGTACATCAAAATGCATAAACTCATAATAACTGTCATCGTAACCTTAAGCGTGCGGACCCTACGGTTCGAGAACAGTGTAGACATGACTGAGACAAATCTCTGGTCAATAACCAATAGCGGGACCTGGATGCCCATATTGGCTCCTACACATTCTACGAAGATCTTTATCGGTCAGACCGCATAACAACATACGTTGTTCCCTTTGTCATCGGTATGTTACTTGCCCGAGATTCGATCGTCGGTATCCAATACCTAGTTCAATCTCGTTACCGGCAAGTCTCTTTACTCGTTCCGTAATACATCATCTTGCAACTATCTTATTGGTTGCAATGCTTGCAAGGCCTATGTGATGTGCATTACCGAGAAGGCCCTGAGATACCTCTCCGACATTCGGAGTGACAAATCCTAATCTCGAAATACGCCAACCCAACAAATACTTTCGGAGACACCTGTAGAGCTCCTTTATAATCACCCAGTTACGTTGTGACGTTTGGTAGCACACAAAGTGTTCCTCTAATAAACGGGAGTTGCATAATCTCATAGTCAAAGGAACATGTATAAGTCATGGAGAAAGCAATAGCAACATACTAAACGATCGGGTGCTAAGCTAATGGAATGGGTCATGTCAATCAGATCATTCAACTAATGATGTGACCTTGTTAATCAAATGACAACTCCTTTGTCTATGGTTAGGAAACTTAACCATCTTTGATTAACAAGCTAGTCAAGTAGAGGCATACTAGTGACACTCTGTTTGTCTATGTATTCACACATGTATCATGTTTCCGGTTGATACAATTCTAGCATGAATAATAAACATTTATCATGAAATAAGGAAATAAATAATAACTTTATTATTGCCTCTAGGGCATATTTCCTTCATGAGCGGCTTTGAGATTCTCACGAATGACTTTGCACATATCTTCAGCCTCTGTGATCAAATCGTTGCCAAGAAGTTGGCGTTCGCCCGTCTCAGACCAATTGAGAGGAGTACGACACCTTTTTGCCATAGAGAATCTCGAATGGGGCTTTGCCCGAGCTCGCTTGAAAGCTGTTGTTGTAAGAGAACTCAGCATATGGAAGACAATCCTCCCACTTCATGCCGAAAGAGATGACACAAGCCCTGAGCATATCTTCAAGAATTTGGTTGACACGCTCGACTTGTCCACTAGTTTGAGGATGGAAAGCTGTGCTGAAGCGAATATTTGTGCCCATGGCCTTCTGAAAAGAATTCCAAAACTTGGATGTAAAGATGCTGCCACGGTTTGAAGAAATCAATTGTGGAATGCCGTGCAAGGAGACAATTCTGGAGGTGTAGAGCTCTGCCAGCTGCGCTGCTGTGATAGACTCTTTGATAGGAAGAAAATGAGCCACTTTAGTGAGCTTGTCGATGACGACGAAGATGGCATCATTTCCACGCTTGGACTTTGGAAAACCAGTCACGAAGTCCATTTCGATATGATCAAACTTCCATTCTTGAATAGCAAGAGGTTGGAGTAGACCAACTGGTCGTTGGTGTTCTGCTTTCACCCTTCGACAGACATCACATTCGTTCACGAAGTGAGCAATTTCTCGCTTCATTCGCGTCCACCAATACGACTGCTAGAGGTCATGGTACATCTTTGTACTTCCAGGATGAATGGATAGGAGTGAATTGTGCGCCTCGTTCATAATGACTTTACGAAGATCACCCTTAGGAACCACAATCCGTTCCTCGAAGAAAAGAGTATCTCTGTCATCAACGCGATAGCACTTGTATTTGGAAATGCCCTTGTCAATACCACGTTTCACCTTCTTCACCATGGTATCCAGGAGTTGTGCCTCACGAATCTGATCTTCCAAAGTAGGAGAGACTATGAGGTTGGCAAGAAAACCTTGAGGAACAACTTGGAGATTCAACTTGCGGAAAGCTTCACAAAGATCCGGTTGAAAGGGCTTGAGGATTAAGCTGTTGCAATAAGCCTTCCTGCTCAATGCATCTGCAATCACATTAGCCTTGCCTGGAGTATATTCAATACTCGGATTATACTCTTGAATCATTTCGACCCATCGAGTTTGCCTGAGATTGAGGTTGGGCTGAGTGAAGATGTACTTGAGACTCTTGTGATCGGTGAATATGTCCACTTTCCTTCCCAACAAGAGATATCTCCATGTTATTAATGCATGGACAACTGCCGCCAACTCAAGATCGTGAGTGGGGTAGTTCTTTTCGTTGGGCTTCAACTGACGAGAGGTATAGGCCACAACTTTCTTCTCTTGCATTAACACAGCACCGAGACCTTGAAGAGAAGCATCACAGAACACTTCATAAGGCTTGGATTCGTCAGGAGGAGTCAAAACTGGAGTAGTGACGAGTTTCTCTTTGATAGTGTTGAAAGCAACGTCACACTCAGGAGACCAGACATACTTCACATGCTTCTGGAGGAGGTTGGAAAGAGGCTTTGCAATCTTTGAGAAATTCTCAACAAATCTTCGGCAATAGCTTGCAAGTCCAAGAAAACTACGAAGCTGCTTGACATTCTGAGGAGGTTCCCAATTCAAAACTGCAGACACCCTCTCGGGATTAATAGCAATGCCCTTGGCAGAGATGATATGACCAAGGTAAAGAACTTCATCAAGCCAGAATTCACATTTGGAGAACTTCGCATAGAATTGATACTCTCTGAGCTTGTCGAGCACCAATCGCAAATGTTTGGCATGATCCTTCTTATTCTTGGAGAAGACCAATATATCATCGAGATAGACCAAGACGAATTCATTGGTGTAGGGGTTGAAGATGAAGTTCATCATGCGAGAGAATGTTGGAGGAGCATTGACAAGGCCGAAAGACATGACAGTATATTCATAAGAACCAAAGCTTGTTCTGAATGCTGTCTTGGGTATATCTTCTTCATGAATGCGAATCTGATGATAAACCATACGAAGGTCAAGCTTGGAGAACACTTTAGCACCTTTAAGTTGCTCGAATAGCTCATTGATGTTGGGAAGTGGGTACTTGTTCTTGATAGTCTTCTTGTTCAATGGACGATAATCGACGCAAAGTCGGTCCGTGCCATCCTTCTTCTGGACAAAAAGAACACCACAACCCCAAGGAGAAGAACTCGGTCTGATCAGACCCAGACACTCTTGTTCATCGAGTTGTTTCTTCAATTCATTCAACTCTTTTGGCCCAAGCTTGTATGGACGCTTGCAAACGGGTTCCGTGCCAGGCTCAAGATCAATAACGAATTCAACTGGCCGGTGAGGAGGCATACCCGGAAGCTCTTCTGGAAAGACATCTTGGTACTCACAAACGACTGGAATCTGAGAGATAGCATCCAATTCGCCCTTCTCATTGAGAGAAAACAACCGAATGGTTTCATCACGAGCGGCATAGATGATCACATCGTCAGAAGAGTGAGTCAATTGAATTTCCCTGGCAGCACAATCAAGATGAGCCTTGTGCTTAGAAAGCCAGTCCATCCCGAGAATTAGATCAATATCAGAGTCACCAAGAACAATTGGTTTAGCCAGAAATCTATAGTTGCCCCTCTTGATACCGACATTCGGAACGAACATGGTAGATCTCAAACGTTTAGCCGGGGAAACAACTTGCAAAGCTTTAGGTAAAGCCTCTGTGTCAAAATTGTGCTTCGATGCAAAAGGATATGACATGAAAGAATGCGATGCACCGGTATCAAATAAGACTTTTGCAGGAATATCATTAACTGAGAGATTACCCATGATCACTTCAGAAGAATCCTCCGCTTGAGCTGCATTCATCATGTTCACCTTGGCATGATTAGGATTATGCTTGACCACTGCATTGCTAGAAGATCTTACAGGAGGAGGAGGCGGAAGGCGCCTTTGCTTGAAGCACTTGTTCGCATAGTGACCCTTTTGCTGACATTTGTTGCAAGTCACCTCTGAGAGCGGACGATGATAAGGAGCATTTGGCCTTGGAGCTTGGTTCTGAGACTTGTTCTGATAGCCAGGGTTGGGTGGGTGGGAAGATCCACGACCACCAGAGTTCTTCTGCTGATAAGGCTGACGGAACGGAGGAGGAGGAGGCAACCAAAACTTCTGTTGCTTGGCCGCCACTAGTGAGGAAGAAGAGGATTGAACTGCGTCCCTGACTCTCTTCTTAGATGCCTCACACTTGAGCTGAGCAGCTTCTTGTTTCAGTGCCATGTTGTAGAATTCATCATACTTTAACGGCTCAAAAAGCACGAGAGCTAGTTGCAGATCTTCTCTGAGGCCACGCCTGAATTGGTAAATCATGCTCTTCTCATCAGGGATGTCTTGCTTCGCAAAACGATAGAGCTTCTGGAACTGAGTGTTGTATTGATACACAGACATGTTGCCTTGCTTGAGATTGCGGAACTCCTCACGCTTACTCTCAACAACACTTTCTGGAATGTGATGAGCTTTGAAGTCACGGCAGAAATCATCCCAGGTAATCACACGACCTCCTCTGGAATCTTTGTATTGTTGGAACCACTCAGCAGCTTGATCCTTGAGTTGAAAAGAGGTAAACTTGACAAAGTCCTCAGGTCTGACATTGCTACACTCGAAATGCTTGTAGATGTCCACGAGCCAATCATCGGCGTCTGTGGCCTCGACACAGTAGCTGAAAGTCTTTGGCTGATTTGCAAGGAACTGATTGAGGGGAGCAAAATGCAGCTGATTGTTGCCTTGGCCTTGATTTCCCTGATTACCTTGCCCTTGGTTGCGATCTTGCAAGAGCTGAATCAGAATCTGAGCGTTGGCATTGGTGGCTGTCATCAAGGCTTGCCATGCCTCCGGAGGCGGAGGTGGTGGCGGAGGGTTAGCCTGACTTCCTTCATTGCGTTCCGTATTCTGACGCGTTGGCGGAGCCATCCTGAAGAGGGTGACATCCATTAGCATCTTGAAAGACATATATTCAAGCTGAATCAAAGGATCGAAATTGCAACATATAGTTTTCACAATAAACATTCGAACAAGAATGAATGAATGAATTCCAAAGTAAAGCATCACACTTCCATAAGCTGAGAAGCCATTTAGATAAAGATATGGAAATCACCATCTGCCTTCGAAACAACTCGAATATCACAACTGAAAACAAAACAAAGGATTTGGCTTGCAGAATAAGCTGGAACAAATACATATGATAGAGATTTACCCAATCCCATATCATGCATCTGTCGGAAAGATATTCTAGGGGCTACTTGAATTCCCACCTATAAACTCCCGAAACTTTCTGGTTATGCAATCAGGTGTTGGGGATACAGGGGACACAAAATATATCACCCAAACTAACAATACCTAGATCCAGCTGTATCCATCCTTCAACACATAACCAAGAAACCCTCAGAAATCGTTTACCTCAACCTTCGAAAAGCATCCGTTATACGAGTTATGGCAATACTCCCGCACTCGCCTCAGTACTAGGCTATCAGGGTTATCTCACCAACAACTGTACAAAAGAGATTTTCGATGTCGGCGTACTAAACTCAGGTATTCCAGAACTGCAACGATAAAATTATGACGACAACACCTCAGAGCTCAACTCCCCGGGACACTTCCACTAAACCCCTGCTGACAGGAGGCACCAAGACAATGTTGTCATCACAAAACCATCGTAACGATTCTAAGATACCCGCGTGATCCAAAAATTTTTTTTAGTGAAATTTGAGAAGAGAAGAGTCAAAACTCTACGTCAGGATGCCTTACCAGAGCGATGAGGAGACTGGGAAGTAAAAAGAATTCCTAAACTCTCCGATACATAATTCCTAAATGACTCAAAACATTTTTCTAGACACAACTCGGCCGCTAAAAACGATCAATCAGTGGGGGCTCCTAAGGTCGGGGAAGGCTCTGATTACCAACTTGTAACACCCTCGATGAGGCTATAACTCCCACGTGTTGAAGCACGACTTAGAGGCATAACCGCATTGAAAGCAATGTCGCAAGTGAGGTAATCTTCACACAACCCATGTAATACATAAGGGAAAGAGATACATAGTTGGCTTACAGTCGCCACTTCACACAATACATAAATAAACATTCATCACTCAGATTACACTCAAGGTCCGACTACGGAACCAAAATGAAAGAAGACTACCCCAAATGCTACACAGATCTCCGATCGTCCCAACTGGGCTCCACTACTGATCATCAGGAAAAGACACATAGTAACGACCACGTTCCTCGTCGAACTCCCACTTGAGCTCGGATGCGTCATCTGCACTGGCATCGTTGGCACCTGCAACTGTTTTGGTAGAATCCGTGAGTCACGGGGACTCATCAATCTCACACCCGCGAGATCAAGACTATTTAAGCTTAAAGGTAGGAGGGGGGTTGTGACGTGGAGCTGCAGCAAGCGACTAGCATATATGGTGGCTAACAACGCAAAAGAGAGCGAGAAGAGAATCAAAGCACAGTCGTGAAGCTAGAAGTGATTAAGAAGTGATCCTAGGACAACCTACGTCAAACATAACTCCAACACCGTGTTCACTTCCCGGACTCCGCCGAGAAGAGACCATCACGGTTACACACGCGGTTGATGTGTTTTAATTAAGGTCAACTTCGGGTTTTCTACAACCGGACATCAACAAATTCCCATCTGCCTCATAACCGCGGGCACGGCTTTCGAAAGATAATACCCTGCAGGGGTGTCCCAACTTAGCCCATTATAAGCTCTCACGGTCAACGAAGGATATTCCTTCTACCGGGAAGACCCAATCAGTCTCGGAATCCCGGACTACAAGACACTTCGACAGTAATAAAACAAGACCAGCAAGACCACCCAACTGTGCCGACAAATCCCGATAGGAGCTGCACATATCTCGTTCTCAGGGCACACCGGATGAGACAGGCTACGAGTAAAACCAGCCATCGAGTTTCCCCGAGGTGGCCCCGTAGGCGGCTCGGTTCGGACCAACACTCGGAGGAGCACTGGCCCCGGGGGGGGGGGGGGCTAAAATAAAAATGACCCTCGGGCTCGCGAAAACCCAAGGGAAAAGTATGGTGGTAGGTGGTCAAATGGTAAAACCAAAGTTGGGCCTTGCTGGAGGAGTCTTATTCAAAGCAAACTGTCAAGGGGGTCCCATAAATCACCCAACCGTATAAGGAACGCAAAAATCAAGGAACATAACACTGGTATGACGGAAACTAGTGTGGCAAGAGTGGAACAAAACACCAGGCATAAGGCCGAGCCTTCCACTCTTTACCAAGTATATAGATGCATTAATTAAATAAGAGATATTGTGATATCCCAAAATAATCATGTTCCAACATGGAACAAACTTCATCTTCACCTGCAACTAGCAACGCTATAAGAGGGGCTGAGCAAAGCGGTAACATAGCCAATCAACAGTTTGCTAGGAGGATGGTTAGAGATTTGACATGGCAATATGGGTGGCATGATATAGCAAGTGGTAGGTATCGCAGCGTAGGCATAGCAAAAGAGCGAGCATCTAGCAAGCAAAGATAGAAGTGATTTCAATGGTATGGTCATCTTGCCTGCAAGGTTCTCAGAGTTGTCGAAAGCTTGATCCTCGTAAGTGTTCTCAACAGGTTCCTCGTTCACGTACTCGTCTCCCGGCTCTACCCAAGGCAATAACACAAGCAAAGGAACAACTATCAACCACGATGCAATGCGCAAGTAACATGATGCAAAACATGGCATGATATGCGAGATGTGGTATGCAATGCATATGCGTGCTCCGGAAGGAAAAAGATGAACAAGGCATAATCTTGGCAAACCAAGTATGCCACTAGAAAAGTGAGGTGATTTCGGTTGAAATCGATATAAAGATCACCGGAATCGGATGCACGGTTTGCAAACGACAAGCAAAACAAGAATGACAAGATTCTGCCATTAACAGCATGATGCTACTTAGCAAGCAACAAGAAAGTAATCTACTACACCCAAACATATCATCAAAGCATATGGAATTGATCTACTCAAGATGCTCGACAAAAGATGAACACTGAGCTATGCATAAATCACACCATAACAGGTTCAAACAAGCATGGCAAAAGTGCAAAAGATAACAGGTTCACAGACTTGGTGAAAATACTATCATGCCAGAAATTAACATCAGGAAGCCATGTTTAGAGCAAGTAAAAAATATGCTACAAGAACTGGACATAGCAAAATATGGCATAGCATGAATCTACTCAAAGCATTGAACAAAAGTCCCTTACTGACCATGAGCCAAAAGGGACCAGAAAATATAATAGCACCCATGTCAATTAAGCAAGTTTCGTTACAGTTTTCAGACTTAGCAGAAAACTGGACATGTCAAAAACAGATAACAAGTAGGCATGTTTACGAGCTCGATGCACTCACTACAGAGCAATTCATGATAAAATAAGCATACTCCCACCAAGAAGACATGGCATAGAAGCTATACATGGCAAGAATAACATCATAGCATGCAAGGATCAACTACAACAAGCTTGGCAAAATCGAATAACATGTAAACAGTCTGCCAGTAACATTTTATAGCAAAAGTAGAGCTAGATTGACTCAAGATATGGCACTCCATAATTACAAACAAAGACATGGATGGATAGAATAAATCCATATGTTCAAAAGAACCTTACTGATCATGCTCAAAAGAGGCATAGATCTCTCTGAAACAACATGAACACATGGCATAAAAATAACAGCAGGGAATAACAGTGAAATTACGAAGTCTCTGAAATCAGCAACATTATGATCCCTAGTTTGCATGCTTGTGCTAGTCACCACAAAGATCACAAAAATACATGGCATACACACCTGGAAAGATGGCATGGCATATTACAAAACACCTGTAGGACTCAACTTCATAGGGTGCACATATCAATCATGGCAAAAATGACAAAAGTGCATCTACTGAAACAGATCTGAAACGAACATCACATAGCCCTCTTCCAACAGCATTTCGGGCATCAAGACGAGCTCAAATGAAAATTATGCAATGAGAAGAAATGATGTACTCGTCGAGAAGAACAATTTGACATATTACGCACACGAAACGGAGCAATATGTAGCAAGTTATGATGCGATGAACAGGGCTACAGAACGTTGAAACTTCAAGACTTAGAGAAAATCGGGGGGGGGGGGGGGGGAGAAGTCAACCTCCCCAAATCTGGATCTGGGGCTTCGGGCACGGTTCCCGAGGATCACCGGGCCTCTCGCCGGAGTAGAGGAAGGAGACGGCCGGAGGAGCTCGCGGGGGGGGGGGGGGGATTCGGCCGGAGGAGGAGACCGCGCGGGGCGGCGCGGGGCGGTGGAGGACGGCGCTCCGGAGCGGGAACACGGCGCGGGACGAGCGCGGCGGCGCGGAAGCGGGGAGCGGGCGACGGGGGCGGCGGCGGATCTGGGCCGCGGGGGCCCGCGGCGGGCCTGGCGGGCCGGCGGCGGGGACGGCACGGGGAGGCCACGTGGCGCGCGAGGGTTGGCCCGGGGCGGCGGCGCGATTAGTCCGGTGCGGACCGGACGTGTCCGGCGCGCGGAGGGGAGCGTGGAGCTAGGGTTTGCCCGAAAATTTCGCAGGGGGAGGTGTATTTATAGGTAGGAGGAGCTAGGAGGCTCCAAATTGAGCACGGTTTGCGGCCACACGATCGTGATCGAACGACGATGGACATGGGAGTGACTTAGATGGGTTATTGGGCTGATTTGGAGGAGTTTTGGGCTACAACCCAAAAGAGGCTTTCACGGTTATCCGGTTAACCGTTGGAGTATCAAACGACCTCCGAATGACCCGAAACTTGACGGGCGGTCTACCGGTGCTAAGGCCGCTTGACAAACCTCAGTCCATTCCGAGAAAGTTTAATACCCGCTCACGGAAAAAGGTAAAAGGGGACGCCGGAGGACGTAGGAGCGCCGGATTGCAAAACGGACAACGGGGAAAATGCTCGGATTCATGAAACGAACACGTATGCGAATGCGATGCACATGATGACATGACATGAAATGCATGACAAAGACAAAATGCAAAATCACGAGAAACCCAACCACGGAGGGAATATCATATCACATTGCCGAAAATGGCAAGAGTTGGAGTACAAATATGGTAAGTTACATCCGGGGTGTTACATTAAGTTAGCGAGAAAAGTTGTTTAGGGCGGTGTGTATGCACTAAGAGCAGGTGGGAAGAAAGGTTTGTATCCAACATGGATGGCAACATAATCTTCAAATCAGTCCACCGCCTTCGACAACTTTGACATAGGCATAGTACCGATCTTTTATGGCTTTATTGTTGCCGTTATATTGTTTATTGTTTTATTCAAACAGTTGGAGTGTGGCTGCGTGCATATTTGGCCGGGTGTTGCTCAAACGTTGCTAATCACCGTGAGTACCGGCTCGATCTACATTTTAAGTTGATAAAAACATACTTTATCAAAAAAAATAAGACCCTGATAAGTGGCACAAACACACGGCAACTTCGAATGTTTTTTATGGTAAATTTAGTAATATAAGGATGATAACTTTAGTTGTCAAGCATGGCAACTTCTTTTCGAAGGGCAAATTTCAGTTATTTTTGGATTTGTTTTTTCTCTTCAGATGACAACTTTAGTTGTAAAAAAAGTCAGGACGGGAGTGCTTCATACATGTGACACTTGTCATTTGGAAAAAGATGCAGTGTTTTCTAAATCAATGACTTGTTTAGATTCGTGCAAATAAAACGGTTTAAAACGGATTGGGCGTTGATTTTGATTGATCTGTTTTCTGCAAAACTCCGGCACTGACATGCCGACAGGTCTGGGTATCACCATCGGGGAAGGGGGGCAATCCAAAAGAGGTTGGGGGGACCGGGAGCAAGTTCAGCTGGTGATGATTGGGCTTGCCTGCACTGCTGCACCGCACCTCAGGGTGCTGCGGTGACGCCCCGCGCGACAAGCAATAGTTGGTGCTCCATCCATACCACATACTCCATTCCTGACCAGCTTTCTCCATTCCACCCCACAAATTAAACTATTCTTGCTTCCGAACTCAATCACCACTCCATAATTAATCAGCCCTCTGAACCCTGATCCTCACTCCGCAGACTCTTTAAAAGCCCAACCCCCTCCGCTCTCCCTCCTCACAATTCACGGCCACCACTCCAACGTACGTAGCTACTGTTACTCGCAGAGAGCAGGGACGACAGATCCAACAAGGAGATCAATGGAGATGACTGTTAACGGGAGGGACGCCGAGCACCACCACCACCTTGGTCTTGGCCTCGGCCTCGGCCTCGGGCTCAGTCTCGGCATGTCCGGTACGACGTCTCCCGTCGAGCCGGCGGCACCCCAGAATGCTGCTGTGCCGTCGAAGCTGGTGCTGGGGCAGCAGTCCTGGAATGGTGCCGGCCTCTTCTTTCCGGCCTCCTCCGGCGAGCAACGCTCGCATGCAGATGACCGGAGGCTGGCGGCGTTGGCGTGCCACGAGATGCCGTTCCTGCGCGGGATCGACGTCAACCGGGCGCCGGCCACGGGGGGCGCGAGGGGCAGCTGCGCCGCCAGCGAGGACGAGGAGCCCGGCGCGTCGTCGCCCGACAGCACGCTGTCGAGCCTCAGCGGCAAGCGCGGCGCGCCAACGAGGAGCGGCGGCGGGGAGCAGGACCGCGCCGGCGCGGGCAGCGACGACGAGGACGACTCCGGGGCCGGCGGCGGCGGGTCGCGCAAGAAGCTCCGGCTGTCCAAGGACCAGTCCGCCGTCCTCGAGGACAGCTTCAAGGAGCACAGCACCCTCAACCCCGTAAGTACTCCTATATTCACCGTCTTCCAACGAAATCAACCAAGGTTAACAAACAAACAAAAACAAAGATCCCAATATTTCTTCTTTCATACGTCTAAATTTGGGATGCTCTACGTGCGTTGATGGAGCAGAAGCAGAAGGCGGCGCTGGCGAGGCAGCTGGGGCTGCGGCCGCGGCAGGTGGAGGTGTGGTTCCAGAACCGGAGGGCGAGGACGAAGCTGAAGCAGACGGAGGTGGACTGCGAGTCGCTCAAGCGCTGCTGCGAGACGCTCACGGAGGAGAACCGCCGGCTGCAGCGGGAGGTGCAGGAGCTGCGCGCGCTCAAGCTGCTCGCCCCGCCGGCGCCGCACCTCTACATGCGCGCGCCGCCACCCACCACGCTCACCATGTGCCCCTCCTACGAGCGCGTCGCGCCGTCCGGCAAGCCGGTCGTCGACGAGAGCCGCGCCGCCATGGTGACCCGGGCCGTGCCGACCGGGCCGTGGGGCCCCGTCCCGGTGCTGCCCGTGTTCCTGGGCAGGCCGGCCCAGAGATCAGGATGAACTAACTAGTGTGCCATGTCATGTCATGTGTTAGTGAGTTGTCATGTGTTGGTGACTTGAGAGCTTACCATCCAGTGGTGCTACTTGATGGAGTATCTAGGAAGAATAGGCATGGTAACTATAGGGTAGTAGCTCGCTAAAGAGAAGTTACTAGGGATATAATCTTGTCTTCTTTTGTTTATATAGTACACATGCATGTCTAGTTTGAACTTAGAAACTTTTGTTGTTCCTTGTGTTTATACCAAACAAACATGTTGCCCTGTACTAGTACTCAAGTGATGCAATGGGTTTCAGTACTTCTGCTACAAATCAGCTCACCATGCCTTGTGTTGCATAAGTGTATGAGAGCATAACAGAGCAAGCTAAGGTGTTGTCTTGTTGTACAAGCGAGGCATGTGTTTGATCTCGGGACATCAATGATCAATGGTTAGACGCAAGCTGTTCAACTGTGGAAGGAATTATCGCCCGCTAACGCAGAGAGCCTTCCTCTGGTCAGATATTTTGCTGTATAAGATAGATAGATGCGTGAGAATGAGACATGCATGATGCATGGAGAGTTGAATCCAAAGAGGAAATGCTCCGTTTTCCTTTGATATACGATATTAATCTTCGAAGCGTTCGTTCTTAACAACAAACAAGGGAACATACATATTCGTAAGAAGAAAAGAAAACGTACACGTCCCGAAAAAGGGCAGAGGGCAGAGAATCCGGCCCAGCAGAAAAGAAAAGATAAGAGTGGTGCGAGGCGAGGCCAAGGAAAGTCCACTCGCAAAATGCGCCAGTCACACGTACGCCAAAACACATGACATGCGTCGCCCATCACACCAATTGTGCAGGATGTGGATGGGCGACCCTGACCCGCCGGTCCTCGTCTCCAATTACTTTCACCCCACCTTATTATACTCCAGGAAACACTGGTAAGTACCACTACGAGTGTATAGAGTATTCATTAGCAGGTGAAGTACGTGTACTAACTTAGTAGTGAGCGCGAGGAACGTGGCGACGCACGATCAATCTACGGCGGGGGCGCGCGGTGCAAGTGGCGGACGCGATCTTGGTTAGATTCGGGCGTGCGCTTATCTAATCAGGGCGACTAACCCGAGACATCCCATGTGCGCAGGGCCACTAAACTACGCAACCGCACGCCTCCCTGTCTCCTCCGGCCGCCTGCCGCTGCCACCACACGACACAGATAAGTGAGGCGTAATTATTCAATCAAGCGATCGGATGGAGCGAGCCATACCCATCATCATTCGTTCGAGATCATCATCATTAAGGGCCGAGCGGCGTCATTGACTAACCACTGCTCCGTGGATGCGAGCCGGGACACCTTGCCCCTCTTTTGCTCAAGCTGTCTTTTGCTCCTTTTCTTTTTTCTTTTTGAGAGTGAGGTGATGATGAAAAGTTTAATAAGTAGAGTGGCACGCACTGATGTGTTTTGCCTGCAAGAAAGTCTCTGATCAGAAAGCCTGCCTGCTTCTTTTATCTGTCCCCCAGCTCTCCATACCTTGGTCTGAAGTCTGAACGAGTCGCGTCTTGTTATTACAGGCAAGGAAAACCTATCTGTTTCCGCAGTGTCAGCGCCCCTGCCCCTGACCTGCCGGTCCCACGCTCCATCAGCAACGGACTGGAAGAGGGCCGACCTCGCCGTCAGCCCAAGACCAACCCAAGGGTGGCTGGGCCAGAGTGGGTCCAATAGGCCCAGCCAGGCTACTACTTATCTACACCCGCTCCATCAGGCAGAGCCATCCAGAGAATCAAGGCGAACCCGGCGGCTACCTACTTCTCCTGTCCCCGAACCCTAGTTCTTCCTTCGCCATTTGTGTACTGGATTAAGCTTGTATCCCAGATAATTGCCACTGCTTAATAGATCTACCAGTAGTTCCTATCATCTGGTATCAGAGACCACTCACCTCCCTTCCGCCTCCACACTGGCCTAATTCATCGAAACACGCCGCATCCGTCAGGCCCGATCCGATCTCGCAGCCATGGATCCATCGATCCAGGCCTTCCTCGACCGGCTGGACGCTACGCTGGTCGCCCACTCCGCATCCATCGCAACAATCCAAGCCCAGACGGCCAAGATCGACGATCTGGTCGCCTGGCGACCGGACCTGGAGAAACGCGTCGCGGACCTCGGCGCGGCGGTCACGACGCTCCAGCAGGAGCGTCCCTCTTCGTCCTCAATCCCTACGGTGGCGCTACCCACGGAGAAGCATCAGTCTCCACACCCGGTGACTCTCGGCGCCCCCATCGGGCCCGAGCCAGGCACGGGTGGGGCGATCCACGGGTCACATGACCATGGCGTCTTCGACATCACACGGGGGTTGCCGGCGGCGTCGTTCCGCACGCCGCCGCCACTCCCGGCTAACGGTCAGTCTGATCCCATTCCTCCATCGGCACCGCTTTCTCCTTTTGCACACGCAAGCCAGCTCCTGTCAGGGTTGGGGCAAGCTCATCCTTCCATCACGTTTCCACAATTCGCTGGGGAGAACCCGAATTTGTGGAAAACGTTATGTGAGCAATACTTTCAGATGTTCGGGATACACCGCACGTTTTGGGTGCCCATGGCGGCCCTCAACTTCTCTGGATCAGCATCGATTTGGCTCCAATCGATCCAGAAAAAGCTCTCTTATTACGATTGGGAGTCGTTTGCCGCACTACTTTGCACGCGCTTCGGCCGTGATAGACACCAAATGTTGATTAGACAATTTTATATTGTTCGGCAGGATTCTACAGTAGCAGATTACATAGAGAAATTTGAATTGATTATCAATCATCTGAGTTCGTATTCTGACACCATCCATCCGTTTTACTTTTTGACACGTTTCGTCGAGGGCCTCCGACCGGACATCTGAGCGATGGTGCTGGTTCAGCGTCCACCCGATTTGGACACGGCCTGTGCACTGGCTCTTCTCCAAGAAGAGGTGGCGGATGGGGGTCGTGCTGAACCACTCCGTCAGCATCTGCCACGACCTCCCGAGGTGCCGATCCGCGTCAATGGACCGTTGCCACTCCCACCTCCCCCAGCGCGCCCCAACGCGACGGCAGCAGGGGCAACCGATCGGCGGGGCACCGAAGCAGCAAGAGCGGACTCAACCAAGCTCAAGACGCTACGAGATTATAGGCGTGCCCGTGGCCTCTGTTTCAAGTGCGGCGAGCGGTGGGGGCACGATCATGTGTGTCCCACCTCGGTTCAGCTACACGTTGTTGAAGAATTACTGGAACTCTTCGGCATAGACAGTGTGATAGAAGCGACAGAACAACCTGAAGAAACAGTGATGGCTATTTCACGCTCAGCTTTATCTGGAGGAGTTTCAGCTAGAGCATTCCAGCTACAGGCATGGATTCAAGGGCGCAAAGCGATGATGTTGGTGGACTCAGGGAGCTCGACATCCTTTGTCAACACTGATCTGGCCAAGTTTCTGGAAGGAGTCGCACCTTTGAGCAGAACTTACAGAGTAAGGGTAGCTGATGGCGGTGAACTGCAATGCTCAGCCATCATCCCGCAATGCAGTTGGTATACACAAGGACATGAGTTCACCACCGATTTGAAGGTATTATCCCTGGGTGTGTATGACGCAATATTGGGGATGGACTGGCTAGAGGAGCACAGTCCCATGATAGTTGACTGGAAAGCCAAATCCATTGCAATGCCGTCAGCACAGGGAGTAATCTCACTCCAAGGTCACAAAGTGGAATCAACTGATTGTCTGCTCATCAATAGTTTGCAATTACAAGGGCTGTGCAAAAACAATGCAGTGGCTTACATGGTGCAATTACACACAGTGGAACTAGACGGTGAGCAAGGCACTAACACTCCAGAAGCTCTCCAACAAATCATTGCTGAATTTCCTGATCTCTTTGAGGAACCAAAGGAATTGCCCCCACGGCGCGAGTGTGATCACCGCATTCCTCTTATACCAGGCGCACAGCTGTTCAACATACGTCCGTATCGTCACAAGCCGGAACACAAGGACGAGATAGAGAGACAAGTGGCTGAACTGTTGCGTACCGGAGTGATACAAAAAAGCAACAGTCCTTTTGCTTCGCCGGTCATTCTGGTCAAAAAGAAGGACGGAACCTGGAGGCTTTGTGTCGACCATCGTCACCTGAATGCCATCACGTGCATCACAAAGTTCCCCATACCAGTCATTGAAGAGTTGTTGGACGAACTGCATGGTGCCTGTTGGTTCTCCAAACTGGATCTGCGGGCAGGCTATCACCAAATCAGGCTCGATGAGGGGGAGGAGTACAAGACAACATTCCACACTCACTCGGGACATTATGAATTCCGGGTGGTTTCTTTCGGGCTGGCAGGTGGACCGGGAACGTTCAATGGTGCGGTCACCAATACTTTGCACCCCCTTCTACGCCACTGCGTGCTGCTCTGCTTCGACGACATTTTGGTCTTCAGCCGTACACTACGCGACCACATCAAGCACCTGAGGCAGGTCCTCGAACTACTCCGCAGAGATCAGTGGAAAGTTAAATTCAGCAAGTGCGCTTTCGGCCAACGCAAAGTGTCATATCTGGGACATGTAGTCAGCGCGGAGGGCGTAGCCACGGATCCAACCAAGATCAGAGCAGTTTCAGAATGGAAGACACCAACCAATGTCAAGGAGGTACGCAGCTTTCTGGGACTAGCTGGCTACTACAGGCGCTTCGTGCGCAACTTTGTGTTGGAAATATGCCCTAGAGGCAATAATAAATTAGTTATTATTATATTTCCTTGTTCATGATAATCGCTTATTATCCATGCTAGAATTGTATTGATAGGAAACTCAGATACATGTGTGGATACATAGACAACACCATGTCCCTAGTAAGCCTCTAGTTGACTAGCTCGTTGATCAATAGATGGTTACGGTTTCCTGACCATGGACATTGGATGTCGTTGATAACGGGATCACATCATTAGGAGAATGATGTGATGGACAAGACCCAATCCTAAGCATAGCACAGATCGTGTAGTTCGTATGCTAAAGCTTTTCTAATGTCAAGTATCATTTCCTTAGACCATGAGATTGTGCAACTCCCGGATACCGTAGGAATACTTTGGGTGTGCCAAACGTCACAACGTAACTGGGTGGCTATAAAGGTGCACTACGGGTATCTTCGAAAGTGTCTGTTGGGTTGGCACGAATCGAGACTGGGATTTGTCACTCCGTGTGACGGAGAGGTATCTCTGGGCCCACTCGGTAGGACATCATCATAATGTGCACAATGTGATCAAGGAGTTGATCACGCGATGATGTGTTACAGAACGAGTAAAGAGACTTGCCAGTAATGAGATTGAACAAGGTATCAGGATACCGACGATCGAATCTCGGGCAAGTACAATACCGATGGACAAAGGGAATTGTATACGGGATTGATCGAATCCTCGACATCGTGGTTCATCCGATGAGATCATCGTGGAACATGTGGGAACCAACATGGGTATCCAGATCCCGCTGTTGGTTATTGACTGGAGAACGTCTCGGTCATGTCTGCATCGTTCCCGAACCCGTAGGGTCTACACACTTAAGGTTCGATGACGCTAGGGTTATAAAGGAAGTTTGTATGTGGTTACCGAATGTTGTTCGGAGTCCCGGATGAGATCCCGGACATCACGAGGAGTTCCAGAATGGCCCGGAGGTAAAGATTTATATATGGGAAGTCATCATACGGTCACCGGAATAATTCGGGGGGTTGCCGGTATTGTACCAGGACCACCGAAGGGGTTCCGGGGGTCCACCAGGAGGGTCCACCTGCCCCGGAGGGCCCTATGGGCTGTATGTGGAGAGGGACCAGCCCCTTAGTGGGCTGGGCGCCTTCCCCCCTAGGGCCCATGCGCCTAGGGTTTGGGGGAACCCTAAAGGGGGGCGCCCCCCTTGCCTTGGGGGGCAAGGCACCCCCCTGGGCCGCCGCCCCCTCCTCAGATGGGATCTGAGGGGGCTGGCCCCCCTCTCCCTTGCCCCTATATATATGTGAGGGGTGGGAGGGCAACCGTACCAATGTGCTGGCGCAGCCCTCCCCCTCTCCCAAGTCCT
The DNA here is from genome assembly GCA_032464435.1 of Aegilops umbellulata. Lineage (NCBI taxonomy): Eukaryota > Viridiplantae > Streptophyta > Magnoliopsida > Poales > Poaceae > Aegilops > Aegilops umbellulata. The sequence goes on along the minus strand of CP136054.1, from coordinate 362,274,865 downwards.
TCTCCTCTCCCGCGGTGCTTGGCGAAGCCCTGCAGGATTGCCACGCTCCTCCACCACCACCACGCCGTTGTGCTGCTGCTGGACGGAGTCTTCCTCAACCTCTCCCTCTCTCCTTGCTGGATCAAGGCATGGGAGACGTCACCGGGCTGTACGTGTGTTGAACGCGGAGGTGCCGTCCTTTCGGCACTTGGTCATCGGTGATTTGGATCACGGTGAGTACGACTCCATCGACCCCGTTCACTTGAACGCTTCCGCTTAGCGATCTACAAGGGTATGTAGATGCACTCTCCTTCCCCTCGTTGCTGGTTTCTCCATAGATAGATCTTGGTGATACGTAGGAAAATTTTGAATTTCTGCTACGTTCCCCAACAGTGGTATCAGAGCTAGGTCTATTGCGTAGATTCTTTGCACGAGTAGAACACAAAGTAGTTGTGGGCGTTGATTTTGTTCAATATGCTTACCGTTACTAGTCCAATCTTTATTCGGCGGCATTGTGGGATGAAGCGGCCCTGGCCGACCTTACACGTACACTTACGTGAGACAGGTTCCACCGACTGACATGCACATGTTGCATAAGGTGGCTAGCGGGTGCCAGTCTCTCCCACTTTAGTCGGATCGGATTCGATGAAAATGGTCCTTATGAAGGGTAAATAGCAATTGGCATATCACGTTGTGGTTTTTGCGTAGGTAAGAAACGTTCTTGCTAGAAACCCATAGCAGCCACGTAAAACATGCAAACAACAATTAGAGGACGTCTAACTTGTTTTTGCAGGGTATGCTATGTGATGTGATATGGCCAAGAAGAATGCGATGAATGATATGTGATGTATGAGATTGATCATGTTCTTGTAATAGGAATCACGACTTGCATGTCGATGAGTATGACAACCGGCAGGAGCCATAGGAGTTGTCTTAATTTATTTATGACCTGCGTGTCAACATAAACGTCATGTAATTACTTTACTTTATTGCTAACCGTTAGCTGTAGTAGTAGAAGTAATAGTTGGCGAGACAACTTCATGAAGACACGATGATGGAGATCATGGTGTCATGCCGGTGACGATGATGATCATGGAGCCCCGAAGATGGAGATCAAAAGGAGCAAAGTGATGATGGCCATATCATGTCACTATTTGATTGCATGTGATGTTTATCATGTTTTTACATCTTATTTGCTTAGAACGACGATAGTAAATAAGATGATCCCTCATTAAAATTTCAAGAGAGTGTTCCCCCTAACTGTGCACCGTTGCGAAAGTTCGTCGTTTCGAAGCACCACGTGATGATCGGGTGTGATAGATTCTTACGTTCACATACAACGGGTGTAAGCCAGATTTACACACGCGAAACACTTAGGTTGACTTGACGAGCCTAGCATGTACAGACATGGCCTCGGAACACGAGAGACCAAAAGGTCGAGCATGAGTCGTATGGTAGATACGATCAACATGAAGATGTTAACCGATGATGACTAGTCCGTCTCACGTGATGATCGGACACGGCCTAGTTGACTCGGATCATGTAATCACTTAGATGACTAGATGGATGTCTATCTGAGTGGGAGTTCATAAGATGAACTTGTTTATCCTGAACATAGTCAAAAGAACTTTGCAAATTATGTCATAGCTTACAGTTCTACTGTGTTAGATACGTTCCTAGAGAAAATATAGTTGAAAGTTGATAGTAGCAATGATGCGGACACTAGAAGGCTTATGTCCTTAATGCACTGCTCGGTGTGCTGGACCCCGAACGTGGTCTGTGGATGTTGCAAATATCTGACATACACATTTTGATGACTACATGATAGTTCGGTAATGTTAAATGGTTTAGAATTGAGGCACCGAAGACATTTTTGAAATGTCGCGGAACATATGAGATGTTTCAAGGGCTGAAATTGGGATTTCAGGCTCGTGCCCATGTCAAGAGGTATAAGACCTCCGACGATTTTCTTGGCCTGCAAACTAAGGGAGAAAAGCTCAATCGTTGAGCTTGTGCTCAGATTGTCTGAGTACAACAATCACTTGAATCGAGTGGGAGTTGATCTTCCAGATAAGATAGTGATGTTTCTCCAAAGTCATTGCCACCAAGCTGCTAGAGCTTCGTAATGAACTATAACATATCAGGGATAGATATGATGATCCTTGAAATATTCGCGATGTTCGACACTACGAAAGTAGAAATCAAGAAGGAGCATCAATTGTTGATGGTTAGTGAAACCACTAGTTTCAAGAAGGGCAAGGGCAAGAAGGGATACTTCATGAAACGGCAAATCAGCTGCTGCTCTAGTGGAGAAACCCAAGGTTGGACCCAAACCCGAGACAGAGTGCTTCTGTAATAAGGGGAACAACCACTGGAGCAGAATTACCCTAGATACTTGGTAGATGAGAAGGCTGTCGATAGAAGTATATTGGATATACATTATGTGAATGTGTACTTCACTAGTACTCCGAGTAGCATCAGGGTATTAGATACCGGTTCGGTTGCTAAGTGTTAGTAACTCGAAATAAAAGCTACGGAATAAACGGAGACTAGCTAAAGGTGAGATGACGATATGTGTTGGAAGTGTTTCCAAGCTTGATGTGATCAAGCATCGCATACTCCCTCTACCATCGAGATTGGTGTTAGACCTAAATAATTGTTATTTGGTGTTTGCGTTGAGCATAGACATGATTGGATTATGTCTATCGCAATACGGTCATTCATTTAAGGAGAATAATAGTTACTCTGTTTATTTGAATAATACCTTCAATGGTCTTGCACCTAAAATGAATGGTTTATTGAATCTCGATCATAGTGATACACATGTTCATGCCAAAAGATATAAGATAGTAATGATAGTGCCACCTACTTGTGGCACTGCCGTGTAAGTCATATTGGTATAAAACGCATGAAGAAGCTCCATGTTGATGGATCTTTGGACTCACTCATTTCTGAAAAGATTGAGACATGTGAACCATGTTTGTTGGTATATACGCATGAAGAAACTCCATGAAGATGGACCGTTTGGACTCACTTGATTTTGAATCGCTTGAGACATGCAAATCATACCACATGGGCAAGATGACTGAAAGCTTCGGTTTCAGTAAAATGGAACAAGAAAGCAACTTGTTGGAAGTAACACATTTTGATGTGTGCAGTCCAATGAATGCTGAGGCACGCAGTGGATATCGTTATGCTCTTACTTCACAGATGATTTGAGTAGATACTGAGTATACTTACTTGATGAAACACAAGTCTGAATTATTGAATGGTTCAAGTAATTTCAGAATGAAGTTGAAGATCGTCGTGACGAAAGGATAAAATATCTATGATATGATCACAGAGATGAATATCTGAGTTGCGAGTTTGGTACACAATTATAGAAATTGTTTCACGACTAGCACCGCCTGGAACACCATAGTGTGATGGTGTGTCCGAACATCATAACTGCACCCTATTGGATATGATGCATACCATGATGTCTCTTATCGAATTACCACGATAGTTTATGGGTTAGGCATTAGAGACAACCGCATTCACTTTAAATAGGGCACCACACAATTCCGTTGAGACGACACCATATGGTTTAGAGAAACCTAAACTGTCGTTTCTTAAAAGTTTGGGGCTACGACGCTTTTGTGAAAAAAAGTTTCAGGCTGATAAGCTCGAACCCAAAGCGGATAAATGCATCTTCATAGGACACACAAAATAGTTGGGTATACCTCGTGTCTCAGATCCGAAAGCAATAGGGATTGTTTCTCAAATCGGGCCCTTTCTCGAGGAAAAGTTTCTCTCGAAAGAATTGAGTGGGAGGATGGTGGAGACTTGATGAGGTTATTGAACCGTCACTTCAACTAGTGTGTAGCAGGGCACATGAGTTGTTCCTAGGGCACCTACACCAATTGAAGTGGAGGCTTATGATAGTGATCATGAGACTTCGGATCAAGTCACTCCCAAACCTCGTAGGACGACAAAGATGCGTACTACTTCAGAGTGGTACGTAATCCTGTCTTGGAAGTCATGTTGCTAGACAACAATGAACCTACGAGCTATGGAGAAGCGATGGTGGGCCCGGATTCCGATGAATGGCTCGAGGCCATAAAATTCGAGAGAGGATCCATGTATGAAAACAAAGTGTAGACTTTGGTAGAACGTCTCGATGGTCGTGAGGCTGTTGAGTACAGATGGATTTTAAAAGGAAGACGGACAATGATGGTAAATGTCACCATTAAGAAACCTCGACTTGTCGTTAAGATGTTTCCCGACAAGTTCAAGGAGTTGACTACGATGAGACTTTCTCACTCGTAGCGATGCTAAGAGTCTGTTGGAATTAGCAGGTACTGCATTATTTATGAAATCTTGCAGATAGGATGTCAAAATATTATTTCCTTATTCTTGAGGAAAGGTTGTATGTGATACAACCAGAAGATTTTGTCGATCCTGAAAGATGCTAACAAGTATGCAAAGCCCCAGCAATCCTTCTAAGGACTGGAGTAAGCATCTCGGAGTTGGAATGTACACTTTGATGAGACGATCAAAGATTTTAGGTTTATACAAAGTTTATGAGAAACTTGTATTTCCAAAGAAGTGAGTGGGAGCACTATAGAATTTCTGATGAGTATATGTTGTTGACATATTGTTGATCAGAAATAATGTAGAATTTTTGGAAAGCATATAGGGTTATTTGAAAAGTGTTTTCCAATGGAAAACCTGGATTAAGCTGCTTGAACATTGAGCATCAAGATCTATAAGGATAGATCAAAACGCTTAATGGTACTTTTAAATGAGCACATACCTTAACATGATCTTGAAGGTGTTCAAGATGGATCAGTCAAATAAGGAGTTCTTGCCTGAGTTGTAAGGTATGAAGTTAAGACTTAAAGCTCGACCACGGCAGAAGAAAGAGGAAGGATGAAGGTCGTCCCCTATGCTTTTGTCATAGGATCTATACAGTATGCCATGCTGAGTACCGCACCTGATGTGTGCCTTGCTACATGTCTGGCAAGAGGGTACAAAGGTGATCTAGGAGTAGGTCACCAGATAGCGGTCAAAAATTATCCTTAGAGGAATAAAGATATGTTTCTCGGTTATGGAGGTGATAAAGAGTTCGACGTAAAGAGTTACGTCGATGCAAGCTTAACACCTATCCGGATAGCTCTGAGTAGAGATACCGGATACGTATAATGGAGCAACAATTTATGAAAGCTCCAAGTAGAACAGTTATTTGAAATGGTTCCAAATATAGCGTAGTAGCGACATCTACAAGATGACATAGAGATTTGCAAAGTACATACGGATCTGAATGTTGCAGACCCGTTGACTACAACCTCTCTCACAGACATAACATGATCAAACCAAGAACTCATTGAGTGTTAATCACATAGTGATGTGAACTAGATTATTGACTCTAGTAAACTCTTTGGATGTTGGTCACATAGCGACGTGACCTGTGAGTGTTAATCACATGGCGATGTGAACTGGATTATTGACTCTAGTGCAAGTGGGAGACTGTTGGAAATATGCCCTAGAGGCAATAATAAATTAGTTATTATTATATTTCCTTGTTCATGATAATCGTTTATTATCCATGCTAGAATTGTATTGATAGCAAACTCAGATACATGTGTGGATACATAGACAACACCATGTCCCTAGTAAGCCTCTAGTTGACTAGCTCGTTGATCAATAGATGGCTACGGTTTCCTGACCATGGACAGTGGATGTCGTTGATAACGGGATCGCATCATTAGGAGAATGATGTGATGGACAAGACCCAATCCTAAGCATAGCACAGATCGTGTAGTTCGTATGCTAAAGCTTTTCTAATGTCAAGTATCATTTCCTTAGACCATGAGATTGTGCAACTCCCCGATACCGTAGGAATACTTTGGGTATGCCAAACGTCACAACGTAACAGGGTGGCTATAAAGGTGCACTACGGGTATCTCCGAAAGTGTCTTTTGGGTTGGCACGAACCGAGACTGGGATTTGTCACTCCGTGTGACGGAGAGGTATCTCTGGGCCCACTCGATAGGACATCATCATAATGTGCACAATGTGATCAAGGAGTTGATCACCGGATGATGTGTTACGGAACGAGTAAAGAGACTTGCCAGTAACAAGATTGAACAAGGTATCGGGATACCGACGATCGAATCTCGGGCAAGTACAATACCGATGGACAAAGGGAATTGTATACGGGATTGATCGAATCCTCGACATCGTGGTTCATCCGATGAGATCATCGTGGAACATGTGGGAACCAACATGGGTATCTAGATCCCGCTGTTGGTTATTGACTGGAGAACGTCCCGGTCATGTCTGCATGGTTCCCGAACCCGTAGGGTCTACACACTTAAGGTTCGATGACGCTAGGGTTATAAAGGAAGTTTGTATGTGGTTACCGAATGTTGTTCGGAGTCCCGGATGAGATCCCGGACGTCACGAGGAGTTCCGGAGTGGTCCGGAGGTAAAGATTTATATATGGGAAGTCATCATACGGTCACCGGAATAATTCGGGGGGTTGCCGGTATTGTACCAGGACCACCGAAGGGGTTCCGGGGGTCCACCGGGAGGGTCCACCTGCCCCGGATGGCCCTATGGGCTGTATGTGGAGAGGTACCAGCCCCTTAGTGGGCTGGGCGCCTTCCCCCCTAGGGCCCATGCGCCTAGGGTTTGGGGGAACCCTAAAGGCGGGCGCCCCCTTGCCTTGGGGGGCAAGGCACCCCCCCGGGCCGCCGCCCCCTCCTCAGATGGGATCTGAGGGGGCCGGCCCCCCTCTCCCTTGCCCCTATATATGTGAGGGGTGGGAGGGCAACCGTACCAATGTGCTGGCGCAGCCCTCCCCCTCTCCCAAGTCCTTCTCCTCTCCCGCGGTGCTTGGCGAAGCCCTGTAGGATTGCCACGCTCCTCCACCACCACCACGCCGTTGTGCTGCTGCTGGACGGAGTCTTCCTCAACCTCTCCCTCTCTCCTTGCTGGATCAAGGCATGGGAGACGTCACCGGGCTGTACGTGTGTTGAACGCGGAGGTGCCGTCCGTTCGGCACTTGGTCATCGGTGATTTGGATCACGACGAGTACGACTCCATCAACCCCGTTCACTTGAACGCTTCCGCTTAGCGATCTACAAGGGTTTGTAGATGCACTCTCCTTCCCCTCGTTGCTGGTTTCTCCATAGATAGATCTTGGTGATACGTAGAAAATTTTTGAATTTCTGCTACGTTCCCCAACACTTTGGTGTCATTGCGCGCCCACTGTTCAATCTTCTCAAAAAGGGGGTACCGTTTGTGTGGACTCATCACACAGAAACGGCATTTCAACTCCTCAAAACTCAACTCACCACAGCTCCGGTCCTCGCATTGCCAGTCTTTACCAAGCCATTCTGTGTAGAGACGGACGCTAGCGACCGAGGGATAGGAGCAGTGCTACAACAAGGAGGGCATCCGGTAGCCTTCATGAGCAAGGTATTGGCACCACGCTATCAAGGTCTATCCACATACGAGAAAGAATACTTGGCAGTAATAGTGGCTGTGGACCAATGGCGCTCGTATCTGCAACATGGAGAGTTCACCATCCTAACTGATCAGAAAAGCTTGATTCACTTAGAGGAACAGCGACTCTCAACACCATGGCAGCAAAAAGCTTTCACAAAGTTGCTTGGTCTCCAATACTCCATCAGATACAAGAAAGGGACAGATAACAACGCAACAGATGCCCTCTCAAGAGCTGAACCAACAGAGATGCTCGCTACTGTCAGCTCCTGCCAACCAGCATGGCTGGATGATGTTGTGGCCAGCTATAACTCTAACCCCCAAGCACAGAAGCTCTTGGAACAGCTCGCCATCCGGGCAGACCCAAAGGACCGTTTCTCTCTTACTCAAGGGATTCTCCGTTTCCGTGGTCGAATTTGGCTAGGGGGCTCAACAGCATTGCAGCAGCGCATCATCAGCGCCTTCCATGACAGCCCCATGGGAGGTCACTCCGGGATCCCAACCAGTTACCGCAGTATCAGACGCCTGTTTGCATGGCCAAAGATGAAGACACACATTCACCAATACATTCGTTGTTGCACAATTTGCCAACAAGCGAAACCAGACCGTGCGGCTTCACCAGGACTTCTTCAACCACTTCCCATCCCCACGACTCCTTGGGAGATGATATCTATGGATTTCATCGACGGACTCCTGCAATCATCTCAGTTCAACTGTCTCCTGGTGATTGTGGACAAGCGCACCAAGTTCGCGCACTTCCTCCCTTTGGCACACCCATACACTGCAGCCAAAGTGGCCCTCCTCTACATGAACCAGATTTACAAGCTGCATGGATTACCGGGCGCAATTGTCTCGGATCGCGACCCGGTCTTTACCAGCCATTTCTGGAAAGAGCTTTTCAAGCACGCTGGTTCCGAGCTTCGCCTCAGTACAACCAATCACCCGCAAACGGACGGGCAAACGGAGCGCGTTAATCAGTGTCTGGAAACATATCTTCGGTGTTTCGCGCAAGCTTGCCCAAAGCGATGGAGCTACTGGATACCGATGGCACAATTCTGGTACAACTCATCTCACCACTCGGCTATCGGTATGTCCCCATTCAAAGCTTTGTTTGGTCATGAACCTCGCCAGTGGGGCGTCACAGCCTCGGCGGACTGTTCAGTGCAATCGTTGCAGTCTTGGTTGGAAGAAAGAACTGTCATTCAGAACATCCTCCAGCAGCATTTGAATAGGGCGCGCCAATGCATGAAGACGCAGGCTGACAAGAAGCGATCGTGGAGGCAATTCGAGGTGGGGGACGAAGTTTACCTCAAACTGCAACCGTACATCCAAGCTTCAGTCGCTCCACGGGCGAATCACAAACTCTCCTTCAATTTTTTGGGCCTTTCCCCATCATCGCCAAGATAAATGATGTTGCTTACAAGCTGCAGTTGCCGCCTGGAGCCACGGTGCACCCAGTCTTCCACGTTTCTTTGCTGCGTCGAGCACTTCGCCCAGGCATGGAGGCGTCGACACACCTCCCGGTGGAGCTGGACGCGAAGGCTGTACCAGTGGTGATCCTTCAAACACGTTGGCGCAAGATGGCGGGCGCGATGATCGAGCAAGTCCAGGTGCGGTGGTCTCCTTGAATCCACGCTGGGCACCACCTGGGAGGACAAAGCCGCGCTCTTCGACAAGTTCCCTCAGGCAGAGGCTTGGGGTCAAGCCTCAACACAAGAAGGGGGGATGTCAGCGCCCCTGCCCCTCACCTGCCGGTCCCACGCTCCATCAGCAACGGACTGGAAGAGGGCCGACCTCGCCGTCAGCCCAAGACCAACCCAAGGGTGGCTGGGCCAGAGTGGGTCCAATAGGCCCAGCCAGGCTACTACTTATCTACACCCGCTCCACCAGGCAGAGCCATCCAGAGGATCAAGGCGAACCCGGCGGCTACCTACTTCTCCTGTCCCCGAACCCTAGTTCTTCCTTCGCCATTTGTGTACTGGATTAAGCTTGTATCCCAGATAATTGCCACTACTTAATAGATCTACCAGTAGTTCCTATCACGCAGGTCGCTCCTGTTGAGTATATTGTGTACGTGTATATTTGTGTGTAGGGCCACCTCTTGTTTCCTTTGTATAGTTGAGGTTGTGGCCCACCTCTGTACTTATATATACGTACCTGGTGCACCCATCAATACATCGAGATTGCACAGCCCATATCTGGTCCTTCTACATGGTATCTATCGTAGCACGATCCTAACCCTAGCCGCCGCCGCTCCTCCCCGCCGCCGTCACCAGCCGCCACTGGTCACCGGCGCCTCTCCCACCACCTCGCTCGCCGCCGCCACCGCCTCTCCAAGGCCGCCGCCGCCGCGTGCTCCCGCTTCCGCCACCCTCACCCGCGCCGCAGCCCTCCCCTCCCCTCCCACCCGCGCCGCTAACCTCCCCCTCCCCTCCCACCCGCGCCGCACCCGCACCCCGTCTCCCCCCACCCGCGCTGAACCCTAGCCATGAGCTCCTCCTCGTCCACCGTTTCCAACCCGTTTGCCGGTCCTGATGTCACTCTCGTCCGCGACCTCAACATCCACGAGCGTGTTCCGGTCAAGCTTGATCACACCACCGCCTCCTACTCCGCTTGGAAGCGGTATTTTTCGCTTGTGTTCCTTGAGTACCTCCTGCACGGCCACGTGGACGGCACCGTGGACTCGGCGCTCATGATCAACGACGAGGAGTGGATGATCCTCGACGCCACCATCATCCGCTGGTTCTACCTCATCATCTCCAACGACCTCTTCCACATCGTGGTGAACGACGAGGACGACGCCTATGCAGTCTTGACCAAGCTCAACGGCCTCTTCACCGACAATCAGCTGCAGCGCAAGGTCCTGCTCTATGGTGAGTTTTACGGGTGCCAGCAACTTGACTCATCCATCGATGATTTTTGCATGCGCCTCAAGAAGCTCGCCGATGAGCTCCGTGATCTCGGGGAAAAGATCAGCGACGAGCTCCTCATCAGCACCCTCTCCGGTGGCCTGAACGAGGAGTTCGGGAACGCCTCCTCCAACCTCACCCTCATCCCGGAGCCCACCTTCGCCAAGGTGGTCGCGTACCTCAAGTTGGAGGAGCGCCGGATGCGGGTGGCACGGACTCGCGCGACCCACACCGCCCTCGTCGCAGGCACCCGCGGGGGTTCGGCCCCGCCACCGCCATGCCCGACGCTGCCGCCGGCCTTCCCGCCCGGATTCCCGCCCGCACCGGCCGCCCCCTTCCCGCCGCCCCAGCCGGCGGCCAACGGGGGGGGGGGGGGTCCGTCGCGGCGGTCGTCGTGGCGGCCGCAAGCAGGGGGCGGCGGCGGTGCTTAGGGAGGAGCGCCCCGCCCGCCACAGCAGGCCCCTCAGCCGGCCCCGTGGTACGCCGGCCAGAACCCATGGACCGGTGTTGTCCACGCCTACTCCATGCCGGTTCCTCGGGCCCCTGCCCCGGGCCTTCTCGGCACTCGGCCTCAGCCACACCAGACGTACTACGCCGCGCCGCAGCCCTACGCGGCGCCCTACGGTCAGCAGCCGCCGCCAGGTGGGCCGCCGCTGCTGCCCCTGACGGCTGCGCCGTCTCTCCCGCCGGCACCGTGGGACCCGGCCCTCCTGGCGGCTCTCCACAACGCTCCCTCCCCGTCCAGCTACACCGGAGGCGGCGATTGGTACATGGACAGTGGCGCCACGGCTCACATGGCGGCGTACCCCGGTAACCTTCACACCGCTCATCCTGTCCACACCTCCAGCCGCATCACCGTCGGTGACGGCTCTTCCCTTCCCATCACTCATATTGGTCATACATATTTTCCGTCTAACTCCACTCCTATATCCATGTCTAATATTCTTGTTTCTCCTGAACTTATTAAAAATATTGTTTCTGTCCGTTCTCTTACACGTGAAAATCCGGTTACCGTTGAATTTGACGAATGTGGTTTTCTGTTAAGAACGCTCGCACGCGGATGGTGCTCCACCAATGTGACAGCCCCGACGAGCTCTACCCGGTTCACTCCGCCACCTCCACCACTTCCGCCGCCCCTGTCGCTCTCGCCACCGGAGTGGATCTTTGGCATGCTCGCTTGGGTCATCCTAATCCTGCCACCCTTCGCCACATACTTCGGAGTTTTTCTTTCACGTGTAATAAGAACGAGGATCAATCGTGTCATGCATGTCGCCTCGGCAAACATGCTCGTCTTCCGTTTAGGGCTTCTTCCTTTGTTGCATCGTACCCGTTTGAGTTAATTCATAGTGATGTTTGGACCTCTCCTGTTGCCAGTAATATGGGCTTTCTTTATTATCTTGTCATACTTGATGATTTTTCGCATTATGTGTGGACCTTCCCGTTGCGCCGCAAGTCGGATGTTATATCCACTCTCGCCGCGTTCTACTCCTATATTCTCACGCAGTTTGGTCGTCCCATTCTCGCGTTGCAGACAGACAACGGGAAGGAGTTTGACAACCTCGTCGTTCGTAATCTTCTTACCACACATGGCACGATTTTTCGTCTCACTTGCCCGTACACCTCGCAACAGAACGGTCGTGCTGAGCGCATCCTTCGCACTCTCAATGACTACGTTAGGACCCTTCTCTTTCATGCCAATGTGCCTCCGCGCTTTTGGCCTCACGCTGTCGCCACCGCTTCTCTCCTCATCAACATCCGCCCATGTCGTACTCGCGGGAACTTTACACCTCATCATCTTCTCTTCGGTGCACTCCCTTCTTATGATGGGTTTCGCATCTTCGGCTGCCTTTGCTACCCTAGCATCGCCGCTACTGCGCCTCATAAGCTTGCACCCCGCTCTGTCGCCTGCATTTTTCTCGGCTACCCACCCAACACTAAGGGCTACCGCTGTTATGATCCCGTCTCCCATCGTGTTTTCACCTCCCGACACGTTTACTTTGATGAGATGGTGTTTCCGTTTCAGCAGCAGGTACCCCTGGTCGTCTCGTCACCGCCGGCCACCGGCCGCCCTTCGACGACTCCGTCAGGCGGACGGTTTCGTTCGGCCCGCGGACCGCGTCCAGGCTTTGGCGGTCCTCGCGCCCTCACGCCGGCGCCCGCCCCCTCGGCCTACTCGGCCGGCTCTGACGGCGCCCCTGGCGCCCCTCCCTTACCCGCCGCGGGATCGGGCGCGGCCGGCTCGGCCGCTTCCTCCGCTGCCTCGATGCCGGCCGCCTCGCCGAACCCGACGCCGGCTCCCTCGCCGGCCCTTACGCCGGCCGTCTCGCCGGCCCTGACGCCGGCCGCCTCGCCGGCTCCCTCGCCGGCCGCCTCGCCGGTCGTCTCGCCGGCCGCCTCGCCGGTCGTCTCGCCGGCCGCCTCGCCGGTGGCTCCGCTGGCGCCCTCTGGCCCCTCACCCGCGCTCGTACCGGCGTTCATCGTCCGAGCCTCCGGTACACGAGTGACGAGTATGTCCTCGCCGCCTCCACTGCGAAGCCGTCGCCTCTTCCCGTGTCCGCTCGCGCCGCCCTCCGTGATCCTCACTGGCTTGCGGCGATGCAGGAAGAGTTCGTTGCGCTCCAACGGAACCGCACTTGGACACTGGTTCCCCGGCCTCCTCGCGCCAACGTCATCACCGGCAAGTGGATCTTTCGCCATAAGACCCGCTCGGATGGCACTCTCGAGCGCTACAAGGCTCGCTGGGTGGTCCGTGGTTTTCGCCAGCGCGCTGGAGTGGACTTCACCGAGACATTCGCCCCGGTTGTAAAACCGGGCACGATCCGCACCGTCCTCCAGCTCGCCGTGTCCCGCGGATGGCCTGTTCATCAGATGGATGTCTCTAACGCCTTTCTCCATGGCCATCTTGAGGAGCAGGTGTATTGTGAGCAACCCACCGGTTTTGTCGACGCCTTACTTCCCGGCCATGTGTGTCTGCTGTCCCGCTCTCTTTATGGGCTCAAGCAGGCACCCCGCGCCTGGTACCAGCAGATCGCCGGGTTTCTTCAGACACTGGGCTTCAGCGTTACTCGCTCAGACGCCTCATTGTTCGTCTATCGCCACGGTGACACGACTGCATATTTGCTGCTTTACGTCGACGACAACATCCTGACAGCCTCCTCCGCAGTTGTTCTTCAGCAGATTACTCTCCGGCTGCGTGACGAGTTTGCTATTAAGGACCTGGGTGCTCTACATTATTTCCTTGGCATTGAGATCGTTCGCCGCCCGGACGGTTTCTTTCTTCATCCGCAGAAGTATGCACATGAGCTTCTTGAGCGTGCCGGTATGCTCAACTGTCATCCTGCTGCTACTCCTGTTGACACGAAGGCCATGGTCTCTGCTCTTTCGGGCTCGCCTGCGTCGGATGCTCCTTTCTACCGGTCTATTGTCGGCGCTCTTCAGTACTTGACTCTCACTCGGCCGGATCTTCAGTATGCTGTTCAGCAGGTGTGTCTCCACATGCACGCCCCTCGTGACTCTCATTGGACTCTCGTGAAGCGGATCCTTCGCTACATCCGCGGCATGATGACCCTCGGACTGACACTCACGACGTCTACTTTTCTGGAGATGGTGGCCTACTCCGATTCTGACTGGGTTGGCTGCCCTGACACTCGTCGGTCCACCTCTGGTTACTGCGTCTACCTCGGTCCTTCACTCGTCTCGTGGTCGTCTAAGCGACAACCCACAGTTTCGCGCTCCAGCACGGAGGCTGAGTACCGAGCTGTGGCCAACGCCGTTGCCGAGTGCACCTGGCTACGACAGTTACTGCAGGAGCTGCATCACGACGTTTCCCAGGCTACGGTTGTCTACTGTGACAACGTCTCTGCGGTGTACCTCTCCGCCAACGCCGTTCATCATCGCCGGACTAAACACATTGAGCTGGACATTCACTTTGTGCGCGAGCAGGTGGCTCTTGGACGCATGCGGGTTCTCCATGTGCCGACCGCTCAGCAGTTCGCCGATGTGATGACGAAGGGACTCCCGACTTCTACTTTCGAGGAGTTTCGTTCCAGTCTTTGCGTCACTGGCGCCGCTTCGACTGCGGGGGGTGTTGAGTATATTGTGTACGTATATATTTGTGTGTAGGGCCCACCTCCTGTTTCCTTTGTATAATTGAGGTTGTGGCCCACCTATGTACTTATATATACGTGCCTGATGCACCGATCAATACATCGAGATTGCACAGCACATATCTTGTCCTTCTACAGCTCCGACTGAACATCATCATCTGATCTTGACCTGGTTCGGTGCGCGGAAGAGATCAACGGCGACGGGCGCCGGTAGCAGCAGGCACATGGGTCATCGTCAGGGTCCGGCCGATGCGTTGGACCCGAACCAACCGACCGACCCGACCCGGCAAAGGTTCAGCGATCGGATTCAGATCACAGCCCTGACTTGCCAATCCGCGGCGCAGATCTTCTCATGATTCTCTCCATCTACTACTCCAGGTTCCGCGGACGTTCGTGCTCGCCGCTTGGCATGCGTCCACGGAACAAGAATCCCACCTGCCTGAACCTCACAAACATGCTGCTGCCTACCGAAGAAACATCCCGGATTGATGAGACTCCGGAGACATGGCAGCTAGATTCGCCAGGAGCCAAGGCAGTTCTTCCCTTGGGAGACATGGTACAGAGGAATGATCGATGTTGGAAACAACCATGCAAACAACATGTATCCATGGAGCTCATATTATAGTAGTACAAGCCACCATAGTTCAGAAACCAGGGGAGTGCCACATGCAAACACTACAAGCCAGCAGGTCAGGTCAAGAGAGAATACATATTATACATAGCTTAGTACGTAGTTCACAGTGCCAGCTAGGCATACACTCTCTGCTGAAATGATGAAGATAATACATAGTTTACCATGGCTTCAATTGGATTCTCAGGCACTGATCATGTCTCACCCGGCAGACCGTTTTCGACAGTAGATTCGGTGCCCCTTATTGCAGTTTTCTGTGCAAAAAATTGGAAGAGAACATATGTGATTAGGCCAAATCATGCTCAAACGCAGAGAAGAAAAGGAAATTCAAAACACGCAGAGCAAAATGCCAGGGGTGCAGTAGCAAAGTCAGAAGGAGGTGCACTCCCTCCGTTCACTATTATAAGGGGTTCGAACTTTTTTCTGAATCGGATGTATATAGACGCATAGTGTGTTTGTTCACTCATTTTAGTTCGTATGTAATCTATATTGAAATATCCATAGCATCTTATAATAATGAATGGAGGAAGTAATTCCAAACAAAAAAAAGAAAAATGCTTGGCTTCCAGCTTTAACTCGCAAGGAAAAAAATGGCTAGCAAGGATGGCGTAAATGTTTTATCCTCTTAGTTCAAGAACGATGACAAGAGAAAAGAACTTGGTTAAATATAACAGCACAAAGGAGGAAGTGGAAGGACTGAATATTTCCACCAATATTATGCCGTTCAAACATGACACATTTCTGCACAACTTATCAGCTAAGGTAAAAGCTTGAGCTACTTGTCTCTTCTTCATGTAAATAGTACTTACTTCACATGGCACCTAAACATAATAGGAGATGCAGGCTCAATGGAGCTAAAGTATGTAATGCAGAGTATGAGAGTAAGGTTACCGAAGTTGCCAATGCAGATGCTTCATTTTTCTTCCTCAGCATCTCAGCCACTGAGCTGTTAATCATGAGGGCGTTTTAGGGCCATTGACAGGAGAACGTTTTCTTACGGTCCTTACCACCGTGCACTCGCTGTCTGAACTTTCCGGGGTACTCAAATCAACAACAGGAGTTCCTTCAACAAAGTTGATAGCAGGAGTCATGTCCATGTTCTTGTCTTCCTTTGAGGGGGTCACATTATCATCCAACGCCATCACAGATGATCCGCCCAACAGCATGCTGGAAGGCTGGATCGCCATCATATCCTCAACGGAACACTCCTTTTCAGTGTTTTTCTGTTGTGTGCTAGGAGTGCTTGGCAGTGACACAGCTGAAGTTGGTATCACCACGTCCACATGACTGCTGGATGGATTTAGTTTTGCGGCATTTACATGTTCTTCTTCGCTGCAACGGTTCACTCTGCCTTGATCTCCCTCTGGAATATCTGAACCATTTCCGGAAACATTGGTTGTTACATCTCCAGCTTCTTCCGTTGCCTGTGACACAACCAAAGTTGGTACCATCACATCCTCATCAACATTAGGCGATGTTGGTTTTGCGACATTTTCATGTTCTTCGCTGCATTGGTTCACTCCATCATTGTTTCCATCTGGAATATTGGAATCATCATTTCCTGAACCAGTGATCGTTACATCTCTAGGTTTATTTTTTCCATCTCCAGGCTCTTTGCTATTGCTGCTATTCCGTGTCACGCTGTTTTGTCGAGAATGAGTCCGCGTGGCTCTGTAACCTTCCCAGTCAGGATCATCTTCAGAGTCCGCACTGCTCGAAACACCTTCCTCGCCCTCCCCGGAACTTCCATCTTCATGCTCGTCGACCGACGTGTCTTCTATGTCCTTAGTTGCCAGCTCTGAAGTATCATCTAGGAGCGTGTCGACATCCATCTCGTCACCATCATTCTCCACATTGTTATCTTCTCTCACTGCAAGTTCAGTGCTATTTTTGCCGGCTTCTCCGCTGCAGCCTTCAAGCCCAGAGACTTCACGCATGAACTTGGCGAGCGCGTCCGTGATGCTTGCACAAAGATTACCTGCAGCCTTGCATAAGACCTCCTTCTTCTACAGACAAAGGGGCGTCAAAACACACAAAATCATTACAGGGGGAACTGTCAATGCCACTGAAGATAACTTTCGCACAAAAAAGGCGGTGGTTACCTGTGGACAGTACTCCGGTAGGACATTTGATGACACAAAATTTGCTATCGCTGAGACGTCGCCAAGCAGGACAGACGCACTTGAACTTGACGCGCCCCTGGAAATGATCTTGCGAGTGGCTTCCCTTTTCAACTGCATGCAACATATGAAGCAGATGCAGAGGATGATCATAACAGTTACAAAAAAGCATTGCTAGTATTGCAGAGGGAAAACTCCAAGATAAGGACTTACAAAGCATTTTCCGAAAGAACCATTGTTCTTCATGTCCATCTCGATGACTTTGTCCATCAGCTTCCTGTCCCATGCAGACACTCTCGGCGTGCCGTCAGGTATTTCCATGCCACGGACATCAAGCGAGTCTAGGTACAGAATCTGTATAGCAAAATAAAATATGAAACGTGTTAGACTAACTTCAGTGTGATAAAATAAATCTGTAGCATTCATTCATATTCCTTGTCTCATGAATCAATCATGGTGCAGATTGCTCACCACAAGATAGAAGAGGCAGCCCCCTGCACTGTTCTTCTTGCCGAGGGAAGAAACGCACTTCTCGAGCTGCTCCACAACGAATTTGCACCAGTTGAGCTCCCTGATGGACCCGATGTTCACCAGCGCGGGGAAGCACCGGGGGCTGATCTTCAGGCTGCTGGTCGGGCAGAGGAAGGACGAGAGCACGAGCATTACGAAGGTCCGGAGGAAGTGCTCGTCCGCCGAGTTCATCAGCTTGATGGACTTTTCCAGGCTCGCCATGGAGGGCGGCCTGTCGACGCCGTGCTTGTCCAGCACGGACGCGATGCTCTCGTCGTCCAGCCCGTACACGACGTCGCGGCCGGTCTTCGGGATGCCGAGCACCCGGTGCACGCTGTCGACGGTGACGGGGATCCTGCCCCGGCCGGGGATGACCAGCTCGGAGGAGTCGGTGTCGAACCGCCGGAGGAGCCAGGTGGAGAGCCTGGCGGGGACGGTGGGGCACTGGAGCCTCAGCAGGCCCCCGAAGCCGGCGCCCTCTATCATCTCCCGCTGCCCGGCGGTGAGGTGCGGGTACAGCTTCATGATCCTCGCCGGCGACGCGCGGTGCCTGAGACCCTGGGTTGGACCCTGGATTGAGATTTCTCGTTAATCAGGCATACTATACAAGAAGAAGAAATGCGGCTGGGTGAGGTTTTGCGCGCCCGTCACCTTGTCGCCTGGTTCATGGCCGCGGCTGCTCCCCCATTTCCTCTCCTTGCGCTTCCTGCTGAAGCCCCACCTGCCCATTCCTCGATGACTCCGATGGCGGATGGCAGCGAGAACCGGCTAATCTGAAAATCTACTCGGGGCTCGTATTGCTCATGCCGATCTGGATTAAAACCCACCAAGAAGGAAAGCCTCTATTCAATCGTCAATCAATCCATACTGGATCAATGACCTTCCCTCCCGGAAGAAAACCAATCACCTTCCTTTTCTGGACCAATCAATGCATACTGGATCAAGGCATTTGTGCGATGCAGAGAGAGAGAGAGAATCAATCACCTTCTCTCCCTGGAGAAAACCAGGTCGACCTGGATCTGGATGCTGGCAACAAAGGCAAAAGAGGATACTGTCAATGGCGCCTCCAAGCTCATCACTCCTGCCTCAAGAACAGCACCGCAAAACAGGGGGCATTTACTCCTAGGCTGCAGCAAGAACAGAGTACTGTGGAGGCCAGCATGCATACCTGAAACCCGAGAAAGGAAGGTCACGACGAGGACGAGGCCCCCCAACTGACTGGTGATGTGAGGAGAGAGAGGTTTCAGTTTCGTGGCCGCGTCGCGACGCACCGTGTACTGCTATTGACAGTGTGCTGCTGCGGCCTAGATTTTCGCGCCATCGCGGTGGGTGCGCTTGTGTTTCGCTAGACCCGATGCTGTGCCGGGCCTCGCCAGCCAGAGGCCGCAGACCACTTCGTAAAAAAAAAAGACCGCAGACCACTATTTTCATGCGAAATAACTAGTCGAGGAGTACTCTTACAAAGATCACTTCACCTTTCTAGGTTACGACAAGTCGCACATGCAGCGTGCACTTGTCGTAATCTGAGAGTTTTCTTTTTTTAATCCGTTTATTCAAAATGTTTTATTCCGTGCATCCAATTCTCAAACCGTGCGTCTAAATCTTAAACCGCTTTCATTGTTGGATTCCTTACATCAAGATTTTCAAAACTAGATTTCATGTTGATAGGTTTTGACGAACTTTTTTTTATGAAAAAACAGGAAAAAAACTGTAGAAAAAACCTAACAAGGAGCACGGATTTTTTCTTTTTCCGAAAGAGGCACGCCCGTGCCTCTCACTAAATCACAACCGTACCTTTTGCAGAAGCAAAACCGTGACTCTCGCGGAAGAAAAAAAAGAAAAAAAATATTTTTTCCGTTTCCGAGGAGGCACGGCCATGACTCTCGCGAAAGCACACCCGTGCCTCTCGCGGAAGCAAAACCGTGACTCTCGTGAAAGGAAAAAAAACAGAAAACGCGGTTTTTTTCGTTTTAGAGAGGCACGACCGTGACTCACGAAACACAAGCGTGCCTCTCGCGGAAGCAAAACCGTGACTCTTGCGAAAGGAAAAAAATAAAAAACATGTTTTTTCGTTTCCGAGAGGCACGGCCGTGAATCTCGCGAAAGCACACCCGTGCCTCTTGCGGAAGCAAAACCATGACTCTCGCAAAAGAAAAAAAAACATAAAACATGTTTTTTTCATTTCCGAGAGGCACGGCCGTGACTCTCGCGGAAGAAAAACCGTGACTCTCGTGAAAGGAAAAAAAACGTGTTTTTCACGCGATTTATTTTGTCGAAAAGTTAAGAAAGACCGATGGAAAACCAAAACATCGAAAAAAGCAAAAAAAAAACCATTTAGATAGCCGAAAACGCATGCGAAAAAATAAAAAGAAAATTCAAAGGAAGCCCAAGAGCGCGACAAGTGGTGAATGGTTGAGAGCGCGCTAAATGACGCTGATCGTTGCGAGGCTTCTAAAAAAGTGCTCGTTAACTAGTGGCTCCCCATGTGAATGCAGCTTTTTTTCCCTTGCGAAGTTTGGTTTTCAGGCCCTATTTTAATCCCGTTTGAAGCTTCAGTGAAACCAGCCCAGCCACGAGGTACGTTTGCCGCCGATCAACGGAATTTCCTATTTACCGCCACCAGCGCCAATTAATGTGTTCTGTATGAGCCGGCCCATATATAAGTTCGCCCCCATGGATTCCGAAGTTGCAAGAAATTTCTGGCTCAATTTTTCCTTACCCATTCCGGTCGGTTTTGGGAAGCTTCCAACATGGTTTTTCAGTCCCATTTTTTTCTAGTGGCCGGTGATATACAGAAGGGAAGCGATGGAAGCTATGGTTTGATCATAGAAGAAGTAATGCAAAGAGCTCTGGAATATAATTGCAAATTCATTTTTGAGGGAAGAGCATCAAATAACGAAGCACGAGAGCAACTAGTTAACGAGCGCTTCTTTGGAAGACTTGCAACGATCAGCGCCACTTGGCGCGCCCTCGGCCATTCGCCACTTGTCGCGCTCTGGACGTTTCCTTCAATTTTTTTTATATTTTTTCGCACACGTTTTTGGCTTTTTAAACGGGTTTTTACGGTTTTTTGACGTTTTGGTTTTCCCAGGTCTTCATTAGCTTTTCGATAAAAAAATTAAAAAAAATTGCGCGAAAGAATGCGTTTTTTTTTCTTTCACGAGTCATGGCTTTTCTTCCGCGAGAGGCACGGTTGTGCTTTAGCGAGAGTCACGGTTGTGCCTTTCGAAAACAAAAAAAACGTGTTTTCTATTTTTTTTTCTTTCGCGAGAGGCACGGTTGTGCTTTCGCGAGAGGCACGACCGTGCCTCTCGGAAAGAGAAAAACAAAATATTTTTTTTCTTTCGCAAGAGTCACAGTTTTGCTTCCGCGAGAGGCACGGTTGTGCTTCCGCGAGAGTCACGGCCGTGCCTCTCAGAAAGGGAAAAAATATGTGTTTTCTGTTTTTTTTTCTTTTGCGAGAGTGACGATTTTGCTTCCGCGAGAGGCACGGTTGTGCTTTCGCGAGAGTCACGGCCGTGCCTCTCGGAAATGAAAAAAAAATACGTTTTCTGTTTTTTTCGTTTCACGAGAGTCACGGTTTTGTTTCCACGAGAGGCACAGTTGTGATTTCGCGAGAGGCATGGGCGTGCCTCTTTCACAAAGGGAAAAAACCCGTGCTCCCGGTTCGATTTTTTCGTCCGGATTTTTTTGTGAAAAAAAAGTTCGTCAAAATTTATCAACATGGGATCTAGTTTTGAAGATCTCAACGCGAGGAATCCAACGGTGAAAGCAGTTCGAGATTTGAACGCACGGTTTAAGAGATAAATCGTTTTGAATAAACGGATCTACAAAAAAGGAAAAACTCCCATGTTGCGACAAGTGGCGCGCTGCATGTGCGCCACTTGTCATGACCTGGCAAGGTGGAGTGTTCTTTGTAACGAGTACTCCTTAATTAGTGATTTCGACGAAGCACACTCTTTAGCAAAATTCTCTCTTAATTTAGGTCAGGGTCGCCATATTTAGCTGGGCCAGCCCCATGACCAATTTTGTATTCCCCCTTTTGTAATATTTGAATAATAAAGTTTGTCCTTTCCTAAGGAAAAAAATTGTTTTATCGGTTTTAATAGATTTATTTTATTTTTATGTTTTATTTATTTTAAAAATACAAACATTTTATAATTTAGTAACTATTTTAAACTTGGTAACATTTTTCAACTCCACAATTAATCAAATCTGCCAACATTTTGAAATTCATGAAAAAAATAAATTCGTGATTTTGTTCTAAATTCATGAATATTTAAAAAATTCGTGAACCTAAATTTGTGATCATTTTTTAGATTTTTTTGGTAAAAAAGGGTACTCGGTTTTCCGTAAACCATAAGAAGTTACCCGTTGTCCGGGCTATACAACGAGTCCACGGTCCACTGACCTTATGACGTGAGCGCTAGAGGGCAACTCGACGCATAAAGCGCTAATGAGGAGGTCTCTCAAAGGAAATATAGGAAAATTACAGAAGTTCAAATCGAAAAAAAATTTGACATAGATTTGCTTATAGCGCCTGGAGGCTCTCGTCGGTCGTATGTATGGAGGACAATACTGAATGATCGTGACACTTTGACACCAGGTATGATAAAACCTCATAGGGAATGATGATGATACCAACCCTTGGGAGGACAATTTCCTCCCTCAGGATGGATCATTACAGACAATTGTGTGTCTTCATGTCGATCCACCAAGTGGAGTGAGCGAGTTGATAAATTGTACATCTGCGAACCTTAGCTCAGTTATTGGGTATGCGGTTGTGAAGCCTAACAACCCGAGTTCAATCCCTATAATAATTGAGAGGTGATGCATAGGGCTTTATCCCCATTTATTGAGGATTATGCTTATCTTGGTACTCATTAAAAAAATCTTTAAGAATCATGCTTTGATACACATATTAAAATGATTGTCTGCATCCCTAGTTAGTGCATAGGCCGAGAAGTAAAATTCTCTCTTAATTTTTAGGAAAGCAATTCAAAAGTCTCGCTCCCGTGCGACTCCTACGATTTCGCATCAGGGTGTCCAAGTCCGGCCACCCAGAGCCTCCCCAACCTCCTCCTCTCCCCTCATCGCTGTCGGACGGCGTCGTCGGGCAAAACCCGGGTGGCGTCGACGGCGGCAGGGTTGTGCACCTGCGCGGCATGGTCAGATCAGGAGGTCTCGTGGGATGCAGGTCAGGCGATCTGTGCGTGGCCGAGGGTTGGAGAAGGCTGCCGTGAGCGGGGGAGGGCGAAAATTTGGTTTATTTGGTTACATTTTTGGTCCAGTGTTCAGTTCGTCGGTTTTTATGCCCACCATAGGCAGATTTGCATGGCTGTCGAGCTTGCAGCCAACGAGGGGGGTGTTTGGCCGGGATCCAGCTATGTTCTGTTCATCTCGGTCCTCCTACGGACGGGACCATGCAGATCTAGTTGCCCACATCCTCCAACGCTT
Organism: Aegilops umbellulata; assembly: GCA_032464435.1. Classification (NCBI taxonomy): domain Eukaryota; kingdom Viridiplantae; phylum Streptophyta; class Magnoliopsida; order Poales; family Poaceae; genus Aegilops; species Aegilops umbellulata. Next base: position 362,251,662 of record CP136054.1, on the reverse strand, counting down.
GAATAATATATTAAGGTGAGGATTCTTTCCCTGGTTGATTCATACAAATATACATAGTTAGATCTTCCAACTAAATAAAACAACAGAAAGAAACTACTATGATAAAAAGAACAAGAATGAAACTACCGTAACTAAGAGCATATGTAACCGATCCCCTAAAACGCGTTAGAAGAGTAAAATCCAGTTCTTCTCCTTTAAACCACACCTAACCAAACCCCTCGTCGACGTTAGAGGAGGATAATTTTTACTATGGAGGAGCCCTGACTCTCAAATATACTCGGTCGCCCGCCCGTGGAGTATAAGTTTTGGCCTCCCATCCCGTGCCCGTGCCTTCCCCACCCCGTGTTACGTTGTTGGCGGCGTTGCTTCCGATGACCACCCAACGCCTCCGTCGACACCCTGCTGCTGTCGTGGTTCTAAATCTGACAGTAATGTAGGGGGTAGGTATGGAGAGGCAAGATCTTAGCTATGGAGTAGTTGTAAGCACACGATGTTTACGAGTTCAGGCCCTTCTCAGAAGAAGTAATAGCCCTACGTCTCGGAGCCCGGAGGCGGTCGATTGGATTATGTGTGTATGAATTACAGGGGTGCGAACCCCTTACACTGAGGAGGGGGGTGGCTTATATAGAGTTCGCCAGACCCCTCTGGCCCTCAGTTATGCAGGGTTTTAAGTACATTAAGGCTGGGCGTTACTGGTAACGCCTCTAATAAAGTGCTATGATGACCATAAAAGCTATTCAATGACAGGCCGTTAGCGTGCGGAGTGGTGTTAGGTCTCTTGGTCATCGAGTGGTTGGATCTTGGTCGAGTGTCTTTGAGTCTGTCGAGTGAACACCTCCAAGTCGATTGAAAGGTGATTTCTTCTAGGGATGTCCTTGGGGAGGGTAGTTTGGACAGGTCCATGACCCTACCCTAGGTACATAGCTTCATCATTAGCCCCCGAATGGATCGAGGTTTGAATTGGGAAGGAGTTGAGCACTCGTCCGACCCATTCTTCGTGTCATGAGAATATCTTGTCTTGGATCAATGAACCTGGGCGTCGTTGCCAACTTCTTTTTCAGTCGCCTTGATCCATTCTTAATTTTTGTTGAATGAGTTTATTTACTTGAAGAGCTCCGAGTGACGGTGTGGAGGAGATCTTCCGTTTGTCATGTTGCACTGCCGCTCGCGTATTTAGTGGGATTCGAATTTTGGGAAGCGCGCGGGACGGAGGAGGCCGCAGTAATCGGATGGGATAGAGAAGAGCCGCCTCGATCTCCGCGCCACCTTTTTCGCCACGTATCGCGCGCGCGACTGTTGTGGGATTTGACAGGATCGCCCGGGCCTACCAGTCAGTCACTCGGAAGTAACCTCATATAAGGCACCGGACCGGGGTCTTTGAACAGTGCGTTCTCATTTCCTCCTCTTCTCCTCAGACTCCTCCGCCGCGCTCGCTCTCGCCCCAGTTCCGCTGCTCCGTACATGTCTCGCCGGTGACGATGGGGAAGGAGAAGACAGTGGCCCTAGAACGGGCGAAGAAGGCGACAACGAAGGCGACCAGCCGGGGCGGATCCTCCTCGAGGACCGGTCTGCCGAAGGGCTGGATCCAGGGCAACTGGATCCGCTCGACGATCCGCCAAGAAGACCTCGACGACCTGGCCGACGGAGGACTGATCCCCTATGGATCGGCGAGGCTTCCGGGGAAGGAATCCGAGCCGCAGCCTCGGGAGGATGAGTGCGTTCTCCTTGCCACTCACGTCGACCGGGGGTTTTCTCTGCCTCCTCACCCTTTCTTTTGGGGATTTTTGAATTTCTTTGGGGCACAACTCCACTACTTCACTCCCAATACCATCGTGTACCTCGCCGCTTTCGTGTCTTTGTGCGAGAATTTCTTGGGTTGTCGGCCTCACTGGGGGCTTTTCAAGCACATTTTCACCTGTCGCTCTCAGACGGTGAAAAAGGCCAATCCGAGTGACGAGAGAACACAAGTGATTCAGATGTGTGGGGGTCTTGGGGTTCAGATGAGAGGGAAAAGTTCCTTTCCGGCCATGATTCTTCCCGACTCGGTCCATGGATGGCAGTCGACCTGGTTTTACTGCAAAGACTAGCCGACGCCAGGGCAGTCGACTGGACTCCCTCCTTTTTCCATGGACCTAGTGAACAAGTCCTCCTCTTTGAAGGTGATCCCGGAGGAGAAAGCGCAGGTTAAGGTGCTAGTCGAACGAGTAGTTCAGCTTATGCGCGACGGGGTCACTGGCATGGATCTCCTGGAGGTCTTCCTCCGGCGACGCATCCAGCCACTTCAAGCTCGAGACCATCCAATGTGAATGTATTCGGGAACTGAGGACACCACTCGGATCCACCCGGAGGAGGTCGAGGATGACACGCTGGAGGGGTGGTTGACGGGCATCACCGGAAACAGGGATAACCCCAGGGGAGCCAGGAGAGTTCTTCCATTCGACCAGTCCCATGAGCCAGACAAGGTTTGATTCTGAACTTCTGGTTATGATATGGATTCACTCGCGTGGCTGTTTATGCTGCATCGACTGACTTTTATTCTTCCTGCTTTCTTCCAGGCCCTTACCGACATGTGCTCCATGCCCAACGGAGAGCAAGAGCAGGACCCGGAAGGAGAGGCGAGCGGTGGTGATAGTGGCGACTTGCATTCTGACGGGGAAGGGGACGAAGAAAGTGACGAATCAAGTGACGAAGAAGAAGTCGAGTCACCTCCGCGCAGGGAGAGGCGATCCAAGATTGACCAAGACCGGCCGAGCGCCCGTGAAAAGGCGATTGCTCAAACTGGCCAGTCTTCAAAGCGTCCTCGGACATCTTCCCCGACCCCGACTGAAAAAGCGTCAAAGCAGCCCAAAGTTGCGGAGCAGAAACCTCGGAAGGCGTTGTCGAAGATCAAGATTGACATTCCCGTCGCTTCTGCGTGAGTGTCTCCCTTTGTATTCACTCGACGCACAGTGCCGTTTATTTTTCCTTGATTTAACCAGGTGAACTTTGGAACTAGCAGCACTGCTACTTCCGGGACTTCAGTTTACAGGGATGAAGATGAGGCAATGGAGGATGCAGTCACTTCCAATCTGGGTATGATTTCTGACATTATGTCTTCATTTAGTCGACTCAACCGTAATATATACCATTGGGTGATGTAATTTTGGCGATAGATCTTTGAACAGCTCCTAACATTATTGACCTCCCCGATGATGACGATGAAGAGCCTGAGAGACCTTTGACAAGGAAAAATAGGAGAGCTCCTGCGGACAAGGTGCCACAGTAGACTCCGATAGCAGAACCAGTCGTTCAGGACACTGGTGATGCCAATCGGGCTTCTGTTACCTTCTCCATACCCTTGTCGAGTGCCCTACCTTCTTCGTCGATTGCCCAAGCTCCTGTCGATCCACCTTTAGTTTTTGCCACTCATCATGTCCCAGAGGACGAAGTGAGTGCTGCAGGGAGGCCATATGCCAAGCAGGTATTATGATGGAGAAGATGAAGATGGTGCGGGACGCCAGTCAGGCTGCCTACAACGCCAACTCGGCTCTCCAAAGCAATGTTCAGGTTAGCCGCACGTCGACTGATTTTCTTGGCTTGCTCTATTAGGATATGGTACCTGAAGAACTCTCTTTCCAAGGATCTTTGCATCTGTACACCCACTGGGTGTTTCGAACTGTCATTGATCAAATCCATACCTTGCGCTGAATTTTTGTTGTTTGAAGTTTTAGACTAGTGGGGGCACGCCGAGTGCACCCACTGGCTGTAGTCCCCGAGACTACGGTGGACTGCTGGCAGTCGACTGTAGTCTTTATACTGTGTTGCTTCACTTGAATTTCTTCATTCAGTCTGGTCAGGTCATTTCGAATGGAATATTGGAACCAGTGGGGGCACGTTGAGTGCACCCACTGGGTGTAGTCCCCGAGACCGTGGTCGACTGCTGGCAGGCGACTATGGTCTGAAGAGCTTGTTTGTTGTTGTCTTTCTTCTCTCTCTTTTTTATACTTGCGTCGAAAAGGTCTCGCCGAAAGTTAACTGAACCAATGGGGGCACGCTAAGTGCACCCACTGGGTGTAGTCCCCGAGACTATGATGGACTGCTGGCAGTCGACTGTAGTCTTAGTATTTATTGTCTTTGTAGTTTTCCTCTGTAAAATAACTCTTCCTCCCCGATTGCAGAAATCTTGTGATCTTGGATCTTGCTTTGCTGACTTGGGGAAACAGCAGACCCAACTCAACCTTGACTTGGAACTGGCCAAGACAGAGCTGCAGAAGGCCAAGGACGATGCCAATGGTAAGACAGTTCTGTCGACTGGTTTGTCCTAAGTTTGGATTTCCTTCCGTTCTTTCTGAATTGAGCATCATTTCTTTTCAGAAAAACTGAACCAAGCTCTGGCGAAGAAGGATCAAGATCTGGCTGCTGCTCAGAAGGAGGCTAAAGATAAAACTGCTCTGGCTGAACAGAAACTGGCTTCAGCCGGCCAATTGAAAGAAGAGAACACCAAGATGAAATCTGCCCTGGACGCGGCCAACAAGGAAGTCACGCGCTTGAAGAAGGACAAGGTCGCCCTGAATGAGAAGATGGAAGGCATCGCTCGCAGGAGGGACGATCTGGAAAGCTATCTGAGGAGTCTTGCCAAGAAGTTGTTCATCAAGTTTGAAGGTATATATTTTGCTCCGACTGAGTTTTTCTTCGTCGACTCGTCATACGAAAAAACGACTAATCCTTGGATTGTGCATGCAGAATTTTGCAGAGACTTTGAGGAGGAGACTGGACGGATTGAGCCAAACCTGGACCCCATCAACTCTCCTGTGAAGGATGAAACCTCTATGAATCTGCTCCGACTGGAATCCCGCATCGACGATGTTGTTGACTACTTGGCTCGACTGAAGGTCGCCACGTCAAGGATTGACACAACACTTTGGCCAAGGGCAACGCTCCAGAGTGACCTCGAGTCACTGATGACTCGGCTTAACGAGATCCCTGGTCGAGTGCAGGAGTGGAAGAAGTCTTCCGCCAGGTGCGGTGCTGATGTGGCCCTGTCTTTGATTCGTATCCAGTGTAAGGAGGTGCGAGAAGATAAGCTGGCAGCGATCAAGGTCGCCAACACCAAAAGGCATGATTTCCGATCTTTCATGGAGAATTTCATCGCTGCTGCCACTCGGATCGTCGACGGTGTCGACCTGGACGAGTTTGTCGAGCCTGCCAGCCCTCCTCCCACGGAGTAAACATACTTTTATGTCTCACCTTAAATTTGCCTCGGAATGCTGAGTGGATTTTGTAACCGCTAAACTCCTTCGGGATGAATGCCCGAGTACTTTCATCTGCGGTCTGGGACCTTTAGGATTTATCTGAACTTGGTTTATCGTTGAAAATCTTCGTGAATTCTCTCCCGAGTGGAACTTGTTGTTCGCTTGGAGTACACTTTGTGCTTGAGATGCAGTTCTGAGGTGGAAAATCCAGTCGACCTGCGCCTCGTCATCCCTGCGGATCAGGATGGAGCGCACGTTGTACTTGTGGAGAAGCTCCGGAGGAGAAGGTAACAGCCATCCTGCACCTCGTCGTCCTTGCGGATCCGGACGGATTTAGTACTTAGGCGAGTACTTGGACTGCAGCTAAGCCTCCGAGTGGGAGGATTGCTCTCCACTCGGTAGGATTTTAAATACTTAGGCGAGTACTTGGACTGCAGCTAAGCCCCTGAGTGAGAGGATTGCTCTCTACTCGATAGGATTTTAAATACTTAGGCGAGTACTTGGACTGCAGCTAAGACCCCGAGTGGGAGGATTGCTCTCCACTCGATAGGATTTTAAATACTTAGGCGAGTGCTTGGACTGCAGCTAAGCCCCTGAGTGGGAGGATTGCTCTCCACTCAGTAGGATTTTAAATACTTAGGCGAGTGCTTGGACTGCAGCTAAGCCCCTGTGACGCCCCCGATTCTATCGTACACTAATGATGCATGCAAATGTGTACGATCAAGATCAAGGACTCACGGGAAGATATCACAACACAACTCTACAAATAAAATAAGTCATAGAAGCATCATAATACAAGCCAGGGGCCTCGAGGGCTCGAATACAAGTGCTCGATCATAGACGAGTCAGCGGAAGCAACAATATCTGAGTACAGACATTAGTTAAACAAGTCTGCCATAAGATGGCTAACACAAACGGGGATACAGATCGAACGAGGCGCAGGCCTCCTGCCTGGGATCCTCCTAACTACTCATGGTCGTCGTCAGCAGGCTGCACGTAGTAGTAGGCACCTCCAGTGTAGTAGGAGTCGTCGTCGACGGTGGCGTCTGGATCCTGGGCTCCATCTTCTGGTTGCAACAATCGGGTAGAGAGATGGGGAAAAGGGGTAACAAGGCAACCGTGAGTACTCATCCAAAGTACTCGCAAGCAAGGAACTACACTAAATATGTATGGATATATGTGTAAGGGGCCATATCAGTGGACTGAACTGCAGAATGTCAGAATAAGAGGGGGCTATCTAATCCTGTTGAAGACTACGCTTCTAGCAGCCTCCGTGTTGCAGCATATAGAAGAGAGTAGACTGAAGTCCTCCAAGTAGCATCGCATAGCATAATCCTACCCGACGATCCCCTCCTCGATGCCCTGTTAGAGAGCGATCACCGGGTTGTATCTGGCACTTGAAAGGGTCTGTTTTATTAAGTATCCGGTTCTAGTTGTCATAAGGTCAAGGTACAACTCCAAGTCGTCCTCTTACCGAAGATCACGGCTATTTGAATAGATTAACTTCCCTGCAGGGGTGAACCACATAACCCAACACGCTTTATCCCATTTGGCCGGACACACTTTCCTGGGTCATGCCCGGCCTCGGAAGATCAACACGTTGCAGCCCCACCTAGGCACAACAGAGAGGTCAGCACGCCGGTCTAAACCTAAGCGCGCAGGGGTCTGGGCCCATCGCCCTGAGCACACCTGCACGTTGCGTGGGCGGCCGGAAGCAGAACTAGGCCCCTTAATACAAGAGCAGGCTTATGATCCAATTCGGCGCGCGCCGCTCAGTCGCTGACGTCACGAAGGCTTCAGCTGATACCACGACGTCAAGTGCCCATAACTGTTCCCGCCTAGTTTGTTAGTGCGTATAGGCCAGTAGCCAGACTCAGATCAAATACCAAGATCTCGTTAAGCGTGTTAAGTATCCGTGAACGCCGAATAGGGCCAGGCCCACCTCTCTCCTAGGTGGTCGTAACGTGCCCTGTCGCTCCGCCTCAAAGATCCACTCGCGGGTACTCCTACGAGCCGACCTGTCTTTGGTCACCACATGTATCATGTATAAAGTAAGTATATACCCATGATCAACTCCCGAGTGATCACGGCCCGATAGTATAGCACAACAGACGGACAAGAATGTAGGGCCACTGATGGAAAACTAGCATCCTATACTAAGCAGGTAGGATTGCAGGTAAAGGTAACAACAGTAGTAACAAGGACAGGCTATGCATCATGATAGGAATAACGGAAAGCAGTAACATGCTACACTACTCTAATGCAAGCAGTATAGAGCAGAGTAGGCGATATCTGGTGATCAAGTGGGGGCTTGCCTGGTTGCTCTGGCAAGAGAGAGGGGTCGTCAACACCTTAGTCGAACTAGGGGCCGCCGACAGTCTCGGGGTCTACCGGAAAGAGGTCACGGAGGGGAACACAATAAATAACAGAGCAATCAAAGCATCACAAAGAGTAACATGGCAATACTCGGTGCTAGAGGTGACCTACCGCAGTACTAGGTGCTACTGGCTAAGGGGGGAAACATCCGGGAGAGTATTCCCGGTGTTTGGCATTTTCGGACAGTCTAACCGAAGGGGGAAAGTTGCGTGTTCGCTATGCTAGGGATGTGTGGCGGATGAACGGGCTGCGTATCCGGATTTGTCTCGTCGTTCTGAGCAACTTTCATGTACAAAGTATTTTCATCCGAGCTACGGATTATTTTCTATTAATTTTCAAAGCTTTATTCATTTTCTGAATTTAACTTAATTCGAAAATGTGAAATACTATGTGCACCTAGCTCTGGGTACACAGAAGCGTACCAAAGGGGCTGACCTGTGGGCCAAGGGGGACCCAGTTGACCGGTCAAAGTTTGACTGGTCAACAGGGGTGGGGCCCCTTGTCATTTCTGCCTAGATAACTAACAAGATTTGTTGAGACTAACTAAGCAGTTAACAGGATTAATTAGGTTAATTAATTGATTAGACTGATTAAGCTTAATTAGTTTAATTAAACCAATTTAATTAACTTAATTAATTTGCTAATTAATCAATTATTATTTTTCAATTCATTTTTCGTTTTACTAGGGCTGGATCCACGTATCATTGTCCCAGGCCACAAACGGGTTAACTGGCGCGGGCGTGGGTACTCGACCTGGGCACAGGGAGATGTGCGACGCGGCGGCACGCAGGGCAGAAGCGGCGGGGCGAGGCCATCACGGGCTGGCCGGAGCAGCGAGCGGCAGCGGGCGCGACCCCACGTGGGCGGGCGCGCGTGGGTGCGCGGCAGCACGGGGTGCACGAGGCGCTCACCGCGGGCGTGCGGGCTGGATCCGGTGACGGGAGCGAAGAGCGTGCAGGGGAGGAGAGAGCAGGGCGGAGCACAGCTGGCGGTGGCAGCAACGACGGGGGTAGGCGGCGCGAGGCACGTCATGCAGCAGCGGGTGCGGGGCGGCGGTGGAGTGCACGGGACAGGGGCGACGGGCGTGCGCGCTGCGCGAACCGGGCGCGGCGTGGGTCTGCGCGAGCGCGCGAGAGGCCAGGCTGGACGCGGCCGGAGCGCGGCCACGACGGACAGCGGGCAGGGACGATGCTAGCGATGGGGACATGGGAGAATAAAAACGGGTATGCGGAATGAGTCGGGGTCCTCACCCCCGTTGCAGGGGTTTGCCGACGAGGCTTGACGGAGTCCGACGAGGAGGAGGACGGGGACGAGCGACGGGGACGGGGAGTGCTGGCGACGAAGTCGGGTCGGCGACGAGGCGAGGCCGCGGCTTCAGGCGAGCGTCGCATGAGGGAGAGGAGAGGCGCGGAGGAGGCCGCGGGTGGCGGTGCTCGGCGCCGGCGGCGGCCTCTCGGGGAGCGGCGGCTCGGGTGCGAGATCGGGCCACTCCCCGATCCAATCCAGCGAGAGAGGGGGGAAAACGAGAGAGAGAGAGAGTGGGGGTCATGGGTGCGTGGGGTGAGTTAGGTCACGGGGGGTGAGGGGATATGGGGAGTGGGGGTGGCCGGCTGGCTGGTTGGGCCAGGTGGCCTGCTAGGCCGTGGCCCGGGGGGTGTTTTCCTTTTTCTTTTATTTCTATTTTCTTTGTTTTGTTATGTTTTTATTTATTACTTTCCTTTACTGCTTTAATTTGTTTTAAATTATTTAGACATTTTGTAAAAGCATGATTTCTTCACCATAAATACCTAGGCATTAATTGGCACACTCCGAACATTTTTGTTTTAATGTCTGAAAAAGTTTGTTGTTTGACAAAAAATCAAATTTGATTTTGAATAGTTTTGATCCAACGCGAGATTAGAGAGTGACAGAGGTGACGTGGCATCATTAGCAGAGGTTTTACTGTAGCTTAATTATCCGGGCGTCACAATTCTCCTCCACTACAAGAAATCTCGTCCCGAGATTTAGGACCGGGAGTAAGGGGGAAGGGATCTGGTTACGAAGTTCTAACGATTCTTCTCGGTCTTAATTGCTCTTCTCGAAGAGGTCAATCCATTACATTGATGTCTTCATTCCACTGCTTCTGGTCATCATTATGAAGTCTTCATCCTTTCTTCGGGGGTTCCATCGTTCTTATGAATAGGTAACGGGGCAGATTGGCAACGACAGAATGCTATAAGGGTAATAATCTGGGATTAACCCATGAATGATCATACGAGTACCTCTCGAGTTGAACAAATAAAACACATCGAGAGTAAAGTTCGAAGGTACAATAAGAAGTTTCAAGTAGCCAGGCAATCGTTCAATGCATAGCCAGAAGATGAAAGGGTTTCAGGGCAACGCGAATAAATATTGCGTCTGATACTAGAATAGGTCATCTCTAGGAAGGTGACCTGTGGATGCATACGGAGTCAAGCGCGAGGAATAACCTTGGAAACCGGGGTTACAGGAGAGTCAGGTTTCGATCCTGTGGAACTGTGGGTTATGGGCCCACCATGTGGTTCAAAAGTAGGAAGGACGGTGATATTTTGCACAGTCATGATAACAAGGCATGTTAGAGGATAGCCTATCAATTATGTCGGCAACGTCGGTACCAGGGGTGAGGGACGAAGAGAACCATTTTCCTGCTCGTTGAACGAGGCGGACCAATAGGCGAAGTTCTCGTCCATCGGTGGCTACCGGAATGTCATCAACAATAGTAACAGGGTCTTGCTGACCGAACTATACACCGAGGGGTTTACATGAGTAGGAAAATATTACTGCTTAGATCATATAGATCACGAGAAAGGTTAAACAGCCCAATGGAAAGGAAAATGTGATCATCAAATTAAATAACAATGGAAAGGAGAATGTGTTTAAACACATATTTCAGGGGTATTTCCTTCCTAAGGACAAACAGAGTATGATATCCGTGACATGATATAATGTAGAAAACCCTCTTGGTAGGGGGAGAGAAATTTTCATGACATTACCCATACAACGGTGTTTTGATAATCGAGCAGGAAACATTTAGCATTGGGCTTCAAATGTTATTGTTGAAAATCAGAGTACTATGGACCTGCTTCGAGATAGCACTGACATGGTTTGCAAGCAAAGGTCAGACTTTGTATTCACAAAGGATCCATCAGGAACATCTTATAGAATAAGTCTTACAATTTCCTTATGGAAGAATGGTTAACCTTGCTATAAAGGATACTAAAGCAATCGGTCCTCCGGCCATGTGTGCTAGGCATGACATCACCTTACCGGGTCATATAAGGACAAATGTTATGACTCTTGGAAATATATTCAAACCATCACATCTGACCGAGGTTCAGATCCGATGGGCGTTAGGATACCTCAGACTCAGGATGCCTGAGAAGAAAAGGTGCAACACAATTAACGAGATTCTCGGGCAATGAACTATGGAAGCGAGTTCCAAAACAAGATTTCATCGGTAAACCAAGGAGAGGATGAGGAGGTGGCTGATGAACTCAGCGACAACTCATCGAGATTTCCAAAAGGATGGATTTCCACAATTATGTGAACAAGGAAATAACATTTGTCAAATCAAATGGTATAAGGAGATATGCTCGAGGAAAACATACCCACTTTAAACATTGGTTGAAAGTTGCACCCGAAATATGGGCTTAGGGTGCATGATCAAGTCAGAATGGTGATCCAATAACCAATAGCCTAAGAACGAACGGTTGGCCATTAACTTGAAAGCAATAGGGTCGCTAGAAGTTTTGAATTCACACATCATAGTTCAATTGTCGGTTTCCCAGTTAGAAACATCACGGGGACCAAGGAATGAACGGAGATGGCAGGAAGTATCACTTGTACCAAGAACTTTTAAGGTGTGGGGCAATCCTCACAACATCCTTGTCAGAAAAGACAGTAATACTTCAAGGCAGAACACAACACTAGCTGGAGAGCAAGTTGTATTCATAATGTGGGCAAGTTCGCGATGAAAGGAAGTCAAGGGCGTTGTTGATGATAATAAAATCATCAAGGGCAAGGAGGGTATTTCTCATCATGAACACAATTGACATCTCGGAAGAAGTCAAAGTGTTGAAGGTGATCCGACACATTTGCCGGGAGATTTCAAGAGGATGCAATCAAACAACAATGGCAACAAGCAAGGAAATGACGAAGTGGAAAGTTATAGGATCAATATATAAGATGCAAGCTCGGGACCAAAGTTGCCTTTCAAGACAAGCAACATGATGTTGAAAGCTCGACGTAAGTTGGGCTCACACACTAAAGAATTTATGCCCCAGAGAAGGACGCAGTAGCACAACCAAAAGTAGAAAGACCAGGATGCAACCGATAGTCTAGGAATGACCAGATTGGGTTCAGAATTTCCTAGTAAAAATACTAGGGGTATTTGATTTGTAGTGCGGAATAATTGCTCAGAACGTGCCAGGCGGTCTTGTTGTAGGTTACTTCGGGCGCGCTTGACAGTGTCCGGCTTTTTGAAGGCCGGACTGGAGAATTGCCTGGAGAGGCTGCTTTGTACTTCTGCTGCGAGCGCTGCCGTATGCTCCTCCGTTCGAGGAGAGTGTTCGGTGTTTCCGTTGACCGTGATTACTCCTCGAGGGCCTGGCATCTTGAGCTTGAGGTATGTGTAGTGCGGTACCGCATTGAACTTTGCGAATGCGGTTCGTCCGAGCAGTGCTTGATAGCCACTGCGGAACGAGACTATATCGAAGATTAACTCCTTGCTTCAGAAGTTATCCGGAGATCCAAAGACCACTTCAAGTGTGACTGAACCTGTACAGTTGGCCTCTACACCTGGTATGACGCCTTTAAAGGTCGTTTTGGTGGGCTTAATCCTCGAGGGATCAATGCCCATTTTCCGCACTGTATCCTGGTAAAGCAGGTTCAGGCTGCTGCCGCCGTCCATAAGGACTCTTGTGAGATGAAATCTGTCAATAATTGGGTCTAGAACCAATGCGGCGAACCCGCCATGACGGATGCTAGTGGGGTGGTCCCGCCGATCAAAAGTGATCGGGCAGGAGGACCATGGGTTGAACTTTGGGGCGACTGGCTCCAGCGCATATACGTCCCGTAATGCACGCTTCCGCTCCCTCTTGGGGATGTGGGTTGCGTATATCATGTTCACCGTCCGCACTTGTGGGGGAAAACCCTTCTGTCCACTGTTGTTCGGCGGCCTGGGCTCTTCCTCGTCGTCGCTACGCAGCCCCTTGTCTCTATTATCGGCATTTAACTTGCCTGCCTGCTTGAACACCCAACAATCCCTGTTGGTGTGATTGGTTGGCCTTTCGGGGGTGCCATGTATCTGGCACAAGCGGTCGAGTATTCGGTCCAAACTGGACGGGCCCTGAGTATTTCTTTCGAACGGCTTTTTCCGCTGACCAAATTTGTAGCCTTGGAATCTGGCATTGACTGTCGTATCCTCGTTGTTGTCGCTGCTAGTGCGGCGTTTTTGCTTGTTCCGGCGCGACCTGCCACTTTTGTCCTTGGTATCCGAATTACCAAGGTTCTTGGTTAAGTTGTTGCTGCGAGCTACCCAATTGTCTTCTCCCGCGCAAAAGCGGGTCATGAGTGTCGTGAGGGCTGCCATAGATTTCGGCTTTTCCTGTCCGAGGTGCCGGGCAAGCCACTCGTCGCGGATATTATGCTTGAAGGCCGCTAGGGCCTCTGCGTCCGGACAGTCGACTATTTGGTTTTTCTCTGTTAGGAATCGTGTCCAGAATTGCCTGGCCGATTCCTCTGGCTGCTGAATTATGTGGCTTAGGTCATCAGCGTCTGGTGGTCGCACATAGGTACCCTGGAAATTGTCTAGGAATGCGGCTTCCAGGTCCTCCCAAGAACCGATCGAATCCGCTGGCAAGCTGTTAAGCCAATGCCGGGCTGGTCCCTTAAGTTTGAGTGGGAGGTATTTGATGGCGTGTAGATCATCGCCGCGGCCCATGTGGATATGAAGGAGATAATCCTCGATCCATACCGCAGGATCTGTTGTGCCATCATATGATTCGATGTTCACGGGTTTGAATCCCTCAGGGATTTTATGATCCATTACTTCATCTGTGAAGCATAGTGGGTGTGCGGCGCCTCTGTATTGGGCTATATCACGACGCAGCTCGAATGAGCTTTGTCTACAGGGTTCGGCCCGACTGGATTTATTATGTCCGGAGTGACGATCCCCGTCACGTGCCGTAGGGCGCCCACGCGATCCGTAGATCAATCTTGTTTGTCTTGCCTTGTTCTCCAGTATCTCTTGCAGGTCTGGCGCGTTTTCCGGTGCCTTAGCATGTTTTGGGCGGCGTCGGGGCACGGCTTGAGTGGAGGGCCGAGAGGCCTCTTTGTCACGGCCACGAGGTGGCCGGTCGGCCATGTCATGCGCTGGTGATGTAGGTGCTTCCTCCTCTAATTGGGGTAGCAGCCTGCGCTTTGGGTAACTCTTGGAGGGGCGTTTGAGTTCATACTCTTCGGCCGCAAGGACTTCAGTCCATCTCCAGCTAGCAAATCTTGATCAGCTCTAAGCTGTTGCTGATTTTTCTTGAGGCTGCTTGCCGTGGCTATAAGCCTGCGTTTAAAACACTCTTGTTCGGCAGGATCCTGTGGCACGATGAATTCGTCGTCGTCGAGGCTTGCCTCGTCTTGGGAGGGAGGCATATAATTATCATCCTCAACCTCTCTGTCTGCCGCTCTCTCATGAGGGCTGGCTTCTCCATCCTCTTGCTGGAGGGGGTGTTCTTCAGCGCTATCCGGAGTATTATTATCTCCCGTGCCGGAATCACCGTTTTTGCTTTGGCGGGATTTAGAGCGGCGCCGTTGACGCCGACGCTTGGGCTGTTTCTCAGATGTGTCATCCCCCGCTGTTCCATCGCCATCTCCATCTTTTGGAGCGTCCACCATATATATGTCGTATGACGAGGTGGCCTTCCAGCGCCCTGCAGGTGCTGGTTCTTGGTCGTCTCCTACATCGTCGTCCATACCGTTGATGTCTTCGGAGTCGAAGTCAAGCATGTCGGTTAAGTCGTCGACAGTGGCTACGAAGTGGGTGGTGGGTGGGCTTTGAATTCCTTGATCGTCCGTATCCCAACCTCGCTGACCATAGTCCGACCAAGGCTCTCCTGATAAAGAGAGAGACTTTAGCGATTTCAGAATGTCGCCAAAGGGCGAGTGCTGAAAGATGTCCGTGGCGGTGAACTCCATGATCGGCGCCCAATCGGATTCGATCGGCAGGCGCGCGGAGGGCTCGGAGTCCGGAGAGGAATCCGGCCCCTCGGAGTCACAGGCCTTGTGGAGTGCCGGGCTGGTGTTCGGCTCGATCGCCTTTGAGATCGCAGCCCCCGAGGCGGCGTCCAACCGCTCGTCCTCGATTGGCGCAGTAGGCTCCGAATTAAGGGTCGGAACCAAAGCGTGGGCGGCCTCCAGGGCACTGTTCGGCGGCAGAGCTAGATCATGCCCATCGAGACAGTGCGGCGCGCTCGGCTGTGGCTCGAATCCGTCGAAGATCAAGTCCCCGCGGATATCAGCCGTGTAGTTTAAACTTCCGAATCTGACCTGATGGCCAGGGGCGTAGCTTTTGATCTGCTCCAGGTGGCCAAGCGAATTGGCCCGCAGTGCGAAGCCGCCGAAGACGAAGTCTGTCCGGGGAGAAAAGTCTCACCCTGGACCGCATCGTTGTTGATGATCAAAGGAGCCATCGGGCCTAAGAGTGACGACACAGAGGAACTCTCAATGAAAGCACCAATGTTGGTGTCAAAACCGGCGGATCTCGGGTAGGGAGTCCCGAACTATGCGTCTAGGCGGATGGTAACAGGAGACGAGGGAGACAATGTTTTACCCAGGTTCGGGCCCACTCGATGGAGGTAAAACCCTACGTCCTGCTTGATTAATATTGATGATACGGGTAGTACAAGAGTAGATCTACCACGAGATCAAGGAGGCTAAACCCTAGAAGCTAGCCTATGGTATGATTGTTGTTTGTTGGATTCTGTCCTACGGACTAAAACCCTCCGGTCTATATAGACACGGGAGAGGGTTAGGGTTACACAAAGTCGGTTACAATGGTAGGAGATCTGAATATCCGTATCGCCAAGCTTGCCTTTCACGCCAAGGAAAGTTCCTTCCGGACACGAGACGAAGTCTTCAATCTTGTATATTCATAGTCCAGGAGTCCGGCTGAAGGTACAGTCCCGCTACCCGAACACCCCCTAATCCAGGACTCCCTCACCCCCGATTCAATCGTACACTAATAATGCATGCAAATGTGTACGATCAAGATCAAGGACTCACGGGAAGATATCACAACACAACTCTACAAATAAAATAAGTCATACAAGCATCATAATACAAGCCAGGGGCCTCGAGGGCTCGAATACAAGTGCTCGATCATAGACGAGTCAGCGGTAGCAACAATATCTGAGTACAGACATAAGTTAAACAAGTCGGCCATAAGATGGCTAACACAAACGGGGATACAGATCGAACGAGGCGCATGCCTCCTACCTGGGATCCTCCTAACTACTCCTGGTCGTCATCAGCAGGCTGCACGTAGTAGTAGGCACCTCTAGTGTAGTAGGAGCCGTCGTCGACGGTGGCGTCTGGATCCTGGGCTCCATCGTCTGGTTGCAGCAATCGGGTAGAGAGATGGGGAAAAGGGGTAACAAGGCAACCGTGAGTACTCATCCAAAGTACTCGCAAGCAAGGAACTACACTACATATGCATGGATATATGTGTAAGGGGCCATATCAGTGGACTGAACTGCAGAATGCCAGAATAAGAGGGGGATATCTATTCCTGTCGAAGACTACGCTTCTGGAAGCCTCTGTCTTGCAGCATATAGAAGAGAGTAGATTGAAGTCCTCCAAGTAGCATCGCATAACATAATCCTACCCGGCGATCCCCTCCTCGATGCCCTTTTAGAGAGCGATCACCGGGTTGTATCTGGCACTTGGAAGGGTGTGTTTTATTAAGTATCCGGTTCTAGTTGTCATAAGGTCAAGGTACAACTCCAAGTCGTCCTGTTACCGAAGATCACGGCTATTCGAATAGATTAACTTCCCTGCAGGGGTGAACCACATAACCCAACACGCTTGATCCCATTTGGCCAGACACACTTTCCTGGGTCATGCCCGACCTCGGAAGATCAACACGTCGCAACCCCACCTAGGCACAACAGAGAGGTCAGCACGCCGGGCTAAACCTAAGCGCGCAGGGGTCTGGGCCCATCGTCCTGAGCACACCTGCATGTTGCGTGGGCGGCCGGAAGCAGAACTAGCCCGCTTAATACAAGAGCAGGCTTACGATCCAATCCGGCGCGCGCCGCTCAGTCGCTGACGTCACACGAAGGCTTCGGCTGATACCACGACGTCGAGTGCCCATAACTGTTCCCGCGTAATTGGTTAGTGTGTATAGGCCAGTAGCCAGACTCAGATCAAATACCAAGATCTCATTAAGCGTGTTAAGTATTCGCGAATGCCGAACAGGGCCAGGCCCACTTCTCTCCTAGGTGGTCATAACCTGCCCTGTCGCTCCGCCTCAAAGATCCACTTGTGGGTACTCCTATGAGCCGACCCGTCTTTGGTCACCACATGTATCATGTATAAAGTAAGTACATACCCGTGATCAACTCCCGAGTGATCACGGCCCGATAGTATAGCACAGCAGACGGACAAGAATGTAGGGCCACTGATGGAAAACTAGCATCCTATACTAAGCAGGTAGGATTGCAGGTAAAGGTAATAACAGTAGTAACAAGGACAGGCTATGCATCAGGATAGGAATAACGGAAAGCAGTAACATGCTACACTACTCTAATGCAAGAAGTATAGAGCAGAGTAGGCGATATCTGGTGATTAAGGGGGGCTTGCCTGGTTGCTCTGGCAAGAGAGAGGGGTCGTCAACACCTTAGTCGAACTGGGGGCCGCCGACAGTCTCGGGGTCTACCGGAAAGAGGTAAAGAGGGGGAACACAATAAATAACAGAGCAATCAAAGCATCACAAAGAGTAACATGGCACTACTCGGTGCTAGAGGTGACCTACCGCAGTACTAGGTGCTACTGGCGAAGGGGGGAAACATCTGGGAGAGTATTCCCGGTGTTTGGCATTTTTGGACAGTCTAACCGGAGGGGGAAAGTTGCGTGTTCGCTATGCTAGGGATGTGTAGCGGACGAACGGGCTGCGTATCCGGATTCGTCTCGTCGTTCTGAGCAACTTTCATGTACAAAGTATTTTCATCCGAGCTACGGATTATTTTCTATTAATTTTCAAAGCTTTATTCATTTTCTGAATTTAACTTAATTCAGAAATAAATGTGAAATACTATGTGCACCTAGCTCTGGGTACACAGAAGCGTACTAGAGGGGCTGACCTGTGGGCCAAGGGGGATCCAGTTGACCGGTCAAAGTTTGACTGGTTAACAGGGGTAGGGCCCCTTGTCATTTCTGCCTAGATAACTAACAAGATTTGTTGAGACTAACTAAGCAGTTAACAGGATTAATTAGGTTAATTAATTGATTAGACTGATTAAGCTTAATTAGTTTAATTAAACCAATTTAATTAACTTAATTAATTTGCTAATTAATTAATTATTATTTTTCAATTCATTTTTCGTTTTACTGGGACTGGACCCACGTGTCACTGTCCCAGGCCACAAACGGGTTAATGGGTGCGGGCGTGGGTACTCGACCCGGGCATAGGGAGATGTGCGGCGCGGCGGCACGCAGGGCAGAAGCGGCGGGGCGAGGCCAGCACGGGCTGGCCGGAGCAGCGAGCGGCAGCGGGCGCGACCCCACGTGGGCGGGCGCACGTGGGTGCGCGGCAGCACGGGGCGCACGAGGCGCTCACCGCGGGCGTGCGGGGTGGATCCGGTGACGGGAGCGAAGAGCGTGCAGGGGAGGAGAGAGCAGGGCGGAGCACAGCTGGCGGTGGCAGCAACGACGGGGGTAGGCGGCGCGATGCACGACATGCAGCAGCGGGCGCGGGGCGGCGGTGGAGTGCACGGGACAGGGGCGACGGGCGTGCGCGCTATGCGAACCGGGCGCGACATGGGTCTGCGCGAGCGCGCGAGAGGCCAGGCTGGACGCGGCCGGAGCGTGGCCACGACGGACAGCGGGCGGGGACGGTGCTAGCGATGGGGACATGGGAGAATAAAAAGGGGTAGGCGGAATGAGTCGAGGTCCTCACCCCCGTTGCAGGGGTTCGCCGACGAGGCTTGACGGAGTCCGACGAGGAGGAGGACGGGGACGAGCGACGGGGACGGGGAGTGCTGGCGACGAAGTGGGGTCGACGACGAGGCGAGGTCGCGGCTTTAGGCGAGCGTTGCGTGAGGGAGAGGAGAGGCGTGGAGGAGGCCGGGGGTGGCGGTGCTCGGCGCCGGCGGCGGCCTCTGGGGGAGCGGCGGCTCGAGTGCGAGATCGGGCCACTCCCTGATCCAATCCAGCGAGAGAGGGGGGAAAACGAGAGAGAGAGAGTGGGGGTCGTGGGTGCGTGGGGTGAGTTAGGTCACGGGGGGTGAGGGGATATGGGGAGTGGGGGTGGCCGGCTGGCTGGTTGGGCCAGGTGGCCTGCTAGGCCGTGGCCCGTGGGGTGTTTTCCTGTTTCTTTTATTTCTATTTTCTTTGTTTTGTTATGTTTTTATTTATTACTTTCCTTTACTGCTTTAATTTGTTTTAAAGTATTTAGACATTTTGTAAAAGCATGGTTTCTTCACCATAAATACCTAGGCATTAATTGGCACACTCCGAACATTTTTGTTTTAATGTTTGAAAAAGTTTGTTGTTTGACAAAAATTCAAATTTGATTTTGAATATTTTTGATCCAACGTGAGATTAGACAGTGACAGAGGTGACATGGCATCATTAGCAGAGGTTTTACTGTAGCTTAATTATCCGGGCGTCACAGCCCCAGAGTGGAAGGATTGCTCTCCACTCGGTAGGATTTTAAATACTTCGGCGAGTACTTGGACTGCAGCTAAGCCTCCGAGTGGGAGGATTGCTCTCCACTCGGTAGGATTTTAAATACTTAGGCGAGTGCTTGGACTGCAGCTAAGCCCCCGAGTGGGAGGATTGCTCTCCACTCGGTAGGATTTTAAATACTTAGGTGAGTGCTTGGACTGCAGCTAAGTCCCCGAGTGGGAGGATTGCTCTCCACTTGGTAGGATTTTAAATACTTAGGCGAGTACTTGGACTGCAGCTAAGCCTCCGATTGGGAGGATTGCTCTCCACTCGGTAGGATTTTAAATACTTAGGCGAGTACTTGGACTGCAGCTAAGCCCCCGAGTGGGAGGCTGGCTCACCACTCGGTAGGATTTTCAAAACTTAGGCGAGTACTTGGACTGCAGCGAAGCCCACGAGTGGGAGGCTGGCTCACCACTCGGTAGGATTTTCAAAACTTAGGCGAGTACTTGGACTGCAGCGAAGCCCCCGAGTGGGAGGCTGGCTCACCACTCGGTAGGATTTTCAAAACTTAGGCGAGTACTTGGACTGCAGCTAAGCCCCCGAGTGGGAGGCTGGCTCACCACTCGGTAGGATTTTAAATACTTAGGCGAGTACTTGGACTGCAGCTAAGCCCCCGAGTGAGAGGATTGCTCTCCACTCGTTAGGATTTTAAATACTTAGGCGAGTACTTGGACTGCAGCTAAGCCTCCAAGTGGGAGGCTGGCTCACCACTCGGTAGGATTTTCAATACTTAGGCGAGTACTTGGACTGCAGCTAAGCCCCCGAGTGGGAGGATTGCTCTGCACTCGGTAGGATTTTAAATACTTAGGCGAGTACTTGGACTGCAGCTAAGCCCCCGAGTGGGAGGCTGGCTCACCACTCGGTAGGATTTTTAATACTTAGGCGAAACAGGTTCGCAACTAAGCCCCCGAGTGGGAGGCTGGCTCACCATTCGGTATGATTTTTTTACAAACTTAGGCGAAACGGATTCGCAGCTAAGCCACCCACTGGGGGATTTCTCATGCGAACAAAAGCAACAACAATCACTAGGAAAATTATGACACTCTTGTCTTTGATAAATAAACTACAGAGGTATCTCTTATTACATCTCATCCGAGTGAGTACTTAAGTGTAAAAGGGGCGGAGTAGCTCCGCGTTCCAAGCTCGTGGCTCGTCAATCTGGCGATCGACATTGTAAAGGTGGTACGCTCCATTATGGAGGACTCTGGTGACGATGAAGGGACATCCCCAAGTAGGAGCAAGCTTGTGTGGTTTCTGTTGATCCACTCGGAGGACCAAGTCTCCTTCTTGGAAGGCTTGGATCTTCACATTTCTGGCATGAAATCGACGCAAGTCTTGCTGGTAGATGGTCGATCGGATCATGGCCATTTCTCTTTCTTCTTCCAGGAGGTCGACTGCGTCCTGCCGGGCTTGTTCTGCTTCATCTTCAGAGTAGAGCTCGACTCGGGGTGCATTGTGAAGCAGGTCACTTGGCAAAACCGCCTCAGCTCCGTAGACCAGAAATAATGGGGTTCTTCCAGTCGACCGATTCGGGGTAGTCCTCAATCCCCAAAGAACTGATGGAAGCTCGTCGACCCATGCGCCTGCTGCGTGCTTGAGATCGCGCATCAGTCAGGGTTTCAGTCCTTTGAGAATCAGACCATTTGGCCTTTTTGCTTGTCCATTCGACTGGGGGTGAGCGACTGAAGCGTAGTCGACTCGTGTGCCTTGAGAGGCGCAAAAGCTCTGAACTTGTCGGAATCAAAGCTTGACCCATTGTCAGTAATGATGCTATGTGGAACTCCATATCTGAATATCAATTCTCTGATGAAACTGATAGCAGTGCAGGCATCGAGATTCTTGATAGGCTTAGCTTCAATCCATTTGGTATCGACTGCCACTAGCACATGAGTGAATCCGCTCCTGCCCGTTCTCAGAGGTCCAACCATATCCAATCCCCAAACAGCGAAGGGCCAGACAAGTGGAATGGTCTTCAGGGCTGACGCGGGTTTGTGGGACATGTTGGAGTAGAACTGACATCCTTCGCATTTGTCGACTATCTCTTTGCCATTTCATTTGCTCTTGGCCAGTAAAATCCCGCTCGGTATGCTTTAGCCACAATGGTCCGGGAGGACGCATGATGAACACAGGTCCCCGAGTGGATATCATCAAGGATTATTTGACCTTCTTCTGGTGTTATACACTTCTAGCCGACTCCAGCCGCGCTTTCTCTATACAACTGTCCCTTTATGACTGTAAAGGCCTTGGATCGACGGACGATCTTTCGGGCCTCTTCTTCGTCCTCTGGGAGTTCTTTCCTTAGGATGTACCCGATGTATGGCACCGTCCAGTCTGGAGTGATGACCAAGACTTCCATGATCAGGTCGACCACTGCTGGAACTTCAACTTCAGTCGGATCCATGTCACTTTTTGGCTGCGGGGCTTCTTCAGTGTAAGGATCCTCTTGAACTGATGGTGTGTGGATGTGTTCCAAAAACACATTGCTGGGAATGGCTTCTCTTTTGGAACCTATTTTCGCCAAATCATCGGCTGCTTGATTTTTCAGTCGGGGTATGTGATGAAGTTCTAACCCCTCGAATTTCTTCTCTAACTTTCTCAAAGCATTGCAATAACCAGTCATGGCTGGACTTCTGACGTCCCACTCCTTCATCACCTGATTAACCACCAAATCTGAGTCGCCATAGACCATGAGGCGACGGACGCCGAGTGAAATGGCCATGCGCAACCCATACAAAAGTGCTTCATATTCTGCTTCGTTATTGGAGGAATCAAAGTGAATCTGGAGAACATATTTGAGCTTAGCTCCTCGGGGGGACACCAATACAAACCCAGCGCCGGAACCATTCAACATCTTAGACCCATCGAAGAACATGGTCCAGTGCTCCGAGTGAACTTGAGTCGGTAATTGCTGTTCAGTCCACTCGGCGACGAAATCTGCTATTGCTTGGGACTTGATAGCCTTCTTTGCCTCGAACTTGATATCTAGGGGAAGGAGTTCAATCTCCCATTTGGCCACTCGACCAGTTGCATCTCTGTTGTGCACAATCTCTGACAATGGAGCGTCGCTGATGACTGTAATGGAATGGCCAGAGAAGTAATGTGCAACCTTCTTTGTGGTCATATAAATCCCATATACAAGCTTCTGGTAATGAGGATATCTTTGCTTTGATGGAGTCAAAACTTCAGAAACATAATATACTGGGCGTTGAACTTTAAAGGCTTTTCCTTCTTCCTCCTACTCAACTGTAAGTACTGTACTGACGACTTGTCCCGTGGCTGCAATGTAAAGCAGTAAAGGTTCTTTGCTGATTGGGGCAGCAAGCATCGGCTGGGTGAAGAGCAGAGATTTGAGCTCTGTAAACGCTGCATCAGCTTCCGGAGTCCACTCGAACTTGTCTGACTTCTTCATCAGTCGGTAAAGAGGCAATGCCTTTTCACCGAGATGAGAGATGAATCGACTTAAAGCGGCCAAGCAACCAGTAAGCTTCTGGACGTCGTGCACACGCACAGGACGTTTCATCCGGAGTATAGTACCAAATTTTTCTGGATTGGCGTCGATTCCCTGTTCGGAAACGAGAAAACCGAGTAACTTGCCGCCAGGGACTCCGAATGTGCACTTTGATGGATTAAGCTTGATGTCATACCTTCTGAGGTTGGCAAAGGTTTCAGCATGGTCAGTCAGTAGGTCGGAACCCTTCCGTGACTTGACCACAATATCATCCATGTAAGCTTCCACATTCCGACTGATTTGAGTGAGCAAACACTTCTGAATCATCCTCATGAACGTGGCTCCGGCATTCTTGAGGCCGAATGGCATGGTAACATAACAGAAGCACCCGAATGGAGTGATGAAAGCTGTTTTTATCTCGTCGGGCCCATACAGATGGATCTGATGGTACCCGGAATAAGCGTCTAAAAAAGACAGTCGCTCACATCCCACAGTCGAGTCGACTATCTGATCGATGCGGGGGAGAGGAAAATGATCTTTCGGGCAGGCCCGATTGATATGTTTAAAGTCAATGCACATGCGAAGTGACTTGTCCTTCTTGGGGACCATGACAACGTTGGCGAGCCACTCGGAGTGGTAAATCTCTCGGATGAACTCCGTTGCTAAGAGCCGAGCCACCTCTTCACCAATAGCCTTTCTCTTCTGGACGGCGGACCGTCGGAGATGTTCTTTGACAGGTTTCACTTTAGGGTCGACTCGTAGGCGGTGCTCAGCCAGCCCCCTGGGAACACCCGGCATGTCAGAAGGCTTCCATGCGAAGATGTCCCAGTTCTCACGGAGGAACTGGATGATCGCTTCTTCCTATTTGGAGTCGAGTGTTGTTGAGATATGAGTCGGAGCAGCATTGGGATCGGTCGGGTGAATGTGAACCGGCTTCGTTTCGCCAGACGACTGGAAAGCTGATTCCGTAGCGGGCTTCTTGGCTCGCAACAAGTCACTCAGGTCAGCAGTCTTCTGGTACTCCTGCAGCTCTACCACTGCCATCTGGGCATCAGCGATCTTTGAGCCTTTCTGAAAACATTCTTCTGCCTTCTTCCGATTGCCTGTAACAGTGATCACTCCTTTAGGACCAGGCATCTTCAATTTGAGATACACATAACATGGTCGAGCCATGAAGCGTGCATAAGTTGGCCTGCCCAAAATAGCGTGATAAGCACTCTGGAAGTCCACAACCTCGAACGTCAACTTTTCTTTGCGGTAATTCTTGGAATCACTGAAAACCACATCGAGAGCATTTTGGCCGAGTGTCTCAGCCTTCTTCCTAGGAATGACTCCATGGAAACTCATGTTGCTGGCACTGAGCCTGGACATCGGAATGATCATCCCTTTTAACGTCTCTGCATATAGTATGTTCAAACTCCATCAAGACTTTGGTCAGTCGAGTGCCTTCGACAACTGGGTCGACCACCAAAGCTTGCCTCCCAGGGGTGGCAATGTGCGTTGGGTGATCGGACTGGTCGAATGTGATGGCAGCCTGAGACCACTTCAGATAACTGGGTGTCGCCGGAGCAACCATATTCACCTCACGGTTGATAACTTCCAGTCGACTTTTGCTTTCCACATCAGCAAAAATCATCAGGGTGGAATTGACCTGGGGGTATGCATCATCACTGTCTTCCTTGTCCTCAACTTTGTCCGACTCCTTTTCCTTATCTTTGGGCTGTTTGCCCTGGAACTGCTGGATCAAGAGCCGGCACTGTCGAGTGGTATGTTTCGGGTAAATGAGTTTACCCTCTTCATCTTTCTTTATGTGGATGTGACATGGCAAATCCAACACATCATTTCCGTCTTGGTCTTTAACTTTCTTGGGGTTCCAAGGCCCTTTGGGTTTCCCCTTAAACTTTCCTTGAGTTACAACCAAGGTTTCCCCAGGAGCAGCTGGCTCGGCTTTTCGCTTCTGCTTCTGATTGGAATTTCCTCCTCCGGTTTCTTGGGCGACTGACTTGAGCTTGCCACTCCGGAGTCGATCCTCATCTTCTCCATTAGCGTACTTGGTGGCAATCTCCATCATCCGATTCAGAGATACGTCTCCGGTTTGACCGAATTTCAGATTCAGTTCTCTATTCTTGACACCTTCCTTGAAGGCACAGACTGCTTGGTGGTCAGGAACATTTTCTACGGTGTGGTGCAACGTGATCCACCTCTGGATGTAATCCCTCAAAGTTTCATTCGACTTCTGCACACAAGACCGCAGTTCGGTCAGCCCTGCCAGTCGCTTGCATGTTCCTTCAAATGTCATGACAAACACGCGGGCGAGATCTTCCCAAGTGTAAATGCTGCTAGGTGCTAACTGATTCAGCGATGCTTTGGCCGAGCCCCCCAACATGAGAGGCAGGTGCTTCATGGCCACTTCATCATTGCCACCGCCAATTTGGACAGCCACTCGGTAGTCCTCAAGCCAAGTATCAGGCTTGGACTCACCAGTGAACTTACTAACTCCAGTCGCCAACCTAAAGTTGGGAGGAATCGCTGTGGCCCTGATGGCTCTACTAAAGCACTCTGGCCCTGAAACATGCATTCTGCTGCTGGTAGGTGCATCTCTGTCGTGACCTTCTCGGTGAGCTCTGTTTCTGTCGACCAAACCTTGAACGAGAATGGATCTCGCATCAAAGCCTGGTTCCCTGGGGTCGACTGGAATCCTCCGCCCAACACTATGAGGGCGCCTGTCATCATGTTGTCGAGGCACGTACGATCCGCTCCTCGGGGGAGGGGTGGGCACTCGACGTCGATCGTCACTATCGAATCGGTGACCATACTACTCACGGTTCCTGTACTGATCCTGCTGGTCTCCACGTCCCTCACGCCTCGGAGGCGATCTTGGGCAGTGAGCCGACTGGACTGTGTCTGCAGCAATGGATCTGCTATGGATTCTGTTCCGCGACTGAGAAACAGCGGAGTTCTGGTCTCCTGCTGCCCGGAGCAACGCTCTGATCTGCAGCAAGCCTCTGCCAGCCTCTAATTGGGAAGGCTGAATTGACTCTGCTATACGGGTTGCAGCTGCTAAATTCTGAATAGGAGTTCGATATACCTGCGGGGGCGGAAAAAGCTGACGGCGACTGGATTCTGGAACCCGTTGTCGTGCATGCTCGTCGAGTGCTCGCTGGAGGTTCTCCAGTCGAGTGCGCTCAGCCAAGTTGGCCAGGCGCGCATCCTCCAAGGCACGAGCCTCGGGGGTTTCTCCAACAATAGGAGTGTGCAGTGCATCCATGTTCCGGCGACGAAGTTCTTCTCTCTGCAGCGACGTGAGAGGCTCGAGGAGATATTCCTCATGGGGATGCGACGGGTCGCCTCCACCTGAGCCTCCGTCGGTGCGGGGAAAACCGGGAGGACTGCGCGGCCCATCGACCATCAGAACCTCCGCCGTCGGATCACTGCTGTCGCACTCGGATGCGGTCTCTACGGAGCCAGTCGAACAGGTCGTAGAGGGATTCGTCGGGCTCGATCGCCGCGGCTTGAGGGGTGGCCGACTGGCGTGCCACCGCGTGTCTCACCCACCGCTGAAGTCTCGACCGACCGGAGCGCTTGCGCCGGTGGGAAACAGGGAGGGAGGACAATGCAGGGGCCAACCGATAATGGGTCGATGGTTGCCGCAAGAGGACGACGCGGACACACGCGCGAAAGTGTGTTGCCCCGTGGACAGGAAGCGCGTCGACATCGAGCGGAGCCTCCTGAAGCCAAGCGGAGTCGTCGGTGATGAACGTGAGCGCGCCGAGAGGATCTCGCGGCCCTCCAACAAAACTCCGCCAGAGACCATGATGGTTTGGATCAGAAAAAATCGCAACTTCTCCAACAAGTCGCTAAGACACCGGCCCCACGGTGGGCACCAACTGTCGTGGTTCTAACTCTGACAGTGATGTAGGGGGGTAGGTATGGAGAGGCAAGATCTTAGCTATGGAGTAGTTGAAAGCACACGATGTTTACGAGTTCAGGCCTTTCTCAGAAGACGTAATAGCCCTATGTCTCGGAACCCGGAGGCGGTCGACTGGATTATGTGTGTATGAATTACAGGGGTGCGAATCCCTTACACTGAGGAGGGGGTGGCTTATATAGAGTTCGCCAGACCCCTCCGGCCCTCAGTTATGCAGGGTTTTAAGTACATTAAGGCTGGGCGTTACTGGTAACGCCTCTAATAAAGTGCTATGATGACCATAAAAGTTATTCAATGACCGACCGTTAGCGTGCAGAGTGGTGTTAGGTCTCTTGGTCGTCGAGTGGTTGGATCTTGGTCGAGTGATTGCTTCATGGTCGAGTGTCTTTGAGTCTGTCGAGTGAACACCTCCAAGTCGATTGAAAGGTGATTTCTTCTAGGGATGTCCTTGGGGAGGATAGTTTGGACAGGTCCATGACCCTACCCTAGGTACATAGCTTCATCAGCTGCCTCATCCACCCTCCTGCCCCACTTCGAGACGCTCGCCGATGTTGTCATCGCCAGAATCAAGTTCTATCACTGCCATCGCCAATGCGTCGATCCCCTCCTTGGAAGCACACTCCAGATCTTCTTCCTCCGAGCCTCTCCGTCGATTGTCGGCCCTCTCAAAGCCCTGCCGACCACTAGCAGCTTGGGCATCGACTCAACATCGTCGGCCAGCCGTGACACCTCCACCGTCCTTCAAGTGTTCGATGGTTTGCCTAGGTGATTTTTCTGTGCCTTTTCACCATGTTTTTCCTTTTGGCAATTGAACTGAACCGAGTCATTTCTAGTGTTGATGAGAGGTTGAGGGAATCGATCTTCGACGACTCTTCGTCGCTAGAGGAGGAAGAGGATGATAACAACTCCATATCACTTCATAGTTGTGCTTTTATCATGCTCTTTACTTCATTCTAACCCTTTCGCGTCTTTGAATTTGAATAATTTGATTTGTAAACTCTGAATTTTTAATATTCATGAATTGTGTGAACCTTAATTTCTAAGCTTGGATTTAATATGTGTGCAAATATGTAGTTGAAATATAATATGTAAACTAAAACTAGAAAGATGGCTGATTTTTTTAAGCGAGTTAAGTTTAGAGCATTGGTTAGGAACCACACATTTCTAGGGAAGCAAATATAGAGAGTTAAAGGGTACTCAACAGTTTACTCCTCTACTATATTATAAGGGATCAGTTAGTGATGCTCTAAGCAAGCCAACTGATATAAATAAAGGTTGAAATTGGTTTGTTGGGGAGATGAGAGCAAGCAGCACAATCGAAATTCAAACCGATAGGAAAGCAGAAGATGCCCTGAGCGTATTAACAAATAGAAAATCCTTGGGAAAAAGAAGAAGAGCATCTCATGCTCATGCTCGTGCTCAACGAGATCAAGGGGAAAGGCAAAACTTTGGACCTGCAGGGCACACGACCGATCGATGAATGGATCACACGTAAGCTAGAGAGAGAAAAGTTTCAACAAGCTCGCGTACTCCTACCAAAAGACGAAGAATCTACCCATTTTCTTAACCACGCCGGTCGGCCTCGCATGTATCATGTTCCTGTCCACTCCACAGCCGCTCCTCTAAAATGTAATTTAGCGTAAGTAGGATCGATCTTATCACCATTTACAGACCATCTTGAGTTATCTTATCACATCGCCAATTAGTTAACTGGACTTACGCACCTTGGGCAGTGCACGCATGATCCTATGGAATGTATTCATAATTATCTTTCCTCCCATTAGTTGTTGACTGATCTTATATGACCCTCCGTTAAGAAGTATAAAAACATTTAGATCACTACTTTAGTAATCTAAACGTTTTTGTATTTTCTTACAAAGGGAGTACATTTTTGTGTGTGTAGTTCTGAACAAAAGTTGCATCTAAAACACGTAGAGTCTGCATGAGCGGCTGAACTTCACTACACTCTTTCTCTCTCTCTCTCTATAAGCTTGGTTAAAGTTTAACTTTGAAAGTAATGTGCTATAACTTGAGGAGAAGAGAGTGCTATGATTGATATTATAAATTAGAGGAAACAGCGATACAGGAGGACGAGGGCAAAAATACATAAAGAGCGGCTGAACTCAATGAATATGAATGTTGGATTTGGTGCTTTATTGTACGTACTTATTAATAGTTTTTTTCATCATATACGTTGTAATGGCGCCCAAATTTGGCAACACTTTTCAAGTACTGAACCGCGCCGAAGCGGCCCCTTCCCCACCTTGCTCCATCTCCTCGCCGCCGCATGAGGCAGCCGCCGGGCAAGCCCGGGGCGCCAAGGATGGTGGCGGCGGGGCCTCAACTGCCCTGCCTCTGCGTGGGGAGTCCCGGATCCGGAGCGGCGGCTCCTTTGGCGAGGCACGGCAAGCTCCGGCGAGTAGCCGTGCGGGCGGTGGATCTGGCGCCCTGGCCACGCGGGCGGTGGGATCCCGGTGGTCGTTGGCCGCTGGCGGCGACTTCTGCGGCGGTCGGTGCGCGCGATCTGCCGCCTCCCCTCCTCCCCTGTTTGGCGTGCGGGCCAGCCTGGTCGGGCCGCGCTTCCCTTGGTCGCCGGTAATGTACAGGAGGCGCTGCTGGTGGTGGAGATCTAGTTCGGGCGAAATCCCTGGCCGGCCATGACCGGCCGCAGCGACGGCGACGCTTGAGGGCGCCGTTCCCCTCCTTGAAGGCGTCGGTATGGACTGATCTCCTCACTTTCCCTTATCCTAGGTCTTCCGGGCGAAAGCCCTAACTTTGTTGGGCGGCGGCGACGCTAACGGCGCCGTTCCCTTATTGAAGGCGCCGCTTTGGTAACCTTGGGGTTGGGTGGCGCTTGTGGGTGGTGGCCGACGGCGGTGGTGCAGACCTATCCTAGCATGGATCTACGTCTGTTGCTTGGAGATGGGCTCGCGTAGATGGAGGTCGTCGTTTGGCGTCGTGGTGGCGTCCATGGCGGAGGACCTACCAAGGCTCGCGTAGGTGGAGGTCGTCATTTGGCGTCGTGGTGGAGTCGATGGCGGAGGACCTGCCAAGGTTGACACCTCAATCTGCTCTGAAGATGGACTAGTGGAAGATGGTGGCGACGACACATGTGAGTGCGTCGGACCGGTTTGTACCCCAGACCCAGTAGATGGCTCGGTCGGGGCTTCCGATTTTAGATGTTAGTCTTAGGTGAGAGGGCTGGATATGTGGCCCAACTTGCACCCCTTCATCATATGGATAAGAGTACCGGCAGATGTTGCCAAGATGACGAATTTAGGCATATTGTTGTACTACTTTGTAAGGTCCTCGAGAATAATCAATAAAATGACCGCATGCATCTTTTAGATGCAGAGGCTGGGGTCATCCTCCTTTTCAAAAAAAAAGATCATACACGTTGTAATTGTTACTGTAGCTAATACTAGATTTGTCATGTAGACAATGGTTAATGCGGAGAGATATTATTGGGAGATAGTTTTGGGCGTTCGAATATAATGCAACCTCCAAAACCCTCACAAAAAAATTGGAGCTAGATTGTGAGAACAGATTTTTGAAGTTAATTTTTGGGGTTCGATTACAAATGCTCTTACACCGATATTATAGGACACACTTTATGATCATATCATGCATAAGCGAATTCATTTTCTCAATATCAGCTGCATCAGAAAATGAGCAGAGTCTTCATAAACATGCTAAGATTTTCGTTTTCAACCCACTACATGATGTGCGAATGTATCGCAACATGCCGAATCATGACCTGCGTCCGTTTCTGCGCAATTCAACCTGAGAGACTCTCATGGAAAGGAATGTACACGGCATCATGCTAGTGGTAGCGTGGATTCGCCAATGGAAGCGTCGATTCCCCTGGACACGAAATTCCTCCCCTTTCCCGCGGCCAAAATTCCTCTCTTCATCGCGAAGTAATAACACCCATCTCCATCTCGAACTACCAAGGAAGAACAAGAAAAAAACAGAAGATGCCATCTCGATCGGTCGATCTCAACTCTAGTGAGTCATGGCAGCGGCGGCGGCGAGCTAGGCCGGTGGCCATAAAGCGAGCGAAAGGAATTTAATCCGTGCGCCACCACCACGAGCTCTCGCAACTTTACTTGGCGCCAAAAGCAGAGAAAAAGCTTTAAAGAGCGCGCCGCGGCATTGCCTCGTCTCCCTTTTCTCTTCTCGTTACTTCTCGCGATGGCTGTGGTGCAGGCGGCGTCGGTGCTCGGGAGCTTCCCGTTCAGGGCGGCCGTGGTCGCGCTCTGCGTGCTGCTCCTTCCGCTCCTCCCGTCGCCACGGGCACCTGCGGCGGGGGAGGGGGACGGCGGCGGGGGCGGGGGCGGGGGCGGGGGCCAGGCGTTCTTGGCCAAGGTGTGGGAGCTGCTGCACCTGCTCTTCGTCGGGATCGCCGTGTCCTACGGGCTCTTCAGCCGGAGGAACGACGGTGGGGGGCGGGTGGAGAAGGACGCCGCCGCCGCGGCGGGGAAGGCGGACGCGAGGTACGTCTCGCGGATGTTCCAGGGCGACCTCGTGTTCGACGATGACGGCGACGACGGCGTGCCCGACAGCCCCGCTGGCGGCGGGGCGCGGTCCTGGAGCGCGCTGCACCACCCCGAGGAGCCTGTGGTCATGGTGGCCGCAGGCGGGGGCGGGCGGAGCCACACCGCGGCCCAGCAGGCGCCACTGTCGCTGCCCGTCCGGGCCCTGAGGCCGCAGGACTCCGGCGCGGCGGGACACGGCAACGGTGAGTCGCGTGCGCAGCCGCGCGCCCACGACACCGTGCTCCCTTCGCCGATCCCGTGGCGGTCACGGTCCGGGAGGTTCGACGCGCCACCGACTCCGAGCAGCCCCTCACCGTCGCCGAAGAGGCTGTCGCCCGCGTCGTCCATGTCCGACGAGACACTGGCCAAGGCCAGCGAGGAGCACGCCACCGTCCCCAAGCGGAGGAGCGCGTATAAGTCTTCCATTTCCTCCCTACCGCCCCCGCCGCCTCCGCCGCCACCGCCGTTCCTCGTCCACAGTTACCACCCTGCGGCTGACCGCCGGACCAGTGCGGCGAAGAGCTTCAAGGAGGAGCTGCAGGATCACAGCACGAGAGGCAGAGGAGACCATGATCATTACTCGCAGCAGAGTTCGCAGAGCTTCAGCAGTTCATCTACTTACACCAACTCCTCGCCGGCGACGCCAAGAAGCTCTTTCGACGGCTCCTCCTCGTCGTCATCGCCGTCAGTCGGTAGGTCAGTGAGAACGATCAGGCCAAGAGAAGGAATCCAACCCAAGATCCAAGAAGTGCCTGACGAAGACGAAGCCGGCAATGCACCGGATAGCTCGCATGGATCAGAAGAGCCATACGGATACAGAGAGTACCAAGCCGTCCCAAGGTTCCAGTACGAGAGGAGGAGCAGCGACCCAATCCTGGGCATAGTGGCGGTCTCCTCGGACGAGACCGAGAGCAGCGACGACGACGAGGACGGCGTTGGCGCCTACTCCACGAGGACGAACTCGCCGAGGGAGTCGCCGCCGACGCCAGAGGTGGACGAGAACGAGGTGGACAAGAAGGCGGAGGAGTTCATCGCAAGGTTCAGAGAGCAGATCAGACTGCAAAGGATCGCGTCCATCAAGAAGTCCGCCGGTCCCCGCGGCCTCAAGCACGGCAAGTAGCTCGCTCAGCTCGATTCGCTCGTCGCCAGTGATCATCCGTCTCCGGCCGGCGATGGTTTTGATAATTAAGCTTTTCGGTGAACTACGTAGTAGCTAATGTTCAGAGATAACATACTACATCGCTATAGTATCAAGAACCACCTGTAAACATTCATATAGGTGATGAATGGGAGTGTATTGTGTTCGTGTCATGAACTCATGATCATGACATGCTGGTGTTTTTTTGGGGGCCATTAAGAGATCGATGATCCATCTCTAGGTTCATAATTAGGCTGAATTGGTTTGCCCCAGTGACTGCTGGAGTGGCACTGTATCTTTCTTCTCGAACTGACCACCTGTAGTATTCTCTATTTGGTCAGTAGTTCAGTTCAGCTCACCTTTACAGCAGCATTCAGGTCAGCTTCAGATAGTGTGGAATCTGATCCTGCCACCGATCATTATCTCGCCGAATGAATTCGGATCCCTCATTTGGATGGGTGGTCCAAAATTATCCAGTTGTGTTCCTGGGAAGTCTGCGATCGACCTGTAATTAATTTTGTTGTTGTTGTTGTTGTAATCGAACTACCTTTGCCACACCGAACGTACCCGATTCACTGATTCGCCACATACACTGCGCACCAGATTCATCGAGATAGAAGAATGACTCATGTTCTACGTCTCGTCTTGCGAAAACAACCGATTTGGATAGATTTTACTTAAGTTTAAGTGAAATCATTTGGATTTTCCATTTTTTTACCTGTGCTGTTAATAACTTAATATGGCAGCTAGTAGAAGTTGAGTAGCTTGGATTTGGTTGTTGGGACTTGGAAGCACGCTAGGGTTAGTGCGATGTTGACGCGTCACTGTCTAAGTATGCATCTGTTTTGGCCTGCATGCTTTGTCATCCTGGCATCATGCTGAAACTGCTCCGTGGATAAGGTTTTATTCTGAACTTTGAAAAAACAATATCTGCAAGCTTTTCTTTAGCAGCATAATCCTGCAGCCGATCAAGTATCATTGCTAAGTCGTTCTACTGTTATCATTTAAAAGCATCAGGGCGAAACATCTCGCAGTAGCTAGAGCTTAAAGAATGTGGTACCCGTGGTATTCTATTCCGGGGATTTGAATGAGCTCATGTGCTGACAGGGCTCTCAACAATTTGCAGGCAGAAAGTTGTGGCTGAGTGTCAGCATCATGTGCTTGCCATTTCCAAGTTAAAGTGCCATGATTTAAGCGATGAAATAATTTATTAACAGCCAATACACAGAAATCGGATTTGCAGGCAAGTACTTTAGGCATCTTCGATTGCATATAATTCCAAAAACCTGTCAGCACTACTCTCTCTATTCATCAATCATGGCGGAATTCAAGCATTCGGAGTACAATTTTGGGGATCAGAGGAGGGGATCGAAGTTCCTGAGCTACACGCGCTTGCCGTGCCCCGGCTTCTAGCCGTTCTGCCAGCCTGGCCCTACTCACGCACACACGCCAGTATATGTATCCGTTACAGAGAACTAGACCCACTCAGGCCCAGCAAGCCTAGCGGGCCGCTGAGGCTTGCGACGAGGCCTGGCCGGAACTTGAACTGCTGCTTCCCGTGTCACCGGTTCGCCTGGAGGCACTTGATCGCTGACAACTCCTCCTCCCTTAGAAACGGCTTGTCCCCAAGCCGGCGCGCGAGGAAAGAACTGCTTGAGGGTTTCTTTTGTCCTCCCAGGTGGCCATGTCTTCGGTAGAATCGCTCCGTCGAATCAAGACTTGGACGACTGAGTCATTGCCGCGACGGACCACCCGCTGCTGCAACACCTGTTTAGGGACTTGCAAATGTGCGTCAGGGGGCGGCAACTGAGAACGAACCTGACAGTCCGGCGCCAACACTCGCTTCAGCAGTGACATATGAAACACTGGGTGCACACGACTGGTAACAGGCAAATCCAATTGATAGGCAACTTCTCCCACCCGAGAAATGATCTTGAAGGGGCCATAGTACTTGAAAGCTAGCTTGTGATTGGCCCGAGGAGCGACTGACGACTGAAGGTAAGGCTGTAGTTTCAAAAAGACATACTCACCAACAGCGAAGGTGCGTTCAGTGCGGTGCTTGTCGGCTTGAGCCTTCATGCGTTGTTGACCACGCAACATATGCTGACGGACTGAATCGATGACCACTTGGCGCTGCGTCAACCACGGTTGGAGATCTTCAGACTGAACTGCGTCATCAGTCCTCAGTCCAAAGTGGGCGGGGGGTGTCCATAAATGATTTCAAACGGGGTAGAGCCAGTAGCGGAGTGCCAATTGGTGTTATACCAAAATTCACACAACAGTATCCACTGAGCCCAACGAGCTGGATGAGCACTAACAAAGCAGCGAAGGAAACACTCAACCTGCTGATTCACACGCTCTGTTTGGCCGTCAGATTGAGGATGGCGAGCAGAGCTCATTCGCAGCAAGATTCCAGACTTGGTAAAGAGTTCCTTCCTAAAGAGATTGGTAAAGATACGGTCACGATCGGACACAATAGACAGAGGCATCCCATGCAGCTTATAAACTGAATTCAAGAAGGCCTCGGCAACAGTTTGGGCAGTGAAGGGATGGTGCAACGGAACAAAGTGGCCATATTTTGACAACTTGTCAATGATCACCATAAGATAGTTATATCTTCCAGAAGTGGGCAATCCTTCTACGAAGTCCATGATGACCATTTCCCATGGCATTTTGGGGACGGACAGTGGCTGGAGAAGCCCAGGGTAGGAAGTACGTTCAGGCTTAGCTTGTTGAAAAATCAGGCACTGGCGCACAAACTATTTAATAAACCCTCGCATACCTGCGCAACGGAAAAGCTGGCGAACTCTTTTGTACGTGATAGGGAAACCAGAATGGCCGCCTACCGGGCTATCATGGAAAGCACTGACGACCTTCTAATGCAAGGAAGGTGCATTGCCAATCCAAATGCTTTTATCCACACGAAGCAATCCTGCTTTTAAGGAGAACTTCTTGTCAGCTTCAGAATCAGCAACTAGGCGTTGCAGTAATCAAACACAGAAAGGATCATCCGAGTAACTGTCCAATATTTATGTGAGTCAAACTGGCTGAACCGACGACACAACCAAAACTTCAGGAAGAGTTTCAGAAGCAGAGTGTGGCCTGCGCGACAACGAGTCAGCTGCACCATTTTCGGTGCCTTTCTTGTAGCAAATAGTGTAACTGAGCCCCAAAAGTTTGGTAAGTTCTTTTCGCTGCCACACCGTATGCAATCTTTGTTCAGATAGGCTAGACAGGCTGCGTTGATCTGTTCTGATAACGAATTCAGACAACTGTAAGTATTGACGCCAGTGGTCTACAGCAAGCAGTATAGCCAAGTATTCTTTTTCATACACAGATAGGGTCTGGTTTCTGGGGCCCAAGGCCTTGCTAACATATGCCAGTGGATGCCCATCTTGCATGAGGACTGCTCCAATTCCCACATCACATGCATCTGTTTCAATCACAAACTGCTTTGAGAAGTCTGGGAGGGCCAGAACAGGTGCTGAAACAAGAGCTTGTTTGAGGGCCTCAAAGGACTGTTGCTCAATGTCTGTCCAGTGGAAAAACACCCCTTTCTTGAGAAGATTTGTGAGGGGCCTGCTGATCACTCCAAAAAGCCTGATGAACTTCCTATAATATCCAGCCAGACCAAGAAATCCTCTGACTTCCTTGACAGTAACAGGAACAGGCCAGTTCTGAATAGTTTCAATTTTAGTTGGGTCTGTAGCAACTCCCTGCCCACTGATAACATGCCCCAAATATTCAACCTGGTGCTGAGCAAAGGTGCACTTAAATAGCTTAACTTGCCACTGCTGTTTTTGAAGGAGCTGCAACACCTCTTCCAAATGTTGCAAGTGCTGAGAATATGTGATACTGAAGACCAATATATCATCAAAGAAAACAAGAACAAATTTCTTTCCCTTATGGCGTCTCATGACTGGTTTCAGATCACTATTCATAGCAAACTGAAATGTGTTGGGGCCACCAGTGAGACCAAAGGACATGACTAGGAATTCATAGTGGCCCATATGTGTCTGGAATGCAGTTTTGTATTCTTCCCCAGGTGCCATTCTGATTTGGTGAAATCCAGCCCTAAGGTCCAACTTAGAGAACCAATGAGATCCAGCCAGTTCATCCAGTAACTCATCTATAACTGGTATAGGGTACTTGCTCTTAACAGTAATATTATTTAAATGTCTATAGTCAACCACTGGTCTCCAGGTTGCATCCTTCTTTTCTACTATGATCATAGGGGAGGAGAATGGGCTGTTACTATGTCTGATAATGCCACTATCCAGCATCTCTTGCACCTGTCTTTCCATCTCATTTTTCAAAGCAGGGGCAATTCTGTAAGGTCGAAGGGATACTGGAGTAGCACCTGGAACCAGGGGAATAGTGTGGTCATACTGCCTTCTAGGAGGCAGGCCAGAGGGAGCTTCAAACACAGAAGCATATTTATCCAACAGCAGTTGCACTTCAGGTGGTATTTCAGACAAAACAGTATCTGTTGCAGAAGTGAGAGCATAGAGACTGAACAGTGTGCAAACATGCTGAGTGGCATTTTCTCCAAGCAAGGTTATGAGAGCACCATCATGCTAAAAAGCAAGCCAATGAGCAGACCAGTCCACCTGCATAGGGCTATGTGTAGCTAGCCAATCAATGCCCAAAATTCCATCATAGGAGCCCAAGGGAAAAATCCTAAAATTACTGACAAACTTATGACCACCACAAGTCCACCTGCCTTGCAATAGTTGTTTGGAACAAGGAACTAACTTGCCATTGGCAATTCTGACCATGGAAATAGGCCTGTCTGACACCCCTGACATCAACTCAACTATTGCACAGTTCAAAAATGTATGAGAGCTACCAGAATCAACCAGAAACGTTAAGGTATGGCCTTGCAACTGAATTTTCATCTTCATTGTCATAGCAGGAGTTGCAGAAGTATCACCCAGAGCTGCAGCAGAGAGTGACATAGCATTGGCTTCAGAAACTGTATCTGTTTTAGTGTAGCCTGCAAACTCCTATGGAAGATGCTGCACATAATCCAGCATTTTCTGCACAACATGCAGTTGGACTTCTTGTTTACAAACGTGATCCTTACCCCAGCGCTCTCCAAATAGAAAGCATAACCCCTTAGCTCTCCTATAAGCACGCAGAGCACTCCACTTATCGTGAGGAGCAGGTTTTCTGAAAATCTCTGTTTCTTTCTTATCATCAACCACACGAACAACAACTGTATTGGACGACGAGGATTGTGGAGGGGGTGGCAATGGCAACGCAAAAGCTCTATGGCTGGTGCCAGCCATGGATGAACCAACCGAGCTTGTTCCCAACTCCTCATGTAAGATAGCCAACTGATAAGTTGTGTCCAAGTCTGCTGGTTGCTGAATGCCAACAGCCAATCTAACAGCAGGTTTCAGTCCTTCCATGAAACGAGTAACATAATGCATAGTGTTGGGAAAACTCTCATAGGCAGACAACTGATCAAACAGCTCAAAGAACCGTTCAACATAATCCTCCACAATTCCAGTCTGAGAAAGGTGAAAAAAATTCCGCAGGACAGTCTGATGCAAGTTGCGGCCAAACCTGTTTTGGAGCAGTTTGTAGAACTCGTCCCAGGTGGCGTGAGGTGCCCGTCGACGAACCGATTCCAACCACCTAGCAGCAGATGCTTCAAATAGTGAAGTGGCCAGAGAAATCCACTGATTCTGCGGCGTGCCCCAAAACTTGAAATAGTCCTCGCAACGGGCCTGCCAGAGCTTCGGGTTGGATCCGTTGAAACGGGGCATCTCAATCCGAGGACCAACACCATACACATCAGCAGAATTCTTTCTCGAATCCAAGGATGCGAACGGAATGCGCTGCAGCGCTTGCTCGAGATGCGTACCTCTGATCGGAGGCGAAATGTACGCCCGATGAGCAGGGCCCTGATTTTCAGCCTCAAAGCAGAGCGCTTCAGAAGTGGAAGAATTGTGGCCCGGCGCTCGAGAAGGAGTTGCAGGTGCGTTGTGCGGATCCGCAGCTGGTGCAGGTTTTTCGAACTCCTGCCGCAGTTCGTCGATGTCGACTTCGATCGAGACCTTGACCTCGTCGAGGCACCCGGAGAGGAGGTTGAGCTTGGCGTCGAGCTGCACGATGGCCTTCGCGGTTGTGTCATCGCGCTCACGGCTGACCTTGTCGAAGTCGGCGTGCAAGGGGTCATAGATGGCCTTCGTTTCCGGCGGGATGCGCTCCATTGCCGCCACCCGCAGCCGGTCGGCGAGCCGCGTATGCTGGTGGTGAGTCAGAAGGGCCGACGGATTGAAGGGCTCTGATACCAGATTGTCAGCACTACTCTCTCTATTCATCAATCATGGCGAAATTCAAGCATTCGGAGTACAATTTTGGGGATCATAGGAGGTGATCGAAGTTCCTGAGCTACATGCGCTTGCCGTGCCCCGACTTCTAGCCGTTCTGCCAGCCTGGCCCTACTCACGCACACACGCCAGTATATGTATCCGTTACAGAGAACTAGGCCCACTCAGGCCCAGCAAGCCTGGCGGGACGCTGAGGCTTGCGACGAGGCCTGGCCGGAACTTGAACTACTGCTTCCCGCGTCACCGGTTCGCTTGGAGGCACTTGATCGTTGACAAAACCTAGTCATAGTACCCACCTCATTCATTCCTACACGGTTGAAGTTGCACCAAATTGTGTTTGTTTTTGTTTGATTACACCATATAAGAAACAAAAATCCAAGAGGCTGGAGGCAATAGAGTCTTTCCTAGGGAAAATACTGCAAAAGAATGCTTCGAAATTACCCTATAAGATTCAATGCTAATGAAACAATCCACGTAAAAGAACCCTTGTACCGTTCCCGCAAAAAAACACTTACACGGACAATCGTTAATATTTTGTGTGAAAAACATTTAAATGAGAAAGACCCTTAGCGACTTTGAAATTCAAAGTCGAGAGGATTCAATTAGAGTATATGAGCTTTAGACCAAAATCAATGGTACGTGGCATGTGGCATGTTTGTTACTCGAGTAACGGGTTGATCATGTGGCCGGGACCCATGCGTAAGCAGGCAACCTTTGGTGCAAATACCAATTGCAACCGATCTTTGACGTCCCAATATAGCCGGCACGACCATTTGCTACGGACTGTTGACGTGTTTTTTTTAGGGAAAGCCTTCTGGCAGTTTATTAATCTTCAAATGAGTTTACATCATTTGCCAAAGCATCTAAAATGAAACTAGGCGGATCCACATACCACGAAGTGGTAAGAGGTCCCTCCGCTTGACTAGCTAGCAAATGAGCTACCTTATTACTTTTCCTAGGACAATGAACAAAAGAAATACTGGAGAAATTCCTTGCTAAAAAACTGCACTCCTCATAGATAGCAGCTGCAGCACCAATCGAATTGCCATCCTCCTGCATAGTCTGAATTACTTCCAGGTAGTCTGAATTAACAATGATGTTATTGCATCCTGAGTTGCTTGCTAGGATCAATCCGTCCCGGATAGAGCGAGCTTCAGCTGTAGGTGCATCAGCTACGTAACTGATAGCACAAGCACTCGCCGATAAGAATCTGCCTTGATCGTCGCGGATGACAGCTCCTGTCGCTCCACTTCCCGCATCAACAGAGAACGCCGCATCGACATTCAGCTTTGCAAATCCAACTCCAGGTTGTTCCCAGCCGTGTCTTCGAATCATAGCTGCTGGTTTTGCCGCTCTCGCATAATTCAAGACAACCGCAGCGATACCTTGCGCCGAGCGAGCAGTGGTCTGTACCGGTTCGTCCCGCGCAATACGCCGCCGTTCCCGCCATGTATACCAGCAAGCAGTCGCAACTAGTTCCTTAAACCCCACACCCGAAATGTGATTAGGTCCCAAAATCTGACCTCACAGTATGGTTTCCAGGGCACCCGGGCCTGTATTATCATGTCCGCAGGCTACAGATATGGCGTCACCCACGCCCAAACTGCCCCAGACTTCTGAAACTCGAACACATGAGAAAGTAGCATGCTTGATATCCTCACAATGGACTTTGCAAACAGGGCAGAGGCTACTAGTCTGTATGTGTCGATTAGCAAGAATGCTATTACATGGAGTGGTCCCATGCAATACCCTCCAACAGTGGATCTTTACCTTTGCCGGGACTTGGAGTTTCCACAGCTGCTGCCAGACAGGGTTCACTGTGGTGGTGCTTGGAGGGCTCGTCGTAGCCAATTTCCTCCCGTGTTGGAACTCCCATTCAGTGTAATACGCGGACCTGACAGTAAATATGTCGGTTTTGTTAAAATTCCAAGCAACAAAGTCCTCCATATAACCAACTGCTAGGGGAATGTTTAGGATTCTTGCAGCATCAACTGGCAAGAAGAGGCTCCTCACGAGCTGTTCGTCCCATTCCCTAGCATCCGGATTGATCAATTCTGAGACCGACGCAGCACAATATTCCTTCATTCAGTCAAGATCTTCCTTGATGGGCTATTTGGGATCCACGGGTCATCCCAAATATTGATATTTGTACCATCTCCCACCCACCAAATGTATCCTTTCTTAAAACATTGGATACTCGCATGTATGCTTTGCCAAGTATACGAAGAACCCTTTTTCAATTTAGCACTGAGAAGATCGCCAGAAGGGA
Organism: Aegilops umbellulata; assembly: GCA_032464435.1. Taxonomy (NCBI): domain Eukaryota; kingdom Viridiplantae; phylum Streptophyta; class Magnoliopsida; order Poales; family Poaceae; genus Aegilops; species Aegilops umbellulata. Next base: position 362,210,435 of record CP136054.1, on the reverse strand, counting down.
AATACCTCGCCTTCAGTACCCTTGTACAAAGGGAGTCTGGCTCGCATAACATCCTCCATACCTGTTTGGCAAGCATTGCTAGATTGAAACATGGTATATCTCTGAATCCCATACCTCCTCTTTTCTTTGGTATGCACGTCTTCCACCAGGCGAACCAATGCATATGTGATCTGTGATCCCTTTTGTTATCTGTTTAGGGAGTTTGAAGACTGACATTGCATATGTTGGAATGGCTTGAGCCACCGCCTTTAGTAAAACCTCCTTCCCACCGTATGAGAGGATTTTTTCTTTGTAACCATTCAACCTTTGAACAACTCTATCAATCAAATCTTGGAAGCTATCCGATCTGTTTATTCCAACTTGTGCAGGCAAGCCCAAATATTTATCCGTGATTGCTTCCGTCATAATGTTCAGCACCGAGCAGATTTCAGCCCTCACCTCAACAGATGTACAGGGGCTGAAGAAGACACTAGATTTTGCGTCACTCACCAATTGTCCTGAGGCATTGCAGTACGCCAACAAAACATTCCGGAGGGTGTCCGCATTTTTCCTGTCCGCCTTCATTAAAATGAGTGAATCATCTGCAAACAGGAGGTGAGTAATAGTAGGGGCACCCCTACAAACTCTCACCCCATCAAGATTTCCTGCTTCCTCTTCCCTCATTAGTAGATTTAAGAGAGCCTCGGCACACAGGAGAAAAAGATACGGTGATATGGGGTCTCCCTGCCTGAGTCCCCTAGTGGGAGTAAATTTACTCGTTTCCTCCCCGTTTACTCGGACTTGGTATTTAAACAAGGTCACACATGCCATAATCATCTTGACCCACCCCGTGTCAAAACCAAGCTTAATCATCATTTTTTTGAGAAAATTCCACTCGATTCTATCATAGGCTTTATGCATGTCAAGTTTGATCGCACATAAGCCATTCTTCCCAGTCCTCTTCTTCTTGATGGCATGATAAGATTCATACGCAACCAAGACATTGTCGGTAATCAAGCGCCCCGGGACAAAAGCACTCTGATTTGGTGAAATTATTTCCGGGAGAATCAACTTCAGTCTTCCTGCCAACACTTTTGAAATAACTTTGTAAATAACATTACACAAGCTTATTGGTCGGAATTTTGTTACCTCCTCCGGGTTCTCCACTTTGGGGATGAGAACAATGATGGTGTCATTCCACTCCTCTGGAATAACACCCGTATTAAGAGCTCGAAGCACCTCATCCGTAAGCTCGTCCCCTAACAGAGATCAGTACCTCTTGAAGAAGACATCATGTAACCCATCCGGCCCTGGCGCCTTGAGGTCTCCAATACTGAACAATGCTTTCTTGACTTCTTCTCGAGTATAAGGTTTTGTAAGGATTTCATTCATCTCATGAGAAACACAAGGGTTAACCTTGTTTATTACATCATCATTTTCATTCAATAATTCAGTAGAAAATAGATGCTGGAAATATCCTTGGATATGTGACTTGATAGCTGTAGGGTCCTCAATCCAGCCTCCATTCCCATCCTTGAGCTTTTTAATGCAATTAATCTTCCTCCGCATAGAAGCGAAGTTCTGAAAGAAACTAGTATTTCGGTCTCCATGTTTCAGCCAATTCGCATGGCTTCTCTGAAGGTACTTGATCTCCTCCATTTCATGAACATTTTCAATTTTTAACTGAAGCTCCTGAATCTTTGCAGTCGCCTCGTCAGAGAGAGGCCCGGACTATCGACGTGTTTATTGTCGGATCGGTGGAGGATTCTGATGATGGATGAGGGCATATTTTCTTCGCCGAGTGTGGTCGGTTGGCCGGTTATGATGGATCTGGCGGTGACCCTATTCCATACATGTGCAATGGGCGTTCGATTGGATGGGTAACAATCATTTTGGTTGTGTTGGGCCCATGCTTGTCATCCCAAACGTCAAAGGCTACTACACAAAGACACGCGACCAAATTCTAACAGGCCCTACGACACCCCTACGTGCATGAAGCGCATGAACTAAATGTAACAACAAAGTAATTATGGAGGGAGTACTTATTTATGAATCTGGAAAGAGGTTACTCCCTTCGTAAAGAAATATAAGAGTGTTTAGATCATTAAATTAGTGATCTAAACGCTCTTATTTCCACCCGCAAAAAAACGCTCTTATATTTCTTTATGGAGGGAGTACTTATTTATGAATCTGGTTCGACACTTTTACTTACTAGAAAGGCTACGATAGATCCCTACACTTGTGGGTTATCAGTCGGTAAGCTTCTTCTCACCAAGGAGGAATGGAGTTCCCGGCAGCGTCAGCCCAGGACGGAATCATCGTCCGTCAAAAAAGGCGGCAAGGGGAAACAAAGGTCTAGGCCTCAAGGCGGCGATGAGGCCGGTGGCAACGACACCGGCACTAGCGGTGCTTCCGGCAAGCACCGGAAAGGGAATCGTTGGTACTGTGGCAAGCTCGGAGACTGGGCTAGGGAGCACCACAAGGCGCAACACAACCGAGAGTCCCAAGATGAGGTTGTGAACCTCATCGAGGCTCAGGTGGACCTACCGGGACTCCTCTTGGTGACGATCGACAACATCAACCACTCAGAGCAAAACGTTTCCATGGTCGTGAATTCTACTGCATGGTAGCAGAATCTCAAGTTGTGGCATTGCGTGCCGAAATCACAGGGTAGCAAACACACACCCGAGTACTGATGTATTTCCATCCGAGCACTGATCGAAGGAGCTGTAGGCTGCCACACCGGGCACGAGGTGAGAGGAAGAGGGCATCGATGGTAATATCAGAGATGGAAAGAGGCATCGCACCGTGTGCACCTCGAGCTCGCCCGTGGGCCGTTCTCCGCGGCCTACACATTCAAACGTTTCAAACGTATCTATAATTTTTGAATTATTCATGCTATATTCACATAAGTTCTATATGGTTTTGGCACAATTTTGTATTTTTTATTGGACTAACATATTAATAAGTGCCTAGATCCAGTTGATGTTTTGTGCATGATTTTCACTTTTCAAAAATACAATGAGATTTATGAGGATTTATTCTGGAAATAAGAGACCCGCGAGACATGGACCCATCTGGAGAGGAGCTCCAAGGGCTCCAAACGGTTGCCCCACGCGAGAACCCCCCCCCTTGACCATGTGGTGGGCCCGCGTGGGAGTTGTGAAGGTCGGTTGGGATTGCCCTTTGGTGAGTAGCATGACCTGGAAGTTCTAGAACCACCATAAATTTTCCAGGTTTTTTCGACTTATGGATCTCTACGTGCTGATAAAACGGTGAAACATCTCAGTTTTCAACGCACAAAGATAGATAGAAATCCCAAGATCCAATTTCAGGGGAGGCTCTCACCCCCGGGAGAACGCCAAGTAAGAATAAGAAAGATGGGGGCTCTCTCCTCTATCTTCCGGCGGCATTGAAGTGCCGCCGGGGAAACCATCATCACCGCCATTGCCTCCATCAACTTTGTCATCTTTATCAACATCTCCATCACCTTCCTCCCTCTCTATACAGTGGTCCACTCTCCCGCAAACCTTTGTAATACCTTGCTTGAACACGGTGTTTGATGCTATATATTATTTATCGATGATCTATTTTTTGCATCTCTATTATACACCGGTTCACTCTCACGCAAACCTCCGTATTCCACTCTCCCGCAAGCTACTCTCCAGAGGGCAACCCAAACCAACCTCCACAGCTCCCACGCCGGACCACCACATGGTTAAGGGGGGTGGTCGCGTGGGGCAACCGTCTGGAGTCCATAGAGCTGCTCTCCACATGGGTCCTTGTCTCTCATGTTTGTAATATGCCCTAGACGCAATAATATTGTATTATTTATTACTGCATTTATAATTAAGAGTTTATATTCTATCCATAACTGCTATGCTTTTGGAATATGTGATGCAACGGAGAACTCGTAAGCACGTGTGGAATGATAAACAGTAAAATTTTATTCCTAGTCTTGCCTCTAGGACTAGCTCGAGTGTTGTATGTTAAGCATGTGCTTCGGATCTTGGGATTTTGTTAAGTGTAACAATAATACCAAAACAACATTGATAGTATAATGTTAGAAGAGCAATCATATTGAATTGACCCAACATGTTTGTTATACTTTGACATGTAACCGTCACAAGTCCATTGATATAACAAGGAGAGTTAACATATGCTTTATGACGGGCCCTGTACCAGGGGTGGCTACTACTTCTTGAGCTTGCGTTGATTTTTCCCTTGAAGAGGAAAGGGTGATGCAGCAAAGTAGAAATAAGTATTTCCCTTGGTTAAGAACCAAGGTATCAATCCAGTAGGAGGCACAAGCAAGTCTCCAATATATGCACCTGCACAAACTAACAAACACTTGCACACAACGCGAAAAGGGGGTTGTCAATCCTTCACAGTCACAAACAAGAGTGATATCTAATAGAGATGGGTATAAAAGATAAGTAAAGAGCAGACTAAAGTAAATATAAATAAATTGCAGCAAGGTATTTTTGGGTTTTTTGGTTTATAGATATGAAAATATATGATGGAAAATAGACCCGCGGGCCATAGGTTTCACTAGAGGCTTCTCTCTTGAATAAAGCATACGGTGGGTAAACAAATTACTATTGAGCAATTGATAGAAAAGCGCAAAGTTATGACGATATCTAAGGCAATGATCATGAATATAGGCATCACGTCGGTGACAAGTAGACCAAAATGATTCTGCATCTACTACTATTACTCCACACATCGACCGACTCCTACCTGCGTCTAGAGTATTAAGTTCATAAGAACAGAGTAACGCTTTAAGAAATATGACGGGATGTAGAGGGATAAACTCAAGAAATATGATATAAACCCCATCTTTTTATCCTTAAAGGCAACAATACAATACGTGCCTCGCTGCCCCTTCTGTCACTTGGAGAGGACACCGCAAGATTGAACCCATTGCAAGAAAAACCAATCTAGTTGGCCAAACCAAATTGATAGATCAAAGAGAATTACTAAGCTATCTCAATCATGCATAAAAGTGTTCAGAGAAGACTCAAATAATATTCATAGATAATCTTATCATAAATCCACAATTCATGGAATCTCAACAAACGCACCGCAAAAGAAGATTACATCGAATAGATCTCCAAGAACATCGAGGAGAACATTGTATTGAAGATCAAAGAGAGAGAAGAAGCCATATAGCTACCAGCTATGGACCCTTAGGTCCATGGTAAACTACTCACGCTTCATCGGAAGGGCAACAAGGTTGATGTAGATGCCCTCCGTGATCGAACCCCTCTCCGTCGGAGTGCCGGAAAAGGCCCCAAGATGGGATCTCACGAGAACAGAAGCTTGCGGCACCGGAAAAGTATTTTTGGTGTGCCCTCTAGTATAGGAGGAATATTTGGATATTTATGGAGCAAGAATTAGGGCTGGAGGGTCTATGGGGGGCCCACAAGCCCAGGGCCGGCCCTGAGGGGGGGCAGAGGGGGCGGCCGCCCCGGGCCCCTAAAGCCGAGGGGGCCCCCAGGTCGTGCTATGCAGCCGAGTAATATCATGGAGAAGGGCCTCGTCCAAAACAGTACGCACGTAGAAGCAACACTTGTCGAGGGAAACGCAGTACGCACGTGAAAGTACGTTTCGCATCACGGCGCGATTGATGCATCAAATCTTGCAACCCCCTAAAAGAAATCAATCCCTGCGTACCCTACTAGGCTAGGCACTTGATCCTCGCTCCAGTCGTGCGCCGCCGATTCATTTTTCTGGGATTCACCGATCAAACGCCTACCCCACGCGGCCATGCCACAGCTCCCTGCTGGAGACATCCATCGCAGATTTGTCGGCTCTCAACCCTCAGAGGTGACCGCATCAGCATCACGTTCACTGCCATGGCAAATCGATTCCAGTCCACATAACTAGCAGATTAGAGAGAATCAAAGAAGGTATGACTCTAATAGCATATGCACTCCGTTTTGCCATGATGATTGATACATATTTATTTGAGTAAAACGTTCAATATTTACTTCTTTGTTGTTGGAATATGACCATTGTCAATTGATTAATTGGACACGGTTTAGCAGTACATATTATTTATTCAGATTTATGAGTCGGGGTTGCCCTTTGATCCTTCCGCTTGATACTTGGGAGAAATATAATCAACCAATTAGGGAGATTCTGAGAAGGCACGACTCTCATAACGTATGCATGCGCTTTTGCCCTCATGATTCACAAACATTTATTATAAAATGATTGATAAAATGAATAATATTTATAAATGATGATCAGTATCGCTTCTTCGTTCTGTCATAATTTCACCATTGATAATTGCTTGATGAGACACAATTAGCGATATATATTATTCAAATATATGAGTTTCGTGTTATAATTTGATACATATATTAAGAGGCCCCGGGTTCTAGTTTCGCCCCGGGCCCCCAAAATCTCAGGACCGGCCCTGCACAAGCCCCTTGAGGCGCGCCCCTAGGGCTTGTGGCTGCCTCATAGGTCTTTTCGCCTCCTCTCCAAGCCTCCTGGGTTTCTTCTGGTCCAAGAAAAAACACTGTAAAGTTTTATTCTGTTTGGACTTCGTTTGATATTCCTTTTCTGTACAAGTCAAAAACAAGAAAAAAAAACAGAAACTGACACTGGGCTCTATGTTAATAAGTTAGTTCCAAAACTAATATAAAATAGCATATTAATGCATATAAAACATCCAAAACAGATAATATAATAGCATGTAACAATAAAAAATTATAGATGCGTTGGAAACGTATCAGTGGCTAACACAAAGGAGCCCGTTAACATATGCTTTATAATGGGGCCCTATACCAGGGGTGGCTAACACCAAGGAGCCCTACCTCGTCAACCACAAGAGGGCCCATGGGCCGACGGTGTAGCATTAACACAAAGGGGACCGGACGACTATTGTGGGAAACCATGGCCACCTATGGGGCCACCAGCCCCTTATGGTTCGGCACGGGGATGAGCACATTGCACAAAGAGCGGAGAATCGTAGCACAACACGAAGAGATCACACGGGCAGTTTTACCCAGGTTCGGGCCACCGCGAGGCGTAAAACCCTACTCCTACTTTGGTGGATTGATGGAAGGACTGTGGTGGTAACGCGGTGCACTAGCCCGGTGATACGTCTCCATCGTATCTACTTTTCCAAACACTTTTGCCCTGGTTTTGGACTCTAACTTGCATGATTTGAATGGGACTAACCCGGACTGACGCTGTTTTCAGCAGAATTGCCATGGTGTTATTTTTGTGCAAAAACAAAAGTTCTCGGAATGACCTGAAACTTCACGGAGAATATTTTTGGAATTAATAAAAAAGTACTGGCGAAAGAATCGAGGCCAGGGGGCCCACACCCAGTCCACAAGGGTGGGGGGCGCGCCGACCCCCCTGGGCGCGCCCCCTGCCTCGTGGGCCCCCTGGTGCTCCACCGACCTCAACTCAAACTCTATATATTCACGTTCGGGGAGAAAAAAATCAGAGAGAAGGATTCATCGCGTTTTACGAACGGAGCCGCCGCCAAGCCCTAATCTCTCTCAGGAGGGCTGATCTGGAGTCCGTTCGGGGCCCCGGGGAGGGGAATCCGTCACCATCGTCATCATCAACCTTCCTCCATCACCAATTTCATGATGCTCACCGCCGTGCGTGAGTAATTCCATCGTAGGCTTGCTGAATGCTGATGGGTTGGATGAGATTTACCATGTAATCGAGTTAGTTTTGTTAGGGTTTGATCCCTAGTATCCACTATGTTCTGAGATTGATGTTGCTATCACTTTGCTATGCTTAATGCTTGTCACTAGGGCCCGAGTGCCATGATTTCAGATCTGAACCTATTATGTTTTCATGAATATATGTGAGTTCTTGATCCTATCTTGCAAGTCTATAGTCACCTATTATATGTTATGATCTGTTAACCCCGAAGTGACAATAATCGGGATACTTACCGGTGATGACCGTAGTTTGAGGAGTTCATGTATTCACTAAGTGTTAATGCTTTGGTCCGGTACTCTATTAAAAGGAGGCCTTAATATCCCTTAGTTTCCAATAGGACCCCGCTGCCACGGGAGGGTAGGACAAAAGATGTCATGCAAGTTCTTTTCCATAAGCACGTATGACTATATTCGGAATATATGCCTACATTACATTGATGAATTGGAGCTAGTTCTGTGTCGCCCTATGTTATAACTATTACATGAGGAATCGCATCCGACATAATTATCCATCACCTATCCAATGCCTATGAGCTTTTCACATATTGTTCTTTACTACTGTTACTTTTGCCAATGTTACCGTTACTTCCATAATACTTTGCTACTAAAAACTTTGCTGCAGATACTAAGTTATCCAGGTGTGGTTGAATTGAAAACTCAACTGCTAATACTTGAGAATATTCTTTGGCTCCCCTTGTGTCGAATCAATAAGTTTGGGTTGAATACTGTACCCTCGAAAACTGTTGTGATCCCCTATACTTGTGGGTTATCAAGACTATTTTTTGGCGCCGTTGCCGGGGAGCATAGCTCTATTCTTTGAGTCACTTGGGATTTATATCTGCTGATCACTATGAGGAACTTGAAAGATGAAAGAACTAAGATTTTTCCCTCAACTACGAGGGGAGGTAAGGAACTTCCATCTAGCTTTGCACTTGATTCACCTTCTGTTTTGAGTAAGCTTGCGACACGTAAACCTGCTTCTGCTATTAATTCTGATATGGCGCATGTTATTGAGGATGCCACTTCTGCTATGCATGATGCTTATGATGAAACTACTTCTATGCTTGATACTACTGTGCCATTAGGTGAATTTCTTGATGAAAAAGTTGCTAGGGCTAAAGAGAATGAAATTATTTAAACTGATAATATTGATGAAAGTGATGATGAAGATTCTCCCCCTAGATATGAATTGCCTGTTGTGCCTGAGGGTTATGTTATGGATGAAGAAACTGCTAGAGACTTTCTTGCTTGCAATGATAGATATGATCTTAAGAAATTAGTAGCTAAGTTGAAGGAAAAGTCTTTGAATGCTAGAATGAAATATGACCCTGCTTTTGCTACTTCACCTATCCGTGTTACTAATAAGGATTATGATTTCTCTGCTGATCCTGAGATAATTGTTTTGGTTGAATCTGATCCTTTTTATGGCTATGAATCTAAAACTGTTGTGGCACATCTTACTAAATTAAATGATATAGCCACCCTGTTCACTAATGATGAGAAAACTCGTTACTACTATATCCTTAAGTTATTTCCGTTCTCATTAAAGGGTGATGCTAAAACATGGTTTAATTCTCTTGATCCTGGTTGTGTGCGTAGTCACCAGGATATGATTTATTACTTCTCTGCTAAATATTTCCCCGCTCATAAGAAACAAGCTGCTTTAAGGGAAATATATAATTTTGTGCAAATTGAAGAAGAGAGTCTCCCACAAGCTTGGGGGAGGCTTCTCCAATTGCTTAATGCTTTGCCTAATCATCCTCTCAAGAAAAATGGAATACTTGATATCTTTTATAATGGACTAACCGATGCTTCCAGAGACCACCTGGATAGTTGTGCTAGTTGTGTTTTCAGGGAAAGAACAATTGATCAAGATGAATTGCTATTGAATAATATGTTGACTAATGAACATAATGGACACTTCCTGAACCAACTCCTAAGACAACTCCGAAGAAAAGGGGTATTCTATTTCTCAGTCCTGAAGATATGCAAGAGGCAAAGATATCTATGAAAGAAAAAGGTAATAAAGCTGAAGATGTTAAGAATTTGCCTCATATTGAAGAAATACATGGTCTTAATTTGCCGTCTGTTGAAGAAATACATGGTATTGATATCCCGACACAGGTAGTGAAGGTAAATTCTCTCTATAGATTTGATGAAGGTGATATTCCTCGTTATAAGTCTGCTAGCCAATTCTTAGATGAGTTCCCTCCTAAACCATCCAAGAAAAAGGATGATGAGGATTTTGAGCGCTTTGCTAAAATGATTAGACCTATCTTTTTGCGTATGCGTTTGATTGATATGCTTAAAATGAATCCTTATGATAAGTACATGAAAGATATTGTCACAAATAAGACAAAGATATCGGAAGCTGAAATTTCCACCATGCTTGCTAATTATACCTTTAAGGGTGGAATACCTAAGAAACTAGGAGATCCAGGAGTACCAACTATACCATGCTCCATTAAAAGAAACTATGTTAGAACTGCTTTATGTGATCCTGGAGCGGGTGTTAGTGTTATGCCTCTCTCTTTATATCGTAGACTTGATTTGAATAAGTTGACACCTACTGAAATATATTTGCAAATGGCTGATAAATCAACTGCTATACCTGTCAGAATTTGTGAGGATGTGCCTGTTGTGGTTGCAAACGTTACTATTTTAAAGGACTTTGTTATTCTTGATATTCCCGAGGACGATATTATGTCGATTTTCCTTGGTAGACCCTTTTTGAATACTGCAGGGGCTGTTATTGATTGCAACAAAGGCAATGTCACTTTTCATGTTAATGGTAATGAGCATATAGTACACTTTCCGAGGAAACAACCTCAAGTCCACAGTATCAATTCTATTGGAAAAATTCCAACAATTACTATTGGAGGTTTTGAATTTCCTCTTCCTACCGTCAAGAAGAAATATGATATTCTTATTGTTGGGGATGCGCATATCCCCGTTGAGGTAACCTAGTGTTATTCGAAATTCTCCGGTTTCATGCGATTCGGAATGAGTTTGTTAACAAGACTTGATCAACCTTGTTAGTGGATTCCTTTTGATGAGCATGAGATGGATGAAGTTAGAAAGCACAACTTTTTGTACCCTCATTTTACTTTCTGTTATTTAGATTAAATAAAGCAAAAATAGTATTTTCTGTCTGTTTTCTGAATTATCCGTGCAATAAAAAAATACCCCGAAAATAAAAGTTCTCCAAATGCCTTGAAAATAAAATATGATTTTTTCTGGAATATTTGAGAATATTTGGCACTGAGAACACATCAGGGGGAGCAATAACCTGGCCACGAGGGTCCAGGGCGCGCCCACCCCCTGGGCGCGCCCCCTGCCTCGTGGGCCCCTGGTGGCCCCCCTCCACTTATTCCAGCCACCACACACTCCTTATTGCTCCCAAAAAAAATCACCAACCAGCTCAAGCACGAGTTCTCGCTCATCTTGCTGCCATTTTCGATCTCCTTGCTCAACGCTCCACTCACAAAACTGCTTTGGGGGATTGTTCTTCGGTATGTGACTTCTCCAATGGTCCAATTAGTTTTTGTTCTACTCCTTTATTCATTGCAAATTTTTGCTGCCTAGGTGACCCTGTTCTTGAGCTTGCATGTCAAATTTATATGGTCCCAAGTAGTTCTAATGCATGATATAGTCTCTAGGCACTTGTGGGAGTAGTTGCTATCAATTTTGTTGAGTTTGGTTCACTTTTATTGTGAGGTACTAAAATTTTCAGAAATTTTACAGAGAAAGAAACATGTTTAGGAAATTGTACCAAGGTGGTTCTTCAAGGAAGCAAGGACCGAGGCCCGCAATGCTTGAGCCGGACCATGAACTACCAAGAGAAGCTCAAGTGCGGCCGTGTGAATGGCCGTCAGAAGATTTCATGGTCCAAGCAGGAATTAAGGAGGAATTTGACGCATATGTGCGTAATGTTGAACTCGAGGGCTTCATGCTAGATAAGTGCCCTCAGTATTATCACCTAACTGATTCCTTTGTGAGAAGGTTCAAATTTTCATCTTCACATAATCCTCACACTGTCCTATTTGATGTTTATGGTAATCTTACACTATGGACTTAGAAGATTTTAATATTGGTTGCAAACTTCCACAATGGGGTAGTGCTAGTGAACCTCACAAATCTGAGTTTAAAGATTTTTCTTGCTAGTATTACTGTGGGGGGAATCTAGGGAAATAACACAAGCTACCATAGGGAGCATTCATTTTCCTGTTATACATTATTTTGCTCTATTTATAGGTAGATGCATAAACGGTAAGGATGAGGCATATCACATGTGTGTTCCTGACCTTAGTGTTCTCAAGAATGCTGTTTTAGGAGATAAACAATACAACTTGGGGGCCATTGTTGCACGAAGGTTGCATAATAATGGTTTAAGTGGAGACTTGTTTGCTGGAATTTATGCAACCCGTGTGGCTAATTTTCTTGAGATACCCATACATGAAAATGATATGGAATTGCCTCCCACTTATCTAGGTTATGAGGCTATGGTTCGCCATCAGTTTATTGAGAGGAATGAACAACCTCTCCAGTACTGACTAATGTTTGACAGGCGCCGCATTTTCCATGTTGCTCTCCCTGCTCCTACTTTCTTTGACTTTCAGACAAAAGGGAGATATATTATAACCAGGGAGGAGGCGAACGGGTATAATAGGAGGACGGAGGTAGCTCGCCTCCAGGCGGCAGCTCATGAGGTAATAGCTGCTGCATCATAGTATGACCCCAGCTACAACTTTGGATATCCGCCAGGCCAGCCGTGGCCATAGACCAACTTAGGCCAAAAGCCTGAGCTTGGGGGAGTACGTATTTCTCACCGACATTACATTCATGTTCACACACTCATGCTAGTTGTCGGTGCTTGAGGGAGTTCTGGATTAGGGGGTGTTCGGATAGGCCGGACTATACCTTCAGCCGGACTCCTGGATTATGAAGATACAATATTGAAGACTTCGTCCCGTGTCCGGATGGGACTTTCCTTGGCGTGGAAGGCAAGCTTGGCGATGCAGATATCCAAGATCTCCTACCATTGTAACCGACTTTGTGTAACCCTAACCCTATCCGGTGTCTATATAAACCGGAGGGTTCTAGTCCGTAGGACAACTTCATCATACAACAATATACCATAGGCTAGCTTCTAGGGTTTAACCTCCTTGATCTCGTGGTAGATCTACTCTTGTACTACCTATATCATCAATATTAATCAAGCAGGAGTAGGGTTTTACCTCCATCGAGAGGGCCCGAACCTGGGTAAACTTCGTGTCCCTTGTCTCCTGTTACCATCCGGCCTAGACGCACAGTTCGGGACCCCCTACCCGAGATCCGCCGATTTTGACACCAACATTGGTGCTTTCATTGAGAGTTCCTCTGTGCCGTCGCAATAAGGAAGGATGTCTCCTCTCGTCTTTAAAGACGGTGCCGTTACTAAGGGAGCCTTGGCTGTCGGCCAAACTCTCCGGCTAGGCGGTTTCCTCATGACCGTCTGTTCGGCCGTTGCGCTGACGGTGACCTCTCGGGTCATCAAAAGCAATCTTCACATCAGCTCGGAACTCGCCGAGTAGTCGGATCCAATGGAGCTCTCTTTCGTAAACGAGCTCTTGGATCGCATCGCCGCCTTGGGGGTCACTACGGATTATGACCAGGTTGGGCTTAAACCCGATCTAAGAGAGATTAAATCTCCCCAAGTCACCCATCATGTTGCCGTAGTAGAGGCACAGTGCGGCGACCCTTCATCCATCTTAAGGACTAGCTACGTCCGGATTCCCGATCCCTCCAAGCCGGATATCCGCGGAGGGGAGGATGTAATGAAAGACCTGAACTTAGAATCAGGCAACGAGTCAGGTTCACTGGACAACATCCAAGAATCCAAACTTCAGAGTTCGGAAACTCCTTGGCCTCTAAGTCTCAAATTGGGTGAGATTGCGGATTTAGTTCCACCCACCCACCCAAACATAAGCGATCTATCCCAAATCAGGCAAAAGCCCGAGGAAACAGTACATCATTACTGGGCAAGGTTCCTCCTGGTTATGAACAGGATAAAGGACTGCCGCGAGGAAGACACAATCTCAATCTTCTACAATAATTGCACGGACAAGGGAATCCTCAACGCCACAGGACGTCGTGATATTACACGCTTCGCTGACTTGGCGTCCATAGTACAAAAGTATTGTGCGATGGAAAGCGCCTGGAAAACCAAAATTAAATTTTGGGTTAATCCGGCCTTGAGTAGAGACCTTGTCCGAAACAAAAGGGTGCATCATCATCAGACACCCGGGTTAAAAACCAAAAAACCAAAACCCTATACAGGGCATGGAACCGTACTGGAGCGATGGCTTAATGGACCCTGTAAAATTCACAGTACAAAGGACGCCACACCAACTCACGGCCTTAGAGCATGTTGGATACTCCGGCAGGTGGCCAAAAGGGGCGAAGATCTCCTAATTTCGGAGTCCGCGGAAAACCACCTCAGGGACTCCAGTACAGTCTTAACAGTCTTCGAGACCTTCGCATCAAACAACATGCGAAAAAGAACACTCCGCAGCCTTGCCAAAGTTTATCAAGTAGCAACAATAAACCCATGGAGCGACACGGCTATTACCTTCAACGCAAGTGATGAACCTAAATTCCGAACAGACCGAGCACCAGCCGCATTGGTCCTCAGTCCAATAGTGGACGGCTTTCGCCTCACCAAGGTACTCATGGATGGAGGCAGCGGATTGAACCTCATTTATGAGGAAACTCTTCAAAAAATGGGATTAGACTGGAGCCGCGTTGAGCAAAGCAGCACAACCTTTAGAGGAATAATCCCCAGTCGAGAAGCGCGTTGCACAGGAAAAATCACACTAGATGTGGTGTTCGGAGGTCACATTTCAGGTGGCCCCGTTCAGCAGCGGATATCACGCCCTACTAGGGCGGGAAGCATTTACAATCTTCCAAGCAATACCCCATTACGGGTACATGAAGCTCAAGATGCCCGGGCCGAACGGAATTATCACTCTCGCTAGTGATCCGGATATAGCACTCCGCGCCAAAAACAAGACAGCCGCATTAGCCCTGGAGGCACTATCCGAAGCCTTGGCAGCTGAGGAACTGACTGCGCTGCGCTCCTCAGTTAACAGGAATGATGTGATACTCGACAAGAGATCCAAGTCCACATCCTTTAAGCCAGCAGATGAAATAGTCAAGTTCCAGGTCCATCCAACGGACCCCAACAAAACGGCCTCCATCGGGGCACGATTAAACCCTGATATGGACGCTGCACTGCGAGAATTTCTACGTGAAAATTGGGACATCTTCGCCTGGCATCCTTCAGACATGCCAGGAATCCCACGCAGGCTAGCCGAACATAGCTTGAATATCCTAAAAGGATTCAAACCTGTCAAACAAGCTCTTCGGCGTTTTTCTGAACCCAAGAGTCAGGCTATGGGAGAGGAGCTAGCCAAACTATTGGAGGCCGGATTCATTAGAGACATAAAACATCCGGACTGGCTAGCAAACCTGGTGATGGTACCAAAGAAGGACAAATCCTGGCGCCTGTGTGTCGATTTTAAAGACCTTAACAAGGCTTGCCCAACGGATCCTTTCCCCCTCCCCCGTATTGATCAAATTATCGATGCCACCGCAGGACACAATTCACTGTGTTTCCTCGACGCATACTCCGGTTACCATCAAATCAAGATGGCAGAATCAGACCAAGCCGCAACAGCATTCATCACACCATACGGCCCATTCTGCTTCAACACAATGCCCTTCGGGCTGAAAAACGCCGGCGCAACATATCAGCGCATGATTCAGACATGTCTGGCAAACCAGATCGGCAAGACAGTGGAGGCCTACGTGGATGATGTGGTGGTCAAAACAAGACATGTCGAATCTCTAGTAGACGACTTGAGGCTAACATTCAACAACCTCCGAAAATACGACATCAGGCTCAACCCGGAAAAATGCGTTTTCGGCGTTCCAGCCAGAAAGCTTTTGGGCTACATTGTATCCGGTAGAGGAATTGAAGAAAATCCGGCCACGATCCGAGCTTTGTCGCAACTGGATATCGCAAAGGACCTCAAACAAATACAAAAATTAACCGGATGCGTGGCGGCTTTAAGCCGGTTTATCTCTCGCTTGGGAGAAAAGGCACTGCTCCTTTATCGCCTCCTTCGGCGCACCGAACACTTCAAGTGGACGGATGCTGCCACGGCCGGACTAGATGAAATAAAAGCCATATTGGCAACAAACCCAGTCCTGGCCGCGCCAAACACCGGCGAACCAATGCTACTGTACATCGCAGCAACCCATCAAGTTGTCAGCGCAGTACTCGTCGTCGAGCGGGAAACGGACGGACATAAACTTCCCCTTCAAAGGACGGTCTACTACATGTCCACTGTCCTTACTCCATGCATATCACGGTACCCGCATTATCAAAAGATTGCATACGCGGTATTCATGGCATCCTGGAAGCTATGACACTACTTTCAAGAGTGTTCCATAACAGTAGCCTCGGAAGTACCACTAAACGATATTATCAACAACCGCGATGCAACGGGCCGGATTGCAAAATGGGCCATCGAGCTCCTCCCATTCGACATAACCTATAAGCCACGACGAGCTATTAAATCGCAAGTTTTGGCCAACTTCGTCGCGGAATGGACGGAGGCCGAGCTCCCTAAAGAGTACGGCACATATTCAAACTGGATCATGCATTTCGACGGCTCCAAAATGTTGGCCGGACTAGGGGCTGGCGTCGTCTTGACGTCCCCCACAGGAGACACAGTTCAATAGTGCTCCAGATCATGTACACGGACTCCAACAATGCAGCCGAATATGAGGCCCTCCTACATGGTCTCCGGATGGCAGTATCCATGGGCATTTAACGCCTAGAGGTACGCGGGGACTCGAACCTCACGATATCACAAATAAACGGAGACTTCGATGCCAAGGATCCAAAAATGCCAGCTTACCGCAACACCGTCCTAAAACTGTCAGCTCGGTTCGAAGGGTTGGAGTTTCACCATATAGCCCGAGAAAACAATCAGGCAACGGATGTCCTGGCACGCATTGGAGCAAAACACGATGCAGTCCCCCCAACATATTTTTAGAAAAACTGTTCAAGCCATCTGTAGCATGGGAGGGGGAACCCGCAGATAACAGCCCAGACCTAACCGCACCACTCGACGCCGAACAATCTGACATAATTGGAGGCTCTGCCACCGAAATTACACCTTCAGCCCACGTAATAATGGCGGTCATCGCCCCGTGGACAGAACCATTTCTAGCCTACCTTACTAGGCAGGAACTCCCATAGGACCAAAACGAGGCACGCTGCATAGTGCGGCGATCTAAAGCCTATAAAGTCCACGAGGGAGAGCTTTATAAGAAAAGCACTACCGGAGTCCTTCAAAAGTGCATCTCCGAAGAGGAAGGACGGAACTTGCTGGCTGAAATTCATGCCGGACTCGGTGGCCACCACGCTGCAGCTCGGTCCCTTGTAAGAAAGGCTTTCCGTACGGGCTTTTTCTGGCCGACGGCCCTGAGCAGACGCTCAGGACTTGGTCCAACGATGCGTCGGTTGCCAGCTTTTTGCCAATCAAAGCCATATGCCACCCACCGCCCTCCGAACTATCCCCATCACTTGGCCTTTCGCGGTCTGGGGACTTGACATGGTTGGACCCCTTAAAGGCGGAACCCACAAGAAAAAAAATACTTACTGGTCATGGTGGATAAGTTCACCAAATGGATAGAAGCCAAGCCTGTTAAGATGGCTGAATCCGGAACTGTGATAGACTTCATATCCGGGGTTGTACACTGTTACAGCGTCCCCCACAACATCATCACTGATAACGGCACAAACTTCACCTCCGACGAGGTGAAACTCTGGTGCAAAAACATGGGCATCAAGCTCGATTATGCTTCCATCTATCACCCACAAACTAACGGCTAGGTCGAACGTGCAAATGGTCTTATCAGGAGCGGCATTAAACCTAGACTAGTGCGGTCCCTCAAGGAATCTAACACGCACTGGGTCGAGGAGCTCGACTCCGTACTCTGGGGGCTGCGGACCACGCCGAATCGCACCACCGGATACACACCATTCTTTATGGTGTACGGCGCAGAGGCAGTTCTGCCCTGCGACATAATTCATGACTCACCTCGAGTGCGCATTTATGAAGAAAGAGAGGCCGAGCTTGATCGGCAGGACAACTTGGACGCCTTGGAGGAGGAGCGTGACGTGGCAAAAGCCCGTTACGCATTTTATCAACAGCAGGCTCGAAGATATCAAAGCAGAGAAGTATGGGCCAAAAATTACAATGTTGGCTAACTAGTTCTACGCCTGCCGGATAAGAAAAAGGACAAACTCAAGCCCAAGTGGGAAGTCCCATTCATAATCGACCAAGTCCTGACTGGTGGAGCGTACCGCCTGCGAGATGCGTCGGACAACCGACTCGAGCCGAACCCATGGAACGCCGCCCGTCTCCGAAGATTCTATGCCTAGCGCCGGACTCTGTGTTTATCTCCTTCCTCTGTCCATTTTTTACATTTTATGTCTTACATTTCTCTCCTTCCCCTCTTTTCTCTTATAGCCCTCAAAGGCTCATCAAGTGACACGCTACCTGCGCTCATTAAACCTGGGGGCTTCTTTCACAGAAGCTTATTTATATGGGCTTCACGCCCAACACATGCGTCAAACTTCCGCATGTACCTTTTTCTTCACCATTATATGCATCGATATGACTTAAGTTTTGGCCAAGCTGGGTTGCCTGGCTCCTGTGCTTACCCCTACGTTCCCGATTGTTCGGCTAGGCGGTAAAGTGAGCACCTCTGCGATTGTTACTGCCGGATCAGCCGGATGTGTTCCTCAGACTGGGTGAAGCCGAAAGCTAGCGTTCTTAAGGGAATATTCGGTCGGTGAACTAAAAGACGACCTTTTTTACTTATTTATATACATGCCCCGAGATGACTTTCCTGCATTTGCAGTCCGGACATGCACTTTAGGGCATGCCTCCCAGAGAAAGGAACCCCTAACGGAACTATTCTCTCTGGAAGATGTTTCTTACTACCCATGTAATATAACATAACTAGTTGGGCACTTGTCTGATAGAGCACTAATGACCCCTACGCCTGGTCTCCATGCATACCCCGGTTCTTACATAACTGGTAGGGTATTCGGACACACTCCGGACCGTCAGGTCCCGAGGTAGAAGCGAAAAGGTCGGCAATGACAAACGATCTACAATCCGGCTAGAAGGCATTACACATGTCAATTAACAATTACATAGTCACTCTGACTGATTGTATTCCTCTTCTATACCATCTAACATGCTGTCTAATTTACAGTCCTGTTGGGAATACTTTGCGGCCAATTCTACTTGGCCGTACACTAAGCTTATAGGGATCTCCTTCCCATCAGGCCCCATAGGTCCGACTTCGGCCATGTGATTTGGGTCAGACCTCGTAAACCGGGTC
The DNA here is from genome assembly GCA_032464435.1 of Aegilops umbellulata. NCBI lineage: Eukaryota > Viridiplantae > Streptophyta > Magnoliopsida > Poales > Poaceae > Aegilops > Aegilops umbellulata. Next base: position 362,191,290 of record CP136054.1, on the reverse strand, counting down.
TTCACCATGGCCCAGGCCTCCCTAGCGCCTTGTTGGCAGGCCGATATCTTCCACAACCGGAAGCGTCGCCGAGCTCCCTTAAGCTTCTCCGCAAGATCTCCAAGGCCCTCGGGCACAGAGTGGGAAGGCCATAAGGCCTAGGCAACGCCTCGCATTGCCTGCCGAACTTTCTCATGCAGTTGCGAGAGGTTGGGAAGAAGGTCACCCGTAGAACCGGGCATCTCCTCTGCAGGACGACATGTTAGCATACCTACAAACATTACTCTGTTAGCCGACTTCTTCGCCGAACTCTTTTTTTCAAAAAGATTCGCTTAAGCACTTACTAAATATGCCGCGTCGAAGCCGCTGGTTCTCCTTAGTGGAGTCTGACAGCTGGCCACGAACGTCTTTAAGTTCAACATCCAGCTTGGTGTTGGCATCCTAAAGATCATTCTTCTCTCGCCTCACCTTTGTCAGCGTACTCTCACCGGCCTTTAGCCGGCGTAAGAGTTGTTGTCTCTCCGGATCGAGTCCGGCGCCATCTGTAATATGATTTGTCAGATTTACACCCACGCTGCAAAATACTAATCTTTCGAAGTGTATCTTACCAGAGGGGGTCTCTTTGGGCTCCCCTGCCGCGGCTAGTGGCGGCCTCCAGTTGGGCCTTGCACTCTTCCAGTGAAGGAAATATGCCCTAGAGGCAATAATAAAGTTATTATTTATTTCCTTATATCATGATAAAGGTTTATTATTCATGCTAGAATTGTATTAACCGGAAACATAATACATGTGTGAATACATAGACAAACAGAGTGTCACTAGTATGCCTCTACTAGACTAGCTCGTTAATCAAAGATGGTTATGTTTCCCAACCATGAACAAAGAGTTGTTATTTGATTAACGAGGTCACATCATTAGTTGAATGATCTGATTGACATGACCCATTATATTAGCTTAGCACCCGATCGTTTAGTATGTTGCTATTGCTTTATCCATGACTTATACATGTTCCTATGACTATGAGATTATGCAACTCCCGTTTGCCGGAGGAACACTTTGGGTACTACCAAACGTCACAACGTAACTGGGTGATTATAAAGGAGTACTACAGGTGTCTCCAATGGTAGATGTTGGGTTGGCGTATTTTGAGATTAGGATTTGTCACTCCGATCGTCGGAGAGGTATCTCTGGGCCCTCTCGGTAATGCACATCACTTAAGCCTTGCAAGCATTGCAACTAATGAGTTAGTTGCGGGATGATGTATTACGGAACGAGTAAAGAGACTTGCCGGTAACAAGATTGAACTAAGTATTGGATACTAACGATCGAATCTCGGGCAAGTAACATACCGATGACAAAGGGAACAACGTATGTTGTTATGCGGTCTGACCGATAAAGATCTTCATAGAATATGTAGGAGCCAATATGGGCATCCAGGTCCCGCTATTGGTTATTGACCGGAGATGTGTCTCAGTCATGTCTACATTGTTCTCGAACCGTAGGGTCCGCACGCTTAACGTTACGATGATAGTTATTATGAGTTTATGCATTTTGATGTACCGAAGGTTGTTCGGAGTCCCGGATGTGATCACGGACATGACGAGGAGTCTCGAAATGGTCGATACGTAGAGATTGATATATTGGAAGCCTATGTTTGGACATTGGAAGTGTTCCAGGTGAAATCGGGATTTTACCGGAATACCGGGAGGGTTACCGGAACCCCCCGGGAGCCAAATGGGCCAACATGGGCCTTGGTGGAAAGGTGAAAGGGCTGCCCTCATGGGTTGCGCGCCTCCCCCCTTCCCCTAGTCCTATTAGGACTAGGGAAGGTGGCCGGCCAACCCCTCTCTCTTTTCCCACTTGGGGAGTCCTATTAGGAATAGGATTGGAGGGGAGTCCTACTCCCAGCGGGAGTAGGACTCCTCCTATGGCTGCCGCACCCCTCCCCCTTTGCCCCTTTATATACGGGGGCAGGGGGCACCTCTAGACACACAATTGATCATTGAGATCTTTCCTTAGCCGTGTGCGGTGCCCCCTGCCACCAAATTCCACCTCGGTCATATTGTCGCAGTGCTTAGGCGAAGCCCTGCGTCAGTAGTACATCAAGATCGTCACCACGCCGTCGTGCTGACAGAACTCTTCCTCGACGCTTTGCTGGATCGGAGCCCGAGGATCATCATCGAGCTGAATGTGTGCCAAGAACTCGGAGGTGCCGGAGTAACGGTACTTGGATCGGTCGGATCGTGAAGACGTACGACTACATCAACCGCATTGATATAACACTTCCGCTTTCGGTCTACGAGGGTACATAGACAATACTCTCCCCTCTCGTTGCTATGCATCACCATGATCTTGCGTGTGCGTAGGAATTTTTTTGAAATTACTACGTTCCCCAACAGTGGTATCAGAGCCAGGTTTTATGCTTTTGATGTTATTTGCACGAGTAGAACACAAGTGAGTTGTGGGCGATATAAGTCATACTGCCTACCAGCATGTCATACTTTGGTTTGGCGGTATTGTTGGACAAGACGATCCGGACCAACCTTACGTGTACTCTTACGCGAGACCGGTTCCCTCGACGTGCTTTGCACATAGATGGCTTGCGGAAGACTGTCTCTTCAACTTTAGTTGAACCGAGTGTGGCTACGCCCGGTCCTTGAGAAGGTTAAAACGGAGTCTATTTGACAAACTATCGTTGTGGTTTTGATGCGTAGGTAAGATGAGTTCTTGCTTAAGCCCGTAGCAGCCACGTAAAACTTGCAACAACAAAGTAGAGGACGTCTAACTTATTTTTGCAGGGCATGTTGTGATGTGATATGGTCAAGACATGATGCTAAATTTTATTGTATGAGATGATCATGTTTTGTAACCGAGTTATCGGCAACTGGCAGGAGCCATATGGTTGTCGCTTTATTGTATGCAATGCAATCGCGATGTAATGCTTTACTTTATTACTAAGCGGTAGTGATAGTCGTGGAAGCATAAGATTGGCGAGACGACAACGATGCTACGATGGAGATCAAGGTGTCGCGCCGGTGACGATGGTGATCATGACGGTGCTTCGGAGATGGAGATCACAAGCACAAGATGATGATGACCATATCATATCACTTATATTGATTGCATGTGATGTTTATCTTTTTATGCATCTTATCTTGCTTTGATTGACAGTAGCATTATAAGATGATCTCTCACTAAATTATCAAGAAGTGTTCTCCCTGAGTATGCACCGTTGCAAAAGTTCTTCGTGCTGAGACACCACGTGATGATCGGATGTGATAGGCTCTACGTTCAAATACAACGGGTGCAAAACAGTTGCACACGCGGAATACTCAGGTTATACTTGACGAGCCAAGCATATGCAGATATGGCCTCGGAACACAGAGACCGAAAGGTCAAGCGTGAATCATATAGTAGATATGATCAACATAACGATGTTCACCATTGAAAACTACTCCATATCACGTGATGATCGGTTATGGTTTAGTTGATTTGGATCACGTGATCACTTAGAGGATTAGAGGGATGTCTATCTAAGTGGGAGTTCTTAATTAATTTGATTAACTGAACATAAACTTATCATGAACTTAGTACCTGATAGTATCTTGCTTGTTTATGTTGATTGTAGATAGATGGCTCGTGCTGTTGTTCCATTAAATTTTAATGCGTTCCTTGAGAAAGCAAAGTTGAAAGATGATGGTAGCAATTACACGGACTGGGTCCATAACTTGAGGATTATCCTCATTGCTGCACAGAAGAATTACGTCCTGGAAGCACCGCTAGGTGCCAGGCCTGCTGCTAGAGCAACACCAGAAGTTATGAACGTCTGGCAGAGCAAAGCTGATGACTACTCGATAGTTCAGTGTGCCATGCTTTACGGCTTAGAACCGGGACTTCAACGACATTTTGAACGTCATGGAGCATATGAGATGTTCCAGGAGTTGAAGTTAATATTTCAAGCAAATGCCCGGATTGAGAGATATGAAGTCTCCAATAAGTTCTATAGCTGCAAGATGGAGGAGAACAGTTCTGTCAGTGAGCATATACTCAAAATGTCTGGGTATAATAATCACTTGATTCAATTGGGAGTTACTCTTCCAGATGATTGCGTCATTGACAAAATTCTCCAATCACTGCCACCAAGCTACAAGAGCTTCGTGATGAACTATAATATGCAAGGGATGAACAAGACTATTCCCGAGCTCTTCGCAATGCTAAAAGCTGCGGAGGTAGAAATCAAGAAGGAGCATCAAGTGTTGATGGTTAACAAAACCACTAGTTTCAAGAAAAAGGGCAAAGGGAAGAAAAAGGGGAACTTCAATAAGAATGGCAAGCAAGTTGCTGCTCAAGAGAAGAAACCCAAGTCTGGACCTAAGCCTGAAACTGAGTGCTTCTACTGCAAGCAGACTGGTCACTGGAAGCGGAACTGCCCCAAGTATTTGGCGGATAAGAAGGATGGCAAGGGGAACAAAGGTATATGTGATATACATGTTATTGATGTGTACCTTACTAATGCTCGCAGTAGCACCTGGGTATTTGATACTGGTTCTGTTGCTAATATTTGCAACTCGAAACAGGGACTACAGAATAAGCGGACACTAGCAAAGGACGAGGTGACGATGCGCGTGGGAAACGGTTCCAAAGTCGATGTGATCGCGGTCGGCACGTTACCTCTACATCTACCTTCGGGATTAATATTAGACCTAAATAATTGTTATTTGGTACCAGCGTTGAGCATAAACATTATATCTGGATCTTGTTTAATGCGAGACGGTTATTCATTTAAATCAGAGAATAATGGTTGTTCTATTTATATGAGTAATATCTTTTATGGTCATGCGCCTTTGAAGAGTGGTCTATTTTTGATGAATCTCGATAGTAGTGATACACATATTCATAATGTTGAAGCCAAAAGATGCAGAGTTGATAATGAAAGTGCAACTTATTTATGGCACTGTCGTTTAGGTCATATCGGTGTAAAGCGCATGAAGAAACTCCATACTGATGGCCTTTTGGAACCACTTGATTATGAATCACTTGGTACTTGCGAACCGTGCCTCATGGGCAAGATGAATAAAACACCATTCTCCGGTACTATGGAGAGAGCAACAGATTTGTTGGAAATCATACATACCGATGTATGTGGACCGATGAATATTGAGGCTCGTGGCGGATATCGTTATTTTCTCACCTTCACAGATGACTTAAGCAGATATGGGTATATCTACTTAATGAAACACAAGTCTAAAACATTTGAAAAGTTCAAAGAATTTCAGAGTGAAGTTGAAAATCATCGTAACAAGAAAATAAAGTTTCTACGATCTGATCGTGGAGGAGAATATTTGAGTTACGAGTTTGGTGTACATTTGAAAAATTGTGGAATAGTTTCGCAACTCACGCCACCCGGAACACCACAGCGTAATGGTGTGTCCGAACGTCGTAATCGTACTTTACTAGATATGGTGCGATCTATGATGTCTCTTACTGATTTACCGCTATCGTTTTGGGGATACGCTCTAGAGACGGCCGCATTCACGTTAAATAGGGCACCATCTAAATCCGTTGAGACGACGCCTTATGAACTATGGTTTGGCAAGAAACCAAAGTTGTCGTTTCTTAAAGTTTGGGGCTGCGATGCTTATGTGAAAAGGCTTCAACCTGATAAGCTCGAACCCAAATCGGAGAAATGTGTCTTCATAGGATATCCAAAGGAAACTGTTGGATACACCTTCTATCACAGATCCGAAGGCAAGACTTTTGTTGCTAAATTCGGAAACTTTCTAGAGAAGGAGTTTTCTTTCGAAAGAAGTGAGTGGGAGGGAAGTAGAACTTGACGAGGTAACTGTACCTACTCCTTTATTGAGAAGTAGTACATCACAGAAAACTGTTTCTGCGACACCTACACCAATAAGTGAGGAAGCTAATGATGATGATCATGAAACTTTAGATCAAGATACTACTGAACCTCGTAGATCAACCAGAGTGAGATCCGCACCAGAGTGGTACGGTAATCCTGTTCTGGAGGTCATGATATTAGATCATGATGAACCTACGAACTATGAAGAAGCGATGGTGAGCCCAGATTCCGCAAAGTGGCTTGAAGCCATGAAATCTGAGATGGGATCCATGTATGAGAACAAAGTATGGACTTTGGTTTACTTGCCCGATGATCGGCAAGCAATTGAGAACAAATGGATCTTTAAGAAGAAGACTGACGCTGATGGTAATGTTACTGTCTACAAAGCTCGACTTGTCGCAAAAGGTTTTCGACAAGTTCAAGGGATTGACTACGATGAGACTTTCTCACCCGTAGCGATGCTTAAGTCTGTCCGAATCATGTTAGCAATTGCCGCATTTTATGATTATGAAATTTTGCAGATGGATGTCAAAACTGCATTCCTGAATGGATTTCTGGAAGAAGAATTGTATATGATGCAACCGGAAGGTTTTGTCGATCCAAAGGGAGCTAACAAAGTGTGCAAGCTCCAGCGATCCATTTATGGACTGGTGCAAGCCTCTCGGAGTTGGAATAAACGCTTTGATAGTGTGATCAAAGCATTTGGTTTTATACAGACTTTCGGAGAAGCCTGTATTTACAAGAAAGTGAGTGGGAGCTCTGTAGCATTTCTAATATTATATGTGGATGACATATTACTGATTGGAAATGATATAGAATTTCTGGATAGCATAAAGGGATACTTGAATAAAAGTTTTTCAATGAAAGACCTCGGAGAAGCTACTTACATATTAGGCATAAAGATCTATAGAGATAGATCAAGACGCTTAATTGGACTTTCACAAAGCACATACCTTGACAAGATTTTGAAGAAGTTCAAAATGGATCAAGCAAAGAAAGGGTTCTTGCCTGTGTTACAAGGTATGAGATTGAGTAAGACTCAAAGCCCGACCACTGCAGAAGATAGAGAGAAAATGAAAGATGTTCCCTATGCTTCAGCCATAGGCTCTATCATGTATGCAATGCTGTGTACCAGACCTGATGTGTGCCTTGCTATAAGTTTAGCAGGGAGGTACCAAAGTAATACAGGAGTGGATCACTGGACATCGGTCAAGAACATCCTGAAATACCTGAAAAGGACTAAGGATATGTTTCTCATATATGGAGGTGACAAAGAGCTCACCGTAAGAGGTTACGTTGATGCAAGCTTTGACACTGATCCGGACGATTCTAAATCGCAAACCGGATACGTGTTTACATTAAACGGTGGAGCTGTCAGTTGGTGCAGTTCTAAACAAAGCGTCGTAGCGGGATCTACATGTGAAGCGGAGTACATAGCTGCTTCGGAAGCAGCAAACGAAGGAGTCTAGATGAAGGAGTTCATATCCGATCTAGGTGTCATACCTAGTGCATCGGGTCCAATGAAAATCTTTTGTGACAATACTGGTGCAATTGCCTCGGCAAAGGAATCAAGATTTCACAAAAGGACCAAACACATTAAGAGATGCTTCAACTCCATCCGGGATCTAGTCCAGGTGGGAGACATAGAGATTTGCAAGATACATACGGATCTGAATGTTGCAGACCCGTTGACTAAGCCTCTTCCACGATCAAAACATGATCAGCACCAAGACTCCATGGGTGTTAGGATCATTACAGTGTAATCTAGATTATTGACTCTAGTGCAAGTGGGAGACTGAAGGAAATATGCCCTAGAGGCAATAATAAAGTTATTATTTATTTCCTTATATCATGATAAAGGTTTATTATTCATGCTAGAATTGTATTAACCGGAAACATAATACATGTGTGAATACATAGACAAACAGATTGTCACTAGTATGCCTCTACTAGACTAGCTCGTTAATCAAAGATGGTTATGTTTCCCAACCATGAACAAAGAGTTGTTATTTGATTAACGAGGTCACATCATTAGTTGAATGATCTGATTGACATGACCCATTATATTAGCTTAGCACCCGATCGTTTAGTATGTTGCTATTGCTTTATCCATGACTTATACATGTTCCTATGACTATGAGATTATGCAACTCCCGTTTGCCGGAGTAACACTTTGGGTACTACCAAACGTCACAACGTAACTGGGTGATTATAAAGGAGTACTACAGGTGTCTCCAATGGTAGATGTTGGGTTGGCGTATTTCGAGATTAGGATTTGTCACTCCGATCGTCGGAGAGGTATCTCTGGGCCCTCTCGGTAATGCACATCACTTAAGCCTTGCAAGCATTGCAACTAATGAGTTAGTTGCGGGATGATGTATTACGGAACGAGTAAAGAGACTTTCCGGTAACAAGATTGAACTAAGTATTGGATACTGACGATCGAATCTCGGGCAAGTAACATACCGATGACAAAGGGAACAACGTATGTTGTTATGCGGTCTGACCGATAAAGATCTTCGTAGAATATGTAGGATCCAATATGGGCATCCAGGTCCCGCTATTGGTTATTGACCGGAGATGTGTCTCGGTCATGTCTACATTGTTCTCGAACCGTAGGGTCCGCACGCTTAACGTTACGATGACAGTTATTATGAGTTTATGCATTTTGATGTACCGAAGGTTGTTCGGAGTCCCGGATGTGATCACGGACATGACGAGGAGTCTCGAAATGGTCGAGACGTAAAGATTGATATATTGGAAGCCTATGTTTGGACATCGGAAGTGTTCCAGGTGAAATCGGGATTTTACCGGAATACCGGGAGTGTTACCGGAACCCCCCGGGAGCCAAATGGGCCAACATGGGCCTTGGTGGAAAGGTGAAAGGGCTGCCCTCATGGGCTGCGCGCCTCCCCCCTTCCTCTAGTCCTATTAGGACTAGGGAAGGTGGCCGGCCAACCCCTCTCTCTTTTCCCACTTGGGGAGTCCTATTAGGAATAGGATTGGAGGGGAGTCCTACTCCCAGCGGGAGTAGGACTCCTCCTATGGCTGCCGCACCCCTCCCCCTTTGCCCCTTTATATACGGGGGCAGGGGGAACCTCTAGACACACAATTGATCATTGAGATCTTTCCTTAGCCGTGTGCGGTGCCCCCTGCCACCAAATTCCACCTCGGTCATATTGTCGCGGTGCTTAGGCGAAGCCCCGCGTCAGTAGTACATCAAGATCGTCACCACACCGTCGTGCTGACAGAACTCTTCCTCAACACTTTGCTGGATCGGAGCCCGAGGATCATCATCGAGCTGAACGTGTGCCAAGAACTCGGAGGTGCTGGAGTAACGGTACTTGGATCGGTTGGATCGTGAAGACGTACGACTACATCAACCGCGTTGATATAACGCTTCCGCTTTTGGTCTACGAGGGTACGTAGACAATACTCTCCCCTCTCGTTGCTATGCATCACCATGATCTTGCGTGTGCGTAGGAATTTTTTTGAAATTACTATGTTCCCCAACATCCAGCTCCTGGGACAGTACGGTATTCTTCTCTGAAAGAACCTGCATACCAAATGATCCTTAAATCAGTTACTCTAACTGTTTCAAGTCTCGGGGGCTACTGGTATATATATATATTTCACCAAAATTTTCTTACCCGTATGTCTTTTACATACTGCTCCGTGGCTCTGGCTAAACCATTTTGAGCAGCACGGAGGTACGCATCTCCCGAATTGAAGGCATCTAATGCCTCTTGGGAGAAACAAGCGTCGCGAAGATCTGTCCGGCGACGCCTGTGGTTCATGGCACTCTCCACCTCAGAATTTGTGGCGGACAGCCTGTCCGCATCCTCTGTCGGAGGAGCGTCCGGTGCGTGCCTTGTGCTCGCCTCCGCTCCCAGACCAGGCGTTGGAGCCTGGCTGGTGGAGGCGCGATTGGCAACCTCTCCGGATGTAGTCCGGCGAGGTCTCTTCGTCCTGAAGATAGCACGAACATTAATATGCCCTGAAGAAATAGCACCGGGGAAAAAGAGGGTGCGCTATACCTTTGCACCGGCATCTCAGTCCGAACCACATTCCTTTTTACCCCACGGGGCCCTGCGGCCCCTCGTTGGCTAGCCGCCGCAGGTGCGGCCTCCTGCCTCGGAAATCTCCCCTGCAAAATGCGGCAGTCGTCAGAAAAACTGGAATACGTGAGAATGGAATCCTTCTCAAGGGAATGAGGCTCCGGTCTCTGTCACCTGGGAGGCCGGGATTAACCCTTGGTAATCAGCCGTAATGGCCACCAAGGTATTGTCCTTGCTTAGCTGATGGAACACCTCGTCGATAAGCTCCACCGATATGTCCGGATCCTCTTCGGAGTCCGGATCGAGGGGCCGTTCTGGATCCTCGGGCTGTGGAGGACGGCCGTTTATATCCTTCACCTCCTGACGCAGTTCCTGCGTTGAAGTCATTAGACTATATATTTAATCATGGGAATATAAAACGAACGGGCAAGCACAATTGTCCACTCACCCAACTTGGAGGGTTGTACATGGTAAATCCGCCCTGCGGGTTGACGCGACGGAAATCCTCCTCTTCTCCCTTGTACAAAGAGGATAAGATCTTTACTAGAGCGGCAGCTGAGGCTGGCCCCTTACGACCGTAACGGGTGGCGTCATCCTCCCCGTTAAAATCCCACATGGGGTGGCTTCTATATTGAAGCGGCTGCACCCCCCGCATGATGCATGCAGCCATGACTCCAATCATGGTTAGTCCGGAATGAGCCAATAGTCTTATCCGGCCCATCAGGTAAAGGACGTCTCTGTCGTTTTCTCTCTGAGAGCTCCGCGGACGCGAGCTCAAGCGTTTCTTTAATGGAGCATGGTTGAACTCAGGGAGACCGACCCGGACAGGGTCCGGTAGCGGGACATCATCTATATAAAACCATTCCGAAGGCCAGTCCTCAGACGCCTTCTTTGGGGTCCCGGATAGGTATCCGGTCCCGGCGATGTGCCACACTTCGGCTCCGCCCACTTGATATGTAGACCCCTCTTGAGAACGGGGCACCAGGCAGAATATCCTCTTCCACAACGCGAAATGAGCCTCAACACCCAAAAATAGCTCGCAAAGGGCGACGAAGCCCACGATATGTAATATAGAGGCGGGCGTGAGATTGTGCAGCTGGAGGCCGTAGAACTCCAGAAGCCCACGGAGAAATGGATGAACTGGAAATCCCAGTCCCCTTATTAGATAAGGGACGAAGCACACCCGCTCTCCTTTAGAGGGATTGGGGGTGCTCTCCGCTTGTTTTCCGCCATTGTAGGTGGCGAGTCCGGCTCGGACCGGGACCATATAAGCCTGAGGGAGAAATCCCTTGGCCTGAAGCGACACTAATTCGCTGTGCTGGATGGAGCAATTCTCCCAGTCTCCGGGTTTAGGACTGGAAGGGCGAGAGGAGGAGTTGCGATGGCTGGCCATGTTGGAATGGACCTTTGCTGGAGGCGCTCTGATGATTACTCGCGGAGAGGAGAAGATGTGGTTTGGATCTGAATCCCCATCCCGTTAAATAGGCGGCTCGTTTATGCGGCTGGGGGTGTGGATGTAAAAAACACCCCAGCTTTTCGCATTCGTTTGACACGTGGAAGACAACCATTATTGGGCGTGGAAGCCAAGGAGCGTTACATTAAAAAAATTGGACATTATTCCTATAGATACACAGAATTTGGAGAAGAAACCGCCTTGCAATGCCGAAGACAATCTGCGCGCCGGACTCGTCGTCATTGAAGCCTGGTTCGGGGGCTACTGAGGGAGTCCTGGATTATGGGGTGTTCGGATAGGCCGGACTATACCTTCAGCCGGACTCCTGGATTATGAAGATACAATATTGAAGACTTCGTCCCGTGTCCAGATGGGACTTTCCTTGGCGTGGAAGGCAAGCTTGGCGATGCGGATATTCAAGATCTCCTACCATTGTAACCGACTTTGTGTAACCCTAACCCTATCCGGTGTCTATATAAACCGGAGGGTTCTAGTCCGTAGGACAACTTCATCATACAACAATCATACCATAGGCTAGCTTCTAGGGTTTAGCCTCCTTGATCTCGTGGTAGATCTACTCTTGTACTACCTATATCATCAATATTAATCAAGCAGGAGTAGGGTTTTACCTCCATCGAGAGGGCCCGAACCTGGGTAAACTTCATGTCCCTTGTCTCCTGTTACCATCCGACCTAGACGCACAGTCCGGGACCCCCTACCCGAGATCCGCCGGTTTTGACACCGACAGTGCTCATACTTGTTCACTGTAATATCCATGCTAGTTTATTTTCTTTTATCGCCTTCTTCTTGCGTGTTTGATAAACCTTAAGAAAAACAAAAAAAATTAGTTGTAGCTTTTAGCTAGTTTACTTTCAATGCATGTAGTAGTAGTAATTAAAAGAAAACCCAAAAAGATCTCATGTTCTTATTTTGCTTGTTGGGAGCTTTCCCATGTAAATAGTTTTATTTTATTTCTTTTCTTTGGGGGTCGAGATGAGAAGACCATAATGAAAATGTTGAAGTGGCTCTTATATGCATTATTGTTGATTTAACAAATGAGCCCATTGTATCTTGTCTTCTCCTGTGTGTCAGATGCCTACAGATTCCATCTTAGTCCAATGCACGTGCACTATTATTATTATTCACACCGTTCGGTTGTGCAAGTGAAAGGCAATAATGACGATATATGATGGACTGATTGAGATGAGAGAAGCTAGTATGAACTCGACCTCTCTTGTTATTGTAAATACCTATTACGAATGAAACATGTTTGCGATGACAATTAGAGATTATAGTTGCTTATTCCATGCCTAATCCACTAGGAGTTTATAATGGTTTACCTTGCGTGCCAACATGCTATTAAAATGGTTGTGATGTGGTATGATAGGGTGGTATCCTCATTTGAACGATTCGAGTGACTTGACTTGGCACATGTTCACACATGTAGTTGAAACACAACATAGCCTCCATGATATTTATGTTCATGGTGGATTATATCCTACTCATGCTTGCACTCAATGTTTATTAATTTTAATGCATGTTCATGAATATTGTCGCTCTCTAGTTGGTCGCTTCCCAGTCCTTTTCTAGCCTTCACCTGTACTAAGCGGGAATACTGCTTGTGCACCCACTTCCTTAAACCCCAAAGTTATTCCATATGAGTCCACTATACCTTCCTATATGCGGTATCTACTTGCCGTTCCAAGTAAATTTGTATGTGCCAAACTCTAAACCTTCAAATAAAATTATGTTTTGTATGCTCGAATAGCTCATGTATCAACTAGGGCTGTCTGTATCTTCCATGCTAGGCGGGTTATTCTCAGGAGGAGTGGACTCCACTCCTCACTCACGAGAAAATGGCTGGTCACCGGGATGCCCAGTCCCATGCTCTAAGCAACTCAAATCGAAATAATTGCAAACAAAACTCCCCCAGGGTTGTTGCTAGTGGAGGCACTCGTTGTTTCGAGCAAGCCATGGATTGATGCTTGTTGGTGGTGGGGGAGTATAAACTTTACCATTCTGCTTGGGAACCGCCTATAATGTGTGTAGCATGGAAGATATCGAGATCTCTCGGTTGTTATGTTGACAATGAAAGTATGCCACTCAAAATATTGTTTATCTCTATTTCAAAATCAAGCTCTGGCACCTCTACAAATCCCTGCTTCCCTCTGCGAAGGGTCTACCTATTTACTTTTATGTTGAGTCATCATCCTCTTATTAAAAAGCACCAGCTGGAGAGCACTGCTGTCATTTGCATGCATTACTATTAGTTTATATTGGATGTGACTATGACTGGATCTCTTTACCATGAATTACAATGTTTAGTCAGTCCTTGATCTTCAAAGGTGCTCTGCATTTATGTTTTGCAGTCTCAGAAAGCACTAGCGAGATACCATCTTGTCATATCATATTATGATTGTTCTAAGAAAGTGTTGTCATCCAAGATTTATTATTAGTGCTCGCTAGTTGATTATGCCATTGATATGAGTAAACATGAGATCTAAATGTCATTGTGAATATGGTTAGTTCATAATCTTTGCTGAAAACTGGAATGCTGGCTTTACATATTTACAACAACAAGAGCAAACATAGTTTGTAAAAGTTTTTCTTTATCACTTTTAGTTTGTCAACTGAATTTCTTGAGGACAAGCAAAGGTTTAAGCTTGGGGGAGTTGATACGTCTCCATCATATCTACTTTTCCAAACAGTTTTCCCTTGTTTTGGACTCTAACTTGCATAATTTGAATGGAACCAACCCGGACTGACGCTGTTTTCAGCAGAATTGCCATGGTGTTATTTTTGTGCAGAAATAAAAGTTCTCGGAATGACCTGAAACTTCACGGAGAATATTTTTGGAATTAATAAAAAATACTGGCGAAAGAATCAAGGCTAGGGGGCCTACACCCTGTCCACGAGGGTGGGGGCGTGCCGACCCCCCTGGGCGCACCCCCTGCCTCGTGGGCCCCCTGGTGCTCCACCGACCTCAACTGCAACTCTGTATATTCACGTTCGGGGAGAAAAAAAATCAGAGAGAAGGATTCATCGCGTTTTAAGATACGGAGCCGCCACCAAGCCCTAATCTCTCTCGGGAGGGCTGATCTGGAGTCCGTTCGGGGCTCCGGAGAGGGGAATCCGTCGCCATCGTCATCATCAACCTTCCTCCATCACCAATTTCATGATGCTCACCGCCGTGCGTGAGTAATTCCATCGTAGGCTTGCTGGACGGTGATGGGTTGGATGAGGTTTACCATGTAATCGAGTTAGTTTTGTTAGGGTTTGATCCCTAGTATCCACTATGTTCTGAGATTGATGTTGCTATGACTTTGCTATGCTTAATGCTTGTCACTAGGGCCCAAGTGCCATGATTTCAGATCTGAACCTATTATGTTTTCATGAATATATGTGAGTTCTTGATCCTATCTTGCAAGTCTATATTCACCTATTATGTGTTATGATCCGTTAACCCCGAAGTGACAATAATTGGGATACTTACCGGTGATGACCGTAGTTTGAGGAGTTCATGTATTCACTAAGTGTTAATGCCTACGAGCTTTTCACATATTGTTCTTTACTACTGTTACTTTTGCCACTGTTACCGTTACTTCCATACTACTTTGCTACTAAACACTTTGCTGCAGATAGTAAGTTATCTAGGTGTGGTTGAATTGACAACTCAACTGCTAATACTTGAGAATATTCTTTGGCTCCCCTTGTGTCGAATCAATAAATTTGGGTTGAATACTCTACCCTCGAAAACTGTTGCGATCCCCTATACTTGTGGGTTATCACCCGGCAGGGTTGCCTCGAGGCGAGGGCAGCTACGCGCGTATGAGTATGCAAAGGTCCGAATCCTTTCTATGGTTGCCATGGCCCTCCTTTTATAGATCAAGGGGTCACCACAATGGCAAATCAGTCATTGTGTACTGATTAGATAGCAAACAGTGCTATCATACCTAACTCTGCAGACAGGGCAGAGTGTATTAAATGCGCCAGTTGGTGTTGTTGGGTAATGCAGTATTTCAAAAAAAATTGCCTACGATCACGCAAGATCTATCTAGGACAAGCACAACAACGAGCGGGGAGAGTGTGTCTACATACCCTCGTAGACCGAAAGCGGAAGCATTTAGTAACGCGGTTGATGTAGTCGAACGTCTTCGCGATTCAACCGATCCAAGTACCGAACGTACGGCACCTTCGCGATCTGCACCTATTCAGCTCGGTGACGTCCCTCGAACTCTTGATCCAGTTGATGCTAAGGGAGAGTTTCGTCAGCACGACGGCATGGTGATGGTGATGATGAAGTTACCGGCGCAGGGCTTTGCCTAAGCACTACAATGATATGACCGAGGTGTGTAACTGTGGAGGTGGGCACCGCACACAGCTAAAAGATTAACTTGTGTGTTCTAGGGTGCCCCTCCCCACGTATGTAAAGGAGGGAGGGAGGAGGAGGCCGGCCAGGGGTGGCGCGCCCAAGGGGGGGAGTCCTACTCCAAGCAGGATTCGCCCCCCTCCCCCCTCCTACTCCCACGAGGAGAAGCGGGGAAGGAGGAGGAGAAGAGAAGGAAAGGGGGGCCGACCCCTATCCCTAGTCCAATTGGGTTTGGTTTAGGGGGCGCCACTCCTTGGCCTGCCTCCTCTCTTCCACCAGTAGGCCCATGAGGTCCGATAACTTCCCGGGTGGGGGGGGGGGGTTCGGTACCCCCGGTACTCCGAAACGACCCGAACCATTTCGGTGTCCGAATGTAACCTTCCAATATATGAATCTTTATGTCTCGACCATTTCGAGACTCCTCGTCATGTCAGTGATCTCATCCGAGACTCCGAATAACCTTCAGTCATCAAATCACATAAACTCATAATACAAATCGTCATCGAACGTTAAGCGTGCGGACCCTACGGGTTCGAGAACTATGTAGACATGACCGAGACATATCTCTGGTCAATAACCAATAGCAGAACCTGGATGCTCATATTGGCTCCTACATATTCTACGAAGATCTTTATCGGTCAAACCGCATAACAACATACACTGTTCCCTTGGTCATCGGTATGTTACTTGCCCGAGATTCGATCGTCGGTATCATCATACCTAGTTCAGTCTCGTTACCGGCAAGTCTCTTTACTCGTTCTGTAATGCATCATCCCGCAACTAACTCATTAGTCACATTGCTTGCAAGGCTTATAGTGATGTGCATTACCGAGAGGGCCCAGAGATACATCTCCGACAATCGGAGTGACAAATCCTAATCTTGATGTATGCCAACTCAACAAACATCATCAAAGACACCTGTAGAGCATCTTTATAATCACCCAGTTACGTTGTGACGTTTGATAACACGTCTCTGGACCGGTGTCATTTGGAGGTGATTTCCATAGGAAGTGGCAGCCATGTGTCAAGAATCAGCCAGTTAGTCACTTGGGGGCTTGACACCGCACCGATCGATGACTTGCATTGCTGTGAGGTGGAGCGGTGGAGGCTTGGCAGGGTGGTCCGCCCTCAGCGTCCCGGGTAAGCTTGCTGGGGAAATCTTGAGACTTGTCTTGGAAGCAACCTCGGCCCCGCCAGGTCGCCTGCCCGGCAAGGAAGGTTTTCCTTAGTGGTATCTTGCTCCTTCTGCTCGACTCATCCTTCTCAATCTGCCCTTTGATTTCTCAAAGAGCTATCTCTTCAACTTGGCCTCGTCTTGGATATTGCAACCTTGCCCTTAAGCCTGTGCACAGTCTGGGCAACATACCCAAGGTTTGTTGCACCGACGGGAGCCCCCGGGCCTGGCCCGAACGTGTTGCCGGGCATCATTGGGGTAGGCCCTATCCAGTGCACAGGCAAGAGGGTAGTAGCTATTTGTCCTTTGAAATTTTCTTCGCTTCTTCATTAACCTGAGATGGGATCAGTTTCCGATTTTTCTCACGCATCGTGCAAGACGTTACGGGGGAACCTGGACCACGATCCGTGGGTAGCTGATACGTCTCCAACGTATCTATAATTTATGAAGTATTCATGCCATGTTTACAATAGTTTTATATGATTTTGGTATGATTTGATTAGAACTAACCCGGACTGACACTGTTTTTAGCAGAACTACCGTGGTGTTGTTTTTGTGCAGAAATAAAAGTTCTCGGAATGCGATGAAAATCTACGAAGAATTTTTCTAGAAAATATAAAAAATACTGGAACAAAGAGTTACTAGAGGGGAGGCCTGTGGGCCCCATGAGGGTGGAGGGCGCGCCCACCCCCCTAGGGCGCGCCCGTGTGCCTCAAGGACTTCCCGTGGCGCCCCCTGACTTGTTCTCGACGCCAACACTACAAAAAATACACTTCCGTGATGATACATGTTTGTCACAGTAGGTCACGTTTTTTGTCATGCATGTACATCCATGACAATTTTATGACAGAATCAAGATAGTCATACCTGTGCTGTCGTACAAGTGTTCCATGAAATTACCAAAATTATCATCACGGAAGTGTCTACTTCCATGACGATGAATCGTGCGTCACAGAAGTGCTTTCGTCAAGGGTGACCGACACGTGGCATCCACTGTAACAGAACGCCGTTAAGCTATCGGGTCCGGTTTTGGATCCGATAACCCGTTAACAGCCCCGACCAATGGGGGTTTTCCACGTGTAAAATCATCATTGGCTTGAGGAAACACGCGTCGGCTCACTGTTGGGACAGATGTCATCCACTCATTGGACCCAAGGCGGCTATGATACATCGACACATGGCATGGCCCAACAGAGGCCCATTCCTGTGAAAAGGCCGGCCCGTTTGACTTGATCAAAAGGTGGCGGGCCGTCCCACGGAAAGCCTGTTAACGGCATGTTCGCATATAGCCCATTTACAGCCCGCTAACTTATGGCTCATTACGACCTTCCGGAATTAGGCCCAGTAGCGTCATCTGGGCCATCCAATATGATTCCAGTCCTTTGTAACTTCCGGCCCATGTAAGGCCCATGACGTATTTCGGCTCATATGAGTCCCTTTCTAACTCTTGGCCCATTAACGGCCCATGTTGAAACCGGCCCGTAATGAACTGTGTATCGCTTTATACCCATTACCGTCCCATTATTCCATTGGGTCGTTTCCAGCCCGTGTACCTTTTAGCCATCTCAGGGCCCATTTATTCTTGGACTCATTTCCAGCATTCGGTTACTTACGACCCGTTACTGGCCTTTTCTTCTTGTGGGCCAAATTCAGCCCATGGATACAATCATCCCATTTGTGGCCCGTTAATCTGTTGGGCCATTTTCATAGATGAGACGGCCCGTCGAAGGCCCATGATCCTACGGGACGCAGAAGGCCCATTGACCCGACGACCCATAGAAGGCCCATTGATCCGATGGCCCATAGAAGGCCCATGGATCCGACAACCCATAGAAGGCCCATGGATTCGACGGCTCATAGAAGGCCCATGGATCCGACGGCCCATAGAAGGCCCATGGATCCGACAGCCCATAGAAGGCCCACGGATCCGACGACCATAGAAGGCCATGGATCGTCCGTCCCGTAGATGGCCCATGGATCGTACGACCTGTGGAGGGCCATGGTCACTACAATGTTTGGCCGAGTTGGCCCCTATTTGAACGATATAGCATATTCAAAGAATTATCCTACTCTATACTATCACCTCTAAAAAAATACACTATACAATAAAGAGACTAAGGCATAGAAACGTAGAATAGTCCTACACTATACAATAAAGAAATTACATTCGATTATACCCACTAGGCATTATGGTTTGGCACCAGTGATAATAAAGCATACACAAACAGCAAATTACATACACTGGGCAAATACAACTCATACATCATGGACGCACATCAACATAACTTACCATTTGAACTATAATCTATTCAGAAAATAGGATTGGCGGGATTTAGATAGCACAAATTGTTGGGGAACGTAGTAATTTAAAAAAAAATTCCTACGCACACGCAAGATCATGGTGATGCATAGCAACGAGAGGGGAGAGTGTTGTCCACGTACCCTCGTAGACCGAAAGCGGAAGCGTTAGCACAACGCGGTTGATGTAGTCGTACGTCTTCACGATCTGACCGATCAAGTAGCGAACGCACGACACCTCCGAGTTCAGCACACGTTCAGCCCGATGACGTCCCTCGAACTCCGATCCAGCCGAGTGTTGAGGGAGAGTTTCGTCAGCACGACGGCGTGGTGACGATGTTGATGTTCTACCGACGCAGGGCTTCAACTAAGCACCGCTACAGTAATATCGAGGTGGAATATGGTGGAGGGGGGCACCGCACACGACTAAGAGATCAATGATCAATTGTTGTGTCTAGGGTGCCCCCCTACCCCCGTATATAAAGGAGCAAGGGGGAGGCTGGCCGGCCCTTGCTAGGCGCGCCAGGAGGAGGAGTCCTCCTCCTAGTAGGAGTAGGAGAGAGGGAGAAGGAAAGGGGGGCGCCTCCCCCCTCTCCTAGTCCAATTCGGACCAGAGGGGGAGGGGGCGCGCGGCCCACCCTGGCTGCCTCTCTCTCTCTCTCTCCACTAAGTCCCATAAGGCCTATTACTTCTCCCAGGGGGGTTCCGTTAACCCTCCGGCACTCCAGTTTTCTCCGAAATCACCCAGAACACTTCCGGTGTCCGAATATAGTCGTCCAATATATCAATCTTTATGTCTAGACCATTTCGAGACTCCTCGTCATGTCCCTGATCTCATTCGGGACTCCGAACTACCTTCGGTACATCAAAACACATAAACTCATAATATAACCGTCATCGAACTTTAAGCGTGCGGATCCTACGGGTTCGAGAACAATGTAGACATGACCGAGACACGTCTCCGGTCAATAACCAATAGCTGAACCTGGATGCTCATATTGGCTCCCACATATTCTACGAAGATCTTTATCGGTCAAACCGCATAACAACATACATTGTTCCGTTTGTCATCGGTATGTTACTTGCCCGAGATTCGATCGTCGGTATCTCAATACCTAGTTTAATCTCGTTTCCGGCAAGTCTCTTTACTCGTTCTGTAATACATCATCCCGCAACTAACTCATTAGTTACAATTCTTGCAAGGCTTATAGTGATGTGCATTACTGAGTGGGCCCAGAGATACCTCTTCGACAATCGAAGTGACAAATCCTAATCTGGAAATACGCCAACCCAACAAGTACCTTTGGAGACACCTGTAGAGCACCTTTATAATCACCCATTTACGTTGTGACGTTTGGTAGCACACAAAGTGTTCCTCCGGCAAACGGGAGTTGCATAATCTCATAGTCGTAGGAACATGTATAAGTCATGAAGAAAGCAATAGCAGAATACTAAACGATTGTGTGCTAAGCTAACGGTGGGTCAAGTCAATCACATCATTCTCCTAATGATGTGATCCCGTTAATCAAATGACAACTCATGTCTATGTTTAGGAAACATAACCATCTTTGATCAACGAGCTAGTCAAGTAGAGGCATACTAGTGACACTATGTTTGTCTATGTATCCACACATGTATTATGTTTTCGGTTAATAAAATTCTAGCATGAATAATAAACATTTATCATGATAATAAGGAAATAAATAATAACTTTATTATTGCCTCTAGGGCATATTTCCTTCAGTCTCCCACTTGTACTAGAGTCAATAATCTAGTTCACATCGCCATGTGATTTAACACCAATAGTTCACACCACCATGTGATTAACACCCATAGTTCACATCGTCATGTGACCAACACCCAAAAGGGTTTACTAGAGTCAATAATCTAGTTCACATCGCCATGTGATTAACACCCAAAGAGTACTAAGGTGTGATCATGTTCTACTTGTGAGAGAAATTTAGTCATCGGGTCTGCCAAATTCAGATCCGTATGTATTATGCAAATTTCTATGTCAACAATGCTCTGCACGGAGCTACTCTAGCTAATTGCTCCCACTTTCTAAAAGTGCGTTATATCAACTAGAGGGGGGGGTGAATAGGCGATTTTTATGAAATTCTTCACTGAGGAATTTGCTCGTGAGGAAATTCCTTAGCGAAGAACTACTAGCAGCGGAATAAGTACTCAGAAGTAAACATAGCAGATTACATGCATAGTCATCATGATGAGATGTAGACAAACACAGAGTACAGAAAGCGTAAACACAGGATAACACAAGTTGAAGACAAACAGACTGAAGAAATTGAACTGAGGAAATTGAGAAAGTCTTCAGTCAAAGTCTTCAAACACAGATATGATAAACAAACAGCACACTACTGAGGAAATGAAAGAGTTGAGGAAATAGAACCAGTAAGCTTGGTGAAGACAATGATTTGGTAGACCAGTTCCAACTGCTGTCTTAGTTGTACATCTGGTTGGAGCGGCTGAGTATTTAAACTCGAGGACACACAGTCCCGGACACCCAGTCCTGAGCACGCAGCTCGGGACACCAAGTCCTCACCGTATTCTCCTTGAGCTAAGAACACACAGTCCTCGCCCAATCACTCGTGGTAAGTCTTCAGGTGACTTCCAAATCTTCACAGACTTGGTCACTCGGCGATCCACAATTCCTCTTGGATGCTCTAGACCTTGACGCCTAACCGTCTGGAAGAAGCACAGTCTTCAAAGGTAACAAGCGTCGGATCCACGCAGGATCAATCTCTTCAGTGATGCTCAATCACTTTGGGTTTGTAGGTGTTTTGGGTTTGGGGTTTGGATTTTCCTCACTTGATGATTTTCGCTCAAAGTCCTCGGAGGATGGGTTGCTCTCAAATGACAAGTGTCAAGTTCTCGCGGAGCAGCCAACCAGCTAGTGGTTGTAGGGGGCGGCTATTTATAGCCTAGGGAGCAGCCCGACATGATAAGACATAAATGCCCTTCAATGATATGACCGTTAGGTGGACAAGATATTTTAGGACAGCTGGCGCGTAGCACAGCAACGGTCGGAAATTTGAGGTACAAATTCCTCAGGGCTATCATGTTCCTCACTGTGTAGGCAATTCGCACTGGCAAATTCCTAACTCCTCAATCAGAGCAAAGTCCTCAGTGACCAGAAGAGCTGCGTCTCTGTCACTGAAGAAATTGACTGAACTGTATGAGATTTCCAATGGCTTCACTCGAAGGGATTGGTAGGTGTAGGATTTGAGTTGAGCATCACTTGGAAATTTTCTCCTTAGTATTTCCTCGACCCCCTTTAACAGTACGGTGTTTCCTATGACTCAAGAAAGAGAAAATGAAACTACGAAAACAAAAGTCTTCACGCTTCATGTTCCTCGAATGAATACAAAGTCTTCAAGGTCACACCAATTTCTTCACTTTCAAAGTCTTCAGAAAGTCTTCAAAATATCAAAGTCTTCAGTCGAAGAACTTCATTTTTAGGGGTCGACTTTCTCTGTAAATATCAAACTCCTCATAGACTTATAGACCTGTGTACACTCATAAACACATTAGATACTTAACCTATAAGTCTTCAATAAACCAAAATCACTAAGGGGCACTAGATGCACTTACAATCTCCCCCTTTTTGGTGATTGATGACAACATAGGTTAAGTTTTCAACGGGGATAGATATATGAAGTGTAAAAACTGATATTGAGGAATTTGATTGCAGGATATAGAAGAACTCCCCCTGAAGATGTGCATAATGAGGAATTTGCTTGTGAAGCAATGCACACTTGAAGAGTTGTATCATGGAGATCTCCCCTTATATCTTGTAATTCATACACGGATTTGATGTATAATATGAAGAATTTGAAATGCATGATGAAATATGGTGCCTGATGTAATTCAGCATGCGTGCAATAATATTAACAAGGAATAAGCATGCAGAATAGCGCATCAAGGTATCAAATCAAAGTGCAACAAAAGTATCAGCGCACCATCGGACTTAAGATTACAACTCGATCCAATAAAAGTTTCGGAAGAACGAGAGTTGTAACTTAAAAAAACGAATAAACCCTTATTATAGACCCGCTTGAAGACTAACTCAGATTTCTCCCCCTTTGTCATCAAATGACCAAAAGGATCTCAAAGTGTCTCAAAGTGTACCTGGGCTGTTCTATCTCAAGTGTACAGTGCTAAAGACTTGGAGAAAATGGGTCTCAAAGAAGATTTTGACTGGTTTGCACCTCCTCCGAAGAAATACAAGAAGGTCAAGGTTCCTTCTTTGGTGGCCAGCTCATATTCTTCATTGTGTGTGACTGATGAAAATGAAGACTTGGACGACACTGCAGCAGGCCCTACTTCAACGACCGACCCAACAACGCTGGCGCTCCTTCATCAACTTGAAAATCTTCAGGGGCGTTAGTCCTCAGATTTCTCCCCCTTTGTCATCAAATGACCAAAAGGATCGAAACTGAGGACTAACGCCCCTGAAGATTTTCAAGTTGATGAAGGAGCGCCAGCATTGTTGGGGTCGGTCGTTGAAGTAGGGCCTGCTGCAGTGTCGTCCAAGTCTTCATTTTCATTAGTCGCACGCGATGAAGAATATGAGCTAGCCACCAAAGAAGGAACCTTGACCTTCTTGTATTTCTTCGGAGGAGGTGCAAACCAGTCAAAATCTTCTTTGAGACCCATTTTCTCCAAGTCTTCAGCACTGTACACTTGAGATAGAACAGCCCAGGTGCGGTTGAGGGTTTCATGAAGGTAGTAGTGGTTTTTCTTCACTGCATTGTGTGTGGAAGTCATGTAGTGAAGAATTGAACCAAACTGACGCTTGACCCATTTGTGATTGCGATCAACCTTTTGATGAAGACTGAGGAGTAACTCACGGTCAGTCATCACCCTGGGTGCTGTGGCTTGAGGATTTGGCTTGGCAGTGTTAGCAGCAGAGTCATGTGTGGCAGAGTCATCATTGGTGGAGTAAGATGCAGCTTTGCGAAATTGGCCATCCAATGGACGAATGCCTTCATCTATCACAGCAGTGGCCTTGCCTTTTTCTTCAGCCGAGGAAAATGTCCGTTTGAGGACTTCAATGGGAGGCAAGTAGCTGCAGTGGTTGAGCGTTTCAGCTTTGTAGTTGAGTGAAGACCTTATCCTGATGAATTTCATTATCCAAGGTGCATAAGGCTTCAGCTCAAATGGTGACATAGCAATGTTGGCCAGAGTCCTCATGAAGAAATCATGGAAGTTGACGGGAACGCCATGGATGATGTTGAAAAGCAGATTCTTCATGATGCCAACGACTTCTTCATCAGACGAGTCGTGGCCTTTGATGGGACTCATTGCCTTTGTCAGAATGCGATAGACAGTCCTTGGCACATACAACAATTCTTTGACGAGGAAATTGGTTCTAGGAGCCTGCCCTGGCTTCAAAGGCTTCATCAGCATTTGCATATAATGATTGGAAAGCTCAGGTTCATTGTACACACAACGAGCATCTTCAGTGGGTGGACTCAGAGGAAGGACACGAAGCAATTCAGATGCTGGGGCCTTATAATGGGTGTTGTCAGTCATCCAGTCCAAAACCCATGAATTGATATCTTCAGAGTTGCCGGTGATGTGCAACGTTGCATAGAATTGAAGAATAAGCTCTTCATTCCAATCGCATATATCTGTGAAGAAGTTGAGCAGCCCAGCGTCGTGAAGAACACTGAGCACTGGCGTAAAGCACGGCAAAGACTCCATATCCACGTGAGGAATATGAGCATGGTCGAAGACTTTGTCTTTGTTGTAAAGCACTGAGGAATAGAAATTTGCTTGGCTGGCAGTCCAGAAACGCCTCTTCCTTATGCGAGCAGAGTCATATGGATTGTATTCAGTGAAGAACATGTGCTCGCCATAGAAGTCTTCAGCCTTGAATTTTTGTTTGCATGAGAATGGATCCTTTGGCCTTGGCAGAGGAGTGTCAGTGAGTTGCATCACGACCTCAGGAATCACGATCTTAGGTTCTTCAGGCTGAGGAATTTCAGGATTTTCCTCAGGTGCAGTCACCTTGTCTGTATCAGCAGCAGTTTCTTCAGCGCTAGTGGCTGGAATTTCTTCATTCACAGATGCAGTGGGACGAATTTCTTCAGAGCCCAATTGTACTGTTGGTGAAGGGGAATGAGGAATTTGCTGCAGGGGAGTGAAGAGTGGGGAATTGGGATGCTGACTTTCCCAAAAGTCGTCATTCATCACTGGAGTGGTGCTTCCAATATCCACATCTTCATCATCAATTTCTTCAACACCAGCCTCTTCAGCATCAAACTAAGGCATTGGTGATGAGACCATTGGGGTTGAAGGGATTGCATCCGCTTCAATTTCTTCATCAATCTGCTCTGTCGAAGCAGCAGATTGAGTTTCTTCATCTGATCCACTAGGGATCTCATAATCTTCACCAAAAGGAACAAGGTCCTTTGATGGCACGGAGGAGATAGGAACGGCATCAATGGGATTTGCAAACGAGCTTGTCATCGGCTTCATCTTCTTGGGAGCTGAAGATTCTGAAGCATTGGATGCCTTCCTTTTCTTCACAGCAGCTCGTTCTGCAGCCTTTGTTTTCTTCACATCTAATGCAGATGGAAGAATTGGAGTTGGCGTAGGTGCAGGTGGAGCTGAGGAATCTGTTTGATTTTCCTTAGGCGCAACTGATGCAGTTGCCCTGGTTTCCTCAACTTCTTCAGGCGCACCACTAGTGGATGCCCTGGCAATTTCATCAACGGCTGGAGCAGAGTCATCAGCCTTGGAACTAGCATTTTCTTCAGCAGTCTGAACTTCATCAGCGGTGCTGGCATGTTCTTCAGTTTGCTGAACAGATGCTTCAGCTTGAGGAATTTGTGGCTTTGAGGCTGCACCCTTGGTGAAGGTATCAGTCAGCCTCACGAATCTGACCTTGGCTCCTTGCCAATCAGCATAGTAGGAGTCAAATTTGTCGCTGAGGGCTTTCATCTCAGCCTGCATCTTGACAAGTTCCTCAGGCTTCATTTTGAGAACATTTTTCTTCAGTAGCTTCTCTTGGCGGCACTGTGATTTCTTGATCTCTCTGGCCTTATCATATTTCCACTTCTCCTCTTGGATGAAGTGAGTCAGCATGTGATTTTGACCAGGCGTCAGCTTGAAATCAGGCATAGGTGTGTGAGGATCCTTATGCCAGAGATCAATATAATCTAGGATCGCCTTTGGATCCAATAGCAGGGGCACAGGTGTGCCTTTGGCTTTAGCAGCCCGTTCTTGTCGGTTCCTGATAATTTCAGTAAGTTCTTCCTCATCAGCTTCATCATCATCAGATGGCATAGTGAAGACTACCTGCTTCTTGTTGGGACTTGGGCGATTTCCGCGTCCAGCAGTAGCCTTTTTCTTCAGCAGAGAGGGTGCAGCTGAGGAATTTGGTGCAGCTGAAGAACTAGCTGAAACACCAGAGGCAATAGAGATGCCAGTCGTCCTTTGGCAGGAGGCTAGATGCATAGGTGCTTAGGACTTTGGTGGAGCAGGAGCAGCATGAGGAATTTGCTTTGAAGATTTTGAAGATTCTGGCCGTGAGGGCACAGCTGAGGAACTTGGCCGTGAGGGCATTGAAGACGAAGCACTTGGCTTGCGAGCGGGCTTCTTTAGCATCGCTTTCTTCGGCTTGACCGAGGCCTCAGTGGCAGTAGCAGCAGCAGCAGAGTCTTCATTGAATTTCCTCACTGCTTCTTTGGCTTGCCTTGCTAGTTTAGCTTGGCGCTTGGCCCATTCTTCAGGAAAATCCTCACCGCGTTTGATGCTGGTGGGATCAGCCACTTGGCCAGGTGCCAATGGGGCTCTTGGGCATGGAGGGTGGAGTGCGAATTTCTTCATATACTTAGGAGTAACATATCTGTACTCCCTCCATTCACGTGCCCATCTCCTTTCAATCCTCTAGATTCGCACCTTGCGCTGATTTTTATCTTCTTTGCCAAACTTGGCTTCATCAGGCGTGCAGTACTCTTTGTAAATATCCTCTGGGATCTCAAAAGCAGTCATGACCTCAGGCTTCTTTCCTCCTTTCTGTGGCCGTTTACCTTCAGCCATTTTCTTCAGATGAGGAATTTGAACAATTGAATTCTCTGAAGAAGTATGCAACTTTTCTTCGAGGAATGCTGCAAACGAGTTAAGTTGATGAGAACCTAAAGATTCAGCAGCAGACATGTGTACCTGTGAACAGAGTATAGTTGCGAGGAATTTGAAGAGGTCATATGCGTTCTCAGAGGGGTTTTCATAAAGAACAAGTTTGAGGAATTTGACCAGATTCTTCTTGAGGAATTTCACTAAGAGCTTTATATCTTAGGTTCCAGAGTTGTATAGATCGATTATCCACACAACTGAGGAATCTTGAAGAAATTTAGGCTTAGGGAAATGAATCAAGAACAGATAACATGTGAGGTGTTTTGTGTGTGAGGATTTGAAGAATAAAACACCTTTGAAGATTTTGTAGAAAAGTTTCGAATCAACGAGGGCAGTAAAATTAGCTTTTAATTACCCTGAACGAAGAACACGACGAACTGGGAGTTGGAACAGTGAAGTTCGTCGATGCAGATCTTCCACGCCCTAACTTGGCGGAGGAAGATGTCTACGGCGGCGGTGGAGGTGAAGATTTCCGCGGTCGGCGTGAGTACGACGGCGATGAGGTCGAGGCAGTGAAGCTTTTCCTCACCGGCGACGATGGAGTAGCGACGGCGCTAGGGTTTGGAGAGCTCGAGTGAGGGAGTGAGATCGAGCGGGGTAAAAGAAGTGAGGATGGCGACAGGGGGGTATTTATAGCCGCGGTGAAAAACTGCTCGTCCGAAGATTTGAGACGAACGTGCCCCTGGCCGTTCTCCTTCTTGCGACATGTGTCACCCACGTACTGTGTGGTTGAGATCGTGTAAGATCGTGGGTGGATAAAATAATCCATCGTGGGATGCGGAACGGTTTGAGCGGCAAATCCGAAAGTTTGGATAAGATTAGTTTTAGCTTTCCGTTCGCAATTTCTTCAGCTGACAAGGACACAGTGAAGAATTTGAACGAGTTTCAAATAGAACGCACATGAAGAATTTGTGAATAGATTGGATTGAGTATAGCATAGAGGGGAAGGGTCCGATCACATTCACTTAGCAGAAAAGTTCCAACTTGAAGAAATAGCTATAAGTGAATGCTGTAGAGGACATAAACTCATATATATATATATATAGCCAATGAAGAAAAACGACGGCACAAGTGAAGACTTTGTAAAGTTTGAAGAATTTGAAAAACTGAAGAATTTCAAAAGTTGAGGAAAAACTCAAATTGAAGATTTTCAACTTTTGTGGTGGCGTGACCCACCGTGTAAGAATGATGATTTCAGACACCGCGTACAATTGTCGTAGGGTTCTGAGAATCAAATTCTTCATTACTTTCTTCACACTTAGAGGGTTATTCTTCATTGATTGAGGAAAAACGTTTCTTCATGTGTTGCACATCTAAGTCATCAATTTTGCATAAGTGTTAGGATGAGTGCCTTTTCAAAGTACATTCGAAGATTCTAAGATATTTACCTCACACCGCAACTTGCAAAATCTCTTCTCATCCAAGGGCTTAGTGAAGATATCGGCTAGCTGTTCTTCAGTCTTCACATGCTCAATAGAAATGTCGCCCTTCAACACATGATCACGAAGAAAATGATGATGAATTTGAATGTGCTTTGTCTTCGAGTGCTGAACTGGGTTGTGAGCAATCTTGATGGCACTCTCATTGTCACAGAGGAGAGGCACATTCTTCACGTTGATGCCATAGTCCTTGAGCGTTTGCTTCCATAGCAATTGAGCACAGCAAGAACCAACAGCAATGTACTCAGCTTCAGCAGTAGACAGTGATACGCAGTTCTGTTTCTTCGAGGACCAATAGACCAAGGATCGTCCGAGGAAATGACAAGTACCAGATGTTGACTTGCGATCCACACGGTCACCAGCATAGTCAGAATCTGAATATCCAATGCGATCAAAATCCGAGCCCTTGGGATACCATAATCCTAGTGTTGGTGTGTGAGCTAGATATCGAAGAATATGCTTCACAGCCTTATGGTGTGATTCCTTCGGTGCAGCTTGAAATCGTGCACACATGCAAACACTAAGCATTATATCTGGCCTAGATGCACATAAGTACAATAAAGAACCAATCATGGAGCGGTATACCTTATGGTCGAAGTCAGTACCATTTTCATCAGTGCATAGTTGGCCATTTGTGGGCATAGGAATTTTGATGCCTTTGCAATCTTGCATGCCGAATTTATTCAGAACATCCTTGAGGTATTTCTCCTGAGATGTGAATATGCCATTGCGCTGTTGACGAATTTGAAGACCTAAGAAGAATTTCAACTCTCCCATCATAGACATTTGATATTCTTCTCTCATCATATAGGCAAATTCATCACTATAACGTTGGTCAGTACATCCAAAGATAATATCATCAACATATATTTGGCACACAAACAGTTCACCATCATAAGATTTAGTAAAGAGAGTAGGATCGAGTGAACCGGGTGTGAAGCCTTTCTTCATGAAGAATTTCTTCAGTGTATCATACCACGCCCGTGGGGCCTGCTTGAGGCCATAGAGGGCCTTGTTAAGTCTGAAGACTTTGTCAGGATGCTTTGGATCTTCAAAACCTGGTGGTTGAGCAACATATACTTCTTCCTCAAGCTTACCATTGAGGAATGCACTTTTCACATCCATTTGGTGTAAGATGATATCATGATGGTTAGCATAAGCAAGCAATATGCGAATAGCCTCAAGTCTAGCAACAGGTGCAAAAGTTTCATCGAAATCAATTCCTTCAACCTGTGTGTAGCCTTGAGCTACTAGTCGTGCCTTATTCCTCACCACAACACCATTTTCATCTTGCTTGTTGTGGTAGATCCACTTTGTGCCAATGATGTTATGCTTGCGAGGATCGGGACGATCGACTAGTTCCCATACGTTGTTGAGCTTGAACTGATGTAATTCTTCTTGCATGGCCTGAATCCACTCAGGCTCCAGAAATGCTTCATCTACCTTAGTGGGCTCTGTGATAGAGACAAAAGCAAAGTGCCCACAAAAGTTAGATAGATGTGAAGCTTTTGAGCGTGTGAGAGGACCTGGTGCTCTAATGTCATCGATGATCTTCTCCACTTGCACTTCTTTTGCAACGCGAGGGTGAGCTGGTTGTCATTGAGGAATTTGATCAGCATTTTCTTCACCATCAATTTCCTCAGCATTTTCTTCAGGTGCATCAGCTCGACGTTCTTCATGTTCTGGAATGAATTCTTCAGCAGATTCTTCAGTAGGAATGACATCTTCAGTAGCCTTGTGCTTGATTGAATCCTCAGGTGCAGGTTCATCTAACACAGAAGGTAGGTGCTCTCTTTGCGAGCCATTAGTTTCATCAAACCGCACATCTACAGTTTCAACAATCTTGTGAAGAACATTGTTGAAGACTCTGTAGGTGTGCGAGTCGTTTCCGTAACCAAGCATAAAACCTTCATGTGCTTTCGGTGCAAATTTAGAGTTGTGATGAGGATCTCTAATCCAGCATTTAGCACCGAAGACTTTGAAATAACTTACATTAGGTTTCTTGTCAGTGAGGAGTTCATATGCAGTCTTCTTGAAGAATTTGTGAAGATATACTCTGTTGATGATATGGCACGCAGTATCAATTGCATCAACCCAGAAACGACGAGGGGTTTTGTACTCATCGAGCATAGTGCGAGCCATCTCAGCAAGAGTCCTGTTCTTGCGCTCCAAGACGCCATTCTGTTGAGGAGTATAAGGAGAAGATAACTCATGAGTAATACCAAGTTCATCAAGGTAGTCATCGAGACCCGAATTCTTGAACTCAGTGCCGTTGTCACTTCTGATGTGCTTAATCTTCACACCAAAGTTGGTTGAAGCCCTCGAGGAAAATCGTTTGAAGACTTCCTGCACTTCAGTTTTGTAAGAGACAAGGTGTACCCATGTGTAACGAGAGTAATCATCAACAATAACAAAGCCATATTGAGATGCTTCATTCGAAACAGAGGAATAATGGTTAGGACCGAAGAGATCCATGTGAAGCAATTCAAATGGACGAGTAGTGGTCATGATAGTCTTCGCTGGATGCTTGGCCTTTGTCATCTTTCCAGCTTCACAGGCACCGCACAAGTGATCCTTGAGGAATTTGACATTCTCAATGCCAATGACATGTTTCTTCTTCGCAAGCGGGTTCAAATTCCTCATGCCTGCATGACCAAGTCGTTGATGCCATAGCCATCCTTCTGAAGCTTTTGCAAGTAGGCACACAGCTGGTTGTGAATCTGCAGAGAAATCAACAATATACAAGTCTCCTCTCCTAAAGCCTTCGAAGACTTTGGAATTGTCAGCTTCCATAATCACAACACAACGATACTTGCCAAAGACAACAACCATATCAAGATCACAAAGCATTGAGACAGACATAAGATTATATCCTAAGGACTCAACAAGCATGACTTTGTCCATGTGTCAATCCTTTGTGATAGCAACCTTACCAAGACCCAATACCTGACTTTTGCTTTTATCAGCGAAGATGATATGCTTCATGTGTGACGCTGATAAGGGAGCATCCATTAACAGATTCTTTCACCAGTCATGTGATTTGTACATCCACTATCAAGTACCCATTCAGTGGCTTTGGGTTGATCATCCTGCAGATGAATTAGTGCAACTTACGACCTCATATACTTCAGCAGTGAAGAATATGATATCACAATTCATCAGATCAATTTCATCAAGTAGTAGACAGATAAAACAGAGGGAGGACGTGTCAAATGAAAGTTCATTTCATCATGGTTAGCCTGCGTCCTTTCATGCACTTTTTGTCAGGTCCCCAACAAATTCTTTAGACGTTATTTCACGTCTGGAGACCTGACCCTGCAGAAGGGATTAGTTCCTTTTCTTCACCACCCACATCTGAAGGGGTGGCAAAGAGTTCATCACTCTGCGAGCTCCATATGAGAATGGTGGCAAAGCAGCCAAACCATTTCGTTTCACATAAGAGGGGTTAGGGTAAGCATATGCATAAGCAGAGAAATTCTTCGAGGACTTATGAACATAATAATTTGAAGAATAATGCTCATATTCATAGCCCTTGGCTCTTCCCTGCGAAACAGAGTTGTTAGCATGATGATGTTCATATGAGGACTTTGATCCATGTGAGGAATTTGATCCCCTTGAGGAATTTGGTCCGTATGAGGACTTGGATCCATATGAAGAATTTGATCTGAGGTTCCTTTTCCTCACAGGTGGTGTCATGAGGACATTCACCTGAAGACTTTCAAGGCAACTTTTGGGAACCCAGATTTTCTTCATAGGGGAACCGTTCCTGCAGTTAGTGCCAACATATCTAGCAAATACTTCACCATTCTGATTTTTGAACAGTTTATAGTTGGAGTCAAAAGACTCATCAGAAGAATGAGAAGGTTCACATGTATAGCCAGATAAATTATATGGATCAACTGGAGGTCCCTTTGCAGCAACCCATGAGGTTTTGGGGTACTGCTCACGCTTCCAATATGTACCATCAGCATTGAGTTTCCTCTCAAAGGCAATACCCTCTTTCCTAGGGTTCCTGTTGAGGATCTGCTTTTTAAGCACATCACAAAGAGTCTGATGCCCTTTGAGGCTTTTGTACATGCCTGTTATGTACAATTCCTTCAGTCCTGCATCGTCAGTAATACTAGCAATGTCCGCAGATGAGGAATTAGTGATAGCAGAGGCAGGTGAAGAATTTGTAACATTTGAAGCATTTGAACATTCATGTGAGGAATTAGCAGATTCTCGTTCAATGCATTTTAAACATGGAGGAATAAATTCTTCCTGAGCAGCGCTGATTTGTTGAGCAAGTAATGAATCACGCTCCTTCTAAAGATCTTCATAACTCTCTCTTAGCTTCTCAAAATTAGACAGGAGAGAGTTATGCTGATCTTGAAGAGAGTCATGCTTGGAATGAAGTCTTTGAAGACTTTCAGCCAAGGCTTGTGACTGATCCATTTCTTCACCCAACATATCATTGCTCTTACTAAGCATATCATTAGCTTTTTGCAAAGCTCTTTGTTGTTTAGCGGCAAGGGAAGCAAGTTTGACATAACTGGGTCCAAATTCATCACCAGATTCTTCATCACTAGACTCAGATAGGTAGCATTCAGTTACCTCAGCACTTTTTGCCATAAGGCATGAAGTAGAGGATGATGATTCTGGTTCGAATGTCATCGATTTGAGCGATTCCTTGAAATCCTCAAACCAAGGATCATGACGGGTTCGATGGCCTTCATAGACATCAGAGAGACGGTCCCAGACAAGCTTCGCCTGATCAAGATGCATGATGTTTCTGAACTGGTTTCGAGACAGACTGGAGCAGATGACGGCCTTCGCTGTGAGGTTGAGTTGAGTGTACTTGCGAATGTCATCAGCTTCCGCCATCTTGCACAGATCGGTCAGACCAATCTCAGTGACGGTCCATAGCTCGCTGTCCATCACCATGAGACGCTTCTTCATCATGGCCTTCCATTTGGGATACTCGTGACCGTCAAAGATGGGACATGGCACTTTCTTCATATCTGCGGTCGACATAACTAAAACTCCAGGCGGTTAAACCAAAATCACACAGAACAAGGGAGTACCTTGCTCTGATACCAATTGAAAGTGCGTTATATCGACTAGAGGGGGGTGAATAGGCGATTTTTATGAAATTCTTCACTGAGGAATTTGCTCGTGAGGAAATTCCTTAGCGAAGAACTACTAGCAGCGGAATAAGTACTCAGAAGTAAACATAGCAGATTACATGCATAGTCATCATGATGAGATGAAGACAAACACAGAGTACAGAAAGCGTAAACACAGGATAACACAAGTTGAAGACAAACAGACTAAAGAAATTGAACTGAGGAAATTGAGAAAGTCTTCAGTCAAAGTCTTCAAACACAGATATGATAAACAAACAGCACACTACTGAGGAAATGAAAGAGTTGAGGAAATAGAACCAGTAAGCTTGGTGAAGACAATGATTTGGTAGACCAGTTCCAACTGCTGTCTCAGTTGTACATCTGGTTGGAGCGGCTGAGTATTTAAACTCGAGGACACACAGTCCCGGACACCCAGTCCTGAGCACGCAGCTCGGGACACCAAGTCCTCACCATATTCTCCTTGAGCTAAGAACACACAGCCCTCGCCCAATCACTCGTGGTAAGTCTTCAGGTGACTTCCAAACCTTCACAGACTTGGTCACTCGGCGATCCACAATTCCTCTTGGATGCTCTAGACCTTAACACCTAACCGTCTGGAAGAAGCACAGTCTTCAAAGGTAACAAGCGTCGGATCCACGCAGGATCAATCTCTTCAGTGATGCTCAATCACTTTGGGTTTGTAGGTGTTTTGGGTTTGGGGTTTGGATTTTCCTCACTTGATGATTTTCGCTCAAAGTCCTCGGAGGATGGGTTGCTCTCAAATGACAAGTGTCAAGTTCTCGCAGAGCAGCCAACCAGCTAGTGGTTGTAGGGGGCGGCTATTTATAGCCTAGGGAGCAGCCCGACATGATAAGACATAAATGCCCTTCAATGATATGACCGTTAGGTGGACAAGATATTTTAGGACAGCCGGCGCGTAGCACAACAACGGTCGGAAATTTGAGGTACAAATTCCTCAGGGCTATCATGTTCCTCACTGTGTAGGCAATTCGCACTGGCAAATTCCTAACTCCTCAGTCAGAGCAAAGTCCTCAGTGACAAGAAGAGCCGCGTCTCTGTCACTGAAGAAATTGACTGAACTGTATGAGATTTCCAATGGCTTCACTCGAAGGGATTGGTAGGTGTAGGATTTGAGTTGAGCATCACTTGGAAATTTTCTCCTTAGTATTTCCTCGACCCCCTTTAATAGTACGGTGTTTCCTATGACTCAAGAAAGAGAAAATGAAACTACGAAAACAAAAGTCTTCACGCTTCATGTTCCTCGAATGAATACAAAGTCTTCAAGGTCACACCAGTTTCTTCACTTTCAAAGTCTTCAGAAAGTCTTCAAAATATCAAAGTATTCAGTCGAAGAACTTCATTTTTAGGGGTCGACTTTCTCTGGAAATATCAAACTCCTCATAGACTTATAGACCTGTGTACACTCATAAACACATTAGATACTTAACCTATAAGTCTTCAATACACCAAAATCACTAAGGGGCACTAGATGCACTTACACTTTCAATATGTATCTAGATCGAGACTTAGAATCATCCAGATATGTGTCAAAGCTTGCATCGACGTAACTCTTTACGACGGACCTTTTGTCACCTCCATAATCGAGAAACATATCCTTATTCCACTAAGGATAATTTTGACCGATGTTCAGTGATCTACTCCTAGATCACTATTTTACTCCCTCGCTAAACTCAGTGTAGGGTATACAATAGATCTGGTACACAGCATGGCATACTTTATAGAACCTATGTCTGAGGCATAGGGAATGACTTTCATTCTCTTTCTATTGTGGTCGGGCTTTGAGTCTTACTCAATTTCACACCTTGTAACACAGGCAAGAACTCTTTCTTTAACTGTTCCATTTTGAACTACTTCAAAATCTTGTCTAGGTATGTATTCATTGAAAAAACTTATCAAGCGTCTTGATCTATCTCTATAGATCTTGACGCTCAATATGTAAGCAGCTTCACCGAGGTCCTTCTTTGAAAAACTCCTTTCAAATACTCCTTTATGCTTTGCAGAATAATTCTACATTTTTTCCCATCAACAATATGTCATTCACATATACTTATCAGAAATGCTGTAGTGCTCCCACTCACTTTCTTGTAAATACAGGCTTCACCGCAAGTCTGTATAAAACTATATGCTTTGATCAACTTATCAAAGTGTATATTCCAACTCCGAGATGCTTGCACCAGTCCATAGATGGATCGCTGGAGCTTGCATATTTTGTTAGCACCTTTAGGATTGACAAAACCTTCTGGTTGCATCATATACAACTCTTCTTTAAGAAATCCATTAAGGATTATAGTTTTGTTATCCATTTGCCAGATTTCATAAAATGCGGCAATTTCTAGCATGATTCGGATAGACTTTAAGCATCGATACGAGTGAGAAAATCTCATCATAGTCAACACCTTGAACTTTGTCAAAAACCTTTTTCGACAAGTCTAGCTTTGTAGATAGTAACACTACTATCAGCGTCCGTCTTCCTCTTGAAGATCCATTTATTTTCTATGGCTTCTCGATCATCGGGAAAGTCAACCAAAGTCCATACTTTGTTCTCATACATGGGTCCTATCTCAGATTTCATGGCCTCAAACCATTTCGAGGAATCTGGGCTCATCATCGCTTCCTCATAGTTCGCAAGTTCGTCATGGTCTAGTAACATGACTTCCAGAACAGGATTACCATACCACTCTGGTGCGGATCTCACTCTGGTTTACCTACAGATTCGGTAGTAACTTGATCTGAAGTTACATGATCATCATCATTAGCTTCGTCACTAATTGGTGTAGTAGTCACAGGAACATATTTCTGTGATGAACTACTTTCCAATAAGGGAGAAGGTACAATTACCTTATCAAGTTCTACTTTCCTCCCACTCACTTCTTTCGAGAGAAACTCCTTCTCTAGAAAGTATCCATTCTCAGCAACGAATGTCTTGCCTTCGGATCTGTGATAGAAGGTGTACCCAACTGTCTCCTTTGGGTATCCTATGAAGACACATTTCTCCGATTTGGGTTTGAGCTTATCATGATGAAACTTTTTCTTATAAGCATGGCAACCCCAAACTTTAAGAAACGACAACTTTGGTTTCTTGCCAAACCACAGTTCATATTGTGTCGTCTCAACGGACTTAGATGGTGCCCCTTTTTAACGTGAATGCAGCTGTCTCTAATGCATGACCCCAAAACGATAGTGGTAAATCGGTAAGAAACATCATAGATTGTACTATGTCCAATAAAGTACAGTTATGACGTTCGGACACACCATTATGCTGTGGTGTTCCAGGTGGCGTGAGTAGTGAAACTATTTCACGTTGTTTTAACTGAAGACCAAACTCGTAACTCAAATATTTTACCTCTGCGATCATATCATAGAAACTTTTATATTCTTGTTACGATGATTTTCTACTTCACTCTGAAATTCTTTTGAACTTTTCAAACATTTCAGACTCCTATTTTATCAAGTAGATATATCCATATCTGCTCAAATCATCTGTGAAGGTCAGAAAATAATGATACTTGCCGCGAGCCTTAACACTCATCGGACTGCATACATCAGTATGTATTATTTCCAATAAGTCAGTTGCTCCCTCCATTGTTCCGGAGAACAGAGTCTTAGTCATCTTGCCCATGAGGCATGGTTCGCGAGCATCAAGTGATTCATAATCAAGTGGTTCCAAAATCCCATCAGCATGGAGTTTCTTCATGCGCTTTACACCAATATGACCTAAACGGCCGTGCCAAAAATGAGTAGCACTATCATTATTAACTTTGCATCTTTTGGCTTCAATATTATGAATATGTGTATCACTACAATCGAGATCCAACAAACCATTTTTCGTTGGGTGTATGACCATAGAAGGTTTTATTCATGTAAATAGAACAACAATTATTCTCCAATTTAAATGAATAATCGTATTGCAATAAACATGATCAGATCATATTCATGCTTAACGCAAACACCAAATAACACTTATTTAGGTTCAACACTAATCTCGAAAGTATAGGGAGTGTGCGATGATGATCATATCAATCTTGGAACTACTTCCAACACACATCGTCACCTTGCCCTTAACTAGTTTATGTTCATTCTGCAACTCCTGTTTCGAATTACTACTCTTAGCAACTGAACTAGTATCAAATACTGAGGGGTTGCTATAAACACTAGTAAAGTACACATCAATAACATGTATATCAAATATACCTATGTTTACTTTGCCATCCTTCTTATCCGCTAATTACATGGGGTAGTTCCGCTTCCAGTGACCAGTCCCTTTGCAGTAGAAGCACTTAGTCTCAGGCTTAGGTCCAGACTTGGGCTTCTTCACTCGAGCAGCAACTTGCTTGCCGTTCTTCTTGAAGTTCCCCTTCTTCCCTTTGCCCCTTTTCTTGAAACTAGTGGTCTTGTCAACCATCAACATTTGATGCTTTTCTTGATTTCTACCTTTGTTGATTTCAGCATCACGAAGAGCTTGGGAATCGTTTCCGTTATCCCTTGCATATTATAGTTCATCACGAAGTTCTACTAACTTGGTGATGGTGACTAGAGAATTCTGTCAATCACTATCTCATCTGGAAGATTAACTCCCACTTGATTCAAGCGATTGTAGTACCCAGACAATCTGAGCACATGCTCACTGCTTGAGCTATTCTCCTCCATATTTTAGCTATAGAACTTGTTGGAGACTTCATATCTCTCAACTGGGGTATTTGCTTGAAATATCAAATTCAACTCCTGGAACATCTCATATGGTCCATGACGTTCTAAACGTCTTTGATGTCCCGATTCTAAGCCGTTAAGCATGGTGCACTAAACTATCAAGTAGTCATCATATTGAGCTAGCCAAACATTCATAACGTCTACATCTGCTCCTGCAATCGGTCTGTCACCTAGCGGTGCATCAAGGACATAATTCTTCTGTGCAGCAATGAGGATAAACCTCAGATCATGGACCAAGTCCACATCATTGCTACTAACATCTTTCAACATAGTTTTCTCTAGGAACATATCAAAACAAACATGGGAGCTAAACGCGAGCTATTGATCTACAACATAGATATGGTAATACTACCAGGACTAAGTTCATGATAAATTGAAGTTCAATTAATCATATTACTTAAGAACTCCCACTTAGATAGACATCCCTCTAATCCT
The DNA here is from genome assembly GCA_032464435.1 of Aegilops umbellulata. Taxonomy (NCBI): domain Eukaryota; kingdom Viridiplantae; phylum Streptophyta; class Magnoliopsida; order Poales; family Poaceae; genus Aegilops; species Aegilops umbellulata. Next base: position 362,152,214 of record CP136054.1, on the reverse strand, counting down.
CTAAGTGATCACATGATCCAAATCAACTAAACCATGTCCGATCATCACGTGAGATGGAGTAGTTTCAATGGTGAACATCACTATGTTCATCATATCTACTATATGATTCACGCTCGACCTTTCGGTCTCCGTGTTCCGAGGACATATCTGTTATATGCTAGGCTCGTCAAGTTTAACCTGAGTATTCCGCGTGTGCAACTGTTTTGCACCTGTTGTATTTGAACGTAGAGCCTATCACACCCGATCATCACGTGGTGTCTCAGCACGAAGAACTTCTGTAATGGTGCATACTCAGGGAGAACACTTATACTTTGATAATTTAGTGAGGGATCATCTTATAATGCTACTGTCAATCAAAGCAAGATAAGATGCATAAAAGATAATCATCACATGCAATCAATATAAGTGATATGATATGGCCATCATCATCTTGTGCTTGTGATCTCCATCTCCGAAGCACCGTCATGATCACCGTCGTCACCGGCGCGACACCTTGATCTCCATCATAGCATCGTTGTCGTCTCGCCAATCTTCTGCTTCTACGACTATTGCTAGCGCTTAGTGATAAAGTAAATCATTACAGGGCGATTGCATTGCATACAATAAAGCGACAACCATATGGCTCCTGCCAGTTGCCGATAACTTAGTTACAAAACATGATCATCTCATACAATAAAATTTAGCATCATGTCTTGACCATATCACATCACAACATTCCCTGCAAAAACAAGTTAGACGTCCTCTACTTTGTTGTTGCAAATTTTACCTGTCTGCTACGGGCTTAGCAAGAACCGTTCTTACCTACGCATCAAAACCACAACGATAGTTTGTCAAGTTGGTGCTGTTTTAACCTTCGCAAGGACCAGGCGTAGCCACACTCGGTTCAACTAAAGTTGGAGAAACTGACACCCGCCAGCCACCTGTGTGCAAAGCACGTCGGTAGAACCAGTCTCGCGTAAGCGTACGCCTAATGTCGGTCTGGGCCACTTCATCCAACAATACCGCCGAACCAAAGTATGACATGCAGGTAAGCAGTATGACTTATATCGCCCACAACTCACTTGTGTTCTACTTGTGCATATGACATCTACGCATAAAACATGGCTCGGATGCCACTGTTGGGGAACGTAGTAATTTCAAAAAAATTCCTACGCACACGCAAGATCATGGTGATGCATAGCAACGAGAGGGGAGAGTGTTGTCCACGTACCCTCGTAGACCAAAAGCGGAAGCGTTAGCACAACGTGGTTGATGTAGTCGTACGTCTTCACGATCTGACCGATCAAGTACCGAACGCACGGCACCTCCGAGTTCAGCACACGTTCAGCCCGATGATGTCCCTCGAACTCCGATCCAGCCGAGTGTCGAGGGAGAGTTTTGTCAGCACGACGACGTGGTGATGATGTGGATGTTCTACCGACGCAGGGCTTCGACTAAGCACCGCTACAGTAATATCAAGGTGGAATATGGTGGAGGGGGGCACCACACACGGCTAAGAGATCAATGATCAATTGTTGTGTCTAGGGTGCCCCCTACCCACGTATATAAAGGAGCAAGTGGGGAGGCCGGCCGGCCCTTGCTAGGCGCGCCAGGAGGAGGAGTCCTCCTCCTAGTAGGAGTAGGACTCCCCTCTTTCCTATTCCTACTAGGAGGGGGAAAGGAAGGGGGGAGGGAGAAGGAAAGGGGGGCGCCGCCCCCGTCTCCTAGTCCAATTCCGACCAGAGGGGGAGGGGCACGCGGCCCACCCTGGCTGCCTCCCTCTCTCTCTCTCTCCACTAAGGCCCATAAGGCCCATTACTTCTCCCGGGGGGGTCCGTTAACCCTCCGGCATTCCGGTTTTCTCCGAAATCACCCAGAACACTTCCGGTGTCTGAATATAGTCATCCAACATATCAATCTTTATGTCTCGACCATTTCAAGACTCCTCGTCATGTCCCCGATCTCATCCGGGACTCCGAACTACCTTCGGTACATCAAAACACATACACTCGTAATATAACTGTCATCGAACTTTAAGCGTGCGGACCCTACGGGTTCGAGAACAATGTAGACATGACCGAGACACGTCTTCGGTCAATAACCAATAGCGGAACCTGGATGCTCATATTGGCTCCCACATATTCTACGAAGATCTTTATCGGTCAAACCGCATAACAACATACGTTGTTCCCTTTGTCATCGGTATGTTACTTGCCCGAGATTCGATCTTCGGTATCTCAATACCTAGTTCAATCTCGTTACCGGCAAGTCTCTTTACTCGTTCCGTAATACATCATCCCGCAACTAACTCATTAGTTACAATGCTTGCAAGGCTTATAGTGATGTGCATTACTGAGTGGGCCTAGAGATACCTCTCCGACAATCGGAGTGACAAATCCTAATCTCGAAATACGCCAACCCAACAAGTACCTTTGGAGACACCTATAGAACACCTTTATAATCACCCCGTTACGTTGTGACATTTGGTAGCACACAAAGTGTTCCCCCGGTAAACAGGAGTTGCATAATCTCATAGTCGTAGGAACATGTATAAGTCATGAAGAAAGCAATAGCAGAATACTAAACGATCGGGTGCTAAGCTAACGGTGGGTCAAGTCAATCACATCATTCTCCTAATGATGTGATCCCGTTAATCAAATGACAACTCATGTCTATGGCTAGGAAACATAACCATCTTTGATCAACGAGCTAGTCAAGTAGAGGCATACTAGTGACACTATGTTTGTCTATGTATTCACACATGTATTATGTTTCCGGTTAATACAATTCTAGCATGAATAATAAACATTTATCATGATAATAAGGAAATAAATAATAACTTTATTATTGCCTCTAGGGCATATTTCCTTCACAATTTTTAGTCTGCAAAATCTCCAATTCCTTCGTTGTTACCTCAATGTCTTGTTTCATTTTTTGACTCCTGCATCTAATACCTGCATGTCCAGTCTCAACTTGTTGATTGTACGTTGAGAATCATGTACACGTTGTCTTGCCACCTCTAGTTGATGCTCGAGAACATCATCACATTCCAATTCCTATCCATAATCATTCGGTAACGGCCATGCCGCACTGTTCGCAGATCTTTGTGTTGATGTCACTTCATCCTGAAATGTTTCTGTAAGTACACATGACTTGGGCAAAAATATAGTTACAACAGTGAAGCGAGCAAGACAAACTATTTTGTACATGGCAAAACAGAACTAACAATAATGTTACACGTCATGAAGCATAAGCAGGTGATATTTTAAAAATTATAAAAAAGGTAGTCTGTGCAGCGTGCATACAGAAATCTCTCTTAGCTCACCAGAGGAGCATGATGTTGGGGCCCAATCCAAAACACAGACAAGTTAAAAATTTAGACAACACGTTGCGTAGAAGTAAGCAAGCAATTGGCCATTCTGTAGCTCAACTAAAGTCTAAGGGAGCATAATGAACAGCAGAGGGTTTCATACAAACGTACTACAACAAGCAAAACTATGCAATCATTAGCCTAGTATAAACTAGATTGTGAGCCTCATGCAATAATAGTTGGTTAATACTAGACTTCAAAGCTTCAGGCACACTTCGGCAGAGTAATTAAATGGTAAGGCCTTTAATTGTGTCAACTAATACTTATACAAGTACCCAACATCAGGCATCATTCTTTGGGCATCTCATTAACTGAGGACAAATAAAACAATTGAAAAGAGCAAATTAACTATGCCTGAAACAAACAAGGAATTGAACTGTTGAGTTGGATACAGTGACTTACCTTAACAGGTTGTAGAGGCTCAGTGCAGCTCCTACTTCTCTTGCAAGGCTCCTTCCTAACATCTTGTACTTGGAAATCCTCAGTCTTATCTTCATTGCACCCCCTCTGCAAGGTGACACAAACTAGTTACTCGTCTCCTTGGAAGATAAATATGCATACTTTCCAGTCTGTGAATACAAAAGGACGAGATTATAACAAAACAACACCACATAATGAAACATGTCGCATCTCTTGCACTTGCACACAATGAAATGAGCATTTACTATGTCTGCACTATGTAAAAACTAGGCATACCTTTGAACAAGATCTCCAGGTACTCTTGGAGAGCCTACTTTAGTGTATAGTCAAACCTTTATGTCACCTATGAGTTAGAAAAGGCCCCACTACATCAGCCCTTAGTGTTTAAATCGTTGACAAGCTCTGTTAGAGTGTTAGGTCAAGAACAACAAGTAATCAAAGCAAACAGTCCTAGTATGGCTGGCTGATGCAAACAAGCAATTGAACAGATGTGTGAGCAAATCTTACATATCAAGAAAAGAAGCAAAGAAGGAGGTTTAAAGATCATCACTTGACTGACCAGATTTAAGGGGCATTTAAACATCATGTGCAACATATTAACTAACATAAACATTGCATATTCCAGATTCTACAATGGAATGCACATGTATTAGGTTATGCCATGTATGATGATGCCTAAATGTACACTATAGCATGCAGGAGTGATTCATCATTGCACGCACAATTGAATTCCAGGTTAAGGGCTAGTTCTATTCCGCCTTTTCAAGGCTTATTGTCCAAATAAGCCATAAAAGATGTAAAGAAGTCATTTTTGAGTTATGGGCTTGGGATTAACTAATTTCGCTTTGGAGGGGGGTGTTTCGGGTAGAACCTCACTAAAAATTGAAGGGAAGGGTAATAGTGAAACGACTCTGTTGTCTACCTATATTACACTCAAAATGCAACTGCTGACGCCCGCATCACACCTCACCCTCAAGTAAAAATAAACCCCCAAGCGTTCATTGCCCTGCCCGCTTGCATCTCCTCTCCCCTTTCCCTCTACCTCGATCCCCTGCCTGCAGCACTAGGGTTCCTCCAGCGAGCCGTCACCATTGGTCCCATCTGGCCTGGTCCTCGACGATGCTCTGTCCAGCTAGGTTACATGGCCGGCGGGTAGGGGCAAATCTCCCTGGCTGCTCCTCCCTCTGGCGCCGCCCCTCATTCTCATGGTCTCCAGCAGCTGCTCCACTGTGGTTCGTCCAACGCACTACTCCGGCAGGCGCTGCACAACTACGGCTGATGCCACACTGCGGCAGAAGGCACCTTATTCCCCCTCCCCACCTCCCAGGCTGTGGCCTTGAGGTGCTGTTGAAGGATGAGCTCATCCAACAAGGTGAGGATCTCCTCTGATTTTTTGCCAAATTTTCATTCTGATCCACTATACAATGAATTGCTATGAGCTGCTTCTGCTGCTGATATATGATGCATTGCTATGAGCTGCTCCTACTGCTGCTATATGATGAATTGCTATGAGCTGCTGCTGCTATATGATGAATTGCTATGAGCTGCTGCTGCTATATGATGAATTGCTATGAGCTGCTGCTGTTATATGATGAGTTGCTATAAGCTGCTCCTGCTGCTGCTGTATGATGAATTGCTATGAGCTACTCCTGTTGATGCTATATGATGAATTGCTATGAGCTGCTCCTGCTGCTGCTATATGATGAATTGCTATGAGCTGCTCCTGCTACTGTTATATGATGAATTGCTATGAGCTGCTCCTGCTGCTGCTATATGATGAATTGCTATGAGCTGTTGTTGGTATATGATGAATTGCACACTGCTGCTGCTGCTGTATGATGAGTTGCTATGAGCTGCTGCTGCTACTATATGATGCTTTCAGGTGCTGCTGCTATATGATAATAACCAGCCACTTGGACCATCGAATTTCAATAAATAATTATTCTTCATTTAAATGTGGGTCATGCGTTCTTCATTTAAATTAGGCAATGGGATCTCTATGGAAACATTGACCAAAGTAGATTGTGCCAAGTAGATGGTATCTTTGTATTTGCATTTTGAGTAAATAGTGATGGTCTATTTTCCTATCATATTAATTACTGCACTGGGTTCAATTTGTGATGTTTGCAAGTCAAATTAATTTTCATATGGGCAGCAAAATAAAAAAAATATAATGCAATCTAGACTTTTCACTGATCATACCAAAGATAAGCTGAAAACACAATGAAAAGAACCGGTTGGCTTATTACATGGAGCTTATATTCACAGGTGCTTATTTTCTTAGGATAACTCGTAATAACTGTCCCTAAGAAACTTGGCCAATAGAACTGACATCCAAATAACATGCCACGATGATTGCAATGGAGGAGTGACGTACCATAGCACACTGTATAGGCTCACTGCTGCCTCTCCTTCTTTGCGATGTTCCATGAAATTGCCACATACATCTTGTACTTTCTCATTGTGTAACCCTATCTGCAAGTTGACACGGCTAATTTCAGACATCTCTACATGATAATACATTGCATATCCCTTGCTCATATTTAAACCACCAACTAATGATTGTGTGCGTAGCATAAACTAGCCATCACTCTGTGTGCTGGACTAACATGCACTCTAAGGGAGCCTAATGTAGTGCACTGGAATTCCTACATGCCACCTACGATTTTGTGTAATGTACTGCCTCTGTTCCTAAATATATGTCTTTGTAGAGATTCCAGTATGGACCACATACAGATGTATATAGATGCATTTTCGAGTGTAGATTCACTCATTTTGCTCCATATGTAGCCTATAGTGGAATCTCTAGAAAGACTTATATTGAGGAATGGAGGTACGAGGTAGTATCATATATGACATCTACATATCTAATTTAGCAGCCAGTAGTAGAAATCATTGTCTGCACAAAGGGATTACTGGTCGAAAATCCTAGCAAAGCAAGTGGCAGGCAGAGAACAATACAAGAGAGAGACACACTTACAAGATCATAGCAATGCCTTGGTCCAGGATCTTGGTTGGCCAAGCTGTTAGATCCATAAGAAACATCGTCCTTGTTGTTTTTGCCAGCTGCATAACATGTAACAGCGACCTATTAGTATATTTGAAGTACATCAGGCAGGTGGTGCTGGACGGGTTTAAAGGTGACAAGTACCTAGGCCGTGGCAGGTGCTTGGCATCTTGCCAGATGGTGGGAATCAGGTTAGAAACGTCAAGGGTGATGACGCTGCACTGGCTGTCGGGGTCCGGTAAGGAGATCTAGAATAGTCGAGTAGGGTGTTTGTGGAGCGGCTCCGGCAGGGTGATTTACGTGTGGGCGTAGCGGATCTGTGGCCGTGGACGAGGGCATAGGTGAAGCTTGATACGTCTCCATCGTATCTACTTTTCCAAACACTTTTGCCGTTGTTTTGGACTCTAACTTGCATGATTTGAATGGAACTAACCCGGACGGATGCTATTTTCAGCAGAATTGCCATGGTGTTATTTTTGTGCAGAAATAAAAGTTCTCGGAATGACCTGAAACTTCACGGAGAATATTTTTGGAATTAATAAAAAATACTGGTGAAAGAATCAAGGCCGGGGGCCCACACACTGTCCACGAGGGTGGGGTGCGCGCCTACGCCCTGGGTGCGCCCCCTGCCTCGTGGGCCCCCTGGTGCTCCCCCGACCTCAACTCCAACTCTATATATTCACGTTCGGGGAGATAAAAATCAAAGAGAAGGATTCATCGCGTTTTATGATACGGAGCCGCCGCCAAGCCCTAATCTCTCTCGGGAGGGCCGATCTGGAGTTCGTTCGGGGCTCCGAAGAGGGGAATCCGTCGCCATCGTCATCATCAACCTTCCTCCACCACCAATTTCATGATGCTCACCGCCGTGCATGAGTAATTCCATCGTAGGCTTGCTGGACGTTGATGGGTTGGATGAGATTTATCATGTAATCGAGTTAGTTTTGTTAGGGTTTGATCCCTAGTATCCACTATGTTCTAAGATTGATGTTGCTATGACTTTGCTATGCTTAATGCTTGTCACTAGGGCCCGAGTGCCATGATTTCAGATCTGAACCTATTATGTTTTCATGAATATATGCGAGTTCTTGATCCTATCTTGCAAGTCTATAGTCACCTATTATGTGTTATGATCCGTTAACCCCGAAGTGACAATAATCGGGATACTTACCGGTGATGACCGTAGTTTGAGGAGTTCATGTATTCACTAAGTGTTAATGCTTTTGTCCAGTACTCTATTAAAAGGAGGCCTGAATATCCCTTATTTTCCAATAGGACCCCGCTGCCACGGGAGGGTAGGACAAAAGATGTCATGCAAGTTCTTTTCCATAAGCATGTATGACTATATTCGGAATACATGCCTACATTACATCAATGAACTGGAGCTAGTTCTGTTTCACCCTATTTTATAACTATTGCATGAGGAATCACATCCAGCATAATTCTCCATCACTGATCCAATGTGTTGGGGATATTACTACTGGGCGTAAACCGGCCAGGAGAGGCCGGGTTAACTTCATCAGTAGTTATCATATCTGAAGCCCATGAACACAAACGAAGACGCTTCAAGAAGGCCCAGGGCCCAAAGCCGGTTTAAGGCTTGTAGACATAAGCCGATATTGACAATGTAACTTGTATTATAAGGTAGAAAGAGCAGATACCGGGTCGGACACGTTTATGAGCCGGCCTCGGGACTCTGTAAACCGACGGGCGTCAACCCATGTATATAAGGGGACGACCTGACGGCGGTTCAGGAGAACAGACAACAACTCGAGACTCAGGCAAAGCGTATTCGCTCCCTGGTCATCGAAACTTCATCAATTCCATCACAACTAGACGTACTTTTTTACCTTCATCGTAAGGGGCTGAACTAGTATAAAACTCTCTTGCGTCCCCTGTCCGCTTTAACCCCTTTAAGCTAACCCGTAGCGATGGCTCCACGACTAAGTCCTTTCATGAGGACATCTGCTGTGACAAAACCACGACAGTTGGCGCCCACCGTGGGGCTATCGCACGATGGTTTCAAGTTCTTGGAGGGCAGCTTCGAAGGACTCAAGGGTTACGCTGTGTTCCGGATGACCTAGAGTCATCGCGGCAAGCTCTACATCGACGATGCAGGCTGGGGCCCCGAGGCCGGCTCAATCAAGTACGGGTACCGGGTCCGCTTTGGTGGCATACACGTTTTCATTGGCAAGATCGGCGAACCGGGCCCCGAGCCGGACATCTGCACCGACCTCGTCGAGACGGCTCAGCATGCGAGATCCGCCCGGGTCAAGCCTGTCATGAAGCATGCCTTCATGGGAGTCATCCATGGAGGAGAATACGAGGACAAATCGGAATCTGGTGGTGAGACCGTCGTTTATTCCGGCGATGAGTCATCGACTGGAGAGACCGAGTCGTTATATCAGCTACAAGATGGCCGGAACGGGGGCTGTTCCGATGGCGACAGTATTCCGGACCCTTCTGATCTGCCAAATAGGGTTGCAATCTTCATGGCCGGTACACAACCGGCGCTTCACTCTTCGACCGCAGCAGCAATGATTTCCGGATCAGCAGCGGCGACGGCAGCCAGGGCAGGAGGCCCTGTGCGACCGCCGACTCAAGTTTTATCTGATTTATTTGATGCGTTGGCAACGCTGATAGCGGAGGCTAACCCGGTGGATCAGGATGCACACAATGCGGAAATCGCGAAGGTAAAGGATCAGATCACTCAGGCCAAAGCTGATTTAGCCGTTGAAGATACCAGGATGGCCGCAGAGCGGGCCGCTTTGGATGCACATGCTTACCGGCTTATGCTGGATCAGAATGCATCACACGAAGTCCTGAAAAGGAGACACCGTTCTCGCCTGCCTCCGGTTTATGATGCTAGGGACCTCTTTAATACGCCAGGAGCGGGGACCAGTAATCCGCCGGTGGTAAACCGGGTGGAGGCGCCAGGAGCAGGGTGGCGGTTCAGCCCCGTTTGACGGATCCGCGTCATCAAAACAACATTGTGACGCTACCTGTCCCAACGCCGCCAGGCCATTACTCTACTCCGATGGATAATCTTGTTGCTGCCGCTTCACGGCTGGAGGCTATCCCGATTGAAGGCGATTCTCCGGTGGCGGTTGAGATGCGTCGGGTTAAAGAGCTTCTTCGGACAACATTGGTTCAACAGGAGGCTTATTCATACAGTCGTGCTCGAATTCATTCCATCCCCCGTCCAAGCCGGAGTTACAGCAGGCGGATGGATGAACCGATCGTGTCAAGTAATGCGCGAAACTGTGAACCGCCCTGTGGCAACAACCTGACAGGGGGCGCTGGTGATGCTCAGGAGGTGGTGGACCGGGCTCGAGCACGCAGGGAGGCCGAGTTAGCGGCGCAGCATGAAGCCCGCCAGCTTACCCTGGTTCGTCCAACCACATCGATAGAGCCAGGAGTTACCTCTAGTTGTTTGGGGGTGCCGTGTCTCGTCCCAGCGTTGCGTAACGTGTGCCTACCCAAGGATTTCAAAGGCCCGCGTAAGGTGCCGAATTACACTGCCGATTTATCCCCTGAGACCTGAGTTGAAAGCTATGAGATGGCCATGGAGATGCTGGATGTGGATGATGCGGCATGTGCAAAGTATTTTACCATGATGTTGGAAGGGACGACCCGTACTTGGCTAAAGAGTTTACCACCAAATTGTATCAGGTCGTGGGCCGAGTTAAGAACCCGGTTTATCCAGAATTTCAAAGATACATGCAAGCAGCCCATGTCAATTGTGGACTTAGCTGCCTGTGTCCAGGAGGAAGGAGAGTCAACAACCCGGTGGGTGCGCCGGGTCTCAGAAATTTTGCATTCGTCGGACCGCATCAACGCGGATACTGCAGTTCTAACATTGGAAGGCAACTGCCGGTTTGAACCCCTGGAGTTGAAGTTGGGACGGCTCAAACATCATTGTAATGACATGGGAACCCTCATGGCTGCTCTGGTGAAGTATGCCGATTCTGATAGTACCAAGGATCCCGAGTCTGATGATGATAAGACAGGGAAGGGAAAAAGAAGCGGCAACGCCAAGGGGCAGCACCACAACTCGGCGGGTCATGGAAACAACGGCAAGCATAAAGCGGATCATAGTTTTGGAGTTCGTGGCTAATACCAACACACAGGACAAGGGCCAGCGGTGTAAGGGTAAATCGTCCCAGCGCGGTGGAGCACCGAGCCCTAACTCGGACCGCATCTCTTACCTGTTGAACCAGTCGTGCCCAAAACATGGGACAAAGGAGATGCCGTCCACACACCTCTGGAAGGACTGCTACATCATGTAAGAGTTCAAAAATTCTAATTCCTTCCGGTATGATCATGGACCAGGTGGCGGTTCAGGCCCTCGTTGTCATGGGCCGGGTTATGGTGGAGGAAATTCCGGTTCAGGCTTCCATGGTAATCAGGGCGGAAATAACAATCAAGGTAATCAGGGCAACCAAGGTGGATACAATCATCAAGGCAATCAGCAGCAGCAGCAGCAGTCGGGTTACCAGAGCAACCCAAAGCAGTTAAATAGTGGGCAGTATCATGTCTTCATCACTAGCTTAGACAAACGTGACCAAAAGCTTCATAAGAGGGCAGTGAACTCCGTTGAACCGGAAGTACCTCGTTACCTGCGCTGGTCTAAGCAGCCAATTATGTGGAGTAGAGAAGATCATCCACCCCAAGTTGACAATCCGGGTCATCTGGCATTGGTGGTGGCACCTCAGGTGGGAGGATATAAGTTCACCAAGGTACTCATGGATGGAGGAAGCAGTATCAATATCCTTTATTATGAAACTTTCCGTCGCATGGGGTTAACAGATAAAATCTTAAACCATCCAATACGGTGTTCCATGGTGTAGTGCCTTGTAAGTCAGCGTATCCTGTTGGTAAGATAGCTCTGGAGGTGGCTTTTGGAGATGAGCATGACTCGAGATCCGAAACTTTGACCTTTGAAGTGGTGAAAATCAGAAGTCCGTATCACGCCCTATTTGGACGGCCGGCTTATGCTAAATTTACGGCACGACCTTGCTATGTCTATCTGCAGCTCAAGATGCCGGGTCACAAGGGAACTATAACCATCCATGGGAGCCGCAAGATTGCTCTGGAGTGTGAAGAAGGTGACACAGCTTATGCTGAGTCGGTTTGTGCCACAGAAGAGTTAAACTTTTACAAAGATAATGTTGATCCGACAGATATGACTTCGTTGAAGAAGCCAACTACAGAGCATGATCTGGCCCTGAAGTTTAAATCGACTGATGAGACTCAGCTTGTTGACTTCGTACCTGGCGATTCGTCCAAGCAGTTCAGTATCAGCGCTAACTTGGATCCGAAATAGGAAAGCGCGCTCATCGAGTTCATCCGTGAGAATCGGGACATCTTTGCATGGAAGCCTTCTGACATGCCAGGTGTACCGAGAGAACTTGCTGAGCACACTCTTAATGTTGATCCTAAGTATAAAACGGTCAAGCAGTTTCTCCACCGGTTCAATGAAGAAAGAAGCAAGGCTATTGGAGAAGAAGTGGCCAGGCTCTTGGTGGCTAGATTCATCGTTGAAGTTTTTTATCCTGAGTGGTTGGCTAATCCGTTGCTGGTCCTTAAGAAGAACGGCACTTGGCATATGTGTGTAGACTACACAGACCTCAACAAAGCTTGTCCAGCAGATCCTTTTGCCCTCCCCTGTATTGATCAAATTATTGATGCTACGGCGGGTTGCGAGCGTTTGAGCTTCTTGGATGCATATTCTGGTTATCATCAGATCAAGATGGCAGTTAAGGACCAGGAGAAGACGGCCTTCATAACCCCCTTTGGAGCCTTCTGCTATGTGTCCATGCCCTTTGGGCTCAAGAGTGCCCAGGCAACTTATCAATGGTGTGTGCAGAATTGCCTTCATAAACAAATCGGTCGTAATGTTCACGCCTATGTAGATGATATTGTGGTGAAATCAAGGAAGAAGGAAACTTTGATTGATGACTTGAAGGAAACCTTTGATAACCTGCGGGTTTACAAGATGATGCTTAATCCGGCCAAGTGCGTTTTTGGTGTACCGGCAGACAAGCTCTTGGGCTTTTTGGTGTCTAACAGGGGCATTGAAGCTAATCCGGAAAAGATCAAGGCCATCACCTCCTTGGCTAAACCGAAGTGTATCAATGACGTTCAACGCTTGGCAGGACGGATTGCCGTGTTGGGCCGGTTTATCAGCCGCCTGGGCGAGAAGGCCATTCCTTTGTATCAGATGCTGAAGAAAATGGATAACTTCGTCTGGAGCTCTGACGCAGATGAAGCGTTTGAGGATTTAAAGCGGCAGCTGGCTAACCCGCCGGTTCTTGCCGCTCCGGTTGACAAGAAGCCATTGTTACTATATGTGGCAGCTAATGCTCGGGCTGTTAGTGTGGCTATTGTGGTGGAGCGCAAGGAGGCAGGAAAGGAATATCCGGTTCAGCGTCCGGTTTACTATATCAGTGAGGTACTTATTAAGTCCAAGCAAAGGTACCCGCACTGGCAGAAGTTGGTATATGGAGTTTTCATGGTAAGCCGGAAGCTTAAGCAATATTTCGAAGGCCATCCATAGTGGTCAGTTATGCTCCTTTGGGAGATATAATCCAGAACAGAGAAGCAACTGGCCGGATTGCCAAGTGGGCTATTGAGCTTGGACCTCACGGGTTGAAATATATACCCCGAACGGCGATCAAATCTCAGGCACTTGTGGATTTCATCAACGATTGGAAAGAATTACAAGCGCCTGAAGAGAAGCCGGATCACCCTTATTGGACTATTCATTTTGATGGGTCTATTAACTTCCCCACGAGGTGATAAGTTTTGTTATGTTCTCCGTTTAATGTTCCCTTGCACTAATAATGCAGCTGAGTATGAGGCTTTACTCCATGGTCTTCGAATGGCTAAGGAGATGAACCTATGCCGAGTTAAGTGCTTCGGTGACTCAGACCTGGTGGCTCAACAGGTGACTGACACTTGGGATTCCAAGCACCCACTCATGACAGCATATCATCTTGAGGTGGATATTGTTGCAGTTCACTTTAAAGGTTATCAGGTGGATCATGTGGACCGGCGGAAGAACGAAGCGGCGGACGCTTTAAGCCGTCTGGATTCTCAAAGTAAACCGGTTCCGCCTAATGTCTTCTTGGACGTTCTGCATAACCCGTCCGTCAAGCTCCTTGGCAAAGAGGATTTGGCTGTTCCTGATCCGGAAGCTTAGTTGGTGGCGGCTCTTCATGTTATCCCGGATTGGACGGTTCCTTATCTGGCATATATGAACCGAGGCGAGTTACCAGAGGATGAGACTTTGGCCAGACAGATAATCCGGCGGTCCAAGTCCATGACCATTATCAATGGAGAGTTGCATCATTGCAGTGTGACAGGGTGATACGTCTCCAACGTATCTATAATTTTTGATTGCTCCATGCTATATTATCTACTGTTTCGGACTACATTGGGCTTTATTTTCCACTTTTATATTATTTTTGGGACTAACCTATTAACCGGAGGCCCAACCCAGAATTGCTGTTTTTTGCCTATTTCAGTGTTTCGGAGAAACAGAATATCAAACGGAGTCCAAACGGAATAAAATCTTCGGGAACGTGATTTTCTCACTGAACATGATCCAGAGGACTTGGACCCTACACCAAGGCATCGAAGAGGCGGTCACAAGGGTGAGGGGCGCGCCCCCTACCTCGTGGGCCCCTCGAAGCTCCACCGACGTACTCCTTCCTCCTATATATACCTACGTACCACCAAACGATCAGAACAGGAGCCAAAAACCTAATTCCACCGCCGCAACCTTCTGTATCCACGAGATCCCATCTTGGGGCCTGTTCCGGAGCTCCGCCGGAGAGGGCCGTCATCACGGAGGGCTTCTACATCATCATAGCCTCTCCGATGAAGTGTGAGTAGTTTATCTCAGACCTTCGGGTCCATAGTTAGTAGCTAGATGGCTTCTTCTCTCTTTTTGGATCTCAATACAAAGTTCTCCCCCTCTCTTGTGGAGATCTATTTGATGTAATCTTCTTTTTGCAGTGTGTTTGTTGAGACCGATGAATTGTGGGTTTATGATCAAGTCTATCTTTGATTAATATTTGAATCTTCTCTGAATTCTTTTATGTATGATTGGTTATCTTTGCAAGTCTCTTCAAATTATCAGTTTGGTTTGGCCTACTAGATTGGTTTTTCTTGCCATGGGAGAAGTGCTTAGCTTTGGGTTCGATCTTGCGGTGTCCTTTCCCAGTGACAGAAGGGGCAGCAAGGCACTTATTGCATCATTGCCAACGAGGATAACAAGATGGGGTTTATTTCATATTGCATGAATTTATCTCTCTACATCATGTCATCTGGCTTAAAGCGTTACTCTGTTTCTAACTTAATACTCTAGATGCATGCTGGATAGCGGTCGATTAGTGGAGTAATAGTAGTAGATGCAGGCAGGAGTCGGTCTACTTGTCACGGACGTGATGCCTATATACATGATCATACCTTAGATATTCTCATAACTATGCTCAATTCTGTCAATTGCTCAACAGTAATTTGTTCACCCACCGTAGAATACTTATGCTCTTGAGAGAAGCCACTAGTGAAACCTATGGCCCCCGGGTCTATTCTCATCATATCAATCTCCATCACTTTAATCTTGCTTTGCTTTTTTACTTTGCCTTTTACTTTTTTACTTTGCATCTCTATACCAAAAATACCAAAAACATTATCTATCAGTTCTCACTCTCATAAGTGATCGTGAAGGGATTGACAACCCCTAATCGCGTTGGTTGCGAGTTGCTATCTTTTTGTGCAGGTACGAGGGACTTGAGCGTGGCCTCCTACTGGATTGATACCTTGGTTCTCAAAAACTGAGGGAAATACTTACGCTACTCTGCTGCATCATCCTCTCCTCTTCGGGGAAAACCAACGCAAGCTCAAGAGCTAGCAAGAAGAATTTCTGGCGCC
This sequence comes from Aegilops umbellulata, assembly GCA_032464435.1. Classification (NCBI taxonomy): domain Eukaryota; kingdom Viridiplantae; phylum Streptophyta; class Magnoliopsida; order Poales; family Poaceae; genus Aegilops; species Aegilops umbellulata. The sequence continues at coordinate 362,136,501 of CP136054.1, read as the reverse complement.
GTTGCCGGGGAGTCTACGCAAAAAGTCAACATACCAAGTACCCATCACAAACCCTATCTCTCGCATTAGATTAGGTGCCATTTGCCTCTCGTTTTCCTCTCCCCCACTTCAGCCTTGCCGTTTTATTTGCCCTCTCCTTCTCCTTCTCCTTTTTCTGTTTGCCTTCTCGTTGCCATGAAAGAATAAAAAAGAATAAAGGGTCCTTTCCTGGGTCTTGGTACCTTGGATGACCCACCGCGGAAAAAATAATGATGCTATTGAAAGACCCACCGCGGTCACCAATGAGAGTTTAAATGATCTTGATGAAGATGACTTTGGAATTTTTCGTTATTTAATTGATGAGTCTTTAAAAGATGCTTGGGATAGGTTATTGAGGATTAGGGCTAGCTACATACCACAATATCAAATTGCGGTTTACTTAAAGGGTTTCTATATTGGTTTACCTGCTTCTTTCAAACAAGTGCTAGATTCTATTTTTGAAGAGGGTTTTCTTGAAGGGGATGCTATATATACCTATGAAAGAATGAAAACTATATTTGGGCACCCCATGAATGATAAGGTTGAATCTACCACCCTCTTATGCTTTTATCAAAATGAAATTATCAAAGAGATGAAATCTAGTTTAGATGCAAATTTCCGTAATGTGCTTAATCTTACTTCATCCATTAATGGCCATGTGCTTTCCCGAAATAGGATAATGAATGCCATAGAAAGGAAATTTTCTCTTTTCTTTCCTACTACCAAAGATGGCAATACCTAAATCTATCCTCGCTTTTATGCCTAGCTAGGGGCGTTAAACGATAGTGCTTGTTGGGAGGCAACCCAATTTTATTTTGAGTTTTTTGTTTTTGCTTATTTTTAGGAATAAATAACCCATCTACCTTCTGTTTAGATGTGGTTTTGTGTTTTAATTAGTGTTTGTGCCAAGCTAGCCCTATTGGATCTTCTTGGATGATAGTTATTTGATCTTGGTGTAATTTCCAAAAACTTTGCGCTTAGTGCCCGAATTATTAAAAATCACCAGAACGTGATAAAATTCTGTTTCCAATTGCTTCTGATCAATAGACAAATTGTCTAGGTCTTATAATTTTGGTAGAGTTTTTGGAGTTCCATAAGTTTGCGTTAGTTACAGATTACTACAGACTGTTCTGTTTTTGACAGATTCTGTTTTTTGTGTGTTGTTTGCTTATTTTGATGAATCTATGGCTAGTATTGGAGGGTATGATCCATAGAGAACTTGGAATACAGTAGGTTTAACACCAATATAAATAAAGAATGAGTTCATTACAGTACCTTGAAGTTGTTTTATGTTTTCTTTCTCTAACGGAGCTCACGAGATTTCTATTGAGTTTTGTGTTGTGAAGTTTTCAAGTTTTGGGTGAAATCTTTTGATGGATTATGGAACAAGGAGTGGCAAGAGCCTAAGCTTGGGGATTCCCATGGCACCCCCAAGATAATCCAAGGACACCAAAAAGTCAAAGCTTGGGGATGCCCCGGAAGGCATCCCCTCCTTCGTCTACTTCCATCGGTATTTTACTTGGAGCTATATTTTTATTCACCAACATGATATGTGTTTTGCTTGGAGCGTCTTGTATTATTTGTGTCTTTGTTTGTTAGTGTGACACAATCATCCTTGCTGTACACACCTTTGAGAGAGCCATCTATGAATTAAAATTTGTTAGAATACTCTTTGTGCTTCACTTATATCTTTTGAGCTAAGCAGTTTTTGCTCTATGTGCTTCACTTATATCTTTTGAGCGTGATAATTTTGCTCTATGTGCTTCACTTAGATTTTTTTAGAGCACGGTGGTGCACTCGTTTTAAAGAAACTATTGATCTCTCATGCTTCACTTAGATCATTTTGAGAGTCTTAATAGCATGGTAAATTGCTTAATATTAATATGCTTGGTATTCATGATTTGTGAAATTTTCTTTTGAGTGCGTTGAATACTAAGAAAAGATTGAAGCATGATAATTGTTTTGAGATATGGAGGTGATAATATTAGAGTCATGCTAGTGGAAGTAGTTGTGAATTTAAAGAATACTTGCGTTGAAGTTTGTGATTCCCGTAGCATGCACGTATGGTGAACCGTTATGTAACGAAGTCGAAGCATGAGGTGTTTATTGATTGTCCTCCTTATGAGTGGCGGTCAGGGACGAGCGATGGTCTTTTCCTACCAATCTATCCCCCTAGGAGCATGCGCGTAATACTTTGCTTTGATAACTTACTAGATTTTTGCAATAAGTATATGAGTTCTTTATGACTAATGTTGAGTCCATGGATTATACGCACTTTTCCCCATCTTTCCACCATTGCTAGCCTCTCTAATACCGCACACCTTTCGCCGGTATCATACACCCACCATATATCTCCATCAAAACAGCAACCATACCTACCTATCATGGCATTTTCATAGCCATTCTGAGATATATCTCCATGCAACTTTTCCACCGTTCCGTTTATTATGACACACTCCATCATTGTCATATTGCTAGCATGATCATGTAGTTGACATCGTATTTGTGGCAAAGCCACCATTCATAATTCTTTCATACATGTCACTCTTGATTCATTGCATATCCCAGTACCCCGCCGGAGGCATTCATATAGAGTCATATCTTGTTCTAAGTATCGAGTTGTAATTGTTAAGTTGTAAGAAAAATAAAAGTGTGATGATCATCATTTTTAGAGCATTGTCCCAAGTGAGGAAAGAATGATGGAGACTATGATTCCCCCACAAGTCGGGATGAGACTCCGAACGATAAAAAAAGAGGCCATAAAAAAAAGAAAAGGCCCAAATAAAAAAACGAGAGAAAAAGAGAGAAGGGACAATGCTACTATCCTTTTACCACACTTGTGCTTCAAAGTAGCACCAAGATCTTCATGATAGAGAGTCTCCTATGTTGTCACTTTCATATACTAGTGGGAATTTTTCATTATAGAATTTGGCTTGTATATTCCAATGATGGGCTTCCTCAAAATGCCCTAGGTCTTCGCGAGCAAGCGAGTTGCATGCACACCCACTTAGTTTCTTTTGTCGAGCTTTCATATACTTATAGCTCTAGTGCATCCGTTGCATGGCGATCCCTACTCACTCACATTGATATCTATTAATGGGCATCTCCATAGCCCGTTGATACGCCTAGCTGATGTGAGACTATCTTCCCCTCTTTTTGTATTCTCCACAACCACCATTCTATTCCACATATAGTGCTATATCCATTGCTCACGCTCATGTATTGCATGAAGGTTGAAAAAGTTTTGAAAATGTTAAAGTATGAAACAATTGCTTGGCTTGTCATCGGGGTTGTGCATGATTTAAATACTTTGTGTGGTGAAGATGGAGCATAGCCAGACTATATGAATTTGTAGGGATAACTTTCTTTGGCCATGTTATTTTGAGAAGACATAATTGCTTTATTAGTATGCTTGAAGTATTATTATTTTTATGTCAATATGAACTTTTGACTTGAATCTTTCGAATCTGAATATTCATACCACAATTAAGAAGTTTTACATTGAAATTATGCCAAGTAGCACTCCACATCAAAAATTCTCTTTTTATCATTTACCCACTCGAGGACGAGCAGGAATTAAGCTTGGGGATGCATGATACATCTCCAACGTATCTATAATTTTTGATTGTACCATGCTATATTATCTACTATTTTGGACTATATTGGGCTTTATTTTCCACTTTTATATTATTTTTGGGACTAACCTATTAACCGGAGGCCCAACCCAGAATTGCTGTTTTTTTTTGCCTATTTCAGTGTTTTGGAGAAACAGAATATCAAACGGAGTCCAAACGGAATAAAATCTTCGGGAACGTGATTTTCTCATCGAACGTGATCCACAGGACTTGGACCCTACGCCAAGGCATCGAAGAGGCGGTCACGAGGGTGGGGGGTGCCCCCCTAGGGCGCGCCCCTACCTCGTGGGCCCCTCGAAGCTCCACCGACGTACTCCTTCCTCCTATATATACCTACGTACCCCCAAACGATCAGAACAGGAGCCAAAAACCTAATTCCTTTGCCGCAACCTTCTGTATCCATGAGATCCCATCTTGGGGCCTGTTCCAGAGCTCCGCCGGAGAGGGCCGTCATCACGGAGGGCTTCTACATCATCATAGCCTCTCCGATGAAGTGTGAGTAGTTTATCTCAGACCTTCGGGTCCATAGTTAGTAGCTAGATGGCTTCTTCTCTCTTTTTGGATCTCAATACAAAGTTCTCCCCCTCTCTTGTGGAGATCTATTCGATGTAATCTTCTTTTTGCGGTGTGTTTGTTGAGACCGATGAATTGTGGGTTTATGATCAAGTCTATCTTTGAATAATATTTGAATCTTCTCTGAATTCTTTTATGTATGATTGGTTATCTTTGCAAGTCTCTTCGAATTATCAGTTTGGTTTGGCCTACTAGATTGGTTTTTCTTGCCATGGGAGAAGTGTTTAGCTTTGGGTTCGATCTTGTGGTGTCCTTTCCCAGTGACAGAAGGGGCAGCAAGGCACGTATTGCATCGTTGCCATCGAGGATAACAAGATAGGGTTTATTTCATATTGCATGAATTTATCTCTCTACATCATTCATCTTGCTTAAAGCGTTACTCTGTTTCTAACTTAATACTCTAGATGCATGCTGGATAGCGGTCGATGAGTGGAGTAATAGTAGTAGATGCAGGCAGGAGTCGGTCTACTTGTCACGGACGTGATGCCTATATACATGATCATATCTTAGATATTCTCATAACTATGCTCAATTCTGTCAATTGCTCAACAGTAATTTGTTCACTCATCGTAGAATACTTATGCTCTTGAGAGAAGCCACTAGTGAAACCTATGGCCCCCGGGTCTATTCTCACCATATCAATCTCCATCACTTTAATCTTGCTTTGCTTGTTTACTTTGCCTTTTACTTTTTACTTTGCATCTCTATACCAAAAATACCAAAAACATTATCTATCAGTTCTCACTCTCGTAAGTGACCGTGAAGGGATTGACAACCCCTAATCGCGTTGGTTCGAGTTGCTATCGTTTTGTGCAGGTACGAGGGACTTGAGCGTGGCCTCCTACTGGACTGGTACCTTGTTTCTCAAAAACTAAGGGAAATACTTACCCTACTCTGCTGCATCATCCTCTCCTCTTCGGGGAAAACCAACGCAAGCTCAAGAGGTAGCACAGGGGCGTTTCAATGTTGCATGTCTCCTGAAGAAGGTTGTGAAATTCTACGTGAGATCCACGAAGGAGACTGTGGTCACCATGTCAGTTCAAAATCTTTGGTGTCCAAGGCGTTTCATCACGGTTTCTATTGGTTGACAGCTCATGCTGATGCCGAGGACTTGGTCAGACGGTGTGATGGCTGTTAGAAATTCTCAAGGCACGCTCATGTACTGGCTCAAGAATTGAGGATGATTCCAATCACTTGGCCGTTTGCAACTTGGGGGATGGATATGGTTGGCCTTTCAAGAGGTCCAAGGACAATAAGACCCACCTTTTGGTGGCGGTTGACAAGTTCACAAAGTGGGTGGAGGCAGAGCCAGTTAGCAAGTGTGATGCAGCCACGGCGGTTCAATTCATCAAAAAGGTGATCTTCCAGTTTGGTTTTCCACACAGCATTATAACAGACAATGGTACCAATCTGTCAAAGGGTGCCATGAAGGAGTTCTGTCAGTATGAACACATCCGACTTGACGTATCATCAGTGGCTCACCCACAGTCCAATGGTCAAGCGGAGAGGGCCAATCAAGAGATTTTGAGAGGCATCAAACCCCGGCTTATGGTTCCTTTGCAACAGACGCCGGGTTGTTGGGTTGAGGAGCTACCTTCTGTGTTATGGAGCATCAACACCACACCCAACAGATCGACATGACACACGCCATTCTTCATGGTTTATGGAGCGAAGGCGGTTCTTCCTAGTGACATACGTCATGACTCGCCTCGTGTAGCGACATATGTTGAAGCTGACAACGAGAAGGCACGACAAGAAGCTCTTGACCTGTTAGATGAGGAGCGTGACATAGCGGCAGCCCGTTCGGCGAATTATCAGCAAGATTTACGTCGCTATCATAGCTGCCGGGTTAGAACCAGAACCTTTCAAGAAGGAGATTTGGTGCTTCGGCTCATCCAGGATCAGACGGATATGCAAAAGCTATCCCCCCCTTCGGAAGGACCCTTTGTGGTCAGCAAGAATCTGCACAACGAGTCGTACGATGTTCGAGAGCGCAAAGATTCATGAAAATCGGAGGAGGAGACCAACCGGCCATGGAACATTGCTCATCTTCGGCCTTACTATACTTGAGCTATAGGCTCTGCTTATGTACATATTATGACAATGTATATATTATGATCAATATAATAAACCGGAACCTCAGCTAAAGCGGGGTATCTGTTGTTTTCTTACATCATGTGTGGTTACATGGAGCTTCTGTTTCTAAAGCGACGTCCGGTTTACCCCTTGATTTAGCTTCTCAAAGGTTTATATTATATCACTTGGGTGCTTGGTCGTGTCCGAACCATAGCTACACCTTTTGATAGGCGCAATGCCATAGCATCACTTGGGGGCTTGGTCGTATTCGAACCATAGTCACACCTCTTGATCGGCTCAAAGCCAACCTGGGGCCAAAGAGAGTGTTGTAAAACAAGAACTCAAACATAGGCACCCACTGAGCACTGCTCAAAACGTTACTTGGGGATTCTTTGCTATCGCAATGAACTTGGAATCAATGCTTGTAATTGGGCTATCAAGCCATGGCTTGGAAACCTGGTGTATACACCTAAAACGCCGGGTTAACCTGCCTCTTTAAGTAAGTCACACCGCCCAGGTAAACCTGGTATGACCCTTCCAACTTTGACAAGTTACTCTAAAATACATACCCTAAACTTGTCAAGTTAAAACGATGTTTGGTTAAGGATTGCGGACCATCTTAAAAGGCTTTGCAAAAATGGTTTAACTCAGTGGCCTGACAGCCCATGAAAAGCCTCGAATTTGGGGCCTGGCAGCCCGTGAAAAGCCTCGACTACAACAGTTTTAATTGCCTTTGGTTGATTTTTGCTCTCTTTTTTGAGATTCTTGCTGCTTCAAACCGGTGTTATCGACACGGTTAGATTGTCAATCACAAGTTGATAGTACACGATCAAATCATAATCCGGCGACTAATAGCCTGGTCTGGTTTTGAATCAAAATCTCAGTATGGAGTAAACCGGTGTTTATCATAACTCGGAACGGTTTATATTATAAACCAGCCTTATATCAACAGGAGTTGTTTCTCCTCCAAGCGTTTGGTTAGTCCAACATATAATGCCTACAGGTTGCAGGTATTATATGTTTCCATATTTGGTTATGTTTCGCAACCTAGGTTGTAATTCTTGGGCATACATATATATGGGTATCATGACCCGCCCGGCGGTAAACCGCCAGGGCGCTTTGAGCTTTTGTCTGCAGGAACAGCTTAAATAAATGGCTATGGATTATGCATATCATATCTTAAACATGTCGGACTAAGCAAGCATCAGTTGCAGATAAATATGCATGAAGGCATACCAGATCAAGTATTTTAACTAGCCTATTACAAGGCGTTCCAGTGCCCAAAAGGATAATTGTTTTCTCAAATACATGTCGCAGCATGTAGAAGACTAAACCGGCCTCCGGTTCATGATTGATCACCAGCTTGGCTTGATGGTTGCGGATCATCTCGCGCCGGTTCAACTTCTTCTTCCCTACCCAGTGGCTGGAAATCAACAGTTGCCTAGTCGATCCCAGTTAGGTCTTGGAATACAGCTTCATCACTTATCAGCGTAGACGGTTCAATGTCAGGGGCATAACTGTGCTTATGGATTGGCGAGATAAGATTCTGAGCTTCTGGAATTGGTGCAACAACCCGTTTGTTCTTGTCATCATAGCTGGCTTGATAGTATGAAAGGTCTGCTTCTTCAACCAATTGACAAGCCAATGGGCATACTTCCCGGTTTATGATCCGAAGATCATCTTCGCCAAATTCTGCTCCGTCTTCCTTCAAGCTGGGATAACCTTGAGCCGCTTCAACTGGATCAAAGTCAGGTACCCATGCTTTTGCCTGGATCAGTGCGGCCAAAGCACCCGTTCTAGCAGTAGACTTTTTTAGCTCGTCAACCCGGGCATGAAGCATAGATAACCTCTGTAGAATATCCTTGATGAAGGTGGGAGGCGGATTATTGTGTGAAGCAGTGTAGATGATCCGCTGCGCGCCGGTATATAGCTGCTCTATCAAAGTATAAGCTGCCTTCAATTTCTTCTGAACGTCAGACCCCAAGTGGCTAATATGAGTTCCTATATCATCACAAGCATTAGTAAGCCGACAACTACATGCATGGATATATGGAAAGCCTAAGTCAATAAGCTTACCGAACACAGCGGCGGTTGATAACCCACAAGTATAGGGGATCGCAGTAGTTTTCGAGGGTAGGGTATTTAACCCAAATTTATTGATTCGACACAAGGGGAGCCAAAGAATATTCTCAAGTATTAGCAGCTGAGTTGTCAATTCAACCACACCTGGAAACTTAGTATCTGCAACAAAGTGTTTAGTAGCAAAGTAATATGATAGTGGTGGTAACGGCAGCAAAAGTAAAGACAGCAAAAGTAATATTTTTGGTATTTTGTAGTGATTGTAACAATAGCAGCGGGAAAGTAAATAAGCGTAAACCAGTATATGAAAAACTCGTAGGCACCGGATTAGTGATGGATAATTATGCCGGATGCGGTTCATCATGTATCAGTCATAACATAGGGTGACACAGAACTAGCTCCAATTCATCAATGTAATGTAGGCATGTATTCCGTATATAGTCATACGTGCTTATGGAAAAGAACTTGCATGACATCTTTTGTCCTACCCTCCCGTGGCAGCGGGGTCCTATTAGAAACTAAGGGATATTAAGGCCTCCTTTTAATAGAGAACCGGAACAAAGCATTAGCACATAGTGAATACATGAACTCCTCAAACTATGGTCATCACCGGGAGTGGTCCCGATTATTGTCACTTCGGGGTTGCCGAATCATAACACATAGTAGGTGACTATAGACTTGCAAGATAGGATCAAGAACTCACATATATTCATGAAAACATAATAGGTTCAGATCTGAAATCATGGCACTCGGGCCCTAGTGACAAGCATTAAGCATAGCAAAGTCATAGCAACATCAATCTCAGAACATAGTGGATACTAGGGATCAAACCTAACAAAACTAACTCGATTACATGATACATCTCATCCAACCCATCACCGTCCAGCAAGCCTACGATGGAATTACTCACGCACGGCGGTGAGCATCATGAAATTGGTGGAGGATGGTTGATGATGACGACGACGACGAATCCCCCTCTCCGGAGCCCCGAACGGACTCCAGATCAGCCCTCCCGAGAGAGATTAGGGCTTGGCGGCGGCTCCGTATCGTAAAACGCGATGATTTCTTCTCTCTTATTTTTTCTTCCCGAAAGCCAATATATAGAGTTGGAGTTGGCGTCGGAGGGCGTCCAGGGGGGCCACGAGGTAGGGGGGCGCGCCCTAGAGGGGGGCGCCCCCACCCTCGTGGACAGGGTGTGGGCCCCCTGGTCTTCATCTTTGGTGAGGATTTTGTATTATTTTTTCTAAGGTGTTCCGTGGAGTTTCAGGACTTTCCGAGAATATTTTCTTTCCGCACATAAAACAACACCATGGCAATTCTGCTGAAAACAGCGTTAGTCCGGGTTAGTTCCACTCAAATCATACAAGTTAGAGTCCAAAACAAGGGCAAAAGTGTTTGGAAAAGTAGATACGATGGAGACGTATCAACTCCCCCAAGCTTAAACCCTTGCTTGTCCTCAAGCAATTCAGTTGACAAACTGAAAGAAAGAAAGAACAACTTTTACAAACTCTGTTTGCTCTTGTTGTTGTAACTATGTCAAGCCAGCTTTCAATTTTTCAGCATATATCATAAGTAACCATATTTGCAATAATTCTCAGGTCTCACAATTACTCATATCAAGAGCATAATCAACTAGCAAGCCATAATAATAAACTTCGGATGACAACACTTTCTCAAAACAATCATAATATGATATAAGAAGATGGTATCTCGCTAGCCTTTTCTGAGACCGCAAAACATAAATGCAGAGCACCTTTAAAGAACAGGACTGACTAGACATTGTAATTCATGGTAAAAGAGATCCAATCATAGTCACACCCAACATAGATTAATAGTGATGAATGCAAATGACAATTGTGCTCTCCAGCTAGTGCTTTTTAATAAGAGGGTGATGACTCAACATAAAAGTAAATGGATAGGCCCTTCGCAGAGGGAAGCAGAGATTTGTAGAGGTGTCAGAGCTCGGTTTTGAAATAGAGATAAATTGCATTTTGAATGGTATACTTTCATTGTCAATGTAACAACTAAGAGATGGCGATATCTTCCATGCTAAACAAATTATAGGCGGTTCCCAAACAGAATAGTAAAGTTTATACTCCCCCTCCACCAACAAGCATCAATCCATGACTTGCTCGAAACAACGAGTGTCTCCAACATACATCAGGTCCCGGGGGGAGTTTTGTTTGCAATTAATTTTGATTTAGTTTGCATAAAGCATGGGACAGGGCATCTCGATGACCAGTCATGTTCTCGTGAGTGAGGAGAGGAGTCAACTCCTCTTGAGAATAACCCGCCTAACACGGAAGATAAGTATAGCCTTGGTTGATACATGAGCTATTCGAGCATACAAAACAGAAAGTTTATTTGAAGGTTTAGAGTTTGGCACATACAAATTTACTTGGAACGGCAGGTAGATACCGCATATAGGAAGGTATAGTGGACTCATCTGGAATAACTTTGGGGTTTAAAGGGATTGGATGCACAAGCAGTATTCCCGCTTAGTACAGGTGAAGGCTAGCAAAATACTGGGAAGCGGCCAACTAGAGAGCGATGACAGCCATGTACATGCATTAAAATTAATAAACATTGGATGCAAGCATGAGTAGGATATAATCCACCATGAACATAAATATTGTGGAGGCTATGTTGATTTTGTTTCAACTACATGCGTGAACATGTGCTGAGTCAAGTCACTTAAATCATTCAAAGGAGGATACCACCCCATCATACCACATCATAATCATCTCAATAGCATGTTGGCACGCAAGGTAAATCATTATAACTCATAGCTAATCAAGCATGGCACAAGCAACTATGATCTCTAATTGTCATTGCAAACATGTTTAATCATAATAAGCTGAATCAAGAACGAAGGACTCATCATATTTACAAAAACAAAACAGGTCGAGTTCATACCAGCTTTTCTCATCTCAGTCAGTCCATCATATATCATCATAATTGCCTTTCACTTGCACGACCGAATGGTGTGAATAATAATAAGAGTGCACGTGCATAGGACTAGGCTGGAATCTGCGAGCATTCAAGAAACAGGAGAAAACAAGGCAATATGGCTCTGGGTTAAATCAACAATAATGCATATAAGAGCCACTTCAACAATTTAATCATGGTCTTCTCCTAATGAAACCCAAAGAAAATAAAATAAAACTATTTACACGGGAAAGCTCCCAACAAGCAAAAGAAGAACGGGAAATATTTTTGGGTTTTCTTTTTAATTACTACTACAGCAAGAAAGTAAACTACTACTAATTTTTTTGGTTTTCTTAAGGTTTAGCAAACACACAAGAAGAAAACAGGAAAAAGAAAATAAACTAGCATGAATATTACAGTCAAAGAGTATGAGCACCGACATCTAGCAATGAGTGTGTGTGAACATAAATGTAATGTCGGTGAGAAATACGTACTCCCCCAAGCTTAGGCTTTTGGCCTAAGTTGGTCTATTGCCAGGGATAGCCTGGCGGATACCTGTAGGTGTGGCTGGGGTCGTACTGCGACAAGGAATAGTTGGGATCATACTGTGATGAGGAAGATTCTGACTGCCACTGACTGACAGCCATCTCTGGATCCCAAGAATAAACAGATTGTCGTTGTCGGGGGATATCTGCCTCCACGAGCACCTATGGGGACGGAGCCCCTTGTCGGTTCAGCGGGGGGCGGAGGTTGCACAAAGAGCAGATCGAGGCGACACACACACACAACGATTTTACCCAGCTTCGGGCCGCATGGATGCGTAAAACCCTACTGCTGCTTGTCTGGTTGATTAGAGCTCTTGCTCTGGAGCACAAGAAGCTACAGTAAGTTGGAGCTGGACGTAGACGAGGGTCTACTGGGCGTCCTTCTTCGGGTCTGGATTCCCCCCTCTCTCTCTAGGGTTCCCCCCCTACGTGCGCATGGGCCTCCTTTTATATGCTAAGGGGTTTCCCACAGGTAGCAACGCAGGTGAGGGTAAAAATGGCAAAGAACTGCCCGCATAGTGGCCGCACAGTGCTATCGCACCTAACTCTGACGGCGGGGGACAAAGGCATTAAATGCCCGTCTGGATCGCCTGAACAGTGCCGAGGCGGACCGTTAGGGGCGCCTCCGCTTGCCACGGGGGCGACTCTGCCAACGTCGCATGCCACGCGCGCGCCCCAGGTTGCACGGCGCCCCGCCACGTGCCTCTAGGGAAGCTCCAGAGTGACGCGTGGGCAGGTGAGCTGGAGCGCATGCCTGAGGTGGTGGTTTGCCGCGGCAAGTGGCTTGCCGCGGTGGTTGTCTTGCCGCACCTGAGAGCTTGCCGCTCGTCAGGCCTTGCCGGGGCGCGCGGCGCGCCGCGGCGGGCTTCTCTTGGGGTGCCTTGGTTTGGCCGTCCCGGCGAGCTCCCCCCGCCGGGGCCTTGGTGCTTCGGCTTAGTCGTCCCGGCAAGCTCCTCTTGCCGGGGCCTTGGTGCTTTGGCCCGGCAAGCTCCTCTTGCCGGACCTCGCCTTCTTGGCCCGGCAAGCTCTTCTTGCCGGGGCTTGGTCTTCTTGGCTCGATCACTTGGCCTTCGTCCGGCCCAGAAAGGGCCGTGGAGACTGTTGTCGCTCCCCTGGCAAGCCTTGCCGCGGGACGCTACTACTGCCCGTGCACAAGTTCGGGGTACTAAGGTACCCCTACTTTAGTACACCGACAGGAGCCCCCGGGTCTGGGCCATACACGGTGCCGAGCGTTGTTGGGCCAGGCCCTAACAGTGCACGGGCACGCGTGGCCTGGGTTGTGCTGCTCCTCAACTCCGTGCCCGTCGCGCCCTCCCCAAGTGGTGCGTGCTTATCGCGGCGTCGTGGGGGGCGAGGCGTGCGAGGCGTGCGTGACGTGGGTGGCGTGCGCGGGGCTGAGGCCCGCAGGCATGCGTCACGTCGGGCACGATCTCTTTATTTGGAAGGGCGAAACGTCCGCCCCCACTTCCCACCCCCTTTATAAGCGGAGGGGAACAGGGGCAGCTCGCCATTCCGCCAGTTGCTGTTCCTCGAAAATCTCCGCCACTTCCTCCTTACTAGAGAAAGCAGTGATTCGCCCTCGAAGCCCCGGGCGCCGCCAACGCCGACAACTCCTCCTCCCCGCATCCGCCATGGCTCCGAAGAGCGACAAGGCGAACGGGAAGGCCGTGAAGTCGGCCGAGGCGCTGCGGCTGGAAGCGCTTCGGAAGGAGACGGCGACGTTCCCCCCTCAGCTCTATGCGCTGAGGCTGAAGAACGGATACCGCCTCTTCTGGTCGACGGCGACGCGAGCGCATCTGCGCACGCGAGTTCTTCCCGCCATCGCCCAGAAGCTGTACCCGACTGGGTACCCTTTCTTCGCCGTGTTCTTCTATTGCGGGCTCTGCCCGCCTTTTTCCGAGTTCTTCTGCGACATCATGCACACCTACAACCTCCACCTCCTTGACTTCACCCCCAACGCCGTTCTGACAATGGCGGTTTTCGCACACCTTTGCGAGAACTTTGTCGGAGTCCGCCCCAACGTAGCCCTCTTCCGCCACTTCTTTACTCCTCGGGTGGAGAAAGGAGAGCCGCTGTCCGGCGGAGTCGCCTGGGTCTCCAGGACCGGCAAGAAAGAGGTCTACTTGGAGGGGGAACTCCGTGGCAGATGGGAGGAGTGGAGGGCCGAGTGGTGCCTGATCGTCGAGGAGAATCCACCGCCGTTCACCGCCGTGCGGCGAACTCCAGTGGTGCGCGGCCGCGACTGGAGCGACCTAGCCCCGGACGACGCCAAGCTGAAGATTGCCGCCACCCGAATCCTGCGCCTCAGGTTTGCCGGGCTCACCGTCGGCGCCGTCGGCGCGGATTTCCTTCGCCGGCGTATCGCCCCCCTGCAGGAGAGGGGGAAGCCGGCTTGGGAATTCCAAAATGCGGCGGACATCATGAGGCTGCGCCCGGGCCTTAACTACAACTTCACCGTTCTGGAGCTCGTCGGAGTGTTGAAGGAGCTGTTCAAGTACGACTCCGAGCACCCAGAATGGTTCAGGTTGCCGCCGGGCGTCGTCCCCCTGTGCAACAACTCGGCGCTCAGCCGCATCCTCGCGATGATGCCGCTGTGCGACTCGCACGGGATCGACGCGACCTGGCAGGAGCCGGCGGACGACGTTGTGCAGGCCTTCTTCGACAACTTGGAGGAGGTGCCGGTCGACCCCGACGAGAAGAGGGGCCTCACGCGAGACACCACCCCCGAAGAGCTGGCCTACATCGCCTCTAGGGTGGAGGAGGCGGCGGCCGCCGCGGCCGCGGGCGAGTCTGGCTTCACCCTGGCCGAAGCAGACGCGGCGGAGGCGGAGAGCCTCGCCAACCAAATGGAGCTCGCCGGCTCGGAGGAACCAGCAGGGCACGGTGGCGTGGGCGAGCCCGCTCAGGACGCGAGCGGCTTGCCGGAGGTTGACGCGCCTCCCTCGCAGCTCCCGGGCAGCTCGTCGCAGGCGGAGCCCCCTGCCCAGCCGAGGAGGCGTCTCCGCAGGGCCGGAGAGGTGGTGCGGCAGGCCGACCAGCAACCGCAGCCCCGCGTGACACGCGCCTCCGAAGCAGCGGGAGCGGGGTCCTCACGGGCCACGGCTTCTGCTCCTGCCGCTCCCCGTTCCGCGGCGGCAACGGGGGCGGGGTCGTCCCGCCAAGCGGTCCCGGGAACCCACTCCCCTATCTCCTCGCGCTTGGAGCAAGCCGGTTTTTGACTATTCCGCGCTTATCTCCGACGACGAAGAGGACGAAGAGTAAGTTCCTGGTAGAGTTTGTATCTTCTTGATCTCTGTTGCTTCATATTGTTTCGCAGCCCACTCATCCTCCCCCGAAACCGTTCCCTTTCAGGAGCCTGGCCCAGAGGAGGGCGAAGAGGGCCAAGGTCCCGCTGGTCGTCCTTGAGGGCGAATCTCCCCCGGCAACTGGGGAGGTGCCGGAGGTGACCTTGCCGGACTCGACAGCGGGTCCGCTGGGCAGCCCACAGCGCAGCTTCCAGGGTGAGTGCACGGCTAGATCTTGCCGTTTGGCGCGCGCGTGAGCTTCCCTTCTCTTTGTTGACATGTGGTTGCTGTTGTCGTTGGGTAGGAGCAGAGCAGCCCCAGCAGGCGACCCCGGGGGGCACTCCTGCCGCGCCGTCTGCGTCGACCACCCCGCCTAGGGAGAAATCTCCGGCAAGGGAGGAGCCCCCGGCGGGGGAGACCTCCCCGGCAAGGGAGGAGCCCCCGACAAGGAAGACCTCTCCGGCAAGGGAGGGATCTCCGGCGAGGGACGCGGCCAGCGATCCCCCGGCAGCGGAGGCCGCGGCCATGGACCCTGCCACCGGTAAGCCCCCCTGCACGGAAATCTGTCCCTGGTTATCTTTCCTTGTGAGCCCTTTTGTCGGCTGCTCGGTTGACTCTTCTCCCCTCTTCCGGCCATCAGACCCGCCCACCGCGGACCCGATGGAGACCGAGGTCGTCGTCGGGGAGGGCGCACGCGGCGACGCCGACGACGTCGTCGTCATCGAAGAGGCGGCGGGGAGGCCGAAGCCGCCAAGGCCGCCGCGGCGGCAGACGGCGAGGGGACCGGCAACCGTGCCGACGGTCCCGGGGAGGCAGGGGCGTCAAGCACTCCGCCGTCCGGCGATCCCGCTGCTGCCGCCGCGTCGGGCCTCGAGGAGCCCCCGGCGGGTGCCTACCTGAAGGCCGGCGATGGCGTCTTCATCAGGCTCCCCTGGGAGCCTAGCTCCAGGGCGCCGGTCGAGGGGGAGGCCTTGGACGGAGAAGTGCTCGCCTCCGTCGGGCTGACGGTGGTCGACGCGCCAAACACCAGCAGCGGCGAGCCCGAGGAGGAGGGGCTGCTCCGGAAGCTTGTGTCGCTCTACCGCGCCCGGCAGGCTAAGGTGGAGCGCCAGGGGGCACTCGTCGCGAGGGCCGGCGCGGATATGGAGAAGCGTGCCGGGGAGCTCCGGGAGCTCAACCAGGAGGCTCTCCGGTCTTTGGCGAGGGTGGCGTAGCTCGTCAGCGACCTCAAGGCGAGCGGCGAGGAGCTTTCCGCGCTCAAACAGGAGCGCGAGAAGGGCGCTCACACCCTTGGCGAGCTGCAGGGCCGCTTCGCCGAGAAGATCCAGGAGCTCAACGCCGCCAAGGATTCCAAGGCCGACCTCGAGCTGAAGCTGGACACCCTGGCCAAGGCGCTGGAGAGCGCCAAGGGGCAGGAAGCGACCTTGCAGAAGGAGGTTGCTGGCAACAAGGAGCTATTGAAGCGCGCCGCCGTTACCCAGAACGCCTTCCAGGAGACGGTGGAGCGGTGGACTGAAGGCCTCGTCGACATCGCCACCACCATCGACAAGGAGCTGAAGCTGCTAGGGATGGAGGGCCACGAGTACCCCTCCGGCGAGAACGTCCCGCTGAGCGTCAAGCTCACTTCCTTCTTCAAGGGCTTGGTGGGGGTGCTCCAGCATCTCCGGGAAAAGATCCCGGAGCAGCTGGCCGAGGAGACGCGGGAAGCTGTCTCCGGGGCCCTCGAGAGGGTGCTGGTGAAGATCGTCTTCCGCAACCCCACCATCAGGCTTACCAACGTCCTCAGGCACCTGCGGGAAGACGCCGACCTGACGGAGATCAGGGCCCTCGTCACCCCCATTGTGGAAAGGGTGGCCGGGATCAGGAGGGTCGAGGGCGACCGCGCGGATTAAGCCGCCCACCTCTTTCTTTTCTTCCCTTGTCGCCGCTGAGCATGTCATAGAAACAGCTGATTAGAGCAGAGGCAAGTCATTTTGGAATATAACTTTTATCTTAGGCAGTTCATTGCGCTGTTATCTCCCTCGTTCGACTTTGTGCTTCGTACGTTCGCGCCCTACGCTCCCAGGAACTTGTCGGCGAAAGCCTCCGCCTTGCCACGAGTGCCGAGTGCGGGACATCAGCAACCCGCTGGCGGTGCCTCCACC
This sequence comes from Aegilops umbellulata, assembly GCA_032464435.1. Classification (NCBI taxonomy): domain Eukaryota; kingdom Viridiplantae; phylum Streptophyta; class Magnoliopsida; order Poales; family Poaceae; genus Aegilops; species Aegilops umbellulata. The sequence continues at coordinate 362,119,219 of CP136054.1, read as the reverse complement.
GGCAAGAAACCTTGCCGCGGCTGGCGCAACTCACTTACAATGTTGAGCAGGCTCAGGGCGAGGTAAGCATGGCGACTGCAGTCGCAGCACACTCAAGCTGCCGAGCAAGCTCGAAACAAAGTAAGGACGCCACTCGGGATGTAGCACACTTAAGTCGTTGAGCGGACTCGAAACGAAATAAGGGCGCAACCAGCCACGAGCCGGCCCCTCTGCGCACAGGTTTCCCATACGAAGCTCGGCCGTTCGAGGAAGATAACTTAAGGACAAAAAAGGAGCTTAATTGCTCAAACTTTGGCAACTTAGCTTTTCTGTAGTTTGCAGTCCGGCAAGGCGTAGCTTCCTCGGGCGACGCCCAGCCTATCCTGTCATCCCCCCCTTCTCGAGGTAAGGGAATAAGGAAGGCTCGGGGCTCCGCGGCCTGTCATCGCTTGCCGGAGTCGAGTGCTGCACAATCGTGTCAAATAATGCATGCGCCAAGCGGAGAGGCGTGAAATCGACAAGATGTGCGGGGCACATAAGCTATGCTCGGGATCTGCGCCCATCTCTGTACCAAGGATTACATGCAACTGCGGCAAGACTTGGACAGAGAGGATGGCCGACGGAACGGGTTCCGACGGCCGTGCTGGCAAGATCCCTCCCACGGTCGGTGTCGACTCGTTTGGATCTTGGCGGCCTGGGCGCGCCGAAGAACAAGGTCGCCTTTCCTGCAACTTCCGGCGCTAACTTCTGCGGCTACGAGAGCGACGCAGAGTTTGCTGGAGGCGAGAAACTCGCTCAGCGGCCGGAAGGCGGTCCTCCTCAAGGAGCAGCTGCTCTTGCCCGGACTCTGCGTGAGTGGGTACTCGAGGAGGGCCGTGCACGAGTCCGTGAGGAGGAATGCCTCCTCTCCGCGGGTTGGAGAGGAAAGGTACCTGGCCATACCTGAGCTTACCTGTGGTCGCCAAATCTGGTTCGCACAACCTCGACGCGCCCCTACCTGGCGCGCCAAAGATGTCGGGGGATATCTGCCTCCACGAGCACCTATGGGGACGGAGCCCCTTGTCGGTTCGGCGGGGGGCGGAGGTTGCACAAAGAGCAAATCGAGGCGACACACACACAACAATTTTACCCAGCTTTGGGCCGCATGGATGCGTAAAACCCTACTGCTGCTTGTCTGGTTGATTAGAGCTCTTGCTCTGGAGCGCAAGAAGCTACAGTAAGTTGGAGCTGGACGTAGACGAGGGTCTACTGGGCGTCCTTCTTCGGGTCTGGATTCCCCCCTCTCTCTCTAGGGTTCCCCCCCCTACGTGCGCATGGGCCTCCTTTTATATGCTAAGGGGTTTCCCATAGGTAGCGACGCAGGTGAGGGTAAAAATGGCAAAGAACTGCGCGCATAGTGGCCGCACAGTGCTATCGCACCTAACTCTGATGGCGGGGGACAAAGGCATTAAATGCCCGTCTGGATCGCCTGAACAGTGCTGAGGCGGACCGTTAGGGGCGCCTCCGCTTGCCACGGGGGCGACTCTGCCAATGTCGCATGCCACGCGCGCGCCCCAGGTTGCACGGCGCCCCGCCACGTGCCTCTGGGGAAGCTCCAGAGTGACGCGTGGGCAGGTGAGCTGGAGCGCATGCCTGAGGTGGTGGTTTGCCGCGGCAAGTGGCTTGCCGCGGTGGTTGTCTTGCCGCACCTGAGAGCTTGCCGCTCGTCAGGCCTTGCCGGGGCGCGCGGCGCGCCGCGACGGGCTTCTCTTGGGGTGCCTTGGTTTGGCCGTCCCGGCGAGCTCCCCCCGCTGGGGCCTTGGTGCTTCGGCTTAATCGTCCCGGCAAGCTCCTCTTGCCGGGGCCTTGGTGCTTTGGCCCGGCAAGCTCCTCTTGCCGGACCTCGCCTTCTTGGCCCGGCAAGCTCCTCTTGCCGGGGCTTGGTCTTCTTGGCTCGATGACTTGGCCTTCGTCCGGCCCAGAAAGGGCCGTGGAGACTCTTGTCGCTCCCCTGGCAAGCCTTGCCGCGGGACGCTACTACTGCCCGTGCACAAGTTCGGGGTACTAAGGTACCCCTACTTTAGTACACCGACAGTCGTGGAGGCTCATCTTGTGGTTCCGGTTCCGGGGCTAGTGCAGGATTTTTGTAGGCTTGGACAACAGCCCACGTAACGAGATATGGCCTGCAAAATTAAACAAAGAAGGAGCAGGCAACGTAATAGTTTCAGGATAATGTTTATCAAAGTATAACTTGTATTTGAGCTCTCCATCCCTGCCCTTAACAAGAAAATCATGGGCTATCATGCTCATATAGTCTATATAAGCATTAGGCAGCAATTTTTCTTCTTTCTCATAATGCCTAATAGCTATGTTAAAGTGTGCAGCAAGGCGAGAAGCATAAATGCCTCCAAAGATGGGGCCTTTAGTACGGTTCAGACTCAACCGCCTAGCAATAATTCCGCCCATACTAACAGTGTTGTCGTGGTATAAACCATGGAACAAAATGATAATATCAGGAACGCTAAAGTTCCCACAGTTCCCACGACCTATCAAGTATCGACTAGCAAATAAAGCAAAATAGCGTAACACAGGAAAATGTATGCTAGTGATCCTTGCATCAGAAACCTTCCTGGTTTCTCCCACAGAGATAAGTTTAATAAATGGTTCCAACACCTTACTCGGTGGTTCCTCTAAAGTGCCCTCAGGGGGTATGTTGCAAACTGCGCAAAATTCAGACAATGGCATTTTCTTCACAACGTCATATAAATGAAACTCTACTGATCGAGGTGATTCCTTAGGGTAAAAGTAGAAGTTTTGCACAAAAGTATTTGTGAGTAAGAGATATTGTGGATGTTGGTCGCGGACAAAGTCGGTGAGGCCAGCATTTTCAATCAATGAATAGAAATCCTCATAAATCCCGGCCTCTCTCAAGAAATTATCAGAAGGCCATTCACTCGGCCGGATTTCTGCGGTACGAGGCAAATTATATTTGGGCCTCTGAGCTTCTTCATCTTGTTTATCCTTTGAGCTTCGGCTCGATGAGCCCCTCAAAATTCTCTTCATCATTTTCTGAAATAAGCTGAAATTTTTAGTAACTTCAAACAAAAGTGAACCAACTTCAATAGAACTGATAGCAACTACTCCTACAAGTGTCTAGAGCCTATATCAAGTATTAGAACTACTTGGAACCATATAAATTTGACATGCAAGCTCAAGAACATGGTCACCTATGCAGCACAAATTTGCAAAGAATAGAGCACTAGAACAAAAACTAATTGGACCAATGGAGGAGTCACATACCAAGGAACAATCTCCCCAAGCAATTTTGCGAGAGGTGCTTTGAGCAAGGAGATCGAAAATCACAGCAAAAGTGGCTGGAACTCGTGCTTGAGTTGGTTTTTCAGGTTTGTGTGAGACAGAGGAAGAAGATGGGTGCTGGGATAAGTGGAGGAGGGCCACTGTGGGCCCACGAGGCAGGGGGGTGCGCCCTAGAGGGGGGGGCACCACCCTCATGGCCAGGTGGCAGCTCCTCCCGTGGTAATTTTTGCACAGTAAATCTTCAAATATTCCTGAAAAAATCATATTAAATTGGCATGTCATTCTGAGGACTTTTATTTTCGGGATATTTTTATATTGCACTGATAAGCCAGGAAACAGACAGAAAAATACTATTTTTACTTTATTTCTACTAATTAACAAAAAATTTAAAGAGGGTACAGAAGGTTGTGCTTCTAGTTTCATCCATCTCATGCTCATAAAAAAGAATCCACTAACAAGGTTGATCAAGTCTTGTTAACAAACCCATTCCGATAATCATGAAACCGGAGAAATTTCGAATAACACTAAGTTACCTCAACGAGGATATGCACATCCCCTATAATAAGTATATCATATTTCTTTTTGACAGTAGGAAGAGGAAATTCAAAACCTCCGAATATAATCGATGGAATTTTTCCAATAGAGTTGATACTATGGACTTGAGGCTGTTTCCTCAGGAAGTGTACCGTATGCTCATTACCATTAACATGAAAAGTGACATTGCCTTTGTTGCAATCAATAACAGCTCCTGTAGTGTTAAGAAAAGGTCTTCCAAAAATAATAGACATACTATCATCCTCGGGAATATCAAGAATAACAAAGTCCGTTAAAATAGTAACATTTGCAACCACAACAGGCACGTCCTCACAAATACCGACAGGTATAGCAGTTGATTTATCGGCCATTTGCAAATATATTTCAGTAGGTGTCAACTTATTCAAGTCAAGTCTATGATATAAAGAGAGAGGCATAACACTAACACCGGCTCCAAGATCGCATAAAGCAGTTTTAATATAATTTCTTTTAATGGAGCAAGGTATAGTAGGTACTCCAGGGTCTCCAAGTTTCTTTGGTATTCCACCCTTAAAAGTATAATTAGCAAGCATGGTGGAAATTTCAGCTTCCGGTATCTTTCTTTTATTAGTAATGATATCTTCCATATATTTAGCATTAGTGTAACATCCCAAAATTCTAAATTTTGGAATGTTATAATAAATAGATAGATTTGATTGATTGTTTGAAAGTGAGTGAATTCGAAACTTTTTGAAAGTTAAATGAGAGGGAATAAAAGGACTTTCCCAAACTTTCATATTTGCTTTCTGACCTCCATGAATTCAAATTCTTTTCAAATACAAAACCCTTGAGTGAAGATGATATGACTTCTTCCATTTAAATTAAATGAAAGGGTATTTGAAAATAATTGAATTTCATTTGGAAATATTTTCAATTCATAAACTTCATGCAGCTCAATGATTTTCATGAGAGAAGATAAAATGACTTATTCAAATTATATGAAATATGAGTTGGGAGTTTCAAAGAATTAAATTCAAAGTTCTTTTGAATTTATTTTCAATTTGGAGTTATTTGAGTTTTATTAAAATTATTTTCTCCAAAAATAAAATATATGGAAATTAGGGTAACATGATTCCCTACAACAGAAAATTGGAGAGAAATAAATTTGAAATCATTTTTGTATTTTTTAAATGATTTTTGTTGGATTTTATTAGGGCAGCAGCACTCTTTGAATTATTTGAATTTTTCTGGATTTTATTTGACTTTACAAAAATGTTCACCTTGTAGGAAATCTTTTTCTGAAAATTTTGATATATTATATGCCTATATAATATTTTTAGTGATTTTGTTTTATTATTTTAGTTCTCTGGAAAAAAATGTTTATTAAAAAAAACCTCTTCGCCCACTGGACCGGCCCAACAGGCCGCGGCCCAGCCCACGTCGCCCCGTCCCCGAGCTCCAGCGGGAGTCCGCCGCCCGCACGCCGCCAGACCACCGTGACCAACCCGGCCACCCCGCCGCCTTGCCCCTTTCCCCACGCCTTGCGCCTCCCCTCCTCCATAAAAAGCCGCACCCAGGGCCCCCTGGACCCCGTTGTCGCCGCCGCACCCTCCCGCCGAGATCCGCGCGACGCCGGAGCTCGCCTGCCGCCACCGCGGAATCTCGCCTTCCCGTGCCGCAGCCGTCGCCTTCGCGCCGCTCGCAAAGCCGCTGCTTCGCGCCGTCGCCGACGAGCGCCGCCGCCATAGCCTCGCCCCGGAGCTGCCGCCCCGCCCCACCGGATTTTCGCCAGATCCGCCGCTCCGGATAACCGCCGGAAACCACCGCCGGTTTATTTCGTCGCGAACCGGTAAAACCACCACCCGGTTTTTCTGTAAAAAATTTTAGGTTTTTCTTTTTAAAAAAACGAGCGCTTAGTTATTTAGCGAACCTTCACTAGGTTAGCTCTTTGCAGCGAATGGTTTTCGTCGCGTATGCCTCTGTAGCGAACGTTCGTTCGATAAGATTTGTTTTTTTTCCTTTTTCTGTTTGAAATTTCGGCCAGGGACCCATCCGTGAATATTTTCTTTGCAGATCGGCCCCTGGTTTTCAAACAAATATAACTTTTTACTTGTTGATCCAAATTCAACAAACCAACGCCCACTTCTTCGTTATGATCTCCTCTATCCAGTAATCCAACTCAAACATGTTTTTGAAAGGTTTAAAATTTGAATTCAAACAGATTTGTATTTGAACTTCGTTTGATCATAATTTGAGTTTTGTAACTCCATTTGAGTTGATTCTTTTTGCAAATCGAAGCTCTTGACCTAAACTTTCTGATAAGGCCAAATTCACATGATTTTGGTACTGTTAGAAATTGTTTTATGTTGCAAGAGTTATTTGTTTGGTTTTGATGTTTTCTGAATTGTTTTCTTCGTTCTTTTCGATCTTTTGAGTGATTGCTTATGTGTGGTTACTATTGCTTGCTTACGATAGATTGACGGGAGTGTCACGAGTAGATCTATCAAGAGTTTCGAGTGCGAATCATCTTCATCAACATTGCAGGCAAGTTCACACTTTGATCATACCCTTTTCTACTACCCAGTTTTATTGCATTAGATCAATCCTCAAACACTGCATGATTAGGATCTAATTTAAATTGTGGGATGGGAAGTAGTTGAGGTAGTACCTAACACCTGTTTTAGTTATGAAACCTTTGGGAGTTACTTCTACGTTTGCTTATTATGCCATGCTATGCTAGTAGACGTGGATTGGGTGAGTGATATCCATGACAGATGTGAGTATTGTTAATTAATGGTTTATCTAAGGTGGCAACTTAAATACACATCTGGGTGGATTGAGGCACCTGGTTTCTATCAGGACTTGCCTGTTTCTTTTTGGACCGCCACCCAGGCTCAAAGGGATCATAAGATTATTCATGCTAGTAACTTCCGTGTGCAGCCACAAGCCATTATGGGCTCTGGCATAGTTGATTAAGTCGTGTGAACTCTTACAGGGTAGACTAGCAGATGTAGGGGAAAGTAGGTGTACCGGTCTATCCAACGTAAGGTGCTAGCGCTTCCGAAAGACTATGTCTCGGTCATCCGTTTCTCAAACATCATGTAGTGCGAGAAATCAAACGGAGGCGATCGAGTCTTGTGGGGAAAAGTGCGCAAACCTCTGCAGAGTGTACAAACTAATCATGATTAGCCGTGTCCCCGGTTATGTACGTTTTGAGTATCTAGTTCTTGGATTATCCTGTTGATCTCATCACATTACTTTAATTAATTTTGTTGGGTTTTAATGATGATTACTTTTAATTGGGATTGAGGATGCTGTCAACCATTCTCAATGTTTCACAACCACCATGATAGTTAAATAAATTTATTCCTTTGCAGTAGGGAAAAATTGGCTTTTTGCAAAACCTTATAACCATAGAGCTTTTCCACCAGCCATATATGCATGTAGTGATAGTCATTGTTCATCATTTTCTCTATGGTGTGAATTTGCTAGTACATTCAAATGTACTGACCCATTTCGGGCTGCAACGTCTCATGTTGCAGGTTTTCTTACGACGAGTAAGTGATACGTTAGGGTTACGATTTCTACACTCAACTTTTCCGTTGGTGTTGATGGGAATCCACAACCTTGTTGCTTCCGCTATATTGGATTGAGGTAATAGTATTTACGTTACTTTATACATGTGATTTACCTCTGATATAAATCCTTCGAGTACTGTGTGTGTCAGCATACCGATCCAGGGATGGTACGTAAGCACAGAGACTTGTCCCATTTGGGTCGGGTCGCTACAAGATGGTATCAGAGCACATGTTGACTGTAGGACGTGACCCTAGAAACTGGCAAGCCCATAGGAAAAGATTTTTCCTCTAAAACTTTCTTTTTCAAAAAGATCTTTTTCCTCTCTTCTCTTCTGAGCTTATTCAAATATCCCTTTTAGTGAGACCATACCCTTTCCCTTTTGACCACTCGAAGATTCGACCGATGAGACCACTCCAAGAAGTACAAGATATCGGACAACCACGATCACTATGGAATGAAGGAGAATTACCGTGCATCTGAATGATGGAAACTACAACAGTTGAAGACTCCAAAGAATTTCCGGATTTGTATGACCTAGGAAGGCTACCCTTATGGAACTTTGCAGACTAAGGAAGCTTTCAATACCCGAGATCAAGGTGTATCGAAGAAAGACCGGAACATGGAGCTATAGAACTTCAAAGTTTTTGTCAAGGAAAACCCTAAGGCAAGAGATATCAACTATGGAGAGATAGCTCATGGAAATGACAAGAGCAGAAACATGGGTATTCATGATGTTATCGCCCACTTATGCTATTGCCGCCGTGGTAAGTTAAGCATGCATTTCTTTGGAAGGATTGAATGACAAGAAGGCTGATGGAGCACCTATCAGCAAGATATAGTTTTAACTTTAGCCAGTGTATCACCAGGATCTGGAATGTTACATCAAGAAGTTAAGGTGGATTTACAGGAAGCCGTATTTTGACAAGGAAGTATTTTGAGAAGAACTCAGGACCCAGAAGCTGAGAGTAGCCAAGCTGAAGGAGCAAAACCTCGAGATATAGGAGATTCGTCAGTAACTGAAAGACAGTAGGACCGTGGTTCATACCAAGGATGTTGAAACCCAGAAGTTTGGAATGCAACTCCAGAAATATTGAAGGATGCCACGAGAGACTTTGCGTTAACAGAGATGATCTGGCAAAAGAACTTGAGAAGGTCAAGCACGGTCAAAAGAAGCCATCGGAGACATGAACAAGACTTGAAGAGTTTGGCGACTTTGAAGATTTATTGACCTTTAGAAGACCAAACCCCTGTTACACTTACGTTAAGTGCGACGTTTGTGAGCTGTCATTTGTTTGTTGTTTCTCCGACAGCCACAATAAAATCTGTCTTTTCAAAACTTTTGTCTGTATTGTGTGTATCCCTGTCGATCTCTCTTATCTCACCGCATAACCCATGGACCCAATAGATGATGAATGGAGATTTGCTCGTATTTTCTGGACCAATGAGTCAATTGGAGACAGACCGATGGATTCAGAACATGGAGGATCACATGGAGAAGAACCCTATAGCCGGAAAGGATATGGCCCAACATGCTCTTCAATGCTTTGAAAGAGGTGCTGCTACTTGGTGGAGGATGTACCAAACCATCAATGGATGGCAAGGAGTAACCACTTGGAAAGAATTTAAGTTGACTTTGCTAAAGTCTCAGTTTGTGTCCCAGAAATTGAAGCCTTTTGGAAAGAATATGAAGAAAACTTGTGCATGCAAGCTTTGTGGAGAAATAGGACACAACCATAAAGAACACAAGGATGAATGCCCTAATTGTGAAGGAAGTCACCCAGCTGAAGAATGCCCAACTAGGCAGATCACTTGTTTCTTGTGTGAAGGGACTACCCACTACCCTGCACAGTGTCACATTTACCCCATGGTACAAAGAACCATCTAGCAGAAAAAAGGGGCAATGAAAGGAGCCCTAATGGGAAGTTTAGAAGAACCTGTGATGAAGGAAGAGGTGGAGGACACACCCAAAGAGGAACCAATTAAACCCTGCACCAAGTCTTGCTATTCATGTGGAGAAGAAGGACACATCTCCCAGAATTGTATGAATGGGACTCTAGTAGAATTCCCGACTGAGGAAGTAGAGTATGACCCACAGGAAATAGAAGCCCTGATTGGAACAGAAAAGTCCAGAAAGAGAAGTAGATTGGATTCCAAGAAGGATCTGAGTCATGTCACCTGCTATAGGTGCAAGGAGTCAGGGCACTACCTCAGCAATTGCCCAAAAAGGAAGCCAAGGACCCAAGTAGGCTATATAATCACAAGGAAACCTCGAAACCTGCCAGAAGTAATATGTTTCCGTTGTAATGAAGCAGGGCACTTTGCCAGAGATTGTCCGAAGGAGAAGGAGACTTGTGATAAATAGTTGAGTTTGTAACAGAAGTAATATAGTAGTAGTAGTGAGAACATTTTTCCTTTATATTGAGGTGTTGAGTTGAGGCATGTAATGGAAAAACAGGAGATTGTAATAATTTGAGAATCAATAAAGTTAGCAGTGTTGGTACTGATTTGGATTTTATGAGTCACTCTATGAGGAAAGATGTTGACCATTTTCGAGGATATGAGAAATATTGTCTATGGAATATTGGAGCATTTTAAGGGTGGTAGTACCCTGTAAGAACAGTTGACCCCTGGAAAAAAAATAAGGATACTCCACTGAGTGGATTTCGGACAAAATGACTACTAGTTTTGTCTCGATATGTGTGATACCCCAAGAGTGTGGGGGATGAAGTTGGAGACCGTTAGCTGTTTGGACCAAATGTGATCAAGGAGTTAGAAGAGAATGATAAGTTGATTCGAGATAGACTGAAGGTAGCTCAGTCCAGACAGAAGAGTTATGTAGACAAAAAAATGCAAGGAGGTAGTCTATGGAATTGGAGACAGAGCATGTCTTCGTGTGTCCCCTCTGTGAGTAGTTAAACGAACTGGAGTTAAGGGAAAGTTAGCCCCGAGATTTGTAGGACCATACCGAGTTTTGGAGCATATGAAAGAAGTGGCCTACAAGTTGAAATTACCCGAAGGACTGTCAGGAGTTCAGTTTGTGTTTCACGTTTCCCAGTTGAAGAAGTACCATGCAGAGATGGCCAATATTCCCCTGTAAGGACGCTTGACCCTGGAAAGGATAATGATGTTCCCCGAAGTGGATTATGGACTTCATAAGGAGGTATGATGATGGAAATATGGATCAAGGGAAATTCCATGATGAGTATGAGTAATCATGTCCTAGTTTGGTGCCAATAGAAGGAAGAAAGACAGTACAATTGGATGGATTTAAGAATACTAGGAAGTTGGATGTTGGATTAGAGATCCGTTGCCCTGATGATGAGTTCAAGGTTGCAAGTGATGAGATGGGCCATAACCCACAGGCCCCAGGACCTGTCAAGAAGCAAGCACACTCTTGCTGAAGGAAAAAACCTGGAAGAAGTTACGATTTGATCGATAGACGATCTTATAGGAGTAACGCAAAACCTGAGAGTTGTGAAGGAACGATATATGTTGTTTGTCTTGCAGAATCAATGGATGTATCCGAACCTAGTTCGTTGACAAGAGAAAATTCTGCAATGCTTGTGAGGATGACCGAGTGTTAGTATGCGAGATTCGCCAAACTGTATACATGGTAATGATTTGGGTGCGGGATGGATTGATCACCATACCGACTTACTCTTATTATTCGCCTTGCTATGTGGGATGGTAAATCTGAGTGACTTACCTATAGTAGAGAGACGACGATATTAAACCTTGTTTGGACCTTAGATTGGTATAGTAATTTTCCCCTTGTACAAGGCACCTGTTGCCAACCGTAGGTTATACGGTGAGGATCAACCAGACCCATTTCCTGCAGGAGAAACCATAAATTGTTGACCACCATGAGATATCGATAGTTGTTTAGTATTGGCGCCAGACCCGTCAGCTAAGAAGACCCAATATCGGAATAACCTTACCAAGATGAAAGGATAAAAGAATTGAGGAAAAGGTTATGCCGTTACCAGAAGAGCCTAGAGAAAGGAATTATACTGAAGATCTGAGAAGATCGGCCCTGTCAAGAATAAGGATGGAGTATATGAGTATTGATGGGACCGTAACAATGTTTCTAAGGGTGGTAGCACCTGAGACCCCGGAGACGATTGATGGATTTTGAGAAGACCCCGAACCTAACCTATTTCTTTCTAGCCTCTCCGAATCTCGAGGAGGAGATTCATTTTTAGGGTGGTAGGTTTGTAACATCCCAAAATTATAAATTTTGGAATGTTATAATAAATAGATAGATTTGATTGATTGTTTGAAAGTGAGTGAATTCGAAACTTTTTGAAAGTTAAATGAGAGGGAATAAAAGGACTTTCCCAAACTTTCATATTTGCTTTCTGACCTCCATGAATTCACATTCTTTTCAAATACAAAACCCTTGAGCGAAGATGATATGACTTCTTCCATTTAAATTAAATGAAAGGGTATTTGAAAATAATTGAATTTCATTTGGAAATATTTCAATTCATAAACTTCATGCAGCTCAATGATTTTCATGAGAGAAGATAAAATGACTTCTTCAAATTATATGAAATATGAGTTGGGAGTTTCAAAGAATTAAATTCAAAGTTCTTGAATTTATTTTCAATTTGAAGTTATTTGAGTTTTATTAAAATTATTTTCTCCAAAAATAAAATATATGGAAATTAGGGTAACCTGATTCCCTACAACATAAAATTGGAGAGAAATAAATTTGAAATCATTTTGGTATTTTTAAAATGATTTTTGTTGGATTTTATTAGGGCAGAAGAACTCTTTGAATTATTTGAATTTTTCTAGATTTTATTTGACTTTACAAAAATGTTCACCTTGTAGGAAATCTTTTTCTGAAAATTTTGATATATTATATGCCTATATAATATTTTTAGTGATTTTGTTTTATTATTTTAGTTCTGTGAAAAAAAAATGTTTATTAAAAAAACCTCTTCGCCCACTAGGCCGGCCCAACAGGCCGCGGCCCAACCCGCGTCGCCCCGTCCCCAAACACCGCATGTTTAGGATCTAATTAAATTGTGGGATGGGAAGTAGTTGAGGTTGTACATATTACCTGTTTTATTATCAAACCTTTGGGAGTTACTTCTACGTTTGCTTATTATGCCATGCTATGCTAGTAGACGTGGATTGGGTGAGTGATATCCATGACAGATGTGAGATTGTTAATTAATGGTTTATCTAAGGTGGCAACTTAAACACACATCTGGGTGGATTGAGGTACCTGGGTATTCCAGGATTGCCTGTTTTTTTATGGACCGCCACCCAGGCTCAAAGGGGTCATGAGATTATTCATACTAGAAACTTCCGTGTGCAGCCACAAGCTATTATGGGCTCTAGCATAGTTGACTAAGTCGTGCGAACTCTTACAATGGTAGACTAGCTGATGTAGGGGATGTAGGTTGGTACGGTCTACCCGTTCGTAAGGTGCTAGCGCTTCTGAAAGACTATGTCTCGGTCATCCGTTTCTCAAACATCTTGTAGTGCGAGAATTCCAACGGAGGCGATCGAGTCTTGTGGGGAAAAGTGCGCAAACCTCTGCAGAGCATATAAACTAATCTTGGTTAGCCGTGTCCCCGGTTATGGACGTCTTGAGTATCTAGTACTTGGATATCATGTGAATCTCATCATGTTACTTTAAATAAATTTTGTTGGGTTTTAATGATGACTACTTTAATGGGATTGAGGATGCTGTCAACCATTCTCAATGTTTAACAACCACCATGATAGTTAAATAAATTTATTCCTTTGCACTAGGGAAAAACTGGCTTTACGCAAAAACAGTAACCATAGAGCTTTCCACCAGCCATATATGCATGTAGTATAGTTTTGTTCTTTCATTACTCTCTATGTGTTACATTGCCAGCATATTCCATGTGCTGACCCATTTTCGGGCTGCAACGTTTCATGTTGCAGACTTTTCAGATGACGAGTAAGGTGCTTTTACGTCGTAGTTCTATACTCAGTGATGCCGTTGGAGTTGATGGACTCACTTATCTTCCAAGCCTTCTGTTGTTATCGTTATTAGATGGCCTTAAGCCATATTTATTGTAATAAGTTCTCTTTTGAGACATTCGACGTAATAAGTGTGTGATTGCTACTCTATTATAAATCCTTCAAGTACTGTGTGGTGTCAGCATTACTGATCCAGGGATGACACCTGAGCACAGAGATCAGACTGTTTGAGGTCTGGTCGCTACAGTTCATCATGTATCAGTCATAACATAGGGTGACACAGAACTAGCTCCAATTCATCAATGTAATGTAGGCATGTATTCTGTATATAGTCATACGTGCTTATGGAAAAGAACTTGCATGACATCTTTTGTCCTACCCTCCCGTGGCAACGGTGTCCTATTGGAAACTAAGGGATATTAAGGCCTCCTTTTAATAGAGAACCGGAACAAGGCATTAGCACATAGTGAATACATGAACTCCTCAAACTACGGTCATCACCGGTAGTGGTCCCGATTATTGTCACTTCGGGGTTGCCGGATCATAACACATAGTAGGTGACTATAGACTTGCAAGATAGGATCAAGAACTCACATATATTCATGAAAACATAATAGGTTCAGATCTGAAATCATGGCACTCGGGCCCTAGTGACAAGCATTAAGCATAGCAAAGTCATAGCAACATCAATCTCAGAACATAGTGGATACTAGGGATCAAATCCTAACAAAACTAACTCTATTACATGATAAATCTCATCCAACCCATCACCGTCTAGCAAGCCTACGATGGAATTACTCACGCACGACGGTGAGCATCATGAAATTGGTGATGGAGGATGGTTGATGATGACGACGACGACGAATCCCCCTCTCCAGAGCCCCGAACGGACTCCAGATCAGCCCTCCCAAGAGAGATTAGGGCTTGGCGGCGGCTCTGTATCGTAAAACACGATGATTTCTTCTCTCTTATTTTTTTCTCCCCGAAAGCCAATATATAGAGTTGGAGTTGGCGTCAGAGGGCGTCCAGGGGGCCCACGAGGTAGGGGGCGTGCCCTAGAGGGGGGGCGCCCCCACCCTCGTGGACAGGGTGTGGGCCCCCTGGTCTTCATCTTTGGCGAGGATTTTTTATTATTTTTTCTAAGGTGTTCCATGGAGTTTCAGGACTTTCCGAGAATATTTTATTTCTGCACATAAAACAACACCATGGCAATTCTGCTGAAAACAACGTCAGTCCGGGTTAGTTCCATTCAGATCATACAAGTTAGAGTCCAAAACAAGGGCAAAAGTGTTTGGAAAAGTAGATACGACGGAGACGTATCAACGGTCATGGCATGCACCTGCCACTTCACGTTGGTCAGCTCATCAACCACCGGTTTCAGAGCGGCTTCTGCATTTTCATCCCTTTTTACCAAAGCGGATTTTCAGTCTCCCAATCCGCCCACTCTTTGTTGAAGCCCTCTTTAAGTTTCTCCATAACGCCTAAAGCGCTGGTTAACTCTTCCTTGGCTTTGGAGGTTTCCGCTTGCTGAGATTTGAGGTTCTCTTGCAGATCAGCGGTTTGGCTCTCTTTCTTGCTCAGTTCAGCCTATAAAGAGACAGATGTATACTAAGTTGACAATACATATTTGAAGTACCAAGCACATAACAAAGTATCTCCTTATTACTTGGGGGCTAATGCATATTTGCTCTGTGTCAGAATTTTTTTTCGAAGTCCCAAGCACAATACAAGTATTAAGCTTGGCACTTGGGGGATAATGTGTAATTGCTCATAACTTGTGAAAAAGGGAATTCTTCTACAAAGTCCCGGTTCATCGTTATACAGTTAAACCGGCCCTTGGGGGCTACATCAGTGAAGTTAAGATGCATTGCTGCAAGCTTAAGATTGGTATTAAAGTCCCGGTTTAAGTTGGTATCTTAAACCGTCACTTGGGGGCTATTGGAATTGATAAGCTACAAAATATTACAGAAAGAGAAGCATGTATAAAGTTACCTTATATTGACCAGACCGGCTTCATAGTCACGGCTGGTGTACAGACGGTTCAGATAGCCGGAATGAAGGTCTTGAGCGTTCAGATGGGCATAGGAGGACGGATCGGCATTCCATTTGCCTTTGCCAATTGCAGAAAATTCCTGTTTGGCGGTATGCTTCGACAAAGCGACAGGATTCCCTGGATCAGTATAGCCAATGGCAGTAATCAGAACATCGTCATCTTTCTCCTTGGCAGCTCGTACTGGAGTGGCCGGTTTGTCAGTATCCTTTGCTAGACTTGTCGGTTTGTCAGTTCTGATAGGACTGGTCGGCTAGTCAGCATGGCCTGTAGTGTCAACTTCTGCCTGCTCAGTAACAAAGTCATGATCTTGAGGCGGTGGGTCATTCAACATATCATCAATATTGGCCTCTTCAGGATCTGGAGTCTTCTCCGGATTAACAGCCATGTCTTCATCAGCCGGGGTGTTCAACCGAGCCTTCTTGCTTGGTCTGGGCTTAGCACTGAGAAAGTAAAACATGAAGGTCAGTATAGCATATAAAACGCATTTCAAGGATAAAGCAAGTGCATAACTTACCCAATAACCGTCTTGAGGGGTGGAAGTTTGGTGGCTGACGACTCGCCAGAGGATGAATGAGAAGTGCCCTGATAATTTGAATCAGACGGATTAAGAGGTTGATGAAAACAACCCGCTTTGGGGCGTGAAGTGTCAAGGGAATAAGAGACCTCTGATCGGCGTTTCCGAACCGGATTGTTCGATAAACCGGCGTAGGTAACTACCTGGCCGCTATGCCGGGTTGTGCGGTGAGCCTCGTGCTATTGTGTCTTCACAAGAAAGTTCGGATCCAAGTAAGAAAGAGGATGAGAAAATTTAACTTTCCGTTTGCTCGGCGGGTTTTTAGTGATGGCAAAGGGTTTAAATCGGAGGAAAGAACGATTACCTCTATAGCATCGGCGTGACTGACTTCAACGTCGTCCTGGCAATAGTCATCATCAATAAGGCGTATGAAAAATGAACCAAGTGAGTCAAGTTCTACCTCTAGTTCTGGATTACCCACATCATCATCGGCTGGTGGATCGGAAGATGCAGTGGTCCTTCTCTTGGCAGGCTTTTTAACAACTTTGGTTTTTGGACGAGTTGGCTTGATCGGTTTGTCTTGCGGGGGTTTCTTGTTCCAGAACGGATCATCGCCCTGTCAAAAAATCATCGCATTTTCAGGGAATATTTGGACAGAAGCAATTCCAGATAAACAGATTATATGATTCTTACAGTTGGCGGTTTGTTGATGGCACAGAAAGGGAGTAGTCCGGTTTGAGCACAGACAACCTCTGGTTCGTTCAACATCTTTTTTACAGCTTCAGTGACTTCATCATCTGTAAGCTGAATGTGCTGCTGAACATCCTTCAAACTCCCTGTATACTCACACATCAAACCGGGGCGTCGGCTTAAGGAAAAAACGCTCCAAGTTATCCAGCAGCGTGCAAAATCAACTCATGTCAAACCGTTTGCCATAAAAGCCCTAAGCTTTGATAGTTGAGGAGCATATTTGATTCTCTCTTTAGCAGTCAGCCTTTGAGGAAGAGGATGTGTGTTTCTCAGACGTTCAGGACGGTAACCCGACAGGGGGTTTTCGTCAGCTAGAGTCGTGTCCTTGCAATAAAACTAGGTCTGGTTCCATTCTTTAGGGTGACTATGGAGATTGGCATGAGGAAAGGTGAATTCTTTCCTTTTATGAACCGCCATTCCATCCAGTTCTGTGTTGGGTCCGTCTTTGAATTCGGTGCGATGGTTTAGGTGAAAGAAATCCCTGAATAGTTCTACTGTAGGTTCCTCTTGAAGGTAAACCTCACAAAAAACTTGGAAGTGGCAGATGTTGGTTATTGAGTTAGGGCCTATGTCTTGTAGGAGGACATTCCGGGCCAGGGACCCCAGTGAATGACATCTTTCTTGGTTAAAGCGCCCGTTTTGACAAGGTTGTTTAACTGTTCTTCAGTCACTCGAGAAGGGACCCAATTGCATTCATACGCTTGCTTGGCCATGGCAATAAAGATCTACAACATGATAATTGCCGGTTTTAAATTTACAGTGGACAGCTATACGGCGGTATAAGGATGAAAGTATATTGTTAAACCAGAGTCAACTATTTATAAACCGGAGTGTTTACAGTGGAAACAATACAGTGGTGAAGACATTGGCGGTTCAACAAGGGGACTAATGATATATATCGGGTCATCATTTTTTGAAAAGTTAAACCACCTAGTCTGACATTGAAGATACAAGTCTACAGATGTATAAGTGAAGAAAAACATATTTCACAAGTTGGTATTACAATTTTGGATCTGCTGCATATCAGAAAAGGGAAATAAATTCAGACCTAAGAAGGAGTACCGAAACAGTGGATGAAGATTCAGATGGGATCTTCTATTTTAAATAAGGTGCATTAGATGGAAAAGAAGGGCTACGGCTATCATTGAACAAGATGAATATCAAGGTCTGGATCAAAACCCTATCATACAAGCAAAGAACACCGAAACCCTAGAACAGATCTATGGTGGAAGAACAGAGAGCATACCAGTACTGATGGGAAAGCGGGGAAGCACCGCAGTTCTCTGGTGCGCTCAGGGTGATGCAGCGGCCAGAGTTGAAGCAGAGGCGACAGTTAATGGTGGCGGCGGAGCTCCAGAGGTTGAGCAGCGCGAGGAAGACGATGACGCGAAGAGGCACAAAGGGGAAAAGTGAAAATGACCCCTCGACCCTATTTATAAAGGCAAGGGATAAGTGTCAGGCGCGAAAAACAAGGAGCCAGAAATTTGGAAATAAGGCAGAGTTGTCGCCTCGATTGTCGAAGGCTCATTAATGAAGATGGGTTATATAGAGTTTTTAACACCAGATGATGTCACGGCGGTTTACCATGGTCGGGAAGATGACGTCACGGCGGTTTACAAAATTATGAGAAGATGTTGAAGACCAAGTTTTATTAAGTACTGAGGATTGACATGAACCTGTTCAAATCAATCTGGGGCCTAATGTTAGGGATATTACTACTGGGCGTAAACCGGCCAGGAGAGGCCGGGTTAACTTCATCACTAGTTATCATATCTGAAGCCCATGAAGACAGACGAAGACGCTTCAAGAAGGCCCAGGGCCCAAAGCCGGTTTAAGGCTTGTAGACATAAACTGGTATTGACAATGTAACTTGTACTATAAGGTAGAAAGAGCAGATACTGGGTCGGACACATTTATGAGCCGTCCTCAAGACTCTGTAAATCGACGGGCGTCAACCCATGTATATAAGGGGACGACCCGGCAGCGGTTCGGGAGAACAGACAACAACTTGAGACTCAGGCAAAGCGTATTCGCTCCCTGGTCATCGAAACCCCATCAATTCCATCACAACTAAACGTAGGCTTTTACCTTCATCGTAAGGGGCCGAACTAGTATAAAACTCTCTTGCGTCCCTTGTCCGCTTTAACCCCTTTAAGCTAACCCGTAGCGATGGCTCCATGACTAAGTCCTTTCATGAGGACATCTGTCGTGACAAAACCACGACACAATGCCTACGAGCTTTTCACATATTGTTCTTTGCTTAGTTACTTTGCCGTTGCCACTGTTACAATTACTACAAACTGCTACTGTTGCTTTTGCCACTGCTACCGTTACTTCCATAATACTTTGCTACTAAACACTTTGCTGCAGATACTAAGTTATCCAGGTGTGGTTGAATTGACAACTCAACTGCTAATACTTGAGAATATTCTTTGGCTCCTCTTGTGTCGAATCAATAAATTTGGGTTGAATACTCTACCCTCGAAAACTGTTGCGATCCCCTATACTTGTGGGTTATCAAAGTTGCTCCGGTGGTTGGGTTAAGGATGGTGTCGACGATGCGGATCTGCGGTCATGGACGGGGCGTCAGAAGCTGCTCCGGTAGGTTGGATGAGGGTGCGAGGAAGCGGATATGAGGCCGTGGACTTGTGAGTTGGCAAAGCGGCCCCGGTAGGGTTGAGAATGGTATAGGTGAAGCTACTCCGGTGGGGTTGACGATGGTGTTGGCGAAGCGACTCCAGTAGGGTTGAGGAAGGTGTCGGCGAAGAGGATCAGAGGCCATCGATGGGGGCGTCGGTGGGGCGGCTCCGGGGTGTGTGTACGAAGCATTTCAGGTGGGGAGTACGAATGAGCCCCTGCAGATGCACTGCGGTTGACGAGAGTACCGGCGAAGCAGATACAGCACCGTGGACAAGGCCGACACTGAATGGGTTGTGGTAAAGTGGTGGATGAGCAGTCTACTTGTTTCTAGGGGAGGTGGGAGGGGTAGATGCGGCCGCAGAAGCAGATCCAGCGAGGTGGACGCCGCTGGCAGTGAATGGGTTCTGGTACGCGAGTGGATGAGCAGTCTAGGGTTTCGAGAGGGGAGGGGAGAAAGGCCGATGAAGTACGGACGACGTGATGTAAGATGCTCTGATGCTCTGGAGTTAGTCGTTTTTGCGGGAGGGGGAGAGGAAATGGGGGTGCCGTGTAGTGGGGGGAACCGAAAGTTACCAAAGCAGCCCCGACCTATTATGTAGATGAGGGCGGTATTGTAACTGTTGGTCTCCGTGCACCAAGGACAAAAGGGGAATTTCGCATGCTAAAGACAAAGGTGGCGGAAATTTTAGAAGGAGGCAGGAGATTTTGCCGCCCGCAGGATCGTTCGTATCCAGTTTCAACTAATTTCGGACCGTGCTAGCGGGAAGGTCATGCGAGACTGTGTACACGGGGCACGCGTCAGCAGTTAATAACTAGTGTGAAGTCCACCCCAGAAAAAAAGACAATAACTCAGGATGATGCGTGGATAACTTGGACGTTCACGCGGGCGCGGCCAATCATACGGGTGTAGTGGTGCGTTCACAAAAAAAGGGATCAAACGCTCAGCCTATGTATTTCTCGTGTAAATAGATAATTTAGTGCAATTGGTTATTTACTTTAAACATAATGCATTGACGTGTTAGTGTAGAGGCGCACAAAAATAAATGGATATTGTAGTCCGCTACTTAAAAGTGTTACCTCATATGATTACATAGCCTCCATTTAATAAATTGCATACCCGTTGAATTCATATATGAATACTACATATATTACTTCATAATAGAACCTTAAATCATCCAAGACTAATGATTTTGAATGCAAGAGTAACAATGGTGCATGTACATGATAGCTACATTGGTTGTTTGAAGAAACATCACTGTAACTTTGGCATGCACAACTGAAAAGATTTATTTAAACAGAAAAAATGTGATACGTGAGTGTCCAATCTTTATAGCGTTGAATCGATATTGTAACTTTGGCCACGATATGAAGTAGATATTGATTTATGTTCAAGCGATGCACGTCCACGATCGCTAGATAGTGATACGTGAATGAATTGGGCAATCTCTCTCACACGCATACATATCTCATTTCCCCGTGGGCATCGGAATCACACACGCGCACTTCGTGTATTTCTCTCCCTCCGTGAAGGTTAGCATTCGTCTTTCTACCCTGTCCTACAAGTCTCTCACACAGAAACACACACGCTCTCTCTGTCAAACACGCCCACCCCTTTAATTCCACCCACCCACAACCACTAATGTCTCTCACACATATGCCTAAGGTTAACTCGAGTTCCGGAACCATATGAATACATACAACGGGATTCCAGCAGAGCACCTTTTGTTTTGAGATTTCTCTCTCTCTCCCTCTATCTCTCTCTCTCTCTCTCACACACACACACACATGCGCGTGCGCACACATTGTTTCTCGCTTCATTTTTTCGGCACTTGCATGCACACCGTTTTGTTTATCTTCGTGATGCTTTAAGTATGCCTCGCACAAATGCTATCTACCTATCCCTTAATATAGCTTGATATGTGTCACACAAATTCCTTCTCCCTACTACCAAGATGCCCATGCGTTGCACGGAACATCAAGATGCATTTGTATGAGTAGTTTATCTTGTGGGAGAAAAGGATGAACGAGGGAATTGTCGGATTTCGGGTTCCGGCAGACCCTTGAGGTTCGAACTCTGGTGTGCGCGCGGAGATTACGCTTCCTACCTACATGCACCCCTCCGCCTCGCAAGGATCTAAGCTACCATAAGAACAACACAAGAGACACAGAGTTTATACTGGTTCGGGCCACCAATGTAGTGTAATACCCTACTCCAGTGTGGTGGTGTGGTGGATTGCCTATTGGGCTGTTGATGAACAATACAAGGAAGAACATCCTCACGAGGGTTTGTTCTTGGCTGGGGCGATGAACTACTAGAGGGGTTCCGTCGCCCTTCTCTCTCTCTCTCTGATTCGCGATCTCTAGATGCGTGAAGCTCTGGAAGTTGCCTCTAGCTAGACAGGAGGATCCATCGATGCATCTACCCCGGGGCTGGCTAGTCCTATTTATAGGCAAAGGCCCTGGGCCTCCTCCCAAATATTGAGCGGGAAGGGCGCCAACAATTGGCCATTTTGAAGGGGAACATCTGGTACACTTATCCTGACTAAAGTTGGTCCTCGCCTGCCAAAGGCTCTGGTGATGACGCGGGCTTGGGCTCCACAATGACTTCTTCCTTGTCGCGGAGTTGGTCTTGGTCTCTTTGCACCGAAATGGGTGCCTTTGCTTGATCCTCTCACCTGCGCTTGCTCCCTTTGCACCAAAGAGGAAAGGGAGGACACTGCGCGGGCTGGCGCCCGCCTAGCACCCTCGGTCGTCATGGCTTGCGTCATGGGCACCTCGTGAGGTACCCTGCCAAGATCTCTCCGCCTCCTCGCGAGCCAGCCTGATGAGGCCGCGCCTGAGGAAGCTCCGTGTCGTCCGCCCCGCGAGGTTTGGCCCCTCGCGAGGGTCTTGAGTCTGTGTTGATGAAGATGGGCCATGCTAGGCCCCCTTTGAGCCACGCCACAGGCCGCAGGCAGGCAAGTCTGGGGACCCCCGTTCCTAGAACGCCGACAGGAATGCCTTATTTGCAAATGCGGAGAGGGGTGTGGGTATCTTTTTGCAAAATTGCCACAGTTTCCTTCCTATCCGTCGGATATAAATTGGATGGCCTATATTGCAGGATGGTAGGAACACCATCATCACCAACTCTGTTTTTTAAAAGAGTAGAGATATGTAAGTGTCACTGCCCCCCCCCCCCCGACACCCATACCCACACAACCACACACACACACTTCCAACACCGAAGGAGTAGGGTGACACCTCGATCTTGATACTAATCTATCGACTGGCTTCTCTCTCAAACACACACACACGCACACACACACACACTACCCGACACCGAAGGAGTAGGGTGGCACCTCGATCTTGATACTAATCTATCTACTCCTCTTTCAAACACACACACACACACACACATACACACACACACTCGCTAGTTGTGCCTCTGTGCCTACCGCGCACACTCTCGATACGTATTTCTCTCCCTCCCCCTCCCCCTCCACCCCAACAATGACAGCAGAAGGGTGACAGCTCAATCTGATCGTAATCTGTCAATTGGTTTCTCTCTCGAACATTGTGTCTATGTGCCTCG
Source organism: Aegilops umbellulata (assembly GCA_032464435.1). Taxonomy (NCBI): domain Eukaryota; kingdom Viridiplantae; phylum Streptophyta; class Magnoliopsida; order Poales; family Poaceae; genus Aegilops; species Aegilops umbellulata. The sequence continues at coordinate 362,096,356 of CP136054.1, read as the reverse complement.
CTCAGTAGCCCCCTCGATATGTAGACTTCTCGCGCGCGCACAACTGTAGTGACAATGATGCTGAACCTAGTGTGCACCGTTTTTATCGGACTCATGTGATAGTTTTCACCCTGTTTTCTGTTAATTAACAAGGCAGCCTTTCCTTTGTTACTACTAGTGAATCTGAAATCATTCGGGGCAGACATAAAATATATCACTTCAACCCAATTATCGCAGTAACAATTTTAAAAGAAACTAGCTAGATTGTCGTGCGTTGGACGGAACATCAAGATGCATTTGTAGGAGTAGTTTATCTTGTGAAAGAAAATTATGAACGAGGGAAGGCCGTATTTGCGAACGTAGAGAGGGGTGTGCGTATATTTTTGCAAAATTACCATAGTCTCCTTCCTATCCGTTAGATATAAATCCGACAGCCTATATTGCAGGATGGCACGCACACCATCATCACCAACTCTATTTTCTACTCCCTCCGTTCCTAAATATTTGTCTTTTTAGATATTTCAACAAGTGACTACATATGGAGCAAAATTAGTGAATCTACACTCTAAAATATGTCTACATACACATCCGTATGTGGTAGTCCATTTGAAATCTGAAAAAGACAAATATTTAGGAACGGATAGAGTATAAGAGTAGACATGGAGATATATCTCCAGCATGGTATACAACAAAAATGTGATGGACTGGTTAGCGCCGGATGCTCGCAACGCGATGACATGAGTTCGAATTCTATCTTTAACTTTAGATTTTATATATTATACATTACTTATTTAATATATACTTCTTTCGCTACTGTACTGACAGTGGAACCCATAGAGTACTTAGAATACAAGATTAGGATGGACTTGTTTCTTTTTAACTTTCTGTACGAAGTTGTAGCCACCCTGCAAGTCTCGTGTACACTGTACATGCAATTAACTTTTTATAGAGGGACAATCATACACGCAATTAACTCAAATGGATTAGACGTCACTCTATTATTTCCAGCATAAGAGCATCTCCAACGGCAGCCGGCAAATTTCCTCCCGCTTCCTTCCGCGGAGGACGATATCAAACACCAGCGGCATACATTTTCACAACTCTAACCAACCAGATGAAATTCGTGCAAACACGGACTGATTTCATATAAGCATGAAGGATTTCGTATAAAAAAGCCGGATCTTCATATAAACATGATGGATTTCATTACATTTACATGAACTAAGCGGTGCCAATCCGGCTCTCTTGGTATAATTAATACTCCCTCCGTCTGGAAATACTTGTCCTAGAAATGGATGTATCTAGACTTATTTTAGTTATACATACATACAATTTATCCATTCTTAGAACAAATATTTCCCGCCAGCTGGAGAGGGAGTACTTAATCTAAATGGCCGCCCACGGGATCCCTTTGTCTTCCTCATGTCTGGAAGACACTTGTGGGGTCGACGAAGGTCCTCGAAAGAGACGAAGCAGCAAAGAAACCACCTGAATGCGCAGTCATCGCCTCGGCGGTGGGCTTCATGGGACCCAAGTGGCGGCGACCTCCCGTGTTCTACTTCTCCTCGATGATGGCAGCGGACACGGAGAAGCTGGCCACTGACTCGTCGCTCTCCACGCACCCGACTTTTGTCTCTGCCTGCATGGCGCTGCCGCAGGCACGGGAGGCGCGCCCACAGACACGGGAGGCGCGGCACCGCAGACACTGGTGGCGCGGTACGACGCGGCAGCGACGATGCCCGTACCGGTGTGCTCGCCGCCGTGCCGGCGTGGAGCAACTCGCCACTCCTCATCGAGCTGAACTGGAGCGGCGAGTTGCTGAACCACGCGCCTTCTTGGGGCGACAACTAGCTCCATCGGGCCAAGCATGGTTGGTGAAGCACCGAGCGGGCCACCCAGCCAGGTAATATGCTGGAGAACGGCTCCTCAGAAGCCATCAGAAGAGCTGAGAAAATGGTGAAGGAGGAGATGGGGGAGCGGCGGAGGGGTGCGATTCTTGCCCACTGTCTGTCTACCCTCATGTAAATAGAGGGCGAACGGTAGGAGCTTGGCCAGCGTCTGGCCTCGTTTAAACTAAGGGCAGACAGGAGGAGCTCGGCCGGTGTTGCATTTAATTCCAGCCCGCTCATGAACGAACGTGTGGCCGGAGTAGGTTTCTTGGTTTGCATGCGGGTTTAATGGAGGTGAGGAGGCGTGTTCAGTCGGGCGTGTAGCAGGCGGCGCAGTACTCTTCGATTTGACAGAGGGCGGTGCAATTCCCGATACGGCTTTAATGTAGACGAGGAGGGAGTAGCGGTTCCCGAAATGTAGAACGGCCAATGCATCCTCCTTCAATTAATGCGTGAGGGAAGTAATGGGAGGAGGACCAGGAAAAGAGGTTGCACGATGTGAATGCAACGCAGTTTTCCCTCATATAAAGGCGCCCCTCCATTCCAATGCATCTACCACATTGTACGCACCTAAGCATTTGCCTAAGCACCTACACTAAGCGCAAAAGAGCTCACTCCATACCCATGGCGGCGATGCACGCGAGCATCCAGCGGCTGTGCCAGATGGTCCACAATGTCGGGATGTGGCATGGCCCCGAGGATCGTCTCCAGACGGTGTTGGAGACCGGCTAGTGGATGGCCGCTGTCGACGCCAACTACGACTCTCAGTCGGACCAGATGATCGTTTCCACCACCAACAAGTTCACCATCCTCAAGAAGCTCGCAGACGACATCGCCGTACTCCTCTATCCCGCACGCCCAGGCTCCTCATTGCCTGCTACCCTAATCGGCCTCCATGGCCGGAACCTCTTTCAAGCATTGGTGGCCCTGCGACTGCCCGCCGATGCCATGAAGAATGTCCACCTGGAGGTCGCGCTCACTGCGAGGCGCCTCGCCCTGCAAGAATTCGTCGACCTACACATCCACGTGTATGAGCAAATCGTGTACATAGGTATCTACAAGGCCAGTGAGGACGCTACGACGTTGGCCTTCCTCAACCGGCTGGAAGCTTTGGATGCCTTTGCTGAGAAGCACCTCGAGCTCTCCACAAAAGCCGCCGTTCCTTAGCCATCGGTCGGTGGCCCGGTGCACTAAGTTGAGGAGGAGGAGGTCGTACGTTGATGGATTCATCTTTCTTCTTGCCTTTTGTAACCACCATCGCGCTCGCATCATCATCGTGGCCTTAATTCTTATTGTGTTGTTGCATTCTCGTTCCAATCAATACCGACATGTGCGATCCCTTTGCTTAATTATATGCATCACTGTAACTAGTACTCCATCTGTCAATTTATAAGTTGTGCTTACCTTTTCCATCAACTTCGTGCAACGCGCGGGCATCTTGCTAGAAACACTACAACATGTCGGACCACGTGTGACCAAACTGATGATGCGCCAACCTAGCTACTAGGTACCCTGCTTATCTGGCGGAAATAGCCCCGCCCTAGCGTTTCTAGTCGTTATTTCTATCTATCGATCGTGCCAAGGAGCAGAACCAAAATGTTACAATTTATACATGTTTCTCTACTCCTACTCCTATAAAAGACTCAGTTGGTGGTGGTGGTGTGTCTGCCATCCATTGTTTCTGATCATTTGATCTGCACCTAACGGCTGTGAGGTAAGTTGTGGCATTTTTGCAACAATATCCCACTTCTCTGCTCCAATTTGTAGAAAACCCCTTATATCATGAAAGCAACCACATCCCTCCCTCACCTCATCAAAACAACCTGAGAAATATATTTTGAGTGAAAAGTACTCCCTCCGTTCCTAAATATTTGTCTTTCTAGATATTTCAATAAGTGACTACATATGGAGCAAAATGAGTGAATCTACACTTCAAAATATGTCTATATAATTCGTATGTGATAGTCCATTTGAAATCTCTAAAAAGACAAATATTTAGGAACGGGGGGAGTAATATATTAGGAGTATATCAAAACAAGAGTGATTTCTTTCAAGTTTGTGAACAATTACTACTATTCTACTACTTTGGATCCGTCACAACGCACAGGCACATTGCTAGTAAAAGGAAAAGGCATGCCACGTTCGCGTCGCACTCCCCCCCCCCACATGCCCGGGAATCGAGAGTATTCCACGGCCCGTCCGGCACGACACATAGCTTAGGGAAGGTGTGTTGCCTAGCATTTTCACTTTCATGTGAGACCGCCGTTGAGCAAACCGACTATTGGCAAACCGCACCCTGCCTGCCGCCGGGTTGGAAAGCAGAAACGAGGGGAAGATCTAGCTGTAGCACGGAAGCCAAGAAATTTGGTGTCAGATAGGCTCGTTAATAGAGTAGGAGCATTCCGTACTACTCTACTCCTACTAGTACCAAGTTTGTACTATACAACTAGTACTACCACTATACAACTAGTAGGTACGTGCACGGCACAGCATCGTAGGAACAAAAAACGGGAAGATCTTGTTTTGGGTGATTTATATTTTTTCAGTCAACGTAGTATGAATAATATGATGTGGGGGGCACCCATGAATCTTATGTGGCTTGGTTGCATGGCTACGAAAGGTTAGAGAAAAATAAATAGATAATGTGTTTAGAGTGCAGTCCACTAAATAAATGTACTTTGGATCCATTGCAATGGGCCGGAACATCTATATACCCCCTATATAGTGTGTGACTAACTTTGAAAGTTGGTCATTGGATGAAGCCAATCCGACGGTACAAAGATGGCAAATCCAAGCACTACTGGCCGTTGGATATCATCTACATTCCACCAGAATCTGCCACATGTAGAATCTAGAAGACTCCATGGTTGAACTTCATTCATGACTAACTTTGCCTCAACTAAGCATAGGCAAAATGTGTCTGCCACAAAAAATGTGGCTAACAAAATGGCCACCACAAGTGTGGCAAGATTTGGCAAGAAGTTGAGTCTATGACATGTGGACCATGTAGCTAGAAAAGTGTGGCAAGCCACAAGTGTAGCAATGAACCAAACACATGCCTGGTGTGTTTGGTAGGGTGTATGAAGGGTGCATGATCCCAAGAGTTCCCTTCTCGACCCACTTTTGGGTGTTTCTTAGAGTGTATGGAGGGTGCATGCGTCCACACTAGCTTAGCACAAATACACTAGAAGCATGCATGAAGAGAGCATACATGAAGAGGGGTGTTGAGTTGAGCATGCATGAAGAGGGAACAACTATGCTGAGACGCGAACGCAACCAAACACACTTGTGGCACGCCTAAGCTTAGGCGTGGCAACCTTAGGCTGCAAACCAAACATCTATACCCCTATATAGTGTGTGAATAACTTTGAAAGTTGAAGCCAATCCGATGGTACAAAGATGGCAAATCCGAGCACTACTGGCCGTTGGATATCATCTACATTCCACCAGATTTTGCCACATGTATAATCTAGAAGACTCCACATGTAGAAGCATAATGCACAAACCACCAGAATCTCATGCATGCAATGCACGTGTACCTTACTAGTAGTTGGTAGTACTCCCTCCGGTCCTTTTTACTTTGAATATAAGGATTGTCTGAAGTCAAACTTCATAAAGTTTGACCATATTTATATGAAAAAATATTAACATCTATAATGCTAAATTTATACAATATGAAAAGTAAAGTCATGATGCATCAAATGTTGTTGATTTAACATTCTAAATATTTGTATTTTTCTATAAACTTGGTCAAAGTTTACGAGGTTTGACTTCAGACAAATCTTATATGCGAACTAAAAAGGACCAGAGGGAGTAGTAAGAAACAAATTCCGGGTTTGGCACGAGCTCGTACTGCGGGAGCACCACAAGGCCTGCCATAGGAGTTACATTTCCCTCTCGGGGCCCACGAGACCGAACTTCAGTGGCTTAGTGCCCGACCTATGAGTCAATGACATGCGGACCTTAAATGCGGCTAGCCCACATGTCATTCTCATGGTGGTGGTGTGGTTCGCGACTCACTCGTTCGAGATGAACCGGCCGGTGGTGGAGTGGTCGTGGCGACGGTGCCACAGCTGGGTGTCGGGGCGTTATGAGGCGTAGATGGCCACACTGGCGGGTACTACCTGTAGTAAATAAGTACTCCGGCTGAGGATTGATGCCCGAGACGAAATGTGTCACAGCCGCTGGATGAAAATTTGATGGTGCGGGAGTACGGATCGGAGCACAGCAGCGAAGCAAGCAAACCGCGTCCAATCGGGTGTGGCTGTGGTAGAAAGTTGATGGTTGCCGCAGTTCAGCTGGCCCGCATGTCATGCACACAAAGGCAGAGGAGCGGCGGGGTCGAGAGGGATGAGGCACACGACGGGGGGATGAGGATCCCCTGACGTGAACAATCCTACCATTCTGTCACTTACATATGGGACCCCTAAGTGTGGGTCCCACCTATCAGCGAAGGAAAGACAGGGTAAGTGTCGGATTTCGGGTTCCAGCAGACCCTTGAGGTTCGAACTCTGGGGTGCGCGCGGAGATTACGCTTCTTACCTACCTGTACCCCTCCGCCTGACAAGGATCTAAGCTACCAGAAGAACAACACAAGAGACACAGAGTTTATACTGGTTCGGGCCACCGATGTGGTGTAATACCCTACTCCAGTGTGGTGGTGTGGTGGATTGCCCCTTGGGCTGATGGTGAACAATACAAGGAAGAATAGCCTCGCGAGGGTCTGTTCTTGGCTGGGGCGATGAACTGCTAGAAGGGTTCAGTCGCCCTTCTCTCTCTCTGTCTAATTGACAATCGATCCGTTTCTCGACCCCTAGCTAGATGCCTCTACTCCGGGAGTGGCTAGTCCTATTTATAGGCAAAGGCCCTGGGCCTCTTCCCAAATATTGAGCGGGAAAGGCGCCAATAATTGGCCATTTTGAAGGGGAACATCTGGTACACTTATCCTGACTAAAGTTGGTCCTCGCCTGCTGAGGGACTCCTGGATTAGGGGGTGTTCGGATAGGCGGACTATACCTTCAGCCGGACTCCAAGACTATGAAGATACAAGATTAAATACTTCGTCCCGTGTCCGGAAGGATCTTTTCTTGGCGTGGAAGGCAAGCTAGGCGTGCGGATATTCGAGATCTCCTACCATTGTAACCGACTCTGTGTAACCCTAACCCTATCCGGTGTCTATATAAACCGGAGGGTTGTAGTCCGTAGGACAACCATCATCATACACAATCATACCATAGGCTAGCTTCTAGGGTTTAGCCTCCTCGATCTCGTGGTAGATCCACTCTTGTACTACCCATATCATCAATATTAATCTAGCAGGAGTAGGGTTTTTACCTCCACTGAGAGGGCCAGAACCTGGGTAAAATAAAGTGTCCCTTGTCTCCTGTTACCATCTGACCTTGACGCACAGTTCGGGACCCCCTACCCGAGATCCGCCGGTTTTGACACCGACATTGGTGCTTTCATTGAGAGTTCCTCTGTGCCGTCGCAATCAGGAAGGATGCCTTTTCCCGTCTTTAAAGATGGCGCCGTAACTAAGGGAGCCTTGGCTATCGGCCAAACCCTCCGGCTAGGTGGTTTTCTCATGACCGCCTGTTCGGCCGTTGCGCCGACGGTGACCTCTCGGGTCATCGAAAGCAACCTCCGCGTCAGCCCGGAACTTGCCGAGCAGCTGGATCCGATGGAGCTCTCTTCCGTAAACGAGCTCTTGGATCGCATCGCCGCCCTGGGGGCTACGACCGGGTTGGGCTTAAACCCGATCTAAGGGAAATTAACTCTCCCCAAGTCACCCACCATGTTGTTGTGGTGGAAACACAATGCGGCGACCCTTCATCTATCTTAAGGACTAGCCACGTCCGAATTCCTGAAACCTCCATGCCGGACATCCGCGGAGGGGACGGTACAATCCAAGACCTGAGCCTAAAATCAGGCGAATCGGACAACGTCCAAGACTCCGGATCTCAGAATCCGAAAGTTCTTCGGCTTCCGAACAGCAAACCGGGCGAAGTCTCAGATACGACGACGCCCGACCACCCGATCTTAAGCGATCTCTCCCAAATTAGGCAGATGCCCAAAGAAACAGTACATCATTACTGGGCCAGATTCCTCCTACTTATGAACAGGACAAAGGACTGCCGCAAGGAAGACGTGATTTCAATCTTTTGCAGTAACTGCACGGACAAGGGAATACTCAACGCCATAAGCCGTCGTAATATTACACGCTTTGCTGAACTGGCGTCCATAGTACAAAAATATTGTGCCATGGAAAGTGCTTGGAAAACCGAAATTGAATTTTGGGATGATCCGGCCTTGAATAGCAATCCCGTCCGAATCAAGAGGGCGCACCATAGTAAGGCGCCCGGACTAAACACTAAAAAATCAAAACCCTCTAGGGGGCATGGAACCGTACTGGAAAAGTGGCTAGATGGACCCTGCAAGATTCATAGTGCAGCGGACGCCACCCCAACCCACAGCCTCAGGGCATGTTGGATACTTCGGCAGGTGGCCAAAATTGGCGAGGACCTCCTAATTCCAGAGGTCGAAGGAAATCGGCCAGGGAATTTCAGTTCCGTTCTCACAGTCTTTGAGACTTTCGCATCGAATAACATGCGAAAAAGAACACTTCGCAGCCTCACCGAAGTCTATCAAGTAGCGACAATAAATCCATGGAGTAATACTGCTATCACCTTCAATGCGAGTGACGAACCTAAATTTCGAACAGCCAAAGCACCAGCCGCACTGGTCCTCAGTCCCATAGTGGACGGCTGTTGCCTCGCAAAGGTACTCATGGACGGAGGCAGCGGATTGAACCTCATCTACGAGGAAACCCTCCAAAAGATGGAAATAGACTGGAACCGCATTGAGCGAAGCAGCACAACTTTTAGAGGAATAATTCCCAGTCAGGAAGCGCGCTGCACCGGAAAAATCACACTAGATGTGGTGTTCGGCACGCCGAATAATTACAGGTCCGAACAGATCACGTTCCAGGTAGCCCCGTTCAATAGCGGATACCACGCTATACTAGGGCGGGAGGCTTTTACAGTTTTCCAAGCTATACCTCATTACGGGTACATGAAGCTTAAGATGCCTGGGCCAAACAGAATTATCACTCTCGCTAGTGATCCGGACATAGCACTCCGCGCCGAAAACAAGACAGCCGCATTGGCCCTCGAGGCACTATCAGAAACCTTAGCGGCCGAAGAACTGACTGCGCTGCGATCCACGATTGACAGGGACAATGTGATACTCGATAAGAGATCCAAATCCACATCCTTCAAACCAGCGGACAAAATAGTCAAATTCCAGGTCCACCCTACGGACCCCAATAAAACAGCCTCCATCGGGGCACGACTGAACCCTGATGTAGACGCCGCACTGCGAGAGTTCCTACGAGAGAACTGGGACATTTTCGCTTGGCACCCCTCAGATATGCCAGGAATCCCACGCAGGCTGGCAGAACACAGTTTAAACATTCAGCAAGGATTCAAACCTGTCAAACAAACCCTTCAGCGTTTCTCTGAACCAAAGAGACAGGCTATGGGAGAGGAGCTAGCCAAGTTATTGGAGGCCGGATTCATCAGAGATATAAAACACCCGGACTGGCTAGCAAACCTGGTGATGGTACCAAAGAAGGACAAATCCTGGCGCCTGTGTGTCAACTTCAAAGACCTCAATAAGGCTTGCCCAAAGGATCCTTTTCCCCTCCCTCGAATAGATCAAATCATCGATGCCACCGCAGGACACGATTCCCTGTGCTTCCTCGACGCATACTCCGGTTACCATCAAATCAAGATGGCAGAATCAGACCAAGCCGCAACAGCATTCATCACACCATACGGCCCATCCTGCTTCAACATGATGCCCTTTGGACTAAAATACGCCGGTGCGACATATCAGCGCATGATTCAAACATGTCTGGCAAACCAAATCGGCAAAACAGTGGAGGCGTATGTAGATGATGTGGTCGTTAAATCAAGACATGTCGAATCTCTAGTAGACGACTTGAGGCTCACATTCGACAACCTCCGAAAATACGACATTAAGCTCAATCCGGAAAAATGCGTTTTCGGCGTTCCAGCCGGAAAGCTACTGGGCTTCATTGTATCCGGTAGAGGAATTGAAGCAAATCCAGCTAAAATCCGAGCTTTGTCACAATTTGATGTCCTAAAAGACCTCAAACAAATACAGAAACTCACCGGATGCGTGGCGGCCTTAAGCCGCTTTATCTCCCGCTTGGGAGAAAAGGCATTACCCCTCTACCGCCTCCTTAGGCGCACCGAACACTTCGAGTGGACGGAAGCTGCCACAGCCGGACTCGAGGAGATAAAGGCCATCTTGGCAACAAACCTAGTCCTGGCCGCGCCGAACATTGGCGAACCCATGTTATTATATATTGCCGCAACTCATCAAGTTGTTAGCGCAGTACTCGTCATCGAGCGGGCAACGGACGGACACAAACTCCCCCTTCAAAGGCCGGTTTACTACGTGTCCACTGTCCTTACACCATGCAAATCACGGTACCCACATTACCAAAAGATCGCATATGCGGTGTTCATGGTATCCCGGAAGCTACGTCACTACTTTCAAGAGTGTTCCATAACAGTAGCCTCGGAAGTACCACTCAATGATATTATCAACAACCGCGATGCAATGGGCCGGATAGCCAAATGGGCCATAGTGCTCCTCCCGTTTGACATAACCTACAAACCACGACGAGCAATTAAATCGCAAGTCCTAGCCGACTTCGTGGCCGAATGGACAGAGGCTGAACTCCCTAAAGAGTACGGCACATATTCCAACTGGATCATGCATTTCGACGGATCCAAAATGCTGGCCGGACTGGGGGCTGGCGTCGTTTTGACGTCCCCTACAGGGGATATAGTCCAATATGTACTCCAAATCATGTACGCGGACTCCAACAATGCAGCCGAGTATGAGGCCCTTCTACATTGTCTCTGGATGGCAGTATCCATGGGCATTCAACGCCTGGAAGTACGCGGGGACTCCAACCTCGCGATATCCCAAATAAATGGCGACTTTGACGCCAAAGACCCAAAAATGGAAGCTTATCGCAATGCCGTCCTAAAAATGTCAGTTCGGTTCGAAGGACTAGAGTTTCACCATATAGCCCGAGAAAATAATCAGGCAGCGGACGTCCTGGCAAGTATTGGAGCAAAACGAGATGCAGTCCCCCCAACATCTTCTTAGAGATAATATTCAAGCCATCTGTAGCATGGGAAGGGGAACCCTCGGTCCACAGTCCGAACACAACCGCACAGCCCGACGCCGAACAATCTGACATAATCAGAGGCCCTGCCACCGAAATCACACCCTTAGCCCACGCAATAATGGCGGTCATCGCCCTGTGGACAGAACCATTCCTCGCCTACCTTACTAGGCAGGAACTCCCAGAGGACCAAAATGAGGCACGCTGCATAGTACGGCGATCTAAAGCCTATAAAGTCCACGAGGGAGAGCTCTATAAGAAAAGTACTACAGGAGTCCTCCAAAGATGTATCTCAGAAGAGGAAGGGCGGAGTCTGTTGGCTGAAATACATGCCGGACTCGGTGGCCACCACGCTGCAGCTCGATCCCTTGTAAGCAAGACTTACCGTACAGGCTTTTATTGGCCAACGGCCCGAGCAGACGCCCATGACTTAGTCAAACGATGCATCGATTGCCAGCTCTTTGCAAACCAAAGCCATATGCCGCCCAACGCCCTCCGAACTATCCCCATCACTTGGCCTTTTGCGGTATGGGGCTTGACATGGTAGGACCCCTTAAAGGTGGAACCCACAAGAAAAAATACTTATTGGTCATGGTGGATACATTCACCAAATGGATAGAAGCCAAGCCTGTTAAGACGGCCGAATCCGGACCTGTGATAGACTTCATATCCGGGGTCGTACACCGTTACGGTGTCCCCCACAGCATTATCACCGATAACGGCACAAACTTCACCTTTGACGAAGTAAAGCTGTGGTGCAAAAACATGGGCATTAAGCTCGATTATGCTTCTGTCTATCACCCACAAACTAACGGTCAGGTCGAACGTGCAAATGGTCTCATCATGAGCGGTATCAAACCCAGACTAGTGCTGTCCCTAAAGGAATCTAATACGCACTGGGTAGAGGAGCTCGACTCCGTACTCTGGGGGCTGCGAACCACGCCGAATCGTACCACCAGATTCACACCATTTTTTATGGTGTATGGCGCTGAGGCAGTTCTGCCCTGCGACATAATTCATGACTCACCTCGAGTGCGCATGTACGAAGAAAGAGAAGCCGAACTTGATCGGCAGGACAACCTGGATGCCCTAGAGGAGGAGCGCGATGTGGCTAAAGCCCGTTCCGCATTTTATCAGTAGCAGGCTCGAAGATATCAAAGCAGAGAAGTACGGGCCAAAAATTACAATGTTGGCGAACTAGTTCTACGCCTGCCGGATAAGAAAAAGGACAAACTCAAGCCCAATTGGGAAGGTCCCTTCATAATTGACCAAGTCCTCACTGGTGGAGCGTACCGCCTGCGAGACGCGTCGGACAACCGACTCGAGCTGAACCCATGGAACGCCACACGTCTCCGAAGATTCTATGCCTAGCGCCGAACTCTGAGTTTGTCTCCTTCCTCTGTCCATTTTTGCATATATCTTTCTGTTTTTATTTTTGTCTCCTCCCACTCTTTCCTTTTCTAGCCCTTAAAGGCTCATAATATGACGCGCTACCAGCGCTCCTTAAACCTGGGGGCTTCTTTAACAGAAGCTTGTTTATACGGGTTTCACACCCAACGCATGCGTTAGACTTACGCATGCACCTTTTCTTCACCATTATATGCATCGATATGACTTAAGTTTTGGCCAAGCTGGGTTGCCTGGCTCCTGTGCTTACCCCTACGTTCCTGATTGTTCGGCTAGGCGGTAAAGGGAGCAGCTCTGCGATTGCTACTGTCGGATAAGCCGGATGTGTACCTCAGACTGGGTGAAGCCGAAAGCTGGCGTTCTTAAGGGAATATTCGGTCGGTGAACTAAAGATGAACCTTTTTTACTTATACATGCCCCCAGATGTTTTCCTGCATTTGCAGTCCGGACGTGCACTTCAGGGCACGCCACCCCAGCGAAAGGAACCCTTAACGGAACTATTCTCTCTGGAAGATGTTTCTTACTAACCATGTAATATAACATAACTAGTTGGGCACTTGTCTGATAAAGCACTAATGACCCCTACGCCTGGTCTCCATGCATACCTCGGTTCTTATATAACCATTATGGTATTCGGACACACTCCGGACCGTCAGGTCCCGAGGTTGAAGCGAAAAGGTCGGCAACGACAAACGATCTACAATCCGGCTAGAAGGCATTTCACATGTCAATTATAAATTACAAAGTCATCCTGACTGATTGTATTCCTCCTCTATACCATCTAACAGGCTGTCTAATTTATAGTCCTGCTGAGAATACATTGCGGCCAGTTCTACCTGGCCATACACTAAGCTCACAGGGATCTCCTTCCCGTCAGGCCCCACCGGTCCGACCTCGGCCAGGTGATTGGGGTCAGACTTCGTAAAGCGGGTCTTCACCATGGCCCAGGCCTCCCTAGTGCCTTGTCGGCAGGCTGATATCTTCCACAACCGGAAGCGCCGCCGAGCTCCCTTCAGCTTCTCCGCAAGCTCTCCAAGGCCCTCGGGTGTGGGGTGGGCAGGCCATAAGGCTTGGGCAACGCCTGCATCACCTGCCGAATTCGCTCATGCAGTTGTAGTAGTTCGGGGAGTAGGTCACCCATAGAACCGGGCATCTCCTCTGCAGGACGACCTATGAGCATACCTACAGACAATACTATGTTATTCGACTTCCTTGCCGAACTCATTTTTCAAAGTTCGTTCAAGCACTTACTAAATATGCCGCGCCGAAGCCGCTGATTCTCCTTCATGGAGTCCGACAGCTGGCCACGAACGTCCTTCAGTTCAACATCCAGCTTGGTGTTGGCATCCTGAAGATCATTCTTCTCTCACCTCACCCTTGTCAACATACTCTCACCAGCCTTTAACCGGTGTAAGAGTTGTTGCCTCTCCGGATCAAGTCCGGCGCCATCTGCAACATGAATTGTCAGATTTGCACCCATGCCGCACAATACTAATGTTTCGAAGTGTATCTTACCTAAGGGGGTCCCTTTGGGCTCCCCTGTTGCGGCTAGTGCGGCCTCTAGTTGGGCCTTGCACTTTTCCAGCTCCTGGGACAGCATGGTGTTCTTCTCTGTAAGAACCTGCATGTTATATGATCCTTAAATCAGTTACTTTAACTGTTTTAAGTCTCGGGGGCTACTGATATATATACATACATATATATATATATATATATATATATATATATATATATATATATATATATATATATATATATATATATATAACCAAAATTTTCTGAGTTTGTGGTAGACAGCCGGTCTACATCCTCTGTTGGAGGAGCGTCCGGTGCGCGCCTAGTGCTCGTCCCCGCTTCCGGACCAGACGTTGGAACCTGGCTAGTGGAGGCGCGATTGGCGACCTCTCCGGACATAGTCCGGCGAGGCCTCTTCGTCCTGGAAATAGCACGAATGTTAATATGCCTTGACAGAATAACACCAGGGATACGAAGGGCGCGTTATACCTTTGTGCCGGAATCTCAGTCCGGACTACATTTCTTTTTGCCCCACGGGGCCCTACGGTCCCTCGTTGGCTAGCCGCTGCAGGTTCGGCCTCCCGCCTTGGAAATCTCCCCTGCAAAATATGGTTGTCGTTTGAAACGCCGGAATATGTGAGAATGGAATCTCTCTTGAGGGAACAAACACTCCGGTTTCTGTCACCTGGGAGGCCGGGATTAACCCGGGGTAATCGGCCGTGATGGCCACCAAGGTATCGTCCTTGCTTAACTGATGGAACACCCCGTCGATGAGCTCCACCAATATGTTCGGATCCTCTTCGGAGCCCAGATCGAGGGAGCATTGTTGAACTCGAGAAGACCGACCCGGATAGGGTCCGGCAGCGGGACGTCATCTATGTAAAACCATTTCGAAGGCCAGTCCTCGGACGACTCTTTTGGGGTTCCGGATGGGTATCCGGTCCCAGCGATGCGCCATACTTCGGCTCCGCCCACTTGATAAATGGACCCCTTTTGAGAACGGGGCACCAAGTAGAACAACCTCCTCCATAGCGCAAAATGAGCCTCGACGCCTAAAAATAGCTCGCAAAGGGCAACGAAGCCCGCAATATGTAGTACGGAGCCGGGCGTGAGATTGTGCAGCTGGAGGCCGTAGAACTCCAGAAGCCCGCGGAGGAATGGATGAATTGGAAATCCCAGTCCCCTTAATAAATAAGGGACGAGGCACAACCGCTCTCCTTTAGAAGGATTAGGGGTGCTCTCCGCTTGCTTTCCGCCATTATAGGTGGCGAGTCCGGCTCGGACCGGGACCATATATGCCTGGGGAAGGAATCCCTTGGCCTGCAGCGACACTAACTCGCTGTGTGGGATGGTGCAACTCTCCCAGTCTCCGGGTTTAGGACTGGAGGGGCGAGGGGAGGAGCTGCGACGGCTGGCCATGTTGGAATGGACCTTTGCTGGAGACGCTCTGATGATAACTCGCGGAGAGGAGAAGATGTGGTTTGGATCTAAATCCCCATCCCGTTAAATAGGCGGCTCGTTTATATGACTAAGGGTGTCACAGCCCTAGAATTGCTAGTGGTTAGTTGCAGCCGTGAGCATCCATGCATCATGTTAAATTCAATTAATTTGAAATGGGGATGACCAAGCCCTAGCACTAAAACAATTCAAATAGGCTCAACTTCAAAATATTTTCAAAGAACCCAAACTGGTTTGCAAAAATGTTCATGATTAATGGAAAAAGGTGAAAACCATATCCAGAGATGATGAATATTTTTCCATGACCATTTGGGCCCTGAAATAAATCATATTCTATTTGAATTTGGGCACTTTAATACTATAAAATATTTAAATTGCCCAAATAGTCATAAACTAAAATGTTTGCTGTTTGATATATTCTAAACAGTAGCCATGATTAGTTTCATGATTTTTGGTTTTGCCCTGGTATTTTTAATAAAGCCCTAAAGCTGCAGAAGTAATAGAAAATATAAATAAAAGAGGAGAGAGATACTTACCTGGGCCAACTCACCTGGCAGCCCAAGTGGCCGGCCTAGCCACCTGGCCGGCCCAGCTGGCCCCTCCCCCTGTCGTCTTCCTCCCTGCCAGGAGGATGGGGGCGTGGCCGACGCGCACGGCCACCGCACGCCACCTCCTGCTTCGCGGTGGCAGCCTCCCCGGCCTCCTAACCGCGCCACGGAGACGCCGCGACCCCTGGCTCCTCTCCCGTGCCTCTCCCCCACTCGCTGCAGCTCCTCCCCTCCTCTGGCTTCCTCCCCCTCTCTTCCCGAGCGCACCAGAGGACGCCGCCGTGCTCTGCCGCGGCCACCGACCTCCCCACGCCCAGCCATCCCAACCACGAGCTCCACCTCGCCGCCGCGAACCTCTACGCCGAACCACAGGACTCCGGACGCCCTGTGGAGCCTCCATCGCCGTCGTCTTCAACCTCCAGCACCGGAGATCGCCGTCGCTGTTCTGCCCGCGTTGGACCTTCCCCGAGCTCGCTGACGCCTCCGCCGGATCCTCTGTGAGCACCACCGTCGTTTCCCCCTCTTCATCTCGTTGTTCGCGCACCGTAGCTAAGTCAGCCGCCGAGACCGAACGCTCACCGCCGCCCAGCTCGTCGCCGGCGATGCTATGGCGACCTTCTGGACCCGTGCGTATGAGCAACGCACTCGTGAGCTCGCATAGGTTCTGCAGGCGCCAAGAGGCGAACGTTTACGCGACCTGGCAAGAATTTCCGCCGAACCCGAACTCCGGCCGCCGCAAACTTCGTCGTCGGCGCCACTCCGGCCACTCCCCGGGCGCGCCACCACCCTGGTCGGATGCGGACGAGCGTCCGCATCCCGTAGATGTGCTCCGCGTGCCAAACGGCGCTCTGCAGGCCTTTTCCGCAGCGCACCGCCGCGTCGGGACTCGCCGGCGGCTAAACGCCGGCGACCGCTAACCGTTGACCGGCGTGGGTTGACCCCCACTGCCCGGTTTGACTTCCCCCTCTCTCTCACTGACGTGTGGGCCCCAGGCCACTAACTAAACTAGATTAGTATTAGTTTAACGCTAACTAAACCTAGTTAGTTAAATTGACACTGACAGACGGGACCCACAGGTCAGGGTTGACCTGGACCGTGCCTCGTTGACCTGCTGACGTCACTCTGACGCCAGGCTGACGCAGTAAATCATTTTCTGGAATTATATTTAATCAGGAAATTCCAGAAAATAGTATAAACTTCTAAAAATCATATCTATTCAACCGTAACTCCAAATGAAATAATTTATATATGAAAAATTATCAGAAAAATTCAAGGAATCCATCTGTACCATTTTCATGCATGTTTGAACAATGCTTGTCCTCTGTTTTGGACAAAACACATAAAGGGCATTTAAATAATCACATATGGAGTTTGAATTTGAACCTAAGGTTCAAACCCACTCCATTTAACATGTTGCTAGTTGCATTAGCTCAACCACAACATATTGCCATGTCATGATCATGCATCATATTGTGCATTGCATTGATTGTGTTTCCTCCTCAGTTGCCGGTGGTTGTTCCCCCTCGGTAGACGTATGTTCCGACGATGAGATCGTTGACACTGATGAAGACTCAATGTTATCTTCAGAAGTGCCAGGCAAGCAAAACCACCTTGTTCATTCCGATACAATCCCACTCTCTCGCTCCTGCTCTCTTTTACTGCATTAGGACAACAACAATTCAACTGTTACATGCTGCGGTAGCTGAACCCCTTTATCCTCTGCATGACCTATCATTCCACAGTAAATAGATGAAACCCACTAGTATGAGTAGGAGTTGTTTGAGCCCTGTTGTGCCTACTCATTCATGCTTGTTTGTCATGCCTGCTACTGCTTAGAGTTGAGTCGGGTCTGATTCATCGGGAATGAATTGGAATAGTGATGAACATGTCCTACTGTGTGAGAGCTAAGTGTGTGAACACGATTTGGTAAAGGTAGCGGTGAGAGGCCATGTAGGAGTACATGGTGGGTTGTCTCATTGCAGCCGTCCTCAGGAACTGAGTTCTATGTTTGTGATCCATGAACAGTTACTACCACACATTGGGATCCTTAATTGACTCTCTCGGCTTCTTGATCACCCTTGTCCTCTGTCCAGGAGTTGCAAGTAGTTTCTGGTGTTTGTAGTATGCTGGGGGCCGCACGCAGTGCTGACCGTAGGGGTGGGCTGTGTTGCGGTAGGCACGTGGCACGGTGTATCGGGCGCCCGTTTGGTGTTCCGGGAACCCTGTACACATCGTTTGGGGCTGTGAGCGAAACTCCGGCCGGACTCCTCATGGATGGAACCCGAATAGGCGATAAACCTGGACTAGAGACTTGAGTGTTTAGGTAGGCTGTGGCCGACACCCTCGCCCGGCTTCCGCTTGAAGGTTGCCGAGGTACATGACGTGTACAGGGCGGTAAGTGGCGAGAGCGTGTGTGAAGAAGTACACCCCTGCAGGGTTATCATTATCTATTCGAATAGCCGGATTCCTCGGATATGGAAACTTGGACCCCTTGCATAGTTCATAGACAAGTGAAAGTGGATACTCTAAAATGCGCAAGATAAGCGTGAGTGCTATGGATGGTGTTCTCGTGGGGAGACGGGAGCAGATCCATAGTGGTGTATTGGATGGTGAATATGTGGACTCGTGTGCGCCACCTTAAAGAGTTACTTGCAGTCGTAGTTCAGGATAGCCACCGGGTCAAAGCTGGCTTGCTGCAGTTAAACTCCACCACCCCCTTTTGATACTGATGCATATGTAGTTAGTTCTGATGTAAGTCTTGCTGAGTACGTTTGTACTCACGTTTGCCTATTTTATGTTTTGCAGAGAGACGTCAGTCTCGTTAGTAGTACCGCTTGGACTTCGACGTTTAGCTTGATACCTCAGCTACGATCTTGTGCCCTCGACAGGATCTGGTAGATAGTCAGGCTTCTCAGCCTTTTTCATTTGCAGATGTCTGTACTCAGACATGTTAAGCTTCCGCATGTGTTTTGACTTGTATGCTTTGATTGTTGGGTCATGAGACCCATGTTTGTAATATCTCGCTCTTCGGAGCCTAATGAATAAATAATTGGAGTCGTAGAGTCTTGTTGTGATGCCATGTTGTATCTACTCATATCGGGCATATTGTGTGTATGGTTGAAATGCTTGGTATGGGTGGGATCCGACTATCTAGTTGTTTATCCTTGGCAGCCTAGCATATGGGGAAATGTAGTCTAGTGCTTCGGAGCGATAGTAGTCCGCTACAGCCCGGTTCACCGGAGTCCTGCTAGCCCAGCACTACTGCTCGGAACACTTGACTGGCCGGCATGTGATTCACTTCGTTCCTGTGTCTGTCCCTTCGGGGAAATGTCACGCGGTGACATCCGGAGTCCTGCCTAGCCTGCTACAGCCCGGGTTACCGGAGTCCTGTTAGCCCAGTGCTACAGCCCGGATTCACACGTTGATGACCGACATGCTCGATGTGATTCATGTATGCCTGTCCTCATAGGTTAGCGCCGCTTTGGGTTCACGACTAGCCATGTCGGCCCGGGATGCTAGCGACACTATCATATACGTGAGCCAAAAGGCGCAAACGGTCCCGGGCCAGGTAAGGTGGCACCCGTGGGAATACCGTGCGTGAGGCCGCAAAGTGATAAGATGTGTTACATGCTAGATCGGTGTGACTTAGGATCGGGGTCCCGACAGCGTTG
The DNA here is from genome assembly GCA_032464435.1 of Aegilops umbellulata. Lineage (NCBI taxonomy): Eukaryota > Viridiplantae > Streptophyta > Magnoliopsida > Poales > Poaceae > Aegilops > Aegilops umbellulata. Next base: position 362,076,663 of record CP136054.1, on the reverse strand, counting down.
GTATCAGAGCCTGACTGCCTGTAGGGTTACCAAGCCAAACTGGTCGAAGTTGAGTCTAGAAATGCTTTAGTTATATAAGGGAATTGATTGTGGAAGGGAACGTAAGGCTCTTTTTACTCCTTATACCTCATGGCCTTCTGATCTGAGTCAACCTCTTCTCTTCTACGGGGATTAAGAACTAGGCTTCTCTTCTATCTCTCAGGATGACGTGTTACTAAACCGTAGTTGCCTAGGATTGTTGAGTTCAAGTCTCTGTTCATTTTCTACTACCTCCATATGTTCATAGCTGGCCTCAGAACCTTGATATTGTGATGTTGAGTGGCTATGCCACCATTTTTGCAGGATGTCTCAAATATTTTTGAGCATTTACAGCCGTTATGTTGTCCGAGTCATCCCAGGTTTCTAAATAGTCTGAAGCATTTGCAAATCCTTTCTTTCCGTTCCTGATGTCCTTTGGGCCAGATTAAGCACACTACCGGTCTGTGAGGTACTCCGTTGCCTTGACATATATGTTGGAGCTATTATTATGACCCTAGGTGTTTTAGGGAGTCACCTAGTAACCTAGCCATGTTTTGTGTCCTCAGTGTGATGATTCTGGCCACTATTCTCGAAAGCATCCCGTGATGCCATTTAGTAGTAGGTATTCTACTCCTGGGTTCCCGAACCCGAGCTTACCCTACTTACCTCATGTCGATAGTGTTTGCTAGTTCCTTTAGGATATTAGTAACTTTTGCATTAGTCCTCGAGGTCCATGGTAAATCCTTCTTCCAATACCATGAACTACTTATGGCAGAAGTTTATTGTTGAACCAAAAATCACAACTAGAGTGCTCCTGATGAGTTCTTTATTCTATATTGTGACTCTGTCAATTCTTCCTCTTCTGCATGGGTTATCCGGAAGGAATGTTGAGCTTTGCTCGATATACTAATCTATGCGTCCACAACTCAGAAAGTGATATGTTCCTTTGAGTTGTTCTCCTTAGTTATTTCTGACCTTCGCCTGTCAATTGATAGTCAGGAATAGTTGTGCATTAGTGTTCATCGATGCCTACTATTCTTGTGGTCCGTCAAGCCATTCTTATTCCGGAATGACTAGGAGAAACAAACTCCAGTACCTCATCCATATCTCGGATTGGGTCAAAGCAATTGTATCCCGCAGATCAAAATGCCAATCCAGCTTCTGCTCTGCTCTACCTTGGAGTGTTACCATCTTTATGTCAAGAGTGTCATGAGAATTGCACCACCTCTTATGAATTCTTGACGCAGTAATACTTATCACCATCATTATTCATTCCTCGGTTTCGTGTTATTGTAACCGGAATGCCGACAAGTGAATCGTGTGGTGTGAAATCAATACTCCTAGAAACTGTGTTGCTTGGTAGTTAAAGGACAATAAACTCATTCTTAGCGTGTTGGTTACTGAACCATCATTCTAAGATGGATCGTGCTACCTAGTCCTTATTTCTGGTGCACTCTTCGATCAATGAGTTAGGATTGTGTCAACCCCTCACTCTTTTAATCATATCATCTTGCCCTGAGAAGCAAGATTGATCTCGAGTTTAGCATCATATCGGTGGTTCGTGATTTTCCGAAGATCTTCTCGGAAGTATTACCAGGTTGTTCCCTGACCGTTATGTTGAGCTCGTGATCAAGATGGTTTCGTGCAAACCACCCCTTCTCCAAGGATCTGTGTTGGATACCTTTGAGCTAGTTGGTTGAGCTAAACAACAACTTGGAGAGTTGGAAGATAAAAGCTTAATCCATCTAGTTCATCTCTAATGGATATCCTTGTGTGTGTGTGTTGAAGAAAGATGATATCTTCCTCGATTGACCCTCGTGGTCAGTTGTTGAACCTATTGTCTTATCCAATCTTTGATTTGAGTATGGGCTATCATCAAGTCAAATCAGTACCAACGATGTTCGTAATGTTGTCTTACCCGTGGTTGATCCCTCGAGCATACACCATTATATCATTTGGTCTGACCAATGCTATCACCGTGTTCACATGATGGTGGAAGTCCAGTGATATGGAAATTCCGATGAGTTGTTGTTGAGCCCATCAGCAGCATTTTGTCTCCCCCATGATTCATGTGGAACGCTACACTAGTATTGGAAGCTTTATAAGCATTGTCTTCGTGTTTCCTTCATGAAGTATATGTTTGGATGAAAGCAGATACTTCCTCTAATTCACGTGCACTTGGTGCAAGTTGCCGCCGTGAGTTTGAGAAAGGTTTGTTTTGTATTCCTTGGAATCATCCCAAATCAGTCATGCACACGTGCAAAGTATTCTATGGTTTGGTAGATTAATTACCTCCACTCCATATGTGTTCCTAGCACACCAAGCCACTGATTGATTTGTTCAAGGTGAAGAAGTTTCTTCTTAAGAATCATGACTTATACTAGGACTTCGTTATCCTCGATGATGGTTCCCCACCTCAACTCGGTAGTGTTTGATTATAAGACTGCCACGTGGTCACGCTTGTCTAGGACAGTGTGTTCACATGTGTGTAGCAAAAACCCGCTCATGTTTTGGAGCTTGCTATCGTAGTTCATTTTCCCGAGAATCTCGCAACGTCATCTCGTCGATTTGTGTTGCAAACTTTCATTTTCTTTCTAGACTTGATGAGTCTGGAATATCCTGACACCAACCAGATCTGAATCTCAGGCGGATATGATGGTTGGAACGTTCTCAAGGACTATAATATTGGCCTCTCTATACCCGGTAAAGTGGATGTTGTGGCCAGCACACCCAACCGGAAGGGTTATTATTGTAGTATCTTGATTGAGAAAGATGGCCACTTCCCCATAAGGATCTCGTAGAATTTATTCTAATAGTTGTTCCTTATGGATTTTTGTGCTCCCGAAGTCCGATCTTTACTTGATGGCCATGTTGATGATTTTAAGCATTGATCGTGGTACCTAGTACATCAAGGAGAACATTAGAAGCGGAGTGCTAAATGTCTCTCGGTCGATCATCCAGATTTCGTTCCCTTGGCCTCGCTAAGGTGAAATCTGAGAAGGTGTTATCTTCCTTTGCATCTGCATCGTCCATCACTATTCATCATGGTAGTATGTTGTGTTGCCAAGACCCTTGACACGGATGTTGGTAGAACCTTGATGAATATGGAAATGCTCAAGTTCTTGAGAGCACGCACACGCAGAATCATCCATTGCATTGTCTTCAACAAGGTAGTCCACATCATTTACTCTGGTGTGAGTATGCCATTCTTTCGAATTCGTTCAAACGATCGTTTGTGATTGCCTTAGGCTGGTATAGAGAGTTTTAATGATCTATGGATCAAAAGTAATTCTTTTTGCCACTTAAGGGGATAGTTCTTCGAGTCACCTTCCCTGAGGTGCCCCGTTTTGGAATCATAGCAATTCATCTCCTTGCTACTCATGCACCTTCTTTCTAAGCGTGGATTTGTTGCCCACCAAATCAAACCTCGTCGATTGTTCTTCCATCCCTCTCGATGTGTGTGTTGTGTCTCAACTCGAGATGTTTCAACATCTCATTCCACGAATTGATCTTGAATGCTCGATCTTCGAGGAGATCGTTTTCTATAGAGTTTCCTTTTGTCGCCATCGTGTTGGATGAAGATCTCAAAGCGAGGATGTCAAGATCAAAGTTCATTTGAAGTGCAACCTGGATCGTGAAGATTGTGTTAGCTTGCGACCCCTCTGTCTTCTTACCTCACGTCTTGAATCTCGGGCCGAGATTCTTGTTTAGTGGGGGTGAGTTGTCACAGCCCTAGAATTGCTAGTGGTTAGTTGCAGCCGTGAGCATCCATGCATCATGTTAAATTCAATTAATTTGAAATGGGGATGACCAAGCCCTAGCACTAAAACAATTCAAATAGGCTCAACTTCAAAATATTTTCAAAGAACCCAAACTGGTTTGCAAAAATGTTCATGATTAATGGAAAAAGGTGAAAACCATATCCAGAGATGATGAATATTTTTCCATGACCATTTGGGCCCTGAAATAAATCACATTCTATTTGAATTTGGGCACTTTAATACTATAAAATATTTAAATTGCCCAAATAGTCATAAACTAAAATGTTTGCTGTTTGATATATTCTAAACAGTAGCCATGATTAGTTTCATGATTTTTGGTTTTGCCCTGGTATTTTTAATAAAGCCCTAAAGCTGCAGAAGTAATAGAAAATATAAATAAAAGAGGAGAGAGATACTTACCTGGGCCAACTCACCTGGCAGCCCAAGTGGCCGGCCTAGCCACCTGGCCGGCCCAGCTGGCCCCTCCCCCTGTCGTCTTCCTCCCTGCCAGGAGGATGGGGGCGTGGCCGACGCGCACGGCCACCGCACGCCACCTCCTGCTTCGCGGTGGCAGCCTCCCCGGCCTCCTAACCGCGCCACGGAGACGCCGCGACCCCTGGCTCCTCTCCCGTGCCTCTCCCCCACTCGCTGCAGCTCCTCCCCTCCTCTGGCTTCCTCCCCCTCTCTTCCCGAGCGCACCAGAGGACGCCGCCGTGCTCTGCCGCGGCCACCGACCTCCCCACGCCCAGCCATCCCAACCACGAGCTCCACCTCGCCGCCGCGAACCTCTACGCCGAACCACAGGACTCCGGACGCCCTGTGGAGCCTCCATCGCCGTCGTCTTCAACCTCCAGCACCGGAGATCGCCGTCGCTGTTCTGCCCGCGTTGGACCTTCCCCGAGCTCGCTGACGCCTCCGCCGGATCCTCTGTGAGCACCACCGTCGTTTCCCCCTCTTCATCTCGTTGTTCGCGCACCGTAGCTAAGTCAGCCGCCGAGACCGAACGCTCACCGCCGCCCAGCTCGTCGCCGGCGATGCTATGGCGACCTTCTGGACCCGTGCGTATGAGCAACGCACTCGTGAGCTCGCATAGGTTCTGCAGGCGCCAAGAGGCGAACGTTTACGCGACCTGGCAAGAATTTCTGCCGAACCCGAACTCCGGCCGCCGCAAACTTCGTCGTCGGCGCCACTCCGGCCACTCCCCGGGCGCGCCACCACCCTGGTCGGATGCGGACGAGCGTCCGCATCCCGTAGATGTGCTCCGCGTGCCAAACGGCGCTCTGCAGGCCTTTTCCGCAGCGCACCGCCGCGTCGGGACTCGCCGGCGGCTAAACGCCGGCGACCGCTAACCGTTGACCGGCGTGGGTTGACCCCCACTGCCCGGTTTGACTTCCCCCTCTCTCTCACTGACGTGTGGGCCCCAGGCCACTAACTAAACTAGATTAGTATTAGTTTAACGCTAACTAAACCTAGTTAGTTAAATTGACACTGACAGACGGGACCCACAGGTCAGGGTTGACCTGGACCGTGCCTCGTTGACCTGCTGACGTCACTCTGACGCCAGGCTGACGCAGTAAATCATTTTCTGGAATTATATTTAATCAGGAAATTCCAGAAAATAGTATAAACTTCTAAAAATCATATCTATTCAACCGTAACTCCAAATGAAATAATTTATATATGAAAAATTATCAGAAAAATTCAAGGAATCCATCTGTACCATTTTCATGCATGTTTGAACAATGCTTGTCCTCTGTTTTGGACAAAACACATAAAGGGCATTTAAATAATCACATATGGAGTTTGAATTTGAACCTAAGGTTCAAACTCACTCCATTTAACATGTTGCTAGTTGCATTAGCTCAACCACAACATATTGCCATGTCATGATCATGCATCATATTGTGCATTGCATTGATTGTGTTTCCTCCTCAGTTGCCGGTGGTTGTTCCCCCTCGGTAGACGTATGTTCCGACGATGAGATCGTTGACACTGATGAAGACTCAATGTTATCTTCAGAAGTGCCAGGCAAGCAAAACCACCTTGTTCATTCCGATACAATCCCACTCTCTCGCTCCTGCTCTCTTTTACTGCATTAGGACAACAACAATTCAACTGTTACATGCTGCGGTAGCTGAACCCCTTTATCCTCTGCATGACCTATCATTCCACAGTAAATAGATGAAACCCACTAGTATGAGTAGGAGTTGTTTGAGCCCTGTTGTGCCTACTCATTCATGCTTGTTTGTCATGCCTGCTACTGCTTAGAGTTGAGTCGGGTCTGATTCATCGGGAATGAATTGGAATAGTGATGAACATGTCCTACTGTGTGAGAGCTAAGTGTGTGAACACGATTTGGTAAAGGTAGCGGTGAGAGGCCATGTAGGAGTACATGGTGGGTTGTCTCATTGCAGCCGTCCTCAGGAACTGAGTTCTATGTTTGTGATCCATGAACAGTTACTACCACACATTGGGATCCTTAATTGACTCTCTCGGCTTCTTGATCACCCTTGTCCTCTGTCCAGGAGTTGCAAGTAGTTTCTGGTGTTTGTAGTATGCTGGGGGCCGCACGCAGTGCTGACCGTAGGGGTGGGCTGTGTTGCGGTAGGCACGTGGCACGGTGTACCGGACGCCCGTTTGGTGTTCCGGGAACCCTGTACACATCGTTTGGGGCTGTGAGCGAAACTCCGGCCGGATCTCCTCATGGATGGAACCCGAATAGGCGATAAACCTGGACTAGAGACTTGAGTGTTTAGGTAGGCTGTGGCCGACACCCTTGCCCGGCTTCCGCTTGAAGGTTGCCGAGGTACATGACGTGTACAGGGCGGTAAGTGGCGAGAGCGTGTGTGAAGAAGTACACCCCTGCAGGGTTATCATTATCTATTCGAATAGCCGGATTCCTCGGATATGGAAACTTGGACCCCTTGCATAGTTCATAGACAAGTGAAAGTGGATACTCTAAAATGCGCAAGATAAGCGTGAGTGCTATGGATGGTGTTCTCGTGGGGAGACGGGAGCAGATCCATAGTGGTGTATTGGATGGTGAATATGTGGACTCGTGTGCGCCACCTTAAAGAGTTACTTGCAGTCGTAGTTCAGGATAGCCACCGGGTCAAAGCTGGCTTGCTGCAGTTAAACTCCACCACCCCCTTTTGATACTGATGCATATGTAGTTAGTTCTGATGTAAGTCTTGCTGAGTACGTTTGTACTCACGTTTGCCTATTTTATGTTTTGCAGAGAGACGTCAGTCTCGTTAGTAGTACCGCTTGGACTTCGACGTTTAGCTTGATACCTCAGCTACGATCTTGTGCCCTCGACAGGATCTAGTAGATAGTCAGGCTTCTCAGCCTTTTTCATTTGCAGATGTCTGTACTCAGACATGTTAAGCTTCCGCATGTGTTTTGACTTGTATGCTTTGATTGTTGGGTCATGAGACCCATGTTTGTAATATCTCGCTCTTCGGAGCCTAATGAATAAATAATTGGAGTCGTAGAGTCTTGTTGTGATGCCATGTTGTATCTACTCATATCGGGCATATTGTGTGTATGGTTGAAATGCTTGGTATGGGTGGGATCCGACTATCTAGTTGTTTATCCTTGGCAGCCTAGCATATGGGGAAATGTAGTCTAGTGCTTCGGAGCGATAGTAGTCCGCTACAGCCCGGTTCACCGGAGTCCTGCTAGCCCAGCACTACTGCTCGGAACACTTGACTGGCCGGCATGTGATTCACTTCGTTCCTGTGTCTGTCCCTTCGGGGAAATGTCACGCGGTGACATCCGGAGTCCTGCCTAGCCTGCTACAGCCCGGGTTACCGGAGTCCTGTTAGCCCAGTGCTACAGCCCGGATTCACACGTTGATGATCGACATGCTCGATGTGATTCATGTATGCCTGTCCTCATAGGTTAGCGCCGCTTTGGGTTCACGACTAGCCATGTTGGCCCGGGTTCTTTGTCATATGGATGCTAGCGACACTATCATATACGTGAGCCAAAAGGCGCAAACGGTCCCGGGCCAGGTAAGGTGGCACCCGTGGGAATACCGTGCGTGAGGCCGCAAAGTGATAAGATGTGTTACATGCTAGATCGGTTTGACTTAGGATCGGGGTCCCGACAAAGGGTGTGGATGTAAAAACACCCCAAGCTTTTCGCATTCGTTCAGCACGTGGAAGACGACCATTATTGGGCACTGAAGCTGAGGAGCGCTACATTACAAAAATCGGACGTTATTCGTACAGGTACACAGGATTTGGAGGAGGAACCCGCCTTGCAATGCCGAAGACGATTTGCGCGCCGGACTCGTCGTCATTGAATCCTGGTTTGGGGGGCTACTGAGGGAGTCCTGGATTAGTTGGTGTTCGGATAGCCGGACTATACCTTCAGCCGGACTCCAGGACTATGAAGATACAAGATTGAAGACTCCGTCCCGTGTCCGGAAGGATCTTTTCTTGGCGTGGAAGGCAAGCTAGGCGTTCGGATATTCGAGATCTCCTACCATTGTAACCGACTCTATGTAACCCTAGCCCTGTTCGGTGTCTATATAAACCGGAGGGTTGTAGTCCATAGGACAACCATCATCATACACAATCATACCATAGGCTAGCTTCTAGGGTTTAGCCTGCTCGATCTCGTGGTAGATCCACTCTTGTACTACCCATATCATCAATATTAATCTAGCAGGAGTAGGGTTTTTACCTCCACCGAGAGGGCCCGAACCTGGGTAAATTAAAGTGTCCCTTGTCTCCTGTTACCATCCGACCTTGACGCACAGTTCGGGACCCCCTACCCGAGATCCGCCGGTTTTGACACCGACACCTGCCAAAGGCTCTGGTGGTGACGCTGGCTTGGGCTCCACAGTAACTTCCTCCTTGTCGCGGAGCTGGTCTTGGTCTCGTTGCACCGAAATGGGTGCCTTTGCTTGATCCTCCCGCCTACGCTTGCTTCCTTTGTACCAAAGAGAAAAGGGAGGACACTGTGCGGGCTGGCGCCCGCCTGGCGCCCTTGGTCGTCATGGCTTGCGTCATGGGCACCTCGTGAGGTACCCCGCCTTGATCTCTCCGCCTCCTCGCGAGCCAGCCTGATGAGGCCGTGCCTGAGGAAGCTCCGTGTCGTCCGCCCCGCGAGGCTCTGCCCCTCGCGAGGGTCTTGAGTCTGTGTTGAAGAAGATAGGCCGTGCTGGGCCCCCTTTGAGCCACACCGCAGGCCACATGCAGGCAAGTCTGGGGACCCCCATTCCCAGAACGCCGACAGTAGCCCCCGGGCCCAAGGCGCGCCCGTACTTGGCCGTGCAGGGAGGCGAAAGGGCAAGGGCGAAGCGCCACGGGCCCTGACAGCCTGCGGCCTTGGGCGCCGCATGGCGGTTGATTGGACGTGGGCGTCTCCACTTCCCCACGACGCCTCGGCATCTGCACGGATTGGACAAGTCCCTGCATGCAAAACGGGTCATGATTACCTGAGATCATGGAGGCCGACGGTTGGCCTTCGCCGGCTATAAGTACGGAACGGCACGCGCCCTTCCAGTCCATCCCCCTTGCTTCTCCTTCTTCCCGATCCTTGCTCCGTCTTGCTGCGATGGCTCCGATCCGCCAGTTCTCGGCGGAAGAGAAAGGAGGCCCCCCGAGAGGAACCAGACCCGCTCCCGGCGAAGAAACGGCTCGCCCTCCACCGTCGGGATGAGGGGACTCTTCAGGTGGTGTCGAGGCCCTGGGGCGAGCAGGCACCGCCGGGGTTCCCGCTCCCCTTGTACGCCCACATCGAGGGCCCTGACGGGGTTGATGCCGATCGCCATGGGCGGTGCCGCCGTCGGCGCCGACGGATCACAAAGGTGTGGGTCGTCCCCCGGGGGTCCACACCGAGGGCTCCTCCGGAGAGTTCGCGCTCCACGCCGCCATGCCTCCTCAGTCTTGGATTCGCCTTCCTCCCTTCTTTGCCTCCATCATCCCGCGGGGAGAACTCCTGGAACTGTGGCTGCAGCACGCCGGCTGCAGCACCCTTGCGACCGAGGCGGAGGTCGCAGTCGTTGCCTCGGGCGAGGTCTTCATGACTCGAGGCTGGGGCGAAATCGCCCGGGTTTGCAGGACAAGAGGCGCCCTCGTGATCCACTTGGAGTACGATGGTGCCTCGGTGATGTTCTTCAAGGTCTTTGACGCGAACGGACGCCGGCTGGACTGCTGCCCCAAGAGAGGTGGTTGAGACCCTGCCACGGCAAGGACCGGGCCCGCCGACCGCCCCCTTGGCGGCTCCTCGGGCGACGGAGGCGTCGGAGGATCTAGCGACTCCGACGAACTCTTCGTGACTCCGGAGACGAGCGACGTGAGCTACGAACCCCCAACCCGGCGCCGCTCTTGGAGCAGGGCGGGCTCGTCGGGTCGTCGCCGACTCTGATCTGGATGGGGTTGGCGCCGGTGCTTGACGGCCCACTGTTGATGATGGCGTCTTTTGCAGGGGCACGTGTAGTTAGCGTCCCTCTAGGATCCGTTCCCTGCGAGGAATCAAAGTCGCGCCCCGCGGGGGCTTGTAAGGTGTCTATGATCCCGTTTGTTAATACAACCCTTGTCGTAGAATTGTGCGAGTTTCTCATTCCGTTTTAGCTCAGTCCTTCCTTTCGAACCTCACGAGGGCTTGGTGCTCTGCGCCGACAGGTTCCAGTCCCAAGGCGGCTTCAGCCGTCGCTGGTATGCCAGGTCGCAATGCCGTGGTCAAGGCCAGGAGGTGAACGACCCGAGGTCCGTTAAGAGCCCCTGAGTCGCGATGCTCAGGAGGTCCCCCATGGCGCTCAAGCAGCCATCGTTCGGTGAGAAAGGAGAGCGGCGTCGCTAACACGGGATTGCATTAGGTGCGGGGAAAGTGCCACGGTAGCTGGTGCTTCCGGGTAGTGACTTATCTTGAGGATCAGGGACCGCTCCCTGGTGTGTCGCCGGGTCCGTGCATCGGCAGGCGTGAGGTTGCTCGGCGAGGTCCTCGCGTGTCCCTCCCCTCTCGCCTTTGCTCCCCTTTCTGCTCTACGTCCTCGGGTCCCGGCCCTCCAGCGAGTCTCAGCCGTCGCTGGCATGCCAGGTCGCGGTGCCGTGGTCAAGGCCGGAGGGTGAGGGCTGGAGAGCCAGTAGGAGCCCTGAGTCACGATGCTCAGGCACCCCCCCTTTAACGTGCAAGCGGTTCACGCGGTTGAGAGTGAAGGAGGCTCCGCAAGGGCCTTGCCTGACGCGGCTCCTTTAGGGGATCCTGCATACCATCATAGAAAGAGCGAGGGGTTGCCATGGCAATTGACAGACAGCCGTTGGTTGCTTCCGAGGGGTGGTGAGGCACTGAAGGCTTTATGAGGTGGCGCAGTGTGGGGCTGCCGCGGCCAGAGCTCAGCCACTCAGGTTTGTCGGCGTTGTAGGGACTGACCCATGCGCATGTGTCGTGCCGTTCGGGAGCAGCTCCGTCAGTTGGCGTCAGTTGAGTGGGCAACTAGGTCAAACACATTAGCCGCGAAGGAGTGGATTCATTCAAATAGGTGATGGGAAGGCAGACGTCACTGGGTCAGGCCCGAGCGACCTGGGGATGATGCAGCCCGAGGGGCGCCCCAACAAAGTAAGCTAATGACATGCAATAAAAAGGGATACATGCCGCTGGGACGGACCCGCGCGGCCTGGGAATAATGCAGCCCCGGGGGGGGCGCTCCCAGCTGGAATTGAAACTTGAAGGATGTCACCTGATGATGTTGAGGATGAAGTGTTGGTGCAGCAGACTCGGTGGGCTGCGGAAGCCGATCCTCACGAGCCCCCAGGCCCTGGGGCCTCGGGAGGCTACGGAGGCGCTGGTGGCTCCTCGCGGACCATCTCCATCTCTGTCAGGGCTGCGGAACGCCTGGCCTCTTGAGCTTCTATGATGCCCCTCAAGAGGCGCTGGTACGTGGCAGCCATGCTCGGCAAGCCGTAAGGCATGCGAACGTAGCTGTCGGGTGGACCCTCGCAGTGCCCCACTCGGGAGGGCCAGAGGCGCTCCAGCGTGGCGACTTGATTGAGCCCTGATACGTCGATGCAGACGCGCAGCCCACCATCCTCGCCTGCATGGGGAACCGCAGCTGGTAGGCGGCGGCCACCTCTCATGACTCTTGACTCCTGTAGCTCTTGAATGACCTTGCTAACGAACTCCTTAGGGTTTGACCCTCCTTTTCTTGCTCCTTCTTGAGGGAAACGTGCTTCGAAACACGCCTCCACGTGGTGCCCAAGCGCCTCCCTCGTGACCTTAGCCAGGTCGGTGGCCCTCCAGAGGGGATCCCCCGAGCCCTGCCTGAGGAGGGCGCCGGGCGCGCTTTCCTATGCGATGGAAGGAGGTTTCCCCTGGGCAGGCACGGGCCCTGAGGGGCCTGCCTCCTGAGGGACCGGGCCAGACGACGTCTTCTTCTTCTTGGGGGTGGTCTCCGGAAGCCCCCTGCTTCCACGATCCGGGTCTTCCAGTGATGCGGCCTGAAAGGCTCCTTCCAGGGAACACACCGCGTCCTTCTCTTCACAGGGCACCGTGATGACTCCGCCGCTCCCTGGCATCTTGAGGACATTGTAGCCGTGGTGAGTCACGGCCATGAACTTGGCCAGCGTCGGGTACCCAAGGATGGCGTTGTACGGTAGGTGAATGTGAGCGATGTCGAAGTCGATGAGCTCGGTGCGGTAGTTGTCGCGTGCTCCGAAGGTGACTGTGAGGCGGACCTGCCCGATCGGGACCGTGGAGCCGTCAGTGACTCCGGAGAAAGGCTTGGTTGGCTGAAGCTGGTTGTAGGGCACTTGGAGATTGTTGAATGTTTCCACGGACAGGATGTTGAGCCCTGCCCCGCCGTCGATGAGGGTCCTGGTGACCACCACGTTGCTGATGATTGGGAAACAAAGCATCGGGAGGACTCCGGCTATGGCTGCACACTTGAGCTGATCCGCTGAGCTGAACGTGATGGCGCATGATGACCACCTGAGAGGACGTGTGGCTTCGAGCTTGGGGAGGACTGCATTTACTTCGCGGGCGAACTGCTTGAAGATGCGCTGAGAGGCTGGGGCTTGAGCTCCGCCCAGGATGTAGGCGATTGCGCGTGGCTCCTGGAAGCCCCCAGCCCCCCCGTCCTGGTGGCGGTCCTCGTTTCTTCTTGGATGCGGCGGCAGCGGAGGGAGGCCTGCATTACCTTGCGGGTGATCCTCGCGAGGCTGATCCCTCTAGTCTCCCTTGCGAGGCGGGTCTTGCCAGCGGTCCTCGCGAGGTCGATCGCGCCACCCTTGGCGTGGGCCACGGTCTTCCTAGCGCCCTGCGTTCCTTCCTCCTCCTCGACCGTAGCCCCGGTCGACACGGTCGGGGCGACGGCTGATCCTTCCTTCTCGCACGGCTCGGAGCTCTTGGCATTTGTTGGTGTTGTGGGTGTGGAGGTCATGGTACACACAGTAGCGACTGCCCTTGGAAGACTCGGGCTGATCTCTGCCTCGCTTGGTGTCCGGTTCTGCCGCGAGCACGACAGCCCCCTTGCGCTTCACATCCTTGGCCTTGGACTTCTTCTCATCTGGGTGTGCGGCAGGCAGCTCGAGGAGGGAGAGACGCCCTTCCTTAGCCCTGACGCACTTGGTCGCCAAGTTGAACAGCTCCAAGGAAGTGTGCAGGTCTTCATGCATCGCCAGCTCCTCCTTCATCTTGACGTCGCGCACGCCGTCGGAGAAGGCTGAGATGATGGCCTCCTCGGACACCTTGGGAATCTTGAGGCATGCGTTGTTGAAGCGCTGGATGTACTTTTGCAGGGTCTCTCCGGGCTGCTGCTTGATGCGGCGCATGTCACTCACGGCGGGTGGCCGATCGCGAGTACCTTGGAAGTTGGCGATGAAGCGGGTGCGCACCTCGTCCCAGGAGGAGATCGTGGCTGGGGCCAGGTTCAGGAGCCAGGTGCGGGCCCCGTCCTTGAGCGCCATGGAAAACCAGTTCGCCATGACCTTCTCATCTCCGTTGGCTGCTTCGATGCCCAGCTCATAGAGCTGGAGGAACTCCGCAGGGTTGGCCGTGCCGTCGTAGCGAGGAGGCAAGTCTGGCTTGAACTTGCCGGGCCACGCGACGCTGCACAGCTCGGTAGTGAAGGCACGGTAGCCTGTCGTGGCCACGGGAGGCCTTGGGTGACGGAGAGCTTGATCTTGCAGGTCCCCGCGCGCTGCAGCTGGGAGCAGCGTGGGGTCTTAACATGCGGGAGCAGGAGCGTGGTCACGATGTGCCGGAGCATGGAGCGCCCAGGCGGCTTCTCGCGGGCGAGGGACTTCTTGGCAGCTCTGCTCTTGCTGCGCTGGTGCCTGGCGGAGCGGGTTCCAGCCAGGGGCCACACGCCTTGCGGCCAGGGCGTCTTCTTGGTGAGGAGGCGGCTGGGGCGCCCCCCAAGCTTCGTCGCCCGCGCGGGGCGGGGTGCGGTGCAGCGGGACGGACGGTGCGGGAGAGCCCCCCGCGGCGCGGACGAGCTCGGCGACGCGGTCGAGCCACTCTTCGTAGACATCGTCGACGGGACGGTAGCGCAGGAGCTCGTTTGCCGCGATGAGCGCAGCTCGAGCCTCCATGGGTGCGCGGAGCGCGTGGGACGAAGAACCAGCGGGGGTGAGCGAGGGAGTGGTGGTGCGGCCGTCTTGCCGCACGGACGGATGCTGAGACGACGCTTGCTGATCATTCCCCGTCAGGCCGGTGGTGGCCTTGACGGCAGGCGACGGGGAACGGCGAGGACGCCCGCCGACGGGGGCCGTCTGGGCGACGCGGGAAGCGAGAGAGGCTCGGCGCTCGGCACGGGCCCGACGAGCGTCAGACATGGACGCGATGGTCGGAGGAGAAACGGGCGGTGGAAGACGAATTCCGGCGCACCCCTACCTGGCGCGCCAAATGTCGGATTTCGGGTTCCGGCAGACCCTTAATGTTTGAACTCTGGGGTGCGCGCAGAGATTACGCTTCCTACCTACCTGTACCCCTCTGCCACACAAGATCTAAGCTACCAGAAGAACAACACAAGAGACACAGAGTTTATACTGGTTCGGGCCACCGATGTGGTGTAATACCCTACTCTAGTGTGGTGGTGTGGTGGATTGCCTCTTGGGCTGATGGTGAACAATACAAGGAAGAACAGCCTCGCGAGGGTCTGTTCTTGGCTGGGGCGATGAACTGCTAGAAGGGTTCAGTCGCCCTTCTCTCTCTCTCTCTCTCTCTCTTTCTCTCTTTGTCTAATTGCCAATCGATCCGTTTCTCGATCCCTAACTAGATGCCTCTACTCCGGGAGTGGCTAGTCCTATTTATAGGCAAAGGCCCTGGGCCTCTTCCCAAATATTGAGCGGGAAGGGTGCCAACAATTGGCCATTTTGAAGGGGAACATCTGGTACACTTATCCTGACTAAAGTTGGTCCTCGCCTGCCAAAGGCTCTGGTGGTGACGCTGGCTTGGTCTCCACAGTGACTTCCTCCTTGTCGCGGAGCTGGTCTTGGTCTTGTTGCACCGAAATGGGTGCCTTTGCTTGATCCTCCCGCCTGCACTTGCTCCCTTTGCACCAAAGAGGAAAGGGAGGACACTGCGCGGGCTGGCACCCGCCTGGCGCCCTTGGTCGTCATGGCTTGCGTCATGGGCACCTCGTGAGGTACCCCGCCTTGATCTCTCCGCCTCCTCGCGAGCCAGCCTGATGAGGCCATGCCTGAGGAAGCTCCGTGTCGTCCGCCCCGCGAGGCTTGGCCCCTCGCGAGGGTCTTGAGTCTACGTTGAAGAAGATGGGCCGTGCTGGGCCCCCTTTGAGCCACGCCACAGGCCGTAGGCAGGCAAGTCTGGGGACCCCCATTCCCAGAACGCCGACAGTAAGGCGGTGATAGCCACGTCAGAGGACCCATGTCCATGTTGGGGGACATCGTGCTTACAGGTAGGGTTGGAGCAGCGTCGTGGGAATCGCGTGTGGGTGTGGCAGTGGTAGAAACAAGAAACGCACAAGATAAACTACTCATACAAATGCATCTTGATGTTCCGTGGAATGCACGAGGATGTTTCCTTGGGGGTCTCTCCAGCGCGGCGTGGCCGTAGTTGCAAGTTGACGCCCCTTGATATGCCGACATTGAGGGGCTCTCGGATTTCCTTAGATGAGCAAGTAAGATGAGTTTGATCACGTAGTAAATGCATTCTAAAGACTACTTCCGTGTCCATTTCCTAATTCTCCCCCTGCCAAATGTTTCACAGGTTAGGCTCGGTGCGAGTGGAGATTGGCGTGCATATGTACGGGAGGGTACCAACATCAATTTGCACAACATTTACAACGGTGACACCGTTCCCGTAGAACCTTTGTCCAACATTGGGATCAGCCATGCAACGGGCCACCGCATGAATTGGTACGATGGAACCACGGTGAGATTGAATAAGATAGCACGAACCTTGCACATGGCGGTCAAAGGTGGACAATGTTGTATGCAACCAATTTGTTGCCGTACGAGTACGAAGACGTTGTGCTCCTTTCTAACCGCATCTTCACAGCGACAAACCAGGGGACTTGTTTCGTATGGGACACATCTTACGATATACTCCCTCTCTCCCAGTTTATTTGTTTTGAATCTTTTCGTTTTATAAGTTCAAATTCAAATTTAGAGCTCCCCATCACATGTTGAGATTACAATGTCCATTAAATCGTTGCGTGCATGTATAGTAAAGAAACAAATCTCGAGTTTGGCACGAGTTCGTGCAGCGGTAGCACCAGCCTGGCGCAGGAGTTACATTTCCCTCTCAGGGCCCTCGGGACTGAGCTTCAGCGCCTTACTACACCTGCCTTTGAGTCAATAACATGTGGACCCGATAAGTGTGTGGTCCACATGTAATGCTCCCGAAGGCAGAGGGGCAGTGGGGCCGAGAGGGGTGAGCCACAGGTCTGCTACCTCTTGAGCACTACATTGGTTTTCCCTTGAAGAGGAAAGGGTGATGCAGCAAAGTAGCGTAAGTATTTCCCTCAGTTTTGAGAACCAAGGTATCAATCAAGTAGGAGACAACGCGCAAGCCACCGAATACCTGCACAAACAAACACCAGCTTGCACCCAACGCAATAAAGGGGTTCTCAATCGCTTCACGGTTATTTGCAATGTGAGATCTCATAGAGATGGATAAACGACATAGTAATACTTTTGGTATTTTTGGTTTATGGAACGGAAAGTAAATGATTGCAAAGAAAGTAAATTGGAAACTATAATTGTAGATAGGAAACTTATATGATGGAAAATAGACTCGGGGGTCATAGGTTTCACTAGAGGCTTCTCTCAAGATAGAAATTATTACCGTGGGTGAACAAATTACTGCCGAGCAATTGATAGAAAAGCGCAAAGTTATGACGATATCTAAGGCAATGATCATGAACATAGGCATCACGTCCATGTCAAGTAGACCGACTCCTGCCTGCATCTACTACTATTACTCCACACATCGACCGCTATCCAACATGCATCTAGAGTATTAAGTTCATAAAGAACGGAGTAACGCCTTAAGCAAAGAGGACATGATGTAGAGGAATTAACTCAAGCATTATGATAAAAAAACATCCTTTTATCCTCGATGGCAACAATACAATACGTGTCGGTTCCCCTTCTGTCACTAGGACCGAGCACTGCAAGAGTGAACCCAAAGCTAACCACTTCTCCCATTGCAAGAAAAACCAATCTAGTTGGTCAAACCAAATCGATAGTTCTAAGAGACTTGCAAAGATATCAAATCATGCATATAAGAATTCAGAGAAGATTCAAATAATATTCATAGATAAGCTGATCATAAATCCACAATTCATCGGATATCGGCAAACACACCGCAAAAGAGTATTACATCGAATAGATCTCCGAGAACATCGAGGAGAACTTTGTATTGAGAATCAAAGAGAGAGAAGAAGCCATCTAGCTACTAGCTATGGACCCATATGTCTATGGTAAACTACTCATGCTTCATTGGAGAGGCAATGGTGTTGATCTAGAAGCCCTCCGTGATCGAATCCACCTCCGGCAGGATGCCGGAAAAGGCCCCAAGATGGGATTTCACAGGTACAGAAGGTTGCGGCGGTGGAAAACTGGTTTCGTGGCTCGCATGGAAGCTTTTTGGGTATTTGAGAATATATATAGGAGGAAGATCTAGGTCAGGGGGTCACCGAGGGGCCCACAAGGCCGGGGGGGCGCCCTACTCCCTAGGCGCGCCCTCCACCCTTGTGTCCGCCTCGTGACTCTTCTGACTTGCACTCCAAGTCTCCTGGGTGTCTTTTGGTCCAAGAAAAATCATCGTGAAAGTTATATTCCGTTTGGACTCCGTTTGGTATTCCTTTTCTGCGAAACTATAAAACAAGGGAAAAACAGGAACTGGCAATGGGCTCTAGGTTAATAGGTTAGTCCCAAAAATCATATAAAATAGCATATTAATGCATCTGAAACATCCAAAACAGATAATATAATAGCATGGAACAATAAAAAATTATAGATACGTTGGAGAAGTATCAGCCACCAACTCGCTATCCATAGTTCGAAAAATCAAGAGTGTGTCATCTACATAGTTTATAATGGGGAATTCATGGTCATGAGAATGTATCGCAAATGAATGATGCATCTTGCAAGCGGACCATTAACCACAAACTGCATCAAATAAGTAACACACATAAAAAGAAGTGGGGACAATGGATCACCTTGCCTTACACTTCTACTAAGATTTTTTCCCAAACACTCCATTTAATAGAACAGAGGAAGAACCTGAAGATAGAAGCTCTTTAATTCGAGAAATCCACTTTTCATAAAATCCCTTGAATTTTACAATCTGAATGATGGCCTCATGTTCAATGGAATCAAAATCATTTTCAAAATCCAATTTGAGTATATATGAGGGTTGACCTTTTGGGCTGGTGACACCGATGCAACTACTACAATGTCCATGCAAGATTGGCCACACCGCAAAAGGTTCCCCTTCTGTCACTAGGATCGAGCACCCCAAGATTGAACCCAAAGCTAAGCACTTCTCCCATTGCAAGAAAAACCAATCTAGTTAGCCGAACCAAATTGATAGTTCTAAGAGACTTGCAAAGATATCAAATCATGCATACAAGAATTCAGAGAAGATTCAAATAATATTCATAGATAAGCTGATCATAAATCCACAATTCATCGGATCTCGGAAAACACACCGCAAAAGAGTATTACATTGAATAGGTCTCCGAGAACATCGAGGAGAACTTTGTATTGAGAATCAAAGAGAGAGAAGAAGCCATCTAGCTACTAGCTATGGACCCATATGTCTATGGTAAACTACTCATGCTTCATTGGAGAGGCAATGGTGTTGATCTAGAAGCCCTCCGTGATCGAATCCACCTCCGGCAGGATGCCGGAAAAGGCCCCAAGATGGGATTTCACAGGTACAGAAGGTTGCGGCGGTGGAAAACTGGTTTCGTGGCTCCCATGGAAGCTTTTTGGGTATTTGAGAATATATATAGGAGGAAGATCTAGGTCAGGGTGTCACCGAGGGGCCCACAAGGCCGGGGAGCACGCCCTACTCCCTGGGGGCGCCCTCCACCCTTGTGTCCGCCTCGTGACACTTCTGACTTGCACTCCAAGTCTCCCGAGTGTCTTTTGGTCCAAGAAAAATCATCGTGAAAGTTTTATTCCGTTTGGACTCCGTTTTGTATTCCTTTTGTGCGAAACTATAAAACAAGGGAAAAACAGGAACTGGCACTGGGCTCTAGGTTAACAGGTTAGTCCCAAAAATCATATAAAATAGCATATTAATGCATCTGAAACATCCAAAACAGATAATATAATAGCATGGAACAATAAAAAATTATAGATACGTTGGAGAAGTATCAGCCACCAACTCGGTATCCATAGTAGGAAAAATCAAGAGTGTGTCTTCTACATACTGTATAATGGGGAATTCATGATCATGAGAATGTATGGCAAATGAATGACGCATCTTGCAAGCGGACCATTAACCACAAACTGCATCAAATAAGTAACACACATAAAAAGAAGTGGGGACAATGGATCACCTTGCCTTACACTTTTACTAAGATTTTTTTTCCCAAACACTCCATTTAACAGAAGAGAGGAAGAACCTGAAGATAGAAGCTCTTTAATCCGAGAAATCCACTTTTCATAAAATCCCTTGAATTTTACAATCTGAATGATGGCCTCGTGTTCAATGGAATCAAAATCATTTTCAAATCCAATTTGAGTATATATGAGGATTGACCTTTTGGGCTGGTGACACCGATGCAACTACTACAATGTCCATGCAATACGGTCTTGGATGGCCCTTGAGTTAATAGAACCATACTGGTTCTTATGTATTCATCGTAAGATTTCCCCCTGGAATCTACTGGCAGAAATTTTAAACGGACCCCAATTAAGGAGGTTGGGATAAAATCCCCAATACATTTGGGAGAGGCATTTTTAGGTACTAGGGTGATAAAACATCCATTGATATTTTCCACTCTCGCCTGGACTACATGAAAACCCTGAGCCATACAATAAGAATCATCACAAAGAACTGCCCGACACTTCTTAAGAAATAAAACATTTAAACCATTTGGGCTGGGAACTTTACCAGTGGGCATGCATTTGACAATCATATCCAACTCGTTTTCTCAAAAGGCCTGGGGAGGTAACCGATCCCACTAACATGCACCAACAAGGATGCCAAATCAAACCCCATGGAAATTCCACTCACAAGGGCCACTCTATTTTTAAAACAGGCCCACACAATTCTTTCCGTCGATGCATGCTTTGAGGTGGAGGAGCCATCTTCCAACCGCAGTCTAGCGATAGAATTCCTTCTAGGTCTCTCAGCGGCCATTGCCTGAAAGAACCTCATGTTATCCCCACCCACTTTGATCCACCTAATAGTACATCTCTTCTTCCAATTGATAAACTAGATGGTCTATGGACCTAGTTGTAATTGATACTACGGAGGATCTTTGTACTACTCTTACTCATTATCAATAGATCAGTGTATATTTTCACAAAAATGCATACGTATCGAGGCGAATGAAATCGGTTGATTACTAAATTGGATTAGGTTTTTGGTCTAAAAGAATACTAGTTAATTAGCTTCCTAAGATATTGAAATCTTGAGCACAGCGACGACACTTCAACAGATTCTATCAATGATCCCCATACTTCGTTAGGAGAGATGCCCTAGCGCATATAGGTTGAGCTAGATTAGATTAGATTAGATTAGACATCAAAATTCTATACAGTCCTATACATGGATAGTTGTAGAGTCTAATCACCCATCTAGTTTTAGTTATTTTTGGTTGATCAATTGTTAGTTAGGTGTGCAAAGGTAGAGCCTAATTGCCCCAAATTTCAATTATTTTTGGCTAATTAATTATGAGACAAAATAAGTCTTTTTAGGTTGTACCCAAACAAACTTCCTAAGAATGTGTGGTCAAAAGTTAACTCTTAAAGATTTGCAAGTGAAAGTAGACACATATATACACAAATATATGCGCACAAATAGCTGGGATAGGGCCTAAAACATTTGTTTGAGGCTGCCTTTGATCACCAGGTAAACCAATAATATATAGTGTACATGTTATAAAAAAAGCAATCTCAAATCCAAAGTTGGAGACCTAATCGATCCAACCACGGGACAATGGAATGACAAATTGGTTAACCAAACCTTTTTCTAAATTTATGGATGTCGTATCCTTGTAAACCACTACCTACATATGATATGGATGATTTTGTTGCATGGAGTTTAACTAAGAATGGCATGTTCTACGTACTCTTCACATACTTTGCCAAATGAGAGGATCAACACACGAGAAAGCTTAAAAGTACAAATGGTATGGGATGACATAGTGTGGATGGAATTTGGGATATAATATGAAGCCTAAAGTTTCGAAGTAAGGTGATTTTTTATGTGGCACACTTTGCATGGAACTCTTGCATGTCGTGTGAATCTTACCAATAGGCATATCTGTCGGATGTCGGGTTCCGGCGGACCCTTAAGGTTCGAACTCTGGGGTGCGCGCGGAGATGATGCCCTCTACCTCTCCGTCTCGCAAGGATCTAAACTACCGAAAGAACAACACAAGAGACACAGGGTTTATACTAGTTCGGGCCACCATTGTGGTGTAATACCCTACTCTAGTTTATGGTGGATGGATTGCCTCTTGGGCTGGTGATGATGAACAGTACAGGGGAGAACAGCCTCGCGAGGGCGTGTTCTTGCGGGGACGCTGAACTGCTAGGGGGGTTCAGCCGCCCTTCTCTCTCTTTCTCTACTTGCTCTACGATTGCTCTGGATACTTCCTTGATTTCTGGATACTCTCCTCCTCCTCTACCCTGGGGGTGGCTAGTCCTATTTATTGGCAAAGGCCCTGGGCCTCTTCCCAAATATTGAGCGGGAAGGGCGCCAACAGTTGGCCAATTTGAAGGGGAACATCTGGTACACTTATCCTGACCAAAGTTGGTCCTCGCCTGCCAAAGGCTCAGTGGTGACGCCGTCCTGGGCTCCACGATGACCTCCTTCCCACCGTTGGACTGGTCTTGGTCTTGTTGCACCGAAACGGATGCATTTGCTTGATCCTCTCGCCTGCGCTTGCCCCCTTTGCACCAAAGAGGAAAGGGAGGACGTTGCGCGGTCTGGCGCCCGCCTGGCACCCTCGGTCGTCATGGCTTGCTTCATGGGCACCTCGCGAGGTACCCTGCCTTGATCTCTCCGCCTCCTCGTGAGCCATCCTGAGGAGGCCGCGCCTGAGGAAGCACCGTGTCGTCCGCCCCGCGAGGCTTGGCCCCTCGCGAGGGTCTTGAGTCTTGTGTTGATGAAGATGGGCCGTGCTGGGCCCCCATTTGAGCCACGCCGCAGGCCGCAGGCAGGCAAGTCTGGGGACCCCGTTCCCAGAACACCGACAGTAGCCCCCGGGCCCAAGGCGCGCCCGAACATGGCCGTGCCGAGAGGTGAAAGGGCAAATGGCGAAGCGCCGCGGGCCCTAACAGCCTGCGGCCTTGGGCGCCGTGTGGCGGTTGACTGGACGTGGGCGCCTCCGCAACCGCGCAGGTTAAAGGCGCAGTGTCTGCCCAGGCCTTGCTCTTCTCTTTCTCCTGTCGCTGCTCAGATCCCCTTTCTTGCGTCTCTCCTCCCTTCCTCCAAGTTTCCAGATCCGCTCCATCTGCTTGACCTGGGTAGCCATGGCGCCTCGCCAGTCCTCGGCTGAAGCTTGGTTCTCGCCTGCTTTGGACTCGCCCAGCGTGTCGGAGGCGAGCCTTGCCCGGCTGCACCGGATGGCGGCGGCGCAAGGCATCAACGGGGCGCAGGTGTTCAAGGTCGGCTCCGCCACCCCTGAGGGCCGAGGGAGCACCTTCTACCCTCTGTTCGTAAGCTCCATTACTGCGGGCTTAGTGCCTCCCTTCTTTGAGTTCTTCCTCTCTGTCCTCCGCCATTACAACTTGCAAGCTCTGCATCTCCACCCCAACTCCATCCTTCTTCTGGCGATCTTCGCCTACTACTGCGAGGCTCATGTGGGGGTGCAGCCCTCAGTGGCCTTTCTGCGTCACTACTTCTCTCTCCGGGTTACTCGCGGTTCTCCTTCCGCGTGCGCGAGCTTCATCGCGTATGGCAGCGCTATTGCCATCTCAAATCCCGGGAAAAGGATTGAGGGCTTTAGGAGCAAGTGGGACTTGGTGGATGCTGGGCGCATCCACCCTCGGCTGATCCTGCCCGCGGAGCAGCCCGTGAGCTCCAGCGACTGGTGCCGAGCGGAGCTCACGGACCCCCGCGCGAAGCCAGTGCTGGAGAAGATGGACGCGGACCTGAAGCCGGCCGGCACGGTGGCGGTGAGGCTGACCGGCGCGTCGCTGCTGAGGGAGTCCCTGGAGCACCAGCTGGCCCCGCTTCGGCGGTACTCGCCTCCGATGTGGAGGCCTCACCCGAGCCCCACGGCCTTGGGCGAAGAGGATGTGACCGCGGTGCTCCAATCCCTGGTCGGGGGCGAGGTGGCACGGCTGGAGGGCGCGCCTGCGCCCTTGTTCCTTCGCGACGACTGGAAGCAGGTGGTGGAGTCGATGCTCGTCTTCAACGGGGACGGGCCCGTGCCTGTGGTGGCTCCTGAGGGACTGGTGGACGTGTCCTCCGGCAACCCCAGCGGAGAAGAGGGCGAAGAGGAGAGGGAGGAGGGCCCTGACTCCGAGGCGACTGACGGAGAGTCAAGGGCTCCCCTCCCCCGGCGCAAGTACCGTACTCTCCGCCTTTCGTCAAGCGATGATGATGATGTCGACGACATGCTGGGTAGCGGGAGCTCGCCCCCGATCCCGAAGAAGGGCAGGACCGGACTGATCCCCCGCGGGTCCGCTCCGGCTCCGGGGCGATCCACAGACTCGCCCTCTGCGCGTGAGGCCGATCCCTCCACCCGGCTTTCTGGCTTCAAGTATGGCCGGAGGCTGCTCGAGTTCTCCAGCGACGACCTGTAAGTGCTTGATCCCTCATCTTTTATTCCTTGTTCTACCGCTGAGGCTTGATGTTCGCTCCTCTTGGATAGGCTGGCGCCCACGGCGAAGAAACCGAAGGGGGCTCCCGAGGCCCCACCCGCGGAAACGCCTCCGCCTGCAGATGGGGGCGATCGTGAAGCACGGGCTTCTCCTGCCCGCTCATCCTTGCAAGGCTTGGCTGAGCTGGCTGGGGAGAGCCCAGCCCCCATGGCCCAAGTGACTCCCGAGGTGCTCCTGCCTGCTGCCGCCACCACGGCCGTCGAGGCGCAGCAGATTCCGCCTCAAGACATTGTGGTCTCGCCGCCGCTACCTTCTCCTCCCTTTCTACCGACTGCTGCTTCCCCGACTCCTCCCATTGTCTTGGAGCGCGCCGATGATTCTCCGCCTTCTTCTTCCATCCTGGAGCGCGCCGTGGCTGAACTGGACCGGCTGCGGCAGGATCTTCTCGGCGCCAACCCTCGCCTGGTGGTCGGGCGCCTGGAACTGGCTTCGGGGTGGATTCGCTCTGATGCCTCAATCCGGGCAGCGTTGGTTCAGGCCTCAACGGCCTGTGACGGAGAGAGGGAGGCCACTCTCGAGGCGAAGGCTGCCCAAGACGCGGCCCTGGGAGAGGTGGTCGGGGTCCGTGGTCGCTGCAAGGAGTTGGAGGACGAGCTGCAAGGCTTGCGAGGCCAACTTGCGGAGGAGGTCCGCCTTCGCCAAGAGCAGGAAAAGGGGGTGAAGGCACGCAAGGTGGCGCTCGAGGACCGGGAGGCCAAGCTCAAGAAGCGCCGCGGCCACCTAGGCGCGTTGAAGAAGGAGCTCGAGGTGACGATGGCCGAGCTGGACGCCAAGGCCCGGGTCCTCGCTGAGGATCACGTGGCCTTCGCGGGCATGGAGAAAGATGCCCGTGCTTCGCTGAAGACGCTTTACGAGAGCGGCCTGGATAGCCCGCTAGCCGGTGACGGGGACGGCCCCGCCAAGCTGCTTCCCTTCCTGGTGAAGGCCCTTGGAGATTTTGCCCTTGGCCTCGGCCCCACGGTCGAGGCCGAGGTGCGCGTCCTGTCTTCCGCTGCGCTGACGCGTGTCTTCGCCCACATCTATCTTCGCGATCCCAGCGCCGACCTCGACAGCCTGCTAGAGCCGGTGAGCCGCGAGGGTGCTGCCGCCGCTGTCAAAGCCGTGAAGGGGCGCGCGGAGGCGCTGTTGGGGAAGTTCCGGGCCTTCAGCACCAGGCCAAAGCAAGGCGCTGCCGGCCCTGCTGCTTCACGAGGCGGAGCCACTCCACGCAGCTCCACCACCGACAAGTGACTCCGTTTCGGTCCTTGTTCTTCTTTCGATTCCTGCACATGCACCACGCCTCGGGGAGGCATCTAAACTTGCGTTTGGTACTAAGACGACAGTATGGACTGTAATATTTTGCTTTTAAATTCCTTGAGTTGTATGCTTTTCTTCCCTACTTGCTTGTGTTCTACGTCGGCAGAGCCCGGCCCCGCGCGTGCCTCACCCAGCATTAGCCCCGACCGGAAACCAGGACGGGACCAAAGGAGTGAGGGGCTACGTGACAAGTTAGGCTCCTGAGTCGCGATGCTCAGGAGTCCCCCTTGGCGCACGAACAACAAGTAGGGAGGTGTGATGTAGGTGTATCTTCCGTTCTACGTCTGTAGGGCCCGACTCCGCGCGTACCTCACCCAGCACAGCCTTTCGGAACTAAGGAGTGAGGGGCTACGGAGCCAGTTAGGCCCCTGAGTCGCGATGCTCAGGGGTCCCCCTTGACGCGCGAACAGCGGGCGGTGAGGTGAGAGGTGAGTGGGACCACCGTTCTACGTCTGCAGAGCCCGGCCCCGCGCGTACCTCACCCAGCATAGCCTTTCGGAACTAAGGAGTGAGGGGCTACGGGACCAGTTAGACCCCCGAGTCGCGATGCTCAGGGGTCCCCCTTGACGCTCAAACGGCCTTCGTACCTTGGCTCTGCTAGGGGAGAGGCGCGCGACGAACCAGGCCCAAGGGGCCTGGCTGGGCGGCGTACGTCTGGGCGTGACCCAGTCGTAGCCCCCGTGCCTAGCCCCCTCGCGCGGCGCTCCCGAGGGGAGGCGTTGCATGAGGCCAGCCACTGAGCTCTGGCCTCCCTAAGGTTAATGCGGCCCGGAAGCCACCCTCAGTTGTTTATCACCAGCGCGGAGCATAGCGCTTCCGTATGTGTACGGGCATAGCCGCTCCTCGGCAGTGTCGTCAGCCAGCGCGGAGCATGGTGCTTCCACTGGTACGTGGGAGGGGGCTCCCCTCCGGGAGGAGCCCCCGGGGCGTGTACAGCCCCGCCCTGACACATGGCCGGCATGGTAGGGCTAGGTGAGGTGTATCTGGGCACCCGTGAGCCAGCGCGGGACTCACGAGGCCCTACCTCTAGGCGGGTTGCACCTGGCACTGGGCTGTATCTTGAGATGTGTCCCTGCAAAATTCGGTTAGATGCCGGCACTCTACGTCCTCGGGTCCCGGCCCTCGAGCTTGTCTCAGCCGTCGCTGGTATGCCAGGTCGCGATGCTGTGGACAAGGCCAAAGGGTGAGGGCTGGAGAGCCGGTAAGAGCCCTGAGTCGCGATGCTCAGGCACCCCCCCTTTAACGTGCAAGTAGTCGACATGGAGAAGAAGAGGTGTAGTGGACAGGCACCAAGTAATCAGGCATGATAGACGAAAACATAGCTGGAAATAAACGCAAGGGTGATACACGCCAGTGGGCCTGGCCCGAGCGGCCCGGGGATGATGTAGCCCGAGGGGCGCCCCCAACAAAGCAAGCTAATGATTGAAAACTAAAAAGGGATACATGCCACAGGGATGGACCCACGCGGCCTGGGAATGAAGCAGCCCTGGGAGGGCGTTCCCAGCTGGAAACGAAGCTTGAAAGATGTCACCTGGAGTTGTTGTGGACGGAGTGGTGTTGGTGCAACAGACCCGGTGGGCTGCGGGAGCCGATCCTCACGAGCCCCCAGGCCCAGGGGCCTAAGGAGGCTCCGGAGGCGCTGGCGGCTCCTCGCGAATCATCTCCATCTCCGCTAGGACTGCGGAACGCCTGTCTTCCTGAGTCTCCATGATGCCCCTCATGAGGCACTGGTACGCAGCAGCCACGCTCGGCAAGCTGTAAGGCATGCGAACATAGCCGTGGGGTGGACCCCCACAACGCCCCACTTGTGAGGGCCAGAGGCGTCCTGTCGTGGCGATCTGATTGAGCCCTGGTACGTCGATGCAGACACGCAGCCCACCATCCTCGCCTGGATGGGGAGCCACAGCCGGTGGGCGACGGCAACCTCTCATGATCCTTGACTCCTGTAGTTCTTGAGTGACCTTGTACGATGGGCGGATGTGGGCGACGTCAAAGTCG
Source organism: Aegilops umbellulata (assembly GCA_032464435.1). Taxonomy (NCBI): domain Eukaryota; kingdom Viridiplantae; phylum Streptophyta; class Magnoliopsida; order Poales; family Poaceae; genus Aegilops; species Aegilops umbellulata. Next base: position 362,049,095 of record CP136054.1, on the reverse strand, counting down.
TTGAGCTTGGTGCGGTAGTTGCTGCGGACCCCGAAGGTGACAGGGAGGCAGACCTGCCCGATCGGGATCGTGGAACCGTCGGTGACTCCGGAGAAAGGCTTGGTTGGCTGAAGCTGGTCATAGGGCACTTGGAGGTTGTTGAATGTTTCCACGGACAGGACGTTGAGCCCTGCCCCACCATCGATGAGGGTCCTGGTGACCAGTACGTTGCTAATGACCGGGGAGCAAAGCATCAGGAGGAGCCCGGCTGTGGCCGCGCACTTGAGCTGATCTGCTGAGCTGAATGTGATGGCGCACGCCGACCACTTGAGGGGGCGCGTTGCTTCGAGCTTGGGGAGGACTGCATTTACTTCGCGGGCAAACTGCTTGAAGATGCGCTGAGAAGCTGGGGCTTGAGCTCCGCCCAGGATGCAGGCGATTGCGCGCGGCTCTTGGAAGCCCCCAACCCCCTTGTCTTGATGGCGGTCTTCGTTCCTTCTTGGCTGAGGCGGCAGCGGAGGGAGGCCTGCGTTGCCATGAGGGCGATCCTCACGAGGCTGATCCCTCCAGTCCCCATCGCGAGGCAGGTCCCGCCAGCGATCCTCGCGAGGTTGGTCGCGCCACCCTTGGCGCGGGCCGCGATCTTCCCAGCGTCCTGGGATTCTTCCTCCTCCTCGGTCGTAGCCCCGGTCAGCGCGGTCAGGGCGACGGCCGATCCTTCCTTCTCGCACAGCGTGGAGTTCTTGACATTCGTTGGTGTTGTGGGTGCGGAGGTCGTGGTACACACAGTACCGGCTGCCCCTGGAGGATTCGGGTAGATCCTTAACCCGCTTGGTGTCTGGTTCTGCTGCGAGTACGGCAGCCCCCTTGTGCTTCACGTCCTTGGCCTTGGGCTTCTTCTCTTCTGGGTCTGCGGCGGGCAGCTCGAGGAGGGAGAGACGTCCCTCCTCAGCCCTGGCGCACTTGGTCGCCAAGTTGAACAGCTCCAGGGAGGTGCAGAGGTCCTCATGCATCGCCAGCTCCTCCTTCATCTTGACGTCGCGCACGCCATCGGAGAAGGCCGAGATGATGGCTTCCTCAGACACCTTGGGGATCTTGAGGCGCGCACTGTTGAAGCGCTGGATGTACTTTTGCAGGGTCTCCCCAGGTTGCTGCTTGATGCGGCGCATGTCTCTCACGGCGGGCGGCCCGTCGCGAGTACCTTGGAAGTTGGCGATGAAGCGGGTGCGCATCTGGTCCCTGGAGGAGATCGTGCCTGGAGCCAGATTCAGGAGCCAGGTGCGAGCTCCTTCCTTCAGCGCCATGGGGAACCAGTTCGCCATGACCTTTTCATCCCCACTGGCAGCTTCGATGCCCAGCTCGTAGAGCTGGAGGAACTCTGCGGGATCAGCTGTGCCGTCGTAGCGAGGAGGCAGGTCTGGCTTGAACTTGCCGGGCCACGCGACGCTGCGCAGCTCGGTGGTGTAGGCGCGGCAGCCTGCGGTGGCCACGGGAGGCTTCGGTTGAGGGAGAGCTTGGCCTTGCGGGTCCCCTTGCACTGAAGCTGGGAGCAGCGCGGGGTCTTGACGTGCCGGAGCTGGAGCAGGGTCGTGGCGAGCCGGAGCAGGGAGCGCTCGGGCAGCCTCTTGCAGTCGTGGGACTTCTTGGCAGCTCCGCTCATGCTGGGCTAGCGCCTGACGGAGCGGGTTCCGCCCAGGGGCCATGCGTCTTGGAGCCATGACGTCTTCTTGGAGTGGAGGTGGTTGGCGCGCCCCTGGAGCTTCATGTCCTGCGCGGGGCGGGGTGCGGCGCAGCGGAGCGGATGGTGCTGGAGAGCCCCCTGCGGCGCGGACGAGCTCGGCGACGCGGTCGAGCCACTCTTCATAGACGTCGTCGACGGGACGGTAGTGCAAGAGCTCATTCGCCGCGATGAGTACAGCTCGAGCCTCCAAGGGCGCGCGGAGCGCGTGGGACGAAGAGCCAGCTGGCGTGAGCGACGGAGTAGCGATGCGGCCCTCTCGCCGCACGGACGGGTGCTGAGACGATGCTTGCTGCTCGTTCCCCACCGGGCCGGTGGCGGTGTTGACGGCGGGCGACGGGGAACGACGAGGACGCCCACCGACGGGAGCTGTCTGGGCGACGCGGGAAGCGATGGCAGCCCGGCGCTCGGCGCGGGCCCGACGAGCGTCAGACATGAATGCGACGGTCGGAGGAGAGCGGAGCGATGGAAGACAGATTCCGGCGCACCCCTACCTGGCATGCCAAATGTCGGATGTCGGGTTCCGGCGGACCCTTAAGGTTCGAACTCTCGGGTGCGCTCGAAGATGATGCCCTCTACCTCTCCGTCTCGCAAGGATCTAAACTACCAAAAGAACAACACAAGAGACACAGGGTTTATACTAGTTCGGGCCACCATTGTGGTGTAATACCCTACTCTAGTTTATGGTGGATGGATTGCCTCTTGGGCTGGTGATGATGAACAGTACAGGGGAGAACAGCCTCGCGAGGGCGTGTTCTTGCGGGGACGCTGAACTGCTAGGGGGGTTCAGCCGCCCTTCTCTCTCTTTCTCTACTTGCTCTACGATTGCTCTGGATACTTCCCTGATTTCTGGATACTCTCCTCCTCCTCTACCCTGGGGGTGGCTAGTCCTATTTATAGGCAAAGGCCCTGGGCCTCTTCCCAAATATTGAGCGGGAAGGGCGCCAACAGTTGGCCAATTTGAAGGGGAACATATGGTACGCTTATCCTGACCAAAGTTGGTCCTCGCCTGCCAAAGGCTTAGTGGTGACGCCGTCCTGGGCTCCATGATGACCTCCTTCCCACCGTTGGACTGGTCTTGGTCTTGTTGCACCGAAACATATGCCTTTGCTTGATCCTCTCGCCTGCGCTTGCCCCCTTTGCACCAAAGAGGAAAGGGAGGACGATGCGCGGTCTGGCGCCCGCCTGGCACCCTCGGTCGTCATGGCTTGCGTCATGGGCACCTCGCGAGGTACCCTGCCTTGATCTCTCCGCCTCCTCGTGAGCCATCCTGAGGAGGCCGCGCCTGAGGAAGCACCGTGTCGTCCGCCCCGCGAGGTTTGGCCCCTCGCGAGGGTCTTGAGTCTTGTGTTGATGAAGATGGGTCGTGCTGGGCCCCCATTTGAGCCACGCCGCAGGCCGCAGGCAGGCAAGTCTGGGGACCCCCGTTCCCAGAACGCCGACAATATCAAAGTGTCACCACAGTGCCCGTGTTGTGAGAGGGGACCTATGACATCCACCATCTTCTGCTTAATAGCAGCGACACCCGTGGTATATAAGGATCTCCAAGTTTCTTAGGTATTCCACCCTTGAAAGTATAATTAGCAAGCATGGTGGAAATTTCAGCATCCGATATCTTACTTTTATTTGTGGCAATTTCTTTCATGTACTTAGCATAAGGATTCATTATGAGCATATCAGTTAATCGCATACGCAAAAAGATAGGTCTAATCATTTCAGCAAAGCGCTCAAAATCTTCATCATCCTTTTTCTTGGATGGTTTGGGAGGAAAAGGCATGGGTTTCTGAACCCATGGTTCTCTTTCTTTGCCGTGCTTCCTAGCAACAAAGTCTCTCTTATCATAACGTTGATTCTTTGATTGTGGGTTATCAAGATCAACGGCTGGTTCAATCTCTACATCATTGTCATTGCTAGGTTGAGCATCATCATTAACATCATCATTAGGTTCATGTTCATTACCAGATTGTGTTTCAGCATCAGAAATAGAAATATCATTGGGATTCTTAGGTGTGTCAACAACAGGTTCACTAGAAGCATGCAAAGTCCTATCATTTTTCTTTTTCTTCTTCTTAGAAGGACTAGGTGCATCTACATTATTTCTCTGAGAATCCTGCTCAATTCTTTTAGGGTGACCTTCAGGATATAAAGGTTCCTGAGTCACTTTACCCCCTCTAGTTGCAACTCTAATAGCAAAGTTGTTATTCTTACTATTCATTTCATTGAGCAAATCATTCTGAGCTTTAAGTACTTGTTCTACTTGAGTTGTAACCATAGAAGCATGTTTACTAATGAGTTTAAGTTCACCTTTAACTCTAGACATATAATCACTCAAGTGTTCAAGCATATCAGAATTGTGTTTCAATTGTCTACCAAGATAAGCATTGAAGTTTTCTTGTTTGACAATAAAATTATCAAACTCATCTAAGCATTGGCTAGCTGACTTATAACGAGGAATATCACCTTCATCAAATCTATAGAGAGAATTTACCTTTACTACCTGTGTCGGGTTATCAAGACCATGTGTTTCTTCAATAGGTGATGAATTAAAACCATGTATTTCTTCAACATGCGGTAAATTAATACCATGTATTTCTTTAACAGGAGGTAAATTCTTAACATCTTCAGCTTTTATACCCTTTTCTTTCATATATTTCTTTGCCTCTTTCATATCTTCAGGACTGAGAAATAGAACACCCCTTTTCTTCAGAGTTGGCTTAGGAGTTGGTTCAGGAAGTGTCCAATTATTTTCATTAGTAAACATATTATTCAATAGCAATTCATCTTGATCAACAGTTCTTTCCCTGAAAACACAACCAGCACAACTATCCAGGTGGTCTGTGGAAGCATTGGTTAGTCCATTATAAAAGATATCAAGTATTTCATTTTTCTTAAGAGGATGATCAGGCAAAGCATTAAGTAATTGGAGAAGCCTCCCCCAAGCTTGTGGGAGACTCTCTTCTTCAATTTGCACAAAATTATATATATCCCTTAAAGCAGCTTGTTTCTTATGAGCAGGGAAGTATTTAGCAGAGAAGTAATAAATCATATCCTAGGGACTACGCACACAACCAGGATCAAGAGAATTATACCATATCTTAGCATCACTCTTTAATGAGAACATAAATAATTTAAGTAATAGTGGGGAGTTTTTCATCATTAGTGAACAGGGTGGGTATATCATTTAATTTAGTAAGATGTGCCACAACAGTTTCAAATTCATAGCCATAGAAAGGATCAGATTCAACCAGAGTAATTATATCAGGGTCGACAAAGAAATCATAATCCTTATCAGTAACAAAGATAGGTGAAGTAGCATAAGCAGGATCATATTTCATTCTAGCATTCAGAGATTTTTGTTTCATCTTATCTAATAATTTCTTAATATCACTTCTATCATTGCAAGCAAGAAAATCTCTAGCGGTTTCTTCATCCGTAACATAGCCCTTAGGCACAACAGGCAATTCATATCTAGTGGGAGAATCTTCATCATCACTTTCATCAATATTATCAGTTTCAATAATTTCATTCTCTCTAGCCCTAGCAAGTTGTTCATCAAGAAATTCACCAAGTGGCACAGTAGTATCAAATATAGAAGTAGTTTCATCATGAGTATCATGCATAGCAGAAGTGGCATCATCAATAACATGTGACATATCAGAATTAATAGCAGAAGCAGGTTTAGGTGTCGCAAGCTTACTCAAAATAGAAGGTGAATCAAGTGCAGAGCTAGATGGCAGTTCCTTACCTCCCCTCATAGTTGAGGGATAAATTTTTGTTTTCTCGTCTTTCAAGTTCTTCATAGTGACCAACAGATATAAATCCCAAGTGACTGCTACCTCTTGAGCACTGCGTTGGTTTTCCCTTGAAGAGGAAAGGGTGATGCAGCAAAGTAGCATAAGTATTTCCCTCAGTTTTTGAGAACCAAGGTATCAATCCAGTAGGAGGCTACACGCAAGTCCCTCGCACCTACACAAACAAATAAATCCTCGCAACCAACGCGATAAGGGGTTGTCAATCCCTACACGGTCACTTACGAGAGTGAGATCTGATAGATATGATAGGATAATATTTTTGGTATTTTTATGATAAAGATGCAAAGTAAAATAAAAGCAACGGAAATAACTAAGTGTTGGAAGATTAATATGATGGAAAATAGACCCGGGAGCCATAGGTTTCACTAGTGGCTTCTCTCAAGAGCATAAGTATTTTCCGGTGAGTGAACAAATTATTCTTGAGCAATTGACAGAATTGAGCATAGTTATGAGAATATCTAGGTATGATCATGTATATAGGCATCACGTCCGAGACAAGTAGACCGGCTCCTGCCTACATCTACTACTATTACTCCACACATCGACCGCTATCCAGCATGCATCTAGAGTATTAAGTTCATAAGAACAGAGTAACGCTTTAAGCAAGATGACATGATGTAGAGGGATAAATTCATGCAATATGATAAAAAAAACCATCTTGTTATCCTCGATGGCAACAATACAATACGTGCCTTGCTGCCCCTACTGTCACTGGGAAAGGACACCGCAAGATTGAACCCAAAGCTAAGCACTTCTCCCATTGCAAGAAAGATCAATCTAGTAGGCCAAACCAAACTGATAATTTGAAGAGACTTGCAAAGATAACCAACCATACATAAAAGAATTCAGAAGATTCAAATATTGTGCATAGATAAACTTGATCATAAACCCACAATTCATTGGTCTCAACAAACACACCGCAAAAGAAGATTACATCGAATAGATCTCCACGAGAGAGGGGGAGAACATTGTATTGAGATCCAAAAAGAGAGAAGAAGCCATCTAGCTAATAACTATGGACCCGAAGGTCTGAGGTAAACTACTCACACTTCATCGGAGAGGCTATGGTGTTGATCTAGAAGCCCTCCGTGGTTGATGCCCCCTCCGGCGGAGTTCCGGAACAGGCCCCAAGATGGGATCTCATGGGTACAGAAGGTTGCGGTGGTGTAATTAGGTTTTTGGCTCTGTATCTGATCGTTTGGGGGTACGTAGGTATATATAGGAGGAAGGAGTACGTTGGTGGAGCAATATGGGGCCCACGAGGGTGGAGGTCGCTTCCAGGGACGGCAGGCGCGCCCCCTACCTCGTGGCTTCATGCTTGATTTCTTGATGTAGGGTCCAAGTCCTCTGGATCATTTTCGTTCCGAAAATTAGGTTCCCGAAGGTTTCATTGCGTTTGGACTCCGTTTGATATTCTTTTTCTGCGAAACTCTGAAATAGGCAAAAAAAACAGTAATTCTGGGCTGGGCCTCTGGTTAATAGGTTAGTCCCAAAAATAATATAAAAGTGAATAATAAAGCCCAATTATGTCCAAAACAGAAGATAATATAGCATGGAGCAATAAAAAATTATAGATACGTTGCAAACGTATCAAGCATCCGCAAGCTTAATTCCTACTCGTCCTCGAGTAGGTAAATGATAAAAACAGAATTTTTGATGTGGAATGCTACTTGGCATAATTTCAATGTAATTCTTCTTATGGTGGCATGAACGTTCAGATTTGATATGATTCAAGATAAAAGTTTAATGTTGACATAAAAACAATAATATTTCAAGCATACTAACTAAGCAATTATGTCTTATCAAAATAACATAGCCAAAGCAAGTTATCCCTACAAAATCATATAGTCTGGCTATGCTCCATTTTCCCCACACAAAATATTCATATCATGTACGACCACGGTTTTAGCCAAGCAATTGGTTCATACTTTTAACGCGCTTCAGCCTTTTCAACTCTTACGCAATACATGAGCGCAAGCCATGGATATAGCACTATGGTGGAATAAGGTATAATGGTAGGGGTTATGTGGGAAGACAAAAAAAGGGAGAAAGTCTCACATCAACGAGGCTAATCAACGGGCTATGGAGATGCCCATCAATTGATGTTAATGCGAGGGGTAGGGATTGCCATGCAACGGATGCACTAGAGCTATAAGTGTATGAAAGCTCAAAAAGAAACTAACACTACAAAAAAATACACTTCCGTGATGATACGTGTTTGTCACAGTAGGTCGCGTTTTTTGTCATGCATGTACATCCATGACGATTTTATGATAAAATCAAGATAGTCATACCTGTGTTGTCGTAGAAGTGTTCCATGACATTATCAAAATTATCATCACGGAAGTGTCCACTTCCATGACGATAAATCGCGCGTCACAGAAGTGCTTTCGTCAAGGGTGACCAACACGTGGCATCCACCGTAACGGAATGTCGTTAAGCTATCGGGTCGGGTTTTGGATCCGATAACCCGTTAACAGCCCCGGCCAATGGGGATTTTCCACGTGTAAAATCATCATTGGCTGGAGGAAACACGTGCCAGCTCACCGTTGGGACAGATGTCATCCGCTCATTGGACCGAAGGCGCCTATGATACGGTGACACGTGGCACGGCCCAACAGAGGCCCATTCCTGTGAAAAGGCCGGCCTGTTTGACTTGGTCAAAAGGTGGCGGGCCAGCCCACGGAAAGCCTGTTAACGGCATGTTCGCATATAGCCCATTTACAGCCCGCTAACCCAGGGCCCGTTACGCCCTATCCGAATTAGGCCCAGTAGCATCATCTGGGCCGTCCAATATGATTCAGCCCGTTTTAACTTCCGGCCCATATGTGGCCCATGACTTATTTCGGCCCATATGAGGACCTTTGTAACTCTTGGCCCATTAACGGCCCATGGTGAAACTGGCCCGTAATGAACAGTGTATCACTTTATACCCATTAACGGCATGTTATTCCATTGGGCCGTTTCCAGCCCAAGTTATCTTTCGGCCTTCTCAGGGCCCGTTGATTCTTGGGCTCATTTGCAGCATTCGATTACATACGGCCCGTTACTGTCATTTTCTACTTGTGGGCCAAATTCAACCCATCGTTACAGTCGGCCCGTTTGCGGACCGTTAATACGTTGGGCCGTTTTCATGTCAAAAAACCCGTTGGGTTGTTTTCATAGAGTTATCAAATACGGCCTATTAACAGCCTATTCTGGTCCATGAATAGTATGGCCCATGATTGGCGAAGTGATGATACGCCCCATAGAAGGCCCATGGATCCTATGGCTCGTATGAGGCCCATGGATAGTACGGCCCGCAGAAGGCCCATGGATCGTACGGCCCGTAGAAGGCCCATGGACCCTAAGGCCCGTATAGAAGGCTGATGGATCCTACGGCAAGAAGAAGGCCCAAGGATCATACGGCCTGCAGGAGGCCCATGGTTACAACAGTCCGTGTGTTGCCATGATTATTTTGGCCTAGTTACCAAAAATAGGCTATTGTGGCCACTAGAAAAAAACAGAAAAAGAACTGCAGTGACTACAAGCAAAGAACTAAACAAGACAGTAAGGAAATAAATAAGCAAGCAATTAACGCTAGCCTATTACCGCTATTACACATATTACATCCACTGGGCATCAAAGTTCGCCACCAGTGCAAATATAGGGAACAAAGCAGCACATTACATACACTGGCCATCAAAATTGGCCACCAGTGCAAATAAACGCGGCAGCAAAACAAGAGCATAACTGAAACAACTTCAGAAGAGCTCAAGAAACGTTATCCTGGGTATCCACCATGCTGGCAATAAGCTTAGCAAGTTGATTAGCTTTGTCCTGTTTGGCGCTAAAATCCTCCAACGCTTGCTGTTGCACCAGGAAGTATGCATCTGAATGCTCCAGGGACTTCCGCAGTCCTTCCGCTTCTTGTCGCAGCACAGCTGATCGATGTCTTTCAGCTTGTAGTTGAGACTCAAGAAACCGAACTGATTCAGACAGTGAGTTTGAATAGCTTGTGCAAGCGGTAGTGGCCAGTAACTCGAACACTAAACCAAGACAGGACTTTGGGGTTGTCTCGCTGTCTTCAAGATAGTCTTCCTTAGCTGTTTTATCAGCTTTATTGGAGACCAACAAGGATGTGTCACCATCCTGAACCTTATCTGCATTAGTTCCTTTACCATTGCTTAATAAGGCACTCTTCCCCAATATTCTGTCAGCATTCTAAAAGAAGAAACAAGCAGACACATAGCAAGTTTAGCATGTACTAGTATATGAAACTCATTTCGCTGAACCAGTTCATTAGTAAGGTGGACAGGATTAAACTACCAAGTCTTCTACTGCCAAGTACTAGTACATAATAAAAGCATCAAACAAACATATATCTATGTCCTATGGTCACTACATTGTCTTACCAAATCAAAATAGAGACACGGTTCAAATCATATCAATTCAAGACAAAGCAGCAGTGAAAGAATACAAAGCGTGGGAAACTACACGGCACAACAATATTTCAGATTGGTACCACGGGTCTACATGTACAACAACACTATTGGTTGTGTTTGATGCTAGTAATATGCATGATATGAAAGTCAACTGTATACACAATTGAAATTGAAATCAACAGAGCTATTGATAAGAGCAAACCTGTTAAAGAAACATGTGTGAACATACCTGCTGTGCCATTGGAGTTTCCATTGGGTCCTTCAATTTAAAAATAAGTTTGTATGAGTAAATACAGTGATACAAGAGCAAAGTAACCATAGTTAAAAAAGGCGCGCCTAAGCGAGCGCTTAAGCGCGCCTAGGCTCTAGGCGTTGGCAAAACGCATTGTGCATAACTACGCATAATCGGTGCATAACTGCGCATAAGCATGCGCTTTGGTCAGTAAAGCGCAAGGCAGTGGCAAAACGCACAATTAAGGCCTAGCGCTTTTTTGAACTATGATAGCAATGGAATCTTAAATTAGAACAGTTGTTCTTCAGGTTTAGGCACTTGTTCTACATGAACAAAATACAATAAGACGCAAGAATATAATACTTAAAAATAGAAAATGAGCTCATAGACCTTACCACATTCTTGGTTCGGGACCAGTACAGAATAAGGCGTTCCCAGTCATCGTCCAGTAAATGTGTCTCAGGAGAATGTAAGGGAATTTGATGAGTTTCTTTGCCGATGAAGTACATTTTCTTCAGGTAATTCTGATACTGCCACCAAGCATTCTTGAAGATAGCAGAGGTATTAGCATAGGTTACCTCATCCTGAGTTCCCAAATCGGTCCTTCTCTATAGAGAAAATGGGAAAATTTGTTGTATTATAACCATCATGGAGGTAGGATGTATGGGACGAAGCAAAGTAATTGCCATGAATAACATTACTTACACATAACTCCTGGACAAACACCTGCAACTAGCATTTTCCTTCATCTTTAGTATAAAGTTTCCAAGATGGGAAGATACGCACATACGATTTAACAACATCAAATGCGATAGATGCTAAACTACGGCTAGCTGGTTGTGCTTCCTCCACAGGAATAGGCGTACTAACTGGTGGAGTTGGGGTTCGCCGTGATAGTACTGGCCCTTTGGGCACTGGAGCTGCCTTACTAATTGCTCTTGTTTGGGAGCTCTGTGGTGGAGATGGTGTTGTGTCCATAGGAACTGGGTTACTATCGGCTGGGGTTGGGGTTAGATTAGGTGAAGCTGGTTCTCTGTCCATCGTAGTAGGGGTACAATCTGCGAGAGTTTGGGTTTTGTGTGGTAGGGCTGGTTCTTTTGCATGTACAACCGGGGTGCTATCTCCACCAAGAGGTAGCACTGTTTTATTTGAAGACCGTGTTTTTAGTCCGCTAGATACTGGCATCACCCGCTCCAATTCAAATGGCTGATAAACAGGAAACATAGTTGAATGTTCAGACATTGTATGAGAGACAGATGCAATAGATAGTGTGGAAAAAAGAGGGCATGAAATAGTTAATATGTATATTGTTTAACTAAAACGGATATCATGACATAATTTCACATATATGATGTCTATCTAAACTGGATAGCATAGCATAACATAATTCAAAGATATGATGAATAACTAAACAGGATTGCATGACATAATTCACCTACATGTTATCTAAGTAATCAGGATCACATCATTTAATTCATATATGTGATTTATATGCTAAACAGAGGGCATTCGGTATGATGTCTGAACTAAGAACATGGTGTTGAATATTGTGTATATGATGTCTAAACTATGCAATGCAAGACACTGTATGCATGATATGAGCAGTATAACCGTGCCAAGTTAGAGCATACACCTCAGTGGGGGAATAGGACTGGTCATCTGTCTCTGAATCCATCTCTGAGGAGCTATCAGGACCCAACAAGAGATCTGCTTCGACAGGTAGCACTGTCTGCTCTCAAGGCCTTGTTTTCACTCCAGATTTTTTCATCTCCCACCCAAATGGCTGATTCACAGGAAGAGTAGTTTAATGTACACACATTGTCGACAAATGGAAATGTAATGAAGAAAAGGATGGGCAAGATATCATTCAAATATATGATGCCTGGTTAAACAGGATGGCATTGCACATTTCACATATATTATGGCTGGCTAAAAGACATGAGGCTGCATAATTCCCATATATGATATAGAAACTAAATAGGTGGCATTACAGAACATGTCTAAACTAAGCAGATGACATATATGATGTCAAAAGTAGGCACTACAAGGCAACATATGCATGATATGACTAACATCATCATGCCAAGGTAGAGCAAACACCTTGGGGGTAAATAGGAGTGGTCAGCGGCGTTTGAATCCGCCTTAGATCAGATATCTTCCTGGATTACAATTTGGAGAGGGGTGGGGAGGGTTTGCCATTGAACCCACCATGGAGCGATGTCTGCATGACATTGTATTGCCGAGCAAAACTCTTCTCTTTTTCTCTACATGTTCAGCATGACTGTGTACAATATCTGACATGCATACAAAAAAAATATGGTGAGATTATGTAAGGAGAGCATGCAGAAATTTAGAGTGATGGTAACAACCAGTGGATCGACGTTTTTCCGTTGAACCAAAATAGCCCCTCCTAGCTAAAGTTGTCTCGCCCTGCTTCAAAACTACAGGGCGCGCGCTACGGCTTTGACCTAACGGCCTCCGTTTGCTGGAATCAGAATAGTTGAGAACAAAGTGGCGAATGGGTGCGTAACGCGTGGGAATCTGCCGGGTTTGTGGATTCCGAACAGCTATGACAACTGAACCTAGCAAGATAGTAATTACGACCCAAGAAGTGATGAGTACTTGGGCATGAATTTGGAAACTTCCTATTTGCCAATAGAAGTGTTGGCCTACTTCTACACCCGATATATCGTATAACCCCTTGAGTGTTTTAATGGAACAAGGTATAATATGGATCGACGTGAATGTGTAGTAATAAGTGATGCAACAAGTGTACAACCTCTTTGTCGTAGCCGTGTCGACCTCAGCATCATTGGGTTGGTCGCTGAAGCAGTTGAGGCAGAGGTGGCTGTCGGAGGTGTGGAGGAAAATCTGAGGAATCTGTAGACGGCGTCCAAGGCACTGCTCTATTGTGATGGATCGTTCTGTCGCTGGAGCAGCTCCGGTGAGCCGTAAGACGTCAAGGTTGAAGCAGCACAAGACAGACATCGTCAATCTCAAGTGGGATTCTAATAGCATCTCCAATAGATGATGTAAAATGGATGTAAAATTAACATCACGAAAAACCACCTGACTACAACAGGTGAGGTAAAAACTGTTGACTCTGAACTTGACTGTCCAAACTGAAATTTACTGTGGAATCTGAATGCTACTGTCGAAACTGAACACAATGGTAGCAGAGAGGCACTTGACATGTAGTTTAGGGAGGGCCTGCAGTTCATCTTCAACCTACACCCCCCTGAGCAGGCAGCCACCACCGGCCGAACCGCCGGCCCCAGCGCCGCCTCGCCACCCCGAAACAACTCGCCACCGCCGCCCCGGCCAGCCTTCTAGGCCCCCCGCCCCCCACCCTGCACCCTAAGATAGATAGTGGGGTACCTCACCGGCGAGCCCCCGTCCCCGCTGCGGGTGGTTATTCCTTAACTCCGGCGAGCCCCCCCCCCCCAACCCGTGAAAATTGACTGGCCCAAAAGTTGATTCAGTCGACTGAAGTGTGGCTTAATCAGAGCAGAGTAGCAGCACGAGCGAGGGGGAGAGCAGCAGCAGCAGCTCGGCGAGCGAGCGATCGAGCGAGAGCCGGAGCAGTAGCAGCGCGAGCGAGCGAGCGAGAGCCGGAGCAGCAGCAGCAGATCCGGCTGGTATGGACGCCGCCGCCGAAGGGGCCTCGCACTGGGGGAGAGCCGCCATGGAGATGTAGCCCGCGGCGCCGGCTTCAAGGTAGCCGCTCCATGGGGGCGCGGGAAGGAGCACCGTCGGCGCCGGGGCGAGTTAAGGAGAAGGTGCGATGCGATGAGTGTACAACCTCTTTGGTGGCGCCAAGTAGGCCTCGGCTTCGTCCGAGGAGTCGGTGAGGATGTTGCGGTTCCGGTGGAGCAGGTTAAGGCGTCGCTATGGGGATGGAGCAGTCGCGATAGACGAGGCGATCGTCGGAGCAGCTCCTTGGAGGTGGAGGACGGGGCGGCTGAACCGGCGGGACGGCGAGATGGACGAAGGATCCTCATCCGGGGAGGTGGACGAGGGACGTCGAGCTGTTTCGGTGGACGACGTCGTCGGGGAAGAGGCTCTGGCTAGGCAGCGGTGACGTGGCGGACGGAGGAGGGTGGGGTTTCGCGGCTGGAGCGGAGAGGTCATGGCGGCCTGGGATTTCGAATGGTGAAAAGGGGCGATGGGAGGGGGTGAAGCATGACTTAGGGACGCGCTTGTCCAAAATGTAGGGTGTGTTACAAAAGTACCCCCCACCGATTTGAACTAGCGGCCCTTTCGGCTCAGGGTTAGAAGGGGGATTTCGCGTGTCGGGATTTGGCAGCTGGAGGGAGTTTTCGCGCGCGTTGTAATTTCGGGATAACAAGGCGCGGGTTGTGAAGGCGCCAGTTTTGGGAGCACGATACCTGAATTTTTGGGATATAACAAGACGCGGGTTGAATTTTAGGGACAAGCCTAACGTGTAGTAATATTGTACTTGTACGTACCAAATCAATTCGCACTTCCCTCAACCAAAAACAAAACGAAAAAAATAAAACTATTCACACCACACAAAGAGAGAGTCTTGCCCCGTTTTACTATACAAATGCTATTCAAAGCTACTCCGTCCTTCTATCTATATAGGGCCTAATGCGTTTTTCGATGCTAACTTTGACCAAATATTAGAGCAATGATATATGACATGCAAATTACACAAAGCACACCGTTAAATTCGTCTGTGAAAGGTTCTTTCAATGATATAATTTTCACATTGTGCATGTCATGTACTATTAATCTTGTCAATAGTCAAAGGCGGTCTCAAAAATATCATTACGCCCTATATAGATGGAAGGAGGGAGTATGAATCCATGTTATGTCCGATTAAATTTTTTTGCTTGCTGTATAATGCATGTAACCTACTCATACCAACATTTTAGTGCATTCCAAATGTCTATACTACCGCTGCAATTCGAACTAACTTTGAATTCGTTTCTCTATTTCAATAAGAATCTATAATCATGATTGTTGCCAACTTCAACCATCATAGTTTCCTTGCTATCCGCCAGATATAAATCGGACGGCCTATAATGCAGGATGGCAGGCACACCATCATCAACAACTCCGTTTTTTATAAGAGTAGAGATAAAATATATTAAATGTAGTATAACATGTTCATAACCACACCATGTGTATCACCGTTATATATATTCACACATGCGTCGGTTTGAAACACTATGATAAATTCTTCAAATATCCGAATTCGCTTTTTATAATGAAGTATATATGATCTCTATTTGTCTTTTACACCCACACAACCCTCTTATCTTTGTAGCTAGCGCTAACTTTCTCTTGTGCATGCACATGCCCGCATCCCTCTCACCCTCCCTCAGCATTCTCTAGCTCCGTCGCGCAAATTCGTCTTTTCACTTTAGGTCGTTCACCCACGCTGTGTCTAGGCCCCCCCCAGCTCCTTCTTTACGGCACATATCGATCGATATGCCTCTCTAGCCAGGTGTGCCTAGCACAAACACAAGCTTCCCCTCTTCTCTTGTCACCGTCCATGCCTCACCCCCACCACTCTTTTCATCGTTCTCGTACTCACACACTCCTCCCCCCTTGAAATAGTATGCCTCTCGTACCACCTCCTACATGCATCCCTCTCTCTCTATCCTTCTCCGCGTGCCTCATTTGCTTCTAACACACACATGCGTGTATACCGATCGATCTCCCAACATATACCTAGATCGACTTTAACTACCCCCCCCCATCGATCGACGTACCTCACAAGTTATGTCTCTCCTTTCTCTAATAAAGGGCTATTGATCTTCCTATGTAGTTACGTCTTCTTACCACAGCCACATCGTCCCCCCTCATCATTCGTGCATGCCTCCTGACCCGTCTCTCACACGCACGTGCATAGACAACAAGCAGCCATCTCCTCTCTTATTGATATTGCGGGCGTGCCCTCCATTTGTCTAGCAAGCCTATCCCACCATTTGTTAGAAGCAACTCCACTACCACCCCCTCCAACACTCTAGCTCTGTCTCTCTCCCAACCTTATTCCTCTCCTGCACATATGCATGGATGCCGATCGATCTCCCTTAATACATGAGGCAGATCGATCTCCTTAATACATGAGGTAGGCCTCTCTCCTCCTCCACACATATACCAGCCATTGTACCTCTATAGTTAATTGGGCCTCCCTCTTCCCCCACCACACACCGATAGTCGAGCACTGCAGGTAGGTACCCATGCCACAGAGACAAACTGCACATGTCCCATCTCACGTTCCAGTAGGCCAGCCACTCTATATCTTTGACGTGGGCACACACAAATTCGATGGCACTCTTTATCGATCTCGCGCGCGCACACACACACACATCATCCCTCTCTTCGATTCTATGGACATCTCAAGCCGATGATACCTCCACTCTCTTCTCGTGGATCGCCCCCTCTATATATATGTTATATCCAGGACTCTATTTCACACACATTGCATATGTTACATTTTTTGATTGACCCCCCCCCAAAAAAACTCTCAAGAACCCACACACTATATCTCTCTAGGTTTGTATCTCTCTCACACAACCCCACGTAGGTGGTGTACGTATACAAGAAGATAATAGGTGCACCATGCACGTACTCACGCTTTGTGCCCAGCCACACCCGCGCGGGTACATGGTGGAGCTCATTTCTTTATGAAATGGCAGCCCACATGCTAATTTGAACGCATGTAGCGGTTGTTTACCTAGGGAGGTCGTGTACCACGCATGCACGAAACAAAGTTCGACTTGCCGCGTTGCCGCGTTATTTTTAAATAAAGTTATAGCGCTCAATGGCACGTACATAGAATATAAAACGATTTTTATGGAGAAAAAGGTAGTCCGCTCACTATATACAATGGAGCCTGCCTGCCTGGTTTGTCGTTCTTCAGAGTATCTCACACAAGGCTGCGGGGGCCTCTCTCTCTCACCGTTGGTCACTGATCCGGCCGCATCCTGTCCGCCGGGGGAAAGGGAGTGCAGTGGCCTCTCTCTCACCGTTGGTCACTGATCCGGCCACATCCCATCTGCCAGGGAAAAGGGAGGACGTTCATCGTTTCTCCGTTCGACGGCGCCGAGGCAGCACGTCCCGATCTGCGGTACACGCCATTCTCTCTGACCAAGCTCCGGTGAGGCAGGGCCTATGCCACCTGCTCACAGATTCCGCCCGCCGCCGCTCACCTAGTTACATCCCGACGACCTCCAGGTATCCCCTCCAGCCTTGGTCCACTGCCCGTCTTCCCACGTCGCTGCATGTGGATCTTCCATAGTTCTTTGCCCAAAACGTAGCTCGTCTGGCGTACTTTCCATATTGCATTCTCGTCCTCACACCGTTTTAGACAAACATAACCATGTTGTTATCTTCCCTTAGGACAAGGAATATGCTTCTTTTTTGTCGTCGCATGTGTCATCAACTGTTATTGGCCAGTAATTGTTTTCTTTCTACCTCTTTTTTGCAAACAGGGCTATCCATTTCACCTCGTTACTATTGCGACCTTTTGTTGAACTGCACAAATCACTTATTTTTTAAGAGTGTTTTGTGCAGTTGTACTAAAATGTCACATGGGCAACATCTCTACATTTCAGTGCGACTGCACAAAGGGAGATTGGTTTTGCTCTATCCTCCTCATCCAACTCCGAGCCTAATCTTCTCCAACTAGTTAGTCTTAAGAGAGACTGCAAAGGTGACCGGCTTCTATTTGTGTGTTTATTGTTTCATCACAATCCTCTATTATCGTAATCACACTTAATATCTTTGGAACAGGGACGCTCAGCTCTATTTTAGTGGAACTGCACAAAATGATCGGAATGTTGCATGCTCCAGACAGCTACTTTTTTCCCAACATGCCTTGTTGATTTAGACAGAGCTGGGGGGACGTTGCTGCCAATGAAAGCATTGAACAATTTTAATTTAACACCTTCTCACAACTCTGTCTTCAGTTGTTATGTAATTATTAGCTCTGATCTGCTAATAATTGACATGCATTAGCAAGGAAGTTAGTTTTTTATTGTTTCCGAAAGAGCATCGATGGCAAGACACGCGAAACAAAAGCTGAAAGCTCACACCATTGTACAATTTGATGTCGCTGGAAAATTATTTGTATAGTACGTCAATTATGTAAACAAATGATGGAAGCTTGATAGCATTGCCAGAAGCCTCTTCATCATCCGGGTCCATGTCCATGCACAAAATTATACTCCTTCGTTCCTAAATATTTGTCTTTTTACCAATTTCAAACGGGCATATTTTAGAGTGTAGATTCACTCATTTTGCTTCGTATGTGTACTCCCTCCGTTCCTAAATATTCTATTCATCTTTCTAGAGATTTCAACAAGTGCATACGGAGCAAAATGAGTGAATCTACACTCTAAAATATGTCTATATACATCTATATGTGCCAGTCCATTTGAAATCTCTAAAAAGACAAATATTTGAGTAGTCACTCGTTGAAATCTCTATAAAGACAAATACTCCGGAGTATATTTAAGAACCGAGGGGGTAGTGCACAACCGCATGGGAGACTCAGCCCGGTCGTTGCGCCGCATTAATAGTGAGTAATGAGCAGTAAAATCATAAGCCCCACCTTTCCCACTGTAAGCTGCTCTGAAGAAGCAACCATCAATACGCTCTTCTTTGAATCCGCTCATACTACTCCATCCATCACTGTTTATATAGCACGCTTCAGAAAAAAGAAAAAAATCTGTGGGACCAAGGTGACTAGCAATCGGCCTAAAAAATAGCATTGGTAGTTATAGCACGGCGTCTATTACTAGAGGGAATAATGCGTACACACATGCATGCAGTGCTTCCACCCCGGGTACACACATGCATGCACTTACTCCACTCCGTAGTAGTATAGTACATGGAGAGAAAATTGTGGACTTGATTGCGGTTACCACGCCCTAATTAATTGAGCATTAAACCAAACGCGTCTAAAGTCTCTCTCGTGGTGGAAATGCATTGAGAGAAATGCATCATAATGAAGCGTGCTTGTAAACTGTAACAGAGGGAGGAGGAGTATGAAGGTGCAAAACCAAGTACGCGTATGGCCAGTCGGTCAACGCACCTCCTCTTGGCATATCACTGACATGTGGGACAAGAGTGTGAGCAAACCGATCTCAATTGACGGCAAAGAGCCAACCCGACGTTCCTTGAGAGAGACGAGGAGCGAGAACACACAGACAGGCTCGCACGGAGGCCAAGATATATTTGAGCATGGTTGGTTGATCGATATCATTCATTACATGTTGGTCTACCGTTTTCCGCCCTTCTCTGGAATAAACGTGTACTTTATCAAAGATAAAAAAATAAGAGTGCAGACGCTCCACCATGCGGTTCTAGTAGTAGTACTACTCGTACTACTGTGCTTGGCTCTTCGCCTCTTCGTGAAGTCGAACAATGGTGGTACTCCGCATGTTGGGTACTACAGTGTATGCCTCTGACAATCTGACACCGAATGGACTGATGCATGTCCACCGAGGGTAGATTGCATTAGTCAAAAGGCGTAAGCGAGCTTCACCTTTTCCTGCAAGCTTCTCCTCGTTTTGCGAGTTGACGGGACACACCAAAAAGTAGTGCTAGTCCATACTCCCTCCTTTCCGGTTAATATGGCTTAATCTTTTTGCGGGTAAATGAGAGAGCTTTATTCATATATAAGCATTCTTAGGACGATCAGCCAAGACACTGGTCACTAGGAAGCGAGGTACCCCGCAAAAAAAGAAGTAGGAAGCGAGGTGTTTCATCAAGCCAGCTCTCGGCCACATTCAAAGTGCAGCAAGCACAGTTCTCACGAAGATGTGCCGCAAGGTTTGCTGACCTGCTTACATGCTGAATAACAAAAAAAGAGGAAATATTACTGAGCGCTACTATTTGTAACAGGATATGAGCCAGAATTAAGCGAGAATTGTGGCGAGTGTTCCATACAATCAACTTCCATTATCACATGCGAGAACCCTCGAAGAGAACGAAATGTGTTGAAGATTGCTTTATCACATTTTAAAATTATAATAAGAGTGCAGACGCTCCTCCATCCGGTTCCTAGTACTAGTATAGTACGTACCTTTATAGACTATAGTAGTAGTACTAGTAAACTTTGCGCTTGGCTGTTCGCCTATTCGGGAAGTCGAACAATAATAGCACTAGAAGTATAGTGTATGCTTCTGGCAATCTGACACCGAATTAACAGTTGCATGTCCACCGCCTGAGCGAGGGAGAGCTTGCAATAGTCAAAAGTTTCTCCTTGTCCTACGAGCCACCGTGTGCAAGCTTCTCCCGTCCTGCAACCTTCTCCTCGTTCGGCAAGTTGACGGGACACGACAAAGTAATGCTAGTCCATACTGCCTCCTGAGATAAATACACTGTTTGTCACTGTATATTTGTAAAAATATGGTCAGTGGACTTCATAATACGCTCATTGCGCTCAATATATATATTTTCCAGTGTTTATACGGTCACTAGCTCACCCTGACTGAGTATGTGTGTGCATGCACGTGTAGGTTGAGCACTTGAGCGTGATCGTGTGTGTTCCGTCGTGTGCCCGGACATGCATGCATTAGGGCGTCGCGCGCGTTTTTGCGTCCATGTGTATGTGTGACTGTTGCATACACATAGGGGGAGTACGTGTAGGGGCCACTAACGAGCAGTCAAATCACACAGTAAGTTAGTCGGAAGAAGCAACCATCATTTCACTCTTGAATGACACGTATGCAATAAAAAATGGTTGATATGGAGAGAAAAAGAAAACCACTATATATACACTAGCAGGAGCCTAAGCTACAAGCCTGCTTGCTTAGGTTGCTCTCTTTACAAGCATAGAACGACGGGCCTGATCCCGTAGCTGGGGGAAGGGAACAATGTTCTGCGTAGACGAGGTCGACATCGGCGAGGGAGAAAACCCACACTCGGTGCGTCCCAATCGGGGGTCACCGCGGTATGGGCCGATGTCGCGTCCCAACTGTCCTTCTAGCTACAGCCCGACGTCCCAGGTAGTCCATCTTCCTTTTGGAGCTGGCTTGCTCCACTGTCGTAGCTCCATCTCCATGTCGATCTTTCTCTACTTCTACCGGCTTCTACTTGTGATGAGTTTATGAACTAGTGCCAGTACTATTATTCTAATCACACTTTTTCAATATCTTTGCCATCAGGGATGCTCAGGTCAATTTTAGTGGAACTGCACAAAAGCATCGTATGATCCGAGGGTGCCAGCCGTCTTTCCTTCGACAGGTTCTACCTGGCCAGGAAATTAAATCATGTTTAGGGTTTAGGGTTTAAGTCGTAGTGACCCCATCAGTAGTTTTTCTTTCGTACACGCTCTCATAACTTTTTTCTTTAGTTGTGAAGTAAATATTGGCTATGATCTGTGAATCATTGAGATGCATCAGCATGCGTGTTAGTTTCCCTTTGTATTTGATGGAATGTTGTAACGGGGCAACCTTGGAATAGGAATGAAAATGGAGAGGAAAGTTTCCGTTTTTCCGAAGAAAAAATGGAAACGGAGAGAAACCAACGTTTCATTTCATTGGATCGCGCCATCGAGCAAAACCAACGTTTAAATCACGTATGTCGTGTTTGTGTCTCACCCTCCTCCATGGATCGACCCCACATGGTCGCTCGGCATGCCACTCACCGCAAACCGAGTATACGATAACTTTCTCGCCCTCTTGTCTATGGATCGCGCCATGGAGTACTAGCACTACTTGAAGAGATTGACGAGTTGGGGGAGGACAGCTAGCTGTAGCACGGACTCCCAATAACTTTTTACATGCATGTTGTAGCCGGCTATTGCGACCTTTTTGAACGCGGAGCACCCGCGTGCACCCGAAAGCGGCGCGGGCGACGCTCTCTCGGCCGGCGCGCCGCTTCAATGCCGGCGCCAGTGAGAGGTCGCATCCGCTTTGGCCGGGCATGAATGTGGCACTGACCGTTTCGGGCGGGAAGCACGCGCGGGTGATGAAGAGGGTTCGGGTTGGTCAGGACCGGCCATGGCAGCGGTCCAGACGTGCGCAAACAAGATATGATGTACGTTAATATTGCTGCGTATATAATTAACAACGTAAATAATGTGCCAGTTGGACAAATATGATCGGAGATGGAGATGGAAATGGAATTTTACGTAAACACGGATATGCATGTCTATGTCTATGTGTGTGTGCGCGACGACTCTCGTGACCTGGAAGCGGGGGCGTGTTTTTGATCGAGTTTTCTTTCTTGGTACGTTAGAAAATCAGTTTGTCTAATTCACATCTAGATGTTATTTAAGGATATCACATCTAAGCTCCCACAAGTATATAATGTAGCAACAAGAAACAAAAAAATAGGAAAAAATAGATCACAAACAGAGTGGACATCAACATAGATGTGACATAACTATGTCACATCTAGATGTGTCCTAGACAGACCCTTAAAACATTGTCCGCCAGCTTTCGTTTCTTTTTTCCGGGAACGCGCGTATTCTATTTAAAATCACTGATATGGAGAGATTTTTTTACACCATTGTAGCCTCTTGTTTGATAGAGTTTCTCACGTCTCGCTCTCTCACCCTCTCCATATCAAAACAAGATGACAGTGTCCACTCTATCTCTCTCCTCACCGGTGGTCACAGATCCGGCCGAATACCTTCCGCTGCGGGAGGTGAGGAGGTACAGCATTGATGTTGTTGCCGTCAGCGACGGAGGAAGCCGATGCGCACCGTCCTCTCGGAGCCGGCGCTGGCACGGACGAAGATCCTCCGCGCCCTTGTTCGCTACCGTCGTGTGGGCAGATCCCGCCCGCCCGCCTAAACGACATCTCGCCCACCTGAGGTATAACTTCGTGTACTGGTCCAGCTCCCCAGGTTGCTATGTGCGGGTTTTCTTCTATGCGACTACTCCCCAGCACCCCATGCATAGTAGCTAGGGTTCGTCGGCTAGTCCAACATCACCTACTAGTACTATTATAGAGGAAATGCCACTCGAAAAGTTGTCCTGAGTTATGCCTCGGTGGAGGTATACATGTTGTTTGGACAAAAAGTACATGGTGGTTGTGCGGTCATTGTCCATATGGTGGTAGTACTATCACTGGTTAAATGAAGAAATGCTTTTTTTCTCGGGTATCCTGGTTTAGTTCCCATCAAGATAATTATGATGCTTCTGTTTGTTGGTGTACTTTTCATTAATTCTTATTGACAATTGAGATGTTGTTGCTAACCCTTTTTTTATATTTTTGGAAACAGAGATGTGTGTCACCATACCCGGGCATGTCTTCCTCAATTTTAGTGGAACTGCACAAAATTGGATGGCCATTGTTGTTCCGACTCACTGTCCTCTGCCACGTGATTCTTCCTTCCTCGAGCTTGATTACTAAGAAGAAACAGACCACGGTGAGGATTTTTCGAACTTCATAGGTGCCTCACCCAAACTTGATGCCAAATGGATGATGCATCACCACGATGACCTATCGATGCTCATGGTTGCGCCTCATGGTTGTGTCGGCTGGTGAAGCTGATCGATTTTCAATGAAAAACAAGCTGTCTTCCTTCAGTGCTCTTTGCTTGTTACACACAAAGATGATATCCTTCGTTAGTTCACCTTGGTTGCGTTGGAGACGCAGTCGTCTTTCACGTTGGTGCAATTTTATCACACAATTGGCTATGAACCAAATGTTTCCTCGAAGAAGGATCGACGTTGGTACTAAGAGCATAAGTTTTGTATTGATTTCTAGGCCTTCTCACAACTTTGTCTCCATCTCTCCTGTAATTTTATTTGTCCAGCTATTAACTTTGATTTAAAAAATGGTGTGGACTAAAAACCCGGATGGACGTAGTAGCCCTCCATTTTTATTTACTCCGCATATTAGATTTGACTGAAGTCAAACTTATTGTTATGGAGAGAATAAGAAAACCACTCCACTATATATTAATCGTATACACGAGAGTACTATATGGACGCAGCTTCATTGACTTAGTGCACCTGCCTTTGGATTTATGACAGGTGGGCCCAAAATGTGGCTGGCTCACCTGTCATACAGCCAAAAGCAGGTGCAGTGAAGGCACCGGAGCTCAGTCTGTACTACAGTAGTATATATATAAGCGGGAGCCTCAGCGCTTGTTCGCTAGGGTTTGCACTCTCCACATGCTCGCCGCACTACATATATGTTACACGCTGGAGGCTCAGCGTTCATTTGCTAGGGTTTGCTATATTCACAGTCTCTCACCCTCTCTTCACCAGATCTAAACAAGACTGCGTTGGCCTCTTGTCTCTCTCTCCCCCCTCACAGCTGGTGAAGGAGGCGTCCGTATCTCGTCGCACCGGGAAGGGGAGGAGGTGCAGTGTTCACTCTATCGCCTTCGACAAGGGAGGCAATCCACTGCCGGCTGCGCTGTTCTCTTTCACCCAGCGCCTGTGCGGGAGGGCCACCGACCCCTTCTTCCTCGCTGTCGTACGTAGTGTGGGCAGATCCGGCCTCCCGTCACATGCCTTTCCACATCCCGACGACCCTAAGGTATAAGTTTCTTTGAAACCATCGTTGCTCTATCTGCATGTGGATCTTTTTTGATCTGTAGTCGAATCTAGGTCTTGGTTCAAAGAGGAAAGAAGGGTGCGGTGGGCTGGAGCAAGAATCTAGGACGTGGTTCAATGAGGAAAGGAGGGGCGGAAAGTAGTATAGACTGGCTATCCAGCCGCTTTGTAGACCGAAAAGGGAAAAAGGGGGTAACCCAGTACACACATCTATAAGGAACCGATCTCTTTGTTGAAAAGGGAAAGAAACTGGGGTTCGGGTAGTTTGTGCATGATCGATTTGCTGCCCTCACATAGGAAGAAGGTTCGAAGAGAACAAAAATGGGACCAGCGCATATATGCTGCTTGGCTACATACTCTGCATCACCCATTTATACGTGTGGACGCACATGGTGCTGGCATGTCCCATACATCTATTTTGCTGTTGTTAATCTAAGAATGACGCCGGAAATTGAAGCAATGCCACTGTTAAAAGTAAATTATATTTTTTAATGAATGTTGTTTCAAGAGAATGTCTCTGTTAATATGAATCAGTGCAACAGTTTTAGAAATGCTACTGTCCTACTTTGTTTTCCATCCAAGATAAGTTAGATGCTTCTTTCTGTCACCGTTTGTTTCATCCTCCTTTATCGGCAAGTAATTGTTTCCTTTTTTGCCTCTATTAAAATAGGGGTATCGATTCAACTCGTTGCTATTGCGACATTTTGCTTCGCTACTCGAAACACTTATGTTTTAAGAGTGTTTTGTGCAGTTCAACTTGAATGTCACACCGGTGACTTTGCTTAATTTTGGTGGAACTGCACAAAAGGAGATCAAGATTTGTTTCCAGTCTTCGTGGCGAGTTGTTTCAAATCTTGGTCTCAACCACATGATGTGCAGTGTGCTTTGAGATGTTGTGCTACTTGTTTTGGTACTGTTTTAAATAAATGTTGAATTGAAACTATTGTATTGCTGTCTTTTCCCATTAAGTAGTGAACAAAAATGGGACCAACCCAGACATGATGCTTGTTGCTTTGTTACAACAAATTCAGCATCGCCCCCTTTATAAGCCAGTAATTGATACCACTCTCAGAATTAACTACTGAATCTTATTTCATAACTGCAACACTTGTTAGGGATTGGCGAGATTACCATTTTTGTGGTCGCATGTTTCATCCTCCTTTATTAGCTAGTAATTGATTCCTTTTTTGCCTCTATTTAAATAGGGATATCTATTCAACTTGTTGCTATTGCGACATTTTGCTTCGCTACGCGAAGCACTTTGCTTGATTTCAGTGCAAGTGCACAAAACAAGATTGGATTTCCTATTCGTGTTGGCAGATTCGTATTTTATCTTGTCCGTCTCATGAAAGGTCAGTACAGGCCTTCATCCACATGATTGTGCAGTGTGCTTTGAGATGTTGTGCTACTTGTATTGGTACTGTTTTCAATAAATGTTGAATTGAAGCTATTGTATTACTATCTTTTCCCATTAAGTAGTGAACAAAAATGGGACCAACCTAAACATGATGTTTGTTGCTTTGTTACAACAAACTCTGCATCACCCCCTTTATAAGTAGATGGAAGCACATACTGTTGTTGCGCCCACTCTCCCCTATAACTGTTTATGCTTTTCGTTAATCTAATGCCGCTGGTATTAAGCAATGCCACTCTCAGAATTAATTAACTACTGAATCTTAGTTCAAAACTGCAACACTTGTTAGGAATGGTACTATCCTGCTTTGTAGTTCTTTCTACATGTTTAACCAAGGTATTGTTAAGATAATGTCTCTGTTAAAATGAATCAGTTGCATTGTTTTAGGAATGGTACTTTTCTGCTTTATCGTTCTTTATACATGTTGAAAAAAGGCATTGTTAAGATAATGTCTCAGTCAATATGAATGAATCACACTGATGGAGAATTGCTACTCTCCTGCTTTGTTTCCCATTAAGATAAAGTAGATCAGCAGATGCTTTTCTTCTGGGAGTACAAGTCATCAACTGTTATTTCTTAGTAATTGTTTCCCTTATACCTATTGTTGCTTACAGGGATATCAAAATTAAAGCTCAGTTTTATTCCGACTTCGATTTTAGTTGAACTGCACAAAAGGAGCCAATGTGTCCAAGGCAAACTGCTGCATTACTGGGTCCAGTTGGTCGTTCCACTTTGCAGAAAAAAGCAGTCACTGTTTGCACTACATTACAGAAGGAATGACCGAGAAGCTTTACAAAGTATTATTAGACACCGGTGACATGACTAGTCTGCAGAGACCATTGGTAATTTGACAACATGTGGGGTGCCCTGGGCAAAAAGTGCCCAAACAAATACAAGAAGCTACGACAGGACTCCACGATCATAAGCATTACATATTTTGAATGGGAAAAGCTTGTCAAAGTTTAATCATTGATGTTAGCAAGAAGACGTTAGTTTAATATATTGGAATTGGAAAACCTTGTCAAAATTTGCTCATTGATGTTAGCCAGAAGACATGCATTTGATATTTTTGAGTGGGACGCCCTTGCTATGAGCAGCGTCGAGTGTTTTTTCCTATTCCTATGTTCAGTTTAGAAGTAAATAGTTACTCTGCTGAGATATTCCTGTGTTAAGAGTTTGTTCTGAATATTGTCTATGTAATGCCAGGCCTTGTTTTTGATTGCAAAGTTGAGCTTGGAATGTTGTGGCATGCGGCATCATGAGTTGTTCATCGTGCCTCATGAGAATAATGCTTTGTATTGTTTTGCATGTCGATCTAATGCCAGTGATTTGCTTGTTAAGAAGATCATCCTCTTCTGTTGTTTCCGTGCTTAATAAGTTCATCGTCTGATGTTTCATTCATAGCCTATACGACAAGTCGGGTAGGTTAGACGTGAAACCATATGATCTTCCGACCAACTCGTGATATTAGTCTGTGATTGGATCGTCGTTTTCCAACCAAAACCGATTGTAAAACTGACGCTTGTAAATTAAAGCAGATGGTCTTAGGCGAAGGCGCTTGGTTGGTCGATTTCGACTAGTAAAATAT
This sequence comes from Aegilops umbellulata, assembly GCA_032464435.1. Taxonomy (NCBI): domain Eukaryota; kingdom Viridiplantae; phylum Streptophyta; class Magnoliopsida; order Poales; family Poaceae; genus Aegilops; species Aegilops umbellulata. The sequence continues at coordinate 362,021,410 of CP136054.1, read as the reverse complement.
CAGAAGTACTTCACACACGATAAAAACGCTGAACGACACTCGGATGATTGCTAATCCAGTCGTTAGCTGATGTTTCAGCCTTGCCCATGGATGGCATGATAGGCATGTCGTGCATGTATCGTCTGGTAATGTCGTCCATATAGCAGTGCTCGTAAAATATACACTGGTCTGTCAAATTACACGTGTAACCCGCCGGTTTTACTTACAGACCTCGGGCCCTCGGTTTCATTATGCCTGTATTTTACGCGTTGTTTCCGATGACGAGTAAACTACACTTGTATGTTAATACAGGTTTGAAATAAACCAGAGCTCCCAAGCGCGGCCTTACCGTTTCATGCCGTCTCAGTTTCTCGAAGGTGCTCATAGGTGTCCGATGATCCTGGCTTCCTGAATGAGCAACGGGCGCTGTATCAGACCATCTGTAGGGCCCGCAAGGCCCTCTCCATTGTCCTTCGAGTTGTTGCGCTCAATGTGGCACCGAGCATTTTTAACATCGTCAAAGAACATGCGGGTTCAGGAGATGACTTTATTTTGACTGGATGACACTAGGGACCCACTAGGGCCATAGCCGTACGTATGCAAGTGCCTCCTTATTATGTACAACTATATTTTTTTTGCTTTCTCCTGGTTTCTGGACATCACGGTCCCACACCATTGTCAACCTCTGTAGTCAGTATGAACGAGAGAATTGCACAAGGTGCGGCCGACAGCTGGGACCAAGCAGCTCGAGCAGTATTTCTGTTTTTGAGGCGTGAGCACTGCAGAGTTTTTCTTGGTGATGATTTCATTGTTGTTCAGAGGAGAGCAGGGTATTAACTAGGCGGGCTGTGGCCCATCTAGCCCAGGCCAGATATCCAGCCGAGATACTAATTTTTTCAAGATGAAAATGGCTAGCCCAGCTATACGTCTTTTTGAGGAATACCCAGGCAAGGTCAACTTGTTATTCTCTGCCCTGCTGGGCTGCAAATCTTTCCTAGGAGGGATGCATTAGGCTTAATAGGAAAATGGGCTTTAAAAAATAATAAATGGAATGTAATTATAAAAACTGGGCAGTAACTATAAAAAATGCACCAAACACGAAATTAGTTTATAAAATATTATTTATGGATTTTGAAAATCTTAATTTTTCATTGTTGGGCGCGCAATGTTTCGTTGGATTTTTACGTAATACAAATTTATATTTAATCTGACTAGAAATTTCGGGATAAAAATATTTCGGATCCCATCAAAATGTGGGAAATTTTATTGAATTCTGTCTTCAACGGTTGATTGAAATTATTAATCGTTGTCCTAGGTAGAAAATGGGGCTGTACTTTTAACATACTGTAAACGGGCTGTGGTAAATTCCATTAGAATTCAAAAATGGGATGAACATTCTTACAAAACGCAAATGGGCTATAAGTTCTCTGCCACACACTTGTGGGCCTACTAAGTGACGCGTCCCCTAAAAAAATAAGTTGACGCGTAAGCAAGGCTTTGTCAACTTATTATAGTCAACACACGGTTCTAGCAGCAGTGGCCGTTGGATGTCTATCCAACGGATGTCGTGCTTCTTCTTCAATCTTGGATATTCTTAACTTCGGCCGCCCAAGAAATGATTCCTCCCCCTGACATCTGGGGCGCACCGTTTCGGAGGCTGACCTGTGGGCCTACTAAGTTGGAGCATACCAAGGGCTTTGTCAACTTAGTCAATATAAACGATTCTAGCTTCAGTGACCGTACGATGTCCATCCAACGGCCGTAGTGCTTATTCAACCTCTGGTCTTCTTGGTCCAGCCGCCCAAAGCAGCGCCGGTCGTGCCGCCTGCTCCTGCCTATCGTGGCCGGCTGTGCTGCCGCGGAGGCCTCACCGCCCCCATACTACTCCCACCGCCGGCCAGGTCATCCCTCCACTCACCCACACCCCCTGTTATTCCGTGGCGACGGCAGCCTCACACCGCAGCCGAACCAGTGAACGCTCGTACTCCTCTCCGCGTGGGCATCCACTACCGCATCTTGCCCGGCTCCGCGTCGTACCCTTCCTAGGCCTCGCCGTCGTCCACCGCCGCGGTGCTCTCGGCACGGTGTGGTCAATGTGGTCAACGACTGACTTCCATCGGAAGAGTACTGTACGTGGAGAGGCTGACAGCTGGGTCCACGGCAGCCGCGAAGAAGTGCCTCCTTATTACGCGGAAAATAATTATTCCTCCACCTGACAGCGGGGACCCACCGGACGGGCCACCAGTATTTTGTGAAAAAAATCGTTTCCCCCTGACTGGTGGGACCCACCGGACAGGCCACGTATTTCGCGAAAAAACGTTCCCCCCGCTGTCAGCTCGGACCCACCGGAAGTGCCTCCTTATTACGCACAAAAAAATGAATACTCCCTCGGCCAGCTGGGACCCACCTTGGTGGGAGGCTGACTTGTGGGCCTACTAAATTGACGGGGATGAAGGGCTTTGTCAACTTAGTCAATATGAACGATTCTAGCTCCAGTGACCATACGATGTCCATCCAACGGCCATAGTGCTTCTTCAACCTCTGGTCTTCTTGCTCCAGCCGCCCAAAGCAGCGCCAGTCGTGCCGCATGCTCCTGCCTCCCGTGGCTGGCTGTGCTGCCGCAGAGGCCTCACCGCCCCCTACTATTCCCACCGCTGGCCAGGCCCTGCGGCGACGGCAGCCTCCCACCGCAGCCGAACCAGTGAACCCTTGTACTCCTCTATGCACGAGCTTCCACCGCCGCGTTTCCCCGGCTCCATGTCGTCCCCTTCCTAGGCCTCACCATCATCCACCGCCGTGGTGCTCTCTGCGCGGCATGGTCAACGTGGTCAAGGAACGACTTCCATCGGAAGAGTATTGTACGTGGAGAGGCTGACAGCTGGGTCCATGGCAACAACCCAGTTTTTTTGTGATTTGCCAAGTAAGTCGCTTTGTCAGGCCTGTTGGGGTGCAAATCTTTCAAGACGAGGAGAGCTTTCATTCGGCTGGCCGAGAAAATGGCCCATCAGTAATGAGAAATGGGCTGTACATTTTTAAAACACATCAAACTGGCAATTAGTTTCAAATATCTTTTTTTCATTTCAAGATTTTAAATTACATTAATTTTTATGCGTGGAGAATTTGTTGGATTTTATATTGATATACATTTATTTTTAAAATCAGTTTGAATGTGAGTCGAAATTTCGGGATTAAAAATAGTTCGGACCGCACCGAAATATGCAAATTTTCGTATAATTTTTTAACCGTGGCCACAATATGGGCTGTAATGCTAACAAAAAGAATATGGGCTCCAAAAAAACCTTAAGAATTAGCAAATGGGCTGTAAATTATTAGAAATAATGGCAGATGGGTTGTATGTTGTTTTCCACGGATTTGAGGCTTTCCTAAAAAAAGGTTGACGCACAAGCACTGATTGTTGGATGTCCATCCAACGGCCGTCGTGCTTCTTCAATCTCTGCTCTTCCTGCTCCAGCCGCTCAAACAAGCGCCGGCGGGACTGCCTTCTCCCTCCTCCCCGCGGCCGGCTGTGCTGCCACGCAGGCCTCACCGCCCCACCATACTCCCATCGCTGGCCTAACCATCCCTCTACTCACCCACACCTGATGTTATTCTCCGGCGATGGCAGACGAACTAGTAAACCCTCGTACAGTCGTACTCCCCTCCGCGTGGGAAACACCTGCCGAGTCTTCCCTGCCTCCGTGTCGTCCCCTTCCTAGGCCTTGCCATCGTCCATCGCCGTGGTGCTCTCGGCGCGGCGTGGTCAATGTGGTCAACGACCGACTTCCATCGGAAGTGTACTGTGCGTGGAGGCGCTGACAGCTGGGTCCACGGCCGCAGCAAGGAAGTGCCTCCTTATTACGCGCAAAATAATTATTTCTCCACCTGACAGCGGGGACCCACCAGACGGGCCACCGTATTTTGCGAAAAAAAACATTTCCCCCGACTGCTGGGACCCACCAGCTACACCTTCGCACGCAAGGAAGTGCGTCTTGGCAAAAAAACAAAACGATTCACCCCCCTGACTACTGGGACCCACCAGCTACATTTTCGCACGCAAGGAAGTGCGTGACAGTCGGGACCCACCTGGTCGAAGCGTACGTAGCGTTGTCATTCTGGTCGCGAACATGTACGTACATATATACTGGTGGATGTAGAGGCGCGCACGTGTAGTGGTAGAGGCGGCACGTAGCATGTACACGTACGTACAGCGGCCAGGGTGCAAGAAAGAAAATATGGCCACGTATGTGTACATACGGGCGGGGTCTCGAACGCCTACTCGCGCATATGTACGGCGAGGGCTCGTTGACATGGCTGGGTCGGAACGGAGAAACAGCGTCGTCGTCATGTTCATGGGGAGGCAACGGAATGCGTCGTGTTCATGGGGAGGCAGCAAAATGCGTCGTGTTCATCGGGAGGCAACGGAACACGTGGGACCAACCGGCTGGGTCGGAACGGAATGCGCGGTCGTGTTCATCGGGAGGGCTTGGACGGACCAGGCGATGGAAACGAGGCCTGGCGTACCGCAAAACGGAGGAAACAGACCTCCTACTTTCGGAACGGGGTCCTGTTGATCGGGAGGGGTGTGGCGTACCACAAAATGGACGAAACGGACCTCCTACGGTCAAAACGGGGGTCCTGTTGATCGGGAGGGGTGTGGCGTACCGCAAAATGGCGGAAACGGACCTCCTACAGTCGAAAGGGGGCTCCTGTTGATCGGGGGGGTGTCACGTACCGCAAAACAGACGAAACGGACCTCCTACGGTCGAAACGGGGGTCATGTGCATCGGGAGGGGTGTGGTGTACCGCAAAACGGGACTCCACGGGATACTGTTCATCTCCACCGGTGACCTCCTCCAGCCTCCACGGGCTACTGTCGACCTCCTCTAGCCTCCATGGGCTCCTGTTCATCCAGCCTCCACCGCGCGCTACTCCATCGGCTACTCTTCAACCACCCCTCCACGGGCACCCCTCCACCATCTACTGTTCATCCAGCCCTCCACACCACGGGATCCTGTTCATCCAGAGGCAACGCCACCGCTCACTGTTCATCCAACCCCCCCCCCCCCCGCAACGCTCACTGTTCATCCCAGAGGTAGCATCGATCGGCTTCAGTTAGCAGCAGTAGCGAAGGAATCGCTCGATCGAGTTCAGTTAACAGCCATCGATCGATCGCTCGGGTTTAGTAACGCGTAGCATGCAGTGCAATCGCTCAGGTTCAGTTAGAGCCCAACGGCTCGCTCGGGTTTAGTTAGAGCCAATGCCTTGCACACACACGCGTACGTGTACGAGAGAAACGCACATCACTCGGCCCCCGACCTCCCACCGTAACCGGGAACTCCCAGAAATTTTCCTCGGCCTCGCTTCTACCATGGTTTTTTCCGTCATGGACGGCCCAAAGAATGTCATGCAGCTGCGTCTCTAGCCCGCCTAGGACGAAAAGCCCACTTTCTGTCATGATTTTTGGTCATAGAAGTAGGAGCCCACCACATCTATGATGATACCGGGTTTTGTCACAATTATCGTCATAGAAGTGTCATATGTATGACAGGAAAAAAATTTGTTCGACCCAAAATGCCACGGATGTGTCTTTTTTTGTAGTGTAAGTGGGTGTGCATCCAACTTGCTTGCTCACGAAGACCTCGGGCATTTGAGGAAGCCCATCATTGGAATATACACGCCAAGTTCTATAATGAAATTTCCCACTAGTATATGAAAGTGACAAAATGAGAGGCTCTCTATTATGAAGATCACGGTGCTACTTTGAAGCACAAGTGTGGTAAAAGGATAGTAACATTGTCTCTTCTCTCTTTTTTCTCTCATTTTTTTATTTGGGCCTTTTCTCTTTTTTATGGCCTATTTTATTTATTTATTTAGTCCGGAGTGTCATCCCGAATTGTGGGGGAATCATAGTCTCCATCATCCTTTCCTCACTTGGGACAATGCTCTAATAATGATGATCATCACACTTTTATTTACTTACAACTCATGAATTACAACTCAATACTTAGAAAAAAATATGACTCCATATGAATGCCTCCGGCGGTACCGGGATATGCAATGAATCAAGAGCAACATGTATGAAAGAATTATGAACGGTGGCTTTGCTAGAAATACAATGTCAACTACATGATCATGCAAAGCAATATGACAATGATGGAGTATATCATGATAAATGAAATGGTGGAAAGTTGCATGGCAATATATCTCTGAATGGCTATGGAAATGCCATGATAGGTAGGTATGGTGGCTGTTTTGACGAAGATATAGGGAGGTTTATGTGTGATAGAGCGCATCATATCACGGGGTTTGGATGCACCGGCGAAGTTTGCACTAACTCTCAAGGTGAGAAAGGGCAATGTGCGGTACCGAAGAGGCTAGAAAATTGCGGAAAGGTAAGTGTGCGTATAATCCATGGACTCACATTAGTCATAAAGAACTCATATACTTATTCCAAAAATTTATTAGCCCTCGAAGCAAAGTACTACTATGCATGCTCCTAGGGGAAGGGTTGGTAGGAGTTAACCATCGCGCGATCCTGACCGCCACACAAAGGAAGACAATCAACAAATACTTCATGCTTTGACTTTGTTACATAATGGTTCACCATACGTGCATGCTACGAGAATCACAAACTCCAACACATGTATTTTTCAATTCTACAATTACTCAACTAGCACAACTATGATATTACCACCTTTATATCTCAAAACAATTATCAAGCATCAACTTTCTCACGATATTAATTAAAGCAAATTACCATGCTATTTTAAGGCTCACAAAATAATATAGGTGAAGCAAGAGAGATTAATAGTTTCTATAAAACAAATCCACTACCGTGCTCTAAAAGATATAAGTGAAGCACTAGAACAAAACTATATAGCTCAAAAGATATAAGTGAAGCACATAGAGTATTCTAATAATTTCCGAATCATGTGTGTATCTCTCAAAAGGTTTGTACAGCAAGGATGATTGTGGTAAACTAACAAACAAACACTCAAATCATACAATACTCTCCAAGCAAAACACATATCATGTGGTGAATAAAAATATAGCTTCAAGTAAAGTTACCGATGGAAGTAGACGAAAGAGGGGATGCCTTCCGGGGCATCCCCAAGCTTTGGCTTTTTGGTGTCCTTAGATTATCTTGGGGGTGCCATGGGCATCCCCAAGCTTAGGCTCTTGCCACTCCTTGTTCCATAATCCATCAAATCTTTTACCCAAAACTTGAAAACTTCACAACACAAAGCTCAGCAGAAAATCTCATGAGCTCCGTTAGCGAAAGAAAACAAAAGACCACTTTAAGGTATTGTAATGAACTCATTCTTTATTTATATTGGTGTTAAACCTACTGTATTCCAACTTCTCTATGGTTTATAAACTCTTTTATTAGCCATAGATTCATCAAAATAAGCAAACAACACACAAAAATAGAATCTGTCAAAAACAGAACAGTCTGTAGTAATCTGTAACTAACGCAAACTTCTGGAACAAAAAAAAATCAGCCAAAATAGGACGACCTAGGAAATTTGTTTATTGATCAGCAGAAATTGGAATCAATATTTTATCACGTTCTGGTGAGTTTTAACAATTATTTTCGTGAACATAAAGTTTCTGGAATTTTCTGCAAGATCAAATAACTATCATCCAAGAAGATCCTATAGGTTTAACTTGGCACGAACACTAATTAAAACATAAAAACACATCTAACCAGAGGCTAGAACAAATATTTATTGCTAAACAGCAAGGATAAATATTGGGTTGTCTCCCAACAAGCGCTTTTCTTTAAAGCCTTTTTAGCTAGGCATTGAGATATCAATGATGCTCACAAGAAACACAAGAATTGAAGCACAAAGAGAGCATCATAAAACACGTGACAAACACATCTAAGTCTAACATACTTACTATGCATAGGCATCTTATAGGCAAACAAATTATCAAGGCAAGCAAAAACTAGCATACTCAAGGAAGCGGAAAGAAACAATAGTAATTTCAACATAAAGAGAGGTAATTTAGTAACATGAAAATTTCTACAACCATATTTTCCTCTCTCATAATAATAACATGTAGGATCATAAGAAAATTCAAAAATATAGCTATCACAAAACATATTATCAACATGATACACATGCATGCAAAGTTGACACTCTTCCAAGATAGTGGGATTAACATTAACTAAAGTCATGACCTCTTCAAACCCACTTTTATCAAAAAATTCATAAGATTGAACGTTCTCAAAATATGTGGGATCTAAAGTTGACACTCTTCCAAATACACTTTCAATATTATTGCAAACACTATTATTAATCTCATATTCATCATGGGGCTTAAATAAATTTTCAAGATCAAAAGTAGAATCACCCCAATCATGATCATTGCAACAAGTAGTAGACATAGCAAAACTAGCACCCCAAGCTTAGTGTTTTGCATATTATTAGCACAATTGACATCAAGAGAATTTATAGTAGCATCATTGCAATCATGCTTTTTATTCAAAGATCTATCGTGAATCACTTCATAAAGCACTTCATCACAATTTTCAGATTCATGGATTTCAAGCAAAACCTTATAAAGATAATCTAGTGCATCCAAATCACTAGGAATTGGTTCATCATAATTGGATCTCTTAAAAAGATTGGCAAGCGGATGAGGATCCATAGATATTAGCTTCTCTTTTTAGGAATAAATACTCAACTATTTCAACCAAACGAGCAAATGAGCCAAGTAAGATATCAAGGCAAACGAAAAGATGAACAGGAAAAGGGTGAATAAAACGGCAAAGGTGAAGTGGGGGAGAGGAAAACGAGAGGCAATAAGGGTTTGTGATGGGTACTTGGTATGTTGACTTTTGCGTAGACCTCCCCGGCAACGGCGCCAGAAATCCTTCTTGCTACCTCTTGAGCACTGCGTTGGTTTTCCCTTGAAGAGGAAAGGGTGATGCAGCAAAGTAGCGTAAGTATTTCCCTCAGTTTTTGAGAACCAAGGTATCAATCCAGTAGGAGGCTACACGCAAGTCCCTCGCACCTACACAAACAAATAAATCCTCGCAGCCAACATGACAAGGGGTTGTCAATCCCTACAGGGTCACTTACAAGAGTGAGATCTGACAGATATGATAGGATAATATTGTTGGTATTTTTATGATAAAGGTGCAAAGTAAAATAAAAGCAACAGAAATAACTATGTGTTGGAAGATTAATATGATGGAAAATAGACCCAGGGGCCATAGGTTTCACTCGTGGCTTCTCTCAAGAGCATAAGTATTTTACGGTGGGTGAACAAATTACTGTTGAGCAATTGACATAATTGAGCATAGTTATGAGAATATCTAGGTATGATCATGTATATAGGCATCACGTCCGAGACAAGTAGACCGACTCCTGCCTGCATCTACTACTATTACTCCACACATCGACCGCTATCCAGCATGCATCTAGAGTATTAAGTTCATAAGAACAGAGTAACGCTTTAAGCAAGATGGCATGATGTAGAGGGATAAATTCATGCAATATGATAAAAACCCCATCTTGTTATCCTCGATGGCAACAATACAATACGTGCCTTGCTGCCCCTACTGTCACTGGGAAAGGACACTGCAAGATTGAACCCAAAGCTAAGCACTTCTCGCATTGCAAGAAAGATCAATCTAGTAGGCCAAACCAAACTGATAATTCGAAGAGACTTGCAAAGATAACCAATCATACGTAAAAGAATTCAAAAGATTCAAATATTGTTCATAGATAAACTTGATCATAAACCCACAATTCATTGGTCTCAACAAACACACCGCAAAAGAAGATTACATCGAATAGATCTCCATGAGAGAGGGGGAGAACATTGTATTGAGATCCAAAAAGAGAGAAGAAGCCATCTAGCTAATAACTATGGACCCAAAGGTCTGAGGTAAACTACTCACACTTCATCGGAGAGGCTATGGTGTTGATGTAGAAGCCCTCCGTGGTTGATGCCCCCTCCGGTGGAGCTCCGGAACAGGCTCCATGATGGGATCTCGTGGGTACAGAAGGTTGCGGCGGTGGAATTAGGTTTTTGGCTCCGTATCTGATCGTTTGGGGGTACGTAGGTATATATAGGAGGAAGGAGTGCGTTGGTGGAGTAATGTGGGGCCCACGAGGGTGGAGGGCGCGCCCAGGGGGTGTTAGGCGTGCCCCTACCTCGTGGTTGCTGCTTGATTTCTTGACGTAGGGTCCAAGTCCTCTGGATCATGTTCGTTCCAAAAATCACGTTCCCGAAGGTTTCATTCTGTTTGGACTCCGTTTGATATTCTTCTGCGAAACTCTGAAATAGGCAAAAACAGCAATTCTGGGCTGGGCCTCCGGTTAATACGTTAGTCCCAAAAATAATATAAAAGTAAATAATAAAGCCCAATATTGTACAAAATAGAAGATAATATAGCATGGAGCAATAAAAAATTATAGATACGTTGGAGACGTAGTGACTCAAAGAGTAGATCTATGCTCCCCGACAACGGCGCCAGAAAATAGTCTTGATAACCCACAAGTATAGGGGATCGCAACAGTTTTCGAGGATAGAGTATTCAACCCAAATTTATTGATTCGACACAAGGGGAGCCAAAGAATATTCTCAAGTATTAGCAGTTGAGTTGTCAATTCAACCACACCTGGATAACTTAGTATCTGCAGCAAAGTATTTGGTAGCAAAGTAGTATGGAAGTAACGGTAACGGTGGCAAAAGCAACAGTGATAGTATTGTAGTGATTGTAACAGCAGCAACGGAAAAGTAAATAAGCGAAGAACGATATATGAAAAGCTCGTAGGCATTGGATCGGTGATAGAGAATTATGCCGGATGCGGTGCATCATGTAACAGTCATAACATAGGGTGACACAGAACTAGCTCCAATTCATCAATGTAGTAGGCATGTATTCCGAATATAGTCATACGTGCTTATGGAAAAGAACTTGCATGACATCTTTTGTCCTACCCTCCCGTGGCAGCGGGGTCCTAATGGAAACTAAGGGATATTAAGGCCTCCTTTTAATACAGTACCAGACCAAAGCATTAACACATAGTGAACACATGAACTCCTCAAACTACGTTCATCGTCGGGAGTGGTCCCGATTATTGTCACTTCGGGGTTGCCCGATCATAACACATAGTAGGTGACTATAGACTTGCAAGATAGGATCAAGAACTCGCATATATTCATGAAAACATAATAGGTTCAGATCTAAAATCATGGCACTCGGGCCCTAATGACAAGCATTAAGCATAGCAAAGTCATAGCAACATCAATCTCAGAACATAGTGGATACTAGGGATCAAACCCTAACAAAACTAACTCGATTACATGATAAATCTCATCCAACCCATCACCGTCCAGCAAGCCTACGATGGAATTACTCACGCATGGCGGTGAGCATCATGAAATTGGTGATGGAGGATGGTTGATGATGACGATGGTGATGGATTCCCCTCTCCAGAGCCCCAAACGGACTCCAGATCAGCCCTCCCGAGAGAGTTTAGGGCTTGGCGGCGGCTCCGTGTCGTAAAACGTGATGAATCCTTCTCTCTGGTTTTTTTCTCCCCGAACGTGAATATATAGAATTGGAGTTGAGGTCGGAGGAGCTCTAGGGGGGCACGAGGCAGGGGGCGCAACCTGGGGGCAGGCGCGCCTCCCACCCTCATGGACAGGGTGTGGGGCCCCTGGCCTTGATTCTTTTGTCAATATTTTTTATTATTTCCAAAAATAATCTCCGTGAAGTTTCAGGTCATCCCGAGAACTTTTGTTTCTGCATAAAGATAACACCATGGCAATTATGCTAAAAACAGCGTCAGTCCGGGTTAGTTCCATTCAAATCATGCAAGTTAGAGTCCAAAACAAGGGCAAAAGTGTTTGGAAAAGTAGATACGACGAAGATGTATCAAATCCCCCAAGCTTAAACATTTGCTTGTCCTCAAGCAATTCAGTTGATAAACTGAAAGTGATAAAGAAAAACTTTTACAAACTCTATTTGCTCTTGTTGTTGTAAATATGTAAAGCCAGCATTCAAGTTTTCAGCAAAGATTATGACTAACCATATTCACAATAACACCTAGGTGTCATGTTTACTCATACCAATGGCATAATCAACTAGCGAGCAATAATAATAAATCTCGGATGACAACACTTTCTCAAAACAATCATAATATGATATAACAAGATGGTATCTCGCTAGCCCTTTATGATACCGCAAAACATAAATGCAGAGCACCTTTAAAGATCAAGGACTGACTAAACATTGTAATTCATGGTAAAAGAGATCCAATCATAGTCATACCCAATATAAATTAATAGTAATGAATGCAAATGACAGCGGTGCTCTCCAACTCGTGCTTTTTAATAAGAGGGTGATGACTCAACATAAAAGTAAATAGATAGGCCCTTCGCAGAGGGAAGCATGGATTTGTAGAGGTGCCAGAGCTTGGTTTTTGAAACAGAGATAAATAATATTTTGAGCGGCATACTTTCATTGTCAACATAACAACCGAGAGATGGCGATATCTTCCATGCTACACACATTATAGGCAGTTCCCAAACAGAATGGTAAAGTTTATACTCCCCTTCCACCAACAAGCATCAATCCATGGCTTGCTCGAAACAACGAGTGCCTCCAACTAACAACAGTCCCGGGGGAGTTTTGTTTGCAATTATTTTGATTTGGTTTGCATAAAGCATGGGACTAGGCATCCCGGTGACCAGCCATTTTCTCGTGAGTGAGGAGCGGAGTCCACTCCTCTTGAGAATACCCCGCCTAGCATGGAAGATACAGACAACCCTAGTTGATACATGAGCTATTCGAGCATGCAAAACAGAATTCCATTTGAAGGTTTAGAGTTTGGCACATACAAATTACTTGGAATCGCAGGTAGATACCGCATATATAGGAAGGTATAGTGGACTCATATGGAATAACTTTGGGGTTTAAGGGATTGGATGCACAAGCAATGTTCCCGCTTAGTACAAGTGAAGGCTAGAAAAAGACTGGGAAGCGACCAACTAGAGAGCGACAACAGTCATGAACATGCATTAAAATTAATGAACATTGAGTGCAAGCATGAGTAGGATATAATCCACCATGAACATAAATATCGTGGAGGCTATGTTGATTTTGTTTCAACTACATGTGTGAACATGTGCCAAGTCCAGTCACTTGAATCATTCAAAGGAGGATACCACCCTATTATACCACATCACAACCATTTTAATAGCATGTTGGCACGCAAAGGTAAACCATTATAAACTCCTAGCTAATTAAGCATGGCATAAGCAACTATAATCTCTAATTGTCATCGCAAACATGTTTATTGATAATAGGCTGAATCAGGAACGATGAACTAATCATATTTACAAAAACAAGAGAGGTCAAGTTCATACCAGCTTCTCTCATCTCAATCAGTCCATCATATATCGTCATATTTGCCTTTCACTTGCACGACCGAACGATGTGAATAATAATAATAGTGCACGTGCATTGGACTAAGCTGGAATCTGCAAGCATTCAATAAACAAGAGAAGACAAGGCAATATGGGCTCTTGGTTAAATCAACAACAATGCATATAAGAGCCACTTCAACATTTTCATTATGGTCTTCTCCTATCGACCCCCAAAGAAAAGAAATAAAACTATGTACACGGGAAAGCTCCCAACAAGCAAAAGAAGAACATGAAAAAAATTTGGGTTTTATTTTTAATTATTACTACTGCAGCAAGAAAAGTAAACTAGCTAAAAGCTACTGCTAAATTTTTTTTCTTAAGGTTTTTCAAACACACAAGAAGAAAGCATAAAAAGGAAAATAAACTAGCATGGATAGTACAATGAAAAAGTATGAGCACCGACAACTAGCATGAGTGTGTGAATATCAATGTAATGTCGGTGAGAAATATGTACTCCCCCAAGCTTAGGCTTTTGGCCTTCCACGGCTGGCCTGGCGGATATCCGAAGTTATAACTGGGGTCGTACTGAGACGAAGCCTCGGATTGCCACTGGTTGGCAATCACCTCCGGATCCCACTGGTAATCAGACTGTTGTGGAGGATCAAATTGTTGTTCCGGCTCTGGCCCTGTAACTGATGCGGGGTTTAGGTAGGCATGAATAGTCTCCGGCGAAACAAGGTACTTCCCTACAGACAAATCAAACAAGGAATGAGCAGGCAGAGTAATAGTCTCGGGGTGATTTTTACCAAATATTAATTTGTACTTAAGCGCCTTTTCCCTATTCTTAACAATAAAATCATGTGCTACCATACTCTCATAATCTAGATAAATAGGGGGCAACAATTTTTCTTCTTTCTCATAATGCCTAATAGGTATGTTATACTATGCAGCGAGGCGCGAGGCGAAGATGCCTCCCAAGATAGGGCCCTTAGTACGGTTAAGGTTTAACCGCTTTGCAACAATAGTGCTCATACTAAATGTGTCATCACGAAATAAGGCATGGCACAAAATAACAATATCAGGGGCACTCAGGTTTCCATAGTTTTCGTGACCAATTAAGCATCTACTAGAAAATATAGCAAAGTAGCGTAGAACAGGAAAGTGTATGCTATTAATTCGTGCGTCGGAAACGTTCCTCGTTTCCCCTACAGCAAGGGTATCAATAAACCCATCCACATCGTCACGATGTGGTTCCTCTATGATGCCCGAGAAGGGCATCTTGCAAACCTCACAAAATTCACGAAGAGTCATCTCCTTATACTCATCATATAAATAAAAATCCACCGTAGGTGGTGACCACCTAGAATGGAAATGAAAATTTTGCACAAAGATATTAGTGAGTAAGAGATAGTGTTCGCGTTGGTCGTGGAGGAAGTCGGTGAGGTCTGCATTCTCAGCCAATTCATAAAAATCATCATAAATCCCGACTGCTCTCAAGAAATCATCACAAGGCCACCCACACGGCCAAACTTCCGTGGTGCGAGGGAGATTATACTTGGGCCTCTCTTCTTCTTCACTTTGCTTATCCTTCGAGCTTCGGCTCAAAGAACCCCTCAATAATCTCTTCATCATTTTCTGAATTTTTTGAAATTTTTAGTAACTTCAAATAAAAGTAAACCAAACTCAACAAAATTGATAGCAACTACTCCCAAAAGTGCCTAGAGACTATATCATGCATTAGAACTACTTGGAACCATATAAATTTGACATGCAAGCTCAAGAACATGGTCACCTAGGCAGCACAAATTTGCAATGAATAAAGCACTAAAACAAAAACTAATTGGACCATTGGAGGAGTCACATACCAAGGAACAATCCCCCAAAGCAGTTTTGTGAGTGGAGCTTTGAGCAAGGAGATAAAAAATCGCAGCAAAATGAGCTAGAACTCATGTTTGAGCTGGTTGGTGATTTTTTTGGGAGGAAGAAGGAGTGTGTGGTGGCTCGAATAAGTGGAGGGGAGCCACCATGGGCCCACGAGGCAGGGGGCGTGCCCTGTAGGGGTGGGCGCGCCCTGGACCCTCGTGGCCAGGTGCTTGCACCCCTGCTGTGTTCTCAGTGCCAGATATTCTCAAATATTCCAAAAAAATCATATTTCAATTTCGGGGCATTTTGAGAACTTTTATTTTTGGGGTATTTTTTTGCACAGATAAATCAGAAAACTGACAGAAAATACTATTTTTACTTTATTTATTTTAAATAACAGAAAGTAAAAGGAGGGTACAGAAGGTTGTGCTTTCTAACTTCATCCATCTCATGCTCATCAAAAGGAATCCACTAACAAGGTTGATCAGGTCTTGTTAACAAACTCATTTCGAATAACATGGAACCGGAGAAATTTCGAATAACACTAGGTTACCTCAACGGGGATATGCACGTCCCCAATAATAAGAATATCATATCTCTTTTTGACAGTAGGAAGACGAAATTCAAAACCTCCAATGGTAATCGATGGAATTTTTTCAATAGAGTTTATACTATGAACTTGAGGTTGTTTTATTCGGAAAGTGTACCATATGCTCATTGCCATTAACATGACAAGTGACATTGTCCTTGTTGCAATCAATACCAGCCCCTGCAGTATTCAAAAAGGGTCTTCCAAGAATAATAGACATACTATCATCCTCGGGAATATCAAGAATAACAAAGTCTGTTAAAATAGTAACGTTTGCAACCACAACAAGCACATCCTCACAAATACCGACATGTATAGTCGTTCATTTATCGGCCATTTGCAAAGATATTTCAGTAGGTGTCAACTTATTCAAATCAAGTCTACGGTATAAAGAGAGAGGCATAACACTAACACCGACTCCAAGATCACATAAAGCAGTTCTAACATAATTTCTTTTAATGGAGCATGGTATAGTGGGTACTCCTGGATCTCCAAGTTTCTTAGGTATTCCACCCTTGAAAGTATAATTAGCAAGCATGGTGGAAATTTCAGCTTCCGGTATCATTCTTTTATTTGTGACAATTTCTTTCATGTATTTGGCATAAGGGTTCATTTTGAGCATATCAGTTAATCGCATACGCAAAAAGATAGGTCTAATCATTTCAGCAAAGCACTCAAAATCCTCATCATCCTTTTTCTTGGATGGTTTGGGAGGAAAAGACATGGGTTTCTGAACCCATGGCTCTCTTTCTTTGTCGTGCTTCCTAGCAACAAAGTCTCTCTTATCATAACCTTGATTCTTTGATTGTGGGTTATCAAGATCAACAACAGGTTCAATCTCTACATCATTGTCATTGCTAGGTTGAGCATCAACGTGAGCATCATCATTAACATTATCATTAAATTCATGTTCTTTACCATATTGTGTTTCAGCATTAGAAATAGAAATATCATTGGGATTCTCAGGTGTGTCAACAACAGGTTCACTAGAAGCATGCAAAGTCCTATCATTTTTCTTTTTCTTCTTCTTAGAAGGACTAGGTGCATCTACATTATTTCTCTGAGAATCCTGCTCAATTCTCTTAGGTTGACCTTCAGGATATAAAGATTCCTGAGTCACTTTACCCCCTCTAGTTACAACTTTAATAGTAAAGTCGTTATTCTTACTATTCAATTCATTGAGCAAATCATTCTGAGCTTTAAGTACTTGTTCTACTTGAGTTGTAACCATAGAAGCATGTTTACTAATGAGTTTAAGTTCACCTTTAACTCTAGACATATAATCACTCAAGTGTTCAAGCATATCAGAATTGTGTTTCAATTTTCTACCAACATAAGCATTGAAGTTTTCTTGTTTGACAATAAAATTATCAAACTCATCTAAGCATTGGCTAGTAGACTTATAACGAGGAATATCACCTTCATCAAATCTATAGAGAGAATTTACCTTTACTACCTGTGTCGGGTTATGAAGACCATGTGTTTCTTCAATAGGTGATGAATTAAAACCATGTATTTCTTCAACAGGAGGTAAATTAAGACCATGTATTTATTCAACAGGAGGTAAATTCTTAACATCTTCAGCTTTTATACCCTTTTCTTTCATAGATTTCTTCGCCTCTTGCATATCTTCAGGACTGAGAAATAGAACACCTCTTTTCTTCGGAGTTGGCTTAGGAGTTGATTCAGGAAGTGTCCAATTATTTTCATTAGTCAACATATTATTCAATATCAATTCAGCTTGATCAATAGTTATTTCCCTAAAAACACAACAAGCACAACTATCCAAGTGTTCTCTGGAAGCATCGGTTAGTCCATTATAAAAGATATCAAGTATTTCATTTTTCTTAAGAGGATGATCAGGCAAAGCATTAAGTAATTGGAGAAGTCTCCCCCAAGCTTGTGGGAGACTCTCTTCTTCAATTTGCACAAAATTATATATATCCCTTAAAGCAGATTGTTTCTTATGAGCGGGAAATATTTAGCAGAGAAGTAATAAATCATATCCTGGGGACTACGCACACAACCAGGATCAAGAGAATTAAACCATATCTTAGCATCACCCTTTAATGAGAACAGAAATAATTTTAGGATATAATAGTAGCGAGTTTTCTCATCATTAGTGAATAGGGTGGGTATATCATTTAATTTAGTAAGATGTGCCACAACAGTTTCATATTCATAGCCACGGAAAGGATCAGATTCAATCAGAGTAATTATATCAGGGTCGACAGAGAAATTAAAATCCTTATTAGTTACAAAGATAGGTGAAGTAGCATAAGCAGGATCATATTTCATTCTAGCATTCAGAGATTTTTGTTTCAGCTTAGCTAATAATTTCTTAAGATCACTTCTATCATTGCAAGCAAGAAAATCTCTAGCAGTTGCTTCATCCATAACATAGCCCCTAGGCACAACATGCAATTCATATCTAGGGGGAGAATCTTCATCATCACTTTCATCAATATTATCAGTTTCAATAATTTCATTCTCTCTAGCCCTAGCAAGTTGTTCATCAAGAAATTCACCAAGTGGCACAGTAGTATCAAGCATAGAAGTAGTTTCATCATGAGTATCATGCATAGCAGAAGTGGCATCATCAATAACATGCGACATATCAGAATTAATAGCAGAAGCAGGTTTAGGTGTCGCAAGCTTACACAAAACAGAAGGTGAATCAAGTGCAGAGCTAGATGGTAGTTCCTTACCTCCCCTCGTAGTTGAGGGATAATTTTTTTTTTTCTCGTCTTTCAAGTTCTTCATAGTGACCAGCAGATATAAATCCCAAGTGACTCAAAGAATAGAGCTATGCTCCCCGGCAATGGCGCCAAAAAATAGTCTTGATAACCCACAAGTATAGGGGATCGCAACAATTTTCGAGGGTAGAGTATTCAACCCAAATTTATTGATTCGACACAAGGGGAGCCAAAGAATATTCTCAAGTATTAGCAGTTGAGTTGTCAATTCAACCACACCTGGATAACTTAGTTTCTGCAGCAAAGTATTTAGTAGCAAAGTAGTATGGAAGTAACGGTAACGGTGGCAAAAGCAACAATGATAGTATTGTAGTGATTGTAATAGCAGCAACGGAAAAGTAAATAAGCGAAGAACAATATATGAAAAGCTCGTAGGCATTGGATCAGTGATGGAGAATCATGTCGAATGCGGTTCATCATGTAACAGTCATAACATAGGGTGACGCAGAACTAGCTCCAATTCATCAATGTAATGTAGGCATGTATTCCGAATATAGTCATACATGCTTATGGAAAAGAACTTGCATGGCATCTTTTGTCCTACCCTCCCGTGGCAGCGGGGTCCTAATGGAAACTAAGGGATATTAAGGCCTCCTCTTGATAGAGTACCGGACCAAAGCATTAACACATAGTGAATACATGAACTCCTCAAACTACGGTCATCGCCGGGAGTGGTCCCGATTATTGTCACTTCAGGGTTGCCGGATCATAACACATAGCAGGTGACTATAGACTCGCAAGATAGGGTCAAGAACTCACATATATTCATGCAAACATAATAGGTTCAGATCTGAAATCGTGGCACTTGGGCCCTAGTGACAAGCATTATGCATAGCAAAGTCATAGCAACATAAATCTCAGAACATAGTGGGTACTAGGGATCAAACCCTAACAAAACTAACTCAATTACATGATAAATCTCATCCAACCCATCACCGTCCAGCAAGCCTATGATGGAATTACTCACGCACGGCTGTGAGCATCATGAAATTGGTGATGGAGGATGGTTGATGATGACGATGGCGACGGATTCCCCTCTCCGGAGCCCCGAACGGACTCCAGCTCAGCCCTCCCGAGAGAGTTTAGGGCTTGGCGGCGGCTCTGTATCGTAAAATGCGATGAATCCTTCTCTCGGGTTTTTTCTCCCTGAACGTGAATATATAGAGTTGGAGTTGAGGTCGGTGGAGCTCCAGGGGGCCCACAAGGTAGGGGGGCGCGCCCTGGGGGCAGGCGCGCCTCCCACCCTCATGGACAGGGTGTGGGCCCCCTGGCCTTGATTCTTTCGCCAATACTTTTTATTATTTCCAAAAATAATCTCCGTGAAGTTTCAGGTTATTCCGAGAACTTTTGTTTCTGCACAAAGATAACACCATGGCAATTCTGCTGAAAACAACGTCAGTCCGGGTTAGTTCCATTCGAATCATGCAAGTTAGAGTCCAAAACAAGGGCAAAAGTGTTTGTAAAAGTAGATACGATGGAGACGTATCACTCACCTGGTATGGAGGGCGCGTGTATGATGTGGTACACCAAAACATCATCTTTGAGGCACAGTTGAAGGACGGCGGCGCGTTGGATCTTCCCAGTGGCACGCTCCGCGTACTCTGCGTCGAGACCGATGACCCTCGTCTCTACCTTTTCAAGGGAGTTGGATACATTGTTGATCCACTTCCAAACAACCCTTGGGTGGACGGTGACGGTGGCAACTATGCTCAACGAGCCTTCAACGAGGACATGTTGGACACTAAAAACCTGCATCTCGATCTCTTTCGCCATTTGGAACCGCTGGAATGAAGGGCTATGGTTTGGAGAATTAGGATTAGATCGCTAGTCTAACTGAAGTAGTAGATGACTATTTAAAGAGGTTAAAACAATGTGAACGCAGTGGGGTTTGGATGCAAATGAAGACGAAGGGGAGGTGAAGAAGCCGAGGAAAATCGATTCCCGATGGAGAAGTAAATGGGAGAAGTGGCGTGCAGGCAGTTGATTAGATGGCTAGGTAGACTAAACGAAAAGGCTATGCGGGTAGACTGAGGAGTCATACCTGTCCGTGTACGTGCCCATCCTTCCTGATAGGTGGGACCTATGCAAACAGATAAAAAAATGTGTCGTAGCTGGTTCAGATGGATATTGGCGCGTGCGTGGGAGACACAACATTCTGTGGTTAAGGAATACACGGTTATCCTCATCAAAAAAGAAAAGGCCCATCTTCGCGCTTCCGCATGCACGAGAATTTGGTTCTGCTCGCAATATGGATGATACCTGGAGGATGAAGTGAACAGGCACGCTAGCACGGGAGACCTATTTTCGTATACGGTACTGGAGTACTCATGTTAGTAGTAGTAGTAGTAGTAGTAGTAGTAGTAGTAGTAGTAGTAGTAGTAGTAGTAGTAGTAGTAGTAGTAGTAGTAGTAGTAGTAGCAGTAGTAGTAGTAGCAGTAGTAGTAGTAGCAGTAGTAGTAGTAGCAGTAGTAGTAGTAGCAGTAGTAGTAGTAGTAGTAGTAGTAGTAGTAGTAGTAGTAGTAGTAGTAGTAGTAGTAGTAGTAGTAGTAGTAGTAGTAGTAGTAGTAGTAGTAGTAGTAGAACTGTGGTACACTTGATGGTCAAAATACTATTTATCCGGTCCTCACGGTGAAGTGACAACACCCTGCGCCTGACACTAGTCCAGGCGGCGTGTTCAGGTTACCAAAGTCAGCCTCACCCTATGCATTGTGCGGTTTGTCACCGCCGCTGTATAGCAGATTAGCATGCCTTGCCTCGTCTCCCTCTTCCCCCCCCCCATAGCACCACTCCATCTCCATCTCCATCTCATTGTGCCCCCGTGTACCTCGCCTCGCTCGCCTCCCCCGGTACCACTATTCCCTCGCTAGCGGCTCCAGCACCTACAGCCTTCTCCCACGTAAATCAAGCCCCCAAAAACCCCCCACCTTCCAAACTCCACCATGGTCGAACGCAAACCGCGCAGCATCCATATGAGCCGCGATTGGAGCAATCTCCCCAGTGACATCCTCGAACTCTGTTGTTCGTGTATGGATATGTTGAGCGCCCTGCGGCTGGCTACATGCTCGAGGGACATACACAAGGCCATCGTCGAAGCGAGGCCTAAGATTTTTAAGACACCCTGCTTGCTGCTATCTGGTCTTGTGAGATTGGCTCACCATGATACGGAGGCGTACATGATGCCCCTCAACCTCAATCCGATCTCCATTAGCCGAAACTTCTTTGTAGGTATGTAGTGGGTCGCCATACATCATTTCCCTCGACTTTGATCCGTTCACCATCGCCCAAAACTTCTTGGCAGGTATGTACTGGGTTGGCATGAACTCACACTGGATGGCTGCCTTCAGAGAAGATAGTAAAAAGTTGGTGCTTGTGAACTTCCAGACCTCCCATGAGATTATCCTTCCTCCTTTGGATTATATAGAGTTTTACCATCGCGGTCCAAGTCATCTAGATTACCACGTCAGTTGGACGGACCTTGTTTTGGAGAAGATTGTAATCTGCCAAGTGCCCACACGACATGCGAATTATGCAGACTTCAAGCTAATTGCCTTGTTCGACCGCGGACTCGCCTATCTTTACGCCGGTGCCTTCTTTAGCTGGAGACAACTCAGCTCGCAGTGGATTATCGTCAAAGCTGATACACACTTCTGTGATGCTATTGAACACAACGGCATCATCTACGCGATCGACAAAGCAGATGGCACCACGTATTGCTGGGACGGCGCATGTAAGTTGTTTCCGTTTCATGTTAGTGACGACACCATGACACTGTCTGAACTTTTTGTGATGATTGGCATATCCTTGTTTGAGTGGAATTTGAGTAGAACTATGGCAATGTATTAGAGACGCTGTAAATCAGCTATATTTGGAATGAGTTAATTCATGCGATCGTGACCATGTCATTACAGCCAATTTGTACCCCTGAATAATCAAACGGTTGGAATATATGGATATTCTCCTTATTTTACAGTAATCTATATACTACTACTAAATATGAGTGTGTATCAATGGCCATGTTAGTTTCCTCATTTTCATGATGTAGAAACATGCACCACACTATTGGTTTCATCTAACCATACATTAGGGAAGTAAATGTACATATGGAGAACTCTATATTTGGAAGTAGTGAAATCATGTAATGCTTACCATATGTACATACCTATATTCGCCCTTCAGTAATCAATGGCTAGAATAATATCCTCACAAAAAATTTGCCCACAGAACACGAGTATATAACAATGCATGGTATGTTAGTTTCCTTGAAGAATTTGTTTGTGAGGACAGAACATGATTACATAACATGCATGACATGGTAGTTTCCTGTGAAGAATCGATTGCGAGATAACATGAGTATAACCATGCATGGCACTTCTATATTTTCGAACCCAGTATACATTTCCCTGTATTTTCCTCCCAGTTCCAACAGGGACATATCAATGTTGTTTCTTGCATTATCCTACTCATACTCTAAACAATGTTGATCTTACATTAACAATGCTTGTCCTTTTTTATATGATGCAGTGTCCCTACAGTTACTGCCCTTTGTAATCACACCACCTTTGCCAAAAACAGGGAAGCACAACTGGCTCCTCGCTCGATTAGACGACGGCAAAAGACTGATGATCATTGGGACACATGAGCCGAACAAGTTATATTGCAAAAACCCCACTATATACAAGCACCGTGAAATACGTGAGTATCCGGACAATGGCTGTTACGTCTATGAGCATTATACCAGCTTGTTGGGGCCTTCAGAATTTTTTATTTGGAGGCGGGTAAATAGCCTTGGTTCACACTCTCTATTTTTCGGACTCAATTATCCGATTAACCAGGAGATCACCGTTGGCAAGGACCTTGATGGCAGAGAGGCTCTGTTTGCTATGGAAAAGTGTGTCTACACGGCGAGCCCTAGGAGTTCGGGAGCAAACTCCCCTGATTGTCAACGATACAGCCTGCAGCCAAAAGAAGGTGAGAATGACAAAGGCATCCAGATTAACTTTGATCGTTGGATGTCTCAATTACAACGGGCAGTGATGTGGTTCAAGCCTTCAGGTTGATAGGTAATAGGGCTGTTGCGTCGAAATGGTGGAGTACTGGTGTCTCTAGATCATTGGTTGCTGAAGCGGGGCTGCAGATTATGATTGTGTTGGATCATATCTTCGAATGACTTTGTTGTCTTTGCTGCTTGTTCTGGATAGGTAGTTCTTTCTTTTGTTATGCATATTCCTTGTCATTTGGTCGTCCTCGTCTATGTCACTCTTACTATGTAACAGTTGCCTCTGTTTAGAATGTCATTCTCGTCTGGATCACGGGAGTCTGAGCGCTGCAGATGGGTGCATTTTGGTGGTGTAGCAAGACTTCTTATGAACTATCATGTCTTGTTGTTTATGTCAGTAGTAGTCACTAGTCAGTGTTTGAATGTTGTATATATCGTTGTTTCGAACTATTTATTGTCTCAAACTACTGGTGGGCTAAATGAGGGCATCACCATTCTCCAGTGTTCAGAGTGTATCTCCTTTTTTCAAGTTATATAATTTGAGCTCAGTGTCTTTTCGATGAGGTACACTTTGTTTGGGCCAGTGAGGTGTCGTTGAATATGGGCCGAGTAGTAATGCAATGCCAAACAGGTCAATTATGACTCTCGGGCTGGGCTCTCAAAAGATCCTCAAAAAAAGGCCGAGCTCTCCAAAAAAGAAATAAGGACTCTTAGGCCGACATGTGGGCGCCACCGGTGTTTTCGTGCGCTTGTGCGCCGAGAGCATATTGGCGCGTGTTCGAAATTCATGCTACCCTTTCATCTTCAATCTCCCGCCCCTCCCCCACCTCTGGAATCTCGATTCCTACTCCAATTCGCCAAAATCCCCCTCCTGTACTCCCTATCCTCAAGCGCACTATCATGTCGCCAGTCAACGCGGATCTCCGAGCCAGAGATCCTGAGGTCCGTCCTGCCTTCGGTCGCTGCATGCTGTTGCTCAATAGTGGCATGGCGGCGCTTGACGACTAGTTTGCCGGCAAAGTGCTGATGGTAACCATCAACGGCGACCGGCCTCCCGTCTCACCGGACGACCTTGTCAAAGCTCTTGGCATTGCGCACGGCATCCAAATAAGTGACTTGCTCGTCGAAGTCTGTCCGCCACGGGTTATTTCTTCGTCAGGTTCCAGACAACTTTCGACTGCAGGCGTTTGTTCGACTCTTACCGACGTTTTTTCTGCGATGGTGCGCTTGGGAGCTTTGATCGGTGGCACCCAGGATGGGGCTCGGTGCCCTCTGAGCTTGAGTTTTTAACAAAGCTTACCTTCCATGGCATGCCTCGACGTGCTTGGAACAGCGAGTCCATGAATGAGCTTATCAACGACCTTGGAGGTGAGCTCGTAAGTATGTTTGTTCCTCCAGACAGCTGGGCTCTAACAGTTATGGCATGGATGAAGAAGCCGTCCACCATACCGAAGGTGATTGGTGTTGAGATACCGGTGCAGGAACTGGGGTTGTACTATTCGTCGCCACCAAGGCCGCCGCGGACCATGTTAGGGATGTTCCTGTATCGAGTGTTTGTGCATGTCGAAGAAGTGGTCAATCCATCAACTGAAGTCCTGCCGCCGCCGCTGGTGCCAGGGTCCGTCGACGACGTCCATTACAGGAGTCAACGTCAGACTTTCCCCGTGTTGCTCGGAACGATGGATGGCACAGGGCCTACTCCATCACGCGGCGGAGGCCACTGCTTCTTTGAGAGAAGACGCAGGGCTGGCTGCCTGGATGTGCTCTAATTTGAGGTAACAACTGAATCTTGTTAGATACTAGTTAAATCCGAGCTATGGGTGTGAAGCACTGATGTGCCAGTACATTTGATTGTGACCTGTTCTAATTTTGTACATGAACCTTTTTTAGAAAGGGTTGTACGTCAACTTAATGTGCTAGCAGAACTTATTGTGTTGTCTGTCTGTTTTCTTTGCACAACATAAAGATTCCCCGTCATTGATAAAGACGATGAACCGTCATGTACGAGTTGTTGGTTTCAACATAGCCCTACCCGTAGCGATCCACTACTTCCATCCTGATTGTGCTGCCTGCGTGAAATTTTTGTATGCAAGTTCAGTGTGCTATGATGTTCTATATGATTGTGTCAACTATATAAGTTTTTACTGAGCATCAGCAATGCATATGGCTGAAAGATGTATTTACGAGCATCGACCGATGGGTCTCTCTCTCACACACACATACACACACACGCACACGCACACACGCACAAGTGGGACCTGTTAAATTATTTCTTTGCTCGTGACAACTTCTAATTAGGTTCCACTGTAATCTAATTTTTTTTCTTAAGTTATTAATTGATCTCGTGACTTCAAAAAGTTGTACAGAAGCCTTGTTTGGGCCTTTCCGGTGTCGCTGAATGTGGGCTGAGTAGCCATGTTAGGTTGTACTATACTATACAGGCCTTTTTTTAACATCAGCAATGCAACTCGGCCGAGAGTTGTACACAATATCCGGGTCAACTTGTTATTCTCCGCCCCGCTGGGCTACAAACTTTCCTAGGACGTATGCATTAGGATTAACAAGAAAATGGACTTTAAGAAATAATAAATGAGATGTAATTATAATAACTGGGCAGTAACTATAAAAATGCACCAAACGCGTAATTAATTTTAAAAATATATTATTTTTGGAATTTGAAAATTTTAATTTCATTACTTGTTGCGCGCACAATATTTCGTTGGATTTTAACGTAATACAACTTTATTTTGAAATTATATTTAATCTGACTAGAAATTTCAGATAAAAATATTTTGGATCCCATAAAAATGTGGGAATTTTTTTTTAATTCTGTTTTGAGCGGTTGGTTGAAATTATTAATCGTTGCCTAGCTAGAAAATGGGTTGTACTTTTAACAAACTGTAAATGGTCCATAGTAAATTCCATTATAATTAAAAAATGGGATGTACATTCTAACAAATCGCAAATGGGCTATATGTTCTCTGCCACACACTTGTGGGCCTTCTAAGTTGACGCGTCCCCTAAAAAAATAAGTTGACGCATATGCAAGGCTTTGTCAACAACACACGGTTCTGGCAGCTTTGGCCATTGGTTGTCCATCCAACGGATGTCGTGCTTCTTCTTCAATCTCAGATATTCTTGCTTCAGCCGCCCAAAAAATGATTCCTCCCCCTGACATCTGGGGCGCACCATTTCGGAGGCTGACCTGTAGGCCTACTAAGTTGATGCGTACCAAGGGCTTTGTCAACTTAGCCAATATAAATGATTCTAACTACAGTGACCGTACGATGTCCATCGAACAGCAGTAGTGCTTCTTCAACCTCTGGTCTTCTTGCTCCAGCCGCCCAAAGCGGCGCCGGTCGTGCCTCGAGCTCCTGCCTCCCGTGGTCGGCTGTGATGCCGCGGAGGCCTTACCGCCTCCTACTACTCCCACCATTGGCCAGGTCATCCCTCTACTCACCCACACCCCCTGTTATTCTGTGGTGACGGCAGCCTCACACCGCAGCCGAACCAGTGAACCCTCGTACTCCTCTCCGCGCGGGCTTCTACTGACGCATCTTCCCCGGCTCCGCGTCATCCCCTTCCTAGGCCTCACCATCGTCCACCGCCGTGGTGCTCTCGGCGCGGCGTGGTCAATGTGGTCAACGACCGACTTCCATCGGAAGAGTACTGTACGTGGAGAGGCTGACAGCTGGGTCCACGGCAGCCGCAAGGAAGTGCCTCCTTATTACGCGCAAAATAATTATTCCTCCACCTGACAATGGGGACCCATAGGACGGGCCACCGTATTTCGCAAAAAAAACGTTTCCCCCTGACTGCTGGGACCCACCAGCTACATCTTCGCATGCAAGGAAGTGCGTCCAGGCAAAAAAACAATTCGCCCCCTGACTGCTGGGACCCACCAGCTACATCTTCCAGCTACATCTTCCATGCATGACAGTCGGGACCCACCTGGTCGAAGCGTACGTAGCGTTGTCATTTTGGTCGCGAACGTGTACATACATACTGGTCGATGTAGAGGCGCGCACGTGTCGTAGTAGAGGCGCGCACGTAGCATGTACACGTACGTACAACGGTCAGGGTGCAAGAAAGTAAATACGGCCACGTACGTACATCCGGGCGGGGTCTCGAACGCCTACTCGCGCGTATGTACGGCCGGGGCTCGTGTACATGGCTGGGTCGGAACAGAGAAACTGCGGCGCCGTCGTGTTCATAGGGAGGCAACGGAATGCGTTGTGTTCATCGGGAGGCAACAGAACGCATGGGAGCCAACCGGCTTTGACGGAACAGCCGATGGAAACGCGGCCTGGCGTACCGCACAACGGAGGAAACGACCTTGTGTTTGACCGGCCACGGTCGAAACGGGATCCTGTTCATCGAGGGGTCTGGCGTACCCCAAAATGGAGGAAACGGACCTCCTACGGTCGAAACGGGGTCCTGTTGATTGGGAGGGGTGTGGCGTACCGCAAAACGGAGGCAACAGACTTGTGTTAGAGCGCTACAGTCGAAACGGGGGTCCTGTTCATTGGGACGGGTGTGGCGTACCGCAAAACGGGACTCTACGGGATACTGTTCATCTCCACCGTCGACCCCCTCCAACCTCCACGGGCTACTGTTCATCCACCGTCGACCTCCTCCAGCCTCCACCTGCGACTGTTCATCCACGGGCTCCTGTTCATCCAGCCTCCACCGTGCGCTACTCCACTAGCACTGTTCAACCAGCCCTCTCCACAGGCTCCTGTTCAACCACCCCTCCACGGGCTACTGTTCATCCAGCACTCCACCGTCTATTGTTCATCCAGCCCTCCACGGGGTCCTGTTCATCCAGCCCCAACCGGCTCGATCTATCGGGGTCCTGTTCATCCAGAGGCAACACCACGGGGCCATGTTCATCCACCCCCACCGGGAACTGTTCATCCAAACCCCCCCATCAACGCTCACTGTTCATCCAGAGGCAGCATCAATCGACTTCAGTTAGCAGCAGTAGCGAAGGAATCGCTCAATCGAGTTCAGTTAACAGCCGATTGATCGCTCGGGTTCAGTAATGCGTAGCCTGCAGTGCAATCGCTCGGGTTCAGTAGGCGAATGCCTCACTCGGGTTCAGTTAGAGCCCAACGCCTCGCACCCACGCGCGTGCGTGTACGAGAGAAATGCGCAAACCTCCGTGCATCGCTCGGCCCCGACCACCCACCATAACCGGGAACACCCTGATATTTTCCTAGCCCTCGCTTCTACCACGGTTTTTTCCATCATGGACGGCCCAAAGAATGTCATGCAGCTGCGTCTCCGGCCCGCCCAGTACGAAAAGCCCATTTTCTGTCATGATTTTTTGTCATGGAAGTAGGAGCCCACCACATCTATGATGATACCGGGTTTTGTCACAATTATCGTCATAGAAGTGTCATAAGTATGACAGAAAAAAAATCGTTTGGCCCAAAATGTCACGGATGTGTCTTTTTTTTGTAGTGCAACATCTCCTATAAATACCCAAACCTCCAGAAAATAACCTAGATCGGAAGTTCCACCGCCGCAAGCCTCTGTAGCCACGAGAAATCAATGTAGGCCCTCTCTGGCACCCTGCCAGAGGGGGCCACCAGCACCGGAGGCCATGGAGGAGGATCCCGTAGGGGCCATCATCGCCATGAAGGCCAAGGACCAGAGGGAGAACCTCTCCCCATCTAGGGGGGAGGCCATGGAGGAGGAAGCACAAGGGGGAGGACCTCTCCTCCTCTCTCTCGGTGGCGCCGGAGTGCCATCGGGAGGGGAATCATCGCTGCAGTGATCGTCTTCATCAACATCACCATCCTCATCTATTTTACGCGGTCCACTCTCCCACACCCCACCGTAATCCCTACTTGAACATGGTGCTTTATGCCACATATTATGATCCAATGATGTGTTGCCATCCTATGATGTTTTGAGTAGATATCCTTTGTCTTTGGGTTGATTGATGATCTAGATTGGTATGAGTTGTATGTTATATTTTGGTGATGTCCTATTGTGCCCTCCGTGTTGCGCAAGCGTGAGGGATTCCCGTTGTAGGGTGTTGCAATATGTTCATGATTCGCTTATAGTGGGTTGCTTGAGTGACAGAAGCATAAACCCGAGTAAGGGGGTTGTTGCGTATGGGATAAAGGGAACTTGATATGTTAATGCTATGGTTGGGCTTTACCTTAATGATCTTTAGTAGTTGCGGATGCTTGCTAGAGTTCCAATCATAAGTGCATATGATCCAAGAAGAGAAAGTATGTTAGCTTATGGCTCTCCCACATATGAAATTGCAATGACGACTACTGGTCTTGTTAACAATTGCCTAGGATAATTCCGCACACCGACCCATCATTATTCCACACTCCTATTTATAATATTTAGTAATATATTCTAACTTTATGATAACATCACCTACTTTCATATTTTAGCTCTTCGATACCATGCAAAGTTATCCTCTTCATACCCACAACGTAGTTTTATTTCTCGTTTCTAGTTGGAAGCAAACGTTCGGTGTACGTAGACTTGTATCAGTGGCAGATAGGACTTGAGAGAATATTGATCTTACCTTTAGCTCCTTGTGGGTTCGAAACTCCATACTTATCACTTCCACCTTTGGGAATTGCTACGATGATTCCCTGCACTTGGGGATTATCAGTTGCCCACGTCCCACGATCACGGGGCGGTAACGGCCACTCCACTTGCTTCCCCGCCCCTGGTACTTCTGCCACATGTATCGCATGGATTGTGTAGGGTTGGTGGAGGATACAGAGGGCACGGGAATGAGCGTCATGGCAGAAAGTCAGGCATCGCAGAATGGTGTAGAGGGTCGGCTTTAATTCCCCGAGTCGTTGATGGCGCGTGGAGCCGGATTGGAGGAGTGGCGCGGCTGCTTCCTGAGTGAGGAGCCAGCCCCCTGTCCCGTTCTCATAAAAAAGGGGGCAGGAGTGGCGCATTTGTTCACACGCTTCACTTCTCCCCTTCCTTGAGCATACTTTGCCCGCCATGGCAAGAGGGCGAGGACGCGGTGGCACCCTGGTGGTGGCGACAAGGGCTTCCGCTCGACGGCGCCTCCCACCTCCAGGCGAAAATGCGGGGGCGGAGTCCGCCGTGTGAGGAGGTGGGAGGGGGCGAGGTCGTGGTCGTTGTGGTACCCGGGGTCGAGGAGGACGGGGTGGTGCTCTGACGACGCCTCCGCCGGACACCCTTCCCCCGATGGAAGGCCATGTCGGAGACCAACCATTGTAGTTCACCGTCAGACTATACAAGCCTCCGCGCGGCCGTCTCCGTCTCTCCACTCGATACGGGTGATGGACCTCGAGCAGCCGCATGCACTAAAGCTGCACATGAGGGCTATTGTAATGGCAGCATGCGGGTGGATGTAGATTTCCCCGCCCCTCAGGTCATGCTCTTCCGATGCGGCTGGAAAACTTTTGCTCGCGCCCATGCTACCCCTTGAGCACTGCGTTGGATTTCCCCGAATAGGAGAGGATGATGCAGCAAAGTAGCGTAAGTATTTCTATCAGTTTTTGAGAACCAAGGTATCAATCCAGTAGGAGGCCACGCGCGAGTCCCTCGTACCTACACAAAGTGAATAGCTCCTCGCAACCAACGCGATTAGGGGTTGTCAATCCCTTCACGGTCACTTACGAGAATGAGATCTGATGGAGATGAAAGGCTGTCACGGCCCTATAAATCTTCTTGTAATTAGTGGCATTGCATCCATGCATCTTTTTCAATTTCAGTTAATCTTGAAATGGGGATGACAAAACCCCAGCACCTCCCCTGAAACCAACTAGGGTTTACTAAAATTGGTTTCGGTGAACCCAAAATGCCTTCACAAAATGTTCATCATTTCTGGATTGGGCTACACCCCTGGCAAAAATGGTGCACACTTTTCTAGGACATTCTGGATTTTTGAATTAAATCATAAGTATTTGAATTTGGACATTTAAATTCTATAAAATATTTTAAATGTCCAAATAATCCTGAAAGCATTTGAGGGCTGTTGGAAATAGTTTCAAAGAAGCCCACAATTATTTTCAGGATTTCTAGAAACGTTTTAGTATTTTTAATAAAGCCCAACAGTTGCAGAAAATTAGAAAACAGAAAACAATTTAGAGAGAGAGAGAGAGAGAGAGAGAGAGAGAAAGGCCAGAGGCCACTTACCTGGCTGGCCCGGCCCATCTGGCCTGTGCCAGTCATCACCTACCTCTGCCAGTAGGCAGAGGAGGGACACCCCGATGCCGCCGAGCTCGCCATGCCACCTCCCTGCCTGCCTGCCCTCGCCCGCGCCAGCGCGACGCCTCGAAACGGCTCCGCGGCACCACCCTGACCCCATGGACCCCTCCATTCGCCCCCAACGCCTCTCCCTCGCCCGTTCCCCGCCATGGCCGAAGCCTCCATGGACGCGCCACCGTAACCCCGCGCCCACAGCCACTCCCTCGCCTCTCCGACCTGCCCACGGGCTCCGCCTCCATCGCCCACGCCTCTCCGTCAGCTTACGCGACGCCGGACGCCCTGCATCATCCTCTGCCCCGCCATCTTCGCCGCCTCTGCCCGAGATCTCCGGCGGCTGCACGACCCCATCAGCCCCTCCCCGAGCTCACCATTCGCCTCGTCGCAACCGCAGTGAGCTCCTGCCCCTGCTCCCCTTCTCCGCTCCCTCTCTCGCACGCCATAGCTGCTGCACCGCGTTCACCTGCAGACGCCTCCGCCTGCGCTCAACATGCTCACCGTCGCGCATAGAGTCTTCCCAGAGCCACGCTGCGCTCGTTTGCACACCGTAGCGCCGAACCCGTCGTCGCCCGAACTCCGGCCGCCGCCTTAGAGCTCGTCGTCGTCAGCTCCGGCCACCTCAGGACCGGCCACCACCACCATTCAACGCGCGCTGGCAAGGGCTCTCCAACGAGACCAGCCGCGCACGCTCTTGTCGCCGGAGTTGGCCGGACGGGCAACCCCGTCGCGTTCTGCTTAGCACCGGTGGCTAATCGCTGTTTAGCTGATGTGGCACCATTAGTTTAGGTTCTAATCACATTTAGTTAGTGTTCTGTTTCGATGACATATGGGCCCCACGCCCTAATTGCCCTCGGGTTTTATTTTCTGTTTAGATTAGATTAACCCAGCGGGACCCACGTGTCAGAGTTGACCCTGCTGACGTGGCCGTTGACCTGGCCCACCTGTCAGCGAGCTAAACAGCCCTGTGCCACTAACGTGTGGCCCCCACACGTCGGGTTTGACCTGGTCAGCCGCAGTTGACCTGCTGACGTCACAGTGACGCAATGCTGTCGCAGTTAATAATTTTCTGAATCTATTATTAATCAGAAAAATCCAGAAAATTGCCTAAACTTCTAAAACTCATAGAAAATAATCTATAACTCAGAATGAAATAAATTATATATGAAAGATTATCAGAAAAATTCAAGGAATCTGTTTATGGCATTTGCCTGCATGTTTGAACAACCTAGGGTTGCTGTACAGGGCAATTTGCATAATTGACATTTAAATAAGCACATATGGAGTTTGAATTTGAACCCTTGGTTCAAACCAACTTCATTTAATATGGTTGCTAGTTGCATTAGCTCAATCAACAACATATTGCCATGACATTATCATGCATCATAATTGTTGCATTGCATTGATTGTGTTCCTCTTTGTTTGCCGGTATTTGTCCCCTCTCGATAGACGTGCTTTCGATGATGACATCGATGACACCGATGAAGAACTATACTATCTTCAGAAGTGCCAGGCAAGCAAAAACCCCTTGTTCATTCCGATACAATCCCACTCTCTCGCTCCTGGTCTCTTTTACTGCATTAGGACAACACCGTTTCAACTGTTACATGTTGCGGTAGCAGAGCCCCTTTCCTCTGCATGACCTGTCATTGCCACAGTAAATAGATGAAACCCACTAGCATGAGTAGGAGTTGTTTGAGCCCTGATGTGCCTACTCATTCATGCTTGTTTGTCATGCCTGCTATTGCTTAGAGTTGAGTCGGGTCTGATTCATCGGGGATGAATTGGAATGTGGTGAACATTGTTGGAAATATGCCCTAGAGGCAATAATAAATTAGTTATTATTATATTTCCTTGTTCATGATAATCGTTTATTATCCATGCTATAATTGTATTGATGGGAAACTCAGATACATGTGTGGATACATAGACAACACCATGTCCCTAGTAAGCCTCTAGTTGACTAGCTTGTTGATCAATAGATGGTTACAGTTTCCTGACCATGGACATTGGATGTCATTGATAACGGGATCACATCATTAGGAGAATGATGTGATGGACAAGACCCAATCCTAAGCCTAGCAAAAAGATCGTGTAGTTCGTATGCTAAAGCTTTTCTAATGTCAAGTATCATTTCCTTAGACCATGAGATTGTGCAACTCCCGGATACCGTAGGAATGCTTTGGGTGTACCAAACATCACAACGTAACTGGGTGGCTATAAAGGTACACTACAGGTATCTCCGAAAGTGTCTGTTGGGTTGGCACGAATCGAGACTGGGATTTGTCACTCCGTGTAACGGAGAGGTATCTCTGGGCCCACTCGGTAGGACATCATCATAATGTGCACAATGTGACCAAGGAGTTGATCACGGGATGATGTGTTACGGAACGAGTAAAGAGACTTGCCGGTAACGAGATTGAACAAGGTATTGGGATACCGACGATCGAATCTCGGGCAAGTACTATATCGATTGACAAAGGGAATTGTATACGGGATTGATTGAATCATCGACATCGTGGTTCATCCGATGAGATCATCGTGGAACATGTGGGAACCAACATGGGTATCCAGATCCCGCTGTTGGTTATTGGCCGGAGAGTTGTCTCGGTCATGTCTGCATGGTTCCCGAACCCGTAGGGTCTACACACTTCAGGTTCGATGACGCTAGGGTTATTAGGAAGACTTGTATGTGATTACCGAATGTTGTTCGGAGTCCCAGATGAGATCCTAGACTTCACGAGGAGTTCCGGAATAGTCCGGAGGTTAAGATTTATATAAGGGAAGTTGTCATACGGTCACCAGAAAGGTCCGGGGGCATATCGGTATTGTACCGGGGCCACCGGAGGGGTTCTGGGGGTCCACCGGGAGGGGCCACCTCTCCTGGAGGGCCTTATGGGCCGTAAGAGGAAGGGAACCAGCCCAAGTGGGCTGGGGCGCCACACCCCCCTAGGTCCCATGCGCCTAGGGTTGGGGGAACCCTAAAGGGGGGCGCCCCTTGGCTTGGGGGGCAAGCCCCCTTACCCTTGGCCGCCACCCCCCCTCTAGATCCCATCTAGAGGGGCCGGCCCCCTTCCCCCTTCTCCCTATAAATAGAGGGGCGAGGGGAGGGCTGCAAGACGACATCCAAGGCGCAGCCCCTCCCCTCCCCAACACCTCTCCTCCTCCGTTAAGAGCTTGGCGAAGCCATGCCGGAGTACTGCTGCTCCACCACCACCACGTCGTCGTGCTGCTGTTGGAGCTCTCTTCCTCAACCTCTCCCTCCTCCTTGCTGGATCAAGGTGCGGGAGATGTCCTCGCTCCGTACGTGTGTTGAACGCGGAGCTGCCGTCCGTTCAGTGCTTGGTCATCGGTGATTTGGATTAGGACGAGTACGACTCCATCAACCCCGTTCTCTTGAACGCTTCCGCTCGCGATCTACAAGGGTATGTAGATGCACTCTCCTTCCCCTCGTTGCTAGATTACTCCATAGATTGATCTTGGTGATGTGTAGAAAATTCTAAAAAAATTCTACGTTCCCCAACAGTGGCATCATGAGCTAGGTCTAAGCGTAGTTTCTATGCACGAGTAGAACACAAGTTGTTGTGGGCGTCGATTTTGTCAATTTACTTGTCGTTACTAGTCTTATCTTGATTCGGCGGCATCGTGGGATGAAGCGGCCCGGACCGACCTTACACGTATTTTTACGTCAGACAGGTTCCACCGACTGATATGCACTAGTTGCATAAGGTGGCTAGCGGGTGTCTGTCTCTCCCACTTTAGTCGGATCGGATTCGATGAAAAGGGTCCTTATGAAGGGTAAATAGAAATTGGCATATCACATTGTGGTTTTGCGTAGGTAAGAAACGTTCTTGCTAGAAACCCATCGCAGCCACATAAAAACATGCAACAACAATAGAGGATGTCTAACTTGTTTTTGCAGGGTATGCTATATGATGTGATGTGGCCAATGTGATGAATGATATGTGATGTATGAGATTGATCATGTTCTTGTAATAGGAATCACGACTTGCATGTCGATGAGTATGACAACCGGCAGGAGCCATAGGAGTTGTCTTAATTTATTTATGACCTGCGTGTCAACATAAACGTCATGTAATTACTTTACTTTATTGCTAACTGTTAGCTATAGTAGTAGAAGTAATAGTTGGTGAGACAACTTCATGAAGACACGATGATGGAGATCATGATGATGGAGATCATGGTTTCATGCTGGTGACGATGATGATCATGGAGCCCCGAAGATGGAGATTAAAAGGAGCGAAGTGATGATGGCCATATCATGTCACTATTTGATTGCATGTGATGTTTATCATGTTTTACATCTTATTTGCTTAGAACGACGGTAGATTAAATAAGATGATCCCTCAATAAAATTTCAAGAAAAGTGTTCTCCCTAACTGTGCACCGTTGCGAAGGTTCGTTATTTCGAAGCACCACGTGATGATCGAGTGTGATAGATTCTAACGTTCGAATACAACGGGTGTTGACGAGCCTAGCATGTACAGACATGGCCTCGGAACACATGCGAAACACTTAGGTTGACTTGACGAGCCTAGCATGTACAGACATGGCCTCGGAACATGGAAGACCGAAAGGTCGAACATGAGTCGTATAGAAGATACGATCAACATGAAGATGTTCACCGATGATGACTAGTCCGTCTCACGTGATGATCGGACACGGCCTAGTTGATTCGGATCACGTATCACTTAGATGACTAGAGGGATGTCTATCTGAGTGGGACTTCATGAAATAATCAGATGAACTCAATTATCATGAACATAGTCAAAAGGACTTTGCAAATTATGTCATAGCTTACGCTTTAGTTCTACTGTTTTAGATACGTTCCTAGAGAAAATTTAGTTGAAAGTTGATAGTAGCAATTATGCGGACTGGGTCCGTATACTGAGGATTGTCCTCATTGCTGCGCAGAAAGTTTATGTCCTTAATGCACCGCTCAGTAAGCTGAACCTCAAGCGTCAGTTGTAAATGTTGAGAACATCTGACATACACGTTTTGATGACTACATGATAGTTCAGTGCGTATGGTTTAGAATTGAGGCGCCAAAGACGTTTTTGAAACACCGCAGAACATATGAGATGTTCCAAGGACTGAAATTGGGATTTTAGGCTAGCGCCCGCGTCAAGAGGTCTGAGACCTCTGACAAGTTTCCTAAGCCTACAAACTAAGGAGAAAAGCTCAATCGTTGAGCATGTGCTCAGATTGTATGAGTACTACAATCGCTTGAATCAAGTGGGAGTTAATCTTCCAGATAAGATAGTGATGGTTCTCCAAAGTCACTGCCACCAAGCTACTCGAGCTTCATGATGAACTATAACATATCAGGGATAGATATGATCCTTGAGCTATCCGTGACACCGCGAAAGTAGAAATCAAAAGGGAGCATCAATTGTTGATGGTTAGTAAAAACCACTAATTTCAAGAAGGGCAAGGGCAAGGGCAAGAAAGGGATACTTCATGAAACAACAAATCAGTTGCTGCTCCAGTGAAGAAACCCAAAGTTGAACCCAAGCCCAAGACTAAGTGCTTCTGTAATAAGGGGAACGGTCACTGAAGCAGAACTACCCTAGATACTTGGTATATGAGAAGGCAGGCAAGGTCAACAGAAGTATATTGGATATACATTACATTAATGTGTACTTTGCTAGTACTCCTAGTAGCACCAGGGTATTAGATACCGGTTCGGTTGCTAAGTGTTAGTAACTCGAAATAAAAGGCTACGGAATAAACGGAGACTAGCTAAAGGTGAGATGACGATATGTGTTGGAAGTGTTTCCAAGGTTGATGTAATCAAATATCGTACGCTCCCTCTACCATCGAGATTGGTATTAAAACCTAAATAATTGTTATTTGGTGTTTGCGTTGGGCATAGACATGATTGGATTATGTTTATCGCAATACAGTTATTCATTTAAGGAGAACAATGGTTACTCTGTTTATTTGAATAATACCTTCCCGATCGTAGTGATACACATGTTCATGCCAAAAGATATAAGATAGTAATGATAGTACCACATACTTGTGGCACTGCAATTTGAGTCATATTGGTATAAAATGCATGAAGAAGCTCCATGTTGATGGATCTTTGGACTTACTCGTTTTTGAAAAGATTGAGACATGCAAACCATGTTTATTGGTAGATATGCATGAAGAAACTCCATACAGATGGATCGTTTGGACTCACTTGATTTTGAATCACTTGAGACATGCAAATCATACCACATGGGCAAGATGACTGAAAGACCTCGTTTTCAGTAAGATGGAACAAGAAAGCAACTTGTTGGAAGTAATACATC
Organism: Aegilops umbellulata; assembly: GCA_032464435.1. NCBI lineage: Eukaryota > Viridiplantae > Streptophyta > Magnoliopsida > Poales > Poaceae > Aegilops > Aegilops umbellulata. The sequence continues at coordinate 361,983,292 of CP136054.1, read as the reverse complement.
TTGCTGTGTGCAGTCCAATGAGTGCTGAGGCATGTAGTGGATATCGTTATGTTCTTACTTCACAGATGATTTGAGTAGATGCTAAGTATATTTACTTGATGAATCATGAGTCTGAATTATTGAAAGGTTCAAGTAATTTCAGAGTGAAGTTGAAGATCATCGTGACAAGAGGATAAAATGTCTATGATATGATCATAGAGATTTATATCTGAATTACGAGTTTGGCATAGAATTAAGATATTGTGGAAATGGTTTCACAACTGATACAGCCTGGAACACCATAGTGTGATGGTGTGTCCGAACATCATAACTGCACCCTATTGGATATGATGCATACCATGATGTCTCTTATCGAATTACCACTATCGTTTATGGGTTAGGCATTAGAGACAACCGCATTCACTTTAAATAGGGAACCACACAAATCCGTTGAGACGACACCGTATGAACTATGGTTTAGGGAAACCTAAGCTGATGTTTCTTAAAAGTTTGGGGCTACGACGCTTATGTGAAAAAGTTTCAGGCTGATAAGCTCGAACCCAAAGCAGATAAATGCATCTTCATAGGACACCCAAAACAGTTGGGTATACCTCCTGTCTCAGATCCGAAAGCAATAGGGATTGTTTCTGAAATCGGGTCCTTTCTCGAGGAAAAGTTTCTCTCGAAAGAATTGAGTGGGAGGATGGTGGAGACTTGATGAAGTTATTGAACCGTCACTTCAACTAGTGTGTAGCAGGGCACAGGAAGTTGTTCCTGTGGCACCTACACCAATTGAAGTGGAAGCTTATGATAGTGATCATGAAACTTTGGATCAAGTCACTACCAAACCTCGTAGGACGACAAGGATGCGTGCTACTTCAAAGTGGCACGTGATCCTGTCTTGGAAGTCATGTTGCTAGACAACAATGAACCTATGAGCTATGGAGAAGCGATGGTGGGCCCGGATTCCTAAAATTGGCTCGAGGCCATAAAATCTGAGAGAGGATCCATGTATGAAAACAAAGTGTAAACTTTGAAAGAACTACTTGATAGTCGTAAGGCTGTTGGGTGCAGATGGATTTTAAAAGGAAGACGGACAATGATGGTAAGTGTCACCATTGAGAAAGCTCGACTTGTCGTTAAGATGTTTCCCGACAAGTTCAAGGAGTTGACTATGATGAGACTTTCTCACTCGTAGCGATGCTAAAAGTCTGTTGGAATTATGTTAGCAGTTACTGCATTATTTATGAAATCTTGCAGATAGAATGTCAAAACATTGTTTCCTCGATGATTTTCTTGAGGAAAGGTTGTATGAGATACAACCAGAAGGTTTTGTCAATCCTGAAAGATGCTAACAAGTATGCAAAGCTCCAGCAATCCTTCTAAGGACTGGAGTAAGCATCTCGGAATTGGAATGTACGCTTTGATGATATGATCAAAGATTTCAGGTTTATACAAAGTTTATGAAAAACTTGTATTTCCAAAGAAGTGAGTGGGAGCACTATAGAATTTTTGATGAGTATATGTTGTTAACATATTGTTGATCAGAAATGATGTAGAATTTCTGGAAATCATATAGGGTTATTTGAAAAGTGTTTTTTCAATGGAAAACCTAGATTAAGCTACTTGAACATTGAGCATCAAGATCTATAAGGATAGATCAAAATCGCTTAATAGTACTTTCAAACGAACACATACCATGACAAGATTTTGAAGGAGTTCAAAATAGATCGGCAAAGAAGGAGTTCTTGGCTGTGTTATAAGGTATGAGTGTTGAGTAAGACTCAAGACCTGACCACGGCAGAATAGAGATAAAGGACGAAGGTCGTCCCCTATGCTTCAGAGGTAGGCTCTAAAGTATGCTATGTTGTGTACCGCACCTGAAGTGTGCCAAGCCATGAGTCAGTCAAGGGGCACAAGTGTGATCTAGGAATGGATCACAGGACAACGGTCAAGGTTACCCTTAGTAGCTTGTGGACTAAGGAATTTTCTCGATTATGGAGGTGGTAAAAGAGTTCGTCGTAAAGGGTTACGCCGATGCAATCTTTGACACTAATCTGGATGATTCTGAGTAATAAACCGGATTCGTATAGTAGAACAGTTATTTGGAATATCTCCAATTAGAGCGTGGTAGCTGCATCTACAAGATGACATAATGATTTGTTAAGTACACACGGATATAAAAGGTTCAGACTCGTCGACTATAACATCTCTCACACGCATAACATGATCAAACCCAGAACTCTTTGGGTGTTAGTCACATGGGGATGTGACCTTAAGTGTTAATCACATAGCGATGTGCACTGGATTATTGACTCTAGTGCAAGTGGGAGACTGTTGGAAATATGCCCTAGAGGCAATAATAAATTAGTTATTATTATATTTCCTTGTTCATGATAATCGTTTATTATCCATGCTATAATTGTATTGATGGGAAACTCAGATACATGTGTGGATACATAGACAACACCATGTCCCTCGTAAGCCTCTAGTTGACTAGCTCGTTGATCAATAGATGGTTACAGTTTCCTGACCATGGACATTGGATGTCATTGATAATGGGATCACATCATTAGGAGAATGATGTGATGGACAAGACCCAATCCTAAGCCTAGTACAAAGATCGTGTAGTTCGTATGCTAAAGCTTTTCTAATGTCAAGTATCATTTCCTTAGACCATGAGATTGTGCAACTCCCGGATACCGTAGGAATTCTTTGGGTGTACCAAACGTCACAATGTAACTGGGTGGCTATAAAGGTACACTACAGGTATCTCCGAAAGTGTCTGTTGGGTTGGCACGAATCGAGACTGGGATTTTTCACTCCGTGTAACGGAGAGGTATCTCTGGGCCCACTCGATAGGACATCATCATAATGTGCACAATGTGACCAAGGAGTTGATCGCGGGATGATGCGTTACGGAACGAGTAAAGAGACTTGCCGGTAACGAGATTGAACAAGGTATTGGGATACCGACGATCGAATCTCGGGCAAGTACTATACCGATTGACAAAGGGAATTGTATACGGGATTGATTGAATCCTCGACATCGTGGTTCATCCGATGAGATCATCGTGGAACATGTGGGAACCAACATGGGTATCCAGATCCTGCTGTTGGTTATTGGCCGGAGAGTTGTATCGGTCATGTCTGCATGGTTCCCGAACCCGTAGGGTCTACACACTTAAGGTTTGATGACGCTAGGGTTATTAGGAAGATTTGTATGTGATTACCGAATGTTATTCGGAGTCCCGGATGAGATCCTGGACGTCACGAGGAGTTCTGGAATAGTCCGGAGGTTAAGATTTATATATGGGAAGTTGTCATACGGTCACCAGGAAGGTCCGGGGGCCTATCGGTATTGTACCGGGGCCACCGGAGGGGTTCTAGGGGTCCACCGGGAGGGGCCACCTCTCCCGGAGGGCCTTATGGGCCGTAAGAGGAAGGGAACCAGCCCAAGTGGGATGGGGCGCCACACCCCCCTAGGGCCCATGCGCCTAGGGTTGGGGGAACCCTAAAGGGGGCGCCCCCTTGGCTTGGGGGGCAAGCCCCCTTCCCCTTGGCCGCCGCACCCCCCTCTAGATCCCATCTCGAGGGGCGGGCCCCCTTCCCCCTTCTCCCTATAAATAGAGGGGCAAGGGGAGGGCTGTAGGACGACATCCCAGGCGCAGCCCCTCCCCTCCCCAACACCTATCCTCCTCCGTTAAGAGCTTGGCGAAGCCCTGCCGGAGTACTGCTGCTCCACCACCACCACGCCGTCGTGCTGCTGTTGGAGCTCTCTTCCTCAACCTCTCCCTCCTACTTGCTGGATCAAGGTGCGGGAGACATCCTCGCTCCGTACGTGTGTTGAACGCGGAGGTGCCGTCCGTTCGGCGCTTGGTCATCGGTGATTTGGATAACGATGAGTACGACTCCATCAACCCCGTTCTCTTGAACGCTTCCGCTCGCGATCTACAAGGGTATGTAGATGCACTCTCCTTCCCCTCGTTGCTAGATTACTCCATAGATTGATCTTGGTGATGCGTAGAAAATTTTAAATTTTTGCTACGTTCCCCAACAAACATGTCCTACTGTTGAGAGCGAAGTGTGTGAACACAATTTGTTAAAGGTAGCGGTGAGAGGCCATGTAGGAGTACATGGTGGGTTGTCTCATTGCAGCCGTCCTCGGGAACTTAGTTCTGTGTTTGTGATCCATGTACAGTTACTACCACACATTGGGTTCCGGTAACTCGACCCCTCTCGACTTATTAATCAACATGATCTCTGTCCAGGAGTTGCAACTAGTTTCTGGTGTTTGTAGGTAGTGTTAGTAGTCTACCAAGTGGCACCCGGTACAGGTGGGCTTGGGACAGACTAGGCACCGTGGCCGGGTATGCCAAGCATCGCCCGTTTGGTGGGCTTGGAACCCTGTACACATCGTTTGGGGCCGTGAGCGACACCCCGGCCGGATCTCCTTGTGGATGGAACCCGAATAGGCGATAAGCCTGGATGAGAGACTTGTGTGGTTAGTCAGGTCGTGGCCGACTCCCTTGCCAGGCTTCCGCTTGAAGGTTGCCGAGGTACATGACGTGTACATGGTGGTAAGTGGCGAGAGCGTGTGTGAAGAAGTACACCCCTGCAGGGTTATCATTATCTATTCGAATAGCCAGATTCCTCGGATATGGAAACTTGGACCCCTTGTATAGTTCATAGACAAGTGAAAGTGGATACTCTAAAATGCGCAAGATAAGCGTGAGTGCTATGGATGGCGTTCTCGTAGGAAGACGGGAGCGGATCCATAGTGGTGTATTGATATGGTGAATATGTGGACTCGTGTGCGCCACCTCAAAAGAGTTACTTGCAGTCATAGTTAGGTTAGCCACTAAGTCAAAGCTGGCTTGCTGTAGTAAAACTTCACCACCCCCTTTGTTGATACTGATGCATATGTAGCTAGCTCTGATGTAAGTCTTGCTGGGTACATTTGTACTCACGTTTGCCTATTTTATGTTTTGCACAGAGACGTCAGTCTCGCTAGTAGTTCCGTGTGGACTTCGACGTTTAGCTTGATACCTCAGCTACGATCTTGTGCCCTCGGCAGGGTCTTGTAGATAGTCAGGCTTCTCAGTATTTTCATTTATAGTTGTCTGTACTCAGACAAGTTAAGCTTCCGCATGTGCTTTGACTTGTATGCTCTGAATGTTGGGTCATGAGACACATGCTTGTAATATCTCGCTCCTCAGAGCCTAATGAATAAATACTTTGAGTCGTAGAGTTATGTTGTGAGGCCATGTTGTATTTACACATATCGAGCATATTGTGTGTATGATTGAAATGCTTGGTATGTGTGGGATCTGACAACCTAGTTGTTTATCCTTGGTAGCCTCTCTTATGGGGAAATGTAGTCATGTGCTTCCATGAGCCATAGTAGTCCGCTACAGCCCGGTTCACCGGAGTCCTGCTAGCCCAGCACTACTGCTCCGGAACACTTGACTGGCTGGCATGTGATTCACTTCGTTCATGTGTCTGTCCCTTCGGGGAAATGTCACGCGGTGACATCTGGAGTCCTGCCTAGCTTGCTACAGCCCGGGTTCCCGGAGTCCTGTTAGCCCAGTGCTACAGCCCGGATCCGCACGCTGCTGACCGACATGCTCGATGTTGATTCATGTATGCATGTCCCCGTAAGTTAGTGCCACTTTAGGTTCACGACTAGTCATGTCGGCCCGGGTTCTCTGTCATATGGATGCTAGTGACACTATCATATACGTGAGCCAAAAGGCGCAAACGGTCCCAGGCCATGGTAAGGCGACACCCGTGGGAATACCGTGCGTGAGGCCGCAAAGTGATATGAGGTGTTACATGCTAGATCGGTGTGACTTAGAATCGGGGTTCTGACAAAGGCAAAGTAAAAAAACAAAGCAATAATAAAGTGATTAGAGATTGATATGATGAGAATAGACCCGGGGGCCATAGATTTCACTAGTGGCTTCTCTCAAGAGCATAAGTATTTCTACGGTGGGTGAACAAATTACTATTGAGCAATTGACAAAATTGAGCATAGTTATGAGAATATCTAGGTATGATCATGTATATAGGCATCACGTCCGAGACAAGTAGACCGACTCCTGCCTGCATCTACTACTATTACTCCACTCATCGACCGCTATCCAGCATGCATCTAGAGTATTAAGTTAATGAAAACAGAGTAACGCCTTAAGCAAGATGACATGATGTAGAGGGATAAATTCATGCAATATGATATAAACCCCATCTTGTTATCCTCGATGGCAACAATACAATACGTGCCTTGCTGCCCCTACCGTCACTGGGAAAGGACACCGCAAGATTGAACCCAAAGCTAAGCACTTCTCCCATTGCAAGAAAAACCAATCTAGTAGGCCAACCAAACTGATAATTCGAAGAGACTTGCAAAGATAACCAATCATACATAAAAGAATTCAAAGAAGATTCAAATATTGTTCATAGATAAACTTGATCATAAACCCACAATTCATCGGTCTCAACAAACACACCGAAAAAAGAAGATTACATCAAATAGATCTCCACGAGAGAGGGGGAGAACATTGTATTGAGATCCAAAAAGAGAGAAGAAGCCATCTAGCTACTAACTATGGACCCAAAGGTCTGAGGTAAACTACTCACACTTCATCGGAGGGGCTATGGTGATGATGTAGAAGCCCTCCGTGGTGGATTCCCCTTCCTGCGGAGCTCCGGAACAGGCCCCAAGATGGGATCTCGTGGATACAGAAAGTTGCGGCGGTGGAATTAGGTTTTTGGCTCCGTATCTGATCGTTTGGGGGTACGTAGGTATATATAGGAGGAAGGAGTACGTCGGTGGAGCTTCGAGGGGCCCACAAGGCAGGGGGCGCACCCTCCACCCTCGTGACCGCCTCGTGGCTTTCTTTACGGAGGGTCCAAGTCTCCTGGATCTTATCTGATGAGAAAATCACGTTCCCGAAGGTTTCATTCTGTTTGGACTCCGTTTGATATTATGTTTCTTCGAAACACTGAAATAGGCAAAAAAACAGCAATTCTGGGCTGGGCCTCCGGTTAATAGGTTAGTCCCAAAAATAATATAAAAGTGGAAAATAAAGCCCAATATGGTCCAAAACAGTAGATAATATAGCATGGAGCAATCAAAAATTATAGATACGTTGGCGACGTATCAGGCATCCCCAAGCTTAATTCCTGCTCGTCCTCGAGTAGGTAAATGATAAAAAGAGAATTTTTGATGCGGAGTGCTACTTGGCATAATTTCAATGTAAATCTTCTTAATTGTGGTATGAACATTCAGATCCGAAAGATTCAAGACAAAAGTTCATATTGACATAAAAATAATAATACTTCAAGCATACTTACTAAGCAATTATGTCTTCTCAAAATAACATGGCCAAAGAGAGTTCATCCCTACAAAATCATATAGTTTAGTCATGATCCATTTTTGTCACACAAGAATGCTCTCATCATGCATAACCCCGATGACAAGCCAAGCAATTGTTTCATACTTTAGTAATCTCAAACTTATAAACCTTCACGCAATACATGAGCGTGAACCATGGATATAGCACTATGGGTGGAATAGAATATGATGATGGGGGGTTATGTGGAGAAGACAAAAAAGGAGAAGGTCTCACATCAACGAGGCTACTCAATAGGCTATGGAGATGCCCATCGATTGATGTTAATGCAAGGAGTAGGGATTGGCATGCAACGGATGCACTGGAGTTATAAATGTATGAAAGCTCAACAAAAGAAACTAAGTGGGTGTGCATCCAACTTGCTTGCTCACGAAGACCTAGGGCACTTGAGAAGGCCCATCGTTGGAATATACAAGCCAAGTTCTATAATGAAAGATTCCCACTAGTATATGAAAATGACAAAACAAGAGACTCTCTATCATGAAGATTATGGTGCTACTTTGAAGCACAAGTGTGGAAAAAAGGATAGTAGCATCGCCCCTTTTTATTTATTTTCTTTTTTTCTTTTTTTTGGGCCTTCTTTTTTTCTCTTTGGCCTTTATCTTTTTTTATTGGGACAATGCTCTATTGAATGATGATCATCACACTTCTATTTATTTATAACTCAATGATTACAACTCGATACTAGAATAAGGTATGACTCTATATGAATGTCTCCGGCGGTGTACCGGGATATGCAATGAACCAAGAGTGACATGTATGAAAGAATTACGAACGGTGGCTTTGCCACAAATACTATGTCAACTAAATGATCATGCTAGCAATATGACAATGACGAATGTGTCATGATGAACGGTATGGTGGAAAGTTGCATGGCAATATATCTCGGAATGGCTATGGAAATGCCATAATAGGTAGGTATGGTGGCTGTTTTGAGGAAGATATAAGGAGGTTTATGTGTGAAAGAGCGTATCATATCACGGGGTTTGTACGCACCGGCGAAGTTTGCACCAACTCTAAATGTGAGAAAGGGCAATGCACGGTACCGAAGAGGCTAGCAATGATGGAAGGGTGAGAGTGCGTATAATCCATGGACTCAACATTAGTCATAAAGAACTCATATACTTATTGCAAAAATCTACAAGCCATCAAAAACCAAAGTACTACGCGCATGCTCCTAGGGGGATATATTGGTAGGAAAAGACCATCGCTCATCCCCGACCACCACTCATAAGGAGGACAACCAAATAACACCTCATGTTTCAAATTTGTTACATAACGTTTACCATACGTGCATGCTACGGGACTTGCAAACTTCAACACAAGAATTTCTCAAATTCACAACTACTCAACTAGCACGACTTTGATATTATCACCTCCATATCTCAAAACAATTATCAAGCATCAAACTTTTCTTAGTATTCAACGCACTCAAAAGTAAGTTTTACAAATCTTGAATACCAAGCATATTATTATTATTAAGCAAATTACCATGCTATTTAAGACTCTCAAAATAATCTAAGTGAAGCATGAGAGATCAACAGTTTCTATAAAACAAATCCACCACCATGCTCTAAAAGATATAAGTGAAGCACTAGAGCAAAAACTATAAAGCTCAAAAGATATAAGTGAAGCACATAGAGTATTCTATCAAATTCCAATTTATGTATGGCTCTCTCAAAAGGTGTGTACAGCAAGGATGATTGTGGTAAACTAAAAAGCAAAGACTCAAATCATACAATACGCTCCAAGCAAAACACATATCATGTGGTGAATAAAAATATAGCTCCAAGTAAAGTTACCGATGGAAGTAGACGAAAGAGGGGATGCCTTCTGGGGCATCCCCAATATTTGACTTTTTGGTGTCCTTGGATTATCTTGGGGGTGCCATGGGCATCCCCAAGCTTAGGCTCTTGCCACTCCTTATTCCATAATCCATCAAAAAAATTCACCCAAAACTTGAAAACTTCACAACACAAAACTCAACAGAAATCTTGTGAGCTCCGTTAGCGAAAGAAAACAAAAGACCACTTCAAGGTACTGTAATGAATTCATTCTTTATTTATATTGGTGTTAAACCTACTGTATTCCAACTTCTCTATGGATTATAAACTATTTTACTAGCCATAGATTCATTAAAATAAGCAAACAACACACGAAAAACAAAATCTGCCAAAAACAGAACAGTCTGTAGTAATCTGTAACTAACGCAAACTTCTGGAACTCCAAAACTTCAGCCAAAATAGGACGACCTAGGAAATTTGTTTATTGATCAGCAGCAATTGGAATAACTATTTTATCATGTTCTGGTGAATTTTAATAATTGTTTTCATGAACCAAAAGTTTCTGGAAATTACAGCAAGATCAAATAACTATCATCCAAGAAGATCCTATAGGTTTAACTTGGCACAAACACTAATTAAAAGATAAAACCACATCTAAACAGAAGGTAGATGTATTGTTTATTCCTAAACAGAAACAAAAACAAAAAACTAAAAATAAAATTGGGTTGCCTCCCAACAAGCGCTATCGTTTAACGCCCCTAGCTAGGCATAAAAGCAAGGATAGATCTAGGTATTGCCATCTTTGGTAGGCAATTCTTCAATGAGGCATCTACCTTCCTTAGATATTTCTTTATTTTTAGTAATTATCAAACTTTTAGGCACACGATCAAAAAATGTATTCATAGCAAATGGTTCCTTAATTATAGCAAAAAGATTGGGATGGATACTTATAGATTTAAGATCTGCAGTTTCTTTACTAGAGGATTCACCCTTATTTTTAGGAACATACATAAGCTTGGCATTTTTAGTAGGAGGACTTGGAGTGTTCTTTACGGAAGAAAAAGCGGTTCCAAAGTTTGTAATGATACCCTCAAGTTTATCGATTCTAGTGGAATCTTGATTTATTCTTTCATTGACTATGGGTTCCTTTTCCTTAATATTTTTCAAAGTTACTCCTACCTTAGATCCATATTGGGTAATTTGGTTGTGGATCTTTTTATCTAAATTTTCAATTAACTCAACAGCAGCAACTTTATTTTCAATAATTTCAAGTCTTTGCATTACATGCTCCAAATTTAACATAGTTCCATTAACCAAAAGAGGTGGTGAGCCAAATAAATCTATCATAGCATTATAAGAATCAAAAGTATGGCTACCCAAGAAATTCCCTCCGGTAATGGTATCAAGGATATATCTATACCAAGGATTAGCACCCACATAAAAATTACGGAGAAGAACTGAAGTAGATTGCTTCCTGGTAGATCTATTTTGAGCATTGCAAATTCTATACCAGGCGTCTTTTAGATTCTCTCCCTCCCTTTGCTTAAAATTTAGAACTTCATTCTCGGGAGACAACGGAGAAGATATAAGACTAGCCATAACGACAAGGCAAGCGAGAAAAAGGCAAACGAAAAAGAGAGAGCGAATAAAACGACAAGGGTGAAGTGGGGGAGAGGAAAACGAGAGGCAAATGGAAAATAATGTAATGCAGAAGATAAGGGATTGTGATGGGTACTTGGTATGTTGACTTTTGCGTAGACTCCCCAGCAACGGCGCCAGAAGTTCTTCTTGCTACCTCTTGAGCACTGCATTGGATTTCCCCGAAGAGGAGAGGATGATGCAACAAAGTAGCGTAAGTATTTCCCTCAGTTTTTGAGAACCAAGGTATCAATCCAGTAGGAGGCCACGCGCGAGTCCCTCGTACCTACACAAAGCGAATAGCTCCTCGCAACCAACGCGATTAGGGGTTGTCAATCCCTTCACGGTCACTTATGAGAATGAGATCTGATAGAGATGATAGATAATATTTTTGGTATTTTTGATATAAGGATGCAAGGTAAAATAAAAGGCAAAGTAAAAAAACAAAGCAATAATAAAGTGATTGGAGATTGATATGATGAGAATAGACCCGGGGGCTATAGATTTCACTAGTGGCTTCTCTCAAGAGCATAAGTATTTCTACGATGGGTGAACAAATTACTGTTGAGCAATTGACAGAATTGAGCATAGTTATGAGAATATCTAGGTATGATCATGTATATAGGCATCATGTCCGAGATAAGTAGACCAACTCCTGTCTGCATCTACTACTATTACTCCACTCATCGACCTCTATCCAGCATGCATCTAGAGTATTAAGTTAACGAAAACAGAGTAACGCCTTAAGCAAGATGACATGATGTAGAGGGATAAATTCATGCAATATGATATAAACCCCATCTTGTTATCCTTGATGGCAACAATACAATACGTGCCTTGCTGCCCCTACTATCACTAGGAAAGGACACCGCAAGATTGAACCCAAAGCTAAGCACTTCTCCCATTGCAAGAAAAACCAATCTAGTAGGCCAAACCAAACTGATAATTCAAAGAGACTTGCAAAGATAACCAATCATACATAAAAGAATTCAGAGAAGATTCAAATATTGTTCATAGATAAACTTGATCATAAACCCACAATTCATCGGTCTCAACAAACACACCGCAAAAAGAAAATTACATCGAATAGATCTCCACGAGAGAGGGGGAGAACATTGTATTGAGATCCAAAAAGAGAGAAGAAGCCATCTAGCTACTAACTATGGACCCGAAGGTCTGACGTAAACTACACACACTTCATCGGAGGGGCTATGGTGATGATGTAGAAGCCCTCCGTGGTGGATTCCCCTTCCGGCGGAGCTCCGGAACAGGCCCCAAGATGGGGTCTCATGGATACAAAAAGTTGCGGCGGTGGAATTAGGTTTTTGGCTCCGTATCTGATCGTTTGGCGGTACATAGGTATATATAGGAGGAAGGAGTACGTCGGTGGAGCTTCAAGGGGCCCACGAGGCAAGGGGGCGCACCCTAGGGGGGCGCCCTCCATCCTCGTGACCGCCTCGTGGCTTTCTTGACGGAGGGTCCAAGTCTCCTGGATCTTATCTGATGAGAAAATCATGTTCCCGAAGGTTTCATTCCGTTTGGACTCCGTTTGATACTCCGTTTCTTCGAAACACTGAAATAGGCAAAAAAACAACAATTCTGGGCTGGGACTCCGGTTAATAGGTTAGTCCCAAAAATAATATAAAAGTGGAAAATAAAGCCCAATATGGTCCAAAACAGTAGATAATATAGCATGGAGCAATCAAAAATTATAGATCAGCCCACAGCTTGTCGGATGGGCACGTTCTCCATTTTAAATTAATGGATGACGAGCTGCTCTCCATCAAGGTCTTCGGGTGCTCGACTAGGGCGCTACACGCAGAGCTCGACCGACGACGAAAGCTCCTCCTTGAGCGACAACGATGAGGAGGACAGTGACGACGATGACGACGACATCGACGGGGAGGACGACAGCTCCGACTTCGGCTGAACGTCAGCCGCGCCATCACCGTCAAGCAGCAGCACCACCATCTGCACCTCCTTCCCTGCAAGGCGATTCACCGGGGAGTTGGATGCAGAGGTGGTGATGGTGCCCCTAGTCCCTTCAATAGCCTTCCAGCTAGATCTCGACAGGCTTCTTTGCGGGATGCAGCTTCGTTCGCCCTGTCGTGTCCTACTGGCCCTGGTGGCGGTGGTCAGGGGGGCCCTTTCGCCATCCTCTTCACCATCACCTTCGCCCGTGTCCTCCTGACCTTGTCGGGCTCCCTTCTGTGGGGCTTGACGGGGTCAGGCTGGGCTTCTGCCCAGGCACCCCTTTTGCCCTCTTCACCTCCCACTACAGTGTCTAGGAGGAGAGGGACAAGGAAGGGATTACGGGGCACTTATCTTTTTTCAGTCTAAAACATGTAGGCACTGGCCAAACTTTAGTTTAAATCATGTAACCTTCTTTACCCATGCTTTGCATTCTATAAGATATGTACTTGTTAATCAGCACATTAATGAAAAAGACAAGACTTGTCGGGTACTTGTGCATGTAACATGTCCATGTAGAGGTGAAATGCCTCTATACATTCAAGTATACTATCAGATTTTGGGCTCCGCAAACCCTTGATAGATTCAAAATCTAGGGTCGTGCGAAGAACTCAACCTCCACAGTCTGCCTACCTGCCGATCTCACAGCCTAGCTTGATGAACTGAAAGGAAAGGGAGACAAGGCAGTTTACCCAGGTTCGAGCCACCTTGCGATGTAAAACCCTACTACTGCTTTGTGGTGGATTGGCCTCGAGGGGCTAAGGATGAACTAGTACAGTGGGGGAACAACCTCAGGAGGAGGTGTGTGATGTCCACTATGCAACTTTATTCTTGTAGACACGTGTTGGGCCTCCAAGCGCAGAGTTTTGTAGGACAGTAGTACTTTTCCTTCAAGTGGATGACCTAAGGTTTATCAATCCGTGGGAGGCGTCGGATGAAGATGGTCTCTCAAACAACCCTGCAACCAAATAATAAAAAGTCTCTTGTTTCCCCAACACACCAAATACAATGGTAATTTGTATAGGTGCACTAGTTCGGCGAAGAGATGGTGATACAAGTGTAATATGGATAGTAGATATTGATTTTTGTAATAATAACAATAAAAATATCAAGGTAGCAATTGATAAGCCTAGGGGTGCTCCGAGGGGAGCACAGCCCACCAGATCCAATCTAGACACCATCACGGAGGGGTACGCCACTTCCATTGGTGCCTCTCCGATGATGCGTGAGTAGTTCTTTGCAAACCTTTGTGTCGTGGATTTGTCACGGCAGATGTCCTAGTGAGAGGACTTAGTCGTGGAGCCATCGCAACGGGTTAGCTTGAAGGGGTTAAAAGTGGACACGAGGACACGGTTTTTATACTAGTTCGGCCCCTTCGATGAAGGTAAAAGCCTACGTCTAGTTGTGATGGGATTGATGGGTTTCGAGGGCTTAGGGAGCGATAAGCTTCGCCTAAACCTCGAGTTCTTGTTTCCTAACCGCCGCCGGGTCATCCCCTTATATACACGGGTGACGCCCGTCGGTCTGCAAAGTCCCGACCTCCGGCTTATAAACGTGCCCGGGTCGGTCTCTCTATTCCTAACTTACAATACAAGTTTACCCCAGGCCGGTTTACACCATAAACCTTTAAACCGATTACAGGCCTTAGGCCCTTCTATTTCTCCTTGGGTTTTAACATCTCGGGTCTGTTGACGGAGGTAACCCGGGTCCTGCAGGCCGGTTTACCCCAGATAGCAACATCCCCAACATTAGGCCCCAGATTGATTTGAACAGGTTCATGTCAATCCTTATAAGAATTTCTGTCTTCAAATGTCTTCCAGTGACTTGTTAAACCGTCGTTTCTCCGTCTCCTCTTGCTGTGGTAAACCGATATGACGTCAGCGCAAGTTGCCGTCTCATTTCGCTAACCCGCAAGAATCAGGGCGACGGCTGGGCTTCCGAAATCTCCGGCCCCTGGATTCGCGCGCCTGACACGCGCGCCGCGCCTTATAAATAGGACTTGAAGGCCATCTTCCTTTCCTCCCTTTCGTCCCCTTCTTCGTCTTCCTCGCGACCCAGACCTCAGAGCTCCGCCGCCGCCGTCAGCTGCTGCATCAACTCCGGCCGCTGCATCAATCTGATCGGATCAGAGCACCGCAGCGACTTTCCACATCTGTTTTGGATCCCGGTAAAGCCTCTGCTCTTCCGCTTTTAGATCTGTTCTAGGGTTCCAGGGTTTGTCGTCCTGTTACTGTTTCTTGTTCATCCCCGTAGCAGCTTTGCGAACAGATGATGATACTTGTACCGTGATCTGTAGTCCCTCTTAGCAGTCGCCATAAATCTGTACTCATCTCCTTAGATCTCACTCTTGTTCCTGCTTGTCGAACTTATGTTGTTCTGCTGTGAGCCCGACTTCATATTACCTGTTTTTATTTCTTTTTCGCCCTAGCTGTAGATCCATTGCTTTGAAAGAATCCGTACGGGATCTGTTTCTGCTTTCATACTCACAACTGTTTAGATCTGGTCGGTTTAACTCTTAGCAAAGCGAACAAACCGATCTACACATCCATTAGTCCCCTTGATGAACCGCCGGTTGATATTATTGTAGATAACCTGACTCTATATAAGAGCATCTTCGGTTTACAATCATACTTGCTCTCAAACCGGAATACCTTTGCCTTGTAGATTTCCTCATGGCAAAACAGGTGTATGAATGCAACTGGGTTCCCTCTGGCATCACTGAGACCCAACTAAACAACTTAGTTCTGACTGGTGCTTTGAGTAGCAAAAGTACCATCCATTGGAGGGTTCCAGGAGACGAATGTCCTCCTACCCCGCAGGAGGGAGAAGTGGTGGTGTTTGCGGATCACCTGGCCCGGGGGTTTAATCCACCCGGTTCAAAATTTTATCGGGACGTCTTGGCTAATTTTAGGTTGCGCCCACAAGATGTTGGTCCAAATTCAGTCACGAATATCTGCCATTTTCAAGTACTTTGCGAGGCGTACTTCCAAGAGGAACCTACTGTAGAGCTGTTCCGGGACTTTTTCCATTTGAACCGACGTACTGAATTTACCGACGGCCCTAATATGGAACTGGGTGGTATGGCGATTCAGAAGAGGAAAGAGGTGACTTATCCTCACGCCAAGTTGCATAGTCATCCGCAAGAATGGAATTGCACTTGGTTCTATTGCAAGGATACTTCCCCTGCTGAAGAAAATCCACTGCCCGGTTTCCGTCCAGAGAGACTTAGCAACACTCACCCCTTCCCCCCACGGCTAACTGCCAAAGAGAGGAGTAAGTATGCCCCTCGGCTGTCCAAGCTCAGAGCCTTCATGGCTAACGGTTTAACGGGGGTTGATCTTGCCCGTTGCTGGATTTCATGGAGCATCCTGCCCCTTAGCATCCGCTCCGGTTTGATGTGCCAATACACGGGTCGGGTTGATGATCCTTTGAGGCACTGCAACATTCAGCTGACGGAGGACGAAGTCGCTGAAGCCGTGAAAAAGATGCTGAACGAACCGGAACATGTTTGCGCTCGAACCGGCCTGCTTCCATTTTGCGCCACAAACAAAACACCTGCTGTAAGTAACTCCTCCCTGTTTATAGAATTTTTGATCTCCTTATATATATTGCTAACTTCCAGTCCTTTCCGAAACAGGGAGATGATCCGTTTTGGAGCAAGAAGCTTCAGGAGCCAACCGAAAAGATAATCAGACCCAAGACAAGGGTGAAGAAGCCTGCTACAAAGAAAAGGCACACTGCTTCCTGTACCCCCGATTTAGAGGAGGATGATGTGGGTAATCCGGACCTTGGGGTAGACCTTGATTCAGTTGGCTTACTTTTTGTACGTCTTATTGATGATGATATTTGTCAGGACGACGCTGAAGCGAGCAATGCTGAAGGCCCAGAGGTAACTATTCTTTCTTCTGATGCCGTTCCTTTGCCTTTGAAAAACCCTCGCCAAGCAAACCGGAAAATTAAATTTTCTCACCCTCTTGCTTACTTGGATCCCAAATTTCTTGTGAAGACCCAGCAACATGAAGCCCGACGCACCACCCGGCATAGCGGCCAGGTAGTTACCTCCGCCGGTTTACCGAACAGCCCGGTTCGGAAACGCCGCTCAGAGGTCTCTGATTTATGCGCTAGCTTTCCTCCTAAAGCAGGTTTAACTCGTCAGCCTCTAAATCCATCTGACTCCGATTATCAGGTCACTTCCCATTCCTCTTCTGGTGAATCTTCAGCCACTCAACTGCCACCGTTGAAGACAGTTATTGGGTAAGTTGGACTGA
The DNA here is from genome assembly GCA_032464435.1 of Aegilops umbellulata. Classification (NCBI taxonomy): domain Eukaryota; kingdom Viridiplantae; phylum Streptophyta; class Magnoliopsida; order Poales; family Poaceae; genus Aegilops; species Aegilops umbellulata. The sequence goes on along the minus strand of CP136054.1, from coordinate 361,966,237 downwards.
TCACAACATATCTCTGTATGGGTCTCTTAATCCATCTTATACCGTTTTTCCAATCTTTGGGCTTCTTTTTTTTTCAGGGCTAAACCTAGACCGAGCAAGAAGGCTCGTCTGGATAACCCGGCTGAAGGGACTGCCGCTCCTGAACCGGAGAAAACTCCTGGTGCTGACACTCTGGGTCGTGAAGATACTCCGAATTATCTATCTCCGCAAGATGACACCTGCGCTGAAGAAAGGACTATCGAACCTGCCAGCCGTACTGATCCGCCTGCCAGTCCTGTTCGGGTTGAGGATTCCATCCCCCCTTCTGGAACTGTTGATAAACCGACAGGGCCACTGCAGAGCAGCGATTCCAAGGATGATGATGTTGTGATTATCGGCATTGGCCGCTCTGAACCGGGGAACACTGCTACTTTGGCCAAGCATACTGCCAAGGACGAAATCTCGGCCATAAAGGGCAAATGGGACCTTGACTCCTCTATGTACGCCGCTTTAAGCGCCCCGGATCTTTATTCTGGGTACCTGAACCGACTGTACACCAGCCGGGATTATGAAGCTGGCATGATCAAGATGATGAAGGAGAAACTTGAGGTAACTCCCTTGTGCTTCATTTCATTGCAACTTAGCTTATCAATATTTCCAAACCGAGATGGTAAACCGGATCAGGCTGCCTTGACAATTAAGGTCCGGTTTAGAAAACCCAAGGCTTCAACATAGGTCATAACCAGAAAACATCATCAGATAACCATTAGCCCCCAAGTGCCAAGTTTAAATACTTGTATTAATCTTGGGACTTTTTGTAATGGAAAACTTGCGTTAAAATCAAGTATGCATTAGCCCCCAAGTATCGAGCACATAACTTGCTTGTGTGGTTGATACTTCCAAACCGTGCAATATTTTCTGAACACTGTTGACGACCTGCTGCAGGGGGATCTGAAGACCAAAGCGAAACAAGTCTCGGACCTTCAGGAAATCTTAAAAACCCAACAGGCTGAAACTGAAAAAACGAAGGACGAATTGGCCCATGCCTTAACCGTTATGGAACAGCTGAAAGAAAGCCACAAAAAAGAACAAGCTGATTGGGCTACTGAGAGAGCTCTTTTGACGAAGAGGGCTGAAAATGCCGAAGCTGCTCTTAAACCGGTGGTCGATGAATTATCCACCGTGAAGCGACAGATACACTCCATGACCTCTGCCGTCTTTGGTAAGCTTTTCGACGCCCTTCTTCCAATTTGTACCTTGTCTGCTACATCCTATGTCCGGTTTGTAATCCATCTTGGAACACTGCAGGCTCACGTATTGGACATTTGGGTTCTGATGTGCGGATGAAACTCAAAGCTGCTTACACTCTGATTGAACAGTTGTACACCGGAGCACAAAGAGCTATCACCACTGCATCGCACAACAACCCTGCGCCGTCTCTGATTCAGGACACGTTAAAGAGGCTGTCCATGCTTCCAGCCCGGATTGAAGAGTTGAAGAGATCAGCTGCTCGAACTGGAGCCATTACTGCCTTGATCCGGGCCAAAGCGTGGGTACCAGATTTCGATCCTGTCGAAGCGGCCCTAGGATACCCCAGCTTGAAGGAAGACGGTTCAGACTTTGGTGAGGACGATTTGAGGGCGATAAACCGGGCGGTGCGCCCCCTAGCTTGTCAATTGGCTGAGGAAGCAGATCTGTCACATTACCAAGCCCACTACGACAACCAGAACAAACGAGTAGCTGCCCCGGTCCCTGAAGCGGGAAACCTTATTCCTCCAAACCGTAAGCATACTTACGCCCCTGACATTGAACCGTCTTTGCTGATTCACGAAGAGGCCGTCTTTCAAGCGCTAATGGGAATCGACTGGACAACTGCTGATTTCCAGCCAATGGGTAACCAAGATAGAGCTGAAGCGGCACAAGACGATCCCCAGCCTTCGAAACGAGGCGGCGAACAGGCGTAATCAACGCTCCGGTTCACCTTAATTGGTGACGTTTTACTCCGTCAAAGAACAATATATTCAGGCACTACGTTGCCTTGTAATAAGATAGTTTAATACCTCTGCATTTGAATGTGCCTTCGCGCACGGGTACTGATGCTCTTTCTAATGACGTTTTCCAACTTTGTTTCCTGTCTTTACTGAGTACAAGATCTTCCGACCCTATGAACCATGCTGCGCCTTTGCCAAACCGGGCAACTTGCCTCTGGGTTAAAAAACGGACCAGGCTATGCCAGCTGAATCGGTTTAAAAAGACTTGACGTTCCGAAGAACAAAAAATACCACAATAAAGGCAGAAAACAAAAACCAAATATGAAAAGGTCAACGCGATAGTAAAACGCATGCAAATAGTGGTTACTATGAACCGTTCAGAAGGCGTGACCATCGTCAAGATAAAACCGAGCCCCCAAGAGGTGTAGCTACGGTTTAGGTCGACTAGGTTCCTAACTGAATCGTGGCAAATATGCCGGTCAAATGGCATTGCATTGGTTCGTCAACCAAGCCCCCAAGTGACTCAATGGCCAAGGGCCGATCAAGTGGCATTGCATTGGTTCGGACACGACCAAGCCCCCAAATGATTCATTGGCTAAAAAGCCGACCAGAAGGCATTACCATCATCAAGACATGACCGAGTTCCCCTAAGGCATAATCTACGGTTCAAGTCGATTAGGTCCCCAACTGATTCAATGGCAAATGTGCCAGCCAGAAGGCATTACCGTCGTCAAGACATGACCAAGCCCCCCGGAGGTGTAGCTACGGTTCAGGCCGACTAGGTCCCCAACTGACTTTATAGGGTTTAGCTATGTTCTCTTTGGTTCGAACCCGACCTATGTTTGAACAGGAAGCCCCATGTTTGAATAGCTATGTTCTCTTTGGTTCGAATACGACCTATGTTTGAACAGGAAGCCTCATGCTGAATGGCTATGTTCTCTTTGGTTCGAATACGACCTATGTTTGAACAGGAAGCCTCATGCTTGAACCGGGATATTGAACCGGATATTAAGAGCTTCACAGCCCTGTAGGAGACATCTTCCCTTGAACCGGCCTTTAAACCGGAATCTATAATTTGAACTTCTGTGAAGCGATCTCCAGGGGTAAGCACACATGATGTGAAGAACAGAAGAGACCCCGCTTTACTCAAGGCTCCGGTTTATTGTATTAATCATAATATATACATGGTCATGATATGTACATAAACAGAGCCCAGGGCTCATGTATAATAAGGTCGAAGATGAGCTATGTTCCAGGGCCTGCTGGTCTCCTCCTCTGATGTGCGTGAATCCTTGCGCTCTCGAATATCAATCAGGTAATATGACCCATTATTCAGATTTTTGCTGACCACAAAAGGTCCTTCCCAAGGCGGGGATAATTTATGCTGGTCAGACTGATCCTGGATGAGCCGAAGCACCAAATCCCCCTCCTGAAAGGTTCTGGTCCTAACCCGACGACTGTGGTAACGGCGAAGATCTTGCTGGTAAATCGCTGAACGGGCAGCTGCCAAGTCACGCTCCTCATCCAACAAGTCAAGAGCGTTCTGCCGTGCCTGCTCATTGTCCGCTTCAACATATGCTGCCACGCGAGGTGAGTCATGTCGTATATCACTTGGGAGAACCGCCTCGGCTCCATAGACCATAAAAACGGCGTAAACCCCGTGGATCTGTTAGGCGTGGTGTTGATGCTCCATAATACAGACGGTAGCTCCTCCACCCAACAACCCGGTGTCCTTTGCAAAGGGACCAGAAGCCGGGGTTTGATACCTCTCAAGATCTCTTGGTTCGCTCGTTCTGCCTGACCATTAGACTGTGGGTGCGCTACCGAAGAAACATCAAGCCGTATATGCTCCTGTGCACAGAACTCTTTCATGGCCCCCTTGGATAGATTGGTACCATTATCTGTGATGATGCTGTGCGGAAATCCAAACCGGAAGATCACCTTCTTTATAAACCGAACCGCCGTGGCAGCATCACACTTACTGACAGGTTCTGCCTCCACCCACTTTGTAAATTTGTCAACCGCCACCAGTAGGTGGGTCTTCTTATCTTTGGAACGCTTAAAAGGCCCAATCATATCGAGCCCCCAAGTCGCAAACGGCCAAGTGATTGGAATCATTCTCAATTCTTGGGCCGGTATGTGTGCTCGTCTGGAAAATTTCTGGCATCCATCACATAACCTGACCAGGTCTTCTGCATCAGCATGAGCAGTTAACCAGTAGAAACCGTGGCGGAACGCTTTAGCCACCAATGACTTTGAACCGGCGTGGTGGCCGCAATCCCCTTCATGTATCTCTCGTAATATCTCACACCCCTCCTTAGGGGATACGCACCGTTGCAGCGCTCCTGACACGCTGCGATGATGTAACTCTCCTTTGAAAATGGTCATAGACTTGGATCGTCGTACTATCTGTCGAGCCAAGCTTTCATCTTCTGGCAACTCACCCCGGTTCATATATGCCAGATAAGGGAGCGTCCAATCCGGGGTGATGTGAAGAGCCGCCACCAATTGAGCCTCCGGGTCAGGAACAGCCAACTCCAGCTCACCGGGCAGTTGTACTGATGGGTGATACAATACGTCCAACAAAACATTGGGTGGGACCGGTTTACGCTGAGAGCCCAAGCGGCTTAAAGCGTCCGCTGCCTCATTCTTTCTGCGGTCCACATGGTCCACTTGATAGCCTTTGAAATGCCCGGCCACCATATCTACTTCACGTCGGTACGCAGCCATGAGCGGGTCCTTAGAATCCCAGGTGCCAGATACCTGCTGAGCCACCAGATCCGAATCACCAAAGCACCTAACTCTGCTCAGATTCATCTCTTTAGCCATCCGAAGACCGTGAAGCAAAGCTTCATACTCAGCCGCATTATTTGTACAGGGGAACATTAAACGGAGGACATAACTTAACTTATCTCCTCGTGGGGAAGTTAAAACGACTCCAGCCCCCGAGCCTTCCAATTGCCTTGATCCGTCAAAATGAACGGTCCAATAGGTGTTATCTGGCTTCTCCTCAGGCGCTTGTAACTCTGTCCAATCGTTTATGAAATCGACAAGTGCCTGTGATTTTATGGCCGTCCGGGGTACGTACCTTAAATCGTGCGGCCCGAGCTCGATAGCCCACTTGGCAATCCGACCGGTCGCCTCCCGGTTCTGTATAATGTCACCCAAAGGAGCAGAGCTGACCACCGTGATGGGGTGTCCTTGAAAATATTGCCTCAGCTTCCGGCTTGCCATAAAAACACCATATACCAGCTTCTGCCAATGCGGATACCTTTGTTTGGACTCGATAAGTACTTCACTGATATAGTAAACCGGTCGCTGAACCGGATGTTCCTTTCCAGCCTCCTTTCGTTCTACCACCATCGCCACACTAACCGCTCTGGCATTCGCAGCAACATATAACAGGAGTGGCTCTTTATCTACAGGGGCTGCCAAAACTGGCGGATTGACTAGCTGCCGCTTCAAATCCTCAAACGCTTTATCAGCCTCCGGACTCCAGACAAATTGATCCGTCTTCTTGAGCATTTGATACAAGGGGATCGCCTTTTCACCAAGGCGACTGATAAACCGGCTTAACGCTGCAATCCGCCCGGCCATGCGCTGAACATCATTGATGCATTTCGGTTTGGCCAGGGAGGTGATGGCTGTGATCTTTTCTGGATTGGCCTCAATTCCTCTATGGGACACTAAAAATCCCAACAACTTACCAGCAGGTACACCAAAAACACATTTAGCCGGGTTGAGCATCATTTGGTACACTCTCAAGTTATCGAAAGTCTCCTTCAAATCGTCAACCAGGGTCTCCTTCTTTCGTGACTTGACCACAATATCATCCACATAAGCATGCAAATTACGACCAATCTGCTCGTGGAGGCAATTCTGCACACATCGTTGATAAGTAGCCTACGCACTCTTAAGCCCAAAGGGCATAGACACATAGCAGAAGGCTCCAAAGGGAGTAATGAACGCTGTCTTCTCCTGGTCCTTAACTGCCATCTTGATCTGATGATAGCCCGAATAGGCATCCAAAAAACTTAAACGCTCGCAACCTGCCGTAGCATCGATGATCTGATCAATCCGGGGGAGAGCAAAAGGATCCGCTGGGCAAGCTTTATTCAAATCTGTGTAGTCCACACACATGCGCCAGGTGCCGTTTTTCTTAAGAACTAGCACCGGATTAGCAAGCCATTCGGGATGAAAAACCTCAATGATAAAACCAGCTGCCAGAAGCCTGGCCACTTCCTCACCAATTGCTTTACGTCTTTCTTCGTTAAACCGCCGTAAGAACTGCTTTACCGGTTTATACTTAGGATCCACATTAAGGGTGTGCTCAGCGAGTTGCCTCGGTACACCAGGCATGTCAGACGGCTTCCATGCAAAGATGTCCCGATTCTCACAGATGAACTCGATGAGCGCGCTTTCCTATTTTGGATCCAAGTTTGCACTGATGCTGAACTGCTTGGATGAATCGCCAGGCACGAAGTCAACAAGCTTAGTTTCGGCCGCTGACTTGAACTTCAAGGCCGGATCGTGGTCCGTAGTTGGCTTTTTTAATGAAGTCATATCCTCCGGATCAACACTGTCTTTGTACTGCTTTAGCTCCTCCATAGCACAAACCGATTCTGCATAAGTCGCATCTCCTTCCTCGCATTCCAAAGCGATTCGACGGCTCCCATGAACCGTTATAGTGCCCTTGTAACCTGGCATCTTAAGCTGCAGATACACGTAGCAGGGCCGTGCCATAAATTTTGCATAAGCTGGCCGTCCGAACAAAGCGTGGTACGGACTTTGGATTTTAACCACTTCGAACGTCAGCGTCTCTGATCTGGAATCGTGACTATCGCCAAATACCACTTCAAGGGCTATCTTACCAACCGGATATGCAGATTTGCCAGGCACCACCCCGTGGAACACTGTATTGGTCGGTTTGAGATCCTTATCTACCAGTCCCATACGACGGAAGGTCTCGTAATACAAGATGTTAATGCTGCTCCCTCCGTCCATGAGCACCTTAGTGAGCTTATAACCTCCCACCTGAGGCGCCACCACCAACGCTAACTGACCCGGATTATAAACCCTGGGAGGGTGATCCTCTCGGCTCCATATGATAGGCTGTTCTGACCAGCGCAGATAGTGAGGCGTGGCCGGTTCAATAGCACTGACTGCTCGCCTCTGAAGCTTTCTATCCCGTTTATCCAGGCTTGTAGTAAAAACATGATACTGTCCACCGCTCAACTGTTTCGGGTTGCTCTGATAACCACTTTGATTACTTTGATTATTTTGATTATTTTGGCTGACCTGTCCGCCCGGATTACCCTGGAACCCTGGACCGGAATTTCCGCCACCGTACCCTGATCCGGAACCGGAACCGCCGCCGGAGCTGTGATCATATTGGAAAGTGTTTGAGCTTTTGAATTCCTTCATGATATAACAATCCTTCCAAAGATGGGCTGCTGGTTCCTCCTTTGTTCCGTGCTTCGGACAGGGCTGGTTTAAGAAAAAGTTCAAACGCTCCGGGTTAGGACCAGGATGTGCGCGAAAACTTGGTTGTTTCCCCTTACGCCGCTGGCCTTTATCCTGTGCACTTGTGCTGGCCACCAAGTCCATGCTCCCGTCCGGTTTACGCTTACCTCCGCCTCCATTACCTGCCGGCCGATGTTGCTGGCCCTTGGTGTTGCTATTCTTCTTTCCCTTCCCTGCTTTGTCATCACCAGAGTCAGGATCCTTGGTACTGTCCGAATCCGCATACTTCACTAAAGCGGTCATGAGCGTTCCTATATCTGTACAATCACGCTTCATCCGTCCCAGCTTTAGCTTCAAAGGGCCAAACCGACAGTTGCTTTCCAACAGCACCACGGCGGTGTCTGCGTTGATGCGATCTGACGAGTGCAAAACTTCTGATACCCGCCGTACCCAATGGGTAGTTGATTCCCCTTCTTGCTGAACACAGGCTGCTAGGTCAACTATCGACATTGGCTGTTTGCACGTGTCCTTGAAATTCTTGATAAACCGGGCGCGCAATTGGGCCCACGAACTAATTGAATTAGGCGGTAAGCTCTTTAGCCAAGTCCGGGCCGTTCCTTCTAGCATCATAGTAAAATACTTGGCACACGCCGTGTCATCCACATCCAGCATCTCCATAGCCATCTCATAGCTCTCCACCCATGTCTCCGGAGGCTGATCTGCCGTGTAGTTTGGTACCTTGCGGGGGCCTTTGAAGTCTTTGGGCAGGCGTACGTTGCGCAAAGCGGGAACAAGGCACGGTACTCCCAAAGAACTGGAAACCACCCCCGGTTCAACCGTAGCTGCTGGGAAGATAGGTGTAAGCTGACGAGCCTGATGCTGCACTGCTAATCCGGCCTCCCGTGCACGGGTGCGATCCACATTCTCGTGAGCATTGTCAACGCCCGCCGGATTGTTGCCGCGGAGCGCTTCACGCCTGGCGTTGCTTGAAACGGCCGGCTCCTCCACGCGCCTACTATAGCTCCCGCTGGGGCGAGGGGTGGAGTGAATCCGATCACGGCTTTGCGAATATGCTTCTTGCTGGGCCAGCGCGGTCCTAAGGAGCTCCTTGACCCGGCGTGTCTCTTCATCCTGCGGTGAATCTCCTTCGATCGGAATGGCTTCCAACCGAGCCGCCGCCGCGACGAGGTTATCCATCGGGTTGGAATAATGACCTGACGGCGTTGGTATGGCCGGTGGTGTACCAGTGTTGTGACGAGGCAGGTCTATTACCCGGTGCTGAACCGGGGCGCCGGTTGTCGCCTCCGCACGGTTTACCCCTGGGGTGTTGAAGAGATTTCGAGCGTCAAGGGCGGCGGGCAACCGAGATCGGGATTTTCTTTTCAAGACTTCCTGAGACGCCTTCTGATCCATCATGAGCCTGTAAGCCTGTGCATCTAAAGCGGCGCGCTCCGCCGTCATCCTGATCTCTTCTGCTGCCAGCTCCACTTTAGCCCGAGTGATCTGCTCTCTTACTTTGGCAATCTCAGCATTGTGACCCTCCTGATCCACCGGGTTGGCTTCCGCCATGAGCGCTGCTAGTGCGTCAAACAGGTCTGACAAAACTTGGGCTGGTGAACCCGTAGGGCCTCCTACCCGCGCGGCCGTTGCCGCTGCCGATCCGGAGATCGCTGCTGCTGCAGTTGATGATTGTGGCACCGCCTGCGTTCCAGCCATGAAGATCCCAACCCGATAGGGCAGATCAGAGGGGTCCGGAATACTGTTGCCATCGGAGCCGCCCCCAATCCGATCATCTTGCAGCTGGTAAAGAGATTCGGTTTCCCCGGTCGACGTTTCATCGCCGGAGTAGATGGCGGTTTCGTCACCAGATTCTGATCCTTCCTCGTAGCTTCCTCCGTGGATGACTCCCACGAAGGCGTGCTTCCTGGTCGGTTTAGCCAGGGTCGATCTCGTGCACTGAGCTGTCTCGACGAGGTCGGTGCAGACGCCTAACTCGGGGCCTGGTTCTCCGATCTTGCCGATGAAAACATGGATGCCGCCAAAGGGGACCCGGTACCCGTACTCGATCGAGCCGGCGTCGGGGCCCCAGCCTGTGCTGTCGATGTAGAGTTTTCCGCGGCGGCTTTTGGTCATCCGTCCTACAGCGTAACCCTCGAGTCCTTCAAAGCGGCCCTCCAAGAACCTGAAACCATCTCGCGATAGCCCCACGGTGGGCGCCAACTGTCGTGGATTTGTCACGGCAGATGTCCTAGTGAGAGGACTTAGTCGTGGAGCCATCGCAACGGGTTAGCTTGAAGGGGTTAAAAGTGGACACGAGGACACGGTTTTTATACTAGTTCGGCCCCTTCGATGAAGGTAAAAGCCTACGTCTAGTTGTGATGGGATTGATGGGTTTCGAGGGCTTAGGGAGCGATAAGCTTCGCCTAAACCTCGAGTTCTTGTTTCCTAACCGCCGCCGGGTCATCCCCTTATATACACGGGTGACGCCCGTCGGTCTGCAAAGTCCCGACCTCCGGCTTATAAACGTGCCCGGGTCGGTCTCTCTATTCCTAACTTACAATACAAGTTTACCCCAGGCCGGTTTACACCATAAACCTTTAAACCGATTACAGGCCTTAGGCCCTTCTATTTCTCCTTGGGTTTTAACATCTCGGGTCTGTTGACGGAGGTAACCCGGGTCCTGCAGGCCGGTTTACCCCAGATAGCAACATCCCCAACACTTTGGGTCTGTAGTTAGTAGCTAGGTGGCTTCCTCTCTCGCTGGATTCTCAATACAATGGTCTCTTGGAGACCCATATGATGTAACTCTTTTTGCGGTGTGTTTGTTGGGATTGGATGAACTTTGAGTTTATGATCACATCTATCTTTTTTATATCCATGAAAGTTATTTGAGTTTCTTTGATCTCTTATATGCATGATTTCTTATAGCCTCCTATTTCTTCTCTGATATTTTGGTTTTGTTTGGCCAACTTGATCTATTTATCTTGCAATGGGTAGAGGTGCTTTGTAGTGGGTTCGATCTTACGGTGCTTGATCCCAGTGACAGAAGGGGAACCAACACGTATGTATCATTTCTACTAAGGATAAAATGATGGGGTCTATCTTTACATAGATAGATATTGTCTACATCATGTCATCGTTCTTATTGCATTACTTCGTTTCTCCATGAACTTAATACACTAGATGCATGCTGGATAGCGGTCGATGTGTGGAGTAATAGTAGTAGATGCATGCAGGAGTCGGTCTACTAATCTTGGATGCGATGCCTATATAATGATCATTGCCTGGATATCGTCATGATTATTTGAAGTTCTATCAATTGCCCAACGGTAATTTGTTTACCCACCGTTTGTTATTATTCTCGAGAGAAGCCACTAGTGAAACCTACGGCCCCCGGGTCTCTTTCTCATATTATTTGCCTTTGCGATCTATTTTCCTTTGCTTTTATTTTCAGATCTACTAAACCAAAAATACAAAAATACCTTGCTGCAATTTATTCTTATTTATTTTATTTGGCATTCGATCTATCAATCTACTACAATGTTCTCTCTTCCACGTGCCAATTTCTGGCGCCGTTACCCAAAAGGGATTGACAACCCCTTTAACACGTCGGATTGCGAGTGGCTGTTATTGGTGTGCAGGTGTTGTTTACGTTGTGTTGCTTGGTTCTCCTACTGGTTCGATAACCTTGGTTTCATCACTGAGGGAAATACCTAGTGCTGATGTGCTGCATCATCCCTTCCTCTTTGGGGAAATACCGACGTAGCTTCAAGCCGCCATCACCCCAAACTTTAAGAAATGACAACTTAGGTTTCTTGCCAAACCACAATTCATACGGTGTCGTCTCAACGGATTTAGATGGTGCCCTATTTAATGTGAATGCAGTTGTCTCTAATGCATAACCCCAAAACTATAGCGGTAAATCGGTAAGAGACATCATAGATCGCACCATATCTAATAAAGTACGGTTACGACGTTCAGACACACCATTACGTTGTGGTGTTCCAGGTGGCGTGAGTTGTGAAACTATTCCACATTGTTTTAAATGAAGGCCAAACTCGTAACTCAAATATTCACCTCCATGATCAGATCGTTGAAACTTTATTTTCTTGTTACGATGATTCTCCACTTCACTCTGAAATTCTCTGAACTTTTCAAATGTTTCAGACTTATGTTTCATCAAGTAGATATACCCATATCTGCTCAAATCATCTGTGAAGGTCAGAAAATAACGATACCCGCCGCAAGCCTCAACACTCATCGGACCGCATACATCGGTATGTATTATTTCCAATAAGTCAGTGGCTCACTCCACTGTTCCGGAGAACAGAGTTTTAGCCATCTTGCCCATGAGGCATGGTTCGCAAGCATCAAGTGATTCCAAATGTCCATCCGCATGGAGTTTCTTCATGCGCTTTACACCAATATGACCCAAACGGCAGTGCCACTATTATTATCAACTTTGCATCTTTTGGCATCAATATTATGAATATGTGTATCACCACGATCGAGATTCAACAAAAATAGACCACTCTTCAAGGGTGCATGACCATAAAATATATTACTCATATAAATAGAACAACCATTATTCTTCGATTTAAATGAATAACCGTCTCACATTAAACAGGATCCAGATATAATGTTCATGCTCAACGCTGGCACCAAATAACAATTATTCAGGTCTAAAACTAATCCCGAAGGTAGATGTAGAGGTAGCGTGCCGACGGTGATCACATCAACCTTGGAACCATTCCCGATGCGCATCGTCACCTCGTCCTTAGCCAATCTTCGTTTAATCCGTATCCCCTGTTTCGAGTTACAAATATGAGCAACCGAACCGGTATCAAATACCCAGGCACTACTATGAGCATTAGTAAGGTACACATCAATAACATGTATATCAATTATACCTTTGTTCACTTTGCCATCCTTCTTATCCGCCAAATACTTGGGGCAGTTCCGCTTCCAGTGACCAATCCCTTTGCAGTAGAAACACTCAGTTTTAGGCTTAGGTCCAGACTTGGGCTTCTTCCCGGGAGTGGCAACTTGCTTGCCATTCTTCTTGAAGTTCCCCTTCTTTCCTTTGCCTTTTTCTTGAAACTAGTGGTCTTGTTAACGATAAACACTTGATGCTCCTTCTTGATTTCGACCTCCGTAGCTTTGAGCATTGCGAAGAGCTCGGGAATTGTCTTTTCCATCCCTTGCATATTATAGTTCATCACGAAACCTTTGTAGCTTGGTGGCAATGATTGAAGAAATCTGTCAATAACACTATCATCTGGAAGATTAACTCCCAGCTGAGTCAAGTGGTTATGGTACCCAGACATTCTAAGTATGTGTTCACTAACAGAACTGTGCTCCTCCATCTTGCAGCTGTAGAACTTGTTGGAGACTTCATATCTCTCAACTCGGGCATTTGCTTGAAATATTAACTTCAATTCATGGAACATCTCATATGGTCCATGACATTCAAAACGTATTTGAAGTCTCGATTCTAAGCCGTAAAGCATGGCACGCTGAACTATCGATTAGTCATCAGATCGACCTTGCCAGACGTTTATAACATCAGCATCTGCTCCTACAGCAGGCCTTTCACCAAGCGGTGCATCAAGGACATAATTCTTCTGTGCAGCAATGAGGATAATCCTCAAGTTATGGACCCAGTCCATGTAGTTGCTACCATCATCTTTCAACTTAGCTTTCTCTAGGAATGCATTAAAATTCAAAGGAACGGAAGCACGGGCCATTGATCTACAACATAGTATGCAATGAACTATCAGGACTAAGTTCATGATAAATTAAGTTCAATTAATCATATTACTTAAGAACTCCCACTTAGATAGACATCCCTCGATTCATCTAAATGATCACGTGATCCTTATCAACTAAATCATGTCTGATCATCACGTGAGATGGAGTAGTCTTCAATGGTGAGCATCTCTATGTTGATCATATCTACTATATGATTCACGTTCGACCTTTCGGTCTCCAGTGTTCCGAGACCATGTGTGTACATGCTAGGCTCGTCAAGTTTAACCCGAGTATTCCGCATGTGCAAAACTATCTTGCACCCGTCGTATGTGAACGTGGAGCCTATCACACCCGATCATCACATGGTATCTCGGCACGACGAACTGTCGCAATGGTGCATACTCACGGAGAACACTTATACCTTGAAATTTTAGTAAGGAATAATCTTATAATGCTACCGCCATACTAAGCAAAATAAGATGCATAAAAGATAAACATCACATGCAATCAAAATATGTGACATGATATGTCCATCATCATCTTGTGCATTTGATCTCCATCTCCAAAGCACCATCATGATCTCCATCGTCCCCGGCTTGACACCTTGATCTCCATCGTAGCATCGTGGTCGTCTCACCAACTATTGCTTCTACAACTATCGCTAACACATAGTGATAAACTAAAGCAATTACATGGTGTTTTGCATTTCATACAATAAAGCGACAACCATAAGGCTCCTGCCAGTTGCCGACTTTTAGAAAACATGATCATCTCATACAAAAACGTATATCACATCATGTCTTGACCATATCACATCACAACATGCCCTGCAAAAACAAGTTAGACGTCCTCTACTTTGTTGTTGCAAGTTTTACGTGGCTGCTATGGGCTTCTAGCAAGAACCATTCTTACCTACGCATCAAAACCACAATGATGATTTATCAAGTTTGCTATTTTAACCTTCAACAAGGACCGGCCACAGTCAAATTCGATTCAACTAAAGTTGGGGAAACAGACACCCGCTAGCCACCTTTATGCAAAACTAGTTGCATGTCTATCGGTGGAACTGGTCTCATGAACAAGGTCATGTAAGGTTGGTCCGGTCCACTTCATCCAACAATGCCGCCGAATCAAAATAAGACATTGGTGGTAAGCAGTATGAGGATCACCGCCCACAACTCTTTGTGTTCTACTCGTGCATATCATCTACGCATAGACCTGGCTCGGATGCCACTGTTGGGAAACGTAGCATGCAATTTTAAAAACAATCCTACGCTCACACAATATCTATCTAGGAGATGCATAGCAACGAGAGGGAGAGTGTGTCCACGTACCCTCATAGACCGAAAGCGGAAGCGTTTGACAACGCGGTTGATGTAGTCGAACTTCTTCTCATTCCGACCGATCAAGCACCGAACGTACGGCACCTCCGAGTTCTGCACACGTTCAACTCGATGACGTCCCTCAAACTCTTGATCCAGCAAAGTGTCTAGGGAGAGTTCCATCAGCACGACGGCGTGGTGACGGTGATGGTGAAGTGATCCGCGCAGGGCTTTGCCTAAGCACTACGTGAATATGACCGGTGGCGTAAACTATGGAGGGGGCGCCGCACACGGCAAGGAATCAATGTTGTGTGTTCTAGCGGTCCCCCCTCATATATATAGGTTGGAGGGGAGGAGAGGCAGCCAAGGGGGCGCCCCAAGTAGGAGGAACCCTACTTGGGCGCCTCCCAATTCGGCCTCTCCCCTTCCATATTCATCCGGAGGGGGAAGGAAGGAGGAGGGAGGAGAGAAGGAAGGGGGAGGCTGAATCCCTCCCCTTCCTTTCCCTCTTCTCCTCTTTCCTTCCCCCTATTTCAGCCTACATGGGGCGCACCAGCCCCCTAGGGGCTGGTTTGTCCCCTTCTTGGCCCATTAGGCCCATGCAGTTGCCGGGAAGATGCCCGGAACCCCTTCTAGTGACCTGATACGTACCCGGTACCCCAGAACACTTCCGGTGTCCAAATATCATCATACTATATATGAATCTTTACCTCTCGACCATTTCGAGACTCCTCTTCATGTCTGTGATCTCATCCGGGACTCCGAACAATATTCGATCACCAAATCACATAAATCATATAATACAAAATCGTCATCGAACGTTAAGCGCGTGGACCCTACGGGTTCGAGAACTATGTAGACAGGGTGACCCAATGACATCGACGAAATTGGTGACAATATCACTATCGATGATCCGGAGTCTGAAGTTGGTGCTTTCATTGAGAGTTCCACTATGTCGTCGACAACAGGATCGATGACTCGCCTCGCCCTTAAAGACAATATCACTACCGGAGGAGAACTGGCCCCAGGCCAAACCCTCCGGTTGGGCAGCTTTACCATGACCGCCCGTTCGGCCGTTAAGCCGACGATGACCTCTCGGGCCATCGAAAATCCTCTTCGTATCGACCCCAAACACTCCAAGAAGATGGATCCGGCGGAGTTTTCGTCTTTAAACGAGCTCCTTGATCGTATCGCCGCCCTGGTAATCGCCACAGATTACGATCGGATCGGGCTCAAACCCGACCAAAGAGAAATCAAATCTCCACCGATCACCCACCAGATAGCGGTAGTCGAGGAGCAATATGGCGACTCTTCCCCTATACTGAATACGGACTACGTCCAGATCGCTGACCCTACAGAGCCGGATACCCACCCTCAAAAGGAAGTGACTGGCCTTCCGAACATAGAATCGGATGGCGGGCAAAGGCAACCAGAAGATACTCCGGAGCCCGGACTGTTAAGTCTGGAAAAACTTCAGAGTCCGGATCATCGATTGGGTCAGGGTCTAGATCCAATTCCACCCACCCACCCACCCAGACATAAGCGCTCTCATGAGCAGACAACAACAGTCTCAGGAAACTGTCCACCACTTCTGGGCCAGATTCCTCCTTGTCAAGGACAAGGTTAAAGATTGTTGCGACGAGGACGCGATATCAGCGTTCCGCAACAATTGCACGAAGGAAGGAATCCTCAATGCCATTAATCGCCGCCGCATACTACACTTCACTGACTTGGCAACTATCGTACAGAAGTACAACACAATGGAAAGCGCCTGGAGGGATCAGGCAGCTTGGTGGGAGCCATCGGTCCTAACTCAACCACTGGTCCAGGCGAAAAGGGCGCATCCCCGTGACGCGTCCAGTCCAATAGCCAAGAAATACAAACCTATTACGCAGCGTGAAACCATTCTGGAGGAATGGCTCGATGGCCCATGCAAAATACACACAACACCGGATACCATACCAACCCACAGCCTTAGAGCATGTTGGATACTCCAGCAGGTAGCCAAAAGCGGCGAGGACATCTTTACCAAAAACACCCCAGAGCAACACCCTCCAGAATACGATGACCCTAGAGTACTGACGGTCTTTGAGACATTCGCTTCAAACAATAAGCGCAAAAGGGCACTTCGCGGCCTCGCCGAAGTCTGTCAAATCGCCATAGTAAACCCTTGGAACGACATGGCTATAACCTTTAATGCCGGCGTCGAACCAAAATACAGGACAGTCCGAGCACCAGCCACTTTAGTCCTCAGTCCCATCGTGGACGGCTTTCGACTCACCAAGGTCCTGATGGACGGTGGCAGCGGACTAAAACTCATCTATGAGGATACACTCCACAAAATGGAAATAGACAGGAGCCGCATCAAGCAAAGCAGCACGACCTTCCGAGGAATCATTCCCAGTCGGGAGGCGCGGTGTGCGGGAAAAATCACACTTGACGTGGTATTCGGCACGCCGGAGAATTATTGGTCTGAAGAAATCACCTTCCAAGTGGCTCCTTTCAGCAGCGGATACCACGCCCTGTTGGGACGGGATGCTTTTACACGCTTCCAAGCTATACCTCATTACGGGTATATGAAGCTCAAAATGCCCGGACCAAATGGCATAATCACTCTTGTCAGTGATCCAGACATAGCACTCCGCATCGAAAACAAAACCGCATCCCTGGCCCTTGAGGCATTATCTGAAGCCCTCGCGGCTGAAGAATTAACCGCATTGCACTCCACAGTGGATAGGGACGATGTGATCTTACACAAACGACCCAAATCCACCTCCTTCAAACCGGCAGAAGAAATAGTCAAATTCCAGGTCCACCCAACGGACCCCAAGAAGACAGCATCTATTGGAGCACAAGTAGACCCAACGGTCGACGTTGCACTAAGGGTCTCCCTTCGCGAAAACTGTGATATATTCGCCTGGCACCCTTCTGACATGTCTGGAATCCCACGTGAGCTGGCCAAATATAGCCTTAATATCTTAAAGGGATACAAACCAATCAAACAAGCACTGTGGAGCTTTTCCGAGCCCAAACGCCAAGCTATGGGGGAGGAGCTGGCCAAGCTAATTGAGGCCGGATTCATCAGAGAAATAAACATCCGGACTGGCTGGCAAACCTGGTGATGGTACCAAAGAAGGACAAATCCTGGCGGTTGTGCGTCGATTTTAAAGACCTCAATAAGGCTTGCCCTAAGGATCCCTTCCCCCTCCCCCGCATTGATCAAATCATTGATGCTACCGCAGGACATGACTCACTATGTTTCCTTGGTGCATATTCCGGATACCATCAAATCAAAATGAAGGAGTCTGATCAAGCTGCAACAGCATTCATTACCCCATATGGGCCATTCTGCTTCAACACCATGCCCTTCGGGCTCAAGAACACCAACGCCACATACCAACACATGATTCAAACATGCCTGGAGAAACAGATCGGCAAGACAGTTGAAGCTTATGTGGACGACGTCGTCATCAAAACTAGGCGCATCGAAACACTAATAGACGATTTACGTCTCACATTTGATAACCTCCGCGCGTATGACATTAAGCTCAATCCGGAAAAGTGCGTTTTCAGCGTCCCCGCTGGAAAACTGCTGGGCTTCATCGTTTCCAACAGAGGAATTGAAGCAAATCCAGCCAAAACCCGAGCTCTGTCACAATTGGCTACGCCAACAGACCTGAAACAAGTTCAAAAGCTCGCGGGTTGCGTGGCAGCTCTAAGCCGCTTTATCTCCAGATTGGGAGAAAAGGCACTGCCACTCTGTCGCCTTCTACGGCGAACCGATCACTTCGAGTGGACGGACTCGGCAACAACCGGACTGGAGGAAATAAAAACCCTTCTCGCGAGCAACCCAATCCTGGCCGCACCAAACGTCGGTGAACGATGTTATTATACATATCGGCAACACATCAGGTGGTGAGCACCGTGCTCGTCGTTGAACGAGAACAAGACGGACACAAATTCCCGCATCAGAAGCCAGTATACTACATATCCACTGTCCTTACACCATGCAAATCTCGGTACCCCCATTATCAAAAGATAGCATACGCGGTCTTCATGGCATCCCGAAAGCTCCGTCACTACTTCCAAGAGTGTTCGATCACAGTGGCTTCCGAAGTACCACTCAATGACATTATAAACAACCGCGATGCCACGGGCCGGATTGCTAAATGGGCCATTGAGCTCCTTCCATTTGATATTACATACAAACCATGTCGAGCTATTAAATCCCAAGTACTGGCTAACTTTGTTGCCGAATGGACAGAGGTCGAACTCCCCAAAGAATACGACACATATTCCAATTGGGTTATGTATTTCGATGGCTCCAAAATGCTGGCAGGGCTAGGGGCGGGCGGCGTTTTAACGTCACCTACTGGAGACGTCGTTCATTACGTACTCCAAATACTATACACATACTCCAACAATACAGCCAAATACGAGGCCCTATTGCATGGTCTCCTGATGGCTGTCTCCATGGGCATACAACGCCTAGACGTGCGCGGGGACTCAAACCTTGCAATATCTCAAATAAATCGAGACTTCGACGCCAAAGATCCGAAGATGGAAGCTTATCGTAATGTCGTCATAAAAATGTTGGCCCGGTTCGAGGGGCTCGAGTTCCATCATGTGGCTCGAGAAAGTAATCAAGCGGCGGACGTTCTTGCTCGTATCGGCGCTAAGCGCCACCCCGTCCCACCTAATATCTTTCTGGACAGGCTTTTTAAGCAACCCGTGGTGTGGCAGGGGAAAATGACAACACTAGTCCGGATCTGAACATAACCCCAGATTCCGAAAACACCGACATCATCGGAGGCTCAGCCACCGAAATAACACCGTCGGCGCATCTCATCATGACAGTCATTGCCCCATGGATCGAACCCTTCCTGGCCTACTTTCTCAGGAAGGAGCTTCCTGAGGACCAGAATGAGGCCCGACGCATTGTCCGGTGTTCGAAGGCCTACAAGGTTCACGACGGAGAGCTCTATAAGAAAAGTGCTACCGAAGTCCTGCAAAGATGTATCTCCGAGGAGGAGGGGCGGTAGCTCCTGGCTGAGATTCATGCCGGCCTCGGCGGGCACCATGCCGCAACTCGGGCCCTTGTTAGCAAGGCCTTCCGTACAGGGTTCTATTGGCCGACGGCCCGAGCGGATGCACAGGACCTTGTCCAACGTTGCGTTGGATGCCAACTCTTCACCAACCAAAGCCATATGCCCCCACCGGCCTACAAACAATCCCCATCACTTGGCCTTTTGCGGTCTGGGGACTGGATATGGTTGGACCCCTTAAAGAGGAAGCCATAAGAAAAAATATTTGCTAGTCATGGTGGATAAATTCACCAAGTGGACAGAGGCCAAACCAGTTAAAACGGTCGAGTCTGGGCCAATAATAGACTGTATATCCGGCGTCATACACCGTTATGGTATTTCACACATCATCATCACTGATAACGGCTCCAATTTCACTGCCGACAAAGTGAAAACCTGGTGCGCTAATCTGGGCATCAAACTCGATTACGCCTCTGTCTATCATCCACAGACAAACAACCAAGTCGAACGATCCAATGGTCTTATTATGAGCGGCATTAAGCATAGACTAGTGCGGTCTTTGAAGGAATCAGACAAACACTGGGTTGAGGAGCTCGACTCCGTACTCTGGGGGCTGCGGACCACTCCCAATCGCACTACCGGATACACACCTTTTTCATGGTGTATGGCGCAGAGGCAGTACTACCCTGCGACATTATTCATGACTCGCCTCACGTGCGCATGTACGAAGAGAGAGAGAGGCTGAGCTCGATTGGCAGGACAGCTTAGATGCCCTGGAGGAGGAGCGCAACATCGCAAAAGCCCTTTCCGCATTTTATCAACAGCAGGCTCGCAGGTATCAAAGCAGAGAAGTGCGGGCCAAAACTGTTGGGGAGCGTAGCAAAAATTTAAAATTTTCTACGCATCACCAAGATCAATCTATGGAGTAATCTAGCAACGAGGGGAAGGAGAGTGCATCTACATACCCTTGTAGATCGCGAGCGGAAGCGTTCAAGAGAACGGGGTTGATGGAGTCGTACTCGTCGTAATCCAAATCACCGATGACCAAGCACCGAACGGACGGCACCTCCGCGTTCAACACACGTACGGAGCAAGGACATCTCCCGCACCTTGATCCAGCAAGGAGGAGGGAGAGGTTGAGGAAGAGAGCTCCAACAGCAGCACGACGGCGTGGTGGTGGTGGAGCAGCAGTACTCCGGCAGGGCTTCGCCAAGCTCTTAACGGAGGAGGAGAGGTGTTGGGGAGGGGAGGGGCTGCACCTTTGATGTCGTCCTGCAGCCCTCCACACGCCCCTCTATTTATAGGGAGAAGGAGGAAGGGGGCCGGCCCCTCTAGATGGGATCTAGAGGGGGGGAGCCGGCCAAGGGAAGGGGGCTTGCCCCCCAAGCCAAGGGGGCGCCCCCCTTTAGGGTTCCCCCAACCCTAGGCGCATGGGCCCTAGGGGGGTGTGGCGCCCCATCCCATTTGGGCTGGTTCGCTTCCTCTTACGGCCCATAAGGCCCTCCGGGAGAGGTGGCCCCTCCCGGTGGACCCCCAGAACCCCTCCGGTGGCCCTGGTACAATACCGATATGCCCCCGGACCTTTCTGGTGACCGTATGACAACTTCCCATATATAAATCTTAACCTCCGGACTATTCCGGAACTCCTCGTGACATCCAGGATCTCATCCGGGACTCCGAACAACATTCGGTAATCACATACAAGTCTTCCTAATAACCCTAGCATCATCGAACCTTAAGTGTGTAGACCCTACGGGTTCGGGAACCATGCAGACATGACCGAGACAACTCTTCGGCCAATAACCAACAGCGGGATCTGGATACCCATGTTGGTTCCCACATGTTCCACGATGATCTCATCGGATGAACCACGATGTCGAGGATTCAATCAATCCCGTATACAATTCCCTTTGTCAATCGGTATAGTACTTGCCCGAGATTCGATTGTTGGTATCCCAATACCTTGTTCAATCTCGTTACCGGCAAGTCTCTTTACTCGTTCCGTAACACATCATCCCGTGATCAACTCCTTGGTCACATTGTGCACATTATGATGATGTCCTACCGAGTGGGCCCAGAGATACCTCTCCGTTACACGGAGTGACAAATCCCAGTCTCGATTCATGCCAACCCAACAGACACTTTCGGAGATACCTGTAGTGTACCTTTATAGCCACCCAGTTACGTTGTGACGTTTGGTACACCCAAAGCATTCCTGCGGTATCCGGGAGTTGCACAATCTCATGGTCTAAGGAAATGATACTTGACATTAGAAAAGCTTTAGCATACGAACTACATGATCTTTGTGCTAGGCTTAGGATTGGGTCTTGTCCATCACATCATTCTCCTAATGATGTGATCCCGTTATCAATGACATCCAATGTCCATGGTCAGGAAACTGTAACCATCTATTGATCAACGAGCTAGTCAACTAGAGGCTTACTAGGGACATGGCGTTGTCTATGTATCCACACATGTATCTGAGTTTCCCATCAATACAATTATAGCATAGATAATAAACGATTATCATGAACAAGGAAATATAATAATAACTAATTTATTATTGCCTCTAGGGCATATTTCCAACAGTCTCCCACTTGCACTAGAGTCAATAATCCAGTTCACATCGCTATGTGATTAACACTTAAGGTCACATCCCCATGTGACTAACACCCAAAGAGTTCTGGGTTTGATCATGTTATGCCTGTGAGAGATGTTATAGTCGACGGGTCTGAACCTTTTATATCCGTGTGTACTTAACAAATCTTTATGTCATCTTGTAGATGCAGCTACCACGCCCTAATTGGAGATATTCCAAATAACTGTTCTACTATACGAATCCGGTTTATTACTCAGAATCATCCAGATTAGTGTCAAAGATTGCATCGGCGTAACCCTTTACGACGAACTCTTTTACCACCTCCATAATCGAGAAAATTCCTTAGTCCACAAGCTACTAAGGGTAACCTTGACCGTTGTCCTGTGATCCATTCCTAGATCACACTTGTGCCCCTTTACTGACTCATGGCTTGGCACACTTCAGGTGCGGTACACAACATAGCACACTTTAGAGCCTACGTCTGAAGCATAGGGGACGACCTTCGTCCTTTCTCTCTATTCTGCCGTGGTCAGGTCTTGAGTCTTACTCAATACTCATACCTTATAACACAGCCAAGAACTCCTTCTTTGTCGATCTATTTTGAACTCCTTCAAAATCTTGTCATTGTATGTGTTCGTTTGAAAGTACTATTAAGCGGTTTTGATCTATCCTTATAGATCTTGATGCTCAATGTTCAAGTAGCTTAATCTAGGTTTTCCATTGAAAAAACACTTTTCAAATAACCCTATATGCTTTCCAGAAATTCTACATCATTTCTGATCAACAATATGTTAACAACATATACTCACCAAAAATTCTATAGTGCTCCCACTCACTTCTTTGGAAATACAAGTTTTTCATAAACTTTGTATAAACCTGAAATCTTTGATCATATCATCAAAGCGTACATTCCAATTCCAAGATGCTTACTCCAGTCCTTAGAAGGATTGCTGGAGCTTTGCATACTTGTTAGCATCTTTCAGGATTGACAAAACCTTCTGGTTGTATCTCATACAACCTTTCCTCAAGAAAATCGTCGAGGAAATAATGTTTTGACATCCTATCTGCAAGATTTCATAAATAATGCAGTAACTGCTAACATAATTCCAACAGACTTTTAGCATCGCTACGAGTGAGAAAGTCTCATCGTAGTCAACTCCTTGAACTTGTCGGGAAACATCTTAATGACAAGTCGAGCTTTCTCAATGGTGACACTT
Source organism: Aegilops umbellulata (assembly GCA_032464435.1). Lineage (NCBI taxonomy): Eukaryota > Viridiplantae > Streptophyta > Magnoliopsida > Poales > Poaceae > Aegilops > Aegilops umbellulata. The sequence continues at coordinate 361,942,870 of CP136054.1, read as the reverse complement.
ACCATCATTGTCCGTCTTCCTTTTAAAATCCATCTGCACCCAACAGCCTTATGACTATCAAGTAGTTCTTTCAAAGTTTACACTTTGTTTTCATACATGGATCCTCTCTCGGATTTTATGGCCTCGAGCCAATTTTTGGAATCCGGGCCCACCATCGCTTCTCCAAAGCTCGTAGGTTCATTGTTGTCTAGCAACATGACTTGCAAGACAGGATCACGTGCCACTTTGAAGTAGCACGCATCCTTGTCATCCTACGAGGTTTGGTAGTGACTTGATCCGAAGTTTCATGATCACTATCATAAGCTTCCACTTCAATTGGTGTAGGTGCCACAGGAACAACTTCCTGTGCCCTGCTACACACTAGTTGAAGTGACGGTTCAATAACTTCATCAAGTCTCCACCATCCTCCCACTCAATTCTTTCGGGAGAAACTTTTCCTCGAGAAAGGACCCGATTTCAGAAACAATCCCTATTGCTTTCGGATCTAAGACAGGAGGTATACCCAACTGTTTTGGGTGTCCTATGAAGATGCATTTATCCGCTTTGCGTTCGAGCTTATCAGCCTGAAACTTTTTCACATAAGCGTCGTAGCCCCAAACTTTTAAGAAACAACAACTTAGGTTTCCCTAAACCATAGTTCATACGGTGTCGTCTCAACGGATTTGTGTGGTTCCCTATTTAAAGTGAATGCTGTTGTCTCTAATGTCTAACCCATAAACGATAGTGGTAATTCGATAAGAGACATCATGGTATGCATCATATCCAATAGGGTGCAGTTATGATGTTCGGACACACCATCACACTATGGTGTTCCAGGCTGTATCAGTTGTGAAACCATTTCCACAATGTCTTAATTCTGTGCCAAACTCGTAATTCTGATATAAATCTCTATGATCATATCATAGACATTTTATCCTCTTGTCACGATGATCTTCAACTTCACTCTGAAATTACTTGAACCTTTCAATAATTCAGACTCATGATTCATCCAGTAAATATACTTAGCATCTACTCAAATCATCTGTGAAGTAAGAACATAACGATATCCACTACATGCCTCAGCACTCATTGGACTGCACACATCAAGATGTATTACTTCCAACAAGTTGCTTTCTTGTTCCATCTTACTGAAAACGAGGTCTTTCAGTCATCTTGCCCATGTGGTATGATTTGCATGTCTCAAGTGATTCAAAATCAAGTGAGTCCAAACGATCCATCTGTATGGAGTTTCTTCATGCATATCTACCAATAAACATGGTTCGCATGTCTCAAACTTTTCAAAAACGAGTAAGTCCAAAGATCCATCAACATGGAGCTTCTTCATGTGTTTTATACCAATATGACTCAAATTGCAGTGCCACAAGTATGTGGTACTATCATTACTATCTTATATCTTTTGGCATGAACATGTGTATCACTACGATCGGGATGGTATTATTCAAATAAACAGAGTAACCATTATTCTCCTTAAATGAATAATTGTATTGCGATAAACATAATCCAATCATGTCTATGCCCGACGCAAACACCAAATAACAATTATTTAGGTTTTAATACCAATCTCGATGGTAGAGGGAGCGTACGATATTTGATTACATCAACCTTGGAAACACTTCCAACACATATCATCATCTCACCTTTAGCTAGTCTCCGTTTATTCCGTAGCCTTTTATTTCGAGTTACTAACACTTAGCAACCGAACCGGTATCTAATACCCTGGTGCTACTAGGAGTACTAGCAAAGTACACATTAATGTAATGTATATCCAATATACTTCTGTTGACCTTGCCTGCCTTCTCATCTACCAAGTATCTAGGGTAGTTCTGCTTCAGTGACCGTTCCCCTTATTACAGAAGCACTTAGTCTCGGGCTTGGGTTCAACTTTGTGTTTCTTCACTGGAGCAGCAACTGATTTGTTGTTTCATGAAGTATCCCTTTCTTGCCCTTGCCCTTCTTGAAATTAGTGGTTTTTACTAACCATCAACAATTGATGCTCCCTTTTGATTTCTACTTTCGCGGTGTCGCGAATAGCTCAAGGATCATATCTATCCCTGATATGTTATAGTTCATCATGAAGCTCGAGTAGCTTGGTGGCAGTGACTTTGGAGAACCATCACTATCTTATCTGGAAGATTAACTCCCACTTGATTCAAGCGATTGTAGTACTCATACAATCTGAGCACATGCTCAACGATTGAGCTTTTCTCCTTAGTTTGTAGGCTTAGGAAACTTGTCAGAGGTCTCAGACCTCTTGACGCGGGCGCTAGCCTGAAATCCCAATTTTAGTCCTTGGAACATCTCATATGTTCTGCGGTGTTTCAAAAACGTCTTTGGCGCCTCAATTCTAAACCATACGCACTGAACTATCATGTAGTCATCAAAACGTGTATGTCAGATGTTCTCAACATTTACAACTGACGCTTGAGGTTCAGCTTACTGAGCGGTGCATTAAGGACATAAACTTTCTGCGCAGCAATGAGGACAATCCTCAGTATACGGACCCAGTCCGCATAATTGCTACTATCAACTTTCAACTAAATTTTCTCAGTATACGGACCCAGTCCGCATTAAGGACATAAACTTTCTGCGCAGCAATGAGGACAATCCTCAGTATACGGACCCAGTCCGCATTAAGGACATAAACTTTCTGCGCAGCAATGAGGACAATCCTCAGTATACGGACCCAGTCCGCATAATTGCAAAGTCCTTTTGACTATGTTCATGATAATTGAGTTTATCTGATTATTTCATGAAGTCCCACTCAGACAGACATCCCTCTAGTCATCTAAGTGATACATGATCCGAATCAACTAGGCCGTGTCCGATCATCACGTGAGACGGACTAGTCATCATCGATGAACATCTTCATGTTGATCGTATCTTCTATACGACTCATGTTCAACCTTTCGGTCTTCCGTGTTCCGAGGCCATGTCTGTACATGCTAGGCTCGTCAAGTCAACCTAAGTGTTTCACATGTGTTCCAAGGACATGTCTGTACATGCTAGGCTCGTCAACACCCGTTGTATTCGAACGTTAGAATCTATCACACCCGATCATCACATGGTGCTTCGAAATAACGAACGTTCGCAACGGTGCACAGTTAGGGAGAACACTTCTCTTGAAATTTTAGTGAGGGATCATCTTATTTAAGCTACCGTCGTTCTAAGAAAATAAGATGTAAAACATGATAAACATCACATGCAATCAAATAGTGACATGATATGGCCATCATCACTTCGCTCCTTTTGATCTCCATCTTCGGGGCTCCATGATCATCATCGTCACCGGCATGACACCATGATCTCCATCATCATGATCTCCATCATCGTGTCTTCATGAAGTTGTCTCGCCAACTATTACTTCTACTACTACAGCTAACGGTTAGCAATAAAGTAAAGTAATTACATGATGTTTATGTTAACACGTAGGTCATAAATAAATTAAGACAACTCCTATGGCTCCTGTCGGTTGTCATACTCATCGACATGCAAGTCGTGATTCCTATTACAAGAACATGATCAATCTCATACATCACATATCATTCATCACATTCTTTTTGGCCACATCACATCACATAGCATACCCTGCAAAACAAGTTAGACGTCCTCTAATTGTTGTTGCATGTTTTTACGTGGCTGCTATGGGTTTCTAGCAAGAACGTTTCTTACCTACGCAAAACCACAACGTGATATGCCAATTTCTATTTACCCTTCATAAGGACCCTTTTCATCGAATCCGATCCGACTAAAGTGGGAGAGACAGACAGCCGCTAGCCACCTTATGCAACTAGTGCATATCAGTCGGTGGAACCTGTCTCACGTAAGAGTACGTGTAAGGTTGGTCCGGGCCGCTTCATCCCACGATGCCGCCAAATCAAGATAAGACTAGTAACGGCAAGTAAATTGACAAAATCGACGCCCACAACAACTTGTGTTCTACTCGTGCATAGAAACTACACATAGACCTAGCTCTGATACCACTATTGGGGAACGTAGCAAAAATTTAAAATTTTCTACGCATCACCAAGATCAATCTATGGAGTAATCTAGCAATGAGGGGGAGGAGAGTGCGTCTACATACCCTTGTAGATCGCGAGCGGAAGCGTTTAAGAGAACGGGGTTGATGAAGTCGTACTCGTCGTAATCCAAATCACCGATGACCAAGCGCCGAACGGACGGCACCTCCGCGTTCAACGCACGTACGGAGCGAGGACGTCTCCCGCACCTTGATCCAGCAAGGAGGAGGGATAGGTTGAGGAAGAGAGCTCCAACAGCAGCACGACGGTGTGGTGGTGGTGGAGCAGCAGTACTCCGGCAGGGCTTCGCCAAGCTCTTAACGGAGGAGGAGAGGTGTTGGGGAGGGGAGGGGCTGCGCCTTGGATGTCATCCTGCAACCCTCCCCTCGCCCCTCTATTTATAGGGAGAAGGGGTGAGGGGGCCGGCCCCTCTAGATGGGATCTAGAGGGGGGCGGCGGCCAAGGGGATGGGGGCTTGCCCCCCAAGCCAAGGGGCGCCCCCCTTTAGGGTTCCCCCAACCCTAGGCGCATGGGCCCTAGGGGGGTGTGGCGCCCCAGCCCACTTGGGCTGGTTCCCTTCCTCTTACGGCCCATAAGGCCCTCCGGGAGAGGTGGCCCCTCCCGGTGGACGCCCAGAACCCCTCCGGTGGCCCCGGTACAATACCGATATGCCCCCGGACCTTTCTGGTGACCGTATGACAACTTCCCATATATAAATCTTAACCTCCGGACTATTCCGGAACTCCTCGTGACATCCAGGATCTCATCCGAAACTCCGAACAACATTCGGTAATCACATACAAGTCTTCCTAATAACCCTAGCGTCATCGAACCTTAAGTGTGTAGACCCTACGGGTTCGGGAACCATGCAGACATGACCGAGACAAATCTTCGGCCAATAACCAACAGTGGGATCTGGATACCCATGTTGGTTCCCACATGTTCCACGATGATCTCATCGGATGAACCACGATGTCGAGGATTCAATCAATCCCGTATACAATTCCCTTTGTCAATCGGTATAGTACTTGCCCGAGATTCGATCGTCGGTATCCCAATACCTTGTTCAATCTCGTTACCGGCAAGTCTCTTTACTCATTCCGTAACACATCATCCCGTGATCAACTCCTTGGTCACATTGTGCACATTATGATGATGTCCTACAGAGTGGGCCAAGAGATACCTCTCCGTTACACGGAGTGACAAATCCCAGTCTCGATTCGTGCCAACCCAACAGACACTTTCGGAGATACCTGTAGTGTACCTTTATAGCCACCCAGTTATGTTGTGATATTTGGTACACCCAAAGCATTCCTACGGTATCCGGGAGTCGCACAATCTCATGGTCTAAGGAAATGATACTTGACATTAGAAAAGCTTTAGCATACGAACTACACGATCTTTGTGCTAGGCTTAGGATTGGGTCTTGTCCATCACATCATTCTCCTAATGATGTGATCCCGTTATCAATGACATCCAATGTCCATGGTCAGGAAACTGTAACCATCTATTGATCAACGAGCTAGTCAACTAGAGGCTTACTAGGGACATGGTGTTGTCTATGTATCCACACATGTATCTGAGTTTCCCATCAATACAATTATAGCATGGATAATAAATGATTATCATGAACAAGGAAATATAATAATAACTAATTTATTATTGCCTCTAGGGCATATTTCCAACAAAAACTTAGAACGTCGGCGAACTCATTCTACGCCTGCCGGAGAAGAAAAAGGACAAACTCAAGCCCAAGTGGGAGGGTCCCTTCATCATCAACGAAGTTCTCACCGGAGGAGCGTACCGCTTGCGTGATGCGTCAGACGATCGACTAGAGCCGAATCCCTGGGACGCAGCCAGACTCCGAGGATTCTATGCCTAGCGCCGAACTCTTTGTTCATCTCCTTCCTCTTATTGTTTTCATCATTTTTTCTCTCTTTTCGTTTTTTCTCTTTAGCCTTAAAGGCTTTCATGCGGTTAGACCGTGCACCCCTGACGCATACATCTTCAAGTATGTACGTCTATCATACCTGGGGGCTTCTTGGACAAAAGCTTGCTATTTCTATTTTTCGAGCATAAAGCTCGTCACACATGCGTTTTCTCCCATATGTACCTTTTCTTTGCCATTATATGCATTGATATGACTTAAGTTTTGGCCAAGCTGGGTTGCCTGGCTCCTGTGCTTATGCCCTACGTTCCCGTTAGTTCGGCTAGGGCATAAAGGGATCACCTCTGCGATTGTTACTGCCGGGTCATCCGGATGTGTACCTCAGACTGGGTGAAACCGAAAGCTACCGTTCTTAAGGGAATATTCGGTCGATGAACTAAAGATGTTTTTGTACTCGCTCCATTATGAACCCCCAGAAGTTATACACACTGTGATTTTTTCATCACAGTTCGGACATGCACATAGATGCATGCACACCCAGGGAAAGGAACCCTTAACGGAACTATTCACTCTGGAAGATGTTTCTTACAATTTCAATGTAATATAACATAACTAGCCGGATACAACTTGTCTGTTCAAGCACCTATGACCCCTACGCCTGGTTTCCACGCATACCCCGATTTATTTTGCCGCTCAGGTATTCGAAAACACTCCGCACCTTCGGGTCGAGAGATCGAAGCGAAAAGGTCGTCCATGACAATCGTTTTACAATCCAGCTAGAAGGAAAATACATAGTCACGTAGGACTTAAAAACTTCCTCCTCTATACCGTCCAACAGGCTGTCTAATTTACAATCCTGTTGGCAGTATCTAGCAGCCACCTCTACTTGGCCATATACTAAACTAATGGGAATTTCTTCCCCATTTGACCCTAGCGGTCCGACCCGGGCCATGTGATTCAGATCCAGCTTGGTATATCGTGTTTTTACCATGGCCCAGGCCTCTCGCGCACCCTCTCGGCAGGCCAATATCTTCCATAGTCGGATACGCCACCGCGCTCCCTTAAACAGCTCCCCAAGCTTCTCCATACTCCCTGGAGGGGAGTCGGATGGCCATAAGGCCTTGGCTACACTCCGCATTGCCTGCCGAGCTTGCTCGTGCAACTGCGACAGCCCTTGCAGAAGATCACTTGATGATCCGGACACCTCCTCTTTGGGACGGCCCGTCAATATACCTGCAATCACAGCTATATCAACTACTTTTACTTCCAAACTGTTATAAGGTCAATTCGGCCACATACTGAATATGTCGCCTCGCAGCCTTTTGTTCTCCTTCACGGAGTCGGCTAGTTGGGCTCATACATCTTTCAGTTCTTCACTCAGTTTGGTGTTTGAATCTTGGAGTTTGTTTTTCTCCTCTCTGACTTTGGTCAGGACGCGCTCGCCTGCGGCACGTTGTCTCTTCGCCTCTCTTTCACTCGTCTGCACGACCTTCAGTTCCTCTTCCAGTTGGTCCGATGACCCTGTTATGAGACAAGCAGACATTTTAATATAGCTGGCGTATCATTTTTTGTTTCTCGATGGAGGGAAATATCATCGGAAGACGCCGCTTTTGATTTTTCCAGTTCGGCGGTCACTGCATTTAACTGCGTCCGGCACTTTACTAGCTCTTGGGCTAGCACGTCGTTCTTCTCCGACAGAACCTGGTCATGCAGCGATCCTCAAATCAGTTGTCCCAACTACTTTAAGTCTCGGGGGCTACTGGCATACGGTTATCATACTGAGATACAGTAAACTTACGTGCACATCTTTTAAATGCTGCTTTGTGGCTCTGCTAAGCCCATGTCGAGCAGCTCGGATGTATGCATCAGCCGAGCTGAAGGCATTAAACGCCTCTTCCGAAAAGCGGGGGTCTTGTAAAATGGCCCTCCGGCGCCGATGATTCATGGCGCTCTCCACTTTCGAGTTGGTAACTGACATATTTTCCGAGCCATCGGCCGAAGGACAGTCTGGCGTCACTCCCATATCGGCCCCCGTCCCCTCGGCTGAGACTGGATCCTAGCTGTTGGGAGTATTACTGACCGGACCCACAGACACAGTCCGGCGGACTCTTTTCCTGATACAGGACGAACATGAAAGTCACGGTTGGATGCGACTATTAAGAAAACGTATTTGCAAACCCATACCTATTTGACGAGGGCCCGACCGTGTCTTCATTTGCCTTCCTCTTCGAAGGCTTGCCCAGTGCGGGAGCTGCTCTCTTCGGAGTCGCTCCTGGAGTAGCACGGTATGTAGAACGCCTCTCCTTCGAAGCACGAGACAGTGCGGTGGGTGAGGCGGAACGAGGGAACCCTTTCGGGGGAGATATCTCCTGACTAATTACGTGCGAAGCGGGGAGAAGACCAGGGTAATCGGAGATGATGGGAACTTCGGTGCCATCTTAGCTCGCCTGATAAAACACGCCATTCTCGAGCACCACAAATATATCCGGATCCTCTTCGAATCCAGGGTCAAGGTCCCGATTGTGGCCCTCGGGCTGCGGGGCGGGGCTGTGAAGCCCCTCGGAAATCTTTCACCAATGCTGTTACATATGGACGGGTTAATTTTCATTAAAGCAAGGCTCAGGGAGTGGGGTGAGTAGAGCAGAAGAGTTGGGGGCTTACCCAGCTAGGAGGACTGTACATGGAATATCCTTCTCTATGCGTGATGCGCTGGAACTCCTCTTCCTCACCCTTGAACAGTTCAGCCAATATTTTGGCTAGGGCGGTAGGGGTGTCCGGACCTTTCCTGCCGCAGCGGGAGGCGTCATCTTCCCCATTGTAGTTCCACATGGGAAGTCCTCTGTATTGAAGTGGCTGGACCCCCCGCACTATGGAGGTCGCCATCACTTCAACTATTGTGTATCCGGACTGGGCAAGCGTCCTGATCTTGCTCAGGAGTTGGCGGACTTCCGCACTATCTTCCTCCTCGAGGCTCTGAGGGCGCTAGCTGTGGCATTTCTTCAGAGGAACACTTGAAAACTCGGGAAGACCCCTTCGGACTGGATCTAGAAGTACCACGTCCTTGATGTAAAACCATTCAGAGGTCCACTCTTCAGAAGCTTTCTTCGGTTGCCGGATAGGTATCCGGTCTCAGCAATACGCCATATTTAGGCTCCGCCCACTTTAAAACTCGATCCCTCGTGGTTGCGCGGGACAAGACAAAATAACCTTCTCCACTGATCAAAATGGGCCTCACAACCCAGGAATAGTTCGCATAAGGCGACGTAGCCTGCGATATGCAGGATGAAGGCTGGGGTAAAATTGTGCAAATGGAGGCCATAATATTGCAGAAGCCCTCGAAGGAATGGGTGAATTGGAAGTCCCACGCCCCTTAGCAAATAGGGGACGAGGCACACTCATTCCCTCGCAGATGGATTGGGGAAATCCTCCGCCTGGGTTTTGCCGTTGAAGGAGGCCAACCCCGCTCGAACAGGGACCAGATCTGCAGGAGGGAGAAATCCATGCGTTTGCAACTTCTCCAATTGACTGTGGAACACAGAGCACCTCTCCCACTCGCCTTTCTCCGAGTCGGAATGGGAGGAGGAGCTGGGAATATTAGCCATGTTGGAATGGTCGTTCCTGGCAATCTCTGAGGATTTTCTCCGCATGGTGTCGAATGGATCTGAGACCCAATCTCTTTAAATAGACACTCTTTCCTGCATGGCCAGGGTGTTATTTGCAAAAAATACCCCGACCGTCCGCATTCGCCCGACACGTGGAAGCTGAAGTCATAGATGCACAGAAGGGTGCGACATTGAATTATAAACCGAATACATTACTTGGAAGTCGTCGGAGGAGGAACCCGCCTTGCAATGCCGAAGACAATCTTTGCGCCGAACATCTTGTCATTGAAGCCTGGTTTGGGGGCTACTGAGGGAGTGCTTAAGGGGTCCTCGGGCGTCCAACCTGTTAGCCATGGGCCGGACTGATGGGTTGTGAAGATACGAAGACCAAAGACTGCACCCATGTCCGGACGGGACTCTCCTTGGCGTGGAAGGCAAGCTTGGCGGCCGAATATGTAGGTTCCTTTCTTTGTAACCGACCTTGTGTAACCCTAGATCCTCCTGGTGTCTATATAAACCAGAGGACTTAGTCCGAAAACAGGGATACTCATTACCATAGTCATACATGCTAGACTTCTAGGGTTTAGCCATTATGATCTCGTGGTAGATCAACTCTTGTAATACTCATATCCATCAAGATCAATCAAGTAGGAAGTAGGGTATTACCTCCATAGAGAGGGCCCAAACCTGGGTAAACATCGTGTCCCCTGTCTCCTGTTACCATCGACCTTAGACGCACAGTTCGGGACTCGCTACCCGAGATCCGCCGGTTTTGACACCGACAATGACCGAGACACCTCTCTGGTCAATAACCAACAATGGAACCTAGATGCTCATATTGGTTCCTACATATTCTACGAAGATCTTTATCGGTCATACCGCAATGACAACATACGTAATTCCCTTTGTCATCGGTATGTTACTTGCCCGAGATTCGATCGTCGGTATCTTTATACCTAGTTCAATCTCGTTACTGGCAAGTCTCTTTACTCGTTCCGTAATACATCATCACGCAACTAACTCAGTAGTCACATTGCTTGCAAGGCTTATTATGATGTGCATTACCGAGAGGGCCGAGAGATACCTCTCCGATACTCGGAGTGACAAATCCTAATCTCGATCTATGCCAACCCAACAAACACCTTCGAAGATACCTGTAGAGCATCTTTATAATCACCCAGTTACGTTGTGACGTTTGATAGCACATAAGGTATTCCTCCTGTATCCGGGAGTTGCATAATCTCATAGTCAAAGGAATATGTATATGCCATGAAAAAAACAATAGCAATAAAACTTAACGATCATTATGCTAAGCTAATGATGTGATCTCGTTCATGAAATGACAACACATGTCTATGGTTAGGAAACTTAACCATCTTTGATTAACAAGCTAGTCTAGTAGAGGCTTACTAGGGACACGTTGTTTTGTCTATGTACCCACACATGTATCAAGTTTCTAGTTAATACAATTCTAGCATGGATAATAACATTTATCATGACATAAGGAAATATAAAATAACAACTTTATTATTGCCTCTAGGGCATATTTCCTTCAAATATATCTCCAAGAACACCGAGGAGAACATTTTATTGAAGATCAAAAAGAAAGAAGAAGCCATCTCGCTACTGCCTAAGGACCCGCTGGTCTGTGGTAAACTACTCACGCATCATCGGAGGGGCGAGGGTGATGATGAAGAACCCCTCCGTGATTGTTGACCCCTCCGACAGAGTGCCGGAAAAGGCCCCTAGATTGGATCTCGTGGTTCTAGAATTTGCGGCGGCTGGAGTTGTGTTTCGTCGACTCCCCTAGGGTTTTTTGGATTTTAGAGTATTTACGGAGCTAGAGGTCGGTGGAGGGGGTGTCTGTGGGCCCCACTACCCACCAGGGCGTGTCTGGGGGCCCTAACACGCCCTGGTGCCCAGTGGGCCCCACAGGCCCCCTCTGATGCACTTCTTGGGCCTCCTAGGTGTCTTTTGGGCAGACAAAATTCTCCAAAAAGTTTCGTGGTATTTGGACTCCGTTTGTTATTGATATTCCGCGAAGTAAAAAACAAGCAAAAAACAGCAACTGACACTGGGCACTATGTCAATAGGTTAATGAGTATAAAACATCCAAGAATGATACTTTAATAACATGGAACAATAAAAAATTTAGATACATTAAAACTGAGCACCCTCTCAGCCCTCTCAGGACATCAACATTTCTAATCGTTGGATCGCCACTTTTAATCTATTTCGGCCGTCAGATTTGTTGTTAGTCCCACCTAAATTTCGTGTGTGTAGGCTAACTCGTACGTCAGGTTGCACTGAACTTTTCGGGCCGCTGCTCTGGTGGCTTTTTGGGGCGTCTTACGTTCAATTGGGCCTACTGCCCTACTGGGCCTGTACTACCATCGTAAAACAAAATGTAGAAACTGCTTGGTCACTACGTCTATGAGAGAAAGGAGAAGGGGATCCGGCTGCAATGAATCCCGAGTGCTGCTATGACCAAGTGCAACATAGCTCACTAAATACTCCCTCCATTATCAAATGAGTTAAACACACTACAGGTGCCCTAACTTGTCTGGCGCGGACAATTTGGTGCCTAAACTTGAAAAATACACAAATGTGGTGTCGTAACTTGTCTGGGCGTGCAAATACGGTGCCTCTCGATCTATGCTGCCGTATCGAGTGCCCGCGTGGCATGCCAGCGTGTCGCTCGGCCACATGTCAGTGGTTGCAGGCGCTGGACGCGTGCTATGAGCTACGTGTGTTGTTTTTTTACAGGAATGCCCCTGGATTTTAAATTCTCGCAAAAATACCCCTTGATTTTAATTAATACTCGCAAAAAATACCAGGAAGCGAGCGTGCAGGGAATTCATTTTTTGTTTTCATATTATTTTAGAAAATGCTCATTATGTTTTTTGATAATGTTGAATGCATATTAAAATAATATTGTGTAATATTATTCTTAAATTTCTACAAACACGCTTAACATGTTAGTACGTTTCTAGAATTTATTATTGTCACACAATAATATTTAATACACAATGAACAGTTTCTAAAATACAATATTGTGAATTTTAAATAATTGTGCATTTTAGAATTAGAATGAATATACACAATAACTGTTCATGCTTATGGTCCTCAATGAGGATACATAAATTTATAGAATAATTTTTAATATACGTTCAACTTCTCATGTCCACATAAATTTTAGAAAAGTTTCATGTTTATCTCTTCAAGGTACACAATAATGAAAATAGAATAAAGTATTAAATAAACAATAATTACATATTGATAATTATTTTATTTTTTCATATGGGAAAATTTATGTATCATGAAAATTAAACAGAAACTTCCCCGAAAAAACAAAGCAATACTTAAAAAAAACTATAGAAAACATGTGCAAAACGATAAATGGAATCGTGTATATAAGTTGCTAGCTACCAGTTAAATGTAAACCAAAGTGTGGCCTCTTGGTCCGCTTGTTTGTTAGGCAACCAGCAGGTTCGTGGTTGGAATTCCATTCATGCCAACTTGTGTTTATATTTTTGTAAGAATTAATTAAAGTACAGGCGCGTTCCCGTAAAATAAAAACAGTGTGCGTGCAGCGCCCGTAACGATTTTTCCGAAGAATTTACTAAAGTCCAGAGGCATTTGTGGAAAAAAACAACATGCACAACTCACAACGCGCCCGCAAACCGCTGACATGTGGCCCAGCTCACGCTGGCATGTCACACGGGCACTTGATACGGCGGCATACGTCTAGAGGCACCGTATTTGAATGCCTAGACAAGTTACATCATCACTTTTGTGTATTTTTTAAGTTTAGGTACCAAACTGACCGCCCCGGACAAGTTAGGACACTTGTAGTGTATTTAACTCTTCACAAATATAAGATGTTCTATCTTTTTTGTTGAATCGGATGTATATAAATATGTTTAGAGTGTTTATTCACTCATTTCAGTCCATATGTAGTCCATATTAAAATATCTAAAACATCTTGTATTTGTGAACGGAGGAAGTAGTATTTTGCAGTGTTTTTGACTATTGTTATTTATACTAAATTTTCATTTTTTGTATTGATCAAAACAAAAAGGTTATTGTTGCGTTTTAGTTCAATATATGTATTATTTATAACATTGAGAGTATCAAGTGCACCAATGGTTGGAAGAGCTAATCCATCCACTGAGAGCGTTGGGAAGCTTTCCGCATGCCCATTGACTAATGCATCTGCTACTTAGTAGTATCAGATATTCCATCCTCTAATGGTATTGATTATCTCCTTTACATATATGTAACTGAGGGAAAATATGACTTTGTAAGGATGTCATCTTACTGTATCTTGCTGAGAAGTTTTGTCAAAAGTAGTACAATAGTCAGTGTGATGAATGCCATTTGGCTTCATTTCCTTCCATGGTCACCTTTTGGCACATTGGTTGTCATAAATGCTAGGTTGTAGATTTATGATCCAATTTATGAGATGCTACAAAAATCTTGGTAGACATGAAACCAAGAGAATGACCAATATCGTCTAAAAAAGAGAGTGGCCAACATCACATGGAAATTATAGAAGATGACAGTTACCAAAAATGATAAATATTTGGTTCGCCTACATGATGGTTTAAAAGTTCTTTCACTGAAAATAAGAATTTATTTCTTCCAGATCTATATATTTGTAAAAGTTACTATCAATATATTAGAAAAATAGATGGGCGCAGCAACGCGCGCCAATCATGATCTAGTTATAGATACGTTGGAGACGTATCCGAGGTGGTAAGTATGGAGTGTCAAACTCACAAGGAGGGAAAGGTAAGATTCACATTCTCTCAGGTTATATCTTCCACTAATACAACTCTACATACACCAAGAGTTTGCTTTACCTCGGAAGTAAAACTAGAAGTACTTTGTGGGTGTAAAAGGATAGCTTTGCATGCTAATAAAGGACTTGAAAATAAAAGTTATGTGTTGTTTTGTGAAAAAATAATGACGTAAAGGATAACGACTGTGGAAAAGTGGTGGTTTGTGGTACGGAATTGTCCCTAGGCAACTGGCAAAGTTACCAGACCGATCGTAATCATTGTAGTTTTATATGTGTTAGAGTGCTACTCTCGCATGAGTCGTTGGGATTCTCCAAAAGGAAGGGTGAAGCAGCAAGCAGCAAATATTTCCTTCAATTAGAAAACCGAGGTTTATCGAACCACCAGGAGCTTCCAAGCTAAACTAGTCAACACCACCTACACAACAGCACAAACAAACTTGTCCCCAACACGACAAGAGCATTGTCAAGCCCCTTGTCTTGCTAATTACATTGTGAAACACAAGTGATAGAGAAAAGTAGTAGCAAAAGTAGAACGACATAACAGTGGCAATTGTGTAGAAGATCTGCTCACACGTAATTAGCAAGCCCCTTGTCTTATTCATATCTTATTCGCCAATTAACCCTATGACAAAAAACAATCTACTCACACATAATAGAGATGTAATAGATCATCGGTAAATATATAACATCAAACACCATGTTCAAGCAAGGGATTACAAAAGGTTTGCGGGAGAGTTGACCACCGTATAGAGAGGGAAGGTGATGGAGATGTTGATGGAGACGATGGCAGTGATGATGGTTGCCCTGGCGGCACTCCGGTGCCACCGGAAGAGAGGGGGAGAGAGACACCCTCCTTCTTATTCTTCCTTGGCCTTCTCTCGGTGTGTTCGTCCTCCCGGGGGCGAGAGCCCCCCCCCCCGCCCCCAGTGAAATTGGATCTTAGAATTTTCTGTCTGTCTATGTGCATTGAAATCTGAGAGGTTTCACCGTTTTTACCGACACACTGAGATCCATAAGTCGGAAAAAACATGAAAAAATTATGGCAATTCCACAACTTCTAGGGCAAGCTACTCTCCAAAGGGTAACCCCAGCCGGCCTCCACAGCTCCCCCACGGGCCCACCACATGGTCAAGGGGGTGGTTGCATGGGGCACACGTCTAGAGCCCGTGGAGCTCCTCTCCAGATGGGTCCATGTCTCCCGGGTCTCTTATTTTCCAAAATAAATCCTTGTAAATCCCCTGTATTTTTGTGCTTCTCAAATATGTGCAGAAAAGTTAAATGCATGGTCAAAGTTATATGATATGAAATTAAATTCATAAGACATCTAATTATATTGGTTTCGTATTATGAATGTTGTTATTTTTTTCTATAAAATTGGCCAAACTTTACTAACTTTGGCTCCAGATAAATTTTATATGTAGAGTAAAAATGATCGGGGGGAGTACATGCGTGGTCGATAATGAGTGAACCGGATTACTAACATCAGGGGTAGATAATGTCGATGCCATCACCACAACATAACATCTTTAGGATTCGCGAACTAACTTGTGGTTGGATGGTTATGAGGACGGTAGTATCCCGAACCCATCACGGTTCAAGTTCCAGACTTGACGTTGGTGTTCGTGTTCGAAGACGTATGTGGCAACTTGGTCAATCTCAAGATGATTTGCCGGCTTAGTCTCTCGAAGGTGCTCATAGGGTCAGGGTGTGCGTGCGTGCGTTCATAAGATTGAGTGTATGTGCATATGTATGAGCGTATGCATCTATATTGTGTTAAAAAAACATTTGTATGACTCAAAGTAAACAAACCATGAGCAATGTAACAAACGAAAAGCAATCGATTGACTTGTATGCAAAGTATAGAACCGACCGCTTTACCAGATTATCGGCTCAACGGTTCAACCCCCCAGGCCTCAGCCAAGGCCTCTCCTGATCCGATCCCCTCCAAACCGAACGAGCACCGCTCGACCTGTCCACGTGGCGCCCAGTCGCCCCGGGGCTCGAGCCAACTCGACATATCGCCAGCCGCCACGTAGCCTCCTCGATACTCACGCCCGTCACGTTCTCCGACCCAATCCAGCCCCCCACGCCGTCGCCACCTCCGTTAATCCCGCGAAACCGATACGCGCACCCGGCCACGTCCACGCAACCCCCACGCGGACCCGCACGTCAGCGCGCGAAGGAGGTAAGTCTGGGCCCGGACGTCGGTGAGTGAGCCGTGCGCCACGGGCGATAAGAGGGGCGTGCGGGTTGCCCGCTCGGGCCTGGGCAGTTTGGAGTTTCCGTGAGGTGGGGAGGGGAGAGGAGAGGAGAGGAGGCGTGAGCACTAGGAAAAGGGGGAGGGAGGGTTGGATTTCTTCTTCAGGTTGCGGGATCGCGACCCCAATTCGATTCCACCGCCCCGCGCCCGATCGATCCGCTTTGGGTTGCTCACTTTTCCCCCTTGATAGATTCCTGTTGGGGAATTTTTTGTTGTTGAGTCGATTTTGTCCGAGGGTTTCCCGTCGGATCGGAGCGGATCGAGTTCGGAGGAGATGCGAATCGAGGAGCTTCCCGGCGATTCGGGTGGCGGGGGTGGAGGCGGAGGGGCGGGGGAGCTGCAGCTGCGTCGGGAGGATGGCGGGGCCGACGGTAGTGAGCTGAAGCTGCGCGGCGAGGAGGGGGGTGTCGCCGCGGCGGGGGAGGTGGAGAAGGGAGAAGGTGCGGGTAGGGTGATCGCGCAGGCGGCTTTTGGTGCGAAGCGCGCGGCGGTGGGCGTCGGCGCTCGGATGCTCTTCTACCCGACGCTGGTTTACAACGTCGTGAGGAACCAATGCGAGTCTCACTTCCACTGGTGGGATCAGGTCGACGAGGTTGGGAAATATCCATCTCTTTTGATCTCTGTTGTTTTGATAGGATGCCCCCTTTTGCATTCATCTTGTGTCGGATAGGTAATTTCCTGTCTACAATGTAGCTTGTAGTGTCTGCTATCCTCGCCGTTTGTTCTGTTCAGGGTCAAGGTCTCCCATGTGCAGAGTGTTGGTTAAGCTGTTCGTTTAGCTATTGATACGTGGTGCTTACGTTTTGATTATGATCGAGAACCGTGGTTGTATCCCTGGTTCACTGGCGATCAATCCCTACGTTTGATGTCTTGTATATCTCGCTGGAGGTGCAAATTGTGACCTAGTCAATCTTGAAACTCGCCTCTTAAGGCGACGTCTACTCTGTACTTGGTGTTTTAAAAATACGTTCGATTGTTATTGTAATTTTGGTGGCCATTATTTATTGTAATTTTCGTTACTTTTGCTGCGCAGTTGTTTTAAGTTGGTTTGGAATCATAGATTGTTCTGTTCTGACTGTTCACATTTTTTGTTGGATCAGCATGTGCTGCTGGGTGCTGTTCCATTCCCGAGCGATGTTTTGCGGCTGCAGAAGCTTGGAGTTTGTGGTGTGGTCACACTAAACGAATCATATGAGAGGCTTGTTTCCAAGTCACTGTATGAGGTAATTACATTGCCAACATCTAGAACTGTTCAAGTTCTTAAGTGCATGGATAGGTATTGTTAATTTCAGCCTTATTTGTGAATTTCTTGTATGGACAACAACAGTGTATTTAGCTGTTTGGTGCTCCGGTGATAAGGTCTGGTTGTAAAAGCGAATTGTTTACAGTGGTGAAACCATGCATCTGCTGTTGATGTGGTTAGTCTTCGCAAGATCTGTCGGTATCTAGGACTTTAGTGTGACGGACTGCCCTACAGTTAACAAGTGAACTGTTGTTTCTCATCTTGGTGTCCACCCATCAGATTGAGTTTTTAAGCTATCCTTCACACCTTTTTGCCGCTGATGGATCAGTGGTTTGGGGCTTGTTTGGCAGATTGTTATTGTGCTATGCCGGTTCTTGCGGCACATTGAGGAGATACTAGAAGTGCTGCCTTTGCTATACACGGATGGTGGAGTGCCGCTGTTATGGTAGAGAGTTGGTGCAACAAAGTTGCTAATTTAGCATTGAAGAACTGATATGATCTCGATGGATGGTTTTTGTACATTGTGAACATAGTACATCTGTACTAGTTCACACAAATGCATGTTAACTTCAAGTATAAGAAAGATTGATTTTGCTTTTTTGTTTCTTGTTGGGTTACATAATGTTCAATCAAATAGCAGTGGTCTTCTTCACAATCACTACCTTTCTTATTGTATTTGTATATGAAGCCGCCAATACCATGTGAGTTAATGATCTTCTTCATTTTAGGCTCATGGGATTGAAAACCTGGTGCTACCAACTAGAGACTACCTTTATGCGCCGTCATTTGACAACCTTTGCAAGGCTGCTGACTTCATCCACAGTAAGCACGTACTCAAAATATGTCCTTTATGTTTGAAGGTTCCAGTGTATTATTTGATTGAGATTGTCCTTGTGTGAGCTGATTGCATAGTTTCTGATGTGACACCTTATGCTTGGTTTTGCTTTGTTGTTTGAAGTACACTATAGGTTGTTTGTATTAGTATTTAGAATTGCACCTTGTTCTTTTTCAATTTGTTATGTTCCAGTTGTAGAATAGTCGGTACATGGATTTGCATACTCCAGAAGATCCTATTAGATACGAGAATAGTTGGCACGTGGATTTGCGTACCCCAGAGGATCCTACTAGATACAAGACCTGTTATAGACCTGGGTTTTGGTCTTGGAAATTCCTGCCCTTGAATGTCCAGACCTGAGAGGCCAAATATGTGACTTGATATGAAGTCCAGAAAAGCTCAGAATTTGATTATTTTCAGTAAAAAGTCGTGCTGGGTTGCCACCTGTTTGGTGATACATAAGTCCGTTTTGGTACTCCATTCTTGTTGTAACAATTCAGTGGTTTCTGTTGTGGTGTCCTATCTCATCCTCCTGTTTTTTCTTTCTTGATTTTTTGACTTGAATTGAGTTTTTTTAGAACATCAATGTCACTTCCTCCATTTCATAATATCTATTCTGTTTGATGTTATCTTCATCTTAATGATGGTGACTTGGTGCATGGGTTTATTCATGTTTATTTTTATTTTTTGAAGGAAATGCTTCATGTGGTAAGCTGACTTATGTTCACTGCAAAGCTGGACGGGGACGTAGCACCACCGTTGTTCTTTGCTACTTGGTATATCAGACTATTGATCCTACTAAATGTTGACTGACTCATAATCTGAATAAGTTTAAGGTGATGACTCTTTAACTCTTTTCTTGTAGGTGCAATACAAACAAATGACACCTGCTGGAGCTTTTGAACATGTTCGGTCATGCAGGCCAAGGGTGTTATTGGCTTCCGCACAATGGAAAGTATGTTGTTGCAAACTCTTTTATGTTCTCAAAGCACACAATAGAAGTATTTTAATGGATTCGTAAGCATTATAGCTGGACCAATGGAAGTTTACCTTAATCGCAATATATGGATCAGCGGGCGCAGGATACTTTCATCTGTTCCATTCTTTGCTGTACATGATGAATTTTCAAATGGAAATGAAAGGGAGGGGGACACCACTGTGTGTAGGATATCATAACTGGTAGCATATTGGTCGGTTACCGAGTAGGGATTAATCAGCTTACCAGCCTATTAACTGAATTTATCAGTAACCCATTTATCGGTATGTTAACTAGGGCCATATCTAATATATCCTAGGCTGGAGCACTTGCTGCAGTAGAAGCTGTAGATTAAATGCACCACATCAGTACATACTTCATAGGAGAGCAGCACAGCAGCAGCAACAGAACAGTGACGGTGGGGGCTGCTTGGGAAGGGAATGGTGTCGGCGGCTGCTAAGGGTGGGGGCGGTGTCTGCTCCTTCATGAGCGGCTGTGGGACAAGGGATGGAACAAGCTAAATATGGGCCAAAATAGCCCAGGCAATTATTTGGCTCAGCAAATAATTCGGTCTGACACTTGTCAGACCGATAAATCATCCACCCGGTTTATTTGGTGGATATGTGGTATTGTGGCTTTCGTATCGGCAGGTGGCCGAGGCAGGATTAACTGTCCGATGTGCTGATTAAAATGGCCTATAAGTTAAACATTGGTGTGTAGTATAAATATGAGAAGTACTCCCTCCGTCCCATATTGTAAGACGTTTTTTGACACTACACTAGTGTTAAAAAATGTCATACATTATGGGACGGAGGGAGTACATTTTTACAAGGGAAAATGCACAGGCCCTGCATGAGATATCAAATAAACAAATCGGACAAAAATCCTCGTATGAATCTGTTATCCGGATAATTTCACATCATGTTTTCTACCCTTGATGGTGTATTGATGCACCAAGATAAACAAGTTACTGATGGATTAAGTTAAAGATTGCATTGTGTGTGCTTTTATGGTGAGTTTTTACTGTAAACCGCGATTAAAGTGGCTGTATCTCATGTTCTTGCAGGCTGTCCAGGAATTCTACCAGCTTAGAGTGAAGAAAATTCAGGGCTCCAGTTGCATCGACAGCCCAATCGTTAAAAAGGTTCCATCTCCATCTCCGGTGTTGCTTGCTACTCGGAACCTCATCACTTTTGATGAGAAGGCATTCGTGATGGTCTCAGAATCAGACCTTGAAGGGTATAATGCGGATGCCTTGGCAGTTAACGTGGGAAGTGGTTTGTGGGAAATAAGCTTAGTATACCGTGTTCAGTTTGCCAGCCAGGCAGCATTTGCAGGGTTTTCATACCTGTGGTTACAGTGCCGCGCCCACAAGGACACAGAGGCACTCACTGAGAGCATTGGTAGTGAGAGCTGCTCGCTGGAGGCGGAGCAGCCTGCGAACGGTCACCACTGTCTACTTCAAGGTGTCGTGGTTAATCCGTGAATCGCGGAGTTCCTTGGTGTCTTTTTGTCTTGCACCCGCACATATGAAGAGGGCATGCAATGTGAATCCCCGACTCCAGTCTGCAGCAACCAATGGGTTTAGTTGCTCGCTCGGGTCTGTATATATGTGCTGTAATAAGTTGACTGCTACGTGTACAAAGGTAAACGGATATCGTCTCAAATTGCTAACCTTACTTGCTGAATTTGTATATATGTACTATTTTTCTTGCTCCCTCTGTGTTAGCAATATTTCTCGAGAGTATTCTCCTTGCTTGCTACTTCTGGCCTGCACTTCAACCAAGAAAGGGGTCAATATTTGGTAAGCCCGGCTGCATTTCCTTGCCGATTGGGTCCATGGTGAACTGAACTTGATCAATGCATTGATCACATGTGCTTGCGTGCATTGTGTGTGTTTTGCTCAAAGCATTCAAAGGAGTGAGTCGCTCCAGAAGCAATAGATTGGTGGTGTTTTGGGGCATCTGTTCTTTGTGTTGTTCCTAGATGCCCCAAAACAGAGGTGGTGTCAAAAAAAGCTGTCATTTAGGGCGTTTTGGGCCAAAAAACCAGCTCCAGATGCCCTGTATCTATTTGGTGCCCAAAAGAACGTCTCCCACATGCACGCCCGCTGCGACCTCCTCCACCAGCGGTCCAGCGGTGAATCTATTGTTGATTCTGACTGTTTCCCTGCCCATCCGCCAGCTGAAATGGTTGAGTGTTGCGGCTTTGTTCGCCGTGGCCACTCCGGAGTTGGTCGCACCCCTGGCTCCCCCACCCTCCCTGGCCCCGAAACGGGTTGATTCCACATAACAATATACTCGCTCCAAACGGAGGGAGTATACCCATACATGCATACATGCCAAGTTCACTGCCATACATGAGTTCACAATACCAAATCATCCAGTCTTCATTGCTCGTTCGCTGCTAGCAACTGAACCAGACGTACCATCCCTTCACTGCTAGCAGCAGAACCAGATGCAGCGGCCATCGGTCGTTCCTTGCTCTCCGGCCGTCCCGTTGCAAGTGGCCACCCCTGCTAGGTCGCCGCCGCCAGTTACCGCCCCGCCGAAGGTGGCCATCACTGCCAGTCCCCACCCGAAGGCGCACCATGATGGAGGAGAGACGATGGGGACAAGTGGGACTGCGGTGCCTGAGAGGGATAGAGGGGGTAGATCAAGATCGGGGGGCAACGCGGGAGGGTTGGCGGCGCTGAGCTGGGTCCTGGGTGCATGCGAGGGTCTTGTTCCTTGTCGTCCGCCCGAATCGGAGGTATCCCTGGGTCCTGGGTGCATGCGAGGGGCTTGTTCCTTCGTCCGCCCGAATCGGAGGCATCCCTCGGTTCCGCATATAGTGCGGATATTCCGTTTTCTGGTATTGGTGGGTTCCGGTCCGTTCGACTAACTAAACATGGGAATGGGCTATAGGAACCGAACGGACCCATGATGTTCCATCTGATGACAGCAAATGAACACACACTAGATGGCTTGGCGTCCGTCTTGGCCCCGGCGAGCTACGTTGACCGAAATTGAGCTTGGTGGCCAGGCAATTGTGAAATTCGCCTTCCAGTCTCTCAACCGTTGGATCCTTTCGAAAGCAACCGAGCTGAATTTTTAGGGGCACCAGTTTTAGGGCATCTGAAAAAGCAATCACTTTTATGGTTGCCAAAAAATTCTCTCGTACCCTGAATGATTTTTAGAGCACCAAACTTCACATCATCTGTAAGAAATGCTCTTAGTAATAACGCAAGAAGAACATTTGTCGAAGATGCTCTAATGTTTCGGATGGTTCATGAAAGGAAGGTCTGATTACAATTGTTGATATTTTTTTCTGCCAATTGTCCGCTCGAGTTCAATCATGCTAATACTAGCCCAACCTACGTTCGAAAGAAGATCCGATGTTGACCCCTAAATTTCCGTCCCAACTGTCCGTGGATATAGATGCGGAAGCTGACCATTCAAAGCTAGCCGCATATGTCCGGTTACATTTCAGATGAAATTTAACGAAGTTAACAAATTTGATACAAACTCAAACATAAAACCGGATTCTTTTCATTTAAATCGGAGCAAATTCATTACATTTAGACACATTTCAACTAGACCAGACTCTAAACTAGACTAAAATGACCGCCGACACCCGTTTTCAATCTCCGGCCGGCCATGAGCCCTGGGAAGTGAAGCCCCGCCCACTCCACTGACATGTCTTTCTATGTCTGGCAGCCCGCTCCTCGGACTGACAAATGCTCTGGAGGGATATGCTTGAGCGAAAAGGGAAGAATAGCCTTGCTTCCCTTGGATCTTCCCTATGTCCGGCTGCGCTGCTCATCAGAGTGGCCTCTGCTTCAAAGCACGGACCGGGGTTGGTTTTTGGGGCGGGGGACGACGGTGGCATGCGAAGAGAGCACGACACCCGCTGTGTACGCCGGCAACGCGACGGCGGTGGCCTTCGTCGGACCCAAGCGTCGGCCGCCTTCCATGATTTACTTTTCCTCATTGGCAGCGGCCGCGGACGTGTTGGCTGCCTCGTTGATCTTCGTGAAGCCAACTTCTTTCTCTGCTGGCATAACACAGTTCAGCGAACGATGGCGCGAGAGGAGCGGTACGGCGCTACCTCGTCCACAACAACCATGATTCCCGCGCCGTCGTGCTTCCCCCGCATGCCGGCATGGAGCAACTCGCCACTCCACGAGCTGGCTTGGAGCGGCGAGTTGTTGAACCACGTGCCTTCTTGGAGCGACCACTTGCTAGCGGGCGGACGCGAGGAGCCAATCGGCGTTGTGTTTAATGCCCGCTGGCTCGTGAACGGATGTGTGGCCGAAGTAGGTTTGTCGGCACACATACGGGTTTAATGGAGGTAGGCAGGCAGTTTGTAGCCGTTTGAATGCGGCGAGGAGACGTGTTCAACCGAGCGTGCAACGGGTGACGCTCTCTCGGCCGGTGCGCCGCTCCAATGTCGGCAGTGAGAGGTCGCGTCGGCTTTGGGCCGGTGTGAAGAGCAAGGGAGGAGGGTTTTAGTGGGCCACGGTTGCCAGACGTGGATGTGGCAGCGGTCCGGACGACAGCTGTAGCACATGCTACTAGAGACTTTGTCAGAGAGGGAGGTAGGTCATGTATAAAATGAAACAGCAATTCTTTTTTACTATTATACTTGCCGGCTATAAGTTTGCCAATACATGACATGACAACATCACATAGCGAGTAACTGACTCTATTATTAACCAACTCTTATCTACATCCCAAAAAGATTGTCTTAGATTGTCATCTAGACACATTTTAGTCATTGTTGAGGAAATCCTTAACTGATAGGTGCTCGGTTGGCTGGCAAGTAAGATATTAATAGGCTAATTGACAAATTAATCAATTAATTGGATGATTTATCAGTTTATCGATCCGACGAGTGAGAATTAATCGGCAAGTTAACTGGTTAATTGGACAAATTCTTAAACAGAATTTTAGTGTCTGGATACATATGTTTTTAGACAAATCTAAAACGACCGGGACGAGGGAATATTTGACAGGCAAAGCGGGGCCAGAACATGTTGCGGATGGCACACCCCGGGTTGACTTGAGATCTCAAGATACAAATGATGTGTTCCTTTCTCCCCATTCATCCAAAGAAAAAGTTATTTTTTTCCTCCAAAGGAACGACGCTGCGCTAGGCCGCCGGGGGAGAAAGAGACTCCACGTTATCTTTTTTTCCCGCTGTTGAAAGAAACAACACTCGACATTATCATTTTCTACTTGTCAAAAGATGATATCTCCCCAATCCCGAGAAAGTGGCGCTATCTCATGATCCTTGCCGCCATTTGTTTACCCATCCTCCTCTCCTTTTGTTGCGAGCCTGTCGTCGACCTCCCACCGGCAACCGCTGGTGGGGCGCGACCGTGAAAAGGCCAGGCAGCAGCAGCAGCAGCAACAACTGCTCGCTCAGTTGGGAGCCACGAGTGGGTGCATCTTGGCAAAAGGAGGTCAATAATTCGGGCCACTCGTCGCCCTATCGAGATATCCACACACCCTATCCGCGACTCCATCACACCCATCCTTCTATCCTTTCCCCCCGACGCCGCTGTGCTGTAGATGTGGACTATGAGCATGCACGCGATGTGATATCACGTATGCCCAAACCGGTTTGAGTGCGAGTGCCGTAATAAAATCTTGTCCATCCCTGTGAGGATCGGGCTGTTCCGTGCGGAATTCGCCCGTCGCCGAATGTGGACCAGCTAGGCATTTCAGTTTCCTTTAGCTGTCAACCAGGTTTTGCAATCGTGATTATCGCGAGGAGAGGAAATCACGCCGCGCACATGTCAGTTATGCACAGTTCGTGCAGCCAACATGATCCGACAGCAAAAAAAATCTGAGTTTGGCATGGTTTCGCTAGTTGCTTCTGTCCACTTCCCTCTGCTAGCATCACAACTGCCGGGAGACAGGAGGATATCGCATGCCCGTAGCACGCCCGATTGATGTTGCCGTGCCATGGACTGACGATGAGGAGCAAAATGCAGGCAGAGCCCAATTATTGAAGCCATTGGAAGCTCAGAGCCACACAGGCAGAGAAAGAAGCCGTCCTCTCCTGTCATCGCTGCCTCCTCAGATGGCAACAAGAAACCAACCCCACTTGCGTGGCTCAATTCATGAGCGCGATGCCGCTATGGGGGCCCTTCCAACGCCAATGCCAATATCTCAGTGATGTCTCCATGCGATGCAAGCACTGATAACATTAATTAACTTGGTAACCATACATTACAAACAAACCTACTACATATCCTCTCTGGTTTCCCTTCACCAACTTGTACCAAAGCAAGCAATTCTTATGTATTTTACTCCATACACTAGCTGAAAAAGCTACTAGGACGATCGACGGGCAACGAAGTTAGCACGGCAACAAGAACAGGGACACCACATGAAGCTAAGCTGGTGGTGGTGCAGATCAGATCAATCCCTTCGGCCAGGCCTGGCAGCCGGGGTTCGATCACAGCACCTTGATGGCATCGGCCGCGCCGTAGCAGCGAGGAGGCGCGATGCTGAGCTCCAGGATGCTGCTGGCAGATGAAGACATTGCCAGTTCCAGCCCGGAGGTAGCCATGGCGGCCAGCGATGTCCCGGTGGGGAACTTTGATCTCTTCTTCACATGGTCAGTTAGTTCATTAACCTGCCAGAAGAAAGGACCCGGTTGGTGTAAAGCTTTGCTCACACTGTGGTTACTACATCAGAAGATGTTGTCAGATGTAACTAAAGGTGCTAAATGGCTTTACCTGCATCTGGATGTTGTTGCTGTTGCCCCTGATGCCTCCAGGATAACTTGGTAGCTGAGGCGAGGTTCAAGATTCAGTCAGTGTTCAGACAAAACGGAAACTCGATCTAGCAGGAAACAAGAAGAAACAGGAATTCTGTGGAATTTACCGGCACGTCGCCGCGGTCGGTGTGGAGTATCTTCTCAGCAGGAGCAAGCTTGGTTCCAACACTCTGAGGACTTGGCAGCTGAAACCAAATTAAATTCAGCAGAGTGCATATATTAGCTGCTGCGCGATCCGATGGATGTTTGGAGTAGTGCTTGGCGCGAACTGGAGTGGATCCGAGTACCTGATCGTCGTAGGTGTGGCCGGCGGGGATGCCGACGTCGAAGAGGCTGGCCCGGCGCTTCTTCTTGCCGGGGTTGGTCTGCCGGAGGAAGTACTTCTGGGCGTGGCTGGCCACCTGCGTGGCCGTCCTGGTGGTGACGAAGTTCTTGGAGATGCCTCTCCAGTCCCCCTTGCCCAGCTGCTTCAGACCCTCCAGGAACTTCCTGTGCTCCTCCTCGGTCCACGGGATCCCTGAAGAGGATGGTAAGTCAGAATCTCGGTCAACCACTTGCGGCGTGATTCATCGTACGCACTAGGAAGCGACACGGAACGACTAATCAAATGTTATTCAGGTGGGATCGTAAGATCCATGGACTACTACTAATACCACACTTGGATGATACCTAAAGGTCATGACAGCTTGAAGTCAGTTTCTTGATTTCTTTGGTCCAGGACGAAATTTCCACTCACAAATCACTATTAGTTAATTAAGCGATCAGATGATTATGCCCAAAAACACCTCAATAATTGCAGGAATCTGTAGACCGCATGAATGAATGGAACAGTGGAGCTCTACGGGTTGTACAAGACAAGAGGCTAGAAGAATCAAACCGTGCGTGATCCAGATGGAGGTCAATCGCGTTACCTTTCTTGCGCTCCTGGGCCTTGCGGCGGCGGCGCTTGAGCTGCGGCGTGGACGCCAGCTCGCCGTCGTCGGAGGCGTAGCCCTTGTCGTGGCTGGCCTCGCCGGGCAGGAGGATCGGGTCGACGGAGGCGCAGGCGAGGTTGGGCATGCTGGTGCTCTTCTTGAGCTCCATGGGCTCCGCGTCATCCTCCTCCTCCGCGCCGCGGACCTCGACGCCGAACAGCCTGAAGAGCACCGCCTTCCTCGCGCCCTCCTCCTCCATTCCCTCACCCGATGGAGGAGCCGGGGGTTGCGGGGTCGCTGTCGCTGATGGAAGAGAGGTCGGATCAGGCGGAGGATGGTGGCGGTATCTTGTTGGAAGTGGATTGGACGTTGGATGATTTGGAGGCTACCGCACGAGGGGAGGGAGGGAGGGAGAGCCGGGAGAGACTGACTCTTGCTTGGTGGGTGGGTGGCTTTGTCCTCACTGCCTACTTACCGGCACCTGCTACCGTCTCCCCTCCTTCTCCATTTATAAGATAAACGCGTCCTTGTTTTTGTTTTTTCCTAGCTGTATGTGTATTTTTTTTACCTCTCCACGACTTACTTTCTGGAGCAGGCTTTTAATTCCAAAATTTTCCACAAGCATAAATGCTTCGCTCCTTAATCTTCTGCCTCGTTTCAATATTAATTTTTTAAATATTACTCCCTTCGTTCATAAATATAAGTCTGTTTAGAGATTCCAAAATGCGAACCACATACAGAGCAAAATGAGTGAATCTACACTCATCCGTATGTAGTCCTTATTGAAATCTTTAAAACGACTTATAATTAGGAACGAAGGGAGTATTACTTTATGCTATACATAAGCTATGGAGAAATTGCACGGTGGACCATCCCCTTGCTACGCCCGCTGCCACCATGCCTTACTGCACTATAGAACACCACTCCCGTTCTCATTTCCCCCGTCTATTCACTGTATCCAAAAAGCATCATCACTTCTTATTTTCCCGCCTATTGGCCGACATCACCATCAACACTGCCATCGTTGGCCTCCTCATACCCGCCCCGCCCCACGTCATCATCCTCTTGCCACCTCCACATGTACCCCCATCACAAACCATAACTCCAGTAACAAAATTAGGTTATATCTCCTCCCTCATCTCGGAGACCGCTGCCCAACCTACGTATTTGTTCCTAACCTCCGTGGCTTAGCCACCACCTTCAAGTCCTCTTTCGTCACCACCGGACCACATAAATGAGTTTGTGTGCTGCTCTCATGAGAAATAAATGTATGGATCCTAAGGTAAATCATATGTCTGCAAATATCACCTTAAACTTAGCGCAAGTCTAGGCGATTGCTGCTAGCAAATACATTGAAAGGCCATGACCTATATTGTTGTAGCTATGCAAAACCACAAGTTTTATGAGAACAAGCCATTGGTTGGTTTGTTTAGGGGTGATTGATTATATCCAAACCCCGGGTTTGATATATATGATGCCTCGTAAAATCAGAAGATCTCCTAATGGGAGATGGTGTTTCCTTTCATAGCGAGATGCATGTGACAACTTCACCATTTTGAAGTTTCATGACTCTAGTCACCAGTACATGATATGCGATTGTATTTCATGTTTTCTAGCCACATTTTCAAACGCTGGATATATATCACTATCTAAGAGCATCTATAGCTGGGCTCCTCAAATGCCCCCGGTACGTCTAGACGGAAGGCATGGTTAGTGATCGGTCACTAGATCGTGACCTAGCCGCCCCTTGAACCGTCCCTATTTGTTCGGACTAACTGACACCCCTCATATCCAGCTCATATATGGGGCAAGTATGGGGAGGTCTGAACAAGCCAGGGCACGTCCGCCACGTCGGACCAGATAGAACAACCCCACCCCAAATTTCACCAAATTGACCAAGTCCATCAAATCGATTGCCACCCCCCCGTGTCCGTCCTCCATTTCCCACGTCCGAGACGTCGTCGTCCTCCACCCTTGCCTTCCCATCCACGCCGCCGCCCTCATAAAAAATCAGAATGATGAAGTGTTTGCCAGGTTTATTGGAACTAACTGCAGGAATGGGTCCCCTATGAAGAAGATCTGGGTTCCTAAAAGTCCTCTTGAAAAGCTTCCCCTAAATGTCATCATGACACCACCTAGGAAGAAGACAAACCCCAGACCAAAGGCTTCATATGGCCCAGAGTCTTCATACAGGAATAATACCTCATATGGTCACCCTAACGTCAATGTTTTGCAGGGAAACTACCATCAGGCTCATGAATATGAGCATAATTCTTTGAACCACTATGTTCACAAATCGAAGAACTTTTCTGCTTATTCATTTGAGTACTATTCACCGTCCATGAAACTATTTGCTAGGGCTTCAAAGCCAAAATTCTCAAATGCTGCACTTAGACTCATTGCTTCTAAGCAACCCCTTCAAATGTGGGTGGTTAAGAAGAATTAAATTCTCTTGCAGGATCAGGTCTCCAGCCGAAAAGCATTGGGCTCCGAAGTCAATGCTGGAGACCTGATGAAACTTGTGGGGCGCAAGATAAAATTCCCTAATGGACTTACTATGTTTTTCCTCCCATACTCAACTTATGCTAAATGTGCCATGGATTCATACCCAATTGATATTTGGAAGTCTATGTGATGACCCACAACTTTAGGGGATCATTCGTAGTCCTTTCGATAAGTAAGAGTGTCGAAGCCAACGAGGAGCAGAAGGAAATGACAAGCGATTTTCAACAAGGTATTTTCTGCAGGTACTAAAATTATCGGTAACAGATAGTTTGATAGCAAGATAATTTGTAGCGAGCAAGTAATAGTAATGGCAACAAAAGTGCAGCAAGGTAGACCAATCCTTTTTGTATCAAAGGACAGGCCGGAACGGTCTCTCATAATAAGTAAAACGTTCTTGAGGACACACGGGGATTTCATCTAGTCACTTTCATCATGTTTGTCTGATTCGCGTTCGCTAGTTTGATAATTTGATATGTGGGTGGACCGATGCTTGGGTGTTGTTCTTATTTGAACAAGCCCCCCACTGATGATTAACTCCTCTCGCAAGCATCCGCGACTACGAAAGAAGAATTAAGATAAAATCTAACCATAGCATTAAACATATGGATCTAAATCAGCCCCTTACGGAATAGCACATAAACTAGGGTTTAAGCTTCTGTCACTCTAGCAACCCATCATCTAATATATAATCCACAATGCATCCCCTTAGGCCCAACGATGGTGAAGTGTCATATAGTCGACATTCACATAACACCACTAAGGGAATCACAACATAGAAATCATCAAAATATCGAATGAATACACAACATTCACAATGGTGGTTCGCGAAGGCATTTGTGTTGAATATAATGACACGTGAAGACAATCGCTTGAAGTCAATGAAGCGCAAAGACATAATTTCTTTCATAGTTTCATTTTCTTCTTTCCTTAGTCGTAGGAACCACCGAACTGTTAAGTGGGGTCAAGGTAAACAAAGTTAGGAAACTGACGTGATGCTCAACCCAAAATCCTATGTTCTTCAAGCGAAGACAATGAGAGAAAATCTCTTCCAGAGTTGGTTGAGTTAGCTTTACTTGGAGCCCAAGTTAAGCTGCCGCGTGTGTTTAAAATCTGACTGTTGGACACATGTTGGTTGTCCATTGACCCGGGGTCATTTCGGACATATCATGTCGGGTTGCCTCTTGGCTATAAATAGCCCACCCCCTCCACCATAAGTTGGTGGCTGCTCCGAGTTTGTGCATGGCTTTTGTCGTTTGAGAGAAACCCACCTCCGAAGCCTTTGAGAGTGAATCCTTGCGAGGACAAACCCAAAACACCCATAGCCCAAAGTGTTTTGAGCATCACCGAAGTCTTTCTGTTCTCCGTGAACCAAAGACTTATTACACTTGAAGACTATGATCTTCCAGTCGGTTAGGCGTCGCATTCTGAGCATCTAAGAGTCATTGTGCATTGCGGGTGAAGGAAGTCTGTGAAGGTCTGGAAGTCTACCTTGAAGACTTACCTGAGTGATTGGGCGAGATCTGCGGTCTTAGCTCAAGGGGAATAAGATGAAGACGTTGTCTTCTGAGTTCAATCTCAGCCTCCCTAACCAGACGTACAGTTGTCACAACAACTGGAATTGGTCTAACAAATCCTTTGTCTTCGAGCAACTGGTTCTATTACTTCACTCCTTTACTTACTATTTAGTTTCATGAAGTCTTTGCATGCTTGTTCTATTCGAAGACATTGTGTGAAGACATTCTCTCTGATTACATATTTGCCTTCACACTATGTTCCAAATCTGACTTGTTCTGCCTAGCTGCTACTTGTCTTCGTGCATCACCTGTACTGTACACTGACATCCTTGCATGCCTAGTGAAGTTTATCTTCCACTGCATCCTGTTTAGTTACTGTTTTGTTTGCACATCTTCAAAGACATTGCCTGTTTCGAAGACTTCCATAAAAATCGCCTATTCACCCCCTCTAGTCAATAACTAGCACTTTCAGGAGGTAGTCTAGATCTAGTAGATTCTTATAGAATACCAGACATATCAAGCACAAGTACTCAAGATTCACACAGATTTGAATGTATCAGATCTGACGACAAAGGCTCTACCACAAGCAAGACATGTACAACACCGGATAGCCATATGTGTTAAGTAAACTATGTAATTAGATTACTGACTCTAGTGCAAGTGAGAATCTGTTGGAAATATGTCCTAAAGACAAAAATATTGTATTATTATATCTCTATGTTTACAATTAAGAGTTTATATTCTATGCTATAACAGTTATGATCCTGGAATATGCGATTCAGTGGAAAACTGATATGCATGTGTGGAATGATAAATGGTAAAACCTGGTTCCTAGTCTCGCCTCTAAGACTAGCTCAAGTGTTGTTTGTGATCACGTTTTCCGGATCTTCGGATATCGTTAGGCATAAAGATAGTCTCAAAACAACATTGATAATATGACGTTAGAAGAACGGTCATCTTGAATTAACCCAAATTTGATTGTTATACTTTGAGACGCATCGTCACAAGTCAATTGTTATAAGATGGAGAGTTAATGTATGCCTTAGTTGCTTAGACCATGAGAGTATCGCCGTGACTTCTTACTGTACGATAAACTTTGGGGTTGCTCAAACGTCATCTGTAACACGGTGATCATAACGATGACTTACAGGTTCATCGGAAAGTTTGACAAGGGGCTAGATAGCTCAAGAGTGGGATTTGCTCCTCCGACAATGGAGAGATTGAAGGAAATATGCCCTAGAGGCAATAATAAAGTTGTTATTTATATTTCCTTATATCATGATAAATGTTTATTTTTCATGCTAGAATTGTATTAACCGGAAACTTAGTACATGTGTGAATACATAGACAAAGAGAGTGTCACTAGTATGCCTTTACTTGACTAGCTCGTTGAATCAAAGATGGTTAAGTTTCCTAGCCATAGACATGAGTTGTCATTTGATTAACGGGATCACATCATTAGAGAATAATGTGATTGACTTGACCCATTCTGTTAGCTTAGCACTTGATCGTTTAGTATGTTGCTATTGCTTTCTTCATGACTTATACATGTTCCTATGACTGAGATTATGCAACTCCCGAATACCGGAGGAACACTTTGTGTGCTACCAAACGTCACAACATAACTGGGTGATTATAAAGGTGCTCTACAGGTGTCTCCGATGGTACTTGTTGAGTTGGCATAGATCGAGATTAGGATTTGTCACTCCGATTGTCGGAGAGGTATCTCTGGGTGAAAGTGCAACTATCCCTGGGTGGTTTTGGTAATTCCTAACAACATATAGCTCATTGAGCTAACATTATTCCAAGATTAATATTTCAGGAAAAGCTCAATGAATGGCATGGCATGGATGAGGAAAGTGGATCCCTCAAAATTCGAAGGACAAAACGTTTGGCTCAAGCTTGAAGCTCAAAGACTCTACATTTTATATTTTAGTGATCCAAGATCACATTGAGTCTATAGGAAAAGCCAATACTATCAAGGAGGGATGAGGTGTTGCTTAATGGCTTGCTTGCTTAAAGTGCTTAGTGATATGCTCCAAAACCCTCAACTACCTTCCCACATCCACATATGACCTAAACCAAAAGTCAAACTCGGCCCCACCGATTCTTTCTATTCGGCGCCACCGAGTTTCAGATGTCATAGCCACTGCCACAAACCCTAGGCAAATCGGTCTCACCGATAGGGATCTCGGTCTCACCGAGATGGGATTGTAATCTCTATGTTTCCCTTCATAATGTTTTGGTCTTACCGAGATGAGCGATCGGTCCCACCGAGATTGCAATGTAAACTCTCTGTTTCCCTTTTGTAACATTTCGGTCTCACCGAGATGAGCGAATCGGTCCCACCGAGTTTACCTGACCAACTCTCTGGTTAGCTTATTACCAAAATCGGTCCCACCGAGTTTGTGTAATCGGTCACACCGAGATTACGTTATGCCCTAACCCTAACCATATCGGTCCTACCGAGTAGCATCTCAGTCCCATCGAAAATCCTAACGGTCACTAGGTTTGCTGAATCGGTCCGACCGAGTTTAACCATTCGGTCCCACCG
Source organism: Aegilops umbellulata (assembly GCA_032464435.1). NCBI lineage: Eukaryota > Viridiplantae > Streptophyta > Magnoliopsida > Poales > Poaceae > Aegilops > Aegilops umbellulata. The sequence goes on along the minus strand of CP136054.1, from coordinate 361,908,988 downwards.
AGTTTGGCAAATTGTGTGTAACGGTTAGATTTTGTGTGGAGGCTATATATACCCCTCCACCCACTCTTCATTCACGGAGAGAGCCATCAGAACATACCTACACTTCCAATACACATTTTCTGAGAGAGAACCACCTACTCATGTGTTGAGGTCAAGATATTCCATTCCAACCATATGAATCTTGATCTCTAGCCTTCCACAAGTTGCTTTCCACTCAAATCTTCTTTCCACCAAATCCAAATCCTGTGAGAGAGAGTTGAGTGTTGGGGAGACTATCATGTGAAGCACAAGAGCAAGGAGTTCATCATCAACACACCATTTGTTACTTCTTGGAGAGTGGTGTCTCCTAGATTGGCTAGGTGTCACTTGGGAGCCTCCGACAAGATTGTGGAGTTGAACCAAGGAGTTTGTAAGGGCAAGGAGATCGCCTACTTCGTTAATATCTACCGCTAGTGAGGCAAGTCCTTCGTGGGCGACGACCGTGATGGAATAGACAAGGTTGCTTCTTCGTGGACCCTTCATGGGTGGAGCCCTCCGTGGACTCGCGCAACCGTTACCCTCCGTGGGTTGAAGTCTCCATCAACGTGGATGTACGATAGCACCACCTATCGGAACCACGACAAAAACATCCGTGTCTCCAATTGCGTTTGAATCCTCCAAACCCTTCCCTTTACATTCTTGCAAGTTGCATGCTTTACTTTTCACTGCTCATATACTCTTTTGCATGCTTGCTTGAATTGTGTGGAGATTGCTTGACTTGTGCTAAGATAGCTAAAATCTGCCAAGAACTAAAATTGGGAAAAGGCTAGATTTTTATTTGGTCAAGTAGTCTAATCACCCCCTGTCGGATCACGGGTTCCGGCAGACCCTTAAGGTTCGAACTCTGGGGTGCGCGCGGAGATTATGCCCTCTACCTCTCCATCTCGTAAGGATCTAAACTACAGAAAGAACAGCACAAGAGACACAGGGTTTATACTGGTTCGGGCCACCGATGTGGTGTAATACCCTACTCCAGTGTGGTGTGTGGATTGCCTCTTGGGCTGATGATGATGATGAACAATACAAAGGAGAACAGCCTCGCGAGGGCGTGTTCTTGCTGGGACGATGAACTGCTAGGGGAGTTCAGCCGCCCTTCTCTCTCTTTCTCTACTTGTTCTCTGCTTGCCCTGAATACTCCATCCTCCTCCTACCCTGGGGGTGGCTGGTCCTATTTATAGGCAAAGGACCCGGGCCTCTTCCCAAATATTGAGCGGGAAGGGCGCCAACAATTGGCCAAATTCGAAGGGGAACATACAGTACTCTTATCCTGACTAAAGTCGGTCCTCGCCTGCCAAAGGCCCTGTGGTGACGCCGTCCTGGGCTCCACGATGACCTCCTTCCCACCGTTGGACTGGTCTTGGTCTCGTTGCACCGAAATGGATGTCTTTGCTTGATCCTCTCGCCTGCGCTTGCCCCCTTTGCACCAAAGAGGAAAGGGAGGACACTGCGCGATCTGGCGCCCGCTTGGCACCCTTGGTCGTCATGGCTTGCGTCATGGGCACCTCGCGAGGTACCCTGCCTTGATCTCGCCGCCTCCTCGTGAGCCATTCTGAGGAGGCCGCGCCTGAGGAAGCACCGTGTCGTCCGCCCCGCGAGGCTTGGCCCCTCGCGAGGGTGTTGAGTCTTGTGTTGATGAAGATGGGCCGTGCTGGGCCCCCATTTGAGCCACGCCGCAGGCCGCAGATAGGCAAGTCTGGGGACCTCCGTTCCCAGAACGCCGACAGTAGCCCCGGGCCCAAGGCGCGCCCGGACTTGGCCGTGCCGAGAGGCGAAAGGGCAAGGGCGAAGCGCCGCGGGCCCTAACAGCCTGCGACCTTGGGCGCCGCGTGGCGGTTGATTGGACGTGGGCGCCTCTGCAACTGCGCTGGTTATTAAAAGCATGGCATCTGCTCCGGCTTTGCTCTTCTCTTTCTCCTGTCGCTGCTCAGATCCCCTTTCTTGCGCCTCTCCTTCCTTCCTCCTAACTCCCAGATCTGCTCCTCCCGTGTGACCTAGGAAGTCATGGCGCCGCGTCAGCCTCCTGCTGAAGCTTGGTTCTCGCCGGCCCTGGACTCGCCGAATGTATCGGTGGCGAGCCTCGCCCGGCTGCGCTGGATGGCGGCGGCGTGGGGCGTCGACAGAACACGGGTGTTCAAGGTTGGCTCCGCCACCCCTGAGGGCCGGGGAAGCACCTTCTACCCTCTCTTTGTAAGCTCCATTACTGCGGGCCTGGTGCCTCCTTTCTCGTAGTTCTTCCTCTCTGTCCTCCGCCACTGTGACCTGCAAGCTCTGCATCTCCACCCCAACTCCATCCTTCTCCTGGCGATCTTCGCCTACTACTGCGAGGCTCATGTGGGGGTGCAACCCTCAGTGGCCTTGCTGCGCTACTACTTCTACCTCCGGGTCACCCGTGGTTTCCCTTCTGCATGCGCGAGCTTCGTCGCGTGTGGTGGCACCATTGCCATCTCAAATCCCGGGAAGAGGATTGAGGGCTTCAGGAGTAAGTGGGTCTTGGTGGACGCCGGGCGCATCCACCCTTGGCTGATCCTACCCACGGAGCAGCCCGTGAGTTCCGGCGACTGGTCCCGGGAGGAGCTTACGGACCCCCGCGTGAAGCCGGTTCTGGAGAAGATGGACGCGGACCTGAAGCCGGCCGGCACGGCGGCGGCGAGGCTGACCGGCGCGTCGCTACTGAGGGAGTTCCTGGAGCACCAGCTGGCACCGCTTCGGCGGTACTCACCTCCGATTTGGAGGCCTCACCCGAGCCCCACGGCCTTGGGTAACGAGGATGTGACCGCGGCGCTCCAATCCCTGGTCGGGGGCGAGGTGGCACGGCTGGAGGGCGCGCCTGCGCCCTTGTTCCTTCGCGACGACTGGAAGCAGGTGGTGGAATCGATGCCCGTCTTCAACGGGGACGGGCCCGTGCCTGTGGTGGCTCCCGAGGGACTGGTGGACGTGTCCTCCGGCGACCCCAGCGGAGAGGAGGGCAAAGAGGAGAGGGAGGAGGGCCATGACTCCGAGGCAACTGACGGGGAGTCAAGGGCTCCCCTCCCCCGGCGCAAGTCCCATACTCTCCGCCTTTCGTCAAGCGATGATGATGAGGTCGACGACGTGCTGGGTAGCGGGAGCTCGGCCCCGATCCCGAAGAAGGGCAGAACCAGACTGATCCCCCGCGGGTCCGCTTCGGCTCCGGGGCGATCCGCAGACGCGCCTTCTGCTTCTGAGGTTGACCCCTCTAGCCGGCTCTCAGGCTTCAAGTACGGCCGGAGGCTGCTCGAGCCCTCCAGCGACGACCTGTAAGTGCTTGATCCCCCATCCTTTGTTCCTTGTTCTGCCGCTGAGGCTTGATGTTCGCTCCTCTTGGATAGGCTGGCGCCCACGGCGAAGAAGCCGAAGGGGGCTCCCGAGGCCCCATCCGCGGCAACGCCTCCGCCTGCATGTGGGGGCGATCGTGAGGCACGGGCTTCTCCTGCCCGCTTATCCTTGCGAGGCTTGGCTGAGCTGGCTGGGGAGAGCCCAGCCCCCATGGCCCAAGTGACTCCCGAGGTGCTCCTGCCTGCCGCCGCCACGGCCGTCGAGGCGCAGCAGACTCCGCCTCAGGACACCGTGGTCTCGCCGCCGCTACCTTCTCCTCCCGTTCCACCGACCGCTGCTTCCCCGACTCCTCCTGTTGTCTTGGAGCGCGCCGATGTTTCTCCGCCTTCTTCTTCCATCCTGGAGCGTGCCGCTGCTGAACTGGACCGGCTGCGGCAGGATCTTCTTGGCGCCGACCCTCGCCTGGTGGCCGGGCGCCTGGAACTGGCCTCGGGGTGGATTTGCTCTGACGCCTTGATTCGATCGGCGCTGGTTCAGGCCTCAACGGCCTGTGACGGAGAGAGGGAGGCCACCCTCGAGGCGAAGGCCGCCCGAGACACGGCCCTGGGAGAGGTGGTTGGAGTCTGTGGCCGCTGCCAGGAGCTGGAGGACGAGCTGCAGGGCCTGCGGGACCAGCTCGCGAGGGAGGTCCGCCTTCGCCAGGAGCAGGAAAAAGGCGCGAAGGCTCGCGAGGCGGCCATCGAGGATCGGGAGGCCAAGCTCAATAAGCACCGCGCCCGCCTAGACGCGCTGAAGAAAGAGCTGGAGGTGACGAAGGCCGAGCTGGACCGCAAGGCTCGGGTTCTTGCCGAGGATCGCGTGGCCTTCGCAGACATGGAGAAAGATGCCCGTGCTTCGCTGAAGACGCTCTACGAGAGCGGCCTGGAGAGCCCACTGGCTGGTGATGAAGATGGCCCCGCCAAGCTGCTTCCCTTCCTGGTTAGGCCCTTGGAGATGTTGCCCTTGGCCTCGGCCCCACGGCTGAGGCCGAGGCGCGCGTCCTGTCTTCTGCTGCACTGACGCGGGTCTTCGCCCACATCTATCTTCGCGATCCCGGCGCCGACCTCGACAGCCTGCTGGAGCCGGTGAGCGGCGAGGGTGCTGCCGCCGCTGTCGAAGCCGTGAAGGGGCGCGCGGAGGCGCTGCTGGAGAAGTTCCGGGCCTTCAGCACAAGGCCAAAGCAAGGCGCCGCCGGCCCTACTGCTCCATGAAGCAAGGCCACTCCGCGCTGCCCCACCGCCGACAAGTGACTCCGCTGCCGCTCCTGTTCTTCTTTTACTTCCTGCACATGCATCACGCCTCGAGGAGGCATTTAAACTTGCGTTTGGTACTGAGACGACAGTGTGGACTGTAATATTTTGCTTTTAATTTCTTTGAGTTTTATGCTTTTCTTCCCTACTTGCATGTGTTCTACGCCGGCAGAGCCCGGCCGCGCGCGTACCTCACCCAGCATTAGCCCCGACCGGAAACTAGGACGGGACCAAAGGAGTGAGGGGCTACGTGACAAGTTAGGCTCCTGAGTCGCGATGCTCAGGAGTCCCCCTTGGCGCACGAACAACAAGTAGGGAAGTGTGATGTAGGTGTATCTTCCGTTCTACGTCTGTAGAGCCCGACTCCGCGCGTACCTCACCCAGCATAGCCTTTCGGAACTAAGGAGTGAGGGGCTACGAAGCCAGTTAGGCCCCTGAGTCGCGATGCTCAGGGGTCCCCCTTGACGCGCAAACAGCGGGCGGTGAGGTGAGAGGCGAGTGGGACCACCGTTCTACGTTTGCAGAGCCCGTCCCCGCGCGTACCTCACCCAGCATAGCCTTTCGGAACTAAGGAGTGAGGGGCTACGGGACCAGTTAGGCCCCTGAGTCGCCATGCTTAGGGGTCCCCCTTGACGCTCAAACGGCCTTCGTACCTTGGCTCCGCTCGGGGAGAGATGCGCGACGAACCAGGCCCGAGGGGCCTGGCTGGGTGGCGTACGCCTGGGCGTGACCCAGTCGTAGCCCCCGTGTCTAGCCCCCTCGCGCGGCGCTCCTGAGGGAAGGCATTGCGATGAGGCTAGACACTGAGCTCTCGGCTCCCTGAGGTTGATGCGGCCCAGAGGCCACCCTCAGTTGTTTATCACCAGCGCGGAGCATAGCGCTTCCGTATGTGTACGGGCATAGCCGCTCCTCGGCAGTGTCGTCAGCCAGCGCGGAGCATGGTGCTTCCACTGATACGTGGGAGGGGGCTCCCCTCCGGGAGGAGCCCCCGGGGCGTGTACAGCCCTGCCCTGACACGTGGCCGGCACGGTAGGGCTAGGTGAGGTGTATCTGGGCACCCGTGAGCCAGCGCGGGACTCACGAGGCCCTACCTCTAGGCAGGTTGCGCCTGGCACTGGGCCGTATCTTGAAATGTGTTCCTGCAGATTGGGTTAGATGCCGGCACTCTACGTCCTCGGGTCCCAGCCCTCGAGCTTGTCTCAGCCGTCGCTGGTATGCCAGGTCGCGATGCCGTGGACAAGGCCAGAGGGTGAGGGCTGGAGAGCCGGTAAGAGCCCTGAGTCGTGATGCTCAGGCACCCCCCTTTAACGTGCAAGTGGTCGACATGGAGAAGAAGAGGTGTAGTGGACAGACATCAGGTGATCAAGCATGATAGACGAATGCATAGTTGGAAGTAAACGCGAGGGAGATACACGCCGCTGGGCCTAGCCCGAGCGGCTTGGGGATGATGCAGCCCGAGGGGCGCCCCCAACAAGGCAAACTAACGACCGAAAAATAAAAAAGGGATACACGCCGCAGGGGCGGACCCACGCGGCCTGGGAGTGATGCAACCCTGGGAGGGCGCTCCCAGCTGGGAATGAAGCTTGAAAGATGTCACCTGGGGTTGTCGCGGACGAAGTGGTGTTGGTGTAGCAGACTCGGTGGGCTGCGGAAGCCGATCCTCACGAGCCCCGAGGCCCTGGGGCCTCGGGAGGCTCCGGAGGCACCAGTGGCTCCTCGCGAATCATCTCCATCTTCGCCAGGACTGCGGAACGCCTGTCTTCCTGAGTCTCCATGATGCCCCTCGTGAGGCGCTGGTACGCAACAGCCACGCTCGGCAAGCCATAAGGCATGCGAACATAGCTGTGGGGTGGACCTCCACAACGCCCCACTTGTGAGGGCCAGAGGCGCTCTGTCGTGGCGATCTGATTGAGCCCTGGTACGTCGATGCAGACACGCAGCCCACCATCCTTGCCTGGATGGGGAGCCACAGCCGGTGGACGACGGCAACCTCTCATGATCCTTGACTCCTGTAGTTCTTGAGTGACCTTGTTAACGAACTCCTGCTGGTCTGACTCTGCTTGCCTCGCTCCTTCTTGAGGGAAACGTGCTTCGAAGCACGCCTCCACGTGGTGCCCAAGCGCCTCCCTCGCGACCCTGGCTAGGTCGGTGGCCCTCAAGGTGAGAGCCCCCGAGCCCTGCCTGAGGAGGGCACCGGGCGCGCTTTCCTATGCGATGGAAGGAGGGTCCCCTGGGCAGGCACGGGCCCTGAGGGGCCTGCCTCCTGAGGGGCTGAGCCTGACGACGTCTTCTTCTTGGGTGTGGTCTCGGGAAGCCTCCTGCTTCCGCGATCTGGGTCTTCTAGCGACGCGGCCTGAAAGGCTCGCTCCAGGGAACACACTGCATCCTTCTCTTCACATGGCACCGTGATGACGCCGCCACTCCCTGGCATCTTGAGGACATTGTAGCCGTGGTGAGTTACGGCCATGAACTTGGCCAGCGCTGGGTACCCGAGGATGGCGTTGTATGGCAGGCGGATGTGGGCGACGTCAAAGTCGATGAGCTCGGTGCGGTAGTTGCTGCGGGCCCCGAAGGTGACAGGGAGGCGGACCTGCCCGATCGGGATTGTGGAACCGTCGGTGACTCCGGAGAAAGGCTTGGTTGGCTGAAGCTGGTCATAGGGCACTTGGAGGTTGTTGAATGTTTCCACGGACAGGACGTTGAGCCCTGCTCCACCATCGATGAGGGTCTTGGTGACCAGTACGTTGCTGACGACTAGGGAGAAAAGCATCGGGAGGACCCTGGCTGTGGCCGCGCACTTGAGCTGATCTGCCGAGCTGAACGTGATGGCGCACGCCGACCACTTGAGGGGGCGCGTTGCTTCGAGCTTGGGGAGGACTGCATTCACTTCACGGGCAAACTGCTTGAAGATGCATTGAGAGGCTGGGGCTTGAGCTCCGCCCAGGATGCAGGCGATTGCACGCGGCTCTTGGAAGCCCCCAGCCCCCTCGTCTTGATGGCGGTCTTCATTCCTCCTTGGCTGAGGCGGCAGCGGAGGGAGGCCTGCGTTGCCATGAGGGCGATCCTCACGAGGCTTATCCCTCCAGTCCCCCTCGCGAGGCAGGTCCCGCCAGCGGTCCTCGCGAGGTTGGTCGCGCCACCCTTGGCGCGGGCCGCGATCTTCCCAGCGTCCTGGGTTTCTTCCTCCTCATCGGCCATAGCCCCGGTCAGCACGGTCAGGGCGACGGCCGATCCTTCCTTCTCGCACGGCGCGGAGTTCTTGACATTCGTTGGTGTTGTGGGTGTGAAGGTCGTGGTACACACAGTACCGGCTGCCCCTGGAGGATTCGGGCAGATCCTTGCCCCACTTGGTGTCCGGTTCTGCTGCGAGTACGGCAGCCCCTTTGCGCTTCACGTCCTTGGCCTTGGGCTTTTTCTCTTCTGGGTCTGCGGCGGGCAGCTCGAGGAGGGAGAGACGTCCCTCCTCAGCCTTGACGCACTTGGTCGCCAAGTTGAACAGCTCCAGGGAGGTGCAGAGTTCTTCATGCATCGCCAGCTCCTCCTTCATCTTGACGTCGCGCACGCCATCGGAGAAGGCCGAGATGATGGCTTCCTCAGACACCTTGGGGATCTTGAGGCGCGCACTGTTGAAGCGCTGGATGTACTTTTGCAGGGTCTCCCCAGGTTGCTGCTTGATGCGGCGCATGTCGCTCACGGCGGGCGGCCGATCGCGAGTACCTTGGAAGTTGGCGATGAAGCGGGTGCGCATCTGGTCCCAGGAGGAGATCGTGCCTGGAGCTAGATTCAGGAGCCAGGTGCGAGCTCCTTCCTTCAGCACCATGGGGAACCAGTTTGCCATGACCTTTTCATCCCCGCTGGCAGCTTCGATGCCTAGCTCGTAGAGCTGGAGGAACTCTGTGGGATCAGTCGTGCCATCTAGCGAGGAGGCAGGTCTGGCTTGAAGTTGCCGGGCCACGCGACGCTGCGTAGCTCGGTGGTGTAGGCGCGGCAGCCTGCGGTGGGCACGGGAGGCTTCGGTTGAGGGAGAGCTTGGCCTTGCGGGTCCCCTTGCGCTGCAGCTGGGAGCAACGCGGGGTCTTGACGTGCCGGAGCTGGAGCAGGGGTCGCGGCGAGCCAGAGCAGGAAGCCCTCGGGCAGCCTCTTGCGGTCGAGGGACTTCTTGGCAGCTCCGTTCTTGCTGGGCTGGCGCCTGACGGAGCGGGTTCCGCCCAGGGGCCATGCGCCTTGGAGCCATGGCGTCTTCTTGGAGAGGAGGCGGTTGGTACGCCCCCGGAGCTTCATTGCCCGCGCGAGGCGGGGTGTGGCGCAGCGGAGCGGACGGTGCAGGAGAGCCCCCTGCGGCGAGCTCGACGATGCGATCGAGCCACTCTTCATAGACGTCGTCGACGGGACGGTAGCGCAGGAGCTCGTTTGTCGCGATGAGCGCAGCTCAAGCCTCCAAGGGCGTGCGGAGCGCGTGGGACAAAGAGCCAGCTGGCGTGAGCGACGGAGTAGCGGCGCGGCCGTCTCGCCGCACGGACGGGTACTGAGACGATGCTTGCTGTTCGTTCCCCGCCGGGCCGGTGGCGGTGTTGACGGCGGGCGACGGGGAACGACAAGGACGCCCACCGACGGGAGCCGTCCGGGCGACGCGGGAGGCGATGGCGGCCCGGCGCTCGGCGCGGGCCCGGCGGGCGTCGGACATGGACGCGACGGTCGGCGGAGAACGAAGCGGTGGAAGACAAATTCCGGCGCACCCCTACCTGGCGCGCCAAATGTCGGATCACGGGTCCCGGCAGACCCTTAAGCTTTGAACTCTGGGGTGCGCGCGGAGATTATGCCCTCTACCTCTCCGTCTCGCAAGGATCTAAACTACAGAAAGAACAGCACAAGAGACACAGGGTTTGTACTGGTTCGGGCCACCGACGTGGTGTAATACCCTACTCCAATGTGGTGTGTGGATTGCCTCTTGGGCTGATGATGATGATGAACAATACAAAGGAGAACAGCCTCGCGAGGGCGTGTTCTTGCTGGGACGATGAACTGCTAGGGGAGTTCAGCCACCCTTCTCTCTCTTTCTCTACTTGTTCTCTGCTTGCCCTGAATACTCCATCCTCCTCCTACCCTGGGGGTGGCTGGTCCTATTTATAGGCAAAGGCCCCGTGCCTCTTCCCAAATATTGAGCGGGAAGGGCGCCAACAATTGGCCAAATTCGAAGGGGAACATACAATACTCTTATCCTGACTAAAGTCGGTCCTCGCCTGCCAAAGGCCCTGTGGTGACGCCGTCCTGGGCTCCACGATGACCTCCTTCCCATCGTTGGACTGGTCTTGGTCTCGTTGCACCGAAATGGATGCCTTTGCTTGATCCTCTCGCCTGCGCTTGCCCCCTTTGCACCAAAGAGGAAAGGGAGGACACTGCGCGGTCTGGCGCCCGCCTGGCACCCTTGGTCGTCATGGCTTGCATCATGGTCACCTCGCGAGGTACCCTGCCTTGATCTCTCCGCCTCCTCGTGAGCCATCCTGAGGAGGCCGCGCCTGAGGAAGCACCGTGTCATCCGCCCCGCGAGGCTTGGCCCATCGCGAGGGTCTTGAGTCTTGTGTTGATGAAGATGGGCCGTGCTGGGCCCCCATTTGAGCCACGCCGCAGGCCGCAGGCAGGCAAGTCTGGGGACCCCCGTTCCCAGAACACCGACACCCTCTCTAGATATACTTTCGATCCTACAAGTGGTATCGGAGCTTTGGTCTCCATTTGCTTTGATTTCCATAGCTTTTGGTGGTCATAGCCTTGGTTTCACAACCTAGGAGAGTATGGCGTCTAGCGAGGGAAATTATCACTGTAGAGGTCCTTACTTTGATGGTACTAATTTTGCTAGTTGGAAGCATAAGATGAAAATGCATATTCTTGGACATAACCCCGCCGTTTGGGCTATTGTGTGTATTGGCTTGCAAGATTAATTCTTTGATGGGAAAGAACCGAACCGTGAAGACACCGCGGAAGAGTTGAAGATGATGCAATACAACACTCAAGCTTGTGATATCCTCTTCAACGGATTGTGCCCCGAAGAATTCAACAAAATCAGCCGTCTTGAGAATGCAAAGGAAATTTGGGATACTTTGATTGATATGCATGAAGGTACCGACTCCGTCAAGGAATCCAAATTGGATGTGCTTCAAAGTCAACTTGACAAGTTCAAAATGAAGAATGGTGAAGGTGTCGCTGAAATGTACTCTAGGCTTGCTCTTATCACAAATGAGATTGCCGGCTTAGGGAGTGAAGAGATGACCGATAGGTTCATCATCAAGAAGATCCTAAGAGCCTTGGATGGAAAATATGATACCGTGTGCACATTGATCCAAATGATGCCAAATTACAAAGATCTCAATCCAACGGAAGTCATCGGAAGAATTGTTGCTCATGAGATGTCACTCAAGGATAAAGATGAACTTCACAACAAATCAAGTGGTGCTTACAAAGCCTCATGTGAAGCCCCCACATCATTGAGTGAGAAACAAACCTTCAATGAAGAATTGAGCTTAATGGTGAAGAACTTCAACAAGTTCTACAAGAGTAGAAGCAAAGAGAGAAGCTCCAAGTCAAGGTCCTACAATGATAAAAGATCTTCTAGTCGAGAGCGAAACTGCTACAATTGTGGAAGGCCCGGACACTATTCCAATGAGTGTATGACCCCCTACAAGAGAAGAGAAGATTCTCCCAAGAGAAGAAGTAGAAGAGAAGAATCACCATCTAGAGAAAGAAGGAGTGGAGATGATCGTTATGAACGAAGACCCTCACGGAGAAGCAAGGATTCGGAAAGAAAGGACAAGTCATCAAGGAGCTACACAAAACGAAGACATCAAGCTCATGTTGGTGAATGGGTATCCGGCTCCGACTCCGACAACCACTCCGAGAGAAGCTATCACTCCGACTCCGAATATACTCAAGATGAAGGTGTTTCCGGTCTACCACTTGTGACAACCAACTCCTACGACATATTTGACTCACCAAATGAAGGAGTTGGAACATGCTTCATGGCTAAAGGCCCAAAGGTATCACACCCCGAGTATGCTGTTTTCAATAGTGATGAAGATGACTTGTTAGGTGATGATGATTTACTTATTGACAACTCTAGTGATGAATACTGTGATGAAACGTCAATTAATCATGCTAATCAAGATAAAACGAATGACAATGATAAGGAGAAGATTGAGTCTCTAACTAAATAACTAAACACTCTTAAGTTAGCTCATGAAACTATCTTAGGAGACCATCGAGAACTTTTAAGGACTCATGAGAAATTACGCTTTGAAAAGCTCAACCTTGAGCAAGAGCATGAGTTCTTAAAAGCAATCAGTGATGACCTTCATGAGAAAAGTTCTTCTTACATTGCCAAGCGTTTACTCTTATCCACTTACATGCCTCAAGTCAAGTCTAGTAACAAGAACAAGAAAGATTCTTCCTCTAGTAGTAACAATAATCATGCTAAAATCAATATTGTTGCTTCTAGTAGTTCTTTTGATTCCACTAATGATTCTCTTAGCCAAGTTACACTTGAGCAAGAAAATAGCTTATTGAAGTGAATTATAGAGAAAGGTGTTTACAAGAGCCTTGCCGGTTAAGCAATTCGAGGAAATTGTACGCAAGCAAGGAAGTCACCGGAAGAATCAAGGTGTTCATTTTGAACGAAAGTTCAATGCCAATGGAGTTGAGTGGGAAGAAGATCAATACCCCAAGACGAAGTTTGTTCCTCAACAAGAGAAGTATGATCCTACTTCTTTCAAAGGGACACAAGCTCAAGATGATCTTCCACCACAAGACCACAAGAAAAAAGGCAAGGACAAGCTTCAAGAGGAAATTGATGCATTTGAAGAAGCTCCTAAGGCCTTGGTCAAGTGGTTTCCCAAGACTACTTCAAGTTCCACTTCATCAAGTACAACTACAACACCGAGGATTCCCATGAAGATGGTGTGGATCTCGAAGAAGAAGAACTAGAGAGTTCTTGAGGGTGACTCCGCCAACATACTTCACTCTTATCATCTTGGCAAGAACAAGTGCAATCAACTTCCACATCTTGCACTAGGTCAAGGAGTCACAAACCCTCTTGTTGGTAAGACAAGGGACAAGGTAACCTAAAAGCTTTCATAGACATCATCTTGTGTGTGCATCACTCTATGTCTATGGATATTCTTGTTTGTTCCTTGTGGGACTAACCCGTGTAGGTATTGAAAGTGCAACTCACTCCAATGGATAGCTCCAAATGATCTACATCAACATTGAGCATCCACATCTTCAACATCTACATGAAGTCATCATCGACAAAACCCAAGGTTAGTTCATCCCTCTTAAGGGGGGATCTCACATCTAGGGGGAGCTTTACTCTAAGAATTGAGCTAAAGCAACTCTAATGGTGTGAACACAACAATGCTTTATGTAAAAGTGGTAACCCCACTTGTGCTTAAATGATGAGTATGACCTATGATCAAATGTTCTCATTTGACTCCTAAGTCAATATACTCATATATAGATGACCTAGTCATCACAAATTGTTTGATAGATGCTAGAATTGGTTGTGCATGCTTTGCCACATATTTCAATTGCCATTTTATCGTGTGAGCATGTTGATTGCATATATTACTCATTCGAGGACATCCACTTGTTGTTTTGATTGATTGGTTTTCTTTTCTTTTGCCAAGTGGATGGACAAGAATGCCTAAGAACCCTCTCTAGCTATCTATGCTTTTCTCATCTCAAACTCTATTCATGCTACATCACAAAATTTGATCAAGTCAAATTCGAACCACTCTGTGTGAGGAGCACTCAGAGTCCCCGATTCGTCATAGACTTAAACTTCCAAAACTTCTTTGTGCGTTTCGGTCTGACCGATTCATCCATTTCGGTCATACCGAGATCACTAAGTCGATCTAGGTTTTCAATCTCGGTGCAACGATTTGAACCTTTCGGTCACACCGAGTTTCAGTAACTGCTTACAGTTATGAATCTTGGTGCCACCGAGTTGTTCCACTCAGTCACACCGACAGAGTCGGACTATATATATCCACGGGATTTTTTTTTGGAAATTTCTCCGAAGTCTTTTCGCCCGCGCTTAGCCCGCTCTGCCTCCATGGTCTCCGGATCGTCCTCGTCGTCGCCAGTTGCATCCTGCCGCTGGTCTCCGCCGTCGTCAACGGAAATCATTCCCGCCGTTGCCGCCATAGCAAGTTCATCGCCGAACTAGGGTATGAACTTGATCACTGTGCTATCCTCAATCCGATTCCTAGCACATTGTGTTTGCCATGAATCTTGCCACGATTGAAACAATCTTATCCAGTCAAAACACTCCGTAGATTAGAGTTGAATTGAAAATTTAGGTTTAGGTTTCCGCCGAAACCATCTCGGACCATCCGAGTTGTGGACTCGGTACCACCGATTCGGCTCAGGTCATTGCACATGAGATTCTCGGTCTGACCGAGAATTGAAAATCAGTGTGACCGAGTTCAGGACTTTGTGAAACCCTAGCAGTCTCGGTGCCACCGAACTGTGACTCGGTCTGACCGATTTCACTAGTTTTGGTTCCAACAGCTGCTTTGATATCACCGAGTTTACAAACCGGTTGACCCGAAATGCTTTCTGAGGAAAACTAAAACTAAGTTTTTGATTCATTCTTTTGCAAAAACCACTGTATTTTGTGATGCTTATCCACTCTACCTCATCTATAAACTATTCACAGGGTTAGCTGTCAGTGTTTGCATCATGTCTGATCAGAGTGACAGTCAGAACAAGTCAGAGGAGCAAGTTCACATGAGTGAGGGCACTAGTCCCTCTAGCAGCTCAGATGATGGAAGCAGGAGCACTCCCAGCAACTTGCCCAAAGCTGCCTCCAAGCCCAAGACTGCACCAAAGAGAAATACTAGAAACATATCTGCTGCTGAGAAGAACAAGGCCCCAGTGCTTGAGACTATTGCTGAAGAAGAAGGAGATGAAGAGCATGTTCTGAGAAAATTGAAGCCAAAATTTCCAGACCACAATGATGCTCATCCTGTGGCTGGGAACATGAAGATCAGGAGAGACTCAGGACTGAGGAAATGGAGAGAGACAGATCCTTATGCTACCAGAAGAACTGCTGTGGATTACAGGTTCCACACCAAGGAACAACAAGATTTCTATGAGACAGTGCTGCTTGACAAGAAACCTATAGTGTGTGACATGAGGTGGGTCGACTGGACCTACATGAATGAGAATGAGGAACACTATCCTGGTGTGTATGACAGTTTCAAGGCTTGTGGAGTGGATGAGTTTGTGGCTCAAAAGCTCACTAAGTGGAATGATGAACTTATCATGCAATTCTACTCCACAGCTCACTTCTACCCAGATGGAAGAATTGTCTGGATGTCTGAAGGCACTAGATACCAGTCTATAGTTGCAGAATGGGCTCAGTTGATCAATGCCCCAAAAGAGCAAGAAGATGACTTGGATGTCTATGCCAAGAAGAAGAAGGATCACAACTCCATGGCCAGCATGTACAAGGAAATTCCAGATGCAGACCTTGAGACTCAACAGTTTGGGTCAGTGAAACATTTGCTGTCAGGACTACCTACTATCAATTGGATACTAAGGCATACTCTTCTGCCCAAGTCTGGAGATCACAGGATGATCAGAGGCCACTCCATAAATTTGCTACATATATTTGATGTGCCACAGAAGTTCAAGGTTATGATTCTCATTGTCGAAACTATCAAGAGGACTGCTGCAGACCAAAAGAGAAGCTGTGGGTATGCCCCACAGATCCAGGAGTTGATTAACTCAAAGATGGGTACTGGCACATACTTGTTGGACAAGGAACACTTGGCCATCTATCCAGATTTTGAGGACAACCAAGTGGTTATGGATGAAGATGAACCATCCTCAGTACAAGCACAAGCCAAGAGAGAGAAGGCAAAGACAGAAAAAGCAGCAAAGATGCCAACCCAGGAGGAGGCATCTCAGTATCTTCTAAAAAGCAAGCAAGATCAGCTTGGCTACTTGATTGCATCCACTCTAAGGATAGAGAAAGGACTGGCCACCCTGACTCGAAACCAGGAGAGCTTGGAAAGAATCATGGAGCAGAAGTTCTATGACATGGATGTGTAGGTAACTGAGATCCAGTCTGTTGTGGAGCAACTTCAGGATGACATGCAGGAGAGGAAGGGCAAGACAACAACTGAGGCATTTGCCAGAGTGCCTAGAGCTCAGAGGTCAACTGTAGTACCAGTACCAGACACTAGATCCACCTCATCTGCACCAGCTACAGCCTCAGTGCCACCAGCTCCAGCACCTACCCCAGCAGCTCCATCTACTTTGACTGAAGCCTTCGTTCTTGGAGTTCTCCGGACACCACCACCTGAAGACCAAGCTTGAGAGACGTTTTAGTGCTATGCATTTTCCATGAACTTTTTGGTAACTTGTTGCCAAAGGGGGAGAAAAATGTATAGATCATAGGCTTCGAGAGAGAGCGTTGCTTTTTATTCTCCCTTGCTTTGGTGGTTGAACTTTATTTGCTTGATTGAGATACTTTATGCTTGTTTGTGATACTTGGATGATCATGTGTGTTTGATCATATGCTACACTAAAGCTTGTTGGATGATACTATCATTTTATCCCTATTTGATCATTCACTTTGCTTGGTGATGAGTGCATGTATTTAATTCTTATCATTTTGAGCGCTCCACCAAGATGTATGTGACATGGAAGAGTAACCCATGATCCTAACTCATTGTGCATTTGCAGTCCAAAGCAAATCTTAAGATATGCACAAATTTAGGGGGAGCTCTTGCTTTTCACATACTTCTCAAAGCGACAATATCTTTCACTCTTATTATCATTTGTCAAAGCTTTGATCTATATGTTGTCATCAATTACCAAAAAGGGGGAGATTGAAAGTGCAACTATCTCTGGGTGGTTTTGGTAATTCCTAACAACATATAGCTCAGTGAGCTAACATTATTCCAAGATTAATATTTCAGGAAAAGCTCAATGAATGGCATGGCATGGATGAGGAAAGTGGATCCCTCAAAATTCTAAGGACAAAAAGTTTGGCTCAAGCTTGAAGCTCAAAGACTCTACATTTTATATTTTAGTGATCCAAGATCACATTGAGTCTATAGGAAAAGCCAATACTATCAAGGAGGGATGAGGTGTTGCTTAATGGCTTGCTTGCTTAAAGTGCTTAGTGATATGCTCCAAAACCCTCAACTACCTTCCCACATCCACATATGACCTAAACCAAAAGTCAAACTCGGCCCCACCGATTCTTTCTATCCGGCGCCACCGAGTTTCAGATGTCATAGCCACTGCCACAAACCCTAGGCAAATCGGTCTCACCGATAGGGATCTCGGTCTCACCGAGATGGGATTGTAATCTCTCTGTTTCCCTTCGTAACGTTTCGGTCTTACCGAGATGAGCGACCGGTCCCACCGAGATTGCAATGTAAACTCTCTGTTTCCCTTTTGTAACATTTCGGTCTCACCGTGATGAGCGAATCGGTCCCACCGAGTTTACCTGACCAACTCTATGGTTAGCTTATTACCAAAATCGGTCCCACCGAGTTTGTATAATCGGTCACACCGAGATTACGTTATGCCCTAACCCTAACCATATCAGTCCTACCGAGTTGCATCTCAGTCCCACCGAAAATCCTAACGGTCACTAGGTTTGCTGAATCGGTCCGACCGAGTTTAACCACTCGGTCCCACCGAGTTTGGCAAATTGTGTGTAACGGTTAGATTTTGTGTGGAGGCTATATATACCCCTCCACCCACTCTTCATTCGTGGAGAGAGCCATCAGAACATACCTACACTTCCAATACACATTTCTGAGAGAGAACCACCTACTCATGTGTTGAGGTCAAGATATTCCATTCCAACCATATGAATCTTGATCTCTAGCCTTCCCCAAGTTGCTTTCCACTCAAATCTTCTTTCCACCAAATCCAAATCCTGTGAGAGAGAGTTGAGTGTTGGGGAGACTATCATTTGAAGCACAAGAGCAAGGAGTTCATCATCAACACACCATTTGTTACTTCTTGGAGAGTGGTGTCTCCTAGATTGGCTAGGTGTCACTTGGGAGCCTCCTACAAGATTGTGGAGTTGAACCAAGGAGTTTGTAAGGGCAAGGAGATCGCCTACTTCATGAAGATCTACCGCTAGTGAGGCAAGTCCTTCGTGGGCGACGACCGTGATGGAATAGACAAGGTTGCTTCTTCGTGGACCCTTCATGGGTGGAGCCCTCTGTGGACTCGCGCAACCGTTACCCTCCGTGGGTTGAAGTCTCCATCAACGTGGATGTACGATAGCACCACCTATCGGAACCACGACAAAAACATCCGTGTCTCTAATTGCGTTTGAATCCTCCAAACCCTTCCCTTTACATTCTTGCAAGTTGCATGCTTTACTTTCCGCTGCTCATATACTCTTTTGCATGCTTGCTTGAATTGTGTGGAGATTGCTTGACTTGTGCTAAGATAGCTAAAACCTGCCAAGAACTAAAATTGGGAAAAGGCTAGATTTTTATTTGGTCAAGTAGTCTAATCACCCCCCCACTAGACATACTTTCGATCCTACACTGGGCCTTCTCGGTAATGCACATCACTATAAGCCTTGCAAGCAATGTGACTAATGAGTCAGTTACGGGATGATGCATTACGGAACGAGTAAAGAGACTTGCCGGTAACGAGATTGAACTAGGTATTGAGATATCGATGATCGAATCTCGGGCAAGTAACATACCGATGACAAAGGGAACAACGTATGTTGTTATGCGGTTTGACCGATAAAGATCTTCGTAGAATATGTAGGAACCAATATGAGCATCCAGGTTCCGCTATTGGTTATTGACCGGAGATGTGTCTCGGTCATGTCTACACAGTTCTCGAACCCGTATGGTCCGCACGCTTAACGTTCGGTGACGATCGATATTATGAGTGTATGTGTTTTGATGTACTGAAGATAGTTCGGAGTCCCGGATGTGATCGCGGACATGACGAGGAGTCTCAAAATGGTCGAGACATAAAGATTGATACATTGGACGACTATATTCGGACACCGGAAGTGTTCCGAGGGTCATCGGATAATTATCGGAGTGTCGGGGGGTTATCGAAACCCCCGAGGGAAGTAATGGGCCAACATGGGACTTGTGGGAGAGAGAGGAGAGGTCCTAGGGTTGGCCGCGCGCCCCCCTTGGGAGTCCGAATTGGACAAGGAGGGGGGGCGGCGCCCCCTCTTTCCTCCCTCTCTCCCTCTCCTTCCTTCCCCCTTCCTCCTTCCTAGTTGGACTAGGAAAGGGGAGTCCTACTCCTACTAGGAGGAGGACTCCCCCTCTCCTTGGCGCGCCCCAAGGCCGGCCAGCCTCCCTCCTTGCTCCTTTATATACGGGGACAGGGGGCACCCTAGAACACACAAGTTGATTGTTTCCAGCCGTGTGCAGTGCCCCCCTCCACCATAATCCACCTCGGTCATATCGTCGTAGTGCTTAGGCGAAGCCCTGCGTCGGTAGATTCATCATCACCGTCATAACGCCGTCGTGCTGACGAAGCTCTCCCTCGACACTCTGCTGGATTGTGAGTTCGTGGGATGTCACCGAGCCGAACGTGTGAAGATCGCGGAGGTGTCGTACGTTCGGTACTAGGGTCGGTCGATCGTGAAGACGTATGACTACATCAACCGCGTTGTCATAACGCTTCCGCTTACGGTCTACGAGGGTATGTGGACAACACTCTCCCCTCTCGTTGCTATGCATCACCATGGTCTTGCGTGTGCGTAGGATTTTTTTTTAAATTACTACGTTCACCAACAGTGGCATCTGAGCCAGGTTTATGCGTAGATGTTATATGCATGAGTAGAACACAAGTGAGTTGTGGGCGATAATAGTCATACTGCTTACCAGCATGTCATACTTTGATTCGGCGGTATTGTTGGATGAAGCGGCCCGGGCCGACATTACGCGTACGCTTACAAGAGACTGGTTCTACCGACGTGCTTCGCACACAGGTGGCCGACGGGTGTAAGTTTCTCTAACTTTAGTTGAATTGAGTATGGCTACGCCCAGTCCTTGTTGAAGGTTAAAACGACACATACTTGACGAAAAATCGTTGTGGTTTTTATGCGTAGGTAAGAACGGTTCTTGCTCAGCCCGTAGCAGCCACGTAAAACTTGCAACAACAAAGTAGAGGACGTCTAACTTGTTTTTGTAGGGCATGTTGTGATGTGATATGGTCAAGACATGATGCTAAATTTTATTGTATGAGATGATCATGTTTTGTAACGAAGTTATCGGCAACTAGCAGGAGCCATATGGTTGTCACTTTATTGTATGAAACGCAATCACCATGTAATTGCTTTACTTTATCACTAAGCGGTAGCGATAGTCGTAGAAGCAATAGTTGGCGAGACGACAATGATGCTACGATGGAGATCAAAGTGTCACGCCGGTGAGATGGTGATCACGACGGTGCTTTGGAGATGGAGATCAAAGGCACAAGATGATGATGGCCATATCATATCACTTATATTGATTGCTTGTGATGTTTATCCTTTATGCATCTTATTTTTCTTAGTTCGACGGTAGCACTATAAGATGATCTCTCACTAAATTTCAAGGTACAAGTGTTCTCCCTGAGTATGCACCATTGCGAAAGTTCGTCGTACCGAGACACCACGTGATGATCGGGTGTGATAAGCTCTACGTTCACATACAACGGATGCAAGCCAGTTTTGCACACGCAGGATACTCGGGTTAAACTTGACGAGCCTAGCATATGCAGATATGGCCTTGGAACACTGAGACCGAAAGGTCGAGCGTGAAGCATTTAGTAGATATGATCAACATAGTGACGTTCACCATTGAAAACTACTCCATCTCACGTGATGATCGGACATGGTTTAGTTGATTTGGATCACGTGATCACTTAGATGATTAGAGGGATGTCTATCTAAGTGGGAGTTCTTTAGTAATATGATTAATTGAACTTTAATTTATCATGAACTTAGTATTGCATGTCTATGTTGTTGTACATAGATGGCCCGTGTTGTTGTTCTGTTGAATTTTAATGCGTTCCTAGAGAAAGCTAAGTTGAAAGATGATGGTAGCAACTACACGGATTGGGTCCATAACTTGAGGATTATCCTCATTGCTGCACAGAAGAATTATGTCCTGGAAGCACCGCTAGGTGCCAGACCCGCTGCAGGAGCAACGCCAGATGTTATGAACGCCTGGCAGAGCAAAGCTGATGACTACTCGATAGTTCAGTGTGCCATGCTTTACGGCTTAGAACCGGGACTTCATCGATGTTTTGAACGTCATGGAGCATATGAGATGTTCCAGGAGTTGAAGTTAATATTTCAAGCAAATGCCTGGATTGAGAGATGTGAAGTCTCCAATAAGTTCTACAGCTGTAAAATGGAGGAGAATAGTTCTGTTAGTGAGCATATACTCAAAATGTCTGGGTATAACAATCACTCGATTCAACTAGGAGTTAATCTTCGTGATGATGGTGTCATTGACAGAATTCTTCAATCACTGCCATCAAGCTACAAGAGCTTCGTGATGAACTATAACATGCAAGGGATGGATAAGACAATTCCCAAGCTCTTCGCAATGCTAAAGGCTGCGGAGGTAGAAATCAAGAAGGAGCATCAAGTGTTGATGGTCAACAAGACCACCAGCTTCAAGAAAAAGGGTAAAGGGAAGAAGGGGAACTTCAAGAAAAATGGCAAGCAAGTTGTTGCTCAAGTGAAGAAGCCCAAGTCTGGACCTAAGCCTGAGACTGAGTGCTTCTACTGCAAAGGGACTGGTCACTGGAAGCGGAAGTGCCCCAAGTATTTGGAGGATAAGAAGGATGGCAAGGTGAACAAAGGTATATGTGATATACATGTTATTGATGTGTACCTTACTAATGCTCGCAGTAGCACCTGGGTATTTGATATTGGTTATGTTGCTAATGTTTGCAACTCGAAACAGGGACTACGGATTAAGCGAAGATTGTCTAAGGACGAGGTGACGGTGCGCGTGGGAAATGGTTCCAAAGTCGATGTGATCGCGGTCGGCATGCTACCTCTACATCTACCTTCAGGATTAGTTTTAGACCTGAATAATTGTTATTTGGTGCCAGCTTTAAGCATGAACATTATATCTGGATCTTGTTTGATGCGAGACGGTTATTCATTTAAATCAGAGAATAATGGTTGTTCTATTTATATGAGTAATATCTTTTATGGTCATGCACCCTTGAATAGTGGTCTATTTTTGTTGAATCTCGATAGTAGCGACACACCTATTCATAATATTGAAGCCAAAAGATGCAGAGTTGATAATGATAGTGCAACTTATTTGTGGCACTGCCGTTTGGGTCATATTGGTGTAAATCGCATGAAGAAACTCCAATCTGATGGACTTTTGGAATCACTTGATTATGAATCACTTGGTACTTGCGAACCATACCTCATGGGCAAGATGACTAAAACTCCGTTCTCCGGAACAATGGAGCGAGCAACAGATTTGTTGGAAATCATACATACTGATGTATGTGGTCCGATGAATGCTGAGGCTCGCGTCGGGTATCGTTATTTTCTCACCTTCACATATGATTTGAGCAGATATGGGTATATCTACTTAATGAAACATAAGTCTGAAACATTTGAAAAGTTCAAAGAATTTCAGAGTGAATTGGAAAATCATCGTAACAAGAAAATAAAGTTTCTACGATCTGATCATGGAGGAGAATATTTGAGTTACGAGTTTGGTATTCATTTCAAACAATGCGGAATAGTTTCGCAACTCACGCCACCCGGAACACCACAGCGTAATGGTGTGTCTGAACATCGTAATCGTACTTTACTAGATATGGTGCGATCTATGATGTCTCTTACTGATTTACCGCTATCTTTTTGGGGTTATGCTTTAGAGTCAGCTGCATTCACATTAAATAGGGCACCATCTAAATCCGTTGAGACGACACCTTATGAACTATGGTTTGGCAAGAAACCAAAGTTGTCGTTTCTTAAAGTTTGGGGCTGTGATGCTTATGTAAAAAAGCTTCAACCTGATAAGCTCGAACCCAAATTGGAGAAATGGGTCTTCATAGGATACCCAAAGGAGACTGTTGGGTACACCTTCTATCACGGATCCGAAGGCAAGACATTCATTGCTAAGAACGGATCCTTTCTAGAGAAGGAGTTTCTCTCGAAAAAAGTGAGTGGAAGGAAAGTAGAACTTGATGAGGTAACTGTACCTGCTCCCTTATTGGAAAGTAGTTCATCACAAAAATCTGTTCCTGTGACTCCTACACCAATTAGTGAGGAAGCTAATGATGATGATCATGTAACTTCAGATCAAGTTACTACCGAACCTCTTAGGTCAACCAGAGTAAGATCCGCACCAGAGTGGTATGGTAATCCTGTTCTGGAGGTCATGTTACTTGACCATGACGAACCTATGAACTATGAGGAAGCGATGATGAGCCCAGATTCCGCGAAATGGCTTGAGGCCATGAAATCTGAGATGGGATCCATGTATGAGAACAAAGTGTGGACTTTGGTTGACTTGCCCGATGATCGGCAAGCCATCAAGAATAAATGGATCTTCAAGAAGAAGACTGAAGCTGACGGTAATGTTACTGTCTACAAAGCTCGACCTGTTGCGAAAGGTTTTCGACAAGTTCAAGGAGCTGACTACGATGAGACCTTATCACCCGTAGCGATGCTTAAGTCCGTCCGAATCATGTTAGCAATTGTTGAATTTTATGATTATGAAATCTGGCAAATGGATGTAAAGAGTGCATTCCAGAATGGATTTCTGTAAGAAGAGTTGTATATGATGCAACCTGAGGGTTTTATCGATCCGAAAGATGCTAACAAAGTGTGCAAGCTCCAGCAATCCATTTATGGACTGGTGCAAGCATCTTGGAGTTGGAATAAACGTTTTGATAGTGTGATCAAAGCATATGGTTTTATAAAGACTTTTGGAGAAGCTTGTATTTACAAGAAAGTGAGTGGGAGCTCGGTAGCATTTCTAATATTATATGTGGATGACATATTGTTGATTGGAAATGATATAGAATTTCTGGATAGCATAAAAAGATACTTGAACAAGTTTTTCGATGAAAGACCTCGGTGAAGCTGCTTACATATTGGGCATCAAGATCTATAGAGATAGATCAAGACGCTTAATTGGACTTTCACAAAGCACATACCTTGATAAAGTTTCGAAGAAGTTCAAAATGGATCAAGCAAAGAAAGGGTTCTTGTCTGTGTTATAAGGTGTGAAGTTGAGTCAGACTCAATGCCCGACCACTGTAGAAGATAGAGAGAAAATGAAAGGTGTTCCCTATGCTTCAACCATAGGCTCTATCATGTATGCAATGCTGTGTACCAGACCTGATGTGTGCCTTGCTATTAGTTTAGTAGGGAGGTACCAAAGTAATCCAGGAGTGGATCACTGGACAGCGGTCAAGAACATCCTGACATACCTGAAAAGGACTAAGGATATGTTTCTCGTTTATGGAGGTGACAAAGAGCTCGTTGTAAATGGTTACGTCGATGCAAGATTTGACACTGATCCAGATGACTCTAAGTCACAAACCGGATATGTGTTTATATTGAACGGTGGAGCTGTCATTTGGTGCAGTTCTAAGCAAAGCGTCGTTGCGGGATCTATGTGTCAAGCGAAGTACATAGCTATTTCGGAAGCAGCAAATGAAGGAGTCTGGATGAAGGAGTTCATATCCGATCTAGGTGTCATACCTAGTGCATCGGGTCCAATGAAAATCTTTTGTGACAATACTGGTGCAATTGCCTTGGCAAAGGAAACCAGATTTCACAAGAGAACCAAGCACATCAAGAGACGCTTCAATTCCATCCGCGATCAAGGCAAGGAGGGAGACAGTGATTTGCAAGATACATACGGATCTGAATGTTGCAGACACGTTGACTAAGCCTCTCTCACAAGCAAAACATGATCAGCACCAAGACTCCATGGGTGTTAGAATCATTACTGTGTAATCTAGACTATTGACTCTAGTGCAAGTGGGAGACTGAAGGAAATATGCCCTAGAGGCAATAATAAAGTTGTTATTTATATTTCCTTATATCATGATAAATGTTTATTATTCATGCTAGAATTGTATTAACCGGAAACTTAGTACATGTGTGAATACATAGACAAACAGAGTGTCACTAGTATGCCTCTACTTGACTAGCTCGTTGAATCAAAGATGGTTAAGTTTCCTAGCCATAGACATGAGTTGTCATTTGATTAACGGGATCACATCATTAGAGAATGATGTGATTGACTTGACCCATTCCGTTAGCTTAGCACTTGATCGTTTAGTATGTTGCTATTGCTTTCTTCATGACTTATACATGTTCCTATGACTATGAGATTATGCAACTCCCGAATACCGGAGGAACACTTTGTGTTCTACCAAACGTCACAATGTAACTGCGTGATTATAAAGGTGCTCTACAGGTGTCTCCAATGGTACTTGTTGAGTTGGCATAGATCGAGATTAGGATTTGTCACTCCGATTGTCGGAGAGGTATCTCTGGGCCCTCTCGGTAATGCACATCACTATAAGCCTTGCAAGCAATGTGACTAATGAGTTAGTTGCGGGATGATGCATTACGGAACGAGTAAAGAGACTTGCTAGTAACGAGATTGAACTAGGTATTGAGATACCGATGATCGAATCTCGGGCAAGTAACATACCGATGACAAAGGGAACAACGTATGTTGTTATGCGGTTTGACCGATAAAGATCTTCGTAGAATATGTAGGAACCAATATGAGCATCTAGGTGCCGCTATTGGTTATTGACCGGAGATGAGTCTCGGTCATGTCTACATGTTGGGGAACGTTGCAGAAAACAAAAATTTTCATACGGTTTCACCAAGATCCATCTATGAGTTCATCTAGCAACGAGTGATCGGATGCATCTACATACCTTTGTAGATCGCGAGCGGAAGCGCTCAAAAGAACGGGGATGAAGTAGTCGTACACGACGTGATCCAAATCACCGGAGATTCTAGCACCGAACGGACGGCACCTCCGCGTTCAACACACGTACGGTCAGCGTAACGTCTCCTCCTTCTTGATCCAGCAAGGGGAGAGGAGAGGGTGAGGAAGATGGCTCCAGCAGCAGCACGACGGCGTGGTGGTGATGGAGCTGCAGTACTCCGGCAGGGCTTCGCCGAGCTCTATGGAGGAGGAGGAGGTGTTGGAGAGGGAGAGGGAGGCGCCAAGGACCAGGGGTGTGGCTGCCCCCTCCCCCCCCTTTATATAGGAGGGCCAAGGGGGGGCGCCGGCCCTAGGAGATCCAATCTCCTTGGGGCGGCGGCCAAGGGGAGGTTTCCCTCCCCCCCAAGGCACCTAAGAGGTGCCTTCCCCTTGTGGGACTCCTTCCCTTTGAAACCCTAGGCGCATGGGCCTCTTGGGGCTGATTCCCCTTGGCCCATGTAGGCCAAGGCGCACCCCCTAGAGCCCATGTGGCCCCCTGAGGCAGGTGCCCCCACCCGGTGGACCCCCGGGACCCTTCTGGTGGTTCCGGTACAATACCGGTGACCCCGAAACTTGTCCCGATGGCCAAAACAGCACTTCCTATATATAATTCTTTACCTCCGGACCATTCCGAAACTCCTCGTGACGTCCGGTATCTCATCCGGGACTCCGAACAACATTCGGGTTACTGCATATACATATCCCTACAACCCTAGCGTTACCGAACCTTAAGTGTGTAGACCCTACGGGTTCGGGAGACATGCAGACATGACCGAGACGGCTCTCGGGCAAAAACCAACAGCGGGATCTGGATACCCATGTTGGCTCCCACATGCTCCACGATGATCTCATCGGATGAACCACGATGTCGAGGATTCAATTAATCTCGTATACGATTCCCTTTGTCAATCGGTATTTTACTTGCCCGAGATTCGATCGTCGGTATCCCAATACCTCGTTCAATCTCGTTACCGGCAAGTCACTTTACTCGTACCGTAATGCATGATCCCGTGATCAAACACTTTGATCATATTGAGCTCATTATGATGATGCATTATCGAGTGGGCCCGGTGATACCTCTCCGTCAAGCGGAGTGACAAATCCCAGTCTCGATCCGTGTCAACCCAACAGATACTTTAGGAGATACCCGTAGTATACCTTTATAGTCACCTAGTTACGTTGTGACGTTTGGCACACCCAAAGCACTCCTACGGTATCCGGGAGTTACACGATCTCATGGTCTAAGGAAAGGATACTTGACACTGGAAAACTCTAGCAAACGAACTATGCGATCTTATGCTATGTTTAGGATTGGGTCTCGTCCATCACATCATTCTCCTAATGATGTGATCTCGTTATCATTGACATCCAATGCCCAAAGTCAGGAAACCATGACTATCTATTGATCAACGAGCTAGTCAACTAGAGGCTTACTAGGGACCTGTTGTTGTCTATTATTCACACATGTATTACGATTTCCGGATAACACAATTATAGCACGAATAAATACAATTATCATGAACAAGGAAATATAATAATAATGCTTTTATTATTGCCTCTAGGGCATATTTCCAACAGTCTCCCACTTGCACTAGAGTCAATAATCTAGTTACATTGTGATGAATCGAACACCCATAGAGTTCTGGTGCTGATCATGTTTTGCCTTAGGGAGAGGTTTAGTCAACGGATCTGCGACATTCAGATCCGTGTGCACTTTACAAATTTCTATGTCTCCATCTTGAACATTTTCACGAATGGAGTTGAAGCGACGCTTGATGTGCCTGGTCTTCTTGTGAAACCTGGGCTCCTTGGCAAGTGCAATAGCTCCAGTGTTGTCACAGAAGAGTTTGATTGGCCCCGACGCATTGGGTATGACTCCGAGGTCGGTGATGAACTCCTTCACCCAAATTGCTTCATGTGCTGCCTCCGAGGCTGCCATGTACTCCGCTTCACATGTAGATCCCGCCACGACGCTCTGCTTGCAACTGCACCAGCTTACTGCCCCACCATTCAAAATATACACGTATCCGGTTTGTGACTTAGAGTCATCCAGATCTGTGTCGAAGCTAGCGTCGACGTAACCCTTTACAACGAGCTCTTCGTCACCTCCATAAACGAGAAACATTTCCTTAGTCCTTTTCAGGTACTTCAGGATATTCTTGACCGCTGTCCAGTGTTCCTTGCCGGATTACTTTGGTACCTTCCTACCAAACTTACGGCAAGGTTTACATCAGGTCTGGTACACAGCATGGCATACATAATAGAACCTATGGCTGAGGCATAGGGGATGACACTCATCTCTTCTATATCTTCTGCCGTGGTCGGACATTGAGCTGAGCTCAATTTCATACCTTGTAACACAGGTAAGAACCCCTTCTTAGATTGATCCATATTGAACTTCTTCAATATCTTATCAAGGTATGTGCTTTGTGAAAGACCTATGAGGCGTCTTGATCTATCTCTATAGATCTTGATGCCTAATATATAAGCAGCTTCTCCAAGGTCCTTCATTGAAAAACTTTTATTCAAGTAGGCCTTAATGCTGTCCAAGAGTTCTATATCATTTCCCATCAAAAGTATGTCATATACATATAGTATGAGAAATGCTACAGAGCTCCCACTCACTTTCTTGTAAACGCAGGCTTCTCCATAAGTCTGTGTAAACCCAAACGCTTTGATCATCTCATCAAAGCGAATGTTCCAACTCTGAGATGCTTGCACCAACCCATAAATCGAGCGTTGGAGCTTGCACACCTTGTCAGCATTCTTAGGATCGACAAAACCTTCCGGCTGCATCATATACAATTCTTCCTTAAGGAAACCATTAAGGAATGCCGTTTTGACGTCCATTTGCCATATTTCATAATCGTAGAATGCGGCAATTGCTAACATGATTCGGACGGACTTCAGCTTCGCTACCGGTGAGAAAGTCTCATCGTAGTCAACCCCTTGAACTTGTCGATAACCCTTAGCGACAAGCCGAGCTTTATAGATGGTCACATTACCATCCGCGTCTGTCTTCTTCTTAAAGATCCATTTATTTTCTATGGCTCGCCGCTCTACGGGCAAGTCAGTCAAAGTCTGTAACGCCCCAGATGTAACTTGCCATATTTGTAATCCAACTCTTGCCATTTCCGGCTATGTGTTATGATATTCTCTCCGTGGTTGGGTTCTCTCCGTTTTGCATTTTGGTCTTGTCATGCATTTCATATCATGTCATCATGTGCATCGCATTCGCATACGCGTTCGTCTCATAAATCCGAGCATCTTTCCCGTTGTCCGTTTTGCAATCCGGCGCTCCTATGTCTCCCGGCGTCCCCTTTTACATTTCTTCGTGAGCGGGTATTAAACATTCTCGGAATGGACCGAGGTTTGACATGTGGCCTCGGTATAGCACCGGTAGACCGCCTGTCAAGTTTCGGGTCAATCGGAGTTCGTTTGGTACTCCAACGGTTAACCGGGTAACCGTGAAGGCCTCGTGTGTGTTGCAGCCCAACACCCCTTCAAAACAGCCCAACAACCCATCTAAGACACTCCCGTGTCCTCCGCTGTTCGATCACGATCGCGTGGCCGAAAACCGCTCTCCGTTTGGAGCCTCCTAGCTCCTCCTATCTATAAAAAAGGCCTCCCCCTTCTCTAATCTCGCGTAAAAACACCCCAAACCCTAGTCCAATTCGCCCCGCCGCCGCCGGACACGTCCGGCCCGAGCCGGACGAATCCCGCCGCCGCCTGCAGCCACTCGCGGGACGCCACATGTCCCCGCGCCGCCGCCCACCGCCGCCGGCCCGCGAGCCCGCAGCGGGCCCGCGGGGCCCATCCGCCGCCGCCGCGGCCTCCCACGCCCGTGCTGCCCCGCGCCTCGTCCCCGCCGCCTTGCGCCGCCCCGCGCCTCGACGCCGGCTGCCGCCGCTGCCCTCGTCGCCGGTCGCCGCCGCCGACCGCGCCCTCCGCCACCGCGCCGCTGGCCGAAGCCCGCGCGCGCCGGCGCCCCGCCTCCGCCGGAGCCGCCCCGCGCGCCCCGCGTCCCTCCGGCTCCCCTCCTCGCCGGCGCAGCCCCGCCGCCGCCGTCGCCGTCGCCGGCCCCGCCTCGGCCTGCGCGCCCCCGATCCGATCTGGAGACCCGCGGGTTGACTTTTACCCCCTCGAATATTTCTAAGTCCTAGCTTTTTCAATCATCATGCCATGTTCATCGTGCCGTAACTTTGCATCCATAGCTCCGTTTCGCGCGTACAATATGTCAAATTGTTCGTCTCGAAGAGTAAATCATTTTGCTCCATTGCATCATTTTGATTTGAGGTCATCCTGATGCCCGTAAAGCTGTTAGAAGAGGGCTAGTTGATGTTAGTTGCTGGATCTTATCTGAACATGCACTTTTGTCATTTTTGCCATGATTGATGTGTACCTCCTATGAAGTTGTGTCCTACATGAGTTTTGTAATATGCCATGTTACCTTTCCATAGAATTTTGCCATGTATTTTTGTGATCTATGTGGTGACTAGCACAAGCATGCAAACTAGGTCACTTGATGTTGCTGATTTCAGAGACTTGGTGATTTCACTAAGTCCCTGACTGCTGTTATTTTTATGCCATGTATTCATGTTGTTTCTGAGAGATCTATGCATAATTTGAGCATGATCAGTAAGGGTGTTTTGAACTTGAGTATTTGCTATATACATCCATGCCTTTGTTTGCAATTATGGAGTGCCATAGCTTGAGTCAATCGAGCTCTACTTTTGCTTCAAAATGTTGCTGGCAGATTGTTTACATGTTATTCGATTTTGCCGAGCTTGGTGTAGTTGATCCTTGCATGATATAATGTTATTCTTGCCATGTATTGTTACTATGCCATGTCCTCTTGATTTATGTATGCTTAGTTTATCATGAAATGCTCTGTAGTGAGTGCATCGAGCTCACGAACATGCCTACTCGTTACCGGTTTTGACATGTCCAGTTTTCTGCCAAGTCTGAAACCTGTAACGAAACTTGCTTATTTGACATGGGTGTAATCTCATTTTCTGATCCTTTTTGGCTTATGGTCAGTAAGGTACTCTTGTCAAGTGCTTTGAGTAGATTCATGCCATGCCTTACTTTTCTATTTTCTGATCCTGTAGCATGTTGTTCCATTGCTCTGAACATGTCATCCTGATGTTAGTTTCTGCTATGTTGTTAATTTCACTAAGTCTGTGAACCTGTTATCTTTTGCACTTTTGCCATGCTTGTTTGGACCTGTTATGATGTGATTTAGCCGTAGCTCAGTGTTCCTCTTTTGTCGAGCATCTTGATTAGATTACTGTCATATGCTTTGTTTCCATGTTTGGGTGCAGTAGCTTAATTATTTGTTGCTTGCTAAGTAGCATCATGCTGTTAATGGCAGATTCGTGTCATTCTTGTATTGCTTGCCATTTGCAAATCGTGCATCCGATTCCGGTGTTCTTTATATCGATTTCAACCGAAATCACCTCATCTATCCAGTGGCATG
The DNA here is from genome assembly GCA_032464435.1 of Aegilops umbellulata. Classification (NCBI taxonomy): domain Eukaryota; kingdom Viridiplantae; phylum Streptophyta; class Magnoliopsida; order Poales; family Poaceae; genus Aegilops; species Aegilops umbellulata. The sequence continues at coordinate 361,877,885 of CP136054.1, read as the reverse complement.
CTTGGTTTGCCAAGATTATGCCCTATTCATCCTTGTCCTTCCGGAGCATGCATACGCATTGCATATCACCTCTCGCATATCATTGCCATGTTTTGCATCATATTGCTTGCGCATTGCATCGTGGTTGATTTTGGTTCCTTTGCTTGTTCTCTTGTCTTGGGTAGAGCCGGGAGACGAGTACGTGAACGAGGAACCTGTTGAGAACGCTTACGAGGACCAAGCTTTCGACAACTCTGAGAACCTTGCAGGCAAGATGACCATACCCTCGAAATCACTTCTATCTTTGCTTGCTAGATTGCTCGCTCTTTTGCTATGCCTATGCTGCGATACCTACCACTTGCTATATCATGCCTCCTATATTGCCATGTCAGCCCCTAACCATCCATGTCCTAGCAAACCATTGTTTGGCTATGTTACTGCTTTGCTCAGCCCCTCTTATAGCGTTGTTAGTTGCAGGTGAAGATGAAGTTTGTTCCTTGTTGGAACATGGACTTGTTGTTCCTTGTTGGAACATGTTTACTTGTTGGGATATCACAATACCTCTTATTTAATTAATGCATCTATATACTTGGTAAAGGGTGGAAGGCTCGGCCTTATGCCTGGTGTTTTGTTCCACTCTTGCCACCCTAGTTTCCGTCATACCGGTGTTATGTTCCCGGAGTTTGCGTTCCTTACACGGTTGGGTGATTATGGGACCCCCTTGACAGTTCGCCTTGAATAAGACTTTTCCAGCAAGGCCCAACATTGGTTTTACCATTCGCCACCTAGCCTTTTTCCCTTGGGTTCTGCAGACTCAAGGGTCATCTTTATTTTAAACCCCGGGCCAGTTCTCCTTCGATTGCTGGTCCAAACTAGAGCATCGTGCGGGGCCGTCCCTTGGCAACTTGGGTTATGTTGGCTCCTGTATGCTTCGCTTATCCGGATGTGCCCTGAGACCGAGATATGTGCAGCTCCTATCAGGATTTGTCGGCACAATCGGGCGGCTTTGCTGGACTTGTTTTATTACTGCCGAGATGTCTTGTAGTCCGGGATTCCGAGATTGATCGGGTCTTCCCGGTAGAAGGAATATCCTTCGTTGACCGTGAGAGCTTATCATGGGCTAAGTTGGGACACCCCTGCAGGGTATTATCTTTCGAAAGCCGTGCCCGCGGTTATGAGGCAGATGGGAATTTGTTGATGTCCGGTTGTAGAAAACCCGAAGTTGACCTTAACTAAAACACATCAACCGCGTGTGTAACCGTGATGGTCTCTTCTCGGCGAGGTCCGGGAAGTGAACACGGTTGTTGGAGTTATGTCTGACGTAGGTTGTTTCAGGATCACTTCTTGATCACTTCTAGCTTCACGACCGTGCTTTGCCTTCTCTTCTCGCTCTCTTTTGCGCTGTAGCCACCATATGCTAGTCGCTTGCTGCAGCTCCACCTCACAACCCCTTTCCCACCTTTAAGCTTAAATAGTCTTGATCTCGCGGGTGTGAGATTGCTGAGTCCCCGTGACTCACAGATATTATCACCACAGTTGCAGGTACCAACGATGCCAGTGCAGATGACGCGACCGAGCTCACTTGGGAGTTCGACGAGGAACGTGGCCGTTACTATGTTTCTTTTCCAGATGATCAGTAGTGGAGCCCAGTTGGGTGATCCGGGGATATGTTTAGCATTTGGGGTAGTCTTCTTTCATTTTGGTACCGTAGTCGGACCTTGAGTGTAATCTGTATGATGGATGTTATTTATGTACTTGTGTGAAGTGGCGATTGTAAGCCAACTATGTATCTTTCCCCTTTATTTATTACATGGATTGTGTGAAGATTACCTCACTTGCGACGTTGCTTTCAATGCGGTTATGCCTCTAAGTCGTGCCTCGACACGTGGGAGATATAGCCGCATCGAGGGCGTTACAAGTTGGTAATCAGAGCCTTTCCCCGACCTTAGGATCCCCCACTGTTTGATCGTCTTTAGCGGCCGAGTTGTGTCTAGAAAAATGTTTTGAGTCTTTTAGGAATTATATATCGGAGAGTTTAGGAATTCTTTTTACTCCCCAGTCCCTTCGACCTTCTGGTAAGGCATCCTGACGTAGAGTTTTGACTCTTCTCTTCTCAAATTTCACTAAAAAATTTTTAGGATCACGCGGGTATATTACAATCGTTCCGATGGTTTTATGATGACAACATTGTCTTGGTTGCCTCCTGACATTTAGGGGTTGTGGCAGTGTCCCGGGGAGTTGAGCTCCGAGGTGTTGTCGTCATAATTTTATCGTTGCGGTTTTGGAATACCTGAGTCTAGTACGACCGACATCGAAAATCTCTTTTGTACAGTTGTTGGTGAGATAACCCTGATAGCCCAGTACTGTGGCGAGTGTGGGGGTATTGCCATGACTTGTATAACGGATGCTTTTCGAAGGTTGAGGTAGACGATTTCCGAAGGTTTCTTGGTTATGTGTTGAAGGATGGATACAGCTGGTTGTAGGATTTGCTAGTTTGGGTGAGATATTATGCTTCCCCTGTATCCCCAATACCTGATTGCATAACCAGAAAGTTTCGGGAGTTTATAAGTGGGAATTCTTGTAGCTCTAGTATTTCTTCCGCAGATATTTGGTTTGTTATTGGGTAATCCTTACCAAGTATTTGTTCACTTCCGTACCTTATTGATTTTATTCCTTACCATGTTCTAAGTGGCTTCTCAGCTTTGGAAGTGTGATGTTTTACATTGGAATTCATTCGTTCATTCTTGTTCGAATGTTAATTGTGAAGACTATATGTTGCAATTTCGTTCCTTTGATTCAGCTTCAATATATCTCTGTCAAGATGCTAATGGATGTCACCCTCTTCAGGATGGCTCCACCAACGCGTCAGAATCCGGAACGCAATGAAGGGAATCAGGCTAACCCTCCGCCACCGCCTCCACCTCCGGAAGCTTGGCAGGCCCTGATGACTGCCACAAATGCCAATGCTCAGATTCTGATTCAGCTCTTTCAAGATCGCAACCAAGGGCAAGCTAATCAAGAGAATCAAGGCCAAGGCAACAATCAGCCGCATTTCGCTTCACTGAACCAGTTCCTTGCTAATCAGCCAAAGACTTTCAGCTACTGTGTCGAGGCCACAGACGCCGATGATTGGCTCGTGGACATCAGCAAACATTTCGAGTGCAGCAATGTGAGACCTGAGGACTTTGTCAAGTTTGCCTCTTTTCAACTCAAAGATCAAGCTGCTGAGTGGTTCCAGCAATACAAAGATTCCAGAGGAGGTCGTGTGATCACTTGGGATGATTTCCGTCATGACTTCAAAGCACACCACATTCCAGAAAGTGTTGTTGAGCTTAAGCGTGAGGAATTCCGCAATCTCAAGCAAGGCAACATGTCTGTCTATCAATACAACACTCAGTTCCAGAAACTCTCTCGTTTTGCAAGGCAAGACATTCCTGATGAGAAGAGTATGATCTACCAGTTCAGGCGTGGTCTTAGAGAAGATCTGCAACTTGCTCTCGTGCTTTTCGAGCCATTAAAGTATGATGAATTCTACAACATGGCACTGAAACAAGAAGCTGCTCAACTCAAATGTGAGGCTTCTAAGAAGAGAGTCAGAGACGCAGTTCAGTCTTCTTCTTCTTCACTTGTGGCAGCTAAGCAACAGAAGTTCTGGTTGCCTCCTCCTCCTCCGTTCCGTCAGCCTTATCAGCAGAAGAATTCAAGTGGCCGTGGATCTTCCCACCCACCCAACCCTGGCTTTCAGAACAAGTCTCAGAACCAAACTCCAAGGCCAAGTGCTCCTTATCATCGTCCACTCTCAGAGGTGACTTGTAACAAATGCCAGCAGAAGGGTCACTATGCGAACAAGTGCTTCAACCAAAGGCGCCTTCCGCCTCCTCCTCCTGTGAAATCTTCCAGCAATGCAGTGGTCAAGCATAATCCTAAGCATGCCAAGGTGAACATGTTGAATGCAGCTCAAGCAGAGGATTCTTCTGAAGTGATCATGGGTAATCTTCCTGTTAATGATATTCCCGCAAAAGTCTTATTTGATACTGGTGCATCGCTTTCTTTCATTTCGAGACCTTTTGTTGCTAAGCATGAGTTTGTGACCGAAAAGATTCCTATTCCGTTGAAGATTGTGTCCCCGGGCAAGCAAATGACATCTAATGTTTGTGTCCCGGATGTTTCTATCAAGATGGGCGACTATAAATTCTTGTCTAAACCAATTGTTCTTGGTGACTCTGATATTGATCTCATTCTCGGGATGGACTGGCTTTCTAAGCACAAGGCTCAGCTTGAGTGTGCTGCCAGGGAAATCAAATTGACTCACTCTTCTAACGATGTGATCATCTATGTTTCTCGTGATGATACCATTCGGTTGTTTTCTCTCAATGAGAATGATGAATTGGAGGCTATCTCCCAGATTCCAGTCGTTTGTGAGTACCAAGATGTCTTCCCAGAAGAGCTTCCGGGTATGCCTCCCCGTCGGCCAATTGAATTCGTTATTGATCTTGAGCCTGGCACGGAACCCGTTTGCAAGCGTCCTTACAAGCTTGGACCAGATGAGCTCAAGGAATTGAAGATACAACTCGATAAACAAGAACGTCTGGGTCTGATCAGACCGAGTTCTTCTCCGTGGGGTTGTGGTGTTCTTTTTGTCAAGAAGAAGGATGGCACGGACCGACTTTGTGTCGATTACCGTCCATTGAACAAGAAGACTATCAAGAACAAGTACCCACTTCCCAACATCAATGAGCTATTTGAGCAACTCAAAGGTGCTAAGGTGTTCTCCAAGTTTGACCTTCGTATGGGTTATCATCAGATTCGCATTCGTGAAGAAGATATTCCCAAGACAGCATTCATAACAAGCTTTGGTTCTTATGAATATACTGTCATGTCTTTCGGCCTCGTCAATGCTCCTCCATATTTCACTCGCTTGATGAATTTCATCTTCAACCCCTACATCAACGAATTTGTCTTGGTCTATCTCGATGATATTTTGGTCTTCTCCAAGAATAAGAAGGATCATGCCGAACATTTGCGATTGGTACTCGACAAGCTCAGAGAGTATCAATTATATGCGAAGTTCTCCAAATGTGAATTCTGGCTTGATGAAGTTCTTTATCTTGGTCATATCATCTCTGCCAAGGGCATCGCTGTTAATCCAGAGAGGGTGTATGCAGTTTTGAATTGGAATCCTCCTCAGAATGTCAAGCAGCTTCGCAGTTTTCTTGGACTTGCAAGCTATTGCAGAAGATTCGTTGAGAATTTCTCAAAGATTGCAAAGCCTCTTTCCAACCTCCTCCAGAAGCATGTGAAATATGTATGGTCTCCTGAGTGTGACGTTGCTTTCAACACTCTCAAAGAGAAACTCGTCACTGCTCCAGTTTTGACTCCTCCTGATGAATCCAAGCCTTATGAAGTTTTCTGTGATGCTTCTCTCCAGGGCCTCGGTGCTGTCTTAATGCAAGAGAAGAAGGTTGTTGCCTATACCTCTCGCCAGTTGAAGCCCAATGAAAGGAACTACCCCACTCACGATCTTGAGTTGGCGGCAGTTGTCCACGCACTAATAACATGGAGACATCTCCTGTTGGGAAGAAAAGTGGACATCTTCACCGATCACAAGAGTCTCAAGTATATCTTCACTCAGCCTCACCTCAACCTCAGGCAAACTCGATGGGTCGAAATGATTCAAGAGTATAATCCGAGTATTGAGTACACTCCAGGCAAGGCTAATGTGATTGCAGACGCTTTGAGCAGGAAGGCTTACTGCAACAGCTTAATCCTCAAGTCATTTCAACCGGATCTCTGTGAGGCTTTCCGCAAGTTGAATCGCCAAGTTGTTCCTCAAGGTGTTCTTGCCAACCTCTTTGTCTCTCCTACTTTGGAAGATCAAATTCGTGAGGCACAACTGTTGGATACCATGGTGAAGAAGGTGAAACGTGGTATTGAAAAGAGCATCCCCAAATACAAGTGCTATCGAGTTGATGACAGAGATACTCTTTTCTTCGAGGACCGGATCGTGGTTCCAAAGGGTGATCTTCGTAAAGTCATTATGAACGAAGCGCACAACTCTCTCCTGTCTATTCATCCTGGAAGTACGAAGATGTACCATGACCTCAAGCAGTTGTATTGGTGGACTCGAATGAAGCGTGAGATCGCTCAATTCGTGAATGAGTGTGATGTCTGCAGAAGGGTGAAAGCAGAACACCAACGACCAGCTGGTCTTCTCCAACCTCTTGCTATTCCTGAATGGAAGTTTGATCATATCAAAATGGACTTCGTGACTGGTTTTCCTAAGTCCAAGCGTGGAAATGATGCTATCTTCGTCGTCATCGACAAGCTCACCAAAGTGGCTCATTTTCTTCCTATCAAAGAGTCTATCACAGCAGCGCAGCTGGCAGAGCTCTACACCTCCAGAATTGTCTCCTTGCACGGCATTCCACAATTGATCTCTTCAGACCGTGGCAGCATCTTTACCTCCAAATTTTGGGATTCTTTTCAGACGGCCATGGGCACCAACATCCGCTTCAGCACAGCGTTCCACCCTCAGTCTAGTGGACAAGTCGAGCGTGTCAACCAAATTCTTGAAGATATGCTCAGAGCCTGTGTTATCTCTTTCGGGATGAAGTGGGAGGGTTGTCTTCCTTATGCTGAGTTTTCTTACAACAACAGCTTTCAAGCCAGCTCGGGCAAAGCCCCATTCGAGATTCTCTATGGCAGAAAGTGTCGTACCCCTCTCAACTGGTCTGAAACCGGTGAACGCCAATTGCTCGGCAATGATTTGATCTCAGAGGCTGAGGCCATGTGCAAGGTGATTCGTGAGAACCTCAAAGCCGCGCAGTCGCGCCAGAAGAGCTATTACGATAGCAAACACCGTGATGTGGCATTCGAGATCGGAGACCATGTCTACCTCCGCGTCTCTCCAATGAAAGGGACTCGTCGCTTCGGTATCAAGGGGAAACTTGCACCGCGATACGTCGGTCCCTTCAAGATCATCGGCAAGCGAGGCGATCTCGCCTATCAACTTGAGCTTCCCTCCAACTTTGCAAATGTGCACGATGTCTTCCACGTGTCACAGCTTCGCAAGTGCTTCAAGACGCCTGAGCGCATCATCAACTTCGAAGAGATTGATCTTCAAGAAGATTTGTCCTATCATGAGCAACCAGTTGCTATTCTTGAAACAACTGAGCGCAAGACTCGCAACAAGTCAATCAAATTCCTCAAAGTGAAATGGTCACATCATTCAGACCGAGAGGCCACCTGGGAGCGTGAAGACCACCTACGTTCCGAGTATCCGGAGTTCTTTCAGTCCTAGATCTCGGGACGAGATCCTCTCGTAGTGGTGGTGTGTTGTAACGCCCCAGATGTAACTTGCCATATTTGTAATCCAACTCTTGCCATTTCCGGCTATGTGTTATGATATTCCCTCCGTGGTTGGGTTCTCTCCGTTTTGCATTTTGGTCTTGTCATGCATTTCATATCATGTCATCATGTGCATCGCATTCGCATACGCGTTCGTCTCATAAATCCGAGCATCTTTCCCGTTGTCCGTTTTGCAATCCGGCGCTCCTATGTCTCCCGGCGTCCCCTTTTACATTTCTTCGTGAGCGGGTATTAAACATTCTCGGAATGGACCGAGGTTTGACATGTGGCCTCGGTATAGCACCGGTAGACCGCCTGTCAAGTTTCGGGTCAATCGGAGTTCGTTTGGTACTCCAACGGTTAACCGGGTAACCGTGAAGGCCTCGTGTGTGTTGCAGCCCAACACCCCTTCAAAACAGCCCAACAACCCATCTAAGACACTCCCATGTCCTCCGCCGTTCGATCACGATCGCGTGGCCGAAAACCGCTCTCCGTTTGGAGCCTCCTAGCTCCTCCTATCTATAAAAAAGGCCTCCCCCTTCTCTAATCTCGGGTAAAAACACCCCAAACCCTAGTCCAATTCGCCCCGCCGCCGCCGGACACGTCCGGCCCGAGCCGGACGAATCCCGCCGCCGCCTGCAGCCACTCGCGGGACGCCACGTGTCCCCGCGCCGCCGCCCACCGCCGCCGGCCCGCGGGGCCCATCCGCCGCCGCCGCGGCCTCCCACGCCCGCGCCGCCCCGCGCCACGTACCCGCCGCCCGCGCCGCCCCGCGCCTCGACGCCGGCTGCCGCCGCTGCCCTCGTCGCCGGTCGCCGCCGCCGACCGCGCCCTCCGCCACCGCGCCGCTGGCCGAAGCCCGCGCGCGCCGGCGCCCCGCCTCCGCCGGAGCCGCCCCGCGCGCCCCGCGTCCCTCCGGCTCCCCTCCTCGCCGGTGCAGCCCCGCCGCCGCCGTCGCCGTCGCCGGCCCCGCCTCGGCCCGTGCGCCCCCGATCCGATCTGGAGACCCGCGGGTTGACTTTTACCCCCTCGAATATTTCTAAGTCCTAGCTTTTTCAATCATCATGCCATGTTCATCGTGCCGTAACTTTGCATCCATAGCTCCGTTTCGCGCGTACAATATGTCAAATTGTTCGTCTCGAAGAGTAAATCATTTTGTTCCATTGCATAATTTTAATTTGAGGTCATCCTGATGCCCGTAAAGCTGTTAGAAGAGGGCTAGTTGATGTTAGTTGCTGGATCTTATCTGAACATGCACTTTTGTCATTTTTGCCATGATTGATGTGTACCTCCTATGAAGTTGTGTCCTACATGAGTTTTGTAATATGCCATGTTACCTTTCCACAGAATTTTGCCATGTATTTTTGTGATCTATGTGGTGACTAGCACAAGCATGCAAACTAGGTCACTTGATGTTGCTGATTTCAGAGACTTGGTGATTTCACTAAGTCCCTGACTGCTGTTATTTTTATGCCATGTATTCATGTTGTTTCTGAGAGATCTATGCATAATTTGAGCATGATCAGTAACGGTGTTTTGAACTTGAGTATTTTCTATATCCATCCATGCCTTTGTTTGCAATTATGGGGTGCCATAGCTTGAGTCAATCGAGCTCTACTTTTGCTTCAAAATGTTGCTGGCAGATTGTTTACATGTTATTCGATTTTGCCGAGCTTGGTGTAGTTGATCCTTGCATGATATAATGTTATTCTTGCCATGTATTGTTACTATGCCATGTCCTCTTGATGTATGTATGCTTATTTTATCATGAAATGATCTGTAGTGAGTGCATCGAGCTCACAAACATGCCTACTCGTTATCGGTTTTGACATGTCCAGTTTTCTGCCAAGTCTGAAACCTGTAACGAAACTTGCTTATTTGACATGGGTGTAATCTCATTTTCTGATCCTTTTTGGCTTATGCTCAGTAAGGTACTCTTGTCAAGTGCTTTGAGTAGATTCATGCCATGCCTTACTTTGCTATTTTCTGATCCTTTAGCATGTTGTTCCATTGCTCTGAACATGTCATCCTGATGTTAGTTTCTGCTATGTTGTTAATTTCACTAAGTCTGTGAATCTGTTATCTTTTGCACTTTTGCCATGCTTGTTTGGACCTGTTATGATGTGATTTAGCCGTATCTCAGTGTTCCTCTTTTGTCGATCATCTTGAGTAGATTACTGTCATATGCTTTGTTTCCATGTTTGGGTGCAGTAGCTTAATTATTTGTTGCTTGCTAAGTAGCATCATGCTGTTAATGGCAGATTCGTGTCATTCTTGTATTGCTTGCCATTTGCAAATCGTGCATCCGATTCCGGTGTTCTTTATATCGATTTCAACCGAAATCACCTCATCTATCCAGTGGCATGCTTGGTTTGCCAAGATTATGCCCTATTCATCCTTGTCCTTCCGGAGCATGCATACGCATTGCATATCACCTCTCGCATATCATTGCCATGTTTTGCATCATATTGCTTGCGCATTGCATCGTGGTTGATTTTGGTTCCTTTGCTTGTTCTCTTGTCTTGGGTAGAGCCGGGAGACGAGTACGTGAACGAGGAACCTGTTGAGAACGCTTACGAGGACCAAGCTTTCGACAACTCTGAGAACCTTGCAGGCAAGATGACCATACCCTCGAAATCACTTCTATCTTTGCTTGCTAGATTGCTCGCTCTTTTGCTATGCCTATGCTGCGATACCTACCACTTGCTATATCATGCCTCCTATATTGCCATGTCAGCCCCTAACCATCCATGTCCTAGCAAACCATTGTTTGGCTATGTTACTGCTTTGCTCAGCCTCTCTTATAGCGTTGTTAGTTGCAGGTGAAGATGAAGTTTGTTCCTTGTTGGAACATGGACTTGTTGTTCCTTGTTGGAACATGTTTACTTGTTGGGATATCACAATACCTCTTATTTAATTAATGCATCTATATACTTGGTAAAGGGTGGAAGGCTCGGCCTTATGCCTGGTGTTTTGTTCCACTCTTGCCACCCTAGTTTCCGTCATACCGGTGTTATGTTCCCGGAGTTTGCGTTCCTTACACGGTTGGGTGATTATGGGACCCCCTTGACAGTTCGCCTTGAATAAGACTTTTCCAGCAAGGCCCAACATTGGTTTTACCATTCTCCACCTAGCCTTTTTCCCTTGGGTTCTGCAGACTCAAGGGTCATCTTTATTTTAACCCCCGGGCCAGTTCTCCTTCGATTGCTGGTCCAAACTAGAGCATCGTGCGGGGCCGTCCCTTGGCAACTTGGGTTATGTTGGCTCCTGTACGCTTCGCTTATCCGTATGTGCCCTGAGACCGAGATATGTGCAGCTCCTATCAGGATTTGTCGGCACAATCGGGCGGCTTTGCTGGACTTGTTTTATTACTGCCGAGATGTCTTGTAGTCCGGGATTCCGAGATTGATCGGGTCTTCCCGGTAGAAGGAATATCCTTCGTTGACCGTGAGAGCTTATCATGGGCTAAGTTGGGACACCCCTGCAGGGTATTATCTTTCGAAAGCCGTGCCCGCGGTTATGAGGCAGATGGGAATTTGTTGATGTCCGGTTGTAGAAAACCCGAAGTTGACCTTAACTAAAACACATCAACCGCGTGTGTAACCGTGATGGTCTCTTCTCGGCGAGGTCCGGGAAGTGAACACGGTTGTTGGAGTTATGTCTGACGTAGGTTGTTTCAGGATCACTTCTTGATCACTTCTAGCTTCACGACCGTGCTTTGCCTTCTCTTCTCGCTCTCTTTTGCGCTGTAGCCACCATATGCTAGTCGCTTGCTGCAGCTCCACCTCACAACCCCTTTCCCACCTTTAAGCTTAAATAGTCTTGATCTCGCGGGTGTGAGATTGCTGAGTCCCCGTGACTCACAGATATTATCACCACAGTTGCAGGTACCAACGATGCCAGTGCAGATGACGCGACCGAGCTCACTTGGGAGTTCGACGAGGAACGTGGCCGTTACTATGTTTCTTTTCCAGATGATCAGTAGTGGAGCCTAGTTGGGTGATCCGGGGATCTGTTTAGCATTTGGGGTAGTCTTCTTTCATTTTGGTACCGTAGTCGGACCTTGAGTGTAATCTTTATGATGGATGTTATTTATGTACTTGTGTGAAGTGGCGATTGTAAGCCAACTATGTATCTTTCCCCTTTATTTATTACATGGATTGTGTGAAGATTACCTCACTTGCGACGTTGCTTTCAATGCGGTTATGCCTCTAAGTCGTGCCTCGACACGTGGGAGATATAGCCGCATCGAGGGCGTTACAAAGTCCATACTTCGTTTTCATACATGGATCCTATCTCGGATTTCATGGCTTCTAGCCATTTGTCGGAATCCGGGCCCACCATTGCTTCCTCATAGTTCGAAGGCTCACCGTTGTCTAACAACATGATTTCCAAGACAGGGTTGCCGTACCACTCTGGTGCGGAAGGTGTCCTTGTGGACCTTCGAATTTCAGTAGGAGCTTGATTAGAAGTATCTTGATCATCATCATTAATTTCCTCTCTAGTCGGTGCAGGCACCTCAGGAACGTTTTCTTGAGTTTCGCCATTTTCCGGTTCAAGAGGTAACACTTCATCAAGTTCTATTTTCCTCCCACTTACTTCTTTCGAGAGAAACTCTTTCTCTAGAAAGGATCCATTCTTGGCAACAAAGATCTTGCCTTCGGATCTGAGGTAGAAGGTATACCCAATAGTTTCTTTAGGGTATCCTATGAAGACGCATTTTTTCGACTTGGGTTCGAGCTTTTCAGGTTGAAGTTTCTTGACATAAGCATCGCATCCCCAAACTTTTAGAAACGACAGCTTAGGTTTCTTCCCAAACCATAATTAATACGGTGTCGTCTCAACGGATTTCGACGGAGCCCTATTTAAAGTGAATGCGGCAGTCTCTAAAGCATACCCCCAAAAGGATAGCGGTAAATCGGTAAGAGACATCATAGATCGCATCATATCTAATAGAGTGCGATTACGACGTTCGGACACACCATTATGCTGAGGTGTTCCAGGCGGCGTGAGTTGTGAAACTATTCCACATTTTCCTAAGTGTGTGCCAAATTCGTGACTCAAGTATTCTCCTCCACGATCTGATCGTAGAAACTTGATCTTTCTATCACGTTGATTTTCAACCTCACTCTGAAATTCCTTGAACTTCTCAAAGGTCTCAGACTTGTGTTTCATTAAGTAGATATACCAATATCTACTCAAGTCATCAGTGAGGGTGAGAACATAACGATAGCCACCGCGAGCCTCAACACTCATTGGACCGCACACATCGGTATGTATGATTTCCAATAAGTTGGTTGCTCGCTCCATTGTTCCTGAGAACGGAGTCTTGGTCATTTTACCCATGAGGCATGGTTCGCACGTGTCAAATGATTCATAATCAAGAGACTCTAAAAGTCCATCTGCATGGAGCTTCTTCATGCGTTTGACACCTATGAGACCAAGGCGGCAGTGCCACAAATATGTGGGACTATTGTTATCAACTTTAACTCTTTTGGTATTCACACTATGAATATGTGTATCATCACGTATGAGATTCATTAAGAATAAACCATTAACCATCGGAGCATGACCATAAAACATATCTCTCATATAAATAGTACAACCATTATTCTCGGATTTAAATGAGTAGCCATCTCGAATTAAACGAGATCCAGACACAATGTTCATGCTCAAACTTGGCACTAAATAACAATTATTGAGGTTTAAAACTAATCCCGTAGGTAAATGTAGAGGTAGCGTGCCGACGGCGATCACATCGACCTTGGAACCATTCCCGACGCGCATCGTCACCTCATCCTTCGCCAGTCTTCGCTTATTCCGCAGCTCCTGCTTTGAGTTACAAATGTGAGCAACTCCACCGGTATCAAATACCCAAGAGCTACTACGAGTACTGGTAAGGTACACATCAATTACATGTATATCACATATACCTTTTGTTTTGCCGGCCTTCTTGTCCGCTAAGTATTTGGGGCAATTCCGCTTCCAGTGACCACTTCCCTTGCAATAAAAGCACTCAGTCTCGGGCTTGGGTCCATTCTTTGGCTTCTTCCCGGCAACTTGCTTACCGGGCGCGGCAACTTCCTTGCCGTCCTTCTTGAAGTTCTTTTTACCCTTGCCCTTCTTGAACTTAGTGGTTTTATTCACCATCAACACTTGATGTTCCTTCTTGATTTCTACCTCTGCTGATTTCAGCATTGCATATACCTCAGGAATGGCCTTTACCATCCCCTGCATGTTGTAGTTCATCACAAAGCTCTTGTAGCTAGGTGGAAGCGACTGGAGGATTCTGTCAATGACCGCTTCATCCGGGAGATTAACTTCCAGTTGAGTCAAGCGGTTGTGCAACCCAGACATCTTGAGTATGTGTTCACTGACAGAGCTATTTTCCTCCATTTTACAGCTAAAGAATTTGTCGGAGACTTCATATCTCTCGACCCGGGCATGAGCTTGGAAAACCATTTTCAGCTCTTCGAACATCTCATATGCTCCATGTCTCTCAAAACGCTTTTGGAGCCCCGGCTCTAAGCTGTAAAGCATGCCGCACTGAACGAGGGAGTAATCATCGGAACGTGACTGCCGTGCGTTCATAACGTCTTGTTCTGTAGGGAGAACAGGTGCATCACCCAGCGGTGCTCGTAGGACATAATCTTTCTTGGCAGCTATGAGGATGATCCTCAGGTTCCGGACCCAGTCCGTATAGTTGCTGCCATCGTCTTTCAGCTTGGTTTTCTCTAGGAACGCGTTGAAGTTGAGGACTACGTTGGCCATTTGATCTACAAGACATATTGTAAATATTTTACACTAAGTTCATGATAATAAAGTTCATTTAATCAAATTATTTAATGAACTCCCACTTAGATAGACATCCCTCTTCTAGTCATCTAAGTATAACATGATCCGAGTCAACTAGGCCGTGTCCGATCATCATGTGAGACGGACTAGTCAACATCGGTGAACATCTTCATGTTGATCGTATCTTCTATACGACTCATGCTCGACCTTTCGGTCTTCTGTGTTCCGAGGCCATGTCTGTACATGCTAGGCTCGTCAAGTCAACCTAAGTGTTTGCATGTGTAAATCTGTCTTACACCCGTTGTATGTGAACGTTAGAATCTATCACACCCGATCATCACGTGGTGCTTCGAAACAACGAACTGTCGCAACGGTGTACAGTTAGGGGGAACACTTCTTGAAATTATTATGAGGGATCATCTTATTTACTACCGTCGCTCTAAGTAAAAAAGATGCAAAACATGATAAACATCACATGCAATCAAATAATAAACGTGACATGATATGGCCAATATCACATAGCTCATTTGATCTCCATCTTGGGGATCCATGATCATCTTGTCACTGGCTTGACACCATGATCTCCATCATCATGATCTCCATGAAGTTGCTCGCCAACTATTACTTCTACTACTATGGCTAACGCGTTTAGCAATAAAGTAAAGTAATTTACATGGCGTTTCTCAATGACACGCAGGTCATACAAAAATAAAGACAACTCCTATGGCTCCTGCCGGTTGTCATACTCATCGACATGCAAGTCGTGATTCCTATTACAATAGCATGAACATCTCATACATCACATATAGATCATTCATCATTCATCACAACTTTGGCCATATCATATCACAAAGCACTTGCTGCAAAAACAAGTTAGACGTCCTCTAATTGTTGTTGCAAGTTTTACGTGGCTGAATTAGGGTTCTAGCAAGAACGTTTTCTTACCTACGTGAAAGCCACAACGTGATTTGTCAACTTCTATTTACCCTTCATAAGGACCCTTTTCATCGAATCCGCTGCAACTAAAGTGGGAGAGACAGACACCCGCCAGCCACCTTGTGCAACTAGTGCATGTTAGTCGGTGGAACCGGTCTCACGTAAGCGTACGTGTAAGGTTGGTCCGGGCCGCTTCATCCCACAATACCGCTGAAGCAAGATAAGACTAGTAGCGGCAAGAAAGTTGACAACATCTACGCCCACAACAAATTGTGTTCTACTCGTGCAATAGAGAACTACGCATAGACCTAGCTCATGATGCCACTGTTGGGGAACGTTGCAGAAAACAAAAAATTTCCTACGGTTTCACCAAGATCCATCTATGAGTTCATCTAGCAACGAGTGATCGGATGCATCTACATACCTTTGTAGATCGCGAGCGGAAGCGTTCAAAAGAACGGGGATGAAGTAGTCATACACGACGTGATCCAAATCACCGGAGATTCTAGCACCGAACGGACGGCACCTGCGTTCAACACACGTACGGTCAGCGTAACGTCTCCTCCTTCTTGATCCAGCAAGGGGAGAGGAGAGGTTGAGGAAGATGGCTCTAGCAGCAGCACGACGGCATGGTGGTGATGGAGCTGCAGTACTCCGGCAGGGCTTCGCCGAGCTCTATGGAGGAGGAGGAGGTGTTGGAGAGGGAGAGGGAGGCGCCAAGGACCAGGGGTGCGGCTTCCCCCTCCCCCCCCACCTTTATATAGGAGGGCCAAGGGGGGGGGCGCCGGCCCTAGGAGATCCAATCTCATTGGGGCGGCGGCCAAGGGGAGGTTTCCCTCCCCCCCAAGGCACCTAAGAGGTGCCTTCCCCTTGCGGGACTCCTTCCCTTTGAAACCCTAGGCGCATGGGCCTCTTGGGGCTGGTTCCCCTTGGCCCATGTAGGCCAAGGCGCACCCCCTAGAGCCCATGTGGCCCCCCGAGGCAGGTGGCCCCACCCGGTGGACCCCCGGGACCCTTCTGGTGGTCCCGGTACAATACCTGTGACCCCAAAACTTGTCCCGATGGCCAAAACAGCACTTCCTATATATAATTCTTTACCTCCGGACCATTCTGAAACTCCTCGTGACGTCCGAGATCTCATCCGGGACTCCGAACAACATTCGGGTTACTGCATATACATATCCCTACAACCCTAGCGTTACCGAACCTTAAGTGTGTAGACCCTACGGGTTCGGGAGACATGCAGACATGACCGAGACGGCTCTCGGGCAATAACCAACAGCAGGATCTGGATACCCATGTTGGCTCCCACATGCTCCAGGATGATCTCATCGGATGAACCACGATGTCGAGGATTCAATTAATCCCGTATACGATTCCCTTTGTCAATCGGTATTTTACTTGCCCGAGATTCGATCGTCGGTATCCCAATACCTCGTTCAATCTCGTTACCGGCAAGTCACTTTACTCGTACCGTAATGCATGATCCCGTGATCAAACACTTTGATCATATTGAGCTCATTATGATGATGCATTATCGAGTGGGCCCGGTGATACCTCTCCGTCAAGCGGAGTGACAAATCCCAGTCTCGATCCGTGTCAACCCAACAGATACTTTTGGAGATACCCGTAGTATACCTTTATAGTCACCCAGTTACGTTGTGACGTTTGGCACACCCAAAGCACTCCTACGGTATCCGGGAGTTACACGATCTCATGGTCTAAGGAAAGGATACTTGACATTGGAAAACTCTAGCAAACGAACTATGCGATCTTATGCTATGTTTAGGATTGGGTCTCATCCATCACATCATTCTCATAATGATGTGATCTCGTTATCATTGACATCCAATGCCCATAGTCAGGAAACCATGACTATCTATTGATCAACGAGCTAGTCAACTAGAGGCTTACTAGGGACATGTTGTTGTCTATTATTCACACATGTATTACGATTTCCGGATAACACAATTATAGCACGAATAAAGACAATTATCATGAACAAGGAAATATAATAATAATGCTTTTATTATTGCCTCTAGGGCATATTTCCAACACTACATAGTTCTCGAACCCGTAGGGTCCGCACGCTTAACGTTCGGTGACGATCGGTATTATGAGTTTATATGTTTTGATGTACCGAAGGTAGTTTGGTGTCCCGGATATGATCACGGACATGACGAGGAGTCTCGAAATGGTCGAGACGTAAAGATCAATATATTGGAAGCCTATGTTTGGACATTGGAATGGTTCCGGGTGAGTTCGGGCATATACCGGTGCACCGGGAGGTTACCGGAACCCCCCGGGAGGTATATGGGCCTTAGTGGGCCATAGTGGGAGAGAAGAGAGGGAGGCCTAGGAGGGGGCGCGCTCCCCTCAAGCCCAATCTGAATTGGGTGGGGGGCCGACCCCCGCTTTCCTTCCCCTCTCTTCCCCTTCCTTCCACTCCTAGTCCAACTAGGGAAGGGGGGATCCTACTCGTGGTGGGAGTAGGACTCCCCATGGGGCGCGCCATAGGAGGGTCGGAGCTCCCCCTCCTCCACTCCTTTATATACGGGGGAGGGGGCACCCCATAGAAACACAAGTTGATCATTGATCTCTTAGCCGTGTGCGGTGCCCCCCTCCACCATAATCCACCTCGGTCATATCGTCGTAGTGCTTAGGCGAAGCCCTGTGCCGGTAGCTTCATCATCACAGTCATCACGCTGTCATGCTGACGAAGCTCTCCCTCGACACTCTGCTGGATCGTGAGTTCGTGGGACGTCACCGAGCCGAACGTGTGCAGATCGCGGAGGTGTCGTACGTTCGGTACTAGGATCGGTCGATCGTGAAGACGTACGACTACATCAACCGCGTTGTCAGAACTCTTCCGCTTACGGTCTACGAGGCTACGTGGATTCTTGTTGCTATGCATCACCATGATCTTGCATGTGCGTAGGAATTTTTTTGAAATTACTATGTTCCCCAACATCTTCATGGAGAAGGAAAGGGAGGAGGCCGAATTGAAGGGGGTTTCCCCCTGCTAGCCGGCGCAAGGGGGCCCTTGTGGCGCCCCCTTTCTTCGTGGAGAAGGAAAGGGAGGAAGCCGAATCGAAGGGGGTTTCCCCCTCCTAGCCGGCGCAAGGGGGCCCTTGTGGCTCCCCCTCTCCCCTCCTCTAACTATATATACTTGGGGATTTTGGCCTTTGGACATACAAGTTTTAGAGCCTCCTCTAGTTCTCTAGTTCTAATTCTAGTTGATCCAATTAGAGCTAGATCTAATCCTCTCAAGTCCCCATAATTAGAATCCCAGTGTGGTTCTAATATTCTCCCCCTATTTTTCCGGTGGTGATTAGCTCTAGACGGTGAAGGGCTGCCGTATTGCAAAGATTGTACACTTGTAAACTATGGAGAGGTCGTGCTTTCGGTCTTCCATTCGAGGGGTCGTTCATCCACTGTTCGACGGACTTCAAGTACGATATACACCGACTCTTCTTCCGCTGCAATTTGGAGTTGGTAACGATCCAATTCAAACCACATCTTCATAGTATTCCTGGGTGATCGTAGGGTGATTTTTTTGTTTTCTACTGTGTTTCCCAATATATGTGCGGCCGCACCGGAGGAGACAAGGAAGCAGCCATCAGCCTTGACCGCGATCGACAATGATCCGACATCTGAATGGGCAATTCCAAATGCTTGGACGCATCTGAAGGCGCCAGAGACGGTGTTTGACTCACCGCATTTCCAACGGGCACAGATAAGCGCAGGTAGTGCTGACGCGTTGTTTGCCCTGGTCTTGTTCTACGAAATTTCCCAGCAGGACATAGTACAATTTCTGCTCCATTTTGTATTGCATCTTTAATTTTCCGCTATGCCATTGGATCAATTTGTTGCATATGTCATTGGATCAATTTGTTGCATTTACCATTACTTTATTTGGGATCATGGTCATTTTAGGATAATTTCATGACAAGCATGATCAATGAGGGTCAAGAGCATACGAAATATGACTTGGGGGATACAAATTGTCCTATGTATGATGTTGTGGGAACATCGCACACTACCAAGTGAAAAAAGGCCTAAGATACTCGAGGCAAGAGGTTCGGCATTCACAACCCACGATTTTGTTTTGTCGGTTGAATCTTGGTTGGCCACAAGAATGGACACTATATGTGACACATAGTAAAAGGGAACAAATATTGAGAAAAGAAAAGATCCACAAACACTACCATGGACACAAGGAATGTGTGGAGCTGAAGCCTATCCATACCACCCGCAATGTGGCCTCTCTCCAACATATATGGTCCAGCATCCAAGACAACATGATCAAGTTTATCGGATGCTCTTCCGTGCTTGGCCGAATCAGAGTGGGGTCAAGTGTGTGGAGTTGAATTGCTTTATTTTGTCATCATTTGCATTGCTAGTTTTGTTTGTTGTATTCTTAGGAGTAATTCTTGTTTGATAGATGGTGTTGGTGGCCACTTTGTACCAACAAACCAAGAAGAATCCATTTGGTTTAACCCCATTGTTGGATGAAATTGAATAGCAAACCAAAGAGGCAACATCTTGAACGACAACTAGAGGTTGAAGAAAAATGTTGCCTCAAGCTCCCAACAATCCGTTGGATTGGATGACGAAGAGGAAGAAGTTGCAGAAGAGGATGGACGAGCCACCATGCAAAGGAAGAACAGCCAGTTGATGGGAAATAAGTGGGAGAAGGGATGGGATGCCCGTGACGCCGCAACGAGTAAAATGTCCGTCACATCAACGGGCATTTTTCCACAAGGGAGGAGAGGCAGAAACTCATGTTGAATGCGCAAAAAGAGAGGATGAATTGGGACTGAAAGAGGATGAAGAACAAGTCACAAATTGGGAAGGAGAATACAAACTTAGGGGAGAAAGAGGCGTGTGTCAAATTGGAGCTCTAGAAGGCCCAGGCTTTTGGAACAATAGAGTTCGAGAAGGCGAGGTTGCAACTTGCTCAATGTTAGAGGATCTGGTTCCCTCACAAATGGGCCTAAACCTCCTACACCAAGTCATGAACTAGACCAATCCTTGATCTCTAAACAAATTAACGTCACTAGCTGAGGTGGCGTCCTCTGATCGTGCGGTCTGTTGAACACCCTTGCGTTGCGCTATTTCCACAAAGCCCACGCTGTCCCAATGACAAAGGAGTCAAATCCTCCTCGCACTCCGCCTGTGAGCCTCAATCTTTGTTCTAAGCCACCAGTCGGAAAAAGTAGAGTCGGGGGACGGCAACTGGATGTTTAGCTGGAAAGAGTCAAGGCAAGGGTGTTCAAGGATTTTGACATGTTTGAATCGTTGAATTGCAACTTATTTTGATTTGTTACATTGTTGGATTGTGATAAATTTGTGGTAGATGATCAACGTGCATGGTTTGCATGCATTTAGAGTGAACTTTCAAAGGGCCGTCAGATTAGCTGTTTGGATCACATTCGAACGGGTCCGCGGATGTTTTGAGGACCGAATTTGGAAGTCCGAGTGTAAAGATGCTCTACCGGCTCCACGTCCTGCGCACTTTCTCAGCTAAAGCACCTGCTCGCGGACGCGGGAGGAAGGATTTGGCCATCTGGGTAGTTGTTTGGACGAGCGGGCTTTGCGGCAATAGTCAAAACGTGCATTCCCGGGCCTCAATCACCATGAAATCGTTGACCTGAGAGGCGCTGGCCGGCTGGGTGATAAGGCCGAGGTAAGATTCCATCTCTTTCCCTTTATTGAGTGGATCGAGGTGCGCACCGGTGCAGTTCCCCTCCGATTCGATGCTGGACGTACCGATCGCGTGAGGTCACGTACCATGTCAGGCGTTAGAAATTTCGGTCTTGAATAACTTGGCCAATCAAAACGTACAAGATTACCACACGGCATATGCAAATCCGTATGACCATCCATCACCGTTCACCGGTGTGATGGCACGCGTGTCGTCAGTAAGCAGCGCCAGAGTGAGCGCTACTGCATCTAGCATAGCATTACGCGCGCAGTTGCTTGAGATTACCGGAGAAAAACCAGTCTTGGACTACTTCTTCTGCTGCTGCCACCGACCGCTGCTGAATTACGCGTGCAGTTGCAAGTGTAGCAGCGACATGATCGAGATGGAGCATATGCCCCCGGCATCCGCGCGCGAGCAGATTTTCCACTGTATTTTTGGATGTGGTCCATGCATGCAAGTAGTAATCGGAAGGCAATTTCCTCCTGTTTTACGCGGCTAGTCAAGCCGAATTCGATGGAGCGAGCGAGCGGCGACGCGGCTTGACCTTGAACCGGATCGTCATCGTTCGTACGATTCGCGGTCGCCGTTGGCCGGGCAATTCGATCGGCCCGTGGACGGACGGGACACTCGTGCGCGCATGAGCACAGGCCGTACTGCGCATGCATACCGGCTACACACATCACGGACGTACGCAACGAGATCCGGCTGGTACGTAGCGTACTCTGCTCCTGCATGCGGGCCCGTGGCATACATACGTGCGTACGTACGCACGCACTCGATCGTCTCGGTCTTGCTCTTAATGCAAATGTATTTTTTTTGCGAGCACTTAATGCAGATGTATTGGATGCAAGAATTTAGTATATGCAACATTGTAAGCATCTACTGGGTAGGGACCCCAAAATATCGCGCACATAGTAGGTGCCTCTACGACGCGACCGGGTAGCCGAGTGTGCGAGAACACCACATGTATACAGCATAGCTTTCGGTGGCGGTGGCTCGGATGATTTGTCGATGCAGCCAGCGGCTGCAACTTGCCACTTGCCCACCCAATCATCCAGACCCTTCAATCAAGAAAAGAAAAGAGGCATCCGCCCAGCGTTTTTCGCTTGATGCGTACGAGGATAGTTGACCAGCGATTCGCATCGGTACCATCGTTCATTTGCGTTTGCGTGACCTCGCTTCTTCAGGCGGCCGTTAATCGTCAGGGAGCTGTGGGCATGCTGTGCTATAGCCTTTCCTAGCACAATCAGAAGCTCCTCATCAATTTGTCCGCCGCAGCATCATCCAGTGCGAAAACGGCAGCCCTGGGCGTCTCACTTTCGCCTCGCTCTTGTCGCCTGCCCGCTTATAGTATGCGCACAACACGCTATGATATGTTTACTAATTACCACTACTCCTAGTAGTAGATAAACTGGAGTAATTAAGTAAACGGATTAGCTAGTAGGAGTAGTAGTAAATCCATGGCATGGGCTTGCCGAGCTGCACGGTTTCATGTCTCCTCCACTCCACGCGCCCACACGTCATTTTTACTGCATAGCTTTAGCAGCTAATCCACTTGAGTACTGTGGTTTACTTAATTACCTCTCTTGTTTCCGGTGCTTGGAAGACTCGTAGATTCATGTCACAAGAGGACGGTGGAGGTGGAGAGCTAATTTGTCAACTTTCACGCTCATGAACGGTTTCCGTTTTCTTTTTCTTCAGGGATAGGCCAAGGATTTTCGTCAGACTGCAGAGTCGTCTCTCAAGTCTGAAGAGCCTTCTCGCCACGCCTTATATAAAATGAGTCAAATATGTTCTGGAAATGTTCAGGGCCGCACCAACTCCGGGTGACCAATCTAGGTCCTATGGCTGTAAAAAACTTGTAGGGAATAGAGATTTGATGCAACGTCCTATGTCTGTTCATCTGTAGTTTGTCTTTTGAACCTCCTTTTCGCTGAACATGCTGGGCATGCCTGTTTGTGTTCTCTCTCTGGTTTCATTAATATAATAGCCCCCACCCCCCCTTTTATCTAAAAAATCCAACGAACCACATGTAATTTTCCCCATATTTTTTCACCATAGGAGTCGATTGCATCGAGCCTCCCCTGATCAACCCACCCTTTCATACCACTCTTTCGACATGGCCCCGAGCTACCCATCTAGGCCCTTAGGGACAAGGGTTTCTTCCGTGACATTTTAGTCCCCCTGCCACAAACCCTAACTCTAATAACAAAAATACAGTGAAATCTCCTCTCGGCTCCGAGCCAGCTCTCGCAACCTACATATTTCTAGATAATCTTTAGGGTTGGATGAGCGGGGTTGTTTTGCTGATGGTTCATGCCGCCTCTACTTTCGCTGATATTGGATTTTATTATGTGAGTGACCGAAAAGTAACATGAAAGCTCATTCTAGCATGAATGTGACTAGGTAGGGTTGTATAGAACAGTAGTATGTTTTGGAAGATCGGTCGAATAACTATTTGAACATGTATCATTTTGTTTTGGTCCTCTAGCATTTGCTCCCACTGCTCGAGCAGTTCCATAAGCAGTTGGATCTCCAGTAATTTAGCCTTTCTTTGGTCCATGTCATCAAGCAAGTGCAATGAAGTACCTCAAAGGTGATGTTCATATTATAAAGATACTATGCTTGTATCCCACTAAATAATTCATTTCTATTTTTCTACTATAAATAATAGGACTGTAGCTACAGATCCGCACGATCGCTTCTCCCGCTCAATCCAACGAACCACATGTAATTTTCCCCATATTTTTTCACCATAGGAGTCGATTGCATCGAGCCTCCCCTGATCAACCCACCCTTTCATACCACTCTTTCGACATGGCCCCGAGCTACCCATCTAGGCCCTTAGGGACAAGGGTTTCTTCCGTGACATTTTAGTCCCCCTGCCACAAACCCTAACTCTAATAACAAAAATACAGTGAAATCTCCTCTCGGCTCCGAGCCAGCTCTCGCAACCTACATATTTCTAGATAATCTTTAGGGTTGGATGAGCGGGGTTGTTTTGCTGATGGTTCATGCCGCCTCTACTTTCGCTGATATTGGATTTTATTATGTGAGTGACCGAAAAGTAACATGAAAGCTCATTCTAGCATGAATGTGACTAGGTAGGGTTGTATAGAACAGTAGTATGTTTTGGAAGATCGGTCGAATAACTATTTGAACATGTATCATTTTGTTTTGGTCCTCTAGCATTTGCTCCCACTGCTCGAGCAGTTCCATAAGCAGTTGGATCTCCAGTAATTTAGCCTTTCTTTGGTCCATGTCATCAAGCAAGTGCAATGAAGTACCTCAAAGGTGATGTTCATATTATAAAGATACTATGCTTGTATCCCACTAAATAATTCATTTCTATTTTTCTACTATAAATAATAGGACTGTAGCTACAGATCCGCACGATCGCTTCTCCCGCTCCCCGCTTCGTTCCCCTCCCTTCTCCCGTTTTTTTTCCCACTTCTCCCGCTTTTTTTTGTGTCGTAAAAAAAACATGGTAAAAAGGCTGCTAGGAGCGGGTTCCCCTCCCTTCTCCCGTTTTTTCCCCACTTCTCCCGCTTTAGGGTTGGATGAGCGGGGTTGTTTTGCTGATGGTTCATGCCGCCTCTACTTTCGCTGATATTGGATTTTATTATGTGAGTGACCGAAAAGTAACATGAAAGCTCATTCTAGCATGAATGTGACTAGGTAGGGTTGTATAGAACAGTAGTATGTTTTGGAAGATCGGTCGAATAACTATTTGAACATGTATCATTTTGTTTTGGTCCTCTAGCATTTGCTCCCACTGCTCGAGCAGTTCCATAAGCAGTTGGATCTCCAGTAATTTAGCCTTTCTTTGGTCCATGTCATCAAGCAAGTGCAATGAAGTACCTCAAAGGTGATGTTCATATTATAAAGATACTATGCTTGTATCCCACTAAATAATTCATTTCTATTTTTCTACTATAAATAATAGGACTGTAGCTACAGATCCGCACGATCGCTTCTCCCGCTCCCCGCTTCGTTCCCCTCCCTTCTCCCGTTTTTTTCCCACTTCTCCCGCTTTTTTTTGTGTCGTAAAAAAAACATGGTAAAAAGGCTGCTAGGAGCGGGTTCCCCTCCCTTCTCCCGCTTTTTTTTGTGTCGTAAAAAAAACATGGTAAAAAGGCTGCTAGGTGCAGGAGTCGAACTCATTTGCTCCTGGTCCAGGATCAATTGTCATACCACTCGGTCTAGAATCAAATTGTGATTACACAGAAGTTTGACATATATTTATACATCTACACGCGCGATCATAAATATTCCTTTTTTCCCTTTTGTACACGGTAATTCGTTTATCACAGACCTGATAACTCACAAACACGGTTGTAACTTTCGACCCGAGGAAAAAATATTGCTGTAACACATCCCCATAACTTATTTGTAAAAAGAGCATGGTAATCATATGCCATGAAACTCATACCTCACTCACAAACATCGTGATAACTTTTGACCGGAAGAAAAAATATTGTTGTAACACATCCCGATAACTTATTTGTAGAAAGAGCATGGTAATTTATATGCCATGAATCTAAAAACTCACGCATAAAAATTGTGGTAACTTTTTGACCACATGAAAGAAAATGTTGTAACACACCCCAAATAACATCTTTATAAAGAGCATGGTAATATATACGCCACAAACCTGGTAACCCACTCATAAACACTGTGGTAACTTTTGGTCCACAGAAGAAAAGTTGTTGTAACACACACCAATAACTTCTCTTCAAAAGGGCAACATAATTTATATGCCACAAACCTGATAACTCACACACAAACACGATGGTAACTCACGCACAACAACATTTCTCCCAAAGTAAAAAAGTTACCGTGGTGTTTGTACCTAAGTTATTAGAACTGTGATGCGTATGCTACCCTGATATTTATATGAAAGTTACATTATCATGTCTTCGGGACCCAAAAATATCATGTTATTTCGACAAAAAATATCATGGTATGTTCAACAACTCTCACCATCCCCACACCCGTCGCCAAAGAACTGTGGTGCGTAAGTTATTAGGTCTGCGGCGTGTGAGTTACTGTGCTATTAGCATAAAAGTTATTGTGGGTATATTTCATCACCCCCTTCTCCAAAGTAATCAGGACCGGGGCACATAAATTATCAGGTCCGCAATGTGTGAGTTACCATGCTATTCACAAAATT
The DNA here is from genome assembly GCA_032464435.1 of Aegilops umbellulata. NCBI lineage: Eukaryota > Viridiplantae > Streptophyta > Magnoliopsida > Poales > Poaceae > Aegilops > Aegilops umbellulata. The sequence goes on along the minus strand of CP136054.1, from coordinate 361,851,948 downwards.
TACCAGGGGATATTTCATCAACCCTACCCCTCCCCCCTGCCAAAGTTGTGAGGAACAGAGTACATAAGTCACCATGTATGTGATGTGTGAGTTATCATGTTGTTCATATAAAAGTTACTAGGGGTATTCCATCAACCCCCCTCCCCCGGCGTCAAAGTTTTCAGGTCGGGGTACATAAGTTGTCAGGTCTACGATGTGTGAGTTACCATGTTATTCAATATTCACACAAAAGTTACCTGGGGTACATAGGTTGTATACTTCTCATTATACGTGAGTTATCAGGTCCGATATAAGTATACAACCATGTTATTTACACCAAAGTTATCAGGGTATATTTTTGAACAACTTTTATCTTGGGGGTGAAAAAGTACTCGTGGTTTTGTACATGAGTTATCATCGCCGATGTGTATATATTATCATGCTTTTTACAATGAAGTTATCGTGGGTATATTTTTCAACAACTTTTATCTCGGAGTCGAACTTTACTGTGGTGTTTGTACGCGAGTATCAACTTTTATCCCTCGCCGTTTTTCAAAAAAATAAAATTAATCACGCGTCAAAGTTATCGTGCTATTTGTACCTAAGTTATCAGGTCAAGAAGCCTATATTATCATACTATTTACATATAAAATATCAATGGTATATTTTTTCCTTGTATCAGAGTTATCACGGTGTTTGGTATTCGAATGTCAGTCATTAGGCCAGGATGCATGGGCTAGTTAAGTCTTTTAATAGAGCAAATGTTCGTCAATGCCTAGGTATTAAAACAAGTTTTGACTTCAACTCACAACAAGAAGTAATTGTACCTGTATTGGTTAGCTCGCTAAACTCACTAGTAGATGGTCAGAGTTCGATTCTTGCCACAACCAGTTTTTGACGCTATTTTCTAATTAAAGTCAAGCTGAAGTCGCATTAGAAAAACTTCCTAAAATTGGGAAAACGCTTAAAATCAGGCGGATGATTTTCTGGCCGCTCAAGTCCCTTCCCTCTATCGCCACGTGTCCCCTGCGGGACCGATGAAGCCTTATCTTCTGGAAAACGCTTAAAATCAGGCGGATGATTTTCTGGCCGCTTAAGTCCCTTCCCTCTATCGCCACGTGTCCCCTGCGGGACCGATGAAGCCTTATCTTCTCGGTCGTTCTGATCTCATCGTCTCTCTCGAGCTAATCCCCTCTGCACTAGCACGCTTTCTCTCCCCCACCCCTTTCCTCTCTCTCCCCAGCGCCCTCTCCTCCCTGGACTGAAGCCCGGCCGGCCACCACTCGCCGCCGGCGCTAATTGCTGCAGGAAACTCCGTGGCGACCTGTTTTTGCAAAGGAAGAGACGCCCACCGGTGCTTTTCCCGGGGAGCCGCCGCGTTTTTCTTCTTCAAATCAGCGCGACCTCGCTGCTGTTGCAGGAGGAGCCAACCGGCGGCAAGCCGGCCAGTCGTTGCGGCGACGCTTGCTGCAGAGCAACACGAGAAAGGGAGGTACGTGCTTCGCCGGAAGGTTCAGTGTTGCGAAGTGTCGACGATGAGATCTCGAAGCCGACATCACTGCTGCATCCCCCACTTCATCCCAGCGCTGGAGTTGCAATGGAGCTTCGCCGGAGGCGGCGGCGCTGCGTTGGAGCTCCGTCGCGGCTGCAATGGAGCTCGGCTGGAGTTGCAATGGAGCTCTATCGGAGCCGCCGGAGCTTTGCCAGGGCTGCAATGAAGCTCGGCCGGAGCTGCAGTGGAGCTTTGCCGGAGCGTCGGTGCTGCGTTGGAGCTCCGCCGGGGCTGCAATGGAGCTCAGCCGGAGTTGCAATGAAACTTCGCCGGAGCGTTGGTGCCGCGTTGGAACTCATCGGACGGCATCGGTGCTTCATTGGAGCTTCGCGCGAGGCTGCAGTGGCGCTGGGTTGAAGCTGGCGCGCTCGCTGCTGCCTGCTATGATCCAACGACAGCTAGCACCCTGATCCAACGACTGAACAGGCGGATGATTTCTCTAAGAAATCATCCGGCTTATTTGTAGCAGCCGCCAACTAAAATTGCCCATGTGATCACGATCCGGAAATCACGCCATTTATTTCCTTTCGCACTAATAAAAATCTCTAAAATCGAGCCTAAAAAAACTTTCTAAAATAGCTGCCGCGATAAGATCCGATAATTACGTAGAAAAAATCGCGCCGGAGATCGGGATCGAGAAAAATGCGCCCGCGCGATCACTCCGATCCAAAAAAACCGCCCTGAAATCACGGCCGCAAGATCTGAAACGAACAACGTCGGATGCGTGCGGATCTGTTGCAAAATTACAGTCGGCAGGAAAATTGCTTTCTCCTAAATAATATGAATTCAATACTCAATGTGCAATGAAGTGCCTCAAAGGTGATGTTCATCTTTCCCCCTTCCGTTCATCGATATGCTTGCTAAGATCAAGACCAGCAGCCATGGAACCATGACACATGATGTTTATAAGGGAACTACTTGGCGCCACATTAGACATGGCAAACTATGTTGTAAGTCGCAATAGCACCTCCATGGAGCTATCGAGCATTAGGCCTCATTGTCTACTAGTTCACTTATAAGTGATTTATTACTGAGCGTGTTTAGAATATTTTTGACTAAGAAGTGCATAAGCTGTTAGTAGCATCCCAACAACAAATCGAACAATCAAAGGCAAAGGTTCGTCACAACTCACAAGCAAATTTTGTTTAACTTGTCCCATCATATATCAAGCTGACATTTCCTATCTTTGTATTTATTGTCAATCAAGGACGTGAAACTTGACATCCTCAAAGAACAATTCGGCCATCTCATTCAAGAAAGAAATAGGTGACTCATAACTCCCTACGTCGTTTGTGCTTTTATCTTCAGTTGCAAATGTCTAATCAAGGGGGCACTGAGAGCACACCCACAAATTACCTAATATTGGATACATACATACTTTTCTGTGCTTAGTTCTCCTACTCGCATGGTTGTAGTGAGCATGGCCTCTTGCCCTCGCTTACACCATGCTAGACCTTGCTATGGTGGTCGCCTCAGCTATCTCCCACGACCGCATAAAGGCATCGGTGTGCTGGACGAACCAAACTATTGTCTTTTCACCTTATAGAATCTGACATGTCTTGGATCATGCTAATGCAGGTACACAATGTTATCAATTTTCATTTAGTTAATTAGTGGAACTATAATTGTGTGTTATTCCTAGATGGTGATCACTAAGTAGCACAATTTTCTTTATGATACTTAGTTGTATTGCCATTTTCAGTCCATGTCCAATGCACTGAAGATATGTAGATGTCTTTGAAGCCACGATTTTCATACATTGCTAAGATATTTGTGTGTGATGTTTTTTCTTCCATAGAGATACATGTTCTCCCTCTTGCCTGCAGCCTGTCGTATTCATGATGTAAAAATACACTAAGATTGGTCAATTGTTGCCAAGTTTAAAAATGCAAGCAACCTATTAATTGTAATTCTTATGCATTTTGTCACTTTTCTTAGTGTCGAATTTGTTTAAACAGACCTACCATTATGTAGTATTATAATGTCAAACGTCAAGTTGTAGTTTTTAGCAACTAATTGTGAATAACATGTTATGATTTATGTAATCCTTTCGTACACATGAAAAATCTTTAAGCTATCGTAATTTAGAATGACATTTTACTAACCAAAATATGTTTGGTCTCAAAATTCAGTTGAATTATCACCATAATACCCAAATGTTCTCACATGGGGACTACATTCAGATTAGTTGCGGGAAATTCAGGTCCAGTGTACTATTGGATATTCATCTGAAGTTGTCCAAGGAAAACCTATCGTGTCAGTGTAATGGCAGCTTTCCGTGTGTACTTTCCTCATGTACTCTTATCATCAAGACCACGAGGGGCCGATGAACAAACTTCCGCGGGTGGATTTGTCAGGCATTGTACTAGAACTATTCAACCACAAGTAAGCCTGCTTTTATTGACTATGTTGTTCTTACAAACTGAGTGTAGTCAATATTGCATTTTGGCCTGAATTAAGTTTATGTTAGTTCCTTATCTTTTTGTTCTTCAAATCATGTAGAAAACCTGCCATTCATGTGTAATTATTTTGGTAGGATCTATGGCTTAACCTTCAAATCGTGTTTTCTTTTTATACTGAATTATGGTCCATGTTAAATATATTTGTTATTGATGGTTATTGTCAGATACTTATATAGGCTAAGATATTTTCCGCTTATACTAAGAGTTGACTAATGGGACTCCACATACATTTAAACTACATGTGGTTGACATTACAGTTTGCTTGCTATATGTTCGCACAACTCTTCCTGTTTTTATATTGACACAATGATCAACATGTCTCACTAATGTAGCATTAATGATGCTGAAACATCACCTTCAGAACAATAGTATGCGCAGAGAGATAACGATTCTTGCATCTCTACTAATGTTCTGGCCATCTCGGTTTGTATTGACACATTTGTTTCCTATTTATCTGTGCATTAGAAAACTAATGGCCAATTGAAAGCCTATCTATACCTATTAATAATGTATAGAGAGTTTCTGCTTATCGGTCGTCATATGTTTTACAAAAAAGTCTCTAATTTTTTTCTTTAAGTAACCTGTGATCCAACATTAAGTACCCTTTCTCCGTTAGGCTTTGGCCCAACTGTGGTAGCCGCTATCTCGCGCTCCTGGGCTCCGGTTAGTATTCCGCGTTCAGCTGCAGTAGGCCCAATTTGCTTTGTTTCGACCCGTTAGGTCCCTGGCTTTTATTATTTATACCGAAATGTTAAACATGATTATGCTATAATTTTGCAACTATAGCTCGCATTAAAATAATTTCTATATGTCATTTGATAAAAAAATGCGCAGTTTCCAACCGTGCTATTATTTGTTCCTGTTAACTACTTTAAAATTATGTTCAAGGCATAAACTTAAGTAACCTAATTAATTGCTATGGTGTATTTTGGGAAATGCTAACACACAATATAACTTTTATATCATCTTTATATATATGAGTATGTTACGAGGGATGATATGGATCGGAGGGAGTATGAATGATCGATTTCAATGGTCATATATGAGTAATAAAGAAAGAAGAGAATAAAGGGTGTAGTCCGTGGATAAAAAAAGAATGAGAGTCTTAAAAAAATATGAATGAGAGAATAACAAAAAGGAGTTGGTATTAATATCAAGGGTGTGACATGCATGCAATGCAATAATAAAAAGGAATTAATACCAAGGGACGTGGGAAGGGCATGCATATATGCGATGTTGCGCATTGTGCGACGGTTATGTGCAAAACAAATAAAAGAGTCGAGTTGTATGCAACGAACTAGGGTCGTCTCACTCAGACGTAGATAATTTTTTTATTAATCTTCAAGCATATGTAGAGATGGCCTACAATACATTTAACAAAATCATTTTATTTTATTGAGATCAGAATCTTCATACAAAAACTGTACCAAAAGTATTGTATATGTATCATACTTTTTAATATGAATTTCTGCTAGAACTCAGTGTGCGCGCCGTGGTCAGGGACAATTCGGATGCTGTTGGGCGTGCTGACGGATATTTCAGTGGACACGTCAATTATCTATTATGTGCTAGTATTAATGAAAGATTTCTCTACTTATATTTTTTTTCTTAAATGTCTTTGGCCCAGTCTGTCGAAAGATTGTGCGTTACTGTCCATCCAAAGAAAATGTAATCCTACAAACTTTGGACCATGGAAGGTGTGTATTGTTTTGCTTCTAAATGCTGGAGATAATTGAAATCTATATTAACTACAATGATAAAAAAACATTCGGGCGCAGCAAAGGGCGCCTTTTTCTTCTAGTAACTATCAAAGTCGAATAGCGAGCCTAACAAAAAAATAAATTCAAAGAAACAATAACCTGTAACCTTACAAAAGGAGCCATAAAGTCTTCACCATTTCGAATAACAGAAGGCAGGATAATGGAACAAATGGAATGATTTCCTTCTTTTTGTATCTAAATATTCCATTAAAACCATGCCAAGGCAGGATACGGAAGAGGATAGAAAAACTTAGTGTCCAATAAAAAATATTACAAAACTACACATGTGAACCACAAGGCAGTAAAAAGAGCAAATTAGGCAATGCAACATCAAATACACTGTAAATAGTAGTACAGAAACAACTACGAATAGGACACACGGCATTAAAGAAACAACTAGGGCAAGCACAAAAATAATACACGCCTATGGCAGTACATCTACAAGACAAATGGGCCATGAAAGTACAGCGATAGCAATAAGAGCAATACAAAAGAAATTCAGAAAATACACCAAGCATACCATTGAAGATCTCACTACGAGAAACACGATGATAAAAACACGAACGGTAGACAGAAGTACTGCAAGTACTTTGAAGTTTTGGTAAAAGAATACCATGTCTTAACTTTGTGCCCTCCCGCGAATAACAAATGGGGCACCCAGCAAGCCTCCCGCAAGGGGGCCTCACTGACACTAGAAATCCTTAAACATCAAAAACCACATAAACAAACTGCCAACGAGGTCACACAAATCGCTTAGAAAACTGAGGCTAGGAAATATCATCTCCATGTTATAGCATACCTTCAATGATTATTCATGAGTCATATCATTTCCAACCATAAATTCATACATCACGATTAGCGCACAGCAATCAGCCCCTTAAGGGCACCAATTTGCTGCTACAAGAAACGATCTGCATGGTACCACAGCCTAATCCTTGTATTTCATGTCTGACACCCGGAAGCCAGGCATCTCAAATGCAATGGCAAACTTCTCGACCTCTGCCCTGAGCTCCGCGATGTCCTCATTCTTCTCCAAGTCAACGATGAAATCATTGTAACGCTTACCTCGCTGCTTCTGGACATTCAAGCAGATGACTACAGCCTGATGAAGGTACTCAGCAATCTTCACAAAGTCCTTCTCGACCAAACCTCTCGAGGTCATGGCAGGTGTACCTAGAACCGACATTCAGATATAATGAACTTAGCTGGTATATCCAGTTTTCTCAATATAAAAAGAACAGTTTGCTCATAGAAAAAGCTGGATAGCGAGTTCATCTGTGCCACATGTTTCTTTTTTCTCAATTGTTCAAAAAGGGATAGATTAGTGATGCATATCTAAAATGAAAAAGATCTTATGAAGGTTAAACATGCAAGAGAAACTCTAAAGTAAGGAAATGATTAAAATGTCAGGTATGTGGATCAGGCAAACAGCGGCCTAAGTACGTTATGCTGCAAGATATAGTAGTTCACGTGTTGTTGTATTCTTCCGCAATCACAAAACAAAACTGACAAGCCTTTTCAAGACAAGTATTAGAGAGTGATGACATATACATTCCACTGTAATTACACCGTAACTCCTTACAATAACATGGTGTTGTATTCTTGCACAGCCACAAATTAAATGAAAGCTTTTTCAGGACAAATATTAGAGAATGATGACATGAACTGGGATAAGAACTTGAACACAAGCATTGTACTCTGTTGCCTTTCAAAACCAACAAAGGAAAAAAGAACAAAAAACTGGGATAAAAGTCACAACAGATTCCAGTTCATAAATTTACACAAGATGTTGAACATTGGGAGAATGACAATAGTGCATCTAGTGAACTGGATATTTTTCTGTATTTGCTAAGTAAGTGGTGGACGAATGATGATTCAGACTCAGAGAAAGGTCCTTGGAAAAATTAAAATTTTCAGCTTGCACTAATAACAATGGGAGTCAATTTAGACTAGGCAAGATCATAGATGAAACGGGAATACCCTTATACATGGGCAAAAGCAATAATATTCCACAAGAAAGAAAATTATTAACAAATCCACAACACACTAATGTGTCGGGCCACCTCATACTTCACATGCTCTCACAGGCCGGTGCGAATGACTATAGTAGATGATTAATTTGAGTGCCTTCTGACCTATTTTCTTGCCAGTAACCATTAACAACCTCCAAAGCATGTGGGGACAGAGAGTAACAAAACCGTATTTGGGAAGAGATACTAACCAATTCGCACACCACCAGGTGCCAGTGCACTGCTGTCACCAAAGACGGCATTTTTGTTGAGTGTAATGCTGCTCAGATCACATACTTTCTCAACTTTGTTACCTATAAATTCAGAAAACCAATTTTAGAGCACGTTAGCACTGAATACAACCATATAAACAGATGCCAAATTAAATTGTTCTGCATACCAGACAAGCCAAGAGGGCGAAGATCCCAGAGAACAAGGTGGTTCTCTGTTCCATCAGTAACCATCTTGTAGCCCTTACTCATCAGATGGTTTCCAAGGGCAACAGCATTGGCCTTGACCTGCTGAATATATGCCTTGAATCCAGGTGACATTGCCTGCTTCAGGCCAACTGCCAGGGCAGCAATCTGGTGGTTGTGAGGGCCGCCCTGGAGTGATGGAAACACTGCAAAGTTGATCTTGTCCTCGTAATCGTAAAGAGCACCCTCGGGCTGGCCTTTTTTGGGAGGCTTCGGGCCCTTCCTGTAGAATATCATACCAGACCTTGGCCCTCGGAGACTCTTGTGGGTGGTGGTGGTAACTACATCAGAATACTCAAACGGATTCGTAGCCTCCTGTAAGAGAAAAAACAAAATAATATCAATGAGGTGAAAATAATAATTAAACGGAAGTTTGGAATATGGGAGTTCCACAGGAAGCCTTTGCAAATTGCTTAGTTCAAAGTAAAGTTCCTGCCAAAACCCAGTGAAATTCATGTGGCCTTAAACACCAAGAGAATGACAGCAAACAGCATCTCTTGTTAGAGAATGCAGAAATCGACTACCTTACTGTATGTTGATGATAACTATTATCACAATAGACTCAACAAAATACTGTATTTCAGTAGTGAGAGGCTGTAAGCAAAATTAGCGAAACAATTTCATGGAAGGTCAATGTTATTTTCAGTGACAGGACCCTCCATGAACATGATTATACAGCGGGGAGCATCCATTGTTGCGACAATTGATCAGGCTTGGTCTCAATTGTTGCAATAAATAACGGCAACTTATATTTAAATCCATAGCATACTAAAACCTGTTTTAATCAATAAACTATTAGACTTGCAACAGATACAATACATAATCTAATCATCTAAAGGCACAGAAATACAGAAAAGTTGATACCTGAGCGGCAACGAGACCGCTGATATGAGCCATGTCACACAGCAACATGGCCCCGCACTTGTCCGCGATGGCCCTAAGCCTGGCATAATCCCAGTCCCGTGGGTACGCGCTCCCGCCACAGATAATGAGCTTGGGGCGGAAATCCATGGCCTTCTCCTCCAGCCTATCATAGTCGACGTACCCGGTGTCGGAGCTCACCTTGTAGGGCAAGCTCGAAAAGTAGATGGAGGTGGCCGAAATCTTCTTGCCCCCGGCCGTGTAGTACCCATGAGTGAGGTGTCCTCCGGACGGCAAATCGAGCCCCATGATGCGCTCGTGGGGTTGGAGCAGCCCAGTGTAGGCGGCGAAGTTGGCGGGGGAGCCGGAGTAGGGCTGCACGTTGACGCCCCAGGAAGCGGGGTCGAGGTGGAACGCCTTGAGGGCGCGGGCGCGGCAGAGCTCCTCGACCTCGTCAATGACCTCGTTCCCGCCGTAGTAGCGCGCCCCGGGCATGCCCTCGGAGTACTTGTTGGTGAGCGGGGAGCCGAGCGCCTCCATGACGGCGAGCGAGGTGAAGTTCTCGGACGCGATTAGCTCGATGCCCGTGCGCTGGCGCCGCTTCTCGCGCTCGATGAGGTCGTACACCTCCGGGTCGGCCTCCGCGAGCGGGGTGAGCCCCCAGTCGGCCACGGCGTCCATCGCGGCGGCGGCGGTGGCAGGGGCGGCATCGGTGGAGACGGCGTAGAGGCAGACGGGCCGGGCGGCGGCGCGGAGGAGAGGGAAGCGGAGAGGGGAGGAGCTCTGCGCGGTGGTGGGGTGAGAGAATAAAGCGGCGCGCCCTACGGGTGGCTGCGAGTGCGAGACGTGGGGCGCGGCCATCGCCATGCGCGTCCTGTGCTCGACGAAATGCGGCTGCGGCTGCGGCTGCGGCGCCCGGGGAAAATCTGGGGTTGGTTCGTATCGGGTAGGGCTGGTCCGCCGCCGCCGCCGCTTTATATGCGCGTGGGTTTGCAGGGTTTCTGCTTCTTCTTTTTTTTTTGACAAAACAAGGGTTTCTGCGCAGAGATAAAAAGACAATTCCAACATGAATGTATATCACAGAAAGACAAAAGAAAGAAATGAGAGTACTATTTATATTTGGGTTTGTCTTTCTTGTTTATCTCTATTTGTATTTTGATGAGTTTGGGGCTGAAATATTTAAAAGCATTGTATACACTTATCTTGTGAACATAAAAAATGATTATTTTTACTTACCCAATGGCCACTTTTGGACACTGTTTTTCCGTGTTGTTCGCCGGCATCGTGGCAAGCTATCGTCCGTGAGTTGGAATTGTTGAAAAAGGAATCATATGACAAGTGTACGATGGAAAGAATGACAACATTTGATGAGATAATTAGATACTGAAAGGACGAGTTTGAGAATCTCCGGGAAGAGGAATAGAAGACTCAAATGGTTAACCTCATGGTCCCTGGTTTCAAGAGGAACTCACTAGATTACAAGGGCGCACGTTGTTGTGGCTGTCTACTTTTTTTAATAATGATAAAGATATTATATAAAATATTTGAAAACATAAACAAAGAAAATAAATTTGAGTAAACTAACGATATATCGGACAATGATGAAACATAATAATATGATAACCAATGATGCTTAACTAAATTTATATGATGTCGCTGCTAACATGCCAATTCTTTCGTGCCAACCAATCCACGAAGTCGCTGCTATAGTCAAATGACCTATAATAAATAAATTTATCTAAAATATAATTATCCATCAAAGCCTTAAATGCTCAAAGTTGATTTCAGGAATTCTTTCAGACAAAGAAAACAAGCGACATTTTTTTAAAGGATAACATTTTCCTTCTTCAATAGACATATACAACAAGCGGCAATTCCTCCACAAAATATTGCGGGATTTTTTTCTAACATAACACATAAAATGTTTGAGTAGAATAAAGGAAGTTATAATAAAATGAGTTTTCTTACACATATATAATGAGATATAGTTTTCATACAAAAAAATTAGATCCCCTCTTTGCACCTCATATTGGTTAGTTAATAGAAAAAGATAACATTTTCTTTCTTCAATAGACATGCAACAAGTGACGATTTTTCACAAAGGATAAAATTTTAGTTATAGCAACATACATTACCCTCATCAAGGACATGTATGTTAATGTTGTGACAAGTATTCGAACAAGTGATGGCGACACTGATGAGTTCCCGAGTAAGATAGGACTGCATCGGGGGTCAGCTTTGAGCCCTTATCTCTTTTTTACTTTGGTGATAGATGAGGTCACAAGGGATATACAAGGAGATATCCCATGGTGTATGCTCTTTGCGGATGATGTGGTGCTAGTTAACGATAGTCAGACGAGGGTCAATGGGAAGTTAGAGTTATGGAGACAAACCTTGAAATCGAAAGCTTTTAGGCTTGGTAGAACTAAAACCGAGTACATGAGGTGCGGTTTCATTACTACTAGGCATGAGGAGGAGGAGGTTAGTCGCAGGTAGTGCCTCAAAAGGACATCTTTAAATAATTGAGGTCAATGTTGCAGAAGGATGGGGGTATTGATGAAGATGTGAACCATCGAATCAAAGCTGAATGGATGAAGTGGTGCCAAACGTTTGGCATTCTATATGAAAAGAGAGTGCCACAAAAGCTAAAAGGCAAGTTCTATAGGACGGCGGTTTGACCCGCATTGTTGTATGGCCCTGAGTGTTAGCCGACTAAAAGGTGACATATTCAACAGTTAGGGATGGCGGAGATACACATGTTGAGATGGATGTGTGGCCAGGAGAGGAAGGATCAAGTTCGAAATGATGATATACGAGATAGAGTTGGAGTAGCACCAAGTGAAGAGAAGCTTGTCCAACATCGTCTGAGATGGTTTGGGCATATTCAGCGCAGGCCTCCAGAAGTTCCAGTGCATAGCGGATGACTAAAGCGTGCATGTCAAGAGAGGTCAGGGTGGACCGAATTTGACATGGAAGGAGTCTGTAAAGAGAGATATGGAGGATTGTAGTATCGCCAAAGAACTAGCCTTGTATAGGTGTGCGTGGAAGCCTGCTATCCATGTGTCGGAACCATGAGTTGGTCGCGAGATCTTATGGGTTTCACCTCTAGCCTACCCCAACTTGTTTGGGACTAAAGACTTTGTTGTTGTTGTTGTTGATAAAATTTTAGTTCCAACATTTTTTGCGGGATTTTTCTCTAACATAACACATGAAATGATTGAGTAGAATAAAAGGAAATATAACAATGTGAATTTCTGTGACATATATAATGAGCAATAATTTTCGCACAATAGGTGTTTTTTAATCCTCTCTTTACACCTCATATCGGCTAGTTATATAATGATGGTACGACTTGCACAATTTGTGCCAGTGAGAGATGATTTACTTAAATTGTGCACTTTTCTTGCCATCAAACAAGAGCTTCATCTATAACCACTTGCAAACTAAATTGCACAAAGCAACATTGCTAGTAGTGCACCATGGGGCCATTGCAAACCAGAACATGTGATTCAAAACTTATGCTTTTCACTTTTGGGGAGTATAATAAAAAAGGATATTTATTCACACAAGTTCAGACTTCCTATCACGTGTACATATGAGATAAACATTCCAATCTGACCAAGTGAGAGATAAACAAATGATAAAATTGATAATGCGTGGGACACCGGGGTACATAAGTAGTGATGGGAGACGTACGAACTTGTTTGTGACACTTTCTGGTGTACATTCACGGTTTGGCAACCATTCATTGGCCAGGTACACAACACCGGCCCAAACAACCACGAATGGTCTAGATAGCTCTATGGAGCAGTGGCCCACATATATTAGTCAGTTGAAAGTGCGTGATATCGACCAGAGGGGATGAAAGGGAGTTTTTTTATCAAAATTTTCAAAGTAATGAGTTCTTTGAAGGATAACAACATGAGGAATCTAAAGAGAAGTGGAACTACAATATGCATGCAAATCAGAGTAGCAGCTAAGTCATCATGACGAAATAGAACATGCATAGGAAGTAATCGATCATACAATGCATGCAAATACGAAGATATTTAAGCTAAGCATAGCTAGACCGAAGACAAAAAAACATGTCATGAATTGATGAAATTGAGAAATTCTTCAGACAAAGTCGTCAAGAGGAGGGAGAAAAGTTCGCCAACACAGATGTGGAAATTAAAGAGCTGAAGAAATAGACTGGATTGCTCGATGAAGACAATGGATTTGTTTGACCAGTTCCAGTTGTTGTGACAACTGTACGTCTGGTTAGGAAGGGTTGAGATTTAACTCAGGAAACACTTCGCACTACAAAAAAAATACACTTTCGTGATGATACGTGTTTGTCACAGTAGGTCGCGTTTTTTGTCATGCATGTACATCCATGACAAATTTATGACAGAATCAAGATAGTCATACCTGTGCTGTCGTAGAAGTGTTCCATGGCATTACCAAAATTATCATCACGGAAGTGTCCACTTCCATGACGATAAATCGCGCGTCACAGAAGTGCTTTCGTCAAGGGTGACCGACACGTGGCATCCACCGTAACGGAACGCTGTTAAGCTATCGGGTCGGTTTTTGGATCCGATAACCCGTTAACAACCCCGACCAATGGGGATTTTCCACGTGTAAAATCATCATTGGCTGGAGGAAACACGTGTCGGCTCATCGTTGGGACAGATGTGATCCACTCATTGGACAGAAGGCGCCTATGATACGTCGACACGTGGCACGGCCCAACAGAGGCCCATTCCTGTGAAAAGGCCGGCCCGTTTGACTTGGTCAAAAGGTGGCGGGCCGGCCCATGTAAAGCCTGTTAACGGCCTGTTCGCATATAGCCCATTTACAGCCCGCTAACCCAAGGCCCGTTACGCCCTATCTGAATTAGGCCCAGTAGCGTCATCTGGGCCACCCAATATTATTCCAGCCCGTTTTCACTTCTGACCCATGTATGGCCCATGACGTCTTTCGGCCCATATGAGGCCCTATGTAACTCTTGGCCTATTAACGGCCCGTGGTGAAACTGGCCCGTAATGAACAGTGTATCACTTTACACCCATTAATGGCCCGTGGTGAAACTGGCCCGTAATGAATAGTGTATCACTTTATACCCATTAACGGCCCGTTATTCCGTTGGGCTGTTTCCAGCCTATGTTATCTTTCGGCCTTCTCAGAGCCCATTTATTCTTGGGCTCATTTCCAGCATTCGTTTACTTATGGCCCGTTACTGTCATTTTCTGCTTGTGGGCCAAATTCAGCCCGTGGTTATAGTCGGCCCGTTTGTGGTCCGTTAATATGTTGGGCCGTTTTCATAGCGTCATCAAATACGACCTATTAACGATGGCCCATTATTGGCCCATGTTTGGCCAATCGATCATACTGCCCGTATAAGGCCCATTGATGATACGGCCTGTAGAAGGCCCATTGTTTCTACGGCCCGTAGAAGGCCCACTGTTTCTACGGCCCGTAGGAGGCCCAGTGTCATTATAGTAAATATTAGCCCATGGTTATTGTGGCCTAGTTTTAAAAAATAGGTTATTGCAGCCACTAGCAAACCGCGGAAAAAGAACTGCAATGACTACAAGCAAACAAATAAACAAGACAACAAGGAAATAAATAAGCAAGCAACTTACGCTAGGCTATCACGGCTATCACACATATTACATCCACTGGGCATCAAAGTTCACCACCAGTGCAAACAAACGCGCCGACAAAAGAATATACAAAACTGAGAGCACTTCAGAAGGCACTAGGCCTGGCCAGGTCGGGCCCCCCAAATAGCTGAAGAAGCTGAGTAGACCTCAGTTGTGTCAACGATAGATGCATCAACACTAGATCTAGGGCATGATGGTGCACACGGCAGTCCTCTGACATCTTCATTGCATCTTTGACTTCAAGTCGGAGCTGAGCTGAAGCAAGCCTTTACGCTTTAAGTTGAGACTGAAGAAGTCGAACTGATTGACGCAGCGACTGCACAAAGGTTGTCTCACACCTGCTGGTGAGTAGCTTCAACTCACTGTCTTCATCAAGACAGGACCTTGGGGTCATCTCGCTGTCCTCAAGATGGTTTGGCTCACTATCTTCCCTAAAGTTCTGCCTGGCATAAGAGATACGAGTCTGAAAGAGAAACAAGGAGACACGTAACAGGTTTCACAATTATATAAGCAAATAAATGGATCCGTACTGCATAAGGAACATGTTTTTACAACTACAATTTGAAACTAGTAGTTGTTGCAAACATCCAATCAGATGTAAACAACAAAGCAAACAGCAGTGGAGGAAATGTTGCCTATCCAAATCTATACTAGAACAAAGTTTGAAGGCTTGAGAAGGATGAACTTACATTACATGTTAACATGGGCTGGACAAAGCCCTTCTCCATGTTGATGGAAGGATAATTCAATAAATTCCCCAAAGAAAATTCTTTATAAGCGTTGCCATTATTCTAAATTTTGCAAAGAGTAAATATAGATCAAATAATATTGGAAGAAACAGAGGATAATGAAGCTCAGGTGCAGACTGATGATACATAATCAAATAGCAATTAATTAAGTACAACGTTACAAGGCAAAAGGAAGAGAGGTACTGACAAGAGCAATGCAGAGCCCATTATTGTTTTGAGATCGTATGATCCTTTGAGCAAGGAGATTCATCTGAAATTAGTTTTCATACAAGAGAGAAGGCAAGGCACAAGCAGAAATTTAGCAGTTCAAATTTTGAATTGATATCATAGACAGTACCTGACGCTGGGCTCCTAGCAGTTCTAATAGGGGTTTGGCCACTGGAGTAGGGGTAAAGTGTGGTACAGTTGGGCCTGTGTTTTCTGTGGCTGCTGATCAATCTGATTTAACAGGTATCACTATCTTTTCCAAATACCTAGTTTGTACTCCTTGAGGATCTGCACTCACCCTCTTCCTTTTGGACATCTATTACGAAAGAACAACATTTGACTGGAAAAACATAGTGTGACGACACATGGAATAGGTACAGAGAATGGATAGGTATGTCTTATACTCATATATGATGCTTAAACTAAGCAGATGGTGTAACAAAGTAGAAGTAATGCAAGAGTTCAGATGCAAAATATGTGCGACCAATACAACTTTGCAAAGTTAGAGCAAGCACCTTGATGGGAATAAGATAGGCCATCCTCCACCATGCCAAGTTTGTTAGCCAGTGGATCGTTCCGCAATATTCCTCTCGTGCGCCCATTCTCATATTCATTTTGATAATGTTCAATATCTGACATGCATGAAAACATAAAAACAAGTGAGATTTTATTTGTAATGCAGAAGTGATTCTAATCCAATACTGCGTCCCTGTAAACCCCTTTGTGCTATCTCTGCAATTGTTTTAAAAGATGCCATGCATGCTGTAATTTGTTGTGTGCATTAATATAATGTGGCCTACTACTCAAAATATGAGAGCTCCAGAAGTGATGACACTTCCCAGATGATAGCTTCAACATATAGTAAAGAAGAATAAGTCGACCTGACGTGACAGATTCAAAATATACTAAGGGAGAACAACTCGACCTGACCAGTCGACCGCAAGAGAAGAGTATAATCAAAGAAGAGCAGAAGAGCAAGCAGATTGAAGATATTACAAGTCTTTCAATACAATGTCGATTGGCCACCCATGATGCGCATAGAGAAATACTATTCTTTCCGGTCTCTCCAGATGTGGCTCACATGCATTTCGAAACTAAAGTAGGAACATTTAGCTAACCAATTAAACATCTCTCAGTTTTACTAATATCAGCAATAATATCAGATATGAATTTGTACAACTAAGCTTGTTTAGCTCGATGGGTGGAGCAGTGCTATTACGACACGAACCACGTAGGCTGATTGTGGTCATCATAAAATGGGGAAAACATAAGCATGATGAGTACAGTGTTGACCGTGGCAGTGGGATGGCAGATCTAAAGCTGCAAACCGCGCAAAGGGTAGTTAGCAACCGATGTTTGCTTTGAAATAACAACTAAGATTTGGTATGGACAAGAAAGTACGGTCAACAAGTGACAAAGAAATGCAATTATGTTGTCTCTCTATATGTCGCGACATGCATTTGGAAACTCAAGTGGGACCTTTAGCTAACCAATTAAATGTGTCGGTTAACTAATATCAGTATCATATCACAATCATATTTGAACAACTAAGCTTTCGAATTCTGAGTGTTGTGTTGTTTAGCTTGAAGGGTGGAGTAATGCTAGTACGACAGAAAGCACCTACGCAGATCATAGTATAGTAGATAAAAGGGGAAAACCCTAAGCATCAAGAGAAAAATCAGGAAAGTGGAACTAGCTGGACCAGTGGGTGGCGCACATGCTTTTCAAAACGAATATAGGAACATTAGGTGACCAATTAAACGTTCTCTGTTTTAGTGATATGAGCATCATATCAGATTCGTATTTCAACACGTAAGTTTTGGGTTGAGGTCTTGAGGAGCAGTGCTAGCACGACACGAAGCACCTACGATGATGCTAGTGAATATAAAGGGGGGAAAACCATAAGCTTTACGAGTATAGTGCCCATGCCATGGCGGATCTGAAGGTAAACCAGACAAAGCTACTTCACAACCAATGTTTGCTTTCAACTAGCCACTACGATTTGATACGGACAAGAAAAGTACAGTAAACAAATTACGATCTATTTTCCGGGTGAGATCAATAACTTAAGCACATATGGAAGAGTACCACCTCTCTTGCGATGCCGTGTAGGCCTGTGCTGATACGTTGAGGGTGCTGCGGGTGCGATGGTTGTCAGCGGCGGGGAAGAAGACTTTAGACGGCAGACGGCTGGGTCGGGGAATATATCCTGTTGCCGTGGACGAGGCGGTCGTAGGAGCGGCAACGACAAGGTGGACGACGGCGCCGATGAAGCGAGAGGAGGCGATGAAAGGATCCTGGTCCAGCTCCGTGGATGAGAGACGTCCATCTCTTGCAGTGGACGATGGGGTAGGGGTAGCGGCTCCGGCAAGGTGGAGGATGGGTGGCGGACGGAGGAGGCTGGCCGCAGTGCGGAGGTTGTCGTGCTGCTGATGGTGTATGAATGGGGAAATGGAGGGGAGGGGGATCTCAAACTTTGGGACGCGCTTCTCTGAAATGGGGGAAAGTTACGAACTTATCCCCCATTTAAAATTTCGGACATTGCGTCGGTTGGGGATAGGAAGGTAATCTCGCATCTCCCAAATATTTACCGGTAACTATTTTGGGCGAGGAGAGGGTGTTTTGCCGCCCACGGTTGGCGCCCACGGTGTATGAACGGGGCTGACAGGTAGGGCGGTTATGTCATGTCTGATGGAAGTTACACATCTGCCCCTATTTAAAATATTAGCCTACATCGATTTTGGACGAGGAGAGTTTGTTTTGGCGCCCACCATGTATGAATGGGGAAATGGAGGAAGAGACACATGTCTTTCGGACAAGCTTGAATCAAATGTGTTTTGCCGCCCACGTTTGGCGCCCACCGTGTCTGAATGGGCTCAGAGGCTGTCGTGTCACGTTTGACTGAAGTTACTAGTCTACCCCTATCGACAACAGTGTAAATCCTGTTGATAAGGATGTCAAGTGTCAGGGGTAGACAACAATTTCCATCTCGCAAATACTTACTTCGGGCAGCCCACAAATTATAGTGGGTGTTTAGCCACTTCGTTCAAAACTTGGGAGAATTAGCATTCATGTTTGCCCTGGGACCTGGCAAACTAAATTCAAATCCAATTTGTATTCGATTACGAATATCCACAGATAATTATACGTTTTGTTATTTATTTCTTCAAAACCACAACAAAGATTTATTCCACCTTTATATATGATTATGATTTAGAAATGTCGTGATCTTCGAATTCAGTAGGTTGGATACACCCTGAGTCAAACAGTTATTTCATCCAATACAATATGCTCACACGAAAAACAGTTCACCTTATGTCAATCATACAAGTACTGAGGATTACCTCGCCTAAAAAATTCGGATCATTACAACACATGGACAACATAGGGGGTCTTGCAACATAATCCATTCAGAGACATGACACAACATGCAAGTACAATAATCTAATGACAATTTCAACTGGTATCTAAAGAAGAACCGGGATTACCTTGGGCTTCAGATACAGAAACAGCAGGACCTCCTCCGTCTTCAAATGCAACATTCTTACTTCCTCCAATTCTTGGGTTGCTTGCATAATGCGTGCCGTTAATTTTGTAATTTCCAGCCTCAAGATAAAGATTACCTCATTCATGGCAGCCACACCATCTCTTTCTGCCTCTAGTAGAGCCTCAAGCACTATAATATCTGTGCTCAGACTACTCTCCGGCGGTGTTGCCTCTGAACTGCTACCATCTGGTAACATAGATGGCGCACTGCTTCCACAAATAGATTCTGGGGTTGTACATTGTGTCCTAGTGTGAACGGCATCCTAAAAGGTTTCCGCTGGACATAAGTAAGAGATAGTTATCGTATGATCCAGGCAGTAAGCTTACATGGTAAATGACGGACGAATTATTGTCGAGCATGGCAAACTATATTTAAATGGTTCGAAGCAGCATCAGCTGAAAAGAAATTAAAATGGTAAGATGAAACTAGGGATGTAAGTGGCAAATAAACGAAATCCGCCAGTCCCATCTAGTTAGTTTTTGCTACCTCCCTAGTTCATTTTCCTCAAAAAACAAAAACCCTTTTGAACTATCATACCACTAGTGGACTTCAACCGGGATTAAACGGGACCCAGTTGACATCCCTAGTTGAAAGGGAGTGTACAACCGCTATATTTAAGTTGCCAAGGCATCTAAGCAGTTGAAATAATCTGAGAAAGCACTTAACAGTGTGGCCTCATATAAACTACGAAGACAGTCTTGTGATGAAGTTGAGAGGAAAAGTTAAGGACTCAAATGAAATAGGCATGCATTTATTTACGATAGTACAGCAGGCACTGCTGACATATTGGCCAACTCAGGTATAGCGTAACAACAAATAAGCATTCGAATCAAGCAATACAACAAAGCAGACAACTGAACTATTTGTAATTCGGTAGGATTACACGTTGAGGGCACAAGCCAAGAAAGCAGCCCACTCGCATTACATTTCACATGTACTAGAACACACTGGCTTACCATATGTTGTTGTGAAGCCTAGCTGCTGTTGCAATGTTCTTTGAAGATATCAGCAGCATCCTGTGGTTGCAAATCTAGTTGTTGTAGTTTATTCTGCACCATCTATTTAGGTAAAATTAATTTTAATCGCATGCACTGGTCCGAATTGATCATCAATGGTTCATCTAAACTAATGAAAAAAGGGTGTGTGCATACACGATAATATATCTGCTTCCCTCTATTTTTATGCTTGTTCGAGGTGCCAGCCCCAAAAGAACAAATATTTTGTTTGATGGGGTTGGCAGCTCCATAATTAATAGAAGCATCAAATTATTCATGCAAGTTGGGAAGATCAAGAACACACAAACAAGTAATGAATAGAGGCTCGGAGCAGTGATGTAATAGCTAGCATCCGAAAATGTAGGGTAAAACGAACAAAAAGCAGCGGAACCACATGCTAGTTTGCTGATGTGTAATTAAGCATAGAGAACATTAAGCAGTCTGATGGAACCAACAGGTGGCATCAGAACAAAACTAAAGCATATTAACTATATGTGCACTGGTATGTAATTTAGCACATGTAACATGTTCACTGCCAGAAGTATGGCCCTACAGGTGCAAGCAGAATAACGCGTCTCATGAAAAACTGAATGATGCCCTGAAGAAATTCAAAGGTGCGGTGCTTATGATAGGAAAGTGAACGTAGGCGCCGGCCATTGGACAATAGTACCTGATTCTCGGCGGCGTATGGGTATCGTTGTCATACTTGATAGCTAAGGATCGTCGATGGTGCTCGTGTTGCGGTTGAGTTTGGGCCGGCTGTCGCCGTCGCTGAAGCGGCTCCGATGCTATGGTTGCGGAGCCTGTCGACATACAAGAAAACTCATCTGTGGTAAGTGAACAGTTGCGTGATAAAGAGAAAAACCGAAGGAGTGCAAATCGAAATAACCTGATGAGGCTGCGGCGTCGGTAAAGCAGGGCCGGTGGAGTTGAATATGGCATCCGTGGAGCGGGTCCGGTGCAGTGGACGAAGGCTTCGGCGGGCGCGTTGTACAGTGCTTTCGGTGAGGCGGATCTGTTGTGGCGGACGAGGGCTTGTATGAAGGGCTAGCGAAGGGGCGGACGAGGGAGTCAGTGAAGGGCCTACGCTATGGTGGACGAGGGCGCCGATTAAGCAGATCCGGTGCGGTGGACCATGATGGCGGTCAAGGAGATCTGAAGCGGTGGACAAGCCAGTCGCTGAAGCGGCTCCGGTGAAGTGGTGAGTTGGCAGTTGGGGGTTCCAAGGTGCGGAAGGTAGATCCGGTGGGGTGTGAGGTCCACCGCTACGGCCGAGGACTAGATTCGGCGGCTTGCCGTGGTTGGGGGGTCGGGGAGGGAAGGGGAGGGGCTCTGGGGAAGAATGTTGGGGGCAAAGAGGGGAAAACAATGGAGTTACCAAAGCAGCCCTTTTCCGTTCATGTGGCAGGGGTAAAACAGGAATATTGCATGGCTAAACTTTCGGGCGCGTGATATTTCGATGTGAGCAGGAAGTTTGAAAGCTTTTGGCGCCTAAAATTATAAGTATTCTGCTCTCGTACGGCCGGCTATGATATCATGGCCGACAATTTGTTTGTTTTGCACGCAAAAAAATGTGCAAGTTTTGAAAATCAATGTCTCCAACTCGAAACTTAGATTGTCCATTCAATTCAAATATGGATCATTGAGCTACTACAAGCAAATACCATCATACGGTCCAATTCAAATGAAATTCCAAATGTGTTTATCCTAAATATGATGAAAAAAGCAAAAATTTGTATGTGTACGAATAAAGTGGATGATTATAAAGTTTGAACATGCCCGTATGTGTATATCTCTAGGTTTGATATATGAATTTGAAATCACGAAATCCCGGCTTAAAAAATGTACCTCCATTTAAATGAATTACAAAAGCTAATGATGGACTCGAATTCCAAAATTCCAATCTTAGGTTTGTAATTCTGGTACATCAAGGTATATCACGCATGTTCAAAAGTATCGTTATCTCATAGTACAAACTGTGAAAAAAATTGATCAACCATGAGTGCACAATATCTCAATTACGCTAAAGTCCCTCAAATATAGACACCTCACTCTTTATCTGAAGTCAACCCCCCCCACCACACACACACACATAGAGAAGTCGTTTTCTCCCCCAAACACCAACACACGAGCACATTAACACCCTTCTCTCTTGTAAAGTCCGGACCCCAACATAGGTCTCTATCACTTTGTCTCTCGGGCATGCACACATCTCTTCCCTCACTCTCTAGGTCTCCCGCTATTTCTCTTACCAAAGCACACGCACTATGTAGAGTGTATATTTTCCATACACACAAAACGTCGCCCCCAAACGTCTATCTCCCTAGTTATGTGGTTCTCGCACACTCATCTCACACACCACCCCCACTACAAACAAGCACACTTTGTCTCCTTGTGCACCACTCTCCTCTTTCTATCTCTCCCACATGCAGACCCGCCCCAGCTCCTTCCCTGTATACATATATGTCGTGACTCTTTGCATAGCTCCATAATGTATAATCGTTATCGATTTCGCACGTTGTTCTCTACACCATCTATTCTAGATCTCTCATGAAGTCCCTATCACACACACGATGACTCGCTTCCCTTGCGTCTCCGTTAATAGGCCAATTTCGGACAACATCAACATTGTCTCCCTATCTATACGCCATTTACGGACACAAACGACCCCTCTCGCCCCCTCTCTTACTCTCTCTCTCTCTCCATCGCTAGCTCTCTCATTTTCTCGCTCTCACACCCCTCTCCCACACACACACTCGATGTCTCTTCCAAATAGTCTGCTCCCCCCACCCGCACCCGTGCTATCTCGCTACTACACATGTCACACCATTCCCCCTTCCCTTATACTAGGTTTACATCATCAGTGGTCTCTCTACTCCACATACACTCTCTCCCTCTCACACACAAACGCGTGCATAAACACACACAGACATGCACAAACACCCATTTATCTGGATCCTCATCTCTCCTCATGTCCGCATGTGTATCTCACACACTCACTCTCTAATTATGTATATGTGTCTCCACAATACACAACACAAAGCCCCATGTACATGTCTCTCTCTATCCTGCACACACATAGACACAAAGAATCTATTATCATTGCCTTAGTCTCTAACATATCACACACGCTCTCTCTCTCTCTCTCTCTCTCTCTCTCTCTCTCTCTCTCTCTCTCTCTCTCTCGCAAGCACGCTCAACAAGGGTTTCCTCGTGAATAACTTACCGTCTATTCATCAACAGTCGTGGCAGTACGGCGAACACAAGACATGAAAAAGAATAAATCTACACGTGCTTAGACCACCTACTATGACTACTAGGACTAGAGCAAGCCAAAAAGCGCGTCGCCGTCACCCCCTCCTTGTCGGTGACGGGAAAATCTTTGTTTTACACAGTCGAGAAGTCATTGTGCTAAGGCCCCACATGCCGAGGCGTTGAATAGAATGTAGATGCTAGTTTACGGAAGCAAGTATCGATAATACGTTTGTATCTCCATACTTACATTTCTTCTCTTATAAAAAACCGAGTTGGTGATGATGGTACGTGTGCCATCTTGCAATATAGACCGTCCGATCTATATCTGACGGATGGAAATTAAACTAAAAGATACCCGCACCCCTCTCCACATTTGCAGGCAAGGCCTTCCCTCGTTCATCCTTATCTCCAACAAACCTCATTGTTGAGCAATTAAGAAAGGAAGCCTCTGGAACAAACTAGCCTGGTGGCCGCTGTCGGCGTCGTCAATCCCGATGCCTCCGCTCAGTCTGACCACCAACCACCACCACACCCACTCCTCTTCACCTTATCTCATATTTCTCGTGATATCATTAGTTTTTACACATGGGATTACTCCCCCGCAAGGGTCAATCACAACAAGTGTTTTATAAAAAATGCATATTGATGTTCCGTGCAATGCACAGATCTTGCTAGTACTCCTACACAAGACTAAGTTGGTGATGCTGGTGTGTCTGCCATTCGTCGTTTCTGACTATTAGATCTACATCTAAAGATTGTGAGGTAAGTTGTTGCCTTTTCTCACCAACATCCCACTTGTCTGCCAATTTGCAGAAAAACCCATAATTAGTATCTTAAAACCAACCACATCCCTCCCCGACCTCACCAAAACAGCCCAAGGAATATATTCTAATTGAAACATAATATATCTCTAGTGACATATGTATATCAAAATTAGAGTGTTTTGTAGCAAGTTTGTGAATAAGTATTATTCTAATTATGATTCCTTGCAACGGACATGAACATTGCTAGTATTTCCAACCATGCATTTTTTCCTAGTATTCCATAGTTTCGAGTTTTCCATCAAGATATTAGTCACTCATGGTTGATATTTACTTTCAATCATGTACACATATGCACTATGTCACTAGCCTTGCTTATTGGCTTCCAAAGCTTAACTTTCACTCCTACTTACAATGTGTAGAATATTTAACAAAAAAGTAGCACTTTCAACCAGCCCTAGGAAGAATCTATTGTACAAAAAAAAAGCAAAAACATACCCAACATTTCTTAATCCACGCCAAAAACTACTACCTAGTACTCCTACCGATTAGGTTCGTTTAAACCCATTTATGACAGGGTTGGCCCACACGTCCGTGCTGACGAGGCAGCTTAAACCAACACATTTTGTTTGACCGTTGACACGAGGGACCCACATATGACCTTCTATCCTGTTATTCCCCCCTCAAATCATTATTTTTCCTGAACATTACTTCAAACAATACTGACGCGTGTTCGTTGGTGGCGCCAGTGATAAGCGAGTTGGCCGCCGCTCCGCCGGACGGGCCGGACGCCGCGCTGGCCTTCGCACGGGTTGGCAGGCTGGCCCGAGCGTGACTCACGAGCGAGCAAGCCACCGCGCTGGCCTTCACTCGAGCCACATGGCTGGCCTTAGCCCGGCGCGCACGAGCAAGCCGCCACGCTGCCGTGCCAATCTAGCTAGCAAACCTTGCAGACAAGCAGCTGGACGGAGCTATCTTGGCGAGCCAGCGGCCGCGAGCGCCGGACGAAGCTGGCATCCGGGCAGCCGCAACATGGGCTCCACACCGCCGATGGTTTTGACCTCGCCTTCTACCGATGGCGGTAGCTGCGTCCCATGGCCGAGGATGACTAGGTGGACGGGCCGGAGGTAGGAGGTCACTCGAGGATTTTTGTTGGTAAGAGCATATACAATGGTTGATAAGGTAGTCTTATCTTAAGTCTGCCACGTATGCAAGTGGTAGTAGTTTCTTGGCATTTTAGTGGTTTCTTACATTATTAGAGCAAGTACAATAGAGCTGAGTCAGCGGGCTATAAGAAATAAACTAGTATATTTCTACTTAGTTGGAGGAAAGAGAAAAGGAGAGAGAAGGTAAGCGGGCTCTTCGTGAAGAGCCAGCTCTAGCACATGCTCCTAGGCACTTTGTGAGAATGAGAAGTGGGCCACATAATAAAAAAGTAGTACACTCTTTTGATCTATTATTGTACATGTTGGCTATAGGATGGGCTGTAGATGACATGGCAATGGCTTATAGCCAGCAGCTGGCTATACTATTAACCATGCTCTTAGGGGTTTCTTGTAAGGAACAATGTATGTACTACTAGCGACAAAAGGCGATTCTAGGTTGCGTTGTACTCCAATGAGTACTACTAGTGGTCGCGGGAGTGTATACATCGTTTTGTGGGTTCGATCCCGGCCGAACGCACGGCAGCCTTTTTTTAAATAGTACTACTACACTTTGCTGCGAGCCAATATTTTACACGGGTAATTTGAGTTTTGAAGTCAAACGGACGTGCGGCCCCATAATCTGGGTGCACTGGAGAGCCTAGCCACGTGAACGGGTTTTCCTTCCCAGCATCCCGTGGCTCGCGTGCTCGCCCTAGCCGCACCTCGCTCGCAGCTTCCTCATCAGCTAGTAGCATATTTAAATTAGCGCCTCCCAATTAAGCCCGAGGAGCCGGAAAAGCCTGGCGGGGCATTGGGAACTGTGCAATATGGCTCTATACATAAAGTGCTCTACTACTACTCTGTAGCTTGTGGCGTTGCACGCATGGACTTCACTCCATTATCGGCTCTACTATAAAAGAAATTCCTCTTGACGTGTTTTTTTTGAAACGGAGGCAAAAGCTTTGCTTCATCTCATTCATAAAGAAGGAACTACTAACAAAGTTCGACGAGATCCATTACACCTCCACAGATGGAAGCGAAAAGCCTAGTCTCGCTGAGTATCAAATAACTCAAATGTCCTGCCCCCGCAGTAACCGTCGCTGATAAATAGGCTGCTAGTGTGTGCGTGAGAGGAGCGGCTGAGTAGGCCAGCTACGTGAGAGGAGCGGCTGAATAGAGCACCGAGAGTACCCACTAGGCCACTACGCAGGTGTACTTCCCTTGCATTGATAGTACAACGATGGTTCTAGAGAACAGTAGTACCCTCCACTTCCAACTGTAGCTCCTTGGCCCTGAGATTCAAGAGTTCAAAACTGGTGCACTATACTATACTAGACTAGAAGTACAGTACATCGCACTACTAGTTGAGAAAAGTAGTACTAGTACTACTACAGTATGAGTACGTACTCCTCCGTCACATAATGTAAGACATTTTTTGACACTAGTTGGCGTGTACAAAAAATGGCAAAAACATACCCAAAATTTCTTAATCCACGCCAAAGATTACTACCTAGTGCCAAAAATTTCTTACTAGTGCTATTATTTACAGTGTAATGCAATCCCATAACGTTCCATAATGCTAGTACTAGTAGTAAATAATAGCCTCACCCCTTCGCTGAGGAACGATCTACAGTTGGAAGGGACGAGGCCCTGCGGTTACTAGGCTCTTATCTCCTCCTCGCCAGTTCCCCTCCCCCCGAAGAGAAGGCAGTTCGTCGCTGCTCCCATGGATTCGCCAGGCGGTTCTCCTCCTCGGCGGGGCTAGGAGACCTTGGACGACGATCCTTTGGGAGAAATTGCACGCCGCTCCGACGTCCTCACCGCCGCAAGACTCGGTGCTTCCTGCACCAACTTTTTCAAGACACTGCTTAAATAGGCTTGGGAAAAGGCCATGCTTGTTGGTCTTCCATGCATCCTCGAGGAGAAGGTTCTTCTATGGGACAGTCCACCGCTCCCTGGCCATGGTTGCACGTTGACTACGCTAGAGTTGCCGACGTTGAGAGGTAGTCGGATTTTGTCCGATGAGCAGGTCAGTAATGGAGTTTGATCATGTAGTACTTAGTTATTCCATTTCCATCCCGTAATTTCTCTGCTGCCCACCGTCTTATATATAGGTTTGGGTCGGTGCCAACGAAGATTGGCTTGCATACCTCCGGCCGGATACCACCATGATTTTGCACAACATCAACAGCAGTGCGGCCGTTCCGGTAGACCCCTTCACCACCATTGGGATCGGCCTTCCGGACTGGCTGGGCAAGAATACGTATGATGATGCCTACATGAGATTGAAGAAGATAGCAATTGCGGACCCGCCGACAAAGCGAAGCGGCTACTACGATTACTATCTCATCGCGGTGTTCGACATAAGGATTGCCATCAATGCAGGAGGCAGTAACGGCAGAGGCTGGCGCATGTTGGCGGCGACAGATTTGTTGGGGAACGTAGCAGAAATTCAAAATTTTCTACGCATCACCAAGATCAATCTATGGAGATACTAGCAACGAGGGGAAGGGGAGTGCATCTACATACCCTTGTAGATCGCTAAGCGGAAGCGTTCAAGTGAACGGGGTTGATGGAGTCGTACTCGCCATGATCCAAATCACTGATGATCCTAGTGCCGAACGGACGGCACCTCCGCGTTCAACACACATGCAGCCCGGTGACATCTCCCACGCCTTGATCCAGCAAGGGGAGAAGGAGAGGTTGGGGAAGACTCCGTCCAGCAGCAGCACGACGGCGTGGTGGTGGTGGAGGAGCGCGGAACTCTAGCAGGGCTTCGCCAAGCACTACGAGAGACGAGGAGGGAGAGAGGTAGGGCTGCGCCTTGGGAGAGTTCATCTCATGTCTTGGGCAGCCCCAAAACCTCCACTATATATAGGGGCAAGGGGGAGGGGGAGGCGCCCTAGGGTTTCCCCTAGGGGGGGCGGCGGCCAGGGCAGATTGGATCTCCCCCTTGGGTGACTTGGCCCCCAAGCCAGGAGGTGGGA
The DNA here is from genome assembly GCA_032464435.1 of Aegilops umbellulata. Taxonomy (NCBI): domain Eukaryota; kingdom Viridiplantae; phylum Streptophyta; class Magnoliopsida; order Poales; family Poaceae; genus Aegilops; species Aegilops umbellulata. The sequence goes on along the minus strand of CP136054.1, from coordinate 361,823,555 downwards.
ACCCTAGATGGGGCGCCCCAAACCCCCTGGTCACGTGGGAATATGTGAGGGGGGCGCACAGCCCCTTAGTGGGCTGGTTTGCCCCCTTCCCTTGGCCCATGAAGCCCCCCAACACTTGCCGGGGCTCCCGAAACACCTTTCGGTCATGCTGGTCATCACCCGGTACCTCCTGAACACTCCCGGACTCCAAAACCCTTCGTCCAATATATCAATCTTTACCTCCGGACCATTCCGGAACTCCTCGTAACATCCGGGATCTCATCCGGGACTCCGAACAACATTCGGTAACCGCGTACATACTTTCCCTATAACCCTAGCGTCATCGTACCTTAAGTGTGTAGACCGTACGGGTTCGGGAATCATGCAGACATGACCGAGACACCTCTCCGGCCAATAACCAACAGCGGGATCTGGATACCCATGTTGGCTCCCACATGCTCCATGATGATCTCATCGGATGAACCACGATGTCAAGGATTCAGTCAATCCCGTATACAATTCCCTTTTTCTAGCGGTATTGTACTTGCCCGAGATTCGATCGTCGATATCCCGATACCTTGTTCAATCTCGTTACCGGCAAGTCTCTTTACTCGTTCCGTAACACATCATTCCGTAATCAACTCCTTGATCACATTGTGCACATTATGATGATGTCCTACCGAGTGGGCCCAGAGATACCTCTCCGTCACACGGAGTGACAAATCCCAGTCTCGATTCGTGCCAACCCAACAGACACTTCCGGAGATGCCCGTAGTGTACCTTTATAGCCACCCAGTTACGTTGTGACGTTTGGCACACCCAAAGCATTCCTACGGTATCCGGGAGTTGCACCACCTCATGGTCTAAGGAAATGATACTTGACATTAGAAAAGCTTTAGCATACGAACTACATGATCTTTGTGCTAGGCTTAGGATTGGGTCTTGTCCATCACATCATTCTTCTAATGATGTGATCCCGTTATCAATGACATCCAATGTCCATGGTCAGGAAACCGTAACCATCTATTGATCAACGAGCTAGTTAACTAGAGGCTTACTAGGGACATGGTGTTGTCTATGTATCCACACATGTATCTAAGTTTCCTATCAATACAATTCTAGCATGGATAATAAACGATTTATCATGAACAAGGAAATATAATAATAACCTATTTATTATTGCCTCTAGGGCATATTTCCAACAGTCTCCCACTTGCACTAGAGTCAATAATCTAGTTCACATCGCCATGTGATTAACATTCACAGGTCACATCGCCATGTGACCAACATCCAAAGAGTTTACTAGATTTCATAATCTAGTTCACATCACTATGTGATTAACACTCAATGAGTTCGGGGTTTGATCATGTTGCTTGTGAGAGAGGTTTTAGTCAACGGGTCTGCAACATTCAGATCTGTATGTACTTCGCAAATCTCAATGCTATATTTGGAGCCATTTCAAATAACTGTTCTACTTGGAGCTATTCTAAATTGTTGCTCCGTTATACGTATCCGGCATCTGTACTCAAAGCTATCCGGATAGGTGTTAAGCTTGCATCGACGTAACTCTTTACGTCGAACTCTTTATCACCTCCATAACCGAGAAACATATCCTTATTCCTCTAAGGATAATTTTGACCGCTATCTGGTGATCTGCTCCTAGATCACCTTTGTACCCTCTTGCAAGACATGTGGCAAGGCACACATCAGGTGCGGTACTCAGCATGGCATACCGTATAGAGCCTATGACAAAAGCATAGGGGACGACCTTCGTCCTTCCTCTTTCTCCTGCCGTGGTCGAGCTTTAACTTTTAACTTCATACCTTAGGACTCAGGCAAGAACTCCTTCTTTGACTGATCCATCTTGAACACCTTCAAGATCATGTCAAGGTATGTGCTCATTTGAAAGTACCATTAAGCAGTTTTGATCTATCCTTCTAGATCTTGATGCTCAATGTTCAAGTAGCTTAATCCAGGTTTTCCATTGAAAAACACCTTTCAAATAACCCTATATGCTTTCCAGAAATTCTACATCATTTCTGATCAACAATATGTCATCCACATATACTTATCAGAAATTCTATAGTGCTCCCACTCACTTCTTTGGAAATACAAGTTTCTCATAAACTCTGTATAAACCCCAAAATCTTTGATCATCTCATCAAAGTGTACATTCCAACTCCGAGATGCTTACTCCAGTCCTTAGAAGGATTGCTGGAGCTTTGCATACTTGTTAGCATCTTTCAGGATCGACAAAATCTTCTGGTTGTATCGCATACAACCTTTCCTCAAGAACAAGGAAACAATATTTTGACATCCTATCTGCAAGATCTCATAAATAATGCAGTACCTGCTAATTCCAACAGACTCTTAGCATCGCTATGAGTGAGAAAGTCTCATCGTAGTCAACTCCTTGAACTTGTCGAGAAACATCTTAACGAGAAGTCGAGCTTTCTTAATGGTGACATTTACCATCATTGTCTGTCTTCCTTTTAAAATCCATCTGTACTCAACAGCCTCACGACCATCGAGCCGTTCTGTCAAAGTCTACACTTTGTTTTCATACATGGATCCTCTCTCGGATTTTATGGCCTCGAGCCATTCATCAGAATCCGGGCCCACCATCGCTTCTCCATAGCTCGTAGGTTCTTTGTTGTCTAGCAACATGACTTCCAAGACAGGATTACGTACCACTCTGAAGTAGTACGCATCCTTGTCGTACTACGAGGTCTGGGAGTGACTTGATCCGAAGTCTCATGATCACTATCATAAGCTTCCACTTCAATTGGTGTAGGTTCCATAGGAACATCTCATGTGCCCTGCTACACACTAGTTGAAGTGACGGTTCAATAACCTCATCAAGTCTCCACCATCCTCCCACTCAATTCTTTCAAGAGAAACTTTTCCTCGAAAAAGGACCCGATTTCAGAAACAATCCCTATTGCTTTTGGATCTGAGACAGGAGGTATACCCAACTGTTTTGGGTGTCCTATGAAGATGCATTTATCCGCTTTGTGTTCGAGCTTATCAGTCTGAAACTTTTTCACATAAGCGTCGCAGCCCCAAACTTATAAGAAATGACAGCTTAGGTTTCTCTAAACCATAGTTCATACGGTGTCATCTTATCCGAATTACGTGGTGCCCTATTTAAAGTGAGTGCGGTTGTCTCTAATGCCTAACCCATGAACGATAGTGATAATTCGATAAGAGACATCATGGTATGCATCATATCCAATAGGGTGCAGTTATGATGTTCGGACACACCATCACACTATGGTGTTCCAGGCGGTACTAGTCGCGAAACAATTTCCACAATTTCTCAATTGTGTACCAAACTCGCAACTCAGATATTCATCTCTATGATCATATCATAGATATTTTATCCTCTTGTCACGACGATATTCAACTTCATTCTGAAATTACTTGAACCATTCAATAATTCAGACTTGTGTTTCATCAAGTAAATATGCTCAGTATCTACTCAAATCATTTGTGTTACTTCCAACAAGTTGCTTTCTTGTTCCATTTTACTGAAACCGAAGCTTTCAGTCATCTCGCCCATGTGGTATGATTTGCATGTCTCAAGTGATTCAAAATCAAGTGAGTCCAAACGGTCCATCTGCATGGAGTTTCTTCATGCGTATATACCAATAGACATGGTTCACATGTCTCAATCCTTTTCAAAAATGAGTGAGTCCAAAGATCCATCAACATGGAGCTTCTTCATGCGTTTTATACCAATATGACTTACATGGCAGTGCCACAAGTAGGTGGTACTATCATTACTATCTTATATCTTTTGGCATGAACATGTGTATCACTATGATCGAGATTCAATAAACCCTTCATTTTAGGTGCAAGACCATTGAAGGTATTATTCAAATAAATAGAGTAACCATTATTCTCCTTAAATGAATAACCGTATTGCGATAGACATAATCCAATCATGTCTATGCTCAACGCAAACACCAAATAACAATTATTTAGGTTTAACACCAATCTCGATGGTAGAGGGAGCGTGCGGTGCTTGATCATATCAACCTTGGAAGCACTTCGAACACATCTCGTCAGCTCACCTTTAGCTAGTCTCCGTTTATTCCGTAGCTTTTATTTCGAGTTACTAACACTTAGCAACCGAACCGGTATCTAATACCCTAATGCTACTAGGAGTACTAGTAAAGTACACATTCACATAATGTATATCCAATATACTTCTATCGACAGCCTTCTCATCTACCAAGTATCTAGCGTAATTCTGCTCCAGTGGCTGTTCCCCTTATTACAGAAGCACTCAGTCTCGGGTTTGGGTTCAACCTTGGGTTTCTCCACTAGAGCAGCAGCTGATTTGCCGTTTCATGAAGTATCCCTTCTTGCCCTTGCCCTTCTTGAAACTAGTGGTTTCACTAACCATCAACAATTGATGCTCCTTCTTGATTTCTACTTTCGCGGTGTCAAACATCGTGAATATTTCAAGGATTATCATATCTATCCCTGATATGTTATAGTTCATTACAAAGCTCTAGCAGCTTGGTGGCAATGACTTTGGAGAAACATCACTATCTTATCTGGAAGATCAACTCCCACTCGATTCAAGTGATTATTGTACTCAGACAATCTGAGCACAAGCTCAACGATTGAGCTTTTCTCCCTTAGTTTGCAGGCCAAGAAAATCGTCGGAGGTCTTATACCTCTTGACGTGGGCACGAGCCTGAAATCCCAATTTCAGCCCTCGAAACATCTCATATGTTCCGCGACATTTCAAAAATGTCTTCGGTGCCTCAATTCTAAACCATTTATCATTACCGAACTATCATGTAGTCATCAAAATGTGTATGTCAGATGTTCGCAACATCTATAGACCACGTTCGAGGTCCAGCTCACCGAGTGATGCATTGAGGACATAAGCCTTCTACTGTCCGCATAATTGCTACTGTTAACTTTCAACAATATTTTCTCTAGGAACATATCTAAAACAGTAGAACTAAAGCGCGCGCTACGACATAATTTGCAAAGATCTTTTGACTATGTTCAGGATAATTAAGTTCATCTTATGAACTCCCACTCAGATAGACATCCCTCTAGTCATCTAAGTGATTACATGATCCGAGTCAACTAGGCCGTGTCCAATCATCACGTGAGACGGACTAGTCATCATCGGTGAACATCTTCATGTTGATTGTATCTACCATACGACTCATGCTCGACCTTTCGGTCTCTTGTGTTCCGAGGCCATGTCTGTACATGCTAGGCTCGTCAAGTCAACCTAAGTGTTTCGCGTGTGTAAATCTGGCTTACACCCGTTGTATGTGAACGTAAGAATCTATCACACCCGATCATCACGTGGTGCTTCGAAACGACGAACTTTCGCAACGGTGCACAGTTAGGGGGAACACTTTCTTGAAATTTTAATGAGGTATCATCTTATTTACTACCGTCGTTCTAAGCAAATAAGATGCAAAAACATGATAAACATCACATGCAATCAAATAGTGACATGATATGGCCATCATCACTTTGCTCCTTTTGATCTCCATCTTCGGGGCTCCATGATCATCATCGTCGCCGGCATGACACCATGATCTCCATCATCATGATCTCCATCATCATGTCTTCATGAAGTTGTCTCACCAACTATTACTTCTACTACTACAACTAACGGTTAGCAATAAAGTAAAGTAATTACATGACGTTTACGTTTGACACGCAGGTCATAAATAAATTAAGACAACTCCTATGGCTCCTGCCGGTTGTCATATTCATCGACATGCAAGTCGTGATTCCTATTACAAGAACATGATCATCTCATACATCACATATATCATTCATCACATCCTTTTGGCCATATCACATCACATGGCATACCCTGCAAAAACAAGTTAGACGTCCTCTACTTGTTGTTTGCATGTTTTACGTGGCTGCTATGGGTTTCTAGCAAGAACGTTTCTTACCTACGCAAAACCACAACGTGATATGCCAATTGCTATTTACCCTTCATAAGGACCCTTTTCATCGAATCCGATCCGACTAAAGTGGGAGAGACAGACACCCGCTAGCCACCTTATGCAACTAGTGCATGTCAGTCGGTGGAACCTGTCTCACGTAAGTGTACGTGTAAGGTCGGTCCGGGCCGCTTCATCCCACAATGCCGCCGAATCAAGATTGGACTAGTAACGGTAAGCATATTGAACAAAATCAACGCCCACAACTACTTTGTGTTCTACTCGTGCAAAGAATCTACGCAATAGACCTAGCTCATGATGCCACTATTGGGGAACGTAGCAGAAATTCAAAATTTTCTACGCATCACCAAGATCAATCTATGGAGAGACTAGCAATGAGGGGAAGGGGAGTGCATCTACATACCCTTGTAGATCGCTAAGCGGAAGCGTTCAAGTGAACGGGGTTGATGGAGTCGTACTCGCCGTGATCCAAATCACCGATGATCCTAGTGCCGAACGGACGGCACCTCCGCGTTCAACACACATGCAGCCCGGTGACGTCTCCCACGCCTTGATCCAGCAAGGGGAGAAGGAGAGGTTGGGGAAGACTCCGTCCAGCAGCAGCACGACGGCATGGTGGTGGTGGAGGAGCGCGGAACTCTAGCAGGGCTTCGCCAAGCACTACGAGAGACGAGGAGGGAGAGAGGTAGGGCTGCGCCTTGGGAGAGTTCATCTCGTGTCTTGGGCAGCCCCAAAACCTCCATTATATATAGGGGCAAGGGGGAGGGGGAGGCGCCCTAGGGTTTCCCCTAGGGGGGGCGGCGGCCAGGGCAGATTGGATCTCCCCCTTGGGTGACTTGGCCCCCAAGCCAGGAGGTGGGAACCCTAGATGGGGCGCCCCAAACCCCCTGGTCACGTGGGAATATGTGAGGGGGGCGCACAGCCCCTTAGTGGGCTGGTTTGCCCCCTTCCCTTGGCCCATGAAGCCCCCCAACACTTGCCGGGGCTCCCGAAACACCTTTCGGTCATGCTGGTCATCACCCGGTACCTCCTGAACACTCCCGGACTCCAAAACCCTTCGTCCAATATATCAATCTTTACCTCCGGACCATTCCGGAACTCCTCGTAACATCTGGGATCTCATCCGGGACTCCGAAAAACATTCGGTAACCGCGTACATACTTTCCCTATAACCCTAGCGTCATCGTACCTTAAGTGTGTAGACCCTACGGGTTCGGGAATCATGCAGACATGACCGAGACACCTCTCCGGCCAATAACCAACAGCGGGATCTGGATACCCATGTTGGCTCCCACATGTTCCACGATGATCTCATCGGATGAACCACGATGTCAAGGATTCAGTCAATCCCGTATACAATTCCCTTTGTCTAGCGGTATTGTACTTGCCCAAGATTCGATCGTCGATATCCCGATACCTTGTTCAATCTCGTTACCGGCAAGTCCCTTTGCTCGTTCCGTAACACATCATCCCGTAATCAACTCCTTGATCACATTGTGCACATTATGATGATGTCCTACCGAGTGGGCCCAGAGATACCTCTCCGTCACACGGAGTGACAAATCCCAGTCTTGATTCATGCCAACCCAACAGACACTTTCGGAGATGCCTGTAGTGTACCTTTATAGCCACCCAGTTACGTTGTGACGTTTGGCACACCCAAAGCATTCCTACGGTATCCGGGAGTTGCACCACCTCATGGTCTAAGGAAATGATACTTGACATTAGAAAAGCTTTAGCATACGAACTACACGATCTTTGTGCTAGGCTTAGGATTGGGTCTTGTCCATCACATCATTCTTCTAATGATGTGATCCCGTTATCAATGACATCCAATGTCCATGGTCAGGAAACCGTAACCATCTATTGATCAACGAGCTAGTTAACTAGAGGCTTACTAGGGACATGGTGTTGTCTATGTATCCACACATGTATCTGAGTTTCCTATCAATACAATTCTAGCATGGATAATAAACGATTTATCATGAACAAGGAAATATAATAATAACCTATTTATTATTGCCTCTAGGGCATATTTCCAACAAGATTTGTACCCCTACATGTTCGAAGACGCCGTGCGCCATCTAGGTTGCATCTTCGCGGTGACAAGCCAGGGGACTTGTTTCATCTGGTTGACATCCTATGGTACGGGAGATTACAAATGGAATGCACAAACCATCATTTGCATCCCTAACGGTACTCCATTATTTTGTAGGGACCAGTCATCCCCCGATCAAAATAAGATCACCGATCCTGGATGTGCATTTGCATCCACGATTCGGTCTAACCTCGAACCTTGTAGCTTTTTTTAAACGGAGGCAAAAGATTTGCCTCATCTATTAATTAAGATAAGAAGAGAATTTGTTACAGAAGTCACTCTTACACGGCATGAATGATTTCTCGCGTAAAATAATAGCCCCTAATTTCTTTGCTCCGGCAGTGACCCAAAGGTTTGCCTCGCAAACGATGAAGTTGAGCAAGATTGGTGGCGGAGCGCTCTTTTGTCAAAAAACACGGGCATTCTCTCGTTCCAAATGGTCCATGACACGAGCATGGTAAGAGAGGCCATAGCCTTTCTATTGGGGACTCTGGCATCGGTTCTATTTGTCCACCACTCCTCTACCAAATCATGTAGCTGCCAAGTAGTAGTGTCCAAGTGGTGAAGGCCGAATTTCGCGATGACCGAGTCCATAGTCGAATGGTGTATTGGCATTTGAAGAAGAGATGTGGTCCACTTTGTTGATCTCTCTTGCAAAGAGTGCAAAGCCCGCAGTTTGGCCATCCCCGCTTTGCAAGCCTATCTGCAGTCCAAATTCTATCTTGGATAGCCAAGCAAGCAAAGAATTTAGCCTTTGGCAGCGTCCAAGCCTTCCAAATCATTTGATCCATGGGGGAGAGGACCAAGCCTAGAAATTGGGCCTTGTAGGCGGAGGCCGCAGAGTAATGCCCGCTTGTCGTTTGCTTCCACACAATGGTGTCTTTGGCATGTTCATCAAGGTGGACATCAATTAAAAGCGCCCATAGAGTGAAGAATTGTCGAATGTGTTCAACTGATACGACCGTGGAGGTGTTGATCTTGAGGATCCACACATTATTTTTTAGGGCCTCGCGCACCTTCCAATTCTTCCTCGAGGAGGCCTCAAAAATGAGAGGAGCAACGTCCTTGGGCTTGCATCCATGAAGCCAAGGAGAATCCCAAAAAGGTGTTTTAGCACCATTCCCCATGGTGATGGTTGTGGATGCATAGAAGAAGTCAAGGTCCTCCTCGTCACATGGGTTTCACAATCCCACCCACATCTTGTGAGGCGTCGTCCATTCAAACCATGGCCACCTCAAACGCAAGGCCCTCGCAAATTTGTCGGTGTTGAGGACCCCTAGACCACCATATTCACGCGGCCGGCAAACAATCTCCCAATTCACCTTGCACTTGGCACCCGTCATCTTGTCCGATCCGGACCAAAGGAAGGCTCGCTCGAGTTTGTTGATGCTTTGAAGAATGCTAGGCGGTATGACCAACGACGTGATGAAGTAGATCACTTGAGAGGTGATGACGGACTTGACAAGGGCTATGCATCCACTGGTGGTGATATTTTGGCCATCATAGGTAACCAGCTTGCTCGCAACCTTGTCCATAAGGAATTGCCAATCCACCAACTTCAGCTTCCAGACGGATAGAGGAAGGCCCAAATATCTTAAGGGGAAGGACGCCCTTTTCGCCGACAAGCTTTGAAGGATGTGCTCTAGATTGAGGTGATTGCATCGAATGGCCACAACAGAGCTCTTATGGAAATTGGTGCATAGCCCGGTGACCTCCCCGAAACCGCGCAAGATGGCTGAGAGGTTGTCAATATCATTTTTAATTGGGGCCATGAAAATGGCTGCATCATCTGCATAGAGTGAAGTTCTCACCATGACTCCTCTCCCCCACACCTTGTGAAGTAGCCCTTTTCTGGTTGCCAACTCAAGCAGTTGTTGGAGTGCATATATTGCAATGACGAAAAGGAGCGGTGATAGGGGATCCCCTTGCCGGAGGCCCCGACCATGTTTGATGGGGTGGCCAGCCACACCGTTCAGCAGGATCCTCGAGGATGATGTGCATAGAAGAGCCGCAATCCAATCCCGAAACTTGGGCGGAAACCCCTTCGCCGTAGGAGATCAAGGATGTATTCCCATCCGACTGGGTCAAAGGCCTTGCGGATGTCAAGCTTGAACAACAGAGATGGGGTCTTGCATTTGTGTAGTCTACGGGCCAAGTTGCGAACACACAAAAAATTGTCGTGTATGCTTCTGCGCTTAATGAATGCTCTTTGGGCGTTGGAGACCAGCTTGTCCATGTGCGGAGCAAGACGGATTGAGAGAATTTTAGCGATAATCTTAGCAATGTCATGAATGAGGCTGATAGGCCTATAGTCTGCAATCCCCTCGGCGCCTTCTTTTTTGGGCAGAAGGACCACATTTGCAGAGTTGTGCCAATGAAGATTTGCCGTGTGGAGGGCATCAAAATGGTGTACCACCCTCATCATGTCCTGCTTCATGATGCCCCAACACTTCTTAAAGAATGCACCAGTGAAGCCGTCCGGGCCCGGTGCCTTATCACTTGGCATGCCATTGATTGCCTCTCGCATATCCTCCTCGGTGATGGGCGAGTCGAGGCCATGCAAGTCGTGCACCTCTAAGTTGAGCTCATCCTAATTGACGTCTTTGTCGCTTGTGCTCCCTTTTTTCATCACTTCAGCAAAGTGTTCCAGAATGCCGCTCTTTTGGTGATTCTCTGCCTCGACATTGCTCAAGAGAATCGACAACTCTCCCCCGATGAGAGTGACCTTAGGGCCTGGCTGAAGAGGAGAGTTATCAGCTTGGCCGCACTCGAGAGAGCTTGGAAAAAAAAAGTTCAAGAATTGCTAACCTCAAGGAGGGCGACGCCAACACCAAGTTCTTTCATCGTTGGATTAATGGTAGAAGGAGGAAGAATCATATCCATAGGCTAAAGCATGACCAAGGTTGGGTTACCGAGAACCTTGTAGCTGACTTTGGCATATTGGGATCAACTATCTTAGCAGTCGTTACCCATGGTACCACTGATGTGCAACATGGTCACACAATCTACCACGATCGGACTGTCACCATCTACCCAGGTATTCCATTTTTTAACCCTCTCACCTTCTCTTTCATTGTTGTACTAGTAGTACACTTTGTAGTACTAGTAGGAGTACTTTTTACCTTGGAGGACGCGTATAGCTAGCTAGGCCCTTGAAGACTTGAACCCACTAGCTGCCACCATTTTTGTTTTTCCATGTCTTACTATCTCATCCATGTAGCCAAGAGTGTCTATATATAATAAGCCGATTATTTTACTTCCTCTATACCGGAGTAGTACTATTTGCTGCACAGTATTAGTGACCGCCATATTTGAGCACAACATTATTACGCATGGACCTTGACTATGTACGTCACCATGTGTCCAGATCTAGGATGCCGCGTGTACTATATGAACGGCGCCGAGTTCGACCCCCGTGATGCTACGTGGGTGCCGAGGAACACTCTTGGAGAGTACTCGCTTTTCATCGGGGACAACTACCCCATTGTGAAGCGGATTCCACCTTCCGTGCACGACATGGAAGGCCTGCCGTTCATGAAGCATGGTTGTGTCTTCAGTGCGCACCGCCGGATGAACGACATGCTGGGACACGCTATCCTGGATTTATGCCGCTTCAGCTTGGATGAGTCTCCATCATGTGGAACCGGACTAGAAAGCTGCGACAATGATTCCCATTGCCCACCGCTATGGATCGTGCCATCCATGAAGAACACCTAGGACTGGAACCTGGAGGAGGACATGTAGCCCATCTATGACGTGTAAGTGGAGTACGGTAATTGTGAACGGTAGCGCTGTGAATATATGTAGACTAGTCGTGCACAAATTTATCACATGAATTGGAGATGAACTTGTGTGGCATACTGGCATTTGTCCTTTAGAATTTATTACTAGTAAATGTGTTATGTGTACGTGCAACTTGTGTGGTTATTGCACGGGCTCCAACACGCTCTTTGAGAAAAAAGGTGGCACAGCTTTGGATATACGTGACGTGGCGGCATCATACAATAGCATCGTTCGCTATAGTTTTAGTACACTCCTACTAGGACGACCACTCCTATAAAACCTTGCACTTGGCTCTTTGCCTCTTCGGGAGGTTCAACAGTTCGTACTCGTGTGAACCTTGCACTTGGCTCTTCGCCTCTTAGGAAGGTCCAACAATGATGATACTATAGTACAATATGCTTCTGGCAATCTGACACCGATTGCATTGCTGCATGTCCACCGCGAGGGCGAGGACGAGGGCGAGGGCGAGGGCGAGGGAGAGGGAGAGGGAGAGGGCGCTGTAGTCAAAACCCTCTCCTCGTCCTGCGAACCACCGCGCGCGTGGGCGAGGGAGAGGCGTAGTAAGCAAGCTTCTCCTAGTTCGGCGAGTTGACGGGACACATCAAAGCAGTACTAGTACTAGTAGTAGTCCATATTGCATCCTTTCCGATTAATATGGCTTAATTTGAAACGAGAAAAATACACTGGCGGTCAACGCATGTAACAATACGCTCTTTACGGTCACTATATATAGTTTTGCGGCGATTATACGATCACTAGCTCATCGTAGAGCATCGCATTGCACCTTACTGACCGACCACATAGTCGACGTGGCACTTTGTTGACTGGTTAAATTGTCACCTGGTTTCTGGGTCCCACCTGTCAGTTGGCAGAGCAAAGAAATCAGTTAAACAAAACTTTACGCAGGCGCGACACGAGTCCAACCCTTGCGTGCGAACTGCCCTGGCTGTGTATGTGAGTGCATGCACGTGTCCTCCCTCGGTCTTCCAACAAAGAGTGTACATCGTCTATAAAACAAAGAGTGTAGTACATGATGTACATCTACACTTCCAATGCATTTAGCCTTTAATCTAAATCGATATTGATTGACTAATGCACCAACTTGTGCTGTAGGTATAGGCTACATGTCTATCCTTAGTTACAGCATGCAACGGCCTTAATTTAATCTTCTTATCTCAATGGTCGCATGCACACATAAGTCTGCTACTTTTGGGCATTAATTATGCCCTGGTCAATGTGTAAATCTCTAAATGTACAGTCTTTCACGGACGTAGGGAGTAGGTTGAGCACTTGATGAAGGAAATATGCCCTAGAGGCAATAATAAAGTTATTATTTATTTCCTTATATCATGATAAATGTTTATTATTCATGCTAGAGTTGTATTAACTGGAAACATAATACATGTGTGAATACATAGACAAACAGAGTGTCACTAGTATGCCTCTACTTGACTAGCTCATTAATCAAAGATGGTCATGTTTCCTAGCCATGAACAAAGAGTTGTTATTTGATTAACGAGATCACATCATTAGTTGAATGATCTGATTGACATGACCCATTCCATTAGCATAGCACCCGATCGTTTAGTATGTTGCTATTGCTTTTATCCATGACTTATACATGTTCCTTTAACTATGAGATTATGCAACTCCCATTTACCGTAGGAACACTTTGTGTGCTACCAAACGTCACAACGTAACAGGGTGATTATAAAGGTGCTCTACAGGTGTCTCCGAAGGTACATATTGGGTTGGCGTATTTCGAGATTAGGATTTGTCACTCCGATTGTCGGAGAGGTATCTCAGGGCCTTCTCGGTAATGCACATCACATAAAGCCTTGCAAGCATTGCAACCAATGAGTTAGTTGCGAGATGATGTATTACAGAACGAGTAAAGAGACTTGCCGGTAACGAGATTGAACTAGGTATTGGATACCGACGATCGAATCTCGGGCAAGTAACATACCGATGACAAAGGGAACAACGTATGTTGTTATGCGGTCTGACCGATAAAGATCTTCGTAGAATATGTAGGAGCCAATATGGGCATCCAGGTCCCGCTATTGGTTATTGACCGGAGACGTGTCTCGGTCATGTCTACATTGTTCTCGAACCGTAGGGTCCGCACGCTTAACGTTATGATGACAGTTATTATGAGTTTATGCATTTTGATGTACCGAAGGAGTTCGGAGTCCCGGATGTGATCACGGACGTGATGAGGAGTCTCGAAATGGTCGAGACATAAAGAATTATATATTGGAAGCCTATGTTTGGACATCGGATGCATTCCAGGTGAAATCAGGATTTTACCGGAATACCGGGAGGGTTACCGGAACCCCCCGGGAGCATAATGGGCCAACATGGGCCTTGGAGGAGAGGTGAGAGGGATGCCCCATGGGCTGCGCGCCTCCCCCCTTCCCCTAGTCCTATTAGGACTAGGAGAGGTGGGCGCCCCCTCTCTCTCTCTCTCCCCCTTGGAGAATCCTAGTCCAACTAGGATTGGGGGGGGGGGGAATCCTACTCCCAGAGGGAGTAGGACTCTCTGGCGCGCCAAGGCTTGGCCGGCCAGCCCCTCCCCCTTGGCTCCTTTATATACGGGGGCAGGGGGCACCCCAAAGACACACAAGTTGATCTACGGATCGTTCCTTAGCCGTGTGCGGTGCCCCCTTCCACCAAATTCCACCTCGGTCATATCGTTGCAGTGCTTAGGCGAAGCCCTACGCTGGTAACACATCAAGATCGTCACCACGCCGTCGTGCTGACGGAACTCTTCCTCGACGCTTTGCTGGATCGGAGCCCGGGGATCGTCATCGAGCTGAACGTGTGCCAAGAACTCGGAGGTGCCGGAGTAACGGTGCTGTGATCGGTTGGATCGCGAGGAGAACGTACGACTACTTCCTCTATGTTGTGTCAACGCTTCCGCTTCGGTCTACGAGGGTACGTAGACAACACTCTCCCCTCTCGTTGCTATGCATCACCATGATCTTGCGTGTGCGTAGGATTTTTTTTTTGAAATTACTACGTTCCCCAACACTTGAGCGTGAGCGTGTGTGTTGCGTCATGTGCTGTGTGCCGCATGGGTGCATGAGTGTTGCGTGCGTCCATGTGTACGTGTGAGTGTTGCATGTTGCATGCATGCATGCATGAGGCTTACTCCCTCCCATTGACATGTTCATATTTCAAGCTTCCTCTGTTCCCACCATATGGTGATACTCCCTCTGTTCCCAAATAGTACGGAGTAAAAGCCTCCCTCTGTTCCCAAATACGGAGTATTTGTCTTTCTACAGATTTCAACAAGTGACTAGGTACGGAGAAAAATGAGTGAAGTGAGCATAGAGGCATAGGGATACTATAGAAAGGAAGTCCTCGCGATCCATTATTACCCATCTCGGTCAGAGAGAACTATTCAACTAGTCTTCATAGTGAAGTGACAATACACGTTGCAGCAGATGGGACACGTAATTAATAAGCTGAACCAGCATGTTGGTGTTACTAAATCAGCCTTACCCGGCACTGCCATCATGTTTGCCAGTAGAGCACGCTTCCGAAAATACGCCTACGCACCTCTGTCCTCCATTAACTGACATATGGGCCCTGTTGTGTAGACCCACATGTCATCGGTGTAACTATTTACACTCCGAAGGACGGTATATCCTGGTAGTAGTACTAGTAGAATTGAGATTGAATGCACTTTCTTCCCCGTCTTCCACTCTTCTTACTCCTCTCTTCTTCTTCCTCCTCTCTTCTTCTTCCTCCTCTCTTCCCCATCGTCAGCCGCACACCATTTACCCCCGCTCACTGCTCGCCCGCCCGCGCCATCTTCCTTGGTAGCTCGCGCGTACCATATCCCCCCGCTCACTGCTCGGCCACACGAGGAGAAGCTTCTTCGCTCGCCCGCCTGAATCCACTTCCCCGCTGGCTCGCAGGCACCGAAAACACCAACGGCAGAACCGACTGACACGCAGAGCCGCGATTGGAATTCCCTCCCCGATTTTCTCTTGGAGCAGATCTGTAGTCGTATGGACCTACTCAGCACCGTTCGTCTGGCCGCATGCTCGGTGTCTTTGTACCGTCTACTCGTCTGCAACCGACCGGCTCTTTTCAAGACACCCTACTTGCTGATGCCCGATCCTCACAGGTGGCCCAGACACCGACTTGACGATCCTACGGAGGTTGCCGTGGTGCCCCTCGACATGCTACCACTACCCGTCCACCTGTCCTTCATGCGCGACCACTACTGGGCGGGCATGAAGGCCAACTGGATCGTCCTCATCCACCACACCGGCAGTCCGTGGCATCTCGTGGATATCTACACCTAGTGAGAGATCACCCTTCCATCGTTGGATACTGCCGCCATCGAGCCTCGCGGCCCGCGGGACACTCCTGCCTACTATGCACGAGACGCGTCAAGCTTTTGGCTCGACCTCTGTTTGCAGAAAGTTGTAATCTACGAAGTACCCACACCATCAAAAGACTACATGGATTACAAGCTCATTGCCTTGTTCAACATGGGATTAGTCTATCTGGAATCCGGTCGCCATACATGGTTATGGCTCATCATCAATCCTGTTGAGGCAACATTTCTGTCTGATGCTATAGTGTACGATGGCATCGTTTACGCGGTCGACGCACAGATTGGCTGCCTATACTGGTGGAATCTATCATCGTGTAATTGTTCTATCTCATCTCATCTTTACCTTATGAATACAACTGCTGTTCATTTGTTACAAATTTAGAATGCATAGCATGTCTATAACCACATCATTGCTATATGTTCCTCTCATTTCCTAGATTTTTATGACCACACATGTTATTGTTAGAGTTGATATGAGAACAATTGGCATCTAATGATTGTTAGAATACATATTATGAGCATAACATCATGATTGCTATATGTTACTCTCGTTTACAAGATTTTTATAACAACGCATGTTATTGCTTAGAGTTGATATGAGAACAGTAGTAGTAAGTGCTATGGTAGAATATGAGTAGGCGCTGTCATAGCTGTTTTCCTCTCATTGTTACATGATGTTTGAACCATGACATATTGCTAGAATATGAAAGCCATTGGCTTATTTTTTTTACTTGGGGTATGATTATGACCACGGCATTGCAATTCTCTGTCTATGACATGTGTCACTGTTATAATAATCTTAATTCCACACATACTCTGAACATGATTGTTTATTTTTGTCCTTTTGGTCTCCAATTTGAATTGTTGCAGCAGACGCAAATGCGCTGGCCTTCATGATTCCAGGACCTGGAATCATACCAGCCAATGGGTGGTGGTTTATCGCTCGTTCAGCTGACGGCGGTCATTTGGTGCTCATTCGCACGTACCAAATTGACCAAACCATTACATCAAACCACATGCAGTACAATGCATGGGGCGTTCGTGACATTGATGTCTATGGCTGCTTCGTGTTCGAGAAAGATCCCAGCTCCGTTGGGCCAGGCGTATTCAACTGGAGGCGGGTTTATAGCCTCGGCAACCACTCCTTGTTCCTCGGGCTCAATTATCTGATCATCCAACCAATCATCGATCATATCACCGGCGATGATTACTGTGCTATGCAACTTCCATTTGCAAGGGGGGGGGGGCTGTGTTTACACATCATACCATGGGTTTCATGAGTCACCATATCCGGAGATTCATTGACACAGCTTGTTGCTAGATAATCTTCAGTGTGTGAAAGGCATCAAGCTTCCATGCGATGGATGGCTTTTGCAAACCCGACATGCGGCGATGTGGTTCATGCCAATAGCAAATATGCACAACTTGATTTGTGCTGATATCTAGACTGAGCCATGTATTCTGCTGCTGTAGCACGACCCTCTTTGGTTGGATATTATGTACTGTTGCTAGTTTGAAGCACTCCTCTTATTTGAAGGATAGATACCTTTCTGGGATCAAGTGCATCCTAACTCACCTGCGTAGGATGTACTGATAATGATGATGGAGATGCTGTGCAGAAGCCATATATATATATATATATATATATATATATATATATATATATATATATATATATATCAGTTAGGTTTCAAGTGCGTACTTGTTAGTTAAACCTATGTATAAATTGTGACACTAAATACGACTAGTAAGTAGTACAGTAGCAGTACTAGTATATGTCGGTCAAATTATTCATCATGTCCACACATTGAATTGACGTGACAACACGCTGCGCGTGAGGTGACACAAGAATCCCGGCGGCGTGTTCGGGTATTCTGGACTTCAGATTTGGAGTACCACTTATCTGTCGAAATCTTTCATCATTCACTTAAAACAGTCGATTGATCATAATTGAGTACCATATAACTGGAATTACCGATGCAAGTCGAAGAAGGATTGGCCGGTGCTGCCGGCTGGCGTCAAGTTCGATCCCATGGATCAGGAGCTGATCGAGCACCTTGAGGCCAAAGTGAGTGCTGACAGCGCGAGATTTCAGTCTCTCATCGATTTGTTCATACCAACCATCGACAGCGAGCACGGCATATGCTACACCCAACCTGAGAAACTTCCAGGTAAGACACCGATCGGCCGTCTACTTGCACAAACATATTCCTTTGTTTATAGCCCTATTTTTCCCTTTAGACGCAGACCTGGTGAAGCAATTACAATTTGACAGTTAATAAAAAGTGAAACAAGTGACTGCAACATGTCAAAGATGTTATGAAAATGCCAATTAGGTACACTAAAACCTGTATTCCATAATACTGCAGGTATCACACTGAGTGCCCTAAGGAAGCATTTCTTCCAGCGCAATTCCAGGGCATTCAAAAGGGGCACGTGGACGCATCGCAAGATACAGTCAGAGTGCGGCATGCACGCGATGTGGCACAAGACCAGCAATACCCTGCCGGTGATGGTCAACGGCCGGTAGATGGGCAACAAAAAAGGTTTTGGTGCTGCACACCAACAAGAACTTCGACTAGCAGAGGACCAACTGGGTGATGCACCAGTACCACATCGGGGTCCTGGAGAAAGAGAAGGAGCGGGAACTGGTCCTCTGCAAGATTTTCTACCAGATGAACACTAGGGCCAGGAGTAAAAAGATTATAAGTTAGTTTGGCATTGGTAGTTGTACTACCTTGTCGTCCGCAAGTTGGTATTGTTGTTAAAGATATTTTGGTATGAACTTGCATTTGCTTCCAACCATCATGCCGAGGGTCGACGTGGATATAAAGTTGAATCATTTGTTTCGACACGAATTTTCAGGCACCTGATTTTTATTTGATGGGTAGCATAATGTAGGATCTTGAGAAGATGTGTCTAGAGGGGGGGGGGGGTGATTAGACACTTAGTGCTAAAGTTGCAGTTTTTAAACTTTTTCAGTTTAAGTGGAGTTTAGGCACAATTTCAACATTCATAATACATATCAAGCAAGCATGCAAAGAGTATATGAGCAGCGGAAAGTAAAGCATGCATCTTGCAAGAATATAAAGGGAAGGGTTTGGAGAATTCAAACGCAATTGGAGACATGGGTGTTTTTGGCGTGGTTCGGATAGGTGGTGCTATCCTACATCCACATTGATGGAGACTTCAACCCACGAAGGGTAACGGTTGCGCGAGTCCACAGAGGGCTCCACCCACGAAGGGTCCACGAAGAAGTAACCTTGTCTATCCCACCATGGCCATCGCCCAAGAAGGACTTGCCTCACTAGCGGTAGATCTTCACGAAGTAGGCGATCTCCTTGCCCTTACAAACTCCTTGGTTCAACTCCACAATCTTGTCGGAGGCTCCCAAGTGACACCTAGCCAATCTAGGAGACACCACTCTCCAAGAAGTAACAAATGGTGTGTTGATGATGAACTCCTTGCTCTTGTGCTTCAAATAATAGTCTCCCCAACACTCAACTCTCTCTCATAGGATTTGGATTTGGTGGAAGGAAGATTTGAGTGGAAAGCAACTTGGGGAAGGCTAGGGATCAAGATTCATATGGTAGGAATGGAATATCTTGGCCTCAACACAAGGGTAGGTAGTTCTCTCTCAGAACATATGAGTTGGAAGTGTAGATGTGTTCTGATGGCTCTCTCCACGAATGAAGAGGAGGTGGAGGGGTATATATAGCCTCCACACAAAATCTAACCGTTACACACAATTTACCAATCTCTGTGGGGCCGAATCAACAAACTCGGTCAGACCGATTTTAGTAAGCTTAGTGACCGTTAGGCTTTTCGGTGGGACCGATATGCAGCTCGGTAGGACCGATATGGTTAGGGTTAGGGCATAACGTAATCTCGGTGAGACCGATTACACAAACTCGGTGAGACCGATTTTGGTAATTAGCTAACCAGAGAGTTGGTCAGGCAAACTCGGTGGGACCGATTACTAAACTCGGTTGGACCGATTTTGGTAATAAGTTAACCAGAGAGTTTGCATTGTAATCTCGATAGTACCGATTGCCTAAACTCGGTGAGACCGACTTTGGTAATGGACATACACAGAGAGATTACAATCCCATCTCGGTGAACCGAGATACCTATTGGTAGAACCGATTTGCTTAGGGTTTGGCAGTGGCTATGACATGTGAAACTCGGTGGCGCCGGATAGAAAGAATTGGTAGGACCGAGTTTGGCTTTGGGTTTAGGTCATATGTGGAAGTGGGAAAGTAGCTGAGGGTTTTGGAGTATATCACCAAGCACATGAAGCAAGAGGCTCATTAAGCAACACCTCATCCCTCCTTGATAGTATAGCCTTTTTCCTATAGACTCAATGTGATCTTGGATCACTACAATGTAAAATGAAGAGTCTTGAGCTTGAGGCTTTAGCCAATCCTTTGTCCTTAGCATCTTGAAGGAGTTCCCACATCTTTTGGTCCATGCCACTCCATTGTTGAACTTATCTGAAACATACTAGATAAAAATGTTAGTCCAACAAGAGATATGTTGACATCAATTATCAAAACCACCTGGGGAGCACTTGTGCTTTCAATCTCCCCCTTTTTGGTAATTGATGGCAACATACATCAAAGCTTTAGATAAAGATATAAAGAATAGCAAGTAAAGCTTAGGAAGGACATGTAACAAACATAGGCTCCCCCTACATGTATGCAATCATGTGAATATGAAATATAGAAGCATGTGAGAGCATAACCATGACAGAGTAGGCAATGTGTTACATGTATCTTGGCCATATGCATCAGAGCAAAAGATTATTAAGGAAAATACCTTCATGCTCATGAGTCCTTCTTGCAAACAGTATGTACATAAGCAAGAATTCCTCATACTCATGTTTTTGATGCATATACTTACCTTGTAGTCTTGAGTTGGCTTAGGATGGAATGAACCTGCACAAACAAGGTTAGATAACACAGGTACATCAACTAGCCAGAGCAAACAAAAGAAACCACAAGAATACCAAGACTGGGATGACATGTAGAGAGTGAGTAAAAGGTACCACATTGGATTAGACATGTCCCCAAGAGTAAAGATATGCAATGAATTTGAATGATTTCTTTCCCTTAGATGTCTTGCTCCCCCTGAATCTGGCATGGGATATTGGGAGAAGATAGGGAACAGAAAATCAGAGCTGAAAGATACAAATGGATAGAGCTTAATGCAAATAAGCACATATGAACATGTCTTTCCCCCAAAAAGACATGTGGCATCTCTCCTCTTGAACATCAAGCATCTGGGATCCTTGAGTATTCTCTCCCCTTGGAGATCTCTTTCTCCCCCTTAATACTCTCTCCCTTGTAGGTGATAAGCTTTGATGTGATCTCTCTCTCCCCCTTTGACATCAATTTCCAAGAAGGGCTTTCTGGAATCTGTCGAATGGGTTTGGTCCTTGAGACTCAGCACAAAGCAATGGATAAAACTGTGATGCTTGTAGAGGACAAGATTCATTGAGTGGAGCTGGATCAGAAGAAATATAGAACAAGTGGCAAACTGTTTTTCGTGTTGTGAAATCGGTGGCACCGAGTGGCATGTTTCGATGGTACCGAAAGAATTCGGTTGGACCGAAAACTACTAGTCGGTGAAACCGAGTTCATCACAGAGAAAAACACTTGTCACCTCAGCTCACTAGACAATTAAGATATCACAAAGATTTGCAATGAATTATCTGAAAGATTTGCAATGAATTTGATGCAGAAAATGCAGAATAAAAAGAAAGAGAAGAAAATAAAAGATCTAGATGAAGTTTTTTGTTGTTGTTGAAGAGAAACAAATATGCATGAGATAAATGCAATAACACAGAAAAGAACACAAGATAACTTCATCTAGAGTTGGGCGGTGACATAGTCACCTATGTTAGAGTATATTGACTTAGGATTCAAGTGAGAGCACTTGATCATAGGTCATACTCATCGTTTAAGCTCAAAATGGGGTTACCATTTTTCGTTTAAGCATTTTGATGTATTCACATCTTGTTGAGTTGCTTTGACTCATGACTTGGAGTAAAGCTTCTCTAAGATGGAATAACATACCTTGGGTGGTGGTGTGGATCTTGCTCATGTAGTTGAACTTGTGTGGGTGCTCGAGGTTGATGTAGCTCATCAAGAATTGGGAGCACCACTTGGAATTTGAGTCCATCTATCTACATGGGTTAGTTCTTGCAAGGAAGAGCACTTGTGTATCCAAAAATGACAATCATGAAGCTCAACATAGAATTTGTCAAAGGATATGTTTGAATGGTTTTGTGCTTTCTTGTCTTCAACCACCATTGTGTAGAGAATTGGTGATGTAGGGATTGCTCAAGATGTGAGTGAGTCGCAATCTCATAGAATTAGATTCAACGAAGTACCTACATGGGTTAGATAACATGCAAGATGCAAATTTGTCCAAGACATAGGATAATCATCATAAGAGATATATCATGGATTAGTCATAAGCTCATGTCTTGCATGTATCCAATGGAGTTCCTATTCCAAGTTCGAAGCATCAATAATGTTCAATTCACCTCTCAACCTGCAAAACACTTTCTCATCAAGTGGTTTAGTGAATATATCTACTAATTGCTTATCGGTGCGAACATGCTTAAGATTAATGTCACCCTTAGCAACATGATCTCGAATGAAATGATGACGAACTTCAATATGCTTAGTTCAAGAATGTTGCACAGGATTATGACCAATTTTGTTAGCACTTTCATTGTCACAAAGCAATGGAACATGTTTCACATATATCCCATAATCTTTAAGTGTTTGGGTCATCCAAAGTAATTGAGCACAACATGAACCAGCGGCGATGTACTTCGCTTCGGCGGTAGATAAGGATACCGAGTTTTGTTTCTTGGAGGACCAAGACACAAGAGATATACCAAGAAATTGACAAGTACCCGAAGTGGACTTTCTATCAACCTTGTCTCCGGCGTAGTCCGAGTCGGAGTAGCCAACAAGATCGAAAGATGCCCTCTTAGGATACCAAATGCCAAAATTTGGTGTATGGATTAAGTATCTCACTATCCTTTTCACGGACTTAAGATGACATTCTTTAGGAGCATCTTGATATCTTGCACACATGCATACACTTAGCATGATATCGGGACGTGAATCACATAGGTATAACAATGAACCAATCATAGAGCAATAAACCTTTTGATCAACCGGTTCACCATCTTTGGTCAAATCAAGATGTCCACTAGTAGGCATGGGTGTAGGCATACCTTTGCATTCTTCCATATTGAACTTCTTGAATAAGTCTTTGGTGTACTTCGTTTGAGAGACAAATGTACCTTCCTTAGTTTGCTTGATTTGCAAACCGAGAAAGAATTTGAGTTCACTCATCATAGACATCTCAAACTTCCTCGACATTGGCTTTCCAAACTTTTCACTAAAAAGAGGGTTAGTTGAACCAAATATGATATCATCAACATAAATTTGGCATACAAATAGTTCTCCATTAACCCTTTTAGTAAAAAGTGTGGAATCAATTTTTCCAATTTCAAAACCACTTGCAATAAGGAACTTGGTCAAGCATTTATACCATGATCTAGGAGCTTGTTTAAGACCATAAAGGGCTTTGTGAAGTTTGTAAACATGATTTGGTTTCTTAGGATTGACAAAGCCGGGAGGTTGTTTGACATAAACTTCCTCTTCTATTTCACCATTTAGAAAAGCACTTTTAATGTCCATTTGGTACAAGGTGATATTATGGTGATTAGCATAGACAAGTAAGATGCGAATGGACTCAAGCCTAGCAACGGGAGCATATGTCTCACCATAGTCCATACCTTCGACTTGTGTGTATCCTTGGGCGATGAGACGTGCTTTGTTGCGAACCACTTGTCCATCTTCATCTTGCTTGTTGCGAAACACCCATTTGGTACCAATGATGTTGTGGTTGTTGTCGGGCTTCTCAACCAATGTCCAAACTTGGTTTCTCTCAAAGTTGTGTAGCTCTTCATGCATAGCGTTTATCCAGTACGGATCTTCCAATGCTTCTTCAACCTTCATAGGTTCAATGCTAGAGATGAATGAATAGTTTTCACAAAAGTTAGCTAAACGAGTTTTAGAGCGAGTGATTCTCCCGGTTTGGATATCTTTGTAGATTTTCTCGATGGGATGATCTTTGGCAATTCTTGCTCGAACTCGTGTAAGCTTTTGCTTGGGTCGGGGTGGAACATCCTCTTCATCTTGTTGTTCTTCTTCTTCTTGACCTTCTCTTCTTGACCTTCTTCATTGTTGACATTGTTGTTCTCTTGTCGTGGTGGAGAAGGAGGTTGTTGATGTTCATCTTGGTGTACTTCCTCGTTTTCTTCATCTTGACGTGTCCCACTTGTGGATGCTTCCGTATCAACTCTTGGTTCACCTTGACATGATGTAGAAGCTTCCACCCGGACGGACGAGGTACTCTCCTTCATTTCCGTTGGACGAATCTTGCCAATGGACAAGTCTTGAATTGCTTCCGAAGGGTCTTTGTCTCCTACATCAATTGGCAATTGCTCTACTTGCGAGCCGTTAGATTCATCAAACTTCACATCCACCGTTTCTTCAACCTTTCGAGTGAAATTGTTGTAGACACGGTAAGTGTGAGAGTTTGAGCCATAACCAAGTAGAAAACCTTCATGAGACTTAGGAGCAAATTTAGAACGACGATGCTTATCAAGAATGTAGCACTTTGAGCCGAATACTCGAAAGTATCCAACTTGGGGTTTGTTACCGGTGAGGAGCTCGTATGCCGTCCTGCCGAGTAGCTTGTGAAGATACAAGCGATTTGTTGCATGACAAGCTGTCTCAACCGCTTCTGCCCAAAAGTGCTTCGGCATCTTGTACTCATCAAGCATCGTTCTCGCCATTTCAATGAGCGTCCGGTTCTTCCTCTCACCAACTCCATTTTGTTGAGGTGTGTACGTAGCCGAGAACTCGTGTGAAATCCCTTCTTCACCAAGAAAGGTGTCCACATTTGCATTCTTGAACTCCGTTCCGTTGTCGCTGCGAACCTTCTTAATCTTCACTTCAAATTGATTTTGGGCCTTCCTAGCGAAGTTTTTGAAGATCTTTTGGACCTACGATTTATCATCAAGAAAGAACACCCACGTAAATCTTGAAAAATCATCAACTATAACTAGACCAAAAGAATTTCCACTGAGACTCTTGTAGGCGTTGGGACCAAAAAGATCCATATGAAGTAGCTCGAGTGGCCTCCTTGTGGTCATGATGTTCTTCACGGGATGCCTTCCTCCAACCTGTTTACCTGCTTGACAAGCACTGCAAAGTCTATCCTTATCAAATATGACATCGTTAACTCCAAGGATATGATTTCCTTTAATAAGCTTGTCAAGGTTTCTCATGCCAACGTGACCTCGTCGTCTATGCCACAACCAACCTTTTGAGGATTTAGCAATAAAGCAAGTTTTAGGTTGTGCCTTTTTAGAGAAATCGACAATGTAAAGATCACCTCTACGTATACCGGTAAAGACCATTTTATGATTGTCTCGACGAAACACTTGGCAATCAATTTCAGTAAATAGGACATTGAAACCGAAATCAACAAGTCTAGATACTGAAAGTAAGTTGTAGCCGAGAGATTCAACGAGCATGACATTTTGAATGGAGCTATCATGTGAGATGGTCACCTTACCAAGGCCAACCACCTTACCCTTTGAATTATCACCAAAGGTGACATATTTTCGAGGGCCGTCATTTTCAGCAAGTTCACGGAACATCGCTTCATCTCCGGTCATATTATCAGTACATCCACTGTCAAGAACCCATTCCTTTCCTCCTGACACATATCCCCGAAGATTTGCCATAAGACCAAAATGTCTCATTGCATCATCAAGATCGAAGTCACTATCATCATCCTCATCATAGTATCCATGTTCAACATCTTCTTGTGATTGATCAGATCCTAGAGAGGGTAGTTCATTAGGTACATGATCATCAAAGCGGTTACCTTTATGAATTCTTATAGCTTCGGATATGATATCGCTAATGATTCCAACATTTCCTTTAGCATGCATGAGATTGGTAAGCTCAAATAGACAATCACCAAAACTAGGATCACTAGAGTTCATCTCACTCAAGGCAATAGATTTATGGAGAATTTCATCTAGATTTTTCAAGGAATAATTTGGAAAGCGTTCCTCAAGAAATTTCCATATAGTGTAAGCACACTTGAGAGTAGGCAAACATCTAATCAAGTTTCTAGGCAAGCCTCTAATGATGAGCTCAACAGTTCTAAGATTGTGAATCATGTCAATGTCTTCATCTAGGGTAGGATGCATAGGATCAACATGAGGTGCACACGGGCTAGCAATGTACTTGTTCAAATGATATTGATTGAAAATTACAAGCATCATATTTTTTCACTCATGAAAATACTCTCCATCAAGAATAGGCACTCTATGTCTAAGACTCCCCAAAGTAGACTCATCCATCTTCCTCCAATGGTGATTAAACCAAGTCAATGGAGACCAAAGCTCTGATACCACTTGTAGGATCTTGATAAGATGTGTCTAGAGGGGGGGGGGGTGATTAGACACTTAGTGTTAAAGTTGCAGTTTTTAAAATTTTTCGGTTTAAGTGGAGTTTAGGCACAATTTCAACATTCATAATACATATCAAGCAAGCATGCAAAGAGTATATGAGCAGCGGAAAGTAAAGAATGCATCTTGCAAGAATGTAAAGGGAAGGGTTTGGAGAATTCAAATGCAATTGGAGACACAGATGTTTTTGGCGTGGTTCGGATAGGTGGTGCTATCCTACATCCACGTTGATGGAGACTTCAACCCACGAAGGGTAACGGTTGCGCGAGTCCACGGAGGGCTCCACCCACGAAGGGTCCACGAAGAAGCAACCTTGTCTATCCCACCATGGCCATCGCCCACGAAGGACTTGCCTCACTAGCGGTAGATCTTCACGAAGTAGGCGATCTCCTTGCCCTTACAAACTCCTTGGTTCAACTCCACAATCTTGTCGGAGGCTCCCAAGTGACACCTAGCCAATCTAGGAGACACCACTCTCCAAGAAGTAACAAATGGTGTGTTGATGATGAACTCCTTACTCTTGTGCTTCAAATAATAGTCTCCCCAACACTCAACTCTCTCTCATAGGATTTGGATTTGGTGGAAGGAAGATTTGAGTGGAAAGCAACTTGGGGAAGGCTAGAGATCAAGATTCATATGGTAGGAATGGAATATCTTGGCCTCAACACAAGGGTAGGTAGTTCTCTCTCAGAACATATGAGTTGGAAGTGTAGATGTGTTCTGATGGCTCTCTCCACGAATGAAGAGGAGGTGGAGGGGTATATATAGCCTCCACACAAAATCTAACCGTTACACACAATTTACCAATCTCTGTGGGACCGAATCAACAAACTCGGTCAGACCGATTTTAGTAAGCTTAGTGACCGTTAGGCTTTTCGGTGGGACCGATATGCAGCTCGGTAGGACCGATATGGTTAGGGTTAGGGCATAACGTAATCTCGGTGAGACCGATTACACAAACTCGGTGAGACCGATTTTGGTAATTAGCTAACCAGAGAGTTGGTCAGGCAAACTCGGTGGGACCGATTACTAAACTCGGTTGGACCGATTTTGGTAATAAGTTAACCAGAGAGTTTGCATTGTAATCTCGATAGTACCGATTGCCTAAACTCGGTGAGACCGACTTTGGTAATGGACATACACAGAGAGATTACAATCCCATCTCGGTGAACCGAGATCCCTATTGGTAGAACCGATTTGCTTAGGGTTTGGCAGTGGCTATGACATGTGAAAATCGGTGGCGCCGGATAGAAAGAATCGGTAGGACCGAGTTTGGCTTTGGGTTTAGGTCATATGTGGAAGTGGGAAAGTAGCTGAGGGTTTTGGAGTATATCACCAAGCACATGAAGCAAGAGGCTCATTAAGCAACACCTCATCCCCCCTTGATAGTATTGGCTTTTTCCTATAGACTCAATATGATCTTGGATCACTACAATGTAAAATGAAGAGTCTTGAGCTTGAGGCTTTAGCCAATCCTTTGTCCTTAGCATCTTGAAGGAGTTCCCACATCGTTTGGTCCATGCCACTCCATTGTTGAACTTATCTAAAACATACTAGATAAAAATGTTAGTCCAACAAGAGATATGTTGACATCAATTATCAAAACCACCTGGGGAGCACTTGTGCTTTCACATAAGCACCCGCCGTTCGAATTTTCAGTTCTCCAATTTTTTTGAAAAAAGTGCATGCACTTATTATCATGATAAAAAAATATCTGTGCTGCATCCCAGTTATCAGTCTGTACTTGCAGAATTCTCTCGTTTATTGAGCACGTATATTGTTTTTTCAGGTCTAGCAAGTTTCAACTGGGCTGTAGACTGCCCAGCGTTGGTTTTGTTTTTAACAGGCCCAGCCCATGACGACAACGGGGCACAAAGATCCAATAGGTATCTACTGGCCTTTGGCCCGCCAGCGTTAGTTATATCTTGTCTTACAACATCCGCATGCAGTTTTTTTACTGAATCAAACACACATCCCAGTTCTATTTTCCTCTTGAAATGCATTTCCTACATCCGTTTTCTAATCTCTACCTATAGTTTTACTAGTTCATATACATGTATCATTACATTGAAAACACATAAAATTCCCTTTTCATATTTATATCCTTAATTTTGTTGTTTTTTCCCACCCAGCGTTGATTTTTTTACCACTGGTTTTCCCTTAAACCAACTCAATTGTCCCACGTCTTATTTGCTTACAAAAACAAAACGATTTTTTTGGCAAATCAATGAGTTCTTAAAAAATGTCTATCATTTCGGGATTACAACAGTTTGGACTCCACCGAAATATGCAAAATAAGGTTGAACTTTTTGACCGTGGTCCTGGGCAGAAAATGGGTTGTAATAAATTACTTAAGAATTAGCAAATGGGCTGCAAATTATAAAAAATAGCAAATGGGCTTTATGTTGTCTGCCACAGATTTGGAGGCTGACTTGTGGGCCTACTAAGTTCATGCGTACACAAGGTTTCTCAAAAAAGAAACTTAGTCAACAATCGACTCTACCAGCGTCAAACCGTTAGATGTCAATCTAACGGCAATCGTGCTTCTTCAGTCTCTGATCTTCCTGCCCCAGCCGCCCAAACCAGCGCCGTCAGAACCGCCTGCTCCCGCCTCCCGTGGCCGGCAGTGCTGCCGGGCAGGCCTCACGGCCCCATCATACTCGCATCCCTGGCCTGTCTATCCCTCTACTCACCCACACCTCCTGTTATTTTCCGGCGACTGCAGCCGAACCAGTCAACCCTCGTACTCTCCACCGCGTGGGTAGCCACTGTCATGTCTTCCCCGGCTCCGTGTCGTTCCCTTTGTAGGCCTCGCCGTCGTCCACCGCCCTGGTGCTCTCGGCGCGGCGTGGTCAACGATGTCCATCCAACGGCCGTAGTGCTTCTTCAACCTCTGGTCTTCTTGCCCTAGCCGCCCAAAGCGACGCCGGTCGTGCCGCATGGTCCTACCTCCCGTGGCCGGCTGTGCTGCCGCGGAGGCCTCACCGTCCCCATACTACTCCCACCGCTGGCCAGGCCATCCCTCCACTCACCCACTCCCCCTGTTATTCTGCGGTGACGGCAGCCTCACACCGCAGCCGAACCAGTGAACCATCGTACTCCTCTCCGTGTGGGCATCCACTACCGCGTCTTCCCCGGCTCCGCGTCGTCATTTTCCTAGGCCTTGCCGTCGTCCACTGCCGTGGTGCTCTTGGCGCGGCGTGGTCAATGTGGTCAACGACCGACTTCCATCGGAAGAGTACTGTACGTGGAGAGGCTGACAGCTGGGTCCACGGCAGCCGCAAGGAAGTGCCTCCTTATTACGCGCAAAATAATTATTCCTCCACCTGACAGCAGGGACCCACCAAACGGGCCACCAGTATTTCGCGGAAAAAACGTTTCCCCCATAACTGCTGGGACCCACCGGATGGGCTACCGTATTTCGTGAAAAAACGTGGTCCCCTGACTGCTGGGACCTACCGGACGGACCACCGTATTTCGCAAAAAAAAAACGTTCCCACCGCTGTCAGCTCGGACCCACCGGAAGTGCCTCCTTATTACGCACAGAAAAATGAATACTCCCCCTGCAAGCTAGGACCCACCGTGGTGGGAGGCTGACTTGTGGGCCTACTAAGTTGACGGGGACGGAGGGCTTTGTCAACTTAGTCAATATGAACGATTCTAGCTCCAGTGACCGTACGATGTCCATCCAACGACCGTCGTGCTTCTTCAATCTCTGCTCTTCCTGCTCCAGCCGCTCAAACAAGCGTCGGCGGGACTGCCTGCTCCCTCCTCCCCGTGGCTGGCTGTGCTTCCGCGCAGGCCTCACCGCCCCACCGTACTCCCATCGCTGGCCTAGCCATCCCTCTACTCACCCACACCTGCTGTTATTCTCCGGCGACGGTAGACGAACTAGTAAACCCTCGTACAGTCGTACTCCCCTCCGCGTGGGAAACAACTGCCGAGTCTTCCCTGCCTCTGTGTCGTTCCCTTCCTAGGCCTCGCCGTCGTCCACCGCCCTAGAGCTCTCGGCGCGGCCTGGTCAACGTGGTCAACGACCGACATGCATCTGAAGTGGACTGTACGTGGAGAGGCCGACAGCTGGGTCCATGGCCGCACGCAAGGAAATGCCTCCTTATTACGCGCAAAATAATGATTCCTCCACCTGACATCAGGGACCCACCGAAAGGGCCTCTGTATTTCGCGAAAAAAACGTTACCGCTGCTGATAGCTTGGACCCACCAGCTATATCTTTGCATGCAAGGAAGTGCCTCCTTATTACGCACAAAAAAAATGAATACTCCCCCTGAGGGAGTCTTGGATTAGGGGGTGTCCGGACAGCCGGACTATACCATCAGCCGGACTCCTGGACTATGAAGATACAAGATTGAAGACTTCGTCCCGTGTCCGGATGGGACTTTCCTTAGCGTGGAAGGCAAGCTTGGTGATGCGGATATTTAGATCTCCTACCATTGTAACCGACTTTGTGTAACTCTAACCCTCTCCGGTGTCTACATAAACCGGAGGGTTTTAGTCCGTAGGACGACAGAATATTCAACAATCATACCATAGGCTAGCTTCTAGGGTTTAGCCTCCTTGATCTCGTGGTAGATCTACTCTTGTACTACCCATATCATCAATATTAATCAAGCAGGACGTAGGGTTTTACCTCCATCGAGAGGGCCCGAACCTGGGTAAAACTTCGTGTCCCTTGTCTCCTGTTACCATCCGCCTAGACGCATAGTTTGGGACCCCCTACCCGAGATCCGCCGGTTTTGATACCGACATTGGTGCTTTCATTGAGAGTTCCTCCGTGTCGTCGCTTTTAGGCCCGATGGCTCCTTCAATCATCAATGACGATGCAGTCCAGGGTGAGACTTTTCTCCTCGGATAGATCTTCGTCTTCGGCGGCTTCGTATTGTGGGCCAATTCGCTTGGCCATCTGGAGCAGATCGAAAGCTACGCCCCTGGCCATCAGGTCAGATTTGGAAGTTTAAACTACATGGTTGACATCCGCGGGGAGTTGATCTGCGATGGATTCGAGCCACAGCCGAGCGCGTCGCACTGTCATGATGGGCATGATCTAGCTCTGCCGCCGAACAGTGCCCTGGAGGCCACACACGCTTTGGTTCCGACCCTTAATTCGAAGCCGGCTGCGCTGATCGAGGATGAGCGGTTGGACGCCGCCTCGGCGGCTGCGATCTCAAAGGCGATTGAGCCGAACACCAGCCCCGTACTCCGCAAGGCCCGTGACTCCGAGGGGCCGGATTCCTCTCCGGACTCCAAGCCCTCCGCGCGCCTACCGATCGAATCCGATTGGGTGCTGATCATGGAGTTCACCGCTGCTGACATCTTCTAGTACTCGCCCTTCGGCGACATCCTGAAGTCACTAAAGTCTCTCTCTTTATCAGGAGAGCCCTGGCCGGACTTCGGTCAGCAAGGTTGGGATATGGACGACGAATAAATTCAAATCCCACCCACCACCCATCTAATAGCCACCGTCGATAATTTAAACGACGTGCTCAATTTCGACTCCGAAGACGTCGACGGTACGGACGACGATGCAGGAGACACATATGAACCAACGCCTATAGGGCATTGGATAGCCACCTCATCTCATGATGTGTACATGGTGGATACACCTAAAAGAAGCGACACCGAGGAACACGGGGATGCAACGAGGGATCGATCTCTCGAAAAGCAATCAAAGCGGCAGCGTTAACGCCGCCCCAAGCCCCGCCTCGACACAGACCCAGCCATAGAGCAGGGCGAGCCAGCAGACGACGAGCATGCCTTAGAGCAACCGTCCGAACAGGGCAACTCGGATAAATAAACCGAACAACCCGTCCCCGGTGAAAATGGCATTCCGGACGCCCTTACGCCGGATAAGGCCACGGAGCAGAAGAACCTCCACAAAAGGCTCGTTGCAACCGCGCGTAGCCTAAAAAAGCAGAAGCGGAAGCTAAAAACTGCGGAAGATGCACTCAGAATCAGATGGAGCAAAGTAATCAATACCGCAGACAAATACGGCGACAGTCGCCGCACTAAAAGCTACCCGAAGCGAAAGCTACTGCCTGAATTCGACGAAGAGGCCTTAGAGCCCTCACATGCAAAAAGTAAGAAAGCCACCCGGTCGGATAGACGAACCCATGGCCAGCATAAAACGGCAAGCGGCGCCGCACTCAAGCCGGCATGCGACCCACTCAAGGACTCGCATTAAAAAGATGGCCCAGCCAGGTCTATTTATGGGCCAAGAAAGCAAGCTCTCAAAAGCAATGCAACAAAACCAGTATCCGAACGCCACGGCACACCAAATACAGGGGTGCCGCACACCCCCTATGTTTCACCGATGAGGTCCTGGATTATGAATTTCCAGCAGGATTTAAACCCGTAAACATAGAGGCATACGACGGAACAACAGACCCTGGAGTCTGGATCGAGGATTATATCCTCCACGTACATATGGCCAGAGGAGATGACCTCCACGCCATAAAATACTTACCTCTCAAGCTTAAAGGGCCAGCCCGGCATTGGCTTAAAAGCCTTCCTGAAAACACAATTGGAAGTTGGGAAGAGCTCGAGGACGCTTTTCGAGCAAATTTTCAAGGGACCTATGTCCGCCCTCCGGATGCAGATGATCTCAGTCACATAACTCAACAGCCCGGAGAGTCAGCTCGGCAATTCTGGAACAAATTTCTTACTAAAAAGAATCAGATAGTCGACTGTCCGGACGCCGAAGCACTAGCAGCTTTTAGGCGTAACGTTCGAGACGAATGGCTAGCCAGACACCTCGGCCAAGAAAAGCCAAGAACAATGGCCGCATTAACAAGCCTCATGACCCGCTTTTGCGCAGGAGAGGACAGCTGGTTGGCAAGATGTAGCACCAGCGACCCAAGTACATCCGAAACTAGGGATGGAAACGGAAAACCGCGACGCAACAAGGATCGTCGCCGGACTAAGGAAAACAGTCCGAAGAGCATGGCAGTCAATGCCAGATTCAAAAGCTCACGGCAGAATCAGAAAAAGCCGCCCCTCCAGGAGAACAGGGACGAGCTATCCAACCTAAACAAAATCTTGGACATGATATGTCAAATACACAGTACTCCCGGGAAGCCTGCTAACCATACCCGTAGAGATTGTTGGGTCTTCAAACAATCCGGCAGACTCAACGCCGAACACAAGGGGCTCGACACACCAAGCGAAGACGATGACGAACCCCACAAGCAGAGCACCAGGAAACAAAAGAATTTTCCACAAGAAGTAAAAATAGTAAACTTACTTCACATAACAAAACGTGCGGCGCCCATAAAGATACGCGCCATACAGCCTATTCCAAAGGAGTCCCGCCACTGGCTGACAAAACCGATCGTCTTCGATCATCGGGATTACTCTAGAAGTATCAGGAGCGCAGGCTGGACTGCCTTGGTACTCGATCCAATAATTGGCGGACTCCAGTTTACAAATGTCCTGATGGACGGCGGCAGCGGTCTAAACCTGATATATCAGGACACAATCCGCCACATGGGGATAAACCCAACAAGAATTCGCCACGGCAAAACCTCCTTTCAAGGGGCAGCGCCAGGTCCGGATACCCATTGCATGGGCTTTCTCCGGCTTGAAGTCATATTCGGCTTCCCCGATAACTCCCGCTGCGAAAAGCTAACTTTCCACATCGTCCCATTCTCAAGTCGCTATCAAGCACTGCTGGGACGCGAAGCTTTCGCCCGCTTTAACGCAATACCGCATTACGCATCTCTTACACTCAAGATGCCCGGTCCACGAGGCATCATCACTTTAAAGGGAAAACATTGAGTGCGCCCCCGCGGGGGATCGTGCGGCTGCCTTAACAGCCCCACAATAATACGGCTCCATCAGCCAAAAACATCCAAACAGGTCGTTAAGACCACGGACACGGCTGGACGAGTCCGGTGTAACCATACCATTAATAAAGGCTTAATAAACCGTATACCCCTGTGCTAGGGGCTTCGCGCATGTACAATATGAGACAATCAAGCTCAATTTTACACATTTCAATCTATACTTTGATTATTTAGTATAACTTTTGTTCAGCACGACCCTTTTTTCTTTTTCAAGTAAGTTCCTCTCTTTTACAGATGAACATCGTGTTGCGCCTGTCCAGGATACGGCACAACGGAGACACAGGCACAGACGTGCAGCAGGGACCCGTTCCAAGGATTCTTTTCAGATTAAGACCCTGCGTAAACCTTTTTTACTGTCTCTTGTTGATACACACCCTCCGGTTTTTTGTTATAATCAAGGAGGGGACTAACGTCTTGGCATGTGGCCACGTCAGGAATTTTGCGCGTACCTGGACACTAGGGGCTTATAACCAAGGGTGTTGTCCCGCCCGCACTCATAAAGACCGAATACCTTAGGGAGTGTTCGGCGTCGCGAGTTTGGCCTTATATGCATCAGCTCCGAATCATGTCTTTGGTCAAATGTTGGGTTGCCCGACTCCTGTGTTTGGCTGCCTTACGTTCCGCACTATCGGCTAAGGCGGCACCAGGAGAACTACTGCGATTGTGCCCCGGTTCGGCCAGGCGAGCACCTCAGTAGAGAAAGCCAAAAACTAACTGTCATGATATAGCGTGAGACTGGTCAACCACTCGATGACTCACCGGAATCTATAGGATTCCTCCGCATTAACGAAGGGCCGTTTCCTGGCCAGGCACATATGCGCCCCGACTTCGGGCGAGCGCAGGCGCCACCAGGGGCTATTTAAGTAGCCTCACTATCAAGCTCCTATGGCTAACTGAAAGTGTTAAAGCATTATAGTCCGGTTGCCTAGCCCGCTGCGCTATCACCTCCTTTGTAGGACCAAGACGTTGGATTAAGTGTGAAAATGCGCCTTCTGCGAGCACCCCCGCACTATGTGTGTGGGGGCTGAAGCCAACGACTGCCATCTTTCAGATTTTATATATATCTTAAAACGGCCGCACAGGAGGTGTTTCAAATACTTGAAGGCACAAGTATAAAAGGCTACTACAATTTATCAAAATATTGCTTTACAATTAAATATGCTATTAGAACATAGCATCCTTCGAGCACTGCGTCTCTATTACACGAGCGCCTTCAAGAACTTCCTGAAAATAGTGCTTGGAGGGTACTCGGCTTTTGTCCGAATCTCGGGATGCAACAACGGTGGTCTCCATCCCCGCCCAGTATGTCTTGACATGGGCAAGAGCCATCCGTGCGCCCTCTATGCATGTTGACCTCTTCGTTGCATCGATACATGGCACCACACCAAGGAATTGCTGCACCAAGCTGAATTAACTCTTCGGCTCCGATCTCCCCGGCCACAGATGACTCATGACGCACTTCATGGTGAGTCCGGACAACCTATTCAGCTCGGCCCATTCGGCCAGACGATCGGCCACTGACAGTGGACGCTCGGGATTGTGGAACTGCGACCAAAAGAGTTTCTCCACTTCGCGATCCCCTTGATCTCAAAAGTGTTCGGTCGCATCAGCAGCACTTGCCGCCAAATCCAGACAGGTGTCCATCGTACTCCACAGCCGGTCCAACGGAGCATGCTTAGGATCACAAAACTTCCTCTGCAGCATAAAGGGCTTTCCAGCCGTGATCTCTCCGGCTTCACGAAGCTCCTCCCTCGCAGCTCTCATCGTAGAGCGAGCATCCTTGGCATCGGCAACAGCCTTCTTCAAGTCCACCTATTCCGCCCGATCTTCTTTTCCCAGAAGCTTGCAATGGTCAGCAGCACTCTTTAGCTTCACGGCCATCTCGGCCATCTCTTTCTTGCTTCGGCAGTGAGCAGCCTGTTCGGCTCTCAGCTCTTCAAGGGACTTCTCGGCAGCCGCATCACTTTTTCTGGCTTGTTCCTTAGCTCGGGCAAGTTCCGCCCGAAGACTCTCCACGGCGGCCGCACCATCTGCGTCAAGCACACACATTGTAAGATACTGGCATAAAGCTCCTCTTACTAGGTGCCGCCCGAGGAATTACATACCTTGAGCCTCATCAAGCCGCTTGTTGACGAGCGCGATGTCGGCATCTGCCACGTCAAGTTGCCGCTTTAGCTCAGCAAAATCATCAGTCCGGCTGGATTCTGGACACTTCGTCACCTACATTTAAAGGCGACATTTTAGACCTGGGATTATGATCCTCTGCGCGCCGTCACTTTTTGACAACACACAGAGTCTCAGGGGCTACTATCTACACAGGGAGCATCTTATTTATGCGCAACTGTCAGAAAATGTACATTATTTCATGTACCTCAAAACCTGTCAGTAAACTTCTGACAACCTCGTGCAATCCGCTTTTCGCGGACGAAATCCTTTCAATCACCATGCCCATCAACGCACGGTGCTCCTCT
The DNA here is from genome assembly GCA_032464435.1 of Aegilops umbellulata. Taxonomy (NCBI): domain Eukaryota; kingdom Viridiplantae; phylum Streptophyta; class Magnoliopsida; order Poales; family Poaceae; genus Aegilops; species Aegilops umbellulata. Next base: position 361,786,472 of record CP136054.1, on the reverse strand, counting down.
GAGATAGAAGCTCGCCCTAGCAGATTCTTCAGCTCCTCCGACCGAGCACCGGACGGTGCCAGATTCGTCCTATCGCCTCCTTCGAAGGCCGGACGCGGAGAACCTTGGGGGGCCATATAGCTACCTTCCGCCCCTGCCGGATTCAGAGAAGCCCTCCGCGACGACACCTTAGGGTCGCCCGCCTCGCTAGGTGGTACGGCAGGGGGAGGCGTCCCGCTCTCCATCATCTCCGGAAGAAGGTCCCCCGAAGACGAGCTCTGCTGAGAAGGGCTGAGGTCTGAGCTACAAGGTAAAATTTCGGTTAATCTTCTCAGATATAAAGCAAGGTTTTATCTCTCAAAAATATAATATTTCTCTACTTACGGCTCGCTGGAGGGCTGGCCCCCTTGAGGGCATAGTTCCACCGAGGTATCCCACGGCGTAGGACCCTCTGACAAGGATTCCCCCCCCCCCGCTTTGAGGCCATAGTCTCCGGGTTTTCAGAGGCAGTCCTCTTCTTCCCCTGAGGAGAGGAATTTTCGGTTCCTCCCTTCCGAACAACCTCCTTCAAGGAGTCCGTAGTTTCCTTGTCCCCTCCCTCACTTTCCCCCAAAGGCACAATCTTCAGCATCCTAACTAGCACGGGATCCGGCCTGGTCTCGGGGAGGGGAGCCGGACACCTGATCAGCTTTGCTTTCGCTATCCACTCCTGTTTAAAAGGACAGCTCTTTTAGGGGCAAGTTTATGACAAATATACGGATAACGAGTCCGGGCACAAGGCTACTTACTTGAGTATCCGGGCGATTGCGGCTCAGACCTGCATCCTCGGTCAAATCCGGACACATTGCTTGTGATCCGAAGAACAGTTTATACATCTTCACGGCCGTTGCGCCCATAAAATGCCGGAGAGCTCGTGGTCCCTCCGGATTAAACTCCCACAATCGAAGGGAGCGACGTTTGCCGGGCAGTGTTCGGCGGATCAGCATGACTTGCGTCACTTTGACCAAGCTGAGACCTCTTTCTAAGAGATCCCTGACGCGGCCCCGCAACAAAGACACGTCCTGGGGTGGCCCCAAATCTAGGCCTTTACTGACCCACGACCCTAGTTGCTTTGGGGGACCCGAGCGAAAGGCAGGTGGCGCCACCCAGTTGGTGCCCCTGGGAGCGGTGATGTAGAACCACTCTCATTGCCACAAGCCGAGCTCCTCTTAAAAAGGGCCCTCGGGCCAAGGAGCATCAACCTTCTTGCTTATAACAGCGCCCCCGCACTCTGCGTGTCGTCCCTCAATCATCTTTGGCTCTACCTTAAAGGTCTTGAGCCATAATCCGAAGTGAGGAGTAACGCGGAGGAATGCTTCACACACGACGATGAATGAGGAAACATGGAGGATGGACTCCGGAGCAAAGTCGTGAAATTCCAGCCCATAATAGAACATCAGCCCCCTCACAAAGGGATCCATGGGGAAGCCTAACCCCTGAAGGAAGTGAGACATGAACACCATGCTCTCACTGGGCTGGGGACTGGGAATAGTCTGCCCTTGAGCAGGCAGGCTATGCGAAATTTCGCCGGTCAAGAACTTGGCCTCTTTCAACTTTAGCACGTCCTCCTCCGTCCATCGGCCTTGATGGTCGGAACCGGACATTGTCGAAGGTGCGAAGCGCCTGAAATCTAGAGCCTAGGGTGTTGGAACTCGAGGCGACGAGCGAACTCGTTTGAGATTGAAAGAAAGGGGTAAGGCCTTGGTCTCTTTATAAGAGGTTGAATACCAAGGGCCCTCCCCGTAACCGTTTGGGACTCGCCTTTAATCGAGAAAACGTGCTAACGGGCACGATTGGGTTACCCACGTCCGTATTGATGAGAATCCCGTAAATAAAGGGGACACGATCTCTGCTTCGACAAGACGTGCCAAGGAAACCGCCTCGCAAAATGCGCTGAGGTGGGGAAGTGGAAACGATTCGGATAAAGGCTTGGCCGTAGTATGATGTCATGCTATGGAATACGTCAGCAGATTAGATTTGTGTAAATATTACTCTCTCTATGGCAATATGTGGAAATTTATTTTGCAGAGCCGGACACTATCCTTAGTGTTGACAATCTTTTATGAAGTACTTGGAGGAGGAACCCGCCTTGCAATGCCGGAGACAATCTGCGCGCCGGACTCGTCGTCATTGAAGCCTAGTTCAGGGGCTACTGAGGGAGTCCTGGATTAGGGGGTGTCCGGACAGCCGGACTATACCATCAACCGGACTCCTGGACTATGAAGATACAAGATTGAAGACTTCGTCCCGTGTCCGGATGGGACTTTCCTTGGCGTGGAAGGCAAGCTTGGCGATGCGGATATTTAGATCTCCTACCATTGTAACCGACTTTGTGTAACCCTAACCCTCTCCGGTGTCTATATAAACCGGAGGGTTTTAGTCCGTAGGACGACAGAATATTCAACAATCATACCATAGGCTAGCTTCTAGGGTTTAGCCTCCTTGATCTTGTGGTAGATCGACTCTTGTACTACCCATATCATCAATATTAATCAAGCAGGACGTAGGGTTTTACCTCCATCAAGAGGGCCCGAACCTGGGTAAAACTTCGTGTCCCTTGTCTCCTGTTACCATCCGCCTAGACGCACAGTTCGGGACCCCCTACCCGAGATCCGTCGGTTTTGACACCGACACCCCCTGTTAGCTGGGACCCAGTGTAGTGGCAGGCTGACTTGTGGGCCTACTAAGTTGACGGGGATGGAGGGCTTTGTCAACTTAGTCAATATGCATGATTCTATCTCCAGTGACCGTATGATGTCCATCCAACGGCCGTAGTGCTTCTTCAACCTCTGGTCTTCTTGCTCCAGCCGCCCAAACCAGCGCCGGTCATGCCTCGTGCTCCTGCCTCCCGTGGCCGACTGCGATGCGGCGGAGGCCTCACCGCCCCTAATAATCCCACCGCTGGCCAGGCCATCCCTCTACTCACCCACACCCCCTGTTATTTTGCGGCGACGACAACCTCACACCGCAGCGAACCAGTGAACCCTCGTACTCTTCTACGCGTGGGCATCCACTGCCGCGTCTTCCCCGGCTCCGCGTCGTCCCCTTCCTAGGCCTCGCCGCCGTCCCCGCCCTGGTGCTCTCAGCGCGGCGTGGTCAACATGGTCAAGGAACGGCTTCCATCGGACATGGGCTGTACGTGGAGAGGCCGACAGCTGGGTCCACGGCCACAGCCCGGTTTTTTTGTGATTTGCCAAGTAAGTCGCTTTATCAGGCCTGTTGGGATGCAAATCTTTCAAGACGAGGAGAGCTTTCATTCGGCTGGCCGAGAAAATGGACCATCAGTAATGATAAATGGGTTGTACATTTTTAAAACACATCAAACCGGCAATTAGTTTCAAATATCTTTTTTTAATTTCAAGATTTTAAATTACATTAATTTTTATGCGTGGAGAATTTGTTGGATTTTATATTGATATACATTTATTTTTAAAATCAGTTTGAATGTGAGTCGAAATTTCGGGATTAAAAACAGTTTGGACCGCACCAAAATATGCAAAATTTCGTATAATTTTTCAACCGTGGCCACAATATGGGCTGTAATGCTAACAAAAAGAATATGGGCTCCAAAAAAAACCTTAAGAGTTAGCAAATGGGCTGTAAATTATTAGAAATAATGGTAGATGGGTTGTATGTTGTTTTCCACAGATTTGAGGCTTTCCAAAAAAAGGTTGACGCACAAGCACTGACTGTTGGATGTCCATCCAACGGCCGTCGTGCTTCTTCAATCTCTCCTCTTCCTGCTCCGGCCGCTCAAACAAGCGCCGGCGAGACTGCCTGCTCCCTCCTCCCTGTGGCCGGCTGTGCTGTCACGCAGGCCTCACCGCCCGACCGTACTCCCATCGCTAGCCTAGCCATCCCTCTACTCACCCACACCAGCTGTTATTCTCTGGCGACGGCAGACAAACCAGTAAACCCTCGTACAGTCGTACTCCCCTCCGCGTGGGAAACAACTGCCGAGTCTTCCCTGCCTCCGTGTCGTCCCCTTCCTAGGCCTCGTCGTGATCCACCGCCGTGGTGCTCTCGGCGCGGCGTGATCAATGTGGTCAATGACCGATTTCCATCGGAAGAGTACTGTGCGTGGAGATGCTGACAGCTAGGTCCACGGCCGCAGCAAGGAAGTGCCTCCTTATTACGCGCAAAATATTTATTCCTCCATCTGATAGTGGGGACCCATCGGACGGCCACCGTATTTTGCAAAAAAAAAAACATTTCCCCCCTGACTGCTGGGACCCACCAGCTACACCTTCGCACGCAATGAAGTGCGTCTGACAAAAAACGATTCGCCCCTGACTGCTGGGACCCACCAGCTACATCTTCGCACGCAAGGAAGTGCCTGACAGTGGGGACCCACCTTGTCGAAGCGTACGTAGCATTGTCAGTCTGGTCGCGAACGTGTACGTACATATATACTGGTGGATGTAGAGGCGCGTACGTGTCGTAGTAGAGGCGCACACGTAGCATGTACACGTACGTACAACGGCCAGGGTGCAAGAAATAAAATACGGCCACATATTTGTACATACGGGCGGGGTCTCGAACGCCTACTCGCGCATACATACAGAGAGGGCTCGTTGACATGGCTGGGTCGGAACAGAGAAACAACGTCGTCGTCGTGTTCATGGGGAGGCAACGGAATGCGTCGTGTTCATGGGGAGGCAACGGAATACATCATGTTCATCGGGAGGCAACGGAACGCGTGGGAGCCAACCGGCTGGGTCGGAACGGAATGTGTGGTCGTGTTCATCGGGAGGGCTTGGACAGGACATGCAATGGAAACGAGGCCTGGCGTACCGCAGAACGAAGGAAACGGCCTTGTGTTCGACCGGCCATGTTTGAAACGGGATCCTGTTTATCGAGAGGGGTCTGGCGTACCGCAAAACGGAGGAAACGAACCTCCTATGGTTGAAACGGGGGTCCTGTTGATCGGGAGGGGTGTGGCTTACCGCAAAACGGAGGAAACGGACTTGTGTTGGAGCGCTACGGTCGAAACGGGGGTCCTGTTCATCGGGAGGGGTGAGGCGTACCACAAAACGGGACTCCACGGGATACTGTTCATCTCCACCGTCGACCTCCTCCAGCCTCCACGGGCTACCGTCGACCTCCTCCAGCCTCCACGAGCTCCTGTTCATCCAGCCTCCACCGCGCGCTACTCCACCAGCTACTGTTCAACCACCCCTCCACCGTCTACTGTTCATCCAACCCTCCACACCACGGGGTTCTGTTCAACCACCCGTCGACGGGCACCCCTCCATCGTCTACTGTTCATCCAGCCCTCCACACCACGGGGTCCTGTTCAACCACCCCTCCACGGGAACCCCTCCACCGTCTACTGTTCATCCAGCCCTCCACCACACCACGGGGTCCTGTTCATTCAGAGGCAACGCCACCGCTCACTGTTCATCCAAACCCCCCACCGCAACGCTCACTGTTCATCCCAGAGGCAGCATCGATCGGCTTCAGTTAGCAGCAGTAGCGAAGGTATCGCTCGATCGGGTTCAGTTAACAGCCATCGATCAATCGCTCGGGTTCAGTAACGCGTAGCCTGCAGTGCAATCGCTCGGGTTCAGTTAGAGCCCAACGCCTCGCTCGGGTTCAGTTAGAGCCAACGCCTCGCACACACGCACGTACGTGTACGAGAGAAACACGCATCGCTCTGCCCCGACCTCCCACCGTAACCGGGAACACCCCGAAATTTTCCTCCCCATCGCTTCTACCACGGTTTTTTCCGTCATGGACGGCCCAAAGAATGTCATGCAGCTGCGTCTCTGGCCCGCCCAGGACGAAAAGCCCATTTTCTGTCATGATTTTTTGTCATAGAAGTAGGATCCCACCACATCTATGATGATACCGGGTTTTGTCTCAATTATCGTCATAGAAGTGTCATATGTACGACAGAAAAAAAATCGTTCGGCCCAAAATATCATGGATGTGTCTTTTTTTGAAGACGTCTTCAAGGTAGACTTCCAAAACCTTCACAGACTCGTTCTATGGCACTCAACAAATTCCTCTTGGGTGCTCAGAACATTACACCTAACCCTCTGGAAGATCAAAGTCTTGAAAGGTAACATGAGTCAGATCACACAGGACAATCTCTTAAGTGATGCTCAATCACTTTGGCTTGGATGTTTCCTCACTTAGGATTCTCTTAGGTTCTTCGGAGGATGGGTTGCTCTAGTTGATACTTGTATATAATTCACTCGGAGTAACTAACACTACAAAAAAGACACATCTGTGACATTCTGGCTAAGGGAGTCCTGGATTAGGGGGTCCTTAGGCGTCCGGGCTATGCAACATAGGCCGGACTAATGGGCCACGAAGATACAAGATAGAAGACCTTCCCCCATGTCCGGATGGGACTCTCCCTGGCGTGGAAAGCGAGCTTGGCACTTGGATAGGAAGATTCCTTTCTCTTTAAACCGACTCTATATGACCCTAGCCCCCTCCAGTGTCTATATAAACCGGAGGCTTTAGTCCGTAGAGGCAATCATAATCATACAGGCTAGACATCTAGGGTTTAGCCATTATGATCTCGAGGTAGATCAACTCTTGTAACCCCTATACTCATCAAAGTCAATCAAGCAGGAAGTAGGGTATTACCTCCATTGAGAGGGCCCGAACCTGGGTAAACATCATGTCCCCTGCCTCCTGTTACCCTCAATCCTTAGACGCATAGTTCGGGACCCCCTACCCGAGATCTGTTGGTTTTGACACCGACATTGGTGCTTTCATTGAGAGTTCCTCTGTGTTGTCAATAGAAGGATCAATGGCCCGCCTTGTCATCAATGACAAAATCACCTCTGGAAAAGCCCTAGTTCCTGGGCAGATCCTCCAGATTGGCAATTTCACCATAGGCACCCGCCCGACCATAAATCCTGAGACGGTCCCCCGGATTGACAAAAATCATCTCCGCATCAACCCCGAAAGCATCGATAAGATGGATCCAACAGATGTTTTGTCTTTAAACGAACTGCTAGATCACATCGCTGCCCTGGGGTCTCAACAGATTATGATCTGATTGGGCTTAAACCCGACCAGAGAGAAATCATATGCCCACCGGTCACCCACCCAGTGACCGTTGTGGAAGAGCAAGGTGAGGATACCACTCCTCCTACTCTAAAAAACAAACTATGTTCCGATCTCCGAGCTCTACGAACCGGACGCCCATCTCCGAGAAACTATCCGTCCTCTGAACATAGAACCAGGCTTCGAGCCTAAAAACTCTCAGGACACTCTGGATCCTGGGCCATTAACCTCAGAAATTCTTCAAAGCCCAGATTCCACAGTGGGCCACGGGTTAGATTTAATCCCAACTGCCAAACACAAGCAATACTCTCCAAGCAATTCCGGTCCCCCAAACATATGCGATTTAACATATATATGACAGCAAGCTCAAGAAACAGTCCATCACTTTTGGGCTAGATTCCTACTTGTTAAAAGCAAGATTAAAGATGGCTGCAACGACGACGCGATCTCAGTATTTTGCAACAACTGTACGGATGAGGGAATCCTTAATGCCCTCAACCGCCGTCACATACTGCACTTTGCAAAGTTGGCACACATAGTGCAGAAGTACTGCGCAATGGAAAGCGCTTGGAAAAATCAGACAGCCCTCTAGGAACCGCAGGCCTTTAAGCCATCTCCCGGACGGGCAAAAAGGATGCACCCTCGCGGGGCACCTGATCATCACCCCGTGGACAAGAAAATTAAGCCCTTTACGGGACATAGAATTGTCTCTGAGGAATGGCTCGATAGGCCCTATCAAATACACATGACGCCGAATGCCGAACCAACGCACAACCTACGGGCATGCTGGATACTTCGGCAAGTGGCCAAGAGCGGTGAGGGTATCCTCACCAACACTACCGCAGAGAAGTACTCTTCGGAGGGCGACGATCTCAAAGTATTCACGGTCTTTGAGACCTTCTCATCAAATAATCGGCGCAAAAGGGCGCTCGACGACCTCGCCGGAGTCTGCCAAATAGCAACAATAAACCCTTGGAACGATACGGCGATTACTTTCAATGCTGATGATGAACCAAGGACCCGCTCAGTCTGGGCACCAGCCGCTTTGGTCCTAAACCCAATTGTTGACGGCTTTTGGCTCACTAAAGTGTTAATGGACAGTGGCAGCGGACTGAACCTCATCTATGAGGACACGCTCAATAAAATGCAAATGGATAGGAGTCGCATTGAGCAGAGTAATACAACCTTTCGAGGCATTATACCCAGTCGGGAAGCAAGATGCTCGGGGAAAATCAAACTCGACGTGGTATTCGGCACGCCGGAGAACTATAGGTCCGAGGAGTTACTCTTCCATGTGGCACCTTTCAACAGCGGGTATCACGCCTTGCTGGGGCGAGACGCATTCACACGCTTTCAAGCTATACCCCATTACGGGTATACGAAGCTCAAAATGCCGGGCCCAACGGAGTCATCACTATCACCAGTGATCCGTACATAACACTCCGCACCGGAAACAAAACTACTTCACTAGCCCTCGAGGCACTATCAGAGGCCCTCGCGGCCGAAGAATTAACCACCTTGCGTTCCACAGTGGATAGGGAGGACGTAATACTTGATAAGAGACCTAAGTCAACTTCCTTCAAACCAGCAGACAAAATAGTCAAATTTCAAGTCCACCTGACGGACCCCAAGAAGACAACTTCCATTGGGGGCACATCTAGATTCGACGGTCAATGCCGCATTACGCGCCCTGCGCGAGAATTGGGACATCTTTGCATGGCACCCTTCCTATATGCCAGGAATCCCACGCGGACTGGCCGAACAGAGTCTCAATATACTGAAGGGATACAAGCCAGTCAAGCAAACACTACGGCGATTTTCTGAACCCAAACGACAGGCTATGGGGGAGGAGCTAGCCAAGCTACCCGAAGCCGGGTTTATCAGAGAGATCAAACATCCGGACTGGCAAGCAAATTTGGTCATGGTACCGAAGAAGGATAAATCCTGGCGCCTGTGTGTCGATTTCAAAGACCTTAATAAGGCATGCCCTAAGGACCCCTTCCCACTACCTCACATCGACCAGATTATTGATGCAACCGCGGGACATGATTCACTGTGTTTCCTCAACGCATACTCCAGATACCATCAAATTAAGATGAAGGAATCCGACCAGGCCGCAACGACATTCATCACCCAGTATGGGGCTTTCTGCTTCAACACCATGCTTTTCGGGCTTAAGAACGCCGGCGCCACTTACCAACGCATGATTCAAACGTGCCTGGAAAAGCAAATCAGCAAGATTGTGGAGGCATATGCAGATGATGTAGTCATAAAAACCAAGCATGTTGAATCACTGGTGGACGACTTACGCCTTACATTCGACAACCTCCGAACATATGATATACATCTCAATCTGGAAAAGTGCGTTTTTGGCGTTCCCGCCGGCAAACTGCTCGAGTTCATTGTATCCAATAGAGGAATTGAAGCAAACCCAACCAAAATCCGGCCCCTATCACAATCAACACCAACTGACCTCAAACAGGTCCAAAAACTAGCCGGGTGCGTAGTAGCTTTGAGCCGTTTTATCTCCAGATTAGGAGAAAAAGCATTACCATTGTATCGCCTGCTCCGACGCACCGCGACTTCGCGTGGACGGACGCTGCAACGGCCGGACTGGAGGAAATAAAAACTTTGCTTGCGAGCAACCCAATCCTGGCCGCACCAAAACATCGGCGAACCGATGTTGCTCTACATATCTGCAACCCACCAGGTGGTGAGTGCGGTGCTCGTCGTCGAATGAGAAGAAGAGGGGCATAAATTCCCACTCCAAAAACCAGTATAGTACGTATCGACGGTCCTTACACCATGCAAATCCCAATACCCGCATTATCATAAGATATCATATGCGGTCTTTATGGCATCCCGCAAGCTGTGGCACTACTTCCAAGAGTGCTCGATCACGGTGGCTTCAAAAGTACCACTCAACAATATTATAAACAACCGAGACGCCACCGGCCGGATTGCCAAATGGGCCATTGAGCTCTTACCATTTGAAATAATGTACAAACCACACCGAGCCATTAAATCTCAGGTGTTGGCCGACTTCGTCGCCGAATGGACAGAGGCCGAACTCCCTAAAGAGTACGACACGTATTCCAACTGGGTGATGCACTTCGATGGCTCTAAAATGCTAGACGGACTTGGGGTTGGTGTCGTCTTGACATCCCCCATTGGTGACATAGTCCGTTATGTGCTCCAAATACTGCACACAGACTCTAACAATGTAACCGAATACGAGGCCCTATTGCATGGTCTCCGGATGGCTATCTCCATGGGCATACAACGCCTTGAGGTGCGCGGGGATTCAAACCTCGCAATATCCCAAATAAACGGTGAATTCGATGCAAAAGATCCGAAGATGGCGGCTTACCGCAACGCCGTACTCAAAACATCAACCCGGTTTGAGGGGCTCGAGTTTTGTCACGTGGCTCGAGAGAGTAATCAAGCCACAGACATCCTTGCTTGCATGGGCGCTAAACGCGACCCCGTCCCACCTAACACCTTTGTGGAAAGGCTCTTCAAGCCATCCGTGGTGTGGCAGGATGAGAGCGGCAACACTGGTACGGAGCCGATCATACCCCCAGATTCTGAACACAGTTCTGATATCATCGTGGGCTTGGGCATCGAAATAACACCATCGACCCATGAAATCATGGCTGCAATTGTCCCGTGGACCGAACCTTTCCTTGCCTACCTTACCAGGAATGAGCTCCCCGAGGATAAGACTGAGGCCCGTCGCATCATTCAATGCTCGAAGGCCTACAAAATTCATGAAGGAGAACTGTACAAGAAGCTGGAGTCCTTCAAAGATGTATCTCCGAAGAAGAGGGACGACAACTCTTGGCTGAAATACACGCTGACCTTGGTGGCCATCATGCCGCAGCTCGGGCCCTTGTAAGTAAGGCCTTCCGTACAGGTTTGTTTTTGCCCACAGCCCGGGCAGATGCACATGTCCTCGTACAGTGCTGTGTTGGATGCTAGCTTTTCGCTAATCAATATGTTGCCCACTGCCCTACGAACAATCCCCATTACTTGGCCCTTTGCGGTCTGGGGCCTCAACATGGTCGGGCCTCTTAAAAGGGGAAGCCACAAAAAGAAATACTTATTGGTTATGGTCAACAAGTTCACTAAGTGGATAGAAGCCAAACCAGTTAAAACGGCTGAAGCCGGACCGGTGATAGACTTTATATTCGGTGTAGTACACCGTTATGGTGTCCTGCACAGTATTATTACTGACAAGGCTCTAACTTTACAGCCGATGAGGTGAAAACTTGGTGCACCAATTTGGGCATCAAGCTCGATTACGCCTCTGTATATCACCCTCAGACAAACGGTCAGGTCGAACAGGCTAACGACATGATAATGAGTGGCATCAGACCCAAACTAGTGCGATCGCTGCAAGAATCAGACAAGCACTGGGTTGAGGAACTCGATTCCGTACTCTGGGGGCTGTGGACCACACCCAATCGCACGACTGGGTATACACCTTTTTTCATGGTATACGGCGCGGAGGCGGTCTTGCCTTGCGACATTATTCACGACTCACCTCGAGTGCGCATGTACGAAGAGAGACAAGCCGAGCTCGATCGGCAGGACGACTTGGACGGCCTAGAGGAGGAGCGCGATGTTGTGAAGGCTCGTTCGACATTCTACCAACAGCAGGCTCGGCGATATCAAAGCAGGGAAGTACATGCGAAGACTTACAATGTCGGTGAACTCGTTCTACGCCTACCAGAGAAGAAAAAGGTCAAGCTCAAGCCCAAATGGGAGGGTCCCCTCATTATAGATGAGTTCTCACTGGAGGAGCCTATCGCCTTCACAATGCTTCGGATAATCGCTTGGAGCCAAACCCATGGAACGCTGCAAGGCTCCGAAGATTCTATGCCTAAGTCCACACATATACCTTTTTTCCTCGTTCCTTCTTTTCTCCCTTTCATTGTTTTCTTTTTATCGTTTTTATACGACCTCTGACTCATGTTCGGATAAACCGCACACCCTAGGGGGTATACATCCTTAAATGTATATACCCCACGATACATGTGGGCTTCTTTTCACAAGAAGCTTATTACTATTATTTTTCGAGCATCAAGCTCACCGTATATATAATCATATATGTATTTTCTTCACCATTATATGCACCTTTATGACTTAAGTTTTTGCTAAGATGGGTTGCCTGGCTCCTGTGCTTATGCCCTACGTTCCCGCTTGTTCGGCTAGGGCATAAAGGGAGCACCTCTGCGATTGTTATAGCCGGGTTATCCGGACGTGTACCTCAGACGGGTGAAGCCGAAATCTAGCACTCTTAAGGGAATAATTGGTCGGCGAGCAAAAGACGAACTGCTCTCGTTGCAATACAAAAACCCCAGACTATAATATTGACTATGATCTTTAGCATCACAGCTTCGGCATGCACAAAAAACCCCGCAAGCTGGCCCAGGGAAAGGAACCCTTAACGGAACTATTCTCTCTGGAAGATGTTTCTTACAATCAAATGTAATATAACATAACTCTCCGAATACAATTTGTCTGTTCAAGCAACTATGACCGGACTGCCTGGTTTCCGAACATACTTTGGAGTTTACCTACGGTATAGTATTCGGAAACACTCCAAACCTCAGGGAGGTTGAAGCAGAAAGTCTGCCATGACAATGGTTTTACAAATTCGGCTGGAGACAAGTTTGTCGATAAAAGTACATTGCTACTTAAACTCAAAAACTTCTTCTTCCTCTAGACCCTCTAACAGGCTGTCTAGTTTACAATCCTGTTGTGAATACTTGGCGGCCATCTTCACTTGGTCGTACACCAGACTCACCAGAATTTCCTGTCCATCGAATCCTCGAGTTCCGACCCGTGCCATATGATTCGGATCAAGTCCAGTGTACCGTGTTTTCACCATGGCCCAGGCTTCCCGAGCACTTTCTCGGTAGGCTGATATCTTCCATGGCCCAAAGCGGCGCCGAGCTCCCTTGAATAAATTCACGAGTTCCCCCATACTTCCTGGAGGAGAATCGGCTGGCCATAAAGCCTTAGTGATATTTCTCATTGCCTTCCAAGCTCGCTCATGCACCTTGGACAGCTCTTGTACCAGGTCGCCTTGAAACCCGGACACCCCTTTTTCGGGCTGCCCAGTCAGCACACCTACAGAAATATACTTGTTAAGACTCGCATTAGGGAACTGTACGAAAGTAAGTCAAAAGGCATACTGAATATGCCTCCTCTTAGCTTTCGGATCTCCTTCAAGGCGTCCGCCAGTTGAGCTTGCACGTCTTTCAGCTCTTCGCCTAGCTGGGTGTTGGCGTCCTGCACCTTATTCTTCTCATCCCTGTTCCGTGTCAGTACACGTTGACCAGCGGCCTCTTGCCTTTCGACATGTTGTTTATCCGCCTGTGCGGCCTTAAGTTTCTCTTCCAGCTGATCCGAAGATCCTGCCATCATAAATACAACGGTGTTTATTTGAATAAACATTACTGGCACATAATTATATTTTCCGGACAGAAGGGGACATTACCAGTCGGTGCCTCCTTGGACTTCTCCAGTACGGCGGTAAAAGTAGCTAGCTGGGTCCGACACTTTTCCAGCTCCTGAGACAGCATGTTGTTCTTCTCCGTGAGTACCTGATTATACAACAATCCTTAAAATCAATTGCTTCAACTGTTTCAAGTCTCAGGGGCTACTGATATATGATTATTAAATCTACACAGTACGATCTTACCCGCATATCCTTTGAAAGCTGGTAAGTGGCTCCAGCAAGCCATCCCGAGGAACTCGGATGTATGCATCTGCCGAGCTGAAGGCATTGAATGCCTCTTCAGTAAGTAGGGGTCACGCATAGCGGCCCTCCGGTGCCGATGGTTCATTGCACTCTCCACTTCGGAGTTGGTGACGGATACATTATCCGAATCTTCGGAGAGAGGACAATCCGGCATTGCACCCGTATCAACTCTAGCCCTGGAGGTAGGGTCCGGGGTCGGATTGGTGGACGCATGTCCGGCAAAGTCTCCGGATACAGTCCGGTGAACGCTCTTCCTGAAATATGGTGCAGGAAGGAACGTTAAAATTCGGTATGATTGCCATGGGGCATATTAAAAACCATACCTCTTTGATGAAGGCTTGGCAGTGTCGCCCTCTGCCTTTCTCTTCGAAGACCCACCTCGCACAGGCTCCGCCCTTTTAAGGGATGCCTCTAGTGTGGAGTGGCGAGACGAGTGCCGCCCCTTTAAAGCACGAGACAGTATAGTGGGTGAAGCGCAGTGAGAAAACTTTTTTGGAGGAGACGTCTTCGGGGTACTTACGTGAGAGGAGGGGAGAAGGCCGGGGTAATCGGCTATAGTGGCCACTTCTGTGCCATCGTAGCTCTCCTGATAGAACACCCCCTCCTTGAGCTCTACAGATATATCCGGATCCTCCTCAAATCGGGGATCCAGGTCCTGAATATGATCCTCTAGCTGCGGAGCAGGGCTATAAATCCCTGCGACAGCCTTCCTCCATTCCTATTCAAGATAGTCGGACTAAAGTTCAAATAAGTACGACTCAGGAAGGAGATCGAGTAAAGTTACGTAGCAAAGGCTTACCCAGCTGGGAGGATTGTACATGGAAAAGCCTTCTCGGCATTTAAGGCGAGTGAACTCTTCTTTCCTCCCTTTATAAAGATCGGCCAACATGGCGGCCAGGGCGGCGAAGTTGTCCGGACCCTTGCGCCCGTAGCGAGATGTGTCATCCTCCCCGTTGTAGTTCCACATGGGGAGTCTTCTGGATTGGAGTGGCTGAACACCTCGCGTTATGGAAATCTCCATGACCTCAATTATGGATGGTCCGAATTGGGCGGGTATTTTTATCTTGTCCATTAACTTCTTAACCACCGCACTATCTTCCTCCTCGAGGCTCCGGGGGCGCCAGCTGTGGCGCTTTTTTAACGGAGCATTGGAAAATTCGGGTAGGCCTCGTCGGATTGGGTCTGAGAGAACGACGTCTTCAATATAAAACCACTCCGAGGGCCACTCTTCGGATGCCTTCTTCGGAGTGCCGGATAGGTATCATGTCCCGGCTATGCGCCATACTTCGGCACCGCCCACCTGGAATATGGACCCCTTTTGGGAGCAAGGGGAAAGGCAGAAAAGCTTCCTCCATAACTCAAAATGGGCCTCGCAGCCTAGGAACAGCTCACAAAGAGTGACGAAGCCTCCGACGTGCAGAATGGAGCCCGGCGTGAGATTGTGCAGTTGGAGGCCGTAGTACTCTAGGAGACCTCGGAGGAAAGGATGGATTGGAAATCCAACACCTCTTAATAGAAAGGAAACGAAGCACACTCGCTCCCCTTCTGACGGATAAGGGAAATTTTCTGCCAGGGCTTCGCTAGTAAAAGAAGTTAATCCTACCCGAACGGGGACTAGATCTGCAGGGGGAGATATCCCTGCACCTGTAGCTTGGTCAGTTGGGCATGGGATACATAGCATCTCTCCCAATCGCCTCTTTGAGGACCGTGGGAGCGGGAGGTAGAACTGGGGGCACTGGCCATGCTTGCGTGGTTTCTTGTGGTGAGTTCGAAGGATTTTCGCTTGGTGTGGAATGGCATATGAGATATAATATCCTTAAATAGACGCTTTCCATACGCCGTCGGGGTGGTATCTATGAAAACGTTTGGACCCTTCGTATTCGTTTGACGCGTGGAAGCCGGGGCGACGATGGCATAGAAGCCGAAGGGTATAACATTTAATGTAAAACCAAGCTGTTCGAAGAATTCACCTTACCAAGACTGAAGATATAAAAGCAGAATACAATCCTTTGGTTCAGATGCTTTGAGGTATTCGGCGGAGGAACCCGCCTTGCAATGCTGAAGACAATTTGCGCGCCAGACACATCGTCATTGAAGAATGGTTTGGGGGCTACTAAGGGAGTCCTAGATTAGGGGGTCCTCGGGCATCCGGGCTATGCAACATAGGTCAGACTAATGGGCCGCGAAGATACAAGATAGAAGACTTTCCCCCATGTCCGGATGGGACTCTCCTTGGTGTGGAAAGCAAGCTTGGCACTCGGATAGGAAGATTCCTTTCTCTTTAAACTGACTCTGTATAACCCTAGCCCCCTCCGGAGTCTAGATAAACCAGAGGGTTTAGTCCGTATAGGCAATCATAATCATACAGGCTAGACATCTAGGGTTTAGCCATTACGATCTTGAGGTAGATCAACTCTTGTAACCCCTATACTCATCAAAGTCAATCAAGCAGGAAGTAAGGTATTACCTCCATTGAGAGGGCCCGAACCTGGGTAAACATCGTGTCCCCTGCCTCCTGTTATCCTCGATCCTTAGACGCACAATTCGGGACCCCCTACCCGAGATCTGCCGGTTTTGACACCGATAATGGCCCGAACGAAAACTTTTTCTCTCATCGTTATGACACTTCTATGACAATAAATGTGACAAAACAAGTATCATCATAGATGTGGTGGGCTCCTACTTCTATGACAAAAAATCATGACAGAAAATGGGTTTTCATCATGGGCCGTTCGGAGACGTGCCTGCCTGGCATTCTTTGGGCCGTCCATGACGTAAAAATCATGGTATAGAAGTGAGAGCGAGGAAAATTTTAGGGAGTTCCCGGCTACGGTGGGTGGTTGGGGCCGAGCGATGTAGTGTGGTTTGCGCATTTCTCTCGTACGCGTGTGTGTGCGAGGCACTCACTAACTGAACCCGAGTGAGATGTTCGCTTACTGAACCCAAG
The DNA here is from genome assembly GCA_032464435.1 of Aegilops umbellulata. Classification (NCBI taxonomy): domain Eukaryota; kingdom Viridiplantae; phylum Streptophyta; class Magnoliopsida; order Poales; family Poaceae; genus Aegilops; species Aegilops umbellulata. The sequence continues at coordinate 361,769,709 of CP136054.1, read as the reverse complement.
TGATTGCACTAGCTAGCTACGTATTGAACATGAGCGATCGATCCCACTATGTACTGAAGTCGATCTATTCCTTCGCTGCTTACTGAACCCGAGCGATTCCTTCACTGCTAACTGAACCCGATCGATCCTTCTCGCTGCTCATTGTAGCCAATCAAACCCCCGTGCGAGACGTAGCTAGCCGGTGTGTTGGGTTGCCTCTGGATGAATAGTACCCCTTGCTGCCGAACTAACGATATGTAGAACGAGTCGAGACGTGCGGGGAGTCCAGCCGGTTGGTTGGTTGCGGATGAACAATTTTCGTTGCTGCGGCCGGCTTGTATGTACGCCCCACCCCAGCCAGTGGGGGTTGGATGAAAAGGACCCCTGGTAGTAGGCGGTTGCGACTGGATGAACAAGACCCTGATCAGCCGCTACACCCCAACCAGTTGGGGGTGGATGAACAGGATGCTACCTCTTGAGCACTGCGTTGGTTTTCCCTTGAAGAGGAAAGGGTGATGCAGTAAAGCAGCGTAAGTATTTCCCTCAGTTTTTGAGAACCAATGTATCAATCCAGTAGGAGACCACGCACGAGTCCCTCGCACCTACACACACAAATAAATCCTCGCAACCAACGGGATAAGGGGTTGTCAATCCCTACACGGTCACTTACGAGAGTGAGATCTGATAGATATGATAAGATAATATTTTTGGTATTTTTATGATAAAGATGCAAAGTAAAATAAAAGGCAATAAAAATAACTAACTGTTGGAAGATTAATATGATGGAAAATAGACCCGGGGGCCATAGGTTTCACTAGTGGCTTCTCTCAAGAGCATAAGTATTACAGTGGGTGAACAAATTACTGTTGAGCAATTGATAGAATTGAGCATAGTTATGAGAATATCTAGGTATGATCATGTATATAGGCATCACGTCTGAGACAAGTAGACCGACTCCTGCCTGCATCTACTACTATTACAACACACATCGACCGCTATCCAGCATGCATCTAGAGTATTAAGTTCATAAGAACAGAGTAACGCCTTAAGTAAGATGACATGATGTAGAGGGATAAACTCATGCAATATGATATAAACCCCATCTTGTTATCCTCGATGGTAACAATATAATACGTGCTTTGCTGCCCCTACTGTCACTGGGAAAGGACACCACAAGATTGAACCCAAAGCTAAGCACTTCTCCCATTGCAAGAAAGATCAATCTAGTAGACCAAACCAAACTGATAATTCGAAGAGACTTGCAAACATAACCAATCATACATAAAAGAATTCAGAGGAGATTCAAATATTGTTCATAGATAAACTTGATCATAAACCCACAATTCATCGATCTCAACAAACACACCGCAAAGAAGATTACATTGAATATATCTCCACGAGAGAGGGGGAGAACATTGTATTGAGATCCAAAAAGAGAGAAGAAGCCATCTAGCTAATAACTATGGACCCGAAGGTCTGAGGTAAACTACTCACACATCATCAGAGAGGCTATGGTGTTGATGTAGAAGCCCTCCGTGATCGATGCCCCCTCCGACGGAGCTCCGGAAAAGGCCCCAAGTTGGGATCTCACGTGTACAGAAAGTTGCGGCGGTGGAATTAGGTTTTTTGGCTCTGTATCTGGTAGTTTGGGGGTACGTAGGTATACATAGGAGGAAGAAGTACGTCGGTGGAGTAACATGGGGCCCACGAGGGTGGAGGGTGTGCCTGGGGGGGGGGGGGGGTAGGCGCGCCCCCTACCTCGTGCCCTCCTGGTTGATGTCTTGACATAGGGTCCAAGTCCTCTGGATCACGTTCATTCCGAAAATCATGTTCCCGAAGGTTTCATTCCGTTTGGACTCCGTTTGATATTCTTTTTCTGCGAAACTCTGAAATAGGCAAAAAACAGTAATTCTGGGCTAGGCCTCCGGTTAATAGGTTATTCCCGAAAATAATATAAAAGTGTATAATAAAGCCCATTAATGTCCAAATTAGAATATAATATAGCATGGAACAATAAAAAATTATAGATGCGTTGGAGACGTATCAAGCATCCCCAAGCTTAATTCCTGCTCGTCCTCGAATAGGTAAATGATAAAAGCAAAACTTTTGATGTGGAATGCTACTTGGCATAATTTCAATGTAATTCTCTTAATTGTGGTATGAATGTTCATATCCGAAAGATTCAAGATAAAAGTTTAATATTGACATAAAAGTAATAATACTTCAAGCATACTAACTAAGCAATTATGTCCTCTCAAAATAACATGGCAAAGAAAGTTCATCCCTACAAAATCATATAGTTTAGTCATGCTCCATTTTCGTCACACAAGAATGCTCTCATCATGCACAACCCCGATGACAAGCCAAGCAATTGTTTCATACTTTAGTAATCTCAAACTAATTCAACCTTCACGCAATACATGAGCGTGAGCCATGGATATAACACTATGGTGGAATAGAATATAATGATGGGGGTTATGTGGAGAAGACAAAAAGGAGAAAGTCTCACATCAACGCGGCTAATCAATGAGCTATGGAGATGCCCATCGATTGATGTTAATACAAGGAGTAGGGATTGCCATGCAACGGATGCACTAGAGCTATAAATGCATGAAAGCTCAACAAAATAAACTAAGCGGGTGTGCACCCAACTTGCTTGCTCATGAAGACATAGGGCATTTGAGGAAGCCCATTGTTGGAATATACAAGCCAAGTTCTATAATGAAAAATTCCCACTAGTAAATGAAAGTGACAAAACAAGACACTCTCTATCATGAAGATCATGGTGCTACTTTGAAGCACAAGTGTGGAAAAAGGATAGTAGCATTGTCCCTTTTTTTGGGGCCTTTTTTTTATATTTGGCCTTTCTCTTTTTTTAGGACAATGGTCTATGAATGATGATCATCACACTTCGATTTATTTAAACTCAATGATTACAACTCGATACTAGAACATAGTATGACTCTATATGAACGCCTCCGGCGGTATGCCGGGATAGCAACGACTCAATAGTGACATGTATGAAAAATTATGAATGGTGGCTTTGCCACAAATACGATGTCAACTACATGATCATGCGAAGCAATATGACAATGATGAACGTGTCATGATAAACATAACAGTGGACAGTTGCATGGCAATATATCTCGGTATGGCTATGGAAATGCCATGATAGGTAGGTATGGTGGCTGTTTTGAGGAAGATGTAAGGAGGTTTATGTGCGATAGAGCGTATCATATCACGGGGTTTGGATGCACCGGCGAAATTTGCACCAAATCTCAATGTGAGAATGGGCAATGCACGGTACCGAAGAGGCTAGCAATGATGGAAGGGTAAGAGTGCGTATAATCCATGGACTCAACATTAGTCATAAAGAACTCACATACTTATTGCAAAAATCTACAAGTCATCAAAAACCAAGTACTACGCGCATGCGCCTAGGGGGATAGATTGGTAGGAAAAGACCATCGCTCGTCCCCGACCGCCACTCATAAGGAGGACAATCAAAGAACACCTCATGTTTCAAATTTGTTACATAACGTTTACCATACGTGCATGCTACGGGACTTGCAAACCTCAACACAAGTATTTCTCAAATTCACAACTACTCAACTAGCACAACTTTAATATCACAACCTCCATGTCTCAAAACAATCATCAAGCATCAAACTTCTCTTAGCATTCATCACACTCATAAGAAAGTTTTTACTAGTCTTTGAATACCTAAAATATTAGGATTAATTTCCCAATTTAAGAAAATTACCATGCTGTTTAATACTCTCAAAATAATATAAGTAAATCATGAGAGAATAATAGTTTCTATAAAACAAAATCACTGCCGTGCTCTAAAAGATATAAGTGAAGCACTAGAGCAAAAACTATATAGCTCAAAAGATATAAGTGAAACGCATAAAGTATTCTAATAAATTCCGAATCATATGTGACTCTCTCAAAAGGTGTGTACAGCAAGGATGATTTTGGAAAACTAACAAATAAAGACTCAAATAATACAAGACGCTCCAAGCAAAACACATATCATGTGGTGAATACAAATATAGCTCCAAGTAAAGTTACCGATGGAAGTAGACGAAAGAGGGGATGCCCCGGAAGAGCTTTGGCTTTTAGGTGTCATTATATTATCTTGGGGTGCCATGGGCATCCCCAAGCTTAGACTTTTGCCACTCCTTGTTCCATAATCCATCAAATCTTTCACCCAAAACTTGAAAACTTCACAACACAAAACTCAGCAGAAAATCTCGTGAGCTCCACTAGCGAAAGAAAGCAAAAGACCACTTCAAGGTACTGTAATGAACTCATTATTTATTTATATTGGTGTTAGACCTACTGTATTCCAACTTCTCTATGGTTTATAAACTATTTTACTAGCCATAGATTCATCAAAATAAGCAAACAACACACGAAAAATAGAATCTGTCAAAAATAGAACAGTCTGTAGTAATCTATAACTAACGCAAACTTTTGGAACTCCAAACAATCTGCCAAAATAGGAAGACCTAGACAATTTGTTCATTGATCAGCAGCAATTGGAATCAATATTTTATCACGTTCTGGTGTTTTTTAACAATTATTTTCGTGAACAGAAAGTTTCTGGAATTTACAGCAAGATCAAATAACTATCATCCAAGAAGATCCTATAGGTTAAACTTGGCACAAACACTAATTAAAACATTAAAAGACATCTAACCAGAGGCTAGATCAAAGATTTATTCCTAAACAGAATCAAAAAGCAAAAAAAACTAAAAATAAAATTGGGTTGCCTCCCAACAAGCGCTATCGTTTAACGCCCCTAGCTAGGCATAATAGCAAGGATAGATCTAGGTATTGCCATCTTTGGTAGGCAATCCATAAGTGGCTCTCATAGTAGATCCATAAGGTAATTTTATTTTCTTTCTAGGGAAGTGTTCCATGCCTTTCTTTAACGGAAATTGGAATCTAATATTTCCTTCTTTCATATCAATAATTGCACCAATCGTTCTAAGGAAAGGTCTACCAAGAATAATAGGACATGAAGGATTGCAATCTATGTCAAGAGCAATAAAATCTACGGGCACATAGTTCCTATTTGCAACAATAAGAACATCATTAATTTTTCCCATAGGTTTCTTAATAGTGGAATCTGCAAGGTGCAAGTTTAAAGAGCAATCATCAAATTCATGGAAACCTAGTAAATCGCATAAAGTTTTTGGAATCGTGGAAACACTAGCACCCAAATCACACAAAGCATAGCATTCATGATCTTTAATTTTAATTTTAATAGTAGGTTCCCACTCATCATAAAGTTTTCTAGGGATAGAAACTTCCAACTCAAGGTTTTCTTCATAAGATTGCATCAAAGCATCAACGATATGTTTGGTAAAGGCTTTATTTTGACTATAAGCATGTGGAGAATTTAGCACGGATTGCAACAAGGAAATACAATCTATCAAAGAGCAATTATCATAATTAAATTCCTTGAAATCCAAAATAGTGGGTTCATTAATATCTAGAGTTTTGACCTCTTCATTCCCACTTTTATCAATTTTAGCATCAAGATCTAAAAACTCCGAACTTTTGGAACGCCTTCTAGGTAAATGCGGATCATATTCAGTCTCATCATTATCAGGATTCAAATTGCAAAACAAAGATTTAATAAGAGACACATCAATAACTTTTAGATCTTCATCTTTATTTTCATAAAAAAATTCCGGTTTAGCGGCCATCCTATTAACTAAGGTGGCCTGCTTATCCGAAATTTCAGCTATCAATTTCTCAAGGTGAGCAACCTGAGATTTCAAACCATCAAATTCTTTAGACATATCATCGAGCTCTTTATTCATATAACTCATAAAGCTTTTTTCTTCCTTAAGCTCATTTCTAAAGAAATTATTATGCTCAAATTGTAAAACCATAAAACTCCTAACATTGCTTTCGATCTCTTCCAACCTTTTAAGGTGAAGATCTCCAAATCTAGGTAGAGCCATCGTGACAAGCAAGCAATCCAACACACGAGCAAACAAGAAGCGAGCGAGAAAAAGGCGAACGGAAAAGAGAGGGCGAATAAAACGGCAAGGGTGAAGTGGGGGAGAGGAAAACGAGAGGCAAATGGCAAATAATGTAATGCGGGAGATAAGGGTTTGTGATGGGTACTTGGTATGTTGACTTATGCGTAGACTCCCCGACAACAGCGCCAGAAATCCTTCTTTCTACCTCTTGAGCACTGCGTTGGTTTTCCCTTGAAGAGGAAAGGGTGATGCAGTAAAGCAGCGTAAGTATTTCCCTCAGTTTTTTAGAACCAAGGTATCAATCCAGTAGGAGACCACGCACGAGTCCCTCGCACCTACACAAACAAATAAATCCTCGCAACCAACGCGATAAGGGGTTGTCAATCCCTACACGGTCACTTACGAGAGTGAGATCTGATAGATATGATAAGATAATATTTTTGGTATTTTTATGATAAAGATGCAAAGTAAAATAAAAGGCAATAAAAATAACTAACTATTGGAAGATTAATATGATGGAAAATAGACCCGGGGGCCATAGGTTTCACTAGTGGCTTCTCTCAAGAGCATAAGTATTACGGTGGGTGAACAAATTACTGTTAATCAATTGTTAGAATTGAGCATAGTTATGAGAATATCTAGGTATGATCATGTATATAGGGATCACGTCCGAGACAAGTAGACCGACTCCTGCCTGCATCTACTACTATTACTCCACACATCGACCGCTATCCAGCATGCATCTAGAGTATTAAGTTCATAAGAACAGAGTAACGCCTTAAGTAAGATGACATGATGTAGAGGGATAAACTCATGCAATATGATATAAACCCCATCTTCTTATCCTCGATGGCAACAATATAATACGTGCCTTGCTGCCCCCACTGTCACTGGGAAAGGACACCGCAAGATTGAACCCAAAGCTAAGCACTTCTCCCATTGCAAGAAAGATCAATCTAGTAGGCCAAACCAAACTGATAATTCGAAGAGACTTGCAAAGATAACCAATCATACATAAAAGAATTCAGAGGATATTCAAATATTGTTGATAAACTTGATCATAAACCCACAATTCATCGGTCTCAACAAACACACCGCAAAAGAAGATTACATCGAATAGATCTCCACGAGAGAGGGGGAGAACATTGTATTGAGATCCAAAAAGAGAGAAGAAGCCATCTAGCTAATAACTATGGACCCGAAGGTCTGAGGTAAACTCCTCACACATCATCGGAGAGGCTATGGTGTTGATGTAGAAGCCCTCCGTGATCGATGCCCCCTCCGGCGGAGCTCCAGAAAAGGCCCCAAGATGGGATCTCATGGGTACAGAAAGTTGCGCGGTGGAATTAGGTTTCTTGGCTCCGTATCTGGTAGTTTGGGGGTACGTAGGTATATATAGGAGGAAGAAGTACGTTAGTGGAGCAACATGAGGCCCACGAGGGTGGAGGGCGCGCCTGGGGGGGGGGGGGTAGGCGCGCCCCCTACCTCGTGTCCTCCTGGTTGATGTCTTGACGTAGGGTCCAAGTCCTCTGGATCACGTTCGTTTCGAAAATCACGTTCCCGAAGGTTTCATTCCGTTTGGACTCCGTTTGATATTCTTTTTCTGTAAAACTCTGAAATAGGCAAAAAACAACAATTCTGGGATGGCCCTCCGGCTAATAGGTAGTCCCAAAAATAATAATAAAGTTTATAATAAATCCCATTAATGTCCAAAACAGAATATAATATAGCATGGAGCAATAAAAAATTATAGATACGTTGGAGACGTATCACAGGACCCCATGGAGGCTGGATGAACAATTGCGAGTGGAGGCTGGAGGAAGTCAATGGTGGATGAAATAGTAGCCCGTGGAGGTCGTAGCGAGGCAGTAGATGGTGGATGAATAATAGCCCATGGAGTCCCGTTTTGCGGTATGCCACACCCCTCCTGATAAACATGACACTGTTTCGACTATAGGCGCTCGAACAGAAGTCCGTTTCCTCGGTTTTGCGGTACGCCAGACCCCTCCTGATCAACATGACCCCGTTTCGACCATAGGCGCTCGAACAGAACTCTGTTTCCTCCGTTTTGCGGTATGCCAGATTCCCTTCGATAAACAGAACCCCATTTCGTCCGTACGCGTCAAACAAAAGGTTGTTTCCTCCATTTTGTGGCATGCCAGACCCCATTTTGGCTGTTCTATCCAAGCTGGTTGGTTCCCGATGAACATGATGCATTCCGTTGCCTCCCGATGAACACGATGTTCTTTCTCCATTTCAACCCAGCGGGTTGGCTGCCGATGAACATGACACTGTTGCTGTCGTCTGTTGCCTCTCCATGTACATGAGCCCTGGTCGTATGTATGCGCGAGTACGTATTCGAGACCCCACCCGTATGTACGTACATGGCAGTATTTTTTGTCACGTGGCTATAGGTACGTGTACACGGTTTAGATGGGACTGCCTGAATAGCTACGTCGAGGGCTCTATTATGACACGTGCCCCTACTTACTCGGCTACGGTTCATCTTTGCAGAGAGACCGATCGACCAATATGTACGCACACATTTGCGACAAGATAGACAACGCTACATATGCTTCGACCGAGTTGGTCCCAGCTGTCAGGAAGGATAAGGACGCACTTCCTTGCGTGCGAAGATATAGCTACTGGGTTCAAGCTGTCAGGGGAGGAATCATATTTATTTTCACGTAACAAGGCACTTCCTTGCATGCGAAGAAGTAGCTGGTGGCCTGGTGGGTCCATCTTTTATCTCAATTCTCTTTTACAGTAAAGGCAACACCACTATATTTGTGCTTGTTTATGTTGATGATATAATTGTTGCTAGTGCCAGATGCCACTAGCTGTCTGCTTAAGGACCTAAAGCTGAAGTTTGCCGTTAACGACTTGGAAAACCTTCAATACTTCCTATGTATAGAGGTCAAGCAGGTAAAGGATGGTATACTTCTCACACAGAAAAATACACCAGTGAAATACTTAGGAGAGTAGGATTGCAAAATTGCAAACCTGTGAGTACAGCAATCGCAACTTCAGAAAAACATACAGTTGAGAGTGGAGACGCACATGGACCAGAGTTTGCTACAAACTACAGAAGTGTTGTAGGTGCAATACAATATTTGACTATTACATGTCTTGATATCTCCTATTCTGTAAACAAAGTATCACTACAAAAAATACACTTCTGTGATGATACGTGTTTGTCACAGTAGGTCACATTTTCTGTCATGCATGTACATCCATGACGATTTTATGACAGAATCAAGATAGTCATACCTGTGTTGTCGTACAAGTGTTTCATGACAATACCAAAATTATCATCACGGAAGTGTGCACTTCCATGACGATAAATGATGTGTCATGGAAGTGCTTTCGTCAAGGGTAACCGACGCGTGGCATCCACCATAACGGATCGTCGTTAAGCTATCGGGTCCGGTTTTGGATCCGATAACCCGTTAACAGCAACGACCAATGGCGATTTTCCATGTGTAAAATTCTCATTGGTTGGAGAAAACACATGTTAGCTCGTCATTTGGTCAGATAGTCGCCTATGATATGTCGACACGAGCGACGACCCAACACTGGCCCATTTAGCTTACAAAGGCTGGCCCATTTGACTTGGTCAAAAGCTAGCGGGCCGGTCCATGAAAAGCATGTTAATGGTCTGTTTGCATATAGCCCATTTTACGGCCCGATAACTCACAACCCGTTATGGCGTTCTTGAAATCATCCCAACAGTGTAATGTGGGCCGTCCAGTATAATACCAACCCGTTTCATTTTCGGCCCATGTATGGCCCACGACGTCTTTAAGCCCATACGAGGCCTTTCGTATCTTTGGGCCCTTTAGTGGGCCGCAGTGACTCTGGCCTGTAATAAACAGTAAATTTCTTTATGCCCAGTAACGGCCCATGATTCACATGGGCCATTTCCAGCCTGTGTTAGCTTTCGGCTTACTGACGGCCCATACATTCTTGGTCTCCTTTCAGGCCCTCGATTACTTTCGGCCCGTTACTAGCATGTTCCCCTAATGGGCCAAATTCGGCCCGTGGTTAGAATCAACCCATTTGTGAACTGTTAACCCGTTGCGCTGTTTCCAGGCCATCTTGTATTCTGGCCCATTAACGACCCGTTATGCCCGTGACAGAATTAAGCCTTTGCTGTCTTCCGTCCTGTTAACGGTTCGTTACCATGTTGGCCCGATACCAATTACGCCCGTTTACGGCCCATGTCGGCCCATTTATTTGATGGCCCGAGGCCCACTGATTCTACGGCCCGTTGGAGGCCCATTTATCCGACGGCCCATAGGAGGTCCATGGATCCTACTGGTCGTATATGGCCCATGGTGTTGCGGCCACTAGCAAACCAAGGAAAAACAAGACTAGGGAAATAAATAAGCCAGAAACTAACGCTAAGCTATTAAGGCGATTGCACAGATTACATCCACTGGGCATCAAAGTTTGCCACCAGTGCAAATATAGGGAACACCCTACACTTTACAAAATGGCTTGCTGTTTTCTTCAGCCGCGCTGCACATTAAGAACAATTTTTGTATCACAGCAAAACGAATTACAACCATAAAGCAAAAGAAAGGTTTGCATAAAAGTGAACATTCCGGCAGATAAATGCACCACCAGAAGTTCAGAAGCTCAGTTCATTTGACCTGACTATTATGTTTTCATGCTGTACTATCCGATGAAGCACCATAACCTTTGCTTTCATTTCTCCTAGGCTCCTGAACAACATAGCAAATGTCTGATAGTATGGTTTCTAAACCATGCATATCTTGACGACATCGAACAATGGTTGTCCTTATTTCACAAAGGGTCTCTGTTAGGGAATGGACGTCTAGAGCACATATATAGCATTGTTTTGAGCTTGCATATCTTGATCATGAGGCGGTTTGGACGAGATTGGCTTAACAATCAACCCATTATTACGTGGGAATGTGCTTTTGGCACTGTTAGTGGTAAGGTACTGACCCACTGCAGCAAGAGGTAACATTGCGGTTATAGTTGCCTCGTCACCTTTAGAAGGTGGTGGTTCCACCATTTGTTCCATACCTTGCTGAAAAGTTGAGTTTTTACATTAGTAGTACCAGAACAGAAGATATTAAGGAGGCAGCAAAACCAAACGAAATAGTTTTGGTCTATATACAGAACTTATTCTGGTGAACCTGTGTAAAATATTAGTTGTATTTTACTGCGAAGTACAGAATAAAACCAGGTTCCAAACATATGCCCATGTACCATGGCTAATGTATTTTTAAGTGCATCTAGTGCCACCCCTAGTTGGTTTTGGAGTATTGACGACAAACCTGGTTGAGGGACTAATGTGTTTGTGAGAATTGCAGGATAACACAGGTAGTAGTCCCTCATTGATTCGGTTTACCTACCGGAGATGACCCCTAAAAATGTATGAAGACATTGACGACCATGGTGGTATATGAATATATTCACATTGAAGACTATGACAAGAGAAGACATTGCGTGAAGACTATGGAGCGCGAAGACTTAGTTGTTTCGTTGTTTCCTTTTCTTCTTTGTTGAGTCATAGGAACCACCGTACTGTTAAGTGGGGTCCCAGTGAACAAAGTCAGAGTGACTGAAGTGATGCTCAACCAAAATCCTATGTCTTCAAGTGAAGACAATGAGTGCAAATCTTATCCAGAGCTGGATGAGTCAGCTTTACTTGTAGCCCAAGTAAAGTTGCCGCATGTGTTTGAAATCTGACTGTTGGTACACGTGTCAGTTCCTTAGTGGCCCAGGGTCATTTCGAACAAAATAGGTCGGGTTTCCTAGTGGCTATAAATAGCCCACCCCCTACACCATAAATTGGTGGCTGCTTAGAGTTAGTGCACGGCTTTTGTCGTTTGAGAGCAACCCACCTCCGAAGCTTTTGAGAGAGAGAAATCCTTGCGAGGACAAAGCCCAAACACCCAGAGCCAAAGAGTGTTAGGCATCAGTGAAGTCTTCCTGTCCGCGTGACTTGAAGACTTGTTACACTTGAGGACTGTGAATCCTCCAGTCGGTTAGGCGTCGCATTCTGAGAATCCAAGAGTTATTGTGGATCGCCGGTGAATGAAGTCTGTGAAGGTTTGGAAGTGTACCTAGAAGACTTACCAGAGTAATTGGGCGAGGACTGGGTGTCCTTAGCTCAAGGGGAATAAGGTGAAGAGGCGGTCTTCTGAGTTGAATCTCATCCTCCCTAACCAGACGTACAATTGTCACAGCAACTGGAACTGGTCCAACAAATCCTGTGTCCTCAACAAGTGACTGGTTCTATCCTCTCCCTCTCTTTACTCAAAGTTTGTCTTCGTGAAGTCATTGCCTGTTTGCTTTACCTATTTTTCATCACTGTTTGACTACTATTGTTGTTTGGCTTCATACCATCTTCCATCCTGATCCTTACTACCTAGCTGCTTTTAGTCTTCGTGCCTTCACTTCATTGCATACTTGACTATGGCTTGCTTAGTGTAGTTTACCTTCCGCTGCATATCAATAGGATCATTTCTATTGTTTATCTTCGAAACTTCCATGTTTTGAAGACTTTCATAAAAATCGCCTATTCACCCCCTCTAGTCGATAACTAGCACTTTCAATTGGTATCAGAGCAAGGTACTCCCTTGTTCTGTGTGATTCGGTTTAACCACCTGGAGTTTTAGCTATGTCGACTGCAGGGATAATCAAAGTCTCCGCTGCTTGCCCCATCTTCGATGGAACTGAATATCCCTACTGGAAGAATAAGATGCGCATGCATCTTGAAGCCATTGATGTCGACCTCTGGTATGTCGTCAAGAATGGCGTTCCCAAGACTGGTGAAGGTGTCACCCCTGTTGATGTTAAGAAGTTCATTCATCTGGATTCTACTGCGAAGAACATCATCTGTGGTCATCTAACCAAAGGACAGTATGGCCGTGTGAGTGCTCTGGAAACGTCGAAGCTAGTCTGGGACTAGCTCTCCAAGGTCAACGAAGGCGTCTCAACCCAGAGAGATCAAAGGAACAGTGTTCTTTGCAACCTCTTCAACCGCTTCAAGAGAAATGACAATGAGAATGTCCAGCTCACGTTTGATCGCCTCACTGACATCACAAATGAGCTTCGTGCTCTCATCGCCACTGAGATTACCAAGCATGAAATCGTCAAGACACTACTGAGATCACTTGACAGCTCGTTCGACACCCTCGCCCTCATGATACAAGAACACCCTGACTTCAAGACACTCGACCCGTCTGACATACTTGAGAGGCTCAACACACATGAGTTCCAGCTATCTGAGAAAAGAGATATCTATGGTCCCAACTACGGCCGAACTCGCGCTTTGAAGGCAAAATCTGTTTCCTCATCTGAAGAAGAATCTGACTGCAGTTCTGATGATCCTGAAGACATTGGAAAGGAATTTGCTATGCTTGTGAAGAAGTTCTAGAAGTTCACTAAGAAGAAGGGCTTCAGAAAGTCTTCACGATCCAGCTCAAGAAATGATGAAGCTTCTACTCATGACTACAAGAAGAGAACATGTCATAAGTGCAAGAAACTTGGACACTACATCTCTGAGTGTCCACAGTGGGACAATGAGAACAACAACAAGAAGAAGAGCAAGGAATATGATTCTGATGAGAGGAAGAAGAAGAAATCCTCAAAGTCTTCTTCTAAGTCCTCATCCAAGTCTTCATCTCATAAGAAGAGCTCATCTGGCAAGGCTCGTGCTTTTGTCGGCAAGGAGATGGATTCAGAGGAGGAGTCTACTTCTGAGGAGGCGGAGGTGGAGTCTGAGGAGGAGTCCGACCCTGGCGTTGCAAGTCTGGCTCTAGCTACAGCCTATGTCGCCAAGTCCATCTTCAACACTGAAGACATTGGCTCCCTCACCAACGCTGAAGCTAATGACAAGGACGACTCTGCTCCCACCTATTACTTCATGGCATGTGGTGCCAAGGTAAAATCACGCAATGCTTACTTTCAAACATCAAGTGTAGATGACTCTGATTGTGAATCCAAACCCAGCTACAAAACACTTGCTAAAATTGCAACTGAACAACAGAAAGCTATGGAACATACTCAAAAACTGTTAGACAAAAGCGATGACATGTTGGACGCTGAAATGACCCGTTCTCAGTCCTTAATTGAAGACATAAAAAATCTTCATGTTAAGTACCAGGAACTTGAAAGTCGTCATGAAACGCTCTCAACCACTCATGAAAAGCTCTCCTATGATTATCTTCAAAGGAAGCAAGAGCTTGAGAAATTGAGAGCGGCTCATGAAGATCTTCAAAAAGAGAATGAGTCACTTCGCGCTCAACAGATCAGTTCCACTCAGGAAGGATTTGAACCACCATGTCTAAAATGCCTTGAGCGTGATAACGCTACTTCTGTTGCTGAATGTTCTACTGCTGCTACTGTTGCATTGTCTTCAACCGCTGATGTGGTAACGAACCCCTCTGCTGAGGATACCACTACTATTGCTGATGAAAATGCTAGGTTGAAGACATTGCTTGAAACAGGGATGTACAAAAGTCTGAAAGGGCATCAGACACTGTGCGATGTCCTCAAAAAGCAGATTCTGAACCAAAACCCTAGGAAAGAGGGTGTTGGGTTCGAGAGGAAAATGAATGTTGATGGCTCCTACTGGAAGCCTGAGCAGTACCCCAAAACCACATGGGTTGCTGCAAAGGGACCTTCAGTGGACCCATCCACCTTATCTGGCTTTACCTGTGCTAACCCTATTAACATTGATGAATCCATTGATGTAAACTATAAACTGTTTAAGAGTCAGAATGGTGAAGTGTTTGCCAGGTATATTGGTACTAACTACAGGAATGGGCCAACTATGAAGAAGATCTGGGTTCCCAAAAGTTGTCTTGAGAATCTTCCTGTGAATGTCATCATGACACCACCTGGGAAGAAGACAAATCCCAAACGAAAGGCTTCATATGGCCCAAAGGCTTCATACAGACGGAGGACTCACCTGGGTCACCCTAACGCCAATGTTTTGCAGGGAACCATACTCAGACTTATGAATATGAGCGTGTTTCTTCAAACCGCTATGTTCATAAGACTAAGAACTTTTCTGCTTATTCATATGAGTATCGTTCATCTCTTGCTAGGATATTTGCTAGGGCTCCAAAGCCGAAGTTCTCAGATGCTGCACTTAGACTCACTGCTTCTAAGCCACCCCTAAAGATGTGGGTGGTTAAGAAGAATTAACTTCCTTTTGCAGGGAAAGGTCTCCAGCCGGAAATAAAAGGCGTCTGATGCTATTGCTAGGGACCTAAAACAACTTGTAGGGCACAAGATCAAATGCCCAAATGGTCTCACTATGTATATTGTTCCTGAATCGTTTGCCAATCATCCTATCAGTCCTAATCTTGATCTGAGCTTTGATAATCCTCTTGCCCGTCAAATGTTTATGCTTCACAATACTCTTGGTGAAGCCTATCCCCCTAACTGTACTGTAGGGTATGACACCTCATGCTTCAGAATGGATTATGGACAGCGGATGCACTAATCATATGACTAGTGATCGAAGTCTTCTCATGGACTCAACCTTACGTCCATCTGACAAGGGTCACATCACATTTGCTGACACTAGTAAAAGCAAGGTATTGGGTCTAGGTAGAGTTGCAATCTCAAAGGATCAACACATGGATAAAGTGATGCTTGTTGAATCCCTTGGTTTCAACTTAGTGTCTGTTTCAATGCTTTGTGACTTGAACATGATTGTGATATTCGGAAAATATCAATGCCTTGTACTTATGGAATCTGACAAGTCTCTAGTCTTTGAAGGGTACCGGAAACATGATCTATACATGGTAGATTTCTCAGCAGGGCCACAGCTTGCCGTATGCCTTCTTGCAAAAGCTTCAGAGTGCTGGCTGTGGCATCTGAGGCTAGGGCATGCTGGCATGAGGAACTTACACACTCTCGCAAAGAAGAAGCATGTCATAGGCATCGAGGGTGTCAAGTTCAAGAAGGACCACCTGTGTGGTGCCTGCGAAGCTGGAACGATGACTAGGGCCAAGCATCCCTCGAAGACAATCATGACGACATCTCAACCCTTCGAGCTGCTACACATGGACTTATTTGGCCGTACTCACTATTCTAATCTCACTACAACTGCTTGTCTCTATGGCTTCGTCATTTTTTATGATTATTCAAGATATACATGGGTTCACATAATTCTTTACAAGACTGAAGTGCAGGATGTCTTCAGACGCTTCGCCAACCGTGCCATGAACAACTATGGCGTCAAGATCAAGCATATCAGGAGTGACAATGGCACTGAGTTCAAGAACACGGGCCTCGACCTTTACTTAGATACATTGGGAATCACTCATGAGTTCTTAGCTCCGTACACACCTCAACAGAATGGCATCATGGAGCGCAAGAACATAACTCTCATTGAGATGGCTCGGACGATGCTCGATGAATACAAGACTCCAAGAAAGTTCTTGCCTGAAGCTATTGATACTGCATGTCATGTCATCAACCGTGTTTATCTTCACAAGCTTCTGAAGAAAACATCCTATGAACTCCTCACTGGTAAGAAGCCAAATGTCAGTTACTTCAGAGTATTTGGTGCTAGGTGCTGGATCAAGGATCCACACCACACTTCAAAATTTGCACCGAAAGCACATGAAGGTTTTAGGCTCGGTTATGGAAAGGACTCGCACTCCTATAGAGTCTTCAACCTCTTTCTCTATAAAGTGGTTGAAACTATGGATGTGCGGTTTGATGAGACTAACGACTCGCAAAGAGAGCACCTGCCAAATGTACTAGATGAAGTTCCACCCAGTGAATCCATCAAGCTAATGGGAACTGGAGAAATCATACCATCTGAAGCACAGCCTGAAGAGGAACTTATCATTTCTGCACCTAATCAACGTGAAGACGATGCTCAGCCCGAAGACAATCCTCCCAATGATGACAATGATCAGCAAGAGCAAAATCTTCGTCCAGTCCATCCTCGTGTTGCAAATGAAGTATAGATTGAGAAGATAATTGATAGCATAAATGCGTCTGGTCCACTCACTCGTTCAAGAGCAACACAACTAGCAAATTTCTGTGGGAACTTTGCATTTGTCTCAATATCTGAACCAAAGAAAGTTGCTGAAGCCTTTATGGAACTTGAATGGATTCAAGCTATGCAAGAAGAGCTTCAACAGTTCAAGCTGAACAATGTCTGAGAACTTGTCAAGCATCCTGACCCTCGCAAGCACAACATAATAGGCACAAAATGGATATATCGCAACAAGCAAGATGAACATGGTCAAGTTGTCAGAAACAAGGCTCGTCTCATTGCTCAAGGATATACTCAAGTTGAAGGGATTGACTTCGATGAAACATTTGCTCCTGTGGCTAGGCTTGAAGCAATTCGCATACTGCTAGCCCATGCTAACCATCACAACATCTTGCTATATCAAATGGATGTGAAGAGTGCATTTCTCAACGGCAAGATTGAAGAAGTGTATGTTGCACAACCTCCTGGCTTTGAAGATCCAAAACATCCTAATATGGTGTACAAGCTAAACAAGGCACTGTATGGCCTCAAGCCCCTCACGCTTGGTATGGCATGCTCAAAGACTTCCTGAAGAGCAAAGGCTTCAAACCTGGTTCCCTGGATCCCACACTCTTCACAAAGACATATGATGGTCAACTGTTTGTGTGCCAAATATATGTGGATGACATTATCTTCGGCTGCACCAACCAGAAATACAGTGATGAGTTTGGACACATGATGCAAGAGCAATATTAGATGTCCATGATGGGTGAGCTGAAGTTCTTCCTTGGTCTTCAAATTCGTCAGCAAAGAAATGGCATCTTCATATCTCAAGAGAAATACCTCAAAGATTGCCTGAAGAAGTTTGGAATGCAAGACTGCAAAGGTTACACGACGCCAATGCCAACCAAGAGTCATCTGGGTCCTGACGCCAATGGTAAAGAGTTCGATCAAAAGGTATACCACTCCATGATTGGTTCTTTACTTTATTTATGTGCATCTAGGCCAGATATTATGCTTAGTGTTTGCATGTGTGCTCGATTCCAAGATACACCAAAGGAATCGCATCACTTAGCTGTGAAGCGAATTCTTCGATATTTGGCTTACACCCCAACATTAGGATTATGGTATCCAAAGGGCTCAGAGTTTGATCTAGTTGGATTCTCGGATGCTGACTATGCTGGTGACAAGGTGGATCGCAAGTCTACATCAGGCACATGCCACTTTCTGGGACGATCACTTGTCTCTTGGTCTTCAAAGAAGCAGAACTGTGTATCACTCTCCACTGCTGAATCTGAATATATTGCTGCTGGATCTTGCTGAGCTCAGCTTCTATGGATGAAGCAAACTCTCAAGGACTATGGCATCCATCTGAAACAAGTACCACTCTATTGTGACAACGAAAGCGCCATCAAGATTGCCAACAACCCAGTTCAGCACTCGAAGACAAAGCATATTGAAATTCGTCATCACTTTCTCAGAGATCATATCATGAAGGAAGATATTGATATCATACATGTCAACACTGAAGAGTAACTGGCAGATATCTTCACAAAGCCCTTGGATGAGAAAAGGTTTTGCAAGTTACGGTGTGAGCTAAATATCTTGGAATCCTCAAATGTCCTGTGATCAGGCACACATCCTAACACTTATGCATGTTGATGACTTTGATGTGCAACACACGAAGTAAAGTATATCCTCAATCAATGAAGACGTACATTCTGAGTGTGAATACATTAATGCGGAATTTGACTCCGGAGCGCCATGATAATTGTGCGCCGTGTCTGGGTCTAATACTTCCTATACGATGGGTAACTCCACCACCAAATTCTTCTGTTTGAAGTGTTTTTCTCATGGCGTTACATTTGTTATGTCTTCGCATTTGGTTTGTCTTCAATATCAACATGTCTTCTTGATTATCTTTACTATGTTGATTTGGTTGCATTCTGATATATATTAGTATTCTGTCCTCTACATCATTCACTTATAGCTATATCTTCTCGTTTGAATCTTTTGAACTAAGTGAATGTGATAGGACCCTAATCTCTCTATGCTTTCTACCTCAAACTCTATCTATCCAAATCATATGCATTCTATTGAAACTGTCGAATGTCTTCTCTGCGTCCTTGTCAGCAGAAGATATAGAGACAAACATTAAATCTGTTTTAAATGCTCTATTCTTATTGCCTGAAACCCGGAGAAGCTGGAACGACCATCCGACAGTCCAGGCGGGCGTGGGAACGTGGGACAACTCCAAATGTGTTGTATGTTCGCCACGTATCCCTCAGATATGAACCGCTAGGGGCACCTGCGTAATTGCGTTGTGCCGTCCCTTTCCCTATAAATGCACATCCAGTAGCTGTCAAAATCCTTCTTCCACCTCTCCACCTCGGCAAACCCTAGCACCACCGCTAGCCCTCGATGACGCTAGTGACGAAGCGCTTAGCTGCCGCGACCTCTCTGACGCCGTCTTCACGCCGGCCGCGGACATCGTCTACTCCACCGCCGCCGTAGGTGTCCTCCGTCGCCAAGTTAGGGCACGGTAGATCGAACTGCTCGGCCTCATCTTCTACTCTGTCTAGCAGTTCATCGTGTGGTAAATAAAAATCCTCTTTTTACCATCTTTTTGATCCTAGAGATTCATCCTTTTTACCAAAAGTGGTTTCTACCTCCACAGAGTTGGATCTATCCTGTCTGCATCTCATACAATGCCTAGTGTTGGTGTCAAAACCGGCGGATCTCGGGTAGGGGGTCCCGAACTGTGCGTCAAGGCCGGATGGTAACAGGAGACAAGGGACACGATGTTTACCCAGGTTCGGGCCCTCTCGATGGAGGTAAAACCCTACTCCTGCTTGATTAATATTGATGATATGTGTAGTACAAGAGTAGATCTACCACGAGATCAAGGAGGCTAAACCCTAGAAGCTAGCCTATGGTATGATTGTGTACGATGATTGTCCTTGTCCTACGGACTACAACCCTCCGGTTTATATAGACACCGGATAGGGTTAGGGTTACACGGAGTCGGTTATAATGGTAGGAGATCTTGAGTATCCGCACCGCCTAGCTTGCCTTCCACGCCAAGGAAAGCTCCTTCCGGACACGGGACGAAGTCTTCAATCTTGTATCTTCATAGTCCAGGAGTCCGGCGAAGGTATAGTCCGGCTACCCGAACACCCCCTAATCCAGGACTCCCTCAGTAGCCCCTGAACCAGGCTTCAATGACGACGAGTCCGGCGCGCAGATTGTCTTCGGCATTGCAAGGCGGGTTCCTCCTCCAAGTCCTTCATAGAAGATTGTAAACACCAAAAATAGTGTCCGGCTCTGCAAAAATAAGTTTCCACATATTGCCATAGAGAGAATAATATTAACGCAAATCAAATCTGCTGACGTACTCCGCAGTGTGTCAACACACTGCGGCCAAGCTCTTTATACAAATTGTTTTTACTTTTCCACCTCAGCGCGTTTAGCAAGGCAGTTTCCTTGGCACGTCTTGTCAAAGTAGAGATCGTGTGCCCCTTTTAACGGGATTCTCATCAATACAGACGTGGGTAACCCAATCGTGCCCGTTAGCATGTTCCCTTAATTAAAGGTGAGTCCAAACAGTTACGGGGAGGGCTCTTGGTATTCAGCCTCTTATAAAGAGACCAAGGCCTCGCTCCTTTTCTTAATCTCAAACGAGTTTGCCTGTCGCCTCGAGTTCCAACACCCCCAGCTTCAGATTCCCGGCGCTTCGGACTTTCGACAATGTCCGGTTCTGACCTGCAAGGCCGATGGATGCCTTCCTCCGTCATGGAGGAGGACGTATTAAGGTTGAGGGAGGCTAAGTTCCTGACCGGCGAGATTTCACATAGGTTGCCTGCTCAAGGACAGGTTATTCCCAGTCCCCAGCCCGGCGAGAGCGTGGTATTCATGTCTCACTTCCTCCCAGGGTTAGGCTTCCCCATGGATCCCTTTGTGAGGGGACTGTTGTTTTATTACGGGCTGGATTTTCATGGCTTAGCTCTGGAGTCCATCCTCCATATCTCCTCATTTATCGTAGTGTGCGAAGCGTTCCTCCATGTTACCCCTCACTTCGGATTATGGCTCAAGACCTTCAAAGTGGAGCCGAAGATGATCGAGGGGCGACACGCAGAGTGCGGAGGCGCTATCATAAGAAGAAATGCCGATGCTCCATGGCCCGAGGGCTCTTTTCAAGAGGAGCTTGGCTTGTGGCAACGAGAGTGGTTTTATATCACCGCTCCTCGGGGCACCACATGGGCGGCGCCTCCTGCCTTTCGCTCGGGTCCCTCACCACGGCTAGCGTTGTGGATCAACATAGGGTTAGATTGGGGCTTGCCCAAAGACGTACCCTTGCTGTAGGGCCGCATTAAGGATCTCTTGAAAGGAGACCTCAACCTAGTCAAGGTGACACAAGTCATGCTGATTTGTCGGACACTGCTCGGCAAACGTCGCCCCCTTCGCCTATGGGAGTTCAATCCAGAGGGACCACGAGCTCTCCGGGATTTTATGAGCGCGACGCCCGCGGAGATGTATAAATTGTTCTTCGAACACAAGAAGTGTGTCCGGATTTGACCGAGGACGCAGGCCTAAGCCGCAATTGCCCGGATACTCAAGTAAGTAACCTTGTGCCCGGACCTTCTATCCGCATAATTAACATGCCCTTAACAGAGCCCTCCTTTTAAACAGGAGTGGATAGCTAAGGCGAAGCTGATCAGGTGTCCGGCTCCCCTTCCCGAAACCAGGCCGGATCCCGTGCTAGTCAGGACGCTGGAGGTAGCGCCTTTGGAGGGAAGCAAGGGGGAGGACAAGGAAACTACGGCCTCCTCGAAAGAGGCTGTTCCGAAGGGAGGAACCGACGATTCCTCTCCTAAGGAAAAGAAGAGAGCCGCCTGTGACGATCCGAAGACCGTGGTCTCGAAGCGGGGGAAAAGATCCTCGTCAGAGGGTCCGGCGCCGGGGAGCTCCCCGGCCGGACTGCGTACTCAAGGAGATCAGCCCTCCAGCGAGCCGTAAGTAGAGAAAGATTTTCCTTTCGAGGGATGAGAGAAATCCATGATGTATATCTGAGAATTTTAACCGAATTCTTACCTTGTAGTTCGGACCTCAGCCCTTCTCAGCAGAGCTCGTCTTCGGGGGATCTTCTTCCGGAGATGATGGAGAGCGGGACGCCTCCTTCTGCTGGGCCGCCTAGCGAGGCGGGCAACCCTGAGGTGTCGTCACGGAGGGTTTCTCCGAGTTCGGCAGGGGCGGAAGATAGCGATGGGGCCCCCCGAAGTTCTCCGCGTCCAGCCTTTGAAAGAGGCCATGGGACGAGTCCGGCACCATCTGGTGCTCGGCCGGAGGAGCTGAAGGTTCTGCTAGGTCAAGCTTCTATTTCAGAGGAGCACCGTGCATTAATGGGCACGGTGATTGAAAAGATTTCGTCCGCGGAAAGCGGACTGCGTGAGGCCGTCGAAAGTTTATTGACGGGTTTTGAGGTACATTAGATAGTGTATACTTTTGTTAGTTGCGCGTAAATAAGATGCGCCCTATGTAGATAGTAGCCCCTGAGACTCTGCATGTCGTCAAGAAGTGACGGCACGCGGAGGATCATAATCCCAGGTCTAAAATTCCGCCTTTTAATGTAGGTTGCAGGGTATCCGGAATCAATCTGAACTGCTGGTTTTGCCGAACTAAAGCGGCAACTGGACGTGGCAGATGCCGACATCGCGCTTGTCAACAAGCGGTTGGATGAGGCTCAAGGTATGTGACTCCTCGGGCAACATTAGGTAAGAAGAGTTTTATGCCAGCGTCTTACGATATGTGTGCTTGACGCAGATGGTGCGGCCGCCGTGGAGAGTCTTAGGGCAAAACTTGCCCGAGATAAAGATGAAGCCAGGAGAAGTGATGCGGCTGCCAAGAAGGCCCTTGAAGAGCTAAGAGCCGAACAGGCTTCTTATTGCCGAAGCAAGGAAGAGATGGCCACTATGGCCGAAAAGTTAAAGAGCACTGCAGACCGTTGCATACTTCTTGAGAAAGAAGACCAAGCGAGACAGGCGGTCCTAGAAAAGGCCGTTGCTGATGCCAAGGATGCGCGCTCTGCAATGAGAGCTACGAAGGAGGAGCTGCGTCAGGCCGAACAGATTGCGGCTGGAAAGCCCTCCATGCCGCGGAGAAAATTTTGCGATCCGAAGTTTGCTCCGTTGGACCGGATGTGGAGTGTGGAGGACACCTATCTGGATTTGGCAGCGAGTGCTACTGATGCAACCGAACACTTCCGAGATCTGGAAGATCGTGAAGTGGAAAAATTGTTCTGGTCGCAATTTCATAATCCAAAGCATCCACTAGCAGTGGGCGATCGTTTGGCTCAATGGGCCAAACTTAATAGGTTGTCCGGACTCGCCATGAAGTATGTCATGGGTCATCTGTGGCCGTGGAGGTCAGAGCCGAAGAGTTATTTTAGTTTGGTGCAGCAATTCCTTGACGCAGTGTCGCGCATTAATGCAATGAAGAGGTCGGCGTGCATAGAGGGTGCAAGGATGGCTCTTGCCCGTGTCAAGACATACTGGGCAGAGATGGAGACCACTGTTATTGCGTCCCGAGATTCGGAGAAAAGCCGAGTATCCTCCGAGCACTATGTTCAGGAAGTCCTTGAAGGCGCTCGTGTAATAGAGTCGTAGTGCTCGAAGGATGCTATGTTATTATAGCATATGTAATGATGAAGTAATATTTTTATAAACTGTAGTGGCCTTTTTATACTTGTGCCTTAAAGTATTGTGAACACCTCCTGTGCGGCCGTTTAAAATATAAAATCTGAAAGATTGCAGTCGTTGGCTTCAACCCCCATGCACATAGTGCTGGGGTGCTCGCAGAAAACGCATTTTCACACTTAACCCAATGTCTTGGTCCCACAAAGGAGGTGATAGCGTAGCGGGCCAGGCAATCGGACTATAATGCTTTAACACTTTCACTTAGCCATAGGAGCTTGACAGTGGGACTATTTAGGTAGCCCATTGGTGGCGACTGCGCTCACCCGAGTTCGGGGCGCGTATGTGCCTGACCGGGAAGTGGCCCTTCGTTAACGCGGAGGAATCCGATAGATTCCAATAGGTCATCGAGTGGCTGACCAGTCTCACGCTACATCATGACAGTCAGTTTTCGGCTTTCTCTACTGAGGTGCTCGCCCGGCCGAATCGGGGCACAATCGCAGTAGTTCTCCTGGTGCTACCTTAGCTGATAGAGCGGAACGTAAGGTAGGCGAACTCAGGAGCCTGGCAACCCAACATTTGACCAAAGACATGATTCGGAGTGATGCATATAATGCCAAAACTCGCGACGCCGAACACTCCCTAAGGTGTTCGGTCTTTATGAGTGCGGGCTAAACAACACTCTTTGCTAAAAAAGCCCCTAGTGTCCAGGTACATGCAAAAAATTCTGACGTGGCCACATGCCAAGACGCCAGCCTCCTCCTTGGTTATGTAGGAAAGAACCAGGGGATGTATTGCAACAAGAGACAGTAAAAAAGGTTTACGCAGGGTCTTAATCTGAAAAGAATCCTTTAGGACGGGTCCCTATTGCACGTCTGCGCCCGTGTCTCCGTTGTGCCGTATCCTGGACGGGCACCGCACGACGTTCACCTGTAAAAGAGAGGAACTAAACTGAAAATGGGTCGTGCCGAACAAAAGGTTTTAAAATAAATGAAATATAAAGTAAAATGTAGAATTGAGCTTTATTGTCTCTGCGTATAGCCCCTAGTACGGGGGTATGTGGCCTCTAAGTCTGCGTTGATGGTGGACTTGTGCCGAACTCGTCTATTCCGGGTCCGTGGCCTTTAATGACCTATGTCGAAAAGTCTTTTGGCTGGTAAGGCCATTTTATTGTGCGGCTGTCTATGCGGCCGCACAATCCTCCGCTTAAGGGAGGTGCACTTTAGCGCTTCCCCTTCAAAGAGATGATGCCTCGTGGACTGGGCATCTTAAGCGTGAGAGATGCATAGTGCGGTACTACATTAAAGCGGGCGAAAGCTTCGCGTCCCAGTAGTGCTTGATAGCGACTTGAAAACGGGACGATATGGAAGGTCAGCTTTTCACGACGGAAGTTATCGGCAGAGCCGAATATAACTTCGAGCCGGAGAAAACCCATACAATGGGTGTCCGGACCAGGTGCTACCCCTTGAAAGGAGGTTTTGCTGCGGCGGATTGTTGCTGGGTTTATCCCCAAGTGATGGATTGTATCCTGATATATCAGGTTTAGTCCACT
The DNA here is from genome assembly GCA_032464435.1 of Aegilops umbellulata. Lineage (NCBI taxonomy): Eukaryota > Viridiplantae > Streptophyta > Magnoliopsida > Poales > Poaceae > Aegilops > Aegilops umbellulata. Next base: position 361,744,503 of record CP136054.1, on the reverse strand, counting down.
GCCGCCGTCCATAAGGACATTTGTAAACTGGAATCCGCCAATTATTGGGTCGAGTATCAGGGCAGTCCAGCCTGCGTTTTTGATATTTCTAGAATAGTCTAGTTGATCGAAAGTGATTGGTTTTAATAACTAGTGGCGGGACCCATTGGGGATAGGTCGTATTGTGCATACTTTTATGGGTGCCATACGTTTTGTTACGTGAAGTAAGTTCACTGTTTTTACTTCTTGTGGGAAGTTCTTTTGTTTCCTGGTGCTCTGCTTCTGGGGTTTGTCCTCGTCTTCGCTTGGTGTGTCGAGCCCCTTGTGTTCGGCATTGAGTCTTCCGGATTGTTTAAAAACCCAACAATCTTTGTGGGTATGATTAGCAGGCTTCCCAGGAGTACTGTGTATCTGACATATGCTGTCCAGGATTCTGTTTAAGTTGGACGGATCATCCCTATTATCCTGGAGGGGTGGCTTTTTGTCTGATTTTGTCGCGAGCCTTTGAATCCGGCATTTACTGCCGTGCTCTTCGGACTTTTTTCTTTAGTTCGGCGACAATCCTTGTTGCGTCGCGGTTTTCCGTTTCCATCCCTGATTTCGGATGTACTTGGGTCGCTGGGGTCGCATCTTGCCAACCAGCTGTCCTCTCCTGCGCAAAAGTGGGTCATGAGGCTTGTGAGTGCGGCCATTGTTCTTGGCTTTTCCTGGCCGAGGTGTCTGGCGAGCCATTCGTCTCGGACATTATGCCTGAAAGCTGCTAAGGCTTCGGCGTCCGGACAGTCGACTATCTGATTCTTTTCAGTAAGGAATCTATTCCAGAACTGCCGAGCTGATTCTCCGGGCTGTTGAGTTATGTGACTGAGATCGTCTGCATCCGGAGGGCGAACATAGGTCACTTGAAAATTTTCTCGGAAAGCATCCTCGAGCTCTTCCCAACTTCTAATTCTGTTTTTGGGAAGGCTTTTAAGCCAGTGCCAGGCTGGCCCTTTAAGCTTAAGGGGTAAATATTTGATGGCGTGGAGATCATCTCCTCTAGCCATATGTATGTGGAGGATATAATCCTCGATCCAGACTCCGGGGTCTGTTGTTCCATCATACGCCTCTATGTTGACGGGTTTGAATCCCTCTGGAAATTCATAGTCCAGAACCTCATCGGTGAAGCATAGGGGGTGTGCGGCGCCCCTGTATTTGGGTGTGCCGGATTCTGAGGATGGCTTTTTTGCATTGCTCGCAGGAGCTTGCTTTCTTGGCCCATAAATGGACCTGGCTGGGCCATGATGCGACTCCTTAGGTGGGTCACATACCGATTTGAGTGCAATGCCACTTGCCGCCTTATTGGGTCGTCTATCCGATCGTATGGCTTTTTTGTTTTTTGAGTGAGAGGGCTCTAGGGCCTCTTCGTCGAATTCGGGCAGGAGCTTTCTCTTTGGATAGCTTTTAGTACGGCGACCATCGCCGTATCTGTTTGCGGTGTTGATTACTTTGTTCCATTTAATACGGAGTGCATCTTCCGCTGTTTTTAGCTTCCGCTTCTGTTTTTTCAGGCTTCGTGCAGTTGCAACGAGCCTCTTGTGAAGACTTTTCTGCTCCATGGACTTATCCGGCGTAAATTTGTCCGGAATGCCGTTTTCGCCGGGGGAGGGGGTTTTGGTTTCTCTATCCGTGTTGCCCTGTTCGGACGGCTGCTCTAAGGCTTGCTCGTCGCCTACCGGCTTGTCCTGCTCTATGGCTGGATTTTTATCGAGGCAGGGCTTGGGTCGGCGTTTATGACGATGCTTTGATTGCTTTCCGGGGGGTCTATCTCCCGTTCCATCCCCTTTGTCCTCTTTGTCGTTTCCCTTAGGGGTATCTACCATGCACACATCGTGAGATGCGGTGGATTTCCAGTGCCCTATGAGCGTTGGTTCATCGGTATCTCCTGCATCGTCATCCATGCTGTCGATGTCTGCGGAGTGGAAGTTGAGCACGTCGTTTAGGCTGTCGATGGTGGCTACAAAGTGGGTGGTGGGTGGGCTTTGAATTTCCTCATCGTCCGTATCCCATCCTCGCTGACCGTAATTTGGCCAGGGCTCTCCTGATGCAGAGAGAGACTTGAGAGAATTCAAGATGTCGCCAAGAGGCGAGCGCTGAAAGATGTCCACGGCGGTGAGCTCCATTATGGGTGTCCAATCGGATTCGATTGGCAGGGGCACGGGGGGTTCGGAGTCCGGATAGGAGTCCGGGCCCTCGGAGTCATGGGCCGTGCGGAGTGCGGGGCTGGCGTTCGGCTCAATTGCCTTTGAGACCGCAGCCCCCGAGGTGACGTCCAACCGCTCATCCTCGATAGGTGTAATAGGCTCCGAGTCTAAGGTCGGAACCAGCGCATGTGCGGCCTCCAGGACACTGTTCGGAGGCAGAGCTAGATCATGCCCCTCGAGGTAGTGCGGCGCGCTTGGCTGTGGCTCGAACCCGTCGAAGATCAAGTCTCCGCGGATATCAGCCGTGTAGTTTAAGCTTCCAAACCTGACTTGATGGCCAGGGGCGTAGCTTTCGATCTGCTCCAGATGACCAAGCGAATTGGCCCGCAGAGCGAAGCCGCCAAAGACGAAGATCTGTCTAGGGAGAAAAGTCTCACCCTGGACCTCATCGTGTTGATGATCAGAGGAGCCATCGGGCCTAAAGGCGACGGCACAGAGGAACTCTCAATGAAAGCACCAATGTCGGTGTCAAAACCGGCGGATCTCGGGTAGGGGGTCCCGAACTGTGCGTCAAGGCCAGATGGTAACAGGAGACAAGGGACACGATGTTTACCCAGGTTCGGGCCCTCTCGATGGAGGTAAAACCCTACTCCTGCTTGATTAATATTGATGATATGTGTAGTACAAGAGTAGATCTACCACGAGATCAAGGAGGCTAAACCCTAGAAGCTAGCCTCTGGTATGATTGTGTACGATGATTGTCCTTGTCCTATGGACTACAACCCTCCGGTTTATATAGACACCAGATAGGGTTAGGGTTACACGGAGTCGGTTACAATGGTAGGAGATCTTGAGTATCCGCACCGCCTAGCTTGCCTTCCATGCCAAGGAAAGCTCCTTCCGGACACAGGACGAAGTCTTCAATCTTGTATCTTCATAGTCCAGGAGTCCGACGAAGGTATAGTCCGGCTACCCGAACACCCCCTAATCCAGGACTCCCTCACCTAGTGTATTCACTTATGCTTCACACATAGTTAGATTTCTCACTTGTACTTATTCTTGGATTTGTACAAATCTGGAACCAACTCTCAACATATAAGTGAATGTCTTCGCGCTATGAGGTCAATGTCTTCTAAACTGACTTATCTTCAAAATCTTATGGGAATGCATATGACCTCTTCCCCTTCCCACGCATCTCTAATGTTGTCACAGGTACATGTCCGTGGGAGAATCCCTTGGTTCTCATAGTCTGCATTCATTTGCAGAATTCTTACAGCATCACATCAACTCTCCTGAAGCCAGTTTGTGTCTGACCAGCAGACGGAAGCCTTTGATAGTGTTGAAGCCTTTCAGTATAAACTTCATGGCAACAGAGAAGTCAGCAAGGAAGGGTGGCAGACAGCGCCGTGGGGGTACATCAATGGATCTACCCGAAGATCTCTATGAACTATACAAAACTGATCCTGAAGAAAGCTATGGTCATCGCAAGACACGAATCCAATGGATTCGAAGATATTGGGCCGAGCAATGGTTCAAGTACAGATTTGTTACCAAGGAGTATGCTAAGAAGAATGCTATCAAGCGTCCTTGGGGAGATATTCTCTATAAAAATCTTCAACCCAAGACCAGAGCTGAAGCCATTGCTCAGGGATTCTATCCCTGCATGGTCCATGGGCCATAGCCTACTGATGTCGATCCATCTTCATTGCTATGGTGTCGAGACGACAATCTGTTCAAGCGCAACTTTCAGTTTGCCAAGAACTCGGCCAAGGAAAACAAGAAGTCTTGGGGATTATACTTCAACCCAGGCCCCTCTGCGCCACGTGCCAATGGCACACGCGAAGCTGAACCCAATCTTGTTGGACCTTTCTACAACCCAGAAGGGCTCATCACTCATATTATGGTTCAAGGGGCATACGTGGATCAACCTGCAGACGACGCTGACTCTGACGAAGCGCCTGCACCACCGAAGCCGAAGAAGCTGAAGAAACCTAAAGCTTCGAAGCTTTCCACTCCACCAAAAGCTTCACGAACGAAGCCTCTGGCCACTGTCCTCCTGCACCAAGTGTGCAGTATGAAGATCTCTCACACATCTCCAAGTCCGACAAGAAGAAAAACAAGCCTATGCACTCCACTGGTCCAGCTCTGACCCCTGCTGCTGTTCTGAGGAACAAGAATGACGCCATTGATCTGTCAAGTGACGACGATCTTGCTGATGATGCTCTTGAGCAATTGATAAAGAGCAAGGAAGAGGCAGAAATCTTCAATGATTTGCCTCTCTTTGACGTGGAAGTATTGAACAACTTCATTGATGAGTGGTTTGACACCCCCAATCTCAGCTTTGACGATCTGCAACTTCCTATTGGCCTAAGCGTCTCCTTCCATGGAGCCATTGCTCCTGAGCTGGCTCTTGCTCAGAAAATTGTTGAGCTGAAGCATAAGATCGATTATGAGAAGGCTCAGTTCAAGAAGCATGTGGCCAAGCTCAGTGTCGCAGATGTTCAGAACTTCAAGGTCATGCTGCATGAGCTCAAGGAAGCGTTTCACAAGAAACGTGATGAAGCCAAAGGGTCTCGTGAGCGCATGAAGAGTCTTGCTGCCAAGTGTGTTCAAGCCTACAATGAAGCCGAGAAGTGCAAGGCACTTGTGCGTCCTAGGATCGACCCCAAGATGGCTGCCAAGAAGAAGAAGCCATCTGTGGACCAAACTGAACCATCCAGGCGGGATCACCAAAGCTTCACGCAACCCATTGAAGGAGTCCAGGCAGTCACTCGTGTTTATCCTTTGGCTGGCAATACACGCTTACCTCACCATGCTCAAACTGAAGCCACTGAGAGCACTATTGCTCAAAGGCCTCGGAAGCGCTCTCGTGTTCTAAATGACCGAGAACTTCTCGTTGCCCTGCATCAGAAACGAGATAAGCATCACTTCTGGCTGAAGCATCAGATGCAAAGCCTCTTGGTGGACGTCAATCGCATTCAAAATCTTGCCACCAAGAATGCCTTTGTTACACATGAAACATGTCGGAGGTCTTGGAAGAGTTTGACACTACTCAGTGCTGAAGTAGATCTTCAAGACGATGGCTTCACTGAAAGATTCAAGTTTGACACCACTCCCCCAAGGATGTTGTCCTGCGTCGAACTCCTTCTCTTGAAGACTCTGATTATTCCTCCTCCGCTGCAACGGTGAATGCCAGAGTGATCGATGATCAAGATGATGCTACTTCACCACCTCCAACTTCAGCGAGTATCGACACTGCACCAAGCTCATCTGCACCGCCAAACCCCGACGCCGACCCTGCATCTTCTCCTACTCCTTCTGGGAACGAGTAGAGGCTCTATGTCTTCAAACCTTTTTGGTCCTTACTGACAAAAGGGGGAGAAGCATATGAGTTGATCATCTTCAAGTGGGTCCATATGGGTGGTTGCTTTATATTTTTCCTAGTGTTTACAACTCTCGCTTTTGATACATTTGGTTCTTTGAGTTGTAACACTTAAACTTTATGGTCGTCTGCTATATTTTCTGCTATTCTGTGATGCGATGATAAATTCCACACTTAGTCATTTTGCACACGTCCATTTTTCATTATGCATGTCATTATCTTTGTTATATCAAATCATGCATGATGAATTGTCTTCATAAGTTGAAGAGGATCTCCACAAGTACAACCTGCCATGTGCATTTGCATTCCAAAAGCAAATTACTTATATGCCCAACTTCAGGGGGAGCCTTTTGCTACTTATGAAGACAATACCTAAATCCTTACAATTTCACATACTTTATCCTTGTTGAAAACTTCAACCAGTTTGTCATCAATCACCAAAAAGGGGGAGATTGTAAGTGCATCTAGTGCCACCCCTTGTTGGTTTTGGAGTATTAACGACAAACCTGGTTGAGGGACTAATGTGTTTGTGAGAATTGTAGGATAACACAGGTAGTAGTCCCTCATTGATTCGGTTTACCTACAGGAGATGACCCCTAAAAATGTATGAAGACATTGACGACCATGGTGGTATATGAAGATATTCACATTAAAGACTATGACAAGAGAAGACATTGCATGAAGACTATGGAGCGCGAAGACTTAGTTGTTTCGTTGTTTCCTTTTCTTCTTTGTTGAGTCATAGGAACCACCGTAATGTTAAGTGGGGTCCCAGTGAACAAAGTCAGAGTGACTGAAGTGATGCTCAACCAAAATCCTATGTCTTCAAGCGAAGACAATGAGTGCAAATCTTATCCAGAGCTGGATGAGTCAGCTTTACTTGTAGCCCAAGTAAAGTTGCCGTGTGTGTTTGAAATCTGACCGTTGGTACATGTGTCAGTTCCTTAGTGACCCAGGGTCATTTCGGACAAATCAGGTCGGGTTGCCTAGTGGCTATAAATAGCCCACCCCCTACACCATAAATTGGTGGCTGCTCAGAGTTAGTGCACGACTTTTGTCGTTTGAGAGCAACCCACCTCTGAAGCTTTTGAGAGAGAGAAATCCTTGCGAGGACAAAGCCCAAACACCCAGAGCCAAAGAGTGTTAGGCATCACTGAAGTCTTTCTTTCCGCGTGACCTGAAGACTTGTTACACTTGAGGACTGTGAATCCTCCAGCCGGTTAGGCGTCGCGTTCTGAGCATCCAAGAGTTATTGTGGATCGCCGGTGAACGAAGTCTGTGAAGGTTTGGAAGTCTACCTAGAAGACTTACCAGAGTAATTGGGCGAGGACTGAGTGTCCTTAGCTCAAGGGGAATAAGGTGAAGAGGCGGTCTTCTGAGTTGAATATCAGCCTCCCTAACCAGACGTACAGTTGTAATAGCAACTGGAACTGGTCCAACAAATCTTGTGTCCTCAACAAGTGACTGGTTCTATCCTCTCCCTCTCTTTACTCAAAGTTTGTATTCGTGAAGTCATTGCCTGTTTGCTTTACCTATTTGTCTTCACTGTCTGACTACTATTGTTGTTTGGCTTCATACCATCTTCCATCCTAATCCTTACTACCTAGCTGCTATTAGTCTTTGTGCCTTCACTTCATTGCATACTTGACTATGGCTTGCTTAGTGTAGTTTACCTTCCGCTGCATATCAATAGGATCATTTATATTGTTTTTCTTTGAAACGTCCATGTTTTGAAGACTTTCATAAAAATCGCCTATTCACCCCCCTCTAGTCGATAACTAGCACTTTCAGTATTGTCTATTTCTTCACATTGTATTGACAGTTAAGGATATAGAGACAAAGTTTATAATACGGTAAGCATAGTATGACATCATTCAAATCACAAAACAACTGAGAACAGACAAACAGGCAATTGTAACGTTGTGTGTTGTCAAGTCTAGCATGGAACTAGATTACAGATCAAGATCGAAGGAACAACACTCCTCTCTTTTAAACCTCGTAAGGTGCAATGATACGCTAAGACAATTGTGTATAAAATTGAAAAGAGTAATAGACATTGGCTGCTAACTGTGCAGTTCAATGCACAAGTCAGAGTAAGTAGTAGTTAAAAGGCATCAGGATTAAGGACTTACAACAACGGCTTTGACTGGTGTAATCATGCCCTTCGTCTTGCTGGTGTCACAGTCCTTGAAGATTTCCACAACATTTGGTTCAGGTACTTTTTGGTCCTTGCGGGCTTTCCTCTGCATTTGGAACAAGTCAATATAGATATGATAATATGGCACATCAAAAAGAGTGAAACAACAGGTAATTACAAGAGCCTCGTAATGTGCAATATAGCTACGAGATCCCGTCGTCTGTTGGAATTTCACTTTCGTACGGTTGGCCTTGTTCTTTCAACAGTTCACCTGCAAGAAGATAGATTTGTGAGGCACATGCGTAAATAGGAGTTCAACATGTGATCTGATCACACACACACACAGACACCCACACCCACACACATATATATATATAACGTACTTGATACTTTGGATCAGACTAGTGTTTAACGAGGCCTCTCTAGTCTTCATCCGATATATTTTCCACTAGAGATGTTTGGGAAAGTTCACTGTTTGCCTTGCCTTCAAAGTGAGTTTTCCTCAAGTTATACCGATACTATCGCATAGCAGACTTGAAAACATGGGTGCATGCTTGTATGGTTGCATCATCTTGGCTATCCAACTTGAACCTCATTTGTTGAAAATTATGGGAGTCTCATTACCAACAACCTAGAAAGTATGGGAGAGGGCAAGACGATATTACTAATTTCCATACATAACCATACTTACACAAAAAAAATGGTCGAGGAAGGTGTTGAACTGGGATTCGTCTTTGTCATTCCTATACTGAATCCATGTTGGGAGGATACGTGCATTACACCTAACGGCAACCGCTGCCTCTGATACTAACTTGGATGACTCTGTAGCATCACGTGGCCTTTTTAAACCTGCCTCAAAACGGATCTCCATTCTTCCTCCTCTAGATTTGGTTAACCTATCAAGCACTATCCGTGATGTTTGTTTCCTCTTGCACCTAGGTGCTAGTCCAACAATGAACATAGGAAGTGTTAGTGTACATCAAACTATGATACTACATATAAAGAAGCATGCAACTTGTAACTTGACTCCAGCAACTACCTTCTTGCTGTTGAAGCTCACAAGGTTTATCTGATCTTGCCAACTTGTCTTGTGTCAAGAGTTCTTTGGAAGTAGTGTCAGGTGGCAAGGGAGCTTGGGAACTTGCCGCTAGCTGAGTTGACAAATGAGTAACTCGTGCAGCTGTTGGTACTATGAAAGGTGTTGAAACAACTAGGGAAGTCGCTGCTTGTTTGGTGGCAGCTATTAGTTTCTGTTTGGATTGTTTTGCAGCTGGTGTAGTAGGGGATACCGTGTTTGTACATTTTTCGGTGGACTTTCAGCTTCTATTGCACCATCAGTACCAGGAGAATCTGCATAATTCTTTTGCTTTCATTTCCGTGCGTCCTAAGTACTAACACCAGAAGCATGATGTGTAAACTAAGCAGAAGGCATTTCAATAAATTAGAAGCAATGCAATGGAAGGTAGACACCATATGAAAGATGCTACAAATATCGTTCTGCCAAGTTAACAGTGTCTCATCATAACTGGCATTTAAAAAATGTGAAGCGGTACAAGAAATAAATCATATGCAAGATGCAAACAACATCACACTACCAAGTTAAAGGTCTCTCATCATTAGTGCCATTGCATATTCACAGCTATGATGTGTAAACTAAGCAGAAGGCATTTCAACAAATTAGACGCAATGAAAGCTAGGCACCATATGTAAGACGCAACGAATATCACTCTACCAAGTTAAAACTGTCTCATCATTAGTGCCATTTCAAAAAATTAGTAGTACAAGCTAGAAAATAATGCGAGATTTCAACTATATCAGACTCCCAAGTTAAATGTGTCTTGTGAAAAGTGATTGTTGTAGGTTACACAACTCTAGTACTTAGATGTAAGAACATGGTGTGATAGATAGATATTGTATGTTCTAGAAACAGGAACACGTGTCTTATTCACAAGTATAATGTGTAAACTAAGCAGTTGGAATTCAACAAAATTAGAAGCAATACAAGCTAGAAATCATACATAAAATGCAACCACATATAACAGTGCCATGTTAGAGGGAGCACCTGCGATGGTGGACTAGGGGAGACGTGCTCATTGATACGTCCATTTTCCATCATGCTTTTATATCAATATTTATTGCATTATGGGCTGTTATTACACATTATATCACAATACTTATGCCTTTTCTCTCTTATTTTACAAGGTTTACATGAAGAGGGAGAATGCCGACAGCTGGAATTCTGGACTAGAAAAGGAGCAAATATTAGAGACCTATTCTACACAACTCCCAAAGTCCTGCAACTTCACAGAGAATATTTTGGGAATATACAAAAAAGATTGGGCGAAGAAAGCACCAGAGGGGGCCACCTGCCATCCACAAGGATGGAGGGCGCGCCCTACCCCTTGGGTGCGCCCTCCGGTCTTGTGGGCCACCCGGCAGGGCCCCGATGCCCGTCTTCAGCTATATAGTGTCTTTTGCCCTGAAACAATCAGAGAGAAGATTTTGGGACGAAGCGTCGCCATCTCGAGGCGGAACTTGGGCAGAGCCAATCTAGGGCTTCGACGGAGCTGTTCTGCTGGGGAAACATCCCTCCGAGAGGGGGAAATCGAAGCCATCGTCATCACCAACGATCCTCTCATCGAGAGGGGGTCAATCTCCATGAACATCTTCACCAGCACCATCTCCTCTCAAACCCTAGTTCATCTCTTGTATCCGATCTTTGTCTCAAAACCTCAGATTGGTACCTGTGGGTTGCTAGTAGTGTTGATTACTCCTTGTAGTTGATGCTAGTTGGTTTATTCGGCAGCAGATCATATGTTCAGATCCTTAATGATAATTAATACTCCTCTGATTATGAATATGAATATTCTTTGTGAGTAGTTACGTTTGTTCCTGGGGACATGGGAGAAGTCTTGTTACAAGTAATCATGTGAATTTGGTATTCGTTTGATATTTTGATGAGATGTATGTTGTCTTTCCTCTAATGGTGTTATGTGAACGTCGACTACATGACACTTCACCATGATTTGGGCCTAGGGGAAGGCATTGGGAAGTAATAAGTAGATGATGGGTTGCTAGAGTGACAGAAGCTTAAACCCTAGTTTATGCGTTGCTTTATAAGGGGCTGATTTGGATCCATATGTTTCATGCTATGGTTAGATTTATCTTAATTCTTATTTCGTAGTTGCAGATGCTTGCGAGAGGGGTTAATCATAAGTGGGAGGATTGTCCATGGAAGGGTAGCACCCAAGCACCGGTCCACCCACGTATCAAAGTATCAAAGTAACGAACGCGAATCATATGAGCATGATGAAAACTAGCTTGACGGCAATTCCCATGTGTCCTCGGGAGCGCTTTGCTTTATATAAGAGTTTTTCCTGGCTTGTCCTTTTCTACAGAAAGGATTGGGACACCTTTCTGCACCTTATTTACTTTTGTTACTTGTTACCCATTACGAATTATCTTATCACACAACTATATATTACCGATAATTTCAGTGCTTGCAGAGAATACCTTGCTGAAAACCACCTGTCATTTCCTTCTGCTCCTCGTTAGGTTGGACACTCTTACTTATCAAAAGGACTACGATAGATCCCCTATACTTGTGGGTATTCAAGACTCTTTTCTGGCGCCGTTGTCGGGGAGTGAAGCGCATTTCGTAAGTGGAATTTGGTAAGGAAACATTTATATAGTGTGCTGAAATTTAGTGTCACTTGTCACTATGGAAAGTAATCCTTTGAGGGGCTTGTTCGGGCTATCTTCACCTCGACCGGAAGAGCAAAGAGTTTCTCCTAAACCTACTGAAAATATTTATTATGAAATTCCTTCGGGTATGATAGAGAAACTGCTAGCTAATCCTTATGTAGGAGATGGAACAATACATCCCGATATGCATATAATCTATGTGGATGAAGTTTGTGGATTGTTTAAGCTTGCAGGGTATGCCCGGCGATTTTGTCAAGAAGAAGGTCTTCCATTTATCTTTGAAGGGAAAGGCATTGACATGGTATAGGCTATATGATGATATTGGATCTTGGAACTCAACCGATTGAAATTGGAATTTCATCATAATTTTTATCCTATGCATCTGTTCATCGTGATCGGAATTATATATATAATTTTTGGCCTCTTGTAGGAGAAAGTATCGCTCAATCTTGGGGGAGGCTTAAGTCAATGTTATATTCATGCCCCAATCATGAGCTCTCAAGAGATATTATTATTCGATTTTTTTATTCTCGGCTTTCTCATAATGATCGATCGATGCTCGGTACTTCTTGTACTGGTTCTTTTATGAAGAAGGATATTGAATTCAAATGGGATTTATTGGAAAGAATTAAACGCAACTCTAAAGATTGGGAACTCGACGAAGGTAAGGATTCAGGTATAAACCTTAAGTTTGATTGTGTTAAATCTTTTATGGATACAGATGCTTTTTGTGATTTTAGCACTAAATACGGACTTGACTCTGAGATAGTAGCTTCTTTCTGTGAATCTTTTGCTACTCATGTTGATCTCCCTAAGGATAAGTGGTTTAAATATCATCCCCCCATTGAAGTTAAAGTAGTACAACCTATTAAAGTTGAAGAAGAGACTATTACTTATAATGTGGATCCTATTGTTCCTACTACTTATACTGAGAAACTACCTTTTCCTGTTAGAATAAAGGATCATGCTAAAGCTTCAACTGTGGTTCGTAAGAGTTATACTAAAACACCTACACCCCCTGAGCAAATTAAAGTTGAACCTAGTATTGCTATGGTTAATGATCTCTTGGTTGATAATATTGATGGGCATGTTATTTATTTCTGTGATGAAGCTGCTAGAATTGCTAAACCCGATACTAAAGATAAACATAGACCTGTTGTTGGCATGCCTGTTGTTTTTGTTAAAATAGGGGATCATTGTTATCATGGCTTATGTGATGTGGGTGCTAGTGTGAGTGCAATTCCCTTTACCTTATATGAAGATATTATAAATGATATTGCACCTGCTGAGATAGAAGATATTGATGTTACTATTAAGCTTGCCAATAGAGATACTATATCACCAATTGGGATTGTTAGAGATGTTGATGTCTTGTGTGGGAAAACAAAATACTCTACTGAAGTTCTTGTTCTTGCTTCCCCCACAAGATGAATTTTGTCCAATTATATTTGGTAGACCTTTCGTGAAAACTGTTAATGCTAAAATAGATTGCGAGAAAGATATTGTAACTATCGGTTTAGGGGATATGTCTCATGATTTTAATTCCTCTAAATTTCGTAGACAACCCCATGATAAAGAGTTGCCTAGTAAGGATGAAATTATTGGTCTTGCTTCTATTGCCGTGCCTCCTACTGATCCTTTAGAACAATATTTGATAGACCATGAAAACGATATGTTTATGAATGAAAGAAGGGAAATAGATGAAATATTCTTTAATCAAGGACCTATTTTGAAACACAATTTGCCTGTTGAAATCCTTGAGACTCCTCCTCCACCCAAGGGTGATCCCTTCTTTGAGCTTAAACAATTACCTGATACTTCAAATATGCTTATCTTGATGAAAAGAAGATATATCATATTATTATTAGTGCTAAACTTTCAGAGCATGAGGAAAATAAACTATTGAAAACTCTGAAGAAGCACCATGCCGCTATTGTATATACTCTTGATGATCTTAAGGGCATTAGTCCCACTCTATGTCAGCACAAAATTAATTTGGAGCCTGATGCTAAACCCGTTGTTGATCACCAAAGAAGGTTAAATCCTAAGATGAAAGAAGTGGTAAGAAATGAAATACTAAAGCTTCTGGTGGCAGATATAATTTATCCTATTGCTGATAGTAGATGGGCGAGTCCTGTTCATTGTGTCCCTAAGAAGGGAGGTATTACTGTTATCACTAATGGTAAGAATGAATTGATTCCACAAAGGATTGTTATAGGTTATAGAATGGTAATTGATTTTTGCAAATTAAACAAAGCTACTAGAAAGGATCATTACCCTCTACCCTTTATTGATCAAATGCTAGAAAGACTATCCAAACATACACATTTTTGCTTTCTAGATGGTTATTCTGGTTTCTCTCAAATACCCGTGTCAAAAGAGATGATCAGGAAAAGGCCACTTTTACTTGCCCTTTCGGTACTTTCGCTTATAGAAGTATGCCTTTTGGTTTATGCAATGCACCTGCTACCTTTCAAAGATGTATGACTGCTATATTCTCTGATTTTTGTGAAAAGATTGTCGAGGTTTTCATGGATGATTTCTCCGTTTACGGAAGTTCTTTTGATGATTACTTAAGCAACCTTGATCGAGTTTTGCAGAGATGTGAAGAAACTAATCTTGTCTTGAATTGGGAGAAGTGCCACTTTATGGTTAATGAAGGTATTGTCCTGAGGCATAAAATTTCTGAAAGAGGTATTGAAGTTGATAAAGCTAAAGTAGATGCTATTGAAAATATGTTGTGTCCTGAAGATATCAAAGGTATAAGAAGTTTCCTTGGTCATGTTGGTTTCTATAGGAGGTTTATTAAAGACTTCTCTAAAATTTCTAGGCCTCTCACTAATCTCTTGCAAAAGATGTTCCTTTTGTTTTTGATGATGATTGTGTAGAAGTATTTGAAATACTTAAGAAAGCCTTGATTTTTGCACCTATTGTTCAGCCATCTGACTGGAATTTACCTTTTGAAATTATGTGTGATGCTAGTGATCATGCTGTTTGGGCTGTTCTAGGGTAAAGAGTTGATAAGAAATTGAATGTTATTCATTATGCTAGTAAAACTCTAGACAGTGCCCAGAGAGATTATGCTACTACTGAAAAAGATTTTTTAGCAGTTGTTTTTGCTTGTGATAAGTTCAGATCTTATATTGTTGATTCCAAAGTAACTGTTCACATTGATCATGCTGCTATTAAATATCTTATGGAAAAGAAAGATGCTAAACCTAGACTTATTAGATGGGCTCTCTTGTTACAAGAATTTGATTTGCATATTATTGATAGAAAGGGAGCTGAGAACCCCGTTGCAGACAACTTGTCTAGGTTAGAAAATGTTCTTGATGACCCACTACTTATTTATGATAGCTTTCCTAATGAACAATTAGCTATCATAAATGCTTCTAGTAATACTCCTTGGTATGCTGATTATGCTAATTACATTGTTGCTAAATTTATACCACCTAGTTTCACATACCAACAAAAGAAAAGGTTTTTCTATGATTTAAGACATTACTTTGGGATGATTCGCACCTTTATAAAGAAGGAGTAGATGGTGTTATTAGACGTTGTGTACCTGAGCATGAACATGAATAGATCCTATGCAAGTGCCACTCTGAGTCCTACGGAGGACACTACACTGTAGATAGAACTGCACACAAGGTATTGCAGTCCGGTTTTTATTGGCCTACTCTCTTCAAGGATGCTCGTAAGTTTGTCTTGTCTTGTGATGAACGCCAGAGAATTGGCAATATTAGTAGACGTCAGGAAATGCCTATGAATTATTTACTTGTTATTGCCATTGGGGCTTTGATTATATGGGACCTTTTCCTTCCTCTAATGGGTACACACATATCTTAGTTGTTGTTGATTACATTACTAAGTGGGTAGAAGCTATTCCAACTACTAGTGCTGATCATAGCATTTCTATTAAGATGCTTAAATAAGTTATTTTTCTGAGGTTTGGAGTCCCTAGATATTTAAGAACTAATTGTGGTTCACATTTTATTCATGGTGCTTTTCGTAAAATGCTTGCTAAATATGATGTTAACCATATAATTGCATCTCCATATCATCCCCAGTCTAGCGGTTAAGTAGAATTGACCAATAGAGAGATTAAATTGATTTTGCAAAAGACTATCAATAGATCTGGAAAGAATTGGTATAAGAAACTTGATGACGCATTATGGGCTTAAAGAACTGCTTATAAGAACCCTATGGTATGTGTCCGTATAAAATGGTTTATGGAAAAGCATGTCACTTACCTCTTTAACTAGAACATAAGGCATATTGGGCTATCAAAGAGCTCAATTATGATTTCAATATTGCCGGTGAGAAGAGGTTATTTGAAATAAGCTCGCTTGATGAATGGAGAACCCAAGCCGATGAGAATGCCAAGTTGTTTAAAGAAAAGGTTAAAAGATGGGCTGACAAAAGGATACAAAAGCATGAGTTTAGTGTAGGAGATCATGTTTTGCTATACAACTCTCATTTAAGATTTTTTGCAGGAAAACTTTTCTCTAAATGGGAAGGTCCTTACATTATCGAGGAGGTCTATCGTTCTAGTGCCATCAAAATCAACAACATCGAATGTACAAATCCGAAGGTGGTAAATGGTCAAAGAATCAAACATTATATCTCAGGTAACCCCATAAATGTCGATACCAATATAATTGAGACCGTAACACCGGAGGAGTACATAAGGGATACTTTCCAGAACGTTTCAGACTCCGAAAATGAATAGGTATGTGGTACGGTAAGTAAACCGACTCCAAAGCTATTCCAATGGCACTTTTTCTATGTTTTGGAATATTTAAAAAATTAGGAAAATTAGAAGTAGTTCGAAAGAGACACTAGGAGACCACAAGGGTGGAGGGCGCGCCCCCTGCCTTGTGGACACCTCGTGTGCCCTCCGGACTCCGT
Organism: Aegilops umbellulata; assembly: GCA_032464435.1. Classification (NCBI taxonomy): domain Eukaryota; kingdom Viridiplantae; phylum Streptophyta; class Magnoliopsida; order Poales; family Poaceae; genus Aegilops; species Aegilops umbellulata. The sequence goes on along the minus strand of CP136054.1, from coordinate 361,728,209 downwards.
TTTCTTGCACAATACTTCTTTTGGTCTGCAAAAATTCATTATATAATCTCCCGAAGGTTTTGACAACCGTAACACGACAATATCTCCTATTTTTGTTTCGAGTTGTTTTTCTGATAGATCTAGATCACCATGACGTCTCCAAGCGCCCCCAAGGACAAGTTTTTTGAGAAGGTCATCAACCCCTACCTTGCAGAGGTGCTACGACACCCTCAAGCCATTGAGATGCATGAGGGGGTGCTGCACATCCGCGATGTTGAGGGGCTGAAGAAGACCGGAAGCGTGGAGACAAGACTCAAAGCAATGGAGCAGCAAGTTTTCAATTGCCAAGGGATGGTGGAACGTGGACTCAACGCCAATCACATGATGATCACGGAGTTCACCAATAACCACAAGCTGGATGCCAAGAACATTAGGGAGGCCATCTTCAAGCTTCATGAGAAAATCGAGCATCTCCAAGCCCAGATCTATGACCTGTAAAACCAAAACTATGAGTATGAATACATATTTAAGAGGATGAGTTTGGCTGCAGATTTGAGGATCCCGGAGAATCATTCATATTTCTATGATGGTGATCCTATGCCTTGGAAGATGGATGACAAGCGTACTACATCAACAACTCCATCATCACCACCTCCAAAGAAAGAGACATAAATACATGGGTATGGGCACTCCCCTTGGCAACTGCCAAGCTTGGGGGAGGTGCCCCAGTATCGTATCACTATCACATCTTTACCCTTATCGTTTTACTTAGTTCAATCCTTTTGGTTATATCTTGATCTAGTAGAATAAAGTTTTAGTATGATCAAGCTTTGAGTTTTGCTTTATGTTCCCTCTATGTAATCGAGTCTGTGAGTTATATATAATAAAGAGTAGTTTTGAGTTGAGGGCTTTGCTATCTTGCTATGATCTCGAGGGAATTAAATTAAAGGAAGAATAAAAAGAAATAAAAAGATTATATATTGATCTTATGAAGAGTAATGACTTCACATATAAGGAGTATGAGGGATAAAATTTGTTGAGAGTTGACAAACATAGTTTTGGTCATTGTTGCAATTAATAGGAAGTAATACAGAAAGAGAGGCTTCACATATAAATATACTATCTTGGACATCTTTTGTAATTGTGAGCACTCATTAAAATATGACATGCTAAAAAGTTGATGTTGGACAAGGAAGACAACATAATGGGTTATGCATTCTTATATCCGAATAGAAGTTATATTGTCATGGATCCTCCAACATGTTGAGTTTGTTTTTCCCTCTCGTGCTAGACAAATCCTTTTCACCAAGTAGAGATACTACTTGTGCTTCCAAACATCCCTTAACCCAGTTTTGCCATGAGAGTCCACCATACCTACCTATGGATTGAGTAAGATCCTTCAAGTAAGTTGTCATCGGTGCAAGCAATAAAAATTGCTCTCTAAATATGTATGATCTATTAGTGTGGAGAAAATAATCTTTATATGAACTTGTGATATGGAAGAAATAAAAGTGATAGACTGCATAATAAAGTTCTTTATTTTAAGTGGCAATATAAAGTGACATTCTCTTGCATTAAGATTTTGTGCATCCAACCATAAAAGCGCATGACAACCTCTGCTTCCCTCTGCGAAGGGCCTATCTTTTACTTTTAATTATCTTCCACCCTTATACAAGAGTCATGGTTATCTTCACCTTTCCTTTTTTACACTTTTTTCTTTGGCAAGCACTATGTGTTGGAGAGATCCGGATATATATATCCACTCGGATGTAGGTTATCATAAAGTATTATTGTTGACATTACCCTTGAGGTAAAAGGTTGGGAGGTGAAACTATAAGCCCGTATCTTTCTATGTGTCCGATTGAAGCTTTGAACCCATAAGTATCGTGTGAGTGTTAGCAATTATGAAAGACTAAATGAGAGTTGAGTATGTGGACTTGCTGAAAAGCTCTTGAATTTACTCTTTCTGATGTTATGATAAATTGTGATTGCTTCAATGACTGAGATCATAGTTTGTTAGTTTTCAATGAAGTTTCTAATTCATACTTTACCTTGTGAATGAATTGTTACTTTAGCATAAGAAATAATATGACAATATATGTTGCTATTCTAAAGATGATCATGATGCCCTCATGTCCATATTTTATTTTATCGACGCCTCTATCTCTAAAAATGTGGACATATTTTTTGATTTTGGCTTTCGCTTGAGGACAAGCGAGGTCTAAGCTTGGGGGAGTTGATACGTCCATTTTGCATCATGCTTTTATATCAATATTTATTGCATTATGGGCTGTTATTACACATTATATCACAATACTTATGTCTTTTCTCTCTTATTTTACAAGGTTTACATGAAGAGGGAGAATGCCTGCAGCTGGAATTCTGGACGGGAAAAGGAGCAAATATTAGAGACCTATTCTCCACAACTCCAAATGTCCTGAAACTTCACGGAGAATATTTTTGGAATATATAAAAAATATTGGGCCAAGAAAGCACCAGAGGGGGGCCACCTGCCATCCACAAGGGTGGAGGGCGCGCCCTACCCCCCTAGGGGCGCCCTCCAGTCTTGTGGGCCACCTGGCAGGCCCCCGACGCCCACCTTCTACTACATGGTGTCTTTTGCCCTGGAAAAAATCAGAGAGAAGCTTTCGGGACGAAGCGCCGCCGTCTCGAGGCGAAACGTGGGCAGAACCAATCTAGGGTCCGACGGAGCTGTTCTGCTGGGGAAACATCCCTCCGGGAGGGGGAAATCGAAGCCATCGTCATCACCAATTATCCTCTCATTGAGAGGGGGTCAATCTCTATCAACATCTTCACCAGCACCATCTCCTCTCAAACCCTAGTTCATCTCTTGTATCCAATCTTTGTCTGAAAACCTCGGATTGGTACCTGTGGGTTGCTAGTAGTGTTGATTACTCCTTGTAGCTGATGCTAGTTGGTTTATTCGGTGGAAGATCATATGTTCAGATCCTTAATGATAATTGATATTCCTCTGATTATGAATATGAATATGCTTTGTGAGTAGTTACGTTTGTTCCCGAGGACATGGGAGAAGTCTTGTTACAAGTAATCATGTGAATTTGGTATTCGTTCGATATTTTGATGAGATGTATGTTGTCTTTCCTCTAGTGGTGTTATGTGAATGTCGACTACATGACCCTTCACCATGATTTGCTCCTAGGGGAAGGCATTGGGAAGTAGTAGATGATGGGTTTCTAGAGTGACAAAAGCTTAAACCCTAGTTTATGCGTTGCTTCGTAAGGGGCTGATTTGGATCCATATGTTTCATGCTATGGTTAGATTTATCTTAATTCTTATTTCATAGTTGCAGATGCTTGCGAGAGGGGTTAATCATAAGTAGGAGGTTTGTCCAAGGAAGGGTAGCACCCAAGCACCGGTCCACTCACATATCAAATTATCAAAGTAATGAACGTGAATCATATGAGCATGATGAAAACTAGCTTGACAGTAATTCCCATGTGTCCTCGGGAGCGCTTTGCTTTATATAAGAGTTTTTGTCCAGGCTTGTCCTTTGCTACAGAAAGGATTGGGCCACCTTGCTGCACCTTATTTACTTTTGTGATTTGTTACCCATTATGAATTATCTTATCACACAACTATCTGTTATGGATAATTTCAGTGCTTGCAGAGAATACCTTGCTGAAAACCGCTTGTAATTTCCTTCTGCTCCTCGTTGTGTTCGACACTCTTACTTGTCGAAAGGACTACGATAGATCCCATATACTTGTGGGTCATCACTCATCATCAACACAACTACGTTGAGTGTCTATGCAGGTATTGCCTTCCAAATCTTGTTGGGGGGATGGCGGAGTAGAATGTGTAGAGGCCCTCCGTTTCAGTTGTTTGGAAGGAGCATGTTTATCCACTGCCTTGCTAATTTCCTTCTACTTTATTGATTTTGCATTGTCAAATAAAACCGACAAGAAAAAAAGCAATAAAATTCACTCTTCAGAACACATTCCATGCATGATACTGACAATCACTACCTTGATGTAAGGCAAACACATGATACGTGGATGGAATATGTATGAAAAACATGATGACATGGCATATTCACAACTATTTGTGTAAACTAAGCATAAGTAATTTAATCAAATTAAAAGCAATACAAGCTAGACACCGTATGCAACATGCAAGACAATATCACACTCCCAAGCTAGAGAAAGCACCTGGGATGTCGGTTTCGCCGGAAGACCGCCATCAGTCCATGCCTCAATTTTTTCCTTCCTCTTTAAAAATTTTATTGCCTTGTCAAGTCAAACCCACAAGAAAAATGAATAAAATTTCACTTTTTAGAACTCATTGATGCAGGATGCTGACGAGCACTACTTTAATGTAAGGCGACCACATGATAGGACGATTGAATGTGTAAGAAAAAAGGGCAGCATTGCATATTCACAACTATGATGTGTAAACTAATCAGAAGACATTTCAACAAATCAGAAGCAATGAAATCCAGACACCATATGAAAGATGCAACGAGTATCACTCTACCAAGTTAAAATTGTCTCGTCATAAGTGCCATATCAACAAATTAGAAGTAGTACAAGCTAGAAAAGAATGCAAGATGTAATCTATATCACACGTTCCAAGTTAAACGCATCTTATGATAAGTGATTGTTGCAGGTGACACAACAGTAGTACTTTGATGTAAGAACATGGTGTGATAAACAGATATTATATGTTCTAGAAACAGGAACACGTGTCTTATTCACAAGTATAATGTGTAAACTAAGCAGACGGAATTCAACAAAATTAGAAGCAATACAAGTTAGACATCATACATAACATGCAACCACACATAACAGTGCCAAGTTAGAGGGAGCACCTGTGATGGTGAACTAGGGGAGACGTCCTCATCATCAATATAGCTACGTTGAGTGTCTATGCATGTGTTATCTTGCAAATCTTCTTGGGGGGATGGCGGAGTAGAATCTGTAGAGGCACTCCATTTCAGTTGTTTGGAAGGAGCACCTTTATCCACTGCCTTGCTAATTTCCTCCCGCTTTATTGATTTTGCATTGTCAAGTAAAACCGACAAGAAAAAACAATAAAATTCACTCTTCAGAACTCATTCATGCATGGTACTGACAATCACTACTTCGATGTAAGGAAAACACATGATACGAGGATGGAATATGTATGAAAAACAGGACGCCATGACATATTCACAACTATTTGTGTAAACCAAACAGAAGCCATTTCAAAAAATTAGAAGCAATGCAACCTAGACACCACATGACAGATGTAACCAATATGACTCTGCCAAGTTAAAAGCATCCCATCATAAATGGCGTTTCAACAAATTAGAAGCAGTGCATGCTAAAAATCATATGAAAGATGCAACCAATATCACTCTGCATATACTAAAGGTGTCTTGTCATAATTGATTGATGCGGGATACAAAAAACAGTAGTTTCATGTAAGGACATGCTTAATAGACAGATGTACTATGTACCAAAAACAGGAAGGCATGTCACATTAACAGGTATAATGTATAAACTAAGTAGAATAGCACATGCAATTTAACCAGATTGGAAGAATTACAATCTAGACACTATATGCAACATGCAACCACATATCACGCTGCCAAGTTAGAGCAAGCACATGCGATGGTGGTGTAGGGGATTGATACGTCTCCAACGTATCTATAATTTTTGATTGCTCCATGCTATATTATCTACTGTTTTGGACTATATTGGGCTTTATTTTCCACTTTTATATTATTTTTGGGACTAACCTATTAACCGGAGGCCCAGACCAGAATTGATGTTTTTTTGCCTATTTCAGTGTTTCGAAGAAACATAATATCAAACGGAGTCCAAACAGAAAAATCCTTTTTGGAACGTGATTTTCTTCCCGAATAAGATCCAGGAGACTTGGACCCTACGCCAAGGAAACTCCGAGGAAGGCACGAGGTAGGGGGGCACGCCCTACACCCCCAGGCACGCCCCCACCCTCGTGGGCCCACCGAAGCTCCACCGACGTACTTCTTCCTCCTATATATACTCACGTACCCCCAAACGATCAGAACAGGAGCCAAAAACCTAATTCCACCGCCGCAACTTTCTGTATCCACGAGATCCCATCTTGGGGCCTGTTCCGGAGCTCCGCCGGAGAGGGCCGTCATCACGGAGGGATTCTACATCATCATAGCCTCTCCGATGAAGTGTGAGCAGTTTACCTCAGACCTTCGGGTCCATAGTTATTAGCTAGATGTCTTCTTCTCTCTTTTTGGATCTCAATACAATGTTCTCCCCCTCTCTTGTGGAGATCTATTTGATGTAATCTTTTTCTTTTGCGGTGTGTTTGTTGAGACCGATGAATTGTGGGTTTATGATCAAGTCTATCTATGAATAATATTTGAATCTTCTCTGAATTCTTTTATGTATGATTGGTTATCTTTGCAAGTCTCTTCGAATTATCCGTTTGGTTTGGCCAACTATATTGGTAGTTCTTGCCATGGGAGAAGTGCTTAACTTTGGGTTCGATCTTGCGGTGTCCTTTCCCAGTGACAGAAGGGGCAGCAAGGCACGTATTGTATCGTTGCCATCGAGGATAACAAGATGGGGTTTATTTCATATTGCATGAATTTATCTCTCTACATCATGTCATCTTGCTTAAAGCGTTACTCTGTTTTTAACTTAATACTCTAGATGCGTGCTGGATAGCGGTCGATGAGTGGAGTAATAGTAGTAGATGCAGAATCGTTTCGATCTACTTGTCACGGACGTGATGCCTATATACATGATCATGCCTAGATATTCTCATAACTATGCTCAATTCTGTCAATCGCTCAATAGTAATTTGTTCACCCACCGTAGAAAACTTATGCTCTTGAGAGAAGCCACTAGTGAAACCTATGGCCCCCGGGTCTATTCTCACCATATCAATCTCCATCACTTTAATCTTGCTTTGTTTTTACTTTGCCTTTTACTTTTCACTTTGCATCTTTATATCAAAAATACCAAAAATATTATCTCTATTAGATATCACTCTCGTAAGAGACCGTGAAGGGATTGACAACCCCTAATCGCGTTGGTTGCGAGTTGCTATCGATTTGTGCATGTACGAGGGACTTGAGCGTGGCCTCCTACTGGATTGATACCTTGGTTCTCAAAAACTGAGGGAAATACTTATGCTACTCTGCTGCATCATCCTCTCCTCTTCGGGGAAAACCAACGCAAGCTCAAGAGGTAGCAAGAAGAATTTCTGGCGCCGTTGCCGGGGAGTCTACGCAAAAAGTCAACATACCAAGTACCCATCACAATCCCTATCTCCTGCATTACATTAGTTGCCATTTGCCTCTCGTTTTCCTCTCCCCCACTTCACCCTTGCCGTTTTATTCGCCCTCTCTTTTTCCTTCTCCGTTTGCCTTTTTCTCTCTTGCCTTTTGTTTGCTCGTGTGTTGGATTGCTTGTTTGTCACGATGGCTCAAGATACTACCAAATTGTGTGACTTCACCAATACCAACAATAATGATTTCCTTAGCACTCCGATTGCTCCTCTTGCCAATACTGAATCTTGTGAAATCAATACTGCTTTGTTGAATCTTGTTATGAAAGATCAATTCGCCGGCCTTCCTAGTGAATATGCCGCTGAAGGAAATATGCCCTAGAGGCAATAATAAAGTTATTATTTATTTCCTTACATATCATGATAAATGTTTATTATTCATGCTAGAATTGTATTAACTGGAAACATAATACATGTGTGAATACATAGGCAAACAGAGTGTCACTAGTATGCCTCTACTTGACTAGCTCATTAATCAAAGATGGTTATGTTTCCTAACCATGAACAAAGAGTTGTTATTTGATTAACGAGATCACATCATTAGTTGAATGATCTGATTGACATGACCCATTCCATTAGCATAGCACCCGATCGTTTAGTATGTTGCTATTGCTTTTATCCATGACTTATACATGTTCCTTTAACTATGAGATTATGCAACTCCCGTTTACCGTAGGAACACTTTGTGTGCTACCAAACGTCACAACGTAACTGAGTGATTATAAAGGTGCTCTACAGGTGTCTCCGAAAGTATTTGTTGGGTTGCCGTATTTCGAGATTAGGATTTGTCACTCCGAATGTCGGAGAGGTATCTCAGGGCCTTCTCGGTAATGCACATCACATAAGCCTTGCAAGCATTGCAACCAATGAGTTAGTTGCGAGATGATGTATTACGGAACGAGTAAAGAGACTTGCCGGTAACGAGATTGAACTAGGTATTGGATACCGACGATCGAATCTCGGGCAAGTAACATACCGATGACAAAGGGAACAACGTATGTTGTTATGCGGTCTGACCGATAAAGATCTTCGTAGAATATGTAGGAGCCAATATGGGCATCCAGGTCCCGCTATTGGTTATTGGCCGGAGACGTGTCTCGGTCATGTCTACATTGTTCTCGAACCGTAGGGTCCGCACGCTTAACGTTACGATGACAGTTATTATGAGTTTATGCATTTTGATGTACCGAAGGAGTTCGGAGTCCCGGATGTGATCACGGACATGACGAGGAGTCTCGAAATGGTCGAGACGTAAAGAATGATATATTGGAAGCCTATGTTTGGACATCGGATGTGTTCCAGGTGAAATCAGGATTTTACCGGAATACCGGGAGGGTTACCGGAACCCCCCGGGAGCATAATGGGCCAACATGGGCCTTGGTGGAGAGGAGAGAGGGCTGCCCTCATGGGCTGTGCGCCTCCCCCTTCCCCTAGTCCTATTAGGACTAGGAGAGGTGGCCGGCCCCCCTCTCTCTCTCTCCCCCTTGGAGAATCCTAGTCCAACTAGGATTGGGGGGGGGGAATCCTACTCCCAGAGGGAGTAGGACTCTCCTGGCGCGCCAGGCTTGGCCGGCCAGCCCCTCCCCCTTGGCTCCTTTATATACGGGGGCAGGGGGCACCCCATAGACACACAATTGATCATTGAGATATTTCCTTAGCCGTGTGCGGTGCCCCCTTCCACAAAATTCCACCTCGGTCATATCGTTGCAGTGCTTAGGGGAAGCCCTGCGCCGGTAGTACATCAAGATCGTCACCACGCCGTCGTGCTGACGGAACTCCTCCCCGAAGCTTTGCTGGATCGGAGCTCGGGGATCGTCATCGAGCTGAACGTGTGCTAAGAACTCGGAGGTGCCGGAGTAACGGTGCTGTGATCGGTCGGATCGCGAGGAGAACGTACGACTACTTCCTCTACGTTGTGTCAACGCTTCCGCTTCAGTCTACAAGGGTATGTAGACAACACTCTCCCCTCTCGTTGCTATGCATCACCATGATCTTGCGTGTGCGTAGGAATTTTTTTGAAATTACTACGTTCCCCAACAGCCGCTACTCATCTGAATAGCTTCGTTGATTTATGTGATATGCAAAAGAAAAAAGATGTCGATAATGATGTCGTTAAATTGAAGCTATTTCCTTTTTCGCTTAGAGATCGTGCTAAAGCTTGGTTTTCGTCTTTGCCTAAAAATAGTATTGGTTCTTGGAACAAGTGCAAAGATGCTTTTATCTCTAAGTATTTTCCTCCCGCTAAGATCATCTCTCCTAGAAACAATATTATGAATTTTAGGCAACTTGATCACGAACATGTTGCACAAGCTTGGGAGAGAATGAAATTAATGATACGTAATTGCCCTACTCATGGTTTAAATTTGTGGATGATTATACAAAAAATTTAAGCCCGATTGAATTTTGCTTCTAGAAATCTTTTAGATTCGGCCGCGGGAGGCACTTTTATGGAAATCACTTTAGGAGATGCTACTAAACTCCTAGATAATATTATGGTTAATTATTCTCAATGGCATACTGAAAGATCTTCTACTAAAAAAGTGCATGCGATAGAAGAAATCAATGTTTTGAGTGGAAAGATGGATGAACTTATGAAATTATTTGCTACTAAGAGTGTTTCTTCTGATCCTAATGATATGCCTTTGTCCACTTTGATTGAGAATAACAATGAATCTATGAAGTGAATTTTGTTGGTAGGAATAATTTTGGTAACAACGCGTATAGAGGGAATTTTAATCCTAGGCCTTATCCTAGTTATCCTTCTAATAATTATGGAAATTCCTACAACAACTTTTATGGAAATTATAATAAGATGCCCTTTTGAATTTGAGAATAGTGTTAAAGAGTTTATGAATTCGCAAAAGAATTTTAATGCTTTGCTTGAAGAGAAATTGCTTAAAGTTGATGATTTGGCTAGGAACATTGATAGAATTTCTCTTGAGGTTGATTATTTAAAGCTTAGATCTATTCCTACTAAGCATGATGTCAATGAGTCTCTCAAAGCTATGAGAATTTCCATTTATGAGTGCAAGGAAAGAACCGCTAGGATGCGTGCTTCAAAAGATGCCTTTATTAAAGCGTGTTCTTCCAATACCTATGAAAATCAAGATGAAGATCTAAAAGTTATTGATTTGTCCCCTATCAAATCTTTGTTTTTTAATATGAATCTTGATGAAACTAATTATGATCTTCCTTTACCTAGAAGGCGTTCCAAAAATTCGGAGTATTTAGATCTTTATGATGAAATTGATGAAAGTGGGATTGAAAGAAATAAAAATTTAGATGTTGCTAAACCCACTATATTGGATTTCAAGGAATTTAATTATGAAAATTGCTCTTTGAATGATTGTATTTCCTTGTTGCAATCCGTGCTAAATTCTCCACATGCTTATAGTCAAAAGAAAGCCTTCACTGAACATATTGTTGATGCCCTGATGCAATCTTATGAAGAAAAACTTGAGTTGAAAGTTTCTATCCCTAGAAAACTCTATGATGAGTGGGAGACAACTATTAAAATGAAAATTAAAGATCATGAGTTTTATGCTTTATGTGATTTGGGTGCTAGTGTCTCCACTATCCCCAAAAGTTTGTCTGATTTGCTAGATTTCCGCGATCTTGAAAATTGCTCTTTAAACTTGCATCTCGCGGATTCTACTATTAAGAAACCTATGGGAAGAATTAATGATGTTCTTATTGTTGTGAACAGGAATTATGTGCCCGTAGATTTCATTGTTCTTGATATAGATTGCAAACCTTCTTTCCCTATTATTCTTGGTAGACCTATCCTTAGAACGGTTGGTGCGATTATTGATATGAAGGAAGGGAATATTAGATTCCAATTTCCATTTAAAAAGGGCATGGAACACTTTCCAAGAAAGAAAATAAAATTGCCATATGAAACCATCATGAGAGCCACTTATGGATTGCCTTCCAAAGATGGCAATACCTAGATCTATCCTCGCTTTTATGCCTAGCTAGGGGCGTTAAACGATAGCGCTTGTTGGGAGGCAACCCAATTTTATTTTTAATTTTTTGTGTTTTTCTTCTGTTAGGGAATAAATAACCCATCTAACTTCTGTTTGGATGTGGTCTTGTGTTTTAATTAGTGTTTGTGCCAAGCTAGACCTACTGGATCTTCTTGGATGATAGTTATTTGATCTTGCTGTAATTTCCAGAAACTTTGCGTTCAGTGCCCGAATTATTAAAAATCATCAGAACGTGATAAAATACTGATTCCAATTGCTTCTGATCAATAAACAAATTTTCTAGGTCTTCTAATTTTGGTATATCTTTTGGAGTTCCAGAAGTTTGCGTTAGTTACAGATTACTACAGACTGTTCTGTTTTTGACAGATTCTGTTTTTCGTGTGTTGTTTGCTTATTTTGATGAATCTATGGTTAGTAAAATAGTTTATAATCCATAGAGAAGTTGGAATACAGTAGGTTTAACACAAAAATAAATAAAGAATGAGTTCATTACAGTACCTTGAAGTGGTTTTATGTTTTCTTTCTCTAACGGCGCTCACGAGATTTCTATTGAGTTTTGTGTTGTGAAGTTTTCAAGTTTTGGGTGAATTCTTTTGATGGATTATGGAACAAGGAGTGGCAAGAGCCTAAGCTTGGGGATGCCCATGGCACACCCAAGATAATCCAAGGACACCAAAAATTCAAAGCTTGGGGATGCCCCGGAAGGCATCCCCTCTTTCGTCCACTTCCATCGGTAATTTACTTGGAGCTATATTTTTATTCACCAATGTCGGTGTCAAAACCGGCGGATCTCGGGTAGGGGGTCCCGATCTGTGCGTCAAGGTCGGATGGTAACAGGAGACAAGGGACACTTTATTTTACCCAGGTTCGGGCCCTCTCAATGGAGGTAAAACCCTACTCCTGCTAGATTAATATTGATGATATGGGTAGTACAAGAGTAGATCTACCACGAGATCAAGGATGCTAAACCCTAGAATCTAGCCTATGGGTATGATGATGGTTATGATGTGTTCGTCCTACGGACTACAACCCTCCGGTTTATATAGGCACCGGATAGGGTTAGGGTTACACAGAGTCGGTTACATTGGTAGGAGATCTTGAATATCCGCACGCCTAGCTTGCCTTCCACGCCAAGGAAAGAACCTTCCGGACACGGGACGGAGTCTTCAATCTTGTATCTTCATAGTCCTGGAGTCCGGTTGAAGATATAGTTCGTCTATCCAAACACCCCCTAATCCAGGACTCCCTCAGTAGCCCCTGAACCAGGCTTCAATGACGACGAGTCCGGCGCGCAAATTGTCTTCGGCATTGCAAGGCGGGTTCCTCCTCCAAATTCTTCAAGAAGATAATAAACACCAAAAAATAGTGTCCGGCTCTGCAAAACAAGTTTCCACGTATTTCCATATAGAGAATAATAGAAACACAAATCAAATCTGCTGACGTATTCCGCAGTGCGTCATAACACTGCGACCAAGCCTTCTGTATGGATTATTTTTTGTTGTTCCACCGTAGCACGTTCAACGAGGCGGTTTCCTTGGAACGTCTTGTCTAAGAAGAGATCGTGTGCCCCTTTTAACGGGATTCTCATTAATGCGGACATGGGTAACCCAACCGCGCCATTTACCACGGCGTGTGAGCGGCAAGCGAGTTTTATTAGGTAGGTGGGGACGCATAACGGCATCAGCCTATATAAGGGGATAAAGATCCACATCTTTCACCTACGCCTTCTTCCTCCTTTGCCCATCCATCTCCTGCGCACTCAAGCTCCAACACCCAAGTTCGCTCTTTCTTCCCCAACCTGCTCCAGCGATGTCCGGAGCGGGTGGCAAGTGGATGGCTTCCTCCGTTACGGAGGGTCAAATCAAAAAGCTTAGGAAGGCCGGATATCTGTCCAAGGACATCCCGCACCGGCTTCCCGAGGCGGGGCAGCTTCTTCCCACCCCAAGGCCCCATGAGAGGGTAGTTTTTCTCCCCCATTTCCTCCGCGGACTGGATTTTCCACTTCACCCGTTTGTCCGGGGGCTCATGTTCTACTACGGCCTGGACTTCCACGATCTGGCCCCGAACTTTATCCTCAATATCTCGGCGTTTATCATCGTGTGTGAGGCCTTTCTCCGCATCCGCCCCCACTTTGGCCTCTGGCTCCAGACCTGCAACGTCAAGCCCAAGGTGGTGTCCGGCACCCAGGCGGAGTGCGGAGGTGCTATGGCCGGCAAAATGGCCAACGCACTCTGGTTCGATGGCTCCTTTGTGGAGTCCTTAAAGGGGTGGCAGGAAGGGTGGTTTTGCATCACCGAGCCACGCGACTCGAAATGGGTCGCGGCCCCTGAGTTCCGATCCGGACCCCCCACGCGCTCATGTCCTGGAAAGAGACGTGCCTATCATGGGGCAACGAAGAAGAAGTGACCGGACTGCAATCCGGTCCCTGATGAACAAGCCCATCCGGCATGTCAACATCATCCAGGTCATGTTCGTTCGCCGGATCCTCCCGTGCCAAGAACGGGAGTTCACTTTGTGGGAATTCGACCCGGCGCAGCACCAAACCCTCAATAGGCTCTTCGACGCGACGGATGAAGACGTCTGGAAGGTGCTAACCAAAGGCGCCGAGTGCCCCACATCTGCTTCCGAGGACCGCGGATACAGCTCGCAGCGCAACGCTGGGGAGGTAGGCTATTTATACCTTTCACAGGTTCGTTAAGCTTTTCTACATAGATTAACTCTATGTGGGATCTAAAAACTCCCTTTGCCTTTGACAGGCGTGGCTGAAGATAGCCGGACCAATCAACTGTCCGGATCCTCTGCCCGAAGACCCAGCCCCAGCTCTCTTAGAGAAGCTGCTGGCTCCGGCGCCCTATGTGGTGCCGGAGAAGAAGGTCAAGAAGAAGAAGACCACCGGGACTCGAAAGAGTGCCCGCAATGTGGTGGTGTCGAGCTCGTCATCTGGCGAGTCTGCAACGCCCTCCTCTCGTGAAAATGAGGAGGAGGAACAAGGAAGCTCTCCCCCTCCATCGAGGGGAGCGAAAAAGAAGAAGGCCGCCCCAACAGGGGAGGCCGAGGGGTCGAGGGAAAGGAAGACCCCTCCGTCGGACTACTCCCCCAACGCCGAAGAGGGCGGAAAGGAGTGGCCGGACAGAACCAAGCGTCCGGCGACATCGTAAGTATTCACATACCAGAATGACTCATAGTATCTTCAAGTGCGCAGCTTACCCTAATGTTGAATGCTATTTGCGCAGCCCGCCCCGAGCCGCACTCGATGATTCATCGAGCGGCTCCCTGGATTCGTCGGACATGAACTCTGTCCCGCCCGCAGTCTCCCCCAGCGGGGCGGACGACGCCGAAGCGGCGTCCTGCCGAACAGGGCAGGAGGAGGTGGTCCTGGAGGAGCCGCAAGGCAATCCTCAGGACCCCAGGAGTAAAGGGGATGAAACCCCCCAGGGCTCCCAGTCCGGTTTGTACCGGACACCGCGCCGGACTCAACCGTCCTGGCTCGCGGTGGGCGAACTCCTTCCAAGAGGAGTAAGCCGTCTGAGCCGGTGACCTCTGTCCAACCAGAGGCGCCGGATAGTCTGTTGGAGGCGCTTGAAGGTGCCACCATCGACGAGGAGCACCGTACTGTTATGAGTGCGGTGGTCCAAAGGGTTCAGTCCGCTAAGAGCGGACTGAATGAAGCTTGCGCTAGCCTTCTAACAGGCTTCCAGGTAAGCAAAAAATATGCTAAATTCATTACCACATAGACAGTAGCCCCTGATGCTTTGTTCGGTGTTCGGAAAGAAAAGCCGAATAGAGGATCCAACAATTTTCGCAGGAGTCTAATAAAAAGTCTAATATGCGTATGCATGCTTCCCTGCTGTCCACCGCCGCACTGACTGCGCAGGTGGAAGTCCTGAAAAAGGACCTCGAGCGGTCCGAGCAAGAGCTCGGCCTTGCCAAAAGGTAGCTCGTGGAAAAGGAAGGTAAGAAATACCCCTTAGAAGAAAAGAAAAAAAAGGTGCCTATAGAGAGGCTTCATTGCAAAAAGAAATAACAGGATTGTACTGCTTATTGTAGGGGCCACAACCGAGGTGGCAACCCTGAAGCAGGCGCTGGCTGAGGCCGAGAAGAAAGCGGCCGAGGAGCGCGCCGAGCGAGAAAAGCTTGGGGTCCAAGTCGGCGAGGTGCAGCAAGAGCTGCAAGCTCTCATGAAGAAACATGAGGGATTGGAGCTTGAGGCAAAAACGCAAGCATCCGAGCTCGCATCGGCTGTTGAGACCACCAAGAGTGCCAAGGCCGAAGCCCAAAAGTCCCTCCAAGAGTTGGAGGATGTGAAAAACATAGCAGCGGGTAAGGCATCCTTAATGCAAAGTAGGAATATAAAGGTGAAATACCTATTACTTACCCGAATCCGGAGTTCTCCAGGGGTGTTCTTCGATCTTCCCCGCAGCGCATCCGACGCCGCCGCATTCTACCGAGCTGAAGAGGACAGCTCGACGGAGAGTGTGTTCTGGTCTCAGTATTCTGAGGCCGGACACCCTTTGCCTTTAAGCGCTCAGCTGAAGCAGCTGTCCGAGCTCCACAAGGCGGCCGAACAGGCCATGAAGGGCTTACTAGTTCAGCTGTGGCCTGGAGAGGCCCTGCCTGGGAGCTACTTCGGGCTGGTGCGGCGGCTGGTGGAGGCCTGTCCACGGCTTGAGGTCATCAAGCGCTCCGTCTGCATAGAAGGTGCCCGGAGGGCCCTTGCCCGTGTAAGGGTACACTGGGGCAAGCTGACGGAGAGAAGCTGGTGAAGGACGGGCCGCCGCAGGGGAAGGAGCATCGCAAGCCCGAGAACTACTACAAGGAAGTTCTCGCTGGAGCTCGCCTTGTCGCGGATGAGTGTGCCAAAGATGTAATATTTCAATGAACTCGCTCGTTTGTATCCTGTGCGCTGAAAACTTGTTCATATGCGCTTAAGCAATGCTTTCTGAATTTAAAATATTATTTTTTGTGCGGCCGTTTATCAATATCTGAGAGATGGCGAGTCGTCGGCTTCTGCCTCCATGCAACTAGTCCTGGGGTGTTCGGGATAAACCTGAGGGATCTTGTTCCCATAGTTGGGTCCTTCGAGGGAGGCGCTCAGCACAGCGAACCAGGCAATCGGACTATAATGCTTGAACACTCTCACTTAGCCATAGAACGTTATAATTTTAAATTTCGGCGAAGCCCCTAGTTCGGAAGGCCGAATTCGGTGCACTATCCACGCCTTTAGCCGGACTTAACCAGCTCTCCGCTCGAAGTGGCATAAGCCTTTAGGGACTCGAAAAACCTCTCGAACAGCGACCGGTCTCGCGCCTTATCATGACAGTCTGTTTTAGCTTTCTCCACTGAGGTGCTCACCCACCTGATCTGGGGCACAATCGCAGTGGTTCTCCTAGTGCTACCTTAGCCGATAGAGCGGAACGTAAGGCACCAAAACATAGGAGCTGGGCAAACCCAACATATGACCAAAATCATGACTCGGAGCGATGCATATAATGCTATAAGTTCGGGGTGCCGCACTTGTGAAAGTGGACGGACTTGTCACACCAGATAGAAGGGTAATAAAGCCCCTGGCGTGGTTTGCCGTACCATGGTGTACGGGTGCGATCATGTTATTTGAGTAAACATATGTATATTAAAAGAAGATAATGCAAAAAATAGACGAAAAGCTATGCATTATTTATGAGGAGGCTGTTTATTCAAGCCGAACGATACAAGTAGTGCGAAAAAATTTAGACTATTTAACATGTCCTGACCAGGCGCAGGCCGCGGAATTTAGAAATAGATATATCGCTCGAAATAGAGACCACCTGAGAGTTCCATGATGCGGCGTTGTTTTGTCTGCTTTCCTGGGTCCTGTATCATCTGTGCGACAGCGAGGCCGAACACTGTATCTAGAGTATGGAGTCCTGAAAGAAAAGAAGAACCCGGCAGCCCCTAGTACGTTTGACGCCGTATTGTTGGCATGCCGTTTTATCTGCCCCTTCCCCTATGCCCATGGAATTGTAAGGGCGTAATTGTGTACTCGAGGTACTAGCTCCGCTATGTAGTGATGGCTGGGGTTGGGGCCGTATTGCTACGCGTGCTCTGAACGCGCCAGTCGGTCTTGCTGCGGGTTACTCCGGGCGCGTTTTGCTTTGTCCTGCTTTGTAGCGTCCGGACTCGAGAGCTGCCTTAACAGGCTGCTTTGTACCTCTGCTGCGAGGGCCGCCGTGTGTTCCTCCATACGGATGGAGCGTTCAGTGTTTCCGCTGACCGTGATTACACCTCGAGGGCCTGGCATCTTGAGCTTGAGATATGCGTAGTGCGGCGCCGCATTGAATTTAGCGAATGCGGTTCGTCCAAGCAGAGCATGATAGCCACTGCGGAACGGAACTATGTCGAAGATTAACTCTTCGCTTCGGAAGTTGTCCGGAGATCCGAAGACCACATCAAGTGTTATGGAGCCTATGCAATTGGCCTCTACACCTGGGATGACGCCTTTAAAGGTCGTCCTTGTGGGCTTGATCCTTGATGGATCTATGCCCATTTTCCGCACTGTATCCTGGTAGAGCAGGTTCAGGCTACTGCCGCCGTCCATGAGGACTCTTGTAAGGTGAAATCCGTCAACGATTGGGTCAAGAACCAATGCGGAGAAACCGCCGTGACGGATGCTAGTGGGGTGGTCCCTTCGATCGAAGGTGATCGGGCAAGAGGACCATGGGTTGAACTTTGGGGCGACTGGCTCCATCGCGTATACGTCCCGTAGCGCACGCTTCCTCTCCCGCTTGGGAATATGAGTCGCGTATATCATGTTCACCATCCGCACTTGTGGGGGAAACCCCTTCTGTCTGTTGTTGTTCGGCGGTCTGGGCTTCTCTTCGTCATCGCTGTCTAGCCCCTTGTTTTTGTGTTCGGCTCTTAACTTGCCTGCCTGCTTGAACACCAACAACCCCTGTTGGTGTGATTGGATGGCCTTTCGGGGGTGCCGTGAATCTGGCACGAGCGGTCGAGTATTCGGTCCAAACTGGACGGGCCCTGGGTATTCTTTTTGAATGGCTTTTTCCGCTGACCGGATTTATGGCCTATGAATCCGGCGTTTACTGCCGTATCTTCATTGCTGTCGCTGCTGACGCGGCATTTCTGTTTATTCCGTCGCGACCTGCCATTTTTGTGCTTGGTATCTGAATTACCTTGCTTCTTCGATAAGTTGTTGCTGCGAGCTAGCCAGCTATCTTCGCCCGCACAAAAGCGGGTCATGAATGTCGTGAGGGCTGCCATGGATTTCGGCTTTTCCTGTCCCAGGTACCGGGCAAGCCACTCATCACGGATGTTATGCTTGAAGGCTGCTAAGGCCTCTGCATCTGGACAATCGACTTTCTAATTTTTCTTTGTTAGGAACCGTGTCCAGAATTGCCTGGCCGATTCTTCTGGCTGCTGGATTATGTGGCTTAGGTCGTCGGCGTCCGGTGGCCGCACGTAGGTCCCCTGGAAGTTGTCGAGGAATGCGGCCTCCAGGTCCTCCCAAGAGCCGATCGAATCTGCGGGGAGGCTGTTAAGCCAGTGCCGGGCTGGTCCCTTAAGCTTAAGGGGTAAATATTTGATGGCGTGCAAATCATCGCCACGTGCCATGTGGATGTGGAGGAGATAGTCCTCAATCCATACTGCCGGATCTGTCGTACCATCGTACGACTCGATGTTGACGGGTTTGAAACCCTCTGGGATTCTATGATCCATTACTTCGTCTGTGAAGCATAGTGGGTGTGCGGCGCCCCTGTACTGGGCTATGTCTCGACGCAGTTCGGAGGAGCTGTGCCTGTTGTGTTCGGCCCGGCCAGATTTATTGTATCCGGAGTGAAAACTATCACGTGCCGTCGGGCGTCCGCGCGATCCATAGATCGATCTTGTTTGCCTTTCTTTGTCCTCCAGGACGTCTCGCAGGTCTGGTTCGTGTCCCCGTGCCTTGGTACAGCGGCTGCGGGGCATGGCTTGTTTGGATGTTCGACAGGCTTGTCTGTCGCGGCCGCGAGGTGGTCGATCTGCCATGTCTTGGGCTTCCTCCTCTGATTGGGGTAGCGGCCTGCGCTTAGGATAGTTTTTGGAGGGGCGTCCGAGCTCGTGCTCTTCGGCCGCAAGGACTTCAGTCCATCTGTCAGCTAGCAAATCTTGATCAGCTCTAAGCTGTTGCTGCTTTTTCTTTAGGCTGTTCGCCGTGGCTAAAAGCCTACGTTGAAAGAGCTCTTGTTCGGCGGGGTCTGATGGTACGATGAATTCATCGTCGCCGAGGCTTGCCTCGTCTTCGGAGGGAGGCATGTAGTTATCGTCCTCGACCTCTCGCTCTACCGCTCTCTCATGAGGGCGGTCTTCTCCATCTTCTTGTGCCGAATCCTGCTGGTTTTGGTGTTCTTCGGCGCTGTCCGGGGTAGTATTATCTCCCGTGCTGGAATCACCGTTTCTGCTGTGGCGGGATTTGGAGTGGCGCCGCTGACGTCGGCATTTTGGAGGCTTTTTCGAAGTGCCATCCTCCACTGTTCCATCGCCATCTCCATCATTTGGAGCATCCACCATGTATATGTCGTATGATGAGGTGGCGGTCCAGCACCCTACAGGTTCTGGTTCTTGCTCGTCTCCTCCTTCGTCGTCCATATCGTCGAAGTCTTCGGAGCCGAAGTCGAGCATGTCGGATATATCGTCGACAGTGGCTATTAAGTGGGCGGTGGGTGGGCTTTGAATTTCTTCGTTGTCCGAATCCCAACCCCGTAGGCCATAGTTCGGCCCGGGCTCTCCTGACAAAGAGAGAGACTTGAGAGAATTCAGAATATCACCAAAAGGTGAATACTGAAAGATGTCCGCAGTGGTGAACTCCATTACAGGCGCCCAATCTGATTCGATCGGCGGGGGCACGGACGACCCGAAGTTCGGAGAAGAGTCCGTCTCCTTGGAGTCACAGGCCATGTGGAGCGCGGGGCTCGCGTTCGGCTCAATGGCCTTTAAGATCGCAGCCCCCGAGGTGACGTCCAGGCGTTCATCTTCAAAGAACGCAGCGGGCTCCAAATCGAGGATCGGGGCTGGAGCGTATGCGGCCTCCAGGACACTGTTCGGAGGCAGAGCTATATCATGCCCCTCGAGATAGTGCGGCGCGCTTGGCTGTGGCTCGAATCCGTCGAAGATCAAGTCTCCGCGGATATCTGTCGTGTAGTTTAGGCTTCCAAACCTGACTTGATGGCCAGGGGCGTAGCTCTCGATCTGCTCCAGATGACCAAGCGAGTTGGCCCGTAGAGCGAAGCCGCCGAAGACGAAGATCTGTCCGGGGAGAAAAGTCTCACCCTGGACCTCATCGTTGTTGACGATCAAAGGAGCCATCGGGCCTAAAGGCGACGACACAGAGGAACTCTCAATGAAAGCACCAATGTCGGTGTCAAAACCGGCGGATCTCGGGTAGGGGGTCCCGATCTGTGCGTCAAGGTCGGATGGTAACAGGAGACAAGGGACACTTTATTTTACCCAGGTTCGGGCCCTCTCGATGGAGGTAAAACCCTACTCCTGCTAGATTAATATTGATGATATGGGTAGTACAAGAGTAGATCTACCACGAGATCAAGGAGGCTAAACCCTAGAAGCTAGCCTATGGGTATGATGATGGTTATGATGTGTTCGTCCTACGGACTACAACCCTCCGGTTTATATAGGCACCGGATAGGGTTAGGGTTACACAGAGTCAGTTACATTGGTAGGAGATCTTGAATATCCGCACGCCTAGCTTGCCTTCCACGCCAAGGAAAGAACCTTCCGGACACGGGACGAAGTCTTCAATCTTGTATCTTCATAGTCCTGGAGTCCGGCTGAAGATATAGTTCGGCTATCCGAACACCCCCTAATCCAGGACTCCCTCAATAACTATGGAACAATGTTACCTAAAGAACAAGTATCTTAGCTGAACTATGGAACAGCGTTAACTCCTGAACAAGACCCGTAAGAGATCAGCATGAATATACAGTGAAATGTGATGATCTATTGTCCATGCTTAGATGAATAACAAAGCCATAAATGTTGCACACAAGTAAGATGAGGGTACAACCTATCTGGCTGCCATCCATAGGAGTGAGCATCATGTGCTGACTTGTCGATGGCCTTGCAGTTGTTGTGGGTGTGCATGTCGGGCACGCGCATTCGATGCAGGGAACTGTTGAGTGGGGACTATAGCTCCCTTCTGGTGTATGCTTCCCTTGTTGGAGCAGATGCGGTGAGTCGGAAGACGGTGTGTCTGAAGAAGCAGATAACGCATAATGTTAAGAATGACATATCTCTTTGATCTTAAGAAATGCACTAAGAGATCAACAGTATGAGAGTGGTCACACGTCTGTTGACTGAAGACTAAATTGGGGTCACACGATTTTATTTTATTTTGGTACTATCTGGTCTATGCCGGATGGCTGGCCGTCTTGTGCCTCCCGGCTGACACTGTTCGGAATCTTCCCCGAAGAGCCAGCGACCAACGGTAGAGCAGCCTGCCTCCGCCGTCCGTGGCCCTGGCCAAAACCCCGCTCCCCGCCCCACCGCACTGTCGTGGTTGCGCCGCCCCCGGGCCAATCCACAAAGACTCCCCGTCATTCAGATCCGGCGGCGGCAGTACCTTCAACCCACGCAACTCTAAAAGATAGCCATCTAAGCGCTGCTTCCGTGGCGAACTTGCGGCCCCGCACCCTTACGTTAAACACCAGCCAACCGACAGCCTAGGAGCTCCGCCGCCTCGAGGGGTGCTGCTTCCCATTGCAAATCGATTGGCCCAGGATAAAAATTCAGACAACTGACACCTAAATAAAGTGATTTGAGATGAGGGTGCGACCTATCTGGCGGCATGGTGAAGTAGGCAGGTCCAGCTGCCGAGTCGGTGAGGCCGGCGCGGTTGCGGTGGCGACCGATGGCATGGAAAGAGCGATGTCGCGACGGTCGACGGCTACGCCGAAGCAGCACCGGGACTCTGGACGGATCCAAAGTTGGAGCCGCTCCGGCACCGTGAACAACGGCGGGGGTGAATCGGCTCCAGTACGGTTCACACGGCCGTCGTCGAGGCAGCACCAGCAGCATGGAGTAAGAGGCACACGACCCAGTGCACGACGGCAAATGGACAGCGTCTCCGGCATTAGGAAGGAGGGCAGCTGTGAAATTGGTGCAGTGGGGGCGCCATGGAGGTGGGGCTGAGGTTTCGCGGCTCGGGAGAAGGGAGCTTCCCGGGGAGAAGGTGATTTGGCGCCCACGAGGTATGAATGGGGGCGGGTGGGGGTGGGGAGGGGAAATTGGGAGGGGAGTGGAACCATGTCTTACAGACGCATTTGTCTGAAATATGAGGGGGAGTTACAGTTCTACCCTTGCTTATAGGCTTCTCGGCTTGGGTCTGTGTACTGAGGGTCGGGGATAGTAGAGTAACTTTGCTTCTCCCCAAATAGTGGGCGGGAGCGATTTCGGGCGAGGAGGGCGTGTTTTGAACTATAGTGGGCGCGAGCGATTTCGGGCGAGGAGAGTGTGTTTTGAAATAGTGGGCGCGAGCTATTTCGGGCGAGGAGAGCATGTTTTGCCGACCATGGTTTATGAATTATTCGGCACATGTCATTTCGGACGAGGAGAAGGCGCGCTTGGATGAAGTTACGAACCTACCCTCGATGTACAACGGGCCAATTGATGCGTGTCCCACATAGGACGGTAATTTCGCGTCTCCCATTTATTTGCTCGGGCGAATTCCACCGAGCAGAGAGGATGTTTAATGGTTCGTTCAAATTTTGGGAGAACGAGCATCCACGTCTACCTTACCAAGTCGATTTGGATCAAATTTTGAAATATTAGCTTGCCACTTCTTTTTTAGATGGAGAGATGATGCCCGGGAGTAATGTGTTTTTACATGCTCGTTGCTAGCGATTTACTATATGACAAATAGTTGACCCACTCAAAAACGCGAATGAAACCCAAAATGAAATATCTCGATTCAATGAAATAGCTCGTTCAGTAGGTCAAAATAGTGAACTAAATCCAAAATTGAACACCTCAATCGAGTAGCATGTTGTACAGTATTATAGTACTCCATGAACATGTTGAAAGTCAAATTAATGAACTTGTTTGATATACGCATATATCCATTCATGTGTGGATTGCAGACAACATGTTCTCCAATTTAAATATTTGAATGCAAGTTTATATCGAAACATAGTTTATATCAGTCTTTGATGCATAAAACGCAACCTCCCCCTCTCCCGGACTCCTGTTCTCTCTCTCTCTCTCTCTCTCTCTCTCTCTCTCTTTCTCTCTTTCTCTCTCTCTCTCTCTCTCTCTCTCTCTCTCTCCAACAATTTTCAATTCTGTCGCACGCATCCGACACAAAAACCTTGTTGGTCCCTCTCCCTTTCTCTCCATCTCTCTCTCTCTCTCTCTCTCTCGCTCGCTCTCTCTCTCTCTCTCTCTCTCTCTCTTTCTTTGTGTGTGTGTGTGGGGGGGGGGTCTTTCTAGTTCGCATGCATATATACACCATCTATATGTCTCTCTCGCACACTATGTATGATACTCTAGCTAGTCCAAGCTAGATATCTTGGGTGCACTCATCGTACGCACACAGGTTCCTTGGCTCTTTGCCCGTAACTCTCTCACGCACCACTATGTCATCTCAGAGCTCTTCCCCCCTCTCTCAAACTCTCCATCCACCTGGGTCACACATACACATGCATATCTCACTCGCACTCGATAGGCCCATCTAAAACTCTATCTCTCCCCCTCGTTCTCTCTCCATCTCACACGCGCACACACACAATCTCATGCCCAGCTAGCCAAGTATGATGTTCTCTCACTCATTTTTAGGCACACGCAGTCCCGCTATATGTATATGACTAGCTAATCTTAGTCTCTATCACAAACATGTGCATGGTCTATCTCGATTTCTCTCGGGGCATCTTTCTATCGCGCACACACTCCCTCGATCTCCCACCCATATAGTCCCCTCATGATCTCGACGAGATCTCTCTATCACAAACACACCCTCTCTCCCTCCCCATGCGTCCATGCCATCCATGTGTCCCTCTCGACCTTTGTTCCTTGTTGGTCAGACCTCTATTGGACATGTGCTACATGGGTGTCTCTCTCCGTTGCAAACAATCACACACTAGCTATCTTCGTGTATCTCCTTGCCTCGCTTTTCCATCTCGGAGATGCATGCGTGATATGTTCGCATAAAAAACAAAAAAACACACTCTCTCTCTAATTTATCGTTTGTTGTCACTTTGTCTTTCACACACATACTCTTTTTGCACACTTACTCATTCTCCTTCACACGCACTTGATCTGTCTCGACTAAGGCACTCTCCTCGGTCCATAGCATATAGATTTATTGAAAAGTCAAACATCACAAAGTTTGACCATGTATGTGGAGAAAAAGAATTACATCTAGTACGGCAAACATATACTATTAGATTCACCATGAGATGTAGTTTTGTATGATGTATCTTTGGTATTGTAGATATAAATAACATTTGCGTAAACCTGATCAAAGTTTCGAAAGTTTGACTTCTAAAAAATTTACATGCACTACATTATCGAGCGGATGGAATATCTCTTTCCCCCTCTCAGCTATCTGACGCACCACTCAGCCTTATCGGGGCTCCTCAATCTCTCTCAAACTTTATTGGTCAGTTTGGTTCGTGACCTGACCCTCAT
Organism: Aegilops umbellulata; assembly: GCA_032464435.1. NCBI lineage: Eukaryota > Viridiplantae > Streptophyta > Magnoliopsida > Poales > Poaceae > Aegilops > Aegilops umbellulata. The sequence continues at coordinate 361,703,259 of CP136054.1, read as the reverse complement.
GCCTTGATGGCCGATACTGCCTGGTGTGGACGTGAGATGTAAAATATTTCTGCCTGGCCAGGCTTGTGTGGTGCTGAAGCGTTTGGTTCATGCCTGGGCCAGGCAAAGCATCAACGTCCCATCAATCAATCCATGCATCAATTATTTAATGCTAATGTCCATCCATGTTGCTGTTAGCCTCGTGGCCACATGACCAGGCATGGCCAGGCGTTCGAAATCGGTCGCCTGGGCCAGGCTACTTGCAGTGTCTGGAGTTCAGCCAGGCTAATTAAAGTGCAATGGAACACAGGCCAGGCGGGCTTTCTTTTTCACAGGGTAGCAACCAAAGAAGTGTGCATGAAATCCAGCCACAACCCCAGGCCAGGCAAAAGATGCTCAGGACGCAAGCCAAACTGGCCTTATATCTCCCTGGTTCACATATACACATGTCTCGCTCATGCTATACATATAGACCCATCCAACACTCTCCGTCCTTGTTCTCTCTCCATGTGACATGCACCCCCCTAAGTACCATAATCCCTCAATCCATCATAGGCGCAAGCACTCCCCCCTCCTAAGTATGATTATCTCTTACTAGCCATCAGGAACACGCGTATTGTCTCCTTCCATCCATACGTCTATCTCGATATTTCTCGGGGCATTTTCTATCGCGCACACACCTTGTCACTCGATCTCCCACCCATGTAGTCCCATCACGATCTCCAGGGGATCTCTCTATGACAAACATACACTCTCTCCTCCCCATGTCTACATTTTCTCCGTACGTCTCTCTCGACCTCTCTCCCTTGTTTGTCAGACCCCTCTTGGCCACGTGCTAGGGGTCTTGCTCTCTCGGTTCCAAACAACCACACACTATCTCCTCACCTTGCCTCCCTTGTCGAAGATGCATGTGTGATATGTTTGCATAAGACACGCATGCTTTTTCTCTACTTTTATCGTGTGTTGTCCATGTCGCTTTCACACACGCACACACACTTTTTTCACTCTCTCTCTCTCTCTCTCTCTCTCCCTCTCTTGTTAGGGAATCTGTCACGTCCATAAGCATATGGATGTTTTGAAAAGTCAAACCTCAGAAAAGTTTGACCAGGTATATGTGGAGAAAAACATTTACATCTGGAACGATCATTAGATTCATCACAACACGTACTTACTTCATACTATCATTTATCTTTGGTATTGTAGATATAAGTAATTTCTTTATAAACTTGGTCAAAGTTTCAAAAGTTTGACTTAAAAAAATGTTGGAACTACATTATCAAACGGAGGGAGTAGCTCTTTCTCTCTCTCTCTCTGCTATCTCTCACGGGCCTGCCCTCTCACTCGAACTCTCTATACCGATGGATTATACGCTCACAGTGTCAGCATATAGCTCCGTGTATTGTTTAGTTGACCGGTCAACCAATCCACATGCTGCCTTGTCAGCTCGTGTTTTGTATCTTCGTGCTGGCCCATGTGGCAGTGGGTGAAAATAGGTAAACTAGAGGCCCATCTGACACGCGGTGAAGTAAACAAAGTTGAAACCACTCGGGGTAGCACCCCGTACGCTAGTAAATTGAGGGCGCATTGAGGGCAAACTTCTTGCGCGCGAAGGACGCACTCGCGCACAATTCACCACTGCGCGGCGGCATGTACAGAAGGACGCACTCGCGCACACCCAGCACACAACACACACCAGCACACGTGTACACCGGCGTTGCCGCCAGTTGAGATGGACGACGAGGCAGCCAACAAGCGGAGGCGGCTCGAGCCAAAACCGCATCCGGCGAGCCTGGACTTTATCAGAAGCCTCCCCGGCGACATGCTTCTCGTCATCATCGGCCTCCTCCCCACCAAATCTGCCGTGCGGACCGCCCTGCTCTTCCGGTGGTGGCGCCCCCTCTGGCGCTGCGTCCCCCTCAACCTCACCATCGACAGCTGCCTCTACGATGGGGATTGCAAACGCATGGCCGCAGTCTCCAAGATCCTTTCATCGCACCCTCGGCCAGCCAAACGCCTTGACATCCACATGTTCAGTACCAACTGCAAGGTCCAACCCATGTTCGACGAGTGGTTCTTATCCCCCGCCCCAGATCAGCTCGAGGAGCTCAGCTTTGAAGCTGGATGATGTCGCTCTCTGCCGCCGTCCGCGCTCCGCCTCACGCCAACACTGCGCCGCGCCAGCTTCAGCTCCTGATATCTTCCCCAGATTAATGTTGCGCCCGCTCTTCTTCTCCCTCAACTCAAGCAGCTCGACCTCTTCGACGTTGTCATCTCGAAGAAGGCTATGGAGCACCTGCTCCGCAGCTGTACTGCGCTCGAGTACCTTCGTCTTGAGCAGATCCACGGGTTCATTAGCCTCCACATCGCCTCGACGAATCTCCGATGGATTTATGTGTCTTGCTGGCCCCGCAACAGGACATCAATTGGGAAGAGATCACTCCAGCTATTCCACGTTATGGTCATTGAGAATGTGCCTTTCCTTGAGAGATTGCTTGTATCAGATCTAGAAGGTCCAACAAAAATCAAGGTCATTGACGCGCCGAAATTGACAGCGTTGGTGTACTCGTCTGCCAAACTCTCCGAACCCTTTATTGGATCCGTAATCGTTCAGGTACAACACTCATCTTCTTCTCCGTCTTCTTGAAATTCACATTTTTAAATTTCTTCTTGATGTATTTACGACCGTCTTCCAGAAAATGATTCCCACAAGCTTGACCCAGTCCATGCGCACAGTGAAGATCTTAGCACTAAAATCTATCGGCCCCAATCTGGATCAAGTTGTTGGATTCCTTACATGCTTTCCGTGCATGGAGAAGCTACTCATCGAGGTGAAACTTCTTTCCTATAAGTAAACGGTAATTACAACGTAGCTCAATTTTTTTCGTAATTTTCCCAAATTACGATGACAAGTGTAGTGTTCAAAACTGCATCTACGCACTGCACTGAAAGAAATGTTTTTAGTATTTTTTTCTCACGTGATCACTTGCATCGTTTTTATGTTGTAATACTATAGTAGCCTAGGCTAGTCATAGTGGAAAGTAACTTAGACTACTCCAGTAACTCTATGGTTACCCTAAGAGCAAGTACTACCTCCGTCCTGGTTTACTCTTCCAATTTTGTAGTATCAAAATTTGACCATAGATTTAACTGACAAAATGTTAATGCATGTCACTAAGAACTATATCATTGGATTTGTATTTGAACATAATTTCAAATGGTGTAATTTTTAGTGACATGCATTGGCATTTTCTTAGGTAAATCTATGGTCAAAATTTTATACTAAATACGAGGTAGTATTCCCTCCGTCCCAAAATTCTTGTCTTACATTTGTTTAGATACGGAAGTATCTAACACTAAAATGTAACTAGATACATCCATATTTAGACAAATTTAAGACAAGAATTTTGGGACGGAGGGAGTACAAAAGTGGGCTATGTAGGCCAAAACATGTGCCAAATTCACTTGTGATGCATTTGGCATCGATGCCCCTCCATTGCTCACCTGGTGTCCCAATCTGGATCACCTACTTTGCTCCGGTGCCAAATTTACTCACGCAATGAAAAAACACTGCGTGGGAGAGAGAGAGGACTGAGGCAATAAAAAACACTTGTTTGGGAGAGTGAGATGCTGGTGTAGTTGGTTTGATTGATTTGTTTATACATGTGGGTCTGTGTGCACAGCGGTGCCAACTCTCTCACATCGCGAGAGCGGTGCCAAAATCTTTTGATTTGACATTGATGCGTATTATGTGGCATACTTTTGCGAAATATGGTATCGGCCACATAGTGGAAGGCAACAAATGCCCAAGCTCTTCACGTGATCCTAGTTAAATGAGAGGAAACAGAGAGAGAGAGAGAGAGAGAGAGAGAGAGAGAGAGAGAGTGAAAAAATATCACTAGCCAGCCAACCCTATCGTATGAGTGAATGATATTGGTACCTCTTGATGACACGACAATCTTATGCAGCCAGCTGCTCTAATATGTTCTCTTCTTTTGCAGATAAAAAAAGACCCGAAAGTCAAAAATGTGCTGCACTATAACAATCTCATCGAATGCCTTGATCTCCATCTTACAGAAATTGATCTGATCGACTACTGAGGCAGCACATCTGAGATTAAATTGGCCAGGTTCTTTGTTCTGGAGGCAAGTGTGCTCAAGGTAATGAGGTTTTCCATTCTCTGGCGCAACAATGAATGGCGTGCTGATCACCGCAAGCGTCTAAGGCTAAATGACAAAGTCTCCATAGCAGCTGAATTTGTTTTTGAAACATCAAGTGGCCAGAGACTCGAAAACTTATTTGCCCATTAGTGACTTGTCAGGGCGATGGATTTTAGTTTGTACGATAATGCTGCATCCACCTAAAGTAGCGAAAGTTCTTACGTAAACTTCCTAGTAATTCCCTCTTCGTAGGTGCAGCATTACTCCAAACATTTGTAATATCAGTTTGAAACTTGTAATATTGTTGTGTCCTATTCCTGCGTTTTCAAAATCTTGCGAATCAAACAGGTCCTGAGTTGGTGATGATGTTGTGCCTCCCATCTTTCACCAATAGTTGTCGGATCCAGATCTGACGCATACAAACCACGCTTCTCCATTTTGGCAAAAAGATGCCCACACTTGTTCCCTATTTACAAACAACTCCTTGTCTCTCACAATTAGCCTCATCTCCTCCCCACCACATCTAGGAGTAGAAGGCCATGGAAAAATCTGGCGCGATGGCCGCTGTCGGAGCCGTCCACCACCAATCTTGTTGTTCCGTGCAATGCATGGGCATCTACGCATGGGAAATTATGCCGAACAGGGCTAGTTGTAAGCAGGCTAGCTCTACAGCCATGATGATAGTGACTGCAGACGGTGAGGCTGACTATGGTATGCCGAATACGGCGCCTATACTCAGGTGTCATCTCCGGCGCAGGGTCTTGTCACTTCACTGTGAGGAGCAACACGTAATAATTTGACCAACGGGTAGTACAGTGCTAGTACTCCTACTACTACATTGGTAGTACTACTACTAGTACTAGTAGCACCACCGTCGGGATTTAGGAGTACTACCACGTCCATCTAGATTTTAGTATTTGACTACAATATCTAGTAATGCATGTCACAAAAATGTACTACTCCCTCTGTAAATAAATACATGGTGTTTTATTCCCATCGGCGAGAGAACTTAATGTTTGTTTTGCTAACTAGAGTACTAATAATAGGATTACATGCAATGAACTAAACACTGCATGTCATGTTTGGTAGTCTCAAGTCATTGAAAGCATGCATGACCCACATCTCTCATTGGTTGATATGTCACGAAATAAGAAACAAGGAGGGAGTTAATGCACCGTGCCTAAGTATTTTGGGATTATTTGGTTTTCGTAAGGTGACTTACACAACATTTTTGTTTACATGCATTAACATTTTATTAGTTAAATCAAAGGATAAAACTTGGCGCAAAATGCAAAGGGGACCAATAAACCAGTAAACATCAAACTTCTCTCGTTTGGCCCCAACTAGAGGTCCGGTGAGATGACTATACTGCACCGGCACGGAGGGGGACGCAACTTCATTGACTTACGACAACTGCCTTTGGGTGAATGACACATGGGCCCAGGGGGTGGCTGGCCCACCTATCATACAGCCAAAGGCAGGTGCAGTAGAGGGCCGAGGAGTAGTATGAAATCCTACGCACCTACGCACGCTAACCAAGGGTGAGGGAGTCCTGGATTAGGGGGTGTTCGGGTAGCCGGACTATACCTTCGCCGGACTCCTGGACTATGAAGATACAAGATTGAAGACTTCGTCCCGTGTCCGGATGGAACTTTCCTTGGCGTGGAAGGCAAGCTTGGCGATGCGGATATTCAATATCTCCTACCATTGTAACCGACTCTGTGTAACCCTAACCCTATCCGGTGTCTATATAAACCGGAGGGTTGTAGTCCGTAGGACAATAAACTCCATACACAACAATCATACCATAGGCTAGCTTCTAGGGTTTAGCCTCCTTGATCTCGTGGTAGATCTACTCTTGTACTACCCATATCATCAATATTAATCAAGCAGGAGTAGGGTATTACCTCCATCGAGAGGGCCCGAACCTGGGTAAAAACATCGTGTCCCTTGTCTCCTGTTACCATCCGGCCTTGACGCACAGTTCGGGACCCCCTACCCGAGATCCGCCGGTTTTGACACCGACATTGGTGCTTTCATTGAGAGTTCCTTTGTGTCGTCGCCTTTAAGCCCGATGGCTCCTTTGATCATTAACAACGATGAGGTCCAGGGTGAGACTTTTCTCCCCGGACAGATCTTTGTCTTCGGCGGCTTCGCTCTGCGGGCCAATTCGCTTGGCCACCTGGAGCAGATCAAAAGCTACGCCCCTGGCCATCAAGTCAGGTTTGGAAGCTTAAACTACACGGCTGATATCCGCAAAGACTTGATCTTGGACGGGTTCGAGCCACGGCCAAGCGCGCCGCACTATCTCGAGGGGCATGATCTAGCTCTGCCTCCGAATAGTGTCCTGGAGGCCGCACACGCACCGGTTCCGACACTTAACTCGGAGCCTATTGCGCCGATCGAGGATGAGCGGTTGGACGTCACCTCGGGGGCTGCGATCTCAAAGGCGATCGAGCCGAACTCCAGCCCCGCACTCTGCATGACCCGTGGCTCCGAGGGTCCAGACTCCTCCCCGGACTCCGAACCCCCCGCGCCCCTGCCAATCGAATCCGATTGGGCGCCGATAATGGAGTTCACCGCCGCGGACATCTTTCAGCACTCGCCTTTTGGCGACATCCTGAATTGTATCAAGTCTCTCTCCTTATGAGGAGAGCCCTGGCCGGACTACGGTCAGCAAGGATGGGATACAGACGATGAAGAAATTCAAAGCCCACCCACCACCCACTTTGTAGCCACTGTCGACGATTTAACCGACATGCTCGACTTCGGCTCCGGAGACATCGACTGTATGGACGACGATGTAGGAGACGAACAGGAACCAGCACCTGTAGAGCGCTGGAAGGCCACCTCGTCATATGACATATATATGGTGGACACTCCAAAAGATGGAGATGGCGATGGAACAGCGGGGGACGACCCCTCCAAGAAATAGCCAAAGCGCTGGCGCCAGCGGCGCCGTTCTAAATCCTTCCAAAGAAAAAACGGTGATTCCGGCACGGGAGATAATACTACCCCGGATAGTGCCGAAGAACACCCACCCCATCAAGATTCGGTGCAGGAAGATGAAGAAGCCAGCCCTCATGAGAGAGCGGCGGACCGAGAGGTTGAGGATGACAACTATATGCCTCCCTCCGAAGACGAGGCAAGCCTCGATGACGACAAATTCGTCGTACCATCAGACCCCGCCGAACAAGAGCGTTTCAAATGCAGGCTTTTAGCCACGGCAAACAGCCTCAAGAAAAAGCAGCAACAGCTTAGAGCAGACCAAGATTTGCTAGCTGATAGATGGACTGAAGTCCTTGCGGCCGAAGAGTATGAACTTGAACGCCCCTCCAAGAGTTACCCAAAGCGCAGGCCACTACCCCGATCAGAGGAGGAAGCGCCTACATCACCAGCGCACGACATGGCAGACCGGCCACCTCGCGGCCACGACAGAGAGGCCTCTCGGCCCTCCACCCAAGCCATGCCCCGACGCCGCTCAACTAAGGCACGGAAAAACGCGCCAGACCTGCAAGACGTACTGGAGGATAAGGCAAGACAAACAAGATCGATCTACGGATCGCGCAGGCGCCCTACGGCAAGTGACGATGATCTTCACTCCGGATACAACAAATCCGGCCGGGCCGAACACAACAGACATAGCTCTTCCGAGCTGCGTCGTGATATAGCCCAGTACAGGGGCACCGCACACCCACTATGTTTCACGGATGAAGTAATGGATCATAAAATCCCGGAGGGTTTCAAACCCGTTAACATCGAATCATACGATGGCACAACAGATCCGGCGGTATGGATCGAGGATTATCTCCTTCACATCCACATGACACGTGGCGATGATCTACACGCCATCAAATACCTCCCGCTCAAACTTAAAGGACCGGCCCGGCATTGGCTTAACAGCTTGCCAGCAGACTCAATCGGTTCTTGGGAGGACCTGGAGGCCGCATTCCTCGACAACTTCCAGGGCACTTACGTGCGACCACCGGATGCCGACGACCTAAGCCACATAATCCAGCAGCCAGAGGAATCGGCCAGGCAATTCTGGACACGGTTCCTAACAAACAAAAACCAGATAGTCGACTGCCCGGACGCAGAGGCCCTGGCAGCCTTCAAACATAACATCCGCAACGAGTGGCTTGCCCGGCACCTGGGACAGGAAAAGCCGAAATCTATGGCAGCCCTCACGACACTCATGACCCGCTTTTGTGCGGGAGAAGACAGCTGGCTAGCTCGCAGTAATAACTTAGCTAAGAACCCTGGTAATTCGGATACCAAGGACAAAAGTGGCAGGACACGTCGGAATAAGAAAAAACGCCGCGTTAGCAGCGATAGTAATGAAGATACGGCAGTTAATGCTGGATTCAGAGGCTATAAATCCAGTCAGTGGAAAAAGCCATTCAAAAAGAATACTCAGGGCCCGTCCAGTTTGGACCGAATACTCGACCGCTTGTGCCAGATACATGGCACCCCCGAAAGGCCAGCCAATCACACCAATAGGGATTGTTGGGTGTTCAAGCAGGCAGGCAAGTCAAGAGCCGAAAACAAAGACAAGGGGCTGCATAGCAATGACGAGGAGGAGCCCAGGCCGCCGAACAACAATGGACAGAAGGGCTTTCCCTGACAAGTGCGGACGGTGAACATGATATACACAACCCACATTCCCAAGAGGGAGCGGAAGTGTGCGCTACGGGACGTATATGCGATGGAGCCAGTCGCCCCAAAGTTCAACCAATGGTCCACCTGCCCGATCACCTTTGATCGAAGGGACCATCCCACTAGCATCCGTCATGGCGGCTTCGTCGCATTGGTTCTCGACCCAATCATCGACGGATTTCATCTCACAAGAGTCCTCATGGATGGCGGCAGTAGCCTGAACCTGCTTTACCAGGATACAGTGCGAAAAATGGGCATAGATCCCTCAAGGATTAAGCCCACAAAAACGACCTTTAAAGGCGTTATACCAGGTGTGGAAGCCAACTGTACAGGCTCAGTAACACTTGACGTGGTCTTCGGATCCCCGGACAATTTCCGAAGCGAAGAGTTAATCTTCGATATAGTCCCGTTCGTAGTGGCTATCACGCCCTGCTCAGACGAACCGCATTCACAAAGTTCAATGCGGTGCCGCACTACGCATATCTCAAGCTCAAGATGCCAGGCCCTCGAGGAGTAATCACGGTCAACGGAAACACCGAACGCTCCCTCCGTACGGAGGAGCACACGGCGGCTCTCGCTGTGGAAGTACAAAGCAGCCTTCTTAGGCAACTCTCCAGTACGGCCGTTAAAAAGCCGGACACTGCCAAGCGCGCCCGGAGTAACCTACAACAGGACCGCCTGGCACGTTCTAAGTAGGCGTAGCAATGCGGCCCCAACCCCAGCCCTCGCGACATAGCGAAACCAGTACCTCGCATACATAACTACGCCCTTGAAATACCATGGGCACAGGGGAAGGGGCACAATAACGGCACACCCAAAATACAGCTTAAAACGTAGTAGGGGCTGCCGGATTCTCTTTTTCTTCTTACTTTCAGGACTCCACACTTCGGACGACCTGTTCGGCAATTCGATCGCCGCACAAACGATGCAAGATCCAGGGAGGCAGACAAGCCATGCCGCATTATGGAACTCCCAGGTGGTCTCTGTTACGAGCAGTATACCTGTTTTAAATACAATTCCGCGGCCTGCCCCTGGTCAGGACATGTTAAATAGTCCAATATCTTTTTGTTTATCGCGCTACTTGTATCGTTCGGCTTCAATAAATAACCGCTCTATAAACAATCCATAGCTTTTTGTCTATTTTTTGCATTATCCTATTTTCATATATCTGTTTATTAAATAACATGATTGCACCCGTACACCATGGTACGGCAAACACGCCAGGGGCTTCAGTACCCCTCATTATGGTGTGAGAAGTCTGTACACTTTCACAAGTGCGGCACCCCGAACTTATAGCACTATATGCATCGGCTCCGAATCATGATTTGGGTCAATAGTTGGGTTTGCCCGGCTCCTATGTTTTGGTGCCTTACGTTCCGCTATATCGGCTAAGGTAGCACTAGGAGAACCACTTCGATTGTGCCCCGATTCAGCTGGGTTAAGCACCTCAGTGGAGAAAGCTAAAACTGACTGCCATGATGAGGCGAGAGACCGGTCGCTGTTCGAGAGGTTTTTCGAGTCCCTAAAGACTTATGCCGCTTCGAGCGAGGAGCTGGCTTTGTCCGGCCAAGGCGTGGATAGCGCCCCGAACTCGGTCTTCCGAACTAGGGGCTTCACCGAAATTTAAAATTATAAAGTTCTATGGCTAAGTGAGAGTGTTCAAGCATTATAGTCCGATTGCCTGGTTCGTTGTGCTGAGCACCTCCCTCGAAGGACCCAACCATGGGAAAAAGAGCGCTCAGGTTTATCCCGAACACCCCAGCACTAGTGGCATGGGGGCAGAAGCCGACTACTGGCCATCTCTCAATTTTTGATAAACGGCCGCACAAAAAATAATATTTTAAATTCAATAAGCATTGCTTAGCGCATATGAACAAGTTTTCAGCGCACATGATAAACACGAGCGAGTTCATTCAAAAATTACATCCTTGGCACATTCATCCGCCACAAGGCGGGCACCTGCAAGAACATCCTTGTAATAGTTCTCGGGCTTGCGATGCTCCTTCCCCGGCGGCGGCCCGTCCTTCACAAGCTTCTCACCGTCTAGCTTATCCCAGTGCACCTTTGCACGGGCAAGGGTCCTCCGGGCACCTTCAATCCAGACGGAGTGCTTGATGACCTCGAGCCTTGGACAGGCCTTCACCAGCCTCCGCACCAGCCCGAAATAGCTCCCAGGCAGGGCCTCTCCGAGTCACAGCCGAACTACGAAGCCCTTCATGGCCTGTTCGGCCGCCTTGTGGAGCTCGACCAGCTATTTCAGCTGGTCGCTCAAGGGCACAGGGTGTCCGGCCTCAGAATACTAAGACCAGAACACCTTCTCCGTCGAGCTTCCCTCTTCAGCTCGGTAGAATGCGGCGGCGTCGGATACGCTGCGGGGAAGATCTGCGAATGCCCCTGGAGAGCTCCGGATTCGGGTAAGTAACAAGTAGTTTACTTTTATATTTTTGCTTTGCATAAAGAATGCCTTACCCGCTGCTATCTTCCTCATCTCCTCCAACTCTTGGAGGGCCTTTTGGGCTTCGGCCTTGGCAGACTTGGCGGTCTCAAGGGCCGACACGAGCTCGGATGCTTGCGCCTTTGACTCAAGCTCCAAACTCTCATGTTTTTTCATGAGAGCCTGAAGCTCTTGCTGCACCTCGCCGACCTGAGCCCCAAGTCTCTCTCGCTCGGTGCGCTCCGTGGTCGTTTTATTTTCGGCCTCAGACAACGCCTGCTTGAGGGTCGCCACCTCAGTCGTGGCCCCTACAATAAGCAGTACAATCCTGTTATTTTTTGCAATCACGCCTTTTTATAGGCACTTTTTCTGTAAGGCATCTCTTACCTTCTTTTTCCTCGAGCTGCCGCTTGGCAAGGCCGAGCTCTTGCTCGGTCCACCCGAGGTCCTGTTTCAGGACACCCACCTCCACAGTCAATGCGGCGGTAGATAGCAGCGAAGCCTGCATACGCATATTGACTCTTTTTTGTTAGACTCCTACGAAATTTAATAGATCCTCTATTCGGCTTTTCTTTCCGAACGCCAAAAAGAGCATCAGGGGCTACTGTCTATGCGGTTATATTCTTGCATATTTTTTTCTTACCTCGAAGCCTGTTAGAAGGCTAGCGCAAGCTTCGTTCAGTCCACTCTTGGCAGACTGAACCTTCCGGATCACCGTACTCATAATAGTACGGTGCTCCTCGTCGATGGAGGCGCCGTCAAGCACCTCCAGCAGATTGTCCGGCGCCTCCGGTTGGACGGAGGCCGCCGGCTCAGAAGGCTTGCTCCTCTTGGAAGGAGTTCGCCTACCGCGGTCCGGAACTGTTGAAGATTCCGGCGCGGTGTCCGGCACAAAGCCGGACTCGGAGCCCTGGGGGGTCTTGTCCCCTTTATTCCTGGGATCCGGGAGGTCGCCTTTCGGCTCCTCCAGGACCACCTCCTCCTGCCCCAGAGCTCGTTGCGATGCCACTTCGGTGTCGTCTGTAGTGCGAGGGGAGACAGCGGGCGGAACTGAGTTCACATCCGACGAATCCAGGGAGCCACTCGATGAATCGTCGAGTTCGGCCCGAGGCGGGCTGCACAATTATGTTCGGCATTATGGAAAGCTGAACGACCTAGGAATATCACGAGTCACTCTGGTATCCGAATACATACGATTTCGCCGAACGCTTGGCCCTGTTCGACCACTCCTCGTCGTCCTCGTCGGCGTCGGGGGAGTAGTCGGCGGAGGGGTCTTCCTCTTTCTGGACCCTCCGGCCTCCCCCGTTGGGGCGGCCTTCCCTTTTTCTCCTCCCCCCGCTGGAGGGGAGAGGTTTCTTCTTCCTCCTCCTCGTTCTCACGGGGGGAGAGCGTCTCGGAATCGTCAGATGACGAGTCCGACACCGCCACATTGCGGGCACTCTTTCGAGTCCCCGTGGCCTTCTTCTTCTTGGCCTTCTTCTCCGGCACCACATAAGGCGCCGGAGCCAGTAGCTTCACTAAGAGAGCGGGGGCTGGGTCTTCGGGCAAGGGAGCCGGACAGTTAATCGTGCCGGATATCGCCTGCCAAGCCTGTTAAAGGTAAGGGAGTTTAGATCCCGCATAGAGTCAAACTATGAAAAAGAGCTTAAATGTCCCGTGAAGGGTAGAAATAGCTTACCTCGCTAGCGTGACACTGCGAGCAGTATCCGCGGTCTTCGGAGGCGAATGTGGGAGCCTCGGCGCCTTTGGTTAGCACCTTCCAGACGTCTTCATACGTCGTGTTGAAGAGCCTGTTGAGGGCTTGGTGTTGCGCCGGGTTGAACTCCCATAGAGTAAAGTCCTGTTGTTGACACGGGAGGATCCGGCGGATGAGCATAACCTGGACCACGTTGACAAGCCTGATCGGTTTGTTCACCAGGGACTGGATGCATGTTTGCAGTCCGGTCACCTCTTTCTCGTCGCCCCACGACAGGCCCGTCTCTTTCCAGGACATAAGCCACGTGGGGGGTCCGGATCGTAACTCAGGGGCTGCGACCCATTTCGGATCGCGTGGCTCGGTGATGTAAAACCACCCGGACTGCCACCCCTTTAGGGTCTCCACGAAGGAGCCCTCGAGCCATAGGACATTGGCCATCTTGCCCGCCATGGCGCCTCCGCACTTCGCCTGGCTGCCACACACCACCTTGGGCTTGACGTTGAAGGTCTTGAGCCAGAGGCCGAAATGGGGGCGGACACGGAGGAAGGCCTCACACACGACGATAAACGCCGAGATGTTGAGGATGAAGTTCGGGGCCAGATCATGGAAATCCAGGCCGTAGTAGAACATGAGTCCCCGGACGAATGGGTGGAGTGGAAAACCCAGTCCGCGGAGGAAGTGAGGAAGGAACACTACCCTCTCATGGGGCCTTGGGGTGGGGAGAAGCTGCCCCTTTTCGGGAAGCCGGTGCGGGATGTCCTTGGACAGGTATCCGGCCTTCCTCAGCTTTTTCACTTGGACCTCCGTGACAGAGGAGACCATCCACTTGCCTCCCGCTGCGGACATGGCTGGAGAAGGTTGAGGTGGGAAGTGCGGGCTTGGGTGCTGGAGCTCGAGTGCGCAGGAGATGGATAGGCAAAGGAGGAAGAAGGCGTAGGTAAGAAATGTGGATCCTTATCCCCTTATATGGGCGGATGCGGTTATGCGTCCCCACCTGCCTAATAAAACTCGCTTGCCTCCCAAGCGTCGTGGTAAATGGCGCGGTTGGGTTACCCACGTCCGTATTGATGAGAATCCCGTAAAAAGGGCACACGATCTCTGCTTTGACAAGACGTGCCAAGGAAACCGCCTCGCAAAACGTGCTGAGGTGGAAAAGTAAAAACGATTCGAGTAAAAGACTTGGCCGTAGTGTGGTGACGCACTACGGAATGCGTCAGCAGATTTGATTTGTGTTAATATTATTCTCTCTATGGCAATATGTGGAAATTTATTTTGCAGAGCCGGACACTATTCTTGGTATTTACAATCTTCTATGAAGGACTTGGAGGAGGAACCCGCCTCGCAATGCCGAAGACAATCTGCGCGCCGGACTCGTCGTCATTGAAGCCTGGTTCAGGGGCTACTAAGGGAGTCCTGGATTAGGGGGTGTTCGGGTAGCCGGACTATACCTTCGCCGGACTCCTGGACCATGAAGATACAAGATTGAAGACTTCGTCCCGTGTCCGGATGGAACTTTCCTTGGCGTGGAAGGCAAGCTTGGCGATGCGGATATTCAAGATCTCATACCATTGTAACCGACTCTGTGTAACCCTAACCCTATCCGGTGTCTATATAAACCGGAGGGTTGTAGTCCGTAGGACAATAAACTCCATACACAACAATCATACCATAGGCTAGCTTCTAGGGTTTAGCCTCCTTGATCTCGTGGTAGATCTACTCTTGTACTACCCATATCATCAATATTAATCAAGCAGGAGTAGGGTATTACCTCCATCGAGAGGGCCCGAACCTGGGTAAAAACATCGTGTCCCTTGTCTCCTGTTACCATCCGGCCTTGACGCACAGTTCGGGACCCCCTACCCGAGATCCGCCGGTTTTGACACCAACAAAGGGCAAGAGTGATCACTTGAATCGCAAGATCAGTTGACTAGAAGCTATGCTAGACCCATGAAGGCGATGAGCGCGAGCATCAGCCGGCTGTGCCAGATGGTCCACGACGCTGGCCTGCGGCCCGGCACCGAGGAACGTCTCCAGGTAGTATTGCTAGAGGCCGCTAGGATGAGGGGATGCTTGGACGACAACTTCGCCTCCTTGTTCGACGAGGTCCTCGTCGGTTTCCTCGACAAGTTCACCATCGTCAAGAAGCTTGCGGACGACTTTGACGTAAGCCTCCAGCCGACGCGCCCAGGCTCTGCAATGCCCGCCACCCTCAACGGCCACTATGGTGACAACCTCTTCGACGCACTGGTGGCCGTGCGACTGCCCGCCGTCGCGCCGGAGAATGTCCACCTCGAGGTCGCGCTCGCCGCACAGCGCCTGGCACAGCAAGACACCATCGACATAATCACCCACGTCTACGCACAAATCGTCCACAAGGACTACTACATGCAAGAGGAGGACGATAGGACGCTGGCCTTCTTGGAGCGCAGGGCAACCTTGGACGGCACTGTTCAGAAGCACGTTGAGCTCGTCGCCAACGCCGCTGCTCCTCACACGTCGGGCAGAATGAATGAAAAAGCAGATGAAAGACACTATACATACCAATAGAATGAGAAATATAGAATAAAGCTAGGTGACGTCACGTCATTTGAGAACCAATTGCTTCTTTTGCTTTTCACCAACCTTCATGTACAATCTTATTTCGTATTGGAGTACAACCTATCATAGGCCCAGCAAAGGCAAGACAATGGTGACCCGGCGCACTAGGGCGTGAGGATGTCGTTGAACGTTGATGGATCCGTACGTATTTTTATCTTTCCGTCAAATCCATGTAGCAGTATATGATACTACAGTAATTATCTTACCTTTCGCATCAACTTCATAATTTTCGTACGTACTCCATGCATGAATGGCGCCAGAACCAAACTTCTCATTACTCTAGGAAAAATCGTTATTTTCTATCTATCGGTCGCGCCATGGAGCAGAACCAAATTTTACAAGTTACGAGTTCAAAAGGAAAAGCCTGCTATGTTCGCGTTGCACCCCCACACGGTTGGTCCTGCACGCCGCTCAAGTATGAATGCGTGCGGTGTTGCATTTTCACTTACAAGTGGGACCGCAGTTGAGCAAAGCGACTATCGGCAAACCCCCACCCCGCCCACCGCGCGATGGATGAGAAAACAGGAGGGAGAAGAGATGGCTGTAGCACAGACTCAAATAAAATTGGTGTCGGATGGGACTCGTGTGGGTGGCGTGTGTTGTACTGCTAGACGTGATTGCTAGTTATGGCCCATGCCACCCCACTATATCGAGCCTATATCGAGCCTATATCGAGGTACGTAGAACAAATTTCCTGCAGTCCGTGCTCAGCCTTCCTCTATCTCTCTTCTCAGCCAGCCAGCAGACGCGCAGAGCCCATCGTCTGTTTGCTCACATGCGGCCCCACATGTCAGTGAAAACAGAAGAGGACCCACTGAACCTGCAGATCTTTCACCTCGACGTGCTGGTGATGAAAAACAAATCCAATAAAGATCTTGGGTGGCCGCTTTTGGAGTTACTCAAGAGTAGTAGGATTCTATTTATGGTTTAACCCAAGATGCACATCTCGTGGCTTCAACTACCACTCTATTTTCTTTCATGACACGACCTGGATGCTGGATGTCCCACGTGTCGGCAAAAGGAGGAAGAACCCGACCAAATCTTCGGTTTTGCTCTCGGATCAGACTAGTTGTGCTAACTTAAATTTTTATTGTGTACTCCCTCCGTTCCAAAATACTTGACTTCCATTTGTCCAAAAATGGATGTACCTATATACTAAGACATGTCTAGATACATATATATTTTGACAAATAGAAGGCATGTATTGTGCAACGGAGGGAGTAGAATGGATGCAAGTTTTTGTATTGGGAAGAAGAGTACATCCATATATTGATAGAGTGCAATTTAGTAGATGTTCTATCACTTTTAGCTAGTAGCACAGAGGCTAGAGATGAGATTAGTGCACTTGTTGATACTCCTACAATAATAGAGGCTAGACATGAGACTAGATGCGAGGAAGCAACGTCTACTTCTTTACACTCGAAGAAGAAAGAAGAACGCAAGATCAAGCCTCCGCAGATCAACAATGAATGCATCGAGAAGGCACTAATCCAACTTACATGAGTAGTAAAATGTATTCTTGTGGTTCTTGTTTTCTTTGATCTTGCTTTTCTAGTCAAAATGATCATTGGAGTTCATGCAAAATGAAGGTCCGTTTGGGGCCGTGCGTTGGAGTTGGCCTTACAAGTGGGACCGCAATTAAGGAAACGGACTATCAGCAAACCCCCACCTCGCACGCCGCGTGATGGCTGAAGTTAGAGAAACGACGAGGTTGAAGAGATTGCTCTAGCACGAACTCCAAGAAATAATATGGTGTCAGATGGATGTCGTGGTGGTGGCGTGTGCCATACTCCTGGACGTGAATGCTTGTTCTGGCTCATGCCACCCTACTACACCTACTACTTACTCCTACTATATAGTATACTAGTATCGATGATTCGAGGTGCTGGTTACATACAACGAACACATTAACATATGGCTATAGTAAAAACACCCGCCCGACGCGCGAAGCATGTGAAGCTAGTACAAATAGTGTACTACTATTGTTGATTGGCCTCATCCGATAACCTGTTGCAATGCACGTACAATTATGTATTCGGAAAATATTTTTTTGCCTCGTCGCACCACTCACTCATAGAAGCGACTCGAAAGCCATTCATAAATTTAGTAAGTTTATCACAGGCATATCATTTTATTACATACAACAGGTCATCAACCCACATCGACAATGAGGATACATTGTAAATACTAAAGTTTTCACCACACAACAAATAACAAGCCATGAAATGAACTTCAACTCAACCATTCCGCGGCGTTGGAAACGCTTGCTTTGAGCCACAAGTAATTCTCTGGGACGGGCCATCTATTGTCGATCTGGAGACCAATGCAGGACCGATCATCCAGGCTGAAGCGGCCTACTATATCAGTACCAGGGTAGGGAACCACCCAAATGTCTGAGGTATAGACACAGTTGCTTCTCATAAATGTGTCAACAGCAGTTGGATCGCCTTTCACCATCATCGGATAGTTTTGTCCAAGGAAGAGCGAGTTTTCTCCAAGACTATCAATTCTGTGCCAGGGAGAAGGAGTTGGTGCTAGCACACTAGTATCCATCCCGAATACCATGCAATGGGTGTTGGAATAGGTCCGGAGACTGCGACCACGGGAGACACGTGCTTCCTTAGCAGTAACATCATCAGTGGGCTGTATACACACAAGAAGAGGTGATCCATCGGAATTAGTTGCCAGGCGCCACAGAGTATATGGGCGCTGCTCGTGATCATCAACATCGGCATCTCCCCCTTGGTTATAAATTTTTTCAAGTATAGGTGGTGGGATGTTCACAGGACCTTGGAAACACAAGAAGAAGGTTAATTAGTAAAGGGAAACTTGCTAACCCGCATGCATGTGGATGAAACAATTATAATTACGGTGGAAGACAAACGTACCGAAACTACTAGGATGCCACGCAAAAACAGTGCCACGAGTGGTGGCAGCAAACACAAGGCCCTCGTATTGAATTGCATCACAGTACTCATCCGTGTACAGAAACTGATTTTTGAGCAATATCCATCAAGTGAAACCATCAAGGACGGCAACAAGCTTGTCGAAGATAGCAACAACATCATAGTTTTTGTAATTCCAAGAGCGGTTGGGAACTCGACAAATTGCTATCTTCCATAGAAGACAGTCACCATGATCGTATTTGAATGTGCGTACATTACCGGTGTGCTCAACCTCTGGGCAGTGTGCTAAGATTTTTGGAAGTGGAACCCGGTGACGAGTGTACACATTCACAAGTTCCCACTCGCAGTTGCACCCAATGTAAACAACCCAATCTCCATTTGCGCCCGCCCAAGCCTTGCTCTCAAGTGATGGCATCTTAACATCATACGTATCATTATCAAGCGGCATCAACTTGCACAGGGCGAGGCCTCCGTCGTGCCGGCGCCAGTCATCAGCGTCACGGTGAACAAGATAGGGGAGATCAAACTGCTCCTTGACTCTTGGGTTCCTTGCAATGATGCTATTAGTTGAGTTGAGAATGGGGTTGAACGAACCTGCCATGCTAGCCGAGGTGATGACGTCGCACCGATCAATGAGTTCCTCCACCATGTCATCTTTCAGATCGGGGCAAGAATAACGGGGTCGTTTCCGTCCTGTTCCCTCCATGGAGAAGATGATCGAACAATGGCAGAAGAAAGGGTGAAGGGCTGAAGGAAAATGGAGGAGGAAGAGGAAGAGCATGCGACAGCAGTTCCAAATCGAGAGGGAAAGGCGAAGAGTCAGTGGACGGTTGCGAGTTTTCCACGGTTCACGAAGAGGAGCCCCGGCCTACACGTCCGTTCAAAAATACTCCTACTACTTGCCGTCGTCTCACTGATATGTTGGAACGGGACCACATGTCAACGAAACATGGTGTGTAATTTCTCGTGCAAAATGCGATCTTGCCGCGTTGGCCCGAGGTGCCGCATTAGTTATCGACCTTTATTTTTTTATAATGGCGTGCCGATCAGTTTTGAAGCACGACTAACTGGTACTGTACGCAGAGAAAACATAAACTACTCTACCACAACCCCACCTCCAGTACTAGTAGTATAAAAAAGATATATAGGCTGGATCTTCAGTGCTTTCTTGCTAAGGGCTGCCCACTTGCTTCTCACACTACCACCCTCTCTCCAGATCTAAAAAAGACGACCCCTCTCTCCCTCCTCACCGGTGGTCACAGATTTGCCGGGGAAGAAAAGGACGTGCAGCGTTGACGCACTCATCGTCGGCGAGCGAGGTCACCACTGACGACAAGGCCGTCCTCTCAGACCTAGCGCCCGCGTGGGATGGCCTCCGTCCCCAAGCTCGCTGTCGTAGTGTGTGCGGAGGACGACGACCACGAGCGAAGCCACTTCCCGCTGACCCTCAGGTATGCTACCTCTTTTCGAACCATAACCTTATTCTATTGCCCCATCTGCCATGTCGTTGCATGTGGATCTTTTTCCACTCCACCATCTTCCCAATTTGCTATCCTCTGCTCTGCTGGCCACGCAGACGAAAACCATAATTTGCACTATTAAAGGAAACCCTACTTCATGCAGACTAATCCATGTCTGGATGAATAAGGAAGGAAGGGAGACTGTACTGTCCAAGAGAGTAGGCATCGAACCCGCATCTAGGTTGAAAAGGGGAAAATCAGTAGCTAAGGAACGAGTCTCGTGTCTCTTGGTTGAAGAAGGGTAGAAAGGCATGACAACACAATAGAGAATGACCAGGTCGATCGGTTTGTTGTCCTCGTATAGGAAAAAGGTGGCTAAAGAGAACAGAAATGGGACGTAATCCACATATGCTGCCTGGATATTTGTTGCTCTGGGCAACCATACCTCCCTCACCACTCTGCGTCCGTGGAGGTACATCGTACTGGTGCGCCCACTGTCCGAATGGGCCTCCCATGCTCTTATTGCCACTTTTTTGCTGTTAGTATAACGCCAACAGTCAAGTCAAGCAATGCTACTGCTAAAGTGATGCCACATTTAACTAATGCCGCTCTCAGTCTAATGCCACCCATAAATTTAAGCAATGCCATTTAATGTCACTGGATTATTTCAGGATTAGCTGCTGATTGTGGATGTATTAAAGATTTTTCAGCTAAGGCATTCTAATGTTGTTGCACAACCAGTATACCAACGATGAAACTTGTTACTACCTTCGGATTTTTGCACTATTAATGCTTATAGATTACATACCTCACTTTCATGAGATAAGTTAATTTTTTTGTACAGTGTGACCAAAATGCCAAGGCGCTGATGTCATTTTATTTTTGGTTAAACTGCACAGACAATTATGAAGACAAGAGGAAAGGTCAAGAGTGGGCACCTCCTCCTCCGGCTGTTCTCTTGAGGAGGTCTGTATGTTTGTGTCTAATGCATGTCGACTACATACCTGACATCATGATGTAATGTTAAGTCATTTCCTTTTGTACAGTGTCACTGAATTGTCAAGGTGGTGACGGCATTTTATTTTAGTAGAACTGCACAAAATTTGCTTAAAAGAAGAGGAAAGGTCAGGAATGGCTCACTTTTCCAGAAAAAACTATGTATGCCTTCCTGACATCAGCCACTGTTGCTTTATTTATTCCTTCAAACAGGTGGTTAGAAACAGTCTTTCTACCTTTTACCATTAAGAAATTGGAACGCTTATATTTGTGAGTCTATGCTTCAACTAGTGCCACTTTTAGAGTAATCACACTTTCAATATCTATGCAAATAGGGATGCTCGATTTTAGTGGAACTGCACAAAAAGTCCAACTGGTTCAACATTAGGAGCATGTTTTTTTCCAAACCTTTATATCCAATTGGTGGCACTATGAGCTGTTCATTACGAAGGTACATGGTTTGCTACTATCTTGCTAATCTTTTTGTACTATCATTAGATAGTAATACTAGTGGTTTGCATGTGAATTTATTGCCAGGGTGGACCTACATTGGAGGTGCAGGACATGATTCAATGATTGGATGCTCAATTTCGGTTGTATCGATTTCACCTCTTCCATCACTGCGAACATGGATATCCTTGGTCTGATGAAGAATAGGCGCTATATTTCTGCTCTGAACCAGCAAATCAATTCAGTATGAAATTGTGCAGGGCAAAACATAACTGTATCAGATTGTCCAGTGCAGAACATGACATATGCTAAGCGGAAGAGACATGTTTAGACCAAAAATACAAGGTGTGGTATATGTTTACTAGCTGCTTGATATTTGTGCAGACAGAGATGTCTGCCCGTTGCTATTTGGCAAACAAACAAAGTGCCCGCAATTTTGGTTGGACTGCACAAGAGAATATCATAGTCACTGCATGCAATGCCATTTGAAAATAGACACAGAAAGATTGGATAGTCACTTCATGGACTGCAGAAAAGTAGTACTATACTATTTATTGTCCAACACTAGGTGCTTCATTGCTTTGGTCTGATTATACAATGGGCACCATTTTGCCTAAGTTAAAATTTGTATTCCAAAAATAGTCTCGCGGTGTGATCGAGAGAAGACCAAATCATATTGCAGTGGATGTTCCTCCATCATGTGTGGTTCATTCTCATGGTTCCAGCTGTTGGTGAAACCACTTACGTTTGCAAGAGGAATTGTAGACTTCACAAACAAATTTGTCTTTCAGTCTGTACTGAATTTTGGCCAAGAGAAGCATCCATGTTAGTAGGAAGAACAAATGTTTTTTCTAGATCTTTGCTTTTGGAGCTACATATTTGTATATGATCTGTGAATCATTGAGATGCATTAACATGTTGATCTTATGTATGGGAATCGTACTAGTTAGTTTTAGTTGTGACGCAAGATCCGAAGTGGCTGATCTTTGCTTTTGGAGCTACTTATTTGTATATGATCTTTGAATCATTGAGATGCATTAACAGTTACTTATTTCTGTTCGCTCAGTGTTTACAAGTTACTGATCTATCACTAGCTAGCCTACAAATGCGCTCCTGGCAGTTTTATTTGAGACGCAAGATGCGAAGTGGCAGTTTTTGAATAAAAATGCCTACCTCTGAAGAAACTGACAAGCTACACTATCGATCCTACACAGATAAAAATGCCTACCTCTGAAGAAACTAACAAGCTACACTATCGATCCTACACGGATAAATAGCGGATCATGCACGTACTACCTCCTTTTCGGTTTGCAGGGCTCAATTCAAGAAACGACCTACTCGATCCTACACGAATAAAGAGCGGATCACGCACGTACTAGTACCTCCTTTCCAGTTTGCAGGGCTTAATTCAAACCTCTCACAAACCAAGGTACTCCCTCCATCCGGGTTTATTAGTCCCGTGAGCAAAGCAGCAAGACCAAGGCATGGCAATAATTAATGGCATGCAGAAGTTTAAGCCTAATTAATTCCAGCGATTTAAGTGGCTGCATGCGTGCCCTCGACTGCGACTCGTTGCATGCTGCTGCGCGTACTGCCTGCGAGCGATTCTGAGTGCCTACATGCAGCCGACCGTAATTAAGGCAGCTAACTGATGCGAAAAAAGATATGCTTTAAATCCGTGGAATCATTATTGACAAGGAGGAAGATGATTCGAGTGCACTCGTTTGACCGCCATGCCGGCGTGCGACCCAGACGGGACGGGACGGCACAGTCATGATTTCAGTTTCTCTAGTTTTCCACGGCAAGCTGGTGCGCTAAGTCATTATGCATTGAATTCCGATGACCGTCGCGCTACCTTCCGCCTATAAGTACTGTTTCCCGGCCTTCTCCGGTGCCACCGTGACCCAACTCGCCATATCCTCATAAGCCCCCACCGGCCCGACGTCGCTCGCCACGTCCGCCATGCCCCCGCCCGTCCGCGGTAGGCGACGCCGGAGGCGGTCACCGCCGGAACTAGTGTTCGGGTTCTCACCGGAAGGCAAATGGAGGGAGGAGGCATTCTATCTGTCTTTAGATGGCAATGCGGAGATCGAGGAGTTGTTGGGGCGCACCCGCATGGCAGAGGAGCAGGAGTTGTTGGAGCGCGACCGCCTGGCGGAGGAGCAGCGTATCGCCGATTTGCACCGCCATCGGGACATGGAGCAGCAGCGCACCGACGCTCTGAGTCGTGAGCAGAGCGCCCGCAACTGGGCCGACTACGTGGAGGCCGGCGCCCGCAAATAGCCCTGGAGGCTGTCGGGCACGCACGCGTTCGCGACCCCGATTTTTACTTCCAGCTCGTCAAGTGGGTTTCCCGCGTGGAAGCCAAAGCTTCGGTGGACCACGCCGGCATGGATAGGGCCAACGCACGCGAGCAACGCGCCCTATCGCACCTCTGGCAAATCCGAGGCAAGACGGAGGACGCCGGTGCTGGCGTTTAGCATGGACAGCAGATGGCGGCCGGCATCGTCTAGTTAGCTAAGAGTAAGTTAGTACTTGTATGCTACTAGAGCGTTAGTGGGAGTAGATAGTTAACTTGGCGATGATGGTTGTTAACGTGGAAGTTCAGTACTCTATATGTGGATCAGACCTGTTACTTTCCTCTGAATGTTGAACTTTCTTTTTGAACGTATGGAATGGGCTGTTATTTTTTTAAATGGGTTGTATTTGTCATCCACGGTTTAGAGGCTGACTTGTGGGCCTAGCAAGTTGACGTGTACACAATCAGGAGATGATTGTACGTGAAGAGGATGACAGCAGGGACCCGCCAAGGTCATGGCTGTACGCAAGCAAGTGCCTCCTTATTTATAGACAATAAAACAAATGGCTCCTCCTAGTGGATTTCTGACATTTGGGTCCCATTCGATTATCAACGTAGTCAATAAACGATAGAATTGCACAACGAGCGGCTGACACGAGGGACCCAGCAGCTTGCCCAGTTATTTTTGTTTTGGGTTAATTTGATAAATGCCACTCCAAATCTGGTGTATCCGAGAAATGCCACTGCAATTTCCAAACTTTGAAAAATGCCATTTCTAGTGGCATTTTTCGAAGTCTGGAGTGACGTTTTTCAAAGTTTGCAAACTGTAGTGGCGTTTTTCAAAGTTTGCAAAAATTGCAGTGGCATTTTTTAAAGTTTGGAAATTGGAGTGGCATTTTTATGAATCGCCATAATTGGAGTGGCATTTATCTAATTTGTTTTTGAGACGGAAGCAGGGTGTCAACTGGGCTATGCGGGACAATCTAGCCTATCTAGACAACCTTTTTTTTATGTTTACCACAGACCAGCCAGTAGTTTTTTTTTCTTTCTGAAAATGGCTAGCCCAGTTTTTTTGTGATTTGTCAAGTAAGTCGCTTTATCAGTCCTGTTGGGCTGCAAATCTTTCAAGACGAGGAGAGCTTCATTCGGCTGGCCGAGAAAATGGCCTATCAGTAATGAGAAATGGGCTTTACATTTTTAAAACCCATCAAACCGGCAATTATTTTCAAATATCTTTTTTCATTTTGATATTTTAAATTGCATTGATTTTTATGCGTGGACAATTTATTGGATTTTATATTGATATACATTTTTTTAAATCGGTCTGAATGTGACTCGAAATTTCGGGATTAAAAACAGTTCAGACCGCACCGACATATGAAAATTTTCGTATAATTTTTTAATCGTGGCCACAATATGGGTTGTAATGCTAACATAAAGAATATGGGATCCAAAAAACCCGTAAGAATTAGCAAATGGGCTGTAAATTATTTGAAATAATGGCAGATGGGATGTATGCTGTTTTCCACAGATTTGAGGCTTTCCACAGATGGCATGTATACTGTTGGATGTCCATCCAACGGCCGTCGTGCCTCTTCAATCTCTGCTCCTCCTGCTCTAGCCGCTCAAACAAGCGCCAGCGCGACTGCCTGCTCCCTCCTCCCCGCGGCCGGCTGTGCTGCCGTGCAGGCCTCACCGCCCCACCGTACTCCCATCGCTGGCCTAGCCATCCCTCTACTCACCCACACCTGCTGTTATTCTCCGGCGATGGCAGACGAACCAGTAAACCCTCATACAGTCCTACTCCCCTCCGCATGGGAAACAAAAACAACTGTGGAGTCTTCCCTGCCTCCGTGTCGTTCCCTTCCTAGGCCTCACCGTCGTCCACCGCCCTGGTGCTCTCGGCGTGGCGTGGTCAACGTGGTGAACGACCGACATGCATCTGAAGTGGACTGTACGTGGAGAGGCTGACAGCTAGGTCCACGGCCTCACGCAAGGAAATGCCTCCTTATTACGCGCAAAATAATGGTTCCTCCACCTAACATCTAGGACCCACCGAAAGGGCCTCTGTATTTCGTGAAAAAAACATTACCGTCACTGACAGCTCGGACCCACCAGCTATATCTTCGCACGCAAGGAAGTGCCTCCTCATTACGCACAAAAAATGAATACCCCCTGCTAGCTGGGACCCAGTATAGTGGGCCTACTAAGTTGACATGGACGAAGGGCTTTGTCAACTTAGTCAATATGCACGATTCTAGCTCGACTGACCGTACGATGTCCATCCAACGACTGTAGTGCTTCTTCAACCTCTAGTATTCTTGCTCCAGCCGCCCAAAGCAGCGCCGGTTGTGCCGCCTGCTCCTGCCTCCCGTGGCCGGCTGTGATGAAGCTATGTACCTGGGGTAGGGGCACGGACCTGTCCTAAGAGCCCTACCCAAGGACATCCCTAGAAGAAGTCACCTTCCAATCGACCTGAAGGTACCCACTCGATGGGTTCAAGACACTCGACCAAGAAGCTATCACTCGACTGCCAAACCAACCACTCGACTGCCAGGAGATCTAAAGTCACTCCGCAGGCAAACGGTCGGTTATTAAGTAGCCTTTATGGTCATCATAGCACTTTATTAGGGGCGTTACCAGTAACGCCCAGCCTTAATGTACCTTAAACCCTGCATTACTGAGGGCAGGAGAGGGCAGGCGAACTCTATATAAGCCACCCCCCTCCTCAGTATCAAGGGTTCGCACCCCTGTTGTAACGCCCTCGATGCGGCTATATCTCCCACGTGTCGAGGCACGACTTAGAGGCATAACCGCATTGAAAGCAATGTCGCAAGTGAGGTAATCTTCACACAATCCATGTAATAAATAAAGGGGAAAGATACATAGTTGGCTTACAATCGCCACTTCACACAAGTACATAAATAACATCCATCATACAGATTACACTCAAGGTCCGACTATGGTACCAAAATGAAAGAAGACTACCCCAAATGCTAAACAGATCCCCGGATCACCCAACTGGGCTCCACTACTGATCATCTGGAAAAGAAACATAGTAACGGCCACGTTCCTCGTCGAACTCCCAAGTGAGCTCGGTCGCGTCATCTGCACTGACATCGTTGGTACCTGCAACTGTGGGGATAATATCTGTGAGTCACGGGGACTCAGCAATCTCACACCCGCGAGATCAAAACTATTTAAGCTTAAAGGTGGGAAAGGGGTTTGTGAGGTGGAGCTGCAGCAAGCGACTAGCATATGGTGGCTACAGCGCAGAATAGAGCAAGAAGAGAAAGCAAAGCACGGTCGAGAAACTAGAAGTGATCAAGAAGTGATCCTGAAACAACCTACGTCAGGCATAACTCCAACAACCGTGTTCACTTCCCGGACCCCGCCGAGAAGAGACCATCACGGTTACACACGCGGTTGATGTGTTTTAGATAAGGTCAACTTCGGGTTTTCTACAACCGGACATCAACAAATTCCCATCTGCCTCATAACCGCGGGCACGGCTTTCGAAAGATAATACCCTGCAGGGGTGTCCCAACTTAGCCCATGATAAGCTCTCACAGTCAACGAAGGATATTCCTTCTACCGGGAAGACCCGATCAATCTCGGAATCCCGGACTACAAGACATTTCAACAGCAATAAAACAAGTCCAGCAAAACCTCCCAGATGTGCCGACAAATCCCGATAGGAGCTGCACATATCTCGTTCTCAGGGCACACCGGATGAGCAAGACGTCGGGTTGGCATAGACCCTGGTTGCCCAAGGGGCGTCGGACATCGCTCGGTTTGGACCAGCAATCGAAGGAGAACTGGCCCGGGGGTTAAAATAAAGATGACCCTTGAGTCTGCAGAACCCAAGGGAAAAAGGCTTAGGTGGTAAATGGTAAAACCAATGTTGGGCCTTGCTGGAAAAGTCTCATTCAAAGCGAACTGTCAAGGGGGTCCCATAAATCACCCAACCGTGTAAGGAACGCAAACTCCGGGAACATAACACCGGTATGACGGAAACTAGGGTGGCAAGAGTGGAACAAAACACCAGGCATAAGGCCGAGCCTTCCACCCTTTACCAAGTATATAGATGCATTAATTAAATAAGAGGTATTGTGATATGCCAACAAGTAAACATGTTCCCAACAAGGAACAACAAGTCCATGTTCCAACAAGGAACAAACTTCATCTTCACCTGCAACTAACAACGCTATAAGAGGGGCTGAGCAAAGCAGTAACATAGCCAAACAACGGTTTGCTAGGACATGGATGGTTAGGGGCTGACATGGCAATATAGGAGGCATGATATAGCAAGTGGTGGGTATCGCAGCATAGGCATAGCAAAAGAGCGAGCAATCTAGCAAGCAAAGATAGAAGTGATTTCGAGGGTATGGTCATCTTGCCTGCAAGGTTCTCAGAGTTGTCGAAAGCTTGGTCCTCGTAAGCGTTCTCAACGGAATCCTCGGTCACGTACTCGTCTCCTGGCTCTACCCAATACAAGAGAACAAGCAAAGGAACCAATATCAACCACGATGCAATGCGCAAGCAACATGATGCAAAACATGGCATGATATGCGAGAGGTGATATGCAATGCGAATGCATGCTCCGGAAGGACAAGGATGAACAGGGCATAATCTTGGCGAACCAAGCATGCCACTGGATAGATGAGGTGATTTCGGTTGAAATCGATATAAAAAACACCGGAATCGGATGCACGGTTTGCAAATGGCAAGCAATACAAGAATGACACCAAACTGCCATAAACAGCATGATGCTACTTAGCAAGCAACAAATAATTAAGCTACTGCACCCAAACATGGCAACAAAGCATATGACAGTAATCTACTCAAGATGCTCGACAAAAGATGAACACTGAGCTATGGCTAATTCACATCATAACAGGTTCAAACAAGCATGGCAAAAGTGCAAACGATAACAAGTTCCCAGACTTAGTGAAATTATCAAAGCAGCAGAAACTAACATCAGGATGACATGTTCAGAGCAACGAAACAACATGCTACAGGTTCAGAACATAGCAAAGAAATGCATGTAATGAATCTACTCAAGGCACTTGACAAAAGTCCCTTACTGACCATAACCCAAAAGGGATCAGAAAATAAGATTACACCCATGTCAAATAAGCAAGTTTCGTTACAGGTTTCAGACTTAGCAGAAAACTGGACATGGCAGAAAACTGTTAACGACTAGGCATGTTCGTGAGCTCGATGCACTCACTACAGAGCATTGCATGATAAAATAAGCATACATACATCAAGAAGACATGGCATAGTAACTATACATGGCAAGAATAACATCATATCATGCAAGAGCCAACTACACCAAGCTTGGCAAAATCGAATAACATGTAAACAATCTGCCAGCAACATTTTGAAGCAAAAATAGAGCTCGATTGACTCAAGATATGGCACTCCATAATTGCAAACAAAAGCATGGATGGATAGAGCAAATACTCAAGTTCAAAACTCCCTTACTGATCGTGCTCAAATTATGCATAGATCTCTCGGAAACAACATGAACACATGGCATAAAATAACAGCAGTCAGGGACTTAGTGAAATCACTAAGTCTCTGAAATCAGCAACATCAAGTGACCTAGTTTGCATGCTTGTACTAGTCACCACAAGTATCACAAAAATACATGGCAAAATACTCTGGAAAGGTAACATAGCATATTACAAAACTCATGTAGGACTCAACTTCATAGGAGGTACACATCAATCATGGCAAAAATGACAAAAGTGCATGTTCAGATAAGATCCAGCAACTAACATCAACTAGCCCTCTTCTAACAGCATTTAGGGCATCAAGATTACTTCAAATGAAAATGATGCAATGGGACGAAATGATATACTCTTCGATACGAACAATTCGACATATTATACGCACGAATCGGAGCTACGGATGCAAAGTTATGGCACTGGGAACATTGGATGATGATGCAAATACCTAAGGACTTAGAAAAAACGAGGGGGGAAGCGAAGTCAACCCTGCCGGCGCGGAGACCGAGGTCCGCCGCGGATCTCGCCGGAGATCGTGGGGGGAGGCGGCGGCGAGGCGAGGGGCGGCCGGATCCGGGCCGGGGCGGCCGGATCTGGCGCCGGGAGGGCGCGGGGCGCCGGGCGGAGGCGCGGCGGAGGTCGTCGGCGGAGGAGGCGGCGAGGACGGCGGAGGCGGCGACCGTCGGCGGCGGGGCGAGGCGGCGCCGGCGCGGTGGCGGCGGAGAGGCGCGGCGCGGGTGGGCGGTCGGGCGCGGAGGGGCGCGGGCCAGGACGGCGGCGCGGCTCGGGCTCGGGGGCCCGCGGTGGGCCGCGGCGGGCCGGCGGGCGGGCGCGCGGTGGGGCGGCCACGTGGCAGGCGGCCACTGGCTGTGGGCGGCGGCGGCGGCGCGTCCGGCCGTCGCGGACACGTCCGGCGGCGGCGGATGGATTTTTTTTAGGGTTAGGGGTGTTTTAGCCCGCAAATGGAGGAGGGGGAGGCCTTTTTATAGATAGGAGGAGCTAGGGAGCTCCAAATGGAGTGCGGTTTTCGCCCACGCGATCGTGATCGAACGGCGGAGGACATGGGAGTGGCTTAGATGGGTTATTGGGCTTTTTGAAGGGGTGTTAGGCTGCAACACACACGAGGCCTTCACGGTTACCCGGTTAACCGTTGGAGTACCAAACGAACTCCGATTGACCCGAAACTTGACAGGCGGTCTTCCGGTGCTATACCGAGGCCACATGTCAAACCTCGGTCCATTCCGAGAATGTTTAATACCCGATCACGATGAAATGTAAAAGGGGACGCCGGGAGACATAGGAGCGCCGGATTGCAAAACGGACAACGGGAAAGATGCTCGGATTTATGAGACGAACACGTATGCGAATGCGATGCACATGATGACATGATATGAAATGCATGACATGACCAAAATGCAAAACGGAGAGAACCCAACCACGGAGGGAATATCATAACACATAGCCGAAAATGGCAAGAGTTGGATTACAAATATGGCAAGTTACATCTGGGGCGTTACAACACACCACCACTACGAGAGGATCTCGTCCCGAGATCTAGGACTGAAAGAACTCCGGATACTCAGAACGTAGGTGGTCTTCACGCTCCCAGGTGGCTTCTCGGTCTGAATGATGTGACCATTTCACTTTGAGGAATTTGATTGACTTGTTGCGAGTCTTGCGCTCAGTTGTCTCAAGAATGGCAACTGGATGCTCATGATAGGACAAATCTTCTTGAAGATCAATCTCTTCGAAGTTGATGGTGCGCTCAGGCGTCTTGAAGCACTTGCGAAGCTGTGACACGTGGAAGACATTGTGCACATTTGCAAAGTTGGAGGGAAGCTCAAGTTGATAGGCGAGATCGCCTCGTTTCCCGATGATCTTGAAGGGACCGACGTATCTGGGAGCAAGTTTCCCCTTGATACTGAAGCGACGAGTTCCTTTCATTGGAGAGACGCGGAGGTATACATGGTCTCCGATCTCGAATGCCACATCTCGGTGTTTGCTGTCGTAATAGCTCTTCTGGCGCGACTGCGCGGCTTTGAGGTTCTCACGAATCACCTTGCACATAGCCTCAGCCTCTGAGATCAAATCATTGCCGAGCAATTGACGTTCATCGGTTTCAGACCAGTTGAGAGGAGTACGGCACTTCCTGCCATAGAGGATCTCTAATGGGGCTTTGCCCGAGCTGGCTTGAAAACTGTTGTTGTAAGAGAACTCAGCATAAGGAAGATAATCCTCCCACTTCATGCCGAATGAGATAACACAGGCTCTGAGCATATCTTCCAGAATTTGGTTCACACGCTCGACTTGTCCACTAGTCTGAGGGTGGAACGCTGTGCTGAAGCGGATGTTGGTGCCCATGGCCGTATGAAAAGAATCCCAAAATTTGGAGGTAAAGATGCTGCCACGGTCTGAAGAGATCAATTGCGGAATGCCGTGCAAAGAGACAATTCTGGAGGTGTAGAGCTCTGCCAGCTGCGCTGCTGTGATAGACTCTTTGATAGGAAGAAAATGAGCCACTTCGGTGAGCTTGTCGATGACGACGAAGATAGCATCATTTCCACGCTTAGACTTAGGAAAACCAGTCACGAAGTCCATTTCGATATGATCGAACTTCCATTCTGGAATAGCAAGAGGTTGGAGAAGACCAGCTGGTCGTTGGTGTTCTGCTTTCACCCTTCTGCAGACATCACACTCATTCACGAATTGAGCGATCTCACGCTTCATTCGAGTCCACCAATACGACTGCTTGAGGTCATGGTACATCTTCGAACTTCCAGGATGAATAGACAGAAGAGAATTGTGTGCTTCGTTCATAATGACTTTACGAAGATCACCCTTTGGAACCACGATCCGGTCCTCGAAGAAAAGAGTATCTCTGTCATCAACTCGATAGCACTTGTATTTGTGGATGCTCTTTTCAATACCACGTTTCACCTTCTTCACCATGGTATCCAACAATTGTGCCTCACGAATCTGATCTTCCAAAGTAGGAGAGACGATGAGGTTGGCAAGAACACCTTGAGGAACAACTTGGAGATTCAACTTGCGGAAAGCTTCACAAAGATCCGGTTGAAAGGGCTTGAGGATTAAGCTGTTGCAGTAAGCCTTTCTGCTCAAAGCGTCTGCAATCACATTAGCCTTGCCTGGAGTATATTCAATACTCGGATTATACTCTTGAATCATTTCGACCCATCGAGTCTGCCTGAGGTTGAGATGAGGCTGAGTGAAGATATACTTGAGACTCTTGTGATCGGTGAAAATGTCCACTTTTCTTCCCAACAGGAGATGTCTCCATGTTATTAGAGCGTGGACCACTGCCGCCAACTCAAGATCGTGAGTGGGGTAGTTCCTTTCATTGGGCTTCAACTGGCGAGAGGTATAGGCAACAACCTTCTTCTCTTGCATTAACACAGCACCGAGGCCCTGAAGAGAAGCATCACAGAATACTTCATAAGGCTTGGATTCATCAGGAGGAGTCAGAACTGGAGCTGTGACGAGTTTCTCTTTGAGAGTGTTGAAAGCAACGTCACACTCAGGAGACCAGACATATTTCACATGCTTCTGGAGGAGGTTGTAAAGAGGCTTTGCAATCTTGGAGAAATTCTCAACGAATCTTCGGCAATAGCTTGCAAGTCCAAGAAAACTGCGAAGCTGCTTGACATTCTGAGGAGGATTCCAATTCAAAACTGCAGACACCCTCTCTGGATTAACAGCGATGCCCTTGGCAGAGATGATATGACCAAGATAAAGAACTTCATCAAGCCAGAATTCACATTTGGAGAACTTCGCATATAATTGATACTCTCTGAGCTTGTCGAGCACCAATCGCAAATGTTTGGCATGATCCTTCTTATTCTTGGAGAAGACCAAAATATCATCGAGATAGACCAAGAAAAATTCGTTGATGTAGGGGTTGAAGATGAAATTCATCAAGCGAGTGAAATACGGAGGAGCATTGACAAGAACGAATGACATGACAGTATATTCATAAGAACCAAAGCTTGTTCTGAATGTTGTCTTGGGAATATCTTCTTCACGAATGCGAATCTGATGATAACCCATACGAAGTTCAAGCTTGGAGAACGCCTTAACACCTTTGAGTTGCTCAAATAGCTCATTGATGTTGGGAAGTGGGTACTTGTTCTTGATAGTCTTCTTGTTCAATGGACGGTAATCGACGCAAAGTCGGTCCGTGCCATCCTTCTTCTTGACAAAAAGAACACCACAACCCCAAGGAGAAGAACTCGGTCTGATCAGACCCAGACGTTCTTGTTTATCGAGTTGAATCTTCAATTCCTTGAGCTCATCTGGTCCAAGCTTGTAAGGATGCTTGCAAACGGGTTCCGTGCCAGGCTCAAGCTCAATAACGAATTCAACTGGCCGGCGGGGAGGCATACCCGGAAGCTCTTCTGGAAAAACATCTTGGTACTCACAAACGACTGGAATCTGAGAGATAGCCTCCATTTCACCCATCTCATTGAGAGAAAACAACCGAATGGTATCATCACGAGAAGCATAGATGATCACATCGTTAGAAGTGTGAGTCAATTTGATTTCCCTGGCAACACACTCAAGCTGAGCCTTGTGCTTAGAAAGCCAGTCCATCCCGAAAATAAGATCAATATCAGAATCACCAAGCACCATTGGAGAAGATAGAAATTTATAGTTGCCCATCTTGATGGAAACATCCGGAGCCATCATCTTGGTATTCATGAACAAACCCGGAGAGGAAACCGCCATTGGCTTGGGCAGATCGACAGTATGCAAATTGTTCATGGATGCAAAAGGTCTTGAAATGAAAGAATGCGTTGCTCCAGTATCAAATAATACTTTGGCAGGAATATCATTAACAGGAAGATTACCCATGATCACTTCAGAAGAATCCTCTGCTTGAGCTGCGTTCATCATGTTCACCTTTGCAGACTTAGGATTATGCTTGACCACTGCATTACTGGAAGATTTCACAGGAGGAGGAGGCGGAAGGCGCCTTTGGTTGAAGCACTTGTTCGCATAGTGACCCTTCTGCTGACATTTGTTACAAGTCACCTCTGAGAGCGGACGATGGTAAGGAGCACTTGGCCTTGAAGCTTGGTTCTGAGACTTGTTCTGATAGCCAGGGTTGGGTGGGTGGGAAGATCCACGACCACTTGAATTCTTCTGCTGATAAGGCTGACGGGACGGAGGAGGAGGAGGCAACCAGAACTTCTGTTGCTTAGCTGCCACAAGTGAGGAAGAAGAAGACTGAACTGCGTCTCTGACTCTCTTCTTAGAAGCCTCACACTTGAGCTGAGCAGCTTCTTGTTCCAGTGCCATGTTGTAGAATTCATCATACTTTAATGGCTCGAAAAGCACGAGAGCAAGTTGCAGATCTTCTCTGAGACCACGCCTGAACTGGTAGATCATACTCTTCTCATCAGGGATGTCTTGCCTTGCAAAACGAGAGAGCTTCTGGAACTGAGTGTTGTATTGATAGACAGTCATGTTGCCTTGCTTGAGATTGCGGAATTCCTCACGCTTAAGCTCAACAACACTTTCTGGAATGTGGTGCGCTTTGAAATCACGACGGAAATCATCCCAAGTGATCACACGACCTCCTCTGGAATCTTTGTATTGCTGGAACCACTCAGCAGCTTGATCTTTGAGTTGAAAAGAGGCAAACTTGACAAAGTCCTCAGGTCTCACATTGCTGCATTCGAAATGCTTGCTGATGTCCACGAGCCAATCATCTGCGTCTGTGGCCTCGACACAGTAGCTGAAAGTCTTTGGCTGATTAGCAAGGAACTGATTCAGTGAAGCAAAATGCGGCTAATTGTTGCCTTGGCCTTGATTCTCTTGATTAGCTTGCCCTTGGTTGCGATCTTGCAAGAGCCGAATCAGAATCTGAGCATTGGCATTTGTGGCAGTCATCAGGGCCTGCCAAGCTTCCGGAGGCGGAGGTGGTGGCGGAGGGTTAGCCTGATTCCCTTCATTGCGTTCCGGATTCTGACGCGTTGGTGGAGCCATCCTGAAGAGGGTGACATCCATTAGCATCTTGACAGAGATATATTGAAGCTGAATCAAAGGAACGAAATTGCGACATATAGTCTTCACAATAAACATTCGAACGAGAATGAACGAATGAATTCCAATGTAAAACATCACACTTCCAAAGCTGAGAAGCCACTTAGAACATGGTAAGGAATAAAATTAACAAGGTACGGAAGTGAACAAATACTTGGTAAGGATTACCCAATCACAAACCAAATATCTGCGGAAGAAATACTAAAGCTACAAGAATTCCCACTTATAAACTCCCGAAACTTTCCGGTTATGCAATCAGGTGTTGGGGATACAGGGGAAGCATAATATCTCACCCAAACTAGCAAATCCTACAACCAGCTGTATCCATCCTTCAACACATAACCAAGAAACCTTCGGAAATCGTCTACCTCAACCTTCGAAAACACATCCGTTATACAAGTCATGGCAATACTCCTGCACTCGCCACAGTACTGGGCTATCAGGGTTATCTCACCAACAACTGTACAAAAGAGATTTTCGATGTCGGCGTACTAAACTCAGGTATTCCAAAACCGCAACGATAAAATTATGACGACAACACCTCGGAGCTCAACTCCCCGGGACACTGCCACAACCCCTAAATGTCAGGAGGCAACCAAGACAATGTTGTCATCATAAAACCATCGGAACGATTGTAATATACCCGCGTGATCCTAAAAAATTTTTTTTAGTGAAATTTGAGAAGAGAAGAGTCAAAACTCTACGTCAGGAAGCCTTACCAGAAGGTCGAAGGGACCGGGGAGTAAAAAGAATTCCTAAACTCTCCGATATATAAATCCTAAATGACTCGAAACATTTTTCTAGACACAACTCGGCCACTAAAGACGATCAAACAGTGGGGGCTCCTAAGGTCGGGGAAAGGCTCTGATTACCAACTTGTAACGCCCTCGATGCGGCTATATCTCCCACGTGTCGAGGCACGACTTAGAGGCATAACCGCATTGAAAGCAATGTCGCAAGTGAGGTAATCTTCACACAATCCATGTAATAAATAAAGGGGAAAGATACATAGTTGGCTTACAATCGCCACTTCACACAAGTACATAAATAACATCCATCATACAGATTACACTCAAGGTCCGACTACGGTACCAAAATGAAAGAAGACTACCCCAAATGCTAAACAGATCCCCGGATCACCCAACTGGGCTCCACTACTGATCATCTGGAAAAGAAACATAGTAACGGCCACGTTCCTCATCGAACTCCCAAGTGAGCTCGGTCGCGTCATCTGCATTGACATCGTTGGTACCTGCAACTGTGGGGATAATATCTGTGAGTCACGGGGACTCAGCAATCTCACACCCGCGAGATCAAAACTATTTAAGCTTAAAGGTGGGAAAGGGGTTTGTGAGGTGGAGCTGCAGCAAGCGACTAGCATATGGTGGCTACAACGCAGAATAGAGCGAGAAGAGAAAGCAAAGCACGGTCGAGAAACTAGAAGTGATCAAGAAGTGATCCTGAAACAACCTACGTCAGGCATAACTCCAACAACCGTGTTCACTTCCCGGACCCCGCCGAGAAGAGACCATCACGGTTACACACGCGGTTGATGTGTTTTAGATAAGGTCAACTTCGGGTTTTCTACAACCGGACATCAATAAATTCCCATCTGCCTCATAACCGCGGGCACGGCTTTCGAAAGATAATACCCTGCAGGGGTGTCCCAACTTAGCCCATGATAAGCTCTCACGGTCAACGAAGGATATTCCTTCTACCGGGAAGACCCGATCAATCTCGGAATCCCGGACTACAAGACATTTCAACAGCAATAAAACAAGTCCAGCAAAACCTCCCAGATGTGCCGACAAATCCCGATAGGAGCTGCACCTATCTCGTTCTCAGGGCACACCGGATAAGCAAGACGTCGGCTTGGCATAGACCCTGGTTGCCCAAGGGGCGCCGGACATTGCTCGGTTTGGACCAGCAATCGAAGGAGAACTGGCCCGGGGGTTAAAATAAAGATGACCCTTGAGTCTGCAGAACCCAAGGGAAAAAGGCTTAGGTGGTAAATGGTAAAACCAATGTTGGGCCTTGCTGGAAAAGTCTCATTCAAAGCGAACTGTCAAGGGGGTCCCATAAATCACCCAACCGTGTAAGGAACGCAAACTCCGGTAACATAACACCGGTATGACGGAAACTAGGGTGGCAAGAGTGGAACAAAACACCAGGCATAAGGCCGAGCCTTCCACCCTTTACCAAGTATATAGATGCATTAATTAAATAAGAGGTATTGTGATATCCCAACAAGTAAACATGTTCCCAACAAGGAACAACAAGTCCATGTTCCAACAAGGAACAAACTTCATCTTCACCTGCAACTAACAACGCTATAAGAGGGGCTGAGCAAAGCAGTAACATAGCCAAACAACGGTTTGCTAGGACATGGATGGTTAGGGGCTGACATGGCAATATAGGAGGCATGATATAGCAAGTGGTGGGTATCGCAGCATAGGCATAGCAAAAGAGCGAGCAATCTAGCAAGCAAAGATAGAAGTGATTTCGAGGGTATGGTCATCTTGCCTGCAAGGTTCTCAGAGTTGTCGAAAGCTTGATCCTCGTAAGCGTTCTCAACGGAATCCTCGGTCACGTACTCGTCTCCCGGCTCTACCCAAGACAAGATAACAAGCAAAGGAACCAATATCAACCACGATGCAATGCGCAAGCAACATGATGCAAAACATGGCATGATATGCGAGAGGTGATATGCAATGCGAATGCATGCTCCGGAAGGACAAGGATGAACAGGGCATAATCTTGGCGAACCAAGCATGCCACTGGATAGATGAGGTGATTTCGGTTGAAATCGATATAAAAAACACCGGAATCGGATGCACGGTTTGCAAATGGCAAGCAATACAAGAATGACACCAAACTGCCATAAACAGCATGATGCTACTTAGCAAGCAACAAATAATTAAGCTACTGCACCCAAACATGGCAACAAAGCATATGACAGTAATCTACTCAAGATGCTCGACAAAAGATGAACACTGAGCTATGGCTAATTCACATCATAACAGGTTCAAACAAGCATGGCAAAAGTGCAAACGATAACAAGTTCCCAGACTTAGTGAAATTATCAAAGCAGCAGAAACTAACATCAGGATGACATGTTCAAAGCAACGAAACAACATGCTACAGGTTCAGAACATAGCAAAGAAATGCATGTAATGAATCTACTCAAGGCACTTGACAAAAGTCCCTTACTGACCATAACCCAAAAGGGATCAGAAAATAAGATTACACCCATGTCAAATAAGCAAGTTTCGTTACAGGTTTCAGACTTAGCAGAAAACTGGACATGGCAGAAAACTGTTAACGACTAGGCATGTTCGTGAGCTCGATGCACTCACTACAGAGCATTGCATGATAAAATAAGCATACATACATCAAGAAGACATGTCATAGTAACTAGACATGGCAAGAATAACATCATATCATGCAAGGACCAACTACACCAAGCTTGGCAAAATCGAATAACATGTAAACAATCTGCCAGCAACATTTTGAAGCAAAAATAGAGCTCGATTGACTCAAGATATGGCACTCCATAATTGCAAACAGAAGCATGGATGGATAGAGCAAATACTCAAGTTCAAAACTCCCTTACTGATCATGCTCAAATTATGCATAGATCTCTCGGAAACAACATGAACACATGGCATAAAATAACAGCAGTCAGGGACTTAGTGAAATCACTAAGTCTCTGAAATCAGCAACATCAAGTGACCTAGTTTGCATGCTTGTACTAGTCACCACAAGTATCACAAAAATACATGGCAAAATAATCTGGAAAGGTAACATAGCATATTACAAAACTCATGTAGGACTCAACTTCATAGGAGGTACACATCAATCATGGCAAAAATGACAAAAGTGCATGTTCAGATAAGATCCAGCAACTAACATCAACTAGCCCTCTTCTAACAGCATTTCGGTCATCAAGATTACTTCAAATGAAAATGATGCAATGGAACGAAATGATAAACCCATTTGATACAAACAATTCGACATATTATACGCACGAATCGGAGCTACGGATGCAAAGTTATGGCACTGGGAACATTGGATGATGATGCAAATACCTAAGGACTTAGAAAAAACGAGGGGGGAAGCGAAGTCAACCCTGCCGGCGCGGAGACCGAGGTCCGCCGCGGATCTCGCCGGAGATCGCGGGGGGAGGCGGCGGCGAGGCGAGGGGCGGCCGGATCCGGGCCGGGGCGGCCGGATCTGGCGCCGGGAGGGCGCGGGGCGCCGGGCGGAGGCGCGGCGGAGGTCGTCGGCGGAGGAGGCGGCGAGGACGGCGGAGGCGGCGACCGTCGGCGGCGGGGCGAGGCGGCGCCTGCGCGGTGGCGGCGGAGAGGCGCGGCGCGGGCGGGCGGTCGGGCGCGGAGGGGCGCGGGCCAGGACGGCGGCGCGGCTCGGGCTCGGGGGCCCGCGGTGGGCCGCGGCGGGCCGGCGGGCGGGCGCGCGGTGGGGCGGCCACGTGGCAGGCGGCCACTGGCTGTGGGCGGCGGCGGCGGCGCGTCCGGCCGTCGCGGACACGTCCGGCGGCGGCGGATGGATTTTTTTTAGGGTTAGGGGTGTTTTAGCCCGCAAATGGAGGAGGGGGAGGCCTTTTTATAGATAGGAGGAGCTAGGGAGCTCCAAATGGAGTGCGGTTTTCGCCCACGCGATCGTGATCGAACGGCGGAGGACATGGGAGTGGCTTAGATGGGTTATTGGGCTGTTTTGAAGGGGTGTTGGGCTGCAACACACACGAGGCCTTCACGGTTACCCGGTTAACCGTTGGAGTACCAAACGAACTCCGATTGACCCGAAACTTGACAGGCGGTCTTCCGGTGCTATACCGAGGCCACATGTCAAACCTCGGTCCATTCCGAGAATGTTTAATACCCGCTCACGATGAAATGTAAAAGGGGACGCCGGGAGACATAGGAGCGCCGGATTGCAAAACGGACAACGGGAAAGATGCTCGGATTTATGAGACGAACACGTATGCGAATGCGATGCACATGATGACATGATATGAAATGCATGACATGACCAAAATGCAAAACGGAGAGAACCCAACCACGGAGGGAATATCATAACACATAGCCGAAAATGGCAAGAGTTGGATTACAAATATGGCAAGTTACATCTGGGGCGTTACACCTGTCATTTTCACACTTATAATCCAGTCGACCGCCTCCGGGCACCGAGACGTAGGGTTTTTACTTCCTCTGAGAAGGGCCTGAACTCGTACATCTTTGCGTGCTTACAGCTTCTACATAGCTAAGATCTAGCCTCTCCATACTTACCCCCCTACACTACTGTCAGACTTAGAACCATGACAGTTGGCGCCCACCGTGGGGCAGGAATCTTAGCGCTTGATTGTAGGAGTTGCGATTTTTCCGATCTCCCTGATCATGGTTTCGTGCGGAGTTTTGGTGGAGGGCCGCGAGATCCGTCTCGGCGCGCTCACGTTTATCGCCGGCGACTCCGCTTGGCTTCAGGAGGCTCCACTCGACATCGACGCGGTCCCCGTCCGCGGGGCGACGCACTTCCGCGCATGTGTTCGTGGCATCCTCCTGCGGCAGCCGTCGACCCAGTATCGGGCGGCTCCCGTTTCATCTCCCCACCTTGTCTCTTGCCAACACAAGCGCTCCGGCCAGTCGAGACTTCAGAGGTGGGTGAGGCATGCGGTTGCTCGCCAGACGGCACCCCTCAAGTCGCGGCAATCGAGCCCGACGAATCTCTCTATGGCCTGTTCGATCTGTCGACTGGCTCCGCAGAGACCGCATCCGAATGCGACAGCAGTGACCCTGCAGCGGAGGTTCTGGCAATTGATGGGACACGCAGCCCTCCCGGTTTTCCCCGTACCGACGAAGGCGCGGGTGGGAGCGACTCGGCACATCCCCATGAAGAGTATCTCCCCGAGCCTCTCACGTCGCTGCAGCGAGAGGAGCTCCGTCGCCGGAACATGGATGCAGTCCACACTCCTATCGTTGGAGAAACCCCCGAGGCCCGAGCCATGGAGGACGCGCGCTTGGCTAACTTGTCCAAGCGCACTCGACTGGAGAATCTCCAGCGAGCACTCGACAAGAGAGCGCGTCAGCGGGCTCCCGAGTCCAGTCGACGTCAGCTCTTCCCGCTTACGTAGGTATATCGAACTCCCGTTCAGAATTTGGCAGCCACGGCCCGAATAGCAGAATCAATTCAGCCCTCCCAGTCAGAGGCTGGCAGGGGCTTGTTGCAGATCAGAGCATTGCTCCGGGCAGCAGGAAACCAGAATTCCGCTGTTTCTCAATCGCGGAACAGGATCCACAGTCGGTCTATTGTAGCGGATACAGTAAAGTTGGCTCACAGCCCAAGATCGCCCCCGAGGCGTGAGGGACGTGGAGACCGACACGATCAATACAGAAGAAATGAGCAGTATGATCACCGACTCGATCACGATGATCGGCGTTGAGTGCCAACCCCTCCCCCGAGGAGTGGGTCATATGCGCCTCAACAGCAGGATGAAAGACACCCTCACAGTGTTGGGCGGAGGATTCCAGTCGACCCCAGGGGACCAGGCTTTGATGCGAGATCCATCCTCATTCAAAGTTTGATCGACAGGAACAGGGCTCACTGAGAAGGCCATGACAGAGATGCGCCTACCAGCAGCAGAGTACATGTTTCGGGGCCAGAGTGTTTCAGTCGAGCCATCAGGGCCGCAGTGATTCCTCCCAACTTCAGGTTGGCGACTGGAGTCAGCAAGTTCACAGGCGAGTCTAAACCTGACACTTGGCTCGAGGATTACCGAGTGGCTGTCCAGATTGGCGGCGGCAATGATGAGGTGGCTATGAAGCATTTGCCTCTCCTGTTAGAGGGCTCAGCCAGAGCATGGATGAATCAGTTAGCGCCCAGCAGCATCTACACTTGGGAGGACCTCTCCCGAGTGTTTGTCACGACCTTTGAAGGAACATGCAAGCGACCGGCAGGCCTCACAGAATTGCGGTCTTGCGTGCAGAAACCGAGTGAAACTCTGAGGGATTACATCCAGAGGTGGATCACTTTGTGTCACATAGTTGAGAATGTACCAGATCACCAAGCAGTTTGTGCCTTTAAAGAAGGCGTCAAGAACAGAGAGCTGAATCTAAAGTTCGGTCGGACCGGAGAAATGTCTCTGAATCGGATGATGGAAATTGCCACCAAATACGCTAATGGTGAAGATGAGGATCGACTCCGGAGTGGCAAGCAGAAAGCAGTCGCCCAGGAAACCGGAGGCAATTCCAGTCGGAAACAGAAGCGGAAGGCCGAGCCAGCCGCTCCTGGGGAGGCCCTGGCCGTAACCCAGGGAAAATTCAAGGGAAAACCAAAGGGGCCCTGGAACCCCAAGAAAGTTAAAGATCAAGATAGAAATGATGTTTTGGATCTGCCGTGTCACATTCACACCAAGAAAGATGAGGAGGGTAAACTCATTTACCCAAAGCATACCACTCGACAGTGTCGGCTCCTGATCCAGCAGTTTCAGGGCAAATAGTCCAAAGACATGGAAAAAGAGTTGGACAAAGTTGAGGACAAGGAAGATAGTGACGATGGATACCCCCAAGTCAATTCCACCTTGATGATTTTTGCTGATGTTGAAAGCAAAAGTCGACTGAAAGCCATTAACCGTGAGGTAAACATGGTTGCCCCGGCAACACCCAGTTACATGAAGTGTCTCAGACTGCCATCACATTCGACCAGTCCGATCACCCCACGCACATTGCCACCCCTGGGAGGCAAGCTTTGGTGGTCGACCCAGTTGTCGAAGGCACTCGACTGACCAAAGTCCTGATGGATGGTGGCAGCGGCCTGAACATTCTGTATGCAGAGACGTTGAAAGGGATGGGCATTCTGATGTCCAGGCTCAGCACCAGTAACATGAGCTTCCATGGATTTATTCCCGGGAAGAAAGCCGAGTCACTCGGCCAGATTGCTCTCGATGTGGTTTTCGGTGATTCAAAGAATTACCGCAAGGAAAAGTTGACATTCGAGGTTGTGGACTTCCAAAGTGCTTATCATGCTATTCTGGGCAGACCAGCTTATGCACGCTTCATGGCTCGACCGTGCTACG
This sequence comes from Aegilops umbellulata, assembly GCA_032464435.1. Taxonomy (NCBI): domain Eukaryota; kingdom Viridiplantae; phylum Streptophyta; class Magnoliopsida; order Poales; family Poaceae; genus Aegilops; species Aegilops umbellulata. The sequence goes on along the minus strand of CP136054.1, from coordinate 361,659,960 downwards.
TGTATCTCAAATTGAAGATGCCTGGCCCTAAAGGTGTGATTACTGTTACGGGCAACCGGAAGAAAGCAGAAGAGTGTTTTCAGAAGGGTTTAAAGATTGCTGACGCCCAGATGGCAGTGGTCGAGTTGCAGGAGTACCAGAAGACTGCGGATCCGAGTGAATTGCTACGAGCTAAGAAGCCTGCTTCAGAGTCGGCATTTCAGTCGTCCGGCGAGACGAAGCCAGTTCACATTCACCCGTCTGATCCCAGTGCAGCTCCGACTCACATCTCAACGACGCTCGACTCCAAATAGGAAGAAGTGCTCATCCAGTTCCTCCGTGAGAACTGGGACATCATCGCATGGAAGCCTTCTGACATGCCTGGAGTTCCCAGGGGACTGGCTGAGCACCGTCTGCGAGTCGACCCGAAATTTAAGCATGTGAAAGAACATCTTCGACGGTCCGCCGTCCAGAAGAGGAAAGCCATTGGCGAGGAGGTGGCTCGGCTACTAGCTGCAGAGTTCATCAGAGAGATTTACCACTCCGAGTGGCTCGCCAATGTTGTCATGGTCCCCAAGAAGGACAAGTCACTTCGTATGTGCATTGACTTCAAGCATATCAATCGGGCCTGCCCGAAAGATCATTTCCCTCTCCCCCGCATCGACCAGATAGTCAACTCGACCGCGGGGTGTGAGCGTTTGTCTTTTCTAGACGCCTACTCAGGGTACCATCAGATCCGTCTGTATGGACCCGACGAGATCAAAACAACTTTCATCACTCCATTCGGATGCTTCTGCTATGTCACCACGCCCTTCGGCCTCAAGAATAATGGAGCCACGTTCATGAGGATGATTCAGAAGTGTTTACTCACTCAGATCAGTCGGAACGTGGAAGCATACATGGATGATATTGTGGTCAAGTCACAGAAAGGTTCCGACCTACTGACTGACCTTGCCGAAACCTTTGCCAACCTCAGGAGGTATGATATCAAGCTCAATCCATCAAAGTGCACATTTGGAGTCCCAGGTGGAAAGTTACTCGGTTTTCTCGTTTCCGAACGGGGAATCGACGCCAATCCCGAAAAAGTTGGCACCATACTCCGGATGAAGTGTCCCGTGCGTGTGCACGATGTCCAGAAGCTTACAGGTTGCTTGGCCGCTCTAAGTCGATTCATTTCCCGTCTCGATTAAAAGGTGTTGCCTCTTTACCGACTGATGAAGAAGTCTGACAAGTTCGAGTGGACTCCAGAAGCTGATGCAGCGTTTGCAGACCTCAAAGCTCTGCTAGCCACCCAGTCGGTGCTTGCTGCCCCAATCAGTAAAGAGCCTCTGCTGCTTTACATTGCAGCCACGAGACAAGTTGTCAGTACAGTACTTACGGTCGAGCGGGAAGAAGAAGGAAAGACCTTCAGAGTTCAACGCCCAGTATATTATGTGTCTGAAGTTTTGACCCCTTCAAAGCAAAGATATCCTCATTATCAGAAGCTTGTGTATGGGATTTACATGACCACGAAGAAGGTTGCACACTACTTCTCTGATCATTCCATTACAGTCGTCAGCGACGCTCCACTGTCGTAGATTTTGCACAACAGAGATGCAACTGGTCGAGTGGCGAAGTGGGCGATTGAACTCCTTCCCTTAGATATCAAGTTTGAAGCAAAGAAGGCTATCAAGTCCCAAGCAATTGCTGATTTCGTCGCCGAGTGGATTGAACAGCAACTTCCGACTCAAGTTCACTCGGAGCACTGGACCATGTTCTTCGATGGATCTAAGATGCTGAATGGTTCCGGTGCCGGGGTAGTACTGGTCTCCCCCCGAGGAGATAAGCTCAGCTACATTCTCCAGATTCACTTCGATTCCTCCAACAATGAAGCAGAATATGAAGCACTTTTGTATGGGTTGCGCATGGCCATTTCACTCGGCGTCCGTCGCCTCATGGTCTATGGCGACTCAGATTTGGTGGTTAATCAGGTGATGAAGGAGTGGGACGTCAGAAGCCCAGCCATGACTGGTTATTGCAATGCTGTAAGAAAGTTGGAAAAGAAGTTCGAGGGGTTAGAGGTTCATCACATCCCCCGACTAAAAAATCAAGTAGCTGATGATTTGGCAAAGATAGGCTCCAAGAGAGAAGCCATTCCCAGCAATGTGTTTTTGGAGCACATCCACTCGCCATCAGTCCAGGAGGATCCTTTTACAGAGGAACCCCCGCAGCCGAAAAGCGCCACAGATCCGACTGAAGTCGAAATTCCTGTTGTGGTCGACCTAATGATGGAAGTCTTGGCAATCACTCCTGACTGGACAGTACCGTACATTGAGTATATCTTGAGGAAAGAACTCCCAGAAGACGAGGAAGAGGCTCGACAGATCGTCCGTCGATCCAAAGCCTTCACAGTCATAAAGGGACAGTTGTACAGAGAAAGCGCGACTAGAATCGGTCAGAAGTGTATAACGCCAGAAGAAGGTCAGATAATCCTTGATGATATCCACTCGGGGACCTGTGGTCACCATGCGTCCTCTCAGACCATTGTGGCCAAAGCATACCGAGCGGGATTTTACTGGCCCAGAGCAAATGAAATGGCAAAAGAGATAGTTGACAAGTGTGAAGGCTGCCAGTTCTACTCCAACATGTCGCACAAGCCAGCATCAGCCCTGAAGACCATTCCACTCGTCTGGCCCTTCGCTGTTTGGGGATTGGACGTGGTTGGACCACTGAGAACAGGCAGGAGCGGATTCACACATGTGCTTGTAGCAGTCGACAAGTTTACCAAATGGATTGAAGCTAAGCCTATCAAGAATCTGGATGCTAGCACTGCTATCAGTTTCATCAGGGAGCTAACATTCAGATATGGAGTCCCACATAGCATCATCACGGACAATGGGTCAAACTTCGATTCAGACAGGTTCAGATCATTTTGCGCCTCTCAAGGCACACGAGTCGACTACGCGTCGGTCGCACATCCCCAGTCGAATGGGCAAGCTGAAAGGGCAAATGGTCTGATTCTCAAAGGACTAAAGCCTCGACTAATGCGTGATCTCAAGCACGCAGCAGGTGCTTGGGTCGACGAGCTTCCGTCAGTTCTGTGGGGATTGAGGACCACCCCGAACCGGTCGACTAGAAGAACTCCGTTCTTTTTGGTTTACGGAGCCGAAGCAGTCCTGCCGAGTGATCTACTTCACAATGCACCCCGAGTCGAGCTTTATACCGAGGATGAAGAAGAGCAAGCCCGGCAGGACGCAGTCGACCTCCTAGAGGAGGAGAGAGAAATGGCTATGATCAGATCGACCATCTATCAGCAAGACTTACGTCGATTCCATGCCAGAAACGTGAAGAGTCGAGCCTTCCAAGAAGGAGATTTGGTCCTCCGAGTGGATCAACAAAAACCATACAAACTTGCTCCTACTTGGGAAGGTCCCTTCATCGTCACCAGAGTCCTCCACAACGGAGCATATCACCTCTACAATGTTGATCGCCGGATCAACGAGCCTCGAGCTTGGCATGCGGAACTACTCCGCCCATTTTACACTTGAGTTCTCACTCGGATGAGATGTAATAAGAAAAAGTTCTGTAGTTTATTTTTATCAAAGACAAGAGTGTCCTAGTTCTCCCTGTAATTGCTGTCACTTTTGTTTGTGTACAAAATCCCCCAGTGGGTGGCTTAGCTGCGAATCCATTTCGCCTAAGTTTGCAAAAAAATCCTACCGAGTGGTGAGCCAGACTCCCACTCGGGGGCTTAGCTGCAGCCCTGTGCTTGCCTAAGTGTATAAAAATCCTACCGAGTGGTGAGCCAGACTCCCACTCGGGGGCTTAGCTGCAGCCCAGTGCTTGCCTAAGTATTTGAAAATCCTACCGAGTGGCGAGCCAGACTCCCACTCGGGGGCTTAGCTGCAGTCCAAGTACTCGCCTAAGTGTTTGAAAATCCTACCGAGTGTAGAGCAAACCTCTCACTCGGGGGCTTAGCTGCAGCCCAGTGCTCGCCTAAGTGTATAAAAATCCTACCGAGTGTAGAGCAAACCTCTCACTCGGGGGCTTAGCTGCAGCCCAGTGCTCGCCTAAGTGTATGAAATCCTACCTAGTGGAGAGCAAACCTCCCACTCGGAGGCTTAGCTGCAGCCCAGTGCTCGCCTAAGTGTATAAAAATCCTACCGAGTGGAGAGCAAATCTCCCACTCGGAGGCTTAGCTGCAGCCCAGTGCTCGCCTAAGTGTATAAAAATTCTACCGAGTGTAGAGCAAACCTCTCACTCGGGGGCTTAGCTGCAGCCCAGTGCTCGCCTAAGTGTATAAAAATCCTACCGAGTGGTGAGCCAGACTCCCACTCGGGGGCTTAGCTGCAGCCCAGTGCTTACCTAAGTGTTTGAAAATCCTACCGAGTGGAGAGCAAACCTCCCACTCGGGGGCTTAGCTGCAGCCCAAGTACTCGCCTAAGTGATTGAAAATCCTACCGAGTGGTGAGCCAGACTCCCACTCGGGGGCTTAGCTACAGCCCAGTGCTCGTCTAAGTGTATAAAAATCCTACCGAGTGGAGAGCAAACCTCCCACTCGGAGGCTTAGCTGCAGCCCAATGCTCGCCTAAGTGTATAAAAATCCTACCGAGTGGAGAGCAAACCTCCCACTCGGGGGCTTAGCTGCAGCCCAGTGCTCGCCTAAGTACGGAACACGTCCCAATCCACAAGGACGGCAAGATGCGAATCGATTGTTACCTTGTCCTTCGGTGCTGCACCACAAATACGAAGTTATTTCGAGTGAAGATCAAGTTCCACTCGACAGATAATTCACGAAGATATTCAACGACAAATCAAGTTCGGATAAGACCCAAAGGTCCCAGACCTCAGATCAAAGTACTCGAGCCCTCGGCTCGACAGAGTTTAATGGTTACAGAATCCACTCGGCATTCCGAGGCAAATTTAAAGGGAAGCGTTAAAGTTTTTCATTCCTCAGGCGGAGGGCTGGAAGGGGTGACGAACTCGTCCAAATCAATCCCGTCGGCGATACGGGTGGCAGCAGCAATGAAAGTCTCCATGAAGTCTTGAAAGCTGAGCTTCCTGGTATTGGCAACCTGAATGGCAGCCAACTTCTCCTCTCGCACCTCCTTGTAGTGGACGTGAACCAGAGACAGGGCAACATCAGCACCACACCTTGCAGAGGACTTCTTCCATTCCGTCACTCGACCAGGGACGTCATTCAGTCGAGTCATCAGGAACTCGAGATCATTCGAAAGCGTCGCCCTGGGCCAGAGAGACGTGTCGATCCGCGACACTGCAACCTTCAGCCGAGCCAGATAATCAATCACGCTGGTAACGCGGGACTCCAGGCGGAGCACGTTCATAGCAGCCTCGTCCTTCACGATTGAATTTGGAGGGTCCAAGCTTGGCTCCAGTCGACTGGTCTCCTCTTCAAAGTTCTGGCAGAATTCTACAAATAACAATTGAAGTATAAGGCAGCGGCTCTACATGAGTTTGGTTACTGCAAGCCAGTCGGGTGAAAATTGTTACCTTCAAGCATGATGAACAACTTCTTGGCGAGTCCCCCGAGATAAACCTCAAGATCGTTCTTCTTCGCCGCCAGTTCACCTGCCTTGTCATTCAGAGCAATGTTGTCGTTCTTCAGTCGGCTGACCTCCTTATTAGCTGCGTCGAGAGCAGCTTTCAGTCTGGAGTTCTCCTGTTCAAGAGTAGAGACTGAAGCCAGCTTTTCTTCAGCAAGATTTGTTTTGTTCAAGGCCTCCTTCTGCGCTTCGGCAAGATCTTGATCCTTCTTCTTCAGAGCTTCCTCCAGTTGATCTGCGGCACGTCGAGTGCGATCAACATCAAGGATTGACAAAAAGAAAAAAGTCACTCGTCAAGAATGGAAGACCTCACCAGCCATACCTTTTGCCTCTTCTCGAGCCTTCTGCAAGTTCTCTTGAGCAAGCTTTAAGTCAAGGTTGAGCTGGATCTGTTGGTCCTTCAACTCAGTGAAGCGAGCCGCAAGTTCACAGGATTTCTGCGAAAAACCAGTCGACAAACGTCAAGGATAGGTTGCTTCCGAGTAACCAAGAGACAATGGTAGCGTTTCTAAGACTACAGCTGAATCAAAACATTCGACAGCAGTCTCGGGGACTACACCCAGTGGGTGCACTCAGCGTGCCCCCACTGGTTCGACCAAAAAAAACAAAAGAAATTCGATTGTCCATAGTCGACCGGATACAATTCCATTCGACATGGCCCGACCAGACCGAGTGAAGAAGTACAACTACGACAACGCAATATAAAGACTACAGTCGACTGCCAGCAGTCCACCGTAGTCTCGGGGACTACACCCAGTGGGTGCACTTAGAGTGCCCCCACTCGTCCAAAAGTTGGCAGACACACCCAGCGGGTGTACAGACATAAAGATCTTCGGAAAAGAGATTCTTCAAACAGCATATCATAACAGACCAAGTGTTGAGTCGACTGACCTGGACGTTGCTCTGAAGAGCTGAACTCGCGTCATATGCCGCTTGACTGGCGTCCCGAACCACCTTCACCTGCTCCATCATGATGCCCGCCTGGCGTATAGCCTCTTTCGCGGCACCCACTTGATCCTCTGGGACAGGGTATGTAGCAAAAAGTGAAGGCAGATTTGTAGTCGACGTCGAAGGCGGCACGCTCGTCAAAGGTTGAGCGAAAGTCACGGAAGTTCGAGTGGCATCTCCACCATCCCGAGCCACAACCTCAGGCACCGGAGCAGATTGGGAGGTCTTGCCAGCCGGCGCCCTCCTGTTCCTCCTCACTCTCAGCGGCACCTCGTCTTCGTCATCCGGTAGGTTGATCACGTGAGGAGGAACTGCGAGAAAAGTCAATCGACCAGAGTTACAAGAAATATCCAGTTGACTCAAGGCAGAACATCAGTGATCGTACCAGGGTTGGAAGTAACAACGTCCTCCATCTCTTGATCATCCTCCTTGGCGGAGATCTCAGAAGTAGCAGCGCTGCAAATTTTGAAAGTCAGTCAGTTGGCTCAATGAATCGACCAAAGATCTGTTCACAGTCGACAAAGGAAAACAAGTCTTAGTATTACCCAGAAATGGTGGGGACAGTCATCTTCATCCTGGGCAGGGCCTTAGGCGGCTTGGACGGCATCGCGCGTGGGTGCTTGGGAGCCTTTTCAGTCGGTGAAGGAGAAGAGGTCCGAGGGTGTTTCGACGACTGCCCAACAGGAGCAGTCGCCTTACCACGTTCCCGCGCAGGGTCGTGCGTAAGCTTGGACCGCCTCTCCGAGCGGGGGGGTTCAACTTCCTCCTCCTCCTCTTCGCTGGAGTCGACGTCGTCATCTCCCTCTCCTTCACCGTCAGACTCCCACTCGCCGTGTTCGTCTCCACTTTCGCCTCCGCTCGCCTCCCCTTCCTCAACCTGCTCCTGTGCTCCGTTGGGTGTTGAATACATCTCAGTAGTTTCCTGGAGAACAACAGACAAGACAAAAGTCAATCGACCGACTCAAAAGAAGACCAATAAAGAAAACAAGATTTCAGTCAGGAACATAAGGTTAGACCTGATCCACTTCGTACGAGCTGTCGAGTGGAGGAACCCTCCTGCCTCCTCGGGGGTTATCTTTGTTCCCTGTGATGCTGGACAGCCACTCTTCCAACATCTCATCTGTGACCTCCTCTGGGTGAATCCGAGTGGTGTCCTCAAGACCCGAGTACAACCACATCGGGTGGTCACGAGCCTGAAGCGGTTGGACGCGCCTCCGAAGGAAGACTTCCAGCAAGTCCATGCCAGTCACACCCTCGCGGACAAGCTGAACTACTCGACTCACCAGCACTTTGACATGCGCCTTTTCTTCCGGCGCCACTTTCAGAGAAGCAGGTTTTTGAGCTCGGTCAAGAGAGAAAGGGGGAAGCCCAGTCGACTGCCCTGTAGTCGCCTGGTCTTCACAGTAAAACCAGGTCGACTGCCACCCACGGACCGACTCAGGGAGAGTGATAGATGGAAAGGAACACTTTCCCCTCATCTGGATCGCCAGGCCCCCGCACAGCTGGAACACCTGCGTCCTTTCGTCACTCGACTTGGCCCTCTTGACCGACTGGGAGCGGCAAGTGAAGATGTGCTTAAAAAGCCCCCAATGGGGACGACAACCCAGGAAACCCTCACACAAGGCAACGAAAGCAGCAAGATAAACAATGGAGTTGGGAGTGAAATGATGGAGCTGCGCTCCAAAGAAGTTCAGAAAGCTCCGGAAAAAAGGATGAGGAGGCAGAGAAAACCCACGGTCGATATGGGTGGCGAGGAGGACGCACTCACCATCAAGGGGTTGAGGTTCGACTTCTCCCCCCGGGAGACGCACAACTTCATGAAGAATGACTCCTCCCTTGACCATGTCGTCAAGATCTTTCTGCCGAATCACAGACGACATCCAGTCGCCCTGGATCCAGCCCTTGGGCAGAGCAGTCCTTGAGGATGATCCGCCCCGAGCGGACTTCTTCCCTTTCCCCTGCACCGCCGCCTTCTTCGCGTGCTCCAGAGCGGACGTCTTGTCCTTCACCATCGTCGCCGGCGGAGCTCGAACGGACCTGCGGCGCTAGGGTGAGAGCGGAGGTGGTGGAGGACCTTGCGAAGGGGGAAAGAAAAGAGGGAGCACACTGTTTGGAAACCTCGAGCCGGCGGCTTATAATAGGCCACTTCCGAGTGGTTGACTGGTAGGCCCAGGCTATCCCGTCAAATCCTGCAGCAGACGCGCGTGCAGTACGTGGCGAAAAAGGTGGCACGGAAATCGAGGAGCTTCCGCCTTATCACATCCGATTACTACGGCTGCTCCCGTCCCGCGCGCTTCCCGAAATTCAAATCCCGCGAAATCCGCGGGTTGCAGAACAATTCGTCAGGCAGAAGATCCCTTTCACACCATCATTCGGAACGTCACAAGCAAGGAAATTCACTCGACGAAAGGCCTGGAATGGATCAAGGCGACTGGAAAAGGTCGATGATGTCATCCATGATGATTGATCCAAAACAAGGCACTCATATAGCACAAAGAACCAGTCGGAAAGATCTCCAACCCTTTCCCCACTCTAACCTCGATCCATTCGGGGGCTAATGATGAAGCTATGTACCTGGGGTAGGGGCATGGACCTGTCCTAAGAGCCCTACCCAAGGACATCCCTAGAAGAAGTCACCTTCCAATCGACCTGAAGGTACCCACTCGACGGGTTCAAGACACTCGACCAAGAAGCTATCACTCGACTGCCAAACCAACCACTCGACTGCCAGGAGATCTAAAGTCACTCCGCAGGCAAATGGTCGGTTATTAAGTAGCCTTTATGGTCATCATAGCACTTTATTAGGGGCGTTACCAGTAACGCCCAACCTTAATGTACCTTAAACCCTGCATTACTAAGGGCAGGAGAGGGCAGGCGAACTCTATATAAGCCACCCCTCCTCAGTATACAGGGTTTGCACCCCTGTCATTTTCACACATATAATCCAGTCGACCGCCTCCGGGCACCAAGACGTAGGGCTTTTACTTCCTCTGAGAAGGGCCTGAACTCGTACATCTTTGCGTGCTTACAGCTTCTACATAGGTAAGATCTAGCCTCTCCATACTTACCCCCCTACACTACTGTCAGACTTAGAACCACGATAGGCTGTGCTGCCGCGGAGGCCTCACCGCCCCCATACTACTCCCACCACTGGCCAGGCCATCCCTCCACTCCACTCACCCACATCCCCTGTTATTCTGCGGCGACGGCAGCGCAGCCGAACCAGTGAACCCTCGTACTCCTCTCCGCATGGACATCCACTGCCGCGTCTTCCCCGGCTCTGCGTCGTCCCCTTCCTAAGCCTCGCTGTCGTCCACCGCCGTGGTGCTGTCGGCGCGGCGTGGTCAATGTGGTCAACGACCAAATTCCATCGACAGCTGGGTCCACGGCAGCCACAAGGAAGTGCCTCCTTATTACGCGGAAAATAATTATTCCTCCACCTGACAGCAGGGACCCATTGGACGCCCACCAGTATATCGCAAAAAAAATGTTTGCCCCTGACTGCTGGGACCCACCCGACGGGCCATCGTATTTTGCAAAAAAACGTTCCCACTGCTGTCAGCTCGGACCCACCGGAAGTGCCTCCTTATTACGCACAAAAAATGAATACCCCCTGCTAGTTGGGACCCACCTTGGTGGGAGGCTGACTTGTGGGCCTACTAAGTTGACGGGGACGGAGGGCTTTGTCAACTTAGTCAATATGAACAATTCTAGCTCCAGTGACCGTACGATGTCCATCCAACAGCCGTAGTGCTTCTTCAACATCTGGTCTTTTTGCTCCAGCCGCCCAAAGTAGCGTCGGTCGTGCCGCATGCTCCTGCCTCTCGTGGCCGGTTGTGCTGTCGCGGAGGCCTCAGCGCGCCCTGCTATTCCCACCGCTGGCCAGGCCCTGGAGCGACGGCAGCCTCACACCGCAGCCGAACCAGTGAACCCTCGTACTTATCTCCGCGCGTGCTTCCACTGCCGCGTCTTCCACGGATCCGCGTCGACCCCTTCCTAGGCCTCGCCATCGTCCACCGCCGTGATGCTCTCCGTGCGGCGTGGTCAACGTGGTCAAGGAACTACTTCCATCGGAAGAGTACTATACGTGGAGAGGCTGACAGCTGGGTCCATGGCCACAGCCCAGTTTTTTTGTGATTTGCCAAGTAAGTCGCTTTGTCCGGCCTGTTGGGCGGCAAATCTTTCAAGACGAGGAGAGCTTTCATTCGGCTGGCCGAGAAAATGGCCCATCAGTAATGAGAAATGGGCTGTACATTTTTAAAACACATCAAACCGGCAATTAGTTTCAAATATCTTTTTTTATTTCAAGATTTTAAATTACATTATTTTTTATGCGTGGAAATTTGTTGGATTTTATATTGATATACATTTATTTTTAAAATCAGTTTGAATGTGAGTCGAAATTTCGGGATTAAAAACAGTTCGGACCGCACCGAAATATGCAAAATTTCGTACTATAATTTTTTAACCGTGGCCACAATATGGGCTGTAATGCTAACAAAAAGAATATGGGCTCCAAAAAAACCATAAGAATTAGCAAATGGGCTGTAAATTATTAGAAATAACGGCAGATGGGTTGTATGCTATTTTCCAGAGATTTGAGGCTTTCCTAAATAAAAGGTTGACGCACAAGCAGTGACTGTTGGATGTCCATCGAACGGCCGTTGGGCTTCTTCATTGTCTACTCTTCCTGCTCCAGCCGCTCAAACAAGCGCCGGCGGGACTGCCTGCTCCCTCCTTCCTGCGGCCGGTTGTGCTGCCGCGCAGGCCTCACCTCCCCACCGTACTCCCATCGTTGGCCTACCCATCCCTCTACTCACCCACACCTGTTGTTATTCTCCGGCGACGGCAGACGAACCAGTAAACCCTCGTACAGTCGTACTCCCCTCCGCGTGGGAAACAACTGATGAGTCTTCCCTGCCTCCGTGTCGTTCCCTTCCTAGGCCTCGCCGTCGTCCACCGCCCTGGTGCTCTCGGCGCGGCCTGGTCAATGTGGTCAACGACCGACATGCATCTGAAGTGGACTGTACGTGGAGAGGCCGACAGCTGGGTCCACGGCCGCACGCAAGGAAATGCTTCCTTATTACACGCAAAATAACGATTCCTACACATGACATCAGGGACCCACCAAAAGGGCCTCTGTATTTTGCGAAAAAAACGTTACTGCCGCTGACAGCTCGGACCTACCAGCTATATCTTCGCATGCAAGGAAGTGCCTCCTTATTACGCACAAAAAAATGAATACTCCCCCTGTTAGCTGGGACCTAGTATAGTGGCAGGCTGACTTGTGGGCCTACTAAGTTGACGGGGACGAAGGGCTTTGTCAACTTAGTCAATATGCACGATTCTAGATCCAGTGATCGTACGATGTCCATCCAACGGCCGTAGTGCTTCTTCAACCTCTGGTCTTCTTGCTCCAGCCGCCGAAACCAGCGTCGGTCGTGCCTCGTGCGCCTGCCTCCCGTGGCCGGCTGCGATGCGGCGGAGGCCTCACCGCCCCCTACTACTCCCACCGCTGGCCAGGCCATCCCTCTACTCACCACCCCCCTGTTATTCTGGGGCGACGGTAACCTCACACCGCAGCGAACCAGTGAACCCTCGTACTCCTCTACGCGTGGGCATCCACTGCCGCGTCTTCCCCGGCTCCGCGTCGTCCCCTTCCTAGGCCTCGTTGTCGTCCACCGCCCTGGTGCTCTCGGCGCGGCGTGGTCAACGTGGTCAAGGAACAGATTCCATCGGACGTGGACTGTACGTGGAGAGGCTGACAGCTGGGTCCACGGCCGCAGCAAGGAAGTGCCTCCTTATTACCTGCAAAATAATTATTCTTCCACCTGACAGCGGGGACCTACCGGACAGGCCACCGTATTTTTCGAAAGAAACGTTTGCCCCTGACTGCTGGGACCCACCAGCTACATCTTTGCATGCAAGGAAGTGCCTGATAGTCGGGACCCACCTGGTCGGAGCATACGTAGCATTGTCATTCTGGTCGCGAACGTGTACGTACATACTGGTCGATGTAGAGGCGCGCACGTGTCGTAGTAGAGGCGCGCACGTGTTGTAGTAGAGGCGCGCACGTAGCATGTGCACGTACGTACAACGGCCAGGGTGCAAGAAAGAAAATACGGCCCCGTATGTGTACATACGGGTGGGGTCTCGAACGCCTACTCGCGCATACGTATGGCGAGGGCTCGTGTACATGGCTGGGTTGGAACGGAGAAACAGCGTCGTTGTCGTGTTCATGGGGAGGCAACAGATGCGTTGTGTTCATGGGGAGGCAACGGAATGCGTCGTGTTCATCGGAAGTGCTTGGATGGAACATGCGATGGAAACGAGGCCTGGCATAGCGCAGAACAGAGGAAACGGCCTTGTGTTCAACCGGCCACGTTCGAAACGGGATCCTGTTCATCGGGAGGGGTCTGGCGTACCGCAAAATGAAGGAAACGGACCTCCTACGGTCGAAATGGGGTCCTGTTGATCGGGAGGGGTGTGGCGTACCGCAAAATGGAGGAAACGGACTTGTGTTGGAGCGCTACGGCCGAAACGGGGGTCCTGTTCATCGGGAGGGGTGTGGCGTACCGCAAAATTGGACTCCACGGGATACTGTTCATCTCCACCGTCGACCTCCTCCAACCTCCACGGGCTCCTATTCATCCAGTGTAGCGACCCGATCCGAATGGATCAAATCTCTGTGCTTAAGTGTCATCCCTGCATCGGTATGCTGACACACACAGTACTCGAAGGATTTATAAAAGAGGTAAATCACATGTATAAAGTAACGTAAATACTATTACCTCAATCCAATATAGCGGAAGCAACAAGGTTGTGGATTCCCATCAACACCAACGGCAAAGTTGAGTGTAGAAATCGTAACCCTAACATATCACTTACTCGTCGTAAGAAACCTGCAACATGAGACATTGCAGCCCGAAACGGGTCAGTACATTGAATGTACTGGCAAATTCACACCATAGAGAAGATGATGAACAATGGCTATCACTACATGCATATATGGCTGGTGGAAAAGCTCTATGGTTATAATGTTTTTGCTAAAAGCCAATTTTTTCCTACTGCAAAGGAATAAATTTTATTTAACTATCATGGTGGTTGTTAAACATTGAGAATGGTTGACAGCATTCTCAATCCCAATTAAGTATCATCAGTAAAACCCAACAAAATTAATTAAAGTAACATGATGAGATCAACAGGATAATCCAAGAACTAGATACTCAAGATGTCCATAACCAGGGACACGGCTAATCATGATTACTTTGTACACTCTGCAGAGGTTTGCGCACTTTTCCCCACAAGACTCGGTCGCCTCCGTTGGATTTCTCGCACTACATGGTGTTTGAGAAACAGATAACCTAGACATAGTCTTTCAGAAGCGCTAGCACCTTACGTTGGATAGACTGGTACACCTACTTTCCCCTACATCTGCTAGTCTACCCTGTAAGAGTTCGCACGACTTAATCAACTATGCCAGAGCCCATAATGGCTTGTGGCTGCACACGGAAGTTTCTAGTATGAATAATCTCATGATCCCTTTGAGCCTGGGTGGCAGTCCAAAAGAAAAACAGGCAAGTCCTGGAATACCCACGTGGCTCAATCCACCCAGATGTGTGTTTAAGTTGCCACCTTAAGTAAACCATTAATTAACAATCTCACATCTGTCATGAAATACTCTCAAAACCCAATCCACGTCTATGAGCGTAGCATGGCAATATAAGCATAACGTAATAGTAACTCCCAAGGGTTTGATAATAAACAGGTAATAGGTACTACCTCAACTACTTCCCAATACCCACATGTTATCAATCCTACTCATGCAATGTTTGAGGGTGAAACTAATGCATAAAAACTGGGTAGGAAAAGGGATATGATCAAAGTGTGAACTTGCCTGCAAGTTGATGAAGATGATTCGCACTCAAAACTCTTGATAGCTCTACTCGTCACACTCCGGTCAATCTATCGTAAGCAGGCAATAGTAACCACACATAAGCAATCATTCAAAAGATCGAAGAATGATTCGGAAAACAGCAAAACCAAGAAAATAGCTCTTGCAACATAAACAATTTCTAACAGTACCAAAATTATGTGAATTTGGCCTTATCAGAAAGTTTAAGTCAAGAGCTTTAATCTGCAAAAAGAATCAACTAAAACGGGGTTATAAAACTCAATTTATGATCAAAAGAAGTTCAAATACAAATCTGTTTGAATTCAAATTTTAAAACTTTCAAAAACATGTTTGAGTTGGATTACTGGATAGAGGAGATCATAACGAAGAAGTGGGCGTTGGTTTTGTTGAATTTGGATAAACGAGTAAAAAGTTATAGTCGTTTGAAAACCAGGGGCTGATCTATAAAAGAAACTGCTACAGATAGGTCCCTGGACAGAAAATTAAAAGAAAAAGAAAAATCTAAATAGCGAACGTTCGTTACAGAATGCTAACGAATGAGATCGTTCGCTAGATCTACCTAAACAGAAAACGTTCTCTGCATAACTAAACAAAAAAAACGAAACCGGTTTTATAAAACAAAAACAGGGAACCGGGGCAACGTCTAAGGCGAGGAAGACGTCCGCGGCAGCGGTGTCGACGGCTGCGGCGATGGCAGCAGCGAGGCGGGGCGATGCGGCGAGGCTCCGGCGGCAGCGCTTGGGGCAGCGGCGGTGGAAACGGTGCAGGGCGGCGAGGGGCGAGGCGGAGTGCGATGACAGCAGCGGTGATGCTCCGGCGGCGGCGAGATGCTGCGCGAGGGCGGCGGCGAGATGCGGTGATGGCGGCGTGGAGCGAGTAGAGAGAGGGGTCCGGGGCAGATTTATAGGAGGGGAGGCGCAAGGCGTGGGGAAAGGGGCAAGGCGGCGGGGTGGCCGGGTCGGTCACGGCGGCGTGGCGGCGTGCGGGCGGCGGACTCCCGCTGGAGCTCGGGGACGGGGCGACGCGGGCTGGGCCGCGGGCTGGGCCGCGGCCTGTTGGGCCGGCCCAGTGGGCGAAGAGGGTTTTTTTAAATAAACATTTTTTTCCAAAGAACTAAAATAATAAAAACAAAATCACTAAAAATATTATATAGGCATATAATATATCAAAATTTTCAGAAAAAGATTTCCTACAAGGTGAACATTATTCTAGCTCCAAATAAAATACACAAAAATTCAAATGAAGCAAAGAGTGCTACTGCCCTACTAAAATCCAATAAAAATCATTTTAAAAATACCAAAATTAATTCAAATTTATTTCTCTCCAATTTTCTAATGTAGGGAATCATGTTACCCTATTTTCCATATATTTTATTTTTGGAGAAAAATTATTTGAATAAAACCCAAATAACTCCAAATTGAAAAATAATTTCAAAGGGACTTTAAAATTTGTTTCTTTGAAACTCCCAACTCATATTTCACATAATTTGAAGAAGTCATTTTATCTTCTCTCGTGAAAATCATTGAGTTGCATAAAGTTTCAGAATTGGAAGTATCTTCAAATGAAATTCAAATAATTTCAACACCCCTTTTCATTTAAATAAATGGAAGAAGTCATGCCATCTTCTCTCCAGGGTTTTGTGATGAAAAGAATTTGAATTCACGGAAGTCAGAAAGCAAAGATGAAAGTTTGGGAAAGTCCTTTTATTCCCTCTCATTTAACTTTCAAAAAGTTTCGAATTCACTCACTCACAATCAATCAATCAAACAATCAATTCAATCTATCTGTTTATTATAACATTCCAAAATTTAGAATTTTGGGATGTTACAAACCTGCCACCCTTAAAATGAATCTCGTCCTCGAGATTCGGAGAGGCTAGAAAGAAATAGGTTAGGTTTGGGGGTCTTCTCAAATCCATCGATCGTCTCCGGAGGTCTGGGGTGCTACCACCCTTAGAATCATGGTTAAATCCATCAAAACTCCTATACTCCATCCTTATTCTTGACGAGGCTGGCCTTCTCAAATTCTCGGGAAAATTCCTTCTTTGAGCTCTTCCGGTAGTGGCATAACCTTTACCGCAAGCCTTCTGTCATTTTATCTTGGTAAGGTTATTCCAAGACTGGGTCTTCTTAGCTGACGGGTCTGGCGCCAATGCTAAACAACTATCGATATCTCATGGTGGTCAACCATTTATGGTTTCTCCTGCAGGAAAGGGGTTTGGTTGATCCTCACCGTATAACCTACGGTTGGCAAAAAATGCCTTGTACAAGGGAGAAAATTGCTATACCATTCTAAGGTTTAAACAAGGTTTTGATCGTCGTCTCTCTACTATAGGTAAGTCACTCAGATTTACCATCCCGTATACCAAGGAGAATAATAAGAGTAAGTCGGTATGGTGATCAATCCATCCCGCACCCAAATCATTACCTTGTATATGGTTTAGCGAATCTCACATTCTAACACTCGGTCATCCTCACAAGCATTGCAGAATTTCTCTTGTCAACGAACCAGGTTCGGATAAATCCATTGATTCTGCAAGCCAAACAAACATCTATCGTTCCTTCCCAACCCTCAGGTTTTGCATTACTCCTATAAGATCGTCTATCGATAAAATCGTAACTTCTACCAGGGTTTTTCCTTTATCAAGAATGTGTTGTCTTCTTGGCAGGTTCTGGGGCCTGTGGATTATGGCTCATCTCATCACTTGTAAACCTTGAACTCATCCTCGGGGCAGCTGATCGTTATTCCAACATCCAACTTCCAGCTTCCAAGCATACTTAAATCCATCCAATTGTACCGTCTTCCTTCCATCTATTGGCACCAAACTAGGACATGATTATTCAGACTCATCATGGAATTTCCATTGATCCATATTTCCAACATCATACCTCCTTTATATCCAATAGTAATTCATCTCTTCATCCTTGTGGGATATCCCACATAACAAGATAATACTTATATTTATGAAGTCCATACTCCATTTCGTGGAACATCATTATCCTTTCCAGGGTCAAGCGTCCTTACAAGGGAATATTGGCCATCTCTGCATGGTACTTCTTCAACTGGGAAATGTGAAACACATCATGAACTCCTGACAGTCCTTCGGGTGACTCCAACTTTTTGGCCACTTCTCCCATACGCTCCAAAACTCAGTATGGTCTTACAAATCTCGGGGCTAACTTTATTTAATTCCAAATTGTTTAACTCCTCGCAGAGGGAACACATGAAGACATGCTGTGTCTCCAATTTCATAGACTACCTCCTTGCATTTTTGAGTCTGCATAACTCTTCTGCCTGGACTGAGCTACCTCCAGTCTATCTCGAATCAACTTAACATTCTCTTTGGACTCCTTGATCACCTTTGGTCCAAACAACTGACGGTCTCCAACTTCGTCCCACACACTCTTGGGGTATCAAACATATCGAGACTAAACTCGTATTCATTTTGTCCGAAATCCACTCAGTTGGGTATCCTTATCTTTTCCAGGGGTCAATGGTTCTTACAGGGTACTACCGCCCTTAAAATGTTCCAATATTCCATAGACCATATTTCTCATATTCCTCGAAAATGGTCAACATCTTTCCTCATAGAGTAACTCATACAATCCAAATCAGTACCAACACTGCTAACTTTATTGATTCTCAAATTATTACAATCTCATGTTTTTCCATTACATGACTCAACTCAACACCTCAATATAAAGGAAAATGTTCTCAGTACTACTATATTTCTTCTGTTACAAACTCAACTATTTATCACAAGTCTCCTTCTCCTTCGGACAATCTCTGGCAAAGTGCCCTGCTTCATTACAACGGAAACATATTACTTCTGACAAATCTCAAGGTTTCCTTGTGATTATATAGCCTCCTGGGGTCCTCGTCTTCCCTTTTGGGCAATCATTGAAGTAGTGTCCTGAATTTTTGCACCTGAAACATGTGATATGACTCAGGTCTTTCTCTGTAGAAATTGGGTTGTCCCTGGGATCCAATCTACTTCTCTTCTTGGACTTTTCCGTTCCAATCAGGGCTTCTATTTCCTGTGGGTCATACTCTACTTCCTCTGTCGGGAATTCTACTAAATCCCCATTCAAACAATTCTGGGAGATGTGTCCTTCTTCTCCACATGAATAGCAAGACTTGGTGTAGGGTTTAATTGGTTCCTCTTTGGGTGTGTCCTCCACCTCTTCCTTCATCGCAGGTTCTTTTAAAATTCCCATTAGGTCTCCTTTCATTGCTTCTTTTTTCTGCTGGATGGTTCTTTGTACCATGGGGTAAATGTGACACTGTGCAGGGTAGTGGGTAGTCCCTTGACACAAGAAACAAGTGATCTGCCTAGTTGGGCATTCTTCTGCTGGGTGACTTCCTTCACAATTAGGGCATTCCTCCTTGTGTTCTTTATGGTTGTGTCCTATTTCTCCACAAAGCTTGCATGCACAGGGTTTCTTCATATCCTTCCCAGAAGGCTTCAATTTCTGGGACACAAACTGAGACTTTAGCAAAGTTAACTTAAATTCTTTCCAAGTGGTTACTCCTTGCCATCCATTGATGGTTTGGTACATCCTCCACCAAGTAGCAGCACCTCTTTCAAAGCACTGAATAGCATGTTGGGCCATATCCTTTCCGACAATAGGGTTGTTCTCCATTTGATCCTCCATGTTCTGAATCCATCGGTCTGTCTCCAATTGACTTATTGGTCCAGAAAATACAAGCTCATCTCCATTCATCCTCTATTGGGTACATGGGTTTTGGGGTGAGATAAGAGAGATCAAGAGAGGTGCACACAATACAACCAAAGGTTTTGAAAAGGCAGATTTTATTGTGGTTGTCGGAAAAACAACAAACAAATGACAGCTCATAATCATCGCATCTAACGTAGGTATATAATAGGGGTTTGGGATTCTAATGGTCAATAAATCTTCAAAGTCATCAAACTCTTCCAGTTTTGTTCATGCCTCCAATGGCTTCTTATGATCATGTTTGTCTTTCTCCAGTTCTTTTGCCAAATCAACTCTATTAACGTGAAGTCTCTCTTGACGTCCTTTAATATTTTGGAGTTGCATTCCAAACTTCTGGGTTTCAACATCCTTGGTATGAACCATGTACTTCTGTCCTTCAGTCTCTGACAAATCTCCTATATCTCGAGGTTTTGCCCCTCCAGCTTGGCTACTCTCATCTTCAGGGTCCTGAGTTCCTCATGAAATACTTCCTTGTAAAAAAATACTGCTTCTTGTAGCTCCATCTTAACTTCTTGATGTAATACTCCAGATCCTGGTGGTACACCAGCTAAGGTTAAGACTTCATCTTGCTGATAGGTGCTCCATTACCCTTCTACCATCCAATCATTCCATGCATCTGCATGCTTAACTCGGCACGGTGACAATAGCATAAGTGGGCGTTAAAATCATGGATAGCCGTGTTTCTGCTCTTGTCATTTCCATGAGCTATCTCTCCATAGTTGATATCTCCTGCCTAAGGGTTTTCCTTGACAGAACTTTGAGTTTTTAACTCTCCATGCTTTGGTCTTTCTCCTATACACCTTGATCTCGGGTATTGACAGCTTTGATAGTCCGACAAATTTCATAAGGATAGCCTTCCTAGGGTATACAAATCTGGAAATTCTTCAGAGTCTCCAATTCTCGTAGTCTTCAGAGTCTTCAACCGTTGTAGTTTCCATTATTCAGATGCACGGTAAAATCTCCTTCATTCCATAGTGGTCGTGGTTGTCCTGATATCTTGTACAACTTGGAGTGGTCTCACCAGTCGAATCTTCGAGTGGTTAAAAGGGGAAAGGGGTATAGTCTCACTAAAAGGGAATATTTGAATAAGCTGAGAAGAGAAGAGAGGTAAAAGATCTTTTGAAAATGAAGTTGTAGAGAAAATCTTTCCTATGGGCTTGCCATTTTCTATGGTCACGTCCTACAGTCAACATGTGCTCTGATACCATCTTGTAGCGACCCGATCCAAATGGATCAAGTCTCTGTGCTTAAGTGTCATCCTTGGATCGGTATGCTGACACACATAGTACTTGAAGGATTTATAACAGAGGTAAATCACATGTATAGAGTAACGTAAATACTATTACCTCAATCCAATATAGCGGAAGCAACATGGTTGTGGATTCCCATCAACACCAACGGCAAAGTTGAGTGTAGAAATCGTAACCCTAACATATCACTTACTCGTCATAAGAAACCTGCAACATGAGACGTTGCAGCCTGAAACGGGTCAGTACATTGAATGTACTGGCAAATTCACACCATAGAGAAAATGATGAACAATGGCTATCACTACATGCATATATGGCTGGTGGAAAAGCTCTATGGTTATAATGTTTTTGCTAAAAGCCAATTTTTTCCTACTGCAAAGGAATAAATTTTATTTAACTATCATGGTGGTTGTTAAACATTGAGAATGGTTGACAGCATTCTCAATCCCAATTAAGTATCATCAGTAAAACCCAACAAAATTAATTAAAGTAACGTGATGAGATCAACAGGATAATCCAAGAACTAGATACTCAAGATGTCCATAACCGGGGACACGGCTAATCATGATTAGTTTGTACACTCTGCAGAGGTTTGCGCACTTTTCCCCACAAGACTCGATCGCCTCCGTTGGATTTCTCGCACTACATGGAGTTTGAGAAACGGATGACCGAGACATAGTCTTTCAGAAGCGCTAGCACCTTACGTTGGATAGACCGGTACACCTACTTTCCCCTACATCTGCTAGTCTACCCTGTAAGAGTTCGCACGATTTAGTCAACTATGCCAGAGCCCATAATGGCTTGTGGCTGCACACGCAAGTTTCTAGTATGAATAATCTCATGATCCCGTTGAGCCTGGGTGGCGGTCCAAAAGAAAAACAGGCAAGTCCTGGAATACCCAGGTGCCTAGACAGGCAAGTCCTGGAATACCCAGGTGCCTCAATCCACCCAGATGTGTGTTTAAGTTGCCACCTTAAGTAAACCATTAATTAATAATCTCACATGTGTCATGAAATACTCTCAAAACCCAATCCACGTCTATGAGCGTAGCATGGCAATATAAGCATAACATAATAGTAACTCCCAAGGGTTTGATAATAAACAGGTAATAGGTACTACCTCAACTACTTCCCAATACCCAGATGTTATCAATCCTACTCATGCAATGTTTGAGGGTGAAACTAATGCATAAAAACTGGGTATGAAAAGGGATATGATCAACGTGTGAACTTGCCTGCAAGTTGATGAAGATGATTCACACTCAAAACTCTTAATAGCTCTACTCGTCACACTCCGGTCAATCTATCGTAAGCAGGCAATAGTAACCACACATAAGCAATCATTCAAAAGATCGAAGAACGATTCAGAAAACAGCAAAACCAAGAAAATAGATCTTGCAACATAAACAATTTCTAACAGTACCAAAATTATGTGAATTTGACCTTATCAGAAAGTTTAGGTCAAGAGCTTTAATTTGCAAAAAAAATCAACTAAATCGGGGTTATAAAACTCAAGTTATGATCAAACAAAGTTCAAATACAAATCTGTTTGAATTCAAATGTTAAAACTTTCAAAAACATGTTTGAGTTGGATTACTGGATAGAGGAGATCATAACGAAGAAGTGGCGTTGGTTTCGTTGAATTTGGATAAACGAGTAAAAAGTTATAGTCGTTTGAAAACCAGGGGCTGATCTGTAAAAGAAACTACTATAGATAGGTCCCTGGACAGAAAATTAAAAGAAAAAGAAAAATCTAAATAGCGAATGTTCGTTACAGAATGCTAACGAACGAAATCGTTCGCTAGATCTACCTAAACAGAAAACGTTCTCTGTATAACTAAACAAAAAAACGAAACCGGTTTTATAAAACAAAAACAGGGAACCGGGACGGTTTTATACCGTAGGCGGTTTTCATCAAACAAACCGGGGCAGCATCTACGGCGAGGAAGACGTCCGCAGCGGCGGTGTCGACGGCTGTGGTGATGGCGGCAGCGAGGCAGGGCGATGCGGCGAGGCTCCGGCGGCGGCGCTCGGGGCAGCGGCGAGGGGCGAGGCGGAGTGCGACGGCAGCAGCGGTGATGCTCCGGCGGCGGCGAGATGCGGCGCAAGGGCGGTGGCGAGATGCTGTGATGGCGTCGTGGAGCGAGGAGAGAGAGGGGTCCGGGGCAGATTTATAGGAGGGAAGGCGCAAGGCGTGGGGAAAGGGGCAAGGCGGCGGGGTGGCCGGGTCGGTCACGGCGGCGTGGCGGCGTGCGGGCGGCGGACTCCCGCTGGTGCTCGGGGACGGGGCGACGCGGGCTGGGCCGCGGCCTGTTGGGCCGACCCAGTGGCCGAAGAGGTTTCTTTTTAAAAAAATAAACATTTTTTCCAGAGAACTAAAATAATAAAAATAAAATCACTAAAAATATTATATAGGCATATAATATATCAAAATTTTCAGAAAAAGATTTCCTACAAGGTGAACATTATTCTAGCTCCAAATAAAATACACAAAAATTCAAATAAAGCAAAGAGTGCTACTGCCCTACTAAAATCCAATAAAAATCATTTTAAAAATACCAAAATTAATTCAAATTTATTTCTCTCCAATTTTCTAATGTAGGGAATCATGTTACCCTATTTTCCATATATTTTATTTTTGGAGAACAATAATTTGAATAAAATCCAAATAACTCCAAATTGAAAAATAATTTCAAAGGGACTTTAAAATTTGTTTCTTTGAAACTCCCAACTCATATTTCATATAATTTGAAGAAGTCATTTTATCTTCTCTCGTGAAAATCATTGAGTTGCATAAAGTTTCAGAATTGGAAGTATCTTCAAATGAAATTCAAATAATTTCAACACCCCTTTTCATTTAAATAGATGGAAGAAGTCATGTCATCTTCTCTCCAGGGTTTTGTGATGAAAAGAATTTGAATTCACGGAAGTCAGAAAGCAAAGATGAAAGTTTGGGAAAGTCCTTTTATTCCCTCTCATTTAACTTTCAAAAAGTTTCGAATTCACTCACTCACAATAAATCAATCAAACAATCAATTCAATCTATCTGTTTATTATAACATTCCAAAATTTAGAATTTAGGGATGTTACATCCAGCCTCCACGGGCTGCTGTTCATCCAGCCTCCACCGCGCGCTACTCCACCGGCTACTGTTCAACCACCCCTCCACCGTCTACTCTTCATCCAGCCCTCCACACCACGGGGTCCTGTTCAACCACCCCTCCATGGGCACCCCTCCATCATCCACTGTTCATCCAGCCCTCCACACCACGGGGTCCTGTTCAACCACCCCTCCACGGGCACCCCTCCACCGTCTACTGTTCATCCAGCCCTCCACACCACGGGGTCCTGTTCATCCACCCCTCCACGGGCACCCCTCCATCGTCTACTGTTCATCCAGCCCTCCACCACACCACGGGGTCCTGTTTATCCAGAGGCAACGCCACGCTCACTGTTCATCCAACCCCCCCCCCCTGCAATGCTCACTGTTCACCCCATCGATCGGCTTCAGTTAGCAGCAGTAGCGAAGGAATCGCTCGATCGGGTTCAGTTAATAGCCATCGATCGATCGCTCGGGTTCAGTAACGCGTAGCGCGCAGTACAATCGCTCAGGTTCAGTTAGAGCCCAACGCCTCGCTCAGGTTCAGTTAGAGCCAACGCCTCACACACACGCGCGTACGTGTACGAGAGAAACGCGCATCGCTTGGCCCGACCTCCCACCGTAACCTGGAACTCCCCGAAATTTTCCTTCCCCTTGCTTCTACCACGGTTTTTTCCGTCATGGACGGCCCAAAGAATGTCATGCAGCTGCGTCTCCGGCCCGCCCAGGATGAAAGGCCCATTTTCTGTCATGATTTTTTGTCATAGAAGTAGGAGCCCACCACATCTATGATGATACCGGGTTTTGTCACAATTATCGTCATAGAAGTGTCATATGTATGACAGATTTTTTTTCGTTCGGCCCAAAATATCATGGATGTGTCTTTTTTTGTAGTGTTATGATGTGGCAACCCCGGAGTGACAATAGCTGGGACCACTCCCGGTGATGACCGTAGTTTGAGGAGTTCATGTATTCACCGTGTGTTAATGCTTTGTTCCGGTTCTCTATTAAAAGGAGGCCTTAATATCCCTTAGTTTCCAATTGGACCCCGCTGCCACGGGAGAGTGGGACAAAATATGTCATGCAAGTCCTTTCCATAAGCATGTATGACTACTTACAGAATACATGCCTACATTATATTTATGAACTAGTGCTAGTGCCGTATCTCCCTAGTTTATGACTGTCACATGATGAATATCATCCAACAAATTACCGATCCAATGCCTACGAATTTATTTTATATTGTTCTTGCTAAGTTACTACTGCTATCGTTACTGTTGCACTTGTTACAAAACTACTGCTACCACTGTTATCGTTACTATTGCTATTGCCACTATTACCAAAATTATCATGCTACTTTGCTACTAATCACTGTGCTGTAGATAATTAATCTCCAGGTGTGGTTGAATTGACAACTCAGCTGCTAATACTTACATATATTCTTTGGCTCCCCTTGTGTCGAATCTGTAAATTTGGGTTGAATACTCTACCCTCGAAAACTGTTGTGATTCCCTATACTTGTTATTGATGATGTCGCAAGTTATTGATGATGCTACTTCTGCTATGAATGACACTTATGATGATGCTAGTACCTTGCTTGATGATAATTTGCCACTAGGTGAATTTCTTGATGAACAAATTGCTAGAGTAAGACAACATGATATTGTTGAATCTGATGATGGGCTTGAAACTGAAAATCGTGAAACACCTGCTTGAACTAGCCTTCCTAGATATGAATTGCCTAAGGTACCAGAAGGTTATGTTATGAATGAGGAGACAACTAGAGACATTCTTGCTTGTAAGGATAGAGATGATCTAGAGAAATTATTTTGCAAGTATAAAGAAAAATCTCTGAATGCTAGAATGTAATATGATCCTAAGTTTGCTACTTCACCTATCTTTATTGACGATAAGGATTATGAATTCCCTCTCAACCCAGAGTTAATTACTTTGGTTGAATTAGATCCTTTCCATAGTTATGAAACTGAAACTGTTGTGGCACATCTTACTAACTTGAATGACATAGCCACCTTTTTACTCATGATGAGAAAACTCGCTATTACTATATTCTCAAATTATTTCCGTTCTCATTAAATGGTGATGCTAAAGCTTGGTACAATACTCTTGCTCCTGGTTGTGTGCGTAGTCCCCAGGATATGATTTATTACTTCTCTGAAAAATATTTCCCTGCTCATAAGAAACAAGCTGCTTTACAGGAAATATATAACTTTGTGCAAATTAAAGAAGAGAGTCTCCCACAAGCTTGGGGGAGGCTTTGCCAATTGCTTAATGCTTTGCCTGATCATCCTCTTAAGAAAAATGAAATACTTGATATCTTCTATAATGGACTAACCGATGCTTCTAGGGATTTCCTAAATAGTTGTGTTAGTTGTGTTTTCAGGGAACGAACTGTTGCGCAAGCTGAAGAATTACTGAATAACATATTGAAATATTATGATGATTGGACTCTTCATGAACCACCGCCTAAACCCACTCCGAAGAAGAGGGGTATATTATATCTCAGTCCTGAAGATATGCAAGAGGCAAAGAAATCTATGAAGAAAAAAGGTATTAAAGCTGAGGATGTCAAAAATTTACCTCCTATTGAAGAAATACATGGGACTAATACACCACCACTGCCTAAGGTGGTAGAGGTAAATTATTTAATGAAATTCAATGATAATGATAATCCTCACAATACGCACCCTAGCCAATGCCTTTACGAGTTTGAAAACTACATTTGAAAACAAGATCACTTCAATGCAAATATTATGAAACAATTGAAATACAATTCTGATATGATTGCTCACTTGATTGACTTGTTATTTAGAATCTCAAATGATGTTAGAGGTGTGGGAAAGCATGCTTCTATGGTTCAAACTCAGTTAGAACAAGTTGCTAAATCTCAAAGAGAGCTGCTAGATGAAATGAATAATAATAGCAATGATCATGTTGTTAGAGTAATAACTAGAGGAGGTAGAATGACTCAGGAACCACTTTATCCCGAGGGACACCCAAAAAGAATTGAACAAGACTCTCAAATAGTTAACACTAATGCATGTAGTCCTTCTAAAAAGAAAAAGAAAAAGAAGAAGAAAAATGATAGGACTCTACATGCCTCTAGTGAACCTGAAGTAGAGAAACCTCCTGATAATGATAATTATGTTTCTATCTCTGATGCTAAAACTCAATCTGGTAATGAACATTCATCTTCTGATAATGCAAACAATAATGGTGATGTTCGTGAAAATACTCAAACAAATAATAAAGAAAAGACAATGATTTTGAGATAGAACCTGTAATTGATCTTGATAACCCACAACCCAAGAATACATGATATGATAAAAGAGACATTATTGCTAGGAAACACGGCCGTGGGTTCAAAAACCTATGCCCTTTCCACATAAGTCAACTAAAAAGAAATATGATGATGAATTTGAACACTTTGCTGAAATGCTGACGCCAGTCTTTTTGCGTACTCGCTTGACTGATATCTTGAAAGTACCTCCTTATGCAAAGTACATGAAAGACATCGTCACCAATAAGAGAAAAATACCGAAAGCTAAAATCTCCACCATGCTTGCTAATTCTAATTTTAAAGATGGAGTACCTAAAAAACTTGGAGATTCGGGAATACCAACTATACCTTGCTCCATCAAAATAAATTATGTGAAAACTGCTTTATGTGATTTAGGAGCCGGTGTTAGTGTTATGCCTTTCTCTTTATATAAAAGACTTGATTTGAATAAACTCACACCTACTGAAATATCTTTGCAAATGGCTAACAAATCAACTGCCATACCTATCGGTATTTGTGAGGATGTGCCCGTTGTTGTTGCTAATGTAACTATTTTGACTGACTTTGTTATACTTGAGATTCCTGAGGACAACAACATGTCTATTATCCTTGGTAGACCCTTCTTGAATACTGGAGGGGCTATTATTGATTGCAATAAAAGCAAGGTCACTTTTCATATCAATGGTAATGAGCATACGGTGCACTTTCCGAAGAAACAATTCCAAGTGAATGTTATTAATGTTATTGAAAAATCTCTGACAATCAATATTGGAAGTTTCCAACTACCTCTACCTACTGGCAAAAAGAAAAATGAAATGCTTATTGTTGGGGACATTCATATCCCCGTTGAGGTAACTTAGTGATTTACGAAAGTTCTTCGGTTTCATGCTAATCGAAAGCGGTTGTTAATAATACTTGATCAACCTTATTAATGGATCATTTTTAGAGGTATGAAGTTGATGAATTTAGTAAGCACTACCTTCTGTCCCTACTTTTGGTTTTCTATTTTTATTAGTTAAATAAAATAAAATGCCATGTTTTGTCTGTTTTCTGAATTTGCCGTGCAATAAAAAATGACCCAGGAATAAAAGTTCTCAAAATGCTCTGAAAATTTAATATGATTTTTTATGAATATTTAAGAATTTTTGGTGCAAATAATATCAGAGGGAGGTGCACCAGGTGGGCACAACCCACCTGGGCGTGCCAGGACCCCCTGGCGCGCCCTAGTGGGTTGTGGTCCCCATGTGGGCCCCCTCACTTATCCCTTCACACCACATCATCACCTACCTCCAGAAAAAAATTCACCATTGCTCTCTCTCTCTCTCTCTCTCTTGTGTTCTTGCTCTCAAACCTGCGGATTTTGATCTCTTTGCTCGAAGCTCCGTTTCTGAAACTGTTTCGGGGATTGTTGCTTGGTATGTGACTCCTCCGTTTGTCCAATTAGTTTTCGCTTTAGTGGTTTATATTTTGAATAATTAGCTACTCTTGGTGTTGCTGTAGATGAGCTTGCATGTTGAATTCTTAGAGATCTAAGTAGTTTGAATGCTTGCTATGGCTTCTAGGAATCCCTATGAGTAGTAGCTAGAATTTTGTAAAGTTTTGTGAAGAAAATTTGTGGACTAAAAATTTCAGAATTTTTGTTCATAGGAAAAAGATGAATATCTTTAGGAAGTTTGCTTCCAAGAAGAACTCCAAGGGAGTTATTGGGGAGTCGTCCGACAGTGATCTCCATACTCGAAGATTGGCTGAAGTACGGCCGTGCGAATGGCCGCATACCCCGTTCATGGAAGGGGCTGGAATCTGTAACACCCCCGGTGTCATGCTACAATAATCCTCTGTGATTAAAGCTGATCATTTTGCTAAACAGATGCTTGATGACCTTCGATTCAAATATCGCTTGAAGTTTCCACTTTGAAATGAAATTCAATTTGCAAGTGAGATATGGAGTTGCACCAAAGTTGCTGCAAAATAGTTCATCATTTAGCAGAAATTCCATAACATTTAATTGTTAAGGAAAACAACATCACCTAAGCGCTAATATGGACTGTAGCAATTATTACAATGCAATTTCAGCATTTTAAAGTGTTATCTTATTTGTGAAAAATGAAAATGGATTCCTCTAGCCTCCAAACTATTTGTGGCACTGCCTAAAAATGCAAAGTATTTAATAGGCTAAGCCCCACATTTTTCTCAGCTCTTTTGATTACCCTAAATAGTCAATTTCTATCTCTGTTTTAATTAAAAGAGGAAACAAAAAAAGAGAAAGGGCCACCCCCCCCCCCCCACTGCGCCAACCGACCAAGCTGGCCACTAGGCCACCAGGCCGGCCCGCACCGTCGCCCAGCCGGCCCATCCCGCTCCCACCTCTCCCCACATAACCCCCCACCACCCGCAAACCCTAGGCCCGATCCCCACTCTCTCCACTTCCCGATCCACGTCTTCTCCTTCCCCACCCGATCTGGATCAGGGGAGCAACCCCGGTCGATCCCCTCCTTCCTTCTCCTCGCCCGACCTGACCTGGGCGCTGCGTCTCCCCCATCGCCCGACGTAGCCACCACGCGGAGCCCCCTCGCCGGATGCACCGCCTTTCTCCAAGGAGCCTCACCTCGCTGGACGCCCCCGCCGCCTTGACGCGCCGGACCCCATCGCCGGACCTCCCCATCCTCTCCCTCGCCGGACTACTCCAAGCCTCAACGCCCTCTTCCCGACAACGTGGGTGAGGACATCGTCCTCCTCCCCTGTCCCGTCCTCTTAGCCATAGAGCGCCGCCGCTCACCGCGCCGAGACCGACCTGCCCCCCTGTCACGCCCTCGATGCGGCTATATCTCCCACATGTCGAGGCACGACTTAGAGGCATAACCGCATTGAAAGCAATGTCGCAATTGAGGTAATCTTCACACAATCCATGTAATAAATAAAGGGGAAAGATACATAGTTGGCTTACAATCGCCACTTCACACAAGTACATAAATAACATCCATCAAACAGATTACACTCAAGGTCCGACTATGGTACCAAAATGAAAGAAGACTACCCCAAAAGCTAACAGATCCCCGGATCACCCAACTGGGCTCCACTACTGATCATCTGGAAAAGAAACATAATAACGGCCACGTTCCTCATCGAACTCCCAAGTGAGCTCGGTTGCGTCATCAGCACTGACATCGTTGGTACCTGCAACTGAGGTGATAATATCTGTGAGTCACGGGGACTCAGCAATCTCACACCCGCGAGATCAAGACTATTTAAGCTTAAAGGAGGGGAAGGGGTGTGTGAGGTGGAGCTGCAGCAAGCGACTAGCATATGATGGCTATAGCGCAAAAGAGAGCGAGAAGAGAAGGCAAAGCACGGTCGAGAAGCTAGAAATGATCAAGAAGTGATCCTGAAACAACCTACGTCAGACAAAACTCCAACAACCGTGTTCACTTCCCGGACCCCGCCGAGAAGAGACCATCACGGTTACACACGCGGTTGATGTGTTTTAGTTAAGGTCAACTTTGGGTTTTCTACAACCGGACATCAACAAATTCCCATCTGCCTCATAACCGCGGGCACGGCTTTCGAAAGATAATACCCTGCAGGGGTGTCCCAACTTAGCCCATGATAAGCTCTCACGGTCAACGAAGGATATTCCTTCTACCGGGAAGACCCGATCAATCTCGGAATCCCGGACTACAAGACATTTCAACAGCAATAAAACTAGTCCAGCAAAACCGCCCGATTGTGCCGACAAATCCTGATAGGAGCTGCACATATCTCGGTCTCAGGGCACATCCGGATAAGCTAAGCATACAGGAGCCAACATAACCCAAGTTGCCAAGGGACGGCCCTGCACGATGCTCTAGTTTGGACCAGCAATCGAAGGAGAACTGGCCCGGGGGTTTAAAATAAAGATGACCCTTGAGTCTGCAGAACCCAAGGGAAAAAGGCTAGGTGGCGAATGGTAAAACCAATGTTGGGCCTTGCTGGAAAAGTCTTATTCAAAGCGAACTGTCAAGGGGGTCCCATAAATCACCCAACCGTGTAAGGAACGCAAACTCCGGGAACATAACACCGGTATGACGGAAACTAGGGTGGCAAGAGTGGAACAAAACACCAGGCATAAGGCCGAGCCTTCCACCCTTTACCAAGTATATAGATGCATTAATTAAATAAGAGGTATTGTGATATCCCAACAAGTAAACATATTCCAACAGGGAACAACAAGTCCATGTTCCAATCAAGGAACAAACTTCATCTTCATCTGCAACTAACAACGCTATAAGAGGGGCTGAGCAAAGCAGTAACATAGCCAAACAACGGTTTGCTAGGACATGGATGGTTAGGGGCTGACATGGCAATATAGGAGGCATGATATAGCAAGTGGTAGGTATCGCAGCATAGGCATAGCAAAAGAGCGAGCAATCTAGCAAGCAAAGATAGAAGTGATTTCGAGGGTATGGTCATCTTGCCTGCAAGGTTCTCAGAGTTGTCGAAAGCTTGGTCCTCGTAAGCGTTCTCAACGGGTTCCTCGTTCACGTACTCGTCTCCCTGCTCTATCCAAGACAAGAGAACAAGCAAAGGAACCAATATCAACCACGATGCAATGCGCAATCAACATGATGCAAAACATGGCATGATATGCGAGAGGTGATATGCAATGCGTATGCATGCTCCGGAAGGACAAGGATGAACAGGGCATAATCTTGGCAAACCAAGCATGCCTCTGGATAGATGAGGTGATTTCGGTTGAAATCGATATAAAGATCACCGGATTCGGATGCACGGTTTGCAAATGGCAAGCAAAACAAGAATGACACGAATCTGCCATAAAACAGCATGATGCTACTTAGCAAGCAATAAATAATTAAGCTACTGCACCCAAACATGGCAACCAAGCATATGACAGTAATCTACTCAAGATGCACGACAAAAGATGAACACTGAGCTACGGCTCAATCCCATCATAACAGGTTCAAACAAGCATGGCAAAAGTACAACTAATAACAGATTCACAGACTTAGTGAAAAAACAGCAAGTCAGGAAAACAACATCAGGATGACAAGTTCAGAGCAACGAAACATGATGCTACAGATTCAGAACATAGCAAAGTAAGGCATGGCATGAATCTACTCATAGCACTTGACAAAAGTCTCTTACTGACCATAAGCCAAAAAGGATCAGAAAATATGATTACACCCATGTCAATTAAGCAAGTTTCGTTACAGGTTTCAGACTTAGCAGAAAACTGGACATGGCAGGAAACTGTTAACGACTAGGCATGTTCGAGAGCTCGATGCACTCTCTACAGAGCATTTCATGATTAACTAAGCATACATACATCAAGAAGACATGGCATAGTAACAATACATGGCGAGAATAACATCATATCATGCAAGTATCAACTACACCAAGCTTGGCAAAATCTAATAACATGTAAACAATCTGCCAGCAATATTTTGAAGCAAAAGTAGAGCTCGATTGACTCAAGCTATGGCACTCCATAATTGCAACCAAAGGCATGGATGGATTAAGCAAATACTCAAGTTCAAAACTCCCTTACTGACCATACTCAAATTATGCATGGATCTCTTGGAAACAACAAGAACACATGGCATGATAATAACAAAAGTCAGGGACTTAGTGAATTCACTAAGTCTCTGAAAACAGCAATATCATCATCCCTACTTTGCATGCAATTTCTAGCCACCTCAAGCATCACAAAAATACATAGCAAAAATCCCTGGAAAGTTAACATGGCATATTACAAAACACATATAGGACTCAACTACATAGGAGGTACACATCAATCATGGCAAAAATGACAAAAGTGCATGTTCAGATAAGATCCAGCAATAAACATCAACTAGCCCTCTTCTAACAGCATTTCAGGCATTGAGATGACCTCAAATGAAAATGATGCAATGGAACAAAATGATGTACTCTTCGAGGCGAACAAAACGACATATTATACGCGCGAAACGGAGCTGCGGATGCAAAGTTATGGCATGTCGAAGATGCGATGATAATCTGCAAACTTGGGGACTTGGAAATATTATGAGAGGGGGGAGAAGTCAACCACCGGTGCGGTTCCCGAGGTTCGCCGGCGCGGGGTGGCCGGAGACGAGGCGGCGATGGCGGGGGCGGCCGGATCCGGGGCCGGGGTGCCCGGATCTGGCGCTCCGGCGACGGCGGGGCTCCGGGGCGGCGCGGGGAGAGGCGGCGGAGGCCGGCACGGGCGCGGGATGGCCGGATCCGCGGTGGGGAACGGCGCCCGGGGCGGCGCGCGCCGGCGAAGGCGGCGGCGGCGGCGGGGAGCCGGGTCGGCGCGGGAGGCGGCGCTGGGCGGCGGGCGCGGGCGGCAGGCGGCGGAGCGAGGCGCGGGCTGCGGGGGCCGGGCGTGGGCTCGGCGGGCCGGCGGGCGTGGGCGGCGGCGGTGCCACGTGGCGAGGCCCGATTGGCCCGGGCGCGCCGGCGGCGGAACAGGTGGCGGCGGGGCACTGTTGGCGCGGATTTCGAGGCGACGGCTAGGGTTTCGGTGATACTCTCTCAGATTTGGAAGGGGAGGACGTTTTTATAGACAGAAGGAGCTAGGGAGCTCCAAATGGAGTGCGGTTTTCGCCCACGCGATCGTGATCGAACGGCGGAGAACATGGGAGTGACTTAGATGGGTTATTGGGCTGTTTTGAAGGGGTGTTGGACTGCAACACACACGAGGCCTTCACGGTTACCCGGTTAACCGTTGGAGTACCAAACGAACTCCGATTGACCCGAAACTTGACAGGCGATCTACCGGTGCTATACCAAGGCCACATGTCAAACCTCGGTCCATTCCGAGAATGTTTAATACCCGCTCACGAAGAAATGTAAAAGGGGACGCCGGGAGACATAGGAGCGCCGGATTGCAAAACGGACAACGGGAAAGATGCTCGGATTTATGAGACGAATGCGTATGCGAATGCGATGCACATGATGACATGATATGAAATGCATGACATGACCAAAATGCAAAACGGAGGGAACCCAGCCACGGAGGGAATAACATAGCACATAGCCGGAAATGGCAAGAGTTGGATTACAATTATGGCAAGTTACATCGGGGGCGTTACAACACACCACCACTACGAGAGGATCTCGTCCCGAGATCTAGGACTGAAACAACTCCGGGTACTCAGAACGTAGGTGGTCTTCACGCTCCCAGGTGGCCTCTCGGTCTGAATGATGTGACCATTTCACTTTGAGGAATTTGATTGACTTGTTGCGAGTCTTGCGCTCAGTTGTTTCAAGAATAGCAACTGGGTGCTCATGATAAGACAAATCTTCTTGACGATCAATCTCTTCGAAGTTGATGGTGCGCTCAGGCGTCTTGAAGCACTTGCGAAGCTGTGACACATGGAAGACATCGTGCACATTTGCAAAATTGGAGGGGAGCTCAAGTTGATATGCTAGATCGCCTCGTTTGCCGATGATCTTGAAGGGACCGACGTATCGCGGGGCAAGTTTCCCCTTGATACCGAAGCGACGAGTTCCTTTCATTGGCGAGACACGGAGGTAAACATGGTCTCCGATCTCGAATGCCACATCTCGGTGTTTGCTATCGTAATAGCTCTTCTGGCGCGACTGCGCTGCTTTGAGGTTCTCACGAATCACCTTGCACATGGCCTCAGCTTCTGAGATCAAATCATTGCCGAGCAATTGACGTTCACCGGTTTCAGACCAGTTGAGAGGAGTACGGCACTTTCTGCCATAGAGAATCTCGAATGGGGCTTTGCCCGAGCTGGCTTGAAAACTGTTGTTGTAAGAGAACTCAGCATAAGGAAGACAATCCTCCCACTTCATGCCGAAAGAGATAACACAGGCTCTGAGCATATCTTCAAGAATCTGATTGACACGCTCGACTTGTCCACTAGTCTGAGGGTGGAAAGCTGTGCTGAAGCGAATATTGGTGCCCATGGCCGACTGAAAAGAATCCCAAAATTTGGAGGTAAAGATGCTGCCACGGTCTGAAGAGATCAATTGTGGAATGCCATGCAAGGAGACAATTCTGGAGGTGTAGAGCTCTGCCAGCTGCGCTGCTGTGATAGACTCTTTGATAGGAAGAAAATGAGCCACTTTGGTGAGCTTGTCGATGACGACGAAGATAGCATCATTTCCACGCTTGGACTTAGGAAAACCAGTCACGAAGTCCATTTCGATATGATCAAACTTCCATTCAGGAATAGCAAGAGGTTGGAGAAGTCCAGCTGGTCGTTGGTGTTCTGCTTTCACCCTTCTGCAGACATCACACTCATTCACGAATTGAGCGATCTCACGCTTCATTCGAGTCCACCAATACGACTGCTTGAGGTCATGGTACATCTTTGAACTTCCAGGATGAATAGACAGGAGAGAGTTGTGCGCTTCGTTCATAATGACTTTACGAAGATCACCCTTTGGAACCACGATCCGGTCCTCGAAGAAAAGAGTATCTCTGTAATCAACTCGATAGCAATTGTATTTGGGGATGCTCTTTTCAATACCACGTTTCACCTTCTTCACCATGGTATCCAACAATTGTGCCTCACGAATCTGATCTTCCAAAGTAGGAGAGACAATTAGGTTGGCAAGAACACCTTGAGGAACAACTTGGAGATTCAACTTGCGAAAAGCCTCACAGAGATCCGGTTGAAAAGGCTTGAGGATTAAGCTGTTGCAGTAAGCCTTTCTGCTCAAAGCGTCTGCAACCACATTAGCCTTGCCTGGAGTATATTCAATACTCGGATTATACTCTTGAATCATTTCGACCCATCGAGTTTGCCTGAGGTTGAGATGAGGCTGAGTGAAGATATACTTGAGACTCTTGTGATCTGTGAAAATGTCCACTTTCCTTCCCAACAGGAGATGTCTCCATGTTATTAGTGCGTGGACAACTGCCGCCAACTCGAGATCGTGAGTGGGGTAGTTCCTTTCATTGGGCTTCAACTGGCGAGAGGTATAGGCAACAACCTTCTTCTCTTGCATTAACACAGCACCGAGGCCCTGGAGAGAAGCATCACAGAATACCTCATAAGGCTTGGATTCATCAGGAGGAGTCAAGACTGGAGCAGTGACAAGTTTCTCTTCGAGAGTGTTGAAAGCAACGTCACACTCAGGAGACCAGACATATTTCACATGCTTCTGGAGGAGGTTGGAAAGAGGCTTGGCAATCTTGGAGAAATTCTCAACGAATCTTCTGCAATAGCTTGCAAGTCCAAGAAAACTGCGAAGCTGCTTGACATTCTGAGGAGGATTCCAATTCAAAACTGCAGACACCCTCTCTGGATTAACAGCGATGCCCTTGGTGGAGATGATATGACCAAGATAAAGAACTTCATCAAGCCAAAATTCACATTTGGAGAACTTCGCATATAATTGATACTCTCTGAGCTTGTCGAGTACCAATCGCAAATGTTCGGCATGATCCTTCTTATTCTTGGAGAAGACCAAAATATCATCGAGATAGACCAAGACAAATTCGTTGATGTAGGGGTTGAAGATGAAATTCATCAATCGAGTGAAATACGGAGGAGCATTGACGAGGCCGAAAGACATGACAGTATATTCATAAGAACCAAAGCTTGTTCTGAATGCTGTCTTGGGAATATCTTCTTCACGAATGCGAATCTGATGATAACCCATACGAAGGTCAAGCTTGGAGAACACCTTAGCGCCTTTGAGTTGCTCAAATAGCTCATTGATGTTGGGAAGTGGGTACTTGTTCTTGATAGTCTTCTTGTTCAATGGACGGTAATCGACACAAAGTCGGTCCGTGCCATCCTTCTTCTTGACAAAAAGAACACCACAACCCCATGGAGAAGAACTTGGTCTGATCAGACCCAGACGCTCTTGTTTATCAAGTTGAATCTTTAATTCCTTGAGCTCATCTGGTCCAAGCTTGTAAGGACGCTTGCAAACGGGTTCCGTGCCAGGCTCAAGCTCAATAACGAATTCAACTGGCCTGCGGGGAGGCATACCCGGAAGCTCTTCTGGAAAAACATCTTGGTACTCACAAACGACTGGAATCTGAGAGATAGCCTCCATTTCACCCATCTCATTGAGAGAAAACAACCGAATGGTATCATCACGAGAAGCATAGATGATCACATCGTTCGAAGTGTGAGTCAATTTGATTTCCCTGGCAGCACACTCAAGCTGAGCCTTGTGTTTAGAAAGCCAGTCCATCCCGAGAATAAGATCAATATCGGAATCACCAAGCACCATTGGAGAAGATAGAAATTTATAATCGCCCATCTTGATAGAAACATTCGGAATCATTGTGGTGGCCCTCATAGGCTTGGCCGGAGAAACAACCCCCAAGGGTTTAGCCAATAATTCAGAAACGAAGTCATGCTTTGAAACAAATGATCTGGACATGAAACAATGCGATGCACCAGTATCAAATAAGACTTTGGCAGGAATATCATTAACAGGAAGATTACCCATGATCACTTCAGAAGAATCCTCTGCTTGAGCTGCATTCAACATATTCACCTTGGCATGCTTAGGATTATGCTTGACCACTGCATTGCTGGAAGCTTTCACAGGAGGAGGAGGCGGAAGACGCCTCTGGTTGAAGCACTTGTTCGCATAGTGACCCTTCTGCCGACATTTGTTACAAGTCACCTCTGAGAGCGGACGATGATAAGGAGCACTTGGCCTTGGAGCTTGATTCTGAGACTTGTTCTGATAACCAGGGTTGGGTGGGTGGGAAGATCCACGGCCACTTGAGTTCTTCTGTTGATAAGGCTGACGGAACGGAGGAGGAGGAGGCAACCAGAACTTCTGTTGCTTAGCTGCCACAAGTGAGGAAGAAGAAGACTGAACTGCGTCTCTGACTCTCTTCTTAGATGCCTCACACTTGAGCTGAGCAGCTTCTTGTTTCAGTGCCATGTTGTAGAATTCATCATACTTTAATGGCTCAAAAAGCACGAGAGCAAGCTGCAGATCTTCTCTGAGACCACGCCTGAACTGGTAGATCATACTCTTCTCATCAGGAATGTCTTGCCTTGCAAAACGAGAGAGCTTCTGGAACTGAGTGTTGTATTGATAGACAGTCATGTTGCCTTGCTTGAGATTGCGGAATTCCTCACGCTTAAGCTCAACAACACTTTCTGGAATGTGGTGCGCTTTGAAGTCACGGCGGAAATCATCCCAAGTGATCACACGACCTCCTCTGGAATCTTTGTATTGCTGGAACCACTCAGCAGCTTGATCTTTGAGTTGAAAAGAGGCAAACTTGACAAAGTCCTCAGGTCTCACATTGCTGCACTCGAAATGTTTGCTGATGTCCACGAGCCAATCATCAGCGTCAGTGGCCTCGACACAGTAGCTGAAGGTCTTTGGCTGATTAGCAAGGAACTGGTTCAGTGAAGCGAAATGCGGCTGATTGTTGCCTTGGCCTTGATTCTCTTGATTAGCTTGACCCTGGTTGCGATCTTGCAAGAGCTGAATCAGAATCTGAGCATTGGCATTTGTGGCAGTCATCAAGGCTTGCCAGGCTTCCGGAGGTGGAGGTGGTGGCGGAGGGTTAGGTTGATCTCCATCATTGCGTTCCGGATTCAGACGAGTTGGTGGAGCCATCCTGAAGAGGGTGACATCCATTAGCATCTTGACAGAGATATATTGAAGCTGAATCAAAGGAACGAAATTGCAACATATAGTCTTCACAATTAACATTCGAACGAGAATGAACGAATGAATTCCAATGAAAATCATCACACTTCCAAAGCTGAGAAGCCACTTAGAACATGGTAAGGAATAAAATCAACAAGGTACGGAAGTGAACAAATACTTGGTAATGATTACCCAATCACAAACCAAATATCTGCGGAAGAAAATACTAGAGCTACAAGAATTCCCACTTATAAACTCCCGAAACTTTCCGGTTATGCAATCAGGTGTTGGGGATACAGGGGAAGCATAATATCTCACCCAAACTAGCAAATCCTACAACCAGCTGTAACCATCCTTCAACACATAACCAAGAAACCTTCGGAAATCGTCTACCTCAACCTTCGAAAACACATCCGTTATACAAGTCATGGCAATACTCCTGCACTCGCCACAGTACTGGGCTATCAGGTTATCTCACCAACAACTGTACAAAAGAGATTTTCGATGTCGGTCGTACTAAACTCAGGTATTCCAAAACCGCAACGATAAGATTATGACGACAACACCTCGGAGCTCAACTCCCCGGGACACTGCCACAACCCCTAAATGTCAGGAGGCAACCAAGACAATGTTGTCATCATAAAACCATCAGAACGATTGTAATATACCCGCGTGATCCTAAAAAGTTTTTTAGTGAAATTTGAGAAGAGAAGAGTCAAAACTCTACGTCAGGATGCCTTACCAGAAGGTCGAAGGGACTGGGAAGTAAAAAGAATTCCTAAACTCTCCGATATATAATTCCTAAATGACTCAAAACATTTTTTTCTAGACACAACTCGGCCACTAAAGACGATCAGACAGTGGGGGCTCCTAAGGTCGGGAAAGGCTCTGATTACCAACTTGTCACGCCCTCGATGCGGCTATATCTCCCACATGTCGAGGCACGACTTAGAGGCATAACCGCATTGAAAGCAATGTCGCAAGTGAGGTAATCTTCACACAATCCATGTAATAAATAAAGGGGAAAGATACATAGTTGGCTTACAATCGCCACTTCACACAAGTACATAAATAACATCCATCAAACAGATTACACTCAAGGTCCGACTACGGTACCAAAATGAAAGAAGACTACCCCAAAAGCTAACAGATCCCCGGATCACCCAACTGGGCTCCACTACTGATCATCTGGAAAAGAAACATAATAACGGCCACGTTCCTCATCGAACTCCCAAGTGAGCTCGGTTGCGTCATCAGCACTGGCATCGTTGGTACCTGCAACTGAGGTGATAATATCTGTGAGTCACGGGGACTCAGCAATCTCACACCCGCGAGATCAAGACTATTTAAGCTTAAAGGAGGGGAAGGGGTGTGTGAGGTGGAGCTGCAGCAAGCGACTAGCATATGATGGCTATAGCGCAAAAGAGAGCGAGAAGAGAAGGCAAAGCACGGTCGAGAAGCTAGAAATGATCAAGAAGTGATCCTGAAACAACCTACGTCAGACAAAACTCCAACAACCGTGTTCACTTCCCGGACCCCGCCGAGAAGAGACCATCACGGTTACACACGCGGTTGATGTGTTTTAGTTAAGGTCAACTTCGGGTTTTCTACAACCGGACATCAACAAATTCCCATCTGCCTCATAACCGCGGGCACGGCTTTCGAAAGATAATACCCTGCAGGGGTGTCCCAACTTAGCCCATGATAAGCTCTCACGGTCAACGAAGGATATTCCTTCTACCGGGAAGACCCGATCAATCTCGGAATCCCGGACTACAAGACATTTCAACAGCAATAAAACAATTCCAGCAAAACCGCCCGATTGTGCCGACAAATCCTGATAGGAGCTGCACATATCTCGGTCTCAGGGCACATCCGGATAAGCTAAGCGTACAGGAGCCAACATAACCCAAGTTGCCAAGGGACGGCCCTGCACGGTGCTCTAGTTTGGACCAGCAATCGAAGGAGAACTGGCCCGGGGGTTTAAAATAAAGATGACCCTTGAGTCTGCAGAACCCAAGGGAAAAAGGCTAGGTGGCGAATGGTAAAACCAATGTTGGGCCTTGCTGGAAAAGTCTTATTCAAAGCGAACTATCAAGGGGGTCCCATAAATCACCCAACCGTGTAAGGAACGCAAACTCCGGGAACATAACACCGGTATGACGGAAACTAGGGTGGCAAGAGTGGAACAAAACACCAGGCATAAGGCCGAGCCTTCCACCCTTTACCAAGTATATAGATGCATTAATTAAATAAGAGGTATTGTGATATCCCAACAAGTAAACATATTCCAACAGGGAACAACAAGTCCATGTTCCAATCAAGGAACAAACTTCATCTTCATCTGCAACTAACAACGCTATAAGAGGGGCTGAGCAAAGCAGTAACATAGCCAAACAACGGTTTGCTAGGACATGGATGGTTAGGGGCTGACATGGCAATATAGGAGGAATGATATAGCAAGTGGTAGGTATCGCAGCATAGGCATAGCAAAAGAGCGAGCAATCTAGCAAGCAAAGATAGAAGTGATTTCGAGGGTATGGTCATCTTGCCTGCAAGGTTCTCAGAGTTGTCGAAAGCTTGGTCCTCGTAAGCGTTCTCAACGGGTTCCTCGTTCACGTACTCGTCTCCCGGCTCTATCCAAGACAAGAGAACAAGCAAAGGAACCAATATCAACCACGATGCAATGCGCAATCAACATGATGCAAAACATGGCATGATATGCGAGAGGTGATATGCAATGCGTATGCATGCTCCGGAAGGACAAGGATGAACAGGGCATAATCTTGGCAAACCAAGCATGCCGCTGGATAGATGAGGTGATTTCGGTTGAAATCGATATAAAGATCACCGGATTCGGATGCACGGTTTGCAAATGGCAAGCAAAACAAGAATGACACGAATCTGCCATAAAACAGCATGATGCTACTTAGCAAGCAATAAATAATTAAGCTACTGCACCCAAACATGGCAACCAAGCATATGACAGTAATCTACTCAAGATGCACGACAAAAGATGAACACTGAGCTACGGCTCAATCCCATCATAACAGGTTCAAACAAGCATGGCAAAAGTACAACTAGTAACAGATTCACAGACTTAGTGAAAAAACAGCAAGTCAGGAAAACAACATCAGGATGACAAGTTCAGAGCAACGAAACATGATGCTACAGATTCAAAACATAGCAAAGTAAGGCATGGCATGAATCTACTCATAGCACTTGACAAAAGTCTCTTACTGACCATAAGCCAAAAAGGATCAGAAAATATGATTACACCCATGTCAATTAAGCAAGTTTCGTTACAGGTTTCAGACTTAGCAGAAAACTGGACATGGCAGGAAACTGTTAACGACTAGGCATGTTCGAGAGCTCGATGCACTCACTACAGAGAATTTCATGATTAACTAAGCATACATACATCAAGAAGACATGGCATAGTAACAATACATGGCGAGAATAACATCATATCATGCAAGGATCAACTACACCAAGCTTGGCAAAATCGAATAACATGTAAACAATCTGCCAGCAATATTTTGAAGCAAAAGTAGAGCTCGATTGACTCAAGCTATGACACTCCATAATTGCAACCAAAGGCATGGATGGATTATGCAAATACTCAAGTTCAAAACTCCCTTACTGACCATACTCAAATTATGCATGGATCTCTTGGAAACAACAAGAACACATGGCATGATAATAACAAAAGTCAGGGACTTAGTGAATTCACTAAGTCTCTGAAAACAGCAATATCATCATCCCTACTTTGCATGCAATTTCTAGCCACCTCAAGCATCACAAAAATACATAGCAAAAATCCCTGGAAAGGTAACATGGCATATTACAAAACACATATAGGACTCAACTACATAGGAGGTACACATCAATCATGGAAAAAATGACAAAGTGCATGTTCAGATAAGATCCAGCAATAAACATCAACTAGCCCTCTTCTAACAGCATTTCGGGCATCGAGATGACCTCAAATGAAAATGATGCAATGGAACATAATGATGTACTCTTCGAGGCGAACAAAACGACATATTATACGCGCGAAACGGAGCTGTGGATGCAAAGTTATGGCATGTCGAAGATGCGATGATAATCTGCAAACTTGGGGACTTAGAAATATTATGAGAGGGGGGAGAAGTCAACCACCGGTGCGGTTCCCGAGGTTCGCCGGCGCGGGGTGGCCGGAGACGAGGCGGCGATGGCGGGGGCGGCCGGATCCGGGGCCGGGGTGCCCGGATCTGGCGCTCCGGCGACGGCGGGGCTCCGGGGCGGCGCGGGGAGAGGCGGCGGAGGCCGGCACGGGCGCGGGGTGGCCGGATCCGCGGCGGGGAACGGCGCCCGGGGCGGCGCGCGCCGGCGAAGGCGGCGGCGGCGGCGGGGAGCCGGGTCGGCGCGGGAGGCGGCGCCGGGCGGCGGGCGCGGGCGGCAGGCGGCGGAGCGAGGCGCGGGCTGCGGGGGCCGGGCGTGGGCTCGGCGGGCCGGCGGGCGTGGGCGGCGGCGGTGCCACGTGGCGAGGCCCGATTGGCCCGGGCGCGCCGGCGGCGGAACAGGTGGCGGCGGGGCACTGTTGGCGCGGATTTCGAGGCGACGGCTAGGGTTTCGGTGATACTCTCTCAGATTTGGAAGGGGAGGACGTTTTTATAGACAGAAGGAGCTAGGGAGCTCCAAATGGAGTGCGGTTTTCGCCCACGCGATCGTGATCGAACGGCGGAGAACATGGGAGTGACTTAGATGGGTTATTGGGCTGTTTTGAAGGGGTGTTGGACTGCAACACACACGAGGCCTTCACGGTTACCCGGTTAACCGTTGGAGTACCAAACGAACTCCGATTGACCCGAAACTTGACAGGCGGTCTACCGGTGCTATACCAAGGCCACATGTCAAACCTCGGTCCATTCCGAGAATGTTTAATACCCGCTCACGAAGAAATGTAAAAGGGGACGCCGGGAGACATAGGAGCGCCGGATTGCAAAACGGACAACGGGAAAGATGCTCGGATTTATGAGACGAATGCGTATGCGAATGCGATGCACATGATGACATGATATGAAATGCATGACATGACCAAAATGCAAAACGGAGGGAACCCAGCCACGGAGGGAATAACATAGCACATAGCCGGAAATGGCAAGAGTTGGATTACAATTATGGCAAGTTACATCGGGGGCGTTACACCCCCCCCCCCTCTCGCGCGTTGCCTCGCTGGCACTGCTGTTGCGACACCGCGCCCGGCGCCCGTGCTCGCGCCGCCCGCGTAGCCCTGCTGCACCGGCCGGTGCCTTCCCACGACCGCCCTTGTCCTCCTCCGCCCCCGCTCTTTTCCTCTCGCGGCCTCCTGCAACGGCTACCGCCGCCTCCCTACCCCAGCGCTCGCCTGGCCCCGCTGCTCGCCGCCTCGCCTTCGCTCCACCGGCCTCGCGACGCCCTCGCCCGCCGGCGACCAACCTCCTCGCGGCCGCTACCCCGGCTGGCCATACTCGGGTCCAACGCCCGGCGCCTGGCGCCCGCACCCCGGGGCTCTGCCCCGTTTCGCATGTTACCCTGTTTTGGCCTCTGTGCCTATGGCACGTGGGGCCCGTCCCTATAACAGTAAAGAAAAACAAGAATAAAAGGGTTATAATAATAATAATAATAATAATAAACTTAATTAATCATGTTAATTAACCTAATTAACTTATTAACTAATTAAACTGTTAATTACTGTTAGTCAATGACAACCGGGACCCACATGCTAGTTTGACTAGTCTAACAGACTGTTGAATGATGACATCATGATGATGTCATGCTGACACCGTAATGGCTTTTATCTATTTAAATAAATTCTGTTCCGAAAATGAATTAAAACTTTGGAAATTAATAGAAAATAATCCGTAACTCGGATGAAAATGTTTTCTACATGAAAGTTGCTCAAAACGACGAGACGAATCCGAACGCGCGGTCCGTTCGTCCGCCACACATCCCTAGAATAGCAAACATCGAACCTTTCTCCTCTGGTTCGTTTGTCCGAAAATGCCAAACTTCGGGAAAGCATTCCCGTATGTTATCCCCTTCGCCGGTAACATGTAGCACCGCGTTAGAACACGTCTAGCTCCGCCTATTGTCCTGTTATGCACTTGCTTGCTATGTATTTACTGTTTCTCCCCCTCTTCTCTTTGGTAGACCCCGTGACGGCTGCCGATGCCGCCGTGATCGACTACGTCACTGACGACCCTCCTCGTCTAAGCAACCAGGCAAGCCCCCCCTTTGATCATCCCGATATCGCCCATTCCATTCTCTCATGCTTGCATTAGATTTTGCTACTATTATTGTTTTCTCCTATTCTGCTGCATAGCCTGTTTATCATAACCTACTATTGTTACCTACTTGCTTATCCTAAAGTGCTTAGTATAGGTTGGTTAGAGACCCATCAGTGACCCCCCACTTGACCCGACTGCCCCGCTGGATTATTAGAAGACCCGATCAACGGGATCGAAGACC
Source organism: Aegilops umbellulata (assembly GCA_032464435.1). Classification (NCBI taxonomy): domain Eukaryota; kingdom Viridiplantae; phylum Streptophyta; class Magnoliopsida; order Poales; family Poaceae; genus Aegilops; species Aegilops umbellulata. The sequence continues at coordinate 361,615,090 of CP136054.1, read as the reverse complement.
AGGCCCTGACACCTCACGTCACATCACACCCCTTTGTTGCTCGACTCTGCAGAGTTACCATCGAGTGCCGAGGGTGGAACCTCATACATCACTCCTGATGAGATCTCTCTAGAGTAGCTATTCGGTCATGGTCATCGAGGGTGATTTCCTCCTTAACCACTTCCCATACAACTCTGTCGTGCAACCCCTCAAGTGTGAACCTCGAGAGTGGTTCCTCTTATGTTCACCTTGATGTTTACATCGAGTGGGAATCCGACAAGAGTGATTCCTCAGGTTTTCCCCTTGGTGTTAGACACACGGTTACTATGGTTACTATGACTTTGCACTGGACCCTGTTACTAAAGACGGGTTAGCCCTGAGGGGTACCCGCACGAGCTTAATTGCGAGTGATGTGGAGTCGGGCGGACCTGGAAGGTGCCCGCGAGATAATTATGAGGCGTGGCCGGGCATTCCTAGCCCTTGCCGCAAGTCCTCGTGACGGGGCAACGGGGTCACATCTTTCATGAGTCTCTGCTTGTTACCGCGCATTCCTAATCCACTATGATTTGGATATTTGATCCGAGGGGCCTCTGACCTGATAGCACTAACCATCACGTGGGCATAGTATGGGCGTTCTGCGTCGTATGCATCAGCCGAAGCTTAATAGACGTCAGCGACCGAGTGGCGCGTGCCGGGTTGGACTGCGTAAGCGCCTGCCTTGTTGAAGGAGGTAGCTAGGTCTGCTCACCGGCCGCGTACGCAACATGCAGGAGTTCCCGGGGAGATGGCCCATGACCCCTGGGGGCATAGGTTTAGTCCGGCGTGATGGCCTCTCTATTAAACCTAGGTCGGGTTGCGGCGTATTGTTTGGCCAAGGCCGGGCATGACCTAGGAAAGTGTGTCCGGCCGGAGTTAAGCGAGCATGGTGGGTAAGTTGGTGCACCCCTGCAGGGAAGAAAACATCTATCGATAGCCTGTCCTACGGTAACAGACACTTGGAGTTGTATCCCGATCGATACAACTAGAACTGGATACTTGTGATGAGAATTGGATGGTGATGAGAACTGGATTATGCTGATAATGGATAGTATGGCTCTGGGATTTCTTTCTCGCAGGGAGTCGAGAAAGGATCTCTGGCCGAGGTTGATAACACTACTACTACTTTACATTAAGCTACTCTACTCCCTCCTGTTGCTGCAAGATGGTGGTTTCCAGAAGATGCTAGTCTTCGGTAGGACTAGGCCTTCTCTCTATTCTGGCATTTCTATGGCCCGGTCCACATATACAGCCTTCCTCTGATAATGTTGCATATGTAGTGTAGTTCCTTCCTTGCGAGTACTTTGGATGAGTACTCACGTTTGCTTTGCTTCTCCTTTTCCCCCTTTTCTTCTTCTTTTCGGTTGATGCAACCAGATGTCGGAGCCCAGGAGCCAGATGCCACCGTCGATGCCTACTACTACGTGGAGACCGCTGGCGACCAGGAGTAGTTAGGAAGCTCCCAGGCAGGAGGCCCTGCCTTTTTGATCGATGTTGATTTTGTGCTAGCCTTCTTAAGGCAAATTTGTCTAACTTATGTCTGTACTCAGATATTGTTGCTTCCGCTGACTCTTGTGTTTTTTAGCTTATGTATTAGAGCCCTCGAGGTCCCTGGCTTGTAACATAAAGCTTGTATTATTTTATTTTGTGTCTAGAGTTGTGTTGTGATATCTTCCCGTGAGTCCTTGATCTTGATCGTACACATTTGCGTGTATGATTAGTGTACGATTGAATCGAGGGCGTCACAAGTTGGTATCAGAGCCGACTGCCTGTAGGTAGCCCCCTTTCCAACTCCTTGGCCGAAGTTGAGTCTAGTCACAAAAAAAACTTCTACTAACTTGGCTGTGTGGCTTACGGGCCCACGTCGCCATTGGATGGTATTAGGATCTTTTTATCCCTCATCTATACTGTGGGACTCTGATCTCTCGTCTATTCGGGTTAAAGATTTTACTAACTCTGACTCTAGGATCTTGTAACCACTTCCTCCCGGAGAGCCCCTTCACTACAGATGATCACTTGCTTCGCCAGAAGATTCTGCAAATACTCCTCGATGTTTCCCGAGACCCTATGCCTAGTGCTTTGCAGTTCCTGACCACCGATAATCCCCGTGAATAACATCCTTGCCGCTTGTACATTCTTCCTCAGTTGTTCCTGTTGTTCCGAGATACCCCTAGTACTCTCCGTTGCTTCGAGAATCCTTTGTGCCTTCTGCTTTGCAGCTTCTTTTTACACTGCGGATAATTCACTTAACCGGGGTCTGTTCATCCACAGTTGATCATATGCTTTCCAATATACTTGGAAATACTATCTGATCTTCCGAAAATCCTCTGCAGCCTATTGCTCTTGATTCTCCCTACCTGCTTGCATTAGGATTAATTCCATATGTCTAGCAATATTCTTTAAAATTCTTTGTGTTTGCCACTCCGTTCCTATGGATTCAACGTGTGAGCGAATACTCGCAATCATCAACTAATCCTTGGAAATTTTCTTTCCGGCTCAGAGAGATGGTTCTTGCCCAATCCAGATTTGATCGGGTGCAACTCTAAGTCTATTCAACTTACTCATCTTTTGATCAGAGCCTCTACTTCTGATCCTTCATCTTGAAACCATAATTCCTCTGTACCCAAGCATCGAATCATTCAGACGTTTCTATGAGCCGATGCCTTTGCATCCCCTTCTTAATATGATTGATTACCGATACTCCCATCAACTCTGTCGTGAATCACCAGATCCAGTGCTGGGTTGATATCCGACAGTGTCCTTCACATCCAAAATCTTGTGAGTTTTTCCCTGATACATAATACCTTCGGTAAATTGTATCATCTACTTTGACTTCGATACTCTGTTTTCGAACTCGTATCTTTTGCTTGGTTGATGGTTGTATAGATTCGTAAAAAAGCCCCGATGGGTTGGACTTATGCCTTCCATAATCCATGTGAACCTGAGAGTTCTCATGAGTCTTACTCTTCTGGTACTTCGCCAGATAAATCTTCTGCACTACAATTTCTTCGAAAAAGAGGAGTGAATGAAAGGTTATGAATTGAAGAAGTGGGAGTCGACCTTGAACCTTTGTGTTCATGCCCATGGACCCCGATGTAGAACTTATCATGGAAGCTTCTCTTATAATCAAATGTTCCCTTGGTATAAGCTCATCTTGCATCTGTAAATTGATCCTTTGCAACCGTGGTTCCGACCATATTTCCTCCTTGATTCCATTTACTGGATTAGTTACTATCCTCTGCAAATCATTCCCCCCGTCCAATCTCTACTCCGATTTACCTTCCGGCATTACACCTAGCACTTGATACTAGGAAGTTTTATACCCCATCACTTCATTCCTAGCCTGATCGGCTATTTTTTTATCGTGCCAACTTTTAACTGTGCTACCTGGTCCTTATGCCCGGAGCAACTTCCGACGATGAGCGAAGCTTATGTCGATCTTCATTATCTTATCATTTCACCTCAAACAACAAGCTTGATTTCGAGCTTGTGCCGTATCCGTGCCTCCAATAGCCTTTTGCTTCATCCTTCTTGTTGCTTGATATCGTCGCTCCTTGATGGCATCTTCGTAGAGCCACTCGACAAATGTGTCATGATCAGCATCAACATTTTGACTTCTGTTTAGATGACAATCGAATTCATGGTGAGAAATACCATCTTTGACCTTCAATGATTTGAGTTATCATCGACAACACCCCCTTGTCTTCTTTACAACACATGTTTGCTCATGTCTTGGTTATACCTTGGACTCCTTGCTATTCCTGCAATTGTTCCTTGAGTATTTCTTGTGATCTTCAATTCCAACCCATACTTGTAATACCATGCTAATGCTACCTCGAAGCATGATTGAGGTATTCCGAATATCAACAGGAACATTGGAAGCACATTGTCGAATGTTTCTTGATCTATTATCCAAACACCGTTGTATGGGTAGTATCATGATTCTTCCCTCGCCCCCTTTATCTAAAAGCTTTTGAACTTGCTGTCTTATCATGTATATCCTGCTCCGCTTCCCCTTGGGAAGGATATACTCCCAATTCTTGTGTGTAAACACATTTTCCTTTCCAGTGTTCTGATTAATCTAATGATCACCTTTTCTTTTCCATTGTTTTGTTTAACCTTTCTTGTGGATTATGAGATCTAAGCGGTAATAGTTCCCTGCTTATGAAAACACCTCGGTGTACAACTTGTTAGTAAGACCTTGTTATTATGTCTATTGACATTCCGGTAACCACCGATGGACGAGAACTTTGCCTATTGGTCCGCCTCGTTCAACGAGCAGGAAAATAGTTCTCTCCGTCCCTCGCCCTTGGTACCAATGTTGTTGACAACATAACTGACAGTCTATCATCTGACATGCCTTGCTACCATCCCCCTTTCTACTTTTAACCCACATGGTGGGCTCATAACCCATAGTTCCGTAGGATCAGAACCTGACTCTCCTGTATATTCTTTATTCCGAAGTATCATTTGCTCTTGGCTTGGTGTGTTGTCACGAGCCACCGTCCGAGAGATGATCTATTCCCAATGCTCTGAACCCCCTTCTCACACTCTGTTCAAGTATCGATCGTTTGTCCATTCGCTTGAAACTCCCAACTGTACCTTCATTTTTTTGCTCTCGATGTTTTCTTAAGTTTCAACTCGAGAGATACTTCTGCCTCTTTCCCTGAATTTTTCACCAGATAATTAACTCTATAAGGGTCAGTTCTCCCAAAGTTACTCTTTACTTCCCCACTTAAATCTCGGGACGAGATTTCTTGTAGTGAGGAGATTTGTAACACCCCCGGTGTCATGCTACAGTAACCCTCTGTGATTAAAGCTGATCGTTTTGCTAAACAGATGCTTGACCACCTTCGATTCAAATATCGCTTGAAGTTTCCACTTTGAAATGAAATTCAATTTGCAAGTGAGATATGGAGTTGCACCAAAGTTGCTGCAAAATAGTTCATCATTTAGCAGAAATTCCATAACATTTAATTGTTAAGGAAAACAACATCACCTAAGCGCTAAGATGGACTGTAGCAATTATTACAATGCAATTTCAGCATTTTAAAGTGATATCTTATTTGTGAAAAATGAAAATGGATTCCTATAGCCTCCAAACTATTTGTGGCACTGCCTAAAAATGCAAACTATTTAATAGGCTAAGCCCCACATTTTTCTCAGCTCTTTTGATTACCCTAAATAGTCATTTTCTATCTCTGCTTTAATTAAAAGAGGAAAAAAAGAGAAAGGGCCACCCCCCACTGCGCCAACCGACCAAGATGGCCACCAGGCCGGCCCGCACCATCGCCCAGCCGGCTCATCCCGCTCCCACCTCTCCCCGCATAACCCCCCACCACCCGCAAACCCTAGGCCCGATCCCCACTCTCTCCACTTCCCGATCCACGTCTTCTCCTTCCCCACCCGATCTGGATCAGGGGAGCAACCCCGGTCGATCCCCTCCTTCCTTCTCCTCGCCCGACACGACCTGGGCGCTGCATCTCCCCCATCACCCGACGTAGCCACCGTGCGGAGCCCCCTCGCCAGATGCCCCGCCTTCCTCCATGGAACATCGCCTCGCTGGACGCCCCCACCGCCTCGACGTGCCGGACCCCATCGCCGGACTTCCCCATGCTCTCCCTCACCAGACTACTCCAAGCCTCAACGCCCTCTTCCTGACAACGTGGTGTGGACCTCGTCCTCCTCCCCTGTCCCGTCCTCTTAGCCATAGAGCGCCGCCGTTCACCGCGCAGAGACCGACCTGCCCCCCATCTCGCGCGTTGTCTCGCTGGCACTGCTATTGCGACGCCGCGCCCGGCGCCCGTGCTCGCGCCGCTCGCGTAGCCCTGCCGCACCGGCCGGTGCCTCGCCACGACCGCCCTTGTCCTCCTCCGCCCCCGCTCTTCTCCTCTCGCGGCCGCCTGCAACGTCTACCGCCGCCTCCCTGCCCCAGCGCTCGCCTGGCCCCACTACTCGCCGCCTCGCCTTCGCTCCATCGGCCTTGCGACGCCCTCGCCCGCCGGCGACCAACCTCCTCGCGGCCGCTACCCAAGCTAGTCGTGCCCGGGTCCAACGCCCGGCGCACGCGACCGCACCCCGGGGCTCTGCCCCGTTTCGCCCGTTAGCCTGTTTTGGCCTCTCTGCCTATGGCACGTGGGGCCCGTCCCTGTAACAGTAAAGAAAAACGAGAATAAAAGGATTAAAATAATAGAAATAAAAATAATAATAATAATTAACTTAATTAATCCTCTTAATTAACCTAATTAACTTATTTACCAATTAAACTATTAATTAGTGTTAGTCAATGACAACCGGGACCCACGTGCTAGTTTGACTAGTCTAACAGACTGTTGAATGATGACATCATGATGATGTCATGCTGACACCGTAATGGCTTTTATCTATTTAAATTAATTCTGTTAATTCCAAAAATGAATTAAAACTTTGGAAATTAATAGAAAATAATCCGTAACACGGATGAAAATGTTTTCTACATGAAAGTTGCTCAGAACGACGAGACGAATCCGAATACGCGGTCCGTTCATCCGCCACACATCCCTAGCATAGCAAAAATCGAACCTTTCTCCTCTGGTTCTTTTGTCCGAAAATGCCAAACTTCGGGAAAGCATTCCCGGATGTTATCGCCTTCGCCGGTAACGTGTAGCACCGCTTTAGAACACGTCTAGCTCCGCCTGTTGTCCTGTTATGCACTTGCTTGCTATGTATTTACTGTTTCTCCCCCTCTTCTCTTTGGTAGACCCCATGACGGCTGCCGATGCCGCCATGATCGACTACGTCACCGACGACCCTCCTTCTCGTCTGAGCAACCAGGCAAGCCCCCCCCCCTTTGATCATCCCGATATCGCCCATTCCATTCTCTCATGCTTGCATTAGATTTTGCTACTATTATTGTTTGCTCTTATTCTGCTGCATAGCCTGTTTATCGTAACCTGCTATTGTTACCTACCTGCTTATCCTAAAGTGCTTAGTATAGGTTGGTTAGAGACCCATCAGTGACCCCCCACTTAACCCGACTGCCCCGCTGGATTATCAGAAGACATGATCAACGGGATCAAAGACCAGGCCCTGACACCTCACGTCACATCACGCAACTTTGTTGCTTGACTCTGCAGAGTTACCATCGAGTGCCGAGGGTGGAACCTCATACATCACTCCTGATGAGATCTCTGTAGAGTAGCTATTCGGTCGTGGTCATCAAGGGTGATTTCCTCCTTAACCACTTCCGATACGACTCTGTCGTGCAACCTTGTCGGATTTCGGGTGCCGGCAGACCCTTGAGGTTCGAACTCTGGGGTGCGCGCGGAGATTACGCCTTCTTCCTATCTCCACCCCTCCGCCTTGCAAAGATATAAGCTATGGAAAAGAACAACACAAGAGACACAGGGTTTATACTGGTTCGGGCCACCGATGTGGTGTAATACCCTACTCCAGTGTGGTGGTGTGGTGGATTGCCTCTTGGGCTGATGATGATGAAAAATACAAGGAAGAACAGCCTCGCGAGGGTCTGTTCTTGGCCGGGGCGAAGAACTACTAGGAGGAGTTCAGTCACCCTTCTCTCTCTCTCTCTCTCTCTCTCTTTCTCTCTCTCTCTCTTTGATTGCCTTCTCTGGATCCTAGCTCATTCCAATCTGCCTCTACCCTAGGGGTGGCTAGTCCTATTTATAGGAAAAGGCCCTGGGCCTCTTCCCAAATATTGAGCGGGAAGGGCGCCAACAATTGGCTATTTTGAAGGGGAACATCTAGTACACTTATCCTGACTAGAGTTGGTCCTCGCCTGCCAAAGGCTCTGGTGGTGACGCTAGCTTGGGCTCCACAATGACATCCTTCCTGCCGTTGGACTGGTCTTGGTCTCGTTGCATCGAAACGGGTGCCTTTGCTTGATGCTCTTGCCTGCGCTTGCTCCTTTGCACCAAAGAGAAAAGGAGGACACTGCGCGGGCTGGCGCCCGCCTAGCGCCCTTGGTCGTCATGGCTTGCGTCATGGGCACCTCTTTAGGTACCCTACCTTGATCTATCCGCCTCCTCGCGAGCCAACCTGATGAGGCCGTGCCTGAGGAAGCTCCGTGTCATCCGCCCCGCGAGGCTTGGCCTCTCGCGAGGGTCTTGGGTCTGTGTTGATGAAGATGGGCCGTGCTGGGCCCCCTTTGAGCCACGCCGCAGGCTGCAGGGAGGCTAGTCTGGGGACCCCCGTTCCCAGAACACCGACAGTAGCCCCCGGGACCAAGGCGCGCCTGGACTTGGCCGTGCAGGGAGGCGAAAGGGCAAGGGCGAAGCGCCGCGGGCCCTAACAGCCTGCGGCCTTGGGTGCCGCGTGGCGGTTGATTGGACGTGGGCGGCACTGTTCCCCCACACCCCCCTTATTTCGTGACATGCTAGGCAGACTCGTAGTTGTACACAGCCGCGCCCCTTTCTGTTGCTCGAGCGCTCTCTGTCCTTCCTCCGCTCAAACTCCAGCTTCTGTTTTCAACCCAATCTCAAACCTTCCCTCCCCCTTCCCATCGCCATGGCTCCGACGAAGAAGGGAAGAGGGAAGAAACCCACGCCTCCGCCTCGCTCGCCGCTGTTGGCGGCCCCCGCCGTTGGCCGCTCAATCATAATCAATCGAGAAGTCCTGGGCAAGGTCAGCTCGGCTCTAGCTACTATCTTCAACGAATGCAGGAGGACGACGGCCTGGCCCACGTCTCACTTCCCCACCGATAGGATGATCATCGAGGTCCAGTATTTTGCTGATGCCCTGTGGGCGGGTCTGGTTCCCCCCTTTTCTGATTACTTCAATGTCGTGCTTTCCCACTACCAGATCCACATGATGCATCTGGGTCCTGAATCCATCAGCCTTCTTTCGGTCTTCGCCTTTGTTTGCGAGGCAATGATGGGCATCCCTCCTTCGGTTGCCTTGCTGCGCCACTTCTTCTCTCTGCGCCTTGTTGACCCTACTCAGTGCTCGGCGTGCGTAAGCTTCGTCGCCGCGTCTGAGACAGCGGCCTCAGGGATCGACTTCAAGCTCCCTTCGCCTTCGGCTGGGTTCCGTGAGCGGTGGCTGTATGTGGATGTTGGGGTGCCCAGCCCCCTGCTGTCGAAGCCAACTTCGCCTGCTGTCCCCAATTCAGGCTGGGGCCAGGAGACGCTCGAGAGCCCCCGGCTCGTCTTCGTCTGGCACCGCTTCGCGTTCTTGAAGTCGATTGGTGTGACAGCGCCCAAGGTGGTGAAGGAGTTCCTGCTACGCCGCATTGCTCCTCTCCAACGCCACTCCCGCCGAATGTGGGCCTTCAGCGGGCGTGGTGATCGTATGAGGCTCCAGGAAGAGGACCTGACGCCTGAAGTGCTGAGGACAGTGCTCTTGATCCTAACTGGTGACCCCAACCCGGGCAGCATCCAGCAGGGAGGGGCCCTGCTGTACCTTTGCCAGAACAGGGACGATTTTGTGAATCAGATGCCTATCTTTGATGAATGGAGGCTGCGCCCCGCCGGCCTTCAGGGGCCTCGCGAGAACCCAGTGATGGTGACTGCCCTTCCAGTCGGCCAAGGCGACTCTTCCTCAAGTGGCGGAGTAGGGAGGCATGAGGCGCCAGAGGCCGAGGGGCCTCCCGACGGGGTGACAGCGCCGGATGATGCTCATGAGGGAGCAGTTGTTCGGGCCCGTGCCGCTGAGGCTGATGGCGATGAGCAGCTGCCCTCAGCGCCTGCGGCTGAGGCCCTTGAGGCTCCAGCTGCTTCTCTTGGTGAGGCGATCGGCAGCGCGCATCAGGCAGGCGCCGCTGACGTGGATCGCCTTGACGCTCCGTCCTCGTCGCAGGTTGATCCCTGCGCTCAAGTCTTGGGCCGCTTCCGCGTGGATTTTGAGGCCCTCCGGAAGAAAAGGGAGGCCCTGGGCGACGATTACCCTTGTCGCCTGCTGAAGCGTAGGAAGTACTTCGCCACTGATGAGTAAGCCTTCTCCTTTTCCAGCTCCCGGTCTTTCTTTTGCTATTACTGATCCTTGTTTCGCAGGCCCCTTCCAGCCGAGCTCGCGGAGATGGCTGAGGTGCTGTCCCCTTGGCTTCACTCCCTCCATCGTCCTCAAGTGCTCCGAGCAGCACAACCCTTGTAGTGAGGGCGATCGGAGGGGCGAACCGTCCCGAGGTGCATCGAGGCCCGGCCCACCCCGCGGTCTTCCTTCGCGGGCGTTCTCGTGGCATAGCCAGCCTGCCGTGGGATTCTCGCCTGGTCGTGGACTACGATTGGCTGAGGCGCTCCCTGCACTCTTCATCTAGGGACGGGCTGGCTCCGGGCCGGGCTTATGGCGTGGTGTGCCCGACCATCGCGAGGGTGCCAGCCCCCAGCCCCCTGCCCGGAGGGGGAGTGCCGATTCGTGGCCTCCGGCGCTTGCTTGGGGCAGATGATGGTGTGGAAGACGTGCGCGAGCGCGCTCGGGAGCGTTGTGCTCTTCGCCATGGATTCCTTCGAAGGGCGGCTGACGCGGTGAAACTGCTTGGTGAGGAGCCTGCTGATGAAGACGCGCGTCTTGAGGCCGAGGGTCTGCGCCTGGCTGCAGAGAGGCGCGAACTGGAGGGCGCCATCGCCCTTGCGCGCCATCAGCGCGATCTTGACGACGAAAAGTCCAAGGCGCCGTTGGCGGCCTCTCAGGAGGCCCAATCTTGGGCCGCTGGGGAGGCCCGGGAAGCTGACCAGCGGCGAAAGGCGGCGGAGGAGCGGGCTCGGGAGCTCCTGGCCCGGTGCCACTCACTGGAAGAGCAAGTGGAGCTGCGCGAGGCAGCCCTTGCATCGATGAAGGCGGCCTCTGGTGACCCAGCAGGGCTCCGGAAGCGTGAGGAGGCGCTGATGCTGGAAGCCGCCGAACGCGCGTGCGAGTACGAGTGTCTGGAGACGAGGGAGCGCTTGGTGACGCGGGCGGAGGATGATGTCGCTGCACGGGAAGCCTGTGTCCTGGAGGAGGTCATACGTCGGGTGGCGATGGCGCGCTTGAACCTCGAGCGCGAGTTCGAGGGAAGGCTGGAGTTGATTCGGGTCGAGGCCGAAGGTAGGACTGCTGCCTTGAGGGCCAAGCTCGAGGAAGCGACACGGCGAGCCGATGCTCGTCGGGCCGCCCTTGAGGTGGCGCAAGGGGAGTCAACCACCTCCCAGGCCGAGGTGCTCCTTCTTCGCCATCGGGTGGAGGAAGCTGAGGCCGTCGCGTGCCAGAATGAGGACGAGATACGCCAGCGGCGGATCCTGGAGCATGAGCACGGCCCCATGCTCACCATGCTCCGGGAGAGAGCCAACACAGCCTTGGGCAACATCTGCGAGGCGGCTGTTGGCGAGCCGCACGCACTCTACTACGCCGGCAACCTTCAGTTCTTCACCGACGTGGTGACGCAGCTGGAGGCGCAGTCGGTCAGGGCCGACAGGTTGGTGGAGGAGAGGAGCTGCGCCCTGCTCGGGCGCGCCTTTTCTCGCGTCTTCAGCCACCTCAGGAACATGGATCCCCACTTTGATTTTGACGCTGCCATCGCCCCAGTCCCCCAGGCCGTTCGAGACGACCTGACGCACTGGGTGGAAGACAATGTGGATGCTCTTGCCAGGGCCTTCGCTTCAGACAACGACGGCGTGATCGTGGCTGCCGACGAGGGCGGCGTGGTGAACGGCCCTGACGCCGTTGGCGGCAAAGCAGACAGCGACGGCGAGCCCAGCGACGCCAGCAACGGTTCGGGAGGTGCTCCTGAGGACGCATTGGGGGATTTATCCGACTGATTATGCATCGTTCCTGTTTCCTTACCCTGCATGAATAGAACTCGGGTTTTGGCCGGATAGTTGTGAGAGCATTTTGGGAGGGGGAGCCCCTCATGTAAAACTTGCATTCATCGTATTAGTAGATGTTATATTGCCCATGCGCCCATGCCAAGTGGTTGGCTGAGCGACGTGCTGGTTGGCTAGTTTACCTTCGTTCCGCGCGAGCCCTGAGGTAGCCTGTGGGAGGCTGTGATGTCCCGGGTGTTCCTCGATCGAATCCGTAGGATCTGCAGTAAAAAAACCTCCTCAGAGGACGCGGCGGCGGCAGTCTGGGCTGCGCGCAAGCTGGGCCTGACCCGGCTCGCGAGGGGCTCACGAGGGGAGGCAGCTGAGGCGAAGTGGTCATCAAAACGCGAGAAATTGCTCGAACGAGACTAAGCACCCCTTCCCCGAACACACGCAAATCTCAAATTCGAATCCAACTTAAATCCAGCGGGGGAAAGTGACAACCAAAGGGAAAGGCAATGAAAGCAGACAAAAGGCCGCGTCCGGCACCTAATCTAGTCTTGGACGTCTTCTCACCAGCGCGGAGCTAAGTGCTGCCACTAGGCGTGGGAGGGAGCCCCAGGGCCTGAGGCCGGCACCCCTAAGACTCCGGGGCGTGTACAGCCCCACTCATTATTACGTGAGAGTGTCACGGGGCGGCGAGCTTCACAGGCACTGGGCCTTCTTCATAGGTACCGGCCTTGCTTCATATCGCCAGACGAGGGCCCCGCCTTGCGCCACACTCTAGTGCCATCAACAACGACCGGAAACCAGGACGCCGCCGATGGGGTAGAGCGGTCACCAGTGGTTCCCTCGACGACCACGGGTCCTCCGCCAGGGGCAGGCCCTGAGGCACCTCCCCAGCGGAGGGCCTATCTCCGGAGAACGCCTTGCTCCGAATGCCGCGGTGGTGATGTCGGATCTCGGGCCCTCTCCTGCAGCCCCCTGCGCCCTCCTCCCGAGGGGTAGGAGACTGTGGGAGCGGGGCAGCTGCTTGCTGTGGCGACCTGCACCTCCTGCGATCCATGATTAGCGTATGCCTGCTCATGAGGGATTAGCGGTACCCGATGTTCGTTGCCTCCAGCGTGGCCAGTGGGACCGTCCCGGGGCTCCTGGAAGAGCTCAGCTTTTGGCGCCTCGTCCCCCCAGCTTGGGCTGAGGAGCACCGTGTGGGGGTGCCCTTGGTCCACCATGTGGGGCACGTATTCTTCTGGCGCCGTCATCCCGAAGGCCACGCCGTAGTGCTCCGCGTGCCATGCAGCTCTACTTGTCGCGCCCACCGTGGGGTGGTAGCGCGGCTGCCCGCTGGGGCCATGGGCCATGTCAAGTCCTTCTTCTTCGCGGACCGGGAGCGGGGGCAGCACCGCCGCCGGTCCGGTGCCGACAGCTTCGCTGGCGTTGGAGTGGCCTTGGAGCCCGCGGGCGCGCGCAGAGCCCCCGCGCGGGCCGCCCTGGGCTTGAGATGGGAGCTGGATGCAGAAGGGGTGAGCCCCCGAGGCGGCAAAGCCCAGGAGCTCTGCCACCCACTCTAGCAACACGTCGCGGCCGCCCTCCAGCAGCCTGCACTGCAGCAGCTCTCGGGCCACCGTGAGCGCGGCCCTCGAGTTCGCCTGCTCCCGGCGGGTGTACGCTGTCGTGGTCGCGGCGTGATTGGAGGCCCTTGCTGCCGACCGCGCCTGCCGCAGCGTGAGAGCTGCCGAAGCCTGTCCGCGTCGCCCGCGGCCCGCAGCGCCCTGCGGACCGCGAGCTGCCTGGGGCACGGGGTCGCCCAAAGCGAGCGGCTCTGCGCGGGCGGGCCATGCCACCCATGGATCTGGGTTGCCCGCCTGGTCGCCGGACATGGTGATGACGACGCGACGGGGCACGAAGCGGTAGAAGGTGGATTCCGGCGCACCCCTACCTGGCGCGCCAAATGTCGGATTTCGGGTTCCGGCAGACCCTTGAGGTTCGGACTCTGGGGTGCACGCGGAGATTACACCTTCTTCCTACCTGCACCCCTCCGCCTCGCAAAGATCTAAGCTATGGAAAAGAACAACACAAGAGACACGGTGTTATACAGGTTCGGGCCACCGATGTGGTGTAATACCCTACTCCAGTGTGGTGGTGTGGTGGATTGCCTCTTGGGCTGATGATGATGAACAATACAAGGGAGAACAGCCTCGCGAGGGTCTGTTATTGGCCGGGGTGAAGAACTACTAGGAGGAGTTCAATCACCCTTCTCTCTCTCTTTCTTTCTCTCTCTCTCTCTCTCTCTCTCTCTCTCTCTCTCTTTGATTGCCTTCTCTGGATCCTAGCTCATTCCAATCTGCCTCTACCCTGGGGGTGGCTAGTCCTATTTATAGGAAAAGGCCCTGGGCCTCTTCCCAAATATTGAGCGGGAAGGGCGCCAACAATTGGCCATTTTGAAGGGGAACATCTGGTACACTTATCCTGACTAAAGTTGGTCCTCGCCTGCCAAAGGCTCTGGTGGTGACGCTGGCTTGGGCTCCACAATGACATCCTTCCTGCCGTTGGACAGGTCTTGGTGTTGTTGCACCAAAACGGGTGTCTTTGCTTGATGCTCTTGCCTACGCTTGCTCCCTTTGCACCAAAGAGGAAAGGAGGACACTGCGCGGGCTGGCGCCCTCCTGGCGCCCTTGGTCGTCATGGCTTGCGTCATGGGCACCTCGTGAGGTACCCCGCCTTGATCTCTCCGCCTCCTCGTGAGCCAGCCTGATGAGGCCGTGCCTGAGGAAGCTCCGTGTCGTCCACCCTGCGAGACTTGGCCCCTCGCGGGGTCTTGGGTTTGTGTTGATGAAGATGGGCCGTGCTAGGCCCCCTTTGAGCCATGCCGCAGGCCTCAGGCAGGCAAGTCTGGGGACCCCCATTCCCAGAACGCCGACAAACCCCTCAAGTGTGAACCTCGAGGGTGGTTCCTCTTACGTTCACCTTGATGTTTATATCGAGTGGGAATCCGACAAGTGTGAGTTCTCAGGTTTTCCCCTTGGTGTTAGACACACGGTTACTATGGTTACTATGACTTTGCACTGGACCCTGTTACTAAAGACGGGTTGGCCCTGAGGGGTACCCGCGCGAGCTTAATTGCGAGTGATGTGGAGTTGAGCGGGCCTGGAAGGTGCCTGCGAGATAATTACGAGGCATGGCCGGGCATTCCTAGCCCTTGCCGCAAGTCCTCGAGACGGGGCAACGGGGTCACATCTTTCGTGAGTCTCTGCTTGTTACCGTGCGTTCCTAATCCCCTACGATTTGAATATTTGATCCGAGGGGCCTCTGGCCTGATAGCACTAACCATCATGTGGGCATAGTATGGGCGTTCTGCGTCGTATGCATCAGCTGAAGCTTAATAGACGTTAGCGACTGAGTGGCGTGCGCCTGGTTGGACTGCGTAAGCGCCTGCCTTGTTGAAGGAGGTAGCTAGGTTTGCTCACCGGCCACGTACACAACGTGCAAGAGTTCCCGAGGAGATGGCCCATGACCCCTGGCGGCATAGGTTTAGTCCGGCGTGCTGGCCTCTCTATTAAGCCTAGGTTGGGTTGCGGCGTATTGTTTGGCCGAGGCCGGGCATGACCCAGGAAAGTGTGTTCGGCCGGAGTTAAGCGAGCATGGTGGGTAAGTTGGTGCACCCCTACAGGGAAGAAAACATCTATCGGTAGCCTGTCCTACGGTAATGGACACTTGGAGTTGTATCCCGATCGATACAACTAGAACTGGATACTTGTGATGAGAATTGGATGGTGATGAGAACTGGATTGTGCTGATAACTGGATAGTATGGCTCTGGGATTTCTTTCTCGCAGGGAGTCGAGAAAGGATCTCTGGCCGAGGTTGATAACACTACTACTACTTTACATTAAGCTACTCTACTCCCTCCTATTGCTGCAAGATGGTGGTTTCCAGAAGATGCTAGTCTTCGGTAGGACTAGGCCTTATCTCTATTCTGGCATTTCTGCGGCCCAGTCCACATATACAGCCTTCCTTTGATAATGTTGCATAAGCAGTGTAGATCCTTGCTAGCGAGTACTTTGGATGAGTACTCACGGTTGCTTTGCTTCTCCTTTTCCCCCTTTTCTTCTTCTTTCCGGTTGATGCAACCAGATGTCGGAGCCCAGGAGCCAGATGCCACCGTCGATGCCTACTACTACGTGGAGACCGCTGACGACCAGGAGTAGTTAGGAGGCTCCCAGGCAGGAGGCCTTGCCTTTTCGATCGATGTTGCTTTTGTGCTAGCCTTCTTAAGGCAAATTTGTCTAACTTATGTCTGTACTCAGATATTGTTGCTTCCGCTGACTCTTGTGTTTTCGAGCTTATCTATTCGAGCCCTCGAGGTCCCTGGCTTGTAACATAAAGCTTGTATTATTTTATTTTGTGTCTAGAGTTGTGTTGTGATATCTTCCCGTGAGTCCTTGATCTTGATCGTACACATTTGCATGTATGATTAGTGTACGATTGAATCAAGGGCGTCACAGAATCCTTCAAGAGTTTGCACAATACACTGCTAATGTTGGCCTCACCGACTTCATCGCAGCTGAATGTGAATTGTATCATCTCCTCACAAACACCTTTGTTCAAAGTTTTAATTTCCTTCCTAGGAATAATCCTCCTGAGGTGCAGTTTAATTTATACGCCGAGCCCCATCAGATACCGCTTACTGAGTTCTGTGAAATATGCTTGCTTCCTTCTGATGGAGGTTTGGTAGAGCCTAGGCCCGCAGAGTTTGAAGCCTTTTATCATACCTAGACAGTGGGAGATGATAGAGGGGTGTCGGGTATCACTACCGCTGGCTTGCACTTACCCGCTGTTCATTATTTCACTCTTTTTATTGCAAAATTCTTGCTTGCTATAGAGAAGGTGGGTGCACTCAGTGCCCCAGACCTTGTTGTTTTACTCGTGCACTTGAGGGCGACAACACTTATAGCTTGGGAGCTATTGTGGCACGCCGCCTTCACCTTAATAAACCCCAAGGGTAAAATACGTGGTGGTACTTACGCTATTCGTTTGGCGGCTCGCTTCGATGTTGAGATACGCCTTCATGATTATCCTTTTCCCAAGGTTTACCTAGATCACGCTGCTATGGAATACCACCAGTTTATTGCTACCGATTATCCTAGCATTCCTATTCCATATAACCTGGTTTTCAGTGTGAGAACTCGTGATATTATTCCATTGCCTGCACCTACTTTGTTTGACCCTATTGCTAGGGACGGATATAGGATTATGCCTACGGATATCATCGCCTACCGAAACAACCAGGCTGCAGCAGAGGAGGAGCCTCAGCAGTGGGATTCGTGGATGCCCGCTCCTCAGCACCCCGACTACTATCCAAGATACTGACTGATTACCAAGTTAGGCCAAAAGCCTAAGCTTGGGGGAGTACGTATTCCCACCGACATTATATTCATGTTCACGTATTTCATTCCAGTTGTCGGTGTTCACACTTTTTCATTGTATTATCCATGTAGATTTGTTTTCTCGCTTTCTTCTTGTGTGTTTGAAAAACTTTGAGAAAATACAAAAATATTTCATGCTTAATTTTGATTTTTCTTTCTAGAGTAGTTAGTTGTAGCACTAAAAAGAAAACACAAAAAAAATTCCTTGTTCTTCTTTTGATTGTTGGGAGCTTTCCCGCGTAAATAGTTTTCTCATTTTTCCCCTTTTATTTTCTTGTTCAAGCAAGACAAAAACTCCAAAATATTTTAGTATGTTTCTCTGAATTTCTTTTCTCTTTATTCGAGTCATAGCAAGGAGAATACCACGATGAAAATGTTGAGTGGCTCTCTTATGCATAATTGTTTATCTAACAAAGAGCCCATTTTACCTTGTCTTATCCTGTTGAATAAAATGTTTGCAGATTCCAGCTTAGTCCACGACACTCTTGCACTACTATTATTTTCACATTGTTCGGTTGTGCAAGTGAAAGGCAATAATGACGGTATTTGATGAACTGGCCGGGGCAGAGAGAAACGTGTATGAACTCGACTTGTTCTGTTTTTGTAAATATGTTCAACATAGTACCCATGATTCAGCTCATTCGGATTATACATGTCTGCAATGACAATTAGAGATTATAGTTTCTCATGCCATGCATAAGTAGCTGGGGGTTAACATTGCATTAAAATGATTTTGATGTAGTATGATGATATGGTATCCTCCTCTGAATGTTAGAGTGGCTTGACTTGGCACATGTTCATGCATGTAGTTGAATCAAAACCAACATAGCCTCTATGATATTTATGTCCATGGTGTTCATATCCTACTCATGCTAGTGTCGAATGTTACTTATGCATAATGAATGTTCATGACCGTTGTTTCTCTCTAGCTGGCCGCTTCCCAACCTATTTGCTAGCCTTCGCCTGTACTAAGTGGGAATTCTGCTTGTACATCAAAAAGCTTGAACCCAAGTTATCCCAGATGAGTCCACCATTGATACGCCCATTTTGCATCATGTTTTCTTACTGTTATTTATGAAGTTTTTATCCATAATAATGCTTTTTGGAGTAATGCTAATGCCTTTTCTCTCATAATATGCAAGGTATACACAAAGAGGGAGAATTCCGGCAGTTGGAAATCTAGACCTGGAAAAGCTACGTCAGGCTACCTATTCTGCACAACTCCAAACAAGCTGAAACTTCACGGAGATTTTTTATGGAATATTTGAGGAATAATGGAGCAAATAACGACCATAGGGGGGCCCACCAGGTGGGCACAACCCACCTAGGCACGCCAGGGAGCCTAGGCGCGCCCTGGTGGGTTTGGTTGTGCTCACCCAGGGCCACCTCCGGTGCCCATCTTCTGGTATATAGGTCATTTTGACCTAGAAAAAATAGGGAGAGGACTTTTGGGACGGAGCACTGCCGTCTCGAGGTGGAACTTGGGCACGAGAACTTTTTCCCTCTGATGGAGCAATTCCGCTGGGGGAACTTCCCTCCCGAAGGGGGAAATCATCGTCATCATCATCACCAACAACTCTCCCATCTTTGGGAGGGCAATATCCATCAACATCTTCAACAACACCATCTCATCTCAAACCCTAGTTCATCTCTTGTGTTCAATCTTGTTACCGGAACTATAAATTGGTGCTTGTGGGTGACTAGTAGTGTTGATTACATCTTGTAGTTGACTACTATATGGTTTATTTGGTGGAAGATTATATGTTCAGATCCAATATGCTATTTAATACCCCTTTGATCTTGAGCATGATTATAATTTGTGAGTAGTTACTTCTGTTCTCGAGGTCACGGGAGAAATCATGTTGCAAGTAATCATGTGAACTTGATATGTGTTCGATATTTTGATAGTATGTATGTTGTGATTCCCTTAGTGGTGTCATGTGAACGTCGACTACATGACACTTCGCCATATTTGGGCCTAAGGGAATGCATTGTGGAGTAGCAATTAGATGATGGGTTGCGAGAGTGACAGAAGCTTAAACCCCAGTTTATGCGCTATTCCGTTAGGGACCGATTGGATCCAAAAGTTTAATGCTATGGTTAGAATTTATTCTTAATACTTTTCTCTTAGTTTTTGATGCTTACGGGAGGGTTAATCATAAGTAGGAGGTTTTTTCAAGTAAGAACAACACCTAAGCACCAGTCCACCCACATATCAAATTATCAAAGTATCGAACACGAATTAAACCAACATGATCAAAGTGACTAGATGAAATTCCCGTGTACCCTCAAGAACGCTTTGCTTATTATAAGCGACCATTTTGGCCTGTCCTTTGCCTCAAAAGGATTGGGCTATCTTGCTGCACTTTTGTTACTACTACCGTTACTTGCTCGTTACAAATTATCTTGCAATCAAACTACTCTGCTACGTACAATTTCAGCACTTGCAGACATTACCTTACTGAAAACCACTTGTCATTTCCTTCTGCACCTCGTTGGGTTTGACACTCTTACTTATTGAAAAGAGCTACAATTGATCCCCTATGCTTGTGGGTCATCAACCATACCTACCTATATGCGATATTACCCTGCCTTCCTAAGTAAATTTGCATGTGCCATCTCTAAAAACTTCAAATAAATGTCCTTTTTCTGTGACTGGATCGTTCATGGAACGACAGGAGGTGGTCGGTATCTTCCATGCTAAGTGGGTTATTCTGAGGTTGAGTCTTTATTCACTCGCCATCGCATGAGAAAACGGCGGTAATAGGGATGCCCAGTCCCAAACTGCAAAAAAAAATGATCTCTCACATAATCAAACAAAAACTCCTAATGGAGTCATAACCTTTACTTTATCGCTTGGGAACCGCCACTAGCGTGCTTAGCATGGAAGATATTGCTAACTAATAGTCGTGAAGTGTCGGATTTCGGGTTCCGGCAGACCCTTGAGGTTCGAACTCTGGGGTGCGCGCGGAGATTACGCCTCCTACCTACCTGTACCCCTCCGCCTTGCAAAGATCCAAACTACCAGAAGAACAACACAAGAGACACAGGGTTTATACTGGTTCGGGCCACCGATGTGGTGTAATACCCTACTCCAGTGTGGTGGTGTGGTGGATTGCCTCTTGGGCTGATGATGATGAACAATACAAGCAAGAACAGCCTCGCGAGGGTCTGTTCTTGGCCGGGGCGACGAACTACTTAGGAGGAGTTCGGCCGCCCTTCTCTCTCTCTCTCTTTCTCCGATCTGATTGTCGATCGATCCGTGGATCCTAGCTGATTCCAATACGGATTCTAATTGCCTCTACCCTGGGGGTGGCTAGTCCTATTTGTAGGCAAAGGTCCTGGGCCTCTTCCCAAATATTGAGTGGGAAGGGCGCCAAAAATTGGCCATTTTGAAGGGGAACATCTGGTACACTTATCCTGACTAAAGTTGGTCCTCGCCTGCCAAAGGCTCTGGTGGTGACGCTGGCTTGGGCTCCACAATGACTTCCTTCCTTCCGTTGGACTGGTCTTGGTCTCGTTGCACCGAAATGGGTGCCTTTGCTTGATGCTCTCGCCTGCGCTTGCTCCCTTTGCACCAAAGAGGAAAGGGGGACACTGTGTGAGCCTGGCGCCCTTGGTCGTCATGGCTTGCGTCATGGGCACCTCGTGAGGTACCCCGCCTTGATCTCTCCGCCTCCTCGCGAGCCGGTCTGATGAGGCCATGCCTGAGGAAGCTCTGTGTCGTCCGCCCCGCGAGGCTTGGCCCCTCGCGAGGGTCTTGGGTCTGTGTTGATGAAGATGGCCGTGCTGGGCCCCCCTTTGAGCCACGCTGCAGGCCGCAGGCAGGCAAGTCTGGGGACCCCCGTTCCCAGAAAGCCGACAGTAGCCCCCGGGTCCAAGGCGCGCCCGGACTTGGCCGTGCTAGGAGGCGAAAGGGCAAGGGCGAAGCGCCGCGGGCCCTAACAGCCTGCGACCTTGGGCGCCGCGTGGCGGTTGACTGAATGTGCAGAGGCCGAGGCGTCATGGGGAAGTGGAGACGCCCACTTCCCCATATCCTAACATGCATGTTTTCTGCTATGTTTACCTCTGAGTACTTATTCTGCTGCTAGTAGTTCTTCGCTAAGGAATTTCCTCATGAGCAAATTCCTCAGTGAAGAATTTCATAAAAATCGCCTATTCAGCCCCCCTCTAGTCGATATAACGTACTTTCAGTTGGTATCAGAGCAAGGTACTCCCTTGTTCTATGTGATTTTGGTTTAACCACCTGGAGTTTTAGTTATGTCGACCGCAGGTATGATCAAGGTCTCTGCTGGGTGTCCTACCTTCGATGGGACGGACTACCCCTACTGGAAGAATAAGATGTGAATGCATCTTGAGGCAATTGATAACGATCTCTGGTATGTTGTGGAAAATGGTGTTCCCTCCGTGTCACCCTCACTGAACGCTACCGATGTGAAGAGATTCAAGCAACTTGACTCCCAAGCGAAGAATATCATATGTGGCCATCTGAGTAAAGGACAATATGGTAGAGTGAGTGCCTTGGAAACTGCAAAGCTTATCTGGGATAGGCTGTCCAAGGTCAATGAAGGAGTTTCAACTCAACGTGACTCTCGAGTTGATGTTCTTCGCAATCTCTTCAACTGCTTCAAAAGACTCGACAATGAAAATGTTCAGCAAACCTTCGACCGCCTCACTGACATCTCAAATGAGCTTCAAGCACTTGGTGCCACTGACATCACCGACCATGAGGTGGTGAAGAAATTGCTGAGATCGCTTGATTCCTCATTTGATACTCTGGCACTGATGATACAAGAGCGTGCTGATTACAAATCACTTGACCCCGCTGATATCCTCGAGAGGCTAAACACTCATGAGTTCCAGCTTGCTGAGAAGAGAGATCTCTACGGTTCGAGCTATGGCATATCACGTGCACTGAAGGCCAAGGTAGTATCTGAGTCCGAAGATGAAGACTCTGGTAGCAGCCTTGGTGATCCTGAAGAACTGAGTCATGATCTAGCACTGCTTGTGAAGAAATTCGAGAAGTTCTCAAGACGTGGTCGCTTTGGAAAACCTTCAAGGAGCAATGATTCCTCATGCAGTGACTACAAGAAGAGGCTTTGTCACAAGTGCAAGAAACCAGGACATTACATTCAAGATTGTCCTCAGTGGGAAAAGGAATCAAAGAAGAAGAAATACAAGGATTACAGTTCTGATGATGCGAAGAAAAAGAAGAAATCCTCAAAATCTTCATCATCAAAATCCTCGAAGTCTTCGTCTCACAAGAAGAGCAGCTCCAAGAAGGCTCGGGCATTCATTGGCAAGGAAATGGACTCTGAGGCTGAATCTGAAGAAAATGAGGAAGAGGAACAATCTGAAGACTCTGAGTCTGGTGTGGCGAGCCTAGCCCTCGCTACTACGTTCGTCAGCAAGCCCGTCTTCACCTCTGAAGAAAATGATCTCACCAACAAGGCTGATGAAGGTAGTGATGACTACGCTCCCACCTATTGCTTCATGGCAAAAGGTGCCAAGGTACTCAAATACGCCTCATCTGAATCTAGTGAGGATGAATCTGATGAAAATCTTAAGCCTAGCTACTCTAAACTTGCTAAGATTGTTGTGCAACAACAAAAGGCTTTTGAAAAGATTCAAAACATGCTAGACAAAAGTGATGATATGTTGGGTGAAGAATTGGATCGCACTAAGGCCTTAACTGAAAATCTTCAGAGACTTCAGACCAGGTTTGACAACCTTCAAAGTCATCATAACACTCTCTTATCTGATCATGAGAAGCTTTCTTATGAATATCTTCAAAAGAGGCAAGATCTTGAGAAGCTAAGAGTGAGTTATGAAGATCTTCAGAAGGAGCGCGATTCATTACTTGCTCAACAAATCAGCGCTGCTCAGGAAGAATTTATTCCTCCATGTTTAAAATGCATTGAACGAGAATCTGCTAATTCCTCACCTGAATGTTCAAATGCTTCAAATGTTACAAGTTCTTCACCTGCCTCTGCTATCACTAATTCCTCATCTGAGGACATTGCTAGTATCACTGACGATGCAGGACTAAAGGAATTGTACATGACAGGCATGTATAAAAGCCTCAAAGGGCATCAGACTCTTTGTGATGTGCTTAAAAAGCAGATCCTCAACAGGAACCCTAGGAAAGAGGGTATTGCCTTTGAGAGGAAACTCAATGCTAATGGTACATATTGGAAGCCTGAGCAGTACCCCAAAACCTCATGGGTTGCTGCAAAGGGACCTCCAGTTGATCCATCTAATTTATTTGGTTATACATGTGAATCTTCTCATTCTTCTGATGAGTCATTTGACTCCAACTATAAACTGTTCAAAAATCAGAATGGTGAAGTATTTGTTAGATATGTTGGCACTAACTGCTGGAATGGTTCCCCTATGAAGAAAATCTGGGTTCCCAAAAGGTTCCTTGAAAGTCTTCAGGTGAATGTCCTCATGACACCACCTGTGAAGAAAAGGAACCCCAGATCAAATTCATCATATGGACCAAACTCTTCATATGGATCCAAGTCCTCATACGGACCAAATTCCTCAAGGGGATCAAATTCCTCACATGGATCAACGTCCTCATATGAACATCATCGTGCTAACAACTCTGTTTCGCAGGGAAGAGCCAAGGGCTATGAATATGAGCATTATTCTTCAAATTATTATGTTCATAAGTCCTCGAAGAACTTCTCTGCTTATTCATATGCTTACCCTAACCACTCTTATGTGAAACGAAATGGTGTGGCTGCTTTGCCACCATTCTCATATGGAGCTCGCAGAGTGATGAACTCTTTGCCACCCCTTCAGATGTGGGTGGTGAAGAAAAAAAAACTAATCTCTTATGCAGGGTCAGGTCTCCAGACGTATTGTCACGTCTGAAGAATTTGCTGGGGACCTGACAAATTGCCTGAAAGGACGCAGGCTAACCATGATGAAATGAACTTTCATTTCACATGTCCTCCCTCTGTTTTATCTATCTTACTGCTTGATGAAATTGATATGATGAATTGTGATATCATATTCTTCACTGCTGAAGTATATGAGATCGTAAGTTGCACTAATTCATCTGCAGGATGATCAACCCAAAGCCACTGAATGGGTACTTGATAGTGTATGTACAAATCACATGACTGATGACAAGAATCTTTTAATGGATGCTCCCTTATCATCGTCACATATGAAGCATATCATCTTCGCTGACAAAAGCAAAAGTCAGGTATTGGGTCTAGGTAAAGTTGCTATCACAAAGGATCGACACATGGACAAAGTCATGCTTGTTGAGTCCTTAGGATACAACCTTATGTCTGTCTCAATGCTTTGTGATCTTGATATGGTTGTTGTCTTTGGCAAGTATCGGTGTGTTGTGATTATGGAAGCTGACAATTCCAAAGTCTTCGAAGGCTTTAGGAGAGGAGACTTGTATATTGTTGATTTCTCTGCAGATTCACAACCAGCCGTGTGCCTACTTGCAAAAGCTTCAGAAGGATGGCTATGGCATCGACGACTTGGTCATGCAGGCATGAGGAATTTGAACACGCTTGCAAAGAAGAGGCATGTCATTGGCATTGAGAATGTCAAATTCCTCAAGGATCACCTGTGCGGTGCCTGTGAAGCTGGAAAGATGACAAAGGCCAAGCATCCAGCGAAGACTATCATGACCACTACTCGTCCATTCGAATTGCTTCACATGGACCTCTTTGGTCCCAATCATTATTCCTTTGTTTCGAATGAAGCATCTCAATATGGCTTTGTTATTGTTGATGATTACTCTCGTTACACATGGGTACACCTTGTCTCTTACAAAACTGAAGTGCAGGAAGTCTTCAAACGATTTTCCTTGAGGGCTTCAACCAACTTTGGTGTGAAGATCAAGCACATCAGAAGTGACAATGGCACTGAGTTCAAGAATTCGGGTCTCGATGACTAACTTGATGAACTTGGTATTACTCATGAGTTATCTGCTCCTTATACTCCTCAACAGAATGGCGTCGTGGAGCGCAAGAACAGGACTCTTGCTGAGATGGCTCGCACTATGCTCGATGAGTACAAAACCCCTCGTCGTTTCTGGGTTGATGCAATTGATATTGCGTGCCACATCATCGACAGAGTATATCTTCACAAATTCTTCAAGAAGATTGCCTATGAACTCCTCACTGACAAGAAACCCAATGTGAGTTATTTCAAAGTCTTCGGTGCTAAATGCTGGATTAGAGATCCTCATCACAACTCTAAATTTGCACCAAAAGCACATGAAGGTTTTATGCTTGGTTACGAAAAGGACTCGCACACCTACAGAGTCTTCAACAATGTTCTTCACAAGATTGTTGAAACTGTAGATGTGCGGTTCGATGAAACTAATGGCTCGCAAAGAGAGCACCTACCTTCTGTGTTAGATGAACCAGCACCTGAGGATTCTATCAAGCACAAGGCTACTGAAGATGTCATTCCGACTGAAGAATCTGCTGAAGAATTCATTCCAGAACGTGAAGAACGTCGAGCTGATGCACCTAAAGAAAATGCTGAGGAAATTGATGCTGAAGAAAATGCTGATCAAATTCCTCAACGACAAACAGCTCACCCTCGCGTTGCAAAAGAAGTGCAAGTGGAGAAGATCATCGATGACATTAGAGCACCAGGTCCTCTCACACGCTCAAAAGCTTCACATCTATCTAACTTTTGTGGGCACTTTGCTTTTGTCTCTATCACAGAGCCCACTAAGGTAGATGAAGCATTTCTAGAGCCTGAGTGGATTAAGGCCATGCAAGAAGAATTACATCAGTTCACGCTCAACAACGTATGGGAACTAGTCAATCGTCCCGATCCTCGCAAGCATAACATCATTGGCACAAAGTGGATCTACCGCAACAAGCAAGATGAAAATGGTGTTGTGGTGAGGAATAAGGCACGACTAGTAGCTCAAGGCTACACACAGGTTGAAGGAATTGATTTCGATGAAACTTTTGCACCTGTTGCTAGACTTGAGGCTATTCACATATTGCTTGCTTATGCTAACCATCATGATATCATCTTATACCAAATGGATGTGAAAAGTGCATTCCTCAATGGTAAGCTTGAGGAAGAAGTATATGTTGCTCAACCCCCAGGTTTTGAAGATCCAAAACATCCTGACAAAGTCTTCAGACTTAACAAGGCCCTCTATGGCCTCAAGCAGGCCCCACGGGCGTGGTATGACACATTGAAGGAATTCTTCATGAAGAAAGGCTTCACACCAGGTTCAATCGATCCCAATCTCTTTACTAAATCTTATGATGGCGAACTGTTTGTGTGCCAAATATATGTTGATGATATCATCTTTGGCTGTACTGACCAACGTTATAGTGATGAATTTGCCTATATGATGAGTGAAGAATATCAAATGTCTATGATGGGAGAGTTGAAATTCTTCTTAGGTCTTCAAATTCGTCAACAGCGCAATGGCATATTCATATCTCAGGAGAAATACCTCAAGGATGTCCTGAAGAAATTCGGCATGCAAGACTGCAAAGGCATCAAAATTCCTATGCCCACAAATGGTCATCTATGCACTGATGAAAATGGTACTGACTTCGATCATAAGGTATACCGCTCCATGATTGGCTCTTTATTGTACTTATGTGCATCTAGGCCAGATATAATGCTTAGTGTTTGCATGTGTGCATGATTTCAAGCTGCACCGAAGGAATCACACCATAAGG
Organism: Aegilops umbellulata; assembly: GCA_032464435.1. Classification (NCBI taxonomy): domain Eukaryota; kingdom Viridiplantae; phylum Streptophyta; class Magnoliopsida; order Poales; family Poaceae; genus Aegilops; species Aegilops umbellulata. The sequence goes on along the minus strand of CP136054.1, from coordinate 361,588,238 downwards.
CTATGAAGCATATTCTTCGATATCTAGCTCACACACCAACACTAGGATTATGGTATCCCAAGGGCTCGGATTTGGATCTCATTGGATATTCAGACTCTGACTATGCTGGTGACCGTGTGGACCGCAAGTCAACATCTGGTACTTGTCATTTCCTCGGACGATCCTTGGTCTGTTGGTCCTCGAAGAAACAGAACTGCGTATCACTGTCTACTGCTGAAGCTGAGTACATTGCTGCTGGTTCTTGCTGTGCTCTACTGCTATGGATGAAGCAAACACTCAAGTACTATGGCATCAACGTGAAGAATGTGCCTCTCCTCTGTGACAATGAGAGTGCCACCAAGATTGCTCACAACCCAGTTCAGCACTCGAAGACAAAGCACATTCAGATTCGTCATCATTTTCTTCATGATCATGTGTTGAAGGGCGACATTTCTATTGAGCATGTGAAGACTGAAGAACAGTTAGCCGATATCTTCACTAAGCCCTTGGATGAGAAGAGATTTAGCAAGTTGCGGTGTGAAATATCTTAGAATCTTCGAATGTACTTTGAAAAGGCACTCATCCTAACACTTATGCAAAATTGATGACTTAGATGTGCAACACATGAAGAAACGTTTTTCTTCAATCAATGAAGAATAACACTCTAAGTGTGAAGAAATTAATGAAGAATTTGATTCTTAGAACCCTACGACAATTGTACGCGGTGTCTGAAATCATCATTCTTATATGGTGGGTCACGCCACCACAAAAGTTGAAAATCTTCAGTTTGAGTTTTTCCTCAACTTTTGAAATTCTTCAGTTTTTCAAATTCTTCAAACTTTGCAATATATATATATATATATATATATATATATATATATATATATATATATATATATATATATATATATATATATATATACATACATATATGAGTTTATGTCCTCTACAGCATTCACTTATAGCTATTTCTTCAAGTTGGTCTTTCTGCTAAGTGAATGTGATCGGACCCTTCCCCTCTATGCTATACTCAATCCAATCTATTCACAAATTCTTCATGTGCATTCTATTTGAAACTCGTTCAAATTCTTCACTGAGTCCTTGTCAGCTGAAGAAATTGCGGACGGAACATTAAAACTAATCTTATCCAAACTTTCGGTTTTGCCGCTCTAACCGTTCCGCATCCCACGATGCATTATTTTATCCACCCACGATCTTACACAATCACCACTACACAGTATGTGGGTGACACATGTCGCAAGAAGGAGAACGGCCAAGGGCATGTTCGTCCTAAATCTTCGGGCGAACAGTTTTTTCACCGTGGCTATAAATACCCTTGTCGTTGTCCTCACTTCTTTTACCCCGCTCGATCTCACTCCCCCGCTCGAGCTTCCAAACCCTAGCGCCGCCGCTACTCCATCGTCGCCGGTGAGGAAAAGCTTCACTGCCTCGACCTCATCACCGTCGTACTCGCGCCGACTGCGGAAATCTTCACCTCCGCCGCCGCCGTAGACGTCTTCCTCCGCCAAGTTAGGGTGTGGAAGATCTGCATCGACGAACTTCCCTGTTCCAACTCACAGTTCGTCGTGTTCTTTGTTCAGGGTAATTAAAAGCTAATTTTACTGCCCTCTTTGATTCGAAACTTTTCTACAAAATCTTCAAAGGTGTTTTATTCTTCAAATTCTCACACACAAAACACCTCACATGTTATCTGTTCTTGATTCATTTCCCTAAGCCTCATTTTCTTCAAAGATTCCTCAATTGTGTGGATCTTCGATCTATACAACTCTGGAACCTAAGATATAAAGCGCTTAGTGAAATTCCTCAAGACGAATCTGGTCAAATTCCTCAAACTTGTTCTTTATGAAAAACCCTCTGAGAACGCATATGACCTCTCCAAATTCCTCGCAATTATACTCTGTTCACAGGTACACATGTCCGCTGCTAAATCATTAGGTTCTCATAAACTTAACTCATTTACAGCGTTCCTCGAAGAAAAGTTGCACACTTCTTTAGAGAACTCAATTGTTCAAATTCCTCAACTGAAGAAAATGGCTGAAGGTAAAAGGCCACAGAAAGGAGGAAAGAGGCCTGAGGTTATGACAGCTTTTGAAATACCTGAGGACATCTATGTTGGGTATTGCACACCTCCTGAGGAAGATAAAAATCAGCGCAAGGTGCGCATTCAAAATATTGAACGGAGATGGGCACGCGAATGGAGGGAGTATAGATATGTTACTCCAAAGTACATGAAGAAATTCGCACTGAACCCTCCATGCCCACGAGCCCCATTGGCACCTGGCCAAGTAGCTGATCCCACTAGCATCAAGCGTGGTGAGGAATTTCCTACCGAATGGGCCAAGCGCCAAGCTAAATTGGCAAGGCAAGCCAGAGAAGCAGTGAGGAAATTCAATGAAGACTCTGCTGCTGCTGCCACTGAGGCTTCTGTCATGCCGAAGAAAGCGATGCTTAAGAAGCCCGCTCGCAAGCCAACTGCTTCAACATCAATGCCCTCACGACCAAGTTCCTCAGCTGCGCCCTCACGGCCAGAATCTTCAAAATCTTCAAAGCAAATTCCTCATGCTGCTCCTGCTCCTCCACAGTCCTCAGTTGTCCCGACAAAGTCCTCAACACCTGTGCATCTGGCCTCGTGCCAAAGGACTACTGGCGTTTCTATCGCCTCTGGTGTCTCAGCTAGTTCCTCAGCTGCACCAAGTTCCTCAGCTGGACCCTCTCTGCTGAAGAAAAAGGCCACTATTGGACGCGGTAATCACCCAAGTCCCAACAAGAAGCAGGTAGTCTTCATTGTACCATCTGATGATGATGAAGCTGATGAAGAAGAACTTGCTGAAATCATCAGAGACCGCCAAGAAAGGGCTGCTAAAGCCAAAGGCACACCTGTGCCACTGTTGCTGGATCCAAGGGCGATCCTTGATTACATCAATATCTGGCATAAGGATCCCAACACACCTATGCCTGACTTCAAGCTGACTCCTGGCCAAAGTCACATGCTGACTCACTTCATCCAAGAGGAGAAGTGGAAATATGATAGGGCCAGGCAGATCAAGAAATTGCAGTACAGGAAAGAGAAACTGCTAAGGAAAAATGTTCTCACAATGAAGCCTGAAGAACTCATCAAGATGCAGGCTGACATCAAAGCCCTCAGCGATGACTTTGATGCATACTATGCTGACTGGAAAGGAGCAAAAGTCAGGTTTGTGAAACTGACTGAGAAATTCACCAATGTTGCAGCCCCATCGCAACAAGAAATTCCTCAAGCTGAACCTTCAGCACAGCCCACTGAAGAACATGCCAGCACCGCTGATGAAGTTCAGGCTGCTGAAGAAAATGCCAGTTCCAGGGCTGATGACTCCACTCCAGCCACTGAAGAAATTGCCAGGGCATCCACTAGTGATGCGCCTGAAGAAAATTAAGAAACCAGGGCAACTGCATCAGTTGCGCTTGATGAAAATCAACCGGATTCCTCAGCTCCACCTGCACCTACTCCAACTCCTATTCTTCCATCTGCGTTAGATGTGAAGAAAACCAAGGCTGCAGAGCGAGCTGCCGTGAAGAAAAGGAAGGCATCAGCTTCTTCAGAATCTTCAGCTCCCAAGAAGATGAAGCCGATGACCAGCTCATTTGCAAATCCCATTGATGCCATTCCTATCTCCTCCATGCCATCAAAGGACCTTGTTCCTTTTGGTGAAGATTATGAGATCCCAAGTGGATCAGATGAAGAAACTCAATCTGCTGCTTCCTCAGAACAGATTGATGAAGAAATTGAAGTGGATGCAATCCCTTCAACCCCAATGGTCTCATCACCAATGCCTCAGTTTGATGCTGAAGAGGCTGGTGTTGAAGAAATTGATGATGAAGATGTGGATATTGGCAGCACCTCCGTTGATGAATGATGACTTTTGGGAAAGTCAGCACCCCAATTCCCCACTCTTCACCCCACTGCAGCAAATTCCTCACTCCCCTGCACAAACTGTTCAAATGGGCTCTGAAGAAACTCATCCCACTGCATCTGTGAATGAAGAAATTCCAGCCACTAGTGCTGAAGAAACTGCTGCTGAAGCTGAAAAGGTGACTGCACCTGAGGAAAATCCTGAAATTCCTTAGCCTGAAGAACCTGAGATTGTGATTCCTGAGGTCGTGATGCAACTCACTGACACTCCTCTGCCAAGGCCAAAGGATCCGTTCTCACAATAACAGAAATTCAAGGCTGAAGACTTCTATGGCGAGCACGTGTTCTTCACTAAATACAACCCATATGACTCTGCTCGCATAAGGAAGAGGCGTTTCTGGACAGCCAACCAAGCCAATTTCTATTCCTCAGTGCTTTACAACAAAGACAAAGTCTTCGACCATGCACATATTCCTCACGTGGATATGGAGTCTTTGCCGTGCTTCACGCCAGTCCTCAGTGTTCTTCACGACGCTGGGCTGCTCAATTTCTGCACAGACATATGTGATTGGAATGAAGAACTCATTCTTCAGTTCTATGCAATGTTGCACATCACCGGCAACCCTGAAGATGTGAATTCATGGGTTCTGGACTGGATGACTGAGAACACACATCATAAGGCCCCAGCATCTGAATTGCTTCGTGTCCTTCCTCTGAGTCCACCCACTGAAGATGCACGTTGTGTTTACAACGAACCTGAGCTTTCAAATCACTATATGCAAGTGCTGATGAAGCCTTTGAAGCCAGGGCAAGCACCTCGAACCAAATTCCTCGTCAAGGAATTGTTATATGTGCCGAGGACTGTCTATCGCATTCTGACGAAGACAATGAGTCACATCAAGGGCCACAACTCAAGTGATGAAGAAGTCGTTGGCATCATGAAGAACATGCTTTTCAACATCATTCATGGCGTTCCCGTCAACTTCCATGATTTCTTCATGAGGACTTTGGCAGATATCGCTATGTCGCCATTTGAGCTGAAGCCTTATGCACCTTGGATTATGAGATTCAACAGGACAAGGTCTTCACTCAATTACAAAGCTGAAACTCTCAACCACTGCAGCTACTTGCCTCCCATTGAAGTCCTCAAAAGGACATTTTCCTCAGCTGAAGAAAAGGGCAAGGCCACTACTGTGATCGATGAAGGCATTCGTAAATTGGATGGTCAATTTCGCAAGGCTGCTTCTTATTCCACCAATGATGACTCTGCCACACATGACTCTGCTGCCAACACTGCCAAGCAAAATCCTCAAGCCACAACACCTAGAATGATGACTGACCGTGAGTTACTCCTCAGTCTTCATCAAAAGGTTGATCGCAATCACAAATGGGTCAAGCGTCAGTTTGGTTCAATTCTTCACAACATGACTTCCACACACAATGCAGTGAAGAAAAACCACTACTACCTCCATGAAACCCTCAACCACACCTGGGCTGTTCTGTCTCAAGTCTACAGCGCTGCTGATCTGAAGAAAATGGATCTTAATGAAGAATTTGCCTGGTTTGCACCTCCTCCGAAGAAATACAAGAATGTCCCAGTTCCTTCTTTGGTGGCCAGTTCATATTCTTCATCATGCGACACAGATGAAAATGAAGACTTGGACGACACTGCAGCAGGCCCTACTTCAACGACCGACCCCAACAACGCTGGCGCTCCTTCATCAACTTGAAAAATCTTCAGGGGCGTTAGTCCTCAGTTTCGATCCTTTTGGTCATTTGATGACAAATGGGGAGAAATCTGAGTTAGTCTTCAAGCGGGTCTATAATAAGGGCATATTTGTTTTTTTTGCTAAGTTACAACTCTCGTTCTTCCGGAACTTTTATTGGATCGAGTTGTAATCTTAAACCCGATGGTGCGCTGATACTTTTGTTGCACTATGCTTTGATACTTTTGATGCGCTATTCTGCATGCTTATTCCTCAATGATATTATCGTACGCATGCTGAATTTCATCAGGCACCATATTTCATCATGCATTTCAAATTCTTCATACTATATATCAAATGCGTGTATGAGTTACAAGATATAGGGGGAGATCTCCATGATTCAACTCTTCAAGTGTGCATTGCTTCAAAAGCAAATTCCTCACTATGCACATCTTCATGGGGAGTTCTTCTATATCTTGCAATCAAATTCCTCAATATTAGTATTTACACTTCATGTATTTTTCCCCGTTGAAAACTTAACCTATGTTGTCATCAATCACCAAAAAGGGGGAGATTGTAAGTGCATCTAGTGCCCCTTAGTGATTTTGGTGTATTGAAGACTTATAGGTTAAGTATCTAATGTGTTTATGAGTATACACAGGTCTATAAGTCTATGAGGAGTTTGATATCTACAGAGAAAGTCGACCCCTAAAAATGAAGTTCTTCGAGTGAAGACTTTGATATTTTGAAGACTTTCTGAAGACTTTGAAAGTGAAGAAATTGGTGTGGCCTTGAAGACTTGGTATTTATTCGAGGAACATGAAGCATGAAGACTTTTGTTTTCGTAGTTTCATTTTCTCTTTCTTGAGTCATAGGAAACACCGTACTGTTAAAATGGGTCGAAGAAATACTAAGGAGAAAATTTCCATGTGATGCTCATCTCAAATCCTACACCTACCAATCCCTTCGAGTGAAGCCATTGGAAATCTCATACCGTTCAGTCAATTTCTTCAGTGACAGAGATGCAATTCTTCTGGTCACTGAGGACTTTGCTCTGACTCTGGAGTTAGGAATTCGCCAGTGCGAATTGCCTACACAATGAGGAACATGATAGCCCTGAGGAATTTGTACCTCAAATTTCCGACCGTTGCTGTGCTACGTGCCAGATGTCCCAAAATATCTTGTCCATCTAACGGTCATATCATTGAAGGGCATTTATGTCTTATCATGTCGGGCTGCTCCCTAGGCTATAAATAGCCGCCCCCTACAACCACTAGCTGGTTGGCTGCTCCGCGTGAACTTGACACTTGTCATTTGAGAGCAACCCATCCTCCGAGGACTTTGAGCGAAAATCATCAAGTGAGGAAAATCCAAACCCAAACCCAAACACCTACAAACCCAAAGTGATTGAGCATCACTGAAGAGATTGATCCTGCGTGGATCCGATGCTTGTTACCTTTGAAGACTGTGCTTCTTCCAGACGGTTAGGCGTCAAGGTCTAGAACATCCAAGAGGAATTGTGGATCGCTGAGTGACCAAGTCTGTGAAGGTTTGGAAGTCACCTGAAGACTTACCACGAGTGATTGGGCGAGGACTGTGTGTCCTTAGCTCAAGGAGAATACGGTGAGGACTGTGTGTCCGGGACTAGGTGTCCTCGAGTTTAAATACTCAGCCGCTCCAACCAGATGTACAACTGAGACAGCAGTTGGAACTGGTCTACCAAATCATTGTCTTCACCAAGCTTACTGGTTCTATTTCCTCAACACTTTCATTTCCTCATTACGGTGTTGTGTGTTTGTTCATATCTGTGTTTGAAGACTTTGACTGAAGACTTTCTCAATTTCCTCAGTTCAATTTCTTCAGTCTGTTTGTCTTCATCTTGTGCTATCCTGTGTTTACGCTTTCTGTACTCTGAGTTTGTCTTCATTTCATCATGATGACCATGCATGTTTTCTGCTATGTTTACCTCTGAGTACTTATTCCGCTGCTAGTAGTTCTTCGCTAAGGAATTTCCTCACGAGCAAATTCCTCGGTGAAGAATTTCATAAAAATCGCCTATTCACCCCCCCCACCTCTAGTCGATATAACGCACTTTCAGCGACTCTGGAGACGAGCGACGACAGCTACGAGCCCCCGAGCCGGCACCGCTCATGGAGCAGGGCGGGCTCGTCTGGCCGTCGCCGACTCTGATCTGGATGGGGTTGGCGCTGGTGCTCGATGGCCCACTATTGATGATGGCGTCTTTTGTAGGGGCGTGTGTAGTTAGTGTCCCTCTAGGATCTGTTCCCTGCGAGGAATCAAAGTCGCGCCCCGCGGGGGCTTGTAAGGTGTATGTGATCCTGTTTGTTAATACAACCCTTGTCGTAGAATTGTGCGAGTTGCTCATTCCGTCTTAGCTCAGTTCTTCCTTTCGAACCTCACGATGGCTTGGTGCTCTACGCCGACAGGTCCCAGTCCCAAGGCGGCTTCAGCCGTCGCTGGTATGCCAGGTCGCGATGCCGTGGTCAAGGTCAGGAGGTGAGCGACCCGAGGTCCGGTAAGAGCCCTGAGTCGCGATGCTCAGGAGGTCCCCTTTGGCACTCAAGCAGCCGTCGTTTGGTGAGAAAGGAGAGTGGCGTCGCTAACACAGGATTGCATTAGGTGCGGGGATAGTACCACGATAGCTGGTACTTCCGGGTAGTGACTTATCTCGAGAATCAGGGACCGCTCCCTGGTGTGTCGCCGGGTCTGTGCATCGGCAGGCATGAGGTTGCTCGGCGAGGTCCTCGCGTGTCCCTCCCCTATTGCCTTTGCTCCCCTTTCTGCTCTACGTCCTCGAGTCCCGGCCCTCGAGCGAGTCTTAGCCGTCACTGGTATGCCAGGTCACGATGCCGTGGTCAAGGCCAGAGGGTGAGGGCTGGAGAGCCAGTAGGAGCCCTGAGTCGCGATGCTCAGGGCCCCCCTTTAACGTGCAAGCGGTTCACGCGGGTGAGAGTGAAGAAGACTCCGCAAGGGCCTCGCCTGACGCAGCTCCTTTAGGGGATCCTGTATACCATCATAGAAAGAACGAGGGGTTGCCATGGAAATTGACAGTCAGTCGTTGGTTGCTTTCGAGGGGTGGTGAGGCACTGAAGGCTTGACGAGGTGGCGCAGTGCGGGGCTGTCGCGGCCAGAGCTCAGCCACTCAGGTTTGTCGGCGTTGCAGGGATGGACCCATGCGCAAGCGTCGTGCCATTTTGGGAGCAGCTCCGTCAGTTGGCGTCAGTTGAGTGGGCAACTAGGTCAAACATATTAGCCGCGAAAGAGTGGATTCATTCAAATAGATGCTGGGAAGGCAGGCATCACTGGGTCAGGCCCAAGCGACCTGGGGATGATGCAGGGGCGCCCCCAACAAAGTAAGCTAACGACACGAAATAAAAGGGATACATGCCGCAGGGACGGACCCACGCGGCCTGGGAATATTGCAGCCCTGGGGGGCGCTCCCAGCTGGAAATGAAACTTGAAAGATGTCACATGATGTTGTTGAGGATGAAGCAGTGTTGGTGCAGCAGACTCGGTGGGCTGCGGAAGCCGTTCCTCACGAGCCCTGAGGCCCTGGGGCCTCAGGAGGCTCCGGAGGCGCTGGTGGCTCCTCGCGGACCATCTCCATCTCCGCCGGGGCTGCGGAACGCCTGGCCTCTTGAGCTTCCATGATGCCCCTCATGAGGCGCTGGTACGTGGCAGCCGCGTTCGGCAAGCCGTAATGCATGCGAACGTAGCTGTGGGGTGGACCTTCGCAGCGCCCCACTCGCGAGGGCCAGAGGCGCTCCAGTGAGGCGACTCGGTTGAGCCCTGGTATGTCGATGCAGACGCGCATCCCACCATCCTCGCCTGGATGGGGAGCCATAGCTGGTAAGCGGCGGCTGCCTCTCATGACTCTTGACTCCTGTAGCTCTTGAATGGCCTTGCTGACGAACTCCTGAGGGTCTGCCCCCCTTGCCTCACTCCTTCTTGAGGGAAACGTGCTTCGAAACACGCCTCCATGTGGTGCCCAAGCGCCTCCCTCGTGACCCTAGTCAGGTCGGTGGCCCTCTAGGGGAGAGCCCCCGAGCCCTGCCTGAGGAGGGCGCCGGGCGCGCTTTCCTATGCGATGGAAGGGGGTTCCCCCTGGGCAGGCACGGGCCCTGAGGGGCCTGCCTCCTGAGGGACCGGGCCAGACGATGTCTTCTTCTTCTTGGGGGTGGTCTCGGGGAGCCTCCTGCTTCCACCATCCGGGTCTTCCAGTGATGCGGCCTGAAAAGCTCGTTCCAGGGAACACACCGCGTCCTTCTCTTCACAGGGCACCATGATGACTCCGCCACTCCCTAGCATCTTGAGGACGTTGTAGCCGTGGTGAGTCACGGCCACGAACTTGGCCAGCGTCGGGTACCCAAGGATGGCGTTGTACGGCAGGCGAATGTGAGCGATGTCGAAGTCGATGAGCTCGGTGCGGTAGTTGTCGCACGCTCTGAAGGTGACAGGGAGGCGGACCTGCCCGATCGGGACCGTGGAGCCGTCAGTGACTCCGGAGAAAGGCTTGGTTGGCTGAAGCTGGTTGTAGGGCACTTGGAGATTGTTGAATGTTTCCACGGACAGGACGTTGAGCCCTGCCCCGCCATTGATGAGGGTCCTGGTGACCACCACGTTGCTAATGATTGGGGAAGAAAGCATCAGGAGGACTCCGGCTGTGGCTGCACACTTGAGCTGATCCGCTGAGCTGAACGTGAGAGGGCGTGTGGCTTCTAGCTTGGGGAGGACTGCATTCACTTCATGGCCGAACTGCTTGAAGATGCGCTGAGAGGCTGGGGCTTGAGCTCCGCCCAGGATGCAGGCGATCGCGCGCGGCTCCTAGAAGCCCCCAGCCCCCTCGTCCTGGTGGCGGTCCTCATTTCTCCTTAGCTGCGGCGGCAGTGGAGGGAGGCCTGCGTTGCCTTGCGGGCGATCCTCGCGAGGCGTGTTGGAGATATTACTACTGGGCGTAAACCGGCCTACCTGGGCCGGGTTAACTTCATCAGTAGTCCAAGAGCGTTAAAGCCCAAGAAGATAAATGAGGGCCCAAGGCCATAGTCGGTTCAACACTTGTAGCCGTAAACCGGCTTTGTATGTAAACTTCTATTGTAAGTTAGGAATAAGAAGAGACCGACCCGGGTACGAGTATGAACCGGTGATTGGGACTCTGTGAACCGACGGGCATCACCCGTGTATATAAGGGGACGACCCGACAGCGGTTCAAGGACACACAACCACAACTCGAGACTTAGGCGAAGCTTGTTTGCTCCCTAGTCATCGAAACCCCATCAATTCCATCACAACTAGACGTAGGCTTTTACCTTCATCGAAGGGGCCAAACTAGTAAAACTATCTGTGTCCCTGTGTCCGCTTTAACCCCTTCGAGTTAACCCGTTGCGATGGCTCCACGACTAAGTCCTTTCGCTAGGACATATGCCGTGAAAAAACCACGACAGTTGGCGCCCACCGTGGGGCTATCGCACGATGGTTTCAAGTTCTTGGAGGGCCGCTTCGAAGGACTCGAGGGATACGCTGTGGGCCGGATGACCAAGAGTCGTCGCGGCAAGATCTACATCGACGATGCAGGCTGGGGCCCCGAGGCTGGCTCGATTGAGTACGGGTACCGGGTCCCCTTTGGTGGCATACACGTTTTCATCGGCAAGATCGGTAAACCGGGCCCTGAGCTGGACACCTGCATCGACCTCGTCGAGACAGCTCAGCGTGCGCGACCTGCCCGGGTTAAGCCGGCCGTGAAACGTGCCTTCGTGGGAGTCATCCATGGAGGAAGTTATGAGGATGGACCGGGATCTGGCGGCGAAACCGTCGTGTACTCTGGCGACGAGTCATCAACCAGAGAAACTGAGTCTTTGTATCAGCTACAAGACGGCCGGATTGGGGGTTGTTCCGATGGCGACAGTATTCCGGACCCCACTGATCTGCCCAACCGGGTTGGAATATTCATGGTCGATACACAAGCAGCACTTCATTCATCGACTGCCGCAGCGATGGTCTCCGTTCATCAGCGGCAACAGCCACCGGGGCAGGAGGCTCTATGCGCCCGCCGGCTCAAGTTTTATCAGATCTGTTTGATGCGTTGGCTGCGCTCATGGCAGAGGCTAACCCGGCGGATCAGGACGCCCACGACACAGAGATTGCAAAGGTGAGGGAGCAGATCACTCAGGCCAAAGCGGATTTAGCAGCCGAAGAGGTCAGAATGACTGCGGAGCGGGCCGCTTTGGACGCGCAAGCTTACAAGCTCATGCTGGACCAGAACGCATCACAAGAAGTCATGAGGAGGAAGTACCGATCTCGTTTGCCTTCAGTTTTCGAAGCAAGGGACCTTTTCAACACCCCTGGAGCGGGAACCAGTAATCCGCTGGTGGTTAACCGGGGCGGAGGCACCTGGGACAGGTGAGCCGGTCCAGTCCCGTTTAATAGATCTGCCCCGTCATAATACTGGTGTACCGCAGGTGGTGCCCACACCTCTGGGTCATTACTCCAATCCGCTGGATAACCTTGTTGCAGCTGCTGCACAGTTGGAGGCCATTCCAGTTGAAGGTGATTCATTGCAGGCGATAGAGACGCGTCGGGTCAAGGAGCTCCTTAGGACGGCTTTGGTCCAACAGAAAGCGTATTCATACAGCCGCGACCGGATTCATTCTACCCCACGTCCAAGCCGGAGTTATAGCAGGCATATGGAAGAATTGGCTGTTTCAAGTAATGCATGGCGTGGAGCGCCCCGTGGCAACAATCCGGCCGGTGGTGTCGATAATGCTCAGGAGGTGGTGGACCGGGCCCGAGCGCGCAGGGAGGCCGAGTTAGCGGCACAACATCAAGCTCATCAGCTTACGCCGGTTCGTCCGACCACCTCGGTTGAGCCTGGGCTTACTTCTAGCGCATTGGGGGTGCCTTGCCTTGTCCCCGCTTTATGCAATGTGCGCCTGCCTAAGGATTTCAAGGGCCCGCGCAAGGTACCGAACTATATGGCGGATCAACCTCCAGAGACATGGGTGGAGAGCTATGAGATGTCCATGGAGATGCTTGATGTGGATGATGCCGCGTGTGTCAAGTATTTCACCATGATGCTTGAAGGGACGGCTCGTACCTGGTTAAAGAGCTTACCGGCCAATTCTATCAGTTCATGGGCCCAGTTACGAGCCCGGTTTATCAATAACTTCAAAGACACGTGTAAGCAGCCTATGTCGATATTGGATTTAGCTGCCTGTGTCCAGGAGGAAGGATAATCAACTACTCATTGGGTGCGCTGGCTCTCACAAGTCCTGCATTCATCAGACCGCATCAACGCTGACACCGCAGTTATAACCTTGGAAGGCAACTGCCGGTTTGGACCCCTGAAGTTGAAGTTAGGACGGATGAAGCGCCACTGCACTGACATAGGGACTCTCATGGCCGCTTTGGTAAAGTATGCTGATTCTGATAGTACCAAGGATCCCGAGTCTGATGATGAAAAGACAGGGAAGGGAAAGAGGAACAGCAACTCCAAAGGTCAGCAACATCACTCAGCAGGTAATGGTGGCGGAGGCAAGCGTAAAGTGGATGGCAACATGGACTTTGTGGCTAATACTAATGTGCAGGACAAGGGCCAACAACGTAAGGGTAAATCGCAGAATCTTAGTGGAGCGCCTAGTCCTAATCCGGACCGCCTGAATTATCTGTTGAACCAGCCCTGTCCGAAGCATGGGATGAAGGAGGTGCCGGCAAACCACCTTTGGAAGGATTGCTACATTATGCAGGAGTTCAAGAGCTCTGATGCTTTCCGGTATGATCCCAGCTCCGGCGATGGCTCTGGATCCGGGCCAGGTTACGGTGGAGGAAATTCCGGTTCAGGATTTAATGGTAATCCGGGCGAACATAACAATCAGAATAATCAGAATAACCAGGGTGGTTACAATCAGCAACAACAGCAGTCGGGTTACCAGAGCAACCCAAAGCAATTAAATAGTGGGCAATATCACGTGTTCACCACTAGCTTGGACAAGCGAGACCGGAAGGTCCAGATGCGGGCAGTTAATTCTGTTGAACCGGCCGTGCCCCGATATCTACGCTGGTCAGAGCAGCCAATCATATGGAGTAGAGAGGATCACCCTCCCCGGGTTGACAATCCGGGTCAACTAGCTTTGGTGGTGGTGCCTCAGGTGGGAGACTATAAGTTCACCAAGGTACTCATGGATGGGGTAGCAGTATTAACATCCTATACTATGAGACCTTCCGTCGTATGGGGCTAACAGATAAACATCTCGGACCGTCGAACATGGTTTTCCATGGTGTGGTACCTGGCAAGTCAGCGTACCCCGTTGGTAAGATAGCATTGGAAGTGGCCTTTGGAGATGATCATGATTCCAGATCAGAGACGCTGACGTTTGAGGTGGTAAAAATCCAAAGCCCCCGTATCACGCCCTGTTTGGGCGACCGGCCTATGCCAAGTTCATGGCACGTCCCTGTTATGTGTACTTGCAGCTCAAGATCCCGGGTCATAAGGGGACTATACGGTTCACGGAAGCCGTAAGGTCGCTTTGGAATGCGAAGAAGGAGATGCGTCTTATGCAGAGTCGGTATGTGCCACCGAGGAGCTGAAGTATTATAAGGATAATGTTGATCCGGCAGATATGACTCCTTTGAAGAAGCCTACCACGGAGCATAATCCGGCCCTGAAGTTCACATCGGCAGCTGATACTAAGCTTGTTGACTTCGTACCTGGCGATTCGTCCAAGCAGTTCAGCATTAGTGCCAATTTGGATCCGAAATAGGAAAGCGCGCTCATCGAGTTCATCCTTGAGAATCGGGACATCTTTGCATGGAAGCCTTCTGACATGCCAGGTGTACCAAGGCGACTCGCTGAGCACACTCTTAATGTGGATCCTAAATACAAACCGGTGAAACAGTTCCTTCGCCGGTTCAACGAAGAGAGACGCAAGGCTATTGGACAAGAGGTGGCTAGGCTCCTAGCAGCTGGCTGCATCATTGAAGTTTTCCACCCTGAGTGGCTTGCTAATCCGGTGCTGGTCCTTAAGAAAAACAGCACCTGGCGCATGTGTGTGGATTACACTGATCTTAATAAAGCTTGTCCAGCAGATCCTTTTGCCCTCCCCCGTATTGATCAAATTATTGATGCTACGGCGGGTTCCGAGCGTTTAAGTTTTCTGGATGCATATTCCGGCTATCATCAGATCAAAATGGCAGTTAAGGACCAGGAGAAGACAGTGTTCATAACTCCCTTTGGAGCCTTTTGCTATGTATCTATGCCTTTTGGGCTCAAGAGTGCCCAAGCAACCTATCAACGGTGTGTGCAAAATTGTCTTCACAAACAGATTGGCCGCAATGTACATGCTTACGTGGATGATATTGTGGTTAAGTCAAGGAAGAAGGAGACTTTGGTTGATGACTTGAAGGAAACTTTTGATAACCTGAGGACGTACAAGATGATGCTCAATCCGACCAAGTGTGTCTTCGGTGTACCGGCAGGCAAGTTGTTGGGTTTTCTGGTGTCCAACAGGGGAATTGAGACTAATCCGGAGAAGATTACGGCCATCACCTCCTTGGCTAAACCGAAGTGTATCAACGACGTTCAACGTTTGGCTGGCCGGATTGCTGCGTTAAGCCGGTTTATCAGCCGCCTTGGTGAGAAGGAAATCCCTTTGTATCAGAAGTTGAAGAAGACGGATCAATTCGTCTGGAGTTCTGCTGCTGATCAGGCATTTGAGGATTTAAAGCGGCAATTGGCCAATCCGCCCGTGCTTGCCGCTCCCATTGACAAGGAGCTGTTGCTGCTGTATGTTGCTTCTAATGCTCGCGTGGTCAGTGTGGCTATTGTGGTGGAGCGGAAGGAGCCAGGCAAGGAGCATCCGGTTCAACGTCCCGTCTATTATATCAGCGAGGTGCTTATTGAGTCCAAACAAAGGTATCCACATTGGCAGAAGCTGGTATATGGAGTTTTTATGGCAAGCCGGAAGCTGAAACAGTATTTCCAAGGGCATCCCATCACAGTGGTCAGTTCTGCCCCCTTGGGTGATATCATCCAGAACCGGGAAGCGACGGGCCGGATTGCCAAGTGGGCTATAGAGCTTGGGTCGCACGGTTTGAAATACGTGCCTCGGACGGCGGTGAAGTCCCAAGCACTTGTCGATTTCATCAATGATTGGACGGAGCTGCAGGCCCCTGAAGAAAAGCCGGATCACACATATTGGACCATCCATTTTGACGGATCACGGCAATTGGAGGGCTCGGGGGCTGGAGTCGTATTAACTTCCCCACGAGGTGACAAGTTCTGTTATGTTCTCCGCTTAATGTTCCCTTGTACTAACAATGCAGCTGAGTATGAAGCCTTGCTCCATGGTCTCCGGATGGCTAAAGAGATGAATTTAAGCCGGGTTAAGTGCTTTGGTGACTCGGATTTAGTGGCTCAACAGGTATCTGGCACTTGGGATTATAAAGACCCACTCATGGCTGCATATCGTCGTGAGGTGGATACTGTTGCGGGTCACTTCAAGGGCTATCAGGTGGACCACGTGGATCGTTGGAAGAATGAGGCGGCGAATGCCTTGAGCCGGTTGGGCTCCCAGCATAAACCGGTCCCGCCTAATGTTTTTCTTGATGTACTGCACAACCCGTCGGTCAAGCTCCCAGGTGAAGCGGATTTGGCTGTTCCTGACCCGGAGGCTCAGTTGGTGGCAGCTCTTCACGTCATTCCGGATTGGACACTTCCTTACCTGGCGTACATGAACCGGGGCGAGTTACCAGAGGATGAGACTCTGGCCAGACAAATAATACGGCGGTCCAAGTCCATGACGATCGTCAATGGCGAGTTGCATCATTGCAGTGTATCAGGAGCGTTTCAACGTTGTGTATCTCCTGAGGAAGGCTGTGAACTTTTCCGTGAGATCCATGAAGGGGATTGTGGTCACCACGCCGGTTCAAAATCTTTGGTGGCTAAAGCGTTCCGCCACGGTTTCTATTGGTTAACTGCCCATGTTGATGCGGAGGATCTGGTCAGACGATGTGATGGTTGCCAAAAGTTCTCAAGACGTGCTCATGTACCGGCTCAAGAATTGAGAATGATTCCAATCACTTGGCCGTTTGCAACTCGGGGGCTAGATATGGTTGGGCCTTTCAAAAGGTCCAAGGATAAGAAGACCCACCTCCTGGTGGCGGTTGATAAATTTACAAAGTGGGTGGAGGCAGAACCTGTTAGCAAGTGTGATGCAGCTACGGCGGCTCAGTTCATCAAAAAAGTGATTTTCCGGTTTGGCTTTCCACACAGTATCATCACAGACAATGGTACCAATTCGTCCAAGGGTGCCATGAAGGAGTTCTGCGAACGGGAGCACATTCGCCTTGATGTTTCATCAGTGGCGTACCCACAGTCCAATGGTCAAGCAGAACGAGCTAATCAAGAGATCTTGAGAGGCATCAAGCCATGACTTATGGTTCCTTTGCAAAGGACGCCGGGTTGTTGGGTAGAAGAGTTGCCATCCATGTTATGGAGCATTAATACCACACCCAAAAGATCAACTGGATACACGCCGTTCTTCATGGTCTATGGAGCGGAGGCGGTTCTCCCTAGTGATATCCATCACGATTCACCTCGTGTGGCGGCTTATGTTGAAGCGGACAACAAGACAGCTCGACAAGACGCTTTGGACCGGTTGGATGAAGAGCGAGACATAGCAGCTGCCCGCTCGGCGATTTACCAACAGGATCTTCATCGCTATCACAGTCGTCGAGTCAGAACCAAAACCTTTCAAGAAGGAGATTTGGTGCTTCGGCTCATTCAAGATCAAACTGATATGCATAAGTTATCCCCACCTTGGGAGGGACCTTTCGTGGTCAGCAAGAATCTGCACAACGAGTCGTACTATCTGATCGATATTCGAGAGCGAAAAGACTCACGCAAATCATAAGAGGAGACCAACAGGCCGTGGAACATAGCTCATCTTCGGCCTTACTATACTTGAGCCATTGGCTCTACTTATGTACATACTATGACAGTGTATATATTATTAATACAATAAACCGGATCCTCAGCTAAAGCGGGGTATCTGTTTCTTTTACATCATGCGTGGTTACACGGAGTTGTTCTGTCTTAAAGCGGCCTCCGGTTTACCCCTTGCAAAAATTATAAATATCACTAGGGGGCTCGGTCATGTCCGAACCAATGCAACACCTTTTGATAGGCGAAAGCCACCAGATCACTTGGGGACATGGTCAAGTCTGAACTAGTCACGCCTCTTGATCGGCCTAAAGGCCATAGAATCACTTGGGGGCTTGGTCGAACCCGAACCATTGCCATGCCACTTGATCGGCATAAATGCCACGGTTTCATTTGGGGACCTGGCTGACTTGAACCATAGCAACACCTATTGGGAGCTTGGTCGTGTCCGACCATGGTAACGCCATCTGATCGGCTCAGTAAAGCCTCTTTTTTGCAAACGGTTTTATCATTGCCTTTGCTTCTATATTTTTCTTGATAACTGCTGTTTTATTTTGGTTGCGTTCTTAAACCGACAATGTTTTGCACCGGTTCAAGCTGCCAATTTGGCGGAACACGGTCCATTTTTAACCCAGAGATTATTTACCTGGTTTGATTTTTTTTCTGTTAACGTCCTATTTTGGAGTAACAAAATGTTTATTATGACCAGGCACGGTTTACATAGTAAACCGGCATTATACACACAGGAGCTGTTTTCTCCCATAAACGGTATAGGTAAATCAAGCCTCCGTTTCAAGATTGGCTAAAACCTACTTCATGACCAATGATGGCAGGTATTTTGTATCACAAAATTTGATCATATATGTCAATCTCCTTGCATATATGTATGAAGTTCATAAACCGGCTGGCGATACAACCGCCCTGGTCGTTTAAGATTTCATGATTGCAGGAGATATAGATTGGCAGTTTTGGTCTTTCAAACAGAAGTATCAACACCGATGCATGAAGGCATCTCAGAAGCAAAAGTGTTGGCTATCCTATTACAAGGCAACATGGTGCCCAAATAAGATCATTGTTTTTCTGGCAGAATATAACAAGGCAGTCATTTAAACCGATCTCCGGTTCACGCTTGGTCACCGCCTTGGTCTGATGGTCGTGGGTCGTCCTGCACCGCTTCAGCTTCTTCTGCCCTACCCAGCGGTTGGAAGTCAACAGTGGTCCAGTCGATTCCCATTAAGGCTTGAAAAACAGCTTCATCATGGATCAGTGAAGACGGTTCAATATCAGGAGCATAAGTGTGCTTACGGATTGGCGGGATCAGATTTTCCGCTTCGGGAACTGGCGCAGCCACTTGTTTGTTCTGATTGTTATATTGAGCTTGATAATGCGTCAAATCTGCTTCTTCTACCAATTGACAAGCCAGAGGGCGCAACGCCCGGTTTATTGCTCTCAGATCATCTTCATTGAACTCTGAACCGTCTTCCTTCAAACTGGGATAGCCCTGAGCTGCTTCAACAGGATCGAAGTCTGGCACCCATGCCTTTGCTCGGATTAAGGCGTTGATGGCACCGGTTCGAGCAGCAGATTTCTTCAGCTCTTCGATCCGGGCGGGAAGCATTGACAATCTCTTAAGAGTATCTTGGATTAACGTGGGTGCCGGGTTGTTATGTGATGCAGTCGAGATGATCCACTGCGCTCCAGTATACAGCTGTTCGATTAATGTGTAGATAGCTTTCAATTTCATCCGAACATCTGACCCCAAGTGACTAATGCAGGTGCCTGCGATATGATAGAAAAGTTCACAAACCGGACCTATCATAGGAAGATCAAAATTATCATAGAAGTCAAAGGACGCTTACCAAAGATGGCAGCAGTCATTGCATGCACTTGTCGCTTTACGCTGGTCAGTTCATCTGTTATCGGTTTAAGGGCAGCTTCAGCAGTTTCAATCTTCTTGGTCAAAGCGGTTTTCTCAGTGGCCCAATCCGCCTGATCTTTCTTGAAGCCCTCCTTCAGCTGTTCCATGACGCTTAAAGCGCTGGTCAACTCCTCTTTCGCTTTGGAGGTTTCAGCTTGTTGGGATTTTAAGTTTTCTTGAAGATAGGCGAGTTGATTTTCTTTGGTCTTCAGCTCAGCCTACATTCAGACAGTTATATGGTTTAACAAACGGTATAAGAATTGAAGTACCAACCACATAAAGAGTTATGCACTTGGTACTTGGGGGCTAATGCCCATTTGATCTACAACTGTTAACTGATTGCAAAGTCCCAAGCTCAATACAAGTATTCAACTTGGCACTTGGGGGCTAATGGCTATTTGCTCAAATAAGTTCTGATGCTGCTATATTCAATTACTTAAAGTCCCGGTTTGACTACATTAAGATTAAACTGGCCCTTGGGGGCTACATCAGTGAAATTCGAAGCATTCAGGTTTATATTAGTAAGTCCCGGTTTAACTACATTCAGTTGAACCGCCCCTTGGGGCTACATCAGCACATTCTGAAGTATTCAGCTTTATATTTCGCAAGTCCCAGTTTGAAAGAAGTTTACAAACCGGCCCTTGGGGGCTAGGAGAATTGGCAAGATTACAAAATATACAAGCAGGAAGAGGCATATGGAAGTTACCTCAAAATTTTCCTTCATCGTGTTCACTAGGCCAGCTTCGTAATCGCGACTGGTATACAGCCGGTTCAGATAAACAAAATAAAGGCCTTGAGTGTTCAGAGCAGCATAAGTCGCCAAATCGATGTTCCACTTGCCCTTGCCCATTGCGGCATATTCGTCCTTGGCAGTATGTTTGGACAACGCGACAGGATTGCTTGGTTCGGTATGACCAATACTAGTGATAACAACTTCATCATCCTGGGCGTCACTGGTTTGCACTGTGGCTGTCAGTTTACCAGTAGCCTTGGATGGACTTGTGGATTTTTCAATCCAAACGGGACTTCTAGGATGGTCAGCAGGACGGGAGGCATCAACAGGCCTTTCTTCAGCAATAAAAACTTCATCCTGCACTAGCGGATCATTGGGCACGTCTTCACGGATGGCCGCTTCAACATCTGGGGTGTTGCCCGGTTCAGGGGCAGTTTCTTCTTCGGCCGCTTTATCCAGGCGAGCCTTCTTGCTCGGCCTAGGTTTGGCCCTAAAGGAGTAGCAAAATCAAAAACAGTATATGTTGCAAGATACCATGCCAGGAATATTATGATAAGTGCAAGCTTACCCAAGCACGGTTTTAAGCGGTGGCACCCGAGTACCCGTTGACTCGCCAGAGGATGAGTGGGAGGTAACCTGATAATCGGTGTCAGATGGGTTAAGCGGTTGACGAAAACAGCCCGCTTTAGGACAAGTACTGACAAGAAAATTAGAGACCTCTGAACGGCGTCTCCGAACCGGACTGTTCGGTAAACCAGCGGAGGTAACTACCTGGCCGCTGTGTCGAGTTGTGCGGCGCGCTTCGTGCTGTTGGGTCTTCATAAGAAATTTGGAATCCAAGTAAGCAAGAGGATGAGAAAATTTAACTTTCTGGTTTGCCTGACGGATTTTTAGTGAAGGCAAAAGGTTCGAATCAGAAGAGAGAGTAATTACCTCTGCATCATCAGCATGGCTAGCTTTGGCATCATCCTGACAAATATTATCATCAATAAGGTGTGTAAAAAGCAGGCCAAGTGAGTCAAGTTCTACCTCAAGGTCCGGATTACCCACATCGTCATCAGTGGGCGGATCAGAGGATGCAGTGGTTTTCCTCTTATGAGCAGGTTTCTTAAGGACTTTTGTCTTGGGCCGGGTCGGTCTTTCCGGTTTGTCTGCTTTCTCCTGTGGGAGCTTCTTGCTCCAAAATGGATCATCGCCCTGCTTCAACAGATATTGGTGTCAAATAATAAGCAGATGCAATAATATCAGAGTTAATGAAACGGACAATTCAGACTTACAGCTGGCGGTTTGTTGGTGGCGCAGAAAGGAAGCAGGCCTGTTCGGGTGCAGACGTATTCCGGTTCGTTCAAAATTTTCTTCACAGCTTTTGTGACTTCTTCGTCAGTAAGCTGGATGTTCACGTGTCGCAGTGGGTCGTTAACACTGCCCGTATATTCACACATCAAACCGGAGCGTTGACTAAGGGGCAGTACGCTCCAGGATATCCAGCAACGAGCGAGATCAACCCCTGTTAAACCGTTGGCCATAAAGGATTTGAGCTTGGATAGTAGGGGAGCATATTTACTCCTCTCTTTGGCAGTCAACCTCTGTGGAAAGGGGTGCGTGTTGCTAAGCCGTTCCGGACGAAAGCCAGGCAAAGGATTTTCATTAGCAGGGGAGGTATCTTTGCAATAGAACCATGTTTGATTCCATTCTTGGGGATGGCTGTGCAGTTTTGCATGAGGGTAAGTAACCTCTTTCCGCTTCTGAATCGCCATGCCACCCAATTCCATATTGGAACCGTCAGTAAATTCGGTGCGGCGGTTTAGATGGAAACAATCTCGGAATAACTTGACTGTAGGTTCTTCTTGAAAGAACACCTCACAGAGCACTTGGAAATGGCATATGTTGGTGACAGAATTTGGGCCAGTATCTTGCGGACGAAGTTGGAAGTTGGCCAAGACATCCCGGTAGAATTTTGAACCGGGCGGATTAAAACCTCGGGCTAAGTGATCTGCAAAAACTACAACCTCTCCTTCTCGAGGTGTGGGAGGACATTCTTTGCTTGGGACCCTCCAATGGATGATATTCTTACTGCTTAAAGCGCCAGTCAGGACTAAGGTGTTCAGCTGCGTCACTGTGACACGAGAAGGAGCCCAGTTGCATTCATATACTTGTTTGGCCATGGTGGAGTCTACAAAATAAGTGATTCCGGTTCAAGATTACGTTGGGCACAAAGTATACACCAATACGATCAATCTTAAACCGAGGATAACTATATTCAAACCGAAGTTCTGTGAAGCGATGGACTATGGCTAAAGGGTTCTAGCGGTTCAATAAGGGGACTAATGGTATATACCGCTTTATTAACTTTTCCTATGGTAAGTTAAACCGCCTGATCTAAATATTGAAAGCACTTGAGGTTGCGAAATGGCTAAGTATGCAGAAACAGGTTTCCCAAAAGTTCTGTTACAGCAATGGATCTGAGGCAACTTCAGAAAAACAGAAAAGATATTCAAAGGCTTAAAAGCAGAGCAGAAGTGAAGCAATGGGCAGATATACAGATGAGATCCACGGAATTAAACATGAGACTACAGGTGGATGCGAAAAGCTAAAGTGGTATTCAGTACAAGGTTTCACAGATCCATCTAGAGGGTAATACATGAACAGGAGCAGTCGATGAACATCGCAAGAACAAGAAACCCTAGAACAGATCTAGGTTAAAAAGAACAGAGGGCCTACCGGAGCTGAGGAGGATGCGGAAGATCACTGCAGTTTTCTGGTACGTTCAGGTCGATGCAGCGGCCAAGGTCGAGGCTGGAGGCGACGGCAGCGGCGGAGCTCTGAAGCTGACGACGCGAGGAAGACGAAGATGAGAAGGCACGAAGAGGAAAAAGGAAATGACCCTTCGGTCCTATTTATAAGACAAAAAGACATGGGTCAGGCGCGACAAACCAGGGGCCACAGAACGGAGCTGTCGCCTCGATTTTCGCACCATTATTAAAGAGAAGAGGTATTATGGATATTTATGACAGATGACGTCACCCCGGTTTAACAGTAATTGGAGAAGATGACGTCAAGACGGTTCAGCAATTACAAGAAGATGCTGAAGATGAAGATTTCTGCTAAGGATTGACATGAACTCATTCAAATCAATCTGGGGCCTAATGTTAGAGATATTAATACTGGGCGTAAACCGGCCTACCTGGGCTGGGTTAACTTCATCAGTAGTCCAAGAGCGTTAAAGCCCAAGAAGATAAATGAGGGCCCAAGGCCATAGTCGGTTCAACACTTGTAGCCGTAAACCGGCTTTGTATGTAAACTTGTATTGTAAGTTAGGAATAAGAAGAGACCGACCCGGGTACGAGTATGAACCGGTGATTGGGACTCTGTGAACCGACGGGCGTCACCAGTGTATATAAGGGGACGACCCGACAATGGTTCAAGGACAGACAACCACAACTCGAGACTTAGGCGAAGCTTGTTTGCTCCCTAGTCATCGAAACCCCATCAATTCCATCACAACTAGACGTAGGCTTTTACCTTCATCGAAGGGGCCGAACTAGTATAACTCTATGTGTCCCTGTGTCCGCTTCAACCCCTTCGAGTTAACCCGTTGCGATGGCTCCACGACTAAGTCCTTTCGCTAGGACATCTGCCGTGACAAAACCATGACAAGGCGGATCCCTCCAGTCTCCCTCGCGAGGTGGGTCTTGCCAGCGGTCCTCGCGAGGTCGATCGGGCCACCCTTGGCGTGGGCCGCTGTCTTCCCAGCGTCCTGCGTTCCTTCCTCCTCCTCGACCGTAGCCCCGGTCGGCACAATCGGGGCGACGGCCGATCCTTCCTTCCCACACGGCTCGGAGCTCTTGACATTCGTTGGTGTTGTGGGTGTGGAGGTCATGGTACACACAGTACCGACTGCCCTTGGAAGATTCGGGCTGATCTCTGCCCCGCTTATTGTCCGGTTCTGCCGCGAGCACGGCAGCCCCTTTGCGCTTCACATCCTTGGCCTTGGACTTCTTCTCTTCTGGGTCTGCGGCAGGCAGCTCGAGGAGGGAGAGACGCCCTTCCTCAGCCCTGGCACACTTGGTCGCCAAGTTGAACAGCTCCAAGGAAGTGCACAGGTCTTCATGCATCGCCAGCTCCTCCTTCATCTTGACGTCGCGCACGCCGTCGGAGAAGGCTGAGATGATGGCCTCCTCGGACACCTTGGGAATCTTGAGGCGTTCGTTGTTGAAGCACTGGATGTACTTTTGCAGGGTCTCTCCGGGCTGTTGCTTGATGCGGCGCATGTCGCTCCTAGTGGGCGGCCGGTCGCGAGTACCTTGGAAGTTGGCGATGAAGCGGGTGCGCATCTCGTCCCAGGAGGAGATCGTGCCTGGGGCCAGGTTTAGGAGCCAGGTGCGGGCCCCGTCCTTGAGCGCCATGGGAAACCAGTTCGCCATGACCTTCTCATCTCCGTTGGCAGCTTCGATGCCCAGCTCATAGAGCTGGAGGAACTCCGCAGGGTCGGCCGTGCCGTCGTAACGAGGAGGCAGGTCTGGCTTGAACTTGCCGGGCCACGCGACGCTGCGCAGCTCGGTGGTAAAGGCACGGTAGCCCGCCGTGGCCACGGGAGGCCTTGGGTGACGGAGAGCTTGGTCTTGCAGGTCCCCACGCGCTGCAGCTAGGAGCAGCGCGGGGTCTTGATGCGCGGGAGCAGGAGCATGGCCGCGACGTGCTGGAGCAGGGAGCGCCCAGGCGGCTTCTTGCGGGCGAGGGACTTCTTGGCAGCTCTGCTCTTGCCGCGCTGGCGCCTGGCGGAGCGGGTTCTGCCCAGGGGCCACGCGCCTTGCAGCCAGGCGTCTTCTTGGTGAGGAGGCGGCTGGGGCGCCCCCGGAGCTTCGTCGCCCGCGCGGGGCGGGGTGCGGTGCAGCGGAACGGACGGCGCAGGAGAGCCCCCCGCGGCGCGAACGAGCTCGGCGACACGGTCGAGCCACTCTTCATAGACGTCGTCGACGGGGCAGTAGCGCAGGAGCTCGTTTGCCGCGATGAGCGCAGCTCGTGCCTCCATGGGTGCGCGGAGCGCGCGGGACGAAGAACCAGCTGGGGTGAGCGAGGGAGTAGCGGTGCGGCCGTCTTGCCGCACGGACGGATGCTGAGATGACGCTTGCTGCTCGTTCCCCGCCGGGCCGATGGCGGCGTTGATGGCAGGTGAGGGGAATGGCGAGGACGCCCGCTGATAGGGGCCGTCTGGGCGATGCGGGAAGCAAGATCGGCTCGGTGCTCGGCGCGGGCCCGACGAGCGTCAAACATGGACGGGATGGTCGGAGGAGAAACGGGCGGTGAAAGACGAATTCCGGCGCACCCCTACCTGGCGCGCCAAATATCGGATTTCGGGTTCCGCAGACCCTTGAGGTTCGAACTCTGGGGTGCGCGCGAAGATTACGCCTCCTACCTACCTGTACCCCTCCGCCTCGCAAAGATCTAAACTACCGGAAGAGCAACACAAGAGACACAGGGTTTATACTGGTTCGGGCCACCGATGTGGTGTAATACCCTACTCTAGTGTGGTGGTGTGGTGGATTGCCTCTTGGGCTGATGATGATGAACAATACAAGGAAGAACAGCCTCGCGAGGGTCTGTTCTTGGCCGGGGCGACGAACTACTTAGGAGTAGTTCGGCCGCCCTTCTCTCTCTCTCTCTCTCTCTCTCTCTCTCTCTCTCTCTCTCTCTCTCTCTCTCTCTCTCTTTCTCCGATCTGATTGTCGATCGATCCGTGGATCCTAGCTGATTCCAATCCGGATTCTAATTGCCTCTACCCTGGGGGTGGCTAGTCCTATTTATAGGCAAAGGCCCTGGGCCTCTTCCCAAATATTGAGCGGGAAGGGCGCCAACAATTGGCCATTTTGAAGGGGAACATCTGGTACACTTATACTGACTAAAGTTGGTCCTCGCCTGCCAAAGGCTCTGGTGGTGACGCTGGCTTGGGCTCCACAATGACATCCTTCCTGCCGTTGGACAGTTCTTGGTATCGTTGCACCGAAACGGGTGCCTTTGCTTGATGCTCTTGCCTACGCTTGCTCCCTTTGCACCAAAGAGTAAAGGAGGACACTGCGCGGGCTGGCGCCCGCCTGGCGCCCTTGGTCGTCATGGCTTGCGTCATGGGCACCTCGTGAGGTACTCCGCCTTGATCTCTCCTCCTCCTCGCGAGCCAGCCTGATGAGGCCGTGCCTGAGGAAGCTCCGTGTCGTCCGCCCCGCGAGGCTTGGCCCCTCGCGAGGGTCTTGGGTCTGTGTTGATGAAGATGGGCCGTGCTGGGCCCCCCTTTGAGCCATGCCGCAGGCAGGCAAGTCTGGGGACCCCCGTTCCCAGAACGCCGACATGAAGTAAACAAGAAGGGTGCATTCCTCAAAATATCATTTACCTCTGTTACAGAAAACTTGAGCTTTGGCACCGCTGCAAATCACTGCTTCCCTCTGTGAAGGGACCTTCTATTTACTTTTATGTTGTGTCATCACCCTCTAAAATAAGCACCAGAACCTGAGAGCACTGTTGTCATGGTGATGCATTGTGTGTAGCTAATGTTGGGTGCATCATGACTAGATCTTTTCTCACCGACCAGCATTTATGTTTTGCATTTTGGAGGTGCTCTGCATTTATGTTTTGCATTTTGGAGGTGCTCTGCATTTATGTTTTGCGGTCTCGGAAAGGGCTAGTGAGATACCACAGTTGTCATATTATATCATGGTTATTTTGATAATGTGTTGCTGTTTGAGATACCTTATTATTGCTCGCTAGCTGATTATTTCATTGATATGAGTTAATATAATTTTTAAGAGTTATTCTCGACATGGTTAGTTATAATAGTGGCTGAAAACCTGGGTGTTGTTTAAGCTTATTTACGCAAACAAGAGCAAAAGAGTTCGTAAAAGTTTTTCTTTTTCACTTTCAGTTTATCAACTGAATTGCTTGAGGACAAGCAAAGTTTTAAGCTTGGGGGAGTTGATACGTCTCCAATGTATCTACTTTTCCTCACACTTTTCCTATTGTTTTGGACTCTAATTTGCATGGTTTGAATGAAACTAACCCCGGACTGACGCTGTTTTTAGCAGAACTACCATGGTGTTGTTTTTGTGCAGAAATAAAAGTTCTCAGAATGGAACAAAGCTTTGCGAGGATTTTTCATATCAATAAAGAGAATTTCTAGAGCTAAGATCCACCGAAGGGGGGCACCTGGGTGGGCACAACCCACCAGGGCACGCCTCCCCCTCCAGGCGCGCCCAGGTGGGTTGTCCCTACCTGGTGGCCCCGCAGACCCTGAAACCGAAGCTATAAAATCCTATTTTTCCAGAAAAATCAGGGAGAAAGAAATATCGCAATCCACGAGATGGAGCCGCCTTCACCTCCTGTTCTTCATCGAGAGGCCAGATCTTGAGTCCGTTTTGGGCTCCAGAGAGGGGGATCTTCGTTTTATGTCATCACCAACGCTTATCCATCACCAATTCCATGATGCTCCCCACTGGGAGTGAGCAATTCCTTCGTAGGATCGCTGGTCGGTGAGGAGTTGGATGCGATTCATCATGTAATCTAGTTAGTTTTGTTAGGGCTTGATCCCTAGTATCCACTATGTTCCGAGATTGATGTTGCTATGACTTTGCCATGCTTAATGCTTGTCACTTTGGGCCCGGGTGCCATGATTTTAGATCTGAACCGTTTATATTATCACCATTTTATCCATGTGCTAGATCCGATCTTGCAAGTTATAGTCACCTACTACGTGTTATGATCCGGCAACCCCGGAGTGACAATAGTCGGGACCACTCCCGGTGGTGACCGTAGTTTGAGGAGTTCATGTATTCACCGTGTGTTAATGCTTTGTTCCGGTTCTCTATTAAAAGGAGGCCTTAATATCCCTTAGTTTCCAATTGGACCCCGCTGCCATGAGAGGGTAGGACAAAAGATTTCATGCAAGTTCTTTCCATAAGCACGTATGAGTACTTACGGAATAGATGCCTACATTATATTTATGACCTGGAGCTAGTGCCGTATCGCCCTAGGTTATGACTGTCACATGATGAATATCATCCAACAAATTACCGATCCAATGCCTATGAATTTATTTTATATTGTTCTTGTTAAGTTACTACTGCTATAGTTACTGCTGCACTTATTACAAAACTACTGCTACCACTTTTATCGTTACTATTGCTGTTGTCACTATTACAAAAATTATCATATTAATTTGCTACTAATCACTTTGCTGCAGATAATTAATCTCCAGGTGTGGTTGAATTGACAACTCAGCTGTTAATACTTACAAATATTCTTTGGCTCCCCTTGTATCAAATCTATAAATTTGGGTTGAATATTCTACCCTCGAAAACTGTTGCGATCCACTATACTTGTGGGTTATCTAGGGGAAGCAGATCCGAGGCGGCGAAGGACGGCATAGCGGGAACAGCTCCGATGCGGTCGATAGTGGCGATGTTGGAGCAGCAACGGTGAGCCATAAAAAGGCGTGTTGAAATGGCTCGGGTATGGCGCACGTCGGCGTCCTGGAGGCAGCTCGGCCTCGGCTTCAACTACTAGACGTGGAGGGCGTTGCGGTTGTGGTTGCGGTGGACGACGATGTCGGGGTATCGGCTCCGGCGTGATGGAGGAGGGCGGCGATTGATGGGTGGGATGGGGTGGCGGACGGAGGACGCCGGGGTTTCGCGGATGGTGGAGAGATAGTTTTGGCGCCCACGGAGTACAAATGGCAATCGGACGAGGGGCGGGGGAGCTAAGGGGGAACCATGTTTTGGTCTAGCACGCGCTTGTTTTTTTAACAAATGGGACGCGCTTGTTTGAAATTTGGGGAATGTACAAACATTGCCCTCCTCTTAAATTTCGGACCTACTGCCGGTCAGAGGTAGGAGATAATCCCAGGTGTCCCAAATAGTGGGCGGGAGCGATTTCGGCTGAGTGCATGTGTGTTTAGGCGGCCACGGTGTATGAATGTTTTTTGGAGACGGTTGCGTGGTGTCTAGATGAAGATACAAACCTACCCCAGTTTAGACCTTTGGACGTCGGGCCAGTAGGTTTCACGGGTCGGGGTTAGAAAAGTTATTTCCTTCTACCAAACATTGGTCTCACGCGGTTTCGGGCGAGTAAAGGCTCTTTTGGAGCTTCGTTCGAAATTTTGAAACAAAAGCATTCACGTTTAGAGTACTCTTGAACTTTGAGGATTGACCTAAATAGACAACGTTAAATTTGACCTTGTAAGTTTGAAAACCTCATTAAATTATGCGCTTCTTTTTGACTTTTTGACACTTGAAAATACTATAACTATGATTATTTTGGAATGGAGGAGGTAAATTTGAATATATTTTGTACACGACTATATATGCTATTATGTACAAAAGCAGAGCAAAGATTGGTGCCCCCACATTTTAGGTATGATATACAAATGCCATGATCTCAAATTCAAATAATTGAATGAAATTCATGTTGAATTCTAATTTTTTAAACCACCTTAAGTTGAATTCAAATGTATGCTAGTTCCTAGCTAGCTATTTATAATGTTCACTGTGTAACTTTTGTGTGTATAATGTGCTTTTACACACACAACATGAACTATACTCACGTTTATATTGAATTGCAAAAGCGATGCATATGGAGTTCAAAATACTGAATCTATGGATTTATTATGTCGAATAATAACATAGACATTCTCAAATTGGATAGAATATAGATGTCTGATGGATCAATGACCGTTCCTTATGTGAATTGCAAATATCATGATCCCATCCTAATATTTGGATACAATTTATATTTTTAATCAATGTATACATCAGTCTTTTACGTGTAGTTTCACTCTCCATAGGCCCCACCTCACACACACGCTAACTTTCTCTCTCACACATGCACGCACACAGTGTATATCCATCGGTGGTCTCTCACACATGCTCACACACTCTCTCCCGAGGTGTCTTTCTCACACACATGCTCTCGATATCACCCTCCCTCCCTCCCGCAACCATTTACGGCTGTTTTCACTTACCTTTATCACAAGCCCTCTTCCTCTCACACGCACACACAATCCCCATCGACCCTTTCTCTATACATAGACCTGCCAACGTGTCTCCCGCATGCACATTATCTTTAGGTCTGTCTTGCACGCATTGTCTCCACATCTCTTCCTAATTGACAAATATGATTCCAGCAAAGCATTCTATAGGATACCCCTTAAAGTTAGGTTGGATGAATGGTAATATCAAGAGAAGGGGTTACCTTAGTCTGAGGACCTAGGGTTAAAAATCCTAGCCAGCTTTGTCAGTGGACACAGAGTCCTTCACGACTCTGGTATCTTTGTCTTGTACGACTAGTCCTCCATGGGTCTTCCTGAGTGCGTCATGGGCGGACCAATGTGGGCAGGATGGAACCGGCCCAAGGGCCTCACCTTGTCCCACCGCACCTCACGCGGTGACACACCATGTGCCCCTAGGTCTCGTTATCTTCTCACACCCACACATACCAACACAGACACCACACAAATTTTTTTTCTCCTCATGCCTCTGTCCCCTTCCCCCTTGCATGTACACACTCAAGGGCATCTCTCGCCGTGACATCCTATTCGTTTCTCTCTCTAGAGCTCTCTCATTTCTCGTGCTATCTCTCCCACGTCGCCCCCCTATCCATGCCTCTCTTGAATACGTACACATACCCTCTCTAGACCCTGCCAAACATGTCACCTACACATTCACACATGTTATATCTTATCACGTACTCCATTGATTTAAAACCCCTCTCTTCACGTTTACTTCGCATACAACATTCCTTTTGAATAAAACCACACAAAGTGTGGCCAAAAATTTATTTTATAATTTCTACATGTATACAACATTACAAAGTTATATGGAGTATGAAAGTTAATTTGCATTGCATGGTGCACCCAATGATATTTATTCTGCACTGTGAATTTGTATATTTTTATACCATATAATAAAATTAGTCATAATAAAGAGAAACGAAGAGCATCTCTCTCTCCATCGCACACACCTCCTCTACGCCCCTTTCACGTATGCACACAAACTATCTCCAGGTCCTCTAAAAGTACGCCCCAGCACATTCGCGCATGTTTCATCTTTCTCTCGCGATATATACAGTGACTATCATTGTATTTGAAGCGAAAGTGTGATACGTACATTGGACTTCAGAATCCACTCATTACGGTCAACATTTATGTTTTGTGGTTATTATACAGTCACATGCTCAATGTACAGCTTTGTATTTGTTCAAGACACGACTAGTTGCATCACATTATCTCACAACCATTTGGCCCACCTTTCAGAGTGTATGAGAATGAAAGCAAACGATAAAAAAAATATTGGACTGTGGTTCGAAGTCATGACCGTGGGTACAACGGACAACGTGGTCTTGTATTGGTATGCTGAGCCGTCTGTTTTAACACAAAGGAGCTAGTATGCTGATTATACACACATGCACGCATGCACACGAACTGCATGCATGCAATACTCACACGTACAAACACACGCATGAAACACTCACACGCACGCATGCATGCATGCACACACCACACGACCAACACACATGCTCACGCTCAAGTGCTCAACCTACACATGCATGCGCACACATCAGGCCCTAACAGACAGATACACAACCAGGTGGTTCCCGCGCACGGGTTGGAGTCTTGTCACGCCTACGTAAATTTGTGTTTATCTTACTTTTTTCCCATGCGAACTTTACAGGTGGGACCCACAAGAACCATGGTCAATTTAACCAGTCAACATAGTGCCACATAGACTATTTAGCTGGTCAACAGAGTGCAATCTGATGCTGAACGGTGAGCAAGTGACCGTATAATCACCGCAAAACATATATAGTGATCGTAATTAGTGTATTCTGAAGTCCGGTGACCGTATTACGCTTTTTGCTTGAAATACACTGACTGCCAGTGTATTTATCTCTTCTCTTGCTCTCTCTATGGAGTTGAGTAGGCCAACATGCCAGTGCCTAAATTTGCGCACGCCACTCCATTATTGTTGTACTGGTTTCGTAAGAGCGAACAAGCATTCACGTCTACCGTACAAACTGTAGATATGAGTTACAAATGCTATGAAGACGAATACAAATATTTGAATCCACTTTATGCCCAATTTCTCTCTGTAGGCCCTCCAAAAGTACAACTCTACACGTTCTCGCATGTTACATCTAACAACTATGCAATACAACACCACTACTACACTCTAACACAATAAATCATATGTGTTTTTAGTTTACTAGATCTCATATTGTTAGTTAATTATTCAGTTTGCATACATTGAAATTGCCTTTGAAATGTATGGCTAGTATCATCTACCGCACGGGAAAAATCTCGCCCTTGCTTGTTTAATCAGGTTTGTATCGATGGATTGTGCGAAACAACAAAACTATAGTAGTACTAGAGTACAAGTAACAGTTCACTAGGCCGCCGTGTCGTGTACTCCTCCGTCGTAAGAGTGGAGTGCTCACTTTCACAAATGTTCTAGTCCCTTTCACCAACATGTGGGACATCAAGCAACCGGGTCCCGTGCCATACCAAAATAACAGTGCAGAGCAGCAGGGGTGAAGCAACCCGGTCATGGCGCCGGCATAGTAATGAGCAATGAGGCATCAGATCACAAAGCCGCACCTTTCCCGCACTTAAGTTGGAGGGACGAAGTGATGCTAAAAAAAGAAGTTGAAGGGACGAAGCAACCATCATTTCACTTGTTGCTGAATCGCCTTCTCCCTCATCTTGTTCAAGTTAACCACGTGTTGCTTCTGTCGTTGTTCTGCCTCATGTGGGACGCGGATCGGCTTGGTAAATCACTGACACGTGGGACCGCATGTTAGCAAACCGCCATGCCAACATCCTCTAAAAATAAGAAACCTCCTCCGCCTTCCGTGCGGTACCTTCTTTTTACTAATCTTGATATAATTTTTTAGATCAATATAATCGATATTTGTATAGATAGCACACAGGAGCAAAACCAAGTGGTATGATTAAGGGCATCCACAATGTGTAGCCAAATGTGAAAATAGCTTTTGGCACTGATGGGAACCATTGTGGAGGGTGCTGCCAAAGCCAAAAACAGGGAACCAAAGCTCCCTAATTGATTGATTGAAGGAATATAAAATGCAACCTCTCTCCTCTTTCTCCCGTGCTTGGACGCATGTACAATATAGAGCAAAGATTCTACTCCCCCGTCCCTTCTATCACAAATCAAAAATCAGTGAGGCGTCAAATCACAAAGCACAGATGAAGCAACCATCATTTTACTCTTCGCTCACTCGCTTCTCCATGGACTTCTTCAAGAAACTACCTTACCGCACTAAGCTGGACGGACGATGCTATTGCGTAGTACTAGTACATTTACGTCTCCTTTGGTTCAACGGACTTCCTAGATGCAAAGAGGGCGGTTGAGGGAGTCCTGGATTAGGGGGTGTCCGGATGGCCGGACTATACCTTCAGCCGGACTCCTGGACTATGAAGATACAGGATTGAAGACTTCGTCCCGTCTCCGGATGGGACTTTCCTTGGCGTGGAAGGCAAGCTTGGCGATGCAGATATTTAGATCTCCTACCATTGTAACCGACTTTGTGTAACCCTAACCCTCTCCGGTGTCTATATAAACCGGAGGGTTTTTGTCCGTAGGACAAGGATCCAACATACAACAATCATACCATAGGCTAGCTTCTAGGGTTTAGCCTCCTTGATCTCGTGGTAGATCTACTCTTGTACTACCCATATCATCAATATTAATCAAGTAGGACGTAGGGTTTTACCTCCATCAAGAGGGCCCGAACCTGGGTAAAACATCTCCCCGGACATATAGGTGCTTTCATTGAGAGTTCCTCTGTGTCGTCACTCTTAGGCCCGATGGCTCCTTTGATCATCAACGACGATGCGGTCCAGGGTGGGACTTTTCTCCCCAGACAGATCTTCGTCTTCGGCAGCTTCGCACTGCGGGCCAATTCGCTTGGCCGCCTGGAGCAGATCGAAAGCTACGCCCCCGCCATCAGGTCAGGTTTGGAAGTTTGAACTACACGGCTGATATCCGCGGGTACTTGATCTTTGACGGATTCGAGCCACGGCCAAGCGCGCCGCACTGTCTCGATGGGCATGATCTAGCTCTGCCGCCGAACAGTGTCCTGGAGGCCGCACGCGCATCGGTTCCGACCCTTAATTCGGAGCCTGCTGCGCCGATTGAGGATGAGCGGTTGGACGCCACCTCAGGGGCTGCAATCTCAAAGGCGATCGAGCCGAACACCAGCCCCGCACTCTGCATGGCCCGTGACTCCGCGGAGCCGGATTCCTCTCCGGACTCCAAGCCCCCCGCGCCCCTGCCGATCGAATCCGATTGGGCGCGGATAATGGAGTTCACCGCCGCGGACATCTTTCAGCACTCGCCCTTTGGCGACATCCTGAATTCGCTAAAGTCTCTCTCTTTATCATGAGAGTCCTGGCCGGACTACGGTCAGCAAGGTTGGGATACGGACGATGAAGAAATTCAAATCCCACCCACCACCCACTTCGTAGCTACTGTCGACGATTTAACCGACATGCTCGACTTCGACTCCGAAGACATCGACGGTATGGACGACGATGCAGGAGACGAACAAGAACCAGCACTTGTAGGGCGCTGGAAGGCCACCTCGTCATATGACATATATATGGTGGACACTCCAAAAGATGGAGAAGGCAATGGAACAGCGGGGGATGACACCTCTAAGAAACATCCCAAGCGCCGGCGTCAGCGGCGCCGCTCTAAATCCCGCCAAAGCAAAAACGGTGATTCCGGCACGGGAGATAATACTACTCCGGATAGCGCCGAAGAACACCCCCTCCAGCAAGATTCGGCACAGGAGGATGGAGAAGCCAGCCCTCATGAAAGAGCGGCACACCGAGAGGTTGAGGATGACAATTATATGCCTCCCTCCGAAGACGAGGCAAGCCTCGACAACGACGAATTCGTCGTGCCATCAGATCCCGCCGAACAAGAGCGTTTTAAACGCAGGCTTTTAGCCACGGCAAGCAGCCTCAAGAAAAAGCAGCAACAGCTTAGAGCTGATCAAGATTTGCTAGCTGACAGATGGACTGAAGTCCTTGCGGCCGAAGAGTATGAACTCGAACGCTCCTCCAAGCGTTAACCAAAGCGCAGGCTGCTACCCCGATTAGAGGAGGAAGCACGTACATCACCAGCGCATGACATGGCCGACCGGCCACCTCGTGGCCGCGACAGAGAGGCCTCTAGGCCCTCCACTCAAGCCATGCCCCGACGCCGCTCAAAACATGCTAAGGAACGGGAAAACGCGCCAGACCTGCGAGATATACTGGAGGACAAGGCAAGGCAAACAAGATCGATCTACGGATCGCGCGGGCGCCCCAAGGCACGTGACGATGATCATCACTCCGGATACAACAAATCCGGCCGGGCCGAACACAATAGACAAAGCTCCTTTGAGCTGCGTCGTGATATAGCCCAGTACAGAGGCGCCGCACACCCACTATGCTTCACAGATGAAGTAATGGATCATAAAATCCCTGAGGGCTTCAAACCCGTAAACATTGAATCATACGATGGCACAACAGATCCTGCGGTATGGATCGAGGATTATCTCCTTCATATCCACATGGCCCGCGGCGATGATCTACACGCCATCAAATACCTCCCGCTCAAACTTAAGGGACCGGCCCGGCATTGGCTTAACAGCTTGCCAGCAGATTCAATCGGTTCTTGGGAGGACCTGGAAGCCGCATTCCTCGACAATTTCCAGGGTACCTATGTGCGACCACCGGACGCCGATCACCTAAGACACATAATTCAGCAGCCAGAGGAATCGGCCAGGCAATTCTGGACTCGGTTCCTAACAAAGAAAAACCAAGTAGTCGATTGCCCAAATGCAGAGGCCCTAGCAGCCTTCAAGCATAATATCCATGACGAGTGGCTCGCCCGGCACCTGGGACAGGAGAAGCCGAAATCTATGGCACCCTTACGACTCGGCTAGCCCGCAGCAACAACTTAACCAAGAACCTTGGTAATTCGGATACCAAGGACAAAAGCGGTAGGCCGCGCCGGAACAAGCAAAAGCGCCGCGTTAACAGCGACAGCAACGAGGATACGGCAGTAAATGCCGGATTCCGAGGCTACAAATCCGGTCAGCGGAAAAAGCCATTCAAAAGAAACACTCAAGGCCCGTCCAGTTTGGACCGAATACTCAACTGCTTGTGCCAGATACATGGCACCCCCGAAAAGCCAGCCAATCACACCAACAGAGATTGTTGGGTGTTCAAGCAGGCGGGCAAGTTAAATGCGAAAAACAAAGACAAGGGGCTGAATAGCGACGACGAGGAGGAGCCCAAGCCGCCGAACAACAACGGACAGAAGGGATTTCCCCCACAAGTGCGGACGGTGAACATGATATACGCAACCCACATCCCTAAAAGGGAGCGGAAGCGTGCATTACGGGACGTATACGCGCTGGAGCCAGTCGCCCCAAAGTTCAACCCATGGTCCTCCTGCCCGATCACCTTTGATCAAAGGGACCACCCCACTAGCATCCGTCATGGCGGGTTCGCCGCATTGGTTCTTGACCCAATCATTGACGGATTTCATCTCACAAGAGTCCTTATGGACCGCGGCAGCAGCCTGAACCTGCTTTACCAGGATATAGTGCGGAAAATGGGCATAGATCCCTCAAGGATCAAGCCCACCAAAACGACCTTTAAAGGCGTCATACCAGGTGTAGAGGCCAACTGTACAGGTTCAGTCACACTTGAAGTGGTCTTCGGATCTTCGGATAACTTCTGAAGCGAGGAGTTAATCTTTGACATAGTCCCGTTCCACAGTGGCTATCACGCACTGCTCGGGCGAACCGCATTCACAAAGTTCAATGCGGTACCGCACTATGCATACCTCAAGCTCAAGATGCTAGGCCCTCGAGGAGTAATCACGGTCAACGGAAACACAGAACGCTCCCTCCGAACGGAGGAGCACACGTTAGTGCTCGCAGGAGAAGTACAAAGCAGCCTCTCTAGGCAGTTCTCCAGTCCGGCCCTTAAAAAGCCGGACACTGTCAAGCGCGCCCGGAGTAAGCTACAACAAGACCGCCTGGCATGTTCCGAGCTAGCGTAGCAATGCGGCCCCAGCCCTAGCCCTCGCGATATAGCAAAACCAGTGCTTCGCGTACATAACTACGCTCTTGAAATACCATGGGCACAGGGGGAGGGGCACTATCACGGCACGCCCGAAATACGGCTTAAACCGCACCAGGGGCTGCCGGATTCTCTTTTAATTTTCTCTTACTTTCAGGACTCCATACTTCGGACGACCTGTTCGGCAATTCAACTGCCGCACAAATGATGCAAGATCCAGGAAAGCAGACAAGCCACGCCGCATTATGGAACTCCTAGGTGGTCTCTACCACGAGCAGTATACCTGTTTTGAATACAATTCCGTGGCCTGCCCCTGGCCAGGACATGTTAAATAGTCCAATTTCTTTTGCTTATCGCACTATTTGTATCGTTCTGCTTTGATAGCAGCCTTTCTATAAACAATGCATAGCTTTTGTCTATTTTTTGCATTATCTCTTTTTTTATATATGTTTATTAATGACATGTTGCACCCGTACATTGTGGTACGGCAAAATACGCCAGGGGCTTCAGTACCCCTCAATATGGTGTGAGAAGTCTGAACACTTTCACAAGTGCGGCACCCCGAACTTATAGCACTATATGCATCTGCTCCGAATCATGATTTGGGTCAATAGTTGGGTTTGCCCGGCTCCTATGTTTTGGTGCCTTACGTTCCGCTATATCGGCTAAGGTAGCACTAGGAGAACTACTGCGATTGTGCCCCAGTTGAGCTGGGCTGAGCACCTCAGTAGAGAAAGCTAAAACTGACTGTCATGATGAGGCGAGAGACCGGTCGCTATTCAAGAGGTTTTTC
This sequence comes from Aegilops umbellulata, assembly GCA_032464435.1. NCBI lineage: Eukaryota > Viridiplantae > Streptophyta > Magnoliopsida > Poales > Poaceae > Aegilops > Aegilops umbellulata. The sequence continues at coordinate 361,550,106 of CP136054.1, read as the reverse complement.
GAGTCCTTACAGACTTATGCCGCTTAGAGCGAGGAACCGGCTTTGTCCGGCCAAGGCGTGGATAGCGCCCCAAACTTGGTCTTCCGAATACTAGGGGCTTCGCCGAAATTTAAAATTATAGAGTTCTATGGCTAAGTGAGAGTGTTCAAGCATTATAGTCCGATTGCCTTGTTCGTTGTGCTGAGTGCCTCCCTCGACGGACCAAATCATGGGAAAAAGAGCGCTCAGGTTTATCCCGAACACCCCAACACTAGTGGCATGGGGGCAGAAGCCGACGACTGGCCATCTCTCAATTTTTTGATAAACGGCCGCACAGAAAGTAATATTTTAAATTCAACAAGAATTGCTTAGCGCATATGAACAAGTTTTCAGCGCACAAGATAAACACGAGCGAGTTCATTCAAAAATTACATCCTTGGTACATTCATCCGCCACAGGGCGGGCACCCACCAGAACATCCTTATAATAGTTCTCGGGCTTGCGATGCTCCTTCCCCGGCGGCGGCCCGTCCCTCACAAGCTTCTCACCGTCCAGCTTACCCCAGTGCACCTTTGCACGGGCAAGGGCCCTACGGGCACCTTCGATGCAGACAGAGCGCTTGATGACCTCGAGCCTTGGACAGGCCTCCACCAGCCGCCGCACCAGCCCAAAGTAGCTCCCAGGCAGGGCCTCTCCAGGCCACAGCCGAACTATGAAGCCCTTCATGGCCTGTTCGGTCGCCTTGTGGAGCTCGACCAGCTGCTTCAGCTGGTCGCTCAAGGGCACAGGGTGTCCGGCCTCAGCGTACTAAGACCAGAATACCTTCTTCATTGAGCTGCCTTCCTTGGTTCGGTAGAATGCGGCGGCATCGGATACGCTGCGGGGAAGATCTGCGAATGCCCCTGGAGAACTTCGGATTCGGGTAAGTAACAAGTAGTTTACTTTTATATGTCTGCTTTGCATAAAGAATGCCTTACCCACCGCTATCTTTTTCACCGCCTCCAACTCTTGGAGGGCCTTCTGGGATTCGGCCTTGGCAGACTTGGCAGTTTCAAGGGCCGCCGCGAGCTCGGACGCTCGCGTTTTCGAGTCAAGCTCCAAACTCTCATGTTTTTTCATGAGAGCCTGAAGCTCTTGCTGCACCTCGCCGACCTGGGCCTCAAATTTCTCTCGCTTGGTGTGCTCCATGGCCGCTCTCTTGTCGGCCTCGGACAACGCCTGCTTGAGGGTCGCCACCTCAGTCGTGGCCCCTACAATAAGCAGTACAATCCTGTCATTTTTTGCAATTGCATCTTTTTTGTATATATTTTTCTATAAGGTATCTCTTACCATTCTTCTCCTCGAGTTGCCGTTTGGCAAGGCCGAGCTCTTGCTCGGTCCGCTCGAGGCCCTTCTTCAGGGCACCCACCTCCGCAGTTAGTGCAGCGGTGGCTAGCAGCGAAGCCTGCATACGCATATTGACTCTTTTTTGTTAGACTCCTGCGAAATTTAATAGATCCTCTATTCGGCTTTTCTTTCCGAACGCCAAATAGAGCATCAGGGGCTACTGTCTATGCGGTAATATTTTTACATATTTTACTTACCTCGAAGCCTGTTAGAAGGCTGGCACAAGCTTCAGTCAGTCCGCTCTTGGCGGACTGAACCTTCTGGATCACCGTACTCATAATAGTACGGTGCTCCTCGTCGATGGAGGCGCCGTTAAGCACCTCCAGCAGATTGTCCGGCACCTCCGGCTGGATGGAGGCTGCCGGCTCAGAAGGCTTGCTCCTCTTAGAAGGAGTTCGCCTACCGCGGTCCGGAACTGTTGAGGATTCCGGCGCGGTGTCTGGCTCAAAGCCGGACTTGGAGCCCTGGGGGGTCTTGTCCCCTTTACTCCTGGAGTCCGGGAGGTCCCCTCGCGGCTCCTCCAGGACCACCTCCTCTTGCCCCGGAGCTTGTCGCGACGCCACTTCGGCATCGTCCGCAGTGCGGGGGGAGGCAACGGGCGGAACTGAGTTCACGTCCGATGAATCCAGGGAGCCGCTCGACGACTCGTCGAGTCCGGCCCGGGGCGGCCTGCATAATTATATCCGAATACTTACGATTTCTCCGGACGCTTGGCTCTGTCCTGCCACTCCTCTTCGTCGTCGGCGGCGTCGGCGGAGTAGTCCGGAGGAAGAGTTTTCCCCTTCTTGGACCCTTCGGCCTCCCCTGTTGGGGCGGCCTTCCTCTTCTTTCCTCCCCCCGCTGGAGGGGGAGAGGATTCTTCTTCCTCCTCCTCATCTTCACGGGAGGAGCGCATCTCGGATTCGTCGGACGACGAGTCCGACACCACCGTATGACGGGAACTCTTTCGAGTCCCCGTGGCCTTCTTCTTCTTGGCCTTCTTCTCCGGCACCACGTAAGGCGCCGGAGCCAGCAACTTCGATAAACGAGCGTCTGGCTGGTCTTCGGGCAAAGGAGCCGGACAGTTAATTGGTCCGGACTTCACCTGCCATTCCTTTCAAAGGTAAGGGAGTTTAGATCCCACCTAGAGTCAAACTATGAGAAATAAATGTCATGTAAATGGTAAAGATAACTCACCGCACTAGCTATACGCTGCGTGTTGAATCCGCGATCCTCGGATGCGGATGCGGGAGCCTCAGCGCCTTTGAAAAGCACCTTCCAGGCGTCTTCGTACGTCGCATCGAAGAGCCTATTCAGGGTTTGGTGCTGCGTCGGGTCGAACTCCCACAGATTAAAGTCCCGTTGTTGACACGGGAGGATCCGGCGGACGAGCATAACCTGGACTATATTGACAAGCTTGAGTCGCTTGTTCACCAGGGACTGGATGCATGTTTGCAGTCCGGTCACCTCTCCCTCGCCGCCCCATGACAGGCCCGTCTCTTTCCAAGACGTGAGCCGCATAGGGGGTCCGGACCGGAACTCAGGGGCTGCGATCCATTCCGGATCGCGCGGCTCAGTGATGTAAAACCACCCTGACTGCCACCCCTTCAAGGTCTCCACGAAGGATCCCTCGAGCCATAGGACGTTGGCCATCTTGCCCGCCATGGCGCCTCCACATTCCGCTTGGCTGTCGCGCACCACCTTCGGCTTGACGTTGAAAGTCTTGAGCCAAAGGCCGAAATGGGGGCGGATGCGGAGGAAGGCCTCGCACATGACGATAAACGCCGAGATGTTGAGGATGAAGTTCGGGGCCAGATCGTGGAAATCCGGGCCATAGTAGAACATGAGCCCCCGGACAAATGGGTGGAGAGGAAAGCCCAGTTCGCGGAGGAAGTGGGGAAGGAATACAACCCTCTCATGGGGCTCTGGGGTGGGGAGAAGCTGCCCCTTTTCAGGGAGCTGGTGCGTGATGTCTTTGGACAAGTATCCGGCCTTCCTCAGCTTTTTGACATGGCCATCCGTGACGGAAGAGACCATCCACTTGCCTCTCGCTCTGGACATTGCTGGAGAAGGTTGAGGTGGGAAGTGCGGGCTTGGGCGCTGGAGCTCGAGTGCGCGGAAGATGGATAGGCAAAGGAGGAAGAAGGCGTAGGTAAAAAGGTGGATCCTTATCCCCTTATATGGGCAGATGCGGCTATGCGTCCCCACCAGCCTAGTAAAACTCGCTTGCCTCCCAAGCGCCATGATAAATGGCGCGGTTGGGTTACCACGTCCGTATTGATGAGAATCCCATAAATGGGGGACACAATCTCTGCTTTGACAAGACGTGCCAAGGAAACCGCCTCGCAAAACGCGCTGAGGTGGAGAAGCGAAAACGATTCGAATAAAGGCTTGGCCGTAGTGTGATGTCACGCTATGGAATACGTCAGCAGATTAGATTTGTGTTAATTTTATTCTCTCTATGGCAATATGTGGAAACTTATTTTGCAGATCCGGACACTACTCTTGGTGTTTACAATCTTTTATGAAGAACTTGGAGGAGGAACCCGCCTTGCAATGCCGAAGACAATCTGCGCGCCAGACTCGTCGTCATTGAAGCCTGGTTCAGGGGCTACTGAGGGAGTCCTGGATTAGGGGGTGTCCGGATGGCCGGACTATACCTTTAGCCGGACTCCTGGACTATGAAGATACAAGATTGAAGACTTCGTCCCGTGTCCGGATGGGACTTTCCTTGGCATGGAGGGCAAGCTTGGCGATGCGGATATTTAGATCTCCTACCATTGTAACCGACTTTGTGTAACCATAACCCTCTGCGATGTCTATATAAATCGGAGGGTTTTAGTCCGTAGGACAAGGATCCAACATACAACAATCATACCATAGGATAGCTTCTAGGGTTTAGCCTCCTTGATCTCGTGGTAGATCTACTCTTGTACTACCCATATCATCAATATTAATCAAGCAGGACGTAGGGTTTTACCTCCATCAAGAGGGCCCGAACCTGGGTAAAACATTGTGTCCCTTGTTTCCTGTTACCATCCGCCTAGACGCACAGTTCGGGACCCCCTACCCGAGATCCGCTGGTTTTGACACCGACAGCGGTTGTCTCGGCTTGCAGGTGGCACTTGCGAACGAATTACCGTGGTCTCCCTCAATGGTGTGCTTTGTTGAATGCACTTCGCCAAAGCCACAACGTTCGAGATATCATTGACGTCACCACAATTGGGAAGGAAGTCAGATAGTTACTACCTCCATTTTTTTGTATACAAGGCCAGTTTCAAAATTACAATTTACAGAAGGCCACTAACACTAATCGAGGCAAAATTGATGGGGTTTGCCTCGTACTAGCAACCAAGGACATTAATATACCCCTGCATGCATGTGGAAGTGAGAAGGTTGGTTTGCATGGCGCTACATTAATTAAGCAATGAGGAGTAAGATGGTTAGATCTTTGGGCATTGGAGAAAAAATATGCATTAATTGACATGTCAAACGAGGATTTGTATCGATCAATCCTGCGAAGGAAAACCCCGCCTTTATTTTTTAACACAAGTAGTATGTACTTGTATCATGATTGGGTCTAGGCCTTGCATTGGCATACTTTGCCAAGCTTGCCTAAAGTTTTTTGCAAAATGAAAAGGAGGTACACTTGTGCACGGCTGTCATGGTCGCACCGCACCCTCACATAGTTGCTCCTGCACGCCGCAAACCCAACCAAGGGAACGCACTCTCACTGACACGTGCTACCGCCTGTGATCAAACCAAACTCAGCCATCCTACCGCTGACACATAATTTTCGTTCATACAGTAAGTTTATCCAACCGCATGTTGCGGAAGATCCGTGCGGCCCGTGCGGTGGACTGTTGGGGAAGAAAAAGAGGTGAGGAAGAAGAAGGGTTACGAGACATAGGATATTCATCCAACCGCTTGAAATGGTCGACTGGCCCAAATGATGAAAGTTAGGCGACTTGCATAAATACATGTTTTTACACAACAAAAGATCCCTAAAAAGAACATAAACAAAAAATATCACTGCTCGCGGAATGAGACAGCCTCGTCGTCTTTGTCTTCTAGCGCAAACCAGCCGTAGCTGCCGACGTGTGTCTCCGCACCGTGGTTGTCCTCGGTCTCTAGCTACTCGTTCACGCGGAGCTTGCGGGCACTCTGTGCGGACGCAGGCACCGCCCGGTTCATGTCCGTGATGTTCGGTTCCGCTTGTAGGAGGGCCTCGATGGCAGCGGCATCCGTGTGCTCCGCGTCGAGTTGAGCCTCCGCCGCCCGGTTCAAGTTCAGGACGTCTAGTTCCGCCTGCAGGAGGGCCTTGATGGCAGCGGCATCCGCGCGCTCCGCATCAAGTTGAGCCTCCGCTGCCCGGTTCACGTCCACAACATCCAGTTCCGCCTGCAGGAGGGCCTCGATGGCACCGGCATCCGCGTGCTCCGTGTTGAGTTGAGCCTCCGCCTCCCGATACTCCTTTAGGATCGCCAGGTTGAACCGCTGGTCCACCTGCACCATGGGGGACCCGGACGCTGGCACGAAGTCAACGTCCATCGTCTCATACGCATCGAGGGCCTTTTGCGCCACAACCTCCACCATGAACATTGGATCGGCTTCCTCCTCCTCAGAGCTTGGCTACAGAGAACTCGGGGATTGGCCTGCCGCAAAGCAAGCTTGGGAACGGAGCCCTGTGGCGCCGACCGCCTTCACGATTTCTGTGCGGTGCTCCGGTGTCAGCATCTTGTAGTACGTGATCTTGCAGCGCACCATGGATCTCCGGCGAACTAGGGGACGACTGATGAGGGCTAGGGGATCGAAAGGTGGGGGAATGGGCTGGAGAGGAGGTGTGGTTTTGGGGCAGTGGTGACCAGCCGGCAAGTAGCTGACATAGGCCAAGCATCGAAGGTTCTCGTGTGAATAGTGGTTCTGGTGATGACCGATCAATCGGTTTTGACTGTGCGGAGTTTGCAAAGCCGGATGGCTGGAGCCTGGAGAGTTGTGGGGTGGGATGGGACCAAAGTTTTGGAGTTTCACGTGGCAGTCATCCGGACCTCCCCACCGTTCCTGTAGATGACATGACTTCATAAATCTCAAGATGACTAGCAAGATGCCCGTGCATTGCACGGAACATCAGGATGCATTTTTTTTACAAAACACCTATTGTGATTGACCCATGGAGGAGTAATCCCATGTGTAAAAACTAATGATATCTTGAGAATTTCATCAAAAAAATGGTATCTCAAGAATTTAATCGAAAAATGATATCTCGAGAAAGATGAGAGATAAGGTGAGGAGGAGTGGGCGCGGTGGTGATTGGTGGTCGGACTTAGCGGAGGCATGGGGATGGACAACGCCGACAGCGGCCACCGTGCCAGATTGTTCTAAAGGCTTACTTTTTTAATTACTCAACAATGAAGTTGTGGGAGATAAGGATGAACGAGAGAGGTGCGGGTATCTGTCGGTTCTATATCCGGCGTATCTCATAGTAGGGGTTCTAAGCTAGGCTTCTTGGAGCGATGGTAACATGGACACGGGATTTTACCCAGGTTCGGGCCCTCTTGATGGAGGTAAAAACCTATGTCCTGCTTTTGATTGTATTCATATGGGGATAGTACATAGTACAGGTATCCACCACGAGATTGTAGTAATGAATATTATATTGTCTATTGACTAGCCTGGCCTCGGTTTATATAACACACCGAAGGCCTAGTGTTTAGGAGAGTCCTTGGCTTAGGCGCCAAGTCTTGTGGAAACCTCCCTGTATGCGGCATGGGCTGCCCGAAGTGGCCCATGATGAACCGCCATGGGGGATCCTCGGCCCGATCCAGCTGGTCAGGAGACGACGTGTGGTGAGTACCCCCTCGTCCAGGACACCATCAGTAGCCCCCTGAACCAGTCTTCAAGTTGGGGACGCTCCTCGATTCTTCTGAACTGTTCTTCATCTTCGGTCGTCGGTCTTGAAAATTGGTTCAACAAATCTTCTCATCTTCGATCTTGAGGATCGCCGAAGTGCATCCGAAGAGTTTACACGTAGGGTATCCGAGGAGCCCCTTTAAGTTTCCGGCCTTTATCAATGCCTTGTTATTTTTATGCCACACCTCGGTTTGAAGTTGTTCCCAGGTGGCAGCGTCCTCTTGCGTCCGAGCTCCAATGCTGGACTGCATTCGACGTATCTTTTGCAGCGGAGCACCAACGCCGGACCGCTTCCGAGCTCCAACGCCGGAATGTATTCGAGCTCCAGGGTCGGACTATGTCCAAGCTCCAACGTCGTACTGTATCCGAGCTCCAACGCCGGACTATGTCCAAGCTCCAACGCCGGACTGTATCCAAGCTCCAATGCCGGACTGTATCCGAGCTCCAACGCCGGACTATATTCGAGGTGTCATAAATCACCTTGGTTCAAAAAAGTTGATGGAGTTTAGCCAAGCTTAATGCCCTCTATGGAGCCAGCCACTGGCGCCCGAACATTATGCTGGACTGCTTCTGAGGTGGTGCACCACCCCGACTGCAGGCCGATTTTTTGTCAATATTTTGATTGGTGCAATTTATTCTCTACCGAGATATATAGCCAGTAGACCAAGGTGTGTATCGGTCTAAAACCTGAGATGCACCTAAAGGATGACATAAGACCGCTGATCCCAGTAGCCCCTGAGACTCAGGTTGATTCGCAAAATCGGCATGAGGATCAACTCCTAGCTCGGTAGAATACTTCGGGACACAAAAGGCAGTGTGCAAAGTCCTCGAGACTCAGGTTGGGTGCGGCCGACCAACCTGAGGATCATAATCTCCTCGAAAGCTATATTGCACTTATATTTTCTACATTGGATTGTCAATGCAGTATCCCCCGAGAATTGGGTTGGGCAAAATGGCTGACCCTAGGATCGTACCTCCTCGGGAACAAGTTCAACTTTCATGTATGTTTTGACAACACCGAGGTGGATTTCAGCAGGAAAGATGCCGAACTATAGTTTTAGAAAAGAGTTTCACGCCGAACACCTCAACCAAGAGAATGTCCCGCTTCCTGAAACATAAAATAGGTGAAAGATGTTATAAGCTCAAAAAAAAGGCCAACAAACATGCGTAAAAAACTTTACGTCTAGATTGAATCAAGCTGTTTTGGTGCCAATATGAAATTGGTCTTAAAATTGTACTTTCGTCGTGCTTTGACATGACACATCTAAACTCTAGACTTCAAGTGGGTCAGCCCTCGGCTTCAACCTCCCTATCCCGAAGGTGGAGTGTTTCTCGGGCTAGTTTAGCAAACTAAACGCAAGCGGCTTTAGAGAGAAACCAGGCTACCCAGCTATTGATCATACACCTGAGTCGAGAAAGGAGTGGTAGAAAAAGACTGTGCAGCGACTAACAAAAACGGCTCATACTAATTCAAGAGCCCCCAAGCGACTTGGGTAAAAGAATTTTATGTATGATGATTGTATGTACCGAAGTACTTATATCATATCTGTGTTCACCCGAACTTTAAACGCGTCTTAACCGACCGTCAGCTTCTCCCTCTTCTGTCAAGGGCCAAAAAGTGTTATGTACTCCACCTGTCGAGAATATCGACGGTGTTTTCGATAACCAGGCAATCAGGCCATAGGGCTGTGACAGACAAAGCGCGCTCAGGGAACTTATGCTATATTACTGACGAAGTGTAAGAAGCATCTTCGAAGAAAATAATACCCCCATCGATATCTTTCTTCAATTGCTCATTGTTACTATGAGACTTGTGCAATAGATTATTTGTACTCATGAGTTCTGTTGTGTGCCGACCATGATTGATAACAATAAGAGCGCTAGCTTTTGGCTTCACCAAGTCTGAGGTCCGAGCTCGGATGACCCGATCGTGACAATCGCAGAGGTGCTCCCTTTACTCCCTAGCCGAACAATCGGGAACGTAGGGGTAAACACAAGAGCAAGGCAACCCAGCTTGCGGAACACTTAAGTCAACATGGTGCCTATTGTGGCGTTAATACACGAACAAGGAACGAAGCCATACAACTATAATCATATGCAAGAGGAAAGGCTTCATAAAGGAAGCCCCCAAGTAAACGGTGTATTTGAATTTGTGTGTTAGAGACAAAGTTTTGACAACGATGTTTTTCACAAACAATTTTTTGCCAAAAAAGTATAATGCTTGGTCGAACCGAACAAAATTTAAAACTGAAAGTCTTTGAGCATTAGAGCGACCTAGCTAGTTAATGTGCTCGGTGGTGATGGCGCGGGCCGAGATTGCGGCGGGACAAGGTCCCAGCCCCCAAGCTAGTCCCGAGATGGCCGAGCGCGGAGTTTGGCATTCCAAAGTGGTGACGCAACATGGTCGATGGGCGAGGTGAAAAAGCCCAGTCCGACCGAGGCGATGGAGCACGCCGACAGTGTGACACCGAAGCCCCCAGCGTGTGTTAATGAGGTGATGATGAAGCCCTCGGTCCAGCCGAGGTGACGCGGTAGGTCGGCAAGGTGGCGACAGAACCCCCACATTAGCACATTGGTACGCCGAGGTAATAGCGCTGCCCGACCGGAATCATTTACATGTGCACAAAAAATAGTGCAATCCGAAGATAATAATAATAACTCATTGCATAATTAATAATTCATGCAAAGTATATGATAAAAGAAATATGGCCCAAGCGCCGAACACCCGGCGAGGTAGAAGTCTCTCGGTAATGCCGAAGTCCTCGAGGCAACCGAACATGTTGGTATGGCAATTCAACCAATCAAGGTGATCACCCGAGCCGATTTATGTCGATTGGGACGACGACGACGGCTTGCCGAAGTGACCGCATGACGCAGTCGATTAACTACACATGTAAAATAGTGCAGTCCAACAAATAATAGTACAAATATATAAAAAAAACTCGCATAATTAATTTACGCAAAATATATTTTTAGAGACGTGGCCTGGCGTCGAAGCCAATGTCGACATATGTCAGAAATCCGCATGATGATGATGATGATGATGATGGTGCGACACGGTGACCACGTAGTTGGTATTCACATTGTTGGCCGAGTTGCGGTTATAGTATCCGCCGAATTGCCAGAAGCCGGCCGGACTGGAATCAGACCAATGGTAGAAAATATACAGAGAAAAAACCATGCAAACCGGCAGAACCATGCGAAAATATATACAATACGTGTAATTTAGGAAAAATACAACCTGATATTCCGCAGGTAGCACAAGGCCATTGAAAATCTACTGGGCACCGAGGTCGATGTCGACACAGGTCGTCTGGCCGAGGAGACGGTGAGAGGCAGTACCAACTAGTACCAAGAATCGTGAAGTAGTATTACTAGTTGAATGGCTAGTTTTAAAAACTTGGAGACCGTGTGCTGCAATACTAATCAATGGCTGCATTAGCACTTGGGTGTATGAAAGCAGCAAAAAATACTACTATCCATGTACAGAGTTCAAAAAAGGAAATAGCGACCATCCATGTACAGAGTTCAAAAAAGGAAATAGCACATAGAATAAGAAGACAAAAGGGAATAAATCTCCCTGGACGGCTGCTGCCCTTTGTTGATCATTGATCCCAACATGCACAAGTACTTCTCGGGAAGGATCAGCAGGCAGTCAAATCCGTAGCCTTCTCTGGGCGGCAGCAGATCGGGCTGCTCCCGAGTAATATCTGATGCAGTCTGTTGGGCAGCGATTAGCATACAACAATTCAGATCACTGGCTTCCCCTGACAACGCATTGAACATCCACAAATCTGTGCAAAAAAGGAGTGCGAGCCAAAAATAATTACGAATAGTCATACTCTATTTTAAAGAAATTCTCTATTTAATTAATTTAAGCAGAGTAAAGAATGAAATATGGCTTGGGGGACAAGTTTGGCTGATGAAGAGTTGACGATGGTGCCACTAGGCCCGTATCTGTAGAGCAAGAGCGGATTGCGGAGCAGTGTATGCCGAGCTACCGACGAGGAGGCCGGCTTGCGGCAGTATGAAAAATGTCGTACAATCGTGTCACCGCTAGGAAATCTCCTGCGAAAAGCAATACAGCAAAGGCTTGCAAAAACAAAAGCAATTCAACTAAGTACTTGCATAAAGGAAAAATATCACCTGGGTGTTTGCACGAAGCAGTAGTAATGCACATGTAGAGTACTAGTACTAGTTTTGGGAAACTAGATTTCATGGGCAAACGTGATTGAGATTTCGTGGGCAAACGTGATTGATCTTCCCTTTGAGTAGTAGTACAATGCATCGGCTGGATTGATCCCCGTAATGATGATGCCCCAACAGGACCTGGACCTGGTAGATGGCAGCCTTGGGACTTGTGGCCATATACCACAACTAGCAAATATACCCGTGCGTTGCAACGGGAGAAAAACAATCAGATTATATAGATATAATAGAGATAAAAAAAATCTGAATCAAATGCCAGGATGAGATAAGGATTTTCAATATGTCATTTCACAAACTATGTCCAGTGATGTTATGATGATAAAGGACTTTTAAAAAGTCATTTCAAAAACTGAAAATGTGATGGTCTCATTACGACTTAATTTTCTAAGGTGCCACAACGAAATATTTTTCTGGTTGAGCAAACTACATTGTTGGACCGCTGCCTTAGTTAGACTGATGCATGATGTGTCTCACATTGACCTAGCGTAGCGATGTTTTCCAGAACCAATAAAACTTTGGTACGAGAATAGTTGTGTACGGAGGCAAAACAGACATTTAGTCATTTACATATAGTTTACAAAAACTAACCCATACCAAGATGTGTCAACTTTTTTGGGCTCGGGACATTGTTTTCAAATTCCAGAATATGTGTTGAATACATGATTATATTTTTAGAAATCATGAACATTTTTTATTTCATTGCTTTCTAAACCATGATTTTTTTATAATATGCAAACAATTTTTTTTAATTATGAACATTTTATGATCCCCTAATAAAACCTCTACAGATCCCCTAATAAAACCTCTGCCTAAGCGATGGTTTGTTTTGTTCGTTACTTAAGAATCAGTTTTAATTTTTGTGAACATTTTCCAAAATTTCATGGACATTATTTTCAAATTCCCAAATATATTTCGAATACACGATCATATTCTATAAATCATGAATTTATTTTATTGTTTTTTAAATCATGATTTTTTTAAATATGCGAACAGTTTTGTTTTTACATCACGAACTTTTTATGATTTCTCAAATGTTTTTTGAATTCACAAACATTTTATGATGCATCTGTATATTTTCTCAGTACGCGCAACTTTTTTGAAATTTGTTTTTTTGGAAATTCCAGAGTGATTTAAAGAACGAAAAACAGGAAAAAAATGAGAAAGGAAAATAGCAAAAGAAAAACAGGGGCGTCATTACGGGCCGGCCCATTACGGCCTGCTATATATATTGCAGAAAAGGGGAGGAAAAAGGGTATGTGAGCAGGGAGAAAAACAATCAGATTATATAGATATAATAGAGATAAAAAAATCTGAATCAAATGCCAGGATGAGATAAGGATTTTCAATATGTCATTTCACAAACTATGTCCAGTGATGTTATGATGATAAAGGACTTTTAAAAAGTCATTTCAAAAACTGAAAATGTGATGGTCTCATTACGACTTAATTTTCTAAGGTGCCACAACGAAATATTTTTCTGGTTGAGCAAACTACATTGTTGGACCGCTGCCTTAGTTAGACTGATGCATGATGTGTCTCACATTGACCTAGCGTAGCGATGTTTTCCAGAACCAATAAAACTTTGGTACGAGAATAGTTGTGTACGGAGGCAAAACAGACATTTAGTCATTTACATATAGTTTACAAAAACTAACCCATACCAAGATGTGTCAACTTTTTTGGGCTCGGGACATTGTTTTCAAATTCCAGAATATGTGTTGAATACACGATTATATATTTAGAAATCATGAACATTTTTTATTTCATTGCTTTCTAAACCATGATTTTTTTATAATATGCAAACAATTTTTTTAATTATGAACATTTTATGATCCCCTAATAAAACCTCTACAGATCCCCTAATAAAACCTCTGCCTAAGCGATGGTTTGTTTTGTTCGTTACTTAAGAATCAGTTTTAATTTTTGTGAACATTTTCCAAAATTTCATGGACATTATTTTCAAATTCCCAAATATATTTCGAATACACGATCATATTCTATAAATCATGAATTTATTTTATTATTTTTTAAATCATGATTTTTTTAAATATGCGAACAGTTTTGTTTTTACATCACGAACTTTTTATGATTTCTCAAATGTTTTTTGAATTCACAAACATTTTATGATGCATCTGTATATTTTCTCAGTACGCGCAACTTTTTTGAAATTTGTTTTTTTGGAAATTCCAGAGTGATTTAAAGAACGAAAAACAGGAAAAAAATGAGAAAGGAAAATAGCAAAAGAAAAACAGGGGCGTCATTACGGGCCGGCCCATTACGGCCTGCTATATATATTGCAGAAAAGGGGAGGAAAAAGGGTATGTTTAAGAATCAGTTTTAATTTTGGTGAACATTTTCCAAAATTTCATGGACATTATTTTCAAATTCCCAAATATATTTCGAATACACGATCATATTCTATAAATCATGAATTTATTTTATTATTTTTTAAATCATGATTTTTTTTAAATATGCGAACAGTTTTGTTTTTACATCACGAACTTTTTATGATTTCTCAAATGTTTTTTGAATTCACAAACATTTTATGATGCATCTGTATATTTTCTCAGTACGCGCAACTTTTTTGAAATTTGTTTTTTTGGAAATTCCAGAGTGATTTAAAGAACGAAAAACAGGAAAAAAATGAGAAAGGAAAATAGCAAAAGAAAAACAGGGGCGTCATTACGGGCCGGCCCATTACGGCCTGCTATATATATTGCAGAAAAGGGGAGGAAAAAGGGTATGTTTAAGAATCAGTTTTAATTTTTGTGAACATTTTCCAAAATTTCATGGACATTATTTTCAAATTCCCAAATATATTTCGAATACACGATCATATTCTATAAATCATGAATTTATTTTATTATTTTTTAAATCATGATTTTTTTAAATATGTGAACAGTTTTGTTTTTACATCACGAACTTTTTATGATTTCTCAAATGTTTTTTGAATTCACAAACATTTTATGATGCATCTGTATATTTTCTCAGTACGCGCAACTTTTTTGAAATTTGTTTTTTTGGAAATTCCAGAGTGATTTAAAGAACGAAAAACAGGAAAAAAAATAAGAAAGGAAAATAGCAAAAGAAAAACAGGGGCGTCATTACGGGCCGGCCCATTACGGCCTGCTATATATATTGCAGAAAAGGGGAGGAAAAAGGGTATGTGAGCAGGGATCGAACCCTGGTCTCCCGTGCGGAAGGCTTCGGCATTAGCCACTACGCTGGCTTCCTGCAAGTGTAATATTGTTGTATTGACTGTCCTATAAGACTAAATTTGACGGCGATTTTTTTTAAAACGAATCGTTTTCTTTACTTACTGGTGGCATGGTGGGTAAATAGCGACAACTTCAGGGGCAATTTATATGACGGACGACCAGAAACCCAACTCTCTTTATTATTAGGTAAAGATTGGTGAGGGAAAACAGCACGCCACATCATTAGATGCCCGAAAGTGCAATTCGGTCGCCGCCATTAGATTATCTACTCATCCCGATCTGATATTAATCAAATAGCGCAAGGCGGCAGCAATAACTTGCAAAAAGATGATTTACATGAAATAGATCTGACTGAAAAAAATATCACCTGATCATCCATCAATCCGCGACGATCGCCCAGCAGGCTCTCATTGAAAGCACCAATGTCAGTTCTATATTCGGCGTATCCCGTAGTAGGGGTCCTAAGCTAGGCGTCTTGGAGAGATGGTAACATGGACACGGGATTTTACCCAGGTTCGGGCCCTCCTAATGGAGGTAAAACCCTATGTCCTACTTTTGATTGTATTCATATGGGGATAGTACATAGTACAGGTATCTACCACGAGATTGTAGTAATGAAAATGAGATTGTCTATTGACTAGCCTGGCCTCAGTTTATATAACACACAGAAGGCCTAGGGTTTAGGAGAGTCCTTGGCTTAGGCGCGAAGTCTTGTGGAAACCTCCTTGATGCGGCATGGGCTGCCCGAAGTGGCCCATGATGAACCGCCATGGGAGGTCCTCGGCCCGATCCAGCTGGTCGGGAGACGACGTGGTGAGTACCCCCTCGTTCAGGACACCGTCAGTATCCTTTTGCAAAATTGCCATAGTTTTCTTTCTATCCATCAGATATAGATTGAACGGTCTATATTGCAAGATGGCAGGCACACCATCATCACCGAGAGTTGAATAAGAGTAGAGATATATTATAGATATGCCGGCTTAGTCTCTTGAAGGTGCTCATAGGGGTAGGGTGTGCGTGTATGCGTTCATAGGGGTGAGTGTATGCGCGCATGTATGAGCGCTTGCATCTGTACTGTGTTGAAAAAAGGAGTACTCGAAGTATGCAAGTTCATAAGGAACGAAAGTTGTACATCACTCTTGCCGCGTCCGTGTTACACCCTGGCACGGAGGATCCTGCACATCGCTCACCGAATGGAACGCGCTTCATCTTGCGTTTTCGCTCGCTTGTGGGACCGCAGTTGAGAGAAAACCGACATCCCTCCACCTCCCCCGCCCGTGTCATTTACTAGTACTAGACTAGAAGAGAGAGAGAGGTCGGCCGAGTGTTAATGAGGCCATACAGACACGCGAATTTGGCCAAGAAAACGGGGAAACCGACATGTGGGGCACACCTGTTGGGATGACGTGGCGTAGACTAGTCCAATGGAGGAGCTGGCCCACGACCTCCTTGCCACCGGCAACCGTTCATGTGGGTCATGGGGACCAGCAACGTGTAGCTCCCGCACTGCCTCTGGACACGGACCGCGGTGAGCGACACGCCCATCACCGCTGTACATGCTCAGCTTCAGGGTGCCGAGTGTGGCGCTAACGCTGTTGCGCGACTAGCAGATCAACACCCGGCTTGTCGAGGATGCACGGGGCGTCGTAGTGCGTGCACGCCATGACGCGTCCGCAGAGTGTTCTAGCGCGGGCAACTGCATCCCCAGGACCTGAGACCATGTCGGGTCGTCTTTCAATGACATGTGGGATCACATGTGAGCAAAGGGCATGTCCAATGTTGCCACACTCGTAGCTAACTACCCTTGCAAACAAAAAACCCTTGTCCCTCGCATCATCGCATGCGTGCGTTCCCAGCCTGCGGCAACTGCCCGCATTCATGTCCGTATGCCGTCATTAAGCAGGCTTGCTGCCCGAGGAACCAACTGCGGCGAGTTATTGACACACCCGAATGCTTGGCCTCACCGGAATGCGCTACCTAAAGCGGCAACGCCCAGCTAAACTCCACACCATAGCGCATCCTCCTACCTAGCACCACATCCACCATGACCGCGAGCGAGAACGCTCTGCGGGAGAGCTTGTCTTCGGGGATGAAGCTCGAGGTCGCCGCCCTCATTCAACTCACGCTCGCAACTCAATACCGGCGTAGTCGGACGCGGAAGAGACCACACAAGCGGTGGCCACGCTGGCAGCCGATCACGGGAGCACCACCAGCCACGCGTCCTACTTGTCACCGTCCAATGTTTGGTGGCGCATGTGGCAGGTGAAGCGACAGACCGTCCACGTCCATCATCATCGACGTCACGTCCACAGGCACCGTCAAGGTCGGGGACTCGTCCGAGGATGAGTAGGGCATGGGAGGTGGCAGGGCATGGTGTGCCAACTAGCCGGTCCGTCTCCCGTGTTCTACTCTTCCTCACCGGAGACCGCACCTTCACTTCATGGGTCTTGAACCCCGCAACTGGCCATGGAGACGGCAGATTGAGGACGTCGCCACCGATGCGGAAGTACAAAGGAAAGTGGACGTCAGTCACTGCCGTAGAATAGGTTTAGGGTCGGGTTTTGTTTCTTTTTATGTCCTATAAAAGTTCAAAATGTAATGAAAATATGCCGTGTTTGCTTGAATCTCGTCCAGTGTATATGAACTTTCACAATAATAGTAAGATATATTGTATGAAAATATATCGAATGATGATTCGTTTTTGTGTGTATAAACTTGGTCTAAGTTTAGAAGGTTTGACCTGAGACAAAGCTAACATGCGAAGTAAATAAACACATAGTTATACATACATAATTTGTCTTAGGCACTCCAATAGTACGTCCACTGCACATTCACGCATCTCACATCTTTCTCTCGCTCTGTATGTCAAACCAACTAAGCCTTGTCCTAAAAATAAAGTCCAAAAAACCAACTAAGCCAACCTCCCAGCATATCGCGCGTGAAAGACCTGGTTGCGCCGTTTTAGTCGGGATTATAGTAGTAGTATCGATGGATCGCGCGAAGCACCAAGTTTAAACGGAAAAAGGTGGTACACTCACAGGAGGCTTGTCGTGGTCGCATTGCACCCCTCACATGGTCGGTCCTGCACATGGCTCACGCAAACGGAATGCGCTTCGGCTTGCCTCTTCACTGACACGTGGGACTGCATTTGGAGAAACCGACTATGCGCCACACTCCCCCACCCACCATGCAAAAATTCCCACCAAAATTTCCCCCCAGATACCAAATTCAACTGCCCTTCGGCCAACTAGCCAATAATATTCCCTAAACCCCCCTCCCCCCGGCCCCCTCAACTCCATTCACTCCGCCAAAGCCGCCCTCCCCGCCGCGCCGATACATCGGCGTCGTGGTTCGTCGTGGGGACGCATGGTGATCCTCTCGCTCCCACAGTACGCTCTCGTAGACTGCCATCCTCTAGCCACGCCGCCACCACTGGCGACGTTCTTGGAGACGCACGATGGTCAGCTTCTCCCATGGTACGTGCATTCAAGACTGAGGCCCCGTGCATGTCGGAGTAGCGTTGAATGTTAGCTGATAGACGCTGTTAATCTCACTATTTGCCGAAATAGCTTACAGTCAATATGCTCTGCTTAAGAAGCTTCCTTGCCCTGTTGTGCACTCAATCTACTTTGCTGAGATGGCATGCCGCGCCCAATTAGTTGCTAAATATCCTACCATGTATTTATTGTGAAGTAGATTGCCATGGTCTAGTAGCCAATCTGTTAGGTGAAATAGCTCGAAACCATTTTATACTCAATCATTGTTGCTGAGATGGCCTTCGATAGCTGTGTGTGTCGGCGTACTGGGAACCAGGGGACCCAGACTTGCCTGCCTGCGACCCATGTCGCGTTCCTAGTGCGGCCCAGTAAGGCCCAGCTGATCGACCAGCTGCTCAAGACCCTCGCGAGGGAGGCCAACTCTAGCGAGGAGAACAACCAAGACCTCCTAAGGGAGCAGCCTCACCTAGACTGTTCCAGAGGGGCGACCAAGACCTCTCCTGAGAATGGCCTCAGCTAGGCTGCTTCGGGAGGGCGGAGATCTCAAGGCAAGAGCTGCCTCAGGAGGAGGCAGTGACGCAAGCCATGACGAATCGTGCCAACGGGCGCAGTTTCCATATCGGTGCAAAGGAGACCGCACAGGCACGGGTTCCCGAGGGGCGAGACAAAGGTTTCCCCTTTGGTGCAACAAGACCGAAGACCGCAAGGACGGCAGGAGGGATGTCAACGCTGAGCCCACCACCGCGTCACCGCATACCCTCTTTGCAGGCGAAGACCACCTTTTGTCAGGATAGGAGCGTCCTTGTGTTCCCGCTCAAATGGCCGTTATAGGATTCCCTTCCCACCTAAACATTTCGGGGGAAGAGGATCCTGGCCGTCTATATAAGTAGCTAGGGTTCCTAGCATAGAGAGGGACGACCCATTGGGAGACGAACCCATTAGCACTTAGCAAAGCAAAGGAGCAAGAACGCCAACCTCCTCATCCTTCTTGGGCTCGCCTCCTGAGCTCGGGAAACCACTGTACTTGTTCATACTCGTGCCCTCATGAGGCTAATCCACCAAAGCAGGAAGTAGGGTTTTACACCGCAAGGTGGTCTGAACCTGGGTAAACTCTTGTGTGTTCTACTTGTCTGCTTGCTTGCTTGCTTGCATCCCATTCCCACCACTAGGAGAAGAGCGAGGCGCTAGGTAGATGTGTAGTGGAAGAGATCTTCGTCATGCCCCTGTGTTCGAATCTTAAGGGTTTTGCAGAGCCCTAAATCCAACATCTGGCGCGCCAGGTAGGGGGCGCGTCGAAATCTCGCCTCCCCGGCGACCTCGCCTCGTTCTTCTCCAACGACCCGGCATACCTCGGTTCCGACGCCTCTGATGGCGGAGATGCAGCTGACGCGCGCCGAAGGACGCGGCACTCGCACCGCTTGAATGTCGCCCTTCGGCCAGGGGACGCGCCGCCACCTCGCCTTGATCGGCGCCGACGGCACGATGAGCGTCGTCGACCCGCCGCTTGGAGACCGACAGCCTCCACCACCCATGCGGCGCCAGAACCGTGCGTCGGCGCGTGTTGTCGGCCATGCCGCGGCAAACTCTCGGGACCGGTGCGAGACGGCAAACATGAGGGCCGCGCTGCTGGTAGCAAGGGAACTACTGAGATGCAGGTTGCTCGACGCTGGCCATGACGCACTGCTCCTCAGGGTGGCCGAACTCCTCGACACCGCCGCCACCGGGGCCGAGCCGTTCATCTTCCGCATAACGTCTCCAGAGACTGGGGGCCGCCCCGACCGCGTGCGGTCGCCCGTGTGGGCAAGGCCAACCATGGCCTATGAGGAGGATGTGGGGTACGATCCGCTGAACCCGGCATACGACTCCTTCCAGCTGCCACCGGCCCACTCGCATCAAGGTGCTGTCCATGGCGAAGATCCATCCGAGAGTGGTCTCTGGGCCGCACCCAACGCCTGACACCATCAGACATCGACGGCCGGGGACTCGGGACCGCGGGGCAGGAACCTGGCCCTGCACCCCTAGCCATCAGCTCCCCGCCGTCGCCATCGACGGCTATGGAGAAGGAATGAAGGCGGAACGCCCGCCCGCGCGAGCAAACGAATGGGCCGGCGCGCAGGTGGGGTGCCCCTAGACCCTGCCCTGCGGGAGGCGATGTCCGTCGCGACCAGCAACACTTCACCATGGTCTCAGGATGCCTGGGGAGCGCCCCAGGCCTCGTTCGAAGACAGAAGGGAGAGGAGGCCCGGGTCGGGCCCTCATCCCCTCACGCATGACCCCTTGCGCACGAGCCCGCCCTGGATTTCGCCAGGGGCTCACCGGCGGCGGGTATGATGCGCGTGGGGAGGGGCCTCCTCCCCCTCCGCTCAAAGCTCAAGACGCCACGCCTCCCGGCATGCCATCCCTTGGGCTGTCGAGGGTACGTCGGGGGGCGGTACGGCAGCCCGTCCTATGCATGTTAGGAGGGCCCAAGACCGAGGCTTCACCCCCCCACTCGCGCGACCCCGTACCCTCTAGGTCTATCCCTGACCAGGAGGGCTCAGAGGCCATTAGGAGCGTGAGTGGGGCGGGGTCCCCCTCGCACCTCAGGACGTCGTGCTTCCGGGCGATGTTAGCCCCTTAGGGCGAAGCGTGCCCGGAGGTCGCGTAAGCGGTGCACCTCGTGCTCGGCAGGGGGGCCTATAGCTAAGGTCTCACCCCCCACTATGCATAGTGTCCCACCTCATGATCGCCGCCTTCGGGTGGGCCCATGGCGGGAGCGGACTAGCGCCGGGTGGGGTCCTCAAGTGAAGGGGCGGGCACGTTAGAAGATCTCCGCTCGTGACACTCTCACGTAATAATGAGTGGGGCTGTACACGCCCCAGAGTCTCCTGAGCGCCGCCCTGGGGCCTCACGGGGGCTCCCACCCACGCCCTAGTGGAAGTACCATGCTCCGCACTGGCCATCAACACTGCCCTCCAATGGCTATGCCCACATCCACCAGTGGTAGCCCTACGCTCCGCGCTGGGGAGAAGACTGAAGACCTGCTCAGGGGCCGGATGCGGTCCCCCTCCTTTTTGCCATTCGCCCTTGCCTTTTTTGTATCTGCCTTCTGGAGCCGAGCTTGCGGCTGCGCATTTTGTCTTTGAAATAAAAGGGGGGAAGTTTCTCGTTCGTGTTTTGCTGAGTTCTTTCGCTCTTTTCGTTCTTAGCCCCCTTTGGCTAAAGTTGTCCGTAGCCGCGACCCCGCCGGATCGCCCCTCGCGAGCAGGGGCCGGGGCGCAGTGCGTACGTCCTGTCTGGCCCACGGCCGGACCGCCAGTCCTCCTGCACCGGTCGCAAGTACTCGCGAGACGCGCTCAAACAGGGTCGGCAGGCACCCCCTCAGAAACACAACGTAGAACCGAGGCCCCGGCCTTTGGAGCGGATGTCACAAGGGAGTCCTCAAACCCATCCTTACATCGTCAAAAGCTCAAATTACATAATGTTCATCTTGACTGGCTCTAGGGCCACAATCCAAAACTTTTATGAAAAGAGCAGGACTGAGATAAGGGTCGGCTCCATCCACGGGACCGCCGGCGTCGTCCTCGGATGCTGGTGCATCTTCAACCGCCGGAACAAGCTCCATCACCAACACCTCCACGTGGTCACTCACCCACGCTTCCACATCGCCAGCAACCATATCGGGCACCGGCTCCAGCAGGGCCCTGAAGTCGGAGCGCGGGTCAAGGCGAAGTAGGTTCCCGAAGATTCGCGTGACCGCGCGCCGGAGAACGTCGCGGCTTTGCTCCTCAACAAGCTGCCGCACCGTCGTGACCTGGCCCTCAAGACGATCAACCACTTCGCTAAAGAACTTGAGGTAGCAGGCGTCATCAGCCGTCAGGGGATCGTCGACCCCTAAACCAAGGAGCTCACGCAAGGCTCCGTTTGCCCTGTTCCCCAAGGCTATGAGCATCTTCGAGCGGACCCTTCGCATCCCATGAGCATGGGCGGCTTCAGTAGGGCTCAGGGCTGCGGAGGCAGAGATGTCCTCCACCCGCTGGTAAAAGCGGGACAGCTCTGTGCTCACGGCAACGCGGGCCTTCTCAGATGCTTGTTCGCGGCGCTCGGCCGCTGCGCAAGCCTCCTTCGACACCCGTGTGCGACGTTCCGAGGCGGAGCGATCCGCCTCCAACGCCTGCAGACGACGCTTGGAGCCCACCAGCCGCCCCTCGAGGGCGGCGATCTTCTTCTTCAACTCGTAGCCCTTCTCGACGAAGCGAGTCTCGTGGAGCTCCAGCTTCCCGCGATAGTCTTCCTGTAAAACCCGGATCTCCAGGGCGGCCTTGGCCTCTCGACCGTCTAGCTCGACCTCGGCCTCGGCTACTTGGCACTCCATTGTCTCTAGGCGCTCGCGCTCCATGCCCAGCTCCATTGCTTCAAGAGTCAGCGCCTCCTCCCGCACCAAGATGCCAGTGGGGCCGTCACCAGCCATAGCCACGGCAAGGGCGGCCATCCGAGCTCGCACTTGGCGCTTGAGGGTCGCGTTCGAGGCTTCGAACTTGCATTCGCAATCCTCGGCCGCCACCCGGCGGCGATCGGTGTATCGGGCTTCCTCCAAAGCACGGTCGCGCGCTTCATAAGCGGCGGCCAGGGACACTTCCGCTTTCTCCAAGACGGCTTCATGCTGCCGCCGGCTCAGGTTGACAGCAGTCTTCAGCTTGCGCCCACTCCTCCGAGAGGCGCAGGTCCTCAGCTCCGACGCGTTTGTCCACCTCGGCGATCTCATCCCAGAGGCGCCTCAAGACATCCGACGGCTCCCGCAGCCAGCCCTGGTGGACCACGCTCCAACGCTGCGCAGGACCCAGAAGGCGACTGGGCCCATCTACAACCTCTGGGTCGTCCAGAGGAAGTTCTTCCATGCCCTCAGCATCGCCCCGGGGGCTTGCCTCAGGAGCAAAGGGCGCCTCCAACGAGAAGGGAAGACGCAGGCCAGGCAGGCGGATAGCATCCGGGGCCGCCCCGAGGGCCTGCTGGTCCGCAATGAAGACAAGTCCTGAGCCCAGAGGCGAGCTCCCAGGTGGCCAGCGGTAGCCTTGCCCCAGGAGCACTCGGGGGCTGGGAGCGCGGTCCACAAACGAGGGTCCCGGTACAAGTTCCGCCGAGGGCTTGGCGTGGTCCGAAGGGCGGGCACTGTCATAGATATCTACGGGCCCTGCAGAGCGGCCCTGAGGTGGGCTCGCGGTCGTCCTGGAGGGGGCCCTGACGAGCAAGGAATCAGGAAGGCCTCATCAAAAGGGGTCAAGAAAACTAAGAGCACATACCTGCTCAGCATCGCCCGCTTCGTCCTCTTCAGAGCCCTACAGGCTGGGCCACGGCTACTCCGCATCTTCCGCCTCCTGCTTAGCTCCGCGAGGGACGGCAGGGGGCTGCGAGGAGTTGACGCGTCCTATGCGGGGGCATGACCGCGATGAGTGTCGGCGTCACCTTTGGTGATGCTGGCCGCGGCTTTGGGGGCTGGGCAGCCCCCGTCATCGGCGCCCCCCGTGAACTCGAAGACCGTCTGGCGCCCTTCGCCCGCGTCTACCTTGGAGGCAAAACGCTGGGCCTCCTCTTCAACAACCTCGGGGGCCATCGCATCCCTGCCATCTCCTACCTCTGGCACCGGCCGCGCCCCCACCCCTTCAGCTTCCCGTGCTGGGGACACCCGCGCCCCGCCTGCTCGATCCGGGGACGGCATGGACCGGGCATCAGGAGCGCCACCGGGCGTACTCCTCGTTGGGAGAAATGACGGGCTCGTGAGCCCTGGCACCACCTCCAGAGGGTTGTCGCGAGGTCTGAAGACGCCCTCCGGCAGCAGCCCCCATGCGTCGAAGTGGGGCATCTTCTCAGCATAAGCCTTCCCGGACACGGGAGCCAGGCACAAAGGAGTCGCGTAGGCGGAGCACACCCCGGACACTTCACCAACGAGCAGCAGCAACATTTTACGGAGCGTCTCGGGAGGAAGCGGCTTCGGTTGCAGGCACATCGGGTCCCCCCACTTGGAGAGGGTCCACATCGGCCGAGAGTGGCGCTGGAGCGGGGCGATGCGCACGACGAGGAAGTCCCTCACCACCATCCCCAGGGTCAGCCTGCTCTCCCTCAGGCTGGCCAGGCGGCGCCAGACTCGCTCCGCCCGTGGGTCCGAGAGGGCCTCGTGCCCCCATCCTGAGCTCGGCTCCGCAGGAGCGCGAGGGAGCTCAAGCAGAGGGCTGTGAGTAGTGGCATCGACATACACCCATCATCGACGGAACCCCGCCGTGGCCGGGCGGAGCATGAAGTCGATCCGGGAGGCTGCGGTCGCCTCTACCGCGCGCAGCGACACACATCCCGAGGGCTACCCCTCATCAACCAGATGGAGGGCGAAGAAGTGGCGAAGCAGGGCCACGGATGGAGGAATGCCAATGAAGACTTCACACAGGAACGCGAAGCCGGAGAGGAGGATGATGGACCTCGGATCCAGATGCAACGCCAAGACCTTGTAATGCGTGAGCACCGCATTGAAGAACTCAGAAAAAGGGGGGACAAGACCAGCAAAGATGGCATGGAGATGAAGCTGGATGTCGGTGGTGTTCATCTCCATCACCAGCCGGGAGGCAGGCCAGGCCTTGGTTGGTCCCCACTCGTTGGATTCGTCGGCCAGGGCATGGCGGACCTTGTCCATGCCCTCTTGGTTCACCACCGAGGAGCTGTCGAGCGCCGACTCGTGGCCCGGCGGCGGCGGCGCAGCCACACCGATTGCTCTCTTCCTCGCCCGACGCATGGCGGCGAAGGCAGGAGGCAAAGGAAGCAAGGAGAAGAAGAAGGCGATGGGGAGGAAGAAAGACAGGAGCTACTGCGAGGGAGCCGCTTATCGTCTGTGCAATGGTCAAATCACACAATTGCCAAGGCTGTGTGGGAACTGGGGACGCCACGCCCAATCCAACCGGTCACGTGCCAGCCTGGCCCGCAGTCTTTGGGGCCCGCGGCGCTTCGTCCTCGACTAGGCTTCGCCCAGAAGCCAACTCCACGCGCGCCTTTGGCCCGGGGGCTACTGTCGGTGTACTGGGAACCAGGGTACCCAGACTTGCCTGCCTACGGCCCATGTCGCGTTCCTAGTGCGGCCCGGTAAGGCCCAGCTGATCGACCAACTGCTCAAGACCCTCGCGAGGGAGGCCAGCCCTAGCAAGGAGAACGACCAAGACCTCCTCAAGGAGCGGCCTCACCTAGACTGTTCCAGAGGGGCGACCAAGACCTCTCCCGAGAATGGCGTCAGCTAGGCTGCTTCGGGAGGGCGGAGATCTCAAGGCAAGAGCTGCCTCAGGAGGAGGCAGTGACGCAAGCCATGACGAACCGTGCCAGCGGGCGCAGTTTCCATATCAGTGCAAAGGAGACCGCACAGGCGCGGGTTCCCGAGGGGCGAGACAAAGGTTTCCCCTTTGGTGCAACAAGACCGAAGACCGCAAGGACGGCAGGAGGGATGTCATCGCCGAGCCCACCACCGCGTCACCGCGTGCCGTCTTTGCAGGCGAAGACCACCTTTTGTCAGGATAGGAGCGTCCTTGTGTTCCCGCTCAAATGGCCGTTGTGGGATTCCCTTCCCGCCTAAACATTTCGGGGGAAGAGGACCCTGGCCGTCTATATAAGTAGCTAGGGTTCCTAACATAGAGAGGGACGACCCATTGGGAGACGAACCCATTAGCACTTAGCAAAGCAAAGGAGCAAGAACACCAACCTCCTCATCCTTCTTGGGCTCGCCTCCTGAGCTCGGGTGTTCATACTCGTGCCCTCGTGAGGCCAATCCACCAAAGCAGGAAGTAGGGTTTTACACCGCAAGGTGGCCTGAACCTGGGTAAACTCTTGTGTGTTCTACTTGTCTGCTTGCTTGCTTGCATCCCATTCCCACCACTAGGAGAAGAGTGAGGCGCTAGGAAGACGTGTAGTGGGAGAGATCTTCGTCGCGCCCCTGTGTTCGAATCTTAAGGGTTTTGCGGAGCCCAAAATTCGACAGTGTGCTCGGCCTCATTGAGTATTGAAATAGCCTGCCATAATTTAGCACTCAAATATGTTTGCTGAATTAGCTTTACATATATTTCATTACTTAGATCTGCTTGTCCAAATATCTTGCCATAGCTTTAGACATCGACCTAGGTATTTTTTCTGGACTTTATTAAAAAACATATATGTTTTTCCTGTAATATCTAGTATAAGAACCAATTTGTATGTCTAACAGATGGACAGGACTTGGATAACTTCTGCTCGAAGATTCTTCACTTCATACGTCGAGGGGGTTGAAAACTTCATGAACTTTATTAGAGTTGAGTATGGTGGTCCGAAATCATATGTGCTCTTCCCATGTAGCAGTTGTATGAATTTATTTAATAGACCTGAGTCAACTATGCAAAATCATCTACACTTGTATGGGATGTCGGTCACATATACTAGGTGGGTCCATCATGGTGAAGCTGTGAACGTCAATGTTACTGAGTATGTGGAAGCAGCAGATCACCATCTTGATCTGCCTGATGCTCAGGTGGAAGAGGAGGAGGAGGAGGAGGAGGTGGTGGTGGTGGTGGAGCCAGTGAGTTTGACCAGCATAGAAACAATGCTATGAAATGGTCACACATTTCGTGAACTTTCACCTACAAAAGAAAAATGGTGGGCCCGCATGTTGGAACAATGCAACGTGGAAGTCACCCTAGGAAATAAGTTGTTAGTATTCTCAGCTATGGTCACCTTTCTTCAGGGGAAGACATCTGAGCGGATGACCAACAGATCATTCGATGCAATGTTAGTTGCTTTCCGCAAATCTTTCCCAGATGCGTCTGAGCTGCCACACACCTACAGTAAAATGAAGAATTTCCTTCATGCAGTTGGATTGGATATGATATGATCCATGTTTGTAAGAATGATTGTGTTCAGTTCCGGAAGGATTATGCTATCTTAAGTGAATGCCCAAATTGCAAATCATAAAGATGGAAAGATGGCGATGCTGTGAAGAGGATTCCTCATAATGTTCTGAGACATTTTCCAATTATACCAAGATTGCACAGGTTGTTTCATGATGCTGAAACAAGAGAGGATGTGTTGTGGCATTCTAGGAACCAGGAGTACAGAGATCAGAATGTAATGAGCCATTCGTCTCATGGTAGTGACTGGAAAAGCTTCAATCAGAAACACACAAAGTTTGCTGCTAACCCGAGAAACATTAGACTTGGCTTAGCTACAGATGGATTTAACCCATTGTGGAGGAACTTCAACAGCTATGGAGGGGTGTTCTCACTCGAGACCCATATAGCAGCCCACTAGTTGATTTCTTTCTGCTTGTTGTTATAATTTGGTGCATCCATAATTATCCGGCTTTGGGCACTATGTCAGGGCGAATGACACATGGTTACAATGCATGTGTTCGCTATGACAAGAATCCGCTGCATACGCAATACTTAGCAAGATCTGTTACATTGGACTCTGTCGTTTCCTTGCCAAGGACAAGCCTTGTCCTACAAAATACTGAAGACATGTGTTCAATGAAAAGCATGAAAACCGTGATGCACCAAAGAGGCTCACGGGCGATGAGTTGCAACTGGAATTAGAGAAGGTCAGGCATATTACACGAGGAAACCATCCTGATAATGGTAGCGGGAAAAGGAAGCATGGCAGGGCAAAAGAGAGATAATTGTTTACCCACAGGTTCACTTAATGGGACTTGGAGTATTGGAAAGATTTGGATCTGCGGCTTAATCTTGATGTGATGCACATCGAGAAAAATATATGTGATGGCATTATCAGCACACTTCTTAATATTGAAGGCAAGACGAAAGATACCTTAAAACCTAAGATTGAGTTGACACACCTGGGTATCAGAAAGGATTTGCGGGTGGAAGATGATGGTGCACCACTGGATATGGCACCAACTGTGTACGTCGTGGACAAGGTAAAAAGAAAAGAATTCTACAAGGTCCTGTCACATGTGAGATTCCCACATGGATTTGCTTCCAACAGTGAAAGGAGGGTCAGTGCAGATGGAAACAAGGTACAAGGGTTGAAAACTCATGACTGCCACATCCTACTTCAAAGGGTTTTACCTATTATCGTTAGAGGATTGGGCTGCCCGGACTTATACAGAGCAGTTGCAGAGTTGGGACAATTCTTCAGGGAACTCTGTAGTAGAAATATCAGGATAGATGCTTTGGAGCGTCTTAGAGACAAGATACCAACTATCCTATGCGACCTTGAGAAGATATATCCTCGAGCCTTCTTTGATGTGATGGTGCATTTGGCTATTCATCTACCTGATGAGTCACTACTTAGAGGTCCAGTACAGTATGGCTGGATGTACCCTATTGAAAGGCGGCTAGGCACTTTCAAGGGCTATGTTAGGAACAGAGCTAGACCCGAGGGTTCCATTGCAGAGGCCTACATTGCTACAGAAGCGTTGACATTCTTCTCAAAATACATTGAAATAGCTGATCAACTTAGCAAAGAGGTGGGCGAAGACAATCCCGAGCTCAATGTTTTCAATTGTTCTGTTCAAGTTACAGGGAAGATTCAAAAAGACGACAAACCTAAAGATTTGGAAAAAATGGTTTGGTATGTGTTGAATAACTGTCCTGAGATTCTACCTTATATCGAGTACGTGCTAAGTACTGCAGCTTATACATCGTAATCTACTAAACTTGCAGCACATTCTTATATATTTAGATGTTTGATGCGATCACTATGTTGTGTAGCATCTACAAAAAGGAGTTACTGCCGCAAAATGGTTATGGCAGGATTTGCAAAATGGTTCAAGAGCCATGTAAGCTTTTGAATTGCACTGCCAGTTTTTTTTAATATATTGAGTACATAAGATGATCAGCTTGTATATTCTCTAACCATAGGTTAAGAAGATGCGGGAGGATGGGCAGGCAATTAATGATACCCTTTACGCACTATCAGTGGGTCCTGATACTCGGGTAAGATATTATGAATCTTGCGTTGTTGGAGATGTGCGCTACAACACCCTTGCACGCGACGAAGGAAGGAAGACACTAAACAGAGCCATCATGAGCATGGATACGCAGGATAAGGAGACAACTGAAATGTATGCTAACATAACAAAAATTGTTCACTTGCAGTCTATCTCTAGTTTCGAGGTTCATCGGTGTGTGGTTCTATTGTGATGTCATTGGTATAACCTATTTTCCAGGATCACAAAACCCAGAGCTGATGATTAGTCCAAATCCATCAATGTTAGGGCGGCATACCAGACCGATGAGCCTTTTATTTTGGCAAATCAAGCAACACAGTTAATTTTTCTTGGAAGACACATATGCACGTAGCGATGATTGGATAGTATTGCAAAGGTTTGAGCAGAGGAATTCGTTTAAAGAAGTTGCACAAGAAGATGATGCTTACACTGCTCCTAATGTAGAAGATTCCACAGATGTTCCTAATATCTTTGAGAACCATCGTGTCAATAACACTGGCGAAAAGATTGCCTGTCGGGATGTCGACATACGAGAGTTGATCAATAAGACACCAAAGTTCAGGGACACTGAGGACGAAGAAGATGATGACACAGGGGGGATTACGATTCAAACTGATACACATGGCAAATATGTTGACGCTGCTGTTGCGGATGATGATTATATTGCTTTTGTCGTATTTTCCTGTGAGAAGATGACTTTTTATCTACTATGTGAAATTGTGTTTGCTATGACAATTGCAACCTGATGAAGTTGTTGTTTAGTATTTTGCTGTGAGAATATCACTTATTATGTATGTTGATTTGTGTTTGGTGATTGTATGATGACTAAAACATGATGACATTGTGGTTTAGTTGTACTCATATTTGTCTGTAAAACTTGTATTTGATGACATAGTTTGCTGTTGGACTGCAATTTGCTCGACGTCTTCGAATGGGAACAAAGCTGACCTGACAGGGCCTCTGCTAATTTATTTATTTATTAGTAGAAGGGCCTCTGCTATTTATTTATTTATGAGCAAAATAGGATACCCCCCGATTTCCGTTAATAGAAATCATTAAATGTTCACAACACTACGCCCAGCCTGCTAAACAGGTATCATTCATTACTAATTTCAACAAAGTGCTGATGTCATAGCCACTCAATACATCACGAGTGCTACATACACTGCAAAAAAAGAGACAATTATCCTATAGAGCACAACGATCTTGCCCATTATCTTCACAAGCTCTTTCATCTCCTCATTGCTGTCAAGGCCGTTCAGTAGCTGTTGCTTGGCCATGATTAGATGAACTACATCTTTAACCTTCTGCTCTGCATCTTCCTCTTTTGCCGTTCCTTCAGTTACTTGTCCAACACCCCAACCTGCTAGTATTGGGATTCCTCGACTAACCAAATAATCATCGTAGTTCCATTCCCCCACATCAACAACTTCACAGAAATACAAATCACACGAATCTTCCCTTTTCTGCACGAATCAAATTGGAAGATCATCAACAAAACTATTAAAAAATCAGCAACTATAAGCAGGCAAAAAAACTTAAACATATTATTACCCCACGATTCGGGCATTTGTAGAAGACTCGGCCATGGTTGAGGATTGTAATTGAGACGCGATGGATGACTCTACGTGATTTGTAGCAGTGGCACCACACCAACATCAGCGGGTTGCGATGAGCAACCGGCAGCGGTGAGTGTGTCAACGGGGGAGTGATGAGACCCACAGGGGATGGTACGGGTGGTGACTTGGCACATATCTGGTTGTTGCCTGCTGAAGAGCAGGTGGACGAGTCGCCAGCGGACATGGTTGTTGTGGCCGGAGCTTCTAATGCTAGGCAGAGTAACTAGAGAAGAGTATAAGCGAATGTTGGATATGTCAGTTTCATTACTTGCAGAGTAGCATAGCACTATATATAGTCCTAGTATAGGGTTGGATTCGAACCAGCTACAGGAGCACATCTCTTTTTTTCTAAAACTCTACAGCGTCTCTTTACTGGTACACTAGCTTGTTCTGTACACCTTCTCAAGTCTTTGATTTTCGGGAATGTTATGTGGCGAACGTTCCATGGGAGGAGGACGGCAAACAAACGCATTTTTCCTGGCAGTTTTAGTTGCGACGCACGACATCCAACATGGACCCAGCTGTCATCCTCTCCACGGCCGCACGCAAGGAAGTGCCTCCTTATCACATGCAAAATAATGATTCCTCCACCTGACGGCAGGGACCCACTGGAAGCGCCTCTGTATTTCGTGAAAAAACATCCCCCCTCGCTAACAGCTCGGACCCACCAGCTATATCTTCGCACGCAAGAAAGTGCCTCCTTATTACGCACGAAAAATGAATAGCCCCGCTGCTAGGTGGGACCCGCCATATTTGGAGGCTAACTTGTGGGCCTACTAAGTTGACGTGGACGCAGGGATTCTAGCTGCGGTGACCGTACGATGTCCATCCAATGGCCGTCGTGCTTCCTCAACCTCTGGTCTTCTAGCTCCAGCCGCCCAAACCATCGCGGGGCGTGCCGCCTGCTCCTGCCTCACGTGGTCGGTTGTGCTACTGCGCAGGCCTCACCGCCCCTCCTACTCCAACTACTGGTCAGGCCATACCTCTACTCACCTATAACCCCTGTTATTTTGCGGCGACGACAGCCTCACACCATAGGTGAACCAGTCAACCCTCGTACTCCCCTCCACGCGGGCATCGACTGTCACGTCTTCCCCGGCTCTGCGTCGTCCCCTTCCTAGGCCTCACCGTTGTCCACCGCCTTGGTGCTCTCGGCGCGGCATGGTCAAGGAACGACTTCCATCAGAAGAGGACTGTACGTGGAGAGGCTGACAGCTCGGTCCATGGCCACAACAAATAAGTGTCTCCTTATTACTCGTAAAATAATTATTCCTCCACCAGACAGCGGGGACTGCTACTTCTTGAGCTTGCGTTGGTTTTTCCCTTGAAGAGGAAAGGGTGATGCAGCAAAGTAGAGATAATTATTACCCTCAGTTAAGAACCAAGGTATCAATCCAGTAGGAGATACAAGAAAGTCCACAATCTATGCACCTACACAAATAATCAAACACTTGCACCCAACGCGATAAAGGGGTTGTCAATCCCTTCACGGTCACTTGCAAAGGTGAGATCTGATAGAGATGGATATAAAAGATTACTAAAACGTAAAACAAAATAAAAGTAAATAAATTGTAGGGAGATATTTTTTGGTTTTTTGGTTTATAGATCTGAAAATATATGATGGAAAATAGACCTGGGGGCCATAGGTTTCACTAGAGGCTTCTCTCTTGAAGCCAAATAATACGGTTGGTGAATAAATTATTGTCGAGCAATTGATAGAAAAGTGCAAAGTTATGACGATATCCAAGGCAATGATTATGAATATAGGCATCATGTCTGTGTCAAGTAGACCGACTCTCGCCTGCATCTACAACTATTACTCCACACATTGACCGCTATCCAGCATGCATCTAGAGTATTAAGTTCATAAGAACGGAGTAACGCCTTAAGCAAGATGACATGATGTAGAGGGATAAAGTCAAGAAATATGATGAAAACCCCATCTTTTTACCCTTGATGGCAACAATACAAATATGTGCCTCACTACCCCTACTTTGTCACCGGGTAAGGACACCACAAGATTGAACCCAAGATTAAGCACCTCTCCCGTTGCAAGAAAAACCAATCTAGTTGGCCAAACCAAACCAATAATTCGAAGAGAAAGACAAAGATATCAAATCATGCATATAAGAATTCAGAGAAGATTCAAATAATATTCATAGATAAGATGATCATAAATTCACAATTCATCGGTGAGAGGATCGAGAAGAGGTGTCTAGAGGGGGTGATTAGACACTAAGTGCCAAAAGTTGCAGTTTTTGAAATTCTTAAGTTTAGGTGGAGTTTAGGCACAGGTTTACCAAACACAATACATATCAAGCTAGCATGCAATGAGTATATGAGCAGCGGAAAGTAAAGCATGCAACTTGCAAGAATGTAAAGGGAAGGGTTTGGAGTATTCAAACGCAATTTGAGACGCAGATGTTTTTGGCGTGGTTCTGATAGGTGGTGCTATCGTACATCCACGTTGATGGAGACTTCAACCCACGGACGGTAACGGTTGCGCGAGTCTACGGAGGGCTCCACCCACGAAGGGTCCATGAAGAAGCAACCTTGTCTATTCCATCATGGCCGGCGCCCACGAAGGACTTGCCTCACTAGCGGTAGATCTTCACGAAGTAGGCGGTCTCCTTGCCCTTACAAACTCCTTGGTTCAACTCCACAATCTTGTCGGAGGCTCCCAAGTGACACCTAGACAATCTAGGAGACACCACTCTCCAAGAAGTAACAAATGGTGTGTTGGTGATGAACTCCTTGCTCTTGTTCTTCAAATGATAGTCTCCCCAACACTCAACTCTCTCTCACAGGATTTGGATTTGGTGGAAAGAAGATTTGAGTGGAAAGCAACTTGGGGAAGGCTAGAGATGAAGATTCATATGGTAGGAATGGAATATCTTGAGCTCAACACAAGTGTAGGTGGTTCTCTCTCAGAAAATATGTATTGGAAGTGAAGATCTGTTCTGATGGCTCTCTCCATGAATGAAGAGTGGGTGGAGGGGTATATATAGCCTCCACACAAAATCTAACCATTACACACAATCTGTTAAACTCAATGGGGCCGAATCGTTAAACTCGGTCGGACCGATTTAGCAAACCTAGTGACCGTTAGGATTTTCGGTGGGACTGAGATGCAACTCGGTAGGACCGATATGATTAGGGTTAGGGCATAACGTAATCTCGGTGTGACCGATTACACAAAATCGGTGAGACTGATTTTGGTAATAAGCTAACCAGAGAGTTGGTCAGGCAAACTCGGTGAGACCGATTACACAAACTCGGGGGGACCGATTTGGTAATAAGCTAACCAGAGGATTTGCATTGTAATCTCGGTAGTACCGATTGCGCAAAATCGGTGAGACCGATTTTTGCAATGGACATACACAGTGAGATTGCAATCCCATCTCAGTGAGACCGAGATCCCTATCGGTGAGACCGATTTGCTATTGTTTGTGGCAGTGGCTATGACATGTGAAACTCGGTGGCGCCTGATAGAAAGAATCGGTGGGGCCGAGTTTGAGTTTTGGTTTAGGTCATATGTGGATATGGAGAGGTAGTTTAGGATTTTGGAGCATATCACTAAGCACATGAAGCAATAGGCTCACTAAGCAACACCTCATCCCTCCTTGATAGTATTGGCTTTTCCTATGGACTCAATGTGATCTTGGATCACTAAAATAGAATATGTAGAGTCTTGGTCTTGAAGCTTGAGCCAATTCTTTGTCCTTAGCATCTTGAAGGGGTTCCACATCCTTTAGTCCATGCCACTCCATTGTTGAACTTATCTGAAACATACTAGGTAAAAGTGTTAGTCCAACAAGAGATATGTTGACATTAATTACCAAAACCACCTAGGGAGCACTTGTGCTTTCAACCTCCCCCTTTTTGGTAATTGATGACAACATACATCAAAGCTTTAGATAAAGATATAAAGAATAGCAAGTAAAGCTTTGGAAAGACATGTAACATGCATAGGCTCCCCCTACATGTATGCAATCATGTGAATATGGAATATAGAAGCATGTGACTGCATAAACATGACAGAGTAAGCAATGTGGTACATGTATCTTGGCTATATGCATCAGAGCAAATGATGTGACTGTGAGAAAAGTACCTTCATGTTCATGAGTCCTTCTTGCAAACAGTATGTATATTAGCAACAACTTCTCATTCAGATGATTGTGATGCATATACTTACCTTGTGGTCTTGAGTTGTCTTAGGATGGGATGAACCTGCACAAACAAGGTTAGATAACACAGATACACCTACTAACCAGAGCAAACAAGAGAAAGCACAAGAGAACCAAGACTGGGATGACATGTAGAGTGAGTACTAAATACTACATTGGATATAGACATGTCCCCCAAAAAATAAAGATATGCAATAAAATCAGAGATTTCCTTTCCTTAGATGTCTTGCTCCCCCTGAATCTAACATGAGATATTGGGAGAAGATAGGAAACAGAAAATCAGATCAATAGAAAATAATCAACAGAGCTTGAGCTAAAGCAAGCAACCAAACATGTCTTTCCCCTCTTAAAGACATGTGACATCTCTCCTCTTGAACACCAAGCATCTGGGGTCATCGATATTACTTTCTCTCCCCTTGAGTATTCTCTCTTTCTCCCCCTATAGGAAGGATTAAGCTTTGATGTGATCTCTCTCTCCCCCTTTGACATCAATTTCCAAGAAGGGTCTTCTGGATATGTGATACAAATGGGTTGGTCCTTGAGTCACAGAGCAAAGCAACATGTGTAACATGATGCTGGTAGAGGACAAGAATCATTGAGTGGAGCTGGAGCAAATAGAAATCAGGAATAAGTGGCAAGTTGGTTTTCCTGTGATTAAATCGGTGACTCCGAGTTGTGTGCTTTGGTTGCAGCAAAATATTTTGGTTAGGCCGAAGAAAACAAACCGGTGTGACCGAGTTCATCAGGGTGAAACTACTTGTCACCTCAGCTCACTAGACAAGTAAGAATCTCACAAAGATTTGCAAGGAATTAACTGAAAGATTTGCAATGAATTGGATGCATAGCAAATGAAAAGAAAAGAAAATAAAAGATCTAGATGAAGTTTTTTTGTTTGAAGGGGAAACAAATATGCAAGAAACAAATGCAATAACACAGAAAAGAACACAAGAGAACTTCATCTAGAGTTGGGCGGTGACAAAGTCACCAATGTTAGAGTATATTGACTTAGGATTCAAGTGAGAGCACTTGATCATTGGTCATACTCATCGTTTAAGATCAAAATGGGGTTACCATTTTTTGTTTAAGCATCTTGATGTATTCACATGTTGTTAAGTTGCTTTGACTCATGACCTGGAGTAAAGCTTCTCTAAGATGGAATGACATACCTTGGGTGGTGGTGTGGGTCTTGCTCATGTAGTTGAACTTGTGTGGGTTGCTCAGGGTTGATGTAGTTCATCAAGAGTTGGGAGCACCACTTGGAGTTTGAGTTCATCTACCTACATGGGTTAGTCTTGCAAGGAAAAGCACTTGTGTATCCAAAATGACAATTATAGGATTTAACATAGAATTTGTCAAAGGATATATTTGAGTGGCTTCGTGCTTCTTTGTCTCCAACACCATTGTGTAGAGACTTGGTGATGTAGAAATTGCTCAAGATGTGAGTGTGTTGTAATCTCATGGAATTAGATTCAACCAAGTACCTACACGGGTTAGATAACATGCAAGGTGCAAATATATCCAAGACATATGAATTGCTTCATAAGAGAAATATCAAGGATTAGTCATAGGCTCATGCCTCGCATGTATCAAATGGAGTTCCTACTCCAAGTTTGAAGCATCAATGATGTTCAATTCACCTCTTAACCTGCAGAACACTTTCTCATCAAGTGGTTTAGTGAATATATCCGCCAATTGCTTATCGGTGCGAACATGCTTAAGGTTAATGTCCCCTTTGGCAACATGATCTCGAATGAAATGATGAAAAACTTCAATATGCTTAGTTCGAGAATGTTGCACGGGATTGTGAGCAATCTTAATAGCACTTTCATTGTCACATAGCAATGGAACATGTTTCACATATATCCCATAATCTTTAAGAGTTTGGGTCATCCAAAGTAATTGAGCACAACATGAACGAGCGGCAATGTATTCCGATTCGGCGGTGGATAAGGATACCGAGTTTTGTTTCTTGGAAGACCAAGACACAAGAGATCTACCAAGGAATTGACAAGTACCCGAAGTGGACTTTCTATCAACCTTGTATCCGGCATAGTCCGAATCGGAATAGCCAACAAGATCAAAAGAGGACCTCTTAGGATACCAAATGCCAAAATTTGGTGTATGGATTAAGTATCTCACTATCCTTTTCACAGCCTTAAGATGACATTCTTTAGGAGCAGCTTGATATCGTGCACACATGCACACACTTAGCATAATATCGGGACGGGAGGCACATAGATATAGCAATGAACCAATCATAGAGCGATAAACCTTTTGATCAACTGGTTCACCATCTTTGGTCAATTCAAGATGTCCACTAGTAGGCATAGGTGTAGGCATACCTTTGCATTCTTGCATATTGAACTTCTTGAATAAGTCTTTGGTGTACTTCGTTTGAGAGACAAATGTACCTTCCTTAGTTTGCTTGATTTGCAAACCGAGAAAGAATTTGAGTTCGCTCATCATAGACATCTCAAACTTCTCCGACATTAGCTTTCCAAACTTTTCACTAAAATGAGGGTTAGTTGAACCAAATATGATATCATCAACATAAATTTGGCGTACAAATAGTTCTCCATTAACCCTTTTAGTAAAAAGAGTAGAATCAATTTTACCAATTTCAAAGCCTTTTTCAGTAAGAAACTTGGTCAAGCATTTATACCATGCTCTAGGAGCTTGTTTAAGACCATAAAGGGCTTTGTGAAGTTTCTAAACATGATTAGGTTTCTTAGGATTAACAAAGCCGGGAGGTTGCTTAACATAAACTTCCTCCTCAATTTTGCCGTTTAGAAAAGCACTTTTAATGTCCATTTGGTATAAGGTTATATCATGGTGATTAGCATAGGCAAGTAAGATGCGAATGGACTCAAGTCTAGCAACGGGAGCATATGTCTCACCATAGTCCATACCTTCAACTTGTGTATAGCCTTGGGCGACGAGACGTGCTTTGTTGTGAACCACTTGTCCATCTTCATCTTTCTTGTTGCGAAACACCCATTTGGTACCAATGATGTTGTGGTTGTTGTCGGGCTTCTCGACCAATGTCCACACTTGATTTCTCTCAAAGTTGTGTAGCTCTTCATGCATAGCGTTTATCCAATCCGGATCCTTCAATGCTTCTTCAACCTTCATAGGTTCAATTTTAGAAATGAATGAGTAATGTTCACAAAAGTTAGCTAAATGAGTTTTAGAGCGAGTGATTCTCCCGGTTTGGATATCATTGTAGATTTGCTCGACGGGATGATTTTTGGCAATTCTTGCTCGAACTCGTGAGAGATTTTGCTTGGGTCGGGGTGGAACATCCTCTTCATCTTGTTCTTGTTCTTCTTCTTGGCCTTCTTCATTGTTGACGTTGTTGTTCTCTTATCGTGGTGGAGAAGGAGGTTGTTGATGTTCATCTTGGTGTACTTCCTCGTTTTCTTCATCTTGACGTGTCCCACTTGTGGATGCTTCCGTGTCAACTCTTGGTTCACCTTGACGTGAGGTAGAAGCTTCCACTTGGGCGGACGAGGTACTCTCCTTCATTTCCGTTGGACGAATCTTGCCAATGGACAAGTCTTGAATTGCTTCAGAAGGGTCTTTGTCTCCTACATCAATTGGCAATTGCTCTACTTGCGAGCCGTTAGATTCATCAAACTTCACATCCACCGTCTCTTCAACCTTTCGGGTGAAATTGTTGTAGACACGGTAAGTGTGAGAGTTTGAGCGATAACCAAGTAGAAAACCTTCATGAGACTTAGGAGCAAATTTAGAACGACGATTCTTGTCAAGAATGTAGCACTTTGAGCCAAATACTCGAAAGTATCCAACTTGGGGTTTGTTACCGGTGAGGAGCTCGTATGCCGTCTTGCCGAGTAGCTTGTGAAGATACAGGCGATTTGTTGCATGACAAGCTGTCTCAACTGCTTCTGCCCAAAAGTGTTTTGGCGTCTTGTACTCATCAAGCATCGTTCTTGCCATCTCGATAAGAGTCCGGTTCTTCCTCTCAAAAACTCCATTTTGTTTAGGTGTGTATGTAGCCGAGAACTTGTGTGAAATCCCTTCTTCGTCAAGAAAGGTGTCCACATTTACGTTCTTGAACTCCGTTCCGTTGTCGCTCCGAACCTTCTTGATCTTCACGTCAAACTGATTTTGGGCCTTCCTAGCGAAGTTTTTGAAGATCTTTTGGACCTGTGACTTGTCATCAAGAAAGAACACCCACGTAAATCTTGAAAAATCATCAACTATGACTAGACCAAATGAGTAACCACCGAGACTCCTGTACGCATTTGGACCAAAGAGATCCATGTGAAGTAGCTCGAGTGGTCTTCTTGTGGTCATGATGTTCTTTGCGCGGTGACTTCCTCCAACTTGTTTCCCTGCTTGACAAGCACTACAAAGTCTATCCTTGTCAAATACAACATCTTTTATTCCAAGGATATGATCACCTTTAATAAGCTTATCAAGATTTCGCATTCCAACATGACCTAGTCTTCTATGCCACAACCAGCCTTTAGAAGATTTAGCAATTAGGCAAGTTTTAGGTTGAGCCTTTTTAGTGAAATCAACAATGTAAAGATCTCCTCTACGTATACCGGCAAAGACCATTTTATGATTGTCTCTACGAAACACTTGGCAATCTACTTCAGTGAATAAGACATTGAAACCGAAATCCGCAAGTCTAGAAACTAAGAGTAAATTGTATCCAAGAGATTCAACGAGCATGACATTTTGCATGGAGCTATCGTGTGAGATGGCCACCTTACCAAGGCCAACCACCTTACCCTTTGAATTATCACCAAAGGTGACATATTTTCGAGGGCCGTCATTTTCGGCAAGCTCATTGAACATATCTTCGTCTCCGGTCATATGATCAGTACATCCACTATCAAGGACCCACTCCTTTCCTCCAGCCATGTAGCCGCGAAGATTTGCCATAAGACCAAAATGTCTCATTGCATCATCAATATCATAGTCATTATCATCATCTTCATCATAATATCCATGTTCAACATCATCTTGTGATTGATCAATTCCTAGAGAGGGTAATTCATTAGGTACATGATCATCAAAGTGGTTACCTTTATGAATTCTTATAGCTTCGGATATGATATCACTGATGATTCCAACATTTCCTTTAGCATGCATGAGATTGGTAAGCTCAAATAGACAATCACCAAAACTAGGACACTAGAGTTCATCTTACTCAAGGCAATAGATTTATGGAGAATTTCGTCTAAATTTTTCAAGGAATAATCGGGAAATCGTTCCTCAAGAAATTTCCATATGGTGTAGGCACATTTTAGAGTAGACAAACTAACAATCAAATTTTTGGGCAATCCTCTAATGATGAGCTCAACCGTTCTAAGATTGCGAATCATGTCAATATCTTCATCTAGGGTAGGGTGCAAAGGATCAATATGAGGTGCACAAGGACTAGCAATGTACTTGTTCAAATGATATTCATTGAAAATCTCAAGCATTTCATTTTTCCACTCATGAAAATACTCTCCATCAAGAATGGGCACTCTATGTCTAAGACTCCCTAAAGTAGACACATCCATCTTCCTCCAAAGGTGTTTAAACCAAGGCAATGGAGACCAAATCTCTGATACCAATTGAGAGGATCGAGAAGAGGTGTCTAGAGGGGGGGGGTGATTAGACACTAAGTGCCAAAAGTTGCAGTTTTTTAAATTCTTAAGTTTAGGCGGAGTTTAGGCACAGGTTTAACAAACACAATACATATCAAGCTAGCATGCAATGAGTATATGAGCAACGGAAAGTAAAGCATGCAACTTGCAAGAATGTAAAGGGAAGGGTTTGGAGTATTCAAACGCAATTTGAGACACGGATGTTTTTGGCGTGGTTCCGATAGGTGGTGCTATCGTACATCCACGTTGATGGAGACTTCAACCCAAGGAGGGTAACGGTTGCGCGAGTCCACGGAAGGCTCCACCCATGAAGGGTCCACGAAGAAGCAACCTTGTCTATTCCATCATGGCCGTCGCCCACGAAGGACTTGCCTCACTAGCGGTAGATCTTCACGAAGTAGGCGATCTCCTTGCCCTTACAAACTCCTTGGTTCAACTCCACAATCTTGTCGGAGGCTCCCAAGTGACACCTAGCCAATCTAGGAGACACCACTCTACAAGAAGTAACAAATGGTGTGTTGATGATGAATTCCTTGATCTTGTGCTTCAAATGATAGTCTCCCCAACACTCAACTCTCTCTCACAGGATTTGGATTTGGTGGAAAGAAGATTTGAGTGGAAAGCAACTTGGGGAAGGCTAGAGATCAAGAGTCATATGGTAGGAATGGAATATCTTGAGCTCAACACAAGTGTAGGTGGTTCTCTCTCAGAAAATATGTATTGGAAGTGAAGATCTGTTCTGATGGCTCTCTCCATGAATGAAGAGTGGGTGGAGGGGTTGTTGGAAATATGCCCTAGAGGCAATAATAAAAGCATTA
Organism: Aegilops umbellulata; assembly: GCA_032464435.1. NCBI lineage: Eukaryota > Viridiplantae > Streptophyta > Magnoliopsida > Poales > Poaceae > Aegilops > Aegilops umbellulata. Next base: position 361,508,732 of record CP136054.1, on the reverse strand, counting down.
TTATTATATTTCCTTATTCATGATAATTGTCTTTATTCGTGCTATAATTGTGTTATCCGGAAATCGTAATACATGTGTGAATAACAGACAACAACATGTCCCTAGTAAGCCTCTAGTTGACTAGCTCGTTGATCGACAGATAGTCATGGTTTCCTCACTATGGACATTGGATGTCATTGATAACGAGATCACATCATTAGGAGAATGATGTGATGGACAAGACCCAATCCTAAACATAGCATAAGATCGCATAGTTCGTTTGCTAGAGTTTTCCAATGTCAAGTATCCTTTCCTTAGACCATGAGATCGTGTAACTCCCGGATACCGTAGGAGTGCTTTGGGTGTGCCAAACGTCAAAACGTAACTGGGTGACTATAAAGGTATACTACGGGTATCTCTGAAAGTGTCTGTTGGGTTGACACGGATCGAGACTGGGATTTGTCACTCTGCTTGACGGAGAGGTATCACCGGGCCCTCTCGGTAATGCATCATCATAATGAGCTCAATGTGATCAAAGTGTTTGATCACGGGATCATGCATTACGGTACGAGAAAAGTGACTTGCCGGTAACGAGATTGAACGAGGTATTGGGATACCGGCGATCGAATCTCGGGCAAGTAAAATACCGATTGACAAAGGGAATCGTATACGGGATTAATTGAATCCTCGACATCGTGGTTCATCCGATGAGATCATCATGGAGCATGTGGGATCCAACATGGGTATCCAGATCCCGCTGTTGGTTATTGCCCGAGAGCCGTCTCGGTCATGTCTGCATGTCTCCCGAACCCGTAGGGTCTACACACTTAAGGTTCGGTGACGCTAGGGTTGTGAAGATATGTATATGCAGTAACCTGAATGTTGTTCGGAGTCCCAGATGAGATCCCGGACGTCACGAGGAGTTTCGGAATGGTCCGGAGGTAAAGAATTATATATAGAAATTGCTATTTTGGCCATCGGGACAAGTTTCGGGGTTATCGGTATTGTACCAGGACCACCGGAGGGTCCCGGGGGGTCCACCGGGTGGGGCCACCTGCCTCGGGGGGCCACATGGGCTCTAGGGGTGCGCCTTGGCCTACATGGGCCAAGGGGAACCAGCCCCAAGAGGCCCATGCGCCTAGGGTTTCAAAGGGAAGGAGTCCCACAAGGGGAAGGCACCTCCTAGGTGCCTTGGGGGGGAGGGAAACCTCCCCATGGCCGCCGCCCCAAGGAGATTGGATCTCCTAGGGCCGGCGCCCCCCTTGGCACTCCTATATAAAGGGGGGGGGAGGGGGCAGCCGCACCCCTGGTCCTTGGCGCCTCCCTCTCCCTCCCCAACACCTCCTCCTCCTCCGTTAAGCACGGCGAAGCCCTGCCGGAGTACTGTAGTTCCACCATCACCACGCCATCGTGCTGCTGCTGGAGCCATCTTCCCCAACCTCTCCTTTGCCTTGCTGGATCAAGAAGAAGGATAGGTTACGCTGACCGTACGTGTGTTGAACGCGGAGGTGCCGTGCTTTCGGTGCTAGGATCTCCGGTGATTTGGATCACGGTGTGTACGACTACTTCATCCCCGTTCGTTGAACGCTTCCGCTCGCGATCAACAAAGTGGTATGTAGATGCAATCTCTCTCTCCCATGACTCGTTGCTAGATGAACTCATAGATGGATCTTGGTGAAACCGTAGGAAAAATTTTAATTTTCTGCAACGTTCCCCAACAGTGGCATCATGAGCTAGGTGTATGCGTAGTTCTCTATTGCACGAGTAGAACACAATTTGTTGTGGGCGTAGATGTTGTCAACTTTCTTGCCGCCACTAGTCTTATCTTGCTTCAGCAGTATTGTGGGATGAAGCGGCCCGGACCAACCTTACACGTGCTCTTACGTGAGACCGGTTCCACCGACTAACATGCACTAGTTGCATAAGGTGGCTGGCGGGTGTCTGTCTCTCGCACTTTAGTTGGAGCGGATTCGATGAAAAGGGTCCTTATGAAGGGTAAATAGAAGTTGACAAATCACGTTGTGGCTTTCACGTAGGTAAGAAAACGTTCTTGCTAGAACCCTAATTCAGCCACGTAAAACTTGCAACAACAATTAGAGGACGTCTAACTTGTTTTTGCAGCAAGTGCTTTGTGATATGATATGGCCAAAGTTGTGATGAATGATGGATGATCTATATGTGATGTATGAGATGTTCATGCTATTGTAATAGGAATCACGACTTGCATGTCGATGAGTATGACAACCGGCAGGAGCCATAGGAGTTGTCTTTATTTTTTGTATGACCTGCGTGTCATTGAGAAACGCCATGTAAATTACTTTACTTTATTGCTAAACGCGTTAGCCATAGTAGTAGAAGTAATAGTTGGCGAGCAACTTCATGGAGACACGATGATGGAGATCATGATGATGGAGATCATGGTGTCAAGCCGGTGACAAGATGATCATGGAGCCCCAAGATGGAGATCAAAGGAGCTATGTGATATTGGCCATATCATGTCACGTTTATTATTTGATTGCATGTGATGTTTATCATGTTTTGCATCTTGTTTACTTAGAACGACGGTAGTAAATAAGATGATCCCTCATAATAATTTCAAGAAAGTATTCCCCCTAACTGTGCACCGTTGCGACAGTTCGTTGTTTCGAAGCACCACGTGATGATCGGGTGTGATAGATTCTAACGTTCACATACAACGGGTGTAAGACAGATTTGCACACGCAAAACACTTAGGTTGACTTGACGAGCCTAGCATGTACAGACATGGCCTCGGAACACAGAAGACCGAAAGGTTGAGCATGAGTCGTATAGAAGATACGATCAACATGAAGATGTTCACCGATGTTGACTAGTCCGTCTCACGTGATGATCGGACATGGCCTAGTTGACTCGGATCATGTAATACTTAGATGACTAGAAGAGGGATGTCTATCTAAGTGGGAGTTCATTAAATAATTTGATTAAATGAACTTTATTATCATGAACTTAGTCTAAATTTTTTACAATATGTCTTGTAGATCAAATGGCCAACGTAGTCCTCAACTTCAACGCGTTCCTAGAGAAAACCAAGCTGAAAGACGATGGCAGCAACTATACGGACTGGGTTCGGAACCTGAGGATCATCCTCATAGCTGCCAAGAAAGATTATGTCCTACGAGCACCGCTGGGTGACGCACCTATTCTCCCTGCAGAACAAGACGTTATGAACGCTTGGCAGTCACGCTGCGATGATTACTCCCTCGTTCAGTGCGGCATGCTTTACAGCTTAGAGCCGGGGCTCCAAAAGTGTTTTGAGAGACATGAAGCATATGAGATGTTCGAAGAGCTGAAAATGGTTTTCCAAGCTCATGCCCGGGTCGAGAGATATGAAGTCTCTGACAAATTCTTTAGCTGTAAGATGGAGGAAAATAGCTCTGTCAGTGAACACATACTCAAAATGTCTGGGTTGCACAACCGCTTGACTCAACTGGAAGTTAATCTCCCGGATGAAGAGGTCATTGACAGAATCCTCCAGTCGCGTCCACCTAGCTACAAGAGCTTTGTGATGAACTACAATATGCAGGGGATGGTAAAGACCATTCCTGAGGTATATGCTATGCTGAAATCAGCAGAGGTAGAAATCAAGAAGGAGCATCAAGTGTTGATGGTGAATAAAACCACTAAGTTCAAGAAGGGCAAGGGTAAAAAGAACTTCAATAAGGACGGCAAGAAATTTGCCGCGCCCGGTAAGCAAGTTGCCGGGAAGAAGCCAAAGAATGGACCCAAGCCCGAGACTGAGTGTTTTTATTGCAAGGGAAGTGATCACTGGAAGCGGAACTGCCCCAAATACTTAGCGGACAAGAAGGTCGGCAAAACAAAAGGTATATGTGATATACATGTAATTGATGTGTACCTTACCAGTACTCGTAGTAGCTCTTGGGTATTTGATACCGGTGCAATTGCTCACCTTTGTAACTCAAAACAGGAGCTGCGGAATAAACGGAGACTGGCGAAGGACGAGGTGACGATGTGTGTCGGGAATGGTTCCAAGGTCGATGTGATCGCCGTCGGCACGCTACCTCTACATTTACCTACGGGATTAGTTTTAAACCTCAATAATTGTTATTTAGTGCCAAGTTTGAGCATGAACATTGTATCTGGATCTCGTTTGATTCGAGATGGCTACTCATTTAAATCCGAGAATAATGGTTGTTCTATTTATATGAGAGATATGTTTTATGGTCATGCTCCGATGGTTAATGGTTTATTCTTAATGAATCTTGTACGTGATGATACACATATTCATAGTGTGAATACCAAAAGAGTTAAAGTTGATAACAATAGTCCCACATATTTGTGGCACTGCCGCCTTGGTCACATAGGTGTCAAACGCATGAAGAAGCTCCATGCAGATGGACTTTTAGAGTCTCTTGATTATGAATCATTTGACACGTGTGAACCATGCCTCATGGGTAAAATGACCAAGACTCCGTTCTCAGGAACAATGGAGCGAGCAACCAACTTATTGGAAATCATACATACCGATGTGTGCGGTCCAATGAGTGTTGAGGCTCGCGGTGGCTATCGTTATGTTCTCACCCTCACTGATGACTTGAGTAGATATGGTTATGTCTACTTAATGAAACACAAGTCTGAGACCTTTGAAAAGTTCAAGGAATTTCAGAGTGAGGTTGAAAATCAACGTGATAAAAGGATCAAGTTTCTACGATCAGATCATGGAGGAGAATACTTGAGTCATGAATTTGGCACACACACTTAAGAAAATGTGGAATAGTTTCACAACTCACGTCGCCTGGAACACCTCAGCGTAATGGTGTGTCCGAACGTCGTAATCACACTCTATTAGATATGGTGCGATCTATGATGTCTCTTACCGACTTACAACTATCTTTTTGGAGCTATGCTTTAGAGACTGCCGCATTCACTTTAAATAGGGCTCCGTCGAAATCCGTTGAGACGACACCGTATGAATTATGGTTTGGGAAGAAACCTAAGCTGTCGTTTCTAAAAGTTTGGGGATGCGATGCTTATGTCAAGAAACTTCAACCTGAGAAGCTCGAACCCAAGTCAGAAAAATGCGTCTTCATAGGATACCCTAAAGAAATTGTTGGGTATACCTTCTACCTCAGATCCGAAGGCAAGATCTTTGTTGCCAAGAATGTATCCTTTCTAGAGAAAGAGTTTCTCTCGAAAGAAGTAAGTGGGAGGAAAGTAGAACTTGATGAAGTGTTACCTCTTGAACCGGAAAATGGCGAAACTGAAGAAAACGTTCCTGAGGTGCCTGCACCGACTAGAGAGGAAATTAATGATGATGATCAAGATACTTCTAATCAAGCTCCTACTGAAATTTGAAGGTCCACAAGGACACGTTCCGCACCAGAGTGGTACGGGAACCCTGTCTTCGAAATCATGTTGTTAGACAACGGTGAACCTTCGAACTATGAGGAAGCAATGGCGGGCCCGGATTCCGACAAATGGCTGGAAGCCATGAAATCCGAGATAGGATCCATGTATGAAAATGAAGTATGGACTTTGACTGACTTGCCCGTTGAACGTCGAGCCATAGAAAATAAATGGATCTTTAAGAAGAAGACAGACGCGGATGGTAATGTGACCATCTATAAAGCTCGGCTTGTCGCTAAGGGTTATCGACAAGTTCAAGGAATTGACTACGATGAGACTTTCTCACCGGTAGAGAAGCTGAAGTCCGTCCGAATCATGTTAGCAATTGCCGCATACTATGATTATGAGATATGGCAAATGGACGTCAAAACGGCATTCCTTAATGATTTCCTTAAGGAAGAATTGTATATGATGCAGCCGGAAGGTTTTGTCGATCCTAAGAATGCTGACAAGGTGTGCAAGCTCCAACGCTCGATTTATGGGTTGGTGCAAGCATCTCGGAGTTGGAACATTCGCTTTGATGAGATGATCAAAGCGTTTGGGTTTACGCAGACTTATGGAGAAGCCTGCGTTTACAAGAAAGTGAGTGGGAGCGCTGTAGCATTTCTCATATTATATGTAGACGACATACTGTTGATGGGAAATGATATAGAACTCTTGGACAGTATTAAGGCCTACTTGAATAAGAGTTTTTCAATGAAGGACCTTGGAGAAGCTGCTTAAATATTAGGCATCAAGATCTATAGAGATAGATCGAGACGCCTCATAGGTCTTTCACAAAGCACATACCTTGATAAAATATTGAAGAAGTTCAATATGGATCAATCTAAGAAAGGGTTCTTACCTGTGTTACAAGGTGTGAAATTGAGCTCAGCTCAATGTCCGACCACGGCAGAAGATATAGAAGAGATGAGTGTCATCCCCTATGCCTCAGCCATAGGTTCTATTATGTATGCCATGCTGTGTACCAGACCTGATGTAAACCTTGCCGTAAGTTTGGTAGGAAGGTACCAAAGTAATCCCGGCAAGGAACACTGGACAGCGGTCAAGAATATCCTGAAGTACCTGAAAAGGACTAAGGAAATGTTTCTCGTTTATGGAGGTGACGAAGAGCTCGTCGTAAAGGGTTACGTCGACGCTAGCTTTGACACAGATCTGGATGACTCTAAGTCACAAACCGGATACGTGTATATTTTGAATGGCGGGGCAGTAAGCTGGTGTAGTTGCAAGCAAAGCGTCGTGGCGGGATCTACATGTGAAGTGGAGTACATGGCAGCCTCGGAGGCAGCACATGAAGCAATTTGGGTGAAGGAGTTCATCACCGACCTCGGAGTCATACCCAATGCGTCGGGGCGAATCAAACTCTTCTGTGACAACACTGGAGCTATTGCACTTGCAAAGGAGCCCAGGTTTCACAAGAAGACCAGGCACATCAAGCGTCGCTTCAACTCCATTCGTGAAAATGTTCAAGATGGAGACATAGAAATTTGTAAAGTGCACACGGATCTGAATGTCGCAGATTCGTTGACTAAACCTCTCCCTAAGGCAAAACATGATCAACACCAGAATTCTATGGGTGTTCGATTCATCACAATGTAACTAGATTATTGACTCTAGTGCAAGTGGGAGACTGTTGGAAATATGCCCTAGAGGCAATAATAAAAGCATTATTATTATATTTCCTTATTCATGATAATTGTCTTTATTCGTGCTATAATTGTGTTATCCGGAAATCGTAATACGTGTGTGAATAACAGACAACAACATGTCCCTAGTAAGCCTCTAGTTGACTAGCTCGTTGATCGACAGATAGTCATGGTTTCCTGACTATGGACATTGGATGTCATTGATAACGAGATCACATCATTAGGAGAATGATGTGATGGACAAGACCCAATCCTAAACATAGCATAAGATCGCATAGTTCGTTTGCTAGAGTTTTCCAATGTCAAGTATCCTTTCCTTAGACCATGAGATCGTGTAACTCCCGGATACCGTAGGAGTGCTTTGGGTGTGCCAAACATCACAACGTAACTGGGTGACTATAAAGGTATACTACAGGTATCTCTGAAAGTGTCTGTTGGGTTGACACGGATCGAGACTGGGATTTGTCACTCCGCTTGACGGAGAGGTATCACCGGGCCCTCTCGGTAATGCATCATCATAATGAGCTCAATGTGATCAAAGTGTTTGATCACGGGATCATGCATTACGGTACGAGAAAAGTGACTTGCCGGTAACAAGATTGAACGAGGTATTGGGATACCGACGATCGAATCTCGGGCAAGTAAAATACCGATTGACAAAGGGAATCGTATACGGGATTAATTGAATCCTCGACATCGTGGTTCATCCGATGAGATCATCGTGGAGCATGTGGGAGCCAACATGGGTATCCAGATCCCGCTGTTGGTTATTGCCCGAGAGCCGTCTCGGTCATGTCTGCATGTCTCCCGAACCCGTAGGGTCTACACACTTAAGGTTCGGTGACGCTAGGCTTGTGAAGATATGTATATGCAGTAACCCGAATGTTGTTCGGAGTCCCGGATGAGATCCCGGACGTCACGAGGAGTTTCTGAATGGTCCGAAGGTAAAGAATTATATATAGAAAGTGCTGTTTTGGCCATCGGGACAAGTTTCAGGGTTATCGGTATTGTACCGGGACCACCGGAGGGTCCCGGGGGGTCCACCGGGTGGGGCCACCTGCCTCGGGGGGCCACATGGGCTCTAGGGGTGCGCCTTGGCCTACATGGGCCAAGGGGAACCAGCGCCAAGAGGCCCATGCGCCTAGGGTTTCAAAGGGAAGGAGTCCCACAAGGGGAAGGCACCTCCTAGGTGCCTTGGGGGGGGGGAGGGAAACCTCCCCTTGGCCGCCGCCCCAAGGAGATTGGATCTCCTAGGGCCGCCGCCCCCCCATGGCACTCCTATATAAAGGGGGGGGGGGGGCAGCCGCACCCCTGGTCCTTGGCGCCTCCCTCTCCCTCCCCAACACCTCCTCCTCCCCCGTTAAGCACGGCGAAGCCCTGCCGGAGTACTGTAGTTCCACCATCACCATGTCGTCGTGCTGCTGCTGGAGCCATCTTCCCCAACCTCTCCTTTGCCTTGCTGGATCAAGAAGAAGGAGACGTTACGCTGACCGTACGTGTGTTGAACGCGGAGGTGCCGTGCTTTCGGTGCTAGGATCTCCGGTGATTTGGATCACGGTGTGTACGACTACTTCATCCCCGTTCGTTGAACGCTTCCGCTCGCGATCTACAAAGTTGTATGTAGATGCAATCTCTCTCTCCCATGACTCGTTGCTAGATGAACTCATAGATGGATCTTGGTGAAACCGTAGGAAAATTTTTATTTTTCTGCAACGTTCCCCAACAGGGGTATATATAGCCTCCACACAAAATCTAACCGTTACACACAATCTGTTAAACTCGGTGGGACCGAATCATTAAACTCGGTCGGACCGATTTAGCAAACCTAGTGACCTTTAGGATTTTCGGTGGGACTGAGATGCAACTCGGTAGGACCGATATGGTTAGGGTTAGGGCATAACGTAATCTCGGTGTGACCGATTACACAAAATCGGTGAGACCGATTTTGGTAATAAGCTAACCAGAGAGTTGGTCAGGCAAACTCGATGAGACCGATTACAAAAACTCGGGGGGGGGGGGGACCGATTTGGTAATAAGCCAACCAGAGGATTTGCATTGTAATCTCGGTAGTACCGATTGCGCAAACTCGGTGAGACCTATTTTTGCAATGGACATACACAGTGAGATTGCAATCCCATATCGGTGAGACCGAGATCCCTATCGATGAGACCGATTTGCTAGGGTTTGTGCCAGTGGCTATGACATGTGAAACTCGGTGGCGCCGGATAGAAAGAATCGGTGGGGCCGAGCTTGACTTTTGGTTTAGGTCATATGTGGATATGGAAAGGTAGTTGAGGATTTTGGAGCATATCACTAAGCACATGAAGCAAGAGGCTCATTAAGCAACACCTCATCCCTCCTTGATAGTATTGGCTTTTCCTATGGACTCAATGTGATCTTGGATCACTAAAATAGAAAATGTAGAGTCTTGGTCTTGAAGCTTGAGCCAATTCTTTGTCCTTAGCATCTTGAAGGGGTTCCACATCCTTTAGTCCATGCCACTCCATTGTTGAACTTATCTGAAACATACTAGGTAAAAGTGTTAGTCCAACAAGAGATATGTTGACATTAATTACCAAAACCACCCAGGGAGCACTTGTGCTTTCAATCGGATCTCGACAAACACACTGCATAAGAAGATTACATCAGATAGATCTCCAAGAACATCGAGGAGAACATGGTATTGAGGATCAAAGAGAGAGAACAAGCCATCTAGCTACTAGCTATGGACCCGAAGGTCTGTGGTAAACTACCCACGCTTCATCGGACGGGTAATAGAGTTGATGTAGAAGCCCTCCATGATCGAATTCCCCTCCGGCAGGGTGCCAAAAAAGGTCCCAAGATGGGATCTCATGGGTACAGAAGGTTACGACAACGGAAAAGTATTTTGGTGGACACTTCTGGTCGTTTGGGAATATTTGAGAATTTATAGGCCAAAGATTAGGGTTAGAAGACTCCCATGGGGCCCACAAGCCAGGGTGTGTGTCCTGATAACCCATAAGTATAGGGGATCACATTAGTTTTCGAGGGTAGAGTATTCAACCCAAATTTATCGATTCAACACAAGGGGAGCCAAAGAATATTCTCAAGTATTAGCAGTTGAGTTGTCAATTTAACCACACCTGAAAAGACTTAATATCTGCAGCGAAGTATTTAGTAGCAAAGTAGTATGGAAGTAACGGTAATGGTGGCAAAAGTAACAGTAGCAGTTTTGTAGCAATTGTAACAGTGGCAGTGGAAAAGTAACTTAGCAAAGATTGATATGAAATGAGCTCGTAGGCAATGGATCAATGATGGATAATTATGTCGGATGGAATTCATCATGCAACAGTTATAACCTAGGGTGAAACGGAACTAGCTCCAATTCATCAATATAATGTAGGCATGTATTCTGAATAAAGTCATACGTGCTTATGGAAAAGAACTTGCATGACATATTTTGTCCTACCCAGCGGGGTCCTATTGGAAACTAAGGGATATTAAGTCCTCCTTTTAATAGAGTACCGGACCAAAGTATTAGCACTTAATGTATACATTAACTCCTCAAACTACGGTCATCATCGGGAAGTGTCCCGACTATTGTCACTCCGGGTTGCCGGATCATAACACGTAGTAGGTGACTCTAACTTGCAAGATAGGATCAAGAACACAAATATATTCATGAAAACATAATAGGTTCAGATCTGAAATCATGGCACTCGGGCCCTAGTGACAAGCATTAAGCATGGCAAAGTCATAGCAACATCAATCTTAGAACATAGTGGATACTAGGGATCAAACCCTAACAAAACTTACTCGATTACATGGTAAATCTCATCCAACCCATCACCGTCCAGCAAGCCTACGATGGGATTACTCACGCACGGCGGTGAGCATAATGAAATTGGTGATGGAGGATGGTTGATGACGACAATGGCGACGATTTCCCCTCTTCGGAGCCCAAAACGGACTCCATATCTTCCCTCCCGAGGAAGAACAGGAGGTGGCGGCAGCTCCGTATCGTAAAACGCGACGAGTCCTCTCTGCTTCTCCCCCCCAAACGTGAATATATGGAGTCGGAGTTGAGGTCTGTGGAGGTCTGTGGGACCCACAAGACCAGAGGGTGCGCCCTAGGGGGTGGGCGCGCCATCCACCCTTGTGGATAGGGTGTGGGTCCCCATCGGTTGATCCTTTCGCCAATATTTTTTATTTATTCCAAAAATGATCTCCGTGAAGTTTCAGGTCATTCTGAGAACTTTTATTTCTGCACAAAAATAACACCATGGCAATTTTGCTGAAAACAGCATCATTCCGAGTTAGTTCCATTGAAATCATGCAAATTAAAGTCCAAAGCAAGGGCAAAAGAGTTTGGAAAAGTAGATACAATGGAGGCGTATCATGCCCCCCCTAGGGCACGCCCTGAGGGCATGTGGAGCCATCGAGACTCTTCTACCTCCGTCTCCAAGTCCTACGTGTGTCTTCTGGTCCAAGAAAAATCATCGTAAAGTTTTATTCCGTTTGGACTCCGTTTGATATTCCTTTTCTGTAAAACTCAAAAACAAGGAAAAAACAGAAACTGGCATTGGGCTCTGGGTTAATAAGTTAGTCCCAAAAAATAATATAAAATAGCATATTAATGCATACAAAACATCGAAAACAGATAATATAATAGCATGGAATAATAAAAATTTATAGATACGTTGGAGACGTATCAAGCATCCCCAAGCTTAATTCCTGCTCGTCCTCGAGTAGGTAAATGATAAAAATATAATTTTTGATGTGGAATGCTACCTAACATATTTATCCATGTAATTTTTTTATTGTGGCATGAATATTCAGATCCATAAGATTCAATTTTTTTTAATATTGACATAAAAACAATAACACTTCAAGCATACTAATAAAGCAAACGTGTCTTCTCAAAATAACATGGCCAAAGAAAGTTATCCCTACAAAGTCATACAGTGTGGCTATGCTCCATCTTCATCACACATAGTATTAAATCATGCACAACCCCGATGACAAGCCAACCAATTGTTTCATACTTTTGATGTTCTCAAACTTTTCCAACTTTCACGCAATACATGAGCGTGAGCCATGGATATAGCACTATAGGTGGAATATAATATGGTGTTGTGGAGAAGACAAAAACAAGGAGATAGTCTCACATCAACTAGGCGTATCAACGGGCTATGGAGATGCCCATCAATAGATATCAATGTGAGTGAGTAGGGATTGCCATGCAACGGATGCACTAGAGCTATAAGTTTATGAAAGCTCAAAAAGAAACTAAGTGGGTGTGCATCCAACTCGCTTGCTCACGAAGACCTAGGGCAATTTGAGGAAGCCCATCATTGGAATATACAAGCCAAGTTCAATAATGAAAAATTCCGACTAGTATATGAAAGTGACAACATGGGAGACTCTATCATGAAGATCATGGTGCTACTTTGAAGCACAAGTGTGGAAAAAGGATAGTAGCATTGCCCCTTCTCTCTTTTCTCTCATTTTTTGTGGGCTTCTTTGGCCTCTTTTATTTTTGTAAAGTCCAGAGACTCATCCCAACTTCTGAGGGAATGATAACTTCCATCATCCTTTCCTCACATGGGTCAATGCTCTAATAATGATGATCATCACACTTTTATTTACTTACAACTCAAGAATTACAACTCGATACTTAGAACAAAATATGACTCTATATGAATGCCTCCGGTGGCATACCGGGATGTGCAATGATCTAGCGTAGCAAATGACATCAAAAAATGGACAAGCCATGAAAACATCATTGTCGGTGTCAAAACCGGCGGATCTCGGGTAGGGGTCCCAAACTGTGCGTCTAGGCGGATGGTAACAGGAGACAAGGGACACGATGTTTTTACCCAGGTTCGGGCCCTCTCGATGGAGGTAAAACCCTACTCATGCTTGATTAATATTGATGATATGGGTAGTACAAGAGTAGATCTACCATGAGATCAGAGAGGCTAAACCCTAGAAGCTAGCCTATGGTATGATTATTGTTGTTATGTCCTACGGACTAAACCCTCCGGTTTATATAGACACCGGAGGGGGCTTGGGTTACACACAGTCGGTTACAAGGAAGGAGATCTACATATCCGTATTGCCAAGCTTGCCTTCCACGCCAAGAAAAGTCCCATCCGGACACGGGACGAAGTCTTCAATCTTGTATCTTCATAGTCCAACAGTCTAGCCAAAGGTTATAGTCCGGCTGTCCGGATACCCCCTAATCCAGGACTCCCTCAGTAGCCCCTGAACCAGGTTTCAATGACGATGAGTTCGGCGTGCAGATTGTCTTCGGCATTGCAAGGCGGGTTCCTCCTCCGAATACTTCATAGAAGATTTTGAACACAAGGATCGTGTCCGGCTCTGCAAAACAAGTTCCACATACCACCGTAGAGATAATAATATTTCCACTAATCTAATCTGCTGACGTATTCCGTAGTGTGACATCACACCACAGCCAAGCCCTTACGCGAATCTTTTTTTATAGCCAACCTCAGCATGTTTTGCGAGGCGGTTTCCTTGGCACGTCTTGTCGAAGCAGATATTGTGTCCCCTTATCGCGGGATTCTCATCAATACGGACGTGGGTAACCCAACTGCGCCATCAATTACGGCGCTTGGGGGATGAGCGGGTTTTACCAGGCTAGTGGGGACGCATAGTTTCGTCCGCCCATATAAAGGGATAAGGATTCACCCTTTTCCATCCACGCCTTCTTCCTCCTTTGCTCACCCACTGTCGCACACTTGAGCTCCAGCGCCCAAGCTCACGTTTTCTTCCTCAACCTTCTCCAACCATGTCCGGAGCGGGAGGCAAGTAGATGGTCTCCTCCGTCACGAAGGAACACATCAAGAAGCTGAGGGGAGCCGGATATTTGTCCGACGATATCGCACACTGGCTCCCAGATGCGGGGCAGCTCATCCCCACCCCCAGGCCCCACGAGAGGGTAGTGTTCCTTACCCATTTCCTCCGCGGACTGGGATTCCTCTCCACTCATTTGTCCGGGGGCTCATGTTCTACTACGGCCTAAACTTCCATGATCTGGCCCCGAACTTTATCCTCAACATCTCGGCGTTTATCGTCGTGTGCGAGGCCTTCCTCCGCATCAAGCCCCACTTCGGCCTATGGCTGAAGACCTTAAATGTCAAACCAAAGGTGGTGGGCGGCCAGCAGGCGGAGTGCATAGACGCCATGGTGGGCAAGATGCCCAACGTCACATGGCTCGAGGGCTCCTACGTGGAGACCATAAAGGGGTGGCAATCGGGGTGTTTCTACATCACCGATTCGCGTGACCCTAAATGGGCAGCGGCCCAGGAATTCCGATCCGGAATCCCCACGCGGCTCACCTCCTGGAAAGAGAAGGGTCTGCCCTGGGGTAGTCCGGGAGAGCTGACCGGACTCCAAACCTGTGTCCAAAACATGGTGAACAAGAAGCTCAAGCTTGTCAACATAGTTCAGGTCATGCTCATCCGCCGGATCCTCCCGTGTCAACAACGGGCGTTCAACTTGTGGGAGTTCGACCCGGCCCAGCACCAAACTCTGAGCGAGCTCTTCGACACAACACACGAGGATGCTTGGAAGGTGTTGTTTAAGAGCGCCGAGGTTCCTCCTCCCCTTACCGAGGATCGCGGATTCAGCGCGAAGCGCCAAGCCAACGCGGTAAGTTGTTTTTACCTCTTATAGGGTATTCATTTTTCATAGTTCGATCATACGCGGGATCTAAGCTCCCATACCTTTGACAGGAATGGCAGGAGACGTCGGGGCAGATTGATTGTCCAACCCCCCTACCCAAAGACCCTGTAGATGCTCTCCTGACGGAGATGCTTACTCCGGCTCCTTATGAGGTGCCGGAGAAAAAGGTCAAGAAGAAAGCTACAGGAACCCGAAAGAGTTCCCGGCGCCAGGTGTTATCGGACTCATCGTCCGATGACTCTGAGACGCACTCCTCCCGCGGAAACGAGGAGGAGGCAGATAAAGGTTCTTCCCCTCCAGTCGGGGAACATAAGAAGAGGAAGGCCACCCCAACTGGGGAGGCCGGAGGGTCCAAGAAGGGAAGGACTCTCCCTCCGGACTACTCCGCCACCGCCGCCGACATCGAAGACGAGTGGCCGCCCAGGGCCAAGCCCCTGGCGAGATCGTAAGTATTCGGAAACCAGATTAACTCATGGCGCTGTTTAATTGCACAGCTTCTTCTGATGCTGGACACGGTTATGCAGTCCGTCCCAGGCCCGCATCGACGTATCCTCGTCGAGCTGTTCTTTGGACCCATCGGCCATGAGCAACGGAGGATCACTTCCGACTGCCTCAACCCCTCGCACTACAGACAACGCCAAGGTGTTGTCTCGAAGGGCACCAAGCCGAGGGGAGGTAGTCCTGGAGGCGCCCCAAGGCGACCTTCTGGACTGCAGGCGCAAGGGGAGCAAGGCTCCCAAGGGCTCCAAGTTCGGCCCTGGGCCGAATACCGCACCGGAACCCCCAGTGGTTTCGGACTCCGGCAGGCGCCCCCCCCCACCACTAAGAAGGGCAAGCCTACCGCGCCGGTGACCTCCGTCCAACCGGAGGCACCGGATAATTTGCTGGAGGTGCTTAACGGCGCCTCCATCGACGAGGAGCACCGCACTATTATGAGTGCGGTGATCCAGAAGGTTCAGTCCGCCAAGAGCGGGCTGACTGAAGCATGTGCCAGCCTTCAGCTTTGAGGTATGTATTAAAAATATATGAAAATATTACCGCATAGATAGTAGCCCCTGATGCTCTGTTCGGTGTTCACAAAGAAAAGACGAATAGAGGATCTAATAATATTCACTGGAGTCTAACATAATTATGTCGATATGCGTATGCAGGCTTCGCTGCTGACCTCTGCCGCACTGACTGTGGAGGTTGATGTGCTGAAGCAGAACCTCGAGCGGTCCGAGAAAGAGCTCGGCCTTGCCAAGAAGCAGCTCGAGGAGAATCAAGGTACGTAATGCCTTGTCTATATGTGTATATATATAAAAGATGCAGTTGAAAAAATGATAGGATCGTTATTGATGTGCTAGGGGCCACGACCGAGGTGGCGACCCTAAAGCAAGCACTGTCCGAGGCCGAAAACAAAGCGGCCACAGAGTGCACCGAGCGGGGGAAGTAAGAGGCGCGGGTTGCTGTCAGGACCCCGATCCTAAGTCACACCGATCTAGCATGTAACACATCATATCACCTTGCGGCCTCACGCACGGTATTCCCACGGGTGCCAACTTACCTGGCCCGGGACCGTTTGCGCCTTTTGGCTCACGTATATGATAGTGTCGCTAGCATCCATATGACAAAGAACCCGGGCCGACATGGCTAGTCGTGAACCCAAAGCGGCACTAACCCATGGGGACAGGCATACATGAATCAACTTCGGGCATGTCAGTCAACAGCGTGTGAATCCGGGCTGTAGCACTGGGCTAACAGGACTCCGGTAACCCGGGCTGTAGCAGGCTAGGCAGGACTCCGGATGTCGCCGCGTGACATTTCGCCGAAGGGACAGACACAGGAACAAAGTGAAACACATGCCGGCCAGTCAAGTGTCCTGAGCAGTAGTGCTGGGCTAGCAGGACTCCGGTGAACCGGGCTGTAGCGGACTACTATGGCTCAAGGAAGCACTAGACTACATTTCCCCATAAGAGAGGCTGCCAAGGATAAACAACTAGATTGTCGGATCCCACACATAGCAAGCATTTCAATCATACACACAATATGCTCGATATGTGTAAATACAACATGGCATCACAACATAGCTCTACGACTCAAAGTATTTATTCATTAGGCTCCGAGGAACGAGATATTACAAACATGGGTCTCATGACCCAACATTCAGAGCATACAAGTCAAAGCACATGCGGAAGCTTAACATGTCTGAGTACAGACATCTACAAATGGAAAAGGCTGAGAAGCCTGACTATCTACCAGATCCTGCGGAGGGCACAAGATCATAGCTGAGGTAACAAGCTAAACGTCGGAGTCCACACGGAACTACTAGCGAGACTGACGTCTCTCCGCAAAAACATAAAATAGGCAAACGTGAGTACAAATGTACCCAGCAAGACTTACATCAGAACTAACTACATATGCTTCGGTATCAATAAAGGGGTGGTGGAGTTTAACTGCAGCAAGCCAGCTTTGACTCAGTGGCTAACCTAAACTATGACTGCAAGTAACTCTTTTGAGGTGGCGCACACGAGTCCACATATTCACCATATCAATACACCACTATGGATCCGCTCCCGAACACCTACGAGAACGCCATCCATAGCACTCACGCTTATCTTGCGTATTTTAGAGTATCCACTTTCACTTGTCTATGAACTATTATAGGCAACCCAGAAGTCCATTACCGCGGACACGGCTATTCGAATAGATCATTTATAACCCTGCAGGGGTGTACTTCTTCACACATGTTTCCACCACTTAGCGTCTGCACATCACATGTGCTCGGCAGACTTCAAGTGAAAGCCGACGTGGGTGTAGACCACGACCTAACTAACCACACAAGTCTCCAGTCCAGGTTTATCGCCTATTCGGGTTCCATCCGCGAGGAGATCCGGCCGGAGTTTCGCTCACAACCCCAAACGATGTGTGCAGGGTTCCCGGGACACCAAACGGGCCCCCGGTACACCGTGCCACGTGCCTACCGCAACACAGCCCACCCCTATGGTCAGCACTGCGTGCGCCCCCCAGCATACTACAAACACCAGAAACTACTTGCAACTCCTGGACAAAGGACGAGAGGGGTCAGTAAGTCGAGCGGGGTCATATTTCAGGGCCCAACGTGTGGTAGTAGCTGTATCATGGATCACAAACACAGAACTCAGTTCCTGATGACGGTTTCAATGAGACAACCCACCATGTACTCCTACATGGCCTCTCACCGCTACCTTTACCAAATCGTGTTCAGACACTTAGCTCACACACAGTAGGACATGTTCATCACCATTCCAATTCATTCCCGATGAATCAGACCCGACTCAACTCTAAGCAGTAGCAGGCACGACAAACAAGCATGAATGAGTAGGCACATCAGGGCTCAAACAACTCCTACTCATG
Source organism: Aegilops umbellulata (assembly GCA_032464435.1). Classification (NCBI taxonomy): domain Eukaryota; kingdom Viridiplantae; phylum Streptophyta; class Magnoliopsida; order Poales; family Poaceae; genus Aegilops; species Aegilops umbellulata. Next base: position 361,490,640 of record CP136054.1, on the reverse strand, counting down.
CTAGTGGGTTTCATCTATTTACTGTGGCAATGATAGGTCATGCAGAGGATAAGGGGTTCAACTACCGCAGCATGTAACAGTTGAATCGTTGTTGTCCTAATGCAGTAAAAGAGAGCAGGAGCAAGAGAGTGGGTTGTATCGGAATGAACAAGGGGGTTTTGCTTGCCTGGCACTTCTGAAGATAGTATAGTTCTTCATCGGTGTCATCGATCTCATCGTCGAAACCACGTCTATCGAGAGGGGACAATTACCGGCAACAGAGAAAGAACGCAATCAATGCAATGCGACAATATGATGCATGGTCATGACATGGCAATATGCTGTGATTTGAGCTAATGCATCTAGCTATGGTTTAAATGAAGTTGGTTTGAATACATGATTCAAATTCCAACTCCATATATGATTATTTAAATGCCCTTTATTTGTTTTGTCCAAAACAGAGGACAAACATTGTTCAAACATGCATGAAAATGGTACAGATGGATTCCTTGAATTTTTCTGATAATTTTTCATATATAATTTATTTCATTCTGAGTTACAGATTAATTTCTATGAATTTCAGAAGTTTTAGCTATTTTCTGAAATTTCCTGATTAAATATAAATCCAGAAAATGTAATACAGCGTCAACATGACGTCACTGTGATGTCAGCGGTCAACGGGCGCGGTCCAGGTCAACCTTGACAGTGGGTCCCGCGTGTCAGTGTAATTAGTTTAGCTAAATATTAATTAGCACTAATCCTAATTAGTCAACAGGGCTGGGCCCTACCTGTCATTGACCCAGGGGTCAAACTGGGCCCACCCAGGTCAACACGGTCAACAGGGGGGGTCAAACCTGCCGGCGATATGACGCCGGCGAGGCCAGACGCGGTGGAGCAGCGCGGGTTTCGCGCTCCGGCAACCAAAACGACGGCGGAGGCGTGCTACGTGCTGCTGGTGGACTCGCGCGTCGAGTGGTGTAGGCGGTGGGTGCGGGGGTGGCCGGAGTTGACGCCGGCGTCGAGGTTTGCAGCGGCCGGAGTTCGGGTGACGACGGATTCGATGCTACGGGGCGCTAGGGGATAAACTGGCAGGTGCTACGCGCTCCTGGGGGTTCACCGAGCACGGTGACGTGCTCAGGCGTGGGCTGCGGTGGCCCTGGCCACGGCGGCGAGGAGCCACGGCGGCGGTGAGCTTTCGGCTCCGATGGACCGCGGGGCTAGAGGAGGAGAACGACGGCGGGGAGCGAGGGTTAGGTAGAGGAGCTCACGGCGGGGTCGTCGGTGATCTCAGAGGGCTCGGGGACGGCCTGGTGATGACGAATCGATCGCCGGCGACCGGCGGTGCGGAGGACGAAGATGGCGTCGACGACGGCGCTCCAGGGCGTCCGGCGTCGTGTGGCTCGGTGGTAAGGGCGGGGACGTCACTGCGGAGCTCGGGGGCGCGTCGGAGAGGCTCGGAGATGGCTGTGGCCGCGGTGGTTCTTGGCGGTAGCCATGGCGGCTTCGGCCATGGGGAGGGAGAGCGAGGGAGCGAGAGGGAGAGAGAGGGCGAAGGGGTCGGCGGGTTCCAGACGGCCATGGGGTGGCGATCCCCAGTGTCGCGCTGGCCAGGGAGGCCAGGCAGGCAGCTGCGTGCCGGCCCGCGCGGGCGCCGTGCTCAGCCTTGCCTCTGCCAGGTATGCCCCTGGTGGGCTGGCCGGTTGGCTGGGCCACCAGTTAAGGAGGCCCATGTGGGTGAGGCCAGGTGAGTATCTTCTCTCTCTCTCTCTCTCTCTCTCTCTCTCTCTTCCTATTTATTTCAGTTTTCTATTTTCTGCAAATGGTTTTGTCTTTATTTAAAATGCCAAAGCATACTCAAAAATCACCAAACTGCTCATGGCAAGTGTTTGGAATATATCCAACATGGAACATTTCAGTTTAGGATTATTTGGACATTTAAATTATTTTATAGAGTTTAAATGTCCAAATTCAAATACTTATGATTTAATTCAAAATTCCAGAATGGCCTAGAATTATGTGCATGACTTTTGGCAGAGGTTTTCACCTTTAACAAAAATCATGAACTTTATTAAAGGGCATTTGGGATCATTGAAAATATTTTTATTTTGATCCTAATTGCATTCCATCTGGTGCTAGGGTTTGTCATCCCCACTTCAAATTCAAATGAAATTTAAACATGATGCAAGATGATGATGCAAAGACAAGCAAGGCTAAAGCTAGGGCTGTGACAACTCACCCCCACTAAACAAGAATCTCGTCCTGAGATTCAAGTCGTGAGGTAAGAAGACAGAGGGGTCGCAAGCTATCACAATCTTCTCGATCCAACTGCCCTTCTCGAAGAGGTAGCTTCATTGCATCATATTGATCTTGACGTCCTCGCTTTTGAGATCTTCATCCAACACAATGGCGACAGAAAGAAACTCTATAGGAAACGATCTCCTCGAAGATTGAGCATTCAAGATCAACTCGTGGAATGAGATGTTGGAACATCTCGAGTTGAGACACAAAACACATCGAGAGGGACGGAAGAACAAACAACGAGGTTTGATTTGGTGGGCAACAATTCAACGCTTAGAGAGATGGTGGATGGTGTCAAGGTGGCGAGGAAATAATTGCCATGATTCCATAACGGGGCACCTTGGGGGAGGTGACTCGTAGAACTTTTTCCCTTAAGTGGCAAAAAGAATTACTTTTGATACGGAGATCATTGGAACTCTGCTTACCAGCCTAAGGCAATTTACAAACGATCATTTGATGGAGTTCGAAAGAGTGGCATACTCAAACTAAAGTGGATGATGTGGACTACCTTGTTGAAGACAACGCAATGGATGATTTTGCTTGCGCGTGCTCTCAAGAACTTGAGCATTTCCATATTCATCAAGGTTCTACCAACATCCGTGTCGAGGATCCTGGCAACACATCTTACTACCTTGTCGAATAGTGATGGACAATGCAGATGCATAGAAAGACACCCCTTTCTCAGATTTCACCTTAGCGAGGCCAAGGGAACGAAATCTGGATGATCGACCGAGAGACATTTAGCACCCCGCTTCTAATGTTCTCCTTGATGTGTTAGCGCAACCCATTTATAGATATGGCTTGATAACTAGAACATCAAGTAAAGGTCGGACTTCGGAAGCTCAAGAATCCATAAGGAATAACTACGGAGGCAGATCCTGCGAGATCCTTATGGGGAAGTGACCAACTTCTTCAACCAAGATATTACAATAATAGGCCTTTCGGCTAGGTGGGTTGGCCACGACATCCACGTTACCGGGTTACCAATAGACCAATATTATAATTCTTGGGACACGTTCCAACCATCATATCCGCCTGAGATTCAGATCTGGTTGGTGTCAGGATATTCCAGACTCATCGAATCTAGAAAGAAAAGTGAAAGTTCTACAACACAAATCGACGAGATGACGTTGCAGGACTCTCGGGAGATGAACTATGATAGCAAGCTCCAAAACATGAGCTGGTTTGCTACACACCTGTGAACATATTGTCCTAGACAAGCATGACCACATGGTAGTCTTATAATAAAACACTACCGAATTCTGTTTGGGAACCATCATCGAGGATAACGGAATCCTGTACAAATCCGTCTGGTACCTTCAGGACTAGCACTTAGAACTTATTATCTTTGAACAATCAATCAGTGGCTTGGTGTGCTAGGGACACATATGGAGTGGAGGTAATTAATCTACCAAACCATATAATACTTCGCACGTATGCATGACTGATTTGGGATGATTCCAAGGAAAACAAAACAAGCTTTCTCGAATTCACGGCGGCAACTTTCATCAAATGCACGTGAATTAGAGGAAGTCACTCCTTTCATCCAAGCATAAGCTTCATGAATGGAACACGAAGACATTGCTTACAAGTTTTCAACACTAGGTTGATGTTCAACATGAATCATGGGGGAGACAAAATGCTGCTGATGGGCTCAACAACACCTCATCGGAATTTCCATATCACTGGACTTCCACCATCATGCGAACACGGTGATGGCATTGGTCAGACCAAAAGGTATAATGGGGTATGCTCGAGGGATCAACCACGAGTAAGACAACATTATGAACATCGTTGGTTCTGGTTTGACTTGACGATAGCCCATACTCAAGTCTAAGTTTTGACAAGGAAATAGATTCAACAACTGATCACGAGGACCAATCGATGGAGATATCATCTTTCTTCAACACACACACACACACCATAAAAAGATATCCCTTAACATGAGCTAAGTCAGACAAGCTTTTATCTTCCAACTCTCCAAGTTGTTGTTTGGCTTAACCAACTAGCTCAGGGATATCCAACACAGATTCTTGGAAAATGGCTGGTCTAGAGGAAAACCAACTTGATCACGGGCTCAACATAACAGTCAGGGGACAACCTGGTAATACTTCCGAGAAGATATTCGGAAAATCACGAACCACCGATATGATACTAAGCTCGAGATCAATCTTGCTTTTCAGGGCAAGACGATATGATCAAATAAGCAAGGGATTGATTAATACCAACTCATTGATCGAAGAGTGCACCAGAAATAAGGACTAGGTAGCACGATCAATCTTAGGATGATGATTTAGTAACCAACACGCTAAGAATGAGAATATTGTCCATTTACTACAAAGCAACGAGTTGCTAGGAGTATTGATTTTACACATCACAATTCATTTGTCGCTATTCCGGTTACATCAACACGGAACCGAGGAATGAATAATGATGGCGAGAAGTATCACTTTATCAAGAATTCATAAGAGGGTGTGCAATTCCCATGACATTCTTGACATAAAGATGGTAATACTCCAAGTTATAACAGAACAAAAGCTGGATTAGCATTTTGATATGTGGAATACAACTGCTTTGACCCAACCCTAGAAATGGATAAGGTACTGGAGTTTGTTTCTCCTAGTCATTCTGAAATAGAACGGCTCGACGGACCACAAGAGTAGTAGGTATCGATGAACGAATGCACACATACTCTTGACTATCAATTGATAGACGAGGGTCAGAACACAACTAAAGAGGGACAACTCAAAGAACATCTAATTTTCTGAGCTGTGGATACATAGGTTAGTGTGTCGAACGAGTTCAACATATTTCTTCCGGATAACCCATGCAGAAAGGTAGAACTGGCAGAGTCACAATATAGCATGGAGAACTCATCAAGAGCACTCTGGTTGTGATCTTTTGGTTCAAAGAACTTCTGCCATAAGCGGTTCGTAGTATTTGGAAGAAGGAACTACCACGGACCTCGGGGACTAATTAAAAGGTTACTAATATCCTAAAGGAACTAGCAAGCACTATCGACATGAGATAAGTAGAGTGAATCTCGGGTTCAAAACCCAGGAATAGAATGCCTACTACTAAGTGGCATCACGGGAAGCTTTCGACAATGGTGGCCAGAATCATCACACCGGGAACACATAGCATTGCTAGATTACTAGGTGACTCCCTAAAACACCTAGGGTCAGACTAGTAACTCCGACATATATGTCGAGGCAATAGAGTACCTCAACTGATCGGTTAGTGTGCTTATTCTGACCCAAAAAAGGACATCGGGAACGGAGAGAAAGGATTTGCAAATGCATCAGACTATTTAGAGACCTGGGATGACTCGGACAGCATAATGGCTGTAAATGCTCAAAATTATTTGAGACATCATGCAAAGTGGTGGCATAACCACTTAATATCACAATATCAAAGTTCTGAGATCAACTAAGAACACATGGAGTAGTAGGAACTGAACTGGGGCTTGAATCCAACAATCTTATAAGTCTATGGATTAGTAACACGTCATCCTGATAGATAGATGAGAAGGCCTAGTTCTTAATCCCCGTAGAAAAGAAGAGGTTGACTCAGATCAGAAGGGCATAAGGTATAAAGAGTAAAAAGAGCCTTACGTTCCATCCCACAATCAATTCCCTTACATAACTAAAGCATTTCTAGACTCAACTTCGACCAGTTTGGCTTGGTAATCCAACAGGCAGTCAGGCTCTGATACCAACGCTGTCAGGACCCCGATCCTAAGTCACACCGATCTAGCATGTAACACATCATATCACCTTGCGGCCTCACGCACGGTATTCCCACGGGTGCCACCTTACCTGGCCCGGGACCGTTTGCGCCTTTTGGCTCACGTATATGATAGTGTCGCTAGCATCCATATGACAAAGAACCCGGGCCGACATGGATAGTCGTGAACCCAAAGCGGCACTAACCCATGGGGACAGGCATACATGAATCAACTTCGGGCATGTCAGTCAACAGCGTGTGAATCCGGGCTGTAGCACTGGGCTAACAGGACTCCGGTAACCCGGGCTGTAGCAGGCTAGGCAGGACTCCGGATGTCACCGCGTGACATTTCCCCAAAGGGACAGACACAGGAACGAAGTGAAACACATGCCGGCCAGTCAAGTGTCCTGAGCAGTAGTGCTGGGCTAGCAGGACTCCGGTGAACCGGGCTGTAGCGGACTACTGTGGCTCAAGGAAGCACTAGACTACATTTCCCCATAAGAGAGGCTACCAAGGATAAACAACTAGATTGTCGGATCCCACACATAGCAAGCATTTCAATCATACACACAATATGCTCGATATGTGTAAATACAACATGGCATCACAACATAGCTCTACGACTCAAAGTATTTATTCATTAGGCTCCGAGGAGCGAGATATTACAAACATGGGTCTCATGACCCAACATTCAGAGCATACAAGTCAAAGCACATGCGGAAGCTTAACATGTCTGAGTACAGACATCTACAAATGGAAAAGGCTGAGAAGCCTGACTATCTACCAGATCCTGCCGAGGGCACAAGATCGTAGCTGAGGTAACAAGCTAAATGTCGGAGTCCACACGGAACTACTAACGAGACTGACGTCTCTCTGCAAAAACATAAAATAGGCAAACGTGAGTACAAATGTACCCAGCAAGACTTACATCAGAACTAACTACATATGCTTCGGTATCAATAAAGGGGTGGTGGAGTTTAACTGCAGCAAGCCAGCTTTGACTCAGTGGCTAACCTAAACTATGACTGCAAGTAACTCTTTTGAGGTGGCGCACACGAGTCCACATATTCACCATATCAATACACCACTATGGATCCGCTCCCGAACACCTACGAGAACGCCATCCATAGCACTCACGCTTATCTTGCGTATTTTAGAGTATCCACTTTCACTTGTCTATGAACTATTATAGGCAACCCAGAAGTCCATTACCGCGGACACGGCTATTCGAATAGATCATTTATAACCCTGCAGGGGTGTACTTCTTCACACATGTTTCCACCACTTAGCGTCTGCACATCACATGTGCTCGGCAGACTTCAAGTGAAAGCCGACGTGGGTATAGACCACGACCTAACTAACCACACAAGTCTCCAGTCCAGGTTTATCGCCTATTCGGGTTCCATCCGCGAGGAGATCCGGCCGGAGTATCGCTCACAGCCCCAAACGATGTGTGCAGGGTTCCCGGGACACCAAACGGGCCCCCGGTACACCGTGCCACGTGCCTACCGCAACACAGCCCACCCCTATGGTCAGCACTGCGTGCGCCCCCCAGCATACTACAAACACCAGAAACTACTTGCAACTCCTGGACAGAGGACGAGAGGGGTCAGTAAGTCGAGCGGGGTCATATTTCAGGGCCCAACGTGTGGTAGTAGCTGTATCATGGATCACAAACACAGAACTTAGTTCCTGAGGACGGTTTCAATGAGACAACCCACCATGTACTCCTACATGGCCTCTCACCGCTACCTTTACCAAATCGTGTTCACACACTTAGCTCACACACAGTAGGACATGTTCATCACCATTCCAATTCATTCCCGATGAAGCAGACCCGACTCAACTCTAAGCAGTAGCAGGCACGACAAACAAGCATGAATGAGTAGGCACATCAGGGCTCAAACAACTCCTACTCATGCTAGTGGGTTTCATCTATTTACTGTGGCAATGACAGGTCATGCAGAGGATAAGGGGTTCAACTACCGCAGCATGTAACAGTTGAATCGTTGTTGTCCTAATGCAGTAAAAGAGAGCAGGAGCAAGAGAGTGGGTTGTATCGGAATGAACAAGGGGGTTTTGCTTGCCTGGCACTTCTGAAGATAGTATAGTTCTTCATCGGTGTCATCGATCTCATCGTCGAAACCACGTCTATCGAGAGGGGACAATTACCGGCAACAGAGAAAGAACACAATCAATGCAATGCGACAATATGATGCATGGTCATGACATGGAAATATGCTGTGATTTGAGCTAATGTATCTAGCTATGGTTTAAATGAAGTTGGTTTGAATACATGATTCAAATTCCAACTCCATATATGATTATTTAAATGCCCTTTATTTGTTTTGTCCAAAACAGAGGACAAACATTGTTCAAACATGCATGAAAATGGTACAGATGGATTCCTTGAATTTTTCTGATAATTTTTCATATATAATTTATTTCATTCTGAGTTACAGATTAATTTCTATGAATTTTAGAAGTTTTAGCTATTTTCTGAAATTTCCTGATTAAATATAAATCCAGAAAATGTAATACAGCGTCAGCATGACGTCATTGTGATGTCAGCGGTCAACTGGCGCGGTCCAGGTCAACCCTGACAGTGGGTCCCGCGTGTCAGTGTAATTAGTTTAGCTAAATATTAATTAGCACTAATCCTAATTAGTCAGCAGGGCTGGGCCCTACCTGTCATTGACCCAGGGGTCAAACTGGGCCCACCCAGGTCAACATGGTCAACGGGGGGGGGGGGGGGGGGGTCAAACCTGCCGGTGACATGACGCCGGCGAGGCCAAACGCGGCGGAGCAGCGCGGGTTTCGCGCTCCGGCGACCAAAACGACGGCGGAGGCGTGCTACGTGCTGCTGGTGGACTCGCGCGTCGAGTGGTGTAGGCGGTGGGTGCGGGGGTGGCCGGAGTTGACGCCGGCGTCGAGGTTTGGGGCGGCCGGAGTTCGGGTGACGACGGATTCGACGCTACGGGGCGCTAGGGGATAAACTGGCAGGTGCTACGCGCTCCTGGGGGTTCACCGAGCACGGTGACGTGCTCAGGCGCGGGCTGCGGTGGCCCTGGCCACGGCGGCGAGGAGCCACGGCGGCGGTGAGCTTTCGGCTCCGATGGACCGCGGGGCTAGAGGAGGAGAACGACGGCGGGGAGCGAGGGTTAGGTAGAGGAGCTCAGAGGGCTCGGGGACGGCCTGGTGATGACGAATCGATCGCCGGCGGCCGGCGGTGCGGAGGACGAAGATGGCATCGACGACGGTGCTCCAGGGCATCCGGCATCGTGTGGCTCGGTGGTAAGGGCGGGGACGTCACTGCGGAGCTCGGGGGCGCGTCGGAGAGGCTCGGAGATGGCTGTGGCCGCGGTGGTTCTTGGCGGTAGCCATGGCGGCTTCGGCCATGGGGAGGGAGAGCGAGGGAGCGAGAGGGAGAGAGAGGGCGAGGGGGTCGGGGGGTTCCATACGGCCACGGGGTGGCGATCCCCAACGTCGCGCTGGCCACGGAGGCCTGGCAGGCAGCTGCGTGCCGGCCCGCGCGGGCGCCGTGCTCAGCCTTGCCTCTGCCAGGTATGCCCCTGGTGGGCTGGCCGGTTGGCTGGGCCACCAGTTAAGGAGGCCCAAGTGGGTGAGGCCAGGTGAGTATCTTCTCTCTCTCTCTCTCTTCCTATTTATTTCAGTTTTCTATTTTCTGCAAATGGTTTTGTCTTTATTTAAAATGCCAAAGCATACTCAAAAATCACCAAGCTGCTCATGGAAAGTGTTTGGAATATATCCAACATGGAACATTTCAGTTTAGGATTATTTGGACATTTAAATTATTTTATAGAGTTTAAATGTTCAAATTCAAATACTTATGATTTAATTCAAAATTCCAGAATGGCCTAGAATTATGTGCATGACTTTTGGCAGAGGTTTTCACCTTTAACAAAAATCATGAACTTTATTAAAGGGCATTTGGGATCATTGAAAATATTTTTATTTTGATCCTAATTGCATTCCATCTGGTGCTAGGGTTTGTCATCCCCATTTCAAATTCAAATGAAATTTAAACATGATGCAAGATGATGATGCAAAGACAAGCAGGGCTAAAGCTAGGGCTGTGATAGTTGCCGAGGTGCAACAAGAGCTCCAGGCTCTCGTGAAAAAGCATGAGAGTTTGGATCTTGACTTGAAGACGCGAGAGTCCGAGCTTGCCTCGGCCCATGAGAGCGCCAAGCATGCTAAGGCCGAAGCCCAGAAGGCCCTCAAGGAAATTGAGGAGATGAAGAAGATAGTGGCGGGTAAGGCATTCATTATGCAAAGCAAGCATGTGAAAGTAAATTACTTGTTACTTGCCCGAGTCCGGAGCTCTCCAGGAGCGTTCGCAGATTTGCCCCGCAGTGTGTCGGATGCTGCAAAGCACTACCGAGCCGAGGAGGGGAGCTCGACGGAGAAGGTATTCTGGTCTCAGTATACTGAGGCCGAACACCCGGTGCCCTTAAGCGACCAACTGAAGCAATTGGTCGAGCTCCACAAGGCAGCCGAACAGGCCATGAAGGATCTTATAGTCCGGCTGTGGCCTGGAGAGGCCCTGCCAGGGAGCTACTTCGGGCTGGTGAGGCGGCTTGTGGATGCCTGTCCTTGGCTTGAGGTCATCAAGCGCTCCATCTGCATCGAGGGTGCCCACAGGGCGCTTGCCTGTGTTAAAGTACACTAGGGCAAGATGGACGCGGAGAAGCTGGTGAAGGATGGGCCACCGCAGGGCAAGGAGCATCGCCACCCTGAAATGTACTATGAGGGCGTCCTGAAGGGTGCCTGCCTTGTGGTGGATGAATGTTCCAAAGATGTAATATTTGAGTAAACTCGCTCGTGTGATCCTGTACGCTGAAAACTTGTTTATATGCGCTATGCAATGCTTGTGTGAATTTAAAATATTACCTTCTGTGCGGCCGTTTATTAAATCTGAGAGATGGCGAGTCGTCGGCTTCTGCCCCCGTGCCACGAGTGCTGGGGTGTTCGGGATAAACCTGAGCACTCTTTTTCCCATTCTTGGGTCCTTCGAGGGAGGTGCTCAGCACAACGAACAAGGCAATCGGACTATAATGCTTTGTCACTCTCACTTAGCCAGAGAATTCTATAATTTTAAATTTTGGCGAAGCCCCTAGTGTTCGGAAGACCGAGTTCGGGGCGCTATACACGCCTAGGTCGGACAAAGCCGACTCCTCGCCCTAAGCGGCATAAGTCTTTAGGGACTCGAAACCTCTCGAACAGCGACCAGCTCTCGCCCTATCATGAAAGTCAGTTTTAGCTTTCTCTACTGAGGTGCTTAGCCCAGCTGAACCGGGGCACAATCGCAGTAGTTCTCCCAGTGCTATCTTAGCCGATATAGCAGAACGTAAGGTACCAAAACATGGGAGCCGGGCAAACCCAACTATTGACCCAAGACATGATTCGGAGCTGATGCATATAATGCTATAAGTTCGGAGTGCCGCACTTGTGGAAGTGTTCGGACTTCTCACTCCTTATTATGGGGTGCTTAAGCCCCTGGCGTATTAGCCGTACCAAAGTGTACGGGTGCTAGATGTCATGAATGAACATATATATATAAAGGAAGGAATAGAGAATGCAATAATAGACTGAAGCTAAGCATTGTTTATTCGAAAAAGGTGCATTAAAAGCAGAATGATACAAATAGTGCGATAAGCAAGAGATGGGACTATTTGACATGTCCCCTCCAGGGGCGAGCTGCGGAATGGTATTTAAAGCAGGTATTTTGCTCGTTATAGAGACCACCTGGGAGTTCCATAGTGTGACGTAGCTTTCTGCCTCCCTGGTTGTTGTATCGTGTGTTCGGCGATTGTACTGCCGAACAGGTCTTCCGTAGAGTAAAGTCCTGAGAGTGAGAAAAAATGACAAAATCGGGAGCCCCTAGTGCAGTTGAGCCGCACTTTGGGGCGTGCCCTGGTCGTGCACCTCCCCCAGTGCCCATGGTATTTTCAGAGCGCAATTATGTACGCGTAGCACGAATTTCGTCGTTTTGCTGGGGCTGGGGTTGGGGCCGCATTGCTAAACTTGCTCGGAACGTGCTAGGCGGTCTTGTTGTAGATTACTCCAAGCGCGCTTGATGGTGACCGGACGTTTTGTCGCCGGACTGAATCGCCTTGAGAGGCTGCTTTGTACTTCCGCTGCGAGGGTCGCCGTGTGCTCCTCCGTTCGGAGAGAGCGCTCGGTGTTTCCATTGACTGTGATGACTCCCCGAGGTCCTGGCATCTTGAGCTTGAGGTATGCATAGTGCGGCACCGCATTGAACTTGGCAAATGCGGTTTGCCTGAGCAATGCATGATAACCACTGCGGAACGGGACTATATCAAAGATTAACTCCTCGCTTCGGAAATTATCCGGGGATCCGAAGACCACTTCTAGTGTGACTTAGCCTGTGCAATGGGCCTCTACACCTGGTATGACGCCTTTAAAGGTCGTTTTTGTGGGTTTAATCCTTGAGGGATCTATGCCCATTTTGTGCATTGTGTCCTGATAAAGCAGGTTCAGGCTGCTGCCGCCGTCCGTAAGGACTCGAGTGAGGTGAAATCCGTCAATGATTGGGTCTAGAACCAATGCGGCAAAGCCGCCATGGAGGATACTAGTGGGATGGTCCTTGCGATCGAAAGTGATCGGGCAGGAGGACCATGGGTTGAACTTTGAAGCGACTGGCTCCAACGTGTATACGTCCCTTAACGCACGCTTCCGCTCCCTCTTGGGGATGTGGGTTGCGTATATCATGTTCACCGTCCGCACTTGTGGGGGAAAACCTTCTGTCCTCTGTTGTTCGGCGGCCGGGGCTCCTCCTCGTCGTCGCTATGTAGCCCCTTGTCTTTGTTTTCGGCATTTAACTTGCCGGCCTGCTTGAACACCCAACAATCCCTGTTGGTGTGGTTGGCTGGCTTGTCGGGGGTGCCATGTATCTAACACGAGCGATCGAGTATACGGTACAAACTGGACGGGCCCGGAGTGCTTCTTTTGAATGGCTTTTTCAGCTGACCGGGCTTAGAGCCTCTGAATCCGGCATTAACTGTCGTATCCTCAGTATTGTCGCTATTAATGCGGCGCTTGTGTTTGTTGCGATGTGACCTGCCATTGTTGTCCTTGGTATTCGAAGTACCAGGGCTCTTTGACATGTTATTCCTGCGAGCCAGCCAGCTGTCTTCTCCCGTGCAAAAGCGGGTCATGAGTGTCGTGAGGGCTGCCATAGATTTCGGCTTTTCCTGTCCAAGGTGCCGGGCAAGCCACTCGTCGCGGATGTTATGCTTGAAAGCCGCTAGGGCCTCTGCATTCGGGCAGTCGACGATTTGATTTTTCTTGGTTAGGAACCGTGTCTAGAATTGCCTGGCCGATTCCTCTGGCTGTTGAATTATGTGGCTCACGTCATCGGCATCTGGTGGTCGCACATAAGTGCCCTGGAAGTTGTCGAGGAATGCGGCTTCCAGATCTTCCCAACAACCAATGGATTCCGCTGGCAAGCTGTTGAGCCAATGTCGGGCTGGTCCTTTAAGCTTGAGTGGGAGGTATTTGATGGCGTATAGATCGTCGCCATGGGCCATGTTGATATGAAGGAGATAATCCTCAATCCATACCGCAGGATCTGTCGTACCATCCTATGATTCAATATTCACGGGTTTGAAACCCTCTGGGATTTGATGATCCATTACTTCATCTATGAAGCATAGAGGGTGTGCGGCGCCTCTGTACTGGTCTATATCACGACGCATCTCAAATGAGCTTTGTCTGCTGTGTTCGGCCCGGCCGGATATTTTTACTGTATCCGGCATGACGGTTATCGTCTCGTGTGGTGGGGAGCCCTCGCGATCCGTAGATCGATCTTGCTTGCTTTGCTTTGTCCTCCAATATGTCTCGCAGGTCTAGCGCATTTCCCCGTGCCTTGGTATTTTTTGAGTGCCGCCGGGGTGCGGCTTGAACTGTGGGCCGAGAAGCCTCTTTGTCGCGGCCACGAGGTGGCCGATCAGCCGCGTCATACGCTAGAGATGTAGGTTTTAATGCTTCCTCCTCTAATCGGGGTAGCAGTCTGCGCTTTGGGTAGCTCTTGGAGGGGCGTTCGAGTTCATATTCCTCGGCCACAAGGACTTCAGTCCATCTGTCAGCTAGCAGGTCTTGATCAGCTCTAAGCTACTGCTGCTTTTTCTTAAGGCTATTCGTCGTGGCCATAAGCCGGCGCTTGAAGCGCTCTTGCTCGACGGGATCCTCAAGCACGACAAATTCATCGTCATCGAGGCTTGCCTCGTCTTCGGAGGGAGGCATGTAATTATCATCCTCTTCCTCTCTATCTGCCGCTCTCTCAGGAGGGCTGGCTTCTCCATCCTCCTGCGCTGAATCTTGCTGGAGGGGGTTGTCTTCGACACTATCCGGGGTGTTATTATCTCCTGTGCCGGTATCACTGTTCTTGCTTTGGCGAGACTTAGAGCGGCGCCGCTGACGCCGGCGCTTGGGTTGCTTCTTGGAGGGGTCATCCTCCGCTGTTCCGTCGCCATTGCCTTCTTTGGGTGTGTCCACCATATATATATCATATGACGAGGTGGCCGTCCAGTGCCCTGTAGGCGCTGGTTCCTGTTCGTCTCCTACATCGTCGTCCATACCGTCGATGTCTTCGGAGTCGAAGTCGATCATGTCGGTCAAATCATCGATAGTAGCTATGAAGTGGGTGGTGGGTGTGCGTCGAATTTCTTCGTCGTCTGCATCCCAATCCTACTGGTCATAATCCGGCCAGGACTCTCCTGACAAGCAGAGAGACCTTAGTGAATTAAGTATGTCGCCGAAGGGCGAGTGCCGAAAGATATCTGCGCCGGTGAACTCCATGATCGGTGCCCAATCGGCTTCGATTGGCAGGGGCGCGGGTGGTTCGGAGTCCGGAGGAGAGTCCGGCAATGTGGAGTCACGGGCCTCGCGAAGGGTAAGGTTGGTGTTCGGCTCAATCGCCGTTGAGGCCACTGCCTCCGTGGCGGGGTCTAACCACTCGCCCACGGATGGCGCAGCTGGCTTCGAATTGAAGGTCGGAGCGGTTGCAGGTGCGGTCTCCAGGACACTGTTTGGCGGCAGAGCTAAATCATGCCCATCGTGACAGTGCGGCGCACTCGGCCGGGGCTCGAATCCATCGAAGATCAAGTCACCACGGATGTCGACCGTGTAGTTTAAGTTATCAAACCTGACCTGATGGCCAGGGGCGTAACTCTTGATCTGCTCCAGATGGACAAGCGAGTGGGCCCGCAGTGCGAAGCCGCCGAACACGAAGATTTGTCCGGGGAAAAAAGTCTCACCCTGGACTGCACCGCTGTTGATGATCAAAGGAGCCATCAAGCCTATAGATGACGACACAGAGGAACTCTCAATGAAAGCACCAACGTCGGTGTCAAAACCGGCGGATCTCGGGTATGGGGTCCCGAACTGTGCGTCTAGGCGGATGGTAACAGGAGACAAGGGACATGATGTTTTTACCCAGGTTCAGGCCCTCTCGATGGAGGTAAAACCCTACTCCTGCTTGATTAATATTGATGATATGGGTAGTACAAGAGTAGATCTACCACGAGATCAGAGAGGCTAAACCCTAGAAGCTATCCTATGGTATGATTGTTGTTGTTATGTCCTACGGACTAAACCCTCCGGTTTATATAGACACCGGAGGGGGCTAGGGTTACACAGAGTCGGTTACAAGGAAGGAGATCTACATATCTGTATTGCCAAGCTTGCTTTCCACGCCAAGGAAAGTCCCATCCGGACACGGGACGAAGTCTTCAATCTTGTATCTTCATAGTCCAACAGTCTGGCCAAAGGTTATAGTCTGGCTGTCCAAATACCCCCTAATCCAGGACTCCCTCAATCATGCTAGCTATCTTATGATCATGCAAAGCAATATGACAATGATGGTGCGTGTCATAATACATGGAAGGTGGAAGTTGCACGGCAATATATCTTGGAATGGCTATGGAAATGCCATAATAGGTAGGTATGGTGGCTGTTTTAGGAAGGGTAACTGGTGGGTTTAATGCACCGGCAAAAGTTACGCGATACTAGAGAGGCTAGCAATGGTGGAACTTGGCTTGTACATTAGTCATAAAGAACTCACATACCTATTGAAAAAATATATTAGTTATCGAAACAAATAACTAGGCGCACGCTCCTAGGGGGATAGATTGGTAGGAAAATACCATCACTCTTCCCCGACCGTCACTCATAAGGAAGACAATCAATAAATAAATCATGCTCCGACTTCATCACATAATGGTTCACCATATGTGCATGCTACGGGAATCACAAACCTTAACACAAGTATTTCTACCAATCCACAATTACTCACTATCATGACTCTAATATCACCATCTTTATATCTCAAAACAATCATAAGGAATCAAACTTCTCACAGTATTCAATGCACTTTATATGAAAGTTTTTATTATATCCCTATTAGATGCCCATCATATTAGGACTAAATTCATAACCAAAGCAAATTACCATGCTATTTAGAGAGACTCTCAAAATAATATAAGTGAAGCATGAGAGTTCAACAATTTCTATAAAATAAAGCCACCGATGTGCTCTAAAAAGATATAAGTGAAGCACTAGAGCAAATTGCCTAGCTCAAAAGATATAAGTGAACACATAATATAGAGTATTCTAATGAATTCACGATTCATGCGTGTCCCTCTCAAAAGGTGTGTACAACAAGGATGACTGTGGAAAACTAAAAAGCAAAGACTCATATCATACAAGACGCTCCAAGCAAAACACATATCATGTGGTGAATAAAAATATAGCCTCAAATAAATTTACCGATAGACGAAGACGAAAGAGGGAATGCCGTCTGGGGCATCGTCAAGCTTAGATGCTTGGTTGTCCTTGAATAATACCTTGAGGTGCCTTGGGCACCCCTAGGCTTAGGATCTTGCCACTCCTTATTCCATAGTTCATCAAATCCTTACCCTAAACTTGAAAACTTCACGACACAAAACTCAACAAAAAACTCATGAGATCCGTTAGTATAAGAAAATAAATCGCCACTTTTTGGTACAGTTGTGAACTCATTCTTTATTTATATTGGTGTAATATCTACTGTATTCCAACTTCTCCCTGGTTCACCCCTCCCCCCCCCCCCCCCGATACTACCGATAGATTCATCAAAATAAGCAAACAACACAAAGAAAATAGAATTTGTCAAAAACAGAACAGTCTGTAGCAATTTGGAAACTTCGAATACTTATGTAACACCAAAAATTATGAAAAATTAGGACAGCCTGGGAAATTCGTATATCAATCTTGTGCAAAAAGAATCAGGATTTTATCACGCTTCTGTAAAATATGAAAATTATTTTATTGGGTGCAGAACTTTCTGTTTTTCATCAAGATCAAATCAACTATCACCGTAAGCCATCCCAAAGGTCTTACTTGGCACAAACACTAAATTAAAACACCAAAAAACATCTAACCAGAGGCTAGATAATAAATTAATTCAAAAATAGAAACAAAAAAGCAAGAACAAAAAAAAATTGGGTTGCCTCCCAACAAGCGCTATTGTTTAACGCCCCTAGCCATGCATAGAACATAGATCTAGGTATTGTCATCTCTGGTATGCAATCCATAAGTAGCTCTCATAATAGATTCATATTGCAACTTAATTTTCTTTCTAGGAAAGTGGTCCATGCCCTTCCTTAATGAAAATTGAAACCTAATGTTTCCTTCTTTCATACCAATAATTGCACCACTCGTTCTAAGGAATGGTCTGTCGGCGTTCTGGGAACGGGGGTCCCCAGACTTGCCTGCCTGCGGCCTGCGGCGTGGCTCAAGGGGGCCCAACACGGCCCAACTTCATCAACACAAGACCCAAGACCCTCGCGAGGGGCCAAGCCTCGCGAGGTGGACGACACAACACTTCCTCGGGCACGGCCTCGTCAGGCTGGCTCACGAGGAGGCGGAGAGATCAAGGCAGGGTACCTCGCGATGTGCCCATGACGCAAGCCATGACGACCAAGGGCGCCAGGCGGGCGCCAGCCCGTGCAGTGTACTCCCTTTCCTCTTTGGTGCAAAGGGGGCAAGCGCAGGCGAGAGGATCAAGAAAAGGCATCCATTTCGGTGCAACAAGACCAAGACCAGTCCAACGGTGGGAAGGAGGTCATCATGGAGCCCAGAACGGCGTCACCACAGGGCTTTTGGCAGGCGAGGACCAACTTTAGTCAGGATAAGTGTACCAGATGTTCCCTTCGAATTGGCCAATTGTTGGCGCCCTTCCCACTCAATATTTGGGAAGAGGCCCAGGGCCTTTGCCTATAAATAGGACTAGCCACCCCCAGAGTAGAGGAGATGGATCGATCGAGCATCCGGCAATCTGGCATCCATCTAGCATCGAGCGATCAGGCCAGCAGAACCTCGAATCAGAGCAAGCAGAGAAAGTGAGAGAGAGAGAGAGAGAAGGGCGGCCGGACTCCTCCTAGTAGTTCGTCCCCCTAACCAAGAACAGACCCTCGCGAGGCTATTCTTCCCTGTATTGTTCTTCATCACCAGCCCAAGAGGCAATCCACCACACCACACTGGAGTAGGGTATTACACCACGTCGGTGGCCCGAACCAGTATAAACTCTGTGTCTTTTGTGTTGTTCTTTCCGTAGTTAGATCCTTGCGAGACGGAGAGGTAGAGGGCATAATCTCCGCGCACACCCCAGAGTTCGAACCTTAAGGGTCTGCCGGAACCCGAAATCCGACATTTGGCACGCCAGGTAGGGGTGTGCCGGAAATTGTCTTCCACCGCTCCGCTCTCCGCCGACCATCGCGTCCATGTCTGACGCTCGTCGGGCCCGCGCCGAGCGCCAGGCCGCCATCGCTTCCCGCGTCGCCCAGATGGCCCCCGTCGGTGGGCGTCCTCGTCGTTCCCCGTCGCCCGCCGTCAACGCCGCCACCGGCCCGGCGGGGAACGAGCAGCAAGCGTCGTCTCAGCACCCGTCCGTGCGGCAAGACGGCCGCACCGCTACTCCATCACTCGCACCAGCTGGCTCTTCATCCCGCGCGCTCCGCGCACCCTTGGAGGCTCGAGCTGCGCTCATCGCAGCAAACGAGCTCCTGCGCAACCGTCCCGTTGACGACGTCTACGAAGAGTGGCTCGACCGCGTCGCCGAACTCGTCCGCGCCGCAGGGGGCTCTCCTGCGCCGTCCGCTCCGCTGCGCCGCACCCCACCATGCGCTGGCAATGAAGTACCGGGGGCGTACCAGCCGCCTCCTCTCCAAGAAGACGGCGTGGCTCCAAGGCGCGTGGCCCCTGGGCGGAACCCGCTCCGTCAGGTGCCAGCCCAGCAAGAACGGAGCTGCCAAGAAATCCCTCGACCGCAAGAGGCTGCCGGGCGCTTCCTGCTCCGGCTCGCCGTGACCCTGCTCCTGCTCCAGCACGTCAATACCCCGCACTGCTCCCAGCTGCAGCGCATGGGGACCCGCAAGGCCAAGCTCTCCCTCAACCAAAGCCCCCCGTGGCCACCACAGGCTGCCGCGCCTACACCACCGAGCTGCGCAGCGTCGCCTGGCCCGGCAAGTTCAAGCCGGACCTGCCTCCTCACTACGACGGCACGACCGACCCTGCAGAGTTCCTCCAGCTCTATGAGCTGGGCATCGAAGCTGCTAGTGGAGACGAAAAGGTCATGGCGAACTGGTTCCCCATGGCACTCAAGGAAGGAGCTCGCACCTGGCTCCTGAACCTGGCCCCAGGCACGATCTCTTCCTGGGACCAGATGCGCACCCGCTTCATCGCCAACTTCCAAGGTACTCGTGACCGGCCGCCTGCCGTGAGCGACATGCGCCGCATCAAGCAACAGCCCGGAGAGATCCTGCAAAAGTACATCCAGCGCTTCAACAGTGCGCGCCTCAAGATCCCCAGGGTGTCCGAGGAAGCCATCATCTCGGCCTTCTCCGATGGCGTGCGTGACGTCAAGATGAAGGAGGAGCTGGCGATGCATGAAGACCTGTGCACCTCCCTGGAGTTGTTCAACTTGGCGACCAAGTGCGCCAGGGTTGAGGAGGGGCGTCTCTCCCTCCTCGAGCTGCCTGCCGCAGACCCAGAAGAGAAGAAACCCAAGGCCAAGGACCTGAAGCGCAAGGGGGCCTCCGTGCTCGCGGCAGAACTAGACACCAAGCGGGGCAAGGATGTGCCTGTATCTTCCAGGGGCAGTCGGTACTGTGTGTACCACGACCTCCACACCCACAACACCAACGAATGTCAAGAACTCCATGCCGTGCGAGAAGGAAGGATCGGCCGTCGTCCTGACCGTGCCGACCGGGGCTACGACCGAGGAGGAGGAAGGAACCCAGGACGCTGGGAAGACCACGGCCCGTGCCAAGGGTGGCGCGATCAACCTCGCGAGGACCGCTGGCGAGACTTGCCTCGCGAGGGGGACTAGTGGGATCAGCCTCGTGAGGATCGCCTGCAGGTCAACGCAGGCCTCCCTCCACTGCCGCCTCAGCCAAGAAGGAACGAGGACCGTCACCAGGACGAGGGGGCCGGGAGCTTCCAGGAGCCACGCGCCATCGCGTGCATCCTGAGCGGAGCTCAAGCCCCCGCCTCCCAACGCAACTTCAAGCAGTTTGCCCGCGAAGTGAATGCAGTCCTCCCCAGGCTTGAAGCTACGCGCCCTCTCAAGTGGTCGGCGTGCGCCATCACGTTCAGCTCAGCGGATCAGCTCAAGTGCTCGGCCACAGCCGGGGTCCTCCCGATGCTTTGCTCCCCAGTCATCAGCAACGTACTGGTCACCAGGACCCTCATCGATGGTGGAGCAGGGCTCAACGTCCTGTCCATGGAAACATTCAACAATCTTCAAGTGCCCTACGACCAGCTTCAGCCGACCAAGCCCTTCTCCGGAGTCACCGACGGTTCCACGGTCCCGATCGGGCAGGTCCGCCTCCCTGTCACCTTCGGAGCCTGCAGCAACTACCGCACCGAGCTCATCGACTTCGACGTCGCCCACATCCGCCTGCCGTACAACGCCATCCTCGGATACCCAGTGCTGGCCAAGTTCATGGCCGTGACTAACCACGGTTACAATGTCCTCAAGATGCCAGGAAGTGGCGGAGTCATCACGGTGCCGTGTGAAGAAAAGGATGCAGTGTATTCCCTGGAGCGAGCCTTTCAGGCCGCGTCACTGGATGACCCAGATCGTGGAAGGAGGAGGCTTCCCGAGATCACCCCCAAGAAGAAGAAGACATCGTCAGGCTTAGCCCCTCAGGAGGCAAGCCCCACAGGGCCTGCGTCTGCCCAAGGAGACCCTCCATCCATCACATAGGAAAGCGCGCCCGGCGCCCTCCTCAGGCAGGGCTCGGGGGCTCTCACCTGGAGGGCCACCGACCTGGCCAGGGTCACGAGGGAGGCGCTTGGGCACCACATGGAGGCGTGCCTCGAAGCACGTTTCCCTCAAGAAGGAGCAGGGCAAGGAAGGTCAGACCAGCAGGAGTTCGTTAACAAGGCCGTTCAAGAACTGCAGGAGTCAAGAGTCATGAGAGGTTGCCGCCGTCTACCAGCTATGGCTCCCCATCCAGGCGAGGATGGTGGGCTGTGCGTCTGCATCGACGTACCAGGGCTTAATCGGGTCGCCACGGTGGAGCGCCTCTGGCCCTCGCAAGTAGGGCGTTGCGGAGGTCCACCCCACAACTATGTTCGCATGCCTTACGGCTTGCTGAGCGTGGCTGCTGCATACCAGCGCCTCATGAGGGGCATCATGGAAACTTAGGGAGACAGGCGCTCCGCGGTCCTGGCGGAGATGGAGATGATTCGCGAGGAGCCACCAGCACCTCCGGAGCCTCCTTAGGCCCCTGGGCCTGGGGGCTCGTGAGGATCGGCTTCCGCAGCCCACCGAGTCTGCTGCACCAACACCACTTCATCCTCGGCATCTTCAGGTGACGTCATTCAAGCTTCATTTCCAGCTGGGAACGCCCTCCCAGGGCTGCTTCATTCCCAGGCCGCGTGGGTCCGTCCCTGCGGCGTGTATCCCTTTCTTATTTTTCGGTCATTAGCTTGCTTTGTTGGGGGCGCCCCTCAGGCTTCATCATCCCCAAGCCACTCGGGCCAGGCCCAGTGGCGTGTATCTCCCTTGCGTTTATTTCCAGCTATGCTTTCGCCTACCATGCTTGATTACTTGATGCCTGTCCACGGCACCTCTCCTTCTCTATGTCGACCACTTGCACGTTAAAGGGGGGGGTACCTGAGCATAGCGACTCAAGGCTCTTACTGGCTCTCCAGCCCTCACCCTCTGGCCTTGTCCATGGCATCGCAACCTGGCATATCAGCGACGGCTGAGACAAGCTCGAGGGCCGGGACCCGAGGACGTAGAGTGCCGGCATCTAACCCAATTTGCAGGAACAAGTCTCAAGATACGGCCCAGTGCCAGGCGCAACCCGCCTAGAGGTAGGGCCCCGTGAGCCCCGCGCTGGCTCATGGGCGCCCAGGTACACCTCACCTGCGTCAACCATAGCAACTAACGACCGACTAACAGCTGTCATCGCAGCCCCTTTTTCCTTCTATGATGAGCTTGCAGGACCTCCTGAGGGAGTTGCGTCGGCTGAGGCCTTCACCGAGCTCCCTTCACCCTCGTCCGCGCGAACCGCTTGCACGTTAAAGGGGGGTGCCTGAGCATCGCAACTCAGGGCTCCTACTGGCTCTCCAGCCCTCACCCTCTGGCCTTGACCACGGCATCGCGACCTGGCATACCAGCAACGGCTGAGACCAGCTCGAGTGCCGGGACCCGAGGATGTAGAGCAGAAAGGGGAGCAGAAGCGAGGGAGAAGGGGCACGCGAGGACCTCGCCATGCAACTCCGATCTCCGCCGCCGCGTGGACCCATCGTCACACAGGAGTAACCCCTGATTAACAAGATAAATCACCGCACGACAACCCCGGTTACTGTGGCACCATCCCCGCACCTAACACAACTCCGTACTAGCGACGTCGCTCCCCTTTCTCACCGAGCGACGGCTGCTTAGGTGCCAAAGGGGACCTCCTGAGCATCGTGACTCAGGGGCTCTTACCGGACCCTGGGTCGCTCACCTCCTGGCCTAGACCACGGCATCGCGACCTGGCATACCAGCGACGGCTGACGCCGCCTTAGGACTAGGACCAGTCGACGCAGAGCACCAAGCCCTCGCGAGGTTCGAAAGGGAGAACTAAGCTACGACGGATTGACGACTCGCACAGTTCCATAGCAAAAGTCATATATTGACAGAAGGATCACAAACACCTTACAAGCCCCCATTGGGCGTAGTATGACTCCTTGCAGGAAACAGGTCCCGAGGGACGCTAACTACATGCGCCCCTACAAAAGACGCCATCATCAAAAGTGGGCCATCAGGCACCGGCGCCAACCCCATCCAGATCGGAGTCAGCGACGGCCGAGTGAGCCCGCCCTGCTCCGGGAGCGGCGCTGGCTCGCGGGCTCGTAGCTGTCGTCGCTCGTCTCCGGAGTCGCGAAGGCCTCGCTGGGATCGCTTGATCCTCCGGCGCTCCCGTCGCTTGTGGAGCTGTCCAGGGGGCGGTCTTCGGGCCTAGCCGTCGCCATAGCGAGGTCCTGGCCGCCTCCCCCGGGGCAGCACTCCAGCCGGCGCCCGTTCACGTCGAAGACCTTGAAGAACATCAACGAAGCGCCATCGTACTCTAGGTGGATCGTGAGGGCGCCCCTTGCTCTGCAACCCCGAGCGATCTCGCCCCAGCCGCGAGTCATGAAGACCTCACCCGAGGCAAGGACCGCGACTTCTGCCTCGGTCGCGGGGATGCTGCAGTCGGCATGCTGCAGCCATAACTCCAGGAGTCTTTCCCGCGGGATGACGGAGGCAAAGAAGGGAGGAAAGCGAATCCAAGTTCGCGGAGGCATGGCAGCGTGGAGCACGAGCTCGCGGGAGGAGCCCTCGGCGTGGACTCCAGGAGGAACGACCAACACCTTCATGACCCTTCGGCGCCGGCGACGGCGCTGGGGATCGGCATCTCCACTTCCAAGGCCCTCGGTGTGGGAAAACAAGGGAAGCGGGAACCCTGGCGGAGGCCGCTCGTACCAAGGCCTCAGCACCGCCAGGCGGTATTCCTCGTCCCGGCCGCGCAAGGCAGGCCGCTTCTTCGGCGGGAGCGGGTCTGGTTCCTCTCGAGGAGCTTTTCCCTTCTCTGCTGCAGAGAACCGGCGAATCGGAGCCATCACACCAAGGCGGAGCAACAATTAAGGCGAAGGAGAAAGCAAGGAGAGATGGACCGGAAGGGCGCGCGCGGTGCTGTACTTATAGCCGGCGGAGGCCAGCCGTCGGCCTCCACGATCATAGGTAATCATGACACGATTTGCATGCAGGGTCTTGTCCAATCCGCGCGATCGTCGAGGCGTCGTGGGGAAGCGGAGACGCCCACGTCCAATCAACCGCCACGTGGCGCCCAAGGCCGCAGGCTGTTAGGGCCCGTGGCACTTCGCCCTTGCCCTTTCGCCTCTCGGCACGGCCAAGTCCGGGCGCGCCTTGGGCCCGGGGGCTACTGTCGGCGTTCTGGGAACGGGGGTCCCCAGACTTGCCTGCCTGCGGCCTGCGGCGTGGCTCAAGGGGGCCCAACACGGCCCAACTTCATCAACACAAGACCCAAGACCCTTGCGAGGGGCCAAGCCTCACGGGGCGGACGACACAACACTTCCTCAGGCACGGCCTCGTCAGGCTGGCTCATGAGGAGGCGGAGAGATCAAGGCAGGGTACCTCGTGAGGTGCCCATGACGCAAGCCATGACGGTCAAGGGCGCCAGGCGGGCGCCAGCCCGCGCAGTGTACTCCCTTTCCTCTTTGGTGCAAAGGGGGAAAGCGCAGGCGAGAGGATCAAGCAAAGGCATCCATTTCGGTGCAACGAGACCAACACCAGTCCAACGGTAGGAAGGAGGTCATCGTGGAGCCCAGAATGGCGTCACTATAGGCCCTTTGGCAGGCGAGGACCAACTTTAGTCAGGATAAGTGCACCAGATGGTCCCCTTTGAATTGGCCAATTGTGCGCGCCCTTCCCGCTCAATATTTGGGAAGAGGCCCAGGGCCTTTGCCTATAAATAGGACTAGCCACCCCCAGGGTAGAGGAGATGGATCGATCGAGCATCCGGCAATCTGGCATCCATCTTGCATCGAGCGATCAGGCCAGCAGAACCTCGAATCAGAGGAAGCAGAGAAAGTGAGAGAGAGAGAGAAGGGCGGCCGGACTCCTCCTAGTAGTTCGTCCCCCTAACCAAGAACAGACCCTCGCGAGGCTGTTCTTCCCTGTATTGTTCTTCATCACCAGCCCAAGAGGCAATCCACCACACCACACTGGAGTAGGGTATTACACCATGTCGGTGGCCCGAACCAGTATAAACTCTGTGTCTTTTGTGTTGTTCTTTCCGTAGTTAGATCCTTGCGAGACGGAGAGGTAGAGGGCATAATCTCCGCGCACACCCGAGAGTTCGAACCTTAAGGGTCTGCCGGAACCCGAAATTCGACATTTGGCGTGCCAGGTAGGGGTGTGCCGGAATTTGTCTTCCACCGCTCCGCTCTCCGCCGACCATCGCGTCCATGTCTGACGCTCGTCGGGACCGCGCCGAGCGCCGGGCCGCCATCGCTTCCCGTGTCGCCCAGACGGCCCCCGTCGGTGGGCATCCTCGTTGTTCCCCGTCGGCCGCCGTCCAGGCCGCCACTGGCCCGGCGAGGAACGAGCAGCAAGCGTCGTCTCAGCACCCGTCCGTGCGACAAGACAGCCGCACCGCTACTCCATCACTCGCACCAGCTGGCTCTTCGTCCCGCGTGCTCCGCGCACCCTTGGAGGCTCGAGCTGCGCTCATCGTAGCAAACGAGCTCCTGCCTACCATCCCGTCGACGACATCTACGAAGAGTGGCTCGACTGCGTCGCCGAGCTCGTCCGCGCCGCAGGGGGCTCTCCTGCGCCGTCCGCTCCTCTACGCCGCACCCCGCCACGCGCTGGCAATGAAATTCCGGGGGCGTACCAGCCGCCTCCTCTCCAAGAAGACGCCGTGGCTCCAAGGCGCGTGACCCCTGGGCGGAACCCGCTCCGTCAGGCGCCAGCCCAGCAAGAACGGAGCTGCCAAGAAATCCCTCGACCGCAAGAGGCTGCCCAGGCGCTTCCTGCTCCGGCTCGCCGTGACCCTGCTCCGGCTCCAGCACGTCAAGACCCCGCACTGCTCCCAGCTGCAGCGCATGGGGACCCGCAAGGCCAAGCTCTCCCTCAACCGAAGCCTCCCGTGGCCACCGCAGGCTGCCGTGCCTACACCACCGAGCTGCGCAGCGTCGCCTGGCCCGGCAAGTTCAAGCCGGACCTGCCTCCTCGCTACGACGGCATGACCGACTCAGAGTTCCTCTAGCTCTATCAGCTGGGCATCGAAGCTGCCAGTGGAGACGAAAAGGTCATGGCGAACTGGTTCCCCATGGCACTCAAGGAAGGAGCTCGCACCTGGCTCCTGAACCTGGCCCCAGGCACGATCTCTTCCTGGGACCAGATGCGCACCCGCTTCATCGCCAACTTCCAAGGTACTCGTGATCGGCCGGCTGCCGTGAGCGACATGCGCCGCATCAAGCAATAGCCCGGAGAGACCCTGCAAAAGTACATCCAGCGCTTCCACAGTGCGCGCCTCAAGATCCCCAGGGTGTCCGAGGAAGCCATCATCTCGGCCTTCTCCGATGGCGTGCGTGATGTCAAGATGAAGGAGGAGCTGGCAATGCATGAAGACCTGTGCACCTCCCTGGAGCTGTTCAACTTGGCGACCAAGTGCGCCAGGGCTGAGGAGGGGTGTCTCTCCCTCCTCGAGCTGCCTGCCGCAGACCCAGAAGAGAAGAAACCCAAGGCCAAGGACGTGAAGCGCAAGGGGGCCTCCGTGCTCGCGGCAGAACCAGACACCAAGCGGGGCAAGGATCTGCCTGAATCTTCCAGGGGCAGTCGGTATAGTGTGTACCACGACCTCCACACCCACAACACCAACGAATGTCGAGAACTCCGTGCCGTTCGAGAAAGAAGGATCGGCCGTCGTCCTGATCGTGCCGACCGGGGCTACGGCCGAGGAGGAGGAAGGAACCCAGGACGCTGGGAAGACCGCGGCCCGCGCCAAGGGTGGCGCGATCAACCTTGCGAGGACCGCTGGCGAGACTTGCCTCGCGAGGGGGACTGGCGGGATCAGCCTCGTGAGGATCGCCTGCAGGGCAACGCAGGCCTCCCTCCACTGCCGCCTCAGCCAAGAAGGAACGAGGACCGTCACCAGGACGAGGGGGCCGGGGGCTTCCAGGAGCCACGCGCCATCGCCTGCATCCTGGGCGGAGCTCAAGCCCCCACCTCCCAACGCATCTTCAAGCAGTTTGCCCGCAAAGTGAATGCAGTCCTCCCCAGGCTTGAAGCTACGCGCCCTCTCAAGTGGTCGGCGTGCACCATCACGTTCAGCTCAGCGGATCAGCTCAAGTGCTCGGCCACAGCCGGGGTCCTCCCGATGCTTTGCTCCCCAGTCATCAGCAACGTACTGGTCACCAGGACCCTCATCGATGGTGGAGCAGGGCTCAACATCCTGTCCGTGGAAACATTCAACAATCTTCAAGTGCCCTACGACCAGGCCCTTCTCCGGAGTCACCGACGGTTCCACGGTCCCGATCGGGCAGGTCCGCCTCCCTGTCACCTTCGGAGCCCGCAGCAACTACCGCACCGAGCTCATCGACTTCGACATCGCCCACATCCGCCTGCCGTACAATGCCATCCTCGGATACCCAGCGCTGGCCAAGTTCATGGCCGTGACTCACCATGGTTACAACGTCCTCAAGATGCCAGGAACTGGCGGAGTCATCACGGTGTCGTGTGAAGAAAAGGATGCAGTGTGTTCCCTGGAGCGAGCCTTTCAGGCGCGTCATTGGAAGACCCAGATCGTGGTAGCAGGAGGCTTCCCGAGATCACCCCCAAGAAGAAGAAGACATCGTCAGGCTTAGCCCCTCGGGAGGCAAGCCCCACAGGGCCCGTGTCTGCCCAAGGAGACCCTCCATCCATCGCATAGGAAAGTGCGCCCGGCGCCCTCCTTACGCAGGGCTCGGGGGCTCTCACCTGGAGGGCCACCGACCTGGCCAGGGTCACGAGGGAGGCGCTTGGCTACCACGTGGAGGCGTGCCTCGAAGCACGTTTCCCTCAAGAAGGAGCAGGGCAAGGAAGGTCAGACCAGCAGGAGTTCGTTAACAAGGCCGTTCAAGAACTGCAGGAGTCAAGAGTCATGAGAGGTTGCCGCCGTCTACCAGCTATGGCTCCCCATCCAGGCGAGGATGGTGGCCTGTGCGTCTTCATCGATGTACCAGGGATTAATCGGGTCGCCATGGTGGAGCGCCTCTGGCCCTCGCAAGTGGGGCGTTGCGGAGGTCCACCCCACAGCTATGTTCGCATGCCTTACGGCTTACCGAGCGTGGCTGCTGCATACCAGCGCCTCATGAGGGGCATCATGGAGACTCAGGGAGACGGGCGCTCCGCGGTCCTGGCGTTGATGGAGATGATTCACGAGGAGCCACCAGCGCCTCCGGAGCCTCCTTAGGCCCTGGGCCTGGGGGCTCGTGAGGATCGGCTTCTGCAGCCCACCGAGTCTGCTGCGCCAACACCACTTCATCCTCGGCATCTTCAGGTGACATCATTCAAGCCTCATTTCCAGCTGGGAACGCCCTCCCAGGGCTGCTTCATTCCCAGGCCGTGTGGGTCCGTCCCTGCGGCGTGTATCCCTTTCTTATTTTTCGGTCATTAGCTTGCTTTGTTGGGGGCGCCCCTCGGGCTGCATCATCCCCAAGCCGCTCGGGCCAGGCCCAGTGGCGTGTATCTCCCTTGCGTTTATTTCCAGCTATGCTTTCGCCTACCATGCTTGATTACTTGATGCCTGTTCACGGCAATTCTCCTTCTCTATGTCGACCACTTGCACGTTAAAGGGGGGGTACCTGAGCATCGCGACTCAGGGCTCTTACTGGCTCTCCAGCCCTCACCCTCTGACCTTGTCCATGGCATCGCGACCTGGCATACCAGCGACGGCTGAGACAAGCTCGAGGGCCGGGACCCGAGGACGTAGAGTGTCGGCATCTAACCCAATTTGCAGGAACAAGTCTCAAGATACGGCCCAGTGCCAGGCGCAACCCGCCTAGAGGTAGGGCCCCGTGAGCCCCGCGCTGGCTCATGGGTGCCCAGGTACACCTCACCTGCGTCAACCAGAGCAACTAACGACCGACTAACAGCTGTCATCGCAGCCCATTTTTCCTTCTATGATTAGCTTGCAGGACCTCCTGAGGGAGTTGCGTCGGCCGAGGCCTTCATGGAGCTCCCTTCACCCTCGTCTGCGCGAACCGCTTGCACGTTAAAGGGGGGGTGCCTGAGCATCGCGACTCAGGGCTCCTACTGGCTCTCCAGCCCTCACCCTGTGGCCTTGACCACGGCATCGCGACCTGGCATACCAGCAACGGCTGCGACCAGCACGAGGGCCGGGACCCGAGGATGTAGAGCAGAAAGGGGAGCAGAAGCGAGGGAGAAGGGGCACGCGAGGACGCCATGCAACTCCGATTCCCGCCGCCGCGTGGACCCATCGTCACACAGGAGTAACCCCTGATTAACAAGATAAGTCACGCACGACAACCCCGGTTACCGTGGCACTATCCCCGCACCTAACACAACTCCGTACTAGCGACGTCGCTCCCCTTTCTCACCGAGCGACGGCTGCTTGGGCGCCAAAGGGGACCTCCTGAGCATCGCGACTCAGGGGCTCTTACCGGACCCCGAGTCGCTCACCTCCTGGCCTTGACCACGGCATCGTGACCTGGCATACCAGGGACGGCTGACGCCGCCTTGGGACTGGGACTAGTCGATGTAGAGCACCAAGCCCTCCAGAGGTTCGAAAGGGAGAACTAAGCTACGACGGGATTGACGACTCGCACAGTTCCATAGCAAAAGTCATATATTCATAGAAGGATCACAAACACCTTACAAGCCCCCATTGGGCGTAGTATGACTCCTTGCAGGAAACAGGTCCCGAGGGATGCTAACTACATGCGCCCCTGCAAAAGACGCCATCATCAACAGTGGGCCATCAGGCACCGGTGCCAACCCCATCCAGACCGGAGTCAGCGACGGCCGAGTGAGCCCGCCCTGCTCCGGGAGTGGCGCTGGCTCGCGGGCTCGTAGTTGTCGTCGGTCGTCTCCGGAGTCGCGAAGGCCTCGCTGGGATCGCTTGATCCTCTAGCGCTCCCGTCGCTTGTGGAGCTGTCCAGGGGGCGGTCGTCAGGCCCAGTCATCGCCATAGCGAGGTCCTGGCTGCCTCCCCCGGGGCAGCACTCCAGCCGGCGCCCGTTCACGTCGAAGACCTTGAAGAACATCACCGAAGCGCCATCGTACTCCAGGTGGATCGTGAGGGCGCCCCTTGCTCTGCAACCCCGAGCAATCTCGCCCCAGCCGCGAGTCATGAAGACCTCACCCGAGGCAAGGACCGTGACTTCTGCCTCGGTCACGGGGGTGCTGCAGTCGGCGTGCTGCAGCCAAAACTCTAGGAGTCTTCCCTGCGGGATGACGGAGGCAAAGAAGGGAGGAAAGCGAATCCAAGTTCGCGGAGGCATGGCAGCGTGGAGCACGAGCTCGCAGGAGGAGCCCTCGGCGTGGACTCCAGGAGGAACGACCAACACCTTCGTGACCCTCCGGCGCCGGCGACGGTGCTGGGGATCGTCATCTCCTCTTCCAAGGCCCTCGGCGTGGGAAAACAAGGGAAGCGGGAACCCCGGCGGAGGCCGCTCGTACCAAGGCCTCAGCACCGCCAGGCAGTCTTCCTCGTCTCGGCCGTGCAAGGCAGGCCGCTTCTTCGGCGGGAGCGGGTCTGGTTCCTCTCGAGGAGCTTTTCCCTTCTTCGCTGCAGAGAACCGGCGAATCGGAGCCATCACACCAAGGCGGAGCAACAACGAAGGCGAAGGAGAAAGCAAGGAGAGATGAACTGGAAGGGCGCGCGCGGTGCCGTACTTATAGCTGGAGGAGGCCAACCGTCGGCCTCCACGATCACAGGTAATCATGACACGATTTTCATGCAGGGTCTTGTCCAATCCACGCGATCGGCGAGGCGTCGTGGGGAAGCGGAGACGCCCACATCCAATCAACCGCCATACGGCACCCAAGGCCGCAGGCTGTTAGGGCCCGTGGCGCTTCGCCCTTGCCCTTTCGCCTCTCGGCACGGCCAAGTCCGGGTGCGCCTTGGGCCCGAGGGCTACTGTCGGCGTTCTGGGAACGGGGGTTCCCAGACTTGCCTGCCTGCGGCCTGCGGCGTGGCTCAAGGGGGCCCAACACGGCCCAACTTCATCAACACAAGACCCAAGACCCTCGCGAGGGGCCAAGCCTCGCGGGGCGGACGACACAACACTTCCTCAGGCACGGCCTCGTCAGGCTGGCTCATGAGGAGGCGGAGAGATCAAGGCAGGGTACCTCGCGAAGTGCCCATGACGCAAGCTATGACGACCAAGGGCGCCAGTGTAACGCCCCGGATACAACTTGCCATATTTGTACTCCAACTCTTGCCATTTTCGGCAATGTGATATGATATTCCCTTCGTGGTTGGGTTTCCCGTCATTTTGCATTTTGTCCTTGTCATGCATTTTATATCATGTCATCATGTGCATCGCATTCGCATACGTGTTCGTTTCATGTATCCGAGCATTTTCCCCGTTGTCCGTTTTGCAATCTGGCGCTCCTATGTTCCCCGGCGTCCCCTTTTACCTTTTCCCGTGAGTGGGTATTTAACTGTCTCGGAATGGACCAAGGTTTGTCAAGAGGCCTTGGTATAGCACCGGTAGACCGCCTGTCAAGTTTCGGGTCATTCAGAAGTCGTTTGATACTCCAACGGTTAACCGGGTAGCCGTAAAGCCTCTTTTGTGTGCAGCCCAACACCCCTTCAAAGTAGCCCAAAACCCATCTAAGTCATCTCCATCATCTCGGTCATCGGATCACGATCGCGTGGCCGCAAACTACACCTCATTTGGAGATTCCTAGCCCCCTCTACCTATAAATAAGTGCACCCCGTCCAAAATCGCAGATCAAACCCTAGCCCCGCTCCCCTCGCGCCGCCGGACATGTCCGCTCCGCCGCCGGACGCGTCCACCGCCTCCAGCCACGTCGCCGGGCCAATGGCGTGATGCCACATCGCCTCCGCCGCCTCCCGCGCCCACTCCGGAGCCGCCACCTGTCGCCGCCGCTTTCCGCCACCGCGCGGCCCGCGTAGCCCATCGCGGGCCCGCGCGAGCCCGTCCGCGCCGCCGCCCGGCCCGCGCGCGCCCACGCCCCGCCGCCCGCCGTGCTCGCGCCGGCCACCGCGCGCTGCCTCGCCGCCGCTTCGCTCCGTCCGCCCCGCGCGCCCCTGCCTTCGCGCCCGCGCCTCCTGCGAGCCCCTCCGCCACCGCGCGCGCCGCCCCCTGCTCCGCGCGTGCCGCCTCCGCCCGGCGTGCGCCGCCCGCGCCGCGACCTGGCCCCGAGCCGCGCCGCCCGGCCGCAACTCCTCCGCGCTCGAGCACCCGACGGTCGCCGCTTCGCCTCCCGTCGCCGCCCGCCGCCTCCCTCGCCGGGATCCGGCCGGATCCGGCAAGATCCGGCCCGGATCCATCTGCCCCGGCCTCTACAACCTCTCCCTCGACTCTGGCCGCCGTCTCCGTCGAGTTCTCCGGTGAACCTCGATTCCCGTGCGAAGTCAACCCCCAGATCCGGAGGGTATATTTCTCTATGTCCCGAAATTATTGACATAATCATGTCATGTTCATCGCATCATAACTCTCTGCATACTGCTCCGTATCATGCGTGTAATATGTCAAATTGTTCGTGTCGATGAGTGCATCATTTCACCTCATTGCATCATTTTCATTTGAGCTCATCTTGATGCCCGAAATGCTGTTAGAAGAGGGCTATGTAATGTTAGTTTCAGATCTGTTTCAAAACATGCACTTTTGTCATTTTTGCCATGATTGATGTGTGCATCTTATGAACTGGAGTCCTACATGTGTTTTGTAATATGCCATGCCATCTTTACAGGGGTGTATGCCATGTATTTTTGTGATCTTTGTGGTGACTAGCACAAGCATGCAAAGTAGGGATCATATTGTTGCTGATTTCAGAGACTTAGTAATTTCACTAAGTTATTTCCTGCTGTTATTTTTATGCCATGTGCTCATGTTGTTTTAGAGAGATCTATGCCTCTTTTGAGCATGATCAGTAAAGATGTTTTGAACATATGAATTTTATCTATCCGTCCTTGCCTTTGTTTGTAATTTTTGAGTGCCATAGCTTGAGTCAATCGAGCTCTACTTTTGCTATAAAATGTTTACTGGCAGATTGTTTACATGTTATTCGATTTTGCCAAGCTTGTTGTAGTTGATCCTTGAATGCTATGATGTTGTTCTTGCCATGATTAGTTTCTATGCCATGTCTTCTTGATGGGTGTATTCTTAGTTTATCATGAAATTCTCTGTAGTGAGTGCATCGAGCTCGTAAACATGCCTACTTGTTATCTGTTCTTGACATGTCCAGTTTTCTGCCAAGTCTGAAAACTGTAACGTAACTTGCTTATTTGACATGGGTGCTATTATATTTTTTTGTCCTTTTTGGCTCATGGTCAGTAAGGGACTTTTGTTCAACGCTTTAAGAAGATTCATGCCATGCCATATTTTGCTATGTCCTGTTCCTGTAGCAGGTTGTTTCCTTGCTCTAAACATGTCATCCTGATGTTAATTTCTGGCATGATAGTATTTTCACTAAGTCTGTCAAGCTGATATGTTTTGCACTTTTGCCATGCTTGTTTGAACCTGCTATTGTGTGATTTAGCCGTAGCTCAGTGTTCATCTTTTGTCAAGAATCTTGAGTAGATCACTGTCATATGCTTTGCTGATATGTTTGGATGCAGTAGCTTAATTTCTTGTTGCATGCTAAGTGGCATCATGCTGTTAAACACAGAAATATGTCATTCTTGTTTTGCTTGTCATTTGCAAACCGTGCATCCGATTCCGGTGATCTTTATATCGATTTCAACCGAAATCACCTCACCTTTCCAGTGGCATACTTGGTTTGCCAAGATTATGCCTTGCTCATCTTTTCCTTCCGGAGCACGCATATGCATTGCATACCACATCTCGCATATCATGCCATGTTTTGCATCATGTTGCTTGCGCATTGCGTCGTGGTTGATAGTTGTCCCTTTGCTTGTGTTCTGGTTTTGGGTAGAGCCGGGAGATGAGTACGTGAACGAGGAACCTATTGAGAACACTTACGAGGATCAAGCTTTCGACAAACCTGAGAACCTTGCAGGCAAGATGACCATACCCTCGAAATCACTTATATCTTTGCTTGCTAGATTGCTCGCTCTTTTGCTATGCCTATGCTGCGATACCTACCACTTGCTTATCATGCCTCCCATATTGTTAAACCAAGCCTCTAACTCACCTTGTCCTAGCAAACCGTTGTTTGGCTATGTTACCGCTTTGCTCAGCCCCTCTTATAGCGTTGTTAGTTGCAGGTAAAGATGAAGTTTGTTCCTTGTTGGAACATAGAGATGTTGTTCCTTGGTTGGAACATGTTTACTTGTTGGGATATCACAATACCTTTTATATTATTAATGCATCTATATACTTGGTAAAGGGTGGAAGGCTCGGCCTTATGCCTGGTGTTTTGTTCCACTCTTGCCGCCCTAGTTTCCGTCATACCGGTGTTATGTTCCCGGATTTTGCGTCCCTAACGCGGTCGGGTGATTTATGGGACCCCCTTGACAGTTCGCTTTGAATAAGACTCCTCCAGCAAGGCCCAACATTGGTTTTACCATTTGCCTACCACCCATCCCTTTCCCTTGGGTCGGCCAGCCCGAGGGTCATCTTTATTTTAGCCCCCCCCCCCCCCCGGGCCAATGCTTGTCTAAGTGTTGGTCCAAACTAGAGCGCTTTGCAGCGCCACCTCAAGGAAACTTGGGGTCTGGTTTTAGTTGTACGGACAGCTCATCCGGTGTTGCCCTGAGAACGAGATATGTGCAGCTCCTATCAGGATGTCGGCGCATCGGGTGGCTTTGCTGGTCTTGTTTTATTACTGTCGAAATGTCTTGTAGCCGGGATTCCGAGACTGATCGGGTCTTCCCGGGGAGAAGGAATATCCTTCGTTGATCGCGAGAGCTTATAATGGGCTAAGTTGGGACACCCCTGCAGGGTATTATCTTTCGAAAGCCGTGCCCGCGGTTATGAGGCAGATGGGAATTTGTTAATGTCCGGTTGTAGAAAACCCGAAGTTGATCTTAATTAAAATACATCAACCGCGTGTGTAACCGTGATGGTCACTTCTCGGCGGAGTCCGGGAAGTGAACACGGTGTTGGAGTTATGCTTGACGTAAGTAGTTTCAGGATCACTTCTTGATCATAGTTGTTCGACCGTGCTTTTGCCTTCTCTTCTCGCTCTCATTTGCGTATGTTAGACACCAGATATGCTAGTCGCTTGCTGCAGCTCCACCTCACTACCATGTCCTACCTTTAAGCTTAAATAGTCTTGATCTCGCAGGTGTGAGATTGCTGAGTCCCCGTGACTCACAGATACTTCCAAAACCAGTTTGCAGGTGTCGATGAAACCGTGCAGGTGACGCACCCGAGCTCAAGGAGGAGCTTGATGAAGATCTTGTTCATTGTGTTGTTTCATTTCAGTTGATCAGTAGTGGAGCCCAGTTGGGACGATCGGGGATCTGTGTAGCATTTGGGGTAGTCTTCTTTTATTTTGATTCCGTAGTCGGACCTTGATTGTATCTGTTTGATGTAATGCTTTACTCATGTATTGCGTGAAGTGGCGATTGTAAGCCAACTATGTATCTCTTTCCCTTATGTATTACATGGGTTGTATGAAGATTACCTCACTTGCGACATTGCTTTCAATGCGGTTATGCCTCTAAGTCATGTTTCGACACGTGGGAGATATAGCCGCATCGAGGGCGTTACAGCCAGCCCGCGCAGTGTACTCCCTTTCCTCTTTGGTGCAAAGGGGGCAAGCGCAGGCGAGAGGATCAAGCAAAGGCATCCACTTCGGTGCAACGAGACCAAGACCAGTCCAACGATGGGAAGGAGGTCATCGTGGAGCCCAGAACAGCGTCACCACAGGGCCTTTGGCAGGCGAGGACCAACTTTAGTCAGGATAAGTGTACCAGATGTTCCCCTTCGAATTGGCCAATTGTTGGCGCCCTTCCCGCTCAATATCTGGGAAGAGGCCCAGGGCCTTTTCCTATAAATAGGACTAGCCACCCCCAGGGTAGAGGAGATGGATCGATCGAGCATCCGGCAATCTGGCATCCATCTAGCATCGAGCGATCGGGCCAGCAGAACCTCGAATCAGAGCAAGCAGAGAAAGTGAGAGAAAGAGAGAGAAGGGCGACCGGACTCCTCCTAGTAGTTCGTCCCCCTAAACAAGAACAGACCCTCGCGAGGCTGTTCTTCCCTGTATTGTTCTTCATCACCAGCCCAAGAGGCAATCCACCACACCACACTGGAGTAGGGTATTACACCACGTCGGTGGCCCGAACCAGTATAAACTCTGTGTCTTTTGTGTTGTTCTTTCCGTAGTTAGATCCTTGCGAGACGGAGAGGTAGAGGGCATAATCTCCGCGCACACCCCAGAGTTCGAACCTTAAGGGTCTGCCGGAACCCGAAATCCAACATGGTCTACCAAGAATAATAGGACATGTAGGATTGCAATCTATATCAAGCACAATAAAATCTACGGGCACATAATTCCTATTTGCAACAATAAGAACATTATTAATCCTTCCCATAGGTTTTTTAATAGTGTAATCCTCAAGATGCAAATTTAAAGAACAACATCAAATTCATGGAAACCTAGCACATCACATAAAGTTTTTGGAACTGTGGAAATGCTAGCACCCAAATCACACAAAGCATAGCACTCATAATCCTTAATTTTAATCTTAATTGTAGGTTCCCACTCATCATAAAGTTTTCTAGGGATAGAAACTTCCAACTCTAGTTTTTCTTCAAAAGATTTCATCATGGCATCAACGATATGTTTAGTAAAAGCTTTATTTTGATTATAAGCATGAGGAGAATTCAACATGGATTGCAACAAGGAAATATAATCTATCAAACAACAATTATCATAATTGAAGTCCTTGAAATACAAAAGAGTGGGTTCATTGCTACTTAAAGTTTTGACCTCTCCCATCCCACTTCTATCAATTTTTGCATCAAGATCTATAAACTCTAAATCATTGGGATGCCTTTTAACTAAAGTTGACTCATCTCCAGTCCCATCTTTATCAAGATTTATATTGGAAAACAAAGATTCAATAGGATTCACATCAATCACTTTAAGATCTTTATCATTATTTTCACACGACTCTGGTTTAGTAGCTATCTTGTTCACCAAAGGTGTTTGTTTATCAGAAATTTGGCCTACTAAATTTTCAAGATGAGAAAATTGAGATTTAAGACCATAAAATTCCTTAGAAACATCATCGAGCTCTTTATTAATAATTTCCATCGTAGTTTTTTTGCTCCTTAAGTTCGTTTGTGAAGAAACTAGTATGCTCAAATTGTAGGGACATAAAACTTTTAGCATTATTTTCAATCTCTTCCAAGCCATACAGGAATTCAAGCGAACAAAGAGGACGAACGGAAAAAGGGCGACTAAAAAGGCAAATCTTTTTGTATTTTTCTGAAAACATTTTAGAAGTGGGGGAGAGGAAAACGAGAGGCAAATGGCAAATAATGTAATGCAAGAGATGAGAGTTTATGATGGGTACTTGGTAGGATTGATGTAGATCTCCCCGGCAACGATGCTAGAAATTCTTCCTGCTACTTCTTGAGCTTGCCTTGGTTTTTCCCTTGAATAGGAAAGGATGATGTAGGAAAGTAGAGATAAGTATTTCCCTCAATTAAGAACCAAGGTATCAATCAAGTAGGATATACAAATAAGTCCCCAATCTATGCACTTGCACAAACAATCAAACACTTGCACCCAACACGATAAAGGGGTTGTCAATCCCTCCACTGTCACTTGCAAAGGTGAGATCTGATAGAGATAGATATAAAAGATTACTAAAATGTAAAACAAAATAAAAGTAAATAAATTATAGTGAGATATTTTTGGGTTTTTTTGGTTTATGGATCTGAAAATATATGATGGAAAACAGACCCGGGGGCCATAGTTTTCACTAGAGGCTTCTCTCTTGAAGGCAAATAATACGGTGGGTGAACAAATTACTGTTGAGCAATTGATAGAAAAGCGCAAAGTTATGACGATATCCAAGGAAATGATTATGAATGTAGGCATCACGTCCGTGTCAAGTAGACCGACTCCTGCCTGCATCTACTACTATTACTCCACACATCGACCGCTATCCAGCATGCATCTAGAGTATTAAGTTCATAAGAACGGAGTAACACCTTAAGCAAGATGACATGATGTAGAGGGATAAACTCAAGCAATATGATGAAAACCCCATCTTTTTACCCTTGATGGCAACAATACAAATACGTGCCTCGCTACCCCTACTTTGTCACTAGGTGAGGACACCGCAAGATTGAACCCAAAACTAAGCACCTCTCCCATTGCAAGAAAAACCAATCTAGTTGGCCAAACCAAACTGATAAAGAAATACAAAGATATGAAATCATGCATATAAAAATTCACAGAAGATTCGAATAATATTCATAGATAAGCTGATCATAAATCCACAATTCATTGCATCTCGAAAAACACACTGCAAAAGAAGATTACATCAGATAGATCTCCAAGAACATAGAGGAGAACATGGTATTGAGGATCAAAGATAGAGAAGAAGCCATCTAGCTACTAGCTATGGACTGTAGGTCTGTGGTAAACTACTCACGCTTCATCAGAAGGGCAATAGAGTTGATGTAGAAGCCCTCCATGATCGAATCCCCCTCACGCAGGGTGCCGGAAAAGGTCCCAACAAGGGATCTCACGGGTACAGAAGGTTTTGGCGATGAAAAAGTATTTTGGTGGACACTTCTGGTCGTTTGGGAATATTTGGGAATTCATAGGCCAAAGATTAGGGTTAGAAGACTCCCGTGGGGCCCACAAGCCAGGGGGCACGCCCCCCTAGGGTGCGCCCTGAGGGCTTGTGAAGCCCTCGGGACTCTTCTGCGTTCGTCTCCAAGTCTTACATGTGTTTTCTGGTCCAAGAAAAATCATCGTAAATTTTTATTCTGTTTGTACTCTGTTTGATATTCCTTTTCTGTAAAACTCAAAAATAAGGAGAAAACAGAAACTAGCACTGGGCTCTGGGTTAATAAGTTAGTCCTAAAAAATAAATAACATATTAATGCATATAAAACATCCAAAACAGATAATATAATAGTATGGAACAATAAAAAATTATAGATACGTTGGAGACGTATCAAGCATCCCCAAGCATAATTCTTACTTGTCCTTGAGTAGGTAAATGATAAAAACAGAATTTTTGATGGCGAAGGGCCTCTGTATTTTGCCCAAAAAACGTTTCCCCCTAACAGCTGGGACCCACCAGTTATATCTTCGCACGCAAGGAAGTGCCTCCTTATCCTCCCTGACAGCTGGGACCTGCTACCTCTTGAGCACTGCGTTGGATTTCCTTGAAGAGGAAAGGGTGATGCAGCAGAGTAGAGTAAGTATTTCCCTCAGTTTTTGAGAACCAAGGTATCAATCCAGTAGGAGGCTACGCGCGAGTCCCTCGTACCTACACAAAACAAATAGCTCAACGCAACCAACGCGATTAGGGGTTGTCAATCCCTTCACGGTCACTTACGAGAGTGAGATTTGATATAGATGATAGATAATATTTTTGGTATTTTTTGTATAAAGATGCAAAGTAAAATAAAAAGCAAAGTAAAAAAGCAAAGCAATAATAAAGTGATGGAGATTGATATTATGAGAATAGACCTGGGGGCTATAGATTTCACTAGTGGCTTCTTTCAAGAGCATAAGTATTCTACGGTGGGTGAACAAATTACTGTTGAGCAATTGACAGAATTGAGCATAGTTATGAGAATATCTAGGTATGATCATGTATATAGGCATCACGTCCAAGACAAGTAGACCGACTCCTGCCTGCATCTACTACTATTACTCCACTCATCGACCGCTATCCAGCATGCATCTAGAGTATTAAGTTCAAGAAAACAGAGTAACGCCTTAAGCAAGATGACATAATGTAGAGGGATAAATTCATGTAATATGATAAAAAAAACCATTTGTTATCCTCGATGGCAACAGTACAATACGTGCCTTGCTGCCCTTACTGTCACTGGGAAAAGGACACCGCAAGATTGAACCCAGAGCTAAGCACTTCTACCATTGCAAGAAAAACCAATATAGTAGGCCAAACCAAACTGATAATTCGAAGAGACTTGCAAAGATAACCAATCATACATAAAAGAATTCATAGAAGATTCAAATATTGTTCATAGATAAACTTGATCATCAACCCACAATTCATCGGTCTCAACAAAACACACCGCAAAAAGAAGATTACATCAAATAGATCTTCACGAGAGAGGGGGAGAACATTGTATTGAGATCCAAAAAGAGAGAATAAGCCATCTAGCTACTAACTATGGACCCGAAGGTCTGAGGTAAACTACTCACACTTCATCGGAGGGGCTATGGTGATGATGTAGAAGCCCTCCATGGTGGATTCCCCTTCCGGCGGAGCTCCGGAACAGGCCCCAAGATGGGATCTCGTGGATACAGAAGGTTGCGGCGGTGGAATTAGGTTTTTGGCTCCGTATCTGATCGTTTGGGGGTACTTAGGTATATATAGGAGGAAGGAGTACGTCGGTGGAGCAAAGGGGGGCCCACGAGGCAGGGGGCGCGCCCTCCTCCCTCATGGCCACCTCCTTTCTTTCTTGATGGGGGGTCCAAGTCTCCTGGATCATATCTGGTGAGAAAATCACGCTCCCGAAGGTTTCATTCCGTTTGTACTCCGTTTGATATCACGTTTCTTCGAAACACTGAAATAGGCAAAAAAACAACAATTCTGGGTTGGGCCTCCGGTTAATAGGTTAGTCCCAAAAGTAATATAAAAGTGGAAAATAAAGCCCAATATGGTCGAAAACAGTAGATAATATAGCATGGAGCAATCAAAAAATATCGATACATTGGAGACGTATCAGGCTTCCCCAAGCTTAATTCCTACTCGTCCTCGAGTAGGTAAATGATAAAAAAGAATTTTTGTTGCGGAGTGCTACTTGGCACGATTTCAATGTAATTCTTCTTAATTGTGGTATGAATATTCAGATCTGAAAGATTCAAGAAAAAAGTTCATATTGACATAAAAATAATAATACTTCAAGCATACTAACTAAGCAATTATGTCCTCTCAAAATAACATGGCCAAAGAAAGTTCATCCCTACAAAATCATATAGTTTAGTCATGCTCCATTTTCGTCACACAAGAATGCTCTCATCATGCACAACCCCGATGACAAGCCAAGCAATTGTTTCATACTTTAATAATCTCAAACTTATAAACCTTCACGCAATACATGAGTGTGAGCCATGGACATATCACTAAGGGTGGAATAGAATATGATGATGGGGGTTATGTGGAGAAGACAAAAAAGGAGAAAGTCTCACGTCAACGAGGCAAATCAATGGGCTATGGAGATGCCCATAGATTGATGTTAATGCAAGGAGTAGGGATTGCCATGCAATGGATGCACTAGAGCTATAAATGTATGAAAGCTTAACAAAAGAAACTAAGTGGGTGTGCATCTAACTTGCTTGCTCACGAAGACCTAGGGCACTTGGGGAGGCCCATTGTTGGAATATACAAGCCAAGTTCTATAATGAAAAATTCCCACTAGTATATGAAAGTGATAAAACAAGAGACTCTCTATTATGAAGATTATGGTGCTACTTTGAAGCACAAGTGTGGAAAAGGATAGTAGCATTGTCCCTTCTCTCTTTTTCTCTCATTTTTTATTATATATGGCCTTTCTCTTTTTTATGGCCTGTTTTTGTTCCTCACTTGGGACAATGCTCTAGAAAATGATCATCATCACACCTCTATTTATTTACAACTCAATGATTACAACTCGATACTAGAACAAATTATGACTCTATATGAATGCCTCCGGCGGTGTACGGGGATAGGCAATGAATCAAGAGTGACATGTATGAAAAAATTATGAACGGTGGCTTTGCCACAAATACTATGCCAACTACATGATCATGCTAGCAATATGACAATGAGGAAAGTGTCATGATGAACGGAATGGTGGAAAGTTGCATGGCAATATATCTCGGAATGGCTATGGAAATGCCATAATAGGTAGGTATGGTGGCTATTTTGAGGAAGATATAAGGAGGTTTAGTGTGAAAGAGCGTATCATATCACGTGGTTTGGATGCACCGGCAAAGTTTGCACCAACTCTCATTGTGAGAAAGGGCAATGCACGGTACCGAAGAGGCTAGCAATGATGGAAGGGTGAGAGTGTGTATGATCCATGGACTCAACTTTAGTCAGAAATAACTCATATACTTATTGCAAAAATTTACAAGCCATGAAAAACCAAAGCACTACGTGCATGCTCCTAGGGGGATAGATTGGTAGGAAAAGACCATCGCTCGTCCCCGACCGCCACTCATAAGGAGGACAATCAAATAACACCTCATGTTTCAAATTTGTTACATAACGTTTACCATACGTGCTTGCTACGAGACTTGCAAACTTCAACACAAGCATTTCTCAAATTCACAACTACTCAACTAGCACGACTTTGATATTATCACCTCCATATTTCAAAACAATTATCAAGCATCGAACTTTTCTTAGTATTCAATGCACTCAAAAGAAAGTTTTACAAATCTTGAATACCAAACATATTAAGATTTTTAAGCAAATTACCATGCTATTTAAGACTCTCAAAATAATCTAAGTGAAGCATGAGAGATCAATAGTTTCTATTAAACAAATCCACCACCGTGCTCTAAAAGATATAAGTGAAGCACTAGAGCAAAACTATAAAGCTCAAAAGATATAAGTGAAGTACTAGAGCAAAACTATAAAGCTCAAAAGATATAAGTGAAGCACTAGAGTATTCTATAAAACTCCAATTCATGTGTGGCTCTCTCAAAAGGTGTGTACAGCAAGGATGATTGTGGACAACTAAAAAGAAAAGACTCAAATAATACAAGACGCTCCAAGCAAAACACATATCATGTGGTGAATAAAAATATAGCTCCAAGTAAAGTTACCGATGGAAGTAGATGAAAGAGGGGATGCCTTCCGGGGGCATCCCCAAGCTTTGACTTTTTGGTGTCCTTATATTATCTTGGGGGTGACATGGGCATCCCCAAGCTTAGGCTCTTGCTACTCCTTGTTCTATAATCCATCAAAAGATTTCACCAAAAGCATGAAAACTTCACAACACAAAACTCAACAGAAATCTCGTGAGCTCCGTTAGCGGAAGAAAACAAAAGACCACTTCAAGGTACTGTAATGAACTCATTCTTTATTTATATTGGTGTTAAACCTAATGTATTAAAACTTCTCTATGGTTTATAAACTATTTTACTATCCATAGACTCATCAAAATAAGCAAACAACACACGAAAAACAGAATCTGTCAAAAACAGAATAGTCTGTAGTAATCTGTAACTAACGCAAACTTCTGGAACTCCAAAAAATCCGCCAAAATAGGGAGACCTAGGCAATTTGTTTATTGATCATCAGTAATTGGAATCACTATTTTATCACGTTCTGGTGATTTTCAATCATTGTTTTCGTGAACAGAAAGTTTCTGGAAATTACAGCAAGATCAAATAACTATCATGCAAGAAGATCCTATAAGTTTAACTTGGCACAAACACTAATTGAAACATAAAACCACATCTAAACAGAAGGTAGATGGATTATTTATTCCTAAGCAGAAACAAAAGCAAAAATAACTAAAAATAAAATTGGGTTGCCTCCCAACAAGCGCTATCGTTTAACGCCCCTAGCTAGGCATAAAGCAAGGATAGATCTAGGTATTGCCATCTTTGGTAGGCAATCCATAAGTGGCTCTCATGATAGATTCATATGGTAGTTTTATTTTCTTCCTAGGGAAGTGTTCCATGCCCTTCTTTAATGGAAATTGGAATCTAATATTCCCTTCCTTCATATCAATAATTGCACCAATCGTT
The DNA here is from genome assembly GCA_032464435.1 of Aegilops umbellulata. Lineage (NCBI taxonomy): Eukaryota > Viridiplantae > Streptophyta > Magnoliopsida > Poales > Poaceae > Aegilops > Aegilops umbellulata. The sequence continues at coordinate 361,446,473 of CP136054.1, read as the reverse complement.
CTAAGGAAAGGTCTACCAAGAATAATAGGGCAAGAAGGATTGCAATCTATATTAAGAACGATAAAATCTACGGGCACATAATTCCTATTTGCAACAATAAGAACATCATTAATTCTTCCCATAGGTTTCTTAATAGTGGAATCCGCAAGGTGCAAGTTTAGAGAGCAGCCATCAAAATCGCGGAAATCTAGCAAATCACACAAAGTTTTGGGAATAGTGGAGACACTAGCACCCAAATCACATAAAGCATAAAATTCATGATCCTTAATCTTAATTTTAATAGTTGGTTCCCACTCATCATAAAGTTTTCTAGGGATAGAAACTTCCAACTCAAGTTTTTCTTCATAAGATTGCATCAAGGCATCAACGATATGTTTAGTAAACGCTTTATTTTGACTATAAGCATGAGGAGAATTTAGCACGGATTGCGACAAGGAAATACAATCAATTAAAGAGCAACTTTAATAATTAAACTCCTTGAAATCAAAAATAGTGGGTTTAGCAACATCTAGGGTTTTATTCTTTTTAATCCCACTTTTATCAATTTCATCATTAAGATCTAAAAACTCTGATTTTTTGGAACGCCTTCTAGGTAAAGGTGAATCATATTTAGTCTCATCAAGATTCATATTGCAAAACAAAGATTTAATAGGGGATACATCAATAAATTTTAGATCTTCATCTTGATTTTCATAGGAATTCGGTTTAGCGGCCATCTTATTGACTAAGGTAGCCTGCTTATCCGAAATTTCAGCAGTCAACTTCTAAGACGAGCAATTTGGGATCTTATACGATCAAATTCTTTAGACATATCATCAAGCTCTTTATTCATATAACTCATAAGACTTTTTTGTTCTTTAAGCTCGTTTCTGAAGAAATTATTATGCTCAAATTGTAAAACCATAAAACTCCTGACGTTACTTTCTATCTCTTCTAACCTTTTAAGGTGAAGATCACCAAATCTCGGGAGAGCCATCGCGACAAGCAAGCAAACCAACACACACGCAAAAAAATAAAGCAAGCAAAGAAAAAGGCAAATGGAAAGAGAGGGCGAATAAAATGGCAAGGGTGAAGTGGGGGAGAGGAAAACGAGAGGCAAATGGCAAATAATGTAATGCGAGAGATAAGGGATTGTGATGGGTACTTGGTATGTTGACTTTTGCATAGACTCCCCGGCAACGGCGCCACAAATCTTCCTGCTACCTCTTGAGCACTGCGTTGGATTTCCTTGAAGAGGAAAGGGTGATGCAGCAGAGTAGAGTAAGTATTTCCCTCAATTTTTGAGAACCAAGGTATCAATCCAGTAGGAGGATACGCGCGAGTCCCTCGTACCTACACAAAACAAATAGCTCAACACAACCAACACGATTAGGGGTTGTCAATCCCTTCACGGTCACTTACGAGAGTGAAATCTGATAGAGATGATAGATAATATTTTTGGTATTTTTGGTATAAAGATGCAAAGTAAAATAAAAAGCAAAGTAAAAAAGCAAAGCAATAATAAAGTGATGGAGATTGATATTATGAGAATAGACCCGGGGGCCATAGATTTCACTAGTGGCTTCTCTCAAGAGCATAAGTATTCTACGGTGGGTGAACAAATTACTGTTGAGCAATTGACAGAATCGGTACCTTCGTGCATATCAATCAAAGTATCCCAAATTTCCGTTGCATTCTCAAGACGGCTGATTTTGTTGAATTCTTCGGGGCACAATCCGTTGAAGAGGATATCACAAGCTTGAGCGTTGTATTGCAGCATTTTCAACTCTTCCGCGGTAGCTTCACGGTTCGGTTCTTTCCCATCAGAGAATTCACATTGCAAGCCAATACACACAATAGCCCAAACGGCGGGGTTATGTCCAAGAATATGCATTTTCATCTTATGCTTCCAACTAGCAAAATTAGTACCATCAAAGTAAGGACCTCTACGGTGATAATTTCCCTCGCTAGACGCAATACTCTCCTAGGTTGTGAAACCAAGGCTATGACCACCAAAAGCTATGGAAATCAAGGCAAATGGAGACCAAAGCTCTGATACCACTTGTAGGATCGAAAGTATGTCTAGAGGGGGGGTGATTAGACTACTTGACCATATAAAAATCTAGCCTTTTCCCAATTTTAGTTCTTGGCAGATTTTAGCTATCTTAGCACAAGTCAAGCAATCTCCACACAATTCAAGCAAGCATGCAAAAGAGTATATGAGCAGCGGAAAGTAAAGCATGCAGCTTGCAAGAATGTAAAGGGAAGGGTTTGGAGGATTCAAACTCAATTGGAGACACGGATGTTTTTGTCGTGGTTCCGATAGGTGGTGCTATCGTACATCCACGTTGATGGAGACTTCAACCCACGGAGGGTAACGGTTGCGCGAGTCCACGGAGGGCTCCACCCACGAAGGGTCCACGAAGAAGCAACCTTGTCTATTCCATCACGGTCGTCGCCCACGAAGGACTTGCCTCACTAGCGGTAGATCTTCGCGAAGTAGGCGATCTCCTTGCCCTTACAAACTCCTTGGTTCAACTCCACAATCTTGTCGGAGGCTCCCAAGTGACACCTAGCCAATCTAGGAGACACCACTCTCCAAGAAGTAACAATTGGTGTGTTGATGATGAACTCCTTGCTCTTGTGCTTCAAATGATAGTCTCCCCATGTCATAGAACTTCTGCTCCATGATTATTTCTAAGCTCTCCTGGTTTCGAGTTAGAGTGGCCAGTCCTTTCTCTATCCTTAGAGTGGATGCAATCAAGTATCCAAGCTGATCTTGTTTGCTCTTTAGAAAATACTGAGATGCCTCTTCCATGGTTGGCATCTTGGCAGCTTTCTCCATCTTTGCCTTCTCCTTCTTTGCTTGTGCTTGCACTGAGGATGGCTCATCTTCATTCATAACCACTTGGTTGTCCTCAAAATCTGGATAGATGGCCAAGTGTTCCTTGTCCAACAAGTATGTGCCTGTGCCCATCTTTGAGTTTATCAACTCCTGGATCTGTGGGGCATATCCACAACTTCTTTTCTGGTCAGCTGTAGTCCTCTTGATAGTCTAAACTATAAGGCTCATGACCTTGAACTTCTGTGCTACATCAAATATATGTAGCAAGTTAATTGCATGGCCTCTGATCATTCTGTGATCACCAGACTTGGGCAAGAGAGTGTGCCTAAGGATCCAATTGATAGTAGGCAGCCCTGACAGCAAGTGTTTTACTGACCCAAACTGGTGAGTCTCAAGATCATCTTCAGGAATCTCCTTGTACATGTTTGCCATAGAGTTGTGATCCATCTTCTTCTTGGCATAGACATCCAAGTCATCTTCTTCTTCCTTAGGAGCATTGATCAGATTTGCCCATTCCTCAATAGTTGAGTGGTACCTTGTACCTTCAGACATCCATACTATCCTGCCATCGGGATAGAAGTGTGTTGTCGAGTAGAATTGCATTATGAGCTCCTCATTCCACTTTATGAGCTTCTGCCCAACAAAGTCTGCAACTCCACAAGCACTGAAGCTGTCAAACACACCAGGATAGTGTTCCTCATCTTCCTTGATATACTTCCAGTCGACCCACCTCATTTCACACACTATAGGCTTCTTGTCCAACAACACTGTCTCATAGAAGTCCTGTTGTTCCTTTGTGTGGAAGCTGTAATCAACAGCAGTTATTCTCCGGCTCGCATATGGATCTGACACTCTCCATAGCCTCAACCCTGAGTCTCTTCTGAGCTTCATGTTCTCAGCCACAGGATGAGCATCATTGTGGTCTGGAATCTTGGGCTTCAACTTTCTCAAAACATGCTCTTCATCTTCTTCTTCTTCTTCAACAGAAGCTATCTCAGGCACTGGGGCCTTGTTCTTCTCCTCTGCAGGGATGTTTCTGGTGCTCCTCTTGGGTTTTGGCTTTGGAGCTGGAGCAGCAGACTTAGCAGCAGCTTTGGGCTTAGATGATGCAGCCCCTGTCCTGATAGCATCACCCATGAGTTTGTGGGCCTTAGGTGCTGGTGCAGCAACCTCTTCTTCTTCTTCTTCTTCTTCTTCTTCTTCTTCCTGTCGGAGTAATGGGCCACGGGTAGGCTAACCCGAGCCCCTGAACCTTTCAAGACGGGCAGGCTGCGCCCCTCAAGACCCCAGGACGAAAAGCCACCTTCTAAGAGTCGGCGGCAAGGCAGCCGACTGCCCACTCGCGGCCGAGTCCCGAGGACGACTTCAAGATGAGCTGACTCCTAACTGGCAACTCCCAGAGAAGCCGGCTATGAGGAGTCGGCCCGCGACTCCAACAACCCCATGTCCTCATAAAGGGGGACAGGACGGGGAGTGGCCACAGTAAGGACCGCTCCCACCCCTTTCCAAGGGCAGGCATGGCCAAAGTGCACCATACCCGCGGAGATCTCAGGCCGGCACAGCACTGTTGCCATGCCGGCCCTGACGTCAGCCCCAGTGGGCGTAGTCTTGTACCCACGACGGCCTGTCTGTACGACCCAAAGACGGCGGGTCCCACCAGTCAGCAGGAGTCCAGAAGACGGCGAGAGCGCCACTAGTCGGACCCGTTGGGAGTCGGCCCCCGGGAGTCGACCAGCCTCTCCCGCGGGCCCCTCACGCCATTAACCAGACAAGACGGGGAGTGGCAACAGTGATCGCCCATCAGGCGGCGGTACTGTTGAAGGAAATATGCCCTAGAGGCAATAATAAAGTTATTATTTATTTCCTTACATATCATGATAAATGTTTATTATTCATGCTAGAATTGTATTAACCGGAAACATAATACATGTGTGGATACATAGACAAACAGAGTGTCACTAGTATGCCTCTACTTGACTAGCTTGTTAATCAAAGATGGTTAAGTTTCCTAACCATAGACAAAAGGAGTTGTCATTTGATTAACAAGGTCACATCATTAGTTGAATGATCTGATTGACATGACCCATTCCATTAGCATAGCACCCGATCGTTTAGTATGTTGTTGTTGCTTTTATCCATGACTTATACATGTTTCTTTGACTATGAGATTATGCAACTCCCGTTTGCCGGAGGAACACTTTGGGTGCTACCAAACGTCACAACGTAACTGGGTGATTATAAAGGAGTACTACAGGTGTCACCAAAGGTAGATGTTGGGTTGGCGTATTTCGAGATTAGGATTTGTCACTCCAATTGTGGGAGAGGTATCTCTGGGCCATCTCGGTAATGCACATCACTTAAGCCTTGCAAGCATTGCAACTAATGAGTTAGTTGCGGGATGATGTATTACGGAACGAGTAAAGAGACTTTCCGGTAACGAGATTGAACTAGGTATTGGATACCGACGATCGAATCTCGGGCAAGTAACATACCGATGGACAAAGGGAACAACGTATGTTGTTATGCGGTCTGACCGATAAAGATCTTCGTAGAATATGTAGGAGCCAATATGGGCATCCAGGTCCCGCTATTGGTTATTGACCGGAGACGTGTCTCGGTCATGTCTACATTGTTCTCGAACCGTAGGGTCCGCACGCTTAAGGTTACAATGACAGTTATTATGAGTTTATGCATTTTGATGTACCGAAGGAGTTCGGAGTCCCAGATGTGATCACGGACATGACGAGGAGTCTCGGAATGGTCGAGACATAAAGATTGATATATTGGACGGCTATGTTCGGACATCGGAATGGTTCCGAGAGGTTTCAGATATTACCGGAGTGCCGGAGGGGTTACCGGAACCCCCCGGGGGAAGTATGGGCCTTATTGGGCCGCGAGGGGAGAGAGAGGGCCGTGCCAGGAGGTGCCCCCCCCCATGAGGAGTCCGAATTGGACAAGGAGGGGGGCGGGGCCCCCCTTTCCCTCTCCCTCTCCCTCTCCTTCCTTCCCCCCTTCCCCCTCCTAGTTGGACTAGGAAAGGGGAGTCCTACTCCCACTAGGAGGAGGACTCCCCCTCCCTTGGCGCGCCTCTAGGGCCGGCCGGCCCTCCCCCCCTTGCTCCTTTATATACGGGGGCAGGGGGGCACCCCAAGACACAAGTTGATCCTTGAGATCGTTCCCTAGCCGTGTGCGGTGCCCCCTCCACCATATTCCACCTCGGTCATATTGTAGCGGTGCTTAGGCGAAGCCCTGCGACAGTAGAACATCAAGATCGTCACCACGCCGTCGTGCTGACGGAACTCTTCCCCGAAGCTTTGCTGGATCGGAGCCCAGGGAACGTCATCGAGCTGAACGTGTGCCAAGAACTCGGAGGTGCCGGAGTAACGGTGCTTGGATTGGTCGGATCGTGAAGACGTACGACTACATCAACCGCGTTGATATAACGCTTCCGCTTTCGGTCTACGAGGGTACGTAGACAACACTCTCCCCTCTCGTTGCTATGCATCACCATGATCTTGCGTGTGCGTAGGAATTTTTTTGAAATTACTACGTTCCCCAACAACTGTTGCCATGACCCCACGACCAAGCCCGCGACATTAGAAGCACGACTACAGTAATCCGCAGCCGGCAAGACCCGCCTGCGGCGGACATGGCCTGTCTGCCCGTATCGAGCCAGTCGACAGGCCCAGGCAGTCGGTGAAGAAGACGGCGGCCTAAGAGACTGACGGCTGGGCCCTGCGCCCAGCCGGATTACCATTGTACCCCTGGGAGGTGGGCCTATATAAACCCCCCAGGGCACCCATGCAAAGGGTTCGAAACCATTAGCATTAGACCAGACCATATAGGAAGGAGAGAGCTAGCCTTGCTTTCCTCTACCTCCAGGAAACAGCTCAAGGAGCAACCTTGTACACACTTTGCCATAGTGATCATGCGGAGACCCCGCAGAACAGCAGTAGGGGTGTTATCTCCACGGAGAGCCCTGAAGCTGGGTAAGATTCGCCGGCGTGCGTGCCTTTGCCTTATCTCGTTTCCAGGCACCGGCGATGTTCTACTCGCCCCCACAATGATAAGTCATCCCTTGGCATATGTCACACCCAACCCCCAACATTTGGCGCCCACCATGGGGCGAGGTGCACCGTCGTCCGGAGACCTGCTCTGGACGGGAACCCTCTTTCTCCCTAGCGAGCGCAGCCAGCCCGGCACGCCAGACGGAGTCTGCGTGGATGCACTGCACGGCGCTGAGATCGCCTGCGCAGCCAGCTGCCTCGCCAAACTTGTCGGCGAGGTTCGCCTCTCCGACGAGCCTGTATCTGACGCGGGCACGGGCGGCCCTGAGAGCCTCTTCGCGGGCCTCCTTGATCAACTCCACATCGCCGGCAAGCCCGCCGTGGATTTGGAGTCTGTAGGCTCCACCGACCCGATGTTGGTCGACTCCGACACCGCGTCGCTCGACGCGTTCCCCACCAACGTGGTGGTCTACGACGAGCCGCTCCCTCGCATGGAGAGCGATGGAAGCACCATCACAGAGGTGCTCGTCATCGGTCATGACGAGCATCCCGGCGGAGGAGCGCATGACCCACTTGACGCGGCGCTACAAGACCTGACCGCGCCCATTCGGGAAGACGCTAACGCCGAGGCACTGGAGGCACGCCGCCTTCAGCTCATCGAAGGCGCGAAGAAGCTGGCAAGCATGAGACGCTTGTCAGAAGCCTACCAGCGTGAGATGGACCGCGCTGTGGGTGGCTCGCCAGCCCCAACTGGGCCCAGCCGCCTAGGCGTGGTCCAGCAGCGCGGCGTGGCCATTGCCAACCTGTTCGGGGCAAATGGCCCCATATACTCCACGCCTGTGGAGAACATCCGAGCCGCCCAAGCGGCGGCGGACGAGCTGGACAACTTCGAGGGTGAAGAGCGCCGCCTGATTACGGAGCGAGTCCAGCGGCTCCTCGACGCGGCTGCCGCGCAGAACGAGGCCGGCTGCCGCACAGAGGCGCCGCAACGACAAAACGACGACCTGCCTCCCCGCCGAGACCAAGGCGCGACGTCTCGGACGCTGACTGGTGGTGTCCCCGGAAGAAAAGACAAGGATCTGGCTGTCAGCCATAGTCGGACTTGCGTTACCATAGAGCGCGACCAAGACGACCGCCCAAGAGCAGTGGAACGACGGGGCGACTGTCCGCCTCCTCCTCCTCGCAAGGAAAGGCGAGTCTCCCTGCCTCCTGTTGACCATCCGACTCTCGGAGACCGCCTTGGCCGCCGAGAGGGAGTCGGAGAAAACGACGCCCGCCACCGGGTCGACCGGCTTCACCGATCCCTGGCGCTGGAAGAAGAGGACGAGTTGGGTCCGCCCTATTTCGGGCCCCGCATCCGAGACGAGCCCTTTCCTAGAGGGTTCACGCTCCCCAGAGATACGCCCAAATACACCAGCTCCGTGAAGCCGGAGGACTGGCTGGTTGACTACTCCACGGCCGTCAACATAGCGAACGGCAACAAGCGTGTTGCCGTAAAATATGTTTCGCTCATGCTCCAGGGCACGGCCCGGACATGGCTAAACAGCCTGAAGCCCCGCAGCATCAACAGCTGGGTCAACTTCACCGACGCCTTCGTCCGCAACTTCACAAGCACGTACAAGCGACCTCCCAAGCCTTGCCAGCTTTCCTTGTCGTGCAAGGCCCCAACGAGTCAACTCGCGACTACCTCACGCGTTGGGCCGAGCTTCGGAACTCCTGCGAGGGTGTGCACGAGGTGCGGGCTATCGAGTACTTCACCGCCGGGTGCGGAGAAGGCACCCTCCTCAAGCACAAGCTCCTCTGCGACGAGCCAGAAACCCTCGACGAGCTGCTGATCATAGGAGACAAGTATGCCACAGCCGACTCCTCCATGAAGGGGGAGATTCAAGTTAGTGCGACTGGCAAAGTGGCCCCTCGGGCTCCCAGAACTCCGGCTGGAGATGCCAGTCGGCGACAACAGAAGAACGACCACAAGCGCAAGGCCCTACAGCCGGCTTCCAGTAGCCGGCAGGTGGCGACAGTCGAAGACTAGCAGCTGGAGGGACAACCTCCACCCAAGCGACAGAAAGGCGGCAAGCCCAACTGGTTGCTGGCTTTCTCTTACGAGCAGACTCTTGATGGTCCCTGCAAGTTGCATAGCGGCGCGAAGCCGTCAAACCACACCACCCGAAAGTGCCACTGGCTCACCAGGATCGCCAAGGGAGACGGCCTCCTGCCTCCCCCGCCTGCTGGGCAGCCGCCTCCACCTCCACCCCAGCAGCCGACTGTCAGGCCAGTCGACACAGTACAAGATAAGTACCCAGAAGAGCACGGAGCCTATGTGGTGTTCACTAGCGTGGCTGACGATCGACGCAGCAGGCGGCTGCAGCAGCAATAGGTGAATGCAGTAGCATCAGAGACACCAGAGTTCATGCACTAGTCCGAGAAGCCTATCAGCTGGAGCAGAGCTGATCACCCAGAGGTGATGCCGAGTTTGGGCTCCTACGCCCTGGTCTTGGATGCCACCTTTGACACAGATAGACGGGCCGCTCACTTCTCGCGAGTGCTGATAGACGGAGGCAGCAGCATCAACATTCTGTACAAGGATACCATGGAGAAGTTAGGAATCAAGCAAAAACAGCTTCAGAACAGCCGGACTATGTTCCACGGCATTGTTCCTGGCCTTTCCTGCTCACCAATCGGCGAGATCCTGATAGATGTCCTCTTCGGAGACAAAGATCACTTCTGCCGAGAGCCAGTTTGGTTTGAAGTGGTGGACCTCGAAAGCCCGTACCATGCGTTGCTTGGCCGACCTGCTCTGGCCAAGTTCATGGCGGTTCCCCACTATGCCTACCTCAAGATGAAGATGCTGAGTTCCAAGGGGATTCTGACCATAGCCGGCGACTACAAAAGGTCGTCCGCTTGTGCGGCTGAAAGCAGTCGGCTAGCCGAGTCCCTGGTAATCGCAGCTGAGAAGCGGCTCCTCAATCGGGATGTGGCGATGGCCGACAAGCAGCCGAAGATGTCGCCCAACCCCAAGGAGTCGGAGCCTGAGGGTTCGTTCAAGCCGGCCAAAGAGACGAAGAAGATACCCTTGGACCCGGAGCACCCAGAGAGGTACGCTGTCATAGGTGCAAACCTCGACAGCAAATAGGAAGGCGAGCTCGTCAATTTCCTCTGTGAGAATCGGGACATCTTCGCATGGTCCCCTAAAGACATGCCAGGTGTACCGACGTAATTCGCCGAGCACAAGTTACATGTCCGATCTGATGTCAAACCAGTCAGGCAGCCCTTGCGCCGCCTATCAGAAGAGAAGAGAAGAGTTGTTGGAGAAGAGATAGCCCGACTCCTAGCAGCCGGCTTCATTATGGAAGTGTTCTTTCCAGAATAGCTAGCAAACCCGGTCCTGGTGCTGAAGAAGAACAAGCAGTGGCGAGCCGAAGTCCACCACTTCAACAAAGCTTGCCCCAAGGACCCATTTGCTCTGCCGAGAATTGATCAGGTGATAGACTCCACAGCCGGATGCGAGCTGTTGAGCTTCTTAGATGCATATTCAGGATATCACCAGATCAAGCTGAACCCGGCTGACAGACTGAAGACCGCCTTCATCACCCCGTTTGGAGCCTTCTGCTACCTGACCATGACGTTTGGCTTGAGGAATGCCGGTGCCACCTTTCAGTGTTGCATGCAGAAGTGCCTCCTGAAGCAACTCGGCAGAAACGCCCATGTTTACGTGGACGATGTGGTGGTGAAGACGGAAAAGCATGGAACACTGCTGGAAGACCTCAAGGAGACCTTTGAGAACCTGCGCCGATTCCAGATCAAGCTCAACCCTGAGAAGTGCGTCTTCGGAGTACCAGCCGGCCAGCTCCTTGGCTTCCTGGTCTCTGAACGCGGCATAGAGTGCAACCCTGTAAAGATCAAGGCCATTGAGAGGATGGAGGTACCCAGCCGACTGCTAGACGTGCAAAACTTCACTGGCTGCTTGGCCTCCATCAGCCGATTCATCAGTCGGCTGGGCGAGAAAGCTCTCCCCCTGTACCAGCTCATGAAGAAGACCACTTTTTTTGAGTGGAACCACAAGGCGGACGAAGCTTTTCTCCAGTTAAAGAAGATGCTGACTACTCCACCCGTGCTGGCGGCTCCAACTCCTAAGGAGCCCATGCTCCTGTACATCGCCGCCACCAGCAGGGTAGTCAGCACAGTCATTGTAGTGGAACGCAAGGAGGAAGGCAAGGCACTACCTATCTAGAGACCGGTATATTACCTCAGCGAAGTGTTGTCGACCTCCAAGCAGAACTACCCCCACTACCAGATGATGTGCTATGGCGTGCACTTTGCCGCCAAGAAGTTGAAGCCTTACTTTCAAGAGCATCCAATCAATGTGGTCTGCACAGCCCCACTAGCCGAGATCATCGGAAGCCGAGATGCTTCTGGCCGAGTGGCCAAATGGGCCATAGAGCTGGCTCCCTACACCATCTACTACCAGCCCCGCGCTGCCATCAAGTCGCAAGCACTGGCCGACTTCCTCGTCAACTGGGCCAAGACCCAGTATCTGCCGCCAACGCCCGACTCCACCCATTGGCGGATGCATTTCGATGGCTCCAAGATGCGCACCGGCTTGGGAGCCGGCGTTGTCCTCACTTCTCCTAAAGGCGACAAGCTCAAATACTCGCTGCAAATCCACTTCGCCGCCTCCAACAACGTTGCCGAATATGAGGCGCTCATTCACGGGCTCCGGCTTGCCAGATAACTTGGCATTCGCCGGATCCTGTGTTATGGCGACTCCGACTTAGTGGTCCAGCAGTCGTCTGGCGACTGGGACGCCAAAGATGCAAATATGGCGAGCTACCGCTTCCTCGTGCAACAACTCAGTGGATATTTCGAGGGGTGCGAGCTCCTTCATGTGCCAAGAAATGACAACGACCAAGCAGACACCCTGGCACGAATCGGCTCCACCCGCCAAGCAATACCGTCCGGCGTTGCCCTTCAGCGCCTCCTCAAGCCGTCTGTCAAGCCTTCACCAGAATCAGACTCCATCTTCGTGTCAGCTCCTCCCAAAGAAGTCGGATCTGACTCCAGAGTTCCAGCAGTCGGCACAAGAAATTAGGCAGATGACTCCAAAAACTCCGCAGTCGAAGCCGGCCCGGGGACTTCAGAACACGGCCCGAGGTCTGCGGCGGCCTGCCCAAAGACTCCAGAACTCGGCCCGGGGGCTACACTAAAGGAAATATGCCCTAGAGGCAATAATAAAGTTATTATTCATTTCCTTATTTCATGATAAATGTTTATTATTCATGCTAGAATTGTATTAACCGAAAACATAATACATGTGTGAATACATAGACAAACAGAGTGTCACTAGTATGCCTCTACTTGACTAGCTCGTTGATCAAAGATGGTTATGTTTCCTAGCCATAGACATGAGTTGTCATTTGATTAACGGGATCACATCATTAGGAGAATGATGTGATTGACTTGACCCATTTCGTTAGCTTAGCACTCGATCGTTTAGTATGTTGCTATTGCTTTCTTCATCACTTATATATGTTCCTATGACTATGAGATTATGCAACTCCCGTTTGACGGAGGAACACTTTGTGTGCTACCAAACGTCACAACGTAACTGGGTGATTATAAAGGAGCTCTACAGGTGTCTCCAAAGGTAGATGTTGGGTTGGCGTATTTCGAGATTAGGATTTGTCACTCCGGTTGTCGGAGAGGTATCTCTGGGCCCTCTCGGTAATGCACATCACTTAAGCCTTGCAAGCATTGCAACTAATGAGTTAGTTGCGAGATGATGTATTACGGAATGAGTAAATAGACTTGCCGGTAACGAGATTGAACTAGGTATTGAGATACCGACGATCGAATCTCGGGCAAGTAACATACCGATGACAAAAGGAACAACGTATGTTGTTATGCGGTCTGACCGATAAAGATCTTTGTAGAATATGTAGGAGCCAATATGAGCATCCAGGTTCCGCTATTGGTTATTGACCGAAGACGTGTCTCGGTCATGTCTACATTGTTCTCGAACCGTAGGGTCCGCACGCTTAACGTTACGATGACAGTTATATTATGAGTTTATGAGTTTTGATGTACCGCAGGAGTTCGGAGTCCCGGATGAGATCGGGGACATGACGAGGAGTCTTGAAATGGTCGAGATGTAAAGATCGATATATTGGACGACTATATTCGGACACCGGAAAGGTTCTGAAGTGATTCGGGTATTTTCGGAGTACCGGGGAGTTACGGGAATACGGGGAAGAGTATTGGGCCTTAATGGGCTTTAGTGGGAAGGAGCCAGGAGGTGGCGCGCGCCCCTCCCAAGCCCAGTCCGAATTGGGCAAGGGGTTTGGGGTGCGGCCCCCCTCTCCCTTCCTTCTCCACTTCCCTCCTTTCCCCCCTTCTCCTAGTTGGACTAGGAAAGAAGGAGTCCTACTCCCGGTGGGAGTAGGACTCCCCTTGGCGCGCCCTCCTCCTAGGGCCGGCCTCCTCCTCCCTTGCTCCTTTATATACGGCGGCAGGGGGAACCCCATAGACACACAAGTTGATCTTCGTGATCGTTCCTTAGCAGTGTGCGGTGCCCCCCTCCATGATATTACACCTCGGTCATATTGTAGCGGTGCTTAGGCGAAGCCCTGCGACGGTTGAACATCAAGATCGTCACCATGCCATCGTGCTGATGGAACTCCTCCCCGAAGCTTTGTTGGATCGGAGCCCGGGGTGCGTCATTGAGCTGTACGTGTGTCAAGAACTCGGAGGTGCCGGAGTAACGGTGCTTGGATCGGTTGGACCGGGAAGACGTACGACTACTTCCTCTACGTTGCGTCAACGCTTCCGCTTCGGTCTACGAGGGCACGTAGACAACACTCTCCCCTCTCGTTGCTATGCATCACCATGATCTTGCGTGTGCGTAGGAATTTTTTTGAAATTACTACGTTCCCCAACATGCACCAATCGGCCCGGGGACTTCATCAATCCAGCAAGCGGTTGATGACTCCAGCCCGCCGCCTCCCAGCCCAGCCACCCTCGTCCAAGTCGCAGTTCTAGCAGTCGAAGAAATAGCAGCACCCTCATGGGCCCAGCCCATCCTCAAGTTCCTGGTGAGCAAAGAGCTGCCAACCGATGAGATCTTGGCTCGGCAAGTATAACGCCGAGCAGCAGCCTACAACATAGTCAACAGAGAGCTGGTCAGGCGCAGCGTCACTGGTGTCTACCAGCGCTGCGTCGAGCCAGAGCAAGGCCAAGCAATTCTCAAAGACATCCATCAAGGCGAGTGCGGCCACCATGCGGCCTCAAGAGCACTCGTCGCCAAAGCCTTTCGACACGGTTTCTTCTGGCCGACTGCCCTAGAAGAGGCCAAGGAATTGGTCCAAAAATGCAAGGGGTGCCAGAAGTTCTGCTCCAAGCCACATCAACCGGCTTCCGCACTCAAGACTATCCCCATCGCCTGGCCCTTCGCAGTTTGGGGCCTGGACATGGTGGGACCGTTCAAGACGGCGCGAGGTGGCCTAACTCACCTACTTGTCGCTGTGGACAAGTTCACCAAGTGGATAGAAGCAAAGCCCATCAAGAAGTTGAATGGTCCGACTGCAGTGACTTTCATCTCCGACATCACAATTCGGTACGGCATACCACATAGCATCATCACCGACAACGGCACAAATTTTGACAAAGGCGCCTTGGCCCGTTTCTGCGCGACACAGGGCATCCGACTGGACCTAGCGTCCGTTGCCCATCCGCAGTCAAACGGCCGGGTGGAGCGAGCAAACGGCCTCATTCTGTCCGGCATCAAGCCTCGACTGGTCGAACCGCTGGAGCGTTTGGCCGGCTGTTGGCTTGACGAGTTGCCAACCGTCCTCTGGAGTCTGTGCACGACTCCAAACAAGTCAACCGGCTTCACGCCTTTCTTCCTCCTCTACGGTGCTGAAGCCGTCATCCCAACGGACATAGAGTTCGACTCCCCGCGAGTCACCATGTACACCGAGGAGGAAGCAGAAGAAGCACATCAAGATGGCGTCGATCTGCTGGAAGAGGGCCGGCTGTTGGCACTCAGCCGGTCCAGCATCTACCAGCAGAGCCTGCGCCGATACTACAGCAGGAAGGTCAGGCCAAGATCTTTCCAAGAGGGCGACCTTGTGCTCCGACTGATCCAGCGAACAGCCGGCCAGCACAAGCTGTCGGCGCCTTGGGAAGGCCCTTTCATCATCAGCAAAGTGCTGGGCAACGACTCCTACTACCTGATCGACGCTTAGAAGCCCCGAGCACACAAGAGGGACGACTCTGGCAAAGAGACGGAACGGCCATGGAATGCAAATCTCCTCCGAAGATTTTACAGTTAAATGCAGTATGTACCTTGGTACCCTTTGTATTAAGGTACCAAGACTTCGGGGCCCCCGAGAAGAGCTCGGGGACTGCCCTTTTGTTATCTATATGATAAGAATTATGCCTTCGAGTATGCTACTCTTGTTATGCCGCTTGGCACCGGGTTCGACTAGTCGGCCCGGGGACTTGCCGCCTTGCGCTATGAAATGCTTCCTGCAGCCGGACAAGTAGTGTGTGGTGCCCAAACCGTCTCCTGTCAGAAGCCGTAGCTCGCAGAGCGACTGTTTGGTGGGCAGAGTAAGGAAGAATGGGTGTCCACATGAAAAATGGCTAAGGACTCAAAGCATAAACATAGCTTAAAGTCGGCTTCCAGCCTTCTTTCACAAACCGACTCTTGAGTAGTCGGCTTGCCGCCTTCTATCCGACTTGCTAAAAAACTCTAAAATGGCTAAGTACTTGCCTTCCCAAAAGTAGCCAAGCATTTGATCCAGCGGCAGTCCGCGGAGCGGCTGTCCGACTGGCAAGATGGCGACTAAGGGAAGGCGGCAAAGGAAAAAGCCAAAGGAGCAATGAGCAAGAAAAGATAGAATTCGGATAAATATTTACATAACATAGGTCTTGGTCGAATCTTCGAGCAGAAGTTCAAAATACACCCCGCTGGTGGAATTGTGCGAATTAACAAGTTCTTCAAAGACTACTAAAGCAGATAAAACAAAGACAAGGCAGCAGCCTAAGAAGCGGCAGACGGGTTTGGAGGGTCGGAGGAGACGGCGGTGTCAGGCGTCGGGGCGGCCGGCTGGGCAGTCTCGGCTTGATCACCTCCGACGGCAGTCGGCCCGGTCGGGTGCGGCTCATTGCTGGAGGCGCGGTCGAGCTGAGGCTGGACGTCCGCTCCGTCTTCTGGCGCCTCCGTCTCGCCTTCGTCCTCCGCCTCGCCTTCCTCCTCGACGCTGGAGCCGATCACCTCCGCCGAGTCCTCGCCGTAGTCTGGGTTCATCCCAAACTACTCCGGCGGTGCCTCCTTGCCGTCCTCAGCCCGCTCGGGGACGAAGATGCTGGGGTCAGTGTACTCGGCGATCGCCGCGGCACGCTTGACGAAGGCGTCTTTCGCGGCTGCCATATTTGGCTGGGCCTCTGACCGGACTGTGGCCAGCCGGTCCAGGCAGCCCCGGATACCACGCCTTGACGAATTCCAAGGCTCGGCACGCTCCAGCCCGGGCCGAGGAACCCTTCCAGGCCTCAAGACGGCCAGCCGCGACCTCCAGCCAGTCGGCAGTCCGACTGGGGGTGCGCGGAGCCTGCATGTCTGGCCACAGGGCAGCGATTGCCTGGGCACCGACACGTTGAAGCCGGCGCAGCATCCGGTGGGCGGGCCGTAGACGAGCCTCAATGCTCAGAATCTGCTCGTCAAAGGTGCGGAGGGCGTCGGCAGCGACCTCCGCGCCTTCTGCCCTCCGCTTCTCGCGATCAGCCTCGATAGCTTGATTGGCGGCCTGCGACTGGCCGGGGAAGAAGTCTACCGAGGCAAAAGAATGAAGAGCAAGTCAAAAAACCAGGAGTCGGCCCGACCTACAGTCGGCAACTTAAAGAAGAAAAGTAAAGAAGCTCACCATCGACGATGTCCTCGATCTCGTGGAAGCCGGAGGCCAGCAATGCCTCCTTGTCAGTCCAGGAGGAGCGCTCGCTTGCGAACTCGGCCAGGAGGGTAGTCTCCTTCTCTCCCACCTCCTCCTGCGCCTTCTTGAGCAGCTCGTTCTGCTCCGCCAGCTGTGCAGCCAGCAGGTCGCGCTCTGCGGCGAGCTTGCTGCACTCTCCCCCTTGGCACGCAAGGCGGTGTTGGCTTCGCCCAGCTGCTGCTGAAGAGTGGCATTGGCCTCTGAAGAAAAAGAACAAAGAGGACGTTAAGTCATCAACAAAGAAGGTCGCCGGGAAGATCCGGCCCGACTGCTCAGCAGTCGGTCCGAATCTCGGGGACTATAGCCCGTGGGTGCGCCAGCGCGCCTCCGCGAAGAAGAAAGAAGACTCACTCCAGCTCTCAGACAAGTCGGCAGTCCGCTTGCCCAGCTCTTCAACGTTGCGGTTGAAGGCGGTGACGCGGAGGTTGTGATAATCCTGTGATAAGTATTTTAGACAAAAGTAAGTACTTGGAACTCGCCAAAGGGAGTTCCGAGCCGCCTGCTTAGTAGCCGGCCTGAAACTCGGGGACTACACCCAGTGGGTGCGCTGGCGCGCCCCCACAGAGAAGAACAAGAAACACAAAGACAAAAGATAAAGCATACCCGGACGGCTGCCCGCGACGCCAGATGCGCCTTGGTGCAGTTCTGGATAGCGTCGCCCTCGGCTCGCAGCTTCGTCTGGACGTCCGGAAGCGCCTGGTTCAGCGGGCCCGTGCCGCCTCCTCGCACCCACCCAATGGGAGCGGCGCTCGTCGCTTCGGCGTCAGGGATCGCCGAGCTGGCGGTGCCGGTCTCCAAGGGGCGCGGCGCCGAAGTCGCCTTCTCAAGGCGGCGGCGCGCTGGCGAGCTGACTTGGAGGAGTAGCCTCACCACGGCCTCGTCATCAGTCGGCGGCACCGGCGGGTCCGCCGACTGTTTGCCTTGCGCGCTCCCAGACGGCGGCGGAGGCAGCAGTGGCGGCACGACCGCGTCCGGCATGGAGGCATCGCCGCCTTCCCCTCTCCATGATCGGGAACTCGCCGCCGGCTTCCCCTGACTGACCCGTGAACTCCGGAGGCGGCGGCGCGGAGTTCAGTGGGGTGACGAACACCGCCGATCGACGGTGCACGGCTTCCTCAGCTTGTCGCCTTGCCGCGATGGCGGCCTCGGCCCCCTCCAGTTTTTCTGGGCGGAGGCCTCCGCCTTCTCGGCCTCCGCCTTCTCTAGGCGGGCGGCCTCTTCCTCATCGCGCTTATCTTGCGCGTTCCGCTCCGTCGCCTCCCGAAGGTCGGCGGCGGGGTCAATCCGCCGAGTGGTGGCTGACGTCTCCGCCGACCCCATGATGGAGGCCGTGGCAACCCTCTCAAGAGTAAGGGGAGCCCTGAAGCGAGGGAAGCATGTAAAAGACTTAGGCAAGATCCACAAAAAGAAAATAAGACAAAGGGCGGAGGCACTTACGCAGAGACCAGTGGTGGCTTCTTCACTTCCTTGCGAAAGCGGTTGGCCTTTGCGGCCACCTCTTCCCGCTTGGTCGCAGCAGCTGTTGCCTTGGGTTTCTTTGGGCGGCCGCCAAGTGTACTCGGCCCGGCCCGGCGCTTCTTCGCACCGCCTTGAGCATCCAAGACGGCGGAGTAACTCGCGCCTAGCTGGCCAACCTTTGGTTGGTGGCGCGGGGCGACTTCCCCCTCGGCGTCGTCGTCAGGCTAGTCGGCAAGGGTGGCCGAGGGCCTGGAGCCGCCTGCTTCTCCTCCTCCTCCTCCTTCGGCGTCGGCCTCCATCGCCGCCGCCCCCAAGTCAGGATCGTCGACGTCACTCTCTGCTCGGTCGGGGACGAACTGACGGGCCAGTCCCGTGGTGCCGGCCGAAGGCGGGACGAGAGGGTTCTGATCCAAAAAACTAAAAAGGTCAAGACTGGACAAGTCGGATTCGGCTGCAAAAGGAAACAGAAGAAGAAGAGAGATGACTTACAACAGGCAGGGGGTTGGCGCGTGAGTACGGCTCCTTGCCGAACCGCCAATCTGCCGTGAGACCGCAGTTCGCGATGTAGTTCACCGTGTCCGCCACCTCCGCGTGAGGCATGTCCTTGGAGCACATCCGACTCGGGTCCCGATGGCCGCTCATCTGGCAGATCAGGTGAGGTCGGCCTTGGAGTGGGAGGACTCGGCGCGCCATGAAGGCGGCCAGCAAGTCGGCCCCGGTCAAGCCCTCCGACTGCGTCAGCACTCGGAGTCGCGCGACGGTGGCGGCGCCAGCAGGAGTCAGCGTCCTGGCTCGGTGGGACCAGTTGGGGAGCCATCCAGCCGGCGCGCCGGCTTCGTAAGCCGGCAGGTTGACCCAGTCGCCTTCTGGGGCGACGTTCTTCACATAAAAGTAGGACCGCTGCCACATCTTCACCGACTTAATCAGCGCGATGATGGGAAACGGATTATCGGCCCCTGATCTCCGCATCGCAATTAATGCACCGCACTGGGCTGGCACGCCGGCGACGTGCGTGCCAAGCTTGGACTGGAAGAACTCCCCCCCCCCCATAGCTCGATGGTGGCGAGAATGCCGAGGAAGCCTTCGCACAAGCTGGCAAAGGCAGCCAGCAGAACCACTGTGTTTGGAGTAAGGTGGTGCGGCTAGAGCCCGTGGAACTCCAAGAAGGAGCGGAAGAAACCGCTCGCCGGCAGCCCCAGGCCGCGCATAAGGTGCGAGCGGAATATGACCCACTCGCCCTCCTCGGCGCCGGCGAATTTTCCCCCGCCGGCGCGGGGCGGGCCCGCACTAGGCCCTCGCCGGGGAGCCGACGCGTCTTGCGAAGAAAATCAATGTGGTCGTCATCAACCTCGGAGCCGTCCCATACGCCGGAGCGCACGGCAGGAGGCGCGGCGGCGGAGGAAGAGCTCATCGCTGCGGGCGTGGCGTGGTTCGGCGCAGCGGCGGCGAGAGGAAGAAGAAGCAAGAGAGAGCGAAAGGGAGTAGGGAGAGTGGGCGCGCGTGCTTCGCCGCCCCCTCCCTCCGCCTACTTATAGGCTCATGGGCTGAGAAGCCGATGGGGCGGTCGTGGGATTAACTACGCCCAGGACCCCACGACCCCCACGATTTACCACACAAAGTTACTGCACGCGGTTACGACGTGGGAACCCCAACCGTCCGCACGGCCACAACGGATCCGTTCGCATGCCGAGGCGCGGTAGTGGCGGGCCCCGCCTGTAGGCCTGTCCCGTCGCGCGCGTGGGTGGGCAGACTGGCCCCGCCACATGGCGCCACGCGACGGGTCCGCAATGGGCGGCAACCTGGAAGCTTATCAGGCACGCTGCCTGGATCCCGCTGCGACGTTCAGACTCTTTGATGGCAAGTCGACCTTCTGCGAGTCCGGCTCCAGCTAGTCGGCCCGAAGGAAGACGGCGAGCAAGGCCCAGATTCAACCACCAGGGGGAAGAAACTGTTGAGGCTCCTCGGCATGTCATCCTCGGCGCCTCACCAGCTTCGGGGACTACTGTCAGAGTAATGGGCCACGGGTAGGCTAACCCGAGCCCCTGCACCTTTCAAGACATCGGGGCAGGCTGCGCCCCTCAAGACCCTAGGACAAAGAGCCGCCTTCTAAGAGTCGGCGGCAAGGCAGCCGACTGCCCACTCGCGGCCGAGTCCCGAGGACGACTTCAAGATGAGCCGACTCCTAACTGGCAACTCCCAGAGAAGCCGGCTATGAGGCCTGCGGCAGGGGTTGGTACGATGAGCTCCAATCCGTGTTGTGGTCCATCCGCACGACCGCGACCAAACCAACCGGGGAGACTCCGTTCTTCCTGGTCTACGGAGCCGAAGCAGTCCTTCCTCACGAGGTCAGGCGTCGCTCCGCGCGGGTCCTGGCGTTCGACGAGGCGCAACAGGACGCCATGCGGGGGATGGACCTCGTGCTGGGGGAGGAACGCCGCCGAGAAGCCGCGCTGCGAGCGGCAAGGTACCAACAGGCGCTACGACGATATCACTGCCGCAACATCCTCCCCAGGACCCTCGAGGTAGGAGACCTCGTACTCAGGCGGGTCCTCTCCAGGGAAGGGTTGCACAAGCTCTCTCCCATGTGGGAGGGCCTGTTCAAGGTTGTTCATGTTTCCAGGCCAGGCTCCGTGCGCTTGGAGACTCAAGAGGGGGAGCCGATCCAGAACGCGTGGAACATCCAACACCTCAGGAGGTTTTACCCCTAAAAGGCCCTGAGCCTATGAAGAAGGCGAACGCCTGTGAAGATCATCTCTTTTTCGAAAAGGCCCTGAGCCTGTGAAGAAGGCGAACGCCTGTGAAGATCATCTCTTTCGGGAAAAGGCCCTAAGCCTGTGAAGAAGGCGAACGCCTGTGAAGATCATCTCTTTTTGGAAAAGGCCCTGAGCCTGTGAAGAAGGCGAACGCCTGTGAAGATCATCTCTTTTTGGAAAAGGCTCTGAGCCTGTGAAGAAGGCGAACGCCTGTGAAGCACATTACCTCTAAGGAGAAAGGCCCGGAGCCTGTGAAGAAGGCCAATGCCTGTGAAGCTTGCCGCCCCGTGACACTCTCACGTAATAATGAGTGGCGCTGTACACGCCCCGGAGTCTCAGGAGCGCCGGCCTCAGGCCCTGGGGCTCCCTCCCACGCCCAGTGGCAGCACTTAGCTCCGCGCTGGTGAGAAGACGTCGAAGACTAGACTAGGTGCCGGACGCGGCTTTTTCATCTGCTTTCCGCATTTGGCGTGTTTTATTTGCATTTGAAGTCTTATTGAAGCTATCGCCGTTGTTGATTTGTGGTTTGTCAATTTTCGCTCCTCGTTTTGATTTTCTCCCATGAAGGCCTCGCGAGGGATGGGGCTCGAACGCCCTCGCGAGCGTTTTCGCTCTAGCCATTCAAAGGTTTCACGGCCCAGGCTCTCTACAGGAGCACCCCACTGGTTCGTGCCCCTCGGGCACCGCGGCATACACACAGGGCCTGGGTCGGTCGCCCCCCGGCTGGGGCCGCAAACTACCTACGCGAGGGCAAATAGTTGTGAAACGCGACAACAAAATTAACGTAACGGCTACAACGGCAATAATTCTTAAACACGCCCCCACGGGGCTCCATGTAGTTGTCTTATCTTACACAGGAAGCAAAAGGAAAAGTAAAGGGCGAGCCCGGCGCGGCCCGTCCGCATCGGTCTACGGAGGCGACACCAGATGCCTCCGGAGCTCAGGCGGACTCCCTCTCGCGCTTCACCGGAGCGCGATGACGGGCGGCTGAACAGCCACCCCCCAAGCAGGCGCCGAGGCGAGGGGGCTGGCTGCGGCCACCGCTGGAGGAGCCGCCTGAAGGGGAGTAGGCGAAGCTCAGGGAGCCTCGAGCGCCGCCAGCAGAGCGAGCGCTGTCTCCTTCGTCGTCGTCCTCGGGGCAGCATCCAGCGCGGCGACCGTCTTCCCCAAACACCCTCACGTAGAGGGTGCTGTCGCCGTCGAACTTGAAGTGAGGGTGCACCGCTCGCCCAGGCCGCGCGCGCGGGCAAACGTCTCCCAGTAGCGGGTCAGGGCCCATTCCCAGAAGGGGAAACCTCGAGCGAGACCCAAGAGGCCCTACTGCAGAAGCCGTCGGCCTGGAGCCAAAAGCCGCACCGGGCGCCGGCCGGTAGCTCGCTGATGAAGAAGCGAGGGAGCTGGAGCCAGGTGCTGGCCGGGTCCGCCGACCACACGACGAACTTCGGCAGCACCTCTGCCGAGCGAAAGCGCGGCCTAGGGGGCCGCGCAGCCACAACTTGCCTCTCCATGGCGGCCGAGCGCTCACCACCGCACGGAGAACCACCCCTGTGTTCGCGGGGAGCCACAGCGGGGACCATGGGATGCTTGCGGGGACGACCCCGGCCGCGCTTGGCCGGAGGGAAGTCGGGCCCCGCCCGACTAGCCTTCCCCTTCTCCGCAGCTGAGAACCTCTTTGGAGCCATGCGAGCGGCGGCGGCGAAGGAGAGGAGGAAGAAGAGAAGCGGGAAGGGATGGACTGGCGGAGCTTGTGCGGCCTCGCACTTATAGCCGGAAGAGGCCAACCGTCAAGCACCACGATCGCAGGTAATAATGACCCGTATCTATGCATGCAGGGACTAGTCAAGTCACGCAGTTGCCGAGGCGTCGTGGGGAAGTGGAGACGCCCATGTCCTGTCAAACCGCCACGCGGCGCCCGAGGCCGCAGGCTATTAGGGCCCGCGGCGCTTCGCCCTTGCCCTTTCGCCTCTCGGCACGGCCAAGTCCGTGCGCGCCTTGGGCCCGGGGGCTACTGTCGGCGTTCTGGGAACGGGGGTCCCCAGACTTGCCTGCCTGCGGCCTGCGGCGTGGCTCGAGTGGGGGCCCAACGTGGCCCATCTTCATCAACACAAGGCTCAAGACCCTCGCGAGGGGCCAAGCCTCGCGAGGCGGACGACACGGCGCTTCCTCCAGCACAGCCTCCTTAGGCTGGCTCGCGAGGAGGCGGAGAGATCAAGGTGGGGTACCTCACGAGGTGCCCATGACGCAAGCCATGACGACCAAGGGTGCCAGGCGGGCGCCAGCCCGCGCAGTGTCCTCCCTTTCCTCTTTGGTGCAAAGGGGGCAAGCGCAGGCGAGAGGATCAAGCAAAGGCACCCATTTCGGTGCAACGAGACCAAGACCAGCTCCGCGACAAGGAGGAAGTCACTGTGGAGCCCAAGCCGGCGTCATCACCAGAGCCTTTGGCAGGCGAAGACCAACTTTAGTCAGGATAAGTGTACCAGATGTTCCCCTTCAAATTGGCCAATTATTGACGCCCTTCCCGCTCAATATTTGGGAAGAGGCCCAGGGCCTTTGCCTATAAATAGGACTAGCCACCCCCAGGGTAGTGGCATCTGATTGAGTATCTAGAGCAAGTAGAGAGAGAGAGAAGGGCGATTGAACTCTCCCTAGCAGTTCATCCCCTAACCAAGAACAGGCCCTCGCGAGGCCGTTCACTTGTACCGATTCCTCCTCATCAGCCCAAGAGGCAATCCACCCACCACACTGGAGTAGGGTATTACACCACAATGGTGGCCCGAACCAGTATAAACCCTGTGTCTCATGTGTTGTTCCTGCAGTAGTTTAGATCCTTACGAGACGGAGAGGTAGAGGGTTCGATCTTCGCGCGCACCCCAGAGTTCGAACCTTAAGGGTCTGCCGGAACCCAGAATCCGACAATAGGTTAGTCCCAAAAGTAATATGAAAGTGGAAAAATAAAGCCCAATATGGTCCAAAACAGTAGATAATATAGCATGGAGCAATCAAAAATTATAGATACGTTGGAGACGTATTAGGACCCACCCGATCGAACCATACATAAGGTTGTCTGTCTGGTCCGAACGTGTACGTACATACTGGTCGATCGGTTTCTCCGCAACAATGAACTGTGGCCGAGCAAGCAGCGGCACATGTAGTAGTAGAGACCCCGACGTAGCAGTTCAGGCAGTCCAGTCAAAACCGTGTACACGTACGCACAACTAGATGCCAAAAAGTACGGCCACATATGTACATACGTGCGGGGTCTCGAACGCCTACTCGCGCATACATACGGCCAGGGCTCGTGTACATGGAGAGGCAACGGATGGCAGCAACGATGTCCTGTTCATCGGCAGCCAACCGGCTGGGTCGGAACGGAGAAACACCGTCCTGTTCATCGGGAGGCAACAGACTGGGTCGAAATGCTCGTGTTCAACGGGAGCCAACCGGCTTGGACAGAACAGCTAGAACGGGGTCTGGCGTACCGCAAAACGGTGTAGTAGTAGAGAACCCGACGTAGTAGTTCAGGCAGTCCAGTCAAAACCGTGTACACGTACGCACAACTAGATGCCAAAAAATACGGCCACATGCATACATACAGGCGGGGTATCGAAGCCTACTCGCGCATACGTACGGCCAGGGCTCGTGTACATGGAGAGGTAACGGATGGCAGCAACGACGTCCTGTTCATCGGGAGCCAACCGGCTGGGTCAGAACGGAGAAACACCGTCCTGTTCATCGGGAGGCAACAACTGGGTCGAAATGCGTCGTGTTCAATGGGAGCCAACCGTCTTGGACGGAACAGCTAGAATGGGGTCTGGCGTACCGCAAAACGGAGGAAAACATCCTTTCGTTTGACCATGTACGGTCGAAACAAGGTCTTTTTCATCGGGAAGGATCTGGCGTACCGCAGAACGGAGGAAGTGGCCTTCTGTTTGAGTGCCTACGGTCGAAACAGGGTCCTGTTGATCGGGAGGGGGTGGCATACCGCAAAACGGAGGAAACAGACTTGTGTTGGAGCGCCTACGGTCGAAACAGGGTCATGTTCAGCGGGAGGGGTGTGGCGCACCGCAAAACAGGACTCCACAGCCTATTGTTCATCCATTGTCTACTGCCTCGCTCCAGCCTCCACGGGCTACTGTTCATCCACCATCGACTTCCTCCAGCCTCAACCTGCTACTGTTCATCCACCAACGACTTCCAACTGCCTCCACCAGCTAATGTTCATCCACGGGGTCCTGTTGATCCTGCCTCCACCGGCTACTGTTCAACCAGCCCTCCACGGGGTCATGTTCATGCAGCCTCCACTGGATACTGTTCAACCAGTCCTCCACGGGGTCCTGTTCATCCACCCCCAACCAGCTCGGGTGTATGGCGGCCTCCTCGATCGGGGTCCTGTTCATCCAGCGGCAACGACCTCTACTACCACGGGTCCTGTTCATCCAACCCCAACAACTGTCATTGTTCATCAAGAGGCAGCTGGTTCAATCGACTTTAGTTGGCAGCAGTAGTGAAGGAATCGCTCGGGTTCAGTTAACAGCCAAGGGATCGATCGCTCGGGTTCAGTAATGTAGCTAGTGCAATCGCTCGGGTTCAGTAAGCGAATGCCTCGCTCGGGTTCAGTTAGAGCCCAATGCCTCACACACACACGCACGTACGTGTACACGAGAAACGCGCAAAACCTCCGTGCATCGCTCGGCCCCGACCACCCACCGTAACCGGGAACTCCTCGAAATTTTCCTCGCCCTCGCTTCTACCATGATTTTTTCCCATCATGGACGGCCCAAAGAATGTCATGCACGTGCGTCCCCGGCCCGCCCAGGACAAAAAACCCATTTTCTATGATGATTTTTTTCATATAAGTAGGAGCCCACCACATCTATGATGATACGTGGTTTTGTCATGATTATCGTCATAGAAGTGTCATAAGCATGACAACAAATTTTTTGTTCAGGCCAAAATGTCACGGATGTGTCTTTTTTTAGTGTATATTAATATTTGCATGCACCTAGCACCACTCATTTGACTGCAGTTAAGAGAATTTTGAGGTATCTAAAGTTCTCATAAGGACTTGGACTTCTGATTGTCAACCCTCCATCTATGCTTGTCACTCTCTACTCTGATGCAGGTTGGGCAGGGTGTGCTGATGATAGAAGATCCATAGGTGGATTTGCTGTGTTTTTGGGAAAAAATCTTGTGTCATGGAGTGTAAGAAAACAGACTACTCTCTCAAGGTCAAGCACCGAGGTTGATTACAAAGCTTTGGCAAATGCTATAGCTAAAGTATTGTGGATTCAGACTTTGATCTGTGAACTTGAAATCAAGGCTCTAGAGGCTGCGAGATTATGGTGTGATAATATTGGTGCAACCTATCTCTCAGTTAACATGTTTTTCATGCACGTGCAAAACATATTGAAATTAATTTGCACTTTATCAGAGAAAGAGTATCTTGAAAATTACTTGACATAAGGTCCATTTCAACTGGAGATCAGCTGGCCGATGGTTTCACAAAACCTCTCACAATGAGAAGGTTGGTTAACTTCAAGTATAATCTCAATCTTGGAAAAGTTCCATAGAGTGTAGATTGAGATGGAGTGTTAGACAAGTTAGATATAGAACCATTTAAACCTCTTTGTATCCATATCTCTATGTTTTGTTTCCCCGGATGTATCTAGACGCATCGTTAGTGATAGTCCCAACTTGTACGCCACGGCAGGTGATACGTCTCCAACGTATCTATAATTTTTTATTGTTCCATGTCTTGGACGTGATGCCTATATAATGATCATTGACTGGATATCGTCATGATTATTTGAAGTTCTATCAATTGCCCAATAGTAATTTGTTTACCCACCGTTTGCTATTTTTCTCGAGAGAAGCCACTAGTGAAACCTACGACCCCTGGGTCTCTTTCTCATATTATTTGCCTTTGCGATCTACCTTTCCTTTGCTTTTATTTTCAGATCTATTAAACCAAAAATACAAAAATACCTTGCTGCAATTTATTCTTATTTATTTTATTTGGCATTTGATCTATCAATGTACTACAATTTTATTCACGTCTGTTTACCTATCTTGAGGCACCGCTACCCAAAAGGGATTGACAACCCCTTTTACACGTTGGGTTGCGAGTAGTTGTTATTTGTGTGCAGGAGCTGTTTACGTTGTGTTGCTTGATGCTCCTACTGGTTCGATAACCTTGGTCTCATAACTAAGGGAAATACCTACCACCGTTGTGCTACATCTTGCCTTCCTCTTTGGGGAAATACCGACGTAGCTTCGAGCCGCATCAAAAGGAATTTCTGCCGTCGTTGGCGGGGAGGATCTTCAACATATACCAGGTTCCTAATCACAAATTTCATCTCCTCGCAATTTACATTATTTGCCATTTGCCTCTCGTTTTCCTCTCCTCCACTTAACAAAAAATTGCCGTTTTATTCGCCCTCTTTTTCGTTCGTCGTTTTCTCGTCAGATCATCCTTTGCTTGCAATCATGAGTGATTTCGGTATGGCACCAACAGATGATGGCCTAACTCCTAAGATTGGACGTACGGGCAATCTAGATGCTAAAACATTTTTCTCGGGGCAAGGTAATGTTATGGGAAAAGAACGTATCCAAGAATTTTTCATTTGTGTTGGAAATCTAAGTCTTGATGATGCTCCTATACTTAGGACAACTAGATCTTATGCGGATGCTATTTCAGCAGTAGTTCTGAAACTTGAAAGCAAATTTATCCGCACTCATCCTACTTTGCAAAGATTGTTTTTTGAGCTTCCCGTTATAAAGAGTCCTAAGGCTAAAAAGTTGTCCACTCTCGTTCTTATGAATGAATTTGACTACATAATACGGGAAGCTAGGGAAATCTTTGATTTTTATGGTATGAATCATGAAAAGCCCGTGATAGATGAAATTCTTTACAATAGCTATTATGCGTTAAGGCATTTGCTTGGGGATAATAAAATCTTTGATGAGAATCTTAAAAAGGAAGTCTCAATTCTAGATGTAATCCAACAAGTTCTCAATAATGTCAATCAACATTATTCTTGGATTGTTGCCGGAAATCAACGCGGTTATGATAATGGGAAACTCAATAGTGCTAAGGTTTCTATGGACAATATGTTTTATGTTGTTTTTACAAAGCCTCATGATTGAAACACCTTTAAATAAATTAAGAACAAAGATGACAAAACTTAGATCCTTGATTTATGCCTAGCTAAGGGCGTAAAATTGTAGCGCTTGCTGGGAGGCAACCCAATGAATAAAATTTTATTTTTGCTTTTTTGCTTTCTGTTCTTGAGTGTTTGCACAATTATGCTACTATTATGATTGTTTTTTTGTGTTTTAATTAGTGCTTGTGCCAAGTAAAGCCTTTAGGATCTTCTTGGGTGATAGTTGTTTGATCTTGCTGAAAACAGAAACTTTTGCGCTCACGAAAACAATTCTCATTTTTAACCACAGCGTGATAAAATACCAATTGTTTTTTCAGAAGATTAATATATAAATTGCTCAGGTCACCCTAATTTTTCAGAATTTTTGGAGTTTCATAAGTATTCGGAATATCCAGATTGCTATAGACTGTTCTGTTTTTGACAGATTCTGTTTTCCTTGCGTTGTGTGCTTGTTTTGATGATTCTATGGTTTTCTTTGATGAGTTTTTGCCATAGAAAAGTTGGAATACACTAGATATAATGCAAGAATAAAATATGAATTGGTTTACTACAGTACTTATAATAGTGATTTATTTTCTTATACTAACGGATCTCACGAAGGTTTTTGTTTAGTTTTATGTGATTGAAGTTTTCAATTTTTGGGTTATCTTACGATGGATGAAGGAATAAGGAGTAAGAAGAGCCTAAGCTTGGGGATGCCCCGGCATCCCAAGCTATTATCCAAAGAGAGCAAGCAACTAAGCTTGGGGATGCCCCGAGTGGCATCCTCTCTTTCTTCTAACGACCATCGGTATTTTATATTTTTATTCGTCATATACTATGTGTTTTGCTTGGAGCATCTTGTATGATATGAGTCTTTGCTTGTTTAATTTTGTGTTTTAAGTCTTTATTCCTTATTGGGCACACTTATTTCAGAGAGCCAAAATTATGCCATGACTTGTTAGAATTGCTCTCTATGCTTCACTTAAATTTTTATGAGCTATGGATTTGCTCTAGTGCTTCACTTATATCTTTTTGAGCACGGTGTGCTTTCGTATTTTTGAGGAAATGCTCTCTTTCTTCACTTAGATTTATTTGTGAGTTAGTAAAATTTTCAAGAAATTCTCTCTTGCACCACTTAAAATAATTTGAGAGAAAGAAAATTTATCCTCGTGATCTTCACTTATATTTGTTTGAGCTTATCAAAAGCAACACATGAAAATTAGTCCCAAAGTGATAGATATCCAAGAAGGATATAATAAAAACTTTCATGAAGAACATTGGACAAAATAAACTTGATTCTTAGTAATAGTTTTGAGATATGACGATGTGATATGTGAGTCATGTTGATGAGTAATTATGCTTTAGTAAAAATATTGGTGTTAAGGTTTGTGATTCCCTATGCAAGCACGAAAGTCAATAGTCATGCAATGAAATTACATCCTACTTGTGGTGCATTATTCCGTGTTAATTATGCTTAATGCTCGCTTATGAGATTATTAGTTTCTTGGTTGGTCGCTTCTCAATCTTTTGCTAGCCTTCATTTTGCACTAAGTATGATCACTACTTGTGCATCCAAAAACCTTTAATCCAGTTTTGCCACATGAGTCCACTATATCTACCTATATGCAGTATTATTTTGTCGTTCTAAGCAAATTTGTATGCGCCCCCTCTAATTTTCAAAATAAACTTCTCTTTTGTGTGTTCCTACCGCTCGCGGAGCGGTGAGGGGTGGCTAATATTTTCCATGCTAGATGTGTTATTCTCACGATGAGTGTTGTTTATTCACTTGTCATTGCACGAGAGTAAGGCAGAGGTATTAGGGATGCCCAGTCCCGAAATAAAAAAAGAATTTATGTTATGTTGTCAAATAATAAATTCCTTGGAAAGTGTTGGTATGGAAGGCAATCGTGGATTTGGCTAGCCATGGAAAGTGAAAGTATGGTGGAAAAAGGAATATATTTTATTTTCTGTTTGGGAACCGCCTATGATATAGCTAGCATGGAAAGTGTTGGGAACTCTAAGTCATTTTCGTTGGTGGGAAGGACACACCTCCCAAAATGTTTTTTATCTCTAAGTTTTTCGCTTTGAACTCTGGCACCTCTACAAATCCCTACTTCCCTCTGTGAATGGCCTTTCTTTTACTTTATGCTATTTTTATTTTTGAAATTGAGTATCCATCATCTCTTATAAAAGTACCAACTAGGAGGCACTATGATCGTACTTGAGCATTGGGTGTAGTTAATATGCGAGTGTGTTTCATGAATGGATCAATGATTGAGCATGATGGGCAAGGGATAACTTATTTTAGCATTGATATTTTGAAAGACATGGTTGCTTGTTGATATGCTTGAGTATTTAAGTTATCATGTCAAAACTAGACTATTGCTTTCAATCACATGAAAGTCCAAATGTCCATGATATAAAGAAAAGAATATGAGATGACATGTTAGGCAGCATTCCACATCAAAAAATCTGTTTTTATCACTTACCTACTCGAGGACGAGCAAGAGTTAAGCTTGGGATGCTGATACGTCTCCAGCGTATCTATAATTTTTGATTGTTCCATGTTGTTATATTATCAATCTTGGATGTTTTATATTCATTTTATAGTCATTTTATATCATTTTTTTGGTACTAACCTATTGACATAGTGCCAAGTGTCAGTTGCTATTTTCTGCATGTTTTTTACATCGCAGGAAATCAATACCAAACGGAGTCCAAATGCAACGAAACTTCACGAAGATTTTTTATGGACTAGAAGACACCCAATGGGCCAAGGCAGCGCCTGGGGGGTGCTCTGAGGGGAGCGCAACCCACCAGGGCGCGCCAGGAGTCCTAGGCGTGCCCTGGTGGGTTGTGCCCACCTCGGGTGCCCCCTGGACCGCCTCTTTGCTCTATAAATTATCCAATATTCCAGACACCCTAGGGGAGTCGACGAAAATCAATTCCAGCCGCCACAGAGTCCAGAACCACCAAATCCAATCTAGACACCATCACGGAGGGGTTCACCACTTCCATTGGTGCCTCTCCGATGATGCGTGAGTAGTTCTTTGTAGACCTTAGGTCCGTAGTTAGTAGCTAGATGGCTTCCTCTCTCTCGTTTGATTCTCAATACAATGGTCTCTTGGAGATCCATATGACGTGACTCTTTTTGCGATGTGTTTGTTGGGATTGGATGAACTTTGAGTTTATGATTAGATCTATCTTTTTATATCCATAAAAGTTATTTGACTTTCTTTGATCTCTTGTATGCATAATTTCTTATTGCCTCATATTTCTTCTCCGATGTTTGGATTTTGTTTGGCCAACTTGATCTATTTATCTTGCAATGGGAAGAGGTGATTTGTAGTGGGTTTGATCTTACGGTGCTTGATCCCAGTGACAGAAGGGGAACCGACACGTATGTATCGTTGCTACTAAGGATAAAACGATAGGGTCTATTTCTACATGAATAGATCTTGTCTACATCATGTCATCGTTCTTATTGCATTACTCCGTTTCCCCATGAACTTAATACACGATGCATGTTGGATAGCGGTCGATGTGTGGAGTAATAGTAGTAGATGCAGACAGGGGTCAGTCTACTAATCTTGGACGTGATGCCTATATAATGATCATTGACTGGATATCGTCATGATTATTCGAAGTTCTATCAATTGCCCAACAGTAATTAGTTTACCCACCGTTTGCTATTTTTCTCGAGAGAAGCCACTAGTGAAACCTACGGCCCACGGGTCTCTTTCTCATATTATTTGCCTTTGCGATCTACCTTTCATTTGCTTTTATTTACAGATCTATTAAACCAAAAATACAAAAATACCTTACTGCAATTTATTCTTATTTATTTTATTCGGCGTTCGATCTATCAATCTACTACAATTTTATTCACGCCCGTTTGCCTATCTTGAGGCGCCGCTACCCGAAAAGGATTAACAACCCCTTTTACACGTCGGGTTGCGAGTAGTTGTTATTTGGGTGCAAGAGCTGTTTACGTTGTGTTGCTTGGTTGTCCTACTCGTTCGATAACATTGGTCTTATAACAAAGGAAAACACCTACCGCCGTTGTGCTGCATCATCCCTTCCTCTTTCTGGAAATACCGATGTAGCTTCAAGCCGCATCAGCAGGCTTTGAGCCAACATCTACAAACACCACATGCGGCCCTACGGGGTACTCACGCTTCCCAACCTAATTTATAGTCATCATTGGAAACTTACCATGAACGTGCTCATGGACACCTCAGCTTTCCAACTATAGCTGCTCATCGTCGGGATGGCTACCCCCTCGGCTTCGACTTCGCGGGCGACTTCATGCTTCCCATCTTCTTGGCTTGTTGTTGCTTGGCACTTGCAAAGCAATGGAATAACCACCGCATGCTTCGTGCTTCAACTCTAGTCTATGATGCTTCCTCCAACATGAGATGTCTGTCGTCGTTGGCGAAACCAAACTCTAGCGGGTGAGCGAGCGCACAATGTGGTGTGGTGCGGGTTGGGTGTGGTGTAACCCATCTTGTGGTGTGGCCAAGACCATGGCATGTGTGGTGTGGACTAGGTGCGGGTGCACGCCAGGTCTAGTATGCTGGTCCGATATGATACTCTACAAAAACCAGGTGATAAAAAACTATAGAAAATGAAAAACTACAGACATGGCGCATCTAGTCTGCTCCGAAATTGGGGAAAACACTAAAAATGGGGTAATATGTGGCATGAACTTTGCTTCGACGCACCCCTGAGAAAAGTTTATGGATTTTGATGCAGATTAAATATGAAGATTAGAAGGTATCCCTTCAATCAAAAAGTATAATATAGTCGATCAATGTATTCAATATGTTTGATCTGGAGGATAATATGGTGATAACTTTTTAAAGTAACTTTAATATTCGTGCAAACTTTCAAAGGGGATGTACCAAAGTAAAACTTATGTGGCACAAAGTTCACCTAAATGGGGTATAAATTGAGAATTTTTGCTAGCTGGGGTAAGATATGTCACAAACCTGATATACTTAGAGGATGGGAAGGCCGGAGCTAGCATGGTGCTTCGCGATGACCTCAGCAACATCATTTATTCATCTTGCAGGGAAATCTTTGCTTGCCGAGATGCCCTTGAAGCAGAAATATGTGCATGTATGGAGGGGTTATCTCTAGCTATTCAGCGAATGGATCTCCTCAACGGTGAACATGTTGAACGAGAATGGAACAGACAGGTCGGTCTATGCGTCTTTGGTGGCAGAGAAGAAGCATCTAAAGTCTCTTCGTATGACTTACATTGCTCATATCAACCGTGGTCAAAATTTAGTTAGTGATTTCTTTGCAAATTTTACAAGAACTGAAAGTAGAACTGTAGTTTGGTTGGGCTCTGGGCTCGGAGAAGTCATTGCTTTATGTAGGGAGGATTGTTGATGCCCGAGTAATATGAGTTTTTACTCGCAATGAATAAATAAATAACTCTTTCTAGAAAGATTGAAGATGTGAAGTCCTTTAATAATGCCTCTTGCATCCTTTCTAGTTGCTTGTATTGACTTTGTTTCTCTCAATCAAACACTGTTCCTTTTTTAAATCGTAGATCAAACACTGTTCCTTCTTCTTCTGAATAGATGAGACGCCGCTGCTGTTCCTGCACAATCGCCTAACAGTCTTTTTAGATGTAAATTTATTATCATTGGGCCACAAAACACAAGTGCATATGAATGAAACGCGTCCTAGAAAAAAAGTGGTGTCCGGCTCTGCTGGTATCCCCAGAGAAAGAACATCCGTGCTGTAACTGACACGTGCACCATGAGTTGACGCATCATTCCCTTGTGTGAACAGTTGAGCCAGGTTCACTGAATTGCGGCCTGGCCGGTGGAAGCAGCTTATTTCTGCACGTGCGCCAACTAGTGCTTCGTACTACTACGTACTAATAGTGCTGAACTACTGAGTACTGATGTAGAGTGCAATCTTTCTCGAAAAATAAAAGATGTACAGTGCAATCTTTAACCGAACTGTTAGAAGAAAACGGAGAAGAATAATGATACACTTCGTTTAGAGTATAGACTAAGACTCTTACTTAGATTTCAGTGGTGCAAGACATCTACTTAGACATGTGTTAGAAAATTAAATCAAGAATTCAGGATCAGAGCAAGTAGAAAGGGCCGACAAGAGATCGACCCCCATTTAGTTTTGCCTCACGCCTTTTATTAGTAATGGAATTTTGGGAGCCACAATTGATTTCATTTTTTGATAGCTTACCAAATTGACCGCTTGGTGTAGAAACTGTAATTAATTTTGTTTTAAAATAGTAACTGTAATTGACTTTTTTTCACATTGTATAAACGTAAAGGGTTGAGATCCTCTGCAGTACCGTATGGTGCTGTAGTGTGGATGACATGTGGGGCCAGGTCCCACATGACGGTGACTGTACAGCACTGTACAGTACTGCAGAGAATCCTAACCCAAACGTAAATGCTCACACACACTTAATATTATAAGTGCATGCACGCACATTTTACCTCTATAAGCATAAATTTCATCATAAAGAATCTAATCATCTGAGTTACGCTTAGTTCGCAACTGCAATTGATTTTGGTAACCTGATTCAGACCTATAAGAAAGCACAACGCGTGACGACTACACGTGATGCACATTTTGCGCGCGCCCCCTGCCTAGCTATAAACCACCGCACTTGCACTTGCCATGCTTGTGCACACGCTAGCGATCGCCATCTTCGAACCACTCCACGTCGACGAATTTGGCGCACCGCGCCCGCGCGCTTTTTTGCTTTTCCAGCCATGTCCGCCGCGGCAGCTATCGCGGCACCGCCGCGACACAGCCGGCCGTCGCCTCTCAACCCAAACGCAACGGCGATGGCCAACACCACCAAGCCTAACGCCGTCTGTACAAAGACGCACCTCGCCAACCTCGACCGCCTCCTCCTCCGCCCGCCGCCGCTCCCGCTCCCAGTCCGGCCTAAGAAGGCGCTCGCCGACGAGTCCGGCGGGGGCGACAGGGAGGAGACCGCCCCCGACTCCGACGAACGCAAAGGCCGCCGGGGCGGGCTCCTCAACGCGCTGAATCTGTCGACGTTCCTGCCGTTCACGGGGAGGCCCGCCACGGACGAGATGTCCCCGCGTAGCCTGGCACAAATGCAGCGGCTCCTCACGCTCTCGCCGCGGCCCTCGCCCAGGGGCTCCATCGCCGCCGAATGGCGACGTTACCACGGCGAGGGCGCGTGGAAGGGCCTGCTCGACCCGCTCGACCAGAACCTACGCCGCGAGGTTTTGCGATACGGCGACTTCGTGCAGGCCGCATACACGGCGTTCCACTCCATGCCGTCGTCGCCGTCGCATGGCCACGGCCAGCATCGCACGCTCGTGCTACCGGACCGGTCGTACCGGCCGACTCGCAGCCTGTTTGCCACGTCTTCCCTGTCCATCCCGCCGTGGGCGCGGCGGCGGTCGGCGCCCAAGTGGCTGACACAGCGCACAAGCTTCGCCGGCTACGTCGCCGTCTGCGACAACGAGCGCGAGGTTCGGCGCATGGGCCGTCGCGACATCGTCATTGTGCTGCGCGGCACCGCCACGTGCCCTGAGTGGGCAGAGAACCTCCGCACCGGCCTCGTGCCGGTGTCGGACGACGATGACAGCGACGACGCCACGGCGGCGCCGAACGTGCCCAAGGTGGCGAAGGGGTTCCTGAGCCTGTACAAGACGGCCGGCGACCACGTGCCCAGCCTGTCGGACGCCATTGTGGAGGAGGTGAGGCGGCTGATCGAGGTGTACAAGGGCGAGGAGCTCAGCATCACGGTGGTTGGCCACAGCCTCGGCGCATCTTTGGCCCTCCTCGCCGCCGACGAGCTAAGCGCGTGCCTGGCCGCCGATGCGGCGAGTAAGAGCACCGCTGCAGATGATCATCAACCGCCGCCCATCTCGGTGGTTTCCTTCGGCGGCCCGAAGACCGGCAACCGCGCGTTTGCGGACCGGCTACAGCACGAGGGGGGCGTGAACGTGCTGCGCGTGGTGAACGCCGGCGACGTGGTGACGCGCGTCCCCGGGCTCGTGACACCGACGACGATGGCCGAAGGATACGTGCACGCGGGTGGCGCGGAGCTGACGCTGGACAGCCGCGACTCGCCGTGCCTTCGCCCGGACGCCGGCCCGGCCTGCTGCCACGACCTGGAGGCCTACCTGCACCTGCTGGACGGGTTCATGGGCTCCGGCCGGCCGTTCCGCGCCGACGCGAGTCGCAGCGTGGCGGGGCTGCTCGTTTACCAGCGGACCAGCGTGA
Source organism: Aegilops umbellulata (assembly GCA_032464435.1). Classification (NCBI taxonomy): domain Eukaryota; kingdom Viridiplantae; phylum Streptophyta; class Magnoliopsida; order Poales; family Poaceae; genus Aegilops; species Aegilops umbellulata. Next base: position 361,410,041 of record CP136054.1, on the reverse strand, counting down.
AGCGTGCCTACGTGGAGCGCGCGAGGGTGCTCGGGTTCGAGCCGGCGGCCATGCCAAGGACCGCCACGGCCAACGGCGCTGGCGCTGCTGATGGACAGTACGGCTTCCTGGCCAGTCCCTCGTGACGTTGATCAATGCATGCATGTAGTGTACTCCGGGTATCTGCAGTGCACGTGTCTTGACGTGCAAACTTTTGTACTGGACGAGAGAGGCATATGTCTCTCCCCGTATCAATGAGCATGCTCGTTCGACATGAACAATCTATTTCGTGTTGTTTTGTTCACAAGAATCTTATACTTAGGCGTATTTGGTTGCCGTAGTCTACAGTAGCTGCATTGCATAGCCTTCTTAACTCAGCCTGGCTATGCAAATGCAGCCTCAAATGCATCATCTGCAAGTTGTTTGGTTGCTTGCATATCCTCTTGTCTGCATGGGCTGAAACACACTGCCTATTGTTTGGTTGCCTGCATGTTAGTGGACAAACTATATGCATGGTGTTTGGTTGTATGCAACGCCTAGTGTGTGGTAATCTCTTTGCCTAGTTGATGAGGTTACCAGCACACTTCGGGATAACCATGTACCACACATCATAAGCAGAGCAGAGTATAAACAGAGCATCAACTAGTTTACAACATAGTTCAGATAACATAGTACCACACGTCATAACGATAGTTCAAACAGTTCAACGCATAAACCATAAAGCAGACTCGATAGTACTTAGGAAGGAGATGCCCCGGCCCTAGTCCCTGGCGGCGAAGGCTTCGTCATGCTTCCCGCACTTGTTGACCACCTCAATGCCATCGTCGTCGAAGATGATGACCTTGAGGGTGTCGGGAGTCAGGAGCTTGAACGTCACCATGTAGCCGATCTTGATCTCATGAACGGCGGCGTAGGTGGCCCAACCCTGATCCAGGGTCACCCTACCGTTCATCAGCTTCACCGTCACCCTCCAGGAGCAGCCGGTGTTGTTCCTCAGCTTGAACTCCGTCGGCACCGCGACGAGGTGCTTGGTGAAGTCCAGGGGCATGGGGATGCACTCAAGTTTCGGTGTAAGGATGACCTTGCAGAAGTGAGTTGGGCCACCCTCCTCGTGGTAGTGGGCGTAGTTGCAGCGCTTGCTGTTGGGGGGCTCCTCCATGCACTCGTCGTAGCCAACCGTTGGCATCTTCGGTTCTTCCTCAGCGGTGGGCGGCAGCACCACCTTGGGCATTGGATGAACCGACCGCTTGCCCTTGTTGTCAACGGCCGGGAGCACCTCTTTGCCCATCTCATTGCTCTCCTCGATCTGCAAACAATCCATGGTGTCAGGCACAACACATAGTTCATGGCTTATTGAAGAGCATGTAGTTACAACGGCATGACTGTCACTCTCCCTCCTCTCCATCGCGCCTATATTTACTCACCCTGATCGCCACTACTTACCCACCTCCTCTCTTCTGTCACTATCAACCTTCCTTCTCTCCATCGCCATGAGCTCCAGCTCCAGCTCCAACGCCAACCCCTTCCCTTGGGGTATTGGCTGGAGGGACTTCTTCCTCGGATGGTCAGCTGGTGACCGCACCAAGTTCGAGAATCATGGAGGTGTGCTCGAACTTCGGCTCCATGCCTGACATGCAGAAGGAATCTGATGCAGTGCTCATGAGGGCCACTACACAAGAGTTGAAGACGCTGATTCCTAACCAAGCGAAGTACGCGATGGCAGTCAACATCATTCGTTGGGCCATGAATCAGGCCATCTCCGACGACGCTAAACAGAGAAAGAGGTGGTCTAAGTACAAGAACTACTGGGCTCCTAATGACCGCCGTGCCGCCGGCGGTCATCGGTGGGGAGCCTAAGAAGGAGGAAGAACTGGTGCAGATGCCAGTGAGGGCGCCGGAGCTAGGCCGTCGTACCTGGCAGATCGACCTCGACTCCGCCGAGGACGACGACGACCTGCCGCCCCGCACGACTATGGACAAGAAGATGAAGGCCAGCCACTCGACCCGCCGCTCTGCACGCCTCAACGGCTGGTTAGCCAGTGTCTGTTGTGTACCCCCAATCCCCCTTCTACTCCATCCACATCTACCTCTATTCCGATCTTGCATGAACTAGTATGAACTGACATGCTTATCTACCTCTATTCCCCATTCCCCTCTTCGTTGTGGATCGAATCTACTGCCGGATCGAACGCGAAAAAGTAGTGCATGACGAACAGAAAAGTGCTTACCGCCATTGCCCTGGGCCAGGTGATGACCCACTCGCCGGTGATGGAGTCCGATGGTCTTCTTGCTCTCCTCCAATCCGCCGCTGCCGGTGAGAGTTGGGAGAGTGGGGGGGGGGGGGGGAGTGGTGAGGGAGCGGTGAGGGGCGGTGAGGCTAATAACTGCCGGTGCTTCGGGAAGCAACGCGGCTTCTCGAGCGTGGTCGTGCGCGTGCAGCCGTCGCCGCCCTCGTCCACCGCTTGGCCCTGGCTCTGGAGAAACTACCGATTCGAGCATTCCCAGGTAGCCAGGCCCAAGAGTGCTTTAAACATCGTGTCATGCAGGCCAAACAGTGTATGTAGCTAACCAAACATGCCGTTTTCCTCCCGCGCGGGCCTGGTTGGGCCTCATGCAGGCAACCAAACACACCCTTAGTAAATTTGTTACACGTATATCACCCTATAATATTGGCTTAATAGGATTAATAGAGTCATCGCATCAATAAGGATTTTTCTTCTTTTTTGAAAGACTTTCACCGCAAAAGTGTGAAAAAGATACTCCCTCCGTCCCCGAATATAAGGTGTATCGATTTTTCGTGCAAGTCAAACTTGTGTATGTTTGACCAAGATTGTAGAATAAAATGTTGAAATCTACAATAAAAAATAAATAAAATACGAAAATATTGTTCATGATGGATCTAATGATACCGATTTGGTACTGTAGACATTGATAATATTTCCTAAAAACTTGGTCAAACGTGCACATATTTGACTTTTGAAAAAACTAACACACCTTATATTTTGGATCGTAGGGAGTAATAGTGTTGATATGAGAGGACATTTTAGATGTGAGGTGTAGCAGCCTCATGTCAGGTAGCCCGTCCGAAGACATTACAACCGTGGAGTAACTCGCTTTGGGCATCTGCAACGACAGTACAATAATAGAAGGAAAATTATGTCACATGCATTGTGCACTAATACCCAACAGCCAGTGGCGAAGCTACGTAGGGCAAAACAGTGCCATGGCCCGCCCAGCTCATAACAAAGACGATGCAAAGTATGAGCATGACTAGGCCATTTAAAAAAGGGTGATATTCTTTAGATTGGCCCACTCTACTCTTAGTTTGTAGCTCAGCCACTGCCAGCAGCGTGACGTGTCACTGGCCATCTGATCCAGTGGGCGTTGGACAAGGGCTGGCTCGATGCTATGCAAAGTGGATTAACCAGCCGACTGATGATGTCTCGCATGTTCGTCCGGTTGCACAAATGTTCATGTCAGATGAGGGTGCTAACAGAATTAGAGGTGCAAAATAGATTTTTTTTTAACATGGACCGTCTCATCCCGGATGGATGTGCCAAATTCATGCATGGGAGCTACCGGGGAGCTTTGGAAATTTCTCGGAAAACCCCTAGCTGACACCTATATTAAAAGTCGGTATTTTCACCATCTACCACATGACAAATTTGGGCCGTGCACTAGATGCTAGAGATACAATGCTTATGTTATATGTTTCTACTTTTTGCACTCTAAGGGGAGATTCTATAGTAGCATTCGCAAATGGACTTCGATCTTTCTCTCCCCTTCTCTTCCTCCATGAAAATCACATGCCTTCATCAACTCCTCCTCCTTTCTTCTTTGGCGGTGTCTCTGACACCCTGGACTTTGAAAACTTTATTTTTCTGAGAGTTATTGAATATTTGGTTCGAAGTTGAAGTTTCAGTCAACTCTTTTGGACTTGCCACTTGAGAATTCCTTTTGATTTTCTTCCAAGTGGATCCTCACACTCACAAATCATTTCTAAACTCCATCCCTCTCAAGATCATGCCATGGAATAATTTTCTTAAATGGCCTAATATTCCTTTTCACCCTGAAAATGAATATTTTCTCTTTACGCTATGAAGCTACCCTCATTTTTATTGCTCCTAAAATCCTAAATAAATTCCCTAATATTCTTTGGGTCATGTCTCACCTTCCTGTGCAAAACATCCCATGGTCATGTGGAGAATTTTGGCTCAAGAAAATATTTTCATTTCTGGACAACAAGGTCACTTTGTAAAGGAAGTGTATTTTTGCTTGGTCCATCTGAGCTGAAATTTTTATAGCATGACTACCTTCCAACCTGAAGCTTAGCCACCAAGTTTCAAACCTTATCTCTCTGTGGATTTTTCACAAACTTCTTCAATAGTTTCTGGCCAGAAACTTGCAAACCATCTTCAGTCAGGTCTGGTCGACCTGGTGAGAAACCACATCCAGAGGCTCAGTGTATGAAGGGACTTGAGCCTAGACACGGTCTGGCAGCCCTGGCACACCGTGTTGCGCCAGTGCACATGGTGAACACGTGGATACAAGGTGTTCGACAGGCAGTCGGTGCACTCTGCGCGTCGCAACCTCTCTGGCCTCGCCCTTGCACTCGCCCCGCTCCACCCTCGCTTGCCCTCGACCTTCTACAGCTTTGGCCTCTTCCTTCCAGCTATCCTCTGCCGCTCCCCAATGCCGGCAGCCTGTGCGGGGGACGCGAACACGGTGGAGCAGAGAGCACAGTGCCCTTGCGTGACCGAGCAGTCCCTCTCCGCGCCCCGTTGTTTGGCTCTTCTCCTCCACTCTGCTTGGATGATCTTCATTGTTCTATCCCGTCGAGCCGGAACCCTCTCGTCGCCTCTCGCCACTCCAGAACCCTCTCCGGCGGCCGCGAGCTCTGTCTCCTCGCCATCTATAAATACGGCCCTCCCCGAGCAGTTCTAGCCATCCCACCTTCCTCCTCTGGCCACAAATCACATAGAGCAGTAGTGCGGCAAGGCCGGGCGGGCCTCTAGCCGCCGATCATCGCCGGAGTTGGTGGCGGATCCCCTTCGGCCGCCCACTCGCTCCGATGCTCCTCGACTCCGTTCTACTCCTCGGGCGTGCTCGTGAGGTCCTCCTGAGCACGGTGTGCTTGGTTCATCCAAACTCCGCCGAAAATGCCAACTCCGATGAGCTCCGCCGCCCGCCTCCTCTAGAGACGACCACCCCGACGCTGTCCGTCCACCTCTGCCCACGCTTCGGGTACGTGCTTGCTCGTCTCGGTGAGCTACATCTATCCTCCTCGTCGGCGGTCGTCTTGGCCTCCTCGCCGGAGAACCATCGGCTTCAGAGCCGCCGCTGCCGCCTGTTCTCTCTCTCTCTCTCTCTCTCTCTCTCTCTCTCTCTCTCTCTCCCCCTCCCTCCCTCCCTCAAACCTGACACGGGGACCCCAACCGTCAGTCTCTCTCTCACACTCCCGAAGCGGTATGAGTGGAGAATACGCCTTCGACGTGGCGCTCTTTGGGACTTTTCATTTTCTGCTTAAATTCAAACATTTGACCCTAACTTTGACCATCCATATATTTTAAACCACAAGTCCAAATGAGATGATTCCTTTTGCAACAGTTTTGTTACGAGCTCCTCTTTTTGCCTGCAAAATTTGAGAATTTTTCTGCCATGGTTATTTTCTAGTGAAATAAAATGCTTTATGTGACATTTTCTTTTTGGATTTTTAACTATTTTCAGAAGGATCAACTTGCCTTGAAGAGGACCGGGAGTTCTGTGACCCTACTACGAACTAAGGCAAGCCACAACAATCATTTGCAAGGATGAAATTGCAATGGCTATGATTTTACTTGAACTAAATTCATATTTTGCATTTATTTAATTAAAATAATGTAACTTGTTCTAGTAGTTCTTTTATACTATGTTGTTACGATATAATGCTTAGTATATTGCTAGTATAGACCATAGTCTTTACTTCATATGCTCATGCTTATGTGAACGACTTCGTTATTATGATTAATTGCATGTGCATTTCATGCCATACTATGACTCGACTTATTTTCATTTCGAGTTAAACATGATGATAATCCAACTTGAACATGTTGTTGATCGAGTCATGGTGCCACCTAATTGAGCTTCCCAGTGAAACCACATTTTTCTTGATGGGAAGGACCTAATTCGGTCTAAGGTTATGTGCTTGCGCTACCCTGGACTGGCAGGCAGGCATAGCCTTGTATGCCCATAGTTGTTTGGTACCATTGTCCCCGTTTGGGACCATTTTTGTTTTGCCACGACGGTGGCCGTTCGATGTCCGAAGTGGCATCCGAGGTCACCATGACTTAGGCCAAAGGGGAGTTGGTCAAAGTGGCCGGGAGAGTGTCATGCAATAGATTGGTTTTGTTGGAACACCATTAGTCCACCCGAATGGGAGTACAAGGCCATGGGTTCTGTGGTGTGGATACAACATACTAACCTCTTCAGGGTGTATAATCTATCGATAGCCGCGTCCTCGGTTATGGACATAGTTCGTAGTAGGTCACAACGTGGGTCAACAGAAACAATTAACTTGCACACTAATGATACTTTTATGGCACATGCTATGGTTGGTGATCTTGTGTTGATCATCGAGCTTGCATCCTTTGTGACCCGGTAGTGATCACTGTGGTAAGCTGGTGAATACGGTTATGAGGTAACCAAGATGGTAAGCTGGTCCGAGAGACCATGTGATTCGGTCACATATGCACTTCATGAGTATCATGTCATGTTCTTGCATTTAAACTGATTATATATCATCTTCTTGTTTGTCATTATTGCTTTGCTTGTCGTGAGCTTGCGAGTACATTCAAAGTACTCACCTGGCATGTCATGCCAGTTTTAGGAGAAGTTGTACCAGGAGTCGGAGTTGCATCATTCATCACAGTCTAGGCCGTGTCCCAGTAGTGTCCCTATGAGATGGGGTTCTACTACGTCTTCGTTCCGCCGCCGTGTAGCTATGTCGTTATCGTCGAGGCCCCTGACATGTCTACTAAATAATGTACATATGTGTAGCAGCACTGTGTGTGCCGCTTGGCCTCGCTTCCTGATGTATCATCGAACCTATGTTCCCGCAAGAGATCAATAAAGCGGTTGAATTTCTGTACCAAGTTGTTGTGTATTGCCAAAAGACATGATCTCTGAGCTAGCAATGCAAGGTAAACCAGTTGCTCTGAGCCGGGGTACCACAGTGTCACCGACTAGGATGAGGATGAGGGAGGAGGCAAATTGACTATGTATATGCTAGGTCTAGGTTTGGGTTTCCTTAAGGGCGAATGGCTTGTGTCGTTTTGGATCTTCACTTTGATGCTCGGGAGTTGAGCGAGGTGGTTGTTTGTTTCTTCCCATGGTGGTATTCCATGGTGGATGCTATTGTCAGTGATGGATCCAGTGAGAGCTCCCCTAAAAAGATCGATGGTATATACTAGGTCAGGTTGAGCCAACTTCCCTTCCCCTTTGTGTTCGTCGTCATGGGACAAAGGAGAGATGGGTTCAGATCCGAGCTCGGCCCCTTCGATCTATGTTTTTGGGGTACAAGAGATGGTTGGGGTGTTCTTCATTTGATCACCACATCGACCTCTATTGTCAGAGCTAGTGATCCAACCATAATTTGTCTATGGTGCTCTTCCTGGATTGCTAGGGTTGATTCTTGGCTGTTGGAGTCGATCATCTCTTCGTTGAACTTCAATCTCCAATAAAGGGAGGCCCTTCTGCTTGCCTGGAGTTGGCAGTCTATGGTCAAGATGATTGACCTGGTTGTTGTTTTCTGTGGGAGTCCTTTGTGTGGTGTTGTATCAATTTTGCACAACTAAGCCAGCTTTTGTGACCTTTGGGTCACTCCCCATTTTTTTCTTCAAAAAAGTGGTATTAAATAGAGACAACATCATGTGTACTTATCCTAGAGCTTTCCTTGTATTGTACTCCCTCCGTCCCATAATGTAAGACGTTTTTTTACACTAGTGTAGTGTCAAAAAATGTCTTACATTATGGGACGGAGGGAGTAATATATTATGTAATGTGTATATTGTAAGTTACAAACAGATTGCATATATTTACTGACATGCTCTTTCTTTCTCTTACTTCTGTTACAATCACATCACCAAATTTTCTAGGTGGCAGCTGAGATAAGCCTATTATACACACCATTTATAAAATAGCATGACTTTCTAGTGCATTGAGTGAAGTATCATGTGCGATTGATTGAGCCGGTGTTGAGCTTTGTAGATGTAGTGGCACCTTACAATATACTTCTTCCTGGTGCACATCGCAAGCCCCCACATCGGGTCATATTTTGTTGACCATTCACGATCACACATAGCAAATAAGTTAAATACAAGGCCAACAATGACCCATCAAGTGACACAACATGATAAACCCTACAACTAAGGTAAACGTCAAGCATGGATAATTGGATATTGGCGGAGCACCAACGGACCAAAAGCAGGCCTACTTTGCTTTGTCATGTCTTGATGTCTCACAGAGCCGTTTGCACTTAGACTAGATGTTTATGATGAGGGCTTCATATTGCGCATGGTCATGACAGAACCAAAATTTTATAATTGAGATCAGTTGAATGCTTTAACAGAAGACCCTAAATGAGTGCTTTGTTATGAGCACTCCATAAAGCCAATGATAATGTTACAACTCCCACCCAAGCGATCCTATTATCTCGGCCCTTCATGTGGCTTATAAGTTGAAACATATCGGAGAACCCAGTAAGGCTTCAGGAGCAACTAGTAGACTCTCTAATCACGTTCCAAGCATACCGGTCAACTATACAAGAAAATAAAATATGATCACTATCCTCTTCTATGCCGCACCAAGTGCATTTTTCATCTCCCGTACCATGAAGTTTGTGCACTTGGTCTCCACTAGGAATGCAGTTTCGCGCCACTTGCCATAAGAAGATCTTGATTTTGGCCAGAATTTTAACCTTCCAAATCATAGATAAATTGATCCTATGGGCTACTTTGAAAATTTCCTTGTACAAGGATCCCGTGGAGAAATTCCCTAAAGGTTCAAGTTTCGTAGTCACTTCATCCCTCCCTGGTGACAATGGAATATCACTTAGCCCCCCAGTGAGCTTATGCCACTCTGTCGTTTCGTCCACACCAAAAGTGTGCCTAAAGGTAGGCGCCATCCCCTGTTAGTCCATATCTCAGCCACCCTGGGTTCAACATGTTGTTCTATTGCTTTTATACATAGATTGATGCTGTAACCACACCATGGTAATATATTTGTCATGCATTACTGTAGCGTGTTTCCTTTTTCCAATGCGGCAACTGTGGCAACAACTCTGGTGCCGCACCATAAGAAGAGGGGTGTTCTGGTGCACCCCCTCCCTCCTCAAAAGTTTCATAGGGCATTTTTGTTCCAGGTGCATGCCATGCCAATTGATATGCACTACCTTTGCTTCCTCATAACATATGCTCATTTTTATCCTTTCTCCCTACCAAAAATTGGCATACGAGTCTGTCCTCAAATTTCTCACACTGTCACATCTCACACATACTACCAAGGAGAGCGGTTATGCAAGAGGAGACACGTTCCATTCGTGACAATCAACAAAGAATCTATTAGCGATGAAGGTGACCTCAGAGAACAACATTGTTGTGAGATGCGCATCAAGAAGGGTGTAGCATCCTTGCACACCTCGTTGGTTTAGCCCTGCCGATAAGCTACCTTGACGTAACCAAGAAGATGCCACGGTTGGCATCGGGAGCCGACCGTGGAGATCGTCGTTGGAAGCCTTAGAGGAGGAGAGGACTTGTGGACGAGCGTGCCATGGTGTTATTGTTGGCAGTGACGATCAAAGAGCGATGCTGGTGAAACGAGGATTGTGTGCGACACGGACAAAGACGAAAGGGGTGTGAAAGAGATCAACCATTTTCTTGGAATACTTTATAGTACACAAAAATTGTATATACTACCCTTTTCAAGTAAGGGATAAGTTATAATCAGCATGATTAATTTGCCATGGAACTCGTAGAGTTGTCTAGCGAGCACACCTTCCATAAAAGGCAAACCTTAGTGGATCCCGGCCCTGCCGACGAATGGCTCTGTTTTAGTTAGGTGTACCATTCCTAGGAAGGCGAGCTAGCAACAGATCCTCGAAGATGGAATAAGGTATTCCCGCCTAGCCCCCATCCTGATGGTGCATTTAGTGCCGTTGGAGGGTATGTGGAGGTGTGTTTCCAGCGGATCTCGTGGGATTCAGTCGGTGTTTGTCTTCGGTAGATCTGCTTGGAGCCGGTCTTCGTTGGTCTATGTTCATGTGTCGACGGGTTGGATTCTTCTGATTTATACTTCTCTTCATCGGTGGTGGCTGTTATTATGGTGCGTTGGTCCTTAGCACGATGACTTCCCAACTATCTACTCCCTTAATTATGATGATTAAGGCGTATTTCGTTTTGCTAAGACAAGACTATCATAGTAAAGTACTATTAAATATGAATCTAGTGACACAAATTTCATGGCATATAACCTTGTATTTATGAAGTAATTATTAGTAAAATCCATGTTTTAAAAAAAATACGGCTTACTTTTAGGAATGGAGGGAGTGCTACAACAAGGTTTGCCCGGCTCCGGTGAGAAAGCAGGGGGCCTTCGGCTCACTCCAGTGCTTATAATCCTCGCTAGATTGTCTACAAACCTGAATTTAGTTAATGTTGCTTTTGGTGTTTCTGCACTACCTTGATGCTGGATGAATAGATTGTAAATTTTCTCGTAAAAATAGACCAAAGTATGTGATGCTCAGCTAAATGGATGAACATGACCTCAAACCACCACCACAACCAGCTCAGCTCACTGTCTAAATTTTGATTTAGTATAAATTAGTGTCAAAGGACCCATCCGCCGCAATAAACCGGTCAAACTCAACACACACACAAAACAAAAACAAATCTGCCGACTAACAAAAACCTCGCCATCACCGTCATTACTAGTGAGCACACGCCGGTCACTAACACTGGCTTCACGACCACTCTCATGAGTCACGAAATCGTTGGTCTCGCACCAAGAGGAACAAAACTGCCATCCCAAAGTCCGATCTCTCTAAAATACTCCGTACTGCGTCACCCGGAACTCCTAGCAAGTGCGCCTTTCAATATTAATTGACATTTTTCTTGCGCCGAATCCGATGAAGCAAGCTGACGGCCACAAAAGGGTAAGCGAAAACGACGCGTCATATGATGTGCGATGGGAACCACAGTTTGGTTCTAGTGCTGGTCGGAGAAGAAGAAGTCGTCGAGCTCGAGTGCGTGATGCTGTCAGTGTAAGTGTAGTGGGTTCTTGCTTGTGTCGGAGACATGGTCTAGCTCACTCGACCGGGCTAAGTGGAGCAGCGCAGCAAACGGGCCATCATCGGCAAAAAAAATGAAGCGTGCCGAGTTAATTAATGGGGCTGATTTGTCTTTTTTGAGACTTGAACGTAAACTGAAAATTTTAACTACTTTTGCAGCTGGCCAAACAAATCTTGCTGGGACTGACATCGCATACACTAGTTTGTCACTAATTAGATCAGGTGCTCGTGTATCATGCCAGTTTGGGACCGGTGCCACTTGAACCAACATGCCGTCCGATTAGCTTACCAGTAAGTTGACTCTGCTTCTGTACCGTATTTGTCATTACATGGATTCGCCGTAGATCTAGGGCGTGTGACATGCACGGGTGCGTTCATGCGAGTAAATTGTTCAAAACCATCACGTATGTGGCTAGGGCAACATGTTTTCATCGCTTTTGTCAAAAACCATAGATTTCTCGATAAAGGATGTTTTTTTATTGACTCATAGTGTGGCATCGAGGGATACAATTAAAACGAATACACACACGGCCTCTGCATAATTAGAATGCACACGTCCAACACAACACATGCACTAACCGACCACACCGGCAAAAGGCAAAGTCATAGAAGAGCAAAGCCATGTCTATGCGGAGGGAAAAAATACAACAATTGACGATATATATAGCAGTGACCATTGGCGACAACCATCTCTTGACAAGGGCTACGAGAGAGGTTCTCAACCAACGATGCCTCCAAGAAGGGGTTCTCAAAAACCATAGATAACCACCAACTTTGCGCAAGTGAGTAACAAACCGCACTAATCCGGAGTTGAGCCGCGACTAAGCATGAAACTGACAGGGCTGGCCTGTTGGAAATATGCCCTAGAGGCAATAATAAAAGCATTATTATTATATTTCCTTGTTCATGATAATTGTCTTTATTCATGCTATATTTGTGTTATCCGGAAATCGTAATACATGTGTGAATAATAGACACCAACATGTCCCTAGTAAGCCTCTAGTTGACTAGCTCGTTGATCGACAGATAGTCATGGTTTCCTGACTATGGACATTGGATGTCATTGATAACGAGATCACATCATTAGGAGAATGATGTGATGGACAAGACCCAATCCTAAACATAGCACAAGATCGTATAGTTCGTTTGCTAGAGTTTTCCAATGTCAAGTATCCTTTCCTTAGACCATGAGATCGTGTAACTCCCGGATACCGTAGGAGTGCTTTGGGTATACCAAACGTCACAACGTAACTGGGTGACTATAAAGGTATGCTACGGGTATCTCCGAAAGTGTCTGTTGGGTTGACACGGATCGAGACTGAGATTTGTCACTCCGCTTAACGAAGAGGTATCACCGGGCCCACTCGGTAATGCATCATCACAATGAGCTCAATGTGATCAAAGTGTTTGATCACGGGATCATGCATTACGGTACGAGTAAAGTGACTTGCCGGTAACGAGATTGAACGAGGTATTGGGATACCGACGATCGAATCTCGGGCAAGTAAAATACCGATTGACAAAGGGAATCGTATACGGGATTAATTGAATCCTCGACATCGTGGTTCATCCGATGAGATCATCGTGGAGCATGTAGGAGCCAACATGGGTATCCAGATCCCGCTGTTGTTTATTGCCCGAGACCGTCTCGGTCATGTCTGCATGTCTTCCGAACCCGTAGGGTCTACACACTTAAGGTTCGGTGACGCTAGGGTTGTGAAGATATGTATATGCAGTAACCCGAATGTTGTTCGGAGTCCCGGATGAGATCCCGGACGTCACGAGGAGTTTCGGAATAGTCCGGAGGTAAAGAATTATATATAGGAAGTGCTGTTTCGGCCATCGGGAGTGATCTGTGGGTCACCGGTATTGTACCGGGACCACCAGATGGGTCCCGAGGGTCCACCGGGTGGGGCCACCCATCCCGGAGGGCCCCATGGGCTGAAGTGGGAGGGGGACTAGCCCTTAGTGGGCTGGTGCGCCCCCCAAGGCCCACCCCCTGCGCCTAGGATTGGAACCCTAGGGTGGGGGGGGGGCGCCCACTTGCCTTGGGGGGCAATCCACCCCCCTTGGCCGCCGCCCCCTCTGGAGATGGGATCTCCAGGGGCCGGCTCCCCCCCAGGGGGCCTATATAAAGGGGGGGAGGGAGGGGCAGCCACACCCTTGCCCCTGGCGCCTCCCTCTCTCCCTGCTACACCTCTCCCTCTCGAAGTGCACGGCGAAGCCCTGCTGTTGTGACGCCCTGCATCTGCCACCACGCCGTCGTGCTGCTGGATCTTCATCAACCTCTCCTTCCCCCTTGCTGGATCAAGAAGGAGGAGACGTTACGCTGATCGTACGTGTGTTGAACGCGGAGGTGCCGTCCGTTCGGTGCTAGGATCTCCGGTGATTTGGATCACGTCGTGTACGACTACCTCATCCCCGTTCTCTGAACGCTTCCGCTCGCGATCTGCAAAGGTATGTAGATGCATCCGATCACTCGTTGCTAGATGAACTCATAGATGGATCTTGGTGAAACCGTAGGAAAATTTTTGTTTTCTGCAACGTTCTCCAACAGTGGCATCATGAGCTAGGTCTATGCGTAGTTCTTCTTGCGCGAGTAGAACACAATTTGTTGTGGGCGTAGATTTGTCAACTTTCTTGCCGCTACTAGTCTTATCTTGCTTCAGCGGTATTGTGGGATGAAGCGGCCCGGACCAACCTTACACGTACGCTTACGTGAGACCGGTTCCACCGACTAACATGCACTAGTTGCATAAGGTGGCTGGCGGGTGTCTGTCTCTCCCACTTTAGCTGGAGCGGATTCGATGAAAAGGGTCCTTATGAAGGGTAAATAGAAGTTGACAAATCACGTTGTGGCTTTCACGTAGGTAAGAAAACGTTCTTGCTAGAACCCTAATTCAGCCACGTAAAACTTGCAACAACAATTAGAGGACGTCTAACTTGTTTTTGCAGCAAGTGCTTTGTGATATGATATGGCCAAAGTTGTGATGAATGATGAATGATCTATATGTGATTATGAGATGTTCATGCTATTGTAATAGGAATCACGACTTGCATGTCGATGAGTATGACAACCGGCAGGAGCCATAGGAGTTGTCTTTATTTTTTATATGACCTGCGTGTCATTGAGAAACGCCATGTAAATTACTTTGCTTTATTGCTAAACGCGTTAGCCATAGTAGTAGAAGTAATAGTTGGCGAGCAACTTCATGGAGACACGATGATGGAGATCATGATGATGGAGATCATGGTGTCAAGCCGGTGACAAAGATGATCATGGAGCCCCAAGATGGAGATCAAAGGAGCTATGTGATATTGGCCATATCATGTCACGTTTATTATTTGATTGCATGTGATGTTTATCATGTTTTGCATCTTGTTTACTTAGAATGACGGTAGTAAATAAGATGATCCCTCATAATAATTTCAAGAAGTGTTCCCCCTAACTGTGCACCATTGCGACAGTTCGTTGTTTCGAAGCACCACGTGATGATCGGGTGTGATAGATTCTAACGTTCACATACAACGGGTGTAAGATAGATTTACACATGCAAACACTTAGGTTGACTTGACGAGCCTAGCATGTACAGACATGGCCTCGGAACACAGAAGACCGAAAGGTCGAGCATGAGTCGTATAGAAGATACGATCAACATGAAGATGTTCACCGATGTTGAATAGTCCGTCTCACGTGATGATCGGACACGGCCTAGTTGACTCGGATCATGTTATACTTAGATGACTAGAAGAGGGATGTCTATCTAAGTGGGAGTTCATTAAATAATTTGATTAGATGAACTTTATTATCATGAACTTAGTCTAAAATATTTACAATATGTCTTGTAGATCAAATGGCCAACGTAGTCCTCAACTTCAACGCGTTCCTAGAGAAAACCAAGCTGAAAGACGATGGCAGCAACTATACGGACTGGGTCCGGAACCTGAGGATCATCCTCATAGCTGCCAAGAAAGATTATGTCCTACAAGCACCACTGGGTGACGCACCTGTTCTCCCTGCAGAACAAGACGTTATGAACGATTGGCAGTCATGTTCCGATGACTACTCCCTCGTTCAGTGCGGCATGCTTTACAGCTTAGAGCCGGGGCTCCAAAAGCGTTTTGAGAGACATGGAGCATATGAGATGTTCGAAGAGCTGAAAATGGTTTTCCAAGCTCATGCCCGGGTCGAGAGATATGAAGTCTCCGACAAATTCTTCAGCTGTAAGATGGAGGAAAATAGCTCTGTCAGTGAACACATACTCAAGATGTCTGGGTTGCACAACCGCTTGACTCAACTGGAAGTTAATCTCCTGGATGAAGCGGTCATTGACAGAATCCTCCAGTCGCTTCCACCAAGCTACAAGAGCTTTGTGATGAACTTCAATATGCAGGGGATGGAAAAGACCATTCCTGAAGTATTTGCTATGCTGAAATCAGCAGAGGTAGAAATCAAGAAGGAACATCAAGTGTTGATGGTGAATAAAACCACTAAGTTCAAGAAGGGCAAGGGTAAAAAGAACTTCAAGAAGGACGGCAAGGAAGTTGCCGCGCCCGGTAAGCAAGTTGCCGGGAAGAAGCCAAAGAATGGACCCAAGCCCGAGACTGAGTGCTTTTATTGCAAGGGAAGTGGTCACTGGAAGCGGAACTGCCCCAAATACTTAGCGGACAAGAAGGCTGGCAAAACAAAAGGTATATGTGATATACATGTAATTGATGTGTACCTTACCAGTACTCGTAGTAGCTCTTGGGTATTTGATACCGGTGCAGTTGCTCACATTTGTAACTCAAAGCAGGAGCTGCGGAATAAGCGGAGACTGGCGAAGGACGAGGTGACGATGCGCGTCGGGAATGGTTCCAAGGTCGATGTGATCGCCGTCGGCACGCTACCTCTACATTTACCTACGGGATTAGTTTTAAACCTCAATAATTGTTATTTAGTGCCAAGTTTGAGCATGAACATTGTGTCTGGATCTCGTTTAATTCGATATGGCTACTCATTTAAATCCGAGAATAATGGTTGTTCTATTTATATGAGTGATATGTTTTATGGTCATGCTCCGATGGTTAATGGTTTATTCTTGATGAATCTCGTACGTGATGATACACATATTCATAGTGTGAATACCAAAAGAGTTAAAGTTGATAATGATAGTCCCACATACTTGTGGCACTGCTGCCTTGGTCACATAGGTGTCAAACGCATGAAGAAGCTCCATGCAGATGGACTTTTAGAGTCTCTTGATTATGAATCATTTGACACGTGTGAACCATGCCTCATGGGTAAAATGACCAAGACTCCGTTCTCAGGAACAATGGAGCGAGCAACCAACTTATTGGAAATCATATATACTGATGTGTGCGGTTCAATGAGTGTTGAGGCTCGCGGTGGCTAACGTTATGTTCTCACCCTCACTGATGACTTGAGTAGATATGGGTATATCTACTTAATGAAACACAAGTCTGAGACCTTTGAAAAGTTCAAGGAATTTCAGAGTAAGGTTGAAAATCAACGTGACAGAAAGATCAAGTTTCTATGATCAGATCGTGGAGGAGAATACTTGAGTCACGAATTTGGCACACACTTAAGAAAATGTGGAATAGTTTCACAACTCACGCCGCCTGGAACACCTCAGCGTAATGGTGTGTCCGAACGTCGTAATCGCACTCTATTAGATATGGTACGATCTATGATGTCTCTTACCGATCTACCGCTTTCCTTTTGGGGCTATGCTTTAGAGACTGCCGCATTCACTTTAAATAGGGCTCCGTCGAAATCCGTTGAGATGACACCGTATGAATTATGGTTTGGGAAGAAACCTAAGCTGTCATTTCTAAAAGTTTGAGGATGCGATGCTTATGTCAAGAAACTTCAACCTGAAAAGCTCGAACCCAAGTCGGAAAATGCGTCTTCATAGGATACCCTAAAGAAACTATTGGGTATACCTTCTACCTCAGATCCGAAGGCAAGATCTTTGTTGCCAAGTGAAGGAAATATGCCCTAGAGGCAATAATAAAGTTATTATTTATTTCCTTATATCATGATAAAGGTTTATTATTCATGCTAGAATTGTATTAACCGGAAACATAATGCATGTGTGAATACATAGACAAACAGAGTGTCACTAGTATGCCTCTACTAGACTAGCTCGTTAATCAAAGATGGTTATGTTTCCTAACCATGAACAAAGAGTTGTTATTTGATTAACGAGGTCACATCATTGGTTGAATGATCTGATTGACATGACCCATTATATTAGCTTAGCACCCGATCGTTTAGTATGTTGCTATTGCTTTATTCATGACTTATACATGTTCCTATGACTATGAGATTATGCAACTCCCGTTTTCCAGAGGAACACTTTGGGTACTACCAAACGTCACAACGTAACTGGGTGATTATAAAAGAGTATTACAGGTGTCTCCAATGGTAGATGTTGGGTTGGCGTATTTCGAGATTAGGATTTGTCACTCCGATTGTCGGAGAGGTATCTCTGGGCCCACTCGGTAATGCACATCACTTAAGCCTTGCAAGCATTGCAACTAATGAGTTAGTTGCGGGATGATGTATTACGGAACGAGTAAAGAGACTTGCCGGTAACGAGATTGAACTAAGTATTGGATACTGATGATCGAATCTCGGACAAGTAACATACCGATGACAAAGGGAACAACGTATGTTGTTATGCGGTCTGACCGATAAAGATCTTCGTAGAATATGTAGGAGCCAATATGGGCATCCAGGTCCCGCTATTGGTTATTGACCGGAGACGTGTCTCGGTCATGTCTACATTGTTCTCGAACCGTAGGGTCCGCACGCTTAACGTTACGATGACAGTTATTATGAGTTTATGCATTTTGATGTACCGAAGGAGTTCGGAGTCCCGGATGTGATCACGGACATGACGAGGAGTCTCGAAATGGTCGATACATAAAGATTGATATATTGGAAGCCTATGTTTGGACATCGGAAGTGTTCCAGGTGAAATCAGGATTTTACCGGAATACCGGGTGGGTTACCGGAACCCCCCGGGAGCCTAATGGGCCATAGTGGGCCTTAGTGGAAAGGAGAAAGGGGCAGCCCTAGTGGCCGCGCGCCTCCCCCCTTCCCTAGTCCTATTAGGACTAGAAGAAGGTGGCCGACCCCCTCTCTCTCTTTCCCCCCCTTGAGGAATCCTATTCCAACTAGGATTGGGCGGGGGGGAATCCTACTCCCGGAGGGAGTAGGACTCCCTGGCGCGCCACCCCTTGGCCGGCCAGCCCCTCCCCCTTGGCTCCTTTATATACGGGGGCAGGGGAGCACCCTAGAACACACAAGTTGATCTACGGATCGTTCCTTAGCCGTGTGCGGTGCCCCCTTCCACCAAATTCCACCTCGGTCATATCGTTGCAGTGCTTAGGCGAAGCCCTGCGCCGGTAACACATCAAGATCGTCACTACGCCGTCGTGCTGACGAAACTCTTCCCCGACGCTTTGCTGGATCAGAGCCCGGGGATCGTCATCGAGCTGAACGTGTGCCAAGAACTCGGAGGTGCCGGAGTAACGGTGCTGTGATCGGTCGGATCGTGAGGAGAATGTACGACTACTTCCTCTACGTTGAGTCAACGCTTCCGCTTCAGTCTACAAGGGTATGTAGACAACACTCTCCCCTCTCGTTGCTATGCATCACCATGATCTGGCGTGTACGTAGGAATTTTTTTGAAATTACTACGTTCCCCAACAGTGGCATCCGAGCCTAGGTTTTTATGGTTTGATGTTATTTGCACGAGTAGAACACAAGTAAGTTGTGGAAGATACAAGTCATACTGCCTACCAGCATGTCATACTTTGGTTCAGCGGTATTGTTGGACGAGACGATCCGGACCAACCTTACGCGTACGCTTACGCGAGACCGATTCCCTCGACGTGCTTTGCACATAGATGGCTTGCGGAAGATTGTCTCTCCAACTTTAGTTGAACCGAGTGTGGCTACGCCCGATCCTTGAGAAGGTTAAAACGGAGTCTATTTGACAAACTATCGTTGTGGTTTTGATGCGTAGGTAAGATGAGTTCTTGCTTAAGCCCGTAGCAGCCACGTAAAACTTGCAACAACAAAGTAGAGGACGTCTAACTTGTTTTTGCAGGGCATGTTGTGATGTGATATGGTCAAGACATGATGCTAAATTTTATTGTATGAGATGATCATGTTTTGTAATCGAGTTATCGGCAACTGGCAGGAGCCATATAGTTGTCGCTTTATTGTATGCAATGCAATCGCGATGTAATGCTTTACTTTATTACTAAGCGGTAGTGATAGTCGTGGAAGCATAAGATTGGCGAGACGACAACGATGCTATGATGGAGATCAAGGTGTCGCGCCGGTGACGATGGTGATCATGACGGTGCTTCGGAGATGGAGATCACAAGCACAAGATGATGATGACCATATCATATCACTTATATTGATTGCATGTGATGTTTATCTTTTTATGCATCTTATCTTGCTTTGATTGACGGTAGCATTATAAGATGATCTCTCACTGAATTATCAAGAAGTGTTCTCCCTGAGTATGCACCGTTGCAAAAGTTCTTCGTGCTGAGACACCACGTGATGATCGGGTGTGATAGGCTCTACGTTCAAATACAACGGGTGCAAAACAGTTGCACACGCGGAATACTCAAGTTATACTTGACGAGCTATGCATATAAGATATGACCTCGGAACACAGAGACCGAAAGGTCGAGCGTGAATCATATAGTAGATATGATCAACATAAAGATGTTCACCATTGAAGACTACTCCATATCACGTGATGATCGGTTATGGTTTAGTTGATTTGGATCACGTGATCACTTAGAGGATTAGAGGGATGTCTATCTAAGTGGGAGTTCTTAATTAATTTGATTAACTGAACTTAAACTTATCATGAACTTAGTATCTGATAGTATCTTGCTTGTTTATGTTGATTGTAGATAGATGGCTCGTGCTGTTGTTCCGTTGAATTTTAATGCGTTCCTTGAGAAAGCAAAGTTGAAAGATGATGGTAGCAATTACATGGACTGGGTCCGTAACTTGAGGATTATCCTCATTGCTGCACAGAAGAATTACGTCCTGGAAGCACCGCTAGGTGCCAGGCCTGCTGCTAGAGCAACACCAGAAGTTATGAACGTCTGGCAGAGCAAAGCTGATGACTACTCGATAGTTCAGTGTGCCATGCTTTACGGCTTAGAACCGGGACTTCAACGACGTTTTGAACGTCATGGAGCATATGAGATGTTCCAGGAGTTGAAGTTAATATTTCAAGCAAATGCCCGGATTGAGAGATATGAAGTCTCCAATAAGTTCTATAGCTGCAAAATGGAGGAGAACAGTTCTGTCAGTGAGCATATACTCAAAATGTCTGGGTATAATAATCACTTGATTCAATTGGGAGTTAGTCTTCCAGATGATTGCGTCATTGACAGAATTCTCCAATCACTGCCACCAAGCTACAAGAGCTTCGTGATGAACTATAATATGCAAGGGATGACCAAGACTATTCCCGAGCTCTTCGCAATGCTAAAAGCTGCGGAGGTAGAAATCAAGAAGGAGCATCAAGTGTTGATGGTTAACAAAACCACTAGTTTCAAGAAAAAGGGCAAAGGGAAGAAAAAGGGGAACTTCAAGAAGAACGGCAAGCAAGTTGCTGCTCAAGAGAAGAAACCCAAGTCTGGACCTAAGCCTGAAACTGAGTGCTTCTACTGTAAGCAGACTGGTCACTGGAAGCGGAACTACCCCAAGTATTTGGCGGATAAGAAGGATGGCAAGGTGAACAAAGGTATATGTGATATACATGTTATTGATGTGTACCTTACTAATGTTCGCAGTAGCACCTGGGTATTTGATACTGGTTCTGTTGCTAATATTTGCAACTCAAAACAGGGACTACAGAATAAGCGGACACTAGCAAAGGACGAGGTGACGATGCGCGTGGGAAATGGTTCCAAAGTCGATGTGATCGCAGTTGGCACGCTACCTCTACATCTACCTTCGGGATTAGTATTAGACCTAAATAATTGTTATTTGGTGCCAGCGTTGAGCATGAACATTATATCTGGATCTTGTTTGATGCGAGACGATTATTCATTTAAATCAGAGAATAATGGTTGTTCTATTTATATGAGTAATATCTTTTATGGTCATGCACCATTGAAGAGTGGTCTATTTTTGATGAATCTCGATAGTAGTGATACACATATTCATAATGTTGAAGCCAAAAGATGCAGAGTTGATAATGATAGTGCAACTTATTTGTGGCACTGCCGTTTAGGTCATATCGGTATAAAGCGCGTGAAGAAACTCCATACTGATGGACTTTTGGAGTCACTTGATTATGAATCACTTGGCACTTGCGAACCGTGCCTCATGGGCAAGATGACTAAAACACCGTTCTCCGGAACTATGGAGAGAGCAACAGATTTGTT
Source organism: Aegilops umbellulata (assembly GCA_032464435.1). Lineage (NCBI taxonomy): Eukaryota > Viridiplantae > Streptophyta > Magnoliopsida > Poales > Poaceae > Aegilops > Aegilops umbellulata. The sequence continues at coordinate 361,388,299 of CP136054.1, read as the reverse complement.
GGAAATCATACATACGGATGTATGTGGTCCGATGAATGTTGAGGCTCGTGGCGGATATCGTTATTTTCTCACCTTCACAGATGATTTTAGCAGATATGGGTATATCTACTTAATGAAACACAAGTCTGAAACATTTGAAAAGTTCAAAGAATTTCAGAGTGAAGTTGAAAATCATCGTAATAAGAAAATAAAGTTTCTACGATCAGATCGTGGAGGAGAATATTTGAGTTACGAGTTTGGTGTACATTTGTAAAATTGTGGAATAGTTTCGCAACTCACGCCACCCGGAACACCACAGCGTAATGGTGTGTCCGAACGTCGTAATCGTACTTTACTTGATATGGTACGATCTATGATGTCTCTTACTGATTTACCGCTATCGTTCTAGGGATACGCTCTAGAGACGGCCGCATTCACGTTAAATAGGGCACCATCTAAATCCGTTGAGACGACGCCTTATGAACTATGGTTTGGCAAGAAACCAAAGTTGTCGTTTCTTAAAGTTTGGGGCTGCGATGCTTATGTGAAAAAGCTTCAACCAGATAAGCTCGAACCCAAATCGGAGAAATGTGTCTTCATAGGATATCCAAAGGAAACTGTTGGATACACCTTCTATCACAGATCCGAAGGCAAGACTTTTGTTGCTAAGTTCGGAAACTTTCTAGAGAAGGAGTTTCTTTCAAAAGAAGTGAGTGGGAGGAAAGTAGAACTTGACGAGGTAACTGTACCTACTCCTTTATTGAGAAGTAGTACATCACAGAAAACTATTTCTGCGACACCTACACCAATAAACGAGGAAGCTAATGATGATGATCATGAAACTTTAGATCAAGATACTACTGAACCTCGTAGATCAACCAGAGTGAGATCCGCACCAGAGTGGTACGGTAATCCTATTCTGGAAGTCATGTTACTAGACCATGATGAACCTACGAACTATGAAGAAGCAATGGTGAGCCCAGATTCCACAAAGTGGCTTGAAGCCATGAAATCTGAGATGGGATCCATGTATGAGAACAAAGTATGGACTTTGGTTGACTTGCCTGATGATCGGCAAGCAATTGAGAACAAATGGATCTTTAAGAAGAAGACTGACGCTGATGGTAATGTTACTGTCTACAAAGCTCGACTTGTCGCAAAAGGTTTTCAACAAGTTCAAGGGATTGACTACGATGAGACTTTCTCACCCGTAGCGATGCTTAAGTCTGTCCTAATCATGTTAGCAATTGCCGCATTTTATGATTATGAAATTTGGCAGATGGATGTGAAAACTGCATTCCTGAATGGATTTCTGGAAGAAGAATTGTATATGATGCAACCGGAAGGTTTTGTCGATCCAAAGGGAGCTAACAAAGTGTGCAAGCTCCAGCGATCCATTTATGGACTGGTGCAAGCCTCTCGGAGTTGGAATAAACGCTTTGATAGTGTGATCAAAGCATTTGGTTTTATATAGACTTTCGGAGAAGCCTGTATTTACAAGAAAGTGAGTGGGAGCTCTATAGCATTTCTAATATTATATGTGGATGACATATTACTGATTGGAAATGATATAGAATTTCTGGATAGCATAAAGGGATACTTGAATAAAAGTTTTTCAATGAAAGACCTCGGAGAAGCTGCTTACATATTAGGCATAAAGATCTATAGAGATAGATCAAAACGCTTAATTGGACTTTCACAAAGCACATACCTTGACAAGATTTTGAAGAAGTTCAAAATGGATCAAGCAAAGAAAGGGTTCTTGCCTGTGTTACAAGGTGTGAGATTGAGTAAGACTCAAAGCCCGACCACTGCAGAAGATAGAGAGAAAATGAAAGATGTTCCCTATGCTTCAGCCATAGGCTCTATCATGTATGCAATGCTGTGTACCAGACCTGATGTGTGCCTTGCTATAAGTTTAGCAGGGAGGTACCAAAGTGATCCAGGAGTGGATCACTGGACAGCGGTCAAGAACATCCTGAAATACCTGAAAAGGACTAAGGATATGTTTCTCATATATGGAGGTGACAAAGAGCTCACCGTAAGAGGTTACGTTGATGCAAGCTTTGACACTGATCCGGACGATTCTAAATCGCAAACCGGATACGTGTTTACATTAAACGGTGGAGCTGTCAGTTGGTGCAGTTCTAAACAAAGCGTCGTAGCGGGATCTACATGTGAAGCGGAGTACATAGCTGCTTCGGAAGCAGCAAATGAAGGAGTCTGGATGAAGGAGTTCATATCCGATCTAGGTGTCATACCTAGTGCATCGGGTCCAATGAAAATCTTTTGTGACAATACTGGTGCAATTGCCTTGGCAAAGGAATCCAGATTTCACAAAAGGACCAAACACATCAAGAGACGCTTCAACTCCATCCGGGATCTAGTCCAGGTGGGAGACATAGAGATTTGCAAGATACATACGGATCTGAATGTTGCAGACCCGTTGACTAAGCCTCTTCCACGAGCAAAACATGATCAGCACCAAAACTCCATGGTGTTAGGATCATTACAGTGTAATCTAGATTATTGACTCTAGTGCAAGTGGGAGACTGAAGGAAATATGCCCTAGAGGCAATAATAAAGTTATTATTTATTTCCTTATATCATGATAAAGGTTTATTATTCATGCTAGAATTGTATTAACCGGAAACATAATGCATGTGTGAATACATAGACAAACAAAGTGTCACTAGTATGCCTCTACTAGACTAGCTCGTTAATCAAAGATGGTTATGTTTCCTAACCATGAACAAAGAGTTGTTATTTGATTAACGAGGTCACATCATTGGTTGAATGATCTGATTGACATGACCCATTATATTAGCTTAGCACCCGATCGTTTAGTATGTTGCTATTGCTTTATTCATGACTTATACATGTTCCTATGACTATGAGATTATGCAACTCCCGTTTGCCAGAGGAACACTTTGGGTACTACCAAACGTCACAACGTAACTGGGTGATTATAAAGGAGTATTACAGGTGTCTCCAATGGTAGATGTTGGGTTGGCGTATTTCGAGATTAGGATTTGTCACTCCGATTGTCGGAGAGGTATCTCTGGGCCCACTCGGTAATGCACATCACTTAAGCCTTGCAAGCATTGCAACTAATGAGTTAGTTGCGGGATGATGTATTACGGAACGAGTAAAGAGACTTGCCGGTAATGAGATTGAACTAAGTATTGGATACTGACGATCGAATCTCGGACAAGTAACATACCGATGACAAAGGGAACAACGTATGTTGTTATGCGGTCTGACCGATAAAGATCTTCGTAGAATATGTGGGAGCCAATATGGGCATCCAGGTCCCGCTATTGGTTATTGACCGGAGACGTGTCTCGGTCATGTCTACATTGTTCTCGAACCGTAGGGTCCGCACGCTTAACGTTACGATGACAGTTATTATGAGTTTATGCATTTTGATGTACCGAAGGAGTTCGGAGTCCCGGATGTGATCACGGACATGACGAGGAGTCTCGAAATGGTCGAGACATAAAGATTGATATATTGGAAGCCTATGTTTGGACATCGAAAGTGTTCCAGGTGAAATCAGGATTTTACCGGAATACCGGGTGGGTTACCGGAACCCCCCGGGAGCCTAATGGGCCATAGTGGGCCTTAGTGGAAAGGAGAAAGGGGCAGCCCTACTGGCCGCGCGCCTCCCCCTTCCCTAGTCCTATTAGGACTAGAAGAAGGTGGCTGGCCCCCTCTCTCTCTTTCCCCCCCTTGAGGAATCCTATTCCAACTAGGATTGGGGGGGGGGGGGAATCCTACTCCCGGAGGGAGTAGGACTCCCTGGCGCGCCACCCCTTGGCCGGCCAGCCCCTCCCCCTTGGCTCCTTTATATACGGGGGCAGGGGAGCACCCTAGAACACACAAGTTGATCTACGGATCGTTCCTTAGCCGTGTGCGGTGCCCCCTTCCACCAAATTCCACATCGGTCATATCATTGCAGTGCTTAGGCGAAGCCCTGCGCCGGTAACACATCAAGATCGTCACTACGCCGTCGTGCTGACGAAACTCTTCCCCGAAGCTTTGCTGGATCGGAGCCCGGGGATCGTCATCGAGCTGAACGTGTGCCAAGAACTCGGAGGTGCCGGAGTAACGGTGCTGTGATCGGTCGGATCGTGAGGAGAACGTACGACTACTTCCTCTACGTTGAGTCAACGCTTCCGCTTCAGTCTACAAGGGTATGTAGACAACACTCTCCCCTCTCGTTGCTATGCATCACCATGATCTTGCGTGTACGTAGGATTTTTTTTGAAATTACTACGTTCCCCAACACCAAGAATGGATCCTTTCTAGAGAAGGAGTTTCTCTCGAAAGAAGTAAGTGGGAGGAAAGTAGAACTTGATGAAGTGTTACCTCTTGAACCGGAAAATGGCGCAACTCAAGAAAATGTTTCTAAGGTGCCTGCACCGACTAGAGAGGAAATTAATGATGATGATCAAGATGCTTCTGATCAAGCTCCTACTGAAATTCGTAGGTCCACAAGGACACGTTCCGCACCAGAGTGGTACGGCAACCCTGTCTTGGAAATCATGTTGTTAGACAACGGTGAACCTTCGAACTATGAAGAAGCGATGGCGGGCCCGGATTCCGACAAATGGCTGGAAGCCATGAAATCCGAGATAGGACCCATGTATGAAAACGAAGTATGGACTTTGACTGACTTGCCCGTTGAACGGCGAGCCATAGAAAATAAATGGATCTTCAAGAAGAAGACAGACGCGGATGGTAATGTGACCATCTATAAAGCTCGGCTTGTCGCTAAGGGTTATCGACAAGTTCAAGGGGTTGACTACGATGAGACTTTCTCACCGGTAGCGAAGCTGAAGTCCGTCCGAATCATGTTAGCAATTGCCGCATTCTACGATTATGAAATATGGCAAATGGACGTCAAAACGGCATTCCTTAATGGTTTCCTTAAGGAAGAATTGTATATGATGCAGCCGGAAGGTTTTGTCGATCCTAAGAATGCTGACAAGGTGTGCAAGCTCCAACGCTCGATTTATGGGCTGGTGCAAGCATCTCGGAGTTGGAACATTCGCTTTGATGAGTTGATCAAAGCGTTTGGATTTACGCAGACTTATGGAGAAGCCCGCGTTTAAAAGAAAGTGAGTGGGAGCTCTGTAGCATTTCTCATACTATATGTAGATGACATACTTTTGATGGGAAATGATATAAAACTCTTGGACAACATTAAGGCCTACTTGAATAAGAGTTTTTCAATGAAGGACCTTGGAGAAGCTGCTTATATATTAGGCATCAAGATCTATAGAGATAGATCAAGATGCCTCATAGGTCTTTCACAAAGCACATACCTTGATAAGATATTGAAGAAGTTCAATATGGATCAATCTAAGAAGGGGTTCTTACCTGTGTTACAAGGTGTGAAATTGAGCTCAGCTCAATGTCCGACCACGACAGAAGATATAGAAGAGATGAGTATCATCCCCTATGCCTCAGCCATAGGTTCTATTATGTATGCCATGCTGTGTACCAGACCTGATGTAAACCTTGCCATAAGTTTGGTAGGAAGGTACCAAAGTAATCCCGGCAAGGAACACTGGACAACGGTCAAGAATATCCTGAAGTACCTGAAAAGGACTAAGGAAATGTTTCTCGTTTATGGAGGTGACGAAGAGCTCGTCGTAAAGGGTTACGTCGACGCTAGCTTCGACACAGATCTGGATGACTCTAAGTCACAAACCGGATACGTGTATATTTTGAATGGTGGGGCAGTAAGCTGGTGCAGTTGCAAGCAGAGCGTTGTGGCGGGATCTACATGTGAAGCGGAGTACATGGCAGCCTCGGAGGCAGCACATGAAGCAATTTGGGTGAAGGAGTTCATCACCGACCTCGGAGTCATACCCAATGCGTCAGGGCCAATCAAACTCTTCTGTGACAACACTGGAGCTATTGCACTCGCCAAGGAGCCCAGGTTTCACAAGAAGACCAGGCACATCAAGCGTCGCTTCAACTCCATTCGTGAAAATGTTCAAGATGGAGACGTAGATATTTGTAAAGTACATACGGACCTGAATGTAGCAGATCCGTTGACTAAACCTCTCCCTAGAGCAAAACATGATCAACACCAGAATTCCATGGGTGTTCGATTCATCACAATGTAACTAGATTATTGACTCTAGTGCAAGTGGGAGACTGTTGGAAATATGCCCTAGAGGCAATAATAAAAGCATTATTATTATATTTCCTTATTCATGATAATTGTCTTTATTCATGCTATAATTGTGTTATCCGGAAATCGTAATACATGTGTGAATAATAGACACCAACATGCCCCTAGTAAGCCTCTAGTTGACTAGCTCGTTGATCGGCAGATAGTCATGGTTTCCTGACTATGGACATTGGATGTCATTGATAACGAGATCACATCATTAGGAGAATGATGTGATGGACAAGACCCAATCCTAAACATAGCACAAGATCGTATAGTTCGTTTGCTAGAGTTTTCCAATGTCAAGTATCCTTTCCTTAGACCATGAGATCGTGTAACTCCCGGATACCGTAGGAGTGCTTTGGGTGTGCCAAATGTCACAACGTAACTGGGTGACTATAAAGGTATGCTACGGGTATCTCCGAAAGTGTCTGTTGGGTTGACACGGATCGAGACTGGGATTTGTCACTCCGCTTGACGGAGAGGTATCACCGGGCCCACTCCGTAATGCATCATCACAATGAGCTCAATGTGATCAAAGTGTTTGATCACGGGATCATGCATTACAGTACGAGTAAAGTGACTTGCCGGTAACGAGATTGAACGAGGTATTGGGATACCGACGATCGAATCTCGGGCAAGTAAAATACCGATTGACAAAGGGAATCGTATACGGGATTAATTGAATCCTCGACATCGTGGTTCATCCGATGAGATCATCGTGGAGCATGTAGGAGCCAACATGGGTATCCAGATCCCGCTGTTGGTTATTGCCCGAGAGCCATCTCGGTCATGTCTGCATGTCTCCCGAACCCGTAGGGTCTACACACTTAAGGTTCGGTGACGCTAGGGTTGTGAAGATATGTATATGCAGTAACCCAAATGTTGTTCGGAGTCCCGGATGAGATCCCGGACGTCACAAGGAGTTTGAGAATAGTCCGGGGGTAAAGAATTATATATAGGAAGTGCTGTTTCGGCCATCGGGAGTGATCTGGGGGTCACCGGTATTGTACCGGGACCACCAGATGGGTCCCGGGGGTCCACCGGGTGGGGCCACCCATCCTGGAGGGCCCCATGGGCTAAAGTGGAAGGGGGGACCATCCCTTAGTGGGCTGGTGCGCCCCCCAAGGCCCACCCCCTGCGCCTAGGGTTGGAACCCTAGGGTGGGGGGGCGCCCACTTGCCTTGGGGGGCAATCCATCCCCCTTGGCCGCCGCCCCCTCTGGAGATGGGATCTCCAGGGGCCGGCGCCCCCAGGGGCCCTATATAAAGGGGGGGAGGGAGGGACAGCCGCACCCTTGCCCCTGGCGCCTCCCTCTCTCCCTGCTACACCTCTCCCTCTCGTAGTGCACGGTGAAGCCCTGCTGTTGTGACGCCCTGCTTCCACCACCACGCCGTCGTGCTGCTGGAGCTTCATCAACCTCTCCTTCCCCCTTGCTGGATCAAGAAGGAGGAGACGTTACGCTGACCGTACGTGTGTTGAATGCGGAGGTGCCGTCCGCTCGGTGCTAGGATCTCCGGTGATTTGGATCACGTCGTGTACGACTACCTCATCCCCGTTCTCTGAACGCTTCCGCTCGCGATCTGCAAAGGTATGTAGATGCATCCGATCACTCGTTGCTAGATGAACTCATAGATGGATCTTGGTGAAACCGTAGGAAAATTTTTGTTTTCTGCAACGTTCCCCAACATGGCCCACCTGTGAGGTTCATGTGGCTCGGGAAAACGGACACGCCCAAACGCCCGGCCAGCACCAAGGACGACGTAGCAGTTGCGGCAGTGGGCAGCAGCAAGCAGAGGCAGTGGCAAAGAACAGCAGCGGGCGGTGGCAGCGGCAAGCAGCAGCAACAACGCATGCAGTGGCAGTGGACAGCAAGCAGCGGCGGCCTTGGTGCAGCAAGCAGCGGTGGTGGTGCCGGCCTCAGCCGCGACGGAAAATTATAGCGGCGGGCGGCGGCAGTGGCAAATAGCAGCAACAACGCTGGCAGTAGCAGTGGCGGCAGGCACACCACACCCTGCGTGCAGTCACGGCCGGCGTAACCAAGGCCACAACAGCCATCGTCGGCGCACAAGGACCTAATTGCTTTTCAAAAACTATCAGGGACCTGATTGCTTTTTTAAAGTTACAGGGACCTGGTTGCTTTTTAAAAAGTTATAGGGACCCGATTGCTTTCAGCGACCGACATATGGGCTCCACTTGTCGTAATGGTCAACCTAACTGTCAAAGCTGATGAATGGACCTCATAGGTGGGCCAACCCTATCACTTTCTGCTAGTCACAGCTCAACTCCGCATCAGTGCGATTTGTTACTCAGTTGTCGCGAAGTTGGTGGTTATTTGTGGTTTTTGGCAAAAGCGGTGGAAACTTGTTACCATAGCCATAAATATGGTGGTTTTGAGCAATCTACTCCATGGATGCAGTAGGAGCTCATAAGGTTTGTAGTTATGGGACTCATAGCATCTCTAGCCTATATCTAGTTACAATTTAGTTTGATCATGAAGCCAGTGTAGCCAACCGGTAAATTTAGTCAGTTTAACAGAAGTACAGAAGTGACGCACATACCTGACTCATGAAGAAAATCAGACCAGCCCCTGCATTGCTCTTGGCGACTTGGGTGGCGCCTCTAGGCAGACGTCACCAGCACCCTCTCCTTCATGCATCCTCACTAGCTGTCACATGTGTGTCGTTGGGCAAAGCCCTTGCGGTGGATAGCGGCGGGGCAAGGTGTTGAATTTGTCTAATCTTAGCGGCAACCACCATGGTTGCACATCAGAAGATGGCAACCGTTCTAGTGGGTCCGTGCAACACAGGGAGGAAGGGGGAGGTGCTAATTCTTAAGCTTGCGTTGATTTTTCACTTGAAGAGGAAATGATGATGCAGCAAACTAGAGATAAGTATTTTCCTCAGTTAAGAACCATCCAGTAGGAGGCTCAAGCAAGTCCCCAATCTATGCACCTGCACAAACTAACAAACACTTGCACACAACACAGAAAAGGGGTTATCAATCCCTTCACGGTCACGAATAAGAGTGAGATCTAATAGAGATAGGTATAAAAGATAAATAAAAGAGCAAACTAAAGTAAATATAAATAAATTACAGCAAGGTATTTTTGGGTTTTTTGGTTTATAGATCTCAAAATATATGATGGAAAGTAGACCCAGAGGCCATAGATTTCACTAGAGGCTTCTCTCTTGAATAAAGTATATGGTGGGTAGACAAATTACTGTTGAGCAATTGATAGAAAAGCGCATAATTATGACGATATCTAAGGCAATGATCATGAATATAGGCATCATGTCAGTGACAAGTAGACCGACTCCTGCCTGCATCTACTACTATTACTCCACACATCGACCGACTTGTGCCGGCATCTAGAGTATTAAGTTCATAAGAACAGAGTAACGCTTTAAGCAAGATGACATGATGTAGAGGGATAAACTCAAGAAATATGGTATAAACACCATCTTTTTATCCTTAATGGAAACAATACAATACGTGCCTCGCTACCCCTTCTGTCACTGGGAGAGGACACCGCAAGATTGAACCCATCAAAAAGCACTTCTCCCATTGCAAAAAAACCAATCTGGTTGGCCAAACCAAATCGATAGATCGAAGAGAATTACTAAGCCATCTCAATCATGCATAAAAGAGTTCAGAGAAGACTCAAATAATATTCATAGATAATCTGATCATAAATCCACAATTCATAGGATCTCAACAAACGCACCGCAAAAGAAGATTACATTGAATAGATCTCCAAGAACATCGAGGAGAACATTGTGTTGAAGATCAAAGAGAGAGAAGAAACCATCTAGCTACTAGCTATGGACCCTTAGGTCCGTGGTAAACTACTCACGCTTCATCGAAAGGGTAGCAAGGTTGATGTAGAGGCCCTCCGTGATCGAATCCCCCTCCAGCAGACTGCCGGAAAAGTTCCAAGATGGGATCTCACGAGAACAGAAGCTTACGGCGGCGGAAAAGTACTTTTGGTGTGTCCTCTGGTATAGGAGGAATATTTGAGAATGTATAGTGGTGGAGCTTGGGTTGGAATACCCATGAGGGTCCCACAAGCCCTGGGGCGCGCCCCTACGGCTTGTGGCCTCCTCGTGAAGCTTCTAGCCTCCTCTCCAAGTCTCGTAGGTTTTTCTGGTCCAAGAAAAACCACTGTAAAGTTTTATTCCGTTTGAACTTCGTTTGATATTCCTTTTTTGTAAAAGTCAAAAACAAGCAAAAAACAGAAAACTGGCACTGGGCTCTAGGTTAAAAGGTTAATCCCAAAAATAATATAAAATAGCATATTAATGCATATAAAACAACCAAAACAGATAATATAATAGCATGGAACAATAAAAAATTATAGATACATTGGAGACGTATTAGGAGGCTTTGCTGAAGATGGTCCTATGTGTGGCTTCCCGTTGGGAGGTGTGATGACGGCCATGCTCGGGACAGGCACACTGCTTCTGTCGGGAGGCGCAATGCCGATCTAGCAGGTGTGTGCTCGTATTTACCAGTGTCTGGGCTCCACACGGCCGCGCATCAGCTATTGTGATATGTCTTCCGTGTTCCAGTTCCGGCCATGCCAACCCCTAGGCTGACGGCCTTGGACAAGGCTCTCTCAAAGGTGGTAGCCGGTGATGGTGTGCTCCGCCTTTGGTGTTGGTCCTTGTGGTGACCACTCGGCCTGTGGCGGCCGTATCGTTGTGGGTTGGATGACCACCGATAGGTCTTCGTGAGGGTTCCTCCATCTACACCCGGTAGTTGACTTTGGCGATGATATGGAAATTATGGACGATAGTTTGACTCAAAGGGATGGTTGTGCAGCGGTGACTGTCGCACAACGCATGTAGTTGTTGCATTGGGTTCTCGGAAAAGGGTGGTGGCAACACACGTGTGACATCGATGGTTGTGTTACTCGAGAATCAGGTCTCAAGCTCCATGGTGAAAGCCTAGGTTTGACCCTAGTTGGTTACACCTAGCAAATGATTTTTTTATGTTGTTACCTTGTTGAATACATTGATTGGATATACTCAAACTAGTTATTTATGGTGGAAAAACTAGATTCTAGCCTTAGGTGATTGGATTTGATGATGACGCCGCTTGAGCGTTGCTCTCATCCCAAAGGTGTTGCTCATAAGAAATCTCATCATCTGTGTAGTGTCATGAGATGGTTGATGCAGATATGGTCATGGATGTAGTTTTACGGTTGCGGATTTGATCGTTTTGCTTTTTTATCTCACCTATGGATAACTTTAGTCTTATATGAATTTGCTATTTACTGGCATGTTTTTTTAGTGGATGCGTTGGTATTGGTTGTGTGCATTCTACCTATGTCATGGTCGGGTGTGAGCTTATTGTGTTTGTATCCTCTTGATGCTTTATTTTGAGCCAATAAAATCCATCCTTGTCGAAAAAAGTGGCAAAGACAGGATTATGCTTCTTTTGTGAATTCACTTGGTTAGGGGGGTTGGGAATGTACAGCCCATCCACTCTAGGTTCAAGTCCTCATGGGGGCGAGTTTGAACTCTTAATACTGATGGAAATATGCCCTAGAGGAAATAATAAAATGGTTATTATTATATTTCCTTAATCATGATAAAGGTTTATTATTCATGCTAGAATTGTATTGACCAGAAACTTAAATACATGTGTGGATACATAAACAAATATCGTGTCCCTAGTAAGCCTCTACTATACTAGCTCGTTGATCAAAGATGGTTAAGGTTTCCTAACCATAGACATGATTTATCATTTGACAACGGGATCACATCATTAGGAGAATGATGTGATGGACAAGACCCATCCATTAGCTTAGCATATGATTGTTCAGTTTATTGCTACTGCTTTCTTAATGTCAAATACATGTTCCTTCGACCATGAGATAATGCAACTCCCGGATACCAGAGGAATACCTTGTGTGCTATCAAACGTCACAAGGTAACTGGGTGATCATAAAGATGCTCTACAGGTATCTCCGAAGGTGTCTGTTGAGTTGGTGTGAATCGAGATTGGGATTTGTCACTCCGTGTATCAGAGAGGTATCTATGGGCCCTCTCGGTAATACACATCACAAGAATCTTGCAAGCAAAGTGACTAAGGAGTTAGTTGCAAGATGATGCATTACGGAACGAGTAAAGAGACTTGCCGGTAACTAGATTGAACTAGATATGAAGATACCGACGATCGAATCTCGGGCAAGTAACATACAGATGGACAAAGGGAATAACCTATGTTGTCATAGCGGTTCGACCGATAAAGATCTTCGTAGAATATGTAGGAGCAAATATAGGCATCCAGGTTCCGCTATTGGTTACTGACCGGAGAGGTGTCTCGGTCATGTCTACATAGTTCTCGAACCCGTAGGGTCCGCACGCTTAACGTTCGTTGACGATATAGTGTTATATGATTTATACGATTTGGTGACCGAATGTTATTCGGAGTCCCGGATGAGATCACGAACATGACGAGGGCTCCGGAATGGTCCGTAGGTAAAGTTTGATATATAGTATGATGGTATTCGGACACCAGAAGAGTTTCGGAGTGCACCGGGTAGTCATCGGGTCGCCCGAAGGGGTTCCCGACACCCCCGGTAACTGTATGGGCCTAATGGGCCAAAGGGGGGATAGACCAGCCCACTAGGGGGCTGTCACGCCCCTCTCCTTGGCTGGCCGGCCCTAGGGCAAGGAAAGCGGAGGGTGGCCCCTCCTGCCTTTCCCTCCTCATGAGAGAAAGGAAAGGGGGCGCCTCCTTGATGCGGCTTGAAGCTACGTCGGTATTTCCCTAAAGAGAAAGGGACGATGCAGCACAACGGCGGTAGGTATTTCCCTCGGTTATGATACCAAGGTTATCGAAACAGTAGGAGAACAAAGCAACACAATTTAAACATCCCCTGCACACAAATAACAAATACTCACAACCCGACGTGTAAAAGGGGTTGTCAATCCCTTTCGGGTAGTGGCGCCCCAAGATAGGCAAACGAACGTGAATAAAATTATAGTAGATTGATAGATCAAACACCAAATAAAATAAATAAGAATAAAATGCAGCAAGGTATTTTTGTATATTTGGTTTAATAGATCTGAAAATAAAAGCAAAGGAAAAGTAGATCGCAAAGGCAAATAATATGAGAAAGAGACCTTGGGGCCGTAGGTTTCACTAGTTGCTTCTCTCGAGAAAAATAGCAAATGGTGGGTAAGCAAATTACTGTTGGGCAATTGATAGAACTTCAAATAATCATGATGATATCCAGGCAATGATCATTACATAGGCATCACGTCCAAGATTAGTAGACCGACTCCTGCCTGTATCTACTACTCTTACTCCACACATCGACCGCTATCCAGCATGCATCTAGTGTATTAAGTTCTTGGGCAAACGAAGTAATGCAATGATACGTCTCTGTCGTATCTATAATTTTTTATTGTTCCATGCCAATATTGTTCAACTTTCATATACTTTTTGGCAACTTTTTATACTATTTTTGGGACTAACATATTGCTCCAGTGCCCAGTGCCAGTTCCTATCTGTTGCATGTTTTTGGTTTCGCATAATATCCATATCAAACGAAGTCCAAACAGGATAAAAACGGACAGAGATTATTTTTGGAATATTTGGAAAATCTGGGAGAAAGATCAACGCGAAACGGTGTCCGAGGTGGCCACGAGGCAGGGGCCCACGCCCTCCCCAGGAGGGCGCGCCCCCACCCTCGTGGGCTACCCGTAAGGCGGTTGATGCCCTTCTTTGGCCGCAAGGAAGCTAATTTTTGGCAAAAAATCACGGTGAAGGTTTCAGTCCAATCGGAGTTACGGATCTCCGGATGTAAAAGAAATGGTGAAAGGCCAGCAGAACAGAATGCAGAAACACAGAGAGAGACAGAGAGACATATCCAATCTCGGAGGGGCTCTCGCCCCTCCCACGCCATGGAGACCATGGACCAGAGGGGAAACCCTTCTCCCATCTAGGGAGAAGGTCAAGGAAGAAGAAGAAGGAGGGGGCTCTCTCCCCCTTGCTTCTGGTGGCGCCGGAACGCCGCCGGGGGCCATCATCATCACCGCGATCTACACCAACACCTCCGCCATATTCACCAAAATCTTCATCACCTTCCCCCCTCTATCTACAGTGGTCCACTCTCCCGCAACCCGCTGTACCCTCTACTTGAACATGGTGCTTTATGCTTCATATTATTATCCAATGATGTGTTGCCATCCTATGATGTCTGAGTAGATTTTCGTTGTCCTATCGGTGGTTGATGAATTGCTGTGATTTAATTTTCTTGTGGTTATGTTGATGTCCTTTGGCGCCCATCATATGAGCGCGCGCGTGGATCACACCATAGGGTTAGTTGTATGTTGATAGGACTATGTATTGGAGGGCAAGGGTGATAGAAGCTTCAACCTAGCATAGAAATTGATGCATACGGGATTGAAGGGGGACCAATATATCTTAATGCTATGGTTGGGTTTTACCTTAATGAACGTTAGTAGTGGCGGATGCTTGCTAATAGTTCCAATCATAAGTGCATAGAATTCCAAGTAAGGGATGACATGCTAGCAGTGGCCTCTCCCACATGATACTTGCTATCGGTCTAGTAAAGTAATCAATTGCTTAGGGACAATTTCGCAACTCCTACCACCACTTTTCCACACTCGCTATATTTACTTTTTTGCTTCTTTACTTACAACAGACCCTAGCTTTTATTTACGCTCTCTTTATTATCTTGAAAACCTATCCAAAAACACCTACAAAGTACTTCTAGTTTCATACTTGTTCTAGGTAAAGCGAACGTCAAGCGTGCGTAGAGTTGTATCGGTGGTCGATAGAACTTTAGGGAATATTTGTTCTACCTTTAGCTCCTCGTTGGGTTCGACACTCTTACTTATCAAAAACTGTTGCGATCCCCTATACTTGTGGGTTATCAAGACCTTTTTCTGGCGCCGTTGACGGGGAACAATAGCGTGGGGTGAATATTCTCGTGTGTGCTTGTTTGCTTTATCACTAAGTAATTTTTATTTGTTGTTCTTAGTTGTTTTCTATCTTTAGTCATGGGTAGGAAACGCAAAATACCAAAAAAATTAGTTGTACCTACTGAACCAATGGTTGAAGAACCACTTAAAATCTATCACACTCCTAAAGCTTTTTACTTGGATCATCTTCGATCCCTTTGTGCTCGTGCTAAGACACCAACTAGCTTAGTTGAGGGCAAATCTTTAGATGAGCATTCTTTTTATGTGCGACACCGTTTATCTCAAAAAGGGAAACTTTTACAACATCAAATTAATACTATGCAATGTTATGCCTGGAATTTATGTTAAATGTATGATTTTACTTGTTGTTCTGAAAACCCTAAGAAACACCTTCCCTACCAATGTGAGTTTAGTGATAATGGAATCATATCTTCGTATGCTAAGGGTGTTTATACTTACTATGATGTTCAACAAATTGAAGAATTTGTTGCTTTTAAGGGTGCTTCCAAAATTGCTTCTTTGATTGAAAAGTATGATGCTACTCTTTACAAATCTGAAATTTTTGCCAGACTTAAATATTGCTATGATAATTATGCTTCTAATGCATATGTTGAACCATATATTGAGGACTACTCCACTGTCCAAGAAGAGACTAATATTTTGCAGGAGTCTATGGAAGAAGAAATTGATGAAACTGTGAGCTCATTGGATGAAAAAGATGATGAGGAGAGCGAAGAACAAAAGGAGGAAGAGCGGATTAGCTACCAGTGCCCACCTTCTAATGAGAGTAACTCTTCAACTCATACATTGTTTAAATTCCCTTCATGCTTACCCAAGGATGATTGCTATGATAATTGTTATGCTCCCGTTGATTCTCTTGAAATACCCTTTTTTGATGATGGTTGCTATGCTTGTGGCCATGATGCCAATATGAATGATGCTTATGGAGATGAACTTGCTATAGTTCCTTATGTTATGAATGAAATTGGTGCTATTTCACCCACACATGATAGTCCTATTATCTTTTTGAATTCTCCCGATTACACTATATCGGAGAAGTTTGCGCTTATTAAGGATTATACTGATGGGTTGCCTTTTACCGTTGCACATGATGATTTTGATGAATATAATATGCATGTGCTTGCTGCTCCTACTTGCAATTATTATGAGAGAGGAACTATATCTCCACCTCTTTATGTTTTCAATATGATAAAATTGCAAGGAATTGTTTATACTATGCATTGGCCTTTACCTTGTGTGCATGAATTGTTCTTTTATGACATGCCGATGCATAGGAAGAGAGTTAGACTTCGTCATTGCTTGATATATGTTGCTTTGTGCTCACTACTAAATTACAAATCATTGTTGATTCAAATTGGCTTTGATATACCTTGGGATCCGGGTGGATTCACTACTTGAGCACTATATGCCTAGCTTAATGGCTTTAAAGAAAGCGCTGCCAGGGAGACAACCCGGAAGTTTTAGAGAGTCATTTATTCCTGTTGTGTGCTTTTATAAAGTTTAGAAATAAAAATAATGTGCCAAGGTTTGCCTTTAGGATGTTTACAATGCTTGTTGGCTTGTGCGGTGCAGGACAGAAACTTCGGCTGTAGTGCGTGAATTTACTTTTTTTACTGAAACGTCAAATGGTTCCGATTATTTTTGCACTGTCTTTCTATACAATGTTTTTATTTTTCCTAATTTTGGCAGAATTTTTAAGTATCAGAAGTATGGTGAATGTTCAGATTATTACAGACTGTTCTGTTTTAGATAGATTCTGTTTTTGATGCATAGTTTGCTTGTTTTGATAAAACTATAAATTTATATCAGTGGATTAAGCCATGGAAAAGCTATATTACAGTATACACAATGCAAAAACAAAATATGAATTGGTTTGCAATAGTACTTAGAGTAGTGATTTGCTTTATTATACTAACAGATCTTACCGAGTTTTCTGTTGAAGTTTTGTGTGGATGAAGTGTTCGATGATCGAGAAGGTTTCGATGTGAGAAGAAGGAAGAGAGGCAAGAGCTCAAGCTTGGGGATGCCCGAGGCACCCCAAGTAAATATTCAAGGAGACTCAAGCGTCTAAGCTTGGGGATGCCCCGGAAGGCATCCCCTCTTTCTTCAACAAGTATCGGTATGTTTTCGGATTCGTTTCGTTCATGTGATATGTGCAAATCTTGGAGCGTCTTTTGCATTTAGTTTTCACTTTTACTTTATGCAGCATGCTGGTATGAGATGGTCCTTGGTTGATTTATAGATTGCTCATTGCACTTCACTTATATCTTTTGAGTATGGCTTATAGAATGCTTCATGTGCTTCACTTATATCATTTGAAGTTTGGATGGTCTGTTTCTCTTTACATAGACAACCGCCATGTAGAATGCTCTTTTGCTTCACTTATACTTGTTAGAGCATGGGCATATATTTTTTAGAAAGAATTAAACTCTTTTGCTTCACTTATATCTATTTAGAGAGATGACAAGAACTGGTCATTCACATGGTTAGTCATAAAACCCTACATAAAACTTGTAGATCACTGAATATGATATGTTTGATTCCTTGCAATAGTTTTGCGATACAAAGGTGGTGATATTAGAGTCGTGCTAGTTGAGTAATTGTGAAATTGAGAAATACTTGTGTTGAGGTTTGCAAGTCCCGTAGCATGCACGTATGGTGAACCGTTATGTAACGAAGTTGCAGCATGAGGTGTTTATTGATTGTCTTCCTTATGAGTGGCGGTCGGGAACAAGCGATGGTATTTTCCTACGAATCTATCCCCCTAGGAGCATGTGCGTAGTACTTTGTTTCGATGACTAATAAATTTTTGCAATAAGTATGTGAGTTCTTTATGACTAATGTTGAGTCCATGGATTATACGAACTCTCACCCTTCCATCATTGCTAGCCTCTTCGGTACCGTGCATTGCTCTTTCTCACCTCGAGAGTTGGTGCAAACTTCGCCGGTGCATCCAAACCCCGTGATACGATACGCTCTATCACACATAAACCTCCTTATATCTTCCTCAAAACAGCCACCATACCTACCTATCATGGCATTTCCATAGCCATTCCGAGATATATTGCCATGCAACTTCCATCATCATCATATACATGACTTGAGCATTTATTGTCATATTGCTTTGCATGATCGTAAGATAGCTAGCATGATGTTTTCATGGCTTGTACACTAGATCATTGCACATCCCGGTACACCACCGGAGGCATTCATATAGAGTCATATCTTTGTTCTAGATATCGAGTTGTAATATTGAGTTGTAAGTAAATAAAAGTGTGATGATCATCATTATTAGAGCATTGCCCCAGTGAAGAAAGGATGATTGAGACTATGATTCCCCCACAGATCGGGATGAGACTCTGGACGAAAAAAAAGAGAGAAAGGCCAAAAAAAGAGAAGGCACAAAAAAAGCAACAAAAAAAACAAAAAAAATGAGAGAAAAAGAGAGAAGGGGCAATGTTACTATCCTTTTACCACACTTGTACTTCAAAGTAGCACCATGTTCTTCATATAGAGAGTCTCTTTAGTTACCACTTTCATATACTAGTGGGAATTTTCATTATAGAACTTGGCTTGTATATTCCAACGATGGGCTTCCTCAAATGCCCTAGGTCTTCATGAGCAAGCAAGTTGGATGCACCCCACTTAGTTCCAGTTTGAGCTTTCATATACTTATAGCTCTAGTGCGTCTGTTGCATGGCAATACCTACCCCTCACATTGACATCAATTGATGGGCATCTCCATAGCCCATTGATTAGCCGTGTCGATGTGAGACTTTCTCCTTTTTTGTCTTCTCCACATAACCCCCATCATCATATTCTATTCCACCTATAGTGCTATGTCCATGGCTCACGCTCACGTATTGCGTGAAAGTTGAAAAGGTTTGAGAAACGTCAAAAGTATGAAACAATTGCTTGGCTTGTCATCGGGGTTGTGCATGATGTGAATATTTTGTCTGGAGAAGATGGAGCATAGCCAAACTATATGATTTTGTAGGGATGAGCTTTCTTTGGCTAAGTTATTTCAATAAGACATAATTGTTTGGTTGGTATGCTTGAAGTATTATTGTTTTTATGTGAAAGGATAGACTATTGCTTTGAATCGCTCGTGTCTTAATATTCATGCCATGATTAGATACATGATCAAGATTATGCTAGGTAGCATTCCACATCAAAAATTATCTTTTTTATCATTTACCTACTCGTGGACGAGCAGGAATTAAGCTTGGGGATGCTGATACGTCTCCGTCGTATCTATAATTTTTGATTGTTCCATGCCAATATTATTCAACTTTCATATACTTTTTGGCAACTTTTTATACTACTTTTGGGACTAACATATTGATCCAGTGCCAGTTCCTATCTGTTGCATGTTTTTGGTTTCGCAGAATATCCATATCAAACGGAGTCCAAACGGGAGAAAAATGGACGGAGCTTATTTGTGGAATATTTGCAAAATCTGGGAGAAAGTTCAACGCGAAATGGTGTCCGAGGTGGGACGAGGCAGGGGCCCACGCCCTCCCCAGGAGGGCGCGCCCCCACCCTCATGGGCCACCCGTAAGGCGGTTGATGCCCTCATTCGGCCACAAGAAAGCTAATTTTTGGAAAAAAATCATGGCGAAGGTTTCAGTCCAATCGGAGTTACAGATCTCCGGATATAAAAGAAACGGTGAAAGGGCGGCAGAACAGAACCCAGAAACAGAGAGAGACAGAGACACATATCCAATCTCGGAGGGGCTCTCGCCCCTCCCACGCCATGGAGACCATGGACCAGAGGGGAAACCCTTCTCCCATCTAGGGAGAAGGTCAAGGAAGAAGAACAAGGAGGGGGGCTCTCTCGCCCTTGCTTCCGGTGGCGCTGGAACGCCGCCGGGGGCCATCATCATCACCGTGATCTACACCAACACCTCCGCCATCTTCACCAACATCTCCATCACCTTCCCCCCTCTATCTACAGCGGTCCACTCTACCACAACCCGCTGTACCCTCTACTTGAACATGGTGCTTTATGCTTCATATTATTCTCCAATGATGTGTTGCCACCCTATGATGTCTGAGTAGATTTTTGTTGTCCTATCGGTGGTCGATGAATTGCTATGATTGATTTAATTTGCTTGTGGTATGTTGTTGCCCTTTGGTGCCCATCATATGAGCACGCGCGTGGATCACACCATAGGGTTAGTTGTATGTTGATAGGACTATGTATTGGAGGGCAAGGGTGACAGAAGCTTCAGCCTAGCATAGAAATTGATGCATACGGGATTGAAGGGGGACCAATATATCTTAATGCTATGGTTGGGTTTTACCTTAATGAACGTTAGTAGTTGCGGATGCTTGCTAATAGTTCCAATCATAAGTGCATAGAATTCCAAGTAAGGGATGACATGCTAGCAGTGGCCTCTCCCACATGATACTTGCTATCGGTCTAGTAAAGTAGTCAATTGCTTAGGGACAATTTCGCAACTCCTACCACCACTTTTCCACACTCGCTATATTTACTTTTTTGCTTCTTTACTTACAACAGCCCCTAGCTTTTATTTACACTCTCTTTATTATCTTGAAAACCTATCCAAAAACACCTACAAAGTACTTCTAGTTTCATACTTGTTCTAGGTAAAGCGAACGTCAAGCGTGCGTAGAGTTGTATCGGTGGTCGATAGAACTTTAGGGAATATTTGTTCTACCTTTAGCTCCTCGTTGGGTTCGACACTCTTACTTATCGAAAACTGTTGCGATCCCCTATACTTGTGGGTTATCATGCAATAAGAACGATCACATGATGTAGACAAGATCTATCTATGTAGAGATAGACCCCATCGTTTTATCCTTAGTAGCAACGATACATACGTGTCGGTTCCCCTTCTGTCACTGGGATCAAGCACCGTAAGATCGAACCCACTACAAAGCACCTCTTCCCATTGCAAGCTAAATAGATCAAGTTGGACAAACAAAACCCAAATACCAGAGAAGAAATACGAAGCTATAAGCAATCATGCATATAAGAGATCAAAGAAACTCAAATAACTTTCAAGGATATAAAAAGATAGATCTGATCATAAACTCAAAGTTCATCCGATCCCAACAAACACACCGCAAAAAAAAGAGTTACATCATATGGATCTCCAAGAGACCATTGTATTGAGAATTCAGCGAGAGAGAGGAAGCCATCTAGCTACTAACTACAGACCCGGAGGTCTAGAAAGAACTACTCACGCATCATCAGAGAGGCACCAATGGAAGTGGTGAGCCCGTCCGTGATGGTGTCTAGATTGGATATGGTGGTTCTGGTCTCTGCGGCGGCTGGAATTGATTTTCGTTGACTCCCCTAGGGTTTCTGGAATATTGGGGGTATTTATAGAGCAAAGAGGCGGTCTGGAGGGCACCCGAGGTGGGGACAACCCACCAGGGCACGCCTGGGTCTCCTGGCGCGCCCTGGTGGGTTGTGCTCCCCTCGGAGCACCCCCACGCGCTGCCTTCGCCCATTGGGTGTCTTCTGGTCCATCAAAAATCTCCGTAAAGTTTCGTTGCATTTGGACTACGTTTGGTATTGATTTCCTGCGATGTAGAAAACATGCAGAAAACAGCAACTCACACTTGGCACTATGTCAATAGTTAGTACCAAAAAATTATATAAACTGATTATAAAACATCCAAGATTGATAATATAACAACATGGAACAATCAAAAATTATAGATACGTTGGAGACGTATCAGCATCCTGCTACCTCTTGAGCTCTGCGTTGGATTTACCCGAAGAGGAGAGGATGATGCAGCAAAGTAGCGTAAGTATTTCCCTCAGTTTTTGAGAACCAAGGTATCAATCCAGTAGCAGGCTACGCGCGAGTCCCTCGTACCTACACAAAACAAATAGCTCAACGCAACCAACGCGATTAGGGGTTGTCAATCCCTTCACAGTCACTTACGAGGGTGAGATCTGATAGAGATGATAGATAATATTTTTGGTATTTTTGGTATAGATATGCAAGGTAAAAAGTAAAATGCAAAGTAAAAAAGCAAAGAAATAATAAAGTGATGGAGATTGATATGATGTGAATAGACCCGGGGGCCATAGATTTCACTAGTGGCTTCTCTCAAGAGCATAAGTATTCTATGGTGGGTGAACAAATTACTTTTGAACAATTGACAGAATTGAGCATAATTCTGAGAATATCTAGGTATGATCATGTATATAGGCATCATGTCCGAGACAAGTAGACCGACTCCTGCCTGCATTTACTACTATTACTCCACTCATCGACCGCTATCCAGCATGCATCTAGAGTATTAAGTTAAAAATAGAGTAACGCCTTAAGCAAGATGACATGATGTAGAGGGATAGTTTCATGCAATATGATAAAAAAACCTTCTTGTTATCCTTGATGGCAACAATACTATACGTGCCTTGCTGCCCCTTCTGTCACTGGGAAAGGACACTGCAAGATTGAACCCAAAGCTAAGCACTTCTCCCATTGCAAGAAAAACCAATCTAGTAGGCCAAACCAAACTGATAATTCGAAGAGACTTGCAAAGATAACCAATCATACATAAAAGAATTCAAAGAAGATTCAAATATTATTCATAGATAGACTTGATCATAAACCCACAATTCATCGGTCTCAACAAACACACTGCAAAAACAAGATTACATCGAATAGATCTCCACGAGAGAGGGGGAGAACATTGTATTGAGATCGAAAAAGAGAGAAGAAGCCATCTAGCTACTAACTATGGACCCGAAGGTCTGAGGTAAACTACTCACACTTCATCGGAGGGGCTATGATGATGTAGAAGCCCTCCATGGTGATGGCCCCCTCCGGCAGAGCTCCAGAACAGGCCCCAAGATGGGATCTCGTGGGTACAGAAGGTTGCAGCGGTGGAATTAGGTTTTTTGGCTCCTGTTCTGATCGTTTGGGGGTACGTAGGTACATATAGGAGGAAGGAGTACGTCGGTGGAGCTTTGAGGGGCCCACGAGGCAGGGGGCGCACCCTCCACCCTCGTGACCGCCTCGTGGCTGTCTTGATGGAGGGTCCAAGTCTCCTGGATCATATCTGATTAGAAGATCACGTTCTAGAAGGTTTCATTCCGTTTGCACTCCGTTTGATATTCCGTTTCTTCGAAACACTGAAATAGGCAAAAAAAAAACAATTCTGGGTTGGGCCTCCGGTTAATAGGTTAGTCCCAAATATAATATAAAAGTGGGAAATAAAGTCCAATATAGTCCAAAACAGTAGATAATATAGCATGGAGCAATAAAAAATTATAGATACGTTGGAGACGTATCAGGCATCCCCAAGCTTAATTCCTGCTCGTCCTCGAGTAGGTAAATGATAAAAACAGAATTTTTGATGCGGAGTGCTACTTGGCATAATTTCAATGTAAATCTTCTAAATTGTGGTATGAACATTCAGATCCGAAAGATTCAAGACAAGAGTTCATATTGACATAAAAATAATAATACTTCAAGCATACTAACAAAGCAATTATGTCTTCTCAAAATAACATGGCCAAAGAAAGTTCATCCCTACAAAATCATATAGTTTAGTCATGCTCCATTTTTGTCACACAAGAATGCTCTCATCATGCACAACCCCGATGACAAGCCAAGCAATTGTTTCATACTTTAATAATCTCAAACTTATAAACTTTTACGCAATACATGAGCGTGAGCCATGGATATAGCACTATGGGTGGAATAGAATATGATGATGGGGGTTATGTGGAGAAGACAAAAAAGGAGAAAATCTCACATCGACGAGGATAATCAACGGGCTATGGAGATGCCCACTGATTGATGTTAATGCAAGGACTAGGGATTGCCATGCAACGGATGCACTAGAGCTATAAATGTATGAAAGCTCAACAAAAGAAACTAAGTGGGTGTGCATCCAACTTGCTTGCTCACGAATACCTAAGGCATTTGAGGAAGCCCATCGTTGGAATATACAAGCCAAGTTCTATAATGAAAAATTCTCACTAGTATATGAAAATGACAAAACAAGAGACTCTCTATTATGAAGATTATGGTGCTACTTTGAAGCACAAGTGTGGAAAAAAAGGATAGTAGTATTGCCCCTTTTTATTTTATATTTTTTGGGACTTTTTTCTTTGTCCTTTTTTTGGGACAATACTCTATTAAATGATGATCATCACACTTCTATTTATTTATAGCTCAATGGTTACAACTCGATACTAGAACAAAGTATGACTCTATATGAATGCCTCCGGTGGTGTACCGGGATATGCAATGAATCAAGAGTGACATGTATGAAATAATTACGAACGGTGGCTTTGCCACGGATACTATGTCAACTACATGATCATGCTAGCAATATGACAATGATGAATGTGTCATGATGAACGGAATGGTGGAAAGTTGCATGGCAATATATCTCGGAGTGGCTATGGAAATGCCATAATAGGTAGGTATGGTGGTTGTTTTGAGGAAGATATAAGGAGGTTTATGTGTGAAAGAGCGTATCATATCATGGGGTTTGGATGCACCGGCGAAGTTTGCACCAACTCTCAATGTGAGAAAGGGCAATGCACGGTACCAAAGAGGCTAGCAATGATGGAAGGGTGAGAGTGCGTATAATCCATGGACTCAACATTAGTCATAAAGAACTCATATACTTATTGCAAAAATCTACAAGACATCAAAAACCAAAGCATTACGCACATGCTCCTAGGGGGATAGATTGGTAGGAAAAGACCATCGCTCATCCCCGACCGCCACTCATAAGGAGGACAATCAAATAACACCTCATGTTTCAAATTTGTTACATAACGTTTACCATGCGTGCATGCTACGGGACTTGCAAACTTCAACTCAAGCATTTCTCAAATTCACAACTACTCAACTAGCACGACTTTGATATTATCACCTCAGTATCTCAAAACAATTATCAAGCATCAAACTTTTCTTAGTATTCAACGCACTCAAAAGAAAGTTTTACAAATCTTGAATACCAATAATATTTTTATTATTAAGCAAATTACCATGATATTTAAGACTCTCAAAATAATCTAAGTGAAGCATGAGATATCAATAGTTTCTTTAAAACAAATCCACCACCGTGCTCTAAAAGATATAAGTGAAGCACTAGAGCAAAACTATATAGCTCAAAAGATATAAGTGAATCACATAGAGTATTCTATCAAATTCCAATTCATGTATGGTTCTCTAAAAAGGTGTGTACAACAAGGACGATTGTGGTACACTAACAAACAAATACACAAATAATACAAGACGCTCCAAGCAAAACACATATCATGTGGTGAATAAAAATATAGCTCCAAGTAAAATTACCGATGGAAGTAGACGAAAGAGGGGATGCCTTCCGGGGCATCCCTAAGCTTTGACTTTTTGGTGTCCTTGGATTGTATTGGGGGTGCCATGGGCATCCCCAAGCTTAGGCTCTTGACACTCCTTGTTCCATAATCCATCAAAAGATTTGTCCCAAAACTTGAAAACTTCACATCACAAAACTCAACAGAAATCTCGTGAGCTCCGTTAGCGAAAGAAAACAAAAGACCACTTCAAGGTACTGTAATAAACTCATCCTTTATTTGTATTGGTGTTAAGCCTACTGTATTCTAACTTCTCTATGGATTATAAACTATTTTACTAGCCATAGATTCATCAAAATAAGCAAACAACACACGAAAAACAGAATCTGTCAAAAACAGAACAGTCTGTAGTAATCTGTAACTAAGCAAACTTCTGGAACTCCAATAAATCTACCAAAATAGGGCGACCTAGAAAATTTGTTTATTGATCATCAGCAATTGGAATCAGTATTTTATCACGTTCTGGTGATTTTTAACAATTGTTTTCGTGAACAGAAAGTTTCTGGAAATTACAGCAAGATCAAATAACTATCATCCAAGAAGATCCTATAGGTTTAACTTGGCACAAACACTAATTAAAACACAAAACCACATCTAAACAGAAAGTAGATGGATTATTTATTCCTAAACAGAAGCAAAAACATAAAAACTAAAATAAAATTGGGTTGCCTCCCAACAAGCGCTATCGTTTAACGCCCCTAGCTAGGCATAAAAGCAAGGATAGATCTAGGTATTGCATCTTTGGTAGGCAATCCATAAGTGGCTCTCATGATAGATTCATATGGTAATTTTGTTTTCTTCCTATGGAAGTGTTCCATGCCCTTTTTTAACAGAATTTGAAATCTAATATTCCCTTCCTTCGTATCAATAATTGCACCAACCGCTCTAAGGAAAGGTCTACCGAGAATAATAGGGCAAAAAGGATTGCAATCTATATCAAGAACGATAAAATCTACGTGCACATAATTCCTATTTGCAACAATAAGAACATCATTAATTATTCCCATTGGTTTCTTAATAGTGGAATCCGCAAGATATAAGTTTAGAGAGCAATCATCAAAATCACGGAAATCTAGCAAATCACACAAAGTTTTGGGAATAATAGAGACACTAGCACCCAAATCACACAAAGCATAAAACTCATGATCTTTAATTTTAGTTTTAATAGTAGGTTCCCAGTCATCATAAAGTTTTCTAGGGATGGAAACTTTCAACTCAAGTTTTCCTTCATAAGATTGCATCAAGGCATCAACGATATGTTCGGTAAAGGCTTTATTTTGACTATAAGCATGAGGAGAATATAGCACGGACTGCAACAAGGAAATACAATCAATTAAAGAGCAACTTTCATAATTAAATTCCTTGAAATCCAATATAGTGGGTTTAGGAACATCTAGGGTTTTATTTCTTTCAATCCCACTTTTATCAATTTCATCATCAAGATCTAAATACTCTGAATTTTTGGAACGCCCTCTAGGTAAGGGAAGATCATATTCAGTTTCATCAAGATTCATATTGCAAAACAAAGATTTAATATGGGATACATCAATAACTTTTAGATCTTCATCTTGATTTTCATAGGAATTGGAAGAACACGCTTTAATAAAGGCATCTTTCATAGCACGCATCCTAGCGGTTCTTTCCTTGCACTCATAAATGGAAATTCTCATGGCTTTGAGAGACTCATTGATATCATGCTTAGGAGGAATAGATCTAAGCTTTAAGGAATCAACCTCAAGAGAAATTCTATCAACGTTCCTAGCCAAATCATCAACTTTAAGCAATTTCTCTTCAAGCAAAGCATTGAAATTCTTTTGTGAATTCATAAACCCTTTAACACTATTCTCAAATTCAGAGGGCATCTTATTAAAATTTCCATAAGAGTTGTTGTAGGAATTTCCATAATTATTAGAAGGATTACTAGGATAAGGCCTAGGATTAAAATTCCCTCTATACGCGTTGTTACCAAAATTATTCCTACCAAGAAAATTCACATCCATAGATTCATTATTATTCTCAATCAAAGTAGACAAAGGCATATCATTAGGGTCAGAAGAAACACTCTTAGTAGCAAATAATTTCATATGTTCATCCATCTTTCCACTCAAAACATTGATTTCTTCTATCGCATGCACTTTTTTATTACTAGATCTTTCAGTGTGCCATTGAGAATAATTAACCATAATATTATCTAGGAGTTTAGTAGCATCTCCTAAAGTGATTTCCATAAAAGTGCCTCCCGCGGCCGAATCTAAAAGATTTCTAGAAGCAAAATTCAATCCGGCATAAATTTTTTGTATAATCATCCACAAATTCAAACCATGAGTAGGGCAATTACGTATCATTAATTTCATTATCTCCCAAGCTTGTGCAACATGTTCATGATCAAGTTGCTTAAAATTCATAATATCGTTTCTAAGAGAGATGATCTTAGCGGGAGGAAAATACTTAGAGATAAAAGCACCTTTGCACTTGTTCCAAGAATCAATACTATTTTTAGGCAAAGACAAAAACCAAGCTTTAGCACGATCTCTAAGCGAAAAAGGAAATAGCTTTGATTTAACAATATCATTATCGACATCTTTCTTATTTTGCATATTACATAAATTAACGAAGCTATTCAGATGAGTAGCGGCATCTTCACTAGGAAGGCCGGCGAATTGATCTTTCATAACAAGATTCAACAAAGCAGTATTGATTTCACAAGATTCAGTATTGGTAAGAGGAGCAATCGGAGTGATAAGGAAATCATTATTGTTGGTATTGGTAAAGTCACACAATTTGGTATTATCTTGAGCCATCATGACAAGCAAGCAATCCAACACACGAGCAAACAAAAGGCAAGCGAGAAAAAGGCAAACGGAAAAGAGTGGGCGAATAAAACGGCAAGGGTGAAGTGGGGGAGAGGAAAATGAGAGGCAAATGGCAAATAATGTAGTGCGAGAGATAAGGAATTGTGATGGGTACTTGGTATGTTGAATTTTGCGTAGACTCCTCGGCGATGGCGCCAGAAATTCTTCTTGCTACCTCTTGAGCACTGCGTTGGATTTCCCCGAAGAGGAGAGGATGATGCAGCAAAGTAGCGTAAGTATTTCCCTTAGTTTTTGACAACCAAGGTATCAATCTAGTAGGAGGCTACGCGCGAGTCCCTCGTACCTACACAAAACAAATAGCTCAACACAACCAACGCGATTAGGGGTTGTCAATCCCTTCATGGTCACTTACGAGTGTGAGATCTGATAGAGATGATAGATAATATTTTTGGTATTTTTGGTATAGAGATGCAAGGTAAAAAGTAAAAGGCAAAGTAAAAAAGCAAAGCAATAATAAAGTGATGGAGATTGATATGATGAGAATAGACCCGGGGCCATAGATTTCACTAGTGCCTTCTCTCAAGAGCATAAGTATTCTACGGTGGGTGAACAAATTACTGTTGAGAAATTGACAGAATTGAGCATAATTATGAGAATATCTGGGTATGATCATGTATATAGGCATCACGTCCGAGACAAGTAGACCGACTCCTGCCTGCATCTACTACTATTACTCCACTCATCGACCGCTATCTAGCATGCATCTAGAGTATTAAGTTAAAAACAGAGTAACGCCTTAAGCAAGATGACATGATGTAGAGGGATAGTTTCATGCAATATGATAAAAACCCCATCTTGTTATCCTCGATGGCAACAATACTATACGTGCCTTGTTGCCCCTTCTGTCACTGGGAAAGGACACCGCAAGATTGAACCCAAAGCTAAGCACTTCTCCCATTGCAAGAAAAACCAATCTAGTAGGCCAAACCAAACTGATAATTCGAAGAGACTTGCAAAGATAACCAATCATACATAAAAGAATTCAGAGAAGATTCAAATATTATTCATAGATAGACTTGATCATGAACCACAATTCATCGGTCTCAACAAACACACTGCAAAAGGAAGATTACATCGAATAGATCTCCACGAGAGAGGGGGAGAACATTGTATTGAGATCCAAAAAGAGAGAAGAAGCCATCTAGCTACTAACTATGGACCCGAAGGTCTAAACTACTCACACTTCATCGGAGGGGCTATGATGATGTAGAAGCCCTCCGTGATGATGGCCCCCTCCGGCGGAGCTCCGGAACAGGCCCCAAGATGGGATCTCGTGGGTACAGAAGGTTGCGGCGGCGGAATTAGGTTTTTTGGCTCCTGTTCTGATCGTTTGGGGGTACATAGGTATATATAGGAGGAAGGAGTATGTCGGTAAAGCTTCGAGGGGCCCACGAGGCAGGGGGCGCGCCCTAGGGGGGGCGCCCTCCACCCTCGTGACCGCCTCGTGGCTTTCTTGACGGAGGGTCCAAGTCTCCTGGATCATATCTGATGAGAAAATCACGTTCCCAAAGGTTTCATTCCGTTTGGACTCCGTTTGATATTCCGTTTCTTCGAAACACTGAAATAGGCAAAAAAAACAGCAATTCTAGGCTGGGCCTCCGGTTAATAGGTTAGCCCCAAAAATAATATAAAAGTGGAAAATAAAGCGTAATATAGTCCAAAACAGTAGATAATATAGCATGGAGCAATAAAAAATTATAGATACGTTGGAGACGTATCACATCCCCAAGCTTAACTCCTGCTCGTCCTCGAGTAGGTAAGTGATAAAAACAGAATTTTTGATGTGGAATGCTTCCTAACATGTCATCTTATATTTCTTTTCTTCATAGCATGGACATTTGGACTTTTATGTGATTCAAAGCAATAGTCTAGTTTTGACATGACAACTTAAATACTCAAGCATATCAACAAGCAACCATGTCTTTCAAAATATCAATGCTAAAATAAGCTATCCCTAGCCCATCATGCTCAATCATTGATCTATTAATGAAACACACTCGAATATTAACTACACCCAATGCTCAAGTATGATCATAGTGCCTCCTAGTTGGTGCTTTATAAGAGAAGATGGAGACTCAAATTCAAAATAAAAGTTGCATAAAGAAAAGAAAGGCCCTTCGTGGAGGGAAGTACAGATTTGTAGAGGTGCCAGAGCTCAAAGCGAAAATTGAGAGATAAAAACATTTTGGGAGGTGTGCCTTTCCCACCAACGAAAACGACTTAGAGTTCCCAACACTTTCCATGCTAGATATATCATAGGAGGCTCCCAAATAGAAAATAAAGTTTATTCCTTTTCCACCATACTTTCACTTTCCATGGTTAACCGTATCCACGGGTGCCTTCCATACCAAAACTTTCCAAGGAATTTATTATTTGACAAAATAAATTAAATTCATTTTTCATTTCGGGACTGGGCATCCCTAATACTTTTGCCTTACTCTCGTGCAATGACAAGTGAATAAACACTCGTCGTGTGAATAACACATCTAGCACGGAAAATATTAGCCACCCCTCACCGCTCCGCGAGTGGTACAAACACACAAAAGAGAAGTTTATTTTGAAAATTAGAGATGGCACATACAAATTTTCTTAGAACGGCAAAAGAATACCGCATATAGGTAGATATAGTGGACTCATGTGGCAAAACTAGTTTAAAGGATTTTGGATGCACAAGTAGTGATCATACTTAGTGCAAAATGAAGGCTAGCAAAAGATTGAGAAGCGACCAACCAAGAAACGAATAATCTCATAAGTGAGCATTAAGCATAATTAACACCGAATAATGCACCACAAGTAGGATATAATTTCATTGCATAATTATTGACTTTCGTGCTTGCATAGGGAATCACAAACCTTAACACCAATATTCTTAGTAGAGCATAATTACTCATCAACATGACTCACATCTCACATCATCATATCTCAAAACTATTACTAAGAATCAATTTTATTTTGTCCAATGATCTTCATGAAAGTTTTTATTATATCCTTCTTGGATATCTATCACTTTGGAACTAATTTTCATATGTTGCTTTTGATAAGCTCAAACAAATATATGTGAAGATCATGAGCATAATATTTATTTCTCTCAAATTAATTTAAGTGAAGCAAGAGAGAATTTCTTGAAAATTTTACTAACCCTCAAATAAATCTAAGTGAATCAAGAGAGCATTTCTTCAAAAATACTAAAGAACACTGTGCTCAAAAAGATATAAGTGAAGCACTAGAGCAAGCCCATAGCTCATAAAAATTTAAGTGAAGCATAGAGAGCAATTCTAACAAGTCATGACATAATTTTGGCTCTCTCAAATAGGTGTGTCCATCAAGGAATAAATACTTAAAACACAAAATAAAACAAGCAAATACTTTTATCATACAATACACTCCAAGAAAAACACATAGTATGTGACGAATAAATATATAGCTTCGAGTAAAATACCGATGGTCGTTAGAAGAAAGAGGGGATGCCACTCGGGGCATCCCGAAGCTAGTTGCTTGCTCTCTTTTGGATAATAGCTTGGGATGATGAGGCATCCCCAAGCTTATGCTCTTGTTACTCCTTATTCCTTCATCCATCGTAAGATAACCCAAAACTTGAAAACTTCAATCACACAAAACTCAACAAAACCTTCGTGAGATCCGTTAGTATAAGAAAGCAAATCACTACTATAAGTATTGTTGCAACCTATTAATATTTTGTTCTTGCATTATATCTATTGTATTCCAACTTTTCTATGGCAAAAATTCATCAAAGGAAATCATAGAGCCATCAAAACAAGCACACAACGCAAAGAAAACAGAACCTGTCAAAAACAGAACAGTTTGTAGCAAACTGAATTGTTCGAATACTTCTGAAACTCAAAAAATTCTGAAAAATTAGGACAACCTGAGCAATTTGTATATTAATCTTCTGCAAAACTAATTGATATTTTATCACGCTTTGGTAAAAAACCAGAATTGTCTTCGTGAGCGCATAAGTTTCTGTTTTTCTGCAAGATCAAACAACTATCACCCAAGAAGATCCTAAAGGCTTTACTTGGCACAAACACTAATTAAAACACAAAAAAACAATCATAAAAATATTAATTGTGCAAACACTCAAGAACAGAAAGCAAAAAGCAAAAATAAATTTTATTCATTGGGTTGCCTCCCAACAAGCGCTATCATTTTACGCCCTTAGCTAGGCATAAAGCAAGGATCTAAGTTTTGTCATCTTTGTTTCGAGATCCATAAGATGCCCTCATGATTGATTCATATGGTGGCCTAATTCTTGTTCTAGGGAAGTGTTCCATACCCTTCCTCAAAGGAAATTGGAACTTAATATTGCCTTCTTTCATATCAATCACGACACCGATAGTGCGTAGAAACGGTCTACCAAGAATAATTGGACAAGACGGATTGCAATCAATATCAAGAACAATAAAATCTATGGGCACATTATTCCTATTTGCAAGAATAAGAACATCATTAATTCTTCCCATAGGCTTTTTAATAGTGGAATCCGCCAAGTGCAAATTCAAAGAGCATTCTTCAAGATTGGTAAGACCAAGCACATCACATAAAGATTTCAGAATTGTAGAAACACTAGCACCCAAGTCACACAAAGCAAAACATTCATAATTTTTAATCTTGACTTTGATAGTAGGTTCCCATTCATCATGCAATTTTATAGGAATTGAAACTTCTAATTCCAACTTTTCTTCAAAAGCTTTCATCATAGCATCAACAATATGTTTAGTAAAAGCTTTATTTTGTTCATAAGCATGGGGTGAATTTATGATGGATTGCAACAAACAAATACAATCAATCAAAGAGCAACTATCATAATTAAAGTCTTTGTAATCCAAAAGAGTGGGCACATCACTAGTTAAAGTTTGACCTCTTCAAACCCACTTTCATCAATTGTCTCAACAAGATTTTCACCCTTCGAATTATCGGGACGCCTTCTAACTAAATTTGACTCTTCTCCAGTCCCTTTTTCATCAATATTAACTTTACTAAACAAGGAATCAATAGAAGAAACACCAATCATTTTAAGTTCTTCATCACTTCTACGAAAGCAATCACTAGAAAACGCTTTTTCTAAAAAATCTCTTTTAGCTCTAAGCATAGTGGTTCTTTTATTACTTTCATCCATAGAAACATAAAGAGCTTTAATTGATTCCTCAACCTTAGGCACAAAAAATTTCATCTTGATATTTTCCACATCATGAGAAATTCTATCAACACTTCTAGACAAATCACCAATCTTATTCAACTTTTCTTCTATGGTAGTGTTGAAAACCTTTTGCGTGTTGATAAATTCTTTAATATTATTCTCAAGATCAGAGGTGTTCCTATTATTATTGTAAGAAGGATTTCCATAGGAATTACCATAATTATTAAAAGAATTTCTAGGAAAAGGCCTAGGATTAAAATTACCTCTATAAGCATTGTTGTTGAAATTATTTCGAGATAAAATTCACATCTACGGCATCACTAGTTTGCTCAATCAAAGTAGAAAAAGGCATATCATTAAAATCAATAGGAGCACTTTTACTAGCAACCAATTTCATAAGAGCATCAACTTTTTCACTCAAAGAAGAAATTTCTTCAACCGAATTAACTTTTTTACTAGTAGGAGCTCTTTCGGTATGCCATTGCGAATAATTTGTCATATATTATCAAGAATTTTGGTGGCTTCACCCAAAGTAATTTCCATAAAAGTACCACCCGCGGCGGAATCTAAAAGATTACGAGAAACAAAATTCAACCCTGCATAAAATTTTTGTATGATCATCCAAAGATTTAACCCATGAGTTGGGCAATTCCTTAGCATCATTTTCATCCTTTCCCAAGATTGTGAAACATGCTCATGTTCAAGTTGCTTGAAATTCATGATCTAGGTTCTAAGGGAAATGATTTTTGCGGGCAGAAAATACTTAGTGATAAAAGCATCTTTGCACTTATTCCAAGAATCGATACTATTGCAAGGCAAAGAAGAAAACCAAAATTTTGCAGAAACACGCAAAGAAAACGGAAATATTTTCATCTTCACAACATCATTGTCCACATCTTTTTTCTTTTGCATATCGCATAATTCCATGAAGGCATTAAGATGGGACGCGGCATCCTCATTAGGAGTACCGGAAAATTGATCTTTCATAACAAGATTCAGCAAAGCAGTATTAATATCACAAGACTCCATACTAGTGGCGGGAGGAGCAATCGGAGTGCCAATAAAATCATTGTTGTTGGTATTTGAGAAATCACACAACTTGGTGTTCTCTTGAGTCATGATGACTACACAACAAGATTGCACTCCAAAACAGCTCCGGCAAGAAAACGGCGAACGAAAAAGAGGGGCGAATAAAACGGCAAATTTTTGTGAAGTGGGGGAAAGGAAAACGAGAGGCAAATGGCAAATAATGTAAATTGCGAGGAGATGAGATTTGTGATTAGGAACCTGGTATATGTTGAAGATCCTCCCCGACAACGGCGCCAGAAATTCTTTTTGATGCGGCTTGAAGCTACGTCGGTATTTCCCCGAAGAGGAAGGGATGATGCAGCACATCGGCGGCAGGTAAAAGGGGTTGTCAATCCCTTTCGGATAGCGGCGGCGGCAGGTAAAAGGGGTTGTCAATCCCTTTCGGGTAGCGGCGCCCCAAGATAGGCAAACATACGTGAATAAAATTGTAGTAGATTGATAGATCGAATGACAAATAAAATAAATAAGAATAAAATGCAGCAAGGTATTTTTGTATTTTTGGTTTAATAGATCTGAAAATAAAAGCAAAGGAAAATTAGACCGCAAAGGTAAATAATATGAGAAAGAGACCCGGGGCCGTAGGTTTCACTAGTGGCTTCTCTCGAGAAAAATAGCAAACGATGGGTAAACAAATTGTTGTTGGGCAATTGATAGAACTTCAAATAATCATGACGATATCCAGGCAATGATCATATATTGCATAGGAATCACGCCCAAGATTAGTAGACCGACTCCTGCCTACATCTACTACTATTACTCCACACATCGACCGCTATCCAGCATGCATCTATTGTATTAAGTTCATGGGCAAACGGAGTAATGCAATAAGAACGGTGACATGATGTAGACAAGATCTATCTATCTAGAGATAGACCCCATCGTTTTATCCTTTGTAGCAACGATACATACATGTCGGTTCCCCTTCTGTCACTGGGATCAAGCACCGTAAGATCGAACCCACTACAAAGCACATCTTCCCATTGAAAGATAAATAGATCAAATTGGCCAAAAAAAACCAAATATCATGGAAGAAATACGAAGCTATAAGCAATCATGCATATAAGAGATCAAAGAAACTCAAATAACTTTCATGGATATAAAAAGATAGATCTAATCATAAACTCAAGATTCATCCGATCCCAACAAACACACCAGAAAAAAAAAGAGTTACATTATATGGATCTCCAAGAGACCATTGTATTGAGAATTCAGCAAGAGAGAGGAAGCCATATAGCTACTAACTACAGACGCGAAGGTCTACAAAGAACAACTCACGCATCATCGGAGAGGCACCATTGGAAGTGGTGAACCCCTTCGTGATGGTGTCTAGATTGGATCTAGTGGTTCTGGACTCTGCGGTGGCTGGAAATGATTTTTGTCGACTCCCCTAAGGTTTCTGGAATATTGGGGTATTTATAGAGCAAAGAGGCAGTCCGGGGGGCACCCGAGGTGGGCACAACCCACCGGGACGCATCTGGGCCTCCTGGCATGCCCTGGTGGGTTGTGCTCCCATCGAAGCACCCCCCAGGCGCTACCTTGGCCCATTGGGTGTCTTCTGGTCCATAAAAAATCTGCGTAAAGTTTTGTTGCATTTGGACTCCGTTCGGTATTGATTTCCTGCAATGTAAAAAACATGCAGAAAACAGTAACTGGCACTTGGCACTATGTCAATAGGTTAGTACCAAAAAATGATATAAAATGACTATAAAATGATTATAAAACATCCAAGATTGATAATGTAACAGCATGCATGGAACAATCAAAAATTATAGATACGTTGGAGATGTATCACTCCTCCCCCTGCCTTCCTCCCACACTCAAATAAGGAAGGGGCGCAACTTGGGGGAGACCCCAAGTAGGATTCTGCCCTACTTGGGGACCCCTTGGCCTCTCCCCTCTCCCCCACCTATATATATGTGGTAGGGGTGCCACACATAACCACACCAATCTCTTAGCCGTGTGCGGCGCCCCCCTCCACCATTTACACCCTCGGTCATATTTTCGTAGTGCTCTACGAAGCCCTGCAGAGATAGTTGTATCACCACCATCACCATGCTGTCGTGCTGCCAGAACTCATCTACTACTTCGCTCATCTTGCTGGATCAAGAAGGCGAGGACGCCACTGAGCTGAACGTGTGCTGAAAGTGGAGGTGTCGTACGTTTGGTACTTGATCAGTTGGATCGCGAAGATGTCCGACTACATCAACCGAGTTACTAAACGCTTCCGCTTACGGTCTACGAGGGTACGTAGACACACTATCCCCTCTCGTTGCTATGCATCTGCATGGGTAGATCTTGCATGAGCATAGATTTTTTTTATTTTCCATGCAATGTTTCCCAACAAATACTAATATAAAAACAGTTGTAGGAGCCTTCCTTACTATTTTTTTAATAAGAACAACATTTAGTTAGTGAAGTATAGTGCATATACGATAGATGTCTCTAAAATGCCACATATCAATTTCTTTGCAAAAATGCTATATGGGGAACGTTAGATTTTTTACGTTCCCCGACAAACCACTCGTTAGCGATTAGATCATCAACACAGATCTTAAAGCAGTTCGGGCTGCCATGTTAGGAAGCCCAGCCCGTTCGCTGGGACTCCGTCCACAACGAACGCGTACGCATCTTTATCCATTCAACCGAGGAGTCCCCCCCTCTTTGCATGGCCATTTCTCTCGTCTTCGAAGCTCGACCAACTACCTTCTTGGTCTTCAATGCAAGGTTGGCATTCTTGGTCCCTTGCCATATTGCCAGTGTTCTTGGAGTTGGTCTCAAAAGTCTTGTGGGTAGTGAAAGCGGCCACCACTTGATTTGGACTCATTTGATGATAGTCGGGGTGTTGATGGAGCAAGATGACCATAGTGTGATATGTCAATACCATGGCCCTAGTGAACTTCTCTTTGATAAACTTATCATCCGCCCAAGAGTAGCCAAAGTTCCTCAAATCCAACACAAGAGACTTTAGCCTATGGTACACCTCCTCGGTGGTCTCTCCATCATGCCTTAAGAACAAGTTGACCTTTTATTGAAGCAAGGCCAAGCGAGATCTCTGTATATTGTCGTCGCCTTCAAATATTTCTTCAAGGCAATCCCAAATTTCCTTGGCGATCCTGAAGAGAGCAATGGAATCATCGTACTCATCGGCGACAACAAAATGGAACATGTTGAGAGAAATGGCATTGAGTTAATCATCCACGACTTCTCTTGGAGTGAGGCTTAACGGATCCTTGGGCTTGAATCCTTCATAATCACCCACCATAGTTGAGTTGAAGCACTGCGAATATGAGACTCCATAGCTCATTTCCATTTAGCAAATGCATTATCTCTCAAAGGGGGCAGAGGCCAACATGATTAATGTGCGGGTGTGAGATCGGCTGTGGTGATTAAAAAGTTTAACGACATTGTACTTAGGAACAGGTGTGTGAGCGGGTGAAGCAAGGGGTTCTCTTGAGCCCTCTGCATCTTGATGAGCATTTGGATCAAATGAACTAGATGCGATCGTCGAGGTTTTTATGCACGCGCTGACGATGGCATGTACCTAGGGTAGGGTCTTAGGCCTGACCTAGACGCCCTACTCAAGGACACTACACAAGAGTCCAAGGCCTATAAAGTTCAACAGAAGACACCAAATGAAAATCCTCCTGAAGTCCAATCTAGTCGACAGAAGATTCCACTCGGATACCCCAATTCCACTCGACCATGATTATATCACTCAACCATACAAGAACCCACTAAGGGTACAGAAGGCCTAGAGTCACCCCAGAATGGCAACGGTCGGGCATTCACTCTATCATCATAAAGACCATTTATTGCGGGCATTACCAGTAACGTTCAGGACAAAACTCATATTGAACCCTTGTGTAATTGAGGGCTACGAGGGGTTAGGCGCACTCTATATAAGCGACCCCCCCTCTGGCACAAGGGTTTGCACCCCCTGTAACTATTGCACACATCCAATCGACATGCCTCCACGACACCGAGACGTAGGGCTGTTACCTCCTCCGAGAGGGGCATGAATTTGTAAATCTATGCGTACAACCTCACCGTATCTAGGATACTACCCTATCTTACGTACCCCCTACTCTTACTGTCAGACTCGTTCCCACGACAGTTGGCACCCACCATGGGGCAGGCGTCTGAGCGACTTCCGGTGAGGTTGCAATTTCCGATCTCCATCAACATGGTTTCCGGCGGTGGTTTGGCCCTGGGTCACGAGATCCGTCTCGGCGCGCTCGTCTTCATCGCCGACGACTCCGCTTGGCTCCAAGAAGCCCCCCTTGACGTCGAGGCCCTCCCCATCCGCGGGGCGACACACTTCCGCGCGAGCGCTTGTGGCGTTCTCCTGTGGCAGCCATCAACTCGGTATCGATCGGCTCTCGTGATGACCCACAAGTATAGGGGATCAATTGTAGCTCTTTTCGATAAGTAAGAGTGTTGAACCCAACGAGGAGCAGAAGGAAATGACAAGTGGTTTTCAGCAAGGTAATGTCTACAAGTGCTGAAATTGTAAGTAGCGGAGTAGTTTGATAGCAAGATAATTTGCAACGAGCAAGTAACAATAGTAGTTAAAGAAGTGCAGCAAGATAGCCCAATCCTTTTGAGGCAAAGGACAGTCCAAAACGGTCTCTTATGATGAGCAAAGCGTTCTTGAGGGTACACGGGAATTTCATCTAGTCACTTTCATCATGTTGGTTTAATTCGTGTTCGGTACTTTGATAATTTGATATGTGGGTGGGTCGGTGCTTAGGTGTTGTTCTTACTTGAACAAACCTCCTACTTATGATTAACCCTCACGCAAGCATCCGCAACTACGAGAAAAGTATCAAGAATAATTTCTAACCATAGCATTAAACTTTTGGATCCAGTCGGTCCCTTATGGAATAGCGCATAAACTGGGGTTTAAGCTTCTGTCACTCTCGCAACCGATCATCTAATTGGTACTCCACAATGCATTCCCTTAGGCCCAAATATGGTGAAGTGTCATGTAGTCAACGTTCACATGACACCACTAAGGGAATCACAACATACATACTATCAAAATATCGAACACATATCAAGGTCACATGATTACTTGCAACATGATTTCTCCAGTGACCTCAAGAACAAAAGTAACTACTCACAAATGATAAACATGCTCATGATCAGAGGAGTATTAAATAGCATATTGGATCTGAACATATAGTCTTCCACCAAATAAACCATATAGTAATCAACTACAAGATGTAATCAACACTACTAGTAACCCACAAGCACCAATCTATTGTTCCGCTAACAAGATTGAACACAAGAGATGAACTAGGGTTTGAGATGAGATGGTGCTGTTGAAGATGTTTATGGAGATTGCCTCCCCAAGACGAGAGAGTTGTTGGTGATGATGATGACGATGATTTCCACCTCCGGGAGGGAAGTTCCCCCGGCAGAACCGCTCCGCTGGAGGGCAAAAGTGCTCCTGCCCAAGTTCCGCCTCGAGGCGATGGCGCTCTTTCCAGAAAGTCCTCCTCTTATTTTTTCCATGTCAAAATGACCTATATACCAAAAGATGGGCACCGGAGGTGGGCCTAGGTGAGCACAACTCACCAGGGCGCGTCTGGGCTCCCGGGCACGCCTAGGTGGGTGAAGGAAATATGCCCTAGAGGCAATAATAAAGTTATTATTTATTTCCTTATATCATGATAAATGTTTATTATTCATGCTAGAATTGTATTAACCGGAAACATGATACATGTGTGAATACATAGACAAACAGAGTGTTACTAGTATGCCTCTACTC
The DNA here is from genome assembly GCA_032464435.1 of Aegilops umbellulata. Taxonomy (NCBI): domain Eukaryota; kingdom Viridiplantae; phylum Streptophyta; class Magnoliopsida; order Poales; family Poaceae; genus Aegilops; species Aegilops umbellulata. The sequence continues at coordinate 361,347,908 of CP136054.1, read as the reverse complement.
GAGTAGCTCGTTGATCAAAGATGGTTATGTTTCCTAGCCATAGACAAAGAGTTGTCATTTGATTAACGGGATCACATCATTAGGAGAATGATGTGATTGACTTGACCCATTCTGTTAGCTTAGCACTTGATCGTTTAGTATGTTGCTATTGCTTTCTTCATGACTTATACATGTTCCTATGACTATGAGATTATGCAACTCCCGTTTACCGGAGGAACACTTTGTGTGCTACCAAACGTCACAACGTAACTGGGTGATTATAAAGGTGCTCCACAGGTGTCTCCGAAGGTACTTGTTGGGTTGGCGTATTTCGAGATTAGGATTTGTCACTCCGATTGTCGGAGAGGTATCTCTGGGCCCTCTCGGTAATGCACATCACTATAAGCCTTGCAAGCATTGTGACTAATGAGTTAGTTGCGAGATGATGTATTACGGAATGAGTAAATAGACTTTCCGGTAATGAGATTGAACTAGGTATTGAGATACCGACTATCGAATCTCGGGCAAGTAACATACCGATGACAAAGGGAACAACGTATGTTGTTATGCGGTTTGACCGATAATGATCTTCGTAGAATATGTGGGAGCCAATATGAGCATCCAGGTTCCGCTATTGGTTATTGACCGGAGACGTGTCTCAGTCATGTCTACATAGTTCTCGAACTCGTAGGGTCCGCACGCTCAAAGTTCGATGACGGTTATATTATGAGTTTATGTGTTTTGATGTACCGAAGGTAGTTCGGACTCCCGGATGAGATCGGGGACATGAAGAGGAGTCTCGTAATGGTTGAGACATAAAGATCGATATATTGGACGACTATATTCGGACAATGGAAAGGTTCCAAGTGCTTCGGGTATTTTTCGGAGTACCGGGGAGTTACGAGAATACGGGGAAGAAGTATATGGGCCTTATTGGGCTTTAGGGGAGAGAGAGAGGCAGGCTGCGCGCCCCCAAGGCCTAGTCCGAATTGGACTAGGAGGGGGGCTGCGCCCCCTCCTTCCTTCTCTTCTTTCTTCCCCTTCCTTGTCTCCTACTCCTACTACATGGAAGGGGGGAATCCTACTACCGGTGGGAGTAGGACTCCCCACGGCACGCCATAGAGAGGGCCGGCCCCTCCCCTCCTCCACTCATTTATATACGTGGCCAGGGGGCACCCCATAGACACAACAATTGATCCCTTGGATCTCTTAGCCGTGTGCGGTGCCCCCTCCACCATAATCCACCTCGGTCTTATTGTAGCGGTGCTTAGGCGAAGCCCTGCGTCGGTAGAACACCATCATAGTCACCACGCCGTCGTGCTAACGGAACTCTCCCTCAAAGCTCGGCTGGATCGTAGTTCGAGGGACGTCATCGAGTTGAACGTGTGCTGAACTCGGAGGTGCCGTGCGTTTGGTACTTGATCGGTCGGATCATGAAGACGTACGACTACATCAACCGCATTGTGCTAACGCTTCCACTTCGGTCTATGAGGGTACATGGACACACTCTTCCCTCTCATTGCTATGCATCACCATGATCTTGCGTGTGCTTAGGATTTTTTTTGAAATTACTACGTTCCCCAACAGTGGCATCCGAGCCAGTTTTATGTGTTGATGTTATATGCACGAGTAGAACACAAGTGAGTTGTGGACGATACAAGTAATACTGCTTACCAGCATGCCACACTTTGGTTCGGCGGTATTGTTGGATGAAGTGGTCCGGACCGACATTACACGTACGCTTACCGAGACTGGTTCTACCGACGTGCTTTGCACATAGGTGGCTGGCGGGTGTCAGTTTCTCCAACTTTAGTTGAACCGAGTGTGGCTACGCCTGGTCCTTGAGAAGGTTAAAATAGCACTAACTTGACGAACTATCATTGTGGTTTTGATGCGTAGGTAAGAACGGTTCTTGCTCAGCCCGTAGCAGCCACATAAAACTTGCAACAACAAAGTAGAGGACGTCTAACTTGTTTTTGCAGGGCATGTTGTGATGTGATATGGTCAAGACGTGATGAGATATAAGTTTTTGTATGAGATGATCATGTTTTGTTGAAGTTATCGGTAACTGGCAGAAGCCTTATGGTTGTCTCTTTATTGCATAAGATGCAAGCACCAAATAATTGCTTTACTTTATCGCTATGCGATAGCAATAGTTGCAAGAGCAATAGTTGGCGAGACGACCATGTGACGACACATTGATATAGATCAAGATGATGGAGATCATGGTGTCATGCCGGTGACGATAGAGATCATGACGGTACTTTGGAGATGGAGATCAAAGGCGCAAGATGATCACGGCCATATCATGTCACATATTTTGATTGCATGTGATGTTTATCTTTTATACATCTTATTTTGCTTAGTTCGATGGTAGCTTTATAAGATGGTCTCTCACTAAATTTCAAGATAAAAGTGTTCTCCCTGAGTATGCATCGTTGCCAAAGTTCGTCGTGCCCAGACACCATGTGATGATCGGGTGTGATAAGCTCTACGTCCATCTACAACGGGTGCAAGCCAGTTTTGCACACGCAGAATATTCAGGTTAAACTTGACGAGCCTAGCATATGCAGATATGGCCTCGGAACACTGAGACCGAAAGGTCGAGCATGAATCATATAGTAGATGTGATCAACATAGTGATGTTCACCATTCAAAACTACTCCATTTCACGTGATGATCGGTTATGGTTTAGTTGATTTGGATCACGTGATCACTTAGATGATTAGAGGGATGTCTATCTAAGTGGGAGTTCTTAAGTGATATGATTAATTGAACTTTAATTTATCATGAACTTAGTCCTGATAGTATTTTGCAAATAATGTTATAGATCAATAGCTCGCGTTGTTGCTTCCCTATGTTTTATATGTGCTCCTAGAGAAAACTAAGTTGAAAGATGTTAGTAGCAATGATACGGATTGGATCCATGAGCTGAGGTTTATCGTCATTGCTGCATAGAAGAATTATGTCCTTGATGCACCGCTAGGTGACAGACGTATTGCAGGAGCAGATGCAGATGTTATGAACGTTTGGTTAGCTCAATATGATGACTACTTGATAGTTTAGTGCGCCATGCTTAACGGCTTAGAATCGGGACTTCAAAGACGTTTTGAACGTCATGGACCATATGAGATGTTCCAGGAGTTGAAGTTAATATTTCAAGCAAATACCCGAGCTGAGAGATATGAAGTCTCCAACAAGTTCTATAGCTAAAAGATGGAGGAGAATAGCTCAAGCAGTGAGCATGTGCTCCGATTGTCTGAGTACTACAATCGCTTGAATCAAGTGGGAGTTAATCTTCCAGATGAGATAGTGATTGACAAAATTCTCTAGTCACCATCACCAAGTTAGTAGAACTTCGTGATGAACTATAATATGCAAGGGATAAGGAAACGATTCCCAAGCTCTTCGTGATGCTGAAATCGACGAAGGTAGAAATCAAGAAAAACATCAAGTGTTGATGGTTGACAAGACCACTAGTTTCAAGAAAAGGGCAAAGGGAAGAAGGGGAACTTCAAGAAGAACATCAAGCAAGTTGCTGCTCAAGTGAAGAAGCCCAAGTCTGGTCCTAAGCCTGAGACTAAGTGCTTGTACTGCAAAGGGACTTGTCACTGGAAGCGGAACTGCCCCAAGTATTTGGCGGATAAGAAGGATGGCAATATACATGTTATTGATGTGTACTTTACTAGTGTTTATAGCAACCCCTCGGCATTTGATACTGGTTCAGTTGCTAAGAGTAGTAACTCAAAATGGGAGCGGCAGAATAAACATAAACTAGTAAAGGGCGAGGTGACTATGTGTGTTGGAAGTAGTTCCAAGATTGATATGATCATCATCATCATCGCACACTCCCTATACTTTCGGGATTAGTGTTGAAACTAAATAAGTGTTATTTGGTGTTTGCGTTGAGCATGAATATGATTTGATCATGTTTGTTGCAATACGGTTATTCATTTAAAATAGAGAATAATTGTTGTTCTGTTTACATGAATAAGACCTTCTATGGTCATACACCCAATAAATTAGTTTGTTGGATCTCAATCGTAGTGATACACATATTCATAATATTGAAGCCAAAAGATGCAAAGTTAATAATGATAGTGCAACTTATTTGTGGCACTGCCGTTTAGGTCATATTGGTGTAAAGCGCATGAAGAAACTCCATGCTGATGGGATTTTGGAATCACTTGATGCTTGCGAACCATGCCTTATGGGCAAGATGACTAAGACTCCGTTCTCCGGAACAATGGAGCGAGCAACTGACTTATTGGAAATAATACATACTGATGTATGCGATCCGATGAGTGTTGAGGCTCGCGGCGGGTATCGTTATTTCTCACCTTAACAGATGATTTGAGCAGATATGGGTATATCTACTTGATGAAACATAAATCTGAAACATTTGAAAAGTTCAAATAATTTCAGAGTGAAGTGGAAAATCATCGTAACAAGAAAAGAAAGTTTCTATGATCTGATCGTGGAAGAGAATATTTGAGTTACGAGTTTGGTCTTCATTTGAAATAATACGGAATAGTTTCGCAACTCACGCCACCTGGAACACCACAGTGTAATGGTGCGTCCGAACGTCGTAATCGCACTTTACTAGATATGGCGTGATCTATGATGTCTCTTACTGATTTACTGCTATCATTTTGGGGTTATGCATTAGAGACAACTGCATTCACGTTAAAAAGGGCACCATATAAATCCGTTGAGACGACACCGTATGAACTGTGGTTTAGTAAGAAACCTAAGTTGTCGTTTCTTAAAGTTTGGGGCTGCCATGCTTATGTGAAAAAGCTTCAACCTGATAAGCTCGAATCCAAATCGGAGAAGTGTGTCTTCATAGGATACCCAAAGGAAACTGTTGGGTACACCTTCTATCACAGATCCGAAGGCAAGGTATTCGTTGCTAAGAATGGATCCTTTCTAGAGAAGGAGTTTCTCTCGAAAGAAGTGAGTGGGAGGAAAGTAGAACTTGATAAGGTAATTGTACCTTCTCCCAAATTGGAAAGTAGTTCATCACTAAAATCAGTTCCAGTGATGCTTACACCAATTAGTGAGGAAGTTAATGATGATGATCATGAAGCTTCGGATCAAGTTACTACCGAACCTCGTAGGTCAACCAAAGTATGTTCCGCACCAGAGTGGTATGGTAATCCTATTCTGGAGTTCATGTTACTTGACCATGATGAACCTACGAACTATGAGGAAGCGATGATGAGCCCAGATTCCGCGAAATGGCTTGAGGCCATGAAAATCTGAGATAGGATCCATGTATGAAAACAAAGTATGGACTTTGGTGCAATTGCCTGATGATCAGCAAGCCATAGAAAATGAATGAATCTTCAAGAGGAAGACAGATGCTGATAGTAGTGTTACTATCTACAAAGCTAGACTTGTCAAAAAAGATTTTGACAAAGTTCAAGGTGTTGACTACGATGAGATTTTCTCACTCATAGCGATGCTTAAGTCTGTCTGAATCATGTTAGCAAAGTGCCACATTTTATGAAATCTGGCAAATGGATGTCAAAACTACATTCCTTAATGGATCTCTTAAAGAAGAGTTGTATATGATGCAACCAGTAGGTTTTGTCGATCCTAAAGGTGCTGACAAAGTGTGCAAAGCTTTAGCAATCCATTTTTGGACTGGTGCAAGCATCTCGGAGTTGGAATATACGTTTTGATAAGTTGATCAAAGTATATAGTTTTATACAGACTTGCGGTGAAGCCTGTATTTACAAGAAAGTGAGTGGGAGCACTACAACATTTCTGATAAGTATATGTGAATGACATATTATTGATCGGAAATAATGTATAATTTTCTGGAAAGCATAAAGGAGTATTTGAAAGGAGTTTTTTCAAATAAAGACCTCGGTGAAGCTGCTTACATATTGAGCATCAAGATCTATAGAGATAGATCAAGACGCTTAATAAGTTTTTTCAATGAGTACATACCTTGACAAGTTTTTTGAAGTAGTTGAAAATGGAACAGTCAAAGAAAGAGTTCTTGCCTGTGTTACAAGGTGTGAAATTGAGTAAGACTCAAAGCCCGACCACGGCAGAAGATAGAAAGAGAATGAAAGTCATTCCCTATGCCTCAGCCATAGGTTCTATAAAGTATGCCATGTCGTGTACCAGATCTATTGTATACCCTACACTGAGTTAAGCAAGGGAGTACAATAGTGATCTAGGAGTAGATCACTGGACAACGGTCAAAATTATCCTTAGTGGAATAAGGATATGTTTCTCGATTATGGAGGTGAGAAAATGTTCGTCGTAAAGGGTTACGTCGATGCAAGTTTTGACACTGATCCAGATGACTTTAAGTCTCAATCTGGATACATATTGAAAATGGGAGCAATTAGCTAGAATAGCTCCCTGCAGAGCATTGTTGACATCGAAATTTGCAAAATACATGCGGATCTGAATGTGGCAGACCCGTTGACTAAACTTCTCTCACAAGCAAAACATGATCACACCATAGTACTCTTTGGGTGTTAATCACATAGCGATGTGAACTAGATTATTGACTCTAGTAAACCCTTTCGGTGTTGGTCACATGACGATGTGAACTATTGGTGTTAAATCACATGGCGATGTGAACTAGATTATTGACTCTAGTGCAAGTGGGAGACTGAAGGAAATATGCCCTATAGGCAATAATAACCGGAAACATGATAAATGTTTATTTCCTTATATCATGATAAATGTTTATTATTCATGCTAGAATTGCATTAACCGGAAACATGATACATGTGTGAATACATAGACAAACAGAGTGTCACTAGTATGCCTCTACTTGACTAGCTTGTTGATCAAAGATGGTTATGTTTCCTAGGCATAGACAAAGAGTTGTCATTTGATTAACGGGATCACATCATTAGGAGAATGATGTGATTGACTTGACCCATTCCGTTAGCTTAGCACTTGATCGTTTAGTATGTTGCTATTGCTTTCTTCATGACTTATACATGTTCCTATGACTATGAGATTATGCAACTCCCGTTTACCGGAGGAACACTTTGTGTGCTACCAAACTTCACAACGTAACTGGGTGATTATAAAGGTGCTCTACAGGTGTCGCCGAAGGTACTTGTTGGGTTGGCATATTTCGAGATTAGGATTTGTCACTCCGATTGTCGGAGAGGTATCTCTGGGCCCTCTCGGTAATGCAGATCACTATTAGCCTTGCAAGCATTGTAACTAATGAGTTAGTTGCGAGATGATGTATTACGGAACGAGTAAATACACTTTCCGGTAACGAGATTGAACTAGGTATTGAGATACCAACGATCGAAGCTCGGGCAAGTAACATACCGATGACAAAGGGAACAACGTATGTTGTTATGCGATTTGACCGATAAAGATCTTCATAGAATATGTGGGAGCCAATATGAGCATCTAGGTTCTGCTATTGGTTATTGACCGGAGACGTGTGAAAGGATCGATACGGTCGACTAGAGGGGGGGGGGGTGAATAGGAGACTACAAATTTTAGTCTTTCTTGTATATTTTAAGGCTTAGCGGATAAAAGAGTTCACTAGATATGCAACTAGGTGAATGCAACCTATATGACAAGCAAGCTCCAAGATAAATATGCTAGGCAACAAACTACTTAGCAAGCCAACAAGCATACAACAACAAAGAAAGGTGCGGGAAAGGATTAACCACAAGTGAGACGAGGACGCGGATTTTAACCCGAAGTTCACTCTTCCTTGGGGAAGAGCTAATCTCCGATTGGAGCGGTGCCGGAGCCAAAGCTTGCGGAACGCCACCAAGGGCTCACCGTATTCTCCTTCGAGTCACCCCCAACGGATGAGCCTTGAAACACTCGGGGTTGGTCTTGAAGGCGACCACCACACCTTTACAAACTTCTCCGGAGCACACCACAAGCAAGGAAGCTTCCGGAGGAACCTCTAACCGCCTAGGAGCCCAAGCTCCGAGAGTAACAAGTCAATGGGGAAGAAATGTTGCGGGGAACGCGATTTGGTTTGGTCAAGTTGTAGATCGGATCTTGCTCTCCCAATCCCCAAAGTTTCAACAAGTTTGGGTGGAGGTATTGAGAGTATTGAGCAAAATGGGGTGTAGCGATGGTGGAGCTCAACAAGACATTAGGGTTAGGGGTTGGAGGAGGAAGAAGACTGTCGGTGTCAAAACCGGCGGATCTCGGGTAGGGGGTCCCGAACTATGCGTCTAGGCGGATGGTAACAGGAGACAAGGGACACGATGTTTTACCCAGGTTCGGGCCCTCTTGATGGAGGTAAAACCCTACGTCCTGCTTGATTAATATTGATGATATGGGTAGTACAAGAGTAGATCTACCACGAGATCAAGGAGGCTAAACCCTAGAAGCTAGCCTATGGTATGATTGTTGTATGTTGGAGTTGTTGTCCTACGGACTAAAACCCTCCGGTTTATATAGACACCGGATAGGGTTAGGGTTACACAAAGTCGGTTACAATGGTAGGAGATCTAAATATCCGCATCGCCAAGCTTGCCTTCCACGCCAAGTAAAGTCCCTTCCGGACACGGGACGAAGTCTTCAATCTTGTATCTTCATAGTCTTGGAGTCCGGCTGAAGAAATAGTCCGGCCATCCGGACACCCTCACTTATCCCCTTATATGGGCGGATGCGGTTGTGCGTCCCCACCAGCCTAGTAAAACTTGGGGTGTTCGGGTAGCCGGACTATACCTTCAGCCGGACTCCAGGACTATGAAGATACAAGATTGAAGACTTCGTCCCGTGTCCGGATGGGACTTTCCTTGGCGTGGAAGGCAAGCTTGGCGATGCGGATATTCAAGATCTCCTATCATTGTAATCAACTCTGTGTAACCCTAACCCTATCCGGTGTCTATATAAACTGGAGGGTTGTAGTCCGTAGGGCAATCATCTTCATACACAACCATACCATAGGCTAGCTTCTAGGGTTTAGCCTCCTTGATCTCGTGGTAGATCTGCTCTGGCACTACCCATATCATCAATATTAATCAAGCAGGAGTAGGGTATTACCTCCATCGAGAGGGCCCGAACCTGGGTAAAAACATCGTGTCCCTTGTCTCATGTTACCATCTGGCCTTGACGCACAGTTCAGGACCCCCTACCCGAGATTCGCCGGTTTTGACACCGACATTGGTGCTTTCATTGAGAGTTCCTCTATGCCGTCACAATTAGGAAGGATGCCTCTTCCCGTCTTTAAATACGGCACCGTTACTAAGGGAGCCTTGGCTGTCGGCCAAACCCTCTGGCTAGGCGGTTTTCTCATGACCGCCTGTTCGGCCGTTGCGCCGACGGTGACCTCTCGGGTCATCGAAAGCAACCTTCACGTCAGCTCGGAGCTTGTCGAGCAGCTAGATCTGATGGAGCTCTCTTCCGTAAACGAGCTCTTGGATCGCATGGCCGCACTGGGGGTCGCTACGGATTACGACCAGGTTGGGCTTAAACCCGATCTAAGAGAAATTAACTCTCCCCAAGTCACCCACCATGTTGCCGTGGTAGAGGCGCAGTGCGGCGACCCTTCATCTATTTTAAGGACTAGCTACGTCCGAATTCCCGACCCCTCCAAGCCGGATACCCGCGGAGGGGAGGATATAACTCAAGACCTGAGCTTAGAATCAGGCAACGGGCTAGATTCGTTGGACAACATCCAAGACTCCGAACTTCAGAGTTCGGAAGCTCTTCGGCCTCCGAATCTTAGATTTGGTGAGGTTTTAGATTCAACGCCCCCCGCCTGCCCGAACATAAGCGATCTTTCCCAAATCAGGCAAAAGCCCGAGGAAACAATACATCATTACCGGGCCAGATTCCTCCTGGTTATGAACAGGATAAAGGATTGCCGCGAGGGAGACGCAATTTCAATCTTCTCTAGTAATTGCAAGGACGAGGGAATACTTAACGCCATAAGTCGTCGTGATATTACACGCTTCGCTGACTTGGCGTCCATAGTACAAAAGTACTGTGCGATGGAAAGCGCCTGGAAAACCGAAATAAAATTTTGGGATAATCCGGCCTTGAATAGCAATCCCGTCCGAACTAAGAGGGTGCATCATAGTAAGACACCCAGATTAAATATCAAAAAGCCAAAACCCTCTACAGGGCATGGAACCGTACTAGAAAGGTGGCTTGATGGACCCTGTAGAATTAACAGTACAGAGGACGCCACACCAACTCACAGCCTTAGAGCATGTTGGATACTCCGGCAGGTGGCCAAAATTGGCAAGGACCTCCTAATTTCGGAGGCCGCAGAAAGCCAGCTCGAGGACACCAGTACCGTTCTCACAGTCTTCGAGACTTTCACATCAAATAATATGCGAAAAAGAACACTCCGCAGCCTCGCCAAAGTCTATCAAGTAGCAACAATAAACCCATGGAGCGACACGGCTATCACCTTCAACGCGAGTGATGAACCTAAATTCCGAACAGCCCGAGCACCAGCCGCATTGGTCCTCAGTCCCATAGTGGATGGCTTTCGCCTCACCAAGGTACTCATGGATGGAGGCAGCGGATTGAACCTCATTTACAAGGAAACCCTCCAAAAAATGGATATAGACTGGAACCGCATTGAGCGAAGCAGCACAACCTTTAGAGGAATAATCCCCAGTCGGGAAGCGCGCTGCGCAGGAAAAATCACACTAGATGTGGTGTTCGGCACGCCGGATAATTACAGGTCCGAAGAGGTCACGTTCCAGGTGGCCCCGTTCAATAGCGGATACCGCGCTATACTAGGGCGGGAGGCATTTACAATCTTCCAAGCAATACCCCATTATGGGTAGATGAAGCTCAAGATGCCCGGGCCGAACGGAATTATCACTCTCGCTAGTGATCCGTACACAGCACTCCACGCCGAAAACAAGACGGCCGCATTGGCCCTAGAGGCACTATCCGAAGCCTTAGCAGGTGAAGAACTGACTGCGCTGCGCTCCATGATTAATAGGGATGATGTGATACTCGATAAGAGATCAAAGTCCACATCCTTCAAGCCAGCAGACGAAATAGTAAAATTCCAGGTCCATCCAATGGACCCCAATAAAACAGCTTCCATCGGGGCACGACTGAACCCTGATGTAGATGCCGCACTACGAGAGTTCCTACAAGAGAACTGGGACATTTTCGCCTGGCACCCTTCAGACATGCCAGGAATCCCACGCAGGCTGGCCGAACACAACTTAAATATCCTGAAAGGATTCAAACCTGTTAAACTAGCCCTTCGGCGTTTTTCCGAACCGAAGAGACAGGCTATGGGAGAGGAGCTAGCCAAGTTATTGGAGGCCGGATTCATTAGAGACATAAAACATCCGGACTGGCTAGCAAACCTAGTGATGGTACCAAAGAAGGACAAATTCTGGCGCCTGTGTGTCGATTTTAAAGACCTTAACAAGGCCTGCCCAAAGGATCCCTTCCCCCTCCCCCGTATCGATCAAATTACCGACGCCACTGCAGGACACGATTCGTTGTGTTTCCTCGACGCATACTCCGGTTACCATCAAATCAAGATGACAGAATCATACCAAGCCGCAACAGCATTCATCACACCATACGACCCATTCTGCTTCAACACAATGCCCTTCGGGCTGAAAAACGCCGGCGCAACATATCAGCGCATGATACAGACATGTCTGGCAAACCAGATCGGCAAAACAGTGGAGGCGTATGTGGATGATGTGGTCGTCAAATCAAAACACGTGGAATCTCTAGTAGACGACTTGAGGCTTACATTCGATAACCTCCGAAAATACGACATCAAGCTCAACCCGGAGAAATGCGTTTTCGGCGTTCCAGCCAGAAAGCTCTTGGGCTTCATTGTATCCGGTAGAGGAATTGAAGCAAATCCAGCAAAGATCCGAGCTTTGTCACAATTGGATGTCCCAAAGGACCTCAAACAAATACAGAAATTAACCGGATGCGTGGCGGCTCTAAGCCGCTTCATCTCCCGCTTGGGAAAAAAGGCACTGCCCCTTTATCGCCTCCTTCGGCGAACCGAACACTTCGAGTGGACGGATGCCGCCACGGCCAGACTCGATGAAATAAAAGCCATATTGGCAACAAACCCAGTCCTAGCTGCGCCAAACACCGGCGAGCCAATGCTATTGTACATCGCGGCAACCCATCAAGTTGTCAGCGCAGTGCTCGTCGTCGAGCGGGAAACGGACGGACACAAATTCCCCCTTCAAAGGCCGGTATACTACGTGTCCACTGTCCTCACTCCATGCAAATCACGGTACCCGCATTATCAAAAAATCGCATACGCGATATTCATGGCATCCCGAAAGCTACGACACTACTTTCAAGAGTGTTCGATTATAGTAGCCTCGGAAGTACCACTCAATGACATTATCAACAACCGCGATGCAACGGGCCGGATCGCTAAATGGGCCATTGAGCTCCTCCCGTTTGATACAACCTATAAGCCATGGCGAGCTATCAAATCGCAAGTTTTGGCCAACTTCGTCGCAGAATGGACGGAGGCCGAACTCCCTAAAGAGTACGACACATACTCAAACTAGATCATGCATTTCGACGGCTCCAACATGTTGGCCGGACTGGGGGCTGGCATCGTTTTGACGTCCCCCACAGGATACACAGTCCAATACATACTCCAAATTATGTACACGGACTCCAACAATGCAGCCGAATACGAGGCCCTTCTACATGGTCTCCGGATGGCAGTATCCATGGGCATTCAACGCCTAGAGGTACGCGGGGATTCGAACCTCGCGATATCCCAAATAAATGGCGACTTCGACGCCAAGGATCCAAAAATGGCAGCTTACCGCAATGTCGTCCTAAAAATGTCAGCCCGGTTCGAAGGGGTAGAGTTTCACCATATAGCTCGAGAAAATAATCAAGCAGCGGTCGTCCTGGCACGGATTGGAGCAAAACGCGATGCAGTCCCCCCAACATCTTTTTGGAAAGATTGTTCAAGCCATCCATAGCATGGGAGGGGGAACCCGCAATTAAAAGCCCGGACTCAGACGCACCACTCGACGCCGAACAACCTGACATAATTGGAGGTTCTGCCAATGAAATTACACCCTCAGCCCACGTAATAATGGCGATTATCGCCTCGTGGACAGAACCATTCCTAGCCTACCTTACTAGGCAGGAACTCCCAGAGGACCAAAACGAGGCTCGCTGCATAGTGCGGCGATCTAAAGCCTATAAAGTCCACGAGGGAGAGCTTTATAAGAAAAGCACTACCGGAGTCCTTCAAAGGTGCATCTCCGAAGAGGAAGGGCGGAACCTTCTGGCTGAAATTCATGCCGGACTCGGTGGTCATCACGCTGCTGCTCGGTCCCTTGTTAGCAAGGCTTTCTGTACATGCTTCTATTGGCCGACGGCCCGGGCGGACGCTCAGGACTTAGTCCAACGATGCGTTGGTTGCCAACTTTTTGCCAACCAAAGCCATATGCCACCCACCGCACTCCAAACTATCCCCATCACCAGGCCTTTCGCGGTCTGGGGGCTTGACATGGTTGGACCTCTTAAAGTGGGAACCCACAAGAAAAAATACTTACTGGCCATGGTGGACAAGTTCACCAAATGGATAGAGGCCAAGCCTGTTAAGACGGCCGAATCCGGACCTGTGATAGACTTCATATCCGGGGTCGTACACCGTTACGGCGTCCCCCACAGCATCATCACTGATAATGGTACAAACTTCACCGCCGACGAGGTAAAACTCTGGTGCAAAAACATGGGCATCAAGCTCGACTATGCTTCGGTCTATCACCCACAAACTGACGGTCAGGTCGAACATGCAAATGGTCTTATTATGAGCGGCATTAAACCCAGACTAGTGCGGTCCCTCAAGGAATCTAATACGCACTGGGTAGAGGAGCTCGACTCCATGCTCTGGGGGCTGCGGACCACGCCGAATCGCACCACCGGATACACACCATTCTTTATGGTGTACGGCGCAGAGGCAGTTCTGCCCCTGCGACATAATTCATGACTCACCTCGAGTGCGTATGTACGAAGAAAGAGAAGCCAAGCTCAATCGGCAGGACAACCTGGACGCCTTGGAGGAGGAGCGCGACGTGGCAAAAGCCCGTTCCGCATTCTATCAACAGTAGGCTCGAAGGTATCAAAGCAGAGAAGTACGGGCCAAAAATTACAATATTGGCGAACTAGTTATACGCCCGCTGGATAAGAAAAAGGACAAACTCAAGCCCAAGTGGGAAGGTCCATTCATAATTGACCAAGTCCTGACTGGTGGAGCGTACCGCCTGTGAGATGCGTCAGATAACCGACTCGAGCCGAACCCATGGAACGCCACCCGTCTTCGAAGATTCTATGCCTAGCACCGGATTCTGTGTTCGTCTCCTTCCTCTGTCCATTTTTTACATTTTTCTGTCTTATATTTCTCCTCTTCTCCTCCTTTTCTTTTTATAGCCCTTAAAGTCTCATCAAGTGACGCGCCACTCGCGCTCATTAAACCTGGGGGCTTCTTTAACAGAAGCTTATTTATACGGGCTTCACGCCCATCACATGTGTTAAACTTACGCATGTACCTTTTTTCTTCACCATTATATGCATCGATATGACTTAAGTTTTTGCCAAGCTGGGTTGCCTGGCTCCTGTGCTTACCCCTACGTTCCCGATTGTTCGACTAGGCGGTAAAGGGAGCACCTCTGCGATTGTTACAGCCGGGTCAGCCGGATGTGTACCTCAGACTGGGTGAAGCCGAAAGCTAGCGTTCTTAAGGGAATATTCGGTCGGTGAAATAAAAGATGATCTCCTTACTAATTTTATGCGCCCCCAGATGCTTTTTCTGCGTCTTTTTACGCAGTTCGGACATGCACTTTAGGGCATGCCTCCCCAGCGAAAGGAACCCTTAACGGAACTATTCTCTCTAGAAGATGTTTCTTACTAACCATGTAATATAACATAATTAGTTGGGCACTTGTCTGATAAAGCACTAATGACCCATACGCCTTGTCTTCACGCATACCCCGGTTCTTATATAACCGTTGCGGTATTCGGACACACTTCGGACCATCAGGTCCCGAGGTTGAAGCGAAAAGGTCAGCAAAGACAAACGATCTACAATCCGGCTAGAAGGCATTACACATGTCATTTCAAACTTACATAGTCATTCTGACTGACCGTATTCCTCTTCTATACCTTCTAACAGGCTATCTAATTTACAGTCCTGCTGGGAATACTTCGCGGCCAACTCTACTTGGCCGTATACTAAGCTTACAGGGATCTCCTTCCCGTCAGGCCCCACTGGTCCGACCTCGGCCAAGTGGTTTGGGTCAGACCTCGTAAAACAGGTCTTCACCATGGCCCAGGCCTCCCTAGCGCCTTGTCGGCAAGACGATATCTTCCACAACCGGAAGCGCCGCCGAGCTCCCATCAGCTTCTCCGCAAGCTCTCCAAGGCCCTCGGGCATGGAGTGGGAAGGCCATAAGGCTTGAGCAACACCTCGCATCACCTGCCGAATTCGCTCGTACAGTTGCAAAAGTTCGGGAAGAAGGTCACCCGTAGAACCGGGCATCTCCTCTGCAGGACGACCTGTGAGCACACCTACAGACATTACTCTGTTAGTCGACTTCCTCGCCAAACTCTTTTTTCAAAGTTCGTTCAAGCACTTACTAAATATCCCGCGCCGAAGCCGCTGATTCTCCTTCGTGGAGTCCGACAGCTGGCCACGAACGTCTTTAAGTTCGACGTCCAGCTTGGTGTTGGCATCTTGAAGGTCATTCTTCTCTCGCCTCACCTTTGTTAACGTACTCTCACCGGCCTTTAACCGGCATAAGAGTTGTTGCTTTTCCGGATCGAATCCGGCGCCATCTGCAATATGACTTGTCAGATTTGCACCCAAACCGCACAACACTAATCTTTTGAAGTGTATCTTACCTAAGGGGTCCCTTTGGGCTCCCCTGTTGCGACCAGGGTGGCCTCTAGTTGGGCCTTGCACTTTTCCAGCTCCTGGGACAGTATGGTGTTCTTCTCGGTAAGAACATGCATATTAAATGATCCTTAAATCAATTACTTTAACTGTTTCAAGTCTCGGGGGCTACTGGTATATACATATTTGACCAAAATTTTCTTACCCGTATGTCTTTTACATACTGCTCTGTGGCTCTGGCTAAACCACTTTGAGCGGCATGGAGGTACGCGTCTCCTGAATTAAAGGCATTTAAAGCCTCTTGGGAGAAACAAGCGTCGCGTAGAACTGACCGGCGACGCCTGTGGTTCATGGCACTCTCCACCTCAGAATTTGTGGCAGACAGCCTGTCCGCATCCTCTGTCAAAGGAGTGTCCGGTTCGCGCCTAGTGCTCGCCTCCGCCTCCTGGCCAGACGTTGGAGCCTGGCTGGTGGAGGCGTGATTAGCAACCTCTCTAGATATAGTCCGGCGAGGTCTCTTCGCCCTGAAGACAGCACGAATGTTAATATGCCCTGACAGAATAACACCAGGGAAACAGAGGGTGTGCTATACCTTTGCGCCGGCATCTCAGTCCGGACTACATTCCTTTTGGCCCCACGGGGCCCTGCGGCCCCTCGTTGGCCAGCCGCCGCAGGTTCGGCCTCCCGCCTCGGGAATCTAACCTGCAAAACATGTTTGTCGTTAGAAACGCCGGAATACATGAGAATGGAATCTCTCTCAGGGGAATAAAAACTTCAGTTTCTGTCACCTGGGAGGCCGGGATAAACCCAGGGTAATCAGCTGTAATGGCTACCAAGGTGAAAGTGCGTTATATCGACTAGAGGGGGGGTGAATAGGCGATTTTTATGAAATTCTTCACTGAGGAATTTGCTAGTGAGCAAATTCCTTAGCGAAGAACTACTAGCAGCGGAATAAGTACTCAGATGAAAACATAATAGAATTCAAGCATAGTCATCATGATGAAATGAAGACAAACACAGAGTACAGAAAGCGTAAACACAGGATAGCACAATTTGAAGACAAACAGACTGAAGAAATTGAACTGAGGAAATTGAGAAAGTCTTCAGTCAAAGTCTTCAAACACAGATATGATAAATACACAACACAGTAATGAGGAAATGAAAGTGTTGAGGAAATAGAACCAGTAAGCTTGGTGAAGACAATGATTTGGTAGACCAGTTCCAACTGCTGTCTCAGTTGTACATCTGGTTGGAGCGACTGAGTATTTAAACTCGAGGACACATAGTCCCGGACACCCAGTCCTGAGCACGCAGCTCGGGACACCAAGTCCTCACCATATTCTCCTTGAGCTAAGAACACACAGTCCTCGCCCAATCACTCGTGGTAAGTCTTCAGGTGACTTCCAAACCTTCACAGACTTGGTCACTCGGCGATCCACAATTCCTCTTGGATGCTCTAGACCTTGACGCCTAACCGTCTGGAAGAAGCACAGTCTTCAAAGGTAACAAGCGTCGGATCCACGCAGGATCAACCTCTTCAGTGATGCTCAATTACTTTGGGTTTGTAGGTGTTTTGGGTTTGGGGTTTGGATTTTCCTCACTTGATGATTTTCGCTCAAAGTCCTCGGAGGATGGGTTGCTCTCAAATGACAAGTGTCAAGTTCTCGCGGAGCAGCCAACCAGCTAGTGGTTGTAGGGGGGCGGCTATTTATAGCCTAGGGAGTGATAAGACATAAATGCCCTTCAATGATATGACCGTTAGGTGGACAAGATATTTTCGGACAGCTGGCGCGCAGCACAGCAACGGTCGGAAATTTGAGGTTCAAATTCCTCAGGGCTATCATGTTCCTCACTGTGTAGGCGATTCGCATTGGCGAATTCCTAACTCCTCAGTCAGAGCAAAGTCCTCAGTGACCAGAAGAACTGCGTCTCTGTCACTGAAGAAGTTGACTGAACTGTATGAGATTTCCAATGGCTTCACTCGAAGGGATTGGTAGGTGTAGGATTTGAGTTGAGCATCACATGGAAATTTTCTCCTTAGTATTTCCTCGACCCCCTTTAACAGTACGGTGTTTCCTATGACTCAAGAAAGAGAAAATGAAACTATGAAAACAAAAGTCTTCACGCTTCATGTTCCTCGAATGAATACAAAGTCTTCAAGGTCACACCAATTTCTTCACTTTCAAAGTCTTCAGAAAGTCTTCAAAATATCAAAGTCTTCAGTCGAAGAACTTCATTTTTAGGGGTCGACTTTCTCTGTAAATATCAAACTCCTCATAGACTTATAGACCTGTGTACACTCATAAACACATTAGATAAACCTATAAGTCTTCAATACACCAAAATCACTAAGGGGCACTAGATGCACTTACAATCTCCCCCTTTTTGGTGATTGATGACAACATAGGTTAAGTTTTCAACGGGGATAAATATATGAAGTGTAAAAACTGATATTGAGGAATTTGATTGCAAGATATAGAAGAACTCCCCCTGAAGATGTGCATAGTGAGGAATTTGCTTCTGTAGCAATGCACATTTGAAGAGTTGAATCATGGAGATCTCCCCCTATATCTTGTAATTCATACAGCATTTGATGTATAAAATGAAGAATTTGAAATGCATGATGAAATATGGTGCCTGATGTAATTTAGCATGCGTGCAATAATATTAACTAGGAATAAGCATGCAGAATAGCGCATCAAGGTATCAAAGCAAAGTGCAACAAAAGTATCAGCGCACCATCGGACTTAAGATTACAACTCAATCCAATAAAAGTTTCGGAAGAACGAGAGTTGTAACTTAAAAAACGAATAAACCCTTATTATAGACCCGTTTGAAGACTAACTCGGATTTCTCCCCCTTTGTCATCAAATGACCAAAAGGATCGAAACTAAGGACTAACGCCCCTGAAGATTTTCAAGTTGATGAAGGAGCGCCAACGTTGTTGGGGTCGGTCGTTGAAGTAGGGCCTGCTGCAGTGTCGTCCAAGTCTTCATTTTCATCAGTGTCGCGTGAGGAAGAATATGAACTGGCCACCAAAGAAGGAACCTTGACCTTCTTGTATTTCTTCGAAGGAGGTGCAAACCAGTCAAAATCTTCTTTGAGACCCATTTTCTCCAAGTCTTCAGCACTGTACACTTGAGATAGAACAGCCCAGGTGCGGTTGAGGGTTTCATGAAGGTAGTAGTGGTTTTTCTTCACTGCATTGTGTGTGGAAGTCATGTTGTGAAGAATTGAACCAAACTGACGCTTGACCCATTTGTGATTGCGATCAACCTTTTGATGAAGACTGAGGAGTAACTCACGATCAGTCATCACCCTGGGTGCTGTGGCTTGAGGATTTGGCTTGGCAGTGTTAGCAGCAGAGTCATGTGTGGCAGAGTCATCATTGGTGGAGTAAGATGCAGCAGTGGCCTTCATCTATCACAGCAGTGGCCTTGCCTTTTTCTTCAGCTGAGGAAAATGTTCGTTTGAGGACTTCAATGGGAGGCAAGTAGCTGCAGTGGTTGAGCGTTTCAGCTTTGTAGTTGAGTGAAGACATTATCCTGATGAATTTCATTATCCAAGGTGCATAAGGCTTCAGCTCAAATGGTGACATAGCAATGTTGGCCAGAGTCCTCATGAAGAAATCATGGAAGTTGACGGGAACGCCATGGATGATGTTGAAAAGCAGATTCTTCATGATGCCAACGACTTCTTCATCAGACGAGTCGTGGCCTTTGATGGGACTCATTGTCTTCGTCAGAATGCGATAGACAGTCCTTGGCACATACATCAATTCCTTGACAAGGAAATTGGTTCTAGGAGCCTGCCCTGGCTTCAAAGGCTTCATCAGCACTTGCATATAATGATTTGAAAGCTCAGGTTCGTTGTACACACAGCGAGCATCTTCAGTGGGTGGACTCAGAGGAAGGACCCGAAGCAATTCAGATGCAGGGGCCTTATGGTGGGTGTTGTCAGTCATCCAGTCCAAAACCCATGAATTGACATCTTCAGAGTTGCCGGTGATGTGCAACGTTGCATAGAATTGAAGAATAAGCTCTTCATTCCAATCGCATATATCTGTGCAGAAGTTGAGCAGCCCAGCGTCGTGAAGAACACCGAGCACTGGCGTGAAGCACGACAAAGACTCCATATCCACGTGAGGAATATGAGCATGATTGAAGACTTTGTCTTTGTTGTAAAGCACTGAGGAATAGAAATTTGCTTGGCTGGCAGTCCAGAAACGCCTCTTCCTTATGCAAGCAGAGTCATATGGATTGTATTCAGTGAAGAACACGTGCTCGCCATAGAAGTCTTCAGCCTTGAATTTCTGTTTTCGTGAGAATGGATCCTTTGGCCTTGGCAGAGGAGCGTCAGTGAGTTGCATCACGACCTCAGGAATCACGATCTCAGGTTCTTCAGGCTGAGGAATTTCAGGATTTTCCTCAGGTGCAGTCACCTTGTCTGTATCAGCAGCAGTTTCTTCAGCGCTAGTGGCTGGAATTTCTTCAGTCACAGATGCAGTGGGATGAATTTCTTCAGAGCCCAATTGTACTGTTGGTGAAGGGGAGTGAGGAATTTGCTGCAGGGGAGTGAGGAGTGGGGAATTGGGATGCTGACTTTCCCAAAAGTCGTCATTCATCACTGGAGTGGTGCTTCCAATATCCACATCTTCATCATCAATTTCTTCAACACCAGCCTCTTCAGCATCAAACTGAGGCATTGGTGATGAGACCATTGGGGTTGAAGGGGTTGCATCCGCTTCAATTTCTTCATCAATCTGCTCTGATGAAGCAGCAGATTGAGTTTCTTCATCAGATCCACTCGGGATCTCATAATCTTCACCAAAAGGAACAAGGTCCTTTGATGGCACGGAGGAGATAGGAACGGCATCAATGGGATTTGCAAACGAGCTTGTCATTGGCTTCATCTTCTTGGGAGCTGAAGATTCTGAAGCATTGGATGCCTTCCTTTTCTTCACAGCAGCTCGTTCTGCAGCCTTTGTTTTCCTCACATCCAATTCAGATGGAAGGATTGGAGTTGGCGTAGGCGCAGGTGGAGCTAAGGAATCTGGTTGAGTTTCTTCAGGCGCAACTGATGCAGTTACCCTGGTTTCTTCAACTTCTACAGGCGCACCACTAGTGGATGCCCTGGCAATTTCATCGACGGCTGGAGCAGAGTCTTCAGCCTTAGGACTAGCATTTTCTTCAGCAGCCTGAACTTCATCAGTGGTGCTGGCATGTTCTTCAGTTTGCTGAACAGATGCTTCAGCTTGAGGAAATTGTGGCGTTGAGGCTGCACCCTTGGTGAAGGTATCAGCCAGCCTCACGAATCTGACCTTGGCTCCTTGCCAATCAGCATAGTATGAGTCAAATTTGTCGCTGAGGGCTTTGATCTCAGCCTGAATCTTGACAAGTTCCTCAGGCTTCATTTTGAGAACATTTTTCTTCAGGAGCTTCTCCTTGCGGTACTGTGATTTCTTGATCTCTCTGGCCTTATCATATTTCCACTTCTCCTCTTGGATGAAGTGAGTCAGCATGTGATTTTGACCAGGTGTCAGCTTGAAACCAGACATAGGTGTGTGAGGATCCTTATGCCAGAGATCAATATAATCTAGGATCGCCTTTGGATCCAATAGCAGGGGCACAAGTGTGCCTTTGGCTTTAGCAGCCCGTTCTTGTCGGTCCCTGATGATTTCAGTAAGTTCTTCCTCATCAGCTTCATCATCATCAGATGGCACAGTGAAGACTACCTGCTTCTTCTGAGGACTTGTGCGAGTGACGCGTCCAGCAGTAGCCTTTTTCTTCAGCAGTGAGGGTCTTGCTGAGGAATTTGGTGCAGCTGAAGAACTAGCTGAGACACCAGAGGCAATAGAGATGCCAGTCGTCCTTTGGCATGAGGCCAGATGCACAGGTGCTGAGGACTTTGGTGGGGCAGGAGCAGCATGAGGAATTTGCTTTGAAGATTTTGAAGATTCTGGCCATGAGGGCGCAGCTGAGGAACTTGGCCGTGAGGGCATTGAATATGAAGCACTTGGCTTGCGAGCGGGCTTCTTTAGCATCGCTTTCTTCGGCTTGACCGAGGCCTCAGTGGCAGTAGCAGCAGCAGCAGCAGAGTCTTCATTGAATTTCCTCACTGCTTCTCTGGCTTGCCTTGCCAGTTTAGCTTGGTGCTTGGCCCATTCCTCAGGAAAATCCTCACCACGCTTGATGCTGGTGGGATCAGCCACTTGGCCAGGTGCCAATGGGGCTCTTGGGCATGGAGGGTTGAGTGCGAATTTCTTCATATACTTAGGAGTAACATATCTGTACTCTCTTCATTCACGTGCCCATCTCCGTTCAATCCTCTGGATTCGCACCTTGCGCTGATTTTTATCTTCTTTGCCAAACTTGGCTTCATCAGGCGTGCAGTACTCTTTGTAAATATCCTCTGGGATCTCAAAAGCAGTCATGACCTCAGGCTTCTTTCCTCCTTTCTGTGGCCGTTTACCTTCAACCATTTTCTTTAGATGAGGAATTTGAACAATTGAATTCTCTGAAGAAGTATGCAACTTTTCTTCGAGGAACGCTGCAAATGAGTTAAGTTGATGAGAACCTAATGATTCAGCAGCGGACATGTGTACCTGTGAACAGAGTATAGTTGCGAGGAATTTGGAGAGGTCATATGCGTTCTCAGAGGGTTTTTCATAAAGAACAAGTTTGAGGAATTTGACCAGATTCGTCTTGAGGAATTTCACTAAGCGCTTTATATCTTAGGTTCCAGAGTTGTATAGATCGAGGATCCACACAATTGAGGAATCTTGAAGAAACTGAGGCTTAGGAAAATGAATCAAGAACAGATAACATGTGAGGTGTTTTGTGTGTGAGGATTTGAAGAATAAAACACCTTTGAAGATTTTGTAGTAAAATTTCGAATCAACGAGGGCAGTAAAATTAGCTTTTAATTACCCTGAACGAAGAACACGACGAACTGGGAGTTGGAACAGTGAAGTTCGTCGATGCAGATCTTCCACGCCCTAACTCGGCGGAGGAAGACGTCTACGGCAGCGGCGGAGGTGAAGATTTCCGCGGTCGGTGCGAGTACGACGGCGATGAGGTCGAGGCAGTTAAGCTTTTCCTCACCGGCGACGATGGAGTAGCGACGGCGCTAGGGTTTGGAGAGCTCGAGCGAGGGAGTGAGATCGAGCGGGGTAAAAGAAGTGAGGATGGCGACAGGGGGTATTTATAGCCGCGGTGAAAAACTGCTCGTCCGAAGATTTGGGACGAACGTGCCCCTGGCCGTTCTCCTTCTTGCGACATGTGTCACCCACGTACTGTGTGATTGAGATCGTGTAAAATCGTGGGTGGATAAAATAATCCATCATGGGATGCGGAACGGTTTGAGCGGCAAAACCGAAAGTTTGGATAAGATTAGTTTTAACGTTCCTTTCGCAATTTCTTCAGCTGACAGGGACACAGTGAAGAATTTGAACGAGTTTCAAATAGAACGCATATGAAGAATTTGTGAATAGACTGGATTGAGTATAGCATAGAGGGGAAGGGTCCGATCACATTCACTTAGCAGAAAAGTTCCAACTTGAAGAAATAGCCATAAGTGAATGATGTAGAGGACATAAAACCATATATATATATATATATATATATATATATATATATATATATATATATATATATATATATATATATATATATATATATATATATATATATATATATATATATATATAGCCAATGAAGAAAAACGACGGCACAAGTGAAGACTTTGTAAAGTTTGAAGAATTTGAAAAACTGAAGAATTTCAAAAGTTGAGGAAAAACTCAAATTGAAGATTTTCAACTTTTGTGGTGGCGCGACCCACCGTGTAAGAATGATGATTTCAGACACCGCGTAGAATTGTCGTAGGGTTCTGAGAATCAAATTCTTCATTAATTTCTTCACACTTAGAGTGTTATTCTTCATTGATTGAAGAAAAACGTTTCTTCATGTGTTGCACATCTAAGTCATCAATTTTTCATAAGTGTTAGGATGAGTGCCTTTTCAAAGTACATTCGAAGATTCTAAGATATTTAGCTCACACCGCAACTTGCAAAATCTCTTCTCATCCAAGGGCTTAGTGAAGATATTGGCTAGCTGTTCTTTAGTCTTCACATGCTCAATAAAAATGTCGCCCTTCAACACATGATCGCGAAGAAAATGTTGACGAATTTGAATGTGCTTTGTCTTCGAGTGCTGGACTGGGTTGTGAGCAATCTTGATGGTACTCTCATTGTCATAGAGGAGAGGCACATTCTTCACGTTGATGCCATAGTCCTTGAGCGTTTGCTTCATCCATAGTAGTTGAGCACAGCAAGAACCAGCAGCAATGTACTCAGCTTCAGCAGTAGACAGTGATACGCAGTTCTGTTTCTTCGAGGACCAACAGACCAAGGATCGTCCGAGGAAATGACAAGTACCAGATGTTGACTTGCGGTCCACACGGTCACCAGCATAGTCAGAGTCTGAATATCCAATGAGATCAAAATCCGAGCCCTTGGGATACCATAATCCTAGTGTTGGTGTGTGAGCTAGATATCGAAGAATATGCTTCACAGCCTTATGGTGTGATTCCTTCGGTGCAGCTTGAAATCGTGCACACATGCAAACACTAAGCATTATATCTGGCCTAGATGCACATAAGTACAATAAAGAACCAATCATGGAGCGGTACACCTTATGGTCGAAGTCAGTACCATTTTCATCAGTGCATAGTTGACCATTTGTGGGCATAGGAATTTTGATGCCTTTGCAATCTTGCATGCCGAATTTCTTCAGGACATCCTTGAGGTATTTCTCCTGAGATATGAATATGCCATTGCGCTGTTGACGAATTTGAAGACCTAAGAAGAATTTCAACTCTCCCATCATAGACATTTGATATTCTTCTCTCATCATATAGGCAAATTCATCACTATAACGTTGGTCAGTACATCCAAAGATAATATCATCAACATATATTTGGCACACAAACAGTTCACCATCATAAGATTTAGTAAAGAGAGTAGGATCGAGTGAACCGGGTGTGAAGCCTTTCTTCATGAAGAATTTCTTCAGTGTATCATACCATGCCCGTGGGGCCTGCTTGAGGCCATAGAGGGCCTTGTTAAGTCTGAAGACTTTGTCAGGATGCTTTGGATCTTCAAAACCTGGTGGTTGAGCAACATATACTTGTTCCTCAAGCTTACCATTGAGGAATGCACTTTTCACATCCATTTGGTGTAAGATGATATCATGATGGTTAGCATAAGCAAGCAATATGCGAATAGCCTCAAGTCTAGCAACAGGTGCAAAAGTTTCATCGAAATCAATTCCTTCAACTTGTGTGTAGCCTTGAGCTACTAGTCGTGCCTTATTCCTCACCACAACACCATTTTCATCTTGCTTGTTGCGGTAGATCCACTTTGTGCCAATGATGTTATGCTTGAGAGGATCGGGATGATCGACTAGTTCCCATACGTTGTTGAGCTTGAACTGATGTAATTCTTCTTGCATGGCCTGAATCCACTCAGGCTCCAGAAATGCTTCATCTACCTTAGTGGGCTCTGTGATAGAGACAAAAGCAAAGTGCCCACAAAAGTTAGATAGATGTGAAGCTTTTGAGCGTGTGAGAGGACCTGGTGGTCTAATGTCATCGATGATCTTCTCCACTTGCACTTCTTTTGCAACGCGAGGGTGAGCTGGTTGTCGTTGAGGAATTTGATCAGCATTTTCTTCACCATCAATTTCCTCAGCATTTTCTTCAGGTGCATCAGCTCGACGTTCTTCACATTCTGGAATGAATTCTTCAACAGATTCTTCAGTAGAAATGACATCTTCAGTAGCCTTGTGCTTGATGGAATCCTCAGGTGCAGGTTCATCTAACACAGAAGGTAGGTGCTCTCTTTGCGAGCCATTAGTTTCATCGAACCGCACATCTACAGTTTCAACAATCTTGTGAAGAACATTGTTGAAGACTCTGTAGGTGTGCGAGTCCTTTCCGTAACCAAGCATAAAACCTTCATGTGCTTTCGGTGCAAATTTAGAGTTGTGATGAGGATCTCTAATCCAGCATTTAGCACCGAAGACTTTGAAATAACTTACATTAGGTTTCTTGTCAGTGAGGAGTTCATATGCAGTCTTGTTGAAGAATTTGTGAAGATATACTCTGTTGATGATATGGCACGCAGTATCAATTGCATCAACCCAGAAACGACGAGGGGTTTTGTACTCATCGAGCATAGTGCGAGCCATCTCAGCAAGAGTCCTGTTCTTGCGCTCCACGACGCCATTCTGTTGAGGAGTATAAGGAGCAGATAACTCATGAGTAATACCAAGTTCATCAAGGTAGTCATCGAGACCCGAATTCTTGAACTCAGTGCTGTTGTCA
Organism: Aegilops umbellulata; assembly: GCA_032464435.1. NCBI lineage: Eukaryota > Viridiplantae > Streptophyta > Magnoliopsida > Poales > Poaceae > Aegilops > Aegilops umbellulata. The sequence continues at coordinate 361,321,693 of CP136054.1, read as the reverse complement.
CTTCTGATGTGCTTAATATTCACACCAAAGTTGGTTGAAGCCCTCGAGGAAAATCGTTTGAAGACTTCCTGCACTTCAGTTTTCTAAGAGACAAGGTGTACCCATGTGTAACGAGAGTAATCATCAACAATAACAAAGCCATATTGAGATGCTTCATTTGAAACAGAGGAATAATGGTTAGGACCGAAGAGATCCATGTGAAGCAATTCAAATGGAAGAGTAGTGGTCATGATAGTCTTCGCTGGATGCTTGGCCTTTGTCATCTTTCCAGCTTCACAGGCACCACACAAGTGATCCTTGAGGAATTTGACATTCTCAATGCCAATGACATGTTTCTTCTTCGCAAGCGTGTTCAAATTCCTCATGCCTGCATGACCAAGTCGTCGATGCCATAGCCATCCTTCTGAAGCTTTTGCAAGTAGGCACACAGCTGGTTGTGAATCTGCAGAGAAATCAATAATATACAAGTCTCCTCTCCTAAAGCCTTCGAAGACTTTGGAATTGTCAGCTTCCATAATCACAACACAACGATACTTGCCAAAGACAACAACCATATCAAGATCACAAAGCATTGAGACAGACATAAGATTATATCCTAAGGACTCAACAAGCATGACTTTGTCCATGTGTCGATCCTTTGTGATAGCAACCTTACCAAGGCCCAATACCTGACTTTTGCTTTTATCAGCGAAGATGATATGCTTCATGTGTGACGCTGATAAGGGAGCATCCATTAACAGATTCTTGTCACCAGTCATGTGATTTGTACATCCACTATCAAGTACCCATTCAGTGGCTTTGGGTTGATCATCCTGCAGATGAATTAGTGCAACTTACGACCTCATATACTTCAGCAGTGAAGAATATGATATCACAATTCATCAGATCAATTTCACCAAGTAGTAGACAGATAAAACAGAGGGAGGACGTGTGAAATGAAAGTTCATTTCATCATGGTTAGCCTGCGTCCTTTCAGGCAGTTTTTGTCAGGTCCCCAGCAAATTCTTCAGACGTTATCGTACGTCTGGAGACCTGACCCTGCAGAAGAGATTGGTTCTTTTTCTTCACCACCCACATCTGAAGGGGTGGCAAAGAGTTCATCATTCTGCGAGCTCCATATGAGAATGGTGGCATAGCGGCCAAACCATTTCGTTTCACATAAGAGGGGTTAGGGTAAGCATATGCATAAGCAGAGAAATTCTTCGAGGACTTATGAACATAATAATTTGAAGAATAATGCTCATGTTCATAGCCCTTGGCTCTTCCCTGCAAAACAGAGTTGTTAGCACGATGATGTTCATATGAGGACTTTGATCCATGTGAGGAATTTGATCCCCTTAAGGAATTTGGTCCGTATGAGGACTTGGATCCATATGAAGAATTTGGTCCATATGAAGAATTTGATCTAAGGTTCCTTTTCTTCACAGGTGGTGTCATGATGACATTCACCTGAAGACTTTCAAGGCACCTTTTGGGAACCCAGATTTTCTTCACAGGGGAACCGTTCCTGTAGTTAGTGCCAACATATCTAGCAAATACTTCACCATTCTGATTTTTGAACAGTTTATAGTTGGAGTCAAATGACTCATCAGAAGAATGAGAAGATTCACATGTATAGCCAGATAAATTAGATGGATCAACTGGAGGTCCCTTTGCAGCAACCCATGAGGTTTTGGGGTACTGATCAGGCTTACAATATGTACCATCAGCATTGAGTTTCCTCTCAAAGGCAATACCCTCTTTCCTAGGGTTCCTGTTGAGGATCTGCTTTTTAAGCACATCACAAAGAGTCTGATGCCCTTTGAGGCTTTTGTACATGCCCGTTATGTACAATTCCTTCAGTCCTGCATCGTCAGTAATACTAGCAATGTCCTCAGATAAGGAATTAGTGATAGCAAAGGCAAGTGAAGAATTTGTAACATTTGAAGCATTTGAACATTCAGGTGAGGAATTAGCAGATTCTCGTTCAATGCATTTTAAACATGGAGGAATAAATTCTTCCTGAGCAGCGCTGATTTGTTGAGCAAGTAATGAATTGCGCTCCTTCTGAAGATCTTCATAACTCTCTCTTAGCTTCTCAAGATCTTGCTTCTTTTGAAGATATTCATAAGAAAGCTTCTCATGGTCAGATAAGAGAGTGTTATGATGATTTTGAAGGTTGTCAAACCTGGTCTGAAGTCTTTGAAGATTTTCAGTTAAGGCCTTAGTGCGATCCAATTCAAAAGAAAGCTTCTCATAAGAAAGCTCCAACATATCATCACTTTTGTCTAGCATGTTTTAAACCTTTTCAAAAGCCTTTTGTTGTTGCACAACAATCTTAGCAAGTTTAGAGTAGCTAGGCTTAAGATTTTCATCAGATTCATCATCGCTAGATTCAGACGAGGTGTATTTGAGTACCTTGGCACCCTTTGCCATGAAGCAATAGGTGGGAGCGTAGTCATCACTGCTTTCATCAGCCTTGTTGGTGAGTTCACTTTCTTCAGTGTTGAAGATGGATTTGCTGACGAATGCAGTAGCGAGGGCCAGGCTTGCCACACCAGACTCAGAATCTTCAGATTGTTCCTCTTCCTCATTTTCTTCAGATTCAGCCTCAGAGTCCATTTCCTTGCCAATGAATGGCCGAGCCTTCTTGGAGCTGCTCTTCTTGTGAGACGAATACTTTGAGGATTTTAATGATGAAGATTTTGAGGACTTCTTCTTTTTCTTCGCATCATCAGAACTGTAATCCTTGTATTTATTCTTCTTTGATTCCTTTTCCCACTGAGGATAGTCTTGGATGTAATGTCCTGGTTTCTTGCACTTGTGACAGAGCCTCTTCTTATAGTCACTGGATGAGGAATCATTGCTCCTTGAGGGTTTTCCAAAGCGACCACGTCTTGAGAACTTCTGGAATTTCTTCACAAGAAGTGCTAGATCACGACTCAGTTCTTCAGGATCACCAAGGCTGCTACCAGAGTCTTCATCTTCGGACTCAGATACTACCTTGGCCTTTAGTGCACGTGATCTGCTATAGCTTGTACAGTAGAGATCTCTCTTCTCAACAAGCTGGAACTCATGAGTGTTTAGCCTCTCGAGGATATCAGCGGGGTCAAGTGACTTGTAATCACCACGCTCTTGTATCATCAGTGCCAGAGTGTCAAATGAGGAATCAAGCGATCTCAGCAATTTCTTCACCACCTCATGGTCGGTGATGTCAGTGGCACCAAGTGCTTGAAGCTCATTTGAGATGTCAGTGAGGCGATCGAAGGTTTGCTGCACATTTTCGTTGTCGAGTCTTTTGAAGCGATTGAAGAGATTGCGAAGAACATCAACTCGAGAGTCACGCTGAGTTGAAACTCCTTCATTGACCTTGGATAGCCTATCCCAGATAAGCTTTGCAGTTTCCAAAGCACTCACTCTACCATACTGACCCTTACTCAGATGGCCACATATGATATTCTTCGCTTGGGAGTCGAGTTGCTTGAATCTCTTCACATCGGTAGCGTTCAGTGAGGGAGTGACGGAGGGAACACCATTTTCCACAACGTACCAGAGATCGTTGTCAATTGCCTCAAGATGCATTCGCATCTTATTCTTCCAGTAGGGGTAGTCCGTCCCATCGAAGGTAGGACACCCAGCAGAGACCTTGATCATACCTGCGGTCGACATAACTAAAACTCCAAGCGGTTAAACCAAAATCACACAGAACAAGGGAGTACCTCGCTCTGATACCAATTGAAAGTGCGTTATATCGACTAGAGGGGGGTGAATAGGCGATTTTTATGAAATTCTTCACTGAGGAATTTGCTAGTGAGGAAATTCCTTAGCGAAGAACTACTAGCAGTGGAATAAGTACTCAGATGAAAACATAATAGAATTCAAGCATAGTCATCATGATGAAATGAAGACAAACACAGAGTACAGAAAGCGTAAACACGGGATAGCACAATTTGAAGACAAACAGACTGAAGAAATTGAACTGAGGAAATTGAGAAAGTCTTCAGTCAAAGTCTTCAAACACAGATATGATAAATACACAACACAGTAATGAGGAAATGAAAGTGTTAAGGAAATAGAACCAGTAAGCTTGGTGAAGACAATGATTTGGTAGACCAGTTCCAACTGCTGTCTCAGTTGTACATCTGGTTGGAGCGGCTGAGTATTTAAACTCGAGGACACACAGTCACGGACACCCAGCTCGGGACACCAAGTCCTCACCGTATTCTCCTTGAGCTAAGAACACACAGTCCTCGCCCAATCACTCGTGGTAAGTCTTCAGGTGACTTCCAAACCTTCACAGACTTGGTCACTCGGCGATCCACAATTCCTCTTGGATGCTCTAGACCTTGACACCTAACCGTCTGGAAGAAGCACAGTCTTCAAAGGTAACAAGCGTCGGATCCACGCAGGATCAATCTCTTCAGTGATGCTCAATCACTTTGGGTTTGTAGGTGTTTTGGGTTTGGGGTTTGGATTTTCCTCACTTGATGATTTTCGCTCAAAGTCCTCGGAGGATGGGTTGCTCTCAAATGACAAGTGTCAAGTTCTCGCGGAGCAGCCAACCAGCTAGTGGTTGTAGGGGGCGGCTATTTATAGCCTAGGGAGCAGCCCGACATGATAAGACATAAATGCCCTTCAATGATATGACCGTTAGGTGGACAAGATATTTTCGGACAGCTGGCGCGCAGCACAGCAACGGTCAGAAATTTGAGGTTCAAATTCCTCAGGGCTATCATGTTCCTCACTGTGTAGGCAATTCGCACTGGCGAATTCCTAACTCCTCAGTCAGAGCAAAGTCCTCAGTGACCAGAAGAACTGCGTCTCTGTCACTGAAGAAGTTGACTGAACTGTATGAGATTTCCAATGGCTTCACTCGAAGGGATTGGTAGGTGTAGGATTTGAGTTGAGCATCACATGGAAATTTTCTCCTTAGTATTTCCTCGACCCCCTTTAACAGTACGGTGTTTCCTATGACTCAAGAAAGAGAAAATGAAACTATGAAAACAAAAGTCTTCACGCTTCATGTTCCTCGAATGAATACAAAGTCTTCAAGGTCACACCAATTTCTTCACTTTCAAAGTCTTCAGAAAGTCTTCAAAATATCAAAGTCTTCAGTCGAAGAACTTCATTTTTAGGGGTCGACTTTCTCTGTAAATATCAAACTCCTCATAGACTTATAGACCTGTGTACACTCATAAACACATTAGATACTTAACCTATAAGTCTTCAATACACCAAAATCACTAAGGGGCACTAGATGCACTTACACAAGGTATTGTCCTTGCTTAATTGATGGAACACCCCGTCAATAAGCTCCATCGATATGTCCGGATCCTCTTCGGAGTCCGGACGAGGGACCGTTCTGGGTCCTCGGGCTGTGGAGGGCGGCTGTTTATATTCTTTACTTCCTCTCGCAGTTCCTGCATCGAAGTCGTTAGACTACATATCTAACTGTGGGAGTATAAAACAAACGGGCAGGCGAAATTGTTCACTTACCCAACTTGGAGGTTCGTACATAGTGAATCCGGCTCGTGGATTGACGCGGAGGAATTCCTCCTTTTCTCCCTTGTACAAAGAGGATAAAATCTTTATTAGAGCGGCAGCTGAGGCTGGCCCCTTACGACCGTAACGGGTGGCGTCATCCTCCCCGTTGAAATCCCACATGGGGTGGCCTATATATTGAAGCGACTGCAACCCCCGCATAATGCATGCGTCCATGACTCCAATCATGGTTAGTCCGGAATGAGCCAACAGTCTTATCCGGCCCATCAGGTAAAGGACGTCTCTGTCGCTTTCTCTCTGAGAGCTTCGCGGATGCCAGCTCAAGCGTTTATTCAATGGAGCACTGTTGAACTCAGGGAGACCGATCCGGATAGGGTCCGGTAGCGGGACGTCATCTATGTAAAACCTTTCCGAAGGCCAGTCCTCGGACGCCTTCTTTGGGGTTCCGGATAAGTATCCGGTCCCGGCGATGCGCCATACTTCGGCTCCGCCCACTTGATATATAGACCCCTCTTGAGAACGGGGCACTAGGCAGAATAACCTCTTCCACAGCGCGAAATGAGCCTCAACGCCTAAAAATAGCTCGCAAAGGGCGACGAAACCCGCAATATGCAATACGGAGGCGGGCGTGAGATTGTGCAGCTGGAGGCCGTAGAACTCCAAGAGCCAGCGGAGAAATGGATGAATTGGAAATCCCAGTCCCCTTATTAGATAGGGGACGAGGCACACCCGCTCTCCTTTAGAGGGATTGGGGGTGCTCTCCGCTTGTTTTCCGCCATTGTAGGTGGCGAGACCGGCTCGGACCGGGACCATGTATGCCTGAGGGAGAAATCCCTTGGCTTGAAGCGACACTAACTCGCTATGCGGGATGGTGCAACTCTCCCAGTCCCCGGGTTTAGGACCGGAGGGGCGAGGGGAGGAGCTGCGACGGCTGGTCATGTTGGAATGGACCTTTGCTGGGAGCGCTCTGATGATAACTCGCGGAGAGGAGAAGATGTGGTTTGGATCTGAATCCTCATCCCGTTAAATAGGCGGCTCGTTTGTACGGCCAGGGGTGTGGATGTAAAAACACTCCGGATTTTCGCATTCGTTTAACACGTGGAAGACAGCCATTATTGGGCATGGAAGCCGAGGAAAAAATCGGACATTATTCCTACAGGTACACCGAATTTGGAGAAGAACCCGCCCTGCAATGCCGAAAACAATCTGCGCGCCGGACTCGTCGTCATTGAAGCCTGGTTCGGGGGCTACTGAGGGAGTCCTGGATTACGGGGTGTTTGGGTAGCCGGACTATACCTTCAGCCGGACTCCAGGACTATGAATATACAAGATTGAAGACTTCGTCCCGTGTCCGGATGGGACTTTCCTTGGCATGGAAGGCAAGCTTGGCGATGCGGATATTCAAGATCTCCTATCATTGTAACCGACTCTGTGTAACCCTAACCCTATCAGGTGTCTATATAAACCGGAGGGTTGTAGTCCGTAGGACAATCATCTTCATACACAATCATACCATAGGCTAGCTTCTAGGGTTTAGCCTCCTTGATCTCGTGGTAGATCTACTCTTGTACTACCCATATCATCAATATTAATCAAGCAGGAGTAGGGTATTACATCCATCGAGAGGGCCCGAACCTGGGTAAAAACATCGTGTCCCTTGTCTCCTGTTACCATCCGACCTTGATGCACAGTTCGGGACCCCCTACCCGAGATCCGCCGGTTTTGACACCGACAATAAGGATCCACCTTTTTACCTACGCCTTATTCCTCCTTTGCCTATCCATCTTCTGCGCACCCGAGCTCCAGCGCCCAAGCCCGCACTCCCCACCTTGACCTTCTCCAGCCATGTCCCGAGCGGGAGGCAAGTGGATGGTCTCCTCCGTTACGGAGGGCCATGTCAAAAAAACTAAGGAAGGCCGGATACTTGTCCGATAACATTGCGCACCGGCTTCCTGAAGAGGGGCACCCCTAGGCCCCATGAGAGGGTTGTATTCCTTCCCCACTTCCTCCGCGGACTGGGTTTTCCACTCCACCCATTTGTCCGAGGACTCATGTTCTACTACGGCCTGGATTTCCATGATCTGGCCCCGAACTTTGTCCTCAACATCTCGGTGTTTATCGTCGTGTGTGAGGCTTTCCTCCGCATCCGCCCCCATTTCAGTCTTTGGCTCAAGACTTTCAACGTCAAGCCGAAGGTCGTGCGCGGCAGCCAAGCGGAGTGCGGAGGTGCCATGGCGGGCAAGATGGCCAACGTCCTATGGCTCGAGGGCTCCTTTGTGGAGACCTTGAAGGGGTGGCAATCAGGGTGGTTTTACGTCACCGAGCCGCGCTACCCTGAATGGGTCGCAGCCCCTGAGTTCCGATCCGGACCCCCCACGCGGCTCACGTCCTGGAAAGAGACGTGCCTATCGTGGGGCAACGAGGAAGAGGTGACCGGACTGCAAACATGCATCCAATCCCTGGCGAACAAGCGGCTCAAGCTTGTCAATATAGTCCAGGTCATGCTCGTCCGCCGGATCCTCCCGTGTCAACAACGGGCTTTCACACTGTGGGAGTTCGATCCGGCGCAGCACCAAACCTTGAGCAGACTCTTCGACACGACGTATGAAGATGCCTGGAAGGTGCTGTTCAAGGGCGCCGAAGCTCCCGCGTCCACGTCCGAGGACCGCGGATTCAGCACGCAGTGTCCAGCTAGCGCGGTGAGTTATCCTTACCTTTTACAGGAAATTTGTTTCTCGTAGATTGACTTTATGCGGGATCTAAACTCCCCTACCTTTGTCAGGCGTGGCAGGAGAAGTCTGGACAGGTCAACTGTCCGACCCCTTTACCCGAAGACCCAGCAGATGCTCGTTTATCGAAGCTGCTGGCTCCGGCGCCTTATGTGGTGCCGGAGAAGAAGGCCAAGAAGAAGAAGGCCACGGGGACTCGAAAGAGTTCCCGTCATGTGGTGGAGTCGGACTCGTCGTCCGACGAATCCGAGACGCACTCCTCCCGTGAAAACGAGGAGGAGGAAGAAGAAACCTCTCCCCCTCCAGCGGGGGGAGGAAAGAAGAGGAAGGCCGCCCCAGCAGGGGAGGGCGAAGGGTCCAGGAAGAGGAAGACCCCTCCACCGGACTACTCCCCCGACGCCAACGAGGACGAAGAGGAGTGGCCGGACAGGACCAAGCGTTCGGCGAAATCATGAGTATTTGGATACCAGAGTAACTCATAATATCCCTGTTGTTTGCACAACTCTTCCCTAATGTCGAATGTAATTATACAGGCCGCCCGGGCCGGACTCGACGAGTCGTTGAGCGGCTCCCTGGATTCATCGGACGTGAACTCAGTTCCGCCCGCTGTCTCCCCCCGCACTGCGGACGACGCCGAAGTGGCGTCGCGACAAGCTCCGGGGTAAAAGGAGGTGGTCCTGGAGGAGCCGCGAGGCGACCTCCCGGACTCCAGGAGTAAAGGGGACAAGAGCCCCCAGGGCTCCAAGTCCGGCTTTAAGCCGGACACCGCGCCGGAATCTTCAACAGTTCCGGACCGCGGTAGGCGAACTCATTCCAAGAGGAGCAAGCCTTCTGAGCCGGTGGCCTCCGTCCAACCGGAGGTGCCAGACAATCTGCTGGAGGTTCTTAACGGCGCCTCCATCCACGAGGAGCACCGTACTATTATGAGTACGGTGACCCAGAAGGTTCAGTCCGCCAAGAGCGGACTGACTGAAGCTTGCACTAGCCTTCTAACAGGCTTCGAGGTAAGTAAAAATATGTAAAAATATTACCGCATAGACAGTAGCCCCTAATGCTCTGTTTGGTGTTCGGAAAGAAAAGCCGAATAGAGGATCAAATAATTTCGTAGGAGTCTAACAAAAAATGAGTCAATATGCGTATGCAGGCTTAGCTGCTTGCTACCGCCGCACTGACTGCGGAGGTATGTACCCTGAAGCAGGGTCTCGAGCGGACCGAGCAAGAGCTCGGTCTTGCCAAGCGGCAGCTCGAGGATAAAGAAGGTAAGAGATACCTTATAGAAAAATATATAAAAAAGATGCAATTAAGAAAAATAACAGGATTGTACTGCTTATTGTAGGGTCCATGACTGAGGTGGCGACCCTCAAACAGGCATTGTCCAAGGCCGAGAAGAGAGCAGCCACAGAGTGCAGCGAGCGAGAGAGACTTGAGGCCCAGGTCGGCGAGGTGCAGCAAGAGCTTCAGGCTCTCATGAAAAAACATGGGAGTTTGGAGCTGGACTCAAAGACGCGAGCGTCCGAGCTCGCAGCGGCCCTTGAAACTGCCAAGGCTGCCAAGGCCGAATCCCAGAAGGCCCTCCAAGAGTTGGAGGAGGTGAAAAAGATAGCGGCGGGTAAGGCATTCTTTATGCAAAGCAGACATATAAAAGTAAACTACTTGTTACTTACTCGAATCCGGAGTTGTCCAGGGGCATTCGCAGATCTTCCCCGCAGCGTATCAGATGCCGCCGCATTCTATCGAGCCAAGGAAGGTAGCTCGACAGAGAAGGTGTTCTGGTCTCAGTACGCTGAGGCCGGACACCCTGTGCCCTTGAGCGACAAGCTGAAGCAGCTGGTCGAGCTCCACAAGGCGGCCGAACAGGCCATGAAGGGCTGCATAGTTCGGCTGTGGCCTGGAGAGGCCCTGCCTGGGAGCTACTTCGGGCTGGTGCGGCGGCTGGTGGAGGCCTGTCCAAGGCTCAAGGTCATCAAGCGCTCCATCTGCATCAAAGGTGCCCGTAGGGCCCTTGCCCGTGCAAAGGTGCAGTGGGGTAAGCTGGACGGTGAGAAGCTTGTGAGGGACGGGCTGCCGCCGGGGAAGGAGCATCGCAAGCCCTAGAACTATTACAAGGATGTTCTCGCTGGTGCCCGCCTTGTGGCGGATGAATGTACAAAAGATGTAATTTTTGAATGAACTCGCTCGTGTTGTCCTGTGCGCTGAAAACTTGTTCATTTGCGCCAAGCAATGCTTGTTGAATTTAAAATATTATTTTCTGTGCGGCCGTTTATCAAAAAATTGAGAGATGGCCAGCCGTCAGCTTCCGCCCCCATGCCACTAGTGCTGGGGTGTTTGGGATAAACCTGAGCGCTCTTTTTCCCATGTTTGGGTCCTTCGAGGGAGGCGCTCAGCACAACGAACAAGGCAATCTGACTATAATGCTTGAACACTCTCACTTAGCCATAGAACTTTATAATTTTAAATTTCGGTGAAGCCCCTAGTATTCGGAAGACCGAGTTCGGGGCACTATCCACGCCTTGGCCGGACAAAATCCGGTTCTTCGCTCTAAGCGGCATAGGTCTTTAAGGACCCTAAAAACCTCTCGAATAGCGACCCGTCTCTCAGCTTATCATGACAGTCAGTTTTAGCTTTCTCTATGGAGGTGCTCCACCCAGCTCAAGTGGGGCACAATCGCAGTAGTTCTCCTAGTGCTACCTTAGCCGATATAGCGGAACGTAAGGCACCAAAACATAGGAGCCGGGCAAACCCAACTATTGACCCAAATCATGATTCGGAGCCGATGCATATAGTGCTATAAGTTCGGGTGCCGCACTTATGAAGTGTTCGGACTTCTTGTCGGATTTCGGGTTCCGGCAGACCCTTAAGGTTCGAACTCTGGGGTGCGCGCGGAGATTATGCCCTCTACCTCTCCGTCTCGCAAAGATCTAAAACTACCAAAAGAACAACACAAGAGACACAGAGTTTATACTGGTTCGGGCCACCGATGTGGTGTAATACCCTACTCCAGTGTGGTGTGGTGGATTGCCTCTTGGGCTGGTGATGATGAACACTACAAGGTAGAACAGCCTCGCGAGGGTGTGTTCTTGTCCTGGGGGATGAAATGCTAGGAGGAGTTCAATCGCCCTTCTCTTTCTTTCTCTCCGATCTAATTCCTAGATTGTTCGATGATCTTTCCGTGTCCTACCCTGGGGGTGGCTAGTCCTATTTATAGGCAAAGGCCCTAGGCCTCTTCCCAAATATTGAGCGGGAAGGGCGCCAACAATTGGCCAATTCGAAGGGGAACATCTAGTACACTTATCCTGACTAAAGTTGGTCCTCGCCTGACAAAGGCTCTGGTGATGACACTGGCTTGGGCTCCATGGTGACTTCCTCCTTGTCGTGGAGCTGGTCTTGGTCTCGTTGCACCGAAATGGGTGCCTTTGCTTGATCCTTCCGCCTGCGCTTGCTCCCTTTGCACCAAAGAGGAAAGGGAGGACACTACGCGGGCTGGCGCCCGCCTGGCGCCTTTGGTCGTTATGGCTTTCGTCATGGGCACCTCGCGAGGTACCCCGCCTTGATCTCTCCGCCTCCTCGTGAGCCAACCTGACGAGGCCGTGCCTGAGGAAGTGCCGTGTCGTCCGCCCCGTGAGGCTTGGCCCCTCGCGAGGGTCTTGGGTCTTGTGTTGATGAAGATGGGCCATGCTAGGCCCCCCTTTGAGCCATGCCGCTGGCCGCAGGCAGGCAATTCTGGGGACCCCCGTTCCCAGAACGGCGACAGCAGCCCACGGGCCCAAGGCACGCATGGACTTGGCCGGGCTGAGAGGCGAAAGGGCAAGGGAGAAGCGCCGCGGGCCCTAACAGCCCGCGGCCTAGGGCGCCGCGTGGCGGTTGATTGGTCGTGGGCGGCACTGTTCCCCCACGCTCCCTTATTTTGCACCCTGCTAGGTGGACTCGCAGTTGTACACAGCCGCTCTCCTACTCTTCCTCCCTTTGAACTCCGACTCTTGTCTCCAATCTCATCTCACATCTTCCCCCTCCTTTCCATCGCCATGGCTCCGACGAAGAAGGAGAAAGGGAAGAAACCCATGCCTCCATCTCGCTCGCCGCCGTCGGCCGGTCGATCATACTCAATCGAGAGTGCCTGGATAAGCTCAGCCTGGCTCTGGCCACCATCTTTAACGAGTGTGGGAGGACGACGGCCTGGTCTACGTCTCACTTCCCCACTGACAGGATAATCACTGAGGTTCATTATTTTGCCAACGCCTTGTGGGCGGGTCTGGTTCCCCCCTTCTCCGATTTCTTCAAGGCCGTCCTCTCTCATTACCAGATCCATATGATGCATCTAGGTCCTGAATCCATCACCCTCCTTTAGGTCTTTGCTTTTGTTTGCAAGGCAATGATGGGCATCCCTCCTTCCGTTGCCTTGCCGCGCCACTTCTTCTCTTTGCGCCTTGCTGACCCCACTCAATGCTCAGCGTGTGTGAGCTTCGTCACCGCGCCTGAGACTGCGGCCTCAGGGATCGACTTCAAGCTTCCTTCGCCTTCAGCTGGGTTCCACGAGCGGTGGTTGTACGTTGGTGTCGGGGTGCCTAGCCCCCTGCTGGAGAAGCCAACTTCGCCTGCTGTACCCAATTCGGGTTGGGGCCAGGAGACGCTCGTGAGCCCCCGGCTCGCCTTTGTCTAGCGCCGCTTCATGTTCTTGAGATCGCTCAGCGTGACGGCGCCCAAGGTGGTGAAGGAGTTCCTGTTACGCCGCATTGCCCCTCTCCAACGCCACTCTCGCTGAATGTGGGCCTTCAGCGGGCATGATGATCGCATGAGGCTCCAGGAAGAAGACCTGACGCCTGGGGCGCTAAGGACAGTGCTCTTGGTCCTGACTGGTGACCCCAACCCGGGCAGCATCCAGCGGGGAGGGGCCCTGCTGTACCTCTGCCAGAACAGGGACGACTTCGTGAAGCAGATGTCCTCCTTTGATGAATGCGGTCTGCGCCCCGCTGGCTTCGAAGGGCCTCGCGAGAACCCTGTGGTGGTGACCGCCCTTCCGGTCGGTCAAGGCGAATCCTCCTCGAGTGGCGGAGTTGGGAGGCATGAGATGGCGGAGGCCGAGAAGGCTCCCGATGAGGTGACTGCGCCTGGCGATGCCCTCGAGGGAGCAGCACATGAGGCCCATGTTGCTGAGGCCGTGGGTGGCAAGCAGCCGCTCCCAGCGCCTGGGGCCGAGGCTCCTGAGGCCCCGGCCGCGTCTTCTGGCGAGGTGATTGGCAGCACGCGTCAGGCAGGCGCCCCTGACGCGGATCGCTTTGTTGCTCCGTCTTCGTCGCAGGTTGATCCTTGCGCTCTTCTCTTGGGCTGCTTCCGTGTGGACTTTGAGGCCCTCCGGAGGAAAAGGGAGGCCCTGGGTGATGACTTCTCTTGTCGCTTGCTGAAGCGTCGGAAATACTTCGCTACTGACGAGTAAGCCTTCTCCTTTCCTGGCTCCTGATCCCCTTGCTGCGTCTACTGATCCTTACTCCGCAGGCCTCTTCCAGCCGAGCTCGTGGGGGTCGCTCAGGCGCCGCCTCCTTTGGCTTCGCCTCCCCCGTCGTCCCCAAGTGCTCCGAGCAGCACTGCTCTCGTGGTGAGGGCGAATGAAGAGGTGGACCGTCCTGAGGCGCACCGCAGCCCTTCTCTTCCTGCGATCTTCCTTCGCGGGCCCTCTCTTGGCATAGCCAGCCTGCCGTGGGCTTCCCACCTGGTCGCGGGCTGCGACTGGCTGAGACGGCCCCTGTGCCCTTCTTCTGGAGACGGGCTGGCGCCAGACCGGGCTTCTGGTATGGCACGCCCGGCCGTCGTGAGGGTGCCAGCCCCCAGCCCCCTTCCCAGAGGAGGAGCGATAGTTCGTGGCCCACGACGCTCGCTTGGGGCAGATGATGGTGTGGAAGACGTGCTCGGGCGCGCTCGGGAGCACTGTGCTCGCCGCCAAGAGTTCCTTCGAAGGGCGACTGACGCGGTGGACCTTCTTGGGGAGGAGCTCACTGGTGAAGACGCGCGCCTGGAGGCCGAGGGCATGCGCCTGGCCGCAGGGAGGCGCGAGCTGGAGGAATTCTGCAGGGTCGGTCGTGCCGTCGTAGCGAGGAGGCATGTCTGGCTTGAACTTGCCGGGCCATGCGAAACTGTGCAGCTCGGTGGTGTAGGCGCGGCAGCCTGCGGTGGCCACGGGAGGCTTAGGTTGAGGGAGAGCTTGGCCTTGCGGGTCCCCATGCACCGCAGCTGGAAGCAGCGCGGGGTCTTGACGTGCCGGAGCTGGAGCAGGGTCACGGCGAGCCGGAGCAGGAAGCGCCCAGGCTGCCTCTTGCGGTCGAGGGACTTCTTGGCAGCTCCGTTCTTGCTGGGCTGGCGCCTGACGGAGCGGGTTCCGCCCAGGGGCCACGTGCCTTGGAGCCATGGCGTCTTCTTGGAGAGGAGGCGACCGGTACCCCCCCGGAGCTTCATTGCCCGCGCGGGGCGGGGTGCAGCGCAGCGGAGCGGACGGCGCAGGAGAGCCCCCTGCGGCGCGGACGAGCTCGGCGACGCGGTCGAGCTACTCTTCGTAGACGTCGTCGACGGGACGGTAGCGCAGGAGCTCGTTTGCCGCGATGAGCGCAGCTCGAGCCTCCAAGGGTGTGCGGAGCACGCGGGACGAAGAGCCAGCTGGTGTGAGCGATGGAGTAGCGGTGCGGCCGTCTTGCCGCACGGACGAGTGCTGAGACAACGCTTGCTGCTCGTTCCCCGCCGGGCCGGTGGCGGCGTTGATGGCGGGCGACGGGGAACGATGAGGACGCCCACCGACGGGAGCCGTCTGGGCGACGCGGGAAGCGATGGCGGCCCAGCGCTCGGCACGGGCCCGACGAGCGTCAGACAAGGACGCGACGGTCGGAGGAGAGCGGAGCGGTGGAAGACAAATTCCGGCGCACCCCTACCTGGCGCACCAAATGCCGGATTTCGGGTTCTGGTAGACCCTTAAGGTTCGAACTCTGGGGTGCGCGCGGAGATTATGCCCTCTACCTCTCCGTCTCGCAAAGATCTAAAACTACCAAAAGAACAACACAAGAGACACAGAGTTTATACTAGTTCGGGCCACCGATGTGGTGTAATACCCTACTCCAGTGTGGTGTGGTGGATTGCCTCTTGGGCTGGTGATGATGAACACTACAAGGTAGAACAATCTCGCGAGGGTCTGTTCTTGGCCTGGGGGATGAACTGCTAGGAGGAGTTCAATCGCACTTCTCTTTCTTTCTCTCCGATCCAATTGCTAGATTGCTCGATGATCTTTCCGTGTCCTACCCTAGGGGTGGATAGTCCTATTTATAGGCAAAGGCCCTGGGCCTCTTCCCAAATATTGAGCAGGAAGGGCGCCAACAATTGGCCAATTCGAAGGGGAACATCTAGTACACTTATCCTGACTAAAGTTGGTCCTCGCCTGACAAAGGCTCTGGTGATGACGCTGGCTTGGGCTCCATGGTGACTTCCTCCTTGTCGTGGAGCTGGTCTTGGTCTCGTTGCACCGAAAAGGGTGCCTTTGCTTGATCCTTCCGCCTGCGCTTGCTCCCTTTGCACCAAAGAGGAAAGGGAGGACACTGCGCGGGCTGGCACCCGCCTGGCGCCTTTGGTCGTCATGGCTTGCGTCATGGGCACCTCACGAGGTACCCCGCCTTGATCTCTCTGCCTCCTCGTGAGCCAGCCTGACGAGGCCGTGCCTGAGGAAGCGTTGTGTCGTCTGCCCCGCGAAGCTTGGCCCCTCGCGAGGGTCTTGGATCTTGTGTTGATGAAGATGGGCCGTGCTGGGCCCCCCTTTGAGCCACGCCGCTGGCCGCAGGCAGGCAAGTCTGGGGACCCCCGTTCCCAGAACACCGACACTTCTTACACCTTATTTATGGGGTACTGATGCCCCTGGCGTATTTGTCGTACCACAGTGTACGGGTGCCACGTGTCATTAATGAACATATATATATATATATATAAAGACAATAATGCAGAAAATAGACAAAAGCTATGCATTGTTTATAGAAAAACTGCTATCAAAGCAGAACGATACAAATAGTGCGGTAAGCAAAAGAAATTGGACTATTTAAAGTGTCCTGGCCAGGGGCAGGCCGCGGAATTGTATTCAAAACAGGTATACTACTCGTAATAGAGACCACCTGGGAGTTCCATAATGCGGCATGGCTTGTCTGCTTTCCTGGATCTTGCATCGTTTGTGCGGCAGTCGAATTGCCGAACAGGTCGTCCGAAGTGTGGAGTCCTGAAAGTAAGAGAATTTTTTTAAAAAAAGAATTCGGCAGCCCCTAGTACGGTTTAGGTCGTGTTTTGGGCGTGCCTTGATGGTGCCCCTCCCCTTGTGCCCATGGTATTTCAAGAGCGTAGTTATGTACGCGAAGCACTGGTTTTTCTATATCGCGAGGGCTAGGGTTGGGGCCGCATTGCTACGCTAGCTCGGAACGTGCCAGGCGGTCTTGTTGTAGGTTACTCCGGGCGCGCTTGACAATGTTCGGCTTTTTAAGGGCGGACTGGAGAACTGCCTAGAGAGGCTGCTTTGTACTTCTGCTGCGAGCGCTACCGTGTGCTCCGCCGTTCGGAGGGAGCGTTCGGTGTTTCCGTTGACCGTGATTACTCCTCCAGGGCCTGGCATCTTGAGCTTGAGGTATGCATAGTGCGGTACCGCATTGAACTTTGCGAATGCGGTTCGCCCGAGCAGTGCGTGATAGCCACTGCGAAACGGGACTATGTCGAAGATTAACTCCTTGCTTCGGAAATTATCCAGGGATCCGAAGACCACTTCAAGTGTAACTGAGCCTGTACAGTTGGCTTCTACACCTCGTATGACGCCTTTAAAGGTCGTTTTGGTGGGCTTGATCCTCGAGGGATCTATGCCCATTTTCCGCACTGTATCCTGGTAAAGCAGGTTCAGGCTGGTGCCGCCGTCCATGAGGACTCTTGTGAGATGAAATCCGTCAATAATTGGGTCAAGAACCAATGCGGCAAACCCGCCATGACGGATGCTAGTGGGATGGTCCCTTCGATCAAAGGTGATCGGGCAGGAGGACCATGGGTTGAACTTTGGAGCGACTGGCTCCAGCGCGTATACGTCTCTTAGCGCACGCTTCCGCTCCCTCTTGGGAATGTGGGTTGCGTATATCATGTTCACCGTCCGCACTTGTGGGGGAAAACCCTTTTGTCCACTGTTGTTCGGCGGCTTGGGCTCCTCCTCGTCATCGGTATGCAGCCCCTTGTCTCTGTTTTCGGCTCTTAACTTGCCTGCCTGCTTGAACAACCAACAATCCCTGTTGGTGTGATTGGCTGGCTTTTCGGGGGTGCCATGTATCTAGCACAAGCGGTCGAGTATTCGGTCCAAACTGGACGGGCCCTGAGTATTTCTTTTGAATGGCTTTTTCCGCTGACCGGATTTGTAGCCTTGGAATCCGGCATTTACTGCCGTATCCTCGTTGCTGTCGCTGTTAACGCAGCGATTTTGCTTGTTCCGGCGTGACCTGCCGCTTTTGTCCTTGGTATCCGAATTACCAAGGTTCTTGGTTAAGTTGTTGCTGGGAGCTAGCCAGCTGTCTTCTCCCGCGCAAAAGCGGGTCATGAGTGTCGTGAGGGCTGCCATAGATTTCGGCTTTTCCTGTCCCAGGTGCCGGGCAAGCCACTCGTCGCGGATATTATGCTTGAAGGCTGCTAGGGCCTCCGCGTCCGGACAGTCGACTATTTGATTTTTCTTCGTTACGAACCATGTCCAGAATTGCCTGGCCGATTCCTCTGGCTGCTGGATTATGTGGCTTAGGTCATCGGCGTCCGGTGGTCGCACATAAGTGACCTGGAAGTTTATCAAGGAATGCGGCTTCTAGGTCCTCCCAAGAACCGATTGAGTCTGCTGGCAAGCTGTTAAGCCAATGCCGGGCCGGTCCCTTAAGTTTGAGTGGGAGGTATTTGATGGCGTGTAGATCATCACCGCGGGCCATGTGGATATGAAGGAGATAATCCTCGATCCATACCGCAGGATCTGTTGTGCCATCGTATGATTCGATGTTTATGGGTTTGAAGCCCCCAGGGATTTTATGATCCATCACTTCATCTATGAAGCATAGTGGGTGTGCGGCGCCTCTGTACTGGGCTATATCACGACGCAGCTCAAAGGAGCTTTGTCTATTGTGTTCGGCCCGGGCAGATTTATTGTATCCGGAGTGACGATCACCGTCATGTGCCGTGGGCGCCCGCGCGATCCGTAGATCGATCTTGTTTACCTTGCCTTGTCCTCCAGTATATCTCGCAGGTCTGGCGCGTTTTCCCGTGCCTTAGCATGTTTTGGGCAGCGTCGGGGCATGGCTTGAGTGGAGGGCCTAGAGGCCTCTCTGTCGCGGCCATGAGGTGGCCGGTCTGCCATGTCATGCGCTGGTGATGTAGGTGCTTCCTCCTCTAATCAGGGTAGCAGCCTGTGCTTTGGGTAACACTTGGAGGGGCGTCCGAGTTCATCCTCTTCGGCCGCAAGGACTTCAGTCCATCTGTCAGCTAGCAAATCTTGATCAGCTCTAAGCTGTTGCTGCTTTTTCTTGAGGCTGCTTGCCGTGGCTAAAAGTCTGCATTTGAAACGCTCTTGTTCAGCGGGGTCTGATGGTACGACGAATTCGTCGTCGTCGAGGCTTGCCTCGTCTTCGGAGGAAGGCATATAGTTGTCATCCTCAACCTCCCGGTCTGCCGCTCTCTCATGTGGGCTGGCTTCTCCATCTTCCTGTGCCGAATCTTGCTGGAGGGGGTGTTCTTCGGCCCTATCCGGAGTAGTATTATCTCCAGTGCCGGAATCACCGTTTTTGCTTTGGCGGGATTTAGAGCGGCGCCGCTGACGCCGGTGCTTGGGATGTTTCTTAGAGCTGTCATCCTACGCTTTTCCCTCGCCATCTCCATCTTTTGGAGTGTCCACCATATATATGTCATATGACGAGGTGGCCTTCCAGCGCCCTACAGGTTCTGGTTCCTGTTCGTCTCCTGCATCGTCGTCCATACCGTCGATGTCTTCGGAGTCGAAGTTGAGCATGTCGGTTAAATCGTCGACAGTGGCTACAAAGTGGGTGGTGGGTGGGCTTTGAATTTCTTCACCGTCCGCATCCCAACCTTGCTGACCATAGTCCGGCCAGGGCTCTCCTGATAAAGAGAGAGACTTTAGTGAGTTCAGGATGTCGCCAAAGGGCGAGTGCTGAAAGATGTCCGCGGCGGTGAACTCCATGATCGGCGCCCAAACGGATTCGATCGGCAGGGGCGCGGGGGGTTCGGAGTCCGGAGAGGAATCCGGATCCTCGGAGTCATGGGTCATGTAGAGTGCGGGACTGGTGGTCGGCTCGATCGCCTTTGAGATCGCAGCCCCTGAGGTGGCGTCCAACCGCTCATCCTCGATCGACGCAGCAGGCTCCGAATTAAGGGTCGGAACCAACGCGCGTGCGGCCTCCAGGACACTGTTCGGCGACAGAGCTAGATCATGTCCATCGAGACAGTGCGGCGCGCTTGGCTGTGGCTCGAATCCGTCGAAGATCAAGTCCCCGCGGATGTCAGCCGTGTAGTTCAAACTTCCAAACCTGACCTGACGGCCAGGGGCGTAGCTTTTGATCTGCTCCGGGCGGCCAACCGAATTGGCCCGCAGTGCGAAGCCGCCGAAGATGAAGATCTGTCCGGGGAGAAAAGTCTCACCCTGGACTGCATCGTTGTTGATGATCAAAGGAGTCATCGGGCCTAAAAGTGACGACACAGAGGAACTCTCAATGAAAGCACCAATGTCGGTGTCAAAACCGGCGGATCTCGGGTAGGGGGTCCCGAACTGTGCGTCTAGGCGGATGGTAACAGGTGACAAGGGACACAATGTTTTACCCAGGTTCGGGCCCTCTTGATGGAGGTAAAACCCTACGTCCTGCTTGATTAATATTATTGATATGGGTAGTACAAGAGTAGATCTACCACAAGATCAAGGAGGCTAAACCCTAGAAGCTAGCCTATGGTATGATTGTTGTATGTTGGAGTTAATGTCCTACGGACTAAAACCCTCCGGTTTATATAGACACCGGATAGGGTTAGGGTTACAAAAAGTCGGTTACAATGGTAGGAGATCTAAATATCCGCATCGCCAAGCTTGCCTTCCACGCCAAGGAAAGTCCCTTCCGGACACGGGACGAAGTCTTCAATCTTGTATCTTCATAGTCCTGGAGTCCGGCTGAAGGTATAGTCCGGCCATCCGGACACCCCCTAATCCAGGACTCCCTCAAAAACCCTTTATATAGTGTTCATGGGATGGTGGGGATTTCTGCCCGTTGGACCCCGTGCGCACGGGCTAAGTCAGCCCCATGCGCACGGGGTACTCAGAGACAATCACACCACCCTGTGCGCACGGGGGTCAAAAGACCCCGTGCGCATGGGGTACTCAGAGAGTTTACATAGGACCCCGTGTGCACGGGGGTCAAAAGACCCTGTGCGCACGGGGTACCCAGAGAGTTACGTAGTACCCCGTGCGCACGGGGGTCAAAAGACCCCGTGCGCATGGGGTACCCAGTAACTTTCTGTTGCAACTTTCTGAGTACCACAACACACACACTAGGTTATTTTTAGGTGGTCGGAGTGGGAAGGGTAAGAGAGTAAGGCTCGGCAATGGCATTCCCACATGACATTTATCCACACAAACCCCTCTTAATAGTGCGGTCTTTCCTACGACTCGAAGCAAACCAAAACTAAACCTTCGAAGCGTCAAAAGACCACGCCTTTGACCTTTTTAAAATGGGGGGGGGGGGGTCACACATCTCCACCGTGGGCACTTAGAACCAATAACCTGAGATAAACTTTAGCAACCGATATTAGTTCAACTAACCACATTGTCATGACACCAAAATATAGCATAAGTGCCATTAGCACTTTCAATCTCCCCCTTTTTGGTGCATTGATGACAACGTGGTTAGAGCATGGCAAAGAGGATAAACAGATAGAAAGCCATGGAACAAATAATGATCATGATAGCTCCCCCTATATGTGTGCCCGAAAACAAGAATGCATCAAGTACACCCATAGGAGGTTCGACCAAGATCATTATTGATAAGTCATGAGATTCATCAGAATAAACCTATAACGGTGCCTAGATCTCATGACACAGTGTGGTGAGCAAATAATGTGAGACACAATACGCATAAGAGGATAATGGCAAGGTTCAATAATAAAGCTAGAGTCTCACAATAAAGCTAGAGTCACACAACCACACAGACGGAAGGTAAATAAAAGTATCTCAAGCCAACTAAAACCAACCAACAACGAGAAAAACACGAGGCTTGAGATCTCAACACACCCACGAACACCCACGAACACACAAACACACACACCACTTCTCCCCCTTTGTCATCAAGACAACAAAAAGGAGACAAATGGCGACACAAGACCCACTAGACAAGAGGAGGAGCACTCGAGGCATCATCATCATCATCAAAACGCCACCCGGCCATTGGGAAAGACCGAGCAGTGGCCTCACTGTCGACGTCCTCTGAACCTGGACCGACCTCCTCACCAGCAGCAGCCCTTGCTGCCTTCTGCTCACACCGAACAAGCTTCTCCTTGTTGATTTGCTTGATCTGACGACGCTGAATCGACTGACACATCTTGAACATGTTGCTCAAGGTCTTGAATAGCGACTTCTTGTCTCCCTTGGCAAAGACGGCCTCAGAGCCAACAGACTTGGCCTTACCACGAGGGATCCGTGCAGTAGAGGACATGCCTGGAGTGTAAGTAGCATGATCCTCAGGCCTAGGGTTGCGCCCCTTCTTGATAGGCGCATAGGGAGTAGAAGCAGCTGGAGTACAGTTGGAGTTGCGCTTGGGCACAGTAGTCTTGAAGCTGGCAATGTACTTTGCTAGACAGACGGTCTCAATCAACACCTGTATGAATGGAGCATAGATCAAGGACTTGTTCACTTGTACACACTGACGCGGCTCGTAGTACATGAGATCCAGAACATCCACTTTCTTCTTCTGATGAAGATACACAAAGACATCAAGCATGGAGCTCCGAATGTTATGGGAATCCCCGGCCTTTGGAGTGAGGGTATACCGCAGGATATGGCACATGGTGTCATAGAGGGGCAAGAGGTCTTTGATTGACCCGGTGACAAATGACTTCTCTTGTTTGTAAGCAAAGGCAATCTCATCCTTAGTGCGCTGCCCAGTTTCCAGAACAATGCCAAACTCATCAGAAACAGTCTCTTCATCCATGAATGGGTAGGGAATGATCTTGGAGAACTTTGCCATTGGAGCTGAGCACTGATGCGTTCCGGACATCCATGTGAGGGTGCGAGCAGAATCATTGGTGAAGTACAGAGTGGCAAAGAACTGCACCACTAGATCTTCATTGTAGGGGTGGTTGAAGGTGACAAACGGAATCAGACCCAGGCGTCCAAGAGCGGAGTACACACCGGGATACAGATGATCATTGTCGCGCAAACTCTCAGTGTTGACTTGCTTGTGAGGAGCAAACTTCTTTGACTTGGTCATAAGAAGCTCATGATAGATCCTTTGCTGAAACTCATTCTTGAAACGGGGTCCACTCCCATACCCGTGGCCTTAACATACGGATGGCTCTGTCTCTTAGCCCAGATCTCTGGCTTGGTCCACTTGACAAGAGGCATATTTCGGAGGTCACGTCTGCCCGGAATGGCTTGCTCCGGACTAGACTCCTCTTCCTCTTCTTCATCTTCCTCACCACGAACCTCTTCTTCTTCTTCTTCTTCTTCTTCTATATCATCATCAATATTGGGGTTGTCGGAGTAAATATCATCTTGTGAGTCATATTCTTTCTCAGAATTATCGGAAGCCTAAACAACGGGCCGCTTTGAGGCTGCACGGCGAGCACGGCCCTGACATGACCCAGACCCCTAACCCATGCCTTTAGACGGCTGATGACGAGCAATGGTGAAGTCCTTTGACCCTCCTTTTGCACGCTTGCGATGAAACTCAGACCTCTTGTCAACGGAGTCTGAAACACACGCAAACACCCAACAACACAAAGCACGAAACACAAATGAGTACAAGTGCAAGATGAATGGCAAGGAGATAGACAAAAATCTAGGCAAAAAGTTCCTAGATAGCCCGTGTGCACGGGGGTTTAGACCCCGTGGGCACGGGGGTCAAATACCCCGTGGACATGGGGGTCTCCTAGCGACAGCCACTACCAAAGCTAACTCCGGGAGTGGGTGTAGCAGAGGGACCATAGGATCTAGGCACTAGACGTTTATCTACACACTAGTTGAGGCCAACGAATCTAGGGAGCAAAGAAACCCTAAAGCTAGAAAATAGATAGGAACTACAAGGAGATAGATCAGGGAGGCAAGACCAACCAGAGGAGGACCCCATCTGGATCCAGATCCACGAAGGAGGAACCCCGACGAAGCCCGGAGGAGCTCCGGCGAGAGGAGGCGGCAGCGCTGGAGGCGTCCTAGGGAGTGGATGGAGCGAATGGGTGGGAAAGAACCCGAGCCCCCCCTCACGCCCCACCTCTTCAGGGCCAGGAACCGCAGACCCCGTGCGCTCGGGCTAAGTGATCCCCGTGCGCACGGGGGTCCCATGCGCACGGTACAGAGCCCGTGGGCACGGGGGCCCTGTGAGCACGGTACAGGCCCATGCGCACGGGGTATTCAGGAACTTTGACATGAGTGGTTTTATTTTAAATACGGGGCTGAGTGAATACTCTTGCCCCTACTTCACAAAGCACTTGGTCTACATTTCTGAATACGCCGCGAGGAAAGTCCTATCACTATGGAAAGGGAATAGGTGGAGCACTTGTACCAAAAGAGAAGCGAGAAGAACCAACCAAAAAAGAAAAGAAACAACACACCACACAAGCGAAACAAACACGGACACAACCCTCAAGCGAGGGCGGTGGCCGAGGCCACCATGTTTGAGTTTACTTGGTATGGCACCGCGAAGATATGAACCTTGGGCCCAAGACCAATACTCATCTTTGAAGCACAAGTACCACCTAAAGTGGCTTATGTGAAAGATTGTGTTTGTTTTATGCACTTCTAGGATAAGATAGCTCATGAGTTGAGCTAGCTCCCCCTAGACATGTGCCTACATCTAAGCAAGATAATACATGAGTATGTGTGTGTGAGCAAGAGTTTCATCCGAAGTTACTGATATCCACGATATTTAGCTCATGCCTTAACTCGCGGAATCTTGCTTCGTCAAGGGGCTTGGTGAAGATGTCTGCAAGTTGATTCTCGATGTTGACATGGAGTAACTCAATGTTTCCCTTGGCCACATGATCTCTAATGAAATGATGATGAATCTCAATATGCTTGGTCTTGCTATGTTGAACCGGATTCTCGGTGATCTTGATGGCACTTTCATTGTCACACCAAAGAGGCACTTTGTCACATTTGACACCGTAATCCATCAAAGTTTGCCTCATCCATAATAATTGTGCACAACAACTTCCGGCAGCAATATACTCGGCTTCGGCTGTGGAGAGAGATATACCATTTTGCTTCCTTGAAGACCAACTTACCAACGATCTCCCTAGGAATTGACATGAACCGGATGTGGACTTGCAATCAACCTTGCCTCCGGCCCAATCCGAATCTGAGTAACCCATTAACTCAAATGATGATCCCTTGGGGTACCAAAGGCCCAAGTTTGGGGTATGAACCAAATATCGAAGGATCCTTTTCACTGCCGAATAATGGCTCTCCTTAGGAGCGGATTGAAATCTTGCACGCGTAGACACACTCAACATAATATCTGGCCTAGATGCACAAAGGTAAAGCAAGGAACCGATCATAGAGCGATATACCTTTTGATCCACTTCTTACCATTTGGATCAAGATGAAGTTGACCATTTGTGCCCATGGGTGTCTTCATTGGCTTGACATCTTGCATTTTGAATCTCTTGAGCATGTCTTGGATATAACGAGATTGATTGATGAAGGTTCCGACTCTCAATTGCTTCACTTGAAAACCAAGAAAGAACTTCAACCCTCCCATCATGCTCATCGCAAATTCCTTAGTCATAAGATTCTCAAACTCAACGTTAATAGCATGGTTAGTTGACCCAAAGATAATATCATCAACATATATTTGGCAGACAAACAACTCTCCTTTTACCCTCTTCGTAAAGAGAGTGGAATCTATTACCCCAATCTGGAACCCCTTCTCGCTTAGGAACGCCGTAAGGTGATCGTACCAAGCACGAGGTGCTTGTTTGAGTCCATAGAGTGCCTTATGGAGTTCATAAACGTGAGAGGGATGATCGGGGTCTTCAAAACCGGGAGGTTGCTTGACATACACCAACTCCTTAAGAGGATCATTAAGAAATGCGCTCTTAACATCCATTTGATATAATTTGAAATCATGATGAGAGGCATAAGCAAGCAAGATGCGAATGGATTCGAGACAGGCAACGGGGGCAAAAGTTTCTCCAAAGTCCAAACCTTCAACTTGGGTGAAACCTTGTGCCACTAACCTTGCCTTGTTCCTTTTTACTTTTCCATACCCATCTTGTTTGTTCTTGAAAATCCACTTTGTTCCAATAACATTATGCAATTCTTTGGGTCTTTCTACAAGGGTCCACACTTTGTAGCGTGTGAAGTTGTTGAGTTCTTCATGCATGGCATCTATCCAATCCGGATCGTCAAGTGCATCTTCCACCTTAAGGGGTTCAACACAAGAGACAAAAGAGTGATGCTCACAAAAGTTTGCCAAACGTCTACGAGTAGTTACCCCCTTTTTATGCTTCCGTAGATGTTCTCGGTGAGGTGTTGAAGATGTTTCAGCTTGGCGGCCACTTTTTTGCTCTTTGCGATCAAGCTCTTCTTCACTTGGTTTTGGACTTGATGAAGAAGCTTGCCCTTGAGATTGCTTTAGCCTTGGAGACACTCTTCTCTTTGCAATCACAGGATCTTGCTCAGTAGGAAGTGATGACGATGAAGACACTTGTGGTTGGGGTTGATCTTGATCTTGATCATGACTTTGAGCTTGATCTTGAGCCTCAACGATTGAATCTTCATTATCCGGAAGAGTTTGCTCTTGATCTTGCTCAGGAATATGAGGGTCTTGATCTTGTTCTTGGATAGGTCCGTTATTTGCCGAAGCATCTTGTACAGGTGGTGTCGGTGATGACTTCCCTTGTGGAAAATCCTCAAGAGGGGCTCTTACTCCTTCTTCTTCTACTTGAACATGGGGTGTTCTTGTGGAAGAATGTGGCCTATCCCCATTGTCCTTATAGCTTGTGAAGGAGCCTCATCACCTACAACACTTGGAACGATTTGCTCCATACGGGAACCGTTATCTTCATCAAACTCCACATTTACCGTTTCTTCAATGCATCCAGTGGATTTATTGAGAACTCGGTAAGCATGAGAGTTTGATGCATATCCAACAAATATGCCCTCATAAGTTCTAGACTTGAATTTAGCTAACCGGGATTCTTTGTTTAAAATGAAACACTTACAACCGAATACCCGGAAGTATTTAACGTTGGGCTTTCTCCCAATTAGGATCTCATAAGGGGTCTTGTTCTTGAGCTTGCGAATATAAATCCGGTTTGAAGCATGGCACGCGGTGTTGATGGCTTCTGCCCAAAGCTTGTATGGTGATTTGTACTCATCAAGCATGGTCCTAGCCATCTCAATAAGAGTCTGATTCTTCCTCTCCGCAACACCATTTTGTTTGGGAGTATATGGTGCGGAAAATTGGTGCTTTATCCCCCCTTCACTCAAGAATTCATCCATTGTATAATTTTTTAACTCGGTGCCATTGTCACTTCGGATTGCCTTGATTTCACAGTTATGTTGACGTTGAGCTTCTTTGGCAAAATTGATGAAGGTTTCTTGAGTTTCATCTTTAATCTTGAGAAAGAACACCCAAGTATATCTTGTGAAGTCATCAACAATGACAAGGCAATATCTCCTTCCTCCCAAACTATCATATGTTGGAGGCCCAAATAGATCCAAATGGATAAGCTCGAGGGGCCTCAAGGTGGTGATGATAGTCTTCACTTTGTGAGCTTTTTCATGAAGCTTTCTGGCAATGCAAGCACTACAAGGACGATCTTTGGCAAAAGACACATTGGTTAGTCCAAGAATGTGCTCCCCCATTAAGAGAGCTTATAAATTTCTCATGCCCACGTGGGCTAGTCTACGCTGCCATAGCCACCCCACGTCGGCCTTGGCCATTAGGCATGTTGCAAGATGAGTTTTCTCTTTTGAGAAATCAACCACATAAAGGTTGTCTTCAACATGCCCAACAAAAACCACTTTGAGATTGCTTCTCTTAAAGACGGTCACATGGAATTCACCAAAATGTGAATCATATCCGGCACGAGCCAATTGAATAGTTGAAAGTAAATTGTAGTGAAGGGATTGCACAAGCATGACATTTGAAAGAGATGAATCATTAGAGATTACCACCTTGCCAAAACCCAATACCTTGCCCTTGCTATTGTCACCGAAGGAGATGTTCGAGGAGGCCTTGAGTGAATCAACGAACTCCACAAGCATCTCTCTTTCTCCGGTCATATGATTGGTGCATCCATTGTCAATCACCCATTGAGTTCCACCGGAGACATAGTCCTACAATAATAAGCTTTGGTTATAGGTACCCATTTTGCAATGGGTCCTAGTGAGTTAGCAACCAGGGTCTTGGGAACCCAAATAGTCCAAGCATAATCATCATAGTTAGTTCCAACAAATTTTGCAAAGGTATAGCCATCATCTCCTCTCATGAGAACATATGATGGATTGTTCTTGCCGGCAAAATTATTGGGAATGACCTTGTCCCTAATGACCTTTCCATTCCCAACACCCTTCATTTCCTTCTCCTTCTCCTTGTGCCCTTCTTGCACAAACACTACCTTTTGGGGAGGGGAAGGAGTCGGACCAATCTTCTTGTTGTTCTTATTCTTCTTTTTCTTACCATTCTTAGATGCGGGATTAAACCCAACTCCCTCCTTGGCAACACACTCCTTTTGGTTGCTCAAGAGGTCGTTTAGGTTTTTCTCCCCTTGGATGCATGATACAAGCCCTTTCTCAATTTGAGCTTTCAACTTCTTATTTTCCTCTTGAAGGGAGGTGCAATCATGAGCAAAGTTAGCTGTACACGCATCATCATTTAAATCTATATGAGGTACGGAAGTGAGGGCCTTAATGGTTGTAGCTTTTAGTTGAGCATAAGACTCGGTGAGGGCAATGAGGTCACCTTTGACAACCTTGGAACTAATCACAAGGAACTCATGCTCCTCAACAAGTCTTGTATGGTCAACTAGAACCTTTTCAACTCTAACGTTAAGAGCATCTTTATTCTCAAGAGCAAGTTGCAAAGCATCATTGGTTTTAACAAAGTCAATTTGATGAGCAGATAAGGCTTCCTCAAGTGATGCTCTCATGACACTCTCTTCATTAAGTTCGTGCTCGAGGAGATCAACTCTCCCTTTTCCTCTATAAGGAGGTTCTCAACGTTCTCAATAAAGTCATCGCGTTCGGCAAGTGACTTAAGGAGATCACCAAAACGAGCACGAGCTTCACCATGAAGATTTTTCACGAAAGCCATTAAGGATTCCTCATCATTATCCACACCCTCCTCACACTCATCCTCCACTATCTCACATGAGACATTGGGAGTGTAGTTGTCGGGTTTCTTAGGTTTGGACTTTGTGTTTACCTCTTTGGCCATGAGGCATCGATGAGTAAATGGCTTGTCCTCGTTTGGAGAGTCGAAGAGGCCGGTGGTGGAGGAGGAGGTAGTGGCATGCATGGCAAAGGAGGTTGTGCCCACTTGATCATCCTCACCGTCATCTTCATCTCCAGACATGTATTCTTCATGAACAAGAGCCTTGTCATCCTTCCTCTTTGCAAACTTGGTGAACTTCTTCTTCTTAAGCACAAGCTTCTCGGACTTGTCTTCACGTCTCTCATATGGACAATCATGAACAAAGTGTTTGAGCTATCACAATTGTAGCATTTCCTTCGTCCAAACGATCTTCCTTGAAGATTTCTTCCTTTGTTTGCCATGGTCCCGGAGTACTTCTTAA
This sequence comes from Aegilops umbellulata, assembly GCA_032464435.1. NCBI lineage: Eukaryota > Viridiplantae > Streptophyta > Magnoliopsida > Poales > Poaceae > Aegilops > Aegilops umbellulata. Next base: position 361,292,459 of record CP136054.1, on the reverse strand, counting down.
CTAAGAGAGCCAAGTCTTCTGCAAAGTCATTTGCCGGGCACGAGGTATCATTGTCCTCCTAACATATCTCTTCACTCACTTCTTCCTCCCTTGAGGATTGGCTCATCACTTTCTTGGCCTTCAAGGCAAGATTGGAGTTCTTGGTTGCGTGAGCTATTGCAAATGTTTTCTTGGACTTGGTTTCCAAAAGAACATGGGTAGAGAAGGTGGAAACAACTTGAGCCGAAGTCAACTTGTGATAGTCCGGACGTTGATTAACCATCATGACCATGGTATGTTCCATGAGAACCATAGCATCTATGAACTTATCCTTGATGAAATCATCATTTGCCCAAGTGCACCCAAAGGTTCTCAAGTTGAGCACAAGGGACTTCAACCTTCGGTAAACCTCTTCTGCGGACTCACCCTCATTCCTCACAAAGAGATTGACTTCTTCTTTGAGCAAGGCCAACCGAGATCTTCGAATTGCTTCATCTCCTTCAAGAGCCTCTTCAAGGCAATCCCAAATTTCCTTTGCGGTTTTGAGAAGAGCAATGGAATCACTATAGTCTTCAGTCACAGCATTGCGAAGCATGTTGTGTGCGGTAGCATTGAGTTGATCGTCAACTGCTTCCCTTGGAGTGAGATTCGTTGGGTCCTTGGGGTTGAATCCATTGACCACAATCCACCACTGTCGGCGTTCTGGGAACGGGGGTCCCCAGACTTGCCTGCCTGCGGCCTGCGGCGTGGCTCAAAGGGGGCCCAGCATGGCCCATCTTTATCAACACAAACCCAAGACCCTCGCGAGGGGCCAAGCCTCGCGGGGCGGACGACACGGAGCTTCCTTAGGCGCGACCTCATCAAGCTGAGTCGCGAGGAGGCGGAGAGATCAAGGCGGGGTACCTCACGAGGTGCCCATGACGCAAGCCATGACGACCAAAGGCGCCAGGCGGGCGCAGCCCATGCAGTGTCCTCCCTTTCCTCTTTGGTGCAAAGGGAGCAAGCGCAGGCGGGAGGATCAAGCAAAGGCACCCGTTTCGGTGCAACGAGACCAAGACTAGCTCCGTGACAAGGAGGAAGTCACTGTGGAGCCCAAGCCAGCGTCATCACCAGAGCCTTTGGCAGACGAGGACCAACTTTAGTCAGGATAAGTGTACCAGATGTTCCCCTTCAAACTGGCCAATTGTTGGCGCCCTTCCCGCTCAATATTTGGGAAGAGGCCCAGGGCCTTTGCCTATAAATAGGACTAGCCACCCCCAGGGTAGAGGCATCGTCTCATCACCTTAGCATCTAGACATCAAGCAACCCGGCAATCAGTTAGATTGGCATAGGCAGCAGACAGAGAAAGAGAGAGAAGGGCGATTGAACTCCTTCTAGCAGTTCATCCCCCCAACCAAGAACAGACCCTCGCGAGGCTGTTCTTCCTTGTATTGTTCATCATCATCAGCCCAAGAGGCAATCCACCACACCACACTGGAGTAGGGTATTACACCACATCGATGGCCCGAACCAGTATAAACTCTGTGTCTCTTGTGTTGCTCTTTTGGTAGCTTAGATCCTTGCGAGACGGAGGGGTACAGGTAGGTAGGAAGCGTAATCTCTGCACGCACCCCAGAGTTCGAACCTTAAGGGTCTGCCGGAACCCGAAATCCGACATTTGGCGCGCCAGGTAGGGGTGCGCCGGAATCCGCCTTCCACCGCTCCGTTCTCCTCCGACCATCGCGTCCATGTCTGACGCCCGTCGGTCTCACGCTGGGCGCCGGGCCGCCCTCGCCTCCCGCATCGCCCAGACGACTCCCGTCAGCGGGCCTCCTTGCCGTTCCTCGGCACCTGCCGTCAACACCGCCACCGGCCTGGCCGGGAACGGGCAGCAGGTGTCGTCTCAGCATCTGTCCGTGCGGCAAGACGGCCGCACTGCTACACCGACACCCCCGGTCATCGCGGCCCTCCTGGGCGGCTCGCAGGCCCCGCCTACAAGTCACCACGTCAAGCCGTTCGTCCGCCGGGTCAGCGCCGCTTCCGCGTGGCAGGGAGCTCTCCCGGACCGGGCGGCGCCCAAGGCCGGCCTGACCTTCAGCTCGGAGGACCACCCCTCCGGCTCGGCCTGCTTGTGTGCACTCCCCATGCTGTGCACCCCCACTGTCGGTGTCAAAACCGGCGGATCTTGGGTAGGGGGTCCCGAACTGTGCGTCAAGGTCGGATGGTAACAGGAGACAAGGGACACTTTATTTTACCCAGGTTCGGGCCCTCTCGATGGAGGTAAAACCCTACTCCTGCTAGATTAATATTGATTATATGGGTAGTACAAGAGTAGATCTACCACGAGATCAAGGAGGCTAAACCCTAGAAGCTAGCCTATGGTATGATTGTGTATGATGATGGTTGTCCTATGTACTACAACCCTCCGGTTTATATAGACACCGGATAGGGTTAGGGTTATACAGAGTCGGTTACAATGGTAGGAGATCTTGAATATCCGCACGCCTAGCTTGCCTTCCATGCCAAGCAAAGATCCTTCCAGACACGGGACGAAGTCTTCAATCTTGTATCTTCATAGTCCTGGAGTCCGGCGAAGGTATTGTCCGGCTGTCCGAACACCCCCTATTCTAGGACTCCCTAAGTAGCCCCTGAACCAGGCTTCAATGACGACGAGTCCGGCGCACAGATTTTCTTCGGCATTGCAAGGCGGCTTTCTCCTCCAAGTTCTTCAAGAAGATTACAAACACCAAAAATAGTGTCCGGCTCTGCAAAATAAGTTTCCACATATTGCCATACAGAGAATAATATTAACACAAATCAAATATGATGACGTATTCCGCAGTGTGTCATAACACTGCGGCCAAGCTCTTTATATAAATTGTTTTCATCGTTCCACCTCAGCATGTTTAGCGAGGCGGTTTCCTTGGCACGTCTTGTCAAAGCAGAGATCGTGTGCCCCTTTTAACGGGATTCTCATCAATACGGACATGGGTAACCCAATCGTGCCCGTTAGCACGTTTGCCTTAATTAAAGGCTAGTCCAAGACGGTTATGGGGAGGGCTCTTGGTATTCTGCCTCTTATAAAGAGACCAAGACCCTGTTCCCTTCTTCTACTCTCAAAACGAGTTTGCCCGTCGCCTCGAGTTCCAACACCCTAGGCTTCCAGATTCCAGGCGCACTGGACCTTCGACAATGTCCGGTTCCGACCTCCAAGGCCGATGGATGCCCTCCTCCGTCACGGAGGAGGACGTATTAAGGTTGAGGGAAGCTAAATTCCTGACCGGCGAGACTTCGCACAGGTTGCCTGTTCAAGGACAGGTGATCCCTAGCCCTTAGCCTGGTGAGAGTGTGGTATTTGTATCCCACTTCCTTTGGGGATTAGGCTTCCCAATGGATCCCTTTGTAAGGGGGCTGATGTTTTATTATGGGCTGGAATCCCACGACTTAGCTCCAGAGTCCATCCTCCATATCTCCTCGTCCGTTGTTGTGTGCGAAGCGTTCCTCCGTGTTACCCCTCACTTCGGATTATGGCTCAAGACCTTCAAAGTAGAACCGAAGATGATCGAGGGGCGCCACGCAGAGTGCGGAGGCGCTGCTATAAAAAGAAATGCCGATGCTCCATGGCCCGAGGGCGCTTTTCAAGAGGAGCTTGGCTTGTGGCAACAGGAGTGGTTCTATATCACCGCCCCTCGGGGCACCGCATGGGTGGCGCCTCCTGCCTTTCGCTCGGGTCCCCCACCGCGGCTAGCGTCGTGGATCAACATAGGGTTAGATCGGGGCTTGCCCAGAGACGTACCTCCGCTGCAGGGCCGCATTAAGGATCTCTTGGAAGGAGACCTCAACCTGGTCAAGGTGACACAAGTCATGCTGATTCACCGGACACTGCCCGGCCAACGTCGCCCCCTTCATCTGTGGGAGTTCAATCCAGAGGGACCTCAAGCTCTCCGGGATTTTATGGGCGCGACGCCCGCGGAGATGTATAAACTATTCTTCGGATCACAAGAAGTGAGTCCGGATTTGACCGAGGACGTGGGTTTAAGCCGCAATCACCCGGATACTCAAGTAAGTGACCTTGTGCCCGGACCTTCTATCCGCATAATTGACTTGCTCTTAACATCGCTTCTCCTTTTAAGCAGGAGTGGATAGCGAAGGCGAAGCTGATCAGGTGTCCGTCTCCCCTTCCCGAAACCAGGATGGATCCCGTGCTAGTCAGGATGCTGGAGGTAGTGCCTTTGGAGGGAAATAAGGGGGAGGACAAGGAAACCATGGCCTCCTCGAAAGAGGCCATTCCGAAGGGGGGAATCGACAATTCCCCTCCTAAGGGAAAGAAAAGGGCCGCCTCTGACGACCCGGAGACCGTAGCCTCGAAACGGGGGAAAGAATCCTTGTTAGAGGGCCCGACACCGGGGAGCCCCTCGGCCGAACTAAACCCTCAAAGGGACCTGCTCTCCAGCGAGCCATAAGTAGAAGAAGAGTTTTTCTTTTAAGAGAAATCCTTGATTTATAACTGAGAAGTTTTAACCGAAACCTTACTTTGTAGTTCGGACCTCAGCCCTTCTCAGCAGAGCTCATCCTCGGGGGATCTTCTTCCGGAGATGATGGAGAGCGGAACGCCTCCTCCTTCTGTACCGCCTAGCAAGGCGGGCGACGCTGAAGTGTCGTCGCGGAGGATTTCTCCGGATCCGACAGGGGCGGAAGGTGGCCATGTGGCCCCCCGAGGTTCTCCGCATCCGGCCTTTGAGGGAGGCCATGGGACGAGTCCGGCACTATCTGGTGTTCGGCCGGAGGAGCTAAAGATTCTGCTGGGGCGAGCCTCTGTCTTAGAGGAGCATCGTGCGTTGATGAGCATGGTGATTGAAAAGATTTCATCCGCAGAAAGCGGATTGCACGAGGCCGTCAAAAGTTTACTGACGGGCCTTGAGGTACATTTTAAATAATGTACACTTGTGTTAGTTGCGCATAAGTAAAGTGCGCCCTGTGTAGATAGTAGCCCCTGAGACTCTGTGCGTCGTTAAAATTGACGGCGCGCAGAGGATCTTAATCCCAGGTCCTTTAAGTGGCACCTTTATATGTAGGTGGCGGATTGTCCGGAGTCAAGCCGGACTGGTGAATTTGCCGAACTGAAGCGACAACTTGATGAGGCAGAAGCCGACATCGCGCTTGTTAACAAGCGGCTTGATGATGCTCAAGGTATTGAAATCATCGGGCGATAGTTAGTAAGAGGAGCTTTATGTCAATATCTTACCGTGTGTATGCTAAACGCAGATGGTGCGGCCGCCGTGGATGGTCTTAGGGCCGAACTCGCCCGAGCGAAGGAACAAGCCAGGAAAAGCGATGCGGCTGCCGTGAAAGCCCTTGAAGAGCTGAAAGCCGAACAGGCTGCCCATTGCCGAAGCAAGGAGGAGATGGCTGATATGGCCGTAAAGTTAAAGAGTGCTACTGACCGTTGCAAGCTTCTTGAAGAAGAGGTTCGGGCGAGGCAAACGAGCTTAGAGAAGGCTGTTGCTGACGCCAAGGATGCCCGCTCTATAATGAGGGCGGCAAGGAAAGAGCTGCGTCAAGCTGGATAAATTGCGGATGGAAAGCCCTTCTCGCTGCGGAGAAAATTTTGTGATCCGAAGTTTGCCCCGTTAGACCGGATGTGGAGTGTAGAGGACACCTATCTGGATTTGGCGGCTAGTGCTGCTGATGCGACCGAACACTTTCGAGATAAAAAGGATCATGAAGTGGAGAAGCTCTTTTGGTCGCAATTCCTCAATCCAAAGCATCCACTGGCAATGGACGATCGCCTGGCCCAATGGGCCGAACTGAATAGGTTGTCCGGACTCGTCATGAAGTACGTCATGGATCATCTGTGTCCGGGGAGATCGGAGCCGAAGAGTTATTTCAGCTTGGTGCAGCAATTTTTTGACGTGGTGCCACGTGTCGATGCTATGAAGAGGTCAGCGTGCATAGAGGGCGCTCGGCTGGCTCTTGCCCGTGTCAAGACATACTGGGCAGATATGGAGCCCACCATTGTTGCGTCCCGGGATTCGGATAAAAGCCGAATACCTTACGAGCACTATTTTAAGGAAGTCCTCGAAGGCGCTCGTGTAATAGAGACGCAGTGCTCGAAGGATGCTATATTATGATAGTATATGTAATCATAAAACAGTATTTTGATAAATTGTAGTGGCATTTTTTAGACTTGTGCCTTCAAGTATTAAGAACACCTCCTGTGCGGCTGTTTTAATATATAAATTCTAAAAGATTGCAGTCGTTGGCTTCAGCCCCCACGCACATAGTGCCGGGGTGCGCGCAGAAGACGCATTTTCACACTTAACCCAACGTCTTGGTCCTACAAAGGAGGTGATAGCGCAGCGGGCTAGGCAACCAGACTATAATGCTTTAACACTTTCACTTAGCCATAGGAGCCTGACAGTGGGACTCTTTAGGTAGCCCCTTAGTGGCTACTGCGCTTGCTCGAATTCGGGGCGCATACGTGCCTGACCGGGAAACGGCCCTTCGTCAAAGCGGACGAATCCGATAGATTCCTATAAGTCATCGAGTGGCAACCAGTCTCGCGCTACATCATGACAGTCAGTTTTCGGCTTTCTCTACTGAGGTGCTCGCCCGGCCGAACCGGGGCACAATCGCAGTAATTCTCCTGGTGCTACCTTAGCCGATAGAGCGGAACGTAAGGTAGCCGAACTCAGGAGCCGAGCAACCCAACATTTGACCAAAGACATGATTCGGAGCTGATGCATATAGTGCCAAAACTCGCGACGCCGAACACTCCCTAAGGTGTTCGGTCTTTATGAGTGCGGGTGAAACAACACCCTTTATTAAAAAAAAGAGCCCCTAGTGTCCAGGTACGAGCAAAAATTCTGGCGTGGCCACATGCCAAACCGCCAGCCTCCTCCTTGGTTATAGTAGAAAAACCCAGGGGATGTATAGCAGCAAGAGACAGTAAAGAAGGTTTACGTAGGGTCTTAATCTAAAAAGAATCCTTAGGACGGGTCCCTACTGCACGTCTGCACCTGTGTCTCCGCTGTGTCGTGTCCTGGACGGGCGCCGCACGACGTTCATCTGTAAAAGAGAGGAACTGAATTGAAAATGGGTCGTGCAGAACAAAAAGATAATAAACAAAATATAAAGTAAAAAATATATAAAGTTGAGCTTTATTGTCTCTGCGTATAGCCCCCGGGTCCATGGCCTTTAATGACTTATATCGAAAAAGTCTTTTGGCTGGCGAGGCCACTTTACTGTGCGGCTGTTTAAGCGGCCGCGCAATCCTTCGTTTGGAGGAGGCGTATTTTAGTGCGCTCCCTTTAAAGAGATGATGCCTCGTGGACCGGGCATCTTAAGCGTGAGAGATGCATAGTGCGGTATTGCGTTAAAGCGAGCGAAAGCTCCACGTCCCATTAGTGCTTGATAGCGACTTGAAAACGGGACGACATGGAAGGTCAGCTTTTCACGACGGAAGTTCTTGGCAGAGCCAAATATGACTTCAAGCCGGAGAAAACCCATACAATGGGTGTCCGGGCCCGGTGCTACCCCTTGAAAGGAGGTTTTGCTGTGGCGGATTCTTGCTGCATTTATGCCCATGCGGTGGATTGTATCCTGATATATCAGGTTTAGTCCACTGCCGCCGTCCATAAGGACGTTGGTAAACTAGAATCCGTCAATTATTGGATCGAGTATCAGGGCAGTCCGGCCCGCGTTTTTGATATTTCTAGAATAATCTAGCTGATCAAAAATGATTGGTTTTAATAATCAGTGGCGGGACCCCTGCGGGATAGGTTTTATTATGCATACCTTTATGGGTGCCACACGTTTTGTTACGTGAAGTGAGTTCACTGTTTTAACTTCTTGTGGGAAGTTCTTTTGTTTCATGGTGTTCTGCTTCTGGGGTTCGTCCTCGTCTTCGCTTGGTGTATCGAGCCCCTTGTGTTCGGCGTTAAGCCTTCCGGATTGTTTAAAAACCCAACAGTCTCTGTGGGTGTGATTAGCAGGCTTCCCAGGAGTATCGTGTATCTGACATATTCTGTCCAGGATTCTGTTTAAGCTGGACGGATCATCCCTATTGTCTTGAAGGGGTGGTTTTGTCTGATTTTGCCGTGAGCCTTTGAATCCGGCATTGACTGTCGTGCTCTTCGGACTTTTTTCTTTGGTTTGGCGACGGTCCTTATTTCGTCGCGGTTTTCCGTTTCCATCCCTGAATTCGGATGTACTTGGGTCGCTGGGGCTGCATCTTGCCAACCAGCTGTCCTCTCCTGCGCAAAAGCGGGTCATGAGGCTTGTGAGTGCGGCCATTGTTCTTGGCTTTTCCTGGCCGAGGTGTCTAGCGAGCTATTCGTCTCGGACATTATGCCTGAAAGCTGCTAAGGCTTTGGCGTTCGGACAATCCACTATCTGATTCTTTTTAGTAAGGAATCCATTCCAGAACTGCCAAGCTGATTCTCCGGGCTGTTGAGTTATGTGACTGAGATCGTCTGCGTTCGGGGGGTGGACATAGGTCCCTTGAAAATTTGCTCGGAAAGCATCCTCGAGCTCTTCCCAACTTCCAATTGTGTTTTCGGGAAGGCTTTTAAGCCAGTGCTGGGCTGGCCCTTTAAGCTTAAGGGGTAAATATTTGATGGCGTGGAGATCATCTCCTCTAGCCATATGTATGTGTAGGATATAATCCGCGATCCAGACTCCGGGGTCTGTTGTTCCATCGTACGCCTCTATGTTGATGGGCTTGAATCCCTCTAGAAATTCATATTCCAGGACCTCATCGGTGAAACATAGGGGGTGTGCGGCGCCCCTGTATTTAGGTGTGCCGGATTCTGATGATGGCTTTTTTGCATTGCTTGTGAGAGCTTGCTTTCTTGGCCCATAAATGGACCTGGCTGGGCCATGATGCGAGTCTTTAATTGGGTCGCATGCCGCATTCAGTGCGGCACCACTTGCCGTTTTCTGGTGGCCGTGGGGTCGTCTATCCGACCGTGTGGCTTTTTTATTTTTTGAATGCGAGGGCTCTAGGGCCTCTTGGTCGAATTCGGGCAGTAGTTTTCTCTTCGGATAGCTTTTAGTGCGGCGGTTGCCGCTGTATTTGTCTGCGGTCTTGATTATCTTGCTCCATCTTATTCTGAGTGCATCTTCCGCTGTCTTTAGCTTCCGCTTCTGCTTTTTCAGGCTGCGTGCTGTGGCAACGAGCCTCTCGTGGAGATTCTTCTGCTCTGTGGTCTTATCCGGCGTGAGATCATCCGGAGTTCTGTTATGGCCGGGGGAGGGCTGTCTGTCCTCTCTATCCGTGTTGCCCTGTTCGTACGGTTGCTCTGAGGCATGCTCGTCGTCTACCGGCTCATCCTGCTCTATGGCTGGGTCTTGATCGAGGCGGGGCTTGGCTCGGCGTTTTCGTCGCCGCTTTGATTGCTTTTCGTGGGGTTTATCCCTTTTTTCGTCCCCTTTTTCCTCGTTGTCGTTTCCTTTAGGGGTATCCACCATGAATACATCGTGAGATGGGGTGGCGGTCCAGCACCCTATAGGTGCTGGTTCCTGTTCGTCTCCATCTTCGTCGTCCATACCGCCGAAGTCTTCGGATCCGAAGTCAAGTATGTCGGTTAAATCATCGACAGTGGCTATTAAGTGGGTGGTGGGTGGGCTTTGAATTTCTTCGTCGTCCGAATCCCAACCTCGCAGACCGTAATCCGGCCTGGGCTCTCCTGATAAAGAAAGAGACTTGAGAGAATTCAGGATATCACCGAAAGGTGAGTGCTGACAGATGTCCGCGGCGGTGAACTCCATTATAGGCGCCCAATCGGATTCGATCGGCAGGGGCATGGGAGGCCCGGAGTTCGGAGAAGAATCCGACTCCTTGGAGTCATGTGCCATGCGGAGTGCGGGGCTAGCATTCGGCTCGATCGCCTTCAAGATCGCAGCCCCCGAGGTGACGTCCAACCGTTCATCCTCAAAGAACGCAGCGGGCTCCGAGTCGAGGATCGGGGCCGGTGCGTGTGCGGCCTCCAGGGCACTATTCGGAGGCAGAGCTATATCATGCCCCTCGAGGTAGTGTGGCACGCTTGGCTGTGGCTCAAACCCGTCGAAGATCAAGTCTCCGCGGATATTTGCCGTGTAGTTTAAGCTTCCAGACCTGACTTGATGGCCAGGGGCGTAGCTTTCGATCTGCTCCAGACGACCAAGCGAGTTGGCCCACAGAGCGAAGCCGCCGAAGACGAAGATTTGTCCGGGGAGGAAAGTCTCATCCTGGACCTCATCGTTGTTGATGATCAAAGGAGCCATCGGGCCTAAAAGCGACGACACAGAGGAACTCTCAATGAAAGCACCACTGTCGGTGTCAAAACCGGCGGATCTCGGGTAGGGGGTCCCGAACTGTGCGTCAAGGTCGGATGGTAACAGGAGACAAGGGACACTTTATTTTACCCAGGTTCGGGCCCTCTCGATGGAGGTAAAACCCTACTCCTGCTAGATTATCATTGATGATATGGGTAGTACAAGATTAGATCTACCACGAGATCAAGGAGGCTAAACCCTAGAAGCTAGCCTATGGTATGATTGTGTATGATGATGGTTGTCCTACGGACTACAACCCTCCGGTTTATATAGACAACGGATAGGGTTAGGGTTATACAGAGTCGGTTACAATGGTAGGAGATCTTGAATATCCGCACGCCTAGCTTGCCTTCCACGCCAAGGAAAGATCCTTCCGGACACGGGACAAAGTCTTCAATCTTGTATCTTCATAGTCCTGGAGTCCGGCGAAGGTATTGTCCGGCTATCCGAACACCCCCTAATCCAGGACTCCCTCACCCACCATCTGCCAGGTGGCCGTCACCAGAACTCTCATCGATGGTGGTGCGGGCCTCAGCGTGCTCTCGGTCGAGGCCCTCAACCTCCTCCGCATACCCCTGGAACGACTGCGACCCAGCCGGCCCTTGTCGGGCGTTGGGGGCGGGTCATCCAGCTCCTTGGGACAGATCCGGCTCCTAGTAACCTTTGGCACCTACGACAACTTCCGCACGGAGATGGTCGACTTCGACGTCGCCCCCATCGGCCTCCCCTACAACACCATCCTCGGCTACCCAGCGCTGGCTCAGTTCATGGCCGTGACGCACCCGGCGTACAACCTCATGAAGATGCCCGGGAGCAGCGGTGTCCTCACCATGCACGGGGACACCGGAGACGCGCTGCGAGTGATCAAGCTCGCCTTCAAGACGGCGGCGTCAGCACAGCCCGCCGGCTCGGAGGCCCCCGAGCCCAAGGGGGCTGCGCCCGCCAAGAATAAGCAGTTGTTCTCCCAAGACAAGGCAGAAACCAAGCAGATACCCGTCGATGAGGATGGGTCCACCAGTGCCACTTTTACCATAGGCGCCAACCTCGAGCCCGAGCAGGAGGAAGCCCTGGTCAGGTTCCTGCGCGCAAACAAGAAGGTATTCGCTTGGGAACCTGACCAATTGGCGGGGATCCCTAGGAGTGTAATCGAGCATCACCTCAACATGTGCCCCAATGTGCGCCCCATGAAGCAGAAGGCGAGGCGGCAGTCCACAGAGAAGCAGTCCATCATCGTCCAAGAGACCCGGAAACTAGAAGCCGCTAGGGTCATTCGCGAGGTCCGATACCCGGATTGGTTGGCCAACCCTGTCGTTGTGCCAAAGAAGGGAGGTAAGGAGCGCATGTGTGTCGACTTCACCAACCTCAACAAGGCATGTCCGCAAGATCCATTCCCGCTCCCCCGCATCGATCAGATCGTCGATTCCACCGCGGAATGCGACCTGCTATGCTTCTTGGATGCCTTCTCTGGGTATCACAAGATCAAGATGGCGGTAGAAGACGTCGAGAAGACAGCCTTCCTGACCTCGTGTTGGGTGTACTGCTACACATGCATGCCATTCGGGCTGCGAAACGCAGGGGCGACCTTTCAGCGGCTGATGCACATCACCTTGGGCCGGCAGCTCGGGAAGAATGTCGAGGCTTACGTCCATGACATTGTGGTGAAGTCTCGGGAGGCCAAGACCCTGATACAAGACTTGGAGGAAACCTTCGCGAGCCTCGACGCGGTGAACCTACGGCTAAACCCAGAGAAGTGTGTGTTCGGGGTCCCCTTGGGCAAGCTCTTGGGTTTCCTCGTGTCCCACCGGGGCATCGAGGCCAACCCGGAGAAGGTCAAGGCGGTCGAGGACATGAGCCCACCAAAGAACCTCAGAGAAATGCAGAAGCTCACTGGACGCGTGACCGCGCTAGGGCGCTTCATCTCCAGGCTGGGGGAGCGAGCGGTACCTTTCTTCCAGCTAATGAAGAAAAAGGGGCCCTTTGAATGGACTGAAGAGGCCGACAAGGCATTCCAAGATCTCAAGAGATACCTGACCAGCCCTCCGGTCATGGTAGCCCTGCGCCCTCAGGAGCCCCTGGTGCTCTACCTCGCCGCCACTCCTTACTCCGCCAGTGCAGCCCTAGTGGCGGTTAGGGAGGAGCGTCGAATCAAAACCGCAGCCGCGGCCCGGGACAAGGCGAAACGGGAACAAAGAAGACCCACAGAAACCGCCACGGCAGTAGGGGAAGAACAGCCACCGCAAAGGAGCACACCGGAGGTGGAAGGAGCTCCACACCCAGATGGTCAGCCTCCGGAGGCCTTATCGCCTCCGGAGGCGCAATCATCTCTGGAGGGCGCCACAAGCATTGACACACCCAGCCTCATTGAACACCCCGTGTACTTCGTCAGCACGGTATTGCGGGACGCAAGGGCACTGTACCCCATGCCTCAGAAGCTCCTCCTCGCACTACTGGTGGCCTCACGCAAGTTGCGGCACTACTTTCAGGGTCACCCCATCAAGGTCGTCTCATCATACCCCTTGGAGAGGGTGCTCAGGAGCCCTAACTCGGCCGGAAGGGTCGCTGAGTGGAACATAGAACTACAAGCATTCTAGCTCGAATTCAGCATGACCAGGGTCATCAAGGGAGCAGCATTAGCGGATTTTGTGGTAGAATGGACGGAGGCACCAGGCCTCAAGGCCGACGAGGATCGGTCCCTCTCCCCGGGGAGCGAGGCGCCGAAAGGCTGGCTCATGTACTTCGATGGGGCGTTCTCCAGGCATGGTGCTGGGGCTGGGGTGGTGCTTATATCGCCCACTCAGGACAAGCTCTACTACGCAGTACAACTCTGTTTCCAGCAAGGCGAAAAGGGTCTCCAACAACATAGCGGAGTATGAAGGTCTAATAGTGGGCTTGAAGGCCGCAGTTGCCCTGGGGGTGAAACGCCTCACCATCAAGGGCGATTCGCAGCTCCTTGTCAATTTCTCCAATAAGGTGTACGAGCCGAAGGATGAGCACATGGAGGCCTACCTTGCAGAGGTCCGCAGGATGGAGAAGCAATCCTGGGGGCTGGAGTTGAAGCATGTACCCTGTGGCACCAATCAGGAGGCCGACAACATCGTCAGACGGGCATCCAGGCGGCTACCTCAGGAGCCTGGCGTCTTCGAGGAGCGGCTCTTCAAGCCCTCAGCCCTGCCGGCATTATCAAACACGGCTCAGCCTCGAAAAGAGCTCCCCCAGCCACCTGCCTCAGGAGCCCCGGTCTATGGCCCGGCCTCAGGAGCGCGCCTGCTCCTGACGATGGAACCTCAGGAGGGGTGCTGGATCACGGAGCTCCGGAGTTACTTAACACAGGGGATCCTGCCGGAGAAGGAGGAGGAAGCGGAGCGTGTGGCACGGCAGGCCATGGCATACTGCATCAAGGATGGAGAGCTCTACCGAAAGCAACCTAACGACGTATCTTTGTGCTGCATCTCCAGGGAGTAGGGAAAGGAACTGCTGGAGGACATACACGGCGGAGACTGTGGACATCATTCATCATCACGGACCCTCGTCGGCAAGGCGTTTTGCAGTGGGTTTTATTGGCCCACCGCACTCAATGACGCCGTCGAACTGGTGAAGGCTTGTGAGGCCTGCCAGTTCCACGCCAAGCAGATCCATCAGCCGGCGGGAGGCCTGCAGACTATACCCCTTTCGTGGCCATTCGCAGTCTGGGGGCTGGACATCCTGGGCCCGTTTCCTCGGGCGCCAGGGGGCTACCGCTACCTCTACGTCGCCATGGACAAGTTCACCAAGTGGGCTGAAGTAGAGGCCGTCCGCACCATCCCCGCGGGTTCCACGATCAAGTTCATCAGGGGCATCGTGAGCCGGTTCGGGGTGCCAAACCGCATCATCACAGACAATGGTTCGCAGTTCACCAGTAACCTCTTTAAAACATACTATGCTAACCTTGGGACACAGATATGCTACGCTTCGGTGGCACACCCCCGAAGCAACGGTCAGGCAGAGCGAGCCAACGCAGAGGTCCTAAGGAGCCTCAAAACCAGGACGTTCAAGAAGAAGCTGGAGGCCTGCGGAAGAGGTTGGTACGACGAGCTTCTGTCCGTGTTGTGGTCCATCCGCACAACCGCGACCAAGCCGACGGGAGAGACCATGTTCTTCCTGGTCTACGGAGCCGAGGCGGTCCTCCCTCACGAGGTCAGATGTCGCTCCGCGCGGGTCCTGGCGTTTGACGAGGTGCAGCAGGACACCATGCGGGGGATGGACCTCGTGCTGGGGGAGGAACGCCGCCGAGAAGCCGCACTGCGGGCGGCAAGGTACCAAATAGCACTGCGACGATATCACTGCCGCCACATCCGCCCCAGAACTCTCGAGGTAGGAGACCTCGTGCTCAGGCGGGTCCTCTCCAGGGAGGGACTGCACAAGCTCTCTCCCATGTGGGAGGGCCCGTTCAAGGTTGTTCATGTTTCCAGGCCTGGCTCCGCGTGCTTGGAGACTCAGGAGGGGTGCTGATCCAGAACGCGTGGAACATCCAGCACCTCCGGAGGTTCTACCCCTAAAGGCCCAGAGCCTGTGAAGAAGGCGAACGCCTGTGAAGATTATCCTTTTTGGAAAAGGCCTAGAGCCTGTGAAGAAGGCGAACGCCTGTGAAGATTATCCTTTTTGGAAAAGGCCCAGAGCCTGTGAAGAAGGCGAACGCCTGTGAATATTATCCTTTTTGGAAAAGGCCCAGAGCCTATGAAGAAGGCGAACGCCTGTGAAGATTATCCTTTTTGGAAAAGGCCCAGAGCTTGTGAAGAAGGCGACTGCCCGTGAAGCTATCGCGTTTTGGAAAAGGCCCAGAGCCTGTGAAGAAGGCGACTGCCTGTGAAGCTATCGCGTTTTGGAAAAGGCTCGGAGCCTTTGAAGAGGGCAAATGCCCGTGAAGCTCGTTTCCCCTAAGAAAGGCCCGGAGCCTGTGAAGAAGGCCAACGCCTGTGAAGCTCGCCGCCCGTGACACTCTCACGTAATAATGAGTGGGGCTGTACACGCCCCAGAGTCTCCGGAGCGCCGGCCTTAGGCCCTGGGGCTCCCTCCCACGCCCAGTGGTAGCACTTAGCTCCGCGCTGGTGAGAAGACGTCGAAGACTAGATTAGGTGCCGTACGCGGCTTTTTCATTTGCTTTCCGCAGTTGGCATGTTCTTTCTCATTCGAAGTTTTATTGGAGCTATTGACGCCTTTGACTTATGTTTCTTCGACTTTTTCGCTCTCCTGCCTCGATTTCTCTTATGCAAGGCCTCGCGATGGGAAGGGGCAGCCGAGCACCCTCGCGAGTATTTTTGTCCTAGCCGTTCAAAGGTTTCGCGACCTGGGTCCATTGCAGGAGCACCCCTCCAGTCTGTGCCCCATGGGCACAGCGACATGAACACAGGGCCTGGGTCGGTCGCCCCCCTCATGGCTGGGGTTGGAAACTATCTACACATGGGCACGAAGCCAGAAGCCACGATAGCAAAAGCAAAGCGATAATTAACATCGATAACCCAAACACGCCCCCGCGGGGCCCCACGCTACTGTCTTTTTATGCAGGATAAAGGAAAAGAAAGAACAAATCGGGTGCAGCTCGCCTCACACCGGCCTGCAGGGAATACTCGAGCCGCCTCCAGGACTCAGGAAGACTCCCTCTCGTGCTTCACCGAAGCGCGACGGCGGGCAGGCGCACCACCACCTCCCAGGCAGGTACGACGGCATGGAGGCTGGCTGCGGCCACCGCTGGAAGAGTCGCCGCCTGAGGAAGAGCCGGTGAAGCTTGGGGAACCCTGAGCACCGCCGATCACGTGAGCACTGCCCTCTCCATCGTCGCTGGGGCTGGGTTCTCGGCCGCGGTCATCGTCCTCAGGGCAGCCCCCCCGGGGCGACCATCTTCCCCAAACACCCTCACGAAGAGGGTGGCATCGCTGTCAAACTTGAAGTGCAGGGTGCACCGACGGCTCAGGCCCCGCGCGCGGGCAAACGTTTGCCAACCGCGGGCCAAGGCCAGGCTCCCAGGTGCGGAGACCTCCAGTGAAGCCCATGAGGCCCGGCTGCAGCAGCCATCTGCTTGGAGCCAGAGGCCGCCTGGGGCACCGGCCGGGAGCTCGCCGAGGAGGAAGCGAGGAAGATGAAGCCGGGTGCTAGTCGGCTGCGCCGACCACACAACAAACTCCGGTAGCACCTCTGCTGCACGAGAACGCGGCCTAGGGGGCGCGCGACCGAGGCGTGCCCCCCGGTCACCGTTGCCCGCCCGTCACCAAGCTGGAAATCGCCCCCGCGGCCGTGAAGGGCTGTCGTTGTAACGCCCCGAGACCGATGCTCGAGAAGACTTCCATATATTCCGGGTTTCGTCGTGTGTTTCATTTGTGCCTGCCATTTTATTTTTGCATTGCATCATGTCATCATGTGGTCATACGCATTGCATCCGCATGTTTTCATAAAACTTGCACCCGTTCATAGTTGTCGCGTCCCTCTTGCTTTCGTTGACCATTCTAAGACCAACCTTGTTATTTGTTTGCCCTATTGCCTAAACCGGAGTCTCTCTGTACTGTGCTCAAACCCCTCGTGCGCTTCCGGAAGCTGTCCCGAACCCGACCCGAGCAGTCATCACCGTTGGATTCGGATCATCCCCTAGTGCCTACAAAACATCACCATTTTCTTATTTGGACTCCCTAGCCTATTTTTCCGTCCGCTCGATGTCGATCGGAGGGACGAAATTCCCTACCCAAAATTCCACTTGCTATATATATTTGTCTAACCTGAGACCAAATCCCTAATTTCTAGGGATCCTCCTCTCAGCCGCCGCCACTGACTCCATCCCGTCACCCAGATCCATCGCCACCCGCCTCCTCTGTTTCTGTGCCTGACCAACCCCCGCGTCTCCTCCCGATTCCCATGGATGGCCTCGTCACCGCGCCGCTCCCGCGACAACCAGCCCAAGATCGACGCCGGCCTCCTCAACTCTCCTCGCTGCCTCCGATTCAAGCTGCCGGAGCCCCAAGTCCCGGTGTCGCCATCCTGCATCAAGTCCCTGCACGCGCCCCTGCCTCGCGTTGACCGCGCCCCTCCTCATCACCCCGCCACCCTCGTCTGTCCGTGCACAGGAGGTGCTCCGCCCGACGCTGCTGTTCGCAGGAGCACTGGTGCCCCGGATCCGCTGCTAGCGACCTCGTCCTCCAGGAACAGTGCCGCCCCTCACCTTCCCGTGCTTCCTCTTCTCTCGCCTGTCCCTGACCTCTCTCTTCCCCTTTGCAGGTGCTCCGCTCGCCATGGCCCCAAGCTCCGCCGCACCCATTCCGTCCCCGCGACGCCCTGCCCTGCATCCCATGGCCAGCCGGGCCAAGTCCGCCGCCGTCGTCCTGCTTCACGGAGACGAGGACGAACACAAGCCCGTGCCTCCTCGCCCGCTTCGTCCAACTGCGCGCGTTGACCAGCGCCAGCGCGTGGGTCGCGCCAGGCCCAGCGCCCCCCTTCCGGCCTCCAGCCCAGCTAGATGCTACCCGCGAGCCCACCTCCACCGATCTGGGCCATAGCCCAATGTGAGCAGCCCAGTTCCACCAGATTCGGCCCTTGTCATGTTTTTTTTTCGTTCTGTGATTTATCAATTTTTCCAGAGTATTACAGAATTGCAGAAAACCCCCCCAAGCAACATGCATATAATATCTCACAAACGGTGCATCACATGTAAAAACTTAATATATGAAAGTTGCTTAGAATTTTGTGTAGTTTCATAATATGCAACTCTCATCCATGTTAAAAATGTATAAAACGATGTTTGATTAAATTTGCTTAAATAGCATGTTAAAATGATTTAATTCATAACTAATTAACCGTAACTCAGAATTTAATAAACTTTATATGTAAATGGGGTAGAAAAATGCCTAGATTAACATGATGCACTTTATTTTCCTGTTTAATAACTCTAAAATATGTTTTAGGGCAGAACAATACCAAATCTAATATATGCTCATGAGGATTTTCCGGAATTGTTGTTTGTTGTTCCAGCCTCATTTAAACTTGCCTAAATAGATAGTTTTATTATGCTTCACCCCTTGCCATGTTTAACAACATTTAAAATTGTTGAGTACATAAACGGGAGAGAACCAAACAATTGTTGCGGTGTTTCGTCAATATGCAACTCGTTGCATATTGAGCTCCACTTAATTTGTAGTGTTGTTTGTTGCATTTTGCCATGCCATGCTATTTAAACCGGACATGCATCATACTTGATTGTGCATCACGCCATGTTTGTGCTTGTTGGTTTACTATGTTGTTTGCTTCTTTCCGGTGTTGCTTCTTCGGGTTAGTTCCGATAACGTTGCGATTGTGAGGATCCGCTCGACTACGTCCGTTTGTCTTCTTCATGGACTCGTTCTTCTTCCTTGCGGGATCTCAGGCAAGATGACCATACCCTCGAAATCACTTCTATCTTTGCTTGCTAGTTGCTCGCTCTTTTGCTATGCCTATGCTGCGATACCTACCACTTGCTTATCATGCCTCCCATATTGTTAAACCAAGCCTCTAACCCACCTTGTCCTAGCAAACCGTTGTTTGGCTATGTTACCGCTTTGCTCAGCCCCTCTTATAGCGTAGTTAGTTGCAGGTGAAGATGAAGTTTGTTCCTTGTTGGAACATGGAGATGTTGTTCCTTGTTTGGAACATGTTTACTTGTTGGGATATCGCACTATATCTTATTTAATTAATGCATCTATATACTTGGTAAAGGGTGGAACGCTCGGCCTTATGCCTGGTGTTTTGTTCCACTCTTGCCGCCCTAGTTTCCGTCATATCGGTGTTATGTTCCCGGATTTTGCGTCCCTAACACGGTCGGCTGATTTATGGGACCCCCTTGATAGTTTGCTTTGAATAAAGCTTTTCCAGCAAGGCCCAACATTGGTTTTGCCATTTGCCTCACCTATGCCCTTTTTCCCTTGGGAGTCGCGCATCCCAAGGGTCATCTTTATTTTAGCCCCCCCCCCCCCCCCGGGCCAACGCTTGTCTAAGTGTTGGTCCGAACTAGAGCGCTTTGCAGCGCCACCTCAAGGAAACTTGAGGTCTGGTTTTAGTTGTACGGACAGCTCATCCGGTGTTGCCCAGAGAACGAGATATGTGCAGCTCCTATCAGGATGTCGGCGCATTGGGCGGCTTTGTTGGACTTGTTTTATTACTGTCGAAATGTCTTGTAGCCGGGATTCCGAGACTGACCGGGTCTTCCCGGGGAGAAGGAATATCCTTCGTTGATCGCGAGAGCTTATAATGGGCTAAGTTGGGACACCCCTGCAGGGTTTGAACTTTCGAAAGCCGTGCCCGCGGTTATGTGGCAGATGGGAATTTGTTAATGTCCGGTTGTAGAAAACCCGAAGTTGACCTTAATTAAAATACATCAACCGCGTGTGTAACCGTGATGGTCTCTTCTCGGCGGAGTCCGGGAAGTGAACACGGTGTTGGAGTTATGCTTGACGTAGGTTGTTCTAGGATCACTTGTTGATCATAGTTGTTCGACCGTGCTTTCGCTTTCTCTTCTCGCTCTCATTTGCGTATGTTAGCCAACATATATGCTAGTCGCTTGCGGCAGCTCCACCTCATACCTTTTACCCTTCCTATAAGCTTAAATAGTCTTGATCTCGCGGGTGTGAGATTGCTGAGTCCTCGTGGCTCACAGTTACTTCCAAAACCAGTTTGCAGGTGCCCATGAAACCGTGCAGGTGACGCAACCCGAGCCCAAGGAGGAGCTCGATGAAGATCTTGTTCATTGTGTTGTTTCGTTTCAGTTGATCAGTAGTGGAGCCCAGTCGGGTCGATCGGGGATCTGTGTAGCATTTGGGGTAGTCTTCTTTTATTTTGGTTCCGTAGTCGGACCTTGATTGTATCTGTATGATGTAATGCTTTACTCATGTATTATGTGAAGTGGCGATTGTAAGCCAACTATGTATCTCTTTCCCTTATGTATTACATGGGTTGTGTGAAGATTACCTCACTTGCGACATTGCTTTCAATGCGGTTATGCCTCTAAGTCGTGCTTCGACACGTAGGAGATATAGCCGCATCAAGGGCGTTACAAGTTGGTAATCAGAGCCTTCCCCGACCTTAGGAGCCCCCACTGATTGATCGTTTTTAGCGGCCGAGTTGTGTCTAGAAAAATGTTTTGAGTCATTTAGGAATTATGTATCGGAGAGTTTAGGAATTCTTTTTACTTCCCAGTCTCCTCATCACTCTGGTAAGGCATCCTGACGTAGAGTTTTGACTCTTCTCTTCTCAAATTTCACTAAAAAAAAATTTAGGATCACGCGGGTATCTTAGAATCGTTCCGATGGTTTTGTGATGACAACATTGTCTTGGTGCCTCCTGTCAACAGGGGTTTAGTGGAGGTGTCCCGGGGAGTTGAGCTCCGAGGTGTTGTCGTCATAATTTTATCGTTACAGTTCTGGAATACCTGAGTTTAGTACGCCGACATCGAAAATCTCTTTTGTACAGTTGTTGGTGAGATAACCCTGATAGCCCAGTACTGAGGCGAGTGCGGGAGTATTGCCATAACTCATATAACGGATGTTTTTCGAAGGTTGAGGTAGACGATTTCCGAAGGTTTCTTGGTTATGTGTTGAAGGATGGATACATCTGGATCTAGGTATTGTTAGTTTGGGTGATATATTTTGTGTCCCCTGTATCCCCAACACCTGATTGCATAACTAGAAAGTTTCGGGAGTTTATAAGTGGGAATTCAAGTATCTCGTAGGATATCTTTCCAACAGGCACCTGATACGATATGGGATCTATCATATGTTTGTTTCCGGCTTATTTCCTGAGCCAAATCCTTTGTTTTTGTTTTGTTTTGTGGTATTCGAGTTGCTTCAATGTCAAATGTGGATTCCATACCTTATTCTAAGCGGTGTTCTCATATTTCTATGTGGATGCTAGTTCTTCTTGTTCATCAAGGTTGTCTTCTCGATCTTTTCCAACCGGTGTGTCCCTCTTCAAGTGGATCCGATCACTTCAACATTCGCAAGATCAATTATCAGTTCTTTTCAATGGTGTTTGCTTCATCCGTTCCAAGTTGTCTTTGTTTTCCCGCCCTCCCACCCTTATTTCTTCAAGGACTCAGATTTCTCAATCAAGTATCCTTTTTATTGATGGAAGTTTCTTCATTCTTTCCTTTAATGTTCTTATCTGGTGATTATCTTGAAGATGGTCAGGAGTTTCAAGTTCATCATTCGTCATTCTTTTCTTCTCTGGTGGTTCCAATTCAAGCTTTATCAATCATATCTTTTCCTCGTTTCTAATGTTTTCTCGTACCGGTGCACCTCTTAATCATTCACCTCTCGCTATTCATTTGTTCCGGAGTGATGAAGATATCTCAGAAGATTCGAGTTTCCATTCTCAATTCACTCAATTTCTTTTGACGATGCTATCTCATTCAAGTCATTTAATTCAACCGGTGCAATCTCTCTTTTCAAGCAATCGTTCAACGGTGTTTCTTTTGAGTGGGCCCTAACCCATTGGTCTCTTCCCAGGATCTTACCTGACTCTTCTAATTTTTCTGGAGTTATTCCCAAATTCATTTCAACGTGTGATGTAAGAATGTATTCCATCAGTCATATGTCTTTCTCCAAGATCTTTCAAATTCTTTTCATCATTGGTTCAACCTTTCTATTCTTCATTCCGGAGTGCCTCAACAATTCATGGTGGTGTTTTTCATCGTCATTCTCAACATTTGAAGACCAAAGAAGAGTTTCTTTTAAATCTTGATCCTTTCTCTTCAAGATTCATTGTTCTAGCTTGATGTCATCCTCTCATAATTGTTTTCAATTGTGAGAAATTTTTTTCACCCATCTGGAGCATTTCAGGAGTCTTCTCAATTTCATTCTTCGAAGCCCATCATCTCAGTATTATTCATTCTCAGCTTTCAGGTCTCGTTCTCCAAATCTTACCGGTGCATCTTTCAATATTCTCTAGTCAGTTCATGATCTCTTCGGTCTCATGTATCTAAATCCTAGCAAGCATCTTCGTTCATTTGCTAATTCTTCTTGGTGTTTCCGTATCTTTTCTTCGTCCATTTTAAATTCTTACGGTGGTTTGTTCAAGAGTTCTCTTTCTTTGTTATCATATCAATCTATTCGTTGTTTCAATCCTACCGGTGGTTCGTTGAAGACCTTCCCAAGTTTGCGCTATATCTATCTTAATCCTTTCTACGAGAATAAGTAGTATGCCAAATCCATTGCTTGTCATCAATTTAAATTGGTGAAGGATACGCATAACATAATTCTTGTTCTTGTTTCTTCCAAGTGATTAATTCCTTCTTTCGGAGTTTGTTCAGGATGAATAAATTCTCGGTTTCAATTGTTTCATCTTTTCTTTTCCCGGAGTTCTAAGTTTTCTCAGCTATATCATTTCAAAGCTTCATCTTATCACTGCAAGGCTTCATCTTGTGTTTTCGACTTCTCTTTATTTTTATCATCCTTTCATTACCGGAGTTCTTCATGGAGGCTCTACATGGTGGTTTATCAAGGACCTTTTTCATTCTTCAATTGTTCATCAAGATTTCTCTCGGATTCAAGATGCGCCAAGCTATACTCTAAATTAAACATGGTGCTCAATACATGTTTTTTTTGAGGAGTTCAAGTATTCTTCTTCTTGCATTTCGAAGTGCAATTCTTTCTACCTTATCTTTTGAGGTGGTGTTATGTCCTTCTTGACAATTTCCCTTCATGCTTCATGATTCACATATTGTTAAGAATGAGGTATTTTAAATCCATCAATCTCTTCATTGGAGATATCTTGGACTATATTTCACCTAAAGTTTTCCCTAAGGTTTGTGGCTATTTATGGTGCTTATAAATGACCCAAGTTCTTCATTTGTCCTCCCGGCGAGATAAGTTTCCCGTCTCCTTGTTGATATCAATCCAAGCAATTGTTTTCGTTAGTGGCAGAGGTTCACCTCAAGTTTTGAGATGTCTCAATAAGCCCACGAGGATCATATCTTTCCGTTGTTGGTTTTCCAACAACTCCGCTCAATCCTTCTTTTTAAAGATGCTCTCTCAAATCCATTTGAGGTAGTACATGTTGTTTTCTTCTCCATTCTTTTGTTCCAATGATCTATTTTCTATTCTTTCTTCCGGAGGCATTGTGATGTTGCTCTCTTCACTCATCATCTCGAATTGTCAAGATCATGTCCTTTTCCTTGCTAATCCATTTAACCGGAGTGTTGTGTCTATCATTCCCCTTTTAACCGAAGTCTCATCCAAGTGCTTTCATTTTGCCAAGTTCAAATTCTATTCCTCCATTCCCAACCGGAGTGTTGTATCATCTCTTTAATATCGTCTCATCTTATCAAGTTTTCCTTCTCTTTTCTATCGGAGTGCTGTCCAAATTATTCTGTCATTCTTGTTCCTTCTCTATCTAGTTTTAACCAGAGTGGTTTCAATGTCTATCTTGTCATGTAAACTCTTCTTTCTCGCCGTATTCCATGTTCCTTGTTCCTCTTGCTGAACGGAGTGTTTTAGATTTTGTTCACCTTCGTCGCGCCATTTCTTCAAGCCTTGCGACCTCTCAAGGTTCATGGTTTCACTCGTTTGTCAAAGAAGCAACTTAGTTTTACCTCTTTCTTCTTCCGTTTTCTCTCCGGTGCCATCCTAGATCTCGGGACGAGATCCTCTCATAGTGGTGGAGTGTTGTAACGCCCCGAGACCGATGCTCGAGAAGACTTCCATATATTCCGGGTTTCGTCGTGTGTTTCATTTGTGCCTGCCATTTTATTTTTGCATTGCATCCTGTCATCATGTCATCATACGCATTGCATCCGCATGTTTTCATAAAACTTGCACCCGTTCGTAGTTGCCGCGTCCCCCTTGCTTTCGTTGACCATTCTGAGACCAACCTTGTTATTTGTTTGCCCTATTGCCTAAACCGGAGTCTCTCTGTACTGTGCTCAAACCCCTCGTGCGCTTCCGGAAGCTGTCCCGAACCCGACCCAAGCAGTCATCACCGTTGGATTCGGATCATCCCCTAACGCCTACAAAACATCACCGTTTTCTTATTTGGACTCCCTAGCCTATTTTTCCGTCCGCTCGATGTCGACCGGAGGGACGAAATTCCCTACCCAAAATTCCACTTGCTATATATATTTGTCTAACCTGAGACCAAATCCCTAATTTCTAGGGATCCTCCTCTCAGCCGCCGCCACTGACTCCATCCCATCACCCAGATCCGTCGCCACCCGCCTCCTCTGTTTCTATGCCTGACCAACCCCCGCGTCTCCTCCCGATTCCCATGGATGGCCTCGTCACCGCGCCGCTCCCGCGACAACCAGCCCAAGATCGACGTCGGCCTCCTCAACTCTCCTCGCTGCCTCCGATTCAAGCTGCCGGAGCCCCAAGTCCCGGTGTCGCCATCCTGCATCAAGTCCCTGCACGCGCCCCTGCCTCGCGTTGACCGCGCCCCTCCTCGTCACCCCGCCGCCCTCGTCTGTCCGTGCACAGGAGGTGCTCCGCCCGTCGCTGCTGTTCGCAGGAGCACCGGTGCCCCGGATCCGCCGCTAGCGACCTCGTCCTCCAGGAACAGTGCCGCCCCTCTCCATCCCGTGCTTCCTCTTCTCTCGCCCATCCCTGACCTCTCTCTTCCCCTTTGCAGGTGCTCCGCTCGCCATGGCCCCAAGCTCCGCCGCACCCATTCCGTCCCCGCGACGCCCTGCCCTGCATCCCACGGCCAGCCGGGCCAAGTCCGCCGCCGTCGTCCTGCTTCACGGAGACGAGGACGAACACAAGCCCGTGCCTCCTCGCCCGCTTCGTCCAACTGCACGCGTTGACCAGCGCCAGCGCTTGGGTCGCGCCAGGCCCAGCGCCCCCCTTCCGGCCTCCAGCCCAGCTAGATGCTACCCGCGAGCCCACCTCCACCGATCTGGGCCATAGCCCAATGTGAGCAGCCCAGTTCCACCAGATTCGGCCCTTGTCATGTTTTTTTTTTCGTTCTGCGATTTATCAATTTTTCCAGAGTATTACAGAATTGCAGAAAACCCCCCAAGCAACATGCATATAATATCTCACAAACGGTGCATCACATGTAAAAACTGAATATATGAAAGTTGCTTAGAATTTTGTGTAGTTTCATATATGCAACTCTCATCCATGTTAAAAATGTATAAAACGATGTTTGATTAAATTTGCTTAAATAGCATGTTAAAATGATTTAATTCATAACTAATTAACTGTAACTCGGAATTTAATAAACTTTATATGTAAATGGGGTAGAAAAATGCCTAGATTAACATGATGCACTTTATTTTCCTGTTTAATAACTCTAAAATATGTTTTAGGGCAGAACAGTACCAAATCTAATATATGCTCATGAGGATTTTCCGGAATTGTTGTTTGTTGTTCCGGCCTCATTTAAACTTGCCTAAATAGATAGTTTTATTATGCTTCACCCCTTGCCATGTTTAACAAAATTTAAAATTGTTGAGTACATAAATGGGAGAGAACTAAACAATTGTTGTGGTGTTTCGTCAATATGCAGCTCGTTGCATATTGAGCTCAACTTAATTTGTAGTGTTGTTTGTTGCATTTTGCCATGCCATGCTATTTAAACCGGACATGCATCATACTTGATTGTGCATCACGCCATGTTTGTGCTTGTTGGTTTACTATGTTGTTTGCTTCTTTCCGGTGTTGCTTCTTCGGGTTAGTTCCGATAACATTGCGATTGTGAGGATTCGCTCAACTACGTCCGTTTGTCTTCTTCATGGACTCGTTCTTCTTCCTTGCGGGATCTCAGGCAAGATGACCATACCCTCGAAATCACTTCTATCTTTGCTTGCTAGTTGCTCGCTCTTTTGCTATGCCTATGCTGCGATACCTACCACTTGCTTATCATGCCTCCCATATTGTTAAACCAAGCCTCTAACCCATCTTGTCCTAGCAAACCATTGTTTGGCTATGTTACCGCTTTGCTCAGCCCCTCTTATAGCGTTGTTAGTTGCAGGTGAAGATGAGGTTTGTTCCTTGTTGGAACATGGAGATGTTGTTCCTTGTTTGGAACATGTTTACTTGTTGGGATATCGCACTATATCTTATTTAATTAATGCATCTATATACTTGGTAAAGGGTGGAAGGCTCGGCCTTATGCCTGGTGTTTTGTTCCACTCTTGCCGCCCTAGTTTCCGTCATATCGGTGTTATGTTCCCGGATTTCGCGTCCCTAACGCGGTCGAGTGATTTATGGGACCCCCTTGACAGTTCGCTTTGAATAAAGCTTTTCCAGCAAGGCCCAACATTGGTTTTGCCATTTGCCTCACCTATGCCCTTTTTCCCTTGGGAGTCACGCATCCCGAGGGTCATCTTTATTTTAGCCCCCCCGGGCCAACGCTTGTCTAAGTGTTGGTCCGAACTAGAGCGCTTTGCAGCGCCACCTCAAGGAAACTTGAGGTCTGGTTTTAGTTGTACGGACAGCTCATCCGGTGTTGCCCTGAGAATGAGATATGTGCAGCTCCTATCAGGATGTCGGCGCATCGGGCGGCTTTGCTGGACTTGTTTTATTACTGTCGAAATGTCTTATAGCCGGGATTCCGAGACTGATCGGGTCTTCCCGGGGAGAAGGAATATCCTTCGTTGATCGCGAGAGCTTATAATGGGCTAAGTTGGGACACCCCTGCAGGGTTTGAACTTTTGAAAGCCGTGCCCGCGGTTATGTTGCAGATGGGAATTTGTTAATGTCCGGTTGTAGAAAACCCGAAGTTGATCTTAATCAAAATACATCAACCGCGTGTGTAACCGTGATGGTCTCTTCTCGGCGGAGTCCGGGAAGTGAACACGGTGTTGGAGTTATGCTTGACGTAGGTTGTTCTAGGATCACTTCTTGATCATAGTTGTTCGACCGTGCTTTCGCCTTCTCTTCTCGCTCTCATTTGCGTATGTTAGCCACCATATATGCTAGTCGCTTGCTGCAGCTCCACCTCATACCTTTTACCCTTACTATAAGCTTAAATAGTCTTGATCTCCCGGGTGTGAGATTGCTGAGTCCTCGTGGCTCACAGTTACTTACAAAACCAGTTTGCAGGTGCCGATGAAACCGTGCAGGTGCCGCAACCCGAGCCCAAGGAGGAGCTCGATGAAGATCTTGTTCATTGTGTTGTTTCGTTTCAGTTGATCAGTAGTGGAGCCCAGTCGGGTCGATCGGGGATCTGTGTAGCATTTGGGGTAGTCTTCTTTTATTTTGGTTCCGTAGTCGGACCTTGATTGTATCTGTATGATGTAATGCTTTACTCATGTATTATGTGAAGTGGCGATTGTAAGCCAACTATGTATCTCTTTCCCTTATGTATTACATGGGTTGTGTGAAGATTACCTCACTTGCGACATTGCTTTCAATGCGGTTATGCCTCTAAGTCGTGCTTCGACACGTAGGAGATATAGCCGCATCGAGGGCGTTACAGTCGTGGTGGCCGCAGGATGTTTGCGAGGGCGCCCCCGGCCGCGCTTGGGCGGAGGAGAGGCAGGCTCAACCTGGCGAGCCTTCCCTTTCTCCGCGGCTGAGAACCTCCTCGATGGCGCCATGAAGAAGAAGGAGAAGCAAGGGGGATGGACTGGAAGGGCGTGTGTCGTTCCGTACTTATAGCCGGCGAAGGCCAACCGTTGGCCCCCACGATCTCAGGTAATCATGACCCGTTTTGCATGCAGGGACTTGTCCAATCCGTGCAGATGCCGAGGCATCATGGGGAAGCGGGGACGCCCACGTCCAATCAACCGCCACGCGGCGCCCAAGGCCGCAGGCTGTTAGGACCCACGGCGCTTCGCCCTTGCCCTTTCGCCTCCCTGCACGGCCAAGTCAGGGCACGCCTTGGGCCCGGGGGCTACTGTCGGCGTTCTGGGAACGGGGGTCCCAAGACTTGCCTGCATGCGGCCTGCGGCGTGGCTCAAAGGGGGCCCAGCACGGCCCATCTTCATCAACACAAACCCAAGACCCTCGCGAGGGGCCAAGCCTCGCGGGGCGGACGACACGGAGCTTCCTCAGGCGCGGCCTCATTAGGCTGGCTCGCGAGGAGGCGGAGAGATCAAGGCGGGGTACCTCACGAGGTGCCCATGACGCAAGCCATGACGACCAAAGGCGCCAGGCGGGCGCAGCCCGCGCAGTGTCCTCCCTTTCCTCTTTGGTGCAAAGGGAGCAAGCGCAGGCGGGAGGATCAAGCAAAGGCACCCGTTTCGGTGCAACGAGACCAAGACCAGCTCCGCGACAAGGAGGAAGTCACTATGGAGCCCAAGCCAGCGCCATCACCAGAGCCTTTGGCAGACGAGGACCAACTTTAGTCAGGATAAGTGTACCAGATGTTCCCCTTCAAACTGGCCAATTGTTGGCACCCTTCCCGCTCAATATTTGGGAAGAGGCCCAGGGCCTTTGCCTATAAATAGGACTATCCACCCCCAGGGTAGAGGCATCGTCTCATCACCTTGGCATCTAGACATCAAACAACCCGGCAATCAGTTAGATAGGCATAGGCAGTAGACAGAGAAAGAGAGAGAAGGGCGATTGAACTCCTTCTAGCAGTTCATCCCCCCAGCCAAGAACAGACCCTCGCGAGGCTGTTCTTCCTTGTATTGTTCAGCATCATCAGCCCAAGAGGCAATCCACCACACCACACTGGAGTAGGGTATTACACCACATCGGTGGCCCGAACCAGTATAAACTCTGTGTCTCTTGTGTTGCTCTTTTGGTAGCTTAGATCCTTGCGAGGCGGAGGGGTACAGGTAGGTAGGAAGCATAATCTCTGCGCGCACCCCAGAGTTCGAACCTTAAGGGTCTGCCGAAACCCGAAATCCGACAACCACAATTGAGTTGAAGCACTGCGCATGTGAGACTCCATATCTAGCTTCCACTTAGCAAATGCATTAGCTTTCAAAGGGGGCGGAGGCCCAACAGGATTAATGCGGGGATGTTGCAAGGGTTGAGGAGAGTAGAAGGGTTCCACGGCATTGTACTAGGGAACTTGAGTACGAGCCGGAGAAGCAAGAGGTTCCCTCGAGTCATCCGCATCATGAACCTCATTTGGATTAAACGAGTTTGAAGCAGACGTTGATGGCTTTAAGCGAGCATCAATTTCCTCCTTGATCGAGGCCCGAACCTCTCTCAACATAGAGACTTTGAGGTCCGCAAACATTGAAAGAAGATCGGCCGCGGTCAAGGGGACATTCGGATTAGTAGGAGCAGCGGGAGCAATGACAGGAGCACCAAGTGCCTCGGTCGCGGCGGGGGGTTGGTTTTGACCATCCCCCACAACGGGTAGACCACCTCCCTCATTCCCTAGATCGACCATATCCTCTAAGGTTGTGAAACCTTATATTAGAGCACGAGGCTCTGATACCAATTGAAAGGATCGATACGGTTGACTAGAGGGGGGTGAATGGGAGACTACAAATTTTAATCTTTCTTGTATATTTTAAGGCTTAGCGGATAAAAGAGTTCACTAGATATGCAACTAGGTGAATGCAACCTATATGACAAGCAAGCTCCAAGATAAATATGCTAGGCAACAAACTACTTAGCAAGCCAACAAGCATACAACAACAAAGAAAGGTGCAGGAAAGGATTAACCACAAGTGAGATCAGGACGCAGATTTTAACCCGAAGTTCACTCTTCCTTGGGGAAGAGCTAATCTCCGTTTGGAGCGGTGCCGGAGCCAAAGCTTTCGGAACGCCACCAAGGGCTCACCGTATTCTCCTTCGAGTCACCCCCAACGGATGAGCCTCGAAACACTCGGGGTTGGTCTTGAAGGCGAGCACCACACCTTTACAAACTTCTCAGGAGCACACCACAAGCAAGGAAGCTTCCAGAGGAACCTCTAACCGCCTAGGAGCCCAAGCTCCAAGAGTAACAAGTCAATGGGGAAGAAATTTTGCGGGGAACGCGATTTAGTTTGGTCAAGTTGTAGATCGGGTCTTGCTCTCCCAATCCCCAAAGTTTCAACAAGTTTGGGTGCAGGGATTGAGAGTATTTAGCAAAATGGGGTGTAGCAATAATGGAGCTCAACAAGACATTAGGGTTAGGGGTTGGAGGAGGAATAAGACCCTTTATATGGTGTTCATGGGCTGGTGGGGCTTTCTGCCCGTTGGACCCCGTGCGCACGGGCTAAGTCAGCCCCGTGCGCACGGGGTACTCAGAGACAATCACACCACCCCGTGCGCACGGGGGTCAAAAGACCCCGTGCGCACGGGGTACTCAGAGAGTTTACATAGGACCCCGTGTGCATGGGGGTCAAAAGACCCCGTGTGCAACGGGTACCCAGAGAGTTACGCAGTACCCCGTGCGCACGGGGGTCAAAAGACCCCGTGCGCACGGGGTACCCAGTAACTTTCTGTTGCAACTTTCTGAGTACCACAGCACACACACTAGGTTCTTTTTAGGTGGTCAGAGTGGGAAGGCTAAGAGAGTAAGGCTCGGCAATGGCATTCCCACACGACATTTATCCACACAAACCCCTCTTAATAGTGCGGTCTTTCCTACGACTCGAAGCAAACCAAAACTAAACCTTCGAAGCATCGAAAGACCACGCCTTTGAACTTTTTTAAATGGGGGGATCACACATCTCCATCGCGGGCACTTAGAACCAATAACCTGAGATAAACTTTAGCAACCGATATTAGTTCAACTAACCACATTGTCATCACACCAAAATATAGCATAAGTGCCATTAGCACTTTCAACGTGTCTCGGTCATGTCTACATAGTTCTCGAACCCGTAGGGTCCGCACACTTAAAGTTCGATGACGGTTATATTATGTGTTCTGATGTACCGAAGGTAGTTCGGAGTACCGGATGAGATCGGGGACATGACGAGGAGTCTTGAAATGGTCGAGACGTAAAGATTGATATATTGGACGACTATATTCGGACATCACAAAGGTTCCGAGTGGTTCGGGTATTTTTCGGAGTACCGGGGAGTTACGGGAATATAGGGAAGAAGTATATGGGCCTTATTGGGCTTTAGGGGAGAGAGAGAGGCAGGCTGCGTGCCCCCAAGGCCTAGTCCGAATTGTACTAGGGGGAAGGGCTGCGCCCCCTCCTTCCTTCTCTTCTTTCTTCCCCTTCCCCGTAGAGAGGGCCGGCCCCTCCCCTCCTCCACTCCTTTATATATGTGGCCAGGGGGCACCCCATAGACACAACAATTGATCCCTTGGATCTCTTAGCCGTGTGTGGTACCCGCCTCTACCATAATCCACCTCGGTCATATCGTAGGGTGCTTAGGCGAAGCCCTGCATCGGTAGAACATCATCATCGTCACCACGCCATCGTGCTGACGGAACTCTCCCTCGAAGCTCGGCTAGATCGGAGTTCGAGGGACGTCATCGAGTTGAACGTGTGCTGAACTCGGAGGTGCCATGCGTTTGGTACTTGATCGGTCGGATCGTGAATACGTACGACTACATCAACCGCGTTGTGCTAATGCTTCCTCTTTCGGTCTACGAGGGTACATGGACACACACTCCCCTCTCGCTGCTATGCATCACCATGATCTTGCGTGTGCTTAGGATTTTTTTTAAAATTACTACGTTCCCCAATAGTGGGTTGTGCCCACCTGGTGGGACCCTCTGGTAGTTATTTGCTCCAATAATTCTCAAATATTCCATAAAAAATTCTCGTGAAGTTTTAGCTCATTTGGAGTTGTGCAGAATAGGTAGCGTGACGTAGCTTTTTCAGGTCCAGATTTCGATCTACCGGAATTCTCCCTCTTTGTGTATACCTTGCATATTATGAGAGAAAAGGCACTAGAATTACTCAAAAAAGTATTATTATGGATAAAAAATTATAAATAATCGTAAGAAAACATGATGAAAAATGGACGTATCATCCCGTGACAACCTCGCTCCCCGCTGTTCGCCGCTGCAAGCGATCTGGTTGTTCGCGGCTCCAGCAGCGGGTGAAACATGCCGTGGCTCGCAAGTCGATGCTACCTCTTGAGCAGTGCGTTGGTTTTCCTTTGAAGAGGAAAGGGTGATGCAGCAAAGTAGCGTAAGTATTTTCCTCAGTTTTTGAGAACCAGGGTATCAATCCAGTAGGAGGCTACGCGCGAGTCCCTCGTACCTACACAAAACAAATAAATCCTCGCAACCAACGCAATAAGGGGTTGTCAATCCCTTCACGGTCACTTATGAGAGTGAGATCTGATAGATATGATAGGATAATATTTTTGGTATTTTTATGATAAGATGCAAAGTAAAATAAAAGGAAAGTAAAAAGCAAAGAAAATAACTAAGTGTTGGAAGATTAATATGATGACGATAGACTCGGGGGCCATAGGTTTCACTAGTGGCTTCTCTCAAGAGCATAAGTATTTTACGGTGGGTGAGAGAATATCTAGGTATGATCATGTATATAGGCATCACGTCCGAGACAAGTAGACCGAGTCTTGCCTGCATCTACTTCTATTACTCCACTCATCGACCGCTATCCAACATGCATCTAGAGTATTAAGTTCATGAAAATAGAGTAACACCTTAAGCAAGATGACATGATGTAGAGGGATAAATTCATGCAATATGATAAAAAACCCCATCTTGTTATGCTCGATGGCAACAATACAATACGTGCCTTGCTGCCCCTACTGTCACTGGGAAAGGACACCGCAAGATTGAACCCAAAGCTAAGCACTTCTCCCATTGCGAGAAAGATCAATCTAGTAGGCCAAACCAGACTGATAATTCAAAGAGACTTGCAAAGATAACCAATCATACATAAAAGAATTCAGAGAAGATTAAAATATTGTTCATAGATAAACTTGATCATAAACCCATAATTCATCGGTCTCAACAAACACACCGCAAAAAGAAGATTACATCAAATAGATCTCCACGAGAGAGGGGGAGAACATTGTATTGAGATCCAAAAAGAGAGAACAAGCCATCTAGCTAATAACTATGGACCCGAAGGTCTGAGGTAAACTACTCACACTTCATCGAAGAGGCTATGGTGTTGATGTATAAGCCCTCCGTGATGGATTCCCCCTCCGGCGGAGCTCCGAAACAAGCCCCAAGATGGGATCTTGTGGGTACAGAAGGTTGCAGCGGTGGAATTAGGTTTTTGGCTTCGTCTCTGATTGTTTGGGGGTACGTAGGTATATATAGGAGGAAGAAGTACGTTGGTGGAGCAACAGGGGGCCCACGAGGGTGGAGGGCGCGCCCTGGGGGGGTAGGCGCGCCCCCTACCTCGTGGCCTCCTGGAATCTTCTCTTACGTAGGGTCCAAGTCTCCTGGATCATGTTCGTTCCAAAAATCACGCTCCCGAAGGTTTCATTCCGTTTGGACTCTGTTTGATATTCTTTTTCTGCGAAACTCTGAAATAGGCAAAAAACAACAATTCTGAGTTGGGCCTCCGATTAATAGGTTAGTCCCAAAAATAATATAAAAGTGGATAATAAAGCCCAATATTGTCCAAAACAATAGATAATATAGCATGGAGCAATCAAAAATTAGATACGTTGGAGACGTATCAAGCATCCCCAAGCTTAATTCTTGCTCGTCCTCGAGTAGGTAAATGATAAAAAAAACAGAATTTTTGATGCGGAGTGATACTAGGCATAATTTCAATGTAATTTTTCTTAATTGTGGTATGAATATTCAGATCCAAAAGATTCAAGATAAAAGTTCATATTGACATAAAAATAATAATAATTCAAGCATACTAACTAAGCAATTATGTCCTCTTTGTCGAATTTCGGGTTCCGGCAGACCCTTGAGGTTCGAACTCTGGGGTGCGCGCGGAGACTTCGCACTCTACCTCTCTGTCTCGCAAAGATCTAAACTACCGAAAGAACAGCACAAGAGACACGAGGTTTATACTAGTTCGGGCCACCATTGTGGTGTAATACCCTACTCTAGTTTGTGGTGGGTGGATTGCCTCCTGGGCTGATGAAGATGAACAGCACAAGGAAGAACAGCCTCGCGAGGGTCTGCTCTTAGCAAGGACGACGAACTGCTAGGACGAGTTCGGCCGCCCTTCTCTCTCTCTCTCTCTCTCTCTCTCTCTCTCTCTCTCTTTGCTGCTTGATGATCCGATCCTCCCGTCCCCTTTACCCTGGGGGTGGCTAGTCCTATTTATAGGCAAAGGCCTTGGGCCTCTTCCCAAATATTGAGCGGGAAGGGCGCCAACAATTGGCCATTTTGAAGGGGAACATCTGGTACACTTATCCTGACTAAAGTTGGTCCTCGCCTGCCAAAGGCTCTGCGGTGACGCCGTTCTGGGCTCCACGATGACCTCCTTCCCACCGTTGGACTGGTCTTGGTATCGTTGCACCGAAATGGATGCCTTTGCTTGATCCTTTCGCATGCGCTTGCCCCCTTTGCACTAAAGTTGGTCGTCATGGCTTGCGTCATGAGCACCTCGTGAGGTACCCTACCTTGTTCTCTCCGCCTCATCGTGAGCCAGCCTGACGAGGCCGCGCCCGAGGAAGCTCCATGTTGTCCGCCCCGCGAGGCTTGGCCCCTTGCGAGGGTCTTGAGTCTCGTGTTGATGAAGATGGGTCGTGCTGGGCCCCCCTTTAAGCCACGCCACAGGCTGCAGGCAGGCAAGTCTGGGGACCCCCGTTCCCAGAACGCCGACAGTAGCCCCCGGGCCCAAGGCACGCCCGGACGTGGTCGTGCTGAGAAGCGAAAGGGCAAGGGCGAAGGGCCGCGGGCCCTAAAAGCCTGCGGCCTCGGGCGCCGCGTGGCGGTTGATTGGACGTGGGCGGCACTGTTCCCCCACGCCCCCTTATTCTGCGCCTTGCTAGGCGGATTTGTAGTTGTACACAGCCGCTCCCCTTCCCGTCGCTCGAGCATCCTCTGCTCTTTCTCCCTTCGAACGCCAGCTTCCGCTCCCAATCCAATCTCGAATCTTCCCTTTCCTCCCCATCGACATGGCTCCGATGAAGAAGGAGAGAGGGAAGAAGCCCATGCCTCCGTCTTGCTCGCCGCCATCGGTGGCCCCCGCCGTCGGCCGGTCGATCATACTCAATCGAGAGTGCCTGGGCAAGCTCAGCTCAGCTCTGGCCACCATCTTCAACGAGTGTGGGAGGACGATGGCCTGGCCTACGTCTCACTTCCCCACTGACAGGATAATCACTGAGGTCCATTATTTTGCTGACGCCTTGTGGGCGGGTCTGGTTCCCCCCTTTTCCGATTTCTTCAAGGCCGTCCTCTCCCATTATCAGATTCATATGATGCATCTGGGTCCTGAATCCATCACCCTTCTTTCGGTCTTCGCCTTTGTTTGCGAGGCAATGATGGGCATCTCTCCTTCCATCGTCTTGCTGCGCCACTTCTTCTCTCTGCGCCTCGCCGACCCTACCCAATGTTCGACGTGTGTGAACTTCGTCGCCGCGCCTGAGACTACGGCCTCGGGGATCGACTTCATGCTTCCTTCACCTTCGGCTGGGTTCCGCGAGCGGTGGCTATATGTCGATGTCGGGGTGCCCAGCCCCCTACTGTCGAAGCCAACCTCGCCTGCTGTCCCTAATTCGGGCTGGGGCCAAGAGACGCTCGAGAGCCCCCGGCTTGCTTTTGTCTGGCACCGCTTCGGGTTCTTGAATTCGATCGGTGTGATAGTGCCCAAGGTGGTGAAGGAGTTCCTGTTGCGCCGCATTGCCCCTCTCCATCGCCACTCCCGCCGAATGTGGGCCTTCAGTGGGCATGGTGATCGCATGAGGCTCCAGGAAGAAGACCTGACGCCTGAGGTGCTGAGGACTGTGCTCTTGATCCTGACTGGTGACCCCAACCCGGGCAGCATCCAGCGGGGAGGGGCCCTGCTGTACCTCTGCCAGAACACGGATGACTTTGTGAAGCAGATGCCTATCTTTGATGAATGGGGACTGCGCCCCGCTGGCCTCCAGGGACCTCGCGAGAACCCAGTGGTGGTGACTGCTCTCCTAGTCGGCCAAGGAGACTCTTCCTCAAGTGGCGGAGCAGGAAGGCATGAGGCGCCAGAGGCCGAGGGGGCTCCTGATGAGGCGACAACGCCGGGTGATGCTCTCGAGGGAGCTGCTCCCTGGACCCGTGTCGCTGAGGATGAGGGCGGCGAGCAGCCGCTCCCGGCACCTGGGGCTAAGGCCCCTGAGGCCCCGGCCGCGTCTTCTGGCGAGGCGATTGGCAGCACGCGTCAGGCAGGCGCCCCTGACGCGAACCGCTTCGATGCTCCGTCTTCGTCGCGGGCTGATCCTTGTGCTCTTCTCTTGGGCCGCTTCCGCGTGGACTTTGAGGCCCTCCGGAGGAAAAGGGAGGCCCTGGGCGATGACTACACTTGTCGCTTGCTGAAGCGCAGGAAGTACTTCGCCACTGACGAGTAAGTCTTCTCCTTTCCTAGCTTCTGATTCTCTCGTTGTTGTTACTAACCCTTGCTCCGCAGGCCTCTTCCAGCCGAGCTCGCGGAAGTTGCTGAGGTGCCGCCTCCTTTGGCTTCGCCTCCTCCACCGTCCCCAAGTGTTCCGAGCAGCACTGCTCTTGTGGTAAGGGCGACTGACGGGGCGAACCGTCCCTAGGCGCACCGCGGCCCTTTACTCCCCGCGTTTTTCCTTCACGGGTCCTCTCAAGGTGTAGCCAGCCTGCCATGGGCTTCTCGTCTGGTCGTGGACTGCGACTGGTTGAGGCGCCCCCTGCGCCCCTCATCTGGAGACGGGTTGGATCCAGGCCAGGCTTCTGGCGCGGCGCGCCCGGCCGTCGCGAGGGTGCCAGCCCCCAGCCCCCTGCCCGGAGGGGGAGCGATGATTCGTGTCCCCCGGCGCTTGCTTGGGGCAGATGATGGTGTGGAAGACATGCTCAAGCGCGCTCGGGAGCGCCGTGCTCGTCGCCAAGGGTTCCTCCAAAGGGCGACTGGTGCGGTGGACTTGCTTGGGGAGGAACTTGCTGATGAAGACGCACGCCTGGAGGTCGAGGGCCTGCGCCTGGCCGCTGGGAGGCACGAGCTGGAGGCCGCCATCGCCTTCGCGCGCCAGCAGCGTGATCTCGATGATGCCGAGGCCAAGGCGTTGCTAGAGGCCTCTCGGGTGGCCCGATCCGAGGCTATCGAGGAGGCCCGAGGGGCTGACCGACAGCGAGAGGCTGCGGAGGAGCGGGCTCGTGATCTCCTGGCCTAGTGCCACTCACTGGAAGAGAAAATGGAGTTGCGTGAGGCGGCCCTCGCGTCGATGAAGGTGGCTTCTGGCGACCCAACCGAGCTCCAGAAGTGCGAAGAGGCGTTGACGTTGGAAGCCGCCGAACGCACCCGCGAGTACGAGTGGCTGGAGATGAGGGAGCGCTTGGTGATGCAGGCGGAAGACGATGTTGCTGCACGGGAAGCCCGTGTCCTGGAGGAGGTTGGTCGTCGGGTGGCAATGGCGCGCCAAGACCTCGAGCGCGAGTTCGAGGGGAAGCTGGAGTTGATCCGGGTCGAGGCTGAGGGGAGGACCGCAGCCTTGAGGGCCAAGTGGGAGGAGGCGATGCGGCGGGCCAACGCTTCCCGGGCCGCCCTTGAGGCAGCGCAAGGGGAGTTAGCCGCCTCCCAGGCCGAGGTTCTCCGTCTACGCCAACGGGTGGAGGGTGCTGAGGCCGTTGCGTGCCAGAACGCTGATGAGATACGCCAGCGGCAGGTCTTGGAGCACGTGCACGGCCCCATGCTCGCCACGCTCCGGGAGAGGGCTAACACAGCCTTGGGCAACATCTGCGAGGCGGCTGTTGGAGAGCCGCACACAATCAACTATCCCGGCAACCTTCAGTTCTTCACCGCCGTGGTGACGCAGCTAGAGGCGCGGTCAGCCAGGGCCGACAGATTGGTGGAGGAGAGGAGCCGTGCCCTGCTCAGGCACGCCTTCTCCCGTGTCTTCAGCCATCTCCGGAACACGGATCCCTACTTCGATTTTGACGCCGTTATTGCCCCAGTCCCCCAGGCCGTCCGAGACGACCTGGCGCACTGGGTGGAAGACAACATGGACGCTCTTGTCAGGGCCTTCGCTTTGGACGATGACGACGTGATCGTGGCGGCTGATGAGGGCGGTGTGGTGAACAGCCCTGGCACCGCTGGTAGCGATGTAGACAGCGACAACGAGTTCAGCGACGCCAGCGACGGCTCGGGAGGTGCTCCTGAGGACGCATTGGGGGATTTGTCTGACTGAGTATGCATCACTTGTGTCTTTGTTACCCTGCATGAATAGAACTCAGGTTTTTGACCTGATGGCTGTGAGAGCATTTTGGAAGGGGGAGCCCCCTTATGTAAAACCTTGGTTCATCGTATTAGTAGTTATTACGTAGCGCGAGCGCCCGCGCCCGGTGGTGGGCTGGTTTACCTTTGTTTCGCGCAGGCCCTGAGGCAGCCCATAGGAGGACGCGATGTCTTGGGTGCCTTCTAGTTGAATCCGTAGGGTGTGAGAGTGTCGCTGGTGGGGAGCTTCACAGGTATTGGCCTTCTTCACAGGCTCAGGGCCTTTTTATGAGCGCGACAGCTTCACAGGCAGTCGCCTTCTTCACAGGCTCAGGGCCTTTTCCTAAACGCGATAGCTTCACACGCATTTGCCTTCTTCACAGGCTCCGGGCCTTTTCCTAAACGCGATAGCTTCACAGGCATTTGCCTTCTTCATAGGCTCAGGGCCTTTTCCTAAAAGCGATAGTTTCACAGGCATTTGCCTTCTTCATAGGCTCCGGGCCTTTTCCTAAACGTGATAGCTTCACAGGCATTTGCCTTCTTCACAAGCTCAGGGCCTTTTCCTTAAAAGGACAACCTTCGCAGGCACCGAAAAAATCCTCCCGAGGGGGAGGGCGACAGCGGCAATTTGGGTTGCGCGCGAGCTAGGCCCTGCCCGACTTGCGAGGGGCTCGCGAGGGGAGGCAGCTGTGGTGAACCGGTAACCAGAACATGAGAAATGGCTCGAACGAGACTAAGCACCCCTTCCCCGAACACACGCAAATCTCAAATTCGAATCCAACTTAAATCCAACGGGGAAAAGTTACAATCAAGGGAAAAGGCAATGAAAGCAAACAAAAGGCCGCGTCTGGCACCTAATCTAGTCTTGGACGTCTTCTCACCAGCGCGGAGCTAAGTGCTGTCCACTGGGCGTGGGAGGGAGCCCCAGGGCCTGAGGCCGGCACCCTTGAGACCCTGGGGCGTGTAGAGCCCCACTCATTATTACATGAGAGTGTCACGGGGCGGCGAGCTTCACAGGCACTGGGCCTTCTTCACAGGTACCGGCCTTGCTTCATATCGCCAGACGAGGGTGTCGGATCACGGGTTCCGGCAGACCCTTAAGGTTCGAACTATGGGGTGCGCGCGGAGATCGTGCCCACTACCTCTCCGTCTCATAAGGATCTGACTACTGCAAGAACAACACAAGAGACACAAGGTTTATACTAGTTCGGGCCACCATTGTGGTGTAATACCCTACTCTAGTTTGTGGCGGGTGGATTGCCTCTTGGGCTGATGTGGAAGAACAGTACAAGGAAGAACGACCTCGCGAGGGTCTGTTCTTGGCTAGGGGATGAACTGCTAGGGGGAGTTCGATCGCCCTTCTCTCTCTCTAGATGCTGGATTCCGCCCCCCCTATCCTATGGGTGGCTAGTCTTATTTATAGGCAAAGGCCCTGGGCCTCTTCCCAAATATTGAGCGGGAAGGGCGCCAACAATTGGCCAATTTGAAGGGGAACATCTGGTACACTTATCCTGACTAAAGTTGGTCTTCGCTTGCCAAAGGCCCTGTGGTGACGCCGTCCTGGGCTCCATGGTGACCTCCTTCCCACCGTTGGACTGGTCTTGGTCTCGTTGCACCGAAATGGGTGCCTTTGCTTGATCCTCTTGCCTGCGCTTGCTCCCTTTGCACTAAAGAGGAAAGAGGGGACGCTGCGCGGGCTGGCGCCCGCCTGGCACCCTCGATCGTCATGGCTTGCGTCATGGGCACCTCGCGAGGTACCCTGCCTTGATCTCTCCGCCTCCTCGCGAGCCAGCCTAAGGAGGCCGTGCTTGAGGAAGCGTCGTGTCATCCGCCTCGCGAGGCTTGGCCCCTCACGAGGGTCTTGAGCCTTGTGTCGATGCAGATGGGCCACGCTGGGCCTCCATTCGAGCCACGCCGCAGGCCGCAGGCAGGCAAGTCTGGGGACCCCCGTTCCCAGAACGCCGACAGTAGCCCCCGGGCCCGAGGCGCGCATGGACTTGGCCGTGCCGAGAGGTGAAAGGGCAAGGGCGAAGCGTCGCGGGCCCTAACAGCCTGCGGCCTCGGGCGCCGCGTGGCGGTTGATTGGACGTGGGCGGCACTGTTTACCCACACTCCCTTATTCTGCGCCGCGCTAGATTGCCCCACAGTTGTACACAGCCGCCCTTTTCCCTGTTGCTTGACCGTCTCCTGCTCTTCCTCCCTCCGAACTCTAACCCTTGCTTCCAATCCCATCTCACATCTCCTCTCTTCCGCCTGCCGCCATGGCTCCAAAGAAAGGGAAGGGGAAGAAGCCTGCGGCTCCATCTCGCCCGCTGCCGCCGGTGGCGCCTGCTGTCGGTCGCTCAATCATACTCAACCTGGAGTGCCTGGGCAAGCTCAATCCGGCTCTGGCCACCGCCTTCAACGAGTGCGGGAGGACGACGGCGTGGCCTACGTGTCACCTCCCCACTGATAGGATAATCACCGAGGTCCATTACTTTGCCGACGCCTTGTGGGCGGGTTTGGTGCCTCCCTTCTCTGATTTCTTCAACGCCGTTCTTGATCATTATCAGATCCACATGATGCATATGGTTCCTGAGTCCATTTCCCTTCTTTCAGTCTGCGCTTTTGTTTGTGAGGCGATGGTGGGCATCGCTCCTTCTGTTGCCCTACTGCGCCACTTCTTCTCCTTGCATCTTTCCGACCCCACGCAATGCTCGGCATGCGTGAGCTTTGTAGCTTCGCCCGAGACCGCAGCCTCTGGTATCGACTTCAACCTCCCTCTGCCTTCAGCCGGGTTCCGCGAGCGGTGGTTGTACATTTATGTCGGGGTACCCAGCCCCCGGCTCGTGAAGCCGACATCGCCTGTTGTGCCTAAATCGGGCTGGGGCCAGGAGACGCTCGTAAGTCCCCGGCTCGCCTTCGTCTGGCACCGCTTCATGTCCCTGAAGAAGCTTGGCGTAACGGCGCCCAAAGTGGTGAAGGAGTTCCTATTGCGCCGCATTGCCCCTCTCCAACGCCATTCTCGTCGAATGTGGGCCTTCAGCGGGCATGGTGACCGCATGAGGCTTTAGGGAGACGACCTGATGCCCGAGGTGCTGAGGAAGGTGCTCTTGGTCCTGACAGGCGATCCCAACCCCGGGGGTGTCCGGCAGGGGGGAGCCTTGTTGTACCTCTGCCACAACAGGGATGACTTCGTGAGGCAGATGCCCCCTTTCGACGAGTGGGGGCTACGCCCTGTCGGCCTCCAGGGGCCTCGCGAGAACCCTGTGGTGGTGATTTCCCTTCTGGTCGGCCTGGGTGAATCCTCCTCGAGTGGTGGCGCAGGGAGGCAGGAGACAGCGGGGGGCGAGGGAGCCGCGGACGATGTGACCGCACTTGGCGATGCTCTTGATGGAGCAGCTCGCGAGGTCCGCGCTGCCGAGGCCACGGGTGAGGCGCTGCCGCCTCCAATGCTTGAGGCCGAGGCTCCCGAGCCCCCGGCCGTGGTCTCTGACGAGGCGACTGCCCATGCGTATGAGGCATGCGCCCTCGACGCAAGTGGCCTTGGCGCTCCGTCCTCTTCGCAGGCTAATTCATGTGCATCTCTGCTGGGCCGTTTCCGTGTGGACTTTGAGGCCCTCCGGAGAAAAAGAGAGGCCCTGGGCGACGACTTCCCTTGCCGCTTGTTGAAGCGCCGGAAGTACTTTGCTATCGATGAGTAAGCCTTCTCCTTTTCTGTTCCTTATCCTGCTTGCCGCATCCGCTGATCCTTGCTCTGCAGGCCTCTGCCTACTGAGCTCGATGATGCCGCCGGGTCGACGCCTTCCTTGACTCCGTCTCCTCCGCCACCCCTGGGTGCCTCGAGCAGCAATGCCCTTGTGGTTTGGGCAGGCGACGGCGCGGACCGCTGCATAGCGCGCAGCGACACTCCCGTTCCCGCGATCTCCTTCCGTGGGCCTTCCCTCGACATAGGCAGCCTGCCGTGGGCTTCCCGTCTGGTCGCGGGCTGCGACCGGCTGAGGCACCTCCGGGGCCCTTCTCCTTAGGTCAGGTTGGACTCAGGCCGGGCTTCTGATGCGGCGCGGCCGGTTGTCGTGAAGGCGCCAGCCCCCAGCCCCCTGCCCAGGGCCGGAGCGATGATCCGAGGTCCTCGACGCCCGCTTGGGGCGGATGATGGCGTGGCAGACGTGCTTGAGCGTGCTCGGGAGCGCCGTGCCCGTTGCCACGAATTCCTTCGGAGGGCGAGTAGCGCCGTAGACCTGCTTGGGCAGGAGCTCGCTGAGGAAGACGCGCGCCTGGAAGCCGAGGGCCTGCGCCTGGCCGCAGAGCGGCGCGAGCTGGAGGCAGCCGCTGCCCTCGCGCGTCGTCAGCGCGTCTTTGAAGACAAAGAAGCAAAGGCGTCACTGTAGGCTTCCCTGGCGGCTCGGTCTCTGGCCGTTGAGGAGGCCCGAGGAGCAGACCGACGGGAAGGAGCAGCAGAAGAACAGGCTCGGGAGCTCTTGGCCTGGTGTCGCTCGTTGGAGGAGCAAGCGGAGCTGCGCGAGGCAGCCCTTGCATCGATGGAGGTGGCTTCTGGCGACCCGGCTGAGCTTCGGAAGAGCGAGGAAGCGTTGGTGCTGCAGGCCGCCGAACGCGCTCGCGAGCACGAGCAGCTGGATACGAGGGAGCGCCTAGTGACGCAGGCGGAAGACGGTGTCGCCGCGCGAGAAACGCGTGTCCTGGAGGAGGTTTGCCATCGGGTGGCGACAGCGCGCCAAGGCCTCGAGCGTGAGTTCGAGGGGAGGTTGGGGATGATCCAAGTCGAAGCTGAGGGTAGAACCGCCGCCTTGAGGGCCCAACGGGATGAGGCGACGCGACGAGCGGACGCCTCCCGGGTCGCTCTTGGGGCAGCGCAGAAGGAGCTGGCCGCCTCCCAGGCCGAGGTGCTCCGCCTGCGCCAACGTGTGGAAGAGGCCGTGGCCGTCGAGCGTCAGAATGCCAACGAGATACGCCAGCGGCAAGTCCTAGAGATTGAGCATGGCCCCATGCTCACCAAGCTCAGGGAGAGGGCTAACATTGCCCTGGGCAACATCTGTGAGGCTGCCGTGGGCGAGCCGCACACGATTAACTACGCCGGCAACCTGCAGTTCTTCACCATCGTGGTTACACAGCTGGAGGCACGGTCGGCCAAGGCCGATAGGTTGGTGGAGGAGAGGAGCCACGCCCTACTCGGGCGCACCTTTTCCCGCGTCTTCAGCCATCTTCGAAACATGGATCCCCACTTCGACTTCGACGTCGCCATCACCCCAGTTCCCCAAGCTGTTGGAGGTGACCTGGCTGAATGGGTGGAGAGCAACGTAGATGCTCTCGTCCGGGCCTTCACTTCGGATGATGACGACGTGATCGTGGGCGCCGATGAAGGTGGAGTGGTGGAAGACCCCAATGCCGCTGATGGGGGCGCAGACAACGAATGTGAGTTCAGCGACGCCAGCGACAGCTCGGGGGCGCCTCCGAGGATGCATTGGGGGATTTGTCAGATTGACCATGTACTATCCCCGTCTTTTTACCCTGCATAGATAGAACTCAGGCGTTTGGCCCGACGGTTGTGAGAGCATTTTGGGAAAGGGAGCCCCTCATGTATGAACTCGTATCTAATGTATCTGCAGTGATTAAATCATACGCGTGTCCAACGGTAGGCTGGTTCGCCCTTGTTCCTTGCTGGCTCCGGAGCTGCCTTCTGGAGGGCATCATGTCCCGGGTGCTGGGTAGTTGAAACCTCGGGAGGCGGGGTCATTGCTGACAGGAAACCCCACAGGCGTGAGCCGTCTTCGCAGGCTCCGGGCCCTTTCTCGAGCGAGACGTCTTCACAGGCATTTGCCTTCTTCACAGGCTCAGGGCCTTTTCCTCGAGCGAGACGTCTTCACAGGCATTTGCCTTCTTCACAGGCTCAGGGCCTTTTCCTCGAGCGAGGCGTCTTCACAGGCATTTGCCTTCTTCACAGGCTCAGGGCCTTTTCCTCGAGCGAGGCGTCTTCACAGGCATTTGCCTTCTTCGCAGGCTCA
Source organism: Aegilops umbellulata (assembly GCA_032464435.1). Taxonomy (NCBI): domain Eukaryota; kingdom Viridiplantae; phylum Streptophyta; class Magnoliopsida; order Poales; family Poaceae; genus Aegilops; species Aegilops umbellulata. The sequence goes on along the minus strand of CP136054.1, from coordinate 361,248,078 downwards.
AGGCCTTTTCCTTGAGCGAGGCGTCTTCACAGGCATTTGCCTTCTTCACAGGCTCAGGGCCTTTTCCTCGAGCGAGACGTCTTCACAGGCATTTGCCTTCTTCACAGGCTCCGGGCCTTCTCCCGAGCGGGACGGCTTCACAGGCATTCGCCTTCTTCACAAGCTCCGGGCCTTCTCCCGAGCGGGACGGCTTCACAGGCATTCGCCTTCTTCACAGGCTCTGGGCCTTCTCCCGAGAGGGATGGCTTCACACGCGTCCGCCTTCTTCACAGGATCAGGGCCTTCTCCCGAAAGGGATGGCTTCACAGGCGTTCACCTTCTTCACAGGCTCTGGGCCTTCATGAGAAAACGATCTCCGCAAGCACCAAAGGTCACCTCGCGAGGGAGCGGCAGCGGCAGTCTGGGTCATGCTTAAGCTAGGCCTGGCCCAGCTCGCGAGGTGCTCGCGAGGGGAGGCAGCTGTGGTGAGATGGTGACCAGAACGCGGGAAACGATTCAAACAAGACCAAGCACCCCTTACCCAAATGCACGCAAAACTCAAATTCGAATTCAACTTAAATCCAGCAGGGGAAAAAGGTTACAACCAAAGGAAGAAGTCAATGAAAGCAAACAAAAAGGCCGCGTCCAGCACCTAATTTAGTCTTCGACGTCTTCTCACCAGCGCGGAGCTAAGTGTTGTCCACTGGGCGTGGGAGGGAGCCCCAGGGCCTGAGGCCGGCACCCCTGAGACTCCGGGGCGTGTACAGCCCCACTCATTATTACGTGAGAGTGTCACGGGGCGGCGAGCTTCACAGGCACTGGGCCTTCTTCACAGGAACCGGCCTTGCTTCATATCGCCAGGCGAGGGCCCCGCCTTGCGCCACACTCTAGTGCCACCAACGACGACCGGAAACCAGGACGCCGCTGGTGGGGTGGAGCGGTCGCCAGCGGTTCCCCCGACGACCACGGGTCCTCCGCCAGGGGCAGGCCCTCGGGCGCCTCCCCAGCGGAGGGCCTATCTTCTAAGAACGCCTTCCTCCGAACGCCGCGGTGGTGATGTAGGATCTCTGCCCCTTTCCTGCAGCCCCCTGCGTCCTCCTCCCGAGGGATAGGAGACCGCAGGAGCGGGGCAGCAGCTCGTCGCGGCGACCTGCATCTCCTGTGACCCATGATTAGCGTATGCCTGCTCTTGAGGAATTAATGGTACCCGATAGTCGTTGCCTCCAGTGTGACCGACGGAGCCGTCCTGGGATTCCTGGAGGAGCTCGGCCTCTGGCGTCTCGTCCTCCCAGCTGGGGCTGAAGAGGGAGCCCTGTTCGCCCCCGTGAGCGTGCCCTTGGTCCATCATGTGGGGCACGTATTCCTCTGGCGCCGCCACCCCGAATGTTGTGCTGTACTGCTCCATGCGCCATGCGGCATTGCTTGTCGTGCCCACCGCGGGGTGGTAGCGCGGTTGGCCGCTGGCGCCGTGGGCCGCACTGAGCCCCTCTCCTTCGCGCGCCGGGGGCGGGGGTAGCGCCACCGCCAGTCTGGTGCCGGTGGATTCGCCGGTGCTGGGGTAGTCTTGAGGCCCGCGCGGGTGCGCGGGGCCCCCTCGTGCGCCGCCCTGAGCTTGAGGCGGAAGCTGGACGCAGAAGGGGTGTGCCCCCAAAGCGGCGAAGCCCAGGAGCTCGGCGACCCGCTCCAGCAGCACGTCGCGGCCGCCCTCCAATAGCTTGCACTGCAGCAGCTCCCGTGCTACTATGAGCGCGGCCCTCGAGTTCGCCTGTTCCCGGCGGGTGTACGGTGTCGTAGTTGCGGCGTGATTGGATGCCCTCACTGCCGACCGCGCCTGTCGTGGTGTGAGGGTCGCAGAAGCTTGCCCGCGTCGCCCGCGGCCCGCAGCGCCCTGCGGACCGCGAGCTGCGTGCGGCGTGGGATCGCCCGGAGCGGGAGGCTCCGCGCAGATGGGCCATGCCGCCCACTGGCCTTGGTTGCCCGCCTGGTCGCCGGACATGGTGACAACGACGCAACGGGAGACGGAGCGATGGAAGGGCAGATTCCGGCGCACCCCTACCTGGTGCGCCAAATGTCGGATCACGGGTTCCGGCAGACCCTTAAGGTTCGAACTATGGGGTGCGCGCGGAGATCGTGCCCACTACCTCTCCGTCTCATAAGGATCTGACTACTGCAAGAACAACACAAGAGACACAAGGTTTATACTAGTTCGGGCCACCATTGTGGTGTAATACCCTACTCTAGTTTGTGGCGGGTGGATTGCCTCTTGGGCTGATGTGGAAGAACAGTACAAGGAAGAACGACCTCGCAAGGGTCTGTTCTTGGCTAGGGGATGAACTGCTAGGGGGAGTTCGATCGCCCTTCTCTCTCTCTAGATGCTGGATTCCGTCCCCCCTATCCTGTGGGTGGCTAGTCTTATTTATAGGCAAAGGCCTTGGGCCTCTTCCCAAATATTGAGCGGGAAGGGCGCCAACAATTGGCCAATTTGAAGGGGAACATCTGGTACACTTATCCTGACTAAAGTTGGTCTTCGCCTGCCAAAGGCCCTGTGGTGACGCCGTCCTGGGCTCCATGGTGACCTCCTTCCCACCGTTGGACTGGTCTAGGTCTCGTTGCACCGAAATGGGTGCCTTTGCTTGATCCTCTTGCCTGCGCTTGCTCCCTTTGCACTAAAGAGGAAAGGGGGGACGCTGCGCGGGCTGGCGCCCGCCTGGCACCCTCGATCGTCATGGCTTGCGTCATGGGTACCTCGCGAGGTACCCTGCCTTGATCTCTCCGCCTCCTCGCGAGCCAGCCTAAGGAGGCCGTGCTTGAGGAAGCGTCGTGTCGTCCGCCTCGCGAGGCGTGGCCCCTCGCGAGTGTCTTGAGCCTTGTGTCGATGCAGATGGGCCACGCTGGGCCTCCATTCGAGCCACGCCGCAGGCCACAGGCAGGCAAGTCTGGGGACCCCCATTCCCAGAACGCCGACAGAGGGCCCCGCCTTGCGCCACACTCTAGTGCCACCAACGACGACCGGAAACCAGGACGCCGCCGGTGAGGTAGAGCGGTCGCCAGCGGTTCCCCCGACGACCACGGGTCCTCCGCCAGGGGCAGGCCCCTAGGCTCCTCCCCAGCGGAGGGCCTACCTCCTGAGAACGCCTTGCTCCGAACACCGCGGTGGTGACGTCGGATCTCTGCCCCTCTCCTGCAGCCCCCTGCGCCCTCCTCCCGAGGGGTAGGAGACTGCGGGAGCGGGGCAGCTGCTTGCCGTGGTGACCTGCACCTCCTGAGATCCATGATTAGCGTACGCCTGCTCCTGAGGAATTAGTAGTACCCGATAATCGTTGCCTCCAGTGTGGCCGGTGGAACCATCTCGGGGCTCCTGGAAGGGCTCAGCTTCTGGTGTCTCGTCCCCCCAGCTCGGGCTGGGGAGCGAGCCTTGTTCGCCCTCGTGAGCGTGCCCTTGGTCCATCATGTGGGGCACGTATTCTTCTGGTGCCGCCATTCCGAAGGCTACGCCGTAGTGCTCCATGTGGCATGCAGCTCTGCCTGACGTGCCCACCATGGGGTGGTAGCGCGGCTGCCCGCTTGCGCCGTGGGCTGCACCGAGTCCCTCTCCTTCACGCGCCGGGGGCGGGGGTAGCACCACCGTCAATCCGGTGCCGACGGCTTCGCTGGTGTTTGGAGCAACCATGGGGCCCGCGGGCGCGCGCGGGGCCCCCGCATGTGCCGTTCTGGGCTTGAGACGGGAGCTGGATGCAAAAGGGGTGAGCCCCCGAAGCGGCAAAGCCCAGGAGCTCAGTAACCCGCTCTAGCAGCACGTCGCGGCCACCCTCCAGCAGCCTACACTGCAGCAGCTCTCGGGCCACCGTGAGCGCGGCCCTCGAGTTCGCCTGCTCTCGGCGGGTGTACAGTGTCGTGGTTGCGGCGTGATTGGAGGCCCTTGCTGCCGACCGCGCTTGCCATGGTGTGAGAGTTGTTGAAGCCTGTCCGCGCCGCCTGTGGCCCGCAGCGCCCTGCGGACCACGAGCTGCCTGGGGCGCGGGGTCGCCCGAGGCGAGCGGCTCTGCGCGGGCGGGCCACGTTGCCCATGGATCTTGGTCGCCCGCCTGGTCGCCGGACATGGTGATGACGATGCGACGAGACGCGAAGTGGTAGAAGGGTGGATTCCGGTGCACCCCTACCTGGCGCGCCAAATGTTGGATTCCGGGTTCCGGCAGACCCTTGAGGTTCGAACTCTGGGGTGCACGCGGAGACTTCGCCCTCTACCTCTCCGTCTCGCAAAGATCTAAACTACCGAAAGAACAGCACAAGAGACACGAGGTTTATACTAGTTCGGGCCACCATTGTGGTGTAATACCCTACTCTAGTTTGTGGTGAGTGGATTGCCTCTTGGGCTGATGAAGATGAACAGTACAAGGAAGAACAGCCTCGCGAGGGTCTGCTCTTAGCAAGGACGACGAACTGCTAGGAGGAGTTCGGCCGCCCTTCTCTCTCTCTCTCTCTTTGTTGCTTGATGATTCGATCCTCCCGTCCCCTTTACCCTGGGGGTGGCTAGTACTATTTATAGGCAAAGGCCCTGGGCCTCTTCCCAAATATTGAGCGGGAAGAGCGCCAACAATTGGCCATTTTGAAGGGGAACATCTGGTACACTTATCCTGACTAAAGTTAATCCTCGCCTGCCAAAGGCTCTGTGGTGACGCCGCTCTGGGCTCCACGATGAACTCCTTCCCACCGTTGGACTGGTCTTGGTATCGTTGCACCGAAATGGATGCCTTTGCTTGATCCTTTCGCCTGCGCTTGCCCCCTTTGCACCAAAGAGGAAAGGGAGACACTGCGCGGGCTGGCGCTAGCCTGGCGCCCTTGGTCATCATGGCTTGCGTCATGAGCACCTCGTAAGGTATCCTGCCTTGCTGTCTCCGCCTCATCGTGAGCCAGCCTGACGAGGCCGCGCCCGAGGAAGCTCCGTGTCGTCCGCCATGTGAGGCTTGGCCCCTCGCGAGGGTCTTGAGTCTCGTGTTGATGAAGATGGGCCATGCTGGGCTCCCCTTTAAGCCACGCCGCAGGCCGCAGGCAGGCAAGTCTGGGGACCCCCGTTCCCAGAACGCCGACACTCTCAAAATAATGTGGCCAAAGAAAGTTCATCCCTACAAAATCATATAGTTTAGTGATGCTCCATTTTCGTCACACAAGAATGATCTCATCATGCACAACCCCGATGAGAAACCAAGTAATTGTTTCATACTTTAGTAATCTCAAACTTCTAAACTTTCACGCAATATATGAGCATGATCCATGGACATAGCACTATGGGTGGAATAAAATATGATAATGGGGGTTATGTGGAGAAGACAAAAAAAGGAGAAAGTCTCACATCAACAAGGCTAATCAATGAGCTATGGAGATGCCCATCGATTGATGTTAATGCAAGGAGTAGGGATTGCCATGCAACGGATGCACTAGAGCTATAAATGTATGAAAGCTCAACAAAAGAAACTAAGTGGGTGTGCATCCAACTTGCTTGCTCACGAAGACCTAGGGCACTTGAGGAGGCCCATTATGTTGGAATATACAAGCCAAGTTCTGTAATGAAAAATTCACACTAGTATATGAAAGTGACAAAACAAGAGACTCTCTATCATGAAGATTATTGTGCTACTTTGAAGCACAAGTGTGGAAAAAAGGATAGTAGCATTGCCCCTTTTTTTGGGCCTTCCTTTTTTTTATTTGGCCTTCTTCTCTTTTTTTGGGACAATGCTCTATTAAATGATGATCATCACACTTCTATTTATTTACAACTCAATGACTACAACTCGATACTAGAACAAAGTATGACTCTATATGAATGCCTCTGGCGGTGAACCGGGATATGCAATGAACCAAGAGTGAAATGTATGAAAGAATTATGAACGGTGGCTTTGCCACAAATACTATGTCAACTACATGATCATGCTAAGCAATATGACAATGATGAACGTGTCATGATAAACGGAATGGTGGAAATTTGCATGGCAATATATCTCGGAATGGCTATGGAAATGCCATAATAGGTAGGTGAAGGGGATCGTAGGAGAAATTCAAAATTTTCTACGCATCACCAAGATCAATCTATTGAGTAGTCTAGCAACGAGGGGAAGGAGAGTGCATCTACATACCCTCGTAGATCGCTAAGCGGAAGCGTTCAAGTGAACGGGGTTGATGGAGTCGTACTCATCATGATCCAAATCATCAATGATCCTAGTGCCGAACGAACGACACCTCCGCGTTCAACACACATGCAGCCCGGTGACGTCTCCCATCCCTTGATCCATCAAGGGGAGAAGGAGAGGTTGGGGAAGACTCCGTCCAGCAGCAGCACGATGGCGTGGTGGTGGTGGAGGAGCGCGGAACTCCAGCAGGCCTTCGCCAAGCACTACGAGAGACGAGGAAGAGAGAGGTAGGGCTGCGCCAAGAGAGAGATCCAATCGCATGTTGGGCAGCCCCCAAACCTCAAGTATATATAGGGGAAGGAGAGGGGGCTGCACCCCCTCTAGGGTTCCCACCCCAAGGGGTGCAGCAGCCCCAAATCCCATCTAGGGTGGCGGCCACAAGGGGGAGAGGGGGAGGCGCACCTGGGGTGGGCCTTAGGGCCCATCTGCCCTAGGGTTTGCCCCCTCCCCTCTTGGAGGCGCCTTGGGCCATGGTGGGAGGTGCCCCAGCCCACCTAGGGGCTGGTCCCTTCCCACTATTGGCCCATGTAGGCCTCCAGGGCTGGTGGCCCCTCCCGGTGGACCCCCGGACCCCTCCGGTGGTCCCGGTACACTACCGGTGATGCCCAAAACACTTCCGGTGGCCAAAACCATACTTCCTTTATATAAATATTTACCTCCGGACCATTCCGGAACTCCTCGTGACGTTCGGGATCTCATCCGGGACCCCGAACAACATTCGGTAACCGCGTACATACCTTCCCTATAACCCTAGCCTTATCGAACCTTAAGTGTGTAGACCCTACGGGTTCGGGAACCATGTAGACATGACCGACACAACTCTCCGGCCAATAACCAACAGCGAGATCTGGATACCCATGTTGGCTCCCACATGTTCCACGATGATCTCATCGGATGAACCATGATGTCAAGGATTCAATCAATCCTGTATAGAATTCCCTTTGTCTACCGGTATATTACTTGCCCGAGGTTCGACCGTCGGTATCCCGATACCTTTTTCAATCTCGTTACCGGCAAGTCTCTTTACTGGTTCCGTAACACATCATCCCGTGATCAACTCCTTGATCACATTGTGCACATTATGATGATGTCTTACCGAGTGGGCCCAGAGATACCTCTCCATCACACGGAGTGACAAATCCCAGTCTCGATTCGTGCCAACCCAACAAACACTTTCGGAGATACCCGTAGTGCATCTTATAGCCACCCAGTTACGTTGTGACGTTTGGTACACACAAAGCATTCCTACGGTATCTGGGAGTTGCACAATCTCATGGTCTAAGGAACTGATACTTGACATTAGAAAAGCTTTAGCATACGAACTACACGATCTTGTGCTAGGCTTAGGATTGGGTCTTGTCCATCACATCATTCTCCTAATGATGTGATCTTGTAATCAACGACATCCAATGTCCATGGTCAGGAAACCGTAACCATCTATTGATCAACGAGCTAGTCAACTAGAGGCTTACTAGGGACATGGTGTTGTCTATGTATCCACACATGTATCTGAGTTTCCTATCAATACAATTATAGCATGGATAATAAACGATTATCATGAACAAGGAAATATAATAATAACCAATTTATTCTTTCCTCTAGGGCATATTTCCAACAGTCTCCCACTTGCACTAGAGTCAATAATCCAGTTCACATCGCTATGTGATTAACACTCAAGGTCACATCCCCATGTGACTAACACCCAAGAGTTCTGGGTTTGATCATGTTATGCTTGTGAGAGATGTTATAGTCAACGGGTCTGAACCTTTCAGATCCGTGTGTGCTTTACTGTCGGTGTTCTGGGAACAGGGGTCCCCAGACTTGCCTGCTTGCGGCCTGTGGCGTGGCCCAAAAGGGGGCCCAGCACGGCTCATCTTCATCAACACAGACCCAAGACCCTCGCGAGGGGCCAAGCCTCGCGGGGCGGACGACACGGAGCTTCCTCAGGCACGGCCTCATCAGGCTGGCTCGCGAGGAGGCGGAGAGATCAAGGCGGGATACCTCACGAGGTGCCCGTGACGCAAGCCATGACGACCAAGGGCGCCAGGCGGGCGCAAGCACGCGCAGTGTCCTCCTTTCCTCTTTGGTGCAAAGGGAGCAAGCGCAGGCGAGAGCATCAAGCAAAGGCACCCGTTTCGGTGCAACGAGACCAAGACTAGCCCAACGGCAGGGAGGAAGTCATTGTGGAGCCCAAGCCAGTGTCACCACTAGATCCTTTGGCAGGCGAGGACCAACTTTAGTCAGGAAAAGTGTACCAGATGTTCCCCTTCAAAATGGCCAATTGTTGGGGCCCTTCCCGCTCAATATTTGGGAAGAGGCTCAGGGCCTTTGCCTATAAATAGGACTAGCCACCCCCATGGTAGAGGCGATCGGCCAATCCAGAAACAAGCTGGGATCGGATCGAGTAGCATCACACACACACACACACACACACACAGAGAGAGAGAGAGAGAGAGAAGGGTGACTGAACTCCTCCTAGCAGTTCATCGCCCCAGCCAAGAACAGACCCTCGCGAGGCTGTTCTTCCTTGTATTGCTCATCATCATCAGCCCAAGAGGCAATCCACCACACCACAAACTAGAGTAGGGTATTACACCACAATGGTGGCCCGAACTAGTATAAACCCTGTGTCTCTTGTGCTGTTCTTTCCATAGCTTAGATCTTAGCGAGACGGTGGGGTGTACGTAGGTAGAAGGCGAAATCTCCGCGCGCACCCCAGTGTTCGAACCTCAAGGGTCTGCCGGAACACGAAATCCGACATTTGGCGCGCCAGGTAGGGGTGCAGCGGAGTTTTCCCTTCCGCCACCGCCACGACCTGCCTCGCTATGAGTAGCGCATCGCCCGCTCCGGCCGCCGGTGCCAGCACAGGGGCCAGGGGGCTCCGAGCCCTGGCCCCAGCCCTGCAACGGGTACGGTGGTCAGACAAGTTCAAGCCGACGACGCCGCCGCGCTACAGCGGCGCGACTGATCCGCTGGCCTTCTTGCTGGCGTACGAGAAGGCCATCCTCGAAGCTCGAGGTGATGATATGGTCATGGCCAGCTGGCTTCCCATGGCCCTCACCGGCGCTCCGCGCGCATGGCTGCCCCACCTGCCGGCAGCCTCCGTGGCCTCTTGAGAAGAGCTCCGCGGCCTCTTCCACGCCCACCACACTACACCAACACCCCCGGTCGTCGCGGCCCTCCTGGGCGGCTCGCAGGCGCCGCTTACAAGTCACCACGTCAAGCCGTTCATCCGCCGGGTCAGCGCTGTTGGGGAACGTAGTAATTTCAAAATTTTCCTACGCACACGCAAGATCATGGTGATGCATAGCAACGAGAGGGGAGAGTGTTGTCTACGTACCCTCGTAGACCGAAGCGGAAGCGTTGACACAACGTAGAGGAAGTAGTCGTACGTTCTCCTCGCGATCCAGCCGATCACAACACCGTTACTCCGGCACCTCCGAGTTCTTGGCACACGTTCAGCTCGATGACGATCCCCGGGCTCCGATCCAGCAAAGCGTCGGGGAAGAGTTCCGTCAGCACGACGGCGTGGTGACGATCTTGATGTGTTACCGGCGCAGGGCTTCGCCTAAGCACTGCAACGATATGACCGAGGTGGAATTTGGTGGAAGGGGGCACCGCACACGGCTAAGGAAAGATCTCAATGATCAATTGTGTGTCATGGGGTGCCCCCTGCCCCCGTATATAAAGGAGCAAGGGAGGGGGTGGCCGGCCTAGTGTTTGGCGCGCCAGGGTGTGGAGTCCTACTAGGTCTCCAAGTCCTAGTAGGAGTCCACCAAGAGGGGAGGAAGGGAGAAGGAATAGGAGGACAAGGAAAGGTGGCCGGCCCCCTTTTCCCTAGTCCAATTCGGACTAGAGGAGAGGGGGGGCGCAGCAGCCTTTTTCCTCTTCCCACTAAAGCCCATCAAGGCCCATTACTTCTCCCGTAATCCCGTAACTTCCCGATACTCCCGAAAATACCCGGATCACTCAGAACCTTTCCGATGTCCGAATATAGTCGTCCAATATATCGATCTTTACGTCTCGACCATTTCGAGACTCCTCGTCATGTCCCTGATCTCATCCGGGACTCCGAACTCCTTCGGTACATCAAAACTCATAAAACTCATAATATAACTGTCATCGAAACCTTAAGCGTGCGGACCCTACGGTTCGAGAACAATGTAGACATGACCGAGATACGTCTCCGGTCAATAACCAATAACGGGACCTGGATGCCCATATTGGCTCCTACATATTCTGCGAAGATCTTTATCGGTCAGACCGCATAACAACATACGTTGTTCCCTTTGTCCATCGGTTTGTTACTTGCCCGAGATTCGATCGTCGGTATCCAATACCTAGTTCAATCTCGTTACCGGCAAGTCTCTTTACTCGTTCCGTAATACATCATCCCGCAACTAACTCATTAGTTGCAATGCTTGCAAGGCTTTAAGTGATGTGCATTACCGAGAGGGCCCAGAGATACCTCTCCGACAATCGGAGTGACAAATCCTAATCTCGAAATACGCCAACCCAACATCTACCTTTGGTGACACCTGTAGTACTCCTTTATAATCACCCAGTTATGTTGTGACGTTTGGTAGCACCCAAAGTGTTCCTCCGGCAAACGGGAGTTGCATAATCTCATAGTCATGGGAATATGTATAAGTCATGGATAAAAGCAATAGCAACATACTAAACGATCGGGAGCTAAGCTAATGGAATGGGTCATGTCAATCAGATCATTCAACTAATGATGTGACCTCATTAATCAAATAACAACTCCTTGTTCATGGTTAGGAAACATAACCATCTTTGATTAATGAGCTAGTCAAGTAGAGGCATACTAGTGACACTCTGTTTGTCTATGTATTCACACATGTATTATGTTTCCTGTTAATACAATTCTAGCATGAATAATAAACATTTATCATGAATTAAGGAAATAAATAATAACTTTATTATTGCCTCTAGGGCATATTTCCTTCAGTCTCCCACTTGCACTAGAGTCAATAATCTAGTTCACATCGCCATGTGATTTACCAGCAATAGTTCACATCACCATGTGATTAACACCCATAGTTCACATCGATATGTGACCAACACCCAAAGGGTTTACTAGAGTCAGTAATCTAGTTCACATCGCTATGTGATTAACACCCAAAGAGTACTAAGGTGTGATCATGTTTTGCTTGTGAGATAATTTTAGTCAACGGGTCTGTCAGATTCAGATCCGTTATGTATTTTGCAATTTTCTATGTCTACAATGCTCTGCACGGAGCTACTTTAGCTAATTGCTCCCACTTTCAATATGTATCTAGATTGAGACTTTAGAGTCATCTAGATCAGTGTCAAACTTGCATCGACGTAACCCTTTACGACGAACCTTTTGTCACCTCCATAATCGAGAAACATATCCTTATTCCACTAAGGATAATTTGGACCGCTGTCCAGTGATCTACTCCTAGATCACTATTGTACTCCCTTGCCAAACTCAGTGGTAGGATATGCAATAGATCTGGTACACAGCATGGCATACTTTATAGAACCTATGGCTGAGGCATAGGGAATGACTTTCATTCTCTTTCTATCTTCTGCCGTGTCGGGCTTTGAGTCTTACTCAATTTCACACCTTGTAACACAGGCAAGAACTCTTTCTTTGACTGTTCCATTTTGAACTACTTCAAAATCTTGTCAAGGTATCTATTCATTGAAAAAACTTATCAAGCGTCTTGATCTACCTCTATAGACCTTGATGCTCAATATGTAAGCAGCTTCACTGAAGTCTTTCTTTGAAAAACTCCTTTCAAACATTCCTTTATGCTTTACAGAATAATTCTAGATTATTTCCGATCAACAATATGTCATTCACATATACTTATCAGAAATGTTGTAGTGCTCCCACTCACTTTCTTGTAAATACAGGCTTCACCGCAAGTCTGTATAAAACTATATGCTTTGATCAACTTATCAAAGTGTATATTCCAACTCCGAGATGCTTGTACCAGTCCATAGATGGATCGCTGGAGCTTGCATATTTTGTTAGCACCTTTAGGATTGACAAAACCTTCTGGTTGCATCATATACAACTCTTCTTTAATAAATCTATTAAGGAATGCAGTTTTGTTTATCCATTTGCCAAATTTCATAAAATGCGGCAATTGCTAATATGGTTCGGACAGACTTAAGTATAGATACGAGTGAGAAACTCTCATCGTAGTCAACACTTTGAACTTGTCGAAAACCTTTTGCGACAATTCTAGCTTTGTAGATAGTAACACTACTATCAGCGTCCGTCTTCCTCTTGAAGATCCATTTATTTTCTATGGCTTTGCCGATCATCGGGCAAATCCATCAAAGTCCATACTTTGTTCTCATACATGGATCATATCTCAGATTTCATGGCCTCAAACCATTTCGCGGAATCTGGGCTCATCATCGCTTCCTCATAGTTCGCAAGTTCGTCATGGTCTAGTAACATGACTTCCAGAACAAGATTACCGTACCACTCTGGTGCGGATATCACTCTGGTTTACCTACGAAATTCGGTAGTTACTTGATCTGAAGTTACATGATCATCATCATTAGCTTCCTCACTAATTGGTGTAGTAGTCACAAGAACAGATTTTTGTGATGAACTACTTTCCAATAAGGGAGAAGGTACAATTACCTTATCAAGTTCTACTTTCCTCCTACTCACTTCTTTCGAGAGAAACTCCTTCTCTAGAAAGGATCCATTCTTTAGCAACGATTTTTGCTTTTGGATCTGTGATAGAAGGTGTACCCAACAATTTCCTTTGGGTATTCTATGAAGACGCATTTCTCCGATTTGGGTTCGAGCTTATCAGGATGAAACTTTTTCACATAAGCATCGCAACTCCAAACTTTAAGAAACGACAGCGTTAGGTTTATTGCTAAACCATAGTTCATACGGTGTCGTCTCAACGGATTTAGATGGTGCCCTATTTAATGTGAATGCAGCTGTCTCTAATGCATAATCCCAAAAATGATAGTGGTAGATCGGTAAGATACATCATAGATTGTACTATATCCAATAAAGTACGGTTATGACGTTCGGACACACCATTATGCTGTGGTGTTCCAGGTGGCATGAATTTGTGAAACTATTCCACATTGTTTTAATTGAAGACCAAACTCGTAACTCAAATATTTGTCTCCGCGATCAGATCGTAGAAACCTTATTTTCTTGTCACGATGATTTTCCACTTCACTCTAAAATTCTTTGAACTTTTCAAACGTTTCAGACTTATGTTTCATCAAGTAGATATACCCATATCTGCTCAAATCATCTGTGAAGGTTAGAAAATAATGATACTTGTCGCGAGCCTTAATATTCATCAGACCATATACATCAGTATGTATGATTTCCAACAAATCTGTTGCTTGCTCCATTGTTCCGGAGAACGGCGTTTTAGTCATCTTGCCCAAGAGGCATGGTTCGCAAGGATCAAGTGATTCATAATCAAGTGATTCTAAAATCCCATCAGCATGGAGTTCCTTCTTGCGCTTTACACCAATATGACTTAAACGGCAGTGCCATAGATAAGTTGCACTATCATTATTAACTTTGCATCTTTTTGGCTTCAATATTATGAATATGTGTATCACTACGATCGAGATCCAACAAACCATTTTGTTGGTGTGTATGACCATAAAAGGTTTTATTCATGTAAACAGGACAACAATTTATTCTCTTACTTAAATGAATAACCGTATTGCAATAAACATGATCAAATCATATTCATGCTCAACACCAAATAACACTTATTTAGGTTCCACACTAATCCCGAAAGTATAGGGAGTGTACGATGATGATCATATCAATCTTGGAACCACTTCCAACACACATCGTCACTTCACCCTCAACTAGTCTCTGTTTATTCTGCAAATCCCGTTTCGAGTTACTAATCTTAGCAACTGAACTAGTATCAAATACTGAGGGGTTGCTATAAACACTAGTAAAGTACACATCAATAACATGTATATCAAATATACTTATGTTCACTTTGCCATCCTTCTTATCCGCCAATCACTTGGGGTAATTCCGCTTCCAGTGACCAGTCCCTTTGCAGTAGAAGCACTTAGTCTCAGGCTTAGGACCAGACTTGGGCTTTTTCACTTGAGCAGCAACTTGCTTGCCGTTCTTCTTGAAGTTCCCCTTCTTTCCTTTTGCCCTTTTCTTGAAACTAGTGATCTTGTCAACCATCAACACTTGATGTTTTTCTTTGATTTCTACCTTCGCCGATTTTAGCATCGCGAAGAGCTTGGGAATATTTTCCGTTATCCCTTGCATATTATAGTTCATCACGAAGTTCTACTAACTTGGTGATGGTGACTAGAGAATTCTGTCAATCACTATCTTATCTGGAAGATTAACTCCCACTTGATTCAAGCGATTGTAGTACCCAGACAATCTGAGCACATGCTCACTAGTTGAGCGATTCTCCTCCATCTTTTAGCTATAGAACTTGTTGGAGACTTCATATCTCTCAACTCGGGTATTTGCTTGAAATATTAACTTCAACTCCTGGAACATCTCATATGGTCCATGACGTTCAAAACGTCTTTGAAGTCCCGATTCTAAGCCGTTAAGCATGGTGCACTAAACTATTAAGTAGTCATCATATTGAGCTAGCAAAACGTTCATAACGTCTGCATGTGCTCCTGCAATAGGTCCGTCACCTAGCGGTGCATCAAGGACATAATTCTTCTGTGCAGCAATGAGGATAAACCTCAGATCACGGATCCAATCCGCATAATTGCTACTAACATTTTTCAACACAATTTTCTCTAGGAACATATCAAAATAAACACAGGGAAGCAACAATGCGAGCTATTGATCTACAACATAGATATGCTAATACTACCAGGACTAAGTTCATGATAAATTAAAGTTCAATTAATCATATTACTTAAGAACTCCCACTTAGATGGACATCCCTCTAATCCTCTAAGTGATCACGTGATCCAAATCAACTAAACCATAACCGATCATCACGTGAAATGGATTAGTTTTCAATGGTGAACATCACTATGTTGATCATATCTACTATATGATTCACGCTCGACCTTTCGGTCTCCGTGTTCCGAGGTCATATCTTATATGCATAGCTCGTCAAGTATAACCTAAGTATTCCGCGTGTGCAACTGTTCTGCACCCGTTGTATTTGAACGTAGAGCCTATCACACCCGATCATCACGTGGTGTCTCAGCACGAAGAACTTTCGCAACGGTGCATACTCAGGGAGAACACTTCTTGATAATTTAGTGAGAGATCATCTTATAATGCTACCGTCAATCAAAGCAAGATAAGATGCATAAAAAGATAAACATCACATGCAATCAATATAAGTGATATGATATGGTCATCATCATCTTGTGCTTGTGATCTCCATCTCCGAGGCACCGTCATGATCACCAACGTCACCGGCGCGACACCTTGATCTCCATCGTAGCATCGTTGTCGTCTCGCCAATCTTATGCTTCCACGACTATCACTACCGCTTAGTAATAAAGTAAAGCATTACATCGCGATTGCATTGCATACAATAAAGCGACAACCATATGGCTCCTGCCAGTTGCCGATAACTCGGTTACAAAACATGATCATCTCATACAATATAGCATCATGTCTTGACCATATCACATCACAACATGCCCTGCAAAAACAAGTTAGACGTCCTCTACTTTGTTTGTTGCAAGTTTTACGTGGCTGCTACGGGCTTAAACAAGAACTCATCTTACCTACGCATCAAAACCACAACAATAGTTTGTCAAATAGACTCCGTTTTAACCTTCTCAAGGACCGGGCGTAGCCACACTCGGTTCAACTAAAGTTGGAGAGACAGTCTTCCGCAAGCCATCTATGTGCAAAGCACGTCGAGAGAACCGGTCTCGCGTAAGAGTACGCGTAAGGTTGGTCCGGATCGTCTCGTCCAACAATACCGCTGAACCAAAGTATGACATGCTGGTAGGCAGTATGACTTGTATCGTCCACAACTCACTTGTGTTCTACTCGTGCAAATAACATCAAACCATAAAAACCTAGGCTCGGATGCCACTGTTGGGGAACGTAGTAATTTCAAAATTTTCCTACGCACACGCAAGATCATGGTGATGCATAGCAACGAGAGGGGAGAGTGTTGTCTACGTACCCTCGTAGACCGAAGCGGAAGCGTTGACACAACGTAGAGGAAGTAGTTGTACGTTCTCCTCGCGATCCAACCGATCACAACACCGTTACTCCGGCACCTCCGAGTTCTTGGCACACGTTCAGCTCGATGACGATCCCCGGGCTCCGATCCAGCAAAGCGTCGGGGAAGAGTTCCGTCAGCACGACGGCGTGGTGACGATCTTGATGTGTGACCGGCGCAGGGCTTCGCCTAAGCACTGCAACGATATGACCGAGGTGGAATTTGGTGGAAGGGGGCACCGCACACGGCTAAGGAAAGATCTCAATGATCAATTGTGTGTCATGGGGTGCCCCCTGCCCCCGTATATAAAGGAGCAAGGGAGGGGGTGGCCGGCCTAGTGTTTGGCGCGCCAGGGTGTGGAGTCCTACTAGGTCTCCAAGTCCTAGTAGGAGTCCACCAAGAGGGGAGGAAGGGAGAAGGAATAGGAGGACAAGGAAAGGTGGCCGGCCCCCTTTTCCCTAGTCCAATTCGGACTAGAGGAGAGGGGGGGCGCAGCAGCCTTTTTCCTCTTCCCACTAAAGCCCATCAAGGCCCATTACTTCTCCCGTAATCCCGTAACTCCCCGATACTCCCGAAAATACCCGGATCACTCAGAACCTTTCCGATGTCCGAATATAGTCGTCCAATATATCGATCTTTACGTCTCGACCATTTCGAGACTCCTCGTCATGTCCCCGATCTCATCCGGGACTCCGAACTCCTTCGGTACATCAAAACTCATAAAACTCATAATATAACTGTCATCGAAACCTTAAGCGTGCGGACCCTACGGTTCGAGAACAATGTAGACATGAACGAGATACGTCTCCGGTCAATAACCAATAGCGGGACCTGGATGCCCATATTGGCTCCTACATATTCTGCGAAGATCTTTATCGGTCAGACCGCATAACAACATACGTTGTTCCCTTTGTCCATCGGTTTGTTACTTGCCCGAGATTCGATCGTCGGTATCCAATACCTAGTTCAATCTTGTTACCGGCAAGTCTCTTTACTCGTTCCGTAATACATCATCCCGCAACTAACTCATTAGTTGCAATGCTTGCAAGGCTTTAAGTGATGTGCATTACCGAGAGGGCCCAGAGATACCTCTCCGACAATCGGAGTGACAAATCCTAATCTCGAAATACGCCAACCCAACATCTACCTTTGGTGACACCTGTAGTACTCCTTTATAATCACCCAGTTACGTTGTGACGTTTGGTAGCACCCAAAGTGTTCCTCCGGCAAACGGGAGTTGCATAATCTCATAGTCATGGGAACATGTATAAGTCATGGATAAAAGCAATAGCAACATACTAAACGATCGGGAGCTAAGCTAATGGAATGGGTCATGTCAATCAGATCATTCAACTAATGATGTGACCTCATTAATCAAATAACAACTCCTTGTTCATGGTTAGGAAACATAACCATCTTTGATTAATGAGCTAGTCAAGTAGAGGCATACTAGTGACACTCTGTTTGTCTATGTATTCACACATGTATTATGTTTCCTGTTAATACAATTCTAGCATGAATAATAAACATTTATCATGAATTAAGGAAATAAATAATAACTTTATTATTGCCTCTAGGGCATATTTCCTTCAAGCGCCGCTTCCACGCGGCAGGGGGCTCTCCCGGACCGGGCGGCGCCCAAGGCCGGCCTGACCTTCAGCTCGGAGGACCACCCCTCCAACTCGGCCTGCTGGGGTGCGCTCCCCATGCTGTGCACCCCCACCATCTGCCAGGAGGCTGTCACCAGAACTCTCATCGATGGCGGCGCGGGCCTCAACGTGCTCTAGGTTGAGGCCTTCAACCTCCTCTGCATACCCCTGGAATGGCTGCAACCCAGCCGTCCCTTCTCAGGCGTTGGGGGCGGGTCATCCAGCTCCTTGGGACAGATCCGGCTCCCAGTAACCTTCGGCACCTACGAAAACTTCCGCACGGAGCTGGTCAACTTCGACATCGCCCCCATCGGCCTCCCCTACAACGCCATCCTTGGCTATCCAGCGCTGGCCCAACTCATGGCCGCGACGCACCCGGCGTACAACCTCATGAAGATGCCCGGGAGCAGCGGTGTCCTCACCGTGCACGGGGACACCGGAGACGCGCTGCGAGTGCTCAAGCTCGCCTTCAAGACGGCGGTGGCACAGCCCGCCGACTCGGAGACCCCCGAGCCCAAGGGGGCTGCACCCGCCAAGAAGAAACAGTTGTACACCCAAGACAAGGCAAAACAGGAACAAGGAAGGCCCACAGAAACCGCCACCGCGGCTGGGGAGGATCAGCCGCCGCAGAGGAGTGCACCGGAGGCGGAAGAGGCCCCTCTCCTAGATGGCCAGCCTCCGGAGGCCTCATCGCCTCAGGAGGCGCCATGGTCTTCGAGGGCGCCACCAGGACTGACGCACCCAACCTCGTTGAGCACCCAGTGTACTTCATCAGCATGGTGTTGCGGGACGCGAGGGCACGGTACCCCATGCCTCAGAAGCTCCTCCTCGCGCTACTGGTGGCCTCGCGCAAGCTGCGGCTGTAGGATCGGAAGTATGTCTAGAGGGGGGGTGATTAGACTACTTGACCAAATAAAAACTTAACCTTTTCCCAATTTTAGTTCTTGGCAGATTTTAGCTACTTTAGGACAAGTTAAGCAATCATCACACAATTCAAGCAAGCATGCAAAGAGTATATAGGCAGCGGAAAGTAAAGCATGCAACTTGCAAGAATGTAAAGGTAAGGGTTTGGAGAATTCAAACGCTATTGGAGACACGGATGTTTTTCCCGTGGTTCAGATAGGTGGTGCTATCCTACATCCACGTTGATGGAGACTTCAACCCACAGAGGGTAACGGTTGCGCGAGTCCACGGAGGGCTCCACCCACGAAGGGTCCATGAAGAAGCAACCTTGTCTATCCCACCATGGCCATCGCCCACGAAGGACTTGCCTCACTAGCGGTAGATCTTCACGAATTAGGCGATCTCCTTGCCCTTACAAACTCCTTGGTTCAACTCCACAATCTTGTCGGAGGCTCCCAAGTGACACCTAGCCAATCTAGGAGACACCACTCTCCAAGAAGTAACAAATGGTGTGTTGATGATGAACTCCTTGCTCTTGTGCTTCAAATGATAGTCTCCCCAACACTCAACTCTCTCTCACAGGATTTGGATTTGGTGGAAAGAAGATTTGAGTGGAAAACAACTTGGGAAAGGCTAGAGATGAAGATTCATATGGTAGGAATGGAATATCTTGGTCTCAACACATGAGTAGGTGGTTCTCTCTCAGAACATATGAGTTGGAAGTGTAGTTGTGTTCTGATGGCTCTCTCCACGAGTGAAGAGGAGGTGGAGGGGTATATATAGCCTCCACACAAAATCCAACCGTTACACACAATTTACCAATCTCGGTGGGACCGAATCAACAAACTCGATCAGACCGAAATAGTAAACCTAGTGACCGTTAGAGATTTTCGGTGGGACCGATATGGTTAGGGTTAGGGCATAACGTAATCTCGGTGAGACCGATTACACAAACTTGGTGAGACCGATTTGGTAATTAGCTAACCAGAGAGTTGGTCAGGTAAACTCGGTGGGACCGATTTGCTCTTTCGGTGAGACCGAAATGTTACAAAAGGGAAACAGAGAGTTTACATTGCAATCTCGGTGGGACCGATCCACTCTTTCGGTGAGACTGAAAAGTTACGAAAAGGAAACAGAGAGATTGCAATCCCATCTCGGTGAGACCGAGATCCCTATCGGTAGAACCGATTTGCTAGGGTTTGGCAGTGGCTTATGACATGTGAAACTCGGTGGCGCCGGATAGAAAGAATCGGTAGGTCCGAGTTTGGCTTTGGGTTTAGGTCAAGAGTGGATATGAGAAAGTAGCTGAGGATTTTGGAGCATATCATTAAGCACATGAAGCAAAAGGCTCATTAAGCAACACCTCATCCCTCCTTGATAGTATTGGCTTTTCCTATGGACTCGATGTGATCTTGGATCACTAAAATGTAAATGAAGAGTCTTGAGCTTTTGAGCTTGAGCCAATCCTTTGTCCTTAGCATTTTGAGGGTTCCACTTTCACCATCCATGCCATGCCAATCATTGAGCTTTCCTGAAATAATTGTCTTGGAATAGCATCAGCTCAATGAGCTATATGTTGTTATGAATTACCAAAACCACCTAGGGATAGTTGCACTTTCAATCTCCCCCTTTTTGGTAATTGATGACAACATATAGATCAAAGCTTCGACAAATGATAAGAATGAATTATATCGTCGCTTTGAGAAGTATGTGATAAGTAAGAGCCCCCCCTAAATTTGTGCATATTTTAAAATTTGCTTTGGACTGCAAATGCACAAAGAGTTAGAATCATGGGTTACTCTTCCATGTCACATACATCTTGGTGGAGCGCTCAAAATGATAAGAATGAAATACATGCACTCATCACCAAGAAAAGTGAATGATCACATAAGATAGATAGGATATATCAAGCATGCATAAGTGTAGCTTATGATCAAACACATGATCATCAATGTCTCACAAGCATATCAAAGTATCTCGACCAAAAGCAAACAATGTTTGAAAAAACCACCAAATAAAGCAAGAGAGAATAAAAGCAACACTCTCTCTCGAAGCCTATGATCTATACAGTTTTCTCCCCCTTTGGCAACAAGTTACCAAAAAGTTCCTAGAAAATGCATAGTGTTAGATCGACACTCAGGCTTGATCTTCTGGTGGTGGTGGAGTCTGGATCACTCCAAGGACGAAGGCTTCTGTAGACGTGGTTGGAGCTGGAGCTGAAGTAGATGCTGGAGCTGGTTGGGCTGGTGCTGTGGCTGGAGCTGAGGTGGTGGCTCTTGTGTCAGGAACTGGCACTGCAGACGACCTCTGGGCTTGTGGCACTCTGGCAAATGCATCAGTGGTAGTCTTCCCTTTCCTCTCCTGCATGTCATCTTGAAGTTGCTCCACTGCAGAATGAATTTCTGTCACTTTGACATCCAAGTCATAGAACTTTTGTTCTATGATCCTCTCTAAACTGTCCTGATTCTGAGTGAGGGTGGCCAGTCCTTTCTCTATCCTCAGGGTGGATGCAATCAAGTAACTGAGTTGCTCTTGCTTGGTTTTCAAGAAATATTCAGATGCCTCCTCTTGAGTTGGCATCTTTGTAGCTTTCTCCTTCCTTGCCTTCTCCTTCTGTGCTTGTGCATGGGCTGAAGATGGTTCATCCTTGTTCATCACAACTTGATTGTCCTCAAAGTCTGGATGAATAGGCAAATGTTCCTTGTCCAAGAGGTATATGCCTGTGCCCATCTTGGAGTTGATCAGCTCCTGTATCTGAGGGGCATATCCACAGCTCCTCTTCTGGTCTGCTGCAGTCCTCTTGATTGTTTCTACCATGAGGCTCATGACTTTGAATTTTTGTGGCACATCAAAGATATGAAGCAAGTTGATTGCATGGCCTCTGATCATCTTGTGATCACCTGACTTGGGCAGCAGAGTGTGCCTCAGAATCCAATTGATGGTTGGCAACCCTGACAGAAGATAATGTACTGATCCAAACTTGAAAGTGTCAAGTGCCTTGTTTGGGATCTCTTTGTACATATTGGACATAGAGTTGCGGTCCATCTTCTTCTTGGCATATATATATCTAGGTCATCCTCATGCTCCTCTGGGGCATTGATGAGCTGTGCCCACTCAGCAACTGTTGATTGATACCTTGTCCCTTCTGACATCCACACAATACTGCCATCTGGATAGAAGTGTGTTGTGGAGTAGAACTGCATGATCAGCTCTTCATTCCACTTTGTGAGCTTCTGCCCCACAAAGTCAGCTACTCCACATGCCTTGAAGCTATCTTGCACTCCATGATAGTGCTCTTCATTGTCCTTGATGTATTCCCAGTCAACCCATCTCATATCACACACAATGGGCTTCTTATCCAACAAGACTGTCTCATAGAAGTCCTGTTGTTCCTTAGTGTGGAACCTGTAGTCAACATCAGTTCTCCTTCTGGTAGCATAAGGATCTTCTGCTCTCCACTTTCTCAGCCCTGAGTCTCTTCTGATCTTCATATCCTCAGCCACAGGATGAGCATCATTGTGGTCTGGGATCTTGGGCTTCAACTTTCTGAGTACTTGTCCTTCTTCCTCTTCTGCAGTGTCAGGCACTGGGGCATTGTTCTTCTCAGCAGCTGGGATGCTCCTTGTATTCCTCTTTGGAGCTGTCTTGGCCTTTCATGCAGCCTTGGGTGCTTCCTTGGGCTTGGATGCAGTAGCCCCTGATTTGATTGCATCACCCATCAGCTTAGGCATCTTAGGTGCTGGTGCAGCAACCTCTTCTTCTTCGTCCTCTTCTTCCTCAGAAGAATGTTGTTCAAATTCAGCCATTGGATCAACTTTCTTGCACCATCTGCCTCTTTTCCTTTCCTTCTTCCCTTCAGCAGCAACTGACTCTTTGGGTGCAGGCTTCTCAAGAATCTTAGTTGAGGCTCTGGCCTTTGGCATAGGCTGCCTGCCTACTGGCCTTTTGATTTTCATCCCTGGCTTGATGGCTGCAGCTGAGCCATACTCCTTCTTGAGCACAACTTTCTTGGAAGTTGCTTCCTCTTCTGCCACATAGTCCTCATCCTCTGACTCTGAGGTTCTTTTCTTCCTTTGTCTGGTGGCAGCTTTTGCAAATTACTGGGAGTGCTCCTGCTGCCTTCATCCGAAGAACTGGAGGGACTAGTGCCCTCACTCATGTGCACTGGCTGTTCTGACATGTTCTGGCTATCACTCTGGTCTGACATGATGAACAAGCTGACTGCTGACCCTGTGAACAGTTTATAGATGAGGTAGAGTGGATGAGCATCACAAAATGCAGAGATTTTTGCTAAAGAATGATTCAAAGTCTTAGTTTTAGTTTCCCATAGAAATCATTTCGGATCTACTGATTTTTAAACTCGGTGATACCGAAGCAGTTTTGGAACCTAAACTAGTGAACTCGGTCAGACCGAGTCACAGTTCGGTGGCACCGAGACTGCTAGGGTTTCACAAAGTTCCAAAATAGGTCACACCGATTAGCAATTCTCGGTCAGACCGAGTCTCACTTGTGCAACGGCGTGAGCCAAATCGGTGGGACCGAGTTTTTCAACTCGGTGGGTCCGAGATGGTTTCGGCGGAAACCTAACCCTAAAAATTTCGAATCAAACCTATTCTATGAACGCATTGATTGGATAGGAGTGTTTCAAACGTGGCTAGAATCAATATGATCACAATGTGCTAGGAATCAGATTGGGGAATAGCACAAAGACCGAGTCCATACCCTAGTTCGGCGGAGACTCACTATGGCGGCAACGGCGGGGTTGAATTCCGTTGACGACGATGGAGACCAGCGACTGGAGGCGGCTGGCGGCGAGGAGACGATCCGGAGACCACGTTGGCAGAGCGAGCTATCGCGCGGGCGAAGGGGTTCGGAGAAATTTCCAAATTTTTGCCCGTGTCTATTTATAGCCCGACCCTGTCGGTGTGACCGAGTGGAACAACTCGGTGGCACCGAGATGCAAAACTGTATACAGTTATTGCAACTCGGTGTGACCGAATGGTTCAAATCGGTTGCACCAAGATCGAAAATTTAGATCAACTTAGTGATCTCGGTAGGACCGAAAGTGGGGTATCGGTCAGACCGAGAATCACAAAGAGGTTTTGGAAGTTTAAGTCTATGACGAATCGGGGACTCCGAGTGCTCCTCACACAGAGTGGTTCGAATCTGACTTGATCAATTTTGTGATGTAGCATGAATAGAGTTTGAGACGAGAAAAGCATAGATAACTAGAGGAGGTTCTTAGGCATTCTTGTCCATCCACTTGGCAAAATAAAAATAGAGCCAAACAATCAAAACAACAAGTGGATGTCCTCGAATGAGTAAAATATGCAACCAACATGCTCACACAATAAAATGGCAATTTAAATATGTGACAAAGCATGCACAACCAATTCTAGCATCTATCAAGCAATTGGCGATGACTAGGTCATCTATATATGAGTATATTGACTTAGGAGTCAAATGAGAACACTTGATCATAGGTCATACTCATCGTTTAAGCTCAAGTGGGGTTACCACTTTTACATAAAGCATTGTTGTGTTCACATCATTAGAGTTGCTTTAGCTCAAGTCTTATAGTAAAGCTCCCCCTAGATGTGATATCCCCCCTAAGAGGGATGAACTAACCTTGGGTTTTGTCGACGATGACTTCATGTAGATGTTGAAGATGTGGATGCTCAATGTTGATGTAGATCACTTGGAGCTATCCTTTCGAGTGAATTGCACTTTCAATACCTACATGGGTTAGTCCCACAAGGAACAAACGAGGATATCCATAGACATAGAGTGATGCACACACAAGATGATGTCCATGAAAACTTTTAGGTTACCTTGTCCCTTGACTTACCAACAAGAGGGTTTGTGACTCCTTGAACTAGTGCAAGATGTGGAAGTTGATTGCACTTGTTCTTGCCAAAATGATAAGAGTGAAGTATGTTGGCGGAGTCACCCTCAAGAACTCTCTAGTTCTTCTTCTTTTGGATCCACACCATCTTGATGGGAATCCTTGGAGTTGTAGTCGTCTTGATGAAGTGGAACTTGAAGTAGTCTTGGGAATCCACTTGACTAAGGTCTTAGGAGCTTCTTCAAATGCATCAATTTCCTCTTGAAGCTTGTCCTTGCCTTTTTGCTTGTAGTCTTGTGGTGGAAGATCATCTTGAGCTTGTGTCCCCTTGAAAGAAGTAGGATCATACTTCTCTTGTTGAGAAACAAACTTTGTCTTGGGGTATTGATCTTCTTCCCACTCAACTCCATTGGCATTGAACTTTCGTTCAAAACCAACACCTTGATTCTTCCGGTGCCTTCCTTGCTTGCGTACAATTTCCTCGAATTGCTTACTCCCGGCAAGGCTTTTGTACACTCCTTTCTCTATGATTCCCTTCAATAAGCTATTTTCTTGCTCAAGTGTAACTTGGCTAAGAGAATCATTAGTGGAATCAAGAGAACTACTAGAAGCAACAATATTGGATTTAACATGATCATTGTTACTACTAGAGGAAGAATCTTTCTTGCTCTTGTTACTAGATTTGACTTGAGGCATGTAAGTGGATAAGAGTAAACGCTTGGTAATGTAAGAAGAACTTTTCTTGCGGAGATCATCATTGATTGCCTTTAAAAACTCATGCTCTTGCTCAAGATTGAGCTTTGCAAAGCGTAACTTCTCATGAGCTCTTAAAAGTTCTCGATGATCTTCGAAGATAGTTTCATGAGCTAACTTAAGAGTGTTTAGTTCTTTAGTTAGAGCCTCAATTTTATCCTTATCATTGTCATTCGTTTTATCTTGATTATCATGATTAATTGACGTTTCATCATAGTATTCATCACTAAAGTTGTCAACAAGTAAATCATCATCACCTAACAAGTCATCTTCATCACTATTAAAATCAACATACTCGGGGTGTGTTACCTTAGGACCTTTGGCCATGAAGCATCTTCCAATCCCTTCATTTGGTGAGTCAAATATGTCGTAGGAGTTGGTTGACTCAAGTGCTAGACCGGCAACACCTTCATCTTGAGTATATTCGGAGTCGGAGTGATAACTTCTCTCGGAGTGGTTGTCGGAGTCGGAGCCGGATACCCATTCACCAACATGAGCTTGATGTCTTCGTTTTGTATAGCTCCTTGATGATTTTTCCTTTCTTTCCGAATCCTTGCTTCTCCGTGAGTGTCTTCGTTCATAACGATCATCTCTACTCCTTCTCTCTCTTGGTGGTGATTCTTCTCTTTTGCTTCTTCTTTTTGGAGAATCTTCTCTTCTTTTGTAGGGAGCCGTATGCTCATTGGAATAGTGTCTGGGTCTTCCACAATTGTAGCAGTTTCGCTCTCGACTAGAAGATCTTTTGCCATTGTAGGACCTTAACTTGGAGCTTCTATCTTTGCTTCTACTTTTGTAGAACTTGTTGAAGTTCTTCACCATTAAGCTCAATTCTTCATTGAAGTTTTGTTTCTCACTTGATGATGTGGGGGCTTCACATGAGGCTTTGTAGGCACCACTTGATTTGTTGTGAAGTTCCTCTTTATCCTTGAGTGACATGTCATGAACAACAATTCTTCCAATGACCTCTGTTGGCTTGAGATCTTTGTAATTAGGCATCATTTGGATCAATGTGCACACGGTATCATATTTTCCATCCAAGGCTCTTAGGATCTTCTTGATGATGAATCTATCGGTCATCTCCTCACTCCCTAAGCCGGCAATCTCGTTTGTGATGAGAGCAAGCCTAGAGTACATTTCAGCGACGCCTTCACCATCCTTCATTTTGAACTTGTCAAGTTGACTTTGAAGCACATCCAATTTGGATTCCTTGATGGAGTCGGTACCTTCGTGCATATCAATCAAAGTATCCCAAATTTCCTTTGCATTCTCAAGACGGCTGATTTTGTTGAATTCTTCGGGGCACAATCCGTTGAAGAGAATCTAACAAGCTTGAGCATTGTATTGCAGCATCTTCAACTCATCCGCGGTAGCTTCACGGTTTGGTTCTTTCCCATCGAAGAAGTCACCTTGCAAGCCAACACACACAATAGCCCAAACGGCGGGGTTATGTCCGAGAATATGCATTTTCATTTTATGCTTCCAACTAGCAAAATTAGTGCCATCAAAGTAAGGACCTCTATAGTGATAATTTCCCTCACTAGATGCCATACTCTCCTAGGTTGTGAAACCAAGGCTATGACCACCAAAAGCTATGGAAATCAAAGCAAATGGAGACCAAGGCTCTGATACCACTTGTAGGATCGGAACTTGCAAGAATGTAAAGGGAAGGGTTTGGAGAATTCAAACGCTATTGGAGACACGGATGTTTTTCCCGTGGTTCGGATAGGTGGTGCTATCCTACATCCACGTTGATGGAGACTTCAACCCACGAAGGGTAACGGTTGCGCGAGTCCACGGAGGGCTCCACCCACGAAGGGTCCACGAAGAAGCAACCTTGTCTATCCCACCATGGCCATCGCCCACAAAGGACTTGCCTCACTAGCGGTAGATCTTCACGAAGTAGGCGATCTCCTTGCCCTTACAAACTCCTTGGTTCAACTCCACAATCTTGTCGGAGGCTCCCAAGTGACACCTAGCCAATCTAGGAGACACCACTCTCCAAGAAGTAACAAATGGTGTGTTGATGATGAACTCCTTGCTCTTGTGCTTCAAATGATAGTCTCCCCAACACTCAACTCTCTCTCTCACAGGATTTGGATTTGGTGGAAAGAAGATTTGAGTGGAAAGCAACTTGGGAAAGGCTAGAGATCAAGATTCATATGGTAGGAATGGAATATCTTGGTCTCAACACATGAGTAGGTGGTTCTCTCTCAGAACATATGAGTTGGAAGTGTAGTTGTGTTCTGATGGATCTCTCCATGAGTGAAGAGGAGGTGGAGGGGTATATATAGCCTCCACACAAAATCCAACCGTTACACAATTTACCAATATTGGTGGGACCGAATCAACAAACTCGGTCGGACCGAAATAGTAAACCTAGTGACCGTTAGAGATTTTTGGTGGGACTGACATGCAACTCGGTGGGACCGATATGCTTAGGGTTAGGGCATAACATAATCTCGGTGACACCGATTACACAAACTCGGTGAGACCGATTTGGTAATTAGCTAACCAGAGAGTTGGTCAGGTAAACTCGGTGGGACCGATTTGCTCTTTCGGTGAGACCGAAATGTTACAAAAGGGAAACAGAGAGTTTACATTGCAATCTCGGTGGGACCGATCCGCTCTTTCGGTGAGACCGAAAAGTTACAAAAAGGAAACAGAGAGATTGCAATCCCATCTCGGTGAGACCGAGATCCCTATCGGTAGAACCGATTTGCTAGGGTTTGGCAGTGGCTTATGACATGTGAAACTTGGTGGCGCCGGATAGAAAGAATCGGTGGGTCCGAGTTTGGCTTTGGGTTTAGGTCAAGAGTGGATATGAGAAAGTAGCTGAGGATTTTGGAGCATATCATTAAGCACATGAAGCAAAAGGCTCATTAAGCAACACCTCATCCCTCCTTGATAGTATTGGCTTTTCCTATGGACTCAATGTGATCTTGGATCACTAAAATGTAAATGAAGAGTCTTGAGCTTTTGAGCTTGAGCCAATCCTTTGTCCTTAGCATTTTGAGGGTTCCACTTTCACCATCCATGCCATTCCAATCATTGAGCTTTCCTGAAATAATTGTCTTGGAATAGCATTAGCTCAATGAGCTATATGTTGTTATGAATTACCAAAACCACCTAGGGATAGCTGCACTTTCAGCGGCACTATTTTCAGGGTCACCCCATCAAGGTCGTCTCGTCATACCCCTTGGAGAGAGTGCTCAGGAGCCCTAACTCAGCCGGAAGGGTCGCTGAGTGGAACATAGAACTCTTGGAAATATGCCCTAGAGGCAATAATAAAGTGGTTATTATTATATTTCCTTGTTCATGATAATCGTTTATTATCCATGCTATAATTGTATTGATAGGAAACTCAGATACATGTGTGGATACATAGACAACACCATGTCCCTAGTAAGCCTCTAGTTGACTAGCTCGTTGATCAATAGATGGTTATGGTTTCCTGACCATGGACATTGGATGTCGTTGATAACGGGATCACATCATTAGGAGAATGATGTGATGGACAAGACCCAATCCTAAGCCTAGCACAAAGATCGTGTAGTTCATATGCTAAAGCTTTTCTAATGTCAAGTATCATTTCCTTAGACCATGAGATTGTGCAACTCCCGGATACCGTAGGAATACTTTGGGTGTGCCAAACGTCACAACGTAACTGGGTGGATATAAAGGTACATTACAGGTATCTCCAAAAGTGTCTGTTGGGTTGGCACGAATCGAGACTGGGATTTGTCACTCCGTGTGACGGAGAGGTACCTCTGGGCCCACTCGGTAGGACATCATCATAATGTGCACAATGTGATCAAGGAGTTGATCACGGGATGATGTGTTATGGAACGAGTAAAGAGACTTGCCGGTAACGAGATTGAACAAGGTATCGGGATACCGACGATCGAATCTCAGGCAAGTACAATACCGGTAGACAAAGGGAATTGTATACGGGATTGATCGAATCCTCGACATTGTGGTTCATCTGATGAGATCATCGTGGAACATGTGGGAACCAACATGGGTATCCAGATCCCGCTGTTGGTTATTGACCGGAGAACGTCTCGGTCATTTCTGCATGCTTCCCGAACCCGTAGGGTCTACACACTTAAGGTTCGATGACGCTAGGGTTATAAAGGAAGTTTGTATGTGGTTACCGAATGTTGTTCGGAGTCCCGGATGAGATCCCGGACGTCGCGAGGAGTTCCGGAACGGTCCGGAGGTAAAGATTTATATATGGGAAGTCCTGTTTTGGTCGCAAGGAAAGTTTTGGGGTTTATCGGTAACGTACCAGGACCACCGAGAGGGTCCCGGGGGTCCACCAAGTGGAGCCACAAGCCCCGGAGGGCTGCATGGGCCAAGTGTGGGAGGGGACCAGCCCCAGGTGGGCTGGTGCGCCACCCCACAAGGGCCCAAGGCGCAAGGGAGAGGAGAAGGGGGCAAACCCTAGGGCAGATGGGCCCTAAGGCCCATACTGGTGCGCCTCCCTCTCCCCTTCCCCTCTTGGCCGCCACCCCAAGACCCATCTAGGGCTGCCGCCCCTCTAGGGGTGGGAACCCTAGAGGGGGCGCACCCTCCTCCCCTTCCCCTATATATATGAGGCCTATGGGGCTGCCCAAAACACACGATTTGATCTCTCCCTATTGGTGCAGCCATGCCTCTCTCCTCCTCATATCTCGTAGTGCTTGGCGAAGCCCTACTGGATCACCACGCTCCTCCACCACCACCATGCTGTTGTGTTGCTGCTGGATGGAGTCTTACTCAACCTCTCCCTCTCTCCTTGCTGGATCAAGGCATGGGAGACGTCACCGGGCTGTACGTGTGTTGAACGCGGAGGTGCCGTCCGTTCGGCACTAGGATCATCGGTGATTTGGATCACGGCGAGTATGACTCCATCAACCCCGTTCACTTGAACGCTTCCGCTTAGCGATCTACAAGGGTATGTAGATGCACTCTCCTTCCCCTCGTTGCTGGTTTCTCCATAGATAGATCTTGGTGACACGTAGGAAAATTTTGAATTTCTGCTACATTCCCCAACAGTGGCATCATGAGCTAGGTCTATTGCGTAGATTCTTTGCACGAGTAGAACACAAAGTAGTTGTGGGCGTTGATTTTGTTCAATATGCTTACCGTTACTAGTCCAATCTTGATTCGGCGACATTGTGGGATGAAGCGGCCCGGACCGACCTTACACGTACACTTACGTGAGACATGTTCCACCGACTGACATGCACTAGTTGCATAAGGTGGCTAGCGGGTGCCAGTCTCTCCCACTTTAGTCGGATCGGATTCGATGAAAAGGCTACTTATGAAGGGTAAATAGCAATTGACATATCACGTTGTGGTTTTGCGTAGGTAAGAAACGTTCTTGCTAGAAACCCATAGCAGCCACGTAAAACATGCAAACAACAATTAGAGGACGTCTAACTTGTTTTTGCAGGGTATGCCATGTGATGTGATATGGCCAAAGGATGTGATGTATGATATATGTGATGTATGAGATGATCATGTTCTTGTAATAGGAATCACGACTTGCATGTCGATGAGTATGACAACCGGCAGGAGCCAAAGGAGTTGTCTTAATTTATTTATGACCTGCATGTCAACTTAAATCATCATGTAATTACTTTACTTTATTGCTAAAGCGTTAGCCATAGTAGTAGAAGTAATAGTTGACGTGACAACTTCATGAAGACACAATGATGGAGATCATGATGATGGAGATCATGGTGTCATGCCGGTGACGATGATGATCATGGAGCCCCGAAGATGGAGATCAAAAGGAGCAATATGATATTGGCCATATCATGTCACTATTTGATTGCATGTGATGTTTATCATGTTTATACATCTTATTTGCTTAGAACAACGGTAGTAAATAAGATGATCCCTCATTAAAATTTCAAGAAAGTGTTCCCCCTAACTGTGCACCGTTGCGAAAGTTCGTCGTTTCGAAGCACCATGTGATGATCGGGTGTGATAGATTCTTACGTTCACATACAACGGGTGTAAGCCAGATTTACACACGCAGAACACTTAGGTTGACTTGACGAGCCTAGCATGTACAGACATGGCCTCGGAACACAAGAGACCGAAAGGTCGAGCATGAGTCGTATGGTAGATACGATCAACAAGAAGATGTTCACCAATGATGACTAGTCCGTCTCACGTGATGATCGGACACAGCCTAGTTGACTCGGATCATGTAATCACTTAGATGACTAGAGGGATGTCTATCTGAGTGGGATTTCATAAGATGAATTTAATTATCCTGAACATAGTCAAAAGATCTTTGCAAATTATGTCGTAAGCTCGCGCTTTAGTTCTACTGAGTTAGATACGTTCCTAGAGAAAATATAGTTGAAAGTTGACAGTAGCAATTATGCGGACAGTAGAAGGCTTATGTCCTTAATGCACCGCTCAGTGTGCTGAACCCCAAACGTCGTTTGTGGATGTTGCGAACATCGGACATGCACGTTTAGATAACTACATGATAGTTCGGTAATGTTAAATGGTTTAGAATTGAGGCACCAAAGACATTTTTGAAATGTCACGGAACATATGAGATGTTTCGAGGGCTGAAATTGGGATTTCAGACTCATGCCCACGTCAAGAGGTATAAGACCTCCGACGATTTTCTTGGCCTGCAAACTAAGGGAGAAAAGCTCAATCGTTGAGCTTGTGCTCAGATTGTCTGAGTACAACAATCACTTGAATCGAGTGGGAGTTGATCTTCCAGATAAGATAGTGATGTTTCTCCAAAGTCATTGCCACCAAGCTGCTACAGCTTCGTAATGAACTATAACATATCAGGGATAGATATGATGATCCTTGAAATAATCGCGATGTTTGACACCGCGAAAGTAGAAATCAAGAAGGAGCATCAATTGTTGATGGTTAGTGAAACCACTAGTTTCAAGAAGGGCAAGGGCAAGAAGGGATACTTCATGAAATGGCAAATCAGCTGCTGCTCTAGTGGAGAAACCCAAGGTTGAACCCAAAACTCGAGACTAAGTGCTTCTGTAATGAGGGAAACGGCCACTGGAGCGGAATTACCCTAGATACTTGGTAGATGAGAAGGCTGTCGATGGAAGTATATTGGATATACATTATGTAAATGTGTATTTACTAGTACTCCTAGTAGCACCAGGGTATTAGATACCGGTTCGGTTGCTAAGTGTTAGTAACTCGAAATAAAAGCTACGGAATAAGTGGAGACTAGCTAAAGGTGAGCTAACAAGATGTGTTGGAAGTGTTTCCAAGTTTGATATGATCAAGCGTCGCACGCTCCCTCTACCATCGAGATTGGTGTTAAACCTAAATAATTGTTATTTGGTGTTTGCGTTGAGCATAGACATGATTGGATTATGTCTATCGCAATACGGTTATTCATTTAAGGAGAATAATGGTTACTCTATTTATTTGAATAATACCTTCAATGGTCTTGCACCTAAAATGAATGGTTTATTGAATCTCGATCATAGTGATACACATGTTCATACCAAAAGATATAAGATAGTAAAGATAGTACCACCTACTTGTGGCACTGCCATGTAGGTCATATTGGTATAAAACGCATGAAGAAGCTCCATGTTGATGGATCTTTGGACTCACTCATTTTTTAAAAGGATTGAGACATGTGAACCATGTCTATTGGTATATACGCATGAAGAAACTCCATGCAGATGGACCGTTTGGACTCAGTTGATTTTGAATCACTTGAGACATGCAAATCATACCACATGGGCAAGATGACTGAAAGCTTCGGTTTCAGTAAAATGGAACAAGAAAGCAACTTGTTGGAAGTAACACATTTTGATGTGTGCAGTCCAATGAGTGCTGAGGCACGCAGTGGATATCGTTATGCTCTTACTTCATGAATGATTTGAGTAGATACTGAGCATATTTACTTGATGAAACACAAGTCTGAATTATTGAATGGTTCAAGTAATTTCAGAATGAAGTTGAATATCGTCGTGACAAGAGGATAAAATATCTATGATATGATCATAGAGATGAATATCTGAGTTGCGAGTTTGGTACACAATTGAGACATTGTGGAAATTGTTTCACGACCAGTACCGCCTGGAACACCATAGTGTGATGGTGTGTCCGAACATCATAACTGCACCCTATTGGATATGATGCATACCATGATGTCTCTTATCGAATTACCACTATCGTTCATGGGTTAGGCATTAGAGACAACCGCACTCACTTTAAATTGGGCACCACATAATTCCGATGAGATGACACTACATGAACTATGGTTTAGAGAAACCTAAGTTGTCATTTCTTAAAGGTTTGGGGCTGTGACGCTTATGTGAAAAAGTTTCAGGCTGATAAACTCGAACCCAAAGCGGATAAATGCATCTTCATAGGACACCCAAAACAGTTGGGTATACCTCCTGTCTCATATCCGAAAGCAATAGGGATTGTTTCTCGAATCGGGTCCTTTCTCGAGGAAAAGTTTCTCTCGAAGGAATTGAGTGGGAGGATGGTGGAGACTTGATGAGGTTATTGAACCATCACTTCAACTAGTGTGTAGCAGGGCACAGGAGTTGTTCCTTTGGCACCTACACCAATTGAAGTGGAAGCTTATGATAGTGATCATGAGACTTCGGATCAAGTCACTCCCAAACCTCGTAGGACGACAAGGATGCGTACTACTTTAGAGTGGTACGTAATCCTATCTTAGAAGTCATGTTGCTAGACAACAAAGAACCTACGAGCTATGGAGAAGCAATGGTGGGCCCCGGATTCCGATGAATGGCTCGAGGCCATAAAATCCGAGAGAGGATCCATGTATGAAAACAAAGTGTAGACTTTGACAGAACGGCTCGATGGTCGTGAGGCTGTTGAGTACAGATGGATTTTAAAAGGAAGACGGACAATGATGGTAAATGTCACCATTAAGAAAGCTCGACTTGTCGTTAAGATGTTTCCCGACAAGTTCAAGGAGTTGACTACGATGAGACTTTCTCACTCGTAGCGATGCTAAGAGTCTGTTGGAATTAGCAGGTACTGCAATATTTATGAAATCTTGCAGATAGGATGTCAAAATATTGTTTCCTTGTTCTTGGGGAAAGGTTGTATGCGATACAACCAGAAGATTTTGTCGATCCTGAAAGATGCTAACAAGTATGCAAAGCTCCAGCAATCCTTCTCAGGACTGGAGTAAGCATCTCGGAGTTGGAATATACACTTTGATGAGATGATCAAAGATTTTGGGGTTCATAAAAAGTTTATGAAAAACTTGTATTTCCAAAGAAGTGAATGGGAGCACTATAGAATTTCTGATAAGTATATGTGGATGACATATTGTTGATCAGAAATGATGTAGAATTTCTGGAAAGCATATAGGGTTATTTGAAAGGTGTTTTTCAATGGAAAACCTAGATTAAGCTACTTGAACATTAAGCATCAAGATCTAGAAGGATAGATCAAAACTGCTTAATATACTTTCAAATGAGCACATACCTTGACATGATCTTGAAGGTGTTCAAGATGGATCAGTCAAACAAGGAGTTCTTGCCTGAGTCCTAAGGTATGAAGTTAAAAGTTAAAGCTCGACCACGGCAGGAGAAAGAGGAAGGACGAAGGTCATCCCCTATGCTTTTGTCATAGGCTGTATACGGGATGCCATGCTGAGTACCGCACATGATGTGTGCCTTGCCACATGTCTGGCAAGAGGGTACAAAGGTGATCTAGGAGTAGATCACCAGATAGCGGTCAAAATTATCCTTAGAGGAATAAGGATATGTTTCTCGATTATGGAGGTGATAAAGAGTTCGACGTAAAGAGTTACGTCGATGCAAGCTTAACACCTATCCGGATAGCTCTGAGTAGAGATACCGGATACGTATAATGGAGCAACAATTTAGAATAGCTCCAAGTAGAACAGTTATTTGAAATGGCTCCAAATATAGCGTAGAGATTTGCAAAGTACATACGGATCTGAATATTGCAGACCCATTGACTAAAACCTCTCTCACAAGCAACATGATCAAACCTAGAACTCATTGAGTGTTAATCACATAGTGATGTGAACTAGATTATTGACTCTAGTAAACTCTTTGGATGTTAGTCACATGGCGATGTGACCTGTGA
Organism: Aegilops umbellulata; assembly: GCA_032464435.1. Lineage (NCBI taxonomy): Eukaryota > Viridiplantae > Streptophyta > Magnoliopsida > Poales > Poaceae > Aegilops > Aegilops umbellulata. The sequence goes on along the minus strand of CP136054.1, from coordinate 361,212,461 downwards.
GTGTTAATCACATGGCGATGTGAACTAGATTATTGACTCTAGTGCAAGTGGGAGACTGTTGGAAATATGCCCTAGAGGCAATAATAAATTGGTTATTATTATATTTCCTTGTTCATGATAATCGTTTATTATCCATGCTATAAATGTATTGATAGGAAACTCAGATACATGTGTGGACACATAGACAACACCATGTCCCTAGTAAGCCTCTAGTTGACTAGCTCGTTGATCAATAGATGGTTACGGTTTCCTGACCATGGACATTGGATGTCGTTGATAACGGGATCACATCATTAGGAGAATGATGTGATGGACAAGACCCAATCCTAAGCCTAACACAAAGATCGTGTAGTTCATATGCTAAAGCTTTTCTAATGTCAAGTATCATTTCCTTAGACCATGAGATTGTGCAACTCCCGGATACCGTAGGAATACTTTGGGTGTGCCAAACGTCACAACGTAACTGGGTGGCTATAAAGGTACATTACAGGTATCTCCGAAAGTGTCTGTTGGGTTGGCACGAATCGAGACTGGGATTTGTCACTCCGTGTGATGGAGAGGTATCTCTGGGCCCACTCGGTAGGACATCATCATAATGTGCACAATGTGATCAAGGAGTTGATCATGGGATGATGTGTTACGGAACGATTAAAGAGACTTGCCGGTAACGAGATTGAACAAGGTATCGGGATACCGACGATCAAATCTCGGGCAAGTACAATACCGGTAGACAAAGGGAATTGTATATGGGATTGATCGAATCCTCGACATCGTGGTTCATCCGATGAGATGATCGTGGAACATGTGGGAACCAACATGGATATCCAGATCCCACTGTTGGTTATTGACCGGAGAACGTCTCGGTCATGTCTGCATGCTTCCCGAACCCGTAGGGTCTACACACTTAAGGTTCGATAACGCTAGGGTTATAAAGGAAGTTTGTATGTGGTTACCGTATGTTGTTCGGAGTCCCGGATGAGATCCTGGACGTCACGAGGAGTTCCGGAATGGTCCGGAGGTAAAGATTTATATATGGGAAGTCCTGTTTTGGTCGCCAGAAAAGTTTCAGGGTTTATCCGTAACGTACCAGGACCACCGAGAGGGTCCCGGGGATCCACCAAGTGGGGCCACAAGCCCCGGAGGGCTGCATGGGCCAAGTGTGGGAGGGTACCAGCCCCAGGTGGGCTGGTGCGCCCCCCCCCCCCCACCAAGGCCCAAGGCGCAAGGGAGAGGAGAAGGGGGCAAACCCTAGGGCAGATGGGCCCTAAGGCCCATACTGGTGCGCCTCCCTCTCCCCTTCCCCTCTTGGCCGCCACCCCAAGACCCATCTAGCGCTGCCGCCCCTCTAGGGGTGGGAACCCTAGAGGGGGCGCACCCTCCTCCCCTTCCCCTATATATATGAGGCCTATGGGGCTGCCCAAAACACACGATTTGATCTCTCCCTGTTGGTGCAGCCATGCCTCTCTCCTCCTCATATCTCATAGTGCTTGGCGAAGCCCTACTGGATCACCACGCTCCTCCACCACCACCACGCCGTTGTGCTGCTACTGGATGGAGTCTTCCTCAACCTCTCCCTCTCTCCTTGCTGGATCAAGGCATGGGAGACGTCACCGGGCTGTACGTGTGTTGAACGCGGAGGTGCCGTCCGTTCGGCACTAGGATCATCGGTGATTTGGATCACGGCGAGTACGATTCCATCAACCCCGTTCACTTGAACGCTTCCGCTTGGCGATCTACAAGGGTATGTAGATGCACTCTGCTTCCCCTCGTTGCTGGTTTCTCCATAGATAGATCTTGGTGACACGTAGGAAAATTTTGAATTTCTGCTACGTTCCCCAACAAGAACTACAAGTGTTTCAGCTCGAATTTAGCACGACCAGAGTCATCAAGGGAGCAGCATTAGTGGATTTTGTGGCAGAATGGACGGAGGCACCAGGCCTCAAGGCCGACGAGGATCGGTCCCTCTCCCCGGGAAGCGAGGCGCCGGAAGGCTGGGTCATGTACTTCGATGGGGCGTTCTCCAGGCATGGCGCTGGGGCTGGGGCGGTGCTTATATCGCCCACTCAGGACAAACTCTACTATGCTGTACAGCTCTGTTTCCAGCAAGGTGAAAAGGTCTCCAACAACATAGCGGAGTATGAAGGTCTAATAGCGGGCTTGAAGGCCGCAGCTGCCCTGGGGGTGAAACACCTCACCATCAAGGGTGATTCGCAGCTCCTTGTCAATTTCTCCAACAAGGTGTACGGGCCGAAAGATGAGCACATGGAAGCCTACCTTGCGGAGGTCCGCGGGATGGAGAAACAGTTCTGGGGGTTGGAGTTGCAGCATGTGCCCCGTGGCACTAATCAGGAGGCCGACGACATCACCAAACGGGTGTCCAGGCGGTTACCTCAGGAGCCTGGCGTCTTCGAGGAGCGGCTCTTCAAGCCCTCAGCCCTGCCATCATTGTCAAACACGGCTCATCCTCGGGAGGAGCTCCCCCAGCCACCTGCCTCAGGAGCCCCGGTCTGTGGCCCAACCTCAGGAGCACACCTGCTCCTGACGATGGAGCCTCGGGAGGGGTACTAGATCACTAAGCTCCGAAGTTACTTAACACAAGGGACCCTGCCGGAGAAGGAGGAGGAAGAAGAGCATGTGGCACGGCTGGCCACGACATACTGCATCAAGGATGGAGAGCTCTACCGGAAGCGACCAAACGATGTATCTCTGCGCTGCATCTCCAGGGAGCAAGGAACGGAATTGTTGGAAGATATACACGGCGGAGACTGTGGACATCTGTCAGATTTTGGGTTCCGGCAGACCCTTGAGGTTTGAACACTGGGGTGCGTGCGGAGATTTCTCCTTCTACCTACCTGCACCCCACCGCCTCGCTAAGATCTAAGCTATGGAAAGAACAACACAAGAGACACAGGGTTTATACTAGTTCGGGCCACCATTGTGGTGTAATACCCTACTCCAGTTTGTGGTGTGGTGGATTGCCTCTTGGGCTGATGATGATGAGCAATACAAGGAAGAACAGCCTCGCGAGGGCCTGTTCTTGGCTGGGGCGATGAACTGCTAGGAGGAGTTCAGTCGCCCTTCTCTCTCTCTCTCTTTCTGATTTTGATCCCTTGCCCCTACCCTGGGGGTGGCTAGTCCTATTTATAGGCAAAGGCCCTGGGCCTCTTCCCAAATATTGAGCGGGAAGGGTGCCAACAATCGGCCATTTTGAAGGGGAACATCTGGTACACTTATCCTGACTAAAGTTGGTCTTCGCCTGCCAAAGGCTCTGGTGGTGACGCTGGCTTGGGCTCCACAATGACTTCCTCCCTGTCGTTGGGCTGGCCTTGGTCTCGTTGCACCGAAATGGGTGCCTTTGCTTGATGATCTCGCCTGCGCTTGCTCCCTTTGCACCAAAGAGGAAAGGAGGACACTGCATGGGCTGGCGCCCGCCTGGCGCCCTTGGTCGTCATGGCTTGCGTCACGGGCACCTCGTGAGGTACCCCGCCTTGATCTCTCCGCCTCCTCGCGAGCCAGCCTGATGAGGCCGAGCCTGAGGAAGCTCCGTGTCGTCCGCCCCGCGAGGCTTGGCCCCTCGCGAGGGCCTTGGGTCTGTGTTGATGAAGATGGGCCGTGCTGGGCCCCCCTTTGATCCACGCCGCAGGCCGCAGGCAGGCAAGTCAGGGGACCCCCGTTCCCAGAACGCCGACAGTAGCCCCCGGGCCCAAGGCGCGCCCGGACTTGGCCGTGCAGGGAGGCGAAAGGGCAAGGGCGAAGCGCCGCGGGCCCTAACAGCCTGCGGCCTTGGGCGCCGCGTGGCGGTTGATTGGGCGTGGGTGTCTCCCCTTCCCGACGACGCCTCGGCAACTACGCGGATTGGACAAGTCCCTGCATGCAAAGCGGGTCATGATTACCTGCGATCGTGGAGGTTGGCAGTTGGCCTTCGCCGGCCATAAATACGGAGCGGCATGCGCCCTTCCGGTCCATCTCTTCCTGTTTCTCCTTCTTCCCGGTCCTTGCTCCGTCTTGCTGTGATGGCTCCATTGAGGAGGTTCTCGGCCGCAGAGAAGGGGAAGGCTCGCCAGGTTGAGCCTGCCTCTCCCCCGCCGAAGCGCGGCTGAGGGCACCCTCGCAAACATCCTGTGGCCACCTTGGCAGCTCCCCGCGGCCGTGGAGATGGTTTCCAGCGTGGTGACGGGCGGACAGCTGCGGCCGAGGGGCGCGCTTCGGTCGCGCGTCCCCCTAGGCCGTGCTTTCGCGCTGCAGAGGTGCTGCCTGAGTTCGTTGTGTGGTCGGCGGAGCTGACCAACGTCCGGCTTCAACTTTCTCGCTTCTTCCTCGGCGAGCTCCCGGCCGGCGCCCCGGGCGGCCTCTGGCTTCAGGCAGACGGCTGCTGCAGCCGGGCCTCATGGGCTTCACTGGAGGTCTCCGCGGCCGGGAGCCTGGCCTTGACCCGCGGTTGGCAGACGTTCGCCCGCGCACGTGGCCTGAGCCGTCGGTGCACCCTGCACTTCAAGTTTGACGGTGATGGTCGCCGCGCAGGGTGCTTCCCTGAGGACGACGACCGCGGCCGGGGACCCAGCCCCGGCGATAATGGAGAGGACAGCGCTCGCGTGATTGGCGGCGCTCAGGATTCCCCAAGCTTCACCGGTTCTTCTTCAGGCGGCGACTCTTCTAGAAGTGGCCGCGGTCAGCCTCCACGTCATCATACCTGCTTGGAAGGTGGTAGCGCGTCTGCCCGCCGTCGCGCCTCGGAGAAGCGCGAGAGGGAGTCTGCTTGAGCCACGGAGGCAGCTCGAGTGTTCCCCGTAGGCCGGTGTGAGGCGAGCTGCGCCTCATTTGCTCTTTATTTTCCTTTTTCCTGCATAAAAAGACAGTAGCGTGGAGCCCCGCGGGGGCGTGTTTGGGTTATTGTTGTTAGTCATCGCTTTGCTTTCGTTATTGTGCCTTCCGGCTACGCGCCCGCGCGTGGATAGTTCCTGGCCCCAGCCGTGGGGGGAGACCGATCCAGGCCCTGTGTTCGTGTCGCGGTGCCCGTGGGGCACGGACTGGAGGGGTGCTCCTGTAATGGACCCAGGTCGCGGAACCTTTGAACGACTAGGACAGAAACACTCACGAGGGCGCTCGGCTGCCCCCCTCGCGAGGCCTTGCATCAGAGAAATCGAGGCAGGAGAGTGAAAAGGCGAAGAACCACAAGTCAAAGTCGGTAACAGCTTCAATAAAACTTCGAATGAGAATGAACAAGCCAACTGCGAAAAGCAAATGAAAAAGCCGCGTCCGGCACCTAATCTAGTCTTCGACGTCTTCTCACCAGCGCGGAGCTAAGTGCTGCCACTGGGCGTGGGAGGGAGCCCCAGGGCCTGAGGCCGGCGCTCCTGAGACTCCGGGGCATGTACAGCCCCAACTCATTATTACGTGAGAGTGTCACGGGCGGCGAGCTTCACAGGCGTTGGCCTTCTTCACAGGTTCCGGTCCTTTCTTGGGGGAAGCAAGCTTCACGGGCATTTGCCCTCTTCACAGGCTCCGGGCCTTTCTTGGGGAAGCAAGCTTCACGGGCATTTGCCCTCTTCACAGGCTCTGGGCCTTTTCCAAAACGCGACGGCTTCACGGGCATTCGCCTTCTTCACAGGCTCTGGGCCTTTTCCAGAAAGGATAGTCTTCACAGGCATTCGCCTTCTTCACAGGCTCTGGGCCTTTTCCAAAAAGGATAATCTTCACAGGCATTCGCCTTCTTCACAGGCTCTGGGCCTTTTCTAGAAAGGATAATCTTTACAGGCATTTGCCTTCTTCACAGGCTCTAGGCCTTTTCCAAAAAGGATAATCTTCACAGGCATTCGCCTTCTTCACAGGCTCTGGGCCTTTTCCAAAAAGGATAATCTTCACAGGCATTCGCCTTCTTCACAGGCTCTGGGCCTTTTTAGGGGTAGAACCTCCGGAGGTGCTGGATGTTCCATGCGTTCTGGACCGGCACCCCCTCCTGAGTCTCCAAGCGCGCGGAGCCAGGCCAGGAAACATGAACAACCTTGAACGGGCCCTCCCACATGGGAGAGAGCTTGTGCAGTCCCTCCCTGGAGAGAACCCGCCTGAGCACAAGGTCTCCTACCTCGAGAGTTCTGGGGCGGATGTTGCGGCAGTGATATCGTCGCAGTGCTTGTTGGTACCTCGCCGCTCGCAGCGCGGCTTCTCGGCGACGTTCCTCCCCCAACACGAGGTCCATCCCCCGCATGGCGTCCTGTTGCGCCTCGTCGAACGCCAGGACCCGTGCGGAGCGACGTCTGACCTCGTGAGGGAGGACCGCTTCGGCTCTGTAGACCAGGAAGAATGGGGTCTCTCCAGTCGGCTTGGTCGCGGTGGTGCGGATGGACCACAACACGGACTGAAGCTCATCGTACCAACCTCTGCCGCAGGCCTCCAGCTTCTTCTTGAACGTCCTGGTCTTGAGGCCCCTCAGGACCTCTGCGTTGGCTCGCTCGGCCTGGCCGTTGCTTCGGGGGTGCGCCACCGAAGCATAGCATATCTGCGTTCCGAGGTTAGCACTGTATGTTTTGAAGAGGTTACTGGTGAACTGTGAACCGTTGTCTGTGATGATGCGGTTCGGCACCCCGAACCGGCTCACGACGCCCCTGATGAACTTGACCGCGGAACCCGCGGGGATGGTGCGGACGGCCTCTACTTCAGCCCACTTGGTGAACTTGTCCACGGCGACGTAGAGGTAGCGGTAGCCCCCTGGCACCCGAGGAAACGGGCCCAAGATGTCTAGCCCCCAGACTGCGAACGGCCATGAAAGGGGTATAGTCTGCAGGCCTCCTGCCGGCTGATGGATCTGCTTGGCGTGGAACTGGAAGGCCTCACAAGCCTTCACCAGTTCGACGGCGTCATTGAGTGCGGTGGGCCAATAAAACCCACTACGGAACGCCTTGCCGACGAGGGTCCGTGATGATGAATGATGTCCACTGTCTCCGCCGTGTATATCTTCCAGCAGCTCCTTTCCTTGCTCCCTGGAGATGCAGCACAGGGATACATCGTTTGGTGGCTTCCGGTAGAGCTCTCCATCCTTGATGCAGTATGTCGTGGCCTGTCGTGCCACACGCTCTGCTTCCTCCTCCTTCTCCGGCAGGGTCCCTTGTGTTAAGTAACTCCGGAGCTCCGTGATCCAGCACCCCTCCTGAGGCTCCATCGTCAGGAGCAGGCGTGCTCCTGAGGCCGGGCCACAGACCGGGGCTCCTGAGGCAGGTGGCTGGGGGAGCTCCTCCCGAGGCTGAGCCGTGTTTGACAATGACGGCAGGGCTGAGGGCTTGAAGAGCCGCTCCTCGAAGACGCCGGGCTCCTGAGGTAACCGCCTGGACGCCCGTCTGGCGATGGCGTCGGCCTCCTGATCGGTGCCACGGGGCACATGCTGCAACTCCAACCCCCAAAATTGCTTCTCCATCCTTCGGACCTCCGCAAGGTAGGCTTCCATGTGCTCATCTTTCGGCTCGTATACCTTGTTGGAGAAATTGACAAGGAGCTGCGAATCGCCCTTGATGGTGAGGCGTTTCACCCCCAGGGCAGCTGCGGCTTTCAAGCCCGCTATTAGACCTTCATACTCCGCTATGTTGTTGGAGACCTTGCTGGAAATAGAGCTGTACAGCGTAGTAGAGCTTGTCTTGAGTGGGCGATATAAGCACCGCCCCAGCCCCAGCGCCATGCCTGGAGAATGCCCCATCGAAGTACATGACCCAGCCTTCCGGCGCCTCGCTTCCCTGGGAGAGGGATCGATCCTCGTCGGCCTTGAGGCCTGGTGCCTCCGTCCATTCTGCCACAAAATCCGCTAATGTTGCTCCCTTGATGACTCTGGTCGTGCTGAATTCGAGCTGAAACGCTTGCAGTTCTATGTTCCACTCAGCGACCCTTCCGGCTGAGTTAGGGCTCCTGAGCACTCTCTCCAAGGGGTATGACGAGACGACCTTGATGGGGTGACCCTGAAAATAGTGCCGCAGCTTGCGCAAGGCCACCAGTAGCGCGAGGAGGAGCTTCTAAGGCATGGGGTACCGTGCCCTCACGTCCCGCAACACCGTGCTGACGAAGTACACTGGGTGCTCAACGAGGTTGGGTGCATCAGTGCTAGTGGCGCCCTCCGGAGACCATGGCGCCTCCTGAGGCGATGAGGCCTCCGGAGGCTAGCCATCTGGGAGAGGGGCCTCTTCCGCCTCCGGTGCACTCCTCTGCGGCGGCTGATCCTCCTCAGCCGCGGTGGCGGTTTCTGTGGGCCTTCCTTGTTCCTGTTTTGCCTTGTCCCGGGCTGCTGTCGTGGTTTTGACTCGACGCTCCTCCCTAACCGCCATCAGGGCTGCGCTGGCGGAGTAGGGAGTGGCGGCGAGATAAAGTACCAGGGGCTCTTGAGGGCGTGGAGCCACCATGACCGGAGGGCTGGTCAGGTATCTCTTGAGATCTTGGAACACCTTGTCGGCCTCTTCAGTCCATTCAAAGGGCCTCTTTTTCTTCATTAGCTGGAAGAAGGGCATCGCTCGCTCCCCCAACTTGGAGATGAAGCGCCTTAGTGCGGTCACGCGCCCAGTGAGCTTCTCCATTTCTCTGAGGGTCTTTGGCGGGCTCATGTCCTCGACCGCCTTGACCTTTTCCGGGTTAGCCTCAATGCCTCGGTGGGACACGAGGAAACCCAAGAGCTTGCCCGAGGGGACTCCGAACACACACTTCTCTGGGTTGAGCCGCAGGTTCACTACGTTGAGGCTCGCGAAGGTTTCCTCCAGGTCTTGTATCAGGGTCCTGGCCTCCCGAGACTTCACCACAATGTCATCGACGTAAGCCTCAACATTCTTCCCGAGCTGCGGGCCCAAGGTGATGTGCATCAGCCACTGAAAGGTCGCCCCTGCGTTATGCAGCCCAAATGGCATGCATGTGTAGCAATACACCCCACACGGGGTTAGGAAGGCGGTCTTTTCGATGTCTTCTACCGCCATCTTGATCTGGTGATACCCAGAGAAGGCATCCAAGAAGCACAGCAGGTCGCATTCTGCGGTGGAATCGACGATCTGGTCGATGCGGGGGAGCGGGAACGGATCTTGCGGGCATGCCTTGTTGAGGTTGGTGAAATCGATACACATGCGCTCCTTCCCTCCCTTCTTTGGCACCACGACAGGTTTGGCCAACCAATCCGGGTATCGGACCTCGCGAATGACCCCAGTGGCCTCTAGTTTGCGGGTCTCTTGGACGATGAAGGCTTGCTTTTCTGTGGACAGCCGCCTTGCCTTCTGCTTCACAGGGCGCACGTTGGGGCACACGTTGAGGTGATGCTCGATTATGCTCCTAGGGATCCCCGCCAACTGGTCAGCTCCCAAGCGAATACCTTCGTGTTCGCGCGCAGGAACCTGACCAGGGCCTCCTCCTGCTCGGGCTCGAGGTTGGCGCCTATGGTGAAAGTGGCGTTGGTGGACCCGTCCTCATCGACGGGTATCTGCTTGGTTTCTGCCTTGTCTTGGATGAACAACTGTTTCTTCTTGGCGGGTGCAGCCCCCTTGGGCTCGGGGGTCTCCGAGTCGGCGGGCTGTGTCGACGCCGCCGTCTTGAAGGCGAGCTTGAGTACTCGCAGCGCATCTCTGGTGTCCCCGTGCACGGTGAGGACACCTCTGCTCCCGGGCATCTTCATGAGGTTGTATGCCGGGTGCGTCGCGGCCATGAACTGGGCCAACGCTGGATAGCCGAGGATGGCATTTTAGGGGAGGCCGATGGGGGCGATGTCGAAGTTGACCAGCTCCGTGTGGAAGTTGTCGTAGGTGCCGAAGGTTACTGGGAGCCGGATCTGTCCCAAGGAGCTGGATGACCCGCCCCCAACGCCTAAGAAGGGCCGGCTGGGTTGCAGCCGTTCCAGGGGTATGCAGAGGTGGTCGAAGGCCTCAACCGAGAGCACGCTGAGGCCCGCGCCGCCATCGATGAGGGTTCTGGTGACGGCCACCTGGCAGATGGTGGGGGTGCACAGCATGGGGAGCGCACCCGAGCAGGCCGAGTTGGAGGGGTGGTCCTCCGAGCTGAAGGTCAGGCCGGCCTCGGGCGCCGCCCGGTCCGGGAGAGCCCCCTGCCGCGTGGAAGCGGCGCTGACCCGGCGGATGAACGGCTTGACGTGGTGGCTTGTAGGCGGCGCCTGTGAGTCGCCCAGGAGGGCCGCGACGACCGGAGGTGTTGGTGTAGCGTGGTGGGCGAGGAAGAGGCCGCGGAGCTCTTCCCAAGAGGCCACGGAGGCTGCCGGCAGGTGGAGCGGCCATGCGCGCGGAGCGCCGGTGAGGGCCATGGGAAGCCAGTTGGCCATGACCCTATCATCACCTCCAGCTTCGAGGATGGCCTCCTCGTACGCCAGCAAGAAGGCCAGCGGATCAGTGGAGCTGCTGTAGCGCGGTGGCGTCGTTGGCTTGAACTTGTCCGGCCACCGTACCCGTTGCAGGGATGGGGCCAGGGCTCGGAGCCCCCTGGCCCCCGTGTTGGCGCCGGCGGCCGGAGCGGGCGACGCGCTACTCATCGCGAGGCAGGTCGTGGCGGTGGCGGAAGGGAAAACTCCGGTGCACCCCTACCTGGCGTGCCAAATGGCAGATTTCGGGTTCCGGCAGACCCTTGTGGTTCGAACACTGGGGTGCGCGCGGAGATTTCGCCTTCTACCTACCTGCACCCCACCGCCTCACTAAGATCTAAGCTATGGAAAGAACAATACAAGAGACACAGGGTTTATACTGGTTCGGGCCACCATTGTGGTGTAATACCCTACTCCAGTTTGTGGTGTGGTGGATTGCCTCTTGGGCTGATAATGATGAGCAATACAAGGAAGAATAGTGTAAAGCCCCGGATTCGATGCGCCAGGTGTCCGCCAGTTATTCACCGTCATTGCCATGTCAAGTGCTTGCGTGTCGCACTTTGCCATGTCATCATCTGCATTTCATATCATGTCATCATGTGCATCGCATTTGCATATGTGTTCGTCTCATGCATCCGAGCATTTTCCCCGTTGTCCGTTTTGCAATCCGGCACTCCTATGTCACCCGGCGCCCCCTCTTGTCTCTTTTCATGTGCGGGTATTAAACGGTCTCGGAATGGACCGAGGTTTGCCAAGCGGCCTTGGTATAGCACCGGTAGACCGCCTGTCAAGTTTCGTGCCATTTGGAGTCCGTTTGATACTCCAATGGTTAACCGAGGGACCGTAAAGGCCTCATTTGTGTGCAGCCCAACACCCCCTTCCAAGTGGCCCAAAACCCATCTAAGTCATCTCCATGTTCTCGGCCGTTCGATCACGATCGCGTGGCCGCAAACCACACTCCATTTGGAGCCTCCTAGCTCCTTCTACCTATAAATATGTGTCTCCCTTCGAATTTTGCGCGCAGTCCAACCCTAGCCATTTTCCTCCTCCCGCAGCCGGACATGTCCGTCCCGCCGCCGGACGCGTCCACCCCCGCCGCCACGTCGCTCCGACGAATCGGAGGCCGCCACCTCAGCCGTGTCGCCGCCGCCAGCCACTCCCACGCCACCACGTGTCTCCGCCGCCGTCCCCGCGCCCGCGGCCCGCCGAGTCCACGCGCGGCCCGCGGGGCCCATCCACCGCCAGCCGTTGGCCCGCGCGCCGCCCGACGCCGCTCCCCGCCGCCCGCGCCCGCCGGGTCCCTCCGCCGCCTCGCAGCTCTGCTCCACGCCCGCGCGCCGCCCGCGGCTCCGCCCGCCGGCACCTCCCCGCCGCCGCACGCCACCCTCCGCCGCCAGCTCCGCCCCATCGACCTCGCCTCCGCCCGCCGGCGACCTCCTCCGCCTCCCCGCGCCGGGACCCGGCCGGATCCGGCGAGATCCGGCCCGGATCCGCCGACCGCGCCCGTCTCCGGCCAATTCTCCGTCCATCCTCGCACCCCGCGCCGCCGTTGACTTTCCCCGGGGTGAGAATTTTTACCAAGTCCCAGGATTTCAGCATTATGTGCCCCTGTTCATTGCATCATAACTCTCTGCATACTGCTCCGTTTTGCGTGCATGTTATACCGAGATGTTCATCAGGGTGTGCTCTTTATTTTGTTCCATTGTGACATGTTTGTTTGAGGTGATCTTGATGCCCGAAATGCTGTTGGAAGAGGGCTATGTGATGTTAGTTCCAGATTCTTATCAGAACATGCACTTTTGTCATTTTTGCCATGATTGATGTGTGCATCCTATGATATTGAGCTCTACATGTGTTTTTTAATATGCAATGCCATCTTTACAGGGGTGTATGCCATGTATTTTTGTGATCTCCGTGGTGACTAGCACAAGCATGCAAACTAGGCATTTTAATGTTGCTGATTTCAGGGACTTAGTGATTTCACCAAGTCATGTCCTGTTGTTATTTTTATGCCATGTATTCATGTTGCTACAGTGAGATCCATACCTCTTTTGAGGATGATCAGTAAGGCTGTTTTGTAGATATGGTTATGCTATATCCATCCATGCTCCTGGTTGCATTTATGGAGTGCTCTAACATGTCTTAATCTTACTCTACTTTTGCTATAAAATGTTCCTGGCAGATTGTTTACATGTTATTCAATATTGCCAAGGTTGTTGTAATTGATCCTTGCATGCTATGTTATTGCTCTTGCCATGTCTAGTTTCTATGTCATGTCTAGTTGCTGGTTATATGTTTGGTTTGTCATGCAATGCCTCGTAGTGAGTGCATCGAGCTCGTAAACATGCCTACTCGTTATCTGTTTATGCCATGCTCCAGTTTTTCACTAAGTCTGAATCTGTAACCAAACTTGCTATGTTTACATGGTTGCCATCATATCTTCTGTGCCCTTTTTGCTTATGGTCAGTAAGGGACTTTTGTTATATGCTTTGAGTAGATTCATGATGTGCTCTAGTTTGACATGATAGCTTGCTTTAACATGTTGGTTGATAGCTCTAAACATTGCAACCTGATGTTATTTCTGCCATGTCCTGAAATTCTGCTAAGTCTGTGAACCTGATATTATTTGCAATCTTGCCATGCTTGTTTGAGCATGTTCTAGTAGTTTCTGGAGATAACTCAGTGTTCATGTTTTGTCATGCTTTACATGTACATCATGTCCATGACTTTTGTTTTCATGTTGAGATCCTGTAGCTTGTTGTTTTGATGCTTGCCAGATGCCTACTTGCTGTTTTGGACAGATTGTTGTTATGTCTTGTATAGAGTGTATGTGTTGAACCGTTGCTCCGTTTTGAGTGTGCTCTATATGAAACTTGCTTAGAATTGCATGTAGCTTCATATTACCTTGTTGCATCCATGTTTTGATGTGTTTGCTTGATGTTTGTATGCATTTTTCATCGATGCCATGTTTAACTTGTTTTGCTCATATCTTCTAGGTCGTAGCTCCGAATCTAATGAACTTTATATGTAACTTGACTAGAATTTCGTGTAGATCATTTTGGTGCATCTTAACTTGATGTTTAACAACTTGAACATAATGTTTATTCAGATCTGGACCAATTTCGAAAATTGCATATGAGGACTTACCGGAGTTGTTCTATGTTGTTTCCGGCCTCATTTAAACTTGCTTTGATGTGTTGCTCTCGTATGCATCATCTCTTGCCATGAGTAGCTTCATGTAGCTTTGTCATGCATCATACTTGGTTGAGCATCATGCCTTGTTCATGTGTGGTGTGTTTTACTATGTTGTGTGCTTCTTCTCGATAGTTCCCGTTTCGTTGCGTTCGTGAGGATTCGTTCGTCGACGCTTGGTTCGTCTTCGTGGCTTCATCTTCTTCATGGACTCGTTCTTCTTCCTTGCGGGATTTCAGGCAAGATGACCGTCACCTTGGATCTCATTACTATCAATGCTATGCTAGTTGCTTTGTTCTATCGCTATGCTGCGTTACCTACCACTTGCTGCTCAAGCCTCCCAAATTGCCATGAACCTCTGACCTTTGTTACCCTTCCTAGCAAACCGTTGTTTGGCTATGTTACCGCTTTGCTCAGCCCCTCTTATAGCGTTGCTAGTTGCAGGTGAAGATGAAGATTGCTCCATGTTGGTTTATGTTTATGTTGGGATATCACAATATCTCTTATATTATTAATGCATCTATATACTTGGAAAAGGGTGGAAGGCTCGGCCTTATGCCTGGTGTTTTGTTCCACTCTTGCCATCCTAGTTTCCGTCATATCGGTATTGTGTTCCCGGATTTTGCGTCCCTAACGCGGTCGGGTGATTTATGGGACCCCCTTGACAGTTCGCTTTGAATAAGACTCCTCCAGCAAGGCCCAACATTGGTTTTACCATTTGCCTACCACCTATCCCTTTTCCCTTGGGTCGGCCAACCCGAGGGTCATCTTATTTTAGCCCCCCCGGGCCAATGCTTGTCTAAGTGTTGGCCCGAAACGAGTAGACTGCGGGGCCACCTTGGGAAAACTTGAGGTCTGGTTTTACTCGTAGGATGTCTCATCCGGTGTTGCCCTGAGAACGAGATATGTGCATCTCCTATCGGGATGTCGGCGCATCGGGTGGCTTTGCTGGTCTTTTTTTATTACTGTCGTAATGTCTTGTAGCCGGGATTCCGAGACTGATTGGGTCTTCCCGGGGAGAAGGAATATCCTTCATTGATCGCGAGAGCTTATCATGGGCTAAGTTGGGACACCCCTGCAGGGTTTGAACTTTCGAAAGTCGTGCCCGCGGTTATGGGCAGATGGGAATTTGTTGATGTCCGGTTGTAGTAAACTTAAAGTAAACTCTTCTAAAATACACCAACCGTGTGCGTAACCGTGAGTGTCTCTTTTCGGGGTTGATCGAGAGGAGAACACGGTTCCTGGGTTATGTTTGACGTAAGTAGGAGTTCAGGATCACTTCTTGATCATTACTAGTTGACGAACGTTTGCTTTGCTTCTCTTCTCGCTCTTATTTGCGTAAGTTAGCCACCATACATGCTTAGTCGCTGCTGCAACCTCACCACTTTACCCCCTTCCTTACCCATTAAGCTTTGCTAGTCTTGATACCCATGGTAATGGGATTGCTGAGTCCTCGTGGCTCACAGATTACTACACCACCAGTTGCAGGTACAGGTTATGCGATGATCATGACGCGAGAGCGATGTTTATTTGTGTTGGAGTTCTTCTTCTGCTTCTTCTTCGATTGAGGGATAGGTTCCTGGTCGGCAGCCTGGGCTAGCAGGGTGGATATTGTTTGAGTTTCTGTTCATGTTTCATCCGTAGTCGGATGTCGATCTTGTATATGATGTGTTGTTGTATTCATGTGACATTGTATGTCTTGGTTGTATCCCCACTATTATGTAATGTTGATGTAATGATATCCACCTTGCAAAAGCGCCTTCAAGATGCGCTTCTATCCTTGGTGGGACCTTCGAGTTCCTTTAGGATAGGGTCGCATCTTGGGCGTGACAAACAGCCTCGCGAGGGTCTGTTCTTGGCTGGGGCGATGAACTGCTAGGAGGAGTTCAGTCACCCTTCTCTCTCTCTCTCTCTCTCTCTCTCTCTCTCTCTCTCTCTTTCTGATTCTGATCCCTTGCCCCTACCCTGGGGGTGGCTAGTCCTATTTATAGGCAAAGGCCCTGGGCCTCTTCCCAAATATTGAGCGGGAAGGGCGCCAACAATCGGCCATTTTGAAAGGGAACATTTGGTACACTTATTCTGACTAAAGTTGGTCTTCGCCTGCCAAAGGCACTGGTGGTGACGCTGGCTTGGGCTCCACAATGACTTCCTCCCTGTCGTTGGGCTGGTCTTGGTCTCGTTGCACCGAAACGGGTGCCTTTGCTTGATGCTCTCGCCTGCGCTTGCTCCCTTTGCACCAAAGAGGAAAGGAGGACACTGCGCGGGCTGGCGCCCGCCTGGCACCCTTGGTCGTCATGGCTTGGGTCACGGGCACCTCGTGAGGTACCCCGCCTTGATCTCCCCGCCTCCTCGCGAGCCAGCCTGATGAGGCCGTGCTTGAGGAAGCTCCGTGTCGTCCGCCCCGCGAGGCTTGGCCCCTCGCGAGGGTCTTGGGTCTGTGTTGATGAAGATGGGCCATGTTGGGCCCCCTTTAAGCCACGCCGCGGGCCGCAGGCAGGCAAGTCTGGGGACCCCCATTCCCAGAATGTCGACAACATCATTCATCATCACGGACCCTCGTCGGCAAGGCGTTCTGTAGTGGGTTTTATTGGCCCACTGCACTCAATGACGCCGCGGACTGGTGAAGGCTTGTGAGGCCTGCCAGTTCCACGCCAAGCAGATCCATCAGCCGGCAGGAGGCCTGCAGACTATACCCCTTTCGTGGCCGTTCGCAATCTAGGGGCTGGACATCCTGGGCCCGTTTCCTCGGGCGCCAGGGGGCTACCGCTACCTCTACGTCGCCGTGGACAAGTTCACCAAGTGGGCTGAAGTAGAGGCCGTCCGCACCATCCCCGCGGGTTCCGCGGTCAAGTTCATCAGGGGCATCGTGAGCCGGTTCGGGGTGCCGAACCGCATCATCACAGACAACGGTTCGCAGTTCACTAGTAACCTCTTCAAAACATACTGTGCTAACCTTGGAACGCAGATATGCTACGGTTCGGTGGCGCACCCCCGAAGCAACGGCCAGGCCGAGCGAGCCAACGCAGAGATCCCGAGGGGCCTCAAGACCAGGACGTTCAAGAAGAAGCTAGAGGCCTACGGCAGAGGTTGGTACGATGAGCTTCAGTCCGTGTTGTGGTCCATCCGCACAACCGCGACCAAGCCGACTGGAGAGACCCCGTTCTTCCTGGTCTACGGAGCCGAAGCGGTCCTCCCTCACGAGGTCAGACGTCGCTCCCTACGGGTCCTGGCGTTCGACGAGGCGCAGCAGGACGCCATGCAGGGGATGGACCTCGTGCTGGGGGAGGAACGTCGCCGAGAAGCCGCGCTGCAAGCGGCGAGGTACCAACAAGCACTGCGACGATATCACTGCCGCAACATCCGCCCCAGAACTCTCGAGGTAGGAGACCTCGTGCTCAGGCAGGTTCTCTCCAGGGAGGGACTGCACAAGCTCTCTCCCATGTGGGAGGGCCCGTTCAAGGTTTTACATCTTTCCAGGCCTGGCTCCGCGCGCTTGGAGAATCAGGAGGGGGTGTCGGTCCAGAACGCATGGAACATCCAGCACCTCCGGAGGTTCTACCCCTAAAAGGGCCCAGAGCCTGTGAAGAAGGTGAATGCCTGTGAAGATTATCCTTTTTGGAATTGGCCCAGAGCCTGTGAAGAAGGCGAATGCCTGTGAAGATTATCCTTTTTGGAAAAGGCCCAGAGCCTGTGAAGAAGGCGAATGCCTGTGAAGATTATCCTTTTTGGAAAAGGCCCAGAGCCTGTGAAGAAGGCGAATGCCTGTGAAGATTATCCTTTTTGGAAAAGGCCCAGAGCCTGTGAAGAAGGCGAATGCCTGTGAAGATTATCCTTTTTGGAAAAGGCCCAGAGCCTGTGAAGAAGGCGAAAGCCTGTGAAGCTGTCGCATTTTGGAAAAGGCCCAGGGCCTGTGAAGAGGGCAGATGCCCGTGAAGCTCGCTTCCCCCAAGAAAGGCCCGGGGCCTGTGAAGAAGGCCAACGCGTGTGAAGCTCGCCGCCCGTGACACTCTCACATAATAATGAGTTGGGGCTGTACACGCCCCGGAGTCTCAGGAGCGCCGGCCTCAGGCCCTGGGGCTCCCTCCCACGCCCAGTGGCAGCACTTAGCTCCGCGCTGGTGAGAAGACGTCGAAGACTAGATTAGGTGTCGGACGCGGCTTTTTCATTTGCTTTCCGCAGTTGGCTTGTTCATTCTCATTCGAAGTTTTGTTGAAGCTGTTACCGTCTTTGACTTGTGGTTCTTCTCCTTTTCACTCTCCTGCCTCGATTTCTCTTATGCAAGGCCTCACAAGGGGGGCAGCCGAGCGCCCTCGTGAGTGTGTCTGTCCTAGTCGTTCAAAGGTTCTGCGACCTGGGTCCATTACAGGAGCACCCCTCTAGTCCGTGCCCCACGGGCACCGCGACACGAACACAGGGCCTGGGTCGGTCGCCCCCCTCACGGCTGGGGCCGGAAACTATCCATGCGCGGGCACGTAGCCGGAAGGCACGATAACGAAAGCAAAGCGATGATTGACAGCAATAACCCAAACACGCCCCCGCGGGGCTCCACGCTACTGTCTTTTTATGCAGGAAAAAGGAAAATAAAGAGCAAATGAGGCGCAGCTCGCCTCACACCGGCCTACAGGGAACACTCGAGCTGCCTCCGTGGCTCAAGCAGACTCCCTCTCGCGCTTCTCCGAGGCGCGACGGCGGGCAGACGCGCTACCACCTTCCAAGCAGGTACGATGGCGTGGAGGCTGACCGCGGCCACTGCTAGAAGAGTCGCCGCCTGAAGAAGAACCAGTGAAGCTTGGGGAACCCTGAGCGCCGCCAATCACGCGAGCGTTGTCCTCTCCGTCATCGCCGGGGCTGGGTCCCCGGCCGCGGTCGTCGTCCTCAGGGCAGCACCCTGTGCGGCGACCATCTTCCCCAAACACCCTCACGTAGAGGGTGGCATCGCCGTCAAACTTGAAGTGCAGGGTGCACCGACGGCTCATGCCACGCGCGCGGGCAAACGTCTGCCAACCACGGGTCAAGGCCAGGCTCCCGGCTGCGGAGACCTCCAGTGAAGCCCATGAGGCCCGGCTGCAGCAGCCGTCTACCTGAAGCCAGAGGCCGCCCGGGGCGCCGGCCGGGAGCTCGCCGAGGAGGAAGCAAGGAAGTTGAAGCCGGGTGCTAGTCGGCTCCGCCGACCACACAACAAACTCCAGCAGCACCTCTGCAACGCGAAAGCGCGGCCTAGGGGAACGCGCGACCGAAGCGCGCCCCCTGGCCGCAGCTGTCCGCCCGTCACCGTACTGGAAATCATCTCCACGGCCGCGGGGAGCTGCCGTGGTGGCCACACGATGTTTGCGAGGGCGCCCTCGGCCGCGCTTGGGCGGGGGAGAGGCAGGCTCAACCTGGCAAGCCTTCCCCTTCTCTGCGGCCGAGAACCTCCTCGACTAAGCCATGAAGAAGAAGGAGAAGCAAGGAGAGATGGACTGGAAGGGCGCGTGTCGTTCCGTACTTATGGCCGGCGAAGGCCAACCGCCGACCTCCATGATCACGGGTAATCATGACCCGCTTTGCATGCAGGGACTTGTCCAATCCGCGTAGTTGCCGAGGCGTCGTGGGGAAGCGGAGACGCCCACGTCCAATCAACCGCCACGCGGTGCCCAAGGCCGCAGGCTGTTAGGGCCCGCGGCGCTTCGCTCTTGCCCTTTCGCCTCCCTGCACGGCCAAGTCCGGGCGCGCCTTGGGCCCGGCGGCTACTGTCGGCGTTCTGGGAACGGGGGTCCCCAGACTTGCTTGCCTGCGGCGTGGCTCAAAAGGGGGCCCAGCACGGCCCATCTTCATCAACACAGACCCAAGACCCTCGCGAGGGGCCAAGCCTTGCGGGGCGGACGACACAGAGCTTCCTCAGGCACGGCCTCATCAGGCTGGCACGCGAGGAGGCGGAGAGATCAAGGCGGGGTACCTCACGAGGTGCCCGTGACGCAAGCCATGACGACCAAGGGCGCCAGGCGGGCGCCAGCCCGCGCAGTGTCCTCCTTTCCTCTTTGGTGCAAAGGGAGCAAGCGCAGGCGAGAGCATCAAGCAAAGGCACCCGTTTCGGTGCAACGAGACCAAGACCAGCCCAACGGCAGGGAGGAAGTCATTGTGGAGCCCAAGCCAGCGTCACCACCAGAGCCTTTGGCAGGCGAGGACCAACTTTAGTCAGGATAAGTGTACCAGATGTTCCCCTTCAAAATGGCCAATTGTTGGCGCCCTATCCGCTCAATATTTGGGAAGAGGCCCAGGGCCTTTGCCTATAAATAGGACTAGCCACCCCAGGGTAGAGGCGATCGGCCAATCCAGAAACAAGCTGGGATCGGATCGAGTAGCATCACACACAGAGAGAGAGAAGGGTGACTGAACTCCTCCTAGCAGTTCATCGCCCCAGCCAAGAACAGACCCTCGCGAGGCTGTTCTTCCTTGTATTGCTCATCATCATCAGCCCAAGAGGCAATCCGCCACACCACAAACTAGAGTAGGGTATTACACTACAATGTTGGCCTGAACTAGTATAAACCCTGTGTCTCTTGTGCTGTTCTTTCCATAGCTTAGATCTTAGCGAGGCGGTGGGGTGCAGGTAGGTAGAAGGCGAAATCTCTGCGCGCACCCCAGTGTTCGTACCTCAAGGGTCTGACGGAACCCGAAATCCGACATTTACAAATCTCTATGTCATCTTGTAGATGCAGCTACCACGCTCTATTTGGAGCTATTCCAAATAACTGTTCTACTATACGAATCTGGTTTACTACTCAGAATCATCCAGATTAGTGTCAAAGATTCCATCGGCGTAACCCTTTACGACGAACTCTTTTACCACCTCCATAATCGAGAAAATTCCTTAGTCCACTAGTTACTAAGGATAACCTTGACCGTTGTCCTGTGATCCATTCCTGGATCACACTTGTACCCCTTCAGGTGCGGTACACAACATAGCATACTTTAGAGCCTACGTCTAAAGCATAGGGGACGACCTTCGTCCTTTCTCTCTATTCTGCCGTGGTCAAGTCTTGAGTCTTACTCAATACTCATACCCTATAACACAGCCAAGAACTCCTTCTTTGCCGATCTATTTTTAAACTCCTTCAAAATCTTGTCATGGTATGTGTTCGTTTGAAAGTACTATTAAGCGATTTTGATCTATCCTTATAGATCTTGATGCTCAATGTTCAAGTAGCTTAATCCAGGTTTTCCATTGAAAAGCACTTTTCAAATAACCCTGCATGCTTTCCAGAAATTCTACATCATTTCTGATAAACAATATGTTAATAACATATACTCATCAAAAATTCTATAGTGCTCCCACTCACTCCCTTGGAAATACAAGTTTCTCATAAACTTTGTATAAACCCAAATCTTTGATCATCTCATCAAAGCGTACATTCCAACTCCGAGATGCTTACTCCAGTCCTAAGAAGGATTGCTGGAGCTTTGCATGCTTGTTAGCATCTTTCAGGATTGACAAAATCTTCTGGTTGTATACAACCATTCCTCAAGAAAATCGTCGAGGAAACAATGTTTTGACATCCTATCTGCAATATTTCATAAATAATGCAGTAACTGCTAATCTAATTCCAACAGACTCTTAGCATCGCTACGAGTGAGAAAGTCTCATCGTAGTCAACTCCTTGAACTTGTCAGAAAACATCTTAACGACAAGTCGAGCTTTCTTAATGGTGACACTTACCATCATTGTCCGTCTTCCTTTTAAAATCCATCTGCACCTAACAGCCTTACGACCATCAAGTAGTTCTTCCAAAGTCTACACTTTGTTTTCATACATGGATCCTCTCTCAGATTTTATGGCCTCGAGCCATTTTTCGGAATCCGGGCCCACCATCGCTTCTCCATAGCTCGTAGGTTCATTGTTGTCTAGCAACATGACTTCCAAGACAGGACTACGTACTACTCTGAAGTAGCATGCATCCTTGTCATCCTATGAGGTTTGGTAGTGACTTGATCCGAAGTTTCATGATCACTATCATAAGCTTCTACTTCAATTGGTGTAGGTGCCACAGGAACAACTCCCTGTGCCCTGCTACGCTCTAGTTGAAGTGACGGTTCAATAACCTCATCAAGTCTCCACCATCCTCCCACTCAATTCTTTCGAGAGAAACTTTTCCTTGAGAAAGGACCCGATTCTAGAAACAATCCCTATTTCTTTCGGATCTGAGACAGGAGGTATACCCAACTGTTTTGGGTGTCCTATGAGGATGCATTTATCCGCTTTGGGATTGAGCTTATCAGCCTGAAACTTTTTCACATAAGTGTTGCAGCCCCAAACTTTTAAGAAATGACAGCTTAGGTTTCTCTAAACCATAGTTCATACGGTGTCATCTCATCGGAATTACGTGGTGCCCTATTTAAAGTGAATGTGGTTGTCTCTAATGCCTAACCCATAAACTATCGTGGTAATTCGATAAGAGACATCATGGTATGCATCATATCCAATAGGGTGCAGTTATGATGTTCGGACACACCATCACACTATGGTGTTCCAGGCTGTATTAGTTGTGAAACAATTTCCACAATGTCTTAATTATGTGCCAAACTCGTAATTCAGATATTCATCTCTATGATCATATCATAGACATTTTATCCTCTTGTCACGATGATCTTCAACTTCACTCTAAAATTACTTGAACCTTTCAAAAACTCAGACTTGTGTTTCATCAAGTAAATATACTCAGCATCTACTCAAATCATCTGTGAAGTAAGAACATAACGATATCCACTGCGTGCCTCAGCACTCATTGGACTGCACACATCAAAATGTATTACTTCCAACAAGTTGCTTTCTTGTTCCATCTTACTGAAAATGAGGTCTTTCAGTCATCTTGCCCATGTGGTATGATTTGCATGTCTCAAGTGATTCAAAATCAAGTGAGTCCAAACGATCCATCTGTATGGAGCTTCTTCATGCATTTTATACCAATATGACTCAAATTGCAGTGCCACAAGTATGTGGTACTATCATTACTATCTTATATCTTTTGTCATGAACATGTGTATCACTACGATCGGGATGGTATTATTCAAATAAACAGAGTAACCATTATTCTCCTTAAATGAATAACCGTATTGCGCTAAACAAAATCCAATCATGTCTATGCCCAACGCAAACACCAAATAACAATTATTTAGGTTTTAATACCAATCTCGATGGTAGAGGGAGCGTACGATATTTGATTACATCAACCTTGGAAACACTTCCAACACATATCATCATCTCACCTTTAGCTAGTCTTCGTTTATTCCGTAGCCTTTTATTTCGAGTTACTAACACTTAGCAACTGAACCGGTATCTAATACCCTGGTGCTACTAGGAGTACTAGTAAAGTACACATTAATATAATGTATATCCAATATACTTCTGTTGATCTTTCCAGCCTTTCTCATCTACCAAGTATCTCGGGTGGTTCTGCTTTAGTGACCGTTCCCCTTATTACAGAAGCACTTAGTCTCGGGCTTGGGTTCAACTTTGGGTTTCTTCACTGGAGCAGCAACTGATTTGTTGTTTCATGAAGTATCCCTTTCTTGCTCTTGCCCTTCATGAAACTAGTGGTTTTACTAACCATCAACAATTGATGCTCCCTTTTGATTTCTACTTTCGCGGTGTCGCGAATAGCTCAAGGATCATATCTATCCCTGATATGTTATAGTTCATCACGAAGCTCTAGTAGCTTGGTGGCAGTGACTTTGGAGAACCATCACTATCTTATCTGGAAGATTAACTCCCACTCGATTCAAGCGATTATAGTACTCATACAATCTGAGCACATGCTCAACGATTGAGCTTTTCTCCTTAGTTTGTAGGCTTAGGAAACTTGTTAGAGGTCTCATACCTCTTGACGCGGGCACTAGCCTGAAATCCCAATTTCAGTCCTTGGAACATCTCATATGTTCTGTGATGTTTCAAAAACGTCTTTGGTGCCTCAGTTCTAAACCATATGCACTGAATTATCATGCAGTCATCAAAGCGTGTATGTCAGATGTTCGCAACATCCACAACCGACGCTCGAGATTCAGCTCACTGAGCAGTGCATTAAGGACATAATCCTTCTGCGCAGCAATGAGGACAATCCTCAGTTTACGGACCCAGTCCGCATAATTGCTACTATCAACTTTCAACTAAATTTTCTCTAGGAACATATCTAAAACAATACAACTAAAGCGTAAGCTACGACATAATTTGCAAAGTCCTTTTGACTATGTTCATGATAATTTAGTTCATTTCATTATTTAATGAACTCCCACTCAGATAGACATCCCTCTAGTCATCTAAGTGATACATGATCCGAATCAACTAAGTCGTGTCCGATCATCACGTGAGACGGACTAGTCATCACCGGTGAACATCTTCATGTTGATCGTATCTTCTATACGACTCATGTTCGACCTTTCGGTCCTCCGTGTTCCGAGGCCATGTTTGTACATGCTAGGCTCGTCAAGTCAACCTAAGTGTTTCGCATGTGTTCCGAGGCCATGTCTGTACATGCTAGGCTCGTCAACACCCGTTGTATTCGAACGTTAGAATCTATCACACCCGATCATCACGTGGTGCTTCGAAACAACGAACCTTCGCAATGGTGCACAGTTAGGGAGAACACTTCTCTTGAAATTTTAGTGAGGGATCATCTTATTTAAGCTACTGTCGTTTCTAAGCAAATAAGATGTAAAACATGATAAACATCACATGTAATCAAATAGTGACATGATATGGCCATCATCAGTTTGCTCCTTTTGATCTCCATCTTCGGGGCTCCATGATCATCATTGTCACCGGCATGACGCCATGATCTCCATCATCATGATCTCCATCATCGTGTCTTCATGAAGTTGTCTCGCCAACTATTACTTCTATTACTACAGCTAACGGTTAGCAATAAAGTAAAGTAATTACATGACGTTTATGTTGACACGCATGTCATAAATAAATTAAGACAACTCCTATGGCTCCTGCCGGTTGTCATACTCATCGACATGCAAGTCGTGATTCCTATTACAAGAACATGATCAATCTCATACATCACATATCATTCATCACATTCTTTTTGGCCACATCACATCACATAGCATACCCTGCAAAAACAAGTTAGACGTCCTCTAATTGTTGTTGCATGTTTTTACGTGGCTGCTATGGGTTTCTAGCAAGAACGTTTCTTACCTACGCAAAACCACAACGTGATATGCCAATTTCTATTTACCCTTCATAAGGACCCTTTTCATCGAATCCGATCCGACTAAAGTGGGAGAGACAGACACCCGCTAGCCACCTTATGCAACTAGTGCATGTCAGTCGGTGGAACCTATCTCACGTAAGAATACGTGTAAGGTCGGTCCGGGCCGCTTCATCCCACGATGCCGCCGAATCAAGATAAGACTAGTAACGACAAGTAAATTGACAAAATCGACTCCCACAACAACTTGTGTTCTACTCGTGCATAGAAACTATGCATAGACCTAGCTCATGATGCCACTGAAGGGGATCGTAGCAGAAATTCAAAATTTTCTACGCATCACCAAGATCAATCTATTGAGTAGTCTAGCAACGAGGGGAAGGAGAGTGCATCTACATACCCTTGTAGATCGCTAAGCGGAAGCATTCAAGTGAACGGGGTTGATGGAGTCATACTCGTCGTGATCCAAATCACCGATGATCCTAGTGCCGAACGGACGACACCTCCGCGTTCAACACACATGCAGCCCGGTGACGTCTCCCACGCCTTGATCCAGCAAGGGGATAAGTAGAGGCTGGGGAAGACTCCGTCCAGCAGCAGCACGACGGCGTGGTGGTGGTGGACGAGCGCGGAACTCCAGCAGGGCTTCGCCAAGCACTACGAGAGACGAGGAGGAGAGAGGTAGGGTTGCGCCAAGAGAGAGATCCAATCGCATGTTGGGCAGCCCCCAAACCTCAAGTATATATAGGGGAAGGGGAGGGGGCTGCGCCCCTCTAGGGTTCCCACCCCAAGGGGTGCGGCAGCCCCAAATCCCATCTAGGGTGGCGGCCACAAGGGGGAGAGGGGGAGGCGCACCTGGGGTGGGCCTTAGGGCCTATCTGCCCTAGGGTTTGCCCCCTCCCCTCTTGGAGGCGCCTTGGGCCATGGTGGGAGGCGCCCCAGCCCACCTAGGGGCTGGTCCCTTCCCACTATTGGCCCATGTAGGCCTCCGGGGCTGGTGGCCCCTCCTGGTGGACCCCCGGGACCCCTCCAGTGGTCCCGGTACACTACCGGTGATGCCCAGAACACTTCCGGTGGCCAAAACCATACTTCCTATATATAAATCTTTACCTCTGGACCATTCCGGAACTCCTCGTGACATCCGGGATCTCATCCGGGACTCCGAAGAACATTCGGTAACCGCGTACATACCTTCCCTATAACCCTAGCGTCATCGAACCTTAAGTGTGTAGACCCTACGGGTTCGGGAACCATGTAGACATGACCGAGACAACTCTCCGGCCAATAACCAACAGCGGGATCTGGATACCCATGTTGGCTCCCACATGTTCCACGATGATCTCATCGGATGAACCACGATGTCAAGGATTCAATCAATCTCGTATACAATTCCCTTTGTCTACCGGTATATTACTTGCCCGAGGTTCGATCGTCGGTATCCCGATACCTTGTTCAATGTCGTTACCGGCAAGTCTCTTTACTCGTTCCGTAACACATCATCCCGTGATCAACTCCTTGATCACATTGTGCACATTATGATGATGTCTTATCGAGTGGGCCCAGAGATACCTCTCCGTCACACGGAGTGACAAATCCCAGTCTCGATTCGTGCCAACCCAACAAATACTTTCGGAGATACCCGTAGTGCACCTTTATAGCCACCTAGTTACGTTGTGACGTTTGGTACACACAAAGCATTCCTACGGTATCCGGGAGTTGCACAATCTCATGGTCTAAGGAACTGATACTTGACATTAGAAAAGCTTTAGCATACGAACTACACGATCTTGTGCTAGGCTTAGTACTGGGTCTTGTCCATCACATCATTCTCCTAATGATGTGATCTCGTAATCAACGACATCCAATCTCCATGGTCAGGAAACCGTAACCATCTATTGATCAACGAGCTAGTCAACTAGAGGCTTACTAGGGACATGGTGTTGTCTATGTATCCACACATGTATCTGAGTTTCCTGTCAATACAATTATAGCATGGATAATAAACTATTATCATGAACAAGGAAATATAATAATAACCAATTTATTATTGCCTCTAGGGCATATTTCCAACAGTAGGAATGGTGGTTGTTTTGAGGAAAATATAAGGAGGTTTATGTGTGAAAGGGCGTATCATATCACGGGGTTTGGATGCACCGGCGAAGTTTGCACCAACTCTCAATGTGAGAAAGGGCAATGCACGGTACAGAAGAGGCTAGCAATGATGGAAGGGTGATAGTGCGTATAATCCATGGACTCAACATTAGTCATAAAAAACTCACATACTTATTGAAAAAATGTACAAGACATCAAAAACCAAGCATTACGCGCATGCTCCTAGGGGGATAGATTGGTAGGAAAAGACCATCGCTCGTCCCCGACCGCCACTCATAAGGAGGACAATCAAAGAACACCTCATGTTTCAAATTTTTTACATAACTTTTACCATGCGTGCATGCTACGGGACTTGCAAACTTCAACGCAGGCATTTCTCAAATTCACAACTACTCAACTAGCACAACTTTAATATCACTACCTCCATATCTCAAAACAATCATCAAGCATCAAACTTCTCTTAGTATTCAGAACACTTATAAGAAAGTTTTTACTAATCTTGAATACCTAGCATATTAGGATTATTTAAGAAAATTACCATGCTATTTAAGACTCTCAAAATAATCTAAGTGAAGCATGAGAGATCAATAGTTTCTATAAAACAAATCCACCACCATGCTCTAAAAGATATAAGTTAAGTACTAGAGCAAAACTATATAACTCAAAAGATATAAGTGAAGCACATAGAGTATTCTAATAATTTTTGAATCATGTGTGGCTCTCTCAAAAGGTGTATACAGCAAGGATGGTTGTGGTAAACTAAAAATCAAAGACTCAAATCATACAAGACGCTCCAAGCAAAACACATATCATGTGGTGAATAAAAATATAGCTCCAAGTAAAGGTACCGATGGAAGTAGAGGAAAGAGGGGATGCCTTCCGGGGCATCCCCAAGCTTTGGCTTTATGGTGTCCTTAGATTATCTTGAGGGTGCCATGGGCATCCCCAATCTTAGGCTCTTGCCACTCCTTGTTCCATAATCCATCAAATCTTTCACCCCAAAACTTGAAAACTTCACAACACAAAACTCAACAGAAATCTCGTGAGCTCTGTTAGCAAAAGAAAACAAAATACCACTTCAAGGTACTGTAATGAACTCATTCTTTATTTATATTGGTGTTAAAACTACTGTATTCCAACTTCTCTATGGTTTATAAACTATTTTACTAGCCGTAGATTCATCAAAATAAGCAAACAACACACGAAAAACAGAATCTATCAAGAACAGAACAGTCTGTAGTAATCTGTAACTAACGCAAACTTCTGGAACTCCAAAAAAATCAGACAAAATAGGAAGATCTAGGAAATTTGTTTATTGATCAGCAGCAATTGGAATCAGTATTTTATCACGTTCTGGTGATTTTTAACAATTGTTTTCGTGATCAGAAAGTTTCTAGAAATTACAGCAAGATCAAATAACTATCAACCAAGAAGATCCTATAGGTTTAGCTTGGCACAAACACTAATTAAAACATAAAAACACATATAACCAGAGGCTAGAACAAATATTTATTCCTA
The DNA here is from genome assembly GCA_032464435.1 of Aegilops umbellulata. Classification (NCBI taxonomy): domain Eukaryota; kingdom Viridiplantae; phylum Streptophyta; class Magnoliopsida; order Poales; family Poaceae; genus Aegilops; species Aegilops umbellulata. The sequence goes on along the minus strand of CP136054.1, from coordinate 361,184,132 downwards.
AACAGAAGCAAAAATCAAAAAAATAAAAATAAAAATTGGGTTGCCTCCCAACAAGCGCTATCGTTTAACACCCCTAGCTAGGCATAAAAGCAAGGATAGATCTAGGTATTGCCATCTTTGGTAGGCAATCCATAAGTGGTTCTCATGATAGATTCATATGGTAATTTTATTTTCTTCCTAGGGAAGTGTTCCATGCCTTTCTTTAATGGAAATTGGAATCTAATATTCCCTTCCTTCATATCAATAATTGCACCAACCGTTCTAAGGAAAGGTCTATCAAGAATAATAGGACATGAAGGATTGCAATCTATATCAAGAACGATAAAATCTACGGGTACATAATTCCTATTTGCAACAATAAGAACATCATTAATTCTTCCCATAGGTTTCTTAATAGTGGAATCTGCAAGGTGCAAGTTTAGAGAGCAATCATCAAAATCACGGAAATCTAGCAAATCGCACAAAGTTTTGGGAATAGTGGAAACACTAGCACCCAAATCACATAGGGCATAGAACTCATGATCCTTAATCTTAATTTTAATAGTAGGTTCCCACACATCATAAAGTTTTCTAGGGATAGAAACTTCCAACTCAAGCTTTTCTTCCAATTTGAGCATAGAACGATATGTTTAGTAAACGCTTTATTTTGACTATAAGCATGAGGAGAATTTACCACGGATTGCAACAAGGAAATACAATCAATCAAAGAGCAATTTTTGTAATTAAATTCCTTGAAATCCAAAATAGTGGGTTTATTAACATCTAGGGTTTTGATTTCTTCAATCTCACTTTTATCGAATTTAGCATCAAGATCTAAAAACTCCGAATTTTGGAACGCCTTCTAGCTAAAGGTGGATCATATTCAGTCCCATCATTATCAAGATTCATATTGCAAAACAAAGATTTAATAGGGGACACATCAATAACTTTTAGATCTTCATCTTTATTTTCATAGAAATCCTGTTTGGCGGCCATCTTAGTAACTAAGGTAGCCTGCTTATCCGATTTCAGCTATCAACTTCTCAAGACGAGCAATTTGGGATCTCAAACCATCAAATTCTTTAGACATATCATCGAGATCTTTATTCATATAACTCATAAAGCTTTTTTGTTCCTTCAGCTCGTTTCTGAAGAAATTATTATGCTCAAATTGCAAAACCATAAAACTCTTGACGTTGCTTTCGATCTCTTCTAATCTTTTAAGGTGAAGATCACCAAATCTAGGTAGAGCTATCGTGACAAACAAGCAATCCAATCACACGAGCAAACAAAAAGCAGGCGAAAAAGAGGCGAACGAAAAAAAGAGAGGGCGAATAAAACGGCAAGGGTGAAGTGGGGGAGAGTAAAACGAGAGGCAAATGGCAAATAATGTAATGCGGGAGATAAGGGACTGTGATGGGTACTTGGTATGTTGACTTTTGCGCAGACCTCCCCGGCAACGCCACCAGAAATCCTTCTTGCTACCTCTTGAGCACTGCGTTGGTTTTCCCTTGAAGAGGAAAGGGTGATGCAGCAAAGTAGCGTAAGTATTTCCCTCAATTTTTGAGAACCAAGGTATCAATCCAGTAGGAGGCTACACGCGAGTCCCTCGTACCTACACAAAACAAATAAATCCTCGCAACCAACGCGATAAGGGGTTGTCAATCCCTTCACGGTCACTTACGAGAGTGAGATCTGATAGATATGATAGGATAATATTTTTGGTATTTTTATGATAAGATGCAAAGTAAAAAAGCAAAGAAAATAACTAAGTGTTGGAAGATTAATATGATGAAGATATACCCGGGGGCCATAGGTTTCACTAGTGGCTTCTCTCAAGAGCATAAGTATTTTACGGTGGGTGAACGAATTACTGTTGAGCAATTGACAGAATTGAGCATAGTTATGAGAATATCTAGGTATGATCATGTATATAGGCATCACGTCCGAGACAAGTAGACCGACTCCTGCCTGCATCTACTACTATTACTCCGCTCATCGACCGCTATCCAGCATGCATCTAGAGTATTAAGTTCATAAAACAGAGTAACGCCTTGAGCAAGATGACATGATGTAGAGGGATAAATTCATGCAATATGATAAAAACCCCATCTTGTTATCCTCAATGGCAACAATACAATACGTGCCTTGCTGCCCCTACTGTCACTGGGAAAGGACACCGCAAGATTGAACCCAAAGCTAAGCACTTCTCCTATTGCAAGAAAGATCAATCTAGTAGGCCAAACCAAACTGATAATTCGAAGAGACTTGCAAAGATAACCAATCATACATAAAAGAATTCAGAGAAGATTCAAATATTGTTCATAGATAAACTTGATCATAAACCCACAATTCATCGGTCTCAACAAACACACCGCAAAAAGAAGATTACATCAAATAGATCTCCACGAGAGAGGGGGAGAACATTGTATTGAGATCCAAAAAGAGAGAAGAAGCCATCTAGCTAATAACTATGGACCCGAAGGTCTGAGGTAAACTACTCACACTTCATCGGAGAGGCTATGGTGCTGATGTATAAGCCCTCCGTGATGGATGCCTTCTCCGGCGGAGCTCCCGAACAGGCCCCAAGATGGGATCTCATGGGTACAGAAGGTTGCGGCGGTGGAATTAGGTTTTTGGCTCCGTCTCTGATCGTTTGGGGGTACGTAGGTATATATAGGAGGAAGAAGTACGTCAGTGGAGCAACAGGGGGCCCACGAGGGTGGAGAGTGCGCCCCCCTACCTTGTGGCCTCCTGGAAGCTTCTCTTACATAGGGTCCAAGTCTCCTGGATCATGTTCGTTCCAAAAATCACGCTCCCGAAGGTTTCATTCCGTTTGGACTCCGTTTGATATTCTTTTTCTACGAAACTCTAAAATAGGCAAAAAAAACAACAATTCTGGGCTGGGCCTCCGGTTAATAGGTTAGTCCCAAAAATAATATAAAAGTGGATAATAAAGCCCAATATTGTCCGAAATAGTAGATAATATAGCATGGAGCAATCAAAAATTATAGATACGTTGGAGACGTATCAGTCGACCACCCCACAAGTCATGGCGGATGAGCCCGACGAATCCCTCTATGGGTTGTTCGATCTGCGGACTGGCCATTCGGATATGCTTTCCAAGAGCGAGAGCAACGATCCCGCGGTGGAAGTCCTCATGGTCGACTCCCAGTGCAGTCCGCCCGGATTCCGTCACGGCGACAATGGTGGCCCATCGCACGACAACGACAACGAATACTACCCTCAATCCCTCACTACGGAGCAGAGGGAGGAGCTGCATCACCGAAACAACCAGGCTCTCCAGACCCCATCGTTGGGGAGACCTCCGAAGCTCGGGCTTTGGAGGCTGCGCGCTTAGCCACCCTGGCTGAACGTACGCGCCTGGAGAATCTTCAACAAGCACTCGACGACCGTGCCAGCCGGCAAATTCCAGGTTCCAGTCGATGGCCGCGACAGCTGTTTCCGATTGAGCCTCAAGAAGAGTGTAAGGTATACCATACCCTAATCCAGAATGTTGTAGAAGCTACACGTATTGCAGTTTCAATTCAGTCATCCCGTTCAGAGGCTGGCAGAGGGTTGCAGCAGATTCGAGCACTACTCAGGGTGGTCGGGGAACAGAACTCAGTTGTTTCTCAGTCACACAATAGGATTCATAGCAGGTCTGTCATGGCGGACACAGTTCAGTCGGCACACAGCCCAAAATCGCCTCCACAACGTGAAGATCATGGTTATCGCCAAGACCAGTACCTTGGCCGAGGCCACAGGCAGTTTGACCCTCGATACCACTGTGATGACCACTGTCGAGCGCCTACTCCCCCTCCGTGGGGTGGTTCATACGCGCCCCGGCGATATGATGATAGACGCCCATACGGTGATGAGCGGAGAATCCCAGTCGACCCAAGAGAGACTAGGTTCGATGCAAGGTCTGTCCTTGCACAGGGCTTGGTTGACAGAGGCAGAGCTAACAGAGAAGGACAAGATAAAGACTGTCCGAGTGGAAGCAGGGTGTTCGTCTCTCGGCCCGAATGTTTCAGCATAGCCATCCGTACAGCTGAGATCCCTCCCAACTTCAGATTAGCTGCGGGAGTGAGAAAGTTTACTTGCGAGTCGAAGCCAGACACATGGTTGGAAGATTACCTAGTAGCGGTGCAGATTGGTGGCGGCAACGATGATGTAGCCATGAAGTACCTCCCCTTGATGCTTGAAGTTTCGGCCAGAGCTTGGTTGAATCAGATAGCTCCTGGAAGCATATTCTATTGGGAAGATCTAGCCCGAGTGTTTATCAAGACATTTGAAGGCACTTACAAGCGTCCCGCAGGGCTGTCTGAGTTGCAGCACTGTGTTCAGAAACCGAATGAAACCTTGGGAGGTTACATCCAACGGTGTACTACACTTCATCATCTGGTGGAGAATGTTTTAGAGCACCAGGCCGTCTGCGCTTTCAAGGAAGGTATACGGTACAAAGAGCTCACGCTGAAATTCGGTCGCTCCGGGGCCATCTCTATCAATCGGGTGATGGAGATAGCCACTCAGTACGCGAATGGCAAAGAGGAAGATTGACTCCGCAATGGTAAGGGGAAGCCAATCGACCAGGACACCGGAGGTGGTAACCCCAGGCGGAAACAGAAACGCAAGGCTCGAGCCACTGGACAGGCTGAGGCAGCGGTGGTGAATACCCAAGGAAAATTTAAAGGAAAACCCAAGGGGCAATGGGTGCCCAAAAATGGAAGGATCAGTTCGGCCAGGACGTCCTGGATTTGCCGTGTCACATTCACACAAAGAAAGATGAAGAGGGTAACTTGATTCTGCCCAAGCGTACCACTCGACAGTGCAGACTCCTGATTTAGCAGTTCCGAGAGGCTCAGCCTAGTGAAAAGGATTCTGATAAGGATGAAGATGAGGAAAAAGATGCTAGTTACCCAAAGGTCAAGCTACCTTGGTGATTTTTGCTGATGCCGAGAGCAAAAGTCGACTGGAAGTCATAAATAGAGAAGTGAACACGGTTGCCCCGGCAACTACGACGTACCTGAAGAGGTCGGAAACTCCCATTACATTCGACCAATCAGATCACCCCGCGCACATTGCTACCCCTGGGCGGCAAGCGTTGGTGGTTAACCCAGTAGTTGGGGGCACCCGACTGACTAAAGTTCTCATGGATGGTGGCAATGGTTTGAACATTACGTATGCTGACACCCTTCAGGGGATGGGCGTTCTGATGTCCAAACTCAGTGAGAGCAACATGCAGTTCCACGGACTCATCCCAGGGAAGAAAGCAAAGTCACTCAGACAGATTGCTCTTGATGTGGTTTTTGGTGATTCAAAGAATTTTCGCAAAGAAAAGCTGACATTTGAGGTAGTGAATTTCCATAGTGCCTATCATGCTATTCTGGGTAGGCCCGCATATGCTCGTTTCATGGCCCGTCCGTGTTACGTGTATCTTAAGTTGAACATGCCCAGGCCCAAAGGTGTGTTCACAGTCACGGGGAATAGGTAGAGAGTGGAGGACTGCCTCCAGAAAGGTTCCAAGATTGCTGATGAGCAAATGGCGGCGGTGGAGCTGGAAGAATACAAGAAAAATGTCGATCTGAGTGATTTGTTGCGAGCCAAGAAGCCTGCTTCAGAATCCGCATTTCAGTCGGCCGACGAGACGAAGCCAGTCCACATTCACCCGGAAGACCCCACTGCTGCTCCGACCCACATCTCGACGACACTCGACAGCAAATAGGAAGCCGCGCTCATCTAGTTCCTCCGTGAGAACTGGGACATCTTTGCATGGAAACCATCAGACATGCCGGGTGTACCCACGGGGCTGGCTGAGCATCGTTTGCGTGTCGACCCAAAGGCAAGACCTGTCAAGGAGCATCTCCGTCGGTCCGCCGTGGAAAAGAGGAAGGCGATTGGCGAGGAAGTGGCTCGGCTCCTGGCAGCTGAGTTCATCCGCGAGATATACCACTCCGAGTGGATTGCCAATGTCGTCATGGTCCCTAAGAAGGATGATTCACTTTGTATGTGTATTGATTTCAAGCATATCAATCGGGCCTACCTGAAAGATCATTTTCCTCTCCCCCCCCCCCCTCATCGATTAGATTGTCGACTCGACTGCGGGGTGTGAGCGTTTGTCTTTTCTGGATGCATATTCCGGGTACCATCAGATTCGACTGTATGGACCCGATGAAATAAAAAGGCCTTCATCACCCCGTTCGGGTGTTTTCGCTATGTCACCATGCCTTTTGGTCTTAAGAATGCTGGCGCCACATTCATGCGCATGATCCATAAGTGCCTGCTCACTCAGATCAGTCGGAATGTGGAAGCATATATGGATGATATCATGGTCAAGTCACGCAAGAGTTCCGACCTGTTGTCTGACCTCGCTGAAACCTTTGCAAATCTGAGAAGATATGACATCAAGCTGAATTCATCCAAGTGCACATTCGGAGTTCCTGGTGGAAAGTTGCTTGGTTTTATCATTTCCGAACAAGGGATAGATGCAAACCCTGAAAAGATCGATGAAATTCTCTGAATGAAACGCCTTGTGCGTGTGCATGACGTTCAGAAGCTTACGGGTTGTCTTGTTGCGTTAAGCCGATTCATTTCTCGTCTCGGTGAAAATGCATTGCCTCTTTACCGACTGATGAAAAAGTCTGATACATTCAAGTGGACTCCTGAAGCTGAAGCAGCATTTGCAGAGCTCAAAGCCCTACTTTCCACCCAGCCAATGCTTGTTGCTCTGGTCAGCAAAGAGCCTCTACTGTTATATATATTGCAACCACTGGTCAGGTTGTCAGCACAGTGCTCACATTCGAGCGAGAAGAAGAAGGCAAGGCCTATAAAGTTCAACGCCCAGTTTATTACATTTCTGAAGTCTTGGCTCCGTCCAAGCAAACATATCCACATTACCACAAACTTGTCTATGGAATTTATTTGACTACCAAGAAAGTTGCACATTACTTTCAAGACCACTCGATTTCAGTCGTCAGCGATGCTCCATTGTCTGAAATCTTGAACAATCGAGATGCAACCGGTCGAGTGGCTAAGTGGGAAATTGAACTTCTTCCTATGGATATCAAGTTTGAAGCAAAGAAGGCGATCAACTCTCAAGCAATCGCAAATTGCTTGGCCGAGTGGATTGAGCAACAGCAGCCGACCCAAGTTCACTTGGAACACTGGACCATGTTCTTTGATGGATCTAAGATGTTAAACGGTTCTGGTGCCGGAGTGGTCTTGGTGTCCCCAAGAGGCGACAAACTCAGTTATGTCCTCCAGATTCACTTTGATTCCTCCAACAATGAAGCTGAGTACAAAGCACTTCTCTACGGGTTGCGTATGGCCATCTCACTCGGCGTCCGTCGCCTGATGGTCTACGGCGACTCAGACTTGGTGGTTAATCAGGTGATGAAGGAGTGGGATGTCAGAAGCCCTGCCATGACTGGATACTGCAATGCAGTGAGGAAGTTGGAAAAGAAGTTTGAAGGGTTGGAGCTCCACCACGTTCCCCGACTCAAGAACCAAGCAGATGACAACCTGGCAAAAATAGGTTCCACTCGGAAGCCTATCCCCAACAATTTGTTCCTCGAGCATCTCCATTCCCCGTCAGTGCAATAAGATCCTTTTACCGAAGAACCTCCCCAACCAATAAGTCCTACCAATCCGACTGAAGTCGATGTGCCAGCAGTCATTGACCTAGTCATGGAAATTTTGGTAATCACCCCCGACTAGACAGTGCCCTATATTGCATATCTACTCAGGCAGGAACTTCCAGAAGATGAAGTTGAAGCACGTCAGATCGTCCGCAGATCCAAGCCTTCACAGTGATAGGCGGACAGCTCTACAGCGAAAGTGTTATTGGTGTAGCTCACCGATGTATCTCTCCAGAAGAGGGTCTCCTGATCTTGGATGAAATCCACTCGAGGATCTGTGCTCACCATGCATCCTCTCGGACCATCGTGGCTAAAGCATACCGAGCGGGATTCTACTGGCCACGGGCCAATGAAGCAGCAAAGGAAATCGTTGAGAAGTGTGAGGGATGTCAATTCTATGCAAACAAGTCTCACAAGCCTACAGCTGCCTTGAAATCCACTCGTCTGGTCGTTCGCCATGTGGGGTTTGGATATGGTTGGACCTCTCAGGACTGGCAGGAGTGGTTTCACTTATTTGCTCATAGCAGTCGACAAGTTCACCAAATGATTGAAGCAAAGCCTATCAAGAACTTAGACTCAAGCACAACCAACAGTTTCATAAAAGAATTGGTATTCCGATATGGAGTCCCACACAACATCATCACAGACAATGATTCAAATTTTGACTCGGAAGAATTCAGAGAGTTCTGCGCTTCCCAAGGCACTCGGGTGGACTATGCATCCATTGCGCATCCGCAGTCCAATGGTCAAGCACAGAGAGAAAATGGCTTGATCCTCCAAGGGTTGAAACCTCGGCTCATGCGTGACCTTGAACACGCAGCCGGGGCTTGGGGACTGAGCTACCATCTGTCTTATGGGGATTGAGGACAACTCCCAACCGATCTACCAACTGAACCCCCTTCTTCATGGTATATGGAGTTGAAGTTGTGTTGTCGAGTGATCTATATCACAATGCGCCTCGAATGGAACTCTATTCAGAGGCTGAAGCAGAACAAGCACGTCAAGATGCAGTAGACCTTTTAGAAGAAGACCGAGAAATGGCTCTAATTCAGTCAACTATTTATCAGTAAGACCTTCGTCGGTTCCATGCTAGGAACACCAAGGGTCAAGCATTCCAAGAAGGAGACCTTGTGCTCCGAGTGGATCAGCAACAGCCTCACAAGCTTGCCCCCGTGTGGGAAGGTCCCTTCCTCTTCACCAAGGTGCTGAACAATGGAGCTTATCACCTCTACAACTTCGCAAAAAAGATTGACGAACCACGTGCCTGGAACGCGGATCTGCTCCGCCGATTTTATACTTAACATTCGGATCGTCGAGTTGTAATAATAATACCTTCAGTTTGTTTATCAAGACATGATTCATGCAGTCTCTTAATGATTTTTTTTGCATAGACGTGTGTTCAAATCCCCAAGTGGTTGTCTTAGCCGCGAACCAATTTTGCCTAAGTTTCAAAATTACTCCGAGTGGAGAGCAATCCTCCCACTCGAGGGCTTAGCCACGAACCTGATTCACCTAAGTTACAAAACTACTCCGAGTGGAGAGCAATCCTCCCACTCAGGGGCTTAGCTGCGATATCGTACTCGCCTAAGTTACAATACTACTCCGAGTGGAGAGCAATCCTCCCACTCTGGGGCTTAGCTGCGATCCCGTACTCGCCTTAAGTTACAAAACTACTTCGAGTGGAGAGCAATCCTCCCACTCGGGGGTTTAGCTGCGAACCTGTTTCGCCTAAGTTACAAAACTACTCTGAATGGAGAGCAATCCTCCCATTCGGGGGCTTAGCCGCGAACCTGTTTCGCCTAAGTTACAAAACTACTCCGAGTGAAGAGAAATCCTCCCACTCGGGGACTTAGCCGTGAACCTGTTTCGCCTAAGTTACAAAACTACTCCGAGTGGAGAGCAATCCTCCCACTCGGGGGCTTAGCTGCGATCCTGTACTCGCCTAGGTTACAAAACTACTCCGAGTGGAGAGCAATCCTCCCGCTTGGGGGCTTAGGTGTGATCCCGTACTCACCTAAGTTACAGAACTACTCTGATTGTAGAGCAATCCTCCCACTTGGGGGCTTAGCTGTGATCCCGTACTCGCCTAAGTTACAAAACTACTCCGAGTGGAGAGCAATCCTCCCACTCGGGGGCTTAGCTGTGAACCTGTACTCGCCTAAGTTACAAAACTACTCCGAGTGGAGAGCAATCCTCTCACTCGGGGGCTTAGCTGCGATCCCGTATTCGCCTAAGTTAAAAACTACTCCGAGTGGAGAGCAATCCTCCCACTCGGGGGCTTAGCTGTGGTCCCATACTCGCTTAATTTACAAAACTACTTTGAGTGGAGAGCAGTCCTCCCACTCGGGGGCTTAGCTGCGACCCCGTACTCGCCTAAGTTAAAAACTACTTCGAGCGTAGAGCAATCCTCCCACTCGGAGGCTTAGCTGCGATCCCATACTCGCCTAAGTTGCAAAACTACTCCTAGTGGAGAGCAATCCTCCCACTCGGAGGTTTAGCCGCGAACCAGCTTCGCCTAAGTTATAAAATCCAAGCACATTGAAGACGAGAAAATGACATTCGGATAAAACCACTAAGTTCGAATAAATCCGGCAAGTTTCAGAACCACAAGAAAAAATACTCGGACGCCAGGCCCGAAAGAGTTTTAACGGTTACACCAACACTCGGCATTCCGAGGCAAATAAGTTCAGATCATTAAAGTTTTTTCCTTCACTCGGCGGGGGGAGGACTCGCTGGCTCGACGAAGGTGTCCATGTCGATGCCATCGGCTATGCGTGTGGCTGCTTCAATAAAGGTCTCCATGAAGGATTGGAACTGGAGCTTCTTTGTGTTTGCCACCTGGAGAGCCTTCAGTTTTTCCTCCTTGGCATCCCTGCAATGGACTCTAACAAGTGAAAGGGCCACGTCGGCTCCACAACGAGCAGGTGATTTCTTCCATGCCTGCACTCGACTAGGGATGTCATTGAGCCAAACCATCAGCGACTCAAGGTCATTCTGGAGTCTGTCTTCTGGCCACAACTCTTGGTCTATCTTGGACAATGCAACCTTCAGTCGGGCGATCTACCCCAAAACGTTGTTAAGAGGAGCCTCAAGTCGCATCACATTCATGTCGGCTTCATCTTTAACGAGCGACTTCGTGGGGTCCAGGCCTGGTTCGGTCCGCTCGATCTCCTACTCGAAGTCCTGACAGAATTCTGCACAAGGGATAAGATTGAGTCGATAGCAGAGTTATATAAAATCCTTCTAGATTCACTCGGATGGAGAAATGTACCTTCAAGAATGATGTACAACTTCTTGGCAAGACCTCCCAGATAAACCTCCAGCTCGTCCCTCTTCCGAGTGAGCTCATCCACCTTGTCAGCCAGGGCCACCTTCTCTTCCTTCAGTTGTGCAGCTTCTTCGCCTCATCGACAGCAGTCTTCAGATTGGCATTCTCCTCCTCCAACTTGCCGACTGAAGTTAGCTTTCTCTCAGCTAGTTCAGTCTTCTCACGCGCCACCTTCTGCCCCCTCCCCCGCAAGATCAATGTCCTCCTTCTCCAGGGCCTGCTTCATGGTGTCTAAAGAAATAACATTCTTCAGTCGTGCTTGGAGTTGACAATTTTCACTACACAATATGTTCGAGTGGAGTCACTCACTCGGTTCAAAGGATGATAAAGAAGAAATATCAGAACATACAGTCAGCAAGTTATTACCTCCCATGGCCGCCACCTCATACCGAGCAGTCTTCAGATTCTTCCTGGCAAGCTCCAGGTCAAGCTTGAGTTGGATCTTTTCCTTCTCCAAGGCAGCATACTGAGTACCAAGCTCACAAGATTTCTGCAATCAACAAAAAGACAATTCAGTTGACAACAACAAAGACCCTTTACTTCCGAGTGAAGAAGAGAAAGTTCAGACTGCTCTTGTTAAAAAAGTTCTAAGACCACCGTCGAATCAAACATTCAATGGCAGTTTCGGGGACTACACCCAGTGGTTGCACTCAGCATGCCCCCACTGGTTCGATTTCCCACTTAGTACGGACTGCTCGGACCGAGTGGAGAAAAAAATCCTTGTTCTCATACCCCTGCCAACTGCACGTAGTCGACGGCAGTCTCGGGGACTACACCCAGTGGGTGCACTCAGCATGCCCCCACTGGACCTGGAGTTCACTCGACACGGCCTAACCGACCCGAGTGGAGAACAGCAAACCAACATATTCTAAAGACCATCGCCGAATCAAACATTCAACGGCAGTCTCGGGGACTACACCCAATGGGTGCACTCAGCGTGCCCCCACTGGACCAGGAGCCCACTCGACACGGCCTGTCTGACTCGAGTGGGAGAGCTAAACAGAAAAAGGAAAACACCTAGTGGGTGGACAATTGCAAGGTTCAGACCCATGATAGATGCACATTAAAGGTTCCAAAACGCTCATCCACGGACATCTTACGAATAATAAAGCAGCAGTTTTCAAGTAGCACGTCTTAGCAGAGCATAGTTCAAAGCTGAAGCAAAACCAATCGAAAATCAACTTACAATCGCACTTACTCGGACATTGGTCTGGAGGGCAGAACTGGCGTCGTAAGGGGCCTTACTGGTCTCATACACCACCTTAAGTCGGTCCATCATCAGACCATCCTGGATCATTGCTTCCTTGGTGGCTCATGTTTGGTCCTCTGGGACATGATGCAGAACAAACGGAGTCGATGATGGAGTCAATGATGCAGCTGGAGGGGTCGGAGCCTGGGGTTACCCAGTCGAACCGGAAGTTTGAAAAATTGGCGCTGAAGGCTGATCAGTCAACAGAGGAACAACAAAAGAAACAGTAGCTCGAGACAGATCACCAAGTTCTTGAACAACAGGCTCGGACGACAGGCGAGGTGCTCGACCGGAAGGCGCCTTCTTGCTCAAAGCCCTGCCCCTTCTTCCTGCACTCCTCTGGGGTTCATCCTCGTCATCGTCATCTGGAAGCTGGATAACATCTGTTGGCGCTGCAAATTCTCGACGGTGAGATTCAGTCGACCACCAGAACAGTTGACAGAGCGTAAACATGTTTGTAGTATCATACCTGCTCGAGAGGAGGCCACATCCGTGGTCTCCGCATCAGCCCGCTCCTCGTCAATATCAATGGACATTGCAGAAGTAGCAGCCCTGGAAGTCCAAAATCTCACTCGGTCAAACAAATGAAGAACTCCACAACAGCAATGAAAAACGAGGAAAAGAAGCACTTACGCAGAAGCAACAGGCACGACCACCTTGATCCTGGGCAGGGCCTTCCGAGGCTTGGGCGGAGCGACTTTGGCTTGCTTGGCAATCTTCTCCGTCGGTTCTGGAGTTGGCGTCCAAGTGCGCTTGGGGATTCTTGCACTCGACACCGCCGCCTTGCCGTGGCCGCCCGCAGGATCTTGTGATTGCTTGGAGCACCACTCGGAGCTTGGTGGTGACTCGACCTCCTAGCCGTTGTCTGAGTCTTCACTGTCATCCTCACTGTCATCTGCATACTCTATGTCAGCACTCCTGCCTTCACTCTCTGCTCCTTCAAGATGCTGCTCCCCGTTTGGCATAGAGTACATGTTGGTGAAAACCTGCAAGACACGAGTCGCAAATGTCAGTCGGACTCCAGGATAACTACATATTGGAGAATACAAGACATATACACTCGACAAACACGCCTGACCTATCCTGGAGCGTTCTAGGCGTCAAAAGGCAAGATCCTCTTGGCTCCCCGAGGGTTGTCCTTGTTACCAGTGATGCTCCGAAGCCACCGTCTCCTCGCCGACCTCCTCCGGGTGAGTCCGAGCAGTCTCTTTTGTGCCCGAGTACATCCACATGGGGTGGTCACAAGCTTGCAAGGGTTGGTGCGTCGACTGAGCAACACCTCCAACAAATCCATGCATGTCACTCCGCCCCCGACCAACGCAACAACCGCATCGACCAAGATTCCTACCTAGCCCTTCTCCATAGGAGATACAATCAATGAAGGAGGATTGCAGAGTCTTTCTGGAGTGAAAGGAGGAAGGTCGGTCGACTGACCAGGAGTCGGGACATCTTTGCAGTAGAACCAAGTCGACTACCACCCTCTAATTGACTCAGGAAAATTCATGGGAGGGAAAGTGCTCCTACCCCTCATTTGGATTCCTAACCCCCGCACATCTGGATCACATGTGTCCTATCATCAGTCGGATTAGCTTTCTTAACTGACTGAGATTGGCAAGTGAAGATGTGCTTAAACAATCCCCAGTGCGGGTGACACCCCAAGAAGTTTTCGCACATTGAAATGAATGTCGCAAGATATGAGATGGTGTTGGGAGGAAAATGATGGATCTGACCACCGAAGAAATTCAGAAAACGTCGGAAGAATGGATGAGGGGGTAGAGAGAAACCTCGCTCGACATGCATCGTGAGGAGAACACGCTCGCCCTCCCGCGGCTCGGGCTCGATCTTCCCCTCCGGCAATCTCCAAGACTTCTCTGCGATCAGGCCGTCGGCGACAAGGTTCTCCATGTCTTCCTCCGTGATGGATGAGCGGATCCAGTTCCCCTTGATCCAACCAGGAGGCAGACTGGACCGCGACGTCGACCCCTTCGCCGCCTTCTTGCCTTTAGTCGTCGCCTTCTTTGCGCGCTCCAGGGCCGCAGTCCTATCCTTCGCCATTGGAGCAGAGCTCGGGAGGAGTGGATTGAAGGATGCGGGGGTGTAGAGGGCGGAGTGGAGAGGCAGAGGAAGGAGGGGCATAGCATGCACTGTTCCACCCACCGGCAGCTGCGCTTTTTATGGCCACACGCCCGAGTGGCTGACCCGTGGGCCCATGCAATCCTGGCGCATCCCGTAACAGACGCTGGCCTGATACATGGTGAAAAAGGTGGCGCGAGGATCAAGGAGTCTCTATCCACCTGCCCCGCTTACAGCGCCGCGTCCCGTCCTGTGCGCTTCTCCAAATTTTGAATCCCGCAAGATCCAGGCACCGCAAAGTAGTCGATCACACCAGAGATACCCAAATCCAATCTGCCCGAAGATAAACAACATAATTCACTCGGAAATTCCAGAAGCCAGAATTGATCAAGGCGAATGAAGAAGGGTTAAAGTACCAGTATGCTTTCAGACCCGTGAGGAATGCCTTCGAAGCATTGAATCAGGTCAGAATCAATTTCAACCCTTCTTCACTCGGTCTTCAATCCATTCGGGGGCTAATGACGATGACATGTACCTAGGGTAGGCTCTTAGGCCTGACCTATACGCCCTACTCAAGGACACTACACAAGAGTCAAAGACCTATAAAGTTCAATAGAAGATACCGACTAAAAATCCTCCTGAAGTCCAATCCACTCGATAGAAGATTCCACTCGGATACCCCAATTCCACTCGACCATGATTATATCACTCGACCATACAAGAACCCACTCGGAGTACAGAAGGCCTAGAGTCACCCTAGGATGGCAACGGTCAGGCATTCACTCTGTCGTCATAAAGACCATTTATTGCGGGTGTTACCAGTAACGTTCAGGACATAACTCATATTGAACCCCCGTGTAATTGAGGGCTGCGAGGGGTTAGGCGCACTCTATATAAGCCACCTTCTCCCTCTGGCACAAGGGTTCGCACCCCCTGTAACTATTGCACACATCCAATCAACAAGCCTCTGTGGCACCGAGACGTAGGGCTGTTACCTCCTCCGAGAGGGGCCTGAACTCGTAAATCTGTGTGGACAACCTCGCCGTAGCTAGGACAGTGCCCTCTCTTACGTACCCCCTACTCTTACTATCAGACTCGTTCCCACGACACGCGCCCACTTCCTCCTTGAATGAGGATTAAACCCTTTGCAACATTGTGGATTTAAAATCTATGAATACTGAAAGGATGTCCATTGCGGTCAACCAAATCAATGCGGTTTGTGGTGGCAGCGAGGGGGGGGGGTTCGACCCCCTCCACAAGAGATAATCCATCACCCACATCCTCATGATTAATGATCTTACATATCCTCTTTAGGCAGTTAAGCCCGATAAAAGAGAAAAGCTCTGATGCCAATTGAAATGATCGATATAGACGACTAGAGGGGGTGAATATTAGACTACAAATTTTAAGCTTTATTTCCAATTTAAAGGATATGTGGATAAATAGGTTCTCTAGATATGCAACTAGGTGAACACAATCTATATGGCAAACAAGCTCAAAGCAAAAGTATGCTAGGAAACAGTCTAATTAGCAAGCCAAGAAATGTACAAATCAATGTAAAGGTGCGGGAAAGAAATAACCACAGATGAGTCTATCACGCAGATTTTATCTTGAAGTGGACACTTACTTGGGGAAGTGCTGATATCCGTTGGAGCGGTGCCGGAGCCAAGGCTCCGTAAGGCCACTGAAGGCTCACTGTATCCTCCTCGAGTCATCCCTAATGGATGAGCCTTGACTCACTCGGGATTGGTCATGAAGGCGACCACCACATCTTTACATACGTCTCCGGATCACAACACAACCAAGGAAGCTTTCGAAGGAATCTCTAATCGCCTAGGAGACCAAGCTCCAAGACTAACAAATCCTCAATGAAATCAGCGAGGAACACAAATTAGTTTGGTGGATGTGTAGATCTGGTAATCCTCTCTCTTTCCCCTCAAAGGAGTGGAGTGAATGGGTGAAGGGATAGGGACCAAATGGAGCTTCTCGATTTTCAAAAATGGAGTAGGAGAGAGAAAACTGCTTTAGCTCAAGTGTGGGGAGAAGATACCCCTTGGGGAAGAAAGGGTGGGCCTTTATAGCCACATAATTTTCTAACCGTTGGAGGCTCGCTTCAACAGCATGAAAGTCGCGCTAGAAGTTCCCGAATGGGTTCCTGCCTACAGCACAAACCCATTGGAATCTTCTGGGCTAAGTTGGAACTCACTTCAGAACATGGTCTAAATTCCAGAATAGGTTCCGGAGAAGGTTACGGGTTAGCTCAAACATACTGGACTGACTGAGCTTTGCTCGAACTTACTCTAGAACTTGGACCGGATCCGAAGGCCTCAGAACGAAACCCGGAAGTTCCAAGCTGGGTTCCAGACCACACAGAAATGCCTCAAAAGATGTATTTTTCTAGTGAGAGGGTCTTTGAATACTTTGATGGATGAATATATGGCGGAGAAGCATAGAACCTCATCCCCTCTTAGCTTGCCTCTCTATCTTACTGCCCCCCACCCACACACACACACACACACACAAGTGTGGGATGGGCTGTAATTTCACCATGTAAAGATAGACCCTTCATTATATTAATTTTTTCACTGTAGGAGGTTCTCCTACTGTTCAGGTTAAAAAATATGGTGGAGATAGGTTTCCAAAGAAAGAGAGTGCCGCCACGATTCATTGAGAGACCCCGCTTAATAGTGTGGTTGACCTATGACTCAAATAAAATAAAAACCCTTTGAGTCTTCGGTAAACTGATGCCTTTTTCCTTTTTGCAATGGGGGAATCAACTTCGTTCATAGACGACCATCTAGAGGCCAATGTCCTGAGATAAACTTGAGAACCGACATTAGTCCTCACTAACCATATTTTCATCAACACCAAAACACCATTAGGGATAATATGCACTTTCGCATGCTATAAAAGTATGATAACTGGATTATAAGATATCAAATTTGCAAATTATATGTTATACTCTAGTGTCTTTCTCATTGATTTAAAACTGCAATTTATGAATTCAATAAATAAGACATATGTGTGTAATATATGGTGGGGATTAAATATCGTGACAAATAATACAAACATGAACACAAAACAAATTTCTTCTGATTATTTGAGTTTCCCCTGGATTAAAGAAACCATAATTGTTCGCATTTTGAAGGCCATCACATTTATTAGAATTTTTTATATCAAAGAAGGATTGTTGAAGCAATAATTAAGTTGATTTGTACTTTTTTGTTCATACAACCTCCGTTCCAAAATAAGTGTCATAGTTTTAGATCAAACTTATTTTCAAACAGTGGGAGTACATATTTAATATGATTAGCTGAGAGTTAAATGTAGATTAAACATTTTTTTAATATTTCATTGTTAGAAATACGCGTTTGTTAAGTCTCAACCAGCATGGTATTTTAAAATGTATTTGAATAGCAAGCCTGGGGATGAATCACATTTCAAGGGGTCACTTTGGCCCTACTTTAGCCCATCCTAAAATGCAACCCAACTAACTTTACATTTTCTTTCCTCTTCTATTCTTCTTCTGTTGGGACAACTTTCTATAATAACAGGGTGTGTGGCCAGTGGTGTGTTCCTCCTGAAGGTTGTGGATGATTTCTTTTCACACCTCATAAGGAACAATGGCCCGTTCGACATAATGAAAGAATGGCCATGGATTCGCTCTAGTTTGGGGGTTTCCGATTGATGACATCAAAGTCGAAGGTTCATGAAGGGTGATTGTAGCGAGAACACCTGTTTGTAAAGGGCAAATTCAAGTTCAAAACTTGTGCATCATAGTAGACAATACTAGAAGTTCAAAACTTGTCTCGCGCGGATGCATGCTGCTACGCGCGGCACATCGGCATAGCAATGGCGTTAGCTAAATGGGGTTCTTTTTTCTAGAAAAAAGCACCAGAAAATTTGAAAAAGTGCTAGTGTGACATGGACGAAATAGAGAGCCCATGCAGTGCAATCAGGGTACGGCTATGCGCTGCTTAATGTGAGGCAAACGGCTGCCTCGCCTACAGGGCGCCGGTGGCGGGCTACCGCGGTACGACGTGGCTCGTCAGGTTGACATCAACATATTTGTTTTCATCTCTTTTTTCTAATTCTATTTATTATGCATATAATTCAAAAACATAAATTTACTTAAGAAGTTTAAAAACACGAATCTGAAAAAAAGTTAACATAGTATATATTATTTTTCATCTCTTTTTTATACTTCTATTTATTATGCATATAATTCAAAAACATAAATTTACTTAATAAGTTTAAAAACACGAATTTGAAAAAAAAATAGCATAGTATATATTTTTTGTTAGCGCGGGTCTAAGAAATGTTGATAACTTTCAAAAACATGTTCGTAACAATAAAAAATTGTTCCCGCATTTAAAAAAAATGTATGCAATTTTTTCAAAAATGTTTGCGTAATGCATTTTTTTTCATACCACTAAAAAATGTATGTCACATTTTATGGAAACATTCACACATTTCAAAAATATGTCATGACATTAAAAAAACCTGTATAATTTAAAAAAACTAATTTCTATTAAAAATGTACATGACATTTGAATGAAATATTCGCATGGTACCACAAAATGCCCACGAAATTTTCGAAAAGTTTATATAATGTAAAATAGAATCTTTGTACAGTGTAAAATAAATGTTTATTTGCATTAAAAATGTACACGTGTATTTGGAAAAATGTTGCCATTTATTTGGAAAATTGTTCTAAAATGTATTTTTTAAATGTGCATCATGTATTTAAAAAATGTACAAAGTTATCAGGAAAAAATGTGACATGTGATCTAAAAATGTACATTCTATAAAATAATAGTTATCAGTTGAAAAAATAGTTATGCACTATGCGTTATGCGTTGAAAAAATAGTTATGCATTAATGGACGTAGGTAAATCGGTAATGGCCCTGATGGTGCAATCGTGAGCTCCTAACGGACGCCTTCAGCATCGGTTACCAGTTATGGCGCCCACGTTCCCACGAACTGGGCTGACCCAGGTTGCCTCGTTCGTTTGTCCCACATCAGCTCGTTCGATCCCCTCGATAACGGTTGACCGGTCGACAGTTGGCCAATTGAACAGTCAACTGTTGACTTTTGAGAAAAAATAAAGAAGCGTGAATTCAAAAGTGTTCATGAAATTTGAAAGAAAGTCCACGATCTTAAAAAAGTTCACGAATTTGAAAAAAAGTTAATTGATTTTGAAAAAAGTACATCGAAAATGAGAATTCATCAATTTTGGGAAAAAAAAAACAAGTTCAGCGATTTTGGAAAAAGTTCATTGAATTTGAAAAAAAAATTATTGATTTTGGAAAGAAGTTCATCAATTTTGAAAAATGTTCATCAAGTTTAAAAAAATTCATCGAATTTCAAAAAATGTTTACAAATTTTAAAAAAAGTCCGTGCGTTTGGGAAAAGAAAATAAGAAAATAAAATAGAAAAGGAACAAGAAAAAAACGCCCAAAAATCAGCGAACCAGTGAAAACTGTTTTTCTTTATGAGAACAGTGAAAACTTCGTTGTCCTGGTGGCCAATGTGCTGCTTTGCCAACCGAGAGATCCCGAGTTTGAACCATCGATTGCACACACCCTTGTTATTGCAGTTTTGACCCCCAAAAAAAGAAACAGGCCGGCCGTTTTGCGCAAAGTGAAGAAACGGGGTCGTTTAAGATTTGCAGGTGCAATCGAGCGCTCCTATTGGACGCTCGCGTGCGTCCAATGATCAAGCTTTCGCGCCGAAAGGAAGAGCGCATGGGCTAGCCCATTAGGAATTAGGAGGAAACGAAGCTCCAGACAAATGAAAAATAATTCAAGCGTGAAATGAAGCTCGAACCCGAGCACTCCATTCATTCAGCTAGCGTTGATAACCAACAGAAGCTGCGACCTGTTGTGACAATTCATGGCTCGAACGTTTAAGTATATCCAATGTTGAATTCTTTTTTTAAAGTACGCATAAAGTATTTTGTATATCCATTGAACATTTTGCAATATCCGTTGAACATTTTAAATAATACACGTTGAACTTTTTTGAATATACGATGAACATTTTTGAAAATATGAATATACATGCTGAACAATTTTTGGATACGCACTGAACATTTGTAAAAGAACGTTGAACAATTTACGAATACACACTGAACATTATGTAATATACAGTGAACAAAATTAAGAAACATATTGAGCATTTGTATATTCGTTGAAAAAACAAAACCGAAAGAGAAAAAACCAAAACCAAAAGAGGATAACAGGACAAAAACCAAAAAAAGAAGAGAAACAAGAGAAAGCCAAACCAGAAGAAACATAAACAAAACTAGAAGAAGAAAATCGGAACAAAACCAGAAGAAAAAAACAACAAAGAAAACCAAAACGTGGAAGAAAAAAATTAACGATAGAAACAGCAGCGAACGAAAAAGAAGCACGCGAACCCGTAGTGGGCCGGCCCAACATGCACGCGAACAGAAACAGCTGTGAGCGTTTCCTCACAGCTTGCCGCACACGGGCGTCCAATAGGATTCGCCGGTGCAATCAGCCCACGAAAGCGTCGATCTGCTGGCACGGTAGGTTGGGCCTCGAGGCTCTTCTAGTGATACGAATTTTATACAACACCAAAAACGGTACGAGAAGAAGCGAAAAAAAACTGTACATGCTTTATTTATGGACTAATCTTATGGTAAGGGTATGGTTTGTCCTTTGCAGACACCGTAGTACAGTAGCTTGAGAGAAACTAGAGGAATTTTAACCCCTAAAAAACACTAGACAAATTTTATACAGCACCAAAAACTGTACAAGAAGAACCACACGAGCACAGGTGGTAAGCAATTCAAACTATTTAAAAAAAAGATACCAGAAGAAGTGGAGAAAAAAACGTACTAGGTATGTCGTATTTTTTTTATGATAATACGTGTCTCATTCATATCATAAAGAACAAAGTATAAGTCACGTAAGAACCGAGATGACAAAACTGAAAAGATAGCACTGAGCTTGACACCAACGCCCGTCACCTGCCTCCGGCACCACCACAGCAGGTGCTGGAATTTAGTCTATTTTGGGCAGCCCAATAAGAAATTCCTAATAAATCCTAGAGGCCCACTTAGCCCATTTGTGCAAGGCAAGGGATACTACTAAAGTTCAGTCTCACATTGATAGTTTAGTGGGAGTTAGACCTCCTTATAAGGGAGGTTCTTTCCCCACTTGTACGAGCATGAGAACAAGAGGGATATCCACGCGCGCTCCTCCTCTGCCACCCGCCTCGCCACGCCACGCAACGCCATGCCACGTCACGACGCGCCGCGGGTTGCGGGTATGAGCCGAGCCGATATCTAAATTTTTGCCACGCACTACGGGTATACGAAAGGTCACACGGAAGCTGAAAAGATTTTTGCGAATGCTGGCTGTTCGCTTCGCCTCCGTCTCTTCGTTTCGCCTCCTGTCGCTGCCCTCTCGCCTCCTTCTATTGCGCCTATAAAAGGGAGGTCGCTCCTCCCAGAGAGATGCATCAGAAGAACCTCTTGCTCCTCTCGCCACAAGTTCCTGAGCACTGCGTTGCTGCTATGATCTTCCTCATCCCGGCTTGCGGCGTGGACCGCAGGTCGGGATAGTAGGCCTCCAAAACCGCACCTCTTTGAGTCCTGTACGGGAGAAGGGTGATAAGGTTTTTGGGGAGCGCTCCGCGCGACTACCGACTTCTTCATCACGGACTCCGATGACTACTTCCCCGACGTCGACAACCTCCTAGACGACATGGCCGGCGAGGACATCGACCCCAAGTCCAGTTCAACTGCTGCTGTTGTCCCGTATGTGTCCTTCTCCTTTCTGTTCGAGGTTCTGCCATAGTTCCTTGTTCTGTTGTTTGCCCCACATATGTTGGGTTCTGCTACATATATGGTACCAGTCCTGCTGCCTACTCTAGATAAACTTGCCTACAGTTCAACTATGCAAATGTTATTTACCTTCTCCCTGTCAGATCGCATAACTAGTTTTATCACTGTTATATTAGTCATGCTTTATCTAATATTTCTGTTAATAAAATCATTTGGTAAATTGCTCATATTTCCAATAATCCAAAAACCTTATTATAGGCAATTTACCCCGAGTGGTTTTGCTGCTTCCATGAGACCTCCTATGTTTGAGGGTATCCACTATAAGAGGTGGCGTGTGAGAGCATTCTTATGGTTTCAAACCATGAGTTGCTATGACGCCACTCTCGGCAAACCTGAAGGAGAGCTTGATGCTCAACAGGCACAAGATTTTCAGAAAATGGATACTCTGTTTAAGGCTGCTCTCTTGAGTGTTCTTGGTGAGAACATAGTTGATGCTTATGCGTCAATTGATAATGGAAAAGATATGTGGGATGCACTCGAGGCCAAGTTTGAGGTCTCGGATGCTGGCACTGAGTTGTACATCATGGAGCAATTCTATGATTACAGTATGACTAAAGAACCCTTCGTAGTTGAGCAAGCTCATGAGATACAGTCATTTGCTAGAGAACTTGAGCACTGCAGTTGTATGCTATCGGACAAGTTCGTTGCCGGAGGTATCATCACTAAGCTTCCTCCTTCGTGGAGGAACGTTGCTACCTTATTGAAGCACAAGAGACAGGAGTTTTCCGTTCCGGATCTCATTGGTACTCTTGATGTGGAAGAAAAGGCGAGAGCAAAGGATACACGTGCTCGAGGCATTGAGGGAGGATCTAGTGCCAATCTGGTACAGAAGAAGAACTTCTGGCCCCACAAGTTCAAGAACAAGGGCAAGTTTGATGGTAAAGCAAAGTTTGATGGGAAGAACAAGGTTGTGCAACACACGAACTTCAAAAGAAGAATGACAAGAAGAAAGGTGCTTGTCATGTGTGTGGGGATCCTGTTCATTGGGCTCCTAGTTGCCCTAATCGCTATGACAAGCGTCACCCTGGGAAAGGCGGCAAGACCGCTAATGTTGTCATTGGAGACACTGACATGAAGGATGTTGGGTGTGGTATATTCCCCACTATTCTTTTAATATGTCATTCTCTTGATTGGTTGATTGACACGGGTGCTAATGTGCATGTATGCGGTGATATTTCCATGTTTTCGTCTTATCAGACCGCAGGGACTTCAACCGTGCTGATGGGCAACGGTTCAAGTGCTTCTGTTCGTGGTGTTGGCACGGTCGATCGGAAGTTTACTTCGGGGAAGATCGTGCGGCTGAAGAACGTACATTATGTCCCCTCCGTTAATAAAAATATTGTTAGCGGATCTCTTCTGTGTAGAGATGGCTACAAGCTTGTCTTTGAGTCGAATAAATTTGTAATATCCAAGTATGGAACCTTTGTTGGTAAAGGCTATGAGTCAGGAGGCCTGTTTCGTTTATCCTTATCAGACGTTTGTAATAAAGTTGTTAATCATATTTGCAACAATAATGAATCAAATGTGTGGCATTCACGTCTTTGTCATGTTAACTTTGGTTGCATGTCGCGACTAGCGAAGTTGAACTTAATCCCTAGTTTCACCACTGTCAAGGGATCTAAGTGTCAAGTTTGTGTGCAAGCTAAGCAACCTCGTAAGTCCCACACGACTGCAGAAACGAGAAATCTTGCACCACTAGAGCCCATACATTTAGATCTATGTGAAATAAATGGTGTTTTGACAAAAGGTGGAAAGAAATATTTCATGACGACTCCACTAGATACTGTCGTGTGTATCTTCTGAAATCTAAGGACGAGGCTTTGAACTTTTTCAAGATCTATAAAGCTGAAGCGGAAAACCAACTTGATCAAAAAAATCAAGAGGCTTAGGTCCGACCGTGGTGGAGAGTATTTTTCCAATGAATTTGATGCTTTTTGTGCGGAACATGGTATAATCCATGAGAGGACGCCTCCCTATTCACCTCGGTCAAATGGGGTGGCCGAAAGAAAGAATCGTACTCTAACTGATTTGGTTAACGCCATGTTAGACACATCGGGTCTCTCCAAGGCATGGTGGGGGGAGGCGATATTGACGGCATGTCATGTCCTAAACCGAGTTCCCACAAAGAACAAAGAGATAACTCCATTCGAGGAATGGGAGAAGAAAAGGTTAAAACTCTCTTATCTACGAACATGGGGTTGTTTGGCAAAAGTCAATGTTCCAATTCCAAAGAAGGGGAAGCTTGGACCAAAGACTGTGGATTGTGTTTTCCTGGGATATGCTTTTCATAGCATTGGCTTTAGATTCTTGGTTGTAAAATCTGAGGTACCTGACATACATGTCAGTACGATCATGGAGTCGAATGATGCGACTTTCTTTGAATATAGCTTTCCCATGAAGGATATGGCTACCTCATCTAATCCGGAGATGCTTAGTTCATCGAATCAGGAACCAGTTACAATTACCAAACCTGCCATTTCGATGGAATACTTTGAAAGTCCTGTGGAGGAGAACAATGAAGTTCCTACTAGAAGCAAGAGACAGAGGACAGTGAAGTCCTTTGGTGATGATTTTCTTGTGTATCTCATAGATGACACTCCTAGTTCTATTTCAGAGGCCTATGCATCTGAAGATGCTGACTACTGGAAGGAAGCGGTTCGTAGCGAGATGGATTCCATCTTGACGAATGAAACCTGGGAGATAACTGATCGTCCTTATGGGTGCGAACCTATAGGATGCAAATGGGTATTCAAGAAGAAGCTTAGGTCTGATGGTACTATTGAAAAGTACAAGGCTCGGCTCGTGGCTAAGGGTTATACCCAAAAGGAAGGTGAAGACTTCTTTGATACTTACTCACCTGTGGCTCGACTGACCACTATTCGAGTTCTACTTTCACTAGCTGCCTCGCATGGTCTTCTCGTTCATCAAATGGATGTTAAGACTGCTTTCCTAAATGGAGAGTTGGATGAGGAAATTTATATGGAACAACCAGATGGGTTTGTACTAGATGGTCAGGAAGGGAAAGTGTGCAAATTGTTGAAGTCTTTGTACGGACTTAAGCAAGCACCCAAACAGTGGCATGAGAAGTTTGAAAGAACTTTAACAGCTGCAGGCTTTGTTGTGAATGAAGCTGACAAATGTGTGTACTATCGCCATGGTGGGGGCGAGGGAGTTCTCCTGTGCTTGTATGTTGATGACATACTAACTTTCGGAACAAATCTGAATGTTATTAAGGAGGTCAAGGATTTCCTATCTCGTTGTTTTGAGATGAAGGATTTAGGAGTGGCTGATGTCATTCTGAACATCAAGTTGTTGAGAGACGATGATGGTGGGATTACATTGCTTCAGTCTCACTATGTGGAAAAGATCTTGAGTCGCTTTGGCTATAGTGACTGCAAGCCCTCTCCAACACCATATGATGCGAGTGTGTTACTTCGAAAGAATCGAAGAATTGCTAGAGATCAATTGAAATATTCTCAGATTATTGGCTCGCTTATGTACTTAGCAAGTGCTACAAGACCTGACATCTCTTTTGCTTTTAGCAAACTGAGTCAGTTTGTCTCAAAACCAGGAGATGTGCATTGGAAAGCTCTAGAGAGAGTTTTGCGTTATTTGCAAGGCACTGCAAATTATGGAATTCACTACACCGGGCATCCAAAGGTGCTTGAAGGGTATAGTGACTCAAACTGAATCTCAGATGCTGATGAGATAAAGGCCACGAGCGGTTATGTATTCACTCATGGAGGTGGCGCTATTTCTTGGAAGTCTTGCAAGCAGACCATCTTAACGAGGTCAACAATGGAAGCAGAACTCACAGCACTAGATACAGCTACGATTGAAGCAGATTGGCTTCGCTGGCTCTTGAATGACTTGTCAGTTGTTGAGAAACCTGTACCGGGTGTCCTTATGAACTGCGACAATCAAATTGTGATCACGAAAGTGAGTAGCTCAAAGGATAACATGAAGTCATCAAGACACGTTGAGAGAAGGTTAAAGTCTATCAGGAAAATGAAAAACTCCGGAGTTATTGCGTTGGATTATATCCAAACGTCTAAAAATCTAGCCGATCCTTTTACTAAGGGTCTATCACGTAATGTGATAGATAATGCATCGAGGGAGATGGGTATGAGACCCACAATATGAGTTGTTCACAGTGGTAACCTATTCTTTGTGATCGGAGATCCCGTGAATTAGATGTGGAAGACAAGTTGTTGGTCAACTAAGAGGAGAGTTGTTGGGGAACGTAGCAGAAATTCAAAATTTTCTACGCAACACCAAGATCAATCTATGGAGTAATCTAGCAACGAGGGAAGGAGAGTGCGTCTACATACCCTTGTAGATCGCTAAGCGGAAGCGTTCAAGTGAACGGGGTTGATGGAGTCGTACTCATCGTGATCCAAATCACCGATGATCCTAGTGCCGAACGGACGGCACCTCCGCGTTCAACACACGTACAGCCCGGGGACGTCTCCTCCTTCTTGATCCAGCAAGGGTTGAGGAGAAGTTGAGGGAAAACTCCGACAGCATGATGGCATGGTGGTGATGGAGTTCGTGGTTCTCCGGCAGGGCTTCGCCAAGCACTACGGAGGAAGGCGAGGTGTTGGAGGAGGGAGAGGGCTGCGCCAGGGGAAGGGTGAGGCTGCCCTCTCTCTTCCTCACTATATATAGGGGTAAGGGAGGAGGGGGAGGCACCCTAGGGTTCCCTAGGGGAGGGGCGGCGGCCACAAGGGAAACCCTAGATGGGTTTGGGCGCCCCCACCCCCTAGGAAACTTGCCCCCCAAGCCGGGAGGGGCGGCAGCCCTAGGGGTGGCGCCCCCACCTCTCTGGTTACGTGAGATGGGGTTGGGAGGGGCGCTCAGCCCCTTAGTGGGCTGATGTGCCCTCTCCCCTTGGCCCATAAGGCCCCCCAACGCTTGCCGGGGCCTCCGAAACCCCTTTCGGACACGCTGGTCATCACCTGGTACCCCCAGAACAATTCCGGACTCCAATACCCTTCGTCCAATATACCGATCTTCACCTCCGGATCATTCCGGAGCTCCTCGTCATGTCCAGGATCTCATCCGGGACTCCGAACAACCTTCGGTAACCATCACTATCTTATCTGGAAGATTAACTCCCACTCGATTCAAGCGATTGTAGTACTCATACAATCTGAGCACATGCTCAACGATTGAGCTTTTCTCCTTAGTTTGTAGGCTTAGGAAACTTGTCAGAGGTCTCATACCTCTTGACGCGGGCACTAGCCTGAAATCCCAATTTCAGTCCTTGGAACATCTCATATGTTCTGCGATGTTTCAAAAACGTCTTTGGTGCCTCAATTCTAAACCATACGCACCGAACTATTATGTAGTCATCAAAGCGTGTATGTCAGATGTTCGCAACATTCACAATCGACGCTCGAGGTTCAGTTCACTGAGCAGTGCATTAAGGACATAATCCTTCTGTGCAGCAATGAGGACAATCCTCAGTTTACGGACCCAGTCCGTATAATTGCTACTATCAACTTTCAACTAAATTTTCTCTAGGAATGTATCTAAAACAGTAGAACTAAAGCGTAAGCTTCGACATAATTTGCAAAGTTCTTTTGACTATGTTCATGATAATTAAGTTCATCTGATTATTTAATGAACTCCCACTCAGATAGACATCCCTCTAGTCATCTAAGTGATACATGATCCGAATCAACTAGGTCGTGTCCGATCATCACGTGAGACGGACTAGTCATCATCGGTGAACATCTCATGTTGATCGCATCTTCTATACGACTCATGTCCGACCTTTCGGTCCTCCGTGTTTCGAGGCCATGTCTGTACATGCTAGGCTCGTCAAGTTAACCTAAGTGTTTCGCATGTGTTCCGAGGCCATGTCTGTACATGCTAGGCTCGTCAACACCCGTTGTATTCGAATGTAAGAATCTATCACACCCGATCATCACGTGGTGCTTCGAAACGACGAACCTTCGCAACGGTGCACAGTTAGGGAGAACACTTTTCTTGAAATTTTAGTGAGGGATCATCTTATTTAAGCTACCGTCGTTCTAAGCAAATAAGATGTAAAACATGATAAACATCACATGCAATCAAATAGTGACATGATATGGCCATCATCACTTTGCTCCTTTTGATCTCCATCTTCGGGGCTCCATGATCATCATCGTCACCGTCATGACACCATGATCTCCATCATCATGATCTCCATCATCGTGTCTTCATGAAGTTGTCTCGCCAACTATTACTTCTACTACTACAGCTAACGGTTAGCAATAAAGTAAAGTAATTACATGACGTTTATGTTGACACGCAGGTCATAAATAAATTAAGACAACTCCTATGGCTCCTGCCGGTTGTCATACTCATCGACATGCAAGTCGTGATTCCTATTACAAGAACATGATCAATCTCATACATCACATATCATTCATCACATTCTTTTTGGCCACATCACATCACATAGCATACCCTGCAAAAACAAGTTAGACGTCCTCTAATTGTTGTTGCATGTTTTTACGTGGCTGCTATGGGTTTCTAGCAAGAACGTTTCTTACTTACGCAAAACCACAACGTGATATGCCAATTTCTATTTACCCTTCATAAGGACCCTTTTCATCGAATCCGATCCGACTAAAGTGGGAGAGACAGACACCCGCTAGCCACCTTATGCAACTAGTGCATGTCAGTCGGTGGAACCTGTCTCACGTAAGAGTACGTGTAAGGTCGGTCCGGGCCGCCTCATCCCATGATGCCGCCGAATCAAGATAAGACTAGTAACGGCAAGTAAATTGACAAAATCGACGCCCACAACTACTTTGTGTTCTACTCGTGCAT
The DNA here is from genome assembly GCA_032464435.1 of Aegilops umbellulata. NCBI lineage: Eukaryota > Viridiplantae > Streptophyta > Magnoliopsida > Poales > Poaceae > Aegilops > Aegilops umbellulata. Next base: position 361,155,161 of record CP136054.1, on the reverse strand, counting down.
AGAAACTACGCATAGACCTAGCTCATGATGCCACTGTTGGGGAACGTAGCAGAAATTCAAAATTTTCTACGCAACACCAAGATCAATCTATGGAGTAATCTAGCAACGAGGGAAGGAGAGTGCATCTACATACCCTTGTAGATCGCTAAGCGGAAGCGTTCAAGTGAACGGGGTTGATGGAGTCGTACTCGTCGTGATCCAAATCACCGATGATCCTAGTGCCGAACGGACGGCACCTCCACATTCAACACACGTACAGCCCGGGGACGTCTCCTCCTTCTTGATCCAGCAAGGGGAGAGGAGAAGTTGAGGGAAAACTCCGACAGCACGATGGCATGGTGGTGATGGAGTTCGTGGTTCTCCGGCAGGGCTTCGCCAAGCACTACGGAGGAAGGCGAGGTGTTGGAGGAGGGAGAGGGCTGCGCCAGGGGAAGGGTGCGGCTGCCCTCTCTCTTCCTCACTATATATAGGGGTAAGGGAGGAGGGGGAGGCGCCCTAGGGTTCCCTAGGGGAGGGGCGGCGGCCACAGGGGAAACCCTAGATGGGTTTGGGCGCCCCCACCCCCTAGGAAACTTGCCCCCCAAGCCGGGAGGGGCGGCAGCCCTAGGGGTGGCGCCCCCACCTCTCTAGTTACGTGAGATGGGGTTGGGAGGGGCGCTCAGCCCCTTAGTGGGCTGATGTGCCCTCTCCCCTTGGCCCATAAGGCCCCCCAACGCTTGCCGGGGCCTCCGAAACCCCTTTCGGACACGCTGGTCATCACCTGGTACCCCCAGAACAATTTCGGACTCCAATACCCTTCGTCCAATATACCGATCTTCACCTCCGGACCATTCCGGAGCTCCTCGTCATGTCCAGGATCTCATCCGGGACTCCGAACAACCTTCGGTAACCACATACTATTTCCCATAACAACTCTAGCGTCACCGAACCTTAAGTGTGTAGACCCTACGGGTTCGGGAACCATGCAGACATGACCGAGATAACTCTCCGGCCAATAACCAACAGCGGGATCTGGATACCCATGTTGGCTCCCACATGTTCCACGATGATCTCATCGGATGAACCACGATGTCGAGGATTCAATCAATCCCGTATTCAATTCCCTTTGTCTAGCGGTATTGCACTTGCCCGAGATTTGATCATCGGTATCTTGATACCTTGTTCAATCTCGTTACGGGAAAGTCTCTTTACTCGTTCCGTAGCACATCATCCCGTGATCAACTCCTTGGTCACATTGCGCATATGATGATGTCCTACCGAGTGGGCCCAGAGATACCTCTCCGTTACACGGAGTGACAAATCCCAGTCTCGATTCGTGCCAACCCAACAGACACTTTCGGAGATACCTATAGTGTACCTTTATAGCCACCCAGTTACGTTGTGACGTTTGGTACACCCAAAGCATTCCTACGGTATCCGGGAGTTGCACAATCTCATGGTCTAAGGAAATGATACTTGACATTAGAAAAGCTTTAGCATATGAACTACACGATCTTTGTGCTAGGCTTAGGATTGGGTCTTGTCCATCACCTCATTCTCCTAATGATGTGATCCCGTTATCAACGACATCCAATGTCCATGGTCAGGAAGCCGTAACCATCTATTGATCAACGAGCTAGTCAACTAGAGGCTTACTAGGGACATGGTGTTGTCTATGTATCCACACATGTATCTGAGTTTCCTATCAATACAATTATAGCATGGATAATAAACGATTATCATGAACAAGGAAATATAATAATAACTAATTTATTATTGCCTCTAGGGCATATTTCCAACAGTCTCCCACTTGCACTAGAGTCAATAATCCATTTCACATCGCTATGTGATTAACACTCAAGGTCACATCCCCATGTGACTAACACCCAAAGAGTTCTGGGTTTGATCATGTTATGCTTGTGAGAGATGTTATAGTCAACGGGTCTTGAACCTTTCAGATCCGTGTGTGCTTTACAAATCTCTATGTCATCTTGTAGATGCAGCTACCACGCTCTATTTGGAGCTATTCCAAATAACTGTTCTACTATACGAATCTGGTTTACTACTCAGAATCATCCAGATTAGTGTCAAAGATTGCATCGGCGTAACCCTTTACGACGAACTCTTTTACCACCTCCATAATCGAGAAAATTCCTTAGTCCACTAGTTACTAAGGATAACCTTGGTCGTTGTCCTGTGATCCATTCCTAGATCACACTTGTACCCCTTGACTGACTCATGGCTTGGCACACTTCAGGTCCGGTACACAACATAGCATACTTTAGAGCCTATGTCTGAAGCATAGGGGAAAACCTTCGTCCTTTCTCTCTATTCTGCCGTGGTCAGGTCTTGAGTCTTACTCAACGCACATACCTTATAACACAGCCAAGAACTCCTTCTTTGCCGATCTATTTTTGAACTCCTTCAAAATCTTGTCATGGTATGTGTTCGTTTGAAAGTACTATTAAGCGATTTTGATCTATCCTTATAGATCTTGATGCTCAATGTTCAATTAGCTTAATCCAGGTTTTCCATTGAAAAACACTTTTCAAACAACCCTATATGCTTTCCAGAAATTCTACATCATTTCCAATCAACAATATGTCAACAACATATACTCATCAGAAATTCTATAGTGCTCCCACTCACTTCTTTGGAAATACAAGTTTCTCATAAACTTTGTATAAACCTCAAATCTTTGATCATCTCATCAAAGCATACATTCCAATTCTGAGATGCTTACTCCAGTCCTTAAAAGGATTGCTGGAGCTTTGCATACTTGTTAGCATCTTTCAGGATTGACAAAACTTTCTGGTTGTATCACATACAACCTTTCCTCAAGAAAATCGTCGAGGAAACAATGTTTTGACATCCTATCTGCAAGATTTCATAAATAATGCAGTAACTGCTAACATAATTCCAACAGACTTATTAGCATCGCTACGAGTGAGAAAGTCTCATCGTAGTCAACTCCTTTTACTTGTCGGAAAACATCTCTAACGACAAATCGAGCTTTCCTAATGGTGATACTTACCATCATTGTCCGTCTTCCTTTTAAAAACCATATGTACCTAACAGCCTTACGACCATCAAGTAGTTCTTCCAAAGTTTACACTTTGTTTTCATATATGGATTCTCTCTTAGATTTTATGGCCTCGAGCCATTCTTGGAATCTGGGCCCACCATCACTTCTCCATAGCTCGTAGGTTCATTGTTGTCTAGCAACATGACTTCCAAGACAGGATTACGTGCCACTTTGAAATAGCACGCATCCTTGTCGTCCTACGAGGTTTGGTAGTGACTTGATCCGAAGTTTCATGATCACTATCATAAGCTTCTACTTCAATTGGTGTAGGTGCCACAGGAACAACTTCCTGTGCCCTGCTACACACTAGTTGAAGTGATGGTTCAACAACCTCATCAAGTCTCCACCATCCTCCCACTCAATTCTTTCGAGAGAAACTTTTCCTCGAGAAAGGACCCGATTCAAGAAACAATTCCTATTGCTTTCGGATCTGAGACTGGAGGTATACCCAACTGTTTTGGGGTGTCCTATGAAGATGCATTTATCCGCTTTGGGTTCGAGCTTATCAGCCTGAAACTTTTTCACATAAGCGTCGTAGTCCCAAACTTTTAAGAAACAACAGCTTAGGTTTCTCTAAACCATAGTTCATACGGTGTCGTCTCAACGGATTTGTGTGGTTCCCTATTTAAAGTGAATGCAGTTGTCTCTAATGCTTAACCCATAAACGATAGTGGTAATTCGATAAGAGACATCATGGTATGCAACACATCCAATAGGGTGCAGTTATGATGTTCGGACACACCATCTCGCTATGGTGTTCCCGGCGGTATTAGTCGTGAAACAATTTTCACAATGTCTTAATTGTGTGCCAAACTCGTAACTCAGATATAAATCTCTATGATCGTATCACAGACATTTTATCCTCTTGTCACGATGATCTTCAACTTCACTCTGAAATTGCTTGAACCTTTCAATAATTCAGACTCGTGTTTCATCAAGTAAATACACAGCATCTACTCAAATCATCTGTGAAGTAAGAACATAACGATATCCACTGCGTGCCTCAGCGCTCATTGGACTGCACACATCAAAATGTATTACTTCCAACAAGTTGCTTTCTTGTTCCATCTTACTGAAAACGAGGTCTTTCAGTCATCTTGTCCATGTGGTATGATTTGCATGTCTCAAGTGATTCAAAATCAAGTGAGTCCAAACGATCCATCTGTATGGAGTTTCTTCATGCATATCTACCAATAAACATGGTTCGCATGTCTCAATCTTTTCAAAAACGAGTGAGTCCAAAGATCCATCAACATGGAGCTTCTTCATGCGTTTTATACCAATATGGCTCAAATTGCAGTGCCACAAGTATGTGGTACTATCATTACTATCTTATATCTTTTGGCATGAACACGTGTATCACTACGATTGGGATGGTATTACAAATAAACAGAGTAACCATTATTCTCCTTAAATGAATAACCGTATTGCGATAAACATAATCCAATCATGTCTATGCCCAACGCAAACACCAAATAACAATTATTTAGGTTTTAATACCAATCTCGAAGGTAGAGGGAGCCTACGATATTTGATTACATCAACCTTGGAAACACTTCCAACATATATCGTCATCTCACCATTAGCTAGTCTCCGTTTATTCTGTAGCCTTTTATTTCGAGTTACTAACACTTAGCAACCGAACCGGTATCTAATACCCTGGTGCTACTAGGAGTACTAGTAAAGTACACATTAATATAATGTATATCCAACACACTTCTGTCGACCTTACCAGCCTTCTCATCTACCAAGTATCTAGGGTAATTCCGCTTCAGTGACCGTTTCCCTCATTACAGAAGCACTTAGTCTCGAGTTTTGGGTTCAACCTTGGGTTTCTTCACTAGAGCAGCAGCTGATTTGCCGTTTCATGAAGTATCCCTTCTTGCCCTTGCCCTTCTTGAAACTAGTGGTTTTACTAACCATCAACAATTGATGCTCCCTTTTGATTTCTACTTACGCGGTGTCGCGAATATCTCAAGGATCATATCTATCCCTGATATGTTATAGTTCATCATGAAGCTCTAGTAGCTTGGTGGCAGTGACTTTGGAGAACCATCACTATCTTATCTGGAAGATTAACTCCCACTCGATTCAAGCGATTGTAGTACTCATACAATCTGAGCACATGCTCAACGATTGAGCTTTTCTCCTTAGTTTGTAGGCTTAGGAAACTTGTCAGAGGTCTCATACCTCTTGACGCGGGCACTAGCCTGAAATCCCAATTTCAGTCCTTGGAACATCTCATATGTTCTGCGATGTTTCAAAAACGTCTTTGGTGCCTCAATTCTAAACCATACGCACCGAACTATTATGTAGTCATCAAAGCGTGTATGTTAGATGTTCGCAACATTCACAATCGACGCTCGAGGTTCAGCTCACTGAGCGGTGCATTAAGGACATAATCCTTCTGTGCAGCAATGAGGACAATCCTCAGTTTACGGACCCAGTCCGTATAATTGCTACTATCAACTTTCAACTAAATTTTCTCTAAGAATGTATCTAAAACAGTAGAACTAAAGCGTAAGCTTTGACATAATTTGCAAAGTTCTTTTGACTATGTTCATGATAATTAAGTTCATCTGATTATTTAATGAACTCCCACTCAGATAGACATCCCTCTAGTCATCTAAGTGATACATGATCCGAATCAACTAGGTCGTGTCCGATCATCACGTGAGACGGACTAGTCATCATCGGTGAACATCTCATGTTGATCGCATCTTCTATACGACTCATGTCCGACCTTTCGGTCCTCCGTGTTTCGAGGCCATGTCTGTACATGCTAGGCTCGTCAAGTTAACCTAAGTGTTTCGCATGTGTTCCGAGGCCATGTCTGTACATGCTAGGCTCGTCAACACCCGTTGTATTCGAATGTAAGAATCTATCACACCCGATCATCACGTGGTGCTTCGAAACGACGAACCTTCGCAACGGTGCACAGTTAGGGAGAACACTTTTCTTGAAATTTTAGTGAGGGATCATCTTATTTAAGCTACCGTCGTTCTAAGCAAATAAGATGTAAAACATGATAAACATCACATGCAATCAAATAGTGACATGATATGGCCATCATCACTTTGCTCCTTTTGATCTCCATCTTCGGGGCTCCATGATCATCATCGTCACCGGCATGACACCATGATCTCCATCATCATGATCTCCATCATCGTGTCTTCATGAAGTTGTCTCGCCAACTATTACTTCTACTACTACAGCTAACGGTTAGCAATAAAGTAAAGTAATTACATGACGTTTATGTTGACACGCAGGTCATAAATAAATTAAGACAACTCCTATGGCTCCTGCCGGTTGTCATACTCATCGACATGCAAGTCGTGATTCCTATTACAAGAACATGATCAATCTCATACATCACATATCATTCATCACATTCTTTTTTGCCACATCACATCACATAGCATACCCTGCAAAAACAAGTTAGACGTCCTCTAATTGTTGTTGCATGTTTTTACGTGGCTGTTATGGGTTTCTAGCAAGAACGTTTCTTACTTACGCAAAACCACAACGTGATATGCCAATTTCTATTTACCCTTCATAAGGACCCTTTTCATCGAATCCGATCCGACTAAAGTGGGAGAGACAGACACCCGCTAGCCACCTTATGCAACTAGTGCATGTCAGTCGGTGGAACCTGTCTCACGTAAGAGTACGTGTAAGGTCGGTCCGGGCCGCCTCATCCCACGATGCCGCCGAATCAAGATAAGACTAGTAACGTCAAGTAAATTGACAAAATCGACGCCCACAACTACTTTGTGTTCTACTCGTGCATAGAAACTACGCATAGACCTAGCTCATGATGCCACTGTTGGGGAACGTAGCAGAAATTCAAAATTTTCTACGCAACACCAAGATCAATCTATGGAGTAATCTAGCAACGAGGAAAGGAGAGTGCATCTACATACCCTTGTAGATCGCTAAGCGGAAGCGTTCAAGTGAACGGGGTTGATGGAGTCGTACTCGTCATGATCCAAATCACCGATGATCCTAGTGTCGAACGGACGGCACCTCCGCATTCAACACACGTACAGCCCGGGGACGTCTCCTCCTTCTTGATCCAGCAAGGGTAGAGGAGAAGTTGAGGGAAAACTCCGACAGCACGATGGCATGGTGGTGATGGAGTTCGTGGTTCTCCGGCAGGGCTTCGCCAAGCACTACGGAGGAAGGCGAGGTGTTGGAGGAGGGAGAGGGCTGCGCCAGGGGAAGGGTGCGGCTGCCCTCTCTCTTCCTCACTATATATAGGGGTAAGGGAGGAGGGGGAGGCGCCCTAGGGTTCCCTAGGGGAGGGGCGGCGGCCACAGGGGAAACCCTAGATGGGTTTGGGCGCCCCCACCCCCTAGGAAACTTGCCCCCCAAGCCGGGAGGGGCGGCAGCCCTAGGGGTGGCGCCCCCACCTCTCTAGTTACGTGAGATGGGGTTGGGAGGGGCGCTCAGCCCCTTAGTGGGCTGATGTGCCCTCTCCCCTTGGCCCATAAGGCCCCCCAACACTTGTCGGGGCCTCCAAAACCCCTTTCGGACACGCTGGTCATCACCTGGTACCCCCAGAACAATTCCGGACTCCAATACCCTTCGTCCAATATACCGATCTTCACCTCCGGACCATTCCGGAGCTCCTCGTCATGTCCAGGATCTCATCCGGGACTCCGAACAACCTTCGGTAACCACATACTATTTCCCATAACAACTCTAGCGTCACCGAACCTTAAGTGTGTAGACCCTACGGGTTCGGGAACCATGCAGACATGACCGAGACAACTCTCCGGCCAATAACCAACAGCGGGATCTGGATACCCATGTTGGCTCCCACATGTTCCACGATGATCTCATCGGATGAACCACGATGTCGAGGATTCAATCAATCCCGTATTCAATTCCCTTTGTCTAGCGGTATTGCACTTGCCCGAGATTTGATCATCGGTATCTTGATACCTTGTTCAATCTCGTTACAGGCAAGTCTCTTTACTCGTTCCGTAGCACATCATCCCGTGATCAACTCCTTGGTCACATTGCGCATATGATGATGTCCTACCGAGTTGGCCCAGAGATACCTCTCCGTTACACGGAGTGACAAATCCCAGTCTCGATTCGTGCCAACCCAATAGACACTTTCGGAGATACCTGTAGTGTACCTTTATAGCCACCCAGTTACGTTGTGACGTTTGGTACACCCAAAGCATTCCTACGGTATCCGGGAGTTGCACAATCTCATGGTCTAAAGAAATGATACTTGACATTAGAAAAGCTTTAGCATATGAACTACACGATCTTTGTGCTAGGCTTAGGATTGGGTCTTGTCCATCACATCATTCTCCTAATGATGTGATCCCATTATCAACGACATCCAATGTCCATGGTCAGGAAACCGTAACCATCTATTGATCAACGAGCTAGTCAACTAGAGGCTTACTAGGGACATGGTGTTGTCTATGTATCCACACATGTATCTGAGTTTCCTATCAATACAATTATAGCATGGATAATAAACGATTATCATGAACAAGGAAATATAATAATAACTAATTTATTATTGCCTCTAGGGCATATTTCCAACAAGAGTATCCTTACTATTCACAATACCACTTCATGAAGATGCAATACTCTCCTAATCTGCATGGCAGGTTGATGTATATCTTAATGTGTTCTAAGTGGCTTATTTAAGCAGAGATGTTATCCTGCAGAATATCTTTTGAAGAACACATCTATATGAGTCTGATTGTCAAACGTCGCAATCTATGAGAGTAGGGTTCTCTCTAGTAAACACATGAAATGTCACGGAGTATGACGCATAAGCTCCACCCGCGGGGAAGACCCACGGTAGCCATGTATCAGTCAAGGCTTTATGTGAAGCTAGATTTGCAGAAAACTTGCAGTTCAAGGCACAGTCCACTGTTCAAGTTGCTTACTAGTGTAGCATAGAGTTCTAGGTGGAAGTTCAACTTAACAGTTTCCACTGCAATACCGGTATATAAAACAGTGTTTTGGAACCAAAGGCAAATTTCTGTGTGCCTCCGGGATCTGGTGGGGGATTGCTGGAATTTAGTCTATTTTGGGCAGCCCAATAACTACTTCAAAAATCCTAATAAATCCTAGAGGCCCACTTAGCCCATTTGTGCAAGGCAAGGGATAATACTAAAGTTTAGTCCCACGTTGCTAGTTTAGTGGGAGTTAGACCTCTTTATAAGGGAGGTTCTTTCCCCACTTGTACGAGCATGAGAACAAGAGGGATATCCACGCGTGCTCCTCCTCCGCCGCCCGCCCGCCACGCCACGCCTCGTCACGACGCGCCGCGGGTTGCGGGAATGAGCCGAGCCGATATCTAAATTTTTGCCACGCACTACGGGTATACGAAAGGTCACACGAAAGCTGAAAAGATTTTTTTTAGAACGAAGACGCCGGCGGCGGCCGGCTTTAAATTAATAAAGCCCACATCAGGCAGCATCCATCAGGTTCAACACATAACAACAATAAAGGTAAAACGGCCGAAGCCAAGGTACGGTACATGCTACCGGCCGAAGCCTGCAAGAGAAAGATAAACGACATAGAGCATACGGCCGGTCCAAAAGAAAAGAGCGAACGGCAGGCTATTGGCGGGCGTCAATCTGGATCATCCGGATCCGCTCCATAGCCTCTGACATCCGATCCGACTCACGCCGTTTCCCCAACGGCGTCCAAGTCTGTAGAAATAAGTGGCATTTGAAGATAATGTCAGCCGGGTGAGAAGGAAATTTGTGCTCCAAAGTCATCTTGTTGCGAGTGGTCCAAATAGACCACAATAAAGCTCCCACGCAGCGCCATAAGACACGGCCAAAACCACCCCTATACGCAGCTAGCAAAGCGCGCAGGTCCGCGGAAGAACGAGGATCCCAAGTCTGCCCGAAAGCCTCCCTAACCGCACTCCAAGCAAAGCGAGCGAGATGGCAGTTAAAAAATATGTGGTTGGCATCTTCAAGTTGGCCACAAAGCACGCAAGAGCCGTCAGAGGGCCCATTTCTACGAGCGATGTTATTGGAGGAAGGGAGGCGATCTCGAAACAACTGCCACACGAAGATTTTGATCTTTAAGGGCATGGCAGCTTTCCATAGCCCCCTAGCTATGTCTAGGGTCGGGCCCTCAGTCAGTTTGTTGTACAAGGATTGGACAGAAAACTTCCCCGAGCGTGAGAGGGCCCACGAGACCGAGTCGGCCTCAGGACGAGGGTTCACGCCTGCTAGATCGGCTACGAGCCCGTCCCAACAGGCTCGTTCGTTCTCCAGCAGGGGTCTTTTGAAGGAGATTGCAGGCGGGCTGGTGCGCAGCACATCGGCCACTAAGATATCCACGTTAGTGGCCAGCCGATATGCCAAGAAGTGGCTTTTCCATAGGGGTTCCAAGCCAAACCAGTGGTCCAACCAAAACCGTGTTGAGGACCCGTTGTTGACACAAAACTTGGCTCCTAAAGTAAATGCCGGCATAACTTTCTGGATCCCATTCCAAAAAGTTGAACCCTTAACTTTGGAGGTTAGAAAATTCCCATCTGGGAAGTATTTGGCGCGAAGGATATCTACCCAGAGCCCCTGCTCGTTTTGGGAGAGTTTCCAAATCCACTTGGTTAGGAGGGCGACATTCATAAGATTTGAAAAGATTTTTGCGAAAGTGGAGTTCGAATGCGAACGGTGCTGCCCTTCGGCTGCTGGCTGTTCGCTTCGCCTCCGTCTCTTCGTTTCGCCTCCCGTCGCCGCCCTCTCGCCTCCTTCTCTTGCGCCTGTAAAAGGAAGGTTGCTCCTCCCAGAGTTATGCACCAGAAGAACCTCTTCCTCCTCTCGCCACAAGTTCCTGAGCACTGCACTGCTGCTACGATCTTCCCCATCCCAGCTTGCGGCGTGCACCACAGGTCGGGACAGTAGGCCTCCGAAACCGCATCTCTTTGAGTCATGTACGGGAGAAGGGTGATAAGGTTGTTGGGGAGCGCTCCGCGCGACTACTGACTTCTTCATCATGGACTCCGACGACTACTTCCCCGACGACGACTTCTTCCCCGACGTCGACAACCTCCTCGACGACATGGCCGGCGAGGACATCGACCCCAAGTCCAGTTCAACTGCTGGTGTTGTCCCGTATGTGTCCTTCTCCTTTCTGTTCGAGGTTCTGCCACAGTTCCTTGTTCTGTTGTTTGCCCCACATATGTTGGGTTCTGCTACATATATGGTACTAGTCCTGCTGTCTACTCTAGATAAACTTGCCTACAGTTCGTCTATGCAAATGTTATTTACCTTCTCCCTGTCAGATCGCATGACTAGTTTTATCACTGTTATATTAGTCATGCTTTATCTAATATTTCTGTTAATAAAATCATTTGGTAAATTGCTCATATTTCCAACAATCCAAAAACCTTATTATAGGCAATTTACCCCGAGTGGTTTTGCTGCTTCCATGAGACCTCCTATGTTTGAGGGTATCCACTATAAGAGGTGGCGCGTGAGAGCAGTCTTATGGTTTCAAACCATGAGTTGCTATGACGCCACTCTCGGCAAACCTGAAGGAGAGCTTGATGCTCAACAGGCACAAGCTTTTCAAAAAATGCATACTCTGTTTAAGTCTGCTCTCTTGAGTGTTCTTGGTGAGAACATACTTGATGCTTATGCGTCAATTAATAATGGAAAAGATATGTGGGATGCACTCGAGTCCAAGTTTGGGGTCTCGAATGCTGGCACTGAGCTGTACATCATGGAGCAATTCTATGATTACAGGATGACTGAAGAGCGCTCCGTAGTTGAGCAAGCTCATGAGATACAGTCATTTGCTAGAGAACTTGAGCACTTCAGTTGTATGCTACCGGACAAGTTTGTTGCCGGAGGTATCATCACTAAGCTTCATCCTTCATGGAGGAACTTTGCTACCTTACTGAAGCACAAGAGACAGGAGTTTTCCGTTTCGGATCTCATTAGTACTCTTGATGTGGACGAAAAGGCGAGAGCAAACGATACACGTGCTCGAGGCATTGAGGGAGGATCTAGTGCCAATCTGGTATAGAAGAAGAACTTCCAGCCCCACAAGTTCAAGAACAAGGGCAAGTTTGATGGTAAAGCAAAGTTTGATGGGAAGAACAAAGTTGTGCAACACACGAACTTTAAGAAGAAGAATGACAAGAAGAAAGGTGCTTGTCATGTGTGTGGGGATCCTGATCATTGGGCTCCTAGTTGCCCTAATCGCTATGACAAGCGTCGCCCTGGGAAAGGCGGCAAGAGCGCTAATGTTGTCATTGGAGACACTGACATGAAGGATGTTGGGTATGGTATATTCCCCACTATTCTTTCAGTATGTCATTCTCCTGATTGGTTGATTGACACGGGTGCTAATGTGCATGTATGCGGTGATATTTCCATGTTTTCGTCTTATCAGACCGCAAGGACTTCAACCGTGCCAATGGGCAACGGTTCAAGTGCTTTTGTTTGTCGTGTTGGCACGGTCGATCTGAAGTTTACTTCGGGGAAGATCGTGCGGCTGAAGAACGTGCATTATGTCCCCTCCGTCAATAAAAATCTTGTTAGCGGATCTCTTCGGTGTAGAGATGGCTACAAGCTTGTCTTTGAGTCGAAAAAATTTGTAATATCCAAGTATGGAACCTTTGTTGGTAAAGGCTATGAGTCAGGAGGCCTGTTTCGTTTATCCTTATCAGACGTTTGCAATAAAGTTGTTAATCATATTTGCAACAATAATGAATCAAATGTGTGGCATTCACGTCTTTGTCATGTTAACTTTGGTTGCATGTCGCGACTAGCGAAGTTGAACTTAATCCCTAGTTTCACCATTGTCAAGGGATCTAAGTGTCAAGTTTGTGTGCAAGCTAAGCAACCTCATAAGTCTCACACGACTGCGGAAACGAGAAATCTTGCACCACTAGAGCCCATACATTTAGATCTATGTGAAATGAATGGTGTTTTGACAAAAGGTGGAAAGAAATATTTCATGACGTTAATTGACGACTCCACTAGATAATGCGGTGTGTATCTTCTAAAATCTAAGGATGAGGCTTTGAACTTTTTCAAGATCTATAAAGCTGAAGTGGAAAACCAACTTGATCGAAAAATCAAGAGGCTTAGGTCCGACCGTGGTGGAGAGTATTTTTCCAATGAATTTGATGCTTTTTGTGCGGAACATGGTATAATCCATGAGAGGACGCCTCCCTATTCACCTCAGTCAAATGGGGTGGCCGAAAGAAAGAACCGTACTCTAACTGATTTGGTTAACGCCATGTTAGACACATCGGGTCTCTCCAAGGCATGGTGGGGGGAGGCGATATTGACGGCATGTCATGTCCTAAACCGAGTTCCCATAAAGAACAAAGAGATAACTCCATTCGAGGAATGGGAGAAGAAAAGGTTAAAACTCTCTTATCTACGAACATGGGGTTGTTTGGCGAAAGTCAATGTTCCAATTCCAAAGAAGCGGAAGCTTGGACCAAAGACTGTGGATTGTGTTTTCCTGGGATATGCTTTTCATATCATTGGCTATAGATTCTTGGTTGTAAAATTTGAGGTACCTGACATACATGTCAGTACGATCATGGAGTCGAATGATGCGACTTTCTTTGAATATAGCTTCCCCATGAAGGATACGGCTACCTCATCTAATCAGGAGATGCCCAGTTCATCGAATCAGGAACCAGTTACAATTACCGAACCTGCCATTTCGATGGAACACTTTAAAAGTCCTGTGGAGGAGAACAATGAAGTTCCTACTAGAAGCAAGAGACAGAGGACTGCAAAGTCCTTTGGTGATGATTTTCTTGTGTATCTCATAGATGACACTCCCAGTTCTATTTCAGAGGCCTATGCATCTGAAGATGCTGACTACTGGAAGGAAGCGGTTCGTAGCGAGATGGATTCCATCTTGACGAATGAAACCTGGGAGATAACTGATAGTCCTTATGGGTGCGAACCTATAGGATGCAAATGGGTATTCAAGAAGAAGTTTAGGCCTGATGGTACTATTGAAAAGTACAAGGCTCGGCTCGTGGCTAAGGGTTATACCCAAAAGGAAGGTGAAGACTTCTTTGATACTTACTCACATGTGGCTCGACTGACCACTGTTCGAGTTCTACTTTCACTAGCTGCCTTGCATGGTCTTCTCGTTCATCAAATGGATGTTAAGACTGATTTTCTAAATGGAGAGTTGGATGAGGAAATTTATATGGAACAACCAGATGGGTTTGTACTAGATGGTCAGAAAGGGAAAATGTGTAAATTGTTGAAGTCTTTGTACGGACTTAAGCAAGCACCCAAACAGTGGCATGAGAAGTTTGAAAGAACTTAAACAGCTGCATGCTTTGTTGTGAACGAAGCTGACAAATATTGTGAATAAAATCATTTGGTAAATTGCTCATATTTCCAGCAGCAGGCACCGAAGAAAAGAATAACGGATCACCTCCTCACCCGAGCTCGACGCGGCTCCATCGCTGATATGCAGCTTTATGGACCTTTAAGGTAGCTCACCAGAAGTGAAGCCATTGCCGTTGAACGAATCAGACCAGGACAACACCCCGGACACTCCATCGAACTCCAGATCTGGCACCCCACCACGACTAAGACGCCGAAGGAGGAAACCATACATGCCATCCATGAATCACGAACCCAGCACACGTTCCGTCTTCCAGATGTCGTCGATGCAGAATTGCAGACCACAATCTGCATCCGCTCCTGGACTACCTCCCAAGCTCCGCGCCGAAGCTGAAGCAAACGCCGTCGCAACGACGGAGCCCAAGGACACAGGTCCACCACGAGGATGCGGACGCCGCCACGCCATACTTGCTTGAACAGACTGATTTCTAAATCCATCCCCAATCATATGATCGATGGCTTCGTCAGGAAATGATCCGAAGAATCTTTATTAAATGCCCTCATCGTCGCCGCCGAAGCCAAGACAATGAACAACCTAAAAACCTAGACTACAAAAAAGTAAAAACGATTCACATGCGTGGATCCGGCGACCCTTTACCACCGACGACCGAGGTCGCCGGCGGAGAGGAGCCGCCGGTGAACGGTGCTGAAAGATGAGCTCTCCTAGCAACGGCTAGGGTTCCAACCGACAGGGAGAGAAAAGCGATCTAACACCTTGCAGAAGACGTGAGAATCCCTATCTACCTTCACTACGTATGTAGTAGTACATGGATGGCTTGTCCTTTGCAGACGCCGTAGTACAGTAGTGCTAGCTTCGAGAGAAGATGGATGGCATGGCCATGGCTCCTTGTCCATACTAGCACAGTACTAGTAGTCTACGTATCTACCTCACGCCGTTTTTGTCAGCAAAGCAGCTACTGCTCCTAGGTCAAAAGTCCTTTCTCACGCTGGGTAGCCTCGCCGCTATTTCTCTTCTTCTTCACTCACATAGATCCGCACAACGTTCGTCTCCGAAGCTCCACCGGATAGATGGTGTTGAGTAACGTGATTGTATTAGGAAACATAGGTTAGACTAGGAAATATTCTGACTTGCCTTGTACTTCGAGTAGATCATGTACTCCTATATATATGCCCACGAGACTCAAGCAATACAACAACTATTCCACCAATCATTTCTCTCCCTCCCAACATGGTATCTATCGCAAGTCGATCCTAAACCCTAGCCGCCACCGCTTCCGCACCTGCGCGCCGCCCCCGGGGCGGTCGGCCTCCATGACCGCCGCCGGGGGCCGCGCCGCCCGTACTTAGGGTTCGTCCGCCGGCCGTGTTGGCCGGCTGCTCTAGAGAGTCTTTTTCCGATCCTTTGATCCGGGTTTTCTCTTTTTCGTCGGTCGCTTCGATCAGCGTTTATTTTTGATTTTCTGGTCTATGTGATCCGGTTTGCGTCACCCACCGCCGCCGTCGACTCCGTGCGCCTCTACTCCAACACCGACGCGATTGGCCGGCTTCTTCACCGACCCGGCGGCCTCGCACGTCGTCCGCGCATCTCCCCGTCGGTCGCCCCGACTCGGCGGCCTCGCGCGTCGTTCGCGCGTCGGCCCGCCGGTCGCCCCGACCTGGCGGCTTCGCGTCATGCAGCGGCCCTTCACTGTCGCCGTTCGCGCGACGGCCCGCCCGTCGATCTACGCCGGCCGTCATCGCCCTGCTCCGACCGGGACTCCTGCATCACCCCAACCCGGCGGCCTCGCGCCATGCGGCGGCCAATCATAGCCGCCCAGCCGCCTGCCGCCGTCGGCTTCATCTCGGACTCCGCCGCCATCGCGCCTCCACAGAGCGGCATCCTCGATCTCGCGCGCGATCGGCTTGATCACCCGCCCGCCGCCGCGATCCGACTCATCTACGCCGCGCGATCGACCTGGCCCGTCGGTTACGCGCGCCTCCGCAGGTCCCGTGAAGATCGTCCCCGAGTTCAGCGCGCCTCTTCACCGATCGAGCATCGGGCTGCCGCTGCGTCGCCCCGTCGGGCCGCAACGCCGCCGCCCCGTGGTTCTTCTCCCGGCTGCACCGACCCGCGTCACCGCTGTGTCGCCCCTTCGGGCCGTAGTGTCGCGGCCCGCGGTCCCCTGCCGTCCCGTGGCTGCATCGACCCTCGCGTCGCCCCGTCGGGCCGTAGCGAGCGTGGCATGCGGTCCACACCGCCGTCCCGAGGCCGTCCCCGCGGCTGCACCGACTCGCGAACCGCCGTTGTGTCGCCCCTTCGGGCCGCAGCGTCGCGGCCCGCAGTCCCCGCCGCCGCCCCGAGGTCTTCCCACCGTCGCCCCGACCCGCCTGCCGCCGCTGCGTCGCCCCTTCGGGCCGTAGTGCCGCGGCACGCAGTCCACTCCGCCGTCACCGCACGTCGACCTTCCGTGGTATGCGCCGCGCCGTCTTCCTTGGCACGGGAACGCCACCGTCCGCGCCGATCTTCGTCACGCTGTCAGGGTTCTTCGCCTACTTCGAGCATCGCCGCCGCGTTTCTAACCTAGCCGCCGCCGCCGTCAGGCTGCCGCCGCTGCTCTTCTTTGGTCGCCGCCGCCGCTACCCACGTAGCCGCCGCCGCCGCCCGTCCACCTTCTTCGTCTTCGTCCAGCATCAGCCCGTCGCCAGCGTCGCCATCATCTACCACGACCACTTCGTCTACTCCGACAACCGCGGGCGACACCGGCCCCGCGCCGGTTGGCGCCGCAACCGTCGTCGAGTCCTTCTCTGCTGGCCTCTCCGACCTCTTCGACATGGCGTACAGCTCGTGCAGGTCCCAGTCTACGCATGCCCGGTGCTGGCAACACCGATGCGTGCCTTCGTCCACGACGCGTCCCCGGGCCTGGCAAGCCTGGTGCGGCGCTTCGTCAACTTCGTCTTCGTCCATATATGCATGCCCGGTGCTGGCAACACTGATGCGTGCCTTCGTCTACGATGTGTCCCCGGGCTTGGCAAACCCGCCGCGACACGTCGTCAACAAAGATCTCCTTCCCGGCGCACCACTACTTCGACAACAATGCGCCCCTGCTAACTCGGCGCCTCCTTGCGCCCGCGGCTCCACGGCGACTTCCTCGACACCGGCTACCCCGACTCGACATCGACCACGGCATTTTTCGCACGGCTACCTCGACCACGGCTCCACCACCCACGCTCTCGGCTACATCGACAAACGGCACAAAGGGCTACCGCCTGCTTGAGCAACCTCGTTGGTTTCCACTCCAGCCACGACTCCGCGATGCGTCGACCGTTACGACTGTGGGGGGGTGTCCGTCGGCTTGCCTTCGGATTCTTCTCCAGTCTCACCGTCTGCGTCGCTACCGTTGTGACTGCGGGGGGATGTTGAGTAACGTGATTGTATTAGGAAACATAGGTTAGACTAGGAAATATTCTGCCTTGCCTTGCACTCCAAGTAGATCATGTACTCCTATATATATGCCCACGAGACTCAAGCAATACAACAACTATTCCATCAATCCTTTCTCTCCCTTCCAACAGATGGAAACAAAAATAGGAAGAGAAAAAGGTTAGCAGCACAGCAGCGACGCGTCACTCGCCGCTGGCCATCGAACTACGCGATCATGGCTACTCCCTCCGTTTCTTTTTAGTCTGCATATAAGATTTGGTCAAAGTCAAGCTTTGTAAAGTTTGACTAACTTTATATTAAAAAATATCAACATTCACAATACAAAATCAATATTTTCAGATGCATCATGAAGTGTATTTTCATATTATATAGTTTTAGTACTGTAGATGTTCATATTTTTTAAGATAAATTTGGTCAAACTTTGTGTAGTTTGACTTTGACCAAAACTTATACGTCAAGTAAAAAGAAACGGAGGAGTACAACGCAGCAGCAGCCTTGCGCGCGCCCTCTAGCCGTATAGCATAGCCTCGTTCAGATCAGATGAAATCTCTGTCACTGGCAAAAGCGAGGCCGATCAGCCCAGTCCGGTCGGCGCGCGGAACAACGGGACGGCGCGGGCAGCTCTAATCCTTGACCGATCACATGAATAAGAAATCGATCAGTCTTGGATCGAAATCAAATCATCAAAAGGGCCGAGCGCCTCTTTCGATAAAAACAAAAGGGAAAGGAATCCCCAGAGCCAGCAGAGAGCCCGCCGTGGCTTTCCCTTTTGTTTTGCTCTCCTCTCCGGAGATCAAGATCAGGGTCGTAAAGGGAGGGAATGCTGGTTGGTGGTTTTGAAAAACGAGAAGATCCCTAGGACTGTGCGAGAGGAAAGGAATGTTACATAGGTGGCCAGGAATACAATACTTCGGTTCGTTTTCCAAAGCAACGGCGTTCCTCCATAAAGCACATCACGTTACGTAGTGCTAGGAGTACGAGTGTTAAGGAAAAGTAGATCACGCGACGTGTGTATGCATTACAGGCGGTCACTTAACGCGAGCAAAACGGGGACGGATGAGCAATGCGTACGGTATTATGGTTACCGTAACAGGATCACACACCATTGAAGTGAAAGCCACGTACGTACAGGGAATGGGATTACGGAACTTCGTTATTACTCCTTCCGTTCCGAATTACTTGTCTTGGATTTGTCAAGATGCGGATGTATCTAGCATTAAAATAAGTCTAAATACATCTGTATCTAGACAAATTCAAGACAAGTAATTCAGAACGGAGGAAGTACAAACAGTGCAACGCCGCCCGAAACCGGGCCGGCGGCAAAGGAAAACCATGGAGGATGAGATGGCCGGATAGACGCGCAGTGGCAGGCAGGGCGCACTGGTTCGGGGCGGGAGACACGCGCGTTGCTGGGTGTTTGGGCGGCTGCAGCGCAGCAAAGAACATAACATGATTCCTTTTTTCTGCCCAGAACAGTGGCACGACAGGCTCAGCGCACGCTAATGAGGATGCCGCCATCGTGTCGTGTCGTGTCCGACTAGGCCCGAGTCACGTACGTACCTACACATATTGGACGGTGATCGAAAAAAGAAGTATTCCAGGCACTGTGGGCTGTGGTTTGTCCACCCTTTGGGAATTTCTGGCCCCACTTCTCAAAACTCCTACCAAAAATCGAACGCCAGTGTCTTGTCTTCCTAAGTAGGACAAAAATCATACCAAAAAATGAAAAAAACATTTAAAAACGAAACCCTCCTGCCGACATGGGCCAGGATCCACCGCGTCGCCATGGCCCTAAGGCCACCAGAGGCGAGAAGGGCCGGTGGCGGTGCATTTGTTTCGGGAAGGAGGTGTTTACCGGATCAGTGGTTAGGGCATCTCCAATGGTGACCCGCAAATTTGCTCCGGCATCTCTCCGCGGACAGGGAGGCTAGTGCGCGGACATTGATGTCGAAGCCACCGCCCAACGCTGCTACTTGCATGCTTCAAACACTTTTTCAACAAACCGGATGAAATTCATGGAAGCACAACGGATTTCATACAAACTAGACAAAAATGTTTCCATTTTGGACATATTTTTAACTAAAAATGATACCAGACTAAGATAAAAACTAAACTACGGCCAGCGCCGGCGGATATCCATTTTGAAGATATGGATACCCTATTGGGAATCGTTGCATGGAAAAAAAATCTATGCAGACACAATGATCTATCCATGGAGATGCATAGCAACGAGGGGGAAAGTGTGTCTACGTACCCTCGTAGACCGTTAGCGGAAGCGTTTGACAACGCGGTTGATGTAGTCAAACTTCTTCTTCTAGCTTCGACCGATCAAGTACCGAACGTACGACACCTCCGAGTTCTCACACGTTCAGCTCGGTGACGTCCCTCGCCTTCTTGATCCAACAAGTTGTCGAGGTAGTAGATGAGTTCTGTCAGCACGATGGTATGATGACGGTGATACTGAAGTGACCCGCGCAGGGCTCCGCCTAAACACTACGAAGATATGACTGTGAGAGTAAACGGTGGAGGGGGCGCCACACACGGCTAGGCAATTGTCTGGTGTGTGCTAGACGCCACCCCCTCCTCATATATATAGGTGGGAGGGAAGGAGGAGCGGCCATAGGAGGCGCCCAAGTAGAAGGAATCCTACTTGGAGTCCCTCCCAAGCCCCCCCGCCATATATAACCAAGGGGGGAGGAAAGAGGGGGGAGGAAGTAGGAATCCTAATCCACAACTTTCTTGCCATCCCCTCTTTCCTTCTCCTCCTCATAGGGCTGGCCTCTATAGGGGCACACCAGGGCTGGTGTGTTCCCTCACTTGGCCCATAAGGCCCATATCTTTGCCGGGGGTGCCCAAAACTCCTTTCCGATGACGTGATAAGTACCCAGTACCCTCCGGAACACTTCCGGTGTCCGAATACCATCGTCCTATATATCAATATTTAACTCTCGGCCATTTCAAGACTCATCGTCATGTCCGTAATCTCATCCAGGACTCCGAACAACATTCGTTCACCAAATCACATAACTCATATAATACTATACCATCATTGAACGTTAAGCGTGCGGACCCTACGGGTTCGAAAACTATGTAGACATGACCGAGACACCTCTCCAATCAATAACCAATAGCGGAACTTGGATGCTCATATTGGCTCCTACATATTCTATGAAGATCTTTATCGGTCGAAGCGTTATGACAACATACATAACTCCCTTTGTCCATCGGTATGTTACTTGCCCGAGATTCGATCGTTGGTATCTTCATACCTGAGGCAGCCCTCGGGAACCTGCGCCTGTGTGGTCTTCTTTGCACCGATATGGAAACTGCGCCCGTTGGCACACGCTGGCGCGGTTCGTCATGGCTTACGTCACTGCCTCCTCCTGAGGCAGCCCTTGCCTTGAGATCTCCGCCCTCCCGAAGCAGCCTAGCTGAGGCCACTCTCGGGAGAGGTCTTGGTCGCCCCTCTGGAG
This sequence comes from Aegilops umbellulata, assembly GCA_032464435.1. NCBI lineage: Eukaryota > Viridiplantae > Streptophyta > Magnoliopsida > Poales > Poaceae > Aegilops > Aegilops umbellulata. Next base: position 361,133,849 of record CP136054.1, on the reverse strand, counting down.
CAGTCTAGGTGAGGCCGCTCCCTGAGGAGGTCTTGGTCGTTCTCCTCGCTAGGGCTGGCCCCCCTCGCGAGGGTCTTGAGCAATTGGTCGATCAGCTGGGCCCTACTGAGCCGTACCAGGAACGCGACGTGGGCCGCGGGCAGGCAAGTCTGGGTACCCTAGTTCCCAGTACGCCGACAGTAGCCCCCGGGACCAAGGTGCGCGCGGAGTTGGCTTCTGGGCGAAGCCTAGTCGAGGACGAAGCGCTGCGGGCCCCAAAGACTGCGGGCCAGGTTGGTGCGTGACGGTTGGATGGGATGTGGCAACTCCACTCCCCACACAGCCTTGGTGACCGTGTGATTAGACGACTCCGTGGCGCGAGCGACGCGGCCATCATGGCCATGACCAATTGATGGTTGGCCTTCCTCACCCTATAAATGAGGCCCGGGGGGAAAGCTCCCAGGCCATCTCCAAGCCAGCGCCACCATCCTCTCTCCTTCCTTTGTTCCCCTTCGCCCCCAAGATTTCCATGGCGCCGATGAGGAAGTCCTCCGCCGCAGAGAGGGGCAAGGGTACAAAGGAGCTGGTCTCGCCGCCGCCGAAGAGGGGCCACGGGCGTCCCCGCAAGCATGCCGCCATGGCCGTGACGGTTCCTCGGGGAAGCGGGCGCGGCTTCTCGGGCTCCGACAGGGTCGCCGGCGAGAGGCATGGATCCTCTCCTCTCGGTGGGGGCGGCCGTGGCCGCAGTGGTCGAGGTGGCGCAGGGAGGCTAACAGCGCCTATCCGTCCCCTGCGCCGGCAACTCCACTCCTCTGACGCGGCCTCCGAATTCGTGATGTGGGTGGAGAAGCCCGGCAGCATGTGGCTCCGGCTTCCCCGCTGGTTCCGCGCCGAACTGCCGGAAGAAGGGCCCGACGGCGTTTGGCTGCAAGCCGACGGGTGCTGCAACGAAGCCTTCTGGGTGGAGGTCGAGGTCCTTGCTTCAGGCGACGTGTTCCTCGGTCGTGGCTGGCAACCTTTCGCCCGTGCGCGCCGGCTGCGGGGAAAGTGCACCCTCCACTTCAAGTATGACGGGGTGTCGTCGCTGCTTGTCAAGGCCTTCTCGGAGGAAGGAAGGCGCCTTGGGTGTTGCCCAGAGGTGGATGACGACGAGGAGGGTGGCGACGGCGTCCTGAGGAGCAGCTCTTCCTCTGAAGACGAGCTCGGCCTCAGCAGGCTCCGCGGGTCCCCCCTCTGTGGCAGCAGCAACTCCTCCAGCAGCGGCGGCTATCCTGGGCGGCCGCTCCGCCGCGCCCGGCTCGCCGAGGAGGAGGGGCCCTCGCGCCGCCACTCTTCGGTGAAGCACGAAGAGTAGGGCTCCGACTTGGTTGAGGTGCCGACTACGCTGATCCACGGGCTCTGAATCCGCCTGGCCCTTTTTTTGATTTTTTTTCATTTCCTTCCTGCATTTAGTTTAAGCTGCCTCGGCGGGCGTGTAATGAACAATGGCATGTATGCATGAAATGGAAGTCTGCTGTTATTTTCGTTTTGGATGAAATTACTCAGCTTGTGTACTGCGCTTGTTGTGAGACGAAGTCCTGAGATGGGTGGCCTCCTGATGTCACGAGCCCCCAGGGCGAATCATGAGGACCGCCGGGCTCGGAGCCCCCAAGTGTAGATGAGTCTTGGTGAGTTGAGGAGGGCTCGCGCCCTTGAGCTCACTTGAGAGCACGGAGCGAGTACTAATATGCCAAGGCCTGAGCAGGCTTGGTGAAGTAAGTCATGAGGGCTGAAGAGCCTGACGCCAGAGCCTGAGCAGGCTTGGCAAGATGAGGTCATGAGGTCACGATAGCTGAGAGCTGAGACCGACCGTATCCTAGCCCCCACGCGCGAAGCGCGCGAGGGAGAACAAGCGGCGCGGCCCGACCCGAAGAACTGAACTCAAGAACAGGGCGAGAAAAACGAGCGAAACCAGAGAAAATCGCAATAAACTCGAAAAACTTCATAGCACGGGGTAGAGGAAGGGCTAACAACCAAGGAAGTAGAAAAGGCTGACAACCAAACACCAAGGCGAAAAAGGAAAAAAGGCCGCGTCTGACCCCTAGCTACGTCTTCTTCTCAGCGCGGAGCTAAGGGCTGCCACTGGGACGTGGGTGGGAGCCTGATCTGAGGGCCCGTAGGCAACACATAGGAGACTCCGAGGCGTGTACAACCCCAACTCATTATTACGTGAGAGTGTCACGAGCAGAGACCTTCACGGGCACGGGGCCTTGATTGTCTTCACGGGCACGGAGCCTTGATTACGGATAGAACCTCCTGAGGTGCTGAATGTTACAGGAATTCTGGATGAGTATCCCATCCTGCGTCTCCAGGCGCACAGCGCCAGGCCTAGAGACACGGGCGATTATGAAAGGGCCCTCCAACATAGGTGAGAGCTTGTGTAGCCCTTCCCTGGAGAGGACCCGCCTCAAGACCAAGTCACCAACTTCCAATGTTCTCGAACAGATGCTGCGGCAATGGTACCGCCACAGCGCCTGCTGATATCGCGCTGCCCTGAGCGCAGCTCGACGACGGCCCTCCTCACCGAGCACGAGGTCCATCTGCCAGGCGGCGTCCTGGCGTTCCTCATTGAAAGCCAAGACCCATGGGGAGCGACGCTTGACCTCGTGAGGGAGGACCGCCTCCGCACCATAAACGAGAAAGAACGGGGTTTCTCCCGTAGGTTTGGTTGCGGTGGTGCGGATTGACCACAACACGGACTGGAGCTCGTCGATCCAGCCCCTGCCGCAGGCCTCGAGCTTTTTCTTGAAGCTGCGCGTCCTGAGGCCGCGCAGGACCTCTACATTGGCACGCTCGGCCTGCCCATTGCTCCTGGGGTGGGCCACTGAGGCGTAGCAGATCTGCATTCCAAGGTTAGCACAATATGATCTGAAGAGATTGCTCGTGAACTGCAAACCGTTATCCGTGATGATGCGGTTGGGGACGCCGAAGCGGGTCACGAGGCCCTTGATGAACTTGACTGCCGATCCTGCGGGAATCGTGCGGACCGGCTCCACCTCGGCCCACTTGGTGAACTTGTCGATGGCGACATAGAGGAAACGGCAGCCCCCTGCCGCTCGGGGGAACGGTCCCAGGATGTCCAGCCCCCAGACTGCGAAGGGCCAGGAGAGCGGGATGGTCTAAAGATCTTGCACTGTCTGATGGATTTGCTTGGCATGGAACTGGCATGCCTCGCAGGCTCGCATGAGCTCCGTGGCGTCGTCCAACACTGTGGGCCAGTAGAAGCAGCTACGAAAGACCTTGCCCACGAGGGTGCGGGACGACGAATGATGGCCGCAATCCCCCCCGTGGATGTCAGCCGGCAACTCCTGTCCTTGTCTTCTCGAGATGCATTTTAGTGAGACGCCGTTAGGGCGCCTCCTGTAGAGCTCACCGTCTTGGATGCAATAGGCCGAGGCCTGCCGAGCCACGCGTTCCGCGTCTTCCTCCTTCTCCGGCAAGGTGCCACGCAGTAGGTATGCCTTGAGCTCCTCAATCCAGCAATCTTCCCCAGGTTCAGCGGCGAGCAGCAAGCGGGCTCCGGAGGGCGGTCCACAGGGTGGTGCGCCGACCTCGGGAGCCGCTGGCAGCCCCTCATGCGTGGATGCCAGCTCCGTAGTAAGTGGTGCCGCGGATGGCCTAAGCAAGCGCTCCTCGAAGACACCTGGTTCTTGCGGCTCTCGTCGGGAGGCCCGCTTGGCGATGTCGTCTGCTTCCTTATTCATGCCCCTCGGCACGTGCTGCAGCTCCAGTCGTAGGAACCGCTTCTCCATCTTGCGCACCTCCTCCAGATAAGCTTCCATGTGTTCGTCCTTGGGCTTGTACTCTTTGTTGGAGAAGTTGACGAGGAGCTGCGAGTCGCCTTTGATGGTGAGACGCTTCACCCCTAGCGCGGCCGCGGCCTTGAGCCCGGCGATTAGGCCCTCGTACTCTGCGATGTTGTTGGAGACCTTTTCGCCGTGCTAGAAGCAAAGTTGCACAACATAGCGGAGCTTGTCCTGAGTGGGCGATACCAGCACGACGCCAGCCCCGCGCCGAGGCGCGAGAAGGCACCATCGAAATATACCACCCATCCATCCGGAGTTTCGTCACCTGGGGCCAGCGAGCGGTCCTCGTCAGCCCCCTGGCCCGGAGCATCGGTCCACTCTGCCATGAAATCAGCCAGCGCGGCCCCCTTGATGACCCGCGTGGTGCTGAACTCCAGCTGGAATGCCTGCAGCTCGATGTTCCACTCAGCAACCCCCCCGACGATGTTCGGGCCCCGGAGCACCTTCTCCAGGGGTAGGCTGAGACGACCTTGATGGGATGGCCTTGAAAATAGTGGCGCAGCTTCCTGGAAGCAATGAGGAGCGCTAGCAACAGCTTCTGGGGCATGGGGTAGCGCGAGCGAGCGTCACGGAGCATGGTGCTGATGAAGTATACGGGATGCTCCACGAGGGTTGGTGATGCGGGATCCTCAGGCGCTTCTGATGGCTCAGGAGCCTGACACAGGCCGGCGGGGTTGCCAAACATTGCGGCCGTGCTGGTTCCGGAGGTCGTGTCGTGAGGCAGCAGAGTTTCGAAGGGCATCTGGTCGTTCCACGAGCTCTGGCCCCTGACCCTTTCCTCTCATGCCACCACCAGCGCCGCGCTGGCGGAGTGAGGCGTAGCGGCGAGATAAAGGATCAAGGGCTCCTGAGGCCTTGGTGCCACCATAACCAGCGGGCTAGTGAGGTACTTCTTGAGATCTTGGAAGGCAGCGTCGGCCTCCGAAGTCCACTCAAAGGGCTCCTCTTCATAAGCGTGAAGAAGGGGAGGGCGCGCTCGCCAAGCTTCGAGATGAAACACCCCAAAGACGTCACACACCCCGCAAGTTTCTGCATTTGCTTCAAGGTCGTGGGCGGCTCCATTCTCTCGATGGCTTTGACCTTCTCCGGGTTGGCTTCAATGCCCCGGTGCGAGACCAGGAATCCCACCAGCTTGCTCGAGGGGACCCCAAACACACATTTTTCCGGGTTGAGGCATAAGTTCACATTGCGCAGGTTGGCGAACGTTTCCTCCAAGTCCCCGATGAAGGTCTTGGCCTCCTTGGACTTAACCACGATGTAGTCGACGTAGGCCTCGGCGTTTCGCCCGAGCTGAGGGCCGAGGGTGATGTGCATCAGCCGCTGGAAGGTGGCGCCTGCGTTCCTCAACCCGAAGGGCATGCAGATGTAGCAATAGGCCCCGCATGGGGTCAGGAACGACGTCTTCTCTACGTCTTGCAATGCCATTTTGATCTGGTGGTAGCCCGAGAAAGCGTCGAGGAAGCAAAGCAGGTCGCACTCGGCCGTTGAGTCCACGATCTGGTCGATGCGAGGGAGAGGGAACGGTTCCTGAGGGCAGAACTTGTTGAGGCTCGTGAAGTCGACGCACATGCGCTCTTTGCCTCCTTTCTTCGGGACGATGATGGGGTTGGCCAACCATTCTGGGTGGCGCACCTCCCGGATAACGCCTGCTTCTTCCAGCTTCCGAACCTCCTGGACGATGAAGGCCTGCTTTTTCCGGAGCCTGCGGCCGCGTCTTTTGCTTGATAGGTCGTGCGTTCGGGCACACCATGAGGTGGTGTTCGATGACGTGCCTAGGCACCCCGACCAGGTCGGTCGCCTTCCATGCGAACACGTCCTTGTTCGCCCTGAGGAAGGCCACCAATGCCTTCTCTTGCTCTGGAAGCAGGCCCGCACCGATGGTGAAAGTGGAGCTTGTGTCTCCCTCATTGACGGGTACCTGCTTGGTCTCGGCGCGATCCTGAGAGAAGAGTTGTTTCTTTTTGGCTGGAGCAGCTTCGGCAGCCTCCGGAGCCCCTTCTGCGCTTGGGCGAGCCGCGACAGCGGCTCGATAAGCGTGCTCGAGGACCTGAAGGGCAGCCTTGGTGTCTCCTTTGATGGTGATGGTGCCACCGCTCCCGGGCATCTTGACGATGTTGTAGCCCGGATGAGTCGCCGCCATGAACTTGGCCAGGGCCGGGAAGCCAAGGATGGCGTTGTAGGGCAGGTGTATAGGTGCGACGTCGAAGTCGATGAGCTCGGTCCGGTAATTGGCATGCGTCCCGAAGGTGACGGGGAGGCGGACCTACCTGAGCGGGACGGCCGAGCCCGCGACCCCTAAGAAGGGTTTGGTGGGAAGGAGTCGCCCGTAGGCCACCGGCAGGCGGCCAAAGGCCTCCACAGAGAGGATGCTGAGCCCGGCGCCGCCGTCGACGAGGGTCCTTGTGACGGCCACCCCGCAGATGGTGGGGGTACATACCGTGGGGAGGATGCATGTGCCGGTCGTAGCTCTGGTGCGGTTGCCGGGACCGAAGACGATGGCGTGCCCCTGTGCGTCTAGCCCCGCGGGGCCTCCTGCGGCCGGGCGGCAGTCCCAGCCGTCGAAGGTGTGATTTAGCGTGACGGGCCGACGCCGGCGCCTGGGATCCTCCGATGATGCAGGCGACCCCGCGGCACGGTGGCGCCCCACCGGCAGCGTCCAGCAACTCACCGAGGCGAGCCACCCAAGCGTCAAGCCCTGCCGCAGGCGGTCGGTGTCGGAGCATCTCTTGGGCCGCTAGAAGCGCCGCCAGCGAGGCCAGGGGAAGCGGGAGTGGCGTAGCAGGCCGCTCCCCAGTGGCCGGGCCAGCGGTGGGGTCGTCGGCATGGAGGACGAAGCGCCCGTGAGCGACGCGGTCCGCCGATGCCGCCTGGGCAACGGGGACGGCTCCAGCCTCCGCGTAAATGCAGCAGGCAGGTGTCGCCATGGCGATGTAGGGCAGAGGAGGGGAGGCAAGGTCGTCGGAGAGGCGAGATTTCGACACGCCCCCTACCTGGCACGCCAAATGTCGGATTTCGGGCTCCGCAAAACCATTAAGATTCGAACACAGGGAAGCGACGAAGATCTCTCCCACTACACGTCTATCTAGTGCCTCGCTCTTATCCTAGTGGTGGAAATGGGACGCAAGCAGGCAAGCAAACAAGTAGAACACACAAGAGTTTACCCAGGTTCAGGCCACCTTGCGGTGTGAAACCCTACTTCCTGCTTTGGTGGATTGGCCTCACGAGGGCACGAGTATGAACAAGTACAATGGTTTCCCGAGCTCAGGAGGCGAGCCCAAGAAGGATGAGGAGGTTGGTGTTCTTGCTCCTTTGCTTTGCTAAGTGCTAATGGGTTGGTCCTCCCTCTCTATGCTAGGAACCCTAGCTACTTATATAGACGACCAAGGTCCCCTTCTCCCGAAATGTTTAGGCGGGAAGGGAATCCCACAACGGCCATTTGAGCGGGAACACAAGGACGCCCCTATCCTGACAAAAGGTGGTCTTCGCCTGCAACGAGGACAGGCGGTGACGCGGCGGTGGGCTCGGCGATGACATCCTTCCTGCCGTCCTTGTGGTCTTCGGTCTTGCTACACCAAAGGGGAAACCTTTGTCTCGCCCCTCGGGAACCTGCGCCTGTGTGGTCTTCTTTGCACCGATATGGAAACTGCGCACGCTGGCGCGGTTCGTCATGGCTTACGTCACTGCCTCCTCCTAAGGCAGCCCTTGCCTTGAGATCTCCGCCCTCCCGAAGTAGCCTAGCTGAGGCCACTCTCGGGAGAGTTCTTGGTCGCCCCTCTGGAGCAGTCTAGGTGAGGCCGCTCCACGAGTAGGTCTTGGTCGTTCTCCTCGCTAGGGGTGGCCCCCCTCGCGAGGGTCTTGAGCAACTGGTCGATCAGCTGGGCCCTACCGGGCCGTACCAGGAACGTGACGTGGGCCGCATGCAGGCAAGTCTGGGTACCCTGGTTCCCAGTACGCCGACAGAGGTACATCGCGAGCTATTGATCTACAACATAGATTTGCAAATACTATCAGGAGTAAGTTCATGATAAATTAAGTTCAATTAATCAAATTACTTAAGAACTCCCACTTAAATAGACATCCCTCAAGTCATCTAAATGATACGTGATCCAAATAAACTAACCTATGTCTGATCATCACGTGACATGGGGTAGTCATCAATGGTGAACATCTCTATGTTGATCATATCTACTATATGATCCACGTTCGATCTTTCGATCTCCAGTGTTCCGAGGCCATGTCTGTACATGCTAGGCTCGTCAAGTTTAACCCAAGTATTCTGCATGTGCAAAACTGTCTTACACTCGTTGTATGTGAACGTAGAGTCTATCACACCCGATCATTACGTGGTGTCTCAACACGACGAACTGTATCAACGGTGCATACTCAGGAAGAACACTTTTACCTTGAAATTTAGTGAAGGGATCATCTTCTAATGCTACCACCGTACTAAGCAAAATAAGATGCATAAAAGATAAATATGACATGTAATCAAAATATCTGACATGATATGGCCATCATCATCTCGTGCTTTTGATTTCCATCTAGAAAGCATCGTCATGATCTCCATCGTCACCGGCTTGACACCTTGATCTCCATCGTTGCGTCGTGGTCGCCTCGCCAACTATTACTTCTACAACTATTGCTAACTCATAGCGATAAAGTAAATCAATTACATGGTGTTTGCATTTCATACAATAAAGAGACAACCATAAGGCTCCTGCCGGTTGCCGATAACTTACAAAACATGATCATCTCATACAATAACGTATATCTCGTCATGTCTTGACCATATCACATCACAACATACCCTGCAGAAACAAGTTAGACGTCCTCTACTTTGTTGTTGCAAGTTTTACCTTGCTGCTACGGGTTTCTAGCAAGAACCGTTCTTACCTACGATAGAAACCACAACGGTGAATTATCAAGTTTGCTGTTTTAACCTTCTTCAAGGAATGACCGCAGTCAAATTCGATTCAACTAAAGTAGGAGAAACAGACACCCGCCAACCACCTTTATGCAAAACAAGTTGCATGTCAGTCGGTGGAACCAGTCTCATGTGCGTGGACATGTAATGTTGGCCCGGGCCGCTTCATCCCACAATGCCGCCGAATAAAAATAAGACATTGGTGGTAAGCAGTAGGAACATCACCGCCCACAACTTCTTTGTGTTCTACTCGTGCATATCATCTACACATAGACCTGGCTCATGATACCATTGTTGGGAATCGTTGCATGGAAAACAAAAAAAATTCTATGCACACGCAATGATCTATCCATGGAGATGCATAGCAACGAGGGGGAGAGTGTGTCTACGTATCCTCGTAGACCGTTAGCGGAAGCGTTTGACAACGCGGTTGATGTAGTCGAACTTCTTCTAGCTTCGACCGATCAAGTACCGAACGTACGTCACCTCCGAGTTCTGCACACGTTCAGCTCGGTGACGTCCCTCGCCTTCTTGATCCAGCAAGCTGTCGAGGTAGTAGATGAGTTCTATCAGCACGACGACATGGTGACGATGATGATGAAGTGATCCGCGCAGGGCTTCGCCTAAGCACTACGAAGATATGACCATAGGAGTAAACGGTGGAGGGGGCGCCGCACACGGCTAGGCAATTGACTGGTGTGTGCTAGGCGCCCCCCTCCTCATATATATAGGTGGGTGGGAGGGAGGAGCAGCCATGGGAGGCGCCCCAAATAGGAGGAATCCTACTTGGAGTCCCTCCCAAGCCGCGCGCCCCAAGTAGGAGGAATCCTAATCCACACTTTCCTTGCCATCCCCTCTTTCATTCTCCTCCTCATAGGGCTAGCTTCTATAGGGGCGCACTAGGGCTGGTGCGTTCCCTCACTTGGCCCATAAGGCCCATATATTTGCCGGGGGTGCCCGAAACTCCTTTCCGGTGCGATAAGTACCCCATACCCTCCGGAACACTTCCGGTGTCCGAATACCATCGTCCTATATGTCAATCTTTACCTCTCGACCATTTCGCTATTCCTCGTCATATCCGTGATCTCATCCGGGACTCCGAACAACATTCGCTCACCAAATCACATAACTCATATAATATTATATCGTCATCGAACGTTAAGCGTGCGGACCCTGAGGGTTCGAGAACTATGTAGACATGACCGAGACACCTCTCCGGTCAATAACCAATAGCGGAACCTGGATGCTTATATTGGCTCCTACATATTCTATGAAGATCTTTATCGGCCGAAGCGTTATGACAACATATGTAATTCCCTTTGTCCATCGGTATGTTACTTGCCCGAGATTCGATCGTCGGTATCTTCATACATAGTTCAATCTCATTACCGGCAAGTCACCTTACTCGTTCTGTAATACATCACCTCGTGACCAACTCCTTAGTCGTTTGCTTGCAAGCTTATGATGTGTATTACCGAGAGGGCCTAGAGATATCTCTCCGATACTCGGAGTGACAAATCCTAATATCGATCTATGCCAACTCAACAAACACCTTCGAAGATACCTGTAGAGCACATTTATAATAACCCAGTTACGCTGTGACGTTTGATAGCATATAAGGTATTCCTCCGGTATCCGGGAGTCGCATAATTTCATAGTCGAAGGAATATGTATTTGACATGAAGAAAGCAATAACAATAAAGTTGAACGATCATTATGCTAAGCTAACGGATGGGTCTTGTCCATCACATCATTCTTCTAATGACGTGATCCCGTTATCAAATGACAACTCATGTCCATGGTTAGAAAACCTTAACCATCACATGTATGAATACGTAAACAAACATGTATCAAGGTTTCTGATCAATTAAATTCTAGCATGAGTAATAAACCTTTATCATGAATAAGGAAATATAAAATAACAACTTTATTATTGCATCTAGGGCATATTTCCTTTATACCCTTGACTAGTCTACTGCCTACCGCGACGGATCTCTATTGTCGTCCCATGTCCGATAGTCCTGAGCCCTAGAGGTATATGCTTCAGCACAAAGGGCGGCTCGCTTTCTGACCGCTCATCAGAGTGGAACCATCGGCTAATGCAGCCAGAGGGGAAGGGTCCCTACGCTTCACGGATTAGAGTTAGTTTTTGGGTAGAGGGACGATGGTGGCCTGTCGGGGGGCAAGGCACCAGTTGTGTACACCGATGTCGCTTAAGTGGTGGCCTTCATGGGACCCAAGCGGCGCCGGTGCCCTCCCATGTTCTACTTCTCCTCGATGATGGCGGCGTACGCGAACGTGCTGGTCGCTACCTCGTCGATGTCCATGCAACCGGCTTCTTTCTCCGCTGGCAGGGCGCAGTTATGCGTGCGTTGACACCGGATGGCGCAGTCGCATGCACGGGAGGGGCGTTACGACGCGGTGTCGTCCACGGCAACCACAATGCCCGTTCCGACGTGCTCCCCCCATGCCGACCTGGAGCAACTCGCCACTCGGCTCGTGGCCAACATGCTACACGGGCCATCCAGCCGACTTTTGTGTCGGAGAACTCTTCTTCTTGCTCGCCGGATGCCATGGAGAAAATTGTTCAATGAGGAAATGAGGAGCGGAGATGTGGTGCGCTTCTTGCCCAGTGTCTGGCATCGTTTAAATAGCGGACGGACGCGAGGAGCCAACCAGCGTTGTGTTTATTGCAGGCCGGCTTGCGAACGGACGCGTGGCTGGAGTAGGTATCGCAGCACATGCGCAGGTTTAATGGATGAAGGCGGGAAGTCTCCAGCCGTTTGAATGCACGAGGAGAAGCCGTGCGTGCAGCGGGCGGTGCCCTCGGCCGACGCGCCGCTTCAATGGCGGAGACAGTGAGAGGTCGTGTTCGCTCTAAGCCGGCTTCAATGTGCAGCTGGCGCCGGACGAGAACGCGCGCGAGCAAGGGAGGAAGGGGTTTGGGTGGGCCTGGGTGGTTAGAAGCGACCGTGAATGTTGATGCCCGCAAAGGCCTCACATTTGTCTCCGGTTGTGAAAGAAAATACGTCTGGATTGATCTCTGGATCAATATAGACCTGCGTTGGATGGCAAAACGGTCCGGACTAGGGCGGTTCTAGGGCCGGGTTGCAGACGCCCTTAGAGCAACTCCAATGGGGCGACCCATTTCGTCCGCCCGCGTCCGTTTAGGTCGGCGCGGACAAAAGTGGAGGCCCAACGCACCGACCCAAACTCAAATCGTGTCCACCTGGCATCCGCGCCGACCCATTTCTGGCCCAAAATTGCGCCTGGAATGCGTCGGCGCGGACGCGAAGCGGATGCGCCGCGCGTCTCCTCGCCTTCCGCCGCGTCCCCACCTAGCGGCCACCCAACCACCACCGGTCGTCTTATTTATGACGACCACCCACAGCGGGCCCACGCGTCAGCCAGTGGAAGCGTCCTTTTTAACCATGCTTGCGTCGGGGTCGGCCTCGTCCACTTCTTCCGTCCACATCTGGCCCCCACCACTCCCTTTGCTTCCTCGCCGACGACCGCGAACCCTAGCGCGCCCATGGGCCTCTTCGGCAGCAGCAATGGCAAGGGCAAGGGCACCCCCGATGCCTCGTCCTCTCGTGCTCCCCTTCCCCCTCCCCTCCGACGACGCCGCGTTTCCGCCCTGGTCGCCTACGCCTGCACACCCCGGTGCACCAAGCGTGGTGGCACTGGGAGTACAGGCAGCCACTGCCGTACCCCGATGTCACGCTGCCGCACCATTGACATCTGGATCCGCAGCGGATCCCGGTGCCGGCGGTTCCTCGTACGCCGCCGACCCCCCCAACTGGGAGGCGTGCTTCGCCCTCGAACACGAGGAGCAACGGCGCTCGGGTGTCGACGACGCCCCCGCAGGTAGACACGGAGGACATGGAGGTGGAGGCGGAGTACCAAGCCGCCCTCGAGGAGGCCCTGCAACACGCGCTGGGGGCTAGCCGCCTCGAGGAGGACGCGCACTGGGATGGGCCGGAGCAAGCCCTTGCCATGTTGGCGGCGGGGGACTCCGTCCACACCCCGCTCTTCGTGCCGCCACCGCCACCGTCGCCGCCTGTCCAGCCCAAGCCGGAGCCAGAGCCGACGCGTAAGCGCTCCCCGCCTCCACCCACTTGGCCGGAGGAGGCCTACTCGTGGACTGGCCAGTACCGCGAGTGGCTGAGCGCGCCTAACGTCCACTTCGCCGCGACGCCGGAGCAGGAGGAGGCCCACCTCGAGCGCTGGAAGGAGCACTGACTCCGCTAGGAGCAGGCCGACGGCGAGGAGCAAATGCGCTACGAGGCCATGCTCCAACGTGACGCGGAGGCGCTCCGGCTCGAGGGGGAGGAGGAGGAGCGTGCGCGGCTGGCCCCAATGTCGCCGTCCCAGCAGAAGCCGGAGGAGGCTGCCCTGGCAGCGTACCAGGCGGCGTTCGGGTGGGCTGGCCCTGCTCCGGTCTTCATCGACCTCACCGACGACGGCGGCATCGACGGCAAGGGCAAGGGCAAGACCGACGACGTCTAGGGCAGCGTGATGGACGGCAGCAGGCGGGCGCAGACTTTTTAAATGTTTTATTTAATGTTTATTAGATTTAGGTGGACTTTGACCGGCGTTTGACCGGTCACTTTATGTTTAATTATGTTTATTTCGTGTAACTTGTTTTTTTCTCTTCATGCCGGCACATTTGGGTCGGCCTCTCTATTGGACAGTCAAGCCGACCCATTTTAAAATGCGGATGCGCAAGTCCGCCTGACCGACCCAAACGAACAAAAAACAGACAAAGCGCGCGTCCGTTTGGGTCGGCCCGTTGGAGTTGCTCTTACCGCCGGTACTTACATCTTATAACGGTAATAATACAAGAAGGAAGGTTTTTTTACATCAAATATACTCAGTAAGAAGGAAGTTCATTGCAAACAAAGCGGCAGAATCCAAGCGCGGAAGCAGCAGAGAAGGACTAGACACGACCCAGCCAGTACTACTACTATTACTACTACTGCCTCGCCTGCTCTGCCCTTCCATCATTGTCTCCGCAACACACAGGAGAGAGAGAAGAAGAAGACGACGCGCTCTCCCCGCTACGAATTACCCGCGGCCCGGCAGCTGTGTGATTGTGTCCCCTTCCCCCTCCCCCCAACCTCTTTTGTCATCCTCCCGTTACTACACTACTACACCACCTCCATTACTCGCAAGGACAAGGCCAAGGAGCGATGCAGTCATCTCGCCCTCCACCGCACGCCAAGCCGCCGAGGTCAGCCCCGGGCCACGCGCGCTCCCGCTCCCAGCTCGCGCAGGTGCGCCCGGATCCCGCCCACGACTTCGAGTTCCGCTTCGACTTCCTGCCCGACGCCTTCCGCTTCGACATGGACGCCGGCGCCGCCAAGCCGGCGTCCGCGCCCGGGAAGGACAAGGAGGAGGTCCTTGCGTTCGACAAGGTGAGGCTCAGCATTGCGTCCAGCGAGGAGGAGGACGACGACGGGGCGCCGCCGAGGAGCTCCTTCTCCGGGGCCAGCCACCCGCCGGAGCCGGTCGACGAGATGGACCCCGTGCTCGTGGCCGTGGACCACGGGCGGGGCGAAAAGAAGGCGCCGGCTACGCCGGCAGCCAAGCCGGTCATCGTGTGGGACGCGTCCCCGCCGGTGAGCGGCGCGGCGAGCCCGCACAGCAGCATGGGCGACAGCTCCTCCGGCGGCGGGGCGGTCACGGCCACCTGCACCAGCATGGCGCCCAGCTGCACCGTCACGAGCCGGAGCGCCAAGACCAGCGTCAGCAGCAGCGCGGCCAGCGACTGGAGCAACGGCACGGCCGGCGCCGCCGGGAGCGGCGGCGTGGGCGGGAAGCCCCACAAGGGGGGCGACCCTAGGTGGAAGGCGGTCCTGGCGGCGCGCGCACGGGACGGGCCCCTCGGGATGGGGGACTTCCGGCTGCTCCGGCGGCTCGGCTGCGGCGACATCGGCACGGTGTACCTCTCCGAGCTCAGCAAGGGTGGCAGCGGCGGCGCGGCGAGGGCGCCGTGGTTCGCCATGAAGGTGATGGACAAGGCGTCGCTGGAGAGCCGCCGGAAGCTGAGCCGCGCGGAGACGGAGCGCGAGATCCTGCAGCTGCTGGACCACCCCTTCCTCCCCACCCTCTACGCCCACTTCGAGACCGACAAGTTCGCCTGCCTCGTCATGGAGTTCTGCCCCGGCGGCGACCTCCACGCCCTCCGCCAGCGCCAGCCCGGCAAGCTCTTCCCGGAGCACGCCGCAAGGTACAGTTTCGATGCATCTTGCAGCTGATCTGTGAACCAAATTCGCGTTCCAAGCATGTGACATTCTCCTTCTCCTTCGCTCGTTCGCTCAGGTTCTATGCCGCCGAGGTGCTCCTTGCGCTGGAGTACCTGCACATGCTCGGGGTGGTGTACCGGGACCTGAAGCCGGAGAACGTGCTCGTCAGGGACGACGGCCACGTCATGCTCTCCGACTTCGACCTCTCCCTCCGCTGCGCCGCCTCGACGACGCTGGTCCGGCCGCCGCTGCCCTGCAGCGCCTCCGGCCCCAACGGCGGCGCCTGCATCCAGCCCACGTGCTTCATGCCCAAGCTCTTCGGCGGCCGGAGCAGCAAGAAGAGCGCCTCCGCGGCCTCCAGGTCGAAGAGCGGCGAGCAGCAGCAGGGCGCCATGCCGGAGCTCGTCGTGGAGCCGACCGGCGCGCGGTCGATGTCGTTCGTGGGCACGCACGAGTACCTGGCGCCGGAGATCATCAAGGGGGAGGGCCACGGCAGCGCGGTGGACTGGTGGACGTTCGGCGTCTTCCTGCACGAGCTCATGTACGGCAAGACGCCCTTCAAGGGGCAGACCAACCGGGCCACGCTGTTCAACGTCGTCGGCCAGCAGCTCCGGTTCCCGGAGGGCGGCCCGCCGACGAGCGGCGCCAGCAAGGACCTCATCAGGGGCCTGCTGGCCAAGGAGCCCCAGGGTCGGCTCGGCGTGAAGAGGGGGGCGGCCGAGATCAAGCAGCACCCCTTCTTCGAGGGCGTCAACTGGGCGCTCATCCGGTGCAGCACGCCGCCCGGCGTGCCCAGGCCCGTGGAGCCCATCGCCTTCGCAGCAATGCCGGCGAAGTCGGCATCCATGGACAGGGTGGAGACGAATTACAACAGCAGCAAGAGGATGCCAGCAGGGCCAGGGGCAGACCATGTGGAGTCTGGGGGGAAATTCCTCGACTTTGAGTTCTTTTAGGTAGGGAGTTTGAGCTTGTAGCCTGGAAATTTGAAACTGTATCTCTTGTGTTCTTACCTTAGATAATTATTACTTGCTGTGGTCTGAGCTGCAGCAGCTGTAGCTGCATAGTGTCAGTATTTGGCAATGACATACATGACCAGTTCTATTTAATCTTGTAGCTTTCCTGAGCTTGTATAAGGCTGGTCATAGTGGGAAGTAACTTAGAGTAGTAATATGTATATGTTATTAGTTTATGTTACTATCTTCATAGTTGGTAGTAACATAAATTTAGTATCATACAAGCTTTTATTTATTAGGTTGTAGACACATTTTGCATTAGGGTGCGTTATGTTACAGTAACATGTTATGTTACCACAAACACCTCTCTCCTCATTAACTCTTTGCCACATATTTATCTTGGGTTGCGTTATGTTACTAGCTAAGTTACTCCCACTATGGCTAGCCTCATGCCCAACATGTTAATCAGGCCTCGTGCCCAACATGGGAATTTTCAAGTGAAACTCAGCATTCCAAAGACGCCAGATATTATTTCATGCAATGCTATATTTTGCAAATTATTAAAAAAAAGGAAAAACTTAGTGCTAGAAGCTCCTCCACTATAGGTGGGGTCTGCCGAAAGATTATACGAGGCAAAGGGTTGCCCCTCGGCAAATTCTTATATGATTTTTCTTGATAACAGTAGGCAGATTGTGGGTTCGATGTTCACCAGGAAAGCCCACTGCTTGTATTTCATCGCTGAATACAAGCTATGGGGCAAAAAACCTGGTACAACCCTATTACAGAAAACGCAGTAGTTTCATAAGTTCAAGCAACAACCAATTCTTCTTCGGAGAAAAGCCCAAGCAAGCAGTTCTCAGCTCGGTGCCGAGGCTTCGACACCATCAAACGTGTTGCTTCATCTCACAGCATCCTGCAATGACTGTGGCCGAAGTCCTGAAACCAAAAAGGTCGCTAGATTAATTAAAGGTAAAGCGCATACATGAATGGTGCAATCATAATGCAGCCATGGTGCTTGACAGTGCTCGGATTCCTTACCGACAGAACACTCCAGGTTCAGGAGGGGTTCTAAAGGTTGGGATTACTTCTTCTGGCGCAGGCTCCTTGATCCGATCCAACCTTGCAGCACTTCCTGCTTCCCTTTCTCTGCATTCCCTCACTAGATTCCATGGGAGGTTAACATGTTGCGCCTGCTGGCGGCGTTGGCCTGTCTCCTTGCTCCGACGTCCTCCATGTTGTCTTGCTCCTCGAGACGCTCTAGTCGTCGCTCCCTTGCCGTGTCTCGCCTCCCCCTTGGACAAATCCAGTTCAGTTTCTTCTCCAACAACAAGCAGCCCAGGCAGAGTGCGTTGCAGTTGCAACGGTACCAAAGTATCAACCGTGGTGCCTGTATCACAGGTAGTAGTAGGACCCTACAGACTTTTGTTCTTTGTCTTTCGTAGAGTCCAGCTTGTTTATCCGCGGCCTATAGTTGGTCGGGTCTCTTCTAAATGTGATGTCAAGTTGCTGCCACATGATAGTGTTGAACAAAAGAAAGAAAAATTAGCTGATGAAAACCACCAACTGAAGTTTTTTTTAGTCTGAAACATTAAGGAACAAATAGGTCCAAATTCAGAGTTGAAGTTTGGAAATAAGAAACCAACTTGAGCTAGTGCTGTTATTATAACTTCTGTTGACAACTCTGGGTAGCTGCACTTACCGATAGGAATTTATTCATCCCAGATAGTAAAGTCTGAGGTGCATTAGCAGTACAGTCTACAGAAGGCCGTCCCTCGTAAACGATAACCTTGTCAGCTAAGTAGGTTGCCATGATGAAGTCATGCTCAACAACAAATGCGGTTTTCTTTGCATGAAGGATGAATCTTTTGATAACCTTTGAGGCAACAATACGCTGCTCTGAATCAAGAGATGCACTTGGTTCATCGATCAGATAAATATCTGCAGGCTGAAGAACAACTTCGAAGTTAGGATCCACAAGCTGACAGTATTTACATTCTTAGTCTGAACAAACACATGCATATGTTTGACAGGATTGAAGCTCTGCGCACACAAGGACGAAGGACCAAGTGCTTTGTATCTGGTATATACTGAAAATCCCACTTAAGCAGGGGGAAGCACATATGGATTGTTGAACATGCATATAGTATCCAATATAGTAAAAGATTTTAAATGACACAGTAACAAAAGCAAAAGGGGAAAAAAAGTACTGCCTCCGATCCATATTAATTGACGCATACTTGGTACAACTTCAGTACAAAATTGTACTAAGTGTGCGTCAATAAATATGGATCGGAGGGAGTACATAAAATACCCAAAAGGCAGACTCAGGCAAAGAGCAGTACATACTGATAGAGTAGGACATCAATTTTGCATATAATACAATAACAAAAACAAAAAGCAAAAAGGACAGTAAGTATTAAATATGCAAAAATAATAATCCCTGAAGTCCTGAATCTTCCACAGAACATGGAAACAATATATATGTTATTCTCTAATAAAGAAAATCTATTTTATAAAGCTATTAAAAAAGTTCAGGCAAAAGAAGGAAATACCTTTCCAAGGCAAAGACATAATGCCACTCTTTGGCGTTCTCCACCCGATAAATTTGTAACTACCCGGTCCATGAGTTGCTCAATTTGTAGTGGTTTAATGACATCAGACCTAAATTGAGGATGAGTACATGATTCTGGTATTTTCTGGTGAAGCAATTGACTCACTGTACCCTGGAATTTTGTTTCAAGCTGCTGAGGCTTGTGGGACACATAAAATTTAGGAATTTCAATCTCAGCTCCTTCCACAGTATCTGGCTTCAGCCGCCCAGCCTGTACAATCATAACAAACAATGAATACAAGATACCAGATGTCTAATATATTGGATGCAAATAGATTACTTCTTTTATCCAGATTAACTATGCATAACTAAAGGAATCTTGTAAAACCTATAAAATCAGAAGACATCCAGTGCGTCATCATCATGAGGACTAGTAAAACCTTAATTTTGATAAAATGCACACTTTGCAGGAAGCTGACAGTAATAAAAGACACTTTTGACTTAGAAAATGTAGAAAAGAAAGTACAATGCATCAAACTGAGATCAGAATCTGAACTAACAGCAAACTCAATTGTATCCATTACGTTTCCATCCGCATCAAATTCATGTTAGCGAAAAAACAGTAAATTTTGACATGGGTCATTTTTATACAAAACTTAGTGCTGATATGGCACTCTAGAACCAGAATCGTTACATGCTTATAGTACTACTAGTAGACACTATGTATTGCCTTTGGAATTTAAACATTACTAGGAAACTCGCTGTAGTTTTCAGAAGAGGTAGAGAAAACACTTCATAGCACCAGACACCATTACTTATTGCAACCTTGATATGGATCCTCATGGTAAATGCCATGAGGAATTTTTTTTTGATTTATATACAATTTATATTTCGACTGTTTTGTATTCATTCCAGGACTCAGTGACTTGAGCGATAAAAATGTTGATAGAGAGATCAGAGATGGGAGGTGATGAGGAAGGAGTGGAGATAGACATACCAGCATTTTGATGAACGTAGTTTTCCCTGTCCCATTCTCACCAAGCATCACAACAATCTGAGAATCAGTGAATTCACCTTCCATGACAGTGAGCTTGAAATTTTCAATTGTTTTGCTCATGGTAGGGTACTTGTACCGCTGGTATGTCTCAATCTCTTCAGCATTTTCCTGGGCCTCAACAATCTGAAAGTTGGCACTAACATAAGAACAAACTTCATCCTGAAAAGGGTTCTCAATCATGTGTGCATATGTTAGCTTACCTTAAATGTAAGTGCTTCATCTCGAAACCGAAGATTTTCTGTTGGAACAAATCCAGCCAGGAAAACATTGATACCTTCTCGGACTGAAAATGGCAGCGTAACTACACCAAATGCTCCTGGTTTCCCATATGAACAGCAAATAAAATCGGACATGTAATCCAAGACACTCAAATCATGTTCCACAACGATTACATAGCTGAAAACAAAACCAGAACGTGAGCAGCTGATACTGAATTTCTAAAAGCTTATATTTCAGAGTATTGGAAGATAGTCATGGTAACAAATATGCATTACCTGTTTGCTCTAAGCAAGGACCTAATGACTTGTGCAGCTTTAAGCCTCTGCTTGACATCAAGGTAAACTGATGGTTCGTCAAACATGTAAATATCTGCACTTTGTGCAGCAGTGCCTGCTATGGCAAATCTCTGCAGCTCACCACCGGAAAGATCTTCTACATTCCGGTCCAGAACTTGGTTCAATTCAAGGTCAATGCACAATTGAGCTTTAACACCCCTCTGGTCTAACTTGTCAAGTAGTTGACCGACATTCCCTTGAACTGCTTTCGGAATGCTTTCAACGTCTTGACGCTTTATGATTGCCTAGAGAAGTAGAGTGGGATCAGAAATGTTCAATAGTGAAAACCACAGCACATAATCGTATACTGAAACAGACTGTCATAATATGTGTCATGAAGTAACTAAGAGCACAGTAACAGCTCCAGGACCTCGACAATATTAGACTATGTACACTCCTATGGCTGAATGTATATAGGTGGTAGAGAACATTGCTACTAGCCTACTTCGATTAAATATTCGGGTGTACCGAAGATGCTTTATAACAATGTATATGATGGTACAGAACAGAACACAGCAAGTGTGCTTTTATTGTAAAGAGGACATCGAGAGCTTCCTATATATGTGTCTCAGTGTCTGAACGGCCTAACATAATGAGTAAAAAGTACCTTGAGATTATCCTCCAACAGACGCGTAAAGTAATTCTGAAGTTCAGACCCCCGGAAGTATGTAAGGATTTCCTGCCAGTCAGGCGGATTCTGCAAAACAAAAGAAGATACAAAGCTCAATAACAATCGCTTGCGCAGTTCATAGAAGAAGGACGAAACAAAACAAACTTTTTATCCCAAAAGAAAACTGAGGTGGTAGCAACACACGGAAAAGAAACAAGGTAGGAGACAGGGATTATACATCGAACTTTCCCAAATTAGGTTTCAACTTGCCACATAACACCTTAAGTGCAGTTGACTTTCCAATTCCATTGGCTCCAACAAGGCCCAAAACCTGGCCAGGTCTTGGAACAGGCAACCTGCAAGCGCTAGATCATCAGTAATAATTCTGGATAAGGGCAGTTTCAAGCATAGCAGATGACAGCAACCTTTCGAGCAAATTACCTGTGCAATTTGAAGGTGTTTGGGCCGTAGCGATGGGTGGTATCTTTATCCAGATCTTTTGGGAGGTTGATGATCTGAATGGCACCAAATGGGCATTTCTGAAGCAAGGAATGCAAACAGCACAAGTGCATGAGAAGACAATTATAGCTACACAGTACATAAACATAGGAACCACACATTTTAACAGCTACTCCCTCCGTTCCGATTTACTCGTCGTGGTTTTAGTTCAAATTTGAACTAAAACGACAACGAGTAAATCGGAACGGAGGGAGTACATTGATAAAGCCTAATTACAGGGCATATGTACCTTGACGCAAATACCACAACCAATGCACAGCTCTTCAGAGATGAACGCGGTCTTGGACGCCGGAGTAACTTCAATGCAATGCTTCCCTGCAAAGGAAACCACCATCTCATGACGTTGTCATAACAATCCAGTTGAAGGCAGTTGAGAACATACTAATCATACTGCGGAGGAAGTGTAGAATTGGTGGATTTACTTCATGGAGAATATAATCATGTCAAAACAACTTAATACGCAGCAGCACAAAGCGCTCATATGGCACCCGCCAGCCTAAGGAGGAGGAAGATACGGAAGGGAATATGCCCCGACGCAGAGCGGTCGATCGTGGGGAATTAAATTCCCGAGTGGCCGGGGCATAACCAAGTTGATTATAGCCAGCAAATTGAGAGCTCATAGAAATCGAGGCTGTGACCAATTCGCCAACGAGCACAGGAAGGAGCGCATCCATCAGCGCCGGCTAAATCGAGACCACGAGGCGAAGGGCGGATTTAGGGCTTTACACGAGAGAGAGTACGGGATGATGGGTCCTCACCGGTCTTGACGACGGGGCAGCTCTTCCGGCACTCCTGGCGGCACTTCTTGGGCTTGCACCTGTCCTCGTTGATGATCGCGATTCGCGCCGCCATCTGGGGTCGCGGTGGAGAGCCCTGGCGGCAGCGGCGGTGGCGTTCGACCGAGTTGGGGACGTACGCGGAGGCGGTCAGACCTTTCTGCCTTTAGACCAGCTTCTGAAGTTTTTCACGCGTGATCAGAGTCGGTTCAACAGACGCCTCTCCTCGTCTACAGCCGGGTCTCTACTTCTCTCTCTCTCTCAAAAAAAAAAAGCCGGGTCTCTACCCATCTCAAACGTCCGGGCAGTCCGTTTGGTCAGTGACCGGTGACAAAAACCTCTCACACGGGCCTCAAACGCTCAGGCTAACCGACATTTCTCATATCCAGCCAATATAGGATAGATATGGGATGGCCCACGCACGCCCGGGCGCGTCTGCCTAACAGGTCTGGCCGACCACAGACCCCATAAAAAACCCCAATCCAGGCGGTGAGCTCAAACCCTAGCTCACTCTCTTCCTTTCTCGCTCTGTCCGTCCACTCCTCTACCTCTCCGGTTCCGATCCCATCCACCATCATGAGCAGCTCCGTCAGCGACTCTGGCTCGGAGCTCGACTACAAGGAGGAGATGACCCTCCGCATTGAACTGGAGCGGTCCAAGATGAAGACCGACGGCAGCTCCGGATCTGGAGTGTCGCCACACCACCTGCGTCGGCGCAGCATGGACGCCGGAGCTGGACCCTCCCGGCCCGCGCGCAACGACGCCCGGTCAACATAGTCCGCGCCGGCCTCGCGTCGTCTCCTTCCTCCGCCGACCGCTCCTGCACGCGGCCAGCTCTGGGTGCTTGTGCCCGCGCCTCCGGCCCGCATGCATGCACACTTCGGAGTCGGAGGCACGCACCGCGCGCCACGGGAGGCAGCGTGCTGATACGTCTCCATCGTATCTACTTTTTCAAACACTTTTGCCCTTATTTTGGACTCTAACTTGTATGATTTGAATGGAACTAATCCGGACTGACGCTGTTTTCAACAGAATTGCCATGATGTTATTTTATGTGCAGAAAACAAAAGTTCTCGGAATGACCTGAAACTCCGCGGGATGTCTTATAAAAAATAATAAAAAATCATCGCCAAAGATGAAGACCAGGGGGCCAACACCCTGTCCACGGGGGTGCCCCCCCTCCTAGGGCGCGCCCCCCTACCTCGTGGGCCCCCTAGAGACCTCCTGACGCCAACTCCAACTCTATATATTGGCTTTCAGGGAGAAAAAAATAGGAGAGAAGAAATCATCGTGTTGGAGCCGCCGCCAAGCCCTAAAACCTCTCGGGAGGGCTGATCTGGAGTCCGTTCGGGGCTCCCGAGAGGGGGATTCGTCGTCGTCGTCATCATCAACCATCCTCCATCACCAATTTCATGATGCTCACCGCCGTGCGTGAGTAATTCCATCATAGGCTTGTTGGACGGTGATGGGTTGGATGAGATTTATCATATAATCGAGTTAGTTTTGTTAGGGTTTGATCCCTAGTATCCATTATGTTCTGAGATTGATGTTGCTATGACTTTGCTATGCTTAATGCTTGTCACTAGGGCCCGAGTGCCATGATTTCAGAACTGAACCTATTATGTTTCCATGAATATATGTGAGTTCTTGATCCTATCTTGCAAGTCTATAGTCACCTATTATGTGTTATGATCCGACAACCCCGAAGTGACAATAATCGGGATACTTCTCGGTGATGACCATAGTTTGAGGAGTTCATGTATTCACTATGTGATAATGCTTTGTTCTGGTTCTCTATTAAAAGGAGGCCTTAATATCCCTTAGTTTCCATTAGGACCCCGCTGCCACGGGAGGGTGGGACAAAAGATGTCATGCAAGTTCCTTTCCATAAGCATGTATGACTATATCCGGAATACATGCCTACATTACATTGATGAATTTGAGCTAGTTCTGTGTCACCTTATGTTATGACTGTTACATGATGAACCGCATCCGGCATAATTATCCATCACTGATCCGGTGCCTACGAGCTTTTCATATACTGGTTTACGCTTATTTACTTTCCCGTTGCTACTGTTACAATCACTACAAAATACCAAAAACATTACTTTTGTGTCCTTTACTTTTGTTGCCGTTACCACCACTATCATATTACTTTGCTACTAAACACTTTGCTGCAGATACTAAAGTTCCAGGTGTGGTTGAATTGACAACTCAGCTGCTAATACTTGAGAATATTCTTTGGCTCCCCTTGTGTCGAATCAATAAATCTTGGTTGAATACTCTATCCTCGAAAACTGTTGCGATCCCCTATACTTGTGGGTTATCAAGACCTTTTTCTGGCGCCGTTGCCGGGGAGCATAGCTCTATTCTTTGAGTCACTTGGGATTTATATCTGCTGGACACTATGAAGAACTTAAAAGACGCTAAGACAACAATTTATCCCTCAACTACGAGGGGAGGTAAGGAACTGCCATCTAGCTCTGCACTTGATTCACCTTCTGTTATGAGTAAGCTTGCGACACCTAAACCTGCTTCTGCTATTCGTTCTGATATGTCACATGTTATTGATGATGCCACTTCTGCTATGCATGATACTTATGATGAAATTGCTTCTATGCCTGATACTACTGTGCCCCTTAGTGAATTTCTTGATGAACAAATTTCTAGGGCTAGAGAGAAAAATTATTGAATCTGAATATAATGATGAAAGTGATGATGAAGATATGCCTGTTATTCCTGAGGGTTATGTTTTTGATATCGAATCTTCTGCCGCTATTTTAGCTTGCAAAGATAGATATGAGCTCAAGAGGTTATTAGCTAAGTGGAACAAGGAATCACTTAGAGATAAAAATGAAACCTGACCCTGCTTTTGCTACTTCACATATCTGTGTTCCTGATAAGGATTATGAATCCTCTGTTGATCCTGATATAATTACTTTGGTTGAATCTGATCCTTTTCATGGCTATGAATCTGAAACTATTGTGGCACATCTTACTAAATTAAATGATATAGCCACCCTGTTTACTAATGATGAGAGATCGCGCTGCTTTTATATCCTCAAAATATTTTCGTTCTCATTAAAGGGTGATGCTAAGATATGGTTTAATTCTCTTGATCCTGGTTGTGTGCGTAGCCCCCAGGATATGATTTATTACTTCTCTGCTAAATATTTCCCTGCTCATAAGAAACAAGCTGCTTTAAAGGAAATATACAACTTCGTGCAAATTAAAGAAGAGAGTCTCCCACAAGCTTGGGGGAGGCTTCTCAAGTTACTTAATGCTTTGCCTGATGTGACGCCCTCGATTCAATCATTCACTAATCATACACGCAAATGTGTACGATCAAGATCAAGGACTCACGGGAAGATATCACAACACAACTCTAGACACAAAATAAAATAATACAAGCTTTATATTACAAGCCAGGGGCCTCGAGGGCTTGAATACATAAGCTCGAATACACAAGAGTCAGCGGAAGCAACAATATCTGAGTACAGACATAGGTTAGACAAGTTTGCCTTAAGAAGGCTGGAACAAAACAACAACGATCGAAAAGGCAAGGCCTCCTGGCTGGGAGCCTCCTAACTACTCTTGGTTGTCGTCGGTCTCCACGTAGTAGTAAGCATCAGTGGTGGCATCTGGCTCCTGGGCTCCGACATCTGGTTGCATCAACCGGAAAGGAGAACAAAGGGGGAAAAGGGGGAGCAAAGCAACCGTTAGTACTCATCCAAAGTACTCGCAAGTAAGGATCTACACTACATATGCAACATTATCAAAGGAAGGTTGTATATGTGGACTGGGCTGCAGAAATGCCAGAATAGAGAGAAGGCCTAGTCCTACCGAAGACTAGCATCTTCTGGAAAATCACCATCTTGCAGCAACAGGAGGGAGTAGGGCAACATAAAGTAAAGTAGTAGCAGTGTTATCAACCTCGGCCAGAGATCCTTTCTCGACTCCCTGCGAGAAAGCAATCCCAGAGCCATACTATCCAGTTACCATCACAATCCAATTCTCACCATCATCCAGCTCTCATCACAAGTATCGAGATCTAGTTGTATCGATCGGGATACAACTGTCCATTACCGTAGGACAGGCTATCGATAGATGTTTTCTTCCCTGCAGGGGTGCACCAACTTACCCACCATGCTCGATTAACTCCGGTCGGACACACTTTCCTGGGTCATGCCCGGCCTCGGCCAAACAATACGCCGCAACCCGACCTAGGCTTAATAGAGAGGCCAGCACGCCGGACTAAACCTATGCCCCCAGGGGTCATGGGCCATCTCCCCGGGAACTCCTGCACGTTGCGTACGCGGCCGGTGAGCAGACCTAGCTACCTCCTTCAACAAGGCAGGCGCTTACGCAATCCAACCCGGAGCGCGCCGCTCAGTCCCTGACGTCTATTAAGCTTCGGTTGATGTATACGACGCACAACGCCCATACTATGCCCACGTGATGGTTAGTGCTATCAGGCCAGAGGCCTCTCGGATCAAATATCCAAATCATAGTGGATTAGGAACGCGTGGTAACAAGCAGAGACTCACGAAAGATGTGACCTCGTTGCCCCGTCTCTAGGACTTGCGGCAAGGGCTAGGAATGCCCGTCCACGCATCGTAATTATCTCGCAGGCACCTTCCAGGTCCGCCCGACTCCACATCACTCGCAATTAAGCTCGCGCGGGTACCCCTCAGGGCCAACCCGTATTTAATAACAGGGTCCAGTGCAAAGTCATAGCAACCATAGTAACCGTGTGTCTAACACCAAGGGGGAAAACCTGAGGAATCACCCTTGTCGGATTCCCACTCGATGTAAACATCAAGGTGAACGTAAGAGGAAGCACCCTCGAGGTTCACACTTGAGGGGTTGCATGACAGAGTCGTATCGGAAGTGGTTAAGGAGGAAATCACCCTCGATGACCACGACCGAATAGCTACTCTACAGAGATCTCATTAGGAGTGATGTATGAGGATCCACCCTCGGCACTCGATGGTAAGTCTGCAGAGTCGAGCAACAAAGGGGCGTGATGTGACGTGAGGTGTCGGGGCCTGGTCTTCGATCCCGTTGATCGAGTCTTCTGATAATCCAGCGGGGCAGTCGGGTCAAGTGGGGGGTCACTGATGGGTCTCTAACCAACCTATACTAAGCAGTTTCGGATAAGCAGGTAGGTAACAATAGCAGGTTACAATAAACAGGCTATGCAGCAGAAGAGGAGCAAACAATTACAGTAGCAAAATCTAGTCCAAGCATGAGAGAATGGAATGGGTAATATCGGGATGATCAAAGGGGGGCTTGCCTGGTTGCTCAGACGAGAAGGAGGGGTCGTCGGTGAAGTAGTCGACCACAGGGGCATCAGCATCGTCACGGGGTCTATCGAAGAGAAGAGGGGGAGAAACAGTAAATACATAGCAAGCAAGCGCATAACATGACAACAGGCAGAGCTAGACGTGTTCTAACGCGGTGCTACACGATACCGGTGAAGGGGGAAGTCAACCGGGAATGTTTTCCCGGTTCCGGACCTGTGTCAGACAGATGACCGGAGGGGGAAAGTTCCATGTTCAGATGTGACGCCCCCAATTCAATGGTACACTAATCATACACGCAAACGTGTATGATCAAGATCAGGGACTCACGGGAAGATACCACAACACAACTCTAAAAATAAAATAAGTCATACAAGCATCATAATACAAGCCAGGGGCCTCGAGGGCTCGAATACAAGTGCTCGATCATAGACGATTCAGCGGAAGCAACAATATCTGAGTACAAACATAAGTTAAACAAGTTTGCCTTAAGAAGGCTAGCACAAACTGGGATACAATCGAAAGAGGCGCATGCCTCCTGCCTGGGATCCTCCTAACTACTCCTGGTCGTCGTCAGCAGGCAGCACGTAGTAGTAGGCACCTCCGGGGTAGTAGTCGTCATCGACGGTGGCGTCTGGATCCTGGGCTCCATCGCCTGGTCGCAGCAATCGGGTAGGGGAAAGGGGAAAAAGGGGGAAGAAGGCAACCGTGAGTACTTGAAAGTGCGTTATATCGACTAGAGGGGGGGTGAATAGGCGATTTTTATGAAATTCTTCACTGAGGAATTTGCTCGTGAGGAAATTCCTTAGCGAAGGAATACTAGCAGCGGAATAAGTACTCAGAAGTAAACATAACAGATTACATGCATGGTCATCATGATGAAATGACGACAAACACAGAGTACAGAAAGCGTAGGCACAGGATAACTAGATGAAGACAAACAGACTGAAGAAATTGAACTGAGGAATTTGTGAAAGTCTTCAGTCAAAGTCTTCAAACACAGATATGAACAAACAGACAACACAGTAATGAGGAATTGAAAGTGTTGAGGAAATAGAACCAGTAAGCTTGGTGAAGACAATGATTTGGTAGACCAGTTCCAACTGCTGTCTCAGTTGTACGTCTGGTTGGAGCGGCTGAGTATTTAAACTCGAGGACACACAGTCCCGGACACCCAGTCCTGAGCACGCAGCTCGGGACACCAAGTCCTCACCGTATTCTCCTTGAACTAAGGACACACAGTCCTCGTCCAATCACTCGTGGTAAGTCTTCAGGTGACTTCCAAACCTTCACAGACTTGGTCACTCGGCGATCCACAATTCCTCTTGGATGCTCTAGACCTTGACGCCTAACCGTCTGGAAGAAGCACAGTCTTCAAAGGTAACAAGCGTCGGATCCACGCAGGATCAATTTCTTCAGTGATGCTTAATCACTTTGGGTTTGTAGGTGTTTTGGGTTTGGGTTTGGATTTTCCTCACTTGATGATTTTCGCTCAAAGTCCTCGGAGGATGGGTTGCTCTCAAATGACAAGTGTCAAGTTCACGCGGAGCAGCCAACCAGCTAGTGGTTGAAGGGGGCGGCTATTTATAGCCTAGGGAGCAGCCCGACATGATAAGACATAAATGCCCTTCAATGATATGACCGTTAGGTGGACAAGATATTTTAGGACAGCTGGCGCGTGGCACAGCAACGGTCGGAAATTTGGAGTACAAATTCCTCAGGGCTATCATGTTCCTCACTGTGTAGGCAATTCGCACTGGCGAATTCCTAACTCCTCAGTCAGAGCAAAGTCCTCAGTGACCAGAAGAACTGCGTCTCTGTCACTGAAGAAATTGACTGAACTGTATGAGATTTCCAATGGCTTCACTCGAAGGGATTGGTAGGTGTAGGATTTGAGTTGAGCATCACATGGAAATTTTCTCCTAAGTATTTCCTCGACCCCCTTTAACAGTACGGTGTTTCCTATGACTCAAGAAGGAGAAAAATGAAACTACGAAAACAAAGTCTTCACGCTTCACGTTCCTTGAACGAATATCATGTCTTCAAGGTCACACCAATTTCTTCACTTTCAAAGTCTTCAGAAAGTCTTAAGAAAGTCTTCAGAATATCAGAGTCTTTAGTCGAAGAACTTCATTTTTAGGGGTCGACTTTTACTGTAAATATCAAACTCCTCATAGACTTATAGACCTGTGTACACTCATAAACACATCAGATGCTTAACCTATAAGTCTTCAATACACCAAAATCACTAAGGGGCACTAGATGCACTTAAAATCTCCCCCTTTTTGGTGATTGATGACAATATAGGTTAAGTTTTCAACGGGGATAAATATGTGAAGTGTAGAAACTAATATTGAGGAATTTGATTGCAAGATATAGAAGAACTCCCCCTGAAGTTGTGCATAGTGAGGAATTTGCTTTTGAGGCAATGCACACTTGAAGAGTTGAATCATGGAGATCTCCCCCTATATCTTGTAATTCATACACGCATTTGATATATGATATGAAGAATTTGAAATGCATGATGAAATA
Organism: Aegilops umbellulata; assembly: GCA_032464435.1. Classification (NCBI taxonomy): domain Eukaryota; kingdom Viridiplantae; phylum Streptophyta; class Magnoliopsida; order Poales; family Poaceae; genus Aegilops; species Aegilops umbellulata. Next base: position 361,103,998 of record CP136054.1, on the reverse strand, counting down.
TGGTGCCTGATGCAATTCAGCATGCATGCGATAACATTAGTGAGGAATAAGCATGCAGAATAGTACATCGAAAGTATCAGAGGTCAAGCATGTATCGAAATATCAGAGCATAGATCGACAAAAGTATCAGAGCACCGAGCACCATAGGGTTTAAGATTACAACTCGATCCAATAAAACTTTCGGAAGAACGAGAGTTGCAACTTAAAAAATATGCCCTTATAATAGACCCGCTTGAAGACTAACTCAGATTTCTCCCCCTTTGTCATCAAATGACCAAAAGGATAGAAACTGAGGACTAACGCCCCTGAAGATATTCAAGTTGATGGAGGAGCGCCAGTGTTGTTGGGGTCGGTTGTTGAAGTAGGGCCTGCTGCAGTGTCGTCCAAGTCTTCATTTTCATCAGTGTCGCGCGATGAAAAATATGAACTGGCCACCAGAGAAGGAACCTTGACCTTCTTGAATTTCTTCGGCGGAGGTGCCGACCAGGCAAATTCTTCTTTGAGGCCCATGTTCTCTAAATCTTCAGCACTATATACTTGAGACAGAACAGCCCAGGTGCGGTTGAAGGTTTCATGAAGGTAGTAATGGTTTTTCTTCACTGCATTATATGTGGCAGTCATGTTGTGAAGAATTGAACCAAACTGACGCTTGACCCATTTGTGATTGCGATCAACCTTTTGATGAAGACTGAGGAGTAACTCACGATCAGTCATCACCCTGGGTGCTGTGGCTTGAGAATTTGTCTTGGCAGTATTAGCAGCAGAGTCATGTGTGGCAGAGTCATCATTGGTGGAATAAGAAGCAGCCTTGCGAAATTGACCATCCAATGGACGAATGCCTTCATCTATCACAGCAGTGGCCTTGCCCTTTTCATCAGCTGAGGAAAATGTCCTTTTGAGGACTTCAATAGGAGGCAAGTAGCTGCAGTGATTGAGAGTTTCAGCCTTGTAGTTGAGTGAAGACCTTGTCGTGATGAATCTCATAATCCAAGGTGCATAAGGCTTCAGCTCAAATGGTGACATAGCAATGTTGGCCAGAGTCCTCATGAAGAAATCATGGAAGTTTATGGGAACGCCATGTATGATATTGAAAAGCATATTCTTCATGATGCCAACAATTTCTTCATCGGAAGAATCGTGTCCTTTGATGGGACATATTGTCTTTGTCAGAATGCGATAGACAGTCCTAGGCACATACAACAATTCCTTGACGAGGAATTTGGTACGAGGTGATTGCCCTGGCTTCAGAGGCTTCATGAGCACTTGCATATAGTGGTTTGACAGTTCAGGTTCATCATACACGCAACGCGCATCTTCAGTGGGTGGACTAAGAGAAAGGCAGCGAAGCAATTCAGTTGCTGGGGCCTTGTAATGTGTATTTTCAGTCATCCAGTCTAGAACCCATGAATTGACATTTTCAGAGTTGCCAGTGATGTGCAGTGTAGCATAGAACTGAAGAATAAGCTCTTCATTCCAATCACATATATTTGTGCAGAAGTTGAGCAGCCCAGCGTCATGAAGAACACTGAGCACTGGCGTGAAGCACGACAAAGACTCCATATCCACGTGAGGAATATGAGCATGGTCGAAGACTTTGTCTTTGTTGTAAAGCACTGAGGAATAGAAATTTGCTTGGCTGGCAGTCCAGAAACGCCTCTTCCTTATGCGAGCAGAGTCATAAGGATTGTATTCAGTGAAGAATATGTGCTCGCCATAGAAGTCTTCAGCCTTGAATTTCTGTTTGCGTGAGAATGGATCCTTTGGCCTTGGCAGAGGAGTGTCAGTGAGTTGCATCACGACCTCAGGAATCACAAGCTCAGGTTCTTCAGGCTGAGGAATTTCAGTATTTTCCTCAGGTGCAGTCACCTTGTCTGTTTCAGCAGCAGTTTCTTCAGCACTAGTGGCTGGAATTCCTTCATACACAGAAGCAGTGGGATGAGTTGCATCAGAGCCTAATTTTATGGTTGGTGAAGAAGAGTGAGGAATTTGCTGCAGGGGAGTGAAGAGTGGGGAATTGGGATGCTGACTTTCCCAAAAGTCGTCATTCATTACTGGAGTTGTGCTTCCAATATCCACATCTTCATCATCAATATCTTCAACACCAGCCTCTTCAGCATCAAACTGAGGCATTGGTGATGAGACTAGTGGGGTTGAAGGGATTGTATCCACTTCAATTTCTTCATCAATCTGCTCTGAGGAAGCAGCAGACTGAGTTTCTTCATCTGATCCACTTGGGATCTCATAATCTTCACCAAAAGGAACAAGGTCCTTTGATGGCATGGAGGAGATAGGAACATCATCAATTGGATTGGCAAATGAGCTGGTCATGGGCTTCATCTTCTTTGGGACTGAAGATTCTGAAGCACTTGATGCTTTCCTTTTCTTCACTGCAGCTCGCTCTGCAGCCTTGGTTTTCTTCACATCTAAAGTAGAGGGAAGAATTGGAGTTGGAGTTGGTGCAGGTGGAGCTGAGGAATCTGGTTCAGTTTCTTCAGGCACAACTGATGCAGTTGCCCTGGTTTCTTCATTTTCTTCAGGCGCACCACTAGTGGATGCCCTGGCAATTTCATCAACGGCTGGAGCAGAGTCATCAGCCTTGGAACTAGCATTTTCTTCAGCAGCCTGAACTTCATCAGCGGTGCTGGCATGCTCTTCAGTTTGCTGAACAGATGCTTCAGATTGAGGAATTTGTTGCTTTGAGGCAGTACCCTTGGTGAAGGTATCAGTCAGCCTCACAAATCTGACCTTGGCTCCTTACCAATCAGCATAGTACGAGTCAAAGTTGTCGCTAAGGGCTTTGATCTCAGCCTGCATCTTGACAAGTTCCTCAGGCTTCATTTTGAGAACATTTTTCTTCAGCAGCTTCTCTTTGCGGTACTGGGATTTCTTGATCTCTCTGGCCCTATCATATTTCCACTTCTCCTCTTGGATGAAGTGAGTCAGCATGTGACTTTGGCCAGGTGTCAGCTTGAAATCAGGCATAGGAGTGTTGGGATCCTTGTGCCAGAGATCAATATAATCTAGGATCGCCCTTGGATCCAAAAGCAGGGGCACAGGTGTGCCTTTGGCTTTAGCAGCCCTTTCTTGGCGGTCTCTGATGATTTCAGCGAGTTCTTCTTCATCAGCTTCATCATCATCAGATGGCATAGTGAAGACCACTTGCTTCTTTGGACTTGGGCGAGTGTCGCGTCCAGCGGTAGCCTTTTTCTTCAGTAACGAGGGTCCAGCTGAGGATTTTGGTGCAGCTGAGGAACTAGCTGAGACACCAGAGGCAATAGAGATGCCAGCTGTCCTTTGGCATGAGGCCAGATGCACAGGAGCTGAGGACTTTGTGGGAGCAGGAGCAGCATAAGGAATTTGCTTTGAAGATTTTGAAGATTCTGGCCGTGAGGGCGCAGCTGAGGAACTTGGCCGTGAGGGCATTGAAGGTGAAGCACTTGGCTTACGAGCAGGCTTCTTCATCATTGATTTCCTCGGCTTGGCAGAAGCCTCAGTGGCAGCAGCAGCAGCAGATTCTTCATTGAATTTCCTCACTGCTTCTTTTGCTTGCTTTTGCAGTTTACGCTGGCGCTTGGCCCATTCTTGAGGAAATTCCTCACCGCTTCTGATGCTAGAGGGATCAGCCACTTGGCCAGGTGCCAATGGAGGGCGTTGACATGGAGGGTTTACGGCGAATTTCTTCATGTACTTAGGAGTAACATATCTGTACTCCCTCCATTCTCTTGCCCATCTCCTTTCAATCTTCTGTATGCGCACCTTGCGCTGATTTCTATCTTCTTCAGGAGGTGTGCAGTACCCAACATAAATGTCCTCAGGGATTTCAAATGCAGTCATGACCTCTGGTCTCTTTCCTCCTTTCTGCGGCCTTTTACCTTCAGCCATTTTCTTCAGATGAGGAATTTGAACAATGGAATTCTCTGAAGAAGTATGCAACTTTTCTTCGAGGAACGATGCAAATGAGTTAAGTTGATGAGAACCTAAGGATTCAGCAGCGGACATGTGTACCTGTGAACAGAGTATAGTTGCGAGGAATTTGAAGAGGTCATATGCGTTCTCAGAGTGTTTTTCATAAAGAACAAGTTTTGAGGAATTTGACCAGATTCGTCTTGAGGAATTTCACTAAGCTCCATATATATCTTAGGTTCCAGAGTTGTATAGATTGAGAATCCACACAATTGAGGAATCTTGAAGAAATTTAGACTTAGGGAAATGAATCAAGAACAGAGAATGAGTGAGGTGTTTTGTGTGTGAGGGTTTGAAGAATAAAAACACCTTTGAAGATTTTGTAGAAAAGCTTCGAATCAATGAGGGCAGTAAAAATAGCTTTTAATTACCCTGAATGAAGAACACGACGAACTGTGAGTTGGAACAGTGAAGTTCGTCAATGCAGATCTTCCACGCCCTAACTTGGCGGAGGAAGACGTCTACGGCGGCGGCGGAGGTGAAGATTTCCGCTGTCAGCGCGAGTACGTCGGCGATGAGGTCGAGGCAGTGAAGCTTTTCCTCACCGGCGACGATGGAGTAGCGACGGCGCTAGGGTTTGGAAGCTCGAGCAGGGGAAGTGAGATCGAGCGGAGTAAAGAAGTGAGGATGGCGACGGAGGGGTATTTATAACCGCAGTAAAAACTGCTCGTCCGAAGATTTAGGACTAACATGCCCCTGGCCGTTCTCCTTCACTTGACATGTGTCACCCACGTACTGTGTAGTGGAGATCGTGTAAGATCGTGAGTGAGTAAAGTAATCCATCGTGGGAAGTGGAACGGATTGCGCGGCAAAACTGAAGGTTTGGATAAGATTAGTTTTAACGTTCCGTTCGCAATTTCTTCAGCTGACAAGGACAAAGTGAAGAATTTGAACGAGTTTCAAATAGAACGCACATGAAGAATTTGTGAATAGACTGGATTGAGTATAGCATAGAGGGGAAGGGTCCGATCACATTCACTTAGCAAAAAAATTCCAACTTGAAGAAATAGCTATAAGTGAATGTTGTAGAGGACATAAACTCATGTATGAAGAAAAACGACGGCACAAGTGAAGACTTTGTAAAGTTTGAAGAATTTGAAAAACTAAAGAATTTCAAAAGTTGAGGAAAAACTCAAATTGAAGATTTTCAAATTTTGTGGTGGCGTGACCCACCGTGTAAGAATGATGATTTCAGACACCGCATACAATTGTCGTAGGGTTCTGAGAATCAAATTCTTCATTAATTTCTTCACACTTAGAGTGTTATTCTTCATTGATTGAAGAAAAACGTTTCTTCATGTGTTGCACATCTAAGTCATCAATTATGCATAAGTGTTAGGATGAGTGCATTTTCAAAGTACATTCGAAGATTCTAAGATATTTAGCTCACACCGCAACTTGCTAAATCTCTTCTCATCTAAGGGCTTAGTGAAGATATCGTCTAGCTGTCCTTCAGTCTTCACATGCTCAATAGAAATGTCGCCCTTCAACACATGATCACGAAGAAAATGATGACGAATCTGAATGTGCTTTGTCTTCGAGTGCTGAACTGGGTTGTGAGCAATCTTGATGGCACTCTCATTGTCACAGAGGAGAGGCACATTCTTCACGTTGACTCCATAGTCCTTGAGTGTTTGCTTCATCCATAGTAGTTGAGCACAGCAAGAACCAACAGCAATGTACTCAGCTTCAGCAGTAGACAGTGATACACAGTTCTGTTTCTTCGAGGACCAACAGACCAAGGATCGTCCGAGGAAATGACAAGTACCAGATGTTGACTTGTGATCCACACGGTCACCAGCATAGTCAGAATCAGAATATCCAATGAGGTCAAAGTCTGAGCCCTTGGGGTACCATAATCCTAGTGTTGGTGTGTGAGCTAGATATCGAAGAATATGCTTCACAGCCGTATGGTGTGATTCCTTCGGTGCAGCTTGAAATCGTGCACACATGCAAACACTAAGCATTATATCTGGCCTAGATGCACATAAGTACAATAAAGAGCCAATCATGGAGCGGTATACCTTGTGATCGAAGTCAGTACCATTTTCATCAGTGCATAGATGACCATTTGTGGGCATAGGAATTTTGAGACCTTTGCAGTCTTGCATGCCGAATTTCTTTAGGACATCCTTGAGGTATTTCTCCTGAGATATGAATATCCCATTGTGCTGTTGACGATTTTGTAGACCTAAGAAGAATTTCAATTCTCCCATCATAGACATTTGATATTCTTCACTCATCATATAGGCAAATTCATCACTATAACGTTGGTCAGTACAGCCAAAGATGATATCATCAACATATATTTGGCACACAAACAGTTCACCATCATATGATTTAGTAAAAAGAGTGGGATCGAGTGAACCGGGTGTGAAGCCTTTCTTCATGAAGAATTCCTTCAATGTGTCATACCACGCCCGTGGGGCCTGCTTGAGGCCATAGAGGGCCTTGTTAAGTCTGAAGACTTTGTCAGGATGTTTTGGATCTTCAAAACCTGGTGGTTGAGCAACATATACTTCTTCCTCAATCTTACCATTAAGGAATGCACTTTTCACATCCATTTGGTATAAGATGATATCATGATGGTTAGCATAAGCAAGTAATATGCGAATAGCTTCAAGTCTTGCAACAGGTGCAAAAGTTTCATCGAAATCAATTCCTTCAACCTGTGTGTAGCCTTGAGCTACTAGTCGTGCCTTATTCCTCACCACAACACCATTTTCATCTTGCTTGTTGCGGTAGATCCACTTTGTACCAATGATGTTATGCTTGCGACGATCGGGACGATTGACCAGTTCCCATACGTTGTTGAGCTTGAACTGATGTAATTCTTCTTGCATGGCCTGAATCCACTCAGGCTCCAAAAATGCTTCATCTACTTTAGTGGGCTCTGTGATAGAGACAAAAGCAAAGTGCCCACAAAAGTTAGATAGATGTGAAGATTTTGAGCGTGTGAGAGGACCTGGTGCTCTAATGTCATCGATGATCTTCTCCACTTGCACTTCTTTTGCAACGCGAGGGTGAGTTGGTTGCCGTTGAGGAATTTGATCAGCATTTTCTTCAGCATCAATTTCCTCAGCATTTTCTTCAGGTGCATCAGTTCGACGTTCTTCACGTTCTGGAACGAATTCTTCAGCAGATTCTTCAGTAGGAATGATATCTTCAGTAGCCTTGTGCTTGATCGATTCCTCAGGTGCTGGTTCATCTAACACAGAAGGTAGGTGCTCTCTTTGCGAGCCATTAGTTTCATCGAACCGCACATCTACAGTTTCAACAATCTTGTGAAGAACATTGTTGAAGACTCTGTAGGTGTGCGAGTCCTTTCCGTAACCAAGCATGAAACCTTCATGTGCTTTCGGTGCAAATTTAGAGTTGTGATGAGGATCTCTAATCCAGCATTTAGCACCGAAGACTTTGAAATAACTCACATTGGGTTTCTTGTTAGTGAGGAGTTCATAGGCAGTCTTCTTGAAGAATTTGTGAAGATATACTCTGTTGATGATATGGCACGCAGTATCAATTGCATCAACCCAGAAACGACGAGGGGTTTTGTACTCATCGAGCATAGTGCGAGCCATCTCAGCAAGAGTCCTGTTCTTGCGCTCCACGACGCCATTCTGCTGAGGAGTATAAGGAGCAGATAATTCATGAGTAATACCAAGTTCATCAAGATAGTCATCGAGACCCGAATTCTTGAACTCAGTGCCATTGTCACTTCTGATGTGCTTGATCTTCACACCAAAGTTAGTTGAAGCCCTCGAGGAAAATCGTTTGAAGACTTCCTGCACTTCAGTTTTGTAAGAGACAAGGTGCCCATGTGTAACGAGAGTAATCATCAACAATAACAAAACCATATTGAGATGCTTCATTAGAGACAGAGGAATAATGGTTAGGACCGAAGAGATCCATGTGAAGAAATTCGAATGGACGAGTAGTGGTCATGATAGTCTTCGCTGGATGCTTGGCCTTGGTCATCTTTCCAGCTTCACAGGCACCGCATAAGTGATCCTTGAGGAATTTGACATTCTCAATGCCAATGACATGCTTCTTCTTCGCAAGTGTGTGCAGATTCCTCATGCCTGCATGACCAAGTCGTCGATGCCATAGCCATCCTTCTGAAGTTTTTGCAAGTAGGCACATGGCAGGTTGTGAATCTGCAGAGAAATCAACAATATACAAGTCTCCTCTCCTAAAGCCTTCGAAGACTTTGGATTTGTCAGATTCCATAATCACAACACAACGATACTTGCCGAAGACAACAACCATATCTAGATCACAAAGCATTGAGACAGACATAAGATTGTATCCTAAGGACTCAACAAGCATGACTTTGTCCATGTGTCGATCCTTTGTGATAGCAACCTTACCTAGACCCAATACCTGACTTTTGCTTTTATCAGCGAAGATGATATGCTTCATGTGTGATGCTGATAAGGGAGCATCCATCAACAGATTCTTGTCACCGGTCATGTGATTTGTACATCCACTATCAAGTACCCATTCAGTGGCTTTGGGTTGATCATCCTGCAGATGAATTAGAGCAACTTACGAACCTCATATACTTCAGTAGTGAAGAATATGACATCACAATTCATCAGATCAATTTCATCAAGCAGTAGAACTGATAAAACAGAGGGAGGACGTGTGAAATGAAAGTTCATTTCATCATGGTTAGCCTGCATCCTTTCAGGCATTTCTGTCAGGTCCCCAGCAAATTCTTCAGACGTTACAGCACGTCTGGAGACCTAACCCTGCAAAAGAGATTAGTTCTTTTTCTTCACCACCCACATCTGAAGGGGTGGCAAAGAGTTCATCACTCTGCGAGCTCCATATGAGAATGGTGGCAAAGCAGCCAAACCATTTCGTTTCACATAAGAGGGGTTAGGATAAGCATATGAATAAGCAGAGAAATTCTTCAAGGACTTATGAACATAATAATTTGAAGAATAATGCTCATATTCATAGCCCTTGGCTCTTCCCTGCGAAACAGAGTTGTTAGCACGATGATGTTCATATGAGGACTTTGATCCATGCGAGGAATTTGGTCTGTATGAGGACTTGGATCCATATGAAGAATTTGGTCCATATGAAGAATTAGATCTGGGGTTCCTTTTCTTCACAGGTGGTGTCATGAGGACATTCACCTGAAGACTTTCAAGGCAGCTTTTGGGAACCCAGATTTTCTTCATAGGGGAACCGTTCCTGCAGTTAGTGCCAACATATCTAGCAAATACTTCACCATTCTGATTTTTGAACAGTTTATAATTGGAGTCAAATGACTCATCAGAAGAATGAGAAGATTCACATGTATAGCCAGATAAATCAGATGGATCAACTGGAGGTCCCTTTGCAGCAACCCATGAGGTTTTGGGGTACTGCTCAGGCTTCCAATAAGTACCATCCGCATTGAGTTTCCTCTCAAAGGCAATACCCTCTTTCCTAGGGTTCCTGTTGAGGATCTGCTTTTTAAGCACATCACAAAGAGCCTGATGCCCTTTGAGGCTTTTGTACATGCCTGTCATGTACAATTCCTTCAGCCCTGCATCGTCAGTGATACTAGCAATGTCCTCAGATGAGGAATTAGTGATAGCAGAGACAGGTGAAGAATTTGTAATATTTGAAGAATTTGAACATTCAGGTGAAGAATTAGCAGATTCTCGTTCAATGCATTTTAAACATGGAGGAATAAATTCTTCCTGAGCAGCGCTGATTTGTTGAGCAAGTAATGAATCGCGCTCCTTCTGAAGATCTTCATAACTCACTCTTAGCTTCTCAAGATCTTGCTTCTTTTGAAGATATTCATAAGAAAGCTTCTCATGATCAGATAAGAGAGTGTTATGATGATTTTGAAGGTTGTAAAGCTTAGTCTGAAGTCTCTGAAGATTTTCAGTCAAGGCCTTAGTGCGATCCATTTCTTCACCCAACATATCATCACTTTTGTCTAGCATGTTTTGAACCTTTTCAAAAGCCTTTTGTTGTTGCACAGCAATCTTAGCAAGTTTAGAGTAGCTAGGCTTAAGATTTTCATCAGATTCATCATCACTAGATTCAGAGGAGGCGTATTTGAGTACCTTGGCACCCTTTGCCATGAAGCAATAGGTGGGAGCGTAGTCATCACTGCCTTCGTCAGCCTTGTTGGTGAGATCACTTTCTTCAGCGTTGAAGATGGATTTGCTGACGAATGCAGTAACGAGGGCTAGGCTCGCCACACCAGACTCAGAGTCTTCAGATTGTTCCTCTTCCTCATTTTCTTCAGATTCAGCCTCAGAGTCCATTTCCTTGCCAATGAATGCCCGAGCCTTCTTGGAGCTGCTCTTCTTGTGAGACGAAGATTTTGAGGATTTTGATGATGAAGATTTTGAGGATTTCTTCTTTTTCTTCGCATCATCAGAACTGTAATCCTTGTATTTCTTCTTCTTTGATTCCTTTTCCCACTGATGACAGTCTTGAATGTAATGTCCTGGTTTCTTGCACTTGTGACAAAGCCTCTTCTTATAGTCACTGGTTGAGGAATCGTTGCTCCTTGAGGATTTTCCAAAACGACCACGTCTTGAGAGCTTCTGGAATTTCTTCACAAGCAGCGCCAGATCATGACTTAGTTCTTCAGGATCACCAAGGTTGCTATCAGAGTCTTCATCTTCGGACTCAGATACTACCTTGGCCTTCAGTGCACGTGATCTGCCATAGCTCGAACCGTAGAGATCTCTCTTCTCAGCAAGCTGGAACTCATGAGTGTTTAGCCTCTCGAGGATATCAGCGGGGTCAAGTGACTTGTAATCAGCACGCTCTTGAATCATCAGTGCCAGAGTGTCAAATGAGGAATCAAGCGATCTCAGCAATTTCTTCACCACGTCATGGTCGGTGATGTCAGTGGCACCAAGTGCTTGAAGCTCATTTGAGATGTCAGTGAGGCGATCGAAGGTTTGCTGAACATTTTCATTGTCGAGTCTTTTGAAGCGGTTGAAGAGATTGCGAAGAACATCAACTCAAGAATCACGCTGAGTTGAAACTCCTTCATTGACTTTGGACAGCCTATCCCAGATAAGCTTAGCAGTTTCCAAAGCACTCACTCTACCATACTGTCCTTTGCTCAGATGGCCACATATGATATTCTTCGCTTGGGAATCAAGTTGCTTGAATCTTTTCACATCGGTAGCGTTCAGTGAGGGTGAGACGGAGGGAACACCATTTTCCACAACATACCAGAGATCGTTATCAATTGCCTCAAGATGCATGCGCATCTTGTTCTTCCAGTAGGGGTAGTCCGTCCCATCAAAGGTAGGACACCCAACAGAGACCTTGATCATACCTGCGATCGACATAACTAAAACTCCAGGCGGTTAAACCAAAATCACACAGAACAAGGGAGTACCTTGCTCTGATACCAATTGAAAGTGCGTTATATCGACTAGAGGGGGGGTGAATAGGCGATTTTTATGAAATTCTTCACTGAGGAATTTGCTCGTGAGGAAATTCCTTAGCGAAGGAATACTAGCAGCAGAATAAGTACTCAGAAGTAAACATAACAGATTACATGCATGGTCATCATGATGAAATGACGACAAACACAGAGTACAGAAAGCGTAGGCACAGGATAACTCTAGATGAAGACAAACAGACTGAAGAAATTGAACTGAGGAATTTGTGAAAGTCTTCAGTCAAAGTCTTCAAACACAGATATGAACAAACAGACAACACAGTAATGAGGAATTGAAAGTGTTGAGGAAATAGAACCAGTAAGCTTGGTGAAGACAATGATTTGGTAGACCAGTTCCAACTGTTGTCTCAGTTGTACGTCTGGTTGGAGCGGCTGAGTATTTAAACTCGAGGACACACAGTCCCGGACACCCAGTCCTGAGCATGCAGCTCGGGACACCAAGTCCTCACCGTATTCTCCTTGAACTAAGGACACACAGTCCTCGTCCAATCACTCGTGGTAAGTCTTCAGGTGACTTCCAAACCTTCACAGACTTGGTCACTCGGCGATCCACAATTCCTCTTGGATGATCTAGACCTTGACGCCTAACCGTCTGGAAGAAGCACAGTCTTCAAAGGTAACAAGCGTCGGATCCACGCAGGATCAATTTCTTCAGTGATGCTCAATCACTTTGGGTTTGTAGGTGTTTTGGGTTTGGGTTTGGATTTTCCTCACTTGATGATTTTCGCTCAAAGTCCTCGGAGGATGGGTTGCTCTCAAATGACAAGTGTCAAGTTCACGCGGAGCAGCCAACCAGCTAGCGGTTGAAGGGGGCGGCTATTTATAGCCTAGGGAGCAGCCCGACATGATAAGACATAAATGCCCTTCAATGATATGACCGTTAGGTGGACACGATATTTTAGGACAGCTGGCGCGTGGCACAGCAACGGTCAGAAATTTGGAGTACAAATTCCTCAGGGCTATCATGTTCCTCACTGTGTAGGCAATTCGCACTGGCGAATTCCTAACTCCTCAGTCACAGCAAAGTCCTCAATGACCAGAAGAACTGCGTCTCTGTCACTGAAGAAATTGACTGACTGTATGAGATTTCCAATGGCTTCACTCGAAGGGATTGTGAAGGAAATATGCCCTAGAGGCAATAATAAAGTTATTATTTATTTCCTTAATTCATGATAAATGTTTATTATTCATGCTAGAATTGTATTAACAGGAAACATAATACATGTGTGAATACATAGACAAACAGAGTGTCACTAGTATGCCTCTACTTGACTAGCTCATTAATCAAAGATGGTTATGTTTCCTAACCATGAACAAGGAGTTGTTATTTGATTAATGAGGTCACATCATTAGTTGAATGATCTGATTGACATGACCCATTCCATTAGCTTAGCTCCCGATCGTTTAGTATGTTGCTATTGCTTTTATCCATGACTTATACATGTTCCCATGACTATGAGATTATGCAACTCCCGTTTGCCGGAGGAACACTTTGGGTGCTACCAAACGTCACAACGTAACTGGGTGATTATAAAGGAGTACTACAGGTGTCACCAAAGGTAGATGTTGGGTTGGCGTATTTCGAGATTAGGATTTGTCACTCCGATTGTCGGAGAGGTATCTCTGGGCCCTCTCGGTAATGCACATCACTTAAAGCCTTGCAAGCATTGCAACTAATGAGTTAGTTGCGGGATGATGTATTACGGAACGAGTAAAGAGACTTGCCGGTAACGAGATTGAACTAGGTATTGGATACCGACGATCGAATCTCGGGCAAGTAACAAACCGATGGACAAAGGGAACAACGTATGTTGTTATGCGGTCTGACCGATAAAGATCTTCGCAGAATATGTAGGAGCCAATATGGGCATCCAGGTCCCGCTATTGGTTATTGACCGGAGACGTATCTCGGTCATGTCTACATTGTTCTCGAACCGTAGGGTCCGCACGCTTAAGGTTTCGATGACAGTTATATTATGAGTTTTATGAGTTTTGATGTACCGAAGGAGTTCGGAGTCCCGGATGAGATCGGGGACATGACGAGGAGTCTCGAAATGGTCGAGACGTAAAGATCGATATATTGGACGACTATATTCGGACATCGGAAAGGTTCTGAGTGATCCGGGTATTTTCGGGAGTATCGGGGAGTTACGGGATTACGGGAGAAGTAATGGGCCTTGATGGGCTTTAGTGGGAAGAGGAAAAAGGCTGCCGCGCCCCCCCTCTCCTCTAGTCCGAATTGGACTAGGGAAAAGGGGGCCGGCCACCTTTCCTTCTCCTCCTATTCCTTCTCCCTTCCTCCGCTCTTGGTGGACTTCTACTAGGACTTGGAGACCTAGTAGGACTCCACACCCTGGCGCGCCAAACACTAGGCCGGCCACCCCCTCCCTTGCTCCTTTATATACGGGGGCAGGGGGCACCCCATGACACACAATTGATCATTGAGATCTTTCCTTAGCCGTGTGCGGTGCCCCCTTCCACCAAATTCCACCTCGGTCATATCGTTGCAGTGCTTAGGCGAAGCCCTGCGCCAGTAACACATCAAGATCGTCACCACGCCGTCGTGCTGACGGAACTCTTCCCCGACGCTTTGCTGGATCGGAGCCCGAGGATCGTCATCGAGCTGAACGTGTGCCAAGAACTCGGAGGTGCCGGGGTAACGGTGTTGTGATCGGTTGGATCGCGAGGAGAACGTACGACTACTTCCTCTATGTTGTGTCAACGCTTCCGCTTCGGTCTACGAGGGTACGTAGACAACACTCTCCCCTCTCGTTGCTATGCATCACCATGATCTTGCGTGTGCGTAGGAAAATTTTGAAATTACTACGTTCCCCAACAGTGGCATCCGAGCCTAGGTTTTTATGGTTTGATGTTATTTGCACGAGTAGAACACAAGTGAGTTGTGGACGATACAAGTCATACTGCCTACCAGCATGTCATACTTTGGTTCAGCGGTATTGTTGGACGAGACGATCCAGACCAACCTTACGCGTACTCTTACGCGAGACCGGTTCCCTCGACGTGCTTTGCACATAGATGGCTTGCGGAAGACTGTCTCTCCAACTTTAGTTGAACCGAGTGTGGCTACGCCCGGTCCTTGAGAAGGTTAAAACGGAGTCTATTTGACAAACTATCGTTGTGGTTTTGATGCGTAGGTAAGATGAGTTCTTGCTTAAGCCCGTAGCAGCCACGTAAAACTTGCAACAAACAAAGTAGAGGACGTCTAACTTGTTTTTGCAGGGCATGTTGTGATGTGATATGGTTAAGACATGATGCTATATTGTATGAGATGATCATGTTTTGTAACCGAGTTATCGGCAACTGGCAGGAGCCATATGGTTGTCGCTTTATTGTATGCAATGCAATCGCGATGTAATGCTTTACTTTATTACTAAGCGGTAGTGATAGTCGTGGAAGCATAAGATTGGCGAGACGACAACGATGCTACGATGGAGATCAAGGTGTCGCGCCGGTGACGTTGGTGATCATGACGGTGCCTCGGAGATGGAGATCACAAGCACAAGATGATGATGACCATATCATATCACTTATATTGATTGCATGTGATGTTTATCTTTTTATGCATCTTATCTTGCTTTGATTGACGGTAGCATTATAAGATGATCTCTCACTAAATTATCAAGAAGTGTTCTCCCTGAGTATGCACCGTTGCGAAAGTTCTTCGTGCTGAGACACCACGTGATGATCGGGTGTGATAGGCTCTACGTTCAAATACAACGGGTGCAAAATAGTTGCACACGCGGAATACTCAGGTTATACTTGACGAGCTATGCATATAAGATATGACCTCGGAACACGGAGACCGAAAGGTCGAGCGTGAATCATATAGTAGATATGATCAACATAGTGATGTTCACCATTGAAAACTAATCCATTTCACGTGATGATCGGTTATGGTTTAGTTGATTTGGATCACGTGATCACTTAGAGGATTAGAGGGATGTCTATCTAAGTGGGAGTTCTTAAGTAATATGATTAATTGAACTTTAATTTATCATGAACTTAGTCCTGGTAGTATTAGCATATCTATGTTGTAGATCAATAGCTCGCATTGTTGCTTCCCTGTGTTTATTTTGATATGTTCCTAGAGAAAATTGTGTTGAAAAATGTTAGTAGCAATTATGCGGATTGGATCCGTGATCTGAGGTTTATCCTCATTGCTGCACAGAAGAATTATGTCCTTGATGCACCGCTAGGTGACGGACCTATTGCAGGAGCACATGCAGACGTTATGAACGTTTTGCTAGCTCAATATGATGACTACTTAATAGTTTAGTGCACCATGCTTAACGGCTTAGAATCGGGACTTCAAAGACGTTTTGAACGTCATGGACCATATGAGATGTTCCAGGAGTTGAAGTTAATATTTCAAGCAAATACCCGAGTTGAGAGATATGAAGTCTCCAACAAGTTCTATAGCTAAAAGATGGAGGAGAATCGCTCAACTAGTGAGCATGTGCTCAGATTGTCTGGGTACTACAATCGCTTGAATCAAGTGGGAGTTAATCTTCCAGATAAGATAGTGATTGACAGAATTCTCTAGTCACCATCACCAAGTTAGTAGAACTTCGTGATGAACTATAATATGCAAGGGATAACGGAAAATATTCCCAAGCTCTTCGTGATGCTAAAATCGGCGAAGGTAGAAATCAAAGAAAAACATCAAGTGTTGATGGTTGACAAGATCACTAGTTTCAAGAAAAGGGCAAAAGGAAAGAAGGGGAACTTCAAGAAGAACGGCAAGCAAGTTGCTGCTCAAGTGAAAAAGCCCAA
Organism: Aegilops umbellulata; assembly: GCA_032464435.1. NCBI lineage: Eukaryota > Viridiplantae > Streptophyta > Magnoliopsida > Poales > Poaceae > Aegilops > Aegilops umbellulata. Next base: position 361,087,800 of record CP136054.1, on the reverse strand, counting down.
GTCTGGTCCTAAGCCTGAGACTAAGTGCTTCTACTGCAAAGGGACTGGTCACTGGAAGCGGAATTACCCCAAGTGATTGGCGGATAAGAAGGATGGCAAAGTGAACATAAGTATATTTGATATACATGTTATTGATGTGTACTTTACTAGTGTTTATAGCAACCCCTCAGTATTTGATACTAGTTCAGCTGCTAAGATTAGTAACTCGAAACGGGATTTGCAGAATAAACAGAGACTAGTTGAGGGTGAAGTGACGATGTGTGTTGGAAGTGGTTCCAAGATTGATATGATCATCATCGTACACTCCCTATACTTTCGGGATTAGTGTGGAACCTAAATAAGTGTTATTTGGTGTTGAGCATGAATATGATTTGATCATGTTTATTGCAATACGGTTATTCATTTAAGTAAGAGAATAAATTGTTGTTCTGTTTACATGAATAAAACCTTTTATGGTCATACACACCAACAAAATGGTTTGTTGGATCTCGATCGTAGTGATACACATATTCATAATATTGAAGCCAAAAAGATGCAAAGTTAATAATGATAGTGCAACTTATCTGTGGCACTGCCGTTTAAGTCATATTGGTGTAAAGCGCAAGAAGGAACTCCATGCTGATGGGATTTTAGAATCACTTGATTATGAATCACTTGATCCTTGCGAACCATGCCTCTTGGGCAAGATGACTAAAACGCCGTTCTCCGGAACAATGGAGCAAGCAACAGATTTGTTGGAAATCATACATACTGATGTATATGGTCTGATGAATATTAAGGCTCGCGACAAGTATCATTATTTTCTAACCTTCACAGATGATTTGAGCAGATATGGGTATATCTACTTGATGAAACATAAGTCTGAAACGTTTGAAAAGTTCAAAGAATTTTAGAGTGAAGTGGAAAATCATCGTGACAAGAAAATAAGGTTTCTACGATCTGATCGCGGAGACAAATATTTGAGTTACGAGTTTGGTCTTCAATTAAAACAATGTGGAATAGTTTCACAAATTCATGCCACCTGGAACACCACAGCATAATGGTGTGTCCGAACGTCATAACCGTACTTTATTGGATATAGTACAATCTATGATGTATCTTACCGATCTACCACTATCGTTTTTGGGATTATGCATTAGAGACAGCTGCATTCACATTAAATAGGGCACCATCTAAATCCGTTGAGACGACACCGTATGAACTATGGTTTAGCAATAAACCTAAAGCTGTCGTTTCTTAAAGTTTGGAGTTGCGATGCTTATGTGAAAAAGTTTCATCCTGATAAGCTCGAACCCAAATCGGAGAAATGCGTCTTCATAGAATACCCAAAGGAAATTGTTGGGTACACCTTCTATCATAGATCCAAAAGCAAAAATCGTTGCTAAAGAATGGATCCTTTCTAGAGAAGGAGTTTCTCTCGAAAGAAGTGAGTAGGAGGAAAGTAGAACTTGATAAGGTAATTGTACCTTCTCCCTTATTGGAAAGTAGTTCATCACAAAAATCTGTTCTTGTGACTACTACACCAATTAGTGAGGAAGCTAATGATGATGATCATGTAACTTCAGATCAAGTAACTACCGAATCTCGTAGGTAAACCAGAGTGATATCCGCACCAGAGTGGTACGGTAATCTTGTTCTGGAAGTCATGTTACTAGACCATGACGAACTTGCGAACTATGAGGAAGCGATGATGAGCCCAGATTCCGCGAAATGGTTTGAGGCCATGAAATCTGAGATATGATCCATGTATGAGAACAAAGTATGGACTTTGATGGATTTGCCCGATGATCGGCAAAGCCATAGAAAATAAATGGATCTTCAAGAGGAAGACGGACGCTGATAGTAGTGTTACTATCTACAAAGCTAGAATTGTCGCAAAAGGTTTTCGACAAGTTCAAAGTGTTGACTACGATGAGAGTTTCTCACTCGTATCTATACTTAAGTCTGTCCGAACCATATTAGCAATTGCCGCATTTTATGAAATTTGGCAAATGGATAAACAAAACTGCATTCCTTAATAGATTTATTAAAGAAGAGTTGTATATGATGCAACCAGAAGGTTTTGTCAATCCTAAAGGTGCTAACAAAATATGCAAGCTCCAGCGATCCATCTATGGACTGGTACAAGCATCTCGGAGTTGGAATATACACTTTGATAAGTTGATCAAAGCATATAGTTTTATACAGACTTGCGGTGAAGCCTGTATTTACAAGAAAGTGAGTGGGAGCACTACAACATTTCTGATAAGTATATGTGAATGACATATTGTTGATCGGAAATAATGTAGAATTATTCTGTAAAGCATAAAGGAATGTTTGAAAGGAGTTTTTCAAAGAAAGACTTCAGTGAAGCTGCTTACATATTGAGCATCAAGGTCTATAGAGGTAGATCAAGACGCTTGATTAGTTTTTTCAATGAATACATACCTTGACAAGATTTTGAAGTAGTTCAAAATGGAACAGTCAAAGAAAGAGTTCTTGCCTGTGTTACAAGGTGTGAAATTGAGTAAGACTCAAAGCCCGACCACGGCAGAAGATAGAAAGAGAATGAAAGTCATTCCCTATGCCTCAGCCATAGGTTCTATAAAGTATGCCATGCTGTGTACCAGATCTATTGCATATCCTACCACTGAGTTTGGCAAGGGAGTACAATAGTGATCTAGGAGTAGATCACTGGACAACGGTCCAAATTATCCTTAGTGGAATAAGGATATGTTTCTCGATTATGGAGGTGACAAAAGGTTCGTCGTAAAGGGTTACGTCGATGCAAGTTTTGACACTGATCTAGATGACTCTAAAGTCTCAATCTAGATACATATTGAAAGTGGGAGCAATTAGCTAAAGTAGCTCCGTGCAGAGCATTGTAGACATAGAAAATTGCAAAATACATAACGGATCTGAATCTGACAGACCCGTTGACTAAAATTATCTCACAAGCAAAAATGATCACACCTTAGTACTCTTTGGGTGTTAATCACATAGCGATGTGAACTAGATTACTGACTCTAGTAAACCCTTTGGGTGTTGGTCACATATCGATGTGAACTATGGGTGTTAATCACATGGTGATGTGAACTATTGCTGGTAAATCACATGGCGATGTGAACTAGATTATTGACTCTAGTGCAAGTGGGAGACTGAAGGAAATATGCCCTAGAGGCAATAATAAAGTTATTATTTATTTCCTTAATTCATGATAAATGTTTATTATGTTGGGGAACGTTGCAGAAAATTAAAATTTTTCCTACGGTTTCACCAAGATCCATCTATGAGTTCATCTAGCAACGAGTATTCAGATTAGATAGCATCTACATACCACTTTGTAGATCGCAACGGAAGCGTTCGAGTGAACGTGGATGAGGTAGTCGTACTTGCCGTGATCCAATTCACCGATGATCTAGTACCGAACGGACGGCACCTCCGCGTTCAACACACGTACGGGACGGGAGACGTCTCCTCCTTCTTGATCCAGCAAGGGGGAAGGAGAGGTTGAGGAAGATCCAGCACGACGGTGTGGTGGTGGATGCAGCAGAACTCCGGCAGGGCTTCGGTAAGCAACTACGGGAGGAGGAGGAGGTGTTGCAGGGAGGAGGGAGGAGCCAGGGCATATGGTTGGTTTTCTCCTCCTTTTCCCCACTATATATAGGGCCAAGGGAGAGGGGGAGGCGCAGCCCTTGCCCCTTCCTCCAAGGAAGGGTGCGGCCAAGGGTGGGGAGGAGTCCATCCTCCCCAAGGCACCTCGGAGGTGCCTTCCCCTTGTAGGACTCTCCCCTTTTTTCTCTCTTGGCGCATGGGCCCTTGGGGCTGGTTCCCCTTGGCCCAAGCAGGCCAAGGCGCACCCCCTAAGGCCCATGTGGCCCACCAAGGCAGGTGGCCCCACCTGGTGGACCCCCGGGACCCCTCCGATGGTCCCGGTACAATACCGATAACACCGAAACTTGTCCCGATGGCCAAAATAGCACTTCCTATATATAATTCTTTACCTCCGGACCATTCTGGAACTCCTCGTGACGTCCGGGATCTCATCCGGGACTCCGAACAACATTCGGGTTACTGCACATACATATCTTCGCAACCCTAGCGTCACCGAACCTTAAGTGTGTAGACCCTACGGGTTCGGGAGACATGCAGACATGACCGAGATGGCTCTCGGGCAATAACCAACAGCGGGATCTGGATACCCATGTTGGCTCCCACATGCTCCACGATGATCTCATCGGATGAACCACGATGTCAAGGATTCAATTAATCCCGTATACGATTCCCTTTGTCAATCGGTATTTTACTTGCCCGAGATTCGATCGTCGGTATACCAATACCTCGTTCAATCTCGTTACCGGCAAGTCACTTTTCTCGTACCGTAATGCATGATCCCGTGATCAAACACTTTGATCACATTGAGCTCATTGTGATGATGCATTACCGAGAGGGCCCGGTGATACCTCTCCGTCAAGCGGAGTGACAAATCCCAGTCTCGATCCATGTCAACCCAACAGACACTTTCAGAGATACCCGTAGTGTACCTTTATAGTCACCCAGTTACGTTGTGACGTTTGGCACACCCAAAGCACTCCTACGGTATCCGGGAGTTACACGATCTCATGGTCTAAGGAAAGGATACTTGACATTGGATAACTCTAGCAAACGAACTATGCGATCTTATGCTATGTTTAGGATTGGGTCTTGTCCATCACATCATTCTCCTAATGATGTGATCCCGTTATCGATGATATCCAATGTCCATAGTCAGGAAACCATGACTATCTGTCGATCAACGAGCTAGTCAACTAGAGGCTCACTAGGGACATGTTGTTGTCTGTTATTCACACATGTACGATTTCCGGTTAACACAATTATAGCACGAATAAAGACAATTATCATGAATAAGGAAATATAATAATAATGCTTTTATTATTGCCTCTAGGGCATATTTCCAACAGTCTCCCACTTGCACTAGAGTCAATAATCTAGTTACATTGTGATGAATCGAACACCCATAGAGTTCTGGTGCTGATCATGTTTTGCCTTAGGGAGAGGTTTAGTCAACGGATCTGCGACATTCAGATCCGTGTGCACTTTACAAATTTCTATGTCTCCATCTTGAACATTTTCACGAATGGAGTTGAGGCGACGCTTGATGTGCCTAGTCTTCTTGTGAAACCTGGGCTCCTTTGCAAGTGCAATAGCTCCAGTGTTGTCACAGAAGAGCTTGATTGGCCCCGACGCATTGGGTATGACTCCGAGGTCGGTGATGAACTCCTTCACCCAAATTGCTTCATGTGCTGCCTCCGAGGCTGCCATGTACTCCGCTTCACATGTAGATCCCGCCACGACGCTTTGCTTGCAACTGCACCAGCTTACTGCCCCACCATTCAAAATATACACGTATCCAGTTTGTGACTTAGAGTCATCCAGATCTGTGTTGAAGCTAGCGTCGACGTAACCCTTTACGACGAGCTCTTCGTCACCTCCATAAACGAGAAACATTTCCTTAGTCCTTTTCAGGTACTTCAGGATATTCTTGACCGCTGTCCAGTGTTCCTTGCCGGGATTACTTTGGTACCTTCCTACCAAACTTACGGCAAGGTTTACATCAGGTCTGGTACACAGCATGGCATACATAATAGAACCTATGGCTGAGGCATAGGGGATGACGCTCATCTCTTCTATATCTTCTGCCGTGGTCGGACATTGAGCTGAGCTCAATTTCACACCTTGTAACACAGGTAAGAACCCTTTCTTAGATTGATCCATATTGAACTTCTTCAATATTTTATCAAGGTATGTGCTTTGTGAAAGACCTATGAGGCGTCTCGATCTATCTCTATAGATCTTGATGCCTAATATATAAGCAGCTTCTCCAAGGTCCTTCATTGAAAAACTTTTATTCAAATAGGCCTTAATGCTGTCCAAGAGTTCTATATCATTTCCCATCAAAAGTATGTCGTCTACATATAATATGAGAAATGCTACAGAGCTCCCACTCACTTTCTTGTAAACACAGGCTTCTCCATAAGTCTGTGTAAACCCAAACGCTTTGATCATCTCATCAAAGCGAATGTTCAAACTCCGAGATGCTTGCACCAGCCCATAAATCGAGCGTTGGAGCTTGCACACCTTGTCAGCGTTCTTAGGATCGACAAAACCTTCCAGCTGCATCATATACAATTCTTCCTTAAGGAAACCATTAAGGAATGCCGTTTTGACGTCCATTTGCCATATCTCATAATCATAGTATGCGGCAATTGCTAACATGATTCGGACGGACTTCAGCTTCGCTACCGGTGAGAAAGTCTCATCGTAGTCAACCCCTTGAACTTGTCGATAACCCTTAGCGACAAGCCGAGCTTTATAGATGGTCACATTACCATCCGCGTCTGTCTTCTTCTTAAAGATCCATTTATTTTCTATGGCTCGCCGTTCAACGGGCAAGTCAGTCAAAGTCCATACTTCGTTTTCATACATGGATCCTATCTCGGATTTCATGGCCTCTAGCCATTTGTCGGAATCCGGGCCCGCCATTGCTTCCTCATAGTTCGAAGGTTCACCGTTGTCTAACAACATGATTTCCAAGACAGGGTTGCCGTACCACTCTGGTGCGGAACGTGTCCTTGTGGACCTTCGAATTTCAGTAGGAGCTTGATTAGAAGTATCTTGATCATCATCATTAGTTTCCTCTCTAGTCGGTGCAGGCACCTCAGAAACGTTTTCTTGAGTTTCGCCATTTTCCGGTTCAAGAGATAACACTTCATCAAGTTCTACTTTCCTCCCACTTACTTCTTTCGAGAGAAACTCTTTCTCTAGAAAGGATCCATTCTTGGCAGCAAAGATCTTGCCTTCGGATCTGAGGTAGAAGGTATACCCAACAGTTTCTTTAGGGTATCCTATGAAGACGCATTTTTCCGACTTGGGTTCGAGCTTCTCAGGTTGAAGTTTCTTGACATAAGCATCGCATCCCCAAACTTTTAGAAACGACAGCTTAGGTTTCTTCCCAAACCATAATTCATACGGTGTCGTCTCAACGGATTTCGACGGAGCCCTATTTAAAGTGAATGCGGCAGTCTCTAAAGCATAGCCCCAAAAAGATAGCGGTAAGTCGGTAAGAGACATCATAGATCGCACCATATCTAATAGAGTGCGATTACGACGTTCGGACACACCATTACGCTGAGGTGTTCCAGGCGGCGTGAGTTGTGAAACTATTCCACATTTTCTTAAGTGTGTGCCAAATTCGTGACTCAAGTATTCTCCTCCACGATCTGATCGTAGAAACTTGATCTTTCTATCACGTTGATTTTCAACCTCACTCTGAAATTCCTTGAACTTTTCAAAGGTCTCAGACTTGTGTTTCATTAAGTAGATATACCCATATCTACTCAAGTCATCAGTGAGGGTGAGAACATAACGATAGTCACCGCGAGCCTCAACACTCATTGGACCGCACACATCGGTATGTATGATTTCCAATAAGTTGGTTGCTCGCTCCATTGTTCCTGAGAACGGAGTCTTGGTCATTTTACCCATGAGGCATGGTTCGCACGTGTCAAATGATTCATAATCAAGAGACTCTAAAAGTCCATCCGCGTGGAGCTTCTTCATGCGTTTGACACCTATGTGACCAAGGCGGCAGTGCCACAAATATGTGGGACTATTGTTATCAACTTTAACTCTTTTGGTACTCACACTATGAATATGTGTATCATCACGTACGAGATTCATTAAGAATAAACCATTAACCATCGGAGCATGACCATAAAACATATCTCTCATATAAATAGAACAACCATTATTCTCGGATTTAAATGAGTAGCCATCTCGAATTAAGCGAGATCCAGACACAATGTTCATGCTCAAACTTGGCACTAAATAACAATTATTGAGGTTTAAAACTAATCCCGTAGGTAAATGCAGAGGCAGCGTGCCGACGGCGATCACATCGACCTTGGAACCATTCCCGACGCGCATCGTCACCTCGTCCCTCGCCAGTCTCCGTTTATTCCGCAGCTCCTGCTTTGAGTTACAAATATGAGCAACTGCACCGGTATCAAATACCCAAGAGCTACTACGAGTACTGGTAAGGTACACATCAACTACATGTATATCACATATACCTTTGGTTTTGCCGGCCTTCTTGTCCGCTAAGTATTTGGGGCAGTTCCGCTTCCAGTGACCACTTCCCTTGCAATAAAAACACTCAGTCTCGGGCTTGGGTCCATTCTTTGGCTTCTTCCCGGCAACTTGCTTACCGGGCGCGGCAATATCCTTGCCGTCCTTCTTGAAGTTCTTTTTACCCTTGCCCTTCTTGAACTTAGTGGTTTTATTCACCATCAACACTTGATGCTCCTTCTTGATTTCTACCTCTGCTGATTTCAGCATAGCATATACCTCAGGAATGGTCTTTACCATCCCCTGCATATTGTAGTTCATCACAAAGCTCTTGTAGCTAGGTGGAAGTGACTGGAGGATTCTGTCAATGACCGCTTCATCCGGGAGATTAACTTCCAGTTGAGTCAAGCGGTTGTGCAACCCAGACATTTTGAGTATGTGTTCACTGACAGAACCATTTTCCTCCATCTTACAGCTAAAGAATTTATCGGAGACTTCATATCTCTCGACCCGGGCATGAGCTTGGAAAACCATTTTCAGCTCTTCGAACATCTCATATGCTCCATGTCTCTCAAAACGCTTTTGGAGTCCCGGCTCTAGGCTGTAAAGCATGCCGCACTGAACGAGGGAGTAATCATCGCAGCGTGACTGCCAAGCGTTCATAACGTCTTGTTCTGCAGGGAGAATAGGTGCGTCACCCAGCGGTGCTCTTAGGACATAATCTTTCTTGGCAGCTATGAGGATAATCCTCAGGTTTCGGACCCAGTCCGTATAGATGCTACCATCGTCTTTCAGCTTGGTTTTCTCTAGGAACGCGTTGAAATTGAGGACTACGTTGGCCATTTGATCTACAAGACATATTGTAAATATTTAGACTAAGTTCATGATAATAAAGTTCATTTAATCAAATTATTTAATGAACTCCCACTTAGATAGACATCCCTCTGTTAGTCATCTAAGTATTACATGATCCGAGTCAACTAGGCCGTGTCCGATCATCACGTGAGACGGACTAGCCAACATCGGTGAACATCTTCATGTTGATCGTATCTTCTATACGACTCATGCTCGACCTTTCGGTCTTCTGTGTTCCGAGGCCATGTCTGTACATGCTAGGCTCGTCAAGTCAACCTAAGTGTTTTGCGTGTGTAAATCTGTCTTACACCCGTTGTATGCGAACGTAAGGACCTATCACACCCGATCATCACGTGGTGCTTCGGAACGACGAACCTTAGCAACGGTGCACAGTTAGGGAGAACACTTTCTTGAAATTATTATGAGGGATCATCTTATTTAGTACCGTCGTTCTAAGTAAACAAGATGCAAAACATGATAAACATCACATGCAATCAAATAATAAACGTGACATGATATGGCCAATATCACATAGCTCCTTTGATCTTCATCTTGGGGCTCCATGATCATCTTGTCACCGGCTTGACACCATGATCTTCATCATCATGATCTTCATCATCGTGTCTCCATGAAGTTGCTCGCCAACTATTACTTCTACTACTATGGCTAACGCGTTTAGCAATAAAGTAAAGTAACTTACATGGCGATTCTCAATGACACGCAGGTCATACAAAAAATAAAGACAACTCCTATGGCTCCTGCCGGTTGTCATACTCATCGACATGCAAGTCGTGATTCCTATTACAATAGCATGAACATCTCATACATCACATATAGATCATTCATCATACATCACAACTTTGGCCATATCATATCACAAAGCACTTGCTGCAAAAACAAGTTAGACGTCCTCTAATTGTTGTTGCAAGTTTTACGTGGCTGAATTAGGGTTCTAGCAAGAACGTTTTCTTACCTACGTTCAAACCACAACATGATTTGTCAATCTCTATTTACCCTTCATAAGGACCCTGTTCATCGAATCCGATCCAACTAAAGTAGGAGAGACAGACACCCGCCAGCCACCTTATGCAACTAGTGCATGTTAGTCGGTGGAACCGGTCTCACGTAAGCGTACGTGTAAGGTTGGTCCGGGCCGCTTCATCCCACAATACCGCTGAATCAAGATTGACTAGTAACGGCAAGAAGAGTTGACAACATCTACGCCCACAACAAATTGTGTTCTACTCGCACAAGAAGAACTACGCATAGACCTAGCTCATGATGCCACTATTGGGGAACGTTGCAGAAAATTAAAATTTTTCCTACGGTTTCACCAAGATCCATCTATGAGTTCATCTAGCAACGAGTATTCAGATTAGATAGCATCTACATACCACTTTGTAGATTGCAACGGAAGCGTTCGAGTGAACGTGGATGAGGTAGTCGTACTTGCCGTGATCTAATTCACCGATGATCTAGTACCGAACGGACGGCACCTCCGCGTTCAACACACGTACGGGACGGGAGACGTCTCCTCCTTCTTGATCCAGCAAGGGGGAAGGAGAGGTTGAGTAAGATCCAGCACGACGGTGTGGTGGTGGATGCAGCAGAACTCCGGCAGGGCTTCGCTAAGCAACTACAGGAGGAGGAGGAGGTGTTGCAGGGAGGAGGGAGGAACCAGGGCATATGGTTGGTTTTCTCCTCCTTTTCCCCACTATATATAGGGCCAAGGGAGAGGGGGAGGCGCAGCCCTTGCCCCTTCCTCCAAGGAAGGGTGCGGCCAAGGGTGGGGAGGAGTCCATCCTCCCCAAGGCACCTCGGAGGTGCCTTCCCCTTGTAGGACTCTCCCCTTTTTTTCTCTCTTGGCGCATGGGCCCTTGGGGCTGGTTCCCCTTGGCCCAAGCAGGCCAAGGCGCACCCCCTAAGGCCCATGTGGCCCACCAAGGCAGGTGGCCCCACCTGGTGGACCCCCGGGACCCCTCCGGTGGTCCCGGTACAATACCGATAACACCGAAACTTGTCCCGATGGCCAAAATAGCACTTCCTATATATAATTCTTTACCTCTGGACCATTCCGGAACTCCTCGTGACGTACGGGATCTCATCCGAGACTCCGAATAACATTCGGGTTACTGCACATACATATCTTCACAACCCTAGCGTCACCGAACCTTAAGTGTGTAGACCCTACGGGTTCGGGAGACATGCAGACATGACCGAGACGGCTCTCGGGCAATAACCAACAGCGGGATCTGGATACCCATGTTGGCTCCCACATTCTCCACGATGATCTCATCGGATGAACCACGATGTCAAGGATTCAATTAATCCCGTATACGATTCCCTTTGTCAATCGGTATTTTACTTGCCCGAGATTCGATCGTCGGTATACCAATACCTCGTTCAATCTCGTTACCGGCAAGTCACTTTTCTCGTACCGTAATGCATGATCCCATGATCAAACACTTTGATCACATTGAGCTCATTGTGATGATGCATTACCGAGAGGGCCCGGTGATACCTCTCCGTCAAGCGGAGTGACAAATCCCAGTCTCGATCCATGTCAACCCAACAGACACTTTCAGAGATACCCGTAGTGTACCTGTATAGTCACCCAGTTACGTTGTGACGTTTGGCACACCCAAAGCACTCCTACGGTATCCGGGAGTTACACGATCTCATGGTCTAAGGAAAGGATACTTGACATTGGATAACTCTAGCAAACGAACTATGCGACCTTATGCTATGTTTAGGATTGGGTCTTGTCCATCACATCATTCTCCTAATGATGTGATCCCGTTATCGATGACATCCAATGTCCATAGTCAGGAAACCATGACTATCTGTCGATCAACGAGCTAGTCAACTAGAGGCTCACTAGGGACATGTTGTTGTCTGTTATTCACACATGTATTACGATTTCCGGTTAACACAATTATAGCACGAATAAAGACAATTATCATGAATAAGGAAATATAATAATAATGCTTTTATTATTGCCTCTAGGGCATATTTCCAACATATTATTCATGCTAGAATTGTATTAACAGGAAACATAATACATGTGTGAATACATAGACAAACAGAGTGTCACTAGTATGCCTCTACTTGACTAGCTCATTAATCAAAGATGGTTATGTTTCCTAACCATGAACAAGGAGTTGTTATTTGATTAATGAGGTCACATCATTAGTTGAATGATCTGATTGACATGACCCATTCCATTAGCTTAGCTCCCGATCGTTTAGTATGTTGCTATTGCTTTTATCCATGACTTATACATGTTCCCATGACTATGAGATTATGCAACTCCCGTTTGCCGGAGGAACACTTTGGGTGCTACCAAACGTCACAACATAACTGGGTGATTATAAAGGAGTACTACAGGTGTCACCAAAGGTAGATGTTGGGTTGGCGTATTTCGAGATTAGGATTTGTCACTCCGATTGTCGGAGAGGTATCTCTGGGCCCTCTCGGTAATGCACATCACTTAAAGCCTTGCAAGCATTGCAACTAATGAGTTAGTTGCGGGATGATGTATTACGGAACGAGTAAAGAGACTTGCCGGTAACGAGATTGAACTAGGTATTGGATACCGACGATCGAATCTCGGGCAAGTAACAAACCGATGGACAAAGGGAACAACGTATGTTGTTATGCGGTCTGACCGATAAAGATCTTCGCAGAATATGTAGGAGCCAATATGGGCATCCAGGTCCCGCTATTGGTTATTGACCGGAGACGTATCTCGGTCATGTCTACATTGTTCTCGAACCGTAGGGTCCGCACGCTTAAGGTTTCGATGACAGTTATATTATGAGTTTTATGAGTTTTGATGTACCGAAGGAGTTCGGAGTCCCGGATGAGATCGGGGACATGACGAGGAGTCTCGAAATGGTCGAGACGTAAAGATCGATATATTGGACGACTATATTCGGACATCGGAAAGGTTCTGAGTGATCCGGGTATTTTCGGGAGTATCGGGGAGTTACGGGATTACGGGAGAAGTAATGGGCCTTGATGGACTTTAGTGGGAAGAGGAAAAAGGCTGCTGCGCCCCCCCCTCTCCTCTAGTCCGAATTGGACTAGGGAAAAGGGGGCCGGCCACCTTTCCTTCTCCTCCTATTCCTTCTCCCTTCCTCCCCTCTTGGTGGACTCCTACTAGGACTTGGAGACCTAGTAGGACTCCACACCCTGGCGCGCCAAACACTAGGCCGGCCACCCCCTCCCTTGCTCCTTTATATACGGGGGCAGGGGGCACCCCATGACACATAATTGATCATTGAGATCTTTCCTTAGCCGTGTGCGGTGCCCCCTTCCACCAAATTCCACCTCGGTCATATCGTTGCAGTGCTTAGGCGAAGCCCTGCGCCGGTAACACATCAAGATCGTCATCACGCCGTCGTGCTGACGGAACTCTTCCCCGACGCTTTGCTGGATCGGAGCCCGGGGATCGTCATCGAGCTGAACGTGTGCCAAAAACTCGGAGGTGCCGGAGTAACAGTGTTGTGATCGGTTGGATCGCGAGGAGAACGTACGACTACTTCCTCTACGTTGTGTCAACGCTTCCGCTTCGGTCTACGAGGGTACGTAGACAACACTCTCCCCTCTCGTTGCTATGCATCACCATGATCTTGCGTGTGCGTAGGAAAATTTTGAAATTACTACGTTCCCCAACAGATTGGTAGGTGTAGGATTTGAGTTGAGCATCACATGGAAATTTTCTCCTTAGTATTTCCTCGACCCCCTTTAACAGTACGGTGTTTCCTATGACTCAAGAAGGAGAAAAATGAAACTACGAAAACAAAGTCTTCACGCTTCACGTTCCTTGAATGAATATCATGTCTTCAAGGTCACACCAATTTCTTCACTTTCAAAGTCTTCAGAAAGTCTTAAGAAAGTCTTCAGAATATCAGAGTCTTCAGTCGAAGAACTTCATTTTTAGGGGTCGACTTTTACTGTAAATATCAAACTCCTCATAGACTTATAGACCTGTGTACACTCATAAACACATCAGATGCTTAACCTATAAGTCTTCAATACACCAAAATCACTAAGGGGCACTAGATGCACTTACAGTACTCATCCAAAGTACTCGCAAGCAAGGACCTACACTACATATGCATGGATATATGTGTAAAGGGCCATACCAGTGGACTGAACTGCAGAATGCCAGAATAAGAGGGGGATAGCTAGTCTTATCGAAGACTATGCTTCTGGTCGCCTCCGTCTTGCAGCAAGTAGAAAAGAGTAGACTGAAGTCCTCCAAGTAGCATCGTATAGCACAATCCTACCCGGCGATCCCCTCCTCGTCGCCCTGTTAGAGAGCAACCACCGTGTTGTATCTGGCACTTGGAAGGGTGTGTTTTATTAAGTATTCGGTTCTAGTTGTCATAAAGTCAAGGTACAACTCTGGGTCGTCCTTTTATCGAGGGACACGGCTATTCGAATAGATAAACTTCCCTGCAGGGGTGCACCACATAACCCAACACACTTGATCCCATTTGGCCGGACACACTTTCCTGGGTCATGCCCGGCCTCGGAAGATCAACACGTTGCAGCCCCACCTAGGCACAACAGAGAGGTCAGCACGCCGGTCTAAACCTAAGCGCACAGGGGTCTGGGCCCATCGCCCTGAGCACACCTGCACGTTGCGAGGGCGGCCGGAAGCAGACCTAGCAACCTCCAGTACAACGGAAGTCACGTTACGCGGCCCAATCTAGCGCGCGCCGCTCAGTCGCTGACGTTACGAAGGCTTCGGCTGATACCACGACGTCGAGTGCCCATAACTTTTCCACGTAGTTGGTTAGTGCGTATAGGCCAAATGGCCAGACTCAGATAAAATACCCAGATCTCGTTAAGTGTGTTAAGTATCCGCGAACGCCGACCAGGGCCAGGCCACCTCTCTCCTAGGTGGTCTCAACCTGCCCTGTCGCTCCGCCACAAAGTAACAGTCGGGGGCCGTCGGGAACCCAGGCCCACCTCTACCGGGATGGAGCCACCTGCCCCTTCAGCCCCCATCTCCGAACAGTATCACAGGTAATGTAACAGTGTAAAGTATATAGTATATGCCCGTGATCACCTCCCAAAGTGATCACGACCCAGTAGTATAGCATGGCATACGGACAAGAGTGTAGGGACACTGATGGAACACTAGCATCCTATACTAAGCAGTAGGATAGCCGGTAAAGGTAACAATAGTAGTAGCAAGGACAGGCTATGCAGCAGTATAGGATTAACTGAAAGGAGTAACATGCTACACTACTCTAATGCAAGCAGTATAGAAGAGAATAGGCGATATCTGGTGATCAAGGGGGGGCTTGCCTGGTTGCTCTGGCAAGAGAGAAGGTTCGTCAACTCCGTAGTCGTACTGGGTAGCAGCGGCGTCGGTCTCGGTGTCTAGCGGAAGAAGAGGGGGGAAGAAACAATGAATACAATGCAAACAGATGCATAACGATGCATGACAAGACAAGTAACGGTGATAGGGGTGCCCTAACGCGGTATGAGGTGATACCGGTGAAGGGGGAAACATCCGGGAAAGTATCCCCGGCGTTTCGCGTTTTCGGGCAGAGGAGCCGGAGGGAGAAAGTTGCGAGTTCGATAGGTTAGGGGGTGTGGCGAACGAACGGGTTGCGTATCCAAAATCGTCTCGTCGTTCTGAGAAACTTTCATGTTGAAAATATTTTAATCCGAGTTACGGATTAAAAGATATGATTTTCTAAAGATTTTATTAATTTCTGGAATTTAATTAATTGTTTAAATTAAATCGAAATTGGATTAATGACATCAGCATGATGTCATGCTGACATCAGTAGTCAACAGAGTTGACTTGGTCAACCTGACTAGTGGGTCCTGTCATACACTATTTAGATTTAATAAGGGCTTAGGCTAAACAAACTACTGTTTAATTAACTAACATATTAATTAGATTAATTAACTAGGATTAATTAACTTATGTAATTTAGTTAATTAATTAATTAAGTTTATTATTTATTTATTATTATTATTATTTTAAAAAAAGTTCTGTGGGGTGGGGACCCCCTGTCATAGGCACAGGGGGCCTTGCGGGTTTTGGGTTAGGGGCACCGGCGTCGCCCGTGCGAAGATCGAGTCCAACCCGGGGCGGGGGCAAGGCAAGGTCGTGGCCTCGCGGGGGCACCGGCGTACGGCAGTAGAGGCCGGTGCGGTGCGGCGGTGGCTGGGACAGGCGCAGCCCGGTGAGGTGCTTCGCGCGACAAGGAACGGGGACGGATCGTGGCGACCGCGGCGCAGTCGGCCGGATCGATGGCGGGGAGCAGCGGGGCAGGGTGAGGGGCCGGCGACAAGCGAGCTGCAGAGCAGCAGCACGCAGCCACGGCGCGGGAGCGTGACCACTATGGTCGAGCGCGGCGACGAGCGCCGGTGACAGTGGCGAACGAGCTAGGGGAGGGGAGGCAGCGCCCGACGAGGATGACTCGGGCGCGGGGAGCTCGGCACAGGGGGCGCGCGGGGCACGGTGAGCACGTGCGCGCGGCGATGAGAGGAGGGAGGGGAGGCGGAGGCTCACTGGGGCCGTAGCGGGAATGGCAGTGTGCCCGGGGAGGTTCGGCGAGGCAGACCGACCACGGGGGGGCGAGGTGGCGCTGACGTTGAACGGCGTCGAGGCGAGGCCGCGGCGTCAGGCGGGCGCCGCGGGACGGAGAGGACGGGCGCAGGGGAGGCGTTGGGGGTGGCGGCACCGGCGTCGGCGGGTGAAGGCGCATGGGATGGGCGCCGGCGTCGAGGCGCGTTGGGGCGGCGCGGGAACTGGCCCCCCCGATCCAGTCGAGTGGGGGGCGCCTGGGAGGAGGCTGGGGCGGCGTTCGACGGGGTGGAGGGGTCCGGCAAGGGGCGTCGATGGGGTCGGGGCACGGTTGCCTCGATCCAGATCGGTTCGTGGGGGGAGGGAAGAGGAGCGAGGAGATCGTGCGGGTGGGGGTGGGACTGGACGAGTGGGGTGGCGGCTAGGGTTTCCCTCGGAGTAGGGATATGGAGGAGGGGAGTGGGGGGTGTCGGCTGGGTCGTTCGGGTGGGTTGGCCGGTTGGGCCAGTGGGTCGGCCAGCTGGGCCGTCTGGCCCAGTTGGCCAGGGGGGGCTCATCTCTCTTTTTTGTAGTTTTGTTTTCTGTTTTTTCATTGTTTTTCTTTTTTATTTTCTCTACTGTTTTAGCTCATTTTAAAAATATAGGCCCCATATAAAAACATGGTTTCTTCATGACAAATAGTTGGGGAATATTTTCAACACATCAAACATTTTAGTTTTGACTTTTGAAAACTTTTATTGTTTTAACTTTAATTCAAATTTAGAATTTGAATCCGTTTTGACCTAACGTGGGATTATCAACAATAACCGAGGTGACGTGGCGTCGTTAACACGGGATTACTGTAGCCTGATTACCCGGGCGTCACAATTCTCCTCCACTACAAGAAATCTTGTCCCGAGATTTAGGAGTGGAAGTAAGGGGGAAGGGATCTCGATACGAAATTCTAACGGATGTTCTCGGCCGTTTTACTCTTCTCGAAGAGGTCGATCCCTTACATTGACGTCTTCATTACTCTGCTGCAGGTCATCATGGTGAAGTCGTCCTTTTCTTCGGGAACTCCAACGTACTTACGAAAGAATAAGGGGGGTATTCCGGGAGAACGAACCTCTACAAGGTTGACTATCTGGTCGATAACATCGGGGAAGGTGGCAGAAAGTAACTCTCGAATTGAAACTTAAGAAAATATCAAGAGCAAAGTAATGAGGTTTCATGGGATGTTTCGAGCGAGCAGGCAACCGTTCGATGCCTGAAACAGGGCTCGAAAGGGGCTCAAGGCAATCGGGAATAAGTATTGCGTCCGGTAACAGATTTGATGATCTCTCGGAAGGTGGCTCGTGAATTACATACGAGGCCACATGCGAGGAAGAACTTTGGGAACAGGGGGTGCAGGAGAGTCAAGTTTCGATCCTGTGGAATTGTGGGTTATGGGCCCACCATGTGGGTTAAAAGTAGGAAGGGCGGTGACGCCTTGCACGATCATGTAAGTAAGGCATGTCAGAGGGTAGCCTGCCAGTTATGTTGGCAACAATGTCGGTACCAAGGGCGAGGGACGAAGAGAACCATTTTCCTGGTCGTTGAAACAAGGCGGACCAATAGGCAGAGTTCGCGTCCATCGGTGGTTACCGGAATGTTATCAATAGTAGAAACAGGGTCTTACTGATAAAATTTTACATCGAGGTGTTTACACAAGCAGACGGATATCACTGTTTAGATCATATAGGTCACAAGAAAGGTTAAAGCAAACAATGGAAAGGAAAATATGATTATCAGATTAAACAGAACGATGGAAAGGAAAATGTGTTTAAACACATATTTCAAGGGTATATCCTTCCCAAGGACAAGCAGAGCATGATATCCATGATAGGATATAATGTAGAAACTCTTTGGGTAGGGGAGATAAATTTCATGACATTATCCATACAACGTTGCTTGGATAATAGATAAAGAAAATTTAGCATTGTGCTTCCAATGTTCTTTATTGAAGTTTGGAGTACCACGAACATGCTTCGAGATAGCATTGACATGGTTCGCAAGCAAAGGTCAGACTTTGGATACACAAGAGATCCATCAGAAACATCTTACAGAATAAGTCTTACAGTTTTCCCATGGAGGAATGGGTAACCTTGCTGAAAGGGGAACTAAACAATAGGGCCTTCAGCCAGGTGTGCTAGGCATGACATCACCTTATCGATTTAAAGGCCAATGTTATAACTCTTGGGAATATGTCCCAACCATCATATCTAATCGAGATCCAGTTCCGATGGGTGTGAGGATACCTCAGACTCGGGATGAGAAGAAGAGGTGCAACACATTGACGGGATGGCGTTGCAAGATTCTTGGGAAATGAACTATGAAAGGGAGTTCCAAACAAGAGTTCATCAGTAAACCAAGGAGAGGATGAGGGGGTGGCTGATGGACTCAACGACAATTCCTCGAGATTTCCAAAAAGATGGATTTCCACAATCATGTGAACAAGGAGATAACATTTGTCAGATTAAATGATATAATGAGGTATGCTCGAGGAAAACATACACATTTAAACATTGGTTGAAAGGTGCGCCCAAAATATGGGCATAGGTAGCCTGATCAATTGTTATAATGGTGATTCAATAACCGATAGACTAAGATTGAACTGTCAATCATTAACTTCAAAGCAATAGGGTTGCTAGAAGTGCATAATCCAAACAACACCGTTCACTTGTTGGTTTTCCAGTTAGAAACAACAAGGGGACCAAGAAAAGAATGGTGATGGCGAGAAGTATCATTATAGCAAGAATTATTAAGAGGTGGAGCAATGCTCGCAACATTGTTGACATCAAAGATGGTAATACTCCACGGTAGAACATAACATAAGTTGGATAGCAAGGAACTCAAGGTACAACACAAAACAGGAACAAGTTTTGTGTTGGAGGGAATGCAATAATGTTGTGGATGATAATCCAAATCATCGAGGGCAAAGGATGCTATTTCTCATCAAGAATTCGATAGATATCTTGGAAGACCTCATAATGTTGATGATGATCACGACACATTTGTCGAGAGGTTTCGAGAAGATGTAACTGATCGGCGATGACATCAAGTCAAAGGAATGATGAACCGAAAAGTTATTGGAACCAAGGGTACGGCACAAACTCAAAATCAAGTTTGTTGTTCAAGGAGGAATGATATGACGAGGAAGATGGACGTAAGCTTAGCTCATCGTCGAAAGTTGTGCTTCGGGATTAAGGACCAGGTAGCACAGTTAAAATCGGCACGAGAAGGATATAGCCAAGCAGCCTAGGAATGACGTGATTGAGTTCAAACTCGTAAGTAATGAAGGTTACCAAGAGTTGCTTAATCGCGATGCGGACTCGAGTCAGTTACCGGTGTCTTTGAGTGTTTAATAACTCCGAGCCCATGAAAAATTGTAATCGGTGAGTATGTAGTACTTGACGAAGAACTCATGAGAAATTATGCAGTTCCAAGATAATCTCGAGATACCAGGGGTAATACTCGACGACAGATCAAAGTAGAGGTTGGACTGGCGTACTAATCTGCAGAAGGCAAGTACTTTAACTTGTGCGAGAAATAAAATCAAATGAGAACAAACATGGTCGGAACCACGGTTGTAAAGGATTAATTCACAGCTACCAGATGATATTTATCAAGGAAATATTTATTATTACAAGAAGTTTCCATGATAGGGTCTACATCATGTCCATGGGCATGAACACAAAGTTCAAGGTCGACTCCCACTTCTTCAATGCATAACCTTTCATTCACTTCCCGTTTTTGAAGAAGTTGTAGTGTTGAAATTTTATCTGGCGAAGCACCAGACGAGTATGACTCGTGAAAACTTTCGAGTTCACACATATTAAGGAAGGCATAGGTTCAAGCCATCGGGGCTTCTTATAACATGTACCACGAACTTCAGGAGTAATTAACACAAGCTCAAAAGTAGAGCATGGTTGACAAAGCAAAGGATACAATTTACCAAATGCATTATATACCCGTGGAAAGGCTCACAATGTTATTGAATATGAAGGACGATGTCAGATGAAATCCAACAATGGATCGAGCAATCCACAACGGAGCTGATGTGAGTATCGGTACTCAATCAGACGAAGAAAGAATGCACGTGCATCATATTATAGAACATCTGAATAATTCGAGGTTTAGATAACAAAGGAATTGTGATGTCCAAACATATGATGAGGAGCAGACGCCCTGATCAAGGATAGATAGGTTGGATAGACCAGAGGCACAATTGACAACAAATAGTTTGGTCGAGAACCAGCTCATGTTCAAAATGACATCTGAGCCGGATAGATAATTTAAAAGGATCAACCGATGATTTCGTGCATTCGCACTCATGTTGAATCAATAGGATCAAAATGACGGTGTCTAAGGATACTAACGAATTTTGCCAGACATATGGAAAGCATCCATAATGCAAGCATACAAGTATTTGTAGAGCAATAAGGCTACAAGGATTTTTGGAGGATTTAATAGTATTTCAAAGACTTTTGTGAAACACATGAACAACTGGGGGATGAGCGGATACTCGATAAGTGCGAGAATTATCTGTAAGGGTATTCAGGTGACAATGAACAGCAAGGCACTAAGCTCAAAGGATTATCGAAACAACGACGAGTATTTCGGGGTATCCTGTAATAACAAGACCAACTGGGGATGAATGTAAGAATGACAACTGCAAGTAGTTATCATAAGGGTTGCGGTAGAAGGGAAATTGCAAATGCGATGAACACAAGTTCTCGGGTTAATAGCGGAGAGTATCTTCAAGGTCTTCACGTGGAGCAGACGATCATCAGTAATAAGGGGCTCTCCGGGTGAAAGTGATAACGAGAACCTAGAGTTAGATTTAAGCAAAATCATTTAACTCGAATAGAAGAGATGTCAGAGTCCCAGAGTATAGGTCAAGGAGTAAAAGATCCTACTACCACCCGATGGCGACGTGTGCCCGTAAGACACACAACCATGTTAGTAAAAGTTTTGCAATGTCTAGACTCGACTTTGGCCAAGGAGTTGGAAGGGGGATTCCTACAGGCAGTCAGCTCTGATACCAACTTGTGACGCCCCCAATTCAATCGTACACTAATCATACACGTAAACGTGTACGATCAAGATCAGGGACTCACGGGAAGATACCACAACACAGCTCTAAAAATAAAATAAGTCATACAAGCATCATAATACAAGCCAGGGGCCTCGAGGGCTCGAATACAAGTGCTCGATCATAGATGATTCAGCGGAAGCAACAATATCTGAGTACAGACATAAGTTAAACAAGTTTGCCTTAAGAAGGCTAGCAAAAACTGGGATACAATCGAAAGAGGCGCATGCCTCCTGCCTGGGATCCTCCTAACTACTCCTGGTCCTCGTCAGCAGGCAGCACGTAGTAGTAGGCACCTCCGGGGTAGTAGTCGTCATCGACGGTGGCGTCTGGATCCTGGGTTCCATCGCCTGGTCGCAGCAATTGGGTAGGGGAAAGGGGAAAAGGGGGGAAGAAGGCAACCGTGAGTACTCATCCAAAGTACTCGCAAGCAAGAAGCTACACTACATATGCATGGATATATATGTAAAGGGCCATATCAGTGGACTGAAATGCAGAATGCCAGAATAAGAGAGGGATAGCTAGTCTTATCGAAGACTACGCTTCTGGTCGCCTCCGTCTTGCAGCAGGTAGAAAAGAGTAGACTGAAGTCCTCCAAGTAGCATCGTATAGCATAATCCTACCCGGCGATCCCCTCTTCGTCGCCCTATTAGAGAGCGACCACCGGGTTGTATCTGGCACTTGGAAGGGTGTGTTTTATTAAGTATTCGGTTCTAGTTGTCATAAAGTCAAGGTACAACTCCGGGTCATCCTTTTACCGAGGGACACGGCTATTCGAATAGATAAACTTCCCTGCAGGGGTGCACCACATAACCCAACATGCTTGATCCCATTTGGCCGGACACACTTTCCTGGGTCATGCCCCGCCTCGGAAGATCAACACGTCGCAGCCCCACCTAGGCACAACAGAGAGGTCAGCACGCCAGTCTAAACCTAAGCGCGCACGGGTCTGGGCCCATCGCCCTAAGCACACCTGCATGTTGCGAGGGCGGCCGGAAGCAGACCTAGCAACCTCCAGTACAACGGAAGTCACGTTACGTGGCCCAATCTGGCGCGCGCCGCTCAGTCGCTGACGTCACGAAGGCTTCGGCTGATACCACGACGTCGAGTGCCCATAACTTTCCCACGTAGTTGGTTAGTGCGTATAGACCAAATGGCCAGACTCAGATCAAATACCCAGATCTCGTTAAGCGTGTTAAGTATCCGCGAACACCGACCAGGGCCAGGCCACCTCTCTCCTAGGTGGTCTCAACCTGCCCTGTCGCTCCGCCACAAAGTAACAGTCGGGGGCCGTCGGGAACCCAGGCCCACCTCTACCGGGATGGAGCCACCTGCCCCTTCAGCCCCATCTCCGAACAGTATCACAGGTAATGTAACAGTGTAAAGTATATAGTATATGCCCGTCATCACCTCCCAAAGTGATCATGGCCCAGTAGTATAGCATGGCAGACGGACAAGAGTGTAGGGACACTGATGGAACACTAGCATCCTATACTAAGCAGTGGGATAGCAGGTAAAGGTAGCAACAGTAGTAGCAAGGACAGGCTATGCAGCAGTATAGGATTAACTAAAAGCAGTAACATGCTACACTACTCTAATGCAAGCAGTATAGAAGAGAATAGGCGATATCTGGTGATCAAGGGGGGGCTTTCCTGGTTGCTCTGGCAAGAGAGAAGGGTCGTCAACTCCGTAGTCGTACTGGGTAGCAGCGGCGTCGGTCTCGGTGTCTAGCGGAAGAAGAGGGGGGAAGAAACAATGAATACAATGCAAACAGATGCATAACGATGCATGACAAAACAAGTGACGGTGCTAGGGGTGCCCTAACGCGATATGAGGTGATAACGGCGAAGGAGGGAAACATCCGGGAAAGTATCCCCGGCGTTTCGCGTTTTCGGGCAGAGGAGCCGGAGGGGGAAGGTTGCGAGTTCGATAGGTTAGGGGGTGTGGCGGACGAACATGTTGTGTATCCGAAATCGTCTCGTCGTTCTGAGCAACTTCCATGTTGAAAAATATTTTAATCTGAGTTACGGATTAAAAGATATGATTTTCTAAAGATTTTATTAATTTCTGGAATTCAATTAATTATTTATATTAATTCGAAATTGGATTAATGACATCAGCATGATGTCATGCTGACAACAGCAGTCAACAGAGTTGACTTGGTCAACCTGATGGGACCCACCTGTCATACACTGTTTAGATTTAATAAGGGTTTAGGCTAAACAAACTACTGTTTAATTAACTAACATATTAATTAGATTAATTAACTAGGATTAATTAACTTAATTAATTTAGTTAAATAATTAATTAAGTTTACTTTTTATTTATTATTATTTTTTATTATTATTATTTAAAAAAACGTTCTGTGGGGTGGGGCCCCCCTGTCATAGGCACAGGGGGCCTTGCGGGTTTCGGGTTAGGGGCACCAGCGTCGCCCTTGCGAAGACCGAGTCCAACCCGGGGCAGGGGCAAGGCAAGGCCGTGGCCTCGCAGGGGCACCGGCGCACGGCAGTAGAGGCCGATGCGGTGCGGCGGTGGCTGGGACACGCGCAGCCCGGTGAGGTGCTTCGCGCGACAAGGAACGGGGACGGATCGTGGCGACCGCGGTGCAGTCGGCCGGATCGATGGCGGGGAGCAGCGGGGCAGGGTGAGGGGCCGGCGGCAAGCGAGCTGCAGAGCAGCAGCACGCAGCCATGGCGCGGGAGCGTGACCACTATGGTCGAGCGCGGCGATGAGCGCAGGTGACAGTGGCGAACGAGCTAGGGGAGGGGAGGCAGCGCCCGACGAGGATGACTCGGGCGCGGGGAGCTCGGCACAGAGGGTGCGCGGGGCACGGTGAGCGCGTGCGCGCGACAAAGAGAGGAGGGAGGGGAGGCGGAGACTCACTGGGGCCGTAGGGGGAATGGCAGCGTGCCCGGGGAGGTCCGGCGAGGCAGACCGACCACGGGGGGGGGGGGCGAGGTGGCGCTGACGGCGTCGAGGCGAGGCCGCGGCGTCAGGCGGGCGCCGCGGGACGGAGAGGACGGGCGCAGGGAAGGCCTTGGGGTGGCGGCACCGGCGTCGGCGGGTGAAGGCGCAGGGATGGGCGCCGGCGTCGAGGCGCGTTGGGGCGGCGCGGGAACTGGCCCCCCCTGATCCAGTCGAGTGGGGGGCGCCTGGGAGAAGGCTGGGGCGGCGTTCGACGGGGTGGAGGGGCCGGCGAGGGGCGTCGATGGGGTCGGGGCACGGTTGCCTCGATCAAGATTGGTTCGTGGGGGGGAGGGAAGAGGAGCGAGGAGATCGTGCGGGTGGGGTGGGACTGGACGAGTGGGGTGGCGGCTAGGGTTTCCCTCGGAGTAGGGATATGGAGGAGGGGAGTGGGGGGCCGGCTGGGTCGTGCGGGTGGGTTGGCCGGTTGGGCCAGTGGGTCGGCCAGATGGGTCGTCTGGCCCAGTTGGCCAGGAGGGGCTCTTCTCTCTTTTTTGTAGTTTAGTTTTCTGTTTTTGCATTGTTTTTCTTTTTTTTATTTTCTCTACTGTTTTAGCTCATTTTAAAAATATAGGCCCCATATAAAAACATGGTTTCTTCATGACAAATAGTTGGGGAATATTTTCAACACATCAAACATTTTAGTTTTGACTTTTGAAAACTTTTATTGTTTTAACTTTAATTCAAATTTAGAATTTGAATCCGTTTCGATCTAACGTGGGATTATCAACAATAACCGATGTGACGTGGCATCGTTAACACGGGATTACTATAGCCTGATTACCCGGGCGTCATAGTTAGAGCCATCTGACAGGTAAACGGACCACGTATTCGGATTCATTGGATTTTTCTGAGCAACTTTCATGTAGAAAACATTTTCATCCGAGTTACGAATTGTTCAATATGATTTTCTAAAGTTTTTATTAATTTCTGGAATTTAAATATTTATTTCAACATTATCCAGAATAGTAAAAGATGACGTCAGCATGACATCATGCTGACGTCAGCAATCAACTGTGCAGTTTACTGGGTCAACTACGTGTTGGTCCCGCATGTCATTGACTGGGTTATCCCAGTCAGCAGTTTGACTGGTCAATGGGACCAGTGGGACCCAGGTGTCATCCACACATATTTTAGCATTTTCTTTTTAAGTGGATAATTAGAAGAGGGGGCGGTTAGCACTAATCAACATTAGTACTAATAAATAAATAAATAAAAAGGGGGGGTTCGGCCCCCAAACACACACGCACACAGCGCGCGGGTGCCGGCGGCCATGGGCGCAGCTGGCCGGCTGGGGCTGCGACTTGCGGGGGAGGGGGGCTCGCATGACCTTGCCGGCGCTAGGCAGCGGCGGCGGCCGGAGACTGGCCCGGCCACGAGTGACGAGGCGCGGCGGCAAGCAGCTAGGTGCAGGGGCGCGGCGAGCGAAGCGGGCATGGGAGGGCACGGCCCGGGCGAGACGCATCTCCGACGGGCGCGGGCGGAGGGGCGAGGGCACGCGCAGCGGCATCAGTAAGTAATAGCAGCAGCGATAAAAGCTAAGCAGCAGAGCGCAGCAGCGGCAGAAGGCGGCAACGGCAGCAGCTGAGCGGCGGCATGGCAATGGGCGAGCGCACGGGAAGCAGCAGCAGCGGTGCAGAGGCAGCAGTCGCGAAGCCCGCGCGGGTGGCTGCGAGGGCGCGCGTGGGCGCGGGCGCGGGTGGCCAAGGGCGCGACCAGAGGCGCGTGGGAACGCGGACAGCGGAGCAGTGAGCGCGAGCTCCGACGGCATCGCGCACGGCGGTGACGGCGGCCTACGACGGTGGTTCGAAGGGGAAAATAGGGGGAATCGAAGTAGAGGCTCACCTAGGAGCACAAGGAAGGCTCGGTGAGGGACGGGAGCAGCAGAGGGCGACGAGATCGGTGATGGTGTGCGGCGGCCGGCGAAGAAGACTGACGATGGCGACACGTACAGGGGTTGCTCCGCTCGATCCAGTAGCGTCGTTGAAGGAGACAAGGCCGAGGAGGTTACTGGACGTCCTATTAGGGCGCGGGGTCGATGAGGAGCGCAGCGAGGAGGCAGTCCAAGGCAATGACGGCGGCGGGTCTGAGCTGTGGGGAGGAAAGGGACGAGAAGAGGCAATGAAAGAGAAGCTAGGGTTCATCCGGGCGCTCGGGTGGATCTTATCCATCGAGGGGAGCCGCGGGATGGCCTCCACGTGGCCATCCACACCACGGACGAGCCTACTGTGTCCAGCGCGTCCACAATGAACAGGGGGTAGAAGATGAGGTGTTCGTGGGATGGGCCACACACTATTTACATCGAAGCCCAGCCGGACAGTGCCACTCGTTCTTATTCTTTTCTGTTTACATAAAAAGATTGCTATGCAATATTTGAGCTGCCAAAAGGAGTTCTGTAAAATGTGGGACTTGTCCAAATAAATACATTACAATATTTGGCAGTTGCCACAAAAGTTCGGGAGGAGTTTGAATTGATTTAGATTTTTCACAAATGGAAAAGCATTTAAAAATGCCGATTTGGAACTGCTTTAATTCCCAGGGAAATTTAGCCATCTCAGATGATGTTGAATCACTCATGACAATTAGTTAGGGAATATTTGCAACCCAGTGAACATTTTTGTTTTACTTTTTGGAGAAATAATTTATTTGACTTTGTTTTAAAATTGAATTTGAAATGGTTTTGAATCAAAGTGAGATTAGCAACAGTAACAGTGATGACTTGGCATCATTAGTAGGGGATTACTGTAGTTGATTATCCGGGTGTTACACATGATCATCCTCTTAAGAACCATGAAATACTTGATATCTTTTATAATGGACTAACCGATGCTTCCAGAGATTACCTGGATAGTTGTGCTGGTTCTCTTTTCAGGAAAAGAACACCGGATGAAGTTGAAATTCTATTGAATAATATGTTGACAAATGAAAATAATTGGGCACCTCCTGAGCCAGCTCCTGAGCCAGGTCCTGCTCCAACTAATGATCCTATTCCTAAACCAACTCCGAAGAAGAGAGGTGTTCTATATCTCAGTCCCGAAGATATGCAAGAGGCAAAGAAATCTATGAAAGAAAAAGGTATTAAAGCTGAAGATGTTAAGAATTTACCTCCTATTGAGGAAATACATGGTCTTAATTTACCGCCTGTTGAAGAAACATATGATCTTAATCCTTTATTTATTGAATAACCTCCTGATCCCGATATCCCAACACAGGTAGTAAAGGTAAATTCTCTCTATAGATATGATAAGGCTGAAGTCCCTCCTACTAAAATTGCTAGTCAGTGCTTGGATGAGTTTGATGACTTTATGTTTAAGCAAGACGACTTCAATGCTTATTTTGGTAGACAATTAAAACAAAATGCTTATATGATTAGACGCTTGGGTGATTATATGGCTAATATTAGAGGTGAACTTAAACTTGTTAGCAAACATACTTCTATGGTTAGCACTCAAGTAGAACAAGTACTTAAAGCTCAAAAAGAAGTGCTTGATGAAATGAATAGTAAGAAAAATGATTATGCTGTTAGAGTGGCTACTAGAACTGGTAGAATGACTCAGGAACCTTTGTATCCTGAAGGCCACCCTAAGAGAATCGAGCAAGATTCTCAGAGAAACAATATTGATGCACCTAGTTCTTCTAAAAAGAAGAAAAAGAAAAATAATAGAACTGTGCAAACTTCTAGTGAACCTATTGCTGAACCACCTGATAATCCAAATGATATATCTATGTCTGATGCTGAAACACAATCTGGTAATGAACATGAACCTAGTGAAAATGCTAATGATGATGTTCATGATGATGCTCAAACTAGTAATGATAATGATGTGGAAATTGAACCTGCTGTTGATCTTGATAACCCACAATCAAAGAATCAACGTTATGATAAAAGAGACTTTGTTGCTAGGAAACATGGTAAAGAAAGAGAACCTTGGGTTCAGAAACCCATGCCTTTTCCTCCCAAACCATCCAAGAAAAAGGATGATGAGGATTTTGAGCGCTTTGCTGGAATGATTAGACCTATCTTTTTGCGTATGCGTTTGACTGATATGCTCAAAATGAATCCTTATGCTAAATACATGAAAGATATTGTTACAAATAAGAGAAAGATACTGGAAGCTGAAATTTTCACCATGCTTGCTAATTATACTTTTAAGGGTGGAATACCAAAGAAACTTGGAGATCCAGGAGTACCTACTATACTATGCTCCATTAAAAGAAATTATGTTAAAACTGCTTTATGTGATCTTGGAGCCGGTGTTAGTGTTATGCCTCTCTCTTTATATCATAGACTTGACTTGAATAAGTTGACACCTACTGAAATATCTTTGTAAATGGCTGATAAATCAACTGTTATACCTGTCGGTATTTGTGAGGATGTGCCTGTTGTGGTTGCAAATGTTACTATTTTAACGGACTTTGTTATTCTTGATATTCCTGAGGATGATAGTATGTCTATTATTCTTGGAAGACCTTTCCTTAATACTGCAGGGGCTATTATTGATTGCACCAAAGGCAATGTCACTTCTCATGTTAATGGTAATGAGCATACGGTACACTTTCCGAGGAAACAACCTCAAGTTCACAGTATCAACTCTATTGGAAAAATTCCATCGATTATATTTGGAGGTTTTGAATTTCCTCTTCCTACTGTCAAAAATAAATATGATATACTTATTATTGGGGATGTGCATATCCCCGTTGAGGTAACATAGTGTCATTCGAAATTTCTCTGGTTTCATGATTATCGGAATGAGTTTGTTAACAAGACTTGATCAACCTTGTTAGTGGATTCCTTTTGATGAGCATGAGATGGAAGAAACTAGAAGCACAACCTTCTGTACCCTCTCTATACTTTCTGTAATTTAGTAGAAATAAAGTAAAAATAGTATTTTTCTGTCTGTTTCCTGACTTGCCCGTGCAATATAAAAATATCCCGAAAATAAAAGTCCTCAGAATGCCATGTCAATTTAATATGATTTTTTTGGGAATATTTGAGGATTTACTGTGCAAAAATTACCGTGGGGGGAGCTGCCACCTGGCCACGAGGGTGGAGGGCGCGCCCTACCCCCTGGGCACACCCCCTGCCTCGTGGGCCCACGGTGGCCCTCCTCCACTTATTCCTGCACCCATCTTCTTCCTCTGCCTCACACAAACCCGAAAAACCAACTCAAGCATGAGTTCCAGCCACTTTTGCTGTGATTTTCGATCTCCTTGCTCAAAGCACCTCTCGCAAAACTGCTTGGGGAGATTGTTCCTTCGTATGTGACTCCTCCATTGGTCCAATTAGTTTTTGTTCTAGTGTTATATTCTTTGCAAATTCGTGCTGCATAGGTGACCATGTTCTTGAGCTTGCATGTCAAATTTATACGGTTCCAAGTAGTTCTAATGCTTGATATAGGCTCTAGGCCCTTGTAGGAGTAGTTGCTTTCAGTTTTATTGAAGTTGGTTCACTTATGTTTGAAGTTACTAAAAATTTCAGAATTTTTCAGAGAAAAACAATATGCTTAGGAAGATGTTCCCAGGATTGCTATGCGTGATGCTGACGAGGAACCACCAAGAGAGGCTCCAGTGCGGCCTTGCGAATGGCCGTCGGAAAATTTTATGGATCGTGCGGGAATCAAAGAAGAATTCAACGCATATTTGCGTAATGCCGGTCTTGAGGATTTTGAGGCAGACAAATGCCCCCAATATCATGATCTCACAAGTTCGTTTGTGAGGAGGTTTGAGTATTCATCTTCGCGTAATTCTCCTTCAGTCATGTTTGATCTTTATGACAAATCCTATACCATGGACTTAGAGGATTTCACTTTTGCTTGCAAACTTCCATCATGGGGCAGTGTTAGGGATCCCCCTAAATCTGAATTTAGAAACTTTCTTGCTAGTATAACTGTAGGGGAATCTAGAGATATAACGCAAGCTACCATAGGGAGCATTCACTTTCCTGCTATACATTATTTTGCTCTCTTCATAGGTAGATGCATAAATGCTAAGGATGAAGCATGTCACATGTGTGTCCCTGTCAGGACCCCGATCCTATGCCACATCGATCCAGCGTGTAACACATCATATCCCTTTGCGGCCTCACGCACGGTACTCCCACGGGTGCCACCTTACCTGGCCCGGGACCGTTTGCGCCTTTTGGCTCACGTATATGATAGTGTCGCTAGCATCCATATGACAGAGAACCCGGGCCGACATGGCTAGTCGTGAACCCAAAGCGGCGCTAGCCTATGAGGACAGGCATACATGAATCACATCGAGCATGTCGGTCATCAACGTATTTATTCGGGCTGTAGCACTGGGCTAACAGGACTCCGGTAACCCGGGCTGTAGCAGGCTAGGCAGGACTCCGAATAACAGCGCGTGACATTTCCCCGAAGGGACAGACATAGGAACGACGTGAAACACATGCCGGCCAGTCAAGTGTCCAAGCAGTAGTGCTGGGCTAGCAGGACTCCGGTGAACCGGGCTGTAGCGGACTACTATCGCTCAGAAGCACAAGACTTGCATTTCCCCATATGAAAGGCTGCCAAGGATAAACAACTAGATAGTCAGATCCCACTCATACCAAGCATTTCAATCATACACACAATATGCCCGATATGAGTAAATACAACATGGCATCACAACAGTACTCTACGACTCAAGTACTTTATTTAGAAGGCTCCGAAGAGCCATACATATCATCCATACAGATAGGGGTCACATGACCCAACACTCAAGTCATACAAACATACAAGCACATGCGGAAGCAAAGTAGTCTGAGTATAGACACTAGAAAGAAAGAAGGCTTGACGAAGCCTGTCTATCTACAACGACCCTTCACAAGTCTTGGATCACCACCTGGGTGATAAGTCACTCGTCAACGTCGAGGTCTACATAGAACCCATCAGAGGGGTTGGTGCAGTCGTCTAAAAAACATGATTAAAACAACATGAGTACGGAGGTACTCAGCAAGTCTTACAACAGGAACCTACTATACATGCACATTCTCAAGAAGGTAGTGGGGTTATTGCAGCAAGCCAGCTTTGACTCTTGGCTAAGCTATCCTACGATAGACACCACTTGTAAATCATTTGTCGCACACGAGTCCACTATCACCAACACAATACCCCACCGTGGAATCTCTCTCGTCCTCATACGAGAGGGCCATCCGCGGTACTCACACTTATCTTGAGGATTTTAGTAGTATCCATTTAACTTGTCTATGAACTGATATAGGCAACCCAGAAGTCCATTACCGTGGACACGGCTATTCGAATAGATCATTTATAACCCTGCAGGGGTGTACTTCTTCACACATGTTTCCACCACTTAGCGTCTGCACACGACATGTGCTCGGCAGACTTCAAGCGAAAGCCGACGTGGGTGTAGACCACGACCTACCTAAACACTCAAGTCTCTAGTCCAGGTTTATCGCCTATTCGGGTTCCATCCGCAGGGAGTCCGGCCGAGGTTTCCACTAACGGCCCCGAACAATGTGAACAGGGTTCCGAGACACCAAACGGGCGCCCAGTTGACCCGGCCACGTGCCTACCGCAACACAGCCCACCCCGATGGTCAGCGCCGCGTGCGGCCCCCAGCATACTACAAACACCAGAAACTACTTGCAACTCCTGGACAGAGGACAAGGGTGGTTAAGAAGTCGAGCGGGGTCATATTTCAGGGCCCAATGTGCGGTAGTAACTGTATCATGGATCACAAACACAGATCTCAGTTCTTAAGGACGGCCTCAATGAAACAACCCACCATGTACTCCTACATGGCCTTTCATCGATTCCTTTACCAAATCGTGTTCAACACTTCACTCTTGTCACCGACACAACCTTTCACTCCAGTTCATCATCCCGATGAGCCAGACCTGACACAACTCTAAGAATAGCAAGCATAGCATGGTAGGAACACACACACATGTATTGGCTCAATCAACTCCTACACATGCTAGTGGGTTTCATCTAGTTACTGTGGCAATGACAGGTCATGCAAAGGAAGTGGGTTCAACTACCGCAACACACAGCAGTTTGAAACGCGTTGTCTTAATGAAGTAAACAAGGGCAGAAGCGAGAACATGGGTTTGTATCGGAATGATCAATGGGTTGCTTGCCTGATGGAGTGGTCGTGGGATACTGCCCTTCAGTTGGATACTCGGAGATATCCTCGGAGGCAGAACCTACCACGATGAACACATCGGAACACAATCAATACATGGCGATATGCAACAATATGATGCATGCTATGACATGCCAATATGAATGTGTCCTGACCTAGTGCAAGTTAAACCAGAAGGGAATGAACCCATTTGAACCAAAGATTCAAATGGAAACTCATTTATTAAGATCATATTAGTGTATCATCTTGTAATGCCTAAACAGTGGGTTTAACTTGTTCTGACATGCATGAAACCAGCACCAATGGATAGCTTGGATTTTTCTGATCATTTTTCATATATAGAACTTTGCATTTGGAGTTACAGATAATTTTCTATGAATTTTTGAAGTTTGAACTATTTTCTGGATTTTCCTGTATAAGAATAAATCCAGTAATTAATTAATTGCGTCAGCATGAGGTTAGCGTGACGTCAGGGGTCAACGGGGTCGTCCAGGTCAAACTGACCAGTGGGACCCGCATGTCAGTAGTTAGTTTAACTAATTAACTTTAATTAGAACTAATCTAATTAGTTAACAGGGGGGGCCCCACCTGTCATTGACTCAGGGGAGTCAACGAGGGCCCACCCGTCAACGGTCAAGGGTCAACTCGCCGGCGTCTAGCCGCCGGCGAGGCCAGACGCGGCGGAGCAAAGTGGATTTGGCCGTTCCGGCCACCAAATGGGGCGCGGAAGGCATCTACGCGCTCCTGGGAACGAGCCGCGGCTACTGGTGGAGTTAGTTGGGGTCGGGGTGGCCGGAGTTGGCGCCGGCGATGAGTTTGGCGGCGCCGGGGCTCGGGTGAAAGTGAAACCGGGGCTACGGGGCACGGCGAGGCGCGTGGAGTGGTGCGTTGGGCCCCTGGGTGTGCGGTGAGGCTAGTGGACAAGGTGGTGCGGCCGTTGGGTGGCCGGAGCCTCGTCGGCGACGAGCTCCGCGGCGGTGCGTGCGGGCGAGCTACATGTAATCGCTACGGGGCTCGAGAGAGAGAACGGGGAGGATGGGAAGGTGGCCAGGCTCACGGTGATTGCAGCGAGCGTCGAGGCGGGCTCGGGGAAGGTCGGAGCTGAGCGAGGCGATGATGGCGATCTCGGCGGCCGGAGTTGGGGAAGACGGGGTCGGGGGCGATTCCAGAGCGGGCGAGCGCTCGGGGCTCGTCCTGCTCGAAGAAGAGGAGGGTGGCGGAGCTCGTGGACACGGTCGGGTGGCGCGGGGACGACGGAGAGCGCGCCTACGGCGTAGGTGCGGCGGCGGTGGCGTCGGCCATGGCGAAGGGGAGCGAGGGAGGCGAGGCAGAGGCGAATGGCGTGTCCAGGGGCTCGGGGCGACGACGTGGAGCGCGTCCAGGGCAGCGGGGCGACGAGGAGGTGAGGCAGGGCGGCGAGGAGCTGCGTGGCGCACGCTGAGCTCGCCGTCGAGCACCTGCGTGCCTGCCTGGCCGAGCCAAGCAGCTCGCTGGCGCGGCAGCTGGGCTGGGCCGGCAGGTGGGCCGGTTGGCAGGCGCCAGGTAAGTTTTCCTTTTTTATTTTTTCCTTTTTCTATTTTTCTGTAACTTTGTGGACTTATTAAAAATACTAAAACAACTCCTAAAATCACCAAACTTCATCTGATCCTTAGTTAGAATAATTCCAGCAAGGAACATTTTAGTTTGGAGATATTTGAGCATTTGAAAAATTTTATAAATTTAAAATGCCCAAATTCAAATACTTATGCATTAACTCAATGACCTTCTGTTGACCTAGAAAAATATGCACCATTTTTGCCAGAGGTTTCAACCCAAGACAAAGAGAGTGAACATTTTAGAAGGGCATTTCAGGTTCATTGAAAGTATTTTTTGTAAACCCTAGTTGATTTCAGGAGGGGTGCTGGGGGGGGGGGGTTCTGCCTTCCCCATTTCAAATTTCTATTCAAAAGTAAACATGATGCACACTCTAATGCATGAGCTAGGTAGGATGTGACAGTCCCTAACCTCAGCATTCTTAGGAGTGCTGTGTTAGGAGACCAATCTTATCATATGGGAGCCATTGTAGCTCGTAGCTTGCATCATAATAGATATAATGGAGATTTCTTTGGAGGAATTTATGCAACCCGCTTAGCAAAATTTCTGGAGATGCGGAATTGCCTCCTGCATATTTAGATTATAACTCTATGGCTTCGCACCAGTTTGTCGAGAGGCCTGAATCACCTCTCATATATCGTTTAATTTTTAACAAACGGCACGTTGTCCGTATTACTCTCCCTGCTCCTGTCTTCTTTGATTCTCAGGTAAAACAAAGATATACTTTTACCAAAGAGGAGGCACATGAGTACGAGAGGAGAGCGGAAGCAGCCCGACTCCACGCTGCAGCTCAACAGGCGATAACTGCTGCATCACAGTATGATCCCAGCTATTCTTCTTCGCAGTACGACCCCAGCTACACCTACGGGTAT
The DNA here is from genome assembly GCA_032464435.1 of Aegilops umbellulata. NCBI lineage: Eukaryota > Viridiplantae > Streptophyta > Magnoliopsida > Poales > Poaceae > Aegilops > Aegilops umbellulata. Next base: position 361,052,624 of record CP136054.1, on the reverse strand, counting down.
CCGCCAGGCTATCCCTGGCAATAAACCAACTTAGACCAAAAGCCTAAGCTTGGGGGAGTACGTATTTCTCACCGACATTACATTTATGTTCACACGCACTCATTGCTAGATGTCGGTGCTCATACTTTTTCACTGTAATATCCATACTAGTTTATTTTCTTTTTCCTGCTTTCTGCTTGTGTGTTTGATAAACCTTAAGAAAAACAAAAAAATATATTAGTAGTAGTAATTAAAAAGAAAAACTCAAAAATATTTCCCGTTCTTCTTTTGCTTGTTGGGAGCTTTCCCGTGTAAATAGTTTTTATTTCTCTTATTTTCTTTAGGGGTCGATAGGAGAAGACCATAATTAAATTGTTGAAGTGGCTCTTATATGCATTATTGTTGATTTAACCAAGAGCCCATATTGCCTTGTCTTCTCCTGGTTATTGAATGCTCGCAGATTCCAACTTAGTCTAATGCACGTGCACTCTTATTATTATTCACATCGTTCGGTCGTGCAAGTGAAAGGCAATTATGATGATATATGATGGACTGACTGAGATGAGAAAAGCTGGTATGAACTCAACCTCTTTTGTTTTTGTAAATATGATGAGTTCATCATTTTTGATTCGGCTTATTATGAATAAACATGTTTGCAATGACAATTAGAGATCATAGTTGCTTGTGCCATGCTTAATTAGCTATGAGTTATAATGGTTTACATTGCATGCCAACATGCTATTGAGATGGTTATGATGTGGTATGACGGGGTGGTATCCTCCTTTGAATGATTTAAGTGACTTGACTTGGCACATGTTCAAGCATGTAGTTGAAACAAATCAACATAGCCTTCACGATATTTATGTTCATGGTGGATTATATCCTACTCATGCTTGCATCCAATATTTATTAATTTTAATGCATGTTCATGACTGTTGTCGCTCTCTAGTTGGTCACTTCCCAGTCTTTGCTATCCTTCACCTGTACTAAGCGGGAATACTGCTTGTGCATCCAATCCCTTAAACCCCAAAGTTATTCCAGATGAGTCCACTATACCTTCCTATATGCGGTATCTACCTGCCATTCCAAGTAAATATGTATGTGCCAAACTCTAAACCTTCAAATAAACATTCTGTTTTGTATGCTCGAATAGCTCATGTATCAACCAAGGCTGCCCTTATCTTCCATGTTAGGCGGGTTATTCTCAAGAGGAGTGGACTCCGCTCCTCACTCACGAAAAAATGGCTGGTCACCGGGATACCCAGTCCCATACTTTATGCAAACTAAATCAAAATTAATTGCAAACAAAACTCCCCCTGGGACCTGATGTATGTTGGAGGCACTCGTTGTTTCGAGCAAGCCATGGATTGATGCTTGTTGGTGGAGGGGGAGTATAAACTTTACCATTTTGTTTGGGAACCGTCTATAATGTGTGTGACATGGAAGATATCGCCATCTCTTAGTTGCTATGTTGACAATGAAAGTATACCGCTCAAAATATTATTTATCTCTATTTCAAAACCGAGCTCTGGCACCTCTAAAATCCCTGCTTCCCTCTGCGAAGGGCCTATCTATTTACTTTTATGTTGAGTCATCACCCTCTTATTAAAGAGCACTAGCTGGAGAGCACAACTGTCATTTGCATTCATCACTATTAATCTATGTTGGGTGTGACTATGATTGGATCTCTTTTACCATGAATTACAATGTCCAGTCAGTCCTTGATCTTTAAAGGTGCTCTGCATTTATGTTTTGCGGTCTCAGAAAGGGCTAGCGAGATACCATCTTGTTATATCATATTATGATTGTTTTGAGAAAGTGTTGTCATCCGAGATTTATTATTATGGCTCGCTAGTTGATTATGCTATTGATATGAGTAATTATGAGACCTGAGAATTATTGCAAATGTGGTTAGTTATGATCTTTGCTGAAAACTTGAATGCTGGCTTTACATATTTGCAACAACAAGAGCAAACAGAGTTTGTAAAAGTAGTTTTTCTCTTTCAGTTTGTCAACTGAATTGCTTGAGGACAAGCAAGGGTTTAAGCTTGGGGGAGTTGATACGTCTCCATCGTATCTGCTTTTCCAAACACTTTTGCCCTTGTTTTGGACTCTAACTTGTATGATTTGAATGGAACTAATCCGGACTGACGCTGTTTTCAGCAGAATTGCCATGATGTTGTTTTATGTGCAGAAAACAAAAGTTTTTGGAATGACCTGAAACTCCACGGGATGTCTTATAAAAAATAATAAAAAATCCTCGCCAAAGATGAAGACCATGGGGCCCACACCCTGTCCACGAGGGTGGGGGCGCGCCCCCCTCCTAGGGCGCGCCCCCTACCTCATGGGCCCCCTAGAGACCTCCCGACGCCAACTCCAACTCTATATATTGGCTTTCGGGGAGAAAAAATAGGAGAGAAGAAATCATCGTGTTTTACGATACAGAGCCGCCGCCAAGCCCTAAAACCTCCCGGGAGGGCTGATCTGGAGTCCGTTCGGGGCTCCAGAGAGGGGGATTCGTCGCCGTCGTCATCAACAATCATCCTCCATCACCAATTTCATGATGCTCACCGCCGTGCGTGAGTAATTCCATCGTAGGCTTGCTGGACGGTGATGGGTTGGATGAGATTTATCATGTAATCGAGTTAGTTTTGTTATGGTTTGATACCTAGTATCCATTATGTTCTGAGATTGATGTTGCTATGACTTTGCTATGCTTAATGCTTGTCACTAGGGCCCGAGTGCCATGATTTCAGATCTGAACCTATTATGTTTCCATGAATATATGTGAGTTCTTGATCCTATCTTGCAAGTCTATAGTCACCTATTATGTGTTATGATCCAACAACCCCGAAGTGACAATAATCGGGATACTTCTCGGTGATGACCATAGTTTGAGGAGTTCATGTATTCACTATGTGCTAATGCTTTGTTCCGGTTCTCTATTAAAAGGAGGCATTAATATCCCTTAGTTTCCATTAGGACCCCGCTGCCACGGGAGGGTAGGACAAAAGATGTCATGCAAGTTCCTTTCCATAAGCACGTATGACTATATTCGGAATACATGCCTATATTACATTGATGAATTGGAGCTAGTTCTGTGTCACCCTATGTTATGACTGTTACATGATGAACCGCATCCGGCATAATTATCCATCACTGATCCGGTGCCTACGAGCTTTCCATATACTGGTTTACGCTTATTTACTTTCCCGTTGCTACTGTTACAATCACTACAAAATACCAAAAACATTACTTTTGTGTCCTTTACTTTTGTTGTTGTTACCACCACTATCATATTACTTTGCTACTAAACACTTTGCTGCAGATACTAAAGTTCCAGGTGTGGTTGAATTGAAAACTCAGCTGCTAATACTTGAGAATATTCTTTGGCTCCCCTTGTGTCGAATCAATAAATTTGGGTTGAATACTCTACCCTCAAAAACTATTGCGATCCCCTATACTTGTGGGTTATCACGTGCACGGGAGAGGGAGGCGACGGAGCAGTCCGCGCGCGCCGCCGCGGGACGGAGCCAGACGTGGACGAGGACGCGTGTCTCCTCGCCTGGGTGTACCGCCGCTCCCTCACGACGGCGAAGACGGACGCTCGCCGCCTTCGACGGAAGAACGCCAAGGCGCTCCGGCTAACCATTGAGCAGTCGGAGCGCGAGGCGGAGGAGGCAGCGGCGGAGAAGGCTTGGGTGGCAAGGCTAAAGCGGGAGCAGGATAGGGCGGTCCGTCGGATGAAGGGGCTCATCGTCCTCTCCAAGTCCGACTCCGACGGCGGCGACAACTGCACCTCGTCGTCCGACAACAAAGACCCTCCGTCAGCCGCGGATGCCTACAACTGCGCCGGCGACCGGAGGGCAAAGGGCCGGCGAGGAAGTGGTGATTCCGGCCCCCCTCGTCCTCAATGTTTATATCGTTTTGGTTGTAGAAGTTTATGAACTTGTCCGTGGGCAAACTATGATCTTTTGGATGTGGTGAAATATGTTTATCCGTTTACAGCCGATCTTGTGTTCCTTTGCAGCTCAATTTTGTTGTCCGTCGTCTGATCACATAGGATAGATCAACATGTGCATGGGTAGTATGAATATAAGACGCCGGATATGAGATACGCGGATGCAGAATGAAAAATATGAGGGATGCCCGGTCAGTGCCCAAGGACACGCCCGGGCGCGTCCGCGGGTGTTTGAGGGGTCAGATTTGCCAAATTTGACTGCAGATGCTCTTACCCATGAAATTAGGAACTGGTCAAGGCGGTTACTCCGGGCATCCTACCCCATAATTTTTGTTTTCAATCAGAAATGATTGCACATCTAGATTCCTCCAAAATTCGCCCAGTCGAGCCCACGTCGTTGGATATATTCGAATCGTAGTGCCCGTGTCGAGCCACCTCATCCCATGCCCACCAAAACTCATGGATGTGCGGGACCCATGCATTGCAACTGCGTATTTTTTCTTATCCACTTGATACCCATTCCGCTTCTTCCTCGGCGCAGAGTCCCCCTCCCCCCCCCCCCACACATCGTCGCTCCCAATCCCACCGCAGGTCGTCGAGTGACCTCACACCTCCTCGCCTTCTTTCGCAAACACGCAAGCCGCTGACGCACCCAAGCCAGGGAGTGCGCAGCCGGGCATGCTCGTCGCCATGGCCGCCTGCAGCTGGGTGCGCTCCTCTCCATGGCCGCCGCAGCCGGATGCGTTGATCACCATGGCCAAGCTGCAATCGACCACGCCGACGACGTTTTTTGTGCTGAGTTTTTTTGCTGCAACCATGATACTTTTGCTGGAACGGGCCCAATTTTTAGCTACCACCGCCTTCAGTTTCGCTGGAACCAGACCAAATTTTGCTACTACGGTGCTTTTGCTAGAACAGGCGTGCCACTTTGCTACCATCCTATACAGTTTTTGCTGGAAACCAACAAAAAATTTGCTACCATGTCTTTTGTTTTTTGCTGCAACTAGTGTACCAATTTGCACCCACCGTTTTTGGTTCTTGCTACTAGTGTTTCGTAGATTTTTGCTACATCTATCCCCATGACGTCGCCTAGACCCGCGAGTGTGTTTTTGTTGCAACCATTTGCCAGTTTTGTTACCACAGGCAGGGGCGGAGCCAAGGGGGGACGAGCGGGGGCCAGGCCCCCCCAACGGCCGCGTCGTACACGAAGTATGCAATTGTACGCCAGGTAGATTACGCTACGTGAAACAGACTTAGGACTAAATGCCCCCCCCCCTACAATGCGCTCAAGGCTTGAAGCCCAGGAGCTTTCCTAATTAAAGCCCATATGTATTTATTGGTCAGCCCACGCTAGAGAAAACAAACAGCCAGGTAGTTCTGGAATCTGACTGAGGCCACGAACCCACGATCAAGGGCATCTATTATCGTTCGTTTCAGCGCCGAGCCGCCGTCCGCCGACACACCGGGCACACGCGCGCTCGCTTCGCGTAGACGCCTAGGAAGTTCAACGATGGCATCTGTAAAACGGATCAACACCGGCGCTGAAGGCAGAATAATACCGCGGTGAGTCTCCTTAATTCCTTTGTTGATTTATACTGTGAAATATTGATGATGAAGTGATCCGCATCTGGCTCCAGAAGACTGGAAACTTTTTGCTGATGGAATTAATTAGGTGTAGCAATTTCTTGTTTTATTCTCACAAATAGGTCCTGTATGCACTGATTTCATCATCCAAGTTTAAAATTTCGCCCTTAGTTTTAAATTTCACCCTTGGGACAACATAGCACGACTCACGTCAGATCTGAGGTATATCACCGGCTCATGTCTAGGCTATCACAAGTTACTATTATTATTAGATATGCACAAATAGTTAGATGCTTGTTTGTATTTTTGGGACGATTATAAATCTACCAGTTTGTATGCATGATGGCTAGAATGTCAAATTAGTTGATACACAAACTACCGATCAAATATTCTAGCACCAGTAAATTTAGTTAACAAGCTAGAATCGCCATATAGGATTATCGACTTTATTTTATGTGTTTTAGGTGTAAGAGCCACATTCAAACTAATGAACAAAAATACAAATTTCTAACTGCAAAATACATATTATTTTGTTCCTTTATGTATGGTCATTTTTAGAAGAAAAAAAACTTTTATGTGTTCATTGTCTTCTTCGCCCCCCCTATGGTCAAATCCTGGCTCCGCCCCTGACCACAGTTGTTGATGATTGCTACATCCATTCACGAGGTCGCCGCAACCCGCGACGGCGGCGGCGTCATTTTGCTGCAATGAGGACTTTTTGCTGAAGGCAACCATCGATGGTGCGAGTGAAAATTTTCGACGAGTGTGGGATGTCGCAAGGAGTGTCGAAGCAAGGGCGCTGCCGCCCCTCGCCGGAGCGCACACGCGCGTTGACGGAGATCAGGTCGCGTGCCGGTTACCGCAGGGAGGGCTTTTTTTTTCGTGGGCATTGACAGAGCAGATGCGAGGAGACGCTTTCACAAGATCAAATGACCCTAGGTGGGGCTAATCAGATGGCTTAGCTGCGACCAGCCAAAAATTGGATGGGTCGGCCAGCGCTTAGCATTGCTCCTCTAGATGTGCATTAGTTATTGCACTTCTAAGTATGACATCATTTTTTTTATTTTTTGTTTCAATTTTAGTAGTATGTCATCCTATTGCACATCCATGGATGGACTTTGTGCTGTCGGCACCTTTTTTTTTTGTATCTACTAGGCTTTTCTCCGTTTGTAGTTTGGTGGTTTTGTGACAAAATTCTTATGTGCCACCACTCACCAAGGTAATTTTTTTTGCAAATGGTTTGATTAGAAAAACATGGACAAATATGGGCTTTTTAGCTCCATTCCAATCTATATTTATTGTATGTACGGTAAAAACACAGACCAACAACAACAAAAGATAAGCGAAGTAAAAACCTGTTCGCGAAACTGAGAAATGTTAGTGATTTTAGAAAAGAAATCGTGTTTTTTTTTAAAAATCATGAGTTTAAAAAAGTTCACAATTTTAAGAAGAAAAAAAATCGTGCTTTCAAGATGTGAACATTTTGTTAAAGTTGTGGACATGCAACTGGCCCACAACGTCCAACAGCTACCTAACCGCAGCTATTTGTAAAGTTTTTTTGGCCAGCCCTAAATACAGCTCCAACTGCGGCTGCTGCCGTAAAACGAAAATGGTCTCTGATGACTCATAAGTATAGGGGATCACACTTGTCTCTGATGATAGTATTTCTCCCAAATTAATTGATTAAACATAAGGGGAGTCAAAAAATATTTATAAGTCATAGCAGTTGAGTTGTCAATTCAACCACACCCGAGAAATCACTTTCTTGTAGTAATTTATTAGTAGCACGGTAATATGATAGCAGTGATAGCAAAGTAACGGTAGCGGTAGCAGCAGTAGTAGCATATTTGCAATCAGCAGAGTAGTAGTAACTTGAGCAAAGGCAATCGTATTAAAGCGTAGGAATGAAGTAGCGATGGACTTTCATATGAGATTCAATATGTAACTGTCACAACCTAAAGAGATAGACAATAGCTACAATTCATCAATCATATGTAGGCATGTAGTCCGTATATAGTCATACGTGCTTGTGGTAAGAACTTGCATGTCATCTTTTGTCCTACCATTCCATGACAACGGGGTCCTAATGAAAACTAAGGGTAATTAAGACGCTCCTTTTAATAGAGGATCAGAACAAAGCATTAATACATGGTGAATACATTAACTTCTCAAGTTAAAGTCATCCCGCTGATATTCCAATCAGTGTCATCTTGGGGGTCTAAGGTTCAGAATGATAACAGGTGCATACAACTCGTAGATATAATCAACAACTCCAATGTATACATGACCCTAGTGATAAATATTAAGCATAGCAAAGTCACAACAATACAATCTCAGAACATAATGAATACTAGGATCAAGCCCTAACAAATTGACATGATTACATATGAAATTTCATCCATCTCCATCTACGTCCAGTATGCCTACAAGGGAATTACTCACTCATGATTGTGAGCATCATGAAATTGTTGATGAAGAAGGATTGGTGATGACGACGAAGAATCCCTCTCTCCGGAGCCACGAACAGACTCCAGATCAGGGCTCCCGATGAAGAACAGGAGGTTGCGGCGGCTCCATATCGTAAAACGCAATGAAACTTCCTCTCTAATTTTTTCTCGGGAAGACGGAATATGTAGCGCTGGAATTAGGTTAGGACGAGGTCCAGGGGACCCACAAGACAACATGGTGCGCCCCTAGGCTTGTGGGCCTAGGGTGGCCCCCTCCGATACTTCTTTGCTCCAATATTTTTCATTTATTCCAAAATAAATCTTCATAAAGTTTCGTCCAATTTCAAGAATCTTTTATTTTTCACAAAACAACACCAAAGTAGTTTTGTTGAAAATAGCATCAATACGGATTAGTTTCATTCAAATCATGCATATTAGAGGCCAAAATAAGAGCAAAAGTGTTTGGAAAAGTAGATACATTGCAGACGTCTTCCCCACGCCAAGTCGCACACCCTCCCGTCGGCGCACGCAGATCCACGACAGCTGCACCCTGACGCCGCCGGATCCACCCCCACCCAGCCGTCGCTGGGCCGACGAATCGTGTCGCCGCTGCCCCATGCAGATCCACGACAGCCGTACCCCGCCGCACCCCAGCCGCCGCCGGATCCACTCCCCCCGGCACCCAGCCGCCTCCCGTAGATCCATGACTGTCGCACCGTGTCGCCGCCGGATCCACCCACCCCCTACCCAGCGCCCTCACACCGACGTCACAGACTACGAGGCATGATCCTCGTCATAGATTGAGTTTGCTTGTCGTAGGTTAAGTTGGTAGTTTAAGTGACGTGCCTTATTTGAACTATGCTTGTAGTTTGCATGTTTAAACTTTGGTTGAACTTTGTTTGAAATATGAAATATGGTTAAAATAGTTCCAAGAAAAAGGTTTTGTTGATCCGGGTGCCTATTTTAGGGCAACTCTTGGAGACGGCACCTCGTGGTGCCAAAAAAAGTGCAAGAAGAGGTCAAATCGTTTTAATTTTTTTAAACAGGGTTCATTTTGTGCTAAAGCTATCCCAAAGGGTTAAAACAGTGATTTGTCCCTCTAAGCAAGGCACCCTCACACGGAACCTGAATCCACTAGAGCACTGGACTTCAGAAAAGATGATAGGAACTGGAAGTCCTGCGGGTGACATCAGACGGACGCTAACCGAAACAAGTGCGTCCCAAAATCTCAACGCGTCATGCCGTTGAATCAGAATGGCCACTCCGAGCTTCATTCTACCACATAGGCCAGCTTCAGCGGCACAAAACACCCGGAGGAAAACCATCCAGCCCCCGCCAATTTCGAGAGACGTTAAGCAAGATGAGACTAGAGCACCTGGAAGCTTCTGAAGCAAACGACTGCAGCGCACAAGTTGCTTGTTTTTCCATTATCCTGGTGAAAGTTACATATGATTAGAGTAACTAAGTAGTGAGTACATTGTTACACGACGAGGTTGTCTGGCGCCGCGCCGACGAGGCCCGGCATACCGGCGGCGGCCGGACTCCGGTGCCGCATGAGGACGCGCAGCTGCGCCCGTTGGCACTCGATGTTGGACACCAGATCCACGCGCTCCTCGCCGCGCGGCCGCACCCGGACAGCCCTCGGGAACTCCACGGACCCCTTGATCCCCCTCCTGATGTGAGGGTTCTCGCCGCCGGTGACTTCTCGCCGGTGCGATTGGGAGTGCTGACCGCTCGCTGGGCTTTGTTGGCCGTGCTGGCTGCTCGCTGGGCTTTGCTGGCCAACACTCGCCGGGCTCGCCTTGCCGCCGATCGGGCTGCCGCTCCTGCAGCTGCAGCCTTCGGCAGCGGCGGTGGCATCGGCAGCACGGTGCCCGGCGTCAGCGACCTCCCGCAGCTTCTCCTCGACGGCGGCCTGAGCGTCGGCGAGCTTCATCCGCACCCTCTCCTCCCGCCACAGCTCGGCGACGCGCAGCATCCGCCGCTCCTCGTCGAGCTCCTCCCGCATCCTCGCGCACTCCCCCTCGACCCGGCGCCGCTCCTCGTCGAGCTCCTCCCGCATCCTCGCTCGCTCGGCCTCGACCCGGCGCCGCTCCTCGGCGAGCTCGGCGGCGAGCGCCTCGTTGAGCGCCTCAACCTTGCGCCGCATGCGCCTCTCGAACTCGAGCTCTGCCGCCAGCTCCTCGACCCGGGCCAGGAGCTCCGACACCGACGTCACGCCCCCGCCGCCGTACCCCAGCTGCTGCTCCATGCCGCCGCCGCCGTCTTCGTCGAAATTCGCCACGATCATAGGTCTGCGGTGCTCTGGGCGAGAAGGGGATCTGCGAGAGGGGCCGGAGGAGTCGCCGCGAGGTGACAAGTAGTGAGGGTTGTGGTAAAGCTTCCAAGAAGGTGAGGCCACTACAGCGCCATGATTGAGGCCGAGGCCAAGATTCGCGCGGCTTGTTTGCGCTAGCGCTAGCGCCATGGCCTCCGCTTTCGCGCGCCCGGTCACCTACGCCATCTTTCCGAGCACGAGATCCAATATTTTATTACTTCTTGTCGACGCTGCCTTTGTGAGCTGTAAAAGGGGAGGGAGGCGACGAGGAGAAGGAAGGTCACACGCCTCACATGCACGATCTCAATTCTCTGAGCTGCCATCATGGCGATTCATGCTCCATCGCCTTCTCTTCACCACACACTGCAGTAAGATTTAACTTCTTCCCGTCGACCGGCATGCTGCTGCCTTATGGCAGGCCGGGAGGGAGCATGTGCGTGCATGAGCTGGCCACCTCACTTCACGTTCAACCTTTTTTTTTTCCATTTCTCAAGTGGAACGTGAAGTTTGCTAAAACAAATTGGGATATCAGTGAAAGACAAGTCACGCGAGAAGAGTTGAATTCCGTGAAGATCACTAGTTTGGCAGCTCTAGGCTGGTCGTCTAGTTTTGGGAGCTCTATGTATTATAAATAAATAAATAAAAGAATTAAAGTTACTAAGTTAGCACTCCTGCCAAGCACTTGGAGTACTATGGCGTGAGTATTTTCCAAGCTGACACGTGTTGCCTTCTTATTTGATTCATTACTGGTTTTCTCTTTTGTTTGGTATCAGGGCCGGCCCTGAGGGGCCGGTCGGCTCGACTGGGCCCTCATCGGGTACATACGAAATGCATAGTCTGCAGTGTGTTTGCAGGTAAAAAAGTAAATCATGTTGGGCCTTGTTCAGGTTAACATGAACATAACGGCGGTTTGGGCCTCGTGTACGTAGGCATTGGGCCTAGAAAAAAATAACTTAGTGGAGGTTGGAGGCATTGTGGTCGAACATCACTATGACGGTTTGATCAGAACTCTGAAGGCACGACCGCACCAAGTAGAAAGAGAACCGACCAACCTTTTCATAATTTCACGATTGGATCTAAGAGCATCTCCAGCCGTGGGCGCCCCAGGCCGTTTTTTTGGTGGTAAATAGCGCCGCTTGGGGGGACGCTAATTTCGGCGTGGGGGCGCCGGTTCCCAGACGTAGAGGGCGGAGGGGTGGTGCCGGCAGCAACGTGGCGGCAAAGGGGAAATTGGTACTCTGTCGCGCGGGAGGACGAATCTGGGGCTGGGTCGCCGACTAAGCTGGCTCACACGCCTTTTCGCTTCCGCCGGCGCCCCCAGCGCGCCGGGTTCGGCTTCGGTTCGCCGGATGAAGTTTTGGACCGATCCGACGGAAAACGAGGACCTGGGGGTGGGTGGGAGGATTTCCCTTCGCCGGCGGGAAAATAGGGCTCCTGGGGGGCGGCTGGAGATGCTCTAAGGCGGCCCCGTCACCCTTATTAACGTACGCACGCACACCCTCCCCCAATAATGTTGTGAGTAGTATAAAGCATAGCAGTTTTTACTCATTCTATCTCTATATAGATACCGAGTCGGCACAATATTTTGAAATTGATGAAGTCGCCCTAGGCGCCTTCGTAGTCGACGGGAACGTCTCCTCCCACTAAACGGATATTGCTGGAGAACCTGAAATAAATCCCCGAAAATGCGAGCACTAGTGCCAACACAGATGCTCACATATACACACATACACTCACCTCTATGAACGCACGCACACACACCTACACTTACAACGCTGCGAGTAGCACAAAGTTTAGCATTTTTTGTCTCATTCTACCTTCTGTATAAAGTTAGGTTAATTATGATGCGATGCGTAATAACTCTTTTCTGCATCACACCAGAGGATAAGCAAATCAAAGAAAATTATGTGTCCTAAATTATCTAAGTTAGTACCATTTAGATTTTGAGAATTAGGATTGTTTTTTTACTGATACTGCATCTCTAATTCCGTTGCTCATGCATGCTATTTTTCACGACTAAGGGTTACGGAATGTAACAGAAATTACTCAAAATATCGTGTATAAAGAAATCGTCAATGCACTACAATTCCAAAGGTTCTAAATTTTTACTAGAGTATTTTCATTCAATTTTTTCTGTTTTGTGAACTAAAATTTATATGCATTAGAGGAAACAATGACATTGTTGTTTTTTTCACTGGGTTGCCAACACTGAACCTAAAAGAATGGACCTTTCTATAAGGTGAATCCTTTCTATTTTCGTATTCACCTTTACTGTTGTTTTTCCTTCATTTGTATCTTGCTTCATTCACAATACAAATTTTCACCTATTGTGGGATGGGGTATTGCCTGTGAAATGTGATCTTTAAAATATGTACTGCAGAAATTTTCCTTCAGTTTGAAGGATCTTCATTTTGTAGAACTTTTGGTTGCACCAGACGATATTCAAGTTGTGCTTCTCTTGGTAGTAACAACTTTCGTTGAGACATTTAAAATATATACCTAAGTATTTGTAACCGTGGATGAACTATTTTTTGCTACCTTTCGGTATTTATCTAAGTTAAATTGTCTTGCACATTACCAACTGCCAGCTCACTTACCCACCGCCTTCTTTTTTCTATAATAAAAATAACACAGCCACGCACACGGGCTTCACGAGGGCGCGGCGTGCCGCCGTGCCTCTGCCTGCTAGTAACTGGTAATGAGCACAACATTATACTTTAACTATACCTAAGTCGTCTGAAAATTAATTTTGGTTTTTGAGCCATTGGTTTGTGCTTTAAGATTCATCTACCTTTTTTTACTGACCCCATATTTAGATGAGTCAATCATTTATGGGCCAAAGCCCATTCCAATGCGACATGGCCTTTTTTCTTTTTTCCTGTTTTCTATTTTTATGTCTTTTCTTTTTCCTTTTTTTCTTTATTAGTTGGTTCCTATTTTTTATCTTGTGGGTATTTTTTGATGTTTCGTGAGTGTAAATATATACATACAAATACTACATAATACTCCATCCGTGCCTTTATATAACGTGTGTTTGTTTTCTAATAAAATTCCACAATGTAAGGTGCATTTCTTCCAATTCCTCTTAATTCCTTTCTTAGCCCTCTAGAAAAAGAAAAGTACCTCTCTCCTAATTACATATTGATTGTGTGTATCTCTCCTTACAGAAAAAGAAGAAAAGTATCTCTCTCCTGATTGTCTGTAACCTCTTATTTTCCTAGCCTGATTGATTTACTTGCTGCTAACAGATGAATTAGCCAAGGATAATTTTGTCCCAAATTCTCTAAAATTTGGTGCCTTGATCACCAAGCCAGAAAAAAATACACCTTAATGAAGAAACGGAGGGAGTATGTGCAAAATTTCACTATATGATTATTCTTTGCATACTACAGAAAGTGCAAATTTGGTGCAAGTTGTCTGCTAGTTTTTCTTTTTTATGATTTTATTTCGCCTTAAAGGAAATACCAATGCCACTAATTCATTCTTTTTTCAAAACTTTATTATTTTGGTATTGTTTTAGTTTTATTTTTATTTTCATTCTACTTTAAGGGTAATATATACCTGTATCACTATTCATTGGTTCTTAGTTCTTTTGCGAAAAATCCACTTTATATGCTTATTCTTGCATATTTTTTAAAAACACAATTTTTATGAATATTTTATGCAAATTTTGTCACTGTTTCTTTTACATTTTGTTTCCCATTTTCTTTCTTCTTAAATGGTAATACTGATGCCACTAAGATATCTTCCTTAGGAAATTTATCTGTTTTCTTTTTGTTATATTTTTTATTTTCTTTCCTTTTAAAGGGTAATACCAATGTTACTAAGTCACTAATTCATTACTTCTTAGTATCTTTTTTGCAAAATTCCACCATTATATGCTTATTCTTGCATATTATAAACAAATGCAACTTTGAGTAAATTGTGCGTGAATTTTATCATTATTTTATTTTATTGTTTCCAATTGCTTTCTTCTTAAAGGGTAATATCAACGCCACTAATTCATTCCTTCTTAGAAAAGTATTTATTTTATTTTTATGTGTCTAAGTATAACTGCGAGTACTAAATAATATGTGTCTAAATAAAGTAGAATGCGAAAATTGCACTATCATATGTTTATTATTTGCATACTCCAAAAAATGCAATTTTAGTACAAAATTGCGTGGTTTTTAAAGGTTTTACTTTTTTTTTCTCGAAGGGCTTCATTCTTTTTTCGAGAACCTCATTATTTTGATTTTGTTTTACTTTTATTTCCTTTCTTCTAAAAGGGTAATACCAATACCACGAATTCATTCTTCCATAGAAAGCTTTATTATCATCATCATCATCATCATCATCATCATCATCATCATCATCGTTATTATTATTATTATATTTTTATTTTCTTATGTAAAGGTAATACCGATGTCAATTGTCCATTACTTTTATGTAAGGGTAATACCGATGTCACTAAATGGGATATCAGTGAAAGACAAGTTACCGAGAAGAGTTAAATTCCGTGACGATCACTAGTTTGGCAGCTCTAGGCTGGTCTTCCAAGGGAGCTCTATGTAATTGGTAATGAGCACAACATTACCACTTTAGCTATACATAAGTCGTCTGAAAATTAATTTTGGGTCAATCGATTTTTGGGCCATTGATCTCTGCTTTAAGATTCGCGTACCTTTGTTTGGGTAAGTCCGTGTGTTGTCTTGGGCTTTTGTGTAACGCCCTCGATGCGGCTATATCTCCCACGTGTCGAAGCATGACTTAGAGGCATAACCGCATTGAAAGAAATGTCGCAAGTGAGGTAATCTTCACACAACCCATGTAATACATAAGGGAAAAAAGATACATAGTTGGCTTACAATCGCCACTTCACACAAATACATGAGTAAAACATTACATCATACAGTTACAATCAGGGCCCGACTACGGAGCCAAAATAAAAGAAGAAACCCCAAAAGCGACAAAGATCCCCGATCGACCCCAACTGGGCTCCACTACTGATCGACTAGAACGAGACAACATAAAGGATAGGATCTTCATCGAACTCCTCCTTGAGCTCGGGTGCGTCACCTGCACGGAATCATCGGCACCTGCAAACTGGTTTTGGAAGTATCTGTGAGTCACGGGGACTCAGCAATCTCACACCCGCGAGATCAAGACTATTTAAGCTTATAGGTAGGGCAAAAGGTATGAGGTGGAGCTGCAGCAAGCGACTAGCATATATGGTGGCTAACATACGCAAATGAGAGCGAGAAGAGAAGGCAAAGCACGGTCGAACAGCTATGATCAATAAGTGATCCTGAACTACTTACGTCAAACATAACTCCAACAACCGTGTTCACTTCCCGGACCCCGCCGAGAAGAGACCATCACGGTTACACACGCGGTTGGTGTATTTTAAATAAGATCAACTTCGGGTTTTCTACAACCGGACATTAACAAATTCCCATCTGCCACATAACCGCGGGCACGGCTTTCGAAAGTTCAAACCCTGCAGGGGTGTCCCAACTTAGCCCATGATAAGCTCTCGCGATCAACGAAGGATATTCCTTCTCCCCGGGAAGACCCGATCAGTCTCGGAATCCCGGCTACAAGACATTTCGACAATAATAAAACAAGTCCAGCAAAGCCGCCCGATGCGCCGACATCCTGATAGGAGCTGCACATATCTCGGTCTCAGGGCAACACCGGATGAGACTAGCTACGAGTAAAACCAGGCCTCGAGTTTCCACGAGGGGGCCCCACAGGCAGCTCAGTTCGGACCAACACTTAGACAAGCATTGGCCCGGGGGCGCTAAATAAAGATGACCCTCGGGTTGATCAGACCCAAGGGAAAGGGATAGGTGGTAGGCAAATGGTAAAACCAAGGTTGGGCCTTGCTGGAAAAGTCTTATTCAAAGCGAACTGTCAAGGGGGTCCCATAAATCACCCGACCGAGTTAGGGACGCAAAATCCGGGAACATAACACCGATATGACGGAAACTAGGGCGGCAAGAGTGGAACAAAACACCAGGCATAAGGCCGAGCCTTCCACCCTTTACCAAGTATATAGATGAATTAATTAAATAAGATATATTGTGATATCCCAACAAGTAAACATGTTCCAACAAGGAACAACATCTCCATGTTCCAAAAAGGAACAAACTTCATCTTCACCTGCAACTAACAACGCTATAAGAGGGGTTGAGCAGAGTGGTAACATAGCCAAACAACGGTTTGCTAGGACAAGGTGGGTTAGAGGCTTGGTTTAAAAATATGGGAGGCATGATAAGAAAGTGGTAGGTATCGCAGCATAGGCATAGCAAAATAGCGAGCAATCTAGCAAGCAAAGATAGAAGTGATTTCGAGGGTATGGTCATCTTGCCTGAGATCCCGCAAGGAAGAAGAACGAGTCCATGATGAAGACAAACGGACGTAGACGAACGAATCCTCACAATCGCAACGCTATCGGAACTAACCCGAAGAAGCAACACCGGAAAGAAGCAAACAACAAAGTAAACAACCACCACATAAACATGGCATGATATGCGAGATGTGGTATGCAATGCATATGCACGCTTCGGAAGGACAAAGATGAACAAGGCATAATCTTGGCAAACCAAGTATGCCACTGGAAAGGTGAGGTGATTTCGGTTGAAATCGATATAAAGATCACCGGAATCGGATGCACGGTTTGTAAATGACAAGCAAAACAAGAATGACAAGAATCTGCCATTAACAGCATGATGCTACTTAGCAAGCAACAAGAAATTAAGCTACTGCCGCCAAACATATCAACAAAGGATACGAAAGTGATCTACTTAAGATGCTTGACAAAAGATGAACACTGAGCTACGGCTAAATCACACCACAACAGGTTCAAACAAGCATGGCAAAAGTGCAAAAGATAACAGGTTCACAGACTTAGAGAAGATACTAACATGCCAGAAATTAACATCAGGATGACATGTTTAGAGCAAGTAAACAACATGCTACAGGATCAGGACATAGCAAAGCAAGGCATGGCATGAATCTTATCAAAGCACTTAACAAAAGTCCCTTAGTGACCATAAGCCAAAAAGGGCTAGAAAATATAATAACACCCATATCAATTAAGCAAGTTTCGTTACAGGTTTCAGACTTAGCAGAAAACTGGACATGTCAAACACAGATAACAAGTAGGCATGTTTATGAGCTCGATGCACTCACTACAGAGCATTGCATGATAAACTAAGCATACATCCATCAATAAGACATGGCATAGAAGCTATGCATGGCAATAATAACATCATAGCATTCAAGGATCAACTACAACAAGCTTGGCAAAATCGAATAACATGTAAACAATCTGCCAGTAACATTTTATAGCAAAAGTAGAGCTCGACTGACTCAAGCTATGGCACTCCATAATTACAAACAAAGGCATGTATGGATAGAGCAAACCCATATGCTCAAAACACTCTTACTGATCATGCTCAAAAGAGGCATATATCTCTCTGAAACAACATGAACACATGGCATAAAAATAACAGCAGGCAGGGACTTAGTGAAATGACTAAGTCTCTGAAATCAGCAACATTAAGTACCCTAGTTTGCATGCTTGTGCTAGTCACCACATAGATCACAAAAATACATGGCATAAACCTCTGGAAAGATGGCATGGCATATTACAAAACACATGTAGGACTCAACTTCATAGGATGCATACATCAATCATGGCAAAAATGACAAAAGTGCAAGTTCTGATAAGAATCAGAAACTAACATCACATAGCCCTCTTCTAACAGCATTTCGGGCAACAAGATGAGCTCAAATGAAAATGATACAATGAGATGAAATGATTTACTCATCGAGGCGAACAATTTGACATATTATACGCATGAAACGGAGCCACGGATGCAAAGTTATGATGCGATGAACATGTGACAATATTGCAAAATCATGGGACTTAGAAATATACGGGATGGGGAGAAAAAGTCAACCTCCGCACGGAAATCGAGGCACGCCGGAGTGGGCGGCGCCGGCGACGAGGGAGGAGGCCGGAGAGGCGGCGGGGGCCGGCGACGGCGAGGAGAGGCGGACGGCGGCGCTGGGCGGCCGCGGGAGGCGCGCGCGAGGGGGGTCGCGGGAGCGGGAGCGGCGGGCGACGCCGGCGCGTGCGGCGGCGGGCGACGACGGCGGCGGCGGAACGCGGGGTGGAAGGGAGGCGCGGGTGGCGCGGTGCTCGGGCGGCGGCGGCGGGCACGCTGCGTCGGTGGGGCGGAGCTGCGCACCGGTGGCGAGGCGAGTGGGGCTCGGCCGGCGGGAGCGCGGGCCGGGCGGGCGGACGGCGGCGGCGGCGCGGGCTCGCGCGGGCCCGATCTGGGTTCCGCGGGCCGCGCGGTGGTGGGAGGAGAGAGAGGGCGAGGTGGCGCGCTGTGATTGGAGGAGAGTGGCGGCGGGGTGACGTGGCGCGCCCTGATTCGTCGGGGTGACGCGGTGAGCGGACGCGTCCGGACGGCGGCGAACATGTCCGGTGGCGCGGAGGGGCGGGGCTAGGGTTTCATCTGCCCGAAAATTCGGGGAGAGACACATATTTATAGGTAGAGGGGGCTAGGAAGCTCCAAATGGAGTGTGGTTTTCGGCCACACGATCGTGATCGAACCACCGAGATGATGGAAGTGACTTGGGTGGGTTTTGGGCCACTTAGAAGGGGGGTGTTGGGCTGCACCAAAAGAGGCATTTGCGGTTACCCGGTTAACCGTTGGAGTATCAAACGACCTCCGATTGACCCGAAACTTGACAAGCGGTCTACCAGTGCTATATCAAGGCCGCTTGGCAAACCTCGGTCCATTCCGAGAAAGTTTAACACCCGCTCACGGAAAAAGGTAAAAGGGGACGCCGGGGAACATAGGAGCGCCGGATTGCAAAACGGACAACGGGGAAAATGCTCGGATGCATAAGACGAACACGTATGCGAATGCGATGCACATGATGACATGATATGAAATGCAGATGATGGCATGGCAAAGTGCAACACGCAAGCACATGACATGGCAACGACGGCGAATAACTGGTGGACACCTGGCGCATCAGATCCGGGGCGTTACAACACTCCACCACTACGAGAGGATCTCGTCCCGAGATCTAGAATGGCACCGGAGGGGAAAACGGAAGAGAAAGAGAAGAGGTAAAGCTAAGTTGCTTCTTTGACAAAAGAGTGAAACCAAAGAACCTTGAGAGGTTGAGCAAAATGAAAGAAAGAATACCATGGAGATGAGGAGAATTGCAAACACTCCGTTATCAAAGAGGAACAAGGAACATTACAAGAACCTTGTGGGTTGAAAGACATGAAACAAGGGCTTAACGAACCAAAAGAATATGACCACACCGGTAGAAAAGAGAAACAAGGGACACCATGTGAACCTTGGAGTTTGCAAAGCTATGAATGACGAGAACAATGGACGAGAAATACATGCAAACACTCCGGTTAAATGGATAAGCAAAGAAAGAACACGATCCTCACAATTTGAGATGATGTGCGAAGAGAGCAACATCACAATGACTCCGGAAGAAAAATAGAAGATAGATCAATGGGATAAGGAATGGAGAAGAAAATGACAACTTCTACCACAAATGAGTTTGGAAAGCACCCTTAAAAAGAAGGATATACCGGAGTTGTTGAAAACCCAGCAATGAAAAGATATGATCCTCGTGGGCTTATTGAGACATCTCAAAACTTGAGGTGAACTTCTGCCACTAACGAAAAACAATAGATTGGATTGATATCAACAAGGAGACGAGAAACTTATTTCACCAGGAGGACAAACGAAGAACTTGGGTCATTTATAAGCACCATAAAAAAACAATCCTTAGGGAAAACTTAAGGTGAAATAAAACCCAAGATAACTCCCACAAAGAGATTGATGGATTTAAAATACCTCGTTCTTGACAACATGTAAATCATGAAGCATGAAGAGAAATTGTCAAGAAAGACATAACACCACAACAAAAGATAAGGTAGAAATAATTGCATTTCGGAATGCAAGATGAAAGAAAGCTTGAACTCCCCAAAACAAAACATGTGTTGGAACACCATGTTTATTTTAGAGTATAGCTTGGCAGATCTTAGCTCCGAGAGAAATCTTGAAGAACAAAACGAGAATGAAAGGAATCCTTGATGAACCACCATGTAGAGCCTCCATGAAGAACTCCGGTAATAAAAGGGAGATAGGACGAAAGAGAAGTTGAACACAAGGTGAAGCCTTGCAATGATTAGATGGAACTTAGAAATGATATAATCGAGAAAACTTTGAACTCCGGAAAGAAAGATGAACAAATGAAATCAAGAATTTTTTTGGATGAACCTCCGGAATAAGGAATAGAATTTACTCGATGAAACAAGAATAAGAATTACATTATGCTTATCCCTCATCAATTAAATTGATGACAAGCAATGGATTTGGCATACTACTTATTCTCGTAGAAAGGATTGAAGAGAGATATTGCTCAACTTGGGAAGGTCTTCAACGATCCGCCGGTAGGATTTGGGAAGAACGAATGAGTCTATATAATAACGAAGGAAGAGAACTCTTGAACGAACCACCGTAAGAATTAAAAGAATGAACGAAGAAAAACAAACGCATCACCAGAAAGAATTGGAAAATGAACGAAGATACTTGAGAGAATTTGGATACAATTGAACGAAGAGATGACGAGCTGATTAGAGAATACTAGAATGATGCACCGATAAGATTTGGAGAACGAGAGCTGAAAGCTTGAATGAATGATTATGACAAGATGGGCACCGGAGAATCAAAATGAAAAGACTCCTGAAATGCTCTGGATGGGTGAAAAGAATTCTCACAATCGAAAACAATTATGAGATGATGGCATGAAGCTAGAACCATGAATCTTGAAGAGAATGGAGCAAGATTAAGAGAAACTCTTCTACGGTCTTCAAATACTGAGAATGATGACGAGACACACCACCATGAATTGTTGAGGCACTCCGGAACAATGAAGAATAGAAAAGGTTGAACCAATGATGAAAAGAATTTGAAAAATCTTGGAGAAAGACATATGACTGATGAAAATTCATTCCTATGTCAAAATTGGCAAAGAATTTGAGAATAACTCCGGGAAAATTAGAAGAGTCAGGTAAGATCCTGGGAAAAGACCTGTTGGTTAGGGCCCACTCAAAAGAAACACCGTTGAAAAGATTGCTTGGAAGGGATATTGTACCGGTTGAATTAAATGGCTTGAATGAGATAACATCCTCAAAAGAACTTGAGTGAATTGAGAATGGAAAACTTGAATCTTCTGAGATATCTTCATCACCCCGGAACAAATGAATAGCGAGAAGTGAATTATTATGAGGTGCACCGGTATGAGAAGGTATGAAACGAGGAAAAGATGTGATCACCATCGAAAGATTGCATTGAACACATCGGGGAAGATAAAAGAACCAATAATTATAAACTTGAGGCTCCGTTAGCATCTTCATGAGAAACACCGGGTAAGAACATGAAGCAGAAGAATGGAGAGGCTTCACAAGAATAAAATGGATACTTGATTAAGAAATCTACGTCCTTGAAGAAATAAGGGTGGGAGGGCGGGAAAAACAAAGACAACTTGGAACGGATGAAGCAAACACCGTTGAGAAGAACTGATAATTGATCTTGCGAATGATGAAGTGATCGGATCCACTTGAAGAGAGGCACACCGGTTGGAAAAGAATTGGCATGATAATCTTGATGATCAAGAAGGATTAGTATTCACATAGAAATATGAGAACACCGTTTAGGAAAGGTATGGATTCAACACTTGACTTCGAAGCAACTCGAATACCACAACTTAAAACAAAGCAAAGGGATTTGACTTGAAGAATAAGCCGGAAGCAAACATATGATAGATCCCATATCGTATCATGTGTCTGTTGGAAAGATATTCTAGGAGCTACTTGAATTCCCACTTATAAACTCCCGAAACTTTCTGGTTATGCAATCAGGTGTTGGGGATACAGGGGACACAAAATATATCACCCAAACTAACAATACCTAGATCCAGCTGTATCCATCCTTTAACACATAACCAAGAAACCTTCGGAAATCATCTACCTCAACCTTCGAAAAGCATCCGTTATACGAGTTATGGCAATACTCCCGCACTCGCCTCAGTACTGGGCTATCAGGGTTATCTCACCAACAACTGTACAAAAGAGATTTTCGATGTCGGCGTACTAAACTCAGGTATTCCAGAACTGCAACGATAAAATTATGACGACAACACCTCGGAGCTCAACTCCCCGGGACACCTCCACTAAAACCCCTGCTGAAGGGAGGCAACCAAGACAATGTTGTCATCATAAAACCATCGGAACGATTCTAAGATACCCGCGTGATCCTAATATTTTTTTAGTGAAATTTGAGAAGAGAAAAGACAAAACTCTACGTCAGGATGCCTTACCAGAGCGATGAGGAGGCTGGGAAGTAAAAAGAATTCCCAAACTCTCCGATATATAATTCCTAGATGACTTAAAACATTTTTCTAGACACAACTCGGCCGCTAAAAACGATCAATCAGTGGGGGCTCCTAAGGTCGGGGATGGCTCTGATACCAACTTGTAACGCCCTCGATGCGGCTATATCTCCCACGTGTCGAAGCACGACTTAGAGGCATAACCGCATTGAAAGAAATGTCGCAAATGAGGTAATCTTCACACAACCCATGTAATACATAAGGGAAAAAAGATACATAGTTGCCTTACAATCGCCACTTCACACAAATACATGAGTAAAACATTACATCATACAGTTACAATCATGGCCCGACTACGGAGCCAAAATAAAAGAAGAAACCCCAAAAGCGACAAAGATCCCCGATCGACCCCAACTGGGCTCCACTACTGATCGACTAGAACGAGACAACATAAAGGATAGGATCTTCGTCGAACTCCTCCTTGAGCTCGGGTGCGTCACCTGCACGGAATCATCGGCACCTGCAAACTGGTTTTGGAAGTATTTGTGAGTCACGGGGACTCAGCAATCTCACACCCGCGAGATCAAGACTATTTAAGCTTATAGGTAGGGCAAAAGGTATGAGGTGGAGCTGCAGCAAGCGACTAGCATATATGGTAGCTAACATACGCAAATGAGAGCGAGAAGAGAAGGCAAAGCACGGTCGAACAGCTATGATCAATAAGTGATCCTGAACTACTTACGTCAAACATAACTCCAACAACCGTGTTCATTTCCCGGACCCCGCCGAGAAGAGACCATCACGGTTACACACGCGGTTGGTGTATTTTAAATAAGATCAACTTCGGGTTTTCTACAACCGGACATTAACAAATTCCCATCTGCCACATAACCGCGGGCACGGCTTTCGAAAGTTCAAACCCTGCAGGGGTGTCCCAACTTAGCCCATGATAAGCTCTCGCGATCAACGAAGGATATTCCTTCTCCCCGGGAAGACCCGATCAGTCTCGGAATCCCGGCTACAAGACATTTCGACAATAATAAAACAAGTCCAGCAAAGCCGCCCGATGCGCCGACATCCTGATAGGAGCTGCACATATCTCGGTCTCAGGGCAACACCGGATGAGACTAGCTACGAGTAAAACCAGGCCTCGAGTTTCCATGAGGGGGCCCCGCAGGCAGCTCAGTTCGGACCAACACTTAGACAAGCATTGGCCCGGGGGGGCTAAATAAAGATGACCCTCGGGTTGATCAGACCCAAGGGAAAGGGATAGGTGGTAGGCAAATGGTAAAACCAAGGTTGGGCCTTGCTGGAAAAGTCTTATTCAAAGCGAACTATCAAGGGGGTCCCATAAATCACCCGACCGCGTTAGGGACGCAAAATCCGGGAACATAACACCGATATGACGGAAACTAGGGCGGCAATAGTGGAACAAAACACCAGGCATAAGGCCGAGCCTTCCACCCTTTACCAAGTATATAGATGCATTAATTAAATAAGATATATTGTGATATCCCAACAAGTAAACATGTTCCAACAAGGAACAACATCTCCATGTTCCAAAATGGAACAAACTTCATCTTCACCTACAACTAACAACGCTATAAGAGGGGCTGAGCAGAGCGGTAACATAGCCAAACAACGGTTTGCTAGGACAAGGTGGGTTAGAGGCTTGGTTTAACAATATGGGAGGCATGATAAGCAAGTGGTAGGTATCGCAGCATAGGCATAGCAAAAGAGCGAGCAATCTAGCAAGCAAAGATAGAAGTGATTTCGAGGGTATGGTCATCTTGCCTGAGATCCCGCAAGGAAGAAGAACGAGTCCATGATGAAGACAAACGGACGTAGACGAACGAATCCTCACAATCGCAACGCTATCGGAACTAACCCGAAGAAGCAACACCGGAAAGAAGCAAACAACAAAGTAAACAACCACCACATAAACATGGCATGATATGCGAGATGTGGTATGCAATGCATATGCACGCTTCGGAAGGACAAAGATGAACAAGGCATAATATTGGCAAACCAAGTATGCCACTGGAAAGGTGAGGTGGTTTCGGTTGAAATCGATATAAAGATCACCGGAATCGGATGCACGGTTTGTAAATGACAAGCAAAACAAGAATGACAAGAATCTGCCATTAACAGCATGATGCTACTTAGCAAGCAACAAGAAATTAAGCTACTGCCCCCAAACATATCAACAAAGCATACGAAAGTGATCTACTCAATATGATTGACAAAAGATGAACACTGAGCTACGGCTAAATCACACCACAACAGGTTCAAACAAGCATGGCAAAAGTGCAAAAGATAACAGGTTCACAGACTTAGAGAAGATACTAACATGCCAGAAATTAACATCAGGATGACATGTTTAGAGCAAGTAAACAACATGCTACAGGATCAGGACATAGCAAAGCAAGGCATGGCATGAATCTTATCAAAGCACTTAACAAAAGTCCCTTAGTGACCATAAGCCAAAAAGGGCTAGAAAATATAATAACACCCATATCAATTAAGCAAGTTTCGTTACAGGTTTCAGACTTAGCAGAAAACTGGACATGTCAAACACAGATAACAAGTAGGCATGTTTATGAGCTCGATGCACTCACTACAGAGCATTGCATGATAAACTAAGCATACATCCATCAATAAGACATGGCATAGAAGCTATGCATGGCAATAATAACATCATAGCATTCAAGGATCAACTACAACAAGCTTGGCAAAATCGAATAACATGTAAACAATCTGCCAGTAACATTTTATAGCAAAAGTAGAGCTCGACTGACTCAAGCTATGGCACTCCATAATTACAAACAAAGGCATGTATGGATAGAGCAAACCCATATGCTCAAAACACTCTTACTGATCATGCTCAAAAGAGGCATATATCTCTCTGAAACAACATGAACACATGGCATAAAAATAACAGCAGGCAGGGACTTAGTGAAATGACTAAGTCTCTGAAATCAGCAACATTAAGTACCCTAGTTTGCATGCTTGTGCTAGTCACCACATAGATCACAAAAATACATGGCATAAACCTCTGGAAAGATGGCATGGCATATTACAAAACACATGTAGGACTCAACTTCATAGGATGCATACATCAATCATGGCAAAAATGACAAAAGTGCAAGTTCTGATAAGAATCAGAAACTAACATCACATAGCCCTCTTCTAACAGCATTTCGGGCAACAAGATGAGCTCAAATGAAAATGATACAATGAGATGAAATGATTTACTCATCGAGGCGAACAATTTGACATATTATACGCATGAAACGGAGCCACGGATGCAAAGTTATGATGCGATGAACATGTGACAATATTGCAAAATCATGGGACTTAGAAATATACGGGATGGGGAGAAAAAGTCAACCTCCGCACGGAAATCGAGGCACGCCGGAGTGGGCGGCGCCGGCGACGAGGGAGGAGGCCGGAGAGGCGGCGGGGGCCGGCGACGGCGAGGAGAGGCGGACGGCGGCGCTGGGCGGCCGCGGGAGGCGCGCGCGAGGGGGGTCGCGGGAGCGGGAGCGGCGGGCGACGCCGGCGCGTGCGGCGGCGGGCGACGGCGGCGGCGGCGGAACGCGGGGTGGAAGGGAGGCGCGGGTGGCGCGGTGCTCGGGCGGCGGCGGCGGGGACGCGGCGGCGGGCGCGCTGCGTCGGCGGGGCGGAGCTGCGCATCGGCGGCGAGGCGAGCGGGGCTCGGCCGGCGGGAGCGCGGGCCGGGCGGGCGGACGGCGGCGGCGGCGCGGGCTCGCGCGGGCCCGATCCGGGTCCCGCGGGCCGCGCGGTGGTGGGAGGAGAGAGAGAGGGCGAGGTGGCGCGCTGTGATTGGAGGAGAGTGGCGGCGGGGTGACGCGGTGGGCGGACGCGCCCGGACGGCGGCGGACATGTCCGGTGGCGCGGAGGGGCGGGGCTAGGGTTTCATCTGCCCGAAAATTCGGGGAGAGACACATATTTATAGGTAGAGGGGGCTAGGAAGCTCCAAATGGAGTGCGGTTTTCGGCACGCGATCGTGATCGAACCACCGAGATGATGGAAGTGACTTGGGTGGGTTTTGGGCCACTTAGAAGGGGGTGTTGGGCTGCACCAAAAGAGGCCTTTGCGGTTACCCGATTAACCGTTGGAGTATCAAACGACCTCCGATTGACCCGAAACTTGACAGGCGGTCCACCGGTGCTATATCAAGGCCGCTTGGCAAACCTCGGTCCATTCCGAGAAAGTTTAATACCCGCTCACGGAAAAGGGTAAAAGGGGACGCCGGGGAACATAGGAGCGCCGGATTGCAAAACGGACAACGGGGAAAATGCTCGGATGCATAAGACGAACACGTATGCGAATGCGATGCACATGATGACATGATATGAAATGCAGATGATGACATGGCAAAGTGCAACACGCAAGCACATGACATGGCAACAACGGCGAATAACTGGCGGACACCTGGCGCATCAGATCCGGAGCGTTACATTTTGGTTTTTGACTGACCCCATATTTAGATAGTCAATTCTTTAACGGGCCAAAAACTCATTCCAACGCGACATAGCCTTCTTCTTTCTCATTTACTTTTTTCTGATTTATGTTTTTATGCATTTTTCTTTTTCTTTTTTCTTTTCTTTATTAGTTCGTTTCTCTTTTTGTATCTTGTGGTTGTTTTTGTAATGTTTGGTGAGTGTAAATATATACATACAAATACTACATAATATGTGCCAAAATTTCACTATAGTTTATTATTTGCATATTACAAAAAGTGCAATTTCGGTGCAAGTTGTGTGCTACTTTTATTTTTATAATTCTATTTCTTCTTAAAGGAAATACCAACTCCACTAATCCATTCTCTTTTTAGAAAATTTTATTACTTCGATATTGTTTTATTTTTCTTTTTATTTTCATTCTACTTTATGGGTCATGCCAATGTCACTAATTCATCTGTTCTTAGGTTTTTTTTGCAAAAAATCCACTTTATATGGTTATTCTAGTATATTTTTAAAAAGCACACTTTTTATGTATATTTTTTTGCAAATTTTGTCACTGTTTGTTTCTCATTTCCTTTCTTCTTAAATGGCAATACCAATGGCACTAAGTCATCTTCCTTAGGAAATTTAACTATTTTGAGTTTGCTATATTTGTTTATTTTCTTTCCTCTTAAAGGGTAATACCAATGATACTACGTTACTAATTCATTACTTGTTAGTAAACTTTTTTTGCTGAAATTCTACTATTATATGCTTATTCTTGCATATTATAAAGAAATGCAATTGTGCGCAATTTTTATAATTATTTTATTTTATTGTTTTCGCTTTCTTTCTTCTTAAAAGTTAATATCAATGCCACTAACTCACTCTTTCTTATAAATGTATTTTTTAATGTATATAAGTATAAATGCGAGTACTAAATAATATGTGTGGAAATTACAGTAGAATGCAAAAATTGCACTATTATATGCTTATTGTTTGCATATTCCAAAAAGTGCAATTTCAGTGCAAAGTCGCGTGCAAGTTTTTAAAGGTTTTCCATCTTTCATTTTCTTTCTTCTTGAAGGGTTTCATTCTTTATTGAAAACTTCATTATTTCATTTTTTGTTTTCTTTTATTCTCTTTCTTCTGAAAGGGTGATGCCAATGCTAGAAATTCATTCTTTATAGAAATAACTATTATGTTTAGTTTTTATTTTTTTGTTTTTATTTTTCATATTTTTTTCTTTTCTTATGTAAGGGTGATACCAATGTAAGTAATCCATTACTTTTTAGAAAACATTTTTTTTGAGAAAAATTCACTTGTATATGCTTATTTACTCGGGTAACGGATTAGCCCAACTCAATTTGCCTATGTGAGGCATGTACGTGGTTGGCTACAAACACCAAAACAACAAAACATGATATTAAATGACTGATTCATAACCGTTGAGTATGTCTGTCCTGCCCTGTACTCGATGGGAGCATCCAACACGTCATGGACTGATTTGAACTGATCCAAATTGGTGTAAATCAATTTTGATAAAAAAACGACTTGCCCAAATTATGTTTTCAGGCGACAACTAATCCGAACCTTGGATAGTATGCCTTAGGATCTCTCTTAAGGGGCCTTCTCCAATGTGTTGTTGTGGAAGAAGTCGATCTAGTCTCCGTAGTTACTTATGCTTTGTACTTTACTTGGTGATGACTTTGATCTTACTGCCTTGCATCAACATTAGTAAAGTTAATAAATATGGTTGTGTGCATGTAGAGGCCCAGGTTTCAATCTCCTTTTCGAAAGAGAGGAAAAAGGATCACTCTTAGGAAATGCATTGATACGAGATTACTCCAATAATGGTTTGATTTGTCACATATTGATGAATCTCTGCGATTTAGTGGGGAGGAAAATGGTGTTATCTAGAAGCTTGAGTCTTATGGACTATACTTTGTAAGACCTTTATAGGTTGACGTGAATTTTAGACGGTTACCCATGTTTATGTCACTACTATTTGGCACTTGAATGTGCATCCCAGAACCCACGTCTTCATGTGGCTGTTGGCTAACAAAAAGCTACTATTAACTAGGGATAATTTAGTTAAGAGACAAATATTTGATGATCTATCTTGTCTTTTCTCTCAAGAGTCACAAAGTTGCATACATTTGTTTTTCAAATGTTCTGTTGTCTTGTCTGGATAAATATAAGCCAGCACACTGGGATTAACCCATATGTTACTTATCAATTCATTGTCGGTAGGTTAGCAATAAAAATCACCAAGCTATTGAGCTTGTTCGTGTTGCGACTCTCTCGTATTTAATGAAAGTTAGAAATAGTTTATGTTTTAACGAAGCTCTTGGTCTGGTGTACAGGTTCTCTGGAGAAGCATTGCAATAGCCTGATCCGATGAATGATACTTTGATCAGGGCATGGAAAAGAGCATGTCTTGGAAATACTTGTGTCCATATGATGCGAGCTTGAAAATGATGCCTTTTGGCTGAAGTACTCGATGGTGGCGAACTTTCAGGCGAGGAACGGAAATATGGTGACTAGGAAGCCACCGTTGTAAACCCAACGAAGAGCGCAAGCGGAGATAGGGTCCAGCAGGGGCGCTGCCCCGCTAACACCACTGATTTAAGCCCTAATATGCATGTAAAGAGTGATAAATTATTGCTGAATTGGTGCATTCTCATTGGTTGGCCCTCCCTGACAAGGAATAACATCACTCTTTTTTTGTGGAAAAGGAATAACAACACTCGACCACCCTAATTAAACTTTCCTGGCACCGCCACTGCGTGCAAGGGTGTTATCGCTTCAATTGGTGGAGGACTGTTTCATGCTCTAGATTATCCATGGGGTTGAGCATCATGTTAGCTCATGTTATGTTATCTTTGTTTTGCTTTCACTCAAGGATGATTTCCATATTACTATTTTTGTTTCAAAATACTTCCTTGGTCATGTGAATTGTTGTTGTTTAGTCTATATTGTCAGGAATACTGTTTGGCCTCTCCGCGCGAGCGCCATAGCTGAATCCCGTTTAGTTTCGCTTGGATGACGTAGAATCATAGTTGGAGCCATTTTCCAACATAAAAAGGGACGAGCATGGTGGAGGAAGGGAGCTCCTATTCAAACGTTGTTTGCATGGAATATTCACCAAAAACCTTACACAAGGTTACTTGGGTTCTGTCCAATAGCATGTCCGTTGGCACCTTGCTCACACACTTGTTTTTCCCCGCTTGAACGTTCAAAAAAACACAGACCTCGCGTCGGCTATCAATTTTCCAGTTGAGTATTAAAAACATGAATTCTTAAAAATCTTCATGAATTTTCAAAAACCTCATGAATTTTAAAAAATATTCACAAAATTTAAAAATATTGGTAAACTTTAAAAATATCAGTAAACTTTCAAAATATTTATGAATCTAGAGAGTGTTTGATAATTTTAAAATATTTGTGATTTAAAAAATAATGAGTTGGATAATTTATTCATGGATTCAAAAAATATTCATGAATTCAAAAAGGTCCATGAATTTCAAAAGTATTCATAAATTCAAAATGGAAAACATAAAAAGAGAAAAAAAAGGAAAAAGGAAATAAATAGCAGATAAAACCCAAAAGAGAAAGAAAATAACTAGCCTGGAAACCTTCCCAAAACCAAAAAACCAATCACGTACATGTGTCGGTCAATTATAGCGAGGGTGCGCATTCATGTGGAGGTACTAGGCCCTGAGCTAAGTGAGTATTGAGCGGGCTATGCATTTGGCAGGCTTGGACATGACATTCTTATGGCTTCTGGCATAACCCGGAGACAAGGTTCTCACCCCGGGAGCTATATCTCGCATTACGTGACACGGAAAGATCTCTAGCTTTAAGACTTCACAGTAACGGGTCGGCATGTTAGCTCTTATTTAAAACAAAAACAGAAGAAAAATACAGATCCTAAGATTTTGATCTCGGGTCTTCTCGATGTCTTTTACTGAAGCTAGCCATTGGTTAAGCGCCGAGTTTGTGTTAAATACTAGGGTGTTGCCTACTTATAGGGAAGAGTCACTTCTCAATGTTTTTATAGTTTTTTAGATTTTTGTTCCCTTTTGTTTTTCCTTTGTTTTTCTTCGCTTCTTTCTCCATTACTTGGTTAAAAAACTTGTATACATGATCAAATTTTGTCATCATTTTTTAGTACATGGTGAATATTTTTTCTCTATGCATTTAACATTTTTCAAATGCTTCATTAACATTTTTCCAATAATTGTTCAACATTTTTTTCAAAAGCTTGAATAACTTTTTTAAAATACACATGCAATTGTTTTTCATACGCATTGTTTTTGTGTATATATTTTTCGTATACGTGATGAACATTTTCCCTATACACATTTAATATTTTTCGAAAGATTTGTTGACATCTATCAAATGTTTTCTGCAGAGTATTTTCTTAATATAAATATTTAGAATATAATAAAGCATAAAAAAAGGAAAAAGGAAAACATAAAACGTAAAAATAAATAGAAAAAAATGATGTGGCCTCGCCCGTACCTGGGCCGGCCCATCTTGCTCCCAACTTCAGTTGAGGGATCTCGCTAGAAGCGAGACAGAGTGGCGCCCAGGTATGTCTCGCCAGTACATAGAAGCGCAAAAGAGAGACCTATGTACTTGTAACTTATTGGGCAACTTTCGGTCGAGAAACTATTTTTTTGCTCATTTTTTGTGTCAAAAAGAAGACTATTTTATTGGTTATTGCGATACAGAAGAAGTGGTCGCCTTCAGTGCCACCGCAAGTGTGCCAAAAAACAAGCTGTTCTCTCTTTTGTGCTCGTGTGTGTCTCGCCAGTACATAGCCTTTCCCTTCGCCAGCGGCGGAGGCAGGGGGGTGCTAGCAGGGGCCCCGGCCCAGGTCAACATTCAGATTTTGCCACTACATGAGGGATTATCTGTTGCTAATATTGTGTATTATGATGATTTTGCTGGCTTTGGCCCTCCTCAACATGATTTAACATTAGTTGGCCCCCCTGATTAAGTTTTCCTGGCTCCGCCACTGCCCTTCGCCCAAGATTTGCTGCTACTGGACCCGTCCAGTCTTTCGTTTTCTTTTTTCTGAGTTTTGTTCGTTTTTTCCGCTGTCTGATTTGTCTTTTTATCCATTTATTATTATCATGATCATCACCATTATTATTTTTATTATTATTCATCTACTTGATTTGTTTTACAATTTTTTTAAAACCACATGATTAGATAAAATATTCATATTGTATTTAAAAATATCTTTGGTTCTGTCCTATAAAATGTTTATTGTATCTATAGTTTGGTGAATGTTAATCATGTCCTTAAATATATTCATCACGCATTTTAAAACATGTTCATCACAAATTTTAAAAAATCATCATGTATTTAAAACATGTTCATCTTTTATTTTAGCTAATGACCATCGTGTATTTTACAAAAGCAATGTCGCTCATTTGTAATATTCATTGTGTATTAAAAAATGTTTATTACGTATAAAAATATATTAGCGGGTGTTAAAAAATGTTCACTGTGCAATTAATATTTTTTCTGCGTATTAGAATGTTGTTTATCATGGATGTAAAAAATGTACATTGTACTTTAAGAAAGTTTATCATTGTTAATCTTATTTTTGAAATTTTGTATGTAACAAAAGTATTTATACGTTTTGATAAATGTTCATGTAAATTTAAAATGTATATTCCTATTTTTCAATAAACATTTGTGTATTTTGACAATGTTCTTGCACATTTTAAAAATTGATCGTGTACTTTTCAAAAAGAAAAGGAAAAGAACATTGAAGACACACCCACACAAGTGCCGGAGAAAAAAAGTGCCGGAGAAAAAAAAGATTAATGACCCAAACGCAAGGGAGCAGAAAGAAAATTAGCTTCGGTAGTCTAGCCTTAGCCGCTCTTAATTCTCGGGGACCTCCTAATTGGCGCTGCAAGCGCTGGCGGCAAACCCTATTTGGCGCTCTAAGCGCCCGCTAAAGGGTTATTTGCAAACCGGTGCATACCCCCCCGAACGCGCTGGGCCGGCCCAGTTCACCTTAGTTTTCCTGTTCAAACTCGCAAAAAAAGAAGTGCAACAGAGAATCGAACACCCGACTCAATGGTTCGATTCAATCTGTACTAACCAGCTACACTACCGAGCCTCTTCTGAAACTTTACATCTACTAATCTTCTTTACTCGTCGCAAACTGTTTTTCTTCTTTTTTTTCTTTCCTTTTTGTTTTTGTTTTACCTTTTCTTTTTATCTTTTTTCAATATCCTTTTTAGTTTTTGTTTATGTTTTTTCCCTTTTCAGATTTGATGGACTTTTTTTAAAATCGATGAACTTTTTTCAATTCAGTGAACGTTTTCCAAATCTGGTGAACTTTATTTGAAAATCGATGAACCTTTTCTCAAATTCTATGAACTTTTTGCAAGTTCGGTGAACTATTTTCAGTATCAATGAAACTTTTTCTTGAAAATCGATGAACTTTTTTCAATTCGATGAACGTTTTCCAAATCTGATGAACTTTATTTGAAAATCGATGAACTTTTTTCAAGTTCGGTGAACTATTTTCAATATCAATGAACTTTTTTCTTGAAAATCGATGAACTTTTTTTTGAATTCATTGAACTATTTTTGAATTCGGTGAAATATTTTCGCATTCGATGAACTTTTTCTCAAATTCTATGAACTTTTTTCAAGTTCGGTGAACTTTTTTCGAATTCAGTGAACTTTTTTCAAGTTCGGTGAACTTTTTTCTTTTTTTTCTTTCCTTTTTGTTTTTGTTTTACCTTTTCTTTTTATCTTTTTTCAATATCCTTTTTAGTTTTTGTTTTTGTTTTTTCCCTTTTCAGATTTGATGGACTTTTTTTAAAATCGATGAACTTTTTTCAATTCAATGAACGTTTTCCAAATCTGGTGAACTTTATTTGAAAATCGATGAACCTTTTCTCAAATTCTATGAACTTTTTGCAAGTTCGGTGAACTATTTTCAGTATCAATGAAACTTTTTCTTGAAAATCGATGAACTTTTTTCAATTCGATGAACGTTTTCCAAATCTGATGAACTTTATTTGAAAATCGATGAACTTTTTTCAAGTTCGGTGAACTATTTTCAATATCAATGAACTTTTTTCTTGAAAATCGATGAACTTTTTTTTGAATTCATTGAACTATTTTTGAATTCGGTGAAATATTTTCGCATTCGATGAACTTTTTCTCAAATTCTATGAACTTTTTTCAAGTTCGGTGAACTTTTTTCGAATTCAGTGAACTTTTTTCAAATTCGATGAACTTTTTCTCAAATTCAATAAACATTTTTAAAATTCAATGAACTTTTTTCAAAGGACAAGAGTACATACTGTAGTAAAACAGTCTGTTTTTTTCAAGAAAATCAGTACATACTGTAGCATTTTTTCGAGTGAAGAAAAAAAATGTGATCGAGCCGGAGCCAAGGATCGAGCTGCGGGAGCGAACGATCGAGCGGGCAGCTAGCAAGCCAGCCGTGACAGGCAAAGAGCGTTGCTGGGCCAGGCCCATGCGAGCTACGCGCGGGCGCTGCGATCGCTAACGAGCGCTAAAGGAGCCAAGAGGAGGTCTAAGCGCTGGCAGCCCTCCCAGCGCTCGCACGCGGTGCGTAGTGGGCCGGCCCAATCAAGCTCTGAAAAAAAACCCGAAGGAAAATGTTCGACGTCAATTCGATAAAACAGGGAATCGATCTCCGCCCGCTTATATGGTCAGCTTGGAGCGTTCCAACTAGATTAGGCTCACTTTGTTGTCTATGATCAAGAAATAATCTTATTTGACACCTCTTTTAGTACGAACATTAACATATACTCAACTTTGTTCACGTTGATTAGTATAAAAAAGAAAAAATTTAAAAGTTTGCAAATTTAAAAATGTTCACGGATTGTTAACATAAGTTCACGAATTGTTGAAAAAAGTTCAACGAGGTTGAAAAAAAGTTCATCGAATCTGAAAAAAGTTCATTGGATTTGAAAAGAGTTCATCGGATTTGAGAAAAGATCATTGATATTTAAAAAAAATCATCAAGTTGAAAAAGTTCAGCGAATGTGACAAAAAGTTCACAAATCTGAATAAAAGTTCATCGAGTTGGAAAAAAAGTTCATCAAATTTCAAAAAAAGTGCATCAATTTTTTTCAAAAAGTTCACGTATTCATTGATTTAAAAAAAATCATCAACTTTTAGAAATAGTTCACTCAAATAAAAAAAGTTAATTGATTTGCAAAAGTTCCCGCATTTAGGAAAAGTAAAAAAAATGAAAATCAATGAGGGAATAAATCAGGAAGAAGAAAGAAACAGAAAACGAAAGTGGAAAAAATGAGAACAAAAATAAGAAGAAGAAACTAATAAAAGGTAGAAAGGTTGCAGTATATCAGATCCAGCTCTTTGGCTTGGTGGTTAATAGCAAAAGAGCTCATGCGTTGCAAAGGGATAGAAAACATAACACACACTCTTAACTCAACAACCATCACTCAAGATCACAATAGGCCCATCTCCTTTATTTTTGCGAGGCATCATATTTGTGTTGCCGCTTATCCTCCTTCTCACCCTCGTCGACGATCGCCCCGGTGTTCACACAAAACAACAAAAAACATGTGTTGAATATGGTTAATCCTAAGGCGTCTCTCTCTTCCTCTCTCCTCACTCTCCCTCCCTCCCTCTCCCTCTCTCTCTCTCTCTCTCTCTCTCTC
The DNA here is from genome assembly GCA_032464435.1 of Aegilops umbellulata. Taxonomy (NCBI): domain Eukaryota; kingdom Viridiplantae; phylum Streptophyta; class Magnoliopsida; order Poales; family Poaceae; genus Aegilops; species Aegilops umbellulata. The sequence continues at coordinate 361,016,739 of CP136054.1, read as the reverse complement.
TCTCTCTCTCTCTCTCGCTTTCTCTCACTCTTGCGATGAGAAATCTGTTGTTTTCTCCTGCGACATTTTTCAGAGATATGCATGTGTAGCTATCGATATTTTCTTTTCCCTACAAGGTTATAGTGGGGTGTTTATTTGCAATTTGAATCACCGCCGGTATGAAAAAAACAGATCTTGCGCTATAAATTATAAGTTTGCTTCCGTAATAATATTTTAAAAATATTTAACAGGTAAAAATAACATCATATTTAGATTCCACACATTTTTCTAATAAAATTTTATATATAATATGTTAAAATCGAAGTTACGGTTTAAAAGATACAGATAATTTAGAAAATCATTTGGTTTGACTCAAATATATTCCAAAATAATATTTTAAAATACTTAACAGGTAAAAATAATCTTATATTCATATTTTACATATTTTTTAATCAAATTTCATATATAACATGTTCAATTCGCAGTTACGGTTTAAAAGATATGGATGATGTTAAAAAACATTTGTTTGACATAAATATGATCCGCGAATGAATTACCTAAAACATCAAGGGGGTTTTCGAAAAATGTAAAATAACGGTTCGGGTGGGACTTAAATCCGGACGGCGAGTTGATTTCAAGAAAAGACAGGGATTTTTGTGTAAAATACGAAAATAACGATTCGTTTTAACTTAAAAACAGGACTGCGGGTTCAATTCTCTAAAATAGAGGGACTTTTCTAAAAAGTGTCATGACGGACAAAAGAAACCCAATTTACTTTATCTTTACCTACTAATAAAGCATCTATTGCTTCTGGTCGTACGTTGTTAACAATTTTGCTAAACCCCCCCTCTTTTTCTGAGAATCAACCCGCAGTCCCTGCGTAAGTGGATATGAAAAAAGATTCATTTTTACAGGACAACCCCTACGTTTGTAAGAATTCAGCCAACGGTCCTTTTTTCTATCTTATCCAGAGCCTTCCTTGCTAGCGCGGCGGGGCGACCCCCTTCACGGCGGCGACAGCTCCTGGTGGGATCGCGGGAGACGGCACTGGGCTCGGGAGATGCGTCCACGAGGCCGGGAGGCGGGGGTGTGCTCGGGGGCGCCGCATCAGGCGGCGGCAGCAAGCCGGGAGGCGGCGGTGTGCTCGGGCGCCGCATCAGGCAGCGTCCCACCTCGCTGCCACGGACCACGGCGGCGCAAGCTTGCAGGGGGCAGGGGCGGGGGTCATGGAGGGAGGCGGCGGCAGCGAGGCAGGAGTCACGCGCGGAAGCGAAGGAGTAGAAACTGGACAGGCGTGGAGAAGAGGCGGGCTAGCGGGAAGAACCGGGGCATCGCTCCCGACGCAGACAAAACTGGCGGCGGCCTTGCAGGGGATTGCAGTGACGTGGTCGGTGAGGACCTGTGGGATCTCGTCGGATCCGGTGGGAAATGGCAGGTAGGCGGCGGATCCGAAGGAAGTTGGCCTGAGCCAGATGGGACGTCGTGTCTGCTACGGACATGATGGCGTTACTGGTTTGGCAGTTTCAGCTGTTCACCCACTTCCTCCCAGATCCCTCGCGCGCTCCTCTCCAAGGTCTCTTCGCTCATCCCCTCATCCTCTCCCTTTATGCAATTCTCCAATTTGGTGTTACCTGACCCGATTGGTGAAATGGGATAGAACGTGCTCTAAATTATGTGATCTGCTAGGTAGTACAACTGCTTGCCCTGCAGATTATTTGATGGGAAACGACCACATCATGCCAGCATATGTGTTCGTGCTCTGTCAAATCCGCTGAACTCTGTTGATGGGCACATAGATCTTGCTTCTGTTGATTGGAACAGTATTGTACATGGCTAGTGTCGTGGTTCTAAGTCTGAGAGTAGTGTAGGGGGGTAGGAGTGGAGAGGAAAGATCCTAGCTATGGAGTAGTTGTAGGCACACGAGGTTTACGAATTCAGGCCCTTCTCGGAGGAAGTAATAGCCCTACGTCTCGGAGCCCGGAGGCGGTCGACTGGATTATGTGTGTGTGAATTACAAAGGTGCGAACCCTTTACACTGAGGAGGGGGTGGCTTATATAGAGTTTGCCAGACCCCTCCGGCCCTCAGTTATGCAGGGTTTAAGGTACATTAAGGTCGGGCGTTACTAGTAACGCCACAAATAAAGTACTATGATGACCATAAAAGCTACTCAATGACCGACCGTTAGCGTGCGGAGTGACTTTAGATCTCCTGGTGGTCGAGTGGTTAGCTTCATGGTCGAGTGATAGTCTTCATGGTCGAGTGTCTTCGAGCCTGTCGAGTGGAGCACTTCTGAACCGATTGAAAGATGATTTCTTCTAAGGATGTCCTTGGGGAGGGTATCTCGGACAGGTCCATGACCCTACCCTAGGTACATAGCTTCATCATTAGCCCCCGAATGGATCGAGGTTTGAGTGGGGAAGGAGTTGAACATGTATTCCCGACCCATCTTTAGTGCCTCAAGCGCGTCTGCTCTTGGATCAATGGACTGCAACGACGGCTTCAACTTCTTTTTGGTCGCCTTGATCCATTCATATTTTTGTCGAGTGAGTTTCTTTACTTGAAGATCTCCGAGTGATGGTGTGGAGGGGATCTTAAATCTGACAAGTTGTTCTGCTACCCGTGGATTTCGCGGGATTCGAATTTCGGGAAGCGCGTGGGGCGGAGGAGGCCGCAGTAATCGGATGGGATAGGGCGGAACCGCCTCGATCTCCATGCAAACTTTTTCGCCACGTATCGCGCGCGCGACTGTTGCGGGATTTGACAGGATTGCCTGGGCCTACAGGTCAGCCACTCGGAAGCGACTCCATATAAAACGCCGGCCCAGGGCTTTTGAACAGTGCGCCTTCACTTTTCCCCTTTCTTCTTGAATTCCTCCGCCACCTCTGCTCTCGTCTCAGCACCGCCGGCCTGTTCGAGTTTCGCTTTCGGCAATGGTGAAGGAGAAGACGGCGGCCCTGGAGCGCGCGAAGAAAGCGACGGCGCAGGCGAAGGCGAAGAAGTCCGGTCGGGGCGGATCTTCTTCGAGGTCCGCCCTGCCGCCGGGCTGGATCCAGGGCGATTGGATGCCTTCGACGATTCGACAAGACGACATCGATGATCTGATCGAGGGGGGATTCATTCCTCACAAATCTGCGTGTCTCTCGAGGAACGAGATCGAACCGCAGCCTCGCGAGGGTGAGTGCGTCCTCATCGCCACTCACGTCGACCGCGGATTTTCTCTGCCCCCTCATCCTTTTTTCCGGAGCTTCTTGAACTTTTTCGGAGCGCAGCTCCATCACTTTACTCCAAACTCTGTTGTGTATCTTGCTGCCTTCGTGTCTTTGTGCGAGAATTTCTTAGGTTGCCATCCTCATTGGGGCCTCTTCAAGCACATTTTCACTTGTCGCTCTCAGTCGGTTAAAAAAGCCAAGTCGAGTGACGATAATACGCAAGTGATTCAGATGTGCGGGGGTCTTGGGATCCAAATGAGAAGCAAAAGTTCTTTTCCAGCTATGATTCTTCCCGAGTCAGTCCGCGGGTGGCAGTCGACCTGGTTCTACTGCAGAGACCAGGCGACTCCAGGACAGGCGACGTGCCTTCCTCCTTTCTCCCTGAACCGACCAGAAAAACCTTCCTCTCTGAAAGTGACATCGGAAGAAAAGGCGCACGTCAAAGTGTTGGTCAGTCGAGTGGTACAGCTCGTCCGCGACGGGGTGACTGGTATGGATTTATTAGAGGTCTTCCTCCGGAGGCGCATCCAACCGCTCCAAGCTCGTGACCATCCGATGTGGATGTATTCGGGCCTCGATGACACCACTCGGATTCATCCGAAGGAGGTCGATGATGCGACGTTAGAAGGGTGGATGTTGTCGTGGTTCTAAGTCTGACAGTAGAATGGGGGGTAGGAATGGAGAGGCAAGATCCTAGCTCTGGAGTAGTTGTGCACGCAAGGAGTTAACGAGTTCGGGCCCTTCTCGGAGGAAGTAATAGCCCTACGTCTCGGAGCCCGGAGGCGGTCGACTGGATTATATGCGTGAGTGTTACAAAGATCCGAACCCCTGTCTTAGTGGAGGGGGGTGGCTTATATAGAGCTCGCCAGGACCCCAGCCAGCCCATGTTACAAGGGGTTTAATGTACATAAAGAGAGGGGGTTACTGGTAACGCCTGTAATAAAGGACCATGAAGGTCATAAAAGCTACTTATGAGATGACCGTTGGTAGGCAGTGCCTTTAGATCTTCTTACGGTCGAGTGGTTTCTTCGTGGTCGACTGCTTGCGCTTCTTGGTCGAGTACGTTTGTGTCCGTCGACTGGGCTGACCAGGTCGACTGACCTGTTGGTACTTCTCAGAATGTCTTTCGTTGTAGGAGCCGGGTCCTTGATTGGGTACCTCAGGTATGATAAGTTACCCTACCCTAGGTACGTATCCTCGTCATTAGCCCCCGAATGGGTCAGGGGTTAAGTGAGAATGGGGTCGAGCCTACGCTTCTGACTCAACCTCCATGCTTTAATTGTATATGTCTTCGGATAAACGGAAGTCACGGCGGGGTCTCATTCTTCAGTTTGCCTTGATCCATTCAGATGCTCGTCGAGTGGTTCCGGATTACCGTCGAGTGCGTTTACGTGACGAGTCCCTTGGGAGACTTAAGGAAATGGATCTTTCGTCTGACAACCCGTCCTGTCGATCGCGGATTTTGCGGGATTTGAAAATTGAGAAGCGCACCGGACGGAGGAGACCGCGCGAATCGGCTGGATAAGGCAAGGGCGCCTCGATCTCTGCGCCACCTTTTTCGCCACGTACTGCGCGCGCGCCCGTTGCGGGATCTGACTAGGAGGGGCAGGCCCACTGATCAGCCACTCGGGTGTGGCCTTATATAAAGCAATGACTCTGACCTTTTACTGTGCGCCCTCGTTCTCCTTCCTCCTTCCTCCGTAACCCTCCGCCTCGCTCTCCGCCGCAACCTCGACACCGCCGCTCGGCCAAGACTTCGTTCGAGACGATGGGGACGGATAGGACGGCGGCGGCGGAACGGGCGAAGAATGCCGCGGCGAAGGGCAAAGGGAAGAGATCTGGGCGAGGCGGGTCGTCCTCGCGGGCCGCCCTGCCGTCCGGCTGGCTGCAAGGGGATTGGATGCCCTCCATCCTTACTCAGGCAGACATCGACGACATGGTGGAAGGAGGGCTCATTCCCCACAAGGCCGCTCGCCTTCCGGGGAAGGAGACGGAGCCAAGACCTCGCGATGGTGAGCGCGTCCTGATAGCCACCCATGTCGACCGGGGGTTTTCTCTGCCCCCGAGTCCTTTCTTTAGGGCTTTCTTGAACTTCTTCGGAGCGCAGCTCCACCATTTTACGCCCAATTCCATAGTCTATCTCGCGGCTTTTGTGTCTCTGTGCGAGTGTTTCTTAGGTTGTCGACCCCACTGGGGCCTCTTCAAGCATATCTTCACCTGCCGATCCCAGTCGGTCAAAAAGCTTAGCCCGGACGGGGAGAGGACGCAGGTGATCCAGATGTGCGGGGGCCTCGGGATCCAGACGAGGGGTAAGAGTTGTTTTCCTCCCATGACACTTCCCGATTCTGTGCGCGGGTGGCAGTCGACTTGGTTCTATTGCAAGGACCAGCCGACTCCTGGACACTCGACCGGCCTACCTCCTTTCACCTTGGACCGAGTGCAGAAACCCGCTTCTTTGAAAGTGGTTCCGGAGGAGAAGGCTCAGGTGAAGGTACTAGTCAGTCGAGTGGTTGAGTTGGTTCGTGAAGGCGTGACCGGCATGGACTTGCTCGAAGTCTTTCTTCAACGACGAATCCAACCTCTCCAGGCTCGGGATCACCCGATGTGGTTGTATTCCGGGCCCGACGACTCCGCGCGGATCCACCCGGAGGGGGTCGAGGCTTCTGTGCTGGAGAGCTGGCTGTCCAGCATAACCGGGAATAAGGACAACCCCAGGGGTTCCAGGAGGATTGCTCCGCTCGACGGGATGATGCAAACAGACAAGGTACATTTTGCTTCTTCCGACTGAAATTTTCACTCCGTCTAGTAACTGGCTCGCGAAAGGTCGACTGATCCTTGCTCTGCCTGTTGTTTCGCAGGAGATCAACGAGATGTACTCGATGCCGAATGGGAACCAGGAGCACGTATCTGAAGGAGGAGGGAGTGGAGGCGAAGGGAGCGAGAATGAAGTTGAAGCCGAGGGCGAAGTCGAGGAGTGGGAATCTGACGATGACGTAGAGGGGGAGGTCAGCGATGACTCGGTTGACGAAGATGAAGAAGTGGAGGTCGACCTTCCTCGACGCGAGAGGCGCTCCAAGAACGCTCAGGATCCCGCCGCGGAGCGCGGTCAGTCGAGTGCTCCGGCAGGCCAGTCATCCAAGCGTCCTCGGACTGCGTCGCCGGCCCCAACTGAGAAAGCGCCCAAGCAGCCTAGAGCCATCCCGACTAAGCCACCTAAGGCCTTGCCCAAAATCAGGGTCGCCATTCCGGTCATCTCTGGGTAAGTGACTGTCTTCACCTTTCTTGAGTCGACTAGAACGGATTCTTAGTCGATTCATTTTCAAATTATTTGCTTGGGATCGTGCAGCGCCGCTACTTTCGACACTTCCCTCCAGAATGCTGATGAGACGATGGAGGACGCCGTCACTTCCAATTTAGGTATAATCCTTGACATGATCCGACTGTTTAACTGCCGAGTCGATTGGGTATTCATTTCTGAACTTTTGCAGCTCCAACCAACATCATTGACCTTCCGGATGATGAGGAGGAGGCGGAAGCGCCACTCAGGCCTTTTGGGAGAAGAGGGCGGAGGGCTCCGGTCGACAAGGTTCCTCAGACTGCGTCAACTGCCGAGGCGGTGGTCCAAGGGGGTGACAATACTGCCCGGACTACTGTGACTTTTGCTGAGCCACTGACGACTGCCCGGCCTTCGTCGTCGACTGCCCCTCCACCGGTCGACCCGCCCTCGTTCTTCGCCGCCTACCAGACCCCGGAGGATCAAGTGAGTGCTGCCAAGGAGGCTATACGTCAGGCGGGGCTCGTGATGGAGCAGACCAAGGCGGCTCGGGATGCCAGTCAAGCGGCCTATGACATCAGCTCGGCGTTGCAGCAGAACGTCCAGGTTAGTTGATCTTCACTTGCGTTGTACACCCACTGGGTGCCGTTGGTCGAAATTTCTCATTGGTGGGGGCACGCTGAGTGCACCCACTGGGTGTAGTCCCCGAGGCCACGGTCGACTGCTGGCAGTCGTCTGTGGTCTTTGTACTGTCTTTCTGTAGTTGTATCTCGTCGGATGACACTCTATCCGGTCGACTGCTGGCAGTCGCCCCCTTTTTTTTTTTTTTTTTTGAAAACCAGTGGGGGCACGCTGAGTGCACCCACTGGGTGTAGTCCCTGAGGCTACTGCCGAATGTTTTGATTTGGCTGTAGTCTTAGAAGTGTTGTGTTCTTTCTTTCAGTCACTCGGGAGTAACTTATCTTTTATACCCTTTGTCGATTGACTCCTTGCAGAGGTCTTGTGAGCTTGTTGCTCAGCTCGCCGATCTGAAGAATAAGCAAATCCAGCTCAATCTTGATTTACAGTTTGCTCAGGAAAATGTGCAGAAGGCGAAGGATGAGGCAAAAGGTATGGCTGGTGAGGACTCGACGGCTGTCTCTGTCCTCCTGTCTGTTCTCAACTCTGTGCTTATTGTTGTTTCGCAGACGAACTGGAAAAGGCCCTGAAGAAGAAAGATCTTGATCTTGCGGAAGCACAAAAGGCGGCCGCGGAGAAACTGAAGCTTGCTGAAGAGAAACTTGCTTCGGTCGAGCAACTGGAGAGCGAGAACGCTAGGCTGAAGTCTGCTCTTGACTCGGCCAACAAGGAAGCGAGTCGACTGAAGACTGACAAGAGTACTCTGAACGACAAGCTCGGCCAGCTGGCGGGGAAGCATAAGGACTTGGGGGACTATCTTGGGGATCTTGCCAAGAAGCTATACCTCATGCTTGAAGGTAACCCTTTTTGCGCGATTAACCTCATTGTTGTCGACTCACCATTTGGCCACAGTTTTTGACCTGTCGAAACTTCCTTCAGAATTCTGCCGAAACTTTGAAGAAGAGACCAGTCGAGTGGAGACCCGCTTGGACCCTATCAACTCCCCTGTGAAGGACGAAGTGGCCATGAATGTCTTCCGGTTGGAATCCCGTGTCACTAGTGCAGTGGACTACCTGGCTCGACTGAAAGCTGCAGTGTCACGGATCGACTCCGCACTCTGGCCCAAGGAGACGCTTCAGAACGACCTTGAATCCCTGATCAGTCGACTAGGTGAGGTTCCAGGTCGAGTGCAAGAATGGAAGAAGTCTTCTGCCAGGTGCGGCGCTGATGTGGCTTTGTCACTGGTTCGCGTCCACTGCAAGGAGGCGCGCGAGGAGAAGCTGGCTGCTCTCCAGGTTGCCAATACCAGGAAACATAACTTTCAGGACTTCATGGAGACCTTCATCGCTGCTGCCACTCGGATCTCTGATGGGATCGACTTGGACGAATTTGTTGCACCTTCCAGTCCTCCGCCGGAGGAGTAAAAAACTGATGCTCTTTGCCTTAAATTTGCCTCGGAATGCCGAGTGGTTTATGTAACCGATAAACTCTGTCGAGCTTATAGCTCGAGTACTTTATTTGCGATCTAGGGTTTTTTGGTTTTGTTCGAACTTGGCTCGACGTTGAATGCCTTCGTGACTTGATCCGCCGATCTTCTATTGGTTGTTCCCTCAGAGGCCGCCTGGTTTGCACGATGCTCATCGCCACGATGGTGTCTTGTCATCCTGGCTTGGGCGAGTATCGGGCTATAGCTAAGTCCCCGAGTGGGAGGTCTGCTCCTCACTCGGTAAGAGTCCAATTACTTTAGTCGAGTGCTTGGATCGTAGCTAAGCCCCCCCGAGTGTGAGGTTCGCTCTCCACTCGGTAGAATCTGATTACTTAGGCGAGTACTTGGACTGCAGCTAAGCCCCCGAGTGGGAGGTTTGCTCTCACTCGGTAGGATTTTGATTACTTAGGCGAGTACTTGGACTGCAGCTAAGCCCCCGAGTGGGAGGTTTGCTCCCACTCGGTAGGATTTTGATTACTTAGGCGAGTACTTGGACTGCAGCTAAGCCCCCGAGTGGGAGGTTTGCTCTCACTCGGTAGGATTTCAATTACTTAGGCGAGTACTTGGACTGCAGCTAAGCCCCCGAGTGGGAGGTTTGCTCTCACTCGGTAGGATTTCGATTACTTAGGCGAGTACTTGGACTGCAGCTAAGCCCCCGAGTGGGAGGTTTGCTCCCACTCGGTAGGATTTTGATTACTTAGGTGAGTACTTGGACTGCAGCTAAGCCCCCGAGTGGGAGGTTTGCTCTCACTCGGTAGGATTTCAATTACTTAGGCGAGTACTTGGACTGCAGCTAAGCCCCCGAGTGGGAGGTTTGCTCTCACTCGGTAGGATTTCGATTACTTAGGCGAGTACTTGGACTGCAGCTAAGCCCCCGAGTGGGAGGTTTGCTCTCACTCGGTAGGATTTCAATTACTTAGGCGAGTACTTGGACTGCAGCTAAGCCCCCGAGTGGGAGGTTTGCTCTCACTCGGTAGGATTTCAATTACTTAGGCGAGTACTTGGACTGCAGCTAAGCCCCCGAGTGGGAGGTTTGCTCTCACTCGGTAGGATTTCAATTACTTAGGCGAAACGGATTCGCAGCTAAGCCCCCGAGTGGGAGGCTGGCTCTCCACTCGGTAGGATTTTCTGAAAACTTAGGCGAAGCGGATTCGCAACTAAGTCACCCACTGGGGGAAATTTAGACAGACAGAAAAAAGAAATGGCAGTCTTTTTCTTGAAACAAAGGAATTACAGAGGTACTTTTATTACATCTCAGTCGAGTGAATTTTTAAGTGTAAAAAGGACGAAGCAGGTCCGCGTTCCATGCTCGAGGCTCGTCGATCCGTCGATCGATGTTGTAAAGGTGATACGCTCCGTTGTGCAAGACTTTGGTGATGATGAAAGGGCCTTCCCAGGTCGGGGCAAGTTTGTGAGGTTTTTGCTGATCCACGCGGAGGACCAGATCTCCTTCCTGAAAGGCTCGACCCTTCACATTCCTGGCGTAAAACCGACGCAACTCTTGCTGGTAGATGGTCGAGCGGATTAGAGCCATCTCTCTTTCTTCCTCTAAGAGGTCGACTGCGTCTTGTCGGGCCTGTTCTGCTTCTGCTTCGGAATATAACTCGACTCGAGGCGCGTTGTGGAGCAAGTCGCTTGGCAAAACCGCCTCGGCTCCATAGACCAGAAAGAATGGCGTTCTTCCAGTCGACCGGTTAGGGGTGGTCCTCAAACCCCATAGAACTGACGGAAGTTCGTCGACCCAGGCGCCTGCTGCGTGTTTGAGATCACGCATTAGTCGGGGTTTTAGTCCTTTGAGGATGAGGCCATTCGCGCGTTCGGCCTGTCCATTCGTCTGAGGGTGAGCAACTGAAGCGTAGTCGACTCGAGTGCCCTGAGAGGCGCAGAAGGCTTTGAATTTTTCATTATCAAAGTTTGATCCGTTATCCGTGATGATGCTGTGCGGAACCCCATATCTGAATATCAATCCTCTGATAAAACTGACGGCAGTGCTTGCGTCGAGGTCTTTTATGGGTTTTGCTTCTATCCACTTCGTGAACTTGTCGACTGTGACCAACAAGTGGGTGAAGCCACTCCTACCAGTTCTCAGTGGTCCGACCATATCCAGACCCCAGACAGCGAAAGGCCAAACGAGTGGAATGGTCTTCAAGGCGGAGGCGGGCTTGTGAGACATATTGGAGTAAAACTGGCACCCCTCGCACTTGTTGACTATATCCTTTGCCATTTCATTCGCCTTCGGCCAGTAGAAACCCGCTCGGTATGCTTTAGCCACGATGGTCCGAGAGGACGCGTGATGGCCGCAGGTCCCCGAGTGGATGTCTTCGAGAATTATCTGCCCTTCTTCAGGCGTGATGCACTTCTGACCGACTCCAGTCGCGCTTTCTCTGTACAGCTGCCCTTTGATTACTGTAAAGGCTTTGGATCGACGGACGATCTGCCGAGCCTCTTCTTCATCTTCTGGGAGCTCTTTTCTTATGATATACGCGATGTACGACACTGTCCAATCGGGAGTGGTGGCCATAACTTCCATAATCAGGTCGATCACAGCTGGTATCTCCACTTCGGTCGAGTCAGAGGCGCTTTTTGGTTGTGGAGGCTCTTCTGTGAAAGGATCTTCTTGCACCGATGGTGTGTGAATGTGCTCCAAACACACATCCTTAGGGATGGCCTCCCTTTTGGACCCTATCTTCGCCAAATCATCTGCAGCTTGATTTTTCAGTCGGGGTATATGATGGAGCTCCAACCCCTCGAATCGTTTCTCCAGCTTTCTCACTGCGCTGCAATATCCCGTCATGGATGGGCTTCTGACGTCCCACTCCTTCATCACTTGATTAACAACCAGATCTGAGTCGCCGTAGACCATGAGGCGACGGACGCCGAGTGAAATGGCCATACGTAACCCGTATAGAAGCGCTTCGTACTCTGCCTCATTGTTGGAGGAATCAAAGTGAATCTGAAGGACGTACTTGAGCTTATCTCCTCGGGGGGAAACCAGTACAACCCCCGCACCGGATCCGTTCAGCATCTTGGAGCCATCGAAAAACATAGTCCAGTGTTCCGAGTGGACTTGAGTCGGAAGCTCCTGCTCGGTCCACTCGGCGAGGAAATCAGCTATTGCCTGGGACTTTATAGCTTTCTTTGCTTCGAACCTGATATCAAGAGGAAGAAGTTCAATTGCCCATTTCGCCACTCGACCGGTCGCATCTCTGTTATGAAGAATCTCTGATAATGGAGCGTCGCTGACGACTGTGATAGAATGATCGGAGAAATAATGAGCAACCTTCTTCGTGGTCATGTAAATCCCGTAAACGAGCTTCTGATAGTGGGGATATCTTTGCTTCGACGGGGTCAGAACTTCAGAGAGATAATACACTGGGCGTTGAACTTTGAAGGTCTTTCCTTCCTCTTCCCTCTCGACCGTAAGAACAGTACTAACGACTTGTCCCGTGGCTGCTATGTAAAGCAACAATGGCTCTTTGCTGACAGGCGCATCAAGCACCGGCTGGGTGGAGAGCAGAGCTTTTAGCTCTGCGAATGCTGCATCAGCTTCCGGGGTCCATTCGAACGTGTCTGACTTCTTCATCAGTCGGTAAAGAGGCAACGCTTTTTCACCGAGCCTGGAGATGAATCGACTTAGGGCGGCCAAGCATCCAGTAAGTTTCTGGACGTCGTGCACACGCACGGGGCGTTTCATCCGGAGTATGGTGTCAACTTTTTCAGGGTTAGCGTCGATTCCTCGTTCGGAAACGAGAAAACCGAGTAACTTTCCTCCAGGGACTCCAAATGTGCACTTCGACGGATTGAGCTTGATATCATAACTCCTGAGATTGGCAAAAGTTTCAGCTAGGTCAGTCAGCAGGTCGGAACCTTTTCGTGACTTGACAACTATGTCATCCATGTACGCTTCTACATTCCGACTGATTTGAGTGATTAGGCACTTCTGAATCATTCTCATGAATGTAGCTCCGGCGTTCTTGAGACCGAAAGGCATGGTAACATAGCAGAAACACCCAAATGGGGTGATGAAGGCTGTTTTTATTTCATCGGGTCCATACAGACGGATCTGATGGTATCCAGAGTAAGCATCTAAAAAGGATAGCCTCTCGCATCCTGCAGTCGAGTCAACTATTTGATCGATGCGAGGAAGGGGAAAATGATCTTTCGGGCAGGCCCGATTGATATGCTTAAAATCGATGCACATGCGCAACGACCTGTCTTTCTTAGGGACCATTACAACATTAGCGAGCCACTCGGAGTGGAAGATCTCGCGAATGAATTTTGCTGCCAGGAGTCGGGCCACTTCTTCGCCAATGGCCTTTCTCTTCTGAACGGCGGACCGTCGGAGATGCTCCTTGACTGGTTTGGCCTTTGGGTCGACTCGGAGGCGGTGCTCGGCCAGTCCCGTGGGCACACCTGGCATGTCAGCAGGCTTCCATGCGAAGATGTCCCAGTTCTCACGGAGGAACTGGACGAGCGCTTCTTCCTATTTGGGGTCGAGTGTAGTGGAGATGTTGGTTGGAGCCGCATTTGGATCGGTCGGGTGGATGTGAACTTGCTTGGTCTCACCAGTCGACCGAAATGCTGATTCTGTGGCGGGCTTCTTGGCTCATAACAATTCACTCGGGTCTGCAGTCTTCTGATACTCTTGTATCTCTATCTTGGCCATCTGAGCGTCAGCAATTTTGGCGCCTTTCTGGAAGCACTCCTCTGCCTTCTTCCGATTGCCGACGACGGTGATTACACCTTTGGGGCCAGGCATCTTCATCTTGAGATATACGTAGCATGGCCAAGCCATGAAGCGAGCATAGGCTGGCCTCCCAAGAATGGCGTGGTACGCACTCTGAAAATCCACGACCTCAAAGGTTAATTTTTCTTTCCTGAAATTCTTCGAGTCACCAAAGACGACGTCGAGAGCGATTTGGCCGAGTGACTCAGCTTTCTTCCCAGGGATGACTCCGTGGAAGCTCATGTTGCTGGGGCTGATCCGGGACATCGGAATGCCCATCCCCTTCAACGTCTCTGCATACAACAAGTTTAGCCCACTGCCGCCGTCCATCAGAACCTTGGTCAGCCGAGTGCCTTCAACAATTGGGTCGACCACCAACGCTTGCCTCCCTGGGGTGGCAATATGAGTCGGATGATCGGACTGATCGAAGGTGATGGCGGTTTGGGACCATTTCAGGTACTGGGGCGTCACTGGAGCGACCGTGTTTACTTCGCGATTGATGACCTTCAGTCGACTCCTACTTTCGACATCAGCGAAAATCATCAGAGTGGAATTGATTTGAGGGTATTCTTCGCCGCTGTCTTCTCTGTCTTCAACTTTGTCCGACTCTTTCCCTTTGTCCTTGGCTTGTTTCCCTTGGAACTGTTGCATCAGGAGTCGACATTGTCGAGTGGTATGCTTAGGGTAAATGAGATTTCCCTCTTCATCTTTCTTAGTGTGGATGTGGCATGGCAAGTCCATCACATCGTTTCCGTCCTGGTCTTTCACTTTCTTGGGGTTCCAAGGGCCCTTGGGTTTCCCCTTAAACTTCCCAGGGGTCACAGCTAAGGCTTCCCCGGGGGCGACTGGCTCGGCCTTGCGCTTCTGCTTCCGACTGGAGTGTCCTCCGCCGGTCTCATTAGCGGCTGCCTTATACTTGCCACTCCGGAGTCTATCTTCTTCTTCTCCGTTCGCGTACTTGGTGGCGATTTCCATCATTCGACTCAGGGTCATATCTCCGGTTCGACCAAACTTCAAAGTTAACTCCCTGTTTCTGACACCTTCCTTGAAGGCGCAAACTGCTTGATGATCGGATACATTCTCGACCGTGTGATTCAGAGTGATCCATCTCTGGATATAATCCCTCAGGGTTTCACTTGACTTCTGAACACATGACTGCAATTCTGTCAACCCCGCCGGACGCTTGCAAGTTCCTTCGAACGTCCTGACAAACACCTGGGCTAGATCTTCCCAAGTATAAATACTGCTGGAAGCCAACTGATTCAACCATGCTCTGGCTGATCCTTCCAACATGAGGGGCAAATGCTTCATGGCCACCTCATCATTGCCGCCCCCGATCTGAACAGCCACTCGGTAATCCTCGAGCCATGTGTCCGGCTTGGATTCTCCGGTGAACTTGCTGACTCCAGCCGCCAACCTGAAGTTGGGAGGAATCACTGCAGCTCTGGTTGCTCTGCTGAAACACTCGGGACCTGAGACGCGAACTCTGCTGCTGGACGGGGCGCCTCCGTCATGGTCTTCTCGGTGAGCTCTATTCCGATCGACCAGGCCTTGAACGATGATGGATCTCGCATCAAAGCCTGGTTCCCTGGGGTCGACTGGAACCTTTCGCCCAGTACTGAACTGGCGTCTGTCTTCTTGCCGTCGAGGAATGTACGAACCGGCCCTTGGGGGAGGGGAAGGCACTCGACGTTGATCGTTGCGATCGAATCGGTGCTCATATCGCTCGTGCCCTTGGTACTGATTCTCGTGCCGGCCTCTGTGTCCTTCACGTCTCGGGGGCGACCTCGGACTATGAGCCGACTGAAAGGAATTCGCAGTGACGGATCGACTGTGAATCCTGTTGCGCGACTGCGACACGGCTGAATTCTGGTCACCCGCTGCGCGAAGCAAATCTCTGATCTGCAACAGACCTCTCCCTGCTTCTGACTGTGAAGGCTGGATCGACTCCGCTATGCGAGCCGCAGCTGCCAAGTTCTGAATCGGAGTACGGTATACCTGGGTTGGCGGCTGGGAAACGCGGCGACGGCTGGACTCGGGAGCGGGTGGTCGCGCGCGCTCGTCGAGTGCTCTCTGGAGATTCTCCAATCGAGCACGTTCATCCAGATTGGCTAAGCGCGCCTCCTCCAGGGCTCGCGCTTCAGGGGTTTCTCCAACGATAGGAGTGTGAAGGGCGTCCATGTTCCGGCGACGGAGTTCCTCCCTCTGCACCGAGGTAAGGGGCTCGGGCCTGTACTCCTCGTGACCCCGCGCCGGAATCCCCCCTGCGTCAACCTCTTCAGTTTGGGGGAATCCGGGGGGGCTACGTGGTCCGTCGACCATTAGTACTTCCGCCGCTGGGTCACTGCTGTCGCACTCGGACGCAGTCTCTACGGAGCCGGTCGACAGATCGAACAGGCCGTAGAGTGACTCGTCGGGCTCGATTGCCACGACTTGGGGGATGGCCGACTGGCGGGCCAGTGCGTGCTTCACCCACCGCTGGAGTCTCGACCGACCGGTGCGCTTGCGCCGGTGGGAAGCTGATGACGATGATGATGATGATGATGGCGCAACGAATGCCGACCCGTACTGGGTCGACGGTTGCCGCAGGAGGACGCCGCGGACGCATGCGCGAAAATGCGTGGCTCCGCGGGCGGGGAGCGCGTCCACGTCGAGTGGAGCCTCCTGCAGCCAAGCAGAGTCGTCGACGATGAAGGAGAGAGCGCCGAGACGGATCTCGCGGCTCTCGACCATGACTCCGCTCGAAAACATGATATGGGTTGAAAGAATCCCAACTCCTCCAACAAATCGCTAGAACACCTGCCCCACGGTGGGCGCCAACTGTCATGGTTCTAAGTCTGACAGTAGAATGGGGGGTAGGAATGGAGAGGCAAGATCCTAGCTCTGGAGTAGTTGTGCACGCAAGGAGTTAACGAGTTCGGGCCCTTCTCGGAGGAAGTAATAGCCCTACCTCTCGGAGCCCGGAGGCGGTCGACTGGATTATATGCGTGAGTGTTACAAAGATCCGAACCCCTGTCTTAGTGGAGGGGGGTGGCTTATATAGAGCTCGCCAGGACCCCAGCCAGCCCACGTTACAAGGGGTTTAATGTACATAAAGAGAGGGGGTTACTGGTAACGCCTGTAATAAAGGACCATGAAGGTCATAAAAGCTACTTATGAGATGACCGTTGGTAGGCAGTGCCTTTAGATCTTCTTACGGTCGAGTGGTTTCTTCGTGGTCGACTGCTTGCGCTTCTTGGTCGAGTACGTTTGTGTCCGTCGACTGGGCTGACCAGGTCGACTGACCTGTTGGTACTTCTCAGAATGTCTTTCGTTGTAGGAGCCGGGTCCTTGATTGGGTACCTCAGGTATGATAAGTTACCCTACCCTAGGTACGTATCCTCGTCAGATGTCGAGTATCACAGGGAACAAGGACAACCCCCGAGGAGCCAGGAGGATTCCTCCACTCGACCAAACGTACGAACTAGACCAGGTCCAATTCTGCATCTCTGACTACGACCTTGCTTTCTTCATTCTGTTTGCTTAAAATCAGTCGATTGACTTTTGTCTTGTTTGTTGTCTTCCAGACCATTACTGAGATGTACTCGATGCCCAACGGGGCGCAAGAGCAGGCCGAGGAGGGGGAGGCGAGCGGAGGCGAAAGTGGGAAGGAGTGGCAATCTGACGGTGAAGGGGAGGAGGAGGATGACGATGACTCCAGTGGAGAGGAGGAGGAAGAAGTCGATCCTCCCCGCACGGAAAGGCGATCCAAGCTCACCCATGACCCTGCGCGCGAACGTGGCAAGGCGACTGTGCCTGTTGGGCAGTCGTCAGAACGCCCTCAGACATCTTCTCCAGCGCCGACTGAAAAAGCGCCAAAGCATCCGCGAGCGGCGTCGTCAAAGCCGCCGAAGGCCCTGCCCAAGATGAAGATGACCGTTCCCACCATTTCCGGGTAACAGCAGAACTTGCGTTTTTTTGTTGAGCATGGACATGCTCTTGGTCGACTCATTGACTAAACCGATTGGTTTCTGAAATCTGCAGTGCTGCTACCTCCGAGATCTCTGCCAAGAACGAAGACCAGGAAATGGAAGACGCTGTCATCTCCAACCTTGGTACAATCTCTGATGTTTCACTCTTGGTCGATTGACGATCTTTTCTGGTTGATTGGATTTTCGTCTTTAACTTTGGATTTTTCTTATAGCTCCTCCTCATGTCATTGATCTCCCTGATGATGATGACGAAGTGCCGCTGAGGGCGAGGAAGAACAGGAAGGCGTCAACTGGCAAGACACCACAAACTGCATCAGCACCTGAGACAGCAGCTAAGGAGGGTGGTAATACCACTCGGACTTCTGTGTCCTTCGTTGTGCCGCTGACGAGTGTTCGGCCTTCATCGTCAACTGCTGATCCGCCCTCCCTTTTTGCCACACACCACATCCCAGAGGACCAAGTGGGTGCTGCTAAGGAGGCTATACGCCAGGCGGGGATCATGATGGAGCAGGTGAAGGTGGTCAGGGAAGCCAGCCAAGCGGCCTATGACGCTAGTTCAGCTCTTCAAAGTAATGTCCAGGTTAGTTGATCACGGCTTGTTCTGTTAGGATATGCTATCTGAAGACTCTCTTTCCGAAGGTCTTTACATCTGTACACCCACTGGGTGTGTCGATTGAATGTTTTGTACTAGTGGGGGCACGCTGAGTGCACCCACTGGGTGTAGTCCCCGAGACTATGGTGGACTGCTGGCAGTCGACGGTAGTCTTTGTATTTTTTGTTTCTACACTCGAAATTCTTCGCTCGGTCCGGTCAGGCCATGTCGAATGGAATCTTGGAACCAGTGGGGGCACACTAAGTGCACCCACTGGGTGTAGTCCCCGAGACCGTGGTCGACTGCTGGCAGTCGATTGAGGTCTGAAAAACCTGTTTCTCTTTTTTTTTGCAGGCCCTGATGAGATCGTAACTGACTGCTGGTAGTTTGCTAAGGTTTGAGATCATAACCTCTTAGCTTCTTTCGGTCGACTGGTCGAGCCGAGTCGGTCAAACCAGTGGGGGCACGCTGAGTGCACCCACTTGGTGTAGTCCCCGAGACTACTGTCGGATATTTTTGATTCGGCTATAGTCTTAGAAATGTTACGATTTTTCTCTTAGTCGCTCGGAAGCAACCCATCTTTGATGTCTGTCGACTGACTCTTCGCAGAAATCCTGCGAGCTTATGGCTCGCTATACTGAATTGGAAAACAAACAGATCCAACTCAACCTCGACTTGAAGCTTGCCCAGGAGAACTTGCAGAAGGCGAGAGACGAAGCGAAAGGTATGGCTGGTGAGAACTTGACGACTGTCTTTTCTTTCTGCCCATTCTTGATGCTGATCCCATTGACGTTTTGCAGATAAAATGGAGGAGGCTCTGAAGAAGAAGTACCATGACCTTGCCGAGGCGCGGAAAGCGGCTTCGGACAAAATGAGGCTTGCGGAAGAAAAGCTTGCTTCAGTCGGTAATCTCGAAGAGGAGAACTCCAAAGTGAAAGTTGCTCTTGACGCGGCCAACAAAGAGGCCAGCCGTCTGAAGAATGATAAGATAGCCCTGAATGACAAGGCAAGTGAACTGGCGGGGAAGAGGAACGATCTGTAGGCTTATCTGGGTGGGCTCGCCAAGAAGTTATTCGTCATGCTTGAGGGTAATCACTCCTACCCGACTGACTTGTTGTCATCAACCCAATGTAGAGCCACTGACTTATCTTTGAATTGTGTTTACAGAATTCTGCGAGAACTTCGAGGAGGAGACCAGCCGAGTAGAGACAAGTTTGGACCCCATTAATTCTCCGGTGAAGGATGAGGCTGCTATGAACGTGCTCCGACTGGAGTCTCGTGTTGCTGGTGTGGTTGACTACCTTGCTCGACTGAAGGTTGCGGCGTCGCGGATCGACACAGCGCTCTGGCCTGGAATGGCGCTTTAAAATGACCTCGAGTCTCTAATGACTCGACTGAATGAAGTTCCAGGTCGAGTGCAGGAATGGAAGAAGTCTTCTGCCAGGTGTGGCGCTGACGTCGCTCTGTCCTTGGTCCGTGTTCACTGCAAGGAGGCGCGAGAGGAAAAGCTGGCGGCTATCCAAGTTGCCAATACTAGGAAGCACAACTTTCAGTCTTTCATGGAGACCTTCATTGCTGCTGCCACTCGGATTGCTGACGGGATTGACTTGGACCAGTTTGTCGTGCCCTCCAGCCCTCCACCTGAGGAGTAAAACTTCTATGCTTCGTTTTAAATTTGCCTCGGAATGCCGAGTGATGGTGTAACCGTTAAACTTCTTCGGGCTTGATGCTTGAATACTTTTGATCTGCCGTTTGGAACCTTGGGATTTATCCAAACTTGGTTTATTTCTGAAAATGCTGGTGTTTCCTTTCAACTGGAATTTGTTTTTTACTCGAAACACTCTTTGTGCTTGGAATGCAGCTCTGAGGTGGAGAATACTTAGGCGAGTTCTTGGACTGCAACTAAGCCTCCGAGTGAGAGGATCGCTCACCACTCGGTAGGATTTTTTTCAATTTAGGCGAGTACTGGACTGCAGCTAAGCCCCCGAGTGGGAGGATCGCTCACCACTCGGTAGGATTTTTTAAACTTAGGCGAGTACCGGACTGCTGCTAAGCCCGTGAGTGGGAGGATCGCTCACCACTCGATAGGATTTTTTAAGCTTAGGCGAGTACTAGACTGCAGCTAAGCCCCCGAGTGGGAGGATTGCTCTCCACTCGGTGGGATTTTTCAACCTTAGGCGAGTACTGGACTGTAGCTAAGCCCCCGAGTGGGAGGATTGCTCTCCACTTGGTGGGATTTTTCAAACTTAGGCGAGTACTGGACTGCAGCTAAGCCCCCGAGTGGGAGGATTGCTCTCCACTCGGTGGGATTTTTTAAACTTAGGCGAGTACTGGACTGCAGCTAAGCTCTCGAGTGGGAGGATTGCTCTCCACCCGGTGGGATTTTTTAAGCTTAGGCGAGTACTGGACTGCAGCTAAGCCCCCGAGTGGGAGGATTGCTCTCCACTCGGTGGGATTTTTCAAGCTTAGGCGAGTACTGGACTGCAGCTAAGCCCCCGAGTGGGAGGATTGCTCCCCACTCGGTGGGATTTTTCAAACTTAGGCGAGTACTGGACTGTAGCTAAGCCCCCGAGTGGAGGATTGCTCTCCACTCGGTGGGATTTTTTAAACTTAGGCGAGTATTGGACTGCAGCTAAGCCTCCGAGTGGGAGGATTGCTCACCACTCGGTAGGATTTTTTAAGCTTAGGCGAGTACTGGACTGCAGCTAAGCCCCCGAGTGGGAGGATTGCTCTCCACTCGGTGAGATTTTTCAAACTTAGGCGAGTACTGGACTGCAGCTAAGCCCCCGAGTGGGAGGCTGACTCACCACTCGGTAGGATTTATTAAACTTAGGCGAGTACTGGACTGCAGCTAAGCCCCCGAGTGGGAGGTTGGCTCACCACTCGGTAGGATTTTTCAAACTTAGGCGAGTACTGGACTACAGCTAAGCCCCCGAGTGGGAGGCTGACTCACCACTCGGTAGGATATTTTAAACTTAGGCGAGTACTGGACTGCAGCTAAGCCCCCGAGTGGGAGGCTGACTCACCACTCGGTAGGATTTTTTAAACTTAGGCGAGTACTGGACTGCAGCTAAGCCCCCGAGTGGGAGGCTGGCTCACCACTCGGTAGGAGTTTTCAAACTTAGGCGAAACGGATTCGCAACTAAGCCACCCACTGGGGGATTTCTCATGTAAACAAAAGCAACAACCAACACTGGGAAAATTATAACATTTTTGTCTTTGATAAATAAACTATAGAGGTATCTCTTATTACATCTCATCCGAGTGAGTACTTAAGTGTAAAAGGGGCGGAGCAGCTCCGCATTCCAAGCTCGTGGCTCATCGATCTGGCGATCGACATTGTAAAGGTGGTACGCTCCATTGTGGAGGACTTTGGTGACGATGAACGGACCTTCCCAAGTAGGAGCGAGCTTGTGTGGTTTTTGTTGGTCCACTCGGAGGACCAAGTCTCCTTCTTGGAAGGCTCGACTCTTCACATTTCTGGCGTGGAATCGACGCAAGTCCTGCTGATAGATAGTCGATCGGATCATGGACATCTCTCTTTCTTCTTCCAGGAGGACAACTGTGTCCTGCCGGGCTTGTTCTGCTTCATCTTCAGAGTAGAGCTCGACTCGGGGTGCATTGTGAAGCAAGTCACTCGGCAAAACTGCTTCAGCTCCATAGACCAGAAAGAATGGAGTTCTTCCCGTTGACTGGTTCAGGGTGGTCCTCAATCCCCAAAGAACTGACGGAAGCTCGTCGACCCATGTGCCTGCTGCGTGCTTGAGGTCGCGCATGAGCCGGGGTTTCAGTCCTTTGAGGATTAAGCCGTTTGCTCTTTCTGCTTGTCCATTCGACTGGGGGTGGGCGACTGAAGCATAGTCGACTCTTGTGCCTTGAGAGGCACAAAAAGCTCTGAACTTGTCAGAATCGAAGTTTGACCCATTGTCAATGATGATGCTATGTGGAACTCCATATCTGAATATCAACTCTCTGATGAAACTGATAGCAGTGCAGGTATCAAGATTCTTGATAGGTTTAGCTTCAATCCATTTGGTAAACTTGTCGACTGCTACCAGCACATGAGTGAAGCCGCTCCTGCCCGTTCTCAGAGGTCCAACCATATCCAATCCACAAACAACGAAGGGCCAGACGAGTGGAATGGTCTTTAGGGCTGACGCGGGTTTGTGCGACATATTGGAGTAGAACTGGCATCCTTCACATTTGTCAACTATCTCTTTTGCCATTTCATTTGCTCTTGGCCAGTAAAATCCCGCTCGGTATGCTTTAGCCACAATGGTCCGAGAGGACGCATGATGGCCACAGGTCCCCGAGTGGATATCATCAAGAATTATTTGACCTTCTTCTCTATACAACTGTCCCTTTATGACGGTAAAGGCCTTGGATCGACGGACGATCTGCCGAGCCTCTTCTTCGTCTTCTGAGAGCTCTTTCCTTAGGATGTACGCGATGTACGGCACCGTCCAATCAGGAGTGATGACCAAAACTTCCATGATCAAGTCGACCACTGCTCGAATCTCAACTCCAGTCGGATCCGTGGCACTTTTAGGCTGCGAGGCTTCTTCAGAGAAAGGATCCTCTTGAACTGATGGTGTGCGGATGTGTTCCAAAAACACATTGCTGGGAATGGCTTCTCTCTTGGAACCTATTTTTGCCAAATCATCAGCCGCTTCATTTTTCAGTCGGGGTATGTGATGAAGCTCTAACCCCTCGAATTTCTTCTCTAGCTTTCTCACTGCATTGCAATAACCAGTCATGGCTGGACTTCTAATGTCCCACTCCTTCATCACTTGATTAACCACCAAATCTGAGTCGCCATAGACCATGAGGCGATGGACGCCGAGTGAAATGGCCATGCGCAACCCATACAAAAGTGCTTCATATTCTGCTTCGTTATTGGAGGAATCAAAGTGGGTTTGGAGAACATATCTGAGCTTATCTCCTCGGAGGGAAACCAATACTACCCCAGCACCGGAACCATTCAGCAACTTAGAACCATCGAAGAACATGTTCCAGTGCTCCGAGTGAACTTGAGTCGGCAGTTGCTGTTCAATCCACTCGGCGACGAAATCTGCTATTTCTTGGGACTTGATAGCTTTCTTTGCCTCAAACTTGATATCTAGGGGAAGGAGTTCAATCGCCCATTTTGCCACTCGACCAGTTGCATCTCTGTTGTGCAGAATCTCTGACAATGGAGCGTCTGTAGGATCGAAAGTATGTCTAGAGGGGGGTGATTAGACTACTTGATCAAATAAAAATCTAGCCTTTTCCCAATTTTAGTTCTTGGCAGATTTTAGCTATCTTAGCACAAGTCAAGCAATCTCCACACAATTCAAGCAAGCATGCAAAAGAGTATATGAGCAGCGGAAAGTAAAGCATGCAACTTGCAAGAATGTAAAGGGAAGGGTTTGGAGGATTCAAACGCAATTGGAGACACGGATGTTTTTGTCGTGGTTCCGATAGGTGGTGCTATCGTACATCCACATTTATGGAGACTTCAACCCACGGAGGGTAACAGTTGCGCGAGTCCACGGAGGGCTCCACCCACGAAGGGTCCACGAAGAAGCAACCTTGTCTATTCCATCACGGCCGTCGCCCACGAAGGACTTGCCTCACTAGCGGTAGATCTTCACGAAGTAGGCGATCTCCTTGCCCTTACAAACTCCTTGGTTCAACTCCACAATCTTGTTGGAGGCTCCCAAGTGACACCTAGCCAATCTAGGAGACACCACTCTCCAAGAAGTAACAAATGGTGTGTTGATGATGAACTCCTTGCTGTTGTGCTTCAAATGATAGTCTCCCCAACACTCAACTCTCTCTCACAGGATTTTGGATTTGGTGGAAAGAAGATTTGAGTGGAAAACAACTTGGGGAAGGCTAGAGATCAAGATTCATATGGTTGGAATGGAATATCTTGAGCTCAACACAAGTGTAGGTGGTTCTCTCTCAGAAAATATGTATTGGAAGTGTAGGTATGTTCTGATGGCTCTCTCCACGAATGAAGAGTGGGTGGAGGGGTATATATAGCCTCCACACAAAATCTAACCGTTACACACAATTTGCCAAACTCGGTGGGACCGAATAGTTAAACTCGGTCGGACCGATTCAACAAACCTAGTGGCCGTTAGGATTTTCGGTGGGACTGAGATGCAACTCGATAGGACCGATATGGTTAGGGTTAGGGCATAACGTAATCTCGGTGTGACCGATTACACAAACTCGGTGGGACCGATTTTGGTAATAAGCTAACCAGAGAGTTGGTCAGGTAAACTCGGTGGGACCGATTCGCTCATCTCGGTGAGACCGAAATGTTACAAAAGGGAAACAGAGAGTTTACATTGCAATCTCGGTGGGACCGATCGCTCATCTCGGTAAGACCGAAACATTACAAAGGGAAACAGAGAGATTACAATCCCATCTCGGTGAGACCGAGATCCCTATCGGTGAGACCGATTTGCCTAGGGTTTGTGGCAGTGGCTATGACATTTGAAACTCAGTGGCGCCGGATAGAAAGAATCGGTGGGGTCGAGTTTGACTTTTGGTTTAGGTCATATGTGGATGTGGGATGGTAGTTGAGGGTTTTGGAGCATACCACTAAGCATTTTGAGCAAGCAAGCCATTAAGCAACACCTCATCCCTCCTTGATAGTATTGGCTTTTCCTATAGATTCAATGTGATCTTGGATCACTAAAATATAAAATGTAGAGTCTTGAGCTTCAAACTTGAGCCAAACTTTTTGTCCTTAGAATTTTGAGGGATCCACTTTCCTCATCCATGCCATGCCATTCATTGAGCTTTTCCTGAAATATTAATCTTGGAATAATGTTAGCTCAATGAGCTATATGTTGTTAGGAATTACCAAAACCACCCAGGGATAGTTGCACTTTCAATCTCCCCCTTTTTGGTAATTGATGACAACATATAGATCAAAGCTTCGACAAATGATAATAAGAGTGAAAGATATTGTCGCCTTGAGAAGTATGTGAAAAGCAAGAGCTCCCCCTAAATTTGTGCATATCTTAAGATTTGCTTTGGACTGCAAATGCACAATGAGTTAGGATCATGGGTTACTCTTCCATGTCACATACATCTTGGTGGAGCGCTCAAAATGATAAGAATTAAATACATGCACTCATCACCAAGCAAAGTGAATGATCAAATAGGAATAAAATGATAGTAGTATCATCCAACAAGCATTAATGTAGCATATGATCAAACACACATGATCATCCAAGTATCACAAACAAGCAAATAAAGTTCAACCACCAAAGCAAGAGAGAATAAAAAGCAACGCTCTCTCTCGAAGCCTATGATCTATACATTTTTTCTCCCCCTTTGGCAACAAGTTACCAAAAAGTTCATAGAAAATGCATAGCACTAAAACATCTCTCAAGCTTGGTCTTCAGGTGGTGGTGTCCGGATAACTCCAAGAACAAAGGCTTCAGTCGAAGTAGATGGAGCTGCTGGAGTAGATGCTGGAGCTGGTGGCACTGAAGCTATAGCTGGTGCAGATGAAGTGGCTCTGGTGTCTGATATTGGTACTGCAGTTGACCTCTGAGCTCTAGGCACTCTGGCAAATGCCTCAGTTGTTGTCTTGCCCTTCCTCTCCTGCATGTCATCCTGAAGTTGCTCCACAACAGACTGGATCTCAGTTACCTTCACATCCATGTCATAGAACTTCTGCTCCATGATTCTTTCCAAGCTCTCCTGGTTTCGAGTTAGGGTGGCCAGTCCTTTCTCTATCCTTAGAGTGGATGCAATCAAGTAGCCAAGCTGATCTTGCTTTATTTTTAGAAGATACTGAGATGCCTCCTCCTGGGTTGGCATCTTTGCAGCTTTCTCTGCCTTTGCCTTCTCCCTCTTGGCTTGTGCTTGTACTGAGGATGGTTCATCTTCATCCATAACCACTTGGTTGTCCTCAAAATCTGGATAGATGGCCAAGTATTCCTTGTCCAACAAGTATGTGCCAGTACCCATCTTTGAGTTAATCAACTCCTGGATCCGTGGGGCATATCCACAGCTCCTCTTTTGGTCTGCGGCAGTCCTCTTGATAGTTTCAACAATGAGACTCATAACCTTGAACTTTTGTGGCACATCAAATATGTGTAGAAAATTTATGGAGTGGCCTCTGATCATCCTGTGATCTCCAGACTTGGGCAAAAGAGTATGCCTTAGTATCCAATTGATAGTAGGCAGTCTTGACAGCAAATGTTTCACTGACCCAAACTGGTGAGTCTCAAGGTCTGCATCTGGAATTTCCTTGTACATGCTGGCCATGGAGTTGTGATCCTTCTTCTTCTTGGCATAGGCATCCAAGTCATCTTCTTGCTCCTCTGGGGCATTGATCAACTGAGCCCATTCTGCAACTGTAGACTGGTATCTAGTGCCTTCAGACATCCAGACAATTCTTCCATCTGGGTAGAAGTGAGCTGTGGAGTAGAATTGCATGATAAGTTCATCATTCCACTTAGTGAGCTTTTGAGCCACAAACTCATCTACTCCACAAGCCTTGAAACTGTCATACACACCAGGATAGTGTTCCTCATTCTCCTTCATGTAGGTCCAGTCGACCCACCTCATGTCACACACTATAGGTTTCTTGTCAAGCAGCACTGTCTCATAGAAATCTTGCTGTTCCTTGGTGTGGAACCTGTAATCCACAGCAGTTCTTCTTCTGGTAGCATATGGATCTGTCTCTCTCCATTTCCTCAGTCCTCAGTCTCTCCTGATCTTCATGTTCTCAGCCACAGGTTGAGCATCATTGTGGTCTGGAATTTTTGGCTTCAATTTTCTCAGAACATGCTCTTCATCTTCTTCTTCAGCAACAGTCTCAGGCACTGGTGCCTTGTTCTTCTCAGCAGCATATATGTTTCTTGTATTCCTCTTTGGTGCAGTCTTGGGCTTGGAGGCAGCTTTGGGTGCTTCTTTGGGCTTTGCTGAAGCAGCCCCTATCCTGATAGGATTACCCATAAGCTTCTGGGCCTTAGGTGCTGGTGCAACAACCTCTTCCTCTTCTTCTTCCTCTTCTGAATCTCTCCTTATAGAGGGTTCGCCAAGAACTCTGGAAGTAGTGGTTTTGACTCTCTTTTTCTTTTTATCTTGGCCAACAGCTTCCTCTTCTGACTCAATGGTAAACTTTATGGTTTCTCCAGTGGCAACCTTCCTAGGTTTGGAAGTGGGAACTCTCCTTGCAGGTGCCTTCTTCTGCATACCTGGCTTTGTGGCTGCAGCTGAGCCATATTCCTTTTTCAGCACTTTCTTCTTTGATGTGGCATCATCCTCAGTGGCCACATAGTCTTCATCCTCAGACTCTGAAGTTTTCTTCTTTCTGCCCCTGGTGGCAGCTTTGGTCAAGTTGCTGGGAGTGCTCCTGCTTCCATCATCTGAGCTGCTAGAGGGACTAGTGCCCTCACTCATGTGAACTTGCTCCTCTGACTTATTCTGACTGTCACTCTGATCAGACATGATGCAAACACTGACAGCTGACCCTGTGAATAGATTATAGATGAGGTAGAGTGGATAAGCATCACAAAATATAGTGGTTTTTGCAAAAGAATGAATCAAAAACTCAGTTTTAGTTTTCCTCGGAAAGCATTTCGGATCAACCGATTTGTAAACTCGGTGATACCGAAGCAGCTGTTGGAACCAAAACTAGTGAACTCGGTCAGACCGAGTCACAGTTCGGTGGCACCAAGACTGCTAGGGTTTCACAAAGTCCTGAACTCGGTCACACCGATTTTCAATTCTCGGTCAGACCGAGAATCTCATGTGCAATGGCCTGAGCCGAATCAGTGGTACCGAGTTCCACAACTCGGATGGTCCGAGATGGTTTCGGCGGAAACCTAACCCTAAATTTTCAATTCAACTCTAATCTACGGAGTGTTTTGACTGGATAAGATCGTTTCAATCGTGGCAAGATTCATGGCAAACACAATGTGATAGGAATCGGATTGAGGATAGCACAGTGATCAAGTTCATACCCTAGTTCGGCGATGAACTTGGTACGGAGGCAACGGCGGGAATGATTTCCGTTGACGACGGTGGAGACCAGTGGCAGGAGGCAACTGGCGACGAAAAGGACGATCCGGAGACCCTGGAGGCAGAGCGGGCTAAGCGCGGGCGAAAAGACTTCGGAGAAATTTCCAAAATTTTGCCCGTGGGTATATATAGTCCGAACCTGTCGATGTTACCGAGTGGAACAACTCGGTGGCACCGAGATTCATAACTGCAAGCAGTTACTGAAACTCGGTGTGACCGAAAGGTTCAAATCGGTTGCACCGAGATTGAAAACTTAGATCGGCTTAGTGATCTCGGTATGACCGAAATGGATGAATCGGTCAGACCGAAACGCACAAAGAAGTTTTGGAAGTTTAAGTCTATGACGAATCGGGGACTCCGAGTGCTCCTCACACAGAGTGGTTCGAATCTGACTTGATCAAATTTTGTGATGTAGCATGAATAGAGTTTGAGACAAGAAAAACATAGATAGCTAGAAAGGGTTCTTAGGCATTCTTGTCCATCCAGTTGGCAAAAGAAAAGAAAACCAATCAATCAAAACAACAAGTGGATGTCCTCGAATGAGTAAAATATGCAATCAACATGCTCACACAATAAAATGGCAATTGAAATATGTGGCAAAGCATGCACAACCAATTCTAGCATCTATCAAACAATTGGCGATGACTAGGTCATCTATATATGAGTATATTGACTTAGGAGTCAAATGAGAACATTTGATCATAGGTCATACTCATCGTTTAAGCACAAGTGGGGTTGCCACTTTTACATAAAGCATTGTTGTGTTCACACCATTAGAGTTGCTTTAGCTCAGTTCTTAGAGTAAAGCTCCCCCTAGATGTGAGACCCCCCCTTAAGAGGGATGAACTAACCTTGGGTTTTGTCGATGATGACTTCATGTAGATGTCGAAGATGTGGATGCTCAATGTTGATGTAGATCATTTGGCGCTATCCATTGGAGTGAGTTGCACTTTCAATACCTACACAGGTTAGTCCCACAAGGAACAAACAAGAATATCCATAGACATAGAGTGATGCACACACAAGATGATGTCTATGAAAGCTTTTAGGTTACCTTGTCCCTTGTCTTACCAACAAGAGGGTTTGTGACTCCTTGAACTAGTGCAAGATGTGGAAGTTGATTGCACTTGTTCTTGCCAAGATGATAAGAGTGAAGTATGTTGGCGGAGTCACCCTCAAGAACTCTCTAGTTCTTCTTCTTCTTCGGGATCCATACCATCTTGATGGGAATCCTCGGTGTTGTAGTTGTACTTGATGAAGTGGAACTTGAAGTAGTCTTGGGAACCCACTTGACCAAGGCCTTAGGAGCTTCTTCAAATGCATCAATTTCCTCTTGAAGCTTGTCCTTGCCTTTTTGCTTGTGGTCTTGTGGTGGAAGATCATCTTGAGCTTGTGTCCCTTTGAAAGAAGTAGGATCATACTTCTCTTGTTGAGGAACAAACTTCGTCTTGGGGTATTGATCTTCTTCCCACTCAACTCCATTGGCATTGAACTTTCGTTCAAAACCAACACCTTGATTCTTCCGGTGCCTTCCTTGCTTGCGTACAATTTCCTCGAATTGCTTACTTCTGGCAAGGCTCTTGTAAACACCTTTCTCTATAATTCCCTTCAATAAGCTATTTTCTTGCTCAAGTGTAACTTGGCTAAGAGAATCATTAGTGGAATCAAAAGAACTACTAGAAGCAACAATATTGGATTTAGCATGATTATTGTTACTACTAGAGGAAGAATCTTTCTTGTTCTTGTTACAAGACTTGACTTGAGGCATGTAAGTGGATAAGAGTAAACGCTTGGCAATGTAAGAAGAACTTTTCTTACGAAGATCATCACTGATTGTGTCGGATCACGGGTTCCGGCAGACCCTTAAGGTTCGAACTATGGGGTGCGCGCGGAGATTATGCCCTCTACCTCTCCGTCTCGCAAGGATCTAAACTACAGAAAGAACAGCACAAGAGACACAGGGTTTATACTGGTTCGGGCCACCGATGTGGCGTAATACCCTACTCCAGTGTGGTGTGTGGATTGCCTCTTGGGCTGATGATGATGATGAACAATACATGGGAGAACGGCCTCGCGAGGGCCTGTTCTTGGCTAGGACGATGAACTGCTAGGAGGAGTTCAACCGCCCTTCTCTCTCTCTTTCTCTACTTGTTCTCTGCTTGCTCGGACTCTAGGTTCTGCTGTCCTGATTGCCCGATGCTAACTTGCTAGACTCCTCGATCTCTAGATCTCTAGATCTCTCGATCTCTCGATGCCTCTACCCTGGGGGTGGCTAGTCCTATTTATAGGCAAAGGCCCTGGGCCTCTTCCCAAATATTGAGCGGGAAGGGCGCCAACAATTGGCCAATTTGAAGGGGAAAATCTGGTACACTTATCCTGACCAAAGTTGGTCCTCGCCTGCCAAAGGCCCTGTGGTGACGCCGTTCTGGGCTCCACGATGAGCTCATTTCCACCGTTGGACTGGTCTTGGTCTCGTTGCACCGAAATGGGTGCCTTTGCTTGATCCTCTCGCCCGCGCTTGCCCCCTTTGCACCAAAGAGGAAAGGGAGGACACTGCGCGGTCTGGCGCCCGCCTGGCACCCTTGGTCGTCATGGCTTGCATCACGGGCACCTCGTGAGGTACCCTGCCTTGATCCCTCCGCCTCCTCGTGAGCCAACCTGAGGAGGCCGCGCCTGAGGAAGCGCTGTGTCGTCCGCCTCGCGAGGCTTGGCCCCTCGCGAGGGTCTTGAGTCTTATGTTGATGAAGATGGGTCGCGCTGGGCCCCCATTTGAGCCACGCCGCAGGCCGCAGGCAGGCAAGTCTGGGGACCCCCGTTCCTAGAACGCTGACAGTAGCCCCCGGGCCCAAGGCGCGCATGGACTTGGCTGTGCCAAGAGGCGAAAGGGCAAGGACGAAGCGCCGCGGGCCCTAACAGCCTGCGGCCTTGGGCGCCGCGTGGCGGTTGATTGGGCGTGGGTGCTTCCGCTTCCCCACGACGCCTTGATGGTCGCGCGGATTGGACAAGTCCCTGCATGCAAATCGTGTCATGATTACCTGTGATCGTGGTGGCCGACGGTTGGCCTCCGCCGGCTTATAAGTATGGCACCGCGCGTGCCCTTCCAGTCCATCTCTTCTTGTTTTCTCCCTTGCCCCAATTCTTGCTCCGCCTTGCCGTGATGGCTCCGATCCGCCAGTTTTCTGCAGCGGAGAAGGGAAAGGCTCTTCAAGAGGGACCAGACCCGCTTCCGCCAAAGAAGCGACTCGCCCTTCGCAGCCGAGACGAAGGAGACCGTCAGGTGGTGTCAAGGCCTTGGTACGAGCGGCCTCCGTCGGGGTTTCTGCTTCCCTTGTTTGCTCACGTTGAGGGCCTCGGAGGAGGCGATGTCGGTCCCCGCGGTCGGCGCCGTCGCCGGCGCCGACGGGTCATGAAGGTGTGGGTCGTTCCTCCTGGAGTCCACGCCGAGGGCTCCTCCCGCGAGCTCGTGCTCCACGCCGCCATGCCTCCGCGAACTTGGATTCGCTTTCCTCCCTTCTTCGCCTCTGTCTTCCCACAGGGAAGACTCCTGGAGTTATGGTTGCAGCACGCCGACTGCAGCACCCCCGCGACCGAGTCAGAGGTCGCGATCCTTGCCTCGGGCGAGGTCTTCATGACTCGTGGCTGGGGCGAGATCGCTCCGGGTTGCAGAGCATGGGGTGCCCTCTCGATCCACCTGGAGTACAATGGCGCTTCGGTGATGTTCTTCAAGGTCTTCGGCTCGGATGGGCGTCGGCTAGAGTGCTGCCCCAGGAGAGGTGGCCAGGACCCTGCCGCGGTGAGGGCCGGGCCCGCCGACCGCTCCCTGGGCAGCTCCACGAGCGACGGGAGCGCCGGAGGATCCAGCGATGCCAGCGAGATCTTCGCGACCCCGGAGACGAGCGACGACAGCTACGAGCCCGCGAGCGAGCGCCGCTCCCGGAGCAGGGCAGGCTCGCTCGGCCGTCGCTGACTCTGATCTGGATGGGGTTGGCGCCGGTGCCTGACGGCCCACTGTTGATGAAGGCATCGTCTGCAGGGGCGCGTGTAGATACCATCCCTTAGGATCCGTTTCCTGCAAGGAATCATACTTTGCCCAGTGGGGGCTTGTAAGGTGTCTGTGATCCTTTCTGTTAATATGTGACTTTTGCTATGGAACTGTGCGAGTCGTTAATTCCGTCGTAGCTTAGTCTTCCCTTTCGAACCTCGCGAGGGCTTGGTGCTGTGCGTCGATAGGTCCCAGTCCCAAGGCGGCGTCAGCCGTCGCTGGTATGCCAGGTCGCGATGCCGTGGTCAAGGCCAGGAGGTGAGCGACCCGGGGTCCGGTAAGAGCCCCTGAGTCGCGATGCTCAGGAGGTCCCCTTTGGTGCCCAAGCAGCCGTCGCTCGGTGAGAAAGGGGGGTGACGTTGCTTGTACGGAATTGCGTTAGGTGCAGGGGTGATGCTACGGTAGCCGGTGTTTTCGGGCAGTGACTTATCTTGTTAATCAGGGGTTACTCTTGGTGTATCGCCGGATCTGCACGGCAGCTGGAGCGGAGTTGCTTGACGAGGTCCCCGCGTGCCCCTTCCCCCTCGCCTTTGCTCCCCTTTCTGCTCTACGTCCTCGGGTCCCGGCCCTCGAGCTTGTCTCAGCCGTCGCTGGTATGACAGGTCCCGATGCCGTGGACAAGGCCAGAGGGTGAGGGCTGGAGTGCCGGTAGGAGCCCTGAGTCGCGATGCTCAGGCGCCCCCCCTTTAACGCGCAAGCGGTTCGTGCGGACGAGGATGAAGAGAGCTCCACGAGGGCCTCGGCTTGCGCAATTCCCTCAGGGGATCCTGTAAGCTCATCACAGAAGGAGAAAAAGGGTTGCCACGTTAGTCGCTCTAGTTGGCGTAGGTGAGGTGTACATGGGCGCCCATGAGCCAGCGCGGGACTCATGGGGCCCTACCTCTAGGCGGGTTGCGCCTGGCACTGGGCCGTATCTTGAGATGTGTTCCTGCAGATTTGGTTAGATGCCGGCACTCTACGTCCTCGGGTCCCGGCCCTCGAGCTTGTCTCAGCCGTGGCTGGTATGCCAGGTCGCGATGCCGTGGACAAGGCCATAGGGTGAGGGCTGGAGAGCCGGTAAGAGCCCTGAGTCGCGATGCTCAGGCACCCCCCCTTTAACGTGCAAGTGGTCGACATGGAGAAGAAGAGGTGTAGTGGACAGACATCAGGTGATCAAGCATGATAGGCGAATGCATAGTTGGAAATAAACGCGAGGGAGATACACGCCGCCGGGGCTAGCCCGAGCGGCTTGGGGATGATGCAGCCCGAGGGGCGCCCCCAACAAGGAAAACTAACGACCGAAAAATAAAAAGGGATACACGCCGCAGGGACGGACCCACGCGGTCTGGGAGTGATGCAACCTTGGGAGGGCGCTCCCAGCTGGGAATGAAGCTTGAAAGATGTCACCTGGAGTTGTTGCGGATGAAGTGGTGTTGGTGCAGCGGACTCGGTGGGCTGCGGGAGCCGATCCTCACGAGCCCCCAGGCCCAGGGGCCTAAGGAGGATCTGGAGGCGCTGGTGGCTCCTCGCGAATCATCTCCATCTCCGCCAGGACTGCGGAATGCATGTCTTCCTGAGTCTCCATGATGCCCCTCATGAGGCGCTGGTACGCAACAGCCACGCTCGGCAAGCTGTAAGGCATGCGAACATAGCTATGGGGTGGACCCCCGCAGCGCCCCACTTGTGAGGGCCAGAGGCGCTCCGTTGTGGCGACTTGATTGAGCCCTGGTACGTCGATGCAGACACGCAGCCCACCATCCTCACTTGGATGGGGAGCCACAGCCGGTAGGCGGCGACAACCTCTCATGATTCTTGACTCCTGTAGTTCTTGAACGGCCTGGCTAACGAACTCCTGCTGGTCTGACCTTCCTTGCCTGGTTCCTTCTCGAGGGAAACGTGCTTCGAAACACGCCTCCACATGGTGCCCAAGCGCCTCCCTCGTGACCCTGGCTAGGTCGGTGGCCCTCAAGGTGAGATCCCCCGAGCCCTGCCTGAGGAGGGCGCCGGGCACGCTTTCCTATGCGATGGAAGGAGGGTCCCCCTGGGCAGGCACGGGCCCTGAGGGGCCTGCTTCCTGAGGGGCTGAACCTGACGACGTGTTCTTCTTCTTGGGGGTGGTCTCGGGAAGCCTCCTGCTTCCGCGATCTGGGTCTTCTAGCGACGTGGCTTGAAAGGCTCGCTCCAGGGAACACACTGCATCCTTCTCTTCACATGGCACCGTTATGACGCCGTCACTCCCTGGCATCTTGAGGACATTGTAGCCGTGGTGAGTTACGGCCATGAACTTGGCCAGCGCTGGGTACCCGAGGATGGCGTTGTACGGCAGGAAAATGTGGGCGACGTCAAAGTCGATGAGCTCGGTGCGGTAGTTGCTGCGGGCCCCGAAGGTGACAGGGAGGCGGACCTGCCCGATCGGGGTTGTGGAACCGTCGGTGACTCTGGAGAAAGGCCTGGTTGGCTGAAGCTGGTCATAGGGCACTTGGAGGTTGTTGAATGTTTCCACGGACAGGACGTTGAGCCCTGCCCCGCCATCGATGAGGGTCCTGGTGACCAGTACGTTGCTGATGACTGGGGAGCAAAGCATCGGGAGGACCCCGGCTGTGGCCGCGCACTTGAGCTGATCTGCTGAGCTGAACGTGATGGCGCACGCTGACCACTTGAGGGGGCGCGTTGCTTCGAGCTTGGGGAGGACTGCATTCACTTCACGAGCAAACTGCTTGAAGATGCGTTGGAGGCTGGGGCTTGAGCTCCGCCCAGGATGCAGGCGATTGCGCGCAGCTCTTGGAAGCCCCCAGCCCCCTCGTCTTGATGGCGGTCTTCGTTCCTCCTTGGCTGAGGCGGCAGCGGAGGGAGGCCTGCGTTGTCGTGAGGGCGATCCTCACGAGGCTGATCCCTCCAGTCCCCCTCGCGAGGCAGGTCTCGCCAGCGGTCCTCGCGAGGTTGATCACGCCACCCTTGGCGCGGGCCGCGGTCTTCCCAGCGTCCTGGGTTTCTTCCTCCTCCTCGGCCGTAGCCCCGGTCAGCGCGGTCAGGGCGATGGCCGATCCTTCCTTCTCGCACGGCGCGGAGTTCTAGACATTCGTTGGTGTTGTGGGTGTGGAGGTCGTGGTACACACAGTACCGGCTGCCCCTGGAGGATTCGGGCAGATCCTTGCCCCGCTTGGTGTCCGGTTCTGCTGCGAGTACGACAGCCCCCTTGCGCTTCACGTCCTTGGCCTTGGGCTTCTTCTCTTCTGGGTCTGCGGCGGGCAGCTCGAGGAGGGAGAGACGTCCCTCCTCAGCCCTGGCGCACTTGGTCGCCAAGTTGAACAGCTCCAGGGAGGTGCAGAGGTCTTCATGCATCGCCAGCTCCTCCTTCATCTTGACGTCGCGCACGCCATCGGAGAAGGCCGAGATGATGGCTTCCTCGGACACCTTGGGGATCTTGAGGCGTGCACTGTTGAAGCGCTGGATGTACTTTTGCAGGGTCTCCCCAGGTTGCTGGTTGATGCGGCGCATGTTGCTCACGACGGGCGGCCGGTCGCGAGTACCTTGGAAGTTGGCGATGAAGCGGGTGCGCATCTGGTCCCAGGAGGAGATCGTGCCTGGAGCCAGATTCAGGAGCCAAGTGCGAGCTCCTTCCTTCAGCGCCATGGGGAACCAGTTCGCCATGACCTTTTCATCCCCGCTGGCAGCTTCGATGCCCAGCTCGTAGAGCTGGAGGAACTCTGCGGGATCAGTCGTGCCGTCGTAGCGTGGAGGCAGGTCTGGCTTGAACTTGCCGGGCCACGCGACGCTACGCAGCTCGGTGGTGTAGGCGCGGCAGCTTGCGGTGGCCACGGGAGGCTTCGGTTGAGGGAGAGCTTGGCCTTGCGGGTCCCCTTGCACTGCAGCTGGGAGCAGCGCGGGGTCTTGACGTGCCGGAGCTGGAGCAGGGTCGCGGCGAGCCGGAGCAGGAAGCGCTCGGGCAGCCTCTTGCGGTCGAGGGACTTCTTGGCAG
Organism: Aegilops umbellulata; assembly: GCA_032464435.1. Lineage (NCBI taxonomy): Eukaryota > Viridiplantae > Streptophyta > Magnoliopsida > Poales > Poaceae > Aegilops > Aegilops umbellulata. Next base: position 360,980,845 of record CP136054.1, on the reverse strand, counting down.
CTCCGTTCTTGCTGGGCTGGCGCCTGACGGAGCGGGTTCCGCCCAGGGGCCATGCGCCTTGGAGCCATGGCGTCTTCTTGGAGTGGAGGTGGCTGGTACGCCCCCGGAGCTTCATGGCCTGCGCGGGGCGGGGTGCGGCGTAGCGGAGCGGACGGTGCAGGAGAGCCCCCTGCGGCGCGGACGAGCTCGGCGACGCGGTCGAGCCACTCTTCGTAGACGTCGTCGACGGGATGGTAGCGCAGGAGCTCGTTTGCCGCGATGAGTGCAGCTCGAGCCCCAAAGGGCACGCGGAGCGCGTGGGACGAAGAGCCAGCTGGCGTGAGCGACGGAGTAGCGGTGCGGCTGTCTCGCCGCACGGTCGGGTGCTGAGACGATGCTTGCTGCTCGTTCCCCGCCGGGCCGGTGGCGGCGTTGACGGCGGGTGACAGGAAATGACGAGGACGCCCACCGACGGGAGCCGTCTGGGCCACGCGGGAGGCGATGGCGGCCTGGCGCTTGGCGCGGGCCCGACGAGTGTCAGACATGGACGCGATGGTCGGAGGAGAACGAAGCGGTGGAAGACAAATTCCGGCGCACCCCTACCTGGCGCGCCAAATGTCGGATCACGGGTTCCGGCAGACCCTTAAGGTTCAAACTTTGGGGTGCGCGCGGAGATTATGCCCTCTACCTCTCCGTCTCGCAAGGATCTAAACTACAGAAAGAACAACACAAGAGACACAGGGTTTATACTGGTTCGGGCCACCGATGTGGTGTAATACCCTACTCCAGTGTGGTGTGTGGATTGCCTCTTGGGCTGATGATGAACAATACAAGGGAGAACGGCCTTGCGAGGGCTTGTTCTTGGCTAGGACGATGAACTGCTAGGAGGAGTTCAGCCGCCCTTCTCTCTCTCTTTCTCTACTTGTTCTCTGCTTGCTCGGACTCTAGGTTCTGCTGGCCTGATTGCCCGATGCTAACTTGCTAGACTCCTCTATCTCTAGATCTCTAGATCTCTCGATCTCTCGATGCCTCTACCCTGGGGGTGGCTAGTCCTATTTATAGGAAAAGGCCCTGGGCCTCTTCCCAAATATTGAGCGGGAAGGGTGCCAACAATTGGCCAATTTGAAGGGGAACATCTGGTACACTTATCCTGACCAAAGTTGGTCCTCGCCTGCGAAAGGCCCTGTGGTGACGTCGTTCTGGGCTCCACGATGAGCTCATTCCCACCGTTGGACTGGTCTTGGTCTCGTTGCACCGAAATGGGTGCCTTTGCTTGATCCTCTCGCCCGCGCTTGCCCCCTTTGCACCAAAGACGAAAGGGAGGACACTGCACGGTCTGGCGCCCGCCTGGCACCCTTGGTCGTCATGGCTTGCGTCACGGGCACCTCGCGAGGTACCCTACCTTGATCCCTCCGCCTCCTCGTGAGCCAACCTGAGGAGGCCGCGCCTGAGGAAGCGCTGTGTCGTCCGCCCCGCGAGGCTTGGCCCCTCGCGAGGGTCTTGAGTCTTATGTTGATGAAGATGGGCCGCGCTGGGCCCCCATTTGAGCCACGCCACAGGCCGCAGGCAGGCAAGTCTAGGGACCCCTGTTCCCAGAACACCGACAGATTGCTTTTAAGAACTCATGCTCTTGCTCAAGGTTGAGCTTTTCAAAGCGTAATTTCTCATGAGTCCTTAAAAGTTCTCGATGATCTCCTAAGATAGTTTCATGAGCTAACTTAAGAGTGTTTAGTTCTTTAGTTAGAGACTCAATCTTCTCCTTATCATTGTCATCCGTTTTATCTTGATTAGCTTGATTAATTGACGTTTCATCATAGTATTCATCACTAGAGTTGTCAATAAGTAAATCATCATCACCTAACAAGTCATCTTCATCACTATTGAAATCAACATACTCGGGGTGTGATACCTTTGGGCCTTTAGCCATGAAGAATGTTCCAACTCCTTCATTTGGTGAGTCAAATATGTCACAGGAGTTGGTTGTCACAAGTGCTAGACCGGCAACACCTTCATCTTGAGTATATTCGGAGTCGGAGTGATAGCTTCTCTCAGAGTGGTTGTCGGAGTCGGAGCCGGATACCCATTCACCAACATGAGCTTGATGTCTTCGTTTTGTGTAGCTCCTTGATGACTTGTCCTTTCTTTCCGAATCCTTGCTTCTCCGTGAGGGTCTTCGTTCATAATGATCATCTGTACTCCTTCTTTCTCTAGATGGTGATTCTTCTCTTCTACTTCTTCTCTTGGGAGAATCTTCTCTTCTCTTGTAGGGGACCGTACACTCATTGGAATAGTGTCCGGGCCTTCCACAATTGTAGCAGTTTCGCTCTTGACTAGAAGATCCTTTGTCATTGTAGGACCTTAACTTGGAGCTTCTACTCTTGTAGAACTGGTTGAAGTTCTTCACCATTAAGCTCAATTCTTCATTGAAGTTTTGTTTCTCACTCGATGATGTGGGAGCTTCACATGAGGCTTTGTAAGCACCACTTGATTTGTTGTGAAGTTCCTCTTTATCCTTGAGTGACATCTCATGAGCAACAATTCTTCCAATGACTTCCGTTGGCTTGAGATCTTTGTAATTTGGCATCATTTGGATCAATGTGCACACGGTATCATATTTTCCATCCAAGGCTCTTAGGATCTTCTTGATGATGAATCTATCGGTCATCTCTTCACTCCCTAAGTCGGCAATCTCATTTGTGATAAGAGCAAGCCTAGAGTACATTTCAGCGACACCTTCACCATCCTGCATTTTGAACTTGACAAGTTGACTTTGAAGCACATCCAATTTGGATTCCTTGACGGAGTCGGTACCTTCGTGCATATCAATCAAAGTATCCCAAATTTCCTTTGCATTCTCAAGATGCCTGATTTTGTTGAATTCTTCGGGGCACAATCCGTTGAAGAGGATATCACAAGATTGAGCGTTGTATTGCAACATCTTCAACTCTTCCGCGGTAGCTTCACGGTTCGGTTCTTTCCCATCAAAGAATTCATCTTGCAAGCCAATACACACAATAGCCCAAACGGCGGGGTTATGTCCAAGAATATGCATTTTTATCTTAGGCTTCCAACTAGCAAAATTAGTACCATCAAAGTAAGGACCTCTACGGTGATAATTTCCCTCGCTAGACGCCATACTCTCCTAGGTTGTGAAACCAAGGCTATGACCACCAAAAGCTACGGAAATCAAAGCAACTGGAGACCAAAGCTCTGATACCACTTGTAGGATCGAAAGTATGTCTAGAGGGGGGGGTGATTAGACTACTTGACCAAATAAAAATCTAGCCTTTTCCCAATTTTAGTTCTTGGAAGATTTTAGCTATCTTAGCACAAGGCAAGCAATCTCCACACAATTCAAGCAAGCATGCAAAAGAGTATATGAGCAGCGGAAAGTAAAGCATGCAACTTGCAAGAATGTAAAGGGAAGGGTTTGGAGGATTCAAACGCAATTGGAGACACGGATGTTTTTGTCGTGGTTCCGATAGGTGGTGCTATCGTACATCCACGTTGATGGAGACTTCAACCCACGGAGGGTAACGGTTGCACGAGTCCACGGAGGGCTCCACCCACGAAGGGTCCACGAAGAAGCAACCTTGTCTATTCCATCACAGCCGTCGCCCACAAAGGACTTGCCTCACTAGCGGTAGATCTTCACGAAGTAGGCGATCTCCTTGCCCTTACAAATTCCTTGGTTCAACTCCACAATCTTGTTGGAGGCTCCCAAGTGACACCTAGCCAATCTAGGAGACACCACTCTCCAAGAAGTAACAAATGGTGTGTTGATGATAAACTCCTTGCTCTTGTGCTTCAAATGATAGTCTCCCCAACACTGAACTCTCTCTCACAGGATTTGGATTTGGTGGAAAGAAGATTTGAGTGGAAAGCAGCTTGGGAAGGCTAGAGATCAAGATTCATATGGTTGGAACGGAATATCTTGAGCTCAACACAAGTGTAGGTGGTTATCTCTCAAAAAATGTGTATTGGAAGTGTAGGTATGTTCTGATGGCTCTCTCCACGAATGAAGAGTGGGTGGAGGGTGAGGGAGTCCTGGATTAGGGGTTTTTCGGATAGCCGAACTATATCTTTAGCCGGACTCCAGGACTATGAAGATACAAGATTGAAGACTTCGTCCCGTGTCCGGAAGGTTCTTTCCTTGGCATGGAAGGCAAGCTAGGCGTGCGGATATTCAAGATCTCCTACCAATGTAACCGACTCTGTGTAACCCTAACCCTATCCGGTGCCTATATAAACCGGAGGGTTGTAGTCCGTAGGACGAACACATCATAACCATCATCATACCCATAGGCTAGCTTCTAGGGTTTAGCCTCCTTGATCTCGTGGTAGATCTACTCTTGTACTACCCATATCATCAATATTAATCTAGCAGGAGTAGGGTTTTACCTCCATCGAGAGGGCCCGAACCTGGGTAAAATAAAGTGTCCCTTGTCTCCTGTTACCATCCGACCTTGACGCACAGATCGGGACCCCCTACCCGAGATCCGCCGGTTTTGACATCGACATTGGTGCTTTCATTGAGAGTTCCTCTGTGTCGTCGCCTTTAGGCCCGATGGCTCCTTTGATCATCAACAACGATGAGGTCCAGGGTGAGACTTTTCTCCCCGGACAGATCTTCGTCTTCTGCGGCTTCGCTCTGCGGGCCAACTCGCTTGGTCATCTGGAGCAGATCGAGAGCTACGCCCCTGGCCATCAAGTCAGGTTTGGAAGCCTAAACTACACGGCAGATATCCGCGGAGACTTGATCTTCGACGGATTCGAGCCACAGCCAAGCGCGCCGCACTATCTCGAGGGGCATGATATAGCTCTGCCTCCGAACAGTGTCTTGGAGGCCGCATACGCTCCGGCCCCGATCCTCGATTCAGAGCCCGCTGCGTTCTTTGAAGATGAACGGTTGGACGTCACCTCGGGGGCTGCGATCTTAAAGGCCATTGAGCCGAACGCAAGCCCCGCGCTCCGCATGGCCTGTGACTCCAAGGATCCGGACTCCTCTCCGAACTTCGGGTCGTCCGTACCCCCGCCGATCGAATCAGATTGGGCGCCTGTAATGGAGTTCACCGCCGCGGACATCTTTCAGTATTCACCTTTTGGTGATATTCTGAATTCTCTCAAGTCTCTCTCTTTGTCAGGAGAGCCCGGGCCGAACTATGGCCTGCGAGGTTGGGATTCGGACGACTAAGAAATTCAAAGCCCACCCACCGCCCACTTAATAGCCACTGTCGACGATATATCCGACATGCTCGACTTCGGCTCCGAAGACTTCGACGGTATGGACGAAGGAGGAGGAGACGAGCAAGAACCAGCACCTGTAGGGCGCTGGACCGCCACCTCATCATACGACATATACATGGTGGATGCTCCAAAAGATGGAGACGGCAATGGAACAACGGAGGATGGCACTTCGAAAAAGCCTTCAAAATGCCGACGTCAGCGGCGCCGCTCCAAATCCCGCCACAACAGAAATGGTGATTCCGGCACGGGAGATAATACTACCCCGGACAGCGCCGAAGATCACCAAAACCAGCAGTTCGGCACAGGAAGATGGAGAAGACCGCCCTCATGAGAGAGCGGCAGAGTGAGAGGTCGAGGACGATAACTACATGCCTCCCTCTGAAGACGAGGCAAGCCTCGGCGATGATGAATTCATTGTACCATCAGACCCCACCGAACAAGAGCGCTTTCAACGCAGGCTTTTAGCCACGGCGAACAGCCTAAAGAAAAAGCAGCAACAGCTTAGAGCTGATCAAGATTTGCTAGCTGACAGATGGACTGAAGTCCTTGCGGCCGAAGAGCACGAGCTCGGACGCCCCTCCAAAAACTATCCTAAGCGCAGGCCGCTACCCCAATCAGAGGAGGAAGCCCAAGACATGCCACCTCGCGGCCGCGACAGAGAAGCCTGTCGAACATCCAAACAAGCCATGCCCCGCAACCGCTTTACCAAGGCACGGGAACACGAACCAGACCTGCGAGACGTCCTGGAGGACAAAGCAAGGCAAACAAGATCGATCTATGGATCGCGCGGACGCCCGACGGCACGTGATAGTTTTCACTCCGAACACAATAAATCCGGCCGGGCCGAACACAACACGCACAGCTCCTCCGAGCTGCGTCGAGACATAGCCCAGTACAGGGGCGCTGCACACCCACTATGCTTCACAGACGAAGTAATGGATCATAGAATCCTAGAGGGTTTTAAACCCGTCAACATCGATTCGTACGATGGTACGACCGATCCGGCAGTATGGATTGAGGACTATCTCCTCCACATCCACATGGTACGCGGCGATGATTTGCACGCCATTAAATATTTACCCCTTAAGCTTAAGGGACTAGCCCGGCACTGGCTTAACAGCCTCCCCGCAGATTCGATTGGCTCTTGGGAGGACCTGGAGGCCGCATTCCTCGACAACTTCCAGGGGACCTACGTACGGCCACCGGACGCCGACGACCTAAGCCACATAATCCAGCAGCCAAAAGAATCGGCCAGGCAATTCTGGACATGGTTCCTAACAAAGAAAAATCAGATAGTCGATTGTCCGGATGCAGAGGCCTTAGCAGCCTTCAAGCATAACATCCGTGACGAGTGGCTTGCCCGGCACCTGGGACAGGAGAAGCCGAAATCCATGGCAGCCCTCACGACACTCATGACCCGCTTTTGCGCGGGCGAAGATAGCTGGCTAGCTCGCAGCAACAACTTATCGAAGAAGCAAGGTAATTCAGATACCAAGGACAAAAGTGGCAGGTCGTGACAGAATAAACAGAAACGCCGCGTCAGCAGCGACAGCAATGAAGATACGGCAGTAAACGCCGGATTCAGAGGCCATAAATCCGGTCAGCGGAAAAAGCCATTCAAAAAGAATACCCAGGGCCCGTCCAGTTTGGACCGAATACTCGACCGCTCGTGCCAGATTCACGGCACCCCCGAAAGGCCAGCCAATCACACCAACAGGGATTGTTGGGTGTTCAAGCAGGCAGGCAAGTTAAGAGCCGAACACAAAAACAAGGGGCTAGACAACGATGACGAAGAGGAGCCCAGGCCGCCGAACAACAACGGACAGAAGGGGTTTCCCCCACAAGTGCGGATGGTGAACATGATATACGCGACTCATATTCCCAAGCGGGAGAGGAAGCGTGCGCTACGGGACGTATACGCGATGGAGCCAGTCGCCCCAAAGTTCAACCCATGGTCCTCTTGCCCGATCACCTTCGATCGAAGGGACCACCCCACTAGCATCCGTCACGGCGGTTTCGCCGCATTGGTTCTTGACCCAATCGTTGACGGATTTCACCTTACAAGAGTCCTCATGGACGGCGGCAGTAGCCTGAACCTGCTCTACCAGGATACAGTGCGGAAAATGGGCATAGATCCATCAAGGATCAAGCCCACAAGGACGACCTTTAAAGGCGTCATCCCAGGTGTAGAGGCCAATTGCATAGGCTCCATAACACTTGATGTGGTCTTCGGATCTCCGGACAACTTCCGAAGCGAAGAGTTAATCTTCGACATAGTTCCGTTCCGCAGTGGCTATCATGCTCTGCTTGGACGAACCGCATTCGCTAAATTCAATGCGGTGCCGCACTACGCATATCTCAAGCTCAAGATGCCAGGCCCTCGAGGTGTAATCACGGTCAGCGGAAACACCGAACGCTCCATCCGTATGGAGGAACACACGGCGTCCCTCGCAGCAGAGGTACAAAGCAGCCTGTTAAGGCAGCTCTCGAGTCCGGCCGCTACAAAGCAGGACAAAGCAAAACGCGCCCGGAGTAACCCGCAGCAAGACCGACTGGCGCGCTCAGAGCACGCGTAGCAATATGGCCACAACCCTAGCCATCGCTACATAGCGGAGCTAGTACCTCGAGTACACAATTACGCCCTTACAATTCCATGGGCATAGGGGAAGGGGCAGATAAAATGGCATGCCAACAATACGGCGTCAAACGTACTAGGGGCTGCCGGGTTTTTTTTTCTTTCAGGACTCCGTACTCTGGATACAGTATTCAGACTCGCTGCCGCACAGACAATACAGGACCCAGGAAAGCAGACAAAACAACGCCGCATCATGGAACTCTCAGGTGGTCTCTATTTCGAGCGATATATCTGTTTTTAAATTCCGCGGCCTGCGCCTGGTCAGGACATGTTAAATAGTCTAAATTTTTTCGCACTACTTGTATCGTTCGGCTTGAATAAATAGCCTCCTCATAAATAATGCATAGCTTTTCGTCTATTTTTTGCATTATCTTCTTTTAATATACATATGTTTACTCAAATAACATGATCGCACCCGTACACCATGGTACGGCAAACCACGCCAGGGGCTTTATTACCCTTCTATCTGGTGTGAGAAGTCCGTCCACTTTCACAAGTGCGGCACCCCGAACTTATAGCATTATATGCATCGGCTCCGAGTCATGATTTTGGTCCTATGTTGGGTTTGCCCGGCTCCTATGTTTTGGTGCCTTACGTTCCGCTCTATCGGCTAAGGTAGCACTAGGAGAACCACTGCGATTGTGCCCCAGATCAGGTGGGTGAGCACCTCAGTGGAGAAAGCTAAAACAGACTATCATGATAAGGCGCGAGACCGGTCGCTGTTCGAGAGGTTTTTCGAGTCCCTAAAGGCTTATGCCGCTTCGAGCGGAGAGCTGGTTAAGTCCGGCTGAAGGCGTGGATAGTGCCCCGAATTCGGCCTTCCGAACTAGGGGCTTCACCGAAATTTAAAATTATAACGTTCTATGGCTAAGTGAGAGTGTTCAAGCATTATAGTCCGATTGCCTGGTTCGCTGTGCTGAGCGCCTCCCTCGAAGGACCCAACTATGGGAACAAGAGCCCTCGGGTTTATCCCGAACACCCCAGCACTAGTTGCATGGGGGCAGAAGCCGACGACTCGCCATCTCTCAGTTATTGATAAATGGCCGCACAGAAAATAATATTTTAAATTCAGAAAGCATTGCTTAAGCGCATATGAACAAGTTTTCAGCGCACAGGATACAAACGAGCGAGTTCATTGAAATATTACATCTTTGGCACACTAATCCGCGACAAGGCGAGCTCCAGCGAGAACTTCCTTGTAGTAGTTCTCGGGCTTGCGATGCTCCTTCCCCTGCGGCGGCCCGTCCTTCACCAGCTTCTCTCCGTCCAGCTTGCCCCAGTGTACCCTTACACGGGCAAGGGCCCTCCGGGCACCTTCTATGCAGACGGAGCGCTTGATGACCTCAAGCCGTGGACAGGCCTCCACCAGCCGCCGCACCAGCCCGAAGTAGCTCCCAGGCAGGGCCTCTCCAGGCCACAGCCGAACTAGTAATCCCTTCATGGCCTGTTCGCCCGCCTTGTGGAGCTCGGCCAGCTGCTTCAGCTGATCGCTTAAGGGCAAAGGGTGTCCGGCCTCAGAATACTGAGACCAGAACACACTCTCCGTCGAGCTGTCCTCTTCAGCTCGGTAGAATGCGGCGGCGTCGGATGCGCTGCGGGGAAGATCGAAGAACGCCCCTGGAGAACTCCGGATTCGGGTAAGTAATAGGTATTTCACCTTTATATTCCTACTTTGCATTAAGAATGCCTTACCCGCTGCTATCTTTTTCACATCCTCCAACTCTTGGAGGGCCTTTTGGGCTTCGGCCTTGGCACTCTTGGTGGTCTCAATAGCCGACGCGAGCTCGGATGCTTGCGTTTTTGCCTCAAGCTCCAAACCCTCATGTTTCTTCATGAGAGCTTGCAGCTCTCGCTGCACCTCGTCGACTTGGACCCCAAGCTTTTCTCGCTCGGCGCGCTCCTCGGCCGCTTTCTTCTCGGCCTCAGTCAGCGCCTGCTTCAGGGTTGCCACCTCGGTTGTGGCCCCTACAATAAGCAGTACAATCCTGTTATTTCTTTTTGCAATCAAGCCTCTCTATAGGCACCACTTTTTTTTCTTTCTTTTTTTTTCTCTAAGGGGTATTTCTTACCTTCCTTTTCCACGAGCTGCCTTTTGGCATGAGCGAGCTCTTGCTCGGACCGCTCGAGGTCCTTTTTCAGGACTTCCACCTGCGCAGTCAGTGCGGCGGTGGACAGCAGGGAAGCCTGCATACGCATATTAGACTTTTTATTAGACTCCTGCGAAAATTGTTGGATCCTCTATTCGGCTTTTCTTTTCGAACACCGAACAGAGCATCAGGGGCTACTGTCTATGCGGTAATGAATTTAGCATATTTTTTGCTTACCTGGAAGCCTGTTAGAAGGCTAGCGCAAGCTTCATTCAGTCCGCTCTTGGCGGACTAAACCCTTTGGACCACCACACTCATAACAGTACGGTGCTCCTCGTCGATGGTGGCGCCTTCAAGCGCCTCCAACAGACTATCCGGCGCCTCTGGTTGGACAGAGGTCGCCGGCTCAGACGGCTTACTCCTCTTGGAAGGAGTTCGCCCACCGCGAGCCAGGACGGTTGAGTCCGGCGCGGTGTCCGGCACAAAGCCGGACTGGGAGCCCTGGGGGGTTTCATCCCCTTTACTCCTGGGGTCCTGAGGATTGCCTTGCGGCTCCTCCAGGACCACCTCCTCCTGCCCTGTTCGGCGGGACGCCGCTTCGGCGTCGTCCGCCCCGCTGGGGGAGACCGCTGGCGGGACAGAGTTCATGTCCGACGAATCCAGGGAGCCGCTCGATGAATCATCGAGTGCGGCTCAGGGCGGGCTGCGCAAATAGCATTCGACATTAGGATAAGCTGTGCACTTGAAGATACTATGAGTCATTCTGGTATGTGAATACTTATGATGTCGCCGGACGCTTGGTTCTGTCCGGCCACTCCTTTCCGCCCTCTTCGGCGTTGAGGGAGTAGTCCGGCGGAGGGGTCTTCCTTTTCCTCGACCCCTCGGCCTCCCCTGTTGGGGCGGTCTTCTTCTTTTTCGCTCCCCTCGATGGAGGGGAGAGCTTCCTTATTCCTCCTCCTCGTTTTCACGAGAGGAGGGCGTCGCAGACTCGCCAGATGACGAGCTCGACACCACCACATTGCGGGCACTCTTTCGAGTCCCGGTGGTCTTCTTCTTCTTGACCTTCTTCTCCAGCACCACATAGGGCGCCGGAGCCAGCAGCTTCTCTAAGAGAGCTGGGGCTGGGTCTTCGGGCAGAGGAGCCGGACAGTTGATTGGTCCGGCTATCTTCAGCCACGCCTGTCAAAGGCAAAGGGAGTTTTTAGATCCCACATAGAGTTAATCTATGTAGAAAAGCTTAACGAACCTGTGAAAGGTATAAATAGCCTACCTCGCCAGCGTTGCGCTGCGAGCTGTATCCGCGGTCCTCGGAAGCGGATGTGGGGCACTCGACGCCTTTGGTTAGCACCTTCCAGACGTCTTCATACGTCGTGTCGAAGAGCCTATTAAGGGTTTGGTGCTGCGCCGGGTCGAATTCCCATAAAGTGAACTCCCGTTCTTGGCACGGGAGGATCCGGCGAACGAGCATGACCTGGATGATGTTGACATGCCGGATGGGCTTGTCCATCAGGGACCGGATGCAAGTTTGCAGTCCGGTCACTTCTTATTCGTTGCCCCACGATAAGCCCGTCTCTTTCCAGGACATGAGCCGCGTGGGGGGTCCGGATCGGAACTCAGGGGCCGCGACCCATTTCGAGTCGCGTGACTCGGTGATGTAAAACCACCCTGCCTGCCACCCCTTTAAGGACTCCACAAAGGATCCATTGAACCAGAGTGCGTTGGCCATTTTGCCGGCCATAGCACCTCCGCACTCCGCCTGGGTGTCGGACACCACCTTGAGCTTGACGTTGAAGGTCTGGAGCCAGAGGCCGAAGTGGGGGCGGATGCGGAGAAAGGCCTCACACACGATGATAAACGCCGAGATATTGAGGATAAAGTTCGGGGCCAGATCGTGGAAGTCCAGGCCGTAGTAGAACATGAGCCCCCGGACAAAAGGGTGAAGTGGAAAACCCAGTCCGCGGAGGAAATGGGGGAGAAAAACTACCCTCTCATGGGGCCTTGGGGTGGGAAGAAGCTGCCCCGCCGCGGGAAGCCGGTGCGGGATGTCCTTGGACAGATATCCGGCCTTCCTAAGCTTTTTGATTTGACCCTCCGTAACGGAGGAAGCCATCCACTTGCCACCCGCTCCGAACATCACTGGAGCAGGTTGGGGAAGAAAGAGCGAACTTGGGCGTTGGAGCTTGAGTGCGCAGGAGATGGATGGGCAAAGGAGGAAGAAGGCGTAGGTGAAAGAGGTGGATCTTTATCCCCTTATATAGGCTGATGACGTTATGCGTCCCCACCTACCTAATAAAACTTGCTTGCCGCTCACACCCGTGGTAAATGGCGCGGTTGGGTTACCCACGTCCGCATTAATGAGAATCCCGTTAAAAGGGGCACACGATCTCTGCTTCGACAAGACGTGCCAAGGAAACCGCCTCATTGAACGTGCTGCGGTGGAACAACAAAAAATAATCCGTACAGAAGGCTTGGTCGCAGTGTTATGATGCACTGCGGAATACGTCAGCAGATTTGATTTTTGTTTGTATTATTCTCTATATGGCAATACGTGGAAACATGTTTTGCAGAGTCGGACACTATTTTTTGGTGTTTATTATCTTCTTGAAGAATTTGGAGGAGGAACCCGCCTTGCAATGCCGAAGAGAATTTGCGCGCCGGACTCGTCGTCATTGAAGCCTGGTTCAGGGGCTACTGAGGGAGTCCTGGATTAGGGGGTGTTCGGATAGCCGAACTATATCTTCAGCCGGACTCCAGGACTATGAAGATACAAGATTGAAGACTTCGTCCCGTGTCCGGAAGGTTCTTTCCTTGGCGTGGAAGGCAAGCTAGGCGTGCGGATATTCAAGATCTCCTACCAATGTAACCGACTCTGTGTAACCCTAACCCTATCCGGTGCCTATATAAACCGGAGGGTTGTAATCCGTAGGACGAACACATCATAACCATCATCATACCCATAGGCTAGCTTCTAGGGTTTAGCCTCCTTGATCTCGTGGTAGATCTACTCTTGTACTACCCATATCATCAATATTAATCTAGCAGGAGTAGGGTTTTACCTCCATTGAGAGGGCCCAAACCTGGGTAAAATAAAGTGTCCCTTGTCTCCTGTTACCATCCGACGTTGACGCACAGATCGGGACCCCTACCCGAGATCCGCCGGTTTTGACACCGACAGAGGGGTATATATAGCCTCCACACAAAATCTAACCGTTACACACAATTTGCCAAACTCGGTGGGACCGAATAGTTAAACTCGATCGGACCGATTGAGCAAACCTAGTGACCGTTAGGATTTTCGGTGGGACTGAGATGCAACTCGGTAGGACCGATATGGTTAGGGTTAGGGCATAACGTAATCTCGGTGTGACCGATTACGCAAACTCGGTGGGACCGATTTTGGTAATAAGCTAACCCGAGAGTTGGTCAGGTAAACTCGGTGGGACCGATTCGCTCATCTCGGTGAGACCGAAATGTTACAAAAGGGAAACAGAGAGTTTACATTGCAATCTCGGTGGGACCGATCGTTCATCTTGGTAAGACTGAAACGTTACGAAGGGAAACAGAGAGAGTACAATCCCATCTCGGTGAGATCGAGATCCCTATCGGTGAGACCCATTTGCCTAGGGTTTGTGGCAGTGGCTATGACATTTGAAACTCGGTGGCGCCGGATAGAAAGAATCTGTGGGGCCGAGTTTGACTTTTGGTTTAGGTCATATGTGGATGTGGGAAGGTAGTTGAGGGTTTTGGAGCATATCACTAAGCATTTTGAGCAAGCAAGCCATTAAGTAACACCTCATCCCTCCTTGATAGTATTGGCTTTTCCTATAGACTCAATGTGATCTTGGATTACTAAAATATAAAATGTAGAGTCTTGAGCTTCAAGCTTTAGCCAAACTTTTTGTCCTTAGAATTTTGAGGGATCCACTTTCCTCATCCATGCCATGCCATTCATTGAGCTTTTCCTGAAATATTAATCTTGGAATAATGTTAGCTCAATGAGCTATACGTTGTTAGGAATTACCAAAACCACCCAGGGATAGTTACACTTTCAGCGTCGCTGACGACTGTAATGGAATGATCAGAGAAGTAATGAGCAACCTTCTTTGTGGTCATATAAATCCCATATACAAGCTTCTGATAATGAGGATATCTTTGATTTGATGGAGTCAAAACTTCAGAAACATAATATACTGGGCGCTGAACTTTAAAGGCCTTTCCTTCTTCTTCCCGCTCGACCGTAAGTACTATACTGACAACTTGTCATGTGGCTGCAATGTAAAGCAACAAAGGCTCTTTGCTGATTGGGGCAGCAAGCACCGTCTGGGTGGAGAGCAGGGTTTTTAGCTCTGCAAACGCTGCATCAGCTTCAGGAGTCCACTCGAACTTATCTGACTTCTTCATCAGTCGGTAAAGAGGCAACGCCTTTTCACCGAGACGATAAATGAATCGACTTAAAGGTGCCAAGCAACCAGTAAGCTTCTGGACATCGTGCACGCACACAGGGCGCTTCATTCGGAGTATAGTACCAACCTTTTCTGGGTTGGCATTGATTCCTTGTTCTGAAACGAGAAAACCGAGCAACTTCCCGCCAGGAACTCCGAATGTGCACTTGGATGGGTTAAGCTTGATATCATACCTCCTGAGGTTGGCAAAGGTTTCAGCAAGGTCAGTCAGCAGGTCGGACCCCTTCCGTGACTTGACCACAATATCATCCATGTATGCTTCCACATTCTGACTGATTTGAGTGAGCAAACACTTTTGAATCATCCTCATGAACGCGGCTCCGGCATTCTTGAGGCCGAATGGCATGGTAACATAACAGAAGCACCCGAATGAAGTGATAAAAGCTGTTTTGATCTCGTCGGTCCATACAGACGGATCTGATGGTAACCGGAATAGGCGTCTAAAAAAGATAGGCGCTCACATCCCGCAGTCGAGTCGACTATCTGGTCGATGCGGGGGAGAGGAAAATGATCTTTCGGGCAGGCCCGATTGATATGTTTGAAGTCAATGCACATGCGGAGTGACTTGTCCTTCTTGGGGACCATGACAACATTGGTGAGCCACTCGGAGTGGTATATCTCTTGGATGAACTCCGCTGCTAAGAGCCGAGCCACCTCCTCACCAATGGCCTTTCTCTTCTAGACGGCGGACCGCCGAAGATGTTCTTTGACAGGTTTCATTTTTGGGTCGACTCGTAGACGGTGCTCAGCCAGCCCCCTGGGAACACCTGGCATGTCAGAAGGCTTCCATGCGAAGATGTCCCAGTTCTCACGGAGGAACTGGATGAGCGCTTCTTCCTATTTGGAGTCGAGTGTTGTCGAGATATGGGTCGGAGCAGCATTGGGATCGGTCGGGTGAATATGAATCGGCTTTGTCTCACCAGACGACTGGAATGCTGATTCCGTGGCGGGCTTCTTAGCTCGCAACAAATCACTCAGGTCTGCCGTTTTCTGGTATTCCTGCAGCTCTACCACTGCCATCTGTGCATCGGCGATCTTTGAGCCTGTCTGAAAGCACTCTTCCACCTTCTTCCGATTGCCAGTAATAGTGATCACACCTTTGGGACCAGGCATCTTCAATTTGAGATACACATAACATGGTCGAGTCATGAAACGTGCATAAGCTGGCCTGCCCAAAATAGCGTGATAAGCACTCTGAAAATCCACAACTTCAAACGTCAACTTTTCTTTGCGGTAATTCTTGGAGTCACCGAAAACCACATCAAGAGCGATTTGGCCGAGTGACTCCGCCTTATTTCCAGGAATGACTGGAAACTCATGTTGCTGGTACTAAGTCTGGACATCGAAATGCCCATCCCTTTCAACGTCTCTGCATACAATATGTTCAAGCCGCTGCCTCCATCCATCAACACTTTGGTCAGTCGAGTGCCTTCGACAACTGGGTCGATCACCAAGGCTTGCCTCCCAGGGGTGGCAATGTGCGTTGGGTGATCGGACTGGTCGAATGTGATGGCAGTCTGAGACCATCTCAAATAACTGGGCGTCGCCGGAGCAACCATATTCACTTCTCGGTTGATAACTTTCAGTCGACTTTTGCTTTCAACATCAGCAAAAATCATCAGGGTGGAATTGACCTGGGGATATCCATCATCACTATCTTCCTTGTCCTTAACTTTGTCTGACTCCTTTTCCTTATCTTTGGGCTGCTTCCCTTGGAAGTGCTGGATCAAGAGCCGACACTGTTGAGTGGTATATTTCGGGTAAATGAGTTTACCCTCTTCATCTTTCTTTGTGTGAATGTGGCATGGCAGATCCAACACATCATTTCCACCTTGGTCCTTCACTTTCTTAGGGTTCCAAGGCCCTTTGGGCTTCCCCTTAAACTTTCCTTGAGTCACGACCAAGGCTTCTCCCGGAGCAGCTGGCTCGGCTTTCCGCTTCTGCTTCCGACTTGAATTCCCTCCTCCGGTTTCGTGGGCGACTGACTGGTGCTTGCCACTCCGGAGTCGATCCTCTTCTTCACCATTGACATACTTGGTGGCAATATCCATCATTCGACTCAGAGACATGTCTCCGGTTCGACCGAATTTCAGGTTCAGCTCTCTGTACTTAACGCCTTCCTTGAAGGCACAACCTGCTTGGTGATCAGACACATTCTCTACCGTGTGATGCAACGTGATCCATCTTTGGATGTAATCCCTCAAAGTTTCATTCGACTTCTGCACACAGGATTGCAGCTCTGTCAATCCTGCTGGTCGCTTGCAAGTTCCTTCAAATGTTCTGACAAACACTTGGGCAAGATCTTCCCAAGTGTAAATGCTGCTGGGCGCTAACTGATTCAGCCATGCTCTGGCCGAGCCCTCCAACATAAGAGACAGGTGTTTCATGGCCACTTCATCGTTGCCGCCGCCAATCTGAACAACCACTCGGTAGTCCTCAAGCCAAGTATCAGGCTTGGACTCACCAGTGAACTTACTGACTCCAATCGCCAACCTGAAGTTGGGAGGAATCACCGCGGCCCTGATGGCCCTGCTGAAGCACTCTGGTCCTGAGACGTGTACTCTACTGCTGGTGGGTACATCCTTGTCATGACCTTCTCTGTGAGGTCTGTTCCTGTCGACTAAACCCTGAACGAGAATGGATCTCGCATCAAAGCCTGGTTCCCTGGGGTCGACTGGAATCCTCCGCCCAACACTGTGAGGGCATCTGTCATCCTGTTGTCGAGGCACGTACGATCCACTCCTTGGGGGAGGGGTGGGCACTCGACGTCGATCATCACGATCGAGTCGGTGATCATACTGCTCACGGTTCCTGTACTGATCACGCCGGTCTCCACGTCCCTCACGCCTCGTGGGCGATCTTGGGCTGTGGGCTGACTGGACTGTATCTGCAGCGACGGATCTGCTGTGGATCATATTCTGCGACTGTGATACAGCTGAATTTTGATCTCCTGCCGCCCGGAGTAATGTTCTGATTTGCAACAAGCCTCTGCCAGCCTCTGACTGGGAAGGCTGAATCGACTCTACTATACGGGTTGCAGCTGCTAAATTCTGAATCGGAGTTCGATATACCTGAGTTGGTGGTGGAAAGAGCTGATGTCGACTGGATTCTGGAACCCGTTGTCGTGCACGCTCGTCGAGTGCTCGCTGGAGGTTCTCTAGTCGAGTGCGCTCAGCCAAGTTGGCCAAGCGCGCGTCCTCTAAGGCACGGGCCTCGGGGGTTTCTCCAACGATAGGAGTGTGCAGCGCATCCATGTTCCGGCGGCGAAGTTCTTCTCTCTGCAGCGACGTGAGGGGCTCGGGGTGATACCCTTCATGGGTATGCGACGGATCACCTCCGCCGGCGCCTCCGTTAGTGCGGGGAAAACCAGGAGGACTGCGCGGTCCATCGACCATCAGAAGCTCCGCCGCTGGATCACTGCTGTCGCACTCGGATGTAGTCTCTGCGGAGCCAGTCGACAGGTCGAACAGGCCGTAGAGAGATTCGCTGGGCTCAATCGCCGCGACTTGAGGGGTGGCCGACTGGCGTGCCACCGCGTGTCTCACCCACCGCTGAAGCCTCGACCGACCAGAACGCTTGCGCCGGCGGGAAACAGGGAGGGAGGACAACACAGGGGCCGACCAATAATGGGTCGACGGTTGTGTTCGCACACGAACACGTCACCGTGTACCCTCAACGCCGGGGGTGATGCACCGCAGCTCACATCGAAGGAGACCCACCGGAAGCGCGGTATGCAAGACAATCCGGCGGGCGCTTTTGAGGACCCGAAACCCCACGCGCCCGGGAGGGACCCCGTTAGGGCGCGCGGCGGCTATGGGCTGCCCTAGGTCGGCCTGACCACCCCTAGGGCCTCGAGGTTCGCCGCCCTACAACAAGAAGAACGAACGAAGAACGAGGAAGAATAAGAACTAGGGTTAAGGAGAAAAGATAAAAGATAAAAATTGTTATATGATTTGTTCGATTGTGTGTTGTTTAATCGGCCGTCACCTCTCATTTATTTATGAGGCGGCTGGACTTTCCGTACAAGAAAAGGACTAAAAATTCCGTCCAAAACATCAAAAAACCTAACCTAACTCGGACAGAAATCTTTGGCAATTTCTGGATCAATCTCGGTGTCATCGATTGGTTTGCTTCGGTCCCACCGAGTGAACGTGGCCAACTCTCTGTAACCTTCTGTAATTTCCGGATCAATCTCGGTCTCACCGATTGGTTTGCTTCGGTCCTACCGAGTTAACATTGCCAACTTTCTGGTAAATTTTCGGACAAACTCGGTCTCACCGATCAAATAAACTCGGTCGGTCCGAAATGACTCTGCAGCTTCTGTTTCTGACCTTGTTTTGCCTCCACAGGTTGCATACGACCTCGGATTAAGACGATATTTATATCAAAATCGATCTTTTCGACGAGGTGAAGACGATTCATGTAGACCATTTTTCCATACGAGGCAGTCCTGGGGGCGTAATCAGCCGAATAGTGTTCTGAATACAAAATCTTGGTATTTCGAATACAACTTCGGACTTCGAGATAAGATCGGATGGTGATGGTCTAAACTTCAATGATGTTCATATTGACAACACGAAACTTTTTTGTGTAGATCACTTCTCCATTTGAAGCCATATTATTTAAATTCTTGACCATGCCAAAATTTGGTGTCAACACATGCCCTCCTGTTTTTCGGCAAAGCTTGTGTGCCGAAAAATAACTTCCGCATAGCTTGCTCTAAGGAAGATGTCAACACTCCATCGGCCATTTTGCATGTTCTTAGGACGATAAGTATATATTGGCCATTGCTTGTTTGAACCTCTTGACGCAAACTTGGGTGAAAACTTCTCAGCTTCTATAACAATCCGGTGATAAGGTTCCATAGATCAAAACCATCCTCCGAACCATATTGTTCACCCTTTCGCTAGGATTTTGCAGATAACCAAGAATGAACTTCCTCCAATCCTTACTTCGCCTGCATAAAAGTTTCATTAGTGGCCGAAGCGGTGGGCTTTGACTCGGCCTTACCTATGTTGACAAGACCTAGCATCGGCTATTGATAAAAATGCAATATACCATGGTTAACAATGAAGGAAATATGCCCTAGAGGCAATAATAAAGTTATTATTTATTTCCTTATATCATGATAAATGTTTATTATTCATGCTAGAATTGTATTAACCGGAAACATAATACATGTGTGAATACATAGACAAACAGAGTGTCACTAGTATGCCTCTACTTGACTAGCCTGTTGATCAAAGATGGTTATGTTTCCTAGCCATAGACATGAGTTGTCATTTGATTAACAGGATCACATCATTAGGAGAATGATGTGATTGACTTGACCCATTCTGTTAGCTTAGCACTTGATCGTTTAGTATGTTGCTATTGCTTTCTTCATGACTTATACATGTTCCTATGACTATGAGATTATGCAACTCCCGTTTGCCGGAGGAACACATTGTGTGATACCAAACGTCACAACGTAACTGGGTGATTATAAAGGAGCTCTACAGGTGTCTCCGAAGGTACATGTTGGGTTGGCGTATTTCGAGATTAGGATTTGTCACTCCGATTGTCGGAGAGGAATCTTTGGGCCCTCTCGATAATGCACATCACATAAGCCTTGCAAGCATTGCAACTAATGAGTTAGTTGTGAGATGATGTATTACGGAACGAGTAAAGAGACTTGCCGGTAACGAGATTGAACTAGGTATTAAGATACCGACGATTGAATCTCGGGCAAGTAACATACCGATGACAAAGGGAACAACGTATGTTGTTATGCGGTCTGACCGATAAAGATCTTCGTAGAATATGTAGGAGCCAATATGAGCATCCAGGTTCCGCTATTGAATATTGACTGGAGACGTGTCTCGGTCATGTCTACATTGTTCTCGAATCCGTAGGGTCCGCACGCTTAACATTACGATGACAGTTTTATTATGAGTTTATATATTTTGATGTACCGAAGGTTGTTCAGAGTCCCGGATGTGATCACGGACATGACGAGGAGTCTCAAAATGGTCGAGACATGAAGATTGATATATTGGAAGCCTATGTTTGGACATCGGAAGTGTTCCGGGTGAAATCGGCATTTTACCGGAGTACCGGGAGGTTACCGGAACCCCCCGGTAACCTAATGGGCCTTAATGGGCCTAGTGGAGGAAGAGGACAGGAGGCCTAGGGGCTGCCGCGCTCCCCTTGATGAAGTTACGTACCTGGGGTAGGGACACAGACCTGTCCTAAGAGCCCTACCCAAGGACATCCTTAGAAGAAGTCGCCTTTCAATCGACTTCAAGGTACCCACTCGACGGGTTCAAGACACTCGACCAAGAAGCGACCACTCGACCACGAAGCCAACCACTCGACTGCCAGGAGATCTAAAGTCACTCCACAGGCAAACGGTCGGTCGTAAGTAGTCTTTATGGTCATCATAGCACTTTATTAGAGGCATTACCTGTAACGCTCGACCTTAATGTACCTTAAACCCTGCATTACTGAGGGCAGGAGAGGGCTGGCGAACTCTATATAAGCCACCCCCCTCCTCAGTATCAGGGGTTGGCATCTTTGTAACACACACGCATATAATCCAGTCGACCGCCTCCGGGCTCCGAGACGTAGGGCTATTACTTCTTCTGAGAAGGGCCTGAACTCGTAAAACTCTTGCGTGCACAACTACTCCAAAGCTAGGATCTTGCCTCTCCATTCCTACCCCCCCCCCATTCTACTGTCAGATTTAGAACCACGACAGTTGGCGCCCACCGTGGGGCATGTGTTCTAGCGATTTGTTGGAGGAGTTGGGATTCTTTTGACATCTCCCATCATGTCTTCGAGCGGAGTCCTGGTCGAGGGGCGCGAGATCCGCCTCGGCGCCCTCACTTTCGTCGTCGATGACTTTGCTTGGCTCCAGGAGGCTCCACTCGATGTGGACGCGCTTCCCGCCCGCGGAGCAACGCACTTTCACGCGTGCATTCGTGGCGTCCTCTGCGGCAACCGTCGGCCCAGTACGGGTCGGCACCCGTTTCGTCCTCGCTCCCAGTTTCCCGCCGGCGGAAGCGCTCCGGTCGGTCGAGGCTCCAGCGGTGGGTGAGGCATGCATTGGCCCGCCAGTCAGCCATCCCCCAAGTCGCGGTGATTGAGCCCGACGAATCACTCTGCGGCCTGTTCGATCTGTCGACTAGCTCCGCAGAGACTGCGTCTGAGTGCGACAGCAGCGATCCAGCGGCGCAGGTACTGATGGTCGACGGACCGCGCAGCCCCCCCCGGATTCCCCCACACCGAAGAGGTTGCCGGGGGAGGAGTTCCGGCGCGGGGCCATGAAGAGTACAGACCCGAGCCTCTCACCTCGCTGTAGAGGGAGGAACTTCGTCGCCGGAACATGGACGCGCTTCACACTCCTATCATTGGAGAAACCCCCGAGGCACGCGCCTTGGAGGAGGCGCGCTTGGCCAACCTGGCTGAACGCACTCGACTGGAGAATCTCCAGAGAGTACTCGACGAGCGCACTCGACTGCCAGTTCCAGAATCCAGTCGACGTCGCCTCTTTCAGCCACCAACTCAGGTATACCAAACTCCGATTCAGAATTTAGCAGCTGCAGCCCGCATAGCAGAGTCGATCCAGCCTTCTCACTCAGAGGCAGGGAGAGGTCTGCTACAGATCAGAGATTTGCTCCGGGCGGCAGGGGATCAGAAATCAGTTGTATCGCAGTCGCGTAACAGGATTCACAGCCGATCCGTCGCTGCGAATTCTGTACAGTCGGCTCACAGTCCAGGATCGCCCCTGAGGCGTGAGGAACGTAGAAGCCGGCATGATGATCAATATCAAGGCCGTGAGCGGTATGAACACCGATTTGATCGCAATGATCGACATCGAGTGCCCACTCCTCCCCCAAGGGGTGGATCGTACGTCCCTCGGCAGCAAGATGACAGACGCCAGCACAGTGCTGGGCATAGGTTTCCAGTCGACCCCAGGGAGCCAGGCTTTGATGCGAGATCCATTATCGTTCAAGGTCTGGTCGACAGGAATAGAGCTCACAGAGAAGGCCATGACAGAGACGTTCCCTCCAGCAGCAGGGTTCATGTATCAGGACCAGAATCTTTCAGCAGAGCGATCAGGGCCGCTGTAATTCCTCCCAACTTCAGGTTGGCGACTGGAGTCAGTAAGTTCACCGGCGAGTCCAAGCCTGACACATGGCTTGAAGATTACCGAGTGGCTGTTCAGATTGGCGGCGGCAACGACGAAGTAGCCATGAAGCATTTGCCTCTTATGCTGGAGGGATCAGCCAGAGCATGGTTGAACCAGTTGGCACCCAGCAGTATTTACACTTGGGAAGATCTTGCCCGAGTGTTTGTCAGGACATTTGAAGGGACTTGCAAGCGACCAGCAGGGTTGACAGAATTGCAGTCGTGTGTTCAGAAGTCGAGTGAGACTCTGAGGGATTATATCCAGAGGTGGATCACTTTACATCACACAGTCGAGAATGTATCTGACCACCAGGCAGTTTGTGCCTTCAAGGAAGGCGTCAGGAACAGAGAACTGAGTTTGAAATTAGGTCGAACCGGAGATATGACATTGAGTAGGATGATGGAAATTGCCACCAAGTATGCAAACGGTAAAGAAGAAGATAGGCTCCGGAGTGGCAAGTACAAAGCAACCGCTAATGAGGCCGGCGGAGGAAACTCCAGTCGGAAGCAAAAGCGCAAAGCCGAGCCAGCTGCTCCTGGAGAGACCTTGGCTGTGACCACAGGAAAGTTTAAGGGGAAACCCAAGGGTCCCTGGAACCCCAAGAAGGTGAAAGATCAGGATGGGAACGATGTGATGGACCTACCGTGTCACATTCACACGAAGAAAGACGAAGAGGGTAAACTCATTTACCCAAAGCATACCACTCGACAATGTCGACTCCTGATTCAGCAGTTTCAAGGGAAACATGCCAAAGACAAAGAGAAAGAGTCAGACAGAGTTGAGGACAAAGAGGACAGCGGTGAGGAGTACCCCCAAGTCAACTCCACCCTGATGATTTTCGCTGATGTCGAAAGCAAGAGTCGATTGAAGGTTATCAATCGGGAAGTGAACATGGTCGCTTCGACGACACCCAATTATCTGAAATGGTCTCAGACTGCCATCACTTTTGACCAGTCCGATCACCCGACTCATATTGCTACCCCAGGGAGGCAAGCGTTGGTGGTCGACCCAGTCATTGAAGGCACTCGACTGACCAAAGTGTTGATGGATGGTGGCAGTGGCTTGAATTTGCTGTATGCAGAGACGCTGAAAGGGATGGGCATTCCGATGTCCAGACTCAGCACCAGTAACATGAGCTTCCACGGAGTCATTCCTGGAAAGAAGGCTGAGTCACTCGGCCAAATCGCTCTCGATGTAGTTTTTGGTGACTCAAAGAATTTCCGGAAGGAAAAGTTGACCTTTGAGGTCGTGGATTTTCAGAGTGCGTACCACGCCATATTTGGAAGGCCAGCATACGCTTGTTTCATGGCCCGACCATGCTACGTATACCTTAAATTGAAGATGCCCGGTCCCAGAGGTGTGATCACTATCACGGGCAATCGGAAGAAGGCAGAAGAGTGCTTCCAGAAAGGCTCCAAAATTGCTGACGCTCAGATGGCTGAGATGGAGTTACAAGAGTACCAGAAGACCGCAGACCCGAGTGATTTGTTGCGAGCCAAGAAGCCTGCCATAGAGTCAGCATTTCAGTCGTCCGGTGAGACAAAACAGGTTCACATCCACCCGACTGACCCCAATGCGGCTCCGACCAACATCTCCACTACACTCGACTCTAAATAGGAAGAAGCGCTCATCCAGTTCCTCCGTGAGAATTGGGACATCTTTGCATGGAAGCCTGCTGACATGCCAGGTGTTCCCAGGGGACTGGCTGAGCACCACCTTCGAGTCGACTCAAAAGTCAAACCAGTTAAGGAACATCTTCGACGGTCCGCCGTCCAGAAGAGAAAGGCCATTGGCAAAGAGGTGGCTCGACTCTTAGCGGCAGAGTTCATTCGCGAGATCTACCACTCCGAGTGGCTCGCCAATGTTGTAATGGTCCCCAAGAAGGACAAGTCGTTGCGCATGTGCATCGATTTCAAACATATCAATCGGGCCTGCCCGAAAGATCATTTCCCTCTTCCTCGCATCGACCAAATAGTCGACTCGACCGCAGGATGCGAGAGGTTGTCTTTTTTAGATGCTTACTCCGGATACCATCAGATCCGTCTGTATGGACCAGATGAAATAAAAACAGCTTTCATCACCCCATTCGGGTGCTTCTGCTATGTCACCATGCCTTTCGGTCTCAAGAATGCCGGAGCTACTTTCATGAGAATGATTCAGAAGTGCCTGATCACTCAAATCAGTCGGAATGTAGAAGCATACATGGATGATATAGTGGTCAAGTCACAAAAAGGTTCCGACTTGCTGACTGACCTTGCTGAAACATTTGCCAATCTCAGGAGGTATGATATCAAGCTTAATCCATCAAAATGCACATTCGGAGTTCCTGGAGGAAAGTTACTCGGTTTTCTTGTTTCCGAACGAGGAATCGACGCTAACCCCGAAAAAGTTGGCACCATACTCCGAATGAAACGCCCTGTGCGTGTGCACGATGTCCAGAAACTTACTGGATGCTTGGCCGCTTTAAGTCGATTCATCTCCAGACTCGGTGAAAAGGCATTGCCTCTTTACCGACTGATGAAGAAGTCAGACAGGTTTGAGTGGACTCCAGAAGCTGATGCAGCATTTGCAGAGCTAAAAGCTCCGCTCTCCACCCAGCCGGTGCTTGCTGCCCCTGTCAGCAAAGAGCCATTATTGCTTTACATCGCAGACACTGGACAAGTCGTTAGTACCGTACTTACGGTCGAGCAGGAAGAGGAAGGAAAAACATTCAAAGTTCAGCGCCCAGTTTATTACCTTTCTGAAGTTCTGACCCCATCAAAGCAAAGATACCCTCACTATCAGAAGCTTGTCTACGGGATTTACATGACCACGAAGAAGGTTGCTCATTATTTCTCTGATCACTCCATTACAGTCGTCAGCGACGCCCCGTTATCAGAGATCCTTCATAACAGAGATGCAACTGGTCGAGTGGCAAAATGGGCGATTGAACTTCTTCCCCTTGATATCAAGTTCGAGGCAAAGAAAGCTATCAAGTCCCAAGCAATAGCCGATTTCCTTGCCGAGTGGACTGAACAACAACTTCCGACTCAAGTTCACTCGAGGCACTGGACTATGTTTTTCGATGGCTCCAAGATGCTGAATGGGTCCGGTGCGGGGGTTGTATTGGTTTCCCCCCGAGGAGACAAGCTCAAATACGTCCTCCAGATTCACTTTGATTCCTCCAACAACGAGGCAGAATATGAAGCACTCCTATATGGACTGCGTATGGCCATTTCACTCGGCGTCCGTCGCCTTATGGTGTACGACGACTCAGATCTGGTTGTTAATCAAGTGATGAAGGAGTGGGATGTTCGAAGCCCAGCCATGACGGGTTATTGCAATGCAGTGAGAAAGCTGGAGAAGGGATTCGAGGGGTTAGAGCTCCATCATATACCCCGACTGAAAAACCAAGCTGCGGATGATTTGGCGAAAATAGGGTCCAAGAGAGAAGCCATCCCCGGTGATGTGTGTTTGGAGCACATTCGTGCACCATCGATACAGGAAGATCCTTTCACAGAAGAACCTCCACAGCCAAAGAGCGCCAACGATCCGACTGAAGTGGAGATTCCAGCCGTGGTCGACCTGATTATGGAAGTTGCAGTCATCACCCCCGACTGGACAGCGCCTTACATCGCGTATATTATGAGGAAAGAGCTCCCAGAAGATGAAGAAGAGGCTCGACAGATCGTCCATCGATCCAAGGCCTTTACAGTAATCAAAGGGCAGTTGTACAGAGAAAGCGCGACTGGAGTTGGCCAGAAGTGCATCACGCCAGAAGAAGGTCAGATAATTCTTGAGGATATCCACTCGGGGACCTGCGGTCATCATGCGTCCTCTCGGACCATTATGGCTAAAGCATACCGAGCAGGATTTTACTAGCCGAGGGCGAATGAAATGGCAAAAGACATAGTCGACAAGTGCGAAGGGTGTCAGTTTTATTCCAACATGTCGCACAAGCCCGCCTCTGCTCTGAAGACCATTCCACTCGTCTGGCCCTTCGCTGTTTGGGGGCTAGACATGATTGGACCGCTGAGAACTGGTAGAAGCGGCTTCACTCACTTACTGGTTGCAGTCGACAAGTTCACCAAGTGGATAGAAGCCAAACCCATCAAAAACCTCGATGCAAGCACTGCTATCAGTTTCATCAGAGAGCTGATATTCAGATATGGAGTTCCACATAGCATCATCACGGACAATGGATCAAACTTTGATAACGACAGATTCAAAGCCTTCTGCGCCTCCCAAGGCACGCGGGTCGACTATGCCTCAGTTGCCCATCCTTAGTCGAATGCGCAGGCAGAGCTTGCAAATGGTCTCATCCTCAAAGGACTGAAACCCCGACTGATGCGTGACCTCAAACACGCGGCAGGAGCTTGGGTCGACGAACTTCCGTCAGTTCTTTGGGGATTAAGGACCACTCCTAATCGGTCGACTGGAAGAACGCCCTTCTTTCTGGTCTACGGAGCTGAAGCAGTGCTGCCGAGTGATCTGCTCCACAATGCACCTCGAGTCGAACTATACTCAGAAGCAGAAGCGGAACAAGCTCGGCAAGATGCAGTCGACCTCTTGGAAGAAGAGAGGGAGATGGCCCTAATCCGCTCGACTATCTACCAGCAGGACTTACGTCGGTTCCACGCGAGAAACGTGAAGAGTCGAGCCTTTCAGGAAGGAGACTTGGTCCTCCGAGTGGATCAGCAAAAACCTCACAAGCTCGCTCCAACCTGGGAAGGCCCCTTCATCGTCACCAAAGTTCTCCACAACGGAGCATATCACCTCTACAACGTTGATCGCCAGATCGACGAGCCTCGGGCTTAGAATGTGGAGTTACTCTGTCCTTTTTACACTTGAAAGAAGAAACTCACTCGGTTGAGATGTAATAAAAGTACCTCTGTAGTTCTTTTATCTAAAGCAAGAATGTTATGATTTTCGTAGAAGATTGCTATTTCTTAGGTGTGAATCCGTTTCGCCTAAGTTTGTAAAAGTCCTGCCGAGTGGAGAGCCAGCCTCCCACTCGGAGGCTTAGCTGCGAATCTGTTTTGCCTAAGTATTTAAAATCCCACCGAGTGGAGAGCCAGCCTCCCACTCGGGGGCTTAGCTGCAGTCCAAGTACTCGCCTAAGTATTTAAAATCCTACCGAGTGGAGAGCCAGCCTCCCACTCGGGGGCTTAGCTGCAGTCCAAGTACTCGCCTAAGTATTTAAAATCCTACCGAGTGGAGAGCCAGCCTCTCACTCGGGGGCTTAGCTGCAGTCCAAGTACTCGCCTAAGTATTTAAAATCCTACCGAGTGAAGAGCCAGCCTCCCACTCGGGGCTTGGCTGCAGTCCAAGTACTCGCCTAAGTATTTAAAATCCTACCGAATGGAGAGCCAGCCTCCCACTCGAGGGCTTAGCTGCAGTCCAAGTACTTGCCTAAATATTTAAAATCCTACCGAGTGAAGAGCCAGCATCTCACTCGGGGGCTTAGCTGCAGCCCAGCGCTCGCCTAAGTGATTAAAATCCTACCGAGTGGAGAGCCAGCCTCTCACTCGGGGGCTTAGCTGCAGTCCAAGTACTCACCTAAGTATTTAAAATCCTACCGAGTGAAGAGTCAGCCTCCCACTCGGGGGCTTAGCTGCAGTCCAAGTACTCGCCTAAGTATTTAAAATCCTACCGAGTGGAGAGCATACCTCCCACTCGGGGGCTTAGCTGCAGCCCAGCGCTCACCTAAGTGATTAGAATCCTACCGAGTGGAGAGCAGACCTCCCACTCGGGGGCTTAGCTGCAGCCCAGTGCTCGCCTAAGTGATTAAAATCATACCGAGTGGAGAGCAATCCTCCCACTCGGGGGCTTAGCTGCAGCCCAGCGCTCGCCTAAGTGATTAAAATCCTACCGAGTGGAGAGCAGACCTCCCACTCGGGGGCTTAGCTGCAGCCCAGCGCTCGCCTAAGTGATTAAAATCCTACCGAGTGGAGAGCAGACCTCCCACTCGGAGGCTTAGCTGCAGCCCAGTGCTCGCCTAAGTAATTAAAATCCTACCGAGTGGAGAGCAAACCTCCCACTCGGGGGCTTAGCTGCAGCCTAGTGCTTGCCTAAGTGTTTAGAAATCCTACCAAGTGGAGAGCAAGCCTCCCACTCGGAGGCTTAGCTGCAGCTCCGTGCTCGCCTAAGTCATTTTGAGTAAAAGTCGAGCCAAAATCTCACTAGACGGATAAATCACGAAGATATTCAACGATAAATCAAGTTCGGATAAAGATCAAAAGGTCCTGGACCGCAAATAAAAGTGCCCGAGCCTCCAGCTCGACAGAGTTTATCGGTTACACAAACCACTCGGCATTCCGAGGTAAATTTAAAGTGAGACACAGTAGTTTTTTACTCCTCCGGTGGAGGACTGGATGGGGCAACAAACTCGTCCAAATCAATCCCGTCTGAGATATGGGTGGCAGCAGCAATGAAGGTCTCCATGAAGTCCTGGAAATTATGCTTCTTGGTATTGGCAACTTGGAGGGCGGCCAGCTTCTCTTCTCGCGCCTCCTTGCAGTGGACACGAACCAACGACAGAGCAACATCGGCACCACACCTGGTAGAAGACTTTTTCCATTCATGCACTCGACTCGGCACTTCCTTCAGTCGAGTGACCAAGGATTCAAGGTCATTCTGAAGTATCTGATTTGGCCAGAGTGCAGAGTCGATCCGCGACACTGTCGCCTTCAGTCGAGCGAGATAGTCCACCACACTGGCAACGCGAGACTCCAGCCGGAGGACATTCATGGCAGCTTCGTCCTTCACAGGAGAGTTGATGGGGTCCAGATTGGTTTCCACTCGACCAGTTTCTTCCTCGAAGTTTTGACAGAATTCTGAAAGGTACAGTCCAATATTATAATTGAATGATGAGTCGACAACGACAAGTCAATCGAGTAAGGGGATTACCTTCAAGCAGGGATTACCCTCAAGCATGAGGAATAGTTTCTTGGCGAGCCCTCCGAGGTAAGCCTCCAGATCCTTTCGCTTCCCCGCCATGTCGCCGACCTTGTCAGTCAGAGCAATCTTGTCGTTTTTCAATCGACTTGCTTCCTTGTTGGTCGCGTCAAGAGCAGACTTCAGCTTGGCATTCTCGTCTTCAAGCTGACCAACTGAAGCAAGCTTTTCTTCAGCGAGCTTCGTTTTCTCCGAAGCCGCCTTCTGTGCTTCCGCAAGGTCAAGATCTTTCTTCCTCAGAGCCTCCTCCAGTTGGTCTGCAAAACAATAATGAGAACGGAGTTGAGAATAGGCAGAAAAACAAAGACAGCCGTCGAATCCTCACCAGCCATACCTTTTGCTTCGTCCTTCCCCTTCTGCAAGTTCTCCTGGGCAAACTCCAAGTCGAGGTTAAGCTGGACCTGTTTCTCCTTCAATTCAGCAAGATGAGCAACAAGCTCACAAGACTTCTGCAAAGAGTCAATCGACAAAAGATATCAAAGACAAGTTACTTCCGAGTGGCTAAAGGAAAAGTTGTAGCACTTCTAAGACTACAGCCGAATCAAAACATTCGAAAGTAGCCTCGGGGACTACACCCAGTGGGTGCACTCAGCGTGCCCCCACCGGTAATCTTTCAAAATCCCGATCGATCAGTCGACCAAATATGATTCTAGTGCCATGACTAATAGTCAGCGTTTCTAAGACTACAGCCGAATCAAAACATTCGACAGCAGTCTCGGGGAATACACCCAGTGGGTGCACTCAGCATGCACCCACTGGTTCGACCAAAAAAAAAGTCGACTGCCCGCAGTCGACCGCATACAGTTCCATTCGACATGGCCCAACCAGACCGAGTGAAGAAGTTCAGATACACCAACGCAATATAAAGACTACAGTCGACTGCCAGCAGTCCACCGTAGTCTCGGGGACTACACCCAGTGGGTGCACTTAGCATGCCCCCACTCGACCAAAGGTTGACAGACACACCCAGTGGGTGTACAGATATAAAGATCTTCGGAAAAGAGATTCTTTGAACAGCATATTGCAACAGACCAAGTGTCGAGTCGACTGACCTGGACGTTGCTCTGAAGAGCCGAACTCGCGTCATACGCTGCTTGGCTGGCGTCCCGAACCACTTTCACTTGCTCCATCATGATACCCGCCTGGCGTATAGCCTCTTTTGCGGCACCCACTTGGTCCTCTGGGACAGGGTATGTAGTAAAAAGCGAAGGCGGATTTGCAGTCGACGCCGAAGGCCAAATGCTCGTCAGAGGTTCAGCAAAAGTCACGGAAGTCCGAGTGGTATCACCACCATCCCGAACTACAGCCTCAGACACCGGAGCAGATTGGGGGGTCTTGCCAGTCGATGCCCTCCGGTTCCTTCTTACTCTCAGCGGCTCGTCGTCTTCATCGTCTGGTAAGTTGATAACATGAGAGGGAGCTGCAAGAAAAGTCAATCGACCAGAGTTACAAGAAATATTCAGTCGACCAAAGACAGAACATTAGTAATTGTACCTGGATTGGAAGTAACAGCATCTTCCATCTCTTGATCTCCGTCCTTGGCAGAGATCTCAGAAGTAGCAGCACTACAAATTTCGGAAGTCAGTCAGTTGGCTCAATGAATCGACCAAGGATCCGTCCACAGTCGACAAAGGAAAACAAGTATTATTATTACCCAGAAATGGTGGGGACAGTCATCTTCATCTTGGGCAGAGCCTTGGGCGGCTTGGATGGCGTCGCGCGTGGGTGCTTGGGAGCCTTCTCAGTCGGCGTAGGAGAAGAGGTCTGAGGGCGTTTCGACGACTGCCCAACAGGAGCAGTCGCCTTACCACGTTCCCTCACGGGATCGTGTGTAAGCTTGGATCGCCTCTCCGAGCGGGGGGGGGGGGGGGCTCGACTTCCTCCTCCTCCTCTTTGCTGGAGTAGACGTCGTCGTCTCCCTCCCCTTCGCCATCGGACTCCCACTCGCCGTGCTCGTCTCCGCTTTCACCTCCGCTCGCCTCCCCTTCCTCAGTCGGCTCCTGTGCCCCGTTGGGCGTCGAGTACATCTCAGTAGTTTCCTGGGAAACAACAGACGAAACAAAAGTCAGTCGACCAATTCCAAGAAGACCGATGAAGAAAGCAAGATCTCAGTCAGGTGCATAAGGTCTGACCTGGTCCACTTCGTATGTGTTGTCGAGTGGAGGAACCCTCCTGGCTCCTCGGGGATTGTCTTTGTTTCCTGTGATGCTCGACAGCCATCCTTCTAGCATCTCGTCAGTGACCTCCTCCGGGTGGATCCAAGTGGTGTCTTCAAGACCCGAATATAGCCACATCGGATGGTCGCGAGCCTGGAGCGGCTGGATGCGCCTCCTAAGGAAGACTTCCAGCAAGTCCATGCCAGTCACGCCGTCGCGGACAAGCTGAACCACTCGACCGACCAGCACTTTGACTTGGGCCTTTTCTTTCGACGTCACTTTCAGAGAAGCAGGTTTTTGGGCTCGTTCCAGAGAGAAAGGGGGAAGTCCAGTCGACTGACCTGGAGTCGCCTGGTCTTTGCAGTAAAACCAGGTCGCCTGTCAACCACGGACCGACTCAGGGAAAGTGATGGATGGAAAAGAACTTTTTCCCCTCGTCTGGATTGCCAGGCCTCCGCACAGCTGGATCACCTGCGTCCTCTCGTCACTCGACTTGGCCTTTTTGACCGATTGGGAACGGCAGGTGAAGATATGCTTAAAGAGTCCCCAATGGGGGCGACAGCCCAAGAAACCCTCACACAAGGAAACGAAGGCAGCCAGATACACGATAGAGTTGGGAGTGAAATGGTGGAGTTGCACTCCGAAGAAATTCAGGAAACTCCGGAAAAAGGGATGAGGAGGCAGAGAAAACCCGCGATCGATATGGGTGGCGAGGAGCACACACTCACCATCAAGAGGTTGGGGCCCGACTTCTCTCCCGGGGAGACGCGCAGCTTCATGAGGGATGACTCCTCCCTCAACCATATCGTCGAGATATTCCTGCCTCAGCACCGTCGGCATCCAGTCGCCCTGCATCCAGCCTCTGGGCAGAGAAGTCCTTGAGGAAGATCCGCCCCGAGCGGACTTCTTCTCTTTTCCCTGCGCCGCCGCCGCCTTCTTCGCGCGCTCCAGGGCGGACGTCTTGTCCTTCACCATTGTTGCCGGAAAGCTCGAACGGGCCTGTGGTGCTAGGGCGAGACCGGAGGTGGCGGAGAACTTTGCGAGGAGAGAAGGGAAGAAGAGAACACACTGTTGGAAACCCCGAGCCGGCAGCTTTTAAGGGGCCGCTTCCGAGTGGCTGACTGGTAGGCCCAGGCTATCCCGTCAAATCCCACAGCAGACGCGCGCGCGGTACGTGGCTAAAAAGGTGGTGTGGGGATCGAGGAGCTTCCGCCTTATCACATCCGATTACTACGGCCGCTCCCGTCCCGCGCACTTCCCGAAAATCAAATCCCGTGAAATCCGCGGTTGCAGAACAATTCGTCAGACAGAAGACCCCTTTCACACTACCATTCGGAATGTCACAGACAAGGGAATTCACTCGACGAAAGGCCTAGAATGGATCAAGGCGACTGAAAAAGGTTGATGACGTCATCCGTGACGAGTGGTGCAAAACAAAGCACTCATGTAGCACAAAGAACCAGTCAGAAAGATCTCCAACCCTTTCCCCACTCTAACCTCGATCCATTCGGGGGCTAATGATGAAGTTACGTACCTGGGGTAGGGACACGGACCTGTCCTAAGAGCCCTGCCCAAGGACATCCTCAGAAGAAGTCGCCTTTCAATCGACTTCAAGGTACCCACTCGACGGGTTCAAGACACTCGACCAAGAAGCTACCACTCGACCACGAAGCCAACCACTCGACTGCCAGGAGATCTAAAGTCACTCCATAGGCAAACGGTCGGTCGTAAGTAGTCTTTATGGTCATCATAGCACTTTATTAGAGGCGTTACCTGTAACGCTCGACCTTAATGTACCTTAAACCCTGCATTACTGAGGGCAGGAGAGGGCTGGCGAACTCTATATAAGCCACCCCCTCCTCAGTATCAGGGGTTGGCATCTTTGTAACACACACGCATATAATCCAGTCGACCGCCTCCGGGCTCCGAGACGTAGGGCTATTACTTCTTCTGAGAAGGGCCTGAACTCGTAAAACTCTTGCGTGCACAACTACTCCAAAGCTAGGATCTTGCCTCTCCATTCCTACCCCCCATTCTACTGTCAGATTTAGAACCACGACACCCCTCCACCCCCCAAGTCCGAATTGGACAAGGAGGGGGGGCGGCGCCCCCCCTTTCCTTTCCCCCTCTCCTCCTTCCCCCCAAGTCCTAATCCAACTAGGGAAGGGGTGGGAGTCCTACTCCTGGTAGGAGTAGGACTCCTCCGGCGCGCCTCCTCCTAGGGCCGGCCGCACCCTCCCTTGCTCCTTTATATACGGGGGCAGGGGGGCACCTCTAGACACACAAGTTGATCTTCGTGATCGTTCTCTTAGCCGTGTGCGGTGCCCCCCTCCACCATAATCCTCGATAATATTGTAGCGGTGCTTAGGCAAAGCCCTGCTACGGCAGAACATCAAGATCGTCACCACGCCGTCGTGCTGATGGAACTCATCGCTGACACTTTGCTGGATCGGAGTCCGGGGATCGTCATCGAGCTGAACGTGTGCAAGAACTCGGAGGTGCCGTAGTTTCGGTGCTTGATCGGTCGGGCCGTGAAGACGTACGACTACATCAACCGCGTTGTCATAACGCTTCCGCTTTCGGTCTACGAGGGTACGTGGACAACACTCTCCCCTCTCGTTGCTATGCATCACCATGATCTTGCGTGTGCGTAGGAATTTTTTTGAAATTACTATGTTCCCCAACAGTGGCATCCGAGCCTAGGTTTTATGTTTTGATGTTATATGCACGAGTAGAACACAAGTGAGTTGTGGGCGATATAAGTCATACTGATTACCAGCATGTCATACTTTGGTTCGGCGGTATTGTTGGATGAAGCGGCCCGGACCGACACTACGCGTACGCTTATGCGAGACTGGTTCTACCGACGTGCTTTGCACACAGGTGGCTGGCGGGTGTCAGTTTCTCCAACTTCAGTTGAACCGAGTGTGGCTACGCCCGGTCCTTGCGAAGGTTAAAATAGCTCCAACTTGACAAACTATCGTTGTGGTTTTGATGCGTAGGTAAGAACGGTTCTTGCTCAGCCCATAGCAACCACGTAAAACTTGCAACAACAAAGTAGAGAATGTCTAACTTGTTTTTGCAGGGCATGTTGTGATGTGATATGGTCAAGACATGATGAGATAAGTTATTGTATGAGATGATCATGTTTTGTTGAAGTTATCGACAACTGGCAAAAAACCTTACGGTTGTCCCTCTATTGCATAAGATGCAAGCGCCAAATAATTGCTTTACTTTATCGCTATGCGATAGGAATAGTTGCAAGAGCAATAGTTGGCGAGACGACCATGTGACGACACATTGATATAGATCAAGATGATGGAGATCATGGTGTCATGCCGGTAACGATGGGGATCATGACGATGCTTTGGAGATTGAGATCAAAGGCACAAGATGATGATGGCCATATCATGTCACATATTTTGATTGCATGTGATGTTTATCTTTTATACATCTTATTTTGCTTAGTTCGACGGTAGCTTTATAAGATGATCTCTCACTAAATTATCAAGGTATAAGTGTTCTCCCTGAGTATGCACCGTTGCGAAAGTTCTTCGTGCTGAGACACCACGTGATGATCGGGTGTGATAGGCTCTACGTTCAAATACAACGGGTGCAAAACAGTTGCACACGCAGAATACTCAGGTTAAACTTGACGAGCCTAGCATATAACAGATATGTCCTCGGAACACTGAGACCGAAAGGTCGAGCGTGAATCATATAGTAGATATGATTAACATAGTGATGTTCACCGTTGAAACTACTCCATCTCACGTGATGATCGGACATGGTTTAGTTGATTTGGATCATGTGATCACTTAGAGGATTAGAGGGATGTCTATCTAAGTGGGAGTTCTTAAGTAATATGATTAATTGAACTTAAATTTATCATGAACCTAGTCCTAGTAGTATTAGCATATCTATGTTGTAGATCAATAGCTCGCGTTAAGCTCCCCTGTTTTATTTTTTATATGTTCCTAGAGAAAACTAGGTTGAAAAATGTTAGTAGCAATGATGCGGATTGAGTCCGTGATCTAAGGTTTATCATCATTGCTGCACAGAAGAATTATGTCCTTGATGCACCGCTAGGTGGCAGACCTATTGCAGGAGCAAATGCAGACGTTATGAACGTTTGGCTAGCTCAATATGATGACTACTTGATAGTTTAGTGCACCATGCTTAACGGCTTAGAATCGGGACTTCAAAGACGTTTTGAACGTCATGGACCATATGAGATGTTCCAGGAGTTGAAGTTAATATTTCAAGCAAATACCCGAGTTGAGAGATATGAAATATCCAACAAGTTCTATAGCTAAAAGATGGAGGAGAATAACTCAAGCGGTGAGCATGTGCTCAGATTGTCTGGGTACTACAATCGCTTGAATCAAGTGGGAGTTAATCTTCTAGATAAAATAGTGATTGACAGAATTCTCTAGTCACCATCACCAAGTTAGTAGAACTTCGTGACGAACTATAGTATGCAAGGGATGACGAAAACAATTCCCAAGCTCTTCGCAATGCTAAAATAAGCGAAGGTAGAAATCAAGAAAAACATCAAGTGTTGATGGTTGACAAGACCACTAGTTTCAAGAAAAGGGGCAAAGGGAAGAAGGGGAACTTCAAGAAGAACGGCAAGCAAGTTGCTGCTCGAGTGAAGAAGCCCAAGTCTGGTCCTAAGCCTGAGACTAAGTGCTTCTACTGCAAAGGGACTGGTCACTGGAAGCGGAACTGCCCCAAGTATTTGGCGGATAAGAAGGATGGCAAAGTGAACAAAGGTATATTTAATATACAGATTATTGATGTGTATTTTACTAGTGTTCATAGCAACCCCTCGGTATTTGATACTGGTTCAGTTGCTAAGAGTAGTAACTCGAAACGGGAGTTACAGAATGAACAAAGACTAGTTAAGGGTGAAGTGACGATGTGTGTTGGAAGTGGTTCCAAAATTGATATGATCATCATCGCACACTCCCTATACTTTCGGGATTATTGTTGAACCTAAATAAGTGTTATTTGGTGTTTGCGTTGAAGCATGAATATGATTTGATCATGTTTATTGCAATACGGTTATTCATTTAAGTAAGAGAATAAATTGTTGTTCTGTTTACATGAATAAAACCTTATATGGTTATACACCCAATGAAAATGGTTCGTTGGATCTCGATCGTAGTGATACACATATTCATAATATTGAAGCCAAAAGATGCAAAGTTAATAATGATAGTGCAACTTATTTGTGGCACTGCCGTTTAAGTCATATTGGAGTAAAGCACATGAAGAAACTCCATGCTGATGGGATTTTGGAATCACTTGATTATGAATCACTTGATGCTTGCGAACCATGCCTCATGGGCAATATGACTAAGACTCCGTTCTTCGGAACAATGGAGCGAGCAACTGACTTATTGGAAATAATACATATTGATGTATGCGGTCCGATGAGTGTTAAGGCTCGCGGCAAGTATCGTTATTTTCCGAACTTCACAGATGATTTGAGCAGATATGGGTATATCTACTTGATGAAACATAAGTCTGAAACATTTGAAAAGTTCAAAGAATTTCAGAGTGAAGTGGAAAATCATCGTAACAAGAAAATAAAGTTTCTACGATCTAATCGTGGAGGAGAATATTTGAGTTACGAGTTTGGCCTTCAGTTAAAACAATGTGAAATAGTTTCACCACTCACGCCACCTGGAACACCACAGCATAATGGTGTGTCCGAACATCATAATCGTACTTTATAGGATATAGTGCAATCTATGATGTTTCTTACCGATTTACCACTATCGTTTTGGGGTCATGCATTAGAGACAACTGCATTCACGTTAAAAAGAGGCACCATCTAAAGTCCGTTGAAACGACACAATATGAACTGTGGTTCGGCAAGAAACCAAAGTTGTCGTTTCTTAAAGTTTGGGGTTGTGATGCTTATATGAAAAGGTTTCATCCTGATAAGCTCAAACCCAAATCTGAGAAATATGTCTTCATAGGATACCCAAAGGAGACTGTTGGGTACACCTTCTATCACAGATCCGAAGGCAAGACATTCGTTGCTAAGAATGGATCCTTTCTAGAGAAGGAGTTTCTCTCGAAAGAAGTGAGTGGGAGGAAAGTAGAACTTGATAAGGTAATTGTACCTTCTCCCTTATTGGAAAGTAGTTCATCACAGAAATCTGTTCCTGTGACTACTACACCAATTAGTGAGGAAGCTAATGATGATGATCATGTAACTTCAGATCAAGTTACTACCGAATCTCGTAGGTAAACCAGAGTGAGATCCGCACCAGAGTGGTACGGTAATCCTGTTCTGGAAGTCATGTTACTAGACCATGACGAACTTGTGAACTATGAGGAAGCGATGATGAGCCCAGATTCCGCAAAATGGCTTGAGGCCATGAAATCTGAGATGGGATCCATGTATGAGAACAAAGTATGGACTTTGGTTGACTTGCCCAATGATCGGCGAGCCATTGAGATTAAATGGATCTTCAAGAGGAAGACGGGCACTGATAGTAGTGTTACTATCTACAAAGCTAGAATTGTCGCAAAAGGTTTTGACAAGTTCAAGGAGTTGACTACGATGAGACCTTGTCACTCGTAGCGATGCTTAAGTCTGTCTGAATCATATTAGCAATTGTGGCATTTTATGAAATCTGGAAAATGGATAAACAAAACTGCATTCCTTAATGGATTTATTAAAGAAGAGTTGTATATGATGCAACCAGAAGGTTTTGTTAATCCTAAAGATGCTAACAAAATATGCAAGCTCCAGCGATCCATCTATGGACTGGTGCAAACATCTTGGAGTTGGAATATATGCTTTGATAAGTTGATCAAAGGATATAGTTTTATACAGACTTACGATGAAGCCTGTATTTACAAGAAAGTGAGTGGGAGCACTACAACATTTCTGATAAGTATATGTGAATGACATATTGTTGATCGGAAATAATGTAGAATTATTCTGCAAAGCATAAAGGAGTGTTTGAAAGGAGTTTTTCAAAGAAAGACCTCAGTAAAGCTGCTTACATATTGAGCATCAAGATCTATAGAGATAGATCAAGACACTTGATAAGTTTTTCAATGAGTACATACCTTGACAAGATTTTGAAATAGTTCAAAATGCAACAGTCAAAGAAAGAGTTTTTGCCTGTGTTACAAGGTGTGAAATTGAGTAAGACTCAAAGCCCGACCACGGCAGAAGATAGAAAGAGAATGAAAGTCATTCCCTATGCCTCAGCCATAGGTTCTATAAAGTATGCTGTGCTGTGTACCAGACCTATTGTATACCCTACACTGATTTTGGCAAGGGAGTATAATAGTGATCTAGGAGTAGATCACTGGACATTGGTCAAAATTATCCTTAGTGGAATAAGGATATGTTTCTCGATTATGGAGGTGACAAAAAGGTTCGTCGTAAAGGGTTACGTCGATGCAAGTTTTGACACTGATCCAGATGACTCTAAGTCTTCATCTGGATACATATTGAAAGTGGGAGCAATTAGCTAAAGTAGCTCCGTGCAGAGCATTGTAGACATAGAATTTGCAAAATACTTACGGATCTGAATGTGACAGACCCGTTGACTAAAATTATCTCACAAGCAAAACATGATCACACCTTAATACTCTTTGGGTGTTAATCACATAGCGATGCGAACTAGATTACTAACTCTAGTAAACCCTTTGGGTGTTGGTCACATGATGATGTGAACTTTGGGTGTTGGTCACATGACGATGTGAACTATTGGTGTTAAATCACATGGTGATGTGAACTAGATTGTTGACTCTAGTGCAAGTGGGAGACTAAAGGAAATATGCCCTAGAGGCAATAATAAAGTTATTATTTATTTCCTTATATCATTATAAATGTTTATTATTCAT
The DNA here is from genome assembly GCA_032464435.1 of Aegilops umbellulata. Classification (NCBI taxonomy): domain Eukaryota; kingdom Viridiplantae; phylum Streptophyta; class Magnoliopsida; order Poales; family Poaceae; genus Aegilops; species Aegilops umbellulata. The sequence goes on along the minus strand of CP136054.1, from coordinate 360,941,288 downwards.
GCTATAATTGTATTAACCGGAAACATAATACATGTGTGAATACATAGACAAACAAAGTGTCACTAGTATGCCTCTACTTGACTAGCCTGTTGATCAAAGATGGTTATGTTTCCTAGCCATAGACATGAGTTGTCATTTGATTAACGGGATCACATCATTAGGAGAATGATGTGATTGACTTGACCCATTCTGTTAGCTTAGCACTTGATCGTTTAGTATGTTGCTATTGCTTTCTTCATGACTTATACATGTTCCTATGACTATGAGATTATGCAACTCCCGTTCGCCGGAGGAACACTTTGTGTGCTACCAAACGTCACAACGTAACTGGGTGATTATAAAGGAGCTCTACAGGTGTCTCCGAAGGTACATGTTGGGTTGGCGTATTTCGAGATTAGGATTTGTCACTCCGACTGTCGGAGAGGTATCTCTGGGCCCTCTCGGTAATGCACATCACATAAGCCTTGCAAGCATTGCAACTAATGAGTTAGTTGCGAGATGATGTATTACGGAATGAGTAAAGAGACTTGCCGGTAACGAGATTGAACTAGGTATTAAGATACCGACGATCGAATCTCGGGCAAGTAACATACCGATGACAAAGGGAACAACGTATGTTGTTATGCGGTCTGACCGATAAAGATCTTCGTAGAATATGTAGGAGCCAATATGAGCATCCAGGTTCCGCTATTGGTTATTGACCGGAGACGTTTCTCTGTCATGTCTACATTGTTCTCGAACCCGTAGGGTCCGCACGCTTAACGTTACGATGACAGTTTCATTATGAGTTTATATATTTTGATGTACCGAAGGTTGTTCGGCGTCCCAGATGTGATCAAGGACATGACGAGGAGTCTCGAAATGGTCGAGACATGAAGATTGATATATTGGAAGCCTATGTTTGGACATCGGAAGTGTTCCGAGTGAAATCGGCATTTTACCGGAGTACCGGGAGGTTACTGAAACCCCCCGGTAACCTAATGGGCCTTAATGGGCCTAGTGGAGGAAGAGGAGAGGAGGCCTAGGGGCTGCCGCGCGCCCCTCCCCCCAAGTCCGAATTGGATAAGGAGGGGGGCGGCGCCCCCCCTTTCCTTCCCCCCCTCTCCTCCTTCCCCCCAAGTCCTAATCCAACTAGGGAAGGGGGGAGTCCTACTCTCGGTAGGAGTAGGACTCCTCCGGCGCGCCTCCTCCTAGGGCCGGCCGCACCCCCTTGCTCCTTTATATACGGGGGCAGGGGCACCTCTAGACACACAAGTTGATCTTCGTGATCGTTCTCTTAGCCGTGTGCGGTGCCCCCCTCCACCATAATCCTCGATAATATTGTAGTGGTGCTTAGGCGAAGCCCTGCGACGGTAGAACATCAAGATCGTCACCACGCCGTCGTGCTGACGGAACTCATCCCTGACACTTTGCTGGATCGGAGTCTGGGGATCGTCATCGAGCTGAACGTGTGCAAGAACTCGGAGGTGCCGTAGTTTCGGTGCTTGATCGGTCGGGCCGTGAAGACGTATGACTACATCAACCGCGTTGTCATAACGCTTCCGCTTTCGGTCTATGAGGGTACGTGGACAACACTCTCCCCTCTTGTTGCTATGCATCACCATGATCTTGCGTGTGCGTAGGATTTAGTTTGAAATTACTACGTTCCCCAACAAACATAGTAGCTGGATGCTTGCTGTGCCAACTCTTTCGAATTGTCATGTCTAGATATATGAATAATTTTAAAGCAACCCAAGGTAAATCTTGCATCTAGACATACCAAAAGATAAACTATAAGTGATTCGTCAAAACATTGATAACCCATGGATATTTGTTGCACTACTAATAACGAATCACCGGAAGCCTCAATATGTGTAGCACCTATAGCAAGGCAAATCTCCAATCCGAATGACAATGCATATTCGGCTTTAATCATTGTGCAAAAATATTTTAAGCGGCACGAGGCTTCACAAAATAGCACCATAAGGAGATATATAAACAATACCAACACCTTGGCCATTGCTACAATTTTAACCATCAAAAATAACCTCCATGGTACTAGAAAGACTAGGACAATATCAATGAACATGTACTTTGTTTTGGTCTCCAATTGAACTAAGGACGATGGTACGATAATACATCGGCCATGCTTTGACATATTCTTAGGGCGATAGATAAATATCGGCCATTACCATGAGGTCCATGTAGAATTCACCCACCAAAGTATGTATAGCCGAAATAAACAAATGAAATAGCAATAAAATATTTCGGCCCCTTTGTATTAGCAACAAAAATGTAACTAACCAAATGTATAGTGATTTGGTAATACCCTGTCATGATATAGAAAATTATGTTTCATCCATGGATCAAAATAAATCCATGGAGGGTAATTGATCATACCTATGTATGAATTCCATGGCAAAGGCATGAATGGTATGGTTGAAGAATATGGATGATGTGCTAACCGAAGATTTTGATGTTGTGATGCGCACCTTCGGCTTAATTGTTTGTTGCTTTCATTCTTCTCTTTCTTCACTTTTGTAACACTTGTTGCAATAGAAGGTTGCACATCATTTTTATTTTGACTGCTCCTCTTGGGAACCCATGCCATGTTCTTCTTTTTCAGCTCTTGTGCACTAAGTTTTTATAATTCTTTCTTTCACCAATACGATAAGCCGAGTGGGCACCCCGGCTCTGATTTTGTTTGAAGCAATGGCAATTCTTGTTTTACCTTGTGCACTCTCAACTTCTTTTCTTCAGATTTGGCACTTTGACTCTCAATAATTGGTTGCTTCGTCTCATTGCCTTTAGTAGCCAATGTCAACGCTTTAATTGGCTCTTTTTCATTTGAGATCAAATCTGAAGTTGCACTCTTACGACCATCTCTTTTAACACGATAAACTTGCTTGACCACCTCTTTCTTCTTCCTTGAGCTCTGGACCGATTCCTTACAATTGAAACGGTCTTTAACATGTGATTGTTCAAGTGTTGATCTTCTCGGAGCTGCATAATATTGATGAGATGGTCTGAAATAAGATGGAGAATGTGCCCTTGTATCATACCTATCCCATGATGGATATGGATCTACACGAGCATAGGGAGGCATCCACGACATTGGCATTGGCGGCCCAAAATAAGGATATGAATATGCTGCATTAAAATTCTCACTTTGCCAATACCAATCCCCATATTTGCGCCTTGGGGGTGATCTTGGTTTCTTTGCATGATTTGGCCGATAAGCATTCTTCTCTTCACTCTTCTTTCGATATTTATCCAATAGTTCAGTGAAGGCGATTTTTTATCTCTTACACTTGCGCTTATTTCGGACATTGTTTTCTTTTGGTTTGCTTTCATTGATCATTAGATTTGCTTGCTGCCCCCCAGTCCTTAGCGTCTCCATTGTAGCTTCGATGGAATTCTCACCCTCAAGATTATGTTCATTATGCTCTTCAACAACTTATTTACTTGAAAGCTTGATCCCATCACCTGCAGTTTTTACCTTCTCTTTAAATGGATCGACTTGAAGCAGCCGATGCAAAAACTTTTTGCCATCGGGACCAATCGGAATAGACTGGTCATCTCTTCGTGTTTCAACAAACTTCAATCATCCTTTTTCAATGGCCGATTTAACTATTTAACGAAACATGTTGCAATCCTCAAAATTATGCTTGGACGAATCATGCAACTTACAATACATTCGTCCTTGGATTGATGGCTTAACATGGTGATCAAGAATTGTAATGTAATTATTTTTCAGCAACAAATCAAATATTTGATCACACATGCTTGAATTGAAGGTATACTTCTTATTTTCTAGCCGATCTTGCTGTGAGAAGGCTTTATAATTAAGCAAACAAATGGTTCAGATTTTGCATCACACCATTCGGCTATGCATTGTGTTTTGCACTCTATCTCCGATGTCTTTGGGTAAGATATTATACTAGCATCGGTTTTCTCAACAGAATTTAATCTTGGCTTTAAATTTCTAAAACGAAAATAGTTAGAACACACATGTCTCAATTGGGACCAAGTGCAAGCCAAGTACGAAATAAGCAAAGCTACCCAAATAGATATGAACTTTAGATAAAGCAACGGAGAAAGCTTTGGCTGCAACAATAAGTCATTATCGGTCTTTATAAATGGCACAATTGGTTGACCGATATGCTCTAAAACAATTTTATTGCTAATAAGTAAATTACCCTTCTTCAATGGTCTTCCAAAATTACTTATGAGGATTTTTCTAATAGATGCATCAACAATAAAGTTGTGACCAAATCTGAAAACAGGTAAATTACTTGCTAGACATACCTCTTTAAGTATGTTGAGAGAGCATGATTGTGGTGTAACTTGAACAATATCTTGCTCTATCTTTGGATGACTCTCCAACGCCTTTTCATCATCTTTTTCTTTATTCCGTGCATCATTACCTTGAAGATCCTTATCAGCCGAACTTTGTTTGGCTACTTGCTCTTGCCCTTGAGGCTTGTCAATTTCTACGGCACGGAACTCATAGGGCAGGAAGTAGGTTCCATTAACTTCAGAAAAATCAAGCATGGTTGTTTTGCTATGCTTGCCATGCCCTTTCTCAATAATGCTTGCCTCTTTGGATTTGATGGATTCGGAATATATACTACTTGATTCGGCTTTTTCAACCAAAGCACTTTCCAGTTTTGAATCATCCTTCTTTTCATTGATACTACCAATCGGCAATGCTTCTTTTATCTGAGACAATTCTTTTTCTATTTGTTTCTGGTGGCGAGCGGCAAAGTTGGCTTTAAGCTTTTTCTCAATTTCAGCCCACTCCAGATACGATTGCCCCCCAATTCTTTTAGATTCTTTCGGCAATGACACACGGGTGTTGCCGAAATTTTGGAATAGTGTAGGGGGTGTATAATACGATGTAGTACTAGTTGAAGGCATATGCATTGTTGTACAACCATATTTTTGCTCGCCAATTTTATCTATTGGCAAAAATTCATCTTCTTGCAAAACTCTAGCTTTTATTGCGGCATAATCAGGAAATAGCCCATTTTCATGTTGTTCAAGGCAAAGAGCACTAATCCTCTTATTTTGGGCTAAACTCTTCAATGCAGCCATCACTACCTCATCTTCTACAATATTGGGCACAATCGCTCCTGTAAAATTTACATTCATTCGGCTATGACCAGGAAGGTCGGAAGCCGAATTATGAACATCTACAGTTGTGTATGGTGCTGAAAAATTATTGTCATGAGGTGTAGCTTATGACGGTTGGGAATAACTGGCCGAATTGCTAGTAGTAGCATGGCCAATTCTCTCGTTCATCGGCATGGTTGGATTAGTATATTGCACATTACTTGCCGATGAATAAAAGGGTGAAACACTTTCTTGCATGGCATTGGAAATCCTAAAATGAGGTGTTTCAAATTTATTAACCAAACTCACCATGTTGTTCATCAGCATAACAATTTGTGGGGTTGCCGATGCATGAGAGTTGGGATACATATGATGCATGTTACTAGTATCATAAAAAGTTGAAGCATGTAAATTACTTTGAATCGGCCTATGCACATAATTAGATGCATGATTGAACAAACTAGGGCTGGCCGATAGAGTGTACTCATTGAACGATCTAGTAACACCATATGAATTATTTGCATCTACAGTAGGGAATTGGGTATGCATATTACCTTTGTAGATTGCAAATCCTAGATGACGATCTCTTCGTAGCAAGAACGGGCTGGAGACCGTTCAAAGCTTCGGTCCCCAGCGGAGTCGCTAAAAAGTGTGTTCACACACGAACACATCACCGTGTACCCTCGACGCCGGGGGTGATGCACCGCAGCTCACGTCGAAGGAGACCCGCCGGAAGCGCGGTATGCAAGACAATCCGGCGGGCGCTTTTGAGGACTCGAAACCCCATGCGCCCGGGAGGGACCCCGTCAGGGCGCGCGGCGGCTATGGGCTGCCCTAGGTCGGCCTGACCACCCCTAGGGCCTCGAGGTTCGCCGCCCTGCAACAAGAAGAACGAACGAAGAACGAGGAAGAAGAAGAACTAGGGTTAAGGAGAAAAGATAAAAGATAAAAAGTGGTATATGATTTGTTCGATTGTGTGTTGTTTAATCGGCCGTCACCTCTCATCTATTTATGAGGCGGCTGGACTTTCTGTACAAGAAAAGGACTAAAAATTCCGTCCAAAACACCAAAAACCCTAACCTAACTCGGACAGGAATCTTTGGCAATTTCCGGATCAATCTCGGTCTCACCGATTGGTTTGCTTCGGTCCCACCGAGTGAACGTGGCCAACTCTCTGTAACCTTCTGTAATTTCCGGATCAATCTCGATCTCACCGATTGGTTTGCTTCGATCCTAACGAGTTAACATTGCCAACTTTCTGGTAAATTTTCGGACAAACTCGGTCTCACCGATCAAATAAACTCGATCGGTCCGAAATGACTCTGCAGCTTCTGTTTCTGACCTTGTTTTGCCTCCGCAGGTTGCATACGACCTCGGATTAAGACGATATTTATATCAAAATCAATCATTTCAACGAGGCGAAGACGATGCATGTAGACCATTTTTCCATACGAGGCAGTCCTGGGGGGTAATCAGCCGAATAGTGTTCTGAATACAAAATCTTGGTATTTCGAATACAACTTCGGCCTTCGAGATAAGATCGGATGGCGACGGCCTAAACTTCAAAGATGTTCATATCGACAATACGAAACTTTTTTATGTAGATCACTTCTCCATTTGTAGCCATATTCTTTAAATTCTTGACCGTGCCAAAATTTGGTGTCAACAGGTTGCCGCAGGAGGACGCCGCGAACGCACGCGCGAAAGTGCGTTGCCCCGCGGACAGGGAGCGCGTCGACGTCGAGCGGAGCCTCCTGAAGCCAAGAGGAGCCGTCGGCGATGAACGTGAGCACGCCGAGACAGATCTCGCGGCCCTCTACCAAAACTCCGCCCGAAACCATGATGAAGAGGATCGGAAAAATCGCAACTTCTCCAACAAGTCGTTAAGACACCTGCCCCACGGTGGGCGCCAACTGTTGTGGTTCTAAGTCTGACAGTAGTGTAGAGAGGTAGGAATAGAGAGGCAAGATCCTAGCTATGGAGTAGTTGTAGGCACACGAGGTTTACGAGTTCAGGACCTTCTCGGAGGAAGTAATAGCCCTACGTCTCGGAGCCCGGAGGCGGTCGACTGGATTATGTGTGTGTGAATTACAAAGGTGTGAACCCTTTACACTGAGGAGGGGGTGGCTTATATAGAGTTCGCCAGACCCCTCCGACCCTCAGTTATGCAGGGTTTAAGGTACATTAAGGTTGGGCGTTACTGGTAACGCCACAAATAAAGTACTATGATGACCATAAAAGCTACTTAATGACCGACCGTTAGCGTGCAGAGTGACTTTAAATCTCCTGGTGGTCGAGTGGTTAGCTTCATGGTCGAGTGATAGTCTTCATGGTCGAGTGTCTTCGAGCCTGTCGAGTGGATTACTTCTGAATCGATTGAAAGATGATTTCTTCTAAGGATGTCCTTGGGGAGGGTATCTCGGACAGGTCCATGACCCTACCCTAGGTACATAGCTTCATCAGCTAGCGCAAAATTTACAGGCTTATAACTTTACTTCCATTTGATTGCATCCATCATCTGCTACTGTCACTTGGAGTATAGTAGATGCATATCCAGCGGCAGGACATGCAGTGATGAATGTACCCTATGTAAAAGCAACACCTGACATGGGAGTATCTATCTATAAGTATTCTACTAAGGTTTGGTTCTAGCATCAAACTGGACGAAACCAACAGTTGAACTGCTACAGCTGAATTCGACATCCAAAACTACTATGCAATCAGCAGATTTTTTTCCTCCTAAAACCCTGAAACAGAGCACAAGAAAATATGCCACATGGTTAAAAGAGCCATAAAACGACAGGTTGTATGTTGTTATGCGTAGCGCATTGGCGTCATTCATGTTGGAAGGATGGCTCGGATGTAAACTTTTTACCAAGTTAAATTATTATGCGCAATTATTCTTTTTCGAGTTTTCTAATTTATAAGTGACTAATGGATGTATCCCTTTTTGTTTTAGATTGGCGGCAATCACCATTTCATGCATTTTTGGTGGACAATCTTCATTTGGCATTGAGTGTTGACTTGCTCTTCTGTTGCCAACAATGTCTGACTTTCTGAATGTACTTCCTTATCCTTGTAACTAGACTACCATTGGTTCACAATACACACACACACACACACACACACACACACACTTTCCAATTATGTCTGTTTACTATCTTTTGTTATTATTTTCTTGATAACTTGATGCTTTCTTCCGTGGTAGTCAAATTTTAACAGTTCCACATCGAACCTTCCAGACTCATCCAAACAACCATTTGCAACATCCTTTTCTGGTCAATCTGGATCAGTTCAAGGTTTCCATCACTCTGGTAAGCATATGGTGCACTAGCTTGGTTAGCTCATTGACACGGTGCAACGTCCATTGATTAAACTGTTTTGATCTCTTATCATTTTCTGCATTTCCAGGTCTGCATAACATTCAGGGAAATTATAGTCTTCCAAATATGCTTGGATCACTTGCACGAAAAAATGTTGTGATGAGTGGCCTTCCGTCATGTGGGGTTCAACAACCTGGAGATAGCATTTCTGGGAGATTTGCTTCAAACAACCTTCCTGTTGTCATGTCTCAGGTTCGAATGCCCACCTGTGTGGAGGTTTGCGGCATTGTTATTTATATATGTTGAACATCGTAAACATGCATGTTAATGGGTTTGTAATCTAAGGAACATTCTTGTTGTCTTGATAAATTATAACATACTCTTGCTTTGGTTTCATGTGGAGGATGATGATTGGAGGATGATGATTTTTATTGTTTTGGTATTATTGTTTCTTTTGCAGATTTCACATGCACATTCAGGTGTCAGTGGTAGAGGAATGACTGTTGGTGGAGGTCAAGCATTTAGCAGTGGAATGAATATGGGTGGTACCATTCAAGGTTTATCCTCACACTTGGCACCACTGGTAATCGAAATTCTGTACCTGGAAATCTAGCTATGGGTCCACGTATTACAAGCACCGCAGGAAACGTTGTGGGCAGAAGTAACATTGGAAGAAATATAAGCTCTGGTGGGTTGTCGGTGCCGGGTATCTCATCACACATAAATTTTAGTGGCAATGCTGCAAGTGGAAGACTAAATGTGCAAGGATCCAACAGGATGATGGATGGCCTTATTCCGCAAGGTAGTTTTAGGTTGAACTTCATTGATTTATGTTAAGCTTCATGTTTTAGCTCAAAACACGAGTACTATTTTCAGCATGTTTAACAATTGCTATTTTAATGCTCTGTTCAGCGTGTACTTACAATATCTCCTGCTTTGAGTTGTCCCCTCGCCCCTTGATTTTATCATACCCAAAAAGGGCACATGAAGTACTTAGGGAACATCCCGTATGATGAGAGTTTTTTGGAAAACACACTAGGTAGCCTTGATGTGTTAGTGCTCCATGAATTATGAATGAACCATGTGGTGCTAGAGTGTACTGCAGAATTCATTTTTGTAAGCTACACTATCTGAAGGATTAGACATTTTTTATCTATGTAAAATAAGAGCCAACTTATAGAATTTGGATTTTTGACCTTAAGCATTGAAGTCCAACGTAATATTATAGTGCTCAATTTCTATTATATCGATATTCTTCTTTTGCAGGCATACGTTGTTTGTTCGAATATATATGTTCTTGCTTTTCTTAGTGATCGTTAATGTACCTATTTTGATCTCCAGCCGTGCCTGCTGCTCTGCTCTCTGTTTGAAGAGGAAGATGGGGATAGCACAAATGTGATAGTAAATTCAATTACAATAAATATTTGTTGATTTATGTATGGTTAGAAAATCATGCAGCTCTTTTGTGAAGATTAGAACTTTTTATTCTATTAAGGGGTTTCTCCAATTTCTGTTATAGTAGATAAGCTTGCATCTGAATCGGGGCAATGCTGCAGGTATGCCTGATGGAGCGATTGGGTCGATGCTGAGGCTGATATACTTACCTGAGTTGCTCCAATCGGGAATGCAGATATACTTCCGTGAGTTGCTCCCCCAAACCCATCCCTTGCTCTTCTTTGCACCAAACGGACAAGAGGTGCCATCTTTTTACTGGATGTTCTCTTGATCTTTTCTTCCTATGGATTTTGTGGGTTGCCAGATGTTCTCTCGCCGTGGATTGGAAAAAAGAGTGTAAGTGCGTATGATTTTGATGAAGGTTGTAAACTGTCTTCACTAGACATCAGTTTTATTGCTGGTGCTTGTCTGATTCTAAAATCTGCTCGATATGTAAAATTTGCTCAATATGTATATTTTTCGTTGATCCTGCTGCTAGCTGACTTGTGAATTTGTGTGCAGAAGTATGGGACTATCATTTATTTTTTAGCCTGTTTTACAAAAGTTCAGTCAGAAATGGATTGTAGAATATGTGTAGCATTGTCTGAAGCTACCTTTTACTGTGGTCTACTGGGTAGAAAGTGTCAGGGTTGAGAGGGCACTGGTAGAAGAGGCGCTCTGATCTCTAACTATTTTTTTCTCATACATAAGATGTTATTTTTGTTTCCTCGAAAACAACTAGGAATTTGATGCATATAATCGATGAAACAAATTCAACAATCACTAGATTAACCATAATTAGCTTCTTCCATTTTCTTCCATCATGATTAAGTAATATTTTACCTGACTATTTATTTGATTGAATTATGGTTCATATAATTTGAAGATTTTTTTCCACAGGTGCAAGATGACACAAAGTTGTCTAATGGCTAGGCCAATGTTGATTCTTTCTGATGTTGGCATGTGCATATCTTTGATTCCATGGAGCTTCATAATTATGGCCTACAATTCTACACTTTCTAATATGAAGAGCTATAAGTGATTATTCTGCATAATAGTTATCCAGTTTTAGTGTATCTGTCGTAGAACAATGTTATATATTTATATCGTCTCTATAATAGAAAATCACTCATGCACCTTCTGGCTATGTATTAATTTTCATAGATGATGTGATCTCAAATCTGAAAAGATTTAGGAGAATATGAAATATATCAATAGAAGTTTATTAGTGTTATTTCTAAAATATCTATTTGAGGATTAAGTCCTAAATAAGTCATAAGAAAATCCGACAATCCAGTGATAACCTACACAAAGGAAACATGGAGAACTTCCACCTATGTGTATGAATTAGGTGATTAAATCCATAAAAAAAATAGGAGCATAAGAAATCTATTAATGAAATTTATGGGCGGCATCCCTATGATATCTTTTTGAGTATTTGAGACGTAATAGAATCATATGAAATATGTACAATCCAGAAAAGGCGTACACAAAAGAAAGACAGATGAACCATCACATATCACGTAATCATCTGTTCCTGGTTTATAGCAAGGGGTATAAACGTTAGGAGGAAGGAGATACGAGATCACTTTTTTAATTCGAAGCATCACAAAAAGTTAGCATTATTATTCAATGGGATAATCAAGTAACCGGTTAATTTTGTTTTAGAAGATAAGAGCAGCCCGCGGAGGGTGGCCCGCACATCCACCCGATGAGATTTTTTTTGAAGTTTTAAACATCCCATGGGCTTGACAAGTGTGCCATGTGGTGGTCGAGCTAATTATCATGGGATTGAGCACATTCGAATTCGTCATGATCAGGTGAATACCATGACCATCATTAGTGAGGGTGGAAAGGAGGATAAGCGGTGACATTTTTCTTGAGCCGTGCTTATTAGGTAAGGGTGGGCGTGATATTTTTTCTCCCGTTGCAACGCACGGGCATGTTTACTAGTTATTAGGTAAAGATACGTACGAAACCTCCATGACAGAGGTCGCTGGTTCGAGTCATTGCTAGCACGATTATTTTTTGCGGAATAAAATACGTAGTAACGGGCCGGCCCAACACGGGGCGCTGCAGGCGCCAGTTTGCGAAATGCATGCAAACGGGCGCCTGCAGCGCTAAATAGGAAATGCCTAATTCTCGCCCGTAGACCATCAAGATGAGATCTCCTAGCGCAGCTCCTATAGTGCGTAGGTCGCTGCGAAGCGTTGTAGCGCATAACCCCCTTGCGTGCTGCCGTTTCAATGGGCCAGCCCATGCCGGCGTTTTTCGGGTTTACTTTCGTTTTTTTATTTCTTTTCCTTTTCTTTTTTTGTTCCATTTTTTGATTTCTTGTTTATTATTTTTTTATTTGCAAAAATCTTTTAATGTGCTGTTTTTATTTTTTTCTCCTTTCCTATTTCTTATTTTTTGGCCATGTTTCAAATTTGCGAACAATTTTTCTCAAATTGTGAACATTTTTCAAGGCGGAACCTTTTGCAAATTTCTGAACTTTTTTTTGAATTGATGAACAGTTTTTAGAAATTCATGTACGTTTCGGGAAAAAAGTGAACATCTTTTCAAAGTCATGAACATTTCTTGAAATCATGAACATTTTTTTGAAATCCTACACATTTTTTAAATTCATGAGCATTTTCTGAATCATGAACATTTTTCATATTAACGAACAGTCCTGGAAATTGTGTACATTTTCTGGAAAACGTGAACATTTTTTTAAAATTTGGGAACAATTTTCAAAATTCTCAAACATTTTTATAATATTGTGAACATTTTCCTAGAAATTTATGAACATTTTTAAATTGTCAAGAAACTCAATAGACGAACATTATTTTTGAAATTACAAACATTTTTTGAATCTGTGAGCATTTATCATTTCCTGAACATTTTAGAAATCCTGAACAATCTTTGAACTCATGAATAATTCAACAATTTAGCAACTTTTTCTGAAATCCTGAATTATTTTTAAAAAATAAAAAAAATCTGAAAACAGAAAAAAAGTCAAGGGGCTCCCCGCCCCGCACATGGACCGACCCATGAGGGCGTGCGGGGTAGCGGGGAGGGTGCACGCGCCCGTGGCTGCCGGCACATAAGGCGCCATGTTGTAGGTCCCATCTCCTAGTTGATGCCTTTTCGTGTCAAATAGTCAAGGCTTTGCCTGAGCGAGGCACAATGGTCCGGCCCGCGAGCTCACTTGAGCACAATTTTTTCATTGTTTTTCCAACTGGTTCGGTCGGAAAACCGACTATTTGATTTTTTGTGCGAAGCAAAATAATTAAACCATATTCATGAAAAAACATTATGTGTTACAGAATAGTTGTATGTATTCAAATGTTCACCACGTATTAGAAAAAGTTCATCATGTAATAAAATATTTAATGTATATTAAAAATAATTTATATTTAAACAATATGCATTGTATATTATTAAAATATTCATCATGTATTATAAAATAACAGCAAAATAGTATGTGTGTTGCAATGGGAGAGAAGAATACCATATGCCTCTAGCCCAATAACCATGACTCAAGACCCTGATAGGTTCACGCCCATTAATTGAATACATGGCATTTCATCTTTGTTGCCACTTATGCTCCTTCCCAACCTCATCGACGGCGGCCTCGGTGCTCACACAATCACAACACATTTGAATATGGACAATCCTAAGGTCTCTCTCTCTCTCTCTCTCTCTCTCTCTCTACTTAAGATGAGAAATCTGCCCTTTTTTGCGAGATTTGGGCGAAGTGTGCATGCTTGGTCATAGATGGTTTCTTTCGTCCCCAATACAGTTTTGTTGAGGAGTTCATTTCCATTCCAAATTAGCATAGGTACGAAAAGAAAGACGGATCATACACTACTGAAGGTTGCACCCTAAATAGTATTTTAATGGTTCAAAAGTAAAATAACATCATATTCAGATTCTACACATTTTTAATCAAATGTCATATATAGCATGTTAAATTTGGATTTACCTTTTAAAAATAACATCATATTCAGATTCTACGTATTTTTTAAATCAAATTTCATATATAACATGTTAAATTTGTTGTTACGATTTGAAAGATATGGATATTTTTTAAAGCATTTGATGCGTACCGTGAGTTGATTGACCCAAACATCACGGGGTTTTCTGGAAAAAAAAATGAAAAATCTGACTTAACCGAGGACTTTAGGTTGATTAACCGAGACTACAGGGGGTTTTCTTCCAAAAAATCTTAATTAAAATAGAACCAAAGCTTGATTAACCGAGACTATAGGGGGTGGGGGTGTGCAAATCGGACTTAAAACAGGACCACATGTTGATTAACGGTAACTATTGTGGGTTTCTGCAAAATAAAATAAAATATTACTAGATAGATTCATCATATATCGAAAAATGTCGATGTATATTCAAAAAGTTCAGCATATATTGAGAAAATATTTGTTGTATAGGAAACCAATAAAGAAGAAAGAAAACCAAAACCCCAAAGAAAGGAAAAGCTAATGAAAAAGGAAAAATCACCTAATACTGGAATGAAAAGGAATAGGAAAATTCCAAAACTTAAAAATTGAAAATAATAAATAAAAATAGAACTGCAGAAAAACAGGAGAACCAGAAAATACAAACATAAAACCAGAAATAATAATCAGCGAAACTGCTTTTCAAGTTAACGAACAACACTTGAGTCGGCTAGGGGAACGAGCGCCCACCTATTGCGTCGCGTCTATTTAGCGGGGGTCAACGGAATTGCCCTTCAAAGTTGGCTTGTTTCAGGAGAGCAACTAGTTAACGAGCGCTCCTTCTAGAGCCTCACAACGGCCAGCGTCACTTGGTGTGCTTTGGGCTTTTTAAACGGTTTTTTCTTTGGTTTTTCGACGTTTTGGTTTTTCACCGGTCTTCCTTAACTTTTCGCGAGAGTCACGAATTTGCTTCCGTGGAAGGCACGGTTTTGCTTTCACGAGAGTCACAGCCATGCCCCTCGGAAACGAAAAAAACCGTATTTTCTGTTTTTTTCCTTCCGAGAGAGGCACGGTTTTGCTTTTGAGAGAGGCACGATTGTACTTTCGCAAGAGGCACGGCCGTATCTCTCGGAAACAGAAAAATAAACGTGTTTTCTGATTATTTTTTTCCTTCCATGAGAGGCACGGTTTTGCTTCCGCAAGAGTCACTGTTGTCCTTTCGCGAGAGGCACGGTCGTGCCTCTTGGAAACGAAAAAAAACGCATTTTCAGTTTTTTTCCTTTCACGAGAGGCACGGTTTGATTCCTCGGAAACGAAAAAAACGCGTGTTCTCTTCTTTTTTTTCTTCCACGAGACGCACGGTTGTGATTTCGCGAGAGGCAAGGGCGCGCCTCTTTCAGAAAGGGAAAAAACACGTGCTCCTGATCCGGTTTTTTTGTCTGGTTTTTTCTGGAAAAAGTTAATCAAAACATATCAACAAGGTATCTAGTTTTGAAGATCTCGACGCTGGAATCTAACGGTGAAAACGGTTCAAGATTTGGACACACGATTTAATAGATAAAACATTTTGAATAAACGAATCCACGAAAAAAGGAAAAACTCTCAGATTGGGGCAAGTGGCACACATGCAACGCGCCACTTGTTGCAATATGAGAAGGTGAGAGTAATCTTTGCAATGGCACTCCTTAACTAGTAATTTTGGTTTCAATTCTATAGGACGGGCCAACCAAGGACACAATGAGTGATTTCTGAAAGAGAAGACAGTGCCATTTATTCTGGGATTGACCCGGCTCTGGTTGCGATCATTTTGATGGACCAAAGGTGTAGACGGGTTGCAATTTGCGAATCTTTATTGCAACAGTGTCGGCCCATGTACAAGGAAAGTTTTTGGTGCCGCAGGTCTCACACAGGCGCTGAGCTTAGAGCATCTTCAGCCATTCAGTCCTCCAGAGGCTTGAAATATCGCCGCCTGGGGGCGCGCCGGCTAAAATATTGACGTGAGGACGGTCGGTTTCCCAACCGCCGCCCCAAGACTCCCCCTTCAAGACGCTGTTTTTGAAAAATAAACTTGTCCAAACTATGCGATTTCATTGATATTTGTACATAAAAAACTTAAAAACATGAATTTAAAACTAATTAAAAACGACCAATATGCCAAGCACTACTACGAAGCCCTCGTCGCCCACCTTCTACATGCCGAGGTGAGAGGATCGAGAAGAGGTGTCTAGAGGGGGGGGGGGGGGTGATTAGACACTAAGTGCCAAAGTTGCAGTTTTTAAAAAAATTCGGTTTAAGTGGAGTTTAGGCACAAGTTTAATGATCACAATACATATCAAGCAAGCATGCAAAGAGTATATGAGCAGCGGAAAGTAAAGCACGCAACTTGCAAGAATGTAAAGGGAAGGGTTTGGAGAATTCAAACGCAATTGGAGACACGGATGTTTTTGGCATGGTTCGGATAGGTGGTGCTATCCTAGATCCACGTTGATGAAGACTTCAACCCACGAAGGGTAACGGTTGCGCGAGTCCACGGAGGGCTCCACCCACGAAGGGTCCACGAAGAAGCAACCTTGTCTATCCCACCATGGCCGTCGCCCACGAAGGACTTGCCTCACTAGCGGTAGATCTTCACGAAGTAGGCGATCTCCTTGCCCTTACAAACTCCTTGGTTCTACTCCACAATCTTGTCGGAGGCTCCCAAGTGACACCTAGCCAATCTAGGAGACACCACTCTCCAAGAAGTAACAAATGGTGTGTTGATGATGAACTCCTTGCTCTTGTGCTTCAAATGATAGTCTCCCCAACACTCAACTCTCTCTCATAGGGTTTGGATTTGGTGGAAAGAAGATTTGAGTGGAAAGCAACTTGGGGAAGGCTAGAGATCAAGATTCATATGGTAGGAATGGAATATCTTGAGCTCAACACAAGGGTAGGTAGTTCTCTCTCAGAAATAGGATGTTGGAAGTGTAGGCTTAGTCTGATGGCTCTCTTCACGAATGAAGAGGAGGTGGAGGGGTATATATAGCCTCCACACAAAATCCAACCGTTACACACAATTTACCAATCTCGGTGGGACCGAATCAACAAACTCGTGACCGTTAGGATTTTCGGTGGGACCGACATGCAACTCGGTAGGACCGATATGGTTAGGGTTAGGGCATAACGTAATCTCGGTGAGAACGATTACACAAACTCGGTGAGACCGATTTTGGTAATTAGCTAACCAGAGAGTTGGTCAGGCAAACTCGGTGGGACCGATTACTAAACTCGGTTGGACCGATTTTGGTAATAAGTTAACCAGAGAGTTTGCATTGTAATCTCGGTAGTACCGATTGCTCAAACTCGGTGAGACTGATATTGACAATGGACATACACAGTGAGATTGCAATCCCATCTCGGTGAGACCGAGATCCCTATCGGTAGAACCGATTTGCTTAGTGTTTGGCAGTGGCTATGACATGTGAAACTCGGTGGCGCCGGATAGAAAGAATCGGTAGGGCCGAGTTTGACTTTAGGTTTAGGTCATATGTGGAAGGGGGAAAGTAGCTGAGGGTTTTGGAGCATATCACTAAGCACATGAAGCAAGAGGCTCATTAAGCAACACCTCATCCCTTCTTAATAGTATTGGCTTTTCCTATAGACTCAATGTGATCTTGGATCACTACAATTTAAAATGAAGAGTCTTGAGCTTGAAGCTTTAGCCAATCCTTTGTCCTTAGCATCTTGAAGAAGTTCCCACATCCTTTAGTCCATGCCACTCCATTGTTGAACTTATCTGAAACATACTAGATAAAAATGTTAGTCCAACAAGAGATATGTTGACATCAATTACCTAAACCACCTGGGGAGCACTTGTGCTTTCAATCTCCCCCTTTTTGGTAATTGATGGCAACATACATCAAAGCTTTAGATAAAGATATAAAGAATAGCAAGTAAAGCTTTGGAAGGACATGTAACAAACATAGGCTCCCCCTACATGTATGCAACCATGTGAATGTGAAATATAGAAGCATGTGAAAGCATAACCATGACAGAGTAGGCAATGTGTTACATGTATCTTGGCCATATGCATCAGAGTAAGAGATTATTAAGGAAAATACCTTCATGCTCATGAGTCCTTCTTGCAAACAGTATGTACATAAGCAAGAATTCCTCATACTCATGATTCTGATGCATATACTTACCTTGTAGTCTTGAGTTGGCTTAGGATGGAATGAACCTGCACAAACAAGGTTAGATAACACAGGTACATCCACTAGCCAAAGCAAACAGAAGAAACCACAAGAATACCAAGACTGGGATGACATGTAGAGAGTGAGTACAAGGTACCACATTGGATTAGACATGTCCCCAAGAGTAAAGATATGCAATGAATTTGAATGATTTCTTTCCATTAGATGTCTTGCTCCCCCTGAATCTGATATGGGATATTGGGAGAAGATAGGTAACATAAAATCAGAGCTGAAAGATACAAATGGATAGAGCTTAATGCAAATAAGCACGTATGAACATGTCTTTCCCCCAAAAAGACATGTGGCATCTCTCCTCTTGAACATCAAGCATCTGGGATCCTTGAGTATTCTCTCCCCCTGGAGATCTCTTTCTCCCCTTTGTAGGTGATAAGCTTTGATGTGATCTCTCTCCCCCCTTTGACATCAATTTCCAAGAAGGGCTTTCTGGAATCTGTCGAATGGGTTTGGTCCTTGAGACTCAGCACAAAGCAATGGATAAAACTGTGATGCTTGTAGAGGACAAGATTCATTGAGTGGAGCTGGATCAGAGGAAATATAGAATAAGTGGCAAATTGTTTTTCCTGTTGTGACATCGGTGGCACCGAATGGCATGTTTCGGTGGTACCGAAAGGATTCGGTTGGACCGAAAACTACAAGTCGGTGAAACCGAGTTCATCACAGAGAAAAACACTTGTCACCTCAGCTCACTAAACAAGTAAGGTCTCACAAAGATTTGCAATGAATTAGATGCAGAAAATGTCAAACAAAAACAAAAACAAAAGATAAGAAACTGAAAGATCTAGATGAATTTTTTTTGCTGAAAAAGAGAGAAAAAACAGATATGCATGAGACAAATGCAATAACACGGAAAAGAACACAAGAGAACTTCATCTAGAGTTGGGCGGTGACATAGTCACCTATGTTAGAGTATATTGACTTAGGAGTCAAGTGAGAGCACTTGATCATAGGTCATACTCATCGTTTAAGCTCAAAATGGGGTTACCATTTTTCGTTTAAGCATCTTGATGTATTCACATCTTGTTGAGTTGCTTTGACTCATGACTTGGAGTAAAGCTTCTCTAAGATGGAATAACATACCTTGGGTGGTGGTGTGGATCTTGCTCATGTAGTTGAACTTGTGTGGGTGCTCAAGGTTGATGTAGATCATCAAGAGTTGGGAGCACCACTTGGAGTTTGAGTTCATCTACCTACATGGGTTAGTCTTGCAAGGAAAAGCACTTGTGTATCCAAAATGACAATTATAGGATTTAACTTAGAATTTGTCAAAGGATATATTTGAATGGTTTCGTGCTTCCTCGTCTTCAACCACCATTGTGTAAAGACTTGGTGATGTAGAGATTGCTCAAGATGTGAGTGAGTTGCAATCTCATAGAATTGGATTCAACCAAGTACCTACACGGGTTAGATAACATGCAAGATGCAAATTTGTCCAAGACATAAGATAATCATCATAAGAGATATATCATGGATTAGTCATAAGCTCATGTCTTGCATGTATCCAATGGAGTTCCTACTCCAAGTTTGAAGCATCAATGATGTTCAATTCACCTCTTAACCTGCAAAACACTTTCTCATCAAGTGGTTTAGTGAATATATCCGCCAATTGCTTATCGGTGCGAACATGCTTAAGGTTAATGTCCCCTTTGGCAACATGATCTCGAATGAAATGATGACGAACTTCAATATGCTTAGTTCGAGAGTGTTGCACGGGATTGTGAGCAATCTTAATAGCACTTTCATTATCACATAGCAATGGAACATGTTTCACATAGATCCCGTAATCTTTAAGAGTTTGGGTCATCCAAAGTAATTGAGCACAACATGAACCAGCGGCAATGTATTCCGCTTCGGCGGTAGATAAGGATATCGAGTTTTGTTTCTTGGAAGACCAAGACACAAGAGATCTACCAAGAAATTGACAAGTACCCGAAGTGGACTTTCTATCAACCTTGTCTCCTGCATAATCCGAGTCGGAATAGCCAACAAGATCAAAAGAGGACCTCTTAGGATACCAAATGCCAAAATTTGGTGTATGAATTAAGTATTTCACTATCCTTTTCACAGCTTTAAGATGACATTCTTTAGGAGCAGCTTGATATCGTGCACACATGCACACACTTAGCATAATATCGGGACGTGAGGCACATAGATATAACAATGAACTGATCATAGAGCGATAAACCTTTTGATCAACCGGTTCACCATCTTTGGTCAAATCAAGATGTCCACTAGTAGGCATGGGTGTAGGCATACCTTTGCATTCTTGCATATTGAACTTCTTGAATAAGTCTATGGTGTACTTTGTTTGAGAGACACATGTACCTTCCTTAGTTTGCTTGATTTGCAAACCGAGAAAGAATTTGAGTTCACTCATCATAGACATCTCAAACTTCTCCAACATTAGCTTTCCAAACTTTTCACTAAAATGAGGGTCAGTAGAACCAAATATGATATCATCGACATAAATTTGGCACACAAATAGTTCTCCATCAACCCTTTTAGTAAAAAGAGTAGAATCAATTTTACCAATTTCAAAGCCTTTTTCAGTAAGGAACTTGGTCAAGCATTTATACCATGCTCTAGGAGCTTATTTAAGACCATAAAGGGCTTTGTGAAGTTTGTAAACATGATTAGGTTTCTTAGGATTAACAAAGCTGGGAGGTTGCTTAACATAAACTTCCTCCTCAATTTTGCCATTAAGAAAAGCACTTTTAATGTCCATTTGGTATAAGGTGATATCATGGTGATTAGCATAGGCAAGTAAGATGTGAATGGACTCAAGTCTAGCAACGGGAGCATATGTCTCACCATAGTCCATACCTTCAACTTGTGTATAGCCTTGGTCGACGAGACGTGCTTTGTTGCGAACCACTTGTCCATCTTCATCTTGCTTATTGCGAAACACCCATTTGGTACCAATGATGTTGTGGTTGTTGTCGGGCTTCTCGACCAATGTCCACACTTGATTTCTCTTAAAGTTGTGTAGCTCTTCATGCATAGCATTTATCCAATCTGGATCCTTCAATGCTTCTTCAACCTTCATAGGTTCAATTTTAGAAATGAATGAGTAATGTTCACAAAAGTTAGCTAAACAAGTTTTAGAGCGAGTGATTCTCCCGGTTTGGATATCTTTGTAGATTTGCTCGACGGGATGATCTTTGGCAATTCTTGCTCGAACTCGTGTAAGCTTTTGCTTGGGTCGGGGTGGAACATCCTCTTCATCTTGTTCTTCCTCTTATTGGCCTTCTTCTTCTTGGCCTTCTTCATTGTTTACGTTGTTGTTCTCTTGTCGTGGTGGAGAAGGAGGTTGTTGATGTTCATCTTAGTGTACTTCCTCGTTTTCTTCATCTTGACGTGTCCCACTTGTGGATGCTTCCGTATCAACTCTTTGTTCACCTTGACGTGATGTAGAAGCTTCCACTTGGACGGACGAGGTACTCTCCTTCATTTCCGTTGGACGAATCTTGCCAATGGACAAGTCTTGAATTGCTTCCGAAGGGTCTTTGTCTCCTACATCAATTTGCAATTGCTCTACTTGCGAGCCGTTAGATTCATCAAACTTCACATCCACCGTCTCTTCAACCTTTAGGGTGAAATTGTTGTAGACACGGTAAGTGTGAGAGTTTGAGCCATAACCAAGTACAAACCCTTCATGAGACTTAGGAGCAAATTTAGAACGACGATGCTTGTCAAGAATGTAGCACTTTGAGCTGAATACTCGAAAGTATCCAACTTGGGGTTTGTTACCGGTGAGGAGCTCGTATGCCGTCTTGCCGAGTAGCTTGTGAAGATACAAGCAATTTGTTGCATGACAAGCTATCTCAACCGCTTCCGCCAAAAAGTGCTTTGGTGTCTTGTACTCATCAAGCATCGTTCTTGCCATTTCGACGAGCGTCCGGTTCTTCCGCTCAACAACTCCATTTTGTTGAGGTGTGTACGTAGCCGAGAACTCATGTGAAATCCCTTCTTCATCAAGAAAGGTGTCCACATTTGCGTTCTTGAACTCCGTTCCGTTGTCGCTGCGAACCTTCTTGATCTTCACTTCAAATTGATTTTGGGCCTTCCTAGCGAAGTTTTTGAAGATCTTTTGGACCTGCGATTTATCATCAAGAAAGAACACCCACGTAAATCTTGAAAAATCATCAACTATAAGTAGACCAAAAGAATTTCCACCGAGACTCTTGTAGGCGTTGGGATCAAAAAGATCCATATGAAGTAGCTCGAGTGGCCTCCTTGTGGTCATGATGTTCTTCACGGGATGCCTTCCTCCAACCTGTTTACCCGCTTGACAAGCACTGCAAAGTCTATCCTTATCAAATATGACATCGTTAACTCCAAGGATATGATTTCCTTTAATAAGCTTGTCAAGGTTTCTCATGCCAACGTGACCTAGTCGTCTATGCCACAACCAACCTTTTGAGGATTTAGCAATAAAGCAAGTTTTAGGTTGTGCCTTTTTAGTGAAATCAACAATGTAAAGATCACCTCTACGTATACCGGTAAAGACCATTTTATGATTGTCTCTACGAAACACTTGGCAATCTACTTCGGTGAATAAGACATTGAAACCGAAATCCGCAAGTCTAGAAACTGAAAGTAAATTATATCCAAGAGATTCAACGAGCATGACATTTTATATGGAGCTATCGTGTGAGATGGCCACCTTACCAAGGCCAACCACCTTACCCTTTGAATTATCACCAAAGG
This sequence comes from Aegilops umbellulata, assembly GCA_032464435.1. Taxonomy (NCBI): domain Eukaryota; kingdom Viridiplantae; phylum Streptophyta; class Magnoliopsida; order Poales; family Poaceae; genus Aegilops; species Aegilops umbellulata. The sequence goes on along the minus strand of CP136054.1, from coordinate 360,918,539 downwards.
TGACATATTTTCGAGGGCCGTCATTTTCAGCAAGCTCATTGAACATATCTTCGTCTCCGGTCATATGATCAGTACATCCACTCAAGGACCCACTCCTTTCCTCCAGCCATGTAGCCGCGAAGATTTGCCATAAGACCAAAATGTCTCATTGCATCATCAAGATCATAGTCACTATCATCATCTTCATCATAGCATCCATGTTCAACATCGTCTTGTGATTGATCAAATCCTAAAGGGGGTAATTCATTAGGTACATGATCATCAAAGTGGTTACCTTTATGAATTCTTATAGCCTCGGATATGATATCACTAATGATTCCAACATTTCCTTTAGCATGCATGAGATTGGTAAGCTCAAATAGACAATCACCAAAACTAGGATCACTAGAGTTCATCTTACTCAAGGCAATAGATTTATGGAGAATTTCATCTAAATTTTTCAAGGAATAATCGGGAAATCGTTCCTCAAGAAATTTCCATATGGTGTAGGCACATTTGAGAGTAGGCAAACTAGCAATCAAAATTTTGGGCAATCCTCTAATGATGATCTCAACAGTTCTAAGATTGCGAATCATGTCAATATCTTCATCTAGGGTAGGGTGCAAAGGATCAATCTGAGGTGCACAAGGACTAGCAATGTACTTGTTCAAATGATATTCATTAAAAATATCAAGCATTTCATTTTTCCATTCATGAAAATACTCTCCCTCAAGAATGGGCACTCTATGTCTAAGGCTCCCTAAAGTAGACACATCCATCTTCCTCCGAAGGTGTTTAAACCAAGGCAATGGAGACCAAAGCTATGATACCAATTGAGAGGATCGAGAAGAGGTGTCTAGAGGGGGGGTGATTAGACACTAAGTGCCAAAGTTGTAGTTTTTAAACTTTTTCGGTTTAGTGGAGTTTAGGCACAAGTTTAATGATCACAATACATATCAAGCAAGCATGCAAAGAGTATATGAGCAGCGGAAAGTAAAGCATGCAACTTGCAAGAATGTAAAGGGAAGGGTTTGGAGAATTCAAACGCAATTGGAGACACGGATGTTTTTGGCGTGGTTCGGATAGGTGGTGCCATCCTACATCCACGTTGATGGAGACTTCAACCCACGAAGGGTAACGGTTGCGCGAGTCCACGGAGGGCTCCACCCACGAAGGGTCCACGAAGAAGCAACCTTGTCTATCCCACCATGGCCTTCGCCCATGAAGGACTTGCCTCACTAGCGGTAGATCTTCACGAAGTAGGCGATCTCCTTGCCCTTACAAACTCCTTGGTTCAACTCCACAATCTTGTCGGAGGCTCCCAAGTGACACCTAGCCAATCTAGGAGACACCACTCTCCAAGAAGTAACAAATGGTGTGTTGATGATGAACTCCTTGCTCTTGTGCTTGAAATGATAGTCTTCCCAACACTCAACTCTCTCTCATAGGGTTTGGATTTGGTGGAAAGAAGATTTGAGTGGAAAGCAACTTGGGGAAGGCTAGAGATCAAGATTCATATGGTAGGAATGGAATATCTTGAGCTCAACACAAGGGTAGGTAGTTCTCTCTCATAAATAGGATGCTAGAAGTGTAGGCTTAGTCTGATGGCTCTCTTCACGAATGAAGAGGAGGTGGAGGGGTATATATAGCCTCCACACAAAATCCAACCGTTACACACAATTTACCAATCTTGGTGGGACCGAATCAACAAACTCGGCCGGACCGATTTAGTAAACCTAGTGACCGTTAGGATTTTCGGTGGCACCGACATGCAACTCGGTAGGACCGATATGGTTAGGGTTAGGGCATAACGTAATCTCGGTGAGACCGATTACACAAACTCGGTGAGACCGATTTTGGTAATTATCTAACCAGAGAGTTGGTCAGGCAAACTCGGTGGGACCGATTACTAAACTCGGTTGGACCGATTTTGGTAATAAGTTAACCAGAGAGTTTGCATTGTAATCTCGGTAGTACCGATTGCTCAAACTCGGTGAGACCGATATTGACAATGGACATACACAGTGAGATTGCAATCCCATCTCGGTGAGACCGAGATCTCTATTGGTAGAACCGATTTGCTTAGTGTTTGGCAGTGGCTATGACATGTGAAACTCGGTGGCGCCGAATAGAAAGAATCGGTAGGGCCGAGTTTGACTTTAGGTTGAGGTCATATGTGGAAGTGGGAAAGTAGCTGAGTATTTTGGAGCATATCACTAAGCACATGAAGCAAGAGGCTCATTAAGCAACACCTCACCCCTTCTTAATAGTATTGGCTTTTCCTATAGACTCAATGTGATCTTGGATCACTAAAATGTAAAATGAAGAGTCTTGAGCTTGAAGCTTTAGCCAATCCTTTGTCCTTAGCATCTTGAAGAAGTTCCCACATCCTTTAGTCCATGCCACTCCATTGTTGAACTTATCTGAAACATACTAGATAAAAATGTTAGTCCAACAAGAGATATGTTGACATCAATTACCAAAACCATCTGGGGAGCACTTGTGCTTTCACAAGGAGCCTGTAGAACCGACTGCCGTCGTCATCGTCACCGCCGCCGTGCGTGCCTTTGCTGTCCCTGCTGCACCCCTGACCAGCGTTGCCGATGCGCGGGGGGTTGGACGGCCCGAGCGCTTCCTCATCGTCGCTGTCGAGGATGACAATGCCGCCTTCCTCGTGTCCGCGGCACCGAGCGGCGATCTCCTCGAGGGTGCGGCGCTGGCACTCCACCTGCTCGCGGACGTAGTTCGCCTTCACCCATTTGAGGGTGGTCTCCTCGGCGGCGACCATGTCCACGTGCTCCTTCACGAGGAGCAACCCCGGCTCGATCTTCGGCCTGACAAGCTGGGAAGAAGAAGGAGAGGGGCGGCCACCCTCGCGGATGACGAGGGCGCTACCGCGGGTGCGGCGCCCGAGCGGCCTCTCCTATGGCTCCAGCTTGACGGGGCGGAGCGCCGGCGAACTAGAGGAGAGGGAGCCAGAGCCCGACGATGAGGCGGTCACCATCTCCATCCGCCGCGGCGTCCAGGAGTTGTCGTGATGGCGCGAGAAGGTGGGGGCGCGGGGTACTCCAAGCACAGCATGTTGCCGGTCTGGATGTGCTCGAGGATGGCTTCGAGGGTGCGGCCGGGGATGCCCCCCATCGGCACCGCCCCTCGGAGTTGTGGCGGCCGCGGGGCTCGACGCCGTTTGAGGAGGCGAGCTGCTCGGCGTGGAGGTGTTCAAAGTACACCGTCCACAGATCATTGCTATCGCGGGCGTACCTCGGCGCGGCTGGCAGCGCCGGTGGGCGCTAGTGGCACCGGGACTCCACCGGCGCTCAGCTTCCACATGCCTGACACCCGCATCTCCGGCGGTGCCGGGTAGTCGGCCTCGTACAGGAGCTGATGCGGAGCATCCCTCGAGCATCCCCATGGATATCAAGTCACCACCACAAGCGCGAAAAGGACCAATGACAAGAGCTCGCGCACGTACCATCGAAACCGAGGTTGACTCCTTCCTCTTTGAACTCCATTCGAATTCACACGAGAGTTGGGTCCTACCTCAAACGAAAGTGGTATGCATTCTTATGTACCAAAGAGGTGATCGTGACGAGGCTAGGATGGATACTCAAGCACACACAGAGAAGAAGAGTGAAGAAGGACGCGAGGGGGCAAAACCCCCTGGGCACCCCGGGTGCCCGGCCACCACCACCCGGGCGTCACCCCTGCCTGCCCCGGGTGCCCGGCCCGCTGGCCCCGGGTGCCCAGCCGCCGCCCCAGGTGCCCGGTCCACCTCCAGTCGGCCCCTTGACCGGGCCGCATGCCCGACCTCCACTAGGCGCCCGCCTCTGCTTGGGCCGGGTGCCCAGCCCCCTTTTCCCCGGGTGCCCGGACCCCTCCGATATGCCTGCGTGCATTTTGGGTTAAAATGACCCTTGTACCCCCGTTTTCCTCTTACTTTGCCCCTAGACTATAAGTACCCCTCACCTAGCTTGTGTTGAGGTTTAGCAAAGTATTAGAAAGACAAAGAGATAGCTTTACTCATCTTCCTCCTCTTGGAGATCAAGGCCTCCTCTTGGGGTAGCTCCTCTTGGAGATCAAGGCCTCCTCTTGGAGAAGATCCTCTTGTGGATTCAAGGCCTCCTTTTGGAGAAGATTATCACCAAGACCTCACCTAGTGGGAAGAACCTTACCCTAGTGCTATTTTCCTTGAATTGTTCTTGTATGCTTGTGGATCTCATGTATGCTGCTCTAGTGGATATGTTATTTGGGCTTGTTTGAGTGATTCTCCTCTTGTGTTCTTGTGTGTTCCTCACTTTTCCCCCTCCAAGTTTGAAAAGATCCCCTCTAGGGTTACACCATACAACATCTTGGTATCATGAGCAAGGTTGATTCACATCTTGGAGTCCCTACCCCCCATTTGCTAGCTTAATTTTGTTGTTTTTCGTCCTAATACGAAAATCCCCACAAAAATAGCCCCAAATTTTTTTTCTTGCAATCTGTTGGATCTTGTGAGACTTGCTTGTTTTGGTCCATGGATTTGTTGTTTGGCAAGTGGATCTAGCCCCGACACCTTCATCCCCACCCTTCCCATCATGAAGTCCACCGAATTTGGTCATTTCCCAAAAAAATCGCCCAAATCTGACACCCCCGGGCACCCGCACCCCGAACCCCCGGGTGCCCGCACCCTCGGGCTGTTTGCCCCTAACCAACCCGGGCACCGACACCTCCCACCCCGGGTGTCCGCACACCCCCGAATCAACCCAACTACAACACCATTTTGGCCATAACTTTCACCTCCCAAGTCCTCTTTTGTGTTCTTTAGCTCGTTTTGTAGCTCTTGACATCCCCCATCCACATAGATCATTACCACCACCATTTACCTCCATAAAAAAATTCTCCATAAAAAATCCCACCTTCCGCATTTGGCCGATTTTGAGTTGTCGTTTCTGTTTCCTAAGGTGTTTCGGCTACTTAGGAACATGTGACATGGACATCACCGCCATTCACCATCACCCCGGAGTCGTCATCGCCAACACTCTTCACCTTTGACACCGCTAACCGTAAGCAAAGACGATAACATTGACGACACTTAGTTCTTTACCTTTCTTTTGCGTTGATAATCGGAGCCATTTTGTGTCACTTACCCATCGAGATTGGCCAGTTGAGTATTGCCTGGCCACGCTATATTGTTCACCTTAGTGATCTTGCTATCATCATTGTGCCTAAGTCTCTCCCGTGCATATCTTACATACTTGTCTCATATCATACTTGGCTCGAGCATCAAGCATGGTGAAAAAAAGCTTTTAACCAAAAGAGGAGAAACAAAGAGCTTGTAAGCAATAGCATTGAGCCATTTTGCATCGTTACATCATCTTGGTCATCACATACATAGCATATTTGAGATTGAATACGACACGTTTCTCTCATAGGTTGGTGCACAAGCGTATCTTGCCCATTTGAGCAATTGAGCTAGCGTCTCTCTAGCATCCGTACAACAAGAGCATTTTCCGTGGTTACACATTCTGAGCTCCCTCCTTTGTTTTGCGGATCCCATCTATCTTTCGTGTGTGTGTTCCTAGTAATACCCTTGGGTTTGATCTATTTGCTTTACTTGCAATTTTGTGAAACTTCTCAAACTTATCGACATCTTGACTAACATTTGCTTGAAATTTTGTGCCACTCATCCTAACCAAGCTCCTCCATAAGCTTTACTTGTGTAGGTGTGAGAAACAAACCCGGTACCAATTCTACTATTGAAGCATTACATTGAGTGATACTCGATACATCCTAAATCTTTGGAAAAGGTTACTTCAGTATTGTTCTCTCATTTTCCTACTCACCACCACTTGTTTATGATGGATAGGCCAACTTCTTCGTCGAACCCACTATTCGAGGAGCAAGGTGACGATCGCGACTACGTCACCAAGAACCACTTCTTCATCGCCCAACGAGCTCTCCATCAAGAAAGTGAAGCTTTGGCTGAGCGCATTGAGCAACTCCCATCGACCTTCATCAATCGGAAGCAAGGAACCGCGACTACCTCGACGCCAAGCTCACCACATAAATGGAAGAATTCTGCAACATGATCATGAGCCGCGCGTCTTACTCAACCTCTTCGCCAAGACGGTGCCACTCAAGCCGCCGCTCAAGTCGGTGATCTTTGAACTACTCTTATTACGATACAAGTCCTCCCCGAGCTCGCTTCGTCGATGTGACGACCACCAAGATCGCCAAGCTCAAGAAAATCCATTCCATGGAAATGGCTTACAAGAACGAGTTCGAGCACATGAAAGGGCACGACGCCAAGAGCAAGAAGCAATGGAGCAAGAGCAAATACCTCCACAAGTGCAACGTCAAGCACCTCAAGATGGTGATGCAATCCGACAAGCACAAGAGCGCCGTGAAGCACAAGCACCCGAACGTGAAGCACAAGCACTCGAAGCACAACGCACACTCCGCAAGGCCACTAGAGCCATCGATGAGTGCAAGCTTCAAGTGCGTGAACAAGAAGAGGCACTTCGTCAAGCACAACGAGAAAAGTGACGACCCACAAGTATATGGGATCAATTGTAGCTCTTTTCGATAAGTAAGAGTGTCAAACCCAATGAGGAGCAAAAAAGAAATGACAAGTAGTTTTCAGTAAGGTATTGTCTGCAAGTGTTGAAATTGTAAGTAGCGGGTAGTTTGATAGCAAGATAATTTGTAACGAGCAAGTAACGATGGTAGCAAAAAGTATGCAGCAAGGTAGCCCAATCATTTTGAGGCAAAGTATAGGCCAAAATGGTCTCTTATGATAAGCAAAGCGTTCTTGAGGGCACACGACAATTTCATCTAGTCACTTTCATCATGTTGGTTTGATTTCTGTTCGCTACTTTGATAATTTGATGTGGGTGGACCGGTGATTAGGTGCTGTTCTTACTTGAACAAACCTCCTACTTATGATTAACCCTCCCGCAAGCATCCGCAACTACGAGAAAATTATTAAGAATAAATTCTAACCATAGCATTAAACTTATGGGTCCAATCGGTCCCTTATGGAATAGCGCATAAACTGGGGTTTAAGCTTCTGTCACTCTCGCAACCCATCATCGAATTGCTACTCCACAATGCATTCCCTTAGGCCCAAATATGGTGAAGTGTCATGTAGACGACGTTCACATGACACCACTAAGTGAATCATAACATACATACTATCAAAACATCAAACACATATCAAGTTCACATGATTACTTGCAACATGATTTCTCTCGTGACCTCAAGAACAAAAGTAACTACTCACAAATGATAAACATGTTCATGGTAAGAGGAGTATTAAATAGCATAATGGATCTGAACATATAATCTTCCACCAAATAAACCATATAGTAATCAACTACAAGATGTAATCAACACTACTAGTCACCCACAAGCACCGATCTATAGTTCCGGTAACAAGATTGAACACAAGAGATGAACTAGGGTTTGAGATGAGATGGTGTTGTTGAAGATGTTGATGGAGATTGCCCTCCCCAAGATGGGAGAGTTGTTGGTGATGATGATGATGATGATTTCCCCCTCCGAGAGGGAAGTTCCCCCGGCGGAATCGCTTCACGGGAGGGCAAAAGTGCTCCTGCCCAAGTTCCGCCTCGTGACGGCGGCGCTCCGTCCCGAAAGTCCTCTCCTTATTTTTTCTAGGTAAAAATGACTTATATACCAGAAGATGGGCACCGGAGGTGGGCCGAGGAGGGCACAACCCACCAGGGCACGCCTGGGCTCCCTGGCGCGCCCAGGTGGGTTGTGCCCACCTGGTGGGCCCCCTCTGGTAGTTATTTGCTCCAATAATTCTTAAATATTCCATAAAAAATCTCCGTGAAGTTTCAGCTTGTTTGGATTTGTGCAGAATAGGTGGCCTGACGTAGCTTTTTCAGGTCCAGATTTCCAGCTACCGGAATTCTCCCTCTTTGTGTGTACCTTGCAAATTATGAGAGGAAAGGCATCAGAAATACTCCAAAAAGCATTATTATGTAAAAAAACATTATAAATAACAGTAAGAAAACATGATGCAAAATGGACGTATCAACTCCCACAAGCTTAGACCTCGCCTGTCCTCAAGCGAAAACCGAAATCGAAAAACATGTCCACATGCTTTGAGAGAGAGGTGTCGATAAAAACAAAATACAGACATAGAAGCATCATGTTGATTATTATAACAACAACAAATTTAGACATAAGAACTTTATCATAGAAATTTCATCATACACTCCCATGAATAAGTAACATTTCATCACATAATCAAAGTATAAAGCAAAAACTCTATTAGGAACCAACAAACTATGTTCTGAGTCAACTTTGCAACTAGAATTCATCATCTTTTCAGGAAGGGTCACGTGTCAGAGCCTTTAGGCAAGTCCACATACTCAATCATCGTATAGTCTTCTATGATTGCTAACACTCACCGCATACACATGGGCAAAACGTTTCAACCGGACACATAGAAAGATAGGGGCTTATAGTTTTGCCTCCCAACATACTCACCTCAAGGGTGATGTCAACAATAATAACTCATGCTATCTATATTTAACTGGACATATGTGCCTAGATCTTTCCTCACCACATGATGCTTGCCAAAAGAGAAAAATAAAAAGAAATAGAAGAAAACTTTGACTCTTTGCATAAAAGTAAATACATAAAAGTAGCAAATAGGCCCTTCGCAGAGGGAAGCAGAGGTTGCCATGCGCTTATTTGTTTGCTTGTTCAATCCCTTAGAGCATCTCCAACAGGCGCGCTAAATAGGCGCCGCGCCCTAAATATACCCACTTTAGCGCGCACGCAACCCGGCAGATGACTCCAGCGGGCGCGCAATAACCGCGCGCGCGGTATAAGCAGTGGGGCGCGCGCTAGGAAGCAGTACCTCGCGTGGTGTATTTGCGGCGCCCGCTTCCGCGCACGGCACACACGACGCTCGCGCTGCGCTCTTCTTCTCCCCCTCCAAAGCCCCACGCGCGCCGACACCGGCGTCCCGCACCCATGGACGCACGCGCCGGCACCCCGCTCACCCCGTCCTATAGCCGCGACCCCCCCGCCGCCGCAAACCCTAGCTCGGGTGGCGTTGGCCTCGCCTCCGCCGGAGCTCCTCCGACGAGCGGCCTCGCGCGCGGCCTCTTCATGCCGCCGCAGATGACCTCGGCGGCGGGTGGCGTCGTGCCGGCACCGGCCCGAGCCGCCGCCCCCTCCTCCTCAAAGCTCCCCAATGCGGCGCGGCCAAAGAAGGGCAAGACATCGGCGAAGAAAAATAAGACGGCGGACGGCTCCGGCACCTCCAAGGCGAGGAGGAAGAAGCTTGCGGGGCGTGCGACGGGCGTGGCGGCTGCCGAAGCGCCGGCAAGCTCACTCGTTGAGCCGGCGGCCGGCGCGCACAACATGTTCGACGAAATGCCTCCAAGGTAAAAATGCCTCTAAGGCCGACTGACGGACGAGGAATGATGTGTCTTTCGTTTGTGTATTGAACTTGATTTGCATTTTGAACTTCGTTGGATGAACTTGTGGGCATGTTTTTAAACTTGTGGGCATGAACTTCATCAACTTGTTTGTGTGAAATTTTTGTTGTGTTGATGAAAATGTTCATCATTTTGTGTTAAGAATGCAATATGCAATGCACCGGCGAGTCGCGCGCGCTGCTGGAGCGGCGCGCGCTGCATTTTAGTGCGGCTGCTGGAGCCTGCGCTGCGCACCGCGCCAAACCAGGCGATGCGCGCGCGGCATATCTGTTTTTTGCGCGCGGCGCGACCGGCGCCTGTTGGAGATGCTCTTAGTGCAAGAGAACGTCGCGTTGTATTTCCCCTTAAGATGACAACCTTTATTATGCAGACTGTCGCTTTTATTATTTGTCATCCAAGTTCGTACAACGCTCAATTTTCTCTTACACTAAATGATCTCACATATTTAGAAGCAAATTTTCTTGCCTTTTTGCACCGATGACAACTTACTTGAGGGACCTTTCTCAGTCCCTAGGTAGGTATGGTGGACGCTTGAAAAAGATTTTGGGTTTAAGTGTTTTTGGATGCACAAGTAGTATCTCTATTTAGTGCGGAATTTTTGGCTAGCAAAGATAGGGGGCAAGCACCACATGTTGAAGGATCTATGACAATATGACTTCTATGTGAATATAAACAAACATAAACCATTAAGTTGTCTTCCTTGTCCAACGTCAACAATTTTGGCATATAATATTTTGATGAGGGCTCACAATCACAAAAGATTTGTATATTTATATGTGAATCCTCCCTTCCCTTATTAATTCTTTCATGAGTTGCATCATTGATTAATACTATGTTTGTCAATCTCTAATAAAATTTACTACTTATAATTTTCCTTATGTGGTGCTATCACCTACCATAGGATTAGTATATAATCTTATTGATTTATTTCCTTTCTTTTATTTGCTTTCTTTCTTTTTTTTTCTCTTTACTTGCAACATGAAAGTAAAGAAAGTAAAAACTCAAAGTAAACTTTATTATATAACTTGCACACAATTACAATGATAGATCACTAAGCAAACTCTCAAAGAAGAAAGGATCGAACTAAACTTTATTTCATCTAAAGAAAAAAGATCAAACTAAGATAAGTAAAAGCAAAAATATAGTGGATGATACGATACCGTGGCACCTCCCCCAAGCTTGGCGGAAGCCAAGAGGAGTGCCCATACCTGATACTCAGTTCTCCATTGGTGGTGAAGGAGGTGATGGTGGTGAAGAAGTGTTCTCCAATATAACCATGAGTACGTAGATCCTTCAACCCTTGAATCTCCCACAGGGCTTGATGACTTAATTCACTGGTTTTCTTCACCTTGGCCATTATGTGTTTATTCTCAGGGCAACAAGGTTTGGTTCCTATATTGTTTTCTCTTGGCCGAGATATGTCCTAGTTGGACGGTATGTGCCTACGAGGAGTGTTCTCGAACCCGTAATTCTGAATCAAATTATGAAAATTGTTACGATGTAACATATGTAAGGGCCTCCTTGCTGGGAGATCTTCTTGCATTTACAGGCTCGCTTGATTGCTCGATGATCGCATGGCTTGATGAGGATTAGGGTGAGTGGAGATGCCAGCTAATGTGCCCCTCTCGGAGGCCGGAGAATGAACCCCAAAAGGATTTTCCTCTACTTCCTCCATAGCAATCTCCTCAGCGTCATCCCTCCTTAGATCCTCGTGAACCAACCTCGTATCTTCTTCTCCATTATTGAAGGGTGAGGAGGACATGATGTTGGTCTAGCCGAATCTGTCAGAAATTAGCAAGAAAAGAAAATAGAGGATTTCTCCGCGATACGATGATCAATAGGTTCGGGAAGTATATTGTCGGTGTACTAAAGTAGGGGTACCTTAGTACCCCAGACTTGTGCACGGGCAGTTGTAGCACCCTGCGGCGGGGCCCGCCCAGGAAGCGCCAAGAGAAGACCAAGCATTCAAGACAAGGCCCCCGGCAAGAGGAGCTTGCCGGGCCAAGAAGACAAGACCCCGGCAAGAGGAGCTTGCCGGGACGACTAAGCCCATGAAATACCATCCAAGAACAAAGTATACGAGACAGAAGATCGAGGCCCCGACAAGAGGAGCTTGTCGGGAAGGCCGAACCCAGGCTCCACAAGAGAAGCCCGCCACGGCGCGCCATGCGCCCCGGCAAGGCCTGATAGCCGGCAAGCTATCAGGCACAGGAAGACGACCCCCGCGGCAAGCCACTTGCCGCGGCAAATCGCCACCTCAGGACTGCGCTCCAGCTCGCCCGCCCACGCGTCGCTCCGGGGCTTCCCCCAAGGACACGTGGCGGGGCACCGCGCAGCCTGGGGTATGCGGTGGCATGCAGCCACCATCGTGGCGAGCGGTGGCGCACCTAACGGTCCGCCTCGATGCTGTCCGGGCGACCGTGACGGGCATTTAATGCCCTTGTCCCCTACCGTCAGAAGTAGGTATGATAACACTGTGCCGCGCTGCAGCGCCACTGTTCCCGCACTGTTACAACTTCCACCCCTTTTACACTTTTACCCCTTTCTCTTACGTTGACACCTGTCGGTGACCCCTTTGCGCTATAAAAGGAGGCCCGTGTGCAACGTAGGGGGGGTTCGGAGGTTGGGGGGTTCGAAGATTGGGGATCCAGACAGCCATACGCTCGGTGTAGCTAGCTCTCCAAGCTCCCGAGCTCCCCAGTTCAATACAACCAAGCAGGAGTAGGGTTTTACGCGTCCATCGCGGCCCGAACCTGGGTAAACCGCCCGTGTGCTCGCCTCGATCTGCTCTCCGTGCTCCCTCCGCCCCCCTCACCGGACAACGTAAGGGGCTCCGGCCCCATAGGTGCTCGCGGGGGACGCCGTCCGCCCCGACATCTTTGGCGCGCCAGGTAGGGGGCGCGTCGAGGTTGTGCGGATCAGATCCGGCGTTCGCGCGAGCGCGCTCTTCGTCAGCTTCTCCGAATTCGCTAGCTTCATCAACACCATGGCCCCGAAGAAGAAGGCTTCGGAGGTCGCGGGCCCGTCCGCGTCTCTTCCACCGCTTCCGGAGCCAACGGAGGGCGGGGGAGATGCCGTCGGAGGGGTGGCCACCGGCGAGAACACTCGCGGCGCCACCAAATCCAAGAACAGGGCGGACGACCGAGCCTCGGCCTCCGAGGACGCGTCGCATCCGACCCGACAAACGACGACCCAGCAGCGCCATGCCACGGGAGGTGGCATCCGCTTGCTGGACCAAGGGCAAACTGGAGGTTCACGGGACGCCACGGGCCCCCGTCCGGACACGGGCAAGGCGAAGGCGCCGGGGAGGGACCCCGCTCTTTCTAACATTGTTAGGAGTCCGAGCGTATCCCGCTCCTCGCGCCACTCGCCCCCGTTCCCCTCCACTCCGGCAGAAGCGCTCGCGAGAGCGCAACTGCTCCTCGACTACCCTCCAGCGGCTGACAAGGCCGAGGGCTGGAGGGCCACCATCCAGAGCCTGATCGCCTTCGCCAACAACGACACGCCGCAGCAGCCGGCGACCTCACGGCCACGGCAGGTCGAGAAGACGAAGGCCGACGGCGACAAGGCCGCCGGAGGTGCAACCACCATGCACTCCCCGGCGCAGAAGCAGAAGACGCCGCCCCGCTGGAGCAACGCCGACGACGGCTCTACAGCGTCGTCAGACCCACGGACTCGCCGGGACCAGCGCCGAGTCCTCGACGAGCGGCAGCAAGAAGACGCTCGGACGAGGATTGAGCGCCGCCGAGAAACTCGGCGGCAATCAGACCAGCGGGCTGGGAACGCTGTCGACGCGCACGCGCCCGGTGAACCGGGTGACCTACCGTACGCGGCAGGTTGCCCTGCGTTCACCCGTGAGCTGCGGCGCGTCCGGTGGCCCAGCACGAAGAACTTCAAGCCCGACGTACCGGAGAAGTACGACGGCAGGACGCACCCCTCGGAGTTTCTCAGCATCTACACGATCGCTGTGCAAGCTGCCGGGGGGCGCGACGAGAGGATATTGGCGAACTACTTCCCGCTCGTGCTTAAGCCGAACGTTCGTTCGTGGCTTATGCACTTGCCGGAAGGCTCCATTTCTTCCTGGGCGGATCTTTGCCATCAGTTTGTTGGCGCCTTCACAGGCGGACACAAACCTCATGGCCAGGATAGCGACCTCCACATCCTAGCCCAGAAGGAAGGAGAATCCCTGCGCAAGTACATCCAGCGCTTCAGCCGCGTGCATCGCAACATCCCCGACGTTCACCCTGCCGCGGTTATCAGCGCGTTCCACCAGAACGTGCGTAACCGCCGCATGCGTGAAGAGATGGCCATGACCAAGATCCGGGACGTCAGCGAGCTATATGCCCTGGCTGACAAGTGCGCGCGCGCGGAGGAGGGGAGGAAACTCCCCGGGGAGGATGCTGGCGCAGGAGAAAGCGACAGTGACGACACCGCCCCGGCGAAGAGAAGCCAGCGGCGGAATAATAGGAGGAAGAACAGGAAAGAGGTGCTTGCCGTCGAAGAGTCCGGCAAGGAGGCTCCCGCCAAGCAAACGCAGGCTGGCGGCTCCGGCAAGGAGCCTGCCCCCATGGCGGCAGCCGACAAGCAGGACAGCTCCGACAAGCAATACTGCAAGATCCACCGCACCAAGGGCCACGATCTCTCCAACTGCAAAAGCGTCGAGTACCTCGTCGTGCAGCAGAAGGCTGAGTACGAGAGGCGCGACAAGGGGAAGGCCCAGGGTGGAGGTGGCGAACCAAGCAAGAAGCGGCCGCCCATCGGCCGGGGAGGACGCCGCGGCAAGGCCAAGCAGCGGCAAGGCGATCGGCCTCCCCGGGGCCGCGACGAGGATGAAGAAGACGACGACGAAGACGTGGAAGACGAAGATAACAGCGAGCAGGAGTTCCAGAAGGCCACGGAGGTCCTATGCGTTGACGGCGGCGCCTCTCTGCACACCTCCCACCGCCAGCTTAAGCGGTGGGCGCGAGAGGTGAACGCAGCAGAGCCGCCCGTGGAGTCGCGCAGGCTCCTCAAATGGTCCAGCACGCCCATCATTTTCGGTCTTGAGGATCACCCCGACCGCACAACCGCGGTCGGGTGCTTGCCGATGCTGGTCTCACCCACCATCCGCAACCTCAAGGTCACCAAAATGTTGGTAGACGGCGGGGCCGGGCTGAACTTGATCTCCTCCGCTGTGATCAAGAAACTCCAGATCCCAGACGGCGAGCTCGAAGAGACCGGATCTTTCCAAGGAATCAACCCGGGGAGGAGCAAGCCCAAGGGGAAGATTACTCTGCCTGTGACCTTCGGCGGCGAGCTCAACTTCAGGACTGAGCGCATCACGTTCGACGTTGCTGATATCCTGTTACCATACAATGGGATCCTCGGCCGTCCCGCTCTCGCCAAGTTCATGGCAGCTTCCCACCACGCCTACAACGTACTCAAGATGCCGGGGCCGATAAGCGTCATCACTGTCCATGGCGACAAAAAGGACGCGCTTATCTGCGCCGACAAGATCTACCGGGATGTAGCAGTCGCGGCAGAGAAGGACACACTTGCCGCTGAAGCCCCCGGGGGGAAGAAGACAAGGACCAAGCCCGGTAAGTGCTCTGGGGCCCACTCCGGCAACCGCACCTCTTCGGAGTGCTGCGCCGCCGTCGAGGACGTTCCATCGAGCTCCACCGGCAAGTACAAGAAGGGAATGATCGCTCCTCCGGCAACCAAGAAGGTGTCCGCCAAGGAGGACGGCACTGGCGGTACCTTCACCATCAGTGCCACGCTTGACAGCAAATAGGAAAGCGCGCTCGTTGCCTTCCTGCGGGCGAATGTCGACGTGTTTGCATGGCAACCGTCCGACATTCCCGGTGTTCCCAGGAGGGTGATTGAGCACAAGCTCGCTGTCTGTCCTCACGCGCGACCCGTCAAGCAGAAAGTGAGAAAGCAAGCCGTGGAGCGCCAAGAATTCATCAGCGAAGAGATCAAGAAGCTAGAGGCAGCAGGCCTAGTGAGAGGTGTGATCCATCCAACGTGGCTGGCCAATCCGGTCGTCGTGCGCAAAGCCAATGGGAAGTGGAGACTGTGCATAGACTTCACCGATGTGAATAAAGCATGTCCCAAGGATCCATTTCCCTTGCCGCGCATTGACCAGATTGTTGACTCCACTGCCGGATGTGAGCTACTCTCTTTTCTTGATGCATATTCAGGCTACCACCAAGTCTTTATGGCCAAAGAAGATGAAGAGAAGACCGCATTTATCACTCCGTGCGGCACCTATTGCTTCATACGCATGCCGTTTGGACTGAAGAATGCGGGATCAACGTTTGCAAGGGTAGTGCACACTGCTTTCGAGCCACAGATCCATAGGAACGTGGAGGCCTACATGGATGACATCGTGGTGAAGAGCAGGAGCAAGGAAACCCTGGTCCAAGATCTGGAAGAGACATTTCAGAACCTGCGCAAGATACAGCTCAAGCTGAACCCCGAGAAGTGCGTTTTCGGAGTCCCCTCCGGCAAGCTTCTCGGGTTCTTTGTGTCACAGAGGGGGATTGAAGCTAATCCCGACAAGATCAAAGCCATCGAGCAGATCGAAGCCCCAGAGCGCGTCAAGGACGTCAGAAAGCTTGCAGGTTGTGTGGCCGCCCTCATTCGGTTCATTTCAAGGTCTGCAGAACGCGCCCTGCCCTTCTTTAAAATCTTGAAGAAGGCAGGCCCCATGCAGTGGACTCCAGAAGCGGAGGCAGCGCTGCAAGATTTGAAAAGGTACCTATCCTCCACTCCAATACTTGTCGCACCTAGACCACAGGAGAAGTTGTTGCTATACCTAGCGGCAACCAACCAGGTGGTTAGTGCTGCGTTAGTGGCGGAGAGGGAGGCCGACGAGGAGTCTATACCACCTGCAAGCGAATCCAGCGACAAGCGGGGGGCTGCTCCGGCAAGCTCTGGCCCCGACAAGGGCCACCCTGCGCAGGAACAGGATGGAGCGCGGAAGAAGATGGTGCAGCGCCCGGTGTATTTTGTGAGTTCCCTCTTGCAGGGGGCTAGATCAAGATACTCTGGGGTGCAGAAGTTGCTTTTCGGCCTCCTCATGGCCTCGAGAAAGCTGCGCCATTACTTCCAAGCACATGAGATAACAGTAGTCACTCGCTTTCCGCTAAAGAGGATATTGCACAATCCCGAGGCAACAGGCAGGATCGTCGAGTGGGCACTGGAGCTGTCGAGCTTTGGACTCAAGTTTGAAAGTACTTCAACCATACAGAGCCGAGCTTTGGCAGAATTCATAGCTGAGTGGACCCCGACGCCAGATGGAGAAGCCCAAGAAACAAGCGCGCCCGTACAAGAAGCAACAAGCGAGTGGGTAATGTACTTCGATGGTGCCTTCTCGCTGCAAGGCGCCGGTGCTGGCGTGGTACTCATCGCGCCCACCGGAGAGCACCTCAAGTATGTTATCCAGATGCACTTCCCAAGAGAGCAAGCAACCAACAATACTGCTGAGTATGAAGGCTTGCTCGCCGGCCTCAGGATTGCGGCCGAACTTGGGATCAGAAAGCTGATTGTGCGGGGAGATTCTCAACTGGTGGTCCGGCAAGTCAACAAGAGCTACCAGAGCCCTCTGATGGAAGATTATGTAGATGAAGTAAGGAAGCTGGAAGAACACTTTGAAGGGCTGCAAATGGAGCACGTCGCGAGAGCTCAGAACGAGATAGCAGACGGCCTTTCGAAGTGTGCTTCGTTGAAGTTACCTGTGGAACCAGGGACCTTCTTACTCAAGCTGACTCAACCATCCGTTACACCATCAGTTGGGCAGTCCAAGAAAAGGAAGTTGGTCTCCGGCGACTACTTGCAGCGAATCTCCCTGAGACCGCCGCCAAGGTCCCCAAGATCAACAACCAGAACGCCGGGGGACAGCCCGCTCCTGCGGATCCCAGGATCCGTCCAGTCGAAGCAGGTGTCCCCGATAAGCCTTGCTCCGGCAAGCAGATCAACAGTCTAAACGCTGAGGAACAGTCCGCTCCTGCGGATCCGAGGATCTGTCCAGTTGAAGCGGGGGTTCCCGACAAGCTTTGCCCCGGCAAGCTTGCCGGGGGATCACCGGCTCCGGCGGAACCAGAGGTTCTTGCCGTAGAAGCCGGGGTCCCCGCAACGGCCTTCATGCCTTTAGTCCTTGCCGTCGAGCCCCGGGCTCCGGCATGGGCGCAGCAGATCGTCCGTTTTCTGCAAACTGGAGAACTTCCCGACGACCCAGAAGAGATGGAGAAGATCACCAGGCAGTCAAGTATGTACCAGTTCGTGGACAACGAGCTGTACAGAAGGAGACTCAACGGTGTCAGATTGAAGTGCATCTCCAGGGAAGACGGACAGAAGCTGTTGGCAGAGATACACGGAGGCATATGCGGCCATCACATTGGCGCAAGAGCACTTGTCGGGAAAGCCTTCCGGCAAGGGTTCTTCTGGCAAGAAGCCCTCCAAGATGCAACTGCACTAGTAACCAAGTGTGAAGCGTGCCAGTTCCATGCAAAACAGATTCATCAGCCAGCTCAAGCTCTCCAAACAATCCCTTTATCCTGGCCCTTCTCGGTCTGGGGGCTCGATATCCTCGGCCCTTTTCCCCGAGCCGTCGGGGGCTTCGAGTACTTGTACGTTGCAATCGACAAGTTCACGAAGTGGCCAGAAGTGGAGCCAGTGAGGAAGGTGACCGCGCAGTCAGCAGTCAAGTTCTTCCGGTCGATCGTCTGCCGTTTCGGAATCCCCAACAGAATCATCACCGACAACGGGACACAATTCACAAGTCGCGCCTTCATGCAATACGCCCAGGATCTCGGCGCCAAGGTCTGTTTCGCTTCGGTCGCTCACCCCAGGAGCAACGGTCAAGCAGAAAGGGCCAACGCTGAAGTGCTGCGCGGACTCAAGACCAGGACCTTCGACAGGCTGCACAAGTGCGGAAGAAATTGGATTGAGGAGCTGCCGGCGGCTCTTTGGTCAATCAGAACGACACCGAGTCGAGCCACCGGACAGACACCCTTTGCTCTAGTCTATGGAGCGGAAGCAGTTATCCCCACGGAACTCGTATACGGATCTCCTCGGGTGCTCGCTTATGACGAGCTCGAGCAAGAGCGGCTGCGCCAAGATGACGCGCTGCTCCTTGAGGAAGGACGTCTCCAGGCTGCGGTACGAGCTGCTCGATACCAGCAAGCCTTGCGTCGCTACCATAGCCGCAAGGTCAAGGCCAGGAGTCTCGAAGAGGGCGACCTTGTTCTTCGGCGCACTCAGTCGGCCAAGAATTCCAACAAGTTGACGCCAAAGTGGGAAGGACCTTATCGGGTGAGACAAGTCACGAGGCCTGGCGCTGTCCGCCTCGAGACCGAAGAAGGCGTACCAGTGAGCAACTCCTGGAACATAGAGCATCTTCGCAAGTTTCACCCATAAGGCGCGGTTGCCGTGACCCGCTCCGGCAACCATCGGTTTGTACAGGCCTTGCCGCTGTTGCATGTAACCCCTTGTACAAAGCCAGGCGAAGCCCCTGGCACCAGATAAAGTTGCCCTGTTAGGCGACCTTGTTCTTAGGCACGTTCAGTCGGCCAAGAATTATAACAAGTCGACGCCGAAGCAGGAAGGCCCTTGTCGGGTGAAACGAGTCGCGAGGCCCGGCGCTGTCCGCCTCAAGACCGAAGAGGGCCTACCAGTGAGCAACTCCTGGGAATATAGAGCATCTTCGCAAGTTTCGCCCATAAGGCGCGGTTGCCGTGATCCGCTCCGGCAACCATCGGTTTGTACAGGCCTTGCCGCTGCTGCATGTAACCCCTTGTACAAAGCCAGGCGAAGCCCCTGGCATCAGGTAAAGTTGCCCTGTTAGGCGACCTTGTTCTTAGGCACGTTCAGTCGGCCAAGAATTATAACAAGTCGACGCCGAAGCAGGAAGGCCCTTATCGGGTGAGACGAGTCGCGAGGCCCGGCGCTGTCCGCCTCAAGACCGAAGAGGGCCTACCAGTGAGCAACTCCTGGGAACATAGAGCATCTTCGCAAGTTTCGCCCATAAGGCGCGGTTGCCGTGATCCGCTCCGGCAACCACCGGTTTGTGCAGGCCTTGCCGATGTTGCATGTAAGCCCTCGTACAAAGCCAGGCGAAGCCCCTGGCCGAAGATAAAGAAGCGCTGGCGCCCTAGATTTTAGCATGCATGCTGAGTCAGAGTCTCGTCCTTGGTTAGGGTTGTCAGTTCCTAACTGTCGCTAACCCCTAACTTAGAGGTCGAGTCCGCGTCTTTTTCCCGTCCTTTCCCTTTGGCTCGCAGGAATTGAATGTCCTTGCCGGGCCGCTCAAGGACAAGGAAGAGGAGAAGGACGAGCCAACACCTACGCCCCGGCGAGCCAGAGTCGCCGGGGGCTGCAACCTCAGATAAGTTTTTGCATCCCTCATCATGCATTCTCTTATGAACTGTGGAATTTGAAAGCCTCCTTTCCTCCTGAAAAGCTACCGTGCTCTCTTAGCGGCAAGCCCCAGAGCGCGTTCCTGGGGCCCGTTTCGATAGCAGCCGCGGCAGCAAGGGGGAGGGAAGCGAGGGGCCGGAACCCGCCTGCTCCCCGCCTCCGCCAAGGGCGAGAGAAAGGTCGAGCAGTGCGGGGGAGCGGCTGGGCCTGTTGCCGGGCGAGAAACTGTCTATCTTAACGATGTAAAGGATTCGTTCCTTACCGCGGTTTCCACCCGCGAGACAAATGATCCGGCAAACATCCCCTTTTCATTAAAAACATTCCACCCAGGTACAGTTCAGAGAGAATGAAAAACATGAAAGGAGGGATTACAAGGCTTAAACGCAACTAAGGCCCGAAGGCTTACAAGCTGAAAAGAGATAAGGTGCCCGTAATCCCTTTCTTGTCTCTCTCCTCAGGAGGTAGGGCAAGTAGGCGAAGAGGGCGAAAGGGGCACCTAGGCGAGCTACGGGTGGCAGAAGGCACCAAGAGAAGATCCGGGGGCTCCGCCCGGGGGTCTCCGGAGGCTGAAGAAGACGGAGGCGCGGAGGCAGAGCTGGAAGATGAGGCAGCGGCCTTGCCGCCAGCCTCTTCCTCTTCCCCAGCCTCGCCACTCCGGCCGCCCGAGGAGATCAAGCCCCCAGCAAGAGGAGCTTGCCGGGCCGGAGAGAAGACCCCGGTGGTCGTCACCGAGAGCAAGGGTGATGACGGCGTCTGGGGCGCATCTGGGACACGAGGCACCAGAGCGTCAGCCAGCTGTCGAAGTCGGCCCGTACTCCGACTTCGCGGCCTTCGACGTCCGCCCTCTGTCCTCCTCAGCAGCCCCCCTGCGCCAGTCGCCCAAGGAGACGACCCCGGGGAGTTCACGGAGCCCGGCGCGGACGATGGGGCCGCCGGTGCCACACGGAGCTGCGACCGACGCCTAGTCGGACCCGTCATCCCGGCGGCTGCGCCCCTCGTCGTTGCTGTCGCTCCCCTCCTCGTCACTCTCGCTCGAGGAGGAGCCTTCGCTGTCGGAGGAGCTATCTTCGCAGCACCGGGCCCGGATGCCGAAGCCCCAGAAGGCCTTGACGGAGAGGAGGTCCTCCCCCACTAGCTTAAAGTGGAGGGTGAACCCCTCCGTCAAGCTGTGGATCCGGGCGAACGTCTTCCACCCGCGGCCCAGACACACCACGCCGGGGGCTCGGGACTCGACGTGGACTCGCGTCCCACTGATCCCGCAGCCCCTCATGCGCAGGTTTAGCGTCTCAGGCTGCTCCGCCTCCAACACGTTCGCGAATGGAGCGGGAAGCCGGAGGCGGCGACGAGGCGCCCGGCGCAGCCTGATAATGAACTCACGGGGGTCGTCCCCGAGATGGACCGCGGGAAGGAACGGAGCCGCTGGCGGAGGCAAGGACGGCGTACCGATCCGTCCGCCCCGAGCGCCTCGGCCCCGTCCACGACCTCGTCCGCGACCTCGCCCTCTCCCTCTTCCCCTGACGACCGGCTCCGCCGCCGCGGGCGCAAGGGGAGGAGGGGCGTGTTGCCTAGCAGACACCCTCGCGGCAACCAAAGAAGAACCAGGGTTCCCCCCCTCCATCGCAGATGGGGGAAGGAAACCAGAAGCAGAAGGAGGAAGGAGATGGAGTGCGGATTTCCGTCGCCCCCTTTCGCTCCTTATAAAGGGGCGGAGTGGGAACGCGGCCGCCTCGCTCCTCCAATAGAAGCGGAGGAAGGGCAGGCGACTGGGGCCGACCCACCGCATCGGCCCGCGCCGGCCCGACTCCCTGCCTCCGCCGCCGCGACTCCGAGTGCATGAGGACCGCGTGGTGGGCGCGCAGAACCGAGGCGACGGGTGGGACGACCTCTCCCCATCCCGTGATTATGGGGAACGGACGCCTCGAAAGCCGCGCCTCACCCCCGTTCATTTATCGAGCCGCGCCTCCGCACCTCCCTCCACTTAAAGAAGGAACGGGCGTTTCGCCCCCACGACGCCGCGATAAGCGCGCGCCGCCTGGGGAAGGTGCGACGGATGCGGAGTTAAGGAGCAGCGCGACCAAGGCCACGCGTGCCCGTGCACTGTTAGGGCCTGGCCCAACGACGCTCGGCACCATGTGTGGCCCAGGCCTGGGGGCTCCTGTCGGTGTACTAAAGTAGGGGTACCTTAGTACCCCAGACTTGTGCACGGGCAGTTGTAGCACCCTGCGGCGGGGCCCGCCCAGGAAGCGCCAAGAGAAGACCAAGCATTCAAGACAAGGCCCCCGGCAAGAGGAGCTTGCCGGGCCAAGAAGACAAGACCCCGGCAAGAGGAGCTTGCCGGGACGACTAAGCCCATGAAATACCATCCAAGAACAAAGTATACGAGACAGAAGATCGAGGCCCCGACAAGAGGAGCTTGTCGGGAAGGCCGAACCCAGGCTCCACAAGAGAAGCCCGCCACGGCGCGCCATGCGCCCCGGCAAGGCCTGATAGCCGGCAAGCTATCAGGCACAGGAAGACGACCCCCGCGGCAAGCCACTTGCCGCGGCAAATCGCCACCTCAGGACTGCGCTCCAGCTCGCCCGCCCACGCGTCGCTCCGGGGCTTCCCCCAAGGACACGTGGCGGGGCACCGCGCAGCCTGGGGTATGCGGTGGCATGCAGCCACCATCGTGGCGAGCGGTGGCGCACCTAACGGTCCGCCTCGATGCTGTCCGGGCGACCGTGACGGGCATTTAATGCCCTTGTCCCCTACCGTCAGAAGTAGGTATGATAACACTGTGCCGCGCTGCAGCGCCACTGTTCCCGCACTGTTACAACTTCCACCCCTTTTACACTTTTACCCCTTTCTCTTACGTTGACACCTGTCGGTGACCCCTTTGCGCTATAAAAGGAGGCCCGTGTGCAACGTAGGGGGGGTTCAGAGGTTGGGGGGGTTCGGAGATTGGGGATCCAGACAGCCATACGCTCGGTGTAGCTAGCTCTCCAAGCTCCCGAGCTCCCCAGTTCAATACAACCAAGCAGGAGTAGGGTTTTACGCGTCCATCGCGGCCCGAACCTGGGTAAACCGCCCGTGTGCTCGCCTCGATCTGCTCTCCGTGCTCCCTCCGCCCCCCTCACCGGACAACGTAAGGGGCTCCGGCCCCATAGGTGCTCGCGGGGGACGCCGTCCGCCCCGACATATATATAGAATTTTTATCTTGGGAGACACGTATACGGAAGAAAAACAGAGTACGGAAGGTGTCCCATGTGGGCATAACCCACCTGGGCACGCCAGGCATGCCTGGCGCGCCCTGGTATCTTGTGCCCACCAGGGGACGCTTCCTGGGAGTTTCTTTATTTCCAAATTCTAAAATATTCCAAAACTGATAAAAATATTTTTGCGGAGTTTTAGGAGTCCGTTTACTTACCGTATCACATACCTCCTTATTTTCACGATTCTGGAGTGTTCCTGAAGGACTCTTTTATGTGTTCTTCCATGTCAAAGTTTGGATAATATTACTTTCAACATTAATGGGTATACCTGAGATATAATGCTTTATTCGTTGCTCCATTGACAACCTTTAGGTTAGTACCTTCATAATTATTTATTTTGATGGCTCCAGACTGGTAGACCTCCTCGATGACATATGGGCCTTCCCATTTTGAGAGGAGCTTTCCTGCAAAGAACCTGAAACGAGAGTTGTACAAAAGAACATATTCTCCGACTTTAAACTCACGCTTTTGGATTCCTTTGTCATGCTATATTTTAACTCTATCTTTGAAGTGTGACGCCTGGATAATTAAGCTACAGTAACTCTCTACTAATGATGCCACATCACCACGATCACTATTGATAAACTCGCGTTGATTCAAACCCTGTTCAAATTCAAATTCAAAATCAAGAAAACAATAAAAGTTTTCAAAAATTAAAACTAAAATGTTCGGAATGAGCCAAATAATGCATAAGTAAGTATGGTGGAGAAACCACACTTTTATAGAAGTGTAAAATACTCTAAAATGTTTTAAACAGTAGCAAAAATAATTAGTTGAATGCCTTTTACAATAAATAAAATATTAAACTATTTTATTTTGTTGCCCAAACTTATGTGGCAGTAGCTATTTACTAACACTAAATTAGGGACTACTTTTATAGTTTATAAAACTAAAATAAAAGAGGAACTAAAATAAAACAGAAAACAGTAAAAGAATAATAAACAAAAATAGAACAAAAAGAAATAAAAACAGAAAAGGCCCTCCCCCCACTGGGCCTCGGCCCATCCACATGCCAGGCCGGCCCATCCCCACCCCGGTCCCCTTATCCCCCCACGCGACCAAACCCTAAACCGCTACCACCCCCACTCCCCTCGTTCCCCCACTCTCTCTTGCGCCCCCGCTCAATCTGGACGCTCGCCCGCGCCCAGGGGCCGGTCCTCGCTGCCCTCGACCCCGGTGCGCCGACGCCGCTCGTCGTCTCTGGCGCCGCCCGCCACCTCGAACGGAGTCGCCCCGTCGCCCTGGACCTCGCTGCCGCATCGCTGGACGTCCCCGTCCTCCTCCCCATCGGACCTCATCGAGCCTCGCTGCCCCCTCTACTCTCCAACGCCGGTGAGGGCCGCGCCCTCCTCCTCTCCCCTCTGCCCCAATCGCCACGACTTCGCCCGACGCCGTGGCTGCCCACTCTGGCCGCTTGTTGCACTCGCGCGCACACAGCCGCGCCGGCCGCGTCGCCGTCCCCCCCAGCTGCTCTCCATTGCCGTCTGCTTGCCCGGCCTAGCGCTCGCGCTCGCCGCACCTGCGCACCCACGCCTCCACGCGACCGCCAGCGCTCGCCACCGCCCTCCTGCGCCTGCAAGCTGCGGCTGCCAGGCTACTCGGCGCAGCCGCGCCTCCCCTCGCCCTCCAGCCGCTGCCGCCGGGGCTCCCTCGCCGCACTTTTGTGGTCGGCCGGCGAGCCCCGCCATGGCCACAGCCTCACCCAGCGCCAGGGTGGGCGACGCCCCACCCGCGCCCGTCGGGTTTGCCCGCTAGCGCCCAACGCTCGCTCGGGTGACACCCGCACCTGAGTGCCCGCGCCCGTGTGCCCTCTCGCCCGACCCGATAGACCCCAGTGGCCCTATGATAATGGGGCCGCACTCCAAAACGTTTAAAAAAACGAAATAAAAATAAATATATACATAATTAATTAATTAATAATTAAAATAGTTAATGAATTAATTAACTTTATTAAACCTGTTTAATTATTCTAATTATGTAGATACTTTAATTAAACTCTAATTAGACTAATCAGTCAATGACAAACGGGACCCACACGTCAGTTGACCAGTCAACGCCTCTGTTGACTGCTGACGTCATGCTGACGTCAGCGTGCACTGTTCTGGATAATGTTGAATTTAAATAATTAAATAAATCCTAAAAATTGAATTAAATATTTTAAAATCAATATAAAATAAACCGTAGCTCGGATGGAAAAACTTTGTACATGAAAGTTGCTCAGAACGACGAGACGAATAAGGATACGCATCCCATTCGTCCGCCACACATCCCTAGCATAGCAAACACACAACTTTCCGCCTCTAGTTCATCTGTCCGAAAACGCGAAACTTCGGGAATACTTTCCCGGATGTTTCCCCCCTTCGCCGGTATCACCTATCCCTGCGTTAGCTCACCGCTGGCACCGCGTATTTCCTTGTTATATTTTATGATGCTATTGTTTGCTCTGTTATTTATTTGTTTCCCCTTCGTTGCTTCTTTTCGGTAGACTCCGATACTGCGATAGACCCCGAGACCTTTGATGCTTCGGTGATCGACTACGGCTACGCTTCTGAAGATTCCTTTTGTCTGCAGAGCTTCCAGGCAAGCCCCCCCTGATCACCAGATATCGCCTATTCTTCTCTATACTGCTTGCATTAGAGTAGTGTAGCATGTTACTGCTTTCGGTTAATCCTATTCTGCTGCATAGCCTGTCATTGTTGCTACAGTTGTTACCCTTACGTGCTATCCTACTGCTTAGTATAGGATGCTAGTGTTCCATCAGTGACCCTACACTCTTGTCCGTCTGCCATACTATACTACTGGGATGTGATCACTTCGGGAGGTGATCACGGGCATATGCTATATACTTTATACTGTTACATTACTTATGATACTGCTCGGAGATGTGGGTTGAAGGGGCAGGTGGCTCCATCCCGGTAGAGGTGGGCCTGGGTTCCCGACGGCCCCCGACTGTTACTTTGAGGCGGAGCGACAGGGCAGGTTGAGACCACCTAGGAGAGAGGTGAGCCTGGCCCTGGTCGGCGTTCGTGGATACTTAACACGCTTAACGAGATCTTGGTATTTGATCTGAGTCTGGCTACTGGCCTATATGCACCAACCAACTACGCGGGAAAGTTATGGGCACTCGACATCGTGGTATCAGTCGAAGCCTTCGTGACATCAGCGACTGAGCGACGCGCGCCGGATTGGAACGTAAGCCTGCTCTTGTATTAAGGGGGCTAGTTCTGCTTCCGGCCGCCCACACAACGTGCAGGTGTGCTAAGGGCGATGGGCCCAGACCCCTGTGCACTTAGGTTTAGACCGGCGTGCTGACCTCTCTGTTGTGCCTAGGTGGGGCTGCGACGTGTTGATCTTCCAAGGCCGGGAATGACCCAGGAAAGTGTGTCTGGCCAAATAGGATCAAGCGTGTTGGGTTATGTGGTGCACCCCTGCAGGGAAGTTAATCTATTCGAATAGCCGTGATCTTCGGTAACAGGACGACTTGGAGTTGTACCTTGACCTTATGACAACTAGAACCGGATACTTAATAAAACACACCCTTCGAAGTGCCAGATACAACCCGGTGATCGCTCTCTGACAGGGCGATGAGGAGGGGATTGCCGGGTAGGATTATTCTATGCGATGCTACTTGGAGGACTTCAGTCTACTGTCTTCTACATGCTACAAGACGGAGGCTGCCTAAAGCGTAATATTCGACAGGATTAGCTATCCCCCTCTTATTCTGGCATTCTGCAGTTCAATCCACTGATATGGCCCTTTACACATATACCCATGCATATGTAGTGTAGCTCCTTGCTTGCGAGTACTTTGGATGAGTACTCACGGTTGCTTTGTTCCCCCTTTTCCCATTTCCTTTACCCGATTGCTGCGACCAGACGATAGAGTCCAGGAGCCAGACGCCACCGTTGACGACGACTCCTACTACACCGGAGGTGCCTACTACTACGTGCATCCCGCTGATGACGACCAAGAGTAGTTAGGAGGATCCCAGGCAGGAGGCTTGTGCCTCTTTCGATCTGTATTCCAGTTTGTGCTAGCCTTCTTAAGGCAAACTTGTTTAACTTATGTCTGTACTCAGATATTGTTGCTTCCGCTGACTCGTCTATGATCGAGCACTTGTATTCGAGCCCTCGAGGCCCCTGGCTTGTATTATGATGCTTGTATGACTTATTTTTGTTTTTGAGTTGTGTTGTGATATCTACCCGTGAGTCCCTGATCTTGATCGTACATGTTTGCGTGCGTGATTAGTGTACGATTGAATCCGGGGCGTCACAAGTTGGTATCAGAGCCGATTGCCTGTAGGAATCCCCCTTTCCATCTCCTTGGCCGAAGTCGAGTCTAGTCATTGAAAAACTTTTATTAACATGTCTATGTGGCTTACGGGCCCACGTCGCCATTGGGTGGTATTAGGATCTTTTACTTCTCGCCTATACTCTGGGATTCTGATCTCTCTTCTATTCGGGTTAAATGGTTTTGCTAACTCTAACTCTAGGTTCTCGTAAATACTTTCTCCCGGAGAGCTCCTTCTTTTCAAATGATGGCCGGCTTCACTAGAAGATTCTGAAGATACTCTTCCATATTCTCTCGAGACTTTGTGCCCACCGCCTTTTCTATTCCCGACCCTCGATAAATCCCTATGAAAACTGCATACACTTGCCATTCATACAATCATTCCCTGTTGATCTTGTTATTACAAGATGCCCTGAAATCCTCTCTATTATTCTGAGAATATTTTGTGCCTACTACCTTGCGGTTCTTTGCCACCTGAATACCCCTACGGATAATTTCTCACACTTATCGAGTATCTGTTCATCCCTAGATGATTCATGTATTTCACAAAATTCTTCGAAATACCATTCGATCTTCCAAAAATCCTGAGCAGCCTGTTGCTCCTAAAATTCTTGCTTGCTTGCTTGCGTTATGGTTAATACCATAAATCTCGTAATCTTATTGGCATCCTTTGTCAATATCATTTTGAGTCCATTGATTCAATATGTTGCGAATGCTCGCAATCCTCAGTCAGATCCTAGAATTCATCCCTCCGGCTCAGACGTCATTTTGAACATGAGCTGGTCCTCGACCAATCAAGTTGTCGTCGAATATACCCCTAAGCCTATTCAACTTATCCATTCTTAATCAGAGCATTTGCTTCTGATCCCTTGGTGAGAAATCATAATTCCTTTACATTTGAGCTTTGAATTAGTCACTTATTTCTATACTCCAGTGCCTTTTCATTGTTTCTTCTTCTGATTGTGTGCCGATGCTCACATCATCTCCGTTGTGGACCATCAGTTCCTTTGTTGGGTTTTATCCGACAACGTCATTCTTATTCAATCACTTTGGAAGTTCTTTCCCTGATACATAATGCCATTGGTAAATTCTATTCTCGGATTTGGCCAACCATGCTCTATTTTTGAGCTAGTGATAATTACTCTCGAAGCTTGTGGTATATGTTTCTAAGATGCCCGATGGGTTGAACCTATGACTTCCCCTAATCCGTGAGAACCTGGAAGTTTTCACAAGTCATAATCTTCCGGTGTTCTACCAGATAAAATTCCAACACTACATTTATATCATAGCGAGAGGTGAATGAAAGGTTATACATTGAAGAAGTGGGAGTCGACCTTGAACTTTGTGTTCATGCCCATGGACACGATGTAGATCCTATCATGTAAGCTTCTTGTAATAATAACTTTTTTCTTGATAAATATCATCTGGTATCTGTGAATTGATCCTTTACAATCGTGGTTCCGGCCATGATTGTTCTTCTTTGATCCATTTCTCGGACAAGTTAAAGCACTTGTCTTCTACAGATCAATATGCCTGCCCAACCTCTATTATGATCTACCTTCAAGTATTACCCCTGGTATCTCGAGGATGTCATGCCATTGCACTACATCTTATGAACTTTTGATGAAGTACTACCTTTCCCTGTCAATGTCACTTCATGGGTTCTGGGTTGTTGGTCAACCGAGAACACCGATAAGTGGATCGATTCCGCACTCCGACTCAAAATAACTCTTAAGTAATTTTCGTTACTTATGAGTTTATTAATCCTTCAAGTCATTCCTAGCGTGATCGGCTATATCATTATCATGCTAAATTTTAACTGTGCTACTTGGTCCTTCTTCTCGAAGCACAAATTTCGACGATGAGCTAAGCTTACGTCAATCTTCCTCGTCATATCATTTTGCCTTGAACAACAAGCTTGATTTTGATTTTGTACCGTACTCGTGGTTCCAATAACCTTTCGCTTCATCATTCCTTTGACTTGATGTCATTGCCGACCGGTTACATCTTCATGAAATTTCTCGACAAATGTTTCATGATCATCATCAATGTTTTGAGCTCTTCCAAGATATCTATCGAATTCTTGATGAGAAATACCATCCTCACCCCTCGATGATTGTGTTAACATCGACAACATTCTTGCATTTCCGCAACACAAAACTGGTTCACGATTTGTGTTGTACCTTGAGTTCCCTACTATCCAACTAAGCTATGTTCTACCTTTTAGTATTACCATCTTTTATGTCAAAAATGTTGTGATTATTTCACCACCTCTTAAGAATTCTTGGTACAAGTGATACTTCTCACCATCACCATTCTTTCTTGGCCCCCGTATTGACTAACCGGGAATATCAACAAGTGAACGGTACTGCTTGGATTCTGCCCTTCTAGCAACCCTATTGCTTTCAAGCAGATGGTTGACTGTTCATTCTTAGACCATTCGCTATCAAATCACCATTCTAACTTTGAACGTCCTACTTGGTCCATATTTCCAGGTGCATTTTCATTCAATATTTAATTGTGGAAATCCATCCTTAGGAAATCTTGATGAATTGTCGCTGAGTTCATCAGCCACCTCCTCATCCTCTCCTTGGTTTACCTATGAAATCTTGTTTAGGAACTCGCATCCATAGTTCATTGCCTAAGAATCTTATAATGTCATCTCGTCAATTGTGCTGCACCTTTTCTTCTCAGGCATCCCGAGTCCGAGGTATCCTGACGCCAATCAGATCTGAATCTCGGTCAGATATGATGGTTGGAACATATTATCAAGAGTTATAACATTGGTCTTTATGTGACCCGGTAAGGTGATGTCGTGCCTAGCACACCTGGCCGGAGGCCCTATTGTTATAGATTCCTTTTCAGCAAGGTTAGCCATTCTTCCACGAGGAAATTGTAAGACTTATTCTATAAGTTGTTCCTGATGGATCCTTTGCATATCCAAAGTCTAACCTTTGCTTGAAGACCATGTCGATGCTATGTCGAAGCATGTCTGTGGTACTCCGATTTTCAATAAAAACATTTGAAGCACAATGCTAAATGTTACTTGCTCAATTATCCAAACACCGTTGGATGGGTAATGTCATGAAATTTCTCTCCCCTTTCCTAAAGAGTTTTCTACATTATATCCTGCCAAGGACATCATGCTCTGCTTGTCCTTGAGAAGGATATACCCCTGATATATGTGTTTAAACACATTTTCCTTTCCATTATTTGGTTTAACCTTTCTTGTGATCTATATGATCTAAGCAGTAATATTCTCCTGCTTATGTATATACCTCGGTGTACAATTCTGTCAGCAAGACCCTGTTACTATTGTTGATGACATTTCGGTAGCCACCGATGGACGGGAACCTTGCCTATTGGCCCGCCTCGTTCAACGAGCAGGAAAATGGTTCTCTTCGTCCCTCGCCCTTGGTATTGATGTTGTTGCCGAGATAACTGACAGGCTACCCTCTGACACGCCTTACTATCGTGACCGTGCAAGATGTCGGCCCCCATCCTACTTTCAACCACATGGTGGGCCCATAACCCACAGTTCCCAAGATCGAAACCTGACTCTCCTGTACACCCCCTATTCCCAAAGTTATTCCTCGCGCGTGGCCTCGTATGTAATTCACGGGCCATCGTGCCAAGTGATCTATTCTGGTAACAGACGCAATACTCAATCTTGTTGCTCTGGACCCCTTCCGCAAGTTGTTTCAGACATCGAACGATTGCCTATCCGTTTGAAACTTCTCATGGTACCTTCTTACTTTACTCTCGATAACTTCTTAAGTTTCAAATCGAGAGATACTTATGCTTCTCCCCTTGAGTTAATCGTCTGATGATCAATTATGTTAGGATCCGTCCTTATAGAGTTTTCCCCCTCTTATCTTTTCGTAAGTCCGGTGAAGATCCTGAAGGAAGGATGACAACTTCATCATGATGCATTGATGCAGAGAAATGAAGACATCAACACCATGGATCAACCTCTTCGAGAAGAGCAACCAAGACTGAGAAGATCCGTTAGCATTTCGTAACCAGATCCCTTCCCCCTTACTTCCGCTCCTAAATCTCGGGACGAGATTTCTTGTAGTGGAGGAGAATTGTGACGCCCGGATAATTAAGCTATAGTAACTCTACTAATGATGCCACGTCACCACAATCAATGTTGATAAACTCGCGTTGATTCAAACCCCGTTCAAATTCAAATTCAAAAGCAAGCAAACAATAAAAGTTTTCAAATATTAAAACTAAAATGTTCGGAGTGAACCAAATAATGCATAAGTAAGTATGGTGGAGAAACCACACTTTTATAAAAGTGTAAAATACTCTAAAATGTTTTAAACAGTAGCAAAAACAATTAGTTGAATGCCTTTTACAATAAATAAAATATGAAAATATTTTATTTTGTTGCCCAAACTTATGTGGCAGCAGCTATTTACTAACACTAAATTAGGGACTACTTTTATAGTTTATAAAACTAAAGTAAAAGAGGAACTAAAATAAAACAGAAAACAGTAAAAGAATAATAAACAGAAATAGAACAAAAAGAAATAAAAACAGAAAAGGCCTTCCCCCCCACTGGGCCTCGGCCCATCCACATGCCAGGCCGGCCCATCCCCACCCCGGTCCCCCTTACCCCCACGCGACCAAACCCTCAACCGCTACCCCCACTCCCCTCGTTCCCCCACTCTCTCTCGTGCCCCCCGCTCGATCCGGAAGCTCGCCCGCACCCAGGGGCCGGTCCTCGCTGCCCTCGACCCCGGCTCGCCGACGCCGCTCGTCGTCTCCAGCGTCGCCCGCCACCTCGCCCGGAGTCGCCCCGTCGCCCTGGACCTTGCTGCCCCATCGCCGGACGTCCCCGTCCTCCTCCCCATCGGACCTCATCGAGCCTCGCCGCCCCCTCTACTCTCCAACGCCGGTGAGGGCCGCGCCCTCCTCCTCTCCCCTCTGCCCCGCTCGCCACGGCCTCGCCCGACGCCGTGGCCGCCCACTCCGGCCGCTCGTTGCACTCGCGCGCACACAGCCGCGCCGGCCGCATCGCCGTCCCCCCTCAGCAGCGCCGGCCTCCCCTCGCCCTCCAGCCGCTACCGGCGGGGCTCCCTCGCCGCGCTGTTGCGGCCGGCCGGCGAGCCCCGCCATGGCCACAGCCCCACCCAGCGCCAGGGTGGGCGACACCCCACCCCCGCCCGTCGGGTTTGCCCGCTAGCGCTCGCTCGGGTGACACCCGCACCCGAGTGGCCGCGCCCGTGTGCCCGCACGCCCGACCCGATAGACCCCAGTGGCCCTATGACAATGTGGCCCCACTCCAAAACGTTTAAAAAATGAAATAAAAATAAATATATAAATAAATAATTAATTAATAATTAAAATAGTTAATGAATTAATTAAGTTAATTAATCATGTTTAATTAATCTAATTAAGTAGATGGTTTAATTAAACCCTAATTAGACTAATCACTCAATGACGAACGGGACCCACACGTCAGTTGACCAGTCAACACCTCTGTTGACTGCTGACGTCATGCTGACGTCAGCGTGCACTGTTCTGGATAATGTTGAATTTAAATAATTAAGTAAATCCTAAAAATTGAATTAAATCTTTTAAAATTAATATAAAATAAACCGTAGCTCGGATGGAAAAACTTTGTACACGAAAGTTGCTCTGAAGGACGAGACGAATCCGGTTACGCAGCCCGTTCGTCCGCCACACATCCCTAGCATAGCAAACACGCAACTTTCCCCCTCCGGTTCATCTGCCCGAAAACGTGAAACTTCGGGAATATTTTCCCGGATGTTTCCCCCCTTCGCTGGTATCACCTATGCCTGCGTTAGCTCACCCTGGCGCCGCGTATTGCCTTGTTATTTTTTGTGATGCTATTGTTTCCTCTGTTATTTATTTGTTTCCCCTTCGTTGCTTCTTTTCGGTAGACTACGATA
The DNA here is from genome assembly GCA_032464435.1 of Aegilops umbellulata. Classification (NCBI taxonomy): domain Eukaryota; kingdom Viridiplantae; phylum Streptophyta; class Magnoliopsida; order Poales; family Poaceae; genus Aegilops; species Aegilops umbellulata. The sequence continues at coordinate 360,885,236 of CP136054.1, read as the reverse complement.
TTGTGATAGACCCAGAGACCTTTGATGCTTCGGTGTTCGACTACGGCTACGCTTCTGAAGATTCCTTTCGTCTGCAGAGCTTCCAGGAAAGCCCCCCCTTGATAACCAGATATCGCCTATTCTTCTCTATACTGCTTGCATTAGAGAATTGTAGCATGTTACTGCTTTCGGTTAATCCTATTCTGCTGCATAGCCTGTCATTGTTGCTATAGTTGTTACGCTTACCTGCTATCCTACTGCTTAGCATAGGATGCTAGTGTTCCATCAGTGACCCTACACTCTTGTCCGTCTGCCATGCTATACTACTGGGCCGTGATCACTTCGGGAGGTGATCACGGGCATATGCTATATACTTTATACTGTTACATTGTTTATGATACTATTCAAAAACGGGGGCTGAAGGGGCAGGTGGCTCCATCCCGGTAGAGGTGGGCCTGGGTTCCCGACGGCCCCCGACTGTTACTTTGAGGCGGAGCGACAGGGCAGGTTGAGACCACCTAGGAGAGAGGTGGGCCTGGCCCTGGTCGGCGTTCGCGGATACTTAACACGCTTAACGAGATCTTGGTATTTGATCTAAGTCTGGTTACTGGCCTATATGCACTAACCAACTACGCGGGAAAGTTATGGGCAGTCGACGTTGTGGTATTAGTCGAAGCCTTCGTGACGTCAGCGACTGAGCGGCGCGCGCCGGATTGGAACGTAAGCCTGCTCTTTTATTAAGGGGGCTAGTTCTGCTTTCGGCCGCCCACACAACATGAAGGTGTGCTAAGGGCGATGGGCCCAGACCCCTGTGCACTTAGGTTTAGACCGACGTGCTGACCTCTTTGTTGTGCGTAGGTGGGGCTGCGACGTGTTGATCTTCCAAGACCGGGCATGACCCAGGAAAGTGTGTTCGGCCAAATGGGATCAAGCGTGTTGGGTTATGTGGTGCACCCCTGCAGGGAAGTTAATCTATTCGAATAGCCGTGATCTTCAGTAACAGGACGACTTGGAGTTTTACCTTGACCTTATGACAACTAGATCCGGATGCTTAATAAAACACACCCTTCCAAGTGCCAGATACAACCCGGTGATCGCTCTCTAACAGGGCAACGAGGAGGGGATTGCCGGGTAGGATTATGCTATGCGATGCTTCAGTCTACTCTCTTCTACATGCTGCAAGACGGAGGCTGCCCAAAGCATAGTATTCGACAGGATTAGCTATCCCCCTCTTATTCTTGCATTCTGCAGTTCAGTCCACTGATATGGCCCTTTACACATATACCCATGCATATGTAGTGTAGCTCCTTGCTTGCGAGTACTTTGGATGAGTACTCACGGTTGCTTTGTTCCCCCTTTTCCCCTTTCCTTTACCCGATTGCTGCGACCAGACGATGGAGTCCAAGAGCCAGACGCCACCGTTGACGACGACTCCTACTACACCGGAGGTGCCTACTACTACGTACAACCCGCTAACGACGACCAAGAGTAGTTAGGAGGATCCTAGGCAGGAGGCCTGCGCCTGTTTCGATCTGTATTCCAGTTTGTGCTAGCCTTCTTAAGGCAAACTTGTTTAACTTATGTCTGTACTCAGATATTGTTGCTTTCGCTGACTCGTCTATGATAGAGCACTTGTATTCGAGCCCTCGGGGCCCCTGGCTTTTATTATGATGCTTGTATGACTTATTTATGTTTTAGAGTTGTGTTGTGATACCTTCTCGTGAGTCCCTGATCTTGATCGTACACGTTTGCGTGCATGATTAGTGTACGATTGAATTGGGGGTGTCACATTTTGCATTTTCATAAGCTTGGATTCTCCATTCATCTAATGAGCTTATATCAAATAACCTATTTTCACCAGCAAGTTTGGAATCATAGTTGAGCTCTTTGACTGCCCAATATGCTTTATGTTCGAGCTCAAGAGGAAAATGACAAGCTTTTCCATAAACCATTTTATAAGGAGACATACCCATAGGATTTTTATATGCCGTTCTATAAGCCCAAAGTGCATCATCTAATTTCTTAGACCAATTCTTCCTAGACCTATTGACAGTCTTTTCCAAATTAATTTTATTTCTGTATTGCTAAATTCAACTTGACCACTAGACTGAGGATGATAAGGTGATGCAATTCTATGGTTAACATCATACCTGGCAAGCATTTCACGAAAAGCACCATGAATAAAGTGTGAACCACCATGAGTCATTAAATATCTAGGGAGTCCAAACCTTGGGAAAATAACTTCCTTAAGCATTTTAATAGAGGTGTTGTGATCAACACTAATGGTTGGAATAGCTTCTACCCATTTAGTAACATAATCAACAACAACCAAAATATGTGTATACCCACTAGAGGAAGGAAAAGGTCCCATGTAATCAAATCCCCAAACATTAAATGGTTCAACAACAAGTGAATAATTCATAGGCATTTCTTGACGCTTACCGATATTACATATTCTTTGACATTCATCACAAGATGAGAGAAAAGGCATTAGAATTACTCCAAAAAGCATTATTATGGATAAAAACATTATAAATAACAGTAAGAAAACATGATGCAAAATGGACGTATCAAGAAGCAGCCCGGCTCGAAGAGCAACAAGAAAGGCGAAACCAAGAGAATATGCCTCGTCGTCCTCCACGACAAGAACGACACCAAGTGGAACGAGTGTCAGTGTCAAAACCGGCAGATCTCGGGTAGGGGGTCCCGAACTGTGCGTCTAAGGTTGATGGTAATAGGAGACAGGGGACACAATGTTTAACCAGGTTCAGGCCCTCTCTATGGAGGTAATACCCTACTTCCTGCTTGATTGATCTTGATGAATATGAGTAAACTGGGAACCTTTCTCTGGGCGCCTACAAGCCATTGAAGATCAGAAAGCCTCCCATCCTACACCTATGTTACTTGAGAAATTTGTTGTGGCAGTGTGGAGTATCTGGAAGGAAAGAAACAAAAAACACTTCAGAGCTATTGATCCTTCCTTCAGCTCCTGGCTAGGCAGATTCAAGAAAGACTTTCAGCTTCTGCAACACAGGGTCAAGGAGAACCAAAAGTCCTTTGTTCTCAACTTTGTAAACTCGCTACCCTAAAACCTTAGATCTTATTTCTTTTTCTACTTTTCTGCTTGATCCAAAGTGTTCAAGCTTCTACTCCCACCATGTAAATACTCACCTTTGTACAGTGCCCCTTATTTTAATTTATTAACACAGTAGGAGCCTTTCCTACTGTTTACGGTAAAAAAAATGAATATGAGTATTAGAAGAGTTGATCTACCACGAGATCATAATGGCTAAAACCCTAGAAGTCTAGCCTGTATGACTATGTATATTCGGCTCTATAGTCCTAACCCTCCGGTTTATATAGACACCCGAGGGATCTAGGGTTACATAAGGTCGGTTCACAGAGAAAGGAATCTTTATGTTCAATCGCCGAGCTTGCCTTCTACGCCAAGGAGAATCCCATCCGGATACGGGTGAAGTCTTTGATCTTCGTATCTTCACAACCCATCAATCCGGCCCATGGCTAATAGGCCGGATGCCCGTGGACCCCTTAGTCTAGGACTCCCTCAATAGCCCCCGAACCAGACTTCAATGATGACGTGTCCAGCGCGCAGATTGTCTTTGGCATTGCAAAGCGGGTTCCTCCCCCGATGACATCAAAATGATGTATCCGACCTTCCATTTAATGTTGTACCCCTCGGCTTTTGTGTATCAACAACTTTAGCTCCCACATGTCAAGTGAATGTGAGAGGTCAGGGTATTTTTGCACATAACACCCCAGCCATGTGGGAAAGAGCGTCTATAAAGAGATTGGATCTTAGATCCATTCGGCACCACGTGTAAAAGATCCTCATAGACTGCTAGGAAAGGCCACTCCAATCATGGCTAGTGCCCCCAGCTCCTCCTCCCGTCCCTGTGGCCCATAAAAAGGCGAGTGGGAGAGGTGCTCCGTTCTCCATAGCCAACTGGTCCCTGTTCGAGCAGGGTTGACTTCCTTCAACGACGAGGCCCAAGCGAAGAACTTCCCCAATCCCTTTAAGGGGGAACGAGTATGCTTTGTTCCCTACCTTCTAAGAGGCGTAGGGTTCCCAATTCATCCGTTTCTCAGAGGGCTCTTGGAGTACTATGGTCTCCAGCTGCACAACTTCATGCCGGCCTCCATTCTGCACATCACCGGTTACGTTACTCTTTGTGAGCTATTCCTGGGTTGTGAGGCCCACTTTGAACTGTGGAGAAGGCCATTCTGCCTCGTCCCGCGTAGTCACGAGGGATCAATATTTGAAGTGGGCGGGGCCGAAATATGGCGCATTGCCGAGACCAGATACCTATCCGGCACACCGAAGAAGGCGTCCGAAGAGTGGCCTTCCGAATGGTTCTACATCGAGGACGTCACACTTCCAGACCCAGCCCGGAGAGGTCTTCCTGACTTCACAAGTGTTCCTTTGAAGAAACGCCACAGCTGGCACCCGCGGAGCCTCGAGGAGGAAGATAATGCGTAAGTTCGCCAACTTTTGAGCAAGATAAGGATGCTCGCCCAGTCCGAATTCAGGATAGTCGAAGTAATGGCGACCTCCATAGTGCGGGGGGTCCAGCCACTCCAATACAGAGGACTTCCCATGTGGGACTACAATGGGGAAGATGATCCTTCCCGCTGCGGCAGAAAGGGTCCGGACACCCCCGCCGCTCTGGCCAAAATATTGGCCGAACTGTTCAAAGGGGAGGAAGAGGAGTTTCTGCGTATCAAGCACAGAGAAGGGTTTTCCACATACAGTCCTCCTAGCTGGGTAAGCCCCCAACTCCTCTGCTATACTCATTCCACTTCCCGAGCTACGCTCAATGAACATTAACCTGTCCATTTATAACAGCACTGGCGAAAGATTTCCGAAGGGCTCCACAGCCCCGTCCTACAGCCCGAGGGCCACAATCGGGACCTTGACCCCAGATTCAAAGAGGATCCGGATATATTTGTGGTGCTCGAGAATGGGGCGTTTTACCAGGAGAGCTACGACGACACATAAGTGAGCATCATCGCTGATTATCCCTGTCTTCTTACTGCTTCCCACGTAAGTAATCAGGAGACATCTCATCCAAAAGAGTTCTCTCATTCTTCCTCACCCATCGCACCGTCCTGTGCTCAAAAGGGGAGGTGCTCGGCGTGTCATGCTGCCCCAGGGGCATCTCTAAAGAGAGCGGCCCCCACATCGGGCAAGCCTTCGAAGAGGAAGGCAGACAAAGAAACGGCCGAGCCTTCATCGAAGAGGTATGGATTCGCAACCATGTTCCTTAACAGTCTCGTCCAACTGTGACTCATATGTTCATCTTGTATCAGGGAAAAGGTCTGCCGGGCTATGTCCGGGAATCCAACGAGCCGTACTCCCAACACCCAAGATTCGGTCCCAGCCGAGGAGACGGTGGTCAATATGGGAGCTACGCTGGACTGTCCTTCAGTAGAGGGCTCGGAAGATATGTCCGTTACCAACTCAGAAGTGGAGAGCGCCATGAATCATAGTGCCGGAGGGCCGCTTTACGAGATCCTCGCTTATCCAAAGAAGCGTTTAGTGCTTTCAGCTTGGCTAATGCATACATCTGGGCTGCTCGAGATGGTCTTAACAGGGCCACATAGCAGCATTTAAAAGATGTACAGGTAAATTTAATTTGTTCGAATATGCTAACCATATGCCAGTAGCCCCCGAGACATGAAGCAGTTGGTACAAGTGATTTTAAGGATCGGTTATGACCAGGTTCTTACGGAGAAGAACGAACTGCTTGCCCAAGAGCTGAAAAAATGTTGGACACATCTAACTGCTGCTACCGCCGAGCTGGAAGAGGACAAAAAGGCGTTGTCTGGTAATATTTCCCTCCATCGAGAAAGAATGATTATGTACCAACAGTGCTAATACTATTGCTTGTCTCATGACAGGGTCGTCGGACCAACTGGAAGAGAAACTAAAAACCTCTCAAACGGGCGAGAAAGAGGCGAAAATACTACAGGCCGTAGGCGAGCGCGTTCTGACCCGAGTCAGAGAAGAGAAAAACAAACTCCAGGATTCCAACACCCAGCTGGGCGAGGAACTGAAAGATGTGCGAGCCCAACTTGCCGACTCCGTGAAGGAGAACAAAGGTTGCAAGGTGGCATATTCAGTATGTTGCCGAACTTACCTTATAATAGTTCGGAGGTGAAAGGAACTGATATGAGTTATGTTTGCAGGTATGCTGACGGGTCGTCCCGAAGAGGAAATGTCCGGATTGTCGGACGATCTGCTATAAGGGCTGTCGCAAATGCACGAGCAAGCTCGGCAGGCAATGCAGAGTGTTGCCAAGGCCTTATGGCCATCCACCTCCCCTCCAGGAAGTATGGAGGAGCTTGTAGAGCTATTCAAGGGAGCGCGGTGACGTATTCGATTATGGAAAATATCGGCCTGCCGGGAGGGTGCACGAGAACCCTGGGCCATGGTGAAAACACGGTATACCAAGTTGGATCGGAATCACATGGCCCGGGTCGGACCTTTAGGGTCAGATGGGAAGGAAGTGCCCGTTAATTTGGTATATGACCAAGTAGCAGTAGCTGCCAAATATTCCCAACAGGATTGTAAGTTAAACAGCCTGTTGGACGGCATAGAGGAGGAAATTTATGAGTCTAAATGACTATGTACTTTCCTTGATATATGTAACTCTAGCTGAATTGTGAAACGATTGTCATGGCAGACCTTTTCGCTTCAACCTCTGGACCCGAAGGTGCGGAGTGTTTCTGAATACCAGAGCGGCCGAATAGACCGGGGTATGCGTGGAAACCAGGCGTAGGGGTCATAGTTGCTTGAACAGACAAGTTGTATCCGGCTAGTTATGTTATATTACATTTAAGATTGTAAGAAACATCTTCCAGAGAGAATAGTTCCGTTAGGGGTTCCTTTCCCTGGGTGTGCATGCTTTAATGTGCATGTCCGAACTATGATTAAAAAATCGCACTATATGTAACTTCTGGGGGTTCACAATGGAGTGAATGTGAGAAACATCTTTAATCCACTAACCAAATATTCCCTTAAGAATGCTAGCTTTCGGCTTCACCCAGTCTGAGGTACACATCCGGATGACCCGGCAGTAACAATCGCAGAGGTGCTCCCTTTATGCCCTAGCCGCACTAGCGGGAACGTAGGGCATAAGCACAGGAGTCAGGCAACCCAGCTTGGCCAGAACTTAAGTCATATCGATTCATATAATGGCGAAGAAAAGGTACATATGGAAAGAGCGCATATGTGATGAGCTTGATGCCCGGAAAATAATAATAGCAAGCTTCTGTCTCGGAAGCCCCCAGGTATAATGGACGTACGTATTTGAAGATGTATGCGTCAGGGGTGCACGATCTAACCGCACAAAAGCTTTAAGGCTAAAGAGAAAAAACGAAAAGGGAGAACAAATGAAGGAAACAACAGGGGGAAGGAGACGAACAAAGAGTTCGGCGCTAGGCATAGAATCTTCAGAGTCTGGCCGCGTTCCAGGGGTTCTGCTCAAGGCGGTTGTCTGACACAGCACGCAGGCGGTACGCTCCTCCAGTAAGAACTTCGTCGATGATGAAGGGACCCTCCCACTTGGGCTTTAGTTTGTTATTTTTCTTCTCCAGTAGGCGTCAAACGAGTTCGCCAACGTTATAAGTCTTGGCCCGCACTTCTCTGCTTTGATACCTGCGAGCCTGCTATTGGTAAAATGTGGAACGGGCTTTTGCGACGTCGCGCTCCTCCTCTAGGGCATCTAAGCTATCCTGCCAATCGATCTCGGCTTCTCTCTCTTCGTACATGCGCACTCGAGGTGAGTCCTGAATAATGTCGCAGGGTAACACTGCCTCTGCGTCGTACACCATGAAGAAAGATGTGTATCCGGTAGTGCGATTGGGCGTGGTCCGCAGCCCCCAGAGTACGGAGTCGAGCTCCTCAACCCAGTGCTTGTCTGACTCTTTCTAAGACCGCACTAGTCTAGGCTTGATGCCACTCATAATAAGACCATTGGCTCGTTCGACTTGACCGTTTGTCTACGGATGATAGACAGAGGCGTAATCGAGCTTAATGCCCAGGTTAGCGCACCAGGTTTTCACTTCAACGGCTGTGAAATTGGAGCCGTTATCAGTGATGATGCTGTGAGGAACACCATAACGGTGTATGACACCGGATATGAATTCTATCGCCAGCCCGGACTCGGCCATTTTAACTGGTTTGGCCTCTATCCACTTAGTGAATTTATCCACCATGACTAGCAGATATTTTTTCTTATGGCTTCCTCCTTTAAGGGGTCCAACCATATCCAGTCCCCAGACCGCAAAAGGCCAAGTGATGGGGTTTTTTTGTAGGGTAGTGGGAGGCATATGGCTTTGGTTGGCGAAGAGTTGGCATCCGACGCAATGTTGGACAAGGTCCTGTGTATCTGCCCGGGCCGTCGGGCAATAAAACCCTGTACGGAAGGCCTTGCTAACAAGGGCCCGAGCTGCAGCGTGCTGCCCGCGAAGACCGGCATGAATCTCAGCCAGGAGCTGTCGCCCCTCCTCCTCGGAGATACATCTTTGAAGGACTCCGGTAATGCTTTTCTTGTAGGCTTTCGAACGCCGGAAAATGCGGCGGGCCTCGTTCTGATCCTCAGGGAGTTCCTTCCTATTGAGGTAGGCCAAGAAGGGTTCGGTCCATGGGGCAATAACTGCCATAATGCGATGGGCCAATGGTGTTATTCTGGCGGCCGAGCCCCCGATGATGTCAGTGTGTTCGGAATCTGGGGTTGTGTTTGGATCCGGACTAGTGTTGCCGTTCTCCCCTAGCCATACCACGAATGGCTTAAAAAGCCTTTCTAGAAAGATGTTAGGTGGGACGGGGTCGCGCTTAGCGCCGACGCGAGCAAGGACGTCTACCGCTTGATTACTTTCTCGGGCCACATGATGAAACTCGAGCCCCTCGAACCGAGCTGACATTTTTAGAACGGCATTATGATAAGCCGCCATCTTCTGGTCTTTGGCATCGAAGTCTCCATTTATTTGAGATATTGCAAGGTTTGAGTCCCCGCGCACTTCCAGGCATTGTATGCCCATGGAGACAACCATCCGAAGGCCATGCAGTAGGGCCATGTATTCGGCTGCGTTATTAGAGTCTGTGTATAATATTTGGAGTATGTACTGGACGACGTCTCCAGTGGGGGACGTTAAAACGACGCCCGCTCATAGTCCTGCCAGCATTTTGGAACTGTCAAAATACATGACCCAGTTGGAATATGTGTCGTACTCTTTAGGGAGTTCGGCCTCTATCCATTCGGCGACGAAGTCAGCCAGTACTTGGGATTTAATGGCTCGACGCGGTTTGTATGTTATGTCGGATGGAAGGAGCTCAATGGCCCATTTGGCAATCTGGCTCGTAGCATCGCGGTTGTTTATTATGTCATTGAGTGGTACTTCGGAAGCCACCGTGATCGAACACTCCTGGAAATAGTGTCGTAGCTTCCAGGATGCCATGAAGACCGCGTATGCTATGTTTTGATAATTAGGGTATCGGGATTTGCATGGTGTGAGGACAGTGGATACGTAATATACTGGCTTCTGAAGCGGGAGTTTGTGTCCGTCCTGTTCTCGTTCAACGACGAGCACGACGCTCACCACCTGGTGTGTTGCTGATATGTATAATAACATGGGTTCGCCAGCGTTCGGCGTGGCCAGTATTGGGTTGCTTGCCGCATCCGTCCACTCGAAGTGATCGGTGCGCCTTAGAAGACGGTAGAGTGGCAATGCCTTTTCTCCCAATCTGGAGATAAAGCGGCTTAGAGCTGCCACGCAACCGGCAAGTTTTTGGACTTGTTTAAGGTCCGTGGGCATAGCCAATCGTGACAGAGCTCGGATTTTGGCTGGGTTTGCTTCAATTCCTCTATTGGAAACTATGAAGCCCAGCAGTTTTCCAGCGGGGACGCCAAAACACACTTTTCCGGATTGAGCTTGATGTCATATGCACGGAGGTTGTAGAATGTGAGACGTAAATCGTTTATGAGTAATTCAACGTGTCTAGTTTTGATGACAACGTCGTCCACATATGCTTCAACCGTCTTGCCGTTCTGTTTCTCCAGGCTTGTTTGGATCATGCGCTGATAGGTGGCGCCAGCATTTTTAAGCCCGAAGGGAGTGGTGTTGAAGTAGACAGGCCCATATGGTGTAATGAATTCCGTTGCGGCTTGATCCGACTCCTTCATCTTGATTTGATGGTATCCGGAATATGCGTCGAGGAAGCATAGTAAATCGTGTCCTGCGGTTGCATCAATGATCTGATCAATGTGAGGGAGAGGGAAGGGATCCTTAGGGTGGGCCTTATTGAAGTCTTTGAAATCGACGCGCATGCGCAAGGATTTATCTTTCTTTGGTACCATCACAAGGTTTGCTAGCCAGTCCGGGTCTTCTATTTCTCTAATGAATCCGGCCTCGAGTAGCTTGGCTAGCTCCTCCCCCATAGCTTGGCGTTTTGGTTTGAAATAGTGCCGCAGTGCTTGTTTGACCAGTTTATACCCCTTCAGTATATTGAGCCTGTGTTCGGCCAACCTGCGTGGGATTCCTAGCATGTCAGAAGGGTGCCAGGCGAATATATCCCAGTTCTCGCGTAGGAACTCTTGTAGCACGGTGTCAACCGTTGGGTCTAGTTGTGCTCCAACAGATGCTGTCTTCTTGGGGTCCGTTGGATGGACCTAGAATTTGACTATTTCTTCCGCCGGTTTGAAGGAGGTGGATTTGGGCCGTTTGTCTAGGATTACATCGTCCCTGTCCACCGTGGAGCGCAGCGCGGTTAGTTCTTCGGCCGCGAGGGCTTCAGATAATGCCTCAAGGACTAGGGATGCGGTTTTATTTTCGGCGCGGAGTGCTATGTCCGGATCACTGACGAGAGTGTTGCTGTTGGGCCCGGGCATCTTAAGCTTCATGTATCCATAATGGGGTACAGCTTGGAAGCGTGTGAATGCATCTCGCCCCAAGAGGGCGTGATATCCGTTGTTGAAAGGGGTCACTTGGAAGGTTATTTCTTCGGACCGATAATTCTATGGCGTGCCGAATACCACGTCGAGTGTTATTTTTCCCGCACACCGCGCCTCCTAACTAGGAATTATTCCTCGAAAGGTCGTGCTGCTTTGCTCGATGCGGCTCCTGTCTATTTCCATCTTCTGGAGTGTATCTTCATAGATGAGGTTTAGTCCGCTACCGCCGTCCATGAGAACCTTGGTGAGCCGAAAGCCGTCCACTATTGGACTGAGGACCAAGGCGGCTGGCGCTCGGACTGTCCTATATTTTGATTCGTCACCTGCATTAAAAGTTATGGCCGTGTCGTTCCAAGGGTTTATTGTTACGATTTGACAGACTTCAGCAAGTTCGCGGAGTGCCCTTTTGCGCCTATTGTTTGAAGCGAATGTCTCAAAGACCGTCAGTACTTTGGGGTCGTCGTCTTTTGGGGGTGTTGTTCTAGTGTATTTTTGGTGAGGATATTCTCGCCGCTCTTAGCCACCTGCCAGAGTACCCAACATGCTCTAAGGCTGTGGATTGGTACGTTATCCGGTGTTGCGTGTATCTTGCAGGGCCCATCGAGCCATCCTTCCAGAACGGTTCCGCGCCCCGTAATGGACTTATATTTATTTACTATTGGACCGGGAATGCCACGAGGGTGTGCCTTTTTCGCCTGAGCGAGGAGTTGAGTGGAGACCGATGGTTCCCAACGGGCTGCCCGAGTTTTCCAGGCACTTTCCATTGCGATGTACTTCTGTACGATAGTTGCCAAGTCGGCGAAGTGTAATATGCGGGGGCGGTTGATGGCGTTGAGGATTCCCTCATCGATGTAGTTGTTGCGGAACGCTGAGATCACCTCCTCGTCGTGGCAATCTTTGATCTTGTCTTTGACAAGAAGGAATCTGGCCCAGAAGTGGTGGACCGTTTCCTGAGACTACTGTTGTATGCTCATGAGAGCCCTTATGTTAGTGTGGGTGGGTGGTTTTAAATCCGAACCCTGACCCAATTTTGGATCCGGAGTCTGAAGGTCTTCTGAACTTAACATATCGGGCTCCGGGATATCCACTGATTTCTTAGGCCCGTCGTCTGGTTCTATGTTCGGAGGGCAGGATGTATCTCCACGCAGGTGGGTGTCCGGCTCCTCAAAATCGGAGATCCAGACATAGTCCGTCCTCAATATGGAGTAAGAGTGGTCGTCCCGCTCCTCGACCACCACTATCTGGTGGGTGATTAGTGGAGATTTAATTTCTCTCTGATCGGGTTTAAGCCCAATTCGATCGTAGTCTGTAGCGACGCCCAGGGCAGCGATGCGATCTAGGAGCTCGTTTAAAGACGAAAGCTCTGCTGGATCCATCTGCTTGGAGTGTTCGGAGTTGATATGAGGGGGATTTTCGATGACCCGAGGGGTCATCGTCGGCTTAATGGCCGAACGGGCAGTCATGGTAAAGCCGTCCATCCGGAGGGTTTGGCCTGGGGCTAGTGCTCCTCCGGAGGTGATATTGTCCCTAGAACAAGGCGAGCCATCGATCCGATCTTCGACGTCATGGTGGAACTCTCAATGAAAGCACCAATGTCGGTGTCAAAACTGGAGGATCTCGGGTAGGGGGTCCCGAACTGTGCGTCTAAGGTTGATGGTAACAGGAGACAGGGGACACAATGTTTACCCAGGTTCGGGCCCTCTCTATGGAGGTAATACCCTACTTCCTGCTTGATTCATCTTTATGAATATGAGTATTACAAGAGTTGATCTACCACAAGATCATAATGGCTAAAACCCTAGAAGTCTAGCTTGTATGACTATGTATATTCGGCTCTACAGTCCTAACCCTCCGGTTTATATAGACACCCGAGGGGTCTTGGGTTACATAAGGTCGGTTCATAGAGAAATGAATCTTTATGTACAGTCGCCGAGCTTGCCTTCCACGCCAAGCAGAATCCCGTCCGGATATGGGTGAAGTCTTCAATCTTCATATCTTCACAGCCCATCAATCCTTCCCATGGCTAATAGGCCGGATGCCCGAGGACCCCTTAGTCCAGGACTCCCTCAATGAGTGCTTGAAGACCCTCCTCCATGCCAAGAGCGTCATCAATAGGAACGACCATTTGAGGACCTCCCTCCACGGCAAGACCAATATCAAAACCGCCACTATGATGAAGAACTTCGCTACGGCAAGCTCAAGTTCACCATGCCCAAGTTTGCCGGAAGCAACGATCCCGAAGATATCTTTCATGGGCATTGAAGGTCGACAAGATATTCCATCTTCACAACTACGACGAGGAAAAGAAGATCGCCATGGCCTCCCTCAAGTTTCAAGACTATGGCCTCATTTGGTGGGAACAAGTGATCGAGCGAAGACAAGCAGGAGATGAACCACCCATCACAACTTGGACGCAAATGAAGGATGTCATGAGAGCTCGCTTCGTGCCTACACACTACACCCACGATCTTTTCAAGAATTTACAACTCCTCAAGCAAGGCACCAGGACGGTGGAAGAATACTACCAAGAAAAGGAGATTGCCATGATAAGAGCCAATGTCAAGGAAGATGACGAGCAAACTATGTCACGCTTCTTGAACGGCATAAACCACCCAATCAAGCGGATTGCCGACTTCCAACCCTACTCCAACATCCTCGAGTTAGTTCACCAAGCAACCAAGGCCGAGCAACTAGTACAAGATGACTTCAAATACGCCAAGTACTCGTCAAAGACCTATGGCTCATATAATCAAGCTCCCATGACTTCGACACCTAATACCTCGATTAGAACATCCACAAGTACCAGAGACAAGTCAAGCTCCAAGCAAGTTCCGCCTTCCTCGACTCGTCCTCCGACAAGCAACTACAAATCCAAAACTCCCTCATCTTCGGTGCCAGCAAATGACCCCATCAAGACAAGTTCTCTCAAGTGCTTCACATGTGGTGGCCGAGGACACAAGTCCTTCGAATGCACAAACAAGCGAACAATGATCTTCAACGATGATGGCACATACGACTCGATGAGTGAGGAATAAATGGAAGCCCTTGAACACGTGGCCATGCACCAGAATGTGAATGAAGATGAAGATGATCAAGTCTTTTGTTAGAATGATTCAACTCCCTCTCTCATGGTCTCCAAGGTCTTGACGCTTCAACACCACCAAAAAGAAGACCAATGTTGCCAGATCTTCCACACCAAGGCCGGCATCAACGGCCGTTCTATGAAGGTCATCATCGATGGAGGAAGTTGCCAAAATTTGGCAAGTGAAGAACTATGTTCCAAGCTACAATTAGTCAAGAAGAAGCATCCTCGCCCCTACAAGGTCCAACGGCTTACCGACTCCGACACCATTCAAGTGGAGCACACCGTGCAACTTTCCTTCAAGATCAATGCCTACAAGGACACCTTGGAGTGTGACGTGGTTCCCATGTCCGTGTGCCACCTCCTCTTGGGGAGACCTTGGCAATTCGACCGCGGCGTCATCCACAACGGAAGAACAAACCACTATAGCCTCAAGATGAAGGGAAGAGAGAATACGTGCTAAGACCCATATCACCAAGTCAAGTTATCACCGACAAGCAAGCATCCACCCATCATGGAGAGACTAGTGAGAGAGCGAACCACCACAAAGAGAGTGAGCGCCACAGGCCAAAATTGAGCGACTCTTCGCCAAGAGAGAAAAAACTTAGTCCTTCTAGCCACAAAAAGAAAGATGAGAGAAGTGTGTGAGAACCCATCAAGTGGCATCCACTATGTTCTAGTGTGCAAAGACGAGGTGGCAAAGAGTAACACTCTGAATCCTCTTCCTCTAGTATTATCTGATTTGTTGCAGGAATTCGTGGATATCTTTCCCGATGAGCTACCTCTCGGTCTTCCTCTCTACGTGGCATCAAACACTGGATCGACCTCATCCCCGGCGCACCTCTTCCTAACAAGGCTCCATACCGCGTCAACCCTGAAGAAACAAAAGAAATACAAAGGCAAGAACAACCACTACAAAAAAGACACATCCGTGACATTTTGGGCCGAACGAATTTTTTTTTCTGTCATACTTATAACAGTTATATGACAATAATTGTGACAAAACACGGTATCATCATAGATGTGGTGGGGTCCTACTTCTATGACAAAAAATCATGATAGGAAATGGGCTTTTCGTCCTGGGCGGGCCGGAGACGTAGCTGCATGACATTCTTTGGGCCGTCCATGACGGAAAAAACCGTGGTAGAAGCGAGGGCGAGGAAAATATCGGGGTGTTCCCGGTTACGGTGGGTGGTCGGGGCAGAGCGATGCGCATTTCTCTCGTACACGCACGCGCGTGGGTGTGAGGCGTTGGGCTCTAACTGAACCCGAGCGATTGCACTATAGGCTGCGCGTTACTGAACCCGAGCGATCGATCGATGGCTGTTAACTGAACCCGATCGAGCGATTCCTTCGCTATTGCTGCTAACTGAAGCCGATCGATGCTACCTCTAGATGAACAGTGACTGTTGCTGGGGGGGTTTGGATGAACAGTTCCCGGTGGGGGTTGATGAACAGGACCACGTGGTGTTGCCTCTGGATGAACAGGACCCCGATCGATCGAGCCGGTTGGGGCTGGATGAACATGACCCCGTGGAGGGCTGGATGAACAGGACCACCCCATGGAGGGCGGGATGAACAGTAGACGGTGGAGGGCTGGATGAACAATATACCATGGAGGGGTGGTTGAACGGGAGCCCGTGGAGTGGGATGGTTGAACAGTAGCTGGTGGAGTAGCACACGGTGGAGGCTGGATGAACAGGAGCCCGTGGATGAACAGTCGCAGGTGGAGGCTGGAGGAGGTCGACGCTGGATGAATAGTAGCCAGTGGAGGCTGAAAGGGGTCGATGGTGGAGATGAAGAATATCCCGTGGAGTCCCGTTTTGCGGTACGCCACACCCCTCCCGATGAATAGGACCCCCGTTTAGACCGTAGCGCTCCAACACAAGTCTGTTTCCTCCGTTTTGCGGTATGCCACACCCCTCCCGATCAAAAGGACCCCCATTTCGACCGTAGGAGGTCCGTTTCCTCCGTTTTGCAGTACGCCAGACTCCTCTCGATGAACAGGATCCCGTTCTGACCGTAGCCGGTCGAACACAAGGCCGTTTCCTCCGTTCTACGGTACGCCAGGCCTCGTTTCCATCGGCTCTTCCGTCCATGCCCTCCCAATGAACACGACGACGCATTTCGTTCCAACCCAGCCGGTTGGCTCCCCATGAACACGACGACGACACAGTTTCTCCGTTCTGACCCAACCATGTACACGAGCCCTGGCCGTACGTATGCGCGAGTAGGCGTTCGAGACCCTGCCCGTATGTACGTATGTGGCTGTATTTTCTTTCTTGCACCCTGGCCGCTGTACGTATGTGTACATGCTACGTGTGCGCCTCTACTACGACACGTGCGCGCCTCTACATCGACCAGCATGTACATACACGTTCGCGACCAGAATGACAACGCTACGTACACTTCGACCAGGTGGGTCTCGACTGTCAGGCACTTCCTTGTGTGCGAAGATGTAGTTGGTGGGTCCCAGCAGTCAGGGGGGTGAATCGTTTTTGTTGCCCGGATGCACATCCTTGCATGCGAAGATGTAACTGGTGGGTCCCAGCGGTCAGGGGGAAACATTTTTTTCGCAAAATACGATGACCCGTCCAGTGGGTCCCTGCTGTCAGGTGGAGGAATAATTATTTTGCGCGTAATAAGGAGGCACTTCCTTGCTGCGGCCCTGGACCCAGCTGTCAGCCTCTCCACGTACAGTCCACGTCCGATGGAAGACGTTCCTTGACCACCTTGACCACGCCGCGTCGAGAGCGCCAGGGCGGTGGATGACGGCGAGGCCTAGGAAGGGGACGACGCGGAGCCGGAGAAGACGCGGCAGTGGAAGCCCACGCGGAGAGGAGTATGAGGGTTCACTGGTTCGGCTGTGGTGTGAGGCTGCCGTCGCCGCAGGGCCTGGCCAGCGGTGGGAATAGTAGGGGGCGGTGAGGCCTCCGCGGCCTACTTGGAGGTGCCTACTGCAGTTCAGTCTATGAGATGCTACTTGGAGGACTTAAGTCTACTCTTTTCTACATGCTGCAAGTCAGAGGCTGCCTGAAGCGTAGTCTTCGACAGGATTAGCTATCCCCCTCTTATTCTGGCATTCTGCAGTTCAGTCCACTGATATGGCCCTTTACACATATACCCATGCATATGTAGTGTAGCTCCTTGCTTGCGAGTACTTTGGATGAGTACTCACGGTTGCTTTCTTCCCCCTTTTCCCCTTTCCTTTACCCGATTGTTGCGACCAGACGATGGAGTCCAGGAGCCAGACACCACCGTTGACGATGACTCCTACTACACCGGAGGTGCCTACTACTACGTGCAGCCCGCTGACGACGACCAGGAGTAGTTAGGAGGATCCCAGGTAGGAGGTCTGTGACGAGGACATGTATTAGGGGTAGGGTAACAGGCCTGACCTAAAGGCCCTACCCATGGACACCGTATACTTTGTACTGGGCCCCTGGGCCAGATTGCCGTCCAGATGTACCGCAACTTGAAAGTCACTCGGACGGCAACAACCACTCGGAGCACGGCACTCCACTCGACGAGCTCATTCCACTCGACCATGTAACTCACTCGGATATGCCAAGACCAATAGTCAGCATGACGGTTTTGTTGTGGGCAGGCATTATGGCATTGATGCTCCACTTTGTAACATAGGAGGTGAGGCGGTGGCGCACTCTATATAAGCCACCCCCATCACTAGACTGGGGGCAGGGTCTTCTTCCATCTCTCTCTTTTTCTCACCATTAGTCTCAGGACTACGGGAATCCGTTCCCCTCTCATTGTAATCTCCGGATACATACTAAGATAAAACAAAGCCTCTCCGGAGCACGAGACGTAGGGTTGTTATCTCCACCGTGAGAGGCCCGAACTCGCTAAAACCACCGTGTCACCCATATGCATCTCAATAGATCATGCTCCTTTATCCTACCCCTCTCTTATTGTCGGAATCGTTACCACGACAGCTGGCGCCCACCGTGGGGCATGGCGTTTATCGAACCATGATGCAAATGGTATTCTTTCTTCAATGTTCGTCCGCCGATCAACAATCATCAATGGAAGATCTGATCCAAGATGTTTCGGACATCACTCCATTCACAGGGAGTTATGATACTCTTCGTACACAGGGATCATGAAGTCCCATTCCATACTATTTTATTCTTTACAATCGATCATCGACGATCTAACAAATCTGTTACTTTTCTTCCTGTATGAACAATCACCTGGGATCTTGTTTTTGCTATTGTACAGATCAAACAAAAGGAAAAAAAAGGAGCACGGATGCTGGCCACGAGCCCAACCACAACAGCTCTTTTCTCCAATTGATCTTTCAATAGCGACCTGCACGGTGAAGGCAACAGCTCGACGATGGCCTTCGCGGTACACGCCTGGTGTCAACTGCGCGACGGCGACCCGCGCAGCGGACGCACGGCCCCGACGCGGCGTCGACGTCTGGACTGGCCACGTCCCGGACCACAGCGCTCCTCCGAGCGGTCGACTGCGGGACGCAGTAACTAGATCGACTCAGCGCCGTCTCAAGCTCTGCCTGTGCAACCTCGCAGGAGAACCCCGTCGACCCGCACTCGGATTCACCGCGGCCGCCTCACCTCGCGATGGATCCGCGCAAAAATTGCCGCCGCCATGGCCGATCAGGGAGTTCTGCGCCGCGCCTTCCGCTTTCCTTTCTTAATTCCTTCCCATTTATGTCCTGCATGCAGGAGATAAATGGCCGTGAAAACGTTCATTACATGCACGAATTGCTTTAACTCTCGCTTAATTAACACCTCTTGCATGCAGACTCTGGACGTTGGCAATTGACTACATGTCATCTCCACCAGCCAGTGGACCTCCCACGACGTGGCAATAAACCGCATGCAGGAGATAAACGACTGAAACTTCCATCGCATGCAATACCGGCCTTAATTCTTGCTTAATTACCGCTAATTAAGTTTTTTGCATGCGTGTACAAGTTTTGGACGTGGGCAACCCCATCAATGCATCGTAACGGTAGGCGTTGGATAATCCTACGACCAATGGCCTCTGGCATGACGCCTCGGGGGTTCCTCGGTCCGACGTACGGCAAACACTCGCTGATAACATGTACGATGGAGTCAACAGCACACTGCAGCATCGTCCACTCGGCAGCAACTCTCACCAGTCGACATGGTCACTCGGATGGGACTAGCCCACTCGCACCAAACCGGATCATATGCGCTCGGCCGCCCGAGCGTCATCACTCGGCTGGACATGACCTCATCACTCGACTGCCCTGCACGCGGTGACGAAGCTGTTCGCATCATCATCAACTTGTCCGACTCACCCGAACGCCCCGCGCATCGTCATTTCGTGGGACGCGTCTACTTCACTTGAACGCCCCGCACATCGTCAGTACGTGGGGCGCACCTACTTCACTTGGGCGCCCCGCGCATCGTCAGTCCATGGGACGAGTCTACTTCATTCAGCCGCCCCGCGCGTCGCCACTTGGTTGGTCACCTCATAACCACTCGGCCGCCCCGCGCGTCGCCACTTGGTTGGTCACCTCATAACCACTCGGCCGCTCCGCGCGTCGCCACTCGGTTGGTCACCTCATAACCACTCGGCCGCCCCGCGCGTCGCCATCGGTTGGTCACCTCATAACCACTCGGCCGCTCCGCGCGTCGCCACTCGGTTGGTCACCTCATAACCACTCTGCCGCCCCACGCGTCATCATCGGTTGGTCACCTCATAACCACTCGGCCGCCCCGCGCGTCGCCACTTGGTTGGTCACCTCATAACCACTCGGCCGCTCCGCGCGTCGCCACTCGGTTGGTCACCTCATAACCACTCGGCCGCCCCGCGCGTCGCCATCGGTTGGTCACCTCATAACCACTCGGCCGCTCCGCGCGTCGCCACTCGGTTGGTCACCTCATAACCACTCTGCCGCCCCCGCGCGTTGCCATCGGTTGGTCACCTCATAAACCACTCGGCCGCCCCGTGCGTCGCCACTCGGTTGGTCACCTCATAACCACTCGGCCGCCCCGCGCGTCGCCACTCGGTTGGTCACCTCATAACCACTCGGCCGCCCCGCGCGTCGCCATCGGTTGGTCACCTCATAACCACTCGGCCGCTCCGCGCGTCGCCACTCGGTTGGTCACCTCATAACCACTCTGCCGCCCCGCGCGTCGCCATCGGTTGGTCACCTCATAAACCACTCGGCCGCCCCGCGCGTCGCCACTCGGTTGGTCACCTCATAACCACTCGGCCGCCCCGCGCGTCGCCACTCGGTTGGTCACCTCATAACCACTCGGCCGCCCCGCGCGTCGCCACTCGGTTGGTCACCTCATAACCACTCGGCCGCCCCGCGCGTCGCCATCGGTTGGTCACCTGATCACCACTCGGCCGCCCCGCGCGTCGCCGTCACCAAAATCCCCCAGTGGGTGACTTAGTTGCGAATCTGTTTCGCCTAAGTTCAAGAAATCCTATCGAGTGGAGAGCAAACCTCCCACTTGGGGGCTTAGCTGCAGTCCAGTACTCGCCTAAGTTCGAAAAAAATCCTACCGAGTGGAGAGCAAACCTCCCACTTGGGGGCTTAGCTGCAGTCCAGTACTCGCCTAAGTAAAAAAAATCCTACCGAGTGGAGAGCAAACCTTCCACTTGGGGGCTTAGCTGCAGTCCAGTACTCGCCTAAGTTTGAAAAAAATCCTACCGAGTGGAGAGCAAACCTCCCACTCGGGGGCTTAGTGTTGGGGAACGTAGTAATTTCAAAAAAATTCCTATGCACACGCAAGATCATGGTGATGCATAGCAACGAGAGGGGAGAGTGTTGTCTACATACCCTTGTAGACTGAAGCGGAAGCGTTGACTCAACATAGAGGAAGTAGTCGTACGTTCTCCTCACGATCCGACCGATCACAGCACCGTTACTCCGGCACCTCCGAGTTCTTGGCACACGTTCAGCTCGATGACGATCCCCGGGCTCCGATCCAGCAAAGCGTCGGGGAAGAGTTCCGTCAGCACGACGGCGTGGTGACGATCTTGATGTGTTACCGGCGCAGGGCTTCGCCTAAGCACTGCAACGATATGACTGAGGTGGAATTTGGTGGAAGGGGGCACCGCACACGGCTAAGGAACGATCCGTAGATCAACTTGTGTCTTCTAGGGTGCTCCCCTGCCCCCGTATATAAAGGAGCCAAGGGGGAGGGGCTGGCCGGCCAAGGGGTGGTGCGCCAGGGAGTCCTACTCCCTCGGGAGTAGGATTCCCCCCCCCCCTAATCCTAGTTGGAATAGGATTCCTCAAGGGGGAGAGGGAGAGAGGGGGCCGGCCACCTCTCCTAGTCCTAATAGGACTAGGGGAAGGGGGGAGGCGCGCGGCCACCTAGGGCAGCCCCTTTTCTCCTTTCCACTAAGGCCCACTATGGCCCATTAGGCTCCCGGGGGGTTCCGGTAACCCTCCCGGTATTCCGGTAAAATCCTGATTTCACCTGGAACACTTCCGATGTCCAAACATAGGCTTCCAATATATCAATCTTTATGTCTCGACCATTTCGAGACTCCTCGTCATGTCCGTGATCACATCCGGGACTCCGAACTCCTTCGGTACATCAAAATGCATAAACTCATAATAATTGTCATCGTAACGTTAAGCGTGCGGACCCTACGGTTCGAGAACAATGTAGACATGACCGAGACACGTCTCCGGTCAATAACCAATAGCGGGACCTGGATGCCCATATTGGCTCCTACATATTCTACGAAGATCTTTATCGGTCAGACCGCATAACAACATACGTTGTTCCCTTTGTCATCGGTATGTTACTTGTCCGAGATTCGATCGTCAGTATCCAATACTTAGTTCAATCTCGTTACCGGCAAGTCTCTTTACTCGTTCCGTAATACATCATCCCGCAACTAACTCACTAGTTGCAATGCTTGCAAGGCTTAAGTGATGTGCATTACCGAGAGGGCCCAGAGATACCTCTCCGACAATCGGAGTGACAAATCCTAATCTCGAAATACGCCAACCCAACATCTACCATTGGAGACACCTGTAATACTCCTTTATAATCACCCAGTTACGTTGTGACGTTTGGTAGTACCCAAAGTGTTCCTCTGGCAAACGGGAGTTGCATAATCTCATAGTCATAGGAACATGTATAAGTCATGAATAAAGCAATAGCAACATACTAAACGATCGGGTGCTAAGCTAATATAATGGGTCATGTCAATCAGATCATTCAACCAATGATGTGACCTCGTTAATTAAATAACAACTCTTTGTTCATGGTTAGGAAACATAACCATCTTTGATTAACGAGCTAGTCTAGTAGAGGCATACTAGTGACACTCTGTTTGTCTATGTATTCACACATGCATTATGTTTCCGGTTAATACAATTCTAGCATGAATAATAAACCTTTATCACGATATAAGGAAATAAATAATAACTTTATTATTGCCTCTAGGGCATATTTCCTTCACTTAGCTGCAGTCCAGTACTCGCCTAAGTTTTAAAAAAATCCTACCGAGTGGAGAGCAAACCTCCCACTCGGGGGCTTAGCTGCAGTCCAGTACTCGCCTAAGTTTAAAAGAAATCCTACCGAGTGGAGAGCAAACCTCCCACTCGGGGGCTTAGCTGCAGTCCAGTACTCGCCTAAGTGTTTGAAATCCTACCGAGTGGAGAGCAAGCCTCGCACTCGGAGGCTTAGCTGCAGTACAAGGACTCGCCTAAGTAGCCAAAATCCGACTGAGACAAGAGCAAACCTCTAATTCAAGGAGCTGCATCACAAGTATAATGTACGCTCCATCCCTATCCGCAAGGACACCGAGACGAAGGTCGACTGTCACCATCGCCTCGTCACCACTCGGCCGCCCCGCGCGTCGCTGCTCGGTTGGTCGCCTCATCACCACTCGGCCACTCGCGCGCCTTCAAACAGCTAAGTCATTTTACATTCTGTTATTTCCGTCTTCTCGAGTATCCCGTAATTCACACATCACGTCCACTCGGAGGCCACGCCATCGAGTGTACCTCTATGCTCGGTTGTTTATTTTCACATACTTGCTTAGTACTGGTAATGTGACTCACGAGTCCAGCTTCCATTTTTTCGCATACATCATTCACGAACACCATGTGTCGTTCTTCATTTCGAGTTTGCATCGGTCCTCCGGGGCTGCAACTCAGTCGAAACACTACACTTCCACTTTATTTGAGCCAGTATTCCAATGAGTTCAGTCGGATCCGTCGCTTCGACAAGTTCGAACGGATCCTTCACTCTTTCAGACTCTTGCGGTTAACCAGCAAGTCCCTTGCACTCCCAGCGGGTGTCTATGGGTGTTATAAACACAAATCATTTCAGCACACGTCAAATTTCCTCGAGAAATTATTTCGTTGGCTTGTGCCATTTTTACACAAGTTATGCGATCACTCGACGACCCTATGTGCCAACTTCATCGCTGCTCGGACTCGGTCACCGTACCGGTCCTAGCGCACCACAACACCGACCTTGTCACCTGTTGGCTTCAAACACATTCGGCCAACCCCTCAGAGGAATCCTCTTCATCATATCAATGACATAGACCTCGTCAGGCATGAGACTGATAAGTCCCTTTTATAATTAAATTGCACACTTCACTCTTTTGCGAGTTTGCCTCTTTCGAGCATCACTCGGAAATTTCTCCTCATCCTTACCCGAGTCCGACTTGATGGATTGCAAATTATCCATTCAACACTATATTTCCCGTATTCTGGCATGTCCGTTGTTGAAGCCTGTAGTAAGCTCGGGAGCTACGCCGCACTCGGGGGCTGCAACTCTTTTGGAATGACACTCTCCTAAGTGGTCGACTGCTTCATCACCAGTTAGATCCTTCACTTCAACAAGTGCATTCGACCCACCACTTTGACAAGTTTTATAATCACCCAGACGCTCTGCGCGCCATCTTCATTCCTACTCAGACTCAGTTGTAACGCCGGTCTTGTTGCGTCGCAACCACACTACATCATCCTCGTCGCTACATTAACTTCGAAAGCATCTGGCTAACTCCTTCGAAGACAATTTCATCCACTTGGCTGGACTCGTAGTCCTTCACTCGGCCACCTCACGTATCTTCACTCGGCCGTCCCGCACGTCGCCACTCGGTTGCGCACGTCTTCACCACTTGGTCGCTCCGCGCGTCGCCTCTCGGTTGTGCATGCCTTCACCACACGGCCGCCCCGCGCGTCACCCGTTGGCTGGACACGTAATCCTTCACTCGACCACCTCGTGCATCCTCACTCGGCCGTCCCGCACGTCGCCACTCGGTTGCGCACGTCTTCACCACTTGGTCGCTCCGCGCGTCGCCTCTCGGTTGTGCATGCCTTCACCACACGGCCGCCCCGCGCGTCACCCGTTGGCTGGACACGTAATCCTTCACTCGGCCACCTCGTGCATCCTCACTCGGCCGTCCCGCACATCGCCACTCGGTTGTGCACGTCTTCACCACTTGGCCGCTCCGCGCGTCGCCTATCGGTTGTACATGCCTTCACCACTCGGCCGCCCTGCGCGTCGCCACTCGGATCTGCATGTCTTCACCACTCGACCACCCCGCGCGTCGTCACTCGGTTGTACACATCATCGCCCCTTAACCACCTCGCGCGTCACCATCAGTTGGACATTTCTTTACCTCTACACCCCCAACACGGGAACGACTAAGTTACTCATATGATCAAACCTCATATCACATTCTGTAGCAGGCTTGCCTCTTTCGAGCATCACTCGGGGGCTACGCGCAGCCATTGGCCATGCCGCCCTCAGGGATTACGCCCATTCAATCAACCCATCGATCACATCAGGAATATCTTTCTGACCATACTTGCCTGGTCTGCCGAAAATCTATAAGGGCAGTACTGTCCACTCGGACGATCGCCCAAATCATTACCTAAAGTCATCTTCAAGACTGCAAAAGGGTGAAAACAACGCTCCTCTACGGATAACTTGGCCCTATCCTAGGTTCCAAGGCGCCAGTTTCACAAACTTGGACTCAGAGATGGCACGTGCTGGTGTTCCCCCGGGATAATGAGTGGCCTCTCCCCGGAGAGTTAGCCTACACACTAGCCTCGTCACTCGGGTTTCATGGCACGTCCATGTCAGACCACTAGTCTATCTCCTCCGGGAGACATACAAGTGCCACTAAGTCTTTCTTTGCAGTCAACATACCTCGATCAGTCGGGAAGCACGTCCACTCGGACAAAAACCCCTTTCATGCAAAAGGGTGAAAATGAAGCTCCTCTGCGGATACAATGTACTCTTACAAATACCCCTTTCATGCAAAATCTAACGGTAGAAGTACTAATGGAAAGATTACTCCCTGGAGTGTCCAACTTTTTTCTACAGTCGGCAGTTTCAAAGCCGAATTCATTCACCGTGCCGAGAGCACGAAGATTCACCTGCTTGACCGAGTTCCAAGCTGAATTTATTCCGTGCCGAGTGCACGAATATCATTCCGACTGACTTAGCTCCAGACTGAGCTTATTTACCATGTCAAGCACCTGAAGATGCATCCGATTGACTCAATTTCAGACTAAAAGATATTTACCGTGTCGACTGCGTGGAGGTTTACCAGGAGACTTAAACCCTCTGCCCGACTCATCTAGTCCAACAGAGGCTCGGGCACTACACCCAGCGGGTGCACTCAGCGTGCCCCCACTGGAAGAGAACTCGGAAAGAAACATTTTGCTCGATGCAAAACCAGCTCCAGAATTACTCGACCTCCGAGTCAGAGAAGAACAAGTTCGACCAGTACCATCTAAGAAGAGTTTTAGTTCTTTCAGACCCCTGCCGACTACCCGTAGTCGACGGTGGTCTCGGGGACTACACCCAGTGGGTGCACTCAGCGTGCCCCCACTGGAGTAATCTCCACTCGGTACGGCCTGACCAGTCCGAGTGATGAACACAACAACAACAAAAATTGCCACACCCAGCGGGTGCACTCAGCGTGCCCCCACTGGAAGAGAACTCGGAAAGAAACATTTTGCTCGATGCAAAACCAGCTCCAGAATGACTCGACCTCCGAGTCAGAGAAGAACAAGTTCGACCAGTACCATCTAAGAAGAGTTTTAGTTCTTTCAAACCCCCGCCGACTGCCCGCAGTCGACGGTGGTCTCGGGGACTACACCCAGTGGGTGCACTCAGCGTGCCCCCACTGGAGTAATCTCCACTCGGTATGGCCTGACCAGTCCGAGTGATGAACACACAACAAAAAAGACAGCCTCTAAGACTCCCGCCGACTGCCCGCAGTCGACGGCAGTCTCTGGGACTACACCCAGTGGGTGCACTCAGCGTGCCCCCACTGGAATGGTATCCACTCGGAATGGTCCGCCCGGTCCGAATGACGGCCAAACAACAAAAAAAGACACGTTCCAGGCGTGAAGAAATTCCGAGTATTCAGTTACTCAATGCAGGACCGGCTCCAAATCACTCCAAAAAAATTGCTATAAGGTGAGTTTAATGCTCCCCCGTGGACCCGTTTGAGCTCATTTCACTCGGACACCATACAGTCTGGAATCCGTCAAGGCAACATGCGGAGATAAGATCGTCGGCTGACCAGAGGGAGTTCATAAGGGCCTCCGCAGCACTCGACTCATCTGGGAATTCACCTCGACTCGACCCGCTCAACCTCGACCGATTCGGGGGCTAATGACGAGGACATGTATTAGGGGTAGGGTAACAGGCCTGACCTAAAGGCCCTACCCATGGACACCATATACTTTGTACTGGGCCCCTGGGCCAGATCGCCGTCCAGATGTACCGCAACTTGAAAGTCACTCGGACGGCAACAACCACTCGGAGCACGGCACTCCACTCGACGAGCTCATTCCACTCGACCATGTAACTCACTCGGATATGCCAAGACCAATAGTCAGCATGACGGTTTTGTTGTGGGCAGGCATTATGGCATTGATGCTCCACTTTGTAACATAGGAGGTGAGGGGGTGGCGCACTCTATATAAGCCACCCCATCACTAGACTAGGGGCGGGGTCCTCTTCCATCTCTCTCTCTTTTTCTCACCATTAGTCTCAGGACTACGGGAATCCGTTCCCCTCTCATTGTAATCTCCGGATACATACTAAGATAAAACAAAGCCTCTCCGGAGCACGAGACGTAGGGTTGTTATCTCCACCGTGAGAGGCCCGAACTCGCTAAAACCACCGTGTCACCCATATGCATCTCGATAGATCATGCTCCTTTATCCTACCCCTCTCTTATTGTCGGAATCGTTACCACGACAGTCTGCGCCTCTTTCGATCTGTATTACAGTTTGTGCCAGCCTTCTTAAGGCAAACTTGTTTAACTTATGTCTGTACTCAGATATTGTTGCTTCCGCTAAATCGTCTATGATCGAGCACTTGTATTCGAGCCCACGAGGCCCCTGGCTTGTATTATGATGCTTGTATGACTTATTTATGTTTTAGAGTTGTGTTGTGATATCTTCCCGTGAGTCCCTGATCTTGATCGTACACGTTTGCATGCATGATTAGTGTACGATTGAATCGGGGGCGTCACAAGTTGGTATCAGAGCCGACGACCTGTAGGAATCCCCCTTTCCAACTCCTTGGCCGAAGTCGAGTCTAGTCATTGAAAAACTTTTACTAACATGGCTGTGTGGCTTACGGGCCCACGTCGCCATTGGGTGGTATTAGGTTCTTTTACTTCTCGTCTATAATCTGGGATTCTGATCTCTCTTCTATTCGGGTTTAATGGTTTTGCTAACTCTAACTCTAGGTTCTCGTAAATACTTTCTCCCGGAGAGCTCCTTCTTTCCAAATGATGGCCGGCTTCACTAGAAGATTCCGAAGATACTCTTCATATTCTCTCGAGACTTTGTGCCCACCGCTTTTTCTATTCCCAACCCTCGATAAACCCCTATGAAAACTGCATACACTTGCCATTCATACAATCATTCCCTGTTGATCTTGTTATTACAAGATGCCCTGAAATCCTCTCTATTATTCTGAGAATATTTTGTGCCTACTACCTTGCGGTTCTTTGCCACCTGAATACCCATACGGATAATTTCTCGCACTTATTGAGTATCCGTTCATCCCTAGATGATTCATGTATTTCAGAAAATTCTTCGAAATACCACTCGGCCTTCCAAATATCCTGAGCAGCCTGTTGCTCCTAAAATTCTTGCTTGCTTGCTTGCTTGCGTTATGGTTAATACCATAAATCTCGTAATCTTATTGGCATCCTTTGTCAATATCATTTTGAGTACATTGATTCAATATGTTGCGAATGCTCGCAATCCTCAATCAGATCCTGGAATTCATCCATCCGGCTCAGACGTCTGTCAGGACCCCGATCCTAAGTCACACCGATCTAGCATGTAACACATCATATCACTTTGCGGCTTCACGCACGGTATTTCACGGGTGCCACCTTACCTGGCCCGGGACCGTTTGCGCCTTTTGGCTCACGTATATGATAGTGTCGCTAGCATCCATATGACAAAGAACCCGGGCCGACATGGCTAGTCGTGAACCCAAAGCGGCGCTAACCCATGAGGACAGGCATACATGAATCACATCGAGCATGTCGGTCATCAACGTGTGAATCCGGGCTGTAGCACTGGGCTAACAGGACTCCGGTAACCCGGGCTGTAGCAGGCTAGGCAGGACTCCGGATGTCACCGCGTGACATTTCCCCGAAGGGACAGACACAAGAACGAAGTGAAACACATGCCGGCCAGTCAAGCGTCCTGAGCAGTAGTGCTGGGCTAGCAGGACTCCGGTGAACCGGGCTGTAGCGGACTACTATCGCTCAGAAGCACTAGACTACATTTCCCCATATGATAGGCTGCCAAGGATAAACAACTAGATAGTCGGATCCCACACATACCAAGCATTTCAATCATACACACAATATGCTCGATATGTGTAAATACAACATGGCATCACAACAAGACTCTACGACTCAAAGTATTTATTCATTAGGCTCCGAGGAGCGAGATATTACAAATATGGGTCTCATGACCCAACATACAGAGCATACAAGCAACAAGCACATGCGGAAGCTTAACTTGTCTGAGTACAGACAACTACAAATGAAAAAGGCTGATAAGCCTGACTATCCACTGGACCCTGCCGAGGGCACAAGATCGTAGCTGAGGTATCAAGCTAAACGTCGAAGTCCACACGGAACTACTAGCGAGACTGAAGTCTCTCTGCAAAACATAAAATAGGCAAACGTGAGTACAAATGTACTCAGCAAGACTTACATCAGAACTATCTACACATGCATCAGTATCAAAAGGGGGTGGTGGAGTTTAACTGCAGCAAGCCAGCTTTGACTCGGTGGCTATCCTGAACTACGACTGCAAGTAACTCTTTTGAGGTGGCGCACACGCGTCCACATATTCACCATTTCAATACACCACTATGGATCCGCTTCCGTCTCCCTACGAGAAAGCCATCCATAGCACTCACGCTTATCTTGCGCATTTTAGAGTATCCACTTCCACTTGTCTATGAACTATGCAAGGGGTCCAAGTTTCCATATCCGAGGAATCCGGCTATTCGAATAGATAATGATAACCCTGCAGGGGTGTACTTCTTCACACACGCTCTCGCCACTTATCGCCCTGTACACGTCATGTACCTCGGCAACCTTCAAGCGGAAGCCGGGCGAGGGAGTCGGCCACGACCTGACTAACCACACAAGTCTCTAGTCCAGGTTTATCGCCTATTCGGGTTCCATCCGCAAGGAGATCCGGCCGGGGTGTCGCTCACGGCCCCAAACGATGTGTACAGGGTTCCAAGCCCACCAAACGGGCGGCGCTTGGTCTACCCGGCCACGGTGCCTAGTCTGTCCCAGGCCCACCTGTACCGGGTGCCACTTGGTAGACTACTAACACTACCTACAAACACCAGAAACTAGTTGCAACTCCTGGACAGAGATCAAGTGGATTAATAAGTCGAGAGGGCTTGGAGCGCCCGGAGCCCAATGTGTGGTAGTAACTGTTCATGGATCACAAACACAGAACTCAGTTCCTGAGGACGGCTGCAATGAGACAACCCACCATGTACTCCTACATGGCCTCTCACCGCTACCTTTACCAAATCGTGCTCACACACTTAGCTCTCAACAGTAGGACATGTTCACCATATTCCAATTCATTCCCGATGAATCAGACCTGACTCAACTCTAAGCAGTAGCAGGCATGACAACAAGCATGAATGAGTAGGCACAACAGGGCTCAAACAACTCCTACTCATGCTAGTGGGTTTCATCTATTTACTGTGGAATGACAGGTCATGCAAAGGATAAAGGGGTTCAGCTACCGCAGCAAGTAACACATGAATCGTTGTTGTCCTAATGCAATAAAAGAGAGCAGGAGCGAGAGAGTGGGATTGTATCGGAATGAACAAGGGGTTTTTGCTTGCCTGGCACTTCTGAAGATATTATAGTTCTTCATCGGTGTCATCGATCTCATCGTCGAAACCACGTCTATCGAGCGGGGACAATCACCGGCAACAGAGAAAGAATACAATCAATGCAATGCGACAATATGATGCATGATCATGACATGGCAATAAGATGTGGTTTGAGCTAATGCAACTAGCAACCAGATTAAATGAAGTTGATTTGAATCCAAGATTCAAATTCAAACTCCATATGTGGATATTTAAATGCCATTATAAGATTTGTGCTAAACAGCAACTATAAGTTGTTCTAACATGCATGAAAATGGTACAGATGGATTCCTTGAATTTTTCTGATAATTTTTCATATATAAATTATTTCATTCTGAGCTATAGATTATTTTCTATGATTTTTCAAAGTTTTGGATATTTTCTGAATTAAACAAATCATTTGAGATTTATTTAAATTCCAGAAAAGGATTACTGCGTCAGCCTGACATCATCATGACGTCAGCAGGTCAACGGGGCACGGTCCAGGTCAAACCTGGAAGGTGGGGCCCGCGTGTCAGTGTCATTAGACTAACTAATTTCAGTTAGTACTAATCCTAGTTAATTAGCGGGGGTGGCCCCACATGTCAGTGAAATAACGGGTCATTAGTCCTAATCTGATTTAGTCAGAGGCGGGGCCCACGTGTGTTGACCCCAGGGAGGTCAAACCCTGGGTCAGACGGGTCAAACCCGCCGGCGGCTCGTCGCCGGCGAGGCCAGGCGCGGCGGAGCAGCGCGAAATTCGCCTACAGGGCGCGGTTCGGCGCGCGGAGCACGTCTACGTGATGCGGGAAGTGAGCCGCATCGAGTGGTGGTGGTGATTGGCCTCGGGGTCGCCGGAAACGTCGCCGGCGACGACCTTGGCGGCTGCCGGAGCTCGGGCGAGGTCGGGGTTGGCGCTAGGGGGCACAGCAGGCCGAAAGGGTGGGTGCTACGGACTCCTACGAGTACGGTGAAGACGATGGCGTGCTCGGAATCGAGCCATCGTGGCTGTGGCCACGACGGCGACGTGCAGTGGCGGCAGCGGGTGCGGCCGAGCTCGGTGTGGTCGTTGTGGTGCGCAAGAAGGCAAACGGAGAGGGGGAGAAGGTGCAGGAGCTCACAGCGGGGTCGGAGAGGGAGTCAGTGAGCTCGGGGAGGTCCTGGCGGCGCCGAATCGACCGGAGGCGGCTCGGGTGCCCGAGGTTGAAGACGAGGGCGAGGTCGGCGCTCGAAGGCGTTTGGAGTCGCGTGGGTCAGCGGAGAGGTCCGGGGCGACGAGGCGGAGCTCTTGGGCTAGTCAGGGAGGCGAGGGGGAGGCGGTGGCTACGGTGAACGGCGTCGGCGGCGACGAACTCGCTCGGTGGAGCTCGACGGAGGGGAATGGAGGAGGGGATCGACTCGAGAGAGAGTGAGAGGGGCCGGGGAGGGTACGTGTCGGCGTCCAGGGCGTCCAGAGGGGGAAGGGGGCAGCCAGGCAGGGAGGAGGTGGCCGGGCGCGTGCCGGTGCGCGGTGGCCACACGCCTCGCGTCCTTCTGCCGCGAGGTGGGAGACGGTGGTGGCTCTGGTGGGCTGGGCCGCCAGGTGGACTGGCCAGCCGGGTCGACCAGGTAAGCGGCTGGGCTTCTCTCTCTCTGCCCTTTTCTAATTTCCTTTCTGTTTTGCTATTTTCTGTAATTTGTTTTGATTTAGTTTTAGAAACTAAATCATTTTTATAAATCCTGAAAATAGTTTTGGGCATTAACTGAAATATTACAGAGGCCCTTAGCTATTTCCAGAATATGTTGGAGCAATTAAAATTATTTATAGAATTTAAGTGCCCCAATTCAAATACAATATGGGTTGATTCAAATACCAAAATGTCTGGAAAAATATCCATCATCACTGGATATGGTTTTCACCTTTTTCCATTAATCATGAACATTTTTGCAAACCAGTTTGGGTTCTTTGAAAATATTTTGAAGTTGAACCTATTTGCATTGTTTCAGTACTAGGGGTTCGATCAATCCCCATTTCAAATTTCATGAAATTTAAACATGATGCATGGATGCAATGCCACAAGCTACAAGCAAACTCTAGGGCTGTGACAACTCACCCCCACTAAACAAGAATCTCGTCCCGAGATTCAAGACGTGAGGTAAGAAGACAGAGGGGTCGCAAGTTACCACAACCTTCTCGATCCAACTGCCCTTCTCGAAGAAGTAGCTTCATTGCATCATATTGATCTTGACGTCCTCGCTTTGAGATCTTCATCCAACACGATGGCGACAGAAAGAAACTCTATAGGAAACGATCTCCTCGAAGATCGAGCATTCAAGATCAATTCGTGGAATGAGATGTTGGAACATCTCGAGTTGAGACACAAAACACAACAAGAGGGATGGAAAAACATCGACGGGGTTTGATTTGATGGGCAAAAATTCCACACTTAGAAAGATGGTGGAGGGTGTCACGGTAGCGAGGAAAATTGCCATGATTCCATAACGGGGCACCTCAGGGAAGGTGACTCGCAGAAATATTCCCTTAAGTGGCAAAAGAATTACTTTTGATACTGAGATCATTGGAACTCTTTATTCCAGCCTAAGGCAATCACAAACGATCGTTTGAAGGAGTTTGTAAAGGTGACATACTCGAACTAGGTTGGATGATGTGGACTACCTTGTTGAAGACAACGCAATGAATGATTTTTCTTATCACCAGAAATGGATGGAGCCCAAGGTAGAATGGCACAACAGCGGTGCAAGCTGGGAACAAAATGCAAATGTTGGGAATGATTCTGGTAACTGGGAGATAACTCAACAGTCGAGAGCAATTCCATTGTTTGAATGGTTATAGCATAATCGAGGAATACTAATAGCACAAGAGTCTCTAAGGAGCAACTTCTAAAATAAGTCGCACAAGACCCTCACGGAGAAGATGGTGAAATTGACCAGTCAAGATGCTACAATGATACATCTTCTGGCTAGGTGTGTCGGTCAGACCATCAACCTTGTCGGGACCTACATAGTAGATCTTGGAAAAGTTCCAGCCATCATATCTGCCTGAGATTCAGATCTGGCTGGTAACAGGATTTTTCAGACAACATGTCCAGAAAAGAAAAGGTTGCAACACAAGTAGACGAGATAACGTTGCGAGACTCTCGGGAGATGAACTACGATAGCGAGCTCCAAAACATGAGCTGGTTCTGCTAATCACATGTGAACACGCTGTCCCAGACAAGCATGACCACATGGTAGTCTTACAACAAAACACTACCGAGTTCAGGTGGGGGAACCATCATCTAGGGTAACGAAGTCTTGTGCATGACCTAGGATTTGCACAACAACTCCTTTTCCTAGAACAAATCAGTCAGTGGCTTGGTGTGCTAGGGATTACCACGGAGTGGAGGTAATTAATCTACCAAACCATAGAATACTTCGCACGTATGCATGCCTGACTTGGGATGATTCCAAGGGAAACAAAACAAACCTTTCTCGAATTCATGGCGGCAACTTACACCTAAAGCACATGAATTTGAGGAAGTCACTTCTTCCATCTAAGCATAAGCCTCATGAACTGAACACGAAGGCATTGCTTACAAAGCTTTCAACACTAGGTTGATGTTCAACAAGAATCATGGGGGAGACAAAATGCTGCTGATGGGCTCAACAACACCTCATCGGAATTTCCATATCACTGGACTTCCACCATCATGTGAACACGGTGATAGTATTGGTTAGACCAAAAGATGTAATGGTGTATGCTCGAGGGCTCAACCACGAGTAAGACAACATTACGAACATCGTTGGTTCTGATTTGATTTGATGATGGCCCATACTCAAATCAAAGTTTTGACAAGGCAATAGATCCAACAACTGATCATGAGGACCAATCGATGAAGATATCACCTTTCTTCAACACACACGCACACAAAAGGATATCCCTTTGGAATGAACTAAGTAAGGCAAGCTTTTATCTTCCAACTCTCCAAGTTGTTGTTTAGCTCGACCAACTAGCTCAGGGGTATCCAACACAGATTCTTGGAGAAGGTGTGGTTTAGAGGGAAACCAACTTGATCACGAACTCAACATAACGGTCAGGTGACAACCTGGTGATACTTCCGAGAAGATATTCAGAATATCACGAACCACCGGTATGTTACTAAGCTCGAGAACAACCTTGCTTTTCAGGGCAAGATGATATGAGCAACAGAGTGAGGGATTGACACAATCCTAACTCATTGATCAAAGAGTGCACCAGAAATAAGGACTAGGTAGCACAATCAATCTTATAATGATGATTCCATAACCAACACGCTAAGAATGAGAATATTGTCCATTTACTACCAAGCAACACAGTTGCTAGGAGTATTGATTTCACACATCACAATTCACTTGTCGGTATTCCGGTTGTAACAACGCAGGACCGAGGAATGAATAATGATAGCAAGAAGTATTACTGCGTCAAGAATTCATAAGAGGTGGTGCAATCTCATGACACTCTTGACATAAAGATGGTAACACTCCAAGGTAGAGCAGAGCAGAAGCTGGGTTGGCATTTTGATCTGCGGAGTACAACTGCTTTGACCCACTCCTAGATATGGATGGGGTACTGGAGTTTGTTTCTCCTAGTCATTCCGGAATAGAATGGCTTGACGGACCACAAGAATAATAAGCATCGATAACACGAACGCACAACAATTCCTGACTATCAATTGATAGACTAGGGTCGGAATACAGCTGAGGAGGATCAACTCAAGGAACATATAATTTTCTGAGTTGTGGATGCATAGATTAGTATGTCGAACCAAGTTCAACATGTTTCTTCTGGATAACCCATGCAAAGAAGGCAGAACTGGCAGATTCACAATGCAAAATGGAGAACTCACCAAGAGCACTCTTATTGTGATCCTTTGGTTCAAAGGAACTCCTGCCATAACGGTTCATGGTATTTGGAAGAAGGAAATACCACGGACCTCGAGGGCTATCACAAAGGTTACTAATATCCTAAAGGAACTAGCAACACTATCAACATCAGGTAAGTAGGGTGAATCTCGGGTTCAAGAACCCAGGAATAGAATACTTACTACTAAATAGCATCACGGGATGCCTTCGAGAATGGTGGCCAGAATCATCACACTGGGAATATAAAGCATGGCTAGGTTATGGATGGTTTCATAAGACACCTAGGGTCATAATACTAACTCCAACATATATGTCAAGGCAACGGAGTACCTCAACAGACCGATTAGTGTGCTTATTCTGACCAAAAAGGACATCGGAAACGGAAAGAAAGGACTTGCAAATGCATCAGATTATTTAGAAACCTGGAATGACTCGGACAGCATAACGGCTGTAAATGCTCAAAAATGTTTTGAGACAACCTGCAAAAATGGTGGCATAGCCACTCAACATCACAATATCAATGTTCTGAGGCCAGCTATGAACATATGGAGGTAGTAGAAAATGAACAGAGACTTGAACTCAACAATCCTAGGCAACTACGGTTTAGTAACACGTCATCCTGAGAGATAGAAGAGAAGGCCTAGTTCTTAAACCCCGTAGAAGAGAAGAGGGTGACTCAGATCAGAGGGCATGAGGTATAAGGAGTAAAAAGAGCCTTACGTTCCATCCCACAATCAATTCCCTTACATAACTAAAGCATTTCTAGACACAACTTCGACCAGTTTGGCTTGGTAATCCTACAGGCAGTCAGGCTCTGATACCAACGCTGTCAGGACCCCGATCCTAAGTCACATCGATCTAGCATGTAACACATCATATCACTTTGCGGCCTCACGCACGGTATTTCACGGGTGCCACCTTACCTGGCCCGGGACCGTTTGCGCCTTTTGGCTCACGTATATGATAGTGTCGCTAGCATCCATATGACAAAGAACCCGGGCCGACATGGCTAGTCGTGAACCCAAAGCGGCGCAAACCCATGAGGACAGGCATACATGAATCACATCGAGCATGTCGGTCATCAGCGTGTGAATCCGGGCTGTAGCACTGGGCTAACAGGACTCCGGTAACCCGGGCTGTAGCAGGCTAGGCAGGACTCCGGATGTCACCGCGTGACATTTCCCCGAAGGGACAGACACAAGAACGAAGTGAAACACATGCCGGCCAGTCAAGCGTCCTGAGCAGTAGTGCTGGGCTAGCAGGACTCCGGTGAACCGGGCTGTAGCGGACTACTATCGCTCAGAAGCACTAGACTACATTTCCCCATATGATAGGCTGCCAAGGATAAACAACTAGATAGTCGGATCCCACACATACCAAGCATTTCAATCATACACACAATATGCTCGATATGTGTAAATACAACATGGCATCACAACAAGACTCTACGACTCAAAGTATTTATTCATTAGGCTCCGAGGAGCGAGATATTACAAATATGGGTCTCATGACCCAACATACAGAGCATACAAGCAACAAGCACATGCGGAAGCTTAACTTGTCTGAGTACAGACAACTACAAATGAAAAAGGCTGAGAAGCCTGACTATCCACTGGACCCTGCCGAGGGCACAAGATCGTAGCTGAGGTATCAAGCTAAACGTCGAAGTCCACACGGAACTACTAGCGAGACTGAAGTCTCTCTGCAAAACATAAAATAGGCAAACGTGAGTACAAATGTACTCAGCAAGACTTACATCAGAACTATCTACACATGCATCAGTATCAAAAGGGGGTGGTGGAGTTTAACTGCAGCAAGCCAGCTTTGACTCGGTGGCTATCCTGAACTACGACTGCAAGTAACTCTTTTGAGGTGGCGCACACGAGTCCACATATTCACCATTTCAATACACCACTATGGATCCGCTTCCGTCTCCCTACGAGAAAGCCATCCATAGCACTCACGCTTATCTTGCGCATTTTAGAGTATCCACTTCCACTTGTCTATGAACTATGCAAGGGGTCCAAGTTTCCATATCCGAGGAATCCGGCTATTCGAATAGATAATGATAACCCTGCAGGGGTGTACTTCTTCACACACGCTCTCGCCACTTATCGCCCTGTACACGTCATGTACCTCGGCAACCTTCAAGCGGAAGCCGGGCGAGGGAGTCGGCCATGACCTGACTAACCACACAAGTCTCTAGTCCAGGTTTACCGCCTATTCGGGTTCCATCCGCAAGGAGATCCGGCCGGGGTGTCGCTCATGGCCCCAAACGATGTGTACAGGGTTCCAAGCCCACCAAACGGGCGGCGCTTGGTCTACCCGGCCACGGTGCCTAGTCTGTCCCAAGCCCACCTGTACCGGGTGCCACTTGGTAGACTACTAACATGTTGGAAATATGCCCTAGAGGCAATAATAAAAGCATTATTATTATATTTCCTTATTCATGATAATTGTCTTTATTCGTGCTATAATTGTGTTAACCGGAAATCGTAATACATGTGTGAATAACAGACAACAACATGTCCCTAGTGAGCCTCTAGTTGACTAGCTCGTTGATCGACAGATAGTCATGGTTTCCTGACTATGGACATTGGATGTCATCGATAACGGGGTCACATCATTAGGAGAATGATGTGATGGACAAGACCCAATCCTAAACATAGCATAAGATCGCATAGTTCGTTTGCTAGAGTTATCCAATGTCAAGTATCCTTTCCTTAGACCATGAGATCGTGTAACTCCCGGATACCGTAGGAGTGCTTTGGGTGTGCCAAACGTCACAACGTAACTGGGTGACTATAAAGGTATGCTACGGGTATCTCTGAAAGTGTCTGTTGGGTTGACATGGATCGAGACTGGAATTTGTCACTCCGCTTGACGGAGAGGTATCACCGGGCCCTCTCGGTAATGCATCATCACAATGAGCTCAATGTGATCAAAGTGTTTGATCATGGGATCATGCATTACGGTAACGAGAAAAGTGACTTGCCGGTAACGAGATTGAACGAGGTATTGGTATACCGACGATCGAATCTCGGGCAAGTAAAATACCGATTGACAAAGGGAATCGTATACGGGATTAATTGAATCCTTGACATCATGGTTCATCCGATGAGATCATCGTGGAGCATGTGGGAGCCAACATGGGTATCCAGATCCCGCTGTTGGTTATTGCCCGAGAGCCGTCTCGGTCATGTCTGCATGTCTCCCGAACCCGTAGGGTCTACACACTTAAGGTTCGGTGACGCTAGGGTTGTGAAGATATGTATGTGCAGTAACCCGAATGTTGTTCGGAGTCCCGGATGAGATCCCGGACGTCACGAGGAGTTCCGGAATGGTCCGGAGGTAAAGAATTATATATAGGAAGTGCTATTTTGGCCATCGGGACAAGTTTCGGTGTTATCGGTATTGTACCGGGACCACCGGAGGGGTCCCGGGGTCCACCAGGTGGGGCCACCTGCCTTGGTGGGCCACATGGGCCCTAGGGGGTGCGCCTTGGCCTGCTTGGGCCAAGGGGAACCAGCCCCAAGGGCCCATGCGCCAAGGAAACTTGGAGGAGGGAGAGTCCAAAGGGGGGAAGGCACCTCCGAGGTGCCTTGGGGAGGATGGACTCCTCCCCCCCTCTTGGCCGCACCCCTTCCTTGGAGGAAGGGGCAAGGCTGCGCCCTCCCCCCCTCTAATGCATCTATATAAAGGGGGGCAGGGGAGGGGGCAGCGCACCCGATTGCCCTGGCGCCCCTCCTCCCTGCAACACCTCCTCCTCCTCCCGTAGTTGCTTAGCGAAGCCCTGCCGGAGTTCTGCTGCATCCACCACCACACCGTCGTGCTGGATCTTCCTCAACCTCTCCTTCCCCCTTGCTGGATCAAGAAGGAGGAGACGTCTCCCGTCCCGTACGTGTGTTGAACGCGGAGGTGCCGTCCGTTCGGTACTAGATCATCGGTGAATTGGATCACGGCAAGTACGACTACCTCATCCACGTTCACTCGAACGCTTCCGTTGCGATCTACAAAGTGGTATGTAGATGCTATCCAATCTGAATACTCGTTGCTAGATGAACTCATAGATGGATCTTGGTGAAACCGTAGGAAAAATTTTAATTTTCTGCAACGTTCCCCAACAGTGGCATCATGAGCTAGGTCTATGCATAGTTCTTCTTGTGCGAGTAGAACACAATTTGTTGTGGGCGTAGATGTTGTCAATTCTTCTTGCCGTTACTAGTCAATCTTGATTCAGCGGTATTGTGGGATGAAGCGGCCCGGACCAACCTTACACGTACGCTTACGTGAGACCGGTTCCACCAACTAACATGCACTAGTTGCATAAGGTGGCTGGCGGGTGTCTGTCTCTCCTACTTTAGTTGGATCGGAATCGATGAACAGGGTCCTTATGAAGGGTAAATAGAGATTGACAAATCACGTTGTGGTTTGAACGTAGGTAAGAAAACGTTCTTGCTAGAACCCTAATTCAGCCACGTAAAACTTGCAACAACAATTAGAGGACGTCTAACTTGTTTTTGCAGCAAGTGCTTTGTGATATGATATGGCCAAAGTTGTGATGTATGATGAATGATCTATATGTGATGTATGAGATGTTCATGCTATTGTAATAGGAATCACGACTTGCATGTCGATGAGTATGACAACCGGCAGGAGCCATAGGAGTTGTCTTTATTTTTTGTATGACCTGCGTGTCATTGAGAATCGCCATGTAAGTTACTTTACTTTATTGCTAAATGCGTTAGCCATAGTAGTAGAAGTAATAGTTGGCGAGCAACTTCATGGAGACACGATGATGAAGATCATGATGATGAAGATCATGGTGTCAAGCCGGTGACAAGATGATCATGGAGCCCCAAGATGGAGATCAAAGGAGCAATGTGATATTGGCCATATCATGTCACTTTTATTATTTGATTGCATGTGATGTTTATCATGTTTTGCATCTTGTTTACTTAGAACGACGGTAGTAAATAAGATGATCCCTCATAATAATTTCAAGAAAGTGTTCACCCTAACTGTGCACCCTTGCTAAGGTTCGTCGTTCCGAAGCACCACGTGATGATCGGGTGTGATAGGTCCTTACGTTCGCATACAACGGGTGTAAGACAGATTTACACACGCAAAACACTTAGGTTGACTTGACGAGCCTAGCATGTACAGACATGGCCTCGGAACACAGAAGACCGAAAGGTCGAGCATGAGTCGTATAGAAGATACGATCAACATGAAGATGTTCACCGATGTTGACTAGTCCGTCTCACGTGATGATCGGACACGGCCTAGTTGACTCGGATCATGTAATACTTAGATGACTAGAAGAGGGATGTCTATCTAAGTGGGAGTTCATTAAATAATTTGATTAAATGAACTTTATTATCATGAACTTAGTCTAAATATTTACAATATGTCTTGTAGATCAAATGGCCAACGTAGTTCTCAACTTCAACGCGTTCCTAGAGAAAACCAAGCTGAAAGACGATGGTAGCAACTATACGGACTGGGTCCGAAACCTGAGGATTATCCTCATAGCTGCCAAGAAAGATTATGTCCTAAGAGCACCGCTGGGTGACGCACCTATTCTCCCTGCAGAACAAGACGTTATGAACGCTTGGCAGTCACGCTGCAATGATTACTCCCTCGTTCAGTGCGGCATGCTTTACAGCTTAGAGCCGGGGCTCCAAAAACGTTTTGAGAGACATGGAGCATATGAGATGTTCGAAGAGCTGAAAATGGTTTTCCAAGCTCATGCCCGGGTCGAGAGATATGAAGTCTCCGACAAATTCTTTAGCTGTAAGATGGAGGAAAATGGCTCTGTCAGTGAGCACATACTCAAAATGTCTGGGTTGCACGACCGCTTGACTCAACTGGAAGTTAATCTCCCGGATGAAGCGGTCATTGACAGAATCCTCCAGTCGCTTCCACCTAGCTACAAGAGCTTTGTGATGAACTACAATATGCAGGGGATGGTAAAGACCATTCCTGAGGTATATGCTATGCTGAAATCAGCAGAGGTAGAAATCAAGAAGGAGCATCAAGTGTTGATGGTGAATAAAACCACTAAGTTCAAGAAGGGCAAGGGTAAAAAGAACTTCAAGAAGGACGGCAAGGATATTGCCGCGCCCGGTAAGCAAGTTGCCGGGAAGAAGCCAAAGAATGGACCCAAGCCCGAAACTGAGTGCTTTTATTGCAAGGGAAGTGGTCACTGGAAGCGGAACTGCCCCAAATACTTAGCGGACAAGAAGGCCGGCAAAACTAAAGGTATATGTGATATACATGTAATTGATGTGTACCTTACCAGTACTCGTAGTAGCTCTTGGGTATTTGATACCGGTGCAGTTGCTCACATTTGTAACTCAAAGTAGGAGCTGCGAAATAAACGGAGACTGGCAAAGGACGAGGTGACGATGCGCGTCGGGAATGGTTCCAAGGTCGATGTGATCGCCGTCGGCACGCTGCCTCTACATTTACCTACGGGATTAGTTTTAAACCTCAATAATTGTTATTTAGTGCCAAGTTTGAGCATGAACATTGTATCTGGATCTCGCTTAATTCGAGATGGCTACTCATTTAAATCCGAGAATAATGGTTGTTCTATTTATATGAGAGATATGTTTTATGGTCATGCTCCGATGGTTAATGGTTTATTCTTAATGAATCTCGTACGTGATGATACACATATTCATAGTGTGAATACCAAAAGAGTTAAAGTTGATAACAATAGTCCCACATATTTGTGGCACTGCCGCCTTGGTCACATAGGTGTCAAACGCATGAAGAAGCTCCATGCAGATGGACTTTTAGAGTCTCTTGATTATGAATCATTTGACACGTGCGAACCATGCCTCATGGGTAAAATGACCAAGACTCCGTTCTCAGGAACAATGGAGCGAGCAACCAACTTATTGGAAATCATACATACCGATGTGTGCGGTCCAATGAGTGTCGAGGCTCGCGGTGGCTATCGTTATGTTCTCACCCTCACTGATGACTTGAGTAGATATGGGTATATCTACTTAATGAAACACAAATCTGAGACCTTTGAAAAGTTTAAGGAATTTCAGAGTGAGGTTGAAAATCAACGTGATAGAAAGATCAAGTTTCTACGATCAGATCGTGGAGGAGAATACTTGAGTCACGAATTTGGCACACACTTGAGAAAATGTGGAATAGTTTCACAACTCACGCCGCCTGGAACACCTCAGCGTAATGGTGTGTCCGAACGTCGTAATCGCACTCTATTAGATATGGTGCGATCTATGATGTCTCTTACCGACTTACCGCTATCTTTTTGGGGCTATGCATTAGAGACTGCTGCATTCACTTTAAATAGGGCTCCGTCGAAATCCGTTGAGACGACACCGTATGAATTATGGTTTGGGAAGAAACCTAAGCTGTCGTTCCTGAAAGTTTGGGGATGCGATGCTTATGTCAAGAAACTTCAACCTGAGAAGCTCGAACCCAAGTCGGAAAAATGCGTCTTCATAGGATACCCAAAAGAAACTGTTGGGTATACCTTCTACCTTAGATCCGAAGGCAAGATCTTTGTTGCCAAGAATGGATCCTTTCTAGAGAAAGAGTTTCTCTCGAAAGAAGTAAGTGGGAGGAAAGTAGAACTTGATGAAGTGTTACCTCTTGAACCGGAAAATGGCGAAACTCAAGAAATTGTTCCTGAGGTGCCTGCACCGACTAGAGAGGAAATTAATGATTATGATCAAGATACTTCTGATCAAGCTCCTACTGAAATTCGAAGGTCCACAAGGACACGTTCCGCACCAGAGTGGTACGGCAACCCTGTCTTGGAAATCATGTTGTTAGACAACGGTGAACCTTCGAACTATGAGGAAGCGATGGCGGGCCCGGATTCCGACAAATGGCTGGAAGCCATGAAATCCGAGATAGGATCCATGTATGAAAACGAAGTATGGACTTTGACTGACTTGCCCGTTGAACGGCGAGCCATAGAAAATAAATGGATCTTTAAGAAGAAGACAGACACGGATGGTAATGTGACCATCTATAAAGCTCGGCTTGTCGCTAAGAGTTATCGACAAGTTCAAGGAATTGACTACGATGAGACTTTCTCACCGGTAGCGAAGCTGAAGTCCGTCCGAATCATGTTAGCAATTGCCGCATACTATGATTATGAGATATGGCAAATGGACGTCAAAACGGCATTCCTTAATGGTTTCCTTAAGGAAGAATTGTATATGATGCAGCCGGAAGGTTTTGTCGATCCTAAGAATGCTGACAAGGTGTGCAAGCTCCAACGCTCGATTTATGGGCTGGTGCAAGCATCTCGGAGTTGGAACATTCACTTTGATGAGATGATCAAAGCGTTTGGGTTTACACAGACTTATGGAGAAGCCTGTGTTTACAAGAAAGTGAGTGGGAGCTCTGTAGCATTTCTCATATTATATGTAGACGACATACTTTTGATGGGAAATGATATAGAACT
The DNA here is from genome assembly GCA_032464435.1 of Aegilops umbellulata. NCBI lineage: Eukaryota > Viridiplantae > Streptophyta > Magnoliopsida > Poales > Poaceae > Aegilops > Aegilops umbellulata. The sequence continues at coordinate 360,841,472 of CP136054.1, read as the reverse complement.
CTTGGACAGCATTAAGGCCTATTTGAATAAAAGTTTTTCAATGAAGGACCTTGGAGAAGCTGCTTATATATTAGGCATCAAGATCTATAGAGATAGATCGAGACGCCTCATAGGTCTTTCACAAAGCACATACCTTGATAAAATATTGAAGAAGTTCAATATGGATCAATCTAAGAAAGGGTTCTTACCTGTATTACAAGGTGTGAAATTGAGCTCAGCTCAATGTCCGACCACGGCAGAAGATATAGAAGAGATGAGTGTCATCCCCTATGCCTCAGCCATAGGTTCTATTATGTATGCCATGCTGTGTACTAGACCTGATGTAAACCTTGCCGTAAGTTTGGTAGGAAGGTACCAAAGTAATCCCGGCAAGGAACACTGGACAGCGGTCAAGAATATCCTGAAGTACCTGAAAAGGACTAAGGAAATGTTTCTCGTTTATGGAGGTGACGAAGAGCTCGTCGTAAAAGGTTACGTCGACGCTAGCTTCGACACAGATCTGGATGACTCTAAGTCACAAACCGGATACGTGTATATTTTGAATGGTGGGGCAGTAAGCTGGTGCAGTTGCAAGCAAAGCGTCGTGGCGGGATCTACATGTGAAGCGGAGTACATGGCAGCCTCGGAGGCAGCGCATGAAGCAATTTGGGTGAAGGAGTTCATCACCGACCTCGGAGTCATACCCAATGCGTCGGGGCCAATCAAGCTCTTCTGTGACAACACTGGAGCTATTGCACTTGCAAAGGAGCCCAGGTTTCACAAGAAGACTAGGCACATCAAGCGTCGCTTCAACTCCATTCGTGAAAATGTTCAAGATGGAGACATAGAGATTTGTAAAGTGCACACGGATCTGAATGTCGCAGATCCGTTGACTAAACCTCTCCCTAAGGCAAAACATGATCAGCACCAGAACTCTATGGGTGTTCGATTCATCACAATGTAACTAGATTATTGACTCTAGTGCAAGTGGGAGACTGTTGGAAATATGCCCTAGAGGCAATAATAAAAGCATTATTATTATATTTCCTTATTCATGATAATTGTCTTTATTCGTGCTATAATTGTGTTAACCGGAAATCGTAATACATGTGTGAATAACAGACAACAACATGTCCCTAGTGAGCCTCTAGTTGACTAGCTCGTTGATCGACAGATAGTCATGGTTTCCTGACTATGGACATTGGATGTCATCGATAACGGGATCACATCATTAGGAGAATGATGTGATGGACAAGACCCAATCCTAAACATAGCATAAGATCGCATAGTTCGTTTGCTAGAGTTATCCAATGTCAAGTATCCTTTCCTTAGACCATGAGATCGTGTAACTCCCGGATACCGTAGGAGTGCTTTGGGTGTGCCAAACGTCACAACGTAACTGGGTGACTATAAAGGTATGCTACGGGTATCTCTGAAAGTGTCTGTTGGTTTGACATGGATCGAGACTGGAATTTGTCACTCCGCTTGACGGAGAGGTATCACCGGGCCCTCTCGGTAATGCATCATCACAATGAGCTCAATGTGATCAAAGTGTTTGATCATGGGATCATGCATTACGGTAACGAGAAAAGTGACTTGCCGGTAACGAGATTGAACGAGGTATTGGTATACCGACGATCGAATCTCGGGCAAGTAAAATACCGATTGACAAAGGGAATCGTATACGGGATTAATTGAATCCTTGACATCGTGGTTCATCCGATGAGATCATCGTGGAGCATGTGGGAGCCAACATGGGTATCCAGATCCCGCTGTTGGTTATTTCCCGAGAGCCGTCTCGGTCATGTCTGCATGTCTCCCGAACCCGTAGGGTCTACACACTTAAGGTTCGGTGACGCTAGGGTTGTGAAGATATGTATGTGCAGTAACCCGAATGTTGTTCGGAGTCCCGGATGAGATCCCGGACGTCACGAGGAGTTCCGGAATGGTCCGGAGGTAAAGAATTATATATAGGAAGTGCTATTTTGGCCATCGGGACAAGTTTCGGTGTTATCGGTATTGTACCGGGACCACCGGAGGGGTCCCGGGGTCCACCAGGTGGGGCCACCTGCCTTGGTGGGCCACATGGGCCCTAGGGGGTGCGCCTTGGCCTGCTTGGGCCAAGGGGAACCAGCCCCAAGGGCCCATGCGCCAAGGAAACTTGGAGGAGGGAGAGTCCAAAGGGGGGAAGGCACCTCCGAGGTGCCTTGGGGAGGATGGACTCCTCCCCCCCTCTTGGCCGCACCCCTTCCTTGGAGGAAGGGGCAAGGCTGCGCCCTCCCCCCCTCTAATGCATCTATATAAAGGGGGGCAGGGGAGGGGGCAGCGCACCCGATTGCCCTGGCGCCCCTCCTCCCTGCAACACCTCCTCCTCCTCCCGTAGTTGCTTAGCGAAGCCCTGCCGGAGTTCTGCTGCATCCACCACCACACCGTCGTGCTGGATCTTCCTCAACCTCTCCTTCCCCCTTGCTGGATCAAGAAGGAGGAGACGTCTCCCGTCCCGTACGTGTGTTGAACGCGGAGGTGCCGTCCGTTCGGTACTAGATCATCGGTGAATTGGATCACGGCAAGTACGACTACCTCATCCACGTTCACTCGAACGCTTCCGTTGCGATCTACAAAGTGGTATGTAGATGCTATCCAATCTGAATACTCGTTGCTAGATGAACTCATAGATGGATCTTGGTGAAACCGTAGGAAAAATTTTAATTTTCTGCAACGTTCCCCAACATAACACTACCTACAAACACCAGAAACTAGTTGCAACTCCTGGACAGAGATCAAGTGGATTAATAAGTCGAGAGGGCTTGGAGCGCCCGGAGCCCAATGTGTGGTAGTAACTGTTCATGGATCACAAACACAGAACTCAGTTCCTGAGGACGGCTGCAATGAGACAACCCACCATGTACTCCTACATGGCCTCTCACCGCTACCTTTACCAAATCGTGCTCACACACTTAGCTCTCAACAGTAGGACATGTTCACCATATTCCAATTCATTCCCGATGAATCAGACCTGACTCAACTCTAAGCAGTAGCAGGCATGACAACAAGCATGAATGAGTAGGCACAACAGGGCTCAAACAACTCCTACTCATGCTAGTGGGTTTCATCTATTTACTATGGAATGACAGGTCATGCAAAGGATAAAGGGGTTCAGCTACCGCAGCAAGTAACACATGAATCGTTGTTGTCCTAATGCAATAAAAGAGAGCAGGAGCGAGAGAGTGGGATTGTATCGGAATGAACAAGGGGTTTTTGCTTGCCTGGCACTTCTGAAGATATTATAGTTCTTCATCGGTGTCATCGATCTCATCGTCGAAACCACGTCTATCGAGCGGGGACAATCACCGGCAACAGAGAAAGAATACAATCAATGCAATGCGACAATATGATGCATGATCATGACATGGCAATAAGATGTGGTTTGAGCTAATGCAACTAGCAACCAGATTAAATGAAGTTGATTTGAATCCAAGATTCAAATTCAAACTCCATATGTGGATATTTAAATGCCATTATAAGATTTGTGCTAAACAGCAACTATAAGTTGTTCTAACATGCATGAAAATGGTACAGATGGATTCCTTGAATTTTTCTGATAATTTTTCATATATAAATTATTTCATTCTGAGCTATAGATTATTTTCTATGATTTTTCAAAGTTTTGGATATTTTCTGAATTAAACAAATCATTTGAGATTTATTTAAATTCCAGAAAAGGATTACTGCGTCAGCCTGACATCATCATGACGTCAGCAGGTCAACGGGGCACGGTCCAGGTCAAACCTGGAAGGTGGGGCCCGCGTGTCAGTGTCATTAGACTAACTAATTTCAGTTAGTACTAATCCTAGTTAATTAGCGGGGGTGGCCCCACATGTCAGTGAAATAACGGGTCATTAGTCCTAATCTGATTTAGTCAGAGGCGGGGCCCACGTGTGTTGACCCCAGGGAGGTCAAACCCCGGGTCATACGGGTCAAACCCGCCGGCGGCTCGTCGCCGGCGAGGCCAGGCGCGGCGGAGCAGCGCGAAATTCGCCTACAGGGCGCGGTTCGGCGCGCGGAGCACGTCTACGTGATGCGGGAAGTGAGCCGCATCGAGTGGTGGTGGTGATTGGCCTCGGGGTCGCCGGAAACGTCGCCGGCGACGACCTTGGCGGCTGCCGGAGCTCGGGCGAGGTCGGGGTTGGCGCTAGGGGGCACAGCAGGCCGAAAGGGTGGGTGCTACGGACTCCTACGAGTACGGTGAAGACGATGGCGTGCTCGGAATCGAGCCATCGTGGCTGTGGCCACGACGGCGACGTGCAGTGGCGGCGGCGGGTGCGGCCGAGCTCGGTGTGGTCGTTGTGGTGCGCAAGAAGGCAAACGGAGAGGGGGAGAAGGTGCAGGAGCTCACAGCGGGGTCGGAGAGGGAGTCAGTGAGCTCGGGGAGGTCCTGGCGGCGCCGAATCGACCGGAGGCGGCTCGGGTGCCCGAGGTTGAAGACGAGGGCGAGGTCGGCGCTCGAAGGCGTTTGGAGTCGCGTGGGTCAGCGGAGAGGTCCGGGGCGACGAGGCGGAGCTCTTGGGCTAGTCAGGGAGGCGAGGGGGAGGCGGTGGCTACGGTGAACGGCGTCGGCGGCGACGAACTCGCTCGGTGGAGCTCGACGGAGGGGAATGGAGGAGGGGATCGACTCGGGAGAGAGTGAGAGGGGCCGGGGAGGGTACGTGTCGGCGTCCAGGGCGTCCAGAGGGGGAAGGGGGCAGCCAGGCAGGGAGGAGGTGGCCGGGCGCGTGCCGGTGCGCGGTGGCCACACGCCTCGCGTCCTTCTGGCGCGAGGTGGGAGACGGTGGTGGCTCTGGTGGGCTGGGCCGCCAGGTGGACTGGCCAGCCGGGTCGGCCAGGTAAGCGGCTGGGCTTCTCTCTCTCTGCCCTTTTCTAATTTCCTTTCTGTTTTGCTATTTTCTGTAATTTGTTTTGATTTAGTTTTAGAAACTAAATCATTTTTATAAATCCTGAAAATAGTTTTGGGCATTAACTGAAATATTACAGAGGCCCTTAGCTATTTCCAGAATATGTTGGAGCAATTAAAATTATTTATAGAATTTAAGTGCCCCAATTCAAATACAATATGGGTTGATTCAAATACCAAAATGTCTGGAAAAATATCCATCATCACTGGATATGGTTTTCACCTTTTTCCATTAATCATGAACATTTTTGCAAACCAGTTTGGGTTCTTTGAAAATATTTTGAAGTTGAACCTATTTGCATTGTTTCAGTACTAGGGGTTCGATCAATCCCCATTTCAAATTTCATGAAATTTAAACATGATGCATGGATGCAATGCCACAAGCTACAAGCAAACTCTAGGGCTGTGACAACGTCATTTTGAACATGAGCTGGTCCTCGACCAATCAAGTTGTCGGCGAATATACCCCTAAGCCTATTCAACTTATCCATTCTTAATCAGAGCGTTTGCTTCTGATCCCTTGGTGAGAAATCATAATTCCTTTACATTTGAGCTTTGAATTAGTCAGTTGTTTCTATACTCCGGTGCCTTTTCATTGTTTCTTCTTCTGATTGTGTGCCGATGCTCACATCATATCCATTGTGGACCGTCAGTTCCTTTGTTGGGTTTTATCCGACAATGTCATTCTTATTCAATCACTTTGGAAGTTCTTTCCCTGATACATAATGCCATTGGTAAATCCTATTCTCGGATTTGGCCAACCATGCTCTGTTTTCAAGCTGGTGATAATTACTCTCGAAGCTTGTGGTATAGTTTTCTAAGATGCCCGATGGGTTGAACCTATGCCTTCCCCTAATCCGTGAGAACCCGAAAGTTTTCACAAGGCATAATCTTCCGGCGTTATACCAGATAAAATTCCAACACTACATTTATATCAAAGCGAGAGGTGATTGAAAGGTTATACATTGAATAAGTGGGAGTCGACCTTGAACTTTGTGTTCATGCCCATGGACATGATGTAGATCCTATCATGTAAGCTTCTTTTAATAATAACTTTTTTCTTGATAAATATCATCTGGTAGCTGTGAATTGATCCTTTGCAACCGTAGTTCCGGCCATGATTGTTCATCTTTGATCCATTTCTCGGACAAGTTATACAAATCAATATGCCTGCCAATCCTCTATTATGATCTACCTTCGAGTATTACCCCTGGTATCTCGAGGATATCATGCCATTGCACTACATCTTATGAACTTTTGATGAAGTACTACCTTTCCCTGTCAATGTCACTTCATGGGTTCTGGGTTGTTGGTCAACCAAGAACACCGATAAGTGGATCGATTCCGCACTCCGACTCAAAATAACTCTTAAGTAGTTTTCGTTACTTATGAGTTTATTAATCCTTCAAGTCATTCCTAGCTTGATCGGCTATATCATTATCATGCTAAATTTTAACTGTGCTACTTGGTCCTTCTTCCCGGAGCACAAATTTTGACGATGACCTAATTACGTCAATCTTCCTCGTCATATCATTTTGCCTTGAACAACAAGCTTGATTTTGATTTTGTACCATACTCGTGGTTCCAATAACCATTCGCTTCATCATTCCTTTGACGTGATGTCATTGCCGACCGGTTACATCTTCACGAAATTTCTCGACAAATGTGTCATGATCATCATCAATGTTCTGAGCTCTTCCAAGACATCTATCGAATTCTTGATGAGAAATACCATCCTCACCCCTCGATGACTGTGTTAACATCGACAACATTCTTGCATTTCCGCAACACAAAACTGGTTCACGATTTGTGTTGTACCTTGAGTTCCTTACTATCCAACTAAGTTATGTTCTACCTTGGAGTATTACCATCTTTTATGTCAAAAATGTTGTGAGAATTTCACCACCTCTTAAGAATTCTTGGTACAACTGATACTTCTCACCATCACCATTCTTTCTTGGCCCACATATTGACTAATCGGGAATATCAACAAGTGAACGGTATTGCTTGGATTCTGCCCTTCTAGCAACCCTATTGCTTTGAAGCAGATGGTTGACCATTCATTCTTAGACCATTCGTTATCAAATCACCATTCTAACTTTGAACGTCCTACTTGGTCCATATTTCCAGGTGCATTTTCGTTCAATATTTAATTGTGGAAATCCATCCTTAGGAAATCTTGATGAATTGTCGCTGAGTTCATCAGCCACCTCCTCATCCTCTCCTTGGTTTACCGATGAAATCTTGTTTTGGAACTCACATCCATAGTTCATTGCCCGAGAATCTTATAATGCCATCTCGTCAATTGTGTTGCACCTTTTGTTCTCAGGCATACCGAGTCCGAGGTATCCTGACGCGGTAAGGTGATGTCGTGCCTAGCACACCTGGCCGGAGGCCCTATTGTTATAGATTCCATTTCAGCAAGGTTAGCCATTCTTCCACGAGGAAATTGTAGGACTTATTCTATAAGTTGTTCCTGATGGATCTTTTGCATATCCAAAGTCCAACCTTTGCTTGAAGACCATGTCGATGCTATCTCGAAGCATGTCTGTGGTACTCCGATTTTCAATAAAAACATTTGAAGCACAATGCTAAATGTTACTTGCTCAATTATCCAAACACCGTTGCATGGGTAATGTCATGAAATTTCTCTCCCCTTTCCTAAAGAGTTTTCTACATTATATCCTGCCAAGGATATCATGCTCTGCTTGTCCTTGAGAAGGATATACCCCTGATATATGTGTTTAAACACATTTTCCTTTCCATTATTTGGTTAAACCTTTCTTGTGATCTATATGATCTAAGCAGTAATATTCTCCTGCTTATGTATATACCTTGGTGTACAATTCTATCAACAAGACCCTGTTACTATTGTTGATGACATTTCGGTAGCCACCGATGGACGGGAACCTTGTCTATTGGCCCGCCTCGTTCAACGAGCAGGAAAATGGTTCTCTTCGTCCCTCGCCCTTGGTATTGATGTTGTTGCCGGCATAACTGATAGGCTACCCTCTGACACGCCTTACTATCGTGACCGTGCAAGATGTCGGCCCCCTTCCTACTTTCAACCACATGGTGGGCCCATAACCCACAGTTCCCAGGATCGAAACCTGACTCTCCTGTACACCCCCTCTTCCCAAAGTTATTCCTCGCGCGTGGCCTCGTATGTAATTCACGGGCCACCATGCAAGTGATCTATTCTGGTAACAGACGCAATACTCAATCTTGTTGCTCTGGACCCCTTTCGCATGTTGTTTCAGACATTGAACGATTGCCTATCTGTTTGAAACTTCTCATGGTACCTTCTTACTTTACTCTCGATAACTTCATAAGTTTCAAATCGAGAGATACTTATGCTTCTCCCCTTGAGTTAATCGTCCGATGATCAATTATGTTAGAATCCGTCCTTATAGAGTTTTCCCCTTCTTATCTTTTCGTAAGTCCGGTGAAGATCCTGAAGGAAGGACGACAACTTCATCATGATGCATTGATGCAGAGAAATGAAGACATCAACACTATGGATCAACCTCTTCGAGAAGAGCAACCAAGACTGAGAAGATCCGTTCGCATTTCGTAACCAGATCCCTTCCCCCTTACTTTCGCTCCAAAATCTCGGGACGAGATTTCTTGTAGTGGAGGAGAATTGTGACGCCCGGATAATTAAGCTACAGTAACTCTCTACTAATGATGCCACATCACCATGATCACTGTTGATAAACTCGCGTTGATTGAAACCCCGTTCAATTCAAATTCAAAATCAAGCAAACAATAAAAGTTTTCAAATATTAAAACTAAAATGTTCGGAGTGAACCAAATAATGCATAAGTAAGTATGGTGGAGAAACCACACTTTTATAAAAGTGTAAAATACTCTAAAATGCTTTAAACAGTAGCAAATACAATTAGTTGAATGCCTTTTACAATAAATAAAATATTAAACTATTTTATTTTGTTGCCCAAACTTATGTTGCAGTAGCTATTTACTAACACTAAATTGGGGACTACTTTTATAGTTTATAAAACTAAAATAAAAGAGGAACTAAAATAAAACAGAAAACAATAAAAGAATAATAAACAAAAATAGAACAAAAAGAAATAAAAACAGAAAAGGCCTTCTCCCCCACTGGGCCTCGGCCCATCCACATGCCAGGCCGGCCCATCACCACCCCGGTCCCCCTTATCCCCCCACGCGACCAAACCCTAAACCGCTACCCCCACTCCCCTTGTTTCCCCACTCTCTCTCGCGCCCCTCGCTCGATCTGGACGCTCGCCAGCGCCCAGGGGCCAGTCCTCGCTGCCCCCGACCCCGGCGCGCCGTCGCCGCTCGTCCTCTCCGGCGCCGCCCGCCACCTCGCCCGGAGTCGCCCCGTCGCCCTGGACCTCGCTGCCCCATCACCGGACGTCCCCGTCCTCCTCCCCATCGGACCTCATCGAGCCCCGCCGCCCCCTCTACTCTCCAACGCCGGTGAGGGCCGCGCCCTCCTCCTCTCCCCTCTGCCCCGCTCGCCACGACCTCGCCCGACGCCGTGGCGGCCCACTCCGGCGCTCGTTGCAGTCGCGCGCACACAGCCACGCCGGCCGCGTCGCCGTCCCCCCCTCAGCTGCTCGCCATTGCCGTCTGCGCGCCTGGCCTAGCGCTCGCGCTCGCCGCACCTGCGCACCCGCGCCTCCACGCGACCACCAGCGCTCGCCGCCGCCCTCCTGCGCGTGCAAGCTGCGGCTGCAGGGCTACTCAGCGCAACCGCGCCTCCCCTCGCCCTCCAGTCGCTATCGCCGGGGCTCCCTCGCCGCGCTGTTGTGGCCGGCCGGCGAGCCCCGCCATGGCCACAACCCCACCCAACGCCAGGGTGGGCGACACCCCACCCGCACTCAAGTGCCCGCGCGCGTGTGCCCGCACGCCCGACCCGATAGACCCCAGTGGCCCTATGACAATGGGGCCCCACTCCAAAACTTTTAAAAAAATGAAATAAAAATAAATATATAATTAATTAATTAATTAGTAATTAAAATAGTTAATGAATTAATTAAGTTAATTAATCCTATTTAATTAATCTAATTAAGTAGATAGTTTAATTAAATCCTAATTAGACTAATCAGTTAATGATGAACGGGACCCACACGTTAGTTGACCAGTCAATGCCTCTGTTGACTGCTGACGTCATGCTGACGTCAGCGTGCACTGTTGTGGATAATGTTGAATTTAAATAATTAAATAAATCCTAAAAATTGAATTAAATCTTTTAAAATTAATATAAAATAAACCGTAGCTCGGATGGGAAAACTTTGTACATGAAAGTTGCTCAGAATGACGAGACGAATTCGGATACGCGGCCCGTTCTTCCGCCACACATCCCTAGCATAGAAAACACACAACTTTCCCCCTCCGGTTCATCTATCCGAAAACGCAAAACTTCGGGAATACTTTCCCGGATGTTTCCCCCCTTCGCCGGTATCACCTATCCCTGCGTTAGCTCACCCCTCGCACCGCGTATTGCCTTGTTATATTTTGTGATGCTGTTTGCTCTGTTATTTATTTGTTTCCCCTTCGTTGCTTCTTTTCAGTAGACTCCGATACTGCGATAGACCCCGAGACCTTTGATGCTTCGGTGTTCGACTACGGCTATGCTTCCGAAGATTCCTTTCGTCTGCAGACCTTCCAGGCAAGCCCCCCATTGATCACCAGATATCGCCTATTCTTCTCTATACTGCTTGCATTAGAGTAGTGTAGCATGTTACTGTTTTCGGTTAGTCCTATTCTGCTGGATAGCCTGTCATTGTTGCTACAGTTATTACCCTTACCTAATATCCTACTGCTTAATATAGGATGCTAGTGTTCCATCAGTGACCCTACACTCTTGTCCGTCTGCCATGCTATACTACTGGGTCGTGATCACTTCTGGAGGTGATCATGGGCATATGCTATATACTTTATACTGTTAGGTTACTTATGATACTGTTCGGAGATGGGGGCTGAAGGGGCAGGTGGCTCCATCCCGGTAGAGGTGGGTCTGGGTTCCCGACGGCCCCCAACTGTTACTTTGAGGTGGAGCGATAGGGCAGGTTGAGACCACCTAGGAGAGAGGTGGGCCTGGCCCTGGTCGGTGTTCGCGTATACTTAACACGCTTAATGAGATCTTGGTATTTGATCTGAGTCTGGCTACTGGCCTATACGCACTAACCAACTACGCGGGAAAGTTATGGGCACTCGACGTTGTGGTATCAGCCGAAGCCTTCGTGACGTCAGCGACTGAGCGGCGCGTGCCGGATTGGAATGTCAGCCTCCTCTTGTATTAAGGGGGCTAGTTCTGCTTCCGGCCGCCCACGATACATGCAGGTGTGCTAAGGGCGATGGGCCCAGACCCCTGTGCGCTTAGGTTTAGACCGGCATGCTGACCTCTCTGTTGTGCCTAGGTGGGGCTGCGACGTGTTGATCTTCCGAGGCCGGGCATGACCGAGGAAAGTGTGTCCGGCCAAATGGGATCAAGCGTGTTGGGTTATGTGGTGCACCCCTGCAGGGAAGTTAATCTATTCGAATAGCCGTGATCTTCGGTAACAGGACGACTTGGAGTTTTACCTTGACCTTATGACAACTAGATCCGGATGCTTAATAAAACACACCCTTCCAAGTGCCAGATACAACCCGGTGATCGCTCTCTAATAGGGCGACGAGGAGGGGATTGCCGGGTAGGATTATGCTATGCGATGCTACTTGGAGGACTTCAATCTACTCTCTTCTACATGCTGCAAGACGGAGGCTGCCCGAAGCGTAGTCTTCGACATGATTAGCCCACTGATATTCTGGCATCCTGCAGTTCAGTCCACTGATATGGCCCTTTACACATATACCCATGCATATGTCATGTAGCTCCTTGCTTGCGAGTACTTTGGATGAGTACTCACGGTTGCTTTGTTCCCCCTTTTCCCCTTTCCTTTACCCGATTGCTGCGACTAGACGATGGAGTCCAGGAGCCAGACGCCACCGTTGACGACGACTCCTACTACACCGGAGGTGCCTACTACTACGTGCAGCCCGCTGACGACGAACAGGAGTGTTTAGGAGGATCCCGGGCAGGAGGCCTGCGCCTCTTTCGATCTGTATTCCAGTTTGTGCTAGCCTTCTTAAGGCAAACTTGTTTAACTTATGTCTGTACTCAGATATTGTTGCTTCCGCTGACTCGTCTATGATCGAGCACTTGTGTTCAAGCCCTCGAGGCCCCTGGCTTGTATTATGATGCTTGTATGAATTATTTATGTTTTAGAGTTGTGTTGTGATATCTTCCCGTGAGTCCCTGATCTTGATTGTACACGTTTGCGTGCATGATTAGTGTACGATTGAATCGGGGGCGTCACATTTTGCATTTTCATAAGCTTGGGTTCTCCATTCATCTAATGAGCTTATATCAAATAACCTACTTTCACAAGCAAGTTTGAAATCATAGTTGAGCTCTTTGACTGCCCAATATGCTTTATGTTCTAGCTCAAGAGGAAAATGACAAGCTTTTCCATAAACCTTTTTATAAGGAGACATACCCATAGGATTTTTATATGCCGTTCTATAAGCCCAAAGTGCATCATCTAATTTCTAAGACCAATTCTTCCTAGACCTATTGACAGTCTTTTCCAAATTAATTTTATTTCTCTATTGCTAAGTTCAACTTGACCACTAGACTGAGGATGATAAGGTGATGCAATTCTATGGTTAACATCATACTTGGCAAGCATTTTACAAAAAGCACCATGAATAAAGTGTGAACCACCATGAGTCATTAAATATCTAGGGACTCCAAACCTTGGGAAAATAACTTCCTTAAGCATTTTAATAGAGGTGTTGTGATCAACACTAATGGTTGGAATAGCTTCTACCCATTTAGTAACATAATCAACAACAACCAAAATATGTGTATACCCACTAGAGGAAGGAAAAGGTCACATGTAATCAAATCCCCAAACATCAAATGGTTCAACAACAAGTGAATAATTCATAGACATTTCTTGGCGCTTACCAATATTACATATTTTTTGACATTCATCACAAGATGAGAGAAAAGGCATCAGAATTACTCAAAAAAGCATTATTATGGATAAAAACATTATAAATAACAGTAAGAAAACATGATGCAAAATGGCCGTATCAAGAAGCATCCCGACTCGAAGAGCAACAAGAAAGGCGAAACCAAGAGAATATGCCTCGTCGTCCTCCACGACAAGAACGACACCAAGTGGAACGAGTGTCGGTGTCAAAACTGGCGGATCTCGGGTAGGGGGTCCCGAACTGTGCGTCTAAGGTTGATGGTAACATGAGACAGGGGACACAATGTTTACCCAGGTTCGGACCCTCTCTATGGAGGTAATACCCTACTTCCTGCTTGATTGATCTTTATGAATATGAGTATTACAAGAGTTGATCTACCACGAGATCGTAATGGGTAAAACCCTAGAAGCCTAGCTTGTATGACTATGTATATTCGGCTCTACAGTCCTAACCCTCCGGTTTATATAGACACCCGAGGGATCTAGGGTTACATAAGGTCAGTTCACAGAGAAAGGAATCTTTATGTTCAGTCGCCGAGCCTGCCTTCCACGCCAAGCAGAATCCCGTCCGGATACGGGTGAAGTCTTCAATCTTCGTATCTTCACAGCCCATCAATCCAGCCCATGGCTAATAGGCCGGATGCCCGAGGACCCCTTAGTCCAAGACTCCCTCAACGAGTGCTTGAAGACCCTCCTCCATGCCAAGAGTGTCATCAAGAGGAATGACCATTTGAGGACCTCCCTCCATGGCAAGACCGAGTTGGTGGGGTGGTCCTCCGAGCCGAAGGTCAGGCCGGCCTTTGGCGCCGACCGGTCCAGGAGAGCCCCCTGCCGCGTGGCAGCGGCGCTGACCCGACGAATGAACGGCTTGACGTGGTGACTTGTAAGCGGCGCCTGCGAGCCGCCTAGGAGGGCCGCGACGACCGGGGGTGTTGGCGTAGCGTGGTGGGCGAGGAAGAGGCTGCGGAGCTCTTCCCAAGAGGCCACGGAGGCTTCCGGCAGGTGAGGGCCATGGGAAGCCAGTTGGCCATGACCCTATCATCACCTCCGGCTCCGAGGATGGCTTCCTCGTACGCCAGCAAGAAGGCCAGCGGATCAGTCGCGCCGCTGTAGCGCGGCGGCGTCGTTGGCTTGAACTTGTCGGGGCACCGTACCCGTTGCAGGGCTGGGGCCAGGGCTCGGAGCCCCCTGGCCCCCGTGCTGGTGCCGGCGGCCGGAGCGGGCGACGCGCTACTCATCGCGAGGCAGGTCGTGGCGGTGGCGGAAGGGAAAACTCCGGTGCACCCCTACCTGGCATGCTAAATGTCGGATTTCGGGTTCCGGCAGACCCTTGAGGTTCGAACTCTGGGGTGCGCGCGGATATTACGCCTTCTACCTACCTGCACCCCTCCGCCTCGCAAAGATCTAAGCTATGGAAAATACAGCACAAGAGACACAGGGTTTATACTGGTTCGGGCCACCATTGTGGTGTAATACCCTACTCCAGTGTGGTGTGGTGGATTGCCTCTTGGGCTCATGATGATGAACAATACAAGGAAGAACAACCTCGCGAGGGTCTGTTCTTGGCTGGGGGGATGAACTGCTAGGAGGAGTTCAGTCACCCTTCTCTCTCTCTTTCTCTCTCTGATTGATCCTCTTTGATCCTCGCCCATTCTAGTCCTATTTATAGGCAAAGGCCCTGGGCCTCTTCCCAAATATTGAGCGGGAAGGGCGCCAACAGTTGGCCATTTCGAAGGGGAACATCTGGTACACTTATCCTGACTAAAGTTGGTCCTCGCCTACCAAAGGCTCTGGTGGTGATGCTGGCTTGGGCTCCACAATGACATCTCCCGCCGTTGGACTGGTCTTGGTCTCGCTGCACCGAAACGGGTGCCTTTGCTTGATGCTCTTGCCTGCGCTTGCTCCCTTTGCACCAAAGAGGAAAGGAGGACACTGCGTGGGCTGGCGCCCTTGGTCATCATGGCTTGCATCACGGGCACCTCGTGATGTACCCCGCCTTGATCTCTCCGTCTCCTCGCGAGCCAGCTTGATGAGGCCGTGCCTGAGGAAGCTCCGTGTCGTCCGCCCCGCGAGGCTTGGCCCCTCGCGAGGGTCTTGGGTCCGTGAAGATGGGCCGTGCTGGGCCCCCTTTTAGCCACGCCGCAGGCTGCAGGCAGGCAAGTCTGGGGACCCCCGTTCCCAGAACGCCGACAGGAATCAACCACCCAATCAAGCGGATTGCTGACTTCCAACCCTACTCCAACATCCTCGAGTTAGTTCACCAAGCAACCAAGGCCGAGCGACTAGTACAAGATGACTTCAAATACGCCAAGTACTCGTCAAAGACCTATGGCTCATATAATCAAGCTCCCACGACTCCGACACCTAATACCTCGATTAGAACATCCACAAGTACCAGAGACAAGTCAGGCTCCAAGCAAGTTCCGCCTTCCTCGACTCGTCCTCCGACAAGCAACTACAAATCCAAAACTCCCTCATCTTCGATGCCAGCAAATGACCCCATCAAGACAAGTTCTCTCAAGTGCTTCACATGTGGTGGCCGAGGACACAAGTCCTTCGAATGCACAAACAAGTGAACAATGATCTTCAATGATGATGGCACTTATATGACAATAATTTGACAAAACACGATATCATCATAGATGTGGTGGGGTCCTAGTTCTATGACAAAAAATCATGACAGAAAATGGGCTTTTCGTCCTGGTGGGCCGGAGACGCAGCTGCATGACATTCTTTGGGTCGTCCATGACAGAAAAAACCATGGTAGAAGCGACGGCGAGGAAAATATCGGGGTGTTCTCGGTTACGGTGGGTGGTTGGGGCAGAGCGATGCGCATTTCTCTCGTACACGCACGCGCGTGGGTGCGAGGCGTTGGGCTCTAACTGAACCCGAGCGATTGCACTGCAGGCTACGCGTTACTGAAGCCGAGCGATCGATCGATGGCTATTAACTAAACCCGATCGAGCGATTCCTTCGCTACTGCTGCTAACTGAAGCCGATCGATGCTGCCTCTGGATGAACAGTGACTGTTGCTGGGGGGTTTGGATGAACAGTTCCCGGTGGGGGTGGATGAACAGGACCCCGTGGTGTTGCCTCTGGATGAACAGGACCCCGATCGATCGAGCCGGTTGGGGCTGGATGAACAGGACCCTGTGGAGGGCTGGATGAAGAGGACCACCCCGTGGAGGGCGGGATGAACAGTAGACGGTGGAGGGCTGGATGAAGAGTATCATGTGGAGGGGTGGTTGAACAGGAGCCCGTGGAGAGGGAAGGTTGAACAGTAGCCGGTGGAGTAGCGCACGGTGGAGGCTGGATGAACAGGAGCCCGTGGATGAACAGTCGCAGGTGGAGGCTGGAGGAGGTCGACGGTGGATGAACAGTAGCCAGTGGAGGCTGGAGGGGGTTGATGGTGGAGATGAACAATATCCCGTGGAGTCCCGTTTTGCGGTACGCCACATCCCTCCCGATGAACAGGACCCCCATTTCGACCATAGCGCTCCAACACAAGTCGGTTTCCTCCGTTTTGCGGTACGCCACACCCCTCCCGATCAATAGGACCCCCGTTTCGACCGTAGGAGGTCCGTTTCCTCCGTTTTGCAGTACGCCAGACCCCTCTCGATGAACAGGATCCCGTTTTGACCGTGGTCGGTCGAACACAAGGCCGTTTCCTCCGTTCTGCGGTACGCCAGGCCTCGTTTTCATCGGCTGTTCCGTCCAAGCCCTCCCGATGAACACGACGACGCATTCTGTTCCGAGCCAGCCGGTTGGCTCCCCATGAACACGACGACGACGCAGTTTCTCCGTTCCGACCCAGCCATGTACACGAGCCCTGGCCGTACGTATGCGCGAGTAGGCGTTCGAGACCCTGCCCGTATGTACGTACGTGGCCATATTTTCTTTCTTGCACACTGGCCGTTGTACGTACGTGTACATGCTACGTGCGCGCCTCTACTATGACATGTGCACGCCTCTACATCGACCAGTATGTACATACACGTTCGCGACCAGAATGACAACGCTACATACGCTTCGACCAGGTGGGTCCCGACTGTCAGGCACTTCCTTGCTGCGAAGATGTAGTTGGTGGGTCCCAGCAGTCAGGGGGGCGAATCGTTTTTTTTCGGACGCACTTCCTTGCATGGGAAGATGTAGCTGGTGGGTCCCAACATTCAGGGGGAAATATTCTTTTCGTGAAATACGGTGACCCGTCCGGTGGGTTCCCGCTGTCAGGTGGAGGAATAATTATTTTGCGCGTAATAAGGAGGCACTTCCTTGCTGCGGCCGTGGACCCAGCTGTCAGCCTCTCCACGTACAGCCCATGTCCGATGGAAGCTGTTCCTTGACCACCTTGACCACACCGCGGCGAGAGCACCAGGGCGGTGGATGACGGCGAGGCCTAGGAAGGGGACGACGTGGAGCCGGGGAAGACGCGGTAGTGGAAGCCCACGCGTAGAGGAGTACGAGGGTTCACTGGTTCGGCAGTGGTGTGAGGCTGCCGTCGCCGCAGGGCCTGGCCAGCGGTGGGAATAGTAGGGGGCGGTGTGGCCTCCACGGCAGCACAGCCGGCCACGGGAGGCAGGAGCATGCGGCACGACCGACGCTGCTTTGGGCGGCTGGAGCAAGAAGACCAGAGGTTGAAGAAGCACTACGGCCGTTGGATGGACGTCGTACGATCACTAGAGCTAGAATCGTTCATATTGACTAAGTTGACAAAGCACTCCGTTCCCGTCAACTTAGTAGGCCCACAAGTCAGCCTGCCACCAAGGTGGGTCCCAACTAGCAGGGGGAGTATTCATTTTTTTGTGTAATAAGGAGGCACCTCCGGTGGGTCCGAGCTGACAGCGGGGGAACGTTTTTTTGCGAAATATGATGACCCGTCCGGTGGGTCCCAGCAGTCAGGGGGTAACGTTTTTTCCACCAAATACGGTGGCCCGTACGGTGGGTCCCTGCTGTTAGGTGGAGGAATAATTATTTTCCGCGTACAAAGGAGGCACTTCCTTGAGACAGCCATGGACCCAGCTGTCAGCCTCTCCACCTACAGTACTCTTCCGATGGAAGTCGTTCCTTGACCACGTTGACCACACCACGCCGAGAGCACCAGGGCGGTGGATAACGGCGAGGCCTAGGAAGGGGACGATGCGCAGCCGGGGAAGACTCGGTAGTGGAGGCCCACGCAGAGAGGAGTACGAGGGTTCACTGGTTCGCTGCGGTGTGAGGCTGTCGTCGCCGCAGAATAATAGGGGGTGTGGGTGAGAAGAGGGATGGCATGGTCATCGGTGGGAATAGTAGGGGGCGGTGAGGCCTCCGCCGCATCGCAGCCGGCCACGGGAGGCAGGAGCACGAGGCACGACCGGCGCTGGTTTGGGCGGCTGGAGCAAGAAGACCAAAGGTTGAAGAAGCACTACGACCGTTGGATGGGCAATGTACGGTCACTGGAGCTAGAATCATGCATATTGACTAAGTTGACAAAGCCCTCCGTCCCCGTCTACTTAGTAGGCCCACAAGTCAGCCTGCCACTATACCGGGTCCCAGCTAGCAGGGGGAGTATTCATTTTTTTTGTGTAATAAGGAGACACTTCCTTGTGTGCGAAGATATAGATGGTGGGTCCAAGCTGTCAGCGGCGGTAACATTTTTTTCACGAAATACAGAGGCCCTTTCGGTGGGTCCCAGATGTCACGTGGAGGAATCATCATTTTGCGCGTAATAAGGAGGCATTTCCTTGCGTGCGGCCGTGGACCCAGCTGTCAGCCTCTCCACGCATAGTCCACTTCAGATGCATGTCAGTCATTGACCACGTTGACCAGGCCGCGCCGAGAGCACCTGGGCAATGGACGACGACGAGGCCTAGGAAGGGAACGACACGGAGGTAGGGAAGACTCGGCAGTTTTTTCTGACGCGCAGGGGAGTACGACTGTACGAGGGTTTACTGGTTCGTCTGCCGTCGCCGGAGAATAATAGTAGGTGTGGGTGAGTAGAGGGATGGCTAGGCCAGCGATGGGAGTACGGTGGGGCGGTGAGGCCTGCACGGCAGCACAGCCGGCCTCAGGGAGGAGAGAGCAGGCAGTCCCGCCGGCGCTTGTTTGAGCGGCTGGAGCAGGAAGAGCAGAGATTGAAGAAGCACGACGGTCGTTGGATGGACATCCAACAGTCACTGCTTGTGCATCAACCTTTTTTTAGGAAAGCCTCAAATATGTGGAAAACATCATACAGCCCATCTGCCATTATTTCTAATAATTTACAGCCCATTTGCTAATTCTTTTTGTTAGCATTACTGCCCATATTGTGGCCACGGTTAAAAAATTACACGAAATTTTGCATATTTCGGTGCGGTCCGAACTGTTTTCAATCCCGAAATTTCGAGTCACATTCAAACTGATTTTAAAAATAAATGTATATCAATATAAAATCCAACAAATTTTCCATGCATAAAAATGAATGCAATTTAAAATCTCGAAATGAAAAAAGAAATTTGAAACTAATTGCCGGTTTGATGTGTTTTAAAGATGTAAAACCCATTTCTCATTACTGATAGGCCATTTTCTCGGCCAGCCGAATGAAGCTCTCCTCGTCTTGAAAGATTTGCAGCCCAACAGGCGTGAGAAAGCGACTTACTTGGCAAATCATTAAAAAACTGGGTTGTGGCCGTGGACCCAGCCGTCAGCCTCTCCACGTACAACACTCTTCCGATGGAAGTCGGTCGTTGACCCCATTGACCATGCCGCGCCGAGAGCACCAAGGCGGTGGATGACAGTGAGGCCTAGGAAGGGCACGACGCGTAGCTGGGGAAGACGCGACAGTGGATGCCCACGCGGAGAGGAGTACGAGGGTTCACTAGTTCGGCTGCGGTGTGAGGCTGCCGTCGCCGCAGAATGCCAGGGGGTGTGGGTGAGTAGAGGGATGGCCTGGCTAGCGGTGGGAGTAGTAGGGGGCGGTGAGGCCTCTACGGCATCACAGCCGGCCACGGGAGGCAGGAGCACGTGGCACGACCGGCGCTAGTTTGGGCGGCTGGAGCAAGAAGACGAGAGGTTGAAGAAGCACTACTGCCGTTTGATGAACATCGTACGGTAACTAGAGCTAGAATCGTTCATATTGACTAAGTTGACAAAGCCCTCCATCCCCGTCAACTTGGTAGGCCCACAAGTCAGCCTCCCACGATGCTGGGTTCCAGCTGGCAGGGGGAGTATTCATTTTTTTGTGCATAATAAGGAGGCACTTGCGTGCGAAGATAGCTGGTGGGTCCAACCTGTCAGCGGGGGGCACGTTTTTTCGCGAAATACAGAGGCCCTTCCGGTGGGTCCCAGATGTCAGGTGGAGGAATCAAAGACTTGAGAAGGCATGCAGAACAAGCTAGTGTACCAGTAAAGAGACGTTGCTGAGTTTTAGAAAAAAGAGAGACGTGCTCCTGTAGCTGGTTTGAATCCAAACCTAGACTATGACTATATATGGTGCTATGCTACTCTGCAAGTAATGAAACTGACATATCCAACATTCGCTTCTCCTCTTCTCTACTTAATCTGCTAGCATCAGAAGCTTTGGCTGCAGCAACCATGTCCGCTGGCTGCTCGTCCACCTGCTCTTCAGCAGGCAACAGCAAAATATGCGCCAAGTCGCCACCCGTACCATCGCATGTGGGTCTCATCACACCCCCGCCGGCACGCGCACCGCAGCCGGTTGCTCATCGCAACCCGCTGCCGTTGGTGTGGTGTCACTGCTGCAAATCACACAGAGTCATCTGTCGCGTCTCAACCACAATCCTCAACCCTGGCCGAGTCTTCTACAAATGCCCGAATCATGGGGTAATAATATGTTTAAGTGTTGTTCTACTGCTTTTCAGTTGCTGATTTTTTTAATAGTTTGGTTGATGATCTTCCAATTTGATTCATGCAGAAAAGGGAAGATTCGTGTGATTTGTATTTCAGGGAAGTTGCTGACGTGGGGGAGTGCAACTACGCTGATTATTAGGTTAGCCGAGGAATCCCAATACCAGTAGGTTGGGGTGTTGGACAAGTAACTGAAGGAACGACAGAAGAGGAAGATGCAGAGTAGAAGGTTAAAGATGCAGTTCCTCTAATCATGGCCAAGCAACAGCTGTTGAACGACCTTGACAGCAATCAGGAGATGAAAGAGCTTGTGAAGATAATGGGCAAAATCGATGTGCTCTGTAGGATGATTGTCTCTTTATTTGCAGTGTATGTAGCACTCGTGATATATTCAGTGGCTATGACATGAGCACTTTGCTGAAACTAGTAATGAATGAAACCTGTGTAGCAGGCTGGGCGTAGTGTTGTGAACATCTAATGATTTCTATTAACGGAAATCAGGGGGTATCCCCTTTTTCTCATAAATAAAATAAATAGCAGAGGTCCTTTTGGTAATAAATAAATAAATTAGCAGAGGACCTATTGGGTCAGCTTTGTTCTCATTCAAAGACGTCGAGCAAATTGCAGTCCAACAGCAAACTATGTCATCAAATTCAAGTTTCGCAGCCAAATATGAGTACAACTAAACAATAATGTCATCATGTTTTAGTCGTCATACAATCACCAAACACAAATCAGCATACATAACAAGTGATGTTCTCACAGGAAAATACTAAACAACATGTTCATCAGGTTTCAGTTGTCATAGAAAACACAATATTACATAGTAGATAAAAAACGTCTTCTGACAGGCAAATACGACAAATGCAATGTAATCATCATCTGCAGCAGCAGCATCAACATCTTCGCCATGTGTATCAGTCTGAATCGTAATTCCCCACGGTGTCATTTTCTTCTTCGTCCTCAACGTCCTCAAACGTTGGCTTCTTCTTGATCAACTCTTGTATGTACACAATACGACAAGCAATCTTTTCGCCGGTGTCATTGACGTGATGGTTCTCAAAGATATTAGGAACATCTGTGTTATCTTGTACATCAGGAGCAGTGTAAGCATCATCTTGTTGTGCAACTTCATTAAACGAATTCCTCTGCTCAAACCTTTGCACTACTCTCTAGTCATCGCTACGTGCAAATGTGTCTTCTAAGAAAAATATCTGTGTTGCTTGATTTGCCAAAATAAAAGGCTTGTTGGTCTGGTACGCCGCCTTGACATTGATGGATTTGAAATAATCATCAGCTCTGGGTTTTGCGATCCTAGAAAGCAGGTTATACCAACGATAGCACAACAGAACCACACATCGATGATCCTTGAAACTGGAGATATACTGCAACTGAACAATGTCTATTATGTTAGCATACATTTTAGTTTTCTCTTTGTCATACGTATCCGTGCTCATGATGGCACTGTTTTGTGTCTTCCTGCCTTCGTCTCGTGCAAGGGTGTTGTAGCGCACATCTCCAACAACGCAAGATTCATAATGTCTTAGCCGAGTATCAGGACCCATTGCTAGTGAGTAAAGGGCATCATCAACTGCTTGCCCATCCTCCCACATCTTCTTAACCTATGGTTAGAAAATAGACAAGCTGATCATCTTATGTACTCAATATATTAAAAAAACTGACAGTGCAATTCAAAAGCTTACATGGCTCTTGCACCATTTTGCAAATCCTGCCATAACAAGTTTGTCAATGTTTCATGGATTTTTGCGGCAGTAACTGCTTTTTGTAGATGCTGCACAACATAGTGATCACGTCAAACATCTAAATATATAAGAATGTGCTGCAAGTTTAGTAGGTTACGATGTATAAGCTGCAGTACTTAGCGCTTACTTGATATAAGGTAGTATATAAGGACAGTTATTCAACACATACCAAACCATTTTGTCCAAATCTTTAGGTTTGTCCTCTTGTCGACTCTTCCCTGTAACTCGAACAGAATAATCAAAAACATTGAGCCCGGGATTGTCTTCATCCACGTCTTTGCTAAGTTGATCAGTTGTTTCAATGTATTTTGAGCAGAATGTCAACGGTTCTGTAGCAATGTAGGCTGATACGTCTCTAACGTATCTATAATTTTTTTTGCTCCATGCTATATTATCTACTGTTTTGGACAATATTGGGCTTTATCATCCACTTTTATATTATTTTTGGGACTAACCTATTAACCGGAGGCCCACCCAGAATTGCTTTTTTTTGCCTATTTCAGTGTTTTGAAGAAAACGAATATCAGACGGAGTCGAAACGGAATGAAATCAACTAGAGAAGTTATTTTTGCAAGGAAAGCTACCGGAAAAGCTTGGAGTGCACGTCAGGAAAGGAACGCGGGAGCCACGAGGGTGGGGGCGCGCCCACCCCCCTAGGGCGCGCCCCCTGCCTCATGGGCCTATCGTGGCGCCCCTGACGTACTTCTTCCGCCTATATAACTCCATATACCCTAAAATTTCTAGAGAACAGAATAGATCTGGAGTTCTGCCGCCGCAAGCCTCTGTAGCCACCAAAAACCAATCGGGACCCTATTTCGGCACCCTGCCGGAGGGGGGAACCCTCACCGGTGGCCATCTTCATCATCCCAGCGCTCTCCATGATGAGGAGGGAGTAGTTCACCCTCGGGGCTGAGGGTTTGTACCAGTAGCTATGTGTTTGATCTCTCTCTCTCTCTCGTGTTCTTGATTTGGCACGATCTTGATGTATCGCGAGCTTTGCTATTATAGTCGGATCTTATGTTTCTTCTCCCCCTCTACTATCTTGTAATGGATTGAGTTTTCCCCTTGAAGTAATCTTATCGGATTGTGTCGGATCACGGGTTCCGGCAGACCCTTAAGGTTCGAACTCTGGGGTGCGCGCGGAGATTCTGCCCTCTACATCACCGTTTCGCAAAGAACTAACTGCTGAAAGAACGACACAAGAGACACAGGGTTTATACCGGTTCGGGCCACCGATGTGGTGTAATACCCTACTCCAGTGTGTGGTGGGTGGATTGCCTCTTGGGTTGATGAAGAAGAAAAGTACAAGGAAGAACAGCCTCGCGAGGGTCTGTTCTTGGCTAGGGGATGAACTGCTAGGGGGAGTTCGATCACCCTTCTCTCTCTCTACTCTCTCTCTCTCTCTCTCTCTACTTGGCTAGATGCTGGATACCAGATCTCTCTCTCCTCTTCTCCCCCGTCCTTTGTGAGTGGCTAGCCCTATTTATAGGCAAAGACCCTGGGCCTCTTCCCAAATATTGAGCGGGAAGGGCGCCAACAATTGGCCAATTTGAAGGGGAACATCTAGTACACTTATCCCGACTAAAGTCGGTCTTCGCCTGCCAAAGGCCCTATGGTGATGCCGTTCTGGGCTCCATGGTGACCTCCTTCCCACCGTTGGACTGGTCTTGGTCTTGTTGCACCGAAATGGGTGCCTTTGCTTGATCCTCTCGCCTGCGCTTGCCCCCTTTGCACCAAAGAGGAAAGGGGAGGATACTGCGCGGCCTGGCGCCCGCCTGGCACCCTCGATCGTCACGGCTTGCGTCATGGGCACCTCGCGAGGCACCCCGCCTTGATCTCTCCGCCTCCTTGTCAGCCAGCCTGAGGAGGCCGTGCTTGAGGAAGCGCTGTGTCGTCCGCCTCGCGAGGCTTGGCCCCTCGCGAGGGTCTTGAGCCTTGTGTTGATGAAGATGGGCCGCGTTGGGCCCCCATTCGAGCCACGCCGCAGGCCGCAGGCAGGCAAGTCTGGGGACCCCCGTTCCCAGAACGCCGACAGTAGCCCCCGGGCCCAAGGGGCGCATGGATTTGGCCGTGCCGAGGGGCGAAAGGGCAAGGGCGAAGCGCTGCGGGCCCTAACAGCCTACGGCCTTGGGCGCCGCATGGCGGTTGATTGGACGTGGGTGCTTTCGCAACTGCGCGGGTTATTAAAGGCGTGGCATCCGCTCCGGCTTTGCTCTTCTCCTTCTCCAGCCGCTGCTCAGATCCCCTTTCTTGCGCCTCTCATCCCTTCCTCCAAGCTTCCAGATCTGCTCCACCTGCTTGTCCCAGGTAGTCATGGCGCCTCGCCAGGCCCCGACTGAAGCTTGGTTCTCGCCCGCCTTGGACTTGCCCAACGTGTCGGAGGAGAGCCTCGCCTGACTGCAACGGATGGCGGCGGTGCAGGGCATCAACGGGGCATGGGTGTTCAAGGTTGGCTCCACCACCCCCGTGGGCCAAGGGAGCACCTTCTATCCTCTCTTCGTAAGCTCCATTACTGCAGGCTTGGTGCCCCCTTTCTCTGAGTTCTTCCTTTCCGTCCTCCACCATTACAACTTGCAAGCCTTGCATCTCCACCCCAACTCCGTCCTTCTCCTGGCGATCTTCGCCTACTACTGCGAGGCTCATGTGGGGATGCAGCCTTCAGTGGCCTTGCTGCGCCACTATTTCTACCTCCGGACTTTCCGTGGTTCTCCTTCCGCGTGCGCGAGCTTCGTTGCGTGCGGCAGTGCCATGGCCATTTCGAATCCGGGGAAGAGGATCAAGGGCTTCCGGAGCAAGTGGGTTTTGGTAGACTTCGGGCGCATCCACCCTCGGTTGGTCCTTCCCACGGAACCGCCCGTGAGCTCGAGCGACTGGTGCCGAGCGGAGCTCACGGATCCCCGCGCGAAGTCGATGTTGGCGAAGATGGACGCTGACTTGAAGCCGGCCAACATGGCGGCGGCGAAGTTGACCGGGGCGTCGCTGCTGAGGGAGTTCCTGGAGCACCAACTGGCTCCGCTTCGGCAATACTCTCCCCCAATGTGGAGGCCTCGTCCGAGCCCTGCAGCCGTGGGTGAAGAGGATGTGACTGCGGTTCTCCAATCCCTGGTCGGGGGCGAGGTAGCAAGGCTGGAGGGCGCGCCTTCGCCCCTGTTCCTTCGCGATGATTGGGAGCAAGTGGTGAAGTCCATGCCCGTCTTCAACGGGGACGGGCTCGTGCCCGTGGTGGCTCCTGAGGGACCGGTGGATGTGTCTTCCGGCGACTCCAGTGGAGATGGGGGCGAGGAGGAGCATGAGGCAGGCTTTGACTCCGAGGCGACTGACGGGGAGTCTAGGGCTCCTCCTCCCCAGCGCAAGCCCTGCGCTCTCCGCCTTCCGCTGAGCGATGATGATGACGACGACGACGTGCTGGGCAGCGAGAGCTCACCCCCGGTCCCGAAGAAGGGCAGGACCAGGTTGATTCCCCGCGGGTCCGCCCTAACTCCGGGGTGAACCGCTGACGCGCCTTCTGCTTCCGAGGTCGACCCTTCCAGCCGGCTCTCATGCTTCAAGTTTGGCAGGAGGCAGCTGGAGCTTTCTGGCAGCGACCTGTAAGTGCTTGACCCTTGATCCTTGGTTTCTTGTTCTGCCGACGAGGCTTGACGATTACTCCTCTTGAGTAGGCTGGCGCCCACGGCGAAGAAGCTGAAGGGAGCTCCTAAGGCCCCAACTACGGCGACGCCTCCGCCTGCAGGGGAGGGCGACCGTGACGCACGGGCTTCTCCTGCCCACTCGTCCTTGCAGGGCTTGGCTGAGCTGGCCGGGGCGTCAGCCCCCATGGCTCAAGTGACCTCCGAGGTGCCCTTGTCTGGCGCCGCTACTACGGCTGGGGAGGCGCAGCGGACCCCACCTCGGGACGCTGCGGCCTCGCCGCCGCTACCTTCTCCTCCCGTTCCACCGGCCGCTGCCTCCATGACCCCTCCTGCTGCCTTGGAGCGTACTGGTGCTTCTCCGCCTTCTTCTTCCATCCTGGAGCGGGCTGTTGCTGGACTGGACCGGCTGCGGCAGGATCTTCTAGGCGCCGAACCTCGCCTGGTGGCCGGGCGTCTGGAGCTGGCCTCGGGGTGGATTCGCTCTAACGCCTCGATTCGGGCGGCGCTGGTTCAGGCTTCAACGGCTTGTGACGGGGAGAGGGAGGCCACCCTCGAGGCGAAGGCTGCCCGTGACGCGGCCCTGGGAGAGGCGGTTGGAATCCGCGGCCACTACAAGGAGCTGGAGGACGAGCTGCAAGGCTTGCGGGGCCAGCTTGCAGAGGAGACCCGCCTTCGCCAAGAGCAGGAGAAGGGGGTGAAGGCTCGCGAGGCAGCGCTCGAGGACCGGGAGGCGAAGCTCAAGAAGCGCCGCAGCCACCTAGGCGCGTTGAAGAAGGAGCTGGAGGTGACGAAGGCCGAGCTGGACGCCAAGGCCCGGGTCCTCGCCGAGGACCGTGTGGCCTTCGCGGACATGGAGAAGGATGCCCGCCTTTGTTGAAGACGCTTTACGAGAGCGGCCTGGATAGCCCGCTGGCTGGTGACGAGGACGGCCCCGCTAAGCTGCTTCCCTTCTTGGTGAAGGCTCTTGGAGACGTCGCCCTTGGCCTCGCCCCCACGGCTGAGGCCGAGGCGCGTGTCCTGTCTTCTGCCGCGCTGACGCGGGTCTTCGCCCACGTCTACCTTCTCGATCCTAGCGCCGACCTCGACAGCCTGCTGGAACTGGTGAGCGGCGAGGGCGCCGCCGCTGCTGTCGAAGCCGTGAAGGGGCGCGCGGAGGCGCTGCTGGGGAAGTTCCGGGCCTTCAGCACCAAGCCGAAGCGAGGCGCTGCCGGCACCGCTGCTCCACAAGGCGAAGCCACTCCACGCAACTCCACCGCCGACAAGTGACTTCGCTATCGTTCCTGTTCTTCTTTCAATTCCTGCACACGCACGACGCCTCGGGGAGGCATTTAAATTTGCGTTTGGTACTAAGGCGACAGTATGGGTTGTAATATTTGCTTTTAAGTTCCTTGAATTTTATGTTCTTCTTCCCTACTTGCTTGTGTTCTACGCCGGCGGAGCCCGGTCCCACGCATGCCTCACCCAGCATCAGCTCCGACCGGAAACCAGGACGGGACCAAAGGAATGAGGGGCCACGTGACAAGTTAGGCTCCTGAGTCGCGATGCTCAGGAGTCCCCCTTGGCGCAGGAACAACAAGTAGGGAAGCGCGATGTAGGTGTGTCTTCCGTTCTACGTCTGCAGAGCCCGACTCCGCGCGTACCTCACCCAGCATAGCCTTTCGGAACTAAGGAGTGAGGGGCTACGGGGCCAGTTAGGCTCCTGAGTCGTGATGCTCAAGAGTCCCCCTTGACGCGCAAACAGCTGGCGATGAGATGAGATGTAGGCGGGGCTACCGTTCTACGTCTGTAGAGCCCGGCCCCGCGCGTACCTCACCCAGCATAGCCTTTCGGAACTAAGGAGTGAGGGGCTACGGAGCCAGTTAGGCTCCTGAGTCGCGATGCTCAGGAGTCCCCCTTGACGCGCGAACAGCTGGCGATGAGATGAGATGTAGGCGGGGCTACCGTTCTACGTCTACAGAGCCCGGCCCCGCGCGTACCTCACACAGCATAGCCTTTTGGAACTAAGGAGTGAGGGGCTACGGAGCCAGTTAGGCTCCTGAGTCGCGATGCTCAGGAGTCCCCCTTGACACGCAAACGGCCTTCATACCTTGGCTCCGCTCGGGGAGAGACGCGTGATGAACCAGGCCCGAGGGGCCTGGCTGGGCGGCGTACGTCTGGGCGTGACCCAGTCGTAGCCCCCGTGCCTAGCCCCCTCGCACGGCGCTCCCGAGGGGAGGCGTTGCGATGAGGCCAGCCACTGAGCTCTGGGCTCCCTGAGGTTGACGCAGCCCGGAGGCCACCCTTAGTTGTTTATCACCAGCGCGGAGCATAGCGCTTCCGTATGTGTACGGGCATAGCCACTCCTCGGCAGTGTCGTCAGCCAGCGCGGAGCATGGTGCTTCCACTGGCACGTGGGAGTGGGCTCCCCTCCGGGAGGATCCCCCGGGGCGTGTACAGCCCCGCCCTGACACGTGGCTGGCACGGTAGGGCTAGGTGAGGTGTATCTGGGCACCCGTGAGCCAGCGCGGACTCACGAGGCCCTACCTCTAGGCGGGTTGCGCCTGGCACTGGGCCGTATCTTGAGATGTGTTCCTGCAAAATCTGGTTAGATGCCGGCACTCTACGTCCTCGGGTCCCGGCCCTCGAGCTTGTCTCAGCCATCGCTGGTATGCCAGATCGCGATGCCGTGGACAAGGCCAGAGGGTGAGGGATGGAGAGCCAGTAAGAGCCCTGAGTCGCGATGCTCAGGCACCCCCCCTTTAACATGCAAGTGGTCGACATGGAGAAGAAAAGGTGCCGTGGATGGCATCAAGTAATCGAGCATGATAGGCGAATGCATAATTGGAAATAAACGCGAAGGGGATACACGCCGCTGGGCCTAGCCCGAGTGGCCTGGGGATGATGCAGCCCGAGGGGCGCCCCCAGCAAAGCAAGCTAACGACTGAGGAGATAAAAAGGGATACATGCCACAGGGACGGACCCACGCGGCCTGGGAGTGACGCAACCCTGGGAGGGCGCTCCCAGCTGGGAATGAAACTCGAAAGATGTCACCTGAAGATGTCGTCGGCGAAGTGGTGTTGGTGCAGCAGACTCGGTAGGCTGCGGAAGTCGATCCTCACGAGCCCCCTAGCCCTGGGGCCTCGGGAAGCTCCGGAGGCACTGGTGGCTCCTCGTGAGCTGTCTCCATCTCTGCCAGGGCCGCAGAACGCCTGTCTTCTTGAGCCTCCAAGATGCCCCTCATGAGGCGCTGGTACGCCGCAGCCATGCTCAGCAGGCCGTAAGGCATGCGAACATTGCTGTGGGGTGGTCCTCCGCAGCGCCCTGCTTGTGAGGGCCAGAGGCGCTCCGTCGTGGCGATCCAATTGAGCCCTGGCACGTCGACGCAGACGCGCAGCCCACCATCCTCGCCTGGATGTGGAGCCACAGCTGGCGGACGACGGCAACCTCTCATGATTCTTGACTCCTGTAGTTCTCGAATGGCCTCGTTAACGAACTCCTGCTGGTCTGACCTTCCTTGCCTGGATCCTTCTCGAGGGAACCGTGCTTCAAAGCAGGACTCCACATGGTGCCCAAGCGCCTCCCTCGTGACCCTGGCAAGGTCGGTGGCCCTCCAGGTGAGAGCCCCCGAGCCCTGCCTGAGGAGTGCGCCGGGCGCGCTTTCCTATGCGACGGAACGAGGGCCCCCTGGGCAGACACGGGCCCTGAAGGGCCTGCCTCCTAAGGGACTGAGCTTGACGACGTCTTCTTCTTCTTGGGGGTGGTCTCAGGAAGCCTCCTGCTTCCGCGGTCTGGGTCTTCTAGCGATGCGGCCTGAAAGGCTCGCTTCAGGGAACACACTGCATCTTTCTCTTCACAGGGCACCATGATGACGCCGCCACTTCCTGGCATCTTGAGAACGTTGTAGCCATGGTGAGTCACAGCCATGAACTTGGCCAGTGCTGGGTACCCGAGGATGGCGTTATACGGCAGGCGGATGTGGGCGACGTCGAAGTCGATGAGCTCGGTGCGGTAGTTGCGGCGGGCCCCGAAGGTGACAGGGAGGCGAACCTGCCCGATCGGGACGGTGGAACCATCGGTGAATCCGGAGAAAGGCTTGGTTGGCTGAAGCTGGTCATAGGGCACTTGGAGGTTGTTGAATGTTTCCACAGACAAGACGTTGAGTCCTGCCCCACCATCGATGAGGGTCTTGGTGACCAGAACATTGCTGATGACTGGCGAGCAAAGCATTGGGAGGACTCCGGCTGCGGCTGCGCACTTGAGCTGGTCTGCTGAACTGAACGTGATGGCGCATGCCGACCACCTGAGGGGACGCGATGCTTCGAGCTTGGGGAGGACTGCATTCACTTCGCGGGCAAACTGCTTGAAGATACGCTGAGAGGCTGGGGCTTGAGCTCCGCCCAGGACGCAGGCGATTGCACGCGGCTCTTGGAAGCCCCCAGCCCCCTCATCTTGGTGACAGTCTTCATTCCTTCTTGGCTGAGGCGGCAACGGCGGCAGGCCTGGGTTGCCGTGAGGGTGATCCTCACGAGGCTGATCCCTCCAGCCCCCCTTGCGAGGCGGGTCTCGCCAGCGGTCCTCGCGAGGTTGGTCGCACCACCCTTGGCGTGGGCCACGATCTTCCCAGCGTCCCGGGTTCCTTCCTCCTCCTCGGCCGTAGCCCCTGTCAGCGCGGTTAGGGCGTCGGCCGACTCTTCCTTCTCGCACGGCGCGGAGTTCTTGGCATTCGTTGGTGTTGTGGGTGTGGAGGTCATGATACACACAGTACCGGCTACCCCTGGAGGATAAGGGCAGATCCTTGCCCCGCTTGGTGTCCGGCTCCGCCGCGAGCACGGCAGCCCCCTTGCGCTTCACATCCTTGGCCTTGGGCTTCTTTTCTTCTGGGTCTGCGGCAGGCAGCTCGAGGAGGGAGAGGCGTCCCTCCTCAGCCCTGGCGCACTTGGTCGCCAAGTTGAACAGCTCCAGGGAGGTGTAGAGGTCTTCATGCATCGCCAACTCCTCCTTCATCTTGACGTCGCGCACGCCGACGGAGAAGGCTGAAATGATGGCTTCCTCGGACACCCTGGGGATCTTGAGGCGCGCACTGTTGAAGCGCTGGATGTACTTTTGCAGGGTCTCCCCAGGTTGCTGCTTGATGCGACGCATGTCGCTCACGGCGGGAGGCCGGTCGCGGGTACCTTGGAAGTTGGCGATGAAGCGAGTACGCATCTGGTCCCAGGAGGAGATCGTGCCCGGGGCCAGGTTCAGGAGCCAAGTGTGAGCACCTTCCTTCAGCGCCATGGGGAACCAGTTTGCCATGACCTTTTCGTCCCCGCTGGCAGCCTTGATCCCCAGCTCATAGAGCTGGAGGAACTCTGTGGGATCAGTCGTGCCATCGTAGCGAGGAGGCAGGTCCGGCTTGAACTTGCCGGGCCATGCGACGCTGCGCATCTCGGTGGTGTAGGCGCGGTAGCCCGCGGTGGCCGCGGGGGGTTTTGTTTGAGGGAGAGCTTGGCCTTGCGGGTCCCTTTGCGCTCCTGCTGGGAGCAGCACGGGGTCTTGACGTGCCGGAGCTGGGAGCAGTTGGGCGGCTTCTTGCAGTCGTGGGACTTCTTGGCAGCTCCGTTCCTACTGGGCTGGTGCTTGACGGAGCGGGTTCCGCCCAGGAGCTGCGCGCCTTGGGGCCATGGCGTCTTCTTGGAGAGGAGGCGGCTGGAATGCCCCCGGAGCTTCGTGGCCCACGCGGGGCAGAGTGCGGCGCAGCGGTGCAGACGGCGCGGGAGAGCCCCCTGCGGCGCGGATGAGCTCGGCGACGTGGTCGAGCCACTCCTCGTAGACGTTGTCGACGGGGCAGTAGGCAGGAGCTCGTTCGCTGCGATGAGCGCAGCTCGAGCCTCCAAGGGCGCGTGAAGCGCGCGGGACGATGAGCCAGCTGGGGTGAGCGACGGAGTAGCTGTGCGGCGGTCTCGCCGCACGGACGGGTGCTGAGAGGATGCCAGCTGCTCGTTCCCCGCCGGGCCGGTGGCGGCGTTGACGGCGGGCGACTGAGAACGATGAGGACGCCCACCAACGGGGGCCGTCTGGACGACGCGGGAAGCGATGGCTGCCCGGCGCTCGGCGCGGGCCCGACGGGCGTCAGACATGGATGCGACGGTCGGAGGAGAACGGAGCGGTGGAAGGCAGATTCCGGCGCACCCCTACCTGGCGTGCCAAATGTCGGATCACGGGTTCCGGCAGACCCTTAAGGTTCGAACTCTGGGGTGCGCGCGGAGATTCTGCCCTCTACCTCACCGTCTCGCAAAGAACTAACTGCTGAAAGAACGACACAAGAGACACAGGGTTTATACTGGTTCGGGCCACCGATGTGGTGTAATACCCTATTCCAGTGTGTGGTGGGTGGATTGCCTCTTGGGCTGATGAAGAAGAACAGTACAAGGAAGAACAGCCTCTCGAGGGTCTGTTCTTGGCTAGGGGATGAACTGCTAGGGGGAGTTCGATCGCCCTTCTATCTCTCTCTACTGTCTCTCTCTCTACTTGGCTAGATGCTGGATACTAGATCTCCCTCTCCTCTTCTCCCCCGTCCTTTGTGAGTGGCTAGCCCTATTTATAGGCAAAGGCCCTGGGCCTCTTCCCAAATATTGAGCAGGAAGGGCGGCAATAATTGGCCAATTTGAAGGGGAACATCTAGTACACTTATCCTGACTAAAGTCGGTCTTCGCCTGCCAAAGGCCCTATGGTGACGCCGTTCTGGGCTCCATGGTGACCTCCTTCCCACCGTTGGACTGGTCTTGGTCTTGTTGCACCGAAATGGGTGCCTTTGCTTGATCCTCTCGCCTACGCTTGCCCCCTTTGCACCAAAGAGGAAAGGGGAGGATACTGCGCGGACTGGCGCCCGCCTGGCACCCTCGATCATCACGGCTTGCGTCATGGGCACCTCGCGAGGAACCCCGCCTTGATATCTCCGCTTCCTCGTGAGCCAGCCTGAGGAGGCCGTGCTTGAGGAAGCGCCGTGTCGTCCGCCTCGCGAGGCTTGGCCCCTCGCGAGGGTCTTGAGCCTTGTGTTGATGAAGATGGGCCACGCTGGGCCCCCATTCGAGCCACGCCGCAGGCCGCAGGCAGGCAAGTCTGGGGACCCCCGTTCCCAGAACGCCGACAGATTGAGTCTTTAAAGATTTGAGAACACTTGATGTTTGTATTAACGTGCGTATCTATGGTGACAATGGGATATCACATGATTCACTTGATGTATGTTTTGGTGATCAACTTGCGGGTTCCACCCATGAACCTATGCATAGGGGTTGGCACACGTATTCGTCGTGATTCTCCGGTAGAAACTTTGGGGCACTCTTTGAGGTTCTATGTGTTGGTTGAATAGATGAATCTGAGATTGTGTGATGCATATCGTATAATCATACCCACGGATACTTGAGGTGACATTGGAGTATCTAGGTGACATTAGGGTTTTGGTTGATTTGTGTCTTAAGGATGTTATTCTAGTACGAACTCTAGGGCTGTTTGTGACACTTATAGGAAGAGCCCAACGGATTGATTGGAAAGAATAACTTTGAGGTGGTTTCGTACCCTACCATAATCTCTTCGTTTGTTCTGCGCTATTAGTGACCTTGGAGTGACTTTTTGTTGCATGTTGAGGGATAGTTATATGATCCAACTATGTTATTATTGTTGAGAGAACTTGCACTAGTGAAAGTATTGAACATAGGCCTTGTTTCCTAGCATTGCAATACCGTTGACGCTCACTTTTATCACTTGCTACCTTGCTGTTTTTATATTTTCAGATTACAAAAACCTATATCTACCATCCATATTGCACTTGTATCACCATCTCTTCGCAGAACTAGTGCACCTATACAATTTACCATTGTATTGGGTGTGTTGGGGACACAAGAGACTCTTTGTTATTTGGTTGCAGGGTTGCTTGAGAGAGACCATCTTCATCCTACGCCTCCCACGGATTGATAAACCTTAGGTCATCCACTTGAGGGAAATTTGCTACTATCCTACAAACCTCTGCACTTGGAGGCCCAACAACGTCTACAAGAAGAAGGTTGTGTAGTAGACATCATAGGCCTCCGCAACGGAACACTCGGGTCTAGATCTATTCCTAACATAGCCCTTGAAAGTGCCTAGCCGCCTTTCAATAGGGTACATCGAGCCATACTATACTGGACCTCTAAGTAGTGCCTCATCAGGTAGATGAACAGCCAAATGCACCATCACATCAAAGAAGGCTGGAGGATATATCTTCTCAAGGTCGCATAGGATAGTTGGTATATTGTCTCTAAGACGCTCCAGAGCATCTATCCTGATATTTCTACTGCAGAGTTCCCTGAAGAATTGTCCCAACTCTGCAACTGCTCTCTATAAGTCAGGGCGGCCCAATCCTCTAAGGATAACAGGTAAAACCCTTTGAAGTAGGACATGGCAGTCGTGAGTTTTCAACCCTTGTACATTGTCTCCATCTGCACTGACTCTCCTTTTAGGGTTGGAAGCAAATCCATGTGGGAATCTCACACATGATAGGACCTTGCAGAATTCTTTTCTTTTTACCTTGTCCAAGACGTACACAGCTGGTGCCATATCTCGTGGTTTACCTTCATCTTGCACCTGCAAATCCTGTCTGATACCCAGGTGTGTCAAATCAATCCTAGATTTTAAGGTATCTTTCGTCTTTCCTTCAATATTAAGAAGTGTGCCGATAATGTTGTCACATATATTTTTCTCGATGTGCATCACATCAAGATTATGCCGCAGATCCAAATCATTCCAATACTCCAAGTCCCACAAAGTGAACCTGCGGGTAAACAATAGTCTCTCTTCTGCCCTGCCACGCTTCCTTTTCCCGCTACCATTATCTGGACGGTTTCCTGGTGTAATATGACTGACCTTCTCTAATTCCACTTGCAACTAATCGGCGGTGAGCCTCTTTGGCGCATCACGGTTTTCATGCTTTGCATTGAACACATGTCTTCGGTATTTTCTAGGATGCGGCTTGTCCTTGGCAAGGAAAGGACGGTGTCCAATGTAACAGATCTTGCTAAGTATTGCGTATGACAGCGGATTCCTGTCACAGCGAACAAATGCATTGTAACCATGTGTTGTTCGCCCTGACATAGTGCCCAAAGCCAGATAATCATGGATGCACCAAATTATAACAACACGCAGAAGGAAATCAGCTGGTGGGCTGCTATATAGGTCTCGAGTGAGAACAACCCTCCATAGTTGTTGAAGTTCCTCCACAAGAGGATCCATGAACAAATCAAAATCCTTTCCAGGACTTTTTGGACCTGGGATGAGCAAGGCATGTTGTAAGGGATAACAAGCACTGGCCACGTGCTATATGTGGCGCTTTGGTGGCCAAATGGGTTAAATCTATCTGAAGCTAAGCCAAGTCTAATGTTTCTTGGGTCAGCAGCAAACTTTTCGTGCTTCTGATTGAAGCTTTTCCACTCACTACCATGTGATGGATGGCTCATTACATTCTGATCTCTGTACTCCTGGTTCCTAGAATGCCACAGTACATCCTCTCTTGTTTCAGCATCATGAAACAACCTCTGCAATCTTGGTGTAATTGGAAAATGTCTGAGAACATTATGAGGAATCCTCTTCACAACATCGCCATATTTCCATCTTGATGATTTGCATTTCGGGCATTCACTTAAGTTGGCATAATCCTTCCGGACAGAACACAATTATTCTTACAAACATGGATCATATCATATCCAATTACAACTGCACGAAGGAAATCTTCATTTTACTATAGGTGTGTGGCAGCTCAGACTCATCTGGGAAAGCTTTAAGGAAAGCAGCCAACATCGCATCGAATGATTTGTTGGTCATCCGCTCAGATGTCTTCACCTGAAGAAAGGTGACCATAGCTGAGAATGCTGACAACTTATTTCCTGGGGTGACAGCCACGTTGCATTGTTCCAACATGCGGGCCCACCGTTTTTCTTCTGCAGGTGAAAGTTCATGGAATGCACAAGCATTTCGTAGCATTGTTTCAATGTTGGTCAAACTCACTGGCTCTGCCACCACCTCCTCCTCCTCCTCTTCCACCTGAGCATCAGGCAGATCAAGATGGTGATCTGCTGCTTCCACGTAGTCAATAACATTGATCTTCACAGCTTCACCATGATGAACCCACCTAGTATATGTGACCGACATCCCATACAAGTGTAGATGATTTTGCACAGTTGACTGGGGTCTTGTAACTGAATTCATACAACTGCTACATGGGCAGAGCACATCTGATTTCGGGCCACCGTACTCAGCTCTGATAAAGTTCATGAAGTTTTCAACCCCCTCGACATATGCAGCGGAGAATCTTCAAGCAGAAGTTATCCAAGTCTTTTCCATCTGTTAGACATACAAATTAGTTCTTCTACTAGATATTACAGGAAAAACATATATGCTTTTTTATGAAGTCCAGAAGAAAATACCTAGGTCGATGTCTAAAGCTATGGCAAGATATTTGGACGAGCAGATCTAAGTAACAAAATATATGTAAAGCTAATTCAGCAAACATATTTGAGTGCTAAATTATGGCAGGCTGTTTCAGCAGTCAATGAGGCCGAGCACACAGCCATCGATCTATCGAAGGCCACCGCAGCAACAAAGGTCGAGTATAAAACGGTGTAGAGCTATTTCACCTAACAGACTGGCTACTAGACCATGGCAATCTACGTCATAATAAATATATGGCAGGATATTTTAGCAACTAATCGGCCTTGGCATGCCATCTCAGCTAAGCAGATTGAGTGCAGAACAGGGCAAGGAAGCTTCTCAAGCAGAGCATATTGACTGTAAACTACTTCGGCAAACAGTGAGATTAACAGTGTCTATCAGCTAACATTCAGCGCTACACCGACACGCACGGGGCCTCAGTCTAGAATGCGCATACCGTGGGAGAAGCTAACCGCCGTGCGTCTCCACACGAACATCGCCAGCGGTGGGGGCGCTGACCGCCATGCGCCTCCACAAGAACGTCGCCAGCGGTGGCGGCGCGGCTAGAGGACGGTAGTCTACGAGAGCGTACTATGGGAGCGAGAGGATCGCCGTACATCCCCTCGACAAACCGCGACACCGACGTATCGGCATGGCGGGAAGAGCGGCTTTGGCGGAGTGAATGGAGTGGAGGGGGACGGGGGGAGGGGGGTTTGGGGAATATTATTGGCTAGTTGGCCGAAGGACGGTTGAATCTAGGATTTGGGGGGAATTTTTGGGTGGGGGGAGGATTTTCGCACGGTGGGCGGGGGGAGTTTGGTGCATGGTCGGTTTCTCCAAGTGCACTCCCATGTGTTAGTGAAGAGGCAAGCCGAAGCGCGTTCCGTTTGCGTGAGCCGTGTGTAGGACCGAATGTGTGTGGGATGCAATGCGACCGCGACAGGGATGTTGTGAGTGTACCGCCTTTTTTCCTTTTAAACTAGGTGCTTCGCCCCCTCAAAAAAAACTTATTGCTTCGCGTGATCCATCGATACTGAAAGGATCGAGAAGAGGTGTCTAGAGGGGGCTGATTAGACACTAAGTGCCAAAAGTTGCAGTTTTTAATATTCTTAAGTTTAAGTGGAGTTTAAGCACAAGTTTGACAAACACAATACATATCAAGCAAGCATGCAATGAGTATATGAGCAGCGGAAAGTAAAGCATGCAACTTGCAAGAATGTAAAGAGAAGGGTTTGGAGTATTCAAATGCAATTGGAGACACGGATGTTTTTGTCGTGGTTCCGATAGGTGGTGCTATCGTACATCCACGTTGATGGAGACTTCAACCCACGGAGGGTAACGGTTGCGCGAGTCCACGGAGGGCTCCACCCACGAAGGTTCCACGAAGAAGCAACCTTGTCTATTCCATCACGACCGTCGTCCACGAAGGACTTGCCTCACTAGCGGCAGATCTTCACGATGTAGGCGATCTCCTTGCCCTTACAAACTCCTTGGTTCAACTCCACAATCTTGTTGGAGGCTCCCAAGTGACACCTAGCCAATCAAGAAGACACCACTCTCCAAGAAGTAACAAATGGTGTGTTGATGATGAACTCCTTGCTCTTGTGCTTCAAATGATAGTCTCCCCAACACTCAACTCTCTCTCACAGGATTTGGATTTGGTGAAAAGAAGATTTGAGTGGAAAGCAACTTGGGAAAGGCTAGAGATCAAGATTCATATGGTTGGAATGGAATATCTTGACCTCAACACATTAGTAGGTAGTTCTCTCTCAGAAAATGTGTATTGGAAGTGTAGGTATGTTCTGATGGCTCTCTTCACAAATGAAGAGTGGGTGGAGGGGTATATATAGCCTCCACACAAAATCTAACCGTTACACACAATTTGCCAAACTCGGTGGGACCGAATAGTTAAACTCGGCCGGACCAATTCAGCAAACCTAGTGACCGTTAGGATTTTCGGTGGGACTGAGATGCAACTCGGCAGGACCGATATGGTTAGGGTTAGGGCATAACGTAATCTCGATGTGACCGATTACACAAACTCGGTGGGACCGATTTTGGTAATAAGCTAACCAGAGAGTTGGTCAGGAAAACTCGGTGAGAACGATTGCACAAACTCGGTGGGACCGATTTTGGTAATAAGCTAACTAGAGAATTTGCATTGTAATCTCGGTAGTACCGATTGCTCAAACTCGGTGAGACCGATTTTGGTAATGGACATACACAGAGAGATTACAATCCAATCTCGGTTAGACCGAGATCCCTATCGGTGAAACCGATTTGCTAGGGTTTGTGGCAGTGGCTATGACATCTGAAACTCGGTGGCGCCGGATAGATAGAATCGGTGGGCCCGAGTTTGACTTCTGGTTTAGGTCATATGTGGATGTGGGAAAGTAGTTGAGGGTTTTGGAGCATATCACTAAGCACTTTGAGCAAGCAAGCCATTAAGCAACACCTCATCCCCTCTTGATAGTATTGGCTTTTCCTATAGACTCAATGTGATCTTGGATCACTAAAATAGAAAATGTAGAGTCTTTATCTTGAAGCTAGAGCCAATCCTTTGTCCTTAGCATCTTGAAGGGGTTCCACATCCTCTAGTCCATGCCACTCCATTGTTGAACTTATCTGAAACATACTAGGTAAAAGTGTTAGTCCAACAAGAGATATGTTGACATTAATTACCAAAACCACCCAGGGAGCACTTGTGCTTTCAGATACTACTACTAGTAATCCGATAATCCCGACTAAAACGGCGTGGCCGGGTCTTTTCCCGCGCGATATGCTGGGAGGTTGGCTTAGTTGGGTTTTTTAGGACGAGTAATGCTACACCTACGTAGTCCCATTTACATAATTAACATAATGTGAAACGTGTGAGCTGTTGATTGTAGATTGGGGGGAGGGAGGGGCCCACCACCATGAAAATCAGGGGAGGAGAGAGAGAGGCAATTTACGTTAACCCTTTCGTAGGTTCCCGTAGATGTAGAAAAATGTGAAATGCGTGAATGTGCATTTGCAGATAAGGCCTTCCCTCATTCATCCTTTTCTCCCACAAGATCTTGATCTTCCGTGCAACACACGGGCATCTTGCTAGTACTCCTACAATATACTATATTATTGTGAAAGTTCATATACACCAGCCGAGATTAATGCAAACACGGCAGATTTTCATTACATTTCGAACTTTTATAGGACAGAAAAATAAAATAAACCCGACCCTAAACCTATTCTAAGGCGGCGACCGACGTCCTCCATCTGTGATCTCCATGTACGGGGGCGGGGTTCAAGACCCGTGAAGTGAAGGTGCGGTCTCCAGCGAGGAAAAGTAGAACACGGGAGACGGACCGGCCAGTTGGCACACCATGCCCTGCCGCCTCCCATGCCCTACTCATCCTCGGAGGAGTCCCCGACCTCGGTGGTGCCGGACGTTGGACGGCGGCAAGTAGGACGTGTGGCTGACGGTGCTCCCGTCGTCGGCCGCCAGTGTGGCCACCGCTTGTGTGGCGACTTGAGCGAGGGCGGCGACCTCGACCTCCATCCTCGAAGACAAGCTCTCCCGTAGAGCGTTCGCGCTTGCAGTCATGGCGGATGTGGTGCCAGGTAGGAGAACGATGCGCTATGGTGTGGAGGTTAGCTGGGCGTTGCCGTTTTAAGTAGCGCATTTCGGTGAGGCCAAGCGTCCTGGTGCATCATTAAGTCGCCGGAGTTGGTTCCTCGGGCACCGAGCCTCTTAACGACGACATACAGACGAATGGCATGAATGCGGGCAGCTGGCACCGGCTGGGAACGCACCGCGCGACGGCGCGAGGGACGAGGGTGGTGTGCCACGGTAGTCAGCTACGGTCATGGCAATGTTGGAGATGCCCTTTGCTCACATGCGATCGACGCATGTCATTGAAAAAGCAAGACGACCTAGCATGGTCTCAGGTCCTAAGGATGCAGTTGGCCGCGCTACACCACTCCGTGGACGCGTCCCGGCGCCCCGTGCATCCTCGACGAGCCGGGTGTTGGGGTGTGTTTGGATTGTGGCCAAAGTGCACCTTACCAAAATTTTGGTCATGACCCAAAGATTGGTCTTTGTTTGGATGGTTGCCATTTTTTTGAGGTTTTGGTCATCACCCAAAAATGGATGGTTGCCATTTTTTGGCATGCCAATGAACTCTAGCCAACTCTAGTTCATTTTTCTTGCCGATGTCGGCCAAATCATGGGCAACCAAAACCTCAACCAAAATTTAGGCTACCCAATGCTTTGATGGGGCAACCTTGGGCACAAACCAAACATACTGTTGGTCATGCCACAACACTAACGCCACCCTCGGCACACTGAAGCCGACCGTGTCTAGCGACGATGAGCGTGTCGCTCACCGCGGTCGCCGTGTCTAGAGGCGGTGCTAGAGCTGTGCCACGTTGTTGGCCCCCACGACCCACATGAACGGTTGCCGGTGGCGAGGAGGTCGTGGGCCAGCTCCTCCATTGGACTAGTTTGCGCTACATCATCCCGGCAGGTGTGGCTCACATGTCGGTTTCCCTGTTTTCCTGCCATATTCGAGCCTCAGTGCTCCGCGTTGCGCATTAGGCCTTTCACTATGTAGGCCAAGCGAGACAACTTATTGTTTATTTGAGTCGGTCAAGTATAATCATGTGGCGTTTGCTTATTTCTCATTCCTCTCCAACCCTCTTCTCCATCGATCATGTCGCCCCCCGGTCGAGTCCATCCTCCCGCATGCCTCATTTGAACATTCCGCCAAGTATCATTCACATGTGGGCCTAGACCATGCTTGTATTTCCAATATTTATTTGTAATTTGTCCGACATGCATACAAACAAACGGTCCATTTGAAGTTTCACTTTGCCTCCACTACGTGTCGCTTCGCGTCTTAGTTTTGACATCCCATTCGGTTCATGCCCTGACACATATTGATGAGATTAATTGATGTTCAGAGATCAATTGCGTGTCATGCAACAAGATAAAGGTTTGGTCGGTTTCTATGATAGAAATGACCTGCGGGGGGGGGGGGTCTCTGTGGATCAGAGGGAGTATATTGTACGTTCATAAGCGAAATGAACGTGTTGTACCCACCCTAGTCCTCTTTCAATCGATCTCCGGACCCCGAGATGAAATCGAGAGAGAACGAGTGGGGGCATGTGTGATACCTAAGGCGGATTCAAAATTTTGAACCGGTGATCATATCATCCGCAAATCATATATAAAGGGTATTCAATGTTCATTTTGTTTTCGAATGTACAATATACTCCCTCCTATCCTTTCTAGTTTACATATAAGTTTTATGTGTAGTCAAAGTATATTTACTTTGATAAAAAAGTATCAACATTCAACAACGCCCAATCAATATTGTTAGATTCGTACGTACTCCTAGATTTGTACTCGAGATGGTTTCCAATTTGCTTTCAACCACGTGAATGTGCTTGTTCTCGCGCATGCTCTTCCTACTAGGATTTCTCCACGTATAGCCAGTCCAATAGTAACTTTTTTTAAGCTCCCTGTCCAATAGTACTAGTGGAGTACTGATAACATTTGTACTAGAGTATGCAGTGCTCATAGTTGTACTCCCTCCTTCCATTTATATAGGGCCTATGTGGAGGAGAGAGATGTGAAAAAGTAAGGGGAGTGAGCTCTCATGCAAGAGCCTAGCTATATACGCATTCCTAGTTAAATACTTACAATAAATATGAAGAAAGAGATGGAGAGGAGATGGAAAAAAGTACCAATACAATAGCCAACCTTATAATTTTTTTTGCGGGAAATAGCCAACCTTATAGCCCACACTACTGTATGAGTGCATATAATAGATGATGGCTATAGATGACATGGTAGTTCCTTATAGCCATCGATTGGCTATATTATTAATCATGCTCTAATGAGTTTTTCAAAACCGCATTTGACTATTGACAATCTTAATAGTACATGAGATGTATAATGTGAAAATTATATCATTGGAAGGTCCTTCCACATACATATCCCTGCCTTACCCTCCCTTTTGGTCACTTACTGGCGTACCCCATGCTTGCTAGGCCCCGCATGTCAGTTACTCAATGGGTTCGGCTACGTCAGGGGATCCTCATCCGTAGTATACTCCCTCTGTTTTTATTTACTCCGCGTAAAATGACGCGGGCGTGGGAGGGGGAGGGACGTCGGTTTGCTCTCAATTGCGGTCCCACAAGCGAGCAAAAATGCAAGACAAAGCACGTTCCATTCGGTGAGCGACGTGGAGGGTCCAGCGTGCCGGGCTGCAACGCGAAGGCGACAAGAGCGATGTACAGTCAAAACCGATTGACTGGTCGTCATCGGAACCACTATTCACACCAGAACCTTCGCTACTCGGCCTACGCCAGCCACTGCCGTAAAACCACACCTAATCTCCAGCCCCTTTCCCCACCTTTCGATCCCCTAGCCCGCATCAAGCGTCCCCTAGTTCGCCGAAAAGCCATGGTGCGCCGCAAGATCACGTACTACAAGATGCTGACGCCGGAGTGCCGCGCAGAAATCGCGGATCGGCGCCAGAGACCTCCGTTCCCAAGCTCACTTTGCGGCGGGCCAATCCCCGAGTTCTCTGGAGCCAAGCTACAAGGAGGAGGAAGCCGATCCAATGTTCATGGCGGAGGTCGCGGCGCAGAAGGCCCCCGATGGGTATGCGACGATGGACGTCGACTTCGTGTCAGCGTCCGAGTCCCCCATGGTGCAGGCGGACCAGCGGTTCAACCTGGCGATAATAAAGGAGGACCGGGAGGCAGAGGCTCAACTCGACGCGGAGCGCGCGCATGCCGCTTTCAACGAGGCTCTCCTGCAGGCGGAACCGGATGTCGTGGATGTGAACCGGGTGGCAGAGGCTCAACTTGAGGGGGAGCGCGCGGATGCCGCTGCCATCGAGGCCCTCCTGCAGGCGGAACCGGACGT
Organism: Aegilops umbellulata; assembly: GCA_032464435.1. Lineage (NCBI taxonomy): Eukaryota > Viridiplantae > Streptophyta > Magnoliopsida > Poales > Poaceae > Aegilops > Aegilops umbellulata. Next base: position 360,797,967 of record CP136054.1, on the reverse strand, counting down.
CCTGGACTTGAACCAGGCGGCAGAGGCTCAACTCGACGCGGAGCGCGCGGATGTCGCTCTCATCGAGGCCCTCCTGCAGGCGGAACCGGACGTCCTGGACTTGAACTGGGCGGCGGAGGCTCGACTCGACGCGGAGCACGCGGATGCCGCTGGCATCGAGGCCCTCTTGCAGGCGGAACTGGACGTCCTCGACCAGAACTGGGCGGTGCTCTCGTCCGTGCAGAGCTCCCGCACGCTCCGCGTGAATGAGTAGCTGGAGGCCGAGGACAACCACGGTGCGGAGACACATGTCGCCGGCTACGGCTGGTTCACACCGGCAGCCAAAGACGACGAGGCAGTCTTGTTCCGTGAGCAGTGATAGTTTTTCTTTATGTTGTTGTTTTTATGGATCTTTCGCCGTGTAAAAACATATATTGTCATGCAAGTCGCCTGACTTGAGTCAGTCTACCATTTCAGGCAGTTGGATGATGTCGGTGGGAAACGACACCTATGGGATCACAAGAATCCTGAAAGTGCGTTATATCGACTAGAGGGGGGTGAATAGGCGATTTTTATGAAATTCTTCACTGAGGAATTTGCTAGTGAGGAAATTCCTTAGCGAAGAACTACTAGCAGCGGAATAAGTACTCAGAAGTAAACATAACAGAATACATGCATGGTCATCATGATGAAATGAAGACAAACACAAAGTACAGAAAGCGTAAACACATGATAGCACAAGATGAAGACAAACAGACTGAAGAAATTGAACTGAGGAAATTGAGAAAGTCTTCAGTCAAAGTCTTCAAACACAGATATGAACAAACACACAACACAGTAATGAGGAAATGAAAGTGTTGAGGAAATAGAACCAGTTGGCTTGGTGAAGACAATGATTTGTTAGACCAGTTCCAACTGCTGTCTCAGTTGTACGTCTGGTTGGAGCGGCTGAGTATTTAAACTCGAGGACACCCAGTCCCGGACACACAGTCCTAACCGTATTCTCCTTGAGCTAAGGACACATAGTCCTCGCCCAATCACTCGTGGTAAGTCTTCAGGTGACTTCCAAACCTTCACAAACTCGGTCACTCAGCGATCCACAATTCCTCTTGGATGCTCTAGACCATGACGCCTAACCGTTTGGAAGAAGCATAGTCTTCAAAGGTAACAAGCATCGGATCCACGCAGGATCAATCTCTTCAGTGATGCTCAATCACTTTGGGTTTGTCGGTTTTTTGGGTTTGGGTTTGGATTTTCCTCACTTGATGATTTTCGCTCAAAGTCCTCGGAGGATGGGTTGCTCTCAAATGACAAGCGTCAGTTTCTCTCGGAGCAGCCAACCAGCTAGTGGTTGTAGGGGGCGGCTATTTATAGCCTAGGGAGCAGCCCGACATGATAAGACATAAATGCCCTTCAATGATATGACCGTTGGATGGATAAGATATTTTGGGACAGCTGGCTGTTGGGGAACGCAGTAAATTCAAAAAATTTCCTACGCACACGCAAGATCATGGTGATGCATAGCAACGAGAGGGGAGAGTGTTTGTCTACGTACCCTTGTAGACCGAAGCGGAAGCGTTGACACAACGTAGAGGAAGTAGTCGTACGTAGAGGAAGTAGTCGTACGTTCTCCTCGCGATCCAACCGATCTAAGCACCGAACGTACGGCACCTCCGAGTTCTGCACACGTTCAGCTCGATGACGATCCCCGGGCTCCGATCCAGCAAAGCGTCGGGGAAGAGTTCCGTCAGCACGACGGCGTGGTGACGATCTTGATGTGTTACCGGCGCAGGGCTTCGCCTAAGCACTGCAACAATATGATCGAGGTGGAATTTGGTGGAAGGGGGCACCGCACACGGCTAAGGAACGATCCGTAGATCAACTTGTGTGTTTCTGGGGTGCCCCCTGCCCCCGTATATAAAGGAGTCAAGGGGGAGGGGCTGGCCGGCCAAGCCAGGGCGCGCCAGAGAGTCCTACTCCCTCTGGGAGTAGGATTCCTCCCCCCAATCCTAGTTGGACTAGGATTCTTCAAGGGGGAGAGAGAGAGAGAGGGGGCGCCCACCTCTCCTAGTCCTAATAGGACTAGGGAGGGGGGAGGCGCGCAGCCCCTAGGGCTGCCCTCTCACCTTTCCTCCAAGGCCCATGTTGGCCCATTATGCTTCCGGGGGGTTCCGGTAACCCTCCCGGTATTCCGGTAAAATCCTGATTTCACCCGGAATGCATCCGATGTCCAAACATAGGCTTCCAATATATAATTCTTTATGTCTCGACCATTTCGAGACTCCTCGTCACGTCCCCGATCTCATCCGAGACTCCGAACTCCTTCGGTACATCAAAACTCATAAACTCATAATATAACTGTCATCGAAACCTTAAGCGTGCGGACCCTACGGGTTCGAGAACAATGTAGACATGACCGAGACACGTCTCCAGTCAATAACCAATAGCGGGACCTGGATGCCCATATTGGCTCCTACATATTCTACGAAGATCTTTATCGGTCAGACCGCATAACAACATACGTTTTTTCCCTTTGTCATCGGTATGTTACTTGCCCGAGATTTGATCGTCGGTATCCAATACCTAGTTCAATCTCGTTACCGGCAAGTCTCTTTTCTCGTTCCGTAATACATCATCTCGCAACTAACTCATTGGTTGCAATGCTTGCAAGGCTTATGTGATGTGTATTACCGAGAAGGCCCTGAGATACCTCTCCGACAATTGGAGTGACAAATCCTAATCTCGAAATACGCCAACCCAACATGTACCTTCGGAGACACCTGTAGAGCACCTTTATAATCACCCAGTTACGTTGTGACGTTTGGTAGCACACAAAGTGTTCCTACGGTAAACGGGAGTTGCATAATCTCATAGTTAAAGGAACATGTATAAGTTATGGATAAAAGCAATAGCAACATACTAAACGATCGGGTGCTATGCTAATGGAATGGGTCATGTCAATCAGATCATTCAACTAATGATGTGATCTCGTTAATCAAATAACAACTCTTTGTTCATGGCCAGGAAACATAACCATCTTTGATTAATGAGCTAGTCAAGTAGAGGCATACTAGTGACACTCTGCTTGTTTATGTATTCACACATGTATTATGTTTCCAGTTAATACAATTCTAGCATGAATAATAAACATTTATCATGATATAAGGAAATAAATGATAACTTTATTATTGCCTCTAGGGCATATTTCCTTCAGTCTCCCACTTGCACTAGAGTCAATAATCTAGATTACAAAGTAATGATTCTAACACCCATGGAGTCTCGGTGCTGATCATGTTTTGCTCGTGGAAGAGGCTTAGTCAACGGGTCTGCAATATTCAGCTCCGTATGTATCTTGCACATCTCTATGTCTCCCACCTGGACCAAATCCCGGATGGAGTTGAAGCGTCTCTTGATGTGTTTGGTTCTTTTGTGAAATCTGGATTCCTTTGCCAAGGCAATTGCACCAGTATTGTCACAAAAGATTTTCATTGGACCCGATACGCTAGGTACAACACCTAGATCGGATATGAACTCTTTCATCCAGACTCCTTCATTAGCTGCTTCCGAAGCGGCTATGTACTCAGCTTCACATGTAGATCCCGCCACGATGCTTTGTTTTGAACTGCACCAACTGACAGCTCCACCGTTTAATGTAAATACGTATCCGGTTTGCGATTTAGAATCGTCCGGATCAGTGTCAAAGCTTGCATCGACATAACCGTTTACGACGAGCTCTTTGTCACCTCCATAAATGAGAATCATATCCTTAGTCCTTCTTAAGTACTTAAGGATGTTCTTGACCGCTGTCCAGTGATCCACTCCTGGATTACTTTGGTACCTTCCTGCTAAACTCACAGCAAGGCACACATCAGGTCTGGTACACAGCATTGCATACATGATAGAGCCTATGGCTGAAGCATAGGGAACATTTTTCATTTCCTCTCTATCTTCTGCGGTGGTCGGGCATTGAGTCTTACTCAACTTCACACCTTGTGCCACAGGCAAGAACCCTTTCTTTGCCTGATCCATTTTGAACTTTTTCAAAACTTTGTCAAGGTATGTGCTTTGTGAAAGTCCTATTAAGCGTTTTGATCTATCTCTATAGATCTTAATGCCCAATATATAAGCAGCTTCACCGAGGTCTTTCATTGAAAAACTCTTATTCAAGTATCCCTTTATGCTATCCAGAAATTCTATATTATTTCCGATCAGCAATATGTCATCCACATATAATATCAGAAATGCTACAGAGCTCCCACTCACTTTCTTGTAAATACAGGCTTCTCCAAAAGTCTGTATAAATCCATATGCTTTGATCACACTATCAAAGCGTTTATTCCAACTCCGAGAAGCTTGCACCAGTCCATAAATGGATCGCTGGAGCTTGCACACTTTGTTAGCTCCCTTCGGATCGACAAAACCTTCTGGTTGCATCATATACAACTCTTCTTCCAGAAATCCATTCAGGAATGCAGTTTTGACATCCATTTGCCAAATTTCATAATCATAAAATGCGGCAATTGCTAACATGATTCGGACAGACTTAAGCATCGCTACGGGTGAGAAAGTCTCATCGTAGTCAATTCCTTGAACTTGTCGAAAACCCTTTGCAACAAGTCGAGCTTTATAGACAGTAACATTACCATCAGCGTCAGTCTTCTTCTTAAAAATCCATTTATTCTCAATTGCTTGCCGATCATCGGGCAAGTCAACCAAAGTCCACACTTTGTTTTCATACATGGATCCCATCTCAGATTTCATGGCCTCAAGCCACTTTGCGGAATCTGGGCTCACCATCGCTTCTTCATAGTTCGTAGGTTCACCATGGTCTAGTAACATGACTTCCAAAATAGGATTACCGTACCACTCTGGTGCGGATCTTACTCTGGTTGATCTACGAAGTTCAGTAGAAACTTGATCTGAAGTTTCATGATCATTATCATTAGCTTCTTCCCTATTTGATGTAGGTGTCACAGAAACAGATTTCTGTGATGTACTACTTCTCAATAAGGGAGTAGATACTGTTATCTCATCAAGTTCTACTTTCCTCCCACTCACTTCTTTCGAGAGAAACTCCTTCTCTAGAAAGTTTCCGACTTTAGCAACAAAAATTTTGCCTTCGGATCTGTGATAGAAGGTATACCCAATAGTCTCCTTTGGGTATCCTATGAAGACACATTTTTCCGATTTGGGTTCGAGCTTATCAGGTTGAAGCTTTTTCACATAAGCATCGCAGCCCCAAACTTTAAGAAATGACAACTTTGGTTTCTTGCCAAACCACAGTTCATAAGGTGTCGTCTCAACGGATTTTGATGGTGCCCTATTTAACGTGAATGCGGCCGTCTCTAGAGCATAACCCCAAAAGGATAGCGGTAAATCGGTAAGAGACATCATAGATCGCACCATATCCAGTAAAGTACGATTACGACGTTCGGACACACCATTACGTTGTGGTGTTCCGGGTGGCGTGAGTTGCGAAACTATTCCGCATTGTTTCAAATGTAGACCAAACTCGTAACTCAAATATTCTCCTCCACGATCAGATCGTAGAAACTTTATTTTCTTGTTACGATGATTTTCCACTTCACTCTGAAATTCTTTGAACTTTTCAAATGTTTCAGACTTGTGTTTCATTAAGTAGATATACCCATATCTGCTTAAATCATCAGTGAAGGTGAGGAAATAACGATATCCGCCACGAGCCTCAACATTCATTGGACCACATACATCAGTATGTATGATTTCCAATAAATCTGTTGCTCTCTCCACAGTACCGGAGAACGGTGTTTTAGTCATCTTGCCCATAAGGCACGGCTCGCAAGTGCCAAGTGATTCATAATCAAGTGACTCCAAAAGTCCATCAGTATGGAGTTTCTTCATGCGTTTTACACCGATATGACCTAAACGGCAGTGCCACAAATAAGTTGCACTATCATTATTAACTCTGCATCTTTTGGTTTCAACATTATGAATATGTGTGTTACTATTATCGAGATTAAGTAAGAACAAACCACTCTTTAATGGCGCATGACCATAAAAGATATTACTCATATAAATAGAACAACCATTATTCTCTGATTTAAATGAATAACCATCTCGCATCAAACAAGATCCAGATATAATGTTCATGCTCAATGCTGGTACTAAATAACAATTATTTAGATCTAATATTAATCCCGAAGGTAGATGTAGAGGTAGCGTGCCGACCGCGATCACATCGACTTTGGAACCATTTCCCACGCGCATCGTCACCTCGTCCTTAGCCAATCTTCGCTTAATCCGTAGTCCCTGTTTTGAGTTGCAAATATTAGCAACAGAACCAGTATCAAATACCCAGGTGCTACTCCGAGAATTAGTAAGGTACACATCAATAACATGTATATCACATATACCTTTGTTAACCTTGCCATCCTTCTTATCCGCCAAATACTTGGGGCAGTTCCGCTTCCAGTGACCAGTCTGCTTGCAATAGAAGCACTCAGTTTCAGGCTTAGGTCCAGACTTGGGTTTCTTCTCTTGAGTAGCAACTTGCTTGCTGTTCTTTTTGAAGTTCCCCTTTTTCTTCCCTTTGCCCTTTTTCTTGAAACTAGTGGTTTTGTTAACCATCAACACTTGATGCTCCTTTTTGATTTCTACCTCCGCGGCTTTTAGCATCGCGAAGAGCTCGGGCATAGTTTTGGTCATCCCTTGCATATTATAGTTCATCACGAAGCTCTTGTAGCTTGGTGGCAGTGATTGGAGAATTCTGTCAATGACGCAATCATCTGGAAGATTAACTCCCAGTTGAATCAAGTGATTGTTATACCCAGACATTCTGAGTATATGCTCACTGACAGAACCATTCTCCTCCATTTTACAGCTATAGAACTTATTGGAGACTTCATATCTCTCAATCCGGGCATTTGCTTGAAATATTAACTTCAACTCCTGGAACATCTCATATGCTCCATGGTGTTCAAAACGTCGTTGAAGTCCCGGTTCTAAGCCATAAAGCATGGCACACTGAACTATAGAGTAGTCATCAGCTTTGCTTTGCCAGACGTTCATAACATCTGGCGTAGCTCTTGCACCAGGCCTGGCACCCAGCGGTGCTTCCAGGACATAATTCTTCTGTGCAGCAATGAGGATAATCCTCAAGTTACGGACCCAGTCCGTGTAATTGCTACCATCATCTTTCAACTTTGCTTTCTCAAGGAACGCATTAAAATTCAACGGAACAACAGCACGAGCCATCTATCTACACAACATAGACAAGCAAGATACTATCAGGTACTAAGTTCATGATAAATTAAAGTTCAATTAATCATATTACTTAAGAACTCCCACTTAGATAGACATCTCTCTAATCCTCTAAGTGATCACGTGATCCAAATCAACTAAACCATGTCCGATCATCACGTGAGATGGAGTAGTTTCAATGGTGAACATCATTTATGTTGATCATATCTACTATATGATTCACGCTCGACCTTTCGGTCTCTGTGTTCCGAGGCCATATCTGTATATGCTAGGCTCGTCAAGTTAAACCTGAGTATTCCGCGTGTGCAACTGTTTTGCACCCGTTGTATTTGAACGTAGAGCCTATCACACCCGATCATCACGTGGTGTCTCAGCACGAAGAACTTTCGCAACGGTGCATACTCAGGGAGAACACTTCTTGATAATTTAGTGAGAGATCATCTTATAATGCTACCGTCAATCAAAGCAAGATAAGATGCATAAAAAGGATAAACATCACATGCAATCAATATAAGTGATATGATATGGCCATCATCATCTTGTGCTTGTGATCTCCATCTTCGAAGCACCGTCATGATCACCATCGTCACCGGCGCGACACCTTGATCTTCATCGCAGCATCGTTGTCGTCTCGCTAATCTTATGCTTCTACGACTATCACTACCGTTTAGCAATAAAGTAAAGCATTACATCGCGATTGCATTGCATACAATAAAGCGACAACCATATGGCTCCTGCCAGTTGCCGATAACTCGGTTACAAAACATGATCATCTCATACAATAAAATTTAGCATCACGTCTTGACCATATCACATCACAACATGCCCTGCAAAAACAAGTTAGACGTTCTCTATTGTTGTTGCAAGTTTTACGTGGCTGCTACGGGCTTTAAGCAAGAACTCATCTTACCTACGCATCAAAACCACAACGATAGTTTGTCAAATAGACTCCGTTTTAACCTTCTCAAGGACCGGGCGTAGCCACACTCGGTTCAACTAAAGTTGGAGAGACAGTCTTCCGCAAGCCATCTCTGTGCAAAGCACGTCGAGGGAACCGGTCTCGCGTAAGCGTACGCGTAAGGTTGGTCCGGATCGTCTCATCCAACAATACCGCTGAACCAAAGTATGACATGCTGGTAGGCAGTATGACTTGTATCGTCCACAACTCACTTGTGTTCTACTCGTGCAAATAACATCAACCATAAAACCTAGGCTCGGATGCCACTGTTGGGGAACGCAGTAAATTCAAAAATTTTCCTACGCACACGCAAGATCATGGTGATGCATAGCAACGAGAGGGGAGAGTGTTTGTCTACGTACCCTTGTAGACCGAAGCGGAAGCGTTGACACAACGTAGAGGAAGTAGTCGTACGTAGAGGAAGTAGTCGTACGTTCTCCTCGCGATCCAACCGATCTAAGCACCGAACGTACGGCACCTCCGAGTTCTGCACACGTTCAGCTCGATGACGATCCCCGGGCTCCGATCCAGCAAAGCGTCGGGGAAGAGTTCCGTCAGCACGACGGCGTGGTGACGATCTTGATGTGTTACCGGCGCAGGGCTTCGCCTAAGCACTGCAACAATATGATCGAGGTGGAATTTGGTGGAAGGGGGCACCGCACACGGCTAAGGAACGATCCGTAGATCAACTTGTGTGTTTCTGGGGTGCCCCCTGCCCCCGTATATAAAGGAGTCAAGGGGGAGGGGCTGGCCGGCCAAGCCAGGGCGCGCCAGAGAGTCCTACTCCCTCTGGGAGTAGGATTCCTCCCCCCAATCCTAGTTGGACTAGGATTCTTCAAGGGGGAGAGAGAGAGAGAGGGGGCGCCCACCTCTCCTAGTCCTAATAGGACTAGGGAGGGGGGAGGCGCGCAGCCCCTAGGGCTGCCCTCTCACCTTTCCTCCAAGGCCCATGTTGGCCCATTATGCTTCCGGGGGGTTCCGGTAACCCTCCCGGTATTCCGGTAAAATCCTGATTTCACCCGGAATGCATCCGATGTCCAAACATAGGCTTCCAATATATAATTCTTTATGTCTCGACCATTTCGAGACTCCTCGTCACGTCCCCGATCTCATCCGAGACTCCGAACTCCTTCGGTACATCAAAACTCATAAACTCATAATATAACTGTCATCGAAACCTTAAGCGTGCGGACCCTACGGGTTCGAGAACAATGTAGACATGACCGAGACACGTCTCCAGTCAATAACCAATAGCGGGACCTGGATGCCCATATTGGCTCCTACATATTCTACGAAGATCTTTATCGGTCAGACCGCATAACAACATACGTTTTTTCCCTTTGTCATCGGTATGTTACTTGCCCGAGATTTGATCGTCGGTATCCAATACCTAGTTCAATCTCGTTACCGGCAAGTCTCTTTTCTCGTTCCGTAATACATCATCTCGCAACTAACTCATTGGTTGCAATGCTTGCAAGGCTTATGTGATGTGTATTACCGAGAAGGCCCTGAGATACCTCTCCGACAATTGGAGTGACAAATCCTAATCTCGAAATACGCCAACCCAACATGTACCTTCGGAGACACCTGTAGAGCACCTTTATAATCACCCAGTTACGTTGTGACGTTTGGTAGCACACAAAGTGTTCCTACGGTAAACGGGAGTTGCATAATCTCATAGTTAAAGGAACATGTATAAGTTATGGATAAAAGCAATAGCAACATACTAAACGATCGGGTGCTATGCTAATGGAATGGGTCATGTCAATCAGATCATTCAACTAATGATGTGATCTCGTTAATCAAATAACAACTCTTTGTTCATGGCCAGGAAACATAACCATCTTTGATTAATGAGCTAGTCAAGTAGAGGCATACTAGTGACACTCTGCTTGTTTATGTATTCACACATGTATTATGTTTCCAGTTAATACAATTCTAGCATGAATAATAAACATTTATCATGATATAAGGAAATAAATGATAACTTTATTATTGCCTCTAGGGCATATTTCCTTCACTGGCACGTAGCACAGCAACGGTCGGAAATCTGAGGTACAAATTCCTCAGGACTATCATGTTCCTCACAGTGTAGGCAATTCGCACTGGCGAATTCCTAACTCCTCAGTCAGAGCAAAGTCCTCAGTGACCAGAAGAACTGTGTCTCCGTCACTGAAGAAATTGACTGAACTGTATGAGATTTCCAATGGCTTCACTCGAAGGGATTGGTAGGTGTAGGATTTGAGTTTGAGCATCAAGTGGAAATTTTCTCCTTAGTATTTCCTCGACCCCCTTTAACAGTACGGTGTTTCCTATGACTCAAGAAAGAGAAAATGAAACTACGAAAACAAAAGTCTTCACGCTTCATGTTCCTTAAATGATAACCAAGTCTTCAAGGTCACACCAATTTCTTCACTTTCAAAGTCTTCAGAAATTCTTTAGAATATCAAAGTCTTAAGTTGAAGAACTTCATTTTTAGGGGTTGACTTTCTATGTAAATATCAAACTCCTCATAGACTTATAGACCTGTGTACACTCACAAACACGTTAGATCCTTAACCTATAAGTCTTCAATACACCAAAATCACTAAGGGGCACTAGATGCACTTACAAATCCCTACTGTGGTTGTGGGGCACGGGGTTGAGAGAAGAGTGGGTCTAACAGAGAGCACGCGGTTCGTTTATCTAGGTTCGGGCCGCGAGGATGCGTAAAACCCTACTCCTGCTTTGGTGGATGTATTCTGTGTTCTTGAGCTAGCTACGGGGTCTAATGAGCTCCAAAAAGCCGAATCCTTCTCCTGGTCGCCTCGGCCCTCCTTTTATAGGAAAAAGGGGCTTCCAAAGTGGCACACAGGATGTGGAAAGGTCTACAGAGGCACGAGGTTATCCCTCGTATTACAGGACAAGGTGCATTTAATGCATTGCTTAGGTGTCCTCTTACATTATCGGGGACAGGGGCGAGGCCTGTCCCGTCCGTCGCCACTCCTCCAAGCTTCGACATGCGCCCTGGCTAGCGGTGCATGCGGTGCCATGTAAGCAGGCAGGCAGCTGAGGTGGCATGATGGCGGAGCCTCCACGAAGGGCTGCATGTTGCCACGCAGGTGCCTGCCCAGCCGGATGGGTCGGTAGCTACATGCGAACGGCGGCGGAGACTTGTCTGGTGCGGGCCTGACGGTGGCCCTGCTGGTGCGCTTGGCGAGGGCCTTGCCGGGTGGCCCGGCAAGGGTCTTTCCGGGTGGCCCGGCAAGGGTCTTGTCATGGCGCGCAGGCGCCCCCGGCAAGGATCTTGCCGGGGGTCTTGTGGGGTTCTTCGGTGAGGATGGCCGCCTTCCTATCCTCATTCGATCTTGACTGTCCTTTGTCTTCACAAAGATCTGCATGCCACCACAGAGGTGCCTTCCCGAGCCCTGGCCCCACGCTAATGATGGCGCTGGGGGGCGTGGGCTCAAGGGTGGATCGCTCCATTGGTGTGGGTCGAGCTACCCCGGCAAGGGTCTTGCCGGGGCTGCCGAGGCTGCCCGGCAAGGGTATTGCCAGGGGGAACCTGCTTCGTCCCTCTGCTCTTTGTGGCCTTGGCATTGGCGTTTCTTTGCTTTGTCTTGTGTCTTCGGTCTTACCTTGGCTCACCTCCCTCGCTATGCTATGCGCGGCTGTGGCGGGAGGCTCTGACTGCCCGTGCACAAGTAAAGGGGTCAAAAGGAGAGCCCCTACTTTTGTACACTGACAGGAGCCCCCGGGCCTGGGCCACACATAAGCGCAGCACGTTATTGGGCCAGGCCCTGAACGGTGCGCGGGCAGTTGGGGCAGATTTTACCGCGGTAACCGCTCCGTCCGCTGCGCTCCTCCATGACCCACGTTGAACGCGTGACGTGGGTGTCGTGCGCGCGCATGACGGAAGCATGCTGGCGTCATCCCGTGGCGGACAGTAAAGAGGCGGCTTGGGCTTGAGTGTCTCTTTGAGACCGCAGGGCCGCTTCCCATTTACTGCCCTTTCTTGGGAACCGTCGCTCCACGCGTCCCACCGCGCCCGCCTCCCGCGCCACGTTCGCTGCATGCACAATGCAGAGTGAATGACAGGTGCGCGGGGCGTGGGAAGTTGTGCGCGTGTGTGGGTCGATTCCCACGCGCCTTCAATGGAGCGGGAAGGGCGGTCGACGGCCCCGCTTGTGGTCATTTCAACAAGCCGGATTGGCCGAGAGGGGGCAGCCGAGCACCGCCCCCGCCCCTTTATAAAGAGGGGAGTGGGAGGAATGGTGCCTCCCAACCTTTCGCCATCTGCCTCTCCCAGTTCCCGCTTCCTTTCTTCTGCTGCCATGGCGAGGGGGCGTGGCGATGCCTCATTGGTGGCGGCGAGGGTTTCGGCCAGACAGTGCATCGCTCCTCCCCAAGAACTCATAGTGGCGGGATCGGCCGCTAGAGGAAGGTGGAGGGGGCGGGGTCGAGGCCGTCGTGGTGCTCGAGGGAGAGGAGGACGGGGCGGCAGATCAGCCTCTCCTCCGCCAGCAGCTCCTCCTCCGATGAAGGGCCATGCCGGGGACAACCGCCGCGAATTCTTCGTCAGGCTGCACCATCCACCGCGCCGTCGCCTTTGCCTCCCAACTCCATTCGCGCGGGAGATGGAGCTGGATCCGCCGCAGGCGTTGCGGTTGCATATGAGGGGTTGCGGGAACAGCGGCACATGGGACGACGTCGAGTTCCCCGCCCCTCACATCATGTATCTCCATCGAGGGTGGAAGACCTTCGCTCGCCTCCACAGCTTGACGGATGTGCTCACTCTCCATTTCAAACTAATGGAGGCTGGCCTCCTCTCCGTCAAGATCTTAGGGCACTTCGGGACTCGCGTAAGGTGCTACGTGGAGATCTCTTCTAACGATGAAGATCCCTCCTCGAGCGAGAGTGACGAGGAAGACAACGTCAGCGATAACGAGGCTAGCGGGCGGCAGGATGACGGGTCCGACTAGGCGTCGGGCGCCGCCCCGAGCGGCACCGGCGGCCCCATCATCTGTGTCGCTAGCTCCTTGAACTTCTCGGGGTCGTCTCCTTGGGCGGCTGGTGTTGGGAGGCTGCGGAAGAGGAAGAGGGCGGGCGGCAAGGCCGTCAACTCGGAGTGCGCGGGCACCGATGCCTTCATCGCGTACCGCCGTTCCTGCCGCCTCGTCTTCGAGCTCTGCCTCCGGTGCCGCCATCACCACCCAGGCCTTGGACGGCCGCCGAGGTGTTCTCTTGGTGTCTTCTGCTGCTCGTAGCTCGCCTAGGCGCCCCTTTTGCCCTTTTCGCCTCCTTGACCTGCCTCCTGAGGAGAGGGACAAGAAAGGGATTACGGGCATCTTATCTCTTTTTAGTCTTGTAAGCCTTCGGGCCTTTGTTAACTTTAGAACTTGTAACCCCTTGTTCATGTTTTTCATTTCGTATGAACTATACCTGTACGGGAAGTTTTTTAATGAAAAAGGGATGTTTGCCGGGTTTTTCGTTCGTAGGTAAAACCCATGACAAGGAGTAAATCCTTGTTACCTTTAAGATAAACGTTTTCTTGCCCGTCAACGGGCCTTGCCGTCCCCCCACTTTGCTCGACCTTTCTCACGCCCTTGGCGGAGGCAGGGATGAGGTGGGCTTAGGCTCCTCGTTTCGTTTCCTTGCTGCCGCGACTACGACCAACCTCGGTCCCAGGAAACGAGTCCTACGGTCCGGAATGAGGGGAGCACGGTAGCCTAAGGATAAAACGAGGTTTCACACACCCCAGTCCATAACGAAACGCATGATAAGGGATAGAAAACTTATCTGAGTCTGCAGCCCCCGGCAACCTTGGCTTGCCGCACGTGGATCTTTGCTCTTGTAGCCCCCGGCAACACTGGCTTGCCGGGGCCTGGACGTCGGTCCGTCCCCCTTCTTCCAAAGTAGCTCGGCAAGGATATTCATGTGTCCTGCGAACCAAAGAAGACAGAGAAGAACAGAGATATGCGCACTCGACCTCTAAGCTAGGGGTTAGCCGCCGCTAAGCACTATCAACCCTAACCGAGGACGAGACTTGACCTAGCATGCATGCTATGACTTAGGGCGCCAGCGCTTCATTTATTCTCACTCAGGCTCTGCGCCTGGCTTTGTACAAAGGGTCACAAGCCTTGTGGCAAAGCTCGTAGAAAAGGTGGCTTGCCGGGAGGCCCGGCAAGCCGCGCCTTATGGGTAAAACTTGCAAAGATGCTCGATGTTCCAGGAGTTGCTCACTGGTATGGCACCCTTGGTCTCCAGGCGGACTGCAACAGGCCTGGTGACTCATATTACCCGATAAGGGCCTTCCCACTTTGGCATCAACTTGTTGGAATTCTTGGCCGACAGAACGCGCCGAAGAACAAGGTCGCCTTCCTCAAAGCTTCGGGCATGAACCTTGCGGCTATGGTAGCGGCGCAAGGCTTGCTGGTAATGTGCCGCTCTCACAGCCGCCCGAAGACGATCTTCCTCAAGGAGCGTCGCGTCATCCTGGCGCGACGGCTCTTGCTCAAGCTCATCATAAGCGAGCACTCGAGGTGACCCATATATGAGTTCCGTGGGGAGAACTGCTTCTGCCCCGTATACCAGGGCAAAAGGTGTCTGGCCGGTGGCTCGATTTGGCGTCGTCCTGATCGACCAAAGAACCGTCGGCAGTTCATCAATCCAGCGCCTTTCGCTCTTGTGCAGCTTGTCGAAAGTTTTTGTCCTCAGGCCTCGCAACACTTCAGCATTTGCCCTCTCCGCTTGGCCGTTGCTCCATGGGTGTGCCACGGAAGCAAAGCAGACCTTGTTGCCGAGGTCTTGAATGTATTGCATGAAGATGTGGCTTGTGAACTGTGTGCCATTGTCGGTGATGACTCTGTTTGGCACACCAAAACGGCAGACCAGTCCTTTGAAAAACTTGACAGCTGACTGAGCAGTCCCCTTTGTCACTGCCTCCACCTCTGGCCACTTTGTGAACTTGTCGATTGCAACGTACAAGTACTCAAAGCCCCCGACGGCGCAGGGGAAGGGGCCCAGTATATCGAGCCCCCAGATCGAGAATGGCCAGGAGAGAGGGATTGTTTGAAGGGCTTGAGCTGGTTGATGAAGCTTCTTTGAATGGAAATGGCACGCTTCACACTTGGTGACTAGAGCCGTCGCTTCCAGGAGGGCGGTGGGCCAGAAGAAACCTTGTCGGAACGCCTTCCCGGCAAGGGCCCTTGACCCTATGTGGGAGCCACATATGCCTCCATGTATCTCTGCCAACAGCTCCAGTCCTTCCTCCCGGGGGATGCACTTGAGTTTCACACCGTTTGGCCTTCTCCAGTACAGGACATCATCGACGAACTGGTACAGGGCGGACCAACGGGCTACTTTCTCCGCTTCTTCCTGCTCATCAGGAAGCTCCCCCGTCTGGAGGAATTGGACGGTATGTTGCGCCCATGCCGGAGCCTGAGGCTCGACGGCAAGGACTAAAGGCATCTCTTCCGCCATGGGAGCGAATGTCTCTATGGCTAGGGCCTGATGCCCCACCGAAGTCAGTGGCTCTCGGGCAGGCTCAGTGTCCGCGGCAGTACCCTTGCTGGCGGCCCCGGGGGGCTCGGTAGGAAAGTACTTGTCGGGACCTGATTTTCTTCGCTTGTTCTGCCCTGCTGATGGATCGATGGATGGTTGAGTTAACCGGAGCAAAAAAGTACCTGGTTCCACGGGTAGCTTGAATGCGGCACGCTTTGACAGGTAATCGGCGACGTCGTTCTCCGCTTGGGGGACGTGCTCTGCCTGGATACCGTCAAAGCGTTCCTCCAGCTTACTCACCTCATCTACGTATGCCTCCATCAGTGGGGTCTGATAATCCTTGTTGACTGGCCTGACAATGAGCTATGAGTCACCCCTGACGATGAGCTTATTAACCCCGAGGTCTGCCGCGATCCTGAGAACGGCAAGCAAAGCCTCGTACTCGGCAGTGTTATTGGTGGACATCTCCCTGGGGAAGTGCATTTGGATCACGTACTTGAGGTGCTCTCCGGTGGGTGCGACGAGCAGCACACCAGCACCGGCGCCTTGCAGCGAGAAGGCTCCATCAAAGTACATGACCCAGTTGCAGTCTGCCTCTTCGTCAGGGAGAGTCGTCTCCTGGATTTCTTCGTCAGGCGTCGAGGTCCATTCCGCGGTGAACTCCGCCAGGACTCTCCTCTGAATTGTCGAGGTACTCTCGAACTTTAAGCCGAAGCTTGACAACTCCAAGGCCCATTCCACAATCCTTCCGGTTGCGTCTGGGTTGTGCAGTATCCGTTGCAACGGGAGGCGGGTGACGACAGTGATCTCGTGGGCCTGGAAGTAGTGACGCAGCTTCCTCCAGGCCATAAGGAGCTCGAAGAGCAATTTTTGCACACCGGAATACCTTGACCTAGCCCCCTGCAAGAGGGAGCTGACAAAGTAAACCGGGTGCTGCATCATCTTTTTCTTGGGCACCACTTCACTCGACCGCGCGGGCATCGCCTTGGTGGCACCAGACTCCGCCGGGGACCGCGCCTTGTCGGCGCCGGGCCCTGCCGGGGGTATCTTCGGCTTGCCATCCGCTGGTCCTGCCGCCATTGCTGCCTCCTCGTCGACCTCCCTCTGCACCACTAGTGCGGCGCTGACCACTTGATTCGTCGCCGCTAGATACAGCAACAACGGCTCTTGTGGTTTAGGCGCAACTAGTGTTGGCGTGAAGGAAAGGTATTTCTTTAGGTCCTGCAGTGCAGCCTCGGCTTCTAGGTCCACTCCATTGGGCCTGCGTTTTTCAAGATCTTGAAAAAGGGAAGGGCGCGCTCGGCGGACTTGGAGATGAACCGGCTCATAGCGGCAACGCAGCCGGCGAGCCGACGCTCATCCTTGATCCGCTTGGGTACCTCGATCTGCTCAATAGCCTTGATCTTGTCTGGGTTTGCCTCGATCCCGCGCTGTGACACGAAGAACCCGAGAAGCTTGCCGGACGGGACGCCGAAGACGCACTTCTCAGGGTTCAACTTGAGGTTGATCTTGCGCAGGTTGGCAAATGTCTCTCTAGATCTTGCACAAGAGTCGGCCCGTCCTTGGTTTTGACCACTATGTCATCCATGTAGGCTTCCATATTTCTATGGAGCCGAGGTTCAAAACCAATTTGGACCGCTCTTGCAGATGTTGAGCCAGCACTCTTCAACCCGAAAGGCATCCGTAAAAAGCAATATGTACCACATGGGGTGATGAATGCTATCTTCTCTTCACCTTCTCTTGTCATGAAGATTTGGTGGTAACCTGAGTAGGCATCGACGAATGATAGCCGATCACACCCAGCCGTGGAGTCAACAATCTGGTCGATGCGCAACAATGGGAAGGGGTCCTTAGGACAAGCCTTATTGATATTTGTGTAATCAATACATAGCTTCCACTTCCCATTCGCCTTGCGCACCACTACCGGATTGGCCAACCACGTCGGATGGAGCACCCCTCTCACCAAACATGCTGCTTCTAGCTTCCTAATCTCCTCTGTGATGAACTCCTGCCTCTCCAGAGCCTGCTTTCTGACCTTCTGCTTGACGGGCCGCGCGTGGGGGCAGACAGCTAGGTGGTGCTCAGTCACCTCCCTAGGAACGCCGGGGATGTTGGATGCTTGCCATGAAAACACATCGACATTTGCCCACAGGAAGGTGACGAGCTCGCCTTCCTATTTGCTGTTGAGGGCGGAGCCTATGATGAAGGCCCCTCCTGTGCCGTCCTCCGCGACGGGCACCTTCTTGGTCTACGGTGGCTCGGCTCTGGATCTCTTGCTCTTGTCAGCAGAGCTCTCTGGCACATCCTCACCGGTAGCACAACACCCCGAAGAGGTGCGCTTGCCGGAGTGCGTGCGAGAGGTCTTGCCGGACTCCTTCTTTCCTCCCGGGCCTTCGGCGGTAGGAGCAGGTGCCTTGACGGCAGCTGCTGCAACTGCATCCCGGTAGAGTTGTTCGGCGCAGATCAGCGCGTCCTTCTTGTCGGAGGGGACGGAGATGATGTTCAACGGCCCGGGCATCTTCAGCATGTTGTAGGCGTAGTGTGATGCCGCCATGAACTTGGCTAGTGTCGAGCGGCCGAGGATCCCGTTATAGGGCAAGGGGATCTCGGCCACGTCGAAGACGATCCTCTCCGTCCGGTAGTTCAACTCCCCTTCGAATGTCACGGGCAGTGTGACTTTTCCCTTCGGCTGGCTCCTCCCCGGATTGACCCCTTGGAACGTGCCCGTTTCCTCGAGGTCTCCGTCAGGGATTTGCAACCTTTTGATCACGACAGGCGAGATCAGGTTCAGGCCGGCCCCGCCGTCAACCAACATCTTGTTCACCCTGAGGTTGCATATTGTTGGCGAAACGAACAACGGCAAACACCCGACCGCGGTAGTGTGATCAGGGTGGTCCTCGTAGTCAAAGATGAGGGGTGTGCTGGACCACTTTAGGGGCTTCTGGGCGTCGAACGACGGCTCCGTTGCCGTGACCTCTCGCGCCCACTGCTTGAGCTGGCGGCGAGAGGTATGCAGCGAGGCACCGCCATCGACGCACATGGCCTCCGTAGCCTTCTGGAACCCTTGCTCACCGGACTCATCGTCCTCATCGTGATCGTCGTCTTCTTGTTTCTTGTCGCGGCCCCGGGCGGGCCTCTCTTGCTGATTGTCCTTGCCGGGGCGGCCTCCTTGGCCGCCATGCTTCTTGCCGGACCCCTCAGCACTATCTTGGCCCTTCTCCTTGTCCCGCCTTTCGTACTCAGCCTTTTGCTTCTCAGCAAGCAGCTCGACTTGTCGGCAGCTCTGGAGAGCGTGGCCCTTGGTGCGGTCGATCTTGCAGTATTGCTTGCCGGAGCTTCCTGGCTTGTCGGTAGCCGCCAAGGCCCGGCAGGCAGCGCACCTGACAATCTCCTTGCTGGGGGTGTCTGCCTTAACCTTCTTGCCGGCACCGGTATCGTCAGATCCCTCAACGGCAAGCACGGCCTTGGCTTTGCGTTTCTTGTTGCGACGCCGGCCCTTCTTCGTCGGGGCGGCGACGTCCTCATCGGTAGAGTCGGTTTCCGTGCCGGCGTCTTCGCCGGGGTACTTCCTTCCCTCTTCAGCTCGGGCGCACCTGTCGGCCAGAACGTAGAGCTCGGCCACATCCTTAACCTTGGTCATCGCCAGCTCCTCGTGCATCTTGCGATTGCGCACGTTCTGATGGAACGCGCTAATCACAGCGACGGGATGAACGTTGGGGATGTTGTACTGCACCCGGCTGAATCTCTAGATGTACTTACGCAGGGTCTCTCCTTCCTTCTGGGGAATGATATGCAGATCACTGGCCTGGCCATGAGCTTGGTGGCCTCCTGTGAAGGTGCCAACGAACTTGTGGCACAGATCTGACCAGGAGGAGATGGAGTCCGCCGGCAAGTGCATCAACCAAGACATTACATTGGGCTTGAGTGCCGGCGGGAAGTAGTTGGCGAGCACCTTATTGTCGCGAGCCCCAGCGGCCTGCATTGCGATGGTGTAGATGCTGAGGAACTCGGACGGATGGGTCTTGTCGGTGTACTTCTCGCCGACGTGGGCTTGAACGTGCGGTGGGACAGCCACTGGAATTACCTCAGCTCACGGGTAAAAGCCGGGCAGCCCACCTCGTAAGGTAGGCCGCCGGGGCCCCTCGGTGCCGGCTAATCCGTAGCGGGTCCCGCCCGCTTGTCGTACTGGTGGCATTTCGCGTCGCCGCTCGACAGTGGTTCGAGCGTCTTCGTGAGCTCGCTCCCGAAGGACCTGGCGCTGGTCGCGGAGGGTCCGCTGATTGGACAACGCTATGGAGATGTTGTCATCAGCGTCGTCGCGACGGGCCGACGCCCGCGTCGGCTGGCGAGGAGGAGGAGAGTGCACCGTGGCCGCAGCTCCCCCGGTCCTCCCAGCGCCGGCACGTGGTGGTTCGGTGGAGCGCCGACCCGAGGGCCCCACCGGTCGCGAATCGTCTTTGTTCGCGACAGCGACGAGGCTCCGGATGGTGGCCCTCCACTCATCGAGCTTCTCCGCAGTAGGAGGGAAGTCGAGGAGCAGTTGTGCGCGCGCCAAGGCTTTCGCTGGCGTGGGTGGCGGCGACAACTAAGTGGATCGTGGCGCGCTTCGACTTCTAACCATGTTAGAAGGAGCTCCATCACGACCCAGCGGCTGTGTGCCAATTTCACCAGCGCTTCGGCGAGTGTGTTGAACTCCTTCGTCTTGCCGATGATGCACAGGGCTCTTCCCACGGCGGTGCCCAGGGTCACCAACGTGGTGACGCTGCTCGGCGCGCACACCATGGGAAGAACGCGCGGTGGTCGCCGGTGTATGCGTCCTGGAGGTCGCCACACCGCCCGGAGTCGGTGCAACGACACCCCTGGAGGGCCCCGCGCCGCCTGCGGGGGCCCCAGCTCCGTCCTTGGGTCCGGCGGCGTGCAGCCGGTCGTCTGGTGCACGAACGACGCCACTCGCTAGGCTCCGACTGGCTGGGTGGTGCTGGTGCTCGCGGCCTGCGGCCCGAGTCCTATCCGCGACCGGTCCGCTGCTCGTTCGCACCGGCACGGGCTGTTCGGCCCCCAACAAGCCGATCGTCGTGGTTGTCTTCTTCTTAGGGGCCATGGCGACAAAGAACCGCTAGGCTAACTACCAGACCAGATTCTCACAAACGCGCCCCCTACCTGGCGCGCCAAAGATGTCGATGGGAAACGACACCTATGGGATCACAAGAATCCCTACTGCGGTTGCGGGGCGCGGGGTTGAGAGAAGAGCGGGTCTAACAGAGAGCACGCGGTTCGTTTATCCAGGTTCGGGCCGTGAGGATGCGTAAAACCCCACTCCTGCTTTGGTGGATGTATTCTGTGTTCTTGAGCTAGCTACGGGGTGTAACGAGCTCCAAAAAGCCGAATCCTTCTCCTGGTCGCCTCGGGCCTCCTTTTATAGGAAAAAGGGGTGCCACAGTGGCACACAGGAGGTGGAAAGGTCTACAATGGCACGAGGTTATCCCTCGTATTACATGACAAGGTGCATTTAATGCATCGCTTAGGTGTCCTCTTACTTTATCGGGGACGGGGGTGAGGCCCGTCCATCCATCGCCGCTCCTCCAGGCTTCGACATGCACCCTAGCCTGCGGTGCCATGTAAGCAGGCATGCAGCTGAGGTGGCGCAGTGGCGGAGCCTCCACAAAGGGCTGCATGTTGCCATGGAGGTGCCTGCCTAGCTGGTTGGGTCGGCAGCTGCATGTGAACGGCGGCGGAGACTTGTCTGGTGTGGGCCTGATGGTGGCCCTGCTGGTGCGCTTGGCGAGGGCCTTGCCGGGTGGCCCGGCAAGGGTCTTGCCGTGGCGCGTAGGCGCTCCCGGCAAGGATCTTGCCGGGGGTCTTGTGGGTTTCTTCGGTGAGGATGGCTGCCTTCCTATCCTCATTCGATCTTGACTGTCCTTCGTCTTCACAAAGATCTGCATGCCACCACAGAGGTGCCTTCCCGAGCCCTGGCCCCACGCTAATGATGGCGCTGGGGGCCGTGGGCTCAAGGGTGGCTCGCTCCGTTGGTGTGGGGCGAGCTGCCCCGGCAAGGGTCTTGCCGGGGGGAACCTGCTTCATCCCTCTGCTCTTTGTGGCCTTTGCCTTGGCATTGCTTTGCTTCGTCTTGTGTCTTCAGTCTTACCTTGGCTCACCTCCCTCGCTCTGCTATGCGCAGCTGTGGCGGGAGGCTCTGACTGCCCGTGCATAAGTAAAGGGATCAAAAGGAGAGCCCCTACTTTTGTACACCGACACATGAATATCCTACGTCTCTTAACCCTTCTTCCTCACCTCTTCTTCTTCCCCAACAGACCACCGCACGGGCCATACGGATACTCCCCAACATGCGGTTGGATAAACATACTCTATGAATAAAAATTATGTGTCGGCGGTAGGATGGCTGAGTTTGGTTTGTTCACATGCGACAGCACGTGTCAGTGAGGGTGCGTTCCCTTGGTTGGGTTTGCGGCGTGCAGGAGCGACTGTGCATGTGAGGGTGCGGTGCGACCGGGGCGTGCTGGAGCGACCGTGTGAGGGTGTGGTGCGACCGCGACAGCCGTGCGCAAGTGTACCTCCTTTTCATTTTGAAAACTTTAGGCAAGCTTGGCAAAAATGTGTGGCGAAGTATGGCAATGCAAGGCCTAGACCCAAACAGGATAAGTACGTAGTACTACATACTAGGAGTACTAGTGTTAAAAAGGAAAGGCGGGGTTTTCCTTCATGGGATTAATCGATACAAATCCTCGTTTCACGTGTCAATTAATGCGTACTTTTTTCTCCAAAGCCCAAAGAGCTAACCATCTCACTCCTCATCGCTTGATTAATGCAGCGCCATGCAAACCACCCTTCTCACTTCCGCATGCATGCAGGGGATATTAATGTCCTTGGTTGCTAGTACGAGGCAAACCCCATCAATTTTGCCTTGATTAGTGTTAGTGGCCTTTTGCAAATTGTAATTTTGATATACTGGCCTTGTGTACAAAAAAATGGAGGTAGTAACTATATTTGACTTCCTTCCCCATTGCGGTGACGTCGACGATATCTCGAACGTTGTGGTTTGGTGAAGTGCGTTCGACGGAGAACACCATTGAGGGAGACCACGGTAAGTCGTTCGCAAGTGCTGCCTGCAAGCCGAGACAATCGCCTTATTTGCATCCAGGAAGTCCGTCGAACGAAAGGACGCATAAATGTACTAGTACTACTCATACACAATAGCGTCGTTCGTCCAGCTTAGTGCGGTGAGATGGTTTCTCGAAGAAGACGATGAAGAAGCGGAGTCAGCGAAGAGTGAAATGATGGTTGCTTCGTCCGTGCTTTGTGATTTGACGCCTCACTGCTTTGTGATTTGTGACAGAAGGGACAGGGGAGTAGACTCTGTCCTCTATACTGTACATGCGTCCAAGCACGGGAGAAAGAGGAGAGACGTTGCATTTTTCTATTCCTTCAATCAATAAATCAACCAGGGAGCTTCGGTTCCATCCTTTTGGCTTTGGCAACACCGTTCATAATGGTTCCCACAATGTCAAAAGCTATTTTCACATTTGGCTACACATTGTGGATTCCCTTAACCGTACCACTT
Organism: Aegilops umbellulata; assembly: GCA_032464435.1. Taxonomy (NCBI): domain Eukaryota; kingdom Viridiplantae; phylum Streptophyta; class Magnoliopsida; order Poales; family Poaceae; genus Aegilops; species Aegilops umbellulata. The sequence continues at coordinate 360,774,730 of CP136054.1, read as the reverse complement.
GGTTTTGCTCCTGTGTGCTATCTATACAAATCTCAATTATATTGATGTAAAAAATTATAGAATCAAGATTAGTAAAAAGGAGGTGATTTTGCCGCGCGGATGGCGGGGGAGGTTTCTTATTTTTAGAGGACGTTGTCCTGGCTGTTTGCTAGCATGTGGTCCCACGTGTCAGTGCTTTACCAAGCCGATCCGCTTCCCACATGAGGCAGAGCAACGGCAGAAGCAACACATGGTTAACTTGAAGAAGATGAGGGAGAAGAGGATTCAGCAACGAGTGAAATGATGGTTGCTTCGTCCCTCCAACTTCTTTTTTAGCATTATTACTTCGTCCCTCCAACTTAACTGCGGGAAAGGTGCAGCTTTGTGATTTGACGCCTCATTGCTCATTACTACACCGGCGCCATGACTTGGTGCTTCACCCCGGCTGCTCTGCACTGTATTCCGGTATGGCACGTGGACCCGGTAGCTTGATGCCCCACATGTCGGCGAAAGGGACTAGAAGATTTATGAAAGCGAGTGCTCCACTCTTACGACGGAGGAGTACATGACACTACGGCCTAGGGAACTGTCACTTGTACTGTATATAGTACTATAGTTTTGTTGTTTCGCACGATCCATCAATACAAACCCGATTAAACATGAAAGGGCGGGATTTTTCCCGCGCGGTATATGATATTGGCCATACATTTCAAAGGCAATTTTAATGTATGCAAACTGAATAATTAAGTAACAATATGATATCTAGTAAAACTCAAAACACATATGATTTATTGTGTTAGAGTGTAGTAGTAGTGATGTATTGCATAGTTGTTAGATGTAACATGCGAGAACGTGTAGAGATGTAGTTTTCGAGAGAAAAGCGTTGTCACTTGTACTGTATATAGAGAAAAGCATAATACGTTCACCGAACTTCAAAATAAGCTGATTACGGTCACTATATACGTTTTGCGGTGATTATACGGTCACTTGCTCACGGTTCAGCATCGGATTGCACTCTGTTGACCAGCCAAATAGTCTGCGTGGCACCATGTTCACTAGTTAAATTGACCATGTTCCTTGTGGGTCCCACCTGTCAATTCGCATAGGGAAAAGGTCAGATAAACACAAATTTACGCAGGCGCGACAAGACTCCACCCCGTGCGCGGGAATCACCTGGTTGTGTATGTGTCTGTCAGGGCCTGATGTGTGCGCATGCACGTGTAGGCTGAGCACTTGAGCGTGAGAGTGTGTGTTGGTCGTGTGGTGTACTGGTGTGTGCATGCATGCGTGCGTGTGTGCGTGTGAGTGTTGCGTGCATGCGTCTCTGCGTGTGTACGTGTGAGTGTTGCGTCCGTGCATGGGTGCATGTGTTCATGTGAGTGTTGTGTGCATGCAGTTCGTGTGCATGTGTGCGTGTGTGTATAATCACCACACCAGCTCCTGTGTGTTCAAACAGACGGCTCAACATACCAATACATGGCCACCTTGTCTGCTGTGCCCGCGGTCATGACTTCGATCCACCGTCCAATATTTTTTTGTCGTTTTTTTATTCTTACTAGCAAGATGCCTGTGTGTTGCACATAACATCAAGATGCATTTGTATGACTAGTTTATCTTGTGAGAGAAAAGGATGAACGAGGGAATACCTTATTTGCAAATGTGGAGAGGTGTGTGGGTACATCTTAGGCAAAATTGTCATAGTTTCTTTCCTATCCTTCATATATAAATCGGACGGCCTATATTGCAGGATGGCGGGCACACCATCATCACCAATTTTGTTTTTTATAAGAGTGTATTTTATCCCTACTCTTATGAAAATCATAGTCGGTGATGATTGTGTGCCTGCCATCTTGCAATATAGGCCGTCCAATCTATATCTGACGGATAGGAAGGAAACTATGGCAATTTAGCAAAAAGATACCCACACCCCTCTCCACACTTGCAAATAAGGCCTTCCCTTGTTCATACTTTTCTCCCACAAGATAAACTACTCATACAAATGCATCTTGATGTTCCGTGCAATGCATGGGCATCTTGCTAGTATTTTATAAGAGTGTAGATGTAGAGTAGATACAAGTCGACAGGTGGGCCCGATGGTAGTGAGATAATGTGATGCAACACTAGAGGTGCCATGTGGAGCGTTTAACTGGTCAACTAGTCGTGTCTTGAGCAAATACAGAGTTGTATGGTGAGCCCGTGACTGTATAATAACCAACAAACGTAAATGGTGACCGTAATGAGTGGATTCTGAAGTACAATGTACGTATCGTGCTTTCGCTTCAAATACAATGATCGTCACTGTATATATCACGAGAAAAAGATCAAACATGTGTGAATGTGCTGGGGGCTTACTTTTAGAGGACCTGGAGATAGTTTGTGTGCGTACGTGAAAGGGGCGTAGAGGGGGGTATGCGATGGAGAGAGAGATGCTCTTCGTTTCTCTTGATTATGACTAACTTTATATATAGTATAAAAATATACAAATTCACAGTGCGGAATAAATATCATTGTGGGCACCATGCAATGCAAGCGTTCATACTCCTCCATATAACTTTGTAATGTTGTATATATGTAGAAATTCTAAAATATTTTTTTGGCCACACTTTATTCAAAAGGAATGTTGTATGCGAAATAAAAGTGAAGAGAGGGCTTTTTAGATCAATGGGGTACGTGATGTAACATGTGTGAATGTGTAGTTGATGCATTTGGCAGGGCCTAGAGAGGTATGTGTGTGTATTACGTATTCGAGGGAGGCATGGATAGAGGGGGCGACAGGGAGTGCGTGGGAGAGATAGCACGAGAAATGAGAGTGGTCTAGAGAGAGAGACGAATATGACGTCACGGCGAGAGATTCCCTTGAGTGTGTATATGCAAGGGGGGAGTGGATAGAGGCACTAGGAGAATATATTTTTTTTTTGTGGTGTCTGTGTTGGTATGTGTGGGTGTGAGAACATAATGAGACGTGGGGGTAGAGGGTGTGTCACTGTGTGAGGTCCGGTGGGTCGAGGTGAGGCCCTTCGTTCGGTTCCGTCCTGCGCCACATTGGTCGGTCGGTGACGCATTTAGGGAGACCCATGGATGACTAGTCGTACAAGACAAAGATAGCATAATTGTGAAGGACTCTATGTCCACTGACAAAGCCGGCTAGGATTTGTAACCCTAGGTTCTCGGACTAAGGTAACCCCTTTATCTCTGATATTACTATTCATCCAGCCTAACTTTAAGGGGCATCCTACAGAATGCTCTGCTAGAATCATACTCGTCGATTAGGAAGAGAGGTGTGAGACAATGCATGAGAGACTGGCCTAAAGATAATGTGCGTACATGAGACACGTAGGCAGGTCTATGTATATAGAAAGGGTCGATGGGGATTGTGCGTGTGTATGCTTGCGAGAGGAAGAGTGCTTGTGACAAAGGTTAGTGAAAACAGTCATAAATGGTTACGAGAGGGAGGGAGGGTCATATCGAGAGCATGTGTGCGAGAAAGACACCTCGAGAGAGAGTGTGTGAGCATGTGTGAGAGACCACCGATGGAGACTGAAACTACACGTACAAGACTGCTGTACACATTGATTAAAGATATAAATTGTATCCAGATATTAGGATGGGATCATGATATTTGCAATTCGCGTAAGGAACGGTCATTGATCCATTAGACATCTAGATTCTATCGAATTTGAGCATGTTATGTTATTATTTGACACAATTGATCCACATAGTTAGTATTTTGAACTCCAGACAATGCATCGCTTTAGCAATCGAATATAAACGTGAGTATAGTTCATGTTGTGTGTGTAAAGCACATTATACATACGAAAGTTACACGATGAACATTATAAATAGCTACCTATGAACTAGCACACATTTGAATTCAACCTAAGGTGGTTTTAAAAAGTCGAATTCAACATGAAGTCCATTCAATTATTTGAATCTGATGTCATGGCATTTGTAAATCATACCTAAATTATGGGGGCACCAATGTTTGCTATGATTTTGTACATAATAGCATATGTAGTCGTGTACAAAATAGATTCTAATTTAGCTCCTCCATTCCAAAATAATCGTAGTTCTAGGATTTTCAAGTGTCAAAATTTCAAAAAGAAGCGGATAATTTAATGAGGTTTTCAAACATACAAGGTCAAATTTAACGTTGTCTATTTAGGTCAATCCTCAAAGTTCAAGAGTACTCTAAACGTGAATGCTTGTGTTTCAAAATTTTGAACGAAGCGCCAAAAGAGCCTCTACTCGCCCGAAACCGCATGAGACCAATGTTTGGTAGTACAAGGAAATTACTTTTCTAATAACTCCGACCCATGAAACCTACCGGCCCGACATCCAAAGGTCTAAACCGGGGGTAGGTTTGTAGCTTCATCTAGACGCCACGCAACCGCCTCCGAAAAACATTCATACACAATGGCCGCCTAACCACACATGCGCGCGGCCGAAATCGCTCCCGCCCACTATTTGGGACACCTGGCATTACCATCCTACCCCCAACCCGCAGTAGGTCCGAAATTTAAGAGGGGGGCAAATTTTGTACTTTCCCCAAATTTCAAACAAGCGTGTTCCATCTTCTGTTCAAAAAAGCCAAAAACAAGCGCGTCCCAGACCGAAACATGGTTCACCCCCCCTCCCCCCGCCCACCCGTCTGATTCCCCATTCATACCCCATGGGCGCAAGAACTACCTCTCCACTAGCCGCGAAACCCCGGCGTCCTCCGTCCGCCACCCCATTCCACCCATCAACCGCCGCCCTCCTCCATCATGCCGGAGCCAAAACCCCGACGTAGTCGTCCACTGCAACCTCAACCGCAACGCCCTCCACGACTAGTAGTTGAAGCCGAGGCCGAGCCGTCCGTACCTGAGCCAGTTCAACCACGCCGTCCTGCGCCTCACCGCTGCCGCTCCAACTTCGCCCCCCTCCACCGCACCAGAGATGTTCCTGCTACGCCGTCCTTCGCCGCCTCGGATCTGCTTCCCCTCCGCCGACATACGGCAACGGCAACACAGTCAACAATTTGGCCATGGGTTCGTCCAAGCCTGCACCCTCCAGAACATCGGTTTCCCCAGCAAAAAGAAGAAGATCGGCGCGACATGTGGAGGCGACCACACCGGCAACCGAAAATGGTACTCCTCTTCCCTTATTCGTGCAAATCTTATGTGTCTGCTTGCATGGTATTCATCCCACAGAACACACTAGTTGACCGCTTCTTCTTGATACTAGATGTTCCTAGTAACTCGCGATGCACAAGGTTTCTCCTCATATACTATTTCACCTTAGCTAGAGGTACGTCGCCCCCCTGAATTTCAGTTCCTAGTCAGTTGATTCCCAATTAACCCAAGCATTCCCCGGCGTAACAGGCGCTAATCTGCCTATTACGCCAGGGAAGCAGCGCCTCGGTGTTTATCTTAGGGGCATGTGGGGCCTAGAGCTACTGGCGCCTGATCTGGAGGTCGGACGGGATTAAAGGGATGGCCTGGGGGCGCTGCCAAGCACGGTGGTGGTGTGAGGTTGAGGGGAGGGCGGGGCGGCGGAGGCAGGGGTCTGGGCCGGTGGTCGCTGGCGGTTCGAGAAAGATCGTCAACAGTGACTGGTGGGAGGTAGACGAAGGCCATCTGCCCGTTCCTTATAAATTGGACGGTTCATTAAAAAATATCGATTGACCTATTTATTTTTAGTCGACTGTTATCTTGACATGACCACATGTGGTGGTGTGCTGGAGGAGTACCTGCATTTCCTGTGCTCATATATTACAAAATCATACGGAGTAGAATCTAATTTTGTTTGACATGCAATGTTGTAGAGCTATCATATGTCTCCTGTCATTTATTTTTCAGCCACCTGCTATCTGCTACTTTTACAGTGCACTAGTTCTGCACACACTTCACCCATACTCTCACTATTGTGTTTTTATGCAAGGGTATTTCAGACTCTACTGCTATGAGAGAAGCAAAAAAGAAAAGAGAGAAGTCGCTCCAGCGTCGTACGCGGATAGGCCAGACACGTTTCAGCCTTATAATAGGTGCAGTGTCAGCAGATGGAGACGGTAAACGTAGCTCTGGAGTTGATGACCTCGCTCGGAATGAACCACCATCCCAGGTGCTTGCTTTAACTTTGCGGTGTCATATGTGGTTGCATGTTCCATATGGTGTCTAGCTTGTATTCGAAAGGCTGAAGTCGGTCTTTATTAAGGTAAGGAAAGATATTTTTTACATGAACCACCATCCCGTGAGCACCAGAAGACAAATAGCTAGTCAGGGCACTGGTCGAGCCAGTGCCCGGCAAAGAGAGGCATCACCAGGAAGCCAACTAAAAAGCCGCAATGGTGGCGAAGCAGCCCGCCTCCCACCAGGCTCTCAGGTCCTAGATGATCATGCTCACCACCCCAGCCGGATGTCTAGCTTGTATTGCTTCCAATTTGGTTAAATTGCATCTGCTTAGCTTACACATTATACCTTTGAATATGACATGCCTTTCTGTTTTTGGTACATACTAGTACATCTGTTTTTTTTTGAAAGGTCATACTAGTACATCTGTGTATTAACCATTTTCTTACATCAAACTAACGTTCTTGTGTATCCCTCATCAATCACTTATGATGAGGCATTCAGGCAGGTGGAATACTCCTCATTTAAAGAATGCAGCGTCAGCCTCCTGACATGATTCTCAAGAAACAGCAACTAGATGAAGATAGTGGACATAGCTCTGTAGTTGATTACCGCATTTCCCCTACACTAGCATTGCAGGTGCTTGCTCAACTTGGCAGCGTGATATGTGGTTGCATGTTGCATATGGTGTCTAGATTGTAATTCTTCCAATCTGGTTAAACTGCATGTGTTATTCTGCTTAGCTTATATATTATGCCTGTTAATGTGACATGCCTTCGTGTATTTAGTACATAGTACATCTATCTATTAAGCATGTCCTCACATAAAACTATTGTTTTTTTGTATCCCGTATATATCAATATGATGAGACACCTTCAGTATATGCAGTGTGATATTAGTTGCATCTTTGATATGATTTATAGCATGCGCTGCTTCTAATTTGTTAAAATGCCATTTATGATGGGACACTTTTAACTTGCCACAGTCATATTGGTTGCATCTTTCACATGGTATCTAGCTTGCATTGCTTCTTATTTGGTGAAATGGTTTCTGCTTAGTTTACACAAACAGTTGTGCATATGCCATGCCGTCCTGTTTTTCGTATTATTCCATCCTGGAATCATGTGTTTGCCTTACATCAAAGTAGTGATTGTCAGTATCATGCACGAATGAGTTCTGAAGAGTGAATTTTATTGCTTTTTCTTGTCGGTTTTACTTGACAATTCAAAATCAATAAAGTAGAAGGAAGTTAGCAAGGTAGCGGATGAAGGTGCTCCTTCCAATTGGAGGGCCTCTACAGATTCTACTCCTCCATCCCCCCAAGATGATTTCCAAGACAACACATGCATAGACACTCAACGTAGCTGTGTTGGTGATGAGCACGTCTCCCCTAGTGCACCATCACAGGTGCTCCCTCTAACTTGGCACTGTTATATGTGGTTGCATGTTATGTATGATGTCTAGCTTGTATTGCTTCTAATTTTGTTGAATTTCATCTGCTTACTTTACACATTATACTTGTGATTAAGACACGTGTTCCTGTTTCTAGAACATACTATATATATCTATCACACCATGTTCTTACATCAAAGTACATTTGTTCTGGAGAACTAAATTTTTATTCGTTTTTCTTGTCGGCTTGACTTAACATGGCACAGAGAAAGAGGAAGCAAGACAGAACGACAGGGAAAGGGAAGCGGAACAATCCTGCAGATTCTGCTGGTACTGATGGTGCAATAGAAGGTCAAAGTCCAGCGGAAAATTGTACCGACAGGGTATCCCATGCTACACGAGCTGCAGAACAAGCCAAACAGAAACAAATAGCCGTCACCAAACAAGCAGAGACAACCCTAGTTGTTGCAACACCTTCCACAGTCTCACCAGCTGCACGATTTACTCGTTCGTCAACTCAGCTGGCAGCACGTTCCCAAGCTCCCTTGCCACCTAACACTACTTCTGAAGCACTCTTGACACAAGATGAGTTGGCAAGATCAAATGAACTTTGTGAGCTTCAACAGCAAGAAGGTAGTTGTTGGAGTCAAGTTACAGTTGCATGCTTCTTTATATGTAGTCTCATAGTTTGATGTACACTAACACTTCCTATGTTTGTTGTTGGACTAACACCTAGGCACAAGAGGAAACAAACATCAGGGATAATGCTCGATAGGTTAACTAAATCTAGAGGAGGAAGAATGGAGATCCATTTTGAGGCAGGTTTAAAAAGGCCACGTGATGCTATAGAGTCAGCCAAGTTAGTATCAGAGGCAGCGGTTGCTGTTAGGTGTCATGTACGTATCCTCCCAACATGGATTCGGTACAGGAATGACAAAGACAAAACCTAGTTCAACACCTTCCACGACCATTTATCTGTAAGTATGGTTATGTATGGAAACTAGTAATATCGTCTTGCTCTGTCCAATACCTTCTACGTTGCTGATAATGAGACTCCCATAATTTTCAACAGACGAGGTTCAAGTTGGATAGCCAAGATGATGCAACCAGACAAGCTTGCACCCATGTTTTCAAGTCTGCTCTGCGACAGTATCGGTATAACTTGAGGAAAACTCACTTTGAAGGAAAGGCTAACAGTAAACTTGCCCAAACATCTCCAGTGGAAAATATATCTGATGAAGACTGGAGAGGCCTCATTAAACATGTTGAAGTCCTATTTACACATGTGCCACATAAATCTATCTTCTTGTAGGTGAACTGTTCAAATAACAAGGCCAACCGTACGAAAGAGAGATTCCAACAGACGACAGGATCTCGTAGCTATATTGCACACTGCGATGCTCTTGTAATTAGCTGCTATTTCACTCTTTTCGTTGTACCATATTATCATATCTATATTGACTTGTTCCAAATGCAAAGGAAAGCCCGCAAGGACCAAAAAGTACCTGAACCAAATGCTGTGGAAATCTTCAAGGACTGTCACACCAGCAAGAAGAAGGGCATGACTACACCAGTTAAAGCCGCTGTTGTAAGTCCTTAATCCTCATGCCTTTTAACTACTACTTACTCTGACTTGCGCCTTGAACTACATGGTTTGCAGCCAATGTCTATTACTCTTTTCAATTTTATAAACAATTTTCTTAGCGTATCATTGCACCTTACAAGGTTTAAAAGAGAGGAGTGATGTTCCTTTGATCTTGACCTGTAATCTAGTTCTGTGTTGGACTTGCCCACACAACGTTACAATTGCATGTTTGTCTGTTCTCAGTTGTTTTGTGATATGAATGATGTCATACTATGCTTACCGTATTATAAACTTCGTCTCTTTATCCTTAGCCCGCAATACAATGTGATGAAATAGACAATACATTAGCGATGGTACATGGTCATATGTTTGGAACCTGGTTTTATTATGTACTTTCCAATAAAATACAACTATTATTTTACATGGGTTCACCAGAATAAGTTCTGTATATAGACCAAAGCTATTTTATTTGGTTTTGCTACCTCCTTAATATCTTCCATTCTGGTACTACTAATGTAAAACCACAACTTTTCAGCGAGCTGTGAAAAAAATGGTGGAACCGCCACCTTCTGAAGGTGGCAAGGCAACTATAACCGCAATGTCAGCTCTTGCTGCAGTGGGTTAGTACATGTCCACTAACAGTACCAAAAGCACGTTCCTGCGTAATACTGGGTTGGTTGTTAAGGCAATCTCGTCCAAACTGCCTCATGATCAAGATATGCAAGCTCAAAACAATGGTGTATCTACGCTCCAGACACAAGTCCATTCCCTAACAGAGACCCTTTGTGAAACAAGCAGAGACATTGTTCGATGTTGTCAAGATATGCATGGCTTTGAAACCAGACTATCAGACATTTTCTATGTTGTTCAGGAGCCTAGGAGAACTGAAGGCGAAGGTTATGGTGCTCCATCGGACAATACAACATGAAAATGTAACAGTCAGGTCAAATGAACTGAGCTTCTGAACTTCTGGTGGTGCATTTATCTGCTAGACTGTTAACTTTTATGCCAACCTTCCTTTTGTTTTATAGTTGTAATTTGTTTTGGTGCGATACAAAATTTGTTCTTAACGTGCAGCCACCGGCTGAAGAAAATAGCAAGCCATTTCTGTATAGTGTAGGGTGTTCCCTGTATTTGCACTGGTGGCGAACTTTGATGCCCACCGGCCGTAGTTAACATGGGCCTACTACGAGCCGTAGAAACAATGGGCCTTCTAAGGGCCGTAGAAACAATGGTCCTTCTACGTGGCGTAGAAAATATGGGCCTTATACGGGCCGTAGACACAATGGGCCTTCTATGGGCCGTATCATCAATGGGCCTTCTACGGGCTTATGATCAGTTGGCCAAACATGGGCCAATAACAGACCACATTATGGCCGTAAATGGGTTAGAGTTGAAATCATCCGTTCATGGGCCGACCATAACGGGTCATCGTTAATCGGCCGTATTTTGATGACGCTATGAAAACGGCCCAACGTATTAACGGGCCACAAACGGGCCGACTGTAACCACGGGCTGAATTTGGCCCACAAGCAGAAAATGACAGTAACGGGCCGTAAGTAAACGAATGTGGAAATGAGCCCAAGAATAAATGGGCCTCGAGAAGGCCGAAAGATAGCATGGGCTGGAAATGGCCCAACGGAATAATGGGCCGTTAATGGGTATAAAATGATACACTGTTCATTACGGGCCAGTTTCACCACGTGTCGTTAATGGGTATAAAGTGATACACTATTCATTATGGGCCAGTTTTACCACGGGTTGTTAATGGGCCGAGAGTAATAAGGGCCTCGTATGGGCCGAAAGACGTCATGGGCCATACATGGGACGGAAGTTAAAATGGGCTAGAATTATATTGGACGGCCCAGATGAAGCTACTGGGCCTTATTCGGTTAGGCCGTAAACGGGCCCTGGGTTAGCGGGCTGTAAATGGGCTATATGCAAATAGGCCGTTAACAGGCTTGCCGTGGGCCGGCCCACCACCTTTTGACCAAGTCAAACGGGCCGGCCTTTTCACAGGAATGGGCCTCTGTTGGGTCGTGCCACGTGTCGACGTATCATAGGCGCTTTGGGTCCAATGAGTGGATGACATCTGTCCCAGCGGTGAGCCGACACGTGTTTCCTCCAACCAAAGATGATTTTACACGTGGAAAATCCCCATTGGTCGGGGCTGCTAATGGGTTATCGGATCCAAAACCGGACCCGATAGCTTAACGGTGTTCCGTTACGGTGGATGCCACGTGTCCGTCACCCTTGACGAAAGCACTTCTGTGACGCACGATTTATCGTCATGGAAGTGGACACTTCCGTGATGATAATTTTGGTAATGTCATGGAACACTTCTACGACAACACAGGTATGAGTATCTTGATTCTGTCATAAAGTTTTCATGGATGTACATGCATGACAGAAAACGTGACCTACTGTGACGAACACGTATCATCACGGAAGTGTATTCTTTTTGTAGTGAACATCTCATAGACCATGGACATGTGTAGCATCCCAAATTTCCAATTTGGAATGTTATACATAGGTCATTCATGCATATTATACTTTGTTGCATTTCCTTTCGCGATCCTCGAAATTCTAAGCAACTCAAGGACCCTCGGAGAGAGTTGGGGATTTCACGTTTTTCATAGTTGACTTTTATAAAATATTGAAACAAGGATCACTTTGGTTTTAATTTATTTTCTCTCCGAAAATGTTTCATATTAAAAATATATGAGAGGAGATAATATGACTTCTCCAAAATAAATGAAATATTGGAGGAAAAATATTAAAATCAAATATTTGATTTTATTCGGTTTTTATTGCAATTTTATTTGAATTAGGAAAAATAAGCATTTTTTAAAATTGCATTTTAGGCCTGAATAAATGTTCACCTTGTTCGGCATATTTTTAGAGGATGAGGAAAATTTATTTCAGGATTTTTGGAGTCGGTTAGTACTCTTTTTTCTTCGTTTTTCTGTGCGTCGAAATTATTTAAAAAAATCTAACCGACCTACCGGGCCGTGGGCGACCCGGACTCTGCCACCGCCCGAGGGGCTTTATAAGCTGGGGCCCTTCCTGCCCCTCAGCCCACCCGCCAACCCACCTCAGCCCGCGCCCCGCCGCCAAACCCTAGTCGCGCGCCGCGCCAGCCGCCGCAGCCGCGTCGCCAGCCGCGCCGTCGCCGAGCTGCTGCCCCACCGCACCGTCTGTCGCCGCCGACCGCCGCCGCCCGCCGGATCTCACCGTTGACCGCCGTTGACCGGTCTGTTTTCTTGGTTAACCCCCGGTTTTTTTATTTTTCCGGTTTATTTCGTTAGATCGGTTTTTTCGTCGGTTTATTTATTTTGCGGACGTTTGTCCGTTCGTTCGTTTAAACGAACGCCGTTCACCAGTTAGTCACAGACAGCGAACGTTCATTCGTTAGCTTGTTCATCAATTTTTCTTTTTCCAGGGTTTTTCACGATTATTTCCGATCGCGATTTCTAACCCGATTTTCGTTTTAGTTTATCTTTTCGCTCGTTTATCGGAATCAGGCGATTCAAGCGCCTAGATCTTCGTCTCGAAGCCCTCTTTCTGTTTAACCAACTTGAACAAGATTTTGGTACTGTAAAATTTGACTTTATTACAGATTAGTAATCGGATCTTGTTTCTTTCGCAGTTTGTGTTTCGTTGCTCCGTTTGATTTGAATCTTTTTGCAAACCGGAGTTCTTAAGTTGAACTTTCTGGTTAGATATTCTTATTTAAGTTTTACCTGTGCATCTTTGCTTGATTGCTTATGTATGCTATTGTTTGTTTGCGATAGAAATCCCGGAGTGCGAAGCGTGCTACTACGAGTCACTAGGTTTTGCGGATCGTCAGCAAGGCAAGTAACACATTGATCATACCCCTTTATTACCCAGTTTTTATGAATTAGATACAACCCTCACACATTGCATGAGTAGGATCTCTTAACATGTGGGTTTGGGAAGTAGTTGATGAGGTAGAACCTATTACCTATTTATTATCAAACCCTTGGGAGTTACTTCTACGCTATCTTATTGCCATGCTATGCTCGTAGACGTGGATTGGGTTTGAGTGTATCCATGACAGATGTGAGTTGTTAATTAATGGTCCAACTTAAGGTGGCAACTTTAATACACATCTGGGTGGATTGCTTGTTTGGGCACCTGGAGAATCCAGTTTTGTCCTAGGATATCCCGGAGTACCCGTGTGATCATCCTACGGTCCGCCACCCAGGCTCAAACGGATCTTAAGATTATTGATGCTAGAAAACTTCCATGTGCAGCCACAAGCCATTATGGGCTCTGGCATAGTTGAGTATGTCGTGTGACCTCTTTCAGTGGTGGGCTAGCAGATGTAGAGGGAAAGTAGGTGTAACTGTCCACCCAGAGTAAAGAGTTAATGCTTCTGAAAGACTGTGTTTTGGTCATCCGTTTCTCAAACACCCTGTAGTGCGAGAAATCCAACGGAGGCGATCGAGTCTTGTGGGGAAAAGTGCGCAAACCTCTGTAGAGTGTACAAACTAATCATGGTTAGTCGTGTCCCCGGTTATGGACATCTTGAGTATCTAGTACTTGGATTATCCTATTGTATGTCATCACTCTAATTTTAATTTGTTGGGTTTAATGATTACTTTAATAGGGATTGAGTAAGAGGAACCTTCTCAATGATGTTTCAACTACCATGATAGTTAAATAAAACTTATTCCTTTGTTGTAGGAAAAAATTGGCTTTTTGCACAAACATATAACCATAGAGCCTCCACCAGTCGTATATGCATGTAGTGATAGCATTTATCTGTTCATTGCTCTATTGTGTTATATTGCCAGCATATTCCATGTGTTGACCCGTTTTCGGGCTGCAACGTATTATGTTGCAGACTTTTCAGACGACGAGTAAAGGTGCGATAGGTCGTTGTCATGCACTTAGCTATGTCGTTGGAGTTGATGGACTCACCTTATCTTCCAAGCCTTCCGCTGTTATCGTGTTAGATGGCCTTAAGGCATATTTATTGTAATAAGTTCTCTTTTGAGACATTCGATGTAATAAGTGTGTGATTGCTACTCTGTTATAAATCCTTCGAGTACTGTGTGTGTCAGCATTACCGATCCAGGGATGAAACTGAAGAATAGAGAGTTGACCGTTTGAGGTCGGGTCGCTACAAGATGGTATCAGAACACACGCTGAATGTAGGACACGACCACTAAGAAAAGCCATAGGTCACTCTTCTCTACTCATTTCTGACTCCTCTCCATTTTCTACTCTTTAGGATGGCGGATTCGAGGAACAAGTTTGCACAACTTGATGAAGATACACCTTTTGGACGACACTTGAAGGAAGTCACTAGATACTTGAACATTGGAATACCAAGCTTCACCGGAACCTACAACGCCACTTTAACAGAAGAGGACCGCTGGATGATTCAAGTTCAAATTCCAGGAAGGACATTCACACTAGTCACGGAGCCCATAGAGTTTTCCTTTGATGCACCCACCTGGAGTCTAGGCAAGAGCATGGCAGACCACATCGCCATGGGATGCATTGGCGAAGTTTACCACAAGGATCTCAAGGGTACTATCTACCAAATATGTGAGCGCCGAGATGAGCAATGGGAGATAGTCAGAACCAAGAGGGACAGGTCCATTGCAGCATTTATCCAGGAGTTAAACCTACACATTCGACGCCAGGAGAACCAGATGTGCGCAAGCATGATAGATTTGAAGAAGGCGATGACAAGGATCATCGAGTTAGAAGAGGAACTCAAGTCTACATGCGATGGATATGAGGAGGAAATCGCGACACTATTGGAGAAGAACGACGACCTGATTAAGAAGATCGGAGTGCTCATGGGAGATCCCGCGCCAGGAGGAGAAGACGACAATTCCACTTGCCCGGAGAACTACATTATCATCGACGACACCGACTCCGACCCCGATGATAGTGATGATGATTATGAAGAGGAAGCTGGAGCGGATATCATGGAGTCTTACACCGATCAAAATCTCCAGTAGACCATCATATGATCAGTAGTATTTTCCCCATGTAAATAGTATAGTCTAAGCACTGTAACGATAGATATATCGATTGTATGCCCTTGCTTGCTTGCTTGATTGAGTCATATGATTGTGTTTGTCTCATGTGGATAGTGTTTTCTCACTAGACCTAATTTCTATTCTACTCCATTCCTCGCCTAGATGATATGCTAAATGCTATCACTGTTCGTTATAGGCATCCCATTCCTCGCCTATATGATATGCTAAATGAACTTAGCAGCGCCACAATTTTCTCAAAAATTTATCTTAAAAGTGGTTATTACCAAATCCGCATTCAAGAAGGTGATGAATGGAAAACTGCTTTTAAAACTAAATTTGGCTTGTACGAGTGGTTAGTTATGCCTATGGGTTATCGGAAGCTCCCGGTACTTTCATGCGTGTTATGAATTATGTGCTTCAGCCATACATTGGCGTATTTGTTGTGGTCTACTTTGACGATATACTTGTCTTTAGCAAATCCCTCAAAGATCATGTGAATCATCTTAGGGCCATTTTGCAAACTCTTCGAAAAGAAAGTATTTATGCTAACATGGAGAAATGCATTTTTGGCATTTATAAGCTTGTTTTCTTGGGTTTCGTTGTTTCTTCCAAGGGTTTTCATGTTGATGAGTCCAAAATTGAAGCGATTAAAACTTGGCCAGAACCGACTAATTTGCAACAAGTGCATAGTTTCCTTGGTCTAGCGAGTTTTTATCGTCGCTTTGTGAAAGACTTTAGCACTATTGCCGCACCGTTGCATGCCTTGAGTAAGAAAAATGCACCCTTTATTTGGGGACCATCTCAATCTACCGTATTTGATGAGCTCAAATATTTGCTTACACATGCTCTGATTCTCACTTTGCCAAATTTTGACAAAACTTTTGAGGTTCATTGTGATGCTAGTGGTAACGTAATTGGTGGTCTTTTGATGCAAGAAAAGCGACCCTTTGCATACTTTAGTGAAAAACTTTCTGGTGCTCAACTTAACTATCCCATCTATGACAAAAAAATTGTATGCTTTAGTGCGTGTGTTGCATGCTTGGGAGCATTATCTTCACCCACATGAATTTGTCATACATACCGATCATGAGATACTTAAGTACCTTAAAGGTCAAACCAAGTTGAATAAACGGCATGCTAAATGGAGTGAATTTATTGAATCTTTCTCTTATGTGATCAAATACATTAAGGGCAAAGAAAATGTTGTGGCCGATGCCCTTTCCCGCAAATGCATGTTAGTTACTCAACTTGAATTGAATGTTTGTTGGATTCGAACATATCAAAGACTTGTTTGAGCACAATGTTACTTTTGCTACTCCCTATGCTAAGTGTGTGACGCATACATCTTTGGAAGGATATTACATAAAAAAAGGTTATCTAATCAGAGCTGACAAATTATGCATCCCCGAGTCTTCTCTTCATTTGTTACTTTTGCAAGAGGCCCATGGAGGACGATGAAGGAAATATGCCCTAGAGGCAATAATAAAGCTGTTATTTTATATTTCCTTATTCATGATAAAGGTTTATTATTCATGCTAGAATTGTATTGATCGGAAACTTAAATACATGTGTGAATACATAAACAAATACCGTATCCCTAGTGAGCCTCTACTAGACTAGCTCGTTGATCAAATATGGTTAAGGTTTCCTAACCATGGACATGTGTTGTCATTTGACAACAGGATCACATTGTCACAGCCCTAGCTTAGCCTTGCTTGTCTTTGCATCATCATCTTGCATCATGATTAAATTCCATTTAAATTTTGAAATGGGGATGACAAACCCTAGCACCAAATGGAATGCAATTAGGATCAAAATAAAAATATTTTCAATGATCCCAAATGTCCTTTAGAAAAGTTCATGATTTTTGTTAAAGGTAAAAACCTCTGCCAAAAGTCATGCACATATTTCTAGGCCATTCTGGATTTTTGAATTAAATCATATGCTATTTGAATTTGGGCATTTAAATGCTAGTAAATATTTTAAAAGCCCAAATAATCCTAAACTAAAATGTTCCATGTTGTTTATATCCTAAACAGTGGGCATGAGCAGTTTGGTGATTTTTGAAGATGCCTAAGCATTTTTAGAAAAGCCACAAACCTACAGAAATAATAGAAAACAGAAAATAAAAAAGAGCAAAAGACCTACCTGGCGCTTACCCTATAGCCCAGCGGCCCAGCTGTGCTGCCCAGCCCACCTGGCCCGTGCCAGTCATCACCTACCTCTGCCAGTAGGCAGAGGAGGGAGACAGCGCACGCGCGCCCGCGGCGCCACGCACCTCCCTGCTCGCCTGCGTCATCGAGGCCACCGTGATGCCTCGGGCCTTCTCTTCGGCGCCGCCCCGATCCCCTCGACCGCTTCCCTATCTCCCTGCCTCGCCTCTCTCGCTCCCTCTCCCGAAGCCGAGCGAGCCCGTCGCCGCCGCTCGCCACCGCCGCCACCACAGCCACCGCCTCGCCTGCCCGAGCTGCTCCCGAGCTCCGCCGCGACGTCACCGTCCTCCCCACCTACTCAAGCGATGTCGGACGCTCCGACGCGACCTCCCCGACCTCGCCTTCGCCGTTCAGTCGCCGAGATCGCCTCCGACCCCCTACCGTCGTCCATGCCTCCCCGAGCTCAACGCCTGGCTCTTTCGAACCGCGGTGAGCTACTGACCGTTTCCCCTCTAACCCCCTGCTTGCTCCCGCCCTCTAGCCATAGCCCCGGTCACCCGAGGCCGCCGTTCGCCATGGCCGGCGAGCCCGCGCTCCCGAGCCTCTCGTGCTCGCTCCAGGGGCATCGACACGCTCCTGGCGCCTCCAGGAGGCCGCCTAGCCGCTACGTTTGCTCGCTCGAGCACTGCAGCACCGGACCGGCTCGAGCCCAACTCCGGCCGCCGCCTGGCTCGACGCCGGCGCCATTCCCGGCTGCCCCGCGGCCTCCCGTCCGGTCCTTTGGATGCAGACGAGCAAGAGCTACTCCCCGGTGCCCTTAGCTCACCAAACCACCACCCGTAGCTCAAATCCGAGCCGAGCCGCCGTCGTTTTGGTCGCCGCCGGCAAGGCTCCGGCGACTGCCGACGTGGCCGTCATTAGCGGCTAATCGCGCCACTAATTATCCTCTAGTAAACAGACAGCCGGGCCCCACTGCCTAACTAACCGGCTAACTAAATAAGATTAAGTTTAATCTAACTCCAGTGGGCCCGCGTGTCAGTGTTGACTATGCTGACATGGCTGTTGACCGGACCCCACATGTCTGTGACACAAACCAGCCTAAGACACTGACGTATGGGTCCCACAGGTCAGGTTTGACCTGGCCGACCCAGTTGACTTGCTGACGTCACACTTATGTCATGCTGACGCAGTAAAACATTTTCTGGATTTATTTTTATATAGGAAATTCCAGAAAATGTTGCAAACTTCTAAAATTCATATAAATTCAACCGTAGCTCAGATTGAAAAGATTTATATATGAAAAATGATCCGAAAAATCCAATCTATCCATCTGTACCATTTGCATGCATGTTACAACACTTTAACCATGCTGTTCTAGTGAAACAAGATAATGCACCATTATGACTATATACATGAGCTCACATTTGAATCTTTGATTCAAATGGGTTCAAATCAACCTGTTCTTTTATGCATTAGCACAAACACATTCATTTCGCCGTGTCATGATCATGCATCATATTGTCACATTGCATTGATTGTGTTCTTTCTCAGTTGCCGGTGTTTGTCCCCTCTCGATAGACGTGGTTTCGATGATGGGATCGATGACACCGATGAAGAACTATATTATCTTCAGAAGTGCCAGGCAAGCAAAACCCCCTTGTTCATTCCGATACAATCCCACTCTCTCGCTCCTGCTCTCTTTTACTGCATTAGGACAACAACGATTCAACTGTTATGTGCTACAGTAGTTGAACCCCTTTCCTCTGCATGACCTGTCATTGCCACAGTAAATAGATGAAACCCACTAGCATGAGTAGGAGTTGTTTGAGCCCTGATGTGCCTACTCATTCATGCTTGTTGTCATGCCTGCTACTGCTTAGAGTTGAGTCGGGTCTGATTCATCGGGAATGAATTGGAATGTGGTGAACATGTCCTACTGTTGAGAGCTAAGTGTGTGAACACGGTTTGGTAAAGGTAGCGGTGAGAGGCCATGTAGGAGTACATGGTGGGTTGTCTCATTGCAGCCGTCCTCAGGAACCGAGTTCTGTGTTTGTGATCCATGAACAGTTACTACCATGCATTGGAATGCTTAAGTGCCCCTCTCGACTTATTAATCAACCTGATCTCTGTCCAGGAGTTGCAACTAGTTTCTGGCGTTTGTAGGTAGTGTTAGTAGTCTACCGAGTGGCACCCGGTACAGGTGGGCTTGGGACAGACTAGGCACAGTGGCACGGTGTACCAAGTGGCACCCGGTTGGTGGGCTTGGGAACCCTGCTCACATCGTTTGGGGCCGTGAGCGACACCCCAGCCGGATCTCCTTGCGGATGGAACCCGAATAGACGATAAACCTGGACTAGAGACTTGTGTGTTTAGTCAGGTCATGGCCGACTCCCTCGCCCGGCTTCCGCTTGAAGGTTGCCGAGGTACATGACGTGTACAGGGCGATAAGTGGCGAGAGCGTGTGTGAAGAAGTACACCCCTGCAGGGTTATCATTATCTATTCGAATAGCCGGATTCCTCGGATATGGAAACTTGGACCCCTTGTACAGTTCATAGACAAGTGAAAGTGGATACTCTAAAATGCACAAGATAAGCGTGAGTGCTATGGATGGCGTTCTCGTAGTAAGACGGGAGCGGATCCATAGTGGTGTATTGATATGGTGAATATGTGGACTCGTGTGCGCCACCTCAAAAGAGTTACTTGCAGTTGTAGTTTAGGATAGCCACCGAGTCAAAGCCGGCTTGCTGCAGTTAAACCCCACTACCCCCTTTGTTGATACCGATGCATATGTAGATAGTTCTGATGTAAGTCTTGCTGAGTACATTTGTACTCATGTTTGCCTATTTTATGTTTTGCAGAGAGACTTCAGTCTCGCTAGTAGTTCCGCGTGGACTTCGACGTTTAGCTTTATACCTCAGCTACGAACTTGTGCCCTCGGCAGGATCTGGTAGATAGTCAGGCTTCGCAGCTTTTTTTCATTTGTAGATGTCTGTACTCAGACATGCTAAGCTTCTGCTTGTGCTTTGATTTGTATGCTCTGAATGTTGGGTCATGAGACCCATGTTTGTAATATCTCACTCCTCGGAGCCTAATGAATAAATACTTGAGTCGTAGAGTCTTGTTGTGATGCCATGTTGTATTTACTCATATCGGGCATATTGTGTGTATGATTGAAATGCTTGGTATGAGTGGGATCCGACTATCTAGTTGTTTATCCATGGCAGCCAATCATATGGGGAAATGTAGTCTAGTGCTTCTGAGCGATAGTAGTCCGGTACAGCCCGGTTCACCGGAGTCCTGCTAGCCCAGCACTACTGCTCGGAACACTTGACTGGCCGGCATGTGATTCACGTCGTTCCTGTGTCTGTCCCTTCGGGGAAATGTCACGCGGTGTTATCCGGAGTCCTGCCTAGCCTGCTACAGGCCGGGTTACCGGAGTCCTGTTAGCCCAGTGCTACAGCCCGGATTTATACGTTGTTGACCGACATGCTCGATGTGATTCATGTATGCCTGTCCTCATGGGTTAGTGCCGCCTTGGGTTCACGACTAGCCATGTCGGCCCGGGTTCTCTGTCATATGGATGCTAGCGACACTATCATATACATGAGCCAAAAGGCGCAAACGGTCCCGGGCCAGGTAAGGTGGCACCCGTGGGAGTACCGTGCGTGAGGACGCAAAGTGATATGATGTGTTACATGCTGGATCGATGTGGCTTAGGATCGGGGTCCTAACAGCGTTGGTATCAGAGCCTGACTGCCTGTAGGATTACCAAGCCAGACTGGTCGAAGTTGTGTCTAGAAATGCTTTAGTTATGTAAGGGAATTGATTGTGGGATGGAACGTAAGGCTCTTTTTACTCCTTATACCTCATGGCCTTTTGATCTGAGTCAACCTCTTCCTTTCTACGGGGATTAAGAACTAGGCCTTCTCTTCTATCTCTCAGGATGACGTGTTACTAAACCGTAGTTGCCTAGGATTGCTGAGTTCAAGCCTCAGTTCAGTTTCTACTACTTCCATATGTTCATAGCTGGCCCCAGAACCTTGATATGATGTTGTTAAGTGGCTATGCAAATTATTGTGAATGTCTCAAATCTTTTCTGAGCATTTATAGCCGTTATGCTGTCTGAGTCATCCCAGGTTTCTAAATAGTCTGATGCATTTGTAAACCCCTTCCTCCCGTTCTCGATGTTCCTTTGGGCCAGATTGAGAACACTACACGGTCTGTGAGGTACTCTGTTGCCTCGACATATATGTTGGAGCTTTTATTATGACCCTAGGTATTTTAGGGAGTCACCTAGTAATCTGGCAATGTTTTGTATTCCCGGTGTGATGATTCTGGCCATCATTCTCGAAAGCATCCCGTGATGCCAGTTAGTTAGTAGGTATTCTAATCCTGGGTTTTTTAACCCGAGATTCACTCCACTTAGTTCATGTTGGTAGTGTTTGCTAGTTCCTTTAGGATATTAGTAACCTTGTGACAGTCCTCGAGGTCCGTGGTATTTCCTTCTTCCAAATACCATGAACCATTAAGGCAGATGTTCTTGAACCAAATATCACAATCAAAGTACTCTTGAGGAGTTCTCCATTCATAATTGTGATTCTGCCAGTCCTACCTCTCTGCATGGGTTATCCGGAAGAAAATTGTTGAACTTCATTCGACATACTAATCTATGCATCCACAACTCAAAAAGTGCTATGTTCCTTTGAGTTGTCTCTCTTTAAGTTGTATTTCGACCGTTTTCTATCAATTGATAGTCAGGACTAGTTTGTGCGTTCGTGTTATCGATGCATATTATTCTTATGGTCCGTCAAGCCATTCTATCCCGGAATGACTAGGAGAAACAAACTCCAGTACCTCATCATATCCAGGATTGGGTCAAAGCAGTTGTAACCCGCAGATCAAATGCCAATCCAGCTTTTGCTCTGTTCTATCCTGGAGTATTACCCCCTTTATGTCAGGATTGTCAT
Organism: Aegilops umbellulata; assembly: GCA_032464435.1. Lineage (NCBI taxonomy): Eukaryota > Viridiplantae > Streptophyta > Magnoliopsida > Poales > Poaceae > Aegilops > Aegilops umbellulata. The sequence continues at coordinate 360,752,523 of CP136054.1, read as the reverse complement.
GAGAATTGCACCATCTCTAATACATTCTTGATTTAGTGATACTTCTCGCCATCATTATTCATTTCTCGGTTCCATGTTGTTGTAACCGGAATACCGAAAAATGAATTGTGATGTGTGAAATCAATACTCCTAGCAACTCGTTGCTTGGTAGTAAATGGACAATACTCTCATTCTTAGTGTGTTGGTTATTAAATCATCATCCTAAGATTGATCGTGCTACCTAGTCCTTATTTCCGGTGCACCCTTCGATCAACGAGTTAGGATTATTCAATCCCTCACTCTTTTGATCATATCGTCTTGCCCGGAAAAGCAAGTTTGTTCTCGAACTTAATAACATATCGGTGGTTCGTGATTTTCTGAAAATCCTCTCGGAAGTGTTACCTGGTTGACACTGGACTGCTATGTTGAGTTCGTGATCAAGTTGGTTTTCTTATAAATCACCTCTTCTCCAAGAGTCTGTGTTGGATACCCCTGAGCTAGTTGGTAAAGCTATACAACAACTTGGAGAGTTGGAAGATGAAAGTTTGTCCGACTTAGTTCATCACTAAGGGATACCTTGTGTGTGTGTGTGTTGAAGAAGGATGATATCGTCATTGATTGGTCCTCGTGATCAATTGTTGGATCTACTGTCTTGTCAAAACTTTGACTTGAGTATGGGCTATCGTCAAGTCAAATCAGAACCAACGATGTTCGTAATGTTGTCTTACTCGTGGTTGATCCCTCGGGCATACACCATTATATCTTTTGGTCTGACCAATGCTATCACCGTGTCACATGATGGTGGAAGTCCAGTGATATGGAAATTCCGATGAGTTGTTGTTGAGCCCATCAGCAGCATTTTGTCTCCCCCATGAATCATGTTGAACATCAACCTAGTGTTGGAAAATTTGTAAGCAACGCCTTCATGTTCCGTTCATGAAGCTTATGCTTGGATGAAAGAAGTGACTTTCCCCAAGTTCACGTGCATTAGGTGTAAGTTGCCGCCATGAATTTGAGAAAAGCTTGTTTTTGCTTCCTCTGGAATCGTCCCAAGTTAGTCACGCATGTGCAAAGTATACTATGGTTTGAGAGATTAGCTACCCCCATTCCACATGTATTTCCTAGCACACCAAGCCACTGATTGATTTGTTCAAGGAGAAGGAGTCCCTTCTTAAGAGCATGCCTTATGCAAGGACCTCGTTATCCTCGATGATGGTTCCCAACCTGAACTCGGTAGTATTTTTATTATAAGACTACTATGTGGTCATGATTGTCTGGGACAGCGTGTTCACATGTTGTAGCAAAACCAGTTCATTTTTGGAGCTTACTATCGTAGTTCATTTCCCGAGGATCTCGCAACGTCATGTCATCGAATTGTGTTGCAAACTTTCTTTCAGACATGCTGAGTCTGAAGTATCCTATTACCAATCGGATCTGAATCTCAGGCAGATATGATGGTTGGAACATTCCCAACATTTGCATTTTGTTCCCAGCTTGCACCGCCATTGTGCCATTCTACCTTGGGTCCCATCCATTTTCGATGATAAGCAAAATCATCCATTGCGTTGTTTTCAACAAGGTAGTCCACATCATCCATTCTAGTCTGATTATGCCATCCTTTCGAACTTCTTTCAATCGATCAATTGTAAATTGCCTTAAGCTGGTATGAAGGGTTCCAATGAACTCCGAATCAAAAGTAATTCTTTTTGCCACTTAAGGAATGATTCTACGAGTCACCTTCCCCGAGGAGCCCCGTTATGGAATCATGGCAGATAACTCCTCCTTATCTTGAAACCATGCACCATCTTGTCCAACATGGAATTGTGCTTATCAACTTGAATCTTCGTTCTCCGTTCACTCCATCCCTCCGGATGTATGTTTCGTGTCTTAGCTCGAGAGATGTTCAACATCTCATTCTATGAGTTGATCATGAGTTGCTCGATCTTTAAGAAGATTGATTCCTATAGAGTTTCTTTTGTCGTCATCATGTTGGATGAAGATCCCGAAAGCAAAGACGTCAAGATCAATATGATGCAATGAAGCTACTTTTTCTAGAAGGGCAGTTGGATCGAGAAGACTGTGATAGCTTGTGACCTCCTTTCTTCTTACCTCACGTCTTGAATCTCGGGACGAGATTCTTGTTTAGTGGGGGTGAGTTGTCACAGCCCTAGCTTAGCCTTGCTTGTCTTTGCATCATCATCCTGCATCATGATTAAATTCCATTTAAATTTTGAAATGGGGATGACAAACCCTAGCACCAAATGGAATGCAATTAGGATCAAAATAAAAATATTTTCAATGATCCCAAATGTCCTTTAGAAAAGTTCATGATTTTTGTTAAAGGTGAAAACCTCTGCCAAAAGTCATGCACATATTTCTAGGCCATTCTGGATTTTTGAATTAAATCATATGCTATTTGAATTTGGGCATTTAAATGCTAGTAAATATTGTAAAAGCCCAAATAATCCTAAACTAAAATGTTCCATGTTGTTTATATCCTAAACAGTGGGCATGAGCAGTTTGGTGATTTTTTAAGATGCCTAAGCATTTTTAGAAAAGCCACAAACCTACAGAAATAATAGAAAACAGAAAATAAAAAAAGAGCAGAAGACCTACCTGGCGCTTACCCTATAGCCCAGCGGCCCAGCTGTGCTGCCCAGCCCACCTGGCCCATGCCAGTCATCACCTACCTCTGCCAGTAGGCAGAGGAGGGAGACAGCGCACGCGCGCCCGCGGCGCCACGCACCTCCCTGCTCGCCTGCGTCATCGAGGCCACCGCGACGCCTCGGGCCTTCTCTTCGGCGCCGCCCTGATCCCCTCGACCGCTTCCCTCTCTCCCTGCCTCGCCTCTCTCGCTCCCTCTCCCGAAGCCGAGCGAGCCCGTCGCCGCCGCTCGCCACCGCCGCCACCACAGCCACCGCCTCGCCTGCCCGAGCTGCTCCCGAGCTCCGCCGCGACATCTCCGTCCTCCCCACCTACTCAAGCGATGCCGGACGCTCCGACGCGACCTCCCCGACCTCGCCTTCGCCGTTCAGTCGCCGAGATCGCCTCCGACCCCCTGCCGTCGTCCATGCCTCCCCGAGCTCAACGCCTGGCTCTTTCGAACCGCGGTGAGCTACTGACCGTTTCCCCTCTAACCCCCTGCTTGCTCCCGCCCTCTAGCCATAGCCCCGGTCACCCGAGGCCGCCGTTCGCCATGGCCGGCGAGCCCGCGCTCCCGAGCCTCTCGTGCTCGCTCCAGGGGCATCGACACGCTCCTGGCGCCTCCAGGAGGCCGCCTAGCCGCTACGTTTGCTCGCTCAAGCACTGCAGCACCAGACCGTCTCGAGCCCAACTCCGGCCGCCGCCTGGCTCGACGCCGGCGCCATTCCCGGCTACCCCGCGGCCTCCCGTCCGGTCCTTTGGATGCGGACGAGCAAGAGCTACTCCCCGATGCCCTTAGCTCACCAAACCACCACCGTAGCTCAAATCCGAGCCGAGCCACCGTCGTTTTGGTCGCCGCCGGCAAGGCTCCGGCGACTGCCGACGTGGCCGTCATTAGCGGCTAATCGCGCCACTAATTAACCTCCAGTGAAACAGACAGCCGGTCCCCACTGCCTAACTAACCGGCTAACTAAATAAGATTAAGTTTAATCTAACTTCAGTGGGCCCGCGTGTCAGTGTTGACTATGCTGACATGGCCGTTGACCGGACCCCACATGTCTGTGACACAAACCAGCCTAAGACATTGACATATGGGTCCCACAGGTCAGGTTTGACCTGGCCGACCCAGTTGACTTGCTGACGTCACACTTATGTCATGCTGACGCAGTAAAACATTTTCTGGATTTATTTTTATATAGGAAATTCCAGAAAATGTTGCAAACTTCTAAAATTCATATAAATTCAACCGTAGCTCAGATTGAAAAGATTTATATATGAAAAATGATCAGAAAAATCCAATCTATCCATCTGCACCATTTGCATGCATGTTCGAACAATTTAAACGTGCTGTTCTAGTGAAACAAGATAATGCACCATTATGACTATATACATGAGCTCACATTTGAATCTTTGATTCAAATGGGTTCAAATCAACCTGTTCTTTTATGCATTAGCTCAAACACATTCATTTCGCCATGTCATGATCATGCATCATATTGTCGCATTGCATTGATTGTGTTGTTTCTCAGTTGCCGGTGTTTGTCCCCTCTCGATAGACGTGGTTTCGACGATGGGGTCGATGACACCGATGAAGAACTATATTATCTTCAGAAGTGCCAGGCAAGCAAAACCCCCTTGTTCATTCCGATACAATCCCACTCTCTCGCTCCTGCTCTCTTTTACTGCATTAGGACAACAACGATTCAACTGTTGTGTGCTGCAGTAGTTGAACCCCTTTCCTCTGCATGACCTGTCATTGCCACAGTAAATAGATGAAACCCACTAGCATGAGTAGGAGTTGTTTGAGCCCTGATGTGCCTACTCATTCATGCTTGTTGTCATGCCTGCTACTGCTTAGAGTTGAGTCGGGTCTGATTCATCGGGAATGAATTGGAATGTGGTGAACATGTCCTACTGTTGAGAGCTAAGTGTGTGAACACGATTTGGTAAAGGTAGCGGTGAGAGGCCATGTAGGAGTACATGGTGGGTTGTCTCATTGCAGCCGTCCTCAGGAACCGAGTTCTGTGTTTGTGATCCATGAACAGTTACTACCATGCATTGGAATGCTTAAGTGCCCCTCTCGACTTATTAATCAACCTGATCTCTGTCCAGGAGTTGCAACTAGTTTCTGGCGTTTGTAGGTAGTGTTAGTAGTCTACCGAGTGGCACCCGGTACAGGTGGGCTTGGGAAAGACTAGGCACATTGGCACGGTGTACCAAGTGGCACCCGGTTGGTGGGCTTGGGAACCCTGCTCACATCGTTTGGGGCCGTGAGCGACACCCCGGCCGGATCTCCTTGCGGATGGAACCCGAATAGGCGATAAACCTGGACTAGAGACTTGTGTGTTTAGTCAGGTCGTGGCCGACTCCCTTGCCCGGCTTCCGCTTGAAGGTTGCCGAGGTACATGATGTGTACAGGGCGATAAGTGGCGAGAGCGTGTGTGAAGAAGTACACCCCTTTAGGGTTATCATTATCTATTCGAATAGCCGGATTCCTCAGATATGGAAACTTGGACCCCTTGTACAGTTCATAGACAAGTGAAAGTGGATACTCTAAAATGCGCAAGATAAGCGTGAGTGCTATGGATGGCGTTCTCGTAGGAAGACGGGAGCGGATCCATAGTGGTGTATTGATATGGTGAATATGTGGACTCGTGTGCGCCACCTCAAAAGAGTTACTTGCAGTTGTAGTTTAGGATAGCCACCGAGTCAAAGCCGGCTTGCTGCAGTTAAACCCCACTACCCCCTTTGTTGATACCGATGCATATGTAGATAGTTCTGATATAAGTCTTGCTGAGTACATTTGTACTCACGTTTGCCTATTTTATGTTTTGCAGAGAGACTTCAGTCTCGCTAGTAGTTCTGCGTGGACTTTGAAGTTTAGCTTGATACCTCAGCTACAATCTTGTGCCCTCGGCAGGATCTGGTAGATAGTCAGGCTTCTCAGCTTTTTTTTCATTTGTAGATGTCTGTACTCAGACATGCTAAGCTTCCGCTTGTGCTTTGATTTGTATGCTCTGAATGTTGGGTCATGAGACCCATGTTTGTAATATCTCGCTCCTCGGAGCCTAATGAATAAATACTTGAGTCGTAGAGTCTTGTTGTGATGCCATGTTGTATTTACTCATATCGGGCATATTGTGTGTATGATTGAAATGCTTGGTATGAGTGGGATCCGACTATCTAGTTGTTTATCCTTGGGAGCCTATCATATGGGGAAATGTAGTCTAGTGCTTCTGAGCGATAGTAGTCCGCTACAGCCCGGTTCACCGGAGTCCTGCTAGCCCAGCACTACTGCTCGGAACACTTGACTGGACGGCATGTGATTCACGTCGTTCCTGTGTCTGTCCCTTCGGGGAAATGTCACGCGGTGTTATCCAGAGTCCTGCCTAGCCTGCTACAGCCCGGGTTACCGGAGTCCTGTTAGCCCAGTGCTACAGCCCGGATTTATACGTTGTTGATCGACATGCTCGATGTGATTCATGTATGCCTGTCCTCATGGGTTAGTGCCGCCTTGGGTTCATGACTAGCCATGTCGGCCCGGGTTCTCTGTCATATGGATGCTAGCGACACTATCATATACGTGAGCCAAAAGGCGCAAACGGTCCCGGGCCAGGTAAGGTGGCACCCGTGGGAGTACCGTGCGTGAGGCCGCAAAGTGATATGATGTGTTACATGCTGGATCGATGTGGCTTAGGATCGGGGTCCTGACACACATCATTAGGAGAATGATGTGATGGAAAAGACCCATCCATTAGCTTAGCATAATGATCGTTCAGTTTTATTGCTATTGCTTTCTTCATGTCAAATACATATTCCTTCGACTATGAGATTATGCAACTCCGGATACCAGAGGAATGCCTTGTGTGCTATCAAACGTCACAATGTAACCGGGTGATTATAAAGATGCTCTACAGGTATCTCCGAAGGTATTTGTTGAGTTGGCATAGATTGAGATTAGGATTTGTCACTCCGAGTATCGGAGAGGTATCTCTGAGCCCTTTCGGTAATACACATCATAGGCTTGCAAGCAAACGACTAAGGAGTTAGTCATGAGGTGATGTATTACGGAATGAGTAAATAGACTTGCCGGTAACGAGATTGAACTAGGTATGAAGATACCAATGATCGAATCTCGGGCAAGTAACGAACCGATAAACAAAGGGAATTACGTATGTTGTCATAACGATTCGACCGATAAAGATCTTCGTAGAATATGTATGAGCCAATATGGGCATCCAGGTTCTCCTATTGGTTATGGACCGGAGAGGTGTCTCGGTCATATCTACATAGTTCTCGAACCCATAGGGTCCGCACGCTTAATGTTCGATGACGATATAGTATTAAATGAGTTATGTGATTTGGTGACCGAATGTTGTTCGGAGTCCTGGATGAGATCACATACATGACGAGGAGTCTCTAAATGGTTGAGAGGTAAATATTGATATATAGGACGATGGTATTCGGACAATGGAAGTGTTTTGGGGGGTACCGGGTACTTATCGGGTCATTGGAAGGGGTTCCGGGCACCCCCGACAAAAGATATGGGCCTTATGGGCCAAGAGGGGAAAATACACCAGCCACATGGGGCTGGTGCACCCCCAATATGGGTCGGCCTAAGGAGGGGAAGGAAAGGGGAGAAGGGAAAGGAAAGTGTGGATTAGGATTCCCACTTCCTCCCCCCCCCTCTTTCCTTCTCCCTCAGTTATATATGGAAGGGGGCGCGGCTTGGGAGGGACTCCAAGTAGGATTCCTCCTATTTGGGCGCCTCCTATGGCTGCTCCTCCTTCCCTCCCACCTATATATATGTGGGAGGGGTAGCTAGCACACAACAGATAATTGTAGCCGTGTGCGGCGCCCGCCTCCACCGTTTACACCCCCGGTCATACTTTCGTAGTGCTTAGGCGAAGCCCTGCGGAGATCACTTCGCCATCACCGTCACCACGTCGTCGTGCTGAAAAAACTCATCTACTACCTCGACGTCTTGCTGGATCAAGAAGGCGAGGGACGTCACCGAGCTGAACGCGTGTAGAACGCGGAGGTGCCGTGCGTTCGGTACTTGATCGGCTGAAGCGCGAAGAAGTTCGACTACATCAACCGCGTTGTGAAACACTTCCGCTTAAGGTCTACGAGGGTATGTAGACACACTCTCCCCCTCGTTGCTATGCATCTCCATGGATAGATCATTGCGTGTGCATAGATTTTTTGTTTTGTTTTCCATGCAACGATTCCCAACAGTGGTATCATGAGCCAGGTCTATGCGTAGATGATATGCATGACTAGAACACAAAGAGTTGTGGATGGTGATAGTCATACTGCCTGCCACCAACGTCTTTTTCTGATTCGGCGATATAGGGGGTTGAAGCGGCCCAGACCAACCTTACATGTCCACGCACATGAGACCGGTTCCACCGACTAACATGCAACTAGTTTTGCATAAAGGTGGCTGGCGGGTGTCTGTTTCTCCTACTTTAGTTGAATCGAATTTGACTACGGTCGGTCCTTGAAGAAGTTTAAACAAACAAACTTGACGAATCCCGTTGTGGTTTTTGCCGTAGGTAAGAACGATTCTTGCTAGAAACCTGTAGCAGCCACGTAAAACTTGCAACAACAAAGTAGAGGACGTCTAACTTGTTTTTGCAGGGTATGTTGTGATGTGATATGGTCAAGACATGATGTGATATACATTATTGTATGATATGATCATGTTTTCTAAGATATCTAGCAACCGGCAGGAGCCTTATGGTTGTCTCTTTATTGTATGAAATGCACACGCCGTGTAATTTTTTTAGTTTATCGTTGTGAGTTAGCAATAGTTGTAGAAGCAACAGTTGGCGAGACGACCACGATGCAACGATGGAGATCAAGGTGTTGAGCTGGTGACGATGGAGGTCATGATGATGCTTTGGAGATGGAGATCAAAAGCACAAGATGATGATGGCCATATCATGTCACATATTTTGATTGCATGCGATGTTTATCTTTTATGCATCTTATTTTTCTTAGTACGGCGGTAGCATTATAAGATGATCCCTTCACTAAATTTCAAGGTAAAAGTGTTCTCCTTGAGTATGCACCATTGCTACAGTTCGTCGTGTCGAGACACCACGTGATGATCGAGTGTGATAGACTCTACGTTCACATACAACAGATGTAAGACAATTTTGCACATGCAGAATACTTGGCTTAAACTTGACGAGCCTAGCATGTATAGACATGGCCTCGAAACACTAGAGATCAAAAGGTCGAACATAAATCATATAGTAGATATGATCAACATAGACATGTTCACCATTGATGACTACCCCATCTCACGTGATGATCAGACAAGGGTTAGTTTATTTGGATCACATATCACTTAGATGACTTGAGGGATGTCTATTTAAGTGGGAGTTCTTAAGTAATTTGATTAATTGAAATTAATTTATCATGAACTTAGTCCTGATAGTATTTGCAAATATATGTTGTAGATCAATAGCTCGCGATATAGCTCCCTTATTTTTTGATATGTTCCTAGAGAAAAATAAGTTGAAAGATGATAGTAGCAATGATGCGGACTGGGTTCGTGATCTGAGGGCTATCCTCATTGCTGCACAGAAGAATTATGTCCTTGATGCACCGCTAGGTGATAGATCTATTGCAGGAGCGGATGCAAACATTTTGAACGTTTGGCAAGCTCGGTATGATAACTACTTAATAGTTTAGTATCCCATGCTTTACGGCTTAGAACCGAGACTTCAAAAACATTTTGAACGCCACGGAGCATATGAGATGTTCCAAGAGCTTAAATTGGTATTTCAGACTCATGCCCTGTCGAGAGGTATAAGATCTCTGACAAGTACTTTGCCTACAATATGGAGGAGAATAGCTCAACCGGTGAGCATGTGCTCAAAATGTCTGGGTACTACAATCACTTGAATTAAGTGGGATTTAATCTTCCAGATAAGATAGTGATTGACATAGTTCTCTAGTCACTATCACCAAGCTACTAGAACTTCGTGATGAACTATAATATGCAAGGGATGACGAAAATGATTCCCGAGCTCTTCGTGATGCTGAAATCGGCAAAGGTAGAAATCAAGAAAGAACATCAAGTGTTGATGGTTAACAAGACCACTAGTTTCAAGAAAAAGGGGAAGGGAAAGCAAAGGGAACTTCAAGAAGAATGGCAAGCAAGTTGCTGCTCCCATGAAGAAGCCCAAAGCTAGACCCAAGCCTAAAACTGAGTGCCTCTACTACAAAGGAAATGGTCACTGGAAGTAGAACTGCCTCAAATAACTGGCGAATAAGAAGGATGGCAAAGTGAACAAAGGTATATTTGATATACATGTTATTGATGTGTACCTTACTAGTATTCGCAGTAGCCCCTAGGTATTTGATACCGGTTTAGTTGCTAAGATTAGTAACTCGAAACAAGAGTTGCAAAATGAACAGAGACTAGTTAAGGGCGAGGTGACGATGTGTGTTGGAAGTGATTCCAAGGTTGATAAGATCGTCATCATATACTCCCTCTACCTTCTGGATTAGTGTTGAGCCTAAATAAATGTTATTTGGTGTGTGCGTTGAGCATGAACATGATTAGATCGTGTTTATTGCAATACGGTTATTCATTTAAGTCATAGAATAATTGTTGTTCTGTTTACATGAATAAAACCTTTTATGGTCATACACCCAATGTAAATGGTTTATTGAATCTCGATCATAGTGATACACATATTCGTAAGATTGATGCCAAAAGATGCAAAGTTGATAATGATAGTGAAACGTGCTTGTGGCACTGCCGTTTAGGTCATATTAGTGTAAAGCGCATGAAGAAACTTCATGCAAATGGACTTTTGGAATCACTTGATTATGAATCATTCGATACTTGTGAACCATGCCTCGTGGGCAAGATGACTAAAACTCCGTTCTTTGGAACAATGGAGTGAGCTAATGACTTATTGGATATAATACATATCGATGTATGTGGTCCGATGAGTGTTGAATCACGCGGCAAGTATCATTATTTTCTGACCTTCATAGACGATTTAAGAAGATATGGGTATATATACTTAACGAAACACAAGTCTGAAACATTTGAAAAGTTCAAAGAACTTCAGAGTGAAGTGGAGACTCATCGTAACAAGAAAATAAAGTTTCTACCATCTGATCACAAAGGCGGATATTTGAGTTACGAGTTTGGCCTTCATTTGAAAAAAAAACATGGAATAGTTTCACAGCTCATACCACCTAGAACACCACAGCATAATGGTGTGTCCGGACATTGTAATCGTACTTTATTAGATATGGTGCATTCTATGATATCTCTTATCGATTTGCCATATCGTTTTGGGGTTATGCATTAGAGACAGCTGCATTCACGTTAAATAGGGTACCGTCTAAATCTTTTGAGACGACACCGTATGAACTGTGGTTTGGCAAGAAACCTAAGCTGTTGTTTCTTAAAGTTTGGGGTTGCGGCACTTATGTCAAAAGGCTTCAGCCTAATAAGCTCGAACCCAAATCGGAGAAGTGTGTATTCATAGGATACCCTAAGGAAACTATTGGGTACACCTTCTACCACATATACGAAGGCAAGATCTTAGTTGCTGAGAATGGGTGCTTTCTAGAGGAGTTTCTCTCGAAAGAAGTGAGTGGGAGGAAAGTACAACTTGATGAGGTATTTGTACCTTCTCTCGAATTGGAGAGTAGCTCATTAGAGAAATTCGTTCCTGTGATACCTACACCAACTAGAGAGGAAGCTAATGATGATGATCATGAAACTTCGGATCAAGTTACTACTGGACTTCGTAGGTCGAACAGAGCACGTTCTGCACCAGAGTGGTACGGTAATCCTATCTTGGAAGTCTTGTTATAAACCATGGCGAACCTATGAACTATGAAGAAGCTATGATGAGCCCAGATTCCTATAAATGGCTTGAGGCCATAAAATCGGAGATAGGATCCATGTATGAGAACAAAGTGTGGACTTTGGTAGATTTTATTTTCCCGATGATCGGCAAGCCATTGAGAATAAATGGATCTTCAATAAGAAGACTGACGCTGATAGTAATGTCACTATCTATAAAGATCGAATTATCACAAAAAGTTTTCGACAAGTTCAAGGAGTTAACTACGATGAGACTTTCTAACCCATAACGATGCTTAAGTCTGTCTGAATCATGTTAGCAGTTGCCAGATTTTATGACTATAAAATGTGGCAAATGGACGTCAAAACTTCATTCCTTAAAGGATATCTTAAAGAAGAGTTGTATATGATGCAACCAGAAGGTTTTTTCAATCCTAAAGGTGATGACAAAGTGTGCAAGCTCCAGCAATCCATCTATGGACTGGTGCAAGCATCTCGGAGTTGGAATATACGCTTTGATGAGGTGATCAAAGCATATGGTTTTATACAGACTTACGGTGAAGCCTGTATTTATAAGAAAGTGAGTGGGAGCTCTGTAGCATTTCTGATATTATATGTGGATGACATATTATTGATTGGAAATGATATAGAATTTCTGGATAGCATAAAAGGATACTTGAATAAGAAATTTTTGATGAAAGACCTCGGTGAAGCTACTTACATATTGAGCATCAAGATCTATAGGGATAGATCAAGATGCTTAATAGAACTTTCACAAAACACATACCTTGATAAGATTTGAAGAAGTTCAAAATGGTTCAGTCCAAAAAGGGGTTCTTGCCTATATTATAAGGTGTGAAGTTGAGTAAGACTCAAAACCCGACCACAACAGAAGATAGAGAGAGAATGAAAGTCATTCCTATGCCTCAACCATAGGTTCATAAAGTATGCCATGCTGTGTACCAGACCTATTGTATACCTTGCCATGAGTTTGGCAAGGGGGTACAATATTGATCCAGGAGTAGATCATCGGACAGCGCTCAAAATTATCCTTAGTTACCTAAGAGGACTAAGGAAATATTTGTCGGTTATGGAGGTGATAAATAGTTCGTCGTAAAGAGTTACGTCGATGCAAGCTTTGACACTGATCTAGATGACTCTAAGTCTTAATCTGGATACGTATTGAACATGCGAGCAATTAGCTACAGTAGCTCCATGCAGAGCATTGTAGACATATAAATTTGCAAAATACATACATATCTAAATGTGGCAGACCCGTTGACTAAACACCTCTCACCAGCAAAATATGATCACACCTTAGTGCTCTTTTGAGTGTTAATCACATGGCGATGTGAACCAGACTATTGACTCTAGTAAACTCTTCAGGTGTTAGTCACATGGTGATGTGAACTATGGATGTTAATCACATGACGATGTGAACTAGATTATTCACTCTAGTGCAAGTGGGAGACTGAAGGAAATATGCCCTAGAGGCAATAATAAAGTTGTTATTTTATATTTCCTTATTCATGATAAAGGTTTATTATTCATGCTAGAATTGTATTGATCGGAAGCTTAAATACATGTGTGAATACATAAAAAAAATATTATGTCCCTAGTGAGCTTCTACTAGACTAGCTCGTTGATCAAAGATGGTTAAGGTTTCCTAACCATGGACATGTGTTGTCATTTGATAATGGGATCACATCATTAGGAGAATGATGTGATGGATAAGACCCATCCATTAGCTTAGCATAATGATCGTTCAGTTTTATTGCTATTACTTTCTTCATGTCAAATACATATTCCTTCGACTATGAGATTATGCAACTCCCGAAGGTTTTGTTGAGTTGGCATATATCGAGATTAGGATTTGTCACTCCGAGTATCAGAGAGGTATCTCTGGGCCCTCTCGATAATAAACATCATAAGCTTGCAAGCAAACGACTAAGGACTTAGTCATGAGATGATGTATTACGGAATGAGTAAAGAGACTTGCCGGTAACGCTATTGAACTAGGTATGAAGATACCAACGATCGAATCTCGGGCACGTAACATACCGATGGAAAAAGGGAGTTATGTATGTTGTCATAACGGTTCAACTGATAAAGATCTTCATAGAATATGTAGGAGCCAATATGGGCATCCAGGTTACACTATTGGTTATTGACCGCAGAGGTGTCTCGGTCATGTCTACATAGTTCTCGAACCCGTAAGGTCCGCACGCTTAACGTTCGATGATAATATAGTATTAAATGAGTTATGTGATTTGGTGACCGAATGTTGTTCAGAGTCCCGGATGAGATCATGGACATGACCAAGAGTCTCAAAATGGTCGAGAGGTAAAGATTGATATATAGGACGATGGTATTCGGACACCGGAAGTGTTTCGGGGGGTACCGGGTACTTATCGGGTCACTGGAAGGGGTTCCGAGCACCCCTAGCAAAAGATATGGGCCTTATGGGCCAAGAGGGGAAAATGCACCAGCCACAAGGGGCTGGTGCGACTCCCATCCTCTTTCCTTCTCCCTCGGTTATATATGGTAGGGGGCGCGGCTTGGGAGGGACTTCAAGTAGGATTCCTCCTACTTGGGCACCTCCTATGGCTGCTCCTCCCTCCCTCCCACCTATATATATGTGGGAGGGGCACCTAGCACACAACAGACAATTGCCTAGCCGTGTGCTGCGCCCCCCTCCATCGTTTATACCCCCGGTCATATTTTTGTAGTGCTTAGGTGAAGCACTGCGGAGATCACTTCACCATCACCGTCACCATGCCGCCGTGCTAATGGAACTCATCTACTACCTCGATGTCTTGCTGGATCAAGAAGGCGAGGGACGTCACCGAGCTGAAGCGCGAAAAAGTTTGACTACATCAATCGTGTTGTGAAACGCTTCCGCTTACTGTCTGCGAGGGTACGTAGACACACCTCCCCCTCGTTGTTGTGTGTCTCCATGGATAGATAATTGCGTGTGCATAGAAAAAAATTGTTTTCCATGCAGTGATTCCCAACAGAGGACTCGTGGGACATTTTGGATGTGACAAGACGTTTGCCACGCTCTCCAAGAACTTCTTTTGGCCCAAGATGTTCCGAGATGTCTCACGCTTCACCAACCGGTGCTCTACATGCCACAAAGCTAAGTCCCAAGCTCAATTCCATGGTTTACATATGCCACTTCCTATTCCACATCAACCATGGGAAGATATTAGCATGGATTTTGTGCTTGGTTTACCTAGGACTCAAAATGGCAAAGATTCTGTATTTGTTGTTGTGGACTGATTCTCTATAATGGCTCATTTCATCCCATGCAATAAGATAGACGATGCTTGACATGTTGCAAATCTTTTTTGTAGGGAAATCTTGAGGTTACATGGAGTGCCAAAGACAATTGTGTCAGACCGAGAAGTCAAGTTCCTAAGCTACTTTTGGAAGACACTATGCGCCAAGCTCGGCATCAAGCTACTATTCTCCACGGCCTATCATCCTCAAACCCATGGCCAAACGGAAGTCACCAACCAGACGCTCTACACTCTCCTACGCGTGTTGATCAAGAAGAACATCAAGGAGTGGGAGGAGTGCTTACCCATCGCCGAGTACGCCTACAACCGCGCAAGACACTCTACTACCGACAAGTCCCCCTTCGAGGTTGTCTACGGCATCAACCCTTTTGTCGCCTTTGGACATCCTTCCTCTACAGCTCCAAGAATGCGCGAACATGGATGCTAGTGCAAAAGCAAGTTACCTCAAGAAGATGCATGAAGAAACAAGGTCCATGATCGAGCGTCAAGTACTCCGCCTCACCACAAAGCTCAACATCAACAAGTCACCAATGGTGTTCCAACCGGGTGATCTCATCTGGCTACATCTCCACAAGGACCGCTTCCCCAAGGAGCGCAAGTCCAAGCTACTTCCGAGAGCCGATGGACCCTTCAAGGTGCCCGCACGCTACAATGACACCGCCTACAAGATCGACATTCCACGTGACAAGTACAACGTAAGCGACATCTTCAACGTCAAGGACTTGGCCAAATACCATGGTGATGAAGAAAACGATCTGCGGACGGATCTCTCCCAAGGGGGGGAGATGATGTGGAGCATCCCTCGAGCATCCCCATGGATATCAAGTCAACACCACAAGCACGAAGAGGACCAATGACAAGAGCTCGTGCACGTGCCATCGAAACCGAGGTTGACTCCTTCCTCTTCGAACTCCATTCAAATTCACACAAGAGTTGAGTCCTACCTCAAACGGAAGTGTTATGCATTCTTAGGTACCAAAGAGGTGATCTTGACGAGGCTAGGACGGAGACTCAAGCACACACGAAGAAGAAGAGTGAAGAAGGACGCGAGGGGACAAAAACCCCTGGGCACACCGGGTGCCCGGCCCCTACGGCTCCGGTTGCCCGGACACCATGACCTGGGCGTCGCCACCTGCCTGCCTCGGGTGCCCGGCCCGCTGGCCCCGGGTGCCCGGGCCCCTCCCCAGCCACCAGCCACCGCTCGGGTGCCCGAGACTTGGACCCCCGGGCGCCCGGCCTCGCCCCTCCCGCCGCCAGCCGCCGCCCCGGGTGCCTGGTCCACCTCCAGCCGGCCCCCTGATCGGGCCGGGTGCCGGGCCACCTTCGCCCCGGGTGCCCGGCCTCCACTAGGCGCCCGCCTCTGCTCGGTCCGGGTGCCCGACCCCCTTTTCCCCGGGTGCCCGGACCCCTCCGGTATGCCTGCGTGCATTTTGGGTTAAAATGACCCTTGTACCCCTGTTTTCCTCTTACTTCGCCCCTAGACTGTAAGTACCCCTCACCTAGCTTATGTTGAGGGTTCGCACAGTATTAGAAAGACAAAGAGAGAGCTTTGCTCATCTTCCTCCTCTTGGAGATCAAGGCCTCCTCTTGGAGTGGCTCCTCTTGGAGTGGCTCCTCTTGGAGATCAAGGCCTCCTCTTGGAGAAGATCCTCTTGTGGATTCAAGGCCTCCTTTTGGAGAATATTATCACCAAGACCTCACCTAGTGGGAAGAACCATACCATAGTGTTATTTTCCTTGAATTGTTCTTGTATGCTTGTGGATCTCATGTATGCTACTCTAGTGGATGTGTTATTTGGGCTTGTTTGAGTGATTCTCCTCTTGTGTTCTTGTGTGTTCCTCACTTTTCTCCCCTCCAAGTATGAAAATATCCCCTCTAGGGTTACACCCTACAACAGGAGACGTGCCTCGTCCTCATGCAGGTGACGCACTGTCGCCCGGGTAACGCTCGGCCATGCTCGTCGGCGGGGAGAAAGGGAGGAGAGGCGGGGAGAGGAGGAGTTGTGGCGAGCTTGGTCGAGAGGGGGCGTCGGCGGGGTGAGGAGGAGTTGTGGCGAATGGAGTGTGTGTGCTCCCCGGCGAGGCGGGGGCTTTTATAGCCGGGCTTGGGCGTGCCGACAAGGGCCCTAAGGCCACCAGAGACGGCATGGACTGCCGCCGACGCCGGTAGGAGGTAGAGGAACTCTAGGTTATTTTAGAGAGAGATGACTATATTTATTGTACTACATGAACAAATTGTTAAAACAAGGTGAACAAATTTATATTTTTCGAAACAAATTTATAGAATCGGCTAAAAATAAAAATAAAATCCTTGAACGAAACTAACAAAATATGTTGTTGATACTATTCTAACTAACAAAATATTTGTAATGATTATAATTATAATGGTTTATTTTGTAAAATAAAAAAGATATTTCCAACAATTTATTTATTGAGTCAATTTACAAAGTCACTATTTTGGTGGTTCCTCCTCTACCATGTCGCAACGAGTCCTTGTGGGTGTTAGAGTTTGTGAAAAAACAAGACATTTTTTTCATACGCACACTCACCATATGAACGCAAGAACACACACTCTACCCTATAAGCACCTATGATAGACAGATCTGACATGTCATCTTGAGATTGACGAAATCGCCATAGACGTCTTTATAGTCAATGGGGTCGACTCCTTCTACTAAACGAACATCACCGAAAGACCTGAAATAAATCAAAAAAAATGTGAGCACCAATGTCAAGTCTAGGACTTGATGATGGGTTGGTTTAGGCCCAATAACTCCCATTGCTTTCCTGGAACGCCTTCCGGTGATCCGATAAATACCCGGTGTATTCTGAAACCTTTCCGGAGACCAAATACTATCATCATATATATCAATCTTTACCTCCGGACCATTCTGGAGCTCCTCGTCATGTCCGTGATCTCATCTGGGACTCCGAAGAACATTCGGTCACCAGTTCACACAACTCATATAATACTATATCGTCAACGAACGTTAAGCGTGCGGACCCTACGGGTTCGAGAATGATGTAGACATGACCGAGATTCTTCTACGGTTAATAACCAATAGCGGGACCTGGATGCCCATATTGGTTCCTGCATATCCTACGAAGATATTTATCGGTCGAACCTTTATGACAACATATGTAGTTCCCTTTGTCTGTCAGTATGTTACTTGCCCGAGATTCGATCGTCGGTATCTCCATACCTAGTTCAATCTCGTCACCGGCAAGTCTCATTACTCGTTCCATAATACATCATATTGCAACTAACTCCTTAGTCACTTTGCTTGCAAGCTTCTTGCGATGTTGTATTACCGAAAGGGCCCAGAGATACCTCTTCGTCATACGGAGTGACAAATCCCAATCTCGATTCACGCCAACTCAATAGAAACCTTCAGAGATACCTGTATAGCACCTTTATGATCACCCAGTTACGTTGTGGCGTTTGATAGCACACAAGGTATTCCTTCGGTATCAGGGAGTTGCATGATCTCATGGTCGAAGGAATATGTATTTGACATTAAGAAAGCAGTAGCAATAAACTGAACGATCATATGCAAAGCTAATGGATGGGTCTTATCCATCACATCATTCTCCTAATGATGTGATTCGGTTATCAAGTGACAACACATGTCTATGGTTAGGAAACCTTAACCATCTTATGATCAACGAGCTAGTCTAGTAGAGGCTCACTTGGGACACGGTATTTGTTTATGTATCCACACATGTATTTAGTTTCCGGTCAATACAATTCTATCATGAATAATAGAACTTTATCATGATTAAGTAAATATAATAATAACCACTTTATTATTGCATCTGGGACATATTTCCAACACCCGGCCCTTGCTAGCGGGAGGACTTCGTTTTTAGATGTTCCTTCGAGTTTTGTTAGAGTTTATGTCCTGCTCAGGAAGACGAGACGGCGACGGCTCTCTAAAGATAGAATAAGGCTCTCCCCTCCTAGCCCTCGTCTCTGCTAGAAGGGATAGAGAAGGATTGGTGAAAACCGTGTTTATTGCTTGAGCCTCGTGGGCATATATATATGAGTACAATGATCAACTTGGAGTACAAGACAAGACATGACCAAATCCTAGTCTATCCTATACTTCTTAATAATCATAATACTCAACATCCCCCCGCAGTCACAATGGTAGCGACGCAGACAATGAGAGTGAAGAAGAATCCGAAGGCAAGCCGGCGTACACCGAAGGGACGACGCGACGGCAACCTGTGGCTCGATCGACGGTGGGCGCGTGCTTGGGGACGTGCATGGCGAAGACAGGCGCGTGCTCGGTTGATTAGACCGACGTCGGTGTTGTATGCGCCATGGCGGGGACGACGCGCAGATCGGAGTCGATGGTGACGTTGTCGGTGATGTCCCGGGCGATGACGAAGATGGACCGGCAATGGAGACCGCGTAGATGTGGCCTGCAGCGACGCACGAAGGTGTCCCTTGGGCGACGCATCCAGCCTAGCCACACAGTTGATGGTGAAGCGGTCGGTGTATAGTCGACGCCGATGTTGGAGTAGAGGCGCGGGGGTTGACGGCGGCGGCGGGCGACACAAATCGATTTTAGATCTAAAACCAAAGAGGAATAACACCGATCAATCGATCGGCGAGAGAGAAAAAACTCAATCAACGGATCGGGAAAACGACTCTCTAAGGCAGGCGGTCAACACGACCGGCGGACGAACCCTAGGTACGGGCGGTGCGGCCCCCGGCGGCGGTCATGGAGGCCGAACGCCTCGGCGGCGGCGCGCGGGGCGGAAGCGGCGGGCAACGGCTAGGGTTGGATCGGTTAGGCTGATACCATGTTAGAAGGGATAGAGAAGGAATGGTGAAAACGATGTTTATTGCTTCAGCCTCATGGGCATATATATAGTAGTACAATGACCAACTTGGAGTATAAGATAAGGCAGGACCAAATCCTAGTCTATCCTATACTTCCTAATAGTCATAATACTCAACAGTCTCGATGGTGCGTCTAGTATCTTTGGTGAGCGTGTGGAGGCGTGTCTCCGGCGGATCTATCCTTAGTGGATTTTTTCGGAATTGTTCATGATTCGTCTATGTTCTTGTGTCTCCTTCCGATAAACGCTAATCTTGGACAGCGACGATTACTATAAATAATATATTAGTCCCAATGGTTTTTGCTAGATACGTTAGTGCTCCAGTTGCACCCACATATGGAACGTCGTGTTCCAATACCCTTCATTATTACCGTTAGGCCAAAATGATACTTTGTCTGGATTAGGAGATCTGACGACCATTAGTGTCTTTGATGGATATGCCTTATCCGTGATATTTTCAAGCATCTTTTGGATATATGCAGACTCATGAAATCCAGAAGGAATATGTTCAGCTTGTAAGGCCATTCAACAATTGCCATATCCAAATCTTTCATCTTAAACTCTATCTTAGATGATTAATTGCCTCATTCATTTCTTTTGTAGTTTCAATGATATTCAAATCATCAGCATACACGGAAATGATATGAAATCCATAAGTTGATTTTTTTCTATGAACATACATGGGCAATCATCATTATTTGAGTAACCTTTCTGCAGTCCATTATACCACAATCTTTCCTGTCTACTTCATATAATGACTTAAGATCTGCACAATACATACATGTTGCGATTAGCATTCAGATTTGGAACCTTCATTCCCTCAGGAACTTACATATAAATGCCTAAATCAAGTGACACATACAAATATGTAGTCACTACATCCATCTATAATAAAAAACATTTTCATTGCAAGTGATATTAAATATTGAAAGGTTATTGCACTCATAAATGAGAAAACTTCAGACATCTTCAAGGTACCAAGGATCTTGGTTTATTCTACTAGAAAATGAAGACATATCATGGTTGGGTATTGTGACGATGGATGTCTATCAGATCCTCATAATGATAGATCATATATTGATTTTGTCTTCTCAAACGGAGATAAAACCTTCTTTTGCAAGTCGGTAAAACGAACTTGCGTTACGTTCATAGATCGTTTTGAAACCATTGATTTGTATGAAGCATCAGGTGAGTGCACACGATGTCATAGAATGACAACTTTGTTAAAAAATCGTGTGGGATTGATTCATTGGAAATGCCCACAATTATCTATTAAGATGGTGTTTTTTTAACACGGTATAGACACATACGCCCATACATACGCACATACGCTCACCTCTATGAACGCGCACACGCACATCCTACCTCTATAAGCACCTCCGTAAAATGAGCCGGCACATCATCTTGAGATTGATGAAGCCGCCATAGACGCCTTCGTAGTCGATGGGAACGTCTCCTCCCACTGAACGCACAACGCCGAAAGGCTTGAAATAAATTCAGAAAAATGCGAGCACCGATGTAAGTCTAGGACTTGAGCCATGGTTTGCTCGGGATTCACTGTCCCCCTAACCATTCAACCGCAAGTTGGATCTATTAAGATATTGTTGCATTTATTATGCAAGGGAAGACATGTTATCCAAAGAGCAATATGAGAAATCATATTTCTTCAATTTATTTTATCCCCGTGAGTTACATAAAAATATTTTTAAAAATAAAGTCATGTGATAACCTCGTTGATTTGTTTACAAAGTCCTTACCATGATCATTATTCTAGAATTATATTACTGAAATTGATATGAGATGGCATCGCGTTTTGCAAGATCTAGTTAGCTCCTACATAATAACCTGCTTAATACCGTTGGATCTTTGATATTGCATTATTTTCATTTATGATTTTCCCCGTATGTGGTTTCTCGTGGAAGGTCTTTAACGAGGCAGTAGTAACACAAGCATTAAAGGGAGTTCATTGGATTTCTCCTTTTTGCAACAAGTACTTTGAAATGATCTCGCTGGTTTCTCATGTTACATCCATTTCTGCAACAAGTACTTTGAAATAATCTCGCTGGTTTTGCAACAACACTGCCACGACATTTCTTGTTTACGTTTCGGAGCTAAACGCCCGAGTTTCTAGCGTCTGCCCTTTGCCACGTCAGATGATCAACAAAACTGATCAGGGGGTGGGCCATGGCCATACGCCGGAGACTGTGCCGTCTCTTGTATAACCAAGACGTCATGGTTACTGGCATCTCGAAAAGGGCCAGATCCGAAAAAAGTTTGAGACAAGAGTCAAATCCTGCTAATCTTTCGTGGATGGGTTAAAACAGTAAAAAAAAGAAGTCTGTAATGTAGCGAGAGAACAGCATCGGACCAAGTGTGTAGTTTAGTGACTGTCATGTGCTTTTGGAGTTTTGGTAAGAACAAATCCGTGGTAGCATGTACTGCTCCGTCTGCTCGTTCGTTGTGTCACTTGAGTCGGGCAGAGAGGCCATCGGTCAATCCGGTCTTTATCGCCATGCTAGTGAAGCACTCACCGTCCTAGAGCTAGAGCTAGAGCTAGAAGCACACAGCAAATAAAAGGGAAGCCGCCACGACTGGCACTAGCGACAGCCTTGGCAGGCCTTATCCTTGCCCGTCCAAGAATAGAAGCTCCCCGCCCCTCTAGCTGCCTAGCCGCTGTCTGGTCCATAGCCCAGCTCCACCAGACCAGACCACCACCTACAAACTAGGGCTCTTTATTCCCAGATTCTCCATCCATCCAGCACCAAGGGTTTTTGGAACCTTGCTCGGTCCATCTCCAACTTGAATAGCACCAGCTGGGGTCCCAAGGAGGAGGAAGAAGGGTGCACTGATGCACGTGTTGATGATTCTAATGCCAATGGCCAAGATTATTTTCCCCCCAATTCCTGCCATCAAACCAGTCCAGCATCGCCGCTTAAGAGAGAAAACAAAACCCAGCAGGCGGTGTGAACCGGAATCATGGCGCCGGCCGCTCCTGGAGACGAACATGGCGCCAACCACTTTTCCGTGCCCCTTTCACAGAGGAAAGGTTGCATTGCATTGCATGCCAACGTGCGTCCTTGTAGCACTGCCGTGCTGTGCCCAACTAACGGCAGGATAGGTCCAAACGCCAGCCTTGCGGCTCTACACTACACTCCTCTTCACTCCACTCTCCACAGAAACGCAGGTCGGCGTCGCCGTGAATCAATGAAGGCACCATGTCATTGGGCAAATGGGGCAGAAGAGGCAGTAGTGACGTAGCATTTGGCTGATACTGTACTGCTTCATGGTGAAACCGTCAGGATCACACTACATGCTTGGAATTTCAGGGTGAAACGGCTTATTTTTTTTTTCAGGGTGAAACGGCTTATTAGTTCCTGTTGTCGTAAACTCCAAAGGGTGCGTCGCCACCTGGCTGAACTGGGAGCTCAGAAGTCAAAGACAGTATCCTTGCACAGAGCGTATAGGGCGTCAAGCACATGTCGCAGCAGAGGACTTGTCGGTTTTGCACAATGGAAGCAGCAGCAGCAGCAGGGCAATTAACTGCGGTGGACCGAAATGGGGCAGCAAAAAATCAACGTAAGACGTCCTGCATCCAGGCAGGCAGCGAGAGAACAGAAAAGATGAAGGGACAGCAGCGCCCACCACCGAGAAACCACAGCATCTGCTTTCACTTCATCAGACTCAAGGCCTGGGAATCCTTCCTCCCCAACAAGTCTGAACCACTTCAAACAGTAGAGAGTAGAGCTTAGCTACAGACATGGGCATGGATTTTAAGTTGCGAGAGGGAAGAGCAAGCGTAAACATCGCCATTAGAGCGCGACAAGGCGGCCACAGGACCTGTACATTACATGTCCTCCTCCTTCACACAACCCTAAGCTTCAGCCAGGGAAGAAGATGAGCGGCGATCCTGGGCAAAATCATTATCTACAACCAAAATGATCAATCCCCAAACAAGGCAAAACCAGCCAGGGAAGCCTTCTCCCCCCACGTTTCAACCCTAAGCTTTAACTTAACTATATATATATCGCATTTTCCCTATATAGATCAACATACCACCCAACGAGACAGAGACACACCAAAATGATGTTCTTATGGGTCTGACTCTTGACATCCTACCGCACCGATCCGGCTCGCCGGCAGACCACGTCGAGGGCCTCGACGACCGTGCCCGAGAAGCCGGCTATGGCCTGGAACATTCCTGGCAGGCCAGTCTGGATGTTGTTCAGTGTCATGGACCTTGTCACCTCCACAGCCTTGGCATGCCTCGTTATCTCATCCTCCACCTTCCGGCGACACTGGGCGATCTCGCTCTTCTTCTCGGAGAGAGGGTCGCGCGCGTCGAACGTGTGGCCTTCGATGCCGTCGCGCCCGCTGCCAGGGAGGCCAAGGCCTACCAACGAGTACGACTGGTAGTACTTCTTCTCAATGGCCCTCAGCGAGTTGGTCTTCTTCTCCAGCTCCTTTGAGTACGTCTCGGTCCGCTTCTTGATCTTCATCTCCTCTGCCTGCTTGGTGTAGATGACATGGATGACGTTCACGAAGCTCTTGATAGCCTCGGAGGCCACCGCGTCCGGAAGCCGGTCCAGTGCCTGCTTCCACTCGTCGCAGAAGGTGGTGAGCTCGCGTGAGATGAGTGACGCGTGGGCCTCCTGTGGGGTAATGCTGTCCACTTGGAAGAGTGTAAGCTTCAGCCAGCCATACAGAGAACGGATGTATTCACGCTGATACTTGATGAGCCGGTTGAAGTTGGAGTGCCATGCCGAGACGGCGGCCTCGAGATCACGCGTCGCAAGCCTGTGAAGGTCGGACGTCGACTCGGCCATGGAGTTGTCCACCAGACCGCGCACTTGTTGAACGATCTCATTCTGCGTCTCGTGGAAGTAGTTCATGGACCTCCACATGCTCAGCAACCTGCATGTCAAAATTCAGAAACAGTTAAGTAGTGCTTCCTGGCAGCATCACAAGATCTGGAATCAGGGGTTCCGGAACAAGGGACACGACTTACGCGAAACAAAGCTCGACAAGCTGTGGCGCGAGCTCATTGTCGCGGACGCTGACGATGGCCGAGGATGTGGTAGTGGCAGCTTGTGACGTGACAACGATCAGTGATTGCAGCTTGTTTATGGAGGCCTTGGTCTTGTCCAGCTTGGCACTGTCCCTCCCTCTGTATTCCAAGCTTTGCAGGGTAGAAAGCTTCTTCTCATGCTCAATCTTAACGCTCTCTCTAGCCTGCACAAGTTCAAATAAATCCATATATGCTTTAATATCTGAATAGTTGAGTTCGACAAACTGTTTAGTATACATATGCAAGAAAAACAAGTGCAGTGCAATAACTTTGAAGGAATCACATTCTATCCCAAACTAAGGAAACCAAACGAACACTATTTGGTGTCACTAAACTTATCCAATATAAATGTTGTAGTGGTTTCTATAGCAGCAAAAGGCAATGCCCCAGCCTAGGAACTTTCTCGTGCTCAGCATTATCAGATATATTATGTACATTAAAGACAATTTCTCAAGGTTTGAGACCTTTGTACACTATAAAGTAAAGAATCTCAAAGGATGAGTAGTTTAGACAAAAACAGAGCATAAAGGAAGGGAGGAAAATATGAATGTGTGGTTAGGAGATCTAATGGCATGCATCACTGCTGCCTTTGCTGAAAGCAGCTAAAACTATCAAACCAATGCTCCAGATGTTCCAAAGGAGGAAAGTGCAGGGCCTTTCCAAAGAAGCTTTCTGCAACAGGATCAGATTCTTCTTCCACAATTGCTGAACAAAAGGGAGCACTGCTGTACATTAAATTGTGTCAAGACACCAACTTCAAATCTAGAGAGATGGCACCTAATCTAGCAAAACAGAAACAATGTCTAGTCATTTGTTTTCTATAATTTATTTGTACCTACCAGAATCCTACAACCCCCAAGAGATAGAGCTGTCTTCATGGTGCAACCACTAGTTTCACTTCATCCTTGACCATGGGTTAAATACAGACGACGCACATCTTATTCTAGCAATATATACTCATTTCTTTGCTTTATCATAAAGAGTTCTTGGTGGAAGAACTTGGAATTTGTTGATGACCAAATACATCAGCTAATATCCTCTAGCAAACATAGTTGGATCATTCACAAGTGGAGCCGAGCTGAATAGTTTCAGCGTGTTCCATCGACAACTAATGAAGCATAACTAACAGTCATAGCATAGTTTTAACTGCTTAGCAGACAATTTTTATACAGCAAAGCAATACCAATTTGAGCAATGCACTCAACTGTTAACTTGAAAAGTATACTTAACAGTCACCAATGGCCTCGAGATGGATACTAAAATTACCTTGACCTCCTCATATAGCTTCTTTTCCCAGGCCAAGAGCCGCTCCAGTGTTGACCCATGGCTCTTCCCTTCCATTGACCCCATCTCCAGTGAATTGGTGTCCAGCTTGTAGCGCACAGCCAATGGCGGCTTTGAAGTCCATGTCGACGCCAGTGCTGACAGCACGCTGTTGGAGTGGTACACCGTCTCTGCCAAAGGAGAAATCAGATTAAGCCAAAATGCTAAAGTATTGTCACCATTTGGGTAAGAAAGCATTGCATCTTTGTTAAAAAAATCCTAAAGCACTTGAGAGAATAGCATTCTGGGGCGCAATTCGTGTAATGGCGATTACTTTTGAGTTGTTGGAAGTTGCGGTCGAGCTGTGCGCGGCTGGCCTCCAGGAGCTCCGACACGCTGTCGCCGGCGTCGGCCGCCTTGACGAAGTACTCCTCGATGGCCGCGACGATCTCTGAGAGCGTGCGGTGGCGCACCACCATCCGCATCTCGGTCGCCCCCGTGACAGTGGAGAAGGAGTCCCCGACCTCTGACCTCTGGACCCTCCTCAGCTGCATTGGCACGGCGGCGTACTCGGACGGCGCCGTCCCGCCGTACTCCGATCTGGCCGCGAACCCGCACTCGGATCTATTCCCCACCTCGCCTTCCTCCGATCTGGTCTCCGACGTGGTCGTCGACGCGTAGTGGTCCTCCTCGTCCTCCCATCCGCCGCAATGCATATCCTCCCTCTCCGTCTCCTCCTCGTCCTCTACATGGCCGTCGTCGACCTCGTCGTCTTCTTTGAGGTGGTCGTGGCGGCGCTGGGGGTAGCCCCGCGCCTTCGCCTCGTCGTCGAGCTCGCGGAGGCGGTTTGCCTCCTCGAGATCGGTCTTGCGGCGGTCGAAGAACTCGGAGTCGGGCGGCGACGGCGGGTAGAAGTTCTCCCAGTCCCAGGCCGACGAGGAGGAGGGCGTCCCCACCACCGGCGGCTTCCGGAACGACGACGCGACGCTCGAGTCCGACAGGATGTGCGGCACCTTGAGCCGCCGCATCCTCGGATCCATGTCGACCCTGAGCGCGGCGGCGGCCGCCTGCGGCTGCGGCTGCTGCTGCTGGGGCGGCGGCGGCGGCGGCGGCTGGTGGCGAGGGAGCGGCGTGGGGGGCGGCAGCGAGGACGAGGCGACGGAGGAGGTGGCGGCGGGCGCGGGCGCGTGCAGGGCCGGCGGCGCGGCGGTGGTGAGGAGGACGGGCGCGGTGTGGTGGGAGACGGTGAGCGACGAGTGGCCCTGCGCGAAGCGGGAGAGCGCGGCGGCCGTGACGCGGAGGGAGCGGAGGTAGTCGGCGTGCGCCGAGGCGAGCAGCTGGCGCGCGGCGACGGCGTCCTTGATGTTGCGGCGGCGCTCCTTGCAGCGCCGCACCGTGTCCTCCTGCTCCACCTTGGATGCCGCGCACCCCATCGCTGCCTCTCCTCTCCTCCCCCGCGCAGATCTCCCTCTCTCTCTCTCTCCGCCTTCTGGCTGCCGCTTCTCTCTCCACTTGGGCTGGCTTCTTCTTCCTCTTCCCCCACTCCCACTCTGCCGTCCGTCAGGGAGGAGAGCGAGCAGCGAGGAGTGTGTACTTGAGTGGGGAGAGTGAGGTGGGTTCGTGCGCCTTCCTCCGGCCCGGCTGTGCCTGGTTTAATTTCTTTTTATTTTTCTTCTTACTTTTTAACGGGCCTCTTTTCCGTATACTTTCTGGTTGCCTTCGCGTTTCCGGGCCCGGCTACCGGGCGTGCGAAGTGGGCCAGACGGAGAAGTGCGTTACCTCGTCTTTGCGTAGGCACGCGAGGTGGCTAAGCCAAAATTTCCATGTCATTTCTGTACCACGGACCCAACCCCCCAACCCCACTCAAAAAAAAATATATACCCGGATGACAAATTTACCCATTTCAGTACAGCTATTTCTTTTTTTCTCTTTCGAGAATATAGAAAACACCATAAGTAAAAATTACATCCAGGTCCGTAGATCACCTAGCGACGACTAAATTTACTGGATCGAGCCGAAGGCACGTCGCCGTCATCGTCCCTTCCTCGCCGAAGCCGGGCAAACCTTGTTGTAGTAGACTGTCGGGAAATCGCCGTGCTAAGGTCCCAGAACAACAACCTCCACCGATGAAGACAACATAGATCACAAGGATCCAACCTGCAAACACACGGACGCAAACGAACAAAGACCAAATCCAAGCGTATCCATCGAAGATAAACGCCAACCTAACCTCATGAGATCCGCCGAGGACACACCAACACACGCCCTCTGATGATGCTAGACGAACCGTTGGGACGGGGCTAGGCGAGGAGAGCATCATTCCATCTTCAGGAAGCCGCCATCACCTCACCTTTCTCAGTTGGACACAAACCCTAAACGGACAAAAAAAGACACCTAAACATTAGTCCATCAGTTTATTTTCAAAAGAAAACGCCTCCCTTTATTTTCTTTCTTATTTACTCACTCCAGTTGTCTGTATTCGGTTCTCAAGATGGCAACAAATAGTTACTCCATCAGGTAAAGCCTCTTTTTTCCATACCCACCAAGCACAATTTTGCCCATTATCCATCCTCATACCCGCCACAAGGAATATTTTCGCCCATACCCATCAGCAAGGAGTAATTCTTCCCTGCTAGTATACCCGCCCGTATTGTGCAAATTTCTAGCGGCAACTTATTTACACAAATCACTAAAAACAACAATTCACACATACAACACAAGACCATATGATCCAAAATAAAAACATTCTAGTGAATGAGCCAAAAAAGACCTACATCAACACTCAACATCACATCCAATGGTTCAAGAGCAAAATTATGCTAGCAGAGTGGTTGTTTCTTTGGCTTGCCTTAATTAGCTTAATTTGAGAAACTGAAGAAGAGAAAATTTGGGGACTGGGTGACAGGAAAAAGATTGAAAGTGATCTTAAGATTGTTATTTTCAGGTCCAACAGATGGAAGAAGACAAAGCCAGACAATCTGCTTTAAGGGTTGTTGGAGAAAAGAAAATGGTTGATCTAGAAAGTGACAAGAAGAAACTGGAAATAATGATTAAGATCCAACAAGAGAGGCTTGAGGAATCAATCCAAAAGATTGAGCAAAGAGAAGCTAGAGATCATGAGCTTGTAGATTTAGTTGATGAGGACCTTGACATTGATAACACTCAGGATAAAAGCTAAAGATAGTGATGTGTATGTGGAGCTTGTGGATTACAATGGCAGTCAAGAAACTATGGTATCTTTTGGTACGAAAATGGTTAAAGCTCAGAGTGGTCAAGGTGATGAGATGTCAGAAAGGGAAGGGGTTGGTCCTCCCACAAGATATATCGGGCTCAAGGAAGTCGAGATGTCAGAATTGAAGACTTGGCCAAGAAAAGAGCAGCAGATAAAAATGACTATGGTAATGATTCCAATTCCCCCCTTAATAAAGAGAAAGCTTCCATTTTACTTATGTCTGACATGGTTGGCATAGACCTGGGCCGCTCCATAGTTATGGTTGAGCATAACCTACAAATCATTGATTATATAGAACAAGTTAGGAAAGACTTTAATTTCCAAAATATTGTTAATGAGAAAGAAAACAAAATCCAAGTTCCCTAGGTCCTATTGATATTGGGGATACTGATTTCACTGAGCTCTGTTCTGATAATGATCATTCGAATACTTAAGTAGAAGAAGATTATCATGATAATTTAAAAAAATATTATTCTAACGGGAGAAAAACGGAGTGTAGCTCATCAGCAATTAGTTGTATGAAGCACACTATCTCCATTGGTGGACTAAAAAAGAAGAACAACAAATCATAGTTTCTTTTCAAAGATCATAGGTGTGTTTTCGAATGTGAGGGGGGTTGAACAAGACATTAAAAAGAGGTTTATAAGATAGTTGATATTAGAGAGAAAAACTAGATTTTATTGGTTTACAGGGAACTAATAAATCCGATTACACAAAAAATGAACTGCACAATTTGTGTGGAGGGGAAATTTCATTTGGAACTGGTCTTCTCCTAGAGGCAAATTGGGGTGTGAATGGTGACTTGTTGATGGGGAACATTGCATGAAAATAAAAAAAATTCCTACAAACACCAAAAATCTAATCTAGGAGGTGCATAGCAACGAGAGGGGAGTGTGTCTACGTACCCTCGTAGACCGAAAGCGGAAGCATATAAAACACGATTGGTGTAGTCGTACTCTTCGATCTAGTGCCGAACGGACGGCACCTCCGAGTTTAGCACACGTGCGGCTCGGTGACGTCCCCTCCTCCTTGATCCAGCCAGAGAAGGCAAAGAAGTAGATGGGATCGCAACCAGCACGGCGGCATGGTGGTGATGGTGGTGGTGGAGTCGGAATACTGGCAGGGCTTCGCTAACCGCTACGTGATAACCCACAAGTATAGGGGATCGCAACAGCTTTCGAGGGTAGAGTACTCAACCCAAATTTATTGATTCGACACAAGGGGAGCCAAAGAATATTCTCAAGTATTAGCAGCTGAGTTGTCAATTCAACCACACCTGGAAACTTAGTATCTGCAGCAAAGTGTTCGGTAGCAAAGTAATATGATAGTGGTGGCAACGGTAACAAAAGAGTAAAGAAAGCAAAGTAATATTTTTGGTGTTTTGTAGTGATTGTAACAGTAGAAGCGGGAAAGTAAATAAGCGTAAACCAGTAGATGGAAAGCTCGTAGGCATCGGATCAGTAATGGATAATTATGCCAGGTGCGGTTCATCATGTAACAATCATAACATAGGGTGACACAGAACTAGCTCCAATTCATCAATGTAATGTAGGCATGTCTTCCGAATATAGTCATACGTGCTTATGAAAAAGAACTTGCATGACATCTTTTGTCCTACCCTCCCGTGGCAGCGGGGTCCTATTGGAAACTAAGGGATATTAAGGCCTCCTTTTAATAGAGAACCGGAACAAAGCATTAGCACATAGTGAATACATGAACTCCTCAGACTAAGGTCATCACCGAGAGTGGTCCCGATTATTGTCACTTCGGGGTTGCCGGATCATAACACATAGTAGGTGACTATAGACTTGCAAGATAGGATCAAGAACTCACATATATTCATGAAAACATAATAGGTTCAGATCTGAAATCATGGCACTCGGGCCCTAGTGACAAGCATTAAGCATAGCAAAGTCATAGCAACATCAATCTCAGAACATAGTGGATACTAGGGATCAAACCCTAACAAAACTAACTCGATTACATGATAAATAGCATCCAACCCATCACCGTCCAGCAACCTACGATGGAATTACTCACGCACGGCTGTGAGCATCATGAAATTGGTGATGGAGGATGGTTGATGATGACGACGGCGATGAATCCCCCTCTCCGGAGCCCCGAACGGACTCCAGGTCAGCCCTCCCGAGAGGTTTTAGGGCTTGGCGGCGGCTCCGTATCGTAAAACGCGATGATTTTTTCTCCTCTATTTTTTTCTCCCTGAAAGCCAATATATAGAGTTGGAGTTGGCGTCGGAAGGTGTCCAGGGGGCCCACGAGGTAGGGGGGCACGCCCTAGAGGGGGGCGCCCCCCACCCTCGTGGACAGGGTGTGGGCCCCCTGGTCTTCATCTTTGGCGAGGATTTTTTATTATTTATTGTAAGGTATTCCGTGGAGTTTCAGGTCATGCCGAGAACTTTTGTTTTCTGCACATAAAACAACATGATGGCAATTCTGCTGAAAACAGCGTCAGTCCGGGTTAGTTCCATTCAAATCATACAAGTTAGAGTCCAAAACAAGGGCAAAAGTGTTTGGAAAAGTAGATACGACGGAGACGTATCAACTCCCCCAAGCTTAAACCCTTGCTTGTCCTCAAGCAATTCAGTTGACAAACTAAAAGAAATAAAGAAAAACTTTTACAAACTCTGTTTGCTCTTGTTGTTGTAAATATGTCAAGCTAGCATTCAAGTTTTCAGCAAAGATTATAACTAACCACATTTGCAATAATTCTCAGGTCACATGATTACTCATATCAATAGCATAATCAACTAGCGAGCCATAATAATAAATCTCGGATGATAACACTTCCTCAAAACAATCATAATATGATATAACAAGATGGTATCTCGCTAGCCCTTTCTGAAACCGCAAAACATAAATGCAGAGCACCTTTAAAGATCAAGGACTGACTAGACATTGCAATTCATGGTTAAGAGATATAATCATAGTCACACCCAACATAGATTAATAGTGATGAATGCAAATGACAGCTGTGCTCTCCAGCTAGTGCTCTTTAATAAGAGGGTGATGACTCAACATAAAAGTAAATAGATAGGCCCTTCACAGAGGGAAGCATGGATTTGTAGAGGTGCGAGAGCTTGGTTTTGAAATAGACATAAATAATATTTTGAGCGGTATACTTTCATTGTCAACATAACAACTAAGAGATGGCGATATCTTCCAGTTAACACACATTATAGGCGGTTCCCAAACAGAATGGTAAATTTTATACCCCCCTCCACCAACAAGCATCAATCCATGGCTTGCTCGAAACAACGAGTGCCTCCAACATACATCAGGTCCCAGGGGGAGTTTTGTTTGCAATTAATTTTGATTTAGTTTGCATAAAGCATGGGACTGGGCATCCCGATGATCAGCCATTTTCTCGTGAGTGAGGAGCGGAGTCCACTCCTCTTGGGAATAACCCGCCTAACATGGAAGATAAGGGCAGCCTTGGTTGATACATGAGCTATTCGAGCATACAAAACAGAATGTTTATTTGAAGGTTTAGAGTTTGGCGCATACAAATTTACTTGGAACGGCAGGTAGGTACCGCATATAGGAAGGTATAGTGGACACATCTGGAATAACTTTGGGGTTTAAGGGATTGGATGCACAAGCAGTATTCCCGCTTAGTACAGGTGAAGGCTAGCAAAAGACTGGGGAGCGACCAACTAGAGAGCGAAAATAGCCATGTACATGCATTAAAATTAATAAACATTGGATGCAAGCATGAGTAGGATATAATCCACCATGAACATAAATATCGTGAAGGCTATGTTGATTTTGTTTCAACTACATGCGTGAACATGTGCCAAGTCAAGTCACTTAAATCATTCAAAGGAGGATACCACCCCATCATACCACATCATAACCATCTCAATAGCATGTTGGCACGCAAGGTAAATCATTATAACTCATAGCTAATCAAGCATGGCACAAGCAACTATGATCTCTAATTGTCATTGCAAACATGTTTATTCATAATAGGCTGAATCAAGAATGATGAACTCATCATATTTACAAAAACAAAAGAGGTCGAGTTCATACCAGCTTTTCTCATCTCAGTCGGTCCATCATATATCATCATAATTGCCTTTCACTTGCACGACCGAATGATGTGAATAATAATAAGAGTGCACGTGCATTGGACTAAGCTGGAATCTGCGAGCATTCAATAAACATGAGAAGACAAGGCAATATGGGCTCTTGGTTAAATCAATAATAATGCATATAAGAGGCACTTCAACAATTTAATCATGGTCTTCTCCTATCGACCCCCAAAGAAAAGAAAAGAAATAAAACTATTTACACTGGAAAGCTCCCAACAAGCAAAAGAAGAACGGGAAATATTTTTGGGTTTTCTTTTTAATTACCAGTACTACAGCAGGAAAGTGAATCACTACTAATTTTTTGGTTTTTTCTTAAGGTTTATCAAACACACAAGAAGAAAGCAGGAAAAAAGAAAATGAACTAGCATGGATATTACAGTGAAAGAGTATGAGCACCGACATCTAGCAATGAGTGTGTGTGAACATAAATGTAATGTCGGTGAGAAATACGTACTCCCCCAAGCTTAGGCTTTTGGCCTAAGTTGGTTTATGGCCAGAGATAGCCTGGCGGATACCCGTAGGTGTAGCTGGGATCGTACTGCGGGGAAGAACAGTTGGGATCGTACTGTGATGAGGAAGATTCTGACTGCCATTGGCTGACAGCCATCTCTGGATCCCAAGAATAAAAATATTATCGTGGAGGCTCTTCTTGTGGTTCCGGCTCCGGGGCTGGTGCAGGATTCCGGTAAGCTTGAACAGCAGCCCACGTAATGAGATAGGATCCACTACAAAAAAAAGACACATCTGTGACATTTTGGGCCGAACGAAATTTTTTTCTGTCATACATATGACACTTCTATGACGATAATTGTGACAAAACCAGGTATATAGATGTGGTGGGCTCCTACTTCTATGACAAAAAATCATGACAGAAAATGGGCTTTTCGTCTTAGGCGGGCCGGAAACGCAGCTGCATGACATTCTTTGGGCCGTCCATGATGGAAAAAACCATGGTAGAAGCGAGGGCGAGGAAAATTTTGGGGAGTTCCCGGTTACGGTGGGAGGTCGGGGGCCGAGCGATGCGTGTTTCTCTCGTACACGTACGCGCGTGTGTGCGAGGCATTGGCTGTAACTGAACCCGAGCGATTGCACTGCGGGCTACGTGTTACTGAACCCGAGCGATCGATCGATGGCTGTTAACTAAACCCGATCGAGCGATTCCTTCGCTACTTCTGCTAACTGAAGCCGATCGATGCTGCCTCTGGATGAACAGTGAGCGTTGCGGGGAGGGGGGTTTGGATGAACAGTTCCCGGTGGGGGTGGATGAATAGGACCCCATGGTATTGCCTCTGGATGAACAGGACCCCGATCGATCGAGCCGGTTGGGGCTGGATGAACGGGACCCCGTGGAGGGCTGGATGAACAGGACCACCCCGTGGAGGGCAGGATGAATAGTAGACG
This sequence comes from Aegilops umbellulata, assembly GCA_032464435.1. Lineage (NCBI taxonomy): Eukaryota > Viridiplantae > Streptophyta > Magnoliopsida > Poales > Poaceae > Aegilops > Aegilops umbellulata. Next base: position 360,717,829 of record CP136054.1, on the reverse strand, counting down.
GTGGAGGGCAGGATGAATAGTAGCCCATGGAGGGGTGGTTGAACAGGAGCCCATGGAGAGGGTTGGTTGAACAGTAGCCGATGGAGTAGCGCGCAGTGGAGGCTAGATGAACAGGAGCCCGTGGATGAACAGTCGCAGGTGGAGGCTAGAGGAGGTCGACGGTGGATGAACAGTAGCTCGTGGAGGCTGGAGGGGGTCGACGGTGGAGATGAACAGTATCCCATGGAGTCCCGTTTTGCGGTACGCCACACCCCTCTCGATGAACAGGACCCCCGTTTCGACCGTAGGGGGTCCGTTTCGTCCATTTTGCGGTACGCCACACCCCTCCCGATGAACAAGACCCCCGTTTCGACTGTAGGGGGTCCGTTTCGTCCGTTTTGTGGTACGTCACACCCCTCCTGATGAACAGGACCCCCGTTTCGACCGTAGGAGGTCCGTTTCCTCCGTTTTGCGGTACGCCAGACCCCTCCCGATCAACAGGACCCCGTTCCGAACGTAGGAGGTTCGTTTCCTTCGTTGCGCGGTACGCCAGGCCTCATTTCCATCGCTTGTTCCGTCCAAGCCCTCCCGATGAACACGACCATGCATTCCGTTCTGACCCAGCCGGTTGGCTCCCAAGCGTTCCGTTGCCTCCTGATGAACACGACGCATTCCATTTCCTCCCCATGAACACGACGCATTTCGTTGCCTCCCCATGAGCACGACGCATTCCGTTGCCTCCCCATGAACACGACGACGACGTTGTTTCTCCGTTCCGACCCAGCCATGTCAACGAGCCCTCGCCGTACGTATGTGCGAGTAGGCGTTCGAGACCTAGCCCGCATGTACGCATACGTGGCCGTATTTTCTTTCTTGCACCCTGGCAGCCTCTACTACGACACGTGCGCGCCTCTACATCCACCAGTATATGTACGTACACGTTCGCGACCAGAATGACAATGCTACGTACGCTTCGACCAGGTGGGTCCCGACTGTCACGCACTTCCTTGTGTGCGAAGATGTAGCTGGTGGGTCCCAGCAGTCAGGGGGCGAATCGTTTTTTTTTGCCCGGACGCACTTCCGTGCGTGCGAAGGTGTAGCTGGTGGGTCCCAGCAGTTAGGGGGAAACGTCTTTTTCACGAAATACGGTGGCCCGTTCGGTGGGTCCCCGCTGTCAGGTGGAGGAATTATTATTTTGCGCGTAATAAGGAGGCACTTCCTTGCTACGGCCGTGGACCAAGCTGTCAGCGTCTCCACGCACAGTACTCTTCCGATGGAAGTCGGTCGTTGACCACATTGACCACGCCACGCCGAGAGCACCACGGCAGTGGACGACGACGAGGCCTAGGAAGGGGACGACGCGGAGCCGGGGAAGACGCGGCAGTGGAAGCCCGCACGGAGAGGAGTACGAGGGTTCACTGGTTCGGCTGTGGTGTGAGGCTGCCATCGCCGCAGGGCCTGGCTAATGGTGGGAATAGTAGGGGGCTGTGAGGCCTCTGCGGTAGCACAGCCGGCCACGGGAGGCAGGAGCATGCGGCACGACCGGCGCTGCTTTGGGCGGCTGGAGTAAGAAGACCAGAGGTTGAAGAAGCACTACGGCCGTTGGAAGGACATCGTACGGTCACTGGATCTAGAATCGTTCATATTGACTAAGTTGACAAAGCCCTTCATCCCCGTCAACTTATTAGGCCCACAAGTCAGCCTCCCACCAAGGTGGGTCCCAACTAGTCGGGGGAGTATTCATTTTTTTGTGCGTAATAAGGAGGCACTTCTGGTGGGTCCGAGCTGACAGCGGGGGGAACGTTTTTTTCGCGAAATACGGTGGCCCGTCCGGTGGGTCCCAACAGTTAGGGGGAAACGATTTTTTTCGCAAAATACTGGTGGCCCGTCCGGTGGGTCCCTGCTGTCAGGTGGAGGAATAATTATTTTCCGCGTAATAAGGAGGCACTTCCTTGCGGCTGCCGTGGACCCAGCTATCAGCCTCTCCACGTACAGTACTTTTCCGATTGAAGTCGATCGTTGACCACATTGACCACACCGCGCCGAGAGCACCACGGCGGTGGACGACGGCGAGGCATAGGAAGGGGATGACGCAGAGCTGGGGAAGACGCGGCAGTGGATGCCCACGCGGAGAGGAGTACGAGCGTTCACCGGTTCGGATGCGATGTGAGGCTGCCGTCGCCGCAGAATAACACGGGGTGTGGGTGAGTAGAGGGATGCCCTGGCCAGTGATGGGAGTAGTAGGGGGCGCTGAGGCCTGCGCGGCAGCACAGCCGGCCACGGGAGGCGGGAGTAGGCGGTCCTGCCGGTGCTGCTTTGGCGGCTGGAGCAAGAAGATCAGAGATTGAAGAAACACGATGGCCGTTGGATTGACATCCAACGGTTACGTCTGCTAGAATTGTTTGTTGATGTATATAATAACTAAAAAAATCTTGCATACGCGTCAACTAAACAGGCCCACAAGTCAGACCACTCCCTTTTTTTTAATAATTTATATATAGCTCATGGTAACTTCTTATGCAATTTATTGTAGTCGTTTTTTTTGGTTGGCCAGGGCCAATTTTGCATATTTCTGTGGGTTCCAAATATTTTTAATACCGAAATTTCCAGCCAGATTTAAAGTACGTTGAAGATATATTTAAATTAGGTTAATGCCCAGTGAAATAGGAATCTAAAAATGTAATAAAATTCAGAAATTATAAAGTAATTGCCAATTTGTCATCTGTTTTTATATTTACAACCCATTTCATATTAATTTCAAGAGTTGCAGGCGTCTTTAAAGAGTTGCAGCCCATCAGGGCGTAGAAAAATAAGTAGGCCTGGATTGGGTATTCTTCAGAAAAAATAAACTGGGCTCATTTTCACAAACAAAAAATAGCTGGGCTGATCACATGGTGAACATAAAATATAAGCCTGGGCTAGACGGGCCACAGCCCAGTTCAAACCCTGCTCCGTCTCAACAATACCAAACAAAAAAAATACTGTTCGAGTAGCTACATCCCAGGTGTCAGCCAATCTTGTGTTGTTCTCTTGTCTATTGACTATATACGCTCACAATGTCGTGGGTCCGAGATGTCAGGAAAACACTAGGAGGAAGCATTTTATTTTTCCATACGCTAACGTGGTGGGCCCCTACTGTCATCCTCTCCACGTACTTCTGCCGATTCCTGTTGTTTGTTGACCATGTTGACAACGCGAGAGGGTGGCGCTCGGCGAGCGCACCAAAGCGCGCGGAGGACGTCGGCGTTAACGATTTAGGAGACGGTGGGGCGGCGATGCGTGCACTGAGGCGCAGCCAGCCCTGGGAGGCTGAAGCAGGCGGCCCCGTCGGCGCTGGTTTGTTTTTGGCGGCTGGAGGAAGACAGGACTGAAGAAACACGACAGACTGTAAAAGCAGCAGGAGTACTTAACAACCTTAACTGAAACCAGCATGGGCACTTAACAACCAAAGCTGAAAGCAGTATGAGTACTTATACAGGTTCAACCGTACAAAGCACGCCTCGAACAGTGCTACTTTGCCTACAGTTAACCAAGGGTGAGGCCGCCAAGCCCCAGGACAAGGCCCAGGCGCCACCCCGCGCATCCACAACCTTCTGAAAGCGGCTTCATCTCGCAACGTGGTTAATAAACAGGATATTCGCTTTAGAGCCATGGAAAAGCATGAACATAATCTTCTGTCCTATTCTCCAAGATGGACGGGCCTTCATTATTTGAGACCACCCATGAATAAGTATCTTTTCACCTCCAAGGGGAATTGAGTAGGTCGACATAAACATCATGTCGTGACCAAGCGCAAGTCTGACCCGACCATGGTCAGGCATCTTTATAGGAACAATAGAACTCGGCAGCTCCTGTTTCAAGAAGATCACAGCTGTAAAACTGTGTATAAGCAATAGTTTATGAACAACATATATAACAGAAAACAGCTCGTACCATAAGTTTCTCGACACAGTTGGACATGTTCAACGAGTGCAGTAGTGGCACACATATCCCACGTGGCCTTCCACCATTGAAACGCCCCACAAGGACCTCAAGGCGATCAATAAAGTGTAGGAACTTGTGGATGTCGATCCAGTCAACTTCAGTGCCATTAGTAACAGTCGAGTTATTACAGAGTAACAAACGAGCAGACTGCTTAACTCTGAAAAAACCAACACGTGCCACCAATTATAAGAAAATATTAGTTAGAAGTAGCATCTTCGTGAGATATTCGTTGCTACTTCTAAAGTAAAATTGTGATTAGTTAGACAGAATAGGTGGATTAAGAAGTAATCGAGGCAACAAGCAAGAACCAGATACAGAACTAACATGGATGAACAATTGGAACGACGTCGGGGTGGAAGATCGCAGTGAAGATGAGACCAGGTTCTGCTATTTCCATCAACATTCGTGCGCCAACTTTTAGTCCCTAACAATTGAGAAAGTTTATCCAAGTTCGGCAATAAAAAAAGCAGCGATCTTCTTGGTTCATGAACCCAACTCGGAACTTATATCCATGGCTTGTCTTCACTATGACCATTAAACTAGTGTATTCAGTTATGGCAAGGCCGAGCATCTTGAGTACATGTGTTCTGGCAGAGCAAATAATACATTGTAGGAAAAATAAACACAACATGTTCAAAAAACCCACCCTCCCAGATAGAAAAGAGGATTCTAGGAACATACTTTGTGTGATTTCAAAATGCTGTGTTAGGATGAGAAGAAACAAGTGTGGCATCTCGCCGAGGGTGCAGAAACCTGTAGGGTACTCACATTTTGGGCACTGCAAATGAAACACACTAGATTCAGTAGGAAGAAAAATGCATCAACGGCGGCGGCTGCCATCCTAGGATTACCTGCGACCAAGGGACTTGGGTTTATCAGGGATGGATGAAGAATTCGTACCTGGTTCTCCATGAGAAAACCCTATGCAATCGCCGAGAGGGGGTTTTCTCTGAACAAGCAGACGAGGGAGAAGGGGATTCAGGCCCAGTGAAATATTGCCGCTTCATCCGTCCAGCTTACTGCTAAAGCTGGAAGGGGGGGGGGTTGTGATTTGACGGCTCATTGGGCATTACTGCGGCGCTACGACCGGGGTGTGTCTACCGTGAAGTTGTGCACTCTAATTTGTGCATATGGCACGTGGACCCCATTGCCGGTTGCCCCACATATCAACTAAAGGAAGTAGAAAGACAGGAGTAACTAGTTACACATAAATATATTTTTTGACAGAGAGATACTCCCTCTGTAAAGAAATATACAAAGTTTTATATCACAGGCTTACCTTGCCAAGAAATATACTCCCTCTGCAACGCACGGGCATTATGAGGGTTCAGCTTTTTTTATGGGGGTTCAGCTGAGAATATAATACTCAGATAGGCTCACGGTTCTGGACATTGGGCCGCAGGCCGACCCTGCATGTTTGGGGGCCCATGTGTTCTACCTTAGCGCTTTTCATATTGCAAGCGATCGGTACGGCGCTGGTTTTAGATGCTGTCGTAAGGCGAATACACAAAATTGAATAAAGCACGACAGCTGTTGGAATGAAATCGAACGACAGTTCCTAACCAGCAATCAGAGTTGCAATTCTATCAATGATATACCATGTGATAAATAATACTGTCGTACTACTTATACACACAGGACACTTGTTTCACCATGCCAGATTATTACATCAAAATCTCTCGGAGGATAGATCAGTTCGGCAGTTGCGTGCTACTACTGAAGAATTTCAAAGTTGATTTGGACCAGCTCTCCTTGCCGAGAAAGTTCGATTTTGACATCATCCCCTACCGCAAGATATGATTTATATTTGAACCTTGACCATCCTTTAGCATCAATCATCATGCGACCATCCTTTGTACTTACGGTATATTGAGCAGGTTCATTCACACCAAGGCTGCGCATGGTAAGAGAAACTTGGCCGCGGTCGCCCGGATTGTTGAACGACTCCCTCGTTGCTCTAGAAATTCTCTGTTTGCAAACAAGATTTCATACCCAAACAGTTAGATCAACACAGTGAATCATGTGAAACAACATGGAAAGAAAAAAGAACGAAGCACTTGGGCGGCCAATGCTTACCAAGAAGGTGAACACGTCGGTTTTTGTAAGGACTTTGGTATATGAAGTGCGAACTGCAGCCCAGTCTGTTGCCGGTGCAACTGCACGGGCCGGAGCATATGCAAGTGCAAGTGTTGGTGTAGGTGCCGAAGCTGCTACTGCTGCCGGAGATGGTGCTCCTTGTAGAGCTGGTGCCGGTGTCGGAGCAGGTGCCGGTGTCGATGCCCGATCCTCCAGTAGATCAGACTGATCCGCTGATGCGGTCGGTGCCCAATCCTCAGCTGGATCAAACTGAGCTGCTGCCGCTGTCAGTGCTAGAGCAACTGCCGGTGCTCGATCTGTGCGAGACAACGGCGATCGTGTCTGGTCTGCTATGATTAGCTTTCTAACTTGACTAGGATCTGTGACTGTGATCCAGTCTTTTTATTCATTTCTTTTAAACGTGAGAAGGACTAATTGTGGCATTTTTGTTAAACCAAACTGCAGTTCATCATAGGGATTCATCTTGTACTCAGACAACAGACTGATCCAATTTTTCCAGTAATATAAGTGATGGACGGTGCCTTTGTTACTGGCACGACATAAGAAGTGAAACCTGCAAAAATAGCCATCATAGAGCGAACCAAACGGTTTATTCTGTGATTTATGTCACATGGCAAAACCTGCATAGTAAAATTGCAAGAAAAGAAAGAAAACATGACATTAAATCAATAAGATTTACTTGATGTGACATTGTTGTGGTCAAGTACTATGTCATGTTTTCTTTCTTTGTTGCCACTCATAAACCTGCATAGTAAAACGCATAGTTAGTCTTTCCACTCATAAACATGATGATGAAGACAGGCCGCATCAGATTTGTTGGGAAGCTTTACAAGAACCACACCCTTCGTAACCGAAGGCACAACCAGGAAATTGTTGTGTTCAAGTACAACCTCGAGAACACGCCTGACAACAATGCTACAGGAAAACACTAGTTCAGGACACGTGGCAACAAGGACACAACAGCTGGATAGTTCAGCAGTAGAACTCATCATCAGGTCTTCCAGTTCACACGGCATGACTTTGGGAACTTCATCTCCACCGCGGACCTGGTTCTAATTCTAATAGAAACCATATTTTATTACTACCTCCGTTCGGAAATATAAGATGATTTTTGATATTATACTCCATATATGACTACGTATACGCAAAGAAATGAGTGAACAAAGACACTAGAACATGTCTTCAAAGGCATGAGAGTAGAGGGATTACATGCAATATCCATAACACAAGTTACTGAGGCAAATATACCCTCTTAAAAGGTAGCATTGATGTTCATAAAGTACTCCCTCCGTCCCAAAATTCTTGTCTTAGATTTGTCTAGATACGGATGTATCAAGTCACATTTTAGTATTAGATACATCCGTATCTAGACAAATCTAAGACAAAAAATTTGGGACAGACGGAGTAGTTGAAAGTAATCTATAAGAAATCAGTGTCAACCTCTCGCATGTTTTGGTCAAAAGAGGAATTTAGAACTGTCATTTGGCACACAAAAATCACATGCAAGATCACCCAGAAAGTTGTACTACTAGTACTAGTACTGTGTGTTAGATGAAAAAACACGATCAAGATCGAGAAAAAGATCGTGAAGAAGAGATATTACCTGGACTTGCTTAATGAGGGATCCCGGAGAGGGGGGCTTGGACAGGGCGATGGCTTTGAGCTTGTCTACAGTAGTCTCGGCGGGGTGCTTGCGCTTCTTGAAGGAAATATGCCCTAGAGGCAATAATAAAGTTATTATTTATTTCCTTATTTCATGATAAATGTTTATTATTCATGCTAGAATTGTATTAACCGGAAACATAATACATGTGTGAATACATAGACAAACAGAGTGTGACTAGTATGCCTCTACTTGACTAGCTCGTTAATCAAAGATGGTTATGTTTCCTAACCATGGACAAAGAGTTGTTATTTGATTAACGGGATCACATCATTAGGTGAATGATCTGATTGACTTGACCCATTCCGTTGGCTTAGCACCCGATCGTTTAGTTTGTTGCTATTGCTTTCTTCATGACTTATACATGTTCCTATGACTATGAGATTATGCAACTCCCGTTTACCGGAGGAACACTTTGAGTGCTACCAAACGTCACAACGTAACTGGGTGATTATAAAGGTGCTCTACAGGTGTCTCCGAAGGTACTTGTTGGGTTGGCGTATTTCGAGATTAGGATTTGTCACTCCGAATGTCGGAGAGGTATCTCTGGGCCCTCTCGGTAATGCACATCACTTAAGCCTTGCAAGCATTGCAACTAATGAGTTAGTTGCGGGATGATGTATTACAGAACGAGTAAAGAGACTTGCCGGTAACGAGATTGAACTAGGTATTGAGATACCGACGATCGAATCTCGGGCAAGTAACATACCGATGACAAAGGGAACAACGTATGTTGTTATGCGGTCTGACCGATAAAGATCTTCGTACAATATGTAGGAGCCAATATGAGCATCCAGGTTCCGCTATTGGTTATTGACCGGAGACATGTCTCGGTCATGTCTACATTGTTCTTGAACCGTAGGGTCCGCATGCTTAAGGTTTCGATGACAGTTATATTATGAGTTTATGAGTTTTGATGTACCGAAGGAGTTCGGAGTCCCGGATGAGATCGGGGACATGACGAGGAGTCTCGAAATGGTCGAGACGTAAAGATCGATATATTGGACGACTATATTCGGACATCGGAAAGGTTCTGAGTGGTTCGGGTATTTTTCGGAGTACCGAGGAGTTACGGGAATACGGGGGAAAAGTATTGGGCCTTATTGGGCTATACGGGAAAGAGAGAGGGGCTGCCTAGGGCAGGCCGCGCGCCCCCCCAAGGCCTAGTCCGAATTGGACTAGGGGGAGGGGCTGTGCCCCCTCCTTCATTCCCTTCTCCTTTCCCCTTCCTTGTCTCCTACTCCTACTACATGGAAGGACTCCTAGTTGGACTAGGAAAGGGGGAATCCTACTCCCGGTGGGAGTAGGACTCCCCAGGGCGCGCCATAGAGAGGGCCGGCCCTCCCCTCCTCCAATCCTTTATATACGGGGGCAGGGGGCACCCCATGGACACACAAGTTGATCTTCGTGATCGTTCCTTAGCCGTGTGTGGTGCCCCCTCCACCATATTCCACCTCGATCATATCGTTGCGGTGCTCAGGCGAAGCCCTGCGTCGGTAGAACATCATCATCGTCATCACGCCGTCGTGCTGATGGAACTCATCCCAGAAGCTTTGCTGGATCGGAGCCCGGGGAGCGTCATCGAGCTGGACGTGTGCTAAGAACTCGGAGGTGCCGGAGTAATGGTGCTTGGATCGGTTGGACCAGGAAGATGTACGACTACTTCCTCTATGTTGCGTCAACGCTTCCGCTTTGGTCTACGAGGGTACGTAGACAACACTCTCCCCTCTCATTGCTATGCATCACCATGATCTTGCGTGTGCATAGAACTTTTTTTGAAATTACTACGTTCCCCAACAGTGGCATCCGAGCCTAGGTTGTTATGGTTTGATGTTATTTGCACGAGTAGAACACAAGTGAGTTGTGGGCGATATAAGTCATACTGCCTACCAGCATGTCATACTTTGGTTCGGCGGTATTGTTGGATGAAGCGGCCCGGACCGACATTACGCGTACGCTTACGCGAGATTGGTTCTACCGCCGTGCTTTGCACACAGGTGTCTGGCGGGTGTCAGTTTCTCCAACTTTAGTTGAACCGAGTGTGGCTACGCCCGGTCCTTGCGAAGGTTAAAACAGCATCAACTTGACAAACTATCGTTGTGGTTTTGATGCGTAGGTGAGATTGGTTCTTGCTTAAGCCCGTAGCAGCCACGTAAAATTTGCAACAACAAAGTAGAGGACGTCTAACTTGTTTTTGCAGGGCATGTTGTGATATGATATGGTCAAGAAATGATGCTAAATTTTATTGTATGAGATGATCATGTTTTATAACCGAGTTATCGGCAACTGGCAGGAGCCATATGGTTGTCGCTTTATTGTATGCAATGCAATCGCCCTGTAATGCTTTACTTTGTCACTAAGCGGTAGCGACAGTCGTAGAAGCATAAGATTGGCGAGACGACAATGATGCTACGATGGAGATCAAGGTGTCGCGTCGGTGACGATGGTGATCATGACGGTGCTTCGGAGATGGAGATCACAAGCACAAGATGATGATGGCCATATCATATCACTTATATTGATTGCATGTGATGTTTATCTTTTATGCATCTTATCTTGCTTTGATTGATGGTAGCATTATAAGATGATCTCTCACTAAATTTCAAGATAAAAGTGTTCTCCCTGAGTATGCACCGTTGCCAAAGTTCGTCGTGCCCAGACACCACGTGATGATCGGGTGTGATAAGCTCTACGTCCATCTACAACGGGTGCAAGCCAGTTTTGCACACGCAGAATACTCGGGTTAAACTTGACGAGCCTAGCATATGCAGATATGGCCTCGGAACACAGAGACCGAAAGGTCGAGCGTGAATCATATAGTGGATATGATCAACATAGTGATGTTCCCCATTGAAAGCTACTCCATTTCACGTGATGATCGGTTATGGTTTAGTTGATTTGGATCACGTGATCACTTAGAGGATTAGAGGGATGTCTATCTAAGTGGGAGTTCTTAAGTAATATGATTAATTGAACTTTAATTTATCATGAACTTAGTCCTGGTAGTATTAGCATATCTATGTTGTAGATCAATAGCTCGCGTTGTTGCTTTCATATGTTTATTTTGATATGTTCTTAGAGAAAATTATGTTGAAAGATGTTAGTAGCAATGATGCGGATTGGATCCGTGATCTGAGGTTTATCCTCATTGCTGCATAGAAGAATTATGTCCTTGATGCACCGCTAGGTGACAGACCTATTGCAGGAGTAGATGTAGACGTTATGAACGTTTGGCTAGCTCAATATGATGACTACTTGATAGTTTAAGTGCACCATGCTTAACGGCTTAGAATCAGGACTTCAAAGACGTTTTGAACGTCATGGACCATATGAGATGTTCCAGGAGTTGAAGTTAATATTTCAAGCAAATACCCGAGTTGAGAGATATGAAGTCTCCAACAAGTTCTATAGCTAAAAGATGGAGGAGAATCGCTCAACTAGTGAGCATGTGCTCAGATTGTCTGGGTACTACAATCGCTTGAATCAAGTGGGAGTTAATCTTCCAGATAAGATAGTGATTGACAGAATTCTCCAGTCACCATCACCAAGTTAGTAGAACTTCGTGATGAACTATAATATGCAAGGGATAACGGAAACAATTCCCAAGCTCTTCGTGATACTGAAATCGACGAAGGTAGAAATCAAGAAAAACATCAAGTGTTGATGGTTAACAAGACCACTAGTTTCAAGAAAAGGGCAAAGGGAAGAAGGGGAACTTCAAGAAGAATGGCAAGCAAGTTGCTGCTCAAGTGAAGAAGCCCAAGTCTGGACCTAAGCCTGAGACTGAGTGCTTCTACTGCAAAGGGACTGGTCACTGGAAGCGGAACTGCCCCAAGTATTTGGCGGATAAGAAGGATGGCAAAGTAAACAAAGGTATATTTGATATACATGTTATTGATGTGTACTTTACTAGTGTTCATAGCAACCCCTCAGTATTTGGTACTAGTTCAGTTGCTAAGATTAGTAACTTGAATCGGGAGTTGCAGAATGAATAAAGACTAGTTAAGGGTGAAGTGACGATGTGTGTTGGAAATGGTTCCAAGGTTGATATGATCATCATCGCACACTCCCTATACTTTCGGGATTAGTGTTGAACCTAAATAAGTGTTATTTGGTGTTTGCGTAGAGCATGAATATGATTTGACCATGTTTATTGTAATACGGTTATTCATTTAAGTAAGAGAATAAATTGTTGTTCTGTTTACATGAATAAAACCTTATATGGTTACACACCCAATGAAAATGGTTCATTGGATCTCGATCGTAGTGACACATATTCATAATATTGAAACCAAAAGATGCAAAGTTAATAATGATAGTGCAACTCATTTGTGGCACTGCCGTTTAGGTCATATTGGTGTAAAGCGCATGAAGAAACTCCATGCTGATGGGATTTTGGAATCACTTGATTATGAATCACTTGATGCTTGCGAACCATGCCTTATGGGCAAGATGACTAAAACTCCATTCTCCGGAACAATGGAGCGAGCAACTGACTTATTGGAAATAATACATACTGATGTATGCGATCCGATGAGTGTTAAGGCTCGCGGCGGGTATCGTTATTTTCTAACTTCACAGATGATTTGAGCATATATGGGTATATGTACTTGATGAAACATAAGTCTGAAACATTTGAAAAGTTCAAAGAATTTCAGAGTGAAGTGCAAAATCATCGTGACAAGAAAATAAAGTTTCTACGATCTGATCGCGGAGACGAATATTTGAGTTACGAGTTTGGTCTTCAATTAAAACAATGTGAAATAGTTTCACTACTCACGCCACCAGGAACACCACAGTGTAATGGTGTGTCCGAACATCGTAACCGTACTTTATTAGATATGGTGCAATCTATGGTGTTTCTTACCGATTTACCACTATCGTTTTGGGGTTATGCAGTAAAGACAGCTGCATTCACGTTAAAAAAGGGCACCATCTAAGTCCGTTGAGACGACACAATCTGAACTGTGGTTTGGCAAGAAACCAAAGTTGTCGTTTCTTAAAGTTTGGGGCTGCGATGCTTATGTGAAAAAGCTTCAACCTGATAAGCTCGAACCCAAATCGGAGAAATGTGTCTTCATAGGATACCCAAAGGAAACTGTTGGGTACACCTTCTATCACAGATCCAAAGGCAAGACATTCGTTGCCAAGAATGGATCCTTTCTAGAGAAGGGAGTTTCTCTCGAAAGAAGTGAGTGGGAGGAAAGTAGAACTTGATGAGGTAACTGTACCTGCTCCCTTATTGGAAAGTAGTCCATCACAGAAATCTGTTCCTGTGACTACTACACCAATTAGTGAGGAAGCTAATGATGATGATCATGTAACTTCAGATCAAGTTACTACTGAATCTCGTAGGTAAACCAGAGTGAGATCCGCACCAGAGTGGTACGGTAATCCTATTCTGGAAGTCATGTTACTAGACCATGACGAACTTGCGAACTATGAGGAAGCGATGATGAGCCCAGATTCCGCGAAATGGTTTGAGGCCATGAAATCTGAGATGGGATCCATGTATGAGAACAAAGTATGGACTTTGATGGATTTGCCCGATGATCGGCAAGCCATAGAAAATAAATGGATCTTCAAGAGGAAGACAGACACTGATAGTAGTGTTACTATCTACAAAGCTAGAATTGTCGCAAAAAGGTTTTTGACAAGTTCTAGATGTTAACTACGATGAGAGTTTCTCACTCGTATCTATGCTTAAAGTCTGTCCGAATCATGTGAGCAATTGCCGCATTTTATGAAATCTGGCAAATGGATAACAAAACTGCAATCCTTAATGGATTTATTAAAGAAGAGTTGTATATGAAGCAACCAGAAGGTTTTGTCAATCCTAAAGGTGCTAACAAAATATGCAAGCTCCAGCGATCCATCTATGTACTAGTGCAAGCATCTCGGAGTTGGAATATACGCTTTGATAAGTTGATCAAAGCATATAGTTTTATACAGACTTGCGGTGAAGCCTGTATTTACAAGAAAGTGAGTGGGAGCACTACAACATTTCTGATAAGTATATGTAAATGACATATTGTTGATCGGAAATAATGTAGAATTATTCTGCAAAGCATAAAGGAGTATTTGAAAGGTGTTTTTCGAAGAAGAACCTCGGTGAAGCTGCTTACATATTAAGCATCAAGATCTATAGAGATAGATCAAGACGCTTGATAAGTTTTCAATGAGTACATACCTTGACAAGATTTTGAAGTAGTTCAAAATGGAACAATCAAAGAAAGAGTTCTTGCCTATGTTACAAGGTGTGAAATTGAGTAAGACTCAAAACCCGACCACGGCAGAAGATAGAAAAAGAATGAAAGTCATTCCCTATGCCTTGGCCATAGGTTCTATAAAGTATGCCATGTTGTGTACCAGATCTATTGTATACCCTACACTGTGTTTAGCAAGGGAGTACAATAGTGATCTAGGAGTAGAGCACTGGACAACAGTCAAAATTATCCTTAGTGGAATAAGGATATGTTTCTCGATTATGGAGGTGACAAAAGGTTCGTCGTAAAGGGTTACGTCGATGCAAGTTTTGACACTAATCTAGACGACTCTAAGTCTCGGTCGAGATACATATTGAAAGTGGGAGCAATTAGCTAGAGTAGCTCCGTGCAGAGTATTGTTGACATAGAAATTTGCAAAATACTTACGGATCTGAATATGACAGACCAGTTGACTAAAATTATCTCACAAGCAAAAAATGATCACACCTTAGTACTCTTTGGGTGTTAATCACATAGCGATGTGAACTAGATTACTGACTCTAGTAAACCCTTTTTGCTGTTGGTCACATATCGATGTGAACTATGGGTGTTAATCACATGGTGATGTGAACTATTGCTGTTAAATCACATGGCGATGTGAACTAGATTATTGACTCTAGTGCAAGTGGGAGACTGAAGGAAATATGCCCTAGAGGCAATAATAAAGTTATTATTTATTTCCTTATTTCATGATAAATGTTTATTATTCATGCTAGAATTGTATTAACCGGAAACATAATACATGTGTGAATACATAGACAAATAGAGTGTCACTAGTATGCCTCTACTTGACTAGCTCGTTAATCAAAGATGGTTATGTTTCCTAACCATGGACAAAGAGTTGTTATTTGATTAACGGGATCACATCATTAGGTGAATGATCTGATTGACATGACCCATTCCATTATCTTAGCACCCGATCGTTTAGTATGTTGCTATTGCTTTCTTCATAACTTATACATGTCCCTATGACTATGAGATTATGCAACTCCCGTTTACCGAAGGAACACTTTGTGTGCTACCAAACGTCACAATGTAACTGGGTGATTATAAAGGTGCTCTACAGGTGTCTTCGAAGGTACTTGTTCGGTTGGCGTATTTCGAGATTAGGATTTGTCACTCCGAATGTCGGAGAGGTATCTGTGGGCCCTCTCGGTAATGCACATCACTTAAGCCTTGCAAGCATTGCAACTAATGAGTTAGTTGCGGGATGATGTATTACGGAACGAGTAAAGAGACTTGCCGGTAACGAGATTGAACTAGGTATTGAGATACCGACGATCGAATCTCGGGCAAGTAACATACCGATGACAAAGGGAACAACGTATGTTGTTATGCGGTCTGACAAATAAAGATCTTTGTAGAATATGTAGGAGCCAATATGAGCATCCAGGTTCCGCTATTGGTTATTGACCGGAGACATGTCTCGGTCATGTCTACATTGTTCTTGAACCGTAGGGTCCGCACGCTTAAGGTTTCGATGACAGTTATATTATGAGTTTATGAGTTTTGATGTACCGAAGGAGTTCGGAGTCCCGGATGAGATCGGGGACATGACGAGGAGTCTCGAAATGGTCGAGACGTAAAGATCGATATATTGGACGACTATATTCGGACATCGGAAAGGTTCTGAGTGGTTCGGGGTATTTTTCGGAGTACCGAGGAGTTACGGGAATACGGGGGAAAAGTATTGGGCCTTATTGGGCTATACGGGAAAGAGAGAGGGGCTGCCTAGGGCAGGCCGCACGCCCCCCAAGGCCTAGTCCGAATTGGACTAGGGGGAGGGGCTGCGCCCCCTCCTTCCTTCCCTTCTCCTTTCCCCTTCCTTGTCTCCTACTCCTACTACATGGAAGGACTCCTAGTTGGACTAGGAAAGGGGGAATCCTACTCCCGGTGGGAGTAGGACTCCCCAGGGCGCGCCATAGAGAGGGCCGGCCCTCCCCTCCTCCACTCCTTTATATACGGGGGCAGGGGGCACCCCATGGACACACAAGTTGATCTTCGTGATCGTTCCTTAGCCGTGTGCGGTGCCCCCCTCCACCATATTACACCCCGGTCATATCGTTGCGGTGCTCAGGCGAAGCCCTGCGTCGGTAGAACATCATCATCGTCATCACACCGTCGTGCTGACGGAACTCATCCCCGAAGCTTTGCTGGATCGGAGCCCGGGGAGCGTCATCGAGCTGGACGTGTGCTAAGAACTCGGAGGTGCCGGAGTAACGGTGCTTGGATCGGTTGGACCAGGAAGACGTACGACTACTTCCTCTACGTTGCGTCAACGCTTCCGCTTCGGTCTACGAGGGTACGTAGACAACACTCTCCCCTCTCGTTGCTATGCATCACCATGATCTTGCGTGTGCGTAGGAATTTTTTTGAAATTACTACGTTCCCCAACACTTCTTCGTACCATGAGCCTCGACGGTTTTGGCCGGAGCCATAGACATCACTTCGGTCGGTGCTCCAGCGTCCATCAAGAAACTGTCAAATAGAAATAAAAGAAAAGAAACCATAATCACAAACCCGAAAGAAGAAAAGAGAGGGAGTTATAGGATCAGTCTCGGGGTTGCAAGACCGGGCCTTGGCCAGAATCAACACCATTGATGCGCTCACCTTTCCTTCTTTGGGAGAGAAGAACAATGGCATAAGCAGGTCGGGATTTTCTTGAAGAAATGAGGAACAAGATGAGTCAGAAGCGAGGGTTGGGTAGAGAGGAAGCTGAGAGAGAAGAGTGAAATGATGGTTGCTTCGTCCGTCCAACTTACTGCTGGAAAGGAGGGGGTTTTGTGATTTGACGGCTCATTGGGCATTACTGCGGCGCTTCGATCGGGGTAGTCTACCGTCACTCTACTACGGAGTAATTTAGTGCATGGCTGGTGGACCCCGATGCTGGCTGTCCCACACGTCGGTGAAAGTGAGTAATTTAGTACATGGCTGGAGGAGGATCCACACGGTAGAGCGTGTCCACTGTTTTTCAGAAGAAAAAAATGATTACAGCAAGCGTTTCCACTCTTACGACGGAGGAGTGCGAAACATGACAGCCACTTGAACATACACAGTGCTCCTACTACTAGGCATGTGCAGTGGTTCATACGTCAGTACTACACAATCTTGTTGCTAGTGTAGTAAGATATGACGATAAAAAATGATGTTGTGCGCATGTCAACTACTCCTATATGTAACATAGTACCGCTATTTCGACTGTCCGGTCGAGAATGAACAGTGAGATGAATGTTAACAGAACTAGGTCCACAGCGCACGGAGAGTACGGTGCTATAGTACTCCACGAAACATGAACCATATGAAGCACGAATAGTGTTAGGCAGGGTGTATGAAGGGTGCACGGGATGGGAGCAAAAGTTCCCTTCTCGACCCACTTTTGGGTGTTTGGCAGAGTGCATGAAGGGTGCATGAGTCCACACTAGTAGGTTGACAAAAATACACGAAGAGGAAACAACTATATTGAGATGAGAATGCAACCAAACACACCCACACGCTTTGTGCTACAGTGACTGATCTGCACCATCTGAGTTTGATCCAACGGTCATGTTGCGCCGAGACATGGACATGCCCATGCAGAGGGCGCCAAAACACCACCGAAGTCCCTCTGCTTCTCGAGGTGCATGACGTTGGTGATGCAGGGTGCAACCGCCCGTAGAGCCCGCTCCCGGTCGACGGGAGCCAGCTCGTCAAAGACGGCGTCCAATGGCACGAATGGATTCCGGTGACGGAGCCCTGAAAGGATTCGCCTGGCAACGGCGACGGCAGCCCACAACCCCTCCTTGTCCAGCTCAGCCCCCACCATCGCGCGGAGACGGCTCAACTCCTCGGTGATATAGGTGAAGAAGGAGACCAGGTCAGGAACCGCAGCTCATTAAAGTCGACCGGGTGGTGAAACAGGTTTAGCCCGACGGCTGGCATCGTCGCGCTAGCACGACGGTAGGCATCGCGCAGCCGCAACACATGCGTGGCAACTTGGTCCACCAAGTGGCTAAGGCGATCCTGGACCTCGTCACGATCGGCCCGCTCGCACTCCAGCCGGCTCCCCTGACGGCCTATCGTATCTCCCGCTTTCTGCAGCAACGCCGCCGACGCCTCGAGCATCTTTGTGGTGTACGCCTGCCGCTTTTGATGCTCCTTGAACTCCTGCACATAACGGAGGAGCATGGCACTCCTCTCCTCCTTGAGCTCACGGAGCTCCACGTCCTTGGCCCTGAGCTCCTGTGTCAAGAGCCTCACCTTGGACTCCGTGATCTGCTGCGCCGCCATGGCAGCAGGTAGAAGCAATGGGGAGAGGAAGCAAAGGGGGCGAAACGCCTGAAAGGCAATGCAATCTATGGGAAGGCGGAGGGAGCGGGGAATCTTTTGGTTTTCAGCACGGTAAAATACCAGTCGACGACTTCTCACATCAGGGAGCAGTGGGTTTTTACAGGCAGAGTCATCATGACTAATTGCTGCCGCGCCTGCTCCCGTCAATCAAAAAAATTAAAAATCCTGCCGCGCCTGCTCCCGTCAAAAATAAAAATAAAAATCCTGCCGCACCCAAACACTAGAGCAACGCTGCGGTGGATATTTAAATTTACCTGTCGGCAAGTAGATAAAAAGGGGTGAAAAAACAAATGTGGCGGCGGCCTAGCTAATCGGTCGAACTAGCCCAACTAGCTAGCCACCATGCTTCACTGATGTACTCGGCGGGAAAGGTGGTCTTTCGTGATTTGACGACTCATTTACTTGCTTCGGCACTACGACCGAGGAGGACCCAGAAAACACGCGGTAGGGCATCCCACGTCAGGAAGAATATATGCGTGCACCACCCGGGAGGACCCCGAAACCGCGCGGTAGGGTGTGCCACGTCTCGGCACGGAGGTAAAATGTGCGTGTAAAAATATATTGTATCTCTATCTTCTCTAGTACACCAATTTTCAAACTTTGGATAGCCACCCGCCATGACGCATAATCGTTTGCTAGCCATTGATTTCCTCCGCGGGTTGAATCGCCACCATTTATCAAAGTTGAACCCTACTGATTCAACGGTTATGGTTAGTGAGATTCGCCCCCACGGTTGGGCACCAAAATAAGGCTGGGAGGATCTTTCTAGAGCTTCAAGTGAGCATGCAGCTAGCCTCATATTGTGAAATGTTCCTCTTAATACTCCGGTACACACCAGAAGCATCTAAACAAATGTGCATGTAGAGGCTAGCGGCCTATATTAGCAATTTGCTCCTCACATGAATACTGTTGAATGCATGTAGGGAAGTATTTTTTTCTCAAAAGAATTGGAACACGGTAGAAAAAAAGTGTACGCATGGCAATATTTTTGTTCGTTGAGTGAAATATTCAAAATATCATTATAAATTTTAGATTTAGACTTTACTTTATTTTTCTTAAGGGGACACTAAGTTACTTAAATTGTTGTGATGTCGACAACACACGGATGAGACAGAGTTTATGAGAAAACGCTGACTTGAAAGTATGGAAAGATGAAAATTTTAACATCAAATTAGTTTTACCTATATTATAAGTTTGAATTTGAAAAACTAAAAGATTTCACAAACACGCCCTTATCATTTCTTTTGGAATAAAACTATATGCTTTTTTCTAATGCATTCTACATATATAAATTCATTGTAGTACTCTGATTTTTATGAGATAGGATATTTACTTTTAATCTAACGTGCAAAGCACGTACAAATTACTAGTCAGTGAACTCGTATCACCATAGAATCTATGGTTTAGGAGCACCTCATACTCTCCCGTGCGAGAAAACATAAGGTGCTATCGGAGCTTGGATGCTACGGTGATACGAGCTTGGAGGTCGTTTGATCTGAGATCCAATGGCATATGAGCAGTCCTTATGCTTGTAAGCAGTGGCAGAACTTTTTTGGGGCTTTTCTGCAAAAAACCATTCGAACCACCGAGGAGGTGTTGGGTCACAAATCCAACACCTCCGAAGAGCTTGTATCGCCAAAGCATCTAAGGTGTGGTAGCACATGATATTCTTACATACAGGAGAATATGATGTCCTCCTTCATCTTAGATGCTACGGTGATACGAGCTTCGAGGTCGTTGGATATGGGATCAAAGGGCATCTAAGTAGTATTTTTACAAATTGTGTGCAATTCTCAAACTCATCAAGGTTTCCTGCAGAAATATTAACACATCATGTGAGCTGCTATATCTCAGATCTAC
The DNA here is from genome assembly GCA_032464435.1 of Aegilops umbellulata. NCBI lineage: Eukaryota > Viridiplantae > Streptophyta > Magnoliopsida > Poales > Poaceae > Aegilops > Aegilops umbellulata. The sequence continues at coordinate 360,697,654 of CP136054.1, read as the reverse complement.
AAGCTCCAAGCAACTCGTATCGGCATATAGCATCTAAGGTATGGGGGCACATGATATTCTCCCGGGGAGGAGGGGTGGGGGTGCACAACCAATTGGTACCTGGGAGGGTGGAGACAAATATAATCTAAACAACCCTAAACAGAGCTCCACAATTTTATCTAAGGTCGAGGGGTTGACCCCCGACAATCATAGCTCCGCCTAAACAGAACATTTGCATGTACTATAGTAATAGACTTAATATTCATGTTTCAGTTTCATGTTCATTTTAAATATTGAACTGAGGACCATGGATGTCTTACATTTTACTCCCTTCGTTCCTAAATATTAGTCTTTTTAGAGGCTTCAAATGGACTGGCACATACAGATGTATATAGACATATTTTAGAGTCTAGATTCACTCATTTTGCTTCGTATATAGTCACTTGTTGAACTCTCTAAAAGACTAATATTTAGGAATAGAAGGAGTATTTTTGAATTCGTGTCATACATGCATGGTTTGGAAAAATAGATGCACTATACTTATTGGATTGTTGTTGTGTTCGTGCGTGTGTGTCTCTCTATGTGTGTGTGTGTGTGTGGTCATATGCTTGATACATACAAAGCTTTCTCACCTCCATATTGTTCATCTTTTAAATTTGAATTTGCATTGGAAAACTTACTAGGGATACCATGAAATGTGAAATCCACGTTGAGATCACTATATCACAAACTCACTCTAATTCAACAAATCGTCATAAATCAATTACCACGTTGAGATTAGTATTTGCAAGGAAAATACGGGCATTGTAATACACATAGATTCGTTCAGCAATTTAAAAGGTTCCTTTCGTATTCTCGAATGGTAGGACCCAACGGCGTACCAGCCAGACCTTGGCTCGTGTTGATCCTAAAAAAACCGGGCTCGTGTCCTTCGATGGCGTTCATGGTACGCACATTAGGCAACCCCATTACCCCAACCAGTCGAGCCTCAACGTTTCAAGTCGAAATATCTGGCGGCCAGAATTCCAGCCCTAGGAAATTCCCCTCATGTCCCCGGTCCATAATGACTACCGATGAACAACGGAGGGATGCTTTAGTAACTAGACAACGTTACCTACCGTGCCGAGCACGGTTCAATTCCCTCGGTCGTCGCTCGTCAAGGTCACCCATCAACTGCATTGCCTAGTAGTACTACTACTACACCAGGATGAGCACAGAATTGAGCCCGTTTGTTCGTACCTAGTACTTGAGTTAATATATCAGGCAATGCACTGGTACGGAGGGATTATCCTTTTACTCTGCATATATAACTTGTCTGAAGTCTAACTAAGCAAAATGTTTGATCAAATCCTTTCTTAAGAAATACAACATGACAAATGTACAGCTTGAAAATTTATTGCATGATGCAAGTTATGATATTGTTTCGAATCCTGGATCTTAAATTTCAGAAAATCCAAAAGTTAGCATAGATTCTTGAAACTAAGCATGGTCACGTGATATGGCACAAATATTACTTCGTAAGTTTTTTCTTCAATTTGAGACAAGCTGCTTATGACAAGTTGCACAAATGAAGAGCCAAGGTATTTTGGAAGAAAGACCTGTCACATTAAGGCGGACGCTTTCACTATTGAAAACGTGGGCGTTTATGTGCCGCCACGAGTCCCCGCTTCTTATCAGTAGGTGCCGTCCGAGCAAGCGTGTGAGTCGACGGGAGGCGTGCGAGCAGACCGCTGCGCCGGCTGTCAGGGAGGCATGCGAGCAGACCACTGTGCAGGCTCACCGGTAGGCGATCCCTTTGACCAGGCTCCGCCGCCCACCGTCGTCGCAACTGCTCCCACTTTTAATGTCGCCGGCGCCGCAGTTTAAAATCAACCCCGCACTACCCGGTATCGCTACAATCCTCTCTCTTCCTCTCCGATTCTCCTGTCGTCTACCTCCAACTAGTCTGACCTAAACGTACGCCATGCCGCATCATGATGGTCTGCCCTTAGTGTTCCAGTTTCCTGAGGAAGACACCCAGTCGGAGTCTCAAGAACATAAGGCGCTTTGGGACGAGCTTGAACTGGCCTTGCGGGAAGGCGCCGCGCCTGTCCCCGCTCCTGTTCCGGCTCCCGTCGCCCCGACTGCGCCGGCGCCCATCCCCGTGGCATTGATGGGCCGGGAGCCGCACATTGTCACCGAGCTTGATCCCACGGGGTTCCACGAGGTCCCCGCCGACTTTCACGTGCCCGTGCACCTGCCAGCGCATGCGCCTGCGCGTGCACTGCCGCGCATGCCCGGTGCCCGTGCACCTGCCAGCGCATGCGCCTGCGCGTGCACTGACATGCGTGCCCGTGCCGGTGCCCGTGCACACGAATGTCTCCGCCGCGCCGTTGACAGCGCATGTCCCCGCGCGGGTGCCAGTGCCCCCCTCAGCGACATGGATGGCCGCCGTCGACCGCTTCCTTGCACCAACGCCAGTCGCCTCCTCCCGCCAGTCGACTCGCTCTGAAGTTCAGAACATTTCGGCCTTCCTTGAAGCTAGGCCAACGTCCAGGAGTACGCCAACAACGGCGCAAGACGCCGCCGTCGTCGTCGGTCAGTGGCCCGACGACACACAGAGCAGCCGCTTCCCACCGCGAGACGCCCCCGCCGCCGCCGCGTAATCTAAATTTGCCATGAAAAATGTTTGGATTGCCATGCTTAAAATCCGAACGTTTATCATTTCCGTTTATTCTATATCGATCGTTGTATAATTTAAAGTTGGAGTCAGACTGAACGAAATGTATGGTTTGATCGATTGAATGTTCTGCTAGAGCCGTATCAAATTAAGTATAAAACGTCATCAAGCCACATGCATTCCTTGTCATCCAACGACCTAGACTGCTTCAATGTCGAGCGCTCAACACGTTTAGCGTGCAGTTAATTTCATGCCAAAAATAGTGCTAATCACATGACAACACGCAAATAATATCCTAGTAGTTAATATCCGCATGCACTTAATATACTTCCAAATTAACATGCATTGCATGTACACACTGACTAGTGCTGCTAGTACGTGAAACTGGTGCCGTGACTTGTGAACGCGTCCAGATATGGTCAACGGCAACATCGCCCGCGAGTTCTTCCTGTTTGCCCGTGCGTCTAAACGCATAAGGGGAGGAGAGAGAGAGAGAGAGCACACATGGAACCCACCAGTAAGTGAAGGCGAATAGTACTAAAAATAATATCACATGTTATTCATTAATTAGGCTGTTGAGGGAGTCCTGGATTAGGGGGTGTTCGGATAGCCGAACTATATCTTCAGCCGGACTCCAGGACTATGAAGATACAAGATTGAAGACTTCGTCCCGTGTCCGGAAGGTTCTTTCCTTGGCGTGGAAGGCAAGCTAGGCGTGCGGATATTCAAGTTCTCCTACCAATGTAACCGACTCTGTGTAACCCTAACCCTATCCGGTGCCTATATAAACCGGAGGGTTGTAGTCCGTAGGACGAACACATCATAACCATCATCATACCCATAGGCTAGCTTCTAGGGTTTATCCTCCTTGATCTCGTGGTAGATCTACTCTTGTACTACCCGTATCATCAATATTAATCTAGCAGGAGTAGGGTTTTACCTCCATCGAGAGGGCCCGATCCTGGGTAAAATAAAGTGTCCCTTGTCTCCTGTTACCATCCGACCTTGACGCACAGATCGGGACCCCCTACCCGAGATCCGCCGGTTTTGACACCGACATTGGTACTTTCATTGAGAGTTCCGCTGTGTGATCGACAAAAGGATCGATGGCTCGCCTGCAGATCAACTGCGACTTCGGCATCTTCGTCACCAGCTCGACTAGTCACCTTGGTTCGACCAAGAATTGCGCCCCTTGTTCGGATCACCATGTTCGGACGAGTGCCTTCATCAAACATCAACTCCGATCTCTATCAAGATCACGGAGGAATCATCCATGAAGCTCGGGGGCTCAACGTCAACATTGCCCTCAAGCGACCGTGCTGTTTTTCTGTACAGCGAACTCGTATCTTCTGCCACCACCTCCTCGAGTATCGCTTTGACGACCGCTTTGGTGGAATTGTGCGGAATTGAGTCTACAACAACCCTAGAAAATTTCGTCGAGTTCCGATGGAGGAATCTCCGGCAATCCATAATATACTGGAGCCCTGTCAAATCTGGACGGGAATCTGGACGAGTTTAGGGCGTGGTGTCCAGCTTCTAACTCGGACGTCCTTTGGAAGATCCAACCGTTGATCGGCTGCAGAATTCCCATATCTACCACCCCTCCAAATTTCAGCTCAATCCGACCGTCCGAACTCCGGGAACCTTCCGATTAGTGCATCACTTTTCGGATCTGTTTTCTGCGCGAGAACGAATCCGACCCGAATTCATCTTTTTTATGAACGGGATTTCGGACATCCTCTTTGAAGGAAGTTTTGTATGGGATATTGTGTATTGTTCCCGAACACATCCCACTAACTTTAAGATCTTTTGAACATGATCTTCAACATCATTGCTGGTGTCAAACCAGTCCGACAATATTGCTCCACGGCTGCCGAACTGTGCTAGACACGTCGTCACTTTGTTGAGCCGAGCTCAACTTCTTCGGATCATCATCTCGGCAAGCCGAACAAGAGTCCGGCATCGCGAAGGACGAATCATCACCAACATCGCCGCCCCACGGATTACACGGAGCGGGCATACCGGCATCACCGCACGGTCGCTTCATCAAGCCGGCATCTACCACGTCACGACCCGCATCGGCAGGGCCGCACTGTTGCCCCTTCAAGTGGTGTCCATCACGCCGGACTACTTCGACTCATCGACTGGCCTCGAGGCTTCGACATCTCGGCTGGATCGGAGGATTCATCATCTCTTCATCAACCTACTCCGGACACTTCGGCGTCACTAGCCAACCAACTTCGTCACGACTGGCCGGACCGAGGGCTTTGCCTCGGCGAGCCAACCTTTGCCAGCATCATCTTCCTTTGGATTACTACAACAAATAAACCAGGTGCTATTAATCCTAATGTTTTTTGCATGTTTGGGTTCATTTTTTCCAAGGAATTATTACTCTGGTTTGTCCATCATATGTTCACAGATCTATCAAATGGTGGCCGCATTAACGACGGTCGCGTGCTGGTTCGGTCAGTCTCCGTACATAGTTCGGCGAACGCTGCATCCGGAGCGCGGACCGACCTGTGAATTCAGGCTTCGCCACGCCTTTACCGCATCACGCCGACGCCCTGCGTCGACATCGACTTCGGCGCCAGGCCATATTTCTTCTATTACTCACTTTGCATAAATTATTCATTATGCAACGATTTTTTTATCATTATTACTATTATCTCCCGTTTGCACTATTTTTTGTGCACAGGAAAATGATCCGGGGACTTCGGCCTCACTCTGCCGGTCTGCATCGACCGTGCTATGTCACCACTTCAGCGTGTCGAGCTCTCCGCTCCGCCACCTCGGGACCAGCTTGGGGGATAGAACCTTGTCCCGCATCAAGCTCGGACTGCGAATACATTAACCAGCTAAGTCGCTTTCATGCTCAAAGCTTTAATTTCTAACTTGTGTTCGGTTCGACCAAGCGTTATACTTTTTTGAAAAAAAAGTTGCTTGTAATTTTTTTTCTTGTCCAAACTTTGTTCACACATACTTGATGCGCTACACGCGCTCATTATACCTGGGGGCTTCTTTAACAGAAGCTTATTAATAAGGGCTTTATGCCCAACACATGTGTCACACTTCCGCATGTACCTTTTATTCACCATTATATGCATCGATATGACTTAAGTTTTGGCCAAGCTGGGTTGCCTGGCTCCTGTGCTTACCCCTACGTTCCCGATTGTTCGGCTAGGCGGTAAAGGGAGCACCTCTGCGATTGCTACTGCCGGATAAGCCGAATGTGTACCTCAGACTGGGTGAAGCCGAAAGCTAGCGTTCTTAAGGGAATATTCGGTCGGTGAACTAAAGATGAACCTTTTTACTCACTAATATACATGCCCCCAGATGATTTTCCTGCATTTGCAGTCCGGACATGCACTTTAGGGCAATGCCACCCCAGCGAAAGGAACCCTTAATGGAACTATTCTCTCTGGAAGATGTTTCTTACTAACCATGTAATATAACATAACTTGTTGGGCACTTGTCTGATAAAGCACTAATGACCCCTACGCCTGGTCTCCATGCATATCACGGTTCTTATATAACCGCTATGGTATTCGGACACACTCTGGACTATTGGGTCCAGAGGTGGAAGCGAAAAGGTCCGCTACGACAAATGATCTACAATCCGGCTAGAAGGCATTCTACATGTCACCTTACATTATATAGTCAACTTTTACCCAAGTCACTTGGGGGCTCTTATGTTTATTTGAGTCGTTTCATACTAAGTGTTTTTCTTCTTAGTCGTTGCAAAGTTATTATTATTTATAACTCCTTTTTTTGACACGAGTGTGCGGTCACTAGCCGGGGAGCCTAATTTCTCTCTCAAAAGCCGCTAGATTTTAGTTTGCTAAACTGGCCTGATGAGAAGTACTCCGCCCTCGGGATAGGAGGTTGAAGCCGTAGGCTGACCCGCTCGAAGTCTTGAGATAGGATGTATCATGTTAAAGCACGACAGAAGCACTTCTTTTTTCTAAGACCAATTTTCGGGTTGGCACCGAACACTTGATATTGTTCGGACGTCATGTTTTTACTGACGTTTCTTGGTTTTCCAAGCTTTTTGGCACTTTTAAACTATTTGTGCTTTTCCAGCATTAGTCTCGCAGTGCAACGCCGGACACCTTTTAGGGATTCGGCAAAAACATTCTCAGATATTGCTATATATGCATCGGTTTCGAATTGTGTCTTCGGTCAATAGTTGAGTTGCCCGGCTCCTGCACTTGCTTCCTACGTTCCGTTTTGTTCGGCTAGGCATGCAAAGGGAGAACCACTGCGATTGTGCTTCCAGCTCACATGGTTAAGCACCTCAGTGGAGAAAGCCGAAAACTAACTTTCACAATAAGCGTAAACTGGTCAGCGATCCGATGACTATGTTAAATAACAGGTCGTTCATAACATTGGCCGAAGTGTTTACGGCTTGACCTCGACTGTCGCCGAACACTACCGGGGGCTATTAACTGGCCTCCCAAACTAAATCCTCGATATTTTGCTCTTACGTTGGAGCTGAGGTTTCATGATCATGCTTAGCATGACAACCTAAAGAAAGGAACCGATAGCGGGACTATTTTCTTTGGAAGACATTTCTTCTGTTAAACAGTAATATAACATATCTCTCCACATACCTTTGTTTATAAAACCGTATGGCCAGATTGCCTTGTTTGTCGTAAATCTTTACCCTCATAAAGGCTTTATAAAGCAAGACAAATACTCCTCGGCTACTGGCCGAGGAGGTGGAAGCCGATGGTCGGTCAACAAAGTTTTGTACAATGCAGATCCGAGCATTAAATGACGTAAAGTACTTGGATACATAGAGTCATTACACACAATTTGTGATTTTACTATGGACATCGATCCTTAATTCGGCCACCCGTGCCTGCATTAAGGCTCGGGGGCTACTGGGCTTCGGGCTTATTATTTAAACATATTAAAGGGGCATATCGATCCCCTGATCTGGTGTTGCCACCCGACCAGTGTCTCGGGGGCTACTGCATTGCTTGTCCAATGCAGAAAATTTTATGTGCAATATAGTTTTCGAGGAGATTTTGATCCTCAGGTTGGTCGGCCGCACCCAATCTGAGTCTCGAGGACTGAGCACGCCGCTTTTAGTGTCCCGAAGTATTCTCCCGAGCTAGGACTTGATCCTCAGGCCGATTTTGCAAATCGACCTGAGTCTCAGCGGCTACTGGGATCAGCGGTCTTATGCCATCCTTCATGTGCATCTCGGGTTTTAGACCGATACCCACCTTGAGGGCTATTGGCTATATATCTCGGCAGAGAATAAATTGCACCAATAAAAAATAATGACAAAAATCGGCCCACATTCGGGGTGGTGCACCACCTCGGAAGCGGCCCGGCATAAAGCTCGGGCGCTAGTGGCTGGCTCCATAGAGGGCATTTCCGGCATTAAGCTCGGCTAAACTCCTTCAAACTTCTTTGAACCAAGGTGATTTACGACACCTCGGATACAGTCCGGCGTTGGAACTTGGATACAGTCCGGCGTTGGAGCTCGGATACAGTCCGACGTTGGAGCTCGGGTACATAGTCCAGCGTTGGAGCTTGAGTGCGCAGGAGATGGATGGGCAAAGGAGGAAGAAGGCGTAGGTGAAAGAGGTGGATCTTTATCCCCTTATATAGGCTGATGTTGTTATGCGTCCCCACCTACCTAATAAAACTCGCTTGCCGCTCACACACCGTGGTAAATGGCGCGGTTGGGTTACCCACGTCCGCATTAATGAGAATCCCGTTAAAAGGGGCACACGATCTCTGCTTTGACAAGACGTGCCAAGGAATCCGCCTCGTTGAACGTGCTGCGGTGGAACAACAAAAAATAATCCATACAGAAGGCTTGGTCGCAGTGTTATGACGCACTGCGGAATACGTCAGCAGATTTGATTTGTGTTTGTATTATTCTCTATATGGCAATACGTGGAAACTTGTTTTGCAGAGCCGGACACTATTTTTTGGTGTTTATTATCTTCTTGAAGAATTTGGAGGAGGAACCCGCCTTGCAATGCCGAAGACAATTTGCGCGCCGGACTCGTCGTCATTGAAGCCTGGTTCAGGGGCTACTGAGGGAGTCCTGGATTTGGGGGTGTTCGGATAGCCGAACTATATCTTCAGCCGGACTCCAGGACTATGAAGATACAAGATTGAAGACTTCGTCCCGTGTCCGGAAGGTTCTTTCCTTGGCGTGGAAGGCAAGCTAGGCGTGCGGATATTCATGATCTCCTACCAATGTAACCGACTCTATGTAACCCTAACCCTATCCGGTGCCTATATAAACCGGAGGGTTGTAGTCCGTAGGACGAACACATCATAACCATCATCATACCCATAGGCTAGCTTCTAGGGTTTAGCCTCCTTGATCTCGTGGTAGATCTACTCTTGTACTACCCGTATCATCAATATTAATCTAGCAGGAGTAGGGTTTTACCTCCATCGAGAGGGCCCGAACCTGGGTAAAATAAAGTGTCCCTTGTCTCCTGTTACCATCCGACCTTGACGCACAGATCGGGACCCCCTACCCGAGATCCGCCGGTTTTGACACCGACAACTATGGTAATATAAAAACATTATGTGAACAAAGGGGGTACAACAAACATTGCTATTCTACGTATGTTGCCTACTCTTGACGCGCGGCTTGAAGGCCCGGTCGCATGTTCCATCTTCGTCCTTTATTTTTTAATTTGTATATGGGTCCAAATTTGTTTCATGACATGTGAGCCCCTCGGTGTGTAGTTTGTACCACTTTAATTTGTGGGTCGAAATTTGTTCCATTCCAAGTGGACTATCCGTGTGTAGTTTTATAGCTTATTTATAATAATTAAAGAGAACAACATAGTTTTTTCAATAATACCATGGTGCAACGTTGAAGGCGAGAAAGGACGTGCGAGAGAGCGATGACCGAGCCAGAGGGAAATCAACTAGGGCAGTTGCGTGGGTTGCAACGGTGTTTGGAGTAGTTGTGGGCCGAATGCTACGAAAATATAATCTAAACCAACCGGAATAAATGCCTACACAAATTAATCCAAGGTTGGAGTGCCCCTCGCAATGTAAATAGCTCCGGCTTTGCGAGGGATGGAGAGGTAGTAGCTTCAACGCGTGGAAGATATGGTGTGAGAAAGCGAGGTCAATCGAGAGACATATAGATAGAGAGACAAAGTGAGTGTGGTCCGACATTCATTGAACAAATATATATGCTCTGGAGAGATGTTGTCCAATTGAGCTTTTTGGCAAGGGTGAGGGCTGTAAGATAGAGCTTGAGAGATGATCCAGTCACAGACGTGTAGATATATTTTGTGCGTGGGAGGAAGCAAGGTCAACCGATCACATAGGGTCACCGTGCGATCGAAAGAGTGAGACGGGTTGGAGAGAGTGGCCTAGATAGACGATGTGCGTGAGAGAGTATACAATGTGAATAGGTCGAATTGGGCTCAAACATGGTGATATATCGTTTTTGTCCGAGAAAGAGCGAGGTCAATCGAGACATACGGAGAGAGAGAGAGAGAGAGAGAGAGAGAGAGAGAGAGAGAGAGAGAGAGAGAGTGAGAGAGAGAGATTGAGTGAGCGTGGCCCACCATGAGGTCGAAAGAGTGGTGGCGGCTTGGATGGACTGACCTAGATAGACAATCTGCATGAGAGAGTATAGAGTGTGTCGATCGAGGCCCGAACAGGGAGATATATCATTTGTGTGTGAAAGAAAACGATGTTAAACGAGACTCAGAAAAAGAGAGCGAGATTGAGCGAGTGTGGCCCGCCGTGCGGAAGAAAGAGTGAGACAGTCTTGAGGGAGTGACCTAGATATACAAGATATACAACGTGCGTGCGTGCGCATGCACGAGAGGTTGGGGGGCTAGATAGGCAATGCTTGTATTTAGCGTGAGAGGGTGAGAGGGAGAGGGGGAGAGAGAGAGAGCTCGGCATGGGGTGCAATGGCGGGTGTCTGAGGTAAATACATTTGGTAACAGAGTGGAAAAAGGGGTTGTGTAGTTGAGAGACTTAGAGATCGAAACATGGAGAGAAAGAATGAACGTGTGTTGGAAACCGATGGCTTCCTAAGGTGGTTAGGAGAGGAAGGTTGACCGATACAGGAAGTATGTAGCGTTTGTGCGCGGGGGGGGGGGGGGGGGGGCTAAAAACAACATTTGAATGTACATAGTACGAGACTTAATATCGATGTTTCAATTTGGTGTACATTGTAAGATTTGAATCGAGGACCAGGCATACGGGTAATTATTTCGAATTCGTGCCATACTAAGTTCTGAAAAGTTGACATTGACTCAGTTGTTGTGCTATTTTGTAGGTCATATGTTTGAATCCATCCAAAAGTTTTCTCACTACCATAGTGTTCATCATATACATATGAATTTGTATTAAAAAGTAGCGTGGATACAGTGAAATGCGAAATCCACGTTAGAATTGGAGATCGCTACGTGACACACACTCTAATTCAAATAACTAACTACGTGACACACACTCTAATTCAAATAACTAATTATGTGACACACACTCTAATCCACGTTAGCGTGGGTACCTTTTCAATTTTTTTCATATAACTCCTCATTAATTAATTTATAGTACTCCCTCTATTCACTTTTATAAGATTTTGAAGACATTTCAGACAATGTGCAAAACAGTTCATTTTAAGTTGTCTGAAACAACTTACAAAAGTGAACGGATGGAGTATCTCGTTTCGAATGACTAATTATTGCAAGGAAAACACGGGCATGGTAATACATACAGATTCGTTTGCAAATGAAAGAAGATTCATTTGCATTCTCAAATGTAGGCGCACCAGGCAAACCAGGGTCGTGTCGGGGTGGACGCTGCTTCGGTGCCTTAAAGGCAACTGCCTTTGGGTCACTGACATCTGGGCCAGCCACCTGTTGGGCCCATATGTCATGGACACAAAGGCAGGTGGCTTAAGGCACCGAAGCATAGTCCTGTCGGGGTGGTCGCGTGTGTCGAACGGACGCGTAGCACCCAGCCACCCACCCCCTCCCCCCAAAAAGGACGACGACAATATAAGTTCGCGCTTCCACGTTTCGGATTGAAATATCTGGCGGCCCCAATTCCAGCCCTGCAAAATCTCTCTCCTCCACCGTCCCCTTCTGCGCCCAGATTGCTCAAATCCCTAATTCGCCGCCAACCCTCAAATCGCCCCTCGTCTCGTCTCTTTCCCCATCGTTCCCCACCTCTGTGCCGGACGACGACGACGACAGTCGCGCTTCACCACCGCACCGGAGCTACCTCATCTATGCCCTCGTCCACCGCACCGGGTGGTCCACCGACAACGTCGGCCGTCGCAACCGACGTGCCTCATAGACACCGAGTTCCACCGCCTCAGGTGCGCTTCACCGACGCCGTCTCCCAGCTCACCGGGGCTACTTCACCGAGCACATCGTCGCACCTCCGCCCCCCGAGGCCGTTGGGGCTTCACCAACGGTCTCGTCCACCTCATCGTAGCGCTCCGCTGCCACTCAAGATCTGCATGCGTGCGCGGCCAGCCAGCGCATCACCCTCAACGACTCTCAAGTGACCCACACTCTAGCTAGGCGAGCATGCCCAAACGCCGGCCCGAACTAGGTATCCACACATCACTCCCTTGTGCACTGTTCCGATGATGTTTGAATATCCTTTCACTGCTCTCTTAGCTTACACGCCTATGCAACTCTGACCTTAACTCTTATTTCTTCTGGAGATATCATCTGAAACAAGCAAATCCATATTTTAGCGAAGCATGACGGCGCTACGGGACCTGGTACACATCCTGCACGCCCGTATAACCTTGTAAGTATCTGTCCTCCGATACAACATCAAGGTCGATTCCTCTTATTTGATCAACCATTCGCCGTGTCAAAAATGCAGAGGGGGATGCAAGGAGCACAAGGCCTGCACATCCAAGCAAGTGGTAACATGTACTTGTACATGGAAGATCCCAAGCGCAAGCAGAGCTGTAGTGAGCCTGTACAACGAGCTAGCGTAAGTCCCTACATTTCATTTAATTCGTAGTGGCATTCGTGTATGATTTGTGTGAAGTGGATGATCCACGAATTCAAGTTACAAGAGGCAAACATTTAACTTAAAAAATACGAAGGCACTTGCACTCCGGAAATCAACATAACTTGAGAAATGTGAAGCTACATGCACTTTGAAAACCAGCTAATGATCCAAAGTAGTTCAGATTATAAACACTAAATGATGCAAGCACCAAAAAACACAAAATGCAACATGGTGTACAAGGACTACAAACATGGTCTGTACCTGCTTGAATTATTCGTTCTCTGGCTGAAAATATTGAAGTGTAATTGCACGTATAACCAGTGCACAAACTGCATATCAATATATCTATCCTGCACAAGTATGCCAATAGTTTCAAACAATAGATTAGAAAAGTATTTATGCTATGTTGTCATGATACGGGGACTTTCTGGTAGATAGCCTCGACGTTTCCTCAAGCTATGAAAGTGCACTATAATTTGCTTGTCATCAATGCCTGCAAAATCTCTGTCTCTCTCAACATAGTAGATCATCATTAGACACTAAATCCTTCAATGAACTTGCAAAATTCTTGCATTAGATCCCTCATTAGACACTATATGTTCATCACCAGGAGCATGTAAAATGTTTGCATCAAATCCTTCATTAGCGGTCTGTTCATTAGACACTTCAGGCTCAAGAACAACATGAGCTTGTATGTTTGCACCGGAAACTTGATTAGATACATCAGATTCAGTCAGTTCAATATTGATTGGGGGAGTTATAAAATAAGTAGAAATTGGTTTCATTTTCTCATAGATTTCCTACATACAAGCAGTTTTACAACACCGTCAGGTTTAACTATTGGCCAGAAATTGAAGAGTTGAATTAGATATAATCAGGGATGTGATGTACCTGCTCGTTGCGCATGCTACTCTTGCAAGCTGCGACTGTCCGTTTGCGCAAGCTCGATGCCATGCCCATGCTGCCGCCGCTGCCTCCCACGCAGGCTACACCCAGGGTTGGATCTTCGTCTTCTTGTCCTTCCGTTCGCTTGAAGCCCGGCGACCACCCTCCAACGAGGGCGCGAGGAAGTGCTGTGTCGGTCTGTCTAGCGGCGGCTAGGTTAGGAGCGAACCAGACTAGAGGCTGGAGCGAATAAATTGGGATTTTTCCTGCTGTCGATCGATATGGGAGGCGCTCGTTTAGGCCGCGAGCCTGCTATAGGGCCTGCCTTGCACTTATGTTATTGGCCCATCCAAATTGAAACATTTTTCTTCATTTTTTACATTGTCTGCTCATGCGTTGGGACGAACAAAACTAGCGTGGGCCAACCTGGACGACTCAAACTAGGTGCACACTTTCCAGCCACCTGAGGCGGCCGCCCATACCAGCCCCTATGGTGGCGTCGCCCCTTTTTGCGTGTATGATTGGATAGTGAAAAATATTCCATTGGCGCTTTTGATTTATCCACAGAATGGCTGAATTGCTTGTTTCTATGAATTGAGTTCGCCAATAATGTGAAGGATGCCAGTCTTTTCATCCTATTGTAGATTGCTTAGATCTCGATATGCCAAAAGTAATCGCATGAAATATATAGTAAAAGCCAGTGTGATGTGTTTGGCTACAACTAGTCTGACTACACGTCCTCATATAACATATCAAGGACGCACCATCTTACCCTATTAACCATTCGACTTACCCATGCAATGTGGGAAGAAAGAAGTATTGGGACTGCGTATCCAAGCAATTGATGCCATGGACTCCTTCATACAACCTTGTAAGCAAAAAAGAAGTTGCAGTGTGCCTGTACAAAGAACTAGCGTAAGTTCAGTTACCTGCTTCTCGGAATTTTAGTTAGTCACTTATTGTAAAATTGTTCAATTACGTTGCTTGGCTTAATTTAGTTTGCTACTGATTACATAATGGCACAGCCTGTTAATCATATTGTAGACTGCGCCTATCTATGTGTTTGATACTTACTGTTAAGTATTACCTGTTTGCCTTAACTTAAATATCTACTTGTTTGTTTAACTGCTTTGCTGCTGCAACAACGGGTTACAATGATGTTAATAACTACTTTTCAGCATCCAATTGAAACTCTTTAATTCCTTATTTGTTTAACTGGTTTGCTGTTATAACTCCCAGTTGAGATGTTTTGCTAACTTAAACTTTTCTGAATCCAATCGGAACTTTAATGGCAAAACAGGTTAGCCCAAGATCAAAGAGCGAGGTCCCATGGACGTTGCATCATCCCACAGCAGTGGCACCGGCCCAATCGTGCATTATGAATTGCCAACTGCTGATGCTCTAGAGGCTAAACTAGTGGTAGAAAGAGATTCTGCTTCTGCACTTAGAGATGAAGTTGACATGTTGAGGAAGCAAACAGCACAATCACAAGCAGTACTCAAGACAACCATTAAATATTTGGTGGATTTCAAAACAAAGCAAGCTGAGACTGACCAGATTGTTAAGGTCCTGAAGGGAAAAAGGAAATTAAATTCCTACTTGATAAATCATAGGTGAAATTTTCTTTCCATAGTTGTATAACCTTTGTGTTGTCTGTTCATGTAATCAATCAAACCATTTGTTTTAGAGATCATGTAATAATTGTTTTTTTGTTTTTTTGTTTGTAATTTTATTTGAGCACAAGTCTATTAATTGATAAGACTCGGAGACATTTCATTTGGATTGCTGTGCCAGACCTACAAATATGCCAATCAGGCTGAATGTGCATTCAGCAATAGTAGTATAGATGGACCATAAGTGGCACACATCGGAAAGGGCCAAGATGCTGGCTAAAAAAAGGATGCTGTTGTAGCCAAAAAAAAGTACAGCGGCTTGGCTTATGTATGTTAGTTGATATTATTGATCCATATACTCTATAAGTGTTTATATGTCTGTTAGTTCCGTACATTCTTGGTTGATTGAATCGGTATTTGAATCTTGATACATCGCTTGTGTACATATCTAAATGGGAGTACACATTATGTTGCGTGTGACATTTGAGTTGGACATGAAGTGTTCCAAATATTCGAATTCACCTTAAACTGGATTCTAGTTTCTGAATTTGAGATCGGCATTTGTAAACCATATTCATATATGACAGTGGAATACATCTTTGTCGTCCTTTTGAAGATATATAAAAACACATAGAATGATTTATAAAGATTCATATAGGAATACAAAATGGATTCGAATTTAGTTGCCAGGGTAAACGTGGATGCTTATTGTCCCAAAATTCGAAAGAAACGGCAAATTGTCCACTCCTACCATCAACTGCCCGAAGCCAAGTGTTTGGGAGATGGAAATTACTGTCTACCCATTACACGGACAATCCATCGACCCGATTTCCACTGCTCTAAATAGGGGTAGGTTAGTAACTTCAATTAGACGTGACACGATCGCCTCTGAGCCCATTCCGACACGGTGGGCGTCAAACATGGGCGGCAAAACTCATTTGATTCAAGCTCGTCCTAAAGACCTCTGTTTCTCCCTCCATTCCCCATTCATACATGGTGGGCGGCAAAACAAACTCTCCTCGCCCGAAATAGATGTATGCTAATATTTTAAATAGGGGCAGATGTGTAACTTCCATCAGATGTGACACAACCGCCCTACCTGTCAGCCCCGTTCATACACCGTGGGCGCCAACCGTGGGTGGCAAAACACCCTCTCCTCGCCCGAAATAGTTACCGGCAAATATTTGGGAGATGCGAGATTATCGTCCTATCCCCAACCGACGAGACGTCCAAATTTGAAACGGGGGATAATTTCGTAACTTTCCCATATTTCAGACAGGCGCGTCCCAAAAACATGGTTCCCCGTACCTCTCCCTCCATTTTCCCATTCATACACCGTCCGCGCTAGAACACCCCATTCCCACACCAGCCTCCGTTAGCCACCCCATCCATCGCCGCCGTCCTCCACCAAATCCATCGCCACCATCCTCCACCATGCCGGAGCGCCTACCAAGACCACGTCGTCCATTGCTAGAGATGGACATTTCTCATCCACGGCGACGGACCAATAGCTTTGCATCGCGTCCTCTCGCTTCATCGGCGTCGTCGTCCTCTTTGCCGAGGCCGCTCACACGACCTTCTCTTCCACCGCAACGAGACTTATCCCCCGATGCACCCGTCTACCATCGCAGATCTGCTTCAATGCCACCGACAGCCATCGCACCCCCGATGCCTACACGGCGCCGCAAGAGAGGTGGTACTTCATATCTCCTCAACTTTTTGATCTCAACCAGAAAATAGATCTTAACTTGGTTACTCTGCTTTATTTTCAGCTCTTAGAATTTGGTTCTTAGTTCGAAGCAAACAATGGATGCTAAATATCATTTCTCCGGTTTGCAGCTTCAAATCTGCCATGGCACAGCCATAATACGGTTTAATTGATCATGCTTAGGGTTTAATTGATCATGTTGGTTCCGTGGTGGTTTCTTTAATAGAAATCAGAGGGGAAACCCTCTTTTGCTAAAAAATATATGCTTAGAGTTTCCCCCTTTTATGATCACTATACGATCAAAATACGTGCTTCGTGTCATAATAACACTGCTCCACCCATCAAGCTAAACAAGCTTAGAGCATCTCCAATAGCTTGTCTATATGAATGTCTATACTCGTTTTCCACGATGTGAGCCCAAAACAGGCGTCCAACAGCTTGTCTATATGGTCGTCCAAATATACACATCCTCTAAATCGACCTCGACAATGTCCACGCCTGGACAATGTGAAGGCGTTGTCTAAACTCAGTTGCAGTCATGATTTCTTTCTCTCCCCAGCGACGGCCCACCTGTCATGGTCCCCGTATATAGACGTTCTGATGCAAAACTGAACGTGTATATGAGAGAATATTTTTAGAGCATTGTCTATATGAATATATAGACATCCAAATATACACATGCTGTTGGAGATGCTCTTAGTTGTTCAAATACGAATCTGATATTATTAAAACAGAGTTGTTTAATTGGTCAGCTAAACGTTCCTAAATTAGTTTCGAAAATGCATGTTCGCCGCTCGGGTGTGTATCTCTGTGTGTGGTCTGGTTAGCACGGTTGGGGAGGTGAACTTTGCATATGCAGGGGTTTATAGGGAGACACTCTTCGAGTTGAAACCGCAATGCATTACATAGATAATTTGACTACTTTTTATGTTTTCATGAATCTCAGATTCTGAACAGCATCATAATGATTATGAGCTTGCGCGCATGAAAAGAATAAAGCAGAACAATGCCATGGCTGTCAAACTTGGCATTAAGGGACTAAAATCAAGTCTGGATGCAATGCAATGCAATGCAAACACTCTCCACCTACAGATTCATGCTCAGAATATGATCCTAATAGTGATTCTGAGCTAGAGGAAGACCTAAGTCAATGTAGCTCCCTAGTGGAGGAGTCAGAGGAAGATGCCCTATCTTATTCACCCATCAAGGTACTTGCTCTAACTTTCCAAGGTTACATTGCTCGCACATATCTTGCAACTGATGCTTTGCATTGCTTCTACTTTGTTGAACTGCCATTAGCTTAGTTTACACATCGTGTATGTGAATACTGAAGGAAATATGCCCTAGAGGCAATAATAAAGTTATTATTTATTTCCTTATTTCATGATAAATGTTTATTATTCATGCTAGAATTGTATTAACCGGAAACATAATACATGTGTGAATACATAGACAAACAAGAGTGTCACTAGTATGCCTCTACTTGACTAGCTCATTAATCAAAGATGGTTATGTTTCCTAACCATAAACAAAGAGTTGTTATTTGATTAATGAGATCACATCATTAGGTGAATGATCTGATTGACTTGACCCATTCCGTTGGCTTAGCACTTGATCGTTTAGTTTGTTGCTATTGCTTTCTTCATGACTTATACATGTTCCTATGACTATGAGATTATGCAACTCCCGTTTACCGGAGGAACACTTTGTGTGCTACCAAACGTCACAACGTAACTGGGTGATTATAAAGGTGCTCTACAGGTGTCTCCGAAGGTACTTGTTGGGTTGGCGTATTTCGAGATTAGGATTTGTCACTCCGAATGTCGGAGAGGTATCTCTGGGCCCTCTCGGTAATGCACATCACTTAAGCCTTTCAAGCATTGCAACTAATGAGTTAGTTGCGGGATGATGTATTACGGAATGAGTAAAGAGACTTGCCGGTAACGAGATTGAACTAGGTATTGAGATACCGATGATCGAATCTCGGGCAAGTAACATACCGATGACAAAGGGAACAACATATGTTGTTATGCGGTCTGACCGATAAAGATCTTCGTAGAATATGTAGGAGCCAATATGAGCATCCAGGTTCAGCTATTGGTTATTGATCGGAGACGTGTCTCGGTCATGTCTACATTGTTCTCGAACCGTAGGGTCCGCACGCTTAAGGTTTCGATGACAGTTATATTATGAGTTTATGAGTTTTGATATACGGAAGGAGTTCGGAGTCCCGGATGAGATCGGGGACATGACGAGGAGTCTCGAAATGGTCGAGACGTAAAGATCGATATATTGGACGACTATATTCGGACATCAGAAAGGTTCTGAGTGGTTCGGGTATTTTTCGGAGTACCGGGGAGTTACGGGAATACGGGGGAAAAGTATTGGGCCTTATTGGGCCATACGGGAAAGAGAGAGGGGCTGCCTAGGTCAGGCCGCGCGCCCCCCCAAGGCCTAGTCTGAATTGGACTAGGGGGAGGGGCTGCGCCCCCTCCTTCCTTCCCTTCTCATTTCCCCTTCCTTGTCTTCTACTCCTACTACATGGAAGGACTCCTAGTTGGACTAGGAAAGGGGAAATCCTACTCTCGGTGGGAGTAGGACTCCCCTAGGGCGCGCCATAGAGAGGGACGGCCCTCCCCTCCTCCACTCCTTTATATACGGGGGCAGGGGGCACCCCATAGACACACAAGTTGATCTTCGTGGTCGTTCCTTAGCCGTGTGCGGTGCCCCTCTCCACGATATTACACCTCGATCATATTGTAGCGGTGCTTAGGCGAAGCCCTGCGACGGTTGAACATCAAGATCGTCACCACGCTGTCGTGCTGACGGAACTCCTCCCCAAAGCTTTGCTGGATTGAAGCCCGGGGAGCGTCATCGAGCTGAACGTGTGCCAAGAACTAGGAGGTGCCGGAGTAACGGTGCTTGGATCGGTTGGACCAGGAAGATGTACGACTACTTCCTCTACGTTGTGTCAACGCTTCCGCTTCGGTCTATGAGGGTGCGTAGACAACACTCTCCCCTCTCGTTGCTATGCATCACCATGATCTTGTGTGTGCGTAGGAATTTTTTTGAAATTACTATGTTCCCCAACAGTGGCCCGAGCCTAGGTTTTATGGTTTGATGTTATATGCACGAGTAGAACACAAGTGAGTTGTGGGCGATATAAGTCATACTGCTTACCAGCATGTCATACTTTGGTTCGGCGGTATTGTTGGATGAAGCGGCCCGGACCGACATTACGCGTACGCTTACGCGAGATTGGTTCTACCGCCGTGCTTTGCACACAGGTGGCTAGCGGGTGTCAGTTTCTCCAACTTTAGTTGAACCGAGTGTGACTACGCCCGGTCCTTGCGAAGGTTAAAACATCACCAACTTGACAAACTATCGTTGTGGTTTTGATGCGTAGGTGAGATTGGTTCTTGCTTAAGCCCGTAGCAGCCACGTAAAACTTGCAACAACAAAGTAGAGGATGTCTAACTTGTTTTGCAGGGCATGTTGTGATGTGATATGGTCAAGACATGATGCTAAATTTTATTGTATGAGATGATCATGTTTTGTAACCGAGTTATCGGCAACTGGCAGGAGCCATATGGTTGTTGTCGGTGTCAAAATCGGCGGATCTCAGATAGGCGGTCCCGAACTGTGCGTCAAGGTCGGATGGTAACAGGAGACAAGGGACACTTTATTTTACCCAGGTTCAGGCCCTCTCGATGGAGGTAAAACCCTACTCCTGCTAGATTAATATTGATGATATGGGTAGTACAAGAGTAGATCTACCACGAGATCAAGGAGGCTAAACCCTAGAAGCTAGCCTATGGTATGATTGTGTATGATGATGGTTGTCCTACGGACTACAACCCTCCGGTTTATATAGACACCGGATAGGGTTAGGGTTACACAGAGTCGGTTACAATGGTAGGAGATCTTGAATATCCGCACGCCTAGCTTGCCTTCCACGCCAAGGAGAGATCCTTCCGGACACGGGACGAAGTCTTCAATCTTGTATCTTCATAGTCCTGGAGTCCGGCTGAAGGTATAGTCCGGCTATCCGAACACCCCCTAATCCAGGACTCCCTCAGTAGCCCCTGAACCAGGCTTCAATGACGACGAGTCCGACACGCAGATTGTCTTCGGCATTGCAAGGCGGGTTCCTCCTCCAAGTTCTTCAAGAAGATTGTAAACACCAAAAATAGTGTCCGGCTCTGCAAAATAAGTTTCCACATATTGCCATATAGAGAATAATATTAACACAAATCAAATCTGCTGACGTATTCCGCAGTGCGTCATAACACTGCGGCCAAGCTCTTTATATAAATTGTTTTCATTGTTCCACCTCAGCGTGTTTAGCGAGGCGGGTTCCTTGGCACGTCTTGTCAAAGCAGAGATCGTGTGCCCCTTTTAACGGGATTCTCATTAATACGGACGTGGGTAACCCAGTCGTGCCCGTTAGCACGTTTTGCCTTAATTAAAGGCTAGTCCAAGACGGTTACACGGAGGGCTCTTGGTATTCTGCCTCTTATAAAGAGACCAAGACCCTGTTCCCCTCTTCTATTCTCAAAACGAGCTCGCCCGTCGCCTCGAGTTCCAACACCCTAGGCTTCCAGATTCCAGGCGCACCGGACCTTCGGCAATGTCCGGCTCCGACCTCCAAGGCCGATGGATGCCCTCCTCCGTTACGGAGGAGGACGTATTAAGGTTGAGGGAAGCTAAATTCCTGACCGGCGAGATTTCGCACAGGTTGCCTGTTCAAGGACAGGTGATCCCTAGCCCTCAGCCCGGTGAGAGTGTGGTATTCATATCCCACTTCCTTCGGGGATTAGGCTTCCCAATGGATCCCTTTGTAAGGGGGCTGATGTTTTATTATGGGCTGGAATTCCACGACTTAGCTCCGGAGTCCATCCTCCATATCTCCTTGTTCGTTGTTGTGTGCGAAGTGTTCCTCCGTGTTACCCCTCACTTCGGATTATGGCTCAAGACCTTCAAAGTAGAACCGAAGATGATCAAGGGGCGCCACATAGAGTGCGGAGGCGCTGCTATAAAAAGAAATGCCGATGCTCCATGGCCCGAGGGCGCTTTTCAAGAGGAGCTTGGCTTATGGCAACAGGAGTGGTTCTATATCACCGCCCCTCGGGGCATCGCATGGGTGGCGCCTCCTGCCTTTCGCTCGGGTCCCCCACCGCGGTTAGCGTCGTGGATCAACACAGGGATAGATCGGGGCTCGCCCAAAGACGTACCTCTGCTGCAGGGCCGCATTAAGGATCTCTTGGAAGGAGACCTCAACCTGGTCAAGGTGACACAAGTCATGCTGATTTGCCGGACACTGCCCGGCCAACGTCGCCCCCTTTGCCTGTGGGAGTTCAATCCAGAGGGACCGCGAGTTCTCCGGGATTTTATGGGCGTGACTCCCGCGGAGATGTATAAACTGTTCTTCGGATCACAAGAAGTGAGTACGGATTTGACCGAGGATGTGGGTTTAAGCCGCAATCGCCCGCATAATTGACTTTCTTTTAACAGCGCTTCTCCTTTTAAGCAGGAGTGGATAGCGAAGGTGAAGCTGATCAGGTGTCCGGCTCCCCTTCCCGAAACCAGGCTGGATCCCGTGCTAGTCAGGATGCTGGAGGTAGTGCCTTTGGAGGGAAATAAGGGGGAGGACAAGGAAACCATGGCCTCCTCGAAAGAGGCCATTCCGAAGGGGGGAATCGACAATTCCTCTCCTAAGGGAAAGAAAAGGGCCGCCTCTGACGACCCGGAGACCGTAGCCTCGAAGCGGGGGAAAGAATCCTTGTCAGAGGGCCCGATGCCGGGGAGCCCCTCAGCCGAACTAAACCCTCCAAGGGACCAGCTCTCCAGCGAGCCGTAAGTAGAAGAAGAGTTTTTCTTTTAAGAGAAATCCTTGATTTATATCTGAGAAGTTTTAACCGAAACCTTACTTTGTAGTTCGGACCTCAGCCCTTCTCAGCAGAACTCGTCCTCGGGGGATCTTCTTCCGGCGATGATGGAGAGCGGAACGCCTCCTCCTTCTGTATCGCCTAGCAAGGCGGGCGACGCTGAAGTGTCGTCGCGGAGCATTTCTCTGGATCCGACAGGGGCGGAAGGTGGCCATGTGGCCCCCCGAGGTTCTCCGCGTCCGGCCTTTGAGGGAGGCCATGGGACAAGTCCGGCACCATCTGGTGTTCGGCCGGAGGAGCTAAAGATTCTGCTGGGGCGAGCCTCTGTCTCAGAGGAGCATCGTGCGTTGATGAACACGATGATTGAAAAGATTTCATCCGCAGAAAGTGGATTGCACGAGGCCGTCAAAACTTTACTGGCAGGCCTTGAGGTACGTTTTAAATAATGTACACTTGTGTTAGTTGCGCATAAATAAAGTGCGCCCTGTGTAGATAGTAGCCCCTGAGACTCTGTGCGTCGTTAAAATTGACGGCGCGCAGAGGATCTTAATCCCAGGTCCTTTAAGTGGCACCTTTATATGTAGGTGTCGGATTGTCCGGAGTCAAGCCAGACTGGTGAATTTGCCGAACTGAAGCAACAACTTGATGAGGCAGAAGCCGACATCGTGCTTGTTAACAAGCGGCTTAATGATGCTCAAGGTATTGAAATCATCGGGCGATGGTTAGTAAGAGGAGCTTTATGTCAATATCTTACAGTGTGTATGCTTGACGCAGATGGTGTGGCCGCCGTGGAGGGTCTTAGGGCCGAACTCGCCAGAGCGAAGGAACAAGCTAGGAAAAGCGATGCGGCTGCCGTGAAAGCCCTTGAAGAGCTGAAAGCCGAACAGGCTGCCCATTGCCGAAGCAAGGAGGAGATGGCTGATATGGCCGTAAAGTTAAAGAGTGCTACTGACCGTTGCAAGCTTCTTGAAGAAGAGGGTCGGGCGAGGCAAACGAGCTTAGAGAAGGCTGTTGCTGATGCCAAGGACGCCCGCTCTATAATGAGAGCGTCAAGAGAAGAGTTGCGTCAAGCCGGACAAATTGCGGATGGAAAGCCCTTCTCGCTGCGGAGAAAATTTTGTGATCCGAAGTTTGCCCCGTTAGACCGGATGTGGAGTGTAGAGGACACCTATCTGGATTTGGCGGCTAGTGCTGCTGATGCGACCGAACACTTTCGAGATAAAAAGGATCATGAACTGGAGAAGCTCTTTTGGTCGCAATTCATCAATCCAGAGCGTCCACTGGCAGTGGACGATCGCCTGGCCCAATGGGCCGAACTGAATAGGTTGTCTGGACTCGCCATGAAGTACGTCATGGATCATCTGTGTCCGGGGAGATCGAAGCCGAAGAGTTATTTCAGCTTGGTGCAGCAATTTCTAGACGTGGTGCCATGTGTCGATGCTATGAAGAGGTCAGCGTGCATAGAGGGCGCTCGGCTGGCTCTTGCCCGTGTCAAGACATACTGGGCAGATATGGAGCCCACCATGGTTGCGTCCCGGGATTCGGATAAAAGCCGAATACCTTCCTAGCACTATTTTAAGGAAGTCCTCGAAGGCGCTCGCGTAATAGAGATGCAGTGCTTGAAGGATGCTATATTATGATAGCATATGTAATCATAAAACAGTATTTTGATAAATTGTAGTGGCATTTTTTAGACTTGTGCCTTCAAGTATTAAGAACACCTCCTGTGCGGCCGTTTTAATATATAAATTCTGAAAGATTGCAGTCGTTGGCTTCAGCCCCCAAGCACATAGTGCGGGGGTGCATGCAGAAGACGCATTTTCACACTTAACCCAACGTCTTGGTCCTACATAGGAGGTGATAGCGTAGCGGGCTAGGCAACCGGACTATAATGCTTTAACACTTTCACTTAGCCATAGGAGCTTGACAGTGGGACTCTTTAGGTAGCCCCTTAGTGGCGACCGCGCTTGCCCGAATTCGGGGCGCATACGTGCCTGATCGGGAAACGGCCCTTCGTCAAAGCGGAGGAATCCGATAAATTCCTATAAGTCATCGAGTGGCGACCAGTCTCGCGCTACATCATGACAGTCAGTTTTTGGCTTT
Organism: Aegilops umbellulata; assembly: GCA_032464435.1. NCBI lineage: Eukaryota > Viridiplantae > Streptophyta > Magnoliopsida > Poales > Poaceae > Aegilops > Aegilops umbellulata. The sequence goes on along the minus strand of CP136054.1, from coordinate 360,672,829 downwards.
CTCTACTGAGGTGCTCACCCAGCCGAACCGGGGCACAATCGCAGTAGTTCTCCTGGTGCTACCTTAGCCGATAGAGCGGAACGTAAGGTAGCCGAACTCAGGAGCCGGGCAACCCAACATTTGACCAAAGACATGATTCGGAGCTGATGCATATAGTGCCAAAACTCGCGACGCCGAACACTCCCTAAGGTGTTTGGTCTTTATGAGTGCGGGTGAAACAACACCCTTAAAAAAAAGAGCCCCTAGTGTCCAGGTACGAGCAAAAATTCTGGCGTGGCCACATGCCAAAACGCCAGGCTCCTCCTTGGTTATAGTAGAAAAAACCAGGGGATGTATAGCAGCAAGAGACAGTAAAAAAGGTTTACACAGGGTCTTAATCTAAAAAGAATCCTTAGGACGGGTCCCTACTGCACGTCTGCGCCTGTGTCTCCGCTGTGCCGTGTCCTGGACGGGCGCCGCACGACGTTCATCTGTAAAAGAGAGGAACTGAATTGAAAATGGGTCGTGCGGAACAAAAAGATAATAAACAAAATATAAAGTAAAAAAATATATAAAGTTGAGTTTTATTGTCTCTTCGTATAGCTCCCGGTACGGGGGTATATGGCGTTTTAAGCCTGCGTTGATGATGGACTTGTGCCGAACTTATTTAGTCCGGGTCCGTGGCCTTTAATGACTTATATCGAAAAAGTCTTTTGGCTGGCGAGGCCACTTTATTGTGCGGCTGTTTAAGCGCCCGTGCAATCCTCCTTTTGGAGGAGGCGTATTTTAGTGCGCTCCCTTTAAAGAGATGATGCCTCGTGGACCGGGCATCTTAAGCGTGAGAGATACATAGTGCGGTATTGCGTTAAAGCGAGCGAAAGCTCCGCGTCCCATTAGTGCTTGATAGCGACTTGAAAACGGGACGACATGGAAGGTCAGCTTTTCGTGACGGAAGTTATTGGCAGAGCCAAATATGACTTCAAGCTGGAGAAAACCCATACAATGGGTGTCCGGGCCCGGTGCTACCCCTTGAAAGGAGGTTTTGCTGTGGCGGATTCTTGCTGGGTTTATGCCCATGCGGTGGATTGTATCCTGATATATCAGGTTTAGTCCACTGCCGCCGTCCATAAGGACATTGGTAAACTGGAATCTGTCAATTATTGGATCGAGTATCAGGGCAGTCCGGCCTGCGTTTTTTATATTTCTAGAATAATCTAGCTGATAAAAAATGATTGGTTTTGATAACCAATGGAGGGACCCCTGAGGGATAGGTTTTATTGTGCGTACCTTTATGGGTGCCACACGTTTTGTTACGTGAAGTGAGTTCACTGTTTTAACTTCTTGTGGGATGTTCTTTTGTTTCCTGGTGTTCTGCTTCTGGGGTTCGCCCTCGTCTTCGCTTGGTGTATCGAGCCCCTTGTGTTCGGCGTTAAGCCTTCCGGATTGTTTAAAAACCCAACAGTCTCTGTGGGTGTGATTAGCAGGCTTCCTAGGAGTACCGTGTATCTAACATATTCTATCCAGGATTCTGTTTAAGCTGGACGGATCGTCCCTATTGTCCTGAAGGGGTGGTTTTGTCTGATTTTGCCGTGAGCCTTTGAATCCGGCATTGACTGCCGTGCTCTTCGGACTTTTTTCTTTGGTTCGGAGACGGTCCTTATTTCGTCGCGGTTTTCCGTTTCCATCCCTGATTTCGGATGTACTTGGGTCGCTGGGGCTGCATCGTGCCAACCAGCTGTCCTCTCCTACGCAAAAGCGGGTCATGAGGCTTGTGAGTGCGGCCATTGTTCTTGGCTTTTCCTGGCCGAGGTGTCTGGCGAGCCATTCGTCTCGGACATTATGCCTGAAAGCTGCTAAGGCTTCGGCGTCCGGACAATCCACTATCTGATTTTTTTAGTAAGGAATCTGTTCTAGAACTGCCGAGATGATTCTCCGGGTTGTTGAGTTATGTGACTGAGATCGTCTGCGTCCGGGGGGCGGACATAGGTCCCTTGAAAATTTGCTCGGAAAACATCCTCGAGCTCTTCCCAACTTCCAATTGTGTTTTCGGGAAGGCTTTTAAGCCAGTGCCGGGCTGGCCCTTTAAGCTTAAGGGGTAAATATTTGATGGCGTGGAGATCATCTCCTCTAGCCATATGTATGTGGAGGATATAATCCTCGATCCAGACTCCGGGGTCTATTGTTCCATCGTACGCCTCTATGTTGACGGGTTTGAATCCCTCTGGAAATTCATATTCCAGGACCTCATTGGTGAAATACAGGGGGTGTGCGGTGCCCCTGTATTTGGGTGTGCCGGATTCTGATGATGCCTTTTTTGCATTGCTTGTGAGAGCTTGCTTTCTTGGCCCGTAAATGGACCTGGCTGGGCCATGATGCGAGTCTTTAATTGGGCCGCATGCCTCATTGAGTGCGGCGCCGCTTGCCGTTTTATGGTGGCTGTGGGGTCGTCTATCTGACCGTGTGGCTTTTTTATTTTTTGAATACGAGGGCTCTAGGGCCTCTTGGTCGAATTCGGGCAGTAGTTTTCTCTTCGGATAGCTTTTAGTGCAGCGGCTGCCGCCGTATTTGTCTGCGTTCTTGATTACCTTGCTCCATCTTATTCTGAGTGCATCTTCCGCCGTCTTTAGCTTCCGCTTCTGCTTTTTCAGGCTGCGTGTTGTGGCAACGAGCCTTTCGTGGAGATTCTTCTGCTCCGTGGTTTTATCCGGCGTGAGATCGTCCGGAGTTCTGTTATGGCCGGGGGAGGGCTGTCTGTCCTCTCTATCCGCGTTGCCCTGTTCGGACGGTTGCTCTGAGGCATGCTCGTCGTCTGCCGGCTCATCCTGCTCTATGGCTGGGTCTTGATCGAGGCGTGGCTTGGCTCGGCGTTTTCGTCGCCGCTTTGATTGCTTTTTGGAGGGTTTATCCCTTTTTTCGTCCCCTTTTTCCTTGTTCTCGTTTCCTTTAGGGGTATCCACCATGAATACATTGTGAGATGGGGTGGCGGTCCAGTGCCCTATAGGTGCTGGTTCCTGTTCGTCTCCATCTTCGTCGTCCATACTGTCGAAGTCTTCGGATCCGTAGTCAAGTATGTCGGTTAAATCATCGACAGTGGCTATTAAGTGGCTGGTGGGTGGGATTTGAATTTCTTCGTCGTCCGAATCCCAACCTCGCAGACCGTAATCCGGCCTGGGCTCTCCTGATAAAGAAAGAGACTTGAGAGAATTCAGGATATCACCGAAAGGTGAGTGCTGAAAGATGTCCGCGTCGGTGAACTCCATTATAGGCGCCCAATTGGATTCGATCGGCAGGGGCACGGGAGGCCCGGAGTTCGGAGAAGAATCCGACCCCTTGGATTCATGGGCCATGCGGAGTACGGGGCTGGCGTTCGGCTCGATCGCCTTCAAGATCGCAGCCCCCGAGGTGACATCCAACCGTTCATCCTCAAAGAACGCAGCGGGCTCCGAGTCGAGGATCGGGGCCGGTGCGTGTGCGGCCTCCAGGGCACTATTCGGAGGCAGAGCTATATCATGCCCCTCGAGGTAGTGCGGCGCGCTTGGCTGTGGCTCGAACCCGTCGAAGATCAAGTCTCCGCGGATACCTGTCGTGTAGTTTAGTCTTCCAAACCTGGCTTGATGGCCAGGGGCGTAGCTTTCGATCTGCTCCAGACGACCAAGCGAATTCGCCCGCAGGAGTTGAAGTTAATATTTCAAGCAAATACCCGAGTTGAGAGATATGAAGTCTCCAACAAGTTCTATAGCTAAAAGATGGAGGATAGTCGCTCAACTAGTGAGCATGTGCTCAGATTGTCTGGGTACTACAATCGCTTGAATCAAGTGGGAGTAAATCTTCCAGATAAGATAGTGATTGACAGAATTCTCTAGTCACCATCACCAAGTTAGTAGAACTTCGTGATGAACTATAATTTGCAAGGGATAACGGAAACGATTCCCAAGCTCTTCGTGAAGCTAAAATCGACGAAGGTAGAAATCAAGAAAAACATCAAGTGTTGATCGTAGACAAGACCACTAGTTTCAAGAGAAGGGCAAAAGGAAGAAGGGGAACTTCAAGAAGAACGGCAAGCAAGTTGCTGCTCAAGTGAAGAAACCCAAGTCTGGTCCTAAGCCTGAGACTTAGTGCTTCTACTGCAAAGGGATTGGTCACTGGAAGCGGAACTACCCCAAGTATTTGGTGGATAAGAAAGGATGGCAAAGTAAACAAAGGTATATTTGATATACATGTTATTGATGTGTACTTTACTAGTGTTCATAGCAACCCCTCAATATTTGGTACAAGTTCAGTTGCTAAGATTAGTAACTCGAAACGGGAGTTGCAGAATGAACAGAGACTAGTTAAGGGTGAAGTGACGATGAGAGTTGGAAGTGGTTCCAAGATTGATATGATCATCATCGCACACTCCCTATACTTTCGGGATTAGTGTGGAACCTAAATAAGTGTTATTTGGTGTTGAGAATGAATATGATTTGATCATACGGTTATTCATTTAAGTAAGAGAATAAATTGTTGTTCTGTTTACATGAATAAAACCTTACATGGTTACACACCCAATGAAAATGGTTCGTTGGATCTCGATCGTAGTGATACACATATTCATAATATTGAAACCAAAAGATGCAAAGTTAATAATGATAGTGCAACTTATTTGTGGCACTGATGTTTAGGTCATATTGGTGTAAAGCGTATGAAGAAACTCCATGCTGATGGGCTTTTGGAATCACTTGATTATGAATCACTTGATGCTTGCGAACCATGCCTCATGGGCAAGATGACTAAGACTCCGTTCTCCGGAACAGTGGAGCGAGCAACTGACTTATTGGAAATAATACATACTGATGTATGTGATCCGATGAGTGTTAAGGCTCGCGGCGGGTATCGTTTTTTTCTGACCTTCATAGATGATTTGAGCAGATATGGGTATATCTACTTGATAAAACATAAGTCTGAAACATTTGAAAAGTTCAAATAATTTCAGAGTGAAGTGGAGAATCATCGTAACAAAAATAAAAATTTCTACGATATGATCGCAGAGGTAAAATATTTGAGTTACGAGTTTGGCCTTCAATTAAAACAATGTGGAATAATTTCACAAACTCATGCCACCTGGAACACCACAACATAATGGTGTGTACGAACGTCATAACCGTACTTTATTGGATATAGTGCAATCTATGATGTTTCTTACCGATTTACCACTATCGTTTTGGGGTTATGCATTAGAGACAGCTGCATTCACGTTAAATAGGGCACCATCTAAATCCGTTGAGACGACACAATCTGAACTATGGTTTGGCAAGAAACCAAAGTTGTCGTTTCTTAAAGTTTGGGGTTGTGATGCTTATGTGAAAAAGTTTCATCCTGATAAGCTCAAACCCAAATTGGAGAAATGTGTCTTCATAGGATACCCAAAGGAGACAGTTGGGTACACCTTCTATCACAGATCCGAAGGCAAGACATTCGTTGCTGAGAATGGATACTTTCTAGAAAAGGAGTTTCTCTCGAAAGAAGTGAGTGGGAGGAAAGTAGAACTTGATAAGGTAATTGTACCTTCTCCCTTATTGGAAAGTAGTTCATCACAGAATTCTGTTCCTGTGACTACTACACCAATTAGTGAGGAAGCTAATGATGATGATCATGTAACTTCAGATCAAGTTACTACCGAATCTCGTAGGTAAACCAGAGTGAGATCCTCACTAGAGTGGTACGGTAATCCTGTTCTGGAAGTCATGTTACTAGACCATGACGAACTTGCGAACTATGAGGAAGCGATGATGAGCCCAAATTGCGCGAAATGGTTTGAGGCCATGAAATCTGAGATATGATCCATGTATGAGAACAAAGTATGGACTTTGATGGATTTGCCCGATGATCGGCAAGCCATAAAAAATAAATGGATCTTCAAGAGGAAGACGGACGCTGATAGTAGTGGTACTATCTACAAAGTTAGAATTGTCGCAAAAGGTTTTTGACAAGTTCAAGGTGTTGACTACGATGAGAGTTTCTCACTCGTATCTATGCTTAAGTCTGTCTGAATCATGTTAGCAATTGCCGCATTTTATGAAATCTGGCAAATAGATATACAAAACGGCATTCCTCAATGGATTTATTAAAGAAGAGTTGTATACGATGCAACTAGAAGGTTTTATCGATCCTAAAGGTGTTAACAAAATATGCAAGATCCAGCGATCCATCTATGGACTGGTGCAAGCATCTCGGAGTTGGAATATACGCTTTGATAAGATGATCAAAGCATATAGTTTTATACAGACTTGCTGTGAAGCCTGTATTTACAAGAAAGTGAGTGGGAGCACTACAACATTTCTGATAAGTATATGTAAATGACATATTGTTGATCAGAAATAATGGAGAATTATTCTGCGAAGCATAAATGAGTATTTGAAAGAAGTTTTTCGAAGAAGGACCTCGGTGAAGCTGCTTACATATTAAGCATCAAGATCTATAGAGATAGATCAAGCCGCTTGATAAGTTTTCAATGAGTACATACCTTGACAAGATTTTGAAGTAGTTCAAAATAGAACAGTCAAAGAAAGAGTTCTTGCCTGTGTTACAAGGTGTGAAATCGAGTAAGACTCAAAACCCGACCACGGCAAAAGATAGAAAGAGAATGAAAGTCATTCCCTATGCCTTGGCCATAGGTTCTATAAAGTATGCCATGCTGTGTACCAGATCTATTGTATACCCTACACCGTGTTTAGCAAGGGAGTACAATAGTGATCTAGGAGTAGATCACTAGACAGCGGTCAAAATTATCCTTAGTGGAATAAGGATATGTTTCTCGATTATGGAGGTGACAAAAGGTTCATCGTAAAGGGTTACGTCGATGCAAGTTTTGACACTAATCTAGATGACTCTAAGTCTCGGTCTAGATACATATTGAAAGTGGGAGCAATTAGCTAGAGTAGCTCCATGCAGAGTATTGTTGACATAGACATTTGCAAAATACTTACGGATCTGAATGTGACACACCAGTTGACAAAAATTATCTCACAAGCAAAACATGATCACACCTTAGTACTCTTTGGATGTTAATCACATAGAGATGTGAACTAGATTACTGACTCTAGTAAACCCTTTGGGTGTTGATCACATATCGATGTGAACTATGGGTGTTAATCACATGATGATGTGAACTATTGCTGTTAAATCACATGGCGATGTGAACTAGATTATTGACTCTAGTGCAAGTGGGAGACTGAAGGAAATATGCCCTAGAGGCAATAATAAAGTTATTATTTATTTCCTTATTTCATGATAAATGTTTATTATTCATGCTAGAATTGTATTAACCGGAAACATAATACATGTGTGAATACATAGACAAACAAGAGTGTCACTAGTATGCCTCTACTTGACTAGCTCATTAATCAAAGATGGTTATGTTTCCTAACCATAGACAAACAGTTGTTATTTGATTAATGAGATCACATCATTAGGTGAATGATCTGATTGACTTGACCCATTCCGTTGGCTTAGCACTTGATCATTTAGTTTGTTGCTATTGCTTTCTTCATGACTTATACGTGTTCCTATGACTATGAGATTATGCAACTCCCGTTTACCGGAGGAACACTTTGTGTGCTACCAAATGTCATAACGTAACTGGGTGATTATAAAGGTGCTCTATAGGTGTCTCCGAAGGTACTTGTTGGGTTGGCGTATTTCGAGATTAGGATTTGTCACTCCGAATGTCGGAGAGGTATCTCTGGGCCCTCTCGGTAATGCACATCACTTAAGCCTTGAAAGCATTGCAACTAATGAGTTAGTTGCGGGATGATGTATTACGGAACGAGTAAAGAGACTTGCCGGTAACGAGATTGAACTAGGTATTGAGATACCGACGATCGAATCTCGGGCAAGTAACATACCGATGACAAAGGGAACAACGTATGTTGTTATGCGGTCTGACTGATAAAGATCTTCGTAGAATATGTAGGAGCCAATATGAGCATCCAGGTTCCGCTATTGGTTATTGACCGGAGACGTGTCTCGGTCATGTCTACATTGTTCTCGGTTATAAAGCCGGTGTTAACTGTTAATGTAAGCCAGTCCTTCTAAAGCCTTTATCCTCAACTGCTGTTTAATTTGCTCATACTCCCTATCGTTTACTGCTGTTTAGTTTGCTATTTCTACCAAAATGCATGTTCGTAAGAATCGTAAGTTCTAAGTTTTACTTGTAAAACCAAATTCCTTATTCATACCATGCACATTACTTAATACTCCCTATATGTATGCTTGTTTTTGTGGATCTATAATCCAGTGTGTGGTGAAGCAGCCCACGTTTGCACCTTGTCATCTCCTATTTTATCTTACTGATGTGGCTGATGATATGAACAACATGCCATGCACATTATCCAAAATAGATACAATGATTTTCTTTGTCCTTCATCTATGCTTGTTATGTTGACATGGTAATCCAGTAGTGTGGTGAAGCTCCCCGCATTATGAACAATGCCAAATTTGCTATTGATATTTTGAACATACTCTTTATTTTCTAATTTGAAATTGGATAGAATTGACAGAGCAGTTATCATCTTTGTTTATACACGTGCAAAACCTTCCATCTCTCTGCTTTGTTTCAGGGTTATATGCCTGATGGCATGCACAAGTCTGCTGAAGGCTGTGAGACAAACCCAACATAGTATATTGCAGCAAAGAAGGCAAAACATCTTGAAGATAGCGAGACAACCCCAAAGTCTTGTCTTGATGCAGTGTTCAAGTTACTTGAGACTAACAGTCAGACAAGCTCACATAATTCGTTGTCTGAATCAGTTCGACTTCTTCAATCCCAGGTTCTAGCAGAAAGGCATTCTGCAACTCAACTTCGACTTGAAGTCCTATCTCTAAGAAAGATTGCGGAGAACACCAATGACAACCTCATCGCTAAACAGCTACACGTGGAAGCTATGACCTACATGCTAGGCCGGTCTCACAGCCTTGCTCAGCAGTTCCCCCGCAAGGCTAACCTTTCTTGAATTGTCTTGGAAGTGGTATCGGTTCAGTATTATTTTGTTACGCTGCAATGGTGCCCAGTTTTTGTAATCTGCTTCTTCGTTGCGCTTTATGATCACTGGTGGCGAACTTCGATGCCCAGTGGATGTAATATACCTTAAATCCTTTATTGTATAGTGTAGGTTTATTCTTAGTTACTATGCCGTAATTTCTTTATTGTATAGAGTAGGTTTGTTCTTAATTCCTACTAGTTACGCAGCAGCCCGAAATGAACCCCGGCCCATGATTGTGCGAATCAAATCACGGGCTTTGAACAGGCCAAAATTGTCTGGGTCCTTGTTTGGCCCAATCAGATATCGGCTGCGAGCAGGCCGGATGCAAACCGGGTCGTAGTTAGGCCCAACTATATGACGGGCTTTTAATAGGCCGAAATTAATATAGGGCCGAAATGTTAAACGGGCCCTTAACAGGCCAAAACTAATATCAGGCCGAATAACTAAGTGGGCCTTTAGCAAGTGGGCCCAAAAGCATAGTGTCCAGTTGACGGGCCGAATCTGATATGGGCCATAATTGAGCCCAAAGCCTCTTAAAGGGTCGGACCTGATCTGGGCCGTAATTTGGCCCAGAACGTGGTAGGCTTTTAACGGGCCGGATCTCATATGGGCCACTATTAGGCCCGAAGCGTGGCAGGCCATTAATGGACTGGATCAAATATGGGCCGGCATTTGGCCCAAAACTTGGCAGCCAATTAATGGGCCGACCTACTAGGGTCCTCAAAATCTTGTGGGCCTACAGCTGGGCCGACCCATTAATGTCGGCAAAATCTCGTGGGCCTTTAGCTGGGCCGGCCCATTATGACCCGCAAGAATATTGTCGGCCTTTACCTGGGCCGGCCCATTATGGCACACAAAAATCTTGTGGGCCTTTACCTGGGCCGGCCCATTATGGCCCGCAAAATCTTGGGGGCCTTTAGCTGGGCCAGCCCATTATGGTCCGCAAAATCTCGTGGGCCTTTAGCTGGGTCGGCCCTTTATGGTCCGCAAAATCTTGTGGGCCTTCAGTTGGGCCGGCCCATTTAAACTTGATGGGCCGGTCCATGTGTCAACATATCATAGGCGTGTCTCGCCTATTGGATGATTGACACCTGTGCCAACACGGACCTGACACGTGTCTCCTCCAGCCAATGATGATTTTACACGTGGAGAATCCCCATTGGTCGGGGCTGTTAACGGGTTATCGGATCCAAAACCCGACCCGATAGCTTAACGGCGTTCCGTTACGGTGGATGCCACGTGTCAGTCACCCTTGACGAAAGCACTTCTGTGACACGCGATTTATCGTCATGGAAGTGGACACATCCGTGATGATAATTTTGGTAATGTCATGGAACACTTCTACGACAACACAGGTATGACTATCTTGATTCTGTCATAAATTTGTCATGGATGTACATGCAAGACAAAAAACGCGACCTACTGTGACAAACACGTATCATCATGGAAGTGTATTTTTTTTGTAGTGATCCTACAAAATTAAACAAAGAAGGAGCAGGCAAGGTAATAGTTTCAGGATGATGTTTATGAAAGAATAATTTATATTTGAGCCCTCCTTCCCTGTCCTTAACAAGAAAATCATGCGCTATCATACTTTTATAATCTAAATAAGCACTAGGCAGCAATTTTTCTTCTTTCTCATGAAGCCTAATAGCTATGTTAAAATGTGCAGCGAGGCGTGAAGCATAAATGCCTCCAAAGATGGGACCCTTAGTACGGTTCATACTTAACCGTCTAGCAATAATTCCGCCCATACTAACAGTGTTATCGCGGTATAAACCCTGGAACAAAATAATAATATCAGGAACGCTAAGGTTCCCACAGTTCCCGCGACCAATCAAGCAACGACTAGCAAATAAGGCAAAATAGTGTAATACAGGAAAATGTATGCTAGTGATTCTTGCATCACAAACCTTCCTGGTTTCTCCCACATAGATAATGTTAATAAACGCTTCCACCTCTTTACGGGGTGGTTCCTCTAAGATGCCCTCATGGGGTATGTTGCATACTTCGCAAAATTCAGACAATGGCATCTTTTTAACAACGTCATATAAATGAAACTCTACCGAAGGAGGTGATTCCTTAGGAAAAAAGTAGAAGTTTTGCACAAAAGTATTTGTTAGTAAGAGATACTGATGACGTTGATCGCGGAGGAAGTCAGTGAGGCAGGCATTCTGAATCAATGAATAGAAACCCTCATAAATCCTGGCTCTTCTCAAGAAGTCATCGGAAGGCCATTCACACGGCCGGATCTCCGCGGTACGAGGCAAATTATATTTGGACCTCTGTGCTTCTTCATTTTGTTTTTTCCTTTGAGCTTCGGCTAGATGAGCCTCTCAAAAGTCTCTTCATTATTTTCTGAAATATTCTGAAATTTTTAGTAACTTCAAACAAAAGTGAACAAAGCTCAACAAAATTGATAGCAACTACCCCTACAAGTGCCTAGAGCCTATATCAAGCATTAGAACTACTTGGAACCATATAAATTTGGCATGCAAGCTAGTGATTCTTGCATCAGAAACCTTCCTGGTTTCTCCCACAATGATAGTGTTAATAAATGCTTCCACCTCATTACGGTGTGGTTTGTCTAAGGTACCCTCAGGGGGTATGTTGCAAACCTTGCAAAATTCAGCTAATGGCATCTTCTTAACAACGTCATATAAATGAAACTCTACTGAAGGAGGTGATTCCTTAGGGAAAAAGTAGAAGTTTTGCACAAAAGTATTTGTGAGTAAGAGATACTGATGACGTTGGTCGCGGACGAAGTTGGTGAGGCCGGCATTCTCAATCAGTGAATAGAAATCCTCATAAATACCGGCATGTGTCAAGAAATTATCGGAAGGCCATTCACACGGCCGAATCTCCGTGGTACGAGGCAAATTATATTTGGGCCTCTGTGCTTCTTCATTTTGTTTCTCCTTCGAGCTTCGGCTCGACGAGCCCCTCAAAAGTCTCTTCATTATTTCTGAAATAATCTGAAATTTTTAGTAACTTCAAATAAAAGTGAACCAACTTCAATAAAACTGATAGCAACTACTCCTACAAGTGCCTAGGGCCTATATCAAGCATTAGAACTACTTGGAACCATACAAATTTGACATGCAAGCTCAAGAACATGGTCACCTATGCAGCACAAATTTGCAAAGAATAAAGCACTAGAACAAAAACTAATTGGACCAATGGAGGAGTCACATACCAAGGAACAATCTCCCCAAGCAGTTTTGCGAGAGGTGCTTTGAGCAAGGAGATCGAAAATCACAGCAAAGAGGGCTCGAACTCGTGCTTGAGTTGGTTTTTCGTGTTCGTGTGAGGAAGAAGAAGAAGATGGGTGCAGGAATAAGTGGAGGAGGGCCACCGTGGGCCCACGAGGCAGGGGGAGCGCCCTCCACCCTTGTGGCCAGGTGGCAGCTCCCCCCGCGGCGATTTTTGCACCATAAATCCTCAAATATTCCTGAAAAAATCATATTAAATTGGCATGTCATTCTGAGGACTTTTATTTTCGAGATATTTTTATATTGCACGGATAAGTCAGGAAATAGACAGAAAAACACTATTTTTACTTTATTCCCACTAAATAACAGAAAGTATAGAGAGGGTAGAGAAGGTTGAGCTTCTAGTTTCATCCATCTCATGCTCATCAAAAGGAATCCACTAACAAGGTTGATCAAGTCTTGTTAACAAACTCATTCCGATTAACATGGAACCGGAGAAATTTCGAATAACACTATGTTACCTCAACGGGGATATGCACATCCCCAATAATAAGTATATCATATTTATTTTTGACCGTAGGAAGAGGAAATTCAAAACCTCTAATAATAATTGATGGAATTTTTCCAATAGAGTTGATACTATGAACTTGAGGTTGTTGCCTCGGAAAGTGTACCGTATGCTCATTGCCATTAACATGAAAAGTGACATTGCCCTTGTTGCAATCAATAACATCCCTTGCAGTATTAAGAAAAGGTCTTCAAGAATAATATACATACTATCATACTTGGGAATATCAAGAATAACAAAGTTTGTTAAAATAGTAACGTTTGTAGCCACAACAGGCACGTCCTCACAAATACCGATAGGTATAGCAGTTGATTTATCAACAATTTGCAAAGATATTTTGGTAGGTGTCAACTTATTCAAGTCAAGTCTACGATATAAACAGAGAGGCATAACACTAACACCGGCTCCAAGATCACATAAAGCAGTTTTAACATAGTTTCTTTTAATAGAGCATGGTATAGTAGGTACTCCTGGATCTCCAAGTTTCTTCGGTATTCCACCCTTAAAAGTATAATTAGCAAGCATGGTGGAAATTTTAGCTTCCGGTATCTTTCTTTTATTAGTAACAATATCTTTCATGTAACTAGCATAAGGATTTGTTTTGAGCATATCAGTCAATCGCATACGCAAAAAGATAGGTCTAATCATTTCAGCAAAGCGCTCAAAATCCTCATCATCCTTTTTCTTGGATGGCTTGGGAGGAAAAGGCATGGGTTTTTGAACCCAAGGTTCTCTTTCTTTACCATGTTTCCTAGCAACAAAGTCTCTCTTATCATAACGTTGATTCTTTGGTTGTGGGTTATCAAGATCAACAGCGGGTTCAATTTCTACATCATTATCATTACTAGGTTGAGTATCATCATGAACATCATCATTAACATTTTCACTAGGTTCATGTTCATTACCAGATTGTGTTTCAGCATCAAACATAGAGATATCATTTGGATTAACAGGTGGTTTAGCAATAGGTTCACTAGAAGTTTGCACAGTTCTATCATTTTTCTTTTTCTTCATTTTAGAAGAGCTAGGTGCATCAATATTATTTCTCCGAGAATCTTGCTCAGTTCTCTTAGGGTGGCCTTCAGGATATAAAGGTTCCTGAGTCATTCTACCAGTTCTAGTAGCCACTCTAACAGCATAATCATTTTTCTTACTATTCATTTCATTAAGCACTTATTTTTGAGCTTTAAGACTTGTTCTACTTGAGTGGTAACCATAGAAGCATGTTTGCTAACAAGTTTAAGTTCACCTCTAATATTAGCCATATAATCACCCAAGCGTTTAATCATATTGGAATCATATTTCAATTGTCTACCAAAATAAGCATTAAAGTCGTCTTGTTTAAACATAAAGTTATCAAAATCATCCAAGCACTGACTAGCAATTTTAGTAGGAGGGACTTCAGCTTTATCGTGGTCAGGAGGTTCTTCAATAAATAGAGGATTAAGATCATATGTTTCTTCAATAGGCGGTAGATTAAGACCATGTATTTCTTCAATGGGTGGTAAATTCTTAATATCTTCAACTTTAATACCTTTTTCCTTTATAGATTTCTTTGCCTCTTGCATATCTTCGGGACTGAGAAATAGAACACCTCTCTTCTTCAGAGTTGGTTTAGGAATAGGATCATTAATTGGAGCAGGAGCTGGCTTAGGAGCTGGGTTAGGAGGTGCCCAATTATTTTCATTTTTCAACATATTATTCAATAAAATTTCAGCTTCATCCGGTGTTCTTTCCCTGAAAAGAGAACCAACACAACTATCCAGGTAATCTCTGGAACCATCGGTTAGTCCGTTATAAAAGATATCAAGTATTTCATGTTTCTTAAGAGGATGATCAGGCAAAGTATTAAGTAGCTTGAGAAGCCTCCCCCAAGCTTGTGGGAGACTCTCTTCTTTAATTTGCACAAAGTTGTATATTTCCTTTAAAGCAGCTTGTTTCTTATGAGCAGGGAAATATTTTGCAGAGAAGTAATAAATCTTATCCTGGGGACTACGCACACAACCAGGATCAAGAGAATTAAACCATATCTTAGCATCACCCGTTAATGCGCGATCTCTCATCATTAATAAACAGGGTGGCTATATCATTTAATTTAGTAAGATGTGCCACAACAGTTTCAGATTCATAGCCATGGAAAGGATCAGATTCAACCAAAGTGATTATGTCCGGATCAACAGAGAATTCATAATCCTTGTCAGGAACACAGATAGGTGAAGTAGCAAAAGCAGGGTCAGGCCTCATTTTATCTTTAAGAGATTCTTTGTTCCATTTAATCAATAGCCTTTTAAGTTCATGACGATCTCTGCAAGCTAGAATAGCGGCAGAAGACTCCATATCAAAAACATAACCCTCAGGAATAATAGGCCTATCTTCATCATCACTTTCATCATTATAATCAGATTCAATAATTTCTTTCTCTCTAGCCCTAGCAACTTGTTCATCAAGAAATTCACTAAGGGGCACAGTAGTATCAGGCATAGAAGTAGTTTCATCATAAGTATCATGCATAGTAGAAGTGGCATCATCAATAACATGCGACATATCGGAACAAATAGCAGAAGCAGGTTTAGGTGTCGCAAGCTTACTCATAACAGAAGGTGAATCAAGTGCAAGGCTAGATGGCAGTTCCTTACCTCCCCTCGTAGTTGAGGGATAAATTGTTGTCTTAGCGTCTTTCAAGTTC
Organism: Aegilops umbellulata; assembly: GCA_032464435.1. Lineage (NCBI taxonomy): Eukaryota > Viridiplantae > Streptophyta > Magnoliopsida > Poales > Poaceae > Aegilops > Aegilops umbellulata. The sequence goes on along the minus strand of CP136054.1, from coordinate 360,657,364 downwards.
TTCATAGTGTCCAGCAGATATAAATCCCACGTGACTTAAAGAATAGAGCTATGCTCCCCGGCAACGGCGCCAGAAATTAGTCTTGATAACCCACAAGTATAGGGGATCGCAACAGCTTTCGAGGGTAGAGTATTCAACCCAAATTTATTGATTCGGCACAAGGGGAGCCAAAGAATATTCTCAAGTATTAGCAGTTGAGTTGTCAATTCAACCACACCTGGAAACTTAGTATCTGCAGCAAAGTGTTCAGTAGCAAAGTAATATGATAGTGGTGGCAACGGTAACAAAAGAGTAAAGAAAGCAAAGTAATATTTTTGGTGTTTTGTAGTGATTGTAACAGTAGAAGCGGGAAAGTAAATAAGCGTAAACCAGTATATGGAAAGCTCGTAGGCATTGGATCGGTGATGGTGAATTATGCCGGATGCGGTTCATCATGTAACAGTCATAACATAGGGTGATACAAAACTAGCTCCAATTCATCAATGTAATGTAGGCATGTATTCCGAATATAGTCATAAGTGCTTATGGAAAAAAAGTTGCATGACATCTTTTGTCCAACCCTCCCGTGGCAGCGGGGTCCTATTGGAAACTAAGGGATATTAAGGCCTCCTTTTAATAGAGAACTGGAACAAAGCATTAGCACATAGTGAATACATGAACTCCTCAAACTATGGTCATCACCGGGAGTGGTCCCGATTATTGTTACTTCGGGGTTGCCGGATCATAACACATAGTAGGTGACTATAGACTTGCAAGATAGGATCAAGAACTCACATATATTCATGAAAACATAATAGGTTCAGATCTGAAATCATGGCACTCGGGACCTAGTGACAAGCATTAAGCATAGCAAAGTCATAGCTACATCAATCTTAGAACATAGTGGATACTAGGGATCAAACCTTAACAAAACTAACTCGATTACATGATAAATCTCATCCAACCCATCACCGTCCAGCAAGCCTACGATGGAATTACTCACGCACGGCGGTGAACATCATGAAATTGGTGATGGAGGATGGTTGATGATGACGACGGCGACGAATCCCCCTCTCCGGAGCCCCGAACGGACTCCAGATTAGCCCTCCCGAGAGGTTTTAGGGCTTGGCGGCGCCTCCGTATCGTAAAACGCGATGATTTCTTCTCCTCTATTTTTTTCTCCCCGAAAGCCAATATATAGAGTTGGAGTTGGCGTCGAAAGGTGTCTAGGGGGCCCACGAGGTAGGGGGGCGCGCCCCCACCCTCATGGACAGGGTGTGGGCCCCCTGGTCTTCATCTTTGGCGAGGATTTTTTATTATTTATTGTAAGGTATTCCGTGGAGTTTCAGGTCATTCCGAGAACTTTTTTTTCTGCACATAAAACAACATCATGGCAATTCTGCTGAAAACAGCGTCAGTCCGGGTTAGTTCCATTCAAATCATACAAGTTAGAGTCCAAAACAAGGGCAAAAGTGTTTGGAAAAGTAGATACGACGGAGACGTATCACTACGCGGGCGTGTAGTGTGTTCGGAGGTAGAGTGGGGGCATCAGGGTTGTTGTGTGCCTTTGGTGCACCCCTCTCCTCAATATATAGGTGTGGAGGGTCTAGAAGTCCAGCCCTTCTCCTCCTAGGGATGGCACCAAGGGATAATTGGACTCCAAGTCCAGTCCTTCTCCTACTTGGACTCTCCTTCCACCTTTTCCCTTAGCCGCATGGGCCTTTGAGAGCTTGTGTGCATGGCCTAATAAGGCCAGGGCGCCTTCCCTCAGCCCATGCTTGCCCTAGGGACATGGTGGAAACCTTGGTGAACTTCCGGACTCCTCCAAAAGTCGTTCGAACTTTCTAGAAGCTTCCTGGTACAATAACGAAAAAATGAAGTTTTTCCGTAACCCTGAAAACAACTTGCCATATATAAATCTTTACCTCGCAACCATTCCCAAACTCCTCATGACATTTGGGATCTCATCCGAGACTCCGAACAACATTCTATTACCAACATCAAATATCCCAATACTACTCTAGCGTCAATGAACGTTAAGCGTGCGACCATGCGGGTTCGAGAACTATGTAGACATGACCGAGACACCTCTCTGGTCAATAACCAATAGCGGAACCTAGATGCCCATATTGGTTCCTACATATTCCATGAAGTTCTTCATCGGTTGAACCACAATGTCGAGGATTTCGTTAATCCTATATGCAATTCCCTTTGTCCGGCTATATGTTACTTGCCTGAGATTCGATCGTCGGTGTCTCCATACCTAGTTCAATATCGTTACTGGCAAGTCTCTTTACTCATTCCACAATAAAAGATCTCGTGACTAAACTCATTAGTCACATGAAGCTTCTTGTCATGTTGTATTACCGAGAGGCCCCAGAGATATCTCTCCGTCACACGGTGCGACAAATCCAAGTCTCGTTCCATGCAACCCAACAGACACCTTCGAAGATACCCCTAGAGCACCTTTATGATCACCCAGTTACGAAGTGACGTTTGATAGCACACAAGGTATTCCTCTGGTGTCCGGGAGTGACATGATCTCATGGTCTAAGGAACAAATACTTGACATGAAGAAATCTGTAGCAAATAACTAAGCGATACAATTTGTTGCTAAGCTTATGGTTGGGTCTTGTCCATCACATCATTCTCCTAATGATGTGATCCCATTGTCAAATGATAACTCATGTCTATGGTTAGGAAATCTTAACCATCTTTGATCAACGAGCTAGTCCACTAGGGACACGGTGTTGTCTATGTATTCACACATGTATTTAAGTTTTCGGTCAATACAATTCTAGCATGAATAATAAACATTTATCATGAAAGGGAAATATGATAATAACCAATTTATTATTGCCTCTAGGGCATATTCCGAACACTTGTTTGATGTGACACAAGTAGAAATTGGGATCTAATTTGTTAGGGTCTCAATTTTTGATAGGACACCTAAATTCCACCTGAACGTGATTTGTCTATGGAGATGCTCAAGTAGATGGTAAAGCTACACTCTTAGCAGAATTATCCAGGCTATATCATGATAAACCCCTACCATGTGTGGTGGATGGGGATTTTAATATCATTAGAAGTAGTTATGAGAAAAACAAACCTAATGAAACTAATCATTAGAGTTTTGTTTTTAATGCTATCATTGAACATGTTGGGTTGAGGGAACTACCTCTTAATGGGAGAAGGTTCACTTGGGAGAATAACCTTGCTGATCCTACATATGAAGAAGACTATCCTTTGTCTATCCTCCCAGCTTTGGAAAGGGGGGTGACCACACTCCTGTGATTTTAGATACTGGTTCCCATTGTAGTTCTCAACCTGTATTTAGATTTGAGAATTCATGGATGTTGAGGGATGGTTTTAAAGAGTTTGTTACTAACATGTTGATTGATAATTATGAATGTTCTAATATAGAAAAATGGCAGCATAAGTTAAGTGTCCTAAGAAGAAGAGTTGGGGGATGGAATAGAAGTGCTGATGACAGCTATAGAAAAAAGTAGACTAAGGCACATTCTAGTGGTGGAATGGGCCCGATGCCTTCCCACCCATCCAGATTCAAGGCATGGTACTTGCAATTAGTGTTTGTTGCACCAATTATACTATAGGAGTCTATCTTACAGTAATTCTATAAAAAACTGCTATAGGAAAAATAAATATGAAATTCTTGCCAAATTAGATGATATTGATAAAATGCTGAGATAAATGGTTTAACTTCCCATAATAGAACCAAACGAAAAAAACTCAAAGATCAATTGCGCAAGATTTTGAAACAAGAGGAATTGAAATGGTTGTAGAGATATATTAAAAAAAGGAGGCGGTAACACTAGATATTACCATGCCAAAGGCAGAAAGAAAAAAATAAGATTGTTTCTTTAGAGCAAAATGAAGCGGTGATAGAGGGTGAGAAATAATTACTTACATACATCACAGATTTTTATAAAAACCTGTTTGGGCATGTTACAGAATCAAAGATTTATTCCAATATTCGGGAGGCTTTAAAACTTATAGAACTTTTCACAATGGAAGAATTACAAAGTGTAGTATTTCATATGGGAAAAAACAAGAGCCCCAGTCCTCATGGTCTTCATGCAGATTTTTATCAGTATTTCTAGGAAGTTGTCAAGTGAGATTTGAAAAGCCTACTTAATGATTTTCATAGTGGGGTTCTTTGTTGGGGAACACAGTATTTCAAAACAATTCCTACGATCACGCAAGATCTATCTAGGAGATGCATAGCAACGAGCGGGGAGAGTGTGTCCACGTACCCTCATAGACCGAAAGCGGAAGCGTTAATTAACGCGGTTGATGTACTCGAACATCTTCGCGATCCAACCGATCAAGTACTGAACGCACGGTACATCCGCGATCTGCACACGTTCAGCTCGGTGACGTCCCTCGAACTCTTGATCCAGCTGAGGCCGAGGGAGAATTTCGTCAGCATGACGGCGTGATGACGGTGATGATGAAGTTACCGATGCAGGGCTTCGCCTAAGCACTACAACGATATGACCGAGGTGGAAATCTGTGGAGGGGGGCACCGCACATGGCTAAACAATCAACTTGTGTCTCTATGGGGTGCCCCCTCCCCCGTATATAAAGGAGTGGAGAAGGGGGCCGGCCGGCATCATGGTGCGCCCCCAAGGGGGATTCCTACTCCTACTAGGAGTAGGTTTCCCCCCTTTCCTTGTCCAACTAGGAGGGGGGAGGAAGCGGAAGAGGGGAAGAAGGAAAGGGGGGCCGGCCCCTCCCCAATTCGGATTGGGCATTGGGGGCGCCCCACCTCTTGGCCGCCTCCTCTCTCTTCCACTAAAGCCCATGTAGCCCCATTAAGCCCCCGGGGGTTCCAGTAACCCCCGGTACTCCAGTAAATGCCCAAACTCATCCGAAACCATTCTGGTGTCCAAACATAACCTTCCAATATATCAATCTTCATGTATCGACCATTTCGAGACTCCTCGTCATGTCCGTGATCACATATGGGACTCCGAACTATCTTCGGTACATCAAAACTCATAAACTCATAAAACCGATCGTCATCGAACGTAAGCGTGCGGACCCTACGGGTTCAAGAACTATGTAGACCTGTGATAACCCACAAGTATAGGGGATCGCAACAGCTTTCGAGGGTAGAGTATTCAACCCAAATTTATTGATTCGACACAAGGGGAGCCAAAGAATATTCTCAAGTATTAGCAGCTGAGTTGTCAATTCAACCACACCTGGAAACTTAGTATCTGCAGCAAAGTGTTTAGTAGCAAAGTAGTATGATAGTGGTGGTAACGGTAACAAAAGAGTAATGAAAGCAAAGTAATATTTTTGGTGTTTTGTAGTGATTGTAACAGTAGAAATGGGAAAATAAATAAGCATAAACCAGTATATGGAAAGCTCGTAGGCATTGGACCGGTGATGGATAATTATGCCGGATGCGGTTCATCATGTAACAATCGTAACATAGGGTGACACAGAACTGGCTCCAATTCATCAATGGTAATGTAGGCATGTATTCAGAATATAGTCATACATGCTTATGGAAAAGAACTTGCATCACATCTTTTGTCCTACCCTCCCGTGGTAGCGGGGTCCTATTGGAAACTAAGGGATATTAAGGCCTTCTTTTAATAGAGAGCCGGAACAAAGCATTAGCACATAGTGAATACATGAACTCCTCAAACTATGGTCATCACCAGGAGTGGTCCCGATTATTGTCACTTCGGGGTTGCCGGATCATAACACATAGTAGGTGACTATAGACTTGCAAGATAGGATCAAGAACACACATACATTCATGAAAACATAATAGGTTCAGATCTGAAATCATGGCACTCGGGCCCTAGTGACAAGCATTAAGCATAGCAAAGTCATAGCAATATCAATCTCAGAACATAGTGGATACTAGGGATCAAACCCTAACAAAACTAACTCGATTACATGATAGATCTCATCCAACCCATCACCGTCCAGCAAGCCTACGATGGAATTACTCACGCACGGCGGTGAGCATCATGAAATTGGTGAGGGAGGATGGTTGATGATGACGACAACGACGAATCCCCCTCTCCGGAGGCCCGAACGGACTCTAGATCAGCCCTCCCGAGAGGTTTTAGGGCTTGGCGGCGGCTCTGTGTCGTAAAACGCGATGATTTATTCTCCTTGATTCCCCCCCCCCCCCCCGAAAGCAAATATATAGAGTTGGAGTTGGCGTCGGAAGGTCTCCAGGGGGCCCACGAGGTAGGGGCGCGCCCTAGGGGGGGCGGCCCCACCCTCGTGGACAGGGTGTGGGCCACCTGGTCTTCATCTTTGGCGAGGATTTTTATTTTTATTTTTTATAAGATATTCCGTGGAGTTTCAGGTCATTCCGAGAACTTTTATTTTCTGCACATAAAACAATATCATGGCAATTCTGTTGAAAACAGCGTCAGTCCGGGTTAGTTCATTCAAATCATACAAGTTAGAGTCCAAAACAAGGGCAAAAGTGTTCGGAAAAGTAGATAGACAGAGACGTATCAACCTGACTGAGACTCATCTATGATCAATAACCAATAGCGGAACCTGGATGCTCATATTGGTTCCTACATATTCTACGAAGATATTTATCGGTCAAACTGCATAACAACATACGTTGTTCCCTTTGTCATCGGTATGTTACTTGCCCGAGATTCGATCGTCGGTATCTCAATACCTAGTTCAATCTCGTTACAGCAAGTCTCTTTACTCGTTCTGTAATGCATCATCCCACAACTAACTCATTAGTCACATTGCTTGCAAGGCTTATAGTGATGTGCATTACCGAGAGGGCCCAGAGATACCTTTCTGATACACGGAGTGACAAATCCTAATCTTGATCTATGCCAACCCAACAAACACCTTCGGAGACACCTGTAGAGCATCTTTATAATCACCCAGTTACGTTATGACGTTTGATAGCACACAAGGTGTTCCTTCGGTATTCGGGAGTTGCATAATCTCATAGTCAGAGGAACATGTATAAGTCATGAAGAAAGCAATAGCAATAAAACTGAATGATGAATATGCTAAGCTAATGGATGGGTCTTGTCCATCACATCATTCTCCTAATGATGTGATCCCGTCCATCAAATGACAACACATGTCTATGGTCAGGAAACTTAACCATCTTTGATTAACGAGCTAGTCAAGTAGAGGCATACTAGGGACACTCTGTTTTGTCTATGTATTCACACATGTACTAAGTTTCCGGTTAATACAATTCTAGCATGAATAATAAACACTTATCATGGTATAAGGAAATATAAATAACAACTTTATTATTGCCTCTAGGGCATATTTCCTTCATTCTTGACATTGCTAGACTTTATTATGGTATGACCAATTTAGTCCCGAGAACCAGGGACGCCAAACAAATCCAAAAATTCAGTCATGTAAGTCTACTGAATGTTAGTTTCAAAATTATTACCAAGGTTCTGATGAACATACCTGGTAGAGTGGTTCCACCCCATTATCTCCAATACTCAAACTGCTTTATCAATGATAGATACATTATGGAAGGTGTTTTAGTGTTGCATGAAGCTTTAAATTATATTCATCATAAGAAACAACGTGCTTTGCTCTTTAAAGTACACTTTGAAAAGGCTTATGAAAAAATTAAGTGGCCTTTCGTTTATCAAATGTCGAAATTAAGAAACCTCAGCGATAAATGGTGTGACTGGATCATGCATACTACGAGAGGGGATCATGCTGGGGTCAAAGTGAATGACACAATTGGACCTTATTCTAAAGCTCACAAAGGATTGAGTCAAGGGGATGCTCTCTCTCCCCTTTATTTTTGTTCTAGTTGTTGATGCGCTTGCCATTATCATGGATAAAGCTAAGTAAAATGACTTTGTAAAAGGGATGCGTTGTGAAAATGTGCAAAAGGGGGAAATATGTTACAGTATGCTGATGACACAATCTTACTTTTACAAGATGATGAAAACAATGCAAAAAATGAACTTTATTCTGAGTGCATTTGGACAAATGTCCGAGCTGACAATTATTTTCCATAATCTATTTGGGGATGGTATTCATAAAGCTCACACTTACTAGGGGATCTTCACTTGTAGGTTATAAGTTGGATGATATTCTCCTGAAATATTGGAGAGTCCCCGTTTCCAATCTTAGGTTTAAAAACAAACACCAGAAAAGGGGCGACTAACGAGATTGAGAAAAGATGTGCTTGCTCGCAAGGGAGAGTGGTTAATATTGCTGGTAGGGTTACCCTGGTTCAGTCCTGCTTGACTAACATTCCATTATATATGATGTCATTTTATCACCTTCTAGTGGGGATTAAGAAGTCTGATTTTTTAGAGCCAGATTAGTTTGGCAAGCACATGAGGATAATAAAAAATAACACCTAGTCATTTGGAAAACCTGTTGTGAGCCAAATGATCAAGGAGCCTTAGGAATCCTTAATCTAGAGCTTGTGAATAAAGCTCTCCTTGCAAGATGGTTCCAAAAATATAGACTGAAAATGGCTCTTGCAATATATTTTGCTTAGCAAATATGTTAAAGGTACTTGCATTTCTGGAATTAAGCCTAAAGTGGGAGACTCCCACTTCGGGTCCAGTTTGTTCTTGTTGCGATGTTTTGGATAATTTGGAAATGTAGGCATAGTGTAATTTTTGAAAGGAAGATTATTTCAAATCCTATTACAATGGTTAAGATAATGTGCTCTTGGATCATTGATTGGTCCTTTTGCAGATAAATGAGGACGAACAAAAGGTGTTGATGCTGGGAAAAAAACAACAGAGCGCATAACAAGTGAAGTTTAACAGGCTTCGCAAGGGTGGAGGCCTGCAATTCTGTGAATCGATGGTTGGCTTGTTGTTGCTTCTTGCTACTTCTCGGTGATCTGCTGCTTTGATCGGTTGCTTTTGGCAATGTGTCTTGTTCTATGTTTCTGGTTTTCCTAGGCTCAGTTTAGCTTTGCCTGAATGATTGGTCTGCTTTGATATGGTTGGTCTTTTGGTGATGTTGAGTCTCAAACTAGCTTCGTGGCCATACGATTGCATGATGTGTATAGTTAAAAGATCACCATGTATGAATCTATGATGCATATAGGAAAGATGCACGAAGGATGGCCAGAAATTGCTTGTGGATGCCGAGTTTCATGGAGGCCTCCAAATGCAAAGTTCATGAAAAATTATATTTTTACATTTAAAAAACAAAAAAAACATAGATAGATGGAGGCGTAATGCATAAGTGTGTAAATTTTCAGGACGAAATACGTTGAACCGAGGGTTGTGCAAAAAAGACAAATATGAGGCTTTTTAACACATGATACTATTTATCCTCCCAGACCATGAATTTGTCTTTTTTATACATGTCACATTTCAACGTATTTCATCCTGAAAATTTTACACACATACGCCTCACATCCTTGTTTACTTGTACAAAAAAATTAGATTTTTTTGAAACCAAAATTTTTGAATTTTGAATTTTTCAAGAATTCGGCCTCCATGGAGGCCGAGATCCAAAACGCCGTTCTCGAAGGATGGTAGCATATAGGAGTACAAATTTAGTCCAACTAAAAAAAGGATGTAAACCACCCGCAGAAAAAAAGGATGTAAACTTATAGTGACAACGGTGAGGGGTTGCCTTGCGTGCTAGAATCTGGATCAAAGTGAAGGAACCCCTGATGCGGTGGGTTTAGTTGGAATCAGCAAGGACTAAGGAGGTAGTGTTCTATGACATTCAGTATGAACATCTGCCATACTTCTGCTTTTCTTGTGGGATACTTGGGCATGCGGATTTGTACTGCCCTTGCCCTGCAGCGAGGGATCATGAAGGGCGGCTTCCCTACAAGGATTCGTTGCGTTTTTCTGTGCCTAAAAGGACTTGGGAAAGCGCACCACCGAGGAATTCAAATCAGTCCTATGAGGCGACCCAGGAGGGAGAAGAGTGGGAGGAGGAAGAAGTTGAGGTCGGAGAAGAGATTAATTCACCTAGTAAAACTAACAAGGGCAATGTCAGAAAGTATGTGTATCAATTCAATGCCCGAGGTGGTGGTAATACAGGGAGAGGTTCTGCTCAGTTCAGGGGGCGTGGTCGTGCTAATGCAGTTTATAAGCGGGTCAATATGGATGATGGGGCTAAGGGAAGCGTCGGGGCTGCATTAATGATAGTTGATCAGGAAACTTTGAATAAGAAGAGGCTGAATGAGGACGAGTTGTCAAATGACTCCAAAGATAGCAAAGACTCGAAGAAGAAAAGAGCTCAAGAGATGCACAATACCAGCAAAGAGGCGGAGGCTGCGAGTCAGCCCCGCCAGGACAAATGATTTGCTTCGTCTGGAACTATCGCGGGCTTGGGAACCCGGAGACAGTTCGTGAGCTTCACAACTTGGTGAGGCTGGAAGCGCCCGCCTTGGTCTTCTTGTCTGAAACGAAGATCGAGGGTAGGAGAGTAGTGGACCTAGCGTCACGGTTAGGTTTTGTTGGATGTATGCCCGTAAGCAGCAATGGCTTAAGTGGCGGTTTGGCTTTATGTTGGTCTAAGGAAGTAGATGTTAAGATCAATAATGTTTCTGATCAGCATATTGATGCTAATGTAATAAATATAGGAGGAGACCGTAGGGAGTGGAGATTTACCGGATTTTATGCTAAGGCAAAGCGTTCCGAACGTTCTCAGAGTTGGGAGTTGTTAAGATGGCTTAGATCTCAGAGTAATCTCCCCTGGCTATGTGGGGGTGATTTTAATGAAATACTAGATAATTCCGAGTACTTTGGCTCCAATGAGCGGGCAGAGTGGCAGATGGAAAGTTTTAGAGAAGTTGTTGATTTTTGTGATTTTTGTGATTTGGGATATTATGGTACTCCATTCACATGGGATAACAAGCAAGAAGGAATCGCGAATGTAAAAGTCCGTTTGGACAGGATATTGATAGACCCGACGTTTATGCAGATGTATGATGCGTCGAGTGTCAAACATGTGTGGTCTCCCCGTTCGGACCATTGTGTTCTTGTGGGGAAGATCAGTAAATTGGCTGATGCATGGGAAGAGAGGGGACCTCGGGGCTTTATGTATGAAGATGCATGGCAAAGAGAGGAGACCTATAATGCTGCTGTGTTGGCAGGATGGAGTGGAGCCGGAGCAGTAAATGATCTCCAGGGGTTAAACAACGCTCTAGTGCACATGCAAAACCAGTTAACAGACTGGAAGCACACAAAGCTTGGCGATATAAAGAAGAGAATTAAGAAGGCCCGGCGGGAGTACGATCATGAACGTGCGAACTCCCTGTACAGGGGCACATCGCGGCGGGAAAGAGAGTTGGCCAGAATGCTTAATGATCTACTACACAAGGAAGAAATAATGGCCAAGCAAAGATCTAGGGTGGACTGGTTACAAGCGGGTGATCGCAACCCCGGATTCTTCCATGCGAAAGCAGCTGCTAGGAGGAGCCAGAATCGTATTGTATCACTTGAAGATGGGGCAGGTGTTCTTCGTGAGAGTAAGGAGGAAGTTGTGGCAGAAATTCAAGGTTTCTATACCGACCTGTACAGTGCACAGGAGGAGCTGGACATTGATGCAGTTTTACATCACGTACCGGTGACGATTACAGACCAGATGAATGGACGGCTTGTAAGGCCGTTTACATCAGAGGAAGTGCGTGCTGCACTATTCTCAATGAAACCATCAAAGGCGCCAGGGGTGGATGGCTTTAACGCTGGATTCTATCAGCGGCATTGGGACCTCATTAAGGAGGACGTGACCCGGGCAGTGCTCGGGTTTCTGCATGGTGATCATATGCCGGAAACCGTCAATAAAACGGTAATCGTTCTTATACCTAAAGTGAAACATCCCAAGAATATTACCCAGTATAGGCCCATCTCCTTATGCAATGTCATCTACAAAATATGTTCTAAAGTTTTGGCAAACCGTCTTCGCGAGATCCTTGATGAGATTATAGCAGAAGAGCATAGTGCTTTTGTGCCCGGGAGACTGATCACAGACAATGTACTCACAGCTTATGAGTGTATTCATTCTATGAAGCGCAAGAAGGGTAAACAGGGATGGTGTGCTGTTAAAATCGATATGATGAAAGCTTACGACCGAGTTGAATGGCCGTACTTGCAAGGTGTTATGCAGCAGCTTGGTTTTGCAGAAGAATGGGTTTCTCTAGTTATGAAATGTGTTGCCTCGGTCAGCTTTCAAGTAAAGGTGAATGGAGAGCTTCTTCCCTCTTTTAAACCTACAAAGGGGATTAGACAAGGGGATCCCATATCCCCATATTTGTTCTTGTTGTGTGGAGAAGGTCTATCATGTCTGCTCAAGAACTATGATGCCGGTTGGATTGACAGAGGAATCCGAGTGGGCCTTACTGCCCCGTGGATCTCACATCTTTTATTTGCATACGATTGTCTTGTGTTCATGAAGGCCGATGTAAGGAGTGCAACTCGGCTTAATGAAATTCTGAATGTGTATAGGGAAGGCTCGGGTCAGCAAGCTAATAAGCAAAAGAGCTCGATATTTTTTAGTGGGAATTCTGGAGCTTCTGTTCGAGTGGGTGTAAGAAATGCATTGGATATTCATAGAGAAGCGCTCACAGAAAAATACCTTGGGCTACCAACTCCCTCTGGTAGGCTCACAGATCGTCATTTTGAACACATCCATGAGTGTTCAAGATGTAGGGTGCAAGGCTGGTGTGAGAAAAAACTTTCTTGTGCAGCAAAGGAAGTCCTTCTTAAGACAGTGGTTCAGGCTTTACCAACCTACGCTATGAGCTGTTTCAAGCTCACAAAGGGGTTGTGCAAAAAAGTCATGACAGTAATGTCCAAGTATTGGTGGGCGGGATCACTGGATAAAAGAGGAATGCACTGGCAGTCTTGGGATAAAATGTCCATCTCAAAATATAGAGGTGGGATGGGATTCAGAGATTTGGAGACTTTTAACGATGCCATGTTAGCGAAACAGGCATGGAGGCTATTGGAGAGGCCAAATAGCTTATGTGCACGGGTACTAAAAGGGAGGTATTATCCTAATGGTGATTTCTTGAGTGCAGATTGCCCAAGGAGTGCATCACCTACATGGAGAGCCATCATTATTGGTAGAAACATGTTGAAGGAAGGCCTTATAAGGCGCGTCGGTGATGGGAGGACGACAGAAATATGGCATGACAAGTGGATAGCTGGGACTGTGTCCATGAAACCCATATGCCGTCTATCTAATGAACCAGTACAGATAGTTGCTGATCTTCTCGACGAAGCAGGGCAGTGGAACACTCATTTGATTCGGAGTATGTTTATTGCCCCTGATGCGGATGCAATATTGAGCATGCCGCGACCAAGAAGTGTATGCCTAGATTTTTGGGGCTGGGCATGGGAGAAATCTGGATCGTTTACTGTCCGGTCGGCTTATAGAATGGCAATGGACAAAAAGTTCAGCTTACAAGTTCAGACTTCATCTTCTGATGGTGGAGAAGTAACATGGAAGGCTCTATGGAAGCTACAAGTACAACCAAAAATTAGAGTTTTTATGTGGAGAGTACTGAAGGATATGTTACCAGCACATGGGGAGCTATGCAGGCGCCATATCAGATCGGATGCAATTTGCCCAATGTGTGGGGGAAGCGATGAATCCTTATTTCATGCGCTGATAAAGTGCGAGCATGCACTGCTGTTCTGGGATGCAGCAAGTGATTTCTTTGAGCTGAAACTCCCTGCGTTACACCCTGGGACGTGGGCGAAAGATTTACTAGATCACAACTTCATGTGTAAGAAGGATGCAGCGGTGGCTGTGTCGGTTTTGTGGGCAATTTGGAACAACAGGAACAAGTACACGCACAACGAAATTGGCTACCAACCACATAGGTCCATGCAGCTGATACAAGAGCTTGTCAGAGCTATTGATATCCCCGCAATGGAGGAGCAACAAGCTAAACGTCAGCCGAAATGGGATCCTCCTGAAACTGGGTGGATCAAAATTAACACCAATGGTGCAATCGGATGTGCACAGAAGTGTGCGGGGGCTGGGGCAATTGCGAGGGATCACTCGGATATGTTTGTCGCAGCACAAACAACTAAGTATGAAGCTATAACAGACCCATTCATCATTGAATCGTTAGCGTGTCGAGATGGCCTGCGTATGGCTATGGAAAAAGGATACCAGAAGGTGATCTTAGAGACAGATTGCCAGATGATTGTGACGGCATGGGAAGCAGGACATGACCGCTCCGAGGCCGGACATATCTTCAGAGAGATGAAGACGTATCTCTCACAACTTAAGGGATTCTCGTTAGTGTTTTCTAATCGTAGTGCGAACTTTGCGGCTCATCTGTGTGCAAAGAAAGCACTGAATATGGAGTGCGAAAGCTCCTCCTTTAATGTAATCCCTGCGTTCCTGATTGCCCAAGTGCAATCAGATGTTGTACCGCCTAATCAGTAATAAAGTGCCTTGATGGCGGGTTAAAAAAAACGGTGAGGGGTGCGGCAACTGTCTAGCCGATGGAAAAAAGGTTGTTCTTACCCACCAACCACGTTACCAGGGTCGATCTCTGGGATCGACGACAGGCACAATGTGACTTGCTGTCTACTCCGAATACACCGAGTGGTATGGTGGACCGCGTCTATTTGCTAGTCGATTCGGATACTGTCAGAGGAAATACAACCAGAAACGTTCGGTCTTGAGGAGGAGGCCGAGACGTGCATCAGTGTGTGCAGAACCGAGATTGGGAACGGGGGACAACGTACGGGCATCGCGCCGGGGCAGCATATGCCTTCTCTGTCTTTTTTAATCTCCTTTCCGCCGGGAAAGGAAGATTAACGCGTGGGTGGATGCTGAGGCGATCCAGTCACCTCCGACGAGTGGTTGGTGCTTTCCTCCAACTGGACTGAACTGAACCATTTTAATTTGAGCGTCAACTGAACCCAACTGAAGTGGGCATGCGGGCGCGCAGTGGCAGTGCTGCGCGATCTTGGTCGGCTCCTTTTTTTAGCCCGCGTGGTCGGCGCCTTTAATGTACTGTTCATCGTCCATCTCGATGCACATGGTAGTAGTAGTACTGGTGCGACGCAGATGTGTAATTCTGTCAAGCACCGTCGAATGCAGATTTGGTAAGATTAAGCAGGTTTGGTAAAAATGGAAAAACAGATGCTGAGGCTGCGGGATAACGCAAGAAAGACGGGACATGTGTACGTTGCCTTTTCGTGAGGGCATGTTCGTCGTGGTCCTCGTCCTCGTCGTCATGGTGTGTGCTGGTGCTTTTCTTAACCTCCGCGACCACGAACTCGTCGTCGCTTTAGGGTCTACCCGTGCCTTTTCCTAGCCCTGCTCCGTTTTTCTCCACCGCGGTACGTCTTTTCCATCAGAATCCCAAGAGTCTGCGTCTGCATGATGTGCCATGGTATGCGTCTGTATGATGTGCCATGGTATGCGCCGGTATAAAGCCACGATAGTCTGAGAGTGGTAGGAGGAAAAGGGTGTGCTCGCGGCCTCATGTGGAGTGGGCACTGGGCAGATGGGGCGGAAGCTGCACCCGAGGTTTCCGGCCTCCCAGCTGAACTGGAGTCCCCCTCAAAAAAAAAAAAACTAAAGTGGAGTTTTCTTTTTGCGAAAAATAAAACTTAATTTCAGACAGAAAAAAGGTGTGGCGAGAAATACTCGGCTGATTTTTTTAACACAATACATACGCAAGCACTCATACATACGCACATACACTCATCCCTATGAACGCACACACGCACACCCTATCCAGTATTATCTTGAGATTTACCAAGTCACCGTAGGCGCCTCATCGTCGACGCGAACGTCTACTCCCACTGATTGCGCATCGTCGGAAATCCTGAAATAAATCCAGAAATAATGCGAGCACCACAACTTAAACTCTGATGGGCTGGTGATACCACTGTCCCTCTAACCATCCAACCACAGGTTGGTTTGCAAATATTGGACTGAGTTTATGGGTTCCATGATGAGAGAAGGAACTTGGTAGCCAGGTAGCCGTTTGATTGACCCCATCGCTGGTTTTTGAAATGAGTGAACCATTGGGCGAGCGTCAGGGCGACTGCCGCGACGACCAGGCCCGATCGCCGTCGCGGGCGGCGGCGGATGGCTGGACCCTGGTCCGGCGGGGTGCGGGCGGTGCGTGCGGTCGGGAGGCGTGCTCTCCGATGTCGTCCTCTCCCTCGCTGCCCCTGGCTCCATGCGGGGCCGGTTCTGGGCCTTGGCGGAGGCCGAGTCGGGGGACGAGGCGGACGAGGCTGCTGACACGGTGTGTCTGCCGGTGCCGGCGGGACCTCTGGTGAGCGATTTCGTGGCTTTTGCGGCGAGGTCGTCGAGCCAGGGGCGTGTGCGCGGCCGGCGTTTTGCTCCAGGGGGCAGGGGCCCGCGGGCGGTGGCGACCCGTGCCTGGTGTCCGGCGTCCCCTGTTGGTGCTGGTGCGGAGTCGAGTGTGACTGGTGCGATTCATGCGCGGGCGGCGGCGGCGCTCGTTTCCTCCAGGCCGTCGGTCGAGGAATGGCCTTGCCTGCTGAGGGAGTCCTGGATTAGGGGGTGTCCGGGTATCCGGACTATAACCTTTGGCCGGACTCTTGGACCATGAAGATACAAGATTGAAGACTTCGTCCCGTGTCCGGATGGGACTTTCCTTGGCGTGGAAGGCAAGCTTGGCGATACGGATATATAGATCTCCTTCCATTGTAACCGACTTTGTGTAACCCTAGCCCTCTCCGGTGTCTATATAAACCGGAGGGTTTTAGTCCATAGGACGAACAACAATCATACCATAGGCTAGCTTCTAGGGTTTAGCCTCTCTGATCTCGTGGTAGATCTACTCTTGTACTACCCACATCATCAATATTAATCAAGCAGGAGTAGGGTTTTACCTCCATCGAGAGGGCCCGAACCTAGGTAAAAACATCGTGTCCCTTGTCTCCTGTTACCATCCGCCTAGACGCACAGTTCGGAACCCCCTACCCGAGATCCGCCGGTTTTGACACCGACATTGGTGCTTTCATTGAGAGTTCCTCTGTGTCGTCGTCTTTAGGCCCGATGACTTCTCCGATTGTCAGCAGCGATGCGGTCCAGGGTGAGACTTTTCTCCCCGGACAGATCTTCGTATTCGGCGGCTTTGCACTGCGGGCTAATTCGCTTGGCCACCTAGAGCAGATTGAAAGCTACGCCCCTGGCCATCAGGTCAGATTTAGAAGCTTAAATTACACGGCCGACATCCGCGGAGAATTGATCTTCGACGGATTCGGGCCGTAGCCGGGCGCGCCGCACTGTCATGATGGGCATGACCTAACTCTGCCACCGAACAGTGCCCTGGAGGCCGCACCCGCGTCAGCTCCGACCCTTAGCTCGGAGCCAACTCCGCCGATCAAGGACGGGTGGCTAGACACCGCCTCGGGGGCTGCAGTCTCAACGGTGATCGAGTCGAACACCAACCTTACCCTCTGCGAAGCCCGTGACTTCGAGGTGCCGAACTCTTATCCGGACTCCGAACCCTCCGCGCCCCTGCCAATCGAATCCGATTGGGCGCCGATCATGGAATTCAATGCCGCAGATATCTTTCAGTACTTGCCCTTCGGCGATATTCTGAATTCACTAAGGTCTCTCTCTTTGTCAGGAGAGTCCTGGCCGGATTATGGCCAATAAGATTGGGACGCGGACGACGAAGAAATTCGACGCCCACCCACCACCCACTTCGTAGCCACTGTCGATGATTTAACCGACATGCTAGACTTCGACTCCGAAGACATCGACGGTATGGACGACGGTGC
The DNA here is from genome assembly GCA_032464435.1 of Aegilops umbellulata. Taxonomy (NCBI): domain Eukaryota; kingdom Viridiplantae; phylum Streptophyta; class Magnoliopsida; order Poales; family Poaceae; genus Aegilops; species Aegilops umbellulata. The sequence continues at coordinate 360,639,644 of CP136054.1, read as the reverse complement.
AGGAGACGAACATGAACCAGCGCCTATAGGGCACTGGAAAGCCACCTCGTCATATGACATATATATGGTGGACGCCCAAAGAAGGCAATGGCGACGGAACAACGGGGGATGACCCCTCCAAGAAGCAACCCAAGCACCGACGTCAGCGGCGCCGCTCTAAGTCCCGCCAAAACAAAAACGGTGATACCGACACGGGAGATAATAACACCCCGGACAGTGCCGAAGACAACTCCCTCCAGCAAGACTCCGCACAGGAGGATGGAGAGGCCAGCCCCCCTGAGAGGGCGGCAAACAGAGAGGAAGAGGATGATAACTACATGCCTCCCTCCGAAGACGAGGCAAGCCTCGACGACGACGAATTTGTCGTGCCGGAGGATCCCGTCGAACAAGAGCGCTTTAAGCGCAGGCTTATGGCTACGGCGAGTAGCCTTCAGAGAAAACAACAACAGCTTAGAGCTGATCAAAATTTGCTAGCCGACAGATGGGCTGAAATCCTTGTGGCCGAGGAATACGAACTCGAACGCCCCTCCAAGAGCTACCCAAAGCGCAGGTTGCTTCCCCGATTGGAGGAGGAAGCAATTAAACCTACATCACCAACGCATGAGACGGCTGACCGGCCACCTCGCGGCCGCGACAGAGAGGCCTCTCGGCCCTCCACTCAAGCCGCACCCCGGCGTCGCTCAACAAATACCAAGGCACGGGGAAACGCGCCAGACCTGCGTGGTATATTGGAGGACAAGGCAAGGCAAACAAGATCGATCTATGGATCGTGTGTGCGCCCCACGACACGAGACGATAACCGTCATGCCGGGTACAGTAAGTCCGGCCGGGCCGAACACAGTAGACAAAGCTCATTTGAGCTACGTCGTGATATAGCCCAGTACAGAGGGGCCGCACACCCACTATGCTTCACGGATGAAGTAATGGATCATCAAATCCCAGAGGGTTTCAAACCCGTAAACATCGAATCATACGATGGCACAACAGACCCTGCGGTATGGATCGAGGACTATCTCCTTCACATCCACATGGCCCGCGGTGATGATCTACACACCATCAAATACCTCCCACTCAAGCTTAAAGGACCAGCCCGGCATTGGCTTAACAGCTTGCCAGCAGAATCAATTGGTTGTTGGGAGGATCTGGAAGCCGCATTCCTCGACAATTTCCAGGGCACCTATGTGCGACCACCAGATGCCGATGACCTGAGCCACATAATTCAGCAGCCAGATGAATCTGCCAGACAATTCTGGACATGGATCTTAACCAAGAAAAATCAAATCGTTGACTGTTCGGACGCCGAGGCCCTAGCGGCCTTCAAGCATAACATCCATGACAAGTGGCTTGCCTGACACCTCGGACAGTAAAATCCGAAATCTATGGCATCTCTCACGACACTCATGACCCGCTTTTGCGCGGGAGAAGACAGCTAGCTGGCTCGTAGCAATAACATGACCAAGAGCCCTGGTAATTCGGATACAAAGGACAACAATGGCAAGTCGCGTCGCAACAAGCACAAGCGCCGCATTAACAGCGATAACGCAGAGGATACGACAGTTAATGCCGGATTCAGAGGTTCCAAACCTGGTCAGCGGAAAAAGCCATTCAAAAGAAATACTCCGGGGCCGTCCAGTTTGGACCGAATACTCGACCGCTCGTGCCAAATACATGGCACCCCCGAAAAGCCAGCCAATCACACCAACAGGGATTGTTGGGTGTTCAAGCAGGCCGGTAAGTTAAATACCGAAAATAGATACAAGGGGCTGCACAGCGACGAGGACGAAGAGCCCCGACCGCTGAACAATAGTGGACAGAAGGGCTTCCCCCCACAAGTGCGGATGGTGAGCATGATATACGCAACCCACATCCCCGAGCAGGAGCAAAAGCGTGCACTCAGGGACGTATATGCGTTGGAGCCAGTCGCCCCAAAGTTCAACCCATGGTCCTCCTGCCCGATCACTTTTGATCGAAGGGACCACTCCACTAGCATCCGTCATGGCGGATTCGCCGCATTGGTTCTAGACCCAATCATTGACGGATTTCATCTCACTAGAGTCCTTATGGACGGTGGAAGCAGCCTGAACCTGCTTTATCAAGATACAGTGCGGAAAATGGGAATAGATCCCTCAAGGATTAAACCCACAAAAACGACCTTTAAGGGCATCATACCAGGTGTAGAGGCCAACTGTACAGGCTCAATTACACTTGAAGTGGTCTTCGGATCCCCGGATAATTTCCGAAGCGAGGAGTTAATCTTCGACATAGTCCCGTTCCGCAGTGGCTATCACGCACTGCTCGGACGAACCGCGTTTGCAAAGTTCAATGCGGTGCCGCACTACGCATACCTTAAGCTCAAGATGCCAGGCCCTCGAGGAGTCATTATGGTCATTGGAAACACGGAACGCTCTCTCCGAACGGAGGAGCATACGGCAGTCCTGGCAGCGGAAGTACAAAGCAGCCTCTCAAGGCAATTCTCCAGTCCGGCTATTAAACGTCCGGACACCGTCAAGCGCGCCCGGAGTAACCTACAAAAAGACCGCTTGGCACGTCCCGAGCAAGTGTAGCAATGCGGCCCCAACCCCAGCCCTCGCGAAACTGTGCAATCAGTACTATGCGTACATAACTACGCTTTGAAAATTCCATGGGCACAGGGGGAGGGGCACGGCCTCGGCATGCCCTAAATGCGGCTCAACCGCACTAGGGGCTCCCGATTTCGTCATTTTTTCTTACTTTCAGGACTCTATCGTCCGGAAGGCTTGTCAGGCAATACGATCGCCGAACACACGATGCAACAACCAAGGAGGCAAGAAGCTACGTCGAATTCCCAGGTGGTCTCTATAATGAGCAACATACCTGCCTTACATATCGTCTCGCAGCTCGCCCCGGGAGGGGGACATGTCAAATAGTCCCATCTCTTGCTTATCACATTATTTGTATCGTTCTGCTTTTACCGCAGCCTTTTTTGAATAAACAATGCTTAGCTTCAGCTTATTATTGCATTCTCTATTCATTTCTTTCTCCTTTTATATATATGTTCAGCTATGACATTTAGCTCCCATACACTTTGGTACGGCCAATACGCCAGGGGCTCAAGCACCCCATAATATGACGTGAGAAGTCCGAACACTTTCATAAGTGCGGCCCTCCGATCTTATAGCATTATATGCATCAGCTCCGAATCATGCCTTTGGTCAATAGTTGGGTTTGCCCGGCTCCCATGTTTTGGTACCTTACGTTCCGCTAAATCGGCTAAGGTAGCGCTGGGAGAACTACTGCGATTGTGCCCCGGTTGAGCTGGGTTGAGCACCTCAGTAGAGAAAGCTAAAACTGACTGTCATGATAGGGCGAGAGTTGGTCGCTGTTCAAGAGGTTTCATGCCCCTAAAGACTTATGCCGCTTAGAGCGAGGAGTCGGCTTTGTCCGGCCTAAGGCGTGTATAGCGCCCTGAACTCGGTCTTCCGAACACAAGGGGCTTCGCCGAAATTTAAAATTATAGAATTCTCTGGCTAAGTGAGAGTGATAATGCATTATAGTCTGATTGCCTTGTTCGTTGTGCTGAGCACCTCCCTCGAAGGACCCGAGAATGGGAAAAAGAGTGCTCGGGTTTATCCCGAACACCCCAGCACTCGTGGCATGGGGGCAGAAGCCGACGACTCGCCATCTCTCAAATTTAATAAACTGCCGCACAGAAGGTAATATTTTAAATTAAACAAGCGTTGCATAGCGCATATGAACAAGTTTTCAGCGTACATGATAACACGAGCGAGTTTACTCAAATTACATCTCTGGCACATTCATCCGCCACAAGGCGGGCACCCTTCAGGACGCCCTCATAGTACATCTCAGGGTGGCGGTGCTCCTTGCCCGGTGGTGGCCCGTCCTTCACAAGCTTCTCCGCATCCATCTTGCCCTAGTGCACCTTAGCACGGGCACCTTCGATGCAGACGGAGCGCTTGACAACTTCAAGCCTTGGACAGGCGTCCACCAGCCGCCTCAGCAGCCCGAAGTAGCTCCCAGGCAGGGCCTCTCCAGGCCACAACCGAACTATAAAGCCCTTCATGGCTTGCTCGGCCACCTTATGGAGCTCGACCAACTGCTTCAGCTGGTCGCTCAGGGGCACCGGATGTCTGGCCTCAGCATACTAAGACCAGAACACCTTCTCCGTCGAGCTCCCCTCCTCGGCCCGGTAAAAGGCAGCAGCGTCCGACACGCTGTGGGGCAAATCTGCGAATGCTCCTGGAGAGCTCCGGACCCGGGTAAGTAACAAGTAATTCACTTTGACGTGCTTGCTTTGCATAAAGAATGCCTTACCGGCCGCTATCTTCTTCATCGCCTCAACTTCCTGGAGGGCTTTCTGGGCTTCGGCCTTGGCAGATTTGGCGCTTTCAAGGGCCGTCGCGAGCTCGGACTCTCGCGTCTTTGAGTCAAGCTCCAAACTCTCGTGTTTCTTCATGAGAGCCTGGAGCTCTTGCTGCACCTCGCCAACCCGCGCCTCATGCTTCTCCCGCTCGGTGCACTAAGTGGCCGCCCTCTTTTCGGCCTCGGACAGCGCTTGCCTAAGGGTCGCCACCTCAGTCGTGGCCCCTATTACACCAATAGCAATCCTGTCATTTTTGCAACTGCATCTTTTTATAATATACTCTACAAGGTATTACTTACCTTCTTTTTCCCCGAGCTCCTTCTTGGCAAGGCCGAGCTCTTGCTCGGACCGCTCAAGGCTCTGCTTCAGCGCATCCACCTCCGCAGTCAGTGCGACAGAGGCTAGCAGCAAAGCCTGCATACGCATATTGACATAATTCTGTTAGACTCCTGCAAATGTTATTAGATCCTCTATTCGGCTTTTCTTTCTGAACGCCAAACAGAGCATCAGGGGCTACTGCCTATGCGATAGTATTTTCATATATTTTTTACATACCTCAAAGCCTGTCAGCAGGCTGGCACAGGCGTCGGTCAGCCCGCTCTTGGCGGACTGAACCTTCCGAATCACCGCACACATAATAGTGCGGTGCTCCTCGTCGATGGAGGCACCGTTAAGCACCTCCAGCAAGTTATTCGGTGCCTCCGGTTGGGCGGAGGTCACCGACGCCGTAGGCTTGCCCTTCTTACTAGGGGGCCGCCCGCCGGACTCCGGAACCTTTGAAGGTTCCGGTGTGGTGTCCGGCCCAGGGCCAGACTTGGAGCCCTTGGGGGTCTTGTCCCCTTGGCGCCTGGAGTCCGGGAGGTCGCCTTGCGGTGCCTCCAGGACCACCTCCCCCAGACTTGGAACCTTTTGGGACAACACCTCGGCGTCGACCGTAGGGGGAGGGGAGGTGGCGGCCGGAAGTGAAAAACTATTCACATCCGACGAATCCAGGGAACTGCTCGACGACACGTCGAGCCGGTCTTTGGGCAGACTGCATAATTATATTCGGCATCAGGAAAAGCTATGCAATAAAGGAACGCCATGAGTCATTCTGGTATCTGAACACTTACGATTTTGCCAGGGGCTTGGCCCTGTGCGGCCACTCCTCTTCGCCGTCGTCGGCGTTGGTGGAGTAGTCCATAGGAAGGGTCCTTCCTTTCTTGGACCCTCCGGCCTCCCCAGTTGGGGCGGCCTTCCTTTTCTTCTCATCCCCCGCTGGGGGAGAGACCTCTCTTTCCTCCTCCCCGTCTTCGTGGGAGGAGTCCGCCTCAGAGTCATCGGACGATGAGTCCGACTCTATCGGGCACCGGGAACTATTACGGGTTCCCGTGGCCTTGTTCTTGGCCTTCTTCTCCGGCACCACGTAAGGTGCCGGAACCAGCAGCTTTGCCAAGCTGGCGTCTGCTGGGTCTTCAGGCAAAGGAGCCGGACAGCTGATCTTCCCGGACGTCTCCTGCCAATCCTGTCAAAGGTACGGGAGTTTAGATCCCACATAGAGTTAAACTATGGAAAACAAGTATCCTGTAAGAGGTAAAATAGCTTACTGCGTTGGCTTGGCGCTGCACGGAGAATCCGCGATCCTCGGTAGCGGATGCGGGAGCCTCGGCGCCCTTGAATAGCACCTTCCAGGCATCTTCGTACGTTGTGTCAAAGAGCCGGCTCAGAGTTCGGTGCTGGGCCGAGCAGAACTCCCATAAATTGAAAGCCCGTTGTTGACACGGGAGGATCCGGCGGATGAGCGTAACCTGGACTACGTTGACCAGCTTGAGCTTCTTGCTCACCAGGTTCCGGACACATGTTTGGAGTCCGGTCACCTCCTCCGCACTACCCCACGTCAGGCCCGTCTCTTTCCAGGAGGTGAGCCGCGTAGGGGCTCCGGATAGGAACTCGGGGGCTGCGACCCATTTGGGGTCACGCGGCTCGGTGATATAGAACCACCCCGATTGCCACCCCTTTATGGTCTCCACGAAGGAGCCCTCGAGCCATAGGACGTTGGGCATCTTGCCCACCATGGCGCCTCCGCACTCCGCCTGGCGGCCGCCCACAACCTTCGGCTTGACATTAAAGGTCTTCAGCCATAAGCCGAAGTGGGGCCGGATGCAGAGGAAGGCCTCGCACACGACGATGAACGCCGAGATCTTGAGGATGAAGTTCGGGTCCAGATCATGGAAATCCAGGCCGTAGTAGAACATGAGCCCCCGGACAAATGAATGGAGGGGAAATCCCAGTTCGCGGAGGAAATGGGTGAGGAAGACGACCCTCTCATGGGGCCTGGGGGTGGGGATGAGCTGGCCCTCGTCGGGGAGCCGGTGCCCGATGTCGTCGGGCAGGTATCCGGCTCTTCTCAACTTTTTGACGTCTCCCTCCATAACGGAGGAGACCATCTGCGGGAGTCCTGGATTAGGGGGTGTCCGGATAGCCGGACTATACCTTCAGCCGGACTCCAGGACTATGAAGATACAAGATTGAAGACTTCGTCCCGTGTCCGGAAGGGACTTTCCTTGGCTTGGAAGGCAAGCTTGGCGATACATATATGTAGATCTCCTACCATTGTAACCGACTCTGTGTAACCCTAACCCTCTCCGGTGTCTATATAAACCGGAGGGTTTTAGTCCATAGGACGAACAACAATCATACCATAGGCTAGCTTCTAGGGTTTAGCCTCCTTGATCTCGTGGTAGATCTACTCTTGTACTAGCCATATCATCAATATTAATCAAGCAGGATGTAGGGTTTTACCTCCATCAAGAGGGCCCGAACCTGGGTAAAACTTCGTGTCCCTTGTCTCCTGTTACCATCCGCCTAGACGCACAGTTCGGGACCCCCTACCCGAGATCCGCCGGTTTTGACACCAACATTGGTGCTTTCATTGAGAGTTCCTCTATGTCGTCGCTTTTAGGCCCGATGGCTCCTCCGATCATCAATAGCGATGCAGTCCAGGGTGAGACTTTTCTCCCTGGACAGATCTTCGTCTTCAGCGGCTTCGCACAGCAGGCCAATTCGCTTGGCCATCTAGAGCAGATCGAAAGCAACGCCCCTGGCCATCAGGTCAGATTTGGAAGTTTAAACTACATGGCTGACGTCCGCGGGGACTTGATCTTCGACGGATTCGAGCCACGGCCGAGCGCGCCACACTATCACGATGGGCATGATCTAGCTTTGCCGCCAAACAGTGCCCTGGAGGCCGCACACGCATCGGTTCCGACCCTCGATTCAGAACCAACTACGCCGATCGAGGATGAGTGGTTGGACGCTGCCTCGGGGGATGCGATCCCAACGGCGATCGAGCTGAACACTAGCCCCGCACTCCGCAAGGCCCGTGACTCCGAGGGGCCGGACTCCTCTCCGGACTTCGAGCCCTCCGCGCCCCTGCCGATCGAATCTGATTGGGCCCCGATCATGGAGTTCACCGCCGCGGACATCTTTCAGTACTCGCCCTTTAACGATATCCTGAAGTCACTAAAGTCTCTCTCTTTATCAGGAGAGCCGTGGCCGGATTACGGTCAGCAGGGTTGGGATACGGACAATGAAGAAATTCAAAGCCCACCCACCACCCACTTTGTAGCCACTGTCGATAATTTAAACGACGTGCTCAATTTCGACTCTGAAGACATCGACGGTATGGACGACAATGTAGGAGACGCACATGAACCAACGCCTATAGGGTATTGGACAGCCACCTCATCTCATGATGTGTACATGGTGGATACACCTAAAGGAAGCAACGACAAGGAACACAAGGATGCAATGAGGGATCGTTCTCTCGAAAAGCAATCAAAGCGGTGACGTAAACGCCGTTCCAAGCCCCGCCTCGATAAAGACAGCAGCCATACAGACCCAGCCATAGGGCAGGATGAGCTGGCGGACGACGAGCATGCCTTAGAGCAACCGTCCGAACAGGGCAACTCGGGAAAACAAACCGAACAACCCGTCCCCGGCGTAAACGGCATTCCGGACGACCTTACACCGGATAAGCTCATGGAGCAGAAGAACCTCCACAAAAGGCTCGTTGCTACTGCATGAAGACTGAAAAAGTAGAAGCGGAAGCTCAAAACTGCGGAAGACGCACTCAGAATCAGATGGAGCAAAGTACTCAACACCGTAGATAAATATGGCGGCAGTCGCCGCACCAAAAGCTATCCGAAGCAAAAGCTACTGCCTGAATTCGACGAGGAGGCCTTAGAGCCCCCGCAGTCAAAAAGTAAGAAAGCCACCCGGTCGGATAAACGACCCCATGGCCAGCACGGAGCGACAAGCGGCGCCACACACAAGCCTGCGCGCGATCCACTTAAGGATTCGCATCAAAAAGATGGCCCAGCCAGATCTATTTATGGGCCAAGAAAGCAAGCTCTCGTAAGCAATGCAACAAAACCAGTATCCGAACACCACGGCACACCCAAATACAGTGGTGCCGCACACCCCCTATGTTTCATCGATGAGGTCCTGGATTATGAATTTCCAGCGGGGTTCAAGCCCGTAAACATAGAGGCGTACGACGGAACAACAGACCCTGGAGTCTGGATCGAGGATTATATCCTCCACATACACATGGCCAGAGGAGATGACCTCCACGCCATAAAATACTTACCCCTCAAGCTTAAAGGGCGAGCCCGGCATTGGCTCAAAAGCCTTCCCGAAAACACAATTGGAAGTTGGGAAGAGCTCGAGGACGCTTTCCGAGCAAATTTTCAAGGGACCTATGTCCACCCTCCGGATGCAGACGATCTCAGTCACATAACTCAACAGCCCGGAGAGTCAGCTCGACAATTCTGGAATAGATTTCTTACTAAAAAGAATAAGATAGTCGACTGCCCGGAGGCCGAAGCCTTAGCATCTTTTAAGCATAGCGTCCGAGACGAATGGCTCGCCAGACACCTCGGCCAAGAAAAGCCAAGAACAATGGCCGCATTAACAAGCCTCATGACCCGCTTTTGCGCAGGAGAGGACAGCTGGTTGGCAAGATGTAGCACCAGCGACCCAAGTACATCCGAAACTAGGGATGGAAACGGAAAACCGCAACGCAACAAGGACCGACGCCGGACTAAGGAAAACAATCCGAAGAGCATGGCAGTCAATGCCGGATTCAAAAACTCGCGGCAGAATCAGAAGAAGCCGCCCCTCAAGGATAACAGGGACGAGCTATCCAACTTAAACAAAATCTTTGATAAGATATGTCAGATACACAATACTCCCGGGAAGCCTGCAAACCATACCCATAGAGATTGTTGGGTTTTTAAGCAATCCGGCAGACTCAACGCCGAACACAAGGGGCTCGACACACCAAGCGAAGACGATGACGAACCCCAAAAGCAGAGCACCAGGAAACAAAAGAATTTTCCACCAGAAGTAAAAACCGTAAACTTACTTCACATAACAAAACGAGCGGCGCCCATAGAGGTACGCGCCATACGGCCTATCCCAAAGGAGTCTCGCCATTGGTTGTTAAAACCAATCACCTTCGATCATCTGGATTACTCTAGAAGTATCAGGAACGCAGGCTGGACTGCCTTGGTACTCGATCCAATAATCGGCGGACTCTAGTTTACAAATGTCCTGATGGACGGCGGCAGCGGTCTAAACCTGATATATCAGGACACAATCCGCCACATGGGGATAGACCAAACAAAAATTCGCCATAGCGAAACCTCCTTTCAAGGGGTAACGCCAGGTCCGGATACCCATTGCATGGGTTTTCTCCGGCTTGAAGTTATGTTCGGCTCCCCCGATAACTTCCGTCGCGAAAAGCTAACTTTTCACATCGTCCCATTCTCAAGTAGCTATCAAGCACTGCTGGGACGCGAAGCTTTCGCCCGCTTTAATGCAATACCACATTATGCATCTCTTACGCTTAAGATGCCCGGTCCACGAGGCATCATCTCGCTAAAGGGAAACATGGAACGCGCCCCCCACACGGAAGATTGTGCGGCTGCCTTAATAGCCCCACAATAAAACGGCTTCACCAGCCAAAACATCCAAACAGGTCGTTAAGACCACGGACACGGTTAGACGAGTCCGGCATAAAAAATATAATTGATAAAGGCAAAAATAGCCGTATACCTCTGCGCTAGGGGCTCCGCGCATATAAAATATGAGACAATCAAGCTCAATTTTATCCATTTCAATTTATACTTTGTTTATTTAGTATAACTTCTGTTCGGCACGACCTCTTCTCAACTAAGTTCCTCTCTTTTACAGATGAACACCGTGTTGCGCCCGACCAGGATACGGCACAACGGAGACACAGGCGCAGACGTGCAACAGGGACCCGTTCCAAGGATTCTTTTTAGATTAAGACCCTGCGTAAACCTTTTTTACTGTCTCTTGTTGACACACATCCTCTGGTTTTTGGGTATAATCGAGGAGGATGCTGGCGTCTTGGCATGTGGCCACGTCAGAATTTTTGTGCGTACCTGGACACTAGGGGCTTATAACCAAGGGCGTTGTCCCGCCCACGCTCATAAAGACCGAATACCTTAGGGAGTGTTCGGCGTCGCGAGTTTGGCCTTATATGCATCAGCTCCGAATCATGTCTTTGGTCAAATGTTGGGTTGCTCGGCTCCTGTGTTTTGTTGCCTTACGTTCTGCTCTATCGGCTAAGGCGGCACCAGGAGAACTACTGCTATTGTGCCCCGGTTCGGCCAGGCGGGCACCTCAGTAGAGAAAGCCGAAAACTGACTGTCATGATATAGCGTGAGACTGGTCAACCACTCGATGACTTACCGGAATCTATAGGATTCCTCCGCATTAACGAAGGGCCGTTTCCCGGCCAGGAACGTACGCGCCCCGAATTCGGGCGAGCGCAGGCGCCACTAGGGGCTATCTAAGTAGCCTCACTGTCAAGCTCCTATGGCTAAGTGAAAGTGATAAAGCATTATAGTCCGATTGCCTAGCTCGCTGCGCTGTCACCTCCTTTGTAGGACCAAGACGTTGGATCAAGTGTGAAAATGCGCGTTCTGCGAGCACCCCCGCATTATTTGAGTGGGGGCTGAAGCTGACGACTGCCATCTTTCAGATTATATATATATATATATATATCTTAGAACAGCCGCACAGGAGGTGTTACAAATACTTGAAGGCACAAGTATAAAAAGCTTCTACAATTTATCAAAATATTGTTTTACAATAACATATGTTATTTGAACATAGCATCCTTCGAGCACTACGTCTCTATTACACGAGCGCCTTGAAGGACTTCCTGAAAATAGTGCTCGGCAGGTACTCGGCTTTCGTCAGAATCTCGGGATGCAACAATGGTGGTCTCCATCTCCGCCCAGTATGTCTTGACACGGGCAAGAGCCATCCATGCACCCTCCATGCATGCTGACCTCTTGATTGCATTAATACGCGGAACCGCACCAAGGAGCTGCTGCACCAAGCTGAAATAACTTTTCGGCTCCGAGCTCTCCGGCCACAGATGGCTCATGACGCACTTCATGGCGAGTCCGGACAACCTATTCAGCCCGGCCCATTCGGCCAGACGATCAGCCACCGACAGTGGACGCTCTGGATTGTGGAACTGCGACTAGAAGAGTTTTTCCACTTCGCGATCTTCTTGATCTCGAAAGTATTCGGTCGCATCAGCAGCACTCGCCGCCAAATCCAGATAGGTGTCCGCCGCACTCCACAACCGGTCCAAGGGAGCATGCTTAGGATCACAAAACTTCCTCCGCAACATAAAGGGCTTTCCAGCCGCGATCTCTCCGGCCTGACGAAGCTCCTCGTTCGCAGCTCTCATCGCAGAGCGAGCATCCTTGGCATCGGCAACGGCCTTCTCCAAGTCCGTCTGTTCCGCCCGATCTTCTTTTTCCAGAAGCCTGCAACGGTCAGCAGCGCTCTTCAGCTTCACGGCCGTCTCGGCCATCTCTTTCTTGCTTCGGCAGTGAGCAGCCTATTCGGCTCTCAGCTCTTCAAGGGCCTTCTCGGCAGCCGCATCACTTTTTCTGGCTTGCTCCTTGGCTCGGGCAAGTTCCGCCCGAAGACTCTCCATGGCAGCTGCACCATCTGCATCAAGCACACATATAGTAAGATACTGGCGTAAGCTCCTCTTACCAGGTGCCACCGGAGGGGTTACATACCTTGTGCCTCGTCAAGCCGCTTGTTAACAAGCACGACGTCGGCCTCTACCATGTCAAGTTGCCGCTTTAGCTCGGCAAATTCTTCAGTCCAGCTGCACGCCGGACACTTCGTCACCTACATACGAAGACAACATTTTAGACCTGGGGTTATGATCCTCTGCGCGCCGTCAATTTTGACAACGCACAGAGTCTCAGGGGCTACTATGTGTACCCCTATTTATGCGCCACTGTTAAAAAAGGGTGCGTTATTCCGCGTACCTCAAAACCCGTCAGTAAACTTCTGACGGCCTCGTGCAATCCGCTTTTCGTGGACGAAACCCTTTCAATCATCATGCCCATCAATGCACGATGCTCCTCTGAGATAGATGCTCGCCCTAGCAGATCCTTCAGCTCCTCCGACCGTGCACCGGACGGTGCCGGACTCGTCCTATGGCCTTTCTCGAAGGATGGACGCGGAGAGCCTTGGGGGGGCATATGGCTGCCTTCCGGCCCTGCCGGATTCAGAGAAACCCTCCGCGACGATACCTCAGGGTCGCCCGCCTCTCTAGGCGGTTCGGCAGGGGGAGGCGTTCCGCTCTCCATCATCTCCAGAAGAAGATCCCCCGAAGACGAGCTCTGCTGAGAAGGGCTGAGGTCCGAACTACAAGGTAAATTTTCGGTTACTCTTCTCAGATATAAAACAAGGATTCTTCTTAAAGAAAAACCTCTCTCTACTTACGGCTCGGTGAAGGGCTGGCCCCCTTGAGGGCATAGTTCGGCCGAGGTATCCCCCGGTGCAGGACCCTCTAACGAAGATCTCTTCCCCTATTTTGAGGCCACGGTCTCCGGGTCTTCGGAGGCGGTCCTCTTCTTTCCTAGAGGAGAGGAACTTTCGATTCCTTCCCTCCGAACAGCCTCCTTCGAGGGGGCCATAGTTTCCTTGTCCCCTCCCTTGCTTTCCTTCAAAGGCACAATCTTCAACATCCTGACCAGCACGGGATCTGGCGTGGTCTCGGGGAGGGGAGCCGGACACCTGATAAGCTTTGCTTTCGCTATCCACTCTTGTTTAAAGAACAGTTCTTTAGAAGCAAGTTTTATGATAAATATACGGATAGCGAGTCCGGGCACAAGGCTACTTACTATAGTATCCGGGCGATTGCAGCTCAGTCCTGCGTCCTTGGTCAAGTCCGGACACGTCGCTTGTGATCCGAAGAACAACTTATACATCTTCGCGGGCCTTGCGCCCATGAAATGCTAGAGAACTCGCGGTCCCTACGGATTAAACTCCCACAGGCGAAGGGGGCGACGTTTGCCAGGCAGGGTTCGGCGGATCAGCATGACCTGCGTCACTTTGACCAGGCTGAGGTCTCTTTCTAGGAGATCCCTGATGCGGCCCTGCAACAAGGGCACGTCCTTGGATGACCCCCAGTCAAGTCATTTATTGACCCATGACGCTAGCTGAGGTGGGGGACCCGAGCAAAAGGCAGGTGGCGCCACCCACTTGGTGCCCCTGGGAGCGGTGATATAGAACCACTCTCGTTGCCATAAGCTGAACTCCTCTTGAAAAGAGCCCTCGAGCCATGGAGCATCAGCATTCTTGCTTATAACAGCGCCTCCGCACTCAGCGTGCCGGCCCTCGATCATCTTCGGCACTACCTTAAAGGTCTTGAGCCATAGTCCGAAGTGAGGATTAACACGGAGGAAGGCTTCACACACGACGATGAAAGAGGAAATGTGGAGGATGGACTCCGGAGCTAAGTCGTGAAATTCCAACCCATAATAAAACATGAGCCCCCTCACGAAGGGATCCGTTGGGAAGCCTAGCCCCCGAAGGAAGTGAGACATGAACACCATGCTCTCACCAGGCCTGGGAGTGGGAATGACCTGCCCTTGAGCAGGCAACCTATGCGAGATTTCGTCGGTCAAGAACCTGGCCTCTCTCAGCTTTAGCACGTCCTCCTCCGTAATGGAAGAGGGCGCCCATCGGCCTCGAAGGTCGGAACCGGACATTGTCGAAGATCCGAGGCACCCGAAATTTGGAGCCTTGGGTGTTGGACCTCGAGGCGAAGGGCGAAATCGTTTGAGATCGAAAGAAAGGAGTAAGGCCTTGGTCTCTTTATAAGAGGTTGAATACCAAGGGCCCTCCCCGTAACCGTTTGGGACTCGCCTTTAATCGAGAAGACATGCCAATGGGCACGATTGGGTTACCCACGTCCGTATTGATGAGAATCCCGTAAATAAAGGGGACACGATTTCTGCTTTGACAAGACGTGCCAAGGAAACCGCCTCGCAAAATGCGCTGAGGTGGGGGAGTAAAAACGATTTGAATAAAGACTTGGCCGTGGTGTGGTGTCACGCTATGGAATACGTCAGCAGATTAGATTTGTGTAAATATTATTCTCTCTATGGAAATATGTGGAAACTTATTTTGCAGAGCCGGACACTATTCTTAGTGTTCAAAATCTTCTATGAAGTATTTGGAGGAGGAACCCGCCTTGCAATGCCGACGACAATCTGCGCGCCGGACTCGTCATCATTGAAGCCTGGTTCAGGGGCTACTGAGGGAGTCCTGGATTAGGGGGTGTCCGGATAGCCGGACTATACCTTCAGCCGGACTCCAGGACTATGAAGATACAAGATTGAAGACTTCGTCCCGTGTCTGGAAGGGACTTTCCTTGGCGTGGAAGGCAAGCTTGGCGATACAGATATGTAGATCTCCTACCATTGTAACCGACTCTGTGTAACCCTAACCCTCTCCGGTGTCTATATAAACCGGAGGGTTTTAGTCCATAGGACGAACAACAATCATACCATAGGCTAGCTTCTAGGGTTTAGCCTCCTTGATCTCGTGGTAGATCTACTCTTGTACTACCCATATCATCAATATTAATCAAGCAGGACGTAGGGTTTTACCTCCATCAAGAGGGCCCAAACCTGGGTAAAACTTCGTGTCCCTTGTCTCCTGTTACCATCCGCCTAGACGCACAGTTCAGGACCCCCTACCCGAGATCCGCCGGTTTTGACACCGACACCATCCACTTGCCTCCCGCTCCGGACATGGCTGGAGAAGGTTGAGGTGGGGAATGCGGACTTGGGCGTTGGAGCTCGAGTGCGCGAAAATGGATGAGCAAAGGAGGAAGAAGGCGTAGGTAGAAAGGTGGATCCTTATCCCCTTATATGGGCGGACCAAACTATGCGTCCCCACCAACCTGGTAAAACTCGCTTATCTCCCAAGCGCCGTAATCAATGGCACGGTTGGGTTACCCACGCCCGTATTGATGAGAATCCTGGAATAAGGGGACACGATCTCTGCTTCGACAGGACGTGCCAAGGAAACCGCCTCGCTAAACACGCTGAGGTGGGATAGTAAAAATGATTCAAGTGAAGGCTTGGCCGTGGTGTGATGTCACGCCACGAAATACGTCAGCAGATTAGATTTGTGAAAATCTACTCTCTCTATGGCAGTGTGTGGAACTTATTTTGCAGAGCCGGACACTATTCTTGTGTTCAAAATCTTATATGAAGTATTCGGAGGAGGAACCTGCCTTGCAATGCCGAAGACAATTTGCGCGCCGGACTCGTCGTCATTGAACCCTGGTTCAGTGGTGAAAGTGCAACTATCCCTGGGTGGTTTTGGTAATTCCTAACAACATATAGCTCATTGAGCTAACATTATTCCAAGATTAATATTTCAGGAAAAGCTCAATGAATGGCATGGCATGGATGAGGAAAGTGGATCCCTCAAAATTCTAAGGACAAAAAGTTTGGCTCAAACTTGAAGCTCAAGACTCTACACTTTATATTTTAGTGATCCAAGATCACATTGAGTCTATAGGAAAAGCCAATACTATCAAGGAGGGATGAGGTGTTGCTTAATGGCTTGCTTGCTCAAAATGCTTAGTGATATGCTCCAAAATCCTCAACTACCTTCCCACATCCACGTATGACCTAAACCAAAAGTCAAACTCGGCCCCACAGATTCTTTCTATCCGGCGCCACCGAGTTTCAAATGTCATAGCCACTGCCACAAACCCTAGGCAAATCGGTCTCACCGATAGGGATCTCGGTCTCACCGAGATGGGATTGTAATATCTCTGTTTCCCTTCGTACCGTTTCAGTCTTACCGAGATGAGCGATCGGTCCCACCGAGATTGCAATGTAAACTCTCTGTTTCCCTTTTGTAACATTTCGGTCTCACCGAGATGAGCGAATTGGTCCCACCGAGTTTACCTGACCAACTCTCTGGTTAGCTTATTACCAAAATCGGTCCCACCGAGTTTGTGTAATCGGTCACACCGAGATTACGTTATGCCCTAACCCTAACCATATCGGTCCTACCGAGTTGCATCTCAGTCCCACTGAAAATCCTAATGGTCACTAGGTTTGCTGAATCGGTCCGACCGAGTTTAACCATTTGGTCCCATCGAGTTTGGCAAATTGTGTGTAACGGTTAGATTTTTTGTGGAGGCTCTCCACCCACTCTTCATTCATGGAGAACATACCTACACTTCCAATACACATTTAGTGAGAGAGAACCACCTACACTTGTGTTGAGGTCAAGATATTCCATTCCTACCATATGAATCTTGATCTCTAGCCCTCCCCAAGGTTCTTTCCACTCAAATCTTCTTTCCACCAAATCCAAATCCTGTGAGAGAGAGTTGAGTGTTGGGGAGACTATCATTTGAAGCACAAGAGCAAGGAGTTCATCATCAACACACCATTTGTTACTTCTTGGAGAGTGGTGTCTCCTAGATTGGCTAGGTGTCACTTGGGAGCCTCCGACAAGATTGTGGAGTTGAACCAAGGAGTTTGTAAGGGCAAGGAGATCGCCTACTTCGTGAAGATCTATCGCTAGTGAGGCAAGTCCTTCGTGGGCGACGACCGTGATGGAATAGACAAGGTTGCTTCTTCGTGGACCCTTCGTGGGTGGAGCCCTCCGTGGACTCACGCAATCGTTACCCTCCATGGGTTGAAGTCTCCATCAACGTGGATGTACGATAGCACCACCTATTGGAACCACGACAAAAACATTCGTGTCTCCAATTGCGTTTGAATCCTCCAAACCCTTCCCTATACATTCTTGCAAGTTGCATGCTTTACTTTCTGCTGCTCATATACTATTTTGCATGCTTGCTTCAATTGTGTGGAGATTGCTTGACTTGTGCTAACATAGCTAAAATCTGCCAAGAACTAAAATTGGGAATAGGCTAGATTTTTATTTGGTCAAGTAGTCTAATCACCCCCCTCTAGACATACTTTCGATCCTATAAGTGGTATCAGAGCTTTGGTCTCCATTTGCTTTGATTTCCATAGCCTTTGGTGGTCATAGCCTTGGTTTCACAACCTAGGAGAGTATGGCGTCTAGCCAGGGAAATTATCACCATAGAGGTCCTTACTTTGATGGTACTATTTTTGCTAGTTGGAAGCATAAGATGAAAATGCATATTCTTGGACATAACCCCGCCGTTTGGGCTATTGTGTGTATTGGCTTGCAAGGTGAATTCTTTGATGGGAAAGAACCGAACCGTGAAGCTACCGCGGAAGAGTTGAAGATGCTGCAATACAATGCTCAAGCTTGCGATATCCTCTTCAACGGATTGTGCCTCGAAGAATTCAACAAAATCAGCTGTCTTGAGAATGCAAAGGAAATTTGGGATGCTTTGATTGATATGCACGAAGGTACCGACTCCGTCAAGGAATCCAAATTGGATGTGCTTCAAAGTCAACTTGACAAGTTCAAAATGAAGGATGGTGAAGGTGTCGCTGAAATGTACTCTAGGCTTGCTCTTAACACAAATAAGATTGCCGGCTTAGGGAGTGAAGAGATGACTAATAGATTCATCATCAAGAAGATTCTAAGAGCCTTGGATGGAAAATATGTTACCGTGTGCACACTGATCCAAATGATGCCCAATTACAAAGATCTCAAGCCAACGGAAGTCATTGGAAGAATTGTTGCTCATGAGATGTCACTCAAGGATAAAGAGGAACTTCACAACAAAGCAAGTGGTGCTTACAAAGCCTCATGTGAAGCCCCCACATCATCGAGTGAGAAACAAACCTTCAATGAAGAATTGAGCTTAATGGTGAAGAACTTCAACAAGTTTTACAAGAGTAGAAGCAAAGAGAGAAGTTCCAAGTCAAGGTCCTACAATGACAAAAGATCTTCTAGTCGAGAGCGAAACTGCTACAATTGTGGAACACCCGGACACTATTCCAATGAGTGTACGGCCCCCTACAAGAGAAGAGAAGATTCTCCCAAGAGAAGAAGTAGAAGAGAAGAATCACCATCTAGAGAAAGAAGGAGTAGAGATGATCGTTATGAACGAAGACCCTCACGGAGAAGCAAGGATTCGGAAAGAAAGGACAAGTCATCAAGGAGCTACACAAAACGAAGACATCAAGCTCATGTTGGTGAATGGGTATCTGACTCCGACTCCGACAACTACTCCGAGAGAAGCTATCACTCCGACTCCGAATATACTCAAGATGAAGGTGTTGCCGGTCTAGCACTTGTGACAACCAACTCCTACGACATATTTGACTCACCAAATGAAGGAGTTGGAACATGCTTCATGGCTAAAGGCCCAAAGGTATCACACCCCGAGTATGTTGATTTCAATAGTGATGAAGATGACTTGTTAGGTGATGATGATTTACTTGTTGACAACTCTAGTGATGAATACTATGATGAAACGTCAATTAATCATGCTAATCAAGATAAAATGAATGACAATGATAAGGAGTATTGAGTCTCTAACTAAAGAACTCAACACTCTTATGTTAGCTCATGAAACTATCTTAGGAGATCATCGAGAACTTTTAAGGACTCATGCGAAATTACGCTTTGAAAAGCTCAACCTTGAGCAAGAGCATGAGTTCTTAAAAGCAATCAATGATGATCTTCGTAAGAAAAGTTCTTCTTACATTGCCAAGCATTTACTCTTATCCACTTATATGCCTCAAGTCCAGTCTAGTAACAAGAACAAGAAAGATTCTTCCTCCAGTAGTAACAATAATCATGCTATATCCAGTATTGTTGCTTCTAGTAGTTCTCTTTATTCCACTAATGATTCTCTTAGCCAAGTTACACTTGAGCAATAAAATAGCTTATTGAAGGGAATTATAGAGAAAGGTGTTTACAAGAGCCTTGCCGGAAGTAAGCAATTTGAGGAAATTGTACGCAAGCAAGGAAGGCACCGGAAGAATCAAGGTGTTGCTTTTGAACGAAAGTTCAATGCCAGTGGAGTTGAGTGGGAAGAAGATCAATACCCCAAGACGAAGTTTGTTCCTCAACAAGAGAAGTATGATCCTACTTCTTTCAAAGGGACACAAGCTCAAGATGATCTTCCACCACAAGACCACAAGCAAAAAGGCAAGGACAAGCTTCAAGAGGAAATTGATGCATTTGAAGAAGCTCCTAAGGCCTTGGTCAAGTGGGTTCCCAAGACTACATCAAGTTCCACTTCATCAAGTACAACTACAACTCCGAGGATTCCCATCAAGATGGTGTGGATCCCGAAGAAGAAGAACTA
Source organism: Aegilops umbellulata (assembly GCA_032464435.1). Taxonomy (NCBI): domain Eukaryota; kingdom Viridiplantae; phylum Streptophyta; class Magnoliopsida; order Poales; family Poaceae; genus Aegilops; species Aegilops umbellulata. The sequence continues at coordinate 360,619,650 of CP136054.1, read as the reverse complement.
GAGAGTTCTTGAGGGTGACTCCGCCAACATACTTCACTCTTATCATCTTGGCAAGAACAAGTGCAATCAACTTCCACATCTTGCACTATTTAAAGGAGTCACAAACCCTCTTGTTGGTAAGACAAGGGATAAGGTAACCTAAAAGCTTTCATAGACATCATCTTGTGTGTGCATCACTCTATGTCTATGGATATCCTTGTTTGTTCCTTGTGGGAGTAACCCGTGTAGGTATTGAAAGTGCAACTCACTCCAATGGATAGCTCCAAATGATCTACATCAACATTGAGCATCCACATCTCCAACATCTACATGAAGTCATCATCGACAAAACCCAAGGTTAGTTCATCCCTCTTAGGGGGGATCTCACATCTAGGGGGAGCTTTACTCTAAGAATTGAGCTAAAGCAACTCTAATGGTGTGAACACAACAATGCTTTATGTAAAAGTGGTAACCCCACTTGTGCTTAAATGATGAGTATGACCTATGATCAAATGTTCTCATTTGACTCCTAAGTCAGTATACTCATATATAGATGACCTAGTCATCGTAAATTGTTTGATAGATGCTAGAATTGGTTGTGCATGCTTTGCCACATATTTCAATTAGCATTTTATTGTGTGAGCATGTTGATTGCATATTTTACTCATTCGAGGACATCCACTTGTTGTTTTGATTGATCGGTTTTCTTTTCTTTTGCCAAGTGGATGGACAAGAATGCCTAAGAACCCTCTCTAGCTATCTATGCTTTTCTCATCTCAAACTCTATTCATGCTACATCACAAAATTTGATCAAGTCAGATTTGAACCACTCTGTGTGAGGAGCACTCGGAGTCCCCGATTCGTCATAGACTTAAACTTCCAAAACTTCTTTGTGCGTTTTGGTCTGACCAATTCCTCCATTTCGGTCATACCGAGATCACTAAGTCGATCTAGATTTTAAATCTTGGTGCAACCGATTTGAACATTTCGGTCACACCGAGTTGCTGTAACTGTCAACAGTTATGCATCTCGGTGCCACCGGGTTGTTCCACTCGGTCACACCGACATGGTCGAGCTATATATATCCACGGGATTTTTTTTTGGAAATTTCTCCGAAGTCTTTTCGCCTGCGCTTAGCCCACTCTGCCTCCAGGGTCTCTAGATCGTCCTCCTTGTCGCCAGTTGCCTCCTGCCGCTGGTCTCCGCCGCCGTCAACGGAAATCATTCCTGCCGTTGCCGCCGTAGCAAGTTCATCGCCGAACTAGGGTATGAACTTGATCACTGTGCTATCCTCAATCCGATTCCTAGCACATTTTGTTTGCCATGAATCTTGCCATGATTGAAACGATCTTATCCAGTCAAAACACTCCGTAGATTAGAGTTGAATTAAAAATTTAGGGTTAGGTTTCTGCCGAAACCATCTCGGACCATCTGAGTTGTGGAACTCGGTACCACCGATTCGGCTCAGGCCATTGCACATGAGATTCTCGGTCTGACCGAGAATTGAAAATCGGTGTGACCGAGTTCTGGACTTTGTGAAACCCTAGCAGTCTCGGTGCCACCGAACTGTGACTCGGTCTAATCGAGTTCACTAGTTTTGGTTCCAACAGCTGCTTCGGTATCACCGAGTTTGCAAATCGGTTGATCCGAAATGCTTTCTGTGGAAAACTAAAACTAAGTTTTTGACTCATTCTTTTGCAAAAATCTCTGTATTTTGTGATGCTTATCCACTCTACCTATTCACAGGGTCAGCAGTCAGTGTTTGCATCATGTCTGATCAGAGTGACAGTCAGAACAAGTCAGAGGAGCAGGTTCACATGAGTGAGGGCACTAGTCCCTCTAGCAGCTTAGATGAAGGAAGCAGGAGCACTCCCAGCAACTTGCCCAAAGCTGACACCAGGGGCAGAAAGAAGAAAACTTCAGAGTCTGAGGATGAAGATTATGTGGCAGTTGAGGATGATGCCACATCAAAGAAGAAAGTGCTGAAAAAGGAATATAGCTCAGCTGCATCCACAAAGCCAGGTATGCATAAGAAGGCACCTGCAAGGAGAGTTCCCACTTACAAACCTAGGAAGGTTGCCACTAGAGAAACCATAATGTTTACCATTGAGTCAGAAGAGGAAGCTGTTGGCCAAGATAAAAAGAAAAAGAGAGTCGGAACCACTACTGCCAGAGTTCTTGGCAAACCCTCTATGAGGAGAGATTCAGAAGAGGAAGAAGAGGTTGCTGCACCAGCACCTAAGGCCCAGAAACTCATGGGTGGTGCTATCAGGACAGGGGATGCATCATCTAAGTAGAAAGTTGCTGTTAAGTCTGCTGCTCCAGCTCCAAAGCCAAAACCCAAGAGGAGCACCAGAAACATCCCTGCAGAGGAGAAGAACAAGGCCCCAGTGCCTGAGACAGCTGCTGTTGAAGAAGAAGAAGATGAAGAGCATGTTCTGAGAAAGTTGAAGCCCAAGATTCCAGACCACAATGATGCTCATCCTGTAGCTGAGAACATGAAACTCAGAAGAGACTCAGGGTTGAGGCTATGGAGAGTGTCAGATCCATATGCTAGCCGGAGAAGAACTGCTGTCGATTACAGGTTCCACACAAAGGAACAACATGACTTCTATGAGACAGTGTTGTTGGACAAGAAGCCTATAGTGTGTGAAATGAGGTGGGTCGACTGGAAGTATATCAAGGAAAATGAGGAACACTATCCTGGTGTGTTTGACAGCTTCAGTGCTTGTGGAGTTGCAGACTTTGTTGGGTAGAAGCTCACAAAGTGGAATGAGGAGCTCATAATGCAATTCTACTCCACAGCACACTTCTATCCAGATGGCAGGATAGTATGGATGTCTGAAGGTACAAGGTACCACTCAACTATTGAGGAATGGGCAAATCTGATCAATGCTCCTAAGGAAGAAGAAGATGACTTGGATGTCTATGCGAAGAAGAAGATGGATCACAACTCTATGGCAAACATGTACAAGGAGATTCCTGAAGATGATCTTGAGACTCACCAGTTTGGGTCAGTAAAACACTTGCTGTAAGGGCTGCCTACAATCAATTGGAACCTTAGGCACACTCTCTTGCCCAAGTCTGGTGATCACAGAATGATCAGAGGCCATGCAATTAACTTGCTACATATATTTGATGTGCCACAGAAGTTCAAGGTCATGAGCCTTATAGTTGAGACTATCAAGAGGACTGCAGCTGACCAGAAAAGAAGTTGTGGATATGCCCCACAGATCTAGGAGTTGATAAACTCAAAGATGGGCACAGGCACATACTTGTTGGATAAGGAACACTTGCCTATCTTCCCAGACTTCAAGGACAACCAAGTTGTGATGAATGAAGATGAACCCTCCTCAGTGCAAGCACAAGCAAAGAAGGAGAAGGAAAAGATTGAGAAATCTACCAAGATGCCAACCATGGAAGAGGCATCTTAGTATTTTCTAAAGAGCAAGCAAGATCAGCTTGGCTACTTGATTGCATCCACTCTAAGGATAGAGAAAGGACTGGCCACCCTGACTCGAAACCAGGCGAGCTTGGAAAGAATCATGGAGCAGAAGTTCTATGACTTAGATGTGAAGGTAACTGAGATCCAGTCTGTTGTGGAGCAACTTCAGGATGACATGCAGGAGAGGAAGGGCAAGACAACCACTGATGCATTTGCCAGAGTGCCTAGAGCTCAGAGGTCAACTGCAGTACCAGTACCAGACACTAGAGCCACTTCATCTACACCAGCTACAGCCTCAGTGCCACCAGCTCCAGCACCTACCCCAGCAGCTCCATCTACTTCGATTGAAGCCTTTGTTCTTGGAGTTAACCGGACACAACCACCTGAAGACCAAGCTTGAGAGAAGTTTTAGTGCTATGCATTTTCTATGAACTTTTTGGTAACTTGTTCCCAAAGGGGGAGAAAAATGTATAGATCATAGGCTTCGAGAGAGAGCGTTGCTTTTTATTCTCTCTTGCTTTGGTGGTTGAACTTTGTTTGCTTGTTTGTGATACTTGGATGATCATGTTTGTTTGATCATATGCAACATTAATGATTGTTGGATGATATTATCATTTTATCCCTATTTGATCATTCAATTTGCTTGGTGATGAGTGCATGTATTTAATTCTTATCACTTTGAGCGCTCCACCAAGATGTATGTGACATGGAAGAGTAACCCATGATCCTAACTCATTGTGCATTTGCAGTCCAAAGCAAATCTTAAGATATGCACAAATTTAGGGGGAGCTCTTGCTTTTCACATACTTCTCAAAGCGACAATATCTTTCACTCTTATTATCATTTGTCGAAGCTTTGATCTATATGTTGTCATCAATTACCAAAAAGGGGGAGATTGAAAGTGCAACTATCCCTGGGTGGTTTTGGTAATTCCTAACAACATATAGCTCACTGAGCTAACATCATTCCAAGATTAATATTTCAGGAAAAGCTCAATGAATGGCATGGCATGGATGAGGAAAGTGGATCCCTCAAAATTCGAAGGACAAAAAAGTTTGGCTCAAGATTGAAGCTCAAGACTCTACACTTTATATTTTAGTGATCCAAGATCACATTGAGTCTATAGGAAAAGCCAATACTATGAAGGAGGGATGAGGTGTTGCTTAATGGCTTGCTTGCTCAAAATGCTTAGTGATATGCTCCAAAATCCTCAACTACCTTCCCACATCCACATATGACCTAAACCAAAAGTCAAACTCGGCCCCACCGATTCTTTCTATCCGGCGCCACCGAGTTTCAAATGTCATAGTCACTGCCACAAACCCTAGGCAAATCGGTCTCACCGATAGGGATCTCGGTCTCACCGAGATGGGATTGTAATCTCTCTGTTTCCCTTCGTAACGTTTTGGTACAACCGAGATGAGCTATCGGTCCCACTGAGATTGCAATGTAAACTCTCTGTTTCCCTTTTGTAACATTTCGGTCTCACCGAGATGAGCGAATCGGTCCCACCGAGTTTACGTGACCAACTCTCTGGTTAGCTTATTACCAAATTCGGTCCCACCGAGTTTGTGTAATCAGTCACACCGAGATTACGTTATGCCCTAACCCTAACCATATCGGTCCTACCGAGTTGCATCTCAGTCCCACCAAAAATCCTAACGGTCACTAGGTTTGTTGAATCGGTCCGACCGAGTTTAACCATTCGGTCCCACCGAGTTTGGCAAATTGTGTGTAACGGTTAGATTTTGTGTGGAGGCTATATATACCCCTCCACCCACTCTTCATTCGTGGAGAGAGCCATCAGAACATACCTACACTTCCAATACACATTTTCTGAGAGAGAACCACCTACACTTGTGTTGAGGTCAAGATATTCCATTCCTACCATATGAATCTTGATCTCTAGCCTTCCCCAAGTTTCTTTCCACTCAAATCTTCTTTCCACCAAATCCAAATCCTGTGAGAGAGAGTTGAGTGTTGGGGAGACTATCATTTGAAGCACAACAGCAAGGAGTTCATCATCAACACACCATTTGGTACTTCTTGGAGAGTGGTTGGCTAGGTGTCACTTGGGAGCCTCCGACAAGATTGTGGAGTTGAACCAAGGAGTTTGTAAGGGCAAGGAGATCGCCTACTTCGTGAAGATCTACCGCTAGTGAGGCAAGTCCTTCGTGGGCGACGGCCGTGATGGAATAGACAAAGTTGCTTCTTCGTGGACCCTTCGTGGGTGGAGCCCTCCGTGGACTCGCGCAACCGTTACCCTCCGTGGGTTGAAGTCTCCATCAACATGGATGTACGATAGCACCACCTATCGGAACCACGACAAAAACATCCGTGTCTCCAATTGCGTTTGAATCCTCCAAACCCTTCCCTTTACATTCTTGCAAGTTGCATGCTTTACTTTCCGCTGCTCATATACTCTTTTGCATGCTTGCTTGAATTGTGTGGAGATTGCTTGACTTGTGCTAAGATAGCTAAAATCTGCCAAGAACTGAAATTGGGAAAAGGCTAGATTTTTATTTGGTCAAGTAGTCTAATCACCCCCCATCTAGACATACTTTCGATCCTACAAGGGGCTACTGAGGGAGTCCTGGATTAGGGGGTGTGCGGGTAGCCGGACTATAACCTTTGGCCGGACTCTTGGACCATGAAGATACAAGATTGAAGACTTTGTCCCGTGTCCGGATGGGACTTTCCTTGGCGTGGAAGGCAAGCTTGGCGATACGGATATGTAGATCTCCTTCCGTTGTAACCGACTCTGTGTAACCCTAGCCCTCTCCGGTGTCTATATAGACCGGAGGGTTTTAGTCCATAGGACGAACAACAATCATACCATAGGCTAGCTTCTAGGGTTTAGCCTCTCTGATCTCGTGGTAGATCTACTCTTGTACTACCCATATCATCAATATTAATCAAGCAGGAGTAGGGTTTTACCTCCATCGAGAGGGCCCGAACCTAGGTAAAAACATCATGTCCCTTGTCTCCTGTTACCATCCGCCTAGACGCACAGTTCGGGACCCCCCTACCCGAGATCCATCGGTTTTAACACCGACACCTGCCTTCGCCGATGGGTCAGTTGACGGCAGCGGCGGCGGACGGGTGTGGTTTAGCAGCGGTGGTGCGGGTTTTGGAGGCAAGGGCTGACGTGGCGCTGGGTGTGGCTGGTGTGGTGATGTGTGGGCCGCGGGCCTCGGTGGAGCCTATTTTGACCCAGCTGGAGGGGTCAGGGCGGTCCTCGGGTTTGTCGGTGGGTGTGGCTCCGGGGGTGGAGTTGGCCTTCGACGCGGGCCCGGTGCGTTCTGGCCCAGCTTCGCGGGCCCATTCGGCCCGGCCATCGACTGGCTATATATGGCTACGCCGTGAAGTGGCGGACCCGTCTTTAGGGTTTCCTGCCACTTCACTGGAGGTGCGACCCTTTGGCCACTCCGCCTGCACCCTCCGGATCTTGTCTCCCCCTCCCCCCCTCTCGATCTCTTTTGTGGCGGAGGTGATGGGTGACCGGCGGAGTGACAAGAGGACTATGGAGGCGGCGGATCTGGATGCTGAGTGGAGGCGTGAGCGCGAGTTGTGCAAGAAGGCGAAGGTTGCGGCTTGGGAGCGCCAAGGGCACCGCGAGGAGCGTGTGCCGCGCAGCCCGGCCGTGGATCAGAACGGGCGTGAGGGGGATTGGGGTCCTCCTCCCCCGTGGTGTATCCAGCAGCAGGAGAAGAAGCGGAGGAAGAAGGCGGGTCAGTGCCATTGCGAGCTGGAGCGCAAGCCCATGGAGCATCCCAACTGTGGCGTTGGCCACAGTGATCCTCTGGCTAAAAAGCCGCGGGCGGGCTTGGCGCCGCTGGCTATGGCGCTTCCTTCCTCCTCCAAGGGCACGGTGGGGGGGCCTATTCCTGTGGAAGATGCGCCAGAGGCAGAGGTGGAATGCTTCAAGTGCAATCGTTGGGGACATTTCCAGGCCAAGTGTACTTTCAAGCCGTTGTGTGTGCTGTGCAAGGAGGAGGGCCATGCTTCGGATGCATGCCCTTCCCGTGGTCGCTCCCTCAACCTTTAGATCACGGGGAGCGTCATCTCGGGGGAGGGTTTCTTCTGCCTCCGTCCTCTCGGTGAAGCCAGGCAAGTTGTCCCTCCGTATCTTGTAGCAGGAGCTGAAGCTTATCGTGGCTGGACATTGGGACTGGCAAGTTTCTCAGGTTGGGGATGATGATTTTCTAGTGGTGTTTCTGTCGGCTGACCTTCTGCATATGGCAAAATCGAGTGGTAAGCTGTTCCTCCCCCGCAACGACATCATGGCTCGGGTGCGCGACATGTTGCACGAGGAGAACCCGCCTACGGTGATGCCTGAGGTTTGGGTAAGGTTGTTCGGGATCCCGAAGAAGCATAGGCGGGAAGAATGGATAAAGGAGGGTTTTAAGATGCTGGGTCGTCCCGTGGTGGTTGATACGTCCCCAACGTATCTATAATTTTTGATTGCTCCATGCTATATTACCTTCTGTTTTGGATGTTTATGGGATTTATTAAACACTTTTATATTATTTTTGGGACTAACCTATTAACCCAGAGCCCAGTGTCAGTTCCTTTTTTTAGCATGTTTCAGTGTTTTGAAGAAAAGGAATATCAAACAGAGTCGAAACGGAATGAAACCTTCTGGAGAAGTTATTTTTGGAAGGAAAGCAACCTGATAGACTTGGAGTGGACGTCAGGAAAGAAACGAGGGAGCCACGAGGTAGGGGGGCGCGCCCTCCACCCTCGTGGGCCCCTCGTGGCTCCCCTGACGTACTTATTCCTCCTATATATACACATATACCCTAAAACGATCGGGGAAAAGAATAGATCGGGAGTTCCGCCACCGCAAGCCTCTGTAGCCACCAAAAGTCAATCGGGACCCTGTTCCGGCACCCTGCCGGAGGGGGATCCCTCACCGGTGGCCATCTTCATCATCCTCTCCATGACGACGAGGGAGTAGTTCACCCACGGGGCTGAGGGTATGTACCAGTAGCTATGTGTTTGATCTCTCTCTCTCTCTCTCTCTCTCTCTCTCTCTCTCTCTCGTGTTCTTGATTTGGCACGATCTTGATGTATCACGAGCTTTGCTATTATAGTTGGATCTTATGTTGCTTCTCCCCCTCTACTCTCTTGTAATGGATTGAGTTTTTCCTTTGAAGTAATCTTATCGGATTGAGTCTTTAATGACTTGAGAACACTTGATGTATGCCTTGCCGTGCGTATCTGTGGTGACAATGGGATATCAGGTGATTCACTTGATGTATATTTTGGTGATCAACTTGCGGGTTCCGCCCATGAACCTATGCATAGGGGTTGGCACACGTTTTCGTCTTGATTCTCCGGTAGAAACTTTTGGGCACTCTTTCAAGTACTTTGTGTTGGTTTGAATAGATGAATCTGAGATTGTGTGATGCATATCGTATAATCATACCCACGGATACTTGAGGTGACATTGGAGTATCTAGGTGACATTAGTATTTTGGTTGATTTGTGTCTTAAGGTGTTATTCTAGTACGAACTCTAGGGTTGTTTGTGACACATATAGGAATAGCCCAATGGATTGATTGGAAAGAATAACTTTGAGGTGGTTTCGTACCCTACCATAATCTCTTCGTTTGTTCTCCGCTATTAGTGACTTTGGAGTGACTCTTTGTTGCATGTTGAGGGATAGTTATATGATCCAACTATGTTATTATTGTTGAGAGAACTTGTACTAGTGAAAGTATGAACCCTAGGCCTTGTTTCCTACCATTGCAATACCGTTTACGCTCACTTTTATCATTAGTTACCTTGCTGTTTTTATATTTTCAGATTACAAAAACCTATATCTACCATCCATATTGCACTTGTATCACCATCTCTTCGCCGAACTAGTGCACCTATACAATTTAGCATTGTATTGGGTGTGTTGGGGACACAAGAGACTCTTTGTTATTTGGTTGTAGGGTTGCTTGAGAGAGACCATATTCATCCTACGCCTCCCACGGATTGATAAAGCTTAGGTTATCCACTTGAGGGAAATTTGCTACTGTCCTACAAACCTCTGCACTTGGAGGCCCAACAACGTTTACAAGAAGAAGGTTGCGTAGAATATATCAAGCTCTTTTCTGGCGCCGTTGCCCGGGAGGCTAGGTAAGCGGCACTCACACCCCGTCAACTAAGCTCTTTTCTGGCGCCGTTGCCGGGGAGGTGAGTGCTTGAAGGTATATTTTTAGATCTTGCAATCGAATCTTTTTGTTTCTTATATTAACACTAGTTTAGTTTAAAAAAAACTACCAAAAAATGGAATTGAGTTTACCACATACGCTTCATCTTTTTAATATCTTTCGTGAGTATGATGGAAAGGAAAATTGTGCCAAAGTGTTAGAAAAAGAATGCACTAAAATGTTTGGCACTAAATCTTTGAATGATGAGCATGATTGCAATGTTGTTAGTATGAACTCCTTGAATATCCATAGTACTAATGACGATTGCACTAGTTATGATGAAAATGTCTCCTATAAACATGTCAATTTTTGTGGAGTGCATTGGGTTTGTAAGTACACACCAAATAGGGAAGATAGATATTGCAGGAGGCATAAGTACTTAGAAACTAAATTGTTACAAGAAAGGCTAGATGATTGCGCTGAAAGATTCAATATTTATCGCGCCCCTTGTTGAAAGGATCGATATAGTTGACTAGAGGGGGGGTGAATAGGCAACTAACAAGTTTTAGCTTTTCTTTAACAATTTAAACTTTGCATCAAAGTAGGTGGTCTAGATATGCAACTAAGTGAGCAACCTATATGATGCAACAACGATAGGAACACAAGCAAGCAAGAGGAACAACACAAATAAGCTTGCACAAGTAAAGGAATGAGATAACCAAGAGTGGAGCCGGTGGAGACGAGGATGTTTTGCCGAAGTTCCTTCCCTTTGAGAGGAAGTACGTCTCCGTTGGAGCGGTGTGGAGGCACAATGCTCCCCAAGAAGCCACTAGGGCCACCGTAATCTCCTCACGCCCTCAGACAATGCGAGATGCCGTGAATCCACTATTGGTGCCCTTGGAGGCGGCGACCGAACCTTTACAAACAAGGTTGGGGCAATCTCCACAACTTAATTGGAGGCTCCCAACGACACCACGAAGCTTCACCACAATGGACTATGGCTTCGCGGCGACCTCAACCGTCTAGGGTGCTCAAACACCCAAGAGTAACAAGATCCGCAAGGGATTAGTGGGGGGAATCAAATTTCTCTTGGTGGAAGTGTAGACCGGGGCCTTCTCAACCACTCCTGAGCAAATCAACAAGTTTGATTGGCTAGGGAGTGAGATCGGGCGAAAATGGAGCTTAGGAGCAACAATGGAGCTTCGGGTTTGAAGAGGTAGTCAACTAGAGGTAGGGGACGACCCTTTTTATAGTGGTGGGTGAAATCCAACCGTTATCCACTTAACTAGCCCGCGAGCGTGGTACTACCGCTCCGTAGGCGCGGTACTACCGCAGGGCCACGCGGTACTACCGTGGGACACCACAGTACTACCGCGGCAGCAGCGGGGGCTAGAGCAGGCCTGACAGGGGGCAGTACTACCGCCAGCGCGGTACTACCGCTCCCCCTTGTGGTACTACCCCAAGGCAGAAAATCCCTAGCCTGGGAAGGGCGTGGATGAATAAAAATACATCCGTGCCTACTTCCGCTAGAAAATAAACGGTGCAAAAATCCGACACAGTACTACCGCTGGAAAGCAGTACTACCGCGTGGCTGCTGGATCAGACCGTGCACGGTACTACCGCGCCTGAGGCCCGGTACTACCGCGGAGGCGCGAATGTAAAAAATTACATCTGCCCCTACTACCGCAACGCAGCGGTACTTGACCTGGGTCCACAGTAGTACGGCTCCAGAGGAGCGGTACTACCGTGGGCGACCGCGGTACTACCGCGCCCAAGCCGCGGTACTACCGCTCCGAGGAGCCGTACTACCGCAAGCACATCAGCAGCTGCCAAGACAATCGCAACGAGGATAATGGGGGAAGCTCCAAAGTGCAAGGGATAATGTGGAGACAAGGACGGGAACATGTACGTGATGATTCCACCCAAACCTTTCCGACGCGGACCCCCTCTTAATAGTACGGCTTCCCTACGACTCAAATCCACCAAAAAGAAACGTAGAGTAACGCCATCTTCAATAGTCTTCGAGGGGCACCTAACCGTCTTGTGCCTAGAGAGGAGATGTCCGAGAAGTTCAAGGCACACGATTAGTCCGCAAAAGCATTGTCATCAATCACCAAAACACCTTAGGGATAAATATGCCCTAACAATCTCCCCCTTTTTGGTGGATTGATGACAATACGGGATTTACGCAAAGAGAAAATAAACTAGAGCATAGGAAAACCCCTCCTCTCTAAAATATAGACGGGCTCCCCCTAGATGTGTGCAATCTAGATGGATGCTTTGGACTGCACAGCACACAACTAGGATCAACACTCCCCCTATATTTTAGAGACAAGGCATATCTAGCAATGATAAGTCTATTTAACTAAACAAGAGCATAAAACAACGGCAGCACAATATAACATAAGCTCGCTAAGACAGGATAAAGTGCATATGTCTTACACCATATGAAGGAAAAGTCTCAAACCAAACCAAAGCAAATGAAACGAGGTTCAAACAAGACAGAAAACACACCAAACACAATGACACACGAGCAAATCCCTACACTCTCTCCCCCTTCGGCATCGAGACGCCAAAAAGGCAGAGAGGACACCTACACACTCGGGGTGGCTCAAGCGGAGAAATCATCCTAGTGCTCCTCGTCAGACTCGGCAGCAGGGATGTCCTCGTCAGAATCAGTCCACTTGAGGCCCTGCTTCTCCATCCACTCAGCCTCCAGAGTGATGTCCCTCTCTGACCCGCTAGAGTGTGCCTCACCAAAGACCCTCAGGATGTGCAAGTCACGGCGGTGAGCCTCCTTGGAGGCAACGTGAGTCCTGTACTGCCCCTTAGCTTGCATGCAGAAGAGAGTCTTCATCTTGTCCTTCAGCTTCTTGGCCCACGAGGGCGCAGAGGAACTCAGGGAAGACCTAGCAGCACGGTCCTCAGCAACATTCTCTGCTCCAAGCTCCTCCTCACCAACAGCCCTCCTAGCAGCAGACGCCTCAGCACGAGTGGTAGTGTTGGCCCAGTTGGGTTTGACACATAGACTGATGGACTCATGCCGAATCCAGCCTGGAGCAAGGAACTCATCACTAGGGTACAACTTCTCCCAAGTCCTGGAGATCAACAGAAACAAGTATGGTCCATAGATAGGCACCTTGCGGTTGAACACCGCAAACCGGAGCTCATGCCACATGATGTGTGAGACATCAAGGGGCTGAGTCTGAGATACCCGGGCATCCTCGCACATGAGCATCATATCCACCATATAGGCATGAACCTTGTCCTTGTTGCCAATGCGTGGGAACAGAGAGTTGCGGAAGATGCGATACATGATATCCAGAAAAGAGTTCAGCACCCAATCATACTTGCCACTGGCGAGCACCTTCTCCACATAGAACTGTTGGAGCCTGTTCTTGTTAGCAGACTCAGGATTGGCATGGGGACGAACACCAACAGGAGTGTTGATCCCGTCATCTGGAACATGCAACAGATCCATGAACTCCTTCCAGGTAGTGGTCAACTGACGACCGTTGGTCATCCACATCATCCGCCGCTCCTCCCCAGGGTGAAAGTACACAGAGGCAAAGAACTGACAAACAAGCTCAGGGTCAAAGTCCAGATGGAAGGAGATCACATGCTCAATACCAAATTGCTCCACCAAGTCCAGAGCCTCTCCAAAGTACTCATGGAACTTTTCTTTCCTCATGTGATGCATATCAATCCACTTGACCTCCACGTAGGTATTCTGCTTGTTTTTGATGACATCCAGATAAGGGTTGGTCTACTGCTTGGTCCAGAACAACTCACAACCTCTGATGATAGCACGAGGATTCACATATGGGTTCATATGCCTGAGACGGACGTACTCAGAAAGGGGTATCTCGTCCATGCCCTTAGCGGGTTCCTTGTTCTTGGTAGCGGTCATCTTGATAGAGCGCTTGGGGGCATTGGAGCCCTCTGGTGCTTCACCTTGATTGCGCAAACGCTTGGAACCAGTGTCGCGACTGGGATTGGAACAGCGAGAGCCACCACCGGAGACACAAAGTGCAACACACACACGACAAGCAAGAAGGATCAATGCGAAGACCTCGGCAAAGCCAACGAAACACTTAGGAAGCATACATTCTAAAAGCCATGTGAAAGAAGTGATCCCACGGTAGTACTGCCCGGTGCTGCGGTACTAAAATTCTAGTACCGCTCCAAGTCGCGGCAGTACCGTGCGAAGTCACGATAGTACCGGGTCTGGGAGCGGTAGTAGGGTCTTAGTGCCGCAGCCAGCACAGTAGTACCGCACCTGATGGGCATACCGCACCGCGACAGATCCGACCCAGTTCAAATCTGAAGAAAAAGCCGCAAAACCATTGTTGTACTACAGTAGATCAAGGCTATCACAGGCCAATATAGCAAGTATAATTCCTATGCAACACGACTCTCCTAAAACCTTCTCTTGCACAGATTTGGCCTAAAATCTCAAGAACAACATGCATCTCTCCCCAAAAACCTAGAAGCGAATGAACAACCAAGAAAGAGAGAGAGATTTGGGGAAAAACCTTGTTCCATGGCAAGAGGAAGTGGTGGGGAACGATCCCACCGGTCGGAATCCGAGGAGAGTGGTCGGAGATGGAGATCTGGCGAGGACCTCCAGCGCCGTTCGTGAGCAGGAGAGAGAGACGTGGGGAGAAAAAGACAAATGAATGGGTATGGGGAGTTGGAACTCCCCTGCCCGAGTCATAACCCCCGCGCCTACTCGCGGCGCGGTAGTACCGCGCATCCTCGTGGTAGTACCGCTCGGTGGAAGTCCTGCACATGAGTGGTAGTACTGCTCTCCTGGGTGGTAGTAAAAAATTACTGCCGCGCAGGTGCGGTAGTACCGTGCCCTCTCAACGCGGTAGTACCATGGCTAGCCGCGGTAGTACCGTGAGCTCAGGAAGTTGCACGTTACAAGCCAAATAAAAGGAGGTATTAGCATGAAAACTTCAAGGCAACACAACACCACAAAACACGCGACTCTCGAAGGCAGAAAAGCACACAACAACACGACAACAACCACGAGTCACCACCTCTCCAAAGAGAGGGCGGTGGCCGGAGCCACCTATGTTTGAGTCAATTGGTATGGCACCGTGAAGAATTATCCTTGGGCCCATGACCAAAACTCATCTTCGAAGCACAAGTACCATCAAAAAGGGCTAATGTGAAAGAGTTGATCGATTTATGCATAATGGGGGAGGGAGAGTTCATTGAGAGAACAACACTCCCCCTATGTCCATGCCTACACCTAGACAAGACAACAAGTTGAGTATGGTGAGGTGTGCAAGGGTTCAAGCAACATTGCTCGAATCAATGATATTTAGCTCATGCCTTAACTCGCAAAATCTTGCTTCATCCAAAGGCTTCGTGAAAATATCTGCAAGGTCATCATGGGTGTTGACGTAGTTGAGCTCGATCTCCCCTCGCCTAATGTGATCCCCGATGAAGTGATATCGAATCTCAATATGCTTCGTCTTGAAGTGTTGCATCGGGTTGAGAGAGATCTTGATGGCACTTTCATTGTCACACCAAAGAGGCACTTTGTCACAAATGACACCGTAATCCTTCAAAGTTTGCCTCATCCATAAGAGTTGTGCACAACAACTACCGACCGCTACATACTCCGCTTCGGTGGACGAGAGAGACACACAACTTTGCTTTTTGGATGACCAACTTACCAAAGAGCAACCAAGGAACTGGCATCCTCCGGAAGTGGACTTCCTATCCACTTTGTCTCCCGCCCAATCGGAATCCGAATAACCTACAAGCTTGAAGTTTGCTGCTCTTGGGTACCATAAGCCAAAGTTTGGTGTATGAGCCAAATATCGAAAGATTCGCTTGACCGCCACAAAGTGGCTTTCCTTAGGTGCGGCTTGAAACCGTGCACAAATTACCACACTCAACATGATATCCGGTCTAGATGCACAAAGGTAAAGCAAGGATCCAATCATGGAGCGATATACCTTTTGATCCACCGCTTTACCATTGGGATCAATGTCAAGTTGGCACTTGGTAGGCATTGGTGTGGAAGCCGGCTTGGCATCACTTAGCTTGAATCTCTTGAGCATGTCTTGAGTGTATTTGGCTTGGTTGATGAAGGTACCTTCTCTTCTTTGCTTCACTTCGAAACCTAGAAAGAACTTTGAGGGAGTCCTGGATTAGGAGGTGTCCGGATAGCCGGACTATAACCTCTGGCCGAACTCCTGGACTATGAAGATACAAGATTGAAGACTTCGTCCCGTGTCCGGATGGGACTTTCCTTGGCGTGGAAGGCAAGCTTGGTGATACGGATATGTGGATCTCCTTCTGTTGTAACCGACTCTGTGTAACCCTAGCCCTCTCCGATGTCTATATAAACCGGAGGGTTTTAGTCCGTAGGACGAACAACAATCATAGCATAGGCTAGCTTCTAGGGTTTAGCCTCTCTGATCTCGTGGTAGATCTACTCTTGTACTAGCCATATCATCAATATTAATCAAGCAGGAGTAGGGTTTTACCTCCATCGAGAGGGCCCAAACCTGGGTAAAAACTTCGTGTCCCTTGGCTCCTGTTACCATCCGCCTAGACGCACAGTTCGGGACCCCCTACCCGAGATCCGCCGGTTTTGATACCGACATTGGTGCTTTCATTGAGAGTTCCTCTGTGTCGTCACTTTTAGGCCCGATGGCTCCTCCAATCATCAACAGCGATGCGGTCCAGGGTGATACTTTTCTCCCCGGACAGATCTTCGTATTCGGCGGCTTTGCACTGCGGGCCAATTCGCTTGGCCATCTGGAGCAGATTGAAAGCTACGCCCCTGGCCATCAGGTCAGATTTGGAAGCTTGAACTACACGGCTGACATCCACGGAGACTTGATCTTCGACAGATTCGAGCCGCAGTCAGGCGCGCCGCACTATCACGATGGGCATGATCTAGCTCTGCCGCCGAACAGTGCCCCGGAGGCCGCACCCGTGTCCGCTCCGACCCTTAGCTCGGAGCCGACTGCACAAATCGAGGACGGGGCTGGACACCACCTCGGGGGCTGCAATCTCTACGGCGATCGAGCCGAACACCAGCGTTATCCCCTGCGAAGCCCGTGACTCCAAGGTGTCGGACTCCTCTCCGGACTCCGAGCCCCCCGCGCCCCTGCCAATCAAACCCGATTGGGCGCCGATCATGGAATTCACCACCGCGGACATCTTTCAGCACTCGCCCTTCAGCGATATTCTGAATTCACTAAGGTCTCTCTCTTTGTCAGGAGAGTCCTGGCCGGATTATGGCCAACAGGATTGGGATGCGGACGACGAAGAAAGTCGACGCCCTTCCACCACCTACTTTGTAGCCACTGTCGATGATTTAACCGACACGCTAGACTTCGAATCAGAAGACATCGACGGCATGGACGACGATGTAGGAGACGAACATGAACCAGTGCCTATAGGGCACTGGAAAGGCACCTCGTCATATGACATATACATGGTGGATACACCCAAATAAGTCAATGGCGACGGAACAACGGGGGATGACCCCTCCAAGAAGCAACCAAAGCAAAAAGCAACGGGCGCCGCTCTAAGTCCTGCCAAAGAAAAAACGGTGAAACCGGCACCGGAGACAATAACACCCCGGACAGTGCTGAAGACAACTCCCTCCAGCAAGATTCAGCGCAGGAGGATGGAGAAGCCAGCCCTCCTGAGAGGGCGGCCGATAGAGAGGAAGAGGATGACAATTACATGCCTCCCTCCGAAGACGAGGCAAGCCTCGGCGACGACGAATTTGTCATGCCCGAGGATCCCGCCAAACAAGAGAGCTTTAAGCGCAGGCTTATGGCCACGGCGAGCAGCCTCAAGAAAAAACATCAACAGCTTAGAGCTGATCAAGACTTGCTAGCCGACAGATGGACTGAAGTCCTGGCGGCCTAAGAGTATGAACTCGAACGCCCCTCCAAGAGCTACCCAAAGCGCAGGCTGCTACCCCGATTAGAGGAGGAAGCACCTAAACCTACATCACCAGCGCATGACGCGGCCGATCGGCCACCTCGTGGCCGTGACAGAGAGGCCTCACGGCCCTCCGCTCAAGCCGCACCCCGGCGTCGCTCAAAAAATACCAAGGCACGGGGAAACGCGCTAGACCTGCGCGATATGTTGGAGGCCAAGGCAAGGCAAACAGGATCGATCTACGGATCGCATGGGCGCCCCACCACTCGAGACGATAACCGTCACGCCGGATATAGCAAATCCGGTCGGGCCGAACACATCAGACAAAGCTCATTTGAGCTATGTCGTGATATAGCCCAGTACAGAGGCACCGCACACCCACTATGCTTCACGGATGAAGTAATGGATCATCAAATCCTAGAGGGTTTCAAACCCGTAAACATCGAATCATACGATGGCACAACAGATCCTGCGGTATGGATCGAGGATTATCTCCTTCATATCCACATGGCCCGCGGCGATGATCTACACGCCATCAAATACCTCCCACTCAAGCTTAAAGGACCAGCTCGACATTGGCTTAATAGCTTGCCAGCAGAATCAATTGGTTGTTGGGAGGACCTGGAATCCGCATTTCTCGACAATTTACAGGGCACCTGTGTGCGACCACAAGACGCCGATGACCTAAGCCACATAATTCAGCAGCCAAAGGAATCAGCCAAACAATTCTGGACACGGTTCCTGACCAAGAAAAATCAGATCGTCGACTGTCCGGATGCAGAGGCCCTAGCAGCCTTCAAACATAACATCCATGACGAGTGGCTTGCCCGGCACCTAGGACAGGAAAAGCCGAAATCCATGGCCGCCCTCACGACACTCATGACGCGCTTTTGCGCGAGAGAAGACAGCTGGCTAGCTCATAGTAATAACATGACCAAGAGCCCTGGTAATTCGGATACCAAGGACAACAATGGCAGGTTGCGTCACAACAAGCACAACCGCCGCATTAACAGCGACAGTGCTGAGAATGCGGCAGTTAACGCCGGATTCAGAGGCTCTAAACCCGGTCAGCGGAAAAAGCCATTCAAGAGAAATACTCTGGGCCCGTCCAGTTTGGACCGAATACTCGATCGCTCGTGCCAAATACATGGCACCCCCGAAAAGCCAGCCAATCACACCAACAGGGATTGTTGGGTGTTCAAGCAGGCAGGCAAGTTACATGCCGAAAACAGAGACAAGGGGCTGCATAGCGATGACGAGGAGGAGCCCCGGCCGCCGAACAATAGTGGACAGAAGGGTTTCCCCCCACAAGTGCGGACGGCGAATATGATATACGCAACCCACATTCCCAAGCGGGAGTGGACGCGTGCACTCAGGGACGTATATGCGTTAGAGCCAGTCGCCCCAAAGTTCAACCCATGGTCCTCCTGCCCGATCACCTTTGATCGAAGGGACCACCCCACTAGCATCCGTCATGGCGGATTCGCCGCATTGGTTCTTGACCCAATCATTGACGGATTTCACCTCACTAGAGTCCTTATGGACGGCGGCAGCAACCTGAACCTGCTTTATCAGGATACAGTGCAGAAAATGGGCATAGATCCCTCAAGGATTAAACCCACAAAAACGACCTTTAAGGGCGTCATACCAGGTGTAGAGGCCAACTGTACTGGCTCAGTTACACTCGAAGTGGTCTTCGGATCCCCGGATAATTTCCGAAGCGAGGAGTTAACCTTCGACATAGTACCGTTCCGCTGTGGCTATCACGCACTGCTCGGACGAACTGAATTTTCAAAATTCAACGCAGTGCCGCACTACGCATACCTCAAGCTCAAGATGCCGGGCCCTCGAGGAGTCATTACGGTCAATGGAAACACCGAACGCTCTCTACGAATGGAGGAGCATACGGCGGCGCTAGCAGCGGAAGTACAGAGCAGACTCTCAAGGCAATTCTCCAGTCCGGCTTTTAAACGTCCGGACACCGCCAAGCGCGCCCGGAGTAACCTACAACAAGACCGCCTGGCACGTTCCGAGCAAGCGTAGCAATACGGCCCCAACCCCAGCCCTCGCGAAACCGCGAAATCAGTACTACGTGTGTATAACTACGCTCTGAAAATTCCATGGGCACAGGGGGGAGGGGCACGGCCTCGGCATGCCCTAAATGCGGCTCAACCGCACTAGGGGCTCCCGATTTCGTCATTTTTCTTACTTTCAGGACTCCATCATCCGGAAGGCCTGTCCGGCAATACAATCGCCGAACACACAATGCAACAACCAAGGAGGCAGGACGCGATGTCGAATTCCCAGGTGGTCTCTATAACGAGCAAAATACCTGTCTTACATATCATCTCGCAGCTCGCCCCTGGAGGGGGTCATGTCAAATAGTCCCATCTCTTGCTTATCGCACTATTTGTATCGTTCTGCTTTTACAGTAGCATTTTAAAATAAACAATGCTTAGCTTCAGCTTATTACTGCATTCTCTATTAATTTCTTTTTAAATATATATGTTCGGTTATGACATTTAGCACCCGTACAATTTGGTACAGCCAATACGCCAGGGGCTCAAGCACCCCATAACACGGCGTGATAAGTCCGAACACTTTCACAAGTGCGGCCCTCCGATCTTATAGCATTATATGCATCAGCTCTGAATCATGTCTTTGGTCAATAGTTGGGTTTGCCCGGCTCCCATGTTTTGGTACCTTACGTTCCGCTATATCGGCTAAGGTAGCGCTGCGAGAACTACTGCGATTGTGCCCCAGTTGAGTTGGGCCTAAGCACCTCAGTAGAGAAAGCTAAAACTGACTGTCATGATAGGGCGAGAGTTGGTCGCTGTTCGGGAAGGTTTCGAGTCCTTGAAGACTTATGCCGCTTAGAGCGAGGAGCCGGCTTTGTCCGGCCTAGGTGTGTATAGCGCCCTGAACTCGGTCTTCCGAATACTAGGGGCTTCGCCGAAATTTAAAATTATAGAATTCTATGGCTAAGTGAGAGTGATAACGCACTATAGTCCGGTTGCCTTGTTCGTTGTGCTGAGCACCTCCCTTGAAGGACCCAAGAATGGGAAAAAGAGTGCTCAGGTTTATCCCGAACACCCCAGCACTTGTGGCATGGGGGCAGAAGCCGACGACTCGCCATCTCTCAAATATAATAAACGGCCACACAGAAGGTAATATTTTAAATTAAACAAGCGTTGCATAGCGCATATGAACAAGTTTTCAGCGCACAGGATAAAAAGAACAAAGTTTCACTCAAATATTACATCTTTCGAGCATTCATCTGCCACAAGGCGGGCACCCTTCAAGACACCCTCGTAATACATCTTGGGGTGGCGATGCTCCTTGCCCTGCGGCGGCCCGTCCTTCACAAGCTTCACGACATCCAATTTGCCCCAGTGCACCTTAGCACGGGCAAGGGCCCTACGGGCACCCTTGATGCAGACGGGGCGCTTGACGACCTCAAGCCTCGGACAGGCGTCCACCAGCCGCCTCACCAGCCCGAAGTAGCTCCCAGGAAGGGCCTCTCCAGGCCACAGCCGAACTATAAAGCCCTTCAGGGCCTGTTCGTCCACCTTGTGGAGCTCGACCAGTTGCTTCAACTGGTCGCTCAAAGGCACCGGGTGTCCGGCCTCAGCGTACTGAGACCAGAACACCTTCTCCGTCGAGCTGCCCTCCTCGGCTCGATAGAAGGCGGCGGCATCGGACACACTGCGGGGCAAATCTGCGAATGCTCCTGAAGAGCTCCGGATTCTGGTAAGTAACAAATAATTCACTTTCACATGCTTGCTTTGCATAAAGAAAGCCTTACCCGCCGCTATCTTGTTCATCGCCTCAACTTCTTGGAGGGCCTTCTGGGCTTCGGCCTTGGTAGACTTGGCACTTTCAATGGCCGCCGCGAGCTTGTACTCTCGCGTCTTCGAGTCAAGCTCCAAACTCTCATGTTTTTTCATGAGAGCCTAGAGCTCTTGCTGCACCTCGCCAACCTGCACCTCGTGCTTCTCCCGCTCGGTGCGCTCCATGGCCGCCTTCTTTTCGGCCTCAGACAACACCTGCTTATGGGTTGCCACCTCAGTTGTGGCCCCAACAATAGCCACATTAATCCTGTCATTTTCTTGCAATTGCACCTTTTATATACATTTAAAAACAAAAAGGTATCTCTTACCTTCTTTGTCCTCGAGCTGCTTCTTGGCAAGGCCGAGCTCTTGCTCGGACCGCTCGAGGTTCTGCTTCAGTGTGTCCACCTCCGCAGTCAGTGCGGCGGACGCCAGCAGTGAAGCCTGCATACGCATATTGACTTACTTTTGTTAGACTCCTGCGAATGTTATTAGATCCTCTATTCGGCTTTTCTTTCTGAACGCCAAGCAGAGCATCAGGGGCTACTGTCTATGCGGTAATACTTTTACATATTTTTTACATACCTCAAAGCCTGTCAATAGGTTGGCACAGGCTTCGGTCAGCCCGCCCTTAGCGGACTGAACCTTCTGAATCACCGCACTCATAATAGCGCGGTGCTCCTCGTCGATGGAGGCGCTGTTAAGCACCTCCAGCAAGTTATCCGGTGCCTCCGGTTGGGCAGAGGTCACCGGCGTCGTAGGCTTTCCCTTCTTCTTAGGGGGCCGCCTGTCGGACTCTGGAACTTTTGAAGGTTCCGGAGCGGTGTCCGGCCTAGGGCCGGACTCGGAGCCCTTGGGGGTTTTGTCCCCTGGGCACTTGGAGTCCGGGAGGTCGCCTTGCGGCGCCTCCAGGACCACCTCCTCCTGGCCTGGAGCCTCCTAGGACAACACCTCGGCGTTATCCGTAGGGTGAGGGGAGGAGGCGGCCGGAAGTGAAGTACTGTTCACAACCGACGAATCTAGGCAACCGCTCGATGACGTGTCGAGCCCGTCTTTGGGCGGACTGCATAAATATATTCGGCGTCAGGAAAAGCTATGCAATGAAGGAACGCCATGAGTCATTCTGGTATCCGAACACTTACGATTTCGCCAGGGGCTTGGCCCTGTGCGGCCACTCCTCTTCGCCGTCGTCGCCATTGGTGGAGTAGTCCGGAAGAAGGGTTTTCCCCTTCTTGGATCCTCCGGCCTCCCCAGTTGGGGCGGCCTTCCTTTTCTTTCCTCCCCCCGCTGGAGGGGGACAGGCCTCTTCTTCCTCCTCCTCGTCTTCACGGGAGGAGTGCGTCTCGGAGCCGTCGGACGACGACTCCGACACCACCAGATTCCGGGAACTCTTTCGAGTTCCCGCGGCCTTCTTCTCCGGCACCATGTAGGGTGCCGGAACCAGCAGCCCCGTCAAGCGGGCGTCCGCTAGGTCTTCGGGAAAAGGAGCCGGACAGTTGATCTGTCCAGACGTCTCCTGCCAGTCCTGCCAAAGGTAAGGGAGTTTAGATCCCGCATAAAGTCAAGCTATGAAGAATAAATATCCTATGAAAGGTAAAAACAGCTTACCGCGCCGGCTTGACGCTGTGCGCTGAAGCCGCGATCCTCAGTAGCGGATGTGGGAGCTTCGGGACCCTTGAATAGCACCTTCCAAGCATCTTCGTACGTTGTATCGAAGAGCCTGCTCAGGGTTTGGTGCTGGGCCGGATTGAAGTCCCACAATCTGAAAGCCCGTTGTTGGCATGGGATTATCCGGCGGATGAGCATGACCTGGACTACATTGACAAGCTTGAGCTTCTTGTCCACCAGGTTTTGGACGCATGTTTGGAGTCCGGTCAGCTCTCCCTTTTTGCCCCACGATAGGCCCGTCTCCTTCCAGGAGGTGAGCCGCGTAGGAGCTCCAGATCGGAACTCGGGGGTTGTGACCCATTTAGGGTCACGCGGCTCGGTGATGTAGAACCACCCCGATTGCCACCCCTTTAGGGTCTCCATGAAAGAGCCCTCGAGCCATAGGACGTTGGGCATTTTGCCCACCATGGCACCTCCGCACTCCGCCTGGCAGCCGCGCACTACCTTCGGCTTGACATTAAAGGTCTTCACCCATAAACCGAAGTGGGGTGGGATGCGGAGGAAGGCCTCGCACACGACGATGAACACCGAGATGTTGAGAATAAAGTTTGGGGCCAGATCGTGGAAATCTAGGCCGTAGTAGAACATGAGACCTCGGACAAATGGGTGGAGAGGAAAACCTAGTCCGCGGAGGAAATGGGTGAGGAACACCACCCTCTCATGGGGCCTTGGGGTGGGAAGGAGCTGCCCCTTTTCGGGAACCCGATGCGCGACGTCGTCAGACAAGTATCCGGCCTTCCTCAGTTTTTTGATGTGTCCCTCCGTTACGGAGGAGACCATCCACTTGCCTCCCGCTCTGGACATGGCTGGAGAAGGTTGAGGTGGGGAGTGCGAACTTGGGTGCTGGAGCTCGAGTATGCGAAAATGGACGAGCAAAGGAGGAAGAAGGCGTAGGTGAAAAGGTGGATCCTTATCCCCTTATATGGGCGGACGAAAACTGCGTGCCCCCACCAGCCTGGTAAAACTCGCTTATCTCCCAAGCGACGTAATCAATGGCGCGGTTGGGTTACCCACGCCCGTACTGATGAGAATCCCCAAATAAGGGGACACGATCTCTGCTTTGACAAGACGTGCCAAGGAAACCGCCTCGCTAAACACGCTGAGGTGGGACAACAAAACGATTTGAGTAAAGGCTTGGCTGTGGTGTGATGTCACGCCACGAAATGCGTCAGCAGACTAGATTTGTGTAAATACTACTCTCTCTCTATGGCAGTGTGTGGAATTTATTTTGCAGAGCCGGACACTATCCTTGTGATTCAAAATCTTATATGAAGTATTCGGAGGAGGAACCCGCCTTGCAATGCCGAAGACAGTTTGCGCGCTGGACTCATCGTCACTAAAGCCTAGTTCAGGGGCTACTGAGGGAGTCCTGGATTAGGGGGTGTCCGGATAGCCGGACTATAACCGTTGGCCGGACTCCTGGACTATGAAGATATAAGATTGAAGACTTCGTCCCGTGTCCGGATGGGACTTTCCTTGGCGTGGAAGGCAAGCTTGGCGATACGGATATGTGGATCTCCTTCCGTTGTAACCAACTCTGTGTAACCCTAGCCCTCTCCGATGTCTATATAAACCATAGGGTTTTAGTCCGTAGGACGAACAACAATCATACCATAGGCTAGCTTCTAGGGTTTAGCCTCTCTGATCTCATGGTAGATCTAGTCTTGTACTACCCATATCATCAATATTAATCAAGCAGGAGTAGGGTTTTACCTCCATCGAGAGGGCCCGAACCTGGGTAAAAACATCGTGTCCCTTGTCTCCTATTACCATCCGCCTAGACGCATAGTTCGGGACCCCCTACCCGAGATCCGCCAGTTTTGACACCGACAAACTTCAACTCTCCCATGGAAGACATCTTGAACTTTGAGGTCATTAGCGTAGCAAATTCATCATTGAAAGCTTTGTTAGGGGAACCAAAGATAATTTCATCAACATATAGTTGGCACACAAACAACTCCCCTTTGACCTTCTTAGTAAAAGGAGTGGGATCGATTTTCCCAACTTCAAACCCGCGATCTTCTAGCAACTCGGTAAGGTGGTCATACCACGCACATGGGGCTTGTTTAAGGCCATAGAGTGCCTTATCGAGTTGATACACATGATCGGGAAAGTAGGGATCCTCGAAACCGGGGGGTTGTTTGACGTAAACCAACTCATTAATAGGACCATTAAGAAAATCACTCTTCACATCCATTTGTTGCAACTTAAAGTTGTGATGAGAAGCATAAGCAATCAACAACCAAAGAGATTCAAGACGTGCAACGGGAGAAAAGGTTTCACCGTAGTCGATACCCTCGACTTGGGAGTACCTTGTGCCACCAATCTTGCCTTGTTGTGAATGATGGTCCCATGAGCATCTTGCTTGTTCTTGAAAATCCACTTGGTTCCAATGACATTGTGGTTCCCCGTTAGCCTTGGCACCAACCTCCACACCTTGTTGTACTCGAAGTTGTTGAGTTCTTCATGCATGGCATTAAGCCAATCCGGATCTTCGAGTGCTTCATATACCTTTCTGGGTTCAACACAAGAGACAAACGCGTGATGTTCACAATAGTTTGCCAATTGTCTACGAGTGCTTACTCCCTTTTGAATGCTTCCAAGTACGTTCTTCATGAGAAGACCCTTGGTGGAGAGCTTGGAAGCAATCTTGGCGGCACGACGCTCTAATTACTCCTCGGTGGTGAGTTGAGGAGCTGTCACTTGTTCATCTTGAGCGCCGTCTTGAGCTTGTTCTTGACCTTGATCTTGCTTGGGGGAGAGAACTTGACCTTGGGCATCACTTGGTGTGTCAACACTTTCTTGAGCGTGATCTTACCCTTGGCCTTGTTCATGAGGTTGAGGACCTTCACTTTGTTCTCCGGAAGCATGTGGGCCTTGGGTTGATGATGGCTCCACTTGAGTGGAGCATTGTCCTTCTCCTTCGGCCACAAGGGGTTCCTCAATGGGTAGGATAAAACCAACACCCATTCTTATTATGGCTTGGGGAGGAATTTCATCACCTACATCACAAGTGCCACTTTGCTCCACTTGGGAGCCGTTATTCCCATCAAACTCCACGTTACACGTGTCCTCAATAAGTCCCGTGGATTTATTGAGGACACGGTAAGCATGAAAGTTTGTAGCATAACCAAAAAATATGCCCTCATAAGCTCTAGCCTCAAACTTAGACAACCGAACACCTTTCTTGAGAATGAAGCACTTACACCCGAACACCTGAAAGTACTTGAGGTTGGGCTTGTTACCGGTGAGTATTTCATATGGGGTCTTGTTCAAGCCTTTGCGGAGATAGAGCCGATTGGATGCATGACATGCGGTGTTGATGGCTTTGGCCCAAAAGTTGTATGGAGACTTGAACTCCGCCATCATGATCCTTGCCGCATCCATCAACGTCCGGTTCTTCCTCTCCGCAACACCGTTTGTTGAGGGGTGTATGGTGCGGAATATTGATGCTTGATCCCCTCATCACTAAGAAACTCATCCAAGGTGTAGTTCTTGAACTCGGTGCCGTTGTCACTTCTTATTGTCAAGATCTTTGCATTGTGTTGACGTTGGGCTTCATTTGCAAAGTCAATGACGGTTTGTTGGGTCTCGCTCTTCCTCTTGAAGAAATACACCCAAGTGTATCTTGAATAGTCATCCACAATCACCAAGCAATATTTTCTACCCCCAAGACTATCAAAGGATGGAGGCCCAAAGAGATCCAAGTGAAGGAGCTCCAAAGGCCTCTTCGAGTAAATGATAGTCGTGGGAGGGTGAGCCTTCTCATGAAGCTTTCCTTCGATACAAGCACTGCAAGCACAATCTTTAGCAAAACTAACATTCGTTAGTCCACGGACATGGTCCCCCTTGAGAAGACTTTGCAAAGAGCTCATATTGACATGGGCTAAACGGCGATGCCAAAGCCATCCCACGTCAATTTTAGCCATTAGGCATGTCGCGGTCTTAGTGGGTCGCTCCGAAAAGTTAATCACATATAGACCATTCTCGATATGCCCAACAAATGCTACCTTAAGAGTCTTGCTCCACAAGAGGGCCACGGTATCAATATCAAAGAAAGTGGCAAAGCCCATGATTGCAAGTTAACGAACGAAAAGTAGATTGTATGGAAGGGACTCTACAAGCATGACCTACTCGATCGTGAGATCATGAGAAATGACAACCTTGCCGAGTCCCAATACCTTAGAGGACGAGGCATCACCCCACTCTACATTGGTGGGCATAGATGGAATCTTGTGCACGTCCACCACCAAGTCCTTGCTTCCGGTCATATGATTTGTAGCTCCACTATCGAGCAACCATGATCCCCCACCGGAAGCAAACACCTACAAGAGATCAATGCTTGGTTTTAGGTACCCATTTTATAATGGGTCCTTTGATGTCAGTAACAAGGGTCTTAGGAACCCAAATAGACCATTCAACGTATTCATAAGGAGAACCAACAAATTTGGCATAAACATGCCCATCACTAGCACGGCATAACACATAAGAAGGATTAAAGTCGCCGGCTTTGTTGAGAGGGGTGGCATTTCCCTTCTTGACATCGCCACCCTTTGCATTGTTCTTCTTCTCCTTGGAAGCGCCTTCTCCCTCCTTCACAGAAGTTTGCTTGAGAGAAGGAGGTCGTTTGGTCTTGTCATTCTTCTTCTTGTTCTTGGGGTTGGGTGCGTACCCAATCCCCTTCTTGGCCACAACTCCCTTTTGATTGCTCAAAAGGTCACTAAGGTTCTTCTCACCTTGTATGCA
Organism: Aegilops umbellulata; assembly: GCA_032464435.1. Lineage (NCBI taxonomy): Eukaryota > Viridiplantae > Streptophyta > Magnoliopsida > Poales > Poaceae > Aegilops > Aegilops umbellulata. The sequence goes on along the minus strand of CP136054.1, from coordinate 360,591,910 downwards.
TGTAACAAGGCCTTTCTCAAGTTTCTCCTTCAACTTAGCATTTTCCTCAACAAGATGCACATGCTCACAACACGGGTTAGTAGCATTTGCATTATCAATCAACACCATATGAGGAAAAGTGGTTTTCTCCTTGGTTAGATTCACTTGGAGTTGATCATGAGACTCTTTGAGGCTAGCGTGCACACCCTTCAAGACTTTGTGAGCCTTGTCAAGAATGTCAAACTCCTCTTTGAGTCTAGCAAGATCAACCCCAAGCTTTGCCTTCTCGGAGCTTAGCACACGAGACACGACAAGAGCATGATCAAGATCTTTCTCTAATTTAGCATGATCATCGTTGTATGACTCCTCAAGAGACAAACGAAGACCACGCTCTTCCTCAAGAGCATTGGAAAGATCCGAAATCTCATCGGCATAGTCACGACTATGCCCCTCCATCTTAGAGATGGTATCTTCATGAGCCTCGATCATGTCATTGGCTTCACCAAGTTGTTCCAAGAGAGCAACGAAGTGCCTCTTGGATTTACCCTTGAGTTTGCCCATAAAGATCTCAAACTCATTCTGCTCCACATTAGTTCCCTGATGTTCACCAACGCTACCCAACGAACAAGGATGATTAATGATGGTAGTTTTGATGTTGGGGGTTACCTTGTTGGTGGCTTTAGCCATGAGGCACTTGGCGGTGATGATTTCATTTGGTGAGTCGAAGAGAGACACCCGTGGAGTCGTCGCAATGGCAACGGAGGCCATGGCAACTGACTCACCATCTTCATCATCATCATCATCCTCATTGTATTCTTCTTGTACCACCAACGCCTTGTGAGGAGTTTTCTTGGTGAAGTTGCTCTTGTTGGGGAAAGACTTGGCCTTGTCCTTTCGGATGAGCTTGCCACCATTGTCTTCCCTCTTCTCATAAGGGCACTCCGCAAAAAAATGACTCACGTTGCCACAATTGAAACAAGTCCTCACTCGTTGCTTGCCCTTTGCGCCACTTGAGTTGCTCTTGTTGAAGTTGGGCCTTGAGTTCTTCTTGATCCAAAATTGCCTTGAAGCAAGGGCCATGTGTTCATGATAGGCATACTTCGTATCTTCGAGGTTGCTCTCCTCTTCTTCCTCCTCTTCTTCTTCTTTGGCACAAACCTTGGCCTTCAATGCAAGATTGGGCTTCTTTGCTCTTTGGGAGCGAAGCACCGCATTGTCGGCGGTCTTGTCCAATATGCTCATGGCCACAAACTCATCCAACACATCACTTGAGGACAAGGTGTGGAAGTCCGGCCTTTGACGGATGACGGAGGACATGGCTTTGTGGTAGGGAATCATTGCCTTGAGGAATTTATGCTTGATCCAATTGTCATCCGTGTCCTTACTTCCATGAACCCGGAGAGAGACCGCAAGCTTGGTAACCCTCCGATAGAGCTCACGAGGTTCTTCATCTTCTTTCATGGCAAACTCATCGGCTTCATCTTATACCACTTCATAATTGGAACGTTGAATGCTTGCGCTTCCCCGATAGAGGGAAACCACTTTGTGCCATGCATCCTTGGCCAATGAGTAGGGCCGAAGATGCGGGAGGTCTTCGGGAAGGATTGCTTCTTGGATTATGAAGAGCGCATTCTCATTGAATTGATTCTCCACTTCTTCTCTAGGAGTGAAGTTGCTTCGGTCATGCGGATAAAAACCTTCTTCAATGATTCTCCAAAGGTTAGTATTCACATGATTTAAATGACGCTTAAAACGATAGACCCAAGAATCGAAATCCTCCTTTTTGTCAATCTTGGGGGGAGGACCGGCATGATTCAAGTGAGTAGAAGGAATCGGTCCACCATAGACGGGTGGAGGTTGCACATGGGCAAAGATGCCGGTGCCATTCTTACTACTAGACAAAGGGGCTTTCTCACTAGTAGCTTCCCCCTTTTCGGGGTTAGCATCCATCACCGTGTTGGCGGGATCACCCACTTTCACGGGTGCGGTGGAAAGTTTAAGCCCTTCTAAGAATTCCTTAAACATGTCTTTGACCTCGGTCGTCATGGAGGTTTTCAATGTGTCTAATGCCACATTGAACTCCTCGCGTGAGATCGAGTTACCCCCATCTCCCGTAGACGATATTGGATTCGCACCGGAGTTCTCCCCCACATCGTCGTCGACGTTAACCATACTCTTCGGACGGTAAAGTCCTTAAAAAGAGACGAGGCTCTGATACCAATTAAAAGGATCGATATATTTGACTAGAGGGGGGGTGAATAGGCAGCTAACAATTTTTAGCTTTTCTTTAACAATTTAAACTTTGCATCAAAGTAGGTGGTCTAGATATGCAACTAAGTGAGCAACCTATATGATGCAACAACGATAGGAACACAAGCAAGCAAGAGGAACAACACAAATAAGCTTGCACAAGTAAAGGAATGAGATAACCAAGAGTGGAGCCGGTGGAGACGAGGATGTTTTGCCGAAGTTCCTTCCCTTTGAGAGGAAGTACGTCTCCGTTGAAGCGGTGTGGAGGCACAATGCTCCCCAAGAAGCCACTAGGGCCACCGTAATCTCATCACGCCCTCACACAATGCAAGATGCCATGAATCCACTATTGGTGCCCTTGGAGGCGGCGACCGAACCTTTACAAACAAGGTTGGGGCAATCTCCACAACTTAATTGGAGGCTCCCAACGACACCACGAAGCTTCACCACAATGGACTATGGCTTCACGGTGACCTCAACCGTCTAGGGTGCTCAAACACCCAAGAGTAACAAGATCCGCAAGGGATTAGTGGGGGGAATCAAATTTCTCTTGGTGGAAGTGTAGATCGGGGCCTTCTCAACCACTCCCGAGCAAATCAACAAGTTTGATTGGCTAGGGAGTGAGATCGGGCGAAAATGGAGCTTAGGAGGACCAATGGAGCTTAGGGTTTGAAGAGGTAGTCAACTAGAGGTAGGGGACGACCCTTTTATAGTGGTGGGTGAAATCCAACCGTTATCCACTTAACTAGCCTGCGACGTGCGGTACTACCGCTCCGGAGGCGCGGTACTACCGCAGGGCCACGCGGTACTACCGTGGGACACCACAGTACTACCACGGCGGCAGCGGGGGCTAGAGCAGCCTTACAGGGGGCAGTACTACCGCCAGCGCGGTACTACTGCTCCCCCTTGCGGTACTACCGCAAGGCAAAAAAGCCCTAGCCTGGGAAGGGCGCGGATGAATAAAAATACATCTATGCCTACTTCCGCTGGAAAAGAAACGGTGCAAAAATCCGACACAGTACTACCGCTGGAAAGCGGTACTACCGCGTGGCTGCTGGATCGGACCGCGCACGGTACTACCGCTCCCGAGGCGCGGTACTACCGCGGAGGCATGGATGTAAAAAATTACAACCGCCCCTACTACCGCAACACAGCGGTACTTGGCCTGGGGCCACAGTAGTACGGCTCCAGATGAGCGGTACTACCGTGGGCGACCGCGGTACTACCACACCCAAGCCGCGGTACTACCACAGGTGATTGCGGTACTACCGCTCCGAGGAGCAGTACTACCGCAAGCACATCAGCAACTGCCAAGACAATCGCAACGAGGATAACGGGGGAAGCTCCAAAGTGCAAGGGAAAAGGTGGAGACAAGGTCGGGAACGTGTACGTGATGATTCCACCCAAACCTTTCCGACGCGGACCCCCTCTTAATAGTACGGCTTCCCTACGACTCAAATCCACCAAAAAGAAACGTAGAGTAATGTCGTCTTCAATAGTCTTTGAGGGGCACCAAACCGTCTTGTGCCTAGAGAGGAGATGTCTGAGAAGTTCAAGGCACACGATTAGTCCGCAAAAGCATTGTCATCAATCACCAAAACACCTTAGGGATAAATATGCCCTTACACTTGTGAACTTTGCAATGAACATGGTCATTTAAAGCTCCAATGCTATTTGTTTCATGATCAAGTCGTGTCCAAAAATTGTGATAACTTGATTACTCTTGAGCATCATAAAGAGGTTAGTCTTCTTTTGGGTTATGAAGAAATGAAACGTATAACTGATGGTATTCCTAAGTTTAATCTTGATAGATTTCTTGATTTTGATCTAGAGAAGATTTATATGTATTGTGCGGTGAATTGCATTGAAAATCCTTATATTGTCAATTACATAAAGAAAAGAAAACAAATAGAAGATGAAGAGAATGCTGACGAAAAGGAAGAGACTTCCCTATATTCTCCTATTATTTCTTATGATGAATCAGGTAACGAGGAGGAGCCTTCTATTCAACCAATTTCATTAATAAGGAGCTCCAAAAAGAGGATTGAACCCACACATGATGTGGTGAAGAATAAGAAAAGAAAAAGGAACAGAGGTAAAAAAATATCTCTCCCAAATAATGTTGCTCTTGTTATTGTTGTGCCTCATGAAAATGAAGATGATGCACTTGATGATGATCCCGTTATGCCTATTGCTTGTTGTGATGATTATGATTGGGAAGATAATGATACTTCTTATGATCTTGAAAATCTTTTTGGCACTTGCTTGGAAGAATATGATAATTGATATCCATACTACTAATGATGAGAGTGATTATGCTTATGATATGAAAAGGCCCAAGCTTGGGGAAGCTATGTTTGATGACGATGACATATTTGAGAATATATTTGCTGAATTTAATGTTTGTCCCAAGCTTGGGGATGCTATGTTTAATAATGATGATATTTTTAGCCGCCCAAGTTTTGATATCAAAGTTGTTATGATGATAGCATGCCTTATATTGATGAAAGTGGGTTTGGAAGAGTGTCAACTTTAGGAAGTAATGATCCCACTATTTTGGAGGATGTTGAATCTTATAATATTTATGAAAGTGGATTTGGAGAGGTCATGACTTTATTTAGTGATGTATCCACTATTTCGGAAGAGGTTTCAATTGATTATGATGAGAACAAAGTTGCTACTTATGATGATTATTGTGATGAAACTTATGCTATAAAAATAGTGATGATTATATTTATAAAACTTGTCATAATTGTGATCACCCTTTTTCTGAACATTACTCTTTTAATGTGGAAACAATTTATAGTATTCAAGTCTCTTATGATACTCCCACTATTCCGAATGAGAAGAATTATGCTTATGTGGAGAGTAGTAAATTTTCTATGAAAGTAGATCATGAAAAGAATGCTTTAGGTGCCGGTTATATTTTTGAATTCATTCATGATGCTACTGAAAATTATTATGAGGGATGAATATATGCTTGCAGGAATTGCAATAATATCAAGTTTCCTCTCTATGTGCTTAAAGTTTTGAAGTTATGCTTGTCTTGCCTTCCTATGTTAGTTGATTATTGTTCCCATAAGTTGTTTGCTCATAAAATCCCTATGCATAGGAAGTGCGTTAGACTTAAATGTGCTAGTCATATTCTTCATGATGCTCTCTTTATGTTTCAATTCTTACCTTTTATGTGAGCATCATTGAAATCATCATGCCTAGCTAGGGGCATTAAACGATAGCGCTTGTTGGGAGGTAACCCAATTTTATTTTAGTTTCTTGCTTTTTGGTTCTGTTTAGTAATAAATAATCCATCTAGCTTCTGTTTAGATGTGGTTTTATGTTTTAATTAGTGTTTGTGCCAAGTAGAACCTTTGGGAAGACTTGGTTGAAGTCTTTATGATCATGCTGTAAAAAACAGAAACTTTAGCGCTCACGAGATTAGCTTCAACTTTTTACTGGAGAGTGCTATTTAATTGATTTTTTTGCAGATGATTACTAGACAAATTCCTCAGGTTCAACAATTTATTTTAGAATTTTTGGAGTTCCAGAAGTATATGTTTGATACAGATTACTACAGACTATTCTGTTTTTGACATATTCTGTTTTCATTGTGTTGCTTGCTTATTTTGATGAATCTATGGCTAGTAAAATAGTTTATAAACCATAGAGAAGTTGGAATACAGTAGATTTAACACCAATAAAAATAAAGAATGAGTTCATTACAGTACCTTGAAGTGGTGTTTTGTTTTCTTTCGCTAACGGGGCTCACGAGTTTTCTGTTAAGTTTTGTGTTGTGAAGTTTTCAAGTTTTGGGTAAAGATTCTATGGAATATGGAATAAGGAGTGGCAAGAGCCTAAGCTTGGGGACGCCCAAGGCACCCCAAGGTAATATTCAAGGATAACCAAGCGTCTAAGCTTGGGGATGCCCTGGAAGGCATCCCCTCTTTCGTCTTCGTTCATCGGTAACTTTACTTGGAGCTATATTTTTATTCACCACATGATATGTGTTTTGCTTGGAGCGTCATGTCATTTTATTTTGTTTTGCTTTCTGTTTGAATAAAGTATCAAGATCTGGAATTCTTAAATGTTAGAGAGTCTTCACATAGTTGCATAATTATTCGACTACTCATTGATCTTTACTTATATCTTTCGGAGTAGTTTGTTGTTTGCTCTAGTGCTTCATTTATATCTTTTAGCGCATGACGGTAGTTTTATTTTGAAGAAATATATGAACTCTCATGCTTCACTTATATTATTTTTAGAGTCTTGAGTAGCATGGTAATTTGCTTAAACTAGTAAAAACTTTCTCATGAGTGTGTTGAATACTAAGATAAGTTTGATGCTTCATAATTGTTTTGAGATATAAAGATGGTGATATTAGAGTCATGATAGTTGAGTAGTTGTGAATTTGAGAGATACTTGTGTTAAAGTTTGTGATTCCCGTAGCATGCACGTATGGTGAACCGTTATGTGAAGAAGTCGGAGCATAATTTATTTATTGATTGTCTTCCTTATGAGTGGCGGTCGGGGACGAGCGATGGTCTTTTCCTACCAATCTATCCCTCTAGGAGCATGCGTGTAATACTTTGCTTTGATAACTTGTAGATTTTCGCAATAAGTATATGAGTTCTTTATGACTAATGTTGAGTCCATGGATTATACGCACTTTCTTCCTTCCACCATTTCTAGCCTCTATAATACCGCGCACTTTTCACCGGCATCATACACCCACCATATACCTTCCTCAAAACATCCACCATACCTACCTATCATGGCATTCCCATAGCCATTCCGAGATATATTGCCATGCAACTTTCCATTGTTCCGTTTATTATGACACGCTCCATCATTGTCATATTGCTCTACATGATCATGTAGTTGACATCGTATTTGTGGCAAAGTCACCATTCATAATTCTTTCATACATGTCACTCATGAGTCATTGCACATCCCGATACACCGCCGGAGGCATTCATATAGAGTCATATCTTGTTTTAAGTATCGAGTTGTAATTCTTGAGTTGTAAGTAAATAAAAGTGTGATGATCATCATTATTAGAGCATTGTCCCAGTGAGGAAAGGATAATGGAGACTATGATTCCCCCACAAGTCGGGATGAGACTCCAGACGAAAAATAAAAAGAAAAAGAAAAAAAAGAGGCCATAAAAAAAGAGAAAGGCCCAAATAAAAAAAATTGAGAGAAAAATAGAGAAGGACAATGTTACTATCCATTTACCACACTTGTGCTTCAAAGTAGCACCATGATCTTCACCATAGAGAGTCTCCTATGTTGTCACTTTCATATACTAGTGGGAATTTTTCATTATAGAACTTGGCTTGTATATTCCAATGATGGGCTTCCTCAAAATGCCCTAGGTCTTCGTGAGCAAGCGAGTTGGATGCACACCCACTTAGTTTCTTTTGTTGAGCTTTCATACACTTATAGCTCTAGTGCATCCGTTGCATGGCCATCCCTACTCACTCACATTGATATCTATTGATGAGCATCTCCATAGCCCGTTGATACGCCTAGTTGATGTGAGACTATCTTCTCCTTTTTGTCTTCTCCACAACCACCATTCTATTCCACCCATAGTGCTATGTCCATGGCTCACGCTCATGTATTGCGTGAAGATTGAAAAATTTTGAGAACATCAAAAGTATGAAACAATTGATTGGCTTGTCATCGGGGTTGTGCATGATTTAAATATTTTATGTGTTGAAGATAGAGCATAGCCAGACTACATGATTTTGTAGGGATAGCTTGCTTTGGCCATGTTATTTTGAGAAGACATGATTGCTTTGTTAGTATGCTTGAAGTATTATTATTTTTATGTCAATATTAAACTGTTGTCTTGAATCTTATGGATCTGAATATTCTTGCCACAATAAAGAGAAGTACGTGATGAATATGCCAAGTAGCACTCCGCATCAAAAATTCTGTTTTTATCATTTACCTACTCGAGGATGAGCAGGAATTAAGCTTGGGGATGCTTGATACGTCTCCAACGTATCTATAATTTTTTATTGCTCCATGCTATATTACCTTCTGTTTTGGATGTTTATGGGCTTTATTAAACACTTTTATATCATTTTTTGGACTAACCTATTAACCCAGAGCCCAGTGCCAGTTCCTGTTTTTTACCTTGTTTCAATGTTTCGAAGAAAAGGAATATCAAACGGAGTCGAAACGGAATGAAACCTTCTGGAGAAGTTATTTTTGGAAGGAAAACAAACTGATAGACTTGGAGTGCACGTCAGGAAAGAAATGAGGGAGCCACGAGGTAGGGGGCGCGCCCTCCACCCTCGTGGGCCCCTCGTGGCTCCCCTGGCGTACTTCTTCCTCCTATATATACCCATATACCCTAAAACAATCGAGGAACAAAATAGATTGGGAGTTCCGCCGCCGCAAGCCTCTGTAGCCACCAAAAGTCAATCGGGACCCTGTTCCGGCACCCTGCCGGAGGGGGGTTCCTCACCAGTGGCCATCTACATCATCCCGACGCTCTCCATGACGAGGAGGGAGTAGTTCACCCTCGGGGCTGAGGGTATGTACCAGTAGCTATGTGTTTGATCTCTCTCTCTCGTGTTCTTGATTTGGCACGATCTTAATGTATCGCGACTTTGCTATTATAGTTGGATCTTATGTTGCTTCTCCCCCTCTACTCTCTTGTAATGGATTGAGTTTTTCCTTTGAAGTAATCTTATCGGATTGAGTCTTTAATGACTTGAGAACACTTGATGTATGTCTTGCCGTGCGTATCTGTGGTGACAATGGGATATCACGTGATTCACTTGATGTATGTTTTGGTGATCAACTTGCGGGTTCCGCCCATGAATCTATGCATAGGGGTTCACACACGTTTTCGTCTTGATTCTCCGGTAGAAACTTTTGTTCACTCTTTGAAGTACTTTGTGTTGGTTTGAATAGATGAATCTGAGATTGTGTGATGCATATCGTATAATCATACCCATGGATACTTGAGGTGACATTGGAGTATCTAGGTGACATTAGGGTTTTGGTTGATTTGTGTCTTAAGGTGTTATTCTAGTACGAACTCTACGGCTGTTTGTGACACTTATAGGAATAGCCCAATGGATTGATTGGAAAGAATAACTTTGAGGTGGTTTCGTACCCTACCATAATCTCTTCGTTTGTTCTCCGCTATTCGTGAATTTGGAGTGACTCTTTGTTGCATGTTGAGGGATATTTATATGATCCAACTATGTTATTATTGTTGAGAGAACTTGTACTAGTGAAAGTATGAACCCTAGGCCTTGTTTCCTACCATTGCAATACCGTTTACGCTCACTTTTATCATTAATTACCTTGCTGTTTTTATATTTTCAGATTACAAAAACCTATATCTACCATCCATATTGCACTTGTATCACCATCTTCGCCGAACTAGTGCACCTATACAATTTAGCATTGTATTGGGTGTGTTGGGGACACAAGAGACTCTTTGTTATTTGGTTGCAGGGTTGCTTGAGAGAGACCATCTTCAACCTACGCCTCCCACGGATTGATAAACCTTAGGTCATCCACTTGAGGGAAATTTGCTACTATCCTACAAACCTCTGCACTTGGAGGCCCAACAACGTCTACAAGAAGGTTGCGTAGTAGACATCAGTGGTGGATGAAATTTCCCTCATTAGGTTGGGACCTGTGAGCATGAAGCTGGCATGTAAGGATCATAGCAAATTAAATGGTGTGGTGGAAGTTTGGCTTAATCACGAAGGATACCAAGTGAAAGTGGAGGTGGAGGGTCTGCCCAAACGTGGGGGCGATGGCGGCGCATCGAGGCAGGGGCCTTCTGATCCACGGCCACCCTCTCAGGGTGACAAATCGGACCCAGCGGGTCAGAAAGGAGACCAGGGCAAGCCTGTGGCCGGCGGCTCGGGTGCTGGGAAAGCCGCGCTAGGTGGGACGCTTGCGGTCGCGCCTATGAGGAGGAACAAGAGGACAACATCCAGGACACTTCGATTGATACTGAGGCGTGGCATAAGCTAGGCACTTTGAGCGGAGGGACGCAGATTGTGGCCACTCAAGACACTGCGGTCAGTCTGCCCCCGCTGGCTCGCACTCTGGCAGGCGCTTTTGATGAATATGGTTCCAGTTTGGACCTTCAGGGGCCTGACATGCTCTCCGATCCAATGATCCTAGAAACGCCGAGGGCCCTAGTGGAACCGTCGAAGAAAGCGCACAAGACGGACGCTGGTTGCGTGCTGGATGCTGAGACCGGTTCGACGCCTGCATCTGGCATGCGCGGGTCGAGTGGCTCCGGCAGGCAGGCAAAGAAGACGGTGGGCAGGAGGCCGGCCTCCAAGAACACGAGGAAAAGCAAGGGGACCTCTCTGGGCGGTGTGCGTTGCGAGTTGGGGGAAGAGCTGGTGGTGGCGGGGACGACGACCAAGGCCAAGAGATCCAGGGCGACTCCGGTGGAGCCGCGAGCGCCAAGCGTGCGGGCCAAGGCCAAGTTAGGCGATTTGTCTTCCATGGAGAGCGCCAAGCTTCGCCTCACCGACAAGAACATGGAAACATCTGGTAATCCTCTTCCTTCTTTTCGCATTATCAATGCTTTCTCCGATGATCATCTAGCCTCGATTCTTCAAGATAGTGGGGTGGAGACTGCGATTGGTAGCGTAGATGTGATCCCTCTGATTCCGGCTCGAGAAGAAGCCTGGGATGCGATGGATGAGGCGGCGGCCAGATGCGCGAACGCGACAGAGGACGGACCGGCGCCCGATGGGGCGGTTGCTAGTTTTGTGCCCGATAAGGACGCAGGGGAGAGGGATGCCTCTGCAATTCCCTCTTCCAGCCGTACTACGATTCGGAAGCGAGTGGCTAAGGAGGTGAGCTCGTGAGGAGTTCGCCTCAGAAACCGTGAGATTTAATGCGATATCTGTTCTGGAATATCAGAGGCTGCGGACACCTAGGGCGTCGTACTCAGCTTCGTGTGTACATGGCTAAGGAGCGCATCGACGTAGTTGCGTTACAAGAAACGATCAAAACCAATTTCTCCTTCTATGATTTAGCTGCGGTAGACCCTCTCCAAAACGTTTCCAGTGGCAATGGGTGCCATCGTCTGGGCTCTCCGGGGGTTTATTGATGGGTTGTAATGTGGATGTATGTGATGTAATGTTGCGGGAGATGGGTGTGTTTTTGATTGCGGCAACTATTAAACATCGGGTCTCTGGTGCGTCTTGGGTTGTGATGTGCGTTTATGGGCCTGCTGACCACGCGCGATCAGCTGGTTTCTTAGACGAGTTGGTGTAGTTTGTAGGGGCAAAACATGCACTTCTCCTCCCTGTGGTGGTAGGTGGAGATTTCAACTTGATCCGCTCGGGGGCGGACAAGAATAATGCGAACGTGGATTGGGATCTTAACAATGCAATCGTGGCTGGGGCTCCATGAGAAGCAGCGCGCGTGGGTGCACGCTTTACATGGACTAACAAACAGCTGAGGCCGGTCCGATGCGTGCTAGATAGGGTGTTTTTCACTCCGGAGTGGGAGGCGTTATTCCCTCTTTGCTCCCTGGTTGCTCAGACATGCATTGGATCGGATCACCTTCCCCTTGTTTTCTCCTCGGGCGATGACCTTGTTAGGAGAAACCATCGTTTCTTTTTTGAAACTGCGTGGTTTGAGGTGGAGGGTTTCGAGCTGATGATCCGGGCTAGGTGGGCTAACATTTGGGCTCAGTTGGGGCTGCAACGGGGCCTGACCGAGTGTTGGACGGTAGCGGCTGCGGCTCTGCATTCTTTCCTTAGGGGTTGGGGGGCAAAAAAAGAATGGGCTAGGTTAGTAGAGGAGATTGCCACCTTGGATGAGATTGCGGACTCGAGGCCGATGGTTGAGAGTGAATGGGCTCTCCGATATTCCCTGGAGAATCAAGTTCTTGCCATCTTACATGCCGAAGAGGAGTATTGGTGTCGTAGGGGCGGCGTCAAATGGGTGACGAAGGGGGATGCTAACACTAGTTATTTTCATGCCTTCGCCAATGGTAGGAAAAGGAAAAGCCTTATTATGCGCCTTAATTCAGAAGTTGGGCTCCTTCTGACGAACGAGGAGATCCAGAAACATATATACGATTTCTCCATAGGCCTTCTGGGGACGGCCGAAGAGAAGGTGGTGGGCCTTCAGGAAGGGTTCTGGACTCTGGCCCTGAGGGTATCCCAGGAGGAAAACGATAGGTTGGCCCTCACTATCCTTACCGAAGAAATCGATCAGGCATTGACTGACATGAAGACTGATACGGCCCCAGGGCCAAACGATGGCCTGTGGCTTTCTTTAAAAAAATTGGCCATGTTTTAGGCACGTCTTCTACGATTTACTTAATGGGTTTAAGGTTGGCACAGTAGACCTGGCTCGCCTAAATTATGGAGCAATTAGCCTCATAACGATGGTGAAGGGGGCGGATAACATTCATCTCTTTTGGCCAATTACCTTGATCAACGTGCCCTTTAATATCTGTCCTAAAGCTTATGCTACGAGGCTAGCTCCAGTGGCCCAACGTGTGATCTTGCCTAGCCAAACTGTGTTTCTCAAAGGTCGTAACATTCTAGAAGGCCCGATTGCGTTGGTTGAGATCATTCACGAGCTAAAGCGAACTAAGGGGAAAGGGATCCTGCTTAAATTAGACTTCAAAAAAGCTTACGACCGAGTAAACTGGGAGTTTATTCGGGAAGCCTTTCTCAAAAAGGGATTTGAGGCAGGTTTTGTGCATCGTATCATGCACCTGATCACGTGTGTTCAGGCTGCGGTCACAATCAATGGACAATTGGGGAAATTCTTCCATAACAAGAGGGGCTGCGGCAAGGGGACCCCGGCTCGCCTGTGATTTTCAATTTTGTGGTTGATGTGTTCTCGACAATGCTTGACAAAGCCAGGGCGGCGGGTCACATTAAGGGGGTGGTGGGTCACCTTATCCCAGGTGGGGTCACGCACCTTCAATACGCCGACGACACCATGATGTTGTTCGAGCCGGACTTGCATAGTATAGCAACAATCAAGCTGCTCCTAATTACCTTTGAACTTTTGTTCGGTTTGAAAATCAACCTATTAAAAAGTGAGGTTACTTCCATTGGGATGAGTCATCAGGAAAGTGAGGGTGTGGCCAACATGCTTAATTGTAAGCTTGGGGGCTTCCCAATCAAGTACCTTGGCCTACCTATTTCACATAGGAAATTGTCGACATCGGAATGGGAACCGCTATACGGCAAGGTGGCCAATCGGGTGTGCCCGTGGAGAGGACGGTTTATGTCTTCAGCTGCTAGGTTGATCTTAACCAATACCAGCTTATCTTCGTTACCCCTCTTCACCATGGGAATGTTCCTCTTAGCGGATGGGGTTCATGCTAAGTTGGACACACCCCGTTCCAAGTTCTTTTGGGAAGGGACTGGAATCAAAAAGAAGTACCATTTAGTTAGGTGGGCGGCGGTGTGTCGACCGAAAAAATTTGGCGGCTTGGGGATTCTTAACTCCAAGTTGATGAATGTGGCCCTACTTACTAAGTGGTGGTGGCGTTTGGCCCATAAAGAGTCGAGGCTCTGGGCAGACATTCTTAGGGCGAAATATTTCTCGGACGGGAATGTTTTTAACGCTAAGCGCAAGGGCTCGGCCTTCTGGAATGGGATCCAGGCTGTCCGGCTGGCGTTTTCGGTAGTAACCAGGTTTGACGTCCAGGATGGGATGTCGACGCGCTTCTGGATGGATAGCTAGATCGATCCTCGCTCGTTATGGCAAGTGTATCCGTCCATTTATTAGTTGGTGACAGACACGTCAGTGCTGGTGGGGGAGTGTCGGTGTCAAAACCGGCGGATCTCGGGTAGGGGGTCCCGAACTGCGCGTTTAGGCGGATGGTAACAGGAGACAAGGGACACGATGTTTTTACCCAGGTTCGGGCCCTCTTGATGGAGGTAAAACCCTACTCCTGCTTGATTAATATTGATGATATGGGTAGTACAAGAGTAGATCTACCACGAGATCAGAGAGGCTAAACCCTAGAAGCTAGCCTATGGTATGATTGTTGTTCGTCCTACGAACTAAAACCCTCCAGTTTATATAGACACCGGAGAGGGTTAGGGTTACACAGAGTCGGTTACAACGGAAGGAGATCTACATATCCGTATCCCAAGCTTGCCTTCCACGCCAAGGAAAGTCCCATCCGGACACAGGACGAAGTCTTCAATCTTGTATCTTCATAGTCCAGGAGTACGGCCGAAGGTTATAGTGTGGCTTCCCGGACACCCCCTAATCCGAGACTCCCTCAGTAGCCCCCGAACCAGACTTCAATGATGACGAGTCCGGCACGCAAGTTGTCTTCGGCATTGCAAGGCGGGTTCTTCTCCAAATTCCGTGTACTTGTTGAATAGTGTTCGGCTTCTTGTGGATATTGCGCTTCTTGGCTTCCATGCCCAATAATGGCCTTCTTCCACGTGTCCAATGAATGCGAAAAGCCAGGGTGTTTTTACATTTACCCCCCTAGCTGCGTAAATGAGCCGCCTATTAAAGAGGCGAGGATTTAGATCCAAATCACACCATCTTCCCTCCACGAGCATTCATCGGAGCGTATTCGATAGAGATCCATTCCATCATGGCTGGTCGCTGCAGCTCCTCCTCTCGCCTCCCCAGTTCTCAACTTGGAGATTAGGAGAGATGTTCCATCCCGCACAGCGAGCTGGTGACGCTTCAAACCAAAGGGTTCCTTCCCCCAGCCTATATGGTCCCGGTTCGAGCCGGGCTTGCCACCTATAATGGCGGAAAGCAAGCGGAGAGCGTCCCCAATCCCTCCAAAGGAGAGTGGGTATGCCTTGTCTCTTACCGGATAAGAGGGCTTGGATTTCCAATTCATCCGTTTCTCCGGGGGTTGCTGGAGTTCTATGGCCTCCAGCTGCACAACCTTACGCCAGCCTCCATATTGCATATAGCGGGCTTCGTAGCCCTTTGCGAGCTATTTTTGGGCTGTGAAGCTCATTTCGCTTTGTGGAAGAAGCTGTTTTGCCTCGTGCCCCGTTCTCAGGAGGGGTCGATATATCAAGTGGGCGGAGCCGAAGTATGGCGCATCGCTGGGACCGGATATCTATCCGGAGCCACAAAGAAGGCGTCCAAAGACTGGCCTTTAGAATAGTTTTATATAGAAGATGTCCCCCTGCCGGATCCTATTCGGATCGGCCTCCCTGAGTTCGATAATACTCCCTTAGGGAAGCGCCTAAGTTGGCGTCCACGGAGCCCTCATAGGGAGAATGACAAGGACGTCCTTTACCTGATGGGCCGGATAAGGTTATTGGCTCATTCCGGACTGACCATGATCGAGGTCATGGCCACATGCATTATGCGGGGGGTGCAGCCGCTTCAATATAGGGGCCACCCCATGTGGGATTTCAACGGGGAGGACGATGCCACCTGCTGCGGCCGTAAGGGGCCGGAATCGGCTGTCGCTCTGACGAAGATCTTGTCCGCATTGTACAAGGGAGAAGAAGAGGAATTTCTCCGCATCAATCCACAGGGCGGATTTTCCATGTACAATCCACCAAACTGGGTAAGCGGGCACTTCTTTTTTTTTTGCCCATCCGTTCCATATTCCCATAGTTAAGTATCTCATTTTATGATTTCGATGCAGGAACTGCGCCAGGCCGTAAAGGAGATAAACAGCCCTCCTCCACAACCCGAGGATCCCGGACGGTACCTCGACCCAGCCTCCCAAGAGGATCCGGACATATCTGTGGAGCTGATCGACGGGGTATTTTACCAACTGAGCATCGACAATGCCTTGGTGGCCATTACGGCCGATTATCCTGGACTGATCCCCGCCTCACAGGTAATTGAGACCGAAGTCCCAATATCTCGAAAATGATCCGTCCGTGCTTATTTTTGACCATCGTATACTAATGGTGTTTCGCAAGGGAGGATACCAAGGCAGAACGCCGAGCCTGCGGTGACTAGCCAACAAGGGACCGCAAGGGCGGGTAGGCTGAAAAGACCCGCAGTTCGGATCGAGACACCGGCACAGCAGCAAGGCGCGTCGTTTTTATACCAATGTATTTTCCTTACGATGCATGTTAACGCCCGTGTTCTTTTTAGGAAGAAGAGGGCTCGCCGGACTATATCCAGAGAGGTTGCCAATCGAGCCTCCACTAGCCAGGCTCCAAAGCCAGGTCCAGAAGCAAAGGCGAACATGAGGCACGCATCAGATATTCCTCCGACAGAGGATGCGGACAGGCTGTCTGCCACCAATTCCGAGGTGGAGAGTGCCATGAACCACAGGCATCGCCGAACAGTTCTTCGCGACGCTTGTCTATCCCGTGAGGCATTGGAGGCCTTTAACTCGGGAGACGCGTATCTCCGTGCTGCTCAAGATGGTCTAACCAGAGCCGTGGAGCAGTATCTAAAGGACATACGGGTAAGAAAATTTTGGTGATTATATATATACTAGTAGCCCCCGAGACTTCAAACGGTTAGAATAACTGATTTAAGGATCATTTGTTATGCAGGTTCTTACAGAGAAGAATACCCTACTGTCCCAGGAGGTGGAAGAGTGCAAGGCCCAAATTCAGGCCGCACTAGCCGCGGCTGGAGCCCAAGAAGACCCCCTCTAGTATTATACGCCTCAGTTGATAAGTATCATGTAGAGTGCGGCATGTATACAAGTCTGACAATAAAATTGCAGATGGCGCCGGATTAGATCCGGATAAGCAGCAACTCCTATGCCAGCTAAAGGCTGGTGAGAGTGTGCTTACGAAGGTGAGGCAGGAGAAGAATGATCTCCAGGATGCCAACAGCCAGCTGGGCGTGGAACTAAAGGATGTTCATGCCCAACTGTCGGACTCCGTTAAGGAGAATCGGCGGCTTCGACGCGACATATTTAGTAAGTACTTGAACGAACTTTGAAAAAGAGTTCGGCGAGGAGGTCGACTAACAGAGTCATGTCTGTAGGTATGCTAATAGGTCGTCCTGCGGAGGAAATGCCCGGTTCTACGGGTGACCTTCTTCCCGAGCTCTCGCAATTACACGAAAGAGTTCGGCAGGTGATGCACGGCATTGCCCAGGCCTTGTGGCCCTCCGTCTCCATGCCCGAAGGCCTTGGAGAGCTTGCAGAGAAGCTGAAGGGAGCGCGGCGGCGCTTCCGATTATGGAAGATATCGGCCTGCCGTCAAGGTGCCAGGGAGGCCTGGGCCATGGTGAAGACGCGGTACATGAAGGCTGGCCCAAACCACATGGCCGAGGTCGGACCTGTGGGGCCTGATGGGAAGGAGATCCCTGTTAGCTTAGTGTACGGCCAGGTAGAGTTGGTCGCCAAATATTCCTAACAGGACTGTAAACTAGACAGCCTATTGGATGGTATTGAGGAGGAATTTACCTAGTCAAATTGACTATGTAATTTAAGATGACATGTAAAATGCCTTCTAGCCGGATTGTAGATTGTTCGTCATGGCGGACCTTTTCGCTTCAACCTCGGGACCCGATAGTCCGAAGTGTGTCCGAATACCCTCTTGGTTATGTAAGAACCGGGGCATGCATGGAGACCAGGCGTAGGGGTCATTAGTGCTTGAATAGACAAGTGCCCAACTAGTTATGTTATATTACATGGTTAGTAATAAACATCTTCCAGGGAGAATAGTTCCGTTAGGGGTTCCTTTCCCTGGGAGGCATGCCCTAAAGTGCATGTCCGGACTGCGAAAAAACCAGAAAAGCATCCGGGGGCAGATAAATAAACAAGTGGAAAATCGTCTTTTAGTTCACCAACCGAATATTCCCTTAAGAACGCTAGCTTTCGACTTCACCCAGTCTGAGGTACACATCCGGCTGACCCGGCAGTAACAATCGCAGAGGTGCTTCCTTTACCTCCTAACAATCGAGAACGTAGGGGTAAGCACAGGAGCCAGGTAACCCAGCTTGGCCAAAACTTAAGTCATATCGATGCATGTAATGGTGAATAAAAAGGTACATGCGGAAGTGTGACACATGTGTTGGGCATGAAGCCCGTATGAATAAGCTTCTGTTAAAGAAGCCCCCAGGTATAATGAGTGCGGATGGCGCGTCAATTGTGTGCGAGGCACGAACGAGCCCTTAAAGGCTATAAGAAAAAGAGAGGGGAGAAGTAGAGAAATATAAGACAACTAGTGTATAAAAAATGGACAGAGGAAGGAAACGAACACAGAGCCCGGCGCTAGGCGTAGAACCTTCGAAGACGGGCTGCGTTCCATGGGTTCGGCTCGAGTCGGTTATCCGATGCGTCTCGCAGACGGTACGCTCCACCAGTCAGGACCTGGTCAATAATAAAGGGACCTTCCCATTTGGGCTTGAGCTTGTCCTTTTTCTTGTCCGGCAGGCGTAGAACTAACTTGCCAACATTGTAGGTTTTGGCCCGTACTTCTCTGCTTTGGTATCTTCGAGCCTGCTGTTGATAGAATGCAGAACGGGCTTTTGCCACGTCACGCTACTCCTCCAAGGCGTCCAAACTGTCCTGCCGATCGAGTTCGGCTTCTCTTTCTTCGTACATGCGCACGCGAGGTGAGTCATGAATTATGTCGCAGGGCAGAACCGCCTCTGTGCCGTATACCACAAAGAATGGTGTGTATCCGGTGGTGCGATTCGGCGTGGTCCGCAGCCCCCAGAGTACGGAGTCGAGCTCCTCTACCCAGTGCGTGTTAGATTCCTCGAGGGACCGCACTAATCTGGGTTTGATGCCACTCATGATTAGACCATTTGCTCGTTCGACTTGACCGTTAGTTTGTGGGTGATAGACTGAAGTGTAGTCGAGCTTGATGCCCATGTTTTTGCACCAGAGTTGGACCTCGTCGATCGTGAAATTCGTGCCGTTATCAGTGATGAGGCTGTGGGGGCGCCGTAACGGTGTACGACCCCGGATATGAAGTCTATCACCGGTCCGGATTCGGCCGTTTTAACAAGCTTGGCCTCTATCCATTTGGTGAACTTGTCCACCATGACCAGTAGGTATTTTTGCTTGTGGGTTCCTCCTTTAAGGGGTCCAACCATGTCAAGCCCCCAGACCGCAAAGGGCCAGGTGATGGGTATAGTTTGGAGGGAGGTGGGGGGCATATGGCTTTGGTTAGCAAAGAGCTGGCAACCAACGCATCGTTGGACTAAGTCCTGGGCATCTGCCCGGGCCATCGGCCAATAAAATCATGTACGGAAGGCCTTGCTTACAAGGGTCCGGGCTGCAGCGTTGTGCCCACCGAGTCCGGCATGAATTTCAGCTAGAAGATTCTGCCCTTCCTCTTCGGAGATACACCTTTGAAGGACTCCGGTGGTGCTTTTCTTATAAAGCTCTCCCTCATGGACTTTATAGGCTTTAGATCGCCGCACTATGCAGCGTGCCTCGTTTTGGTCTTCAGGAAGTTCCTGCCTGGTTAGGTAGGCTAGGAATGGTTCTGTCCATGGGGCAATGACTGCCATTAGTACATGGGCTGAGGATGTTACTTCATTGGCAGAGCCTCCAATTGTGTCAGAGTGTTCGGTGTCGGGCAGTGCGGTTAGGTCCGGGCTGTTGAAGAAGATGTTGGGGGGGACGGCATCGTGCTTTGGGCCAATGCGTGCCAGGACGTCTGTTGCCTGGTTGTTTTCCCGGGCTATATGGTGAAATTCGAGCCCCTCGAACCGAGCTGACATTTTTAGGACGGCGTTGCGATAAGCTGCCATTTTCGGATCCTTGGCATCAAAGTCTCCATTTATCTGGGATATCGCGAGGTTCGAATCCCCGCGCACCTCTAGGCGTTGAATGCCCATGGATACTGCCATCCGGAGACCATGTAAAAGGGCCTTGTATTTGGCTGTGTTGTTGGAGTACGTATTGAACTGTATCTCCTATTGGGGATGTCAGAACGACGCCAGCCCCCAGACCAGCCAACATTTTGGAGCCGTCGAAGTGCATGATCCAGTTGGAATATGTGTCGTACCCTTTAGGGAGTTCGGCTTCAGTCCATTCAGCGACGAAGTCGGCCAAAACTTGTGACTTAATAGCTCGTTGTGGCTTATATGTTATGTCGAACGGGAGGAGCTCAATGGCCCATTTGGCAATCCGGCCCGTCGCGTCGCGGTTGTTTATAATATCGTTAAGTGGCACTTCTGAGGCTACTGTTATCGAACACTCTTGAAAGTAGTGTCGCAGCTTCCGGGACGCCATGAATACCGCGTATGCTATCTTTTGATAATGCGGGTACCGTGACTTGCATGGGGTGAGGACCGTGGACACATAGTAAACCGGCTTTTGAAGGGGGAATTTGTGTCCGTCCATTTCTCGTTCGACTACGAGTACTGCGCTCACAACTTGGTGAGTTGCCGCAATGTACAATAGCATTGGTTTGCCAATGTTTGGCGCGGCCAGGACCGGGTTTGTTGCCAATATGGCTTATATTTCGTCGAGTCCGGCCGTGGCGGCATCCGTCCACTCGAAGTGTTCGGTGCGTCGGAGGAGGCGATAAAGGGGTAATGCCTTTTCTCCTAAGCGGGAGATAAAGCGGCTTAGAGCCGCCACACATCCGGTCAATTTTTGTATTTGTTTGAGGTCCTTTGGGATATCCAATTGTGACAGATCTCGGATCTTGGCTGGATTTGCTTCAATTCCTCTACCGGATACAATGAAGCCCAAGAGCTTTCCGGCCGGTACGCTGAAAACACATTTTTCCGGGTTGAGCTTGATGTCGTATGTTCGGAGGTTATCGAATGTGAGCCTCAAGTCGTCTACTAGAGATTCGACATGCTTGGTTTTGACGACCACGTCGTCTACGTATGCCTCCACTGTTTTGCCGATCTCGTTTGCCAGACATGTCTGAATCATGCGGTGATATGTTGCGCCGGCGTTTTTGAGCCCAAAGGGCATTGTGTTGAAGCAGAATGGGCCGTATGCTGTGATGAATGCCGTTGCGGCTTGATCTGACTCTGCCATCTTAATTTGATGGTAGCCGTAATATGCGTCGAGGAAACACAATGAATCGTGTCCTACGGTAGCGTCGATAATTTGATCAATGCGGGGGAGAGGGAAAGGATCCTTTGTCAAGCTTTGTTGAGGTCCTTAAAATCGACACACAAGCGCCAGGATTTGTCCTTCTTTGGTATCATCACCAGGTTTGCTAGCCAGTCCAGATGTTTTATGTCTCTGATGAATCCGGCCTCCAATAGCTTGGCTAGTTCCTCATCCATGGCTTGTCTCTTAGGTTCGGAGAAGCGCTGAAGAGCCTGTTTGACTAGCTTGAATCCTTTTAGGATATTTAGGCTATGCTCAGCCAGCCTGCATGGGATTCCTGGCATGTCTGAAGGGTGCCAGGCAAAAATGTCCCACTTCTCGCGTAGGAACTCTCGCAATGCGGCGTCTACATCGGGGTTTAATTGTGCCTCGATGGAAGCTGTTTTTGTAGGGTCCATTGGATGGACTTGGAATTTGACTATTTCGTCTGCTGGTTTAAAGGAGGTGGACTTGGATCTTTTGTCGAGTATCACGTCGTCCCTGTTCACCGTGGAGCGCAGCGCAGTCAGTTCCTCAGCCGCTAGGGCTTCAGATAGTGCCTCGAGGGCGAGTGCGGCTGTCTTATTTTCGGCGCGGAGTGCTGTGTCCGGATCACTAGCGAGAGTGACGATTCCGTTGGGCCCGGGCATTTTGAGCTTCATGTACTCATAATGGGGTATGGCTTGGAAGATTGTGAACGCCTCCCGCCCTAATAGGGCATGGTATCTGTAGGATCGAAAGTATGTCTAGAGGGGGTGATTAGACTACTTGACCAAATAAAAATCTAGCCTTTCCCAATTTTAGTTCTTGGCAGATTTTAGCTATCTTAGCACAAGTCAAGCAATCTCCACACAATTCAAGAAAGCATGCAAACGAGTATATGAGCAGCGGAAAGTAAAGCATGCAACTTGCAAGAATGTAAAGGGAAGGATTTGGAGGATTCAAACGCAATTGGAGACACGAATGTTTTTGGCATGGTTCCGATAGGTGGTGCTATCGTACATCCACGTTGATGGAGACTTCAACCCACGGAGGGTAATGGTTGCGCGAGTCCACGGAGGGCTCCACCCACGAAGGGTCCACGAAGAAGCAACCTTGTCTATTCCATCACGGCCGTCACCCACGAAGGACTTGCCTCACTAGCGGTAGATCTTCACGAAGTAGGCGATCTCCTTGCCCTTACAAACTTCTTGGTTCAACTCCACAATCTTGTCGGAGGCTCCCAAGTGACACCTAGCCAATCTAGGAGACACCACTCTCCAAGAAGTAACAAATGGTGTGTTGATGATGAACTCCTTGCTCTTGTGCTTCAAATGATAGTCTCCCCAACACTCAACTCTCTCTCACAGGATTTGGATTTGATGGAAAGAATATTTGAGTGGAAAGCAACTTGGGGAAGGCTAGAGATCAAGATTCATATGGTAGGAATGGAATATCTTGACCTCAACACAAGTGTAGGTGGTTCTCTCTCAGAACATGTGTATTGGAAGTGTAGGTATGTTCTGATGGCTCTCTCTACGAATGAAGAGTGGGTGGAGGGGTATATATAGCCTCCACACGAAATCTAACCGTTACACACAATTTGCCTAACTCGGTGGGACCGAATGGTTATACTCGGTCGGACCAATTCAGCAAACCTAGTGACCGTTAGGATTTTCGGTGGGACTGAGATGCAACTCGGTAGGACTGATATGGTTAGGGTTAGGGCGTAACGTAATCTCGGTGTGACCGATTACACAAACTCGGTGGGACCGAATTTGGTAATAAGCTAACCAGAGAGTTGGTCAAGTAAACTCGGTGGGACCGATTCGCTCATCTCGGTGAGACCGAAATGTTACAAAAGGGAAACAAAGAGTTTACATTGCAATCTCGGTGGGACCGATCGCTCATCTCGGTTGTACCGAAACGTTACGAAGGGAAACAGAGAGATTACAATCCCATCTCGATGAGACCGAGATCCCTATCGGTGAGACCGATTTGCCTAGGGTTTGTGGTAGTGGCTATGACATTTGAAACTCGGTGGCGCCGGATAGAAAGAATCGGTGGGGCCGAGTTTGACTTTTGGTTTAGGTCATATGTGGATGTGGGAAGGTAGTTGAGGGTTTCGGAGCATATCACTAAGCACTTTGAGCAAGCAAGCTATTAAGCAACACCTCATCCCTCCTTGATAGTATTGGCTTTTCCTATAGACTCAATGTGATCTTGGATCACTAAAATATAAAATGTAGAGTCTTGAGATTCAAGCTTGAGCCAAACTTTTTGTCCTTCGAATTTTGAGGGATCCACTTTCCTCATCCATGCCATGCCATTCATTGAGCTTTTCCTGAAATATTAATCTTGGAATAATGTTACCTCAATGAGCTATATGTTGTTAGGAATTACCAAAACCACCCAGGGATAGTTGCACTTTCAATCTCCCCCTTTTTGGTAATTGATGACAACATATAGATCAAAGCTTCGACAAATGATAATAAGAGTGAAAGATATTGTCGCTTTGAGAAGTATGTGAAAAGCAAGAGCTCCCCCTAAATTTGTGCATATCTTAAGATTTGCTTTGGACTGCAAATGCACAATGAGTTAGGATCATGGGTTACTCTTCCATGTCACATACATCTTGGTGGAGCGCTCAAAATGATAAGAATTAAATACATGCACTCATCACCAAGCAAAGTAAATGATCAAATAGGGATAAAATGATAGTATCATCCAACAAGCATTTATATAGCATATGATCAAACACACATGATCATCCAAGTATCACAAATAAGCAAATAAAGTATCTCAATCAAGCAAATAAAGTTCAACCACCAAAGCAAGAGAGAATAAAAAGCAATGCTCTCTCTCGAATTCTATGATCTATACATTTTTCTCCCCCTTTGGCAACAAGTTACCAAAAAGTTCATAGAAAATGCATAGCACTAAAACGACTCTCAGGCTTGATCTTCAGGTGGTGGAGTACGGAGAACGCCAAGGATGAAGGCTTCAGTTGATGTAGATGGAGCTGCTGGGGTAGGTGCTGGAGCTGTAGCTGGTGCAGATGAAGTGGCTCTAGTGTCTGATACTGGCACTGCAGTTGACCTCTGAGCTCTAGGCACTCTAGCAAATGCATTAGTGGTTGTCCTGCCCTTCCTCTCCTGCATGTCATCCTGTAGTTGCTCCACAACAGACTGAATCTCAGTTACTTTCACATCTAAGTCATAGAACTTCTGCTCCACGATTCTTTCCAAGCTCTCCTGGTTTCGAGTCAGGGTGGCCAGTCCTTTCTCTATCCTTAGAGTGGATGCAATCAAGTAGCCAAGTTGATCTTGCTTGCTTTTTAGAAAGTACTCAGATGCCTCCTCTTGAGTTGGCATCTTGGCAGCCTTCTCCATCTTTGCTTTCTCCTTCTTTGCTTGTGCTTGCACTGAGGAGGGTTCATCTTCATTCATCACAACTTGGTTGTCCTCGAAGTCTGGGTAGATAGGCAAGTGTTCCTTATCCAACAAGTACGCGCCTTTGCCCATCTTTGAGTTTATCAACTCCTGGATCTGTGGGGCATACCCACAGCTTCTCTTTTGGTCTGCAACAGTCCTCTTGATAGTTTCAACAATGAGAATCATAACCTTGAACTTTTGTGGCACATCAAATATATGTAGCAAATTTATGGAGTGGCCTCTGATCATTCTGTGATCACCAGACTTGGGCAAGAGAGTGTGCCTAAGGATCCAATTGATTGTAGGCAGCCCTGACAGCAAGTGTTTTACTGACCCAAACTGGTGAGTCTCAAGATCATCTTCAGGAATCTCCTTGTACATGTTTGCCATAGAGTTGTGATCCATCTTCTTCTTGGCATAGACATCCAAGTCATCTTCTTCTTCCTTAGGAGCATTGATCAGATTTGCCCATTCCTCAATAGTTGAGTGGTACCTTGTACCTTCAGACATCCATACTATCCTGCCATCTGGATAGAAGTGTGCTGTGGAGTAGAATTGCATGATAAGTTCATCATTCCACTTAGTGAGCTTTTGAGCCACAAACTCGTCAACTCCACAAGCCTTGAAACTATCATACACACCAGGATAGTGTTACTCATTCTCCTTCATGTAGGTCCAGTCGACCCACCTCATGTCACACACTATAGGTTTCTTGTCAAGCAGCACTGTCTCATAGAAATCCTGTTGTTCCTTGGTGTGGAACCTATAATCCACAGCAGTTCTTCTTCTGGTAGCGTAAGGATATGTCTCTCTCCATTTACTCAGTCCTGAGTCTCTCCTGATCTTCATGTTCTCATCCATAGGATGAGCATCATTGTGGTCTGGAATTTTTAGCTTCAATTTTCTCAGAACATGCTCTTCATCTCCTTCTTCTTCAGCAACAGTCTCAGCCACTGGGGCCTTGTTCTTCTCAGCAGCAGATATGTTTCTAGTATTTCTCTTTGGTGCAGTCTTGGGCTTGGAGGCAGCTTTGGGTGCTTCTTTGGGCTTTGATGAAGCAGCCCCTGTCCTGATAGCATCACCCATAAGCTTCTGGGCCTTAGGTGCTGGTGCAGCAACCTCTTCTTCTTCCTCTTCTTCTTCTGAATCTCTCCTCATAGAGGGTTTGCCAAGAACTCTAGCAGTAGTGGTTCTGACTCTCTTTTTCTTCTTATCTTGGCCAACAGCTTCCTCTTCTGACTCAGTGGTAAACTTTATGGCTTCTCCAGTGGCAATCTTCCTAGGTTTGGAAGTGGGAACACTCCTTGCAGGTGCCTTCTTCTGCATACCTGGCTTTGTGGCTGTAGCTGAGCCATATTCCTTTTTCAGCACTTTCTTCTTTGAAGTGGCTTCCTCTTCCTCTGCCACATAATCTTCATCCTTAGATTCTGAAGTTCTTTTCTTGCTTGCTCTAGTGGCAGCCTTTGGCCAATTGCTTGGGGTGCTTCTGCTACCCTCATCTGAGCTGCTAGAGGGACTAGTGCCCTCACTCATGTGCACCTGCTCCTCTGACTTGTTCTGGCTGTCACTCTGGTCAGACATGTTGCAAACACTAACTGCAGACCCTGTGAATAGATTGTAGATGAGATAGAGTGGATGAGCATCACAAAATACAGAGATTTTTGCAAAAGAATGAGTCAAAAACTTAGTTTCAGTTTTCCACAGAAAGCATTTCGGATCAACCGGTTTGCAAACTCGGTGATACCGAAGCAGCTGTTGGAACCAAAACTAGTGAACTCGGTCAGACCGAGTCACAGTACAGTGGCACCGAGACTGCTAGGGTTTCACAAAGTCCTGAACTCGGTCACACCGATTTTCAATTCTCGGTCAGACCGAGAATCTCATGTGCAATGGCCTGAGCCGAATCGGTGGTACCGAGTTCCACAACTCGGATGGTCCGAGATGGTTTCGGCGGAAACCTAACCCTAAATTTTCAATTCAACTCTAATCTATGGTGTGTTTTGACTGGATAGAAGCATTTCAATCGTGGCAAGATTCATGATGAACACAATGTGCTAGGAATCGGACGGGGATAGCACTGTGATCGAGTCCATACCCTAGTTCGGCGATGAACTCGCTACGGCGGCAACGGCGGGGAAGAATTCCGTTGACGGCGGCGGAGACCAGCGACAGGAGGCGGCTGTAACGCCCCCGATGTAACTTGCCATATTTGTAATCCAACTCTTGCCATTTCCGGCTATGTGCTATGTTATTTTCCTCCGTGGTTGGGTTCTCTCCGTTTTACATTTTGGTCATGTCATGCATTTCATATCATGTCATCATGTGCATCGCATTTGCATACGCGTTCGTCTCATAAATCCGAGCATCTTTCCCGTTGTCCGTTTTGCAATCCGGCGCTCCTATGTCTCCCGACGTCCCCTTTTACATTCCTTCGTGAGCGGGTATTAAACTTTCTCGGAATGGACCGAGGTTTGACATGTGGCCTCGGTGTAGCACCGGTAGACCGCCTGTCAAGTTTCGGGTCAATCGGAGTTCGTTTGGTACTCCAACGGTTAACCGGGTAACCGTGAAGGCCTCGTGTGTGTTGCAGCCCAACACCCCTTCAAAACAGCCCAATAACCCATCTAAGTCACTCCCATGTCCTCCGCCGTCCGATCACGATCGCGTGGGCGAAAACCGCACTCCGTTTGGAGCTCCCTAGCTCCTTCTGTCTATAAAAACGTCTTCCCCGTCTAAATCTGAGAGAGAAATCACCCCGAAACCCTAGCCGTCGCCTCGAAATCCGTGCAAGCATCCGCGCCACCGCACTGTTCACGCCAGTGCCGCCGCCCCGGGCCAATCAGGCCGCGCCACGCACCCCCCCGTGCCCACTTCGCCGCCGGCCCGCGGGGCCCAGGGCAGGCCCGCCCGGGCCCGCGCGCGCCGCCCCGCGCCCCGGCCTGCTCCGCGCCGCCCGCCTCCTCCTCCGCTCCGCGCCGCCCGCCGCCTCCGCCACCGGCGCCGCCCGCCGCCTCCGCCACCGCCCGCCGCCTCCGCCACCGGCGCCGTCCGCCGCGCCTCGCCCCGACGCCGGCAGCTCCCGCCATCGCCGCGCCGCGCCTCCCCGAGCTCGCCGGCGGCAGATCCGGGCACCCCGGCCCCGGATCCGGCCGCCCCTGCTCCGCGCCGCCTTCCCCGCGAGTTCCGGCGAAGACCCGCGCCGGCGAACCTCGAATCCCGCGCACCGTTGACTTCTCTCCTCTCTCTTAATATTTCTAAGTCCCCAAGTTTGCATATTATCATCGCATCTTCGACATGCCATAACTTTGCATCTGTAGCTCCGATTCGCGCGTATAATATGTCATTTTGTTCGTCTCGAAGAGTACATCATTTTGTTCCATTGCATCATTTTCATTTGAATCCATCTTGATGCCCGAAATGCTGTGAGAAGAGGGATAGTTGATGTTAGTTGCTGAATCTTATCTGAACATGCACTTTTGTCATTTTTGCCATGATTGATGTGTACCTCCTATGAGGTTGAGCTATATATGTGTTTTGTAATATGCCATGTTACCTATCCAGAGGTTTTTGCTATGTATTTTTGTGATGCTTGAGGTGGCTAGAAATTGCATGCAAAGTAGGGATGATGATATTGCTGTTTTCAGAGACTTAGTGAATTCACTAAGTCCCTGACTTTTGTTATTATCATGCCATGTGTTCTTGTTGTTTTCAAGATATCCATGCATACTTTGAGTATTGTCAGTAAGGGAGTTTTGAACTTGAGTATTTGCTTAATCCATCCATGCCTTTGTTTGCATTTATGGAGTGACATAGCTTGAGTCAATCGAGCTCTACTTTTGCTTCAAAATGTTGCTGGCAGATTGTTTACATGTTATTCGATTTTGCCAAGCTTGGTGTAGTTGATCCTTGCATGATATGATGTTGTTCTTGCCATTTGTTGTTACTATGTCATGTCTTCTTGATGTATGTATGCTTAGTTTATCATGAGATGCTCTGTAGTGAGTGCATCGAGCTCACGAACATGCCTAGTCGTTAACAGTTTTCTACCATGTCCAGTTTTCTGCTAAGTCTGAAACCTGTAACGAAACTTGCTTATTTGACATGGGTGTAATCATATTTTCTGATCCATTTTGGCTTATGGTCAGTAAGGGACTTTTGTCAAGTGCTATGAGTAGATTCATGCCATGCCTTTATTTGCTATGTTCTGAACCTGTAGCATGTTGTTTCGTTGCTCTGAACACGTCATCCTGATGTTGTTTTCCTGACTTGCTGTTATTCCACTAAGTCTGTGAATCTGTTATAAGTTGCACTTTTGTCATGCTTGTTTGGACCTGTTATGATGGGATTGAGCCGTAGCTCAGTGTTCATCTTTTGTCGTGCATCTTGAGTAGATTACTTTCATATGCCTTGTTGCCATGTTTGGGTGCAGTAGCTTAATTATTTGTTGCTTGCTAAGTAGCATCATGCTGTTTATGGCAGATTCATGTCATTCTTGTATCGCTTGCCATTTGCGAACCGTGCATCTGATTCCGGTGATCTTTATATCGATTTCAACCGAAATCACCTCATCTATCCAGCGGCATGCTTGGTTTGCCAAGATTATGCCCTGTTCATCCTTGTCTTTCCAGAGCATGCATACGCATTGCATATCACCTCTCGCATATCATGACATGTTTTGCATCATGTTGATTGCGCATTGCATCGTGGTTGATGTTGGTTCCTTTGCTTGTTCTCTTGTCTTGGGTAGAGCCGGGAGACGAGTACGTGACCGAGGATTCCGTTGAGAACGTTTACGAGGACCAAGCTTTCGACAACTCTGAGAACCTTGCAGGCAAGATGACCATACCCTCGATATCACTTCTATCTTTGCTTGCTAGATTGCTCGCTCTTTTGCTATGCCTATGGTGCGATACCTACCACTTGCTTTATCATGCCTCCTATATTGCCATGTCAGCCCCTAACCATCCATGTCCTAGCAAACCGTTGTTTGGCTATGTTACTGCTTTGCTCAGCCCCTCTTATAGCGTTGTTAGTTGCAGGTGAAGATGAATTTTGTTCCTTGTTGGAACATGGACTTGTTGTTCCTTGTTGGAACATGTTTACTTGTTGGGATATCACAATACCTCTTATTTAATTAATGCATCTATATACTTGGTAAAGGGTGGAAGGCTCGGCCTTATGCCTGGTGTTTTGTTCCACTCTTGCCACCCTAGTTTTCCGTCATACCGGTGTTATGTTCCCGGAGTTTGCGTTCCTTACACGGTTGGGTGATTTATGGGACCCCCTTGACAGTTCGCTTTGAATGAGACTTTTCCAGCAAGGCCCAACATTGGTTTTACCTTTTGCCGCCACCTACCTTTCTCCCCCGGGTTTTCGCGAGCCCGAGGGTCATCTTTATTTTAGCCCCCCCCCGGACCAGTGCTTCTCTAAGTGCTGGCCCGAACCGAGCAACCTGCGGGGCCACCTCGTGGCAACTCGAGGGATGGTTTTACTCGTAGCTTGACTTATCCGGATGTGCCCTGAGACCGAGATATGTGCAGCTCCTATCAGGATTTGTCGGCACAATCGGGCGGCTTTGCTGGACTTGTTTTATTGCTGTTGAAATGTCTTGTAGTCCGGGATTCCGAGATTGATCGGGTCTTCCCGGTAGAAGGAATATCCTTCGTTGACCGTGAGAGCTTATCATGGGCTAAGTTGGGACACCCCTGCAGGGTATTATCTTTCGAAAGCCGTGCCCGCGGTTATGAGGCAGATGGGAATTTGTTGATGTCCGGTTGTAGAAAACCCGAAGTTGACCTTAACTAAAACACATCAACCGCGTGTGTAACCGTGATGGTCTCTTCTCGGCGGGGTCCGGGAAGTGAACACGGTTGTTGGAGTTATGCCTGACGTAGGTTGTTACAGGATCACTTCTTGATCACTTCTAGTTTCTCGACCGTGCTTTGCCTTCTCTTCTCGCTCTCTTTTGCGCTATAGCCACCACATGCTAGTCGCTTGCTGCAGCTCCACCTCACTATCCTTTCCCCATCTTTAAGCTTAAATAGTCTTGATCTCGCGGGTGTGAGATTGCTGAGTCCCCGTGACTCACAGATATTATCACCTCAGTTGCAGGTACCAACGATGTCAGTGCAGATGACGCGACCGAGCTCACTTGGGAGTTCGATGAGGAACGTGGCCGTTACTATGTTTCTTTTCCAGATGATCAGTAGTGGAGCCCAGTTGGGTGATCCGGGGATCTGTTAGCATTTGGGGTAGTCTTCTTTCATTTTGGTACCGTAGTCGGACCTTGAGTGTAATCTGTTTGATGGATGTTATTTATGTACTTGTGTGAAGTGGCGATTGTAAGCCAACTATGTATCTTTCCCCTTTATTTATTACATGGATTGTGTGAAGATTACCTCACTTGCGACATTGCTTTCAATGCGGTTATGCCTCTAAGTCGTGCCTCGACACGTGGGAGATATAGCCGCATCGAGGGCGTTACAAGTTGGTAATCAGAGCCTTTCCCGACCTTAGGAGCCCCACTGTTTGATCGTCTTTAGTGGCCGAGTTGTGTCTAGAAAAATGTTTTGAGTCATTTAGGAATTATATATCGGAGAGTTTAGGAATTCTTTTTACTTCCCAGTCCCTTCGACCTTCTGGTAAGGCATCCTGACGTAGAGTTTTGACTCTTCTCTTCTCAAATTTCACTAAAAAAATTTTTAGGATCACGCGGGTATATTACAATCGTTCCGATGGTTTTATGATGACAACATTGTCTTGGTTGCCTCCTGACATTTAGGGGTTGTGGCAGTGTCCCGGGGAGTTGAGCTCCGAGGTGTTGTCGTCATAATCTTATCGTTGCGGTTTTGAGATACCTGAGTTTAGTACGACCGACATCGAAAATCTCTTTTGTACAGTTGTTGGTGAGATAACCTGATAGCCCAGTACTGTGGCGAGTGCAGGGGTATTGCCATGACTTGTATAACGGATGTGTTTTCGAAGGTTGAGGTAGACGATTTCCGAAGGTTTCTTGGTTATGTGTTGAAGGATGGATACAACTGGTTTTAGGATTTGCTAGTTTGGGTGAGATATTATGCTTCCCCTGTATCCCCAACACCTGATTGCATAACCGGAAAATTTCGGGAGTTTATAAGTGGGAATTCATGTAGCTTTAGTATTTCTTCCGCAGATATTTGGTTTGTGATTGGGTAATCCTTACCAAGTATTTGTTCACTTCCGTACCTTGTTGATTTTATTCATTACCATGTTCTAAGTGGCTTCTCAGCTTTGGAAGTGTGATGATTTACATTGGAATTCATTCGTTCATTCTCGTTCGAATGCTAATTGTGAAGACTATATGTTGCAATTTCGTTCCTTTGATTCAGCTTCAATATATCTCTGTCAAGATGCTAATGGATGTCACCCTCTTCAGGATGGCTCCGCCTACTCGTCTGAATCCGGAACGCAATGATGGAGATCAGGCTAACCCTCCGCCACCGCCTCCACCTCCGGAAGCTTGGCAAGCCTTGATGACTGCTACAAATGCCAATGCTCAGATTCTGATTCAGCTCTTGCAAGATCGCAACCAGGGTCAAGCTAATCAAGAGAATCAAGGCCAAGGCAACAATCAGCCGCATTTCGCTTCACTGAACCAGTTCCTTGCTAATCAGCCAAAGACCTTCAGCTACTGTGTCGAGGCCACAGACGCAGATGATTGGCTCGTGGACATCAGCAAACATTTCGAATGCAGCAATGTGAGACCTGAGGACTTTGTCAAGTTTGCCTCTTTTCAACTCAAAGATCAAGCTGCTGAGTGGTTCCAGCAATACAAAGATTCCAGAGGAGGTCGTGTGATCACTTGGGATGATTTCCGCCGTGACTTCAAACCACACCACATTCCAGAAAGTGTTGTTGAGCTTAAGCGTGAGGAATTCCGCAATCTCAAGCAAGGCAACATGACTGTCTATCAATACAACACTCAGTTCCAGAAGCTCTCTCGTTTTGCAAGGCAAGACATTCCTGATGAGAAGAGTATGATCTACCAGTTCAGGCGTGGTCTCAGAGAAGATCTGCAGCTTGCTCTCGTGCTTTTCGAGCCATTAAAGTATGATGAATTCTACAACATGGCACTGAAACAAGAAGCTGCTCAGCTCAAGTGTGAGGCTTCTAAGAAGAGAGTCAGAGACGCAGTTCAGTCTTCTTCTTCTTCACTTGTGGCAGCTAAGCAACAGAAGTTCTGGTTGCCTCCTCCTCCTCCGTTCCGTCAGTCTTATCAGCAGAAGAACTCAAGTGGTCGTGGATCTTCCCACCCACCCAACCCTGGTTATCAGAACAAGGCTCAGAATCAAGCTCCAAGGCCAAGTGCTCCTTATCATCGTCCGCTCTCAGAAGTGACTTGTAACAAATGCCAGCAGAAGGGTCACTATGCGAACAAATGCTTCAACCAGAGGCGCCTTCCGCCTCCTCCTCCTGTGAAATCTTCCAGCAATGCAGTGGTTAAGCATAATTCCAAGTATGCCAAGGTGAACATGTTGAATGCAGCTCAAGCAGAGGAGTCTTCTGAAGTGATCATGGGTAATCTTCCTGTTAATGATATTCCAGCAAAAGTCTTATTTGATACTGGTGCATCGCATTGTTTCATGTCAAGACCATTTTTCGCCAAGCATGAGTTCACTTCTTCGAATTTGGATAGACCCATGCCTGTCATTTCTCCTGGTAAACGTTTGAGTTCAAGTTTGGTGGTTCCCAATGTTTCTATCAAGATGGGTGACTGCAAATTCTTGTCTAAACCAATTGTTCTTGGTGATTCTGATATTGATCTCATTCTCGGGATGGACTGGCTTTCTAAGCACAAGGCTCAGCTCGAGTGTGCTGCCAGGGAAATCAAATTGACTCACACTTCGAACGATGTGATCATCTATGCTTCTCGTGATGATACCATTCGGTTGTTTTCTCTCAATGAGATGGGTGAAATGGAGGCTATCTCTCAGATTCCAGTCGTTTGTGAGTACCAAGATGTTTTTCCAGAAGAGCTTCCGGGTATGCCTCCCCGTCGGCCAGTTGAATTCGTTATTGAGCTTGAGCCTGGCACGGAACCCGTTTGCAAGCGTCCTTACAAGCTTGGACCAGATGAGCTCAAGGAATTGAAGATTCAACTCGATAAACAAGAACGTCTGGGTCTGATCAGACCGAGTTCTTCTCCTTGGGGTTGTGGTGTTCTTTTTGTCAAGAAGAAGGATGGCACGGACCGACTTTGCGTCGATTACCGTCCATTGAACAAGAAGACTATCAAGAACAAGTACCCACTTCCCAACATCAATGAGCTATTGGAGCAACTCAAAGGTGCTAAGGTGTTCTCCAAGCTGGACCTTCGTATGGGTTATCATCAGATTCGCATTCGTGAAGAAGATATTCCCAAGACAGCATTCAGAACAAGCTTTGGTTCTTATGAATATACTGTCATGTCTTTCGGCCTCGTCAATGCTCCTCCGTATTTCACTCGATTGATGAATTTCATCTTCAACCCCTACATCAACGAATTTGTCTTGGTCTATCTCGATGATATTTTGGTATTCTCCAAGAATAAGAAGGATCATGCCGAACATTTGCGATTGGTACTCGACAAGCTCAGAGAGTATCAATTATATGCGAAGTTCTCCAAATGTGAATTCTGGCTTGATGAAGTTCTTTATCTTGGTCATATCATCTCTGCCAAGGGCATCGCTGTTAATCCAGAGAGGGTGTCTGCAGTTTTGAATTGGAATCCTCCTCAGAATGTCAAGCAGCTTCGCAGTTTCCTTGGACTTGCAAGCTATTGCAGAAGATTCGTTGAGAATTTCTCCAAGATTGCCAAGCCTCTTTCCAACCTCCTCCAGAAGCATGTGAAATATGTCTGGTCTCCTGAGTGTGACGTTGCTTTCAACACTCTCAAAGAGAAACTTGTCACTGCTCCAGTTCTGACACCTCCTGATGAATCCAAGCCTTATGAAGTATTCTGTGATGCTTCTCTCCAGGGCCTCGGTGCTGTGTTAATGCAAGAGAAGAAGGTTGTTGCCTATACCTCTCGCCAGTTGAAGCCCAATGAAAGGAACTACCCCACTCACGATCTTGAGTTGGCGGCAGTTGTCCACGCACTAATAACATGGAGACATCTCCTGTTGGGAAGGAAAGTGGACATATTCACCGATCACAAGAGTCTCAAGTATATCTTCACTCAGCCTCATCTCAACCTCAGGCAAACTCGATGGGTCGAAATGATTCAAGAGTATAATCCGAGTATTGAATATACTCCAGGCAAGGCTAATGTGGTTGCAGACGCTTTGAGCAGAAAGGCATACTGCAACAGCTTAATCCTCAAGCCCTTTCAACCGGATCTTAGTGAAGCTTTCCGCAAGTTGAATCTCCAAGTTGTTCCTCAAGGTGTTCTTGCCAACCTAATTGTCTCTCCTACTTTGGAAGATCAGATTCGTGAGGCTCAATTGTTGGATACCATGGTGAAGAAGGTGAAACGTGGTATTGACAAGGGCATTTCCAAATACAAGTGCTATCGAGTTGATGACAGAGATACTCTTTTCTTCGAGGACCGGATCGTGGTTCCAAAGGGTGATCTTCGTAAAGTCATTATGAACGAAGCGCACAATTCTCTTCTGTCAATTCATCCTGGAAGTTCGAAGATGTACCATGACCTCAAGCAGTCGTATTGGTGGACTTGAATGAAGCGTGAGATCGCTCAATTCGTGAATGAGTGTGATGTCTGCAGAAGGGTGAAAGCAGAACACCAACGACCAGCTGGACTTCTCCAACCTCTTGCTATTCCAGAATGGAAGTTCGATCATATCGAAATGGACTTCGTGACTGGTTTTCCTAAGTCCAAGCGTGGAAATGATGCTATCTTCGTCGTCATCGACAAGCTCACCAAAGTGGCTCATTTTCTTCCTATCAAAGAGTCTATCACAGCAGCGCAGCTGGCAGAGCTCTACACCTCCAGAATTGTCTCTTTGCACGGCATTCCGCAATTGATCTCTTCAGACCGTGGCAGCATCTTTACCTCCAAGTTTTGGGATTCTTTCCAGACGGCCATGGGCACCAACA
Organism: Aegilops umbellulata; assembly: GCA_032464435.1. Classification (NCBI taxonomy): domain Eukaryota; kingdom Viridiplantae; phylum Streptophyta; class Magnoliopsida; order Poales; family Poaceae; genus Aegilops; species Aegilops umbellulata. The sequence continues at coordinate 360,556,234 of CP136054.1, read as the reverse complement.
TCCGCTTCAGCACAGCGTTCCACCCTCAGACTAGTGGACAAGTCGAGCGTGTCAATCAAATCCTTGAAGATATGCTCAGAGCCTGTGTTATCTCCTTCGGCATGAAGTGGGAGGATTGTCTTCCTTATGCTGAATTCTCTTACAACAACAGCTTTCAAGCCAGTTCGGGCAAAGCCCCATTCGAGATTCTCTATGGCAGAAAGTGTCGTACTCCTCTCAACTGGTCTGAAACCGGTGAACGTCAATTGCTCGGCAATGATTTGATCTCAGAGGCTGAGGCCATGTGCAAGGTGATTCGTGAGAACCTCAAAGCAGCGCAGTCGCGCCAGAAGAGCTATTACGATAGCAAACACCGTGATGTGGCATTCGAGATCGGAGACCATGTTTACCTCCGTGTCTCGCCAATGAAAGGAACTCGTCGCTTCGGTATCAAGGGGAAACTTGCTCCCAGATACGTCGGTCCCTTCAAGATCATCGGGAAACGAGGCGATCTAGCCTATCAACTTGAGCTCCCCTCCAACTTTGCAAATGTGCACGATGTCTTCCACGTGTCACAGCTTCGCAAGTGCTTCAAGACGCCTGAGCGTACCATCAACTTCGAAGAGATTGATCTTCAAGAAGATTTGTCTTATCATGAGCATCCAGTTGCTATTCTTGAGACAACTGAGCGCAAGACTCGCAACAAGTCAATCAAATTCCTCAAAGTGAAATGGTCACATCATTCAGACCGAGAGGCCACCTGGGAGCGTGAAGACCACCTACGTTCCGAGTACCCGGAGTTCTTTCAGTCCTAGATCTCGGGACGAGATCCTCTCGTAGTGGTGGTGTGTTGTAACGCCCCCGATGTAACTTGCCATATTTGTAATCCAACTCTTGCCATTTCCGGCTATGTGCTATGTTATTTTCCTCCGTGGTTGGGTTCTCTCCGTTTTACATTTTGGTCATGTCATGCATTTCATATCATGTCATCATGTGCATCGCATTTGCATACGCGTTCGTCTCATAAATCCGAGCATCTTTCCCGTTGTCCGTTTTGCAATCCGGCGCTCCTATGTCTCCCGGCGTCCCCTTTTACATTCCTTCGTGAGCGGGTATTAAACTTTCTCGGAATGGACCGAGGTTTGACATGTGGCCTCGGTGTAGCACCGGTAGACCGCCTGTCAAGTTTCGGGTCAATCGGAGTTCGTTTGGTACTCCAACGGCTAACCGGGTAACCGTGAAGGCCTCGTGTGTGTTGCAGCCCAACACCCCTTCAAAACAGCCCAATAACCCATCTAAGTCACTCCCATGTCCTCCGCCGTCCGATCACGATCGCGTGGGCGAAAACCGCACTCCGTTTGGAGCTCCCTAGCTCCTTCTGCCTATAAAAACGTCTTCCCCGTCTAAATCTGAGAGAGAAATCACCCTGAAACCCTAGCCGTCGCCTCGAAATCCGTGCAAGCATCCGCGCCGCCGCACTGTTCACGCCAGCGCCGCCGCCCCGGGCCAATCAGGCCGCGCCACGCGCCCCCCCGTGCCCACTTCGCCGCCGGCCCGCAGGGCCCAGGGCAGGCCCGCCCGGGCCCGCGCGCGCCGCCCCGCGCCCCGGCCTGCTCCGCGCCGCCCGCCTCCTCCTCTGCTCCGCGCCGCCCGCCGCCTCCGCCACCGGCGCCGCCCGCCGCCTCCGCCACCGCCCGCCGCCTCCGCCACCGGCGCCGTCCGCCGCGCCTCGCCCCGACGCCGGCAGCTCCCGCCGTCGCCGCGCCGCGCCTCCCCGAGCTCGCCGGCGGCAGATCCGGGCACCCCGGCCCCGGATCCGGCCGCCCCTGCTCCGCGCCGCCTTCCCCGCGAGTTCCGGCGAAGACCCGCGCCGGCGAACCTCGAATCCCGCGCACCGTTGACTTCTCTCCTCTCTCTTAATATTTCTAAGTCCCCAAGTTTGCATATTATCATCGCATCTTCGACATGCCATAACTTTGCATCTGTAGCTCCGATTCGCGCGTATAATATGTCATTTTGTTCGCCTCGAAGAGTACATCATTTTGTTCCATTGCATCATTTTCATTTGAATCCATCTTGATGCCCGAAATGCTGTTAGAAGTGGGCTAGTTGATGTTAGTTGCTGAATCTTATCTGAACATGCACTATTGTCATTTTTGTCATGATTGATGTGTACCTCCTATGAGGTTGAGCTATATATGTGTTTTGTAATATGCCATATTACCTATCCAGAGGTTTTTGCTATGTATTTTTGTGATGCTTGAGGTGGCTAGAAATTGCATGCAAAGTAGGGATGATGATATTGCTGTTTTCAGAGACTTAGTGAATTCACTAAGTCCCTGACTTTTGTTATTATCATGCCATGTGTTCTTGTTGTTTTCAAGAGATCCATGCATAATTTGAGTATGGTCAGTAAGGGAGTTTTGAACTTGAGTATTTTCTTAATCCATCCATGCCTTTGTTTGCATTTATGGAGTGCCATAGCTTGAGTCAATCGAGCTCTACTTTTGCTTCAAAATGTTGCTGGCAGATTGTTTACATGTTATTCGATTTTGCCAAGCTTGGTGTAGTTGATCCTTGCATGATATGATGTTGTTCTTGCCATGTGTTGTTACTATGCCATGTCTTCTTGATGTATGTATGCTTATTTTATCATGAGATGCTCTGTAGTGAGTGCATCGAGCTCACGAACATGCCTAGTCGTTAACAGTTTTCTACCATGTCCAGTTTTCTGCTAAGTCTGAAACCTGTAACGAAACTTGCTTATTTGACATGGGTGTAATCATATTTTCTGATCCATTTTGGCTTATGGTCAGTAAGGGACTTTTGTCAAGTGCTATGAGTAGATTCATGCCATGCCTTTCTTTGCTATGTTATGAACCTGTAGCATGTTGTTTCGTTGCTCTGAACACGTCATCCTGATGTTGTTTTCCTGACTTGCTGTTATTCCACTAAGTCTGTGAATCTGTTATAAGTTGCACTTTTGTCATGCTTGTTTGGACCTGTTATGATGGGATTGAGCCGTAGCTCAGTGTTCATCTTTTGTCGTGCATCTTGAGTAGATTACTTTAATATGCCTTGTTGCCATGTTTGGGTGCAGTAGCTTAATTATTTGTTGCTTGCTAAGTAGCATCATGCTGTTTTTGGCAGATTCATGTCATTCTTGTATCGCTTGCCATTTGCGAACCGTGCATCCGATTCCGGTGATCTTTATATCGATTTCAACCGAAATCACCTCATCTATCCAGCGGCATGCTTGGTTTGCCAAGATTATGCCCTGTTCATCCTTGTCATTCCAGAGCATGCATACGCATTGCATATCACCTCTCGCATATCATGCCATGTTTTGCATCATGTTGATTGCGCATTGCATCGTGGTTGATGTTGGTTCCTTTGCTTGTTCTCTTGTCTTGGGTAGAGCCGGGAGACGAGTACGTGACCGAGGATTCCGTTGAGAACGTTTACAAGGACCAAGCTTTCGACAACTCTGAGAACCTTGCAGGCAAGATGACCATACCCTCGATATCACTTCTATCTTTGCTTGCTAGATTGCTCGCTCTTTTGCTATGCCTATGCTGCGATACCTACCACTTGCTTTATCATGCCTCCTATATTGCCATGTCAGCCCCTAACCATCCATGTCCTAGCAAACCGTTGTTTGGCTATGTTACTGCTTTGCTCAGCCCCTCTTATAGCGTTGTTAGTTGCAGGTGAAGATGAAGTTTGTTCCTTGTTGGAACATGGACTTGTTGTTCCTTGTTGGAACATGTTTACTTGTTGGGATATCACAATACCTCTTATTTAATTAATGCATCTATATACTTGGTAAAGGGTGGAAGGCTCGGCCTTATGCCTGGTGTTTTGTTCCACTCTTGCCACCCTAGTTTTCCGTCATACCGGTGTTATGTTCCCGGAGTTTGCGTTCCTTACACGGTTGGGTGATTTATGGGACCCCCTTGACAGTTCGCTTTGAATGAGACTTTTCCAGCAAGGCCCAACATTGGTTTTACCTTTTGCCACCACCTACCTTTCTCCCCCGGGTTTTCGCGAGCCCGAGGGTCATCTTTATTTTAGCCCCCCCCCCCCGGACCAGTGCTTCTCTAAGTGCTGGCCCGAACCGAGCAACCTGCGGGGCCACCTCGTGGCAACTCGAGGGCTGGTTTTACTCGTAGCTTGACTTATCCGGATGTGCCCTGAGACCGAGATATGTGCAGCTCCTATCAGGATTTGTCGGCACAATCGGGCGGCTTTGCTGGACTTGTTTTATTGCTGTTGAAATGTCTTGTAGTCCGGGATTCCGAGATTGATCGGGTCTTCCCGGTAGAAGGAATATCCTTCGTTGACCGTGAGAGCTTATCATGGGCTAAGTTGGGACACCCCTGCAGGGTATTATCTTTCGAAAGCCGTGCCCGCGGTTATGAGGCAGATGGGAATTTGTTGATGTCCGGTTGTAGAAAACCCGAAGTTGACCTTAACTAAAACACATCAACCGCGTGTGTAACCGTGATGGTCTCTTCTCGGCGGGGTCCGGGAAGTGAACACGGTTGTTGGAGTTATGCCTGACGTAGGTTGTTACAGGATCACTTCTTGATCACTTCTAGTTTCTCGACCGTGCTTTGCCTTCTCTTCTCGCTCTCTTTTGCGCTATAGCCACCACATGCTAGTCGCTTGCTGCAGCTCCACCTCACTATCCTTTCCCCACCTTTAAGCTTAAATAGTCTTGATCTCGCGGGTGTGAGATTGCTGAGTCCCCGTGACTCACAGATATTATCACCTCAGTTGCAGGTACCAACGATGTCAGTGCAGATGACGCGACCGAGCTCACTTGGGAGTTCGATGAGGAACGTGGCCGTTACTATGTTTCTTTTCCAGATGATCAGTAGTGGAGCCCAGTTGGGTGATCCGGGGATCTGTTAGCATTTGGGGTAGTCTTCTTTCATTTTGGTACCGTAGTCGGACCTTGAGTGTAATCTGTTTGATGGATGTTATTTATGTACTTGTGTGAAGTGGCGATTGTAAGCCAACTATGTATCTTTCCCCTTTATTTATTACATGGATTGTGTGAAGATTACCTCACTTGCGACATTGCTTTCAATGCGGTTATGCCTCTAAGTCGTGCCTCGACACGTGGGAGATATAGCCGCATCGAGGGCGTTACAGCGGCTGGCGACGAGGAGGACGATCCGGAGACCCAGGAGGCAGAGCGAGCTATGCACGGGGGAAGGGGTTTCGGAGAAATTTCCAAAATTTTGCCCGTGAGTATATATAGCTCGACCCTGTCGGTGTGACCGAGTGGGACAACTCGGTGGCACCGAGATGCATAACTATTGACAGTTACAGCAACTCGGTGTGACCGAAAAGTTCAAATCGGTTGCACTGAGATTGAAAACCTAGATCGACTTAGTGATCTCGGTATGACCGAAATGGGGGAATCGGTCAGACTGAAACACACAAAGAGGTTTTGGAAGTTTAAGTCTATGACGAATCGGGGACTCCGAGTGCTCCTCACACAGAGTGGTTCGAATCTGACTTGATCAAATTTTGTGATGTAGCATGAATAGAGTTTGAGACGAGAAAAGCATAGATAGCTAGAGAGGGTTCTTAGGCATTCTTGTCCATCCACTTGGCAAAAGAAAAGAAAACCAATCAATCAAAACAACAAGTGGATGTCCTCGAATGAGTAAAATATGCAATCAACATGCTCACACAATAAAATGGCAATTGAAATATGTGGCAAAGCATGCACAACCAATTCTAGCATTTATCAAACAATTTGCGATGACTAGGTCATCTATATATGAGTATACTGACTTAGGAGTCAAATGAGAACATTTGATCATAGGTCATACTCATCGTTTAAGCACAAGTGGGGTTACCACTTTTACATAAAGCATTGTTGTGTTCACACCATTAGAGTTGCTTTAGCTCAATTCTTAGAGTAAAGCTCCCCCTAGATGTGAGATCCCCCTAAGAGGGATGAACTAACCTTGGGTTTTGTCGATGATGACTTCATGTAGATGTTGAAGATGTGGATGCTCAATGTTGATGTAGATCATTTGGAGCTATCCATTGGAGTGAGTTGCACTTTCAATACCTACACGGGTTAGTCCCACAAGGAACAAACAAGGATATCCATAGACATAGAGTGATGCACACACAAGATGATGTCTATGAAAGCTTTTAGGTTACCTTGTCCCTTGTCTTACCAACAAGAGGGTTTGTGACTCCTTGAACTAGTGCAAGATGTGGAAGTTGATTGCACTTGTTCTTGCCAAGATAATAAGAGTGAAGTATGTTGGCGGAATCACCCTCAAGAACTCTCTAGTTCTTCTTCTTCGGGATCCACACCATCTTGATGGGAATCCTCGGTGTTGTAGTTGTACTTGATGAAGTGGAACTTGAAGTAGTCTTGGGAACCCACTTGACCAAGGCCTTAGGATCTTCTTCAAATGCATCAATTTCCTCTTGAAGCTTGTCCTTGCCTTTTTGCTTGTGGTCTTGTGGTGGAAGATCATCTTGAGCTTGTGTCCCTTTGAAAGAAGTAGGATCGTACTTCTCTTGTTGAGGAACAAACTTCGTCTTGGGGTATTGATCTTCTTCCCACTCAACTCCATTGGCATTGAACTTTCGTTCAAAACCAACACCTTGGTTCTTCCGGTGCCTTCCTTGCTTGCGTACAATTTCCTCAAATTGCTTACTTCCGGCAAGGCTCTTGTAAACACCTTTCTCTATAATTATCTTCAATAAGCTATTTTCTTGCTCAAATGTAACTTGGCTAAGAGAGTCATTAGTGGAATCAAGAGAACTACTAGAAGCAACAATATTGGATTTAGCATGATTATTGTTACTACTAGAGGAAGAATCTTTCTTGTTCTTGTTACTAGACTTGACTTGAGGCATGTAAGTGGATAAGAGTAAACGCTTGGAAATGTAAGAAGAACTTTTCTTACGAAGATCATCATTGATTGCTTTTAAGAACTCATGCTCTTGCTCAAGGTTGAGCTTTTCAAAGCGTAATTTCTCATGAGTCCTTAAAAGTTCTCGATGATCTCCTAAGATAGTTTCATGAGCTAACTTAAGAGTGTTTAGTTCTTTAGTTAGAGACTCAATCTTCTCCTTATCATTGTCATTCGTTTTATCTTGATTAGCATGATTAATTGACATTTCATCATAGTATTCATCACTAGAGTTGTCAATAAGTAAATCATCATCACCTAACAAGTCATCTTCATCACTATTGAAATCAACATACTCGGGGTGTGATACCTTTGGGCCTTTAGCCATGAAGCATGTTCCAACTCCTTCATTTGGTGAGTCAAATATGTCGTAGGAGTTGGTTCTCACATGTGCTAGACCGGCAACACCTTCATCTTGAGTATATTTGGAGTCAGAGTGATAGCTTCTCTCAGAGTGGTTGCCGGAGTCGGAACCGGATACCCATTCACCAACATGAGCTTGATGTATTCATTTTGTGTAGCTCCTTGATGACTTGTCCTTTCTTTCCGAATCCTTGCTTCTCCGTGAGGGTCTTCGTTCATAACTATCATCTCTACTCCTTCTTTCTCTAGATGGTGATTCTTCTCTTCTACTTTTTCTCTTGGGAGAATCTTCTCTTCTCTTGTAGGGGGACGTACACTCATTGGAATAGTGTCCGGGTGAGGGAGTCCTGGATTAGGGGGTGTTCGGATAGCCGGACTACATCTCCCGCCGGACTCCAGGATTATGAAGATACAAGATTGAAGACTCTGTCCCATGTCCGGAAGGTTCTTTCCTTGGCGTAGAAGGCAAGCTAGGCGTGCGGATATTCAAGATCTCCTACCAATGTAACCGACTCTGTGTAACCCTAACCCTATCCGGTGTCTATATAAACCGGAGGGTTGTAGTCCGTAGGACAGAATCATCTTCATACACAATCAAACCATAGGCTAGCTTCTAGGGTTTAGCCTCCTTGATCTCGTGGTAGATCTACTCTTGTACTACCCATATCATAAATATTAATCTAGCAGGAGTAGGGTTTTACCTCCACCGAGAGGGCCCGAACCTAGGTAAAACAAAGTGTCCCTTGTCTCCTGTTACCATCCGACCTTGACGCACAGTTCGGGACCCCCTACCCGAGATCCGCCGGTTTTGACACCGACATTGGTGCTTTCATTGAGAGTTCCTCTGTGTCTTCACCTTTAGCTTCGATGGCTCCTTTGATCATCAACGGCGATGAGGCCCAGGGTGAGACTTTTCTCCCCGGACAGATCTTCGTCTTCGGTGGCTTCGCTCTGCGAGCCAACTCGCTTGGCCATCTAGAGCAGATCGAAAGCTACGCCCCTTGCCATCAAGTCAGGTTTGGAAGCTTAAACTACACGGCGGATATCCGCGGAGACTTGATCTTCAACGGATTCGAGCCACAACCAAGCGTGCCGCACTGTCGAGAAGGGCATGATATAGCTCTGCTCCCGAACAGTGTCCTGGAGGCCGCATACGCGCCGGCCCCGATCCTTGATTCGGAGCCCGCTGCGTTCGTCGAGGAAGAACGGTTGGACGTCACCTCAGGGGCTGCGACGTTAAAGGCGATCGAGCCGAACGCCGGTCCCGCACTCCGCGTCGCCCATGACTCCAAGGAGCCAGATTCTTCTCCGAACTCCGGGCTTTCTAAGCCTCCGCCGATCGAATCTGATTGGACGCCTATAATGGAGTTCACCGCCGCGGACATCTTTCAGTGCTCACCTTTTGGTGACATCCTGAATTCTCTCAAGTCTCTCTCTTTATCAGGAGAGCCCAGACCGGATTATGGTCTGCGAGGTTGGGATACGGACAATAAAGAAATTCAAAACCCACCCACCACCCACTTAATAGCCACTGTCGACGATTTAACCGACATACTCAACTTCGGCTCCGAAGACTTCGACGGTATGGACGACGAAGGAGGAGACGAACAACAACCGGCACCTGAAGGGCGCTGGACCGCCACCTCGTCATATGACATATACATGGTGGACGCTCCGAAAGACGGAGATGGCGATGGAACAGCGGTGGATGGCACCTCAAGAAAGCCTCCCAAACGTCGGCGTCAGCGGCACCGCTCTAAATCCCGCCAAAGCAAGAACGGTGATTCCGGCACGGGGGATAATTCTACCCCGAATACCGCCGAAGAACACCAAGACTCGGCACGGGAAGATGGAGAAGCCGGCCTTCATAAGGAAGCGGTAGAACAAGAGGTTGAGGACGATAACCACATGCCTCCCTCCGGAGACGAGGCAAGCCTCGACGACGATGAATTCGTCATACCATCAGACCCCGCCGAACAAGCGCGTTTTCAATGCAGGCTTATTGCCACGGCCAACAGCCTAAAGAAAAAGCAGCAACAGCTTAGGGCTGATCAAGATTTGCTAGCTGACAGATGGACAGACGTCCTTGCGGCCGAAGAGTACGAACTCGGGCGCCACTCCAAAAATTACCCTAAGCGCAGGCCGCTCCCCCAATCAGAGGAGGAAGCAAATGACATGGCAGACCGGCCACCTCGCGGCCGCGACAGAGAGGCCCGTCGAAATTTCAAGCCAAACATGCCCCGGGGCCGTTCGGCTAGGGCACAAGGAAACGAACCAGCCTGCGAGATGTACTGGAGGACAAAGCAAGGCGGACAAGATCGATCTATGGATCGCGCGGACGCCCAACACGTGACGATTTTCAGTCCGGACACAATAACTCCGGCCGGGCCGAACTCAACAAGCACAGCTCTTCCAAGCTGCGTCGTGACATAGCCCAGTACAGGGGCGCCGCACACCCGTTATGTTTCACAGACGAAGTAATGGATCATCAAATACCAGAGGGTTTCAAACCCATAAACATCGAGCCATACGATGGTACGACAGATCCGGCAGTTTGGATCGAGGATTATCTCCTTCACATCCATATGGCACGTGGCGACGACCTGCACGCCATCAAATATCTCCCACTCAAGCTTAAGGGACCAGCTCGGCTTTGGCTTAACAGCTTGCCAGCAAATTCAATTGGTTCTTGGGAAGACCTGGAAGCCGCATTCCTTGACAACTTCCAGGGCACTTATGTGCGACCACCGGACGCTGATGACCTAAGCCACATAATTCAGCAGCCAGACGAATCGGCCAGGCAATTCTGGACACGGTTCCTAACAAAGAAAAATCAGATAGTCGACTGTCCGGACGCAGAGGCCCTAGCGGCCTTCAAGCATAATATCCGCGACGAATGGCTTGCCCGGCACCTAGGACAGGAAAAGCCGAAAACCATGGCAGCCCTCACGACACTCATGACCCGCTTTTGCGCGGGCGAAGACAGCTGGCTAGCTCGTAGCAACAACTTATCAAAGAAGACCGGTAATCCGGATACCAAGGACAAAAGTGGCAGGTCGCGCCGAAACAATCAAAAGCGCCGCGTTAGCAGCGACAGCAATGAGGATAAGGCAGTAAATGCCGGATTCAGAGGCTATAAATCCGGTCAGCGGAAACAGCCATCCAAAAAGAATAACCAGGGCCCGTCCAGTTTGGACCGAATACTCGACCGCTCGTGCCAGATTCATGGTACCCCGAAACGCCAGCCAATCACACCAACAGAGATTGTTGGGTGTTCAAGCAGGCAGGCAAGTTAAGAGCCGAACATAAAAACAAGGGGCTGGACAGCGATGACGAGCAGGAGCCCAGGCCGCCGAACAACAAAGGACAGAAGGGGTTTCCCCCGCAAGTGCGGATGGTGAACATGATATACGCGACCCATATTCCCAAGAAGGAAAGGAAGCGGGCACTACGGGACGTGTACGCGATGGAGCCAGTCGTCCCAAAGTTCAATCCTTGGTCTTCTTGCCCGATCACTTTCGATCGAAGGGACCAACCCACTACTATCCGTCACGGCGGCTTTGCCGCATTGGTCCCCGATCCAATCGTCGACGGATTTCATCTTACAAGAGTCCTCATGGACGGCGGTAGTAGCCTGAACCTGCTTTACCAGGATACAGTGCGGAAAATGGGCATAGATCCATCAAGGATCAAGCCCACAAGGACGACCTTTAAAGGCGTCATCCCAGGTGTAGAGGCCAACTGCACAGGCTCGATAACACTTGATGTGGTCTTCGGATCTCCGGATAATTTCCGAAGCGAAGAGTTAATCTTCGATATAGTCCCGTTCCGCAGTGGTTATCACGCCCTGCTCGGACGAACTGCATTTGCTAAATTCAATGCGGTTCCGCACTACGCATATCTCAAGCTCAAGATGCCAGGCCCTCGAGGAGTAATTACGGTCAGCGGAAACACCGAACGCTCCATCACAACGGAGCAGCACACGGCGGCCCTCGCAGCGGAAGTACAAAGTAGCCTCTCAAGGCAACTCTCCAGTCCGGCCGCTAAAACGCCGGACAATGCAAAGCGCGCCCGGAGTAACCTGCAACAAGACCACTTGGCATGTTCGGAGCATGCGTAGCAATACGGCCCCGACCCCAGCCATCGCAGCATCGCGAAGCTAGTACCTCGAGTACACAGTTATGCCCTTAAAATTCCATGGGCATAGGGGAAGGAGGCATTTTAACGGCATGCCTACAATACGGCCTTAAACGTACTAGGGGCTGCCGGATTTTTTCTTTTTCTTTTTACTTTCAGGACTCCACATTCCGGATGACCTGTTCGGCCTTGTTGCCGCACAGACGATACAAGGCCTAGGAGAGCAGACAAAGCTACGCCGCACTACGGAACTCTCAGGTGGTCTCTATTTCGAGCGATATATCTGTTTCCAAATTTCCGCGGCCTGCGCCTGGCCAGGACATGTTAAATAGTCCAGTTTTTTTTGCTTATCGCACTACTTGTATCGTCCGGCTTCGAATAGCCTCTTTATAAACAATGCATAGCTTTGTGTCTATTTTCTGCATCACCTTCTTTGAATATATATGTTTATCCCATAACATGATCGCACCCGTACACCATGGTACGGCAAACCACGCCAGGGGCTTCATTACCCTTTTATCTGGACGTGAGAAGTCCGTACACTTCCACAAGTGCGGCACCCCGAACTTAAAGCACTATATGCATCGGCTCCGAGTCATGATTTTGGTCATATGTTGGGTTTGCCCGGCTCCTATGTTTTGGTGCCTTACGTTCCGCTCTATCGGCTAAGGTAGCACTAGGAGAACCGCTGCGATTGTGCCCCAGGTCATGTGGGTGAGCACCTCAGTGGAGAAAGCTAAAACAGACTGTCATGATAGGGCGTGAGACCGGTCGCTGTTCGAGAGGTTTTTCGAGTCCTTAAAGGCTTATGCCGCTTTGAGCGGAGAGCTGGTTAAATCCGGCTAAAGGCGTGGATAGCGCCTCGAATTCGGCCTTCCGAACTAGGGGCTTCGCCGAAATTTAAAATTATAAAGTTCTATGGCAAAGTGAGAGTGTTCAAGCATTATAGTCCGATTGCCTGGTTCGTTGTGCTGAGGGCCTCCCTTGAAGGACCCAACTATGGGAACAAGAGCCCTCAGGTTTATCCTGAACACCCCAGCACTAGTTGCATGGGGGGAGAAAGCTGACGACTCGCCATCTCTATATTACTGATAAACGGCCGCACAGAAAATAATATTTTAAATTCAAAGCATTGCTTAAAGCGCATATGAACAAGTTTTCAGCGCACAGGACACAAACGAACGAGTTCATGGAGATATTACATCTTTAGCACATTCATCCGCAATAAGGCGGGCTCCGGCAAGAACTTCTTCATAGTAGTTCTCGGGCTTGCGATGTTCCTTCCCTGGCGGTGGCCCGTCCTTCACCAGCTTCTCACCGTTCAGCTTACCCCAGTGTACCCTCACATGGGCGAGGGCCCTCCGGGCGCCCTCAATGCAGGCAGAGCGCTTGATGACCTCAAGCTGTAGACAGGCCTCCACCAGCGCCGCACTAGCCCAAAGTAGCTCCCAGGCAGGGCCTCTCCAGGCCACAGCCGAACTAAAAGGCCCTTCATAGCCTTTTCGGCCGCCTTGTGGAGCTCGACCAGCTGCTTCAGCTGATCACTCAAGGGCACAGGGTGTCCGGCCTCAGAATACTGAGACCAGAACACACTCTCCGCCGAGCTGCCCTGTTCAGCTCGGTAGAACGCGGCGGCGTCGGATGCGCTGCGGGGAAGATCGACAAATGCCCCTGGAGAACTCCGGATTCGGGTAAGAAACAGGTATTTTATTTTTATATTCCTACTTTGCATTAAGAATGCCTTACCCGCTGCTATCTTTTTTACATCCTCCAACTCTTGGAGGGCCTTCTGGGCTTCGGCCTTGGCAATTTTGGTGGCCTCAACGGCAGAGGTGAGTTCGGTGGCTTGCGTTTTCGCGTCAAGCTCCAAACCCTTATGTTTTTCCATGAGGTCTTGCAGCTTCTGCTGCACCTCGCCGCATTGGACCACAAGCTTTTCTCGTTCGATGCGCTCCTCGGCCGTCTTCTTTTCGGCCTCGGTAAGCGCCTGCCTCAGGGTGGCCACCTCTATCGCGGCCCCTACATTAGGCAGTGTATACCTGTTATTTTCTGCAATCAAGCCTCTCCATAGGCAAATTTTTATTATTAACGGTCTTTTTTACCTTCCTTCTCCTCGAGCTGCCCTCGGGCAAGACCGAGCTCTTGCTCGGACCGCTCAAGGTCCTTCTTAAGGACATCCACCTGCGCAGTTAATGCGGCGGTGGACAGCAGTGAAGCCTGCATACGCATATTTGACTTTTTTGTTAGACTCCTGCGATAATTATTAGATCCTCTATCTGGCTTTTCTTTCCGAACACCGAACAGAGCATCAGGGGCTACTGTCTATGCGGCAACGAATTTAGCATATTAATTACTTACCTGAAAGCCTGTTAGAAGGCTAGCGCAAGCTTCGTTCAATCCTCTTTTGGCGGACTGAACCCTCCGGACCACCGTACTCATAACAGTACGGTGCTCCTCATCGATGGTGGCGCCTTCAAGCGCCTCCAGCAAGTTGTCCGGCGCCTCTGGTTGGGCAGAGGTCGCCGGCTCAGACGGCTTGCTCCTCTTGGAAGGAGTTCGCATACCGCGGGCCGGGACTGTCGAGTCCGGCGCGGTGTCCGGCACAAAGCCGGACTTGGTGCCCTGGGGGGACTTGTCACCTCCACTCCTGGAGTCCGGGAGGTTGCCTTGCGGCTCCTCCAGGACCACCTCCTTCTGCCGAGGAGTTCAGCGGGACGCCACTTCGGCGTTGTCTACCTGGCGGGGGGAGACAGCAGGCGGAACAGAGTTCACGTCCGATGAATCCAGGGAACCACTCGACTAATCGTCGAGTTCGGCCCGGGGCGGCCTGCACGATTGCATTCGACATAAGGGAAAGTTGTGCAAATGAAAGGATGTCATGAGTTACTCTGGTATCCCAATACTTATGACGTCGCCGGACGCTTGGTCCTTTCCGGCCGCTCCTCCTCGTCCTCGTAGGGGTCGGGGGAGTAGTCCGGCGTGGGGGTCTTCCTCTTTTTGGATCCCGTGGCCGCCCCCGCTGGGGCGGCCTTCCTCTTCTTTCCTTCCCCCGTTGGAGGGGGAGGGATTTCTTCTTCCTCCTCCTCGTTTTCACGAGAGGAGGGCGTCGCAGACTCGCCATATGACGAGCTCGACACCACCATATTGCGGGCACTCTTTCGAGTCCCGGTGGTCTTCTTCTTCTTGACCTTCTTCTCCGGCACCACATAGGGCGTCGGAGCCAGTAGCTTCTCTAGGAGAGCTGGGGCTGGGTCTTCGGGCAGAGGAGCCGGACAGTTGATTGGTCCGGCTATCTTCAGCCACGCCTGTCAAAGGCAAAGGGAGTTTTTAGATCCCACATAGAGTTAATCTATGTAGAAAAGCTTAACGAACCTGTGAAAGGTATAAATAGCCTACCTCGCCAGCGTTGCGCTGCGAGCTGTATCCGCGGTCCTCGGAAGCGGATGTGGGGCACTCGGCGCCTTTGGTTAGCACCTTCCAGACGTCTTCATACGTCGTGTCGAAGAGCCTATTGAGGGTTTGGTGCTGCGCCGGGTCGAATTCCCACAAAGTGAACTCCCGTTCTTGGCACGGGAGAATCTGGCGAACGAGCATGACCTGGATGATGTTGAGATGCCGGATGGGCTTGTTCATCAGGGACCGGATGTAGGTCTGCAGTCCGGTCACTTCTTCCTCGTTGCCCCACGACAGGCCCGTCTTTTTCCAGGACATAAGCCGCGTGGGGGGTCCGGATCGGAACTCAGGGGCCGCGACCCAATTCGAGTCGCGTGGCTCGGTGATGTAAAACCACCCTGCCTGCCACCCCTTTAAGGACTCCACAAAGGAGCCATCGAACCAGAGTGTGTTGGCCATTTTGCCGGCCATAGCACCTCCGCACTCCGCCTGGGTGCCGAACACCACCTTGGGCTTGACATTGAAGGTCTGGAGCCAAAGGCCGAAGTGGGGGCGGATGCGAAGAAAGGCCTCGCACACGACGATAAACGCCGAGATGTTGAGGATAAAGTTCGGGGCCAGATCGTGGAAATCCAGCCCGTAGTAGAACATGAGACCCCGGACGAATGGGTGAAGTGGAAAACCCAGTCCGCGGAGGAAGTGGGGAAGAAAGACTACCCTCTCATGGGGCTTTGGGGTAGGAATAAGCTGCCCTTCCTCAGGAAGCCGATGTGGGATGTCCTTGGATAGGTATCCGGCTTTCCTTAACTTTTTTACTTGATCCTCCATGACGGAGGAGGCCATCCACTTGCCACCCGCTCCGGACATTGCTGGAGTAGGCCGAGGTGGGGAGTGCGAGCTTGGGCGCTGGAGCTCGAGAGCACAAAGGATGGATAGGCAGGGGAGGAAGAAGTCATAAGTAAAAAGGTGGATCCTTATCCCCTTATATGGGCGGATGCGGTTATGCGTCCCCACTTGCCTAATAAAACTCACTTGCCTCTCAAACGTCGTGGTAAATGGCGCGGTTGGGTTACCCACGTCCATATTAATGAGAATCCCGTTAAAAGGGGCGCACGATCTCTGCTTCGATAGGACGTGCCAAGGAAACCGCCTCGTTAAACGTGTAGCGGTGGAACAGTAAAAATATTCCGTACAGAAGGCTTGGCCGCAGTGTTATGATGCACCGCGGGATACGTCAGCAGATTTGATTTGTGCTAACATTATTCTCTATATGGCAGTACGTGGAAACTTGTTTTGCAGAGCCGGACACTTTTTTGGTGTTATTCATATTCTTGAAGAACTTGGAGGAGGAACCCGCCTTACAATGCCGAAGACAATTTGCGCGCCGGACTCATCGTCATTGAAGCCAGGTTCAGGGGCTACTGAGGGAGTCCTGGATTAGGGGGTGTTCGGATAGCCGGACTACATCTCCCGCCGGACTCCAGGATTATGAAGATACAAGATTGATGACTCCGTCACGTGTCCGGAAGGTTCTTTCCTTGGCGTAGAAGGCAAGCTAGGCGTGCGGATATTCAAGATCTCCTACCAATGTAACCGACTCTGTGTAACCCTAACCCTATCCAGCGTCTATATAAACCGGAGGGTTGTAGTCCATAGGACATAATCATCTTCATACACAATCAAACCATAGGCTAGCTTCTAGGGTTTAGCCTCCTTGATCTTGTGGTAGATCTACTCTTGTACTACCCATATCATCAATATTAATCTAGCAGGAGTAGGGTTTTACCTCCACCGAGAGGGCCCGAACCTGGGTAAAACAAAGTGTCCCTTGTCTCCTGTTACCATCCGACCTTGACGCACAGTTCGGGACCCCCTACCCGAGATCCGCCGGTTTTGACACCGACACCGGGCCTTCCACAACTGTAGCAGTTTTGCTCTCGACTAGAAGATCTTTTATCATTGTAGGACCTTGACTTGGAGCTTCTCTCTTTGCTTCTACTCTTGTAGAACTTGTTGAAGTTCTTCACCATTAAGCTCAATTCTTCATTGAAGGTTTGTTTCTCACTCGATGATGTGGGGGCTTCACATGAGGCTTTGTAAGCACCACTTGATTTGTTGTGAACTTCCTCTTTATCCTTGAGTGACATCTCATGAGCAACAATTCTTCCGATGACTTCCGTTGGCTTGAGATCTTTGTAATTTGGCATCATTTGGATCAATGTGCACACGGTATCATATTTTCCATCCAAGGCTCTTAGGATCTTCTTGATGATGAATCTATCGGTCATCTCTTCACTCCCTAAGCCGGCAATCTCATTTGTGATAAGAGCAAGCCTAGAGTACATTTCCGCGACACCTTCACCATCCTTCATTTTGAACTTGTCAATTTGACTTTGAAGCACATCCAATTTGGATTCCTTGACGGAGTCGGTACCTTCGAGCATATCAATCAAAGTATCCCAAATTTCCTTTGCATTCTCAAGACGGCTGATTTTGTTGAATTCTTCGGGGCACAATCCGCTGAAGAGGATATCACAAGCTTGAGCGTTGTATTGCAACATCTTCAACTCTTCCACGGTAGCTTCACGGTTCGGTTCTTTCCCATCAAAGAAGTCACCTTGCAAGCCAACACACACAATAGCCCAAACGGCGGGGTTATGTCCAAGAATATGCATTTTCATCTTATGCTTCCAACTAGCAAAATTAGTACCATCAAAGTAAGGACCTCTACGGTGATAATTTCCATCACTAGACGCCATACTCTCCTAGGTTGTGAAACCAAGGCTATGACCACCAAAAGCTATGAAAATCAAAGCAAATGGAGACCAAAGCTCTCATACAACTTGTAGGATCGAAATGTTGTCTAGAGGGGGGTGATTAGACTACTTGACCAAATAAAAATCTAGCATTTTCCCAATTTTAGTTCTTGGCAGATTTTAGCTATCTTAGCACAAGTCAAGCAATCTCCACACAATTCAAGAAAGCATGCAAACGAGTATATGAGCAGCGGAAAGTAAAGCATGCAACTTGCAAGAATGTAAAGGGAAGGATTTGGAGGATTCAAACACAATTGGAGACACGGATGTTTTTGGCGTGGTTCCGATAGGTGGTGCTATCGTACATCCACGTTGACGGAGACTTCAACCCACGGAGGGTAACGGTTGCACGAGTCCACGGAGGGCTCCACCCACGAAGGGTCCATGAAGAAGCAACCTTGTCTATTCCATCACGGCCGTCGCCCACGAAGGACTTGCCTCACTAGCGGTAGATCTTCACGAAGTAGGCGATCTCCTTGCCCTTACAAACTTCTTGGTTCAACTCCACAATCTTGTCGGAGGCTCCCAAGTGACACCTAGCCAATCTAGGAGACACCACTCTCCAAGAAGTAACAAATGGTGTGTTGATGATGAACTCCTTGCTCTTGTGCTTCAAATGATAGTCTCCCCAACACTCAACTCTCTCACACAGGATTTGGATTTGGTGGAAAGAAGATTTGAGTGGAAAGCAACTTGGGGAAGGCTAGAGATCAAGATTCATATGGTAGGAATGGAATATCTTGACCTCAACACAAGTGTAGGTGGTTCTCTCTCAGAACATGTGTATTGGAAGTGTAGGTATGTTCTGATGGCTCTCTCTACGAATGAAGAGTGGGTGGAGGGGTATATATAGCCTCCGCACAAAATCTAACCGTTACACACAATTTGCCAAACTCGATGGGACCGATTCAGCAAACCTAGTGACTGTTAGGATTTTCGGTGGGACTGAGATGCAACTCGGTAGGACCGATATGGTTAGGGTTAGGGCATAACGTAATCTCGGTGTGACCGATTACACAAACTTGGTGGGACCGAATTTGGTAATAAGCTAACCAGAGAGTTGGTCAAGTAAACTCGATGGGACCGATTCGCTCATCTCGGTGAGACCGAAATGTTACAAAAGGGAAACAGAGAGTTTACATTGCAATCTCGGTGGGACCGATCGCTCATCTCAGTTGTACCGAAACGTTACGAAGGGAAACAGAGAGATTACAATCCCATCTCGGTGAGACCGAGATCCCTGTCGGTGAGATCGATTTGCCTAGGGTTTGTGGCAGTGGCTATGACATTTAAAACTCGGTAGCGCCGGATAGAAAGAATCGGTGGGGCCGAGTTTGACTTTTGGTTTAGGTCATATGTGGATGTGGGAAGGTAGTTGAGGGTTTTGGAGCATATCACTAAGCACTTTGAGCAAGCAAGCCATTAAGCAACACCTCATGCCTCCTTGATAGTATTGGCTTTTCCTATAGACTCAATGTGATCTTGGATCACTAAAATATAAAATGTAGAGTCTTGAGCTTCAAGCTTGAGCCAAACTTTTTGTCCTTAGAATTTTGAGGGATCCACTTTCCTCATCAATGCCATGCCATTCATTGAGCTTTTCCTGAAATATAAATCTTGGAATAATGTTAGCTCAATGAGCTATATGTTGTTAGGAATTACCAAAACCACCTAGGGATAGTTGCAGTTTCAGTATCCGCTGCTGAACGGGGCCACTTGGAATGTGACCTCTTCAGACCTATAATTTTCCGGCATGCCGAACACCACATCCAGTGTGATTTTTCCTGTACAGCGCGCTTCCCGACTAGGGATTATTCCTCTAAAGGTTGTGCTGCTTCGCTCAATGCGGTTCCAGTCTATTTCCATTTTTTTGAAGGGTTTCCTCATAAATAAGGTTCAATCCGCTGCCGACGTCCATGAGTACCTTGGTGAGTCGAAAGCTGTCCACGATTGGACTGAGGACCAATGCAGCTGGTGCTTGGGCTGTTCGGAATTTAGGTTCATCACTGGCATTGAAAGTAATAACCGTGTCACTCCATGGGTTTATTGTGGCCACATGGTAGACTTCGGCGAGGCTGTGAAGTGTTCGTTTTCGCATATTGTTTGATGCGAAAGTCTGAAGACTGTTAATACTGTGCTGGTATCTTTTGGCTGGTGCTCTGTGGCTTCTGGGATTAAGAGAGCTTCGCCACTTTTGGCCACCTGCCGGAGTATCCAACATGCTCTAAGGCTATGAGTTGGTGTGGCGCCCTCTGTACTGTGAATTTTACAGGGTCCATTGAGCCACCCCTCCAGCACGGTTCCATGCCCTGTAGAGGGTTTTTGCTTTTTGGTGTTTAACCCGGGTGTCTGGCGATAATGCACCCTTTTATTTTGGACTGGGTTTGTATTCAGGGCCGGATTGTCCCAAAATTTTATTTTGGTTTTCCAGGCGCTTTCCATCGCACAGTACCTTCGTACTATGGACGCCAAGTCAGCGAAGCGTGTAATTTCACGGCGACTTATGGCGTTGAGGATTCCCTTGTCCGTGCAATTGTTGCAGAAGGATGAAATTGCATCCTCCTCGCGGCAGTCCTTTATCCTGTTCATGACCAGGAGGAATCTGGCCCAGTAATGGTGTACTGTTTCTTCGGGCTCTTGCCGAATTTGGGATAGATCGCTTATGTTTGGGTGGGTGGGTGGAATTAAATCCGGAACCTTACCCAATCTGAGATTCAGGGGCCAAGGAGTTTCCGAACTCGGAAGCTTGGGTTCTTGGATGTTGTTCGATGAATCTAGCCCGCGGCCTGACTTTAGGTTCAGGGCCTGAGTGACGTCCTCCCCACCGTGGGTATCCGGCTTGGAGGGATCGGGAAACCGGACATAACTAGTCCTTAAGATAGATGAAGGGTCGCCGCATTGTTCCCCCACCACTACAACATGATGGGTGGCCTGGGGAGAGTTAATCTCTCCCGGATCGGGTTTAAGCCCAATCTGATTGTAGTCTGTAGCGACTCCCAGGGCCGCTATACGATCCAAGAGCTCGTTTCGGGAAGAGAGCTCCATCGGATCTAACTGCTCGGCGAGTTCCGAGTTGACGTGAAGAGTGCTTGCGATGACCCGAGAAGTCATCGTCGGCACGGCGGTCGAACAGGCGGTCACAAGGAAACCACCCAGCCGAAGAGTTCGGCCGATAGCCAAAGCTCCTTTAGCAACAGTGCCGTTTTTAAAAACGGGATGCGGCATCCTTCCTGATGGCGACGGCACAGAGGAACTCTCAATGAAAGCACCAATGTCGGTGTCAAAACCGGCGGACCTCGGGTAGGGGGTCCCGAACTGTGCGTCTAGGCGGATGGTAACAGGAGACAAGGGACACGATGTTTTTACCCAGGTTCGGGCCCTCTCGATGGAGGTAAAACCCTACTCCTGCTTGATTAATATTGATGATATGGGTAGTACAAGAGTAGATCTACCACGAGATCAGAGAGGCTAAACCCTAGAAGCTAGCCTATGGTATGATTGTTGTTCGTCCTACGGACTAAAACCCTCCGGTTTATATAGACACTGGAGAGGGTTAGGGTTACACAGAGTCGGTTACAACGGAAGGAGATCTACATATCCGTATCGCCAAGCTTGCCTTCCACGCCAAGGAAAGTCCCATCCAGACACGGGATGAAGTCTTCAATCTTGTGTCTTCATAGTCCAGGAGTCCGGCCAAAGGTTATAGTCCGGGTTCCCGGACATCCCCTAATCTGGGACTCCCTCAGGGAGGCACTTAGATCCTCGCCACCTGCCATTCACTTCCAACGACCCCTGACGGCTGACGAGCATAGGTGCTGGACCGAGCTCGTGGCGCGGATCGGGTCGAAGCTGTTAAGCTTGGGGGCTGATTCGCTTTCATGGGGTTTGAACGCCTCGGGTCAGTTCTCAGTGAAATCGTTGTACGCCAAGTTGGCAGAAGGACCCACCGTTGATATTGCCAGAGGCCTGTGGAAGGCTGGGCTTCCCCTTAAGATGAAAATCTTCCTATGGCAAATGTTTAAGAATCGCCTTCCTACGGCAGACAATGTGGCCAAAAGGAACGGTTCGTCCACTGGTGCATGCATCGTGTGTGGGAATCACAAAGACGCTAACCACGTGTTCTTTAGGTGTGCGCTAGCTAGGTTTACGTGGAATGCGGTGAGAGAGACTTTCCATCAAAACTGGTGCCCGGGATCGGGCGCTGATCTGCTACAAATTGTCCAAACCCAGCATGGGGTTAACAGCGTATAGTGTGGAGACGCGTTGGGGCGCTACTATGGGCTTTATGGACAACTAGAAATAAGATGACGATTGAAAAAAGTTTCCGGCTCACCCCACTGATGTTATTTTTAAATGTCACCTCTTCCTTCAGATGTGGACACCGCTGGGGAAGCAACGCGATGTTGACCGCATGGTGAAGACCTTGGAGAAGATGAGAAGCATTTTGGCGACGACAAGACAACCTCCGTAGTTTGGTCTGGGACCTTATGGTGAGAGGTACCTATTGCCAGGGTGGTCATGACTAAGGAGATCCTGTGATGTTTCCCTACTTTCTGCTGCCGTTTGCAAGAACTTTAGCATTGCATGTTTTCATTCGTGGTGTGTAAAACTTAACGTTGTATGCGGTGGTTCCTGGCGTGATGGCTTTATTAATTTAAAGTCGGACCAGTCTAGCGTCTTCGTTCCAAAAAAAAGGTTTATGGGTTCATTTGGGATCAGTTGCCTATGTGCCGACGACCTAGTAGTCTTCTCGCCTGTTATACCGTGAGCTGCTAAAACAGGGCTATGTATCCCTTAGGCCGACTCCAACACCGCCACCCAAATGGAGATGGATCGTGTCCATTTTTGTCCGTTTGGATCACCAACTGACGGATGCGGACATGGATGGACAGACAGATACCACATGTACCCAACGCGGAATGCATTTCTAACATCGAGGAAGTGAGTCGTCAACGGGGCACGCGCGTCGGAGTGGTCGTCAAGCTGCGCACCGAGCAGGAAGGGCGACGCTTGAAGCCCGGCGCCCCAGCTGACCGGCTGCTGCAGAGTGTGGCCGCGCAAGCCTCTGCCACCGGGGACGACGGAGACGCGTTAGATCTACACCACCAGCACCCGCCTGCACCCAAGCGCCAAACACAAGTTGGCCGGCCAATTTAGATTTCACATTTTTTTTCCTGGTTAGCTTGATCGCATCTGGGAAAAAAGGGGGAAATAATAATTCGCAAAAAAGAAAAAAATATGAATTCAAAAAAGTTCATTGATTTTGAAAAAACATCATGAACTTGAAAAAGAGTTCAGCGAATTTAAAATAGTTCATTCAGTTTTAATATAAGTTCATCATATTTTAAAAAAGGTTCATCAAATTTTAAAAACTTTATAGAAATTGAAAATAGTTTATCTAATTTAAAAGGCTCATCAAAATTGGACAAAAGTTCATAAAAAATGAAAAATATTTATCTAAAATTTAAAAGGTTCGTTGATTTTAAAAAGATCACCTTTTGTAAGTTTGACCAAGAGCGTGATATGGCCTCGTGGTTGCCGCGCTTCGTTTGGAAGGATGATAGTGTGCACATGTTTGCAAATTTCGAAGAAACTGGCGCTTGAAGCGTTGAATAGGATGTCTTTAAAGTTGTGGAGCAACTAGTTGACGAGCGCTTCTTCATGAGCCTCGCAACGATCACTTGTGGGAGGCCTGGGAGCGCGTCATTTGGCGCGCGCTCAGCCGTCGTCATGTTTTTTTCGCACGCGTTTTTGCCCTTTTAAACGGGTTTTTTTTCTGTTTTTTTTACTTTTTTTTGTTTTCTACCGGTATTTCTTAGCTTTTGGACCAAAACCAAATTTGAGGAAAAATTTTGATTGAAAAAACGCGTTTTTTTCTTCCGCCAAAGGCACGGTTTTGCTTTCGTGAGAAGCACGGCCGTGCCTCTCAGAAATGAAAAAAACGTGTTTTTTGTTTTTTTTACTTCCGCGAGAGGCACGGTTTTACTTCCGCGAGAGGCACGGTTGTGCTTTCGCGAGAGGCATGGCTGTGCCTTTCCGAAATGAAAAAAAACACGTTTTTTAATATATATTTTTCTTCCGCGAGAGGCACAGTTTTGCTTTCGCGAGAGGCATAGTTGTGCTTTCACGAGAAGCACAGTCATGCCTCTCGAAAACAAAAAAAAGAACGCGATTTTTTTTGCGAGAGGTATGGTTGTGCTTTCTGTGCCTTTTGGAAACGAAGAAAAACGCGTTTTCTATTTTTTCTTCCACGAGAGGCACGGTTTTGATTCCGCGAGAGGCGCGGTTATGCTTTCGTGAGAAGCAAGGCCGTGGCTCTTTCAGAAAGGAAAAACCCGTGCTTTCGGTTCATTTTTTTGTCCGACTTTTTTCGTGAAAAACAAAAGTTCGTCAAAACCAATCAACATGGGATCTAGTTTTAAAAATCTCGACGCGAGGAATCCAACAGTAAAAACGGTTCGAGATTTGGACGCACGGTTTAAGAGATAAACATTTTGAATAAACGAATCTACGCAAAAAGAGAAAACTCACATGTTGTGACAAGTGGTGCACATGCAGCACGCCACTTGTCATAGCCTGAAAAGGTGGGAATGATCTTTGCAAGGAGTACTCCTCAATCAGTGATTTCATTGGAGTTGGTCTTGTGTAGGCTCGAGTCAAAGCCGCACCTGTGGGCCGACACTGTAGCGAACCGAGCATAGCCTCTCTTTCGTTTCATCCAATATGTCGTTCCTTTGTTCGCCTTTTTTCTTACATTTGTTTATAGTTTCAAAAATATTTTCTAAATATATATGTTTCAAAAATTAAATTCATGTTAATTTTCGAAGCTAGGCAATGCAAAAAGCTGCTACTGTTATTTAAAAAAATGTCGATGGCACTCAATAATATGCTTGTGACATTTCAAAATGCTTACATGTTTCAGAAAATGTACGTAAAAACTGTTTATGCAAAGCAAAAAAGTATTCACATAACTGAAAAAATGTTTTGTATCATTCTAAAAATTTATGCTTAATTAAATCAATTGTTCAAGCTTTTTAAAAAATATGCCCATCAAATTTATAAATTTCTATGCACTGTGTGAATGAAAGAAACTAGACATGTGTTTAGAAGAAAGATGAAAAAATAAATAGAAAAACACAAAAAACCGGTAGAGAAACATTAAAGAAAAGAAAATCGATGAAAACCAAAAAAATAAACAACAAACAAAAACAAAGGAAACCAATAAATGAAACAATAATACCGAACAAAACCATTGAATACCATCAAAATGATGAAAACCATAAGGAAAAACACAAAAGTGAAATAAAAAACAATGAAAACCGGAGGACTCTAGAAAACGCAAAAAAGAAAAAACTGTGAAAACAGTATAAAACCATAAAAACACAAAGAAGGAAAAGGGAAACTTTGTAACAAACGGCATGCCGTGCGTCAGAGGAGTGTCCGTCCCTCAGGGTGACGGTTAGCGTAATTAGCGTTGTGGCGATCGGGAGGCGATCGGATCTCATCGCAGGTGCTGGTTGTCGTCGGTGTCCTGGCCGCCAGCGCCCGAGGTCTTCGTGGAGCCTAGGAATCCAGCAGCAGTCTTGATCTCGCCGTCCTAACCTAGCCCCTTCGCCCTTCACCGAAACAAATCCCCAGACCCATCCACATAAGCCTTCCGTGTGGGCTAGGGCGCACGGTCGTACAAACACCGGTTTCCCTAGGTTTGGTTCCTGAGTCGGCTAGGTGTTTCTGTTGACATGGAGGCTGTTGAAGGATTGATGAAGGGCTTGAGGTTGACGGCGGCTGAGAGAAAAGGGTTGAGGATTGGAGAGAAGGAAAAGGAGAAGGTGTTTGATTGGGCACCAAAAGAACCACAGGCAGTTGGGAAGTTGTTTTCGGAGAAGCTTGCACATGCAGGGGTGGTTGGGAACACGTTGGGCAGAATTTGGTGTCCAATTAAGGGTGTAGGATGCAAGGAGCTTGAGGAGAATATCTTCCTGTTTACTTTCAGGCAGCCAGCGGGGTGGAGGAGGGCTCTGGAGGAAGGACCTTGGTGGTTTGATAAGGAACTATTAGTGATGGAAGAGTACGATCCGGAGAAGACGGTGGATGAGTATGACTTCAACTTGATTCCTATATGGATCCGAGTCTTCGGTCTGCCTCTAGGGTCCATGAACAGAGGTATGGGAGAACTGATAAGAAGCGACTTCCATGAAGTACTGGATGTCGACGTGGGTCATGATGGAAGGGCGGTGGGGAAATTTTTGCGCATCAAGGTGAAGCTGGACATCAATGAGCCGCTTATGAGAGGATTCACTTTGGATAGAAATGCTGAACAGGGGACGAAGGCAGTAGAAGTAATCGAAAATGAAGAGGAGAAGAGGAAGAAAAAGAAAAAGTTAGTGTGGTGTCGGTTCGAATATGAGCATATGCCAGATTTTTGCTATACTTGTGGTATCATCGGCCATAGTGAAAAAGAATGCAGCTCTAAACCGGTTAAAGGGGAGGCACCACAATTCGGACCATGGATGCGGGCTGAGGAAGAAAATAGAAAAGGAGAAGACAACAACAGGGGGAAGAGGTTGGAGAGTCGAGGAAGTGGAGGTAATAAGGGCTATGGGGGGCACGGAGTAATTCTGGATCATACGGGCATCAACAGGGAGCACGTCGCCAATACAATTTTGGGAGGGGAGGTGCAAACTCCGGAAGTGATGGGGTGTCATGGCGGAAGCAGGGAGTGAACTCTGGTATGAGCGGCAAGAGCAGCGATGGAGAAGAGAAGGAAGTCACGAGCCCTCTCAAGCAAGGCGGTGGAAGCAAGCGGCAGGGGGAAATATCAGCATCTAAACAGTTGTGTTTCAATGAGCAGCAAGACAATGAAAACAAGAAGGAGAAGGGTAAGATGGACATGGTGGTTGATGAGGGGGTCGGTGCAGTTGCTCTCAGCAAGAAGGGGCGTGCTGGTGGGAAGCTAGGGGAGGAAGATAATACAGGGAGGCAGAGGGAAGAGGGAAAAGATGACTCGGGCAATAAGATGGGGAATGAAATTGTTAGGACTGGAAAACAAAGTGAGAAGAAGGGGAAGAAATTCAAGAGAAAGCCGAGGGAACACAATGGGGGTGACCAGGAAAGCTTGGGGGCTGCAACGGGGAAGAGAAGTGGGGAAGAGATGGAAGTGGATGTTGAGCATGCACCAAAGAAGGGTAAAATAGGAGAGGGTTTGGAGGTGGACGCAGTGACTGACAGAGCATCAAACATAATATCGGCTGGGCTGCAGGAGCAGCCCCGCCGGGAGCAATAAAAATAATAGGATGGAACTGCCGGGGACTCGGAAATGGCCCGGCAGTTCGCAGTCTCCTCGAGTTGGGGAGGTCGGAAGTTCCGGATGTTTTATTTTTGTGTGAGACAAAACTGTTTGAGAAGGAATTAGAGAGGTTCATGTGGTTGTTGGGGCTCGCCAACATGTGTGCATGGGGTTCTGAAGGAAGGAGTAGGGGAGTAGTGATGTTTTGGAGACGTGGAATAAACATTACTTTGCGGTCGTATGGTAGGAGACATGTGGATGTCGATGTCAATGATGACAATGGGGGTGTGTGGAGGCTGACTGGTATGTACGGCGAATCAGCGTCGGAGAGGAAGGGAGAGACATGGAGGACTCTGAGGATCTTAAAACAGCAACACCAAGATGGTAGACCCTGGCTTTGCCTTGGAGACTTTAACAAAATTCTGTCAAACGATGAGAAGAAAGGAGGGGTAGTCAGACCGCAACAGGCCATGGATAAATTCAGAGATGCATTGTGTGATTGTTCGCTGATGGATATTGGTTTCGAGGGTGATATCTTTACATGGCGCAACCATGGGAAGACGCTTAACACATACATTTGCGAACGGTTGGACAGAGCCACAGCAAACCGGGAATGGTGTGATCTATTCCCGAGCTTCAGAGTAGTAAATGGTTCACCTCGACATTCCGATCACAGGCCAATTATTGTTTGGACAGAGGGAGAGCAAAGGCGTGGTAGAGGAGGCGGTGAGAGTGGATTCAGATTTGAGGCACGTTGGTTCCAGGAGGAAGGTTGTCAAGAATTAATTCAGGAGGCATGGGAGGAGAGTAGGGAGCAAGGAGGGGTGGATGTCGCCGGATCAATGCGTT
Organism: Aegilops umbellulata; assembly: GCA_032464435.1. NCBI lineage: Eukaryota > Viridiplantae > Streptophyta > Magnoliopsida > Poales > Poaceae > Aegilops > Aegilops umbellulata. The sequence continues at coordinate 360,528,455 of CP136054.1, read as the reverse complement.
TTCTCGCAGGTAAACTCCGCAGATGGGACAGGGAGGTGCTAGGGGAGTTGGAAGGAAGGTTGAAGAAAGCGAAGGCTGACTTAGAAAGGTGTATGAGGGAGACGGTGACAGAAGAGAAGATTAAAGAAGAGGCGGAGTTGAGGTGTCAAGTTCAGAGGTTGGAGGAGAAGAAATACACAAAGTACAAACAGAGAGCGCATGTGTGGTGGCTTAGAAGAGGAGATAGGAGCACGCGGTATCTTATGGCGAAGGCTTCGGCACGGCGCCGGATAAATACAATAAAGGAGTTAAGAAGGGAGGATGGGTCAGTAGTAGAGGAGGGAGAGGAACTTTCTAACTATGTATGTTCTTTTTTTCAGGATCTATTCACCTCCACTATGGGTGACCGAACCCAAGAGCTGATTGATAAAGTGCCTAGACGTGTGACACCCCAAATGAGTGATTTGCTAGCAGCTGAATTCACGAGGGAAGAGGTTAAGGCAGCTCTGGACCACATAGGAGATCTTAAGGCACCCGGGCCTGATGGAATGCCCTCTGTTATCTATAAGAGATGTTGGCACTTCATGGGTGATCAAGTCATCGAGGAGGTTCTCAGTGTTCTTAACGGCGGACCCATTCCAGAGGGTTGGAATGATACGACGGTGGTGCTCATCCCCAAAGTGAAAAACCCAACAAGGATCAAGGACCTGCGGCCAATTAGCCTATGTAATGTACTATACAAATTGGTGTCAAAGGTCATTGCCAACAGACTCAAATTAGTACTTCCCGAGCTCATTTCTGAAAGCCAAAGCGCGTTTGTTCCAGGCAGACTGATCACGGATAACGTGCTTGTTTCTTATGAAATCTCTCATTATCTCATCAACAAGAAGAGAGGCAAGGACGGGGTGGTGGCGGTTAAAGCTGACATGAGCAAGGCATATGACCGGATCGAGTGGAACTTCCTGGAAGCAAATGTTGTGCAAGCTAGGATTTAGGCGGACTTGGGTTGATCTGATAATGAAGTGTGTGTCTTCAGTCAGATACCAAATAAAGATAAATGGGGTTTTGACAAATCAGTTCTGCCCTACCTGAGGCCTACGGCAAGGTGATCCTTTGTCACCATACTTGTTCGTCATCTGTGCCGAGGGATTGTCTGCTCTGCTACAAGATGCTGAGAGAAGTGGAAAAATCAGCGGAATAAAAGTATGCCCAGCAGCGCCTACAGTGTCACACCTATTCTTTGCGGATGACTCGGTTCTGCTGCTGAAGGCCAGGAAAGAGGAAGCCCAAGCACTACACAATGTGTTGGCTCTTTATGAAAACTGCTCGGGACAGAGAATTAACTTGGAGAAATCTGCTCTCGTGTTCAGTCCTTGCACGCCCCAGCAAGCTCGAACTGAGGTCAAGGATGCACTGGCAATTACAAATGAATCTTGGCATGAGAAATATTTAGGCCTCCCTGTGTATGTGGGCAGATCCAAGAAGAAAGCTTTCGCATATGTGAAAGACAAAATCTGGGAACGTATGCAAGGGTGGTTAGAAAGGCTCCTTGCTAAATCAGAGAAGGAGACCCTTGTGAAGGTGGTCGCTCAGGCAATTCCGACGTATGCCATGTCGTGCTTCTACCTAACGAAATCCTTTTGTGCGGAGGTGAGCGCAATGATTGCAAATTTCTGGTGGAGTCAACAAGATAAGAGAAACCCCATCCATTGGTTGAGCTGGGATAAACTGACAAAACCGAAGGCTATGGGTGGTCTGGGATTTCGGGATATGTATAGTTTTAATGTGGCCATGTTGTCAAGACAAGTATGGCGCCTCATAGAACATCCGGATAGTTTATGTGCGCGTGTGCTGAAGGCAAAGTATTATCCTGAGTGTCACATTTTGGACGCTGAACTGAAAGACGGCATATCATACACTTGGAGAAGCATGCTGCATGGAGCAGACCTCGTCAAGCAAGGATATATCGGGCGTGTTGGTGATGGTAGGAATGTGGATATATGGACGGATCCATGGATTCCAAGAGCATGGTCTAGAAGGGTTATCACACCGCGAGGTGCATGTCTTCTAACCCACGTCAACGAGCTGATTTGCCCAGTTACTGGAGGTTGGGATGAAACTCTAATCAGAGACATTTTCTGGCCTGATGATGTTAAGCATATTCTTCAGATCCCGCTGAGAGAGGGCGTAGATGATTTTACTGCTTGGCACTTTGATGGAAGAGGAAGACATTCTGTCAGAGGTGCATACAAACTTCATGTCTAGCTAGAGAAGGAACGTAAAGGAAGGAGCACCGGCAGTAGTACTATGGTAGCTGGTGATCTGAATAATTGCTCTGACCAATCATGGAAACGCATTTGGTCACTGCCGTGTCCACGGAACATCAGTATGTTCGTATGGCGTCTGAAACATAATTCGCTAGCCCTCTGCATAAATCTGGCAAACCGTGGTGTCAAACTGGACAGTACCAAGTGCTTCATCTACGGCCGGCTGGATGAAGATGGGGCTCATTTGTTTGTCAAATGTAAAGCAGTTAAGGTGCTGTGGCGATCGCTTGATATGGAACATGTCCGGGCGCGACTTGAAGCAGCACATTCAGTACATGAGACACTGGATATGTTATGGGCCTTACATGAGAGAGAGAGAGTTGTGATTTTAACCATGTGGTGGCAGTGGTGGTAGAACCGTAACAAGGTACGAGAAGGCGAGCTTCCTCTGTCAGCCGAGGAAATCGTTCGGCGAACTAAGAGCTATAGCCTTGAATATGCTGAGTTTTTTGGCAAGGGTGTGAAAGACAAAACTGGCACATACTGGAGACCCCCACCTGATGATATAATAAAGTTCAATGTGGACGGAGCGTTCAATGCTGGAGATGATCATGCGGGATGGGGAGTTGTTGCTCGTAACAGCCATGGAAATATTCTTCATGCAGGTGCAGGAAGTACCAATGCTATCTTTGATGCTTTTGGGGCAGAGCTAAGAGCAATGGAATGTGCTATCACCATAGCTGCTGATCTTGGCATGCTACGGGTGGCTTTTGAAACAGATTCCAAACTGTTACAAGAAGCGTTGGACCTTGCCCGTGCCGATTCGTCGCCGTACGCTCCAGTCATCGAGGACCTGAAGCTTCAAATGAAGATGTGGTTCTCATTCAGCGAGGTCCGAGCGTGTCGTCGTGAGGCCAATACTGTAGCCCATGAGTTAGCTAAGATTGGTCAGTGTTGTTTTAATTCTGAATCTCTGTACTGGGAGTCCGATGTTCCGCCCATTGTGGCTGGCTGTGCTATGGGTGATATGCCCACGCACACGTAAGCAATAAAACTTTGCTTCCCCTAAAAAAAAAACTTTGTAACAAACGTAAAATAAAAGAATGAAGAAAAAACTGGACAAGTCCAACCAATAGACAGAAAGAAGGAGGAGGAGAAGAAGAAACCATAAAAACTCTGAACGAACGAGCGAGCGTAACGAAACACAAGCGAGCCAGCAAAAAAAAAAGAACTAATGAAGCAGGCTGGTCCAGTAACTGCGCGAGGAAAAAGTCTTTTGACAAGACGACGTACTGTATCTTCTTAGTACGGGCGACACATAGCCCGAAATCACTACTCGACGAGTACTCGTTGCAAAAATCATTTTCACTTTTTCAGGTTGTAACAAGTGGCGCACTGCATTTACGACATTTTCTTAATTTGTAGATTCGTTTATTCAAAATGTTTTATCTCTTAAACCGTGCGTACAAATCTCGAATCGTTTTTATCATTATATTTCTTATGTCAAGATCTTCGAAATTAGATCCCATATTGATAGGTTTTGACGAATATTTTTTCATGAAAATACCGAACAAAGAAACCGGACAAAAAACTGAGCAAGGAGCACGACTTTTTTCCCTTTTCAAAAGAGGCACGGACGTGCCTCCCACTAAAGCACAACCGTGCCTCTTGCGGAAGCAAAACTGTGTCTATCGCAAAAGCAAAAAAAACAAAAAACACATTTATTTTTTTTCGTTTCGAGAGGCACGGCTGTGCCTCTCGCGAAAGCAAAATCGTGCCTCTCACGGAAAAAAATAAAAAGAAAACACATTTTTTTTGTTTCTGCAGTGCCTCTCACGAAAGCAAAATCTTACCTCTCGCGGAAGCAAAAAAACGTGTTTTTTTGCATTTTTTCTCAATATTTTTTTGTCCAAAAGCTGGTGGAAAACCAAAAAGTAAAAAAAAGTCGAAAAAATGTTTAAAAAGATAAAAACGCGTGGGAAAATGAAAAAATAAAATCCGGAGTAAGTGCCCAGAACGCGACACATGACGGTGATAGTTGCGAGGCTCCCAAAGAAGCACTCGTTAACTAGTTGCTCCCCATATAGCGCCAACGGTTCAACAGTAGTGCACAATGTCGTTTTGGGCTGTGCATGTAGTTTATTGATACCTCGGCAGGCCTCTGGCCGTTTCTGCATTTTTTTAGTTGCCTTTCTACATTATTAGCTTATTATGGAAGATTTTTTTTCTATTTTTGTCATGAACTTACTACCTCCATTTGAAAATAAAGGGTGCAACATTTCAACAAAAAAGGTACAATCATTTTTGTGAAAGTCTTACATACATCTGTTTGCCAAAATTATGAAATAAAATATCATCATCCGCAATATAAAATAAATAAAATATGAAAAATACTTTTATTGATGCATGTAATGATACAATTTTGGTATTGTAGGTATTAATACATTTTTTCTAAAAACTTGCTCAAACATGCATAATTTTGACTTTTGCAAAAAACAATATACCTTGTATTGTAGAACGGAGCGAGTATAACATATTCCTCTTCACATATACACGGGCACAAGTGACCCTACAAAAGTGCACATGTTTTTAAACTGTCACACGAGGGACGATCCTAACTACTTCCTCCATTTCTAAATATAAGTCTCTTAAAGATTTCAGTGCAGACTACATATGGGTGTATATAGACGTACTTCAAAGTATAGATTCGCTTATTTTGCTAGGTATATAATTGTAGTAGAATCCCTATAAAAACTTATATTTAGGAAAGGATGAAGTATATACCAAAAGAAACATTTTAATCTTATGATGCATGCATCGATATATTACAACAAAATGAGGGGAAATGAGCGAATGGGTGCGCATGACAGAGCATAGCCAGCTGATTTTACACAAAAGTCTCCCTCTGTTTCAAAATATATGACTCAATTTTATACTAATTTTAATAAAGTTAGTACAAAATTGAGTCATCTATTTTAGAACAGAGGAAATATCACCAAGAGTGACAAGCAGCTGCAGAGCGCCGTTGAAGGGTTCCAAAGACCTTGTAAGTTGGCAGAAACACCTCCGTACAGGCAGGTATCCCACTGCGTGGTACTCCTTCCGTCCCAAAATTTTTGTCTTAGATTTGTCTAAATACGGATGTATCTGATACATCCGTATCTAGACAAATGTAAGACAAGAATTTTAGAATAAAGAGAGTACATGAGAGAACACAGTCAATAAGTGCCATCGGCATTGACTAGAAGCTCCGCCAGAGCGCCATGATACGGGAGAGGTCCTTCTGATATTCTGTGGAATGGAATTCAGAACTCCTTCACCGTTTTGCATGAGTCAAATAATACTCCCTTCGTTCCTAAATATTTGTCTTTTTAGATATTTCAAATGGACTACCACATATAGATGTATATAGACATATTTTAAAGCATAGATTCACTCATTTTGCTCCATATATAGTCATTTGTTGAAATCTCTAAAACAAATATTTAGGAACGGAGGGACTAATACCAAGTGATTATTACTGCAGAGGTCCTTTCGATGCTGGTCATAGTGGGAGTAACATAGCAAGCAACATAACATATTTCAAGAAAAATTTGCTTATGTGACATGTAGTTAATAAAGAGAGAGGTGTTTGAAGTAACATAATATGTTACCGTAACATAGATGAGTCTACATCTTAATAAATGATGTCTTACCTGAGCTACATATATTACTCCCCGAGATAGTAACATAGAATAGTAACATATGCACTACTAGAAAAAGGCCTACTAGTGGCGCATCTGTTTTGACTACTAATGGCTACAGGTGCGCCACTAGTATCACGCCATTAGTATTTTTTACTAATGGCGCACCTATGGTGCGCCATTAGTATCTATGCAGTGCGCCATTAGTATATCCCATGGTGCGCCATTAGTATGCCTTCCAGGGGGCCATATTTACCCATGTGCTCTGGCTTACTAATGGCGCACTAGTTGATGATGCGCCACTAGTAATGTATTTGGAAAACAAAAAAAATCCAAATTTACAGAAAACAACCTATAAGGAAAATAATTTAAAAACAAAAAATGAAATAGAATCATATTTTTTATTATAGTAAGAATATTACAATGTCTTTACAAGTATCCAATAAAAGGAAAATTGCAAGGAAATAAAAGAAAATCCTAAAACTAATCTTCTAGTAATCTTTTCTTCTTTTTCTTCACTTTATCCCTGCAAAATGTAACAAAATAAACAGAAATACAAACAAACTATTTATAACATGTCAATACTGTCATTTTTTATGCAGAACTAGATATGAGCATATATTTCCAGAATTACATGGTGTGAATATTGTATGAGTAAGATTATAATGGAAATGAATTTTGAGTATATACTCCTATTTATACTGCCTTGTGAATGTTAAGTTTGCACATCACACTACTGAATTATGATGCTGTAAAGTTTATATGAAACTAATGAACAAGTTCATAAGTATCAGCTTTATAAGAACTGTCCCCATTATTCACCCGTTGTTACTTGCATGCCCTGTGTTAGTCCTCAATGTCATGAAGATTTACCTCAGGAGGCCAGCACTAACACAACTCATATATCAGTTACTCACTTGCACTCAAGTAACTGTAAGTATGTTAAATATGCAGCAAAGGAGGATATTTCACACCCCGAGACTTTAGCATGTCGCTTATGTAGCTATGGAAAGGATGGAAAGAAAAGAACCAAGCAATTTGCTATCTGTTAGTATGATGTTTCTTTTCAGAAAATGACTGCAGAAATTAAGTTTCAAGATAGGATAGTAGCAAGCATACTCAACCACAGCTCCAGATCTAGGAATTTTACCTTGCAACGGTCGCATAACTTCACGCCGTCAAATGTTAGCTTGTTTATCTTTATGGTTTTCCACAGATCCTCTGCGTACGGGTGGCATCCATCCACTAAAATACTGTCAAAGCAAACCATGTCTGTAAGAAGGTAAAATACTAAGGAACCTGCTCTCATAATTCATAGTACATAAACCGCCAGCAAAGAGGTTGTTTCGAAAGTATAGTGTTCTGCTTACTTTGGTCTGAAGCGATTGATTGGTACATGTTCTTTAAGAAGCTCATTTAGTGCATCCAGTGAGCCCTGCAAATTATTTGAACTATCAACTTGAGCTTTGTGTTTAGCAGCAGTGCACATAGCCTTCATAGTTCATACATAGGCCAAATTTCGTTTAGATGCCAACTCTGAATCTTGGAATGCATCTCAAATCAAGTAATACGATCATAGAATTACAGTGCTAAATGCCAACTCTGGATCTATGAATTTGCCTCCAATCAAGTGCTCCCTCCATCCCAAATTAGTTGTCTTAGATTTGTCTAAATAAATCTAGGAAAACTAATGTAGGACAGAGGTACTAGTATATAATCAAAGAATTACAGTGATGAATTTCGTTAAGATGCCAACTCTGATTCTTTGAATATATCTCCAATCAAGTAATGCAATCATAGAATTACAGTGATAAATGATGCTCAGATGCTAACTCTGAATGTGTGAATTCATCTCTAATCAAATACTAGTATACAACCACAGAATTGCAGTGATAAATTTTGTGAAGATGTCAACCCTGAATCTCCAAATGCATCTCGAATCAAGTACTAATACATTGGGTTACAGTGATAATTTCTCGAAGGACAAAGCTTGGGAACTTATCTCCGTCCTCTGGTCGACGTCTTGGTCCACCTCGAAGAAATGCCAGCTCGTCTTGTTGAACGCACGGGCGAACCAGTCCTCGTCGTCCACATCCCCGGCCTCGTCGATCCGCTGCTCCCACGCGAACTGCCCTGCCTTGAGGACAAGATTGGCCTTGGCGGCGGGTCCCGAGCGGTTCTCTTCCGCCTGCAGGGCATACCGCTGGAAGCTGTTGCCGAGCACGCAGATGCGGCGCAGCTGAGCACGGGGCTCCCAGTTGGCCGCGAGGAGCGCGTTGTAGAGCGACGCCTCGCAATGGGGCATGTAGAAGAGGGTGGGCTCCTCCACGCGGCGGCCGCACCCGTCGTCGAGGCTCGGGATGGCGAAGCCGAGGGCGACGGCGACGGCGCACTCAACAGAGGAGAGGATGAGGTCAAAGAGGTCGGCCGTGGCGGAGGCGCCCGCGAGGAGGTCCCGGCAGAGGAGGGCCGCGAGCGCGAGCTAGAGGCGCGCGGCCAGGGAGGACTCGAAGCTGCCGACGCCAAGGAGGGAGAGGCGGGCGGGGGCAAGCGAGGCGAGGCGGCGGCAGAGCGGGGAGTCGGGGAGGAGGAGGCGGCGGTAGAGGCGGGAGGCCCGCGCCGCGGTCGAGGAGGCGGGAGACGCTGGCCGGATCGAGGGACGGGTCGGAGGGCGCCCACGGGAGGTGGGTGAGTGTGTCAGGAGGAAGGGGAGGGGAGAGAACGTGACTAGAGGGAGGGGATAAGGGGTGATAGCAATGGCGCACTGGTAAGGGTGCGCCATACGTATAGATAGCAATGGCGCATCTTTTAGGTGTGGTGCCAGGACAAAACTAGTAATGGCGCATCACACATCAGGTGCGCCATTAGTAATATGGCCACTAATGGCGCACCCATATCTGGTGCGCCATTGCTATATAGTAGTGGCGCACCACATACATGGTGCGCCATTAGTATTCAATTCATCTATAGCCCTTTTTCTAGTAGTGATGCTAGTCTAAATTACTTCCCACTATGACTAGCCGGCAGGAGCTTCCACAGTCGGCTTCCGCAATACGGCAACGGAAGATGTACATATATTAATTTAATTCATTCAGATAATTCTACGCACGTGTAAATTTCTTTGATCCTATCCTGTAAGAAAAGTACATCAGAGAACATGTAGGAAACACACAGAAGCTAACGACCGAACAAAATAATGGTACGTGCGTGTTTTCTGAAGTTGGGGAGACCGGACGGACTTTTTACAGAGCATTTCCGTCGGGTGGTGTGGTGTGAATAGAAGGTACGTCAACCCTTGAACAGTTGGCTTCCAACAGTCAATGCAACACATCTGTGCAATCCAACACACGTAAGACATCTCCAACGCCGACCTTGAACCATCTGTAACCGTTCTCGCCGTGCGGTCGGGGCGTATTTTATTATCCAACGTGGTTCTGTATCAGTCCGTTTGATGGTCTAGACGCATTTCTTCTTACAAACGAGAAACAAACATGGGACTTTGCGGGTGTTCGAACCACTGTCACGTCCGTTTGTGACTGCCCTTGCCCACAATTAACACCTTCCCTCGCCCACGCAGACTTCCTTCCTGAAGCGATCAACGCCGCTACAGAGCGACATTGTCACATTTATGCTCGGCCAGAGCGGGTGTGACCTCTCACGGCTGTCGGCATTGAAAAGGCATGCCGGTCGAGAGAGCGCTGCCCGCGCCGCTTCTCGGTGCACGCGACTGCTCTGCGTTCAAACAACGCGCAATTACCGAAGAACCTACTCCGGCGCCACCCGTCCGTCCGTCTGCCACCCACCCCACACAAACGTGACACATTGCCATCTGCCCGCTATATAAACTCCAGCCCCGGTGAAAGTGCGTTATATCGACTAGAGGGGGGGTGAATAGGCGATTTTTATGAAATTCTTCACTGAGGAATTTGCTCGTGAGGAAATTCCTTAGCGAAGAACTACTAGCAGCGGAATAAGTACTCAGATAAAAACATAACAGAATCCAGGCATAGTCATCATGATAAAATGAAGACAAACACTGAGTACAGAAAGCGTAAACACAGGATAACACCAGATGAAGACAAAACAGACTGAAGAAATTGAACTGAGGAAATTGAGAAAGTCTTCAGTCAAAGTCTTCAAACACAGATATGAACAAACACACAACACAGTAATGAGGAAATGAAAGTGTTGAGGAAATAGAACCAGTAAGCTTGGTGAAGACAATGATTTGGTAGACCAGTTTCAACTGTTGTCTCAGTTGTACATCTAGTTGGAGCGAATGAGTATTTAAACTCGAGGACACCTAGTCCCGGACACACAGTCCTCACCGTATTCTCTTTGAGCTAAGGACACACAGTCCTCGCCCAATCACTCGTGGTAAGTCTTCAGGTGACTTCCAAACCTTCACAGACTTGGTCACTCGGCGATCCACAATTCCTCTTGGATGCTCTAGACCTTGACGCCTAACCGTCTGGAAGAAGCACAGTCTTCAAAGGTAACAAGCGTCGGATCCACACAGGATCAATCTCTTCAGTGATGCTCAATCACTTTGGGTTTGTAGGTGTTTGGGTTTGGGTTTTGGATTTTCCTCACTTGATGATTTTCGCTCAAAGTCCTCGGAGGATGGGTTGCTCTCAAATGACAAGTGTCAAGTTCTCTCGGAGCAGCCAACCAGCTAGTGGTTGTAGGGGGTGGCTATTTATAGCCTAGGGAACAACCCGACATGATAAGACATAAATGCCCTTCAATGATATGACCGTTAGGTGGACAAGATATTTTAGAACAGCTGGCGCGTAGCACAGCAACGGTCGGAAATTTGAGGTACAAATTTCTCAGGGCTATCATGTTCCTCACTGTGTAGGCAATTCGCACTAGCGAATTCCTAACTCCTCAGTCAGAGCAAAGTCCTCAGTGACCAGAAAAACTGCGTCTCTATCACTGAAGAAATTGACTGAAGTGTATGAGATTTCCAATGGCTTCACTCGAAGGGATTGGTAGGTGTAGGATTTGAGTTGAGCATCACATGGAAAATTTCTCCTTAGTATTTCCTCGACCCCCTTTAACAGTACGGTGTTTCCTATGACTCAAGAAAGAGAAAATGAAATTACGAAAACAAAAGTCTTCACGCTTCATGTTCCTCGAATGAATACAAAGTCTTCAAGGTCACACCAATTTCTTCACTTTCAAAGTCTTCAGAAAGTCTTCAAAATATCAAAGTCTTCAGTCGAAGAACTTCATTTTTAGGGGTCGACTTTCTTTATAAATATCAAACTCCTCATAGACCTATAGGCCTGTGTACACTCATAAACACATTAGATACTTAACCAATAAGTCTCCAATACACCAAAATCACTAAGGGGCACTAGATGCACTTACACCCGGCCATAGCCGCAATCATCCTAGTCCGGTCCCTTTCTCCTTTTCGCACCGTGCTCGCCATGACCTCCTCGCGCTCCAAAGCCCTCTGAGACACCCTCTCATCTGAGCAAAAGGAGGCGGCTGCCATTGCTACCGGCACGTGGATGAAGGCCGACGATGTCCCAATGGAGGATACGGCCGAGGACGAGCCGCCACCACCCTCCTCGCCAGTTCATGCTAGCATCACCGTCGACGAGGCCCGTGCCCATTACACTGACATGGCATGGGAGGAACGGGAGGCCAAGTTCCGGCAGGCATAAGCCAACCAGGCCTACAACCTTGGCCTCCTTGATGAGCACTGACGCGCGGAGGAGCAACTCGCCACGGACACGACCATCGCGCCAGACATGGACATGGTGGAGCAGGATGCGATGCTCGACTCCTACCGCTCCGCCACGACCGTTGGCGGTACCGGCTCCATCAGGCAGAATAATAGGCCGCCTACAAGGAGATGGAAGAGGCCACGGATGAGGTGTTTGGCAAGAGCGGCGACGAGGAGGACATCGCCAGTTCCGCCAAAGTCGCGCTCCGTTGCCACAACCACAAATCTGGCACGTCCGCGGGTGCCGCCGACAGCCAGGAAGAGTAGTGCATGGTAGGTTTCCGCTGCTCGGGTCCCGAGAAGGCCACCGCTCCCCCTCCTGTTGAAGCCAAGCTTGGTGGGCTCAACATCGTCTGTCGATTAGCCGCCAAGGCTGCAGAGGCGGAAGCTGCAAGGGCAGAGCTAGAGAGCGCCGAGGCGGAACTGGAGAAGGCGAAGGCAAGAGCCAAAGCCTCACTTTTCGGGGCTCACGGCCAGACATGCGGAACGGGCGCCGGTGATCATTTAGATTAGGTTTAGAGTAGGGTTTAGTTAAAATTGTCTAAAGTATAATGAATTTCGTCTGATTTATATGAAAATCCCCATTTTGCATGAATTTCTTCTTCTTAGTTCAAACAGTGGTTCAAATGTATGCGGTCAGCGTTGGATGGCGGCTCCCGCATTCGTGTCTCCGGATTCCTCCCCCACCCCCATGTCCGCTGACGGATGCAGGCAGACCGGGCCAAACTGGTCGTCTCAACGCGGCTCAGCCCAGCCCGGCCCGTGCTAATCATACCTGGCACGACACGGCCCGCGATGGCATGTTCAATAGTCGGGCCATGCCGTGTCGGCCCACGTGCACCACTCCTTGGCCCAGGCACGACCTGGTTATTAAACAGGCCGCCTGTTTTTCAGCCTATTGGGTTGTATTTTAGGCCTATTAGGCTGTCATTTTGGTCACATATATATAGATTTCTAATAATAATAATAATAAACGGGCCGTGCAGTGTCGGCCCGCGTGCCCAGCCTCTAGGCCTAGCCACCGCCCAAGGCGTGCTGGGCAGGACCCGTTTAGCCTGTCGTGCCTGACCCATGGCGGGTCGTGCCGAGGTGCTCGTGGGCCGGCCTGATTGGCCTGTCCCGTTTGGCCAACTATAGATGCGGGAGAGAATTTGCGAGTCAACATTGGAGATGCCCTAACACTGTGCATATGTTTTTTCAAGAGAAATGTGCATGCTTTTCTTACAAGAAGAAAAAGCAGTGTGAGCATGCAGTCATGCTTGGATGGATCCGCAGTTTGTTCCCCAGAGTGATCCGCATTTCGAGTGAAGCATATAAAAAGGTGGACGCTACACGTCAGCCAATGAAATTTGAATAAGACTAGCCATAATGGAGAGTAACATACACTAGTAACATACACGTATCCCTAGACTATGTTACTACCTTCATAGTGGGTAGTAACATAAGTTTGGTAACATGCAAAGCTTCATTTATTATATTATAGACTCATATTGCATTGAAACATGTGATGTTACAGTAACTAGCTAAGTTACTACAACTCCCTCTCTCCTCATTAACTCATTGTCACATAAGCAAATTTGCTGAGTTGGACTCGATGTTACTGCTGAAGTTACTCCCATTGTGGCTAGTCTAAGATCAGCCGTCTCAAAAGTCGTTGGATGATGGACGCGCCAACCATTCCATCTTTGCCCACTAGTTGCAGTCCTGTGTAAAAAACGGCCATGTTGCGCTCGACCCGGCGCAACTCAACCCCTGTTGCACCCCGGCTCGAACCCTCTTCCACCGTCGCCACCGTCGCAACACGCCCTACGTTGCGATCACAACAAGACTCCTATTGCAAACCCGCACCTTTTTTCTACCACCGCAACTGGACCCATTTCTTCTGCCATTGCAATATACCCTGTCTTGCGACTACAGCAGGACCCTTGGTGCAAACCCAAAGCTTCTTATATCATTGTAACACGACTTATGTTGCGACAACAATAGGACCCTTGTTGCAAACTTACCATTGAGACCTAACCTTATTGAGAGAGAGAGAGAGAGAGAGAGAGAGGAATTAACCTCTGGCTGGAGATAGTAGCGGGCGAGCCCAGACAGGCGTTGCGCATGAGAGGCAACGAAATCGAACGGTTGAAAGGAGGCGTTTCCACAATTAGAGATGATACCCACATATTGCTGTAAAAATTGGTTGGAATATATTTAATAAGATTTAAGAATATGAATAATCCTATTAATGATATTTAAACCAAAACTAAAGTTGCATATAACTTATTGTATTTAGTTTTTTTTATTATTTTCAAATATTTATTGAATAACAGTAGCATAATAGAATCGAAATAACTTAACATTTTCTCATGCATGAATGCACGATTGCATGTTTATGTTTATTTATGCATGATAGCATGTTGACATATCATGGTTGCACGTAGAAATTGATTAGTGGAGATTGATATTACAGTTCAAAATTTATCTAAATGTAAAGATGTAAGATATGGAAAATATAATTCATGTTGTGTGTGTGACAGGGGAACCCCTCGTCTCCGGCCGAAACCAAATTAAAATCCCCAAATTAGTACAAAAACAAATAATACTATTACTTCCTTCGCACCAGTCAGCGACACTTATTTTGGGACGAAGATAGTACATTTTAATTAGTTCAGCCATATTGTTTTCTGTCCATATCCTGAGATATATATTAGAATATGTATAATATATGGTACTCCCTCTGTCCCATAATATAAGAACGTTTTTGACACTACAATAGTGTCAAAAACGTTCTTATATTACGGGACGGAGGGAGTAGTGTTTTTCCAACTTCTACAAAAAGAATAATAGAAGGAATACTCCCTCCATTCCCTTAGGCTAGTCATAATGGGGAGTATCATATACTAATAACATGCATATGATACGAGTGTATGATACTACCTTCATAGTGCATAGTATCATAGATGATCATATTTATTGCCATGCATGACACAAAGTAGCATATCATTTAACATGATACGATATCTACCTATGTTACTCTAACCCTCTCTCTCTTCTTTAATTGTGTGCTACATAAGCATGTTTGCTAGTCCCAAGTGCATGTTATCGGTTATGTTACCCCCACTATGGCCAGCATTATACAAGGTCAATATCGAAAATATATTTTGCATCAATACAAGGCCACCAACAATAACCGAGGCAGAAATTAGTGATGTTTTCTCGTACTAGCAACTTTTTAATACTTACATGCATGTAGTCATAATGACACTTAGCTATTTCCTTGCCATGCATTCGTTGCATGCTTGTAACATATTAATGATCCCGGTTAACGAAAAAAGTTGACTTGCAAAGCAGTCATTAAATTTTATTTTGGTACCTGTAATCTAAGCTTTTGGCATTGTATAAGGAAATAGAGGGAGTACATAAACAATGAGGTCATCAAGCTCTTTCCCCACCAAAGACCAGATCTCATGCTCTTCTCGCGACACCATGAAGATGGCACAATGGCTGGACAATAGACCCGCGAATGCCAACGGGGGGTTCTCCAAAGCTGCAACACAATGCAAAGGCTACGCTCACAACGCAAACGGAGACATTAAAGCAATTTTATGACATCTCCAGTGTACCAACACGAGCTAATTTCACCGCCTCATCCTTGTCAAACTCCAACCGGTGAACTTAACTCGAACAAAGAACATGCTACATAATCTGCAAACCCCAACCAGTAGATCAGATACTCATCCTCGCTGACCTGGCGAGGCCGACTGGAGGAGGGAGAACCATGATCAGATCCATTGGGGTGGACGACCAAAGCATGTGGCGGGGGTTTCTCGCCGGGAGAGAAAGAAAAACTAGTTCGCTTAGCACGCCGCCAAATTTGATGTAGTTGGAGGGGAAAAAAGCAATGCTACACATACAAATAACTGCATGGTTTTACAGGGGAGGATTAACTTGTGCGTTTGTGATTGGTCAATAGGTTATGAAGCCGGCCCACCCTTCAAATTCGGGATGGGGGGCAAATTTATGATTGATCAGTAGATAAAAAGAACCTATAAAACATTGTAATTGTTTGTACGTCTAGCATTTTTTAGGAAAAAACCCCAAATCAACAAGCCAATTTGAGCGGTCTCCGTCTGCCTTGAACGAATTGAAGTCGAGGCACGGGGTCCCGTCACCTGGCAGCGATGGACAACTTGCGCCACGAGCCGAACCCACGAGGAAGAAGAGTCAAGAGCAGCAGTGCAGCACGAGCACATATCGTCCCCTGCTTCGCGCGGCCCCGCAAGAAGTCTCCTGGAACCCATCTTCCCCTGCCCTTATTAGCACCCGCACCGGAGGGCTGCACCACCACACCACACTCCACGCTCCGGAGCTCTATCTCCAGCCAGCCACACCAGCGCACGAGCTAGACGGTGACTCTCCCCTCTCTCAGGGTCAGTGCAACGGCAACCATGGCGTTCACGCACCGGCACCTCGACCTCATCCGCGCCCACCTCCTTGACGATCTCCACGCCGACGCCGACGCCCTCGCCAGCAGCAGCGGCGACTCCGACTCGAGCCCTTCGTCACCGCCTGGGTGGCGGAGGCCGGCGCTCTCCGTGTCGCTGCCGCCGAAGCCGGCGACGACGGTCCTGGAGCGGCAGCCTCAGCAGGAGAGCTGCGGCTACGTGGAGGGACAGGAGGAGGAGGACGACGACTTCCGGCGGTACCGGGGCGTGCGGCTGCGGCCGTGGGGCAAGTTCGCGGCGGAGATCCGGGACCCGGCGCGGAAGGGGGCGCGCGTGTGGCTCGGCACCTACGACGACGCCGTGGAGGCCGCGCGAGCTTACGACCGCGCCGCCTTCCGCCTCCGCGGGTCCAAGGCCATTCTCAACTTCCCCAACGAGGTCGGCACCCAATCCATCCAATGGACCTCGCCTGCTCCCCGCACCGACACCATCGCCGCCGTGCCCACCGGCGGCAAGAGGATGAGGCCGGCACAGGAGGAGGAGCGCCTGAGGGAGGTGAAGAAGGAGAGGCTGCAGCTGAAAGAGGTGGATGAGGAGGAGCGTGCTAGGGACGCCGACTTCTGGGAGGAGCTGAAGGTGATCTGCAGCCTGCCGCCCCTCTCGCCGCTGTCGCCGTACCCGCACTTCGCCTTGCCGCAGCTCTCGGTCGTCAACTGAGCATAGCCTGCCGGGGCGCAGGTCGCTGGCCCGCTAGACCTGTGGACCGTCGTGTCGCATGCATGACAGGGGAGCGCCCTCTGCCTAACCCTGAATTTGGTTAGATCACAGGCCGTTCTTTGATTAATCTGTCATCACTACGATAAAATTCATTCGTTCTTTTGTAACCCGTCGAACGACTCGACGTCGTATCCTGTACAGGCGCTCCATGCAAACTAAACTATGAAGCTGTTTTAAAAGACATCTGAAGGACATGGACATATATCTATCCAAAAGGGGTTGTGCAAAGGGATGACAACTTGCCACATAACAAACCGTGTAAAGCAAAACTAGGCCAAAAATGATACAGGTTTGCTATTTCACATCTAGATGTGAAATAACTATCTCACATCTAATTCTAGAGCCGTTGGATCTTGTCTCTTAAGGTTCGTGCAAACAAATGTGTCTGGCTGGCGCTCGCGGTCTGTGTCCAGGTCGTTGTTAGCAGAGGGCCGTGCCCTTGTTTGTTTCTTCGGCCTGTGCCTTTGCATTAGCTTTTGATTAGTGCAAATTTCGTCCGCTTAGCCAGTTGCGCCTGTATCATTGTCGGCCATATTTTCTTTGTCAAGACGTTTAGTCATATGAGCTGTGTCCCTTTGTTTGTTATACGTGTCCATGTTTTTTTGTTTTTCTTCTCTAGTCTACGCACCCTATTAAAAACACACGAGCTAAGCCTCCTCTTTGTTTCTGCAGTTTTCTTTTTTATTTATTCATTTGAAATTTATGAACCCTATTTAGTGCAGAATTATTTTGTTTGTGTCGTTTTTAAATGTCTATGTTAATTGTATTATCCATTATCATACACGTTCGATTTTCTGTCTTTTTTTGTCTCAGTTGTAAGTCAATCCCTGACTCGTAACTAAGCCTAATTTTTTTTTGCTAGTTGCAAGTCTATCCTCAACTTGTAACTAGGCCTGAAATTTATTTTTGTCTCAATTGCAAGTACACCATTAACTCGCAACTGGGTTTTATGCAATTAATACATTAATTTTTTTGGTGGTTCTTGATTGAGACAAAATCCTATATATTCAAATCGTTGAGAACTGAGGTACGTTCTAATCATGGTTCTGCTTGTGTTTTATGCAGACTATTTCATGTGCGTTTCAATTGTGACATAGTAAGTTTTGCATCATACAAATGAACTTATGTGGTTCAGTTATGACCCCCATTTTTTTTGTTTTAAATTTTTGTTTTGAGTATTTTTGTGTTTTCTATATTTTTTTAGTCTGTTTTTGTATATAAATACTATTAGCAACGTTTTTTGTTCTTTTTAGTGTTTCTTTCTTTTCTCTATTTTTTCTATCCGTTTTTTCATTTGAATTTTTCTTGTTGTGTATTTATTTATTTATTTATTTCTTTTTATTTAGTGCATTATTATTATTATTATTTTCAAATTTTTGAAATAGTTTTTTTTATATTTTTGTAAAATTTTGAAAATATTTGTCAAGTTAGTGAACACCTTTTTAATTCGTGAATAATTTTTAAATAAATTGGGGCCCAACTCTTTTTCCCTAGTTGATAGTCAAACCTCGACTAACAACTAGGGTCAATCTTTTTTGTCCCAGTTGCAAGTCTATCATCGGGTCGCAACTAGGTCCAACCCTTTTGTTCCAGTCACAAGTACACCCTTGTCTCGCAACTAGGGCTGAACCTTTTTTTGTCTCAGTTGCAAGTCCATCCTCAACTCGCAACTCGGGCCCAACACTTTTTTTGTCCTAGATGCAAGTCCACGCTCAACTCGCAATCGGGCACGACCTTTTTTGTCCGAGTTGCAAGTCCACCATTGACTCGCAACTGGGCCTCGACCTTTTTTTGTCCTAGTTGCAAGTCCACTATCGACTCGTAACTAGGGCCCAACCTTATTTTCAGTTGCAAGTCCACACTCGATTCGCAACTGGGGTCCAATCTTTTTTGTCTCGATTGCAATCCCACCATCGACTCGCAACTGGGGCACGTCTTTTTTTTGTCCCACTTGCAAGTTCATCCTCAACTCGCAGCTGGGCCCGACTTTTTTTTGTCCCGGTATGGATTCCACCCTCCACTCGCAACTGGGATCCGACCTTTTTTGTCCCAGTTGCAATCCCACTCTCGACTCGCAACTGCGGCCCAATCTTTTTTGTCCCAACTGCAAGTTCATACTCAACTCGCAACTAGGCCCGTACTTGTCCTTGTCCCAGTTGCAAGTCCCGCCTTGACTTGCAACTGGTCCCGTACTTGTCCTTGCCTCAGTTGCAAGTGCCCACTAGACTCGCAACTGGCCCCTAGTAAGTGTTGTCCCACTTGCAAAGTCCATCAATCGACTCACAACTGGGCCCATAGGTGTTGTTGACTTCTTGGTTGCAAGCCCACCCCTCGACTTGCAACTTGGCATGTACTGCTTTCCAAACCCGTTGCAACACCATCGACTCATCACAAGTGGGCCAATAGATGTTGTCGTCGTCTTTGTCGCACGCACACCCCTCGAATATCCTATACACCACTCACTATGGCAAAATGCCGTTGTTTCGCACAAGACGAGAAGCTAGCAAATTGTAGATGAGTCGGCCCAAGTAACTACGATCCGTTTTGTTTTATTTTGTTTTGTTTTTCTTCCTAGTTTTTCCTTGTTTATTCCTTTTTAGCTTTTTCTTCACTACCTTTCCTTTCATTTTTTACCATTTTTGCTTTTTCAAAATATTGTTTTTTATTTTTCATTTTTTTCTTATTTGTGTTGTTTCAAAAAGTGTTTGGAATTTTCAAAATTCTTCGTTTTCCAAAAATTGTTTGGATTTTTTAAAAAATGTGCAAAAATTAACAAGTTAGGTTCATGTTTTTCAAAAAAATGCTCATAGGTTTAAAAATTGTTTGTGTTTTATCAAAAATACTCAAACGTTTGAAACAATTTTCCTTTTTTTAAAATTTTTTCCCAAAAGTTAATCATCTCTAAGTTACTCTTAAGCTTTACACGTACTGGACTAGGGGTGGCATTATCTTAGATGAGCCCTCACGAAATTGTTTGAAATTATTAAAATTATTTGTGTTTCCATAAATATCCGGAATTAAAAAAATCACAATTTGGAAAATTGTTTTCAATTTTTTCCAAAAATGTCTTCTAATCTCATACGCTCTACTATGTTCTTAAATGTTTCATGCTTTTGTACCATCACCAACGTTGATGTATTGTGGTGTTAGGCGGTTGAGCTCAGAGCATCTCAGCGGTATCTGCTCTGGAGTTCGATTCCTCATCGACGCAAGGCTTACCTTTTTTTTCGCGTTAAAAAAATCAAAGGAAAAGAAACAAACATATAATAGAACGACCGGTGGACTAGTCTGTGTGTCTTTTTTTGTCGCGCTGAAGAAAAGGACCAAGTAAAAAACAAAACAAAGAATGATGGGGTAGTCTGTTGAGGTGAATATTTAGATGTGAGAGAGTTAGATGTGAGATAGTATCTCACATCTAGATGTGACATAGACAAACCCATAATGATGGTCTTCTTTCTTCAATCGGTTGTCATCCGTGGAAGCATGAAACTTGCACTCAACAACACAAGTCCTTGTTTCCGGAGTACTTGCAAACGCTCTCGACACCTACAGTTTTGAAGACCGTGAATAAGAAATCTTAGTAACCGCATGAGAAACGTGGACTCGGAAAACACTATAAGCATCGCTTGCTTGCAATCCTATACTACAAATCCGAAGAATGGAAAAACTAAACCTTGGCATGTAGCAAACCAAGAGAAGAGGTGAAAGTAGTCGCATCAAAATCTAGCCAACTGCTTCCCATGATAGACACGCCAACAGGGCCGGCCCATAGGCCGGGGCAACAGGGCGACCGCCCTGGGCCCCTCGGAGGTAGGGGCCCCGGCCCAGGTAGTAGTACAATATACACATATTATGATATTTCTTCTTTAGATCCAGAAAAATAAGAGGAAAAACAAGGCCCAAGCCCACCACGTAGCTAGCACTCAGGGACCGAAATAATCGATGGGTTCGCTACGCTGCTGCAGCATTCATCGACCTCCTCGGCTCTAGTCTCCTCGCCTCCTCGGCTCCTC
Organism: Aegilops umbellulata; assembly: GCA_032464435.1. Lineage (NCBI taxonomy): Eukaryota > Viridiplantae > Streptophyta > Magnoliopsida > Poales > Poaceae > Aegilops > Aegilops umbellulata. The sequence continues at coordinate 360,507,563 of CP136054.1, read as the reverse complement.
CCCCAAATTTCTCCAAACCCTAGAGAACAGCGCCACCGCTCTCGTGCACTTCCAAATTCGAGGCGCTGCTCCTTGCATCCATTAGTGGAGATCAACAGTGCTATTCCCTTCCCAATCATCTCTCTTTGCATCCTCACAATTCCCCATCAAGTAGACGTTTGAGGGATCATCATATCAGAGATGGTACGTCTACCTCCTTCCCCTAATCAAGTATTCTTTTGATTTGCTGTTAAATAGCCCGGTGCTTCACCTCTGATTGCTCCATCTGACATCTCCAATTCTTCTCTTCCTAGTTCCCACTCTTCTGTTGGCCTGTTCTTCAAAGCTTCATTGGATCCAGGGATGAGAAGGGGGGACGGGGAATGAGTGTTGCAGCCTTGTAGACCTGGGATGCTACATCAACAATTCGACATCAAGCCATATGCTGATATTCAGGTGCTTTTGTTCCATGTATTGACTGTTTTTCTCCAATTTTTTGGTGACATATCTTCTCGAAAATGTTTATCAGTGACAAAAGGAAGTGAAAAAAATAGAGAGATGAACTAGTAGAACCCAGAAAGGTTATAACAGAATCGTTTGTGCCATTATGTGTTACGGTGGTCCGTTTGTTAGAGACATAGACTCTTGTCCAAATATATTAATAGCTTATCAAGTTTTATTTACTGCACCAGTCAGTCATTGTAGCATAAACTTAACACAGTTTCTCAAAAGTTCAAGTTATTGGGTAACTATTTGAAATCATCAATGTCACAGGAAAGGTTGAATGGTCTTGCTACATTATGCATTGAGAAAGAAAAGTTGGATGAAATAAATATTGAAGTGGTTATTGATGACTTTTCTTTCAGAAGTGTTAGGAGAAACAACTAGATCTGATCATCATATTCAGGAAGCTTTGGAGACATTTTCTTTGGGTGAAGACATCGATTGACGAACAGATTGGAGAGAATAGAAACTGATGTAAGTTCTCATGCATTAACATTATATCTCATGATAACACAAACGCTTCAAGTTTGTATCAGTTTTGACAAGGTTATCACACTTAGAAGAGCAAGATGATGGTCTCTTTGTGCCACTTACAAGAGCAATCTTTTGTAGAATTATATTGTTTCCATACTATTATGATATAGTAGTTCTATGGACCGTTACAAATAAATAATTTGTGGCATGTGCTTTTTAGTTCAAAGACCATCAATCTATGTTATCTACTAAATTGCTTTCGAAATACAATATATTCTAAATTTTTATTTGTCCACAAGGGCCCCATTTTGTCGTCTCGCCCCAGGGCCCCGAATATGTATGGACCGGCCCTGCACGCCAATTACCAAGATCCAAATAGAGACAACAAACTTGGCGTACCCATTCTCACTGTCCCTTCGCCGACATCAAACGTTCTCAAGGTAAGGAGAAGCCGTAGAAACCTTATTTCAATGTGTCATTGTTGTCACCAACGTCATCACCTCATCGACAATGAAACAAGACCTACAGAAAACAAGGACCCGCAAGAAGTACAATCTACAAAGGAACGGGCGGGTCTCCACTTTTCTGACCGGCAATAGCATTTTTATCGTTAAGGAGGCCGTCAGACAGGAGAAAGGAGGAGAACCGAGGCGGTGGTAGTGGCGGAGCTTGACTGTAATGTAAGGGGGGCATAAAGCAAAGTATGCATGTCTGAGGGGGCCAACGAGAATACTTTGTTCTAATTATGCCCCCTAAAAGAATTTCTTCAGGGATATGTGTTGTGCTTGGGGGGCCATAGCCCCCTCAGCGATACACATAGCTCCGCCATTGGACGGTGGCTCGGAGGAAACCCTAAGGGGCGTCGTGCTTGGAGAGACCATCTTTTTTCCATATCACTGTCATTTAAAAGACTAATAATTACTCTATGAGGAGACAAATGATGACCGTCACCATCCTGGTTAACTTGTAAGAGGACATCACTGGAAGCTGTTGATTTCAAATGGAATACCACATACGAATGCATATAGACATATTTTAGAGTGTAGATTCACTCATTTTGCTCCGTATATAGTCACTTGTTGAAATATCTAGAAAGACAAATATTTAGGAACGGAAGGAGTAACCATGTTACCACATCCCTCTCTTTCTTCATTTATTGCTTGCCACATTATCTATTTTATCTAGGGCCTGTTTGGTTCCAAATAAGTCACCAACTTATAAGTCGAAAAGTGAAAAAATGACTTATTTTGCCAAACAGACCCAACTTATAAGTCATAAGTCCCCAACTTATAAGTCATAAATTGCTCCACCCCAACTTAAAACTTATAAGTCACCCCCTTTTGTGTGGTCCCGCCACTTTTACATAAAAAAACAAGGTAGGAAGGTGTGGTCAGGTGACTTATAAGTCAGGTGACAACCAAACAGACATGACTTATAAGTCACTGTTTTTAAGTCACCTGACTTATAAGTCACTGTTTTTAAGTCACCTGACTTATAAGTCAGGTGACTTATTAGAACCAAACAGGCCCCTAAATATGTGTGATATTACTACCTATGTTACTCCCACTATAGGTAGTCTAATATGAATACGTGTTTTGCTTCGGTTGACGTTTTCTAAAACACAAAATACAACGCAATGTGCAGATGTGTACACAGAATACGTGTTTTGCTTCGGCCAGTTTAATCACGTTGTTTATGTTTTTGAAACCCGAAAATTGATTATACAAACCATGCATGCACTTTGTAGTTCATTTTTATGTATGAATAATGAGGCTCAGAGAAAGATACATGCATGTTCATATAGGCCACGTGCGTGATTTGGTACACGTATAAGCAGGAGCGTCGTACACACGTGCATGCATGCTGCATGCACCGGTCGTTGTATATTTCTACCGTGAAAGTTAGGTACTCCTACAAGCTTGCCCGGTCGCAAGCAAATCAACGAGGTGTACTCTTCAGGCACCTGTCATGTACATACGTTCAGACCGAAATGTACACGCACTACTGGCGGAGACAGGGGGGACCAGCAGGGGCCTGACCCCCCTAACATCCAATATTTGCGGCTAATTAGCTAATGAACAGTGCACAACTAGTGAGTATTTGCTGCTAAATACCTACTTTTTAATGATTTGGCCCTCTTCAACCAGTTCTAACAGCCCTCGGCCCTCCTGATAATTTTTTTATGGCTCCGCCATTGGGCCACTACCTCCACTTACACGTGAACAGGAGAAAAAAAAGGACGAGCACGTATGGCGGTGTGATATCTCAGTGAGTGTGACCGTTGACGTGCATTCATCATGAGCAGACTACTTCCGCATTTGAAAAAGTAGACAGCTTAATTAGCCTCCAAAAGGCAGGCCATGTTTAAATAGTTGTGTATATGCGGAGAACAATGATCTTTTGTTGACCATAAAGAGAAACGGGTTCTTATACTTTCGCCACTAGGCGTCGCAAAACTAATGGCGGGTCAAATGGTCAATGAACACAACTTTCACAGTACTTAATATCTTAATCATATGCTAGTGTTTACCAGAAGCTCGAATCAGGTGGAAGAATCACTTCTGGTTAGATCATACTACTATTACGTAATTTCAGTCATGCATGTTAAAGTGTTAATCATGAGTTAGGGGTTCGAGTCAATGATTTGCTCGCAAACTTTGGTCGGCCTCATTGTTTGACCTGGCCAACACAGTATATGTGGTGGGGTTTGATGGCATTGATTGAACTAAACTTTTTTTCTTCTTTTTTTATAGAAAATTTTCGATCAATTCATTTTCAATCATGGCAGTACAACGGACACTAGAAATAATAAAAGTTACATCCAGATCCGAAGACTAACCAACGACGACTACAAGCAATGAATCGAGCTGAAAGCGCGCCGCCGTCATTGCCCTCCCTCGCAGGAGTCGGGCACAACTTGTTGCAGTAGACAGTAAAAAAGTCGTCGTGCTATGGCCCGTTAGGACCAGCGCACCAAAACAACAACCGCTGTCGATGAAGAATAACGTAAATTGAAAGGATCCAACCCGAAGACACACGAACATATACGAACAACAACCAGATCCGAGCAAATCCACCGAGGATAGATCCGCCAGAGATACACCTCCACACGCCCATCAACGATGATAGACGCACCACCGAAACAGGGCTTAGGAGGGGATGCCTTTATTCCATCTTCAGGAGCCGCCGCCGTCTCATCTTCCTAATAAGCAGAATACAAACCCTAACAAAAACGCGAATGAACAACTAACAATGAAGCCCTCCCGCCGAGCCTTACCAGGATCCACCGCGCCTCCATGGCCCTAAGGCCACTAGAGACGAGGTGGACATGCGGCGGTGCCAGCCAGAGGCACGACCCCTAGCTTTGTTTTGGAGGAGGAGGATGCAGCTTTCCTTTCTTTTGACGTGAGGCTTTTAAACTTTTTTTTTCCTGTGGACGTGATAAACTAAATCTTGGCGTGCATGAGTAACTAAATTTTCTTCTTGTAATTATGAACTAAAAGGGGCTCGCATGATTTTAAAAAACGTAGAAATGTGAGGACGAGTTTATGCATTGTTACTTGATGTTCCTCTTTTAAATATCTTGGTGTTTTGGAGTTGATGCCGTCTTTTTACCTCAAAACATTGCCATCTCCTTTAAAAGAAAATAGGGACCCATACCGGCTCCACATTTTTTTGAGGCAACATACCGGCTCCACATTAACATTGTCATCTCTGGCAGTGGTGGATCCAGGACCCAGGCCGGGGGGGGGCCTAGGCCTAGGGCGTGAAGAATAATCACAGGCTTGACTATAGCATCTCATGTACTGTAGCGACACTGTTGCGCACTGTGGCAGGCCTGGGGCCCGGGCCTTGGCCCAATTCTAGCTCCGCCCCTGATCCCTGGGGATGGAAACTTCGTCATCCGGGCCTAGTTACCTCTTTTGCAAAGCCCAGTTGAAATGTAAAAATTCCTACATTTGTTACCTTCTGAACTGATATGAACGTAGGAATTCCCATTTTTATAGTTTTCTTTACTCCGTTCCTTCAACCATATGGGTGAAGAGTACCTCCAGTTCCTATCAATCAAGAGGTCCCAAAGGGAAAGTTCTGCCAACCAAGCAACACAAACTTCTCTAGAAAAAGATAAGCAACATAGAAGCGTATATCTACAAGTATTCACTTGCAAAGAAAGAAAAGAAATCAATTGCTTAATTTGGTTCAAGATAAAGCAAGAGCTCCCATTTCTTCCTTGCAAGCAAAAGCAATAGCTTCAGCCTTCGGGTGGGACTATGACAGCTTAGAAGCGATGCCACTGGTTTGTAGGCCCTTCCTGACGTGGGGCCGGCATGTCATTATCCGTGCGATAAACACAACCACTTGCAACCCGGCAGCAAACCCTACCGAATCTTTCGTATATAAATATAAAATGAAAAAAGAAATACGGGCGGGATCGTTATCAGTTGGCCCACTTGTCTGCGGCCCAAGCTGCGTCGAGTCTTCGAGGGACGGAGCTCTCAACGGTTGCACCAAACCTCTCTGACACGAGGGCCCCGCGCAGCGAGTTCACCCACAACTGCCTTCCTAGTCCTCCTCTCCTTCTCCCTCCGCCCAGTTCACCATTTCCGCGACCGCACACTCCCCGCGGGGCGACGAGGGTGAGCGGGTGCGGGAGCGCTGCGAGAGACGGCGAAGCCCTAACCCTCGACCCCCGACCGGAAGCCGATGGCCGCGCTATCCCCCGCCGCCTCCCTCCTGCTGGTCCTCGTCGTCGCCGCCTCCGCGGCGCTCGCGCCGGTGGCCTCCGCGGTGCCCTTCATCGTCCTGCACGGTTAGGGTTCCGGGCTCCCCCATCCTCGTGTCGATTCGGGGTCTGATTGGCGTTAGGGTTTCGTCTTGAGGTTTTGGCTGGCTGGCTGTGCTCGCGCGCAGGGATCGGGGACCAGTGCGGGAACGACGGGATCGCCTCCTTCACCGATGAGCTCGCGGAGTGGTCGGGATCCAAGGGATACTGCATGTAATGGCGTCTCTCCTTCTCGCTTCCTCCTTTTCTCGCGGATTGTTTTTGTTGCCAGTGTGCTCAAGCAGTTATGTTGATTACAGCGCGTAGAAGTATTCTCTACCGTCATGCAGTCATGTTGATTATAGCTAAGCAAATGTCGGTCTGTGAGCCTTTGTGTTGGGCTTGCTGATTTGTACTCTGTCGAATTTTTTGTTGGGTGTGTTGTCTGCGTGTTAAGCAACGAATATGTACTGTCTGTATGTGGATGTTGCGACATCCCACCTCCGATAATGTGTGGTGTACAACTTATGTGAGTTAAATCTTATGATCTGTGTTATATTATACAGCGTAAAATATTATTTTTGTTTCCATGTGAATGTCAATGAATATGGATTCCCAGATTAGTAATGTTAATCTAATTAGGCGTCTCTTGTCTGAATATCTGAGTGCAGCTTCAGAAATTAAGAGCCTGAGCAATCTATGTACCCAGCTTCTGCCACGAGATATTGCCGCTAGCTCTCAGTGCCATTACTTTGTTTGAATATTAAATAATTTAGCTCACGGCATTTGTTGTCGAGTTTATTGTTGGAATTTAAACATGTTCTTCCTGTACAGGGAAATTGGGAGAGGATCATGGGATTCTTGGTTAATGCCACTTCAAGATCAGGTTGGTTTTTTACTCTTAATTTTCTTTTAACTAAATAAACTGTTCCTTGTAGAAGTTTCTAAGATCACAAGGTCATCTACAGGCAAATGTGGTTTGCAAGAAGGTGATGCAGAATCTTCGGTACTGCTTTTCTGTATAGTATCCAGAGCCGTCATGGAATTGGTTTTCCAGGTAAAGGAAATGGAAGAACTTCGTGAAGGTTACAGCATAATTGGCCTTTCTCAGGTGCGTTCATGCTGATATGCTATAATTGGGTTCAGGGCAAGAATACAGTGTCATAATGTGCATATATTTTCTGTGCTATGCTTTTTTTGTATTACTGTGCTCTTATGTCGTTTCTAATTTTTACAATCCAAATGCCTTTCTGAAGCTAAGTAATTCTGAAGTCTGATGATGTCCAAATTAGTTCCAATTGACTACCAGTAAATTTGGGATGTTCTGTGATAAATTCTTACTGGCTGTTGATTTAGGGAGATTTTACCGATAGTTGCCATGTACTTTCACAAAAATCAGTTACTCTGAGTTAAGGACTTCCCCTCCTGTGCTAAACCATCTCTTACCTTTCAGGGGAACTTAATTGGGCGGGCAGTAATTGAGTACTGTGACGGTGGACCACCGGTGAGCGAATTTATTTGCTTGCCTTTATGCAATAGCAACAGTGTAAAACTCACCTAATTTGGTCCGCTAAATAAGAAAGTTAACATTTTGGCCAGCACCCACACATGATGGTGATAGAAGATCATGATGATAGGAATACTGAAGAACATTTGTAATGTTGTTAAGTATATCCATCTATTGTATGACAAATGATGATGCTTAATGTTTTGATTAGGTGCTTCACTTCATGAGTATGTGTATCAGTAGTGCTGCGAGACTTCTTTGAAAACATTATTTTTGTTACTCTGAGTGATGATTAGGGCTTTTCCTGTACTGTATCCCTTATAGTTTATATGATATTGTCTTCACTTCTTCTTGGGGAACTATATATCTTTATTTATTGTAACAGGTAAAGAATTTCATCTCAATTGGGGGTCCTCACGCTGGTACTGCTTCAGTGCCACTTTGTGGTGTAAGCTTACTCTGTCCTTTCCTAGTTATCTTTTATCAGTCTATTTAAAGAGTAAGCTTACTTTGTGGTGTAAGCTTACCGATGGATTAATACTAGTAATAAACAGGCACTTATGACTTTCTAGATAACTACTGACTACTGGTAGACACCTCATCCGTTAAGATGGATTATTCTCTTTCATCCAAGATATATGTTGATTTAGCTCCATGTAATAGAATACGCTAAAGTGCGATAAAAGCTAGTGCCAAGTTTTCCGCATAGTCCCCCCTCCTAGGGAAGAAATCCTCATTCAGTATACACATTCAATGGTAAAAGTTATTTGAAAAAAGAACATAATGAACACTATTTGCAAACCAGAACCTATGTTACTTGAATGCCATGAAAACTTGAAGTTTTGTTGGTCTACGTCATTTTTTTTCTTAATCATGTGCGTGCTCACTTTTTATGATTTAGTCTTCCTTCTCCATGACTATCAAGTCTTAACATTTCGCTACAGTTGTCTAAATTGTCAATTTTCTGGTATAGATCTCAATGGAGCTACTTGCATGTAGAGTACAAGCAAACACTTTCTCTTTCACTTAATGCATGTAACCATCTGCACTTGTATCTGAGTGCACTAGATGTTTAATGTCGTCTACCCTTTTGGTTCATGCGAGTTACAAATTATGAAAAGATGAGGCAATGTTACCCCGCAACAAAATCATTTTCTCATGGTATCAAATTGGCCAAAATTCATATTTCAATGCTGTAGAAGCAACCAAACCATTGTAGGTTAAGCTAGTTTGGCGTGAGTAACTAGAGCAAACAGCACTGCTGATAGGAGCTGGGTTCCTACCAGGTCTCGCCCTCAGGTTGTAGGGGTGGAAGGGAGGTTGGCGAGGCGATGGGCGCGAGCGGCGGTGCATCGGCGCCGTGGTCGCGCGCGTGAGAGAGAGAAGGCGCAGGGGGGCGGCTAGGGTTTAGGGTTCCGGCTCCTGAAGGGAGCCGGGCAATAGTTATGACTTATTGCTTAATTCCAAAACGAGTCCTTACAAGTGTTTATATAATCCTCGACGAGCTAATAAAAATAAAGATAAGTTGGGCCAAGCCCCTAACTAGTCGCACCATTGGGCCTCCTCCGGCTATAAGTGATGCCGGTCATAACAACTGCATATCCTCAATTCTTGGTCAACAGGTTAGCAATGGAACGAACAGAAATCTGTAGATTGAAACTTATGTTGCTTTCACAGTGTCCCGCTGTTTTGTCTGTGTGTAGGAACATACATACCTCCAATCATTTTTGCATGAAGTATGATCATGTAAATCTTTCATGAATGTTGTTGCTGCTAAACTCATGTTTTCTAGTATTATATTTAGCTGTACAAGGAACTTGAATACTTTGGGTAGTGATATTGATTTATACGGTTTCCACCTATTGTTACTGTCCTATTAAATATTTTCTCTTTGCAGTCTGGTTTTCTTTGCGTTCTTGTTGATGCGCTGATTCAACTGGAGATATACTCAAACTATGTGCAGGTTAGTATGTGGTGTCTGTTATTTGGTCACAGTTATCATTATTAGACATGACACATAATGTTTCTCTGAATAACTTGAGGGTGGTGAAATTACAGGCACATCTTGCCCCTAGCGGTTACCTAAAGATTCCCACTGTGAGTTCTTTATGCTATATTCGCACTTGCATATCCTGGCCATCAGGATCACTGTTTGAATTCAACCTATTTACTTGTACAGCTGTGTTCTGTGATCCTAAATGATACCTTCAATGAATACTTCTATCCTATGATCCGCTAAATGACAACCAATCTCCCTTTCTTTTTCAGGATATGACAGCTTATTTGCAGGGTTGCAAATTTCTTCCGAAGCTTAATAATGAGATACCAAGTGAAAGAAACATTACATATAAAGAAAGATTTAGCAGCTTGGAGAACTTGGTACTGATCATGGTATGTTGAGCAAACATATACTATTCTTGTTTTACCCACTTACACTCAAGGGTAGTCCCTACATTCCAAATTAATTGGAGCTCTAGCTTTGTCCCAAGTCAAACTTCTCTATATTGACCAAGTCTACAGAGAAATGTGCTAATATCTAGACTAGGTCAAACACAACAGTTTGACTTAGGACAGAGCTACAACTTGAATTTCATTTGTAAGAGAGGGGGTATGTGGTAGGGATCAGAGCAGAACTAGGTTCTTAGTCAATTTCATTTGTTATTTGACATTGGGCACTAGTGTACCCCACTCGTTGTATGCAATAATCAGTAAATAAAACTGCTCATGGTGATATTCAATATGCAAAGCAAGAGTTAAGAGTGAACATATAATCAGTACTCAACAATCATAGCACTTGAATTTCATTTGTAAGAGAGGGAGTATGTGGTAGGGATCAGAGCAGAACTAGGTTCTTAGTCAATTTCATTTGTTATTTGATGTTGGACACTAGTGTACCCCACTCATTGTATTCTATAGGCAATAATCAGTAAATAAAACTGCTCTTGGTCATATTCAATATGCAAAGCAAGAGTTAAGAGTGAACATATAATCAGTACTCAATAATCATAGCACATGATATAACGAAATGGCAGCTCAAAAATCTACTGCCTCAGATTGCCCTCTTCGTCTTCTGCATTCCACATTGTGAGATACTTTGTCTGCTGAGGAGCTGACGCTTTGCCTTTCTGAACTGCTAAACAGTTTCAGGACGACGCAGTCTTGATACCTCGGGAAACAGCATGGTTTGGTTATTATCCTGATGGCGCCTTTAATCCAGTGCTGCCTCCTCAAGAGGTACTGTGCTGCTTCCGAATTGCATCTTTCTTTCTACCAAAAAGTACTTCATCATTCCTCGCATCGCATCAACTCCTTGAAAAGCAATTTCAGATTTGTAGTGCATAAACTGGGGGCCATAAGAAATTTCTGGCGGTTTTGTATGGTTATTATCATTTGTGTCTGACTGCTAAGAAAATGCCTTGCGTGTAGACAAAGCTATATACCGAAGACTGGATCGGCTTGAGGACTTTGGATGAGGCTGGGCGTGTTAAGTTTGTGTCGGTGCCCGGAGGTCACCTCCGCATATCAAGGAGTGACATGAAGAAGTACATAGTGCCTTATTTGACACCGTCATGTGGATCATCCAAGCAGAGTATTCGTCGAATCTTGTCATATTGAGGATAGGTAAACCACGCTTGCGGCTGTAATTGCACTTGTTCTGGGTCTTTGTAAGCCCAACCCATGTCTCTCTGCATTATTACCTTATAAATACATTGGCGAAACAGACTGGAACCATAACGTTGCTGTGTTCGGGGTAAATAGACTGGCGAGTTTGCAGCAATGGTCTCATCTTCCGGTCATCATGGAATCAATTTGCGCAAATGTTGTGACTGGTAGTTTGATCCTAGCATGGGATCGAGCTACCGTGGAAACGGAATATCAACAGTTTAAGCCCAACCCATGTTTTCTGAACCTTTTCTATGCAAATGTTGGTCCTACATCCCCGCCTATTTTCCAATCTCAAAGTAATCTTACTCATTTTTGAAGTACTCCCTCCGTTCACTTTTATAAGACGTTTTTAGACATTTATTTAAGACAGCACCTAAAACTGTTCAATTTTGCTAATGACGGTCGTGGTTGGTTGTGAGATACTACGTCGGCTGATTCCTAACAGTACCGTCCGGAAGGCAGACAGGTACGGACGTGCTGGATCGAGAGACTTGTCGGGGACAGATAGGTCTTCGATTTCCGCCCGAACGATCGGGCAGGGTTAGATCTGGTTTCCTTTTTTTTTTATCGCCAGGCTTAGTATATATATACTCCTGTATACAGACGCTGGTGTTACGTACCCCTGTAACCGATTGCAGATCACGGAAGACCATGGCCAGCCGCTCGTCCCCGACGGAATCCATCACGGAGCTGTTCGCGATCCCCGGCTACTCGAAGCTGGCGCTGATGCCCCCCGGAACCCGGCCCACTTTGGTCCGGACCTTTCGCTTCCGCAGCCGCGTCTGGCACGTCACGGTTAGTCCGTCTGTTTTCAACAAGGGAGTGCCCATGTACGTCGGTGTCGTCGTTTTCGCGGTCACCGGAGACTCTCCCTCGGGCATCACCGTCTCCATAGAAATCCTAGACGACACCTGGGAGCGCACCGTGTTCCACGAGGAGGAGACACTTAGCGGCGGCAACTGGTTCACGCACTTGGGGGTCAAGATGACTGCGCTAGAGGAGGCGTCTTGCATCCACAATGACAACATCCCTGTGAGGTGCACCCTCACGTACTCGAAGAAGCAAAAGAGAGGGCAGCGGCAAACAACAACTAGTTCCAAATGGTGGCACCGGCTTAGAAACATCATCTTTTGCGGCAGCAAACAGCAAGTGGGTCCAAATGGTGGCACCAGCTTAAGTGGGTCCAAATGGTGGCACCAGCTTAGAAAAGGTTGTCTATAAATTCAGTAGCGCAAAAGAGCAACTTCGACCTTAAAACGAGCTTCTCGTCTATTTACATGGGCGACTTTTTTTTTTTGCGGGGCATTTACATGGGCGACTCAATGGCTTAAATCTGTAATCAAGTTTATGCAGGTGAATGAATGAAAATCTCGTTGCTATTATCCAATTATGACTTCTTTACTAAAATCTTAGAAGTATTTCATCTTATAAAGATTGATACCATGGAGAAGATATCTCCAAAGTATTTTATTGTAAGTTTTAGTTACATGAATTACTATGTAATTTCTTGGATCCTACTAGATTCAAAGCATTAAACTTTTTTCTTCTGCAAAAAAGAGCCAGGAATTTGGTATGGGGGGGGGGGGGGGGCGAGTTCCTAAGTTGAGCTCTTACATACTAGTGAGCTTTGACCCAGGCAAAAAATATTAAGACCGTGTAAAAGGCCAAAACTGAAACCATGTTTTCATTGATGTAAACACTAGAAGAAGACTACCAAATTGTCCATCTTTGACCAGACCACTTCATTTTGTACTAAATTTATACAGCAAATTTTTTGGTATACTGTACTATAAATAATTGATTCCAATCTGATTTTCATGTCCATTAATCAGCGATCATTCATATTTGACAAAATAAATTAAAAGATTTGAAGTTGATGAGAGGGGTCGTACCATGGAGGCATAGAGGAAGTCATGCATAATTAGGTCCATGGTGGCTCCTTGTGATAGTGCATCCCCTAATCCACTTTATGCTGTCTAAAACAATGATCAGGCTGATAATCATGTTCAGCGGGACTAGGGTTGTTCTCTTGGCTAGGCTGCAGATCGTCTGCGTTTTGCATCATGTTCACATGGCTGACAGCTTGAACCAATTGGCATAAAAAAATTATGAACCGATTCATCTCTCTTCATCTTCATGTCTACAGAATCGAAAATTTCTAATTAGTTTTCTTTGTATGTATTTCTACGATTACATTATAAGACACAAACTCATCTAATCCTAAAGAATAAACTAACCCTTTTCCTCGCTTGGTCGCTATCGGCCGGCCGGAATATGCATGTGGATCTGCGTGACGGCGCTTGCCTGCCGCCTTCCCTTTCTCGACTGTAGATGATCTACTAGGCGGCGGCGGCGAGTAGGTTTTTTCCGATTGCAGGAAGCCAGGAACTAGCAGATTGGAAACAAGCGACCAGAGGAAACTACCGTGTACGTGCGACATGCGTGAGCCTGGGTCCTTCTGTTTCAGGGTGGGCTGTTTTTCTTTTCTTTTTCTTCCTCTAATATTTGGGCCTTTGACCTGCTGCCTGCTGTAATCACTACGTGCATATAACATGGGCTCGGCGGCGAGTAGGTTTTTTCCGATTGCAGGAAGCCAGGAACTAGCAGGTTGGAAACAAGCGACCAGAGGAAACTACCGTGTACGTGCGACATGCGTGAGCCTGGGTCCTTCTGTTTCAGGGTGGACTGTTTTTCTTTTCTTTTTCTTCCTCTAATATTTGGGCCTTTGACCTGCTGACTGCTGCAATCACTACGTGCATATAACATGGGCTTTGACCTGCTGCCTGCAAGTACTCGTCGAGACGGATTTAATGATGAAAACGGATTTTTAATTCGATTTTTTAATTAGGAGATAAAATATTTTTAAGCCGAAAACCAAAAAGATTTATGCTGATGTCATCTATTCATACGTGGCAAAAATAAGTGGTGATGAAGGCGTGTGTGCGATGTGTAAGATGCCACACGTGTGGGCGTTAGTTTTTTTACGTAAAAGTAAAAATGAGGATCCGGTAACCGTCGTGCACGTTGCCCCATTATTTAGGTTATTTCTGATGCTCATTATGCTATGATGGTGGGCTAAGCTCTTCTTCTGATGGGAAGATCTCAACATTAGGATAAGCCATTGTTGAGGAAATCGTTAACTGGTAGCTGCTCGGTTGGCTGGTGAGTAGGGGATTAATCGGCTAATCGGCAAGTTAATCAGCCATTTAATCAACTAATCGGACGATTTTTTAGTTTATCGGCTACTCGGTGACCCTACGAGTAGGGATTAATCGGCAAGTTAACTGGTTAATCGGATGAATTCTTGAACAGGGGTATAAGCAACGCTAATTACCAAGAGCCGGCGCCGGTGTGTGAGCGCCAGGGAACAACTACCTGTTCCAGCGGCTCTTCTTGTTATTCAGCATTATTTCTCCTCAACTTCCAAAAATTCGAATCTGAGCCCGGTCTCAGCTGCTCCTGATATCCCCGCCGTCCAGACATGTGTGGATATGTGCCGTAAATAGTATTCCTAGCCGTATATGCTTGGTATTGAGAGGGGGAAAAGAGTGGGCCAGCGACTCATTAATGGGGCAGGCTTGTCACACCGTGGCCGGATCAGTGTTTTCTCATGGTCCGGATATATTTCTGTGCCTTCCTAAACTTCGACGGCCGACCAGCAGCTCGTCGATGTTGGCCTGCAGAACGCTATCGCAGTGGGGACTGAGCTACAACTAGTTTTTTTAAGAGAGGCAATTCATATCCAGTAAATCAGCTTCTCACACGAGGAAAGATTTTGAGACCACACTCTTTCGAAGTCCACCCAATCGAAACACCACATCTGCACAAACATGCAGGGGCAGCACATTCAGTAAAAATTCAGAAAATAATTTTCCGCTGGGTAATGGTAGGTTCAACCAAATTACCTCCAGAGCTAGGTGGCAACCCCCAACGATTAGTGCTTTCATGCCTCCCACCAAGATCTGGTGCAGCTTTGATACGTCTCCAACGTATCTATAATTTTTTATTGTTTCATGCTATATTATATTCTGTTTTAGATGTTTATTGAACTTTATTATACACTTTTATATTATTTTTAGGACTAACCTATTAACCGGAGGCCCAACCCAAATTGCTGTTTTTGCCTATTTCAGTGTTTCGAAGGAAAATGATATCAAACGGAGTCCAAACGGAATGAAACCTTCGGGAACGTGATTTTCGGAACAAACGTGATCCAGAGGACTTGGAGTCTACGTAAAGTAATCAACGAGGAAGGCACGAGGTAGGGGGGCGAGCCTACCCCCCAGGCGCGCCATCCACCCTCGTGGGCCCCTCGTTGCTCCACCGGCGTACTTCTTCCTCCTATATATACCCATGTACCCTGGAAACATCATATACGGAGCCAAAACCCTATTTCCAACGCCGCAACCTTTTGTACCCGTGAGATCTCATCTTGGGGCCTTTTTCGGCGCTCCGCTGGAGGGGGCATTAATCACGGAGGGCTTCTACATCAACACCATACCCTCTCTGATGATGTGTGAGTAGTTTACCTCAGACCTTCGGGTCCATAGTTATTAGCTAGATGGCTTCTTCTCTCTCTTTGGATCTCAATACAAAGTTCTCCTCGATCTTCTTGAAGATCTATTCGACGTAATCTTCTTTTGCGGTGTGTTTGTCGAGATCCGATGAATTGTGGGTTTATGATCAAGTTTATCTATAAACAATATTTGAATCTCCTCTGAAGTCTTTTATGTATGATTGGTTATCTTTGCAAGTCTCTTCGAATTATCAGTTTGGTTTGACCTACTAGATTGATCTTTCTTGCAATGGGAGAAGTGCTTAGCTTTGGGTTCAATCTTGCAGTGTCCTTTCCCAGTGACAGCAGGGGCAGCAAGGCACGTATTGTATTGTTGCCATCGAGGATAAAAAGATGGGGTTTATATCATATTGCACGAGTTTATCCCTCTACATCATGTCATCTTACTTAAAGCATTACGCTGTTCTTATGAACTTAATACTCTAGATGCATGCTGGATAGCGGTCGATGTGTGTCGGTGTGGAACGACACCTATGGGATCACAAGAATCCCTACTACGGTTGCCGGGGCGCAGGGTTGCGAGAAGAGCGGGATTAGTAATCAGCACAAGGACCGTTTACCCAGGTTCGGGCCGCGAGGATGCGTAAAACCCCAATCCTGCTTTGGTGGATGTATTTCAGAGAGTTCTTGAGCTCTCGAACTAGCTACGGTGGGTGCATGGTTCCAAAAAGCCGAATCCTTCTCCAGTATGCCATGGGCCTCCTTTTATAGTCGAAAGGGGCTGCCACAGTGGCATACAGGAGGTGGAAAGGTGTACAGTATTATGAGCTTATCGCTCGTATTACAGGACAAGACGCATTTCATGTGTTGCTGAGGTGTCCCCTAGCTTTATCGGGGGCGGGAGCGAGGCCCGCCCCGTCCGTCGCCGCTCCTCCTCGCTTCGACACGCGCCCTAGCTAGCGATGTGTGTGGCGCCATGTAGGCAGGCAGGCAACTGAGGTGGCGCGGTGGTGGAGCCTTCATGAAGATCTGCATGCTGCCACGCAGGCGTGTGCTGAGTTGGCCTGGAAGCTGCGTGTTGCCACGCAGGTGCCTGCCCAGCTGGTCGGGCTGGCAGCTGCATGCGAACGGCGGTGGAGACTTGGCTGGTGCGGGTCTGGCGGTGGTCCTGATGGCGCCTTTGGCGAGGGCCTTGTCGAGTGGCCCGGCAAGGGTCTTGCCGCGGCGCGCTATTATCCCCGGCAAGGATCTTGCCGGGGGTCTGGTGGCCTTCCTCGGCAAGGATCTTGCCGAGGGCTGTTGTCTTTTAATCCTCATCTGATCTTGAATGTTCCTTGGTCTTGACAAAGATCTGCATGCCACCATGGAGGGGCCTCCAGAGCCCTAGTTCCAACGTGTGAGTTGGAACCCGTGGGATCGAGGGTGGCTCACCCTTGCCGGGGCTGCTGAGGCTACCCCCAGCAAGGATCTTGCCGGGGGAACCTGCTTCTTTGCGGTCTTGATCTTGGCGTTGCTCTGGCTGTCTTGGACTTTCGGCTTTACCTCGGTTCATCTTCCCTGCTCTGCTCGGTGCGGCCGTGGGCGCGGCTCCGACTGTCCGTGCACAGGTAAAGGGGTACAAAGATGTGCCCCTTATTTTGTACACCGACAGGAGCCCCTGGGCCTGGGCCACACATAAGCGCGACACGTTGTTGGGCCAGCCCATAACAGTGCGCGGGCAGGCGGGGCGGTTTTTACCGTGGTAAAACATTTCGCGTGCTACGCCTCCCGACCCGCGTTGAATGCGCGACGTGGAGGGGTGCGTGTGACGTGGGCGGCATGCGTAGGGCGGTTCCCGCACGCATGTGTCACATCACAGTAAATGGGCAGGGCAACCCGCACCTTCCCCATAAAAAGGGATAACTGCGGGCGCACTGTTTCTTTTACCCTTCGCGCAACCCCAATCTCGAAAGCCTCCGTTCACCTTCCTCTTCTTCCCCCAGCTTCGCTCTTGCTCACTGCCGTTGCGTTCCCGCCGTCCTCTATTTCTTGCTCACCCCTCCCCCAGCCGCCAAAATCCACCAAGGGCAAGGGAGTGGCCAAGGATGCCGGAGTGGCGGAGCCGCCGGAGAGTGCGCTGGCAGTGCAGCGGACGCAGTCCGCCTTCTTCCCCTCGACAGTTGACGTGTTCGAGCTTCGGGAAGCCTTCAAGCCCCTGTGTGTGTGGGGGGGTGAAGACAGGGGGAGAGAAGTTGGGGCATCCAGCCACGCGCGTCATCCCCGCCAACTGCGCCGAGGCTGTCCCAAATAGGTACCCCTTCTTTGTCGACTATTTTTCCTGCGGGCTTTGTCCTCCCTTCTTTGATTTCTTTAGCGACATCATGCACACCTTTGGCTTCCGCCTCTTGGATTTTACCCCGAATGTGGTGGTGTGCATGGCCCTTTTCGCGCACCTCTGCGAGGGTTTCGCCGGGGTGCACCCCAACACAACGCTCTTCCGCCATTACTTCTTCCCTCAGATCCAGACGGGAGGCGCCATTTCCGGTTGCATCACCTGGATCCCAAGGTCCAAGGGAGCGTACCCGGATGGCGTCATGAAGGAGAGGTGGGAAGAATGGCGGGGCTGGTGGTGCTGGATCGAAGAGAAGGACCCGCCGACGTTCTGCGAAGTTCGCCGGGCGCCGCCGGCCCGCAGAAGCGATTGGAGCGACGTCGACGCCGATGACGAGAAGCTCACGGTCGCCACCACCAGGATCCTTCGGCTCACCGAGGCCGGGCTCACCCTTGAGATGATCGGGGCGGACTTCATCCGCCGCCGGATCGCTCCACCGCAAAACAAGGGGAGGCCAGCCTGGCTCTTTATGAACCCCGCCGACATCATGCGGCTTCGCCCCGGCCTCGACCACAACTTCACAGTGATGGGGCATGCCCATTTCTGCCAGCGGCTCTTCCAGCTTTATGTGGGCCGTGACGGCGAGGTCGAGCGGACCGGCAAGGTCACGAGGGTCACCGCAAAGGCCAGCAAGGTCTTCAAGGGGCCTTTGTTCAAGCTGCCGGCAGGAGTGGTCCCGCTGTGCAATAATTCACGCCGGACCAAGATCATTGCCATGATGCCGGACTGCAACGCGCATGGCCCTTACCTGAGCTGGAAGGAGACGGAGGACGTCGAGGTGCAGCAGTTCTTTGACACTCTGCACGAGGGGTACATCAACGCCGACGCCGAGCGGCTGCTTGTCCAGGACACTACCCAGGCGGAACTGGACTACATCGCGACCAAGGCGAGGGAGGCGCAGCTTGCCGAGGAGGTCGACAGCGCTGGTGGTGTGGAGGACAAGTCTGCGACAGCCGTGGAGGAGGAGGAGCTCGCTCGATGGGCGGCGGCCGCCGGGGAAGCCAGCAGCGCCGACACCGAGGCTCCTCTAGTTGAGGATGCAGCCGACGAGTCGTCGGAGGAGGAGGCCGGGGCTGTTGACCCTCCGGCCACGGGGAGAGGGCGAGTCCTGCGGCGGGCCACTTCCGGCGAGCCGGTGCGGCCCGTCAGGGCCGCGCGGAGGCCAAAGTCCCCGGAGGAGTCCACGCGTCAGACGAGGGCCACAGCGGCAAAGAAGGTGGTGAAGGCTGCGGCAGCGAGGAAGAAGGCATCTGCATCTTCTTCGTCCAAGCGCACGCGGACTCCGCCCTCCTCCCCTCCTCCGGCAGTTGCCGACGCGGGGGTCACTTTCGACTTCGGATCCCTCAGCCCGAGGAGGAAGAGGAAAACAATAGAGGAGGAGGTGGACGACGAGTAAGTATCTGGCTTCTTCCCGTCATCTCTGTCTCCTCAATTTGTGTCGCCTGTCTTGACTTGTTTTCATCTTTGCAGGGACGCGGAGATGCTGGCCCAAAGGGTGAAGAGGGCCAAGATCTCGGCGGGCGCCCAGCCCCCGACTGGTACTTCAAGGGCGCCACTAGTGGTGCTGAGTAGCCCGGACAGCAGCCCCCGGCCCAGCCCCCAGCGTAGGCTCACTACTCTCCCCTCGTCAACATGTGTCAGGGGTACAATTCTTTGGTGTTGACCTCGCCGGGTATGCAGGAGGAGAGCGGCAGCAGGAGGAGCCGCAGAGGGCTACTCCCAACACGTCGCCCCCATCGACCATGCCGCCCCGAGGGGCGTCCCCGGTAAGGGCGCCAAGCACCGAGCCCACGCACATGGAGGAGGAGGAGAACTTGGGCGCTGGCGGCTTTGCCTCGATGCCAAATGTTGGCGGGGAGGGGACTTCTTTTTCCCAACCTAGCACTGGCACTGGTAAGTTGCTGGCCTTTCGTCCCTGTTCTTTTTTTATGGCTCTTGGTCTTGGCCTTGCCTCACTCCCTTCTTTGGTTTCCAGATTCCTCCTCGGTGAACCCAGAGGACATGGACACCATCATCGAGGACGTCGCCAAGGCCGCCGAGGCGGAGCCGAGAAGATCGCCTCCGAGGAGGCCGCCAAGGGCGCTGCTGAGGACGCCGCCAAGGGGCCTGCCGGGGAGGCCGGCAAGGCCGCCGCTGAGGAGGCCGACAAGGGGCCTGCCGGGGAGGCTGGCAGGGCCGCTACCGAGGAGGAGGAGGAGGTGGCTGATGACCGGCCTTCCTCCTCTGCTGCTTCCGGCTTCAGCAAGCCCTGAGGGTGAGCGACGACTTGTTCGTCCACCTTCTAGGCGCGTCGAGCACCAGGACACCCGTTGAGGGAGAGGTGTTCGACAGCAAAGTGCTTGCCGCCGCCGGGCTTGAGGTCGTCGACGAGCCGAGCGTTGGTGGCGACGGCTCCCAGGAAGAGCGGCTCCTCCACGCCATGGGCGCCAGCTTCCGGAAGCTCCAAGCGCTCCACCGAGCCCACCTGGACAAGGCTAAGTTCAGGACGGCGGTGGTGGAGAAGGCGGAGGCGGACCTCCAGAAGCGCGTTGCCGAGAAGCAAGACTGGTTCCGTCAGGCTCACGAGGAGCTGAAGGCCGCCCAGGATGAGCTGGCCAAGCGTGACGTGGAGCTCACCATGAAGCTGGCCGACATCGAGAAGGCCCAGGAGACGACAGAGGTCTTGGCCGCGGCAGCCGAGGCCGCCCGGACTCAGCACCAGGCCGCACTGAACTCCCAGGAGGAGGACCTCGCTAAGCGCAAGGTGGACCTCGACGCCAAACTCCGCGCCAAGGACAGGGAGGTGGAGAAGCTTGTCTTGCAGCGGACCCGTGAGCTGGAGCAGAGGCACAAAGAGGTGCTCGGTACCCAGGCCTAGGTGCATGCCGGCAAGGTGAAGGAGTTGGAGGTGGAGCGGGACGAGCTGAAGGAGCAGGTCCTGAAGCTGTCCCAGGAGAAGGACACGCTCAACGGCGCCCTGACGGAGGCGTAGGGCGCAGCCATCAGCAAGGACGGGGATCTCTCCGAGGCCAACAAGTCCATCAAGGACCTCACGCTAAAGCTGGAGGGCCTCGAGGGGATGCTCACGGAGGCCAAAGCCCGGGAGGGGACCCTGGCCAAGGAGCTGGAGACCGAGAAGCAGCTGCAGAGGAACGAGGCCGCCGAGCATAAGGATTTCAAGGAGGGCGTGAACCGCTGGATCGGCCGCCTCGAGGACGTCGCCGGCAGGATCACCGTGCATCTGGCTACCATGGGGATGCCAAACGTGAGGTAGGCCCCAGAGCACAGTGGGACCACCAACGCCAAGCTGACCTTGTTCTTCGAGTGCGCTCTCGGGGCTCTCAAGTAGCTTCACGCCAACCGGGCGTCCTCGCTGGCCGACGAGGCCCGGAGGCTTTGCTAGGGTGCCATGACC
Organism: Aegilops umbellulata; assembly: GCA_032464435.1. Classification (NCBI taxonomy): domain Eukaryota; kingdom Viridiplantae; phylum Streptophyta; class Magnoliopsida; order Poales; family Poaceae; genus Aegilops; species Aegilops umbellulata. Next base: position 360,486,390 of record CP136054.1, on the reverse strand, counting down.
AAGGTTCTCACCAAGATGGCATACTGGTACCCCGACCTCGACTTTGACGCCACGCTGGAGAGCTTGCCGGAGGATACTGACCTCGCGCCGCTCAGGGAGCGCATCAAGCCCATCATCAGCGGTGTCGGCGGAATTCTGAGGGTGGAGGGCCAGCGCCGGGATTAGGCACCCCGTTTCTTATCGTCGCTGCAGGTTCATGGCCAAGCCAATTTCTATCTTTAGTTAGAACCGCAGCAACAATTGATGTAATATAACTCTGCAGTACTTTGAGATTATGCATGTTATTTTCCTGTTCGATTTCCCTTTGTATGTCCACCCTACGTTAACTGGGTAGGTTTGCCAGCGTGTAAACCCAGGGCGGCATCTTGGAGACGGGTCCCCATTGGCCTGCCGGGTGTGCGTGCTGCCGGGCGAACCACCTTACCGCCCTTAGCGTGGCCGCCCGAACTGTCGAGCTCGACTCGAGTCAGAATCAAGAGCATTGCCAAGTGCGGAAGGCTACCCTGCCACTCTCGACGCGGCCGCTTGAGCTGTTGAGCGGACTCGAAACAGAAGAAGGGCGTTGCCAATCGCGGGAGGGCCCCTTTGTGTGCGGGTTTTTCATACATAGGCAAGATCTCTAAGGACGATAACCTTATGTACAAAAGGAAACAACTCAAGGCTGTGAATGACTTAGATTTTCTGTTGCCGCGCTGGTGTCCTTCGCGCTTGCAGGCGGCGCCATTTTTTCTCCTGGCCGTCTCCTTCCCGAGAGCCATGGCGATGGAGAACTGCTGGGCCAACTACTAGACCAGATTCTCACAATTGCGCCCCTACCTGGCGCGCCAAAGATGTCGGTGTGGAACGACACCTATGGGATCACAAGAATCCCTACTACGGTTGCCGGGGCATAGGGTTGCGAGAAGACCGGGATTAGTAATCAGCACAAGGATCGTTTACCCAGGTTCGGGCCACGAGGATGCGTAAAACCCTAGTCCTGCTTTGGTGGATGTATTTCAGAGAGTTCTTGAGCTCTCGAACTAGCTACGGTGGGTGCGTGGTTCCAAAGAGCCGAATCCTTCTCCAGTATGCCATGGGCCTCCTTTTATAGTCGAGAGGGGCTGCCACAGTGGCATACAGGAGGTGGAAAGGCATACAGTATTATGAGCTTATCGCTCGTATTACATGACAAGACACATTTAATGCATCGCTGAGGTGTCCCCTAGCTTTATCGGGGGCGGGAGCGAGGCCCGTCCCGTCCATCGCCGCTCCTCCTCACTTCGACACGCGCCCCGGCCAGCGATGCGTGCGGCACCATGTAGGCAGGCAGGCAACTGAGGTGGCGCGGTGGTGGAGCCTTCACGAAGATCTGCATGCTGCCACGCAGGCGTGTGCTGAGTTGGCCTGAAAGCTGCGTGTTGCCACGCAGGTGCCTGCCTAGATGGTCGGGCTGGAAGCTGCATGCGAACGGCGGTGGAGACTTGGCTGGTGCAGGCCTGGCGGTGGTCCTGATGGCGCCTTTGGCGAGGGCCTTGCTGGGTGGCCCGACAAGGGTCTTGCTGCGGCGCGCTGTCGTCCCCGACAAGGATCTTGCCGGGGGTCTGGTGGCCTTCCTCGACAAGGATCTTGCCGAGGGCTGTTGTCTTTTAATCCTCATCTGATCTTGAATGTTCCTTGGTCTTGACAAAGATCTGCATGCCACCATGGAGGGGCCTCCTGAGCCCTAGTTCCAACGTGTGAGTTGGAACCCGTGGGCTCGAGGGTGGCTCACTCCGCTGGTGTGGGTGAGACGCCCCGGCAAAGGCCTTGCCGGGGCCGCTGAGGCTACCCCCGGCAAGGATCTTGCCGGGGGAACCTGCTTCGCCTCTTGATACGTCTCCAACGTATCTATAATTTATGAAGTATTCATGCTATTATATTATCCATCTTGGATGTTTTATGGGCTTTACTATTAGGGATGGCAATGGGTACCCATTACCCGCGTACCCAGTGGGTAAAAACCCTATTAGGGCAAGGGTTTGGATCACAAAAATACCCATGGGTACATAAATAGGGAAATTTGAAACCCATCGGGTTTGGTGGGTACGGGTATGGTTTAGTATAACCCATACCCGTGTACCCATGTACCCACATATAATCTGATAAATAGGCTTAAAATATTATTTATCCACATATTAAATGTATTGTATCATTATATGGACATAAATCCCGCAGCTATCCCACGTCCAGAATCCTAAACGTGATACGTGTGTCTAGGTGATTGATGTCCATTTCGCAAAAAAAGGTGATTGATGTCCAGAATTGCCTCATTCCTTTTATGGTTATATATCAACATGATTGCATGATTGGCGAACTTGACGTCCAAAATTACCTCGCATGCTTGTAGCAGCCAGCGCCCAGCAGAATAGATCGATCTCATCTTCTTGGGCTCTCGGCTCTCGCTGCCGGCCGCCAACGCCTCCAGCCGCTTGCTGCCTCGTGCCACCACCATGGACCCAGCGGACGATGATGATAGCTCGCGCGTGGATGGGAACCGCAAGGAGCTACAGCTCGGAGACCACCACAACCAGGAGCACAACACGCCAACACCGAGCCCAAGCCCAACCCTATCGTCGTATGGTGCCTTCCGCCTCCGTGCGCCAGGAAAGAGCCAACTCCCCGGCCGACGTCAAGGTTTTCCACCTCATGCTCCGGGGTCCAAGGTGCAACACCATCGCAGCACTATGTCCAAGACGTCCGTGAAGCAGGTACGCCTTAGCCTACTTAACAATGGTCGATCTGCTGCCGCAAAGCACAAGAACAGGAGGATGGCTATTTCGGCTAGGAGAGTATCGATTTTCTTTATGATTTTATGATTACGAGCACTGATCTTACAGTTTGGAGATATTTGTTGTACAAGATGATGTGATGCATTCATGTAGATGAGCATTGGTTTCTGCTGAGTAGACGTGATGTATATAGATGATGTGATGAATACGACTTTCTATGTGTCATTGCGAGCTTCTTAAGTCTTAACTGAACCATGAAGTTTTAGAAAGAGGGATCATGTCGTGGTTATTGCTGCAGCAAAATGGTGATGAGCACGATGTGTGTACAACGATTGTTACCACGACATCTACCTCTTTTTGATAATTCATTGTTTTGCATAGAGATACGGCTACGAGCACTCCGTGTGTGAAGTGATTATCTGAACCGTGAATTCTTTTGCTGCAGCAAGAGTCACGAGTTGTTCATTTAGCTTCAAAAATTCTGAAAAATAGCAGCGTTATTTATCACATGAACGTTTCTGTAGGGATTCTTGTGTGTAAATCAAAATATTTTAGAGTGCAATTGTTCGAATGAAGTGTCGTTCTTGTGTGTAAATTCAAATGAAGTGTTGTTTTTATAAATTATTATTATTATAAGTTGTTGTTTGTGACTATGTAATGCTCAAATTGATGTGTTGCAAATATGGGTAATTTTACCCGCGGGTATCCATTTACCCTGACGGGTGATGGGTATGGGAAAAAATTGTACCCGTTGACAGGTATGGGTATGGGTGATGGGTAATGTTTGGGGTCACGGGTAAGGGTATGGGGTGGCTCCACCCATACCCAAACCCGGCGGGTGCCATCCCTATTTACTATGCACTTTTATATTACTTTTGGGACTAACTTATTGACCCATAGCCCAGTGTCAGTTCCTGTTTTTCCCCTTGTTTCAGTGTTTCGAAGAAAAGGAATATCAAACGGAGTCCAATTGACCTGAAATTCCATGGAACTTATTTTTGGACCATAAGAAGCCCACGGAGTACCGGAAGCTCACCAGGGGAGTCCCGGGCTGCCCACGAGGGTGGGGGGGGGGGGCGCCCACCCCCCTAGGGCGCGCCCCCTGCCTCGTGGACATCCCGGAGGTCCACCGACGTACTTCTTTCACCCATATATACCCACGTACCCTAAAACTATTGAGGAACAGAATAGATCGGGAGTTCCGCCGCCGCAAGCCTCTGTAGCCACCAAAACCCAATCGGGACCCTATTCCGGCACCCTGCCGGAGGGGGTAACCCTCACCGGTGGCCATCTTCATCATCCCGGCGCTCTCCTTGACGAGGAGGGAGTAGTTCACCCTCGGGGCTGAGGGTATGTACCAGTAGCTATGTGTTTGATCTCTCTCTCTCTCTCGTGTTCTTGATTTGTCACGATTTTGATGTATCGCGAGCTTTGCTATTATAGTTGGATCTTATGTTGTTTCTCCCCCTCTACTCTCTTGTAATGGATTGAGTTTTCCCTTTGAAGTAATCTTATCGGATTGAGTCTTTAATGATTTGAGAACACTTGATGTATGTCTTGCCGTGCGTATCTATGGTGACAATGGGATATCACGTGATTCACTTGATGTATGTTTTGGTGATCAACTTGCGGGTTCTGCCCATGAACCTATGCATAGGGGTTGGCACACGTTTTCGTCTTGATTCTCTGGTAGAAACTTTGGGGCACTCTTTGAGGTTCTATGTGTTGGTTGAATAGATGAATCTAAGATTGTGTGATGCATATCGTATAATCATACCCACGGATACTTGAGGTGACATTGGAGTATCTAGGTGACATTAGGGTTGTGGTTGATTTGTGTCTTAAGGTGTTATTCTAGTACGAACTCTAGGGCTGTTTGTGACACTTATAGGAATAGCCCAACAAATTGATTGGAAAGAATAACTTTGAGGTGGTTTCGTACCCTACCATAATCTCTTCGTTTGTTCTCCGCTATTAGTGACTTTGGAGTGACTCTTTGTTGCATGTTGAGGGATAGTTATATGATCCAATTATGTTATTATTGTTGAGAGAACTTCAACTAGTGAAAGTATGAACCCTAGGCCTTGTTTCCTAGCATTGCAATACCGTTTACGCTCACTTTTATCGCTTGCTACCTTGCTGTTTTTATATTTTCAGATTACAAAAACCTATATCTACCATCCATATTGCACTTGTATCACCATCTCTTCGTCGAACTAGTGCACCTATACAATTTACCATTGTATTGGGTGTGTTGGGGACACAAGAGACTCTTTGTTACTTGGTTGCAGGGTTGCTTGAGAGAGACCATCTTCATCCTATGCCTCCCACGGATTGATAAACCTTAGGTCATCCACTTGAGGGAAATTTGCTACTGTCCTACAAACCTCTGCACTTGGAGGCCCAACAACGTCTACAAGGAGAAGGTTGCGTAGTACACATCAAGCTAGTTTCTCGCGCCGTTGCCGGGGAGGTGAGTGCTTGAAGGTATATCTTTAGATCTTGCAATCGAGTCTTTTAGTTTCTTGTTTTATCACTAGTTTAGTCTATAAAAGAAAATTACAAAAAATGGAATTGAGTTTGCCTCATACGCTTCATCTTTTTAATATCTTTCGTTAGTATGATGGAAAGGAAAATTGTGCCAAAGTGTTAGAAGAAGAATGCATTAAAATGTTTGTCACTAAATCTTTGAATGATGAGTATGATTGCAATGTTGTTAGTATGAACTCCTTGAATATCCATAGTACTAATGATGATTGCACTAGTTATGATGAAAATGTCTCCTATAAACATGTCAACTTTTGTGGAGTACATTGGGTTTGCAAGTACACACCAAATAGGGAAGATAGATATTGCAAGAGACATAAGCATTTAGAAACTAAAATTGTTGCAAGAAAGGATAGATGATTGTGCTGAAAATTTAAACTTTCTTAGCCATACTTGTGAACTCTGCAATGAACGTGATCATTTCAGTACCCAATGCAAATTGTTTCATGATCATATCGTGTCCAAAAATTGTGATGACTTGATTTCCCTTGCACATCATAATGAACTTAGTTGGCTCTTGGGTTATGAAGAAACTAAACGTATAACAAAGGACATTCCAAAATTTGCCCTTGATAGAGTTCTTCATTTTGATCTAGAAGAAATTTATATGTATTGTGCGGTGAATTGCATTTAAAATCCTTATATTGCCAATTACATAAAGAAAAGAAAGCAAATAGAAGATGAAGAGAATACTAATGAAAGGGAAGAGACTTCCCAATATCCTCCTATTATTTCTTATGATGAATCAGGTAACGAGGAGGAGCCTTTTATTCAACCAATCTCATTAATAAGGAGCTCCAAAAAGAGGATTGAACCCACACATGATGTGGTGAAGAAGAAGAAAAGAAAAAGGAAGAGAGGTAAAAAGATATCTCTCCCAAATGATGTTGCTCCTATTACTATTGTGCCTAATGAAAATGAATCAAAAATAATTGTGGAAGATGATGCACTTGATGATGATCTCGTTTTTCCTATTGCTTGTTGTGATGATTATGACTGGGAAGATAATGATACTCCTTATGATCTTGAAAATCTTTTTGGCACTTGCTTGGAAGAATATGATAATTGCTATACTATTGGTGCTATCAATACTATTAATGATGAGAGTGATTATGCTTATGATATGAAAAGGCCCAAGCTTGGGGAAGCTATGTTTGATGAGGATGACATATTTGAGAATATATTTGCTACAATTAATATTTGTCCCAAGCTTGGGGATGCTATGTTTAATAATGATGATATTTTTAGTCTCCCAAGTTTCGATATGGAATTTTTTTATGATGATAACATGCCTCCTACTTATGATTATATTTATGAAAGTGGGTTTGTAAGAGTGTCAACTTTAGGAAGTAATGATCTCACTATTTTTGAGGATGTTGAATCTTATAATATTTATGAAAGTGGATTTGGAGAGGTCATGACTTTATTTAGTGATGAGTCCACTATCTTGGAAGAGGTTTCAATCGATTATGATGAGAACAAAGTTGCTACTTATGATGATTATTGTGATGAAACTTATACTATAAGAAGTAGTGATGATTACATTTATAAAACTTGTCATGATTATGATTACCCTTTTTCTGAGCATTACTCTTTTAATGTGGAAACAATTTATAGTATTCAAGTCTCTTATGATACTCCCACTATTCCGAATGAGAAGAATTTTGCTTATGTGGAGAGTAATAAAATTTCTATGCAAGTAGATCATGAAAAAGAACGCTTTAAGTGCTGGTTATATTTTTGAATTCATCCATGATGCTACTGAAAATTATTATGAGGGAGGAATGCATGCTTGTAGGAATTGCAATAATATCAAGTTTCCTCTCTATGTGCTTAAAGTTTTGAAGTTATGCTTGTTTTGCCTTCCTATGCTAGTTAATTATGGTTCCCATAAGTTGTTTGCTCACAAAATCCCTATGCATAGGAAGTGGGTTAGACTTAAATATTCTAGTCATATTCTTCATGATTCTCTCTTTATGTTTCAATTCTTATCTTTTATGTGAGCATCATTGAAATCATCATGCCTAGCTAGGGGCGTTAAACGATAGCGCTTGTTGGGAGGCAACCCAATTTTATTCTTGTTTCTTTCTTTTTGCTTATGTTTAGGAATAAATAATCCATCTAGATTCTATTAATATGTGGTTTTGTGTTTTAATTAGTGTTTGTGCCAAGTAAAACCTTTGGGAAGACTTGGGCGAAGTCTTTATGATCATGCTATAAAAAACAGAAACTTTAGCGCTCACAAGATTAGCTTCCACTTTTTTATGGAGAGTGTTATTTAGTTGATTATTTTTTCAGATTATTACTAGACAAATTACTCAGGTCCACCAATTTATTTTAGAATTTTTGGAGTTCCAGAAGTTTGCGTTAGTTACAGATTACTACAGACTATTCTGTTTTTGACAGATTCTGTTTTTCGTGTGTTGTTTGCTTATTTTGATGACTCTATGGCTAGTAAAATAGTTTATAAACCATAGAGAAGTTGGAATACTGTAGGTTTAACACCAATATAAATAAAGAATGAGTTCATTACAGTACCTTGAAGTGGTGTTTTGTTTTCTTTCGCTAACGGAGCTTACGAGGTTTCTGTTAAGTTTTGTGTTGTGAATTTTTCAAGTTTTGGGTAAAGATTCGATGGACTATGGAATAAGGAGTGGCAAGAGCCTAATCTTGGGGATGCCCAAGGCACCCCAAGGTAATATTAAGGGATAACCAAGAGCCTAAGCTTGGGGATTCCCCGAAAGGCATCCCCTCTTTCGTCTTCATTCATCGGTAACTTTACTTGGAGCTATATTTTTATTCACCACATGATATGTGTTTTGCTTGGAGCGTCATTTTATTTTCTTTAGCTTTGCTTGCTGTTTGAATAAAATACCAAGATCTGAAATTCTTAAATGTTAGAGAATCTTCACATATTTGCATAATTATTCAACTACTCATTGATCTTCACTTATATTTTTCAGAGTAGTTGGTTGTTTGCTCTAGTGCTTCAGTTATATCTTTTAGAGCACAATGGTGGTTTTATTTTGAAGAAATAGATGAACTCTCATGCTTCACTTATATTATTTTGAGAGTCTTAAATAGCATGGCAATTTGCTTAAAAATCTTAATATGCTTTGTATTCAAGATTTGTAAAACTTTCTTTTGAGTGCGTTGAATACTAAGAAAAGTTTGATGCTTGATAATTGTTTTGAGATATGGAGGTGATAATATCAGAGTCGTGCTAGTTGAGTAGTTGTGAATTTGAGAAATTCTTGTGTTGAAGTTTGCAAGTCCCGTAGCATGCATGTATGGTAAACGTTATGTAACAAATTTGAAACATGAGGTGTTCTTTGATTGTCCTCCTTATGAGTGGCGGTCGGGGATGAGCGATGGTCTTTTCCTACCAATCTATCCCCCTAGGAGCATGCGCGTAGTGCTTTGGTTTTTGATGGCTTGTAGATTTTTGCAATAAGTATATGAGTTCTTTATGACTAATGTTGAGTCCATGAATTATGCGCACTCTCACCCTTCCCTCATGCTAGCCAAATTCCTTGCACCAAGTAGAGATACTACTTGTGCATCCAACTCCTTAAACCAAGTTTCTTCCATGAATGTCCACCATATCTACCTATATGCGGTATTTACCCGCCGTTCCAAGTAAATTTGCATGTGCCAAACTCTAAACCTTCAAATAATAATCTGTTTTGTATGCCCGAATCGCTCATGTAGCAACTACGGGTTAGCAGTATCTTCCATGCTGGGTTGTTCTCACGATGAATGGACTCCGCTCATCATTCACGAGAAAATGGCTGGTAACTGAGATGCCCGATCCCATGATCAAAAGATCAAAATCAAATAAAAAATAATTGCAAACAAAACTCCCCCGGGTTTGACGTTAGTTGGAGGCACCCGTTGTTTCGGGCAAGCCATGGATTGATGATTGTTGGTGGAGGGGGAGTAAAAATCTTTACCTTTCTGTTTGGGAACCGCCTATAATGTATGTAGTATGGAAGATATTGAGAGCTCTTGGTCGTTATGTTGACAATGAAAGCATACCTCTCAAAATTATTTTCATCTCTGTTTTTGCTTCGAGCTCTGGCACATCTGCAAATCCCTGCTTCCCTCTGCGAAGGGCCTATCTTTTATTTTTATGCAAGAGTCATGGTGATCTTCACCTTTCCCTTTTTCATTTTATCCTTTGGCAAGCACCTCGTATTGGAAAGATTCTGATATATATATATCCATTGGATGTAAGGCATCATTAACTATTATTGTTGACATTACCCTCGAGGTAAAAGGTTGGGAGGCGAATCTATAAGCCCCTATCTTTCTCTGTGTCTGATTAAAACTTTGAACCCATAAATATCGCGTGAGTGTTAGCAATTGTGAAAGACTAAATGATAGTTGAGTGTGTGGAGTTTGCTAAATTAAAGCTCTAACATAGACTCTTCCGGAAAATAAGATGAATTGTAATTGTTTGATGACTAATATCACGGTTTGTTAGCTTTGAAGAAAGTTTATGATCTATACTTTAACTTGTGAATAGTTTGTTACTTGATCATGAAAAGTTTTATGATATGAGCTACTGTTATGACATATAATGATGCTAGAAAAGGTGATTAAAATTATCATTGATCAAACTTGTGCACCTACTAGCATTCACACTTCATAAATTATTTCTTTTATCATTTACCTACTCGAGGACGAGCAGGAATTAAGCTTGGGGATGTTGATACGTCTCCAACGTATCTATAATTTATGAAGTATTCATGCTATTATATTATCCATCTTGGATGTTTTATGGGTTTACTATGCACTTTTATATTACTTTTGGGACTAACTTATTGACCCAGAGCCCAGTGCCAGTTCCTGTTTTTCCCTTGTTTCAGTGTTTCGAAGAAAAGGAATATCAAACAGAGTCCAATTGACCTGAAATTCCACGGAACTTATTTTTGGACCAAAAGAAGCCCACGGAGTACCGGAAGCTCACCAGGGGAGTCCCAGGCTGCCCAGGAGGGTGGGGGGCGCGCCCCCTACCTCGTGGACAGCTCGGAGGTCCACCGACGTACTTCTTTCACCCATATATACCCATGTACCCTAAAACTATCGAGAACAGAATAGATCAGGAGTTTATCCTTCGCAAGCCTCTGTACCCACAAAAACCCAATCGGGACCCTGTTCCGACACCCTGCCGGAGGGGGGAACCCTCATCGGTGGCCATCTTCATCATCCCGGCGCTCTCCATGACGAGGAGGGAGTAGTTCACCCACGGGGCTGAGGGTATGTACTAGTAGCTATATGTTTGAGCTCTCTCTCTCTCTCTCTCGTGTTCTTGATTTGGCACGATCTTGATGTATCGCGAGCTTTGCTATTATAGTTGGATCTTATGTTGTTTCTCCCCCCTCTACTCTCTTGTAATGGGTTGAGTTTTCCCTTTGAAGTAATCTTATCGGATTGAGTCTTTAATGATTTGAGAACACTTGATGTATGTCTTGCCGTGCGTATCTGTGGTGACAATGGGATATCACGTGATTCACTTGATGTATGTTTTGGTGATCAACTTGCGGGTTCTGCCCATGAACCTATGCATAGGGGTTGGCACACGTTTTCGTCTTGATTCTCTGGTAGAAACTTTGGGGCACTCTTTGAGGTTCTATGTGTTGGTTGAATAGATGAATCTGAGATTGTGTGATGCATATCGTATAATCATACCCACGGATACTTGAGGTGACATTGGAGTATCTAGGTGACATTAGGGTTGTGGTTGATTTGTGTCTTAAGGTGTTATTCTAGTACGAACTCTAGGGCTGTTTGTGACACTTATAGGAATAGCCCAACAGATTGATTGGAAAGAATAACTTTGAGGTGGTTTCGTATCCTACCATAATCTCTTCGTTTGTTCTCCGCTATTAGTGACTTTGGAGTGACTCTTTGTTGCATGTTGAGGGATAGTTATATGATCCAATTATGTTATTATTGTTGAGAGAACTTCAACTAGTGAAAGTATGAACCCTAGGCCTTGTTTCCTAGCATTGCAATACCGTTTACGCTCACTTTTATCGCTTGCTACCTTGCTGTTTTTATATTTTCAGATTACAAAAACCTATATCTACCAATTATATTGCACTTGTATCACCATCTCTTTGCGAAACTAGTGCACCTATACAATTTACCATTGTATTGGGTGTGTTGGGGACACAAGAGACTCTTTGTTATTTGGTTGCAGGGTTGTTTGAGAGAGACCATCTTCATCCTACGCCTCCTACGGATTGATAAACCTTAGGTCATCCACTTGAGGGAAACTTGCTACTGTCCTACAAACCTCTGCACTTGGAGGCCCAACAACGTCTACAAGAAGAAGGTTGCGCAGGAGACATCACCTCTCTGCTTCTTTGCGGTCTTGATCTTGGCATTGCTATGGCTATCTTGAACTTTTGGCTTTACCTCGGTTCACCTTCCCATGCTCTGCTCGGTGCGGCCGTGGGCGCGGCTCCGACTGTCTGTGCACAAGTAAAGGGGTACAAAGATGCGGCCCTTCTTTTGTACACCGACAATGTGTGGAGTAATAGTAGTAGATGCATAATCGTTTCGGTCTACTTGTCACGGACGTGATGCCTATATACATGATCATACCTAGATATTCTCATAACTATGCTCAATTCTATCAATTGCTCGACAGTAATTCGTTTACCCACCGTAATACTCATGCTATCTTGAGAGAAGCCACTAGTGAAACCTATGGCCCCCGGGTCTATTTTCCATCATATTAATCTTCCAACACTTAGTTATTTCTGGCACCGTTTATTTTTGCAATCTTTACTTTTACTCTTTATCATAAAAATACCAAAAATATTATCTTATCATATCTATCAGATCTCACTCTCGTAAGTGACCGTGAAGGGATTGACAACCCCTTTATCGCGTTGGTTGCGAGGTTCTTATTTGTTTGTGTAGGTGCGTGGGACTCACGCATGGTCTCCTACTGGATTGATACCTTGGTTCTCAGAAACTGAGGGAAATACTTACGCTACTTTACTGCATCACCCTTTCCTCTTCAAGGGAAAACCAACGCAGTGCTCAAGAGGTAGCAAGCTTCTTCGTAGCTCGGCAGCTCGCCTAATCACTTCGAAAGCCCATTCGGCTTGTTCAAATACCCCAGTACCCCCCTGAAATAGCACACATGGTATCTCCTCTGGGATTGGTTGGTACAACTACCGCGGGGAAACAAAAGTTCCAGCAGCTAAAAAGGCAGAAAACCCATCTTAGCTGCACCTGTTTTATCTACATCCCAGAGCTAATGCATTCATCCCGTGAAACACTTCCACGATAGCTGGAGTGTTCAGCCTTTCATCCCTGGCATGCTTTTTTTGTTATATGCCAAAGGCGTGCATACGATAACTCCGTTGGCGCGCAACCATGGCGACAAGATCCTGAGGGCGGACAACACACATGTGCATGCAACACAGAGTCGAGCTAACACCCTATACCCTCGCTCAGTAAATTTTGCACGTCGAGGGTCGTGGCTCAGGAACACCTCATCACGGAATCGCGCAACTGTCTACAGAAATGGCTCACCAGCGACTACTGTAGCGCTTTGTATACCTTTAGTATTCATCTTTTCCATCGGATCAACTCTGTCGCGTCAGAGCCCATTTGTACCATCCCAAGGCACCATCCAACGATGGGGAATTCGGGCTCAGCTGAGCCCAAGCATCGAATCGACCTGTCCACTCAACTTCTTTTTCTTCTTCCCAAGAATAGGAGCCAGATAGCAATCCTCTCCATCGAGGAAATTGAGCTCCAGGCCAGGCTCAAGAGAAGGGTCATCGCCTTGGCGGCACTCGAAAGATTGCGCAAGAAGCAATGTGCGAGAATTGCCAACCTTAGAGATGGGGATGCTAATACAAAATTCTTCCATCGTCGAGTCAATGCAAGGCGAGAAAAAAAATCATATACATAGAATAAAAAATGAGCATGGTTGGGTCACCGAGCACGACGCCAAATAAAAGATAATCCATGACCATTTTTCCAATGTCATGAAGAGAGGCCCCCGATGCCACAAAGATTTCAATTGGGATGAGCTAAATTTGGAGCCTCTTGACTTGCATGATCTTGGCTCCCCAATGGCTGAGAGTGAGGTCCTGGATGCGATCAATGACATGCCAAGTGACAAGGCGCCGGGTGAGAGAGTCCTGAATTAGGGGGTCCTCAGGTGACCGGACTATTCGATATGGGTCGGACTGATGGGCCGTGAAGATAAAGCAGAAGGCTATCCCCCGTGTCCGGGTGCATTGGTACGCGTCGATCCTAAACAAACGGTTTTTAACCCCTTTCCGCAACGGCATTTGGAACGGTCGCCAAGTGAGTGTGGGAGATAGGGGGTCCTTCCCACACGGCCCAGAAACCGTCGGGGATATGCCCTCCTCGCACACACACTCGGCAAAATGAGGTCGTGTGCAACCGACGAGCGCTCAAATACGGAAATACATACAGTAGAGCTAAAAAAATATAATTATATGGCAAAATTGTTTCCGGTCGCAAGTACATCCCACATAGTCAGTCCTCACTAAACATTTCCGTTCGTATGTACATCCCACACAGTCGCTCCAAGGAAAACGTTTCCGTTCATAGGTACATCACACACAATTTTTCTCGTTAAATCATTTGCGTTATTGAATGTATAACACACGGTCCGTAGAAGAAACTGTGTGGCAAAGGCTGTCCATCACACATAGTTTTTATTTGGTAAACGTTTGCGTAAGGTGGCCTAACGCAAATAGTTTTCAAGAGAAAGTCGTGTGTGATTGTTCATTGATCCAACACGGTTTATTCCTAGAAACTGTGTGCATCGCCTGAGGTCATCGCCCATGGTATTTTTTCAATAACCATTTTCAGTAGCAAAACCCAATTAGCAGGCTAATTCGCCATTAGCAGGCTAATTATCTGATTATTCATAATCCATTTATTAATCTAATTGATATTTCATATTAAGCACACAATATATTTCATTTCCATATTAAGGAAGCAGAATTTCATAATTGAAATACATCAGAGTACAACATGATATAGCTTCAGCACTCAGCTACCCCATTACACAACTGCACGAGCAGCAAGTTCTACATGCAACATGTAGAACCTTCCGAAATTAGCATCATAGACGGTATATAGACAGATGCATCTCATCTGGAAAACTGCTGAAGCGGAAGGAGAATATTGAGCCTTCATTCATGTTGAAGGTCTTTGCAATTTTAGGCCAGTGCCTGTGGATGATTGACCGTCCGTCCTTCGTCCTCTTTAGGAACACTTCAATATTGAACCGTGGGTGCTGTATGAAAACCTTCCTCGCCTCCTGACCATAGAGGTGGTTTAAGCGGTAATCATCAGTGAACTGCTTTGGAAAGGCCTGAAAACAAGGATGTGCATAAATATCTTCTCTATGTTGGAAATGGGGCAAAGGAATAAAAAAAGGCAAGGTATAATAGTTAGTACCATCTTATAGCGAACTGATGTCTTCTTCATTGTGAAGACAAAGATCTTGTTGTTTTTTGTCACTAATTTCTTTATCCTAACAATCTTTTTGAGTTTCTTGATTTGATTGATATTCATGGACAACTCATTTCCCCATACGCAAAAAGGGTCGAACAGTGGGTCAAAACATCTGACAGCAGGACCTACATGTGCAAGAGCAAATTGTTAAAAACCAAATATTAGAATTGTTCCTGCAATTGCACAATAATGTGCTATTAGAGAGCGGACCATGCACGTGCTAACATCGATTGTAAACCTCAGTGCTTCCCATTGTTCCCCTGCAACACATATAAGGTAGTTAGTCATCAGGTTAAGTAAGGGTTCACATGCTATCAGTAAAATATGTTGATGAAAAATAAGCACATTGCAGATTCATCAGATTAATTCAAGCCACACGGAAAATCCATTTGCCCAAACCAAGCATGATTAAGAACTAGGAAATATAGCACTTGTATATGTTTCTCATGTATTAAGTGCAGCCAAATTCGATTTATTCCTCACATGCACAACAATACAAATTTCTACCCATGACAATTGGACATCGCATTGCAGAATTGAACCAAGCAGTTAACTAAACACCACAACAAATGAACCAAACATTAACTGAGCACCACATTGCACAATATAACATACTCCTAATAGAAGATCAGATAGTTACCCAAATAGTTAACTGCAGCCAATTATAGCAATTGTATTTGTTTCTCATGTATTTACTACAGCCAAATTCAATTAATTCCTCACATGGTATACAATAACAGAATGCACCCACAACTATTGAACATTGCATTGCAGAATTGAACCAAACAGTTAACTAAACACCACTATACAAATGAACCACACGTTAACTGAGCACCACATTGCACAATGTATAACCAAACCAAGCATGCTTGACAACTTGGAAATATAGCAATTGTATTCGTTTCTCATGTATTTTGTAAAGATAAATTCAATTCATTTCTCACATGGAAGACAACACAAAATTGCAGCCTGAAGAATTGAACATCACATTTGCAGAATTTAACCAAACAGTTAACTGAAGACGACAACTAATTTACAAAACAATTATAAGTGAGCACCACACTGCACGACATATAGAACATATACACTAGTGCAACAGATTGCATGGTAAAATTAGATAGCACAATTCACTAGAATTTGTGAAGGAAAGGCAGGAGCAGCAAACGCAACGGGTAAACCGAGCATGCTTAACCAACGTAGCTAGCAAACGGCAAGGTGCTCCTCCAAGATCTGGGTTCCGGCACGGATGGCAGCCATCGCGACCTCATCCGCGCGTGCGGCCGTGATTTGCTTCTCTGCTGCCAAATACTCCTTGAGATCCTGGCTATACTGCGTGCACCATGGCTTAGGCCGGCGCTTATTTGGTGGAGGGGTCGGTGATTTGGGTGGAAGGAGTCGTGCTCGCGCCGGCGGTCGGGGCATGTGGGATGTGTAAGGAGGAGGAGGATGGGGGTCGGGTGTGGATTACCTGCCTGGATAGACGAGCCCGAGCAGCGTGAAGGAGGGTCGCCGACGAGGAGGCGGCGCTGCAAGCAAGGAGTGAAGGCGTTAACTTGGAAAGGAAGACGGAAAGAGGGGGAAACGTGGCTTTTGGTAAGGGGGAGGGGGCGGGGAGGTAGATATTTCCACGGAAGCCGAAAATTTGGAATCGCTTCAGCCAAAAAACTGGCACGCAAAGTGTCATCAGAATGGTCCCTTATTCAGAACTGCGTACGATATGTGGACATCACAAACAATTCATATATCTTAACCCGTGTGTGATGAGTTTGAACATCAAAAGTTTTGGTTCGAATTTCCATGGTTACAGTGGTCATCCACGTCATTGCATAATTTGGGTACACGAAGGAGACTACAGCACACCCACACTTCTTAATCGAGCAAGTTCAGCAATTAAACAGAGCTAGCTGACCTAAATATTACTCTAACAAATTAAAGACCGGCGCTCTTAATTAAACAAAACAAAGAGTACTACTACGGCTGGTGCTCGTCGATCTCCGCTGCCGCCTCCATGTCCAGCTCGCGCCCAACGGTCTCCTGGGGAAGGGGCACCATGGCATCCATCGCAGCATACTCGGCAAGCATCTTGCCATCCATGTCCGCCGTCTCTTTGGAAAGGCCGCCACGAGTTGGGCGTGGGCGGACGCGATCTGGGCTTGTACAGGCTCCGTCGTCGCAAGGTATGCGGTGGAGAAACGGACGGCTGCTCAAATGCTCTTGGCGATTACTAGCTCTTCGGCCGTGGGTTGCCGACCATTGTCGGAGAAGCTTCGTTCGATTTGTGCAGTGACCGCTAGGAGCTGGGCGTGGGCGGCCTCGACATGGTCATGGGCGGCCTCTATTAGGGCTAAGGCCGCTGCTGCGGAATGGACAACTGATGTGCCGCTCTCGCCAGTTGCTATCCCCGAGGCAGATGTTGCTGCCACCACCGGAGAAGCAACATCGGCCGCTTGGGCTGCCTTTGCCGCCCGGTCGCAGATTGCGGCCGCGCTCATGCACCTTGTTAGCACACGCATGGCGGCTGCGGCCGCGCTCTTGCTACCTCTTGAGCACCGCGTTGGTTTTCCCTTGAAGAGGAAAGGGTGATGTAGTAAAGTAGCGTAAGTATTTCCCTTAGTTTTTGAGAACCAAGGTATCAATCCAGTAGGAGGCCACGCACGAGTCCCTCGCACCTACACAAACAAATAAATCCTCGCAACCAATGCGATAAGGGGTTGTCAATCCCTACACGGTCACTTACGAGAGTGAGATCTGATAGATATGATAAGATAATATTTTGGTATTTTTATGATAAAGATGCAAAGTAAAGAAAGTAAAATAAAGACGGCAAAAGAAATAGCTTGTTGTCAGGAGATTAAATATGATGGAAAATAGACCCGGGGGCCATAGGTTTCACTAGTGGCTTCTCTCAAGAGCATAAGTATTTACGGTGGGTGAACAAATTACTGTTGAGCAATTGACAGAATTGAGCATAGTTATGAGAATATCTAGGTATGATCATGTATATAGGCATCACGTCCGAGACAAGTAGACCGACTCCTACCTGCATCTACTACTATTACTCCACACATCGACCGCTATCCAGCATGCATCTAGAGTATTAAGCTCAGAAGAACAGAGTAACGCTTTATGCAAGATGACATGATGTAGAGGGATGAACTCATGCAATATGATATAAACCCCATCTTGTTATCCTTGATGGCAACAATACAATACGTGCCTTGCTGCCCCTACTGTCACTAGGAAAGGAGACCGCAAGATTAACCCAAAGCTAAGCACTTCTCCCATTGCAAGAAAGATCAATCTAGTAGGCCAAACCAAACTGATAATTCGAAGAGACTTAAAAAGATAACCAATCATAATAAAAGAATTCAGAGAAGATTCAAATATTGTTCATAGATAAACTTGATCATAAACCCACAATTCATCGGTCTCAACAAACACACCGCAAAAGAAGATTACATCGAATAGATCTCCACAAGAGAGGGGGAGAACATTGTATTGAGATCCAAAAAGATAGAAGAAGCCATCTAGCTAATAACTACGGACCCGAAGGTTTGAGGTAAACTACTCACACATCATCGGAGAGGCTATGGTGTTGATGTAGAAGCCCTCCGTGATCGATGCCCCCTATGGCGGAGCTTCGAAAAAGGCCCCAAGATGGGATCTCACGGGTACAGAAGGTTGCGGCGGTGGAATTAGGTTTTTGGCTCCGTATCTGGTAGTTTGGGGGTACGTAGGTATATATAGGAGGAAGGAGTACGTCGGTGGAGCAACAGGGGGCCCACGAGGGTGGAGGGCGCGCCCCCTACCTCGTGGCTTCCTGGTTGATGTCTTGACGTAGGGTCCAAGTCCTCTGGATCACGTTCGTTCTGAAAATCACATTCCCGAAGGTTTCATTCCGTTTGGACTACGTTTGATATTCTTTTTCTGCGAAACTCTGAAATAGGCAAAAAACAACAATTCTGGGCTGGGCCTCCGGTTAATAGGTTAGTCCCAAAAATAATATAGAAGTGTATAATAAAGCCCAATAATGTCCAAAACTGAATATAATATAGCATGGAGCAATCAAAAATTATAGATACGTTGGAGACGTATCGAGCATCCCCAAGCTTAATTCCTGCTCATCCTCGAGTAGGTAAATGATAAAAACAGAATTTTTGATGTGGAATGCTACTTGGCATAATTTCAATGTAATTCTTCTTAATTGTGGTATGAATATTCAGATCTGAAAGATTCAAGATAAAAGTTCAATATTGACATAAAAATAATAATACTTCAAGCATACTAACTAAGCAATTATGTTTTCTCAAAATATCATGGCCAAAGAAAGTTCATCCCTACAAAATCATATAGTTTAGTCATGCTCCATTTTCGTCACACAAGAATG
Organism: Aegilops umbellulata; assembly: GCA_032464435.1. Taxonomy (NCBI): domain Eukaryota; kingdom Viridiplantae; phylum Streptophyta; class Magnoliopsida; order Poales; family Poaceae; genus Aegilops; species Aegilops umbellulata. The sequence continues at coordinate 360,467,181 of CP136054.1, read as the reverse complement.
CTCTCATCATGCACAACCCCAATGACAAGCCAAGCAATTGTTTCATACTTTAGTAATCTCAAACTTTTTCAACTTTCACGCAATACATGAGCGTGAGCCATGGATATTGCACTATGGGTGGAATACAATATAATGATGGGGGTTATGTGGACAAGACAAAAAAAGAGAAAGTCTCACATCAACGAGGCTAATCAATGAGCTATGGAGATGCCCATCGATTGATGTTAATGCAAGGAGTAGGGATTGCTATGCAACGGATGCACTAGAGCTATTAATATATCAGGCCTCCCTTTTTTATGGCCTTTCTCTTTTTTTATTCCTCACTTGGGACAATGCTCTAGAAAATGGTGATCATCACACTTCTATTTATTTACAACTCAATGATTACAACTCGATACTATAACAAAGTATGACTCTATATGAATGCCTCCGGCGGTGTACCGGGAATCAAGAGTGACATGTATGAAAGAATTATGAATGGTGGCTTTGCCACAAATACTATGTCAACTACATGATCATGCAAAGCAATATGACAATGATGAACGTGTCATGATAAACAGAACGGTGGAAAGTTGCATGGCAATATATCTCGGAATGGCTATGGAAATGCCATAATAGGTAGGTATGGTGGCTGTTTTGAGGAAGATATAAGGAGGTTTACGTGTGAAAGAGCGTATCATATCACGGGGTTTGTATGCACCGACGAAGTTTGCACCAACTCTCAATGTGAGAAAGGGCAATGCACGGTACCGAAGAGGCTAGCAATGATGGAAAGGTGAGAGTGCGTATAATCCATGGACTCAACATTAGTCATAAAGAACTCACATACTTATTGAAAAAATATACAAGTCATCAAAAACCAAGCACTACACGCATGCTCCTAGGGGGTAGATTGGTAGGAAAAGACCATCGCTCGTCCCCGACCGCTACTCATAAGGAAGACACTCAAAGAACACCTCATGTTTCAAATTTGTTACATAACATTTACCATACGTGCATGCTACGGGACTTGCAAACCTCAACACAAGTATTTCTCAAATTCACAACTACTCAACTAGCACAACTTTGATATCACTACCTTCATGTCTCAAAACAATCATCAAGTATCAAACTTCTCTTAGTATTCAATGCACTCATAAGAAAGTTTTTACTAGTCTTGAATACCTAGCATATTAGGATTATTTAAGCAAATTACCATGCTATTTAAGACTCTATAATAATCTAAGTGAATCATGAGAGAACAATAGTTTCTATAAAACAAACCCACCACAGTGCTCTAAAAGATATATGTGAAGTACTAGAGCAAAAACTATATAACTCAAAAGATATAAGTGAAGTACATAGAATATTCTAATAAATTCCGAATCATGTGTGTTTCTCTCAAAAGGTGTGTACAACAAAGATGATTGTGGTAAACTAAAAAAATAAAAGACTCAAATCATACAAGACGCTCCAAGCAAAACACATATCATGTGGTGAATAAAATATAGCTCCAAGTAAAGTTACCGATGGAAGTAGACGAAAGAGGGGATGTCTTCCGGGGCATCCCCAATATTTGGATTTTAGGTGTCCTTAGATTATCTTGGGGGTGCCATGGGCATCCCCAAGCTTAGGCTCTTGCCACTCCTTGTTCCATAATCCATCAAATCTTTTACCCAAAACTTGAAAACTTCACAACACAAAACTCAGCAAAAGATCTCGTGAGCTCCCTTAGCGAAAGAAAACAGAAGACCACTTTAAGGTACTATAATGAACTCATTCTTTATTTATATTGGTGTTAAACCTACTGTATTCCAACTTCTCTATGGTTTATAAACTATTTTACTAGCCATAGATTCATCAAAATAAGCAAACGACACACGAAAGACAGAATCTGTCAAAAACAGAACAGTCTGTAGTAATCTGTAACTAACGCAAACTTATGGAACTCCAAAGATTCAACCAAAATAGGACGACCTAGAAAATTTGTTTATTGATCATCAGCAATTGGAATCAATATTTTATCGCGTTCTGGTGATTTTTAACAATTGTTTTCGTGAACAGAAAGTTTCTGGAATTTACAGCAAGATCAAATAACTATCATCCAAGAAGATCCTATAGGTTTAACTTGGCACAAACACTAATGGAAACATAAAAAGACATCCATCCAGAGGATAGATCAAAGATTTATTCCTAAATAGAAGCAAAAAGCAAAAAACTAAAAATAAAATTGGGTTGCCTCCCAACAGGCGCTATCGTTTAACGCCCCTTGCTAGGCATAAAAGCAAGGATAGATCTAGGTATTGCCATCTTTGGTAGGCAATCCATAAGTAGCTCCCATAATAGATTCATAAGGTAATTTTATTTTCTTTCTAGGGAAGTGTTCCATGTCTTTCCTTAAAGGAAATTGGAATCTAATATTCCCTTCCTTCATATCAATAATTGCGCCAATCGTTCTAAGGAAAGGTCTACCAAGAATAATAGGACATGAAGGATTGCAATCTATATCAAGGACAATGAAATCTAGAGGCACATAATTCCTATTTGCAACAATAAGAACATAATTAATTCTTCCCATAGGTTTCTTAATGGTGGAGTCTGCAAGGTGCAAGTTTAGAGAGCAATCATCAAAATCACAGAAACTTAGCAAATCGCACAAAGTTTCTGGAACCGTGGTAACACTAGCACCCAAATCACACAAAGCATATCATTCATGATCTTTAATTTTAATTTTAATAGTAGGTTCCCATTCATCATAAAGTTTTCTAGGGATAGAAACTTCCAACTCAAGTTTTTCTTCATAAGATTGCATCAAAGCATCAACGATATGTTTAGTAAAAGCTTTGGTTTGGCTATAAGCATGTGGAGAATTTAGCACAGATTGCAACAAGGAAATACAATCTATCAAAGAGAAATTATCATAATTAAATTCCTTGAAATCCAAAATAGTGGGTTCATTAATATCTAGAGTTTTGATCTCTTCAATCCCACTTTTATCAATTTTAGCATCAAGATCTAAAAACTCTGAATTTCTGGAACGCCTTCTAGGTAAAGGTGGATCAACTTTTATCAATTTTAGCATCAAGATCTAAAAACTCTGAATTTCTGGAATGCCTTCTAGGTAAAGGTGGATCATAATCAGTCCCATCATTATCAAGATTCATATTTCAAAACAAAGATTTAATAGGGGACACATCAATAACATTTAGATCTTCATCTTTATTTTCATAGAAATTTGAGGAACACGCTTGCACAAAACAATCTTTCTTAGCACGCATCCTAGCGGTTCTTTCTTTGCAATCATCAATGGAAATTCTCATGGCTTTGCGAGACTCATTGATATCACGCTTAGGAGGAATAGATCTAAGTTTTAAAGAATCAACATCAAGAGAAATTCTATCAACGTTCTTAGCCAATTCATAAACTTTAAGCAATTTTTCTTCAAGCAAAGCATTGAAATTCGTTTGCAAATTCATAAATTCCTTAACACTAGTCTCAAATTCAGAAGGCATCTTATTAAAGTTTCCATAAGAATTGTTGTAGGAATTACCATAATTATTAGAGGAATTACTAGGATAAGGCCTAGAATTAAAGTTTCCTCCATACGCGTTGTTACCAAAATTATTCCTACCAACAAAATTCACATCCATAGGTTCATTATTGTTCTCAATCAAAGTAGACAAAGGCATATCATTAGGATCAGAAGAAACACTCTTATTAGCAAATAATTTCATAAGTTCATCCATCTTTCCACTCAAAACATTAATTTCTTCTATCGCATGCACTTTTCTACTAGTAGATCTTTCAGTGTGCCATTGAGAATAATTAACCATAATATTATTTAGGAGTTTAGTAGCTTCTCCTAAAGTGATTTCCATAAAAGTGCCTCCTGCGGCTGAATCTAAAAGATTTCTAGAAGCAAAATTCAATCCGGCATAAATTTTTTGTATAATCATCCACAAATTCAAACCATGCGGAGGGCAATTACGTATCATTAATTTCATCCTCTCCCAAGCTTGTGCAACATTTTCATGATCAAGTTGCTTAAAATTCATAATATAATTTCTAAGAGAGATGATCTTAGCGGGAGGAAAATACTTAGAGATAAAAGCATCTTTGCACTTATTCCATGAATCAGTACTATTTTTAGGCAAAGACGAAAACCAAGCTTTAGCGCGATCTCTAAGCGAAAAAGGAAATAGCTTCAATTTAACAATATCATTGTACACATCTTTCTTCTTTTGCATATCACACAAATCAACAAAGCTATTTAGATGGGTAGCGGCATCTTCACTAGGAAGGCCGGTGAATTGATTTTTCATGACAAGATTCAACAAAGCAGCATTGGTTTCACAAGATTCAGTACAGGTAAGAGGAGCAATCGGAGTGCTAAGAAAATCATTGTTGTTGGTATTGGTAAAGTCACATAATTTGGTATTATCTTGAGCCATCATGACAAGCAAGCAATCCAACACACGAGCAAACAAGAAGCAAGCGAAAAAAAGGCGAACAAAAAAGAGAGAGGGCGAATAAAACGGCAAGGGTGAAGTGGGGGAGAGGAAAACGAGAGGCAAATGGCAAATAATGTAATGCGGGAGATAAGGGTTTGTGATGGGTACTTGGTATGTTGACTTTTGCGTAGACTCCCCGGCAACGGCGCCAGAAATCCTTGTTGCTACCTCTTGAGCACTGCGTTGGTTTTCCCTTGAAGAGCAAAGGGTGATGCAGTAAAGTAGCGTAAGTATTTCCCTCAGTTTTTGAGAACCAAGGTATCAATCCAGTAGGAGGCCACGCACGAGTCCCTCGCACCTACACAAACAAATAAATCCTCGTAACCAACGCAATAAGGGGTCGTCAATCCCTACACGGTCACTTACGAGAGTGAGATCTGATAGATATGATAAGAAAATATTTTTGGTATTTTTATGATAAAGATGCAAAGTAAAGAAAGTAAAATAAAGACGACAAAGGAAATAGCTTGTTGTCGGGAGATTAAATATGATGGAAAATAGACCCGGGGGCCATAGGTTTCACTAGTGACTTCTCTCAAGAGCATAAGTATTTACAGTGGGTGCACAAATTACTGTTGAGCAATTGACAGAATTGAGCATAGTTATGAGAATATCTAGGTATGATCATGTATATAGGCATCACGTCCGAGACAAGTAGACCGACTCCTGTCTGCATCTACTACTATTACTCCACACATCGACCGCTATCCAGCATGCATCTAGAGTATTAAGTTCATAAGAACAGAGTAACGCTTTAAGCAAGATGACATGATGTAGAGGGATAAACTCACGCAATATGATATAAACCCCATATTGTTATCCTCGATGGCAACTGTACAATAGGTGCCTTGCTGCCCCTACTATCACTGGGAAAGGACGCCGCAAGATTGAACCCAAAGCTAAGCACTTCTCCCATTGCAAGAAAGATCAATCTAGTAGGCCAAACCAAAGTGATAATTCGAAGAGACTTACAAATATAACCTATCATACATAAAAGAATTCAGAGAAGATTCAAATATTGCTCATAGATAAACTTGATCATAAACCCACTATTCATCAGTCTCAACAAACACACCGCAAAAGAAGATTACATCAAATAGATCTCCACAAGAGAGGGGGAGAACATTGTATTGATATCCAAAAAGAGAGAAGAAGCCATCTAGCTAATAACTATGGACCCGAAGGTCTGAGGTAAATGTCGGTGGGAAACGACACCTATGGGATCACAAGAATCCCTACTACGGTTGCGGGGGGCGGGGGTCGTGAGAAGAGCAGATCAAACAGATAGCACACGGTTCGTTTATCCAGGTTCGGGCCGCGAGGATGCATAAAACCCTACTCCTGCTTTGGTGGATTGTATATCTGTGTTCTTGAGCTAGCTATGGGGCGTGAGGAGCTCCAAAAAGCCGAATCCTCCTCCTGGTCGCCTCGGGCCTCCTTTTATAGGAAAGGGGTTGCCACAGTGGCACACAGGAGGTGGAAAGGGTACAGTAATGCGAGGTTATCCCTCGCATTACATGACAAGGCACATTTAATGCGCTTTGCTTAGGTGTCCTTGCTTTATCGGGGACGGGGGAGAGCCCTGTCCCGTCCGTCGCCACTCCCTCTTGCGTTGACATGCACCCTGGCCAGCGGTGCTTGTGGTGCCATGTAGGCAGGCAAGCAGCTGAGGTGGCGCAGTGGTGGGTCTCCATGAAGATCTGTACGCCGCCATGCAGGTGCCTGCCCAACTGGTTGGGTCGGCAGCTGCATGCGAACGGCGGTGGAGGTGCGACTGGTGCGGGCCTGATGGTGGCCCCACGGGTGTCCTTGGCAAGGGCCTTGTCGGGGCCCCGGCAAGGGTCTTGCCGTGGCGCTCGCTGTCATCCCCGGCAAGGCTCTTGCCGGGGGCCTTGTGGTCCTTCTTGGCTGGGATCCTGCCAAGGGTCATCACCTTCTTAAGTGGGCATCTGGTCTTGAATGTCTTCACAAAGATCTGCATGCCACCACGGGGATGTCTCCCGAATCCTTGCCCCATAGGGGCAGTGGACTCAAGGGTGACCTCGCTCCGTAGGTGTGGGGCGAGCTGCCACGGCAAGGATCTTGCCGGGCTAGCTAAAGCTGCCCCCCGGCAAGGATCTTGCCAGGGGGGGGGGTCTGCTCTGTCCCCTTTGCTCTTTGTGGTCTTGGTCTTGGCGTCGTTCTGCTTCTCTTCAGCTTTGGCCTTACCTTGGCTTACCTCCCTCGCCGCGCTCGGTGTGGCGGCGCCCGCGGCTCAGACTGTCCATGCACAGTTATAGGGGTACAAAAAGTGTACCCCCCCTTTTTGTACACCGACAGGAGCCCCCGGGCCTGGGCCACACATAAGCGCAACGCGTTGTTGGGCTAGGCCCGAAAACGGTGCGCGGGCAGGCGGGGCGGTTTTTACCGTGGTAAGTTTCTTCACGCGCTACGCTTTCCACGCGTCCCGCGCGTGGCGCGGCGCGGGGAGGCATGCGTGACGTGGGTGGCGTGCGTGGGGCTGAGCTTTGCATGCATGTGTCATGTCGTAGTAAAAGGGGGGGGGCAGTTCGCGCCTTCCCCATAAACAGAGGAAGGCGTGGAGGCGCGGCCCATTTAATGAACGGGGCCGAGGCGTGGTCTTCAAGGCGCCCACTCCCCACGATCACGGGGTGGGGAGAGGTCGCTTCACCCGTTGCCTCGGTCCTGCACGCCTGCCACGTGGCTCGCATGCGCTTGGGGTGGCGATCGGTGGAGGCGGGAAACCGGGCCGCCGCGGGCCGGGGCAGCGGGTCGGTCCCAGTTCCCTGCGCCCTCCGTGTCTTGATTGGCGGAGTGGGGCGGTCGAGCCCCTACCCTGTTCCTTTATAAGGAGCAGGAGGGGGAGGATGGAGCCCCGCATTCTTTCATCTCCTCCTTTCTTTAGCTTCTGCTCCCCCTCCCCCTTCCATCCGCCATGGAGAGAGGGAATCTTGGTCCTTCGACGGTAGCGGCAAGGGTCGCCGCTCGGCAACGCGTCCCTCCTTCTCCTGCACCTGCGGTGGCAGAGCCATCCGCGATGGGAAGGGGGAGGGGGAGAGGCCGTGGGCGAGGCCGAGGCGCTCGGGGAAGAGGAGGACGGGGCGGCGCGCTGGCCTTGCCTCCGCCAGTGGTTCCTCCTCCAATGGAGGGCCACGTTGGGGACGGCCCCTGCGAGTTCTTCGTCAGGCTACGCCGGCCGCCTCGTCGTCACCTTCGTCTCCCGACTCCATTTGCGCGGGAGATGGAGCTGGATCCGCCGGAGTCATTGCGGCTGCATATGAGGGGCTGCGGGATCAGCGGCACACGGGTTCACGTTGGTTTCCCAGCCCCTCACGTGATGTATCTTCGTTGAGGATGGAAGACGTTCGCTCATATCCACCGCCTGACGGAGGGGCTCACTCTCCATTTCAAGCTGATGGAGGGCGGCTTCCTCTCCGTCAAGGTCTTCGGGCTCTTCGGGACCCGCGCAAGGTGCTGCGTGGAGAGTTCTTCTCATAGCGAAGACTCCTCCTCGGGCAGGAGTGACGAGGAGGACAGTGGTAGTGACGATGAGGGTAGCAGGCGGCAGGATGACGGGTCTGACTAGGTGTCGGGCGCCGCTCCGTGCGGCACCGGCGACCCCATCATCCGTGCCGCCGGCTCCCTGAACTTCTCGGGGTCGTCTCCTTGGGCGGCTGGTGTTGGGAGGCTGCGGAAGAGGAACAGGGCGGGCGGCAAGGCCGTCAACTCGGAGTACGCAGGCACCGACGCCTTCGACGCATGCTGACGTCCTGCCGCCTCGTCTTCGAGCTCTGCTTCCGGCGCCGCCATCACCATCCAGCCTTCGGACGGCCACCGAGATGTTCTCTTGGTGTCTTCTGCCACCCGTAGCTCGCCTAGGCGCCTCTTTTGCCCTATTTGCCTCCTTGACCTGCCTCCTGAAGAGAGGGACAAGGAAGGGATTACGGGCACCTTATCTCTTTTTAGTTTGTAAGCCTTCGGGCCTTAGCTGAATTTAAAACTTGTAATCCCATCATTCATGTTTTTCATTCCCTATGGACTGTACCTGAATGGAATGTTTTTAATGAAAAAGGGATGCTTGCCGGGCCATTTGTTTGCGGGTAGAACCCACGACAAGGATTAAATCCTTGATATCTCTAAGATAAACATTTCCTTGCCCGGCAACAGGCCTTGCCGTCTCCCCACCTCACTCGACCTTTCTCACGCCTTTGGCGGAGGCAGGGATGAGGCGGGTTCAGGCTCCTCGTTTCATCCGTTCACTACCGCGACTACGATCAAACCTGGCCCTAGGAACGAGTCCTAGGGCCTAGAGTTAGGGGAGCACAGTAGCTTTTAGGAAAAACGAGGTTTCACATACCTCAGTCCATAAGGGAATGCATGATAAGGGATGAAGAGCTTATCTGAAACTGTAGCCCCCGGCAACTTTGGTTTGCCGTGGGTGAATCTTTGCTCTTGTAGCCCCTGGTAATACTGGCTTGTCGGGGTCTAGATGCTGGTCTGTCCTCCTTCTCTTTTCATCCTTAAGTGATCTGGCAAGGATATTTGTGAGTCCTGCGAACCAAAGAAGACGAAAGAACGGCAAAAGGATGCACACTCGACCTCTAAGCTAGTGGTTAGTTGCCGCTAAGCACTATCAACCCTAACCAAGGACGAGACTCGACCTAGCATGCATGCTATAACTTAGGGCGCCAGCGCTTCATTTATTTATGCTCAGGGTCTACGCCTGGCTTTGTACAAAGGGTTACATGCATCATCAGCAATGCTTGTACAAAAGGTGGCTTTCCGGGGGGCCCGGAAAGCCGCGCCTCACGGGTAAAACTTGCGAAGATGCTCAATGTTCCAGGAGTTACTCACCGGAACGACATCTTCGGTCTCCAGGCGGACTGCGCCGGGCCTGGTGACTCGTATTACCCGATAAGGGCCTTCCCACTTTGGCGTCAACTTGTTGGAATTCTTGGCCGATTGAACGCGCCGAAGGACAAGGTCTCCTTCCTCAAGGCTTCGGGCATCAACCTTGCGGCTATGGTAGCGGCGCAAGGCTTGCTGGTAGCGTGCTGCTCTCACAGCCGCCCGAAGACGATCTTCCTCAAGGAGCATTGCGTCATCTTGCCGCAATTGCTCTTGCTCAAGCTCATCATAAGCGAGCACTCGAGGTGACCCGTGTATGAGTTTAGTGGGGAGAACTGCTTCTGCCCCGTATACTAGGGCAAAGGGTGTCTGGCTGGTGGCTCGATTTGGCGTCGCTCTGATCGACCAAAGAACCGTCAGCAACTCATCAATCCAGCGCCTTCCGCTCTTGTGCAGCCTGTCAAAGGTCTTTGTCCTTAAGCCCCGCAGTACTTCAGCATTTGCCCTCTCAGCTTGACCGTTGCTTCGTGGGTGGGCAACGGAAGCAAAACAGACTTTGCTGCCGAGGTCTTGAGTGTATTGCATGAAGGTGCAGCTTGTGAACTGTGTGCCGTTGTCGGTGATGACCCTGTTGGGTACACCAAAACGGCATACTAGCCCCTTGAAGAACTTGACGGCTGACTGAGCTGTGACCTTCCTCACTGCCTCCACCTCCGGCACTTTGTGAACTTGTCGATTGCAACGTACAAGTACTCAAAGCCCCCGACAGCGCAGGGGAAAGGGCCCAGTATGTCGAGCCCCCAGACCGAGAAGGGCCAGGAGAGAGGAATGGTTTGAAGGGCTTGAGCTGGCTGATGAAGCTTCTTTGAGTGGAACTGACACGCTTCACACCTGGTGACTAGTGTAGAATCTTAATCTTAATCTTAATCTTAAACTACGCTTCTATAGGTTAAGACCATCTTTGTTTGAGCCATACCTACAAATTCTCAGATTATAGACCATCTTTTATAAATTAAGAGTGTGTGGTATTTTTTTCTCCCATTGCAATGCACGTGCCTTTTTGCTAGTGTGTCTATATATATATATATATATATATATATATATATATATATATATATATATATATATATATAAAGGGACAATGCTACTATCCTTTTTCCACACTTGTGCTTCAAAGTAGCACCATGATCTTTATGATAGAGAGTCTCTCGTTTTGTCACTTTCATATACTAGTGTGAATTTTTCATTATAGAACTTGGATTGTATATTCCGACAATGGGCTTCCTCAAATTCCCTAGGTCTTCGTGAGCAAGCAAGTTGGATGCACACCCACTTAGTTTCTTTTGTTGAGCTTTCATACATTTATAGCTCTAGTGCATCCGTTGCATGGCAATCCCTACTCCTTGCATTGACATCAATTGATGGGCATCTCCCTAGCCCATTGATTAGCCGCGTTAATGTGAGACTTTCTCCTTTTTTGTCTTCTCCACACAACCCCCATCATCATATTCTATTCCACCCATAGTGCTATATACATGGCTCACGCTCATGTATTGCATGAAAGTTGAAAAAAGTTTGAGATAACTAAAATATGAAACAATTGCTTAGCTTGTCATCGGGATTGTGCAAGATGATTCTTGTGTGACGAAAATGAAGCATGGCCAAACTATATGATTTTGTAGGGATAAGCTTTCTTTGGCTATGTTATTTCGAGAAGACATAACTGCTTGGTTAGTATGCTTGAAGTATTATTATTTTTATGTCAATATTGAACTTTTATCTTCAATCTTTCGGATATGAACATTCATGCCATAGTAAAGAAAATTACATTAAAGAATATGCTAAGTAGAATTCCGCATCAAAAATTCTATTTTTATCATTTACCTACTCGAGGACGAGAAGGAATTAAGCTTGGGGATGCACTACAAAAAAAATACACTTCCGTGATGATACTTGTTTGTCACAGTAGGTCGCATTTTTTGTCATGCATGTACATCCATGAGGATTTTATGACTGAATCGAGATAGTCATACATGTGCTGTCGTAGAAGTGTTCCATGACATTACCAAAATTATCATCACGGAAGTGTGCACTTCCATGACGATAAATCGCGCGTCACAGAAGTGCTTTCGTCAAGGGTGACCGACACGTGGCATCCACCGTAATGAAACACCGTTAAGCTATCGGGTCGGGTTTTGGATCCGATAACCCGTTAACAGCCCGACCAATGGGGATTTTCCACGTGTAAAATCATCATTGGCTGGAGGAAACACGTGTCGGCTCATCGTTGGGACACATGTCATCCACTCATTGGACAAAAGGCGCCTATGATACGTCGACACGTGGCACGGCCCAACAGAGGCCCATTCCTGTGAAAAGGCCGGCCCGTTTGACTTGGTCAAAAGGTGGCGGGCCGGCCCATGGAAAGCCTGTTAACGACATGTTCGCATATAGCCCATTTACAGCCCGCTAACCCAAGGCCCGTTACGCCCTATCCAAATTAGGCCCAGTAGCGTCATCTGGGCCATCCAATATGATTCCAGCCCGTTTTCACTTCTGGCCCATGTATGGCCCATGACTTCTTTCGGCCCATATGAGGCCCTATGTAACTCTTGGCCTATTAACAGCCCGTGGTGAAACTGGCCTGTAATGAATAGTGTATCACTTTACACCCATTAACGGCCCGTGGTGAAACTGGCCCGTAATGAACAGTGTATCACTTTATACCCATTAGCGGCCCGTTATTCCGTTGGGCCGTTTCCAGCCCATGTTATCTTTCGGCCTTCTCAGAGCCCATTTATTCTTGGGCTCATTTCCAGCATTGTTTACTTACGGCCCGTTACTGTCATTTTCTGCTTGTGGGCCAAATTCAGCCCGTGGTTACAGTCGGCCCGTTTGTGGTCCGTTAATACGTTGGGCCATTTTCATAGCGTCATCAAATACGTCCTATTAACGATGGCCCGTTATGGTTGGCCCATGAACGGACGATTCCAACTCTAGCCCGTTTACGGCCATAATGCGGCCTGTTATTGGCCCATGTTTGGCCAATCGATCATACAGCCCGTATAAGGCCCATTGATGATACGACCCATAGAAGGCCCATTGTTTCTACGTCCCGTAGAAGGCCTACTGTTTCTATGGCCCGTAGAAGGCCCACTGTTTCTACGGCCCGTAGGAGGCCCAGTGTCACTACAGTAAATATTAGCCCATGGTTGTTGTGGCCTAGTTTTAAAAAATAGGTTACTGCAGCCACTAGCAAACCACGGAAAAAGAACTGCACTGACTACAAGCAAACAAATAAACAAGACAACAAGGAAATAAATAAGCAAGCAACTTATGCTAGGCTATCACGACTACACATATTACATCCACTGGGCATCAAAGTTCGCCACCAGTGCAAATATAGGGAACAAAGCAGCATATAAACGCCGCAGCAAAACAAGTCCAGAACTGAAACCACTTCAGAAGAGTTCAAGAAACAATATCCTGGGTACCCATAATGCTAGCAAGATGCTTAGCAAGCTTATTAACTTTCTCTTGTTTGGCGCTTAAATCCCCCAGCGTTTGCTGTTGCACAAGAAAGTACGCATCTGAATTCTGCAGGGACTTCCTCAGTCCTTCGGCTTCTTGCCGCAGCACAGCTGACTGATGCCTTTCAGCTTGTAGCTGAGACTGAAGAAGCCGAAGTGATTCAGGCAGCGAGTTCGAAGAGCTTGTGCCAGCGGTACTGGCCAGTAACTCGAACACTACATCAACGCAGGACTGTGGGGTTTTCTCACTGTCTACAAGATCGTTTTTATCACCTTTCTTGGAGACCAACAGGGTTGTCTCACTATCTTGAACCTTATCTACATTACTTTCTCTACCATTGCATAGTGGGGTGCTCTTATCCAATATTCTGTTTGCATACTACAAGAGAAACAAGCAGACACATCACAGGTTTAGCTTGTAGTATACGAAACTCATTTTGGTAAACCGGTTCAGTAGTAAGGTGGACAGGATAACAACATGAAACAAACATATATCTATGTACTATGGTCACTGTATTGTCCATATAATTCTAGTTTATGTTCCCTCATCAAGATAGAGACACAGTTCAACTCATATATTTTTAAGACACAACAACATAGACAGAATATAAGTGTGAGAAACTACACAACATTGGCAGCACTTGTAATGTGCATCACATGAGAACATAACTGTTTATACAACTTAAACTAAAATCAACATAGAGTAAGAAGTTAAAACAACAATCCAATTAAAGAAATAGGTTTAAAACATACCTGTTGCGCCATTGGAGTTTCAATTGGATCCTTCAAATTCGAAAGTAGTTGGTATGAGTAAATACAGTGATGCAACAGCAAAGGAGTATGGACCATAGCTACGGAATCTGACATGAGAACAGTTGCCCTTCTGCTTTAAACGTGGAGTTTGGGTTAGCTGTGGTGGTCTTCGTGCTTTGGGCACTGCAGTAGCTTTACAAACTGCTCGTGTGGGGGTACTCTGTGGTGGACATGGTGCTTTGTCAACTATAAGTGGGTTACTATCCGCTGGGGTTGCGGTTAGATGGGTTGTAGTTGGTTCTCTGCCCAACGGTGTAAGTGTGCAATCTGGAAGAGTCTCGATTATGTGTGGTGGGGCTAGTTTGTGGGCCAGTACAACCATGGTTCTATCTGCATCAACGGGTAGCACTGTCTTTTGTGAAGAACGGGTTTTTGCTCCCTTAGATACTGCCATCACCCCCTCCAATTCAAATGGCTAATAAACAAGAAAAGAAATTGAACGTACAGACATTGTATGATAGACAGATGTGGTAATTCACATATATGTTGTCTAACCAAACAGGACATCATGACACAATTTCACATATATGATGCCTAACTAAACAGGATAGCATGACACAGTTTCAGATATATGATGGATAACTTAACATGATATAATGGCATAATTCAACATATGATGAGTACCTAAATAGGATGACATGACAAAACTATATGATGTCTTTCTAAAATAGGTTGGGATGAAATAATTCACATACATGTTGTCTAAGTATACAGGATGCCATGATATAATTGACATAATTGATTCATATACTAAGCAGCTGGCACTCGCATGTATGATCTCTAAACTAAGCAGACATAATTCAATATTGTGCATATGATGTCTATAGGACTGGTCATCTGTCTCTGAATCCTCCTCTGAGGAGCTCCCTGTAACCATCGAGATATATGCTTCAACAGGTACCATTGCCTGCTCTCAAGACCTTGTTTTCACTCCAGATTTTTCCATAACCGGCTCAAATGGCTGATACACATGAAGAATAGTTCAATATACACAGATTGTCGACAAATGGAATACGTAATGAAAAAAAAGATGGCATGAGATAATTCACATATATGATGCCTGGCTCCATGGCGGTGCATAATTCACATATATGATAACTGGCTGAAAAACATGGCATTGCATAATTCACATATCTGATATAGAAAGCAAACAGGAGGCATTCACACAAAGTATGTCTAATCTAAGCAGATGGCATGGCAATGCAAGACACCATATGCATGATATGAGCAATATAACCCAACCAAGTTAGAGCAAGCACCTCGGGGGGGGGGGGGATACGTCTGGTCATATCTCTCTGAATCCTCGTCTGAGGAGCTATCTGTAACCAGCAAGAAATCTGCATCGACAGGTAGCACTGACTGCTCAGAAGACCTTGTTTTCACTCCAGATTTTCCCATGACCGACTCAAATGGATAATGCACAGGAAGAGTAGATGAATGTATAAACATTGTTGACAAATGGAATACATTATGGAAAAAAATATGGCATGATACAATTCACATATACGATGACTGGCTAAACAGGATGGCATTGCATGATTCACGTATATGATTCCTGGCTAAAGAAGACGGCATTGCATAATTCCCATATACTCCCTCCGTTCCTAAATATTTGTCTTTTTAGAGATTTCAAATGGACTACCACATACGGATGTATATAGACATATTTTAGAGTGTAGATTCACTCATTTTGTTCCGTATGTAGTCACTTGTTGAAATCTCTAAAAAGACAAATATTTAGGAATGGTGGGAGTATGATATAGAAACCAAACAGGTGGCATTCACACAAAGCAAATCTAGACTAAGTTGATCACATATAAGATGTATAATACCAACATCAGCATGCCAGGTTAGAGCAAACACCTCAGGTGGTAAATAGGCGTGGTCGGCTCCTTCTGAATCTCCATCTGAACAGTTATCTTCCTCTGGAATACAATCTGGAAATGCAGGAGGGGGGGCACTTTGCCCACCATGGAGCGGCGTCTGCATGACATTATATTCGCACGCAACGGTCTTCTCTTTTTCTCTATATGTTCAGTACGATTGTGTACAATATCTGACATGCATAACAAAAAAATAGTTAGATTTTGTAAGGCCTAAGGGGTGCATGCAAAAATCAAGACCGATGGTAGCAAACGAGTGGATGGATCCAAAACTAATGATAGTAGGTAGATTATAGCTTCAGTTTAAAAAGATAGACAATGGATCATCTATTGTTTGTTGCCCACCCAACATGAACCACATAGAAGACCCCAGATGAACCAGATAGTAGACAAATACTATTCGTTGCTGGCTCGATATGTGACCCATGGGCAATTCAAAACTCAAGATTGAACGATATAGTAGCAAGTAATAATAACCGATGTATCACGTAAGCAAACACGAAAGACTGCGACCTCTCTTCCGGAACTGTGTAGTCCTCAGGTTCATCTGCTCAGTCGATGATGGTAATGCAGTTGGTGTGGCTGCCGGTAACGGGGAAGATGATCTGAGGCAGCGAAAGGAAGTCTGTAGGGGGGATCTTTGCTGCATTGAACGCTTCTGTCGATCATGCACCTCAGGTGGGGTGGATGACGGCACGACAGGAGCAGTACATAACACACAGAGTTTTCTTTGACGCCTATCTGAAAATGAAGTAAATCTGTAAGGGCTCCTTAGAATTGGAGGATTCTATAAACGAAGGGACAGGAAAAACACAAGAATAGGATAGGAATGCACGTGCAAAACAGAGCATTTGGAAACATAGGATTTCAGTCAACCTGGGTGTTTGGCTCACATGAATTGGAAGAACAGAGGAATGGAGAAACAAAGTGATGCGACGAGTGTACAACCTCTTTGGCATAGCCTTGTGGGCCTCAGCATCATTGGGTTGGACGTAGAGGATGGTGATGATGCCGGTGTGACTGTCGAAGGCGGGGAAGAAGATCCGAGGCCTTTGGAAACGGCGCCGAGGGTACTGCTCCGCTGTGATGGACGGTTCCGTCGTTGGAGCAGCTCCGCTAAGGTGTACAGGGACGAGGCTGAAGCATGACAAGACAGACAACGTTAATCTGAAGTGGGACCCTAATATCATCTGCAATAGATGATGTAAAATACATCACCAAAAAGTGCTAGATGTAAAACGCATCAACCGCGCCACGGCCGCTCCGACAGATGTTGTAAGTATTGTTCACTCTGAACTTAACTGAAGAAAATGAACTTCACAGTCGAAACTGAATTTTACTGTCGAAACTGATTGAACTAGTAACAGAGCATTGCAATAGATGTTTAGGGCGTTCGAGCACTAGTAGCAGAGAAGCAGTGATCTAAATCAGCATGCGCTCGAGCAGGGAACGCACTAGCAGAGAGCAAGTCGTGCAGTAGCACGACGAGCGAGTGCTAAAGCAGCAACTCCTGCAGCTGCCGGAGGTCGTGCAGCAACAGCAGCAGCGCAAGCGAGAGCAAGAGCAGAGCAGCAGCACGAACGAAAGCAGGAGCAGTGCAGCAGCGCGACCGACAGCAAGAACAGAGCCGCAGCGCGAGCAAGAGCCGGAGCAGCTGCAGGTAGTACCGTTGTGGAAGTCGCCGCCGAGGAAGCAACGACATGGGGGAGAGACGCTGTGGATGATGTGGCTGGCGACGGTGCCGTCGATGGAGACACGCCATGTCTGCTCGGTATCGAGCACCGACAGCCCCGTGAGATCGAATAAAAGATAAAATGCAGCGGTGAGTGCAGAACCTCCTTGGTGGCGCCGAGTTGTCCTCGGCTTCATCGGAGGAATTGGTGAGGCTGCTGCAGTTCCGGTGGGGCAGGTCAAGACGACGCTGTGGGGATTGAGGTGGCGCGATAGACGAGGCGAACATCGGGGCAGCTCCTTGGAGGTGGAGGACGGGGCGGCTGATCCGGCGGGATGACAAGATCGACAACGGATCCTCATCCGGTGCGGTGGATGAGGGGCGGCGAGCTATTGCGGTGGACGACGTAGTCGGGGAAGAGTCTCCGGCTAGGCGGCGGTCGGGAGGCCGATGGAGGAGCGTGGGGTTTCGCGTGTCTGGGCTGCGAGAGCGATTTCGGATGAGGAGGGAGTTCTCGCGCATGTCCAAATTTCGGGATAACAAGGCGCGGCGCGGGTTGAAGAAGCAGGAGTTTCAAAGCAGGTGAGACAAAAGATACTCGAGCTTGAAAATTTCGGGATAACAAGGTGCGGATTCCTTGTTCGGCAAAACAAACTTAACGTGTAAAAAAACAATTCATACAAGAGACAAGAGAGTCATGTCCCCTTTTACTATATTGTTATATATGCCATTGAAAAAACTACAAGAAAAATGTAAAAAAAATCGGGAGAACAAGATTACCCTGCACAGTACCAAATCGATTCGCACTTCCCTCAACAACAACAAAAAACAAATCAATTCCCACCAAAGAAAGAGTAATGTCCCTTTTTATATAATTACATGTGCCATGATCTCGAATTTCAATTTTTGAATCCACGTTATGTTGAATTCCAATATATCGTTAGGTGACCTTGCGGTTTATAATTGATGTAGTCGTACATTTTGATCTTCCATCATATATGAACATTTTACTCCACCATGTGAACATATATATTGTCATCTACCCTATGGACTAAATTTTAAACAATTTTCCTTATTTGAATACGATTGTTGTCAAGTTATACAATAATTTAAATATTATCTTGATAACAAAAAACATACATATAGCAGTAATCATATTTCACTATGAACTACATGTACCATACGCTCTCCAATTCAAATATTTGTATCCGTTTTATGTTGAATTCAAATCATAGTACATTATTGGTCTAGGTAGCGAGATGTTTGGGATAGTCTAAACCCTGTTTTCATACGTATAATTTTTGGCTGAATTGGGACAGGTTTTGGTATAAGCCTCTTGCAAAACCGGAGATTCTCTCAACAAGCCTCGTGGTTTCGAGAGGGAACGTGTCACCTTTGTGTGCGAAACGATATACGCTGCCTCCCCCTGATTTTATTTATAGAGGCAACATAGAACTATATGAGTGCCCTGTTAAATTTTGGAATTATTTTGGGTTCATTTGGCCTTTTTATACATCAATTGAGTTTCTAGACTTTTAATGTGCATAATCTAAATATGAATTGCATGCACATGCTCCGGTGCACCAAAGTGGGTTGAAAAATCACATGTGTGTCCTTGGTTGAATTTCTAGGTCCCATGGAAGAAATGAGAATGAAATTCAAACATCTGGGCATCATGACTCGGCCAGAACATCGAGAAACTTTGATTTTAAATTCATGTAAATCCAAAACTCGCCTAGAAATCATGAAACTTGGCATGGTGTCATGTCATGGCACTAACATGTTGTGGTAAAAAATTGGGCCGATTTGGAAGCTCGTGGTTCTAATAGGGAACGTGTCACCTTTGAGTTTGAAACGATATACGCTGCCCCCCCTTGAGTTTCTTAACAAAGGCAACATAGAACTACATTAGTGCCCTATTAAATTTTGGAATTATTTCGGGTTTGTTTGTCGTTTTTTATACAATAATTGAGTTTCTGGTCATTTAATGTGCATAAGTCAAATTTGAACTACAAGCACGCGCTCTTGTGCACCAAAGTTGGTTGAAAAATCACATTTGTGTCCTCAGGTGAATTTCTAGGTCCCATGCAAGAAATGAGAATAAAATTAAAACATCCGGGCATCGTGGCTTGACCGAGAACATTGAGAAACTTGGTTTTAAAATTCTTGTAAATCCAAAACACGTCTGAAAATCATGAAACTTGGCATGGATGTCATGTCATGGTACTACCATGTTGTGGTAAAAAATTGGCCGAATAGGAACAGATTTTGGTATAAGCTTCTTGCAAACCGAAGCTTCTCTCAAGAAGGCTCGTGGTTCTAAGAGGGAACGTGCCATCTTTGAGTGCAAAACGATATACGTTGTCCCCCTTGAGTTTATTTACAAAGGCAACATAGAACTACATGAGTGCCCTGTTAAATTTTGGAATTATTCCGGCTTCGTTTGGCCTTATTTACACATTAATTGAGTTTTTGGTCATTTAATGTGCATAATTCAAATTATAACTACAAGCACATGCTCCCGTGCACCAAAGTTGGTTGAAAAATCACATTTGTGTCCTCAAGTAGGTCCCATGCAAAAAATCAGAATAAAATTCAAACATCTGGGCATCGTGGCTCGGTCGAGAACATTGAGAAACTTGGTTTTAAAATCATGAAACTTGGCATGGTGTCATGTCATGGTAGTACCATGCCGTGGTAAAAAAAATTGGCCGAATAGGAACAAATTTTGGTATAAGCTTCTTGCAAATCGGAGCTTCTCTCAAGAAGGCTCGTGGTTCTGGGAGGGAACGTGTCACCTTTGTGTGCATAATTCAAATTTGAAATACAAGCACATGTTCCAGGGCACCAAAGTTGGTTGAAAAATCACATGTGTGTCCTCGGGTAAATTTCTAGGTTCCATGCAAGAAATGGGAATGAAATTGAAAATTCTGGGCGTCGTGGCTGGGTTGGAAACATTGAGAAACTTAGTTTTTTAATTCCTGTAATCCAAAACACGCATGAAAATAATGAAACTTGGTTTGGTGCCATGACATGGCACCAACATGTTGTGGTAAATTTGCAGTCCGATTTACGAAGGCGCACACATTAACAATCAACAAAGTCATTTTGGAACAAGTGCTGTCATGTTACAATCGGAAACACAAGTATTATTGAAACCGCGGGCGTTCTACTTACTAGTACCATTTACGTGCCGCCACGCGTCCCCATTTTTTAATAGCTAGGAGGCGCCATGCAGGGTAGCTATTTGAGTACGAGAGGCGTGCGATCAGACCCCCGCGCGTGCTTATCGGGAGGAGAGCCCTTTGACCTCCATCTGCCGTCCACCTCTCTCCCAAGGTCTCCATTAATGGTGCCCGAGCCTCTGTTTAATGGCGTGGCTATGTCTCACTCGACTGAGATTTAAGAGAGAAAGAAGAAAATCTGAAAGCACGGATCTTGATGTAAGATCCGACGGACCTATATAGCATCTACTGCGACTTATAGCAAGACTGATGAATATATAAGGACTATTATTTATTTTTTGATCAAAGAAGGGCTTGCCCCTTCCGATTTTCATTACTGAAAACCACCTCAATTCACAAGAAGTTCACCACAACTCCAGCCTAACATGAACGACTAAAAGCTACCAGATTGAAATCGCAACATCCCAAGAGGCCAACAATGGCCAAACATCTGCGCTAGAACCCAACATTTCACAACCGACGACACAATCCACATCCTAAACCGATTATTACATCAAAAGAAACCAGGAAACTGAAGGAAGCCCAGCAGCAACTAGAAGAACAGCAACGCCAAGGTCGCCACAGCAAGAGTTTTCTTCATTCCAGCCTCGCAACATTGATCTTCCACAAAAAGATAAGGACGATTAATTGTCTTACATAATTAGAAAGATAATTAAAAAAGCCACATGCGGTTACGCCCGAAATACACAAGGGCAAAAGAAGAAGGAAGACAAGGATCTGACTCGCTGATCTCTACTTTCTTGATGCGTTGTTGCAGGCCGCGGGAACTAGTCTCCGCGGCGAGCGATGATGAG
Organism: Aegilops umbellulata; assembly: GCA_032464435.1. Classification (NCBI taxonomy): domain Eukaryota; kingdom Viridiplantae; phylum Streptophyta; class Magnoliopsida; order Poales; family Poaceae; genus Aegilops; species Aegilops umbellulata. The sequence continues at coordinate 360,445,906 of CP136054.1, read as the reverse complement.
CTCTTTCGTGTCCTCAAGACACTGCTTGAGAACATCCACGGATTCCTCCACCAACCATCGGTGCTTGTTGCGGAGCATGTCATTCTCGTCCATAAGTTTCTTGACGATGACGCTGGTCCCCTTCAACAAGGCACTGGTCTCCTCCTGCTGGTCTGCACTTCAGACGATCTTCTCCCTCAGCAGGTCGCGCTCGGCCCGGAGCCTCTCATTGCCCTCCCTTAGTTGCCGAATGACGCCGGTAGCCTGTTCAAACGAGGCTTTCATGTCGTCCTACAAACTCGCCCAGCCGGAAATCTGATCCATCTGGCTATGGACGATCGCATGCATGCGCCTGTAACAGTCATCGCCTGCCCGCGAGAAAATTTTCCCAGGCCGCTGCGGCACGGCGGGACATCTCTGCTGCATTTGTGGCACGGCGGGACATCTCTGCTGCTTCTGCGGCGCGGCCGGACCAGTCTGCTGCATTGACGGCGCGGTGGGACCTCCTTGCTGCTTCAGCGGCGCGACGGGACCTCTGTGCTGCTACTTCCGCGCGGCGGGACATGTCGGCTGCTCTCTCAGCAAGGCGGGACATCTCTCATGCTTCCTGGTGGCAATCTCTCGACCCAGAACTCACGCTGGCCATGGCAGACGCAAGGGAAGGATGCTGAATGACTTGTTTGTTTTTGTGGATGAGGAGTTAAGGAGGAATGTGCAGTCATCTTGGCATACTAGTATTTATAACCGAGTACTAATACACTCCTAAGTGGGAAACCGTTTAGGTTGTGATCGGTGTGAACAGGTTTGCAATTCAATATAGCGTGGTACTAATACGCTCCTAAGTGGGAAACCGTTTAGGTTGGGATCGGTGTGAACAGGTTTGCAATTCAATATAGCGTGGAGTAATTTGGAATGTGACAAGACGCAAACTCAAAATTTATTGACGGTTCTAGTTTTGAAGTGCGACACTATTCCTGGATGGAGTACTTCTTTTTCTACTCCCTCCTTTCCGGTTTTATAGGGCTTATCTCAAAATTTTAGTTTTTCCATTTTATAAGGCTCAATACATCTCCTTTTATCCATTTATCCATTTAGGACGTGAGCTTGTCAATCTCCTTTCTACTCCCTCCTTTCCGGTTTCGAAGTGCGGCACTATTCCCGAAGGGACGTATCTAGAACTAAAATACGTCTACATACATCTCCTTTTATCCATTTTGATGACAAGTAGTACTTCTTACCCAAAGGAACTTTATATCCAACAGACACAAAATATCCGTTCCACCGTTGGAAATTACTGATCTGATGTCGAAGTAATTGTTGCATCGCCACCAAAACCCACTGTCGGTGTCAAAACCGGCGGATCTCGGGTAGGGGGTCCCGAACTGTGCGTCTAAGGCGGATGGTAAGAGGAGGAAGGGGACACGATGTTTACCCAGGTTCGGGCCCTCTCGATGGAGGTAATACCCTACTTCCTGCTTGATTGATCTTGATGATATGAGTAGTACAAGAGTTGATCTACCACGAGATCGTAGATGCTAAACCCTAGAAGCTAGCCTATGGTATGACTGTTGTTGTCCTACGGACTAAACCCTCCAGTTTATATAGACACCGGAGGGGGATAGGGTTACACAGAGTCGGTTACAAGGGAGGAGATCTTCATATCCGTATCGCCAAGCTTGCCTTCCACGCCAAGGAGAGTCCCATCCGGACACGAGACGAAGTCTTTAATCTTGTATCTTCATAGTCCAACAGTCCGGCCAAAGGATATAGTCTGGCTGTCCGGATACCCCCTAATCTATGACTCCCTCACCCACCATTTCTTAAGCTAAAGTAGACCAAGGTAATCCCTATATTAGAATATTACTAAGATAAACAGAAGGCACTGTAGAAACATTTAGGACGTGAGCTTGTCAATCTGAATGTGGAGGGACACAAGCTTAGCCCCGGCCAGCAGCTTGGGCGGAACTGTCAAGAAGGTCAGCTCCTGCACATCGACGTCGCTGAGATCCTTGCTACTTTTCACCTCCATTTCCACCTTGATGGCGTCGGTCGTGCCTTTGGGCTCCCCCGGCGGGCCGTTCGCCCACAGCTTGGCCACGTAGTGCGGCAGTGGGGACGCCCCCGCTCTGATGCAGACTACCGACACAGCGATAGGCGCGCCGATGTCGAGCACGCCGCCGACTAAGAAAAATGCGTGGCGGTCCTCCTCCATGAACAGCAAGAGCCGTGGCTCCGACAGTGGCACTTGCAGCTGGAGTACCTTGCCATACTGGATCCTGTGCATGGGCATGGGATGCGCGGTGCTGATGTGGTGGTAGGGCGCCGGCGGCGGGCCTTCGTAGCAGCAGACGGGCACGGGGCATTTGCAGGGCGCGAGTGGACACACGCTCTGGTGATCGGCGAGCTTGTTGTAAGTGACGTAGAGCCCACAACCTTCGTGCGGGCACTCCACCCTCACCGACGAAAGGACGGAGTCCACCGCCATGTTCCGCACGTCGAAGCCACCGCCGCGCTCGCACTTCTGGGACTGCCGCTGGTTCCCCGGGTGCTCGACGCGGCAGTCCGCGCAGGCCAGGTGCCCTCCCTTGCACTGCAGAAATCAATCGAACAACACATCAATCAAGAAACCTGCACCTTGCTCAAACAGCCGAACGGACGAGGTGTATTCAAACCTCATACACTGGAGGCGTCAAGGGGTGGAGGCACAAGGGGCAGTGGAGCACGGTGAGGTCTATCGAGACCTTAGAGAGCTCCATCGTCGGGTCCTGTTCAGTCTGCATGACCTCGCCCTCCTCGTGCACAACCATCTCTCGACTTGGGCCGGGGTATTACAAAGCTTTACCGTCACATATTTTATACTACTTCAAGGTGCATTAAATCAACACATGTAGGTATCAAAAGGAGAGTCACGGCATGCATGCATGCGTTGTAATTAATGCATCGGTAAACGCAAATTATTGAAATATATCAAGTGCAGTGCTTTGATGTGTTGCGTCAACTCGTACATCAACGAGAAGTTTGATTATCCTCTCCCTCGCGGACTTAGCTGCACCTGCCTTTGGCTATATGATAGGTTGGCCACACACCTGTCAGGCCCACCTGTCGTACACGCAAAGGCAGGAGCGCTCCTCCATCGCCCATGAGCGTGGTGGCTGGCAAGACTAGGAGAAGCTTTCGCTACACGCTCTCCCTCCCGCACGCGGTGGACATGCAGCAGTTCAATCGGTGTCAGATGGCCAGAAGCGTACTGTAGTACTCGCCCAGTGCAGTAGTACTCCATCATTGTTCAACTTCCCGAAGAGGCGAAGAGCCAAGCGCAGCCTGGACGCTCGTGTGGCACTTTCATGTGTAGAGTAGTCTAGGATAGCGTGTATCGTGCCTCTAAGCTTAAAATCATTGGGGACGGCTCCTTGCTATGTGGCCGTCTCGAAGTTAAAAAAATATTAAAATAGTCTTCTGGCCCTACGTGACACCCTGGTGATTGTAGTTTGCACGCTCATCTGGTCAAGACAGGAATATATATTTTAATTTGTTTTTTTTGAAAAAGGAGGACTCCCCGGCCTCTGCATCAGAACGATGCATACGACCACATATATTTTAATTTGTGGTGGATAAGTGTTAGAGGTTGCAGCAAATATATTGTACACTGCGGGTCTTTCAGCCAAGTTTAGAGGCAAGCATGTGGGGCCAGTGCTATGATGTGTCGCATCAACTCGTACAACGAGGAGAAGCTTGATTTTACTACGCGCCTTCTCCCTCACCCATGCGCGCGGTTGCTCGCAAACGAGGACATGCTTTTACTTAGTAGTACTACTTCTACAACAAGCTATCCGTCCCGCTCGCGGTGGATGAACATGCAGCAGTGGATTCGACACTGTAGAAGCAGTAGTAGTAACATCATTGTTCGTCTTATCGAAGAGGCGAAGAGCCAAGCGCAAACCGAACGTTGCTGTTGCGAACATTGGAGCACGCATATAGCCAGGCTCTTGCATGAGACAAAATTGCTATGTGAGCCCACTATTGTACTAGTACGTACAACTACTTGCTAGTATAGCCCTGTAAACCAGAAAGGAGTATTTGCCCTTCTAGATATTTCAACAAGTGACTCGACTACACCGAGACGGAGTACATATGGAGCAAAATGAGTGAATCTGCACCGTAAATAAATACGTACTAGTTCTATCGTTTTCCTCTCCGAGGTGCACAATATTGAGTATACTGACTAGTCTCTTTTTGACACGCATTTACGTTTTTTTACACAGTACAGACGCAAGCGCTCACATACACGCGCATACACTCACCCCTATGAACGCACACACGCACGACACTATCATCTTGAAATTTACGAAGTCACCATAGGCACCTCGTCGTCGATGGGTCCATAGGTGCTTGAATGCCAAGGAGGGAGAGGGTAGCGGTTCCCGAGACATTGAACGGTCAATGATGCATCCTCAATTACATGCAGAGGGAATTAATTGGAGAAGCAGAATAGAGCCAACATGATGTGAATGCAACAGAGTTTGGACTCTCATATAATAAAGGCGCCCCACCACTCCAATCCATCTACTCCCAAGTCTTTGCGCAACACTGCTCACTCCAATCCAAGACCAAGTGACCAGAAGCCACAAGCACCTATGGAGGAGATGGACATGAGCGGCAGTCGGCTATGCCAAATCATCCGAGGCGCCGGCCTGCCGCCCCACACCGTGCAGCGTTTCCAGACGGTGCTGGTGACCGCAGGCATCGTAGCCCTCGCCGACGCCGGCTTCACCTCTCGCATGGACGACATGATGGTCAACTCCATCCACAAGTTCACCGCCGTCAGGAAGCGCGCAGACGACCTTGCCGTACTGCTCCAGCCCGCGCGCCCAGGCTCCTCATTGCCTGCCACCCTCATCGGCCTCCATGGTGACGAACTCTTTCAAGCCCTGGTGGCCCTGCAGGTGCCGGAGGTCGCGACGAAGAATGTGCACCTGAGGCCGCGCTCGCCGCGCAGCGCCTCGCCATGCAAGAAACCGTCGACCTGCACATCCACGTCTACGAGAAAATCGTCTACATAGGCCACTACAAGGCAAGCAAGGACAGAAAGACGTTGGCCTTCTTCCAGCGGCTGGAATCTTTGGACGCCATTGTTCGGAAGCACATCGACCTGGCCACGAAAGTCGCTGCTACTTAGGCGCCCTTCGGTGGGCCGGCGCCCTGAGTCGAGGAGGTGGACGTCGTCGATGGATGCATCTCTTCTTCTTGCCTCCTGTAACCAGCACTGCATCGCCTCGTGGCCTTAATGTTTTATTAGTATAGTACTCCCTCCGTTCCCAAATATAAGTCTTTCTAAAGATTCCAGCAAGTGACTACTACATACAGAGCAAAATGAGTGAATCTACACTATAAACTATGTCTACATACATCTGTATGATGTATTCCATTTGAAATAGTATCTAAAAAGGCTTATATTTATGAACGGACGGAGTATATGGCATTTTTATTCCAGTCGTAACGTTTTCACTGTGAGGTGGGGCCGCAGTTGAGCAAACCCACCCCGCCCACCGGGCGTCGTCCAAGTTTAGAATTAAAAGAGAGAAACGAGGGAGGAGAGCTACTATAGCACGGACGCTGTTGTCAGATGGGACTCTCTTTATAGAATAGGAGTATTGAGCACTCGTGCCTCTTTTTTTTAGGGAAAAATTAGTCGTATGTCTAGTACCACTAGTTGGGTGCGTGTGACCTATAGCTGTCATCACTTTAGGTCTCATTTTCGAACCGCGGCTACGCTTCACAGTACATATTATTTCACGCATTTATCCTCCTATATGTACTCCTAGGATATTTCCACGTGCTCCCATTCGCCGACATGTGGGACATAGAGCATCTGGGTCGTAGTGCATGCACGACTCGGAGCATATGCCGGGGTACTTTACATTTCAGACCTCACAAATTACATGCAAACCCCCCGCAGAAGAATAAATAAATGAATGAATTACTACATGAAACCGGATTATTTTCATGGAAACCGGAGCACGTTCATTAAATTTTGGACATAACACGTTTATAAAAAATGACCGGACCGAAACCAGTCTAAGGGCCTCTTTGATTTTTCCAGCAAAAAAAGGGCCTCTTTGATTCACAGGATACTGAAAACACAGGAATGGGTAAAGTATGATGGCGATGAACCGAGACGAGGAGAACTCTAACTCAGTTAGAGGTTAGAGTTAGATTCTAACCCTGAACTAACTCTAAACCAAATAGGTGTATGGATGGCAGGGTTAGATTGACAATAAATGCTCTATCTCAATCATTTGACTACTTTGGACCCTATTTCCTATCGGATTTTGAGGGTGCTTGGATACGTTTTAGTTCCATGACTAAAAGTAGTGGGACTAAAAATTGCTAGCCTCACCCTTGCTTGGATCCAAATACTAAAGAGACTAAAATCAAGTTAATGAGCATTTATTATCCTCCAAACCCTCCAATCCAGAACTCGCCTGTGTTAAAGGAGAGGAGTTAAATGAGGAGAGAGAGGACTAATCCACATTTTAGTAGGGGTAACCCTGACTAAAAAAATTTAGTCTCAAGACTAGTTTTAGCCCCTCTTTAGTCAGGGGTGCTTGGAACTTTAGCCTCTTAAAGTGACTATTTTTAGTCAGACTAAAATAAGTACCTTGGATCCAAGCACCCTCTTGGTGTGGCCAGCTCTTCTGTGGCCTCCTCCCGCTCACAATTGACATAAACGAACCATCTATACAAATCAAGCATGCAAAACATGATAATTTTTACTTTGTCCATACAAATGAGATATCCCACTTAAACATACAAGTCGTCAATCAAGCTTCACAAAATAAAAAAACACTTCATGAATCAAAGAATGAGCTAACTCATCACGGAAGTCATTCACGATAGGGAGGGAGCCCGGAGCCCCTCACGCACCGAGGGAGGAGCTCGCCATCGTCACTCTGGAGGAAGGCTCTGTAGAGCCCAAGCTGAAAGGATCGAGAAGAGGTGTCTAGAGGGGGGGGGGGGGTGATTAGACACTAGGTGCCAAAAGTTGCAGTTTTTAATATTCTTAAGTTTAAGTGGAGTTTGAGCACAAGTTTAACAATCACAATACATATCAAGCAAGCATGCAATGAGTATATGAGCAGCGGAAAGTAAAGCATGCAACTTGCAAGAATGTAAAGGGAAGGGTTTGGAGTATTCAAACGCAATTTGGAGACACAGATGTTTGTCGTGGTTCCGATAGGTGGTGCTATCGTACATCCACGTTGATGGAGACTTCAACCCACGGAGGGTAACGGTTGCGCGAGTCCACGGAGGGCTCCACACACAAAGGGTCCACGAAGAAGCAACCTTGTCTATTCCATCATGGCCATCGCCCACGAAGGACTTGCCTCACTAGCGGTAGATCTTCACGAAGTAGGCGATCTCCTTGCCCTTACAAACTCCTTGGTTCAACTCCACAATCTTGTCTGAGGCTCCCAAGTGACACCTAGCCAATCTAGGAGACACCATTCTCCATGAAGTAACAAATGGTGTGTTGATGATGAACTCCTTGCTCTTGTGCTTCAAATGATAGTCTCCCCAACACTCAACCCTCTCTCACAGGATTTGGATTTGGTGGAAAGAAGATTTGAGTAGAAAGCAACTTGGGAAAGGCTAGAGATCAGATTCATGTGGTAGGAATGGAATATCTTGACCTCAACACAAGTGTAGGTGGTTCTCTCTCAGAACATGTGTATTGGAAGTGTAGAAGTGTTCTGATGGCTTTCTCCACGAATGAAGAGTGGGGGGAGGGGTATATATAGCCTTCACACAAAATCTAACCGTTACACATAATTTGCCAATCACGGTGGGACCGAATGGTTAAACTCGGTCGAACCGATTCAGCAAACCTAGTGACCGTTAGGATTTTCCGTGGGACTGAGATGCAACTCGGTAGGGCCGTTATGGTTAGGGTTAGGGCATAACGTAATCTCGGTGTGACCGATTACACAAACTCGGTGGGACCGATTTTGGTAATAAGCTAACCAGAGAGTTAGTCAGGCAAACTCGGTGAGACCGATTACACAAACTCGGTGGGACCGATTTTGGTAATTAGCTAACCAGAGGGTTTGCATTGTAATCTCGGTAGTACTGATTGCTCAAACTCGGTGAGACCAATTTTGGTAATGGACATACACAGAGAGATTACAATCCCATCTCGGTGAGACCGAGATCCCCATCGGTGAAACCAATTTGCTAGGGTTTGTGGCAGTGGCTATGGCATTTGTAACTCGGTGGATCCGGATAGAAAGAATAGGTGGGGCCAAGTTTGACTTTTGGTTTAGGTCATATGTGGATGTGGTAAGGTAGTTTAGGGTTTTGGAGCATATCACTAAGCACTTTGAGCAAGCAAGCCATTAAGCAACACCTGATCCCTCCTTGATAGTATTGGCTTTTCCTATAGACTCAATGTGATCTTGGATCACTAAAATATAAAATGTAGAGTCTTGATCTTGAAGCTTGATCCAATCCTTTGTCCTTAGCATCTTGAAGGGGTTCCACATCCTCTAGTCCATGCCACTCCATTGTTGAACTTATCTGAAACATACTAGGTAAAAGTGTTAGTCCAACAAGAGATATGTTGACATTAATTACCAAAACCACCCAGGGAGCACTTGTGCTTTCAATCTCCCCCTTTTTGGTAATTGATGACAACATACATCAAAGCTTTTAGATAAAGATATAGAGAAAAGCAAGTAAAGCTCTGGAAAGACATGTAACATGCATAGGCTCCCCCTACATGTATGCAGACATGTGAATATGGAATATAGGAGCATGTGAATGCATAAGCATGACAGAGTAAGCAATGTGTTACATGTATCTTGGCTATATGCATCAGAGCAAATGATGTGAACATGAGAAATGTACCTTCATGCTCATGAGTCCTTCTTGCAAACAGTATGTATATCAGAAAGAACTTCTCATTCACATGACTGAGATGCATATACTTACCTTGTGGTCTTGAGTTGGCTTAGGATGGGATGAACCTGCGCAAACAAGGTTAGATAACACAGATACACCTACTAACCAGAGCAAACAAGAGAAACAACAAGAGAACCAAGACTGGGATGACATGTAGAGTGAGTACTAAGTACCACATTGGATATAGACATGTCCCCAAAGGTAAAGATATGCAATAAAATCCGAGATTTCCTTCCCTTAGATGTCTTGCTCCCCCTGAATCTAACATGAGATATTGGGAGAAGATAGGGAACATAAAATCAGAGCAACAGAAAAGAAACAACAGAGCTTGAACTAAAGCAAGCAACCAAACATGTCTTTCCCCTCTTAAAGACATGTGACATCTCTCCTCTTGAACACCAAGCATCTAGGGTATTTGATGAAATTACTTTCTCCTAGTTGAGAAACTCTCTCCCCCTGAGTATTCTCTCTTTCTCCCCCTATAGGAAAGATTAAGCTTTGATGTGATCTCTCTCTCCCCCTTTGACATCAATTTCCAAGAAGGGCTCTTTTGGACATGTGATACAAATGGATTGGTCCTCGAGTCACAGAGCAAAGCAGCATGTCTAATATGATGCTGGTAGAGGAAAAGAATCATTGAGTGGAGTTGGAGCAAATAGAAATCAGGAATAAGTGGCAAGTTGGTTTTCCTGTGATGAAATCGGTGACTCCGAGTTGTGTGCTTCGGTTGCACCGAAAGATTTCGGTTGGGCCGAAGAGAACAAACCAGTGTGACCGAGTTCATTAGAGTGAAACCACTTGTCACCTAAGCTCACTAGACAAGTAAGATCTCACAAGGATATGCAAGGAATTAACTGAAAGATTTGCAATGAATTGGATGCAGAAAATGCAGAACAAAAAGAAAAGAAAAGAAACTAAAAGTTCTAGATGAAGTTTTTTTTGAAAGGGGAAACAAATATGCAAGAGTCAAATGCAATAACACAGAAAAGAACACAAGAGAACTTCATCTAGAGTTGGTCGGTGACAAAGTCACCTATGTTAGAGTATATTGACTTAGGAGTCAAGTGAGAGCACTTGATCATAGGTCATACTCATCGTTTAAGCTCAAAATGGGGTTACCATTTTTCGTTTAAGCATCTTGATGTATTCACATCTTGTCGAGTTTCTTTGGCTCATGACTTGGAGTAAAGCTTCTCTAAGATGGAATAACATACCTTGGGTGGTGGTGTTGATCTTGCTCATGTAGTTGAACTTGTGTGGGTTGCTCAAGGTTGATGTAGTTCGTCAAGAGTTGGGAGCACCACTTGGAGTTTGAGTTCATCTACCTACATGGGTTAGTCTTGCAAGGAAGAGCACTTGTGTATCCAAAATGACAATCATGAGACTCAACATAGAATTTGCCAAAGGATATGTTTGAATGGTTTCGTGCTTCCTTGTCTTCAACCACCATTGTGTAGAGACTTGGTGATGTAGAGATTGCTCAAGATGTGAGTGAATTGCAATCTCATAGATTTAGATTCAACCAAGTACCTACACGGGCTAGATAACATGCAAGGTACAAATATATCCAAGACATATGACTAGCATCATAAGAGAAATATCGAGGATTAGTCATAGGCTCATGCCCCGCATGTATCAAATGGAGTTACTACTCCAAGTTTGAAGCATCAATGATGTTCAGTTCACCTCTCAACCTGCAAAACACTTTCTCATCAAGTGGTTTAGTGAATATATCCGCCAATTGCTTATCGGTGCGAACATGCTTATTGTTAATGTCCCCTTTTGCAACATGATCTCGAATGAAGTGATGACGAACTTCAATATGCTTAGTTCGAGAGTGTTGCACGGGATTGTGAGCAATCTTAATAGCACATTCATTGTCACATAGCAATGGAACATGTTTCACATATATCCCATAATCTTTAAGAGTTTGGGTCATCCAAAGTAATTGAGCACAACATGAACCAGCAGCAATGTATTCCACTTCGGCGGTGGATAAGGATACTGAGTTTTGTTTCTTGGAAGACCAAGATACAAGAGATCTACCAAGGAATTGACAAGTACCCGAAGTGGACTTTCTATCAAACTTGTCTCCGGCATAGTCTGAATCGGAGTATCTGACAAGATCAAAAGAGGACCTCTTAGGATACCAAATGCCAAAATTTGGTGTATGGATTAGGTATCTCACTATCCTTTTCACAGCCTTAAGATGACATTCTTTAGGAGCAGCTTGATATCGTGCACACATGCACACACTTAGCATAATATCGGGACGAGAGGCACATAGATATAACAATGAACCAATCATAGAGCGATAAACTTTTTGATCAACCGGTTCACCATCTTTTGTCAAATCAAGATGTCCACTAGTAGGCATGGGTGTAGTCATACCTTTGCATTCTTGTATATTGAACTTCTTGAATAAGTCCTTGGTGTACTTCGTTTGAGAGACAAAGGTACCTTCCTTAGTTTGCTTGATTTGCAAACCGAGAAAGAATTTGAGCTCACTCATCATAGACATCTCAAACTTCTCCGACATTAGCTTTCCAAACTTCTCACTAAATTGAGGGTTAGTCGAACCAAATATGATATCATCAACATAAATTTGGCACACAAATAGTTCTCCATTAACCCTTTTAATGAAAAGAGTAGAATCAATTTTACCAATTAAGCCTTTTTAAATAAGGAACTTGGTCAAGCATTTATACCATGCTCCAGGAGCTTGTTTAAGACCATAAAGGGCTTTGTGAAGTTTGTAAACATGATTAGGTTTCTTAGGATTGACGAATCCGGGAGGTTGCTTAACATAAACTTCCTCCTCAATTTTGCCATTTAGAAAAGCACTTTTAATGTCCATTTGGTACAAAGTGATATCATGGTGATTAGCATAGGCAAGTAAGATGCGAATGGACTCAAGTCTAGCAACGGGAGCATATGTCTCACCATAGTCCATACCTTCAACTTGTGTGTAGCCTTGGGCGACGAGACGTGCTTTGTTGTGAACCACTTGTCCATCTTCATCTTGCTTGTTGCGAAACACCCATTTGGTACCAATGATGTTGTGGTTGTTGTCGGGCTTCTCGACCAATGTCCACACTTGATTTCTCTCAAAGTTGTGTAGCTCTTCATGCATAGCATTTATCCAATCTGGATCCTTCAATGCTTCTTCAACCTTCATAGGTTCAATGCTAGAGATGAATGAGTAATGTTCACAAAAGTTAGCTAAACGAGTTTTAGAGCGAGTGATTCTCCCGGTTTGGATATCATTGTAGATTTGCTTGACGGGATGATCTTTGGAAATTCTTGCTCGAACTCGTGAAAGCTTTTGCTTGGGTCGGGGTGGAACATCCTCTTCATCTTGTTCTTCTTCTTGGCCTTCTTCATTGTTGACGTTGTCGTTCTCTTGTCATGGTGGCGAAGGAGGTTGTTGATGTTCTTCTTGGTGCGCTTCCTCGTTTTATTCATCTTGGCGTGTCCCACTTGTGGATGCTTCCGTATCAACTCTTGGTTCACCTTGTCGTGAGGTAGAAGCTTCCACTTGGACGGACGAGGTACTCTCCTTCACTTCCGTTGGGCGAATCTTGCCAATGGACAGGTCTTGAATTGCTTCCGAAGGGTCTTTGTCTCCTACATCAATTGCCAATTGCTCTACTTGCGAGCCGTTAGATTCATCAAACTTCACATCTACCGTCTCTTCAACCTTTCGGGTGAAATTGTTGTAGACACGGTAAGTGTGAGAGTTTGAGCCATAACCAAGTAGGAAACCTTCATGAGATTTAGGAGCAAATTTAGAACGACGATGCTTATCAAGAATGTAGAACTTTGAGCCGAATACTCGAAAGTATCCAACTTGGGGTTTGTTACCGGTGAGGAGCTCATATGCCATCTTGCCGAGTAGCTTGTGAAGATACAAGCGATTTGTTGCATGACAAGATATCTCAACCGCTTCCGCCCAAAAGTGCTTTGGCGTTTTGTACTCATCAAGCATCGTTCTTGCCATCTTGATAAGAGTCCGGTTTTTCCTTTCAACAACTCCGTTTTGTTGAGGTGTGTACGTAGCCGAGAACTCGTGTGAGATCCCTTCTTCGTCAAGAAAGGTGTCCACATTTGCGTTCTTGAACTCCGTTTCGTTGTCGCTCTGAACCTTCTTGATCTTCACGTCAAACTGATTTTGGGCCTTTCTAGCGAAGTTTTTGAGGATCTTTTGGACCTGCGATTTGTCATCAAGAAAGAGCACCCACGTAAATCTCAAAAAATCATCAACTATGACTAGACCAAATGAGTTACCACCGAGACTCTTGTAGGCATTTGGACCAAAGAGATCCATGTGAAGTAGCTCAAGTGGTCTTCTTGTGGTCATGATGTTCTTCGCGCGGTGACTTCCTCCAACTTTTTTTCCTACTTGACAAGCACTACAAAGTCTATCCTTGTCAAATATGACATCTTTTATTCCAAGGATATGATCACCTTTAATAAGCTTATCAAGATTTCGCATTCCAACATGACCTAGTCTTCTATGCCACAACCAGCCTTTAGAAGATTTAGCAATTAAGCAAGTTTTAGGTTGAGCCTTTTTAGTGAAATCAACAATGTAAAGATCTCCTCTACGTGTACCGGTAAAGACCATTTTATACTTGTCTCTACGAAACACTTGGCAATCTACTTCAGTGAATAAGACATTGAAACCAAAATCCGCAAGTCTAGAAAATGAAAGTAAATTGTATCCAAGGGATTCAACGAGCATGACATTTTGTATGGAGCTATCGTGTGAGATGGCCACCTTATCAAGGCCAACCACCTTACCCTTTGAATTATCACCAAAAGTGACGTATTTTCGAGGGCCGTCGTTTTCAGCAAGCTCAAGTAACATATCTTCATCTCCGGTCATATGATCAGTACATCCACTATCAAGGACCCATTCCTTTCCTCCAACCATGTAGCCACGAAGATTTGCCATAAGACCAAAATGCCTCATTGCATCATCAAGATCATAGTCACTATCATCATCTTCATCATAGTATCCATGTTCAACATCATCTTGTGATTGATCAATTCCTAGAGAGGGTAATTCATTAGATGAATGATCATCAAAGTGGTACCTTTATGAATTATAATAGCTTCGGATATTGATATCGCTAATGATTCCAACGTTTCCTTTAGCATGCATGAGATTGGTAAGCTCAAATAGACAATCACCAAAACTAGGATCAGTAGAGTTCATCTTACTCAAGGCAATAGACTTATGGAGAATTTCGTCTAAGTTTTTCAAAGAATAACTTGGAAATCGTTCCTCAAGAAATTTACATACAGTATAGGCACAATCAAGAGTAGGCAAACTAGCAATCAAATTCTTGGGCAATCCTCTTATGATAAGATTGATGGTTCTAAGATTGTGAATCATGTCAAGATCTTCATCTAGGGTAGGGTGCAAAGGATCAACATGAGATGCACAAGGGCTAGCAATGTACTTGTTCAAATGATATTCATTGAAAATCTCAAGCATTTCATTTTTCCACTCATGAAAATATTCTCCATCAAGAATAGGCACTCTATGTCTAAGACTCCCCAAAGTAGACACATCCATCTTCCTCCAAAGGTGTTTAAACCAAGGCAATGGAGACCAAAGCTTTGATACCAATTGAAAGGATCGATAAGAGGTGTCTAGAAGGGGGGTGATTAGACACTAGGTGCCAAAAGTTGCAGTTTTTAATATTCTTAAGTTTAAGTGGAGTTTGAGCACAAGTTTAACAATCACAATACATATCAAGCAAGCATGCAATGAGTATATGATCAGCGGAAAGTAAAGCATGCAACTTGCAAGAATGTAAAGGGAAGGGTTTGGAGTATTCAAACACAATTTGAAGACACGGATGTTTTGTCGTGGTTCTGATAGGTGGTGCTATCGTACATCCACGTTGATGGAGACTTGAACCCACGGAGGGTAACGGTTGCGCGAATCCACGGAGGGCTCCACCCATGAAGGGTCCACGAAGAAGCAACCTTGTCTATTCCATCATGGCCATCGCCCACGAAGGACTTGCCTCACTAGCGGTAGATCTTCACGAAGTAGGCGATCTCCTTGCCCTTACAAACTCCTTGGTTCAACTCCACAATCTTGTCGGAGGCTCCCAAGTGACACCTAGCCAATCTAGGAGACACCACTCTCAAAGAAGTAATAAATGGTGTGTTGATGATGAACTCCTTGCTCTTGTGCTTCAAATGATAGTCTCCCCAACACTCAACTCTCTCTCACAGGATTTGGATTTGGTGGAAAGAAGATTTGAGTAGAAAGAAACTTAGGAAAGGCTAGAGATCAAGATTCATGTGGTAGGAATGGAATATCTTGACCTCAACACAAGTGTAGGTGGTTCTCTCTCAGAACATGTGTATTGGAAGTGTAGAAGTGTTCTGATGGCTTTCTCCACGAATGAAGAGTGGGTGGAGGGGTATATATAGCCTTCACACAAAATCTAATCGTTACACACAATTTGCCAAACTCGGTGGGACCGAATGGTTAAACTCGGTCGAACCGATTCAGCAAACCTAGTGACCGTTAGGATTTTCCGTGGGACTGAGATGCAACTCGGTAGGGCCGTTATGGTTAGGGTTAGGGCATAACGTAATCTCGGTGTGACCGATTACACAAACTCGGTGGGACCGATTTTGGTAATTAGCTAACCAGAGAGTTGGTCGGGCAAACTCGGTGAGACCGATTACACAAACTCGGTGGGACCGATTTTGGTAATTAGCTAACCAGAGGGTTTGTATTGTAATCTCGGTAGTACCGATTGCTCAAACTCGGTGAGACCGATTTTGGTAATGGACATACACACAGAGATTACAATCCCATCTCGGTGAGACCGTGATCCCTATCGGTGAAACCGATTTGCTAGGGTTTGTGGCAGTGGCTATGACATTTGTAACTCGGTGGCTCCGGATAGAAAGAATCGGTGGGGCTGAGTTTGACTTTTGGTTTAGGTCATATGTGGATGTGGTAAGGTAGTTTAGGGTTTTGGAGCATATCACTAAGCACTTTGAGCAAGCAAGACATTAAGCAACACCTCATCGCTCCTTGATAGTATTGGCTTTTCCTATAGACTCAATGTGATCTTGGATCACTAAAATATAAAATGTAGAGTCTTGATCTTGAAGCTTGAGCCAATCCTTTGTCCTTAGCATCTTGAAGGGGTTCCACATCCTCTAGTCCATGCCACTCCATTGTTGAACTTATCTGAAACATGCTAGGTTAAAGTGTTAGTCTAACAAGAGATATGTTGACATTAATTACCAAAACCACCCAGGGAGCACTTGTGCTTTCACAAGCCCCGGGAACCCCTCCGACGCCCACCCTTGCGAGTTGAGGTCGACACCGGCATGGGTAGCAGGGCCGCTTGCTGCCGACTGGGAACTTAATCTTTGGGCCTCTAGAAATAATGCAAGCCTGTAACTAAAATACCTAGAAAGGTGAACTGAATCTTTGGGCCTCTAGAAATAATGCAAGCATGAAACTAAAATACCTAGAAAGGTGAACTGAATCTTTGGGCCTCTAGAAATAATGCAAGCCTGAAAGTGAAATACCTAGAAAGGTGAACTGAATCTTTGGGCCTCTAGAAATAATGCAAGACTGAAACTGAAATACCTAGAAAGGTGAACTGAATCTTTGGGCCTCTATAAAAAATGCAAGCCTGAAATTGAGATACCTAGAAAGGTGACCTGAATCTTTGGGCCTCTAGAAAGATTTATTACCTCCTCAAGCAGCATCAAACAATTCCATGCGTGCACCACAAATCTATACCAAGTTTGATCAGGATCTACTTTCCCAAATCAGAATTAGCGCTAGAGCAAGCAAGATCAATGATATGGCCGTGAGACAGAGAAGGAACAAACAAACTCACCCCTCTCGCGAACTCCCTGGTAGATGCGCCGCCGCCGCGCACAACAGAGGGAGAAAAACAACTGGTGAAGGGGGAGCGGGGCGACCTTCGAAGGCCGTAGGGAGAGGGCGGCCGGAGTAGGGCGGCGGAGGCCGGAAGGAGAGGGTGGCCGGAGGATAGAGAGGGTGAGCGACCCTATGGGGAACAGAGAGGAGTCATGGGAGAGGGGGGAGCGATCTGGTGCGGGCAGGGGAGATTTTTTAGTTCTCTTTTAGTGGGCCCGAGGATAACTAACCCAATTAGAACCTCTCCACCAAGCTAGTTTTTTTAGCTGGGTTAGAGCAAACTAGCTCAAACTAACCCCTCTTGTTTCGATAATTTGAGGCTATTTCAACCCAAACTAGCTCTAACTCAGGGATCCAAACAAAAAGGTGTGTTACTGTACCTGCTACAGTGTGGACCGTAGCACATTGTTTTTTATGGCCATATCACCACATAGTTTTCTACTGCTGGTTCACTGGGCTACCGTGGTTCGCACTGCTGGTTCACTGGGCTGCCGTGGTTCGCACTCCTCTGACCTGAGTAGTACTCCCTCCATTCCTAAATATAAGTCTTCGTAGATATTTCACTGTGGACCACATACGAATGTATATAGATGCATTTTATGTGTAGATTCACTCATTTTTCTCCGTATGTGGTCCATAGTGAAATCTCTCCAAAGACTTATATTTAGGTACGGAGGGAGTAGTATAGTACTAGTATATACCGCATCATTTTTTGCTCTTTCTTACTACTCCGACATGTGGGAGAGCCAACATCCGGGTCGACGTGTCATGCACCAGATTAGAGCGCGGAACGGAAGGGGGGCATCACCCCGGTCGGAGCGCCAGTAATTCATGACTATAGTGAGTGGTCATATCACAAGTCTTTCCAGTAGTAACGCACCGTCAAATCGCACAGCCCCACTCGCTCACCGTCCTTGCCTCTTTGTCAAACCGCCTACCCGAAAACTGCCGCACGTACTGCCCGGGAAAAGCCCCGCCCTCAACTTTTAACTACGCGAAAATAGTTCGAGCTTGTTCGTTCTATATAAATATAGTACTTACTATATGTTTATTCACCCGTGGGGTTGTTCAATGAATGGAGGGGCGGGGAGCACAAGTGAACAATACTGTAGTACTACTAATAGTAAGTAGGAGTCGTACAGTAGTCACCTTAAATAGAGAGTTTCTTTTCTTTAATGCCACGTACACAAATTGAAACGCTTGTTGTGGAGAGAAAAAAGATAATCACTCCACTATATATGGATGCAGGGGCCTGAGCGCTTGCTTTACTAGGTTGCTCTCTTCATTCTCTCATCCTCTCCAGATATAAACAAGACAGCGGTAGTGACATTTTCTCTCTGCTCACCGCTGGTCACAGATCCGACCAGATCCCTTCGGCCGGTGTGTGTAGAGGACTAAAAGGTGCATCGTTCACGCGGTCATCGCCGCCGAGGGAGGAAACCCACAGCTGCCGGAGGGGCCCGATCCTCTGCCCGTGTCGTTCTCTCTGAGACAGCGCCGGCTCGGGAGATCCTCCGACCCTTCTTCCCCCCTGCCGTATTGTCCGCAGATCCGACCTGCCGCCGCCGACATCCCGGCGACCCTCAGGTATAAGTTCTTCGAAAGCGGCCTTGCTCTACTGCCCCAGCTCCCCACGTGTCTGCATGTGCATCTTTTTCTACTCCCATCAGCTCTTCCAAAGCCACCTAAATTTTTAGTATTATTAGAGGTAAAGCTACTTCATGCATTCGAATCTAGGGCTTTGTTCAAACAATGAAGAAAGGGGGGGGGGGGAAGTTGTAGCATGAATCTAGGACTTGATTCAAAGAGGACATAATATGGTGAAAGTAGTAGAGACCGGATACCCAACCAGTCTCTTGGTTGAAAAGGGAAATAATGGGAAAATGCAGTACAAACTGGATAAGGAACAAATCTATTATTGGTTGAAAAAAGGATAGAAAGTGGCGGCTGGTGGACAAGTCAACAGAGTATGTCCAGGATTTGATTTGCTGCCATCACATAGTAAAAGGTCTCCAGGATTAGATTTGCTGCCCTCACATAGTAAAAGGTCTCAGGATCAGATTTGCTGCCCTCACATAGTAAAAGGTCTCCAGGATTAGATTTGTTGCCCTAACATAGTAAAAGGTCTCGAGGATTTGATTTGCTGCCCTCACATAGTAAAAGGTCTCCAGGATTAGATTTGCTGCCCTCACATAGTACAAGGTCTCCAGGATTAGGTTTGCTGCCCTCACATAGCATGAACAAACTCGGCATCACCACCTTATGCCTCCTTGTAGGTACATTGTGCTGATGCGTCCACTGTCGCATGTCCTTATACCAACCTTTTGTTGTTGTTAATGTAAGGGCACATGTAAAATGAAGCGATCACACTGTTACCTTAGGGATATGTCTAACCAATGTTATTGTTAATCTAATGCCTCTAGTGATAAGATGCAATTAAACTGTGTTACAAATGGCACTCCTGCTGTTTTCCCTAGTATGATAAGTAAGTTGCTCCTTAACGCTGCTGAGTGTCCTGGTGTCCCCACGGTCCCATGCCCTTAAACCAACTCTTTAGCTGCTGTTGATTTACTGTGTCTGGTAAACAAGCAATGCCACCATTAAAGTAATCCCATATTTGAGGAATCTCATTGTTGATCGTAATGCTTCCGGTAACATGAAGCATTGCTGACGTTTTAAAATTTCTACTGTCCTTGCGTTATTGCCATGAACATATTTAAGATGCTTCTTTTCATTTTGTATATGTTTCGTATATTCTTATTGACCAGCAACTATTTACTTTCTATCTTTTTGTGCAGATAGGGATATCCATTTCACCTTGTTGCTATTGTGACCTTTTGGTGAACTGCACACAAAACACTTTTTTTGGAATGAGTGTCTTGTGCAGTTCAACTCAAATGTCACGTGGGCAACATCTCTCAATTTTGGTGGAACTGCACAAAATGGTGATTGGAGTTTCCAAAATCTCCATCAAGTTCTGCTGGTAATCTCGTGCAACATTTTATTAGCCTTTGCAAGATGGAGCCGTCACTGTCACCACAATGGCACTTTATTTTAGTGGAGATGCACAAAAGGATAAGAAAATTATAGTTGCACCTTACATGAGCCGGACAGCCAACCTTAATGTTCCTCAATTTTAGTGCAACTACTAAAGAAGAACCTGCCAGCTCACAAGAGCAAGTACTTCTTGCTAGCTGAATGATGCAATATTTGCTTCATTTCAGGTGAACTGCAGAAAAAGGCGCATGAATTGAATCATGGAAGTCCAGGCAGACCTCATTCAAGTGGATCTGGAGGTTGAGTTCAAGGAGGCCGCTATTAAAGCAAAATCATGCTCTCATGTCTCCTTGTTTGTGCTGTGCAAACATGTTGTGCAAACAGGAATACTCAACTACAGATGTTGTGAGGGTCAAGAGCATTCACCAAGTTCTTCGATTGTATGACATGGCTAGCGAAGATGGATTTAATCCCGATATTCACTTTATCAAAAGGCTCTAATGGGTTGGTTCTGAATCTTGCAAGCTGGGAATCAGTGAGATGTGTAGGCATCTTTGTTGTACTTATTATTTGAATCTTATTTGTTGGTTCTGAATCTTGCAAGCTGGGAATCAATGAGATGTGTAGGCATCTTTGTTGTACTTATTATTTGGATCTTATTTGTTGGTTCTGAATCTTGCAAGCTGGGAATCAATGGGATGTGTAGGCATCTTTGTTGTACTTATTATTTGGATCTTATTTGTTGGTTCCGAATCTTGCAAGCTGGGAAACACGGCATGATGATGCAGAGCACAACAACCATAACAAACAGTTCAAACTTGGTAGTATTATCTTCGTGAAGGCGCGACAAATGTGCTGATCGTGTGCGTCCTGAGAATAATAATTCTAATTGTTGTGCATGTTGATCCTGTGGCACTGATAGAACGAGCGAATGCATTGCTTGTTTTAAGTATAAATTTCTATTAAAGCTAATTAAATTTAAGTAAAGTGACCACTAACTCCTGTTATTACAGTACCAATACAGACCTGCTCGTGAATCGACGTGTGGCCGAGGGTGCATCTTCTGCCGGGCGTGCAGCAGACGAGGGAGGGGTAGTAACTGTTGTCGCGTGTACACACTCAGCTTACTGTTAAATCCAGTTCCCCAAGAGCTGAAAAATGAACTTCTGCCACCGCCTACACACTCATTCACTCGAAGAGACTCCAATGGCGATCCGAGGGGTGAGCCTGCTGGATATGGACTTCAGCAAGGAGTTCCCCTTTGAGTTCGCCGTTCAGTCCTATGGTTGCACCAAGTTGAATGTGATGTACACCAACGATACAGACTCGGTGAAGCTCTGCCTCGCCTCAGTCCTATGGCTACCCCAGGTTCTGGAGCATTCGCCCATTTCATCGGCAGCGTCGACTGCACCTTCGCTACGGTGGAGAGAAGGAAGAACGCGACGATTCGGCCATCTGGTGCAACAAGCTTGTCGACATCCAGAAGCAATACAAGATCATCAGCAACGGGCAGGAGAAGGACTCCGTGGTTGACCTCGCTGAGACCATCATCGACCCCTGATACGCCAACATGAAAGAAGACGACCTGAACACGTGGGAGGTACCTCTGAATCTAGCCTTCATAACCTACGCGGCCAAGGACGCATACGCATGCTACGACATGTGTTGGGGATATAACTATTTGTGTAAGCCGCCTAGGAGGGGCCGGGTTATGCAAAGAGGATTCATCATATGAAGCTGCTACCTCTTGAGCTTGCGTTGGATTTCCCCGAAGAGGAGAGGATGATGCAGCATAGTAGCGTAAGTATTTCCCTCAGTTTTTGAGAACCAAGGTATCAATCCAGTAGGAGGCCACGCTCAAGTCCCTCGTACCTACACAAAAACAATAGCTCCTTGCAACCAACGCGATTAGGGGTTGTCAATCCCTTCACGGTCACTTACGAGAGTGAGATCTGATAGAGGATATTTTTGGTATTTTTGATATAGAGATGCAAAGTGAAAAGTAAAAGGCAAAGTAAAAAAGCAAAGCAAAATAAAAGTGATGGAGATTGATATGATGAGAATAGACCCGGGGGCCATAGGTTTCACTAGTGGCTTCTCTCAAGAGCATAAGTATTCTACGGTGGGTGAACAAATTACTGTTGAGCAATTGACAGAATTGAGCATAGTTATGAGAATATCCAGGTATGATCATGTATATAGGCATCACGTCCGAGACAAGTAGACCGACTCCTGCCTGCATCTACTACTATTACTCCACTCATCGACCGCTATCCAGCATTCATCTAGAGTATTAAGTTAAAAACAGAGTAACGCCTTAAGCAAGATGACATGATGTAGAGAGATAAATTCATGCAATATGAAATAAACCCCATCTTATTATCCTCGATGCCAACGACACAATACGTGCCTTGCTGCCCCTTCTGTCACTGGGAAAGGACACCGCAAGATCGAACCCAAAGCTAAGCACTGGTATATATAGGAGGAAGAAGTACGTCGGTGGAGCTTCGGTGGGCCCACGAGGGTGGGGGCGCGCCTAGGGGTGTAGGGCGCGCCCCCCCTACCTCGTGCCCACCTCGAAGCTTCCTTGGCGTAGGGTCCAAGTCTCCTGGGTCATATTCGGTGAGAAAATCATGTTCCCGAATGTTTCATTCCGTTTGGACTCCGTTTGATATTCTATTTCTTCGAAACACTGAAATAGGGAAAAACAACAATTCTGGGCTGGGCCTCTGATTAATAGGTTAGTCCCAAAAATAATATAAAAGTGAATAATAAAGCCCAATATAGTCCAAAACAGTAGATAATATAGCATGGAGCAATAAAAAATTATAGATACGTTGGAGACGTATCAGGCATCCCCAATCTTAATTCCTGCTCGTCCTCGAGTAGGTAAATGATAAAAAGAGAATTTTTGATGCGGAGTGCTACTTGGCATAATTTCAATGCAAATCTTCTTAATTGTGGTATGAATATTCAGATTCAAAAGATTCAAGACAAAAGTTCATATTGACATCAAAAATAATAATACTTCAAGCATACTAACAAAGCAATTATGTCTTCTCAAAATAACATGGCCAAAGAAAGTTATCCCTACAAAATCATATAGTCTGGCTATGCTCTATCTTCACCACACAAAGTATTTAAATCATGCGCAACCCCGATAACAAGCCAAGCAATTGTTTCATACTTTAACATTTTCAAAACTTTTTCGATCTTCACGCAATACATGAGCGTGAGCCATGGATATAGCACTTATATGGAATAGAGTGGTGGTTGTGGAGAAGACAAAAGGAGGGGAAGATAGTCTCACATCAACTAGGCGTATCAACGCGCTATGGAGATGCCCATCAATAGATATCAATGTAAGTGAGTAGGGATTGCCATGCAAAGGATGCACTAGAGCTATAAGTATATGAAAGCTCATTGTCGGTGTCAAAACCGGCGGATCTCGGGTAGGGGGTCCCGAACTGTGCGTCAAGGTCGGATGGTAACAAGAGGCAAGGGACACTTTATTTTACCCAGGTTCGGGCCCTCTCGATGGAGGTAAAACCCTACTCCTGCTAGATTAATATTGATGATATGGGTAGTACAAGAGTGGATCTACCATGAGATCAAGGAGGCTGAACCCTAGAAGCTAGCCTATGGTATGATTGTGTATGATGATGGTTGTCCTACGGACTGCAACCCTCCGGTTTATATAGACATTGGATAGGGTTAGGGTTACACAGAGTCGGTTACAATGGTAGGAGATCTCGAATATCCGCACGCCTAGCTTGCCTTCCACGCCAAGAAAAGATCCTTCCGGACACGGGACGAAGTCTTCAATCTTGTATCTTCATAGTCCTGGAGTCCGGCTGAAGGTATAGTCCGGCTATCCGAACACCCCCTAATCCAGGACTCCCTCAGTAGCCCCTGAACCAGGCTTCAATGACGACGAGTCCGGCGCGCAGATTGTCTTCGGCATTGCATGGCGGGTTCCTCCTCCAAGTCCTTCAAGAAGATTATAAACACCAAAAATAGTGTCCGGCTCTGCAAAATAAGTTTCCACATACTGCCATATAGAGAATAATATTAACACAAATCAAATCTGCTGACGTATTCCGCAGTGCGTCATAACACTGCGACCAAGCCTTCTATATAAATTGCTTTCATCGTTCTACCTCCGCGCGTTTAGCGAGGCGGTTTCCTTGGCACGTCTTGTCAAAGCAGAGATCATGTGCCCCCTTTAACGGGATTCTCATTAATAGGGACGTGGGTAATCCAACCACGCCATTTACCACGGCGTTTGGGAGGCAAGTGAGTTTTATTAGGTAGGTGGGGACGCCTAACCGTACCTGCTTATATAAAGGGATAAGGATTCACCTTTTTAACCTACGCCTTCTTCCTCCTCTGCCAATCCATCTCTTGCGAACTCAAGCTCCAGCGCCCAAGTCCGTTCTTCTTTCCTCAACCTTCTCCAACAATGTCCAGAGCAGGAGGCAAGTGGATGGTCTCCTCCGTTACGGAGGCCCAAGTAAAAAAGTTAAGGAAAGCCGGATACTTGTCCAAGGACATCCCGCATCGGCTTCCTGATAAGGGGCAACTTCTTCCTACCCCAAGGCCCCATGAGACGGTAGTTTTTCTTCCCCACTTCCTCCACGGACTGGGCTTTCCACTTCACCCATTTGTCCGGGGGCTCATGTTCGACTACGGCCTGGATTTCCACGATCTGGCCCCGAACTTTGTCCTCAATATCTCAGCGTTTATCGTCGTGTGTGAGGCCTTTCTCCGCGTCCGCCCCCACTTCGGCCTCTGGCTCAAGACCTTCAACGTCAAGCCTAAGGTGGTGTCCGGCACCCAGGCGGAGTGCGGAGGCACTATGGTTGGCAAGATGGCCAACGTCCTCTGGTTCGATGGCTCCTTCGTGGAGTCCCTAAAGGGGTGGCAGGCCGGGTGGTTTTACATCACCGAGCCCCGCGATCCGAAATGGGTCGTGGCCCCCGAGTTCAGATCCGGACCCCCCACGCGGCTCATGTCCTGGAAAGAGACGGGCCTGTCGTGGGGCAACGAGGAAGAAGTGACTGGGCTACAAACATGCATCCAGTCCCTGGTGAACAAGCCAATCCAGCTTGTCAATATAGTCCAGGTCATGCTCGTTCGCCTGATCCTCCCGTGCCAATAACGGGATTTTACTTTGTGGGAATTCGACCCGGCGCAGCACCAAACCCTCAGTAGGCTCTTCGACACGACGTATGAAGACGTCTGGAAGGTGCTGACCAAAGGCGCCGAGTCCCCCACATCCGCCTCCAAGGATCGCGGATATAGCTCACAACGTAACGCTAGCGAGGTAAGCTATCTATACCTTTGACAGGTTTGTTAAGCTCTTCTCCATAGATTAAATCTATGCGGGATCTAAACCCCCTTTACCTTTGACAGGCTTGGCAGGAGGTATCCGGACCAATTAACTGTCCGGCTCCTCTGCCCGAAGACCCGGCCCCAGCTCTCTTGGTGAAGCTAATGGCTCCGGCACCTTACGTGGTGCCGGAAAGGAAGGACAAGAAGAAGAAAACCACCGGGACTCGAAAAAGTTCCCGCAACACGGTGGTACTGGACTCGTCATCTGATGAGTCCGCAACGCTCTCCTCTCGTGAAAACGAGGAGGAGGAACAAGGAAGCTCTCCCCCACCAGTGAGGGGAGCAAAGAGGAAGAAGGCCGCCCCAACAGGGGAGGCCGAGGGGTCGAGGAAAAGGAAAACCCCTCCGCCGGACTACTCCCACTACGCTGAAGAGGGCGGAGAGGATTGCCTCGAGCATCGTAAGTGTTTACACACCAGAATGACTCATGATATTCTTTTAATGCGCGGCTTTCCCTAATATCGAACGTAATTTATGCAGCCCGCCCCGGGCCGAACTTGACGATTCATCGAGCGGCTCCCTGGATTCGTCGGACGTGAACTCTGTTCCGCCCATGGTCTCCCCCTGGCGGGCGGACGACGCTGAAGTGGCGCCTCGCCAAGCCTCGGGGCAGGAGGAGATGGTCCTGGAGGAGCCACAAGGCAATCCTCCGGACCCCAGGAGTAAAGGGGATAAAACCCCCCAGGGCTCCGAGTTCGGCTTTGTGCCGGACACCGCGCCGGACTCGACAGTCCCGGTCCGCGGTGGGCGAACTCCTTCCAAGAGGAGTAAGCCGTCTGAGCCGGCGGCCTCCGTCCAACCGGAGACGCCGGACAATCTGCTGGAGGCGCTTAAGGGCGCCGCCATCAATGAGGAGCACCGTACTGTTATGAGTACGGTGATCCAAAGGGTTCAGTCCGCCCAGAGCGGACTGAATGAAGCTTGCGCTAGCCTTCTAACAGGCTTCGAGGTAAGTAAAAATATGTCAAATTATTTACCGCATAGACAGTAGCCCCTGATGCTCTGTTCGGTGTTCGGAAAGAAAAGCCAGTTGGAGGATCTAGTAATTTTCGCAGGAGTCTAACAAAAAAGGTCAAATATGCGTATGCAGGCTTCCCTGCTGTCCACCGCCGCACTAACTGCGCAGGTGGGTGTCCTTAAAAAGGACCTCGGGCGGACCGAGCAAGAGCTCGGCCTTGCCAAACGGCAGCTCGAAGAGAAGGAAGGTAAGAAATACCTAAAAAAGAAAAAAGAAAAAGGTGCCTATAGAGAGGCTTGATTGCAGAAAGAAATAACAGGATTGTACTGCTTATTGTAGGGGCCGCAACCGAGATGGCAACCCTGAAGCAGGCGCTCGCAGAGGCCGAAAAGAAAACGGCCGAGGAGCACGCCGAGCGAGGAAGGCTTGGGGTTCAGGTCGACGAGGTGCAGCAAGAGCTGCAAGCTCTCATGACAAAACATGAGGGTTTGGAGCTTGAGTTAAAAGCGCAAGCATCCGAGCTCGCGTCGGCCCTTGAAACCGCCAAGAGTGCCAAGGTCGAAGCCCAAAAGGCCCTCCAAGAGTTGGAGGAGGTGAAAAAGATAGCAACGGGTAAGGCATTATCAATGCAAAGTAGGAATATAAAAGTAAACTACCTATTACTTACCCGAATCCGGAGTTCTCCAGGGGCGTTCGCTGATCTTCCCCGCAGCGTATCCGACGCTGCCTCGTTCTACCGAGCTGAAGAGGGCAGCTCGACGAAGAATGTGTTCTGGTCTCAGTATTCTGAGGCCGGACACCCTGTGCCCTTAAGCGATCAGCTGAAACAGCTGGTCGAGCTCCACAAGGCGGCCGAACAGGCCATGAAGGGCTTACTAGTTCGGCTGTGGCATGGAGAGGCCCTGCTTGAGAGCTACTTCGGGCTGGTGCGGCGGCTGGTGGAGGCCTGTCCACGGCTTGAGGTCATCGAGCGCTCCGTCTGCATTGAAGGTGCCCGAAGGGCCCTTGCCCGTGTAAGGGTACACTGGGGTAAGCTGGACGGAGAAAAGCTGGTGAAGGACGGGCCGCCGCAGGGGAAGGAGCATCGCAAGCCCAAGAACTACTACAAGGACGTTCTTGCTGGAGCCCGCCTTGTCGCGGATGAATGTACTAAAGATGTAGTATTTGAATGAACTCGCTCGTTTGTATCCTGTGCGCTGAAAACTGGTTCATATGCGCAAAGTAATGCTTATTTAATTTAAAATATTATTTTCTGTGCGGCCGTTTATCAAAAATTTGAGAGATGGCCAGTCGTCGGGTTCTGCCCCCATGCCACTAGTGCTGGGGTGTTGGGGATAAACCTGAGGGCTCTTGTTCCCATAGTTGGGTCCTTCGAGGGAGGCGCTCAGCACAGCGAACCAGGCAATCGGACTATAATGCTTGAACACTCTCACTTAGCCATAGAACGTTATAATTTTAAATTTCGGCGAAGCCCCTAGTTCGGAAGGCCGAATTTGGGGTGCTATCCACGCCTTTGGCCGGACATAGCCAGCTCCTCGCTCAAAGCGGCATAAGCCTTTAAGGACTTGAAAAACCTCTCGAACAGCGACCGGTCTCACGCCTTATCATGACAGTCTGTTTTAGCTTTCTCCACTGAGGTGCTCAACCCACCTGATCTGGGGCACAATCGCAGTGGTTCTCCTAGTGCTACCTTAGCCGATAAAGCGGAACGTAAGGCACCAAAACATAGGAGCCGGGCAAACCCAACATGTGACCAAAATCATGACTCGGAGCCGATGCATATAGTGCTATAAGTTCGGGGTGCCGCACTTGTGAAAGTGTACGGACTTCTCACACCAGATAAAAGGGTAATGAAGCCCCTGGCGTGGTTTGCCGTACCATGGTGTACGGGTGCTATCATGTTATGTAAGAAATATATATATATATATATTCAAAAGAGGATAATGCAAAAAATAGACAAAAAGCTATGCATTGTTTTATAAAGAGGCTATCTGTCAAAGCCGAACGATACAAGTATTGCGATGAGCAAAGAAGATATTAGACTATTTAACATGTCCTGACCAGGCACAGGCCGCGGAATTTAGAAACAGATATATCGCTCGAAATAGAGACCACCTGAGAGTTCCGGAATGCGGTGTAGCTTTGTCTGCTTTCCTGGATCTTGCATCGTCTGTGTGGCAAAAATGCCGAACAGGTTATCCAGAGTATGGAGTCCTGAAAGTAAAAAAAAAGGTAAAAAATAAAACTATCGCCAGCCCCTAGTACGTTTGACGCCGTGTTGTAGGCATGCCGCTAATGTGCCCCTCCCCGTGTGCCCATGGAATTTCAAGGGCGTAATTGTGTACTCGAGGTACTTGCTCTGCTATGTTGCGATAGCTGGGGTCGGGGCCGTATTGCTACGCTTGCTCTGATCGTGCCGGGTGGTCTTGTTGCAGGATACTCCGGGCGCGCTTTGCATTGTCCGGTTTTTTAACGGCGGACTGGAGAGTTGCCTTGAAAGGCTGCTTTGTACTTCCGCTGCGAGGGCCGCCGTGTGCTCCTCCATACGAATGGAGCGTTCTGTGTTTCCGCTGACCATAATTACTCCTCGAGGGCCTGGCATCTTGAGCTTGAGATATGCGTAATGCGGCATCGCATTGAATTTAGCGAATGCGGTTCGTCCGAGCAGGGCGTGATAGCCACTTCGGAACGGCACTATATCGAAGATTAACTCTTCGCTTTGGAAGTTATCCAGAGATCCGAAGACCACATCAAGTGTTATGGAGCCTGTGCAATTGGCCTCTACACCTGGTATGACGCCTTTAAAGGTCGTCCTTGTGGGCTTGATCCTTGATGGATCTATGCCCATTTTCCGCACTGTATCCTGATAAAGCAGGTTCAGGCTACTGCCGCCATCCATGAGGACTCTTGTGAGATGAAATCCGTCCACGATTGGGTCGAGGACTAGTGCGGCAAAACCGTCGTGGCGGGTGCTAGTGGGGTGGTCCCTTCGATCGAAAGTGATCGGGCAGGAGGACCATGGGTTGAACTTTGGGGCGACTGGCTCCATCGCGTATACGTCCCGTAGCGCACGCTTCCTCTCCCGCTTGGGAATGTGGGTCGCGTATATCATGTTCACCGTCCGCACTTGTGGGGGAAACCCTTTCTGTCCATTGTTGTTCGGCGGCCTGGGCTCCTCCTCGTCGTCGCTGTGCAGCCCCTTGTCCTTGTGTTCGGCTCTTAACTTGCCTGCCTGCTTGAACACCCAACAATCCCTGTTGGTGTGATTGGCTGGCCTTTCGGGGGTGCCATGAATCTGGCACGAGCGGTCGAGTATCCGGTCCAAACTGGACGGGCCCTGGGTATTCTTTTTAAATGGCTTTTTCCGCTGACCAGATTTATAGCCTCTGAATCCGGCATTAACTGCCGTATCCTCATTGTTGTCGCTGCTAACGCGACGCTTTTGATTATTTCGACGTGACCTGCCACTTTTGTCCTGGGTATCCGAATTACCGGGCTTCTTCGATAAGTTGTTGCTGCGAGCTAGCCAGCTATCTTCGCCCGCGCAAAAGCGGGTCATGAGTGTCGTGAGGGCTGCCATGGTTTTCGTCTTTTCCTGTCCCAGGTGCCGGGCAAGCCACTCATCGCGGATGTTATGTTTGAAGGCTGCTAGGGCCTCTGCGTCCGGACAATCGACTATCTGATTTTTCTTCGTTAGGAACCGTGTCCAGAATTGTTTGGCCGATTCTTCTGGCTGCTGAATTATGTGGCTTAGGTCGTCGGCGTCCGGTGGCCGCACATCGGTCCCCTGAAAGTTGTCGAGGAATGCGGCTTCCAGGTCCTCCCAAGAACTGATTGAGTCCGCTGGTAGGCTGTTAAGCCAGTGCCGGGCTGGTCCTTTAAGCTTAAGGGGTAGGTATTTGATGGCGTGCAAATCATCGCCACATGCCATGTGGATGTGAAGGAGATAATCCTCAATCCATACTGCCGGATCTGTCGTACCATCGTACGACTCGATATTGACGGGTTAAAAACCCTCTGGAATTTTATGATCCATTACTTCGTCTGTGAAGCATAGTGGGTGTGCGGCGCCCCTGTACTGGGCTATGTCACGACGCAGCTCGGAAGAGCTGTGCCTGCTGTGTTCGGCCCGGCCGGATTTATTGTGTCCGGAGTGAAGATCATCACGTGTCGTCGGGCGTCTGCGCGATCCATAGATCGATCTTGTATGCTTTGCTTTATCCTCCAGTACGTCTCGCAGGTCTGGCTCGTATTCCCGTGCCTTGTTTGAACGGCACCGGGGCATGGCTTGCTTTAGGGCTCGACAGGCCTCTCTGTTGCGGCCACGGGGTGGACGGTCTGCCATGTCATATGCTTCCCCCTCTGATTGGGGTAGCGGCCTGCGCTTAGGGTAATTTTTGGAGGGGCGTCCGAGTTCATACTCTTCGGCCGCAAGGACTACAGTCCATCTATCAGCTAGCAAATCTTGATCAGCTCTAAGCTGTTGCTGCTTTTTCTTTAGGCTGTTGGCCGTGGCTAGAAGCCTGCGTTGGAAATGCTCTTGTTCGGCGGGGTCTGATGGTACGACGAATTCGTCGTCGCCGAGGCTTTCCTCGTCTTCGGAGGGAGGCATGTAGTTATCATCCTCAACCTCTTGCTCTGCCGCTCTCTCCTGAGGGCTGGCTTTTCCATCTTCCTGTGCCAAATCTTGCTGGTTCTGGTGTTCTTCGGCGTTGTCCAGGGTAGTATTATCTCCCGTGCCGGAATCACCGTTTCTGCTGTGGTGGGATTTAGAGCGGCGCCGTTGGCGCCGGTGTTTTGGCGGTTTATTCGAGTTGTCGTCTTCCGTTGTTCCATTGCCATCCGCATTCTTTGGAGCATCCACCATATATATGTCATATGACGAGGTGGCGGTCCAGCGCCCTACAGGTGCTGGTTCTTGTTCGTCTCCTCCTTCGTCGTCCATACCGTTGAAGTCTTCGGAGCCGAAGTCAAGCATGTCGGTTAAATCGTCGACAGTGGTGGGTGGGCTTTGAATTTCTTCGTCGTCCGAATCCCAACCTCGCAGACCATAGACCGGCCTGGGCTCTCCTGATAAAGAGAGAGACTTGAGAGAATTCAGGATATCACCGAAAGGTGAGCACTGAAAGATGTCCGCGGCGGTGAACTCCATTACAGGCGCCCAGTCAGATTCGATCGGCGGGGGCACGGAAATCCCGGAGTTCGGAGAAGAGTCCGGCTCCTTGGAGTCCTGGGCCATGCGGAGTACGGGGCTGGTGTTCGGCTCGATCGCCTTTGAGATCGCAGCCCCCGGGGTGACGTCCAACCGTTCATCCTCGGAGAACGCAGAGGGCTCCGAGTCAAGGATCGGGGCTGGAGCGTGTGCGGCCTCCAGGGTACTATTCGGAGGCAGAGCTATATCATGCCCCTCGAAATAGTGCGGCGCGCTTGGCTGTGGCTCGAACCCGTCGAAGATCAAGTCTCCGCGGATATCAGCCGTGTAGTTTAAGCTTCCAAACCTGACTTGATGGCCAGGGGCGTAGCTTTCAATCTGCTCCAGATGACCAAGCGAATTGGCCCGCAGAGCGAAGCCGCTGAAGACGAAGATTTGTCCGGGGAGGAAAGTCTCACCCTGGACCTCATCGTTGTTGATGATCAAAGGAGCCATCGGGCCTAAAAGCGACGACACAGAGGAACTCTCAATGAAAGCACCAATGTCGGTGTCAAAACCGGCGGATCTCGGGTAGGGGGTCCCGAACTGTGCGTCAAGGTCGGATGGTAACAGGAGGCAAGGGACACTTTATTTTACCCAGGTTCGGGCCCTCTCGATGGAGGTAAAACCCTACTCCTGCTAGATTAATGTTGATGATATGGGTAGTACAATAGTGGATCTACCACGAGATCAAGGAGGCTAAACCCTAGAAGCTAGCCTATGGTATGATTGTGTATGATGATGGTTGTCCTACGGACTACAACCCTCCGGTTTATATAGACACCGGATAGGTTTAGGGTTACACAGAGTCGGTTACAATGGTAGGATATCTCGAATATCCGCACGCCTAGCTTGCCTTCCACGCCAAGAAAAGATCCTTCCGGACACGGGACGAAGTCTTCAATCTTGTATCTTCATAGTCCTGGAGTCCGGCTGAAGGTATAGTCCGGCTATCCGAACACCCCCTAATCCAGGACTCCCTCACTCATCAAAAGAAACTAAGTGGGTGTGCATCCAACTTGCTCGCTCACGAAGACCTAGGGCAATTTTGAGGAAGCCCATCATTGGAATATACAAGCCAAGTTCTATAATGAAAAATTCCCACTAGTATATGAAAGTGACAAAATGAGAGACTCTCTATCATGAAGATCATGGTGCTACTTTGAAGCACAAGTGTGGTAAAAGGATAGTAACATTGTTCCTTCTCTCTTTTTCTCTCATTTTTTTATTTGGGCCTTTTTTTATGGCCTCTTTTCTTTTCTTTTTTTCTTTTTTTATTTTTCTTCCGGAGTCTCATCCCGACTGTAGCGACCCGACCTCAGATGGTCAAGTCTCTGTGCTCCGGTGTCATCCCTGGATCAGTAATGCTGACACCACACAGTTCTTCGAAGGATTTATAGCAGAGTAGCAATCACACACTTATTACATCGATGTCTCAAAGAGAACTTATTACAATAAATATGGCTTAAGGCCATCTAATAATGATAACAGCGGAAGACTTGGAAGATAAGTGAGTCCATCAACTCCAACGGCATCACTGAGTATAGAACCACGACCTAAAGGCACCTTACTCGTCGTCTGAAAAGTCTGCAACATGAAAGTTGCAGCCCGAAAATGGGTCAGCACATGGAATATGTTGGCAATGTAACACATAGAGAATAATGAATGATAAGCCTATACTACATGCATATATGGCTGGTGGAAAGCTCTATGGTTACAGTTTTGTGTAAAGCCAGTTTTTCCCTACTGCAAAGGAATAAATTTATTTAACTATCATGGTGGTTGTTAAACATCGAGAATGGTTGACAGCATTCCGATCCCAATTAAAAGTCATCATCAATAACCCAACAATATTAATTTAGAAGTAACATGATGAGATTGACATGATATTCAAGTACTAGATACTCAAAACGTCCATAACCGGGGACACGGTTAATCATGATTAGTTTGTACACTCTGCAGAGGTTAGCGCACTTTTCCCCACAAGACTCGATCGCCTCCGTTTGGTTTCTCGCACTACAGGGTGTTTGAGAAACGGATGACCGAGACATAGTCTTTCAGAAGCGCTCACACCTTACGTTGTGATAGACCGTACCAACCTACATCCCCTACATCTGCTAGTCTACCACTATAAGAGTTCGCACGACTTAGTCAACTATGCCAGAGCCCATATTGGCTTGTGGCTGCACACGGAAGTTACTAGCATGAATGATCTTATGATCCCTTTGAGCCTGGGTGGCGGTCCAAAGAAAAACAGGCAAGTCCTGATAGAAACTAGGTGCCTCAATCCACCCAGATGTGTGTTTAAGTTGCCACCTTAGATAAACCATTAATTAACATAACTCACATCTGTCATGGATATCACTCACCCAATCCACGTCTACTAGCATAGCATGGCATAATAAGCAAACGTAGAATTAACTCCCAAAGGTTTCATAAGTAAAACAGGTAATAGGTACTACCTCATCTACTTCCCATCCCACAGTTTAATTAGATCCTAATCATGCAATGTGTGAGGATTGATCTAATGCAATAAAAACTAGGCAATGAGAAGGTATGATCAAAGTGTTACTTGCCTTGCTGAGGATCCGCGAAACCTAGAGATTCGAAGTAACAGGCGGCGCACTCCCGGTGATCTATCGCAGACAAACAACAAGCATACAATAAGTACTCATCTAATGCACAGGTAAAAATCGAACAAGAGATCGAACCAGAAAGTTCAACTTAAGAACTCCAGTTGCAAAGAGAAAACGAACCGATCAAAGTAACGAAAAGCAAACGGCGGAAGAAAACAACTCGGTTCTAGCAAATTAAAACTAGGTCAAGTTTTACAGTAGCAAAATCTTGTTTAAGTTGATTAGTCGGAACGGTGGTTTCGAAACAAAACTCCAGGCGCTTGAATCACCTGATTCCGATAAACGAGCGAGAAGATAAACTAGAAAGAAGATCGGATCTGAAATCGCGATCAGAAATTCACGGAATAAATCCGACGAAAAAGAAAACGACGAACAGTTAAACGAACGGACGTTCGTTAACCGAGACTAACCGGTGATCACGTTCGTTAAGACGAACGGTCCGGCGAACGCTCGCTAAACAACGGAACCGAAAGAAAAACGAAAACCGATCTAGGGTTTAACAAAAACAAAACTTCGAAACGAAAAAAATAAACCGGAACGGTTTAAAAAAAACCGAACCGAGGGGAGGGGAGGCGCGGCGCGGGCTACCTCGGCGAGGGGCTCCGGCGGGGCAGCGGGGTGGCGCGGGGCGAGGCGCTGGCGGCGGCGACGGCGGGCGGCGGGCGGCGGCGGCGGGCGCTGGCGGCGGTGTTGCGGCGCTGCGCTGCTGCTGCTGCGGGGCGGCGGGGCTGGGTGGGGAGAAGAGGAGAGAAGGGGGGGCTGGATATATAAAGGGGGGAGAGGCGGCTTGGTGGAGGGGGCAAGAAAGAGGCGGCGGCGGCGGAGTCCGATCCGCACTCGGCGGCGGCGGCGCGCACGCGATGGGAGGGGCGCGGTGCGGGCCGGCTCGGCTGGGCCCTTGGCCCAGTCGGGCGCTGCGGATTTTTTTTAAATAAATACGCGCGCAGAAAAACAAATAAAAGAAAATCTAAACGAACTCCGAAAATCCGAAGTTAATTTTTCCCGACTCCTAAAAATGAGTCAAACAAAATAAACTTTACTCGGGGCCTAAAGGCAATATTTTAAAACACGCATTTTTTCCTAATCCAATTAAAATGCAAATAAACTCCGAAAAATCCAAAATTTGATTTATTTATTAAATCTTCATTTTTCCTAAATTTGGGAAAGTCATATTATTCCTCTCTCATGTTTTTGATATTGGAAAAATAATTTAATATGAAATAAATAAAATCAAATGATCCTCTTTTCAAAATTTGAGAAAACTCAAATATGAAAATAACGAAATCTCCAACTCTCTCCGAGGATCCTTGAGTTGCGTGAAATTTCTAGGATTGACCAAAATGCAAGAAAATATGATATGCATGATGATCTAATGTATAACATTCCAAATTGAAAATTTGGGATGTTACACCGACTTATGGGAGAATCATAGTCTCCATCATCCTTTCCTCACTTGGGACAATGCTCTAAAAATTGACGATCATCACACTTTTATTTTTCTTACAACTCAACAATTACAACTCGATACTTAGAACAAATATGACTCTATATGAATGCCTCCGGCGGTGTACCAGGATATGCAATGAATCAAGAGTGACATGTATGAAAGAATTATGAACGGTGGCTTTGCCACGAATACGATGTCAACTACATGATCATGCTAGCAATATGATAATGATGGAGCATGTCGTAATAAACGGAACGGTGGAAAGTTGCATGGCAATATATCTCGGAATGGATATGGAAATGCCATGATAGGTAGGTATGGTGGCTGTTTTGAGGAAGGTATATGGTGGGTGTATGATACCGGCGAAAAGTGCGCGGTACTAGAGAGGCTAGCAATGGTGGAAGGATGGGAAAAAGTGCGTATAATCCATGGACTCAACATTAGTCATAAAGAACTCATGTACTTATTGCAAAAATCTAGAAGTTATCAAAGCAAAGTATTACGCGCATGCTCCTAGGGGGATAGATTGGTAGGAAAAGACTATCGCTCGTCCCCGACCGCCACTCATAAGGAAGACAATCAATAAATAAATCATGCTCCGACTTCATCACATAACGGTTCACCATACGTGCATGCTACGGGAATCACAAACTTTTAACACAAGAATTTCTCAAATTCACAACTACTCAACTAGCATGACTCTAATATCACCATCTTTATATCTCAAAACAATTATCGAGCCTCAATCTTTTCTTATTATTCAACGCACTAAAAAGAAAGTTTCACAAATCTTGAATACCAAGCATATTATTATTAAGCAAATTACCATGCTATCAAGACTCTCAAAATGATCTAAGTGAAGCATGAGAGATCAATAGTTTCTTTAAAACAAACCACCACCGTGCTCAAAAAGATCTAAGTGAAGCACATAGAGCAAAATTATAACGCTCAAAAAGATATAAGTGAAGCATGTAGAGCAAAACTACATAGCTCAAAAGATATAAGTGAAGCACATAGAGTATTCTATCAAATTCCAATTCATGTATGGCTCTCTCAAAAGGTGTGTACAGCAAGTATGATTGTGGCACACTAGCAAACAAAGACATAAATAATACAAGACGCTCCAAGCAAAACACATATCATGTTGGTGAATAAAAATATAGCTCCAAGTAAATTACCGATGGAAGTAGACGAAAGAGGGGTTGCCTTCCGGGGCATCCCCAAGCTTTGACTTTTTGGTGTCCTTAGATTATCTTGGGGGTGCAATGGGCATCCCCAAGCTTAAGCTCTTGCCACTCCTTGTTCCATAATCCATCAAAAGAATTCACCCAAAACTTGAAAACTTCACAACACAAAACTCAATAGAAACCTCGGGAGCTCCGTTAGAGAAAGAAAACAAAAGACCACTTCAAGGTACTGTAATGAACTCATTATTTATTTATATTGGTGTTAAACATACTGTATTCCAACTTCTCTATGGATTATAAACTATTTTACTAGCCATAGATTCATCAAAATAAGCAAACAACACACGTAAAACAGAATCTGTCAAAAACAGAACAGTCTGTAGTAATCTGTAACTAACACAAACTTCTGGAACCCAAAAAATTCTACCAAAATTAGACGACCTAGAAAATTTGTTTATTGATCAGAAGAAATTGGAATAGGTATTTTATCATGTTCTGATGATTTTTAACAATTCGGGAACTGAACGCAAAGTTTCTGGAAATTACAGCAAGATCAAATAACTATCATCCAAGAAGATCCAATAGGTCTAACTTGGCACAAACACTAATTAAAACACAAAACCACATCAAAACAGAAGGTAGATGGGTTATTTATTCCCTAACAGAAGAAAAACACAAAAAACTAAAAATAAAATTGGGTTGCCTCCCAACAAGCGTTATTGTTTAATGCCCCTAGCTAGGCATAAAAGCGAGGATAGATTTAGGTATTGCCATCTTTGGTAGGCAATCCATAAGTGGCTCTCATGATAGTTTCATATGGCAATCTTATTTTCTTTCTAGGAAAGTGTTCCATGCCCTTTTTCAATGGAAGTTGGAATCTAATATTCCCTTCCTTCATATCAATAATCGCACCAACCGTTCTAAGAAAAGGTCTACCAAGAATAATACGGCAAGAAGGATTGCAATCTATATCAAGAACGATGAAATCTACGGGCACATAATTCCTATTTGCAACAATAATAAAATTTTTCATTCTTACCATAGGTTTCTTAATAGTGTAATCCGCAAAATGCAAGTTTAGAGAGCAATCATCAAAATCACGGAAATCTAGCAAATAACACAAAGTTTTGGGGATAGTGGAGACACTAGCACCGAAATCACACAAATCATAAAACTCATGATCTTTAATTTTAATTTTAATAGTAGGTTCCCACTCATCATAGAGTTTTCTAGGGATAGAAACTTTCAACTCAAGTTTTTCTTCATAAGATTGCATCAAGGCATCAACGATATGTTCGGTAAAGGCTTTCTTTTGACTATAAGCATGAGGAGAATTTAGCACGGATTGCAACAAGGAAATACAATCAATTAAAGAGCAACTTTCATAATTAAATTCCTTGAAATCCAATATAGTGGGTTTAGCAACATCTAGGGTTTTATTTCTTTCAATCTCACTTTCATCAATTTCATCATAAAGATCTAAATACTCCGAATTTTTGGAACGCCTTCTAGGTAAAGGAAGATCATATTCAGTTTCATCAAGATTCATATTGCAAAACAAAGATTTGATAGGGGACACATCAATAACTTTTAGATTTTCATCTGGATTTTCATAGGAATTGGAAGAACACGCTTTAATAAAGGCATCTTTCGTAGCACGCATCCTAGCGGTTCTTTCCTTGCACTCATCAATGTAAATTCTCATGGCTTTGAGAGACTCATTGATATCATGCATAGGAGGAATAGATCTAAGCTTTAAAGAATCAACCTCAAGAGAAATTCTATTAACGTTCCTAGCCAAATCATCAACTTTAAGTAATTTCTCTTCAAGCAAAGCATTAAAATTCTTTTGTGAATTCATAAACTCTTTAACACTACTCTCAAATTCAGAGGGCATCTTATTAAAATTTCCATAAGAGTTGTTGTAGGAATTTCCATAATTATTAGAAGGATTACTAGGATAAGGCCTAGGATTAAAATTCCCTCTATATGCGTTGTTAGCAAAATTATTCCTACCAACAAAATTCACATCCATAGATTCATTGTTATTCTCAATCAAAGTAGACAAAGGCATATCATTAGGATCAGAAGAAACACTTTTAGTAGCAAATAATTTCATAAGTTCATCCATCTTTCCACTCAAAACATTGATTTCTTCTATCGCATGCACTTTTTTATTAGAAGATCTTTTAGTATGCCATTGAGAATAATTAGCCATAATATTATCTAGGAGTTTAGTAGCATCTCCTAAAGTGATTTCCATAAAAGTGCCTCCCGCGGCCGAGTCTAAAAGATTTCTAGAAGCAAAATTCAATCCGGCATAAATTTTTTGTATAATCATCCATAAGTTCAAACCATGAGTAGGGCAAGTACATATCATTAATTTCATTCTCTCCCAAGGTTGTGCAACATGTTCTTCATCAGGTTGCTTAAAATTCATAATGTCGTTTCTAAGAGAGATGATCTTAGCGGGAGGAAAATACTTAGAGATAAAAGCATCTTTGCACTTGTTCCAAGAATCAATACCATTTTTAGGCAAAGACGAAAACCAAGCTTTAGCACGATCTCTAAGCAAAAAAGGAAATAACTTCAATTTAACGACATCATTATCGACATCTTTTTTCTTTTGCATATCACATCAATCAATGAAGCTATTCAGATGAGTAGCGGCATCTTCACTAGGAAGGCCGGTGAATTGATCTTTCATAACAAGATTCAACAAAGCAGTATTGATTTCACAAGATTCAGTATTGGCAAGAGGAGCAATCGGAGTGCTAAGGAAATCATTATTATTGGTATTGGTTAAGTCACACAATTTGGTAGTATCTTGAGACATCGCGACAAACAAGCAATCCAACACACGAGCAAACAAAAGGCAAGCGAGAAAAAGGCAAACGGAAAAGGAGAAGGAGATTGGGAAAGAGAGGGCGAATAAAACGGCAAGGGTGAAGTGGGGGAGAGGAAAACGAGAGGCAAATGGCAACTAATGTAATGCGGGGGATAGGGATTGTGATGGGTACTTGGTATGTTGACTTTTTGCGTAGACTCCCCGACAACGGCGCCAGAAATTCTTCTTGCTACCTCTTGAGCTTGCGTTGGATTTCCCCGAAGAGGAGAGGATGATGCAGCAGAGTAGCGTAAGTATTTCCCTCAGTTTTTGAGAACCAAGGTATCAATCCAGTAGGAGGCCACGCTCAAGTCCTTCATACCTACACAAAAACAATAGCTCCTCGCAACCAACGCGATTAGGGGTTATCAATCCCTTCACGGTCACTTACGAGAGTAAGATCTGATAGAGGATATTTTTGGTATTTTTGATATAGAGACGCAAAGTGAAAAGTAAAAGGCAAAGTAAAAAAGCAAAGCAAAATAAAAGTGATGGAGATTGATATGATGAGAATAGACCCGAGGGCCATAGGTTTCACTAGTGGCTTCTCTCAAGAGCATAAGTATTCTACGGTGGGTGAACAAATTACTGTTGAGCAATTAACAGAATTGAGCATAGTTATGAGAATATCCAGGTATGATCATGTATATAGGCATCTCGTCCGAGACAAGTAGACCGACTCCTGCCTGCATCTACTACTATTACTCCACTCATCGACCGCTATCCAGCATGTATCTAGAGTATTAAGTTAAAAACAGAGTAACGCCTCAAGCAAGATGACATGATGTAGAGAGATAAATTCATGCAATATGAAATAAACCCCATCTTGTTATCCTCGATGGCAATGATACAATATGTGCCTTGCTGCCCCTTCTGTCATTGGGAAAGGACACCGCAAGATCGAACCCAAAGCTAAGCACTTCTCCCATGGCAAGAACTACCAATCTAGTTGGCCAAACCAAACGGATAATTCAAAGAGACTTGCAAAGATAACCAATCATACATAAAAGAATTCAGAGAAGATTCAAATATTACTCAAAGATAGACGTGATCATAAACCCACAATTCACCGGTCTCAACAAACACACCGCAAAAAGAAGATTACATCGAATAGATCTCCATAAGAGAGGGGGAGAACATCGTATTGAGATCCAAAAAGAGAGAAGAAGCCATCTAGCTAATAACTATGGACCCGAAGGTCTGAGTTAAACTACTCACACTTCATCGGAGAGGCTATGATGATGTAGAAGCCCTCCGTGATGACGGCCCTCTCCGGCGGAGCTCCGGAACAGGCCCCAAGATGGGATCTCATGGATACAGAAAGTTGCGGCGGTGGAATTAGGTTTTTTGGCTCCGTGTCTGATCGTTTGGGGGTACGTAGGTATATATAGGAGGAAGAAGTATGTCGGTGGAGCTTCAGTGGGCCCACGAGGGTGGGGGGGCGCGCCTGGGGGTCTAGGGCACGCCCCCTACCTCGTGCCCACCTTGAAGCTTCCTTGGCGTAGAGTCTAAGTCTCCTGGGTCATATCCGGTGAGAAAATCACGTTCCCGAAGGTTCCATTCCGTTTGGACTCCGTTTGATATTCTGTTTCTTCGAAACACTGAAATAGGCAAAAAACAACAATTCTGGGTTGGGCCTCCGGTTAATAGGTTAGTCCCAAAAATAATATAAAAGTGAATAATAAAGCCCAATATAGTCCAAAACAGTAGATAATATAGCATGGAGCAATCAAAAATTATAGATACGTCAGAGACGTATCAGAAGCCCAAGATCAAGCATGAAGATGGCGGTTCAGTAAAGGGTCTAAAGCCCACAGGCGACTTAAGGCCCGTAGTGGTAAACCGCCGTCATGGCATGACTTGTATCATAAGGCAGAATTAGCCAGTCACCAAGCCGGACACTGTTTATGAGCCGGCCGGGACTCTGTAGGTCGCAGGGCGTCAACCCATGTATATAAGGGGACGACCCGATGGCGGCTTAGGGCAAGTAACATCCAATCGAGAACCGGGCATAGCGTATCTAGCTCCCTGGTCATCGAAACCCTAGCAATACCAACCCAACTAGACGTAGGCTTTTACCTTCATCGTAAGGGGCCGAACTAGTATAAACTCTCTTGTGTCCCTTGTCCCAATTAACCCCTTTTAAGCTTCCTACTTGCGATGGCTCCACGACTAAGTCCTTTCATGAGGACATCTGCCGTGACAATTCCACGACAATTGGCGCCCACCGTGGGGCGAGCGCATGGTGGATTTGAGTTCTTGAAGGGCAATTTCGAAGGGCTCAAGGGATACGCTGTGGGCCGGATGACCAAGAGTCGTCGCGGCAAGATCTACATCGACGACGAAGGCTGGGGCCCCGACGCCGGCTCAATTGAGTATGGGTACCGGGTCCCCTTCGGCGTAATTCACGTCTTCATCGGCCGGATTGGTGAGCCGGGCCCTGAGCCGGACAACTGCACCGACCTCGTCGATATAGCTCAGCGTGCGAGACCCGCCCGAGCTCAACCCATCGTGAAGCGTGCCTTCATGGGTTGCATCCACGGAGAGGAACTTTCTGAAGGATCCGTAGATGGTGGTGAGACGGTCGTCCACTCCGATGGTGATTCGTCCACTGGTGAAACGGATTCGATGTATCAATTGCAAGATGGCAGGCTTGGGGGCTGTTCCGATGGCAGCAGTATTCCGGACCCCTTTGAGCCGCCAAGCTGGGTAGGGGTCTTCATGGCTGGTACTCAACCCGGCCAAAACTCGACGGCTGCAGGAGTGATAACGTCCGGGTCAGGAGTGGCCGGGGCAGGAGGCCCTGCACGCCCGCCGGCTCAGGAGGCCCTGCACGCCCGCCGGCTCAGGTGCTGATTGATCTCATGGACAAGTTGACGGCCCTGCTAACAGCCACGGTTATTCCTGCAAGTCAAGAAGAGCATGATGCTGAGGTGGCACAGGTACGTGAGGAAATAGCCCAGACCAAGGAGGCCTTAGCGGCTGAGGATACCAGGTTGGCCACAGAACGGGCGTCTTTGGATGCACGGGCCCAGCAGCTCCAGTCAGAGGCTTTCCAGCTTACGATGAGCCTGAACGCGTCTAACGAGGTGATGAGGAGGAGACACCAGAAAACTCAATCCCGTTTGCTTCCAGTTTATGATCCTCGAAACCTTTTCACTACACCCGGAGCCGGCCCTAGTAACCCGCCAGAAGCAAATCAATTCACGACCCGGAGCAGGGGGATCAGTTCAGCCTCGGGTGATGGCACCTCCTCATGGGAATATGGCCCCGCCCCGCTACGTACCAACACCACCGGGTCACTTTTCTAACCCCATGGAGAACCTGATTGCAGCATCGACACGTTTGGCGTCTCTCCCAGTGGACGGTGACGATCCAACAGCGGTGGAGACGTGAAGGATCAGAGAACTCGTCCAGACGGCTCTGGCTCAGCAAGAGGCTTATTTCTATAGTCGGGACATGATTCAACTGGCGGCTCAGCAGACGGCTCATCAAGCCTTCCTGGATTATTCGACGACTTCTGTTGAGGCAGGAGTGGCCACCAGAACCGGCGGTGTTCCTTGTTTGGTGCCGGCTTTACGTAATGTGCGTCTGCCTAAGGATTTCAAGGGACCCCAAAAGGTGCCAAATTATACGGCCGACTTAAAGCCCGGGGCGTGGATCGAAAGCTATGAGATGGCCATGGAGCTGTTGGAGGTCAGCGACGCGGCAATGGCTAAGTATTTCACCATGATGTTGGATGGAACGGCCTGAACTTGGCTAAAGGGCCTGCCGCCCAATTCCATTAGCTCATGGGCGGAGTTAAAGGCCTGGTTCATTCAGAACTTCAAGGACACTTGCAAGCAATCTATGTCAATTGTGGACTTAACGAATTGTAAGCGAGAGGAGGGTGAATCTACCACTCATTGGGTGCGTCGGGTCAAGGAGATAATACATTCATCTGACAAGATGGATGCCGGCTCTGCTGTTTTAATGTTGGAGAAAAATTGCCGATTTGAACCGCTAAGACAGAAGCTGGGGCGCCTCAAGTGTGATTGTAATTATATGGGTCAGCTGATGGCGGCTCTAGTCAAATACGCCGATTCTGATAGTACCAAGGATCCCGTGTCGGATGAGGAAAAGACAGGGAAGGGAAAGAAGAACTGCAATGGAAAGGGTCAGCAGCATAACCCGATGAATCAAGGAAGCAATAAGCGTAAGGCCGATGATAACCCGGAGTTTGTGGCCAACGCTAATGTGCAGGGTAACAATCAGAGACGCAAGGGGAGGCCGCCCCCTCGATCTGGCGGGTCAGGTCCATCTCTCGAGCAGCTACTCAATGAACCCTGTCCAAGACACTGCACCCGGGAAAGGCCGGCCACTCACTTATGGAAGGATTGCGC
This sequence comes from Aegilops umbellulata, assembly GCA_032464435.1. Classification (NCBI taxonomy): domain Eukaryota; kingdom Viridiplantae; phylum Streptophyta; class Magnoliopsida; order Poales; family Poaceae; genus Aegilops; species Aegilops umbellulata. The sequence continues at coordinate 360,401,951 of CP136054.1, read as the reverse complement.
AATCATGAAGGCTTTCAAGAATTCCAACATGTTCGACGACAATCATGGGTCGGGTGGCGGCTCAGGTGTCGGCGGTTTTCATGGCCCGGGTGGCGGTTCAAATTCCGGCTTTCAGGGAAATCAAGGTGGTTATAATCAGCAGCAGTCTGATCAAGGAAGTCAGCAGCAGCAGCAGTCGGGTTATCAGAGTAATCCAAAGCAGCTGAATAGTGGACAGTATCATGTGTTCACCACTAGCTTATGCAAACGTGACCAGAAGATTCATAAGAGGGCAGTGAACGCTGTTGAGCCAGCGGTTCCCCGTTACTTGAGGTGGTCAGAGCAGCCTATTGTGTGGAGCAGGGAAGATCACCCTCCCCGGGTTGACAACCCGGGTTAGTTAGCCTTGGTGGTAGCGCCTCAGGTCGGTGGATACAAATTCACTAAGGTACTCATGGACGGTGGTAGCAGCATCAACATCCTCTAATACGAGACCTTTCGATGTATGGGGTTGACTGACAAAAAATTAAAGATGTCCAACACCGTTTTCCATGGAGTGGTGCCTGGTAAGTCGGCATACCCGGTCGGTAAGATTGAACTAGAGGTAGCCTTTGGAGATGAGTATGATTCTAGGGCTGAGAAATTAACTTTTGAGGTGGTCAAAATCAGGAGTCCATATCATGCTCTGTTTGGGCGGCCGGCTTATGCTAAGTTCATGGCGCGGCCGTGTTATGTTTATTTGCAGCTTAAGATGTCGGGTCACAAAGGCACCATCACTGTGCATGGGAGTCGAAAGATAGCCCTGGAATGTGAAGAAGGCGATGCGGCTTATGCCGAATCTGTTTGTGCAGTAGAGGAGCTGAAGTTTTATCAAGATAACGTTGACCCGACGGATATGACCTCTCTAAAGAAGCCAACCACAGAGCATGACCCGGCGATAAAGTTTAAGTCGGCTGCTGAAACCAAGCTTGTTGATTTTACTCCAGGCGATTCGTCTAAGCAGTTCAGTATCAGTGCCAATTTGGATCCTAAATAGGAAAGCGCGCTCATCGAGTTCATCCATGAGAACTGGGACATCTTTGCATGGAAACCTTCTGACATGTCGGGTGTACCGCGGGAACTCGCTGAGCACACTCTTAATATTGATCCAAAGTTTAAGACGGTCAGGCAATTTCTTCGGCGGTTCAACGAGGAAAGACGGAAAGCTATCGGAGAGGAGGTGGCCCGGCTCTTAGTGGCCGGGTTTATTGTTGAAGTTTTTCACCCCGAGTGGTTGGCTAACCCGGTGCTTGTACTTAAGAAGAATGGCACCTAGCGGATATGTGTGGATTACACGGACTTAAATAAGGCTTGTCCGGCTGATCCCTTTGCTCTCCTCCGTATTGATCAAATCATTGATGCTACGGCGGGTTGTGAGCGTTTGAGCTTTTTGGATGCTTACTCTGGTTATCATCAGATCAAGATGGCAGTTAAGGACCAGGAGAAGACGGCCTTCATCACTCCATTTGGAGCCTTCTGCTATGTGTCCATGCCGTTTGGGCTCAAGGGTGCCCAGGCGACTTATCAGCGGTGTGTACAGAACTGTCTCCACAATCAGATTGGGCGCAATGTTCACGCTTACATGGATGACATAGTGGTGAAGTCCAAAGAAAAGGAAACCTTGATAGCTGATCTAAAGGAAACCTTTGATAATCTCCGGATCTATAAGATGATGCTTAACCCGGCCAAACGTGTGTTTGGTGTGCCTGCCGGCAAGCTTTTGGGTTTTCTAGTCTCCAACAGGGGTATTGAAGCTAATCCGAAGAAGATCAAGGCAATTACCTCTTTGGCTAAACCAGCGTGCATCAATGATGTTCAGTGACTGGCGGGTCGTGTTGCTTTAAGCCGGTTCATAAGCCGGTTAGGTGAGAAGGCCTTACCGTTGTATCAGATGATGAAGAAAACGGACACTTTTGTCTGGAGTGATGCTGCTAATGTTGCCTTTGAAGATTTAAAGAGACAGTTATCTGAGGCGCCGGTCCTTGCGGCTCCCATTTGATAGAGAGCCATTGCTTTTATACGTGGCCGCTAACTCACGTGCTGTTCGTGTTGCAATCGTGGTGGAGCGCAAGGAGGCTGGCAAGGAGCATCCGGTTCAACGACAGGTTTATTACATTAGTGAGGCGCTCATTGAGTATAAGCAAAGGTATCCACATTGGCAGAAGCTTGTTTACGGGGTGTTCATGGCAAGCCCGAAGCTTAAGCAATACTTCCAGGGTCACCCTATCACCGTAGTAAGTTCTTCCCCCTTGGGAGACATCATCCAGAATAGAGAGGCCACAGGACGAGTCACCAAGTGGGCCATTGAGCTTGGGCCTCATGGTTTGAAGTACGTGCCACATACTGCTATTAAGTCTCAAGCCCTGGTGGACTTTAACAATGATTGGACAGAGCTGCAGACACCTGAGGAGAAGCCAGATAACACGTATTGGACTATTCACTTTGATGGGTCCAGGTAGTTGGAAGGCTCGGGGGCTAGAGTCGTTTTAACTTCCCCTCGAGGTGACAAATTTTGTTATGTGCTCCGGCTTATGTTTCCTTGTACTAATAATGCAGCTGGATATGATGCCTTACTCCATGGTCTTTGGATGGCCAAAGAGATGAATTTGAGCCAGGTAAGGTGCTTGGGCGACTCAGATCTCGTGGCTCAACAGGTGTCAGGCAAGTGGGACTCCAAGGATCCCCTCATGGCGGCTTACCGTCGTGAAGTTGATGCTGTAGCTGGGCACTTCAAGGGTTATCAAGTGGAGCACATTGATCGAAGGAAGAATGAGGCGGCTGATGCTTTAAGCCGGCTGGGATCTCAGCGTAAGCCAGTACCGCCTAACACCTTTCTGGATATTTTGCATAATCCTTCTGTCAAGTTACCCACAGAGGACTTAGCTGTTCCAGACCCAGAAGCGCAGTTGGTGGTGGCTCTCCACATCATCTCGGATTGGACAGTGCCATATTTGGCTTACATGACCCGGGGGGAGTTTCCTGAAGATGAGACCTTAGTGAGACAAATCATCCGGCGGTCTAAATCCATGACAATTGTTCATGGTGAGTTGCATCATCGTAGTGTCACTAGGGCGTTTCAACACTGTGTGTCACCTGCGGAGGGTCAGGAAATACTTCGTGAGATCCATGAAGGGGATTGCGGTCATCATGCCGGCTCAAAATCTCTCGTGGCCAAGGCTTTCCGTCATAGTTTTTATTGGCTGACGGTTGTCAAAAATTCTCACGACGGGCTCATGTGCCGGCTCAAGAATTGAGGATGATTCCAATTACTTGACCATTTGCGGTCTGGGGGCTTGATATGGTAGGGCCTTTCAAAAGGTCTAAGGATAAAAAGACACACCTCCTGGTGGCGGTGGATAAATTTACAAAGTGGGTTGAGGCAGAGCCGGTCAGTAAGTGTGATGCAGCCATGACGGTTCAGTTCATGAAAAAGGTGATCTTTCGTTTTGGTTTTCCACACAGCATCATAACTGATAATGGCACTAATCTCTCCAAAGGTTCTATGGAAGAGTTCTGTCAACGAGAACATATCCGACTTGATGTTTCGGCGGTAGCTCATCCCCAATCCAATGGTCAAGCAGAAAGAGCCAATCAGGAGATCTTGAAAGGTATAAAACCCCGGCTCTTGGTCCCCTTACAGTGGATGTCGGGTTGTTGGGTGGAGGAATTACCCTTTGTGATTTGGAGGATCAACAATACACCTAACAGATCTATGGGTTATACACCTTTCTTCATGGTGTACGGAGCAGAGGCGGTCCTGCCAAGTGACATCCGTCATGACTCGCCCCGCGTGGCGGCTTACGTTGAAACTGATGATGAACAAGCTCGTCAGGATGCACTTGATTTGTTGGATGAAGAGCGAGACTTGGCAATAGCCCGCTTGGAGAGTTACTAGCAAGACCTGCGCCGCTACCACAGCCGCTGGGTTAGGTCCAGAACCTTTCAGGAAGGTGATTTAGTGCTCCGGCTCATCCAGGATCAATCCGATATGCACAAGCTATCCCCCCCTTGGGAAGGACCCTTTGTGGTCAGCAAGAACCTGACCAACATTTCATATTACCTCATTGATGTTCGAGAGCACAAAGACTCACGTAAGTCGGAGGAGGAGACCCACCGGCCGTGGAATATCGCTCATCTTTGGCCTTACTATACTTGAGCCACCGGCTCTCAGGATGTATATATTTTTGTTGATGTTTATATATTATGAAAAGCAATAAATCAGGACCTCTGTCCTTTTCATCCTCAAAGGTTTACATGTCTTCCTTATCATGATGTTGAAACAACCAACAGGGAGCAGATCATATTTGAATCCGGCTTTCCCTTTGGTACGGCTTATGATCATATCTGAATCTAGCCATGATCACTTGGGGGCTTCCTGTTCAAACATAGGTCGTATTCGAACCAAAGAGAACATAGCTGTCGATACCCACTTGATTGGCATACTGCCAAACCCACTAGGGGGCTTCTTGATCATATCTGAATCATAGCTTAACCCCTTTGGGTCTGACGTGGATCGTATTCGAATCAGCGTCATTAAACAACCCTTATGGTCACTTGGGGGCTTCCTGCTCAAACATAGGTTGTATTCGAACCAAAGAGAGCATAGCTGTCGATACCCACTTGATCGGCATCGCCAAAGCCACTGGGGGCTATATGATTGTATTCGAATCTTAGCTTAACCCCTTTGGAATGGTTTTCTGATCGTATTCGAATCAGGAGCTTTTGAATTTTGTCTATTTTTCATAACACATTTGCAATCACGATTGTTTCACTGTTTTGAGATCATTTTCTGAAAGCGTTTATGGGGTGATTTTTATCCCACCGGCTTAATTTTGATCAAATACAGTTGTTAGCGTATGAACAAACATCATATGTGCAAAGTTTCAGGATTAAAAAGCTTACCCTTCTTGTTCGGGTAATATAAGCAGGCAAGGTCACTAAAGGATCACAGGTATACTGTTATGATTATGTCTCAAGGATGTATTTGAAAACTAGCCTTTATATGCTTTTTTGATTCATGCTCCGGGTTATCAACACATTATATGACCCCCTATGCGGTAAGTCGCCAAGGGACTTGTGTTTGTTCTATATGCAGGGCAATGCAAGCAATTTCCTTTAGCGTAAGGGAAGCAGAAGACCAGTATAAACTGGAAGCATATAACGACGGCGGCTTAAGAAAGTGTTGAGCGCTTCAAACATGCGTGAAGGCATGACAAAATCAAGTGTTTTTTCTACCCTATTACAAGACTCCCCGAGTCTGGATAATGAAGCATTGTTTTTCCACAAAGCATAAACATACGACGCTTGATGGTTTACTCGTTTTGTTGGCCTGAAGCTCCCGGGTTATCCCTCTCCGCTTCTCTATCGGCTGCCCTGTCCTGGAAGGTTGATGATGACTAGTCAATGCCACTCAAAGCTTCAAATTCAGCTTCATCATCAATTAACCCGGCTGGATCGACTTCAGGGGCGAAGGTATGCTTACGAATTGGAGGGATCAGGCTGACTGCATCATAGTGTGGCGTCGGGAGTCTCTGATTCTGACTGTCATAACCCAGCTGGCACTTGGTAAGGTCAGTGTCATTCCCAATCAGAGTGGCCACAGGGCGTATTTCCCTCACGCAGGCGGTGAAATCCTTCTGGTCAAATAAGGTCCCATCCTCCTTCAGGCTTGGATATCCAAGGGTGATGTCAGCCGGGTCTAGTTCTGGTAGCCACGCCTTGGCCCGACTCAATGCGGCTATGGCTCCGACTCTTGCAGACGCCCGCCTTAGCTCTTGGACCCGTTGAGGTAGCACAACGAGCCGCCTTAGCACGTCTGCCAGGAGATGGGGAACCTCATTTGAGAAAGCCACAATGGCCAAAGCACGTTGTGACCTAGTGTAGAGTTGTTCTACCAGGGTATAAACCGCCTTTAACTTGATCAACATGCTCTGGTTAAGATTTGAGCTCCTGGGGCCTGCATTAACAAACATCAGGTGAGCCAGAGGTGACAATTGAAATACTCGTCGAGAAAAGGTTTGCAGTATTTAATGTTTGCAGAAGTAGCTTACCAAAGATTGCTGAGACCATCTGAGATATATGGCGCTTTAAGCCGGATAGCTCGGCAGTTGCTTCTGCAAGCGACGCCTCTGCTTTCTCTGCCCGGGTGACCAAGGAGGCCTTTTCATCAGCCCATACTTTCTTATCAGCTTCAAAGCCTTTCTTCAATTTCTCTTGTTCAGACACGCTGAACTCAAACTTGGAGTTGGCCTTTTGGATTTCAGTCTCTTGAGCTTCTAGGCGATTCTTCAGATCAGCAATCTTCGACTCAAATTGACTTATGGTGGCCTGCATCAATGCCGGGTTACAGTCAGGATTATTATAAGATAACATTAAGTCCCAAGCACTTTGCAAGCAAAGATACTTGACACTTCAGGGCTAATGTATGCTGAAGAACTCTGACTTACTGCGGCGGTTCATGGAAATTAAGTCCCAAGCACTTTGCAAAGCAAAGATACTTGGCACTTGGGGGCTAATGCATATTGCAGTTCAAAGTATTATACTACACTGGTTCAAATATCTTATTTTAAAGCCGACCTTCGAGTGTTACAAGATAAGCCGGGCGTCTGACAAGCAGTGCTAAGCGGATTCTGAGTCTACAGCGTATTTTCTCCTAAGCAATAGACTTGGGGCCTGGTATAGTAAGTATGAGTAAGGAAAAGCAACAAAACTTATACCTCGGATTTTTTATGTATCTGTTTCACCATGTCAACTTCCAGGTCACGGCTGCTGCGCACTTGACTTATGTAGCCAGAGACAGTCTCTGCAATGCTCAGGTGAGTATAATCTGTGACGTCCAGTTTGGCTTTGCGGCGTTCCAAAAGTTCTTCCTTGGCAGAGCACTTGGCCAGTACAGTGGGTCTTCCTGGTTCAATAAACTGAGTCTTGAGGATCTCGACTTCCGGGTCATCTGCCTTGGCCAGGCTAGGAATCTTCTGGTTATCAGAGCCGTCGAGAGCCTATTCGGCAGGTGGATCAGAAGTAGGTGTTGGGATATCATGGGCCGGTTCAGGTAGCGGCTCATGTATGGAGGTGTTAGGAAGGTTGTTTCGAACTCCGGTTCAGTCGCGACCGGCTCTTCTGCCGGTTTATTCTTCTTCTTTGCCCTCTTGCTGGGCTTCACTTGTACGCTGTGTGCAAGTCAAAAGGGGTTAGTACAAAAGTATGAGTAAGATAAACATAAAGATAAACAAGTTGACATTATCCTGGAGCAGTCTTGAAAGCCGGCATGTTGGATTGCATGGATTCGCCGGAGGAAGGTGAAGTATCCTGATAGTTTGAGTCAGATGAATTGAGGGGTTGATGAATGAAACCCGCCAAAGGTAAAAAAGCAGATAAATCGGACATAACCTCAGTCCGGCGCTTCCTGGTTACATCAGGTAAGCCGGAGGAGAGTTCCGCATCTTTGCTGGTCCGGGTCTGCCTCCGGCTCTCATGAGTCTGTTGCTTCAAAAGAAATTGAGGATCTTGGTAAGATAAAGGATGTGAAAATCTTACTTTCTGGGTCACTCTTCAGATTTTCTACCTCGGCAAAGGCTCAGAGTCGGAGGAAATTATAGTTACCTCTTCCTCAACCGCTTGGCTATTTCCTGTGTCCTCCTGAAAGGAATTAATGTCAATAAGATAATGATAAAGGAGTCAGGGGAGTTAAGGATTACCTCTTATTCATCGTCAGAAGTGTCGTCCAGTTTAAGTAAATCTGAAGCACTTGGCTTCTTCTTCCTCTGGGTACCTGTCTTGGCGGCTTTCCTCTCGGCTCTCTTAGCCGCTCTGGCTTGTTTAGCAGCCTCATGGTCATATTTGACCTTCCAGAAATTGTCGTTTGCCTGTGAATAATGAGAAAAGGCTATGAGTAAAAGCAAGGCATTCCACAATAAGGGTATAAATTTTTAGGTTGATGACTTACTGCAGGAGCCAGGTTGTTCTTGCAGAATGGAAGTAAGCCAAAGGTGTTGCTGACCACTGAGCCCTGTTTCAAAAGAGATTGGGTCATGGCTTCAACCATATCATCAGGTAAGTCATCAGGACAATGACGCAACGGGTCATTCTTTTCGCCTGAATAGGTGCACATCAAGCCGGGGCGGCAGCTTAACGGAATCACCCGCCAGGAGATCCAGACTCGGACTAAATCAATGCCATCTAAGCCGTTCCCCAAAAGAGCCTTGATTTTCTTTATGGTGGGGGCGAGTGGTAGACGTTCAACACCAGATAACTTGTCCGATAGCGGGTGGTTGGATTCAAGGCGGAGAGTGCGAAAGCCGAGCAGTGGGTTCTCATCAGCCGGAGAAGTGTCCTGGCAATAGAACCATGTCTGGTTCCAATCCTTAGGGTGGCTTGGCGGTTCAGCGTATGGGAAAAGGCAGTCCCTCCGTCGTTGAATGGAGATACCACCAAGTTCCAGGTTGGTCCCATTGGCATGTTCATTCTGGCGCTTTAAGTAAAATAACTCTCTGAAGAGTAATATGTTAGGTTCTTCTCCAAGATACACTTTGCAAAAGACTTGGAAGTTGCAAATATTCGATACGGAGTTGGGCCCGATGTCTTGAGGTCTGAGGTCAAAAAAGTGCAAGACATCCCTGAAGAACTTAGAGCCGGGTGGATAAAAGCCCCGGCTCATATGATCAGTAAAAACGATCACTTCCCCCTCCTTGGGTTGAGGTTTTTCCTCTGACGGGTTAGGAGCACGATAAGACATGACTTCTTTCTTGGGCAGATAGCCAGTCTTCACGAAATCAGACAATGTGCTTTCAGTAACAATGGACTTGACCCAGTTACAGGTCACAGGAGCTTTGGGAGCCTTGGGTGCCATAATGCAGATGGAAGCCTATGACAAAGATAAAAAATTTCTGGTTCAGTTTAAACCGGAGGAGAACATTTTAAATTCTATTCAAGAAGGCGGCTTACGAAGGGGCCTAATGACATATGACTAATTATATCTGGTCAGTTAAGCCGCTATGAATATCAGAAGCAGTTAAGTTATTTTAAACCGCCAGGAGTTGGCAACACTGTGATTCAGTATTGTCTTTTTAAAAGCCGGCGGTGAGAGTCGCTGTGGCTAAATGGATCTGACAGAAACATATTTTGCCTAGGTATCGCACAAACAAGTTTCGCAGATGGCAGATATTATTTTGGATCAAACAGGTGTACAGAAAGGAAAATATTCTAGACCTAAAATCAGTACAGATGAGTTCATAATCTTGAATCAGGCCTATATGCAAGTGAAAGGGGATCTATTTGTATTAAAGATGGGGGCAGAACAGCTACCGCGCGAGTTTATACTCCTTTACAGATCAAATCAGGTTGCGGAGGTGAAATCTATGGAGTGTTCATGACGAACAGCGATGAACACCGGTGAACCTGAAAAACCTAATGGGGATCTAAGACAGGGAAGGAAAGGAACTTACGGATGCAGACTGGCTGCGGAGGTCGCCATTGATCTCTGGTCGGGTTCAGGTTGATGCAGCGGCCTGAGTTGGCGAAGACGAGGAGCTCGGCGGCGGCGGCGGCAGACGGCGGAGCTCGAGCAGCAGAGGAATTGCGAGAGAAAGAAGACGACCAAAGGGGGAGAATGGAAAAGACCTAGGTCGTGCCTATTTACAAGGAAGGGCTGACTGAGAAGGCATGAGAAACGAGGAGGCTAAGCATCATTATCCAACGACTCCGATGCCTCGATTTTCGCAATGGTCAGTAAAGATAAAGATCCGTTAAAGATATGACAGAATAAAATAGGAATTTAATGGAAGATGACGTCACGGCGGGTTATCACGGATCCAGAAGATGACGTCATGGCGGGTTATAACCTTTGCACAGACAGAAGACAGAAGGCTTTTTTCTTAAGGTATTTTAAGATTGACATGAACCGGTTCAAATCAATCTGGGGCCTAATATTGGGGATATAACTATTTGTGTAAGCCGCCCAGGAGGGGCTGGGTTACGCAAAGAGGATTCATCATATGAAGCCCAAGATCAAGCATGAAGATGGCGATTCAATAAAGGGTCTAAAGCCCACAGGCGACTTAAGGCCCGTAGTGGTAAACCGCCGTAATGGCATGACTTGTATCATAAGGCAGAATTAACTAGTCACCAAGCCGGACACTGTTTATGAGCTGGCCGGGACTCTGTAGGTCGCATGGCGTCAACCCGTGTATATAAGGGGATGACCCGCTGGCGGCTTAGGGCAATTAACATCCAATCGAGAACCGAGCATAGCGTATCTCGCTCCCTTGCCATCAAAACCCTAGCAATACCAACCCAACTAGACGTAGGCTTTAACCTTCACCGTAAGGGGCCGAACTAGTATAAACTCTCTCGTGTCCCTTGTCCCGATTAACCCCTTTTAAGCTTCCTAGTTGCGATGGCTCCACGACTAAGTCCTCTCATGAGGACATCTGCCGTGACAATTCCACGACAACATGTACAAGAAGATCTTGGACATGAGGGCGTGTCTGCTTCCCGCAACCGACGAGTACACGGACAGCTACAGCGTTATGATCAAGCATGCCAGGAAGGTCTAGATGTTGTACTTTATCTGTTTATAAGCACCTTTATCATCTGAGTGTTTCATACATTAGCCTATTTGTCGTAATTATCTGTTTTGTCCAAAATATTTCTGACCCATTAACCTGATTGCTTTTTTAGTGGCTATTTGCTTATGTATGTAAACTAGTTCACTTGTCCGTAAAAAAAACTAGTTCACTCGGCTGCCATGCTTTGAATCTCCTTCCTCCCAACATATTCCCCTCCTCAGGTGGACCCAGCAGGTCTCTGAATTTTCTCCCACTTTCTTTTTCAATGTAAACTGAGTTTTCTACCAGTACTTTCCCCTAGAACCAACTCAACTGTCCCACGTCTAGCCTAAAAAATAATAATACCCCACGTACTATTAACTCATCAAATTAAAATGATATTTTATTTCGTAAGTTGAAATTTCTTACAAAATAATAATAATTATTGTTTATATATAACTTGGCAAGTTAACTCCTAGTGATTGTGTACATAAGCTTTCAAAGATTTTACTGACGTGCAATCATGTGTTTATGTTTTTATAACATTTCTCTGTCTAGCCCAGCATGATATTTTCACCCAGCCCAGCAAGTCCGCGGATTTCGAGAAAAATGCAAATGGGATTTAAATGGTCTGCATAGACGCTACATCATTGTTTCACCCAGCCCACAAAATGGACTAAAAAAACAAATGGACTGGCTGACATGTGGGCCAGTAGGTCGAAGCCTAAGATGGCGTTGGATTTACATCCAACGGCCGACATTCTTCTTCAATCTCTCGTCTTCTTCCCCCAGTGCTGCCGGAACCGCCTGCTCCAGCCTTCGGCGTCCAGCGGCATTGTTTTGCGCTCCTTAGTGAAATGCTACCCCGCCGATGGCCAGGCCATCCCTCCGCTCCGCACCTCATGTTATTCTCTACCGAGTGTAGGCCCACCCCGCACCCGAACCAGTCAAGTTTCCCACTCCTCTCCGTCTGCGACTCCACTGCCATGTCTTCCCCATCTCCTGGTCATTCCATTCTGGGGCCTCACTGTCGTGCACCGCCTCGGTGCGCTCGGCGCGGCGTGGTCAACATACGAGAGTCATCGGAAGAGGACTGTACGTGGAGAGCCTGACGGCTGGGACCCACGAGGTCCATGGTTGCACGCAAGGAAAGGTCCTCCTTATTACGCATTGTACGTGCACTGTACGTGGGAAGGGCTTCTCTATTTCACAAAAAAAACGTTCCCCCCGCTGACAGGTCGGACCCACCAGCTATATCTTCGCACGCAAGGAAGTGCCTCCTTATTACTGATACGTCTCCGTCGTATCTACTTTTCCAAACACTTTTGCCCTTGTTTTGGACTCTAACTTGTATGATTTGAATGGAACTAACCCGGACTGACGTTGTTTTCAGCAGAATTGCCATGGTGTTGTTTTATGTGCAGAAAACAAAAGTTCTCGGAATGACCTGAAACTCCACGGAATATCTTAGAATAAATAATAATAAATCCTCTCCAAAGATTAAGACCAGGGGGCCCACACCCTGTCCACAAGGGTGGGGGGCGCGCCCCTCCCCCCTGGGCGTGCCCCCTACCTCGTGGGCCCCCTGGTGGCTCTCCGACGCCAACTCCAACTCCATATATTGGCTTTCGTGGAGAAAAAAATCAGAGAGAAAGTTTCATCGCGTTTTACGATACAGAGCCGCCGCCAAGCCCTAATCTCTCTCGGGAGGGTTGATCCGGAGTCCGTTCGGGGCTCCGGAGAGGGGGATTCGTCGCTGTCGTCATCATCAACCATCCTCCATCACCAATTTCATGATGATCACCGCCGTGCGTGAGTAATTGCATCGTAGGCTTGCTGGACGGTGATGGGTTGGATGAGATTTATCATGTAATCGAGTTAGTTTTGTTAGGGTTTGATCCCTAGTATCCACTATGTTCTGAGATTGATGTTGCTATGACTTTGCTATGCTTAATGCTTGTCACTAGGGCCCGAGTGCCATGATTTCAGATATGAACCTATTATGTTTTCATGAATATATGTGCTTCTAGATCCTATCTTGCAAGTCTATAGTCACCTACTATGTGTTATGATCCGGCAACCCTGAAGTGACAATAATCGGGACCACTCCCGGTGATGACCATAGTTTGAGGAGTTCATGTATTCACTATGTGTTAATGCTTTGTTCCGGTTCTCTATTAAAAGGAGGCCTTAATATCCCTTAGTTTCCAATAGGACCCCGCTGCCACGGGAGGGTAGGACAAAAGATGTCATGCAAGTTCTTTTCCATAAGCACGTATGACTATTTACGGAATACATGCCTACATTATATTGATGAACTGGAGCTAGTTCTGTGTCACCCTATGTTATGACTGTTACATGATGAACCACATCCGGCATAATTATCCATCATTGATCCGGTGCCTACGAGTTTTCCATATACTGGTTTATGCTTATTTACATTTCCGTTGCTACTGTTACAATCACTACAAAAATACCAAAAACATTACTTTTGCTGTCTTTACTTTGTTACCGTTACCACCACTATCATATTACTTTGCTACTAAACACTTTGCTGCAGATACTAAGTTTCCAGGTGTGGTTGAATTGACAACTCAGCTGCTAATACTTGAGAATATTCTTTGGCTCCCCTTGTGTCGAATCAACAGAATTGGGTTGAATACTCTACCCTCAAAAAATGTTGCGATCCCCTATACTTGTGGGTTATCAAGACCTTTTTGGGCGTCGTTGCCGGGGAACATAGCTCTATTCTTTGAGTCACTTGGGATTTATATCTGCTGGACACTATGAAGAACTTGAAAGACACTAAGACAAAAATTTATCCCTCAACTACGAGGGGAGGTTAGGAACTGCCATCTAGCTCTGCACTTGATTCACCTTCTGTTATGAGTAAGCTAGTGACACCTAAACCTACTACTGCTATGAATTCTGATATGTCACATGTTATTGATGATGCCACTTCTGCTATGCATGATACTTATGATGAAACTACTTCTATGCTTGATACTACTGTGCCACTTAGTGAATTTCTAAATGAGCAAATTTCTAAGTCTAGAGAAAGAGAAATTAGTGAACCTGAACACGATGATGTTAGTGATGATGAACCTATGCCTGTTATTCCTGAGGGTTATCTTTTTAATAATGAATCTTATGAAGCTATTCTTGCTTGTCCGGATAAACCTGAATGTAAGAGGTTACTAATTAAGTGGAGTAAGGAATCTTTTAGAGGTAGGATGAGACCCGACCCTGCTTTTGCTACTTCACCTATCTGTGTTCCTGATCAGGATTATTATGAAATTACTGTTGATCCAGATATAATTACTTTGGTTGAATCTGATCCTTTTTATGACTATGAATCTGAAACTGTTGTGGCACATCTTCGTAAGTTAGATGAAATAGCTGCCCTGTTTACTAATAATCTGAGATCGCGCCACTTTTATATACTCAAAATATTTCTATTCTCATTAAAGGGTGATGCTAAGAAATGGTTTAATTCTCTTGATCCTGCCTGTGTGCAAAGTCCCCAGGATATGATTTATTAGTTCTCTGCTAAATATTTCCCTGCTCATAAGAAACAAGCTGCTTTGAGGAAATATACAATTTTGTGCAAATTGAAGAAGAGAGTCTCCCAGAAGCTTGGGGGAGGCTTCTCAAGTTACTTAATGCATTGCCTGATCATCCTCTTAAGAAACCTGAAATATTTGATATCTTTTATAATGGACTAACTGATGCTTCCAGAGATTACCTGGATAGTTGTGTTGGTTCTCTTTTCAGGGAAAGAACACCGGATAACGCTGAAATTTTATTGAATAATATGTTGGCAAATGAAAATAATTGGGCACCTCCTGAGCCACCTCCCGAGCCAACTCCTGAGCCAGCTCCTGAGCCAATTACTGAGTCTATTCCTAAACCAACTCCGAAGAAGAGAGGTGTTCTATTTCTCAGTCCCGAAGATATGCAAGAGGCAAAGAAATCTATGAAAGAAAAAGGTATTAAAGCTGAAGATGTTAAGAATTTACCTCCTATTGAAGAAATACATGGTCTTAATTTACCGCCCGTTGAAGAAGTATATGATCTCAATTACTTATTTACTGAAGAACCTCCCGATATCCCGACACAGGTAGTAAAGGTAAATTCTCTCTATAGATATGATAAAGTTGAAGTCCCTCCTACTAAAATTGCTAGTCAGTGCTTGGATGAGTTTGATGACTTTATGTTTAAGCAAGATGACTTTAATGCTTATTTTGGTAGACAATTAAAGAAGAATACCTTTATGATTAAATGCTTGAGTGATTATATGGATAATTGTAGGATCTATAAGTAGGTGTGTCTAGAGGGGGGGGGGTGATTAGACACTTAGTGCTACAGATGCAATTTTTAAGCTTTTTCGGTTTGAGTTGAGTTTTAGGCACAATTTCAACATACACAATACATATCAAGCAAGCATGCCAAGAGTATATGAGCAGCGGAATGTAAAGCATGCAACTTGCAAGAATGTAAAGGGAAGGGTTTGGAGAATTCAAACGCAATTGGAGACACGGATGTTTTTCCCGTGGTTCGGATAGGTGGTGCTATCCTACATCCACGTTGATGGAGGCTTCAACCCACGAAGGGTAACGGTTGCGCGAGTCCACGGAGGGCTCCACCCACGAAGGGTCCACGAAGAAGCAACCTTGTCTATCCCACCATGGCCATCGCCCACGAAGGACTTGCCTCACTAGCAGTAGATCTTCACGAAGTAGGCGATCTCCTTGCCCTTACAAACTCCTTGGTTCAACTCCACAATCTTGTCGGAGGCTCCCAAGTGACACCTAGCCAATCTAGGAGACACCACTCTCCAAGAAGCAACAAATGGTGTGTTGATGATGAACTCCTAGCTCTTGTGCTTCAAATGATAGTCTCCCCAACACTCAACTCTCTCTCACAGGATTTGGATTTGGTGGAAAGAAGATTTGAGTGGAAAGCAACTTGGGGAAGGCTAGAGATCAAGATTCATATGGTAGGAATGGAATATCTTGGCCTCAACACAAGGGTAGGTGGTTCTCTCTCAGAACATATGAGTTGGAAGTGTAGATGTGTTCTGATGGCTCTCTCCATGAATGAAGAGGAGGTGGAGGGTATATATAGCCTCCACGCAAAATCCAACCGTTACACACAATTTACCAGTCTCGGTGGGACCGAATCAACAAACTCGGTCGGACCAAAATAGTAAACCTAGTGACCGTTAGAGATTTTCGGTGGGACTGACATGCAACTCGGTAGGACCGATATGGTTAGGGTTAGGGCATAACGTAATCTCGGTGAGACCGATTACACAAACTCGGTGAGACCGATTTTGGTAATAGGCTAACCAGAGAGTTGGTCAGGCAAACTCGGTAGGACCGATTACTAAACTCGGTTGGACCGATTTTGGTAATGAGTTAACCAGAGAGTTTGCATTGTAATCTCGGTAGTACCTATTGCCTAAACTCGGTGAGACCGATTTTGACAATGGACATACACAGTGAGATTGCAATCCCATCTCGGTGAGACCGAGATCCCTATCGGTAGAACCGATTTGCTAGGGTTTGGCAGTGGCTTATGACATGTGAAACTCAGTGGCTCCGGATAGAAAGAATCGGTAGGTCCGAGTTTGACTTTGGGTTTAGGTCATATGTGGAAGTGGGAAAGTAGCTGAGGGTTTTGGAGCATATCATCAAGCACATGGAGCAAAAGGCTCATTAAGCAACACCTCATCCCTCCTTGATAGTATTGGCTTTTCCTATGGACTCAATGTGATCTTGGATCACTAAAAGTGTAAAATGAAGAGTCTTGAGGTTGAAGCTTTAGCCAATCCTTTGTCCTTAGCATCTTGATGGAGTTCCCACAACCTTTAGTCCATGCCACTCCATTGTTGAACTTATGTGAAACATACTAGATAGAAGAGTTAGTCCAACAAGAGATATGTTGACATTAATTACCAAAACCACCTGGGGAGCACTTGTGCTTTCAATAATATTAGAGGTGAACTTAAACTTGTTAGCAAGCATGCTTCTATGGTTACCACTCAAGTAGAACAAGTACTTAAAGCTCAGAAAGAAATTCTTGATGAAATGAATAGTAAGAAAAATGATTATGCTGTTAGAGTGGCTACTAGAACTGGTAGAATGACTCAGGAACCTTTGTATCCTAAAGGCCACCCTAAGAGAATCGAGCAAGATTCTCAAAGAAATAATATTGATGCACCTAGTTCTTCTAAAAGGAAGAAAAAGAAAAATGATAGAACTGTGCAAACTTCTAGTGAACCTATTGCTGAACCACCTGATAATCCAAATGATATATCTATGTCTGATGCTGAAACACAATCTCGTAATGAACATGAACCTAGTGAAAATGTTAATGATGATGTTCATGATGATGCTCAACCTAGTAATGATAATGATGTAGAAGTTGAACCTGCTGTTGATCTTGATAACCCACAATCAAAGAATCAACATTATGATAAAAGAGACTTCGTTGGTAGGAAACATGGTAAAGAAAGAGAACCATGGGTTCAGAAACCCATGCCTTTTCCTCCGAAACCATCCAAGAAAAAGGATGATGAGGATTTTGAGCGCTTTGCTGAAATGATTAGACCTATCTTTTTGCGTATGCGGTTGACTGACGTGCTCAAAACAAATCCTTATGCTAAGTATATGAAGGATATCATTACTAATAAAAGAAAGATACCGGAGGCTGAAATTTCCACCATGCTTGCTAATTACACTTTTAAGGGTGGAATACCAAAGAAACTTGGAGATCCAGGAGTACCTACTATACCATGCTCCATTAAAAGAAATTATGTTAAAACTGCTTTATGTGATCTTGGAGCCGGTGTTAGTGTTAGGCCTCTCTCTTTATATCGTAGACTTGACTTGAATAAGTTGACACCTACTAAAATATCTTTGCAAATGGCTGATAAATCAACTGCTATACCTGTCGGTATTTGTGAGGATGTGCCTGTTGTGGTTGCAAACGTTACTATTTTAACGGACTTTGTTATTCTTGATATTCCCGAGAATGATAGTATGTCTATTATTCTTGGAAGACCTTTCCTTAATACTGCAGGGGCTGTTATTGATTGCAACAAAGGCAATGTCACTTTTCATGTTAATGGTAATGAGCATACGATGTACTTTCAGAGGAAACAACCTCAAGTTTATAGTGTCAACTCTATTGGAAAAATTCCATCGATTATATTTGGAGGTTTTGAATTTCCTCTTCCTACTGTCAAAAATAAATATGATATACTTATTGTTGGGGATGTCCATATCCCCGTTGAGGTAGCATAGTGTTATTCGAAATTTCTCCGGTTCCATGATTATCGGAATGAGTTTGTTAACAAGACTTGATCAACCTTGTTAGTGGATTCTTTTTGATGAGCATGAGATGGATGAAACTAGAAGCACAACCTTCTGTACCCTCTTTATATTTTCTCTTCTTTAGTGGAAATAAAGTAAAATAGTACTTTTCTGTCTGTTTCCTGACTTATCCATGCAATATAAAAATATCCCGAAAATAAAAGTCCTCAGAATGCCATGCCAATTTAATATGATTTTTTCGGGAATATTTAAGGATTTTTAGTGCAAAAATTACCGCGGGGGGAGCTGCCACCTAGTCACGAGGGTGGAGGGCGCACCCTACCCCCCTGTGTGCGCCCCCCTGCCTCGTGGGCCCACGATGGCCCTCCTCCACTTATTCCTGCACCCATCTTCTTCCTCTGTCTTGCACAAACCCGAAAAACCAACTCAAGCTCGTGTTCCAGCAACTTTTGGTGCGATTTTCGATCTCCTTGCTCAAAGCACCTCTCGCAAAACTGCTTGGGGAGATTGTTCCTTGGTATGTGACTCCTCCATTGGTCCAATTAGTTTTTGTTCTAGTGCTTTATTCATTGCAAATTTGTGTTGCATAGGTGACCATGTTCTTGAGCTTGCATGTCAAATATATATGGTTCCAAGTAGTTCTAATGCTTGATATATGCTCTAGGCACTTGTATGAGTAGTTGCTATCAGTCTTATTGAAGTTGGTTCACTTTGTTTGAAGTTACTAAAAATTTTAGATTGTTTCAGAAATAATGAAGAGACTTTTGAGGGGCTCGTCGAGCCAAAGTTCTAAGGAGAAACAAAAGGAAGAAGAACAGAAGCCCAAATTTAATCTACCTCGTATCGCGGAGGTCCGGCCGTGTGAATGGCCTTCCGATGACTTCTTGAGAAGTGCCGGGATTTATGAAGATTTCTATCTATTGATTGAGAACGCCGGCCTCACCAACTTCCTCCGCGACCAACGTCATCAGTATATCTTACTCACAAATACTTTTGTGCAGAACTTCTACTTTTTCCCTAAGAAGTCACCTCCAACAGTAGAGTTCCATTTATATGATGTTGCTAGGGAGATGACATTAGCTGCATTTTGCGAGGTTTGCAAAATACCTTTCGAGGGTTCTTTAGATGAACCACACCGTAATGAAGTGGAAGCTTATATTGACACTATCACTGTGGGAGAAACCAGGAAGGTTTCTGATGCAAGAATTACTAGCATACATTTCCCTGTTTTACGCTACTTTGCCTTATTTGCTAGTCGTTGCTTGATTGGTCGCGGGAACTGTGGGAACCTTAGTATTCCTGATATTATTATTTTGCTCCATGGTTTATACCGCAATAACTCTGTTAGTATGGGTGGAATTGTTGCTAGACGGTTGAGTATGAACCGTACTAAGGGCCCCATCTTTGGAGGCATTTATGCTTCACGCCTAGCTGAACATTTTGAAATACCTATTAGGCATGAGGAGAAAGAAGAAACAGCGTTGCCCCGTGCTTATTTAGATTATAAGAGTATGGTAGCGCATGATTTTCTTGTTAAGAATCGCGAAAGGGCGCTTAAATATAAATTGTACTTTGATAAACATCACCCTGAGACTATTACTTTGCCTGCTCCCTCTTTGTTTAACATGTCTGCAGGTACTTACATTGTTCTGTGGGCGGCTGTTCAAGCCTATCGGAATCCTGCACCAGCCTCGGAACCGGAGCCTCCACGAATGTCTGTTTATTCTTGGGATCCTGAGGCGGTTGCCAGCCAGTGGCAGTCAGAGTCCTCTTCATCACTAAGGGAGTCCTGGATTAGGGGGTGTTCGGATAGCCGAACTATACCTTCAGCCGGACTCCAGGACTATGAAGATATAAAGTTGAAGACTTCGTCCCGTGTCCGGAAGGATCTTTTCTTGGCGTAGAAGGCAAGCTAGGTGTGCCGATATTCGAGATCTCCTGCCATTGTAACCGACTCTGTGTAACCCAAAACCTATCCGGTGTCTATATAAACTGGAGGGTTGTAGTCCGTAGGACAATCATCATCATACACAATCATACCATAGGCTAGCTTCTAGGGTTTAGCCTCCTTGATCTCGTGGTAGATCCACTCTTGTACTACCCATATCATCAATATTAATCTAGCAGGAGTAGGGTTTTACCTCCATCGAGAGGGCCCGAACCTGGGTAAAATAAAGTGTCCCTTGTCTCCTGTTACCATCCGACCTTGACGCACAGTTCGGGACCCCCTACCCGAGATCCGCCGGTTTTGACACCGACATTGGTGCTTTCATTGAGAGTTCCTCTGTGTCGTCGCTTTTAGGCCCGATGGCTCCTTTGATCATCAACAACGATGAGGTCCAGGGTGAGACTTTCCTCCCCGGACAGATCTTCGTCTTCGGCGGCTTCGCTCTGCGGGCCAATTCGCTTGGTCATTTGGAGCAGATCGAAAGCTACGCCCCTGGCCATCAAGTCAGGTTTGGAAGCTTAAACTACACGACGGATATCCGCAGAGACTTGATCTTCGACGGATCCGAGCCACAGCCAAGCGCGCCGCACTATCTCGAGGGGTATGATATAGCTCTGCCTCCGAACAGTGCCCTGGAGGCCGCACACGCTCCGGCCCCGATCCATGACTCGGAGCCCGCCGCGTTCTCCGAGGATGAACGGTTGGAAGTCACCTCAGGGGCTACGATCTCAAAGGCGATCGAGCCGAACGCCAGCCCCGCACTCCGCATGGCTCACGACTCCAAGGAGCCGGACTCCTCTCCGAACTCCGGGCCTTCCGTGCCCCTGCCGATCGAGTCTGGTTGGGCACCTGTAATGGAGTTCACCGCCGCGGACATCTTTCAGTGCTCACCTTTTGGTGATATTCTGAATTCTCTCAAGTCTCTTTGTCAGGAGAGCCCAGGCTGGACTATGGCCTGCGAGGTTGGGATTCGGACGACGAAGAAATTCAAAGCCCACCCACCACCCACTTAATAGCCACTGTCGATGACTTAACCGACATGCTTGACTTCGGCTCCGAAGACTTCGACGGTATGGACGACGAAGGAGGAGACGAACAAGAACCAGCACCTGTAGGGCGCTGGACCGCCACCTCGTCATATGATATATACATGGTGGATGCTCCAAAGGATGGAGATGGCGAGGGAACTGCGGAGGGCGGCACCTCGAAAAAGCCGCCAAAGCGCCGGCGCCAATGGCGCCGCTCTAAATCCCACCACAGCAGAAACGGTGATTCCGGCACGGGAGATAATACTACCCCGGACAGCGCCGACGAACACCAAAACCAGCAAGGTTTGGCGCGGGAAGATGAAAAAGCCAACCCTCACGAGAGAGCGGCAGAGCAGGAGGTTGAGGATGATAATTACATGCCTCCCTCCAAAGACGAGGCAAGCCTCGGCGACGATGAATTCGTCGTACCATCAGACCCCGCTGAACAAGAGCGCTTTCAACGCAGGCTTCTAGCCACGGCGAACAACCTAAAGAAAAAGCAGCAACAGCTTAGAGCTGATCAAGATTTGCTAGCTGACAGATGGACCGAAGTCCTTGCGGCCGAAGAGCATGAACTCGAGCGCCCCTCCAAAAATTATCCCAAGCGCAGGCCGCTACCCCAATCAGAGGAGGAAGCTCATGACATGGCAGACCGGCCACCTCGCGGCCGCGACAGAGAGGCCTGTCGAACCTCTAAACAAGCCATGGCCCGGCGCCGTTCAAATAAGGCACGGGAAAACGAGCCAGACCTGCGAGACGTACTGGAGGATAAAGCAAGGCAAACAAGATCGATCTACGGATCATGCGGACGCCCGACGACACATGATGACCTTCACTCCGGACACAATAAATCCGGCCGGGCCGAACACAACAGGCACAGATCTTCCGAACTGCGTCGTGACATAGCCCAGTACAGAGGCGCCGCACACCCACTATGCTTCACAGACGAAGTAATGGATCATAGAATCCCAGAGGGTTTCAAACCCGTCAATATCGAGTCGTACGACGGTACGACAGATCCGGCAGTATGGATTGAGGACTATCTCCTTCACATCCACGTGGCACGTGGCGATGACTTGCACGCCATCAAATATTTGCCCCTTAAGCTCAAGGGACCAGCCCGGCACTGGCTCAATAGCCTCCCAGCAGACTCAATCGGTTCTTGGGAGGACCTGGAGGCCGCATTCCTCGACAACTTCCAGGGGACCTATGTGCGGCCACCGGACGCCGACGACCTAAGCCACATAATCCAGCAGCCAGAAGAATCGGCCAGGCAATTCTGGACATGGTTCCTAACAAAGAAAAATCAGATAGTCGATTGTCCGGATGCAGAGGCCCTAGCAGCTTTCAAACATAACATCCGCGACGAATGGCTTGCCCGACACCTGGGACAGGAAAAGCCGAAATCCATGGCAGCCCTCACGACACTCATGACCCGCTTTTGCGCGGGCGAAGACAGCTGGCTGGCTCGCAGCAACAACTTATCGAAGTAGCACGGTAATTCAGATACCAAGGATAAAAGTGGCAGGTCACGCCGGAATAAGCAAAAGCGCCGCGTCAGCAGTGACAACAATGAGGATACGGCAGTAAATGCCGGATTCAGAGGCTATAAATCCGGTCAGCGGAAAAAGCCGTTTAAAAAGAATACCCAGGGCCCGTCCAGTTTGGACCGGATACTCGATCGCCCGTGCCAGATTCACGGCACCCCCGAAAGGCCAGCCAATCACACCAACAGGGACTGTTGGGTGTTCAAGCAGGCAGGCAAGTTAAGAGCCGAACGCAAAGACAAGGGGCTGAATAGCGATGACGAGGAGGAGCCCAGGCCGCCGAACAACAATGGACAGAAAGGGTTTCCCCCACAAGTACGAACGGTGAACATGATATACGCAACACACATTCCCAAGCGGGAGAGGAAGCGTGCGCTACGGGACGTATACGCAATGGAGCCAATCGCCCCAAAGTTCAACCCATGGTCCTCCTGCCCGATCATCTTCGATCGGTGGGACCAGCCCACTAGCATCCGTCACGGCGGTTTCGCCGCATTGGTTCTTGACCCAATCGTGGACAGATTTCACCTCACAAGAGTCCTCATGGACGGCGGCAGTAGCCTGAACCTGCTTTATCAGAATACTGTGCGAAAAATGGGCATAGATCCTTCAAGGATCAAGCCCACAAGGACGACCTTTAAAGGCGTCATCCCAGGTGTAGAGGCCAATTGCACAGGCTCGATAACACTTGATGTGGTCTTCGGATCTCCGGATAACTTCCGAAGCGAAGAGTTAATCTTCGATATAGTCCCGTTCCGCAGTGGCTATCATGCCCTGCTTGGACGAACTGCATTCGCTAAATTCAATGCGGTGCCGCACTACGCATATCTCAAGATCAAGATGCCAGGCCCTCGAGGAGTAATCACGGTCAGCGGAAACACCGAACGCTCCATCCGTACGGAGGAGAACACGGGGGCCCTCGCGGCGGAAGTACAAAGCAGCCTCTCAAGGCAACACTCCAGTCTGGCCGTTAAAAAACCAGACAATGCAAAGCACGCCCGGAGTAACCTGCAACAAGACCGTTTGGCACGTTCGGAGCAAGCGTAGCAATTCAGCCCCAACCCCAGCCATCGCACCATAACGGAGCCAGTACCTAGAGTACACAATTATGCCCTTAAAATTCCATGGGCACAGGGGGAGGGGCACATTAAACGGCATGCCTAAGATACGGCGTCAAACGTACTAGGGGCTGCCGCACTTCTTTTACTTTCAGGACTCCATGCTCTGGATACCTGTCCGGCAGTGTTGCCGCACAAACGATGCAAGACCCAGGAAAGCAGACAAAGCTACGCCGCACTCCGAAATTCTCAGGTGGTCTCTATTTCGAGCGATATATCTGTTTCTAAACTTCGGGGCCTGCGCCTAGTCAGGACATGTTAAATAGTCTAATATCTTTTTTGCCTATCGCACTACTTGTATCGTTCGGCTTTGATAAATAGCCTCCTTATAAACAATGCATAGGGTTTTGTCTATCTTTTGCATTATCCTCTTATATATATATATATATATTAAATAACATGATCGCACTCGTACACCATGGTACGGCAAACCACGCCAGGGGCTTCATTACCCTTCTATCTGGTTGTGAGAAGTCCGTACACTTTCACAAGTGCGGCACCCCGAACTTATAGCACTATATGCATCGGCTCCGAGTCATGATTTTGGTCACATGTTGGGTTTGCCCGGCTCCTATGTTTTGGTACCTTACGTTCCACTCTATCGGCTAAGGTAGCACTAGGAGAACCACTGCGATTGTGCCCCAGATCAGGTGGGTTGAGCACCTCAGTGGAGAAAGCTAAAACAGACTGTCAGGATAAGGCGCGAGACCGGTCGCTGTTCGAGAGGTTTTTCGAGTCCTTAAAGGCTTATGCCGCTTTGAGCGAGGAGCTGGCTATGTCCGGCCAAAGGCGTGGATAGCACCCTGAATTCGGCCTTCCGAACTAGGGGCTTCGCCGAAATTTAAAATTATAACGTTCTATGGCTAAGTGAGAGTGTTCAAGCATTATAGTCCGATTGCCTGGTTCATTGTGCTGAGCGCCCCCTCGAAGGACCCAACTATGGGAACAAGAGCCCTCAGGATTATCCCGAACACCCCAGCACTAGTGGCATGGGGGCAGAAGCCGACGACTCGCCATCTCTCAATTTTTGATAAACGGCCGCACAGAAAATAATATTTTAAATTAAACAAGCATTGCTTAGCGCATGTGAACAAGTTTTCAGCGCACAGGATACAAACGAGCAAGTTCATTCAAATACTACATCTTTAGTACACTCATCCGCGACAAGGCGGGCTCCGGCAAGAACGTCCTTGTAGTAGTTCTCGGGCTTGCGATGCTCCTTCCCCTGCGGCGGCCCGTCCTTCACCAGCTTCTCTCCGTCCAGCTTACCCCAGTGTACCCTTACACGGGCAAGGGCCCTCCGGGCACCTTCAATACAGACGGAGCGCTTGATTACTTCAAGCCGTGGACAAGCCTCCACCAGCCGCCGCACCAGCCCGAAATAGCTCCCAGGTAGGGCCTCTCCAGGCCAGAGCCAAACTAGTAAGCCCTTCATGGCCTGTTCGGCCGAGGAGGGCCTTTTTTAGGTATTTCTTACCTTCCTTCTCCTCGAGATGCCGTTTGGCAAGGCCGAGCTCTTGCTCGGACCGCCCGAGGTCCTTTTTAAGGACTTCCACCTGCGCAGTCAGTGCGGCGGTGGAAAGCAGCGAAGCCTGCATACGCATATTTGACCTTTTTATTAGACTCCTGTGAAAATTATTAGATCCTCTATTCGGCTTTTCTTCCCGAACACCGAACAAAGCATCAGGGGCTACTGTCTATGCGGTAAATAAATCGGCACATTTTTACTTACCTCGAAGCCTGTTAGAAGGCTAGCACAAGCTTCATTCAGTCCGCTCTTGGCGGACTGAATCCTTTGGATCACCGTAGTCATAACAGTACGGTGCTCCTCGTCGATGGCGGCGCCCTCAAGCACCTCCAGCAAATTGTCCGGCGCCTCCGGTTGGACGGAGGCCGCCGACTCGGACGGCTTACTCCTCTTGGAAGGAGTTCGCCCGCCGCGGACCGGGACTGTCGAGTCCGGCGCGGTGTCCGGCACAAAGCCGGACTTGGAGCCCTGGAGGGTTTCATCCCCTTCACTCCTGGGGCCTGGAGGATTGCCTTGTGGCTCCTCCAGGACCATCTCCTCCTGCCCTGAAGCTTGGCGGGGCGCCACTTCGGCGTCGTCCTCCCCGCGGGGGGAGACCGCGGGCGGAACAGTGTTCACGTCCGACGAATCCAAGGAGCCGCTCGATGAGTCGTCGAGTTCGGCCCGGGGCGGGCTGCATAAAATGCGTGTGATATCAGGGAAACCTGCACACACACACACACACACAAAGAAAAGGGGTATCATGAGTTACTCTGGTATATAAATACTTACGATTTCGCCGGACGCTTGGTCCTGTCCGGCCACTCCTCTCCGCCCTCTTCGGCGTCGTGGGAGTAGTCCGACGGAGGGGTCTTCCTTTTCCTTGACCCCTCGGCCTCCCCTATTGGGGCGGCCTTCTTCTTCTTTGCTCCCCTCGCTGGAGGGGGAGAGCTTCCTTGTTCCTCCTCCTCGTTTTCGTGAGAGGAGGGCGTTGCGGACTCGTTGGATGATGAGTCCGACACCACCATGTTGCGGGAACTCTTTCGAGTCCTGGTGGTTTTCTTCTTCTTGGCCTTCCTCTCCGGCACCACGTAAGGTGCCGGAGCCATTAGCTTCACCAAGAGAGATGGGGCCGGGTCTTCGGGCAGATGGGCCGGACAGTTGATTGGTCCGGCTATCTCCAGCCAAGCCTGTCAAAGGTAAAAGGGGGTTTAGATCCCGCATAGAGATAATCTATGAAGAAGAGCTTAACGAACCTGTCAAAGGTATGGATAGCTCACCTCGCCGGCGATACGCTGCGAGCTGTATCCGCGGTCCTCGGAGGCGGATGTGGGGGACTCTGCGCCTTTGGTTAGCACCTTCCAGACGTCTTCATACGTCGTGTCGAAGAGCCTACTGAGGGTCTGGTGCTGCGCCGTGTCGAATTCCCACAATGTAAAATCCCGTTCTTGGCACGGGAAGATCAGGCGAACGAGCATGACCTGGACTATGTTGGCAAGCCGGATTGGCTTGTCCACCAGGGACTGGATGCATGTTTGCAACCCAGTCACTTCTTCCTCGTTGCCCCACGACAGGCCTGTCTCTTTCCAGGACATGAGCCGCGTGGGGGGCCCGGATCTGAACTCAGGGGCCGCGACCCGTTTCGGATCGCGGGGCTCGGTGATGTAAAACCACCCTGCCTGCCACCCCTTTAGGGACTCCACGAGGGAGCCATCGAACCAGAGGACGTTGGCTATCTTGCCAACCATAGCACCTCCGCACTCCGCCTGGTGCCGGACACCACCTTGGGCTTGACATTGAAGGTCTTGAGCCAGAGGCCGAAGTGGGGGCGGACGCGGAGAAAGGCGTCACACACAACGATAAACGCCGAGATGTTGAGGACGAAGTTCAGGGCCAGATCGTGAAAATCTAGGCCGTAGTAGAACATGAGCCCCCGGACAAATGGGTGAAGTGGAAAGCCCAGTCCGCGGAGGAAGTGGGGAAGAAAACCCACCCTCTCATGGGGCCTTGGGGTAGGAAGAAGCTGCCCCTTATCAGGAAGCCGATGCGGGATATCCTTGGATAAGTATCCAGCTTTCCTTAGCCTTTTTACTTGAGCCTCCATAACGGAGGAGACCATCCACTTGCCTCCCGCTCCGGACATTGTTGGAGAAGGTTGAGGAAGAAGAGCGAACTTGGGCGCTGGAGCTTGAGTGCGCAAGAGATGGATTGGCGAAGGAGGAAGAAGTCGTAGGTTAAAAGGGTGAATCCTTATCCCTTTATATAAGCAGGTATGGTTAGGCGTCCTCACCTACCTAATAAAACTCACTTGCCTCCCAAGAGCCGCGGTAAATGGCGCGGTTGGGTTACCCACATCCGTATTAATGAGAATCCCTTTAGAGGGGGGCACACGATCTCTGCTTCGACAAGACGTGCCAAGGAAACCGCCTCGCTATACGGGCTGAGGTGGAACGATGAAAACAATTTATAGAAGGCTTGGCCGCAGTGTTATGACGCACTGTGGGATACGTCAGCAGATTTGATTTGTGTTAATATTATTCTCTGTATGGCAATAAGTGGAAACTTATTTTGCAGAGCCGGACACTATTCTGTGGTGTTTATAATCTTCTTGAAGAACCTGGAGGAGGAACCCGCCTTGCAATGCCGAAGACAATCTACGCGCCGGACTCGTCGTCATTGAATCCTGGTTCAGGGGGTACTGAGGGAGTCCTTGATTAGGGGGTGTTCGGATAGCCGAACTATACCTTCAGCCGGACTCCAAGACTATGAAGATATAAACTTGAAGACTTCGTCCCGTGTCCGGAAGGATCTTTTCTTGGCGTAGAAGGCAAGATAGGTGTGCGGATATTCGAGATCTCGTGCCATTGTAACCGACTCTGGGTAACACTAACCCTATCCGGTGTCTATATAAACCGGAGGGTTGTAGTCCGTAGGACAATCATCATCATACACAATCATACCATAGGCTAGCTTCTAGGGTTTAGCCTCCTTGATCTCGTGGTAGATCCACTCTTGTACTACCCATATCATCAATATTAATCTAGCAGGAGTAGGGTTTTACCTCCATCGAGAGGGCCCGAACCTGGGTAAAATAAAGTGTCCCTTGTCTCCTGTTACCATCCGACCTTGACGCACAGTTCGGGACCCCCTACCCGAGATCCGCCGGTTTTGACACCGACAATCACATTATGATCCCAACTATTCTTCATCGCAGTACGACCCCAGCTTCACCTACGGATATCAGCCAGGTTATCCCTGGCAATAGACCAACTTAGGCTAAAAGCCTAAGCTTGGGGGAGTACGTATTTCCCACCGACATTACATTCATGTTCACACACACTCATTGCTAGATGTTGGTGCTCATACTCTTTCATTGTAATATCCATGTTAGTTTAAATTTATTTTTCTAGCTTTCTTCTTGTGTGTTTGATAAACCTTAAGAGAAAAAAACAACAAAAAATTAGTTAGTCTACTTTCCATGCTTGTAGTAGAATTAAAAAGAAAACCCAAAAATATTCCCGTCCTTCTTTTGCTTGTTGGGAGCTTTCCCGTGTAAATATTTTTATTTTTCTTTTCCTTTCTTTGGGGGTCGAGAAGACTATATTGAAAATGCTTAGTGGCTCTTATATGCAAGATTGTTTATTTAACTTACAGCCCATATTACTTGTCTTCTCTCTTGAGTTGAATGCTTGCAGATTCCAGCTTAGTCCAATGCACGTGCACTCTTATTATTATACACACCGTTCGGTCGTGCAAGTGAAAGGCAATAATGATGATATATGGACTCATTGGGATGAGAAAAGCTGGTATGAACTCGACCTCTCTTGTTTTTGTAAATATGATGATTCATCGTTCCTGATTCAGCTATTATGAAGTAGACATATTTGCAATGACATTTAGAGATTATAGTTGCTTGTGCCATGCTTGATTAGCTATGAGTTATAATGGTTAACCTTGCGTGCCAACATGCTATTGAGATGATTATGATGTGGTATGATAGGATGGTATCCTCCTTTAAATGAATTGAGTGACTCGACTTGGTACATGTTCACGCATGTAGTTGAATCAAATCAACATAGCCTTCATGATATTTATGTTCATGGTGGATTATATCCTACTCATGCTTATATTCAGTGTGAATTAATTTTAATGCATGTTTACGACTGTTGTCGCTCCCTCAGTTGGTCGCTTCCCAGTTTTTTGCTAGCCTTCACCTGTACTAAGTGGGAATACTGCTTGTGCATCCAAACTCCTTAAACCCCAAAGTTGTTCCATATGAGTCCACTATACCTTCCTATATGCGGTATCTACCTGCCGTTCCAAGTAAATTTTTATGTGCCAAACTCCAAACCTTCCAATGAAATTCTGTTTTGTATGCTCAAGCAGCTCATGTTCAACTATGGCTGCCTATATCTTCCATGCTAGGTGGGTTATTCTCAAGAGGAGTGGACTCTGCTCCTCATTCATGAGAAAGGGACGGTAACCGGGATGCCCAGTCCCATGATCCAAAAAGATCAAAGCAAATCAAAATAATTAAACAAAACTCCCCCTGGGACCCGTTGAATGTTGGAGGCACTCGTTGTTTCAAGCAAGCCATGGATTGATGCTTGTGGAGGAGGGGGAGTATAAACCTTTACCATTATGTTTGGGAACTGCCTATAATGCATGTAGTATGGAAGATACATCCATCTCATAGTTGTTACGTTGACAGTGAAAGTATGCCGCTCAAAATATTATTTATCTCTATTTCAAAAATCGAGCTCTGGCACCTCTACCAATCCCTGCTTCCCTCTGCGAAGGGCCTATCTATTTACTTTTATGTTGAGTCATCACCCTTCTTATTAAAAAGCACCCGCTGGAGAGCACACTGTCGTTTGCATTCATTATGATTGGTTTATATAGGGTATGACTTGACTGGATCTCTTTTACCATGAATTACAATGTTTAGTCAGTCCTTGATCTTTAAAGGTGCTCTGCATTTATGTTTTGCGGTCTTAGAAAGGGCTAGCGAGATACCATTTTGTTATATCATGTTATGATTATTTTGAGAAAGTGTTGTCATCCGAGTTTTATTATTATGGCTCGCTAGCTGATTATGCTATTGATATGAGTAATTGTGAGACCTACGTGTTATTGTGAGTATGGTTAGTTCATAATAATTGCTGAAACTTGAATGCTGGCTTTTCATGTTTACAACAACAAGAGCAAACAGAGTTTGTAAAAGTTTTTCTTTTTCTCTTTCAGTTTGTCAACTGAATTGCTTGAGGACAAGCAAGGGTTTAAGCTTGGGGGAGTTGATACGTCTCTGTCGTATCTACTTTTCCAAACACTTTTGCCCTTGTTTTGGACTCTAACTTGTATGATTTGAATGGAACTAACCCGGACTGACGCTGTTTTCAGCAGAATTGCCATGGTGTTGTTTTATGTGCAGAAAACAAAAGTTCTCGGAATGACCTGAAACTCCACGGAATATCTTAGAATAAATAATAAAAAATCCACTCCAAAGATTAAGACCAGGGGGCCCACACCCTGTCCACGAGGGTGGGGGGCGCGCCCCTCCCCCCTGGGCGTGCCCCCTACCTCGTGGGCCCCCTGGTGGCTCTCCGACGCCAACTCCAACTCCATATATTGGCTTTCGTGGAGAAAAAAAATCAGAGAGAAAGTTCATCACGTTTTATGATACAGAGCCGCCGCCAAGCCCTAATCTCTCTCGGGAGGGCTGATCCGGAGTCCGTTCGGGGCTCCGGAGAGGGGGATTCGTCGCCGTCGTCATCATCAACCATCCTCCATCACCAATTTCATGATGCTCACCGCTGTGCGTGAGTAATTGCATCGTAGGCTTCCTGGACGGTGATGGGTTGGATGAGATTTATCATGTAATCGAGTTAGTTTTGTTAGGGTTTGATCCCTAGTATCCACTATGTTCTGAGATTGATGTTGCTATGACTCTGCTATGCTTAATGCTTGTCACTAGGGCCCGAGTGCCATGATTTCAGATCTGAACCTATTATGTTTTCATGAATATATGTGAGTTCTAGATCCTATCTTGCAAGTCTATAGTCACCTACTATGTGTTATGATCCGGCAACCCCGAAGTGACAATAATCGGGACCACTCCCGGTGATGACCGTAGTTTGAGGAGTTCATGTATTCACTATGTGTTAATGCTTTGTTCCGGTTCTCTATTAAAAGGAGGCCTTAATATCCCTTAGTTTCCAATAGGACCCCGCTGCCACGGGAGGGTAGGACAAAAGATGTCATGCAAGTTCTTTTCTATAAGCACGTATGACTATTTACGGAATACATGCCTACATTATATTGATGAACTGGAGCTAGTTCTGTGTCACCCTATGTTATGACTGTTACATGATGAACCACATCCGGCATAATTATCCATCATTGATCCGGTGCCTACGAGTTTTCCATATACTGGTTTACGCTTATTTACTTTTCCGTTGCTACTGTTACAATCACTACAAAAATACCACAAACATTACTTTTGCTGTCTTTACTTTGTTACCGTTACCACCACTATCATATTACTTTGCTACTAAACACTTTGCTGCAGATACTAAGTTTCCAGGTGTGGTTGAATTGACAACTCAGCTGCTAATACTTGAGAATATTCTTTGGCTCCCCTTGTGTCGAATCAACAAATTTGGGTTGAATACCCTACCCTCGAAAAATGTTGCGATCCCCTATACTTGTGGGTTATCAATTACGCACCAAAAAATGAATACCCCCTGCTAGCTGGGACCCACCATAGTGGATGGCTGACTTGTGGGCCTACTAAGTTGACGAGGACGGAGGGCTTTGTCAACTTAGTCAATATGAATGATTCTAGCTCCAGTGACCGTACGATGTCCATCCAACGGCCATAGTGCTTCTTCAACCTCTGGTCTTCTTGCTCCAGCCGCCCAAAGCAGCGCCGGTCGTGCCGCGTGTTCCTGCCTCTCGTGGCTGGCTGTGATGCCGCGGAGGCCTCACTGCGCCCTACTACTCCCACCGTTGGCCCAGGGTATCCCTCTACTCACCCACACCCCCTGTTATTCTGTGGCGACGGCAGCCTCACGCCGCAGCCGAACCAATGAACCCTCGTACTCCTCTCCGCATGGGTATCCACTGCCGCGTCTTCCCCGGCTCCGCGTCATCCCCGTCCTAGGCCTCGCCGTCGCCCACCGCCTTGGTGCTCTCGGCGCGGCATGGTCAATGTGGTCAACGACCGACTTCATCGGAAGAGTACTGTACGTGGAGAGGCTGACAGCTGGGTCCACGGCCACAGCCCAGTTTTTTTGTGATTTGCCAAGTAAGTCGCTTTGTCAGGCCTGTTGGGCTGCAAATCTTTCATGACGAGGAGAGCTTCATTCGGCTGGCCGAGAAAATGGCCTATCAGTAATGAGAAATGGGTTGTACATTTTTAAAACACATCAAACCAACAATTAGTTTCAAATATCTTTTTTTCATTTCGAGATTTTAAATTACATTAATTTTTATGCGTGGAGAATTTGTTAGATTTTATATTGATATACATTTATTTTAAAATCAGTATGAATGTGAGTCAAAATTTTAGGATTAAAAACAGTTTGGACCGCACCGAAATATGCAAAATTTCGTATAATTTTTTAACCGTGGCCACAATATGGGCTGTAATGCTAACAAAAAGAATATGGGATCCAAAAAAACCTTAAGAATTAGCAAATGGGCTGTAAATTATTAGAAATAATGGCAGATGGGCTGTATGCTATTTTCCACAGATTTGAGGCTTTCCTGAAAAAAAGGTTGACGCACAAGCAGTGACTGTTGGATGTCCATCGAACGGCCGCCATGCTTCTTCAATCTCTGCTCTTCCTGCTCCAGCCGCTCAAACAAGCGCCAGCGGGACTGCCTGCTCCCTCCTCCCCGCGGCCGGCTGTGCTGCCGCGCAGGCCTCACCGCCCCACCGTACTCCCATCGCTGGCCTAGCCATCCCTCTACTCACCCACACCTGTTGTTATTCTCTGGCAACGGCAGATGAACCAGTAAACCCTCGTACAGTCGTACTCGCCTCCGCGTGGGAAACAACTGCCGAGTCTTCCCTGCCTCCGTGTCGTTCCCTTCCTAGGCCTTGCCGTCGTCCACCACCCTGGTGCTCTCGGCGGGGCCTGGTCAACATGGTCAACGACTGACATGCATCTGAAATGGACTGTATGTGGAGAGGCCGACAGCTGGGTCCACGGCTGCACGCAAGGAAATGCCTCCTTATTACGCGCAAAATAATGATTCCTCCACCTGACATCAGGGACCCACCGAAAGGGCCTCTGTATTTCGCGAAAAAAACGTTACCACCGCTGACAGCTCGGACCCACCAGCTATATCTTCGCACGCAAGGAAGTGCCTCCTTATTATGCATAAAAAAATGAATAGTCCCCCTATTAGCTGGGACCCGGTATAGTGGCAGGCTGACTTGTGGGCCTACTAAGTTGGCGGGAATGGAGGGCTTTGTCAACTTAGTCAATATGCATGATTCTAGGTCCAGTGACCGTACGATGTCCATCCAACGGCCGTAGTGCTTCAACCTCTGGTCTTCTTGCTCCAGCCGCCCAAACCAGCGCCGGTCGTGCCTCGTGCTCCTGCCTCCCGTGGCCGGCTGCGATTTGGCGGAGGCCTCACCACCCCTACTACTCCCACCGCTGGCCAGGCCATCCATCTACTCACCCACACCCCCTGTTATTCTACGGCGACGACAACCTCACACCGCAGCGAACCAGTGAACCCTCGTACTCCTCTACGCATGGGCATCCACTGCCGTGTCTTCCCCGGCTCCACGTCGTCCCCTTCCTAGGCCTCGCCGTAGTCCACCACCCTGGTGCTCTCGGCGCGGCGTGGTCAACGTGGTCAAGGAACAACTTCCATCGGACGTGGACTGTACGTGGAGAGGCTGACAGCTGGGTCCACGGCCGCAACAAGGAAGTGCCTCCTTATTACGTGCAAAATAATTATTCCTCCACCTAATAGCGGGGACCCACCGGACGGGCCACCGTATTTCGTGAAAAAACGTTTGCCCCTGACTGTTGGGACCCACCAGCTACATCTTCGCACTCAAGGAAGTGCGTCCGGGCAAAAAAAAACGATTCACCCCCTGACTACTGGGACCCACCAGCTACATCTTCGCAGGCAAGGAAGTGCCTGACAGTCAGGACCCACCTGGTCGAAGCGTACGTAGCGTTGTCATTCTGGACGCGAACGTGTACATACATATATACTGGTGGATGTAGAGGCGCGCACGTGTCGTAGTAGAGGCGCGTATGTGTCGTAGTAGAGGCGCGCACGTACCATGTACACGTACGTACAACGGCCAGGGTGGAAGCAAGAAAATACGGCCATGTATGTGTACATACAGGCGGGGTCTCGAATGCCTACTTGCGCATACGTACGGCCAGGGCTCGTGTACATGGCTGGGTCGGAACGGAGAAACATCGTGGTCGTCATGTTCATGGGGAGGCAACGGAATGCGTCGTGTTCATGGGGAGGCAACGGAATGCTCGTGTTCATGGGGAGGCAACGGAATGCGCCGTGTTCATCGAGAGGCAATGGAACGCATGGGAGCCAACCGGCTGGGTCGGAACGGAATGCGTGGTCGTGTTCATCGGGAGGGCTTGGACGGAACAGGCGATGGAAACGAGGCCTGGCGTACTGCAAAACGGAGTAAACGGACCTCCTACGTTCAGAACGGGGTCCTGTTGATCGGGAGGGGTGTGGTATACAGCAAAACAGAGGAAACGAACCTCCTACGGTCCAAACGGGGGTCCTGTTGATCGGGAGGGGTGTGGCGTACCGCAAAATGGAGGAAACAGACCTCCTATGGTCGAAACGGGGGTCCTGTTCATCGGGAGGGGTGTGGCGTAAGGCAAAACGGGACTCCATGGGATACTGTTCATCTCCACCGTCGACCTCCTCCAGACTCCACAGGCTCCTGTTCATCCAGCCTCCACCGCGCGCTACTCCACCGGCTACTGTTCAACCACCCCTCCAGCGTCTACTGTTCATCCAGCCCTCCACACCACGGGGTCCTGTTCAACCACCCCTCCACGGGCACCCCTCCACCGTCTACTATTCATCCAGCCCTCCACCACACCACGGGGTCATGTTCATCCAGAGGCAACGCCACCGCTCATTGTTCATCCACCCCCCCGCCGCAACACTCATTGTTCATCCCAGAGGCAGCATCGATCGACTTCAGTTGGCAGCAGTAGTGAAGGAATCGCTTGATCGGGTTCAGTTAATAGCCATCGATCGATAGCTAGGGTTCAGTAATGTGTAGCCTGCAGTGCAATCGCTCGGGTTCAGTTAGAGCCCAACGCCTCGCACACACGTGCGTACGTGTACGAGAGAAACGCGCATTGCTCGGCCCCCGACCTCCCACCGTAACCAGGAACTCGCCGAAATTTTCCTCGCCCTCGCTTTTACCACGGTTTTTTCCGTCATGGAAGGCCAAAGAATGTCATGCAGCTGCGTCTCCGGCCCACCCAGGACGAAAAGCCCATTGTCTGTCATGATTTTTTGTCATAGAAGTAGGAGCCCACCACATCTATGATGATACCGAGTTTTGTCACAATTACCGTCATAGAAGTGTCATATGTATGACATAATTTTTTTTCGTTCGGCCCAAAATGTCACGGATGTGTCTTTTTTTGTAGTGATGCTTGATACGTCTCCAATGTATCTATAACTTTTGATTGCTCCATGCTATTATATATATATATATATATATATATATATATATATATATATATATATTCTGTTTTGAATGTTTAATGGGCTTATTTATACACTTTTATACTATTTTCGGGACTAACCTATTAACCCAAGGCCCAGTGCAAATTGTTGTTTTTGCCTATTTCAGTGTTTCGTTGAAAAGGAATATCAAACGGAGTCCAAACGGGATGAAACCTTCGGGAGCGTGATTTTTGGAACAAACATGATCCAAAGGACTTGGAGTGGACGTCAAGCAATCAACAAGGAGGCCACGAGGCAGGGGGCGCGCCTACCCCCCTGGGCGCACCCTCCACCCTTGTGGGCCCCTCGTGGCTCCACCGACCTACTTCTTCCTCCTATATATACCTACGTACCCAGAAACCATCCAGGAGCACCACGAAAACCTAATTCCACCGCCGCAACCTTCTGTACCCATGATATCCCATCTTGGGGCCTTTTTTGGCGCTCTGCCGGAGGGGGCATCGATCACGGAGGGCTTCTACATCAACACCATAGCCTCTCCGATGATGTGTGAGTAGTTTACCACAGACCTTCGGGTCCATAGTTATTAGCTAGATGGCTTCTTCTCTCTCTCTTTGGATCTCAATACAAAGTTCTCCTCGATCTTCTTGGAGATCTATTTGATGTAACTCTTTTTGCGGCGTGTTTGTCGAGATCCGATAAATTGTGGGTTTATGATCAAGATTATCTATGAACAATATTTCAATCTTATCTGAATTCTTTTATGTATGATTGGTTATCTTTGCAAGTCTCTTCGAATTATCAGTTTGGTTTGGCCTACTAGATTGATCTTTCTTGCAATGGGAGAAGTGCTTAGCTTTGGGTTCAATCATGCGGTGCTCGATCCCAGTGACAGTAGGGGAAACGACACGTATTGTATTGTTGCCATCGACAGATGGGGTTTATATCATATTGCTTGAGTTTATCTCTCTACATCATGTCATCTTGCCTAATGCATTACTCTGTTGTTATGAACTTAATACTCTAGATGCATGCTGGATAGCGGTCGATGTGTGGAGTAATAGTAGTAGATGCAGGCAGGAGTCGGTCTAATTGTTGCGGACGTGATGCCTATATACATGATCATGCCTAGATATTCTCATAATTATGCACTTTTCTATCAATTGCTCGACAGTAATGTGTTCACCCACCGTAATATTTATGCTATCTTGAGAGAAGCCACTAGTGAAACCTATGGCCCCCGGGTCTATCTTCCATCATATTAATCTCCTGTCAACGAGCCATTTCTGTCGCCATTTATTTTTCTTTCTTTACTTTTAATCTTTATCATAAAAATACCAAAAATATTATCTTATCATCTCTATCAGATCTCACATTTGCAAGTGACCGTGAAGGGATTGACAACCCCTTTATCGCTTTGGTTGCAAGGTTCTTATTTGTTTGTGTAGGTGCAAGGGACTTGAGCGTGGCCTCCTACTGGATTGATACCTTGGTTCTCAAAAACTGAGGGAAATACTTACACTACTTTGCTGCATCACCCTTTCCTCTTCAAGGGAAAAACCAACGCATGCTCAAGAGGTAGCAAGGGCCTGAACCTGGGTAAATACCGTGTCCCTGTTGTCCCTTGTTACCATCGGTCCTTAGACTCACAACTTGGACACCCCTACCTGAGATCTGCCGGTTTTGACACCGACAATGGTGCTTTCATTGAGAGCTCCGTTGTGTAGTCACGAAAAGCGATCTATGGCTCGCCTTGTCATTAACGACGATATCACTCCTGGAAGGATCCTAACTTCAGAACAGGTCCTCCAGCTCAGCGGTTTCACCATGGGTGCCCGTGTTGCCCTCAAGCCGACAGCGTCCCCCGTGATCGCCAAACACCACCCCTACATCGGTCTCGAATACTCTGAAAAGATGGATTCGACGGACACCTCGTCCTTAAACGAGCTGGTAGATCGTGTCGCCGCCCTGGGGCTTTCAACGGCCTATGATCGGATCAGGCTTAAACCTGACCATAGGGAAATCAATCTCCCGCAGATACCTCACCTGGTAGCGGTCGTCGAGGAACGAGCCGAAAACACTTATTCTAATGAATTAAAGGCCAACTATGTTCAGACCTCCGAATCCCTTGAGACGGATACCCTTCCTTTGGGTGGGACTCCGTCCCCCCGAACTCAGGTCCGGACATAGAGTCCGGGGAGCACTCGGATCTTCCCGGACCCGAACTGGTGACCCTGGAGATTTTACAAGCTTCGGACACAATTTTGGGTCGGGATTCGAGTTTTAGCCCACCCACCCACCAAAACCAATACTCTCCAAGTAATTCAGGCCCTCCCGACATATATGACCTGATGTATGTATGGCAGCAACCTCAAGAAATGGTGCATCACTTTTGGCCCAGGTTCCTACTTGTCAAAAACAAGATTAGAGATTACTGCGACGATGATGCAGTCCCGGTCTTTCATCGCAATTGTACCCACGAGGGACTTCGGAATGCCCTCAACCGCCGTCGCATACAGAGTTTCACGGAACTATCGCACATAGTACGGAAGTACCGCGCGATGGAAAGCGCATTGAAAGCCCAGAAAACCCAATTGGAACCGGCTGCCTTCAAGCAGTGTACTGCCCGGGCAAAACGAATACATCCTCATGAGGCATCCAACCATAAGCCCGTCGGCAAGAAAAACAAACCTTTTTTGAGATACAGGTCCGTTCTTGACAAGCCCTGTCCGATACATGCGACGCCGAGCACAGACTCAACTCACCGCCTTCGAGCATGTTGGGTACTCCGGCAATTAGATAAAAGTGGGGAGGCC
Organism: Aegilops umbellulata; assembly: GCA_032464435.1. Classification (NCBI taxonomy): domain Eukaryota; kingdom Viridiplantae; phylum Streptophyta; class Magnoliopsida; order Poales; family Poaceae; genus Aegilops; species Aegilops umbellulata. The sequence continues at coordinate 360,363,369 of CP136054.1, read as the reverse complement.
ATCCTCGCCACCTCCACTCCAGAGAAATACCCCCTGGAAGATGACGATTTTAACGTCCTTACGGTCTTCGTGACTTTCACTTCAAATAACTGGTGTAAGAGGGCACTTCGTGAACTCGTCGAAGTCCACCAAGTAGCCGTAGCGAGCCCATGGAGCGACGCGGCAATAACCTTTACCACTAACGACGAACCAAGGGCCCGATCAGTCCGAGCACCCACCGCTTTAGTACTAAACCCCATTGTGGATGGCTTTTGACTTACTAAGTTGCTCATGGACGGCGGCAGTGGGCTAAACCTCATTTACGAGGACACTCTCGACAAAATGCAGGTCGATAGAACATGCATCGAGCAAAGCAATACCACCTTTCGAGGCATCATCCCTGAAGGAAATATGCCCTAAGGCAATAATAAAGTTGTTATTTATATTTCCTTATATCATGATAAATGTTTATTATTCATGCTAGAATTGTATTAACCGGAAACTTAGTACATGTGTGAATACATAGACAAAACAGAGTGTCCCTAGTATGCCTCTATTTGACTAGCTCGTTAAACAAAGATGGTTAAGTTTCCTAGGCATACACATGTGTTGTCATTTGATGAACGGGATCACATCATTAGAGAATGATGTGATGGACAAGACCCATCTGTTAGCTTAGCACATGATCATTTAGTTTATTGCTATTGGTTTCTTCATGACTTATACATGTTCCTCTGACTATGAGATTATGCAACTCCCGAATACCGGAGGAACACCTTGTGTGTTATCAAACGTCACAATGTAACTGGCTGATTATAAAGATGCTCTACAGGTGTCTCTGAAGGTGTTTGTTGGGTTGGCATAGATCAAGATTATGATTTGTCACTCCGTGTATCAAAGAGGTATCTCTGGGCCCTCTCGGTGATGCACATCACTATAAGCCTTGCAAGCAATGTGACTAATGAGTTAGTTTCAGGATGATGCATTACATAACGAGTAAAGAGACTTGTCGGTAACGAGATTGAACTAGGTATGATCATACCAACGATCGTATCTCGGGCAAGTAACATACCGATGCCAAAGGGAACAACGTATGTTGTTATGCGGTTTGACCGATAAAGATCTTCGTAGAATATGTAGGAACCAATACGAGCATCCAGGTTCCGCTATGCCTTATTGACCATAGATGTGTCTCGGTCATGTCTACATAGTTCTCGAACCCGTAGGGTCCGCACGCTTAATGTTCGATGACGATTTGTATTATGAGTTATGTGATTTGATGTACCGAAGTTTGTTCAGAGTCCCGGATGAGATCACGGACATGATGAGAAGTTTCGAAATGGTCGATACATAAAGATTGATTTATTGGAAGGTTATGTTTGGACACCGGAATGGTTTCGGATAGGTTCAGGCATTTTCTAGAGTACTGGGGGGTTACCGGAACCCCCTGAGGGGTTAATGGGCCTTTGATAACCCACAAGTATAGGGGATCAATTGTAGCCTCTTTTGATAAGTAAGAGTGTCGAACCCAACGAGGAGCTAAAGGTAGAACAAATATTCCCTCAAGTTCTATTGACCACCGATACAACTCTACGCACACTTGACGTTCGCTTTACAGGAAACAAGTATGAAACTAGAAGTACTTTGTAGGTGTTTTTGGGTAAGCTTGCAAGAAATTAAAGAGCACGTAAATAAAACTAGGGCCAGCTTAGATAAAGACACAACTAAATTAGTTTGAGTAAAGAGCTTTTGTCAACAAGAGAGTTATTTGTCCCTAGGCAATCGATAACTAGACCGGTAATCATTATTGCAATTTTATTTGAGGGAGAGGCATAAGCTAACATACTTTATCTACTTGGATCATATGCACTTATGATTGGAACTCTAGCAAGCATCCGCAACTACTAAAGATCGTTAAGGTAAAACCCAACCATAGCATTAAAGTATCAAGTCCCCTTTATCCCATACGCAACAATCCCTCTTACTCGGGTTTGTGTTTCAGTCACTCACCAACCCACTATAAGCGAATCATGAACATATTGCAACACCCTACAGCTGGAATCCCTCACGCTTGCGTGACACGGAGAGCACCGTAGGATAGCACCAATAATAAAACATACAACTCAAACCAATCACGATCATCAAATAGCCATTAGGACAAAACAGATCTACTCAAACATCATAGGATCGCCATACATCATATGGAAATAATATATAGCTTTGAACACCATGTTTAAGTAGAGATTACAGCGGGTAAGAGAGAGGTTACACCGCTGCATAGAGGGGGGAAGAGTTGGTGATGATGGCGGTGAAGTTGTTGGTGAAGATGGCGGCGATGGTGATGGCCCCGGCAGCGCTTCGGCGTGGAAGCAAGGGGGAGAGGGCCCCCCTTCTTCTTCTTCTTCCTTGACCTCCTCCCTAGATGGGAGAAGGGTTTCCCCTCTGGTCCTTGTCTCCCATGGCGTGGGAGGGGCGAGAGCCCCTCCGAGATTGGATCTGTCTCTCCGTCTCTCTCTGCTTCTGCGTTCTGTTTTTTGGCCCTTCACCGTTTCTTAAATATCCGGAGATTCGTAACTACGATTGGGGTGAATCTTTCGCTCAGATCTTTCTCATAAAATTACCTTTCTTGCGGCAAAAGAAGAGCGTCAACTGACTTACGGGGTGGCCACGAGGGTCAGGGGCGCGCCTGACACCCTAGGGCGCGCCCCCCTACCTCGTGCCCCCCTCGGACACCGTCTCGCGATGATTCCACTTCCCAAAAATCATATATATTCCAAAAAAATCTCCCTCCATTTTTATCCTGTTTGGACTCTGTTTGATATTGGGTTTCTGCGAAACAAAACATATGCAACAGACAGGAACTGGCACTGGGCACTGGATCAATATGTTAGTCCCAAAAATAGTATAAAAAGTTGCCAAAAAGTATATGAAAGTTGTAGAATATTGGCATGGAACAATAAAAAATTATAGATACGACGGAGACGTATCAGCATCCCCAAGCTTAATTCCTGCTCGTCCTTGAGTAGGTAAATGATAAAAAAAGATAATTTTTGATGTGGAATGCTACCTAGCATAATCTTGATCATATGTCTAATCATGGCATGAATATTAAGACACAAGTGATTCAAAGCAATAATCTATCATTTGACATTTAAGATAATAATACTTCAAGCATACCAACGAAGCAATTATGTCTTATTGAAATAACATAGCCAAAGAAAGCTCATCCCTACAAAATCATATAGTCTGGCTATGCTCCATCTTCACCACACAAACCATTCACATCATGCACAACCCCGATGACAAGCCAAGCAATTGTTTCATACTTTTGACGTTCTCAACCCTTTTCAACTTTCACGCAATACATGAGCGTGAGCCATGGACATAACACTATAGGTAGAATAGAATATGATGATGGGGGTTATGTGGAGAAGACAAAAAAGGAGAAAGTCTCACATCGACACGACTAATCAATGGGCTATGGAGATGCCCATCAATTGATGTCAATGTGAGGAGTAGGGATTGCCATGCAATGGATGCACTAGAGCTATAAGTGTATGAAAGCTCAAACTGAAACTAAGTGGGTGTGCATCCAACTTGCTTGCTCATGAAGACCTAGGGCACTTGAGGAAGCCCATCATTGGAATATACAAGCCAAGTTCTACAATGAAAATTCCCACTAGTATATGAAAGTGATAACTCAAGAGACTCTCTATATGAAGAACATGGTGCTACTTTGAAGCACAAGTGTGGTAAATGGATAGTAACATTGCCCCTTTTTCTTTTCTTTTTCTTTTCTTTTTTTGCGGGCTTCTGTGGCCCCATTTTTTATTTAGGCTTCTTTGGCCCCTCTTTTTTTGGGGGCAATGCTCTAATAATGATGATCATCACACTTTTATTTACTTACAACTCAATATTACAACTCCATATCTAGAACAAAGATATGACTCTATATGAATGCCTCCGGCGGTGTACCGGGATGTGCAATGATCTAGCATAGCAATGACATCAAAAAACGGACAAGCCATGAAAACATCATGCTAGCTATCTTACGATCATGCAAAGCAATATGGCGATAAATGCTCAAGTCATGTATATGATGATGATGGAAGTTGCATGGCAATATATCTCGGAATGGCTATGGAAATGACATGATAGGTAGGTATGGTGGCTGTTTTGAGGAAGATATAATGAGGCTTATGTGTGACAGAGCGTATCGTATCACAGGGTTTGGATGCACCGGAAAAGTTTGCACCAACTCTCGAGGTGAGAAAGGGCAATGCACGGTACCGAAAAGGCTAGCAATGATGGAAGGGTGAGAGTGCGTATAATCCATGGACTCAACATTAGTCATAAAAAACTCACATACTTATTGCAAAAATCTATTAGTCATCGAAACAAAGTACTACGCGCATGCTCCTAGGGGGATAGATTGGTAGGAAAAGACCATCGCTCGTCCCCGACCGCCACTCATAAGGAAGACAATCAATAAACACCTCATGCTCCGATTTCGTTACATAACGGTTCACCATACGTGCATGCTACGGGACTTGCAAACCTTAACACAAGTATTTCTCAATTTCACAATTACTCAACTAGCACGACTCTAATATCACCACCTTTATATCGCAAAACTATTGCAAGGAATCAAACATATCATATTCAGCGATATACAAGTTTTATGTAGGAATTTTATGACTAACCATGTGAATGACCAGTTCCTGTCATCTCTCTAAATAGGTATAAGTGAAGCAAGAGAGTTTAATTCTTTCTACAAAAGATGTGCCCACGCTCTAACAAATATAAGTGAAGCAAAAGAGCATTCTACAAATGGCGGTTGTCTAAGTGAAGAGAAACAAGCAATCCAAACTTCAAATGATATAAGTGAAGCATATGAAGCATTCTATAAAGCCATACTCAAAAGATATAAGTGAAGTGCAAAGATCATTCTATAAATAAACCAAGGAATATCTCATACCAGGATGGTGCATAAAAGAAAAAAATAAAACTAAAGCAAAAGACGCTCCAAGATTGCACATATCGCATGAACGAAACGAATCTGAAAACATACCGATATTTTTTGAAGAAAGAGGGGATGCCTCCCCAGCATCCCCAAGCTTAGACGCTTGAGTCTCATTGAATATTTACTTGGGGTGCCTCGGCCATCCCCAAGCTTGAGTTATTGCCTCTCTTCCTTCTTCTCACATCGAGACCTTCTTGATCATCGGACACTTCATCCACACAAAACTTCAACAGAAAACTCGGTAAGATCCGTTAGTATAATAGAGAAAATCACTACTGTAAGTACTGTTGCAAAACAATTCATATTTTGTTTTTGCATTGTGTCTACTGTAGTATATAACTTCTTCATGGCTTAATCCACTAATATAAATTGATAGTTTCATCAAAACAAGCAAACTATGCATCAAAAACAGAATCTGTCTAAAACAGAACAGTCTGTAGCAATATGAACATTCACCATACTTCTGGTACTTGAAAAATTCTGCCAAAATTAGGAAAGATAAAAAATTTGTACAGGAAGACAGTGCGAAAAGAATCAGAATCATTTGACGTTCCAGTAAAAAATTAAAATTCACGCACTAGAGCCAAAGTTTATGTCCTGCACCGCACAAACCAACAAGCATTGTAACCATCCTAAAGGCAAACCTTGGCACATTATTTTTATAATACAATGGAATTGTACAAGGGGACAATTATTTTTGTTGAAAAGTTTCTGTAATCAAGATTCAAAAATTTGTCGTGAGATGAACAAAGTTCAAGGAGCTCTCCCACTTCAACAATGCTTGTCTTTCTCACTTTCACTTTCCTTTTTGAAAAAGTTTTGGTTTCCCCTCTTTATTTTTGTTGTTTTTAAACTATATGAAAGCACTCAACAGAAATAAATGACTCTCTAAAACTTCTGGGTTGTCTCCCTGGCAGCGCTTTCTTTAAAGCCATTAAGCTAGGCATATAGTGCTCAAGTAGTGAATCCACCCGGATCCCAAGGTATATCAAAGCCAATTTTAATTAGCAATGATTTGTAATTTAGTAGTGAGCAGAAAGCAACATAAATCAAGCAATGACGAAGTCTAACTCTCTTCCTATGCATCGGCATGTCATAAAAGAGCAATTCATGCACACCTAGTAAAGGCCAATGCATAGTATAAACAGTTTCTTGCAATTTTTTCATGTTGGAAACATAGAGAGGTGGATATATAGTTCCTCTCTCATAATAATTGCAAGTAGGAGCAGCAAGCACATGCATATTATATCTATCAAAATCATCATGTGCAATGGTAAAAGGCAACCCATCAATGTAATCCTTAATAAGTGCAAACTTCTCCGATATAGTATAGTTGGGAGAATTCAAAAAGATAATAGGACTATCATGTGTGGGTGCAATAGCAAAAAATTCATGTTTAACATAAGGAACTATAGCAAGTTCATCTCCATAAGCATCATTCATATTAGCGTCTTGGCTACAAGCATAGCAAGCATCATAAAAAAGGGATATTTCAAAAGAATCATAGGGATCATAACAGTCATCATAGCAATCATCCTTCGGTAAGCACGAAGGGGAATTAAACAATGTATGAGTTGAAGAGTTACTCTCATTAGAAGGTGGGCACGGGTAGCTAATCCGCTCTTCCTCCTTTTGTTCTTCGCTCTCCTCATCATCGTTTTCATCCAATGAGCTCACAGTTTCATCAATTTCTTCTTCCATAGACTCCTGCAAAATATTAGTCTCTTCTTGGACAGCGGAGTATTTCTCAATATATGGTTTAACATAAGCATTAGAAGCATAATTCTCATAACAATATTCAAGTATGGCAACATTTTCAGATTCGTAAAGAGTAGCACCATACTTTTCAATCAAAGAAGCAATTTCATAAGCACCCTTAAAAGCAACAAATTCTTCAATTTGTTGAACATCATAGTAACTATAAACACCCTTAGCATACGAAGATAAGATTCCATTATCAATAAACTCACATTGGTAGGGAAGGTGTTTCTTAGGGTTTTCAGAACAACAAGTAAAATCATAATAATGGCATAAATTCCAAGCATAGCATTGCAAATGATGAATTTGATCCAATAAACGTTTCCCCCTTTCAGATATACGGTGTCGCACATAACAAGCATGCTCATCTAAGGATTTGCCCTCAACTAAGCTAGTTGGGGGTTCGGCACGAGCACAAAGGGATCGAAGATGATCCAAGTAATAAGTTTCAGCAGTGTGATAGATTTTGAGTGGTTCTTCAACCATTGGTTCAGTAGGTACAACTAATTTTTTTGGTATTTTGCATTTCCTACCCATAACTAAAGATAGAGAACAACTAAGAACAGCAAATAAAAATTACTTAGTGATAAAGCAAACAAGCACACACGAGAATATTCATCCCACGCTATTGCTCCCCGGCGACGGCGCCAGAAAAAGGTCTTGATAACCCACAAGTATAGGGGATCAATTGTAGCCTCTTTCGATAAGTAAGAGTGTCGAACCCAACGAGGAGCTAAAGGTAGAACAAATATTCCCTCAAGTTCTATCGACCATCGATACAACTCTACGCACACTTGACGTTCGCTTTACCGGAAACAAGTATGAAACTAGAAGTACTTTGTAGGTGTTTTTGGGTAAGCTTGCAAGAAATTAAAGAGCACGTAAATAAAACTAGGGTCTGCTTAGATAAAGACACAACTAAATTAGTTTGAGTAAAGAGCTTTTGTCAACAAGAGAGTTATTTGTCCCTAGGCAATCGATAACTAGACCGGTAATCATTATTGCAATTTTATTTGAGGGAGAGGCATAAGCTAACATACTTTCTCTACTTGGATCATATGCACTTATGATTGGAACTCTAGCAAGCATCCGCAACTACTAAAGATCGTTAAGGTAAAACCCAACCATAGCATTAAAGTATCAAGTCCCCTTTATCCCATACGCAACAATCCCTCTTACTCGGGTTTGTGTTTCAGTCACTCACCAACCCACTATAAGCGAATCATGAACATATTGCAACACCCTACAGCTGGAATCCCTCACGCTTGCGTGACACGGAGAGCACCGTAGGATAGCACCAATAATAAAACATACAACTCAAACCAATCACGATCATCAAATAGCCATTAGGACAAAACAGATCTACTCAAACATCATAGGATCGCCATACATCATATGGAAATAATATATAGCTTTGAACACCATGTTTAAGTAGAGATTACAGCGGGTAAGAGAGAGGTTACACCGCTGCATAGAGGGGGGAAGAGTTGGTGATGATGGCGGTGAAGTTGTTGGTGAAGATGGCGGCGATGGTGATGGCCCCGGCAGCGCTTCGGCGTGGAAGCAAGGGGGAGAGGGGCCCGCTTCTTCTTCTTCTTCTTCCTTGACCTCCTCCCTAGATGGGAGAAGGGTTTCCCCTCTGGTCCTTGTCTCCCATGGCGTGGGAGGGGCGAGAGCCCCTCCGAGATTGGATCTGTCTCTCTGTCTCTCTCTGTTTCTGCGTTCTGTTTTCTGGCCCTTCACCGTTTCTTAAATATTCGGAGATCCATAACTCCGGTTGGGGTGAATCTTTCGCTCAGACCTTTCTCATAAAATTATCTTTCTTGCGGCAAAAGAAGAGCATCAACCGCCTTACGGGGTGGCCACGAGGGTCAGGGGCGCGCCTGACACCCTGGGGCGCGCCCCCCTACCTCGTGCCCCCCTCGGACACCGTCTCGCGATGATTCCACTTCCCAAAAATCATAAATATTCCAAAAAAATCTCGTTCCATTTTTATCCCATTGGGACTAAGTTTGATATTGGGTTTCTGCGAAACAAAAAACATGCAACAGACAGGAACTGGCACTGGGCACTGGATCAATATGTTAGTCCCAAAAATAGTATAAAAAGTTGCCAAAAAGTATATGGAAGTTGTAGAATATTGGCATGGAACAATAAAAAATTATAGATACGACAGAGACGTATCAGCCTTCATGGGCCCTAGTGGAAGAGAGGAGGCGGTGGCCAGGTGGAGGCGCGCGCCCCCCAAGCCCAATCCAACTTGGACTAGGGTTGGGGGGCGGCCCGCCTTTCCTTCTTCTCCTCCCTCTCTTTCCCCCCTTCACCTTCTTGGAATAGGAAAGGGGGGGAGAATCCTACTTGGACCAGGATTTCAAGTAGGACTCCCCCCTTGGCGCACCACACCTTGGCCGGCCTCCTCCTCCCCCTCATTTATATACGTGGGAGGGGGCACCCCAAAGACACACAAGTTGATCTTCCGTGTGCGGTGCCCCCCTCCACATTTACACACCTCGATCATATCGTCGTAGTGCTTAGGCGAAGCCCTGCGCCTGTTACTTCAGCATCACTGTCGCCACACCGTCGTGCTGACGGAACTCTCCTCGATCTCAACTGGATCAAGAGTTCGAGGGACGTCATCGAGCTGAAAGTGTGCTGATCGCGGAGGTGCCGTACGTTCGATACTTGGATCGATTGAATCACGAAGACGTTCGCCTACATCAACCGCGTTACTAAATGCTTCCGCTTTTGGTCTACAAGGGTACATAGACACACTCTCCCCGCTCGTTGCTATGCATCTCCTAGATAGATCTTGCGTGATCGTAGGTAAATTTTTTGAAATAATGTGTTCCCCGACAGTGGTATCAGAGCCAGGTTTATGCGTAGATGTTATATGCATGAGTAGAACACAAAGATTTGTGGGTGATAATAGTCATACTACTTACCAGCAATGTCTTACTTTGATTCGGCGGTATTGTTGGATGAAGCGTCCCGGTCCGACATTACATGACCGCGTTCATGAGACTGGCTCTACCGACATGCTTCGCACACAGGTGGCTAGCGGGTGTCTGTTTCTCCAACTTTAGTTGAATCAAGTTTGACTACGCCCGGTCCTTGTTGAAGATTAAAACAACACACTTGATGAAAAATCGTTGTGGTTTTGATGCGTAGGTAAGAACAGTTCTTTCTAGAAGCCCGTAGCAGCCACGTAAAACTTGCAACAACAAAGTATAGGACGTCTAACTTGTTTTTGCAGGGCTCGCTATGATGTGATATGGTCAAGACGTGATGATATACACATTATTGTATGAGATGATCATGTTTTGTAATAGTTATCGGCAACTGGCGGGAGCCATATGGTTGTCGCTTTATTGTATGAAATGCAATCGCCCTGTAATTGCTTTACATTATCACTAAGCGGTAGCGATAGTAGTAGAAGCAATAGTTGGCGAGACGACAACGATGCTACGATGGAGATTAAGGTATCAAGCCGGTGATGATGGTGATCATGACGGTGCTTTGGAGATGGAGATCAAAGGCACAAGATGATGATGGCCATATCATATCACTTATTTTGATTGCATGTGATGTTTATCCTTTATGCATCTTATTTTGCTTAGTTCAACGGTAGCATTATAAGATGATCCCTCACTAAATTTCAAGGTATAAGTGTTCTCCCTGAGTATGCACCATTGCTACCGTTCGTCGTGCCGAGACACCACGTGATGATCGGGTGTGATAAGCTCTACGTTCACATAAAATGGGTGCAGGCCAGTTTTGCACACGCAAAATACTCGGGTTAAACTTGATGAGCCTAGCATATGCAGATATGGCCTTGGAACACTGAGACCGAAAGCTCGAACATGAATCATATAGTAGATATGATCAACAGAGTGATGTTCACCATTGAAAACTACTCCATCTCACGTGATGATCGGACATGGTTTAGTTGATATGGATCACGTGATCATTTAGATGACTAGAGGGATGTCTATCTAAGTGGGAGTTCTTAAGTAATATGATTAATTGAACCTTAATTTATCATGAACTTAGTCCTGATAGTATTTGCATATCTGTGTTGTAGATCAATAGCTCGCGTACAGCTCCCTGTTTTATTTTTTATATGTTCCTAGAGAACACTGAGTTGAAAGATGATAGTAGCAATGATGCGGACTAGGTTTGTGATCTGACAATTATCCTCATTGCTGCACAGAAGAATTATGTCCTTGATGCACCACTAGGTGGCAGACCTATTGTAGGAGTATATGCAAACGTTATGAACATTTGGCAAGCTCTATATGATGACTACTTGATAGTTTAGTACACCATTCTTTACGGCTTATGTAACGCCCCGAGACCGATGTGCCAGTTGTCCTCCCGTTATTCGCTGCTGTTGCTTTGTCATTTGCTTGCGTGTCGCATCTTGCCATGTCATCATCCGCATTGCATCATCATGTTTTCGAAACTTGCATCCGTCCGGGTTCTCCGAGTTCTCTCCCTTGTCCGTTCTGAGACCAACCACACTTGCACGCGCCCGCGGCATGTCCGAAATAGTATTTTATAACTGGCCGGAAAATGTTCTTGGAATGGGATGAAAGTTGGCGTGCGGTGTTGTTTTGGTGTCAGTAGACCGCCTGCCAAGTTTCATCGCATTCGGAGTTCGTTTGACGCCCCAACGGATAAATATAGCGGCATTATAGCCGGTCTAACGTCGGACGTTTTCGGTCTCCGGAAACCGTGTCGGGCTGCATCTCTCCCCTCTTCTCTCAGACCAACCCGCTCTTCACAATCCGCCAGACCCAACCTAACCTCTCTCGTCAGCCCGCGGACCTCCTTGCGCGCGTCCGAAAGTTGTCCCGGACCCGAACCAGACTGTCGCTACCGTTGTGTCCAGATCATCCCCTAACGTCTACAAAACATCTCCGTTTTGCTAATTGGACTCCCTAACCCTTTTATTCCGAACCGTCCGATCGTGATCGGAGGTTCCAAATCATCCCCTTTTCGTATATATATACACCCTAGTACCCAAAACCTAAAATCTTGGGACCTGTCCCATCCTCCCAGCTGCGCCGCCACTCTCCCACGCACCCTCATCGGGATCTTCCCCGGTCCATTCCTCCTTCGTTTTCAGCACCACCCCAACCGGCAGCCTCCACCTTGCCCCGATCCAAATCCACCGAGCCCACCCGCGTCCGAACCAACCAACACCAGATCCTCCCTGCCCGAACTCCTCACCGCGCCACCGGAGCCCCGAGCCGCCACCTCGTCGCCCGCGCCTGCAGCTCCTCGCCGGAGCAGGCAACCGAACCGCAGCCGTGCCTCCTCCTCGTCGCCTCGTCGGAGATGAGTCCCCGGGAGACCCTTTTCGCTGCCTGCCTTTCTCCTTCCTCCTCTAATCTCTCTCCGTCCAGGATCCTCGTGGCCGCCCGACCCCCTGCTGCTTCGCGCTGCCCTCGAAACCTCGCCTCCACCACCAGATCCGGCCGGCCTCCGCCGCCCTTGCCTGTTCCCGGCCGGATCCCGCTGGCAAGGCCCCGTCCCTGCCTCCGGCGCCCAAGTTCCAGGCCGCTGCTGCTCTGTTTCTTCTCGAGCAGAGGACCGCGGCCGCTTTCCTCTGTCTCGCTCGCTCGGTCCAGCCGTGCATTGACCTCCAGTGTCGACCGCGCCTAGGCCAGCAGCCCCAAGGCCCAGCCACTAGCCCCGCGGTCCAGCCGGCTCCATCGACCTGGGCTTGGCCCGTGGTGAGCTATCCCCCAGCGCCCATGTCCTGTTTCGGCCCAGAGCATGGATTCGGCCCGTGACTTGTTTTTTTTTCTGCGTTGCGATTTTGTCATTAAATCCTGGACATGCGTTTTACAGAAATGCCATTAATCTTTCATTGTTCACACCTAATAAACCGTGCACCGGATTAAAATGATTTAAATATGTAAAATGCTTAGAATTTCATCTAGTTTCATAATATGCCATTTTCATCCCATGTTAAAATGTTTAAAATGCTGTTTGTTTAATTTTGCTTAAATAATATGCTAAAATGATTTATTTCATTACTAAATAACCGTAACTCGGAGTTTAATAAACTTTATATGTAAATGGGATAGAAAAATGCATAGTTTAACATGATGCACTTTATTTTCCTGTTTAATAACTCTAAAATATGTTTTAGGGAAGAACAGTACCAAATCTAATATATGCTCATGAGGTTTTTCCGGACTTGTTGTTTGTTATTCCGGCCTCATTTAAATCTGCCTAGATAGGTAGTTTTTCATATGTTTCACCTCTTGCCATGTTCAACAACATTTAATATTGTTGGTTATATATACGAGAGAGAACTAAATAATTAAATGTGGTGTTTTGCCAATATGCAACTCGTTGCATATTGAGCACCGTTTAACTTGTAGTGTTGTTTGTTGCACTTTTCCATGCCATGCATATTTAAACCGGACATGCATCATACTTGGTTGTGCATCATGCCATGTTTATGTGATGGTTGTTTTACTATGTTGTTTGTTTGTTTCCGGGTTGCTTCTCCCGTTAGCTTCGGTTTCGTTCCGGAGTTGTGAGGATTCGTTCGACTTCGTCCGTTTCTCTTCTTCATGGACTCCTTCTTCCTCCTTGCGGGATCTCAGGCAAGATGACCATACCCTCGAAATCACTTCTATCTTTGCTTGCTAGATGCTTGCTCTTTTGCTATGCCGATGCCGCGATACCTACCACTTGCTTATCATGCCTCCCATATTGTTAAACCAAGCCTCTAACCCACCTTGTCCTAGCAAACCGTTGTTTGGCTATGTTACCGCTTTGCTCAGCCCCTCTTATAGCGTTGTTAGTTGCAGGTGAAGATGAAGTTTGTTCCTTGTTGGAACATGGAGATGTTGTTCCTTGTTGGAACATGTTTACTTGTTGGGATATCACAATATATCTTATTTAATTAATGCATCTATATACTTGGTAAAGGGTGGAAGGCTCGGCCTTATGCCTGGTGTTTTGTTCCACTCTTGCCGCCCTAGTTTCCGTCATCTCGGTATTATGTTCCCGGATTTTTTGTCCCTAACGCGGTCGGGTGATTTATGGGACCCCCTCGACAGTTCGCTTTGAATAAGACTCTTCCAGCAAGGCCCAACCTTGGTTTTACCATTTGCCTCACCTAGCCCTTTTTCCCTTGGGAGTCGCGCTCTCGAGGGTCATCTTATTTTACCCCCCCCCCCGGGCCAGTGCTCGTCGTGAGTGCTGGTCCAAACCGTCAGCCGCCGGTGGCCACCAGGGGCAACTCTGGGTTCGCCTATCGGAAGTTTGGACAATCCGGTGTGCCCTGAGATCGAGATATGTGCAGCTCCTATCAGGATTTGTCGGCACATCCGGGCGGCTTTGCTGGACTTGTTTTATTACTGTCGAAATGTCTTGTAGCCGGGATTCCGAGACTGATCGGGTCTTCCCGGGGAGAAGGAATATCCTTCGTTGATCGCGAGAGCTTATCATGGGCTAAGTTGGGACACCCCTGCAGGGTTTGAACTTTCGAAAGCCGTGCCCGCGGTTATGTGGCAGATGGGAATTTGTTAATGTCCGGTTGTAGAAAACCCGAAGTTGATCTTAATTAAAATACACCAACCGCGTGTGTAACCGTGATGGTCTCTTCTCAGCGGGGTCCGGGAAGTGAACACGGTGTTGGAGTTATGCTTGACGTAAGTAGTTTCAGGATCACTTCTTGATCATAGTTGTTCGACCGTGCTTTTGCCTTCTCTTCTCGCTCTCATTTGCGTATGTTAGACACCATATATGCTAGTCGCTTGCTGCAGCTCCACCTCACTACCCTGTCCTACCTTTAAGCTTAAATAGTCTTGATCTCGCGGGTGTGAGATTGCTGAGTCCCCGTGACTCACAGATACTTCCAAAACCAGTTTGCAGGTGCCGATGAACCGTGCAGGTGACGTACCCGAGCTCAAGGAGGAGCTTGATGAAGATCCTGTTCATTGTGTTGTTTCGTTTCAGTTGATCAGTAGTGGAGCCCAGTCGGGACGATCGGGGATCTGTGTAGCATTTGGGGTAGTCTTCTTTTATTTTGGTTCCGTAGTCGGACCTTGATTGTATCTGTATGATGTAATGCTTTACTCATGTAATTGTGTGAAGTGGCGATGGTAAGCCAACTATGTATCTCTTTCCCTTATATATTACATGGGTTGTGTGAAGATTACCTCACTTGCGACATTGCTTTCAATGCGGTTATGCCTCTAAGTCGTGCTTCGACACGTGGGAGATATAGCCGCATCGAGGGCGTTACAAGTTGGTATCAGAGCCTTCCCCGACCTTAGAGCCCCCACTGATTGATCGTTTTTAGTGGCCGAGTTGTGTCTAGAAAAATGTTTTGAGTCATTTAGGAATTATGTATCGGAGAGTTTAGGAATTCTTTTTACTTCCCAGTCTCCTCATCGCTCTGGTAAGGCATCCTGACGTAGAGTTTTAACTCTTCTCTTCTCAAATTTCACTAAAAAAAATTTAGGATCACACAGGTATCTTAGAATCGTTCTGATGGTTTTGTGATGACAACATTGTCTTGGTGCCTCCTGTCAGCAGGGGTTTAGTGGAAGTGTCCGGGGGAGTTGAGCTCTGAGGTGTTGTCGTCATAATTTTATCGTTGCAGTTCTGGAATACCTGAGTTTAGTACGCCGACATCGAAAATCTCTTTTGTACAGTTGTTGGTGAGATAACCCTGATAGCCCAGTACTGAGGCGAGTGCGGGAGTTTTGCCATAACTCGTATAGTGGATGCTTTTCGAAGGTTGAGGTAAACGATTTCCGAAGGTTTCTTGGTTATGTGTTGAAGGATGGATACAGCTGGATCTAGGTATTGTTAGTTTGGGTGATATATTTTTGGTGTCCCCTGTATCCCCAACACCTGATTGCATAACCAGAAAGTTTCGGGAGTTTATAATTGGGAATTCAAGTATCTCGTAGGATATCTTTCCAACAGACACATGATACGATGTGGGATCTATCATATGTTTGTTTCTGGTTTATTCTACAAGCCAAATCCTTTGTTTTTGTTTTGTTTTGTGGTATTCGAGTTGCTTCAATGTCAAGTGTTGATTCCATAACTTTTCCTAAACGGTGTTCTCATACTCTGATGTGAATACCAATCCTTCATGATAACTGAGAGTGTCATGTCAATTCTTTTCCAACCGGTGTGGCCCTCTTCAAGTGGATCCGATCACTTCAACATTCGCAAGATCAATTATCAGTTCTTCTCAACGGTGTTTGCTTCATCCGTTCCAAGTTGTCTTTGTTTTGCCGCCCTCCCACCCTTTCTTTTTCTTCAAGGAAGCAGATTTCTTGATCAAGTATCCATCTTTTTTATGTGAAACTTCTCCATTCTTCTCCTTCATGTTCTTACCCGGTGTTTCTCATGAAGATTCTAACAGAGCCTCAAGTTTATAATTCTTTGTTCTTTTATCTTCCCCGGTGTGTTCAATGCAATCTTTCGATGGTGATCACATCTTTTCCTCGTTTCAATACCTTCTCATACCGGTGCACCTCATAATAATTCACTTCTTGCTATTCATTTGTTCGGGAGTGCTGAAGATATCTCAGAAGGCTCGTCTTGTCTTTTAAGATCAGTTCAACCTATTTCGAGATTGTTATCTCATTCTAGCCATTTAATCAACCGGTGCAATCTCCCTTTCAAGTAATCGTTCAACGGTGTTTCTTTTGAGTGGGCCCTAACCCACAGGTCTTTTTCCAGGATCTTACCTGACTCTTCTAATTTTCTTGGAGCTATTCCCAAATTCATTTCAAAGTTTGAAGTAAGAATGAATTTTCATCAGTCATGTCTTTCCCCAAGATCTTTCAAATTATTTTCATCGTTGGTTCAACCTTTCTAATTTTCATACCGGAGTATATCAACAATTCATGGTGGTGTTTCTCGTCGTCATTCTCGGATTTTGAAGACCGAAGAAGAGTTTCTCTTAAATCTTGGTCCATTCCCTTCAAGATTCATGGTTCTAGCTTGATGCCATCATCTCATAATTGTTTTCCATTGTGAGAATATTTTTTCACCCATCCGGAGCATTTCAGGAGTCTTTTCAGTTTGATTCTCCGGAGCCCATCATCCCAGAATTATTCATTCAAGCTTTCATCTCTCGTTCTCCAAATCATATCGGTGCATCATTCAATTATTCTCTAATCAGCTTGTGATCTATTCGTTCATTTGTATCTAAATTCTGTCAAGTATGTTTATTCGTTTTCTAATTCGTCCCGGTGTTTCTTTATCTTTTCTTCGTTCATTTTCAATTCGTACGGTGGTTCGTTCAAGATCCTTCTTCCTTTGTTATCATATAGATTCATTCTTTCTTTCCAATCCTACCGGTGGTTCGTTGAAGACCTTCTCCAAGTTTACGTTATATCTCTCTTAATCCTTTCTACGAGAATAAGTAGTATGTCAAATCCGTTGCTTGTCATCAATTTAAATTGGTGAAGGATATGCATAACTTAATTCTTATTCTTATTTTACCCAAGCGATTAATTCCCTATTCCGGAGGTTCTTCAAATTCTTGATTTCAATGGTTTCACCTTATCTTCCTCGGAGTTCCAAGCTCTCGCAATTATATCACCACAGAGATCCATCTAATCATTGCAAGGCTTCACCTTGTGTTCAACTTATCTTTCTTCCTATCATCCTTTCATTACCGGAGTTCTTCATGGAGGCTCTACTTGGTGGTTCGTCAAGGATTCTTTCCATTCTTCATTTGTTCTTCAAGATTTTCTCGGAGTTAAGATCTGCCAAGCTATACTCTAAAATAAACATGGTGTTCCAACACATGTTTTGTTTTGAGGAGTTCAAGTATTCTTCATCTTGCATTTCGAAGTGCAATTCTTTCTACCTTATCTTTTGAGATGGTGTTATGTCATTCTTGACAATTTCCCTTCATGCTTCATGATTCACATGTTGTTAAGAATGAGGTATTTTAAATCCATCAATATCTTCATTGGAGTTATCTTGGGTTATATTTCACCTAAAGCTTTCCCTAAGGATTGTTGCTATTTATGGTGCTTATAAATGACCAAAGTTCTTCATTTATCCTTCCGGTGAAATAAGTTTCTCGTCTCCTTGTTGATATCAATCCAATCGTTTGTTTCCGTTGGTGGCAGAAGCTCACCTCATAATGTTGAGATGTTTCCATAAGTCCACTACAAGGTTATTCTTTTTGTTGTTGGTTTTCCAACAACTCCGTTCTATACTTCTTTTTAAGGGTGCTTTCCAAACTCATTTGTATTCTTTTTGTTGTTGGTTTTCCAACAACTCCGTTCTATACTTCTTTTTAAGGGTGCTTTCCAAACTCATTTGTGAGAGTTCTCATTTTCTTCTCCATTCCTTTATTCCAATGATCTATCTTCTATTTTTTCTTCCGGAGACATTGTGATGTTGCTCTCTTCGACCCATCATCTTGTTTTGTCAAGATCATGTCCTTTTGCTTGCTTATCGATTTAACCGGAGTGTTATGTCTATCGTTCCTCTTTTAACCGGAGTCTCATCTAGGTGCTTTCATTTTGCCAAGTTCACGATTCTAATTCCTTCCATTTTCAGTCGGAGTGCTGCCAAATTATATCATTCTTATTCCTTCTCTATCTAGTTTTAACCGGAGTGTTTTCAATATCTATCTTATCACTAAACGTCTTGGTTCTTGTCGTATCCTTGTTCCTTGTCCAACGGAGTATTTCATTTCGTTCATCTCCATGGTATTCTTTCTTTCATTTTGCTCAACCTCTCAAGGTTCTTTGGTTTCACTCGTTTGTCAAAGAAGCAACTTAGTGTTACCTCTTCTCTTTCTCTTCCGTTTCTCTCCGGTGCCATTCTTAGATCTCGGGACGAGATCCTCTCGTAGTGGTGGAGTGTTGTAACGCCCCGAGACCGATGTGCCAGTTGTCCTCCCGTTATTCGCTGTTGTTGCTTTGTCATTTTCTTGCGTGTCGCATCTTGCCATGTCATCATCCGCATTGCATCATCATGTTTTTGAAACTTGCATCCGTCCGGGTTCTCCGAGTTCTCTCCCTTGTCCGTTCTGAGACCAACCACACTTGCACGCGCCCGCGGCATGTCCGAAATAGTATTTTATAAGTGGCCGGAAAATGTTCTCGGAATGGGATGAAAGTTGGCGTGCGGTGTTGTTTTGGTGTCAGTAGACCGCCTGCCAAGTTTCATCGCATTCGGAGTTCGTTTGACGCCCCAACGGATAAATATAGCGGCATTATAGCCGGTCTAACGTCGGAAGTTTTCGGTCTCCGGAAACCGTGCCGGGCTGCATCTCTCCCCTCTTCTCTCAGACCAACCCGCTCTTCACAATCCGCCAGACCCAACCTAACCTCTCTCGTCAGACCGCGGACCTCCTTGCGCGCGCGTCCGAAAGTTCTCCCGGACCTGAACCAGACTGTCGCTACCGTTGTGTCCAGATCATCCCCTAACGTCTACAAAACATCTCCGTTTTGCTAATTGGACTCCCTAACCCTTTTATTCCGAACCGTCCGATCGTGATAGGAGGTTCCAAATCATCCCCTTTTCGTATATATATACACCCTAGTACCCAAAACCTAAAATCTTGGGACCTGTCCCATCCTCCCAGCTGCGCCGCCACTCTCTCCTGCACCCTCATCGGGATCTTCCCCGGTCCATTCCTCCTTCGTTTTCAGCACCACCCCAACCGGCAGCCTCCACCTTGCCCCGATCCAAATCCACCGAGCCCACCCGCGTCCGAACCAACCAACACCAGATCCTCCCTGCCCGAACTCCTCACCGCGCCATCGGAGCCCCGAGCCGCCACCTCGTCGCCCGCGCCTGCAGCTCCTCGCCGGAGCAGGCAACCGAACCGCAGCTGTGCCTCCTCCTCGTCGCCTCTTCGGAGATGAGTCCCCGGGAGACCCTTTTCGCTGCCTGCCTTTCTCCTTCCTCCTCTAATCTCTCTCCGTCCAGGATCCTCGTGGCCGCCCGACCCCCTGCTGCTTCGCGCTGCCCTCGGAACCTCGCCTCCACCAGCAGATCCGGCCGGCCTCCGCCGCCCTTGCCTGTTCCCGGCCGGATCCCGCTGGAAAGGCCCCGTCCCTGCCTCCGGCGCCCAAGTTCCAGGCCGCTGCTGCTCTGTTTCTTCTCGAGCAGAGGACCGCGGCCGCTTTCCTCTGTCTCGCCCGCTCGGTCCAGCCGTGCATTGACCTCCAGTGTCGACCGCGCCTAGGCCAGCAGCCCCAAGGCCCAGCCACTAGCCCCGCGGTCCAGCCGGCTCCATCGACCTGGGCTTGGCCCGTGGTGAGCTATCCCCCAGCGCCCATGTCCTGTTTCGGCCCAGAGCATGGATTCGGCCCGTGACTTGTTTTTTTTTCTGCGTTGCGATTTTGTCATTAAATCCTGGACATGCGTTTTACAGAAATGCCATTAATCTTGCATTGTTCACACCTAATAAACCGTGCACCGGATTAAAATGATTTAAATATGTAAAATACTTAGAATTTCATCTAGTTTCATAATATGCCATTTTCATCCCATGTTAAAATGTTTAAAATGCTGTTTGTTTATGCTAAAATGATTTATTTCATTACTAAATAACCGTAACTCGGAGTTTAATAAACTTTATATGTAAATGGGATAGAAAAATGCATAGTTTAACATGATGCACTTTATTTTCCTGTTTAATAACTCTAAAATATGTTTTAGGGAAGAACAGTACCAAATCTAATATATGCTCATGAGGTTTTTCCGGACTTGTTGTTTGTTGTTCCGGCCTCATTTAAATCTGCCTAGATAGGTAGTTTTTCATATGTTTCACCTCTTGCCATGTTCAACAACATTTAATATTGTTGGTTATATATACGAGAGAGAACTAAATAATTAAATGTGGTGTTTTGCCAATATGCAACTCGTTGCATATTGAGCACCGTTTAACTTGTAGTGTTGTTTGTTGCACTTTGCCATGCCATGCATATTTAAACCGGACATGCATCATACTTGGTTGTGCATCATGCCATGTTTATGTGATGGTTGTTTTACTATGTTGTTTGTTTGTTTCCGGGTTGCTTCTCCCGTTAGCTTCGGTTTCGTTCCGGAGTTGTGAGGATTCGTCCGACTTCGTCCGTTTCTCTTCTTCATGGACTCCTTCTTCCTCCTTGCGGGATCTCAGGCAAGATGACCATACCCTCGAAATCACTTCTATCTTTGCTTGCTAGATGCTTGCTCTTTTGCTATGCCTATGCTGCGATACCTACCACTTGCTTATCATGCCTCCCATATTGTTAAACCAAGCCTCTAACCCACCTTGTCCTAGCAAACCGTTGTTTGGCTATGTTACCGCTTTGCTCAGCCCCTCTTATAGCGTTGTTAGTTGCAGGTGAAGATGAAGTTTGTTCCTTGTTGGAACATGGAGATGTTGTTCCTTGTTGGAACATGTTTACTTGTTGGGATATCACAATATATCTTATTTAATTAATGCATCTATATACTTGGTAAAGGGTGGAAGGCTCGGCCTTATGCCTGGTGTTTTGTTCCACTCTTGCCGCCCTAGTTTCCGTCATATCGGTATTATGTTCCCGGATTTTTTGTCCCTAACGCGGTCGGGTGATTTATGGGACCCCCTCGACAGTTCGCTTTGAATAAGACTCTTCCAGCAAGGCCCAACCTTGGTTTTACCATTTGCCTCACCTAGCCCTTTTTCCCTTGGGAGTCGCGCTCTCAAGGGTCATCTTATTTTACCCCCCCCCCCCGGGCCAGTGCTCGTCGTGAGTGCTGGTCCAAACCGTCAGCCGCCGGTGGCCACCAGGGGCAACTCTGGGTTCGCCTATCGGAAGTTTGGACAATCCGGTGTGCCCTGAGATCGAGATATGTGCAGCTCCTATCAGGATTTGTCGGCACATCCGGGCGGCTTTGCTGGACTTGTTTTATTACTGTCGAAATGTCTTGTAGCCGGGATTCCGAGACTGATCGGGTCTTCCCGGGGAGAAGGAATATCCTTCGTTGATCGCGAGAGCTTATCATGGGCTAAGTTGGGACACCCCTGCAGGGTTTGAACTTTCGAAAGCCGTGCCCGCGGTTATGTGGCAGATGGGAATTTGTTAATGTCCGGTTGTAGAAAACCCGAAGTTGATCTTAATTAAAATACACCAACCGCGTGTGTAACCGTGATGGTCTCTTCTCAGCGGGGTCCGGGAAGTGAACACGGTGTTGGAGTTATGCTTGACGTAAGTAGTTTCAGGATCACTTCTTGATCATAGTTGTTCGACCGTGCTTTTGCCTTCTCTTCTCGCTCTCATTTGCGTATGTTAGACACCATATATGCTAGTCGCTTGCTGCAGCTCCACCTCACTACCCTGTCCTACCTTTAAGCTTAAATAGTCTTGATCTCGCGGGTGTGAGATTGCTGAGTCCCCGTGACTCACAGATACTTCCAAAACCAGTTTGCAGGTGCCGATGAACCGTGCAGGTGACGTACCCGAGCTCAAGGAGGAGCTTGATGAAGATCCTGTTCATTGTGTTGTTTCGTTTCAGTTGATCAGTAGTGGAGCCCAGTCGGGACGATCGGGGATCTGTGTAGCATTTGGGGTAGTCTTCTTTTTTTTTGGTTCCGTAGTCGGACCTTGATTGTATCTGTATGATGTAATGCTTTACTCATGTAATTGTGTGAAGTGGCGATGGTAAGCCAACTATGTATCTCTTTCCCTTATATATTACATGGGTTGTGTGAAGATTACCTCACTTGCGACATTGCTTTCAATGCGGTTATGCCTCTAAGTCGTGCTTCGACACGTGGGAGATATAGCCGCATCGAGGGCGTTACAAGTTGGTATCAGAGCCTTCCCCGACCTTAGAGCCCCCACTGATTGATCGTTTTTAGTGGCCGAGTTGTGTCTAGAAAAATGTTTTGAGTCATTTAGGAATTATGTATCGGAGAGTTTAGGAATTCTTTTTACTTCCCAGTCTCCTCATCGCTCTGGTAAGGCATCCTGACGTAGAGTTTTAACTCTTCTCTTCTCAAATTTCACTAAAAAAAAATTTAGGATCACACAGGTATCTTAGAATCGTTCTGATGGTTTTGTGATGACAACATTGTCTTGGTGCCTCCTGTCAGCAGGGGTTTAGTGGAAGTGTCCCGGGGAGTTGAGCTCTGAGGTGTTGTCGTCATAATTTTAGCGTTGCAGTTCTGGAATACCTGAGTTTAGTACGCCGACATCGAAAATCTCTTTTGTACAGTTGTTGGTGAGATAACCCTGATAGCCTAGTACTGAGGCGAGTGCGGGAGTTTTGCCATAACTCGTATAGCGGATGCTTTTCGAAGGTTGAGGTAAACGATTTCCGAAGGTTTCTTGGTTATGTGTTGAAGGATGGATACAGCTGGATTTAGGTATTGTTAGTTTGAGTGATATATTTTTTGTGTCCCCTGTATCCCCAACACCTGATTGCATAACCAGAAAGTTTCGGGAGTTTATAATTGGGAATTCAAGTATCTCGTAGGATATCTTTCCAACAGACACATGATACGATATGGGATCTATCATATGTTTGTTTCTGGCTTATTCTACAAGCCAAATCCTTTGTTTTTGTTTTGTTTTGTGGTATTCGAGTTGCTTCAATGTCAAGTGTTGATTCCATAACTTTTCCTAAACGGTGTTCTCATACTCTGATGTGAATACCAATCCTTCATGATAACTGAGAGTGTCATGTCAATTCTTTTCCAACCGGTGTGGCCCTCTTCAAGTGGATCCGATCACTTCAACATTCGCAAGATCAATTATCAGTTCTTCTCAACGGTGTTTGCTTCATCCGTTCCAAGTTGTCTTTGTTTTGCCGCCCTCCCACCCTTTCTTTTTCTTCAAGGAAGCAGATTTCTTGATCAAGTATCCATCTTTTTTATGTGAAACTTCTCCATTCTTCTCCTTCATGTTCTTACCCGGTGTTTCTCATGAAGATTCTAACAGAGCCTCAAGTTTATAATTCTTTGTTCTTTTATCTTCCCCGGTGTGTTCAATGCAATCTTTCGATGGTGATCACATCTTTTCCTCGTTTCAATACCTTCTCATACCGGTGCACCTCATAATAATTCACTTCTTGCTATTCATTTGTTCGGGAGTGCTGAAGATATCTCAGAAGGCTCGTCTTGTCTTTTAAGATCAGCTCAACCTATTTCGAGATTGTTATCTCATTCTAGCCATTTAATCAACCGGTGCAATCTCCCTTTCAAGTAATCGTTCAACGGTGTTTCTTTTGAGTGGGCCCTAACCCACAGGTCTTTTTCCAGGATCTTACCTGACTCTTCTAATTTTCTTGGAGCTATTCCCAAATTCATTTCAAAGTTTGAAGTAAGAATGAATTTTCATCAGTCATGTCTTTCCCCAAGATCTTTCAAATTATTTTCATCGTTGGTTCAACCTTTCTAATTTTCATACCGGAGTATATCAACAATTCATGGTGGTGTTTCTCGTCGTCATTCTCGGATTTTGAAGACCGAAGAAGAGTTTCTCTTAAATCTTGGTCCATTCCCTTCAAGATTCATGGTTCTAGCTTGATGCCATCATCTCATAATTGTTTTCCATTGTGAGAATATTTTTTCACCCATCCGGAGCATTTCAGGAGTCTTTTCAGTTTGATTCTCCGGAGCCCATCATCCCAGAATTATTCATTCAAGCTTTCATCTCTCGTTCTCCAAATCATATCGGTGCATCATTCAATTATTCTCTAATCAGCTTGTGATCTATTCGTTCATTTGTATCTAAATTCTGTCAAGTATGTTTATTCGTTTTCTAATTCGTCCCGGTGTTTCTTTATCTTTTCTTCGTTCATTTTCAATTCGTACGGTGGTTCGTTCAAGATCCTTCTTCCTTTGTTATCATATAGATTCATTCTTTCTTTCCAATCCTACCGGTGGTTCGTTGAAGACCTTCTCCAAGTTTACGCTATATCTCTCTTAATCCTTTCTACGAGAATAAGTAGTATGTCAAATCCGTTGCTTGTCATCAATTTAAATTGGTGAAGGATATGCATAACTTAATTCTTATTCTTATTTTACCCAAGCGATTAATTCCCTATTCCGGAGGTTCTTCAAATTCTTGATTTCAATGGTTTCACCTTATCTTCCTCGGAGTTCCAAGCTCTCGCAATTATATCACCACGGAGATCCATCTAATCATTGCAAGGCTTCACCTTGTGTTCAACTTATCTTTCTTCCTATCATCCTTTCATTACCGGAGTTCTTCATGGAGGCTCTACTTGGTGGTTCGTCAAGGATTCTTTCCATTCTTCATTTGTTCTTCAAGATTTTCTCGGAGTTAAGATCTGCCAAGCTATACTCTAAAATAAACATGGTGTTCCAACACATGTTTTGTTTTGAGGAGTTCAAGTATTCTTCATCTTGCATTTCGAAGTGCAATTCTTTCTACCTTATCTTTTGAGATGGTGTTATGTCATTCTTGACAATTTCCCTTCATGCTTCATGATTCACATGTTGTTAAGAATGAGGTATTTTAAATCCATCAATATCTTCATTGGAGTTATCTTGGGTTATATTTCACCTAAAGCTTTCCCTAAGGATTGTTGCTATTTATGGTGCTTATAAATGACCAAAGTTCTTCATTTATCCTTCCGGTGAAATAAGTTTCTCGTCTCCTTGTTGATATCAATCCAATCGTTTGTTTCCGTTGGTGGCAGAAGCTCACCTCATAATGTTGAGATGTTTCCATAAGTCCACTACAAGGTTATTCTTTTTGTTGTTGGTTTTCCAACAACTCCGTTCTATACTTCTTTTTAAGGGTGCTTTCCAAACTCATTTGTATTCTTTTTGTTGTTGGTTTTCCAACAACTCCGTTCTATACTTCTTTTTAAGGGTGCTTCCCAAACTCATTTGTGAGAGTTCTCATTTTCTTCTCCATTCCTTTATTCCAATGATCTATCTTCTATTTTTTCTTCCGGAGACATTGTGATGTTGCTCTCTTCGACCCATCATCTTGTTTTGTCAAGATCATGTCCTTTTGCTTGCTTATCGATTTAACCGGAGTGTTATGTCTATCGTTCCTCTTTTAACCGGAGTCTCATCTAGGTGCTTTCATTTTGCCAAGTTCACGATTCTAATTCCTTCCATTTTCAGTCGGAGTGCTGCCAAATTATATCATTCTTATTCCTTCTCTATCTAGTTTTAACCGGAGTGTTTTCAATATCTATCTTATCACTAAACGTCTTGGTTCTTGTCGTATCCTTGTTCCTTGTCCAACGGAGTATTTCATTTCGTTCATCTCCATGGTATTCTTTCTTTCATTTTGCTCAACCTCTGAAGGTTCTTTGGTTTCACTCGTTTGTCAAAGAAGCAACTTAGTGTTACCTCTTCTCTTTCTCTTCCGTTTCTCTCCGGTGCCATTCTTAGATCTCGGGACGAGATCCTCTCGTAGTGGTGGAGTGTTGTAACGCCCCGAGACCGATGTGCCAGTTGTCCTCCCGTTATTCGCTGTTGTTGCTTTGTCATTTGCTTGCGTGTCGCATCTTGCCATGTCATCATCCGCATTGCATCATCATGTTTTTGAAACTTGCATCCGTCCGGGTTCTCCGAGTTCTCTCCCTTGTCCGTTCTGAGACCAACCACACTTGCACGCGCCCGCGGCATGTCCGAAATAGTATTTTATAAGTGGCCGGAAAATGTTCTCGGAATGGGATGAAAGTTGGCGTGCGGTGTTGTTTTGGTGTCAGTAGACCGCCTGCCAAGTTTCATCGCATTCGGAGTTCGTTTGACGCCCCAACGGATAAATATAGCGGCATTATAGCCGGTCTAACGTCGGACGTTTTCGGTCTCCGGAAACCATGCCGGGCTGCATCTCTCCCCTCTTCTCTCAGACCAACCCGCTCTTCACAATCCGCCAGACCCAACCTAACCTCTCTCGTCAGCCCGCGGACCTCCTTGCGCGCGCGTCCGAAAGTTGTCCCGGACCCGAACCAGACTGTCGCTACCGTTGTGTCCAGATCATCCCCTAACGTCTACAAAACATCTCCGTTTTGCTAATTGGACTCCCTAACCCTTTTATTCCGAACCGTCCGATCGTGATCAGAGGTTCCAAATCATCCCATTTTCGTATATATATACACCCTAGTACCCAAAACCTAAAATCTAGGGACCTGTCCCATCCTCCCAGCTGCGCCGCCACTCTGTCCCGCACCCTCATCGGGATCTTCCCTGATCCATTCCTCCTTCGTTTTCAGCACCACCCCAACCGGCAGCCTCCACCTTGCCCCGATCCAAATCCACCGAGCCCACCCGCGTCCGAACACACCAACACCCGATCCTCCCTGCCCGAACCCCTCACCGCGCCACCGGAGCCCCGAGCCTCCACCTCGTCACCCGCGCCTGCAGCTCCTCGCCGGAGCAGGCAACCGAACCACAGCCGTGCCTCCTCCTCGTCGCCTTGTCGGAGATGAGTCCCCGGGAGACCCTTTTCGCTGCCTGCCTTTCTCCTTCCTCCTCTAATCTCTCTCCGTCCAGGATCCTCGTAGCCGCCCGACCCCCTGCTGCTTCGCACTGCCGTCGGAACCTCGCCTCCACCACCAGATCCAGCCAGCCTCCGCCGCCCTTGCCTGTTCCCGGCCGGATCCCACTGGCAAGGCCCCGTCCCTGCCTCCGGCGCCCAAGTTCCAGGCCACTGCTGCTCTCTTTCTTCTCGAGCAGAGGACCGCGGCCGCTTTCCTCTATCTCGCCCGCTCGGTCCAGCCGTGCGTTGACCTCCAGCGTCGACCGCGCCTAGGCCAGCAGCCCCAAGGCCCAGCCACTAGCCTCGCGGTCCAACCGGCTCCATCGACCTGGGCTTGGCCCGTAGTGAGCTATCCCCCAGCACCCATGTCCTGTTTCGGCCCAGAGCATGGATTCGGCCCGTGACTTGTTTTTTTTCTGCGTTGCGATTTTGTCATTAAATCCTGGACATGCATATTACAGAAATGCCATTAATCTTGCATTGTTCACACCTAATAAACCGTGCACCGGATTAAAATGATTTAAATATGTAAAATGCTTAGAATTTCATCTAGTTTCATAATATGCCGTTTTCATCCCATGTTAAAATGTTTAAAATGCTGTTTCTTTAATTTTTCTTAAATAATATGCTAAAATGATTTATTTCATTACTAAATAACCGTAACTCGGAATTTAATAAACTTTATATGTAAATGGGATAGAAAAATGCATAGTTTAACATGATGCACTTTATTTTCCTGTTTAATAACTCTAAAATATGTTTTAGGGCAGAACAGTACCAAATCTAATATATGCTCATGAGGTTTTTCCGGACTTGTTGTTTGATGTTCCG
The DNA here is from genome assembly GCA_032464435.1 of Aegilops umbellulata. NCBI lineage: Eukaryota > Viridiplantae > Streptophyta > Magnoliopsida > Poales > Poaceae > Aegilops > Aegilops umbellulata. The sequence continues at coordinate 360,335,313 of CP136054.1, read as the reverse complement.
GCCTCATTTAAATTTGCCTAGATAGGTAGTTTTTCATATGTTTCACCTCTTGCCATGTTCAACAACATTTAATATTGTTGGTTATATATACGAGAGAGAACTAAATAATTAAATGTGGTGTTTTGCCAATATGCAACTCGTTGCATATTGAGCACCGTTTAACTTGTAGTGTTGTTTGTTGCACTTTGCCATGCCATGCATATTTAAACCGGACATGCACCATACTTGGTTCTGCATCATGCCATGCTTATGTGATGGTTGTTTTACTATGTTGTTTGTTTGTTTCCGGGTTGCTTCTCTCGTTAGCTTCGGTTTCGTTCCGGAGTTGTGAGGATTCGTTCGACTTCGTCCGTTTGTCTTCTTCATGGACTCGTTCTTCTTCCTTGCGGGATCTCAGGCAAGATGACCATACCCTCGAAATCACTTCTATCTTTGCTTGCTAGATGCTCGCTCTTTTGCTATGCCTACGCTGCGATACCTACCACTTGCTTATCATGCTTGCCATATTGTTAAACCAAGCCTCTAACCCACCTTGTCCTAGCAAACCGTTGTTTGGCTATGTTACCGCTTTGCTCAGCCCCTCTTATAGCGTTGTTAGTTGTAGGTGAAGATGAAGTTTGTTCCTTGTTGGAACATGGAGATGTTGTTCCTTGTTGGAACATGTTTACTTGTTGGGATATCACAATATATCTTATTTAATTAATGCATCTATATACTTGGTAAAGGGTGGAAGGCTCGGCCTTATGCCTGGTGTTTTGTTCCACTCTTGCCGCCCTAGTTTCCGTCATATCGTTATTATGTTCCCGGATTTTTCGTCCCTAACGCGGTCGGGTGATTTATGGGACCCCCTCACAGTTCGCTTTGAATAAGACTCTTCCAGCAAGGCCCAACCTTGGTTTTACCATTTGCCTCACCTAGCCCTTTTTCCCTTGGGAGTCGCGCTCTCGAGGGTCATCTTATTTTACCCCCCCCCCCGGGCCAGTGCTCGTCGTGAGTGCTGGTCCAAACCGTCAGCCGCCGGTGGCCACCAGGGGCAACTCTGGGTTCGCCTATCGGAAGTTTGGACAATCCGGTGTGCCCTGAGACCGAGATATGTGCAGCTCCTATCAGGATTTGTCGGCACATCTGGGCGGCTTTGCTGGACTTGTTTTATTACTGTCGAAATGTCTTGTAGCCGGGATTCCGAGACTGATCGGGTCTTCCCGGGGAGAAGGAATATCCTTCGTTGATCGCGAGAGCTTATCATGGGCTAAGTTGGGACACCCCTGCAGGGTTTGAACTTTCGAAAGCCGTGCCCGCGGTTATGTGGCAGATGGGAATTTGTTAATGTCCGGTTGTAGAAAACCCGAAGTTGATCTTAATTAAAATACACCAACCGCGTGTGTAACCGTGATGGTCTCTTCTCAGCGGGGTCCGGGAAGTGAACACGGTGTTGGAGTTATGCTTGACGTAAGTAGTTTCAGGATCACTTCTTGATCATAGTTGTTCGACCGTGCTTTTGCCTTCTCTTCTCGCTCTCATTTGCGTATGTTAGACACCATATATGCTAGTCGCTTGCTGCAGCTCCACCTCACTACCCTGTCCTACCTTTAAGCTTAAATAGTCTTGATCTCGCGGGTGTGAGATTGCTGAGTCCCCGTGACTCACAGATACTTCCAAAACCAGTTTGCAGGTGCCGATGAACCATGCAGGTGACGTACCCGAGCTCAAGGAGGAGCTTGATGAAGATCCTGTTCATTGTGTTGTTTCGTTTCAGTTGATCAGTAGTGGAGCCCAGTCGGGATGATCGGGGATCTGTGTAGCATTTGGGGTAGTCTTCTTTTTTTTTGGTTCCGTAGTCGGACCTTGATTGTATCTGTATGATGTAATGCTTTACTCATGTAATTGTGTGAAGTGGCGATGGTAAGCCAACTATGTATCTCTTTCCCTTATATATTACATGGGTTGTGTGAAGATTACCTCACTTGCGACATTGCTTTCAATGCGGTTATGCCTCTAAGTCGTGCTTCGACACGTGGGAGATATAGCCGCATCGAGGGCGTTATAAGTTGGTATCAGAGCCTTCCCCGACCTTAGAGCCCCCACTGATTGATCGTTTTTAGTGGCCGAGTTGTGTCTAGAAAAATGTTTTGAGTCATTTAGGAATTATGTATCGGAGAGTTTAGGAATTCTTTTTACTTCCCAGTCTCCTCATTGCTCTGGTAAGGCATCCTGACGTACAGCTTTAACTCTTCTCTTGTCAAATTTCACTAAAAAAATTTTAGGATCACACAGGTATCTTAGAATCGTTCCGATGGTTTTGTGATGACAACATTGTCTTGGTGCCTCCTGTCAGCTGGGGTTTAGTGGAAGTGTCCCGGGGAGTTGAGCTCTGAGGTGCTGTCGTCATAATTTTATCGTTGCAGTTCTGGAATACCTGAGTTTAGTACGCCGACATCAAAAATCTCTTTTGTACAGTTGTTGGTGAGATAACCCTGATAGCCCAGTACTGAGGCGAGTGCGGGAGTATTGCCATAACTCGTATAGCGGATGCTTTTCGAAGGTTGAGGTAAACGATTTCCGAAGGTTTCTTTGTTATGTGTTGAAGGATGGATACAGCTGGATCTAGGTATTGTTAGTTTGGGTGATATATTTTTTGTGTCCCCTGTATCCCCAACACCTGATTGCATAACCAGAAAGTTTCGGGAGTTTATAAGTGGGAATTCAAGTATCTTGTAGGATATCTTTCCAACAGACACATGATACGATATGGGATCTATCATATGTTTGTTTCCGGCTTATTCTACAAGCCAAATCCTTTGTTTTTGTTTTGTTTTGTGGTATTCGAGTTGCTTCAATGTCAAGTGTTGATTCCATAACTTTTCCTAAACGGTGTTCTCATACTCTGATGTGAATACCAATCCTTCATGATAACTGAGAGTGTCATGTCAATTCTTTTCCAACCGGTGTCGCCCTCTTCAAGTGGATCCAATCACTTCAACATTCGCAAGATCAATTAACAGTTCTTCTCAACGGTTTTTGCTTCATCCGTTCCAAGTTGTCTTTGTTTTCCCGCCCTCCCACCCTTTCTTTTTCTTCAAGGAAGCAGATTTCTTGATCAAGTATCCATCTTTTTTATGTGAAACCTCTCCATTCTTCTCCTTCATGTTCTTACCCGGTGTTTCTCATGAAGATTCTAACAGAGCCTCAAGTTTATAATTCTTTGTTCTTTTATCTTCCCCGGTGTGTTCAATGCAATCTTTCGATGGTGATCACATCTTTTCCTCGTTTCAATACCTTCTCATACCGGTGCACCTCATAATAATTCACTTCTTGCTATTCATTTGTTCGGGAGTGCTAAAGATATCTCAGAAGGCTCGTCTTGTCTTTTAAGATCAGTTCAACCTATTTCGAGATTGTTATCTCATTCTAGCCATTTAATCAACCGGTGCAATCTCCCTTTCAAGTAATCGTTCAACGGTGTTTCTTTTGAGTGGGCCCTAACCCACTGGTCTTTTTCTTGGATCTTACCTGACTCTTTTAATTTTCTTGGAGCTATTCCCAAATTCATTTCAAAGTTTGAAGTAAGAATGAATTTTCATCAGTCATGTCTTTCCCCAAGATCTTTCAAATTCTTTTCATCGTTGGTTCAACCTTTCTAATTTTCATACCGGGGTATATCAACAATTCATGGTGGTGTTTCTCGTCGTCATTCTCGGATTTTGAAGACCGAAGAAGAGTTTCTCTTAAATCTTGGTCCATTCCCTTCAAGATTCATGGTTCTAGCTTGATGCCATCATCTCATAATTGTTTTCGATTGTGAGAATATTTTTTCACCCATCCGGAGCATTTCAGGAGTCTTTTCAGTTTGATTCTCCGGAGCCCATCATCCCAGAATTATTCATTCAAGCTTTCATCTCTCGTTCTCCAAATCATACCGGTGCATCATTCAATTATTCTATAATCAGCTTGTGATCTATTCGTTCATTTGTATCTAAATTCTGTCAAGTATGTTTATTCGTTTTCTAATTCGTCCTGGTGTTTCTTTATCTTTTCTTCGTTCATTTTCAATTCTTACGGTGGTTCGTTCAATATCCTTCTTCCTTTGTTATCATATAGATTCATTCTTTCTTTCCAATCCTACCGGTGGTTCGTTGAAGACCTTCTCCAAGTTTACGCTATATCTCTCTTAATCCTTTCTACGAGAATAAGTAGTATGTCAAATCCGTTGCTTGTCATCAATTTAAATTGGTGAAGGATATGCATAACTTAATTCTTATTCTTATTTTACCCAAGCGATTAATTCCCTATTCCGGAGGTTCTTCAAATTCTTGATTTCAATGGTTTCACCTTGTCTTCCTCGGAGTTCCAAGCTCTCGCAATTATATCACCACGGAGATCCATCTAATCATTGCAAGGCTTCACCTTGTGTTCAACTTCTCTTTCTTCCTATCATCCTTTCATTACCGGAGTTCTTCATGGAGGCTCTACTTGGTGGTTCGTCAAGGATTCTTTTCATTCTTCATTTGTTCTTCAAGATTTTCTCGGAGTTAAGATCTGCCAAGCTATACTCTAAAATAAACATGGTGTTCCAACACATGTTTTGTTTTGAGGAGTTCAAGTATTCTTCATCTTGCATTTCGAAGTGCAATTCTTTCTACCTTATCTTTTGAGATGGTGTTATGTCATTCTTGACAATTTCCCTTCATGCTTCATGATTCACATGTTGTTAAGAATGAGGTATTTGAAATCCATCAATCTCTTCATTGGAGTTATCTTGGGTTATATTTCACCTAAAGCTTTCCCTAAGGATTGTTGCTATTTATGGTGCTTATAAATGACCAAAGTTCTTCATTTATCCTTCCGGTGAAATAAGTTTCTCGTCTCCTTGTTGATATCAATCCAATCGTTTGTTTCCGTTGGTGGCAGAAGCTCACCTCATAATGTTGAGATGTTTCCATAAGTCCACTACAAGGTTATTCTTTTTGTTGTTGGTTTTCCACCAACTCCGTTCTATACTTCTTTTTAAGGGTGCTTTCCAAACTCATTTGTGAGAGTTCTCATTTTATTCTCCATTCCTTTATTCCAATGATCTATCTTCTATTTTTTCTTCCGGAGACATTGTGATGTTGCTCTCTTCGACCCATCATCTTGTTTTGTCAAGATCATGTCCTTTTGCTTGCTTATCGATTTAACCGGAGTGTTATGTCTATCGTTCCTCTTTTAACCGGAGTCTCATCTAGGTGCTTTCATTTTGCCAAGTTCACGATTCTAATTCCTTCCATTTTCAGTCGGAGTGCTGCCAAATTATATCATTCTTATTCCTTCTCTATCTAGTTTTAACCGGAGTGTTATCAATATCTATCTTATCACTAAACGTCTTGGTTCTTGTCGTATCCTTGTTCCTTGTCCAACGGAGTATTTCATTTCGTTCATCTCCATGGTATTCTTTCTTTCATTTTGCTCAACCTCTCAAGGTTCTTTGGTTTCACTCGTTTGTCAAAGAAGCAACTTAGTGTTACCTCTTCTCTTTCTCTTCCGTTTCTCTCCGGTGCCATTCTTAGATCTCGGGACGAGATCCTCTCGTAGTGGTGGAGCGTTGTAACGCCCCGAGACCGATGTGCCAGTTGTCCTCCCGTTATTCGCTGTTGTTGCTTTGTCATTTGCTTGCGTGTTGCATCTTGCCATGTCATCATCCGCATTGCATCATCATGTTTTTGAAACTTGCATCCGTCCGGGTTCTCCGAGTTCTCTCCCTTGTCCGTTCTGAGACCAACCACACTTGCACGCGCCCGCGGCATGTCCGAAATAGTATTTTATAAGTGGCCGGAAAATGTTCTCGGAATGGGATGAAAGTTAGCGTGCGGTGTTGTTTTGGTGTCAGTAGACCGCCTTCCAAGTTTCATCGCATTCAGAGTTCGTTTGACACCCCAACGGATAAATATAGCGGCATTATAGCTGGTCTAACGTCGGACGTTTTCGGTCTCCGGAAACCGTGCCGGGCTGCATCTCTCCCCTCTTCTCTCAGACCAACCCACTCTTCACAATCCGCCAGACCCAACCTAACCTCTCTCGTCAGCCCGCGGACCTCCTTGCGCGCGCGTCCGAAAGTTGTCCCGGACCTGAACCAGACTGTCGCTACCGTTGTGTCCAGATCATCCCCTAACGTCTACAAAACATCTCCGTTTTGCTAATTGGACTCCCTAACCCTTTTATTCCGAACCGTCCGATCGTGATCAGAGGTTCCAAATCATCCCCTTTTCGCATATATATACACCCTAGTACCCAAAACATAAAATCTAGGGACCCGTCCCATCCTCCCAGCTGCGCCGCCACTCTGTCCCGCACCCTCATCGGGATCTTCCTCAATCCATTCCTCCTTCGTTTTCAGCACCACCCCAACCGGCAGCCTCCACCTTGCCCCGATCCAAATCCACCGAGCCCACCCGCGTCCGAACCAACCAACACCCGATCCTCCCTGCCCGAACTCCTCACCGCGCCACCGGAGCCCCGAGCCGCCACCTCGTCGCCCGCGCCTGCAACTCCTCGCCGGAGCACGCAACCGAACCGCAGCCGTGCCTCCTCCTCGTCGCCTCGTCGGAGATGAGTCCCCGGGAGACCCTTTTCGCTGCCTACCTTTCTCCTTCCTCCTCTAATCTATCTCCGTCCAGGATCCTCGTGGCCGCCCGACCCCCTGCTGCTTCGCGCTGCCGTCGGAACCTCGCCTCCACCACCAGATCCGGCCGACCTCCACCGCCCTTGCCTGTTCCCGGCCGGATCCCGCTGGCAAGGCCCCGTCCCTGCCTCCGGCGCCCAAGTTCCAGGCCGCTGCTGCTCTGTTTCTTCTCGAGCAGAGGACCGCGGCCGCTTTCCTCTGTCTCGCCCGCTCGGTCCAGCCGTGCGTTGACCTCCAGCGTCGACCGCGCCTAGGCCAGCAGCCCCAAGGCCCAGCCACTAGCCCCGCGGTCCAGCCGGCTCCATCGACCTAGGCTTGGCCCGTGGTGAGCTATCCCCCAGCGCCCATGTCCTGTTTCGGCCCAGAGCATGGATTCGGCCCGTGACTTGTTTTTTTTTCTGCGTTGCGATTTTGTCATTAAATCCTGGACATGCATATTACAGAAATGCCATTAATCTTGCATTGTTCACACCTAATAAACCGTGCACCGGATTAAAATGATTTAAATATGTAAAATGCTTAGAATTTCATCTAGTTTCATAATATGCCATTTTCATCCCATGTTAAAATGTTTAAAATGCTGTTTGTTGAATTTTGCTTAAATAATATGCTAAAATGGTTTATTTCATTACTAAATAACCGTAACTCGGAATTTAATAAACTTTATATGTAAATGGGATAGAAAAATGCATAGTTTAACATGATGCACTTTATTTTCCTGTGTAATAACTCTAAAATATGTTTTAGGGCAGAACAGTACCAAATCTAATATATGCTCATGAGGTTTTTCCGGACTTGTTGTTTGTTGTTCTGGCCTCATTTAAATCTGCCTAGATAGGTAGTTTTTCATATGTTTCACCTCTTGCCATGTTCAACAACATTTAATATTGTTGGTTATATATACAAGAGAGAACTAAATAATTAAATGTGGTGTTTTGCCAATATGCAACTCGTTGCATATTGAGCACCGTTTAACTTGTAGTGTTGTTTGTTGCACTTTGCCATGCCATGCATATTTAAACCGGACATGCATCATACTTGGTTGTGCATCATGCCATGTTTATGTGATGGTTGTTTTACTATGTTGTTTGTTTGTTTCCGGGATGCTTCTCTCGTTAGCTTCGGTTTCGTTCCGGAGTTGTGAGGATTCGTTCGACTTCGTCCGTTTGTCTTCTTCATGGACTCGTTCTTCTTCCTTGCGGGATCTCAGGCAAGATGACCATACCCTCGAAATCACTTCTATCTTTGCTTGCTAGATGCTCGCTCTTTTGCTATGCCTATGCTGCGATACCTACCACTTGCTTATCATGCCTCCCATATTGTTAAATCAAGCCTCTAACCCACCTTGTCCTAGCAAACCGTTGTTTGGCTATGTTACCGCTTTGCTCAGCCCCTCTTATAGCGTTGTTAGTTGCAAGTGAAGATGAAGTTTGTTCCTTGTTGGAACATGGAGATGTTGTTCCTTGTTGGAACATGTTTACTTGTTGGGATATCACAATATATCTTATTTAATTAATGCATCTATATACTTGGTAAAGGGTGGAAGGCTCGGCCTTATGCCTGGTGTTTTGTTCCACTCCTGCCGCCCTAGTTTCCGTCATATCGGTATTATGTTCCCGGATTTTTCGTCCCTAACGCGGTCGGGTGATTTATGGGACCCCCTCGACAGTTCGCTTTGAATAAGACTCTTCCAGCAAGGCCCAACCTTGGTTTTACCATTTGCCTCACCTAGCCCTTTTTCCCTTGGGAGTCGTGCTCTCGAGGGTCATCTTATTTTACCCCCCCCCCCCCGGGCCAGTGCTCGTCGTGAGTGCTGGTCCAAACCGTCAGCCGCCGGTGGCCACCAGGGGCAACTCTGGGTTCGCCTACCGGAAGTTTGGACAATCCGATGTGCCCTAAGACCGAGATATGTGCAGCTCCTATCAGGATTTGTCGGCACATCCGGGCGGCTTTGCTGGACTTGTTTTATTACTGTCGAAATGTCTTGTAGCCGGAATTCCGAGACTGATCGGGTCTTCCCGGGGAGAAGGAATATCCTTCGTTGATCGCGAGAGCTTATCATGGGCTAAGTTGGGACACCCCTGCAGGGTTTGAACTTTCAAAAGCCGTGCCCGCGGTTATGTGGCAGATGGGAATTTGTTAATGTCCGGTTGTAGAAAACCCGAAGTTGATCTTAATTAAAATACACCAACCGCGTGTGTAACCGTGATGGTCTCTTCTCAGCGGGGTCCGGGAAGTGAACACGGTGTTGGAGTTATGCTTGACGTAAGTAGTTTCAGGATCACTTCTTGATCATAGTTGTTCGACCGTGCTTTTGCCTTCTCTTCTCGCTCTCATTTGCGTATGTTAGACACCATATATGCTAGTCGCTTGCTGCAGCTCCACCTCACTACCCTGTCCTACCTTTAAGCTTAAATAGTCTTGATCTCGCGGGTGTGAGATTGCTGAGTCCCCGTGACTCACAGATACTTCCAAAACCAGTTTGCAGGTGCCGATGAACCGTGCAGGTGACGTACCCGAGCTCAAGGAGGAGCTTGATGAAGATCATGTTCATTGTGTTGTTTCGTTTCAGTTGATCAGTAGTGGAGCCCAGTCGGGACGATCGGGGATCTGTGTAGCATTTGGGGTAGTCTTCTTTTATTTTGGTTCCGTAGTCGGACCTTGATCGTATCTGTATGATGTAATGCTTTACTCATGTAATTGTGTGAAGTGGCGATGGTAAGCCAACTATGTATCTCTTTCCCTTATATATTACATGGGTTGTGTGAAGATTACCTCACTTGCGACATTGCTTTCAATGCGGTTATGCCTCTAAGTCATGCTTCGACACATGGGAGATATAGCCGCATCGAGGGCATTACAACTTAAAACCGGGACTTCAAAAATGTTTTGAACGTTATGGAGCATATAAGATGTTCCAATAGTTGAAATTAGTATTTCAGACTCATGCCCGTGTCGAGAGGTATGAGACCTCTGACAGTACTTTGCCCACAAGATGGAGGAGAATAGCTCAACAAGTGAGCATGTGCTCATATTGTCTGGGTAGTACAATCGCTTGAATCAAGTGAGAGTTAATATTCCAGATAATATAGTGATTGATAGTGTTCTCTAGTCACTATCACCAAGCTACTAGAACTTTGTGATGAACTATATATGCAAGGGATGACGAAAACGATTCCTGAGCTCTTCGCGATGCTGAAATCGACAAAGGTAGAAATCAAGAAAAAGCATCAAGTGTTGATGGTTGACAAGACCACTAGTTTCAAGTAAAAGGACAAAGGAAAAGAAAGGGAACTTCAAGAAGAATGGCAAGCAAGTTTACACTCCCATGAAGAAACCCAAAGCTAGACCCAAGCCTGAAACTGAGTGCTTCTACTACAAAGGAAATGGTCGCTGGAAGTGGAACTACCCTAGATCCTTGGTGGATAAGAAGGATGGCAAAGTGAACAAAGCTATATTCGATATACATGTTATTGATGTGTACTTTACTAGTGTTTAGAGCAACCCCTCGGTATTTGATACTAGTTCAGTTGCTAAGAGTAGTAACACAAAAACATGAGTTGTAAGATAAACAGAGACTAGTTAAGGACGAGGTGATGATGTGTATTGGAAATGATTCCAAGGTTGATAAGATCACCATCGCACACTTCTTTTACCTTCATATTAGTGTTGAACCTAAAATAAATGTTATTTGGTGTTTGCGTTGAGCATGAATATGACTGGATCATGTTTATTGCAATACGATTATTCATTTAAGTTAAAGAATAATTCTTGTTCTGTTTACATGAATAAAACCTTCCATGGTCATTGTCGGTGTCTAAACCGGCGGATCTCGGGTAGGGGGTCCAGGACTGTGCGTCTAGGCAGATGGTAACATGAGACAAGGGACACGATGTTTTTGTTGGGGAACGTAGTAATTTCAAAAATTTCCTACGCACACGCAAGATCATGGTGATGCATAGCAACGAGAGGGGAGAGTGTTGTCTACGTACCCTCGTAGACCGAAGCGGAAGCGTTGACTCAACGTAGAGGAACTAGTCGTACGTTCTCCTCGCGATCCGACCGATCCAAGTACCGTTACTCCGGCACCTCCGAGTTCTTGGCACACGTTCAGCTCGATGACGATCCCCGGGCTCCGATCCAGCAAAGCGTCAGGGAAGAGTTCCGTCAGCACGACGGCGTGGTGACGATCTTGATGTGTTACCGGCGCAGGGCTTCGCCTAAGCACTGCAACGATATGACCGAGGTGGAATTTGGTGGAAGGGGGCACCGCACACGGCTAAGGAACGATCCGTAGATCAACTTGTGTGTCCAAGGGGTGCCCCTTGCCTCAGTATATAAAGGATGGAGGAGGAGGAGGAGGCCGGCCAAGCCAATTGGTGTGGCCAAGATATGGAGTCCTACTAGAACTCCAAGTCCTAGTAGGAGTCCACCAAGAGGGGAGGAAGGGAGAAGGAATAGGAGGAGAAGGAGAGGCGGCCGGCCCCCTTTTTCCTAGTCCAATTCGGACTAGAGGGGAGGAGGGGCGCAGCAGCCTTTTTCCTCTTCCCACTAAAGCCCATCAAGGCCCATTACTTCTCCCGTAATCCCGTAACTCCCCGGTACCTCCGAAAATATCCGAACCACTCAGAACCCTTCCGATGTTCGAATATAGTCGTTCAATATATCGATCTTTACGTCTCAACCATTTCGAGACTCCTCGTCATGTCCCCGATCTCATCCGGGACTCCGAACTCCTTAGGTACATAAAAACTCATAAACTCATAATATAACTGTCATCGAAACCTTAAGCGTGCGGACCCTACGGTTCGAGAACAATGTAGACATGACCGAGACACGTCTCCGGTCAATAACCAATAGCGGGACCTGGATGCCCATATTGGCTCCTACATATTCTACGAAGATCTTTATCTGTCAGACCGCATAACAACATACGTCGTTCCCTTTGTCATCGGTATGTTACTTGCCCGAGATTCGATCGTCGGTATCCAATACCTAGTTCAATCTCGTTACCGGCAAGTCTCTTTACTCGTTCCGTAATACATCATCTCACAACTAACACATTAGTTGCAATGCTTGCAAGGCTTATGTGATGTGCATTACCGAGAGGGCCCAGAGATACCTCTCCGACAATCGGAGTGACAAATCCTAATCTCGAAATACGCCAACCCAACATGTACCTTCGGAGACACCTGTAGAGCACCTTTATAATCACCCAGTTACGTTGTGATGTTTGGTAGCACACAAAGTGTTCCTACGGTAAACGGGAGTTGCATAATCTCATAGTCATAGGAACATGTATAAGTCATGGATAAAAGCAATAGCAACATACTAAACGATCGGGTGCTAAGCTAATGGAATGGGTCATGTCAATCAGATCATTCAACTAATGATGTGACCTCATTAATCAAATAACAACTCCTTGTTCATGGTTAGGAAACATAACCATCTTTGATTAATGAGCTAGTCAAGTAGAGGCATACTAGTGACACTCTGTTTGTTTATGTATTCACACATGTATTATGTTTCCTGTTAATACAATTCTAGCATGAATAATAAACATTTATCATGAATTAAGGAAATAAATAATAACTTTATTATTGCCTCTAGGGCATATTTCCTTCAGTCTCCCACTTGCACTAGAGTCAATAATCTAGTTCACATCGCCATGTGATTTATCAGCAATAGTTCACATCACCATGTGATTAACACCCATAGTTCACATCGATATGTGACCAACACCCAAAGGGTTTACTAGATTCAGTAATCTAGTTCACATCGCTATGTGATTAACACCCAAAGAGTACTACGGTGTGATCATGTTTTGCTTGTGAGAGAAGTTTAGTCAACGGGTCTGCCACATTCAGATCCGTTATGTATTTTGCAATTTTCTATGTCTACAATGCTCTGCACGGAGCTACTTTAGCTAATTGCTCCCACTTTCAATATGTATCTAGATTGAGACTTAGAGTCATCTAGATTAGTGTCAAAACTTGCATCGACGTAACCTTTTACGACGAACCTTTTTGTCACATCCATAATCGAGAAACATATCCTTATTTTACTAAGGATAATTTTGACCGATGTCCAGTGATCTACTTCCTAGATCACTATTGTACTCCCTTGCTTAACACAGTGTAGGGTATACAATAGATCTGGTACATAGCATGGCATACTTTATAGAATCTATGGCTGAGGCATAGGAAATGACTTTCATTCTCTTTCTATCATCTGTCGTGGTCGGGCTTTGAGTCTTACTCAAGTTCACACCTTGTAATACAGGCAAGAACTCTTTCTTTGACTGTTCCATTTTGAACTACTTCAAAATCTTTTCAAGGTATGTACTTATTGAAAAACTTATCAAGCGTCTTGATCTATCTCTATAGATCTTGATGCTCAATATGTAAGCAGCTTCACCGAGGTCCTTCTTCGAAAAACTCCTTTCAAATACTCCTTTATGCTTTACAGAATAATTCTACATTATTTCCGATCAATAATATGTCATTCACATATACTTATCAGAAATGCTGTAGTGCTCCCACTCACTTTCTTGTAAATACAGGCTTCACCGCAAGTCTGTATAAAACTATATGCTTTGATCAACTTATCAAAGCGTATATTCCAACTCCGAGATGCTTGCACCAGTCCATAGATGGATCGCTGGAGCTTGCATATTTTGTTAACACCTTCAGGATCGACAAAACCTTCTAGTTGCATCGTATACAACTCTTCTTTAATAAATCCATTAAGGAATGTAGTTTTGTTTATCCATTTGCCGGATTTCATAAAATGCGGCAATTGCTAACATGATTCGGACAGACTTAAGCATAGATACGAGTGAGAAACTCTCATCGTAGTCAACACCTTGAACTTGTCGAAAACCTTTTGCGACAATTCTAGCTTTGTAGATAGTAACACTACTATCAGTGCCCGTCTTCCTCTTCAAGATCCATTTATTTTCTTTGGCTTGCCGATCATCGGGCAAATCCATCAAAGTCCATACTTTGTTCTCATACATGGATCATATCTCAGATTTCATGGCCTCTAACCATTTCGCGGAATCTGGGCTCACCATCGCTTCCTCATAGTTCGCAAGTTCATCATGGTCTAGTAACGTGACTTCCAGAACAGGATTACCGTACCACTCTGGTGCAGATCTCACTCTGGTTTACTTACGAGATTCGGTAGTAACTTGATCTGAAGTTACATGATCATCATCATTAGCTTCCTCACTAATTGGTGTAGTAGTCACAGGAACAGTTTTCTGTGATGAACTACTTTCCAATAAGGGAGAAGGTACAATTACCTTATCAAGTTCTACTTTCCTCCCACTCACTTCTTTCGAAAGAAACTCTTTCTCTAGAAAGTTTCCGAACTTAGCAACAAAAGTCTTGCCTTCGGATCTGTGATAGAAGGTGTATCCAACAGTTTCCTTTGGATATCCTATGAAGACACATTTCTCCGATTTGGGTTCGAGTCAGGTTGAAGCTTTTTCACATAAGCATCGCAGCCCCAAACTTTAAGAAACGACAGCTTAGGTTTATTGCTAAACCATAGTTCATACGGTGTCGTCTCAACGGATTTAGATGGTGCCCTATTTAATGTGAATGCAGCTGTCTCTAATGCATAATCCCAAAAACGATAGTGGTAGATCGGTAAGATACATCATAGATTGTACTATATCTAATAAAGTACGGTTATGACGTTCAGACGCACCATTATGCTGCGGTGTTCCAGGTGGCATGAGTTTGTGAAACTATTCCACATTGTTTTAATTGAAGACCAAACTCGTAACTCAAATATTCGTCTCTGCGATCAGATCGTAGAAACTTTATTTTCTTGTCACGATGATTTTCCACTTCACTCTGAAATTCTTTGAACTTTTCAAATGTTTCAGACTTATGTTTCATCAAGTAGATATACCCATATCTGCTCAAATCATCTGTGAAGGTTAGAAAATAATGATACTTGTTGCGAGCCTTAATATTCATCGGACCATATACATCAGTATGTATGATTTCCAACAAATCTGTTGCTTGCTCCATTGTTCTGGAGAACGGCGCTTTAGTCATCTTGCCCAAGAGGCATGGTTCGCAAGCATCAAGTGATTCATAATCAAGTGATTCCAAAATCCCATCAGCATGGAGTTTCTTCATGCGCTTTACACCAATATGACCTAAACTGCAGTGCCACAAATAAGTTGCACTATCATTATTAACTTTGCATCTTTTGGCTTCAATATTATGAATATGTGTATCACTATGATCGAGATCCAACAAACCATTTCGTTGGTGTGTATAACCATAGAAGGTTTTATTCATGTAAACAGAACAACAATTTATTCTCTTACTTAAATGAATAGCCGTATTGCAATAAACATGATCAAATCATATTCATGCTCAACGCAAACACCAAATAACACTTATTTAGTTTCAACACTAATCCCGAAAGTATAGGGAGTGTGTGATGATGATCATATCAATCTTGGAACCACTTCCAACACACATCGTCACCTTGCCCTTTAACTAGTCTTTGTTCATTCTGCAACTCCCGTTTCGAGTTACTAATCTTAGCAACTTGAACTAGTACCAAATACTGAGGAGTTGCTATGAACACTAGTAAAGTACACATCAATAACATGTATATCAAATATACTTATGTTCACTTTGCCATCCTTCTTATCCGCCAATCACTTGGGGTAGTTCCGCTTCCAGTGACCAGTCCCTTTGCAGTAGAAGCACTTAGTCTCAGGCTTATGACCAGATTTGGGCTTTTTCACTTGAGCAGCAACTTGCTTGCCGTTCTTCTTGAAGTTCCCCTTCTTTCCTTTTGCCCTTTTCTTGAAACTAGTGATCTTGTCAACCATCAACACTTGATGTTTTTTTTTGATTTCTACCTTCGCCGATTTTAGCATCGCGAAGAGCTTGGGAATATTTTCCGTTATCCCTTGCATATTATAGTTCATCACGAAGTTCTACTAACTTGGTGATGGTGACTAGAGAATTCTGTCAATCACTATCTTATCTGGAAGATTAACTCCCACTTGATTCAAGCGATTGTAGTACCCAGACAATCTGAGCACATGCTCACTAGTTGAGCGATTCTCCTCCATCTTTTAGCTATAGAACTTGTTGGAGACTTCATATCTCTCAACTCGGGTATTTGCTTGAAATATTAACTTCAACTCCTGGAACATCTCATATGCTCCATGACGTTCAAAACGTCTTTGAAGTCCCCATTCTAAGCAGTTAAGCATGGTGCACTAAACTATTAAGTAGTCATCATATTGAGCTAGCAAAACGTTCATAATGTCTGCATCTGCTCCTGCAATAGGTCCGTCACCTAGCGGTGCATCAAGGACGTAATTCTTCTGTGCAGCAATGAGGATAAACCTCAGATCACGGATCCAATCCGCATCATTGCTACTAACATTTTTCAACACAATTTTCTCTAGGAACATATCAAAATAAACACAGGGAAGCAATAACGCGAGCTATTGATCTACAACATAGATATGCTAATACTACCAGGACTAAGTTCATGATAAATTAAAGTTCAATTAATCATATTACTTAAGAACTCCCACTTAGATAGACATCTCTCTAATCCTCTAAGTGATCACGTGATCCAAATCAACTAAACCATGTCCGATCATCACGTGAGATGGAGTAGTTTCAATGGTGAACATCACTATGTTGATCATATCTACTATATGATTCACGCTCGACCTTTCGGTCTCCGTGTTCCGAGGCCATATCTGTTATATGCTAGGCTCGTCAAGTATAACCTGAGTATTCCGCGTGTGCAACTGTTTTGCACCCGTTGTATTTGAACGTAGAGCCTATCACACCCGATCATCACGTGGTGTCTCAGCACGAAGAACTTTCGCAACGGTGCATACTCAGGGAGAACACTTCTTGATAATTAGTGAGAGATCATCTTATAATGCTACCGTCAATCAAAGCAAGATAAGATGCATAAAAGATAAACATCACATGCAAATCAATATAAGTGATATGATATGGTCATCATCATCTTGTGCTTCGTGATCTCCATCTCTGCAGCACCATCATGATCACCATCGTCACCGGCGCGACACCTTGATCTCCATCGTAGCATCGTTGTCGTCTCGCCAATCTTGTGCTTCCACGACTATCACTACCGCTTAGTAATAAAGTAAAGCATTACATCGCGATTGCATTGCATACAATAAAGCGACAACCATATGGCTCCTGCCAGTTGCCGATAACTCGGTTACAAAACATGATCATCTCATACAATAAAATTTAGCATCATGTCTTCACCATATCACATCACAACATGCCCTGCAAAAACAAGTTAGACGTCCTCTACTTTGTTGTTGCAAGTTTTACGTGGCTGCTACGGGCTTAAGCAAGAACTCATCTTACCTACGCATCAAAACCATAACGATAGTTTGTCAAATAGACTCCGTTTTAACCTTCTCAAGGACCGGGCGTAGCCACACTCGGTTCAACTAAAGTTGGAGAGACAGTCTTCCGCAAGCCATCTATGTGCAAAGCACGTCGAGGGAACCGGTCTCGCGTAAGCGTACGCGTAAGGTTGGTCCGGATCGTCTCGTCCAACAATACCGCTGAACCAAAGTATGACATGCTGGTAGGCAGTATGACTTGTATCGCCCACAACTCACTTGTGTTCTACTCGTGCAAATAACATCAAACCATAAAAACCTAGGCTCGGATGCCACTGTTGGGGAACGTAGTAATTTCAAAAATTTCCTACGCACACGCAAGATCATGGTGATGCATAGCAACGAGAGGGGAGAGTGTTGTCTACGTACCCTCGTAGACCGAAGCGGAAGCGTTGACTCAACGTAGAGGAAGTAGTCGTACGTTCTCCTCGCGATCCGACCGATCCAAGTACCGTTACTCTGGCACCTCCGAGTTCTTGGCACACGTTCAGCTCGATGACGATCCCCGGGCTCCGATCCAGCAAAGCGTCGGGGAAGAGTTCCGTCAGCACGACGGCGTGGTGACGATCTTGATGTGTTACCGGCGCAGGGCTTCGCCTAAGCACTGCAACGATATGACCGAGGTGGAATTTGGTGGAAGGGGGCACCGCACACGGCTAAGGAACGATCCGTAGATCAACTTGTGTGTCCAAGGGGTGCCCCTTGCCTCAGTATATAAAGGATTGAGGAGGAGGAGGCCGGCCAAGCCAATTGGTGCGGCCAAGATATGGAGTCCTACTAGGACTCCAAGTCCTAGTAGGAGTCCACCAAGAGGGGAGGAAGGGAGAAGGAATAGGAGGAGAAGGAGAGGTGGCCGGCCCCCTTTTTCCTAGTCCAATTCGGACTAGAGGGGAGGGGGGCGCAGCAGCCTTTTTCCTCTTCCCACTAAAGCCCATCAAGGCCCATTACTTCTCCCGTAATCCCGTAACTCCCCGGTACCTCCGAAAATACCCGAACCACTCAGAACCCTTCCGATGTCCGAATATAGTCGTCCAATATATCGATCTTTACGTCTCGACCATTTCGAGACTCCTCGTCATGTCCCCGATCTCATCCGGGACTCCGAACTCCTTAGGTACATAAAAACTCATAAACTCATAATATAACTGTCATCGAAACCTTAAGCATGCGGACCCTACGGTTCGAGAACAATGTAGACATGACCGAGACACGTGTCCGGTCAATAACCAATAGCGGGACCTGGATGCCCATATTGGCTCCTACATATTCTACGAAGATCTTTATCGGTCAGACCGCATAACAACATACGTCGTTCCCTTTGTCATCGGTATGTTACTTGCCCGAGATTCGATCGTCGGTATCCAATACCTAGTTCAATCTCGTTACCGGCAAGTCTCTTTACTCGTTCCATAATACATCATCTCACAACTAACACATTAGTTGCAATGCTTGCAAGGCTTATGTGATGTGCATTACCGAGAGGGCCCAGAGATACCTCTCCGACAATCGGAGTGACAAATCCTAATCTCGAAATACGCCAACCCAACATGTACCTTCGGAGACACCTGTAGAGCACCTTTATAATCACCCAGTTACATTGTGACGTTTGGTAGCACACAAAGTGTTCCTACGGTAAACGGGAGTTGCATAATCTCATAGTCATAGGAACATGTATAAGTCATGGATAAAAGCAATAGCAACATACTAAACGATCGGGTGCTAAGCTAATGGAATGGGTCATGTCAATCAGATCATTCAACTAATGATGTGACCTCATTAATCAAATAACAACTCCTTGTTCATGGTTAGGAAACATAACCATCTTTGATTAATGAGCTAGTCAAGTAGAGGCATACTAGTGACACTCTGTTTGTCTATGTATTCACACATGTATTATGTTTCCTGTTAATACAATTCTAGCATGAATAATAAACATTTATCATGAATTAAGGAAATAAATAATAACTTTATTATTGCCTCTAGGGCATATTTCCTTCAGTTTTTACCCAGGTTCGGGCCCTCTCGATGGAGGTAAAACCCTACTCCTGCTTGATTAATATTGATGATATGGGTAGTACAAGAGTAGATCTACCACGAGATCAGAGAGGATAAACCCTAAAAGCTAGCCTATGGTATGATTGTTGTGATTGTGTCCTACGGACTAAACCCTCCGGTTTATATAGACACCGGAGGGGGCTAGGGTTACACAGAGTCGGTTACAAGGAAGGAGATCTACATATCCGTATTGCCAAGCTTGCCTTCCACGCCAAGGAGAGTCCCATCCGGACAAGGGACGAAGTCTTCAATCTTGTATCTTCATAGTCCAACAGTCCGGCCAAAGGTTATAGTCCGGCTGTCCGGATACCCCCTAATCCAGGACTCCCTCAGTAGCCCCAGAACCAGGCTTCAATGACGATGAGTCCGGCGCACAGATTGTTTTCGGCATTGCAAGGTGGGTTCCTCCTCCGAATACTTCATAGAAGGTTTTGAACACGAGGATCATGTCCGGCTCTGCAAAACAAGTTCCACATACCACCGTAGAGAGAGTAATATTTTCACAAATCTATTATGCTGACGTATTCTGTAGCGTGACATCACACCACAGCCGTCTGGGGGCTCATGTTCTACTACGGCCTGGATTCCCTCTCCACTCATTCGTCTGGGGGTTCATGTTCTACTACGGCCTGGATTTCCACAATCTGGCCCCGAACTTCATCCTCAACATCTCGGCGTTTATCGTCGTATGCGAGGTTCCTCCACATCAAGCCCCACTTCAGCTTATGGCTGAAGACCTTCAATGTCAAACCGAAGGTAGTGGGCGGCCGCCAGGCGGAGTGCGGAGGTGCCATAGTGGGCAAGATGCCCAATGTCACATGGCTTGAGGGCTCCTATGTGGAGACCATAAAGGGGTGGCAATCGGGGTGGTTCTACATCACCGAGCCGCGTGACCCCAAATGGGCAGCGGCCCCCGAGTTCCGATCTGGCATCCCCACGCGGCTCACCTCCTGGCAAGAGAAGGGCCTGTCCTGGGGTAGCTCAGGAGAGCTGACCGGACTCCAAACATGTATCCAAAACATGGTGAGCAAGAAGCTCAAACTCGTCAACGTAGTCCAGGTCATGCTCATCCGCCGGATCCTCCCGTGTCAACAACGGGCGTTCTACTTGTGGGAGTTCGACCCGGCCTAGCACCAAAATCTGAACAGGCTCTTCGACACAACGCACGAGGATGCATGGAAGGTGATATTCAAGGGTGCCGAGGTTCCCACTCCCACTAACGAGGATCGCGGATTCTGCGCGAAGCGCCAAGCCGGCACGGTAAGCTGTTTTACCTCTTATAGGGTACTTTATTTTTCATGGTTTAACTCTATGCGGGATCTAATCTCCCGTACCTTTGACAAGAGTTGGTGGAGACTGCCGAGTAGATTGACTGTCTGGCCCCTCTGCCCGAAGGCCCAACGGATGCTCGCTTAGCGGAGCTTCTGGTCCCGGCACCTTACATGGTGCCGGAGAAGAAGGCCAAGAAGTAGGCCACGGGAAACCGGAAGAGTTCCCGGCGCCCGGCGGTATCAGACTCGTCGTCTAATGACTCCGAGGCGCACTCCTCCCACGAAGACGAGGAGGAGGAAAAAGAAACTTCTTCCCCTCCAGCAGGGGAAGAAAAGAAAAGGAAGGCCGTCCCAACTGGGGAGGCCGGAGGGTCCAAGAAGTTGAAGACCCTCCCTTCGGACTACTCCGCCACCGCTGCTGACAGTGAAGAGGAGTGGCCACTCAGGGCCAGGCCCCTGGCGAGATCGTAAGTATTCGGACACCCGAGTAACTCGTGGCATCTTATAATTGCACAGCTTCTTCTAACGCCGGACACGGTTATACAGCCCGTCCCTGGCCCGTATTGACGTATCCTCGTCGAGCGTCTCTTTGGACCCGTCGGCCATGAGCAGCCGAGGATCACTTCCGGCTGCCTCCTCCCCCCGCCCTACGGACAATGCCGAGGTGTTGTCTCAAAGGGCATCAAGCCGAGGGGAGGTAGTCCTGGAGGCGCCACGGGGCGACCTTACGGACTGTAGGCGCAAAGGGAGCAAGGTTCCCAAGGGCTCCAAGTCCGGCCCTGGGCCGAACACTGCACCAGAACCTCCAGTGGTTCCGGAATCCGGCAGATGGCCTCCCACTAAGAGGGGCAAGCCTACCGTGTCGGCGACCTCCGTCCAACCGGAGGCGCCGGATAATTTGCTAGAGGTGCTTAACGGCGCCTCCATCGACGAGGAGCACCGTACTATAATGAGTACGGTGATCCAGAAGGTTCAGTCCGCCAAGAGCGGACTGACTGAAGCCTGTGCGAGCCTTTTAACAGGCTTTGAGGTATGTACGAAAATATTACCGCATAGACAGTAGCCCCTGATGCTCAGTACGGTGTTCACAAAGAAAAGCCGAATTGAGGATCTAAGAATATCCGCAGGAGTCTAACATAAGTATGTCGATATGGGTATGCAGGTTGCGCTGCTGACCTCTGCCGCGCTGACTGCGGAGGTCGATGCGTTGAAGCAGGGCCTCGAGCGGTCCGAGAATGAGCTCGGCCTTGCCAAGAAGAAGCTCGAGGAGAAACAAGGTAAGTAATACCCTGTGTAGGTATATACAAAAGATGTGGTTGCGAAAAATGACAGGATCATCGTGGCTATGGCAGGGGCCACGACCGAGGTGGCAACCCTGAAGCAAGCGCTATCCGAGGCCGAAAACAAAGCGGCCACGGAGCGCACCGAGCGGGGGAAGCAGGAAGCGCGGGTGGAGGAGGTGCAGCAAGAGCTCCAGGCTCTCGTGAAAAAACACGAGAGTTTGGAGCTTGACTCGAAGATGCGAGAGTCCGAGCTTGGCTCGGCCCTCGAGAGCGCCAAGCATGCCAAGGCCCAAGCCCAGAAGGCCCTCCAGGAAATTGAGGCAATAAAGAAGATATCGGCGGGTAAGGCATTCATTATGCAAAGCAAGCACGTAAAAGTGAATTACTTGTTACTTACCTGAGTCTGGAGCTCTCCAGGAGCGTTCGCAGATTTGCCCTGCAGTGTGTCAGATGCCGCCAAGCATTACCGAGCCGAAGAGGGGAGCTCGACGGAGAAAGTGTTCTGGTCTCAGTATACTGAGACCGAACATCCGGTGCCCCTGAGCGATCAGCTGAAGCAGTTGGTCGAGCTCCATAAGGCGCCCGAACAGGCCATGAAGGGTCTGATAGTCTGGTTGTGGCCTGGGGAGGCCATGCCAGGGAGCTACTTCGGGCTGGTGAAGTGGCTTGCGGATGCCTGCCCTTGGCTTGAGGTACTCAAGCGCTCCGTCTGCATCGAAGGTGCCCGTAGGGCGCTTGCCCGTGTTAAAGTTCACTGGGGCAAGATGGATGCGGAGAAGCTGGTGACGGATGGGCCACCGCCGGGCAAGGTGCCAGAGATGTAATTTTGGAGTAAACTCGTATTTGTGATCCTGTACGCTGAAAACTTGTTCATATGCACTTTGTAATGCTTGTTTGAATTTAAAATATTACCTTTTGTGCGGCCGTTTATTAAATCTGAGAGATGGCGAGTCGTCGGCTTCTGCTCCCAAGCCACGAGTGTTGGGGTGTTCGGGATAAACCTGAGCACTCTTTTTCCCATTCTTGGGTCCTTCGAGGGAGGCGCTCTGCACAACGAACAAGGAAATCGGACTATAATGCTTTATCACTCTCACTTAGCCATAGAATTCTATAATTTTAAATTTTGGCGAAGCCCCTAGTATTCGGAAGACCGAGTTCGGGGCGCTATCCACGCCTAAGCCGGACAAATCGACCCCTCGCCCTAAGCGGCATAAGTCTTTAGGGACTCGAAACCTCTCGAATAGCGACCAGCTCTCGCCTTATCATGACAGTCAGTTTTAGCTTTCTCTACTGAGGTGCTTAGCCCAGCTGAACCGGGGCACAATCGCAGTAGTTCTCCCAGTGCTACCTTAGCCGATATAATGGAAAGTAAGGTACCAAAACGTGGGAGCCGGGCAAACCCAACTATTGACCCAAGACATGATTCAGAGCCGATGCATATAATGTTATAAGTTTGGGGTGCCGCACTTGTGAAAGTGTTCGGACTTCTCACACCATATTGTGGGGTACTAAAGCTCCTGGTGTATTGGTCGTACCAAAGTGTACGGGTGCAAAAAATGTCATGAATGAACATATATACGAAAATAAAAGAGAATGCAAAAATAGACAGGAGCTATGCATTGTTTAAAGGTGCATTGAAGCAGAACGATACAAGTAGTGCGATAAGCAGAAAATGGGACTATTTGGCATGTCTCCTCCAAGGGTAAGCTGCGGAATGGTAGTTAAAGCAGGTATTTTGCTCGTTATAGAGACCACCTGGGAGTTCCATGATGCGACGTAGCTTTCGGCCCTCCTGGTCGTTGCATCGTGTGTTCGGTGATTATACTGCTGGACAGGGCTTCTAGAGAGTAAATTCCTGGAAGAGAGAAAAAATAACAAAGTAGGGAGCCCCTAGTGTGGTTGAACCACGTTTCGGGGCATGCCGTAGTCGTGCCCCTCCCCTGTGCCCATGGTATTTTCAATGCGTAATTGTGTACGCGTGGCACGTGTGTCACCATTTGGCTGAGGCTGGGGTAGGGGCCGCATTGCTATGCGAGCTCAGAACGTGCCAGGCGGTCCTGTTGCAGATTACTGCGAGCACGCTTGACAGTGTCTGGACGTCTGATCGTCGGACTGGAGAAATGCCTTGATAGGCTGCTTTGTACTTCTGCTACGAGGGCCGTAGTGTGCTCCTCGGTTCGGAGAGAGCGCTCTGTGTTTCCATTGACTGTGATGACCCCCCGAGGGCCTGGAATCTTGAGCTTGAGGTATGCGTAGTGCGGCACCGCGTTGAACTTTGCAAATGCGGTTCGTCCGAGCAGTGCATGATAGCCACTGCGGAACGGGACTATGTCGAAGATTAACTCCTCGCTTCGAGAATTATCCGGGGATCCGAAGACCACTTCATGTGTGACCGAGCCTGTGCAATGGGCCTCTACACCTGGTATGATGCCTTTAAAGGTCGTTTTTGAGGGTTTAATCCTTGAGGGATCTATGCCCATTTTTCGCACTGTGTCCTGGTAAAGCAGGTTTAGGCTGTTGCCGCCGTCCATAAGGACTCGAGTGAGGTGAAATCCGTCAATGATTGGGTCAAGGACCAATGCGGCAAATCCGCCGTGGCGGGTACTAGTGGGGTGGTCCCTGCGATCAAAAGTGATCGGGTAGGAGGACCATGGGTTGAACTTTGGGGCGACCGGCTCTAACGCGTATACGTCCCTTAGCGCACGCTTCCGCTCCCTCTTGGGGATGTGGGTTGCGTATATCATGTTCACCGTACGCACTTGTGGGGGAAACCATTTCTGTCCCACGGTGTTTGGCGGTCGGGGCTCCTCCTCGTCGTTGCTATGTAGCCCCTTGTCTTTGTTTTCGGCATTTAACTTGCCGGCCTGCTTGAACACCCAACAATCCCTGTTGGTGTGGTTGGCTGGCTTGTCGGGGGTGCCATGTATTTGACACGAGCGATCGAGTATACGGTCCAAACTGGACGGGCCCGGAGTGCTTCGTTTGAATGGCTTCTTCCGCTGACTGGGCTTTGAGCCTCTAAATCCGGCATTTACTGTCTTATCCTCTATATTGTTGTCGCTGCTGCGGCGCTTATGTTTGTTGCGACGTGACCTACCGTTACCGTACTTGGTATCCGAAGTACCGGAGTTCTTTGATATGTTATTGCTGCAAGCCAGCTAGCTGTCCTCTCCCGCACAAAAGCGGGTCATGAGCGTCGTGAGGGCTGCCATAGATTTTGGCTTTTCCTGACCGAGGTGCCGGGCAAGCCATTCATCACGGATGTTGTGCTTGAAGGCTGCTAGGGCCTCTTCATTCGGACAGTCGACGATTTCATTTTTCTTGGTTAGGAACCGTGTCCAGAATTGCCTGGCCGATTCTTCTGGCTGTTGAATTATGTGGCTCAAGTCATCGACATCTGGTGGTCGCACATAAGTGCCCTGGAAGTTGTCGAGGAATGCGGCTTCCAGATCCTCCCAACAGCCAATGGATTCTGCTGGCAGGCTGTTGAGCCAATGTCGAGCTGGTCCTTTAAGTTTGAGTGGGAGGTACTTGATGGCGTGTATATCGTCACCACGGGCCATGTGGATATGCATGAGGTAGTCCTCAATCCATACCGCAGGATCTGTTGTACCATCGTATGATTCAATATTGACGGGTTTAAAACCCTCTGGGATTTGATGATCCATTACTTCATCCGTGAAGCATAGGGGGTGTGTGGCGCCTCTGTACTGGGCTATATCACGACGCAGCTTGAATGAATCTTGTCTGCTGTGTTCGGTCCGGCCGGATTTACTTTTACTGTATCCGGTGTGACGGTTATCGTCTCGTGTGGTGAGGCGCCCTCGCGATCCGTAGATCGATCTTTCTTGCTTTGCTTTGTCCTCCAATATGTCTCGCAGGTCCAGCGCATTTCCCCGTACCTTGGTATTTTTTGAGTGGCGCCGGGGTGCGACCTGAGCTGTGGGCCGAGAAGCCTCTCTGTCGCGGCCACGAGGTGGCCGATCAGCCGCGTCATACACTGGGGATGTAGGTTTTAATGCTTCCTCCTCTAATTGGGGTAGCAACCTGCGCTTTGGGTAGCTCTTGGAGGGGTGTTCGAGTTCATGTTCCTCGGCCGCAAGGACTTCAGTCCATCTGTCAGCTAGCAGGTCTTGATCAGCTCTAAGCTGCTGCTGCTTTTTCTTAAGGCTACTTGTCGTGGCCATAAGCCTGCCCTTGAAGCGTTCTTGCTCGACGGGATCCTCAGGCACGACGAATTCGTCGTCGTCGAGGCTTGCCTCGTCTTCGGAGGGAGGCATGTAATTATCATCCTCTGCCTCTCTGTCTGCCGCTCTCTCAGGAGTGTTGGCTTCTCCATCCTCCTGCGCTGAATCCTGCTGGAGGGAACTGTCTACGACACTGTCTGGAGTGTTATTATCTCTTGTGACGGTATCATCGTTTTTGCTTTGGCGGGACTTAGAGCGGCGCCGCTGACGCCGCCGCTTGGGTTGCTTCTTGGAGGAATCCTCCCCCGTTGTCCCGTCACCATTGCCTTCTTTGGGTGTATCCACCATATATATATATCATATGATGAGGTGGCTGCCCAAGCCCCTGTGGGCGGTGGTTCCTGTTCGTCTCCTGCATCGTCGTCCATACCATCGATGTCTTCGGAGTCGAAGTCGAGCATGTCGGTTAAATCATCGATAGTAGCTACAAAGTGGGTCGTGGGTGGATCCTTTCTAGAGAAGCAGTTTCTCTCGAAAGAAGTGAGTGGGAGGAAAGTAGAGCTTGATGAGGTAATTGTACCTTCTTCCGAATTGGAAAGTAGTTCATCACAGAAATCAGTCCCAGTGATTCCTACACCAATTAGTGAGGAAGTTAATGATGACGATCATGAAACTTCAGATCAAGTTACTACCGAACCTCGTAGGTCAACCAGAGTATGTTCCGCACCAGTATGGAACGGTAATCCTGTTCTGGAAGTCATGTTACTAGACCATGACGAACCTACGAACTATGAGGAAGCGATGATGAGCCCAGATTCCGCAAAATGGCTTGAGGCCATGAAATATGAGATGGGATCCATGTATGAGAACAAAGTATGGACTTTGGTTGACTTGCTCGATGATCAGCAAGCCATTTGAGAATAAATGGGTCTTCAAGAGGAAGACGGATGCTGATAGTAGTGTTACTATCTACAAAGCTCGAATTGTCGCAAAAGGTTTTCGAAAAGTTCATGGTGTTGACTACGATGAGATTTTCTCACTCGTATCGATGCTTAAGTCTGTCTGAATCATGTTATTAATTGCCACGTTTTATGAAATCTGGCAAATGGAAGTCAAAAACTGCATTCCTTAATGGATTTCTTAAAGAAGAGTTGTATATGAAGCAACCAAAAGGTTTTTTTAATCCTAAAGGCGCTAACAAAACATACAAGCGCCAGCAATCCATCTGTGGACTGGTGCAGGCATCTCGGAGATGGAATATATGCTTTGATGAGTTGATCAAAGCATATAGTTTTATACAGACTTGTGGTGAAGCCTGTATTTACAAGAAAGTGAGTGGGAGCACTACAGCCTTTCTGATAAGTATATGTGACTGACATATTGTTGATCGAAAATGATGTAGAATTTTCTGGAAAGCATAAAGGAGTGTTTGAAAGGATTTTTTTCAAAGAAAGACCTCGGTGAAGCTGCTTACACATTGAGCATCAAAATGAATAGATATAGATCAAGACGCTTGATAAGATTTTTCAATGAGTACAT
The DNA here is from genome assembly GCA_032464435.1 of Aegilops umbellulata. Taxonomy (NCBI): domain Eukaryota; kingdom Viridiplantae; phylum Streptophyta; class Magnoliopsida; order Poales; family Poaceae; genus Aegilops; species Aegilops umbellulata. Next base: position 360,307,873 of record CP136054.1, on the reverse strand, counting down.
ACCTTGACAAGATTTTGAAGTAGTTCAAAATGGAACAGTCAAAGAAGGAGTTATTGCCTGTGTTGCAAGGTGTGAAGTTGAGTAAGACTCAAAACCCGACCACGGTAGAAAATAGAAAGAGAACGAAAGTCATTCCCTATGCCTCAGTCATAGGTTCTATAAAGTATGCTATGCTGTGTACCATACCTATTGTGTACCTCACCATAAGTTTGGCAAGAAGGTGCAATAGTGATCCAGGAGTAGATCACTGGACAATGGTCAAAATTATCCTTAGTAGAATAAGGAAATATTTCTCGGTTACGGAGGTGACAAAGAGTTCATCGTAAAGAGTTACGTCGATGCAAGCTTTGACACCGATCTAGAAGACTCTGAGTCTCGATCTAGATACACATTGAAAGTGGGAGCAATTAGTTAGAGTAGCTCAATGCAGAGCATTGTAAACATAGAAATTTGCAAAATACATACAGATCTGAATGTTGCAGATCCGTAGACTAAAACTTCTCTCACAAGCAAAACATGATCACACCTTAGTGCTCTTGGGTGTTAATCACATAGCGATGTGAACTAGATTATTGAATCTACTAAACCCTTTGAGTGTTGGTCACATGGCGATGTGGACTATGGGTGTTAATCACATGGTGATGTGAACTATTGGTGTTAAATCACATGGCGATGTGAACTAGATTATTGACACTAGTGCAAGTGGGAGACTGAAGGAAATATGCCCTGGAGGCAATAATAAAGTTGTTATTGTATTTCCTTATATCATGATAAATGTTTATTATTCATGCGAGAATTGTATTAACTGGAAACTTAGTACATGTGTGAATACATAGACAAAACAGAGTGTCCCTAGTATGCCTCTACTTGACTAGCTCGTTAATCAAAGATGGTTAAGTTTCCTAGCCATAGACATGTGTTGTCATTTGAAGAACGAGATCACATCATTAGAGAATGATGTGATGGACAAGACCCATCCATTAGCTTAGCATTATGATCGTTGAGTTTATTGCTATTGCTTTCTTCATGACTTATACATGTTCCTCTGACTATGAGATTATGCAACTCCTGAATATCAGAGGAACACCTTGTGTGCTATCAAACATCACAACGTAGCTAGGTGATTATAAAGATGCTCCACAGGTGTCTCCGAAGGTGTTTGTTGGGTTGGCATAGATCAAGATTAGGATTTGTCACTCGTGTATCGGAGAGGTATCTCCGGGCCTTCTCGGTAATGCACATCACTATAAGCCTTGCAAGCAATGTGACTAATGAGTTAGTTGTGGGATGATGCATTACGGAACGAGTAAAGAGACTTGCCGGTAACGAGATTGAACTAGGTATGATGATACCAACGATCGAATCTCGGGCAAGTAACATACTGATGACAAAGGGAACAATGCATGTTGTTATGTGGTTTGACCGATAAAGATCTTCGTAGAATATGTAGGAACCAATATGAGCATCTAGGTTCCGCTATTCGTTATTGACCGGAGATGTGTCTCGGTCAAGTCTACATAATTCTCGAACCCGTAGGGTCCGCACGCTTAACGTTTGATGACGATTTGTATTATGAGTTACGTGATTTGATGTATCGAAGTTTGTTCAGAGTCCCGGATGAGATCACGGACATGATGAGGAGTCTCAAAATGGTCGAGACATAAAGATTGATATATCGAAAGGTTATGTTTGGACACCGAAATGGTTTCGGATAGGTTCCGGCATTTTCCGGAGTATTGCGGGGTTTCCGGAACACCCCGGGGGTTAATGGGCCTTCATGGGCCCTAGTGGAAGAGAGGAGGCGCTGGCCAGGTGGAGGCACGCTCCCTCCAAGCCCAATCTAAATTTGACTAGGGTTGGGGGGCCCTCTTTCCTTCTTCTCCTCCCTCTCTTTCCCCCCTTCTATTTGGAATAGGAAAAGGGGGGGTCGAATCCTACTTGGACTGGGAGTTCAAGTAGGACTCCCCCCCTTGGCGCGCCACACCTTGGCCGGCCTCCTCCTCCCCCCTCCTTTATATACGTGGGAGGGGGCACCCCAAAGACACACAAGTTGATCTTTTAGCCGTGTGCGGTGCCCCCCTCCACAGTTACACACCTCAGTCATATCGTCGTAGTGCTCAGGCGAAGGCCTGTGCCGGTAACTTCATCATCACCGTCGCACACCGTCGTGCTGACGGAACTCTCCCTCGACCTCAACAGGATCAAGAGTTCGAGGGACGTCATCGAGCTGAACGTGTGCTGATCATGGAAGTGCCGCACGTTCGTTACTTGGATCGGTTGGATCGAGAAGACGTTCGACTACATCAACCGCGTTACTAAATGCTTCCGCTTTCGGTCTACAAGGGTACATGGACACACTCTCCCCGCTCGTTGCTATGCTTCTCCTAGGTAGATCTTGCGTGATCGTAGGAAAATTTTGAAAAACTATGTTCCCCAACAATCCCTAGCCGAGAAGCACGATGTTCGGGGAAAATTAAACTTGATGTAGTATTCGGCACGTGTCGGATTTCGGGCTCCGCAAAACCCTAAATATTCGAACACAGGGGCGTGACGAAGATCTCTCCCACTACACGTCTACCTAGCACCTCGCTCTTCTCCTGGTGGTGGGAATGGAATGCAAGCAAGCAAACAAGTAGAGTAAACAAGAGTTTACCCAGGTTCAGGCCACCTTGCGGTGTAAAACCCTACATCCTGCGTTAGTGGATTGGCCTCGCGAAGGCTCGAGTATGAACAAGTACAGTGGTTTCCTGAGCTCAGGAGGCGAGCTCAAGAGGGGTGAGGAAGCGGATGTTCTTGCTCCTTTTCTATGCTAAGTCCCAATGGGTTGGTCGATCCTCCCTAGCTACTTATATAGACGGCCAGGGTCCTCTTCCCCCAAAATATTTAGGCGGGAAGGGAATCCCACAATGGCCATTTCAGCGGGAACACAAGGACGCTCCTATCCTGACAAGAGGTGGTCTTCGCCTGCAAAGAGGGCAGGCGATGACGCGGTGGTGGGCTCGGCGATGACATCCTTCTTGCCGTCCATGCGGTCTCCGGTTGTCGGCGTTCTGGGAACGGGGGTCCCCATACTTGCCTGCCTGCGGCCTGCGGCGTAGCTCAAAAGGGGGCCCAGCACGGCCCATCTTCATCAACATAGACCCAAGACCCTCGCGAGTGGCCAAGCCTCGCGGGGCGGACGACGCAGAGCTTCCTCAGGTACGACCTCATCAGGCTGGCTCGCGAAGAGGCAGAGAGATCAAGGCGGGGTACCTCACGAGGAACCCATGACGCAAGCCATGGCGATAAAGGGCGCCAGGCGGGCGCCAGCCCGTGCAGTGTCCTCCTTTCCTCTTTGGTACAAAGGGAGCAAGCGCAGGCGAGAGCATCAAGCAAAGGCACCCGTTTCGGTGCAACGAGACCAAGACGAGTCCAACGGCAGGAAGGAAGTCATTGTGGAGCCCAAGCCAGCGTCACCACCAGAGCCTTTGGCAGGCGAGGACCAACTTTTTTCAGGATAAGTGTACCAGATGTTCCCCTTCAAAATGGCCAATTGTTGGCGCCCTTCCCGCTCAATATTTGGGAAGAGGCCCAGGGCCTTTGCCTATAAATAGGACTAGCCACCCGCAGAGTAGAGGTATCTGAAAACTTGGTAGTTGAGCATCAGAGAGAGAGAGAAAGGTGACTGAACTCCTCCTAGCAGTTCATCGCCCCGGCCAAGAACAGACCCTCACGAGGCTGTTCTTCCTTGTATTGTTCATCATCATCAGCCCAAGAGGCAATCCACCACACCACACACTGGAGTAGGGTATTACACCACATCGGTGGCCCGAACCAGTATAAACCTTGTGTCTCTTGTGCTGTTCTTTCCATAGCTTAGATCTTTGCGAGGCGGAGGGGTGCAGGTAGGTAGAAGGCGTAATCTCCGCGTGCACCCCAGAGTTCGAACCTCAAGGGTCTGCCGGAACCCAAAATCCGACATTTGGCGCGCCAGGTAGGGGTGCGCAGGAATCCACCTTCTACCGCTTCATGCCCAGTCGCGTCATCATCACCATGTCCGGCGACCAGGCGGGCAACCCAGATCCATGGGTGGCGTGGCCCGCCCGCGCAGAGCCGCTCGCCTCGGGCAACCCCGTGCCCCAGGCAGCTCGCGGTCCGCATTGCGCTGCGGGCCGCGGGCGACGCGGACAAGCTTCGACACCTCTCACGCCGCGACAGGCGCGGTCGGCAGCAAGGGCCTCCAATCACGCCGCGACCACGACACCGTACACCCGCCGGGAGCAGGGGAACTCGAGGGCCGCGCTCACGGTGGCCCGGGAGCTGCTGCAGTGCAGGCTGCTGGAGGGCGACCGCGACGTGCTGCTGGAGCGGGTGGCAGAGCTCCTGGGCTTTGCTGCCTCGGGGGCTCACCCCTTCTGCACCCAGCTCCCATCTCAAGGCCAGGGCGGTCCGCGCGGGGGCTCCAAGGCTACTCCAACGCTAGCGAAGCTGTCGGCACCGGACCGGCGGCGGCGCTGCCCCCACTCCTGGTCTGCGAAGAAGAAGGACTCGACGCGACCCACGGCCCCAGTGGGCAGCCGCGCTACCACCCCACGGTGGGCGCGTCAAGCAGAGCTGCGTGGCACGCGGAGCACTATGGCGTGGCCTTCGGGATGGCGGCGCCAAAAGAATACGTGCCCCACATGATGGACCAAGGGCACCCTCACGAGGGCGAACAAGGCTCGCTCCTCAGCCCAAGATGGGGGGACGAGGCACCAGAAGCTGAGCTCTTCCAGGAGCCCCGGGACGGTCCCACCGTCCACACTGGAGGCAACGATTATCGGGTACCGCTAATTCCACAGGAGCAGGCATACGCTAACCATGCATCGCAGGAGGTGCAGGTCGCTACAGCGAACAGCTGCCCCGCTCCCACAGTCTCCTACCCCTCGGGAGGAGGGCGCAGGGGGCTGCAGGAGAGGGGCGGAGATCCGGCATCACCACCGCGGCGTTCGGAGCAAGGCGTTCCCAGGAGGTAGGCCCTCTGCTGGGGAGGTGCCTTAGGGCCTGCCCCTGGCGAAGGACCCGTGCTCGTCGGGGGAACCGCTGGCGACCGCTCTACCCCATCGGTGGTGTCCTGGTTTCCGGTCGTCGTTGATGGCACTAGTGTGTGGCGCAAGGCGGGGCCCTCGTCTGGTGATATGAAGCAAGGCCGGTGCCTCTGAAGAAGGCCCAGTGCCTGTGAAGCTCGCCGCCCCATGACACTCTCACGTAATAATGAGTGGGGTTGTACACGCCCCGGAGTCTCAGGGGTGCTGGCCTCAGGCCCTGGGGCTCCCTCCCACGCCCAGTGGTAGCACTTAGCTTCGTGCTGGTGAGAAGACGTCCAAGACTAGATTAGGTGCCGGACGCGGCCTTTTGTCTGCTTTCGTTGCTTTTCCCTTTGGTTGTCACTTTCCCCAGCTGGATTTAGGTTGGATTCGAATTTGAGATTTGCGTGTGTTCGGGGAAGGGGTGCTTAGTCTCGTTCGAGCAATTTCTCGCGTTTTGATGACCACTTCGCCTCAGCTGCCTCCCCTCGTGAGCCCCTCACGAGCCGGGTCAGGCCCAGCTTGCGCGCAGCCCAGACTGCCGCCGCCGCGTCCTCTCAGGAGGGTTTTTTACTGGAGATCCTATGGATTCGATCTGGGAACACCCGGGACATCACAGCCTCCCACAGGCTACCTCAGGGCTCGCACGGAACGAAGGTAAACTAGCCAACCAGCACGTCGCTTTGCCAACCACTTGGCGCGGGCGCATGTGCAATGTAACATCTACTAATACGATGAACACAAGTTTTACATGAGGGGCTCCCCCTCCCAAAATTCTCTCACACCCATCAGGCCAAACCCTGAGTTCTATTCATGCAGGATAAGAAAACAGGAACGATGCGTAATCAGTCGGATAAATCCCCCAATGCGTCCTCAGGAGCACCTCCCGAACCGTTGTTGGAGTCGCTAGACTCGCCATCGCTGTTTGCGTCGCCGCCAGGGCGTCAGGGCCATTCACCACGCCGCCCCCGTCGGCAGCCACGACCGCGTCGTCGTTGTCAGAAGCGAAGGCCCTGACAAGAGCATCCACATTGTCTTCCACCCAGTGCGCCAGGTCGTCTCGGACGGCCTGGGAGACTGGGGCGATGGCGGCGTCGAAATCGAAGTGTGGATCCATGTTCTGGAGATGGCTGAAGACGCGAGAAAAGGCGCGCCCGAGCAGGGCGCGGCTCCTCTCCTCCACCAACCTGTCGGCCCTGGCTGACCGCGCCTCCAGCTGCGTCACCACGGCAGTGAAGAACTGAAGATTGTCGGCGTAGTTGACTGCGTGCGGCTCGCCAACAGCCGCCTCGCAGATGTTGCCCAAGGCTGTGTTGGCTCTCTCCCGGAGCATGGTGAGCATGGGGCCGTGCTCATGCTCCAAGATCCGCCGCTGACGTATCTCGTCCGTGTTCTAGCGCGCGACGGCCTCAGCCTCCTCCACCCGCTGGCGAAGAAGGAGCACCTCGGCCTGGGAGGTGGTTGACTCCCCTTGCGTTACTTCAAGGGCGACCCGAACAGCATCGGCCCGCCGCGTCGCTTCCTCCAGCTTGGCCCTCAAGGCAGCAGTCCTACCTTCAGCCTCGGCCCGGATCAACCCTAGTCTCCCCTCGAATTCGCGCTCGAGGTCCAAGCGCGCCATCGCCACCCGACGCCCGACCTCCTCCAGGACACGGGCCTCCCGTGCAGCGACATCATCCTCCGCCTGCGTCACCAAGCGCTCCCTCGTCTCCAGACGTTCGTACTCGCAGGAGCGTTCGGCGGCTTCCAGCGTCAGCGCCTCCTCACGCTTCTGGAGCTCTGCTAGGTCGCCAGAGGCCACCTTCATCGACGCGAGAGCTGCCTCGCGCAGCTCCACTTGCTCCTCCAGTGAGCGGCACCAGGCCAGGAGCTCCCGAGCCCGCTCCTCCGCCGCCTCTCGCCACCGATCAGCTTCCCGGGCCTCCTCAGCGGCCTGAGATCGGGCCTCCCGAGAGGCCACCAGCGACGCCTTGGCCTCTTCATCATCAAGATCGCGCTGATGGCGCGCAAGGGCGATGACGCCCTCCATCTCGCGCCTCTCTGCAGCCAGGCGCAGGCCTTCGGCCTCAAGGCGCGCGTCTTCATCAGCAAGCTCCTCCCCAAGCAGGTGCACCGCATCAGCCGCCCTTCGAAGGAATCCTTGGCAACGAGCGCGACGCTCCCGGGCGCGCTCGAGCACGTCTTCCACACCATCATCTGCCCCAAGCAAGCGCCGGGGGCCACAAATCAGCACTCCCCCTCCGGGCAGGGGGCTGGGGGCTGGCACCCTCACGACGGCCGGGCACGCCACTCCAGAAGCCCGGTCTGGAGCCAGCCCGTCCCTAGATGAAGAGCGCAGGGAGCGCCTCAGCCAATCACAGTCCACGACCAGGCGAGAAGCCCACGGCAGGCTGGCTATGCCACGAGAAGGCCCGTGAAGGAAGATCGCGGGGTGCGCAGGGCCTCGATGCGCCTCGGGACGGTTCGCCCCTCCGGTCGCCCTCACCACAAGGGCTGTGCTGCTCGAAGCACTTGAGGATGGTGGAGGGGGCGAAGCCAAGGGGGACGGCACCTCAGCCACCTCCGCGAGCTCGGACGAAAGGGGCCTGCGGAGCAAGGATCAGTAAAAGCAACAGGAGGATCGGGAGCTGGAAAAGGAAAAGGCTTACTCATCAGTGGCGAATTACTTCCTACGCTTCAGCAGGCGACAAGGGTAATCGTCGCCCAGGGCCTCCCTTTTCTTCCGGAGGGCCTCAAAGTCCACGCGGAAGTGGCCCAAGAGTTGAGCGCAGGGATCAACCTGCGACGAGGACGGAGCGTCAAGGTGATCTGCGTCAGGGGCGCCTGCCTGATGCGCGTTGCCAATCGCCTCGCCGAGAGAAGCAGCTGGAGCCTCAGGGGCCTCAGCCGCGGGCGCTGGGGGCAGCTGCTCGCCGTCCTCAGCCTCGGTGGCACGGGCCCCAGGAGCTGCTCCCTCATGAGCATCACCCGGCGCTGCCACCTCGCCGGGAGCCCCCTCGGCCTCTGGCGCCTCATGCCACCCTGCTCCGCCACTTGAGGAAGAGTCGCCTTGGCTGACTGGAAGGGCAGTCACCACCACTGGATTCCCGAATTGGGGACAGCAGGCGAAGTTGGCTCCGACAGCAGGGGGCTGGGCACTCCTACATCCACATACAGCCACCGCTCGTGGAACCCAGCCGCGGGCGGAGGGAGCTTGAAGTCAATCCCTGAGGCCGTTGTCTCAGACGCGGTGGCGAAGCTCACGCACGCCGAGCGTTGGGTAGGATCAACTAGGCGCAGAGAGAAGAAGTGGCGCAGCAAGGCAACCGAAGGAAGGATGCCCACCATTGCCTCGCAAACGAAGGCGAAGACAAAAAGAAGGGTGATGGATTCAGGACTCAGATGCATCATGCGGATCTGATAGTGGGAAACCACGACATTGAAGAAATCAGAAAAGGGGGGAACCAGACCCGCCCACAGGACGTCAACAAAGTACTAGACCTCGGTGGCTATCCTGTCGATGGAGAAGTGAGATGCGGGCCAGGCCGTCGTCCTCCCGCATTCGTTGAAGATGGTGGCCAGAGCCGAGCTGACCTTGCCCAAGCTCTCGGCAGGGGCCGCCAACGACGGCGAGCAAGGCGTAGGCATGGGTTTCTTCCCTCTTCCCTCCTTCGTCGGAGCCATGGCGATGAAAAGGGGGCGGGAAGATTCGAGATTGAATTGGAAACGGAAGCCGGAGTTCGAGCGGAGGAAGGACAGAGGGCACTCGAGCAGCAGAAAGGGGAGCGGCTGTGTACGACTATGAGTCCGCCTAGCATGGAGCAAAATAAGGGGGGCGTGGGGGAGCAGTGCCGCCCACGTCCAATCAACCGCCACGAGACGCCCAAGGCCGTAGGCTGTTAGGGCCCGCAGCGCTTCGCCATTGCCCTTCCGCCTCCCTGCACGGCCAAGTCCGGGCGCGCCTTGGGCCCGGGGGCTATTATCGGCGTTCTGGGAATGGGGGTCCCCACACTTGCCTGCCTGCGGCCTGCGGCGTGGCTCAAAAGGGGGCCCAGCACGGCCCATCTTCATCAACACAGACCCAAGACCCTCGCGAGGGGCCAAGCCTCGCGGGGCGGACGACACGGAGCTTCCTCAGGCACGGCCTCATCAGGCTGGCTCGCGAGGAGGCGGAGAGATCAAGGCGGGGTACCTCACGAGGTACCCACGACGCAAGCCATGACGATCAAGGGCGCCAGCCGGGCGCCAGCCCGCGCAGTGTCCTCCTTTCCTCTTTGGTGCAAAGGGAGCAAGCGCAGGCGAGAGCATCAAGCAAAGGCACCCGTTTCGGTGCAACAAGACCAAGACCAGTCCAACGGCAGGAAGGAAGTCATTGTAGAGCCCAAGCCAGTGTCACCACCAGAGCCTTTGGCAGGCGAGGACCAACTTTAGTCAGGATAAGTGTACCAGATGTTCCCCTTCAAAATGGCCAATTGTTGGCGCCCTTTCCGCTCAATATTTGGGAAGAGGCCCAGGGCCTTTGCCTATAAATAGGACTAGCCACCCGCAGAGTAGAGGTATCTGAAAACTTGGTAGTTGAGCATCAGAGAGAGAGAGAGAGAGAGAGAGAAAGGTGACTGAACTCCTCCTAGCAGTTCATCGCCCCGGCCAAGAACAGACCCTCGCGAGGCTGTTCTTCCTTGTATTGTTCATCATCATCAGCCCAAGAGGCAATCCACCACACCACACACCAGAGTAGGGTATTACACCACATCGGTGGCCCGAACCAGTATAAACCTTGTGTCTCTTGTGCTGTTCTTTCCATAGCTTAGATCTTTGCGAGGCGGAGGGGTGCAGGTAGGTAGAAGACGTAATCTCCGCGCGCACCCCAGAGTTCGAACCTCAAGGGTCTGCCGGAACCCGAAATCCGACACCGGTCTTGTTGCACCAAAGGGGAAACCTTTGTCTGGCCCCTCAGGAACCTGCACCTGTGCGGTCTCCTTTGCACCGATATGGAAACTGCACCCGTTGGCACGCGCTGGCGCCCGCCGGCACGGTTCATCATGGCTTGCGTCACTGTCTCCTCCCGAGGCAGCCCCTGCCTTGAGATCTCTGCCCTCCCGAAGCAGCCTAGCCGAGGCCACTCTTGGGAGAGGTCTTGGCCGTTCTCCTCGCGAGGGTCTTGAGCAGCTGGTCGATCAGCTGGACTCTACCGGGTCGTACCAGGAACGCGACGTGGGCCGCAGGCAGGCAAGTCTAGGTACCCTAGTTCCCAGTACGCCGACAATAGCCCCCGGGCCCAAGGCGCGCACGTAGGCGAAGCCTAGTCAAGGACGAAGCACCGCGGGCCCCAAAGACTGCGGGCCAGGCTAGCGCGTGATGGTTGGATGGGACGTGGCGTCCCCACTTCCCACACAACCTTGGCAATCGTGTGATTTGACCATTGCACAGACGATAAGTGGCTCCCCTGCCGCCGCTCCTATCTTCCTTCCTCCCCATCACCTTCTTCTTCTCCTTGCTTCCTTTGTCCCCTGCCCTAGCCGCCATGCCGCGCCGGGCAAGGAAGAGGGAAATCGGTGCGGCTGCGCCGCCGCCGCTGCCGGGCCACGAGCCGGCGCTCGGCAGCTCCTCTGTGGTGAGCCAAGAGGGCACGGACAAGGTCCGCCATGCTCTGGCCGATGAATCCAACGAGTGGGGACCAACCAAGGCCTGGCCTGCCTCCCGGCTGGTGCTGGAGATGACCGCCACCGACATCCAGCTTCATATCCATGCCATCTTCGCTGGTCTTGTCCCTCCTTTCTCCGAGTTCTTCAATGCGGTCCTCACGCATTACCAGGTCTTGGCGTTGCATCTGGATCCGAGGTCCATCGTCCTCCTCTCCGGCTTCGCGTTCCTGTGCGAAGTCTACTTCGGCATTCCTCCATCCGTGGCCCTGCTTCGCCACTTCTTCGCCCTCTGTCTGGTTGACGGGGGGCAGCGCTCGGGATGTGTGTCGGTGCGCGCGGTGGAGGCAACCGTAGCCTCCGGGATTGACTTCACGCTCCGCCCGTCCAGGGCGGGGTTCCATCGACAATGGGTGTATGTCGATGCCACTACACACAACCCTCTGCTTGAGCTTCCTCGCGCGCCCGCGAAGCCGAGCTTGGGATGGGGTCACGAGGCCCTCTCGGACCCACGGGCAAAGCGAGTCTGGCGCCGCCTGGCCAGCCTGAGGGAGAGCGGGCTGACCCTGGGGATGGTGGTGAGGGACTTCCTCGTCGTGCGCATTGCCCTGCTCCAGCGCCACTCTCGGCCGATGTGGACCCTCTCCAAGTGGGGGGATCTGATGTGCCTGCAATGGAAGCCGCTTCCTCCTAAGACGCTCCATAAAATGTTGTTGTTGCTCGTTGGTGAAGTGCCTGGGGTGTGCTCCGCCTACGCGACTCCTTTGTGCTTGGCTCTCATGTCCGGGAGGGCTTATGCTGAGAAGATGCCCCGCTTCGACACGTGGGGGCTGCTGCCGAAGGGCGTCTCCGGACCTCGCGACAACCCTCTGGAGGTGGTGCCAGGGCTCACGAGCCCGTCATTTCTCCTGGCGACAAGTGCGTCCGGTGGCGCTCCTGATACCCGGTCCATGCCGTCCCCGGATCAGGCAGGCGGGGCGTGGGTGTCTCCAGCACGGGGAGCTGATGGTGTGGGGCGCAGCTGGTACCAGAGGTAGGAGGCGGCGGGGACACGATCGCCCCCGAGCTTGTTGAACAGGAGGCCCAACGTCCTACCTCCGAGGTAGACGCAGGCGAAGGGCACCAGCCAGTCTTCGAGGTCATGGGGGACGCCGATGACGGGGGCTGCCCAGCCCCCGAAGCCGCGGCCAGCATCGCCAAGGGGGACGCCGACACTCATCACGGTCATGCCCCTGCACAGGGCGCGTCAACTCCTCGCAGCCCCCTGTTGTCCCTCCCGGAGCTAAGCAGGAGGCGGAAGATGCGGAGTAGCTGTGGCCCAGCGCCCAGGGCTCTGAAGAGGACGAAGCAGGCAATGCTGAGCAGGTATGTGCTCTTCGTTTTCTTGACCCCTTTTGATGAGGCATTCCTGATTCCTTGCTCGTCAGGGCCCCCTCCGCGGCGACCGCGAGCCCACCTCAGGGCCGTTCTGCAGGGCCCGTAGGTATCTCTGACAGTGCCCGCCCTTCGGACCACGCCAAGCCCTCGGCGGAGCTCGTGTCGGGACATTCATTTGTGAACCGCGCTCCCAGCCCCTGAGTGCTCCTGGGGTAAGGCTGCCTCTGGCCCCCTGGGAGCTCACCTCGAGGCCCAGGACTTGTCTTTATTATGGACCAGCAGGCCCTCGGGGTGGCCCCGGATGCTACCCACCTGGCTGGCTTGTGTCTTCCCTTCTCGTTGGAGGCGCCCTCTGCTCCTAAGGCCAGCCCCCGGGCCCATGATGAGGGCGTGGAGGAGCCTCCTCTGGACGGCCCGGATGACGTAGATGGGCCCAGTCGTTCGTTGGGTCCTGCGCAGCGTTGGAGCGTGGTCCACCAGGGCCTGCTGCAGGAGGCGTCGGATGTCTTGAGGTGCCTCGGGGATGAGGTCTCCAAGGTGGACAAGCGCGTAGGAGCTGAGGACCTGCGCCTCTCGGAGGAGTGGCGCAAGCTGAAGACTACTGTCAATCTGAGCCGGCGGCAGCATGAGGCCGTCTTGGAGAAAGCGGAGGCGTCCCTGGCCACCGCTTACGAAGCGCGCGATCGTGCTTTGGAGGAAGCCCAAGATGCCAATCGCCGCCGGGTGGCGGCCGAGGATCGTGAACGCAAGCTCAAAGCCTTGAATGCGGCCCTCGAGCGCCAAGTGCGAGCTCGGATGGCCGCCCTTGCCGTGGCTATGGCTGGCGACGGCCCTGCTGGCCACTTGGCGCGGGAGGAGGCGCTGACTCTTGAAGCAATGGAGCTGGGCATGGAGCGCGAGCGCCTGGAGACGATGGAGCACCAAGTGGCCAAGGCCGAGGTCGAGCTAGACGGTCAAGAGGCCAAGGCCGCCCTGGAGATCCGGGTTTTAAAGGAAGACTATCGCGGGAAGCTGGAACTCCACGAGACTCGCTTCGTCGAGAAGGGCAACGAGCTGAAGAAGAAGATCACCGCCCTCGAGGGGCAGCTGGCGGGCTCCAAGCGTCATCTGCAGGCGTCGGAACGGCTCGCTCCGCCTCAGAACGTCGTGCACGGGCGTCGAAGGAGGCTTGCGCGGCGGCCGAGCGCTACGAACAAGCGTCCGAGAAGGCCCGCGTCGCTGCGAGGGCAGAGTTGTCCCGCTTTTACCAGCGGGTGGAGGACATCTCTGCCTCCGCAGCCCTGAGCCCTGCTGAAGCCGCCCATGCTCATGGGATGTGAAGGGTCCGCTTGGAGATGCTCACAGCCTTGGGGAACAGGGCCAACGGAGCCTTGCGCGAGCTCCTTGGTTCAGGGGTCGACGATCCCCTAACAGCTGATGACGCCTGCTACCTCAAGTTCTTCAGCGAAGTGGTTGATCATCTTGAGGGCCAGGTCACAACGGCGCGGCAGCTTGTCGAGGAGCAAAGCCGTGACGTTCTTCGGCGCGCGGTCACGCGCATCTTCGGGAATCTACTTCGCCTTGACCCGCGCTCCGACTTCAGGGCCCTGCTGGAGCCGGTGCCCGATGTGATTGCTGGCGACGTGGAAGCGTGGGTGAGTGACCACGTGGAGGTGTTGGTGACGGAGCTTGTTCCGGTGGTTGAAGATGCACCAGTGTCCGAGGACGACACCGGCAGTCCTGTGGATGGAGCCGACGCTTAGCCCAGTCCTGCTCTTTTCATAAAAGTTTTTGGATTGTGGCCCTAGAGCCAGTCAAGATGAACGTTATGTAACATGAGCTTTTGATGATGTAAGGATGGGTTTGAGGATTCCCTTGTGACGTCCGCTCCTGAGGCCAGGGCCTCGGGCCTATGTTGTATTTCTGAGGGAGTGCCTGCCGACCCGGTTTGAGCGCGTCTCGCGAGTACTTGCGACTGGTGCGGGAGGATTAGTGGTCCGGTCGTGGGCCAGACAGAACGTACGCACTGCACCCTGGCCCCTGCTCGCGAGGGGCGATCCGGCAGGGTCGCGGGTGCGGATAGCTTTAGCCAAAGGGGGCTAAGAACGAAAAGAGCGAAAGAACTCAGCAAAACACGAATGAGAAACTTCCCCCCTTTTATTTCAAAGACAAAACGCGCAGCCGCAAGCTCGGCTCCAGAAGGCAGATACAAAAGAGGCAAGGGCGAATGGCAAAAAGGAGGGGGACCGCGTCCGGCCCCTGAGCAGGTCTTCAGTCTTCTCCCCAGTGCGGAGCGTAGGGCTACCACCGGTTGATGTGGGCATAGCCATTGGAGGGCAGTGTCGATGGCCAGCTCGGAGCATGGTACTTCCACTAGGACGTGGGTGGGAGCCCCCATGAGGCCCCAGGGCGGCGCTCAGGAGACTCCGGGGCATGTACAGCCCCACTCATTATTACGTGAGAGTGTCACGAGCGGAGATCTTATGACGTGCCCGCCCCTTCACTTGAGGACCCCGCCCCACGCTAGTCCGCTCCCGCCATGGGCCCACCCGAAGGCAGCGTTCATGAGGTGGGACACTACGCATAGTGGGGGGATGAGACCTTAGCTATAGGCCCCTGCCGAGCACCAGGCACACCGTTTACGCGACCTCTGGGCACGCTTTGCCCTGAGGGGCTAACATCGCCCGGAAGCATGGTGTCCTGAGGTGCGAGGGGGACCCCGCCCCGCTCACGCTCATAATGGCCCCTGAGCCCTCCTGATCAGGGATAGCCCCAAAGGGTACGGGGTCACGTGAGTGGGGGGATGAAGCCTCGGTCTTGGGCCCTCCTGACGTGCATAGGACGGGCTGCCGTACCGCCCCCCGACGTGCCCTCCACAGCCCGAGGGATGGCATGCCGGGAGGCGCGGCATCTTGAGCTTTGAGCAGAGGGAGAGGAAGCCCCTCCCCACGCGCATCATACCCACCGCCGGTGAGCCCCTGGCGAAATCCAGGGCGGGCTCGTGTGCAACGGGTCATGCGTGAGGGGACGAGGGCCTGGCCCGGGCCTTCTCTCCCTTTCTGTCTTTGAACGAGGCCTGGGGCACCCCCCAGGCATCCTGAGACCATGGTGAAGTGTTGCTGGTCACAACGGGCATCGCCTCTCGCAGGGCAGGGTCTAGGAGCACCCCGCCTGCGCACCGGCCCACGCGATTGCTCGCGCGGGCGGGCGTTCCTCCTTCATTCCTGCTCCATAGCCGTCGCTGGCGATGGCGGGGAGCTGATGGCCAGGGGTGCAGGGCCAGGTTCCTGTCCCCGTGGTCCCGAGCCCCCGGCCGTCGATGTCTGGTGGTGTCGGGCATTGAGTGCGGCCTAGAGACCGCTCTCTGATGGATCTTCGCCATGGGCGGCGCCTTGATGCGGGTGGGCCTGTGGCAGCTGGACGGAGTCGTATGAAGGGTTCAGCGGATCGTACCCCACATCCCCCTCGTAGGTCGTGGTCGGCCTTGCCCACACGGGCGACCGCGCGCGGACGGGGCGGCCCCCAGCCTCTGGAGATGTTATGCGGAAGCGTAACGGCTCGGTCCCGGTGGCGGCGGCATCGAGGAGTTCGGCCACCCTGAGGAGCAGTGCGTCATGGCCGGCGTCGAGCAACCGGCATCTCAGTAGTTCCCTTGCTACCAGCAGCACGGCCCTCATGTTTGCCGTCTCGCGCCGGTCCCGGGAGTTTGCCTCGGCGTGGCCGGCAGCACGCGCCGCCGCGCGGTTCTCGCGCCGCATGGGCGGTGGAGGTTGCCGGTCTCCAAGCGGCGGGTCGGCGACGCTCATCGTGTTGTCGGCACCAATCAAGGCAGGGTGGCGGCGCGTCCCTTGGCCGAAGGGCGACACTCGAGCGGTCCGAGCGCCGCGTCCTTCGGTGCGCGTCGGCTGCGCCTCCGCCATCAGAGGCGTCGGAGCAGGGGTAGGCCAGGTCATTGGAGAAGAATGAGGCGAGGTCGTCGGAGAGGCGAGATTTCGACGCGCCCCCTACCTGGCGCGCCAAATGTTGGATTTCGGGCTCTGCAAAACCCTTAAGATTCAAACACAGGGGCGTGACGAAGATCTCTCCCACTAAACGTCTACCTAGTGCCTCGCTCTTCTCCTGGTGGTGGGAATGGAATGCAAGCAAGCAAACAAGTAGAGCACACAAGAGTTTACCCAGGTTCAGGCCACCTTGCGGTGTAAAACCCTACGTCCTGCTTTAGTGGATTGGCCTCGCGAAGGCTCGAGTATGAACAAGTACAGTGGTTTCCTGAGCTCAGGAGGCGAGCTCAAGAGGGGTGAGGAAGCGGATGTTCTTGCTCCTTTTCTATGCTAACTCCCAATGGGTTGGTCGATCCTTCCCCGATGCTAGGAACCCTAGCTACTTATATAGACGGCCAGGGTCCTCTTCCCCTGAAATGTTTAGGCAGGAAGGGAATCCCACAACAGCCATTTGAGCGGGAACACAAGGACGCTCCTATCCTGACAAAAGGTGGTATTCGCCTGCAAAGAGGGCAGGCGGTGACGTGATGGTGCGCTCGGCGATGACATCCTTCCTGCCGTCCTTGTGGTCTTCGGTCTTGTTGCACCAAAGGGGAAACCTTTGCCTGGCCCCTCGGGAACCTGCGCTTGTGCGGTCTCCTTTGTACCGATATGGAAACTGCACCCGCTGGCACGGGCTGGCGCCCGCTGGCACGGTTCGCCATGGCTTGTGTCACTGCCTCCTCCCGAGGCAGCCCTTGCCTTGATATCTCTATCGTGGTATTTCTCACGGGGGGCTTTGCGAGTCGACAGATGCCACAAGGGCTTAGTGTGTGGGTAAGACTGCTGCTGATAGGCCCGGGAGCGGGTATAAGAGTAGCACGCGGTGGTTTACCCAGCTTCGGAGCTCTCCGGAGAGATAATACTCCTACTGCTGCATGTCTGAGTGTATCTGGTATATCAGGTACAGAGTTGCTCCTAGAGCTGTATCTGAGGTCAGTGCCAAGTGCATCTGACCTCGTATATATGCGGCGTGGTGCAGCTTGTGGCCGTGAGAGCATGTGTGCTCTAGTGGTCGTGCGTGGCTTGTGCCATGGGGATGGATGGATATGTGTGTGCCCGTCCGAGTGTGAGCTCCCCTGGGTCACTTTATATACCAGTGCCCAGGGGACAAGATACACTATTGGTGGTGGCTCTACACTATACATGATGGAGTGTACTGTGGATGAATAGTGTACGCCTATGCGGCAATAGTGGCTAGGCATGGCCGCGGTGTGGCTGTCTTGTCGATGTCTTGTCGGTGTCGGGTCGGGCTGCAGTCTGCAGCCGGCTGGTTGGCGTAGTCGGCAGCCGGCTGGTTGGCGCAGTCGGCAACCGGCTGGGAAGCCGGCGGAAGCGGCCGGGCAGTCGGACTGAGGGACTTTGCCAACCCCGATGTCTTGAAATATTGTCTTGCCATCCTCGGGGTACCCGTGGTCGATTACCCCGACAGTAGCCCCCAAGCCTCCGGGCAACTTGGCAAAGTTGGGCGGAGGTTTTTTGGCGAGTGTTCATGGAAATGATCATGAAAAAAGGCAAAGTTAGTCCATGCGGATATATCAAATGTTTGCTTTCAGCATTGCAAGTTTTATGCGGAGGGTGCCGACTCGGTTTCGTTCGAGCCCCCTTAATCTTTTTCGTGTTCCCTCCGCATTTTGGCTTGTGCTCTTGCTTGCCGGACAGCCGCTCTGTGGTCTGTGGCTAAGAGTGGGCCGCGAAGTGGAGTGTGCAGTACTCAGAGTCTAGGAGCAGATTCAACCGAGTAGATACTTGTAAAGGAAAACGGCCCGGTCGCCCGAACCGTTTTTCTTCCCGGACGTTTTTCACGTGGGTGGCCTCCAGCGTTCACTCTTGCTAGCCAGACAGCCGCTCTGCGTTCTGTGACTAAGAGTGAGCCTTTGATACTGCGCACGCTACTAAGCCGTCTGCGGGAACAAACGTCTTAGGCCAAGCGGCCAGCCCCCGGGCCAACTCTGGCTGGCACCAGGGCGAACAGTGATGCAACTGTAATTAAAATGCGGAGATAGACCCCGAGCATCGCTCGGGGTTATCCGTGCTTGCGTGATGCAAAAATATGCGGGCGAGGAGCTCATATTGATTTTCGTGTAGTCGCGGTCATCGAAGACAACCGGCGCGACTCGGCGCTCGCGGAGCGCGTCGGCGCACCCGCTGGGTGTCGCCTTCGAGCCCCCGGGTGCTCGAAGGGGGGTCCCGGCCGGCCAGGCTCGACCGGCCAGGCGGCGAGGCGTCTTGCAACGCCCTTTTTCTTCTTTTCTGTCGGCTACTGGGAGCCGGACAAAACTCTTCTTTTGTCTGCAATCTTCGCGGGGGCGCGCCAGCGCACCCGCTGGGTGTAGCCACCGAGATTCGGGTTGACTGCTGAGCAGTCAGGCCGGATCTCCCGGCAACTACTTTGTCTTCTCTCTCGCGGGGGCGCGTCAGCGCACCCGCTGGGTGTAGCCCCCGAGATTCGGGCCAACTACTGAGCAGTCGGGCCGGATCTCCCGGCGACTACTTTGTCTTCTTCCTCGCGGGGGCGCGTCAGCGTACCCGCTGGGTGTAGCCCCCGAGATTCGGGCCGACTGCTGAGGAGTCGGTCCGGATCTCCCGGCAACTACTTTGTCTTCTCTCTCGCGGGGGCGCGGCAGCGCACCCGCTGGGTGTAGCCCTCGAGATTCGAGCCGACTACTGAGCAGTCGGGCCGGATCTCCCGGCGACTACTTTGTCTTCTTCTTTTTTTCTCGTCAGCCGGTTGTGCTCAGACGGACCGACTCATCGGTCGGCCAGGCAATGAAGCGGGCAGACGAACCAGCCGGCCCAGCGACAGTGCGGGCTGATGACCGAAGCAGATGGCTGGAGTGCAGTTTGCAAAGTCGGATCCTTCTTTTCTCACTTTTTTTTCAGTCGGTCGTGGGCACCCGGCGTGACTTTTCTCTTAGCGAGCGTGGGCAGCCGGCCTCTTTTTCCAGCCGGCTATTAGGCAGTCGGTGTACTGCGTTGCCCCAGCCGGCCCTTTCTTTACTTCCCGCCAGCCGGGTGGGCAGTCGGGCATATTTTTTCACCCGGCCGCTGCGTTCACCCAGTCGGCCTCTCTCTCTCTTCTTTATTCTCTTTGCAGCCGGCTGGATACCCGGCGTTTGACTTTTCTAGCCAGCTGTGGGTAGCCGGACTCACATATTTGCATGAGCACCCGGCCACAGTGACTAGATGACCCCTTTCTTTTTCTTTCTCCAGCCGGCCTTTGCCTCTGTCAACGCGCACCCGGCCGAAGCAGGCGGCCGCAGCGGCGGGGAACCGGCCGCGTCCGCGGACCGGAGCCGGGCAGCAGCCGGCAGGCGGGGGCTCGGCCGTGGCGGTGCTGGGCGGAGCACTCGACGACGGCAGGCGGGGAGCAGCCTGCGCGGGGCAGGGGAGCCCGCAGCCAGAGCGGAGCCAGCAGCCGGCCCAGGCTGGGAGCCGGCCATGGGCTCAGTCCGGGTTGTGAGCGCGCGGACGTACGGTCGTGTGGACGCGGCGCCGCAAGCCTGAGGGGCGCGGGGGCGCCGAGGCGGAGAAGGCGGGGGCGGCGCAGAGGAGCCGGCGCGGAGCCGGACGGGCCGGAGCGGGGAGGCCGGGCGCGGGAGTCGGCTGACGGACGCGGCGACCCGGCAGGCGTGGAGGAGGCCGAAGGCAGGGGCGAGGCGGCCGCGGGGATCCGGCAGGCGTGGAGGAGCGGAGCAGGGCCGGACGTGGAGCCGGCGAGCGGGGCGGACCCGGCGAGACGGCCGGATGCAGCAGCGAGGCCGAGCCGGCACGGGGCCGGGTGGCGCGCGGAGTCGGCCAGCCAGGCGCAGCGACCCGGCGGGAGGGCCGGACACGGCGCAGGCGGGGGCGCGGAACCCGCGCACGGGGAGGCGACGCAGCTAGTCGGGCGAGGCAGACCCGGCGGAGCGGCGATGCGGCCAACTGGTACGCGGGGGCCGGCCGGGCGAGGCGAACCCGGCGGGGGTGCGCGGACGAAGCCGGCAGGGCACGCGGGAGCCGGCCGGAGGGGGGCCACGGGCGAGGCAGCGTACAGGAGGCCAGGGAGGCGCTCGCGGGGAGGGGCGGATGCGACCGGCGGGAGCCGCGCAGCTGGAGCAGCAGGCAGGCGCGGAGGAGCCGGGGCACCCGTGCGCAACTGCTGCCGCATGGACCTACACGGGTGCGCGTGGAGGTGGAGGAGTGCTCGCCGGTAGCAGGCAAGGCAGCCAGGAGGGGCAACCGGCGAGATGCAGGAAAGGAGGGGCTTGGGCGCCGGTGCGGTGGCGCGCGGGACGCGTGAAGTGGCAAGGCGAGATGGCACTTGGAGCGCAGCGGCAGGGAAGATGGCGATGTTGTCTGTATAGTGGAGGAGCTAGCTTCTAGCCATTATCTGACCAATATACGGGAATCATCCAACTTGCATCTGGCTGGCGAATGGATACTGTATGACTAGCATATGAGAGTACGACCATGGTCTGGGATGTGTATGGGCTGAGTATGACCATTGTTTGACCCGCGTCTAGCTAGCTAGCATAGACAAAATATGGAGGAGCGAAAGCGCGTATCGGCCGGAGCAAGGCGCAACCCGGAGGAAAGCAGACGCGAGCGACGCGGAACGGCGCGCACACGGACGCGGCCGACGAAGCGAGGCACCGCACGCGGGGCGCGTGTGCGGACGGACGGCCGGCGTCGCAACGGTGGTGATGACGAAGGCGGTGAGGCCGACGACGAGGACGCGCCGCCCCTCGCGGCCATTCCGGGGGCGTGTTGATGTCGAGCCCCAGACCGCTATCGGAGTGACGGCGCGACGCCGCGGTGGTGAAGACGAAGAGGCCGACAGCGAGGACGCGCCACCCCTCGCGGCCGCTCCGGGGGCGGGTCGATGTCGAGCCCCCGAGCGCTACCGGAGAGACGGCGCGACGCCGCGGCGGAGGCGATGAAGAAAAAAGGGTCCCGCCCGGACAGCGAAACCAGCAGCAGCGTGGTAGCAAAGCACCACACCACGGTGGGCGCCAACTGTCGTGGTATTTCTCACGGGGGGCTTTGCGAGTCGACAGATGCCACAAGGGCTTAGTGTGTGGGTAAGACTGCTGTTGATAGGCCCGGGAGCGGGTATGCGAGTAGCACGCGGTGGTTTACCCAGCTTCGGAGCTCTCCGAAGAGATAATACTCCTACTCCTGCATTTCTGAGTGTATCTGGTATATCTGGTACACAGTTGCTCCTAGAGCTGTATTTGAGGTCAGTGCCAAGTGCATCTGACCTCGTATATATGCGGCGTGGTGCAGCTTGTGGCCGTGAGAGCATGTGTGCTCTAGTGGCCGTGCGTGGCTTGTGCCATGGGGATGGATAAATATGTGTGTGCCCGTCCGAGTGTGAGCTCTCCTGGGTCACTTTATATACCAGTGCCCAGGGGACAAGATACACTATTGGTGGTGGCTCTACACTATACATGATGGAGTGTACTGTGGATGAATAGTTTATGCCTATGCGGCAATAGTGGCCAGGCATGGCCGCGGTGTGGCTGTCTTATCGATGTCTTGTCGGTGTCTTGTCGGTGTCGGGTCGGCCGGCAGCCGGCTGGTTGGCGCAGTCGGCAGCCGGCTGGAGAGCCGGCGGAAGCGGCCGGGCAGTCGGACTGAGGGGCTTTGCCAGCCCCGATGTCTTGAAATATTGTCTTGCCATCCTCGGGGTACCCGTGGTCTATTACCCCGACAATCTCCGCCCTCCCGAAGCAGCCTAGCCGAGGCCACTATTGGGAGAGGTCTTGGTCGTTCTCCTCGCGAGGGTCTTGAGCAGTTGGTCGATCAGCTAGGCTCTACCGGGTCGTACCAGGAACGCGACGTGGGCAGCAGGCAGGCAAGTCTGGGTACCCTGGTTCCTAGTACGCCGACAGTACGCCTAAAAATTACAGGTCTGAAGAGTTGCTCTTCCACGTTGCTCCCTTCAATAGCGGATATCACTCCCTTCTAGGGCAGGACGCTTTCTCACGCTTCCAAGCCGTACCCCATTATGGGTACACGAAGTGTCGTGGATTTATCACGGCAGATGTCCTTAGTGTTCGGACTTAGTCGTGAGGCCAATGCATCTGTGTGGTAGCTTGAGAGGGGTTGAGTGGGACGAGAGACACGAGGCGAATTAACACACAAGAGAAGGGTTTAGACAGCTTCGGGCCCCGGGAAACATCATCCGGTAATAGCCCTACATGCTATTTGTGGCTAGGTCTCATTATGCTCATGAGGGAGTCGCCGCATAAACCGGCTCTCCTCTAATTGTGTATAGCCTTAGAGATTATTTCGTGTCCCTCTTTGGGGTGCCCTGCCCCTCCTTATATAAGTTGAAGGGGCGGGTTACATGACTAGTCCTAGTAGGATTAGGATTACTCTATTACAAGTGGAGTCCTAGTCTTGCTTCCTTTGTAAGGGAATATTCCTTATGCTTTCTCTTAAGCCGGCCCATCATCACATAAGTCGGCCTTCCCATGAGCCGCCTCACGGGCCGTTGAGTCTTGTTATCAATCTGACCCGCCATCGGGGCCATTTGTGAGTCGCCAGGCTAGTGAGTCGCCGGACCAGTGAACCGCCAGACCCGTGAGTCGCCAGTCCTCCGGCGGATCATCGATGAAGTGCCAAGTCCGGTCGGGTCATACTTCTGGTCGGGTCATACTGCGGGGTATATCCCCGACATTAGCCCCCAGTTTAATTTGGATTTATCCATGTTAAACTGATCATGTAAAATAAACACAAGAACAAACTTGATAGGTTGTGCTCTAGGTTAAATATTTTCCTGAACCGGCACCTGATCATCCTTAAGTCCTTGTCATTTCCTCCTGGATGGATGTTCATGATCTCATAGCAAATCTCCTTTAGCAGATGTGTTCAAACATTACCAATGCAAAAAATCCGGGCACTTCTTCTGAAAAATCCGGGTCAATAGACCAGCTTCATAATCAATTTGTTGACATTGGTTTCTTGTAGAGAAATGTTATAAGAAATAATCCATTTGAGTCGGTTTCTGAAGCTCTGACTTAATAACCATATTGGACTCAAGATATTCATCTGGCGATCCGCCAGCTTCAGGATGTAGAAGCTGGCGAGTTATAATTGCCAAAACTGTCGGCTTGTAAATATTGATAGCACCGGGTCATAACTGTTGCTAACACCAAGCTTGAAAGTGTACCTCCCACTACTAGGAAAAGGGCTATAGATGAAATTGACACTAATGACGCACCAGAGAAGAGGTGCGCCACTACTATATACTAATGGCGCACTATCAGGTGATGCGCCATTAGTGTGGAAGACACTAATGGCGCACCAGGCATAAGGTGCGCCACTAGTAACATTTTTTTTTTCATTTTTCCAAACATACTAATGGCGCATCCAGGCGAAGTGCGCCATTAGTAGTTCTAACTAGTAATGGCGCACTAGCCCTTATATGCATATCACCTGTAGCCCCCAAGTCTTAAAGAAGGGAGCGTAGTAATAGCTTAAGACTTGCTTCAATATAAATGTTGCAATCTTGAAGAAATCCAAGATGTTCATCACAGTCACTAGTCAAAACTGAATATTCCACATATGTAGCCCCCAAGTGCCGGGTTGTCATGCCTGCAGCAACCTGGGACTTTGTAATTGCCTTATGCTCATAAAAACTTCAACCAGTGTAGCCCCCAAGGGCCGGGTCATTATGCAATAATGAGTTGGGACTTTGTAAACATGATCATGCAGACTTGAGCAGCATCGTGTAGCCCCCAAGGGTCGGCTCCATAAGATAATAGTGAGCTGGGACTTTATATATACTTCATCAAAAATAACATCATATGATGTAAGCCCCACCATGGGGCTCGAACCCACGTCCACAAGGTTAAAATCCTTGTGCTCTACCAACTGAGCAATGGACCCTTCAATATAATGGATTAATGGTTATGTACTTTGAATTTTTGACATGAGCAATTGGTAGCCCCCAAGGGCCGGCTCATTACGATGTGATGAGTCGGGTCTTCAATAAGGCAAGTAAAAATGGCTTTGCATTAACCCCCAAGTGCCATGGTGCATGATGGCAGTGACATGGGACTTGCATATTTGATGTAATCTCAACTTGAATAATGTAGCCCCCAAGTGCCAAGTCCTAAGCCTGCAGCAACTCGGGACTATTCCTTCCATTGTAGGATAAGTCATATCCATTGATAAAATAATAGCCATTGCGCTAAAGCGACTTTGAAAACCTCAATCATAATACTGGTTATTGATAACCATAATAAAAATCCAGCCATGTTGGCTATTCAAGATTTGAATAATATAATCCGGTATGAAAACCTCAATCATTCAATATCATCATGAAATCCAGCCAATTTTGGCTATAAAAGATGTGAATACCTTATCGGTAGACAAGTACATCCGTAGTTTAAATACTCGGCGGCTTTTCGCCGATGGCGACTTAATGCACATTCATTGTAAGCCATAATTTTTATAACCTGGCGGCTTGTAGCCTTTGTGAAAATCAATAATTGATAACCCTTTTGAAACACCAATTTAAATTTTTGATGATGGGCTTGAACTTAATCATTTATGTAAATCATAGCTCTGCATCTCCTGCACAGAGTTTAAACAACATATGCCCTGGCGACTTAACGTCAAAAGCTAGGGCGGGTAACAACCCAAACATAATATAGTATTATGCAATTATGGAAAAGACTAGCATTAAGGCCATTCAAGCCTAAACATACTGGCAACTTAAAGTTAAAAGCCAGGGTGGGTTATCAAACCTCGCATATTCATATAACCAGGAAAACATACCTGTTGGATTAATTTATACTGCTGGCTTACATTGCCATACCCAGTGAAGGTAACAATCCTATGATTTATAAGTGCATGATTTCAATGGCGCAATCCAAAATATACTGGCGACTTAACGTCCAAAACCAGGGCGGTTTACCAAACCCAAAATATTCATACCATTATTGAAAGACATACCTGTAGGTTAATACCATGGTGATGCCTTAATAATTATAATCTTGAGCTAGTACCAATCCGGAGTCATGAAATATCATCATTTTGATTGCTCAAGGCAAAATATCCCAGCGACTTAGCGTCTGCTATCAGGGCGGGTTTATAACACCCAAAAATGCTCAATGACGAGTAATATAATCAAGGCTACATGGCTTGTGAAATTGGTTCATACTGCCGGCTTACTGCGCTATATGCAGTAAGGGTTACAACCCAAAGATTGAGAGCACAACACCCTGTTCAATTATCATATACTTCCGGCTTACAACGCCGCATGCAGCAAGGGGTAATATCTCAAAACTTATAGCACAACGCTTCCAAGTATATAAGATCATCATACACTGGTGACTTATAGTCCACAGCCAGGCCGGGTTAATAAACACCAGATAATTTCTCATTATACACCGGCGACTTATAGTCCAAAGCCAGGTCGGGTTAATAAACACAGGATAATTTCACATATGAACCATAAAGCATCATAGCCCTCATTGGTTTTCAACCATGTATTAATATGTCACAATAGAGGAACCTAAAAAAATGTTCAAATATAAACCAAAAGATAAAAACAAGGCTTTTCATAGGCTGCTAGGCCTAAAAATCAAGTGCTTTCATAGGGCCGCACAACCACTGAGTTAAACCTTCATGCAAACCTTATAAGCCGGACCTCACATGACCAATCGTCGTTTTAACTTTGACAAATTCAGGGTCTGTATAAGATTGACTTGTGAAAAGTACGGCGGGTCATTCTAGGATTACCTGGGCGGAGTGGCAGACTTAGAAAGGCAGGATAACCCAGGTTTTTAGGTGAATACAACCGGCTTCCTAGCCTGGCTTTTAAGCCTATTACAAGGGTCATAAAAACTCTTGTCTGTTGAACAAAGAGCCCCAAAGTAACATTTTATTCTAGGCATATAAGCCGGATCAACAAGGGTGGTCATAGCTATGCTCAATGAGCAGGAAGCCCCCAAGTGACCAATAATGTGAAAAGCCAATAAGGCAGGATACCCATGTTTGAACCGTGCATCATGGCAGCAAGTTCTCTTTGGCAACCTTTAATTTTTCCCGAGAACCCGAACTTGTGAGAGATGGATTCTTTTGAACCGGAATTTTAAGTCGGATATTGAGAGCTTCAAAGCTTTGTAAGAGGCAGTTTTCCCTTGAGCCGGATTTTAAAGAATCCTTCATTTTAAGCCAGAAATTTCCATCAATATAGCAGTAGTCTCTGGGGCCGGGTTATTTTTTCCTCCAATGACCCGGAGTTCTTGAATCTGCTGAAAACGACCAATTCTGCCGAGTCATGTCATTGTAGCCCCCGAGTCTCAAGATGACTCGAGGAGTTGGCTTGAGATTCTTCATATTTAACCATGATGTAAACCGGCATGAGTCATTCAAATAAATCAGTGATATAATAGTCCCTTTTGCAGTAGACAACTTGTCCTGCATTGGAGAACTTGCAAACCAGAGTAATTGCTCTTTTAAAAAAAGCAATATGTAATATAAAAATATACTAGATGGATTTCACCTGATCTGTTAGGCCAGAAATTATCCAACACAGAGTTGATGATCACCATGGTGAAGCTGAAATCAATCACGGCCAAGTCGGTCGCAGGGGCAGACAGATGAGCCGGCCGCGGCGTTGTAAGCCAACGCGGACGGGCGAGTCAACCATGTCATGTTGATGTAAATTGGGCCGTAAAAATGGCAGTTTGCACATATATTCATCGAGCATCATGGCACGGTAAGATGCTAGCGCATGATAATGGTGGCGCGAGCAATACATCCATGACACGACCATTGCTCTTACAGTGAACAATTGTCCTGCATAAACAATATGGCAGACTAAGGCAAAGATAAACTGTTCTTTGAGAAAACAATATGTGCTTAATAAAACAAACTTAGATGGATATCACCTGATTTGTTCGGATGATTGATGACCTGTATACATCATCCATGGGTAAAATGGTAACGTTGTGGCTTATCCAGCGGAAACATGATAACAAATCCCTTGGTTTCTACCAAACGCTCAAGGTGCCGAAGAATTCTATTTGGTCCAACAAGGGTGAATAGTACACAACACATTTTGAACAATTTGACCTTATGTACCAGGTGAATGTCATCTTGCCCGCTTGTCAGGGAAGCATGTACCATGAGAAATCCGCTACTTGTTTCCATCAGCTCCACTTAGCTGATGCTTGATAATCCCCAAGTGCAAGGAATCATCGTAGCACTTTCCAAAGATGAAAGTGATAAGTATGGAGTGTCGAACCCACAAGGAGCTAAAGGTAAGATCAATATTCTCTCAAGCCCTATCTGCCACTAATACGACTCTACGTGCACCGAACGTTTGCTTCCAACTAGCAACGAGAAATAAAACTACGTTGTGGGTATGAAGAGGATAACTTTGCATGGTATCGGAGAGCTAAAACATAAAAGTAGGTGATGTTATCATAAAGTTAGAATATATTACTTAGTATTAAAAATAGCGAGTGTGTAATAATGGTGGATCGGTGTACGGAATTGTCCTAAGCAATTGTTAACAAGACCGGTAATCACTATTGCAGTTTCATATGAGGGAGAGTCATAAGCTAACATACTTTCTCTACTTGGATC
Source organism: Aegilops umbellulata (assembly GCA_032464435.1). Lineage (NCBI taxonomy): Eukaryota > Viridiplantae > Streptophyta > Magnoliopsida > Poales > Poaceae > Aegilops > Aegilops umbellulata. The sequence continues at coordinate 360,280,219 of CP136054.1, read as the reverse complement.
ATATGCACTTATGATTGGAACTCTAGCAAGCATCCGCAACTACTAAAGATCATTAAGGTAAAACCCAACCATAGCATTAAAGCATCAAGTCCTCTTTATTCCCATACGCAAAAATCCCTCTTACTCGGGTTTAAGCTTCTGTTACTCTAGCAACCCACTATAAGCAAATCATGAACGTATTGCAACACCCTACAGCGGGAATCCCTCACGCTTGCGCGACACGGAGGGCACCATAGGACAGCATCAAAGTAAAACATACAACTCATACCAATCTAGATTATCAATCAACCCAAAGACAAAAGATATCTACTCGAAACATCATAGGATGGCAACACATCATTGGATCATAATATGTGGCATAAAGCACCATGTTCAAGTAGGGGATTGCAGCGGTGTGCGGGAGAGTGGACCGCGTAAAAGAGATGAGGATGGTGATGATGATGGTGATGTTGATGAAGACGATAACTGTGGCGATGATTCCCCTCCCGATGGCACTCCGGCGCCACCGGAAGAGAGGAGGAGAGGTTCTCCCCCTTGTGCTTCCGACTTTTTTTGAAACTATGATGATTTTTATAGCAAATTTGGAAACTATACACCCTAATGCAGAAAAATCAAAAGTATCACCCTGTCGGCCTCCTGTTGGCCAAAGAGGGACTTTTCGGCCTACCATTGGCTGAAGAGGGACTTTTCGGCCAACCGCTGGCCAAAAAGGACTTTTCGGCCAACAGTTGGCCGAAAAGTCCCTCTTCGGCCAACACCGGCTCTACTGTTTTAGAAAATTCATATCAATTAGGATTTTTAGTATTTTAATTTGATTCTTTTTGCATTAGATTAGAAATTTTATGAAGTTTCTGTAGATATCAAGTTTGAATAAATTTGAAAGTTTGAATTTGATTTTTTATGAATTTTCTCAAATCACTAGATTGCCTATAATTTGAGCTAGGAGTATTCTTTTTAGATGGTTCTTTTTGCTACTGGTTCTTTGTGGCTTCGTTTATTAGTAGTAATTAATTGGTGAATTTTAGGATTATTTAAAATTAGGTTTTCACGAAAACAGTTCTGTTTTAGTGTTTTATAGGTTTTGTGCTATTTCTTTTAATTTTAATTGCTTTAAATTGTTTTCTTTATTTTTTTTGACATATTCTTTTAGTTTCTGTTAAGTTATTAGTATATATTTTATTTGTAGTAATTTTTTGAATTTTATTTCTTTTATCCTCCATTTTCTTTCCCGTCGTTCTTTCCCTCCATTTTCTCCCGCTATTTTCTTTACCGCCATTTTCTCACGCCATTCTTTCCCGCCATTCTTTGCCTCCATTTTCTCCTGCCGTTATCTTTCCCGTCATTTTATTTGCCGCCATTCTCTCCCTCCATTTTCTCCCGCCATTTTATTTCCTGCCATTCTCTCACGCCATTTTCTTTCCCGCTATTTTCTTTCCCGTCATTCTCTCCCGCCATCTTCTTTCCCGCCATCTTCTTTCTCGCCATCTTCACTTCTCAACTTATAAAATGAGCCTCATGTTGTCCACGACCGTAGATAACATCGTCTGACATGGCATGTGTCGCCTGCGTCGGTTCTGCTGGTAGAGTGTGAAACACTGTCTGAGAGAAGTCATCAGTGTTTGCAGCTTCGTCATCATCATCGGAGAGTGTTTCACACTTATGACTTCTGTCAAACAGTGTTTCACACTCCACATGAAGGCATCATAGTCATCCTCCGTCGATGCAACACTCCTTAGTGTGGCGGGAGAGAATGGCGGGAAAGAAAAATGGCGGGAGAAAATGGCGGCAAAGAAGATGGCGGCAAAGAAAATGGAGGGAAAAAGATTGCGGAAAAGTATTTTTTTCATGTATAAAACGGCAATGGTTGTACAGGATTTATAAGGAATTTTTAAATATAAACTCCTATGAAGCTCAAAACAAGTTTTCTAGTAGGATAAAGAAATAAAATACAAAAAATATTACAAATAAAATAGCTACTGATAACTAAACAGAAACAAAAAGAATATGTCAAAAAAACTAAAGAAAACAATTTAAAGCAATTAAAATTAAAAGAAATGGCATAAAACCTATAAAACACTAAAGCAGAACTGTTTTCATAAAAACCTAATTTTAAATAATTATAAAATTATCCAATTAATTACTACTGATAAAGAAAGTCACAAGGAACTAGTAGCAAAAAGAATCATCTGAAAAAATACTCCTAGCTCAAATTATAGGCAATCTAGTGATTTGAGCAAATTCATGAAAATTCAATTTCAAACTTTCAAATATAGTCAAACTTGATATCTACAGAAACTTCATAAAATTTCTAATCTAATGAAAAAAGAATCAAATTAAAATACTAAAAATCCTAATTGATATGAATTTTCTAAAACAGTAGAGCATGTGTTGGCCGAAGAGGGACTCTTTGGCCAACAGTTGGCCGAAAAGTCCTTTTTGGCGAACGGTTGGCCGAAAAGTCTCTCTTCGGCCAACATGAGGCCCATAGGGTGATACTTTTGATTTTTCTGTATTAGGGTGTATAGTTTCTGAATTTATTATAAAATCATCATAGTTTCAAAAAAAATTGTGCTTCCTCCTCCATGGCCTCCACCTTCTGGTCCTTGGCCTTCATGGTGATGAAGACCCCTCTGGGATACTCCTCCATGGCCAACGGTGATGATGGCACCCTCCGGTAGGGTGCCGGAGAGGGCATAGATTGATTTCTCGTGGCTACAGAGGCTTGCGGCGGCGGAACTTCTAATCCAATCTCCGTTCTGGAAGTTTTAGGGTACGAGAGTATATATGGGTGCAGGAGGTACGTCGGTGGACTTCCGGCCTGGCCACGAGGTAGGGGGCGCGCCCTAGGGGGGTGGGCACGCCCCCCACCCTCGTGGGCCGCCCGGGACTCCCCTGGTGAGCTTCCGGTACTCCATGGGCTTCTTCTGGTCCAAAAATAGGTTCCGTTGAGTTTCATGTCTTTTGGACTCTGTTTGATATTCCTTTTCTTCGAAACACTGAAATAGGCAAAAAACAGCGAATCTGGGTTGGGCCTCCGGTTAATAGGTTAGTCCCAAAAATAATATAAAAGTGGATAATAAAGCCCAATATTGCCCAAAACAGTAGATAATATAGCATGGAGCAATAAAAAATTATAGATACGTTGGAGACGTATCAGGCATCCCTAAGCTTAATTCCTGCTCGTCCTCGAGTAGGTAAATGATAAAAAAGATAATTTTTGATGTGGAATTCTAGTAAGTGCTTAAGTTTGATCAATGATAATTCCAATCACTTTTTCTAGCATCATTACATATCATAACAATAGCTCATATCATAGAACTTTTCATGATCAAGTAACAAGCCATTAACAAGTTTAAAGTATGGATCATAAACTTTCTTGAAAACTAACAAACAATATTCTCGGTCATCATACAATTGCAATTCATCCTATTTTCAGGAAGAGTCTATGTCAGAGCTTTGATTCAGCAAACTTCACATACTCAACTATCATTTAATCTTTCACAATTGCTAACACTCACGCAATACTTGTGGTTATGGAGTTTTAATCGGACACAGAGAAAGATAGGGGCTTATATTTTTGCCCCACAACCTTTTACCTCAAGGGTAATGTCAACAATAATAACTCATGCTCCCCTACATCCAATTAGATATATATATCAGGCTCTTTCAAACATGCTGGGCTTGCCAAAGGATAAAATGAAAAAGGAAAGGTGATGATCACCGTGACTCTTGCATAAGGTAGAAGATAATAATAAAAGATAGGCCCTTCGCAGAGGGAAGCAGAGGTTGCCATGCGCTTTTATGGTTGGATGTATAAAATCTCACTGTGAAAGAACGTCACTTTATATTGCCCCTTGTGATATGTACCTTTATTATGCAGTCCGTCGCTTTTATTACTTCCACATCACAAGATCATATATAGCTTATTTCTCTCACACCAATCAATCATACTCCCTCCGTTCCTCAATATAGGGTGTACAGTTTTTGGCACGGAAATTAAAGAACGCATGTGGAGGGAAAATTTCACAAGTTTTGGGAGAGATTGCACCTGACTAATTGACATGAGAAAATAGAGGAGCTTACCCTATATAAGGAAATGTAATCAAATCCCTTAAAAAATTATCCAAATGAGTGGTGCAACGCAATAAACCTTATATTTCGGACCTTTTCTCAAAAATCTATACACCTTATATCAAGGAACGGAGGGAGTACATATTTAGAGCAATTTTTATTGCTTTGCATCGATGACAACTTACTTGAAGGATCTTACTCAATCCATAGGTAGATATGATGGACTCTCATGGCAAAACTGGTTTAAGGATTTTGGAAGCACAAGTAGTATCTCTACTTGGTGCTAAGTATTTTGGCTAGCATGAGGGGGAAAGGCAAGCTCAACATGTTAGAGGATCCATGACAACATACTTTATCTCAGATATAAGAAAACATAGCCCATTGCGTTGTCTTCCTTGTCCAACATCAACTCTTTTAGCATGTCATATTTTAATGAGTGCTCCCAATCATAAAAGATGTCCAAGATAGTATATTTATATGTGAAACTTCTCTTCCTTCAATATTCTTTCATGAATTGTTCAAGTGACCGATTCTACGTTTGCTAACTTCCAATAAGTTTTACTACCCATACTTATTATGTGTGAAGTCATTACTACCCATGTTATAAGCATATGAAACATATATAAATTCAGGTTTATGACATTCAATTTATTCAACCATTTACTCATAGGATATACATGAAGCACATGAGCAATTGACAAACTACTCCAAAAGATATGAGTGAAGAACACTGAGTAGTCAAATAATTAACTAGCCACGGGAGGATTCTTTTTTATTCAATATTTCAGATCAAATGATTTTATTCAAACAGCAAGTAAAACTGAAAACACGCTCCAAGCAAAACACATATCATGTGATGAATAAAAATATAGCTCCGAGTAAGTATACCGATAGTTTTGAAGACGAAAGAGGGGATGCCTTCCGGGGCATCCCCAAGCTTAGGCGCTTGAGTCTTCATTGAATATTACCTTGGGTTGCCTTGGGCATCCCCAAGCTTAGGGTCTTTCCACTCCTTATTTTCCTCATATCGATATCTCACCCAAAACTTGAAAACTTCAACCACGCAAAACTTAACCAAACTTCATGAGATAGGTTAGTATGATAAAGAGCAAACCATTCACTTTGGTATTGTCAAAGACAAGGTTCATAATTGTTCTCACACAATGCCTACTGTACCATATCATTTCTACAAATTATATTGAGAAATATAAGCCATAGAAACTAGAAAACAAGCAAACTATGCGATGAAAACAGAATCTGTCAGAAACAGAACAGTCTGTAATGATCTGAACAATAACCATACTTCTGCTACTCCAAAAATTATGAAATAAATTGATGGACGTGAGTAATTTGTGTATTAATCTTCTGCAAAAAGAATCAACTCAAAAGCACTCTTCTGTAAAACATGACATCTATTCTCGTGAGCGCAAAGTTTCTGTTTTTTACAGCAAGATCACATTAACTTTCACCCAAGTCTTCCCAAAGGTCTTACTTGGCACTTTATTGAAACAAAAGCTATAAAATATGATTACTACAGTAACTTAATCATGTAGACGCACAAAAACATTAAGGGTAAATATTGGATTGTCTCCCAACAAGCGCTTTTCTTTAATGCCTTTTAGCTAGGCATGATGATTTCAATGATGCTCTCATAAAAGATAGGAATTAAAGCACAATGAGAGCATCTTGAAGAATATGACTAGCACATTTAAATCTAACACACTTCCTATGCCTAGGGATTTTGTGAGCACACAACTTATAAGAACAACAATCAACTAGCATAGGAAGGCAAAACAAGTATAACTTCAAAACTTTAAGCACGTGGAGAGGAAACTTGATATTATGGCAACTTCTACAAGCATGTATTCCTCCCTCATAATAATTTTCAGTAGCATCATGGATAGAAAATTTGTTCTCATACTCAATTGGAACCTCTTCCGAAATAGTGGAATCATTACTAGCTAAAGTTGACACTCTTCCAAATCCACTTTCATAAATATCACACTAAGATTCAACATCCTTCAAAATAGTGGGATCACTAATTCCTAAAGTTGACACTCTTCCAACCCACTTTAATGATAGTATTATTCATACTCCAAAATATATAAGTTAAGTTCATGGAGCATTCTACAATTAACATAGACTAACCAAATCCAAGCTCAAAATATATAAGTGAAGCACACAAAGCATTCTATAGAACCATACTCAAAAGATTTAAGTGAAGCACAAAGAGAAATTCTATAAGACCATACTTAAAAGACATTAGTGAAGCACATGAAGTATTCTATAAATAAATGAAGGGATATCTCATGCTAGCATGGTTCTTGAAGAAAAAGAAAAACACAAAGGACACAAATCATGTGAACAAAACAAAACCCGAGCTATACCGATAATTGTTGAAGAAGAAAGATGGGATGCCAACCGGGGCATCCCCAAGCTTAGATGCTTGAGTATCCTTGAATATTTAATTGGGGTGCCTTGGGCATCCCCAAGCTTGAACTCTTGCCTCTCTTTATTTTTCTCATATTGATAGCTCCTCGACCTTCGGACACTTCATCCACACAAAACTTTAACAAAAACTTGTGAGATCCATTAGTGTAATAAAGCAAATCACTACCTTTAGGTACTGTAATGAACTCATTCTTTATTTGTATGGGTGTTAAACCTACTGTATTACAAGTTCTCTAAGGTTCATACCCTCCAATACTGGCCATAGATTCATCGAAATAAGCAAACAACACCTGCAAAACAGAATCTGTTAAAAACAGAACAGTCTGTAGTAATCTCGAAGTTTGGCAAACTTCTGTAACTCCTACAAATATGAACTAAATTTGAAAATTTGAAGAATTTGTACATAAGTAATGTGAAAAAAGAATCAGAACCATTTGACTTTCCAGTTAAAAACGTAAATTCATGCACTACAGACAAAGTTTCTGTTTTTATTCTGCACAAAGCAAACAAGCAATCTAGTCATCCTAAAACCAAGCTTGGCACATTTATTTTTATAATACAATGAATATATACAAGGGGATAATTATTTACAGAGAAACTTCCATGAAAAATTCTACATTGTTTCCATGAGCATGAACACAAGTGTTCAAGGTCGACCCTCACTTCTTCAATCCAATCACTTCTCTTTTTGAAAAACTTTTTAGGCATGAAAGGCAAGTAAATTTTTTGTATTTTCAATTTTTAAATTTTTTTGTATATTTTACCCACAACTAAACATAAAAAAAAAGAAAAAAGAAAATCTCCTTAGTGAAGAAAGCAAACAAGCACACACGAGAATATCAACCCCACGCTATTGCTCCCCGACAACGGCGCCAGAAAAGAGCTTGATAATCCCCAAGTGCAAGGAATCATCGTAACACTTTCCAAAGATGGTAGTGATAAGTATGGAGTATCGAACCCACAAGGAGCTAAAGGTAATATCAATATTCTCTCAAGCCCTATCTGCCACTGATACGACTCTATGTGCACCGAACGTTTGCTTCCAACTAGCAACGAGAAATAAAACTACGTTGTGGGTATGAAGAGGATAACTTTGCATGGTATCGGAGAGCTAAAACATAAAAGTAGGTGATGTTATCATAAAGTTAGAATATATTACTTAGTATTATAAATAGCGAGTGTGGAATAATGGTGGATCGGTGTACGGAATTGTCCTAAGCAATTGTTAATAAGATCGGTAATCACTATTGCAGTTTCATATGAGGGAGAGGCATAAGCTAACATACTTTCTCTACTTGGATCATATGCACTTATGATTGGAACTCTAGCAAGCATCCGCAACTACTTAAGATCATTAAGGTAAAACCCAACCATAGCATTAAAGCATCAAGTCATCTTTATTCCCATACGCAACAATCCCTCTTACTCGGGTTTAAGCTTTTGTCACTCTAGCAACCCACTATAAGCGAATCATGAACGTATTGCAACACCCTACAACGGGAATCCCTCACGCTTGCGCGACACGGAGGGCACCATAGGACAGCATCAAAGTAAAACATACAACTCATACCAATCTAGATCATCAATCAACCCAAAGACAAAAGATATCTACTCAAAACATCATAGGATGGCAACACATCATTGGATCATAATATGTGGCATAAAGCACCATGTTCAAGTAGGGGATTACAGCGGTGTGCGGGAGAGTGGACCGCGTAAAAGAGATGAGGATGGTGATGATGATGGTGATGTTGATGAAGACGATCACCATGGCGATGATTCCCCTCCCGATGGCACTCCGGCGCCACCAGAAGAGAGGAGGAGAGGTTCTCCCCCTTGTGCTTCCTCCTCCATGGCCTCCACCTTCTGGTCCTTGGCCTTCATGGTGATGAAGACCCCTCTGGGATACTCCTCCATGGCCACCGGTGATGATGGCCCCCTCCGGCAGGGTGCCGGAGAGGGCCTAGATTGATTTCTCGTGGCTAGACCCCTCTGGGATACTCCTCCATGGCCACCGGTGATGATGGCCCCCTCCGGCAGGGTGCCGGAGAGGGCCTAGATTGATTTCTCGTGGCTAGACCCCTCTGGGATACTCCTCCATGGCCACCGGTGATGATGGCCCCCTCCGGCAGGGTGCCGGAGAGGGTCTAGATTGATTTCTCGTGGCTACAGAGGCTTGCGGCGGCGGAACTTCTGATCCAATCTCCGTTCTGGAAGTTTTAGGGTACGAGAGTATATATGGGTGCAGGAGGTACGTCGGTGGACTTCCGGGCTGGCCACGAGGTAGGGGGGCGCGCGCCCCACCCTCGTGGGCAGCCCGGGACTCCCCTGGCGAGCTTCCAGTACTCCATGGGCTTCTTCTGGTCCAAAAATAGGTTCCGTGGAGTTTCATGTCTTTTGGACTCCGTTTGATATTTCTTTTCTTCGAAACACTGAAATAGGCAAAAAACAACGAATCTGGGCTGGGCCTCCGGTTAATAGTTTAGTCCCAAAAATAATATAAAAGTGGATAATAAAGCCCAATATTGCCCAAAACAGTAGATAATATAGCATGAAGCAATCAAAAATTATAGATACGTTGGAGACGTATCAATGCTATGAAATGCAAAATCTGCCTTAATACATGCAGAATTGATAGCTCGTTGTGCTGCTCCCACTGAAGTATCCACTCCAAATGTCTTGTCCATCAGTAGTATGTCATTATCAATTATTTTTGCGAGACCAATAATCGACACCTTTCCTCTTCTGATACTTCGGTATGTATCACATGTGCAGTAGCAGTAGTAACCACTTATCTCTATCTTTGGGGAATCAAACCAAATGACTAGCAGAAAATTTCAGTCTATCTTAAACTAAAGTTTTGATCTTTCAGAAAACCTGAAAATGATGACACCAATATGTCTGTATAACAGTCCTTGATTTCTGATTATTGACAACATGATTAAGAGTCTCTGTAGATTGGAAAAATCCCTCATTGAGCTTTCTGCCCTCGCACTTACGACCATGCATACAGCAGCTGCGGTGGCAGAGCGGAAAAGGAGTCAGGCGGCTTAGCGGCCGGAGGAGTAGAGGCAAACAGCGGACCGGCGGCGCTTGAGGCGGTCAACTTGCAAAACGGCTTGGAACCGGCTCGAGGCGCGAGACAACGGCGGCGGCCAAACGGCGCGGGGTGGAACCGCAGCCACGGGCTGAACGAAGTGCGGACTGCGGAGACCCGGCGACTCGAGCGAGGAGCTCGGACAGGCGGGTTTGACGCCGTCCCCAGCAGAAGCCAAGTGTGAGGGCGAGGGCGGCTTGTAGCAATAGCGAGGTGGCAGGGCCGCGCTTGAGACAGAGGCGCGAGGCCACAGCTGAGGCGGCCACGAGGCCGGACGGTTCGACGCAGCGGGGGAGGCCGCAGTGATGGCGACTTGAGGCGGCGACTTGAAGCAGGGGTGAGGCCGGCTCGATGCGACTCGGATGGCTAGGCGAGGCGCGCTCGGACAGGCGGCGACTCGGTTCAGAGTGACATAGAGGTGCGCCGGCAACTTGACGGAGACTAGCAAACTCGCCCGGGAATCACACAGGGACATGCCGCAGCGGCAGGTTGATGTGAGGCGGCCTGGAGATAACGCGAGACGGAGGCGGCTCCAGGCGACACCGCCGCGGTGGTTTGATGTGTCGGCAGAGGCCGCAACTGCAGAACGGCGCAGAAGTGACCGGCGGCTCAGCACGTGACGATGAGGCGGCGACAGCCGCGTAGGTGACGACGGCAGCCGGCGGCGGGGCCGCGTAGGTGACGATGGCGGCTCGAGATCGACCATGGCGGAGTACGAGTCCAATCCCCGTCCACATCCTCTTCTCAGTTGTTGTCGGTTTGATTCTCCGTGTCTTCCCAGTCGTGGCCTCCTCCCGTTTGTTTTTGCCTTTGTTTTTTCGGTCAAACTTGATCTCGTAGACAGCAAAAAACGACAGACAAAACTCATCACACATAGATCAGATTAACTTCTTGTCGATCTCGGACTTGGCATAGGGGCGGTTCCGACGGATCTCGTCACGTCTGGCGGCTCAAACGATGGAACCCTAGCTTCCCTTGAACTTGATCTTTTTAAACTTTGTTTCGACGGCTTGTTGACGGTGTAAATCCTTCCATGTGGTTCTTCATCATCTTGATGATTGCGAGCTTCTCGAACCCTAGAAAAAATCCCTTCAAAAACTCAACACCACCGTGCGCAGGTCCCACGGTGGGCGCCAACTATCGTGGATTTATCACGGCAGATGTCCTTAGTGTTAAGACTTCGTCGTGAGGCCAACGCATCTATGTGGTAGCTTGAGAGGGTTTGAGTGGGACGAGAGACACGAGGCGGATTAACACACAAGACAAGGGTATAGACAGCTTCGGGCCCCGGTAAATATCATCCGGTAATAGACCTACATGTTGTTTGTGGCTAGGTCTCATTATGCTCATGAGGGAGTCGCCACATAAATCGGCTCTCCTCTAATTGTGTCTAGCCTTAGAGATTATTTCGTGTTCCTCTTTGGGGTGCCCTGCCCCTTCTTATATAACTTGAAGGGGCGGGTTACATGACTAGTCCTGGTAGGATTAGGATTACTCTATTACAAGTGGAGTCCTACTCTTGCTTCCTTTGTAAGGGAATATTCCTTATGCTTTCTCTTAAGTCGGCCCATCATCACATAAGTCGGCCTTCCCATGAGCCGCCTTATGGGCCGTTGAGTCTTGTTATCCATCTGACCCGCCGTCGGGGCCATCCGTGAGTCGCCAGGCTAGTGAGTTGTCAGACCAGTGAACCGCCAGATCCGTGAGTCCCAGTCCTCCGGCGGGTCATCGATGAAGCGCTAAGTCCGGCCGGGTCATACTTCCGACCGGGTCATACCACAGGGTATATCCCCGACATGAAGCTTAAAATGCTAGGGCCTAATTGTATAATCACAGTTACGAGCGATCCGGATAAGGCACTCCGCACCGAAAACAAAACCGCATCCTTGGCTCTTGAGTCACTATCCGAAGCCTTCGCGCACGAAGAACTAACCACCCTACAATCCACGGTGGACAAGGATGATGTGATTCTCGACAAGAGACCTAAATCCATCTCTTTCAAGCCAGCAGATGGATCCTAATAAAACAGCTTCCATCGGAGCATAGCTGGATCCAACGGTAGACGCTGCCTTACGCGCATTCCTACGTGAAAACTAGGATATCTTTGCCTGGCACCCTTTGGACATGCCCGGGATCCCACGCAGACTGGCCGAAGACAACCTCAACATAATCAAAGGGTTCAAACCAGTCAAGCAAATGTTGCGGCGATTTTGTGATCCCAAACAACAAGCTATGGGAGAGGAGCTAGCCAAACTACTTGAGGCCGGGTTCATCAGAGAAATCAAACACCCGGATTGGCTAGCCAACTTGGTCATGGTGTCGAAGAAGGATAAATCTTGGCGCCTTTGTGTCGATTTCAAAGACCTCAATAAGGCTTTCCCTAAAGACCCTTTTCTGTTGACCTGCATTGACCAGATCATTGATGCGACCGCGGGACACAACTCACTGCGTTTCCTTGATGCTTACTCCGGATATGATCAGATTAAAATGAAAGAGTCCGACCAGGCCGCAACGGCGTTCATCACCCCGTACGAACCTTTCTGTTTCAACACTATGCCTTTTCGGCTTAAAAACGCTGATGCCACTTACCAACGCATGATTCAAACGTGCTTGGAAAAACAAATCGGCAAGACAGTTGAGGCATATGTGGACGATGTAGTCATCAAGACTAAACACGTCGAATCATTGGTGGATGATCTCTGCCTCACATTTGACAACCTCCGAACATACGACATATGGCTCAATCCGGAAAAATGCGTCTTCGTCGTTCCATCCGGAAATCTACTAGGGTTCATTGTCTCCCATAGAGGAATTGAAGCAAACCCAGCTAAAATCTGATCCTTGTCACAATTGGCTACACCAACAGACTTAAAGCAGGTCCAAAAGCTAGTAGGGTGCATGGCGGCTTTGAGCCACTTCATCTCCAGATTAGGGGGAAAAGCATTACCACTTTATAGAATGCTTAGACGCACCGACAGCTTCGAATGGACGAAAGCGGCCACAGCTGGATTGGAAGAAATAAAAACCTTATTAGCAGGCAAGCCAATCCTAGCCGCCCCAAGTGTTAGCGAGCCTATGTTGCTTTATATCTCTGCAACTCATGAGGTAGTGAGCGTTGTACTCGTTGTTGAGCGAGGGGAAGAGGGACATAAATTCCCCATCCAAAAGCCATTTTATTACGTATTGGAGGTCCTTACACCATGCAAATCCTGATACCCTCACTACCAAAAGATAGCTTACGCGGTCTTTATGGCATCCCGAAAACTCTGACACTATTTTCAAGAGTGTTCGATCACGGTGGCATCCGAAGTACCACTTAACGACATTATAAACAATAGGGATGCCATCGGCCGCATAGCTAAATGGGCCATTGAGCTCTTCTCATTCGAAATAACATACAAGCCACACCGAGCTATTAAATCTTTGGTGCTGGCCGACTTCGTTGCAGAGTGGACGGAAGCCGAGCTCCCTAAATAGTACACTTCCTACTCCAACTGGATAATGTACTTCGATGGCTCTAAAATGCTAGCCGGACTGGGGGCTGGCGTCATCTTGACATCCCCTATGAGGGACACAGTCCGCTACGTGTTGCAAATCATGTATACGGACTCCAATAATGCAGCCGAATACGAGGCACTTCTACATGGTCTCCGCATGGCTGTCTCCATGGGCATACAATGCCTAGAGGTCCGCGGCGACTCAAACCTCACAATATCTCAGGTAAATGGAGAGTTCAATGCAAAAGATCCAAAAATGGCGGCATATCGAAATGTTGTATTAAAAATATCGGCTCAGTTCAAGGGGCTTGAATTTCATCACGTCGCTCAACACAGTAACCAGGCAGCGGACATACTCGCTCGCATGGGCGCCAAGCGTGACCCCGTCCCGCCTAATACCTTTGTGGAAAGGCTCTTCAAGCCATCCGTGGTATGGCAGGACGAGAACGGAGACGGCAGTACGGACCTGATCACGCCCCCAGCAACCGAACACGGTATAGACATCATCGGGGGTTCGGATACCGAAATAACGCCCTCTGCTCACGAGATCATGGTCGTCATTGCTCCTTGGACCGAACCCTTCCTGGCCTACCTCAATAGGCAGGAGCTTCCCATGATCAAAATGAGGCCCGTTGCATAGTTCGGTGTTCTAAAGCCTACAAAGTTCACGAAGGTGAGCTATACAAGAAAAGCACTACCGGAATTCTCCAAAGGTGCATCTCCGAAGAGGAGGGACGACAACTCTTGGCTGAAATACATGCTGGTCTGGGCGGCCACCACGCCGCAGCTCGGGCCCTTGTAAGCAAAGCCTTCCGGACAGGATTTTTCTGGCCAACGGCCCGAGCAGACGCACAAGCCCTTGTCCAACGTTGTGTGGGATGTCAGCTTTTCGCCAATCAAAGTCATATGCCTCCCACTGCCTTAAGAACAGTCCCCATCACTTGGCACTTCATGGTCTGGGGGCTCGATATGGTCGGACCCCTTAAAGGGGGAAGCCACAAAAAGAAATATTTACTGGTTATGGTGGACAAATTCACTAAGTGGATAGAGGCCAAACCAGTAAGAACGGCTGAAGCAGGACCAATGATTGACTTTATATCTGGCGTGGTACACTGCTACGGTGTCCCGCACAGCATCATCACACTGATAATGGCTCCAATTTTACGGCCGATGAGGTGAAAAACTGGTGTGCTAAATTGGGCATTAAACTCGACTATGCATCCGTCTACCACCCTCAAACAAATGGTCAGGTCGAACGGGCCAATGGCCTGATAATGAGCGGCATTAAACCCCGACTGGTGTGCTCCCTATGGGAATCAGACAAGCACTAGGTTGAGGAACTCGATTCCGTGCTCTGGGGGTTGCGGACTACACCTAACCGAACAACCGGATACACACCTTTCTTCATGGTGTACGTCGCATAAGCTGTCTTGCCTTGCGACATTATTCATGACTCACCTCGAGTGTGCATGTACGAAGAGCGAGAAGCCGAGCTCAATCGGCAGGATGACCTAGACGACCTCAAAGAGGAGCGCGATATCGCACAAGCTTATTCCGCATTTTACCAACAACAGGCTAGGCGATACCAAATCAGAGAAGTGTGGGCCAAGACATATAACGTTGGCGATCTCGTCTTGCGTCTCCCAGAGAAGAAAAAAGATAAACTCAAACCACAATGGGAGGGCCCCTTCATCGTCGATGAAGTTCTCATAGGAGGAGCCTATCACCTTCCTAATGCATCGGATAATCGCCTTGAGCCGAATCCATGGAATGCCGCTCGGCTCCGACGATTCTACGGATAGTTCGGTAGAACTTTTTTTTTACTTTGACTAGGTTCCTTTTTCTCCTCTCATTTTTTATTTTTCCTTTTAATGTCCCAGGGTGCATCCGGATCTACTGAATTGTTAGGGGTACACATCTTTAAATGTGCACACCCCGCTATAACTGGGGGCTTCTTTGACGAAGCTTATTACTAAAAGATTGTTGCTTACATTGTTTACGTCCTTCGTTTTATACATCTTTTGCCATTATATGCACCTCTATGAATTAAGTTTTTGCCAAGCTGGGTTGCCTCGCTCCCATGTTTATACCCTACGTTTCCGATTGTTCGGCTAGGGTGTAAAGGGAGCACCTCTGCGATTTGTTACAACCGGGTAACCCGGATCTGTACCTCAGACGAGTGAAGCCGAAAGCTAGCGTTCTTAAGGGAATAATTGGTCGGCAAGCAATGACATATTATTTACGTATATTACATTAAAAATAAGGGATAGGCTGCCCCTAATTCTATCTTTCGGATCAAAGCCTAGGCATGCATAATTAAGCATGTTTCCCCAACGGAAGGAACCCTTAACAGAACTATTTTCCTTGGAAGATGTTTCTTATGTTAATTAGTAATATAACATAACTCCCCGAACAAATTTTGTCTGCTTGAGCAATATGACCGGATTGCCTGGTTTCCGAACATAATGAATGTTTATTACATTCCAACATGGTATCCGGAAACACTCCAACTTCTTGGTTCGGAGGTTGAAGCCGAAGGCCTGCGATGACAAATTTTGAACAAGTTCGGTTGGAGATAAGTTCGATGATAAAGTACATTGATACATCGAATCCAACGCCTACTCTTTATCTATGTCATCTATAAGACTGTTTAAGCTACAGTCTTCTTGCGAATATTTCACAGCTATCATCACTTGGTCATATACCAAGTTCACGGGAGTATCTTTTCCGTCCGGTCCCCGATGTCCAACTCGGGCCACGATTCGGACGAGCCCGGTGTAGCATGTTTTCACCATCGCCCATGCCTCTCGTGCACCTTCCCGACATGATGATGCCTTCCATAGCTCAAAACGGCACCGGTCACCTTTGAACAGGTTCGTCAAGTCCTCCATAATTTCTGGAGGGGCATCAGATGGCTATAAGTCTTTGACCATAGTCTTCATGGCTCTCTGGGACCGCTCATGCACTACGGACAGCTCTTTTAGAACGTCGACTCGGAATCCAGATACTTCTTCTTCATGACGCCCGGTTAACAGACCTGCAAGAACAACATTATAATACTCCGAATTACCGGGCAATATGAGTCGTCTGGATGGTTCAAAGGTCATACCAAATATGCCGCCTTTCAACTTTCTATTCTCCTTTTGTGCGTCTGATAATTGAGCCTTTAAGCTCTTTATCTCTTCGGCTTGCTTATCCTTTTCCTCCTCCAGTTTGTTCTTTTGAGCAATAGTCATCGTCAATTTCTTCATTTCTTCTAGCTCTGTGGTGGCGGCATTTAGCTTTGTATGGCTTGTTTCAAGCTCCTGGGACAGCGTCTTGTTCTTCTCTTTGAGAACCCGCGGTCATAATGGTTCTTAAATCGATTGGTCTAACCGCTTCAAGTCTCGGGGCTACTGGCATATATCTATTAAATTTACTAAAAACTCTTACCTGCATATCCTTGGAAAACAGGTGAGCGACTCCTGCAAGTCTGTCTCGGGCGGCTCGGATATATGCATCCATGGAGCTGAGGGTATTTAATTCCTGCTCAGTAAAACTTGGAGCATGCACTGTCTCTTTCAGTCGTCGATGATTCATCACGCTCTCCACTTCGGAATTTGTTACGGATATGTCATCCGGATCCTCATGAGGTGGATGAGTTGGCGCTGCATCCGTATTGGCTCTCATTGTGGTTGATGAGCCCGGTGCCGGATTAGCTGATGATCGGCTAACTGGGCCTTTGGACATGGTTCTCCGTGTCCTCCTCCTGAAATAAGATGGGAGGACAAATATGACAATCTGGTCTTATGCCTAGGCACATATTAAAGGTTATACCTCTTTGATGAAGGAGGGGCTCGACGATGCTCCCGGTTTCTTTCGTTTTGAGGGCTCCCCTTACGTAGAAGCTGCCTTCCTAGAGGCCGCCCTCAATGGAGTGCAGCTCGCTGAGCGCCAATCCTATGAAGCATGATTCAGTGTGATGGGTGAGACGCAAGTGGGGGGCTCCTTTTTTGAGGATGATTTCTGATCACTTACATTGGAGAAAAGGAGAAGGTTGGGGTAGTCGGCCATAATAGCCACTTCTGAGCCGTCAAGGCTCGCTTGATAAAAGACTCCATCATCAAACTCTATAAATATATTCGGATCCTCGCGGAAGTCGGGGTCTTCATTGCGAGCATAGTCCTCTGGCTGTGGGGAGGCGCAATGAACATTTTCGACCACCTTCCTCCATGTCTATTTTAAGACAACCATAACCATTTGATTAGCATACCTCGACAATGAGGTAGTACAATGCTGATAATCAAAAACTTACCCATTAAGTGGGGTTATACATGGAAAAACCTTCTCGACAATTCATACGGGTGAATTCTTCTTTCTCCCCCTTATAAATATCTTTCAGAATGGCAGCTATAGCCGTTGGGGTATCCGGGCCCTCGCGCTTATAATGAGATGCATCGTCTGTTCCGTTGTAACACCATAAAGGGTTCACTCTAGACTGAAGGGGCTAGATGCATTGCTTTATCGGGGATGGCCATGACTTTGATTATCGAGAGTTCGGAATGGGCAAGTACCCTGAACTTGCTGACCAACCTCTTTACTTCTGCACTGTCTTCTTGCTTGGGGCTCCAGGGGCGCCAATTGAAGCGTTTCTTCAAAGGAGCACTGGAGATTTCGGGATGTCCACGCCGAACTAGGTCCGGAAGGGGAACATCCTTAATATAAAACCATTCCGAAGTCCATTCTTCGGATTCCTTATTGGGAGTTCCGACGAGGTAACCTGATACGGCTATGCGGCATACCTTGGCGCCGCCCACTTCAAACATGGAACCCCCTTGGGAATGAGGGACGAGGCAAAAGAACTTTCTCCATAGTTCGAAATGAGCCTCACAGCCTAAGAACTATTCGCAGAGAGCGACAAAACCTGAAATGTGCAGGATAGAACCTGGTGTGAGGTTATGCAGCTAGATCCCATAGAATTCCAATAGACCTCTGAGGAAGGGTTGGATCGGAAATCCTAAGCCCCTCTGAAGAAACGGGACAAAGCACACCCTCTCCTCCTTGTTGGGGTTGGGGAAATTTTCCGCTAGCACATCATTGTCAATCGAGGCCAATCCCGCCCGCACAGAGACTAGATCTGCGGGAGGAGATATCCCTCCATCTGAAGTCAATTCAGCTAGAGGTGAGACATGGAGCTGCTTTGCCAATCACCCGCTTGAGGGACATGAGGGCGCGAAGAAGAGCTAGGAGCGTTGGCCATGTTTTGAAGTTTTTCGTGGTTGGCTCTGATGATCTTTTTGCGATGTGGATGGCATTCGGGGATCTAACCTCCTTATATAGATACCCCCATGCGTGGTAAAGGGCTTATTTGTAAAAAATTATGGACCATTCGCATTCGCCTGGCACGTGGAAATCAAAGCGACAACAGGAAGGAATCGTAAAGGCATGGCATAAAGGTCAAAACCGGACTGACATCAAATTCGAAGTATGATAAAGAACCCGCCTTGCAAAGTTGAAGACATAAGCCGGATACTACATCGTCATTGAAGGCAAGTTCGGGGGCTATTGAGGGAGTCCTGGATTAGGGGGTCCTCAGGTGACCGGACTATTCGATATGGGTCGGACTGATGGGCCATGAAGATAAAGTAGAAGGCTATCCCCCGTGTCCGGGTGGGACTCCTATGTGCATAGAACGACAAGTTTGGTGTCCGGGTGTAATGTTTCCTTCCTCTGCAAGCCGACTCTGTACAACCCTAGGCCCCTCTGGTGTGTATATAAACCGGAGGGTTTAGTCCGTAGAGGACATTCGAATAATCATATGCTAGAATGCTAGGGTTTAGCCATTATGATCTCGAGGTAGATCAACTCTTGTAACCCCTATACTCATCGAATACAATCAAGCAGGACGTAGGGTTTTTCCTCCTTGGAGAGGGCACGAACCTGGGTAAATACCGTGTCCTTGTTGTCCCTTGTTACCATCGGTCCTTAGACTCACAGCTTGGGCCCCCTACCCGAGATCTGCCGGTTTTGACACCAACACCGGGGCCGGATGGGTTCACGCATCTCTTCTTTAAGAGGTGTTAGGACATCATTAAGCCCGATCTCATGAGGGTGATCACACATTTTGACTGCCTACACACCTCAAACCTCTAGTGGCTCAACTCCGCAAATGTGGTGCTTTTGCCCAAGAAGGAAGGGGCGGAGGGGATCGCCGACTATAGACCCATCAGCCTCATCCAGGCGATCACAAATATTATTGCGAAGGTGCTATCCATGAGACTAGGCCCACACATGAAAAACCTCGTCTCCAATTCCCAAAGCGCCTTCATCAATACAAGAAGCATTCACGACAATTTCTTGTATGTCCGCAACCTTGCCCGCCACCTACACAAGAGGAAGACCCCATCCCTCCTCTTCAAGCTCAACATCCGCAAGGCCTTTGACTCCGTGAAGTGGGAGTACTTGCTTGATCTCCTCCAGCGGCGAGGATTTCCAAGCAAATTCAGCGATTGGATCGCGACCCTCCTTAGCTCTTCATCCTCGAGGATCATCCTGAATGGTATGGCTGGTTGTCCATGAAGGAAATATGCCCTAGAGGCAATAATAAAGTTATTATTTATTTCCTTATAACATGATAAATGTTTATTATTCATGCTAGAATTGTATTAATCGGAAACTTAGTACAAGTGTGAATACATAGACAAAAACAGAGTGTCCCTAGTATGCCTCTACTTGACTAGCTCGTTTATCAAAGATGGTTATGTTTCCTAACCATAGACATGTGTTGCCATTTGATGAATGGGATCACATCACTAGGAGAATAATGTGATGGACAAGACCCATTCGTTAGATTAGCATTATGATCGTTACAGCTTCATTGCTACTGCTTTCTTCATGACTTATACATGTTCCTCAGACTATGAGATTATGCAACTCCCGAATACCGGAGGAACACTTAGTGTGCTATCAAACGTCACAACATAACTGGGTGATTATAAAGATGCTCTACAGGTGTCTCCGATGGTGTTTGTTGAGTTCGCATAGATCGAGATTAGGATTTGTCACTCCGATTGTCGGAGAGGTATCTCTGGGCCCTCTCGGTAATGCACATCACTATAAGCCTTGCAAGCAATTTTAATAATGAGTCAGTTATGGGATGATGTATTACGGAACGAGTAAAGAGACTTGCCGGTAACGAGATTGAACTAGGTATGATGATACCGACGATCAAATCTCGGGCAAGTAACATACCGATGACAAAGGGAACAACGCATGTTGTTATGCGGTTTGACTGATAAAGATCTTCATAGAATATGAAGGAGCCAATATGACCATCAGGTTCCGCTATTGGTTATTGATCGGAGATGTGTCTCGGTCATTTCTACATAGTTCTCGAACCCATAGGGTCCGCACGCTTAATGTTTGATGATGATTAGTATTATGAGTTTATGTGATTTGATGACCGAAGGTTGTTAGGATTCCTGGATGAGATCACGGACATGAAGAGGAGTCTCGAAATGGTCGAGAGGTAAATATCGATATATTGGAAGGCTATATTTAGACATCGGAAAGGTTCCGAGTGATTCGGGTATTTTTCAGAGTACCGGAGAGTTACGGGAATTCGCCGGGGGAAGTAGCAGGCCTTAATGGGCCATAGGGGAAAGGAGAGAAGGGCCTCAAGGGGTGGCCGCGCACTCCCCATGGACTGGTCTGAATTGGACTAGGAGGGGGCGGCGCCCCCCTCCTTCCTTCTCCCCTCTTCCTCCTTCCCTTCCTTCTCCTAGTTGGAATAGGAAACGGGGGGGCGAATCCTACTTGGACCGAGAGTCCAAGTAAGACTCCCCCCTTTTTGGCGCGCCCCCTCTAGGGCCGGCCTCCTCTTCCTCCCTCCTTTATATACGTGGGCAAGGGGTACCCCAAATACACACAATAGACAATCTCTTAGCCATGTGCGGTGCCCTCCTCCATAGTTACACACCTCGGTCATATTGGCGTAGTGCTTAGGCAAAGCCCTGCGCGGTAACTTCATCATCACCGTCGCGACGCCATCGTGCTGACGAAACTCTCCCTCAGCCTCAACTAGATCGAGAGTACGAGGGACGTCATCGAGCTGAACGTGTGCTGAACACGGAGGTGCCGTACGTTCGATGCTAGGATCAGTCGGATCGTGAAGACGTACGACTACCTCAACCGCGTTACTTAACGCTTCCGCTTTCGGTCTATGATGGTACATGGACACACTCTCCCCGCTCGTTGCTATGCTCTCCTAGATTGATCTTGCATGATCGTAGGATTTTTTTTTGAAATACTACGTTTCCCAACAGTGGCATCTAAGCCAGGTCTATGCGTAGATGTTCTATGCACGAGTAGAACACAAAGAGTTGTGGGCAATAATAGTCATACTGCTTACCAGCATGTCATACTTTGATTCGCCGGTATTGTTGGATGAAGCGGCCCAGACCGACATTACATGACCACGTTCATGAGACTGGTTCTACCGACGTGCTTTGCACACATGTGGCTAGTGGGTGTCTGTTTCTCCAACTTTAGTTGAATCGAGTGTGACTACGCCAGGTCCTTGTTGAAGGTTAAAACAACACAATTGACGAAAAATTGTTGTGGTTTTGATGCGTAGGTAAGAACGGTTCTTGCTATAAGCCCGTAGCAGCCACGTAAAACTTGCAACAACAAAGTAGAGGACGTCTAACTTGTTTTTGCAGGGCATGTTGTGATGTGGAATGGTCAAGACATGATGATATATAAATTGTTGTATGAGATGATCATGTTTTGTTAAAGTTATCGGCAACTGGCAGGAGCCTTATAGTTGTCTCTTTATTGCATAAAATGCAAGCGCCATATAATCGCTTTACTTTATCGCTGTGATAGCAATAGTTGGCGAGACGACCATATGATGACACGTTGATAGAGATCAAGATGATAGAGATCATGGTGTCATGCCGGTGATGATAGAAATCATGACGGTACTTTGGAGATGGAGATCAAAGGCAAAAGATGACGGTGGCCATATCATGTCACATATTTTGATTGCATGTGATGTTTATCTTTTATACATCTTATTTTGCTTAGTTCGGCGGTAGCTTTATAAGACGACCCCTTACTAAATTTCAAGGTATAAGTGTTCTCCATGAGTATGCACCGTTGCGACAGTTCTTCGTGCTGAGACACCACATGATGATCGGGTGTGATAAGCTCTACGTTCACATACAATGGGCGCAAGCCAGTTTTGCACATGCAGAATACTCAGTTAAACTTGACGAGCCTAGCATATGCAGATATGGCCTCGGAACACTGAGACCAAAAGGTCGAACGTGAATCATATGGTAGATATGATCAACATAGTGATGTTCACCATTGAAAACTACTCCATCTCACGTGATGACCGGACATGGTTTAGTTGATTTGGATCACGTGATCACTTAGATGATTAAAGATATGTCTATCTAAGTGGGAGTTCTTAAATAATATGATTAATTGAACTTTAATTTATCATGAACTTAGTCCTGATAGTATTTTCAAATTATGTTGTAGAACAATAGCTCGCGATGTAGTTAACCGTTTTATTTTTGATATGTTCATAAAGAAAAGTAAGTTGAAAGATGTTAGTAGCAATGATGCGGACTAGGTCCGTGATCTTAGAATTATCCTCATTGCTACATAGAAGAATTATGTCCTTGATGCACCGCTAGATGACAGACCTATTGCAGGAGCAGATGCAGACGTTATGAACGTTTGCCAAAGCTCGGTATGATGACTACTTGATAGTTTAGTGCACCATGCTTTACGGCTTAGAACCGGGACTTGAAAAATGTTTGAACGCCATGGAGCATATAAGATGTTCCAAGAGTTGAAATTGGTATTTCATACTCATGCCCGTGTCGAGAGGTATGAGACCTCTGACAGTACTTTGCCTACAAGATGGAGGAGAATAGGTCAACCAGTGAGCATGTACTCAGATTGTCTGGGTACTACAATTGCTCGAATCAAGTGGGAGTTAATATTCCAGATAAGATAGTAATTGACAAAGTTCTCTAGTCACTATCACCAAGTTACTAGAACTTCGTGATGAACTATAATATGCAAGGGATGACGAAAGTAATTCCCGAGCACTTCGTGATACAGAAATTGGCGAAGGTAGAAATCAAGAAAGAGCATCAATTGTTGATGGTTAAGAAGACCACTAGTTTCAAGAAAAAGAAAGGAAAGTTCAAGAAGAATGGCAAGCAAGTTGTCACTCCCATGAAGAAGCCCAAAGCTAGACCCAAGGCTGAAACTGAGTGCTTCTACTGCAAAGGAAATGGTCACTGGAAGTGGAATTGCCCCAAATACTTGGCGGGTAAGAAGGATGGCAAAGTGAACAAAGGTATATTTGATATACATGTTATTGATGTGTACTTTACTAGTATTTATAGCAACCTCTCGGTATTTGATACTCGTTCAGTTGCTAAGAGTAGTAACTCGAAACGGGAGTTGCAAAATAAATAGAGACTAGTTAAGGGCGAGGTGACGATGTTTGTTGGAAGTGATTCCAAGATTGATAAGATCAACATCGCACACTCCCTTTACCTTCGGGATTAGTGTTGGACCTAAAATAAATGTTATTTGGTGTTTGCGTTGAGCATGAATATGATTGGATCATGTTTATTGCAATATGGTTATTCATTTAAGTCAAAGAATAATTGTTGTTCTATTTACATGAATAAAACCTTCTAGGGTCATACACTCAATATAAATGGTTTATTGAATCTCGATCGTAATGATACACATATTCATTATATTGAAGCCAAAAGATGCAAAGTTAATAATGATAGTGCAACTTATTTGTGGGCCTGCCATTTAGGTCATATTAGTGTAAAGCGCATGAAGAAACTCCATGTTGATGGACTTTTGGAATCATTTGATTATGAATCTCTTGATGCTTGCGAACCATGCCTCATGGGCAAGATGACTAAGACTCCGTTCTCCGAAACAATGGAGCGAGCAACTGACTTATTGGAAATAATACATACTGATGTATGCGGTCCGATGAGTGTTGAGGCTCATGGGGGGTATCATTATTTTCTGACCTTCACAGATGATTTGAGCAGATATGGGTATATCTACTTGATGAAACATAAGTCTAAAACATTTGAAAAGTACAAAGAATTTTAGAGTGAAGTGGAAAATCACTGTGACAAGAAAATAAACTTTCTACGATCTGATCGCAGAGGCGAATATTTGAGTTACGGGTTTAGCCTTCAATTAAAACAATGTGGAATAGTTTCACAAACTCATGCCACCTGGAACACCACAGCGTAATGGTGTGTCCGAACATCATAACTGCAATTTATTAGATATGGTGTGATCTAGATGTCTCTTACCGATTTACCACTATCGTTTTGGGGTTATGCATTAGAGACAGATGCGTTCACGTTAAAAAGAGCACCATCTAAATCCGTTGAGACGACACCGTATGGACTGTGGTTTAACAAGAAACCTAAGCTACCGTTTCTTAAAGTTTGGGGCTGCAATGCTTATGTGAAAAAGTTTCATCCTGATAAGCTCAAACCCAAATCGGAGAAGTGCGTCTTCATAGGATACCCAAAAGTAACTGTTGGGTACATCTTCTATCACAAATCCGAAGGCAAGATATTCGTTGCTAAGAATGGATCCTTTCTAGAGAAGTTGCTTCTTTCGAAAGAAGTGAGTGGGAGGAAAGTAGAACTTGATACGGTAATTGTACCTTCTCCCGAATTGGAAAGTAGTTCATCACAGAAATCAGTCCCAGTGATGCCTACACCGATTAGTGAGGAAGTTAATGATGATGATCATGAAACTTCAGATCAAGTCACTACCGAACCTTGTAGGTCAACAAGAATACGTTCTGCACCAGAGTGGTACGGTAATCCTGTTCTGGAAATCATGTTACTAGACCATGACAAACCTACGAACTATGAGGAAGCGATGATGAGCCCAGATTCCGGAAAATGCCTTGAGGCCATGAAATCCGAGATGGGATCCATGTATGAGAACAAAGTATGGACTTTGGTTGACTTGCCGGTTGATCGGCAAGCAATAGAAAATAAATGGATCTTTAAGAGGAAGACGGACACTGATAGTAGTGTTACTATCTACAAAGCTAGACTTGTCGAAAAAGGTTTTTGACAAGTTCAAGGTGTTGACTACAATGAGATTTTCTCACTCGTAGCGATGCTTAAGTATGTCCGAATCATGTTAGCAATTGCCACATTTTATGAAATCTGACAAATGGATGTCAAAACGTTCCTTAATGGATTTCTTAAATAATAGTTGTATATGATGCAGCCAAAAGGTTTTGTCAATCCTAAAGGTGCTAACAAAATGTGCAAGCTCCAGCGATCCATCTATGGACTAGTGCATGCATCTCGGAGTTGGAATATACACTTTGATGAGTTGATCAAAGCATATAGTTTTATACAGACTTGCGGTGAAGCCTATATTTACAAGAAAGTGAGTGGGAGCGCTACAGCTTTTCTGATAAGTATATGTGTATTGTTGATCGGAAATGATGTAGAATTTTCTGGAAAGTATAAAGGAGTGTTTGAAAGGAGTTTTTCAAAGAAAGACCTCGGTGAGGCTGCTTACATATTCAGCATCAAGATCTATAGAAATAGATGAAGACATTTGATAAGTTTTTTCAATGAGTACATACCCTAACAAGTTTTTGAACTAGTTCAAAATGGAACAGTCAAAGAAGGAGTTCTTGCCTGCGTTGCAAGGTGTGAAGTTGAGTAAGACTCAAAGCCCGACCACTGTAGAAGATAGAGAGAGAATGAAAGTCATTCCCTATGCCTCAGCCATAGGTTCTATAAAGTATGCCATGCTGCGTACCAGACCTATTGTATACCCTGCCCTGAGTTTGGCAAGGGAATACAATAGTGATCTAGGAGTAGATCACTGGACATTGGTCAAAATTATCCTTAGAGGACTCAGGAAATATTTATCGGTTATGGAGGTGATAAAGAGTTCGTCGTAAAGAGTTACGTCGATGCAAGCTTTGACATCGATCTGGATGACTCTGAGTCTCGATCTGGATACATATTGAAAGTGGGAGTATTTAGCTAGAGTAGCTCCGTGCAGAGCATTGTAGACATAGAAATTTGCAAAAATACATACGGATCTGAACGTGACAGACCCGTTGACTAAAACTCTCTCACAGGCAAAACATGATCACACCTTACTACTCTTTGGCTATTAATCACATGGCGATGTGAACTAGATTATTGACTCTAGTAAACCCTTTGGGTATTGGTCACATGGCGATGTGAACTATAGAGTGTTAAATCACATGACGTTGTGAACTATTGGAGTTAAATCACATGGCGATGTGAACTAAATTATTGGCTCTAGTGCAAGTGGGAGACTGGAGGAAATATGCCCTAGAGGCAATAATAAAGTTATTATTTTATTTCCTTATATCATGATAAATGTTTATTATTCATGCTAGAATTGTATTAACCGAAAACTTAGTACATGTGTGAATACATAGACAAAAATAGAGTGTCCCTAGTATGCCTCTACTTGACTAGCTCGTTTATCAAAGATGGTTATGTTTCCTAACCATAGACATGTGTTGTCATTTGATGAACGGGATCACATCACTAGGCGAATGATGTGATGGACAAGACCCATTCGTTAGATTAGCATTGTGATCATTACAGTTTCATTGCTACTGCTTTCTTCATGACTTATACATGTTCCTCAGACTATGAGATTATGCAACTCCCGAATACCAGAGGAACACTTAGTGTGCTATTAAACGTCACAACGTAACTAGGTGATTATAAAGATGCTCTACAGGTGTCTCCGATGGTGTTTGTTGAGTTCGCATAGATCGAGATTAGTATTTGTCACTCCGATTGTCGGAGAGGTATCTCTGGGCCCTCTCGGTAATGCACATCACTATAAGCCTTGCAAGAAATTTGAACAATGAGTCAGTTACAGGATGATGTATTACGGAACGAGTAAAGAGACTTGCCGGTAACGAGATTGAACTAGATATGATGATACTGACGATCGAATCTTGGGCAAGTAACATACCAATGACAAAGGGAACAACGCATGTTGTTATGCGGTTTGACCGATAAAGATCTTCGTAGAATATGAAGGAGAAAATATGAGCATCCAGGTTCCGCTATTTGTTATTGATCGGAGATGTGTCTCGGTCATGTCTATATAGTTCTCGAACCCATAGGGTCCGCATGCTTAACATTTGATGATGATTAGTATTATGAGTTTATGTGATTTGATGACCGAAGGTTGTTAGGAGTCCTGGACATGACGAGGAGTCTCGAAATGGTCGATAGGTAAAGATCGATATATTGGAAGGCTATATTCGGACATCGAAAGGTTCCGAGTGATTCGGGTATTTTTTGGAGTACCGGAGAGTTACGGGAATTCGCCGGGGGAAGTAGCGAGCCTTAATGGGCCATAGGGGAAAGGAGAGAAGGGCCTCAAGGGGTGGCCGCGCGCCCCCCATATGGTATGATCTGAATTGGACTGGGAGGGGGCGGCGCCCCCCTCCTTCCTTCTCCCCTCTTCCTCCTTCCCTTCCTTCTCCTAGTTGGAATAGGAAAGGGGGGGCCGAATCCTACTTGGACCGAGAGTCCAAGTAGGACCCCCCCTTTTTGGTGCGCCCCCTCTAGGCCCGGCCTCCTCTTCCTCCCTCCTTTATATACGTGGGCAAGGGGCACCCCAAATACACACAACAGACAATCTCTTAGCCGTGTGCGGTGCCCCCCTCCACAGTTACACACCTCGGTCATATTGTTGTAGTGCTTAGGTGAAGACCGTCGCCACGCCATCGTGCTGACGAAACTCTCCCTCGGCCTCAACTAGATCGAGAGTACGAGGGACGTCATCGAGCTGAACGTGTGCTGAACACGGAGGTGTCGTACGTTCTGTGCTAGGATCGGTTGGATTGTGAAGACGTATGACTACATCAACCGCGTTATTCAACGCTTCCGCTTTCGGTCTATGAGGGTACGTGGACACACTCTCCCCGCTCGTTTCTATGCTCTCCTAGATAGATCTTGCGTGATCGTAGGATTTTTTTTGAAATACTACGTTCCCCAACAGTCCAATAAAGCATGGGAAGGGGCTTCGACAGGGAGACCCTATTACCCCGCCTCTTTGTCATCACCATCGACCCGCTCCAAAAAATCCTTGATGTGGCAACAAAGAAGGGGCTCCTCCACAAAATCCGGGGAAGGGGGGCCATGACGAGGACCTCTCTCTACGCGGACGATGCAGCCGTCTTCCTGGCACCAATCAAGCAGGATGTTGACAACTTTGCTAGCATTTTGAGGGGATTTGGGGATGTCACAGGTCTTTGCACAAATTTCCAAAAGAGCTCGGTGGTGCCCATTCATTGTAGCCACCTCGATTTGGATTCCCTAAATCAAAGCTTGCCGGCTACCCGGGCGTCTTTTCCTTTGCGATACTTGGGTCTCCCCCTCTCCGTGTGGAAGCTAAAATTGGTGGACTTCCAATTCCTCGTGGTCAAAGTGGCAAGCAAGTTGCCAACGTATGATGGCCGAAACATCACCACCATCGGGCGAACGACCCTCGTCAAGTCTGTGATCACTTCCCAAGTGGTCTACCCTGCCACCCCGTTGGTCATACCGCCAACCATCCTCCACAACGTCAACAAGCTCAAAAGAACCTCCCTATGGTCCGGCTCGAAAAAGACATCGGGGGCCAAATGCAAGGTCAACCGGGAGAAAGTTTTCCGCCACTTTCGTACGGAGGGCTTGGGGTCCTGAACACCGCCAAGTTTACGAGGGCTCTCCGGTTACGTTGGCCGTGGTACGAATGGAAAGAGCCCAACAAGATGTGGGTGGGGATGGGAAACCCATGTGATGCAAATGACCTCAATTTTTTCTATGCCTCAACCACCATCACCGTTGGTAACGGCGCGAGGACACCCTTTTGGGACTCTCCTTGGCTTCTGGGGTGTTCGCCAAAAGACATTGCCCCACTCATTTTCAAAGCCTCCAAGAGAAAAAGTTGGAAGGTCAGGGAGGCCCTCAAGCACAACGCATGGATCCTCAAGATCAAAATCCCTACAAACGTAACCGTCGAGCACATCACACAATTCTTCACTCTTTGGATGCTTCTTAATGAGGTCCACCTTGACGAGCTCACCGAGGATGAAATCACTTGGAAGCATACGAGCAATGGGCAGTACTCGGCGACTTCCGCATACAGGGCACAATTCCTAGGGATGGTCCTGTCGCCCATGGACATGATGGTTTGGAAGGTTTGGGTGCCTCCAAAAGTAATTTTTTTGCTTGGCTAGCTCTTCAATATAGAATCTGGACGGCGGATAGATTGGCAAAGCGAGGATGGCCAAATTCTGATGTTTGCCCTCTCTGCAAGAGAGTGCAAGAGTGCGGGCCCCATCTCTTCTACAAGTGCCGCTACACCCGGTGCCTTTGGTCTTTGGTCATTGGAAATTCCCCATGCTCGGGCTCGACACTTCTGCTTGGACCTTGTTTAAAATGGTTGAAGATTGGTGGGCAAGCACTTGCGTCGAAGGAACGCCAGATCATCAAGCCAAGGCCTCCATCACCATGCTTGTCTCTTGGACAGTCTGGAACGAGCGGAACGCAAGGGTTTTTAAGCATAAGAGTGCCCCAACGCCAATCTTTCTTTCGTCCATCTCCACCGAGGCAAACCTTTGGGTCATCGCCGGGGCTAAGAAATTAGGGTCTTTTATCGCGCGCGAGTAATCCGCATGTCGTGTATTTCGGTGGCTTGTAACAAATTCTATTCTCTCTTATTTAATGGATGAGGCAAAGATTTTGTGTCCGTTTCAAAAAAAAGATAGCAACAATATTCTTTTTTTTCACGCGAATAGGAGCTAGCTGGGATTGTTATAACAACTACCCCCTCCGTAAAGAAATATAAGAGTGTGTCTAAACGCTCTTATATTTCTATGTAGAGGAAGTAGATGATACGCCATGCATTGTTGCGGGAATTGGTTGTAATATATTTTGTAAAATTTGATTGAGTGAAATATAAATATTTAAGTTAATAATATATGAATCAAAATTTAGAACACATATACTTTATTATGTATACTTGTAAAGTATTTATTAAATATAAATAGAATAATTGAATGAAAAATATTTCCAATGCATGGTTGCTTGTGGTGATGGGTCTTTTTCCATGCATGATTGCATGTTGAGGTGGGTCTTATCTCATCCATAATTATGTGATGATATGACATGCTTGTATTTATATCTATATCTTATCTCTACTAATAAAGCAAGATGCGTTTCGCCAATTTTTTCATCCGTTCACCATCGATTTTTTTCTATCTGATGTGGTACTAAATTCTTATGTGTCCGTCTGCTAAAAAAGGCTTTTTCAGAATTTCATACATGGCCGCGCGCTGTGGCCCAGCGAGCCAGCAGACTTATTTTTCCGCGCACGCAGCTGAAAAAAATTCTCTTTTCCGCAGAGAGCGACAAATAGTTGGAGCTTCGCACAGGACAACCAATAATGGGCTGGCCCATTTTTCTTTGTTTTTGTGTTTTACTTTTATTTTTATTCTCCTTCCCCTTTCTCTTTTTCCCTACCAAGTTTATTTTTCTTATAGAATTTATTTCATAAATTCAAAATTCTCAAAAAATGTCAGTGTTTAAAATAAAAAATCAAATTATAGAAAATATTCAGAATTTTAAATTTCGTTGCTATTTTGAAAAATATTCGGAACTTGAAAAAAGTTTCCCATTATTCAAAAACTTTTTATTGTTTTCCAAAATTGTTCGAGATGTGTAAAAAGAAAATGGAATTTAAAAAAGTTCAAAAAATGTGAAAAATATTTTTGTTTTAGTGAAATTTCCACAATCCAAAATAATTTTAAAAGACACACATTTTCAAAAAAAGGTCTGATTTTTCAACACATGTTCCCATTCTTAAAAAATGTTCACAAATTCCAATAATATTCATGTTTTTATTTAAAAAGTTGGTGTTTTCAAGAAATGTTTGTGAATTTTAAAAGATTATTCTGTTTCTAATTGTGTTCACATTTTTCTGTAGGTGTGCATAATTTTGAAAAAAAATCAGGATTTAAAAAATGGTGCATGTTTCATACAATATTCAGAAACTTCATACATTAAAATCTCATCGATTGAAAGGAAAAGTAGATTCAATAATTAATGTGTCTTCTCTGGCGTACGATGACGTAACAAAACTCTTAAATGCCTTCGATCAATGAATGGAAAAATAACGGATTGAATATTGTACACCCGGCAAAGCCAAGAAGCTAGATTTTTCGTTTTCACGTGTATACAAGGTTTTGCTTGCATATATAATTCTCACCAACTTTAAATGCATATTATTTTCCCCCGTTGCAATGCACGAGCATATGTGCTAGTATTGAAATAAATAAATTAGTAAGAATAAATCTCTTAGGTATATAGAACAGGGAAACACTTCGAGCAAAAAGTCTCATCCACGAAACTGACCAGACCACTGGCCGATGCTCATTATGCATCCAATGTTAAAGCCCACGTACTCATTTCCACCTAAACCTAACTACTCCCTCTGTACCGGTGTATTAGACACATTATGAAATTCAAATAATTCCAAAAATCTTAGGCACGGTGCATTAACACTATATAGCTAGGGCGACAGAACATGAACTCCGCTTCTTCACCAGCTTCACCGTCTTCACCATCGTCTTCACCGCCGGCATCTTCACTCCGCGTGCTCCTCCTTGCCTAGATAATAGGGGAGACTGTGCATGCGGTCTTGGGCAGGGAAGATGCTCTCGACGTCGGTGAAGATGGTGTAGGTCGTGAATGCGATGAATTCGCAGCAACACCAAAACAGCTTGCCGGGGAGGTAGTAGGCGCCCAAGCGTTTCCTGAAGTGGGCGAGGAGCGCAATCGGCGGCAAGCTGACGTTGGGACGCATCTCCTTGAGGTAGAACATGATCGGTGAGCTCGCTGGGAGGTGGGAAAAGCCAGCACGGAGGAACCGCTCAGCCAACTCCCTAGCACCCCGCCACCTCGAGATCGCCCATATGCGAAGTGTGGTCTCCACCATGATGTTGGCGGGGTAACGCCACTACGGCACGGTGGGTGGCATGCGGAAAGTGGGCCCATAGTACTGCATCTTTCATTGAATCTTGCTCTGGCTAATTTGGTGAAGAAGAGAAGAGGAGCAGCGCAGATGGAAGAGTGTGTTGGAAGAGATACACGGGGCATGGTGGTTTAAATAACCGTGTTGCTACACTGAAACAAGGCGCGTTGATCTGTATGCATGCATGCCCTTGACCTTAACTTGCATGTACTCCCTCCTTTCTGTCTTATAAGGCTCAATTCAAAAATCTCACCAACCAAGATAGATGGTGAGTGGTGCAATACTTTTTGTAGTTTGTAAAAGCACCCAATTAATGCTCTTGTTTTCCTCCAAAAAGTATGTTTACCAATGCATTAATTGCAATGCATGCATGCATAAATTACATGCATTGGTCAATTTGTTTCTTAATACTTGGATGCAATGATTTAATGCACCTTGGAATCTGAACATGTGATGAGAAACAATCAAATTGAGACTTATAAAATGGAAAAACTAAAATTTTGAAATAAGCCTATAAACCGAAAAGGAGGGAGTATGCGCGTGCGTGGGGGTGCGTCCTCAGTATGCCCTTGCTTTAGGGGTTAACACTGAAAAGGAGGCCACACACATCGAAAGAGGCGCTTTGACCGGCTGGTATGCGCGGGCATGGCCAGCAAGCTGCTCCCCTGAGTTAATGCGACGGTGCTGAGTTGAGCGACTAGCAGCTGTGTGTGGCGGTGGCGTGGCCAGCAATTCTCTGTGGCGGCGGCATGGCCAGGAGTTGTCCACGACGGCGGCGTGGCCAGCAGCTCTTTGCGTCGGCGCCATGGGCCGTGGCTAGCAGCACCTAATCCTGGCGGCGTGCATGCATGCAAGTCAAGGTCAAAGATGCATAGCAGGCTAAATCACGTCGCCCAAGCAGAGCAAGATGAGCAGGCTGAATCATCGAACCATGCCCCATCCGTCCTACGCGGCCCGACTCCAACAGCGAGTGACAAAAAAAGTCCGACGTTGCCCCGCTTGTTAGCTGTTAACAGTCAAACCATTGACACGAAGCCAACGTCCAGTTTGAGCATATGTGAGGGTTTAAGACAAGAGAGTGGGAAAAAATGAGCAAAAGTATATAGTAGGGCTGAAAAAAAGCTCGAAGCTCGCGAGCCAAACGAGTAGCTGGTGACTCGGCTCGAATTGACTCAAACTCGAAGAATAACGAGTCGAGCCGAGCTTTAGTTTAAGATCGTTTATAAACTGAGTTAAACGAGCCAATCTCACAAGTACTCGTGTAACTCACTAGGCTCGGTACAAAAGATCGGCCACTCCCAATCCAAAAATATCAGCCACTCAGCACCCTGCTCCCAGACGCACAACACAACGCCCAGTCGTTCAAGGCCCAGCCGCCCAGGAAATTACAATTGTTTGGTGATGTATATGTTTATATATACATAATTTTGATCATATTTGAGGTTTTATGTTCATATCTTCAACGAGCTTAACAAACTAAACGAACCAGCTCACGAGTTATACGAGTCGAGCCAATCTTGGGTTTGAGCTCATTATAGTAATGAGTGGATTCGAGCGAGCTCGTTAGCGAAATGAGCTCTAGCGAGTCGAGCTAGCTTGTTAGCGAAACAAGCTCTAGCGAGTTGAGTCCAGCTGACTCGACTCGTCTCGAATTCCAGCCCTAGTATAGAGCATGGGCAAAACCGAGCATAACTAAGGAACCAGGGGCACAAAAATAGAAGACCCATGAACTTATGGATAATACAGAACGATTCCCTATCATCGTTAATGCTGACCTTTCAGAAAAAGAAAAGGAAAAACTATTGGTGGTGCTAAGCAAGCATCATAAGGCTTTAGGCTACTCAATGAAGGATCTAAAGGGGATACATCCATCCATTTATTCTCATGCTATCCGTATTGAGGAAGGAGCTAAACTCGTAATTGAAAGCCTGGAGACTTCATTCAGCTTCCAAAAACGTGGTAAAAAAAGAGGTAATACGTCTCCTTGACGTAGGGGTAATCTACCCAATATCTGATAGTAAGTGGGTAAGTACGGTCCATTGCATTCCTAATAAAGGAGGAGTTTCTTTAGTAACTAATGAAATGACCTAGTCCCTACTAGGGCTATTATTGGATATGGAATGTGTGTTGATTTCAGGAAATTAAATAAGTGGACTAAGAAGGTTCACTACCCGCTGCCATTCATAAATCAAAAACTGTAGAGGTTGGCTAATAACTTTTATTTTTGCTATCTTAATGGATATTCTGGGTATTCACAAATACCTATCCGACTTGAGGACCAAGAAAAAACTTCACCTGCCTGTACGGTACATACGCATATCGTAGAATGCCATTTGGTATAAGTAAATGAACCAGCTAGCTAGCGCTTTTATTACCAATTATCTATATATTCTATTCGATCATGTGTGTGTACGCGTGAACTTTAATCTATCCTTAATATATATATGCCGCGTGCTACCTTTTGAGCACTGCGTTGATTTTCCCTTGAAGAAGAAAGGGTGATGCAGCAAAGTAGCGTAAGTATTTCCCTCAGTTTTGAGAACCAAGGTATGAATCCAGTAGGAGGCTACGCGCGAGTCCCTCGCACCTACACAAAACAAATAAATCCTCGCAACCAACGCGATAAGGGGTTGTCAATCCCTACACGGTCACTTACGAGAGTGAGATTTGATAGATATGATAGGATAATTTTTTTGATATTTTTGTGATAAAGATGCAAAGTAAAATAAAAGCAAAATAAAAAGCAAAGGAAATAACTAAGTATTGGAAGATTAATATGGTGAAGATAGACCCGGGGGCCATAGGTTTCACTAGTGGCTTCTCTCAAGAGCATAAGTATTCTACGGTGGGTGAACAAATTACTATTGAGCAATTGACAGAATTGAGCATAGTTATGAGAATATCTAGGTATGATCATGTATATAGGCATCACGTCCAAGACAAGTAGACCGACTCCTGCCTGCATCTACTACTATTACTCCACACATCGACCGCTATCCAGCATGCATCTAGAGTATTAAGTTCATAAGAACAGAGTAACGCCTTAAGCAAGATGACATGATGTAGAGGGATAAATTCATGCAATATGATAAAAAAACCATCTTGTTATCCTCGATGGCAACAATACAATACGTGCCTTGCTACTCCTACTGTCACTGGGAAAGGACACCGCAAGATTGAACCCAAAGCTAAGCACTTCTCCCATTGCAAGAAAGATCAATCTAGTAGGCCAAACCAAACTGATAATTCGAAGAGACTTGCAAAGATAACCAATCATACATAAAAGAATTCAGAGAAGATTCAAATATTGTTCATAGATAATCTTGATCATAAACCCACAATTCATCGCTCTCAACAAACACACCGCAAAAGAAGATTACATCGAATAGATCTCCACGAGAGAGGGGGAGAACATTGTATTGAGATCAAAAAATAGAGAAGAAGCCATCTAGCTACTAATTATGGACCTGAAGGTCTGAACTAAACTACTCACACTTCATCGGAGGGGCTATGGTGTTGATGTAGAAGCCCTCCGTGATCGATGCCCCTTTCGGTGGAGCTTCGAAACAGGCCCCAAGATAGGATCTCGTGGGTACAGAAGGTTGCGGCGGTGGAATTAGGTTTTTGGCTCCATATCTGATCGTTTGGGGGTACGTAGGTATATATAGGAGGAAGGAGTACGTCGGTGGAGCAACAGGGGGCCCACGAGGGTGGAGGGCACGCCTCCCTACCTCGTGGCCTCCTCCTTTATTTCTTGACATAGGGTCCAAGTCTCCTGGATCTTGTTTGTTCTAAAAATCACGTTCCCGAAGGTTTCATTCTGTTTGGACTCCGTTTGATATTCCTTTTCTCTGAAATAGGCAAAAAACACCAATTCTGGGCTGGGCCTCCGGTTAATAGGTTAGTCCCAAAAATAATATAAAAGTGAATAATAAAGCCCAATAATGTCCAAAATAGTAGATAATATAGCATGGAGCAATAAAAAATTATAGATACGTTGGAGACGTATCAAGCATCCCCAAGCTTAATTCCTGCTCGTCCTCAAGTAGGTAAATGATAAAAACAGAATTTTTGATGCGGAGTGCTACTTGACATAATTTCAATGTAATTCTTCTTAATTGTGGTATGAATATTCAGATCCGAAAGATTCAAGACAAAAGTTTAATATTGACATAAAAATAATAATACTTCAAGCATACTAACAAAGCAATTATGTATTCTCAAAATAACATGGCCAAAGAAAGTTATCCCTACAAAATCATATAGTCTGGCTATGCTCTATCTTCACCACACAAAGTATTTAAATCATGCACAACCCCGATGACAAGCCAAGCAATTGTTTCATACTTTTGACATTCTCAAACTTTTTCAATCTTCACGCAATACATGAGTGTGTGCCATGGACATAGCACTATATGTGGAATAGAATGGTGGTTGTGGAGAAGACAAAAAGGGAGAAGATAGTCTCACATCAACTAGGCGTATCAACGGGCTATGGAGATGCCCATCAATAGATATCAATGTGACTGAGTAGGGATTGCCATGCAACGGATGCACTAGAGCTATAAGTATATGAAAGCTCAACAAAAGAAACTAAGTGGGTGTGCATCCAACTCGCTTGTTCACAAAGACCTAGGGCATTTTGAGGAAGCCCGTCATTTGAATATATAAGCCAAGTTCTATAATGAAAAATTCCCACTAGTATATGAACGTGACAAAATGAGAGACTCTCTATCATGAAGATCATGGTGCTACTTTGAAGCACAAGTGTGGTAAAAGGATAGTAACATTGTCCCTTCTCTTTTTTTCTCTCATTTTTTTTATTTTGGGCCTTTTCTTCTTTTTTTATGGCCTATTTTTTTTCGTCCGGAGTCTCATCCCGACTTGTGGGGGAATCATAGTCTCCATCATCCTTTTCCTCACTTGGGACAATGCTCTAAAAATGAAGATCGTCACACTTTTATTTTCTTACAACTCAATAATTACAACTCGATACTTAGAACAAAATATGACTCTATATGAATGCCTCCGGCGGTGTACCGGGATATGCAATGAAGCAAGAGTGACATGTATGAAAGAATTATGAACGGTGGCTTTGCCACAAATTCGATGTCAACTACATGATTATGCAAAGCAATATGACAATGATGGAGCGTGTCATAATAAACGGAACGGTGGAAAGTTGCATGGCAATATATCTCAGAATGGCTATGGAAATGCCATGATAGGTAGGTATGGTGGCTGTTTTGAGGAAGGTTTTATGTGGGTGTATGATACCGGCGAAAAGTGTGCGGTATTAGAGAGGCTAGGGTTATGCAGGGACGGTTTGCAACAAAGGAAATAAACATGATGAATCTTCTATTAAGGCTTGGAGGACACACCAAGCCTCCGAGGGTTTCCTGTCCGATCACAAAGTCACCTGGTAGTTCGGCCCCACAGCAGTCGCACAGCAGCCCACCTATCGGGCCCATGAGAAGTAGGCCAGTGGCCCGAGGAGCCCTTAGTCCACGACTCCCTCAACCAGCATGACCTATGAAACTTCTTATATCTTTGATATCTTTAGGACATGGCATTTTCTCAATTGCATCAACTTTAGCTTTATCAACTTCAATATCTCTTTCAGAAATTCTATGCCCAAGGACTATACCTGAAGGAAATATGCCCTAGTGGCAATAATAAAGTTGTTATTTTATATTTCCTTATTCATGATAAATGTTTATTATTCATGCTAGAATTGTATTGATCAGAAACTTAAATACATGTGTGAATACATAAACAAACATTGCGTCCTTAGTAAGCCTCTACTAGACTAGCTCGTTGATCAAAGATGGTGAAGGTTTCCTAACCATGGACATGAGTTGTCATTTGATAACGGGATCACATCATTAGGAAAATGATGTGATGGACAAGACCCATCCATTAGCTTAGCATAATGATCGTTCAGTTTTTTTGCTATTGCTTTCTTCCTGTCAAATACATATTCCTTCGACTATGAGATTATGCAACTCCCAGATACCGGAGGAATGCCTTGTGTGATATCAAACGTCACAACGTAACTGGGTGATGATAAAGATGCTCTACAGGTATCTTTGAAGGTGTTTGTTGGGTTCGCATAGATCGAGATTAGGAGTTAGTCACGAGGTGATGTATTACAGAATGAGTAAAGAGACTTGCCGGTAACGATATTGAACTAGGAATGAAGATACCAACGATCGAATCTCGGGCAAGTAACATACCGATGGACAAAGGGAATTGTGTATGTTATCATAATGGTTTGACCGATAAAGATCTTCGTAGAATATGTAGGAGCCAATATAAGCATCTAGGTTCCGCTGTTGGTTATTGACCGGAGAGATGTCTCGGACATGTCTACATAGTTCTCGAACCCGTAGGGTCCGCACGCTTAATGTTCGAAGACGATATAGTATTATACGAGTTATGTGATTTGGTGACCGAATGTTGTTCAGAGTCCCGGATGAGACCACGGACATGACAAGGAGTCTCGAAATGGTTGAGAGGTAAAGATTGATATATAAGATGATGATATTCAGACACCGGAAGTGTTCCGGTGGGTACCGGGTACATATCGGGTCACCGGAAGGGGTTCCGGGCACCCCCGGCAGAAGATATGGGCCTTATGGGCCAAGAGGGGAAACAAACCAGCCACAAGGGGCTGGTGTGCCCCCCATATGGGCCGGCCTAAGAGTATAAGGAAAGAGGGGAAGGGAAAGGAAAGAGTGGAATAAGATTCCCCCTTCCTTCCCTCTCCCCTCCTCTTTCCTTCCCCCTCCGGCAAATAAGGCAGGGGGCACGCCACTTGGGAGGACTGTCGGTGTCAAAACTGGCGGATCTCGGGTAGGGGGTCCCGAACTGAGCGTCTAGGATCGATGGTAACAGGAGACGGGGGACACGATGTTTACCCAGGTTCGGGCCCTCTCTATGGAGGTAATACCCTACTTCCTGCTTGATTGATCTTGATGAATATGAGTGTTACAAGAGTTGATTTACCACGAGATCGTAATGGCTAAAACCTAGAAGTCTATCCTATGAGTATATTGTAATGAATCTATCCCTATCCGGACTATGCTCTCCGGTTTATATAGGCACCTGAGAGATCTAGGGTTACATGGAGTCAGTTACATAAGAGAGAATCTTCATAATCGGTCGCCTAGCTTGCCTTCCACGCCAAGTAGAGTCCAATCCGGACACGGGTATAGTATTTAGCCTTCATGTCTTCACAGCCCATCAGTCCAGCCCAGTAGATAATAGGCGGGACGCCCGAGGACCCCTTAGTCCAGGACTCCCTCAGTAGCCCCTGAACCTGGCTTCAATGACGAGGAGTCCGGCGCGCAGATTGTCTTCGGCATTGCAAGGCGAGTTCCCCTTCTTTCGAACTCCAAGATAGTCTTTGGAAGCGATGATTGTATCCGGACCTGTTACACACCATGCACAACTGCAGAGAGAATATATATATTTTACACGAGTTCCATCCACTGACAGCTTTCTGCAATGTGACATTACGTCCGTTCGGTCATAATTTTGAACCGTTTGTCCCACGTTTCAAGACGCGGTTGCTATTGGCACGTCTTGTCGAAGCAGAGATCATGTCCCCTTATCGCGGGATTCTCATCAATGCGGGCATGGGTAACCCAACCGTGTCGTTTACACGGCCCTTAGGAATAGGCGAATCTCAAGGCGAGTGAGGAGGCGTTTAATATTTGCTGCCTTTATAAGGAGATAAGGATTCCTCCTTCCTCTTCTCACGCTTTCTCTCTGTCTTTGCCTTCCCAACCTCGAGCTCCAGCGCCCAAGTTCCAATCTCCTTTCCACCCCAGCAACCATGTCCGGATCCGGTGGTTAGGGCAAGTGGATGGTATCCTCTGTCACGGAGGAGGACATTACTGAGCTCCGGGCGGCCGGATATTTGGAGAAGGAGATTGCCCACCGTCTACCGGCTGAGGGACAGATTGTCCCCTCGCCGGAGCCCACAGAGAGGGTGGTATTCATCCCCCATTTCTTCCGCGGGCTAGGGTTTCCACTTCACCCCTTCATCCGCGGGCTAATGTATTATTACGGGGTAGATTTCCATGATCTGTCCCCGAATTCCTTCCTCAACATTTCGGTGTTTATCGTCGTATGCGAGGCCTTCCTCCGCATCCACCCCCACTTCGGATTGTGGCTCAAATTCTTCAACGTGAAGCCGAAGGTGGTAGATGGCTAGCACGCGGAGTGCGGAGGGGTAATGGTGAGTAAATTGTCCAATGTCTCGTGGCCCAAAGGCACCTTTGTGGATACGATAAAGGAGTGGCAGAAGTAGTGGTTCTATGTCACGGAACCACGCGTCACCACCTGGGCCGCCGCTACCAAATTCCGCTCCGGCGCTCCTATGCGACTCACCTCCTGGGTCGAGAAGAGTCCGGACTGGTGTTCTCCTGACGAGCTGATAGCGCTGCAGACGTGTGTTCATAGCATGGTAACCAAGAGCGTCAAGCTCGTTGATGTGATCCAGGTGATGTTAGTTCGTCGGATCCTTCCATGCCAGCACCGAAGCCGCCCGCTGTGGGAGTTAAATCCAAAGAAGCACCAGACCCTGGTGAACCTCTTCGAGACTACGCACGAGGGCGCATGGAAATTGCTCTTCAAGGGCAATGAGAAACCACCGGCCACGGATTCGGACCGTGGTCACTATTGTACACACCCCGCAAGCAAGGTATGTTATTTCGAACGAGTCCTCAACCTAATTGTTTCGAGGATGATGTCTGAGCTTTTGTTATTGCTCTTTCAGGACTAGATGGAGAGGGCAAGGCGGATCCAGTGTCCGGCTCCGCTGCCTGAGGAACTAGTCATCCAGCATCTAGCGAAGATGCTGGTACCGGCGCCATATAAGGCACCGGAGATGAAGGCCAAGAAGAAGGCGGCCAAGGGTGGCCTCCGTCGTAAGGGTACTTCGGACGTGGCGTCCAAGGACGACGAAACTCATTCCCCTGTCCCTGAGGACAATGATGGGGAAGAGGAAGAAGGCAATCCTCCCCCTGAGGAGAGGAAGAAGAAGAGGGCGGCTCCGGTGCATCTGGAGGCGGAGGCGCCCAAAAAGGGGAAGGGCGTTCTAGCGGTCAACACCGCATGGGACGTCGACAGCAGTCCGGAATGACGCCCCCGCACCAAGCCCCGGGCCGCGTCGTAAGTGACATGGCTTATTTATGCGCACATCCAGCCCTTTTTCTCCATTATCTTGATGTAGTTAACTGTACCATTGCAGTCCGGCCCGCGACCTAATCCAGCGATCCTCGTCTGGAAGTTCGTTGGCTATGTCGGAGATGGCGAGCCTGTCGCCACCGCCTGCTTATTTCCCTGGGGCCGGGGACGACACGAAAGTGTTGTCCCGGAGGGCCGATCCGAACCGGGGAGGAACCCAGGACGCTGTCCGGGAGGCGCCACGAGGCGAAGCCTCCACTGCCGGACATATGGAGGGGACGATCCCCATGGAGACTAGCGAAGAGGGCTGCATCCAGCTTGGACCTCAGCCGAATACGATTTCGGAGACCCATATGGCTCCGGAGTCGGGAGGGAAGCCCCCTTTGAAGGAGGGGGGTGCACCGCTTCCGTCGGTGGTCCCTGTCCATCCAGGGGCGCTGGATAACCTGATGGAGGCGCTACGAGGCGCCTCCATTATGGACGAGCATCGTGTCCTTATGGGCATGTTGATCGAGAAGGTTCAGTCTGCCAAGAGTGGACTGAATGAAGCCTACATGAACCTGTTGACAGGTTTCGAGGTAAGTGACATAGAAAGAGAAAAACCCCATGTAGTCAGTAGCCCCTGTGACACTGTCCGGTGTTCGGTGATGAGAACCGGACAGAGGATCAATCTTTTATTTTAGGAGACTAACGTGATATGTATCATAAGCAGGTGTCGCTGTTGGCCGCAACCTCGCATGCTACCGAAGTCTCTAAACTTAAGCAGAGGCTGGAGCGG
This sequence comes from Aegilops umbellulata, assembly GCA_032464435.1. Taxonomy (NCBI): domain Eukaryota; kingdom Viridiplantae; phylum Streptophyta; class Magnoliopsida; order Poales; family Poaceae; genus Aegilops; species Aegilops umbellulata. Next base: position 360,238,020 of record CP136054.1, on the reverse strand, counting down.
ACCGAGAACGAGCTCGGCGAGGTGACGATTCGGCTCCGGGAGAAGCAAGGTAAATGACGATGTGCTGTGTGTTCGAAAAGAACAAGCATTGTATACTGACCGTAGTGTCGTAATATGTGCAAGAGACGCAACCGAGGTGGAGGCCCTAAAAAAGACTTTGCCCGAAGCCGAGGGGAAGGCCGTCGAGCAGCAAGCCACCCGGGAAAAGCTTGAGGCCCGAGTCAAGGAGATCCAGCAGGAGCTCCAGGATGCGGTGAAAAAATGTGAGACCTTGGAGCATGATGCGTCGGCTCGAGGGGCCGAACCTACCAAGGCTCGTCAAAGCGCGAGACCACACAGAATGAGGCCCAGGTCGCTCTCTGGGAGATCCAGGAGGCCAAGAAGATCATGGCGGGTAAGGCTTTTAAGATGCAAAGCAAGTATGCGGAGAGGCAGTACCTTTTACTAACCCGGGTTCGGAGTTCCCCAGGGGCTTTTGCGGATCTACCACGCAGTGTATCAGACGCTGCATACTTCTACCGAGCCGAAGGAGGAGGTTCTATGGAGAAGCTATTCTGGTCGCAGTATGCGACGCCAAAGCATCCCGTGTCTTTCACCGATCAGCTGAAGCAGCTAGTGGAGCTGCACCGGGTGGCCGAACTAGCCATGAAGGATTTGACAATCCGGCTATGGCCAGCCGAAGCTATGCCCCGCAGCTACTTCGGACTCGTAAGGCGTCTAGTGGAAGCCTGTCCGCGGCTGGATGTCATCAAGCGCTCTGCCTGTATTGAAGGTGCCCGTATGGCCTTCGCTCGCTGCAAGATGTGGTGGGCGAAGATGAACGCTGTTGAAGTTGTTGGAAATATGCCCTAGAGGCAATAATAAAAGCATTATTATTATATTTCCTTATTCATGATAATTGTCTTTATTCGTGCTATAATTGTGTTAACCGGAAATCGTAATACATGTGTGAATAACAGACAACAACATGTCCCTAGTGAGCCTCTAGTTGACTAGCTCGTTGATCGACAGATAGTCATGGTTTCCTGACTATGGACATTGGATGTCATCGATAACGGGATCACATCATTGGGAGAATGATGTGATGGACAAGACCCAATCCTAAACATAGCATAAGATCGCATAGTTCGTTTGCTAGAGTTATCCAATGTCAAGTATCCTTTCCTTAGACCATGAGATCGTGTAACTCCCGGATACCGTAGGAGTGCTTTGGGTATGCCAAACGTCACAACGTAACTGGGTGACTATAAAGGTACACTACGGGTATCTCTGAAAGTGTCTGTTGGGTTGACATGGATCGAGACTGGGATTTGTCACTCCGCTTGACGGAGAGGTATCACCGGGCCCTCTCGGTAATGCATCATCACAATGAGCTCAATGTGATCAAAGTGTTTGATCACGGGATCATGCATTACGGTAACGAGAAAAGTGACTTGCCGGTAACGAGATTGAACGAGGTATTGGTATACCAACGATCGAATCTCGGGCAAGTAAAATACCGATTGACAAAGGGAATCGTATACGGGATTAATTGAATCCTTGACATCGTGGTTCATCCGATGAGATCATCGTGGAGCATGTGGGAGCCAACATGGGTATCCAGATCCCGCTGTTGGTTATTGCCCGAGAGCCGTCTCGGTCATGTCTGCTTGTCTCCCGAACCCGTAGGGTCTACACACTTAAGGTTCGGTGACGCTAGGGTTGTGAAGATATGTATGTGCAGTAACCCGGATGTTGTTCGGAGTCCCGGATGAGATCCCAGACGTCACGAGGAGTTCCGGAATGGTCCGGAGGTAAAGAATTATATATAGGAAGTGCTATTTTGGCCATCGGGATAAGTTTCGGTGTTATCGGTATTGTACCGGGACCACCGGAGGGGTCCCGGGGGTCCACCGGGGGGGTCCACCTGCCCCGGGGGGCCACATGGGCTGTAGGGGTGCGCCTTGGCCTATATGGGCCAAGGGCACCAGCCCCAAGAGGCCCATGCGCCAAGAGAGAAAAAAAAGGGGAGAGTCCTACAAGGGGAAGGCACCTCCGAGGTGCCTTGGGGAGGATGGACTCCTCCCCACCCTTGGCCGCACCCTTCCTTGGAGGAAGGGGCAAGGGCTGCGCCTCCCCCTCTCCCTTGGCCCTATATATAGTGGGGAAAAGGAGGAGCAAACCAACCCTAATGGCCTTGGCTCCTCCCTCCTCCCTGCAACACCTCCTCCTCCTCCCGTGGTTGCTTAGCGAAGCCCTGCCGGAGTTCTGCTGCATCCACCACCACACCGTCGTGCTGGATCTTCCTCAACCTCTCCTTCCCCCTTGCTGGATCAAGAAGGAGGAGACGTCTCCCGTCCCGTACGTGTGTTGAACGCGGAGGTGCCGTCCGTTCGGTACTAGATCATCGGTGAATTGGATCACGGCAAGTACGACTACCTCATCCACGTTCACTCGAACGCTTCCGTTGCGATCTACAAAGTGGTATGTAGATGCTATCTAATCTGAATACTCGTTGCTAGATGAACTCATAGATGGATCTTGGTGAAACCGTAGAAAAAATTTTAATTTTCTGCAACGTTCCCCAACAGTGGCATCATGAGCTAGGTCTATGCATAGTTCTTCTTGTGCGAGTAGAACACAATTTGTTGTGGGCGTAGATGTTGTCAATTCTTCTTGCCGTTACTAGTCAATCTTGATTCAGCGGTATTGTGGGATGAAGCGGCCCGGACCAACCTTACACGTACGCTTACGTGAGACCGGTTCCACCGACTAACATGCACTAGTTGCATAAGGTGGCTGGCGGGTGTCTGTCTCTCCTACTTTAGTTGGATAGGATTCGATGAACAGGGTCCTTATGAAGGGTAAATAGAGATTGACAAATCACGTTGTGGTTTGAACGTAGGTAAGAAAACGTTCTTGCTAGAACCCTAATTCAGCCACGTAAAACTTGCAACAACAATTAGAGGACGTCTAACTTGTTTTTGCAGCAAGTGCTTTGTGATATGATATGGCCAAAGTTGTGATGTATGATGAATGATCTATATGTGATGTATGAGATGTTCATGCTATTGTAATAGGAATCACGACTTGCATGTCGATGAGTATGACAACCGGCAGGAGCCATAGGAGTTGTCTTTATTTTTTGTATGACCTGCGTGTCATTGAGAATCGCCATGTAAGTTACTTTACTTTATTGCTAAACGCGTTAGCCATAGTAGTAGAAGTAATAGTTGGCGAGCAACTTCATGGAGACACGATGATGAAGATCATGATGATGAAGATCATGGTGTCAAGCCGGTGACAAGATGATCATGGAGCCCCAAGATGAAGATCGAAGGAGCTATGTGATATTGGCCATATCATGTCACGTTTATTATTTGATTGCATGTGATGTTTATCATGCTTTGCATCTTGTTTACTTAGAACGACGGTAGTAAATAATATGATCCCTCATAATAATTTCAAGAAAGTGTTCACCCTAACTGTGCACCGTTGCTAAGGTTCGTCGTTCCGAAGCACCACGTGATGATCGGGTGTGATAGGTCCTTACGTTCGCATACAACGGGTGTAAGACAGATTTACACACGCAAAACACTTAGGTTGACTTGACGAGCCTAGCATGTACAGACATGGCCTCGGAACACAGAAGACCGAAAGGTCGAGCATGAGTCGTATAGAAGATACGATCAACATGAAGATGTTCACCGATGTTGGCTAGTCCGTCTCACGTGATGATCGGACACGGCCTAGTTGACTCGGATCATGTAATACTTAGATGACTAGTAGAGGGATGTCTATCTAAGTGGGAGTTCATTAAATTTGATTAAATGAACTTTATTATCATGAACTTAGTCTAAATATTTACAACATGTCTTGTAGATCAAATGGCCAACGTAGTCCTCAATTTCAACGCGTTCCTAGAGAAAACCAAGCTGAAAGACGATGGTAGCAACTATACGGACTGGGTCCAGAACCTGAGGATCATCCTCATAGATGCCAAGAAAGATTATGTCCTAAGAGCACAGCTGGCTGACGCACCTATTCACCCTGCAGAACAAGACGTTATGAACGCTTGGCAGTCACGCTGCGATGATTACTCCCTCGTTCAGTGCGGCATGCTTTATAGCTTAGAGCCGGGGCTCCAAAAGCGTTTTGAGAGACAGGGAGCATATGAGATGTTCGAAGAGCTGAAAATGGTTTTCCAAGCTCATGCCCGGGTCGAGAGATATGAAGTCTCCGACAAATTCTTTAGCTGTAAGATGGAGGAAAATGGCTCTGTCAGTGAGCACATACTCAAAATGTCTGGGTTGCACAACCGCTTGACTCAACTGGAAGTTAATCTCCCGGATGAAGCGGTCATTGACAGAATCCTCCAGTCGCTTCCACCTAGCTACAAGAGCTTTGTGATGAACTACAATATGCAGGGGATGGTAAAGACCATTCCTGAGGTATATGCTATGCTGAAATCAGCAGAGGTAGAAATCAAGAAGGAGCATCAAGTGTTGATGGTGAATAAAACCACTAAGTTCAAGAAGGGCAAGGGTAAAAAGAACTTCAAGAAGGACGGCAAGGAAGTTGCCGCGCCCGGTAAGCAAGTTGCCGGGAAGAAGCCACAGAATGGACCCAAGCCCGAAACTGAGTGTTTTTATTGCAAGGGAAGTGGTCACTGGAAGCGGAACTGCCCCAAATACTTAGCGGACAAGAAGGCCGGCAAAACCAAAGGTATATGTGATATACATGTAATTGATGTGTACCTTACCAGTACTCGTAGTAGCTCTTGGGTATTTGATACCGGTGCAGTTGCTCACATTTGTAACTCAAAACAGGAGCTGCGGAATAAACGGAGACTGGCGAAGGACGAGGTGACGATGCGCGTCGGGAATGGTTCCAAGGTCGATGTGATCGCCGTCGGCACGCTGCCTCTACATTTACCTACGGGATTAGTTTTAAACCTCAATAATTGTTATTTAGTGCCAAGTTTGAGCATGAACATTGTATCTGGATCTCGCTTAATTCGAGATTGCTACTCATTTAAATCCGAGAATAATGGTTGTTCTATTTATATGAGAGATATGTTTTATGGTCATGCTCCAATGGTTAATGGTTTATTCTTAATGAATCTCGAACGTGATGATACACATATTCATAGTGTGAATACCAAAAGAGTTAAAGTTGATGACAATAGTCCCACATATTTGTGGCACTGCCGCCTTGGTCACATAGGTGTCAAACGCATGAAGAAGCTCCATGCAGATGGACTTTTAGAGTCTCTTGATTATGAATCATTTGACACGTGCGAACCATGCCTCATGGGTAAAATGACCAAGACTCCGTTCTCAGGAACAATGGAGCGAGCAACCAACTTATTGGAAATCATACATACCGATGTGTGCGGTCCAATGAGTGTTGAGGCTCGCGGAGGCTATCGTTATGTTCTCACCCTCACTGATGACTTGAGTAGATATGGGTATATCTACTTAATGAAACACAAGTCTGAGACCTTTGAAAAGTTCAAGGAATTTCAGAGTGAGGTTGAAAATCAACGTGATAGAAAGATCAAGTTTCTACGATCAGATCGTGGAGGAGAATACTTGAGTCACGAATTTGGCACACACTTAAGAAAATGTGGAATAGTTTCACAACTCATGCCGCCTGGAACACCTCAGCGTAATGGTGTGTCCGAACGTCGTAATCGCACTCTATTAGATATGGTGCGATCTATGATGTCTCTTACCGATCTACCGCTATCTTTTTGGGGCTATGCTTTAGAGACTGCCGCATTCACTTTAAATAGGGCTCCGTCGAAATCCGTTGAGACGACACCGTATGAATTATGGTTTGGGAAGAAACCTAAGCTGTCGTTTCTAAAAGTTTGGGGATGCGATGCTTATGTCAAGAAACTTCAACCTGAAAAGCTCGAACCCAAGTCGGAAAAATGCGTCTACATAGGATACCCTAAAGAAACTATTGGGTATACCTTCTACCTCAGATCCAAAGGCAAGATCTTTGTTGCCAAGAATGGATCCTTTCTAGAGAAAGAGTTTTCTCTCGAAAGAAGTAAGTGGGAGGAAAGTAGAACTTGATGAAGTGTTACCTCTTGAACCGGAAAATGGCGAAACTCAAGAAAACGTTTCTGAGGAGTCTGCACCGACTAGAAAGGAAATTAATGATGATGATCAAGATACTTCTGATCAAGCTCCTACTGAAATTCGAAGGTCCACAAGGACACGTTCCGCACCAGAGTGGTACGGCAACCCTGTCTTGGAAATCATGTTGTTAGACAACGGTGAACCTTCGAACTATGAGGAAGCAATGGCGGGCCCGGATTCCGACAAATGGCTGGAAGCCATGAAATCCGAGATAGGATCCATGTATGAAAACGAAGTATGGACTTTGACTGACTTGCCCGTTGAACGGCGAGCCATAGAAAATAAATGGATCTTTAAGAAGAAGACAGACGCGGATGGTAATGTGACCATCTATAAAGCTCGGCTTGTCGCTAAGGGTTATCGACAAGTTCAAGGGGTTGACTACGATGAGACTTTCTCACCGGTAGCAAAGCTGAAGTCCGTCCGAATCATGTTAGCAATTGCCGCATACTATGATTATGAGATATGGCAAATGGACGTCAAAACGGCATTCCTTAATGGTTTCCTTAAGGAAGAATTGTATATGATGCAGCCGGAAGGTTTTGTCGATCCTAAGAATGCTGACAAGGTGTGCAAGCTCCAACGCTCGATTTATGGGCTGGTGCAAGCATCTCGGAGTTGGAACATTCGCTTTGATAAGATGATCAAAGCGTTTGGGTTTACACAGACTTATGGAGAAGCCTGTGTTTACAAGAAAGTGAGTGGGAGCTCTGTAGCATTTCTCATATTATATGTAGACGACATACTTTTGATGGGAAATGATATAGAACTCTTGGACAGCATTAAGGCCTACTTGAATAAAAGTTTTTCAATGAAGGACCTTGGAGAAGCTGCTTATATATTAGGCATCAAGATCTATAGAAATAGATCGAGACGCCTCATAGGTCTTTCACAAAGCACATACCTTGATAAAATATTGAAGAAGTTCAATATGGATCAATATAAAAAAGGGTTCTTACCTGTGTTACAAGGTGTGAAATTGAGCTCAGCTCAATGTCCGACCACGACAGAAGATATAGAAGAGATGAGCGTCATCCCCTATGCCTCAGCCATAGGTTCTATTATGTATGCCATGCTGTGTACCAGACCTGATGTAAACCTTGCCGTAAGTTTGGTAGGAAGGTACCAAAGTAATCCCGGCAAGGAACACTGGACAGCGGTCAAGAATATCCTGAAGTACCTGAAAAGGACAAAGGAAATGTTTCTCGTTTATGGAGGTGACGAAGAGCTCGTCGTAAAAGGTTACGTCGACGCTAGCTTCGACACAGATCTGGATGACTCTAAGTCACAAACCGGATACGTGTATATTTTGAATGGTGGGGCAGTAAGCTGGTGCAGTTGCAAGCAAAGCGTCATGGCGGGATCTACATGTGAAGCGGAGTACATGGCAGCCTCGGAGGCAGCACATGAAGCAATTTGGGTGAAGGAGTTCATCACCGACCTCGGAGTCATACCCAATGCATTGGGGCCAATCAAGCTCTTCTGTGACAACACTGGAGCTATTGCACTTGCAAAGGAGCCCAGGTTTCACAAGAAGACCAGGCACATCAAGCGTCGCTTCAACTCCATTCGTGAAAATGTTCAAGATGGAGACATAGAAATTTGTAAAGTGCACACGGATCTGAATGTCGCAGATCCGTTGACTAAACCTCTCCCTAAGGCAAAACATGATCAGCACCAGAACTCTATGGGTGTTCGATTCATCACAATGTAACTAGATTATTGACTCTAGTGCAAGTGGGAGACTGTTGGAAATATGCCCTAGAGGCAATAATAAAAGCATTATTATTATATTTCCTTATTCATGATAATTGTCTTTATTCGTGCTATAATTGTGTTAACCGGAAATCGTAATACATGTGTGAATAACAGACAACAACATGTCCCTAGTGAGCCTCTAGTTGACTAGCTCGTTGATCGACAGATAGTCATGGTTTCCTGACTATGGACATTGGATGTCATCGATAACGGGATCACATCATTGGGAGAATGATGTGATGGACAAGACCCAATCCTAAACATAGCATAAGATCGCATAGTTCGTTTGCTAGAGTTATCCAATGTCAAGTATCCTTTCCTTAGACCATGAGATCGTGTAACTCCCGGATACCGTAGGAGTGCTTTAGGTATGCCAAACGTCACAACGTAACTGGGTGACTATAAAGGTACACTACGGGTATCTCTGAAAGTGTCTGTTGGGTTGACATGGATCGAGACTGGGATTTGTCACTCCGCTTGACGGAGAGGTATCACCGGGCCCTCTCGGTAATGCATCATCACAATGAGCTCAATGTGATCAAAGTGTTTGATCACGGGATCATGCATTACGGTAACGAGAAAAGTGACTTGCCGGTAACGAGATTGAACGAGGTATTGGTATACCGACGATCGAATCTCGGGTAAGTAAAATACTGATTGACAAAGGGAATCGTATACGGGATTAATTGAATCCTTGACATCGTGGTTCATCTGATGAGATCATCGTGGAGCATGTGGGAGACAACATGGGTATCCAGATCCCGCTGTTGGTTATTGCCCGAGAGCCGTCTCGGTCATGTCTGCTTATCTCCCGAACCCGTAGGGTCTACACACTTAAGGTTCGGTGACGCTAGGGTTGTGAAGATATGTATGTGCAGTAACCCGAATGTTGTTCGGAGTCCCGGATGAGATCCCGGACGTCACGAGGAGTTCCGGAATGGTCCGGAGGTAAAGAATTATATATAGGAAGTGCTATTTTGGCCATCGGGACAAGTTTCGGTGTTATCGGTATTGTACCGGGACCACCGGAGGGGTCCCGGGGGTCCACCGGGGGGGTCCACCTGCCCCGGGGGGCCACATGGGCTGTAGGGGTGCGCCTTGGCCTATATGGGCCAAGGGCACCAGCCCCAAGAGGCCCATGCGCCAAGAGAGAAAAAAAAGGGGAGAGTCCTACAAGGGGAAGGCACCTCCGAGGTGCCTTGGGGAGGATGGACTCCTCCCCACCCTTGGCCGCACCCTTCCTTGGAGGAAGGGGCAAGGGCTGCGCCTCCCCCTCTCCCTTGGCCCTATATATAGTGGGGAAAAGGAGGAGCAAACCAACCCTAATGGCCTTGGCTCCTCCCTCCTCCCTGCAACACCTCCTCCTCCTCCCGTGGTTGCTTAGCGAAGCCCTGCCGGAGTTCTGCTGCATCCACCACCACACCGTCGTGCTGGATCTTCCTCAACCTCTCCTTCCCCCTTGCTGGATCAAGAAGGAGGAGACGTCTCCCGTCCCGTACGTGTGTTGAACGCGGAGGTGCCGTCCGTTCGGTACTAGATCATCGGTGAATTGGATCACGGCAAGTACGACTACCTCATCCACGTTCACTCGAACGCTTCCGTTGCGATCTACAAAGTGGTATGTAGATGCTATCTAATCTGAATACTCGTTGCTAGATGAACTCATAGATGGATCTTGGTGAAACCGTAGAAAAAATTTTAATTTTCTGCAACGTTCCCCGACAGAAGTTGCCAGCGGGCCGCCGGAGGGCAAGGAGCACCGCACACCCAAGAAATATTTTGCGGATGTCATAGAAGGGACTCGACTTGTGGCAACTCAATGTTTGAAGGACATTATTTTCGAATGAATACATTCATGTTGTCCTTTGCCTTGTATTATAAAGACAAAGCTTGTTTTGTAACGTAATTTCGTTATGCTTTAAATTGTTTCCTCCTGTGCGGCCGTGTTATATGCAATCTGAGGGTTGGCCAGTCGTCGGCTTCTGCCCTCACGTAATTAGTATGGAGGTGTTCGGGATGGGATCTAAACAATCTTGATCCAATTATATGGTCCTTGAAGGAGTTGTTTAGCGCAACGAACAAGGCAATCAGACTATACGGCTTAAACGCCCTCACTTAGCCGTAGGAGTTTTATAATTAAGCAAGTGTGCAGCCCCTGGTCCAAGCCAGGGTGTTGTCAGCATCTGATCGGGAAGTGCCGATCCTTCGTATGACGCGGAAAAAATCTCCAAAGATTTTGTAACCCTCGAACAGTTGACCGGCTCTCGCCGTATCATGACAGCCAATTTTCGGCTTTCTCTACTGAGGTGCTCATCCGGTCAAGGCCAGGGCACAATCGCAGTAGTTCTCCCTTTACTACCCTACCCGATTGAGCGGAACATAGGGTAGCAAGCACAGGAGCCAGGCAACCCAACTATTGACCAAAGACATGATTCCGAGCCAATGCATATAATGCTAAATTCGGGGTGCTGAACTTTTATACAAGAAGTGTTCGAACTTTGTTGCCGTGTTATGGGGCGATAAGCAGCCCCTGGCGAATATGAAACGTACAAAAGAGTACCGATGTAGGTGATAAGCAGATCAAAATAAAATCAAGTAAGAAGCAAAAACCATAGAAACTGGGCCGCAAATCATTTTTATTATAACTGAATGGATACGTCAAGGAGTATCTTGTACAAATAGTGCGATAAGCACCCGGACTATTTAACATGCCGGGATCAAGAAGGAGCAGCGTGCGGGTCCTGGGAAATAAGTAGAAATACCGTCAAGAAGAACGTATGGAGGTTACCCTACGCACCTATGCTGCATGCCCCCTTTGTATGCCGATCCTTCGAAGGGGCTGGTGATCAGGCTCACAGGAAAAGGAACCTGAAACAGAAAGGAAAGGGTGTGTCCGGGGTCAGTCTAGCCGAACTGTAGATCCCGGGTTAGCTTGTGCCTCCGTCGATGTCCATGGAATTTTGAGTGCGTAATTATGTACGCGTGGTACGAATGCCACTACTTCATCGGGACTGGGACGGAGGCCGAATTGCTAGTCGAGCTCTTGACGAGCCTTGCTGTCCTGCTGCAGTGTAGTTCGGAACCTCTTGATGGTGTCCACGGGCTCGGCGGCCGCACTATGGTGCTATTTGAGAAGGTCGCTCTGTACCTCTGCTGCTAGGGCGGCGGTGTCCTCCTCCGTTCGGAGGGAGCATTCCGTGTGGCCAGTGACTGTTATGACACCGTGTGGACAGGGCATCTTGAGCTTGAGATAAGCGTAGTGCGGCACTGCGTTGAATCTAGCAAACGTTGTTCGTCCGAGCAGTGCGTGGTAGCCACTGCGGAATGGGACGATGTCAAAGATTAACTCCTTGCTTTGGAAATTGTCCGGAGAACCGAAGACCACTTCCAGCATGATTGAGCCCGTACAGCGGGCCTCGACGCCTGGTATGACTCCTTTGAAGGTAGTCTTTGTTCGTTTGATTCATGAGGGGTCGATGCCCATCTTCCGTACTGTGTCTTGATAGAGCAGGTTGAGGCTGCTACCACCGTCCATCAGGACTCGTGTTAGGTGGAACCCGTCAATAATTGGGTCCAGGACTAGTGCGGCTGAACCGCCATGGCGGATGCTAGTTGGGTGGTCTCGTCGATCAAAAGTGATCGGGAATGACGACCACGGATTGAACTTTGGGGCGACTGGCTCTACCGCGTAGATGTCCCTGAGTGCTTGCTTGCGCTCCCTTTTGGGGATGTGTGTAGCGTATATCATGTTCGCCGTTTTGATTTGAGGGGGAAATTTCTTCTGCCCCCCCAGTGTTCGGCTACCGGGGCTCTTCGTCCTCGTCCTCACTTTGTGATCCCTTTTCTTTGTTTTCGGCATTTAACTTGCCAGCCTGCTTGAAAACCCAACAATCCCTGTTCGTATGATTGGCTTGCTTATCCGGGGTGCCGTGTATTTGGCACGAACGGTCGACTATGCGGTCCAGGCTGGAAGGTCCTTCATTGTTTCTTTTGTAGGGCTTCTTCCATTGGTCGGACTTGGAGCCGCTGAATCCGGCGTTGACTGTGGTGCCATCGGTGTTGTTGTCATTGCTTTGGCGTTTGTGCCTATTGCGCCGGAGCTTGCCAGTGTTATTCTTGGCCTCAGAGGGGCATGTCTCGCAGGCTGTGTTGTTCCTACGGGCCAGCCAACTGTCCTCTCCCGCGCAAAAGCGGGTCATGAGTGCCGTGAGGGCTGCCATGGACTTCGGCTTTTCTTGGCCGAGGTGGCGTGCTAGCCATTCGTCACGGATGCTATGTTTGAAGGATGTTAAGGCCTCGGCATCCAGGCAGTCAACGATCTGGTTCTTTTTGGTTAGGAACCTAGTCCAGAATTTTCTGGCTGATTCTCCAGCTTGTTGAGCTATGTGACTTAAGTCATCGGCGTCTGGTGGCCGGACATAAATTCCTTGCAAGTTGTCCAGGAAAGCTTCTTCCAAGTCCTCCCAGCTGCCGATAGAATTTTCAGGCAGGTTGTTAAGCCAGTGCCAAGCTGGCCCTTTGAGTTTTAGTGCGAGGTATTTAATGGCGTGGAGGTCGTCTCCTTGAGCCATATGGATATGGAGAATGAAATCCTCGATCCATACTGCGGGATCGGTTGTGCCGTCGTATGATTCGATATTGAAGGGGTTGAATCCCTCGGGGAATTCGTGATCCAGTACCTCATCTGTGAAGCAGAGAGGGTGTGCCTATATATAATTGCATGATTATTTCGTTATTTCGCTTTTCCTTCTGTTTCTATTTAAAAAAATGTACGCGCAGCCCATATTTATTTATCGCCTACATGCGCTGTATAGTAGCTTCTGGCGCCCATTGTTTTTTCTCTCTCTTAAATGGGCCAGGCCCAGCCAGCCTTTTTTATTTTTTTTACTTAGGCCGATTTTGTTAAAAAAAATAACTTCAGCCCGTGTACGCGCGCGGCCGTCCGAGGCCTTTCCCATCCGTCTCTTTTCTTCTCGGTTTCGTATATTTTCGTCTACGTTTAGTCCCACATTGCCTAGCCTTTGACCCCTAAGCCTCTTCTACATCAATAAATATAGATCCATAGAGCCTCCAAAAATCACCCGATTCGGGTTAAATCAATATTTTGGTTTGACTAGATTCTTCAAAGAAAAATATTTTTCTCCTCTCCGGCGCGACTTTTGGGAATTGTCTTCTCTCCCCGAAGTCATCTTTTCTCTGCCTTATAAAGGTATATTTCTTTGTTTTTTTTACCTCCGTAGTTTATTATTTTCTAGACTAATATGATAGAATAATTAGATTATCAATTAGTCTACGTATTTATACATTGGACCTTAGCCGTAGCTATTTTTCTTCCGTAAAACAGCTTGGCCCTGATTTTTCAAATAGCCATAACTTTTTACTCGTTCATCCAAATTAGACGAAACCAACGCCCACTTCTTCGTTATGATCTCCTCTATCCAGTAAAACAACTTAAACATGTTTTTGAAAATTTAAAATATGATTTCAAACAGATTTGAATTTGAATCTTCTTTTGTTCATAACTTGAGTTTTACAACTCCGTTTTAGTTGATTCTTTTTGCTAATCGAAGCTCTTGACCTAAACTTTCTGATAAGTCCAAATTCACATAATTTTGGTGCCGTTAGAAATGTTTTTATGCTGCAAGAGTTATTTGCTTGGTTTTGATGTTTTCCGAATTGTTTTCTTCGTTCTTTTCGATCTTTGAGTGATTGCTTATGTATGGTTACCATTGCTTGCTTACGATAGATTGATCGGAGTGTGACGAGTAGATCTATCAAGAGTTTTGAGTGCGAATCATCTTCATCAACATTGCAGGCAAGTTCACACTTTGATCATATCCCTTTTCATACCCAGTTTTATTGCATTAGATCCATCCTCAAACATTGCATGATTAGGATCTAATTAAATTGTGGGATGGGAAGTAGTTGAGGTAGTACCTATTACCTGTTTATTACCAAACCCTTGGGAGTTACTATTACGTTATGCTTACATTGCCTTGCTATGCTCGTAGACGTGGATTGGGTTTTGAGAGTATTCATGACAGAGGTGAGATTGTTAATTAATGGTTTACTTAAGGTGGCAACTTAAACACACATCTGGGTGGATTGAGGCACCTGGGTATTCCAGGACTTGCCTGTCTAGGCACCTGGGTATTCTAGGACTTGCCTGTTTTTTCTATGGACCGCCACCCAGGCTCAAAGGGATCATAAGATTATTCAAACTAGAAACTTCCGTGTGCAGCCACAAGCCATTATGGGCTCTGGCATAGTTGATTAAGCCGTGCGAACTCTTACAGGGTAGACTAGCAGATGTAGGGGAAAGTAGGTGTACCGGTCTATCCAACGTAAGGTGCTAGCGCTTCTGAAAGACTATGTCTCAGTCATCCGTTTCTCAAACACCATGTAGTGCGAGAAACCAAACGGAGGCGATCGAGTCTTGTGGGGAAAAGTGCGCAAACCTCTGCAGAGTGTACAAACTAATCATGATTAGCCGTGTCCCCGGTTATGGACATCTTGAGTATCTAGTTCTTGGATATCCTGTTGATCTCATCATGTTACTTTAATTAATTTTGTTGGGATGTTAATGATTACTTTTAATGGGGATTGAGGATGCTGTCAACCATTCTCAATGTTTAACAACCACCATGATAGTTAATAAAATTTATTCCTTTGCAGTAGGGAAAAATTGGCTTTTTGCAAAAACATTATAACCATAGAGCTTTTCCACCAGCCATATATGCATGTAGTGATAGCCATTATTCATCATTCTCTATGGTGTGAATTTGCCAGTACATTCAATGTACTGACCCGTTTCGGGCTGTAACGTCTTATGTTGCAGGTTTTCTTACGACGAGTAAGTGATACGATAGGGTTACGATTTCTACACTCAACTTTGTCGTTGGTGTTGATGGGAATCCACAACCTTGTTGCTTCCGCTATATTGGATTGAGGTAATAGTACTTACGTTACTTTATACATGTGATTTACCTCTGTTATAAATCCTTCGAGTACTGTGTGTGTCAGCATACCGATCCAGGGATGACATGTAAGCACAGAGACTTGTCCCATTCGGGTCGGGTCGCTACATTATAAGAATAGCCCAACGGATTGATTGGAAAGATTAACTTTGAGGTGGTTTTGTACCCTACCATAATCTCTTCGCTTGTTCTCCTCCATTAGTGACTTTGGAGTGACTCTTTGTTGCATGTTGAGGGATAGTTATATGATCCAATTATGTTATTATTGTTGAGAGAACTTGCACTAGTGAAATTATGAACCCTAGGCCTAATTTCAACTCATTGCAATAACGTTTATGCTCACTTTTACCACTTGTTACCTTGCTGTTTTTATATTTTCAGATTACAAAAACCTATATCTAACATCCATATTGCACTTGTATCACCATCTTTTCGCCGAACTAGTGCACCTATACAATTTACCATTGTATTGGGTGTGTTGGGGACACAAGAGACTCTTTGTTATTTGGTTGCAGGGCTGCTTGAGAGAGACCATCTTCATCCAATGCCTCCCATGGATTGATAAACCTTAGGTCATCCACTTGAGGGAAATTTGCTACTGTCCTACAAACCTCTGCACTTGGAGGCCCAACAACGTCTACAAGAAGAAGGTTGTGTAGTAGACATCAAGATCTTTTCTGGCGTCGTTGCCGGGGAGGTGAGTGCTTGAAGGTATATCTTTAGATCTTGCAATCGAATCTTTTTGTTTCTTGTTTTAGCACTAGATTAGTTTATAAAATAAAACCACAAAAAAATGCAATTGAGTTTGTCTCATACACTTTATCTTTTTAATATCTTTCGTGAGTATGATGGGAAGGAAAATTGTGCCAAAGTGTTAGAAGAAGAATGCATTAAAATGTTTGGCACTATATCTTTGTATGATGAGCATGATTGCAATGTTGTTAGTATGAATTCTTTGAATACCCATGATGCTAATGATATGCAAAGCCACAAGCTTGGGGAAGCTATGTTTGATGAAGATGATATTTTTTTGTCCCCCAAGCTTTGATGAGAAAATTTACTATGATGAAAGTGTGCCTCCTATCTATGATAATTATTGTGATGACACGTATGCTCTAAAGAATAATGATAACCATGAAACTTGTCATCTTGATCTTAATTTTCAATCACATGATAGTTATTTTGTTGAGTTTGCTCCCACTATTCCGAAAGAGAAGAATTTTGCTTATGTCGAAAGTAGTAAATTTTCTATGCAAGTAGATCATGAAAAGAATGCTTTAGGTGCTGGTTATATTGTTGAATTCATTCATGATGCTACTGAAAATTATTGTGAGGGAGGAATATATGCTTGTAGGAATTGCAATAATATCAAGTTTCCTCTCGATGTGCTTAAAGTTTTGAAGTTATGCTTGTTCTGCCTTCCTATGCTAGTTGATTATTGTTTCCATAAGTTGTTTGCTCACAAAATCCCTATGCATAGGAAGTGGGTTAGACTTAAATGTGCTAGTCATATTCTTCATAATGCTCTCTTTAAGTTTCAATTCTTATCTTTTATGTGAGCATCATTGAAATCAGCATGCCTAGCTAGGGGCGTTAAACGATAGCGCTTGTTGGGAGGCAACCCAATTTTATTTTAGTTTCTTGCTTTTTGGTTCTGTTTAGGAATAAATAATCCATATAGCTTATGTTTAGATGTGGTTTTGTGTTTTAATTAGTGTTTGTGCCAAGTAGAACCTTTGGGAAGACTTGGGTGAAGTCTTTATGATCATACTATAAAACACAGAAACTTTAACGCTCACGAGATTAGCTAGAACTTTTTACTGGAGAGTGCTATTTAGTTGATTATTTTTGCAGATGATTACTAGACAAATTCCTCAGGTTCACCCATTTATGTTAGAATTTTTGGAGTTCCAGAAGTTTGCTTTAGTTACAGATTACTATAGACTGATCTGTTTTTGACAGATTCTGTTTTTCGTGTGTTGATTGCTTATTTTGATGAATCTATGGCTAGTAAAATAGTTTATAAACCATAGAGAAGTTGTAATACATTAGGTTTAACACCAATATAAATAAAGAATGAGTTCATTACAGTACCTTGAATCTGTGTTTTGTTTTCTTCCGCTAACGGAGCTTACGAGTTTTCTGTTAAGTTTTGTGTTGTGAAGTTTTCAAGTTTTGGGTAAAGATTCGATGGACTATGGAATAAGGAGTGGCAAGAGCCTAAGCTTGGGGATGCACAAGGCACCCCAAGGTAATATTCAAGGATAACCAAGAGCCTAAGCTTGGGGATGCCCCGGAAGGCATCCCCTCTTTCGTCTTCGTTCATCGGTAACTTTATTTGGAGCTATATTTTTATTCACCACGTGATATGTGTTTTGCTTGGAGCGTCATTTTATTTTCTTTAGCTTTGCTTGCTGTTTGAATAAAATACCAAGATATTAAATTATTAAATGGGAGATTCTTCACATAGTTGCATAATTATTCGACTACTTATTGATCTTCACTTATATCTTTCGGAGTAGTTTGTTGTTTGCTCTAGTTCTTCATTTATATATTTTAGAGCATGGTGGTAGTTTTATTTTGAAGAAATAGATGAACTCTCATGCTTCGCTTAGATTATTTTGAGAGTCTTAAATAGCATGGTAATGTGCTTAATCCTAATATGCTAGGTATTCAAGATTAGTAAAAACTTTCTTATGAGTGTGTTGAATACTAAGAAAAGTTTGATGCTTGATAATTGTTTTGAGATATGAAGATGGTGATATTAGAGTCATGCTAGTTGAGTAGTTGTGAATTTGAGAAATACTTGTGTTAAAGTTTGTGATTCCCGTAGCATGCACGTATGGTGAACCGTTATGTGATGAAGTCGGAGCATGATTTATTTATTGATTGTCTTCCTTATGAGTGGCAGTCGGGGACGAGCGATGGTATTTTCCTACCAATCTATCCCCCTAGGAGCATGCGCGTAATACTTTGCTTTGATAACTTCTAGATTTTTGCAATAAGTATATGAGTTTTTTATGACTTATGTTGAGTCCATGGATTATACGCATTTTCCCCATCCTTCCACCATTGCTAGCCTCTCTAATACCGTGCACTTTTCATCCTACCGGAGGGGGGAACCCTCATCGGTGGCCATCTTCATCATCTCGGCGCTCTCCATGACGAGGAGGGAGTAGTTCACCCTCGGGGCTGAGGGTATGTACCAGTAGCTATGTGTTTGATCTCTCTCTCGTGTTCTTGATTTGGCACGATCTTGATGTATCGCGAGCTTTGCTATTATAGTTGGATCTTATGTTTCTTCTCCCCCTCTTCTCTCTTGTATTGGATTGAGTTTTCCCCTTGAAGTAATCTTATTGGATTGAGTCTTTAAAGATTTGAGAACACGTGATGTATGTCTAGCCGTGCCTATCTGTGGTGACAATGGGATATCACGTGATTCACTTGATGTATGTTTTGGTGATCAACTTGCGGGTTCCGCCCATGAACCTATGCATAGGGGTTGGCACACGTTTTCGTCGTGATTCTCCGGTAGAAACTTTGGGGCACTCTTTGAGGTTCTATGTGTTGGTTGAATAGATGAATCTGAGATTGTGTGATGCATATCGTATAATCATACCCACGGATACTTGAGGTGACATTGGAGTATCTATGTGACATTAGGGTTTTGGTTGATTTGTGTCTTAAGGTGTTATTCTAGTACGAATTCTAGGGCTGTTTGTGACACTTATAGGAATAGCCCAACGGATTGATTGGAAAGAATAACTTTGAGGTGGTTTCGTACCCTACCATAATCTCTTCGTTTGTTCTCCTCTATTAGTGACTTTGGAGTGACTCTTTGTTGCATGTTGAGGGATAGTTATATGATCCAATTATGTTATTATTGTTGAGAGAACTTGCACTAGTGAAAGTATGAACCCTAGGCCTTGTTTCAACTCATTGCAATACCGTTTACGCTCACTTTTACCACTTGTTACCTTGCTGTTTTTATATTTTCAGATTACAAAAACCTATATCTACCATCCATATTGCACTTGTATCACCATCTCTTCGCCGAACTAGTGCACCTATACAATTTACCATTGTATTGGGTGTGTTGGGGACACAAGAGACTCTTTGTTATTTGGTTGCAGGGTTGCTTGAGAGAGACCATCTTCATCCTATGCCTCCCACGGATTGATAAACCTTAGGTCATCCACTTGAGGGAAATTTGCTACTGTCCTACAAACCTCTGCACTTGGAGGCCCAACAACGTCTACAAGAAGAAGGTTGTGTAGTAGACATCAGGCCACATCGCGGCGTAGCTCTGATGGAGTCCGTCTGCGGCATTCGGCCCGGGCGTGGTTAGATTTATCACGTCCGAATAGGTAGCCGTCTTCGTGCCTCAAGGCACGTCCTCGCAATCCGTAGATCGATCTTGTGTGTCCTGCTCTACTGTCCAGGGTCTGCCGAAGGTCGTACGTGTGACCCCGAACTCTGTCATTTTTATTTTTGCGGGGTGATGGGGCAGGCTGCTGTTCGGCTTGAGTTGCCACTTTATCTCGACCGCGTGATGGCCGGTCGGCCGCCCTGTCTCAACCACGCGGTGGTCGTTCCGCATTACGCCAGGGAGATATGTGTTCCGGTGCCTCCTCATCAAATTGAGGTAGCAGTCTGCGTTTCGGGTAGCTTTTGGCTGGGCGCTTGAGGCCGTATTCTTCGGCTGTCAGGACGTCGATCCATCTGTCGACGAGCAGGTCTTGTTCGGCTTGAAGCTGCTGCTGTTTCTTTTTCAAGCTCCTTGTAGTGGCTATGAGCTGAAGCTTAAAGCACTCCTGCTCCAGAGGGTCCTCCGGCACGATGAAGTCTTCATTGCCGAGGTTTGTCTCCTCTTTGGAGGGTGGATGATAACTATTGTCCTCCGAGTTATATTCTATGGCCTGTTCATCAGGGTTGTCTTGCGTGTTGTCATGTTCGTCCTGTTCGGATGCAGCGCTGACAGGGTCATCATTATTTTCGGCGTCGCCCGGAGTACTATTTTCTCCGGTGCCAGTGTTGCCATCCTTTGAGCGACGAGGCTTAGAACAGCGTTTGGGGCGCCGGCGCTTGGACTGCGTCTTAGAGGGATTGTTCTTATCCGGCTCTTCTTTGTCATCGCCAGATCCTTTGGGTGTATCAACCATGTACACTTCGTACGAAGAGGTGGCCATCCAACGTCCAGTGAATGGCGGGTCTTGGCCTTGCTCATTGTCGGCATCGTCGTCCATACCGGTGATGTCTTCGGAGCCATAGTCAAGCATGTCGGTTAAGTCGTCGACGGTGGCTATGAAGTGGGTGGTGGGTGGGAAGCAAAATTCCTCGTCATCCGCCTCTAGCTCGAACCGAACATAGTTCGGCTGTGAGTCATCCTCCAAGGACAAGTTCTTCAAAGAATTTAGTACGTCACCCAAAGGAAAATGCTGGAAGATGTCTGCGGCGCTAAATTCGAAAATCGATAACCAATCCAGCTCGGTGTCCGCAGGCGCACTTGATCCAGAACGTGTAGCCGGAGACGAGTCCGGAGTTCCATTGACGCAAGCATTGCAAGATGTCGAGTCCGTGTGTGGCTCCAACGCCGCGGACTTTATGGTCTCAGAGGGGATGATCTGCTTCGGTACTGAGGCCGTTGCAGCAACAGGATCCATCTCCTGGATGTGCTCCGATGACAGATTTAAGTCATCTTCATCGGAGAGAAGGGGAGCGATTGCCGCGGTCTCAAATCCATCAAAGATCAAGTCTCCACAGATATCCGCGACATAGTTCAAGCCTCCAAATCTGACCTGATGGCCAGGGGCGTAGCTATCGACCTGCTCCAGATGGCCAAGTGAGTTGGCCCGCAGTACGAAGCCGCCGAACACAAAGATTTGTCCGAGGAGAAAGGTTTCTCCCTGAACGACGCCATTACCGATGACTGAAGGGGCCATCAAGCCTTATGTGGACGGCACAGTGGAACTCTCAATGAAAGCACCAATGTCGGTGTCAAAACCGGCGGATCTCGGGTAGGGGGTCCCGAACTGTGCATCTAGGATCGATGGTAACAGCAGACGGGGGACATGACGTTTACCCAGGTTCGGGCCATCTCTATGGAGGTAATACTCTACTTCCTGCTTGATTGATCTTGATGAATATGAGTGTTACAAGAGTTGATCTACCATGAGATCGTAATGGCTAAACCCTAGAAGTCTAGCCTATGAGTATATGGTAATGAATTTGTCCCTATCCGGACTATGCTCTCCGGTTTATATAGGCACCGGAGAGATCTAGGGTTACATGGAGTCGGTTACATAAGAGAGAATCTTCATAATCGGTCGTCTAGCTTGCCTTCCACGCTAAGTAGAGTCCAATCCGGACACGGGTATAGTCTTCGGCCTTCATGTCTTCACATCCCATCTGTCCGCCCCAGTAGATAACAGGCCAGATGCCCGAGGACCCCTTAGTCCAGGACTCCCTTAAGGACCCCAAGTAGGATTCGGCCTACTTGGGGCACCCTCCTGGCTGCTCCCTCCTCCCCTCCACCTATATATATGTGGGAGGGGGGCACCTACCACACGCAGAATATTGCCTAGCCGTGTACAGCGCCCCCCTCCCCGTTTACACCCCCGGTCATATTTTCGTAGTGCTTAGGTGAAGCCCTGCGGAGATTACTTCACCATCACCGTCACCTTGCCATCATGCTGATGGAACTCAACTACTACCTCAACGTCTTTCTGGATCAAGAAGGCGAGGGACGTCACCAAGCTGAACGTGTGCAAAACTCGGAGGTGTCGTCCGGTACTTGATCGGTTGAAGCGCAAAGAAGTTCGACTACATCAACCACGTTGTGAAACGCTTCCGCTTACGGTCTACTAGTATACGTAGACACACTCTCCCCCTCGTTGGTATGCATCTCCATGGATAGATCATTGTGTGCGCGTAGAATTTTTTTGCTTTCCATGCAACGTTTCCCAATAATTGCATCATGAGCTAGGTCTATGCGTAGATGATGTGCACGAGTAGAACACGAAGAGTTGTGGGCGGTGATAGTCATACTACTTACCACCAATGTCTTATTTTGATTCGGCGGTATTGTGGGATGAAGCAGCCTGGACCAACCTTACATGTCCATGTACATGATACCGGTTCCACCGACAGACATGCAACTAGTTTTGCATAAAGGTGGCTGGCGGGTGTCTGTTTCTCCTACTTTAGTTGAATCGAATTTGACTGCGGACGGTCCTCGAAGAAGGTTAAAACAGCAAACTTGATAAATCACCGTTGAGGTTTTTGCCGTAGGTAAGAACGGTTCTTGCTAGAAGCCCATAGCAGCCACGTAAAACTTGCAACAACAAATTAGAGGACGTCTTACTTGTTTTTGTAGGGAATGTTGTGATGTGATATGGTCAAGACATGATGTGATATACGTTATTGTATGAGATGATCATGTTTTGTAAGTTATCGGCAACCGGCAGGAGCCTTATGGTTGGCTCTTTATTGTATGAAATGCAAAACACCGTGTAATTGATTTACTTTATCGCTATGAGTTAGCAATAGTTGGCGAGACGACCATGACGCAACGATGGAGATCAAGGTGTCGAGCCGGTGACAATGGACATCATGACGATGCTTTGGAGATAGAGATCAAAAGCACGAGATGATGATGGCCATATCATGTCACATATTTTTTTATTGCATGTGATGTTTATCTTTTATGCATCTTATGTTGCTTAGTACCGCAGTAGCATTATAAGATGATCCCTTCACTAAATTTCAAGGTAAAAGTGTTCTCCCTGAGTATGCACCGTTGCTACAGTTTGTCGTGTTGAGACACCACATGATGATTGGGTGTGATAGGCTCTATGTTCACATACAAGTGGTGCAAGACAATTTTGCACATGCGGAATACTTGGGTTAAACTTGACGAGCCTAGCATGTACAGACATGGCCTCAGAACAGTGGAGATCGAAAGATCGAATGTGAACCATATAGTAGATATGATCAACATAGAGATGTTCACTATTGATGACTACCCCATCTCACGTGATGATCGGACATGGGTTAGTTGATTTGGATCACGTATCACTTAGATGACTTGAGGGATGTATATTTAAGTGGGAGTTCTTAAGTAATTTGATTAATTGAACTTAATTTATCATGAACTTAGTCCGGATAGTATTTGCAAATTATGTCATAGATCAATACCCCGCAATGTAGCTCCCCGTTTATTTTTGATATGTTCCAAGATAAAAATAAGTTGAAAGATGTTAGTAGAAATGATGAGGACTTGGTACATGATCTGAGGATTATCCTCATTGGTGCACAAAAGAATTATGTCCTTGATGCACCGCTAGGTGACAGACCTATTGCAGGAGCAGATGCAAACGTTCTGAACATTTGACAAGCTCGGTATGATGACTACTTGATAGTTTAGTGTGCCATGCTTTACGGCTAAGAACCGGGACTTCAAAAACGTTTTGAATGCCACGGAGCATATGAGATGTTCCAAGTGCTGAAATTGGTACTTCAGACTTATGCCCGTGTTGAGAGGTATGAGACCCCTGACAAGTACTTTGCCTACAAGATGGAGGAGAATAGCTCAGCCAGTGAGCATATATTCAGATTGTCTGGGTACTACAATTGCTTGAATCAAGTGGGAGTTAATCTTCCAGATAAGATAGCGATTGACAGAGTTCTCTAGTCACTATCACCAAGCTACTAGAACTTCGTGATAAACTATAATATGCAAGGGATGACAAAAATGATTCCCGATCTCTTCACGATGATGAAATCGGCGAAGGTAGAAATCAAGAAAGAGCATCAAGTGTTGATGGTTAACAAGACCATTAGTTTCAAGAAAAAGGGCAAGGAAAAGAAAGGGAACTTCAAGAAGAATGGCAAGCAAGTTGCCACTCCCATGAAGAAGCCCAAAGCTGGACCCAAGCCTGAAACTAAGTGCCTCTACTGCAAAGGAAATGGTCACTGGAAGCGGAACTGCCCCAAATACTTGGCGGATAAGAAGGATGGAAAAGTGAAAAAAGGTGTATTTGATATACATGTTATTGATGTGTACTTTACTAGTGTTCATAGTAGCCCCTGGGTATTTGATACCGGTTTAGTTGCTAAGATTAGTAACTCAAAACAGGAGTTGCAAAATGAACAGAGACTAGTTAAGGACGAGGTGACAATGTGTGTTGGAAGTGATTCCAAGGTTGATAAGATCACCATCGCACACTCCCTCTACCTTCGAGATTAGTGTTGGACCTAAATAAATGTTATTTGGTGTTTGTGTTGAGCATGAATATGATTGGATCATGTTTATTGTGATACAGTTATTCATTTGAGTCAGAGAATAATTGTTGTTCTATTTACATGAATAAATCCTTCTATGGTCATACACCCAATGTAAATGGTTTATTGAATCTCGATCGTAGTGATACACATTCATAATATTGATGTTGAAGGATGCAAAGTTGATAATGATAGTGCAACATATTTGTGGCACTGCCGTTTAAGTCATATTGGTGTAAAGCGCATGAAGAAACTCCATGCATATGGAATTTTGGAGTCAGTTGATTATGAATCATTTGATACTTGCGAACCATGCCTCATGGGGAAGATGACTAAAACTCTGTTCTCCAGAACAATGGAGCGTGCTAATGACTTATTGGAAATAATACATACCGATGTATGCGGTCTGATGAGTGTTGAAGCACGCGGTGGGTATTGTTATTTTCTGACCTTCACAGATGATTTGAGTAGGTATGGGTATATCTAAACACAAGTCTGAAACATTTTAAAAGTTCAAAGAATTTTAGAGTGCAGTGGAGGATCATCGTAACAAGAAAATAAAGTTTCTATGATCAGATCGCGGAGGCGAGTATTTGAGTTACGGGTTTGGCCTTCATTTGAAACAATGTGGAATAGTTTCACAACTCACGCCACCTGGAACACCATAGCGTAATGGTGTGTCTGAATGTCGTAATCGCACTTTATTAGATATGGTGCGTTCTATGATGTCTCTTACCGATTTACCACTATCATTTTGGGGTTATGCATTAGAGATAGCTGCATTCACGTCAAATAGGGCACCTTCTAAATCCGTTGAGACGACACCGTATGAACTGTGGTTTGGTAAGAAACCTAAGCTATCGTTTCTTAAAGTTTGGGGTTGCGACACTTATGTCAAAAGGCTTCGGCCTGATAAGCTCGAACCCAAATCGGAGAAGTGCGTCTTCATAGGATAACCTAAGGAAACAATTGGGTACACCTTCTACCACAGATCCGAAGGCAAGATCTTTGTTGCCAAGAATGGAACCTTTCTAGAGAAGGAGTTTCTCTCAAAAGAAGTGAGTGGGAGGAAAGTAGAACTTGATGAGGTAATTGTACTTTCTCTCGAATTGGAAAGTAGCTCATCACAGAAAACCGTTCCCATGATGCCTACACCAACTAGAGAGGAAGCTAATGATGATGATCATGAAACTTCAGATCAAGTTACTACTGAACCTCGTAGATCAACCAGAGCACGATCCGCACCAGAGTGGTACGGTAATCCTATCTTGGAAGTCATGTTACTAAACCATGGCGAACCTAGAACTATGAAGAAGCTATGATGAGCCCAGATTCCGACAGATGGCTTGAGGCCATGAAATCTAAGATAGGATCCATGTATGAGAATAAAGTGTGGACTTTGGTGGATTTTCCCGATGATCGGCAAGCCATAAAGAATAAATGGATCTTCAAGAAGAAGACCGACGCTGATGTTAATGTTGCTGTCTACAAAGCTCGGCTTGTCGCAAAAGGTTTTCAACAAGTTCAAGGGGTTGACTACGATGAGACTTTCTCACCCGTAGCTATGCTTAAGTCTATCTGAATCATGTTAGCAATTGCCACATTTTATGATTATGAAATCTGGAAAATGGACGTCAAAACTGCATTCCTTAATGGGTTTCTTAAAAAGAGTTGTATATGATGCAACCAGAAGGTTTTGTCGATCCTAAAGGTGCTGACAAAGTGTGCAAGCTCCAACGATCCATCTATGGACTGGGGCAAGCATCTCGGAGTTGAAATATACGCTTGGATGAGGTGAACAAAGCATATGGTTTTATACAGGCTTACGGTGAATCCTGTATTTACAAGAAAGTGAGTGGGAGCTCTTTAGCATTTCTGATATTATATGTGGATGACATATTATTGATTGGAAAGGATATAGAATTTCTGGATAGCATAAAAGGATACTTGAATAAGAATTTTTGCAATGAAATACCTCGATGAAGCTACTTATATATTGGGCATCAAGATCTATAGGGATAGATCGAGACGCTTAATAGGACTTTCGCAAAGCACATACCTTGACAAGATTTTGAAGAAGTTCAAAATGGATCAGTCAAAGAAAGGGTTCTTGCCTGTGTTTGCAAGGTGTGAAGTTGAGTAAGACTCAAAGCTCGACCATGACAGAAGATAGAAAGAGAATGAAAGTCATTCCCTATGCCTCAGCCATAGGTTCTATAAAGAATGCCATGCTATGTACCAGACCTATTGTGTACCTTGCCATGAGTTTGGCAAGGGGTACAATAGTGATCCAAGAGTAGATCACTGGATAGCGGTCAAAATTATCCTTAGTTACCTAAGAGAAACTAAGGAAATGTTTCTCGGTTATGGAGGTGTAAAGAGTTCATCGTAAAGGGTTACGTCGATGCAAGCTTTGACACCAATCCGGATGACTCCGAGTCTCAATCTGGATACATATTGAAAGTGGGAGCAATTAGCTAGAGTAGCTCCATACAGAGCTTTGTAGACATAGGAAAATTTGCAAAATGCATACGGCTCTGAATGTGGCAGACCCGTTGACTAAAACTCTCTCACAAGAAAAACATGATCACACCTTAGTAATCTTTGGGTGTTAATCACATGGCGATGTGAACTAGATTATTGACTCTAGGAAACCCTTTGGGTGTTGGTCACATGACGATGTGAACTATGGGTATTAATCATATGAAGATGTGAACTATTTGTGTTAAATCACATGGCGATGTGAACTAGATTATTGAGTCTAGTGCAAGTGGGAGACTGAAGGAAATATGCCCTAGAGGCAATAATAAAGTTGTTATTTTATATTTCCTTATTCATGATAAAGGTTTATTATTCATGCTAGAATTGTATTGATCGGAAACTTAAATACATGTGTGAATACATAAACAAATATTGTGTCCCTAGTAAGCCTCTACTAGACTAGCTCGTTGATCAAAGATGGTTAAGGTTTCCTAACCATGGACATGAGTTGTCATTTGATAACGGGATCACATCATTAGGAGAATGATATGATGGACAAGACCCATCCATTATCTTAGCATAATGGCCGGTCAGTTTTATTGCTATTGCTTTCTTCATGTCAAATACATATTCCTTCAACTATGAGATTATGCAACTCCCAGATACCGGAGGAATGCCTTATATGCTATCAAACACCACAATGTAACTGGGTGATTATAAAGATGCTCTACAGGTATCTTCGAAGGCGTTTGTTGAGTTGGCATAGATCGAGATTAGGATTTGCCACTCCGAGTATCGGAGAGGTATCTCTGGGCCCTCTCAGTAATACACATCATAAGCTTGCAAGCAAATGACTAGGGAGTTAGTCACGAGGTGATGTATTACAGAATGAGTAAAGAGACTTGCTGGTAACGAGATTGAACTAGGTATGAAGATACCGATGATCGAATCTCGGGCAAGTAACATACTGATGGACAAAGGGAATTGTGTATGTTGTCATAACGGTTCGACCGATAAAGATCTTCGTAGAATATGTAGGAGCCAATATGAGCATCCAGGTTCCGCTATTGGTTATTGACCAGAGAGATGTCTCGATCATGTCTACATAGTTCTTTAAACCGTAGGGTCCGCACGCTTAATTTTGATGATGATATAGTATTATATGAGTTATGTGATTTGGTGACCGAATGTTGTTCGGAGTCCCAGATGAGATCACAGACATGACGAGGAGTCATGAAATGGTCAAGAGGTAAAGAGTGATATATAGGACGATGATATTCGGACACCGGAAGTGTTCTGGAGGGTACCGGGTTCATATCGGGTCACCGGAAGGGGTTCCGGGCACCCTCGGCAAAAGATATGGGCCTTATCAGCCAAGAGGGGAAACGCACGAGCCACGAGGGGCTGGTGCACCCCCCATATTGGCCAGCCTAAGAGGAGAAGGAAAGAGGGAAGGGAAAGGAAAGAGTGGAATAGGATTCCCCCTTCCTTCCCTCTTCCCTCCTTTTTCCTTCCCCCTCCGGCAAATAAGGTAGGGGCACACCACTTGGGAGGATCCCATGTAGGATTCAACCTACTTGGGGCGCCCTCCTAGCTGCTCCCTCCTCCCCTCCACCTATATATATGTGGGAGGGGGCACCTACCACACCCACACAATTGCCTAGCCGTGTGCGGCGCCCCCCTCCACCGTTTACACCCCCGGTCATATTTTCGTAGTGCTTAGGCCAAGCCCTGCGGAGATCACTTCACCGTCACCATCACCACGCCGTCGTGCCGACGGAACTCATCTACTACCTCGAGATCTTAGTGGATCAAGAAGGCGAGGGACGTCACTGAGCTGAACATGTGCAGAACTCGGAGGTGTCATGTGTTCGGTACTTGATCGGTTGAAGCGCGAAGAAGTTCGACTACATCAACCGCGTTGTAAAACGCTTCCGCTTACGGTCTACAAGGGTACGTAGACACACTCTCCCCCTCATTGCTATGCATCTCCATGGATAGATCATTGCGTGTGTGTAGAAAAAAATTGTTTTCCATGCAATGTTTCCCAACAATACCTTCATTACCGTAAAGTGGCACTTCTCCCAATTCCAGACAAGATTAGTTTCTTCACATCTCTGCAAAACTCGATCAAGGTTTCTTAAGCAATCATCAAAAGAAATCTCGTAAACAGAAAAATCATCCTTGAATAACTCAACAATCTTTTCACAAAAGTCGGAGAATATAGCAGTCATACATCTTTGAAAGGTTGCAGGTGCATTACATAGACCAAAAGGCATACGTCTATAAGCATAGGTTCCAAAAGGAAAAGGAAAAGTGGTTTTCTCTTGGTCTTCTTGTGATACAAGTATTTGAGAAAAAAACACTATAACCATCTAATAAGAAAAAGTGTGTATGCTTAGACAACCTTTCTTACATTTGATCAATCAAAGGCAAGGGGTAATGATCTTTTCTAGTAGCTATATTTAATTTCCTGAAATCAATTACCATCATATAGCCAGTTACAATTCTTTGTGGGGTAAGTTCATTTTTATCATTAGGAACAATAGTAATGCCTCCTTTCCTAGAAACACAATGAACATGACTTACCCATCTACTATCAGCTACAGGGTAAATTATACCTGCATCCAGAAGCTTTAATATTTCAGTTCTTACCACATCCTTCATTTTAGGATTCAATTATCGTTGATGATCAACAATTGGTTTAGCACGAAGCTATTTAGATGAGTAGCGGCATCTTCACTAGGAAGGCCGGCGAATTGATCTTTCATGACAAGATTCAACAAAGCAGCATTGATTTCACAAGATTTAGTATCGGTAAGAGGAGCAATCGGAGTGCTAAGGAAATCATTATTGTTGGTATTGGTAAAGTAACATAATTTGGTATTATCTTGAGCCATCATGGCAAACAAGCAATCCAACACACAAACAAACAAAAAGCAAGCGAAAAAGAGGCGAACGAAAAAGAGAGGGCAAATTAAACGGCAAGGGTGAAGTGGGGGAGAGGAAAATGAGAGGCAAATGGCAAATAATGTAATACAGGGTTTGTGATGGGTACTTGGTATGTTGACTTTTGCGTAGACCTCCCCGGCAACGGCGCCAGAAATCCTTCTTGCTACCTCTTGAGCACTGCGTTGGTTTTCCCTTGAAGAGGAAAGGGTGATGCAGCAAAGTAGCGTAGGTAGTTCCCTCAGTTTTTGAGAACCAAGGTATCAATCCAGTAGGAGGCTACGCGCGAGTCCCTCGCACCTACACAAACAAATAAATCCTCGCAACCAACACGATAAGGGGTTGTCAATCCCTACACGGTCACTTACGAGAGTGAGATCTGATAGATATGATAAGATCATATTTTTGGTATTTTTATGATAAAGATGCAAAGTAAAATAAAAGCAAAAAAAAGCAACGGAAATAACTAAGTGTTGGAAGATTAATATGATGGAAGATAGACCCGGGGGCCATAGGTTTCGCTAGTGGCTTCTCTCAAGAGCATAAGTATTTTACGGTGGGTGAACAAATTACTGTTGAGCAATTGACAGAATTGAGCATAGTTATGAGAATATCTAGGTATGATCATGTATATAGGCATCACGTCCGAGACAAGTAGACCGACTCCCGCCTGCATCTACTACTATTACTCCACACATCGACCGCTATCCAGCATGCATCTAGAGTATTAAGTTCATAAGAACAAAGTAATGCCTTAAGCAAGATGACATGATGTAGAGGGATAAATTCATGCAATATGATAAAAACCCCATCTTGTTATCCTCGATGGCAACAATACAATACGTGCCTTGTTGCCCCTACTGTCACTGGGAAAGGACACCGCAAGATTGAACCCAAAGCTAAGCACTTCTCCCATTGCAATAAAGATCAATCTAGTAGGCCAAACCAAACTGATAATTCGAAGAGACTTGCAAAGATAACCAATCATACATAAAAGAATTCAGAAGATTCAAATATTGTTCATAGATAAACTTGATCATAAACCCACAATTCATCGGTCTCAACAAACACAACGCAAAAGAAGATTACATCGAATAGATCTGCACAAGAGTGGGGGAGAACATTGTATTGAGATCCAAAAAGAGAGAAGAAGCCATCTAGCTAATAACTATGGACCCGAAGGTCTGAGGTAAACTACTCACACTTCATCGGAGAGGCTGTGGTGTTGATGTAGAAGCCCTCCATGATCGATGCCCCTTCCGGCGGAGCTCCGGAACAGGCCCCGAGATGGGATCTCGTGGGTACAAAAGGTTGCGGCGATGGGATTAGGTTTTTGGCTCCGTATCTGATCGTTTGGGGGTACGTAGGTATATATAGGAGGAAGGAGTACGTCGGTGGAGCAACGTTGGGCCCACGAGGGTGGAGGGCATGCTTAGGGGGGTAGGCGCGCCCCCTACCTCGTGGCTTCCTGGAAGCTTCCTTGAAGTAGGGTCCAAGTCTCCTCGATCATGTTCGTTCCAAAAATCACGTTCCCGAAGGTTTCATTCCGTTTGGACTCCGTTTGATATTCTTTTTCTGCGAAACTCTGAAATAGGCAAAAAATAGCAATTCTGGGCTGGGCATCCGGTTAATAGGTTAGTCCCAAAAATAATATAAAAGTAAATAATAAAGCCCAATAATGTCCAAAACAAAAGATAATATAGCATGGAGCAATCAAAAATTATAGATACGTTGGAGACGTATCACCAGTGGTAAACCAGGTTGAAACGCCTTGAACGGGTGCGCTGGTTCAGCCGCGCACGATGGACCCGCCTCGTCAAGACAATATCCTGCCGCAGTACGTGCCGACGCCACCGGGTCATTATTCTAACCTCTTGGATAACATGATTGCTGCCGCATCACGATTGGCGGCTCTCCCGGTCGAAGGCGAGTCTCCAACAGCGGTTGAGATGCGAAGGGCTAGAGAGCTTCTACAAACGGCTTTGGTTCAGCAGCAGGCTTATTCTTACAGTCGTGATAGGATTCATTCAACCCCTCGCCCAAGCCGGAGTTATAGCCGGCACATTGAGGAACCGGCCGTGTCAAGCAGTGGACGGAACCGTAACCCACCCCGTGGACATAACCCGGCAGGTGGTGGGGTTAATGCGTCGGGAGGCCAAGCTGGCGGCTCAGTATGCGGCTCGTCAGCCTTCCCCGGTTCGTCCGACAACTTTGGTGGAGACAGGTGTGACCTTCAGGACTCTGGGTGTGTCGTGTTTGGTGCCGACTTTGCGTAACGTACGTTTGCCGAAGGATTTCAAGGGTCCCCGTAAGGTGCCCAACTACACTACCGATTTACCTCCTGAGACATGGTATGAGAGTTATGAGATGGTGATGGAACTGTTGGATGTTGACGATGCTGCATGCGCTAAGTACTTCACCATGATGTTGGAAGGGGCGGCTCGTACTTGGTTGAAGGGGTTGCCAGCCAACTCCATTTGGTCATGGGCCGAGTTAAAAGCCCAGTTTATCTAGAATTTTAAAGATACGTGCAAGCAGCCCATGTCAATCGTGGATTTGGCCGCCTGTGTCCAAGAAGAAGGTGAGTCGACGACCCATTGGGTGCGCCGGGTTTCAACAATCCTGCACTTGTCGGATCATATCAATGCCAATTCAGTAGTCTTAATGTTGGAGAACAATTGTCATTTCACGCCCTTGAAGCAGAAATGAGGGCGGCTCAAACGTCACTGCAATGACATGGGGACACTCATGGCGGCTCTGGTTAAGTATGCTGACTCTGATGCTACCAAGGACCATGAGTTGGATGATGAAAAGGCGGGAAAGGGAAAAAAGAGCAGCAGCACCAGGGGGCAGCAGCATAATCCGGCGAGCCACGAAAACAACGGTAAGCGCAAAGCTGATAATCATTTGGACTTTCTGGCTAACACCAATACGCAGAATAATGGTTAGCGTCATAAGCGTAAACCGCCCCCACGGACTAGAGGGTCGGGCCTCAATCTTGAGCAGCTGCTAAATCAGGCCTGACCGAGACATGGGACGCGAGAAAGACCGTCTGGGTACCTCTGGAAGGATTGATACATTATGAAGGAGTTCAAAAATTCAAATCTTTTTCAAGATAGTCATGGGTCGGGTGGTGGCTCAGGATCCGGCTCTCATGGACCGGGTTATGGTGGTGGCGGTTCTAGCTCTGGATTCCAAGGTAATCAAGGCAATCAAGGCAATCAGGGTGGCTACCATCACCAATCAGGTCAGGGGAATCAACAACAGCAATCTGGGTATCAGAGTAACCCAAAGCAGTTGAGTAGTGGGCAATACCACGCTTTCACCACAAGTTTATGCAAACGGGATCAGAAGCTTCATAAAAGGGCGGTGAATGCCGTTGAACCGGCAGTTCCCCGTTACTTGCGCTGGTCTGAACAGCCCATTGTGTGGAGTCGGGAAGATCACCCACCTCGGGTCGATAATCTGGGTCACCTAGCGTTGGTGGTCGCACCTCAAGTTGGAGGGTATAAGTTCACCAAGGTACTCATGGACGGAGGGAGCAGCATCAATATCCTTTATTATGAAACTTCCCGTCATATGGGTTGACAGATAAAAATCTTAAACCGTCGAACACTGCTTTCCACGGCGTGGTGCCTGGTAAATCGGCATACCCAGTTGGTAAGATAGCTTTGGAAGTTGCTTTTGGAGATGATCATGACTCTAGGTCGGAGACGTTGACCTTTGAAGTGGTGAAAATCAAGAGCCCTTATCATGCTCTGTTTGGACGGCCGGCTTATGCTAAGTTCATGGCCAGGCCTTGTTATGTTTACCTACAGCTCAAGATGCCGGGCCACAAGGGAACTATCACTATGCACGGAAGCCGGAAGATCACTTTGGAGTGCGAGGAAGGTGATACAACATATGCTGAGGTAGTTTGTGCAAAGAGGAGTTAAAATTTTACAAAAATAATGTTGACCCGGCTGACATGACATCTTTGAAAAAGCCAACCACAGAGCATGACCCGGCCTTGAAGTTTAAGTCGGCAGATGATACTAAGATGGTTGATTTCGTTCCTAGCAATTCATCCAAGCAGTTCAGCAACAGTGCTAATCTTGATTCAAAATAGGAAAGCGCGCTCATCGAGTTCATCCGTGAGAACCGGGACATCTTTGCATGGAAACCTTCTGACATGCCATGTGTACCG
Source organism: Aegilops umbellulata (assembly GCA_032464435.1). Lineage (NCBI taxonomy): Eukaryota > Viridiplantae > Streptophyta > Magnoliopsida > Poales > Poaceae > Aegilops > Aegilops umbellulata. The sequence continues at coordinate 360,204,256 of CP136054.1, read as the reverse complement.
AGGGAACTCGCTGAGCACACTCTTAATATTGATCCTAAGTTTAAACCGGTCAAGCAGTTCCTTCGTCGTTTTAATGAAGAAAGACGTAAGGCCATTGGTGAAGAGGTATCCCGGCTCTTGGTGGCTGGGTTTATTGTGGAAGTTTTTCATCCTGAGTGGTTGGCTAACCCGGTGCTAGTGCTTAAGAAGAACGGCACTTGGCGTATGTGTGTGGACTACACGGATTTGAACAAGGCTTGTCCAGCGGATCCTTTTGCTCTCCCTCGTATTGACCAGATTATTGATGCTACGACAGGTTGTGAGCGTTTGAGGCTTTTGGATGCTTATTCTGGTTATCATCAGATCAAGATGGAAGTTAAGGACCAGGAGAAGACAGCTTTTATAACTCCCTTTGGAGCCTTCTGCTATGTGTCTATGCCTTTTGGGCTCAAGAAGGCCCAGGTGACTTACCAGCGATATGTGTAGAATTGTCTTCACAATCAGATTGGGTGCAATGTTCATGCTTATGTAGATGACATTGTGGTGAAGTCAAGAAAGAAGGAGACCCTGATTGATGATTTGAAGGAGACGTTTGACAATCTTCGGATCTACAAGATGATGCTTAAACCGGCCAAATGTGTCTTTGGTGTACCAGCAAGCAAGCTCTTGGGTTTCCTGGTCTCCAACAGAGGGATTGAAGCTAACCCAGAGAAGATCAAAGCCAATACTTCTTTAGCTAAACCGGCGTGTGTTAACGATGTTCAGCGTGTGGCGGGTCGTATTGCGGCTCTGAGCCGGTTCATAAGCCGGCTGGGTGAGAAGGCTATTCCTCTTTTTCAGATGATGAAGAAGACGGATCACTTTGTTTGGAGTGATGCTGCCAATCAAGCATTTGAGGATCTGAAGAAACAGTTGGCTGAGCCGCCCGTTCTTGCTGCTCCTATTGATAAAGAGCCGTTATTGTTATATGTGGCTGCTAATGCCTGGGCTGTCAGTGTACCCATTGTGGTGGAATGGAAGGAGGCAGGCAAAGAGTACCCGGTTCAGAGGCCGGTTTACTACATCAGTGAGGTGTTGATCGAGTCCAAGCAGAGGTATCCGCATTGGCAGAAGCTTGTATATGGGGTGTTTATGGCCAGTTGGAAGCTTAAGCAATACTTTTTGGGTCATCCTATCACTGTGGTTAGTTCTACTCCCTTAGGGGACATTATCCAAAACAGAGAAGCTACAGGTCGAATAGCCAAGTGGGCCATTGAGCTTGGACCTCATGGTTTGAAATATATGCCTTGCACGGCCATCAAGTCTCAAGCACTGGTGGATTTCATCAATGACTGGACAGAGCTGCAGATGCCTGAGGAAAAACCAGATAACACGTACTGGACTATTCATTGTGATGGGTCCAGGCAATTGGAGGGCTCGAGGGATGGAGTTGTGCTAGCTTCCCCTCGAGGTGATAAATTTTGTTATGTTCTCCGTTTGATGTTCCCTTGCACTAACAATGCAGCTGAATATGAGACCTTGCTCCATGGTCTTCGGATGGCTAAGGAGATGAACTTAAGCCGGGTAAGGTGCTTTGGTGACTCCGATTTGGTGGCTCAACAAGTGTCTGGTACTTAGGATTCTAAGGATCCACTCATGGCGGCTTATCAACGAGAGGTGGACGTTATTGCTGGTCACTTCAAGGGTTATCAAGTTGAGCATGTTGATTGGAGAAAAAATGAAGCGGCTGATGCCTTAAGCCGGTTGGGTTCTCAATGTAAACCGGTGCCACCTAATGTCTTTCTTGACGTTTTGCATAACCCGTCGGTCAAGTTACCTACAGAGGAGGATTTGGCTATTCCTGACCCGGAAGCTCAGTTGGTGGCAACCATTCATACTATTCCTGATTGGACAGTCCCTTATTTGGCTTATATGACCCGGGGCGAGTTGCCTGAGGATGAAACTTTAGCCAGGCAGATAACCCGGTGCTCTAAGTCAATGACAATTGTCAATGGCGAGCTACACCATTGTAGTGTTACAGGGGCTTTTCAACGTTGCGTCTCTCCAGAGGAGGGCCGTGAGATTCTTCGTGAGACCCATGAAGGAGATTGTGGTCATTATGCCATTTCAAAGTCTCTCGTGGCTAAAGCTTTTCATCATGGATTTTATTGGGTGACAGCTCATGCTGATGATGAGGATCTGGTCAATAAATGTGATGGTTGTCAGAAGTTTTCACGACGTGCCCATGTGCCGGCTCAAAAGTTGAGGATGATTCCAATTACTTGGCCGTTTGCAGTCTGGGGGCTAGATATGGTTGGACCTTTCAAAAATTCCAAAGACAAAAAGACACACCTCATGGTGGCGGTTGACAAATTTACAAAGTGGGTTGAGGCAGAGCCGGTCATTAAATGTGACGCGGCGACGACAGTTCAGTTCATGAAAAAGGTGATTTTCCGTTTTGGCTTTCCCCATAGTATCATAACTGATAATGGCACTAATTTGTCCAAGGGTGCTATGAAAGAATTTTGTCAACGTGAGCACATCCAGCTTGACATGTCATCAGTGGCTCACCCCCAATGTAATGGTCAAGCTGAGAGAGCCAATCAAGAGATTTTGCGAGGTATCAAGCTCCGGCTTATGGTTCCCCTACAGAGGACGCCGGGTTGTTGGGTGGAGGAGTTACCTTCCATGTTATGGAGCATTAATACCACCCCCAACAGGTCTACGGGTTACACGCCTTTCTTCATGGTTTACGGAGCATAGGCGGTTCTCCCTAGTGACATCCGTCATGACTCACCCCGCGTGGCGGCTTATGCTGAAGCTGACAATGAAAAAGTGCGTGAGGAAGCACTTGACCTGTTAGATGAGGAGCGTGACATCGCAGCGGCTCGTTCGGTGATTTACCAGCAAGATCTGCGCCGTTACCACAGCCGTGGGTTAAAACCAGAACTTTCCAAGAAGGCGATCTAGTGCTCTGGCTCATCCAGGATCAGACTGATATGCACAAATTATCCCCACCTTGAGAAGGGCCCTTTGTGGTCAGCAAGAATCTGATCAATGTGTCATACTACCTTATCGACGTTCGAGAGCACAAAGACTCACGTAAGTCGGAGGAGGAGACCCACCGGCCATGAAATATTGCGCATCTTCGGCCTTACTACACCTAAGCCACTGGCTCTTCTGATGTACATATTTTGACAATGTATATATTATAATCAATATGATAAAGCCGACATCCCTGTTAAAGCAGGGCCTCTGTCGTTTTCTCTTCAAATAACGAGTTTTTGGTCACATCAGGGCTTCTGCTTTATAAAGCGAAGTTATGATTACCCTTTGATCCGGCTTATAGGCCACATAAAAACACTTGGGGGCTTGCTACTCAGGTTAAAGGGACCAAAGAGAGTCTGTGGCAAAAAGCACAACTCAAACATAGGCGCCCATTGAGCACATCTCAAAAATATTGCTTGGGGGCTCCTTTGTTCTAAAGAACACAGAGTTTGTATAACCCTTTTAATAGGCTTAAAAGCCAGGCTTGGAAGCCAGGTGTATTCACCTAAAAGCCCGGGTTATCCTGCCTTTTTAAGTAAGCCACTCCGCCCAGGTAATCCTGGAATGACCCGCCGAACGGTTGACAGGTCAACCTTATGTAGACCCTGAACTTGTCAAAGTTAAAATGGCGATTGGTTATGTGAGGTCCATCTTATAAGGTTTGTAAAACGGTTTAACTCAGTGGCCTGTGCGGCCCGTGAAAGCACTCAATTTTCGGCCTGGCAGCCCATGAAAAGCCTCGTTTTCGTGTGTTTTTATTCGACAGATCTTTTGAGGTTTATTTGATAAGGCTTACAAGGTTCTATTATCACAATTCGCCGGTGTTATTAACCCGGCCTGGCTTTTAATTATAAGTCGCCAGTATGAGATAACATAATATCCGATGTTTATTAACTTGGCCTGGCTTTCTTCATAAGCCGGGAATATATGATAAATTACCAGTGCTCAATTTTTGGGTTATCACCCTTACTCTACTGATTTGGTAAACCAACAGTATGATCAAATATCACAGGTATGACATATTTTGTTATAATTGAGCCAGTCATGGTTATAAGTTGTTTTAATTTCCAGTAATTATGTATTGGGCATTATGACCCATCCCGCGGTAAACCGTGGGACACTTGTGATCTGTTTTGCATATAGGAACAGATTCAACATTGCTAATATCATAAGCATACGTGGCACATCTTAACATGGTGAATCATCAGTGTCATGCAAAGCAGAATATGCGCGATGGCATAGCAGATAAAGAGTTTAAGCTAGCCTATTACAAGGCGTTTTGCGCCCAAAATTATACTTGTTTTAACAAGTCTTGCAGAAAGCAGATGTTCAACCAACCTCCGATTTATGAATCTTGGACTGGTGGACTTGAAGGTTGTGGATCATCCAGCGCCGGTTCAGCTTCCTCTTCTCTACCCAGTGGCTGGAAGTCAATGGTTGTCCAGTCGATCCGAGTTAAGGCTTTGAATACAGCTTCATCACTTATAAGTGTGGAGGGATCAACATCAGGGGCATATGTGTGCTTACGGATTGGAGGAATAAGACTTGGAGTATCATAAGCTGGCACTTTAACTCTCTTGTTGTTGGCATCATAAATCGACTGATAATGTGAAAGATCGGTCTCTTCAGCCAATTTGCTAGCCAATGGGCTCATTTCCCGTGTCAGGGCTCCAAGGTCATCAGTATTAAATTCTGACCCATCTTCCTTTATGCTCGGATAGCCGTTTCCCAAGTTAGTTGGATCAAGATCAGATACCCATGCTTTGGCCTGAGTTAGTATAGTAAGAGCACCCGCCCTGGCAGCTGATCTCTTTAGTTCCTCAAACCGGGCAGGCATCATCGCCAGCCTTTCTAACGTCTCCTTGATCAAGGTTGGGGGCGGTCTGTTATGGGAAGCTGTGTAGATAACCATTGTACACTGGTATATAACTGCTCTATAAGTGCATAGGCAGCCTTCAGTTTTTGGCGCATATCTGAGCCAAGATGAGCAATGTGGGTTCCTGCATTATCAAAAAACGTTTGTAAACCGGCAATTTATTGAATAAAATATGTTTAAAGCTTATGCAGTAGCTATTTACCAAAAACGGTGGCAGTCATGGCATTTATTTGCTGTTTCAAGCCAGCCAGCTCCTCTGCCACCGGATTAAGGGCCGCTTCAGCATCCTCAGCCCTCTTTAGCAAAGTTATCTTTTCTGTATCCCAACCTGCCCGCTCGTTTTTGAAGATTTCCTTCAGTTTTTTCATTGCTGCTAAGGCATTGGTAAGTTCATTCTTGGCCTTGGAAGTCTTTGCTTGTTGTGACTTAATATTTTCTTGAAGGTCGGCGATTTGGGATTCCTTCTTGCTAAGCTCAGCCTGCAGGAAGGCAAACAATTTAGGAGATGACAGTGCATATTCAAAGTCCCAAGCTCAATACAAGTATTATTCTTGGCACTTGGGGGCTAATGTCTATTGCTTCTTATCAAGAAAAATACAAGTCCCAAACTCAATACAAGTATTATTCTTGGCACTTGGGGGCTAATGCATGTTTGCTCTAGTTCAAAGCTATGGATTTTTCTTCAACTATCAGCTCGGTGGTCAACCGGTTTACCAAGGTCTTAAACAAGAATCTGAGCCTTACAGCATAATTAGTCCCAACTTAACATATTTGCTAAGTTGGCCCTTGGGGGTACATAGGCAAAATTGAAGAATTGTTATTCTAAAGGAACGGTTCATCTGGAAAGTATAAACCATCCCTTGGGGGCTACACAGGTGAAATTGGAGAGTAGTAATTTTGCAAGTCCTGGTCCATATTGATAGTATAAACCGACCCTTGGGGGCTACTAGAGTTGATCTATAGGATTCTTGGAAGTTTACAGAACATTCTATTCTTTTATGTCCAATAAACTTGGCGGCTAAGGGAAGAATATTCATACAGAATTAACAACATTTACCTCATATTGATCCTTCATCATGTTTAGTAAACCGGCTTCATAGTCACGGCTTGTGTACAAATGGTTTAAAAACCCAGAATGGATATCTTGGGCGCTGAGGTGGGCATAGCTTTCCAAGTCTGCCTTCCACTTGCCTTTGTCAACAACGGAAAATTCTTCTTTGGCACTATGTTTTGACAGAGCTCTGGGGTTGCCTGGGGTTGTATAACTAACACCAGTGACCATAACATCATCAGTGTTGTCATCAACAACTTTAGTTGGACTTGGCGGTTTATCAGCATGAATCATCGGATCAACTTCCATATGTTCAACTTCAATTTCATGATCTTGCGGTGGCGGATCGACAAGAATAGCTTCAGTATTTGGATTAGACTGTTTCAGGGTCTATTCCAAATCAGTTGGAATGTTGTCTTCAGCCGGCTTATTCACGTTGGCCCTTTTACTGGCTCTAGCTTGGGCCCTGAAAATAATAAGTATAGATCAGGTCAGTATAAAGATTAGGTATAAAATATGAAGGGTCAGTTAAATATACTCACCCAGGAACCGTTTTGAGGGTTGGAATTTGCGTTCCTGTTGACTCGCTAGAGGAAGAATGGGAAGTTCCCTGATAATTTGAATCAGACGGATTAAGAGGTTGTCGGAAATAACCTGCCTTGGGATAATGTGTGTCAGAAGTATAAGAGACCTCTGGGTGGCGTTTACGAACTGGCATGTTCGGTAAACCGGAAGAAGTTACCACATGGCCGCTATGCCGGGTTGTGCGGCGAGCTTCGTGTTGTTGTTTCTTCAAAAGAAAGTTTGGATCCAAGTGAGCTAGAGGGTGAGAAAATCTTACTTTCCGGTTTGCTTGACGGGTTTTCGGAGTTGGCAGAGGTTCTGAGCCGGAGGAAAGAATAATTACCTCTGCGTCACCAGCCTGGCTCGCCTCTGCGTCATCCTGATAATAGTCATTGTCAATGAGATGTATGAAAAAGGAACCAAGTGAATCAAGTTCTCCCTCTGATCCTGGTTATCATTGTCATCATCAATGTTCAACTCGGCAGACTCGACGGTTTTCTTCTTCGCAGGCTTCTTGGTGACCTTGGTCTTGGGGCGAGTTGTTTTGGCCGGTTTATCCTGCGGTTTCCTCTTCCAGAATGGATCATCACCCTGTTAAAAGTTGAAAAGATCATAAGGGAGAATTAAAAAATATGGATTAAGTAGGAGTTAGGCAATTCTTACAGCTGGCGGTTTATTTGAAGCGCAGAAAGGACTAAGCCATGTTCTGCTACACTCGGCCAGCAGTATATCCAACATTTTCTTGACGGCTGCAGTAACTTGAGCGTCGGTCAGCTGAATATCAATGTGGCATTGAGGATCTTTCACGTCCCCTGTGTATTCACACATTAAACCGGGGCGACGGCTTAATGGTAAAATACTCCAAGACACCCAGCAATGGATGAAATCGACGCCTGTTAAACTGTTTGCCACGAAGGCTCTGAGCTTTGAAAGTTGTGGTGCATACTTAGCTCATTCTTTTGCGCTGAGTCTTTGGGGGAGTGGATGTGTACTGCTAAGCCGGTGAGCACGGTAACCCGGCAGAGGATTCTCACTAGCGGGAGATGTATCTCGGCAATAGAACCAAGTTTGATTCCAGTCTTTGGGATGGCTATGATGGTTAGCGTGAGGGAAGCTAACATATTTCCTCTTTTGGATTGACACCCCACCAAGTTCGGTATTGGGCCCGTCCACAAATTCTGTAAGGAAGTTTAAATAGTAAAAATCTCTAAACAATTCGACCGTGGGCTCCTCTTGCAAGTAAGCTTCACAGAACACTTGAAAATTGTAAATATTGGATATAGAGTTAGGTCCAATATCTTGAGGGTGAAGTTGGAGGAAATGAAGCACATCACGGAATTTTTTTGATCTGGGAGGGCTAAATCCTTGACTCAGGTGGTCAGCAAAAACAATCACTTCCCCTTCCTTGGGTTCAGGGGGATTTTCAGGACCGGGGACTCTCTAGTGGATGGCTTCCTTTTTGGCTAAAGCGCCAGTAGCAACACATCCGTTCAGTTTTTCTTCTGTAACCCGGGATTGAACCCAGTTGCAGGCATAAAAGGACTTGGCCATTTATTTGATAACCTGGAAGAAGGTTTGTGCCGGTTTAAGATTCATGTTTAATCCGCTAATGGTTAAAAGGCAGAAAGGTGTTGAAGCATGCAAAAGTGTTAAACCGAAGATTGATGTTATCAAGTTGCAGAGATGAGCAATTGGCGGTTTAAGAGGGGACTAATGGTACCTGGCGGGTTATTATTTTCTGAGTTAAACCGCCTACACAGATATTGATAGTATAGATCTGAAGTGGAAAATGACTAAGTGATGAAAAACAGTTTTCACAGAGGCATGTCACAATTTCGGATCTACCGCGTGTCAGAAAATGAAAATATATTCAGGCCAAAATATTGGTACTTGAACAGTTTATAAAGGTTCAGATTGGATTTTCTACTTAAAAAAGAGATGTTCTGATGAGGAAAGAAGGACTATGGCTATTGTCGCACAAGGAAATATCAAGTTTGGATCAAGAGTTCATGCTACAGCGAAGAACAAGGGAAGAACGGTGCTGAACTTCCATGAGCTCGAACGAACCCTAATGGGATCTACGGAGAGGTAAGGAGGAATAACTAACCGAGGCTGCTGGAGCGGTGGAGGCGCGCGAGTGAGATCTAGACCAGTCAGGTTGATGCATCGGCCAACGTTGAAGCAGCGACGAAGCTTGACGGCGGCGGCTGAGCTCAAGCGCTAGGGCGTCGCGAGGAAGAAGACGAGACGAAGAGGCACGGGAGGGGAGAAGTGAAAGGGACCCCCGGCCCTATTTATAAGGCGAAGGGATAAGTGGCATGAGCGGGAATCAAGGAGTTCCAAATTGGATATACAACGGGGTTGACGCCTCGATTTTTGGAGATTCATTAAAAATAAGGAGATACATTAAAGATTTTTGCTCTATAAAATTAACGGCAGGTGACGTCACGGCAGGTTATCAAGATTCTAGAGGGTGGCGTCATGGCGAGATATAAGTTTCGCAAAGGTAATGAAGGAGGGATTTTTCCTAAGTGTTGAAGATTGACATGAACAAGTTCAAATCAACCTGGGGCCTAATGTTGGGGATATAACTATTGAGTATAAACCGCCTAGGAGGGGCCGGGTTATGTTCATGATGATTTACCAGTATTCAAGCCCATGAAGACACAGAAGATGGCGGCTTACGAAGGAGACTTAATAAGAAGGCCCAAAGCCTAGAGGCGGGTTAGAGCCCATAGATATAAACCGCCATAGGTGTATGACTTGTATTGTCAGATAGGAAAGAATAGATACCGGGCGGACACGTTTATGAGCCGGCCGGGATTCTGTGAACCGTCGAGCGTCAACCTGTGTATATAAAGGGACGACCCGGCGGCGGTTTCGGGACAAGAAAGAACAGATCGAGGGCCAGGCTAAGCATATTCGCTCCCTGGTCATCGAAACCCTAGAAATACCACCTCAAACTAGATTAGGCCTTTACCTTCACCGCAAGGGGCCGAACCAGTATAACTCCCTGTGTCCTTTGTCCCGGTTAACCCCTTTAAGCTAATCTCGTTGCGATGGCTCCACGACTAAGTCCTCACACTAGGAAATCTGTTTTGACAAACCCACGACAAGTAGGGTATTTGATCTTACCACATAAGACTTCAACGTCTCGAACAATCCCAAGTTGTGAAATAGTATCTCTATAGCGATTTTAATAGTAACATCAATATCTTCAATCTCAGCAAGTGCAATATCATTCATAATTTCTTAATACAAGGTAAACGGAATAGCACTCACACTAGCACCCATGTCACGTAAACCATGATATCAATGATCTCCAATTTTACCAGAAACAATAGGCATGCCCACTACAGTTTTATTCTTATCTAGCATATCCAGTTCATTTCTAGCAGGTTTAGCAATTCTAGCAGCTTCATCGCAGAAGTAAATAACATGCCCATCAGTATTATCAACCAAGAGATCCTTAACCATAGCAATATTAGGTTCAACTTTAATTTGCTCAGAGGGCATAGATGTTTTTATATTACTTCTATTAACCATAGTTGAAGCTTTAGCATGTTCCTAAATCCTAACAGAGAAAGGAGGTTTCTAAATATAAGCAATAGGTACAACTGGATCAATATTATAGATGATGGTTTCTTCTTTAGCTGTAAAAGGTTCCTCAGATTTTTCTTCAATAGGTGGATGATATTTAAACCACTTCTCCTTAGGGAGATCAACATGAGTAGTGAAAGATTCACAAAAGGAAGCTACTATCGCAAAGTCAAGTCCATATTTAGTACTAAACTTATGAAAAACACATCAGTTTCCATAAAAGATTTAACACAATCAAACTCAAGATTTATACCTGACTCTTTACCTTTGTCAAACTCCAAATCTTTAAGATTGCATTTAATTCTTTCCAAAATATTCCAGTTGGACTCAATAGTTTTCTTCATAAAAGAACCAGTAGAAGAAGTATTGAGCATGGATCGATAATTATGAGAAAGTCAAGCATAAAAGTTTTGTATAATAATTTCTCTTGCGAGCTCATGATTGGGGCATCTGTGCAACATATAATTAAGCCTCCCCCAAGCTTGAGTAATAATTTCACCTTCACGAGGCCAAAAACTATATATATAATTCTGATCACGATGAACCAGATGCATAGTGTCGTGGATTTGTCACGACAGATGTCATAGTATGAGGACTTAGTCGTGAGGCCAACGCATCTATGTGGTAGCTTCAGAGGGTTTGAGCGGGATGAGAGACGTGAAGCGGATCATCACACAAGACAAGGATTCAGACAGCTTCGGGCCTCGGGAAACATCATCCGGTAATAGCCCTACATGTTGTTCGTGGCAAAGTCTCATTATGCTCATGAGGGAGTCGCCGTATAAGCTAGCTCTCCTCATTGTGTCTAACCTTAGAGATTATCTATTCCCCTCATGGGGTGCCCCACCCCTCCTTATATAAGTTGAAGGGGCGGGTTACATGTAGAGTCCAACTCGGATTAGGACTTAACCTATTCTGACGTCTCACCACGGGCTTCTCACCATGGGCTTCTTAACTCCAGACGACTCATTTTCATGGCTAAGTACTTGCTAGGTTACAATCTGGCTTACAATCCGGCTTATAACTGTCCGCCGGCTTACAATCTGCCGGCTTATAACTGTCCGCCGGCTTACAAACTGGCTTATAATCTGCCCGACGGCTTACAATCTACCGGGTCACCAATGAGTCACCAGGCTCGGGTGGTTTACCAGTGAAACACCAAGTCCTAGTCGGGTCATATATCTGGCCGGGTCATACCGCGGGGTATATCCCCGACATTAGCCCCCAGTTTAATTTGGATTTATCCATGTTAAACTGATCCTGTAAAACAAACACAAGAACAAATTTGATAGATTGTGCTCCGGGTTAAGAATTCTTGTAAGCCGGCACCTGATCATCCTTAATTCCTTGTTATTTCCTTCTTCTAGAAAATCCGGGTCAATAGGCCAGCTTCATAATCAATTTTTTGACGTTGGTTTCTCACAGAGAAAAATTGTGAAGAATAATTCATTTGATTCAGCTCCCAATGCTTAACAAAAAGATTGGTCTTGAAATACTCGTCTGATTTTCAGCCGGCTTAAGGATGTAGAACTTGTCGGTTTATCATTGCCAAAATATCCGGTTTGTAAATATTGATAGCACCGGGTCATAATTGTTGCTAACATAAAGCTTGAAATGTACCTTCCTTATATGCATATCACTTGTAGCCCCCAAGTCTTAAGAAGGAAGCGTAGTAACATCTTAAGACTTGCTTCAATATAAATGTTGCAACCTTGAAGAAATCCGGGTTGTTCATCTCGATCACTAGTCATAAACTGAATATTCCATATATGTAGCCCCCAAGTGGCGAGTTGTCATGCTTGCAGCAACCTGGGACTTTTAATTGCCTTATGCTCATAAAAACTTCAACCAGTGTAGCCCCCAAGGGCCAGGTCATTATGCAATATTGAGCAGGGACTTTGTAGATATGATCATGCAGACTTGAACAGCAACGTGTATCCCCCAAGGGTCGGCTCAGCAAGACAATACTGAGCTGGGACTTTATATATACTTCATTGAAAATAGCATCATATGATGTAGCCTCCATTGTAGGGCTCGAACCCACGACCACAAGGTTAAGAATCTTGTGCTCTGCCAATTGAGCAATGGACCCTTCAATATAATGGATTAAGGCTTGTGCACTTTGAATTTTTGACAGGAGCAATTGGTAGCCCCCAAGGGCCGGCTCATTACGATGTGATGAGTCGGGTCTTCAACAAGGCAAGTAAAAAAATGACCTTGCATTAGCCCCCAAGTGCCATGGTGCATGCTTGCAGCGACATGGAACTTCCATATTTGATATAATTATGATCTGAATAATGTAGCCCCCAAGTGCCAGGTCGTAAGCCTGCAGCGACTCGGGACTATCCCTTCAATTATAGAATAAATCATATCCATTGATAAATAAACAATAACCATTGCGCTAAAGTGTCTTTTAAAACCTCAATCATAATACTGGTTATTGATAACCATAATAAAATCCAGCCATGTTGACTATTCAAGATTTGAATAATATAATCCGGTATGAAAACCTCAATCATTCAATATCATCATGAAAATCCAGCCAAGTTTGGCTATTAGAGATTTGAATACCTTATCGGTTGACAAGTAAATCCGGAGTTAAATACCCGGCGGCTCTTGGCCGATAGCGACTTAATGCGCATCCATTGTAAACCGGAATTTTTGTAACCCGGCGGTTTATAGCCTTTGTGAAAATCAATAATTGATAACCCTTTTGAAACACCAATTTCATTTTTTGATGATGGGCTTGAACTTAATCATTTGTGTAAGTCATAGCTCTGCAAATCCTGCACAGAGTTTAAAAAAATATATGCCCCGGCGACTTAACATCAAAATCCAGGGCGTGTAACAACCCAAACATAATATTGTCTTATGCAATTATGGAAAGAGACTAGCATTAAGGCCATTCAAGCCTAAACATACAGGCAACTTAAATTTAAAAAGCCAGGGCGGGTTATCAAACCTCAGACAACAAAAATAAATATCATACCTGTGATACTTATGAACATTGCTGGCTTATCATGCCAGTAAGGGTAATAACCCTGAAGGTATAGAGTACAACACCCTGTTTACTTTAGTCACGCCGTCGGCTTATCATGCCATATGCAGCAAGGGGTAATATCCCAAAACTTAGAGCACGGCGCTTCTAAGTATATAAGATCATCATATACTGGCGACTTATAGTCCAAAGCCAGGCCGGGTTAATAAACACCGGATTTGATATATGAACCATAAAGCATCATAGCCCTCATCGGTTTTCAACCATGTATTAATATGTCACAATAGAGGAACCTCAAAAAATGTTCAAATCAAATAACAAAAAAATCAAGGCTTTCATAGTCGGCCAGGCCTAAAAATCAAGTGCTTTCAAGGGCCGCACAGTCACTGAGTTAAACCTTCATACAAACCTTATAAGCCAGGCCTCACATGACCAATCTTCGTTTTAACTTTGACAAGTTCAGGATCTTGTATAAGATTGACTGTCAAAAGTACAGCGGGTCATTCTAGGATTACCTGGGCAGATAGCAGACTTAAAAAGGCAGGATAACCTGGGTTTTTAGGTGAATACACCTGGCTTCCAAGACTGAAGGGTTATGTTCTCTTTGGTGAATACACATATGTTTGAACAGGATAACCCGGAAAGTTTTGGTGAATACACCTGGCTTTCCACGCCAAAAAGGTCATGTCCTCTTTGGTGAATACACCTATGTTTGAACAAGATAACCTGGAAACTTTGGTGAATACACCTGGTGTTCCAAGCCAGTCAAGAGGGTAGTGACACTATGTTCTCTTTGGTGAATACACCTATGTTTGAACAGGAAGCCCCCAAGTGATGTTTACAGCCCAGCCTGTAAGCCGGATCAAAGGGTAGTCATAGCTATGCTCGATGAGCAGGAAGCCCCCAAGTATTTTGTAATCATGGCGTACAAGTCGGATCAAAGGGTAGTCATAGGTATGCTCGTTGAGCAGGAAGCCCCCAAGTATTTTGTAATTATGGCGTACAATCCGGATCAAAAGGGTAGTCATAGCTATGCTCGATGAGCAGGAAGCCCCCAAGTGACCATAATAAGATAAGCCCATGAGGCAGGATACCCATGTTTGAACCGCGCATCATGGCAGCAAGTTCTCTTTGGCAACCTTTAATTTTTCTGAGAACTCGAACTTGCGAGAGATTAATTCTTTTTGAACCGGATGTTGAACCGGATAGTGAGATCTCAAAACATTGTGGGAGAGAAATTTCTCTTGAACCAGATTTTGAACCGGGATTTTTTCTTCATAAACCGGAACTCTTTCTTTGAGCCGGAACTTTTAGATTACTCGGCATTGTTTAAGCCAGAAATTGTCTTGACATCCTTTTGAATTTTCACCAATGTAGCAGTAGCCTCCGGGGCCGGGTTAATTTCCCTCCAATGACCCGGGGTCATGAATTGGCTGAGTCATGTCACTGTAGCCCCCGAGTCTTAAGACGACTCGAGGAGTTGGCTTAAGATTCTCCATATCTAACCGTGATATAAACCGGCATATAGTTGACACTAAAGATAGCCACGGCATCTGAGGCGGCACGCACACGGGCGAGTCAGCCGCGGGCGTAGACGACGAGTCAGTCTCGTGTGTTGATGCAGCAGGGGCAGTGCTTTGCGCATGTATCCGTCGAGCAGCATGGCACAGACGAGAAAAATAATGTTGGCGCATGCCCCTTTGCCACACCTTTATAATGAATAATGGCCCTGTGAAAAAATACCACAGACCAGAGTAATTGTTCTCAAACAATGTAATATATGCTAATAAGATATATAGAAAGGATAGCACCTGGTATTTTCATCGGACGAACGTGGACAGCGTTTTGACTGTAGCCTTAACCTCTCGTGGAGTAGTAGTAGCCGGCTCAGAGTGATGCCCCGGTGGCAATAACGATACGCCCCCTTTGCTTTCTTCTTTTCTAAATGGCAGAACATCCGTGCTATCAGTAGTACCGAATATTGCAGTAGTAGTAGTCGGCGACTCAGCGTGCAAGACGGCGAGGGCGCATCCACGAGTGAAAAGGCATAATGCCACAGCGGAGGCGGCCGCGAGGCCGGGCGACTCAACGTGCTGCAGGAGCGGTTCAACATGGCTACGGCGGTTTGGATGCAGAGGCGACGGTGACTTGACATGAAGCCTTCTCATAATTGCTTTGCACTGCTTCAGAATTGTACTTTTAGGCAACACCGTAGGTGGTTCAGACCAGTGTTTTGTTGGCAAGAAGCGTCCATTCATTTTTAAACTTAGATCAAATCCTCCAAGAGCTCCGCGTGGGGTAGTAATATTTTGTAGTACTAATTGATTTTGTTGTACGGGAGTCAAACAAGTATCCGGTTTGACCCTCTTTTCCCTTTGGCGTGAACTCTCTGCAGTAGAGCGCTACGCTTTCTTCTGAAACAACATCCGTTCGCACTGTTTAAAATATGTACCTCCTAGCAGTCTTGTCAACAGGTGAAGTAGAAATAACGCCTCCATACTTGTAATTGCGGCACACCAATTTGAGATTAGCAGCGGTTTAGAGCGGCAACAACATGCGACAGAAGCCGGCCATGGAAGCCACAGCGGACGGCGAGGCAAGGTTACAGCAGAAGCAACCTGCGTCTACCGAGGCGAATTGGCGAAGGTCACGGTGGCGACTCGAAGCAGGCCGACCTCAGCAGTAGCTTGGCACTCCGACGAGGGCGGTTCGGAGGCCGCGACAGTCGTGGCGGCTCAGAGGCGCATGGCGGCTCAGAGGCGCATGGCGGCTCTCCGGTGGCGGTGACTTGAGGCATTGAGAGCCACGGCGACTTACCACACAGCCGTAGAAATAGCAGGGCCGACCCCGGCGGCTCAGAGGCGTGGTGGATACACCCCGCGCAGAGGCAAGTGGCGGTCTGGAGGCCGCGTGGGCGAATTGAGGCCAGCCCGGATCGGACGGCGACTCAACCGCGGCAGATGGCGGAGACTGCGACAGCGGCTCGGAAGTGGTTCGGCCACAGAGGCGGCTCGAAGTGGTGCTGCAGCAGCTTGCGGTTGAGGGGACCCCCGACTAGGCGGGTCATGGCAGAGGTTCGGCGGCTTCTCGAGGCAAACAGTGGAGGTGGCCACGAAACTGGGCAGCTCGAAACTTGGTGATTTGGAAGTCACAAGGCGGCTCTCCGTGGAAGTTTAGATTCGAGGGCACTCGGAGCAGATGGATGAGGTGGATCCGCGCGACAGCGGCTCAAGCGGGCGGCAGCTCCCCCGCTGCAGTTGAGACGGGTGGCGGTTCTCCTGCTGCTGTTGTGACGGTGCATGACGGAAGCGGCATGGGCGGGTCATGCGCAGGGCGTGACAGCTCTCTTCGGCGACTTTGCGGTAGACAACAAGGCGGAGGCGTGATGGAGCGAGGCTGGCTCAGTCGCTGGATGATACATCTGCAACGTATCTATATTTTTTGATTCTTTCATGTTATTATATATTCTGTTTAGGATGTTTAATGGGATTTATTATACACTTTTATATTAATTCTAGGACTAGGCCCAGTGCAAATTGCTAATTTTTTGCCTATTTCAGTGTTTTGCAGAAAAAATATATCAAACGGAGTCCAAACGGAATGAAACCTTCGGGAGCATGATTTTTGGAACAAACGTGATCCAGAGGACTTGGAGTGGATGTCAAGAAACTTACGAGGAGGCCACGAGGTGGGGGCGCACCTACCCCCTGGACGCACCCTCCACCCTCGTGGGCCCCCCGTGACTCCGCCGACCTACTTCTTCCTCCTATATATACCTACGTACCCCGAAACCATCGAGGAGCACCACGAAAACCTAATTCCACCGCTGTAACCTTCTGTACCCGTGAGATCCCATCTTGGGGCCTTTTCCGGCGCTCTGCTGGAGGGGGCATCGATCACGGAGGGCTTCTACATCAACACCATAGCATCTCCGATGATGTGTGAGTAGTTTACCACAGACCTTCGGGTCCATAGTTATTAGCTAGATGGCTTCTTCTCTCTCTTTGGATCTCAATACAAAGTTCTTCTCGATCTTCTTGGAGATCTATTCGATGTAACTCTTTTTGCGGTGTGTTTGTCGAGATCCGATGAATTGTGAGTATATGATCAAGATTATCTATGAACAATATTTGAATCTTCTCTGAATTCTTTTATGTATGATTGGTTATCTTTGCAAGTCTCTTCTAATTATCAGTTTGGTTTGGCCTACTAGATTGATCTTTCTTGCAATGGGAGAAGTGCTTAGTTTTGGGTTCAATCATGCGGTGCTCAATCCCAGTGACAGTAGGGGAAACGACACGTATTGTATTGTTGCCATCGAGGATAAAAAGATCGGGTTTATATCATATTGTTTGAGTTTATCCCTCTACATCATGTCATCTTACCTAATGCGTTACTCTGTTCTTATGAACTTAATACTCTAGATGCATGCTGGATAGCGGTCGATGTGTGGAGTAATGGTAGTAGATGCAGGCAGGAGTCGGTCTACTTGTCACGGACGTGATGCCTATATACATGATCATGCCTAGATATTCTTATAATTATGCACTTCTCTATCAATTGCTCGACAGTAATTTGTTCACCCACCATAATACTTATGCTATCTTGAGAAAAGCCACTAGTGAAACCTATGGCCCCCGGGTCTATTCTCCATCATATTAATCTCTCGTCAATGAGCTATTTCTAGCACCGTTTATTTTGCTTTCTTTACTTTTAGTCTTTATCATAAAAATACCAAAAATATTATCTTATCATCTCTATCAGATCTCACTTTTGCAAGTGGTTGTGAAGGGATTGACAACCCCTTTATCGCGTTGGTTGCAAGGTTCTTATTTGTTTGCGTAGGTACGAGGGACTTGCGTGTGGCCACCTACTGGATTGATACCTTGGTTCTCAAAAACTGAGGGAAATACTTAGGCTACTTTGTTGCATCACCCTTTCCTCTTCAAGGGAAAACAAACGCATGCTCAAGAGGTAGCAAGAAGGATTTTTGGCGCCGTTGCCGGGGAGTCTACGCACAAGTCAAGACATACCAAGTACCCATCACAAACTCTTATCCCTCGCATTACATTATTTGCCATTTGCCTCTCGTTTTCCTCTCCCCCACTTCACCCTTGCCATTTTATTCGCCCTTCCTCCGTTCAATCTTGTGTTACCATGTGCCTTCTTTTTGCTTGCATCTTCGCTTGCTAAGAGTTTATGGATCCTCATCCACTTGCTAATCTCTTTAAGAGATCCAATTATGATGAACCTATTGCTAGTGAGTTGAGTGCACTAGATTATCTTTATGAGGTTTTGCTTGAAATTCGTGAATCTGAAAATTGTGATGAAGTACTTTATGAAGAGATTCACGGTAGCTCCTTGAATAAAAAAGCATGATTGCAATGATTTTACTATAAATTCTCTTGATGT
This sequence comes from Aegilops umbellulata, assembly GCA_032464435.1. Classification (NCBI taxonomy): domain Eukaryota; kingdom Viridiplantae; phylum Streptophyta; class Magnoliopsida; order Poales; family Poaceae; genus Aegilops; species Aegilops umbellulata. The sequence continues at coordinate 360,185,749 of CP136054.1, read as the reverse complement.
CAGTTGTGCTAATAATATGCAAAACCCTAAGCTTGGGGATGCTAGTTTTTCTATGCCTACTACTTGTTGCAATGATCATGATTGGGGAGATTCTTCTTATGATCTTGGAAATTTATTTAAGCCCCATGATGAATATGAGATTGATAATAGTGTTTGCAATAATATTAAGTGTGTTTGGAAGAGTGTCAACTTTAGATCCCACATATTTGGAGAATGCTCAATCTTATGGTATTTTTGATAAAAGTGGGTTTGGAGAGGTCATGACTTTAGTTAATGATAATCCCACTATTTTGGAAGAGTGTCAAATTCTCATGCATGTGGATCGTGTTGAGAATATTTTATGTGATAGCTACTTTTTTGAATTTTCTTACGATCCCACATGTAATTATTATGAGAGAGGAAAATATGCTTGTAGAAATTTTCATGTTACAAATTTACCTCTCGTTATGTTGAGATTGCTATTGTTTCTTTCCACTTCCTTGCATACGCTAGTTTTTGCTTGCTATGATAATTTGTTTGCCTATAAGATGCCTATGCATAGGAAGTATGTTAGACTTAGATGTGTTTGTCACGTGCTATATGATGCTCTGTTTGTGCTTCAATTCTTGTCTTTGTGTGAGCATCATTGAAATCTTTATGCCTAGCTAGGGGCGTTAAACGATAGCGCTTGTTGGGAGGCAATCAAATTTAATTTTAGTTTTTTGCTTTTTGGTTCTGTTTAGGAATAAATAATCCATCTAGCTTCTGTTTAGATGTGGTTTTGTATTTTAATTAGTGTTTGTTCCAAGTAGAACCTTTGGGAAGACTTGGGGGAAGTCTTTGCGATCTTGCTGTAAAAAACAAAAACTTTAGCGCTCACGAGATTAGCTTCAACTTTTTACTGGAGAGTGATATTTAGTTGATTCTTTTTGCAAATGATTAATAGATAAATTACTCACGTCCAGAAATTTATTTTAGAATTTTTGGAGTTCCATAAGTTCGCGTTAGTCACAGATTACTACAGACTGTTCTGTTTTTGACAGATTCTGTTTTTCGTGTGTTGTTTGCTTATTTTGACAGATTACTACAGATTGTTCTGTTTATGGCTAGTAATGGAGTTTATGAACCATATAAAAGTTGGAATACAGTAGTTTTAACACTAGTATAAATAAATAATGAGTTAATTACAGTACCTTGAAGTGGTGTTTTGTTTTCTTTCGCTAACGGAGCTCACGAGATTTTCTGTTAAGTTTTGTGTTATGAAGTTTTCAAGTTTTGGGTAAAGATTTGATGGATTATGGAACAAGGAGTGGAAAGAGCCTAAGCTTGGGGATGCCCAAGGCACCCCAAGGTAAAATCTAAGGAGAACCCAAAAAGGCTAGGCTTGGGGATGCCCCGGAAGGCATCCCCTCTTTTGTCTTCGTCCATCGGTAACTTTACTTGGAGCTATATTTTTATTCACCACATGATATGTGTTTTGCTTGGAGCGTCTTGTATGATTTGAGTCTTTGCTTTTTAGTTCACCACAATCATCCTTTCTGTACACACCTTTTTAGGGAGACACGCATTATTCGGAATTTATTAGAATATTCTATGTGCTTCACTTATATCTTTTGAGCTAAACAATTTTGCTCTAGTGCTTCACTTATATATTTTAGAGCACGATGGTGGTTATATTTTATAGAAATTATTGATCTCTCATGCTTCACTTATATAATTTTGAGAGTCCTCTAGAACAGCATGGTAGTTTACAAAGTGCATTGAATAGTAAGCGAAGTTTGATACTTGATAGTTGTTTTGAGATATAAAGGTGGTAATATTAAAGGTGTGCTAGTTGAGCAATTGTGAAATTGAGAAATACTTGTGTTGAAGTTTGCAATTCCCATATCATGCACGTATGGTAAACATTGTGTGACAAATTTGAAGCCTGAGGTGTTCTTTGATTGCTTTCCTTATGAGTGGCGGTCGGGGACGAGCGATGGTCTTTTCCTACCAATTTATCCCCCTAGGAGCATGCGCGTAGTGCTTGGTTTTGATGACTTGTAGATTTTTGCAATAAGTATGTGAGTTCTTTATGACTAATGTTGAGTCCATGGATTATACGCATTCTCACCCTTCCATCATTGCTAGCCTCTTCGGTACCGTGCATTGCCCTTTCTCACCTTGAGAATTGGTGCAAACTTCGCCGGTGCATCCAAACCCCGTGAGACGATACGCTCTATCACACATAAACCTCCTTATATCTTCCTCAAAACAGCCACCATACCTACCTATTATGGCATTTCCATAGCCATTCCGAGATATATTGTCATGCAACTTTCCACCGTTCCGTTTATTATGACACGCATCATCATTGTCATATTGCTTTGCATGATCAAGTAGTTGACATCGTACTTGTGGCAAAGCCACCTTTATAATTCTTTCATGCATGCCACTCTTGATTCATTGCATATACCGGTACAACGCCGGAGGCATTCACATAGAGTCATATTTTGTTCTAAGTATTGAGTTGTAATCTTTGAGTTGTAAGTAAATAAAAGTGTGATGATCATCATTATTAGAGCCTTGTCCCAAGTGAGGAAATGATGATGGAGACTATGATTCCCCCACAAGTCGGGATGAGACTCCGAACGAAGAAAAGAAAAAAGAAGAAGAAAAGAGGCCAAAAAGAAAAAAAGAAGGCCCAAATAAAGAAAATGAGAGAAAAAGAGAGAAGGGACAATGTTACTATCCTTTTACCACACTTGTGCTTCAAAATAGCACCATGATCTTCATGATAGAGAGTTTCCTATTTTGTCACTTTCATATACTAGTGGGAATTTTACATTATAGAACTTGGCTTGCATATTCCAACAATGGGCTTCCTCAAATGCCCTAGGTCTTCGTGAGCAAGCAAGTTGGGTGCACATCCACTTAGTTTATTTTGTTGAGATTTCATGCAATTATAGCTCTAGTGCATCTGTTGCATGGCAATCCCTACTCCTTGCAGGGGCGGGCCCAGAAATTCAAGACCATGTATTTAAAATTTAAAAAGTTTTTTTGGAGGCGTACAGCCTTCCTTTTGGTGCGTAAAACTGATTATAGCAACATATTGTACTAGTTTTAAACTATATAAAAGGTACCACATAATAATTATATTCATAAAAAATGATTGTAACCTGGTATTGTTCGACATATAGAAGTAAAAAATTGTTCGACATATCATGGCAAAATCTAAGATATATAGAGGATAGAAAATAGTAAATGATAAAAAAAAGCTTACAAATTGCAGGATAACTTTGACATATCATGGCAAAATCTAAGATATATAGAGGATAGAAAATAGTAAATGATAAAAAAAGCTTGCAAATTACAGGATAACTTTGCGATCCTTGATGCTCTGGAAATGAGTGATGATGTCCTCATCCTTAAATGGAAAATTGCACATTCTCATGTCTAAACAAATCATATTTGGCTGCAAACTAGTCTTTACTTAACCTATAATTCAATAAGAAAGTCAAGTGGTGAAAATACTTACTTAGGAGCCGAACTATGCTCCTGCAATAGTGCAGCCTGCTGGATAGTGAGAAGAACCGTGCATGTTGCTTACAAAATCAGAGTGACAGAACCTACAGAAGTAAAAAAGGAGACATAATCTGTAAGATGAATTCAGTGCCACTTCAGGTTCAGAGATAAGATGATTTAGAAATCGGAAGTTGGATGTTCCTTACAAAATCAGTGCTTGTGTATTTGAAACTGAATCAATGCGGTGTGTTGGCTGTTGTCGTTGCCTGCTTCTGTGCTTCAGGTTCAGAGATGAGAAAATTCAGAGCTTAGAACAGAAGGGATGAAAGGAGAGGAAGCGAGGGGTTCGTCGCGGTGGACCGGCGGCGCGTCGTGCGCACGCGCGCGAGGCGACGGCGGCAACAGCCCTACCGGCCGCCCGGCGCAGTGGCTGTGGCCGTGTGGTGGCGGAACGGCAGTTCGTGTGCGATCTACGGATGCGGCGGAGGGAAGGTGCGGAGGGGAGTGCCGGTTCGTCTCGCGTCTGGTAGATCGATCTATTTTTTTGGCAACGATGTATCCGCATGATGCTCTTCTGGGCCAAGGTGTGGACTCGAGGAGAAGGTGGGCTACTGGGCCAGCCTATGTTTTGGGCTTATAAATGCTTACCAAGCACGTTAGCTTACCAATTTCGTTTTTTCTTATACTGATACAGTATATATGCTATATATACCTAATTTTTTGCCAAAAACAATGGGTATTCAGCTGCATACCCTTGAATTGAGGTGGGCCCGCCCCTGACTCCTTGCATTGACATCAATTGATGGGCATCTCCATAGCCCGTTGATTAGCCGTGTCAATGTGAGACTTTCTCCCTTTTTGTTTTCTCACACAACCTCAATCATTATATTCTATTCCACCCATAGTGCTATGTCCATGGCTCGCGCTCATATATTGCGTAAAATTTGAAAGAGTTTGAAAAGGCTAAGTATGAATCAATTGCTTGGCTTGTCATCGGGGTTGTGCATGATGAGAGCATTTTGTGTGACGAAAATGAAGCATAGCCAAACTATATGATTTTGTACGGATAAGCTTTCTTTGGCTATGTTATTTTGATAAGACATAATTGCTTGATTAGCATGCTTGAAGTATTATTATTTTTATGTCAATATTAAACTTTTATCTTGAATCTTTAGGATCTGAACATTCATGCCACAATAAAGAAAGTTACATTGAGAATTATGCTAAGTAGCATTCCACATCAAAAATTCTGTTTTTATCATTTACCTACTCGAGGACGAGCAGGAATTAAGTTTGGGGATGCTTGATACGTCTCGAATGTATCTAAATTTTTTATTGTTCCATGCTATTATATATTCTGTTTAGGATGTTTAATGGGCTTTATTATACACTTCCATATTATTTTTGGGACTAACCTATTAACCCAAGGCCCGGTGCAAATTGCTATTTTTTTCCTATTTCAGTGTTTTGCAGAAAAAGAATATCAAACGGAGTCCAAACGGAATGAAACCTTCGGGAGCGTGATTTTTGGAACAAACGTGATCCAGAGGACTTGGAGTGGACGTCAAGAAACTTACGAGGAGGCCACGAGGCAGGGGGCGCGCTCTCCACCCTCGTGGGCCCCCTGTGGCTCCACCGACCTACTTCTTCCTCCTATGTATACCTACATACCCCGAAACCATCGAGGAGCGCCACGAAAACCTAATTCCACCGACGCAACCTTCTGTACCCGTGAGATCCCATCTTGGGGCCTTTTCCGGCGCTCTGCCGGAGGGGGCATCGATCACAGAGGGCTTCTACATCAACACCATAGCCTCTCCGATGATGTGTGAGTAGTTTACCACAGACCTTCGGGTCCATAGTTATTAGCTAGATGGCTTCTTCTCTCTCTTTGGATCTCAATACAAAGTTCTCCTCGATCTTCTTGGAGATATATTCGATGTAACTCTTTTTGCGGTGTGTTTGTCGAGATCGATGAATTGTGAGTTTGTGATCAAGATTATCTATGAACAATATTTGAATCTTCTCTGAATTCTTTTATGTATGATTGGTTATCTTTGCAAGTCTCTTCGAATTATCAGTTTGGTTTTGCCTACTAGATTGATCTTTCTTGCAATGGGAGAAGTGCTTAGCTTTGGGTTCAATCATGCGGTGCTCGATCCCAGTGACAGTAGAGGAAACGACACGTATTGTATTGTTGCCATCGAGGATAAAAAGATGGGGTTTATATCATATTGCTTGAGTTTATCCCTCTACATCATGTCATCTTACCTAATGCGTTACTCTGTTCTTATGAACTTAATACTCTAGATGCATGCTGGATAGCGGTCAATGTGTGGAGTAATAGTAGTAGATGCAGGCAGGAGTTGGTCTACTTGTCACAGACGTGATGCCTATATACATGATCATGCCTAGATATTCTCATAATTATGCACTTCTCTATCAATTGCTCGACAGTAATTTGTTCACCCACCATAATACTTATGCTATCTTGAGAGAAGCCACTAGTGAAACCTATGGCCCCCGGGTCTATTCTCCATCATATTAATCTCCCGTCAACGAGCTATTTCTGGCACCGTTTATTTTGCTTTCTTTACTTTTAGTCTTTATCATAAAAATACCAAAAATATTATCTTATCATCTCTATCAATTCTCACTTTTGCAAGTGTCGTGAAGGGATTGACAACCCCTTTATCACGTTGGTTGCAAGGTTCTTATTTGTTTGTGTAGGTACGAGGGACTTGCGTGTGGCCTCCTACTGGATTGATACCTTGGTTCTCAAAAACTGAGGGAAATACTTACGCTACTTTGCTGCATCACCCTTTCCTCTTCAAGGGAAAACCAACGCATGCTCAAGAGGTAGCACTGGACATCAACCTTGTCCACGGTGAAGGTAAGTGGTGGTCCCGAGCGGTAGAGGCAGGCTCGGAGTCGAGGGCGATTTAGAGTAAGCCCATAGAGTCAAAGGTGACTCAGATCGGGTCGACCCCCTGGCGAGTCGGCAAGGTGCGGGCAGAAATGCGGCGACGGGGCGGCTTGGCGTGGTCCGACTATGGAGGCGCGGCGGTTTGAGGAAGCCCAGTGCCCAAAGACCCAACACGGAGATGGGCGTGTAACACAGTGCGATGGCGCAATGGCGACTCTGCGCAGCTACGTCTTAAAGAGGCGGTCGGGCGGCTTGATGAGCCAGAGACGAGACGAGGCAGTGTCGGTATTTCAAAGGCGCGAACCGGCGACGACGGAGGTCGGCGGGTTGAAACGGAGCAGTAGAAACGGTCCTTGGAGCGGCGACTTGGAAGCAGCGCCGAAGTGACAACCGCTTGCAACGACAGTCATGGCGGCCGGTGGCTCAGAAGTGAGCGGTGTCTTGAGGTAGGTAGACTGCAGGTCGGAACCAATCCATGCAGGGGCGGCTTCGAAGTGGATGCAGTGGCTTGGCGAGACATGTCTGCGGCTGGCTTGGAGGGCCGGCGCGGCGGGTCATAGCAGCAGTAGCGACTCACCGGTAGCGGCGATGGCGAGGCCGACCACGGAGGGGACGGCTCGAGACGGTGTAGACAACACGAGGCAGAGCCGGCTCACAGCGGCTCGAAACTACAGGGGCGGAGAACCGCAGAGCAACGGCTGCTCAATGGCGGAAAACCGCTTCCGGGTCGTGGGTTGTTTCCCTTTTTCCTTTTTTTAACTTTGTCAAATCCTTTACAGATTCGCCTCGAGACCTCCTTTTGTACAACTCGCACGGGTGCTTGATACAACATGATGTGACCCGGTGTACGGCGGCTCAGCAAATTTCTTGTTGGTCTCGGCGACCCGGGAATAATTGAATCAACTAAACGACAGCGGTGGACAGAGCGCAACCCTGATCTTAATAGAACTTGAATCTCCCAGATCGTAAATCTGAATTGATGAACTCAAAAACTGATGCAGGTCCTTCCGGACCAAGTCTTCTTCAACTGTCCAATCGTGAGCTTCTCGATCCCTAAGAGAGATCCCTCCAAGAACTCATCACCATCGTGCGCAGGCCCCACGGTGGGCGCCAACTGTCGTGGATTTGTCACGGCAGATGTCCTAGTGTGAGGACTTAGTCGTGAGGCCAACGCATCTATGTGGTAGCTTGACAGGGGTTGAGCGGGATGAGAGACGCGAAGCGGATCATCACACAAGACAAGGATTTAGACAGCTTCGGGCCCCGGGAAACGTCATCCGGTAATAGCCTGATACGTCCATTTTGCATCATGCTTTTATATCGATATTTATTGCATTATAGGCTGTTATTACACATTATGTCACAATACTTATGCCTATTCTCTCTTATTTTACAAGGTTTACATAAGGAGGGAGAATGTCGGTAGCTGGAATTCTGGGCTGGAAAAGGAGCAAATATTATAGACCTATTCTGCACAACTCCAAAAGTCCTGAAACTCTACGGAAGTTATTTTTGGAAATAATGAAAAATACTGATCAGAAGAAATACCAGAGGGGGCCCACACCCTGGCCACGAGGGTGGGGGCGCGCCCCCTGCCTCATGGGCCCCCTGTTGGCCCTCCGGTGCCCATCTTCTGATATATGAAGTATTTCGTCTGAAGAAAAATCAGAAGCAAGCTTTCGGGGCGAGACTCCGCCGCCATGAGGCGGAACCTTGGCGGAACCAATCTAGGGCTCTGGCGGAGCTGTTCTGCCGGGGACACTTCCCTCCGGGGGGGGGGGGGGAATCATCGCCATCGTCATCACCAACGCTCCTCTCATCGGGAGGGGGCCAATCTCCATCAACATCTTCACCAGCACCATCTCATCTCAAACCCTAGTTCATCTCTTGTATCCAATTCTTGTCTCTAAGTCTGGGATTGGTACCTATAGGTTGCTAGTAGTGTTGCTTACTCCTTGTAGTTGATGCTAGTTGGTTTATTTGGTGGAAGATCATATGTTCAGATCCATTATGCATATTAATACCCCTCTGATTATGAACATGAATATGCTTTGTGAGTAGTTACGTTTGTTCTTGAGGACATGGGAGAAGTCTTACTATTAGTAGTCATGTGAATTTGGTATTCGTTCGATATTTTGATGAGATGTATGTTGTCTCTCCTCTAGTGGTGTTATGTGAACGTCGACTACATGACACTTCACCATTATTTGGGCCTAGAGGAAGGCATTGGGAAGTAATAAGTAGATGATGGGTTGCTAGAGTGACAGAAGTTTAAACCCTAGTTTATGCGTTGCTTTGTAAGGGGCTGATTTGGATCCATATGTTTCATGCTATGGTTAGGTTTACCTTAATACTTCTTTTTGTAGTTGCGGACGCTTGCAATAGGAGTTAATCATAAGTGGGATGTTTGTCCAAGTAAGGGCAGCACCCAAGCATCGGTCCACCCACATATCAAATTATCAAAGTACCGAATGCGAATCATATGAACGTGATGAAAACTACCTTGACGATAATTCCCATGTGTCCTCGGGAGCGCTTTTCTCTATATAAGAGTTTCTCCAGGCTTGTCCTTTGCTACAAAAAGGATTGGGCCACCTTGCTGCACTTTATTTACTTTTGTTACTTGTTGCTCGTTACAAATTATCTTATCACAAAACTATCTGTTACCTATAATTTTAGTGCTTGCAGAGAATACCTTGCTGAAAACTGCTTATCATTTCCTTCTGCTCCTCGTTGGGTTCAACATTCTTACTTATCGAAAGGACTACGATAGATCCCCTATACTTGTGGGTCATCAAGACTCTTTTCTGGCACCGTTACCGGGGAGTGAAGCGCCTTTGGTAGGTGGAATTTGGTAAGGAAAAATTTATATAGTGTGCTGAAATTTATTGTCACTTGTTACTATGGAAAGTAATCCTCTAAGGGGCTTGTTAGCGGTATCTTCACCCCGACCAATAGAGGAAAGAGTTGCTCCTCAACCTATTGAACCTACTGAAAATGAAAATTTGTACTTTGAAATTCCTTCGGGTATGATAGAAAAACTGCTAGCTAATGCTTTTGCAGGAGATGGAACATTACATCCTGATGAGCACCTAATATATGTGGATGAAGTTTGTGGATTATTTAAGCTTGCAGGTATGCCCGATGATGTTATCAAGAAGAAGGTCTTTCCTTTATGTTTGAAGGGAGATGCATTGACATGGTATAGGCTATGTGATGATATGGCATCATGGAACTAGAAATGATTGAAATTGGAATTTCATCAAAAGTTTTATCCTATGAATCTTGTTCATCGTGATCGCAACTATATATATAATTTTTTGCCTCGCGAAGGAGAAAGCATCGCTCAATCTTGGGGGAGGCTTAAGTCAATGTTATATTCATGCCCCAATCATGATCTCTCAAGAGAAATGATTATTCAAAAAAATTATGATCGGCTTTCTGATAACAATCGCACCATGCTCGATACTTCTTGTGCTGGCTCTTTTATGATGAAGACTATTGAATTCAAATGGGATTTATTGGAAAGAATTAAACGCAACTCTGAAGATTGGGATCTCGACGAAGGTAAGGAGTCAGGTATGACACCTAAGTTTGATTGTGTTAAATCTTTTATGGATACCGATGTTTTCCGTAAATTTAGCACTAAATATGGACTTGACTCAGAGATAGTAGCTTCTTTCTGTGAATCTTTTGCTACTCATGTTGATCTCCCTAAGGAGAAGTGGTTTAAATATCATCCTCCCATAGAAGTAAAAGTAGCTGCACCTATTAAAGTTGAAGAAAAGACTATCACTTATAATGATCCTATTGTTCCTACTGCCTATGTTGAGAAACCACCTTTCCCTGTTAGAATAAAGGATCATGCTAAAGCTTCAACTGTGGTTCGTAAAAGCAATATTAGAACTTATACACCTCCTGAGCAAGTTAAAGTTGAACCTAATATTGCTATTGTTAAAGATCTCTTGGCTGATAATATTGATGGGCATGTTATTTATTTTTGTGATGAGACTGCTAGAATTGCTAAACCTTGTGCTAAAGATAAACATAGACCTGTGGTAGGCATGCCTGTTATTTTTGTTAAAATAGGAGATCATTGTTATCATGGCTTGTGTGATATGGGTGCTAGTGCTAGTGTAATACCTATTGACTTATACAAAAAAATTATGCATGATATTGCACCAACTGAGTTAGAAGAAATTGATGTCACAATTAAACTTGCCAATAGAGATACTATATTACCAATTGGAATTGTTAGAGATATTGAAGTCTTATGTGGGAAAACTAAATATCGGCTGATTTTCTCGTTCTTGGTCCCCACAAGATAGCTTTTGTCCCATTATATTTGGTAGACCCTTCTTAAACATTGTTAATGCTAGGATAGACTGCGAAAAGGATGTTGTTACTATTGGTTTAGGTGATATGTCTCATGAGTTCAACTTCTCTAAATTTCGTAGACAACACCGTGAAGAGGAACTGCCTAGTAAAGATGAAATTCTTGGTCTTGCTTCTATTGTCGTACCTCCTAGTGATCCTTTAGAACAATATTTGCTAGACATTGAAAATGATATGTTTATGAATGAAAGAAGGGAAATAGATGAAGTGTTCTTTAAACAGGGACCTATTCTCAAACACAACTTGCCTATTGAAATCCTAGGGGATCCTCCTCCACCCAAGGGTGATCTCGTGTTTGAGCTTAAACCATTGCCTGATACCCTTAAATATGCTTATCTTGATGAAAAGAAGATATACCCTGTTATTATTAGTGCTAACCTTTCAGAGAAGGAGGAAGAAAAATTATTGAAAACTCTGAAGAAGCACTGTGTTGCTATTGGATATACTCTTGATGATCTTAAGGGCATTAGTCCCACTCTATGCCAACAAAAAATAAATTTGGAGAAAGATGCCAAACCAGTTATTGATCATCAACGACGGCTGAATCCTAAAATGAAAGAAGTGGTAAGAAAGGAAATACTAAAGCTCCTTGAGGCAGGTATAATCTATCCAGTTGCTGATAGTCAGTGGGTAAGTCTTGTCCATTGTGTCCCTAAGAAGGGAGGTATTACTATCGTTCCTAATGATAAAGATGAATTGATTCCGCAAAAAATTATTACAGGTTATAGGATGGTAATTGATTTCCGCAAATTAAATAAATCTACTAAAAAAGATCATTACCCCTTACCCTTTATTGATCAAATGCTAGAAAGATTATCCAAACATACACATTTTTGCTTTCTAGATGGTTATTCTGGTTTCTCTCAAATACCTGTGTCAGCTGATGATCAAGCTAAGACTACTTTTACTTGCCCTTTCGGTACTTTTGCTTATAGACGTATGCCTTTTGGTTTATGTAATGCACCTGCTACCTTTCAAAGATGCATGATGGCTATATTATCTGATTTATGTGAAAAGATTTGCGAGGTTTTCATGGACGATTTCTCCGTCTATGGATCCTCTTTTGAAGATTGCTTGAGCAACCTTGATCGGGTTTTGCAGAGATGTGAAGAAACTAATCTTGTCTTGAACTAGGAAAAGTGTCACTTTATGGTTAATGAAGGCATTGTCTTGGGGCATAAAATTTCTGAAAGAGGTATTGAAGTTGATAAAGCTAAAGTTGATGCTATTGAAAAGATGTCATGTCCCAAGGACATCAAAGGTATAAGAAGTTTTCTTGGTCATGCCGAGTTTTATAGGAGGTTCATTAAGGACTTCTCAAAAATTTCTTGGCCTATGACTAATCTATTACAAAAAGATATACCATTTGTCTTTGATGATGATTGTGCAGAAGCATTTGAAATACTTAAGAAAGCATTGATTTCTGCACCTATTGTTCAGCCACCTGATTGAATTTACCCTTTGAAATTATGTGTGATGCTAGTGATTATGTTGTAGGAGATGTTCTAGGACAAAGAGTTGATAATAAATTAAATTTTATTCAATATGCTAGTAAAACTCTAGACAGTGCTCAGAGAAATTATGCTACTACTGAAAAAGAGTTCTTAGCAGTTGTATTTGCTTGTGATAAGTTCAGAGCTTATATTGTTGATTCTAAAGTAACTATTCACACGGATCATGCTGCTATTAAATAACTTATGGAAAAGAAAGATGCTAAACCTAGACTTATTAGATGGGTTCTCTTGCTACAAGAATTTGATTTGCATATTATTGATAGAAAGGGAGCTGAGAACCCCATTGCAGACAACTTGTCTAGGTTAAAAAATGTTTTGATGACCCACTACCTATTGATGATAGCTTTCTTGATGAACAATTAAATGTCATAAATGCTTCTCGTACTGCTCCATGGTATGCTGATTATGCTAATTATATTGTTGCTAAATTCATACCACCTAGTTTCACATACCAGCAAAATAAAAAGTTTTTCTATGATATGAGACATTACTTCTGGGATGACCCGCATCTTTATAAAGAAGGAGTAGATGGTGTTATTAGACGTTGTGTGCCTGAGCATGAACAGGAACAGATCATACGCAAGTGTCACTCCAAGGCTTATGGAGGACACCATGCTGGAGATAGAACTGCACATAAGGTATTGCAATCCATTTTTTATTGGCCTACTCTCTTTAAGGATGCTCGTAAGTTTGTCTTATCTTGTGATGAATGTTAAAGAATTGGTAATATTAGTAGACGTCAAGAAATGCCTATGAATTATTCACTTGTTATTGAACCATTCGATGTTTGGGGCTTTGATTATATGGGACCGTTTCCTGCCTCTAATGGGTATACTCATATTTTAGTTGCTGTTGATTATGTTACTAAGTGGGTAGAAGCTATTCCAACTAGTAGTGCTGATCATAACACTTCTATTAAGATGCTTAAAGAAGTTATTTTTTCGAGGTTTGGAGTCCCTAGATATTTAATGACTGATTGTGGTTCACATTTTATTCATGGTGCCTCTCGTAAGATGTTTGCTAAGTATGATGTTAATCATAGAATTGCATCTCCTTATCATCCGCAGTCTAGTGGTCAAGTAGAATTGAGCAATAGAGAGCTCAAATTAATTTTGCAAAAGACTGTTAACAGATCTAGAAAGAATTGGTCCAAGAAACTGGATGATGCATTATGGGCCTATAGAACTGCATATAAAAATCCTATGGGTATGTCTCCGTATAAAATGGTTTATGGAAAAGCATGTCACTTACCTCTCGAACTAGAACATAAGGCATATTGGGCCATTAAAGAGCTCAACTATGATTTCAAACTTGCCGGTGAGAAGAGGTTATTTGACATTAGCTCACTTGATGAATGGAGAACCCAAGCCTATGAGAATGCCAAGTTGTTTAAAGAAAAAGTAAAAAGATGGCATGACAAAAGAATACAAAAGCGTGAGTTTAATGTAGGTGATTATGTATTGTTATACAACTCTCGTTTAAGATTTTTTGCAGGAAAACTTCTCTCTAAATGGGAAGGTCCTTACGTTATCGAGGAGGTCTATCGTTCTGGTGCCATAAAAATCAGCAACTTTGAAGGCACAATTCCGAAGGTGGTGAACGGTCAAAGAATCAAACATTATATCTCAGGTAATCCCATAAATGTTGAAACCAATGTTATTAAAACCGTAACCCCGGATGAATACATAAGAGACACTTTCCAGAACGTTTCAGACTCCGAAAAGGAATAGGTATGTGGTATGGTAAGTAAACCGACTCCAAAATAGTTCTAATGGCAATTTTTCTCCGTTTTGGAAAAAAATTTTAGTTCTAATGGCAATTTTTCTCCGTTTTGGAATATTTAGAAAAATATAAAAATAATAAGCAGTCCAGGAAGGACACGAGGGCTCCACGAGGGTGGAGGGCACGCCCTACCCCCCTGGGCGCGCCCCCCTGCCTCGTGGGCACCTCGTGCGCTCTCCAGACTCCATTTTCTTGCACGATACGTATTTTGGTCGGTAAAAATTCATTGTATAATCTCCCGGAGGTTTTGACTCCTGTATCACGCAAATATCCTCTGCTTTTGATTCAAGATGTTTTCCTGACAGATCTAGATCATCATGACGTCCCCAAGCGCCCCCAAGGACAAGTTCTTCGAGAAGGTCATCAACCCCTACCTCGCGGAGGTGCTGCAGCACCCTCAAACCATTAAGATGCGTGATGGGTTGCTGCACATCCGCGATGTTGAGGGACCAAGGAGGACCGGAAGCATGGAGACGAGGCTCGAAGCAATGGCGCAGCAAGTTTTCAAGTGCCAGGGGATGGTGGAACATGGACTCAATGCCAACCACATGATGATCGCGGAGTTCACCGACAGCCACAAGATGGACGCAAATAACATTGGGGAAACCATGTTCAAGCTTCACGAGAAGATCGAGCATCTCCAAGCCCAAATCAATGACCTGCAAAACCAAAACTGTGAGTATGAATACAGATTCAAGAGGATGAGTTTGGCTGCAGATTTGAGGATCCCGGAGACTCGATCATCCTTCTATGATGGTGAGCCTATGCCTTGGAAGATGGACGACAAGCCCACATTATCAACAACTCCACCACCATCTTCACCGGCAAAGGAGACATAATCATATGGGTATGGGCACTCCCCTTGGCAACTGCCAAGCTTGGGGGAGGTGCCCCGGTATCGTGTCACCACCACATCTCCTATCTTTACCGTTTTTCTTAGTTCGATCCTTTTTAGTATTATCTTGATCTAGTAGAATAAAAGTTTTAGTATGATCTAGTTTTGAGTTTTGCTTTATGATCCCTCTATGTAATCGAGTCCGTGAGCTATATAATAAAGATTAGTGTTGAGTCAAGGGCTTGATTATCTTGCTATGATCTTGAGTGAATAAAAGAAAAGAGAAAAGAATAAAAAGAAATAAAGAGATCATATTGATCTTATGGAGAGTAATGACTTCACATAGAAAGAGTATGATGATTAAAAGTTGTTGAGAGTTGAAAAACATAGATTTGGTCATCGTTGCAATTAACAGGAAGTAATGAAGCAAGAGAGGTTTCACATATAAATATACTATCTTGGACATGAGAGTCCACCATATCTACCTATGGATTAAGTAAGATCCTTCAAGTAAGTTGTCATCGGTGCAAGCAATAAAAATTGCTCTTTAAATATGTATGATTGATTAGTGTGGAGGAAATAAGCTTTATACGATCTTGTGATGTGGAAGAAATAAAAGCAACGGACTGCGTAATAAAGGTCCATATCGCAAGTGGCAATATAAAGTGACGTTCTTTCGCATTAAGATTTTGTGCATCCAACCCTGAAAGCGCATGACAACCTCTGCTTCCCTCTGCGAAGGGCCTACCTTTTACTTTTATCTCTTACCCTTATGCAAGAGTCATGGTGATCTTCACCTTTCCTTTTTATATTTTATCCTTTGGCAAGCACAGTGTGTTGGAAAGATCCAGACATATATATCTAATTGGATGTAAGTTAGCATGAACTATTATTCTTGACATTACCCTTGAGGTAAAAGGTTGGGAGGCGAAACTATAAGCCCCTATATTTCTCTGTGTCTAATTAAAATTCCGTAACCACAAGTATTGTGTGAGTGTTAGTAATTGTGAACGACTAAATGATAGTTGAGTATGTGGACTTGCTGAAAACCTCTCACATAGACTCTTTCTGATGTTATGATAAATTGCAATTGCTTCAATGACTGAGATTATAGTTTGTTAGTTCTCAATAAAGTTTCTGATTCATACTTTGCATTGTGAATAGATTATTACTTGAGCATAAGAAATCATATGACATTATCCATATATGTTGTTGTTATGAGAATAATCATGATGCCCTCATGTCCGTATTTTATTTTATCGACACCTCTACCTATAAACATGTGGACATATTTATCGTTATCGGCTTCCGCTTGAGGACAAGCGAGGTCTAAGCTTGGAGGAGTTGATACGTCCATTTTGCACCATGCTTTTATATCAATATTTATTGCATTATGGGTTGTTATTACACATTATGTCACAATACTTATGCCTATTCTCTCTTATTTTACAAGGTTTACATAAGGAGGGAGAATGCCGGTAGCTGGAATTCTGGGCTGGAAAAGGAGCAAATATTAGAGACCTATTATGCACAACTCCAAAAGTCCTGAAACTCCACGGAAGTTATTTTTGGAAATAATGAAAAATACTGAGCGGAAGAAATACCAGAGGGGGCCCACACCCTGGCCACGAGGGTGGGGGGCACGCCGGGCATGCCCCCTACCTCGTGGGCCCCCTATTGGCCCTCCGATGCCCATCTTCTGCTATATGAAGTCTTTCGTCCGAAGAAAAATCAGAAGCAAGCTTTCGGGACGAGACTCCGCCGCCACGAGGCGGAACCTTGGCGGAACCAATCTAGGGCTCTGGTGGAGCTGTTCTGCCGAGGACACTTCCCTCCGAGAGAGGGAAATCATCACCATCGTCATCACCATCGCTCCTCTCATCGGGAGGGGGCCAATCTCCATTAACATCTTCACCAGCACCATCTCCTCTCAAACCCTAGTTCATCTCTTGTATCCAATTCTTGTCTCTAAGTCTGGGATTGGTACCTGTAGGTTGCTAGTAGTGTTGATTACTCCTTGTAGTTGATGCTAGTTGGTTTATTTGGTGGAAGATCATATGTTCAGATCCATTATTCATATTAATACCCCTCTGATTATGAACATGAATATGCTTTGTGAGTAGTTACGTTTGTTCCTGAGGACATGGGAGAAGTCTTGCTATTAGTAGTCATGTGAATTTGGTATTCGTTCGATATTTTGATGAGATGTATGTTGTCTCTCCTCTAGTGGTGTTATGTGAACGTCGACTACATGACACTTCACCATTATTTGGGCCTAGAGGAAGGCATTGGGAAGTAATAAGTAGATGATGGGTTGCTAGAGTGACAGAAGCTTAAACCCTAGTTTATGCGTTGCTTCGTAAGGGGCTGATTTGGATCCATATGTTTCATGCTATGGTTAGGTTTACCTTAATACTTCTTTTGTAGTTGCGGATGCTTGCAATAGGAGTTAATCATAAGTGGGATGTTTGTCCAAGTAAGGGCAACACCCAAGCACCAGTCCACCCACATATCAAATTATCAAAGTACCAAACGCGAATCATATGAACGTGATGAAAACTACCTTCACGATAATTCCCATGTGTCCTCAGGAGCGCTTTTCTCTATATAAGAGTTTTTCCAGGCTTGTCCTTTGCTACAAAAAGCATTGGGCCACCTTGCTGCACTTTATTTACTTTTGTTACTTGTTGCTCGTTACAAATTATCTTATCACAAAACTATCTGTTACCTATAATTTTAGTGCTTGCAGAGAATACCTTGCTGAAAACCGCTTATCATTTCCTTCTGCTCCTCGTTGGGTTCAACACTCTTACTTATCGAAAGGACTACGATAGATCTCCTATACTTGTGGGTCATCATAGCCCTACATGTTGTTTGTGGCTAAGTCTCATTATACTCATCAGGGAGTCGTCGTATAAGCCAGCTCTCCTCATTGTGTCTAACCTTAGAGATTATCTCTTCCCCTCCTAGGGTGCCCCGCCCCTCCTTATATAAGTTGAAGGGGCAAGTTACATGTAGAGTCCAACTCGGATTAGGACTTAACATATTCTGACGTCTCATCACGGGCTTGTCACCATGGGCTTCTTAACGTCTTGGGCTTCTTAACTCCAGACGACTCATTTTCATGTCTAAGTACTTGCCGGGTTACAATCTGGCTTACAATCCCGCTTATAACTGTCCGCCGGCTTACAATCTGCCGGCTTATAACCTACCCGCCGGCTTACAATCTGCTGGCTTATAACTGTCCGCCGGCTTACAAACTGGCTTATAATCTGCTCGCTGGCTTACAATCTGCCGGGTCACCAACTAGTCTCTAGGCTCGGGTGGTTTACCAGTGAAACACCAAGTCCTAGCTAGGTCATATCTCCGGCTGGGTCATACCACAGGGTATATCCCCGACACATAGGATAAAACTTCTGATGAAATTCCAATTTCAATCGGTTCCAATCCCACATTCCAATATCATCACATAGCCTATCCCATGTCAATGCCTTTCCCTCCAAAGATAAAGGGAAAACCTTCTTCTTAACTCCATCCTTGGATAAACAAGCAAGCTTAAACAATCAAATTTCATCCACATATATAAAGTGCATATCAGGACTTACTGTTTCATCCCCTGCATAAGGATTAGCTAGTAGTTTCTCTAACATACCCGAAGGAATCTCATAATAAATATTTTCAGTAGGTGCAATAGGTTGAGGGGCAACTATTATTGCTTCTGGCCGAGGTGAAGATACCCCAAACAAACCCCTCAAAGTATTACTTTCCATGGTGACAAGTGACAGTAAATTTCAGCACGTAATATAAATATATCCTTACCAAAGGTGGCGCTTCACTCCCCGTCAATGGCGCCGAAAAAGAGTCTTGATGACCCACAAGTATAGGTGATCAATCGTAGTACTTTTGATAAGTAAGAGTGTCAAACCCAACTAGGAGCAGAAGGAAATGACAAGCGGTTTTTAGCAAGGTTTTTTCTGCAAGCACTGAAATTATTGGTAACAGATAGTTTGATAGCAAGGTAATTTGTAACGAGCAACAAGTAGCAATTGTAACAAAGGTGCAGCAAGGTAGCTCAATCCTTTTTATAGCAAAGGACAGGCCAGAATGTTATCTTATATAAAAAGCAAAGTGCTCTCGAGGACACATGGGAATTCTCGTCAAGTTACTTTCATCATGTTTAGTTGATTCGCATTCCCTACTTTGATAATTTGATATGTGGGTGGATTGGTGCTTGGGTGTTATTATTACTTGAACAAGCCTCCGACTTATGATTACCCCCTCTCGCAAGCATCCGCAACTACGAAACAAGAATTAAGATAAATCTAACCATAGCATGAAACATATGGATCCAAATCAGCCCCTTACAGAATAGCGCATAAACTAGGATTTAAGCTTCTGTCACTCTAAAAACCCATCATCTAATTAATACTCCACAATGAGTTCCCTTAGGCCCAAGTATGGTGAAGTGTCATGTAGTCTACATTCACATGACACCACTAACGGAAGCAACAACATACATATCATCAAAATATCGAACGAATACCAAATTCACATGATTACTTATAACAAGACTTCTCCTATGTCCTCAAGAACAAAAGTAAATACTCACAAATCATATTGGTGTTCAAGATAAGAGGGTTATTGAATATCATCAAGGATCTAAACATATAATCTTTCACCAAATAAACCGACTAGCATCAACGATGAGATGTAATATTGGTCCCCCATGATAAGAGGATCGTTCGTGATGTCGATGGCTTTGATTTCCCCCTCCCGAAGGGAAGTGTCCCTGGCAGAATCTCTCCGCCGAAGATAAAAAGCTCTCTTGCCCAGGCTCCGACTCGAGATGGTGGCGCTTCGTCTCGAAAGGTCTCTCCCTATTTATTTTTCTAGGTCAAAATCCTTGACATAGGAGAAGATGGGCCCCGAAGGCCTGCCAGGGGCGCCACAAGCTCGAGGGGGCGCCCTAGGGGGTAGGGCATGCCCCCAGGCTTGTCGCTTCCTAGTTGGTCCTTCTGGTGTTTCTTCCGCCAATATTTTATATACTCCCTCCGTCCGGAAATACTTGTCGCACAAATAGATAAAATTGGATGTATCTAGAACTAAAATACGTCTAGATACATCTATTTCCTCGACAAGTATTTCCGGACGGAGGGAGTATATGCCAAAACAATTCTTCGTAAAATTTCAGGCCATTTGGAGTTGTGCAGAATAGCTATCTCTAATGTAGTCCCTTCCTGTCTAGAATTCCAGCTGCCGACGATCTCCCTCTCCATGTGAAACTTGCAAAATAAGAAAGAAATAGCATAAGAATTGTATCATAAAGTGAAATAATGACCCGAAACATAATAAATAATAGTAGGAAGACATGATGCAAAATGGGTGTATCATGTACCATGCTTTGCCGAAGTGTCCTTGGAGTTTATACAAAAATTTACTAGATACCCCATGCGCACAGGATGCCACAAAACTTTCTGGACACCCCATGCGCACGGGGTCCTAAACCCTCGTTCGCACGGGGTAGTGTTTTCTCTCCTGGATACCCCGTGCGCACGGGGCCGACTTAGCACGTGCGCACAAGGTCCAACGGCCAAAAATCTACCTCCGACCAAGAACCCTATAACCCCCCTGCTTCCACCTCCAAGCTTAACCCTTATGTCTTGTTGAGCTCCACTGAGGGAGTCCTGGATTAGGGGGTGTTCGGATAGCCGAACTATATCTCCAGCCGGACTCCAGGACTATGAAGATGCAAGATTGAAGACTTCGTCCCGTGTTCGGAAGGTTCTTTCCTTGGCGTAGAAGGCAAGCTAGGCGTGCGGATATTCAAGATCTCCTACCAATGTAACCGACTCTGTGTAACCCTAACCCTATCCGGTGTCTATATAAACCGGAGGGTTGTAGTCCGTAGGACGAACACATCATAACCATCATCATACCTATAGGCTAGCTTCTAGGGTTTAGCCTCCTTGATCTCATGGTAGATCTACTCTTGTACTACCCATATCATCAATATTAATCTAGCAGGAGTAGGGTTTTACCTCCATCGAGAGGGCCCGAACCTGGGTAAAATAAAGTGTCCCTTGTCTCCTGTTACCATCCGACCTTGACGCACAGATCGGGACCCCCTACCCGAGATCCGCCGGTTTTGACACCGACATTGGTGCTTTCATTGAGAGTTCCTCTGTGTCGTCGCCTTTAGGCACGATGGCTCCTTTGATCATCAACAATGATGAGGTCCAGGGTGAGACTTTTCTCCCCGGACAGATCTTCGTCTTCGGCGGCTTCGCTCTGCGGGCCAACTCGCTTGGTCATCTGGAGCAGATCGAGAGCTACGCCCCTGGCCATCAAGTCAGGTTTGGAAGCCTAAACTACACGGCAGATATCCACGAAGACTTGATCTTCGACGGATTCGAGCCACAGCCAAGTGTGCCGCACTATCTCGAGGGGCATGATATAGCTCTGCCTCCGAACAGTGTCCTGGAGGCCGCATACGCTCCGGCCCCGATCCTCGATTCGGAGCCCGCTGCGTTCCTTGAGGATGAACGGTTGGACGTCACCTCGGGGGCTGCGATCTTAAAAGCCATTGAGCCAAACGCAAGCCCCGCACTCCGCATGGCACATGACTCCAAGGAGCCGGACTCTTCTCCGAACTCCGAACCTCCCGCGCCCCCGCCAATCGAATCAGATTGGGCGCCGGTAATGGAGTTCACCGCCGCGGACATCTTTCAGTATTCACCTTTTGGTGATATTCTGGATTCTCTCAAGTCTCTCTCTTTGTCAGGAGAGCCCGGGCCGAACTATGGCCTGCGAGGTTGGGATCCGGACGACGAAGAAATTCAAAGCCCACCCACCGCCCACTTAATAGCCACTGTCGACGATATATCCGACATGCTCGACTTCGGCTCCGAAGACTTCGACGGTATGGACGACGAAGGAGGAGACGAGCAAGAACCAGCACCTGTAGGGCGCTAGACCGCCACCTCGGCGTACGACATATACATGGTGGATGCTCCAAAAGATGGAGATGGCGATGGAACAGCGGAGGATGGCACTTCGAAAAAGCCTCCAAAACGCCGACGTCAGCGGCGCCGCTCCAAATCCCGCCACAGTAGAAACAGTGATTCCGGCACGGGAGATAATACTACCCCGGACAGCGCAGAAGAACACCAAAACCAGCAGGATTCGGCACAGGAAGATGGAGAAGACCGCCCTCATGAGAGAGCGGCAGAGCGAGAGGTCGAGGAAGATAACTACATGCCTCCCTCCAAAGACGAGGCAAGCCTCGGCGACGATGAATTCATCGTACCATCGGACCCCGCCGAACAAAAGCGCTTTCAACGCAGGCTTTTAGCCACGGCGAACAGCCTAAAGAAAAAGCAGCAACAGCTTAGAGCTGATCAAGATTTGCTAGCTGACAAATGGACTGAAGTCCTTGCGGCCGAAGAGCACGAGCTCGGACGCCCCTCCAAAAACTATCCTAAGCGCAGGCCGCTACCCCAATCAGAGGAGGAAGCGCAGATCGGCCACCTCGCGGCCGCCACAGAGAAGCCTGTCGAACATCCAAACAAGCCATGCCCCGCAGCCGCTTTACCAAGGCACAGGAACATGAACGAGACCTGCGAGACGTCCTGGAGGACAAAGCAAGGCAAACAAGATCGATCTATGGATCGCGCGGACGCCCGACGGCACGTGATAGTTTTCACTCCGGACACAATAAATCCGGACACAACAGGCACAGCTCCTCCGAACTGCGTCGAGACATAGCCCAGTACAGGGGCGCCGCACACCCACTATGCTTCACAGACGAAGTAATGGATCATAGAATCCCAGAGGGTTTTAAACCCGTCAACATCGAGTCGTACGATGGTACGACTGATCCGGCAGTATGGATTGAGGACTATCTCCTCCACATACACATGGCACGTGGCGATGATTTGCACGCCATCAAATATTTACCCCTTAAGCTTAAGGGACCAGCCCGGCACTGGCTTAACAGCCTCCCCGCAGATTCGATCGGCTCTTGGGAGGACCTGGAGGCCGCATTCCCCGACAACTTCCAGGGGACCTACGTACGGCCACCGGACGCCGACGACCTAAGCCACATAATCCAGCAGCCAGAAGAATCGGCCAGGCAATTCTGGACACGGTTCCTAACAAAGAAAAATCAGATAGTCAATTGTCCGGATGCAGAGGCCTTAGCAGCCTTCAAGCATAACATCCGTGACGAGTGGCTCGCCCGGCACCTGGGACAGGAAAAGCCGAAATCCATGGCAGCCCTCACGACACTCATGACCCGCTTTTGCGCGGGCGAAGATAGCTGGCTAGCTCGCAGCAACAACTTATCGAAGAAGCAAGGTAATTCAGATACCAAGGACAAAAGTGGCAGGTCGCGACGGAATAAACAGAAACGCCGCGTCAGCAGCGACAGCAATGAAGATACGGCAGTAAACGCCGGATTCAGAGGCCATAAATCCGGTCAACGGAAAAAGCCATTCAAAAAGAATACCCAGGGCCCGTCCAGTTTGGACCGAATACTCGACCGCTCGTGCCAGATTCACGGCACCCCTGAAAGGCCAGCCAATCACACCAACAGGGATTGTTGGGTGTTCAAGCAGGCAGGCAAGTTAAGAGCCGAACACAAAAACAAGGGGCTAGACAGCGATGACGAAGAGGAGCCCAGGCCGCCGAACAACAACGGACAGAAGGGGTTTCCCCCACAAGTGCGGATGGTGAACATGATATACGCGACTCATATTCCCAAGCAGGAGAGGAAGCGTGCGCTACGGGACGTATACGCGATGGAGCCGGTCGCCCCAAAGTTCAACCCATGGTCCTCTTGCCCGATCACCTTCGATCGAAGGGACCACCCCACTAGCATCCGTCACGGCAGTTTTGCCGCATTGGTTCTTGACCCAATCGTTGATGGATTTCACCTTACAAGAGTCCTCATGGACGGCGGCAGCAGCCTGAACCTGCTCTACCAGGATACAGTGCGGAAAATGGGCATAGATCCATCAAGGATCAAGCCCACAAGGACGACCTTTAAAGGCGTCATCCCAGGTGTAGAGGCCAATTGCATAGGCTCCATAACACTTGATGTGGTCTTCGGATATCGGGACAACTTCCGAAGCGAAGAGTTAACCTTCGACATAGTTCCGTTCCGCAGTGGCTATCATGCTCTGCTTGGACGAACCATATTCGCTAAATTCAATGTGGTGCCGCACTACGCATATCTCAAGCTCAAGATGCCAGGCCCTCGAGGTGTAATCACGGTCAGCGGAAACACCGAACGCTCCATCCGTACGGAGGAACACACGGCGGCCCTCGCAGCAGAGGTACAAAGCAGCCTGTTAAGGCAGCTCTCGAGTCCGGCCTCTACAAAGCAGGACAAAGCAAAACGCGTCCGGAATAACCCGCAGCAAGACCGACTGGCGCGTTCAGAGCACGCGTAGCAATACGGCCCCAACCCCAGCCATCGCTATATAGCGGAGCTAGTACCTCGAGTACACAATTACGCCCTTACAATTCCATGGGCATAGGGGAAGGGGCAGATAAAATGGCATGCCAACAATACGGCGTCAAACGTACTAGGGGCTGCCCGGTTCTTCTTTTCTTTCAGGACTCCATACTCTGGATACAGTGTTCGGCCTCGCTGCCGCATAGACGATACAGGACCCAGGAAAGCAGACAGAACAACGCCGCATCATGGAACTCTCAGGTGGTCTCTATTTCGAGCGATATATCTGTTTCTAAATTCCGCGGACTGCGCCTGGTCAGGACATGTTAAATAGTCTAAAAATTTTTCCCACTACTTGTATCGTTCTGCTTGAATAAACAGCCTCCTCATAAATAGTGCATAGCTTTTCGTCTATTTTTTTGCATTATCTTCTTTTAATATACATATGTTTATTCAAATAACATGATCGCACCCGTACACCATGGTACGGCAAACCATGCCAGGGGCTTTATTACCCTTCTATCTGGTGTGAGAAGTCCGTCCACTTTCACAAGTGCGGCACCCCGAACTTATAGCATTATATGCATCGGCTCCGAGTCATGATTTTGGTCATATGTTGGGTTTGCCCGGCTCCTATGTTTTGGTGCCTTACGTTCCGCTCTATCGGCTAAGGTAGCACTAGGAGAACCACTGCGATTGTGCCCCAGATCATGTGGGTGAGCACCTCAGTGGAGAAAGCTAAAACAGACTGTCATGATAAGGCGCGAGACCGGTCGCTGTTCGAGAGGTTTTTCGAGTCCCTAAAGGCTTATGCCGCTTCGAGCGGAGAGCTGGTTAAGTCCGGCTAAAGGCGTGGATAGTGCCCCGAATTCGGCCTTCCGAACTAGGGGCTTCGCCGAAATTTAAAATTATAACGTTCTATGGCTAAGTGAGAGTGTTCAAGCATTATAGTCCGATGGCCTGGTTCGTTGTGCTGAGCGCCTCCCTCGAAGGACCCAACTATGGGAACAAGAGCCCTCAGGTTTATCCCGAACACCCCAGTACTAGTTGCATGGGGGCAGAAGCCGACGACTCGCCATCTCTCAGTTATTGATAAACGGCCGCACAGAAAATAATATTTTAAATTCAGAAAGCATTGCTTAAGCGCATATGAACAAGTTTTCAGCGCACAGGATACAAACGAGCGAATTCATTGAAATATTACATCTTTGGCACACTCATCCGCGACAAGGCGAGCTCCAGCGAGAACTTCCTTGTAGTAGTTCTCGGGCTTGCGATGCTCCTTCCCCTGCGGCGGCCCGTCCTTCACCAGCTTCTCTCCGTCCAGCTTGCCCCAGTGTACCCTTACACGGGCAAGGGCCCTCCGGGCACCTTCTATGCAGACGGAGCACTTGATGACCTCAAGCCGTGGACAAGCCTCCACCAGCCGCCGCACCAGCCCGAAGTAGCTCCCAGGCAGGGCCTCTCCAGGCCACAGCCGAACTAGTAAGCCCTTCACGGCCTGTTCGGCCGCCTTGTGGAGCTCGGCCAGCTGCTTCAGCTGATCGCTTACGGGCAAAGGGCGTCCGGCCTTAGAATACGGAGACCAGAACACACTCTCCGTCGAGCTGCCCTCTTCGGCTCGGTAGAACGCGGCGGCGTCGGATGCGCTGTGGGGAAGATCGAAGAACGCCCCTGGAGAACTCCGGATTCGGGTAAGTAATAGGTATTTCACCTTTATATTCCTACTTTGCATAAAGAATACCTTACCCGCTGCTATCTTTTTCACATCCTCCAACTCTTGGAGGGCCTTTTGGGCTTCGGCCTTGGCACTCTTGGTGGCCTCAACAGCCAACGCGAGCTCGGATGCTTGCGTTTTTGCCTCAAGCTCCAAACCCTCATGTTTCTTCATGAGAGCTTGCAGCTCTTGCTGCACCTCGCCGACTTGGACCCCAAGCTCTTCTCGCTCGGCGCGCTCCTCGGCCGCTTTATTCTTGGCCTCAGTCAGCGCCTGCTTCAGGGTTGCCACCTCGGTTGTGGCACCTACAATAAGCAGTACAATCATGTTATTTCTTTTTGCAATCAAGCCTCTCTATAGGCACCACTTTTTTTTCTCTTTCTTTTTTTTCTCTCTAAGGGGTATTTCTTACCTTCCTTTTCCGCGAGCTGCCTTTTGGCATGGCCGAGCTCTTGCTCGGACTGCTCGAGGTCCTTTTTCAGGACTTCCACCTGCGCAGTTAGTGCGGCGGTGGACAGCAGGGAAGCCTGCATACGCATATTTAGACTTTTTATTAGACTCCTGCGAAAATTGTTGGATCCTCTATTCGGCTTTTCTTTCCGAACACCGAACAGAGCATCAGGGGCTACTGTCTATGCGGTAATGAATTTAGCATATTTTTTGCTTACTTGGAAGCCTGTTAAAAGGCTAGCGCAAGCTTCATTCAGTCCGCTCTTGGCGGACTGAACCCTTTGGACCACCGCACTCATAACAGTACGGTGCTCCTCGTCGATGGTGGCGCCTTCAAGCGCCTCCAACAGACTATCCGGCGCCTCTATTTGGACAGAGGTCGCCGGCCCAGACGGGTTACTCCTCTTGGAAGGAGTTCGCCCACCGCGAGCCAGGACGGTCGAGTCCGGCGCGGTGTCCGGCACAAAGCCGGACGGGGAGCCCTGGGGGGTTTCATCCCCTTTACTCCTGGGGTCCTAAGGATTGCCTTGCGGATCCTCCAGGACCACCTCCTCCTGCCTTGTTCGGCGGGACGCCGCTTCGACGTCGTCCGCCCTGCTGGGGGAGACTGCGGACGGAACAGAGTTCATGTCCGACGAATCCAGGGAGCCGCTCGATGAATCATCGAGTGCGGCTCGGGGCGGGCTGCGCAAATAACATTCGACATTAGGGTAAGCTGCGCACTTGAAGATACTATGAGTCATTCTGGTATGTGAATACTGATGTCGTCGGACGCTTGGTTCTGTCCGGCCACTCCTTTCCGCCCTCTTCGGCGTTGGGGGAGTAGTCCGGCGGAGGGGTCTTCCTTTTCCTCGACCCCTCGGCCTCCCCTGTTGGGGCGGCCTTCTTCTTTTTTGCTCCCCTCGATGGAGGGGGAGAGCTTCCTTCTTCCTCCTCCTCGTTTTCACGAGAGGAGGGCGTCGCGGACTCTCCAGATGACGAGCTCGACACCACCACATTGCGGGCACTCTTTCGAGTCCCGGTGGTCTTCTTCTTCTTGACCTTCTTCTCCGGCACCACATAGGGCGCCGGAGCCAGCAGCTTCTCTAAGAGAGCTGGGGCTGGGTCTTCGGGCAGAGGAGCCAGACAGTTGATTGGTCCGGCTATCTTCAGCCATGCCTGTCAAAGGAAAAGGGAGTTTTTAGATCCCACATAGAGTTAATCTATGTAGAAAAGCTTAACGAACCTGTGAAAGGTATAAATAGCTTACCTCGCCAGCGTTGCGCTGCGAGCTGTATCCGCGGTCCTCGGAAGCGGATGTGGGGCACTCGGCGCCTTTGGTTAGCACCTTCCAGACGTCTTCATACGTCGTGTCGAAGAGCCTATTGAGGGTTTGGTGCTGCGCCGGGTCGAATTCCCACAAAGTGAACTCCCGTTCTTGGTACGGGAGGATCCGGCAAACGAGCATGACCTGGATGATGTTGACATGCCGGATGGGCTTGTCCATCAGGGACCGGATGCAAGTTTGCAGTCCGGTCACTTCTTCTTCGTTGCCCCACGATAGGCCTGTCTCTTTCCAGGACGTGAGCCGCGTGGGGGGTCCAGATCGAAACTCAAGGGCCGCGACCCATTTCGAGTCGCGTGGCTCGGTGATGTAAAACCACCCTGCCTGCCACCCCTTTAAGGACTCCACAAAGGAGCCATCGAACCAGAGTGCGTTGGCCATTTTGCCGGCCATAGCACCTCCGCACTCTGCCTGGGTGCCGGACACCACCTTGGGCTTGACGTTGAAGGTCTGGAGCCAGAGGCCAAAGTGGGGGCAGATGCGGAGAAAGGCCTCACACACGATGATAAACGCCGAGATATTGAGGATAAAGTTCGGGGCCAGATCGTGGAAGTCCAGGCCGTAGTAGAACATGAGCCCCCGGACAAAAGGGTGAAGTGGAAAACCCAGTCCGCGGAGGAAATGCGGGAGAAAAACTACCCTCTCATGGGGCCTTGGGGTGGGAAGAAGCTGCCCCGCATCGGGAAGCCGGTGCGGGATGTCCTTGGACAGATATCCGGCCTTCCTAAGCTTTTTGATTTGACCCTCCGTAACGGAGGAAGCCATCCACTTGCCACCCGCTCCGGACATCGTTGGAGCAGGTTGGGGAAGAAAGAGCGAACTTGGGCGTTGGAGCTTGAGTGCGCAGGAGATGGATGGGCAAAGGAGGAAGAAGGCGTAGGTGAAAGAGGTGGATCTTTATCCCCTTATATAGGCTGATGCCGTTATGCATCCCCACCTACCTAATAAAACTCGCTTGCCGCTCACACGCCGTGGTAAATGGCGTGGTTGGGTTACCCATGATCGTATTAATGAGAATCCCGTTAAAAGGGGCACACGATCTCTGCTTCGACAAGACGTGCCAAGGAAACCGCCTCGTTGAACGTGCTGCGGTGGAACAACAAAAATAATCCATACAGAAGGCTTGGTCGCAGTGTTATGACGCACTGCAGAATACGTCAGCAGATTTGATTTGTGTTTGTATTATTCTCTATATGGCAATACGTGGAAACTCGTTTTGCAGAGCCGGACACTATTTTTTGGTGTTCATTATCTTCTTGAAGAATTTGGAGGAGGAACCCGCCTTGCAATGCCGAAGACAATTTGCGCGTCGGACTCGTCGTCATTGAAGCCTGGTTCAGGGGCTACTGAGGGAGTCCTGGATTAGGGGGTGTTCGGATAGCCGAACTATATCTCCAGCCGGACTCCAGGACTATGAAGATGCAAGATTGAAGACTTCGTCCCGTGTCCGGAAGGTTCTTTCCTTGGCGTAGAAGGCAAGCTAGGCGTGCGGATATTCAAGATCTCCTACCAATGTAACCGACTCTGTGTAACCCTAACCCTATCCGATGTCTATATAAGCCGGAGGGTTGTAGTCCGTAGGACGAACACATCATAACCATCATCATACCTATAGGCTAGCTTCTAGGGTTTAGCCTCCTTGATCTCGTGGTAGATCTACTCTTGTACTACCCATATCATCAATATTAATCTAGCAGGAGTAGGGTTTTACCTCCATCGAGAGGGCCCGAACCTGGGTAAAATAAAGTGTCCCTTGTCTCCTGTTACCATCCGACCTTGATGCACAGATTGGGACCCCCTACCCGAGATCCGCCGGTTTTGACACCGACATCCACCATTTTCAAACTCCATTTTCTCATTCTTCTCAATCCCTCCACTCAAACTTGTTGAAACATTGGGATTGAGGGAGCAATACCGATCTACACATTTTCCAAACCAGTTCGTGTTCCTCGCAAGATTTGTTCACCACTGACTTGTTACTCTTGGAGCTTGGGCTCCTAGGCAGTTAGGGTCCCTCCAGAAGCTTCCTTGCTTGTGTTGTTCTCCTGAGACGTACGTAAAGGTGTGGTGGTCGCCTTCAAAACCAACCTCGGGTGATTCGAGACTCATTCATTAGGGGTGAATCAAGGAGAGTATGGTGAGCCTTCTATGACTTTCCGCAAGCTTTCTCTCTGGCACCACTCCAACAGAGACTAGCTCTCCCCCAAGGAAGAGTGAACTTCAGGATAAAATCATGTCCCTGACTCACTTGTATGATTGTGGGCTTGCTAATTAGATTGTTTCGTAGCATATTTGGCTTTAAGCTTGCTTGTCATGTAGGTTGTGTTCACTTAGTTGCATGTCTAGTGAACCCTATTTATTCGCTTATCCCTAAAATTGGCAAACAAGATTAAAATTTGTAGTCTCCTATTCACCCCTCATCTAGTCGACCGTATCGACCATTTCACCTGGGGTCCCGCGTGAGTTTTTGTCCGGCCCGGGTGCACGGGGTCCTGGACCTCCAAGTGCCCGGGGACTTTGTCCCTCGGGTGCCCGGGGTGGGGCATCTTTTCTGTGTATGGTCCGGGTATACATACCCTTTAGTTTGGGTACCCGGACTTGCAACTCTGCAAAGGCTATTTCTCCCATGGAGGGTATAACCCTCCCCCTTCCACCTTTCAACCCTAATATTCTTTAAGCTTTTCCGTTCCATTGCCAAGATAGGAAAGGCTCATGATCTCCTTCCCCATCCATCCAAACTCTCGCATACTTTGCGCATAGGAGGAGAAACAACTGATCAACATTCCTACCAAACCATTTTGCGTTCCTCGGGCTCTTTCATCTTCATCAACTTGTTACTCTTGGGTGTTTGGGCTCCCTAGACGGAAGAGGTCAGCACGGAGCTACATTCCATCGTGGTGAAGCTTTGTGGTGGTGTTGGGAGCCTCCAATTAAGTTGTGGACATTGTCGTAATCTTGTTTGTAAAGGTCTAGGTTGCCGCTTTCAAGGGCACCGTCAGTCGATTCACGACATCTTACATTGTGCAAGGGCATGAGGAGAATAGAGTTGGTCCTTGGGATCCTTGGGGAGCATTCTTCCCTCATAACCCCTCCAACTGAGACATACCTCCCCAAAGGAGGGAACTTCATAAACACACCCTCGTCTCCACTTACAGTAACTTCGTATCTTCACTTTTGTGCAAGTCTATATCTTGTTGTTGTTGTGCTTGTCATAGAGGTTGTTCACCTAGTTGCATATCTAGACAACATGTTTTACTGTTGAGCCTAAAATTTGGGAAGATTTTTTTTAAAAAAAATTGCCTATTCAACCCACCCCCCCTTCTAGTCGACCATAGTGATCGTTTCACCCCTCCCCCTTGTCCAGGCCTACCAGAGGCTTCGCAAAAGCCTTGGGGCCCTCCAGGACTCTCTCCCCTCCCTTGCCTCCTCCCACGTCGCGCCATTGCCCTTGCTTTCATAGAACTGTGCCCCCACTACACCCTAAGGCCAGTCCCTCCTCCTAGCCCCTCTAGCGTGTGAGCGAGCTTCCTCGGTCCCTTGATCCTCTCCAAAAACCAGTGGATGCCGAGTTCCCCTATCTTCTTGCTCGGACCATAGCTAGAGCATGGACACGGCCATCCTCATCTGATCGCATCACCCAACTATTTAAGCCTCTCCTCAAAGCCCCAGGCCGCTCACACCTCTCCCTCAAAATTGGCCCCTGCCCTAGGGACTCGAGCCCTCAAGCTCTTTTGCCTCCTCTCCGGCGACATTGCCGCCACCACAGCTTCGGACGGTTCCGAACACCTAGGCCTCCTCCTCTCCATTTAGCCATGCTAGAAGACCCCCAACACCGCCTATAATAGAGCCCGAGTTCCATCCTTTCCTTTCCTATCCACGGCCATGGCTTCCACTCCAAATCGTCGTCGTCTGCCTTGCATGGTGTCATCGTTGCTCCTGTCACTCCAGCGTTCATGCGCTACATCGACCGACGCGGCATGGTCCCACGAGCACGACGTGGTCATCGGCATGTGCTCTCGTGTCGTGAGTCGTTGGCAATGGCCGGAGCCCCGTACTCCTCTCCCCGGTGGACGAGGCTCCTCTGACGTACTGCAGGGAGCAGTTGGGCCACTGACTTGTGGGCCCAGAAGCAGGTTGGCCCACCTGTCAATGAGCCAACTGCACCCTGCAGTACGTCAGGGGAGCTGAGTCCCTCCCCGGTGCACTGTGCATCGAGAGGAAGAAGGAGACAGCGGCGAATCAGTACAGCAGACCCCACCTGTAAGCGGCTCAATGGAGGGGTATGCGTCCCTTACGGCTGGGGCACGTCCTTTTTAAGTGGAGGTGAATTTTGGTTGAATGTGCTTTCCCCTCTAGAAAGCATATTTCATTAGAAGGCGCTACAGATTGTCAAGGACCCAAGCGTAATTATTTAATTATAGAAAGGTCCTTCACAATAAGTCATTCATATCTTTCATCCACATTCCAAAGCCCATGTTCTGCACTCACCAAGCCTGTTCTAATGGAGCCACTTTCATGGAATGACCATTTTGCCCCTACCATCGATTAGCCCTTTCCGGAGCATCATTAGCCCGCCAGATCTTTTCAACCAGGCCATCACACTTCTTCCCGATGACCTCCTCGGTCCGAAGGCAAGCCAATCATTTGATGTATACCCTAAGTGTTCACTATGTGTTATTCTTGCAAGTTGGTAGTTTAAAACTTGTGCTTGTTTACGCTCACATACTTTTGCTTGGACGTTCTTTACTTGGTTGCACGTTATGATATTGATATTAGAGTGCCAATGGCTCTTATGTAGAGCTAATTTGGATCCAAGTTGATATGCTTTCATACTGTTGTATATTTCTCTCTCAGGTGTATGACTAACATGGACAAGTGAAATGCACTTGAGGTAACGGTAAAGAATGGGAAACTAATAATAACAACCTCCTCTACCGTCTAGATCGAGTCATGGTGTCACTGATTTGAACTCCCTCGTGCGACCACATTTGTATTTATAGGAAGGCCCTAGCTCGGTTTATACTTATGAATTTTAGGCGTATCACAAAAGAGGGATGGTTGGATAGTTAGTATTTCCTTGATCCCCAAATATTCGTCCAACTATGACAGCCGGAGCTGGTATGATTGCGTGTTAGAAAGTATTGCATCCAGGAGTGGATGAGTTGTGCCACGAGGTGGTAGGGCCCCGGTTTCTCTCTCCCAAGACTAGCATGTGGGTAGTCCGTGGTGCGGTAAGAGTGTCATGCTATAGAAGGGATTTATTGGACTATTGTCCATAGTGTGGGTACAGTGCACATCCTCCGCACAGCATAAAATCTATCCAGAGTAGCCGCATCCTCGGTATTGGGCATAGTTCGTACTAGGTCACACTGTTTGGTCTTGTCGAATTCGGAGCTATAAATGAAATATGAAACTTCTAAAAACTGCCCGTGGAAAGATGTGGTCTGTCAGACTTATAGTGGAATGGCCTTGACATCTGTGTATGTCAGGAGACTGAGGATAAGCCACTGGATGGCTATGAGAAAGATGGTTGGAGGACCACAAGGAAGTAAGAGATGGTCGTGCAGCGATCATGGTGATGACTTGGACACCATGTTGATTTGTGCTTTATCTTGATCATACTGTAGTTATTTCAATTATTTATATTTATAGTTATTCATGCCCTGATAGTTACCATTGTTAAGATAATTGATAGATGTTTGTAACAGCCCAAGACCGAAACCTCCATTATTTTTGTGATATGTTCTTGCTTGTGATGTTTGTTTATTTTATTTTTGCGTCATGCATCGTGACCATCTTTGCTTCGGTGTTTGTATATTTATTTTTTGTTGTTATGATCTAGTGTGAACCCCATCATCTTCTTTCATATTCATTTGCGTCCGGGACCCAAGTCATATCCAAACCAAAACCATGATCAAGTGCTCAAACCCTTCGTTAGCTTCCTTCTGTAAGATTTGAATACGACTATTGTTATTGATTTGCTGGCCGCATATAGCGGTATATATAAGAGTTTACAAGCCAACTAGACCTATTACAATACGACTAGGACTAGATAACTTGAGAGCCAAGTAATAGTCTAACATCCCCCCGCGGTATCAATGGGGTGGCTCGACAACGTTGAGACTGGATCGAATATTACAAAATGAAGTAGATGGCAGTCCTTTGGTAAAAATATCAGCAAATTGAGCCATAGAAGGAACATGCAGCACCCGAACTTGTCCAAGAGCCACCTTCTCGCGAACAATGTGTATATCAATCTCAATATGTTTAGTCCGGCGATGTTGAACAGGATTCCCAGACATGTAGACAGCTGATATGTTATCACAATAAACAATGGTAGCATGTGCAAGCGGTCGATGCAACTCCGAGAGCAACTGACGAAGCCAGATCGTATCAGCCACAGCATGTGCAACCGCACGATATTCAGCTTCAGCAGACGAGCGGGAGACGGTTACCTGCCTTTTCGAGGACCAAGAAATCAAATTGTCACCAAGAAAAACACAGAAACCGAATGTAGATCGCCGACTGTCGGGACAACCAGCCCAGTCTACATCAGAATACACGATGAGAGAGGTGGGGGATGAATTGTTTATGTGGAGACCATGATCGAGAGTACCTTTGAGATATTGAAGGATGCGTTTGATATGATTATAGTGAGGAATTCGAGGATCATGCATATAGAGACAAGCTTGTTGGACGGCAAATGAGATTTCAGGACGAGTAATGGTAAGATACTGGAGAGGACCGGCAAGACTACGATAAAGAGTAGGATCACCATTGGCAGAAAGTTTGAAACTAGTGTCGACAGGAGTATGGGAAGGATGACAATCTAGCATACCAGCACGATTGAGAAGATCTAGAATGTATTGACGCTGGGAAAGAAACAGACCAGATGAATCATGAATTACTACAATACCTAAAAAATGATGAAGAAGACCAAGATCGGTCATAGAAAACTCAGAACGTAGATGAGTAATGATGCGGTCCAAAAAAGGTTGAGAAGAAACAGTGAGAACGATATCGTCAACATAAAGAAGTAAGTAGGCAATATCAGAATTATGACGGTAGACAAAGAGAGAGGCGTCAGAAAGGGAGGAAATAAAGCCTATGGTTTGAATAAAGGAAGAAAAGCGTTGAAACCATGCACGTGGAGCTTGTTTGAGACCATAGAGAGATTTTTGAAGAAGACAAACATGGTTGGGATAGGAAGGGTCTTCAAAACCAAGAGGTTGCTGATAGTAGATGGTCTATTGAAGAGAACCATGAAGAAAGGCATTTTTGACGTCTAATTGGTGAATAGGCCGGGTGGAGGAGATAGCAAGGCTGAGAACAGTGCGTATGGTACTGGGCTTAACTACAGGAGAAAAGGTTTCGTCGTAATCAATGCCATGCTGTTGGGAATAGCCGCGACATACCCAATGTGCTTTGTAGTGGGAAAGAGTACCATCGGAGTGAAACTTCTGGCGAAACACCCACTTGCCAGAGACAATGTTGGTGTTGGAAGGGTGAGGAACAAGCTGCCAGGTATTATTTTCAGTAAGGGCCGAATATTCTTCTTGCATAGCTGCAGCCCAATTAGGATCGAGAAGCGCAGTTTTGTATGATTTGGGAACTTGAGACAGGGACAGACCGGCCTGTAGATGGCATGTAGATGGGGTTCTTGCCGCGATAATTAGGGCTGGGACGCCAGCCCGGCGGTGGAGCGGGTGCTGCCGAGAAGGGAGGCACCGTTGATGAAGGTGGCGCCACGGGTGCCGGAGCACGCGGAACGATGGCGAAGAGCTGAGGGCGAGCGTCCTTGTTGAATTGAGCACGATCGGCCCACTGGATGATGGAGCGCACCTCGGCAAAAGTTGGCTAGGGTCGCATCATGGGGATGAAGGAGGCCTGCTTGTTGAACTTTTTGCTGAGCCCGATGAGGAGGATGTTGATGAGCTGCCGGTCTTCAACGGGATCACCAAGTTCACGGAGTTCGTCGGCGATGGACCTGAGGCGTTGGCAGTAGACACTGAGAGAGGAGTCGCCTTGCACCGTATTCCTGAGCTCGATGTGGAGTAGATTGGTGCGAGCACCGACGTTGTCTTGAACAACTGCTGAAGAGCCGCCCAGAGACCGGCGGCGGTGGCGGCGTCCCGGAAGACGAGATTGAAGAACTCGATGGAGACACGCATGTAGATCCATTGGATGATGGCGAGGTCATCCTTGACCCATTGGGGATCATGGGATTGCGGCACGGCGGTGGCCTCGACGTGGGAGCGAAGATTGCAGCGCCCGAGGTGAACTTCGAAGAGGTGGCGCCAATGGTAGTAGTTGTGGGAGTTGAGATCGAGGGTGATGGGTATATAGGGACTAATATCGGAGATTGTATCGGCGAAGGAGATCACGTGGGGCATAGGTGGTGGTGGTAGAGCTAGGGTAGAGGAGGCGGAAGTCGTGGCGGCGGCGCAGGCGAGGGTAGCGGCCCAGCGCTCGAAGTAGTCGGGCGGTGGCAGCGGCGGTGGGGTGGGCGGCGGAGCCATACCCTAGGACCAGGAACTCTAAGATACCACGTAAGATTTGAATAAGACTATTGTTATTGATTTGCTGGCCGCATATAGCGGTATATATAAGAGTTTACAAGCCAACTAGACCTATTACAATACGACAAGGACTAGATAACTTGAGAGCCAAGTAATAGTCTAACACCTTCCTCTTTCTCTAATTATTGCAAGTGACATTTTCCTGTTCCAAAAAATGTTCAATATTTACCTATAAATCCCAGTTCATGCCAAGACCGCCTCCTCCTGTTTTAAGATCATTTGGAAGTGCTTTGGTTCGGCTAAGGATTTATTCAAGCTTGAATTATTTTCAAACTTGTTTGAATTTGTAGTCTCTGAAAATTACCAGAGAATTTTTATTTAAATAGTGCACTTTTCCAGGACTCTGGGGATATTTTTTTATCTCTCAGCTCCTTCGCCTAAACCCCATGTTAGCTTTCTTCTAATTCTGTGTACGTTGAAAACAGAAAAGAAGAAGAAATTAAAACAGGAAGAAAACCTTACCTGAGCCCAGCCCAGCCGGAACCCAACCCACCTGGACCACTCGCTCTCTCCTCCCTGGTAAATTCCTGTCATGCACTGGACCGGCCCCACCTGTCATCCCCCCACCGTGCACCTTTTCTTCCACCTCCATCACATCTCTCTCACACAGTAACTCTCGGCGAGGAGCACACATGACCGCCACGGCACCGCGCCCGCTCCTCCTATTAAACCCCCACGCCTCGTCCTAGGGTTCGCCCCTCCTCCTCTCTTCCTCCTCGCGCCGCCGCCAGGTAAGCAGCCAGTTCCACCGCGCCTCATCCCCCAAGCCCGACGCCATGGCCGGGAAGAACCAGAGCTCTCCTCCGGCGTAGCAAGCTCTCCGCCGACTCCTTCTTCCTCCACGCGCATCGCGACGCCGCCGCGACTCCGTTTCGCGTCCTCCCCGAGCCGGATCGCCAAGTTCAGCGCCCTGCTACCTCCCCTGCTTCGTCTTCTTCACGGAGCCGAGCTTCACCACGATCAGCGCGTCCTCGAGTCCTCTCCGTCGCGTCTCCGGCCGCCTCGTCTTGTCCTACGGGACCTAGGTGAGTAGCCGCTCCTCCCACCCCCTCTCTGGTTCAATTCCGTCACTGTAGCCGCCGATCCCATCGTGCCCGAGGCCAGGGCCGCCCTGGACGACCATGGCAGCGAGCTCAAGCTCGTTGCCCTGCCTCATTCGCGCACACGCACACACTCAGCATCCGCGCCTCCTCGTGTGCACACGCGCTCGCCGCGCCTCGCTGCACACCCGCACCATGCGCAGCAGCACGCCCGCCTCGCCCGCGTGCCTTGCACTGCCTCGTCTCGCATGCCCCATCTTCTCTTCCTCGCACGCGCTTTTTACATGGCCCCGAGCCGAGCAACGCTCGAGCTCGAGTGCCCCGCAACCCTCTGCTTGCCCGCGCTCACCCACACATGCGTGCGTGCCCGCGCACGTACCGCAGCTCTCCCGCAAGCCGCGCCGTGCCCACACAGCTCCTGTCGCCGCTCCTCGCCATGTTGTGCCGCGCCCGAGTCGAGCACGGGCTCCTGCTCGAGCGTTTGCACGCGCGCGACCGAGACAGGTCGGCTCTTGATGATCTCCTTGGTTGTTTATCTAAATCTTGTTCATGCCAGGCCACTAACTGCTACTCGTTTCCTCTCGATGATTTCCTCTTCAGAAACAGTTGTTAGCCAAGATGGGATCTTTCCGGGATCTTCTGATCAAGATACGCATGTTCAAGATGTTTGGAACTTTCCAAGATCTTCTGGTTAAGATGTTGGCGTTTATCGGCGGCGTCACGAGCCTGTTTCTTATGGGCAACAGTGTGTCGGATCCATCATCGGTGATCGAGAGACTCCACAGCATCAACGCTGTTAGACTTAAACACGAGTTAGTGCGCGGAACGTGCACGTGGTCAAGTAGGAATAGGAATCCATGTAAGAGTAGGTTACTTGCATGTACCGTGTAGGACTAGGATTAGCAAACCGAGTAGTATTGCTCACGTAGCTATCCTATGTTATATATACATGTAGCCGGTACCCTGTAACAATCGAACCGTGAGATCAATACAAAGTATTCAGCGGGTGCGACAGGCATCCGTGGCCATCATATCGTGTGTTCCGCTCTCGGCGTATTATCAATCGTACAAGCCGGCGACTTGTGCTAGCTAGCGGTCACAAGATCGATCCAACACGCAGCCTGCTTGCTGGTACTAGTACGTGTGTACCGGCCGGAATCAGTCCACCTCCCTGCCTGCCTACTTAGCTTTGTACGTGTATGTGTCTTGCGTAACCAAGTCAACGTACGTGTGTGATCAGTCTACGTCCGTCCGTAAAAGTAACTCGGCCGGTCCGACGATTACAAGTGTGCTCTCGATGAAAAGAACTCGTCTACGAGCAACGTACAAGGGGATCTATGCTGACAATTGGTATCTAGAGCAAGATTGATCTTCTTGTAACGGAGGATCATGGCGGGCGACGAGAAGACCAAGCAGCTGGCGGAGTACTTCGGTGCGGCTAAAGTAATTGCTGCTCCGGCGAGTTCGTCGTATCCACGGTTTGATCGCGAGAACTTCGGGGTCTGGAAGGCCCTCATGGAGTGTGGTCTCCGCGCCAACGAGCTATGGGACGCGGTGGATCCCGGAGGCGACGCATTCAAGAAGGAGGAAGCCGAGCACCGGAAGGATCGGCAGGCGGCGTCGGCGATTTACTCGGTGATGCCGATGGATGTCCTCCAGCACCTAATCGCCAAAGCAACGGCGAAGGAGGTGTGGGATACGCTGAAGCTCATGTTCGAGGGACACACCCGCGTCAAGCAAGCCAATCTCCAAACTCTCCTAAGGAACTACGAGACTTTGGTCATGGGCGACGATGAGTCCATGGACGCGTTCGCTTCACGGGTGGCAACTCTCGTCAACCGGATTCGCGCGCTTGGAGAGAATCTCACGGAGGCCTCGGTTGTCCGGCGGTTCTTACGCGCGGCCCCTCCCCGGTACCTGCAAATTGTCACGGCGATCGAGCAGTGCGTCGATCTCGAGACTCTCTCCATTGATGATCTTGTCGGACGATACAAGGCTCACGACGAGCGGATGCGGTACAGTATCAGAGACGGGAGAAACGATGAGCTTGTGATGCTCACAAAGGCGCAGTGGATCGCCCTTGAAAAGCAGCGCGGGTCCAAGAGCAGCAGCAAGAAGAAGGGAAGGCAGCGTTCGGCGAGAAAGAACTTCGCCGACTCGGACGACGACTCAGACGATGAGTCTGCACCACCACCAAGGAGAAAGATTGACATCAGGAAATTGAGGTGTTAAACTGTGGCCTCCTTGGTCACTTCAAGGCTGACTGCGAGGAAGCACCGAAGCAGAAGGCGCTCATTGCCCAACAAAGTGATGAAAGTGACATGATGTTGATGTGTGAACTCGTGGACGAGGAGGGTCCAGTTCTTCAAGCGTCGACTAAAGAAATTTTCACGCTCCGTGAAGAAGAAGTTCGCTCTCAAGATTATGGTTTGGAAACTCGTGTCTATGTTAAAGATGCGGGAGATGATTCCAAAACTTGTGTCGATGCTACAGACACAAAGATCACTTCATGTGACAAAGATAAGATGACGTACGTGGCGTCAGAAGTCCACGAAGAAGCAAGGCATACATGTGACATACTGCCGGACAGACGAGACACACGTACAACGACGTGGCCAGCGTCTCAGCTAGGAGAGCTGGAACCAGCAGTACGAGGCCCATGCAGAGGTGTTCCTGGATGGAAGCGGGAAGACCCATGTTGTGGACCTGAAAGCATGCCAGCAAAAGCGGTGGTTTGTACTCCACAAGGAAGCCCAAGAGGGGCTGCACCGCATGGTGGTGGGCTAGAAGATAGCCCACATGAGAAAGTACATCATGCTCCATACGTACACATACCTGGAGGTTTGTCACGAGGCAGTGATGCAGCGGCATCCCTATACGTAGCAGGTGCACTAGCATCACTTGGTGGCCAAGAAGCAAGTACGTCTAGTACTGTACCTGTCAACTCAGAAGTGAGCATATGTGGTGGCTCGCAATTGGCAGCTGAAAAGTTGTACCCAGGAGAAGATGCCAATTTGGCACCTGTGCCGCCTCCGAAAGTACTGGAGGAAGGGACACGGACATCTGCACCTATGCATCTCGGACCGGTGTTACATCTATATCCGGAGAAAGCTCTTCGGACGATTGACCCGGTAAAGGTGATAAGGAGTGGGCGACAATGTCTAGTGAGCGCCGAGGAACCGTCGTGTTTTGAAGACGCAAATACGAAGGAGTGTTGGCATCATGCTATGAAAGAAGAGTTGGGGTCGATCCATGACAATAATACATGGGAGCTTGTGGATCTTTCCAACAATGAAAAGGCGATAGAGCTCAAGTGGCAATTTAAGGTCAGGAAAGATGTTGAAGGGTGCATGAAGCATAAAGTGAGGTTTGTGGCCAAAGAGTATGTGCAAGAGGAAAGTATGGACTTCGAAGAAGTGTTCGTTCTCATTGCAAAGATGGAGTCGGTGAGATTACTCATCGCTCTCGCAGCTCAGGAATCATGGAAGATACATCACATGGATGTAAACTCCGCGTTTTTGAACGGCGAGATAGAAGGAGATGTGTATGTGAATCAACCACCGGGTTTCATCAAAGAGGGAGAAGAGCACAAGGTACTGAAGTTTCGTAAAATCTTGTATGGGCTATGGCAAGGACCTCGGGAGTGGAACATCAAACTTGTTCGAACATTGATTTCTCTTGGATTTGAGAAAGCTCCACTAGAGCATGCAATGTACAAGAGAGGTGAAGGAAAGGATTGTCTACTAGTTGGCATCTACGTCGACGACCTATTGATAACTGGAGCAGATGAAGAAGTGATTGCAAAGTTCAAGCTACAGATGAAAGAGCTTTTCAAGATGGATGATCTAGGTCTTTTGAGCTACTACCCCGCGATAGAGGTAGAACAAAAGATGAAGGGGATCACATTATGCCAGGAGGCATACACAAGAAAGGTACTTGAAAGCTATGGCATGAAAGATTGCAATCCAATTGACACTCCAATGAAACCTTGTCTTGAGCTGAGCAAGAAGAGTAAAACACTCGCAGTTGATGCAATAGAGTATATTGCAGATGTCACTACGGTGTGCCAAGGTGTGTGGCTAGGGAAGCTACACGGTGATCTCATGGATCGAGATCCGGAACCAGCGGTGCTCAATGTTGACGGCGAGTCTATAACTTTTCTACGCGAGGATCCAGTGCGGCGTGATAGGAGCAAGCACATTGATACGATGTATCACTACATGAAGGACTGCGTGGAAGAAGGTAAGACGGAGGTCAACTACAACCGCACCGATGATCAGCTGGCGGATATCCTGACCAAGGCTTTGGATCGAGAGAAGTTCTTGGAGATGTAAGAAGGATCGGCGTTCAAGCTGTGACACGACCACATCGTGTTTAGGGGGGTGATTGTTAGACTTAAACACGAGTTAGTGCGCGGAACGTGCACGTGGTCAAGTAGGAATAGGAATCCATGTAAGAGTAGGTTACTTGCATGTACCGTGTAGGACTAGGATTAGCAAACCGAGTAGTATTGCTCATGTAGCTATCCTATGCTATATATACATTAGCCGGTACTCTGTAACAATCGAACTGTGAGATCAATACAAAGTATTCAGCGGGTGCGACAGGCACCCGTGGCCATCATATCATGTGTTCCGCTCTCGGCGTATTATCAATCGTACAAGCCGACGACTTGTGCTAGCTAGCGATCACAAGATCGATCCAACACGCAGCCTGCTTGCTGGTACTAGTACGTGTGTACCGGCCGGAATCAGTCCACCTCCCTGCCTTCCCTGCCTGCCTACTTAGCTTTGTACGTGTACGTATCTTGCGTAACCAAGTCAACGTACGTGTGTGATCAGTCTACGTCCGTCCGTAAAAGTAACTCGACCGGTCCGACGATTACAAGTGTGCTCTCGACGGAAAGAACTCGTCTACGAGCAACGTACAAGGGGATCTGTGCTGACAAATGCCACATCCGTAACATGCGACGCCAAACAAGTGGCTCATCACTACAAGAACTTGCCTTTTGATGTCACTTTTCTTGCCATCGCAATGGCCCTCGCAGCTTGCATCATTTATCTTGTTAAGATCATCGTCGACGCCGGTGCCCAAGAAGAAGAGCAGGAGCAACGTGAGGCCGATCCCGCCGCTGCCGCGCAGGCTGCCGTTAATCTCACTCTCGCGGCTAATGCTTCTACGGCCGCCTCGACTGCCGAAGCGGAGGCTGTCCAGGCCGAAGCGAACGCTAAGCGCGTCGCCGCGGAGATGCGCGCCGCCTTCGACAACGCCCTTGAGATCAAAAAGTCCACCAGATCCGAAGCCAATCATGCAATCAGAGTTGACCAAGCTGCCGATGAGAACTTGGCCCAAGCCAAGGCCAACCGTGTCGACGACGACATTGCCTCGCAGAAGAAGATCGGGGACATGGAGATGGCTGCCGACGAGGCGGCTAAGGCGGCAACTCAGGCCGAGGATACAGCTACAAACGCCGACAAGGAGCTTGACGTCATCGACAAGGATCTCAAGGAAGCAAACGACGAGGTGAAGCGGAAGGCCGATGCGACTCGGGTTGCCAAGAAAGACGCCAAGGCTGCAAAGAAGACCGCCGACGCCGCCAAACCCAAGACCGGTATGGCCCGTTTCCCTCTCTGGAAGAGGTTGACTCTGCGTTTGCTGTTTGCGTTTGCCACCCTAGTAAGCTTGTACGCTTGCGTTGTCGCAATCTTTTCTTTCACGGAGTTGCTTGAGTACAAGACCGACTGTGTTCGCTTCGAGGGCGATTCAGGAAGTCGCCGTGTTACCCGTACAGCCTTGTCAGTCTGCAAGTACATGTTGTTTGCGGCATTCTGCTGCCTCCATCTCATGGTCTTTCTAGGGGCTTGTTTCAAGGACTGAGTATGGCAGATAGATGATAATGATGTAGTGTATGGCAGATAGATGACAAGTGTAATCAATCCCGTGTTGTGTTGTCCATTAGGCATGTGGTGTTTCTATCAGGAATTCTATAGACTCGATGGTGAGTGTAAGTTGGAGGTTCTACCGTCTCCCAAGGTTTTTCTTAACTCAGGTTTTATTCATTTGTAATAAGTAGTACTCCCTCAAAAAAACTTTGTCCAAACTTTGTACTAAAGTTAGTACTCCCTCCGTCCCAAAATAAGTGTCTTAACTTTGTACTAACTCGTACTAACTCTAGTACAAAGCTGTACTAAGCTTAAGTCACTTATTTTGGGGATACAAAGTTAAGTCATCTATTTTAGAACGGAGGGAGTAGATCGTTTGTATAGATATTTGTTGGGCATGGGCCTAAATGTAGACTGTTTGAGAGGTTAGTAAAAATAGATCTCTACTAAATTAACGGCTCGTTTAATTTGCACAAAGCACAGAAACACATATCCACGGGACGTTCATATAACAAAGCAGTATGCATCTACAATGTTTTACATGTATGCGACAGGTGGAACAGCCTAACAATGTCACCCGCTGCCGCTCACCTTGTTAAATTAAATCAACAGATAACAAACACTCTTAACTTTCTATATACCATAAAAGTTCTCTACGCCCTGCCGATGCTAACTCTAACACGTTAAGTTACTTTTACACATCAGAAAAACAACAGGAAAATTGCACACTCAACAGCTGCTGACCATCGGTTGAACGTTCATTCATCTC
Source organism: Aegilops umbellulata (assembly GCA_032464435.1). Classification (NCBI taxonomy): domain Eukaryota; kingdom Viridiplantae; phylum Streptophyta; class Magnoliopsida; order Poales; family Poaceae; genus Aegilops; species Aegilops umbellulata. Next base: position 360,141,596 of record CP136054.1, on the reverse strand, counting down.
TTCTGACAGTTCTCCTCAAGGTGGAAGTTCCAAGGTCACAGCTTGCGCGGCAGCTTCAAATGCCAGCGACAACTTAACCGCGAGTTTGCATCCATTCTGGGGCCAAAGGTTAGAAGTCATGCCCTGTTGGAGAATTAGTCGCGCTTGTGCTCGCCATTGCGTTTTCAGGTTGAAGTCCCTGCCTGATGGTGTTCCAGATTCCTAAGGACAATTCTGGCGAACACTTTGGCCTCAATGGAAGCTGATGTTGCTGCCGCCGCTGCACGCAAGACCCGAGCCGCTCCTACATTTTGCAGAAGCTCCGCATGGTGTGTTGCATGTCGACCTCCCGGGATTGAGAACTGCATAGCATTTTGAAGAGTATCTCTCGTCAGATCATAGGAGAAACAGTGTTACCAGAAAACTAAGATCGGTTTGTATCAGCCAAAACAGAAACAAAGATGGAGATAACTTTTTTAGATAGATAGAGATTAGGCCTGGTCCCTTTGAACAGGAAACAATTTCAGTTCATCTTCCCTACTTACCAGTGAAGAGTGAAGGGAGAAGCAAGTGGTCAAGAATAAAGACGAAGTACCGGTTTTAAGCATGATCAAAATGGAACATAATTCTTGCAACTATGGGAGTAGGAACTAATTGCAAGTTGGGACATCATTCCCTCTTCTTTCTTTAGGTACATGATGTCCAAAGGTAAACAAAAATTGGTCTGGTGCGCTGCCTCACCCAGGTGTCCAATCACGGCAACTCCAATGAAAAAAATAAGGCTGAGACGACTAGCATTAGATGTTAAGGAAAACAAACCTGAAGAAGGGCAAATGCAGCACACGCACGAAGAACTGGTGTAGGATTCCGAAGCATGGCAATAAATCTACCTATCTCAGCACCACTGGAAGAAGTAAAGGTATTAGAACTATGTTCACCAAATGCGTTCAAATCATAATGGAAGATTCAAATAAGATGAACGAAATAAACACAAAATGTAAAGCCAAACCTGCATCTCAGGTGTCCAGCTTCTTGTATGAACACTGCTTCGGCAACCTGAGATAGCGCTGCTGGTGCTGAGGAAGCTGCAGCCATAGAGAACACCTGTGGATCTGAAAACGTCAACACAAAGGTCTCTATATGCTTCAAAGCCATTCTTCTAGCTCCCTCGACGTTAACACCTTTGGAACTGCCCTCAGATGATGTCCCAACAATGGCGGCCTCATCCATTCTGTCAGATCACATATTTCAATTATGACATGAAATTTCCTTGATAAGATAATCTTGTGCATCAGCAATAAATACCAAATTTCTGCCAACCAGCTTACAATATATTCCCTCTGTAAAGAAATATAAGATCGTTTAGATCACTACAGAGTGAATCTAAACGATCTTATATTTCTGTAGTGATCTAAACGATCTTATATTTCTTTACAGAGGGAGTAATAATTACTTAAGGAATACATGCAGCAATTGAACATCCTAAAAAAGACTAGCGAACCATGGCAAACCGTGTCTAAGCTTCTATAGCTAGCTGACCTTCCAAGTAAATGCAAAATATATTCAGACCCGTATACAAATACTAGTGCACAAAATTCTGAGTCCAAAAAGAAAAATATCTATCTCGTACAGCCTAAGGCAACAGTACTTTATGCCAACAATATGTTGATCTACAATAAACTAATAAACAGAAATGACATTTGTGTTTAATTTCTCATAACTTCATTCTACATCATGGAATACGAAGATGCAGTGCTTCTGTTTCACTTGCACTGTCAGACAATGATGCACATAAGGCTTAATAAGTCACCTAGACTAACTGTGACAACGAACAATGCAGTAAGCCAATAAGCTAGGCAGCATGACCCTGGAAACCAAGCGACACTCATGATAACCATAATACAGTACCACACAACTGCACACAATAAATAAGATCATTTCTGATTTATTAATCAGAAAACTTAAGAACAATTAACACTGACCCACTGTGCTCTCTAGATGTTAACAATGAAATTCTCGAATCTACAAAACTGGCTTATTGATGACAAATAATCCGCTGGCATGGGCAACATAATTGAAATCTCCAACTACTTCACAAACCACTTATATACTCTCTCCGTTTCACAATATAAGGCTTACTACGATTCATTAAAACAAGGGTTTGGGACATAAAATGTTGGTCAAACCCTTATCTGAACGAATCATAATACACCTACTAGTATGAAATGGAGGTGGTACAAAATTTTGTATGTAACCCAGAAGCTGCTATCAAAGTTATCGGAATAACTGATTTTCGTCAAAGCCAGGAAGCATCGTGCCAACTGTTTAGTTCACTCTACGGAAGTACATCATGATCAATTAGATGAACCGAATTTTGAAGCTAACACTACAGGATAAAATCATTAATATAGCAGGATTGCATATTGTTAACCTGCTTGCAGTCTAAACGTACGGCCAGATATTAATATCGAAAAACAAACAAGAATGGTCAGTTTCACAAAAAGTGTACCTTCCATCAAACATATAGGCAAGGGCTAGCGCAGACATGAACCGAGCCATCTTTGACCCTGATGATGAGCAAAGGTGCACAAGGATAGGCACCCCACCTTCTTCAACTATACGGTGAGCATTGCTGGAATAGAAAGCAAGATTCCACAATGCCCCTGCAGCTGTCTCATGAACATCCTGCAGCAATAGTGAGTCATCAGGTCCGGAGTAAATAACAATATGTAGCAACTGTAGACATGAACTATGTAATCACCTAGGACAATAGAGTAGGGGTAAAAGTTAACAGGAAATCAAGGGCCCTCATAACGAAAATGTCTAATTTATTTGAAATCAAACTGTTAACGAGCAGATAATCTACAGATGTGTTGCCTACTGCCAAACAGAAGGGCATAGATCAGGTCATGAGGAAGAAAACAATTGAAGCTCTTTAGTAACAGTATGCATCCAGGCATGAAATCTTAAGTATAAGGGAAACTTACTTCAACCTCTGACTGTGCCATTGTGAGCAATGGTGCAACGCCACCCTCCTGTCCAATTGCGATGCTGACAATCGTAATGCAAAAGTTATGACCAACTATGTCAAATGATGAATGAATAGCTAAAGGCTGATGGAGGAAAAGTCTTATAAAGTTAGCAGTCAAACCCCTCCGTTATGGCACAAAAAACATCAAAGATTGACAGAAGAAAGAGATAAGATGCAGATTCCTGAAAACACATTTTTGTTTTATTTTATACAAATACTAGAAAATACTCCCTCCGTTCCTAAATATTTGTCTTTTTAGAGATTTCAAATGGACTACCACATACGGATGTATATAGACATATTTTACAGTGTAGATTCACTCATTTTGCTCCGTATGTAGTCACTTGTTGAAATCGCTAGAAAGACAAATATTTAGGAACGGAGGGAGTAATTGTTTCCTTTTCTTCTTACTGCAACAAGTCTAATATTAGACCGACTAAGAAGAAACAAGACTGGGCCACCGAACAAGGCATGATGATCTGTGACAAGATTACTTTCGGAACAAATACGAGCGTGCAGAAAGTCCAGTATTGATGGCCATGTATGGCCATGCAGTGTATACAATGGGCCCACACACAGGACCCCTGTTTGACATCTGGTGGGTGTACTGCTGGCCCAGGATACATGCTAACGGATGGACCATGGTACTCCCTCCAATCCATATTGTATTAAGTATGCGTCAATTAATATGGATCGGAGGGAGTACATGATATTTATTTCAGCCCATGCTCGAGATTTGTCAGTGCTGCTTCCAGATGGGGCTAGAGAGTGGAATAATAACACTGCAACGGGGCCACCTGATTCATATTGTTCGCTAAAGAAAACCTGATTCATACAGTGGAAGAAGAAGGCCACTCGCCGTGCCAGTCAAGCTAAAGGCGGTAGTGAGGGTGGGCAAGTAGCCGAGGAAGATGGAGTTCCCGTTGGATCAGATCATCGTCCAGAGTGTTCTGTTTGGTACTACTCAAGCTGAAATCTTAAGTGGAGACAAGGTGACGTGGGAGTGTTCTGTTTGATTTGTAGCATTTCCAGAGCGTTCTGTTTGGTAGTACTACTCAAGCTGTAATCTTAAGTGGAGACAAGGTGACGTGGGAGCCACACATGGATCTGGTCAACGGAGACAAGGTCAAGCGCCGTGCGGTGCTGGCAGACGAGCAGGCCGTTGGCCATGATATACACAGGTGACAAGATCAGCGAGCAAGGCAGGAGACTGGAGCAGCGGGCCGACAAGAGCGTACTGACTTCTGAGTTGGAGGCACAGACCAGTAAATAGGGAGAATGAACCAAGAAGCCCCAGGAGTGGACCAAAAGGTTAGCATCAAGACTGTAAATTCCTCGTTTGCATGATTGCCAACCCGGTATTCTAGACAAGGATGGTGTGAATGATAAGTTCGAAGATGTTCAAAATTTTCCCTTTTTTCCCACGGCTGCATCATGATGAGGGGTTAATCTTCCGACCGAATGTCATGAAAGCAAGATTTATATGTGTGCAATGTTTTGAGCAGTTTGGTCAAGATCCTTTACCAAGCAGGAGCCTACCATGCGGAAGAGATGGAGAAGAACAGACTGTGAATATCAAAGTACACTCAAGCCGAACGAAGGGAGAGATGGAGCAGGCTAGTTTATGAATTGTTAGGTTCCAAATTTGGCATACAAGTGGCATGATGTTTTTAAATTTCATGTTAAATACAATACAACATTTGAACTAGAGGGATCACTATGCACTGCATGAAGAGCTGCACACGACTCTCCCTGCATACAGATGGCTCATGAACATAAAGGTATGAGAAGTTTCTCCAAGTGATACTCCAAAATGTCTTTTTGTATTACATATGGTGTTGATGTTTGTTTGTTTCATCCTGTTCTAAAGAAATGCATTTGTATCCAAATCACCTATTTTTTCAATCTATCCAAAAAGAAGTCATGGATTCTGAACAGATTCAAATTTAACAATTTAACAGGTACAGGACGGGTCTTCTTTTAGGGTGTGTTTGGTTGCGGTCACCAAGTGGAATGGAATGGGTCCGACCTGTACCTGGGCCTCATTCCTGTGTTTGTGTTTGGTAGACAAATGGAACTGGAAACCACTAGTTCCCACCAAGCGAATATTCGGCCAAGATCCGGAACTCACTCGTACCTCCAAATCAGAGGAATCACGTGGAACAGGATGCATCTCACCTTCCTCGCTGATTCACTCACCTCCCTCCCAACTCCAAACCCTATTCCCATCAGCGCTGCCACTCCCTCGCCTCTCTGCCTCTCGATCAATCGGCGCCAGCCTCTCCCTCATGAACGCACCTCTCCCTCGTCTCTTCCTCATGGCGTGGTAGACCGAGAGGAGAAGGGGCGGCGGGCTGGCAGTAGGCGCTTTGGGCAAGCAGCAGTAAGGCGGGCGAGCGGTAAGGCGGCTACTACGGTGGGATACGGTGGCTGCTCTATTGAAGGACGCCGAGCTGTGCTGAGATGTGCACACAATGAGGTCATAATCGGCAAGGGGATCGAGAAGACCAGCGGCAGGTGGTGGCAACATGGATGTCAGCGGCGAGCTCCTGTTGAAGGAAGCCAGGCTTGGCTGGGACATGCACACGACAGGGTCACGATGGAGCACGGGGAAACCCTCTCGATTTTCTTGATCTTTGTCTATTTTAGTTTGTATTTCTGAAACCAAATAATAAGGTGCTAAACAGAATTAAGAATGTTGAATGAGCAGTTTTTTTATTCCTTTCAGATTTTGTTTGGATGGTTACTACAACAATTCCTATGGATCAGCTAATAAGATTTGTAGATGCTTGTGTGTTATGATCCTTTTCCTGTCAGTAGCTTACACTGACATAAATGTGTAGTTGTGGAGTTGAGTAGTTGTTACTGAGATGGCCAACATACTTGGATTTATTTTTCTTGTTTTAGGTGCTCATGACTTGTTCAGCCATGTTTCTTGAGCAACTAATAATCCCAAGGTTATTTGGCAGTTCTAACAGTGTAACAAATGTATCTTAAGAACTTTAAAACCTTTTGGCTGAATCAAATTCATCCCGTTTCATCTCTCTAGCCAAATGCAAGAACAGAACCATTCCATTCCACTTGGTGACTGAAACCAAACACGGGAACGGAACCGGTCCATTCTACTGGAATGGAACCATTCTATTCCATTCCATTTGGTTCCTCAACCAAACACACCCTAAAGTTGACTAGACTTCCTTTTCTTGATTGACACTACACAGCCATTTATCACTTCCATCAGTACATTGGAATTTCCATTAAGATTTATTTCCGATCAACACGTCCATCTCATATGCAACTATCACAAACACACTCCTAAAAATAGAGGAAGTTGGTATGTGGTGCAAGTTTAGTGAATAAAGGTAGGCAGGCTCTTTGATGGTAAGAAGTTATCTGCAAGGATCATCATGTCTTAAATAGCAGACACCATGGAATAACTGGCAGTAAGTAGTAAGACCTTTCAGTGAACTTCGAAAAGTTGCCGAATATATAAACTCGAGCAGAAAAATGCATAAGCAGCATTGTTGGGAGTACTTCCACAGACACTAGTGAGAGTATTGTAACAACTAGATAGTATACTAGTATAGTAAGTTACCTGTTCGATTCTGAGACAGATAGTCCCCATAATGCGCCAGCAGCTCTCTCCTGAAGGCCTTCCGAAGCATTCAGACATTGTTGTGCAAGTGAAACCTAAAATACGAATGCCATATACGTGAAAAACACAGCTCTCCTATTAAGTAGGCTTAAGAAAAGACAGGTGACACAGTAATTCCCAAAGAAACATTTTCGAGTCCTGGCTAGCAGCATAATAAATGATTCCTCAGAGGAAGTTGCAAGCTTGCTAGTTAAATGTCTGCCCCTAAATACTAAGAGTTCATGACACACAGTTCTAACTAAATTGCTCCACAATAACTTCAGCCTTCTTTGAATGAAAACTATTATACTTGAACTTTTGTATTTCACACTAATCCATTGAGCACAAACCTATTCAGAGAGATCATGTAAATTTAGATGGAGAACCTAACAGGTAATGTTGGTCAAAGAATGCAAAGCATAAGACAGTTTGGTTAATAAGATAAAAGGTATTACCAATGCTTCAACACCCCCCGCAGCAGCAATAGCTTCACGATTCCTATCATCAAATGATAGGTTCCACAAAGCACCAGCAGCCTCTTGCCTGATTGAATTTTAAATAAAAAGCACAATATTACCTCAGATCAATGTGGTATACATTAAGGAAAGCTATTATTACAACTTCAAACCATAAAAGTGAAAGCATGTCAATTAGAACTATACCTTACACCCTCGTTTTGAGAACATGTTAGTTGCACTAATGCCTCAAGAGCCCCTGCTTCCTGACCTACAGCCGCATTATTGCTGTTGTTATCTCCATGTGCAGCTAAGTTGGCTAGAGCCCTTGCCGCCTATGCATAACAAACATAGCATTAGCAAATAACAAAACAGGGGTGAACATAAAGAGGACAAAATATGTATATAAGGCATTTACTTCTAGAGCTTAAGATGAAGCGGAGAACTGCTACTATTTCATAAATGCCTTAGCGAAATGTAGGTGAAGAGGGGAGCCTTGCTGCAGCGGTAAAGCTGTTGCCTTGTGACCATGAGGTCACGGGTTCGAGTCCTGGAAACAGCCTCTTGCAGAAATGTATGGAAAGGCTGCGTACTATAGACCCAAAGTGGCCGGACCTTTCCCCGGACCCTGCACAAGCGGGAGCTACGTGCACCGGGCTGCCCTCTAAAGCAAAATGGTTTCAAGCAGGTTTAAAAGATTTAAAATGTTATATTGAAGTGTGTTTTCTACTTACACCTAAATGGTATGAAGCTAGTCAGCATATCAGACATGGTTTCTCTTTTTCTTTTTTTGACGGAATATCAGACACGGGTTCAGTACCACAGGTTACAGACTTCTGTTTCTTGATGGGAACACGAGTTGTAAAATTTGTATGGGACGTGTCATAAGAGTGCTCTTGGACAAGCACGATAAAATTGTAGCTATCCATGCAAGAAATGTTTGCATTGGTACCTGGAAGATGCACTATAAATGATCGAAATGGTGCATATATTGCAGGGCAAAAGTTCAATAGGCAAGAAATAAGCTGCAGATGGTATGTGTCCCTCTGTAAAAGTATGGAGCATTGAAGATGAAAACTTGTACTCCCTCCGTAAAGTAATATAAGAGCATTTAGATCGCTACTTTAGTGATCTAAACTTATATTTCTTTACAAAGGGAGTATGTTCTTTACTCATGTTTTTCCTACATCGTAAAATGTGTCTGTTCTGCAGAATGTGTAGTATTGGTTGACAATTTAGGAGATATAGCATAAAATTTTACTAGCTTATACGTATAGAACAAAACTGGACAAGCATGAAGACACAATGCAGCTTACCTGTTCTAGGACGCCCTCAAGTTTACATGATCGAGCAAGTGTAACCAAAGCATGGACACCACCAGCCTTTGCAACTTCCAGGCTGCACTTGTCATCAGCAGCTAGGTTTGCAAGCGCACCAGCAGCACGTTCCTAATAGAAAAAAGAGGTAGAGCAAAGTCACAAAAAGGATGGCTGGAAGCAAATCAGCAGGTATAGTTGGAAGTTGCTGAAAATGTGAAGTTTAAAAGTTCCATACAAGAACTCCATCAGTCCCAGCAGGCCAACGAAATATAAGATCAACCAAAGCCTTTATACCACCAGCTGCCGCAATAGCCGCCTGAAAATGAGAAATCAACCAATTATTAGCACGAGTGATACGGACATCAAAGCAAGCAATAAGAATCAGCATTTAGACAATAACAACCTTGTGCTCCTCACCCACGGAGAGATTCCAAAGGCCACCAGCAGCTTCTTCAGCAACAAGTCGATTCGTCGACTTAGCCAAATTAGTGAAAATGGCGATACCTCCTTCATCTGCAACCACCTTCGCAACCTTTGCATTCACCGATAGGTTCGCAATAGCCTGAACAGAGACATAACCAATGTGACTAAATGATATACCAGAATAGTATAGAAAACAAATACTGAGAACCCATGAGTTTGGCCAAATAATTTATTACCTTTGCTGCTTCAGACTGTGCACTCACCCTTGAGCACCTTGCAAGGTCCAGCAGAAGTGGAATGCCTCCATCCCGCATTACCGCCTCCGACCTTGCAGCATCCACATTCGCAGTTTCATCGTCAATAACCACAAATGTAGCAATTGTTGTAGCTGCACGCTCCTGCACATCCTCCTGTGGGCTCTTCACCAGACTCAGCAGCATTGATGTGCCCTGCTGCAACCAGAAGTCATCCATGCCATATGGATTGCACTCCGCAATCCGAAGAAGCGACTGTGATAGGATCCACTCGAGCCAGTTCATCATGACACCAAGTATTTTCCTTTTGTTCCTCCAATTACACTCATTGAACACGCCGTGCTCCTCCACAGCCTCGCCAGGAAACAGTGAAGCGAGTGATTTAAAAATGGGGCATGTAATGGTAAGCACAAGCTTGCCCTTCGAGTTGCTAAATGCAGTGGGACTGTGTGCTTGTTCCTCTTCGACGAATTTGCAGTTAAGAGCACATATAAGCTCGAGGGTTTTGGAGTGGGAGATTAGACGAGCAACAGCATTTGGAGAGACATCAGTGCGGGAGACGTCGACGGCGACTAGCAAGGGAAGCTGGGCCCATGAGGCAGATGCTGTAGCCCACTTCACGTTGTAGCATCCTGCTATAGAGAGGAGTCGGAGGGAGTGGATGTCACCAAGGGCAGCCTCATCTACAGTGCCGCAGTCGAGCAAGGCAACGTCCTCAAGGAGGGGGCAGTAGCGCGCCAGCGCTCCTATGGCATCAGAGTCAGCTTCACGGAGACCCGAGAGGTGGAGGCGACGGAGGCGGGAGCAGCAAAGAGCGACATGGCGGAGGGCGTCGCTGGAGATGCGCTCGAGGGGGTCTGGACCGATCTGCAGGCTCTCCAGCGCCTCGTGTCGAGCGGCGAGGACTGCAAGGGTGGCGTCAGTGAGTCCCCTGCAGCCTTCGGCCACCACCTCTCGGAGGTCGCGGGCGCCGAGGGCGGAGGCCACCGCCACAGCCGCCTCATGGCCCCGCAGCCGCAGCCGCTGCAGGCCCCCGCACCGCGAGGCCAGCGACGAGGCGACCTCAGCGTCGCAACGGTGCGCGCGGAGGTCGAGCGTGCTCCACAGGCACGGCGACGACCCGAGCCCCCTCCAGGTCTGGCAGGTCGCCCCCAAGCTGGCGCGGTCGCGGTAGCTCAGCCGGCCAAACAGCTGCAGCACCGTGTCATCCGGAAGCAGCGTCCAGTCCACGGCCTCGCCGGCCACCGCCTCGCCGCCCCCATCCCCATCCCCCGCCGGCACCCAGTCCCGCGGCGGCGATGAGCCCGCCTCCACCGCCCGCCCCTCCTCCACAACCTCCTTCCCCTTCCCCTTGTCCCTGCACGTGCGCCGCCTCACCCGCCGGGTCGTCATCTCGCCGGCGCGCGCGCGCACCCGCACCCGCCGGAACCCTAGCTCCCACCGACCTCACCCGCACGCCACAACACGCCCGGCACCCAAATCCGGCCCCGAATCAGCAATCGGCCAGCCTCCCGGCGCGAGATCGAGCTCCGGCGCGCGTATCAGGACAACCGGACCAGCTCAGGGATCCCGAGTAGAAGTAACGGGTCCGTTCGGCGAGCGGGGCAGGGGGGAGGGGAGCTGGCGGCAGCTCCGATTCGCGGCCGGATCGTCGTCGGGAGGTGGGTGGATCCAAAGTCGGCTCGGACGGGGTGGTTCCCTCCCCTTTCCTCCCTCCGCCCGCCTCTGTATGTATGTCTCCTGCCGTGCGGTGACAGGGAAGGAAAAGGGGAGTGGAGGAGGATGCCGGGGCCGTATATATATCGTACGCGGATACGCGCGTGCGTAGCCGCGTAGGCGTATTTTCGGCCTCCGGATACGCACACCTATTCGGATAGAAAAAACGTTCGAGTAGATATGCACACCTGTTCGAAAAAGAAAAAGAAAAAGAAAAGAAAATACCCGCCACCGCCACACGGTCGCGCCATCACCACGCCATGGTGGAGTAGAGAGCGCTGGCACGACCATAGGTGTATCTCTACTACTCCCTCTGGTCTTTTAAAGAAAAAAATACTACTCCCTCTCTAAATTTAACTTAAAACTGCAAAAATGTATACAGACGGAGTATAGTATTAAAAGAGGGCAAGAGGTCGATAAAAATCGTACCCGTTATATCTGCCCTAATCTCTGCTTCGTCTGCGGCTACATTGTAGTCCCTCCGTTCCATAATACTCCCTTTGTTTCTAAATATTTGTCTTTCTAGATATTTCAACAAATATACAAAGCAAAATGAGTGAATTTATACTTAAAAATATGTCTATATACATCTGTATATAGTAGTCTATTTGAAATCTCTAAAAAAACAAGTATTTAAAAACGGAGGGAGTATAAAAGAAACTTTTAATACTAGTGTACTGAAAAAAAACATGTTTATATTATGAAATGAATGGAGTAATTAATTAGCTATACGTTAATTAGATTCATTTAATTTGAGAACCAAGGTCGAATCAGCAGCCGAGCGTTAATGCTTAATAATCGTTCGTATTTTCTTTTGTCGAATCTCTATCTCACCTACGACTGCATGCAATTCATTAGCCTAGTCTACAACAACCACCCCTTCCTTCAAACCTCAACTAAAACAAAATGTTCTTTGACTTTCATAGCCACACTGAAATTAAATCTTATTAGAAATCTAGAATATGGAGTGTAAGGTATATGTCGGGGCATGATTGATGTTGAACCACAAGAATATGAATGCCCCGGTTGCAACGCACGGACAACTAACTAGTGCCGCTTTCAAAATCACACATGGTTAGACTTGTCGTGATTGTTCATGACATGACTGTGTCGCTCCATGGGTTGTTTATAGGAACCTTAAACCCCCACCCCCTTCCTTGTTGTTGTGGGGGGACGGGCTAAGCTGGCACAGTTGATGACGATGGTGAGGCAGCTTCCTTGTGTGTCACATGTCGGCGTGTGTGCTCGTTGTGGGGAGGCTCGACCTCATGGGTTTTGCACAACACTACAACCTTTAACGACTCTCCAGGCGGTGCTACTCCAACGTTATGACGCATCTGTATATCTTTCTTGTTGCAACGTTAGCGGCCTTCGTGGACTTCGGTCTATTGTCTCTGTCCCGCCTAGTATGTTGATGGTGGTCCCGCCCTACACACTTCGATGGATGTGCATTGCTTTGTGCAAATGGCATACCCCACTCGCACTACACCTTGACAGATTTGGGTAGACTCGGACAGATCTGACTCACCGGTGGCTCGTGACGCGGGTTGTAGCGGCTGATGTCGCTTGAAGCTACGTCAGTATTTCCCCAAAGAGGAAGGGATGATGCAGCACAACAGCGGTAGGTATCTCCCTCATATATGAAAGCAAGGTTATCGAACCAGTAGGACAATCAAGCAACACAACGTAAACAGTCCCTGCACACAGATAACAAATCCTCGCAACCCGACGTGTAAAAGGGGTTGTTAATCCCTTTCAGGCAGCGGCGCAACGAGGTTATCCATGGGGCCTCGAGGGCTCGAATACAAGTGCTCGATTATAGACGAGTCAGCGGAAGCAACAATATCTGAGTACAGACATAAGTTAAACAAGTTTGTCTTAAAAAGGTTGGCACAAACTGGGATACAGATCGAAAGAGGCGCAGGCCTCCTGCCTGGGATCCTCCTAAACTACTCCTGGTCGTCATCAGCGGCCTGCACGTAGTAGTAGACACCTCCGGTGTAGTAGGAGTCGTCTGATACGTCTCCAACGTATCTATAATTTTTGATTGCTCCATGCTATATTATCTATTGTTTTGGACATTATTGAGATTTATTATTCACTTTTATATTATTTTTGGGACTAACCTATTAACCGGAGGCCCAGCCCATAATTGTTGTTTTTTGCCTATTTCAGAGTTTCGCGGAAAAGGAATATCAAACGGAGTCCAAACAGAATGAAACCTTGGGAACGTGATTTTTAGGAAGATTGTGATCCAGGAGACTTGGACCCTACGTCAAGAAACAAAAGAGGAGGCCACGAGGTAGGGGCGCGCCCTCCACCCTCGTGGGCCCCCTGTTGCTCCACCGACGTACTCCTTCCTCCTATATATACCTACGTACCCCCAAACGATCAGATACGGAGCCAAAAACCTAATTCCACCGCCGCAACCTTCTGTACCCATAAGATCCCATCTTGGGGCCTGTTCCGGAGCTCCGCCGGAGGGGGCATCCATCACGGAGGGCTTCTACATCAACACCATAGCCTCTCCGATGAAGTGTGAGTAGTTTACCTCAGACCTTCGGGTCCATAGTTATTAGCTAGATGGCTTCTTCTCTCTTTTTGGATCTCAATACAATGTTCTCCCCCTCTCTCGTGGAGATCTATTTGATGTAATCTTCTTTTTGCGGTGTGTTTGTTGAGATCGACGAATTGTGGGTTTATGATCAAGATTATCTATGAACAATATTTGAATCTTCTCTGAATTCTTTTAAGTATGATTGGTTATCTTTGCAAGTCTCTTCGAATTATCAGTTTGGTTTTGCCTACTAGATTGATATTTCTTGCAATGGGAGAAGTGCTTAGCTTTGGGTTCAATCTTGCGGTGTCCTTTCCCAGTGACAGTAGGGGCAGCAAGGCATGTATTGTATTGTTGCCATCGAGGATAACAAGATGGGGTTTTTATCACATTGCATGAATTTATCCATCTACATCATGTCATCTTGCTTAAGGCGTTACTCTGTTTCCATGAACTTAATACTCTAGATGCATGCTGGATAGCGGTTGATACGTCCATTTTGCATCATGCTTTTATATCGATATTTATTGCATTATGGGCTGTTATTTCACATTATGTCACATTACTTATGGCTATTCTCTCTTATTGTACAAGGTTTACATAAGGAGGGAGAATGCCGACAGCTGGAATTCTGGGCTGGAAAAGGAGCAAATATTATAGACCTATTATGTGCAACTCCAAAAGTCCTGAAACTCCACGGAATATCTTACAATAAATAATAAAAAAATCCTCGCTAAAGATGAAGACCAAGGGGCCCACACCCTGTCCACGAGGGTGGGGGGCGCGCCCCCCTACCTTGTGGGCCCCCTGTTGGCTCTCCGACGCCCATCTTCTGCTATACGAAATCTTTCGTCGAGAAAAAAATAAAGAAGCAACCTTTCGGGACGAGACTCCGCCGCCACGAGGCGAAACCTTGGCGGAACCAATCTAGGGCTCCGGCAGAGCTGTTCTGCCGGGGACACTTCCCTCCGGGAGGGGGAAATCATCACCATCGTCATCACCAACGCTCCTCTCATCGGGATAGGGCAATCTCCATCAACATCTTCACCAGCACCATCTCATCTCCAAACCCTAGTTCATCTCTTGTATCCAATTCTTGCCTCCAAGTCCGGGATTGGTACTAGTAGGTTGCTAGTAGTGTTGATTACTCCTTGTAGTTGATGCTAGTTGGTTTATTTGGTGGAAGATCATATGTTCAGATCCTTTATACATATTATTACCCCTCTGATTATGAACATGAATATGCTTTGTGAGTAGTTAGGTTTGTTACTGAGGACAAGGGAGAAGTCTTGTTATTAGTAGTCATGTGAATTTGGTATTCGTTCGATATTTTGATGAGATGTGTGTTGTCTAGCCTCTAGTGGTGTTATGTGAACGTCGACTACATAACACTTCACCATTATTTGGGCCTAGAAGAAGGCATTGGGAAGTAATAAGTAGATGATGGGTTGCTAGAGTGACAGAAGCTTAAACCCTAGTTTATGCGTTGCTTCGTAAGGGGCTGATTTGGATCCATATGTTTCATGCTATGGTTAGGTTTACCTTAATACTTTTGTTGTAGTTGCGGATGCTTGCAATAGAGGTTAATCATAAGTGGGATGCTTGTTCAAGTAAGAACTGTTGGAAATATGCCCTAGAGGCAATAATAAATTGATTATTATTATATTTCCTTGTTCATGATAATTGTTTATTATCCATGCTAGAATTGTATTGATAGGAAACTCAGATACATGTGTGGATACATAGACAACACCATGTCCCTAGTAAGCCTCTAGTTGACTAGCTCGTTGATCAATAGATGGTTACGGTTTCCTGACCATGGACATTGGATGTCATTGATAACGGGATCACATCATTAGAAGAATGATGTGATGGACAAGACCCAATCCTAAGCCTAGCACAAGATCATGTAGTTCGTATGCTAAAGCTTTTCTAATGTCAAGTATTGTTTCCTTAGACCATGAGATTGTGCAACTCCCGGATACCGTAGGAGTGCTTTGGGTGTGCCAAACGTCACAACGTAACTGGGTGGCTATAAAGGTACACTACAGGTATCTCCAAAAGTATCTGTTGGGTTGGCACGAATCGAGACTGGGATTTGTCACTCCGTGTGACGGAGAGGTATCTCTGGGCCCACTCGGTAGGACATCATCATAATGTGCACAATGTGATCAAGGAGTTGATCACGGGATGATGTGTTGTGGAACGAGTAAAAGAGACTTGCCGGTAACGAGATTGAACAAGGTATCGGGATACCGACGATCGAATCTCGGGCAACTATCGTACTGATAGACAAAGGGAATTGTATACGGGATTGATTAAGTCCTTGACATCGTGGTTCATCCGATGAGATCATCGTGGAACATGTGGGAGCCAACATGGGTATCCAGATCCCGCTATTGGTTATTGACCGGAGTACATCTCGGTCATGTCTGCATGCTTCCCGAACCCGTAGGGTCTACACACTTAAGGTTCGATGACGCTAGGGTTATAAAGGAAGTTTGTATGTGGTTACCGAATGTTGTTCGGAGTCCCGGATGAGATCCCCGACGTCACGAGGAGTTCCGGAATGGTCCGGAGGTAAAGATTTATATATGGGAAGTCATCATACGGTCACCGGAAGAGTTCGGGGGTTACCGACATTGTACCGGGACCACCGAAGGGGTTCCGGGGGTCCACCGGGAGGGTCCACCTGCTCCGGGGGGCCCTATGGGCTGTATGTGGATAGGGACCAGCCCCTTAGTGGGTTGGGCGCCTCCCCCCCGAGGGCCCATGCGCCTAGGGTTTGGGGGGAACCCTAAAGGGGGCGCCCCCCCCCCCTTGCCTTGGGGGGCAAGGCACCCCCCCTGGGCCGCCGCCCCCTCCTCAGATGGGATCTGAGGGGGGCGGCCCCCCTCTCCCTTGCCCCTATATATATGAAGGGGGTGGGAGGGCAACCGCACCAATGTGCTGGCGCAGCCCTCCCCCTCTCCCAAGTCCTTCTCCTCTCCCGCGGTGCTTGGCGAAGCCTGCAGGATTGCCACGCTCCTCCATCATCACCACGTCGTTGTGCTGCTGCTGGATGGAGTCTTCCTCAACCTCTCCCTCTCTCCTTGCTGGATCAAGGCATGGGAGACGTCACCGGGCTGTACGTGTGTTGAACGCGGAGGTGCCGTCCGTTCGGCACTTGGTCATCGGTGATTTGGATCACGGCGAGTACGACTCCATCAACCCCGTTCACTTGAATGCTTCCGCTTAGCGATCTACAAGGGTATGTAGATGCACTCTTCTTCCCCTCGTTGCTGGTTTCTCCATAGATAGATCTTGGTGACACGTAGGAAAATTTTGAATTTCTGCTACGTTCCCCAACAGTGGCATCATGAGCTAGGTCTATTGCGTAGATTCCATGCACGAGTAGAACACAAAGTAGTTGTGGGCGTTGATTTTGTTCAATATGCTTACCGTTACTAGTCAATCTTGATTCTGCGGCATTGTGGGATGAAGCGGCCCGGACCGACCTTACACGTACACTTACGCGAGACAGGTTCCACCGACTGACATGCACTAGTTGCATAAGGTGGCTAGCGGGTGCCAGTCTCTCCCACTTTAGTCGGATCGGATTCGATGAAAAGGGTCCTTATGAAGGGTAAATAGCAATTGACATGTCACGTTGTGGTTTTGCGTAGGTAAGAAACGTTCTTGCTAGAAACCCATAGCAGCCACGTAAAACATGCAAACAACAATTAGAGGACGTCTAACTTGTTTTTGCAGGGTATGCCATGTGATGTGATATGGCCAAAAGGATGTGATGAATGATATATGTGATGTATGAGATGATCATGTTCTTGTAATAGGAATCACGACTTGCATGTCGATGAGTATGACAACCGGAAGGAGCCATAGGAGTTGTCTTAATTTATTTATGACCTGCGTGTCAACATAAACGTCATGTAATTACTTTACTTTATTGCTAAAGCGTTAGCCATAGTAGTAGAAGTAATAGTTGACGTGACAACTTCATGAAGACACGATGATGGAGATCATGATGATGGAGATCATGGTGTCATGCCGGTGACGACGATGATCATGGAGCCCCGAAGATGGAGATCAAAAGGAGCAAAGTGATGATGGCCATATCATGTCACTATTTGATTGCATGTGATGTTTATCATGTTTATGCATCTTATTTGCTTAGAACGACGGTAGTAAATAAGATGATCCCTCATTAAAATTTCAAGAAAGTGTTCCCCCTAACTGTGCACCGTTGCGAAAGTTCGTCGTTTCGAAGCACCACGTGATGATCGGGTGTGATAGATTCT
This sequence comes from Aegilops umbellulata, assembly GCA_032464435.1. Lineage (NCBI taxonomy): Eukaryota > Viridiplantae > Streptophyta > Magnoliopsida > Poales > Poaceae > Aegilops > Aegilops umbellulata. The sequence goes on along the minus strand of CP136054.1, from coordinate 360,123,930 downwards.
TACGTTCGAATACAACGGGTGTTGACGAGCCTAGCATGTACAGACATGGCCTCGGAACACATGCAAACACTTAGGTTGACTTGACGAGCCTAGCATGTACAGACATGGCCTCGGAACACAGAAGACCGAAAGGTCGAGCATGAGTCGTATGGTAGATACGATCAACATGAAGATGTCACCGACGTTGACTAGTCCGTCTCACGTGATGATCGGACACGGCCTAGTTGACTCGGATCATGTAATCACTTAGATGACTAGAGGGATGTCTATCTGAGTGGGAGTTCATAAGATGAACTTAATTATCCTGAACATAGTCAAAAGATCTTTGCAAATTATGTCGTAAGCTCGCACTTTAGTTCTACTGTTTTAGATATGATCCTAGAGAAAATATAGTTGAAAGTTGATAGTAGCAATTATGCGGACAGTAGAAGGCTTGTGTCCTTAATGCACTGCTTGGTGTGCTGGACCTCGAACGTGGTCTGTGGATGTTGCGAACATCTGACATACACGTTTTGATGACTACATGATAGTTCGGTAATGATAAATGGTTTAGAATTGAGGCACCGAAGACATTTTTTGAAATGTCGCGGAACATATGAGATGTTTCGAGGGCTAAAATTGGGATTTCAGGCTCGTGCCCACGTCAAGAGGTATAAGACCTCCGACGATTTTCTTGGCCTGCAAACTAAGGGAGAAAAGCTCAATCGTTGAGCTTGTGCTCAGATTATCTGAGTACAACAATCACTTGAATCGAGTGGGAGTTGATCTTCTAGATAAGATAGTGATGTTTCTCCAAAGTCATTGCCACCAAGCTGCTAGAGCTTCGTAATGAACTATAATATCAGGGATAGATATGATGATCCTTGAAATATTCGCGATGTTTGACACCACGAAAGTAGAAATCAAGAAGGAGCATCAATTGTTGATGGTTAGTGAAACCACTAGTTTCAAGAAGGGCAAGGGCAAGAAGGGATACTTCATGAAACGGCAAGTCAGCTGCTGCTCTAGTGGAGAAACCCAAGGTTGAACCCAAACCCGAGACTGAGTGCTTCTGTAATAAGGGGAACAGCCACTGGAGCAGAATTACCCTAGATACTTGGTAGATGAGAAGGCTGTCAATAGAAGTATATTGGATATACATTGTGTGAATGTGTACTTTACTAGTACTCCTAGTAGCATCAGGGTATTAGATACCGATTCGGTTGCTAAGTGTTAGTAACTCGAAATAAAGGCTACGGAATAAACGGAGACTAGCTAAAGGTGAGCTGACGAGATGTGTTGGAAGTGCTTCCAAGGTTGATATGATCTAACATCGCACGCTCCCTCTACCATCGAGATTGGTGTTAAACCTAAATAATTGTTATTTGGTGTTTGCGTTGAGCATAGACATGATTGGATTATGTCTATGGCAATGCGGTTATTCATTTAAGGAGAATAATGGTTACTCTATTTATTTGAATAATACCTTCAATGGTCTTGCACCTAAAATGAATGGTTTACTGAATCTCGATCATAGTGATACACATGTTCATGCCAAAAGATATAAGATAGTAATGATAGTACCACCTACTTGTGGCACTGCCATGTAAGTCATATTGGTATAAAACGCATGAAGAAGCTCCATGTTGATGGATCTTTGGACTCACTCATTTTTTGAAAAGGATTGAGTAATGTGAACCATGTCTGTTGGTATATACGCATGAAGAAACTCCATGCAGATGGGCCGTTTGGACTCACTTGATTTTGAATCACTTGAGATATGCAAATCATACCACATGGGCAAGATGACTGAAAGCTTCGGTTTCAGTAAAATGGAACAAGAAAGCAACTTGTTGGAAGTAACACATTTTGATGTGTGCAGTCCAGTGAGTGCTGAGGCACGCAGTGGATATCGTTATGCTCTTACTTCACAGATGATTTGAGTAGATACTGAGTATATTTGCTTGATGAAACACAAGTCTGAATTATTGAATGGTTCAAGTAATTTCAGAATGAAGTTGAAGATCTTCGTGACAAGAGGATAAAATGTCTATGATATGATCACAGAAATGAATATCTGAGTTACGAGTTTGGCACTGTGGAAATTGTTTCACAACTAATACCGCCTGGAACACCATGGTGTGATGGTGTGTCCGAACATCATAGTTGCACCCTATTGGATATGGTGCGTACCATGATGTCTCTTATCGAATTACCACTATTGTTCATGGGTTAGGCATTAGAGACAACCGCATTCACTTTAAATAGGGCACCACACAAATCCGTCGAGACAACACCGTATGAACTATGGTTTAGAGAAACCTAAGTTGTTGTTTCTTAAAAGTTTGGGGTCACGACGCTTATGTGAAAAAGTTTCAGGCTGATAAGCTCGAACCCAAAGCAGATAAATGCATCTTCATAGGACACCCAAAACAGTTGGGTGTACCTCCTGTCTCAGATCCAAAAGCAATAGGGATTGTTTCTCAAATCGGGTCCTTTCTCGAGGAAAAGTTTCTCTCGAAAGAATTGAGTGGGAGGATGGTGGAGACTTGATGAGGTTGTTGAACCGTCACTTCAACTAGTGTGTAGCAGGGCACATGAAGTTGTTCCTGTGGCACCTACATCAATTGAAGTAGAAGCTTATGATAGTGATCATGAAACTTCGGATCAAGTCACTACCAAACCTCGTAGGATGACAAGGATGCGTGCTGTTTCAAAGTGGCACGTAATCCTGTCTTGGAAGTCATGTTGCTAGACAACAATGAACCTACGAGCTATGGAGAAGCGATGGTGGGCCCGGATTCCGATGAATGGCTCGAGGCCATAAAATCCGAGAGAGGATCCATGTATGAAAACAAAGTGTAGACTTTGGCAGAACGGCTCGATGGTCGTAAGGCTGTTGAGTACAGATGGATTTTAAAAGGAAGACGGACAACGATGGTAAATGTCACCATTAAGAAAGCTCGACTTGTCATTAAGATGTTTTCCGACAAGTTCAAGGAGTTGACTGCGATGAGACTTTCTCACTCGTAGCGATGCTAAGAGTCTGTTGGAATTATGTTAGCGATTACTGCATTATTTATGAAATTGTGCAGATAGGATGTCAAAACATTGTTTCCTCGACGATTTTCTTGAGGAAAGGTTGTATGTGATACAACCAGAAGATTTTTGTCAATCCTGAAAGATGCTGACAAGTATGCAAAGCTCCAGCAATCCTTCTAAGGACTGGAGTAAGCATCTCGGAGTTGGAATGTACGCTTTGATGAAATGATCAAAGATTTGGGTTTATACAAAGTTTATGAGAAACTTGTATTTCCAAAGAAGTGAGTGGGAGCACTATAGAATTTCTGATGAGTATATGTTGTTGACATATTGTTGATCAGAAATGATGTAGAATTTCTGGAAAGCATATAGGGTTATTTGAAAAGTGTTTTTCAATGGAAAACCTGGATTAAGCTACTTAAACATTGAGCATCAAGATCTATAAGGATAGATCAAAATCGCTTAATAGTACTTTCAAACAAACACATACCACGACAAGATTTTGAAGGAGTTCAAAATAGATCAGCAAAGAAGGAGTTCTCGGCTGTGTTACAAGGTGTGAGTATTGAGTAAGACTCAAGACCAGACCACGACAGAAGAGAGAGAAAGGACGAAGGTCGTCCCCTATGCTTAGACGTAGGCTCTACAGTATGCTATGCTGTGTACCGCATCTGAAGTGTGCCTTGCCATGAGTCAGTCAAGGGGTACAAGAGTGATCCAGGAATGGATCACAGGACAACAGTCAAGGTTATCCTTGGTAACTAGTGGACTGAGGAATTTTCTCGATTATGGAGGTGGTAAAAGAGTTCGTCGTAAAGGGTTACGCCGATGCAAGCTTTGACACTAATCCAGATTATTCTGAGTAGTAAACTGGATTCGTATAGTAGAACAGTTATTTGGAATAGCTCCAAATAGAGCGTGGTAGCTGCATCTAGGAGATGACATAGATATTTGTAAAACACACATCTGAAAGATTCAGACCCGTTGACTAGTAACCTCTCTCACAAGCGAGATATGATCAAACCCCATGGGTGTTGGAATCATTGCAATCACATAACGATGTGAACTGGATTATTGACTCTAGTGCAAGTGGGAGGCTGTTGGAAATATGCCCTAGAGGCAATAATAAATTGATTATTATTATATTTCCTTGTTCATGATAATCGTTTATTATCCATGCTAGAATTGTATTGATAGGAAACTCAGATACATGTGTGGATACATAGACAACACCATGTCCCTAGTAAGCCTCTAGTTGACTAGCTCGTTGATCAATAGATGGTTACGGTTTCCTGACCATGGACATTAGATGTCATTGATAACGGGATCACATCATTAGAAGAATGATGTGATGGACAAGACCCAATCCTAAGCCTAGCACAAGATCATGTAGTTCGTATGCTAAAGCTTTTCTAATGTCAAGTATCGTTTCCTTAGACCATGAGATTGTGCAACTCCCGGATACCGTAGGAGTGCTTTGGGTGTGCCAAACGTCACAACGTAACTGGGTGGCTATAAAGGTACACTACAGGTATCTCCGAAAGTGTCTGTTGGGTTGGCACGAATCGAGACTGGGATTTGTCACTCCGTGTGACGGAGAGGTATCTCTGGGCCCACTCGGTAGGACATCATCATAATGTGCACAATGTGATCAAGGAGTTGATCACGGGATGATGTGTTGCGGAACGAGTAAAAGAGACTTGCCGGTAACGAGATTAAACAAGTTATCGGGATACCGACGATCGAATCTCGCGCAAGTATCGTACCGATAGACGAAGGGAATTGTATACGGGATTGATTAAGTCCTTGACATCGTGGTTCATCCGATGAGATCATCGTGGAACATGTGGGAGCCAACATGGGTATCCAGATCCCGCTGTTGGTTATTGACCGAAGTACATCTCGGTCATGTCTGCATGCTTCCCGAACCCGTAGGGTCTACACACTTAAGGTTCGGTGACGCTAGGGTTGTGAAGATATGTATATGCAGTAACCCGAATGTTGTTCGGAGTCCCGGATGAGATCCCCGACGTCACGAGGAGTTCCGGAATGGTCCGAAGGTAAAGATTTATATATGGGAACTCATCATACGGTCACCGGAAGAGTTCGGGGGTTACCGGCATTGTACCGGGACCACCGAAGGGGTTCCAGGGGTCTACCGAGAGGGTCCACCTGCTCCGGGGGGCCCTATGGGCTGTATGTGGAGAGGGACCAGCCCCTTAGTGGGCTGAGAGCCTCCCCCCTAGGGCCCATGCGCCTAGGGTTTGGGGGGAACCCTAAAGGGGGCGCCCCCCTTGCCTTGGGGGGCAAGGCACCCCCTTGGGCCGCCGCCCCCTCCTCAGATGGGATCTGAGGGGGCCGGCCCCCCTCTCCCTTGCCCCTATATATATGAAGGGGGTGGGAGGGCAACCGCACCAATGTGCTGGCGCAGCCCTCCCCCTCTCCCAAGTCCTTCTCCTCTCCCGCGGTGCTTGGCGAAGCCCTGCAGGATTGCCACGCTCCTCCATCATCACCACGCCGTTGTGCTGCTGCTGGATGGAGTCTTCCTCAACCTCTCCCTCTCTCCTTGCTGGATCAAGGCATGGGAGACGTCACCGGGCTGTACGTGTGTTGAACGCGGAGGTGCCGTCCGTTCGACACTTGGTCATCGGTGATTTGGATGACGGCGAGTACGACTCCATCAACCCCGTTCACTTGAACGCTTCCGCTTAGCGATCTACAAGGGTATGTAGATGCACTCTTCTTCCCCTCGTTGCTGGTTTCTCCATAGATAGATCTTGGTGACACGTAGGAAAATTTTGAATTTCTGCTACGTTCCCCAACAAGAACAGCACCCAAGCACCGGTCCACCCACATATCAAATTATCAAAGTACCGAACGCGAATCATATGAACGTGATGAAAACTAGCTTGACGATATTCCCATGTGTCCTCGGGAGCGCTTTTCCTTATATAAGAATTTGTTCCGGCTTGTCCTTTGCTACAAAAAGGATAGGGCCACCTTGCTGCACTTTATTTACTTTTGTTACTTGTTGCTCGTTACAATTTATCCTATCACAAAACTATCTGTTACCACTTATTTCAGTACTTGCAGAGAATACCTTGCTGAAAACCGCTTATCGTTTCCTTCTGCTCCTCGTTGGGTTCGATACTCTTACTTATCGAAAGGACTATGATAGATCCCCTATACTTGTGGGTCATCAAGACTCTTTTCTGGCGCCGTTGCCGGGGAGTGAAGCGCCTTTGGTAGGTGGAATTTGGTAAGGAAAAAATTATATAGTGTGCTGAAATTTACTGTCACTTGTTACTATGGAAAGTAATCCTCTGAGGGGCTTGTTCGGGGTATCTTCACCCCGACCAGTAGAGCAAAGATTTGCTCCTCAACCTATTGAACCTATTGAAAATGAAATTCTTGTTGAATTTCCTTCGGGTATGATAGAAAAACTGCTAGCTAATCCTTTTATAGGAGATGGAACAAAGCATCCTGATGAGCACTTAATATATGTGGATGAAGTTTGTGGATTATTTAAGCTTGCAGGTATACCCGATGATGTTGCTAAGAAGAAGGTCTTCCCTTTATCTTTGAAGGGAGATGCATTGACATGGTATAGGCTATGTGATGATACGAGATCATGGAACTATAGAAGATTGAAATTAGAATTTCATCAAAAGTATTATCCTATGCATCTTGTTCATCGTGATCGCAATTATATATATAATTTTTGGCATCGCAAAGGAGAAAGCATCGCTCAAGCTTGGGGGAGGCTTAAATCAATGTTATATTCATTCCCAAATCATGAGCTCCCAAGAGAAACAATTATTCAAAAAAATTATGCTCGGCTTTCTGAAAATAATCGCATCATGCTCGATACTTCTTGTGCCGGCTCTTTTATGATGAAGACTATTGGATTTAAATGGGATTTATTGGATAGAATTAAACGCAACTCTGAAGATTGGGACCTCGACGAAGGTAAGGAGTCAGGTATGACACCTAAGTTTGATTGTGTTAAATCTTTTATGCAGACCGATATTTTCCGTAAGTTTAGCACTAAATATGGACTTGACTCTGAGATAGTAGCTTCTTTCTGTGAATCTTTTGCTACTTATGTTGATCTCCCTAAGGAGAAGTGGTTTAAATATCATCCTCCCATAGATGAAAAAGTAGCTGCACCAACAGGGCCGGCCCATAGGCCGGGGCAATAGGGCGACCACCCTGGGCCCCTCGGAGGTAGGGGCCCCGGCCCAGGTAGTAGTACAATATACACATATTATGATATTTCTTCTTTAGATCCAGAAAAATAAGAGGAAAAACAAGGCCCAAAACCACCACGTAGCTAGCACTCAGGGACCGAAATAATCGATGGGTTCACTACGCTGCTGCAGCATTCATCGACCTCCTCGACTCTAGTCTCCTCGCCTCCTCGGCTCCTCCCCCAAATTTCTCCAAACCCTAGAGAACAGCGCCACCGCTCTCGTGCACTTCCAAATTCGAGGCGCTGCTCCTTGCATCCATTAGTGGAGATCAACAGTGCTATTCCCTTCCCAATCATCTCTCTTTGCATCCTCACAATTCCCCATCAAGTAGACGTTTGAGGGATCATCATATCAGAGATGGTACGTTTACCTCCTTCCCCTAATCAAGTATTCTTTTGATTTGCTGTTAAATAGCCCGGTGCTCCACCTCTGATTGCTCCATCTGACATCTCCAATTCTTCTCTTCCTAGTTCCCACTCTTCTGTTGGCCTGTTCTTCAAAGCTTCATTGGATCCAGGGATGAGAAGGGGGGACGGGGAATGAGTGTTGCAGCCTTGTAGACCTGGGATGCTACATCAACAATTCGACATCAAGCCATATGCTGATATTCAGGTGCTTTTGTTCCATGTATTGACTGTTTTTCTCCAATTTTTTGGTGACATATCTTCTCGAAAATGTTTATCAGTGACAAAAGGAAGTGAAAAAAATATAGAGATGAACTAGTAGAACCCAGAAAGGTTCTACCAGAATCGTTTGTGCCATTGTGTGTTACGGTGGTCCGTTTGTTAGAGACATAGACTCTTGTCCAAATATATTAAAAGCTTATCGAATTTTATTTACTGCACCAGTCAGTCATTGTAGCATAAACTTAACACAGTTTCTCAAAAGTTCAAGTTATTGGGTAACTATTTGAAATCATCAATGTCACAGGAAAGGTTGAATGGTCTTGCTACATTATGCATTGAGAAAGAAAAGTTGGATGAAATAAATATTGATGTGGTTATTGATGACTTTTCTTTCGGAAGTGTTAGGAGAAACAACTAGATCTGATCATCATATTCAGGAAGCTTTGGAGACATTTTATTTGGGTGAAGACATCGATTGACGAATAGATTGGAGAGAATAGAAACTGATGTAAGTTCTCATGCATTAACATTATATCTCATGATAACACAAATGCTTCAAGTTTCTATTAGTTTTGACAAGGTTTTCACACTTAGAAGAGCAAGATGATGGTCTCTTTTTTCCACTTACAAGAGCAATCTTTTGTAGAATTATATTGTTTCCATACTATTATGATATAGTAGTTCTATGGACCGTTACAAATAAATAATTTGTGGCATGTGCTTTTTAGTTCAAAGACCATCAATCTATGTTATCTACTAAATTGCTTTTGAAATACAATATATTCTAAATTTTTATTTGTCCACAAGGGCCCCATTTTGTCGTCTCGCCCCAGGGCCCCGAATATGTATGGACCGGCCCTGTGCACCAATTAAAGTTGAAGAAAAGACTGTCACTTATAATGATCCTATTGTTCCTACTTCTTATGTTGAGAAACCACCTTTCCCTCTTAGAATAAAGGATCATGCTAAATCTTCAATTGTGGTTTGTAAAAGCAATATTAGAACTTATATACCTCCTGAACAAGTTAAAGTTGAACCTAATGTTGCTATTGTTAAAGATCTCTTGGCTGAAAATATTGATGGGCATGTTATTCAGTTCTGCGGTGAAACTGCTAGAATTGCTAAACCTTGTGCTAAAGATAAACATAAACCTGTGGTAGGCGTGCCTGTTATTCTTGTTAAAATAGGAGATCATTGTTATCATGGCTTATTTGATATGGGTGCTAGTGCTAGTGTTATACCTTATACCTTATATAAAGAAATCAAGCATGAAATTGCACCTGCTGAGTTAGAAGATATTGATGTCACAATTAAACTTGCCAATAGAGATACTATATCAGCAGTGGGAATTGTTAGAGATGTTGAAGTCTTGTGTGGGAAAACTAAATATCCTGCTGATTTTCTTATTCTCAGTTCTCCACAAGATAGATCTTGTCCCATTATATTTGGTAGACCCTTCTTGAACACTGTTAATGCTAAGATAGACTGCGAAAAGAATGTTGTTACTATTGGCTTGGATGATATGGTTCATGAGTTTAATTTCTCTAAATTTAGTAAACAACACTGTGAAGAAGAATTGTCTAGTAAGGATGAAATTATTGGTCTTGCTTCTATTGCCGTACCTCCTACTGATCCTTTAGAACAATATTCGCTAGACCATGAGAATGATATGTTTAGAATGAAAGAAGGGAAATAGATGAAGTATTCTTTGAACAGGAACCTATTCTGAAACACAATTTGCCTGTTGAAATCCTAGGGGATCCTCCTCCACCTAAGGGTGATCCCGTGTTTGAGCTTAAACCGTTGCCTGATAATCTTAAATATGCTTATCTTGATGAAAAGAAGATATATCCTGTTATTATTAGTGCTAACCTTTCAAAGCATGAAGAAGAAAGATTATTGAAAACTCTAAAGAAGCACCGTGCTGCTATTGGATATACTCTTGATGACCTTAAGGGCATTAGTCCCACTCTATGTCAACATAAAATAAATTTGGAAGCAGATGCCAAACCAGTTCGTGATCCTCAAAGACGTCTGAATCCTAAAATGAAAGAAGTGGTAAGAACAGAAATACTAAAGCTTCTGGAGGCAGGTATAATTTATCCCGTTGCTGATAGTCAGTGGGTAAGTCCTGTCCATTGTGTCCCTAAGAAGGGAGGTATTACTGTTGTTCCTAATGATAAAGATGAATTGATCCCGCAAAGAATTATTACAGGTTATAGGATGATAATTGATTTCCGCAAATTAAATAAGGCTACTAAGAAAGATCATTACCCCTTACCTTTTATTGATTAAATGCTAGAAAGATTATGCAAACATACACACTACTGCTTTCTAGATGGTTATTCTGGTTTCTCTCAAATACCTGTGTCGGCTAAAGATCAATCAAAGACTACTTTTACATGCCCTTTTGGTACTTTTGCTTATAGACGTATGTCTTTTGGTTTATGTAATGCACCTGCTACCTTTCAAAGATGCGTGATGGCTATATTCTCTGACTTTTGTGAAAAGATTTGTGAGGTTTTCATGGACGACTTTTCCGTCTATGGATCTTCTTTTGATGATTGCTTGACCAATCTTGATCGAGTTTTGCAGAGATGTGAAGAAACTAATCTTGTCTTGAATTGGGAAAAGTGCCACTTTATGTATAATGAAGATATTGTCTCGGGGCATGAAGTTTCTGAAAGAGGTAATGAAGTTGATAAAGCCAAGGTTGATGCTATTGAAAATATGCCATGTCCCAAGGACATCAAAGGTATAAGAAGTTTCCTTGGTCACGCCGGATTTTATAGGAGGTTTATTAAGGACTTCTCAAAAATTTCTCGGCCTCTGACTAATTTATTACAAAAATATATACCATTTGTCTTTGATGATGATTGTGTAGAAGCATTTGAAATACTTAAGAAAGTATTAGTCTCTGCACCTATTGTTCAGCCACCTGATTGGAACTTACCCTTTGAAATTATGTGTGATGCTAGTGATTATGCTGTAGGTGTTGTTCTAGGGCAAAGAGATGATAAGAAATTAAATGTTATCCATTATGCTAGTAAGACTCTAGACAATGCTCAAAGAAATTATGCTACTACCGAAAAAGAACTTTTAGCAATTGTATTTGCTTGTGATAAGTTCAGACCTTATATTGTTGATTCCAAAGTAACTATTCACACTGATCATGCTGCTATTAAATATCTTATGGAAAAGAAAGATGCTAAACCTAGACTTATTAGATGGGTTCTCTTGCTACAAGAATTTGATTTGCATATTGTTGATAGAAAAGGAGCTGAGAACCCCGTTGCAGTCAACTTATCTAGGTTAGAAAATGTTCTTGATGACCCACTACCTATTGATGATAGCTTTCCTGATGAACAATTAAATGTCATAAGTACTTCTAGTAGTACTCCTTGGTATGCTGATTATGCTAATTACATTGTTGCTAAATTTATACCACCTAGTTTCACATACCAACAAAAGAAAAAGTTCTTCTATGATTTGAGACATTACTTTTGTGATGACCCACATCTTTATAAAGAAGGAGTAGATGGTGTTATTAGACGTTGTGTACCTGAGCATGAACAGGAACATATCCTACGCACGTTCCACTCTGAAGCTTATGGAGGACACCACGCGGGAGACAGAACTGCGCATAAGGTATTGCAATCCGGTTTTTATTGGCCTACTCTCTTCAAGGATGCCCGTAAGTTTGTCCTATCTTGTGATGAATGTCAAAGAATTGGTAATATTAGTAGACGTCAAGAAATGCCTATGAATTATTTACTTGTTATTGAACCATTTGATGTTTGGGGCTTTGATTATATGGGACCTTTTCATGCCTCTAATGGATATTCACATATTTTAGTTGCTGTTGATTACATTACTAAGTGGGTAGAAGCTATTCCAACTAGTAGTGCTCATCATAACACTTCTATTAAAATGCTTAAGGAAGTTATTTTTCCGAGGTTTGGAGTCCCTAGATATTTAATGACTGATGGTGGTTCACATTTTATTCATGGTGCTTTCCGTAAAATGCTTGCTAAGTATGATGTTAATCATATAATTGCATCTCCTTATCACCCACAGTCTAGTGGTCAAGTAGAATTGAGCAACAGAGAGCTCAAATTAATTTTGCAAAAGACTGTCAATTGGTCTAGAAAGAATTGGTCCAAGAAACTTGATGATGCATTATGGGCCTATAGAACTGCATATAAAAATCCTATGGGTATGTCTCCGTATAAAATGGTATATGGAAAAGCATGTCATTTACCTCTCGAATTAGAACACAAGGCATATTGGGCTATTAAAGAGCTTACCTATGATTTCAAACTTGCCGGTGAGAAGAGGTTATTTGATATTAGCTCACTGGATGAATGGAGAACCGAAGCTTATGAAAATGCCAAGTTGTTTAAAGAAAAAGTCAAAAGATGGCATGACAAAAGAATACAAAAGCGTGAGTTTAATATAGGTGATTATGTATTGCTATACAACTCTCGTTTAAGATTTTTTGCAGGAAAACTTCTCTATAAATGGGAAGGCCCCTACGTTATCGAGGAGGTCTATCATTCCGGTGCTATAAAAATCAACAACTTCGAAGGTACAAATCTGAAGGTGGCGAACGGTCAAAGAATCAAACATTATATCTCAGGTAATCCCATAAATGTTGAAACCAATATTATTGAAACCGTAACCACGGAGGAATACATAAGAGACACTTTCCAGAACGTTTCAGACTTCGAAAAGGAATAGGTATGTGGTACGGTAAGTAAACCGACTCCAAAACAATTTTTAAGGCAATATTTCTCCGTTTTGAAATTTTTAGAAAAATAGAAAAATAAGTATCAGTCCGGGAAGGACACGAGGGCCCCACGAGGGTGGAGGGCGCGCCCTACCTCCCTGGGCGCGCCCCCTACCTCGTGAGCACCTCGTGTGCCCTCCGGACTCCGTTTTCTTGCACGATACGTATTTTGGTCGGTAAAAATTCATTATATATTCTCTCAAAGGTTTTGACTCTCGTATCACGCAAATATCCTCTGTTCTTGTTTCGAGCTTTTTTTCTGACAGATCTAGATCATCATGACGTCCCCAAGTGCCTCCAAGGACAAGTTCTTCGAGAAGGTCATCAACCCTTACCTCGCGGAGGTGCTGCGACACCCTCAAACCATTTAGATGCGTGATGGGTTGCTGCACATCCATGATGTTGAGGGACCAAAGGGAACCGAAAGCATGGAGGCGAGGCTCGAAGCAATGGAGCAACAAGTTTTCAAGTGCCAGGGTATGGTGGAGCGTGGAATCAATGCTAGCCACACGATGCTCGCGGAGTTCACCAACAACTACAAGCCGGATGCCAAGAACATCGAGGAGGCCATCTTCAAGCTACATGAGAAGATCGAGCACCTCCAAGCCCAAATCTATGACCTGCAAAACCAAAACTGTGAGTATGAATATAGATTCAAAAGGATGAGTTTGGCTGCAGATTTGAGGATTCTGAAGACTCGATCATCCTTCTATGATGGTGAACCTATGCCTTGGAAGATGGACGACAAGCCCGCATCATCAACAACACCTTCACCTTCTTCACCAACAAAGGAGATATAATCACATGGGTATGGGCACTCCCCTTGGCAACTGCCAAGCTTTGGGGAGGTGCCCCAGTATCGTATCACCATCACACTCCTATCTTCACCGTTTTCCGGTTCGGTCCTATTAGTAGTATTTTGATCTAGTAGAATAAAGTTTATGGCATGATCTAGTTTTGAGTTTTGCCTTATGATCTCTCTATCTAATCGAGTCTGTGAGCTATATAATAAAGATTAGTGTTGAGTCAAGGGCTTGATTTTCTTGCTATGATCTTGAGTGAATAAAAGAAAAGAAAAAAAGAATAAAAAGAAACAGAAGTTCATATTGATCTTATTGAGAGTAATGACTTCACATAGGAAGAGTATGATGATTTAAAAGTTGTTGGGAATTGGCAGACATAGCTTTGGTCATCTTTGCAATTAATAGTAAGTAATAAGGAAAGAGAGGTTTCACATATAGATATATTATCATTGACATCTTTTATGATTGGAAGCACTCATTAAAATATGACATGCTAAAGAGTTGATGTTGGACAAGGAAGACAACGTGATGAGTTATGTTTTCTTATATCTGAGATAAAGTATGTTGTCATGGATCCTCCAACATGTTGAGCTTGCCTTTCCCCCTCATGCTAGCCAAATTCTCAGCACCAAGTAGAGATACTACTTGTGCTTCCAAAAACCCTTAAACCAGTTTTGCCATGAGAGTCCACCGTATCTACCTATGGATTGAGTAAGATCCTTCAAGTAAGTTGTCATCGGTGCAAAGCAATAAAAATTGCTCTAAATATGTATGATTGATTGGTGTGGGAGAAATAAGCTTTATACGATCTTGTGATGTGGAAGTAATAAAAGCGACGGACTGCATAATAAAGGTTCATATCACAAGGGGCAATATAAAGTGACGTTCTTTCGCATTAAGATTTTGTGCATCCAACCATAAAAGCGCATGGCAACCTCTGCTTCCCTCTGCGAAGGGCCTATCTTTTATTATTATCTTCTACCTTATGCAAGTGTCACGGTGATCTTCACCTTTCCTTTTTCATTTTATCCTTTGGCAAGCCCAGCATGTTGGAAAGATTCTGATATATGTATCTAATTGGATGTAGGGGAGCATGAGTTATTATTGTTGACATTACCCTTGCCTTGAGGTAAAAGGTTGTGGGGCGAAACTATAAGCCCCTATCTTTCTCTGTGTCCTATTAAAACTCCATAACCACAAGTATTGCGTGAGTGTTAGCAATTATGAAGGACTAGATGATAGTTGAGTATGTGGACTTGCTTTTTAGCTCTAACATAGACTCTTTCTGATGTTATGATAAATTGCAATTGCTTCAATGACTGAGGTTATAGTTTGTTGGTAATCAATAAGGTTTCTGATTAATACTTTTGCATTGTGAATAGATCATTACTTGAACATAAGTAATCATATGACAATATCTATATATGTTGTTGTTATGAGAATAATCATGATGCCTTCATGTCCGTATTTTATTTTTATCGACACCTCTACCTCTAAACATGGGGACATATTTATTGTTATCGGCTTTCACTTGAAGACAAGCGAGGTCTAAGCTTGGGGTAGTTGATACGTCCATTTTGCATCATGATTTTATATCGATATTTATTGCACTATGGGTTGTTATTTCACATTATGTCACATTACTTATGGCTATTCTCTTTTATTTTACAAGGTTTACGTAAGGAGGGAGAATGCCGGCAGCTGGAATTCTGGGCTGGAAAGGAGCAAATATTAGAGACCTATTCTGTGCAACTCCAAAAGTCCTGAAACTCCATGAAATATCTTACAATAAATAATAAAAAATCCTCGCCAAAGATGAAGACCAGGGGGGCCACACCATGTCCACGAGGGTGGGGGCGCCCCCTACCTCGTGGGCCCCCTGTTGGCTCTCCGACGCCCATCTTCTGCTATATGAAGCCTTTCGTCGAGAAAAAATAAAGAAGCAACCTTTCGGGACGAGACTCCACCGCCACGAGGCGGAACCTTGGCGGAACCAATCTAGGGCTCCGGCAGAGCTATTCTGCCAGGGACACTTCCCTCCGGGAGGGGGAAATCATCGCCATCGTCATCACCAACGCTCTTCTCATCGGGAGAGGGCAATATTCATCAACATCTTCACCAACACCATCTCATCTCCAAACACTAGCTCATCTCTTGTATCCAATTCTTGCCTCCAAGTCCGGGATTGGTACTAGTAGGTTGCTAGTAGTGTTGATTACTCCTTGTAGTTGATGCTAGTTGGTTTATTTGGTGGAAGATCATATGTTCAGATCCTTTATGCATATTATTACCCCTCTGATTATGAACATGAATATGCTTTGTGAGTAGTTACGTTTGTTCCTGAGGACAAGGGAGAAGTCTTGCTATTAGTAGTCATGTGAATTTGGTATTCGTTCGATATTTTGATGAGATGTATGTTGTCTAGCCTCTAGTGGTGTTATGTGAACGTCGACTACATAACACTTCACCATTATTTGGGCCTAGAGGAAGGCATTGGGAAGTAATAAGTAGATGATGGGTTGCTCGAGTGACAAAAGCTTAAACCCTACTACCCTAGTTTATGCGTTGCTTCGTAAGGGGATGATTTGGATCCATATGTTTCATGCTATGGTTAGGTTTACCTTAATACTTTTGTTGTAGTTGCGGATGCTTGCAATAGAGGTTAATCATAAGTGGGATGCTTGTTCAAGTAAGAACAGCACCCAAGCACCGATCCACCCACATATCAAATTATCAAAGTACCGAATGCGAATCATATGAACGTGATGAAAACTAGCTCGACGATATTCTCATGCGTCCTCGGGAGCGCTTTTCCTTATATAAGATTTTGTTCCGGCTTGTCCTTTCTACAAAAAGGATTGGGCCACCTTGCTGCACTTTATTTACTTTTGTTACTTGTTGCTCGTTACAATTTATCCTATCACAAAACTATCTGTTACGAGTTATTTTAATACTTGCAGAGAATACCTTGCTGAAAACCGCTTATCATTTCCTTTTGCTCCTCGTTGGGTTCGACACTCTTACTTATCGAAAGGACTACGATAGATCCCCTATACTTGTGGGTCATCAGCGATCGATGAGTGGAGTAATAGTAGTAGATGCAGGCAGGAGTCGGTCTACTTGTCTCGGACGTGATGCCTATATACATGATCATACCTAGATATTATCATAACTATGCTCAATTCCGTCAATTGCTCAACAGTAATTCGTTCACCCACCGTAAAATACTTATGCTCTTGAGAGAAGCCACTAGTGAAACTATGGCCCCCGGGTCTATCTTCATCATATTAATCTTCCAACACTTAGTTATTTCCTTTGCTTTTTTACTTTGATTTTTTTTACTTTGCATCTTTATCACAAAAAATACCAAAAATATTATTCCATCATATCTATCAGATCTCACTCTCGTAAGTGTCCGTGAAGGGATTGACAACCCCTTATCGCGTTGGTTGCGAGGATTTATTTGTTTTGTGTAGGTGCGAGGGACCCGCGCGTAGCCTCCTACTGGATTGATACCTTGGTTCTCAAAAACTGAGGGAAATACTTCGCTACTTTGCCGCATCACCCTTTCCTCTTCAAGGGAAAACCAACGCAGTGCTCAAGAGGTAGCAAGAAGGATTTCTGGCGCCGTTGCCGGGGAGGTCTACGCAAAAGTCAACATACTAAGTACCCATCACAAACCCTTATCTCCCGCATTACATTATTTGCCATTTACCTCTCGTTTTCCTCTCCCCCACTTCACCCTTGCCGTTTTATTTGCCCTCTCTTTTCCGTTCGCCTTTTTTTCGCTTCCCTTTTGTTTGCTCGTGTGTTGGATTGCTTGTTTGTCACGATGGCTCAAGATAATGCCAAATTGTGTGACTTTACCAATACCAACAATAATAATTTCCTTAGCACTCCTATTGCTCCTCTTACCAATACTGAATCTTGTGAAATCAATGTTGCTTTGTTGAATCTTGTCATGAAAGATCAATTCGCCGTCCTTCCTAGCGAAGATGCCGCTACTCATCTAAATAGCTTCGTTGATTTGTGTGATATGCAAAAGAAGAAAGATGTGGACAATGATATTGTTAAATTGAAGCTATTTCCATAGAAGCTTGGTTTTCGTCTTTGCCTAAAAATAGTATTGATTCTTGGAACAAGTGCAAAGATGCTTTTATCTCAGTATTTTCCTCCCGCTAAGATCATCTCTCTTAGAAACGATATTATGAATTTTAAGCAACTTGATCATGAACATGTTGCACAAGCTTGGGAGAGGATGAAATTAATGATACGTAATTGCCCTACTCATGGTTTAAATTTGTGGATGATTATACAAAAATTTTATGCCGGATTGAATTTTGCTTCTAGAAATCTTTTAGATTCGGCCGCCGGAGGCACTTTTGTGGAAATCACTTCAGGAGAAGCTACTAAACTCCTAGATAATATTTGGTTAATTATTCTCAATGGCACACTGAAAGATCTACTAATAAAAAAGTGCATGCGATAGAAGAAATTAATCTTTTGAGTGGAAAGATGGATGAACTTATGAAATTATTTGCTAGTAAAAGTGTTTCTTCTAATCCTAATGATACGCCTTTGTCTACTTTGACTAAGAATAATAATGAATCTATGGATGTGATTTTTTTTGGTAGGAATAATTTTGGTGACAACACATATAGAGGAAACTTTAAGCCTAGGCCTTATCCTAGTAATCCCTCTAATAATTATGGTAATTCCTACAACAACTCTTATGGAAATTTTAATAAGATTCCCTCTGAATTTTAGACTAGTGTTAAAGAGTTTATGAATTCGCAAAAGAATTTCAATGCTTTGCTTGAAGAGAAATTGCTTAAAGTTGATGATTTGGCTAGGAACATTGATAGAATTTCTCTTGATGTTGACTCTTTAAAGCTTAGATCTATTCCTCCTAAGCATGATATCAATGAGTCTCTCAAAGCCATGAGAATTTCCATTGATGAGTGCAAGGAAAGAACTGCTAGGATGTGTGCTAAGAAAGATTCCTTTATAAGAGCGTGTTCTTCTAGTTCCTATGAAAATAAAGATGAAGATCTAAAAGTTATTGATGTGTCCCTAATTAAATATTTGTTTTGCAATATGAATCTTGATAATGATGGGACTGAATATGATCCACCTTTACCTAGAAGGCGTTCTAAAAATTCGGAGTTTTTAGATTTTGATGCTAAAAGTGATAAAAGTGAGATTGAAGAATCAAAACCCTAGATACTAATAAACCCACTATTTTGGATTTCAAGGAATTTAATTATGAAAATTGCTCTTTGATTGATTGTATTTTCTTGTTGCAACCCGTGCTAAATTCTCCTCATGCTTATAGTCAAAATAAAGCCTTTACCAAACATACCGTTGATGCTTTGATGCAATCTTATGAAGAAAAACTTGAGTTGAAAGTTTCTATCCCTACAAAACATGTGATTTGGGTGCTAGTGTTTCCACTATTCCCAAAACTTTATGTGATTTGCTAGGTTTCCATGATTTTGATGATTGTTCTTTAAATTTGCACCTTGCGGATTCCACTATTAAGAAACCTATGGTAAGAATTAATGATGTTCTTATTGTTGCAAATAGGAACTATGTGCCCATAGATTTTATCGTTCTTGATATAGATTGCAATCCTTCATGTCCTATTATTCTTGGTAGACCTTTCCTTAGAACGATTGGTGCAATTATTGATATGAAGGAAGGGAATATTAGATTCAAATTTCCATTAAAGAAAGTCATGGAACACTTCCCTAGGAAGAAAATAAAAATACCATATGAATCTATCATGAGAGCCACTTATGGATTGCCTACCAAAGATGGCAATACCTAGATCTATCCTTGCTTTTATGCCTAGCTAGGGCGTTAAACGATAGCGCTTGTTGGGAGCAACCTAATTTTATTTTTAGCCTTTTGCTTTTTGCTTCTGCTTAGGAATAAATATTTGTTCTAGCCTCTGGCTAGATGTGTTTTTATGTTTTAATCAGTGTTTATGTAGACTTGTCAGAGAAAGAGATTGAGCACCGCAAGTGCTAGAGCTTGTATTCCTCAACTCATATAGGTACATGTTACAGCCGTTGTGCAGATCGTGCACGAGTGGGAGTAGTGCGCGATGTGCGCGTACAGGGAAAGACTGAGTCATGGTGGACCAGGTCAGCTAGGGCCTGACATGCGTTGACACCCCGCCGCAGCTGGAGCGTCCGACGGCCGGATGCATAAGCTGGACCTGAACTCCTCGAATGCAGGAGTAGGCAGGCCCTTCGTCATGACATCGGCAAACTGTTGCGATGTAGGAACATGAAGCACACGGAGCTCGCCGAGAGCCACCTTCTCTCGAACGAAGTGGATGTTGAGCTCTATGTGCTTGGTTCGTCGATGGTGCACCGGGTTAGCCGCCATGTACACACTTGAGATATTGTCGCAGTAGACAACGATCGCTTTGGGTAGCAAGACGTGGAGCTCGCCAAGGAGCTGGCGGAGCCAGCAACATTCTGCGACGACGTTGGCGACAGCGCGATACTCGGCCTCGACGCTTGACCGAGACACTGTGGGCTGGCGCTTCGATGACCAGGAGATGAGTGCATCACCGAGGAAGACAACGTAGCCCGATGTCGACCGACGCGTGTCTGGGCAGCCCGCCCAGTCTGCATCGGAGTAGGCGAGAAGATCCAGCGTCGGCGAGTGATGAAGACGGAGACCATGAGTCATAGTGCCGCGCAGGTACCGAAGTATGCGCTTCACCAGCGCGAGGTGTTGATCGCGCGGAGCGTGCATGTGCAGACACGCTTGTTGAACAGCATACGCGAGGTCGGGGCGAGTCATAGTCATGTACTGCAGTGCGCCCACGATGCTCCGATACTCAGAAGGATCGGCGACGGGGGCGCCATCGGAGCTGGAGAGCTTGGAGCGTGTATCCACAGGTGTCGAGGCTGGGCGGCAACCAGTCATGTTGGCGCGATCAAGCAGCTCCTCCGCGTACTTGCTCTGGGATAGGAAGAAGCCACTAGCACTGCGCGTGATGTTGATCCCGAGGAAGTAGTGGAGCGGGCTGAGATCTTTCATGGAAAACTCGGCGAAGAGGCGCTGCTGAAGACTATGCAGGAGCGAGCTCGAGGACGCGCTGAGGACGATGTCATCGACGTAGAGAAGCAGGTATGCCGTGCCGCCGTCGCGGTGATAGATGAACAGCAACGGATCAGACCGGGCCGCCGCAAACCCGATGGTGCGCAGGAAGTTGGTGAAGCGGTCGAACCAGGCGCGCGGGGCCTGCTTGAGCCCATACAAGGACTTGTCGAGGAGGCAGACGTGGTCGGGGTGCGCGTCGTCGACGAAGCCGGCCGGCTGCTGATAGTAGACACGCTCCATGAGCTGGCCTTGGAGAAAGGTATTGTTGACATCCATCTGGTGGACAGGCCACTCGCGTGAAGCGGCAATGGTGAGGACGGCGCGAATGGTGGCAGACTTGACGACGGGGCTGAACGTTTCATCGAAGTCGACGCCGGGGCACTGGGAAAAGCCGCGCACAACCCAGTGCGCCTTGTAGCGCTCCAGAGTGCCATCGGCTTTCAGTTTGTGCCGAAACACCCACTTGCCGGTGACAATGTTGGCGTCGGGAGGGCGTGGCACGAGTGTCCAGGACCTATTCGCCATGAGCGCCCGGTACTCCTCCTGCATTGCTGTTAGCCATGATGGATCGTGCAAAGCCATGCGCACGGTTTTGGAAATAGGAGACATGGATGGATGTGTGGCGATGTGAGCATATTTGGGATTTGGGAGAAAAATGATGTCTTTGGCTCGCATGACCATACGATGTGTGGGCGCAAGCGGCGCGGGTGGGACTGGACGAACAGGTGGCGAAGGGTGTGCAGGACATGGGGGTGGAGAAGGGGGCGCCGGTGGCGTACTCGGGGACGATGCGTGGGGCGGTGAGGAAGATGGTGGCAGTGAGGAAGGCCCCACCATAGGAGGAGCCGGGGTGACTGGCGATGGTGAGGATGGAAGGTTGAATGGGCGGGGGACATGTTCCTCGTCGTCGGTAGACGGAGCGACTGGTGTGGGTGTATGGTAGGGGAACTTTTGCCCGTCGAAAAAGACATGGCGTGAAATGAGAACACGGCCAGTGGCGCGGTTGTAGCACCGGTACCCCTTGTGATCTTGGGAATAACCAAGAAACACGCATGGCGTTGAGCGCGACGCGAGTTTGTGAGGTGCAGTGGCGGTGGTGTTCGGGTAACATAGGCATCCGAAGACGCGCAGCCCCGAATAGTCTGGATGAATGCCATAAAGAAGGGAAAACGGGGTGTGATTGTTGCATGGTTTGCATGGACGACGATTCAACAGAAATGTCGCGGCGCCAAGGGCTTCAGCCCAGAACGCGTTTGGCATGGAAGCGTGCATTAGCAGGGAGCGAACAGTGTCATTGAGCGTGCGCATAATTCGTTTCGCGCGCCCGTTCTGCGGCAAGGTGTAAGGACACGACATGCGTAGAACAATGCCGAGATCAGAGAGAAAGGCACGCGAGGCATGGTTGTCAAACTCACGCCCATTATCAGTTTGAATGGCGAGAAGGGGGAGATTGAACTGACGCTGAGTGAAGGCATTGAATCGTTTCAGAGTGGGGAGGGCGTCAGACTTGGCGTGCAAGGAAAACGTCCACACGAAGTGGCTAAAATCATCAAGCATCACTAAATAAAACTTGCAACCGGATAAGCTAGGTACAGGGGAGGTCCAAAAATCACAATGTACAAGCTGAATGGGAAAATACGAAATATGATTGAAATCTAAAAATGGAAATCTAGAATGTTTTCCTAATTGGCAAGCGTGGCAGGTGTGGGACAGCTTGGTAACAGCGGCAGGCTCGGCATGGCGAAGTGTGGTCGACAGGGCGTCGCGCCCCGGATGGCCAAGGCGTTGATGCCAGAGGTCGACGATGGCGACGGCGAAGTTGTGGTGCTTGGTGGGCGGAGTGATGGGGTAGAGGTCACCGTCGTCATTACATCGGAGGATCTCCTTCCTTGTGTGCCGTTCCTTCACAGAAAAGCCCATGTCATCAAACTCTACGTTAATGGGATTTTCACGGGTTAGAGATTTAACAGAGATGAGGTTCTTGATGAGATCAGGACAGACAAGAACATGGTTGAGGTAGAGGGGTTCAGTGGTGGTGGGAAGCCTATGGGAACCGGTGTGCGTGACGGACAAGGACGATCCATCACCAACAACAATATGAGAAGAAGAAGAGGGACGGGAGTTGGCGATTATACCTGAGGACGAAGCCATGTGCGACGTAGCACCCGTGTCGAGGTACCACTCGGTGCCGGCAGGAGGGAGCTGATGTGGCTAATCGGACAACGCTTTGAGTGCGTGGATCAGGGCAGACTGATCCCAGGCAGGCCCGCCAGTGTTGAAGACGGGCGGTGCAGCAGCGCCGTAGTACATGGGGCGCCCGCAGGAGGCGCGGCCGGGTAGTGTGATGCAGAGCCGGCGAATGGGGCCGGAGCACCAAGGCGGGGCCCTAGGATGCCAGAGCCTGGGGCGTGAGGGCGCCAGGGCATGGCCCATGCATGGACCATGCCAGTCCATGGCGTGCCACTGGGCGCAGCGGGCGGGCGTGCTGGTGTCAACGAAGAAGCACTACTCCCGCCGGTCTGGTAGGCAGGTGCCTTTCCCTTGTCCTTGTGGCGGTTGCCGCCGGTGTTGCGGTTGCCGCCACTGCTGCCGCCCCCGCCGGAGCCAGAGCCGGGGTTGTAGCCAGAGGGCGCGCGCACGACGTGAAGTGCCGTGTCAGCGGAGCCGTCCGGGTGAGCAGACTGACGACTTTCCTCAAGCAGCAGGAAGGCACGGCAGGCCTGGAACGAGGGAAGCGGACGCTGCATGGTTAGTATGGGAATTGCATACTGGAGACGAGGAGCAAGCCCACGAAACATGTTGAGCACCTGATCGCGGTCTGTGACATGCTCACCCAAGTCAGTGAGGCAATCGGCACACTCCTTCAGCCTGGCGAAGTAGGAGATCATCGACCCCGTCCCTTGCTCGATGCGGCGGAAGTCGGTGGCGAGGAAGACGACCTGGTGCTCCGCATTCTCCAGGAACAGTGTGGCGATGAAGCTCCAGATGGTGGCGGCAGTGGAGTTGCGCTGATGGACCAGGCCGAAGATCTCCTGGCTCACCCGGTTGTACAACCAGGATACGACGTGCACGTCGTCTTGGAGCCAGTACGCCGCGGCCGCGCGCGGCGGATCGACGATGTGATCAGTGACGCCGAATTTGGCGAACACGACCTCAAAGAGAGTGCGCCACTGCGTGTAGTTGGGCGGGTTCAGCGAGAGAACCAGAGGCACATGCTGGTTTATGAAGATCCCAGCGAGCGACAAGGCGAGGGTGGCCGCCGCGGCCGAGGCAGGGCCGCTCGGTGTGCGCAGCAGCAAGGCGCTATCCTGGGAGGCGTTAGTAATGGCAGACGGGGTGAGGAGTGCGTTGGGGTTGGGAGCAGGGGCCTTGAGGGGAGTTGAGGGACCATGGCTAGTTGGGGGAGGAGGGGGTGGTGGTGGTGCGGCCATGGCGCCGGTGCAGAGCGTGGCAGCGGAAGAGTTAGAGGCTTAGGAGAGACGAAGCATCTGATACCATGTAGACTTGTGAGAGAAAGAGATTGAGCACCGCAAGTGCTAGAGCTTGTATTCCTCAACTCATATAGGTACATGTTACAGCCGTTGTGCAGATCGTGCACGAGTGGGAGTAGTGCGCGATGTGCGCATATAGGGAAAGACCGAGTCATGGTGGACCGGGTCAGCTAGGGCCTAACATGCATTGACAGTTTGTGCCAAGTTAAACCTATAGGATCTTCTTAGATGATAGTTATTTGATCTTGCAGAAATTTCCAGAAACTTTCTGTTCACGAAAAAAATTGTTAAAAATCACCAGAACGTGATAAAATACTGATTCCAATTGCTGCTGATCAATAAAAAAATTGTCTAGGTCGTCCTATTTTGGTAGATTTTTTGGAGTTCCAGAAGTTTGTGTTAGTTACAGATTACTACAGACTGTTCTGTTTTTTCGTGTGTTGTTTGCTTATTTGGATGAATCTATGGCTAGTAAAATGGTTTATAAACCATAGAGAAGTTGGAATACAGTAGGTTTAACACCAATATAAATAAAGAATGAGTTTATTACAGTACCTTGAAGTGGTCTTTTGTTTTCTTTCGCTAATGGAGCTCACGAGATTTTCTGTAGAGTTTTGTGTTGTGAAGTTTTCAAGTTTTGGGTGAAAGATTTGATGAATTATGGAACAAGGAGTGGCAAGAGCCTAAGCTTGGGGATGCCCATGGCACCCCCAAGATAATATAAGGACACCATAAAGCCAAAGCTTGGGGATGCCCCGAAAGGCATCCCCTCTTTTCGTCTACTTCCATCGGTAACTTTACTTGGAGCTATATTTTTATTCACCACATGATATGTGTTTTGCTTGGAGCGTCTTATATTATTTGAGTCTTTATTTGTTAGTTTACCACAATCATCCTTGCTGTACACACCTTTTGAGAGAGCCATATATGATTTGGAATTTGTTAGAATACTCTATGTGCTTCGCTTATATCTTTTGAGTTATATAGTTTTGCTCTAGTGCTTCACTTATATCTTTTAGAGCACGGTGGTGGATTTGTTTTATAGAAACTATTGATCTCTCATGCTTCACTTAGATTATTTTGAGAGTCTTAAATAGCATGGCAATTTGCTTAAATAATCCTAATATGCTTGGTATTCAAGATTAGTAAAAACTTTCTTATGAGTGTGTTGAATGCTAAGAAATGTTTGATGCTTGATAATTGTTTTGAGATATAAAGATGGTGATATTAGAGTCATGCTAGTTGAGTAGTTGTGAATTTGAGAAATACTTGTGTTAAAGTTTGTGATTCCCGTAAGATGCACGTATGGTGAATCGTTATGTGATGAAGTCGGAGCATGATTTATTTATTGATTGTCTTATGAGTGGCGGTCGGGGACGAGCGATGGTCTTTTCCTACCAATCTATCCCCTCAGGAGCATGCGCATAATACTTTGCTTTGATAACTTGTAGATTTTTGCAATAAGTATATGAGTTCTTTATGACTAATGTTGAGTCCATAGATTATACGCACTTTTCTTCCTTCCACCATTGCTAGCCTCTCTAATACCGCGCACTTTTCGCCGGTATCATACACCCACCATATACCTTCCTCAAAACATCCACCATACCTACCTATCATGGCATTTCCATAGCCATTATGAGATATATTACCATGCAACTTTCCACCGTTCCATTTATTATGACACGCTCCATCATTGTCATATTGCTTAGCATGATCATGTAGTTGACAACGTATTTGTGGCAAAGCCACCATTCATAATTCTTCCATACATGTCACTCTTGATTCATTGCATATCCCGGTACTGTTGGAAATATGCCCTAGAGGCAATAATAAAATGGTTATTATTGTATTTCCTTGTTCATGATAATTGTCTATTGTTCATGCTATAATTGTATTAACCGGAAACCATAATACATGTGTGAATACATAGACCACAACATGTCCCTAGTAAGCCTCTAGTTGACTAGCTTGTTGATCAATAGATGGTTATGGTTTCCTGACCATGGACATTAGATGTCATTGATAACGGGATCACATCATTAGGAGAATGATGTGATGGACAAGACCCAATCCTAAGCATAGCACAAGATCATGTAGTTCGTTTGCTAAAAGCTTTTCTAGTGTCAACTATCATTTCTTTAGACCATGAGATTGTGCAACTCCCGGATACCGTAGGAATGCTTTGGGTGTACCAAACGTCACAACGTAACTCGGTGGCTATAAAGGTGCACTACAGGTATCTTCGAAAGTGTCTGTTGGGTTGGTACGAATCGAGACTGGGAATTGTCACTCCGTATGACGGAGAGGTATCTCTGGGCCCACTCCATAATGCATCATCATAATGAGCTCAATGTGACTAAGCAGTTAGTCACGGGATCATGCATTACGGAACGAGTAAAGTGACTTGCCGGTAACGAGATTGAACGAGGTATTGGGATACCGACGATAGAATCTCGGGCAAGTAACATACCGATTGACAAAGGGAATTGAATACGGGATTGATCGAATCCCCGACATCGTGGTTCATCCGATGAGATCATCGTGGAATATGTGGGAGCCAATATGGGTATCCAGGTCCCGCTATTGGTTATTGGGCGGAGAGGTGTCTCGTTCATGTCTGCATGGTTCCTGAACCCGTAGGGTCTACACACTTAAGGTTCGGTGACGCTAGAGTTGTTATGGGAAATAATATGTGGTTACCGAAGGTAGTTCAGAGTCCCGGATGAGATCCCGGACATCACAAGGAGTTACGGAATGGTCCGGCGGTGAAGATTGATATATTGGACGAAGGGTATTGGAGTCCGGAAGTGTTCTGGGGGTACCAGGCTATGGCCAGCATGACCGAAAGGTGTTTCGGGAGCCCCGACAAGTGTTGGAGGGCCTCATGGGCCAAAGAGGAAGGGGCAAACCAGACCACTAAGGGGTGGTGCGCCCCCCACACCCTTTCCCACGCTACTTGGAGAGGTGGGGCGCCTCCACCTGGCTTGGGAGGCAAGCCTCCACCTGCTTGGCTTGGGGCGCAAGTCTCCCTAGGATTTTCTCTAGGGAGATCCAATCTGCTTGGCCGCCGCCCCTAGGGGAAACCCTAGGGCGCCTCCCCCTCTCCCCTTGCCCCTATATATAGTGGAGGGGTGGGAGGGCAGCCGCACCTCTTCCCTGGCGCAGCCCTCCCTCCTCCTACACCTCCTCCTCCTCCATAGTGCTTGGCGAAGCCCTGCTGGAGAACCACGAGCTCCATCGCCACCATGACATCGTGCTGCTGGAATTCTCCCTCAACTTCTCCTCTCCCCTTGCTGGATCAAGAAGGAGGAGACGTCCTCGGGCAGTACGTGTGTTGAACACGGAGGCGCCGTTCGTTCGGCGCTAGATCGGATCTTCCGCGATTTGAATCGCCGCGAGTACGACTCCATCAACCGCGTTCTTGTAACGCTTCCGCTTAGCGATCTTCAAGGGTATGAAGATGCACTCCCTCTCTCTCGTTGCTAGCATCTCTTAGATTGATCTTGGTGACACGTAGGAAAATTTTGAATTATTGCTACTATCGGTGTCAAAACCGGCGGATCTCGGGTAGGGGGTCCCGAACTGTGCGTCTAGGCGGATGGTAACATGAGACAAGGGACACGAAGTTTTACCCAGGTTCGGGCCCTCTTGATGGAGGTAAAACCCTACGTCCTGCTTGATTAATATTGATGATATGGGTAGTACAAGAGTAGATCTACCACGAGATCAAGGAGGCTAAACCCTAGAATCTAGCCTATGGTATGATTGTTGTATGTTGTCCTACGGACTAAAGCCCTCCGGTTTATATAGACACCGGAGAGGGTTAGGGTTACACAAAGCCGGTTACAATGGTAGGAGATCTAAATATCCGCATCGCCAAGCTTGCCTTCCACGCCAAGGAAAGTCCCTTCCGGACACGGGACAAAGTCTTCAATCTTGTATCTTCATAGTCCAGGAGTCCGGCTGAAGGTATAGTCCGGCCATCCGGACACCCCCTAATCCAGGACTCCCTCAGTAGCCCCCGAACCAGGCTTCAATGACGACGAGTCCGGCGTGCTAATTGTCTTCGGCATTGCAAGGCGGGTTCCCCTCTAGATTCCGTGTACCTGTTGAATAATGTCCTGTGTTCTGTGAATGCAGAGCTCCTTGGCTTCTACGCCCAATAATGGCTGCCTTCCACGTGTCAAACGAATACGAAAAGTCTGGGTGTTTTTACATTCAGACCCCTAGCCGCGTAAATGAGCCGCCTATTTAAAGGAATGGGGATTTAGATCCAAACCACACCTTCTCCCCTCCGCGAGTAGTTATCAGAGCGCATCCAGCAAAGGTCCATCACACCATGGCCAGCCGTCGCAACTCCTCCTCTCACCCTTCCAGTCTTAAGCCTGGAGACTGGGAGAGGTGCTCCATCCCGCATAGCAAGCTAGTATCGCTTCAGACCAAGGGATTCCTCCCTCCGGCCTACATGATCCCGGTTCGAGCCGGACTCGCCACCTATAATGGCGGAGAGCAAGCGGAGAGCGCCCCCACTCCCTCCAAAGGAGAGCGGGTATGCCTTGTCCCTTATCTAATAAGGGGACTCAGATTTCCAATTCATCCCGTTTCTCCGGGGGCTTCTGGAGTTCTATGGCCTCCAGCTGCACAACCTCATGCCTGCCTCTATATTGCATATCGCGGGCTTCGTTGCCCTTTGCGAGCTGTTCTTGGGTGTTGAGGCTCATTTCGCGCTGTGGAAGAGGCTGTTCTGCCTGGTGCCCGTTCTCAAGAGGGGTTAATATATGAAGTGGGCGGAGCCGAAGTGTGGCGCATCGCCGGGACCGGATATCTATCCGGAACCCCAAAGAAGGCGTCCGAGGACTGGCCTTCGGAATGGTTCTATATAGAGGACGTCCCGCTGCCGGATCCTGTTCGGATCGGCCTCCCTGAGTTCAACAGTGCTCCCCCGAAGAAGCGCCTAAGCTGGCGTCCACGGAGCACTCAGAGAGAAAGTGACAAGGATGTCCTTTACCTGATGGGCCGGATAAGATTATTGGCTCATTCCGGACTAGCCATGATCGGAGTCATGGCCGTATGCATCATGCGGGGGGTGCAGCCGCTTCAATATAGAGGTCACCCCATGTGGGATTTCAATAGGGAGGACGACGCCACCCGTCACAGCCGTAAGGGGCCGGACTCGGCTGCCGCTCTGATAAAGATCTTGTCCACTTTGTACAAGGGAGAAGAGGAGGAATTTCTCCGCGTCAACCCTCAGGGTGGATTTACCATGTATAATCCTCCGAACTGGGTAAGTGAGCACTTTCACTTGTCCATCTGTTTTGTATTCCTACTGACAAATATATGGTCTGACGACTTCAACGCAGGAACTGCGCCAGGCTGTTAAAAAGATAACCCCCTCCACAACCCGAGGATCCGGGACGGTCCCTCGACCCGGCCTCCCAAGAGGATCCGGACATATCTGTGGAGCTAATTGATGGGGTATTCCATCAATTAAGCAAGGACAATGCCTTGGTGGCCATTACGGCCGATTACCTAGGGCTAATGCCCACCTCCCAGGTGACTGAGACCGAAATCCCAGTACTTTGAAAGGGGACCCGTCCTTGCGTGTTTTCGATGACCGTATAACAACCGTGTTTTGCAGAGGAGGTCCTTGAGGCGGGAGGCCGAACCTACGGCGGCCAGCCCACGAGGGGCTGCGGGGCCCCGTGGGATAAAAAGAAGTGTAGTCCGGACCGAGGTGCCGGCGCAAAGGTATAGCGCGCCTTTTTATTCCCCGGTGTTATTCCTTCAAGGCATATTGACACTCGTGCTCTGTTCAGGACAAAGAGACCTCGCCGGACTATATCCGGAGAGGCTGCCAATCGCGCCTCCACCAGCCAGGCTCCACAGCCTGGCCCGGAGGCGGAGGCGAACACGAGGCGTGCACCGGGCGCTCCTCCGACAGAGGATGCGGACAGGCTATCTGCCACCCATTCCGAGGTGGAGAGTGCCATGAACCACAGGCGTCGCTGGACTGTTCTTCGCTACGCTTGTTTCTCCCAAGAGGCGTTTGATGCCTTCAATTCGGGAGATGCGTATCTCCGTGCTGCTCAAAATGTTCTAGCCAGAGCCACGGAGCAATATGTAAAAGACATACGGGTGAGAAAATTTAATGGTTATATATATCAGTAGCCCCCGAGACTTGAAACAGTTAGAATAATTGATTTAAGGATCGTGTAATACGCAGGTTCTTTTAGAGAAGAATACCCAACTGTCCCAGGAGCTAAAAGAGTGCAAAGCCCAGCTTGAGGCCGCACTAGCCGCGACGGGGGAGCCCAAGGAGACCCCCTCTGGTAATATATGCTTCAAAAAGATAAGTGTGAAGTGCGGCATATGTGCAAATCTGACAAATGAAATTGCAGATGGCGCCGGACTAGATCCGGACAAGCAATAACTCCTACGCCGGCTAAAGGCTGGCGAGAGCGTGCTAACAAAGGTGAGGCGGGAGAAGAATGATCTTCAGGATGCCAACACCAAGCTGGGTGTTGAACTGAAAGATGTTCATGCCCAGCTGTCGGACTTCGTTAAGGAGAATCAGCGGCTTTGACGCGGCATATTTAGTAAGTGCTTGAACGAACTTTGAAAAAAGAGTTCGGCGAGGAAGTCGACTAACAGAGTGATGTCTGTAGGTATGCTAATAGGTCGTCCTGCAGAGGAGATGCCCGGTTCTACGGGTGACCTTCTTCCCGAGATCTCGCAACTGCACGAGCGAGTTCGGCAGGCGATGCAAGGCGTTGCCCAAGCCTTATGGCCATCCCTCTCCATGACCGAGGGCCTTGGAGAGCTTGCAGAGAAGCTGAAGGGAGCGCGGCGACGCTTCGGATTGTGGAAGATATCGGCCTGCTGTCAAGGCGCTAGGGAGGCCTGGGCCATGGTGAAGATGTGGTACACAAAGGCTGACCCAAACCACATGGCCGAGGTCGGACCTGTGGGGCCCGATGGGAAGGAGATCCATGTAAGCTTAGTATACGACCAAGTAGAATTGGCCGCAAAGTATTCCCAGCAGGACTGTAAAATAGATAGCCTATTAGATGGTATTGAAGAGGAATACAATCAGTCAGAGTGACTATGTAATTTAATTGACATTTGTAATGCCTTCTAGCCGGATTGTAGATCGTTTGTCATGGCCGACCTTTTCGCTTCAACCTCGGGACCTGACGGTCCGGAGTGTGTCCGAATACCCTCGCGGTTATATAAGAACCGGGGTATGCATGGAGACCAGGCGTAGGGGTCATTAGTACTTGAACAGACAAGTGCCCAACTAGTTATGTTATATTACATGGTTAGTAAGAAACATCTTCCAGGGAGAATAGTTCCGTTAAGGGTTCCTTTCCCTGGGAGGCATGCCCTAAAGTGCATGTCCATTCTGCGAAAAAGACGCAGGAAAAATTGTCTGGGGGCGCATAGATAAATAATCGGAAAAATCATCTTTCAGGTCACCGACCGAAAATTCCCTTAAGAACGCTAGCTTTCGGCTTCACCCAGTCTGAGGTACACATCCGGCTGACCCGGCAGTAACAATCGCAGTGGTGCTCCCTTTACCACCTAGCCGAACAATCGGGAACGTAGGGGTAAGCACAGGAGCTAGGCAACCCAGCTTGGCCAAAACTTAAGTCATACCGATGCATATAATGGTGAAATAAAAGGTACATGTGGAAGTGTAACACATGTGTTGGGCATAAAGCCCGTGTGAATAAGCTTCTGTTAAAAGAAGCCCCCAGGTTTAATGAGTGCGAATAGCACGTCATGTGATGAGCCTTTTAAGGCTATAAGAGGAGAGGAGAAGGAGAGAAATATAAGACAGATAGTATATAAAAAATGGACAGAGGAAGGAGACGAACACAGAGTCCGACGCTAGGCATAGAATCTTCGGAGACGGGCTGCGTTCCATGGGTTCGGCTCGAGTCGGTTATCCGATGCATCTCGCAGGCGGTACGCTCCACCAGTCAGGACTTGGTCAATTATGAAGGGACCTTCCCACTTGGGCTTGAGTTTGTCCTTTTTCTTGTCCGACAGGCATAGAACTAATTCGCCAACGTTGTAATTTTTGGCCCGTACTTCTCTGCTTTGGTATCTTCGAGCCTGCTGTTGATAGAATGCGGAATGGGTTTTTGCCACATCACGTTCTTCCTCCAATGCGTCCAAACTGTCCTGCCGATCGAGCTCGGCCTCTCTTTCTTCGTACATGCGCACCCGAGGTGAGTCATGAATTATGTAGCAGGGCAAAACTGCCTCTGCGACGTACACCATGAAGAATGGCGTATATCTGGTGGTGCGATTCGGCATGGTCTGCAGCCCCCAGAGTATGGAGTCGAGCTCCTCTACCCAGTGCGTGTTAGATTCCTTAAGGGACCGCACTAATCTGGGTTTGATGCCGCTCATGATAAGACCATTTGCACGTTCGACCTATCCGTTAGTTTGTGGGTGATAGACGGAAGCATAATCGAGCTTAATGCCCATGTTTTTGCACCAGAGTTTTACCTCATCGGCCGTAAAGTTCGTGCCGTTATCAGTGATGATGCTGTGGGGGACGCCATAACGGTGTATGACCCCAGATATGAAGTCTATCACCGGTCCGGATTCGGCCGTTTTAACAGGCTTGGCTTCTATCCATTTGGTGAACTTATCCACCATGACCAGTAAGTATTTTTTTTCTTGCGGGTTCCACCTTTAAGGGGTCCCACCATGTCAAGCCCCCAGACCGCAAAGGGCCATGTTATGGGGATAGTTTGGAGGGCGGTGGGTGGCATATGGCTTTGGTTTGCAAAAAGCTGGCAACCGACGCATCGTTGGACTAGGTCCTGAGCGTCTGCCCGGGCCGTTGGCCAATAAAAGCCTGTACGGAAAGCCTTGCTTACAAGGGACCGAGCTGCAGCGTGATGACCACTGAGTCCGGCGTGAATTTCAGCCAGCAAGTTCCGCCCCTCCTCTTCGGAGATGCACCTTTGAAGGACTCCGGTAGTGCTTTTCTTATAAAGCTCTCCCTCATGGACTTTATAGGCTTTAGATCTCCGCACTATGCAGCGTGCCTCGTTTTGGTCCTCTGGGAGTTCCTGCCTAGTAAGGTAGGCT
This sequence comes from Aegilops umbellulata, assembly GCA_032464435.1. Lineage (NCBI taxonomy): Eukaryota > Viridiplantae > Streptophyta > Magnoliopsida > Poales > Poaceae > Aegilops > Aegilops umbellulata. The sequence continues at coordinate 360,090,714 of CP136054.1, read as the reverse complement.
AGGAATGGTTCTGTCCACGGGGCGATAACGAACATTATTATGTGGGTTGAAGGTGTGACTTCATTGGCGGAGCCTCCGATTGTGTCAGATTGTTCGGCATCGGGCAGTGCGGTTGAGTCCGGAATGTTATTACCGGATTCCCCTTCCCATACTACGGATGGCTTGAACAGCCTTTCCAAGAAGATGTTGGGGGGGACTGTATCGCATTTTGCACCGATGCGTGCCAGGACATCTGCCGCCTGATTGTTCTCCCGGGCTATATGATGAAATTCGAGCCCTTCGAACCGAGCTGACAATTTTAGGATGGCGTTGCGATAAGCTGCCATTTTTGGATCCTTGGCATCAAAGTCTCTATTTATTTGGGATATTGCGAGGTTCGAATCCCCTCGCACCTCTAGGCGTTGAATGCCCATGGATACTGCCATCCGGAGACCATGTAAAAGGGCCTCATATTCGGCTGCATTGTTGGAGTCTGTGTACATAATCTGTAGTACGTATTGAACTGTGTCTCCCGTGGGGGGACGTCAAAACGACGCCAGCCCCTAGACCGGCCAACATTTTAGAGCCGTCGAAATGCATGATCCAGTTTGAATATGAAGGAAATATGCCCTAGAGGCAATAATAAAGTTATTATTTATTTCCTTGTATATCATGATAAATGTTTATTATTCATGCTAGAATTGTATTAACTGGAAACATAATACATGTGTGTATACATAGACAAACAGAGTGTCACTAGTATGCCTCTACTAGACTAGCTTGTTAATCAAAGATGGTTAAGTTTCCTAACCATAGACAAAGAAGTTGTCATTTGATTAACAAGGTCACATCATTAGTTGAATGATCTGATTGACATGACCCATTTCATTAGCTTAGCACCCGATCGTTTAGTATGTTGCTATTGCTTTCTTCATGACTTATACATGTTCCTATGACTATGAGATTATGCAACTCCCGTTTACCGTAGGAACACTTTGTGTGCTACCAAACGTCACAACGTATCTGTGTGATTATAAAGGTGCTCTATAGGTGTCTCCGAAAGTATTTGTTGGGTTGGCGTATTTCGAGATTAGGATTTGTCACTCCGAATGTCGGAGAGGTATCTCAGGGCCTTCTCGGTAATGCACATCACATAAGCCTTGCAAGCATTGCAACCAATGAGTTAGTTGCGAGATGATGTATTACAGAACGAGTAAAGAGACTTGCCGGTAACGAGATTGAACTAGGTATTGGATACCGACGATCGAATCTCGGGCAAGTAACATACCGATGAAAAAGGGAACAACGTATGTTGTTATGCGGTCTGACCGATAAAGATCTTCGTAGAATGTGTAGGAGCCAATATGGGCATCCAGGTCCCGCTATTGGTTATTGACCGGAGACGAGTCTCGGTCATGTCTACATTGTTCTCGAACCGTAGGGTCCGCACGCTTAAGGTTTTGATGACAGTTATATTATAAGTTTATGCATTTTGATGTACCGAAGTTAGTTCGGAGTCCCGGATGAGATCACGGACATGACGAGGAGTCTCGGAATGGTCGAGACATAAATATTGATATATTGGACGACTATATTCGGACATCAGAATGGTTCCGAGTGGTTTCGGATAATAACAGAGTACCGGGGGGGGGGGGGGTTACCGGAACCCCCCGGGGGGTTAATGGGCCCATATGGGCCTTAAGGGAAAAGAGGAGGGGCGGCCAGGGCAGGCCGCGCGCCCCCTCCCCCCTAGTCCGAATAGGACAAGGAAGGGGGGGGGCGGCGCCCCCCTTTTTTCCTTTCCCCTTCTCTCCTTCCTTCTCCTACAAGGAAAAGGAGAGGAGTCCTACTCCCGGTGGGAGTAGGACTCCTCCTTGGTGCGCCCCTCTAGGCCGGCCGCCCCCTCCCCCTTGCTCCTTTATATACGGGGGCAGGGGGGCACCCTAGGACAGACAATTGATCAACGTGATCGTTCCTTAGCCGTGTGCGGTGCCCCCCTCCACCATATTCCACCTCGGTCATATTGTCGCGGTGCTTAGGCGAAGCCCTGCGTCGGTAGTACATCAAGATCGTCACCACGCCGTCGTGCTGACGGAACTCCTCCCCAAAGCTTTGCTGGATCGGAGCCCGGGGATCGTCATCGAGCTGAACATGTGCTAAGAACTCGGAGGTGCCGGAGTAACGGTGCTTGGATCGGTCGGATCGGGAAGACGTACGACTACTTCCTCTACGTTGCGTCAACGCTTTCGCTTCGGTCTATGAGGGTACGTAGACAACACTCTCCCCTCTCGTTGCTATGCATCACCATGATCTTGTGTGTGCGTAGGAATTTTTTTGAAATTACTACGTTGCCTAACAGTGGCATCCGAGCCTAGGTTTTTATGGTTTGATGTTTTGCACGAGTAGAACACAAGTGAGTTGTGGACGATACAAGTCATACTGCCTACCAGCATGTCATAATTTGGTTCGGCGGTATTGTTGGATGAAGCGGCCCGGACCGACATTACGCGTACGCTTACGCGAGGCTGGTTCTACCGCCGTGCTTTGCACACAGGTGGCTGGCGGGTGTCAGTTTCTCCAACTTTAGTTGAACCGAGTATGGCTATGCCCGGTCCTTGAGAAGGTTAAAACGGAGTCTATTTGACAAACTATTGTTGTGGTTTTGATGCGTAGGTGAGATTGGTTCTTGCTTCAGCCCGTAGCAGCCACGTAAAATTTGCAACAAACAGAGTAGAGGATGTCTAACTTGTTTTTGCAGGGCATGTTGTGATGTGATATGGTCAAGACATGATGCTAAATTTTATTGTATGAGATGATCATGTTTTGTAACCGAGTTATCGGCAACCGGCAGGAGCCGTATGGTTGTCGCTTTATTGTATGCAATGCAATCGCCCTGTAATGCTTTACTTTATCACTAAGCGGTAGCGATAATCGTAGAAGCATAAGATTGGCGAGACGACAACGATGCTACGATGGAGATCAAGGTGTCGCGCCGGTGACGATGGTGATCATGACGGTGCTTCGGAGATGGAGATCATAAGCACAAGATGATGATGGCCATATCATATCACTTATATTGATTGCATGTGATGTTTATCTTTTTATGCATCTTATCTTGCTTTGATTGACGGTAGCATTATAAGATGATCTCTCACTAAATTATCAAGAAGTGTTCTCCCCGAGTATGCACCGTTGCCAAAGTTCGTCGTGCCCAGACACCACGTGATGATCGGGTGTGATAAGCTCTACGTCCATCTACAACGGGTGCAAGCCAGTTTTTGCACACGCAGAATACTCGGGTTATACTTGACGAGCCTAGCATATGCAGATATGGCCTCGGAACACGGAGACCGAAAGGTCGAGCGTGAATCATATAGTAGATATGATCAACATAATGATGTTCACCATTGAGAACTAATCCATTTCACGTGATGATCGGTTATTGTTTAGTTTGATTTGGATCACGTGATCACTTAGAAGATTAGAGGGATGTCTATCTAAGTGGGAGTTCTTAAGTAATATGATTAATTGAACTTAAATTTATCATGAACTTAGTCCCTGATAGTATCTTGCTTGTTTATGTTAATTGTAGATAGATGGCTCGTGCTGTTGTTCCGTTGAATTTTAATGCGTTCCTTGAGAAAGCAAAGTTGAAAGATGATGGTAGCAATTACACGGACTGGGTCCGTAACTTGAGGATTATCCTCATTGCTGCACAGAAGAGTTACGTCCTGGATGCAACGCTAGGTGCCAGGCCTGCTGCTGGAGCAACGCCGGATGTTGTGAACGTCTGGCAGAGCAAAGCTGATGACTACTCGATAGTTCAGTGTGCCATGCTTTACAGCTTAGAACCGGGACTTCAACGACGTTTTGAACATCATGGAGCATATGAGATGTTCCAAGAGTTGAAGTTAATATTCCAACAGAATGCCCGGATTGAGAGATATGAAGTCTCTAATAAGTTCTATAGCTGCAAGATGGAGGAGAATAGTTCTGTCAGTGAACATATACTCAAAATGTCTTGGTATTATAATCACTTGATTCAACTGGGGGTTAATCTTCCGGATGATTGCGTCATTGACAGAATTCTCCAATCACTTCCACCAAGCTACAAAGGCTTCGTGATGAACTATAATATGCAAGGGATGGATAAGACAATGCCCGAGCTCTTCGCAATGCTAAAGGCTGCGAAGGTAGAAATAAAAAAGGAGCATCAAGTGTTGTTGGTTAGAAAAACCACTAGTTTCAAGAAAAAGGGCAAAGGGAAGAAGAAGGGGAACTTCAAGAAGAACAGCAAACAAGTTGCTGCTCAAGAGAAGAAACCCAAGTCTGGACCTAAGCCTGAAACTGAGTGCTTCTACTGCAAGCAGACTGGTCACTGGAAGCGGAACTGCCCCAAGTATTTGGCGGACAAGAAGGATGGCAAGGTGAACAAAGGTATATGTGATATACATGTTATTGATGTGTACCTTACTAGAGCTCGCAGTAGTACCTGGGTATTTGATACTGGTTCTGTTGCTAATATTTGCAACTCAAAACAGGGACTACGGATTAAGCGAACACTGGCAAAGGACGAGGTGACGATGCGCGTGGGAAACGGTTCCAAAGTCGATGTGATCGCAGTCGGCACGCTACCTCTACATCTACCTTCGGGATTAGTATTAGACCTAAATAATTGTTATTTGGTGCCAGCGTTGAGCATGAACATTATATCTGGATCTTGTTTGATGCGAGACAGTTATTCATTTAAATCAGAGAATAATGGTTGTTCTATTTATATGAGTAATATCTTTTATGGTCATGCACCTTTGAAGAGTGGTCTATTTTTGATGAATCTCGATAGTAGTGATACACATATTCATAATGTTGAAGCCAAAAGATGCAGAGTTGATAATGATAGTGCAACTTATTTGTGGCACTGCCGTTTAGGTCATATCGGTATAAAGCGCATGAAGAAACTGTTGGAAATATGCCCTAGAGGCAATAATAAAAGCATTATTATTATATTTCCTTGTTCATGATAATTGTCTTTATTCGTGCTATAATTGTGTTATCCGGAAATCGTAATACATGTGTGAATAACAGACAACAACATGTCCCTAGTAAGCCTCTAGTTGACTAGCTCGTTGATCGATAGATAGTCATGGTTTCCTGACTATGGACATTGGATGTCATTGATAACGAGATCACATCATTAGGAGAATGATGTGATGGACGAGACCCAATCCTAAACATAGCATAAGATCGCATAGTTCGTTTGCTAGAGTTTTCCAATGTCAAGTATCCTTTCCTTAGACCATGAGATCATGTAACTCCCGGACACCGTAGGAGTGCTTTGGGTGTACCAAACGTCACAACGTAACTGGGTGACTATAAAGGTATACTACGGGTATCTCCGAAAGTGTCTGTTGGGTTGACACGGATCGAGACTGGGATTTGTCACTCCGCTTGACGGAGAGGTATCACCGGGCCCACTCAGTAATGCATCATCATAATGAGCTCAATGTGATCAAAGTGTTTGATCACGGGATCATGCATTATGGTACGAGTAAAGTGACTTGCCGGTAACGAGATTGAACGAGGTATTGGGATACCGATGATCGAATCTCGGGCAAGTAAAATACCGATTGACAAAGGGAATCGTATACGGGATTAATTGAATCCTCGACATCGTGGTTCATCCGATGAGATCATCATGGAGCATGTGGGAGCCAACATGGGTATCCAGATCCCGCTGTTGGTTATTGCCCGAGAGCCGTCTCGGTCATGTCTGCATGTCTCCCGAACCCGTAGGGTCTACACACTTAAGGTTCGGTGACGCTAGGGTTGTGAAGATATGTATATGCAGTAACCCGAATGTTGTTCGGAGTCCCGGATGAGATCCCGGACGTCACGAGGAGTTTCGGAATGGTCCGGAGGTAAAGAATTATATATAGTAAGTGTTGTTTTGGCCATCGGGACAAGTTTCGGGGTTATCGGTATTGTACCGGGACCACCGGAGGGTCCCGGGGGGTCCACCGGGTGGGGCCACCTGCCTCGGGGGGCCACATGGGCTCTAGGGGTGCGCCTTGGCCTACATGGGCCAAGGGGAACCAGCCCCAAGAGGCCCATGCGCCTAGGGTGGGGAAACCCTAAAGGGGGGGGGGGGCGCCCCCTTACTTGGGGGGCAAGCTCCCACCCCTTGGCCGCCGCCCCCCTAGGAGATTGCATCTCCTAGGGCCGGCGCCCCCCCTAGGGGCTATATAAAAGGGGGAGGGGAAGGGGGCAGCCGCACCCTGGTCCTTGGCGCCTCCCTCTCCCTCTCCAACACCTCCTCCTCCTCCATAGAGCTCGGCGTAGCCCTGCCGGAGTACTGCAACTTCACCATCACCACGCCGTCGTGCTGTTGCTGGAGCCATCTTCCCCAACCTCTCCTTTGCCTTGCTGGATCAAGAAGAAGGAGACGTTACGCTGACCGTACGTGTGTTGAACGCGGAGGTGCCGTCCTTTCGGTGCTAGGATCTCCGGTGATTTGGATCACGTCGTGTACGACTACCTCATCCCCGTTCGTTGAACGCTTCCGCTCGCGATCTACAAAGTGGTATGTAGATGCAATCTCTCTCCCATGACTTGTTGCTTAGATGAACTCATAGATGGATCTTGGTGAAACCGTAGGAAAAATTTTAATTTTCTGCAACGTTCCCCAACAGTGGCATCATGAGCTAGGTCTATGCGTAGTTCTCTATTGCACGAGTAGAACACAATTTGTTGTGGGCGTAGATGTTGTCAACTTTCTTGCCGCTACTAATCTTATCTTGCTTCAGCGGTATTGTGGGATGAAGCGGCCCGGACCAGCCTTACACATACGCTTACGTGAGACCGGTTCCACCGACTAACATGCACTAGTTGCATAAGGTGGCTGGCGGGTGTCTGTCTCTCCCACTTTAGTTGGAGCGGATTCGATGAAAAGGGTCCTTATGAAGGGTAAATAGAAGTTGACAAATCACGTTGTGGCTTTCACGTAGGTAAGAAAACGTTCTTGCTAGAACCCTAATTCAGCCACGTAAAACTTGCAACAACAATTAGAGGACGTCTAACTTGTTTTTGCAGCAAGTGCTTTGTGATATGATATGGCCAAAGTTGTGATGAATGATGAATGATCTATATGTGATGTATGAGATGTTCATGCTATTGTAATAGGAATCACGACTTGCATGTCGATGAGTATGACAACCGGCAGGAGCCATAGGAGTTGTCTTTATTTTTTGTATGACCTGCGTGTCATTGAGAAACGCCATGTAAATTACTTTACTTTATTGCTAAACGCGTTAGCCATAGTAGTAGAAGTAATAGTTGGCGAGCAACTTCATGGAGACACGATGATGGAGATCATGATGATGGAGATCATGGTGTCAAGCCGGTGACAAGATGATCATGGAGCCCCAAGATGGAGATCAAAGGAGCTATGTGATATTGGCCATATCATGTCACGTTTATTATTTGATTGCATGTGATGTTTATCATGTTTTGCATCTTGTTTACTTAGAACGACGGTAGTAAATAAGATGATCCCTCATAATAATTTCAAGAAGTGTTCCCCCTAACTGTGCACCGTTGCGACAGTTCGTTGTTTCGAAGCACCACGTGATGATCGGGTGTGATAGATTCTAACGTTCACATACAACGGGTGTAAGACAGATTTACACATGCAAACACTTAGGTTGACTTGATGAGCCTAGCATGTACAGACATGGCCTCGGAACACAGAAGACCGAAAGGTCGAGCATGAGTCGTATAGAAGATACGATCAACATGAAGATGTTCACCAATGTTGACTAGTCCGTCTCACGTGATGATCGGACACGGCCTAGTTGACTTGGATCATGTAATACTTAGATGACTAGAAGAGGGATGTCTATCTAAGTGGGAGTTCATTAAATAATTTGATTAAGATGAACTTTATTATCATGAACTTAGTCTAAAATATTTACAATATGTCTTGTAGATCAAATGGCCAATGTAGTCCTCAACTTCAACGCGTTCCTAGAGAAAACCAAGCTGAAAGACGATGGCAGCAACTATACGGATTGGGTCCGGAACCTGAGGATCATCCTCATAGCTGCCAAGAAAGATTATGTCCTACGAGCACCGCTGGGTGACGCACCTGTTCTCCCTGCAGAACAAGACGTTATGAACGCTTGGCAGTCACGTTCCGATGATTACTCCCTCATTCAGTGGGCATGCTTTACAGCTTAGAGCCGAGGCTCCAAAAGCGTTTTGAGAGACATGGAGCATATGAGATGTTCGAAGAGCTGAAAATGGTTTTCCAAGCTCATGCCCAGGTCGAGAGATATGAAGTCTCCGACAAATTCTTTAGCTGTAAGATGGAGGAAAATAGCTCTGTCAGTGAACACATACTCAAAATGTCTGGGTTGCACAACCGCTTGACTCAACTGGAAGTTAATCTCCCGGATGAAGCGGTCATTGACAGAATCCTCCAGTCGCTTCCACCTAGCTACAAGAGCTTTGTGATGAACTACAACATGCAGGGGATGGTAAAGACCATTCCTGAGGTATATGCTATGCTGAAATCAGCAGAGGTAGAAATCAAGAAGGAACATCAAGTGTTGATGGTGAATAAAACCACTAAGTTCAAGAAGGGCAAGGGTAAGAAGAACTTCAAGATGGACGGCAAGGAAGTTGCCGCGCCCGGTAAGCAAGTTGCCAGGAAGAAGCCAAAGAATGGACCCAAGCCCGAGACCGAGTGTTTTTATTGCAAGGGAAGTGGTCACTGGAAGCGGAACTGCCCCAAATACTTAGCGGACAAGAAGGCCGGCAAAACCAAAGGTATATGTGATATACATGTAATTGATGTGTACCTTACCAGTACTCGTAGTAGCTCTTGGGTATTTGATACCGGTGCAGTTGCTCACATTTGTAACTCAAAGCAGGAGCTGCGGAATAAACGGAGACTGGCGAAGGACGAGGTGACAATGCGCGTCGGGAATGGTTCCAAGGTCGATGTGATCGCCGTCGGCACGCTACCTCTACATTTACCTACGAGATTAGTTTTAAACCTCAATAATTGTTATTTAGTGCCAAGTTTGAGCATGAACATTGTGTCTGGATCTCGTTTAATTCGAGATGGCTACTCATTTAAATCTGAGAATAATGGTTGTTCTATTTATATGAGAGATATGTTTTATGGTCATGCTCCGATGGTTAATGGTTTATTCTTAATGAATCTCGTACGTGATAATACACATATTCATAGTGTGAATACCAAAAGAGTTAAAGTTGATAACAATAGTCCCACATATTTGTGGCACTGCCGCCTTGGTCACATAGGTGTCAAACGCATGAAGAAGCTCCATGCAGATGGACTTTTAGAGTCTATTGATTATGAATCATTTGACACGTGCGAACCATGCCTCATGGGTAAAATGACCAAGACTCCGTTCTCAGGAACAATGGAGCGAGCAACCAACTTATTGGAAATCATACATACCGATGTGTGCGGTCCAATGAGTGTTGAGGCTCGCGGTGGCTATCGTTATGTTCTCACCCTCACTGATGACTTGAGTAGATATGGTATATCTACTTAATGAAACACAAGTCTGAGACCTTTGAAAAGTTCAAGGAATTTCAGAGTGAGGTTGAAAATCAACGTGACAGAAAAAATCAAGTTTCTACGATCAGATCGTGGAGGAGAATACTTGAGTCACGAATTTGGCACACACTTAAGAAAATGTGGAATAGTTTCACAACTCACGCCGCCTGGAACACCTCAGCGTAATGGTGTGTCCGAACGTCGTAATCGCACTCTATTAGATATGGTACGATCTATGATGTCTCTTACCGATTTACCGCTATCTTTTTGGGGCTATGCTTTAGAGACTGCCGCATTCACTTTAAATAGGGCTCCGTCGAAATCCGTTGAGACGACACCATATGAATTATGGTTTGGGAAGAAACCTAAGTTGTCGTTTCTAAAAGTTTGGGGATGCGATGCTTATGTCAAGAAACTTCAACCTGAAAAGCTTGAACCCAAATCGGAAAAATGCGTCTTCATAGGATACCCTAAAGAAACTGTTGGGTATACCTTCTACCTCAGATCCGAAGGCAAGATCTTTGTTGCCAAGAATGGATCCTTTCTAGAGAAAGAGTTTCTCTCGAAAGAAGTAAGTGGGAGGAAAGTAGAACTTGATGAAGTGTTACCTCTTGAACCGGAAAATGGCAAAACTCAAGAAAACGTTCCTGAGGTGCCTGCACCGACTAGAGAGGAAATTAATGATGATGATCAAGATACTTCTAATCAAGCTCCTACTGAAATTCGTAGGTCCACAAGGACACGTTCCGCACCAGAGTGGTACGGCAACCCTGTCTTGGAAATCATGTTGTTAGACAACGGTGAACCTTCGAACTATGAGGAAGCAATGGCGGGCCCGGATTCCAACAGATGGCTAGAAGCCATGAAATCCGAGATAGGATCCATGTATGAAAATGAAGTATGGACTTTGACTGACTTGCCCGTTGAACGGCGAGCCATAGAAAATAAATGGATCTTTAAGAAGAAGACAGACGCGGATGGTAATGTGACCATCTATAAAGCTCGGCTTGTCGCTAAGGGTTATCGACAAGTTCAAGGGGTTGACTACGATGAGACTTTCTCACCGGTAGCGAAGCTGAAGTCCGTCCGAATCATGTTAGCAATTGCCGCATTCTACGATTATGAAATATGGCAAATGGACGTCAAAACGGCATTCCTTAATGGTTTCCTTAAGGAAGAATTGTGATGCAGCTGGAAGGTTTTGTCGATCCTAAGAATGCTGACAAGGTGTGCAAGCTCCAACGCTCGATTTATGGGCTGGTGCAAGCATCTCGGAGTTGGAACATTCGCTTTGATGAGATGATCAAAGCGTTTGGATTTATGCAGACTTATGGAGAAGCCTGCGTTTACAAGAAAGTGAGTGGGAGCTCTGTAGCATTTCTCATACTATATGTAGATGACATACTTTTGATGGGAAATGATATAGAACTCTTGGACAACATTAAGGCCTACTTGAATAAGAGTTTTTCAATGAAGGACCTTGGAGAAGCTGCTTATATATTAGGCATCAAAATCTATAGAGATAGATCAAGACGCCTCATAGGTCTTTCACAAAGCACATACCTTGATAAGATATTGAAGAAGTTCAATATGGATCAATCTAAGAAGGGGTTCTTACCTGTGTTACAAGGTGTGAAATTGAGCTCAGCTCAATGTCCGACCACGGCAGAAGATATAGAAGAGATGAGTGTCATCCCCTATGCCTCAGCCATAGGTTCTATTATGTATGCCATGTTGTGTACCAGACCTGATGTAAACCTTGCCGTAAGTTTGGTAGGAAGGTACCAAAGTAATCCCGGCAAGGAACACTGGACAACGGTCAAGAATATCCTGAAGTACCTGAAAAGGACTAAGGAAATGTTTCTCGTTTATGGAGGTGACGAAGAGCTCGTCGTAAAGGGTTACGTCGACGCTAGCTTCGACACAGATCTGGATGACTCTAAGTCACAAACCGGATACGTGTATATTTTGAATGGTGGGGCAGTAAGCTGGTGGAGTTGCAAGCAGAGCGTTGTGGCGGGATCTACATGTGAAGCGGAGTACATGGCAGCCTCGGAGGCAGCACATGAAGCAATTTGGGTGAAGGAGTTCATCACCGACCTCGGAGTCATACCCAATGTGTCGGGGCCAATCAAACTCTTCTGTGACAACACTGGAGCTATTGCACTTGCAAAGGAGCCCAGGTTTCACAAGAAGACTAGGCACATCAAGCGTCGCTTCAACTCCATTCGTGAAAATGTTCAAGATGGAGACATAGAAATTTGTAAAGTGCACACGGATCTGAATGTCGCAGATCCGTTGACTAAACCTCTCCCTAAGGCAAAACATGATCAGCACCAGAACTCTATGGGTGTTCGATTCATCACAATGTAACTAGATTATTGACTCTAGTGCAAGTGGGAGACTGTTGGAAATATGCCCTAGAGGCAATAATAAAAGCATTATTATTATATTTCCTTGTTCATGATAATTGTCTTTATTCGTGCTATAATTGTGTTATCCGGAAATCGTAATACATGTGTGAATAACAGACAACAACATGTCCCTAGTAAGCCTCTAGTTGACTAGCTCGTTGATCGATAGATAGTCATGGTTTCCTGACTATGGACATTGGATGTCATTGATAACGAGATCACATCATTAGGAGAATGATGTGATGGACGAGACATCAATGTGATCAAAGTGTTTGATCACGGGATCATGCATTACGGTACGAGTAAAGTGACTTGCCGGTAACGAGATTGAACGAGGTATTGGGATACCGACGATCGAATCTCGGGCAAGTAAAATACCGATTGACAAAGAGAATCGTATACGGGATTAATTGAATCCTCGACATCGTGGTTCATCCGATGAGATCATCGTGGAGCATGTGGGAGCCAACATGGGTATCCAGATCCCGCTGTTGGTTATTGCCCGAGAGCCGTCTCGGTCATGTCTGCATGTCTCCCGAACCCGTAGGCTCTACACACTTAAGGTTCGGTGACGCTAGGGTTGTGAAGATATGTATATGCAGTAACCCGAATGTTGTTCGGAGTCCCGGATGAGATCCCGGACGTCACGAGGAGTTTCGGAATGTTCCGGAGGTAAAGAATTATATATAGGAAGTGTTGTTTTGGCCATCGGGACAAGTTTCGGGGTTATCGGTATTGTACCGGGACCACCGGGGGGTCCACCGGGTGGGGCCACCTGCCTCGGGGGGCAACATGGGCTCTAGGGGTGCGCCTTGGCCTACATGGGCCAAGGGGAACCAGCCCCAAGAGGCCCATGCGCCTAGGGTGGGGAAACCCTAAAGAGGGGGGGCGCCCCCTTACTTGGGGGGCAAGCTCCCACCCCTTGGCCGCCGCCCTCCTAGGAGATTGCATCTCCTAGGGCCGGCGCCCCCCCTAGGGGCTATATAAAAGGGGGAGGGGAAGGGGGCAGCCACACCCTGGTCCTTGGCGCCTCCCTCTCCCTCTCCAACACCTCCTCCTCCTCCATAGAGCTCGGCGTAGCCCTGCCGGAGTACTGCAGCTCCACCATCACCACGCCGTCGTGCTGCTGCTGGAGCCATCTTCCCCAACCTCTCCTTTGCCTTGCTGGATCAAGAAGAAGGAGACGTTACGCTGACCGTACATGTGTTGAACGCGGAGGTGCCGTCCTTTCGGTGCTAGGATCTCCGGTGATTTGGATCACGTCGTGTACGACTACCTCATCCCCGTTCGTTGAACGCTTCCGCTCGCGATCTACAAAGTGGTATGTAGATGCAATATCTCTCCCATGACTCGTTGCTTAGATGAACTTATAGATGGATCTTGGTGAAACCGTAGGAAAATTTTTAATTTTCTGCAAAGTTCCCCAACAGAAACTCCATACTGATGGACTTTTGGAACCACTTGATTATGAATCACTTGGTACTTGCGAACCGTGCCTCATGGGCAAGATGACTAAAACACCGTTCTCCGGTACTATGGAGAGAGCAACAGACTTATTGGAAATCATACATACAGATGTATGTGGACCAATGAATGTTGAGGCTCGTGGTGGATATCGTTATTTTCTCACCTTCACAGATGATTTAAGCAGATATGGGTATATCTACTTAATGAAACACAAGTCTGAAACATTTGAAAAGTTCAAAGAATTCCAGAGTGAAGTTGAAAATCATCGTAACAAGAAAATAAAGTTTCTACGATCTGATCGTGGAGGAGAATATTTGAGTTACGAGTTTGGTCTACATTTGAAACAATGCGGAATAGTTTCGCAACTCACGCCACCTGGAACACCACAACGCAATGGTGTGTCAGAACGTCGTAATCGCACTTTACTTGATATTGTGCGATCTATGATGTCTCTTACAGATTTACCGCTATCGTTTTGGGGTTATGCTCTAGAGACGGCCGCATTCACATTAAATAGGACGCCATCGAAATCCGTTGAGACGACACCTTATGAACTATGGTTTAGCAAGAAACCAAAGTTGTCGTTTCTTAAAGTTTGGGGCTGCGATGCTTATGTGAAAAAGCTTCAACCTGATAAGCTCGAACCCAAATCGGAGAAATGTGTCTTCATAGGACACCCAAAAGAAACTGTTGGGTACACCTTCTATCACAGATCCGAAGGCAAGACATTTGTTGCTAAAAATGGATCCTTTCTAGAGAAGGAGTTTCTCTCGAAAGAAGTGAGTGGGAGGAAAGTAGAACTTGATGAGGTAATTGTACCTGCTCCCTTATTGGAAAGTAGTACATCACAGAAATCTGTTTCTGAAGCACCTACACCAATTAGTGAGGAAGTTAATGATGATGATCATGCAACTTCAGATCAAGTTACTACAGAACCTCGTAGATCAACCAGAGTAAGATCCGCGCCAGAGTGGTACGACAATCCTGTTCTAGAAATCATGCTACTAGATCATGGTGAACCTACGAACTATGAAGAAGCGATGGTGAGCCCAGATTCCGCAAAATGGCTTGAAGCCATGAAATCTGAGATGGGATCCATGTATGAAAACAAAGTATGGACTTTGGTTGACTTGCCCGATGGTCGGCAAGCAATAGAGAATAAATGGATCTTCAAGAAGAAGACTAACGCTGATGGTAATGTTACTGTCTACAAAGCTCGACTTGTCGCAAAAGGTTTTCGACAAGTTCAAGGGATTGACTACGATGAGACCTTCTCACCCGTAGCGATGCTTAAGTCTGTCCGAATCATGTTAGCAATTGCCGCATTTTATGATTATGAAATTTGGCAAATGGATGTAAAGACTGCATTCCTGAATGGATTTCTAGAAGAAGAGTTGTATATGATGCAACCGGAAGGTTTTATCGATCCAAAGGGAGCTAACAAAGTGTGCAAGCTCCAGCGATCCATTTATGGACTGGTGCAAGCCTCTCGGAGTTGGAATAAACGCTTTGATAGTGTGATCAAAGCATTTGGGTTTGTACAGACTTTTGGAGAAGCCTGTATTTACAAGAAAGTGAGTGGGAGCTCTGTAGCATTTCTGATATTATATGTAGATGACATATTACTGATTGGAAATGATATAGAATTTCTGGATAGCATAAAGGGATACTTGAATAAAAGTTTTTCAATGAAAGACCTCGGTGAAGCTGCTTACATATTGGGCATTATGATCTATAGAGATAGATGAAGACGCTTAATTGGACTTGCACAAAGCACATACCTTGACAAAGTTTTGAAAAGTTCAAAATGGATCAAGCAAAGAAAGGGTTCTTGCCTGTGTTACAAGGTGTGAAGTTGAGTAAGACTCAATGCCCGACCACTGCAGAAGATAGAGAGAAGATGAAAGATGTTCCCTATGCTTCAGCCATAGGCTCTATCATGTATGCAATGCTGTGTACCAGACCCGATGTGTGCCTTGCTATAAGTTTGGCAGGGAGGTACCAAAGTAATCCAGGAGTGGATCACTGGACAGCGGTCAAGAATATCCTGAAGTACCTGAAAAGGACTAAGGAGATGTTTCTCGTGTATGGAGGTGACAAAGAGCTCGTCGTAAACGGTTTCGTCGATGCAAGCTTTGACACTGATCCGGACGATTCTAAATTGCAAACCGGATACGTATTTACATTAAACGGTGGAGCTGTAAGTTGCTGCAGTTCTAAACAAAGCGTCGTAGCGGGATCTACATGTGAAGCGGAGTACATAGCTGCTTCGGAAGCAGCGAATGAAGGAGTCTGGATGAAGGAGTTCATATCCGATCTAGGTGTCATACCTAGTGCATCGGGTCCAATGAAAATCTTTTGTGACAATACTGGTGCAATTGCCTTAGGAAAGGAATCCAGATTTCACAAGAGAACCAAGCACATCAAGAGACGCTTCAATTCCATCCGGGATTTAGTCCAGGTGGGAGACATAGAGATTTGCAAGATACATATGGATCTAAATGTAGCAGACCCGTTGACTAAGCCTCTTCCACGAGCAAAACATGATCAGCACCAAGACTCCATGGGTGTTAGAATCATTACTGTGTAATCTAGATTATTGACTCTAGTGCAAGTGGGAGACTAAAGGAAATATGCCCTAGAGGCAATAATAAAGTTATTATTTATTTCCTTGTATATCATGATAAATGTTTATTATTCATGCTAGAATTGTATTAACCGGAAACATAATACATGTGTGGATACATAGACAAACAGAGTGTCACTAGTATGCCTCTACTAGACTAGCTTATTAATCAAAGATGGTTAAGTTTCCTAACCATAGACAAAGAAGTTGTCATTTGATTAACAAGGTCACATCATTAGTTGAATGATCTGATTGACATGACCCATTTCATTAGCTTAGCACCCGATCGTTTAGTATGTTGCTATTGCTTTCTTCATGACTTATACATGTTCCTATGACTATGAGATTATGCAACTCCCGTTTACCGTAGGAACACTTTGTGTGCTACCAAACGTCACAACGTAACTGGGTGATTATAAAGGTGCTCTACAGGTGTCTCCAAAAGTATTTGTTGGGTTGGCGTATTTCGAGATTAGGATTTGTCACTCCGAATGTTGGAGAGGTATCTCAGGGCCTTCTCGGTAATGCACATCACATAAGCCTTGCAAGCATTGCAATCAATGAGTTAGTTGCGAGATGATGTATTATAGAACGAGTAAAGAGACTTGCCGGTAACGAGATTGAACTAGGTATTGGATACCGACGATCGAATCTCGGGCAAGTAACATACCGATGACAAAGGGAACAACGTATGTTGTTATGCGGTCTGACCGATAAAGATCTACGTAGAATATGTAGGAGCCAATATGGGCATCGAGGTCCCGCTATTGGTTATTGACCGGAGACGAGTCTCGGTCATGTCTACATTGTTCTCGAACCGTAGGGTCCGCACGCTTAAGGTTTTGATGACAGTTATATTATAAGTTTATGCATTTTGATGTACCGAAGTTAGTTCGGAGTCCCGGATGAGATCACGGACATGACGAGGAGTCTCGGAATGGTCGAGACATAAAGATTGATATATTGGACGACTATATTCGGACATCGGAATGGTTCCGAGTGGTTTCGGATAATAACGGAGTACCGGGGGGGGGGTTACCGGAACCCCCCGGGGGGTTAATGGGCCCATATGGGCCTTAAGGGAAAAGAGGAGGGGTGGCCAGGGCAGGCCTTGCGCCCCCTCCCCCCTAGTCCGAATAGGACAAGGAAGGGGGGGGGCGGCGCCCCCCTTTTTTCCTTTCCCCCTCTCTCCTTCCTTCTCCTACAAGGAAAGGGAGAGGAGTCCTACTCCCGGTGGGAGTAGGACTCCTCCTTGGCGCGCCCCTCTAGGCCGGCCGCCCCCTCCCCTTGATCCTTTATATACGGGGGCAGGGGGCGCCCTAGGACAGACAATTGATCAACATGATCGTTTCTTAGCCGTGTGCGGTGCCCCCCTCCACCATATTCCACCTCGGTCATATTGTCGCGGTGCTTAGGCGAAGCCCTGCGTCGGTAGTACATCAAGATCGTCACCATGCCATCGTGCTGACGGAACTCCTCCCCGAAGCTTTTCTGGATCGGAGCCCGGGGATTGTCATCGAGCTGAACGTGTGCTAAGAACTCGGAGGTGCCGGAGTAACGGTGCTTGAATCGGTCTGATCGGGAAGACGTACGACTACTTCCTCTACGTTGCGTCAACGCTTCCGCTTCGGTCTACGAGGGTACGTAGACAACACTCTCCCCTCTCGTTGCTATGCATCACCATGATCTTGCGTGTGCGTAGGAATTTTTTTGAAATTACTACGTTCCCTAACAGAATATGTGCCGTACTCTTTAGGGAGTTCGGCCTTCGTCCATTCTGCGACGAAGTCGGCCAAAACTTGTGACTTAATAGCTCGCCGTGGCTTATAAGTTATGTCGAATGGGAGGAGCTCGATGGCCCATTTTGCAATCCGGCCCGTTGCTTCGCGGTTGTTTATAATATCGTTCAGTGGTACTTTAGAGGCTACTGTTATCGAACACTCTTGAAAGTAGTGTCGCAGCTTCCGGAATGCCATGAATACCGCATATGCAATCTTTTGATAATGCGGATACCGTGATTTGCATGGAGTGAGGACAGTGGACACATAGTAGACCGGCTTTTGAAGGGGGGATTTGTGTCCGTCCATTTCTCGTTCGACAACAAGCACTGCGCTTACAACCTGATGGGTTGTTGCAATGTACAATAGCATTGGCTCGCCAATATTTGGCACGGCCAGGACTGGGTTTGTTGCCAATATGGCCTTTATTTCGTCGAGTCCGGCCGTGGCTGCATCCGTCCACTCGAAGTGTTCAGTGCGCCGAAGGAGGCGATAGAGGGGTAGTGCCTTTTCTCCCAAACGGGAGATGAAGCGGCTTAGAGCCGCCACACATCCGGTTAATTTTTGTATCTGTTTGAGGTCTTTTGGGATATCCAATTGTGACAAAGCTCGGATCTTGGCGGGATTTGCTTCAATTCCTCTACCGGATACAATGAAGCCCAAGAGCTTTCCGGCTGGAACGCCGAAAATGCATTTTTCCGGGTTGAGCTTGATGTCGTATGTTCGGAGATTGTCAAATGTAAGCCTTAAGTCGCCTACTAGAGATTTGACATGTCTTGTTTTCACGACCACATCATCCATGTATGCCTCCACTGTTTTGCCAATCTGGTTTGCCAGACATGTTTGAATCATGCGCTGATATGTTGCGCCGGCGTTTTTGAGCCCAAAGGGCATCGTGTTGAAGCAGAATGGGCCGTATGGTGTGATGAATGCCGTTGCGGCTAGGTCTGATTCTGCCATCTTGATTTGATGGTAGCCGGAATATGCGTCGAGGAAACACAACGAATCGTGTCTTGCGGTGGCGTCGATAATTTGATCAATGTGGGGGAGGGGGAAGGGATCCTTTGGGCAAGCCTTGTTAAGGTATTTAAAATCAACGCACAGGCGCCAGGATTTGTCCTTCTTTGGTACCATCACCAGGTTTGCTAGCCAGTCCGGATGTTTTATATCTCTGATGAATCCGTCCTCCAATAGCTTGGCTAGCTCCTCTCCCATGGCCTATCTCTTAGGTTCGGAAAAACGCCGAAGAGCTTGTTTGACAGGTTTGAATCCTTTTAGGATATTTAAGCTATGTTCGGCCAGCCTGCGTGGGATTCCTGGCATGTCTGAAGGGTGCCAGGCGAAGATGTCCCAATTTTCACGTAGGAATTCTCACAGTGCAGCGTCTACATCAGGGTTTAATTGCGCCCCGATGGAAGCTGTTTTATTGGGGTCCATTGGATGGACCTGGAATTTGATTATTTCATCCGCTGGTTTAAAGGAGGTGGACTTGGATCTCTTGTCGAGTATCACATCGTCCCTGTTCACTATGGAGCGCAGCGCAGTCAGCTCCTCAGCCGCTAGGGCTTCGGATAGTGCCTCAAGGGCCAGTGCGGCTGTCTTATTTTCGGCACGGAGTGCTATGTCCGGATCACTAGCGAGAGTGATGATTCCATTTGGCCCGGGCATCTTGAGCTTCATGTACCTGTAATGGGGTATTGCTTGGAAGATTGTAAATGCTTCCCGCCCGAGCAGAGCATGGTATCCGCTACTGAACGGGGCCACATGGAACGTGACCTCTTCGGACCTGTAATTATCTGGCGTGCCGAACACCACATCTAGTGTGATTTTTCCTGTACAGCGCGCTTCCTGACTGGGGATTATTCCTCTAAAGGTTGTGCTGCTTCGCTCAATGCGGTTCCAGTCTATTTCCATTTTTGGAGGGTTTCCTCGTAAATGAGGTTCAATCCGCTGCCTCCATCCATGAGTACCTTGGTGAGGCGAAAGCCGTCCACTATTGGACTGAGGACCAGTGTGGCTGGTGCTCGGGCTGTTCGGAATTTAGGTTCATCACCGGCATTAAAAGTAATAGCCGTGTCACTCCATGGGTTTATTGTTGCTACTTGGTAGACTTCGGCGAGGCTGCGAGTGTTCTTTTTTGCATGCTATTTGATGCGAATGTCTCGAAGACTGTTAAGACTGTACTGGTGTCCCTGGGGTGGCTTTCTGCGGCCTCCGAAATTAGGAGGTCTACGCCAATTTTGGCCACCTGCCGGAGTATCCAACATGCTCTGAGGCTGTGAGTTGGAGTGGCGTCCTCTGTACTATGAATTTTACAGGGTCCATTAAGCCATCCTTCCAGTATGGTTCCATACCCTGTAGAGGGTTTTTGTATTTTGGTGTTTAACCCGGGTGTTTGTCAATGATGCACCCTTTTGTTTCGGACGGGGTTTCTATTTAGGGCCGGATTATCCCAAAATTTTATTTCGGTTTTCCAGGCGCTTTCCATCGCACAGTACTTTCATACTATGGACGCCAAGTTAGAAAGGCGTGTAATATCACGACGACTTATGGCGTTGACGATTCCCTTATCCGTGCAATTATTGCAGAAGATTGAGATTGCGTCTTCCTCGCGGCAGTCCTTTATCCTGTTCATAACCAGGAGGAATCTGGCCCAGTAATGGTGTACTGTTTCTTCGGGCTTTTGCCTGATTTTGGATAGATCGCTTATGTTCGGGTGGGTGGGTGGAATTAAATCTGAAACCTCACCCGATCTGAGACTCAGAGGCCAAGGAGTTTCCGAACTCTGAAGCTTAGGTTCTTGGATGTTATCCAATGAGTCTAGCCCGTTGCCTGATTCTAAGTTCTGGTCTTGAGTTATATCCTCCCCTCCGCGGGTATCCGGGCTGGAGGGATCAAGAATCCGGACGTAATTAGTCCTTAGGATAGATGAAGGGTCGCCGCACTGCCATTCTACCACGGCAACGTGATGGGTGACCTGGGGAGAGTTAATCTCTCTTAGATCGGGTTTAGACCCAACCTTGTCGTAATCTGTAGTGACCCCCAGGGCGGCGATGCGATCTAAGAGCTCGTTCATGGAAGAGAGCTCTATTGGATCTAACTGCTCGGCGAGTTCCGAACTGACATGAACATTGCTTTTGATGACCCGAGAGGTCATCGTCGGCGCAGCAGCCGAACAGGCGGTCATAAGAAAACCACCCAGCCGGAGAGTTCGGCCGACAGCCAAAGCTCCCTTAGCAACGGTGCCGTCTTTAAAGACAGGATGAGGCATCCTTCCTGATGGCGACGGCACAGAGGAACTCTCAATAAAAGCACCAATGTCGGTGTCAAAACCGGCGGATCTCGGGTAGGGGGTCCCGAACTGTGCGTCTAGGCGGATGGTAACAGGAGACAAGGGACACGAAGTTTTACCCATGTTCGGGCCCTCTTGATGGAGGTAAAACCCTACTCCTGCTAGATTAATATTGATGATATGGGTAGTACAAGAGTAGATCTACCACGAGATCAAGGAGGCTAAACCCTAGAAGCTAGCCTATGGTATGATTGTTGTATGTTGTCCTACGGACTAAAGACCTCCGGTTTATATAGACACCGGAGAGGATTAGGGTTACACAAAGTCGGTTACAATGGTAGGAGATCTAAATATCCGCATCGCCAAGCTTGCCTTCCACGCCAAGGAAAGTCCCTTCCGGACACGGGACGAAGTCTTCAATCTTGTATCTTCATAGTCCAGGAGTCCGGCTGAACGTATAGTCCGGCCATCCGGACACCCCCTAATCCAGGACTCCCTCAGCTACGTTCCCCAACAGTGGTATCAGAGCCAGGTTTATGCGTAGATTCTATGCACGAGTAGAACACAAAGTAGTTGTGGGAGATGATTTGTTCAATTTGCTTGCCATTACTAGTCTTATCTTGATTTGGCGGCATTGTGGGATGAAGCGGCCCGGACCGATCTTACACGTACACTTACGTGAGACAGGTTCCACTGACTGACATGCACTTGATGCATAAGGTGGCTAGCGGGTGTCTGTCTCTCCCACTTTAGTCGGATCGGATTCGATGAAGAGGGTCCTTATGAAGGGTAAATAGAAATTGGCATATCACCGTTGTGGCTTTTGCGTAGGTAAGAAACGTTATTGCTAGAAACCCATAGCAAGCCATGTAAAACATGCAACAACAATTAGAGGACGTCTAACTTGTTTTTGCAGGGTATGCTATGTGATGTGATATGGCCAAAAGGATGTGATGACTTATATATATGTGATGTATGAGATTGATCATGTTCTTGTAATAGGAATCATGACTTGCATGTCGATGAGTATGACAACCGGCAGGAGCCATAGGAGTTGTCTTAATTTATTGTATGACCTGCGTGTCAATGAAAAACGCCATGTAATTACTTTACTTTATTGCTAACCATTAGCCATAGTAGTAGAAGTAATAGTTGGCCAGACAACTTCATGAAGACACGATGATGGAGATCATGGTGTCATGCCGGTGACGAAGGTGATCATGCCGCGCCTCGAAGATGGAGATCAAAAGGCGCAAGATGATATTGGCCATATCATGTCACTTTATGATTTGCATGTGATGTTTGTCATGTTTATATCTTATTTGCTTAGAACGACGGTAGCATAAATAAGATGATCCCTCGCAATAATTTCAAGAAAGTGTTCCCCCTAACTGTGCACCGTTGCGAAGGTTCGTTGTTTTAAAGCACCACGTGATGATCGGGTGTGATAGATTCTAACGTTCGCATACAACGAGCGTAAGCCAGATTTACACATGCGAAACACTTAGGTTGACTTGACGAGCCTAACATGTACAGACATGGCCTCGGAACATGAGAGACCGAAAGGTCGAACATGAGTCGTATGGTAGATGCGATCAACATGAAGATGTTCACCGATGATGACTAGTCTGTCTCACGTGATGATCGTACACGGCCTAGTTGACTCGAATCATGTATCACTTAGATGACTAGAGGGATGTCTATCTAAGTGGGAGTTCATTAAATAATTTGATTAGATGAACTTAATTATCATGAACATAGTCAAAAGGTCTTTGCAAACTACGTCGTACCTTACGCTTTAATTCTAATGTTTAAGATATGTTCCTAGAGAAACTTTAGTTGAAAGTTGACAGTAGCAATTATGCGGACTGGGTCCGTATACTGAGGATTGCCCTCAATGCTGCACAGAAGGATTATGTCCTTAATGCACCGCTCAGTGTGCTGAACCTCGAGCGTCGATTGTGGATGTTGTGAACATCTGACATACACGTTTTGATGACTACATGATAGTTCAGTGCGTAATGCTAAATGGTTTAGAATTGAGGCACCAAAGACGTTTTTGAAACATCGCAGAACATATGAGATGTTCCAAGGACTGAAATTGGGATTTCAGGCTAGTGCCCACGTCAAGAGGTATGAGACCTCTGACAAGTTTCTTAAGCCTGCAAACTAAGGAGAAAAGCTCAATCGGTGAGCATGTGCTCAGATTGTATGAGTACTACAATCGCTTGAATCGAGTGGGAGTTAATCTTCCAGATGAGATAGTGATGGTTCTCCAAAGTCACTGCCACCAAGCTACTAGAGCTTTGTGATGAACTATAACATATCAGGGGTAGATATGATGATCCTTGAGCTATTCGCGATGTTTGACACCGCGAAAGTAGAAATCAAATAGAAGCATCAATTGTTGATGGTTAGTAAAACCTCTAGTTTCAAGAAGGGCAAGGGCAAGAAGGGATACTTCATGAAACGGCAAATCAGTTGCTGCTCTAGTGAAGAAACCCAAGGTAGAACCCAAACCCAAGACTAAGTGCTTCTGTAATGAGGGGAACGGTCACTGAAGCAGGACTACCCTAGATACTTGGTAGATGGGAAGGCTGGTAAGATCGACAGAAGTATATTGGACGTACATTATATTAATGTGTACTTTACTAGTAATCCTAGTAGCACCAGGGTATTAGATATCGGTTCGGTTGTTAAGTGTTGGTAACTCGAAATAAAAGCTACGGAATAAACGGAGACTAGCTAAAGGTGAGATGACGATGTGTGTTGGAAGTATTTCCGAGGTTGATGTGATCAAACATCGCATGCTCCCTCTACCATCGGATTGGTGTTAAACCTAAATAATTGTTATTTGGTGTTTGCGTTGAGCATAGACATGATTGGATTATGTTTATCTCAATACGGTTATTGATTTAAGGAGAATAATTGTTGCTCTGTTTATTTGAATAATACCTTCAATGGTCTTGCACCTAAAATGAATGGTTTATTGAATCTCGATCATAGTGATACACATGCTCATGCCAAAAGATATAAGATAGTAATGATAGTACCACATACTTGTGGCACTGCAATTTGAGTCATATTGGTATAAAACGCATGAAGAAGCTCCATGTTAATGGATCTTTGGACTCACTCGTTTTTGAAAAGATTGAGACATGCGAACCATGTCTATTGGTATGAAGAAACTCCATACAGATGGATCATTTGGACTAACTTGATTTTGAATCACTTGAGACATGCAAATCATACCACATGGGCAAGATGACTAAAGGCCTCGTTTTTCAGTAAGATGGAACAAGAAAGCAACTTGTTGGAAGTAATACATTTTGATGTGTGCAGTCCAATGAGTGCTGAGGCACGCAGTGGATATCGTTATGTTCTTACTTCACAAATGATTTGAGTAGATGCTAAGTATATTTACTTGATGAAACACAAGTCTGAATTATTGAAAGGTTCAAGTAATTTCAGAGTGAAGTTGAAGATCATCGTGACAAGAGGATAAAATGTCTATGATATGATCATAGAGATGAATATCTGAGTTACGAGTTTGGCACACAATTAAGACATTGTGGAAATTGTTTCACGACTAATACCGCCTGGAACACCATAGTGTGATGGTGTGTCCGAACATCATAGCTGCACCCTATTGGATGTGGTGCATACCATGATGTCTCTTATCGAATTACCACTATCGTCTATGGGTTAGGCATTAGAGACAACCGCATTCACTTTATATAGGGCACCACGTAATTCCGTTGAGATGACACCGTATGAACTATGGTTTAGACAAACCTAAGCTGTCATTTCTTAGAAGTTTGGGGCTGCAACTCTTACGTGAAAAAGTTTCAGGCTGATAAGCTTGAACCCAAAGCGGATAAATGCATCTTCATAGAATACCCAAAACAGTTGGGCATACCTCCTATTTCAGACCCGGAAGCAAAAGTGATTGTTTCTAGAAACGGGTCCTTTCTTGAGGAAAAGTTTGTCTCGAAAGAATTGAGTGGGAGGATGGTGGAGACTTGATGAGGTTATTGAACTGTCACTTCAACTAGTGTGTAGCAGGGCACAAGAAGTTGTTCATGTGACGCCTACACCAATTGAAGTGGAAGCTTATGATAGTGATCATGAAACTTCGGATCAAGTCACTACCAAACCTCGTAGGTCGATAAGGATGCATACTACTTCAGAGTGGTACGTAATCCTGTCTTGGAAGTCATGTTGCTAGACAACAATGAACCTACGAGCTATGGAGAAGCGATGGTGGGACCGGATTCCGACAAATGGCTCGAGGCCATAAAATCCGAGAGGATCCATGTGTGAAAACAAAGTATAGACTTTGGAAGAACTACTTGATGGTCGTAAGGCTATTGTGTACAGATGGATTTTAAAAGGAAGAAGGACAATGATGGTAAGTATCACCATTAAGAAAGCTCGACTTGTCGTTAAGATGTTTTCCGACAAGTTCAAGGAGTTGACTACGATGAGACTTTCTCACTCGTAGCGATGCAAAGAGTCTGTTGGAATTGTATTAGCAGTTACTGCATTATTTATGAAATCTTGCAGATAGGATGTCAAAACATTGTTTCCTCGACAATTTTCTTGAGGAAAGGTTGTATGTGATACAACTAGAAGGTTTTGTCAATCCTGAAAGATGCTAACAAGTATGCAAAGCTCCAACAATCCTTCTAAGGACTGGAGTAAGCATCTCGGAGTTGGAATATACGCTTTGATGAGATGATCAAAGATTTCGGGTTTATACAAAGTTTATGAGAAACTTGTAATTCCAAAGAAGTGAGTGGGAGCACTATAGAATTTCTGATGAGTATATGTTGTTGACATATTGTTGATCAGAAATGATGTAGAATTTCTGGAAAGCATATAGGGTTATTTGAAAAGTATTTTCAATGGAAAACCTGGATTAAGCTACTTGAACATTGAGCATAAAGATCTATAAGGATAGATAAAAAACACTTAATAATACTTTCAAATGAATACATACCGTGACAAGAGTTTGAAGGAGTTCAAAATAGATCAGCAAAGAAGGAGGTCTTGGCTGTGTTACAAGGTGTGAGTATTGAGTAGGACTCAAGACCTGACCACGGCAGAAGAGAGAGAAATGACGAAGGTCGTCCCCTATGCTTTAGACGTAGGCTCTACAGTATGCTAGGCTGTGTACCGCACCTGAAGTGTGCCTTGCCATGAGTCAGTCAAGGGGTACAAGAGTGATCCAGGAATGGATCACATGATAGCGGTCGAACTTATCCTTACTGACTAGTGGACTAAGGAATTTTCTCGATTATGGAGGTGGTAAAAGAGTTCGTCGTAAAGGGTTACGTCGATGCAAACTTTGACACTAATCCGGATGACTCTGAGTAGTAAACTGGATTCGTATAGTAGAGCAGTTATTTGGAATAGCTTCAAGTAGCGCATGGTAGCTGCATCTATAAGATGACATAGAGATTTGTAAAGCACACACGGATCTGAAAGGTTCAGACCTGTTGACTAATAACCTCTCTCACAAGCGAGATATGATCAAACCCCATGGGTGTTGGATTCATTACAATCACATAGTGATGTGAACTAGATTATTGACTCTAGTGCAAGTGGGAGACTGTTGGAAATATGCCCTAGAGGCAATAATAAAATGGTTATTATTGTATTTCCTTGTTCATGATAATTGTCTATTGTTCATGCTATAATTGTATTAACTGGAAACCATAATACATGTGTGAATACATAGACCACAACATGTCCCTAGTAAGCCTCTAGTTGACTAGCTTGTTGATTAATAGATGGTTATGGTTTCCTGACCATGGACATTAGATGTCATTGATAACGGGATCACATCATTAGGAGAATGATGTGATGGACAAGACCCAATCCTAAGCATAGCACAAGATCGTGTAGTTCGTTTGCTAAAAGCTTTTCTAATGTCAAGTATCATTTTCTTAGACCATGAGATTGTGCAACTCCCGGATACCGTAGGAATGCTTTGGGTGTACCAAACGTCACAACGTAACTGGGTGGCTATAAAGGTGCACTACAGGTATCTTCGAAAGTGTATGTTGGGCTGGTACGAATCGAGACTGGGATTTGTCACTCCGTATGACGCAGAGGTATCTCTGGGCCACTCGGTAATGCATCATCATAATGAGCTCAATGTGACTAAGCAGTTAGTCACGGGATCATGCATTACGGAACGAGTAAAGTGACTTGCCGGTAACGAGATTGAACGAGGTATTGGGATACCGACGATCGAATCTCGGGCAAGTAACATACCGATTGACCAAGGGAATTGATTACGGGATTGATCGAATCCCCGACATCATGGTTCATCCGATGAGATCATCATGGAATATGTGGGAGCCAATATGGGTATCCAGATCCCGCTATTGGTTATTGGCCGGAGAGGTGTCTCGATCATGTCTGCATGGTTCCCGAACCCGTAGGGTCTACACACTTAAGGTTCGGTGACGCTAGAGTTGTTATGGGAAATAATATGTGGTTACCGAAGGTAGTTCGGAGTCCCGAATGAGATCCCGAACGTCACGAGGAGTTCCGGAATGGTCCAGCGGTGAAGATTGATATATTGGACGAAGGGTATTGGAGTTTGGAAGTGTTCTGGGGGTACCAGGCTATGGCCAGCATGACCGAAAGGTGTTTCGGGAGCCCCGACAAGTGTTGGAGGGCCTCATGGGCCAAAGAGGAAGGGGCAAACCAGCCCACTAAGGGGTGGTGCACCCCCACACCCTTTCCCACGTTACTTGGGGAGGTGGGGCGCCTCCACCTGGCTTGGGAGGCAAGCCTCCACCTGCTTGGCTTGGGGCGCAAGTCTCCCTAGGATTTTCCCTAGGGAGATCCAATCTGCTTGGCCGCCGCCCCTAGGGGAAACCCTAGGGCGCCTCCCCCTCTCCCCTTGCCCCTATATATAGTGGAGGGGTCGGAGGGCAGCCGCACCTCTTCCCTGGCGCAGCCCTCCCTCCTCCTGCACCTCCTCCTCCTCCATAGTGCTTGGCGAACCCCTGCTGGAGAACCACGAGCTCCATCGCCACCATGCCATCGTGCTGCTGGAGTTCTCCCTCAACTACTCCTCTCCCCTTGCTGGATCAAGAAGGAGGAGACGTCCCCGGGCTGTACGTGTGTTGAACGCGGGGGCACCGTCCGTTCGGCGCTAGATCGGATCTTCCGCGATTTGAATCGCCGCGAGTACGACTCCATCAACCGCGTTCTTGTAACGCTTCCGCTTAGCGATCTTCAAGGGTATGAAGATGCACTCCCTCTCTCTCGTTGCTAGCATCTCCTAGATTTATCTTGGTGACACGTAGGAAAATTTTGAATTATTGCTATGTTCCCCAACAGGTACACCGCCGGAGGCATTCATACAGAGTCATATTTTGTTCTAAGTATCGAGTTGTAATTGTTGAGTTGTAAGAAAATAAAAGTGTGATGATCTTCATTTTTAGAGCATTGTCCCAAGTGAGGAAAAGGATGATGGAGACAATGATTCCCCCATAAGTCGACTAAAAAAAGAGGCCATAAAAAAATAGAAAATGCCCAAATAAAAAAATGAGAGAAAAAGAGAGAAGGGACAATGTTACTATCCTTTTACCACACTTGTGCTTCAAAGTAGCATCATGATCTTCATGACTCATTTTGTCACTTTCATATACTAGTGGGAATATTTCGTTATAGAACTTGGCTTGTATATTCCAATGATGGGCTTCCTCAAAATGCCTAAGGTCTTCGCGAGCAAGCGAGTTGGATGCACACCCACTTAGTTTCTTTTGTTGAGCTTTCATATACTTATAGCTCTAGTGCATCCATTGCATGGCAATCCCAACTCACTCACATTGATATCTATTAATGGGCATCTCCATAGCCCGTTGATACATAGTTGATGTGAGACTATCTTCTCCCTTTTTGTCTTCTCCACAACCACCATTCTATTCCACATATAGTGTTATATCCATGGTTCACGCTCATGTATTGCGTGAAGATTGAAAAAGTTTGAGAATGTCAAAAGTATGAAACAATTGCTTGGCTTGTCATCGGGGTTGTGCATGATTTAAATACTTTCTGTGGTGAAGATAGAGCATAGCCAGACTATATGATTTTGTAGGGATAACTTTCTTTGGCCATGTTATTTTTAGAAGACATGATTGCTTTGTTAGTATGCTTGAAGTATTATTATTTTTATGTCAATATTAAACTTTTGTCTTGAATCTTTCGGATATTAATATTCATACCACAATTAAGAAGAATTATATTGAAATTATGCCAAGTAGCACTCCGCATCAAATATTCTGTTTTTATCATTTACCTACTCGAGGACGAGCAAGAATTAAGCTTGGGGATGCTTGATACGTCTCCAACGTATCTATAATTTTTGATTGCTCCATGCTATATTATCTACTATTTTGGACATTATTGGGCTTTATTATTCACTGTTATATTATTTTTGGGACTAACCTATTAACTGGAGGCCCAACCCAGAATTGCTGTTTTTTGCCTATTTCAGAGTTTCGCGGAAAAGGAATATCAAACGGAGTCCAAATGGAATGAAACCTTCGGGAACGTGATTTTTAGGAAGATTATGATCCAGGAGACTTGGAACCTACATCAAGAAACAAAAGAGGAGGCCACTAGGTAGAGGGGCACGCCCACCCCCCAGGGCGTGCCCTCCACCCTCGTGGGCCCCCTGTTGCTCCGCCGACGTACTCCTTCCTCCTATATATACCTACGTACCCCCCAAATGATCAGATACAGAGCCAAAAACCTAATTCCACCGCCGCAACCTTCTGTACCCACGAGATCCCATCTTGGGGCCTGTTTTGGAGCTCCGCCGGAGGGGGCATCCATCATGGAGGGATTCTACATCAACACCATAGCTTCTCCGATGAAGTGTGAGTAGTTTACCTCAGACCTTCGGGTCCATAGTTATTAGCTAGATGGCTTCTTCTCTCTTTTTGGATCTCAATACAATGTTCTCCCCCTCTCTCGTGGAGATCTACTTGATGTAATCTTCTTTTTGCGGTGTGTTTGTTGAGACCGATGAATTGTGGGTTTATGATCAAGATTATCTATGAACAATATTTGAATCTTCTCTGAATTCTTTTAAGTATGATTGGTTATCTTTGCAAGTCTCTTCGAATTATCAGTTTGGTTTGGCCTACTAGATTGATCTTTCTTGCAACAGGAGAAGTGCTTAGCTTTGGGTTCAATCTTGCGGTGTCCTTTCCTAGTGACGGTAGGGGCAGCAAGGCATGTATTGTATTGTTGCCATCGAGGATAACAAGATGGTTTTTTTATCATATTGCATGAATTTATCCCTCTACATCATGTCATCTTGCTTAAGGCGTTACTCTGTTTCCATGAACTTGATGCTCTAGATGCATGCTGGATAGCGGTCGATGAGTGGAGTAATAGTAGTAGATGCAGGCAGGAGTCGGTCTACTTGTCTCGGACGTGATGCCTATATACATGATCATACCTAGATATTCTCATAACTATGCTCAATTCTGCCAATTGCTCAACAGTAATTCGTTCACCCACCGTAAAATACTTATGCTCTTGATAGAAGCCACTAGTGAAACCTATGCCCCCCAGGTCTATCTTCATCATATTAATCTTCCAACACTTAGTTATTTCCTTTGCTTTTATTTTACTTTGCATCTTTATCACAAAAAATACCAAAAATATTATCCTATCATATCTATCAGATCTCACTCTCGTAAGTGACCGTGAAGGGATTGACAACCCCTTATCGCGTTGGTTGCGAGGATTTATTTGTTTTGTGTAGGTGCGAGGGACTCGCGCGTAGCCTCCTACTGGATTGATACCTTGGTTCTCAAAAACTGAGGGAAATACTTACGCTACTTTTCTGCATCACCCTTTCCTCTTCAAAGGAAAACCAACGCAGTGCTCAAGAGATAGCATCGTCGTCGACGGTGGCGTCAGGCTCCTGGGCTCCAGCATCTGGTTGCGACAACCAGGAAGAAAGGAAAAGGGGAAAAGGAGGAGCAAAGCAACTGTGAGTATTCATCCAAAGTAATCGCAAGCAAGGATCTACACTACATATGCATGGGTATTTGTGTAAAGGGGCAATACGGTGGACTGAACTGCAGAATGCCAAAATATATAAGAGGGGGATAGCTAGTCCTGTCGAAGACTACGCTTCTGGCAGCCTCCATCTTGCAGCATGTAGAAGAGAGTAGATGGTAAGTTCACCAAGTATCATCGCATAGCATAATCCTACCCGACGATCCTCTCCTCGTCGCCCTATGAGAGAATGATCACCAGGTTGTATCTGGCACTTGAAAGGGTGTGTTTTATTAAGTATCCGGTTCTAATTGTTGATGACCCACAAGTATAGGGGATCTATCATAGTCCTTTCGATAAGTAAGAGTGTCGAACCCAACGAGGAGAAGAAGGAAATGATAAGCGGTTTTCAGCAAGGTATTCTCTACAAGCACTGAAATTGTCGATAACAGATAGTTTTGTGATAAGGTAATTTGTAACGGGTAACAAGTAACAAGTGTAAATAAAGTGCAACAAGATGGCCCAATCCTTTTTGTAGCAAAGGACAAGCCTGGACAAACTCTTATATAGAGAAGCGCTCCCGAGGACACATGGGAATTATCGTCAAGCTAGTTTTCATCACGCTTAGATGATTCGCGTTCGTTACTTTGATAACTTGGTATGTGGGTGGACCGGTGCTTGGGTGTTGTCCTTTTTTGGACAAGCATCCCACTTATGATTAACCCTTATTGCAAGCATCCGCAACTACAAAAGAAGTATTAAGGTAAACCTAACCATAGCATGAAACATATGGATCCAAATCAACCCCTTACGAAGCAACGCATAAACTAGGGTTTAAGCTTCTGTCACTCTAGCAACCCATCATCTACTTATTACTTCCCAATGCCCTCCTCTAGGCCCAAATAATGGTGAAGTGTCATGTAGTCGACGTTCACATAACACCACCAGAGGAAAGACAACATACATCTCATCAAAATATCGAATGAATACCAAATTCACATGACTACTAATAGTAAGACTTCTCCCATGTCCTCAGGAACACACGTAACTACTCACAAATAATATTCATGTTCATAATCAGATGGGTATTAATATGCATAATGGATCTGAACATATAATCTTCCACCAAGTAAACCAACTAGCATCAACTACAAGGAGTAACCAACACTACTAGCAACCCACAGGTACCAATCTGAGGCTTTGGGACAAAGATTGGATACCCTGGTGAAGATGTTGATGAAGATTGGCCCCCTCCCGATGAGAGGATCATTGGTGATGACGATGGTGGTGATTTCCCCCTCCCGGAGGGGAGTTTCTCCGGCAGAACAGCTCTGCCGGAGCCCTAGATTGGTTCCGCCAAGGTTCCGCCTTGTGGCGGCGGAGTTTGTTCCCGAAAGCTTGCTTATGATTTTTTCCAGGGTAAAAGACTTCATATAGCGGAAGATGGGCACCAGAGGCCAGCTAGGGGGCCCAGAGGCAGGGGGCGCACCCAGGGGGTAGGACGCGCCCCCACCCTCATGGCCAGGGTGTGGGCCCCCTCTGGTATTTTCTTCGCTCAGTATTTTTTATTAACTCCAAAAATGACTTCCGTGAAGTTTCAGGACTTTTGGAGCTGTGCAGAATAGGTCTCTAATATTTGCTCCTTTTCCAGCCCAGAATTCCAGCTGCCGGCATTCTCCCTCTTTATGTAAACCTTGTAAAATAAGAGAGAAAGGGCATAAGTATTGTGACATAACGTGTAATAACAACCCATAATGCAATAAATATCGATATAAAAACATGACGCAAAATGGACGTATCAACTCTCCCAAGCTTAGACCTCGCTTGTCCTCAAGCGGAAGCTGATAACGATAAATATGTCCACATGTTTAGAGATAGAGGTGTCGATAAAATAAAATACGGACATGAGGGCATCATGATTATTCCTATAACAGCAACATGTATGGATATTGTCATATGGTTTCTTATGCTCAGGTAATAATCTATTCACAATGTCAAGTATGAATCAGAAACTTCACTGAGAACGAACAAACTATAATCTCAGTCATTGAAGCAATTGCAATTTATCATAATATCGGAAAGAGTCAATATAAGAGCTTTTCAGCAAGTCCACATACTCAACAATAATTTTAGTCTTTCATAATTGCTAACACTCATGCAATACTTATGGGTATGGAGTTTTAATCGGACACAGAGAAAGATAGGGGCTTATAGTTTCGCCTCCCAACCTTTTACCTCAAGGGTAATGTGAACAATAATAGCTCATACTAACTTATATCCAATTGGATATATATATATATATATATATATATATATATATATATATATATATATATATATATATATATATATATCAGGATCTTTCTAACACAATGTGCTTGCCAAAGGATAAAACGTAAAAAGGAAAGGTGAAGATCACCGTGACTCTTCCATAAGATAAAAGTAAAAGATAGGCCCTTCGTAAAGGGAAGCAGAGGTTGTCATGCGATTTCATGATTGGATGCACGAAATCTTAATGCAAAAGAACGTTGATACGTCTCTGTCGTATCTACTTTTCCAAACACTTTTGCCCTTGTTTTGGACTCTAACTTGCATGATTTGAACGGAACTAACCCGGACTGACGCTATTTTCAGCAAAATTGCCATGGTGTTATTTATGTGCAGAAACAAAAGTTCTCGGAATGACCTGAAACTTCACGGAGATTATTTTTGGAAATAATAAAAAATACTGGCGAATCAAGGCCAGGGGCCCACAGCCTTTCCACGAGGGTGGGGGCCGCGCCTGCCCCCTGGGCGCGCCCCCTGCCTCGTGGTCCCCCTGGAGCTCCACCGACCTCAACTCCAACTCCATATATTCGTGTTCGGGGAGAAAAAAATCAGAGAAAAAGATTCATCGCGTTTTATGAGACGGAGCCGCCGCCAAGCCCTAATCTCTCTCGGGAGGGCTGATGTGGAGTCCGTTCAGGGCTCCGGAGAGGGGAATTCATCGCCATCGTCATCATCAACCATCCTCCATCACCAATTTCATGATGCTCACCGCCGTGCATGAGTAATTCCATCGTAGGCTTGACGGTGATGGGTTGGATGAGATTTGTCATGTAATCGAGTTAGTTTTGTTAGGGTTTGATCCCTAGTATCCACTATGTTCTGAGATTGATGTTGCTATGACTTTGCTATGCTTAATGCTTGTCACTAGGGCCCGAGTGCATGATTTCAGATCTGAACCTATTATGTTTTCATGAATATATGTGATTTCTTGATCCTATCTTGCAAGTCTATAGTCACTTACTATGTGTTATGATCCGGCAACCCCGAAGTGACAATAATCGGGACCACTCCCGGTAATGACCATAGTTTGAGGAGTTCATGTATTCACTATGTGTTAATGCTTTGGTACGGTACTCTATTAAAAGGAGGCCTTAATATCCCTTAGTTCCCAATAGGACCCCGCTGCCATGGGAGGGTAGGACAAAAGATGTCATGCAAGTTCTTTTCCATAAGCACGTATAACTATATTCGGAATACATGCCTACTCTACATTGATGAATTGGAGCTAGTTCTGTGTCACCCTATATTATGATTGTTACATGATGAACCGCACCCGGCATAATTATCCATCACCGATCCAATGTCTATGAGCTTTTCACATATTGTTCTTCGCTTATTTACTTTCCCGTTGCTACTGTTACAATCACTACAAAATCAAAAAATATTACTTTTGCTATCATTACCGTTACTTCCATATTACTTTGCTGCAGATACTAAGTTATCAAGGTGTGGTTGAATTGACAACTCAACTACTAATACTCGAGAATATTCTTTGGCTCCCCTTGTGTCGAATCAATAAATTTGGGTTGAATACTCTACCCTCGAAAACTGTTGCGATCCCCTATACTTGTGGGTTATCAAGACTATTTTCTGGCGCCGTTGCTGGGGAGCATAGCTCTATTCTTTGAGTCACTTGGGATTAATATCTGCTGGTCACTATGAAGAACTTGAAAGACGAAAGTACTAAGATTTTTCCCTCAACTACGAGGGGAGGTAAGGAACTGCCATCTAGCTCTGCACTTGATTCACCTTCTGTTTTGAGTACGCTTGCGACACCTAAACCTGCTTCTGCTATTAATTCTGATATGTCACATGTTATTGATGATGCCACTTTTGCTATGCATGATACTTATGATGAAACTACTTCTATGCTTGATACTACTGTGCCACTTGGTGAATTTATTGATGAACAACTTGCTAGGGCTAGAGAGAATGAAATTATTGAAACTGATAATATTGATGAAAGTGATGATGAAGACTCTCCCCCTAAATATGAATTGCCTGTTGTGCCTGAGGGCTATGTTATGGATGAAGAAACTGCTAGAGACTTTCTTGCTTGCAATGATATAAGTGATCTTAAGAAATTATTAGCTAAGCTTAAACAAAAAACTCTGAATGCTAGAATGAAATATGATCCTGCTTATGCTACTTCACCTATCCTTGTTACCGATAAGGAGTATGAATTCTCTATTGATCCTGATATAATTACTTTGCTTGAATCTGATCCCTTCTATGGCTATGAACCTGAAACTGTTGTGCCACATCTAACTAAATTAATTGATATAGCCACCCTGTTCACTTATGATGAGAAAACTCGCTACTATTATATCCTTAAGATATTTTCGTTCTCATTAAAGGGTGATGCTAAGATATGGTTCAATTCTCTTGATCCTGGTTGTGTGCGTAGTCCCCAGGGTATGATTTATTACTTCTCTGCTAAATATTTCCCTGCTCATAAGAAACAAGCTGCCTTAAGGGAAATATATAATTTTGCGCAAATTGAAGAAGAGAGTCTCCCACAAGCTTGGGGGAGGCTTCTCCAATTACTTAATGCTTTGCCTGATCATCCTCTCAAGAAAAATGAAATACTTGATATCTTTTATAATGGACTAACCGATGCTTCCAGAGACCACCTGGATAGTTGTGCTGGTTCTGTTTTCAGGGAAAGAACACCAGATGAAGCTGAAATTCTATTGAATAATATGTTGACTAATGAAAATAATTGGACACTTCCTGAGCCAACTCTTGAGCCTATTCCTAAACCAACTCCGAAGAAAAGGGGTGTTCTATTTCTCAGTCCTAAAGATATGCAAGAGGCAAAGAAATATATGAAAGAAAAGGGTATTAAAGCTCAAGATGTTAAGAATTTATCTCCTATTGAAGAAATACATGGTCTTAATTTACCGCCTGTTGAAGAGATGTATGGTCTTAATTCATCACCTATTGAAGAAACACATGGTCTTGATAACCCGACACAGGTAGTAAAGGTAAATTCTCTCTATAGATATGATAAAGCTGAAATCCCTCCTACTAAGTTTGCTAGCCAATGTTTGGATGAGTTTGATAACTTTATGGTTAAGCAAGAAGATTTTAATGCTTATTTTGGTAGACAATTAAAAAAAATGCTTATATGATTGAACACTTGGGTGATTATATGTCTAGAGTTAAAAGTGAGCTTAAACTCATTAGTAAACATGCTTGGTTACCACTCAAGTAGAACAAGTACTTAAAGCTCAAAATGATTTGCTCAATGAACTGAATAGTAAGAATAATGATTTTGCTGTTAGAGTGGCTACTAGAACTGGTAAAATGACTTAGGAACCTTTGTATCCTGAAGGCCATCCTAAGATAATTAAGAAGGATTCTCAGAGAAATAATATTGATGCACCTAGTCCTTCTAAAAAGAAGAAAAAGAAAAATGATAGGACTTTGCATGCTTCTAGTGAACCCGTTGTAGACACACCTAAGAATCCCAATGATATTTCTATTTCTAATCCTGGAACACAATCTGGTGATGAACATGAACCTAGTGATAATGTTAATGATAATGTTCATGTTGATGCTCAAGCTAGCAATGATAATGATGTAGAAGCTGAACCAGCTGTTGATCTTGATAACCCACAATCAAAGAATCAACGTTATGATAAGAGAGACTTTATTGCTAGGAAGCACGGTAAGGAAAGAGAGCCATGGGTTCAGAAACCCATGCCTTTTCCTCCCAAACCATCCAAGAAAAAAGATGATGAGGATTTTGAGCGCTTTGCTGAAATGATTAGACCTATCTTCTTGCGCATGCATTTGACTGATATGCTCAAAATGAATCCTTATGATAAGTATATGAAAGAAATTGTTACTAATAAAAGAAAGATACCGGAAGCTGAAATTTCCACCATGCTTGCTAATTATACTTTCAAGGGTGGAATACCTAAGAAACTAGGAGACCCAGGAGTACCCGCTATACCATGCTCCATTAAAAGAAACTATGTTAAAACTGCTTTATGTGATCTTGGAGTCGGTGTTAGTGTTATGCCTCTCTCTTTATATCGTAGACTTGATTTGAATAAGTTGACACCTACTGAAATATCTTTGCAAATGGCCGATAAATCAACTGCTATACCTGTCGGTATTTGTGAGGATGTGCCTGTTGTGGTTGCAAACGCTACTATGTTAATGGACTTTGTTGTTCTCGATATTCCCGAGGACGATAGTATGTCTATTATTCTTGGAAGACCCTTTTTGAATACTGCAGGGGCTGTTATTGATTGCAACAAAGGCAATGTCACTTTTCATGTTAATGGTAATGAGCATACGATACACTTTCCGAGGAAACAACCTCAAGTTCATAGTATCAACTGTATTGGAAAATTTCCATCGATTATTTTTGGAGGTTTTGAATTTCCTCTACCTACTGTCAAGAAGAAATATGATATTCTTATTATTGGGGATGTGATAGTGTTATTCGAAATTTCTCCGATTCCATGTTATTCGTAATGAGTTTGTTAACAAGACTTGATCAACCGTGTTAGTGGATTCCTTTTGATAAGCATGAGATGGATGAAGTTAGAAAGCACAACCTTCTGTACCCTCCTTCTACTTTCTGTTATTTAGTTGAAATAAAGTAAAAATAGCATTTTCTGTCTGTTTTCTGAATTATCCGTGCACTAAAAATTACCCCAAAAATAAAAGTTCTCCAAATGCCCCGAAATTGAAATATGATTTTTTCTGGAATATTAGAGAATATCTGGCAGTGAGAACACAACAGGGGGAGCAAGCACCTGGCCACGAGGGTCCAAGGCGCGACCACCCCCTGGGCGCGCCCCCTGCCTCGTGGGCCCATGGTGGCTTCCCTCCACTTATTCCTGCACCCACCCACTCCTTCTTCCTCCCAAAAAAATCTCCAACCAGCTCAAGGGCGAGTTCTAGCTCATTTTGCTGCGATTTTCGATCTCCTTGATCAAAGCACCTCTCACAAAACTGCTTTGGGGGATTGTTCCTTGGTATGTGACTCCTCCATTTGTCCAATTAGTTTTTGTTCTAGTGCTTTATTCATTGCAAATTTTTGCTGCCTAGGTGACCATGTTCTTGAGCTTGCATGTCAAATTTATATGGTTCCAAGTAGTTCTAATGCATGATATAGTCTCCAGGCACTTGTGGGAGTAGTTGCTATTAATTTTGTTGAGTTTGATTCACTTTTATTTGAAGTTACTAAAAATTTCAGAAATGTTCAGAAAATGATGAAGAGATTTTTGAGGGGCTCTTCGAGCCGAGGCTCGAAGGATAAGCAAAGTGAAGAAGAAGAGAGGCCCAAATATAATCTGCCTTGCACCACAGAGGTTCGGCCATGTGAATGGGCTTGTGATGATTTCTTGAGAGCAGCCGGGATTTATGATGATTTTTATGAGTTGGCTGAGAATGCGGGCCTCACTGACTTCCTCCGTGACTAACGCGAATAGTATCTCTTAATTATCTTACTCACTAATACCTTTGTGCAAAATTTTCATTTCCATTTTAGGAGGTCGCCACCTACGGTGTATTTTTATTTATATGATGAGTATAAGGATATGACCCTTCGTGAATTCTGTGAGGTGTGCAAGTTACCTTTTCCAGGTTTCATAGAGGAACCACATCGTAACGATGTGGAGGGGTTTATTGATACAATTGTTGTACGGGAAACCAGGAAGGTTTCCGACGCACGAATCACTAGCATACACTTTCTTGTTCTACGTTACTTTGCTATATTTGCTAGTAGGTGCTTAATTGGTCACAGAAACTTTGGAAACCTGAGTGTCCCTGATATTATTATTTTGTGCCATGCCTTGTTTCGTGATGACACATTTAGTATGGGCATTATTGTTGCAAAGCGGTT
Source organism: Aegilops umbellulata (assembly GCA_032464435.1). Lineage (NCBI taxonomy): Eukaryota > Viridiplantae > Streptophyta > Magnoliopsida > Poales > Poaceae > Aegilops > Aegilops umbellulata. The sequence goes on along the minus strand of CP136054.1, from coordinate 360,051,334 downwards.
AAATCTTAACTGTACTAAGGGCCCCATCTTGGGAGGCATCTTCGCCTCGTGCCTCGCTGCATACTATAACATACCTATTAGGCATTATGAGAAAGAAGAAAAGTTGTTGCCTCCTGTTTATCTAGATTATAAGAGTATGGTAGCACATGATTTTATTGTTAAGAATAGGGAAAGGGCGCTTAAATACAAACTGTTATTTGATAAGAATCACCCTAAAACTATTACCTTGCCTACTCCTTCCTTGTTTGATTTATCCGCAGGCTAGTATCTCGTTCCGCTGACGGCCATCCACGCTTACCGGAACCTTATAGAGCCAGAGCCAGAGCCAGAGCCGGAACCACAATTTGATCCTCCACGATAGTATAATTACTAGTGGGATCCGGAGGCGATTGCCAACCAGTGGCAATCCGAGGCATCTTCACAGTACGACCCCAATTATAACTACGGATATCCGCCAGGCCATCCATGGCAATAGACCAACTTAGGACAAAAGCCTAAGCTTGGGGGAGTACGTATCTCTCATCGACATTACATTCATGTTTACACACTCATTGCTACATGTCGGTGCTTATACTTTTTCACTATAATATCCATGCTAGTTTATTTTTCCTTTTTATGCTTTCTTCTTGTGTGTTTGAAAAATCTTAAGAAAACCAAAAAAATTAGTAGTAGTTTTTAGCTAGTTTACTTTCTTGTTGTAGTAGTAATTAAAAGAAAATCCAAAAAATATTTCCCGTTCTTCTTTTGCTTGTTGGGAGCTTTCCCGTGCGAATAGCCTTTTCTTTTCTTTTCTTTGGGGGTCGATAGGAGAAGACCATAATGAAAATGTTGAAGTGGCTCTTATATGCATTATTGTTGATTTAACCAAGAGCCCATATTGCCTTGTCTTCTCCTGTTTATTGAATGCTCTCAGATTCCAGCTTAGTCCAATGCACGTGCACTATTATTATTATTCACATTGTTCGGTCATGCAAGTGAAAGGCAATTATGATGATATATGATGGACTGATTGAGATGGGAGAAGTTGGTATGAACTCGACCTCTCTTGTTTTTGTAAATATGATTAGTTCATCGTTCCTGTCTTCCTGATTCAACCTATTATGAATAAACATGTTTGCAATGACAATTAGAGATTATAGTTGCTTATGCCATGCTTAATTAGCTAGGAGCTTATAATGGTTTACCTTGCGTGCTAACATGCTATTAAAATGGTTGTGATGTGGTATAGTGGGGTGGTATCCTCCTTTGAATGATTCGAGTGACTTGACTTGGCACATGTTCATGCATGTAGTTGAAACAAAATCAACATAGCCTTCATGATATTTATGTTCATGGTGGATTATATCCTACTCATGCTTGCACTCAATGTTTATTAATTTTAATGCATGTTCATGACTGTTGTCCCTCTCTAGTTGGTCGCTTCCCAGTCTTTTGCTAGCCTTCACTTGTACTAAGCGGGAATACTGCTTGTGCATCCAATCCCTTAAACCCCAAAGTTATTCCGTATGAGTCCACTATACCTTCCTATATGCGGTATCTACCTGGCGTTCCAAGTAAATTTGTATGTGCCAAACTCTAAACCTTCAAATGAAATTCTGTTTTGCATGCTCGAATAGCTCACGTATCAGCTAGGGTTGTCTGTATCTTCCATGCTAGGCGGGTTATTCTCAAGAGGAGTGGACTCCGCTCCTCACTCACGAGAAAATGGCTGGTCAACGGGATGGCCAGTCCCATGCTTTATGCAAATCAAATCAAAATAATTGCAAACAAAACTCCCCTGGGACTGTTGTTAGTTGGAGGCACTCGTCGTTTCGAGCAAGCCATGGATTGATGCTTGTTGGTGGAGGGGGAGTATAAACTTTACCATTCTGTTTGGGAACCGCCTATAATGTGTGTAGCATGGAAGATATCGCCATCTCTTGGTTGTTATGTTGACAATGAAAGTATGCCGCTCAAAATACTATTTATCTCTGCTTTAAAATCGAGCTCTCGCACCTCTACAAATCCCTGCTTCCCTCTGCGAAGGGCCTATCTATTTACTTTTATGTTGAGTCATCACCCTCTTATTAAAAAGCACCAGCTGGAGAGTACCGCTGTCATTTGCATGCATTACTGCTAATTTATATTGGGTATGACTATGACTGGATCTCTTTTACCATGAATTACAATGTTTAGTCAGTCCTTGATCTTTAAAGGTGCTCTGCATTTATGTTTTGCGGTCTCAGAAAGGGCTAGCAAGATACCATCTTGTTATATTATATTATGATTATTTTGAGTAAGTGTTGTCATCCAAGATTTATTATTATTGCTCGCTAGTTGATTATGCCATTGACATGAGTAAACATGAGACCTAATTGTTATTGTGAATATGGTTAGTCATAATCTTTGCTGAAAACTTGAATGCTGGCTTCACATATTTACAGCAACAAGAGCAAACAGAGTTTGTAAAAGTTTTTCTTTATCACTTTCAGTTTATCAACTGAATTGCTTGAGGACAAGCAAAGGTTTAAGCTTGGGGGAGTTGATACGTCTCCGTCGTATCTACTTTTCCAGACACTTTTGCCCTTGTTTTGGACTCTAACTTGCATGATTTGAATGGAACTAACCCGGACTGACGTTGTTTTCAGCAGAATTGCCATGGTGTTATTTATGTGCAGAAACAAAAGTTCTCGGAATGACCTGAAACTTCACGAAGATTATTTTTGGAAATAATAAAAAATACTGGCAAAAGAATCAAGGCCAGGGGGCCCACACCCTTACCATGAGGGTGGGGGCGCGCCTGCCCCCTGCCTCATGGGCCCCCTTGAGCTCCACCGACCTCAACTCCAACTCCATATATTCGTGTTCGGGGAGAAAAAATCAGAGAAAAAGATTCATCGTGTTTTACGATACGAAGCCGCCGCCAAGCCCTAATCTCTCTCGGGAGGGCTGATCTGGAGTCCGTTCGGGGCTCCGGAGTGGGGAATTCGTCGCCATCGTCATCATCAACCATCCTCCATCACCAATTTCATGATGCTCACCGCCGTGCGTGAGTAATTCCATCGTAGGCTTGCTGGACGGTGATGGGTTGGATGAGATTTATCATGTAATCGAGTTAGTTTTGTTAGGGTTTGATCCCTAGTATCCACTATGTTCTGAGATTGATGTTGCTATGACTTTGCTATGCTTAATGCTTGTCACTAGGGCCCGAGTGCCATGATTTCAGATCTGAACCTATTATGTTTTCATGAATATATGTGAGTTCTTGATCCTATCTTGCAAGTCTATAGTCACCTACTATGTGTTATGATCCGACATCCCCGAAGTGACAATAATCGGGACCACTACCGGTAATGACCATAGTTTGAGGAGTTCATGTATTCACTATGTGTTAATGCTTTGGTCCGGTACTCTATTAAAAGGAGGCCTTAATATCCCTTAGTTTCCAATAGGACCCCGCTGCCACGGGAGGGTAGGACAAAAGATGTCATGCAAGTTCTTTTCCATAAGCACGTATGACTATATTCGGAATACATGACTACATTACATTGATGAATTGGAGCTAGTTCTGTGTCACCCTATGTTATGATTGTTACATGATGAACCGCATCCAGCATAATTCTCCATCACCGATCCAATGCCTATGAGCTTTTCACATATTGTTCTTCGCTTATTTACTTTTACGTTGCTATTGTTACAATCACTACAAAAACCAAAAATATTACTTTTGCTATCGTTACCGTTACTTCCATATTACTTTGCTACTAAATACTTTGCTGCAGATACTAAGTTATCCAGGTGTGGTTGAATTGACAACTCAACTGCTAATACTTGAGAATATTCTTTGGCTCCCCTTGTGTCGAATCAATAAATTTGGGTTGAATACTCTACCCTCGAAAACTGTTGCGATCCCCTATACTTGTGGGTTATCAAACGTCACTTTATATTGCCACTTGTGATATGAACCTTTATTATGCAGTCCGTCGCTTTTATTTCTTCCATATCACAAGATCGTATAAAGCTTATTTTTTCCACACTAATAAATCATACATATTTAGAGAGCAATTTTGTTTGCATGCACCGATGACAACTTACTTGAAGGATCTTACTCAATCCATAGGTAGATATGGTGGACACTCATGGCAAAACTAGTTTAAGGATATTCTGAAGCACAAGTAGTATCTCTACTTGGTACAAAGAATTTGGCTAGCATGAGGGAGAAAGTCAAGCTCAACATGTTGGATGATCCATGACAATATACTTTATTTCGGATATAAGAAAACACAACCCATTACGTTGTCTTCCTTGTCCAACATCAACTTTTTAGCATGTCATATTTTAATGAGTGCTCACAATCATAAAAGATGGTCAAGATAGTATATTTATATGTGAAAACTTCTCTTTCTTTATTACTTCCTATTAATTGCAACGATGACCAAAACTGGGTTTGTCAACTCTCAACAATTTTTATTCATCATACTCTTTATATGTGAAGTCATTACTCTCCATAAGATCAATATGATCTCTTTTATTTCTTTTTGTTCTTTCTCTTTTCTTTAATTACCTCAAGATCATAACAAAATAATCAAGCCCTTGACTCAACACTAATCTTTATTATATATAGCTGTCGGACTCGATTACATTGAAGGATCATAAAGCAAAACTCAAAACTAAATCATTCTAAAACTTTATTCTACTAGATCAAGATGTTACCAAAAGGATCGAACTAAGAAAAACGGTAAAGATAGGAGTGTGATGGTGATACGATACCGGGGCACCTCCCCCAAGCTTGGCAGTTGCCAAGGGGAGTGCCCATACCCATGTGATTATGTTTCCTTCTTTGGAGGTGACGAGGATGGTGATGATGAAGATAATTGTGCCTTCAGCTTTTTCATATTGTACTCAAGAAGAGCAATTTCCTCCTTTAGGTCATCGACTTCCGTTTCCAGCTTCAAGATCTTGTCACATAAATCTCCTTTGCTTTTCTGCCAAAAACGAGAAGGAATAGATCGGTTGTTAGACAGTTTAGCCCTCTTAGGAAGACTAGACTTCTTCAACTTCACGTGCATATCCCCAGGTTGAGGTAGAGGGACATCCTCCTCCTCCGAACTTGAATCATTGATCCTTATCAAATGAGCATCCTCTTCATCATCCGTAGTTCGACCACAAGGAGATAGATCCCCATAGATCTTTGGTTCAACAACGAGATGTGAGACATAGCTCTCTCCTTCGGACTCCTGAGATGACATCTTGCTCCAAACCCGCGGCAGAAACAACTCGAAACAAAAATAGAGGATATTTGCGTGATATAGTGGTCAAAACCTTTGGGAGATTATATAAAGATTTTTTACCAACCAAAAGAAGTATCGTGCAAAAAGACAGAGTCCGGAGAGTGTACGAGGTGCCCACGAGGCAGGGGCGCACCCAGGGGGTAGGGTGCGCCTCCCACCCTCGTGGAAGCCTCGTGTCCTTCCCGGACAACTTCTTATTTTCCTATTTTCTTAAATATTCCAAAACGGAGAAAAATTGCCATTAGAACTGTTTTGGAGTCGGTTTACTTACCGTACCACATACCTATTCCTTTTCGGTGTCTGAAATGTTCCGAAAAGTGTCCCTTATGTACTCCTCTGGGGTTACGGTTTCAATAACATTAGTTTAAACATTTATAGGATTACATGAGATATAGTGTTTGATTCTTTGACTGTTCACCACCTTCGGATTTGTGCCTTCAAAGTTGTTGATTTTTATGGCACCAGAACGATAGACCTCCTCGATAACGTAAGGACCTTCCCATTTAGAGAGAAGTTTTCCTGCAAAAAATCTTAAGCGAGAGTTGTATAGCAACACATAATCACCTACATTAAACTCATGCTTTTGTATCCTTTTGTCATGCCATATTTTAACCTTTTCTTTAAACAGTTTGGCATTCTCATAGGCCTGGGTTCTCCATTCATCAAGTGAGCTAATGTCAAATAGCCTCTTCTCACCGGCAAGTTTGAAATCATAATTGAGCTCTTTAATGGCCCAATATGCTTTATGTTCTAGTTCGAGAGGTAAGTGACATGCTTTTCCATAAACCATTTTATACGGAGACATACCCTTAGGATTTTTGTATGCAGTTCTATAGGCCCATAATGCATCATCAAGTTTCTTGGACCAATTCTTTCTAGATCTATTAACAGTTTTTTGCAAAATTAATTTGAGCTCTCTATTACTCAATTCTACTTGACCACTAGACTGTGGGTGATATGGAGATGCAATTCTATGATTAACATCATACTTAGCAAGCATTTTACGAAAAGCACCATGAATAAAATGTGAACCACCATCAGTCATTAAATATATAGGGACTTCAAACCTCGGCAAAATAACTTCTTTAAGCATCTTAATAGAGGTATTATGATCAGCACTACTAGTTGGAATAGCTTCTACCCACTTACTAACGTAATCAACAGCAACTAAAATATGTGTATATACATTAGAGGAAGGAAACAGTCCCATGTAATCAAAGCCCCAAACATCAAATGGTTCAACAACAAGTGAATAGTTCATAGGCATTTCTTGACGTCTACTAATATTACCAATTCTTTGACATTCATCACAAGATAAGACAAACTTATAGGCATCTTTGAAGAGAGTAGGCCAATAAAAACCGGATTGCAATACCTTATGTGCAGTTCTATCTCCAACGTGGTGTCCTTGATACGTCCATTTTGCATCATGCTTTTATATTGATATTTATTGCATTATGGGCTGTTATTTCACGTTATGTCACAATACTTATGGCTATTCTCTCTTATTTTACAAGGTTTACATAAGGAGGGAGAATGCCGGCAGCTGGAATTCTGGGTTGGAAAAGGAGCAAATATTAGAGACCTATTCTGCACAACTCCAAAAGTCCTGAAACTCCACGGAATATCTTACAATAAATAATGAAAAATACCTGCCAAAGATGAAGGCCAGGGGGCCCACACCCTGTCCACGAGGGTGGGGGGCGCGCCCCCCTACCTCATGGGCCCCCTGGTGGCTCTCCGATGCCCATCTTCTGCTATATGAAGTCTTTCGTCAAGAAAAAAAACCAGAAGCAACCTTTCGGGACGAGACTCCGCCGCCATGAGGCGGAACCTTGGCGGAACCAATCTAGGGCTCCGGCAGAGCTCTCCTGCCGGAGACACTTCCCTCCGGGAGGGGGAAATCATCGTCATCGTCATCACCAATGCTCCTCTCATCGAGAGAGGGAAATCTCCATCAACATCTTCACCAGCACCATCTCCTCTCAAAACCCTAGTTCATCTCTTGTATCCAATTCTTGTCTCCAAGTCCGGGATTGGTGCTAGTAGGTTGCTAGTAGTGTTGAATACTCTTTGTAGTTGATGCTAGTTGGTTTATTTGGTGGAAGATCATATGTTCAGATCCTTTATGCATATTATTACCCCTCTGATTATGAACATGAATATGCTTTGTGAGTAGTTACGTTTGTTCCTGAGGACAAGGGAGAAGTCTTGCTATTAGTAGTCATGTGAATTTGGTATTCGTTCGATATTTTGATGAGATGAAATACATAACACTTCACCATTATTTGGGCCTAGAGGAAGGCATTGGGAAGTAATAAGTAGATGATGGGTTGCTAGAGTGACAGAAGCTTAAACCCTAGTTTATGCGTTGCTTCGTAAGGGGCTGATTTGGATCCATATGTTTCATGTTATGGTTAGGTTTACCTTAATACTTTTGTTGTAGTTGCGGATGCTTGCAATATAGGTTAATCATAAGTGGGATGCTTTTTCAAGTAAGAACAACACCCAAGCACCGGTCCACCCACATATCAAATGATCAAAGTACCGAACGCGAATCATATGAACGTGATGAAAACTAGCTTGACGATATTCCCATGTGTCCTCGGGAGCGCTTTTCCTTATATAAGAGTTTGTTTTGGCTTGTCCTTTGATACAAAAAGGATTGGGCCACCTTGCTACACTTTATTTACTTTTGTTACTTGTTACCCGTTACCAATTACCTTATCACAAAACTATCTGTTACCACTTATTTCAGTACTTGCAGAGAATACCTTGCTGAAAACCGCTTGTTATTTCCTTCTGCTCCTCGTTGGGTTCGACACTCTTACTTATTGAAAGGACTACGATAGATCCCCTATACTTGTGGGTCATCAAGACTCTTTTCTGGCGCCGGTGCCAGGGAGTGAAGCGCCTTTGGTAGGTGGAATTTAGTATGGAAAAATTTATATAGTGTGCTAAAATTTACTGTCACTTGTTACTATGGAAAGTAATCCTCTGAGGTGCTTGTTCGGGGTATCTTCACCCCGACCAGTAGAGCAAAGAGTTGCTCCTCAACCTACTGAACCTATTGAAAATTAAATTCCTTTTGAATTTCCTTCGGGTATGATAAAAAAACTGCTAGCTAATCCTTTTACAGGAGATGGAACAAAGCATCCTGATGAACACCTAATATACATGGATGAAGTTTGTGGATTATTTAAGCTTGCAGGTATACCCGATGATGTTGCTAAGAAGAAGGTCTTCCCTTTATCTTTAAAGGGAGACGCATTGACATGGTATAGGCTATGTGATGATACGAGATCATGGAACTATAGAAGATTGAAATTGGAATTTCATCAAAAGTATTATCCTATGCATCTTGTTCATCGTGATCGTAATTATATATATATATATATATATATATATATATATATAAAATTTTTGGCCTCGCGAAGGAGAAAGCATCGCTCAAGCTTGGGGGAGGCTTAAATCAATGTTATATTCATGCCCCAATCATGAGCTCCCAAGAGTGACAATTATTCAAAACTTTTATGCTCGACTTTCTGAAAATAATCGCACCATGCTCGATACTTCTTGTCCTGGCTCTTTTATGATGAAGACTATTGAATTTAAATGGGACTTACTGGATAGAATTAAACGCAACTCTGAAGATCGGGATCTCGACGAAGGTAAGGAGTCAGGTATGACACCTAAGTTTGATTGTGTTAAATCTTTTATGGATACCGATATTTTCCGTAAGTTTAGCACTAAATATGGACTTAAATCTGAGATAGTAGCTTCTTTCTGTGAATCTTTTGCTACTTATGTTGATCTCCCTAAGGAGAAGTGGTTTAAATATCATCCTCCCATAGAAGTGAAAGTAGTTGCACCTATTAAAGTTAAAGAAAAGACTGCCACTTATAATGATCCTATTGTTCCTACTTCTTATGTTGAGAAACCACCTTTCCCTCTTAGAATAAAGGATCATGCTAAATCTTCAATTGTGGTTCGTAAAAGCAATATTAGAACTTATACACCTCCTAAGCAAGTTAAAGTATAACCTAATATTGCTATTGTTAAAGATCTCTTGGCTGATAATATTGATGGGCATGTTATTCAGTTCTGCGGTGAAACTGCTATAATTGCTAAACCTTGTGCTAAAGATAAACATAGACCTGTGGTAGGCGTGCCTGTTATTTCTGTTAAAATAGGAGATCATTGTTATCATGGCTTATGTGATATGGGTGCTAGTGCTAGTGTTATACCGCATACTTTATATGAAGAAATTAAGCATGAAATTGCACCTGCTGAGTTAGAAGGAATTGATGTTACAATTAAACTTGCGAATAGAGATACTATATCAGCAATGGGAATTGTTAGAGATGTTGAAGTCTTGTGTGGGAAAACTAAATATCCTGCTGATTTTCTTATTCTTGGTTCCCCACAAGATAGCTTTTGTCCCATTATATTTGGTAGACCCTTCTTGAATACTGTTAATGCTAAGATAGACTGTGAAAAGAATGTTGTCAGTATTGGCTTGGATGATATAATCCATGAGTTTAATTTCTCTAAATTTAGTAAACAACACCATGAAGAAGAATTACCTAGTAAGGATGAAATTATTGGTCTTGCTTCTATTATCGTACCTCCTAGTGATCCTTTAGAACAATATTTGCTAGACCATGAAAATGATATGTTTATGAATGAAAGAAGGGAAATAGATGAAGTATTATTTAAACAGGAACCTATTCTGAAACACAATCTGCGTGTTGAAATCCTAGGGGATACTCCTCCACCTAAGGGTGATCCGTGTTTGAGCTTGAACCGTTGCCTGATAATCTTAAATATGCTTATCTTGATGAAAAGAAGATATATCCTGTTATTATTAGTGCTAACCTTTCAGAGCATGAAGAAGAAAGATTATTGAAAAACTCTGAAGAAGCACCGTGTTGCTATTGGATATACTCTTGATGATCTTAAGGGCATTAGTCCCACTCTATGTTAACATAAAATAAATTTGGAAGCAGACGCCAAACCAGTTCGTGATCCTCAACGACATCTGAATCCTAAAATGAAAGAAGTGGTGGGAAAATAAATACTAAAGCTTCTGGAGGCAGGTATAATTTATCCCGTTGCTGATAGTCAGTGGGTAAGTCCTGTACATTATGTCCCTAAGAAGGGAGGTATTACTCTTGTTCCTAATGATAAAGATGAATTGATTCCACAAAGAATTATTACAGGTTATAGGATGGTAATTGATTTTTGCAAATTAAATAAAGCTACTAAGAAAGATCATTACCCCTTACCTTTTATCGATCAAATGCTAGAAAGATTATGCAAACATACACACTATTGCTTTCTAGATGGTTATTCTGGTTTCTCTCAAATACCTGTGTCGGCTAAAGATCAATCAAAGACTACTTTTACATGCCCTTTTGGTACTTTTGCTTATAGATGTATGCCTTTTAGTTTATGTAATGCACCTGCTACCTTTCAAAGATGCATGATGGCTATATTCTCTAACTTTTGTGAAAAGATTTGTGAGGTTTTTATGGACGGCTTTTCCGTCTATGGATCTTCTTTTGATGATTGGTTGAGCAATCTTGATCGAGTTTTGCTGAGATGTGAAGAAACTAATCTCGTCTTGAATTGGGAAAAGTGCCACTTTATGGTTAATGAAGGTATTGTCTTGGGGCATAAAGTTTTTGAAAGAGGCATTGAAGTTGATAAAGCCAAGGTTGATGCTATTGAAAAGATGCCATGTCCCAAGGACATCAAAGGTATAAGAAATTTCCTTGGTCACGCCGGATTTTATAGGAGGTTCGTTAAGGACTTCTAAAAAAATTCTCGGCCTCTGACTAATTTATTACAAAAAGATATACCATTTGTCTTTGATGATGATTGTGTAGAAGCATTTGAAATACTTAAGAAAGCATTAGTCTCTGCACCTATTGTTCAGCCACCTGATTGGAATTTACCCTTTGAAATTATGTGTGATGCTAGCGATTATGCTGTAGGTGTTGTTCTAGGGCAAAGAGTTGATAAGGAATTAAATGTTATCCATTATGCTAGTAAGACTCTAGACAATGCTCAAAGAAATTATGCTACTACTGAAAAAGAACTTTTAGCAGTTGTATTTGCTTGTGATAAGTTCAGGCCTTATATTGTTGATTCTAAAGTAACTATTCACACTGATCATGCTGCTATTAAATACCTTATGGAAAAGAAAGATGCTAAACCTAGACTTATTAGATGGGTCCTCCTGCTACAAGAATTTAATTTGCATATTGTTGATATAAAGGGAGCCGAGAACCCCATTGTAGACAACTTATCTAGGTTAGAGACTGTTCTTGATGACCCACTACCTATTGATGATAGCTTTCCTGATGAACAATTAAATGTTATAAGTACTTCTCGTAGCACTCCTTGGTATGCTGATTATGCTAATTACACAGTTGCTAAATTTATACCACCTAGCTTCACATACCAACAAAAGAAAAGTTCTTCTATGATTTGAGACATTACTTTTGGGATGACCCACATCTTCATAAAGGAGTAGATGGTGTTATTAGACGTTGTGTACCTAAGCATGAATAGGAACAGATCCTACGCAAGTGTCACTCCGAAGCTTATGGAGGACACCACGCTGGAGACAGAACTGCACATGAGGTATTGCAATCCGGTTTTTATTGGCCTACTCTCTTCAAGGATGCCCGTAAGTTTGTCTTGTCTTGCGATGAATGCCAAAGAATTGGTAATATTAGTAGACGTCAAGAAATGCCTATGAATTGTTCACTTGTTATTGAACCATTTGATGTTTGGGGCTTTGATTATATGGGACCTTTTCCTGCCTCTAATGGATATACACATATTTTAGTTGCTGTTCATTATGTTACTAAGTGGGTAGAAGCTATTTCAACTAGTAGTGCTGATCATACACCTCTATTAAAATGCTTAAGGAAGTTATTTTTCCGAGGTTTGGAGTCCCTAGATATTTAATGATTGATGGTGGTTCACACTTTATTCATGGTGCTTTCCGTAAAATGCTTGCTAAATATGATGTTAATCATAGAATTGCATCTCCTTATCACCCACAGTCTAGTGGTCAAGTAGAATTGAGTAATAGAGAACTCAAATTAATTTTGCAAAAGACTGTTAATAGGTCTAGGAAGAATTGGTCCAAGAAACTTGATGATGCATTATGGGCCTATAGAACTGCATATAAAAATCCTATGGGTATGTCTCCGTATAAAATGGTTTATGGAAAAGCATGTCACTTACCTCTCGAACTAGAACATAAGGCATATTGGGCTATTAAAGAGCTCAACTATGATTTCAAACTTGCCGGTGAAAAAAGGTTGTTTGATATTAGCTCACTTGATGAATGGAGAACCCAAGCTTATGAAAATGCCAAGTTGTTTAAAGAAAAAGTTAAAAGATGGCATGACAAAAGAATACAAAAGTGTGAGTTTAACGTAGGTGATTATGTATTGCTATACAACTCTCGTTTAAGATTTTTTGCAGGAAAACTTCTCTCTAAATGGGAAGGGCCCTACGTTATCGAGGAGGTCTATCGTTCCGGTGCCATAAAGATCAACAACTTCGAAGGTACAAATCCGAAGGTAGTAAACGGTCAAAGAATCAAACATTATATCTCAGGTAATCCCATAAATGTTGAAACCAATATTATTAAAACCGTAACCCCGGAGGAATACATAAGAGACACCTTCTAGAATGATTCAGACTCCGAAAAGGAATAGGTATGTGGTACGGTAAGTGTACAGACTCCAAAACAAATTTTTAAGGCAATATTTCTCCGTTTTGGAATATTTAGAAAAATAAGTAGCAGTTCGGGAAGGACACGAGGGCCCCACGAGGGTGGAGGGCGCGCCCCTACCTCGTGAGCACCTCGTGTGCCTTCCGGACTCCGTTTTATTGCACGATACGTATTTTGGTCGGTAAAAATTCATTATATATTCTCCCGAAGGTTTTGACTCCCGTATCACGCAAATATCCTCTGTTCTTGTTTTGGGATGTTCTCTGTCAGGGTTGTCAAGGCCAGGCATCATGTCGTCCCCCTCCTCCAACAACGGTGACAAAGATGCTTGGCTAATGAAGATAGAGCTGAAGAGGGAAGAACCCATGGAGGTCAACAAGGATGAAGGGGTCAAGAAGGCCACGGAGAACCAAGCTCCGGCAACAGAAGACGCCCTTCAACTTGATCACAACCTTCTTACCCCAACTGAGATCGAAGCTTTCCAGATGATTGAGTTAACTTGTATTCAAAACAAGTATCTCACAAGTGAAAATATTTTGTTGAAGGAGCATATCTATGCACTCAAGGGCATTATTCACAAGCTAGAGGACCTTTTACGCTCGATGTGTGACTATCCATCACCTCCATCTTCACCAACAACAAAGAAGGAGACATAATCACATGGGTATGGGCACTCCCCTTGGCAACTGCCAAGCTTGGGGGAGGTGCCCCGGTATCGTATCACAATCACAACTCCTATCTTTACCGTTTTTCTTAGTTCAATCCTATTAGTAGTATCTTGATCTAATAGAATAAAGTTTATGGCATGATCTAGCTTTGAGTTTTGCTTTATGATCTCTCTATGTAATCGAGCCCGTGAGCTATATAATAAAGATTAGTGTTGAGTCAAGGGCTTGATTATTTTGCCATGATCTTGGGTGAATAAAAGAAAAGAAGGAAAGAATAAAAAGAAACAAAGAGTTCATATTGATTTTATTGAGAGTAATGACTTCACATAGAAAGAGTATGATGATTTAAAAGTTGCTGGGAGTTGGCAAACATGGCTTTAGTCATCGTTGCAATTAATATGAAGTAATAAGGAAAGAGAGGTTTCACATATAGATATATATCATTGACATATTTTATGATTGGGAGCACTCATTAAAATATGACATGCTAAAGAGTTGATGTTGGACAAGGAAGACAACGTGATGAGTTCTGTTTTCTTATATCTGAGATAAAGTATGTTGTCATGGATCCTCCAACATGTTGAGCTTTCCTTTCCCCCTCTTGCTAGCCAAATTCTCAGCACCAAGTAGAGATACTACTTGTGCTTCCAAAAACCCTTAAACCAGTTTTGCCATGAGAGTCCATCGTATCTACCTATGGATTGAGTAAGATCCTTCAAGTAAGTTGTCATCGGTGCAAAGCAATAAAAATTGCTCTAAATATGTATGATTGATTGGTGTGGGAGAAATAAGCTTTATACGATCTTGTGATGTGGAAGTAATAAAAGTGACGGACTGCATAATAAAGGTTCATATCACAAGGGGCAATATAAAGTGACGTTCTTTCGCATTGAGATTTTGTGCATCCAACCATAAAAGCGCATGGCAACCTCTGCTTCCCTCTGCGAAGGCCCTATCTTTTATTATTATCTTCTACCTTATGCAAGAGTCACGGTGATCTTCACCTTTCCTTTTTCATTTTTATACTTTGGCAAGCTCAGCATGTTGGAAAGAACCCGATATATATATATCTAATTGGATGTAGGGGAGCATGAGTTATTATTGTTGACATTACCCTCGAGGTAAAAGGTTGTGGGACAAAACTATAAGCTCTGTGTCCGACTAAAACTCCGTAACCACAAGTATTGCGTGAGTGTTAGTAATTATGAAGGACTAGATGATAGTTAAGTATGTGGACTTGCTTTTTAGCTCTGACATAGACTCTTTCTAATGTTATGATAAATTGCAATTGCTTCAATGACTGAAGTTATAGTTTGTTTGTTCTCAATAAGGTTTCTGATTCATACTTTTGCATTGTGAATAGATCATCACTTGAACATAAGTAATCATATGACAAAATCTTTATATGTTGCTATTATGAGAATAATCATGATGCCTTCATGTCCGTATTTTATTTTTATCGACACCTCTACCTCTAAAGATGGGGACATATTTATCGTTATCGGCTTTCGCTTGAGGACAAGCGAGGTCTAAGGTTGGGGGAGTTGATACGTCCATTTTTCATCATGCTTTTATATTGATATTTATTGCATTATGGGCTGTTATTTCACGTTATGTCAAAATACTTATGGCTATTCTCTCTTATTTTACAAGGTTTACATAGGGAGGGAGAATGACGGCAGCTGGAATTCAAGGCTAGAAAAGGAGCAAATATTAGAGACCTATTCTGCGCAACTCCAAAAGTCCTGAAACTCCACGGAATATCTTAAAATAAATAATGAAAAATACCTGCCAAAGATGAATGCCAGGGGGCCCACACCCTGTCCATGAGGGTGGGGGCGCCCCCCCTAGGGTGCGCCCCCTACCTCGTGGGCCCCCTGGTGGCTCTCCGATGCCCATCTTCTGCTATATGAAGTCTTTCATCAAGAAAAAACCAGAAGCAACCTTTCGGGACGAGACTCCGCCGCCACGAGGCGAAACCTTGGCGGAACCAATCTAGGGCTCCGGCAGAGCTGTTCTGCTGGGGACACTTCCCTCCAGGAGGGGGAAATCATCGCCATCGTCATCACCAACGCTCCTCCCATCGGGAGAGGGCAATCTCCATCAACATTTTCACCAGCACCATCTCCTCTCAAAACCCTAGTTCATCTCTTGTATCCAATTCTTGTCTCCAAGTCCGGGATTGGTGCTAGTAGGTTGCTAGTAGTGTTGATTACTCTTTGTAGTTGATGCTAGTTGGTTTATTTGGTGGAAGATCATATGTTCAGATCCTTTATGCATATTATTACCCCTCTAATTATGAACATGAATATGCTTTGTGAGTAGTTACGTTTGTTCCTGAGGACAAGGGAGAAGTCTTGCTATTAGTAGTCATGTGAATTTGGTATTCATTCGATATTTTGATGAGATGTATGTTGTCTAGCCTCTAGTGGTGTTATGTGAACATCGACTACATAACACTTCACCATTATTTGGGCCTAGAGGAAGGCATTGGGAAGTAATAAGTAGATGATGGGTTGCTAGAGTGACAGAAGCTTAAACCCTAGTTTATGCGTTGCTCGTAAGGGGCTGATTTGGATCCATATGTTTCATGCTATGGTTAGGTTTACCTTAATACTTTTGTTGTAGTTGCGGATGCTTGCAATAGAGGTTAATCATAAGTGGGATGCTTTTTCAAGTAAGAACAGCACCCAAGCACCGGTCCACCCACATATCAAATTATCAAAGTACCGAACGCGAATCATATGTACGTGATGAAAACTAGCTTGACGATATTCCCATGTGTCCTCGGGAGCGCTTTTCCTTATATAAGAGTTTGTTCCGGCTTGTCCTTTGCTACAAAAAGGATTGGGCCACCTTGCTGCACTTTATTTACTTTTGTTACTTGTTACCTGTTACCAATTACCTTATCACCAAACTATCTGTTACCACTTATTTCAGTACTTGCAGAGAATACCTTGCTAAAAACCGCTTGTCATTTCCTTCTGCTCCTCATTGGGTTCGACACTCTTACTTATCGAAACGACTACGATAGATCCCCTATACTTGTGGGTCATCAGTCCTCCATAAGCTTTGGAGTGACACTTGCGTTGGATCTATTCCTGTTCATGCTCAAGTATACAACGTCTAATAACACCATCTACTCCTTCTTTATAAAGATGTGGGTCATCCCAGAAGTAATGTCTTAAATCGTAGAAGAACTTTTTCTTTTGCTGGTATGTGAAACTAGGTGGTATAAATTTAGCAACAATGTAATTAGCATAATCAACATACCATGGAGTAGTACGAGAAGCATTTATGACAGCTAATTGTTCATCGAGAAAGCTATCATCAATAGGTAGTGGGTCATCAAGAACATTCTCTATCCTAGACAAGTTGTCTGCAACGGGGTTCTCAGCTCCCTTCTATCAATAATATGCAAATCAAATTCTTGTAGTAGGAGAACCCATCTAATAAGTCTAGGTTTAGCGTCTTCCTTTTCCATAAGATATTTAATAGCAGCATGATCGGTGTGAATAGTTACTTTAAAATCAACAATATAAGGTCTGAATTTATCACAAGCAAAAACGACTGCTAAAAATTCTTTTTCAGTAGTAGCATAATTTCTCTGGGCATGGTCTAGAGTTTTACTAGCATATTGAATAATATTTAATTTCTTATCAACTCTTTGTCCTAGCACAACACCTACATCATAATCACTAGCATCGCACATAATTTCAAAGCGTAAATTCCAATCAGGTGGCTGGACAATAGGTGCAGAAATCAATGCTTTCTTAAGTATCTCAAATGCTTCTACACAATCAACATCAAAGACAAAAGGCATATCTTTTTGTAATAGATTAGTCAGAGGCCGAGAGATTTTTGAGAAGTCCTTAATGAACCTCTTATAAAAACCAGCATTACCAAGGAAACTTCTTATACCTTTGATGTCCTTGGGACATGACATCTTTTCAATAGCATCAACTTTAGCTTTGTCAACTTCAATACCTCTTTCAGAAATTTTATGCCCCAAGACAATACCTTCATTAACCATAAAGTGGCACTTCTCCCAATTCAAGACAAGGTTAGTTTCTTCACATCTCTGCAAAACTCGATCAAGGTTGCTCAAGCAATCATCAAAAGAGGATCCATAAACAGAGAAATCATCCATGAAAACCTCACAAATCTTTTCACAAAAGTCAGAGAATATAGCAATCATGCATCTTTGAAAGGTAGCAGGTGCATTACATAAACCAAAAGGAATACGTCTATAAGCAAAGGTACCGAAAGGGAAAATAAAATTGGTCTTTTCTTGATCATCAGCTGACACAGGTATTTGAGAGAAACCAGAGTAACCATCTAGAAAGCAAAAATGTGTATGTTTGGATAATCTTTCTAGCATTTGATCAATGAAAGGCAAGGTGTAATGATCTTTTTAGTAGCTTTATTTAATTTGCGGAAATCAATTACCATCCTATAACCTGTTGTCGGTGTCAAAACCGGCGGATCTCGGGTAGGGGGTCCCGAACTGTGCGTCAAGGCCGGATGGTAACAGGAGACAAGGGACACGATGTTTTTACCTAGGTTCGGGCCCTCTCGATGAAGGTAATACCCTACTCCTGCTTGATTAATATTGATGATATGGGTAGTACAAGAGTAGATCTACCACGAGATCAAGGGGGCTAAACCCTAGAAGCTAGCCTACGGTATGATTGTGTATGAAGATGATTGTCCTACGGACTACAACCCTTCGGTTTATATAGACACCGGATAGGGTTAGGGTTACACAGAGTCGGTTACATTGGTAGGAGATCTCGAATATCCGCATCGCCAAGCTTGCCTTCCACGCCAAGGAAAGTCCTATCCGGACACGGGACGAAGTCTTCAATCTTGTATCTTCATAGTCCAGGAGTCCGGCTGAAGATATAGTCCAGCTATCCGAACACCCCCTAATCCAGGACTCCCTCAGTAGCCCCTGAACCAGGCTTCAACGACGACGAGTCCGGCGCGCAGATTGTCTTCGGGTTCCTCCTCCAAGTCCTCCATAGAAGATTGTAAACACCAAAAATAGTGTCCGGCTCTGCAAAATAAGTTTCCACATATTGCCATAGAGAGAATAATATTAACACAAATCAAATCTGCTGACGTATTCCGCGGTGCGTTATTACACTACGACCAAGTTCTTTACGAATCGTTTTTACTTTTCCACCTCAGCACGTTCTGCGAGGCAGTTTCCTTGGCACGTCCTGTCGAAGCAGAGATCGTGTGCACTTTTTAAGGGATTCTCATCAATACGGACGTGGGTAACCCAACCGCGCCATTTACCACGGCGCTTGGGAGGCAAGCGAGTTTTATTAGGCAGGTGGGGACGCATAACCGCATCCGCCCATGTAAGGGGATAAGGATCCACCTTTTTACCTACGCCTTCTTCCTCCTTTGCCAATCCTTTTCTCGCGCACTCGAGCTCCAGCGCCCAAGCCCGCCCTTTTCACCTCAACATTCTCCAACAATGTCCGGAGCAGGAGGCAAATGGATGGTCTCCTCCGTCACGGAGGCCCAAGTAAAAAAGCTGAGGAAGGCCGGATACCTGTCCAAGGACATCCCGCACCGGCTTCCCGAGAAGGGGCAGCTTCTCCCCACCCCAAGGCCCCATGAGAGGGTAGTTTTCCTTCCCCACTTCCTCCGCGGACTAGGTTTCCCACTCCACCCATTTGTCCGGGGACTCATGTTCTACTACGGCCTGGATTTCCACGATCTGGCCCCAAACTTCATCCTCAACATCTCGACGTTTATCGTCGTGTGTGAGGCCTTCCTCCGCGTCCGCCCCCATTTTGGCCTCTGGCTCAAGACCTTCAACGTAAAGCCCAAGGTGGTGCGCGGCAGCCAAGCAGAGTGCAGAGGCGCCATGGAGGGCAAGATGGCCAACGTCCTATGGTTCGAGGGCTCCTTTGTGGAGACCCTAAAGGGGTGGCAAGCAGGGTGGTTTTACATCACCGATCCACGCGATCCAAAATGGGTCGCAACCCCTGAGTTCCGATCCGGACCCCCCACGCGGCTAGTGTCCTGGAAGGAGACGGGCCAGTCGTGGGGCAACGAAGAAGAGGTGACCGGATTGCAAACTTGCATCCAGTCCCTGGTGAGCAAGCCAATCCGGCTTGTTAATATAGTCCAGGTTATGCTCGTTCGCCGAATCCTCCCGTGCCAACAACGGGACTTCAGTTTGTGGGAGTTCGACCTGGCGCAGCACCCAACCCTTAACGGGCTCTTCGACACGACGTACGAAGATGCTAGGAAGGTGCTTTACAAGGGCGCCGAAGCTCCCGCATCCGCTTCCAAGGACTGCGGGTACAGCTTGCAGCGTCACGCTAGCGAGGTAAGCCATCTTCGCCTTTTACAGGATACTAAGCTCTTTTTTCCTTTCACAGTTTTGACTCTGTGCAGGATCTAAACTCCCTTACCTTTGACAGGCCTAGAAGGTGATATCCGGACCAATTAACTGTCCGGCTCCCCTGGCCGAGGACCCAGCCCCTGCTCTTCTAGTGAAGCTGCTGACTCCGGCACCTTATGTGGTGCCGGAGAAGAAAGTCAAGAAGAAGAAGACCACGGGGACTCGAAAGAGCGCCCGTAACATGGTGGTGTCGGACTCGTCGTCTGACGAGTCCGAGGCGCCCTCCTCCCGCGAAAACGAGGAGGGGGGAGAAGAAGGTTCTCCCCCCCCCCCCCAGCGGAGGGAGAAGAGGAGAAGAAGGCCGCCCCAGCAGGGGAGGCCGAGGGGTCTAGGAAAAGGAAGACCCCTCCGCCGGACTACTCCCACGACGCCGAAGAGAGCGAAGAGGAGTGGCCGAACAGGGCCAAGCGTCCGGCGACATTGTAAGTTCGGATATCAGAGTAACTCATGATGTTCCTTTGTTGCACAGCTTTCCTTAATGTCAAATGTGATTATGCAGCCCGCCCCAAGCCGAATACAACGAATCGTCGGGCGGCTCCCTGGACTCATCGGACGTGAACTCCGTTCCGCCCGCTGTCTCCCCCCGCATGGCGGATGACGCCGAAGTTGCGTCGCGACAAGCTCCAGGGCAGGAGGAGGTGGTCCTGGAGGAGCCGCAAGGCAACCTCCCGGACTCCGGGAGTGAAGGGGTCAAGACCCCCCAGGGCTCCAAGTCTGGCTTTGAGCCGGACCCCGTGCCGGAATCTTCAACAGTTCCGAGCCGCGGTAGGCGAACTCCTTCAAAAAGGAGCAAGCCTTCTAAGCCAGCAACTTCCGTCCAACCGGAGTCGCTGGACCATCTGCTGGAGGTGCTTGACGGCGCCTCCATCAACAAGGGGCACCGTACTATTATGAGTACGGTGATCCAGAGGGTTCAGGCCGCCAATAGCGGACTGACTGAAGCTTGCGCTAGCCTTCTGACAGGCTTTGAGGTAAGTAAAAATATGTCAAAATAGTACCACATAGACAGTAGGCCCTGATGCTTTGTTTGGTGTTCGGAAAGAAAAGCCGAATAGAGGATCTATTAATTTTCGCAGGAGTCTAACAATAAAGAGTCAATATGCGTATGCAGGCTTCGCTGCTATCCACCGCCACACTGACTGCGCAGGTGTATGTCCTAAAAAAGGACCTCGGGTGGACCGAGCAAGAGCTCGGACTTGCCAAACGGCAACTCGAGGAAAAGGAAGGTAAGAAATACCCTACAGAAAAAGTTGCCTATAGAGAGGCGTGATTGCAAAAAATAACAGGATCATACTGCTTATTATAGGGGCCACAGCTGAGGTGGCGACCCTCAAGCATGCGCTATCTGAGGCCGACAAGGAGACGGCCGAGGAGCGTACTGAGCGAGAAAGACTTGGGTCTCAGGTTGGCGAGGTGCAGCAAGAGCTGCAAGCTCTCATGAAAAAACATGAGAGTTTGGAGCTTGAGTCAAAGGCACAAGCGTCCGAGCTCGCATCGACCCTTGAGACCGCCAAGGGTGCCAAGGCCGAAGCCCAAAAGGCCCTCCAAGAGTTGGAGGAGGTGAAAAAGATAGCAGCGGGTAAGGCATTCTTAATGCAAAGTAGAAATATAAAAGTAAACTACTTGTCACTTACCCGAATCCGGAGTTCTCCAGGGGGGTTTGCAGATCTTCCCCGCAACATATCCGACGCCGCCGCATTCTACCGAGCTGAAGAGGGCAGCTCGACGGAGAGTGTGTTCTGGTCTCAGTATTCTGAGGCCGGACACCATGTACCCCTGAGCGACCAGCTGAAACAGCTGGTCGAGCTCCATAAGGCGGCCGAAGAGGCCATGAAGGGCTTCATAGTTCGGCTGTGGCCCGGAGAGGCCCTGCCTGGGAGCTATTTCGGGCTGGTGCAGCGGCTGGTGGAGGCCTGTCCAAGGCTCGAGGTCATCAAGCACTCCGTCTGCATCGAGGGTGCCCGTCGGGCCCTTGCCCGTGCGAAGGTGCACTGGGGTAAGCTGGACGGCGAGAAGCTTGTGAAGGACGGGCCGCCGGCGGGGAAGGAGCATCGCAAGCCCGAGAACTACTACAAGGATGTTCTTGCAGGTGCCCGTCTTGTGGCGGATGGATGCACCAAAGATGTAATATTTGAGTGAACTCGCTCGTGTTTATCCTGTGCGCTGAAAACTTGTTCATATGCGCTACGCAATGCTTATTGAATTTAAAATATTATTTTCTGTGCGGCCGTTTATCAAAAAAAATGAGAGATGGCCAGTCGTCGGCTTCTGCCCCCGTGCCACTAGTGCTGGGGTGTTCGGGATAAACCTGAGCGCTCTTTTTCCCATAGCTAGGTCCTTCGAGGGAGGCGCTCAGCACAACGAACTAGGCAATCGGACTATAATGCTTGAACACTCTCACTTAGCCATAGAACTTTATAATTTTAAATTTCGGCGAAGCCCCCAGTTCGGAAGACCGTGTTCGGGGCGCTATCCACGCCTTTGGCCGGACAAAGCCAGCTCCTCGCTCGAAGCGGCATAAGTCTTTAGGGACTTGAAAAACCTCTCGAACAGCGACCGGTCTCTCGCCTCATCATGACAGTCAGTTTTAGCTTTCTCCACTGAGGTGCTTAACCCAGCCGAACCGGGGCACAATCGCAGTGGTTCTCCTAGTGCTACCTTAGCCGATATAGCGGAACATAAGGCACCAAAACATAGGAGCCAGGCAAACCCAACTATTGACCCAAATCATGATTCGGAGCCGATGCATATAGTGCTATAAGTTCGGGGTGCCGCACTTGTGAAAGTGGACGGACTTCTCACACCATAATAAGGGGTACTGAAGCCCCTGGCGTATTTGCCGTACCATGATGTACGGGTGCAGTCATGTCATTTAATAAACATATATATGAAAAGAGGATAATGCAAAAAATAGACAAAAAGTTATGCATTGTTTATAAAGAGGCTATTTATCAGAGCCGAACGATACAAGTAGTGCAATAAGCAAGAAATGTATTGGACTATTTAACATGTCCTGACCAGGGGCAGGCCGTAGAATTGTATTCAAAATAGGTATACTGCTCGTAACAGAGACCACCTGTGAGTTTCATAATGCGGCATGGTTTTGTTTGCTTCCCTGGAGCTTGCATCGTTTGTGCGGCAGTCGAATTGCCGAACAGGTCGTCCGAAGTGTGGAGTCCTGAAAGTAAGAAAAAGGAATCCGACAGCCCCTAGTATGTTTGAAGCCGTATGTTGGGTGTGCCGTTATTGTGCCCCTTCCCCTGTGCCCATGGTATTTCCAGGGCGTAGTTATGTGCGCGAGGTACTGGTTTCGCTATATTGTGAGGGCCGGGGTTGGGGCCGCATTGCTACAACTGCTCAGAACGTGCTAGGCGGTCTTGTTGTAGGTTACTCCGGGCGTGCTTGGCAGTGTCCGACTTTTTAACGGCCGGACTGGGGAATTGCCTAAGAAGGCTGCTTTGTACTTCCGCTACGAGAGCCGCCGTGTGCTCCTCCGTGCGGAGGGAGCGTTCGGTCTTTTCCATTGACCGTGATCACTCCACGAGGGCCTGGCATTTTGAGCTTGAGGTATGTGTAGTGCGGCACTGCATTGAACTTTGCAAATGCGTTTCGTCCGAGCAGGGCGTGATAGCCACTGCGGAATGGGACTATATCGAAGATTAATTCTTCGCTTCAGAAATTATCCAGAGATCCGAAGACCACGTCGAGTGTTACCGAGCCTGTACAATTGGCCTCTACACCTGGTATAATGCCTTTAAAGGTCGTCTTTGTGGGCTTAATCCTTGAGGGATCGATGCCCATTTTCCGCACTGTATCCTGGTAAAGCAGGTTCAGGCTACTGCCGCCGTCCATGAGGACTCTTGTGAGATGAAATTCGTCGATGATTGGGTCGAGAACCAATGCGGCAAAGCCGCCATGACGGATGCTAGTGGGGTGATCCCTTCGATCAAAAGTGATCGGGCAGGAGGACCATGGGTTGAACTTTGGAGCGACTGGCTCCATCGCGTATACGTCCCGTAGCGCATGCTTCCGCTCCCTCTTGGGAATGTGGGTTGCGTATATCATGTTCACCATCCGCACTTGTGGGGGAAACCCCTGTTGGAAATATGCCCTAGAGGCAATAATAAAAGCATTATTATTATATTTCCTTATTCATGATAATTGTCTTTATTCGTGCTATAATTGTGTTATCCGGAAATCGTAATACATGTGTGAATAACAGACAACAACATGTCCCTAGTAAGCCTCTAGTTGACTAGCTCGTTGATCGATAGATAGTCATGTTTTCCTGACTATGGACATTGGATGTCATTGATAACGAGATCACATCATTAGGAGAATGATGTGATGGACGAGACCCAATCCTAAACATAGCATAAGATCGCATAGTTCGTTTGCTAGAGTTTTCCAATGTCAAGTATCCTTTCCTTAGACCATGAGATCGTGTAACTCCCGGATACCGTAGGAGTGCTTTGGGTGTGCCAAACGTCACAACGTAACTGGGTGACTATAAAGGTATACTACGGGTATCTCTGAAAGTGTCTGTTGGGTTGACACGGATCGAGACTGGGATTTGTCACTCCGCTTGACGGAGAGGTGTCACCGGGCCCTCTCGGTAATGCATCATCATAATGAGCTCAATGTGATCAAAGTGTTTGATCACGGGATCATGCATTATGGTACGAGTAAAGTGACTTGCCAGTAACGAGATTGAACGAGGTATTGGGATACCAACGATCGAATCTCGGGCAAGTAAAATACCGATTGACAAAGGGAATCGTATACGGGATTAATTGAATCCTCGACATCGTGGTTCATCCGATGAGATCATCGTGGAGCATGTGGGAGCCAACATGGGTATCCAGATCCCGCTGTTGGTTATTGCCCGAGAGCCGTCTCGGTCATGTCTGCATGTCTCCCGAACCCGTAGGGTCTACACACTTAAGGTTCGGTGACGCTAGGGTTGTGAAGATATGTATATGCAGTAACCCGAATGTTGTTCGGAGTCCCGGATGAGATCCCGGACGTCACGAGGAGTTTCGGAATGGTCCGGAGGTAAAGATTTATATATGGGAAGTTGTCATACGGACACCGGGAAGTTTCGGGGGCATATCGGTATTGTACCGGGGCCACCGAAGGGGTTCTGGGGGTCCACCGGGAGGGGCCACCTCTCCCGGAGGGCCTCATGGGCTGTATGAGGAAGGGAACCAGCCCAAAGTGGGCTGGTGCGCCTCCCCCCCAAGGGCCCATGCGCCTAGGGTTGGGGGGGGAACCCTAAAGGGGGCGCCCCCCTTGCTTGGGGGGCAAGTCCCCCCTCCCTGGCCGCCGCCCCCTCCATCTAGATCCCATCTAGAGGGGTCGGCCCCCCTTGCCCCTTCCCCTATAAATAGAGGGGTGAGGGGAGGGCTGCACACCCTTGCTCCTGGCGCCTCCCTCTCCCTCTCCAACACCTCCTCCTCCTCCGTAGAGCTCGGCGAAGCCCTGTCGGAGTACTGCAGCTCCACCATCACCATGCCGTCGTGCTGCTGCTGGAGCCTTCTTCCCAACCTCTCCTTTGCCTTGTTGGATCAAGAAGAAGGAGACGTTACGCTGACCGTACGTGTGTTGAACGCGGAGGTGCCGTCCTTTCGGTGCTAGGATCTCCGGTGATTTGGATCACGTCGTGTACGACTACCTCATCCCCGTTCGTTGAACGCTTCCGCTCGCGATCTACAAAGTGGTATGTAGATGCAATCTCTCTCCCATGACTCGTTGCTAGATGAACTCATAGATGGATCTTGGTGAAACCGTAGGAAATTTTTTGTTTTCTGCAACGTTCCCCAACAGTGGCATCATGAGCTAGGTCTATGCGTAGTTCTTCTTGCGCGAGTAGAACACAATTTGTTGTGGGCGTAGATTTGTCAACTTTTCTTGCCGCTACTAGTCTTATCTTGCTTCAGCGGTATTGTGGGATGAAGCGGCCCGGACCAACCTTACACGTACTCTTACGTGAGACCGGTTCCACCGACTAACATGCACTAGTTGCATAAGGTGGCTGGCGGGTGTCTGTCTCTCCCACTTTAGTTGGAGCGGATTCGATGAAAAGGGTCCTTATGAAGGGTAAATAGAAGTTGACAAATTACGTTGTGGCTTTCACGTAGGTAAGAAAACGTTCTTGCTAGAACCCTAATTCAGCCACGTAAAACTTGCAACAACAATTAGAGGACGTCTAACTTGTTTTTGCAGCAAGTGCTTTGTGATATGATATGGCCAAAGTTGTGATGAATGATGAATGATCTATATGTGATGTATGAGATGTTCATGCTATTGTAATAGGAATCACGACTTGCATGTCGATGAGTTTGACAACCGGCAGGAGCCATAGGAGTTGTCTTTATTTTTTGTATGACCTGCGTGTCATTGAGAAACGCCATGTAAATTACTTTACTTTATTGCTAAACGCGTTAGCCATAGTAGTAGAAGTAATAGTTGGCGAGCAACTTCATGGAGACACGATGATGGAGATCATGATGATGGAGATCATGGTGTCAAGCCGGTGACAAGATGATCATGGAGCCCCAAGATGGAGATCAAAGGAGCTATGTGATATTGGCCATATCATGTCACGTTTATTATTTGATTGCATGTGATGTTTATCATGTTTTGCATCTTGTTTACTTAGAACGGCGGTAGTAAATAAGATGATCCCTCATAATAATTTCAAGAAGTGTTCCCCCTAACTGTGCACCGTTGCGACAGTTCGTTGTTTCGAAGCACCACGTGATGATCGGGTGTGATAGATTCTAACGTTCACATACAACGGGTGTAATACAGATTTACACACGCAAAACACTTAGGTGGAATTGACGAGCCTAGCATGTACAGACATGGCCTCGGAACACAGAAGACCGAAAGGTCGAGCATGAGTCGTATAAAAGATACGATCAACATGAAGATGTTCACCAAAGTTGACTAGTCCGTCTCACGTGATGATCGGACACGGCCTAGTTGACTTGGATCATGTAATACTTAGATGACTAGAAGAGGGATGTTTATCTAAGTGGGAGTTCATTAAATAATTTGATTAAATGAACTTTATTATCATGAACTTAGTCTAAAATATTTACAATATGTCTTGTAGATCAAAGGCCAACGTAGTCCTCAACTTCAACGCGTTCCTAGAGAAAACCAAGCTGAAAGACGATGGCAGCAACTATACGGACTGGGTCCGGAACCTGAGGATCATCCTCATAGCTGCCAAGAAAGATTATGTCCTACGAGCACCGCTGGGTGACGCACCTATTCTCCCTGCAGAACAAGACGTTATGAACGCTTGGCAGTCACGCTGCGATGATTACTCCCTCGTTCAGTGCGGCATGCTTTACAGCTTAGAGCCGGGGCTCCAAAAGCGTTTTGAGAGACATGGAGCATATGAGATGTTCGAAGAGCTGAAAATGGTTTTCCAAGCTCATGCCCGGGTCGAGAGATATGAAGTCTCCGACAAATTCTTTAGCTGTAAGATGGAGGAAAATGGCTCTGTCAGTGAACACATACTCAAGATGTCTGGGTTGCACAACCGCTTGACTCAACTGGAAGTTAATCTCCCGGATGAAGCGGTCATTGACAGAATCCTCCAGTCGCTTCCACCTAGCTACAAGAGCTTTGTGATGAACTACAATATGCAGGGGATGGTAAAGACCATTCCTGAGGTATATGCTATGCTGAAATCAGCAGAGGTAGAAATCAAGAAGGAGCATCAAGTGTTGATGGTGAATAAAACCACTAAGTTCAAGAAGGGCAAGGGTAAAAAGAACTTCAAGAAGGACGGCAAGGAAGTTGCCGCGCCCGGTAAGCAAGTTGCCGGGAAGAAGCCAAAGAATGGACCCAAGCCCGAGACTGAGTGTTTTTATTGCAAGGGAAGTGGTCACTGGAAGCGGAACTGCCCCAAATACTTAGCGGACAAGAAGGCCGGCAAAACAAAAGGTATATGTGATATACATGTAATTGATGTGTACCTTACCAGTACTCGTAGTAGCTCTTGGGTATTTGATACCGGTGAAGTTGCTCACATTTGTAACTCAAAACAGGAGCTGCGGAATAAACGGAGACTGGCGAAGGACGAGGTGACGATGCGCGTCGGGAATGGTTCCAAGGTCGATGTGATCGCCGTCGGCACGCTGCCTCTACATTTACCTACGAGATTAGTTTTAAACCTCAATAATTGTTATTTAGTTCCAAGTTTGAGCATGAACATTGTGTCTGGATCTCGTTTAATTCGAGATGGCTACTCATTTAAATCCGAGAATAATGGTTGTTCTATTTATATGAGAGATATGTTTTATGGTCATGCTCCGATGGTTAATGGTTTATTCTTAATGAATCTCGTACGTGATGATACACATATTCATAGTGTGAATACCAAAAGAGTTAAAGTTGATAACAATAGTCCCACATATTTGTGGCACTGCCGCCTTGGTCACATAGGTGTCAAACGCATGAAGAAGCTCCATGCAGATGGACTTTTAGAGTCTCTTGATTATGAATCATTTGACACGTGCGAACCATGCCTCATGGGTAAAATGACCAAGACTCCGTTCTTAGGAACAATGGAGCGAGCAACCAACTTATTGGAAATCATACATACCGATGTGTGCGGTCCAATGAGTGTTGAGGCTCGCGGTGGCTATCGTTATGTTCTCACCCTCACTGATGACTTGAGTAGATATGGGTATGTCTACTTAATGAAACACAAGTCTGAGACCTTTGAAAAGTTCAAGGAATTTCAGAGTGAGGTTGAAAATCAACGTTATAGAAAGATCAAGTTTCTACGATCAGATCGTGGAGGAGAATACTTGAGTCACGAATTTGGCACACACTTAAGAAAATGTGGAATAGTTTCACAACTCACGCCGCCTGGAACACCTCAGCGTAATGGTGTGTCCGAACGTCGTAATCGCACTCTATTAGATATGGTGCGATCTATGATGTCTCTTACCGATTTACCGCTATCCTTTTGGGGCTATGCTTTAGAGACTGCCGCATTCACTTTAAATAGGGCTCCGTCGAAATCCGTTGAGACGACACCGTATGAATTATGGTTTGGGAAGAAACCTAAGCTGTCATTTCTAAAAGTTTGGGGATGCGATGCTTATGTCAAGAAACTTCAACCTGAGAAGCTCGAACCCAAGTCAGAAAAATGCGTCTTCATAGGATACCCTAAAGAAACTATTGGGTATACCTTCTACCTCAGGTCCGAAGGCAAGATCTTTGTTGCCAAGAATGGATCCTTTCTAGAGAAAGAGTTTCTCTCGAAAGAAGTAAGTGGGAGGAAAGTAGAACTTGATGAAGTGTTACCTCTTGAACCGGAAAATGGCGAAACTCAAGAAAACGTTTCTGAGGTGCCTGCACCGACTAGAGAGGAAATTAATGATGATGATCAAGATACTTCTAATCAAGCTCCTACTAAAATTCGAAGGTCCACAAGGACACGTTCCGCACCAGAGTGGTACGGCAACCCTGTCTTGGAAATCATGTTGTTAGACAACGGTGAACCTTCGAACTATGAGGAAGCAATGGCGGGCCCGGATTCCGACAAATGGCTAGAAGCCATGAAATCCGAGATAAGATCCATGTATGAAAACAAAGTGTGGACTTTGACAGACTTGCCCGATGATCGGCGAGCGATAGAAAATAAATGGATCTTTAAGAAGAAGATGGACGCGGATGGTAATGTGACCATCTATAAAGCTCGGCTTGTCGCTAAGGGTTATCGACAAGTTCAAGGGGTTGACTACGATGAGACTTTCTCACCGGTAGCGAAGCTGAAGTCCGTCCGAATCATGTTAGCAATTGCCGCATTCTACGATTATGAAATATGGCAAATGGACGTCAAAACGGCATTCCTTAATGGTTTCCTTAAGGAAGAATTATATATGATGCAGCCGGAAGGTTTTGTCGATCCTAAGAATGCTGACAAGGTGTGTAAGCTCCAACGCTCGATTTATGGGCTGGTGCAAGCATCTCGGAGTTGGAACATTCGCTTTGATGAGATGATCAAAGCGTTTGGATTTACGCAGACTTATGGAGAAGCCTGCGTTTACAAGAAAGTGAGTGGGAGCTCTGTAGCATTTCTCATATTATATGTAGACGACATACTTTTGATGGGAAATGATATAGAACTCTTGGACAGCATTAAGGCCTACTTGAATAAAAGTTTTTCAATGAAGGACCTTGGAGAAGCTGCTTATATATTAGGCATCAAGATCTATAGAGATAGATCAAGACGCCTCATAGGTCTTTCACAAAGCACATACCTTGATAAGATATTGAAGAAGTCTAATATGGATCAATCTAAGAAAGGGTTCTTACCTGTGTTACAAGGTGTGAAATTGAGCTCAGCTCAATGTCCGACCACGGAAGAAGATATAGAAGAGATGAGTGTCATCCCCTATGCCTCAGCCATAGGTTCTATTATGTATGCCATGCTGTGTACCAGACCTGATGTAAACCTTGACGTAAGTTTGGTAGGAAGGTACCAAAGTAATCCCGGCAAGGAACACTGGACAGCGGTCAAGAATATCCTGAAGTACCTGAAAAGGACTAAGGAAATGTTTCTCGTTTATGGAGGTGACGAAGAGCTCGTCGTAAAGGGTTACGTCGACGCTAGCTTCGACACAGATCTGGATGACTCTAAGTCACAAACCGGATACGTGTATATTTTGAATGGTGGGGCAGTAAGCTGGTGCAGTTGCAAGCAGAGCGTCGTGGCGGGATCTACATGTGAAGCGGAGTACATGGCAGCCTCGGAGGCAGCACATGAAGCAATTTGTGTGAAAGAGTTCATCACCGACCTCGGAGTCATACCCAATGCGTCGGGGCCAATCAAACTCTTCTGTGACAACACTGGGGCTATTGCACTTGCAAAGGAGCCCAGGTTTCACAAGAAGACCAGGCACATCAAGCGTCGCTTCAACTCCATTCGTGAAAATGTTCAAGATGGAGACATAGAAATTTGTAAAGTGCACACGGATCTGAATGTCGCAGATCCGTTGACTAAACCTCTCCCTAAGGCAAAACATGATCAGCACCAGAACTCTATGGGTGTTCGATTCATCACAATGTAACTAGATTATTGACTCTAGTGCAAGTGGGAGACTGTTGGAAATATGCCCTAGAGGCAATAATAAAAGCATTATTATTATATTTCCTTATTCATGATAATTGTCTTTATTCGTGCTATAATTGTGTTATTCGGAAATCGTAATACATGTGTGAATAACAGACAACAACATGTCCCTAGTAAGCCTCTAGTTGACTAGCTCGTTGATCAATAGATAGTCATGGTTTCCTGACTATGGACATTGGATGTCATTGATAGCGAGATCACATCATTAGGAGAATGCTGTGATGGACGAGACCCAATCCTAAACATAGCATAAGATCGCATAGTTCGTTTGCTAGAGTTTTCCAATGTCAAGTATCCTTTCCTTAGAGCATGAGATCGTGTAACTCCCGGATACCGTAGGAGTGCTTTGGGTGTGCCAAACGTCACAACGTAACTGGGTGACTATAAAGGTATACTACGGGTATCTCTGAAAGTGTCTGTTGGGTTGACACGGATCGAGACTGGGATTTGTCACTCCGCTTGACGGAGAGGTATCACCGGGCCCTCTCGGTAATGCATCATCATAATGAGCTCAATGTGATCAAAGTGTTTGATCACGGGATCATGCATTACGGTACGAGTAAAGTGACTTGCCAGTAACGAGATTGAACGAGGTATTGGTACCAACAATCGAATCTCGGGCAAGTAAAATACCGATTGACAAAGGGAATCGTATACGGGATTAATTGAATCCTTGACATCGTGGTTCATCCGATGAGATCATCGTGGAGCATGTGGGAGCCAACATGGGTATCCAGATCCCGCTGTTGGTTATTGCCCGAGAGCCGTCTCGGTCATGTCTGCATGTCTCCCGAACCCGTAGGGTCTACACACTTAAGGTTCGGTGACGCTAGGGTTGTGAAGATATGTATATGCAGTAACCCGAATGTTGTTCGGAGTCCCGGATGAGATCCCGGACGTCACGAGGAGTTTCGGAATGGTCCAGAGGTAAAGATTTATATATGGGAAGTTGACATACGGACACCGGGAAGTTTCGGGGGCATATCGGTATTGTACCGGGGCCACCGAAGGGGTTCTGGGGGTCCACCGGGAGGGGCCACCTCTCCCGGAGGGCCTCATGGGCTGTATGAGGAAGGGAACCAGCCCAAAGTGGGCTGGTGCGCCTCCCCCCCAAGGGCCCATGCGCCTAGGGTTGGGGGGGAACCCTAAAGGGGGCGCCCCCCTTGCTTGGGGGGCAAGTCCCCCCTCCCTGGCCGCCGCCCCCTCTAGATCCCATCTAGAGGGGCCAGCCCCCCTTGCCCCTTCCCCTATAAATAGAGGGGTGAGGGGAGGGCTGCGCACCCTTGCTCCTGGCGCCTCCCTCTCCCTCTCCAACACCTCCTCCTCCTCCGTAGAGCTCGGCGAAGCCCTGTCGGAGTACTGCAGCTCCACCATCACCATGCCGTCGTGCTGCTGCTGGAGCCTTCTTCCCAACCTCTCCTTTGCCTTGCTGGATCAAGAAGAAGGAGACGTTATGCTGACCATACGTGTGTTGAACGCGGAGGTGCCGTCCTTTCGGTGCTAGGATCTCCGGTGATTTGGATCACGTCGTGTACGACTACCTCATCCCCGTTCGTTGAGCGCTTCCGCTCGCGATCTACAAAGTGGTATGTAGATGCAATCTCTCTCCCATGACTCGTTGCTAGATGAACTCATAGATGGATCTTGGTGAAACCGTATGAAAATTTTTGTTTTCTGCAACGTTCCCCAACAACCCCTTCTGTCCATTGTTGTTCGGTGGCCTGGGCTCCTCCTCGTCGTCGCTATGCAGCCCCTTGTCTTTGTTTTCGGCTCTTAATTTGCCTGCCTACTTGAACACCCAACAGTCCCTGTTGGTGTGGTTGGCTGGCCTTTCGGGGGTGCCATGGATCTGGCACAAGCGGTCGAGTATGCGGTCCAAACTGGACGGGCCCTGAGTATTCTTTTTGAATGGCTTTTTCCGCTGACCGGATTTGTAGCCTCTGAATCCGGCATTAACTGCCGTATCTTCATTGCTGTCGCTGCTAACGCGGCGCTTTTTGCTTATTTCGACGTGTCCTGCCACTTTTGTCCTTGCTATCCAAACTACCAGGGTTCTTTGATAAGTTGTTGCTACGAGCTAGCCAGCTATCTTCTCCTGCGCAAAAGCGGGTCATGAGTGTCGTGAGGGCTGCCATAGATTTCGGCTTTTCTTGTCCCAGTTGCCGGGCAAGCCACTTGTCGCGGATGTTATGCTTGAAAGCTGCTAGGGCCTCTGCGTCAGGACAGTCGACTATCTGGTTTTTCTTTGTGAGGAACCGTGTCCAGAATTGCCTGGCCGATTCTTCTGGCTGCTGAATTATGTGGCTTAAGTCGTCGGCATCCGGTGGTCGCACGTAGGTGCCCTAGAAGTTGTAGAGGAATGCGGATTCCAGGTCCTCCCAAGAACCGATTGAGTCTGCTGGCAAGCTGTTAAGCCAATGCCGGGCCGGTCCTTTAAGTTTGAGCGGGAGGTATTTGATGGCGTGTAAATCATCGCCACGTGCCATGTGGATGTGGAGGAGATAATCCTCAATCCATACCGCCGGGTCTGTGGTGCCATCGTATGATTCGATGTTCACGGGTTTGAAACCCTCTGGGATTTTATGATCCATTACTTCATCCGTGAAGCATAGTGGGTGTGCGGCGCCCCTGTAATGGGCTATGTCACGACGCAGCTCGGAAGAGCTATGTCTGTTGTGTTCGGCCCGGCCGGATTTGTTGAATCCGGAGTGAGGGTCATCGTCACGTGTCGTCGGGCGCCTACGCGATCCGTAGATCGACCTTGTTTGTCTTGCCTTGTCCTCCAGTACGTCTCGCAGGTCTGGCGCATTTTCCCGTGCCTTAGTTGAGCGGCGTCGGGGCATGGCTTGGTTGGAGGGCCGAGAGGCTTCTCTGTCATGACCGCGAGGTGGCCGGTCTGCCATGTCGTGCACTGGAGATGTAGGCGCTTCCTCCTCTGATCGAGGTAGCGGCCTGCGCTTTGGGTAACTCTTGGAGGGGCGCTCGAGTTCATACTCTTCGGCCGCAAGGACTTCAGTCCATCTGTCAGCTAGCAAATCCTGGTCAGCTCTAAGTTGTTGCTGCTTTTTCTTGAGGCTGTTTGCCATGGCTAGAAGCCTGCGTTTGAAACGCTCTTGTTCGGCGGGGTCTGATGGTACGACGAATTCGTCGTCATCGAGGCTTGCCTCGTCTTCGGAGGGAGGCATATAGTTATCATCCTCAACCTCTCGTTCTGCCGCTCTCTCATGAGGGCTGCCTTCTCCATCTTCCTGCGCTGAATCTTGCTGGGATGGGTGTTCTTCGGCGCTATCCGGGGTAGTATTATCTCCCGTGCCGGAATCACCGTTTTTGCTTTGGCGGGATTTAGAGCGGCGCCGCTGACGCCGGCGCTTCGGCTATTTCTTGGAGGTGTCATCCCCCGCTGTTCTGTCGCCATCTCCATCTTTTGGAGTATCCACCATATATATGTCATATGACGATGTGGCCTTCCAGCACCCTACAGGTGCTGGTTCCTGTTCATCTCGTACCTCGCCGTCCGTACCGTCGAAGTTTTCGGAGCCGAAGTCAAGCATGTCGGTTAAATCATCGACAGTGGCTACAAAGTGGGTGGTGGGTGGGCTTTGAATTTCTTCATCGTCCGAATCCCATCCTTGCTGACCGTAATCCGGCCAGGGCTCTCCTGATAAAGAGAGAGACTTGAGAGAATTCAGGATGTCGCCAAAAGGTGAGTGCTGAAATATGTCCGCGGCGGTGAACTCCATTATGGGTGCCCAATTAGATTCGATTGGTAGGGGCACGGGAGGTTCGGAGTCCGGAGAAGAGTCCGGACTCTCAGAGTCACGGGTCCCGCGGAGTGCAGGGCTGGCGTTCGGCTCGATCGCCTTTGAGATCGCAGCCCCCGAGGCGATGTCCAACCGCTCATCCTCGATTGATGCAATAGGCTTCGAATTAAGGGTCGGAACCGGTGCGTATGCGGCCTCCAGGACACTATTCGGAGGCAGAGCTAGATCATGCCCCTCGAGATAGTGCGGCGCGCTTGGCTGTGGCTCGAACCCGTCGAAGATCAAGTCTCCGCGGATATCAGCCGTGTAGTTTAAGCTTCCAAACCTGACTTGATGGCCAGGGGCGTAGCTTTCGATCTGCTCCAGGTGACCAAGCGAGTTGGCCCGCAGAGCGAAGCCGCCGAAGACGAAGATCTGCCCGGGGAGAAAAATCTCACCCTGGACCTCATCGTTGTTGATGATCGAAGGAGCCATCGAGCCTAAAGGCGACGACACAGAGGAACTCTCAATGAAAGCACCAATGTTGGTGTCAAAACGGCGGATCTCGGGTAGGGGGTCCCGAACTGTGCGTCAAGGACGGATGGTAACAGGAGACAAGGGACACGATGTTTTTACCCAGGTTCGGGCCCTCTTGATGGAGGTAATACCCTACTCCTGCTTGATTAATATTGATGATATGGGTAGTACAAGAGTAGATCTACCACGAGATCAAGGGGGCTAAACCCTAGAAGCTAGCCTATGACATGATTGTGTATGAAGATGATTATCCTACGGACTACAACCCTCCGGTTTATATAGACACCGGATAGGGTTAGGGTTACACAGAGTCGGTTACATTGGTAGGAGATCTAGAATATCTGCATCGCCAAGCTTGCCTTCCACGCCAAGGAAAGTCCTATCCGGACACGGGATGAAGTCTTCAATCTTGTATCTTCATAGTCCAGGAGTCCGGCTGAAGGTATAGTCCGGCTATCCGAACACCCCTAATCCAGGACTCCCTCACCTGTAATAATTCGTTGTGGAATCAGTTCATCTTTATCATTAGGGACGACAGTAATATCACCCTTCTTAGGGACACAATGGACAGGACTTACCCACTGACTATCAGCAACATGATAAATTATACCTCGTTCAAGAAGCTTTAATATTTCCTTTCTTACCACTTCTTTCATCTTAAGATTTAGCCGTCGTTGGTGATCAATAACTGGTTTGGCGTCTTTCTCCAAATTTATTTTGTGTTGACATAGAGTGGGACTAATGCCCTTACGATCATCAAGAGTATATCCAATAGAAGCACGATGCTTCTTTAGAGTTTTCAATAATTTCTCTTCTTCATGCTCTGAAATGTTAGCACTAATAATAACAGGATATATCTTCTTTTCATCTAGATAAGCATATTTAAGAGTATCGGGTAATGGTTTAAGCTTAAACACGAGATCACCCTTGGGTGGAGGGGATCCCCTAGGATTTCAACAGGCAAGTTGTGTTTCAGAATAGATCCCTGTTTAAAGAATACTTCATCTATTTCCCTTCTTTCATTCATGAACATATCATTTTCATGGTCTAGCAAATGTTGTTCTAAAGGATCACTAGGAGGCACGACAATAGAAGCAAGACCAATAATTTCATCTTTACTAGGCAATTCCTCATCACGGGGTTGTCTATGAAATTTAGCAAAATTAAACTCATGAGACACCTCAGAATAGTCTACGTGGCCCCTTGTTTTTACTACAATTTGATATAGTGAATCCAGTAATGCACACAGCCCTTTTTAAAGCGCTTTTAAAGCCCCTGACTCTCAAAAAGAGCTGGAGGTTTTGCCTCAACTCATTCCATGAATGTTGTTTCACTCCCCACGTGGCTGAATCCAACTCAGTCTTTATCCTGCCTTGGAGTTCTCTCTCATAACTGAAGCCAAGAGGTATTCGATTTATCGAATTTCGAGCTAGCTGCCCTTTTCTTGCTCCTTGCCATTAGCGCAACCCTTTTCTATCACCCAAACCAATAGTAACAGTGTCCTTTTCGCAGTCTATCCTAGCATTAATGGTGTTCAAGAAGGGTCTACCAAATATAATGGGACAAAAGCTATCTTGTGGGGAACCAAGAACAAGAAAATCAGCAGGATATTTAACCTTCCCACACAAGACTTCAACATCTCTAACAATCCCATTTGGTGAAATAGTATCTCTATTGGCAAGCTTAATTTTAACATCAATTTCTTCTATCTCAGCAGGTGCAATATCATGCATAATTTCTTTGTATAAAGAATGATGTATTGCACTAGCACTAGCACCCATATCACATAAGCCATGATAACAATGATCTCCTATTTTAACAGAAATAACATGCATGCCTACAACAGGTCTATGTTTATCTTTAGCACCAGGTTTAGCAATTCTAGCAGTCTCTTCACAGAAGTAAATAACATGCCCATCAATATTATCAGCCAAGAGATCTTTAACCATAGCAATATTAGGTTCAACTTTAACTTGCTAAGGAGGTTTGTGTGTCCTAATATTACTTTTGTTGACTACCATTGAAGCTTTAGCATGATCGTTTATTCTAACAGGGAAAGGTGGTTTCTCAACATAAGTAGTAGGAACAATAGGATCATTATAAGTGATAGTCTTTTCTTCACCTTTAATAGGTGCAACTACTTTTACTTCAATGGGAGGATTATATTTAAACCACTTCTCCTTAGGAAGATCAACATGAGTAGCAAAAGATTCACAGAAAGAAGCTACTATCTCAGAGTCAAGTCCATATTTAGTGCTAAATTCACGGAAAACATCGGTATCCATAAAAGATTTAACACAATCAAACTTAGGTGTTATAGCTGACTCCTTACTTTCGTCGAGATCCCAATCTTCAGAGTTGCGTTTAATTCTTTCCAATAAATCCCATTTGAATTCAATAGTCTTCATCATAAAAGAGCCAGTAGAAGTATCGAGCATGGAGCGATTATTGAGAGAGAGTCAAGCATAATTTTTTTGAATAATCATTTCTCTTGAGAGCTCATGATTGGGGCATGAATATAACATTGACTTAGGCCCCCCCCCCCAAGCTTGAGCGATGCTTTCTCCTTCGCGAGGCCAAAAATTATATATATAATTACGATCACGATGAACAAGATGCATAGGATAAAACTTCTGATGAAATTCCAATTTCAATCGTTTGTAGTTCCATGATCCCATATAATAACATAGCCTATACCATGTCAATGCCTCTCCCTTCAAAGATAAAGGGAAGGCCTTCTTCTTGATAATATCATCGGGCATACCAACAAGCTTAAATAATGCACAAACTTCATCCACATAGATTAAGTGTAAATCGGGATGCAATGTTCCATTGCTTGCAAAAAGATTAGGTAGAAGTTTCTATATCATACCCGAAGAAATTTCAAAGTAAACATTTTCAGTAGGTTCAGTAGGTTGAGGAGCAACTCTTTGCTCTACTGGTCGGGGTGAAGATTGAAGGAAATATGCCCTAGAGGCAATAATAAAGTTATTATTTATTTCCTTATATCATGATAAATGTTTATTATTCATGCTAGAATTGTATTAACCGGAAACATAATACATGTGTGAATACATAGACAAACAAAGTGTCACTAGTATGCCTCTACTTGACTAGCTCGTTAATCGAAGATGGTTATGTTTCCTAACCATGGACATGAGTTGTCATTTGATTAACGGGATCACATCATTAGGAGAATGATGTGATTGACATGACCCATTACGTTAGCTTAGCACACGATCGTTTAGTGTATTGCTATTGCTTTCTTCATGACTTATACATGTTCCTATGACTATGAGATTATGCAACTCCCGTTTACTAGAGGAACACTTTGTGTGCTACCAAACGTCACAACGTAACTGGGTGATTATAAAGGTGCTCTACAGGTGTCTCCGAAGGTACTTGTTGGGTTGGCGTATTTCGAGATTAGGATTTGTCACTCCGATTGTCGGAGTGGTATTTCTGGGCCCTCTCGGTAATGCACATCACTTAAGCCTTGCAAGCATTGCAACTAATGAGATAGTTGCGGGATGATGTATTACATAACGAGTAAAGAGACTTGCCGGTAACGAGATTGAACTAGGTATTGAGATACCAACGATCGAATCTCGGGCAAGTAACATACCGATGACAAAGGGAATAACGTATGTTGTTATGCGGTCTGACCGATAAAGATCTTTGCAGAATATGTAGGAGCCAATATGAGCATCCAGGTTCCACTATTGGTTATTGACCGGAGACGTGTCTCGGTCATGTCTACATAGTTCTCGAACCCGTAGGGTCCGCACGCTTAACGTTACGATGATAGTTATATTATCAGTTTATATGTTTTGGTGTACCGAAGGTTTTTCGGAGTCCCGGATGTGATCACGGACATGACGAGGAGTCTCGAAATGGTCGAGACATAAAGATTGATATATTGGACGACTATATTCGGACACCGGAAGTGTTTTGGGTGATTTCGGAGAAAACCGGAGTGCCAGAGGGTTACCGGAACCCCCCGGGAGAAGTAATGGGCCATATGGGCCTTAGTGGAGAGAGAGAGGGGCAGCCAGGGTGGGCCGCACGCCCCCTCCCCCCTCTGGTCCGAATTGGACTAGGAGAGGGGGGCGGCGCCCCTCCTAGTAGGAGTAGGAAAGAGGGGAGTCCTACTCCTACTATGAGGAGGACTCCTCCTGGCGCGCCTAGAAAGGGCCGGCCGGCCTCCCCCCTTGCTCCTTTATATACGGGGGCAGGGGGCACCCTAGAGACACAACAATTGATCGTTTGATCTTTTAGCCGTGTGCGGTGCCCCCCTCCACCATAGTCCACCCGATAATACTGTAGCGGTGCTTAGGCGAAGCCCTGCGTCGGTAGAACATCAACATCGTCACCACGCCGTCGTGCTGACGAAACTCTCCCTCAACACTCGGCTGGATCGGAGTTCGAGGGACGTCATCGGGTTGAACGTGTGCTGAACTCGGAGGTGTCGTACGTTCTGTACTTGATCGGTCGGATCGTGAAGACGTACGACTACATCAACTGCGTTGTGCTAACGCTTCCGCTTTCGGTCTACGAGGGTACGTAGATAACACTCTCCCCTCTCGTTGCTATGCATCACCATGATCTTGCGTGTGCGTAGGAAAATTTTGAAATTACTACGTTCCCCAACAGTGGCATCCGAGCCAGGTTTTATGCGTTGATGTTATATGCACGAGTAGAACACAAGTGAGTTGTGGGCGATATAAGTCATACTGCTTACCAGCATGTCATACTTTGGTTCGGCGGTATTGTTGGATGAAGCGGCCCGGACCGACATTACGCGTACGCTTACGCGAGACTGGTTCTACCGACGTGCTTTGCACACAGGTGGCTGGTGGGTGTCAGTTTCTCCAACTTTAGTTGAACCAAGTGTGGCTACGCCCGGTCCTTGCGAAGGTTAAAACAGCACCAACTTGACAAACTATCGTTGTGGTTTTGATGCATAGGTAAGAATGGTTCTTGCTAAGCCCGTAGCAGCCACGTAAAACTTGCAACAACAAACTAGAGGACATCTAACTTGTTTTTGCAGGGCATGTTGTGATGTGATATGGTCAAGACATGATGCTAAATTTTATTGTATGAGATGATCATGTTTTGTAACCAAGTTATCGGCAACTGGCAGGAGCCATATGGTTGTCGCTTTATTGTATGCAATGCAATCGCCCTGTAATGCTTTACTTTATCACTAAGCGGTAGCGATAGTCGTAGAAGCATAAGATTGGCGAGACGACAACGATGCTACGATGTAGATCAAGGTGTCGCGCCGGTGACGATGGTGATCATGACGGTGCTTCGGAGATGGAGATCACAAGCACAAGATGATAATGGCCATATCATATCACTTATATTGATTGCATGTGATGTTTATCTTTTATGCATCTTATCTTGCTTTGATTGACGGTAGCATTATAAGATGATCTCCCACTAAATTTCAAGATAAAAGTGTTCTCCCTGAGTATGCACCGTTGCCAAAGTTCGTCGTGCCCAGACACCACGTGATGATCGGGTGTGATAAGCTCTACGTCCATCTACAACGGGTGCAAGCCAGTTTTGCACACGCAGAATACTCAGGTTAAACTTGGCGAGCCTAGCATATGCAGATATGGCCTCGGAACACTGAGACCGAAAGGTCGAGCGTGAATCATATAGTAGATATGATCAACATAGTGATGTTCACCATTGAAAGCTACTCCATTTCACGTGATGATCGGTTATGGTTTAGTTGATTTGGATCACGTGATCACTTAGAGGATTAGAGGGATGTCTTTCTAAGTGGGAGTTCTTAAGTAATATGATTAATTGAACTTAAATTTATCATGAACTTAGTACCTGATAGTATCTTGCTTGTCTATGTTGATTGTAGATAGATGGCCCGTGTTGTTGTTCCGTTGAATTTTAATGCGTTCCTTGAGAAAGCAAAGTTGAAAGATGATGGTAGCAATTACACGGACTGGGTCCGTAACATGAGGATTATCCTCATTGCTGCACAGAAGAATTACACCCTGGAAGCACCGCTGGGTGCCAGGCCTGCTGCTGATGCAACTGACGACGTTAAGAATGTCTGGCAGAGCAAAGCTGATGACTACTCAATAGTTCAATGTGCCATGCTTTACGGCTTAGAACCGGGACTTCAACGATGTTTTGAACGTCATGGAGCATATGAGATGTTCCAGGAGTTGAATTTCAAGCAAATGCTCGGACTAAGAGATATGAAGTCTCCAATAAATTCTATAGCTGCAAGATGGAGGAGAATAGTTCTGTCAGTGAGCATATACTCAAGATGTCTGGGTATAATAATCACTTGATTCAATTGGGAGTTAATCTTCCCAATGATAGCGTCATTGACAAAATTCTCCAGTCACTGCCGCCAAGCTACAAGAGCTTCGTGATGAACTATAACATGCAAGGGATGGATAAGACGATTCCCGAGCTCTTCGCAATGCTAAAGGTTGTGGAGGTAGAAATCAAGAAGGAGCATCAAGTGTTGATGGTCAACAAGACCACTAGTTTCAAGAAAAAGGGCAAAGGGAAGAAGAAGGGGAACTTCAAAAAGAACAACAAGCAAGTTGCTGCTCAGGAGAAGAAACCCAAGTCTAGATCTAAGCCTGAAACTGAGTGCTTCTATTGCAAGCAGACTGATCACTGGAAGCGGAACTTCCCAAAGTATTTGGCGGATAAGAAGGATGGCAAGGTGAACAAAGGTATATGTGATATACATGTTATTGATGTGTACCTTACTAGAGCTCGCAGTAGCACCTGGGTATTTGATACTGGTTCTGTTGCTAATATTTGCAACTCGAAACAGGGACTACGGATTAAGCAAACACTGGCCAAGGACGAGGTGACGATGCGCGTGGGAAATGGTTCCAAAGTCGATGTGATCGCGGTCGGCACGTACCTCTACATCTACCTTCGGGATTAGTATTAGACCTAAATAATTGTTATTTGGTGCCAGCATTGAGCATGAACATTATATCCGGATCTTGTTTGATGCGAGACGGTTATTCATTTAAATCAGAGAATAATGGTTGTTCTATTTATATGCGTAATATCTTTTATGGATATGCACCCTTGAAAAGTGGTCTATTTTTGATGAATCTCGATAGTAGTGATACACATATTCATAATGTTGAAACCAAAAGATGCAGAGTTGATAATGATAGTGCAACTTATTTGTGGCACTACCGTTTAGGTCATATCGGTGTAAAGCGCATGAAGAAACTCCATACTGATGGACTTTTAGAACCACTTGATTATGAATCACTTGGTACTTGCGAACCGTGCCTCATGGGCAAGATGACTAGAACGCCATTCTCCGGTACTATGGAGAGAGCAACAGATTTGTTGGAAATCATACATACAGATGTATGTGGTCCGATGAATGTTGAGGCTCGTGGCGGATATCGTTATTTTCTCACCTTCACAGATGATTTCAGCAGATATGGGTATATCTACTTAATGAAGCATAAGTCTGAAACATTTGAAAATTTCAAAGAATTTCAGAGTGAAGTTGAAAATCATCGTAACAAGAAAATAAAGTTTCTACGATCTGATCGTGGAGGAGAATATTTGAGTTATGAGTTTGGTCTACGTTTGAAACAATGCGGAATAGTTTCGCAACTCACGCCACCCGGAACACCACAGCGTAATGGTGTGTCCGAACGTCGTAATCGTACTTCACTAGATATGGTGCGATCTATGATGTCTCTTACAGATTTACCGCTATCATTTTGGGGTTATGCTTTAGAGACGGCCGCATTCACGTTAAATAGGGCACCATCGAAATCCGTTGAAATGACGCCTTATGAACTGTGGTTTGGCAAGAAACCAAAGTTGTCGTTTCTTAAAGTTTGGGGTTGCGATGCTTATGTGAAAAAGCTTCAACCTGATAAGCTCGAACCCAAATCGGAGAAATGTGTCTTCATAGGATACCCAAAGGAAACTGTTGGGTACACCTTCTATCACATATCCGAAGGCAAGACATTTGTTGCTAAGAATGGATCCTTTCTAGA
Organism: Aegilops umbellulata; assembly: GCA_032464435.1. Taxonomy (NCBI): domain Eukaryota; kingdom Viridiplantae; phylum Streptophyta; class Magnoliopsida; order Poales; family Poaceae; genus Aegilops; species Aegilops umbellulata. The sequence continues at coordinate 360,007,736 of CP136054.1, read as the reverse complement.
GAAGGAGTTTCTCTCGAAAGAAGTGCGTGGGAGGAAAGTAGAACTTGATGAGGTAACTGTACCTGCTCCCTTATTGGAAAGTAGTTCATCACAAAAATCAGTTTCTATGACACCTACACCAATTAGTGAAGAAGTTAATGATGATGATCATGAAACTTCAGATCAAGTTGTTGCTGAACCTCGTAGATCAACCAGAGTAAGATCCGCACCAGAGTGGTATGGTAATCCTGTTCTGGAAGTCATGCTACTAGATCATGATGAACCTACGAACTATGAAGAAGCGATGGTGAGCCCAAATTCCGCAAAATGGCTTGAGGCCATGAAATCTGAGATGGGATCCATGTATGAGAACAAAGTGTGGACTTTGGTTGACTTGCCCGATGATCGGCAAGCAATTGAGAATAAATGGATCTTCAAGAAGAAGACTGACGCTGACAGTAATGTTACTGTCTACAAAGCTCGACTTGTTGCGAAAGGTTTTTGACAAGTTCAAGGGATTAACTACGATGAGACCTTCTCACCTGTAGAGATGCTTAAGTCTGTCCGAATCATGTTAGTGATTGCCGCATTTTGTGATTATGAAATTTGGCAGATGGATGTCAAAACTGCATTCCTGAAGGGATTTCTGGAAGAAGAGTTGTATATGATGCAACCGAAAGGTTTTGTCGATCCAAAGGGAGCTAACAAAGTGTGCAAGCTCTAGCGATCCATTTATGGACTGGTGCAAGCCTCTCGGAGTTGGAATAAACGCTTTGATAGTGTGATCAAAGCATTTGGTTTTATACAGACTTTTGGAGAAGCCTGTATTTATAGGAAAGTGAGTGGGAGCTCTGTAGCATTTCTGACATCATATGTGGATGACATATTACTGATTGGAAATGATATAGAATTTTTGGATAGCATAAAGGGATACTTGAATAAGAGTTTTTCAATGAAAGACCTCGGTGAAGCTACTTACATATTAGGCATTAAGATCTATAGAGATAGATCAAGACGCTTAATTGGACTTTCACAAAGCACATACCTTGACAAAGTTTTGAAAAAGTTCAAAATGGATCAAGCAAAGAAAGGGTTCTTGCGTGTGTTACAAGGTGTGAAATTGAGTAAGACTCAATGCCCGACCACTACAGAAGATAGAGAGAAAATGAAAGATGTTCCCTATGCTTCAACCATAGGCTCTATCATGTATGCAATGTTGCATACCAGACCTGATGTGTGCCTTGCTATAAGTCTAGCAGGGAGGTACCAAAGTAATCCAGGGGTGGATCACTGGACAACGGTCAAAAACATCCTGAAATACCTGAAAAGGACTAAGGATATGTTTCTCGTTTATGGAGGTTACAAAGAGCTCATCGTAAATGGTTACGTTGACGCAAGCTTTGACACTGATCCGGACGATTCTAAATCGCAAACCGGATATGTGTTTACATTGAACGGTGGAGCTGTCAATTGGTGCAGTTCTAAACAAAGCGTCGTGGCGGGATCTACGTGTGAAGCGGAGTACATAGCTGCAAATAAAGGAGTCTGGATGAAGGAGTTCATATCTGATCTAGGTGTCATACCTAGTGCATCGGGTCCAATGAAAATCTTTTGTGACAATACCGGTGCAATTGCCTTGGCGAAGGAATCTAGATTTCACAAGAGGACCAAGCACATCAAGAGACGCTTCAATTCCATCCGGGATCTTGTCCAAGTGGGAGACATAGAAATTTGCAAAATACATACGGATTTGAATGTTGCAGACCCGTTGACTAAGCCTCTTCAACGAGCAAAACATGATCAGCACCAAGGCTCCATGGGTGTTAGAATCATTACTGTGTAATCTAGATTATTAACTCTAGTGCAAGTGGGAGACTGAAGGAAGTATGCCCTAGAGCAATAATAAAGTTATTATTTATTTCCTTATATCATGATAAATGTTTATTATTCATGCTAGAATTGTATTAACAGGAAACATAATACATGTGTGAATACATAGACAAACAAAGTATCACTAGTATGCCTCTACTTGACTAGCTCGTTAATCAAAGATGGTTATGTTTCCTAACCATGGACATGAGTTGTCATTTGATTAACGGGATCACATCATCAGGAGAATGATGTGATTGACATGACCCATTCCGTTAGCTTAGCACACGATAGTTTAGTGTATTGCCATTGCTTTCTTCATGACTTATACATGTTCCTATGACTATGAGATTATGCAACTCCCGTTTACTAGAGGAACACTTTGTGTGCTACCAAATGTCACAACGTAACTGGGTGATTATAAAGGTGCTCTACAGGTGTCTCCGAAGGTACTTGTTGGGTTGGCGTATTTTGAGATTAGGATTTGTCACTCCGATTGTCGGAAAGGTATCTCTGGGCCCTCTCGGTAATGCACATCACTTAATCCTTGCAAGCATTGCAACTAATGAGATAGTTGTGGGATGATGTATTACAGAATGAGTAAAGAGACTTGCCGGTAATGAGATTGAACTAGGTATTGAGATACCGACGATTGAATCTCGGGCAAGTAACATACCGATGACAAAGGGAATGACGTATGTTGTTATGCGGTCTGACCGATAAAGATCTTCGTAGAATATGTAGGAGCCAATAAGAGCATCCATGGTCCGCTATTGGTTATTGACCGAAGACGTATCTCGGTCATGTCTACATAGTTCTCGAACCCGTAGGGTCCGGACGCTTAACGTTACGATGATAGTTATATTATGAGTTTATATGTTTTGATGTACCGAAGGTTGTTCAGAGTCCCGGATGTGATCACGGACATGACGAGGAGTCTCGAAATGGTCAAGACATAAAGATTGATATATTGGACGACTATATTCGGACACCGGAAGTGTTCTGGGTGATTTCGAAGAAAACCGGAGTGTCGGAGGGTTACCGGAACCCCCCGGGAGAAGAAATGGGCCTTATGGGCCTGAGTGGAGAGAGAGGGGCAGCCAGGGTGGTCGGCGCGCCCCCTCCCCCCTCTGGTCCGAATTGGACTAGGAGAGGGCGGGTGGCGCCCCCCTTTCCTTCTCCCTCTCCCCCTTCCTTTCCCCCTCCTAGTAGGAGTAGGAAAGAGGGGAGTCCTACTCCTACTAGGAGGAGGACTCCTCCTCCTAGCGCGTCTAGTAAGGGCGGGCTGGCCTCCCCCTTGCCCCTTTATATACGGGGGCAAGGGGCACCCTAGAGACACAACAATTGATCCTTTGATCTTTTAGCCGTGTGCGGTGCCCCCCTCCACCATAGTCCACCTCGATAATACTGTAGCGGTGCTTAGGCGAAGCCCTACGTCGGTAGAACATCAACATCATCACCACGCCGTCGTGCTGACGAAACTCTCCCTCAACACTCGGCTGGATCAGAGTTCGAGGGACGTCATCAGGCTGAACATGTGCTGAACTCGGAGGTGCCGTACGTTCGGTACTTGATCGGTCGGATCGTGAAGACGTACGACTACATCAACCGCGTTGTGCTAACGCTTCCGCTTTCGGTCTACGAGGGTATGTAGACAACACTCTCCCCTCTCGTTGCTATGCATCACCATGATCTTGCGTGTGCGTAGGAAAATTTTGAAATTACTACGTTCCCCAACAAAGATACCCCGAACAAGCCCCTCAGAGGATTACTTTCCATAGTAACAAGTGACAGTAAATTTCAGCACACTATATAAAATTTTCCTTACCAAAGGCGCTTCACTCCCTGGCAACGGCGCCAGAAAAGAGTCTTGATGACCCACAAGTATAGGGGATCTATCGTAGTCCTTTCGATAAGTAAGAGTGTCGAACCCAACGAGGAGCAGAAGGAAATGATAAGCGGTTTTCAGCATGGTATTCTCTGCAAGCACTGAAATTATCGGCAAGAGATAGTTTTGTGATAAGGTAATTTGTAACGGGTAACAAGTAACAAGTGTAAATAAAGTGCAGCAAGATGGCCCAATCCTTTTTGTAGCAAAGGACAAGCCTGGACAAACTCTTATATAGAGAAAAACGCTCCCGAGGACACATGGGAATTATCGTCAAGCTAGTTTTCATCACGCTCATATGATTCGCGTTCGTTACTTTAATAATTTGGTTTGTGGGTGGACCGGTGCTTGGGTGTTGTCCTTTCTTGGACAAGCATCCCACTTATGATTAACCCCTATTGCAAGCATCCGCAACTACAAAAGAAGTATTAAGGTAAACCTAACCATAGCATGAAACATATGGATCTAAATCAGCCCCTTACGAAGCAACGCATAAACTAGGGTCTAAGCTTCTGTCACTCTAGCAACCCATCATCTACTTATTACTTCCCAATGCCCTCCTCTAGGCCCAAATAATGGTGAAGTGTCATGTAGTCGACGTTCACATAACACCACTAGAGGAAAGACAACATACATCTCATACAAATATCGAACGAATACCAAATTCACATGACTACTAATAGCAAGACTTCTCCCATGTCCTCAGGAGCACACGTAACTACTGACAAATCATATTCATGTCCATAATCAGAGGGGTATTAATATGCATAATGGATCTGAACATATAATCTTCCACCAAGTAAACCAACTAGCATCAACTACAAGGAGTAACCAACACTACTAGCAACCCACAAGTACCAATCTGAGGCTTTGGGACAAAGATTGGATACAAGAGATGAACTAAGGTTTGAGAGGAGATGGTCCTGGTGAAGATGTTGATGAAGATTGGCCCCTCCCGATGAGAGGATCGTTGGTGATGACGATGGCGGTGATTCCCCCCTCCCGGAGGGAAGTTTCCCCGGCAGAACAGCTCTGCCGGAGCCCTAGATTGGTTCCGCCAAGGTTTCGCCTTGTGGCGGCGGAGTTTCTTCCCAAAAGCTTGCTTAAGATTTTTTTTTTCCAGGGTAAAAGACTTCATATAGCAGAAGATGGGCACCGGAGGCCAGCCAGGGGGCCCACGAGGCAGGGGGTGCGCCGAGGGGGTAGGGCGCGCCCCCCACCCTCATGGCCAGGGTGTGGGGCCCCTCTGGTATTTTCTTCGCTCAGTATTTTTTATTAATTCCAAAAATGACTTCCGTGAAGTTTCAGGACTTTTGGAGCTGTGCAGAATAGGTCTCTAATATTTGCTCCTTTTCCAGCCCAGAATTCCAGCTGCCGACATTCTCCCTCTTTATGTAAACCTTGTAAAATAAGAGAGAAATGGCATAAGTATTGTGACATAACGTGTAATAACAACCCATAATGCAATAAATATCGATATAAAAACATGATGCAAAATAGACGTATCAGTTGTGATAAGGTCAAGGTACAACTCTGGGTCGTCCTTTTACCGAGGGACATGGCTATTCGAATAGATAAACTTCCCTGTAGGGGTGCACCACATTACCCAACACACTCGATCCCTCTGGTCGGGCACACTTTTCTGGGTCATGTCCGGCCTCGGAAGATCAACACGTCGCAACCCTACCTAGGCAACAGAGAGGTCAGCACGTCGGTCTAACTCCTATGGCGCAGGGGTCTGGGCCCATCGCCCATTGCACACCTCCACGTTGCGAGGGCGGCCAGAAGCAGACCTAGCCTCCCTAATACAAGAGCAGGTGTTCCAGTCCAATCCGGCGCGTGCCGCTCAGTCGCTGGCGTCAATAAGGCTTCGGCTGATACCACGGCGTTGAGTGCCCATAACTGTTCCCACGTAGTTGGTTAGTGCATATAGGCCAGTGGCCAGACTCAGATCAAATACCAAGATCTCGCTAAACGTGTTATTTAGAAGTAATCGCGGACGCCGACAAGGGGCCAGGCCCACCTCTCACCTAGGCGGTCTCAACCTGCCCTGTCGCTCCGCCACAAAATAACAGTCGAGGGCCGTCAGGAACCCAGACCCACCACTACCAGAATGGAACCACCTGTCCTTTCAGCCCCCACATCGGAATCACTTGCGGGTACTCTACGAGCCGACCCGACTTTAGTCACCACATGTATCATATAGTATGTATGTAAGTATATACCTGTGATCACCTCCCAAGTGATCACGGCCCGGTAGTATAGCACGGCAGACAGACAAGAATGTAGGGCCACTGATGGAATACTAGCATCCTATACTAAGCATTTAGGATTGCAGGTAAGGGTAACAACTGTAGCAACAATGACAGGCTATGCAGCAGAATAGGATTAACTAAAAGCAGTAAGATGCTACACTACTCTAATGCAAGCAGTAGAGAGAAGGAATATGCGATATCTATTGATCAAGGGGGGTGGGGCTTGCCTGGAAGCTCAGCCGAGAAGGAGGGGTCGTCAACACCGTAGTCGTACTGGGTAGCAGCGGCGTCGGTCTCGGTGTCTAGCGAGAGAAGAGGGGGAAGAAACAATAAATATAATGCAAACATATGCATGACGATGCATGACATGACAATGAGCGGTGCTAGGTATGCCCTAACGCGGTAGGAGGTGATACCGGCGAAGGGGGGAAACATCCGGGAAAGTATTCCCGGTGTTTCGCGTTTTTTGAACCGGAGGGGGAAAGTTGCGTGTTTGTTATGCTAGGGATGTGTGGCAGACGAACGGGCTGCGTATCCGGATTCATCTCGTTATTCTGAGCAACTTTCATGTACAAAGTTTTTTCATCCGAGCTACAGATTATTTTATATTATTTTTCAAAGTTTTATTCATTTCCTGAATTTAATTTAATTCGAAATAAATGTGAATTGCTAGGTGCACCCAGCTCTGGGTACACATAAGTGTACCAAAGGGGCTGACATGTGGATCCAAGGGGTCCTAGTTGACCAGTCAAACTGACTGGTCAACAGGGGGTGGGTTCCCCTTGTCATACACTATTTTACTAACCTAACAGATTAAATAGACTAATTAGGTTATTAGATTAACTAAAACAGGTTAATGAAGTTATTTAACTCTTTAATTAATTAATTAATATTAATATTATTTAATCTTTTTTAATGTTTCAGGGGCGTGGGCCCTGAATGGCAGTGGCCTATCAGGCCTAACGGGCGCTGGGCGCTAGCGGTTACGGGCGGCGGGCGCTGGGTGCTAGCGGCGCCCGACCAGGCCAGGGCCGAGCGGCGCAGATGGGTGCCGGCGTCGGGCGACGACCGGGGCCGCGGTGAAGCCGGCCGGGAATGGCACCGGCGAGGCCGGCCGAGTGGCGGACTGCAGCAGAGGACGGCGGGGGGTCGCGCGAGGGGGCAGTGGAGGCGGCTGCGGCCGGAGACGAGGCCACAGCAGGGCGGGCGCTGCATGTGGGCGAACAGCGGGGGAGCGAGGCCGCGTCGGGGGGCGCATGAGCTGCGGTCGACGCAGGCGAGCGTGTGCGCGCGCAGGGCGGCTCGAGCGGCAGTAGCAGGTGCGGCAGCAGCTTCAGCAAGCAGTAGCAGCAGCGGGGGGAGGGTGCGCGCCAATGGGTGCGGGAGCAAGGCGAGGAGGGTCGCGGATGCACACATAGGGTGCGATCGGCAGGGTTGGCCGCAGGCGCAGTTTCGAGCGGCGCGGCGAGCTGCGGGCGGTTGCCGCGTGGTTGAGCGCGAGCGGGAGCACGGTGACCGTAGGGAGGAAAGACGGGGTCGGACGGGGAGGTCCTCACCGGCCCTGTAGTTGTGCAAAGGTATGCTCGGGGGAGGGCCCGGAGATGCGTTTCCCGCGACGGTGCAGTGGATGGCGGCGTCGGGGACCCTTCCCGGTCCAAGAACGGGGAGGAGGGTGAGGACGACGGCGAGCGACGGGTGGGGCGGTGCCGGTGATGCGTCGAGGAGGCGGGGTCTTGATGTGGATCGAAGGGGGCGAAGGAGAGAGGCAATGGTGTCCGGGGCCCGCTGCCCCGATCTAGATCCAATCAGGGCAAGATGAGCGAGGGGATCATTTCCGCGATCCAGATTGGATTGGGAAGGGGAGGAGAGAACGAGGGAGTGGGGGAAATGGTGCGGTTATGGGGTTAGGGTTTCGGCACCAGGGGATAAGGGAGTGAGGACGGGCCGGTCAGGCCAGTGGGCTTGCCTGCTGGGCCTTTTGGCCCCTTTGGCCAGGGGGGTTGTGTTTTTTTGTTTTTTTTTGTCTTGCCCTTTTTCTTTTATTTTTTATGTTTTTTTACTGTTTTCTCTCATTTCTGTTTTATCTTGTTTCCTATTATTTTAGTTTCTGTAAAATATATACTTAGCATCTAATTTAGTATTTCAGTTAAGTCCACTGCCACAAAAAGTCTAGTCCCCAAATAATTTAGTTTGATAATTTATTGATTAGTAAGGGCATTTAAATAATTAGGTTTGCTACTATTTAAATCATTTTAGTGCAGTTAAGCATTTCATAAAAGTTTGGTTTCACCACCATAATCACCTATGCATTATCTGGCACGACCCAAACATTTTAGTTTCAATGTTTGAAAACTTTTGTTGTTTGCCTTAGTTTTGAATTGAATTAGAATCGGTTTCGAATCAACGCGAGTTCATCTACAGTAACCGATGTGACGTGGCATAATTAGCAAAGGGTTACTGTAGCTTAAGTATCCGGGGGTCACATGACGATATCAAGGCAATGATCATTATATAGGCATCACGTCCAAGATTAGTAGACCGACTCCTACCTGCATCTACCATTATTACTCCACACATCGACCGCTATCCAGCATGCATCTAGTGTATTAAGTTCATGGAGAAACGGAGTAATGCAATAAGAACGATGACATGAAGTAGACAAGATCTATCTATGTAGAGATAGACCTCATCGTTTTATCCTTAGTAGCAATGATACATACGTGTCGGTTCCCCTTCTGTCACTGGGATCAAGCACCGTAAGATCGAACCCACTACAAAGCACCTCTTCCCATTGCAAGATAAATAGATCAAGTTGGCCAACCAAAACCCAAATATTGGAGAAGAAATACGAGGCTATAAGCAATCGGTGCATATAAGAGATCGAAGAATCTCAAATAACTTTCATGGATATAAAAAGATAGATCTGGTCATAAACTCAAAGTCATCGATCCCAACAAACACACCGCAAAAAAGTTACATCATATGGATCTCCAAGAGACCATTGTATTGAGAATTCAGCGAGAGAGAGAAAGCCATCTAGCTACTAACTACGGACCCGAAGGTCTACAAAGAACTACTCACGCATCATCGGAGAGACACCAATGGAGGTGGTGAACCCCATCCGAGATGGTGTCTAGATTGGATCTGGTGGTTCTGGACTCTACGACGGCTGGATGAATATTTCGTCAACGCTCCTAGGGTTTCTGGAATATTGGGGTATTTATAGAGCAAAGAGGCGGTTCGGGGGCACCCGAGGTGGGCACAACCCACCAGGGCGCGCCCTAGTGGGTTGTGCTCTCCTTGGAGCACCCCCCAGGCGCAGCCAGGGCCCATTATGTTCCTTCTGGTCCAAAAAAATCTCCGTAATCATTGCATTTGGACTCCGTTTGATATTGATTTCCTGCGATGTAAAAAACATGTAGAAAACAACAACTGACACTTGGCACTATGTCATAGGTTAGTACCAAAAAATGATATAAAATGATTATAAAACATCCATGATTGATAATATAACAGCATGGAACAATAAAAAATTATAGATACGTTGGAGATGTATCAGCGCCCCCCGCGTGAAGTTGGTGCATTTGCAACGTTGGGGGTGTGCGGGCCAACGAGATGTAAGAGGCGGTGTTTGGGTTGTGGGTTGTGTTGCTCTTTGCGGCTTTTTGTTGACCATAGGTGCTAGCGCTCATGGGCGTTGTTCTCCTCATTTGGAGGCACTGTTGTGGAGATCTACAATATCCTTCACCCGGAATCAGATGTTTGGTATTCAGGTGGAAACCTAGGATCTAGATTTGTCGGATCTAACGACGATGTCGTGTCTGACATTGACTCATTGGAGTGTCGTCTTTGCGGACCTCCATCCCTTTTAACATTCCATATGGGTTGGACACATGCGTCGTCGCAACTAGCAAGAGATTGTCAGATAATGTTGATTGGTGGTGTGACGACTTGTGTGGCAAAGATGGTGACCTATGATGTTTGGGTCACAACCAGGGCTACGTAGTTGGCTCTGCGATGTGTCCCATGGATTCTCGTACTCTATTCTTTGTGCCATGGTGGAGTTAGAGCTATTGGTATCATCTGACCGACGACGATGCCCATGCGACACGACAGACAGATAGGTTATAGTGGTTGGATTGGCGCAACTTTTGCTTGCCTCGCCTTTGAAGCTCATCATCAAAACCAGAGTTGCCTATCACTAAACGCATGCCAAAGGTGGCTAAGGCTTGACGTCTATGGGTTCTATTCTTCTTCTTCTTCTTCTTCTTCTTCTTCTTCTTCTTCTTCTTCTTCTATATCAAGTCGAGTTTATGATTGGGTGCGCATCCACTCATTTTTATGAACGCACACACACCCCTACGACCATCTCCGTGAGACCGAATCAGCATATCATCTTGAGATTATACGAAAGTCACCTTAGGCGTTTTTGTAGTCGATGGGAACGTCTTCTTCCACTGAACATGCATCACCGTCACCGAAAATCTTGAAATAAATCCAGAATAAATGTGAGCATCAGGAGTTAAACCCCAATGGATTGCGGATATCACTGTCCTCCTAACTATCCAACCACTGGTTACCAAGCGGTCAGGCTACCTACAAAAACTTGCAACCACTGGTTGGTTCGCACGGAAAACGAACTTGTTCACGACATGGAAGCGCCCTTCGTCGGCCGGGGGGAGGGGGGGGTGGTTCACGCAATGTTCGCACGGAAAACGAACTTGTTCACGACATGGAAGCGCCCTTCGTCGGCCGGGGGGAGGGGGGGTGGTTCACGCAATGTGGTCCAAATCGTACGCGTCGCACGGTTGACACATGTGTTGATGGCACGAGGAAGATTCTCCTACCAGTGTCTATCTGAAGTCGCACGCTCCGCACGCTCGACATCCCGCAATGCGACGACCCTTCCAAATGCCTCTACGCGTCATTTTTGTCACGGTTGGCACACTACGAGTCTGCACGTCACGCTGCTAGTTGACATAATAAGAAACATAATTTGCCGATTTCATTAACAGCCGGACAAAGTTTGCCACTTCTGGATCAGTCGCCACGCCCGTGGAAGCAAGCCATATTTGTTTTTTTCAGCTTGAAAATGAATGGATTCCTTCCACAAGCCATATTTGTTTTTTTTTTCAGCTTGAAAATGAATGGGTTCCTTTGCTGTTCACTCACAGCATACAGCTTATCTGGCTCACAAACTGCTTACCAGTTCACCACAGGGGAAAAAAAGAATTGCACACGGACAGACCAGAATCCTCCATTTGATTTTGTGCTCTCTACAAAATCTATCCAACTTCAAGGAATCCAACAGCAGTTGTATGGTAACAGAAGAAACAACCATCTTCCGTGTTCCTCATCCTTCCAGATCAGAACAGTCGCTGCACCCAAATCGATCTAATGCTATGTTACAACATAATAACTTCACTGATAATGGCTACAATTCAAACTGACAGCAAGCAAGACACAGGACGTCATTCGTCTTCGGAGGTCTCGTCGGTTTGCTCATCGGGTTCTTCCTCTGGCAGAGCGGATACGATTGCGGCACAGCAGAACGAATCGCGGTCCTTCAGGAGGAGGCAGCTTCCTGCTGAGTTCCATTTCAAGTCGACTATCCGGAAGTTCGGCAAGGGAATGTTGACGCAGCAAGCACCGGATGGCGTCCACATGTACAGGTGCGGGCTTTCCGTGCACAAGACGAGGCGCGGGCATGTAGGGTCCCAGGCAGCAGCGCGGATCGGATCTTTCTGCACAAGAACGGCTGCGAGCTCCAGGCGACAGATGTCCCATATCCAAAGAACGGTAGGCATGTTGTCGTTCCGGGTGAAGAAATAGTGGCTGTCGCTGCTCCACGACAGCATACCTGCACAACGTTTGTAACTTGAAAGGTGAGAGGTGTTTCAAGGTTTCTGCACAGAAAGAAACTCTGGATGCAATTGCAATCTTAGCAATGGGGGTTTCTCCATAATACAACACACTGATTCTTCAACAATTTTCTGCTACTCCCTCTATCCATATATATGGGGCCTAATGTGTTTTTCAAGGCTAGCTTTGACCACATGTTAGAGCAACAATATATGACATGCAAGTTACACAAAGCATACCGTCAAATTTGTACTTGAAAGGATATTACAATGATATAATTCTCATATTATACATCTCATATACTATTAATGTTATCAACAGTCAAAGGCAATATCTAAAAACGCATTAGGCCCTCCATATATGGATGGAGGGAGTAGAATTTTGAGAATCAGCCAGACAGATCACCTAAGGTACTGTTGGTAAGTGTTATTCATCACATCTGTACTGATATTGCTTAAAATGGCCTTGCAAGAGGCATGAATTGGAGTAGGAAAAGACAAGTAAAAGCAGCTAACCGATTCCTTGTTTGGGGTTGGGCTTGTCACTAGCTGGTTTATGTGCTGGCACGGTGATTGGAACATCCATCACAGCATATTTTACTCTAGAACCTCCTTCTGAACCATTTTCTGATAAACAAAACAGGAAATTCATTACAGAACAATACAAGGAAATAATTGACGGAAGTACAAAAAAGGCAGCATACAGTGTGTCAATTTGGTTATGTATGTTCTTGAGCTATTGTGTACATAGTCTCCACAAATCCAGAAAATACTAGAGGAGACCGCCCATCTTAACACCAAGATGGCCTTAAGCTACAATCGATCAATAGTTTTTACTTATATGTGGTGTTGCAAAGTAATGTATTCTCTACACCAAGTCAACACTCAAAGAAAAAGTCCAACATAAAAAGAACCGACACTTATTTTGCTGACTATGCAAGGAAACATACCAAGGTGACTCACACTATAGGGTACAATGTTACCAATGTCAAGACTCAAGACATAATAACTAAAGTAAATACATCTTCAGATGTATCACATTAAATGCCAAAATCAGAAAGGTTAAGCTTACAAGTCTGATAAGACTGTACACACAGAAAAGGATGTCCCACAATATGCTCTTGTTCAATTTTGTTAGATAGGGTAACATCTTGATGATTTCTTTGGTTAATTCCATAGGCCGTGCACAGCCTATTTCAGTTGATAAAGGAACTGCCAAGCAAGAAATGCTAACAAAATGGTATGATGAATGGGTGAACATAGGGAAACAAGCAATAATGAGTATAAATCCATTTTCGTAATCTTACCAGTGCCATTGTCTCGCATGTTACGAGACAAGCCTTCGCTTAGACATAACTCTGACATATCAAGCTGAAATGGGTCATCCACTTCCTGCGTCATATTTTGTTGTTATAATCAAATGGCATGGACAGTAAAAGTGTAAATATGCTGAGTTCAAACACCAAAACAACAGTAAATCTGCTATGATGGGAATTAATGATAGGAATAGACAGATTTACCTTAAATACTGCAGCATTATAGGGACTTCGAATCGAGGCTGCATGAGTGAACTCGGCAAAGGTTTTCCATGTCAAATGGTTCAATATTCGCACTGATTGATCATAGCTGCCCACTGCTAAAAACTGTCCACAAGGTGACCAACCAACAGTTTTGACACCTAACCCACTTTCATATGCTGAATACTTGAACAGGCATCGCCCATCCGGTGAATATATTAGAACCTGCACAAGATATGTTCTTTGAATGATCAGTTTACATTTCACTACCTCAGAATTGTTACCTCTGCACTGAACTATCTCACCTCATTTTTCGTCTAGGACACAAAAGAAGATCTTTAAGAGGTTGAATACAAGATTGGTTGAGCTATAAAAATGGAGGGTGCTTTTGAAGGATCGCGCAAGGAATTATTTTTTAAGCCATGGCCCAAAATGTTTTAAGGGAAACCATAACCCCGTGTTCGAATTGATCAATCATCAAAACCCAAATTAAACATATAGGTACATGGCATGAACCAAATGCAATAATGTCATCAAGTACCAGTGGGGGCACAAGAGTAAACTGCTGTGTGCCCTTTGAAAAAAGATAACACGGTGTGGCATGTCAACCATGCAACAAATAAGGTAACTCAAGCAACGTCATCTCAATTTAAAAAACTTAGCTATCTTAAGCAAACTAGAAAGATTTGAGGTAAGATCATGAGATACTGTAAATGAAGATAATTATGGAAGAGTACCATAATATATAACAAACGGGGTAACTAAAACTGCTGCATAGAGATATGCATAAGAATTGGCTACAGTCACAAGCCATAACACATAAAACACCAGGAAGTTTCTGAAGAGATAGCACATGCACCTTGTATTCAAGAAGTGAATCCCAGGCCACAATAGCACTGTCATCAGGCGACCACTCCACACCTGCCAAGTCTAGTGTGTCAACAGCGAATACACCCATTATCTCCCAGGAATGACATGAGAGCAAATTTATGTAATCTTTGCAGTCCCGCCTGGTGCAGATCGCAGCAAACTTCCCATCCTTAGTGAAAGAAACACCTCTGGCTGCATGCTTTGGCCACTGTACATGAACACAGGCAGTATTTACAAGAGACCATACGGTCAAACGAAGTTGGAACTCCGATGTAGTAAGTATATGACGACTGTCAGGACTCCAGCGAGCATAAGCAATCCCTGCAGATCCTTCATCAATCTTACAGGTCCAGTCAGGTTGGCTCAGCGACCAAGCCTGCACCATTGGCCGCTTGTAAAGTCCACATAGAATGTATTCTGAATCCGGTGCCCACTCCAAAAAGTTTATCTTATCAACACATGAAAACAACTGCACCACCTGCACAAGCAAGTTAAAGCATGTGTTTACAATTTTTAGTTTCTAGATGTGACTAACAGTCTTACAATGACAAGGAGATCACATAAACTTAAAATTCATGCAACTCCTATGGGCACAAAGTTGTAAGGAATTATACATTTTCTTAGGTAATGGATGCAATATGCAAGGTATTATACATACATATCCATTCTTCAAAGTTGAAATGATAACACAATAATACAGCATGCCACATTCGCATAAAAGATATAAAAACGTGAAGAACTCATGGAACTTGCATGATTCCAAAAGATAGTAAAGAGTAATCTAGAAGCTACACAATACATTAGACCAATAGTAATGATAACACAAATAAAAAGGTGCATTCTAAGCTGAAACAGCAGCTAGAATTTATATGTGCAGAGCAGATGCACCCATCTAAACCTGCACATGAAAAACAGAACCCCGTATTATCCACTCCCATACCACTCACAACCCAAAATTGACCCCTTAAACAATGTGAAGTCTCGTACTACAGATGTTGTAGGAGACATCAATGTTGAATCATCCAAGACAATAGCAAGGCAAGTAGCTACTTAGGAACAACCAGGTCGAATCACATTACTTAGTTACAGCAAGTACAGACCTAAAAGGCCTAAACGTTTGTTAAAACGAGAGTCTAGACACGAGTTTAAAGTGTCATGTCGATTCATATGCTATGGCAGGTCGATCTGATTTCAGTCAAAACTGAACTAAGATGCGGATCAGTCGAAATTGGGCGCCTTCCACGCATCAAGGCGCTCAAATCTGAAGCACGCCAGTTGGCACGAACCTCAAATCCCAGATTCGCCAGCAACTACCCCAAAGGGATGAACCCCAGACCCGCAGCCCAATTCTACGGGGGAGAAACAGGCCGGGTAAACGGTGGTGTGTATACCTTGAGGGTGACGACGTCGCGGACCACGAGGCGGTAGTCGCAGGCGACGGCGAGGAAGCGGGCGTCGGGAGAGAAGCAGCACGGGCCCGTCTGCTTGTACGCCTCCGTGAACTCCATCCCCCTCTGCTCGCTCGGCGCCTCCCCCCGGGTCGTCGCGGGAGGGGTGGGAGGGTTGGGGGCGAGCTGAAGGCCTGTCGGTCGCCGGCGACCTGCTCAGGCGAGGTGGGGGCGGGGGGCTGCGTTGGAATGTCGATTTTCCTAGAGGCTTTTGAGGGGTTCGTGTTTGGGATTTGAATTCGTTCGGAGGGTGGAGACGTAAAGTCGGAAGTGCGCGTAGTGTAGTGGAGTAGTACAGACTAAGCAACGCACGATACGTCGGCTGGAATTACTTTCATCTTAGGGAAAGGCTGGAATTACTTGTTTGTAAAGTGGTAAAATTAGACAGACTGATGATGACAATAGTAATGGAGTGAAGCGTTCTTTTCTTTTTCCTTAAAAGAAGAATTTGTTCATGGATAGAGTGGGTACCGGCCGGAAATTCAATTTGGCGTGCTCCCGGACCCAAAAATAATTTAAATGTTAAAAATATCAAGAAAAACTTTTTATGTGTTCTTAGTCACATCCAAATGCTATCTGCAAATTTTGAGACAAAAATTTTAAGTACTTTTGGCATGTGAAGAAAAAAAAACAAATTGAACCCTAAATGTTACCCTCAGATGTCACCCATTTTTTTTTCACCGACGAAACACCGCTGCTCCGATTCGTATGAATTTTTTTAATCATGCTTGCGACACTAACACGAACATCCACAAAAAAATTCAGAATTTTTTTGAAAACATTTATTATAATTATTCCCGTTACTGTACCATCCCGGAAGAATAATGCGGAAACCAACATTCAATGAAAACCGATGAAAGCCACAAGAAAAAGATGTTTTGAAATGTCAAAAAATCTAAAAAATACGGGATGTTAAGAGGATGATTACTCTCTTAATATCCCTTTTTTTCAATTTTTTCCTAAACTTTAAAACATGGTTCCGCAAAGTATTCATTGGTTATCGGTTCCCGTATGATATCCTCCCCCCCCCCCCCAAGCCCAACCAGCTCATTTTTAAATAAGTACTAGCTAATATTGGCACTACAGAAATAATCAACTGTCACTATAGCAGAGCAGGCGTAACACAGTTCCAGTTAGATGCTCACATCACATTTAGCATTTAGGTAATCGTTTCGTCATGAAACAATACAAAATGATTGTCGTCACTCATGAGAAAACAATGATTGTTCTTACTTTCAAAAATGGGCAATGCTGGATGCCCGCGTTTCGGCCGGTAGCACCCTAGCCGTGAGATCGGTCCGTCCCGAGCCGTTGGATCTTTATCCAGGTCATCTTCTTCCTCTCGTGAGCGCGTATGAAAAAAGAACCCCCGTCTCATCGGCCGCACGTGTTCTCCCTCGTCGCCGCCCCCTCGCCTGCCCTCCTCGTCTCTGGTTACCGTCCTCGCCGGCCGCCCTTCTCGTCTCTGGTCGCCGGCCGCCCTGGTCGCCGGTCGCAGCTCTTGGCGGCCGTCCTCGTCACTGGCTTCGCCCATGCAACAGCCTGCCCCCTGCGGTTGTAGTTTCCGTGGCAACCGTTGTAGCTCCAGTGGCGACGACCGAAGCACACCGGTGAGTGCTCACCGGCGTGCTCGCCGGCGCTCATCCCCTGCTTGCAACAAAAAATCGAGCGCCGGGGGAGATGGCCAGTGTTGCAGCCGACGACGGAAAAAGCTACAATCACTGACAAAAAAAGCTTCAACCGGCTATGATGAAAATTTCAACTCGTACGACGGGAAACTATGAACGATCAAAAAAAAGTTATAGCCGATGACAAAAAAAGCTTCATCCGAAGATGAAAAAAGCCTCAACTGTGGAGCCCTAAGCCATGGACGACAAACAAAAAGCTACAACCGGCGGTTACAAAAGCTCCAACCGGCATTGAAAAAAGGTTCAAACTTATTGTCCTAGCTGTGAACCCCGGCACCCCGCGATCACGATGATGTCGTTTTGCTGCAACCATAGTTGGTCTTGCTACAAACGGCGTTGGAATTTGCTACAACCATTTTCACAGCTACTTGCTGCTGCTCCGCCGAGCTCCCACACCCGCCCATGGCCATCGTCGCTGCGGTGCCGTTCCGGGAGGAAAAAGGTTCAACGGTAGCAGCTCCACGCGTGGTCGGTTGTAGCTCAGACGTGGTATGGTCCGACGAGGGGAGGCAGAGCTCCAATGGCGCGGATCCGCACGGATCTGGCCGAGGGCGGCCGGATCGGCTGATTCCCATGTCGTCGGCGGCCTGGGCGGCCTCCGAGCAGCGGCGGTTGACCATGGCAGCGGGGAGAGAGAAGAGAGAGACGGGCGACAGGGGGAAGAGAAAAGGGATGGGAGAAGACGCACGTGGGCGGACCCCCCAATCCTACTTGTCGCTAGCCGAGTCGCCGGGTGCGTTTGCGCGTGGACGCGACCTCTCCGTCGTGAAACGTTTTCCTTTAAAAATCTCTCCAACTCCACAAAAGGACGTTAGCGAGGCTGGAGACCTTGTATGTCCCGTGTGTAAACAAGTTTTAACTCTTGCATTATGTGCCACTTCTATGAGCACCCTTCTCAGCAAAATGAAATACGCCCATGCAAATAAAGTCTTAATTCTCTTGTCACTCTTTTATTGAAATAAGATGGTAACTGAGCATCATAGATGTGTCCTTTTTTTTATTTTTGGCATGACCAAATTTCAGAAAAACTACAGTAGATAATCGATGTCGATCTTCTTTTTTTGTTTCTTTGATCATTCGAGCTTTGCAGGGAGCTGATTTATTTGTCGAGGAATGGATAATCGGTGTAGCCCACGACAGGGTCAGAGGTATAGAATGTCATCCTGTCATAGTCATTGAGCGGCGCACTAAGCTCGAACCTCCTTGGTAGGTCTGGGTTTGCCAGGAATAGCCGCCCATAAGCGATGAGGTCAGTGTACCCTTCGCCGACCACCTTGTTCCCTTCCTCCCAGTCGTACCCCCCGTTGGCAATGAAGGTGCCGTTGAAGGCCTCCCTGAAGGGTAGCAGGCGGTGCGGGACCTGGCGCCGGCCATCGACGTGCGACATCCTTGGCTCAATCATGTGGCAGTAGAGGATGCCATAGTCATTGAGCTTGTTGACGAGGTGGAGGGCGAGAGCCTGCGGGTCCGAGTCATGGCAGTCCATGTAGTCGGTGAAGGGAGACAGACGGATGCCCACGCGATGGCCGCCCACCTCCCCAACGACGGCGTCCACCACCTCTAGTGCGAAGCGACATCGGTTCTCAAGGCTGCCGCCGTACTCGTCGGTACGGTCATTGGCGCTATCCTTGAGGAACTGCTCGATGATGTAGCTGTAGGCGCCGTGGATCTCAACACCGTCGAACCCTACATTCATGCACACATATCAGCCAATGGTTGCTTGGACAGAGTATGATCGATGAACTTTAGTAGTACTAGTAGTAGTACATGAGTGGCCGACAAAGTGAAGCAGTATAGGTGAGTAACACGTACCAGCTGCGATGGCGTTCCTTGCGGCTTTTCTGAAGTCATCGACGACATTGGGTATCTCGTCCTTTGCGAGCCTCCTCGGCGGCGAGAACTCCTCGAGACGGCCGTCAGCGCTCATCTGAGGACTCACCTGCTTGTCGGTGCTCGATATCGGCGCCTGCCCATTCGGCTGTAACTCTACATATTTTCGAACAATCAACAAAAAAAATCAAACGTACTATTACAACCAAACATACTTGAAAAATCAGGAGGAGACAGTAGAGTCATTACTGTAGTTTGAGACGCGTCCAGCGTGCCATATCTGGCAGAAGAAGAGTGCACCCTTGGCGTGCACGGCGTCGACCACGGGTTTCCACGCGTCGATCTGCTCCTCCGTCCACACGCCAGGGGCGTCCTTGTACCCCTGCGCCGTGTCCGACACTCCGGTTGCTTCCGCAATGAGAAGCCCGCCCTTGGTGGCCCGCTGCGCGTAGTACACCCCTGCGTGCGGCTGCGGCACGTTGTTGTAGGACCGTTGCCTCGTCAGTGGCGCCAACACAACCCTGCACCAACGCGGCATGGATGAACAGGATGAACAAGGCTGCGCGACTTTGGGCCGGGTGCATCCAAACCATGTCCCCATCAAGGTTGACGAATTTTTCTTTTTTGCTGATATATCAATATTGTTTCAGGAAGCTTTGGTCAAAAATTTAAAAAACAATATAGGAAATTTGGCCTGAAATTTGCAGACATAGACAATTTGGTAATCCTCGCCGAAGCTCAACGAAATTTTCAGGAAAAAAAATCCAGACGCATGTGCACGGTCGATCTATCATCAGAGTAACAAGAAAATGACCCGCAAAAAAAAGAATAACAAGAAGAAGAACTTGAGCTACGATGGCATGAATGGAAATCGTGCTGGTTGTTTGCAATGCCTGTGCGAGAGGTCGAACTGGCCCATCTTGTGCGGCGTGAGGAGAGGAGGCGCCGGCGTGGACTCCATGGATCGATGGACACTGGTTCCTGTGGCTGTGGCCGAGCGAGTGATGTGAATCTGATTGGTAGGTTGGTTTCGAGTGAGTGAGGGAGTGCTGTGGAGGTAGTACTCATTTTATAGAGCGGGTGCGATCATACGAGGTACATATATTAAGATAAGAACACGATGCGATGGTGCATGGAGGGACCCGGCCGGGCGTTAATTAAGCTAGGTGAAAGCTCCTTTCTGCGCCTGGGCCCCGGACGGCTGCTAAGCGCACTTTGTCTCGTCCCTTATATAAATCCTCAGTGCAAGATGACGCCGATAACGCACCTACCCACGCAGGAGAGCCGGATTCACGGGGAAGGAGACGAATGGGGGTTGCAGCGCCCAGGTCCGGGCGGAGAAAATTACAAACAAAACATCACATTTTGGGTTAGGTGACTTAGGTCATCATATAACTACCATCCGTGTTAAAGATTATAAAGAAAACCATCACAATTAGGGCAGGTGTGTAACATATTACAGTGTACAGTACTTCTTTACATGTTGCTGGATGAGAGCGTACGATGTGGAGTAAAAGCGTACGTGGTCTATTTACGTCCTAATTGATCGCACAGGGCACAGTAATGTAAAATCATCTTTCCTTTCGACGGAAGAATGATCGGTCCATGATCAACATCGCAGCGGCCTGTCGTAGGCGGGCGGCGAGGAGGGGCAGTTCTCGTTCATGTTGGCGTAGGGCTGGATGGTGTTGTACTCCGGGAGCTCCATCTTGTACTCCCCGAGGATCTGGCAGAAGGGCAGCCCGTCCGCGTCGCCGTTGCACCACCCCGGCAGCCTCGTCCGGTTGTCCTCGAAGATCCTCAGCATGTACGCGTCCCGGATCTAGGACAGGGAGGAAGAAGCAAAGCACTTGATCAGCCGAGATCAGGAGCAGGTAAAATGGCAGGCAGCTTGACTGAAGCGGCCGGCACGGCACTCACGGTGAACTCCGTGACCTGGATGGACTCCGTGAAGGGAGCGAACACCCCGGCCGCCTTGTACATGGCGAGGATGAAGGCGACGCACGTCGTCGACTTGCCGTCGCTGTACTCCCACTCGTCCTGCTCCGGTATGGTCAGCAGCTGGTTGAATGACATGCCCCGTCGCTCCGTCTCGCTGATGATGCCGTGCAGGTCAAGTTGCTACACGGACGGGATGAAGCACAACATCGTCATATACTTGCTGTCAATTTCTCAGTCCTATGTTCCAATATGAAGCAAAATGTACCGCAAAGCAGTTAATTATAACAACCTCGGTCCCAAGTCGCTTATTAAGAGCCTCGTTCCACATGTTGGAAGCATAGTGCGGTTGTAATCTGGTCCACATCGACATAGCAGCCATTACCTGAAAACAGAATATATATAAGATTAATAACAGACAAAACCAACATGACAATACACTTGACGTATGGTATCAAGTTTTCTAAAAGAACTATTATCAGCAAGTATAATAGACATATTAAACCAAATAAAGATAATTATTGACCAACGAAGGTAATTTCAGCCTAGCCTGAACAAGTTTAGCAGGACCCAGCCGTAGCTTACAGCATCTGCTGTTTACAGCACCTCACCATTTCACCGTCAGATTTTCAGAGCCGCAAAGTTACTCAGAAGATTAGAAATTTTATTACTACCTCTATGCATTACTGTTATGCATAATAGAACTGGAACCAACATAGAATGTACATAGCACTTTTAAGACTCAAGATACCTACTTTCTAGAGTTACTCTTATACATTGTGAAGTCCCTCGAGAAAATGTTAGTGCAAAATACCCGCATGAATGAATATAAGACAGCAAGAAGCTCCAAAAGGCAGCAAGAATTTTCAACTTGATAAGAAACTTAAAAATTGAAACAGTTATGCGAACAGACTGGAGAGCGATGGAGATATACCAGGTTAGCATCGAGAGGTGGAGGATAATTTTCCGACATTGTATCAATCCAACTAAATATCATATTATGATAGCCATAGGGTTTTCCATACATGCTTCGGGCGAATTCCCATGCAGCACTTTCATTGAATCTGGCCCTCACGTCAGGGTGCAAAGGCAGCAATGCTACCTGTGGATTTGAGTCATCTTTGAGTGCCACTCCCCACCATTCATCCCATGGAACTATAGCAATGACTTCTTCACCCTATAATTGCACGAAATAATTGTACCACATAAAGGCCAACATAAGTATGCAATAATGCAAACGTTATCAATGTTCACAAAAAAATTCATAGATTTGACCAAACGTCAAACTTTCTTTTTTGAAAGGAACCAACCTCAAACTTGCTGAGGCCTAGGATTATAAAAAAAAATCATATATAACAGGCACCTTACTGCAACCAAATGACAGATAGCAAATATACCGAAAGGAAAAAGTAGTTCTTTGTTCCAGTGGACAGCATATGACTTTTCGCCTATGCTCTTATTGCTCTTATTGCAAAAAAACGGAAATGATGAAAACGAGAAAATTTGTTCATATCTTGCAGTAAGTATTTGGTCATGTCATATTATTTTCCTCATTTTTTATCTCTTTTAAATTTAATCTTGTAATCACATCTAGTGACTAGCTTTTCGAACAAGAGATTGCATGCAGCACCTTTTTATTTTCGTAACCTGATTCTGCAACCCAGAGAGTGCCGTTCTCATCTTTCAAGCAAACCGCGGTATGCCCAGCAAACGCACCAGTCACCCATTTCTCCAGTGTCTGAAACCCACCCCATCGCCCTCGAATCTTGGAAAGAGCCAAGAAATCACCAGAGTGCACATCCTCTTTACGTATGTTGGCAGCCCAAGGCTGAGAACGCTTGTTAAATGAAGCCCCCATGTGCTTCTGAAGAAATGCCAAATTCGCATCCTGTCCCCAAATGGTGTTCGAAAACAGCGGAATCACATCGATCAGAGATAACAGTGTGCCGAGCATTCCGGATGGCATGAGAAAAATGGCAACCCCGTGCAGCTTCACCTAATCACAGGTCGATCCGGAGATGCCGATTGTTAGAATTAGCAAAGGAAAACTAAGTGGCCATGTGAAGGAGGAGAAATCTGAAAACAACCTACGTAGAGGGACGTACATATTCCATTTCTCCTGCTTCTTCCCATGATTTGATCTCGAAGGTGTGTTGATGTGCTCTGGTGTAGTAATCCCATCCTATCCTGTACGGTGTGGCAAATACATACAGGTCCATGCATGTCCAGCTCTGAGCCGAAGCAGTCTATATAGACCCACAGGAAATATTTCGTCAGGCAAAACTCTTCATATTTAAGGGACTATGGTTCACTAAATGACAGCAAAAAGCCAAAAACATACGAGTATGAACCATGCATGCCTCTGATTGTCCATTACACTGACAGATTCGTATGAAGATGCTCACATGCAATTTGGCGTTGCTATTGGTTGCAACTTGCCACTAACGAATGATATAATTCGTGGGCATCCTATTAGCATTCCCTAACATGCGAGTTCTTTTTGTCTCCATATAGCATTACTTTTGGTTCTCCGATCAACTTCCTTTTCTATTTTTAGCTATTGTCGTATGTCTCGTTTGGATCACATTCACATAAAGACAATTTCCTAGCTACTAGTAATATTTTTAATAATGAGAGGAATCCAATGGGAAATTGAGAAGCTGAAATGCATGTACGGGGAAATCAAACAGAACTTGGTATTACAATATCAAAGTCGAAGTTAATCAAAAGACAATTTGAACCCGCAAAAAAATTAAAAAAATACTAGCAGAATACAATTTGGAGGGCAATGTAAGGGGACCTTGAGGCGTAGGACGGCGCCGCCAAGGCCGGCGGCCGTGCCGTTGCTTCCACGGGGGCCGGGCGTGAGGCTGAGGACCGCCTCGTTCTCCGCGAAGCACGCGCCGCGCCAGGCGGCCGCGGGGCCGCCGGGCGCCGCGAAGGCGACGAAGGTCGGGAGGAGGTCGACGGCGCTGTGTACGGTGTCGCCCATGAGCGACCACGCTAGCCGGCGCGGCAGAAGGTTGCTTGCGGCGGCATGGCATCGCGGCGGGGCCAGGAAAAGGTGGAGGACGGCGAGGAGGATAGGCACGGCGAGGCGCCGCTGCCGCGGCTTGGGCGCCGACGCCGCCATCGCCCGCGTGCCGCGGTGGCCGCGCTGGGGCACCCACTTATCTACGCGCCCGCGGCCCGCCCGTGACTGGAGCTCCGTGAGCGTCAGGCCATTTGCTGCTCTGCCGAGTCTTCGGCTCAGTGGTTTGTTTGCTTGCTGGGTCTTGTGCAGTTGTGCCTCGTGATGAATGGCCGCGTCGTGACGAACGTTTTCTTTTCTTCCCTTTTTCTTTCCACCGCCGCCAGCGTACAAAGGGAGACCGGATGCACGAGGATTTTGGACCGCCCGAGGTTTGATCAATGCAGAGGGCCGAGAACTCAAGCTAACTGTGGCCCGCTGAGCAGTGGGTCCGGACACACAACTATAACGGACCTCGTGAAAATGGCAACGTTCTTTGCACTCACGAGAGTGGTTTTCCCTACCATGCACATGCATGCATGGATCCACCGTCCGTCATTGCTTTGAGATCTGTGTACATCTTTGGTTGTTGATGAATGTTATCTTGTTTTAGAGTATCATGTAATGTTTTCACTGTGTTCCTTTTTCTTATTTCAAAGTGTGTCATTATCCTTCGTTGTATTTTTTGGCGCCCCTTCCCCAACGAGGGTCAACATTTGTCGAAGCCAACAAAGACGACTACCCATAGATAGTTCTCTGTGTAGCTAATCAAGCTAACCACCCCCACAGTCTGCCTAGACACATGTCTCGGTGAACACACGAAGCGTAACCGTCCTACCCTGCAATTGATCCAATTGCTTCGGGCACCAGACTCATGTGGCGTTCAAGATCTAACTGGCCAGATGAATTGATGATGATGATGTTGTTGATGATGATGATGAGAGGGGGAGGGGGGGGGGCTTCATTTGGAGAGATGGAGAATGGAGAGGGGACACGGGTCGAATTGATGAGAGACACAGAGAGTGTTGCATATGCTTTTTCTATACCGTGGTTCATCTCCCACACACTAACCACGTCGTGGACTTCAGATGCCCGTCGGCTAACAAATGTTCACACCATGGTCCATAACATACAATTTTTGACCAAATACTATAGGGCAACAACCCCACAACTCAACATTTTATTAAAAAAACACCACATAATGTACAATATTTGTATGCAGGAAAAAGGAAAGTAGATGATGAAAAATAGAAACCCATTGAGGGGAAACGGAAGAAAATCATCTAGGCCTCCTTTGGTTCATAGAAATTTTGTAGGAATTGTAAAGGATAGGGACTTTGTAGGAAAATTTTCTTTAAAGACCCTTGGTTTGTAGGAATGGATTCCTACTCTTATGTAGGATAGAACTCAATCCTTCACATTTCAAACGAAAAAAAACATTAGCCTAGGCTCATTGAAAAAATTCCTATCATATGCATCAAATGCCATGTCTTTTACTACAGGAAGTGAGATGTATGACATCTCACTTCCTATGATTTTCTTATGCCTATACTATTATTACCCCATGAACCAAAGGAGGCCTAATATGCTCCTCCTTGTATCTAGCCTTAATCCTATGAGCCAACAATGAAATGTCATGTATGAATCCACACCTCCATCTAAAAAAATATTGTACAATATTTACATGCAAGAAAAAAAAGAGATGGAAGGAAATGGGCATTGAAGATAAAGCATAATTTAGCAGCTGCAATCTACCACCACAAGCAAGGAAAGATGAACTAGCCATTCCATATTATCAACTAGTGGCATTAGCTCAATAATCATAGGTGGCAGTCCCAGCAGGTAAACCTAAATATGTTAAGGGCAGCTTGCCAAGTTGACATCCAAAGACTGAAGGCAATATGCCCTAGAGGCAATAATAAAGTTGTTATTTATATTTCCTTATATCATGATAAATGTTTATTATTCATGCTAGAATTGTATTAACCGAAAGTTAATACATGTGTGAATACATAGACAAAACAAAGTGTCCCTAGTATGTCTCTACTAGACTAGCTCATTAACCAAAGATGGTTAAGTTTCCCGACCATAGACATGTGTTGTCATTTGATGAACGGGGTCACATCATTAGGAGAATGATGTGATGGACAAGACCCATCCGTTAGCTTAGCAATGATCGTTAAGTTTTATTGCTATTGCTTTCTTCATGACTTATACATATTCCTCTGACTATGAGATTATGCAACTCCCGAATACCGGAGGAACACCTTGTGTGTTATCAAACGTCATAATATAACTGAGTGATTATAAAGATGCTCTACAGGTGTCTGCGAAGGTGTTTGTTGGGTTGGCATAGATCAAGATTAGGATTTGTCACTCTGAGTATCGGAGAGGTATCTCTGGGACCTCTCGGTAATGCACATCACTATAAGTCTTGTAAGCAATGTGACTAATGAGTTAGTTGCGGGACGATGCATTACGGAACGAGTAAAGAGACTTGCCAGTAACGAGATTGAACTAGGTATGATGATACCGATGATCGAATCTCGGGCAAGTAACATACCGATGACAAATGGAATAACATATGCTGTCGTTGCGGTTTGGCCGATAAAGATCTTCGTAGAATATGTAGGAACCAATATGAGCATCCAGGTTCCGCTATTGGTTATTGACCGTAGATGTGTCTCAGTCATTCTGCATAGTTCTCGAACCCGTAGGGTCCGCACACTTGACGTTCAATGACGATTGTATTATGAGTTATGTGTTTTGGTGACCGAAGATTGTTCGGAGTCCCGGATGAGATCATGGACATGACGAGGAGTCCCGAAATAGTTGAGAGGTAAAGATTGATATATTGGACGATAGTATTTGGACACTGGAATGGTTTCGGGACGTTTTGGATATTTATCGGAGTACCGAGGGGTTACCGGAACCCCCCCGGGGAAGTAATGGGCCAACTTGGGCCATAGGGGAGAGAGAGGGGAGCCCACAAGGGGTTTCCCCCATGGGCTGTCTGAATTGGACAAGGGGAAGGGGCGCGGCCCCCCTTTCCTTTCCCCCTCTCCCTCTCCTTCTCTCTTCCCCCCTCCATGAGAAGGAAAAAAGGGCGGGGGGGGGGGGGGGGGGATCCTACTCAACAGTTATTCTCTTAGCCGTGTGTGGTGCCCCCCTCCATAGTTTACTCCTCAGGTCATAGCATCGTAGTGCTTAGGTGAGGCCCTGCACGGATCACATCACGATCACCGTCACCATGTCGTCGTGCTGACGAAACCCTCCCTCGACCCTCTACTGAGTCAAGTGTTCGAGGGACATTATCGAGCTGAACGTGTGCTGAACTCGGAGGTGCCATACATTCGGTACTAGATCGGTTGGGTCGCAAAGGCATTCGACTACATCAACTGTGTTATACTAACGCTTCCTCTTTCGGTTTACGAGGGTACGTGGACATACTCTCCCCTTCGCGTTGCTATGCATCTCCTAGATAGATTTTGCGTGATCGTAGGAATTTTTTTGAAATTGAATGCTACGGTCCCCAACAGTGGCATCCGAGTCAGGTCTATGCGTAGATGATATGCACGAGTAGAACACAAAGAGTTGTGGGCGATAATAGTCATACTTCTTACCACCAATGTCTTATTTTGTTCGGCGGTATTGTTGGATGAAGTGGCCCAGACCAACCTTACATGACCACGTTCATGAGATCGGTTCCACCGACAGACATGCAACTTGTTTTGCATAAAGGTGGCTGGCGGGTGTCTGTTTCTCCAACTTTAGTTGAATCGAATTTGACTACGGCCGGTCCTTGTTGAAGGTTAAAACATCACACTTGACGAAAAATCATTGTGGTTTTGATGCGTAGGTAAGAACGGTTCTTGCTAGAAGCCCGTAGCAGCCACGTAAAACTTGCAACAACAAAGTAGAGGACGTCTAACTTGTTTTTGCAGGGCATGTTGTGATGTGATATGGTCAAGACATGATGTGACATAAGTTATTGTATGAGATGACCATGTTTTGTAAAAGTTATCGGCAACTGACAGGAGCCTTATGTTTGTCGCTTTATTATATGAAATGCAACCGCCATGTAATTGCTTTACTTTATCACTATGCGGTAGCAATAGTTGTAGAAGCAATAGTTGGCGAGACGACAACGACGCTATGATGGAGATCAAGGTGTCAAGCCGGTGACGATGGAGATCATGACAGTGCTTTGGAGATGGAGATCAAAGGCACAAGATGATGATGGCCATATCATGTCATATATTTTGATTGCATGTGATGTTTATCTTTTATGCATCTTATTTTTGCTTAGTACGGCGGTAGAATTATAAGATGATCCCTCACTAAATTTCAAGGTATAAGTGTTCTCCCTGAGTATGCACTGTTGCGTCAGTTCGTCATGCCAAGACACCACATGATGATCGGGTGTGATAAGCTCTACGTTCACATACAAGGGGTGCAAGATAGTTTTGCACGTGCAGAATACTCGGGGTTAAACTTGACGAGCCTAGCATATGCAGATATGGCCTCGAAACACTGAGACCGAAAGGTCGAACGCGAACCATATAGTAGATATGATCAACATAGAGATGTTCACCATTGAAAACTACTCCATCTCACGTGATGATCGAACATGGTTTAGTTGATATGGATCATGTGATCATTTAAATTACTAGAGGGATGTCTATCTAAGTAAGTAATATGATTAATTGAACTTTAATTTATCATGAACTTAGTCCTGATAGTTTTTGCATATCTATGTTGTTGTAGATCAATGGCCCGTGCTACCATTGCCTTGAATTTTAATGCGTTCCTAGAGAAATCTAAGTTGAAAGATGATGGTAGCAACTACATGGACTGGGTCCGTAACTTGAGGATTATCCTCATTGTTACACAGAAGAATTATGTCCTTGAGGCACCGCTAGGTGCAAGGCCTGTTGCAGGAGCAACTCCGGACATTATGAACGTCTGGCAAGCTAAAGTTGATGACTACTCATAGTTCAATGTGCCATGCTTTACGGCTTAGAATCGGGACTTCAAAGACGTTTTGGACGTCATGGAGCATATGAGATGTTCCAGGAATTGAAGTTAATATTTCAAGCAAATGCCCGTGTTGAGAGATATGAAGTCTCCAACAAGTTCTATAGCTGCAAGATGGAGGAGAATAGTTTTGTCAGTGAACATATACTCAGAATGTCTGGGTACCATAACCACTTGACTCAGCTGGACCTGGGAGTTAATCTTCCTGATGATACTGTCATTGACAGAGTTCTTCAATCACTATCACCAAGTTATAAAGGCTTCATGATAAACTATAATATGCAAGGGATGGAAAAGGCAATTCCCGAGCTCTTCGCAATGCTAAAGGCTGCGAAGGTATAAATCAAGAAGGAGCATCAAGTGTTGATGGTTAACAAGACCACTAGTTTCATGAAAAAGGGTAAAGGGAAGAAGGGGAACTTCAAGAAGAATATCAAGAAAGTTACTGCTCCCGGGAAGAAGCCGAAGTCTGGACCTAAGCCTGAAACTGAGTGTTTCTACTGCAAAGGGACTGGTCACTGGAAGCGGAACCGCCCCAAGTATTTGGCGGATAAGAAGGATGGCAGAGTGAAAGGTATATTTGATATACATGTTATTGATATGTACCTTACTAATGCTCGTAGTAGCGCCTGGGTATTTGATATTGGTTCTGTTGCTCATATTTGCAACTCGAAACAGGGGCTACAGATTAAACAAAGATTGGCTAAGGACGAGGTGACGATGCACGTCAGAAATGGTTCCAAGGTCGATGTGATTGCCGTCTGCACGCTACCTCTACATCTACCCTCGGGATTAGTTTTAGACCTGAATAATTGTTATTTGGTGCCAGCGTTGAGCATGAACATTATATTTGGATCTTGTTTAATGCGAGACGGTTTTTCATTTAAATCAAAGAATAATGGTTGTTCTGTTTATATGAGTAATATCTTTTATGGTCATGCACCCTTGATTAGTGGTCTATTTTTGTTGAATCTCGATCGCAGTGATACACATATTCATAATATTGAAGCCAAAAGATGCAAAGTTAATAATGATAGTGCAAATTATTTGTGGCGCTGCCGTTTAGGTCATATTGGTGTAAAGCGGATGAAGAAACTCCATGCAGATGGGCTTTTGGAATGACTTGATTATGAATCACTTGATGCTTGCGAACCATACCTCATGGGCAAGATGACTAAGACTCCGTTCTCCGGAACAATGGAGCGAGCCACTGACTTATTGAAAATAATACATACTGATGTATGTGGTCCGATGAGTGTTGAGGCTCGCGGCGGGTATCGTTATTTTCTGACCTTCACAGATTATTTGAGTAGATATGGGTATATCTACTTAATGAAACACGAGTCTGAAACATTTGAAAAGTTCAAAGAATTTCAGAGTGAAGTAGAAAATCGTGGTAACAAGAATATAAAGTTTCTACGATCTGATCGCGGAGGTGAATATTTGAGTTACGAGTTTGGTCTTCATTTGAAACAATGTGGAATAGTTTCGCAACTCACGCCACCTGGAACACCACAACATAATGGTGTGTCCGAACGTTGTAACCGTACTTTCAATACTGAACCAGGGAGAAGGTGTTGGAGCTAGTACACTAGTATCCATCCCGAATACCCTGCAACGGATGTTGGAATAGGTCTGGAGAGTGCGACCATGTGAGACAACACCCGCTTCCTTAGTAACATTAGTAGTGCCATGTATACAGACAAGAAGAGGTGATCCATCGGAATAAGTTGCCAGGCGCCACTGAGTATATGGGTCCTACTCGTCCTCATGCTCGTGATCATCAACATCGTCATCTTCCCCTTGGTTATAAATTTTTTGAAGTATAGGTGGTGGAATGTTCACATGACCTTGGAAACACAAGAAGGTTAATTAGTAAAGGGAAACTAGCTAACCCGCATGCATATGGATGAAACAATTATAATTACGGCGGAAGACAAGCATACCGAAAGCATCTGGATTCCATGCAAAAATAGTGCCACGAGTGGTGGCAGCAAACACAAGACCCTCGTAGTGAATTGCATCACAGTACTCATCCGTGTAAAAAAATTGATTTTCGAGCAATATCCATCGAGGCGTGGAAGTAAGGACGGCAACAAGCTTGTCAAAGATAGCAACAACTTCATAGTTCGTGTAATCCCAAGAGCGGTTGGGAACTTGACAAATTGCAATCTTCCGTAGACGACAGTCACCATGATCGTATTTGAACTCACGTAGAATACCGGTGTACTCAAGCTCTGGGCAGTCGTCTGAGATTTTTGGAAGTGGAACCCGGTGACGAGTGTACACATTCACAAGTTCCCACTCGAAGTTGTACCCAATATAAACAACCCAATCTCCATTTGCGCCTGCACAAGCCTTGCCCTCAAGCGATGACATCTTAACATCATACATATCATTATCAAGCGGCATCAACTTGCACAAGGCGAGGCTTCCCTCATCCCCGCGCCAGTCAGCAGGGTCACGACGAAGAAGATAGGGGAGATCAAACCACTCCTGGACCCTTGGGTTCCTTGTAATGATGTTATTAGTTTAGTCGAGAATGGTCTTGAACGAACCTGCCATGCTAGCCGAGGTGATGACGTCGCACCGATCAATGATTTCCTCCACCACGTCATCTTTCAGATTGGGGCAAGAATAACGGGGTCGTTTCCGGCCTGTTCCCTCCATGGAGAAGATGATTGAACAATGGTAGGAGGAAGGGTGAAGGCAAATGGAGGGAGGAAGAGCGTGCGACAACAGTTACAAATCGAGAGGGAAAGGCGAAGAGGCAGTGGACGGTTGCCATGGTACATGAAGAGGCGCCTGGGGAGCGAATGGTTGCCACAGAGGTCACACACTGACGACAAGGGCCGAGTGAACTGCATGCGCACACACCTCGATATGGCTGACCGTTTCTTTTGTGTTGCCTAATCACAAACAGTTCATCCGAGTGAATCGTATGCTGTATATCGCACACACCTTCATCTGGCTGCCCGTTTCTTTTGTGTTGCCTAATCACAAACAGTTCGTCCGACCGAACCGTATGTTGTGTATCGCACACGCCTTCATCTGACTGCCCATTTATTTTTGTTCCTCCTCATCGCAAACAGTTAATTGAATTGAACCGTATGCCTTTCATCGCACACGCAACTAAAACCTGAACCGTGTTTGATGCATCTGTCATCGCAAACGTTTTATATATTTCTAACGGTTTTCATACACCACCGTTTGCGATTAATGCATCGCACACAGTTTCTCGAAGGGTCTCTGATCGTAGTGTCGCGTTAGCAGCATCCTGCAGTAGTGGAAACACCAAAAAAATTAGTGGTACTTGCTACTCATGGAGATGGGGAACCTCCTAAAACCCTCGATGCTCGTTATGTGAAAAACATTATGCACTACTTTGATAATCGTGAGAAAACCCCATTCAACTATATAATGGGAGTAACGTTGGATCAACGTGAATACTTCAGGGATTACCGCTTGACTCATAAAGGGAAATTGTTATGGGATCAAATTCATATGTTGCATTGGTATGCTCGGGAGCTATGCTTGAGATATGATTATACTTGTTGCTCTAGGATGAATGCTCCACATTTTCCCTTTTCATGTGAATTTAATGATAATGAAACCTTGGCTTCTTATGCTAGAGGTATATATGATTACTATGATGTGGAACGAATAGAAGAATTTGTTGCTTTTAAGGGTGCTTATGAAATTGAATCGTTGTTTGAGAAGTTTAAAGATTTTGATGATTCAGTTTATAGACCTAAATTTTTTGCCATCCTTAAATATTGCTATGATAATTATAAATACAATTCCGATATTGATGCATTTATTGAGAAAGTCTCCGCTTTCCAAGAAGAGACTAATATTTTGCAGGAGTCTATGGAAGAAGGAATTGATGAAACTGTAAGCTCATTGGATGAAAAAGATGATGAGGAGACCGAAGAACAAAAGGAGGAAGAGCAGATTGATCACCCGTGCCCACATTCTAATGAGAGTAACTCTTCAACTCATACATTGTTTAATTTCCCTTCGTTCTTACCGAAGGATGAATGCTATTATAATTGCTATGATCCCGTTGATTAATTCGAAATATCCCTTTTTGATGAACTTGATGCTTGTTATGCTTGTGACCAAGGTGCGAATATGAATTATGCTTACGGAGATGAACTTGCTATAGTTCCTTATATTAATAATTAAATTGTTGCTATTGCACCCACACATGATAGTCCTATTATCTTTTTGAATTCTCCCAACTACACTATATCGGAGAAGTTTGCTCTTCTTAAGGATTATATTGATGGGTTGCCTTTTACCGTTGCACATGATGATTTTGATGAATATAATATGCATGTGCTTGCTTCTCTTACTTGCACTTATTATGAGAGAGGAACTATATATATCTTCACCTCTCTATGTTTCCAACACGAAAGAATTGCAAGAAACTTCTTATGCTATGTATTGGCCTTTACTTGATGTGCATGAATTGTTCTTGTATGACATGTCGATGCATAGGAAGAGAGTTAGACTTTGTCATTGCATGATATATGTTGCTTTGTGCTCATTACTAAATGTCAAATCGTTGTTAATTAAAATTGGCTTTGATATACCTTGGGATCCGGGTGGATCCATTACTTGAGCACTTTATGCCTAGCTTAATGGCTTTAAAGAAAGCGCTGCCAGGGAGACAACCCGGAAGTTTTAGAGATTCATTTATTTCTGTTGAGTGCTTTTATAAATTTTAAAAACAAAAAAATATAGAGGGGAACTTAAAACTTCACAAAAAGAAAAGTGAAAGTGAGATAGACGAGCACCGTGGAAGCGGGAGCATGCCTTGAACTTTGTTCATGCCCATGGACACTTCGTGAATCTTGAATTACAGAAAAATTTCAAAAAAAATAGTTATCCCCTTGTACAATTCCATTGTCTTACAAAATTAATGTGCCAAGGTTTGCATTTAGGATGTTTAAATTGCTTGTTGGTTTGTGCGGTGCAAAACAGAAACTTTGGCTGTAGTGCGCGATTTTACATTTTTTACTGGAACATCAAACGGTTCTGAAACTTTTTGCACTGTATTTATATACAAAAGTTTTATTTTTCCTAACTGATTTAGAATTTTTGGAGTACCATAAGTATGGTGAATGTTCAGATTACTACTGACTGTCCTGTTTAAGACAGATTCTGTTTTTGATGCGTTGTTTTGCTTGTTTTGATGAAACTATCGATTTCTATCAGTGGATTAAACCATGAAAAAGTTATATTAAAGTATCTACAATGCAAAAACAAAGTATGAATTGGTTTACAACAGTACTTAGAGTAGTGATTTGCTTTATTATACTAACGGATCTTACCGAGTTTTCTGTTGAGTTTTGTGTGGATGAAGTGATCAAGATCGAGGAGGTCTCGATATGAGGAGAAGGAGGAGAGGCAAGATCTCAAGCATGGGGATGCCCAAGGCACCCCAAGTAAATATTCAAGGAGACTCAAGCTTCTAAGCTTGGGGATGCCCCGGAAGGCATCCCATCTTTCATCAACAAGTATCAATATGTTTTCGGTTTCGTTTCGTTCATGCGATATGTGCAAATCTTGGAGTGTCTTTTGCATTTAGTTTTCCCTTTTTATTTTATGCACCATGATGGTATGAGATATTCCATGGTTGATTTATAGAATTCTCATTGCACTTCACTTATATCTTTTGAGTATGGCTGTATAGAATGCTTCATGTGCTTCACTTATATCATTTGAAGTTTGGATTGCCTGTTTCTCTTCACATAGAAAACCGTTGTTTGTAGAATGCTCTTTTGCTTCACTTATATTTGTTAGAGCATGGTCTTTTGTAGAAAGAATAAACTCTCATGCTACACTTATATCTATTTAGAGAGTCAACAGGAATTGGTCAATTGCATGTTTAGTCATAAAATCCTACATAAAACTTATGGATGACTGAATATGATATGTTTGATTCCTTGCAATAGTTTTGCGATATAGAGATGGTAATATGTTGGAGGTACTAGTAAACGGTTGTGGTTAGTAATAATGTTGGTGTTAAGGTTTGTGATTCCCGAAGCATGCACGTATAGTCTCTCGTTATGCTATGATGTTGGAGCATGATTTATTATTGACTGTCTTCCTTATGAGTGGCGGTCGGGGACGAGCGATGGTCTTTTCCTACCAATCTATCCCCCTAGGTGCATGCGTAGTAGTACTTTGCTTCGAGGGCTAATAAAATTTTGTAATAAGTATATTAGTTCTTTATGACTAATGTGAGTCCATGGATTATACGCACTCTTACCTTTCCGTAATTTGCTAGCCTCTACGGTAACGTGCATTTCCCTTTCTCACCTCGAGAGTCGGTGCAAACTTCACAGGTGCATCCAAACCCCGTGATATGATACACTCTATCACACATAAGCCTTATTATATCTTCCTCAAAATAGCCACCATACCTACCTATTATGGCTTTTCCATGGCCATTCCGATATATATTGCCATGCAACTTCCACTGCTTCCGTTTGATGACTTGAGCATTCATTGTCATATTGCTTTGCATGATCATATAGCTGACATAGTAGTTGTGGCTCAGCCACCATTCATCATTTTTCATACATGTTATGCCAGATCATTGCACATCCTGGTACATTGCCAGAGGCATTCATATAGAGTCATATTTTGTCATAGGTATCGAGTTGTAATTTTTATTTCTTTTGAGTTATAAGTAAATAGAAGTGTGATGATCATCATTATTCATTTTTAGAGCAGTGCCCCAGTGAGGAAACGATGATGGAGACTATGATTCCCCCACAAGTCGGGATGAGACTTCGGACAATGAGAGAAGAAGAAAAAAAAAGAAAAAAAAGAGATAAGGGGCATTGTTAGTATCCTTTACCACACTTGTGCTTCAGAGTTGCACCATGTTTTTCATATGGAGAGTCTCCTATGTTGTCACTTTCATATACTAGTGTGAATTTTTCATTATAGATTAGATGCACACCCACTTAGTTTAATATTGAGCTTTCATACACTTATAGCTCTTAGTGCATTCGTTGCATGGCAATCCCTACTCCTCACATTGATATCAATTGATGGGCATCTCCATAGCCAGTTGGTTATCCGCGTCGGTGTGAGACTTCCTTACCTTTTTGTCTTCTTTATATTTACCCCTATCATCATACTCTATTCTACCCGTAGTGCTATATCCATGGCTTGCGCTCATGTATTGCGTGAGGGTTGAAAAAGCTGAAGTGCGTTAAAAAGTATGAACCAATTGCTCGGCTTGTCATCGGTGTTATGCATGATAAATACTTTGTGTTAAGAACACAAAGCATAACAAGACTATATGATTTTGTAGGGATAACTTTCTTTAGCGTTGGTATTTTGAAAGACATGATTGTTTGTTGGGATGCCTGAGTATTGATGTCTTTATGTCTAGACTATTGCTTTGAATCACTTATGTCTTAATATTCATTCCATGATAAGATATATGATCAAGTTTATGCTAGGTAGCATTCCACATAAAAAATTATATTTTTTATCATTTACCTACTCGAGGACGAGCAGGAATTAAGCTTGGGGATGCTGATACATCTCCGTCGTATCTATGATTTTTGATTGTTTCATGCCAATATTATACAACTTTTACATACTTTTGGCAAATTTTTATATGATTTATTGGACTAACCTATTGATCCAGTGCCCTGTGCCAGTTCCTGTTTTCTGCATGTTTTTGTATCGCAGAGTATCCATATCAAACGAAGTCCAAATGCAATAAAATTTCATGGAGAATTATTTTGGAATATATGTGATTTTTGGGAGTTGGAATCATCGCAAACGGAGGCCCGAGGTGGGCATAACCCACCAGGGCGCGGTCCCGGAGCCAGGCGTGGCGTGGTGGGTTGTGCCCTCCTCGAGCGTCGGTTGGAGCTCTAGTCCGGGCGCAAGGAAGCTTATATTCGGAAAAAATCGTGTTAAAATCTCAGCGCAATCGGAGTTACGGATCTTCGGGAATATAAGAAATGGTTTTCGGCCAGATCTAAAGAACGTGAAACGGAAGAAAACAGAGAGGGAGATCCAATATCGGAGGGGCTCCCACCCCTCCGCGGCCATGGAGGCCATGGACCAGAGGGGGAACTCTCCTCCCATCTAGGGGGAGGCCAAGGAAGAAGGAGGGGGGCTCTCTCCCCCTCGCTTTCGGTGGCGCCGGAGTGCCGCGGGGGCAACGATCGGGACGGCGATCTACATTAACAATCTTGCTACCGTCAACACCCACTTTCTCCCCCTCTATGCAGCGGTGTAACACCTCTTCCCCCGCTGTAATCTCTACTTAAACATGGTGCTCAACTCCATATATTATTTCCCAATGATCTATGGTTATCCTATGATGTTTGAATAGATCCTTTTGTCCTGTGGGTTAATCGTGATCTTGGTTGGTATGATTGTATATTTTATTTATGGTGCTGTCCTACGGTGCCCTTCGTCTCGCGCAAACGTGAGGGGGCCCCGCTGTAGGGTGTTGCAATATGTTCATGGTTTGCTTATTGTCAGTGTTGCGGGGGATGACAACAGCCCAAATGCGGATAGGTGGGTTATGGCGTATGGGAGTAAAGAGGACTTGATACTTAATGCTATGGTTGGGTTTCACGACCTTAATGATCTTTAGTAGTTGTGGATGCTTGCTAGGGGTCCAATAATAAGTGCATATGATCCAAGTAGAGAAAGTATCTTAGCTCATGCCTCTCCCTCATATAAAATTACAAGAATGGTTACCGGTACTTGTTATCGATTGCCTAGGGACAAATAACTTTCTTGTTGACACAAACCCTTTTACTAAACACCTAAATTTTGTTATCTTGCAAAGTACTTCTAGTTTTACTCTTGCAAAGTAGTTCTAGCATCACACCTACAAAATAGTTTCATACTTGTTTCGGTGGTCGATAGAACTTGAGGGAATATTCTACCTTTAGCTCCTCGTTGGGTTCGACACTCTTATTTATCGAAGAAGGCTACAATTGATCCCCAATACTTGTGGGTTATCATTACTAGACCATGAAGAACCTACGAACTATAAGGAAGCGATGATGAGCCCAGATTCCATGAAATGGCTTGAGGCCATGAAATCTGAGATAGGATCTGTTGGGGATATAACTATTTGTGTAAACCGCCCGTAAGGGGCCGGGTTACGCAAAGGACTCATCAGGAGAGGCCCAAGACCAAGCACGAAGATGGCGGTTCAATAAAGGGTCTAAGGCCCATAGGCGACTTAAGGCCCATAGTGGTAAACCGCCATGATGGCATGACTTGTATCATAAGGTAGAATTAACTAGTCACCGAGCCGGACACTGTCTATGAGCCGGCCGGGACTCTGTAGGCCGCAGGGCGTCAACCCGTGTATATAAGGAGACGACCCGCTGGCGGCTTAGGGCAAGAAACAACTCATCGAGAACCGAGCATAGCGTATCTCGCTCCCTGGTCATCGAAACCTCAAAGCAATATCAACCCAACTAGACGTAGGCCTTACCTTCACCGTAAGGGCCGAACTAGTATAACTCTCCTGTGTCCTTTGTCCCGATTAACCCCTTTAAGCTTCCTAGTTGCGATTACTCCATGACAGTTGGCGCCCACCGTGGGGCCAGCGCACGGTGGATTTGAGTTCTTGAAGGGCAGCTTCGAAGGGCTCAAGGGATATGTAGTCGGCCGGATGACCAAGAGTCGCCGCGGCAAGACCTACATCGATGACGAAGGCTGGGGCCCTGACGCCGGCTCAATTGAGTACGGGTACTAGGACCCCTTCGGCGGAATCCATGTCTTCATCGGCCGGATTGGTGAGCCGGGCACTGAGCCGGACAACTGCACCGACCTCGTCGAGACGGCTCAGCGCGCAAGACCCGCCCGAGTTCAGCCCATCGTGAAGCGTGCCTTCGTGGGTTGCATCCACGGAGGGGAACTTTCGGAACGATCTGTAGATGGTGGTGAGACGGCCATCCTCTCTGACGGTGATTCTTCCGCTGGTTCAACAGATTCGGTGTATCTGTTACAAGATTGCGGGCTTGGGGGTTGTTCTGATGGTAGCAGTATTCTGGACCCCTATGAGCTGCCAAGCTGGGCAGGAGTCTTCATGGCTTGTACTCAACCCGGTCAAAACTCAACGGCTGCAGCAGCAATAACGTCCGGGTCAGGAGCGGCCGGGGCAGGAGGCCCTGTGCGCCCGCCGGCTCAGGTGCTGATGGATCTCATGGATAAGCTGACGGTCCTGTTAACTACCACAATTATTCCTGCGAATCAGGATGAGCACAATGCAGAGGTGGCACAGGTGCGAGAGAAAATAGCTCGGGCCAAGGAGGCCTTAGCAGCTGAGGACACCAGGTTAGCCACAGAGCGGGCGGCTTTGGATGCACGGGCGCAACAGCTCCAGTCAAAGGCTTTCCAGCTTACGATGAGCTTGAACGCGTCTAACAAGGTGATGAGGAGGAGACACCAAAAAACTCAATCTCGTTTGCCTCCGGTTTACAATCCACGGAACCTCTTCGCTACACCCGGAGCCGGCCCAAGTAACCCGCCAGAGGTGAATCAGTTCATGATAGCCGGAGGTCCGGTTCAGCCTCAGGTGACGGCACCTCCGCATGGGAATATGGCACCACCCCGTTATGTACTGATACCGCCGGGTCACTTTTCCAACCCCATGGAGAACCTGATTGCAGCGTCGGCGTGCCTGGCGGCTCTCCCAGTGGATGGTGACGATCCAACAGCAATGGAGACTCGAAGGATCAGAGACCTCGTCCAGACAGCCTTGGCTCAGCAAGAGACTTATTCTTACAGCCGGGACATGATTCATTCAACTCCTCCGCCTTGGTTAGCCCCGGCTCGTCCAAACCGGAGTCCGAGTTACAGCAGACACATGGATTCAGAAGCTTTGTCAAGCAACGCCCAACGCCGTAACCAGCCCGGTGGTTATAACCTGGTGCAAGACCGAATATGTCAGGAGGACGACCGGGCGGCTCAACTGACGGCTCAGGAGGCTCTTCCGGATTACCCGACGACTTCCGTTGAGGCAGGAGTGGCCACCAGAACCGGCGGTGTTCCTTGTTTGGTGCCGGCTCTACGTAATGTGCGTTTGCCCAAGGACTTCAAGGGACCTCGAAAGGTGTCGAATTACACGGCCGACTTACAACCCGGAGCATGGTTCGAAAGTTATGAGATGGCCATGGAGCTGTAGGAGGTCAGTGACGCAGAAATGGCTAAGTACTTCACCATGATGTTGGATGGAACGGCCCGGT
Organism: Aegilops umbellulata; assembly: GCA_032464435.1. Lineage (NCBI taxonomy): Eukaryota > Viridiplantae > Streptophyta > Magnoliopsida > Poales > Poaceae > Aegilops > Aegilops umbellulata. The sequence continues at coordinate 359,967,288 of CP136054.1, read as the reverse complement.
CTTGGTTAAAGGGCTTGCCACCCAATTCCATTAGTTCATGGGCAGAGCTAAAGGCCCGATTCATCCAGAACTTCAAGGACACTTGCAAGCAATCTATGTCGATTGTGGACTTAACAAATTGTAAGCAAGAGGAGGGTGAATCCACAACTCATTGGGTGCGCCGGGTCAAGGAGATAATGCATTCGTCTGACAAGATGGATGCCGGCTCGGCAGTCCTCATGTTGGAGAAGAATTGCCGCTTTGAGCCGCTGAGACAGAAACTGGGGCGCCTTAAGCGTGATTGCAATGGTATGGGTACGCTGATGGCAGCTTTAGTCAAATACGCCGATTCTGATAGTACCAAGGATCCCGCGTCTGATGAGGAAAAGACAGTGAAGGGAAAGAAGAACGGCAATGGAAAGGGTCAGCAGCATAGCCCGATGAATCAAGGAGGCAATAAGCGTAAGGCTGAGGGTAACCCGGAGTTTGTGGCCAAAGCCAATGCGCAGGGTAACAATCAGAGACGTAAAGGAAAACCGCCCCCTCGATCTGGCGGGTCGGGCCCATCTCTTGAGCAGCTACTCAATGAGCCCTGCCCGAGACACGGCACCCGGGAACGACCCGCCACCCACTTGTGGAAGGATTGTGTGATCATGAAGGCTTTCAAGAATTCCAACGCGTTTGATGGCGATCATGGGTCGGGCGGCGGCTCAGGTGCCGGCGGCTTTCATGGCCCGGGCGGCGGTTCAAATTCCGGCTTTCAGGGAAATCAAGGCGGCTATAATCAACAACAGTCTGGTCAAGGAGGACAACAACAACAACAGTTGGGTTATCAGAGCCATCCGAAGCAGCTGAATAGTGGGCAGTATCATGTGTTCACCACTAGCTTGTGCAAACGTGACCAAAAGGTTCATAAGAGGGCCGTGAACTCTGTTGAGCCGGCAGTTCCCCGTTACCTGAGGTGGTCAGAGCAGCCTATTGTATGGAGCAGAGAAGATCACCCTCCCCGGGTTGATAATCCGGGTCAGTTAGCCTTGGTGGTGGCACCACAGGTCGGCGGGTATAAATTCACCAAGGTACTCATGGACGGAGGTAGCAGCATCGACATCCTTTATTACGAGACCTTTCGACGCATGGGTTTGATTGACAAAAATTTAAAGACATCCAAAACCGTTTTCCATGGAGTGGTGCCTGGTAAGTCGGCATACCCGGTCGGTAAGATCGAATTGGAGGTGGCCTTTGGAGATGAGTATGATTCCAGGGCTGAGAAATTAACGTTTGAGGTGGTCAAAATCAAGAGTCCATATCATGCTCTGTTTGGGCGGCCGGCTTATGCCAAGTTCATGGCACGGCCATGTTATGTTTATCTGCAGATTAAGATGTCGGGTCACAAGGGCACCATCACCATGCATGGGAGTCGAAAGGTAGCCATGGAATGTGAAGAAGGCGATGCGGCTTATGCTGAGTCTGTTTGTGCGGCAGAAGAGCTGAAGTTTTATCAAGATAATGTTGACCTGGCGGATATGAACTCTCTAAAGAAGCCGACCACAGAGCATGACCCGGCGATGAAGTTTAAGTCGGCTGCTGAAACCAAGCTTGTTGACTTTACTCCAGGCGATTCGTCTAAGCAGTTCAGTATCAGTGCCAATTTGGATCCTAAATAGGAAAGCGCGCTCATCGAGTTCATCCGTGAGAACCGGGACATCTTCGCATGGAAACGTTCTGACATGCTGGGTGTACCGAGAGAACTCGCTAATCACACTCTTAGTATTGATCCGAAATATAAGCCGGTCAGGCAGTTTCTTCGATGGTTCAATGAAGAGAGACGGAAAGCCATCGGTGAGGAGGTGGCCCGGCTTTTGGCCGCCGGGTTTATCGTTGAAGTTTTTCACCCGGAGTGGTTGGCTAACCCGGTGCTTGTGCTTAAGAAGAACGGCACCTGGAGGATGTGTGTGGATTGCACGGACTTAAATAAGGCTTGTCCGGCTGATTCCTTTGCTCTCCCCCGTATTGATCAAATCATTGATGCTACGGCAGGTTGCGAGCGTTTGAGCTTTTTGGATGCTTACTCTGGTTATCATGAGATCAAGATGGCAGTTAAGGACCAGGAGAAGACGGCTTTCATCACTCCGTTCGGAGCCTTCTACTATGTATCTATGCCATTTGGGCTCAAGAGTGCCCAGGCGACTTATCAGCGATGTGTACAGAACTGTCTCCACGATCAAATTGGGCGCAATGTTCACGCTTATGTGGATGACATCGTGGTGAAGTCCAGAGAGAAGGAAACCTTGATATCTGATTTGAAAGAGACCTTTGATAATCTCCGGGTTTATAAGATGATGCTTAACCCGGCCAAGTGTGTATTTGGTGTACCTGCAGGCAAGCTTTTGGGTTTTCTGGTCTCAAACAGGGGCATTGAAGCTAATCCGGAGAAGATCAAGGCGATTACCTCGTTGGCTAATCCAACATGCATCAACCATGTTCAGCGACTGGCAGGTCGTGTTGCTGCTTTAAGCCGGTTTATAAGCCGGTTAGGGGAGAAGGCCCTACCGCTGTATTAGATGATGAAGAAAACAGACACTTTTGTCTGGAGTGATGCTGCTAATACTGCCTTTGAAGATTTAAAAAGACAGTTATCTGAGCCGCCGGTCCTTGCGGCTCCCATTGATAGAGAGCCGTTGCTATTATATGTGGCTGCTAACTCACGAGCTGTCTGTGTTGCAATCGTGGTGGAGCGCAAGGAGGCTGGAAAGGAGCATCCGGTTCAACGGACGGTTTACTACATTAGCGAGGTGCTCATTGAGTCTAAACAAAGGTATCCACATTGGCAGAAGCTTGTTTACGGAGTGTTCATGGCAAGCCGGAAGCTGAAGCAGTACTTCCAAGTTCATCCTATCACTGTGGTAAGCTCTGCCCCCTTGGGAGACATCATCCAGAATAGGGAGGCCACAGGACGAGTCGCCAAGTGGGCTATTGAGCTTGGGCCTCATGGTTTGAAGTACATGCCACGCACTGCTATTAAGTCTCAAGCCTTGGTGGATTTTATCAATGATTGGACAGAGTTGCAGGCACCTAAGGAAAAGCCAGATAACACATATTGGACTATTCACTTTGATGGGTCTAGGCAGTTAGAAGGCTCGGGGGCTGGAATCGTTTTAACTTCCCCTCGAGGTGACAAATTTTGTTATGTGCTCTGGCTTATGTTTCCTTGTACTAACAATGCAGCGGAGTATGAGGCCTTACTCCATGGTCTCCGGATGGCCAAAGAAATGAATTTGAGCCGGGTAAGGTGCTTGGGGGACTCAGATCTCGTGGCTCAACAGGTGTCAGGCAAGTGGGACTCCAAGGATCCCCTTATGGCGGCTTACCGTCATGAAGTTGATGCTATGGCTGGGCACTTCAAAGGTTATCAAGTGGAGCACATTGATCGAAGGAAGAATGAGGCGGCTGATGCTTTAAGCCGGCTGGGATCTCAGCGTAAGCCGGTGCCGCCTAACACCTTTCTCGATGTTTTGCATAATCCTTCTGTCAAAATACCCACAGAGGAAGACCTAGCGGTGCCAGACCCGGAGGCACAGCTGGTAGCGGCTCTTCACGTCATCCCAGATTGGATAGTGCCATATTTGGCCTACATGACCTGGGGAGAGTTACCTGAGGATGAGACCTTGGCGAGACAAATCATCCGACGGTCCAAATCCATGACAATTGTTCATGGTGAGTTACATCATCGCAGCGTCACCGGGGCGTTTCAACGTTGTGTGTCACCTGCGAAGGGCCAGGAGATACTTCGTGAGATCCATGAAGGGGATTGCGGTCATCGTGCCGGCTCAAAATCTCTCGTGGCCAAGGCTTTCCGTCACGGTTTCTACTGGCTGACGGCTCATGCTGATGCAGAGGATCTGGTCAGTAAATGTGACGGATGTCAAAAATTCTCACGACGAGCTCATGTGCCGGCTCAAGATTTGAGGATGATTCCAATTACTGGGCCGTTCATAGTCTGGGGGCTTGATATGGTTGGGCCTTTCAAGAGGTCTAAAGATAAAAAGACGCACCTCCTGGTGGCGGTGGATAAATTTACAAAGTGGGTTGAGGCAGAGCCGGTCAGTAAGTGTGATGCAGCCACAACGGTTCAGTTCATGAAAAAGGTGATCTTTCGTTTTGGTTATCCACACAACATCATAAATGATAATGGCACTAATCTCTGTAAGGGTGCCATGGAAGAGTTCTGTCAACGAGAACATATCCAGCTTGATGTTTCGGCAGTTGCCCATCCTCAATCCAATGGTCAAGCAGAAATAGCCAATCAAGAGATCTTGAAAGGTATAAAGCCCCGGCTCTTAGTCCCCTTACAACGGACGCCGGGTTGTTGGGTGGAGGAGTTACCTTCTGTACTTTGGAGTATCAACACTACACCTAACAGATCTATAGGTTACACTCCTTTCTTCATGGTGTACGGAGCAGAGGCGGTCCTGCCAAGTGACATCCGTCATGACTCACCCCGCGTGGCGGCTTACGTTGAGGCTGACAATGAAAAAGCTCGTCAAGATGCACTTGATTTGTTGGAAGAAGAGCGAGACTTGGCAATAGCCCGCTCGGCGATTTACCAGCAAGACCTGCGCCGCTACCACAGCCGCCGGGTTAGGTCCAGAACCTTTCAGGAAGGTGACTTAGTGCTCCGGCTCATCCAAGATCAGCTTGATATGCACAAGCTATCCCCCCCTTGGGAAGGACCCCTCGTGGTCAGCAAGAACCTGAACAACGGGTCATACTACCTCATCGATGTTCGAGAGCACAAAGACTCACGTAAGTCGGAGGGGGAGACCCGCCAGCCGTGGAATATCGCTCACCTTCGGCCTTACTATACCTGAGCCACCGACTCTCAAGATGTATATATTTTGACGATGTATATATTATATAAAGCAATAAAGCAGGACCACTGTCCTTTTCACCCTCAAAAGTTTACATGTCTTCATTATCATGTGGTGGCAATAACCAACAGGGAGCGGATCATATCTGAATCCGGCTTTCCCTTTAGTCCGGCTCATGATCATATCTGAATCTAGCCATGATCACTTGGGGGCTTCCTGTTCAAACATAGGTCGTATTCGAACCAAAGAGAACATAGCTATCGATACCCTCTTGATCGGCATACTGCCAAACCCAGTTGGGGGCTTCCTGAACATATCTGAATCATAGCTTAACCCCTTTGGGTCTGACATGGATCGTATTCGAATCAGCGTCATTAAACAACTCTTATGGTCACTTGGAGGCTTCCTGTTCAAACATAGGTCGTATTCGAACCAAAGAGAACATAGCTGTCGATACCCACTTGATCGGCATCGCCAAAGCCACTGGGGGCTATATGATTGTATCCGAATCTTAGCTTAACCGCTTTGGAACGGTTCACTGATCATATTCGAATCAGAAGCCTTTAAATTTTGTTTATTATTCATCATAGTTTGTAAATATAAGTATTTGACTATCTTGAGGTCCTCTTGAAAGTACTATGGGGTGGTTCTTCTTCCACCAGTATAATACTGGTCACCTCAGGTTGTTAAGTGCTAGGCGAACATCATATGTGCCAACTTTCAGGAGTTAAACTTACCCTCATGGTTCGGGCCGCATAAGCCGGCGAGATTACCAAAAGGGTCGCAGGTATGTTGTTCTGATTATGTTTAACAAATGTAGTCATAAACCGGCCTTTATATGATATTTTGGTTCACACTCCGGGTTATCAGTACCTTATGTGACCCCCGATGCGATAAGTCGCCAAGGGAATTTTGTTTGTTTATGTGCAGGACAATGCAAGCAACTTTTTGTTTAAACATAAAAGAAATAGAAGATCAATATAAACCGGAAGCATATGATGGTGGTGGTTTAAGAAAGTGTTGAGCGCCATAAACATGCATGAAGGCATGGCAAAAGTCAAGAGTTTTTCTACCCTATTACAAGACTCCCCGAGTCTGAATAATGAAGCATTCTTTTTTCTACAAGGACATAAACATATGACGCCTGGCGGTTCACTCCTTTGGTTGGCTTGAAGATTCCGGGTTATCCTTCTCCACCTCTTCATCGGTTGCCCTATCCTGGAAGGTGGACGATGCCCAGTCAATGCCACTCAAAGCTTCAAACTCAGCTTCGTCATCTATTAAACCGGCTGGGTCGACTTCAGGGGCAAAGGTATGCTTACGGATTGGAGGGATCAGGCTGACGTCATCATAGAGAGGTGGTGGGAGTCTTCGATTCTAGCTGTCATAACCCGGCTGATACTTGGTGTTGGAAATATGCCCTAGAGGCAATAATAAAAGCATTATTATTATATTTCCTTATTCATGATAATTGTCTTTATTCGTGCTATAATTGTGTTAACCGGAAATCGTAATACATGTGTGAATAACAGACAACAACATGTCCCTAGTGAGCCTCTAGTTGACTAGCTCGTTGATCGACAGATAGTCATGGTTTCCTGACTATGGACATTGGATGTCATCGATAACGGGATCACATCATTAGGAGAATGATGTGATGGACAAGACCCAATCCTAAACATAGCATAAGATTGCATAGTTCGTTTGCTAGAGTTATCCAATGTCAAGTATCCTTTCCTTAGACTATGAGATCGTGTAACTCCCGGATACCGTAGGAGTGCTTTGGGTATGCCAAACATCACAACGTAACTGGGTGACTATAAAGGTATACTACGGGTATCTCTGAAAGTGTCTGTTGGGTTACATGGATCGAGACTGGGATTTGTCACTCCGCTTGACGGAGAGGTATCACCGGGCCCTCTCGGTAATGCATCATCATATGAGCTCAAGGTGATCAAAGTGTTTGATCACAAGGATCATGCATTACGGTACGAGAAAAGTGACTTGCCGGTAACGAGATTGAACGAGGTATTGGGATACCGACGATCGAATCTCGGGCAAGTAAAATACCGATTGACAAAGGGAATCGTATACGGGATTAATTGAATCCTTGACATCGTGGTTCATCCAATGAGATCATCGTGGAGCATGTGGGAGCCAACATGGGTATCCAGATCCCGCTGTTGGTTATTGCCCGAGAGCCGTCTCGGTCATGTCTGCATGTCTCCCGAACCCGTAGGGTCTACACACTTAAGGTTCGGTGACGCTAGGGTTGTGAAGATATGTATGTGCAGTAACCCGAATGTTGTTCGGAGTCCCGGATGAGATCCCGGACGTCACGAGGAGTTCCGGAATGGTCCGGAGGTAAAGAATTATATATAGGAAGTGCTATTTTGGCCATCGGGACAAGTTTCGGTGTTATCGGTATTGTACCGGGACCACCGGAGGGGTCCCGGGGTCCACCAGGTGGGGCCACCTGCCTTGGTGGGCCACATGGGCCTTAGGGGGTGCGCCTTGGCCTGCTTGGGCCAAGGGGAACCAGCCCCAAGGGCCCATGCGCCAAGGAAACTTGGAGGAGGGAGAGTCCAAAGGGGGGAAGGCACCTCCGAGGTGCCTTGGGGAGGATGGACTCCTCCCCCCCTCTTGGCCGCACCCCTTCCTTGGAGGAAGGGGCAAGGCTGCGCCCTCCCCCCCTCTAATGCATCTATATAAAGGGAGGGGAGGGAGGGGTGGCCGCACCCTATTGCCCTGGCGCCCCCTCCTCCCTGCAACACCTCCTCCTCCTCCCGTAGTTGCTTAGCGAAGCCCTGCCGGAGTTCTGCTGCATCCACCACCACACCGTCGTGCTGGATCTTCCTCAACCTCTCCTTACCCCTTGCTGTATCAAGAAGGAGGAGACGTCTCCCGTCCCGTACGTGTGTTGAACGCGGAGGTGCCGTCCGTTCGGTACTAGATCATCGGTGAATTGGATCACGGCAAGTACGACTACCTCATCCACGTTCACTCGAACGCTTCCGTTGCGATCTACAAAGTGGTATGTAGATGCTATCTAATCTGAATACTCGTTGCTAGATGAACTCATAGATGGATCTTGGTGAAACCGTAGGAAAAATTTTAATTTTCTGCAACGTTCCCCAACAGTGGCATCATGAGCTAGGTTTATGCGTAGTTCTTCTTGCACGAGTAGAACACAATTTGTTGTGGGCGTAGATGTTGTCAATTCTTCTTGCCGTTACTAGTCAATCTTGATTCAGCGGTATTGTGGGATGAAGCGGCCCGGACCAACCTTACACGTACGCTTACGTGAGACCGGTTCCACCGACTAACATGCACTAGTTGCATAAGGTGGCTGGCGGGTGTTTGTCTCTCCTACTTTAGTTGGATCGGATTCGATGAACAGGGTCCTTATGAAGGGTAAATATAGATTGACAAATCACGTTGTGGTTTGAACGTAGGTAAGAAAACGTTCTTGCTAGAACCCTAATTCAGCCACGTAAAACTTGCAACAACAATTAGAGGACGTCTAACTTGTTTTTGCAGCAAGTGCTTTGTGATATGATATGGACAAAGTTGTGATGTATGATGAATGATCTATATGTGATGTATGAGATGTTCATGCTATTGTAATAGGAATCACGACTTGCATGTCGATGAGTATGACAACCGGCAGGAGCCATAGGAGTTGTCTTTATTTTTTGTATGACCTGCGTGTCATTGAGAATCGCCATGTAAGTTACTTTACTTTATTGCTAAACGCGTTAGCCATAGTAGTAGAAGTAATAGTTGGCGAGCAACTTCATGGAGACACGGTGATGAAGATCATGATGATGAAGATCATGGTGTCAAGCCGGTGACAAGATGATCATGGACCCCCAAGATGGAGATCGAAGGAGCTATGTGATATTGGCCATATCATGTCACGTTTATTATTTGATTGCATGTGATGTTTATCATGTTTTTGCATCTTGTTTACTTAGGACGACGGTAGTAAATAAGATGATCCCTCATAATAATTTCAAGAAAGTGTTCTCCCTAACTGTGCACCGTTGCTAAGGTTCGTCGTTCCGAAGCACCACGTGATGATCGGGTGTGATAGGTCCTTACGTTCGCATACAACGGGTGTAAGACAGATTTACACACGCAAAACACTTAGGTTGACTTGACGAGCCTAGCATGTACAGACATGGCCTCGGAACACAGAAGACCGAAAGGTCGAGCATGAGTCGTATAGAAGATACGATCAACATGAAGATGTTCACCGATGTTGGCTAGTCCGTCTCACGTGATGATCGGACACGGCCTAGTTGACTCGGATCATGTAATACTTAGATGACTAGTAGAGAGATGTCTATCTAAGTGGGAGTTCTTTAAATTTGATTAAATGAACTTTATTATCATGAACTTAGTCTAAATATTTACAATATGTCTTGTAGATCAAATGGCCAACGTAGTCCTCAACTTCAACGCGTTCCTAGAGAAAACCAAGCTGAAAGACGATGGTAGCAACTATACGGACTGGATCCGGAACCTGAGGATTATCCTCATAGCTGCCAAGAAAGATTATGTCCTACGAGCACCGCTGGGTGATGCACCTATTCTCCCTGCAGAACAAGACGTTATGAACGCTTGGCAGTCGCGATGCGATGATTACTCCCTCGTTCAGTGCGGCATGCTTTACAGCTTAGAGCCGGGGCTCCAAAAGCGTTTTGAGAGACATGGAGCATATGAGATGTTCGAAGAGCTGAAAATGGTTTTCCAAGCTCATGCCCGGGTCGAGAGATATGAAGTCTCCGACAAATTCTTTAGCTGTAAGATGGAGGAAAATGGTTCTGTCAGTGAACACATACTCAAAATGTCTGGGTTGCACAACCGCTTGACTCAACTGGACGTTAATCTCCCGGATGAAGCGGTCATTGACAGAATCCTCCAGTCGCTTCCACCTAGCTACAAGAGCTTTGTGATGAACTACAATATGCAGGGGATGGTAAAGACCATTCCTGAAGTATATGCTATGCTGAAATCAGCAGAGGTAGAAATCAAGAAGGAGCATCAAGTGTTGATGGTGAATAAAACCACTAAGTTCAAGAAGGGCAAGGGTAAAAAGAACTTCAAGAAGTACGGCAAGGAAGTTGCCGCGCCCGGTAAGCAAGTTGCCGGGAAGAAGCCAAAGAATGGACCCAAGCCCGAAACTGAGTGCTTTTATTGCAAGGGAAGTGGTCACTGGAAGCGGAACTGCCCCAAATACTTAGCGGACAAGAAGGCCGGCAAAACCAAAGGTATATGTGATATACATGTAATTGATGTGTACCTTACCAGCACTCGTAGTAGCTCTTGGGTATTTGATACCGGTGCAGTTGCTCACATTTTTAACTCAAAACAGGAGCTGCGGAATAAACAGAGACTGGCGAAGGACGAGGTGATGATGCGCGTCGGGAATGGTTCCAAGGTCGATGTGATCGCCGTCGGCATGCTGCCTCTACATTTACCTACGAGATTAGTTTTAAACCTCAATAATTGTTATTTAGTGCCAAGTTTGAGCATGAACATTGTATCTGGATCTCACTTAATTCGAGATGGCTACTCATTTAAATCCGAGAATAATGGTTGTTCTATTTATATGAGAGATATGTTTTGTGGTCATGCTCCAATGGTTAATGGTTTATTCTTAATGAATCTCGAACGTGATGATACACATATTCATAGTGTGAGTACCAAAAGAGTTAAAGTTGATAACAATAGTCCCACATATTTGTGGCACTGCCGCCTTGGTCACATAGGTGTCAAACGCATGAAGAAGCTCCATGCAGATGGACTTTTAGAGTCTCTTGATTATGAATCATTTGACACGTGCGAACCATGCCTCATGGGTAAAATGACCAAGACTTCGTTCTCAGGAACAATGGAGCGAGCAACCAACTTATTGGAAATCATACATACCGATGTGTGCGGTCCAATGAGTGTTGAGGCTCGCGGTGGCTATCGTTATGTTCTCACCCTCACTGATGACTTGAGTAGATATGGGTATATCTACTTAATGAAACACAAGTCTGAGACCTTTGAAAAGTTCAAGGAATTTCAGAGTGAGGTTGAAAATCAACGTGATAGAAAGATCAAGTTTCTACGATCAGATCGTGGAGGAGAATACTTGAGTCATGAATTTGGCACGCACTTAAGAAAATGTGGAATAGTTTCACAACTCACGCCGCCTGGAACACCTCAGCGAAATGGTGTGTCCGAACGTCGTAATCGCACTCTATTAGATATGGTGCGATCTATGATGTCTCTTACCGACTTACCGCTATCTTTTTGGGGCTATGCTTTAGAGACTGCCGCATTCACTTTAAATAGGGCTCCGTCGAAATCCGTTGAGACGACACCGTATGAATTATGGTTTGGGAAGAAACCTAAGCTGTCGTTTCTAAAAGTTTGGGGATGCGATGCTTATGTCAAGAAACTTCAACCAGAAAAGCTCGAACCCAAATCGGAAAAATGCGTCTTCATAGGATACCATAAAGAAACTGTTGGGTATACCTTCTACCTCAGATCCGAAGGCAAGATCTTTGTTGCCAAGAATGTATCCTTTCTAGAGAAAGAGTTTCTCTCGAAAGAAGTAAGTGGGAGGAAAGTAGAACTTGATGAAGTGTTACCTCTTGAACCGGAAAATGGCGAAACTCAAGAAATCGTTCCTGAGGTACCTGCACCGACTAGAGAGGAAATTAATGATTATGATCAAGATACTTCTGATCAAGCTCCTACTAAAATTCGAAGGTCCACAAGGACACGTTCCGCACCAGAGTGGTACGGCAACCCTGTCTTGGAAATCATGTTGTTAGACAACGGTGAACCTTCGAACTATGAGGAAGCAATGGCGGGCCCGGATTCCGACAAATGGCTGGAAGCCATGAAATTCGAGATAGGATCCATGTATGAAAACGAAGTATGGACTTTGACTGACTTGCTCGTTGAACGGCGAGCCATAGAAAATAAATGGATCTTTAAGAAGAAGACAGACGCGGATGGTAATGTGACCATCTATAAAGCTCGGCTTGTCGCTAAGGGTTATCGACAAGTTCAAGGGGTTGACTACGATGAGACTTCCTCACCGGTAGCGAAGCTGAAGTCCGTCCGAATCATGTTAGCGATTGCCGCATACTATGATTATGAGATATGGCAAATGGACGTCAAAACGGCATTCCTTAATGGTTTCCTTAAGGAAGAATTGTATATGATGCAGCCGGAAGGTTTTGTCGATCCTAAGAATGCTGACAAGGTATGCAAGCTCCAACGCTCGATTTATGGGCTGGTGCAAGCATCTCGGAGTTGGAACATTCGCTTTGATGAGATGATCAAAGCGTTTGGGTTTACACAGACTTATGGAGAAGCCTGTGTTTACAAGAAAGTGAGTGGGAGCTCTGTAGCATTTCTCATATTATATGTAGACGACATACTTTTGATGGGAAATGATATAGAACTCTTGGACAGCATTAAGGCCTACTTGAATAAAAGTTTTTCAATGAAGGACCTTGGAGAAGCTGCTTATATATTAGGCATCAAGATCTATAGAGATAGATCGAGACGCCTCATAGGTCTTTCACAAAGCACATACCTTGATAAGATATTGAAGAAATTCAATATGGATCAATCCAAGAAAGGGTTCTTACCTGTGTTACAAGGTGTGAAATTGAGCTTAGCTCAATGTCCGACCACGGCAGAAGATATAGAAGAGATGAGCGTCATCCCCTATGCCTCAGCCATAGGTTCTATTATGTATGCCATGCTGTGTACCAGGCCTGATGTAAACCTTGCCGTAAGTTTGGTAGGTAGGTACCAAAGTAATCCCGGCAAGGAACACTGGACAGCGGTCAAGAATATCCTGAAGTACTTGAAAAGGACTAAGGAAATGTTTCTCGTTTATGGAGGTGACGAAGAGCTCGTCGTAAAAGGTTACGTCGACGCTAGCTTCGACACAGATCTGGATGACTCTAAGTCACAAACCGGATACGTGTATATTTTGAATGGTGGGGCAGTAAGCTGGTGCAGTTGCAAGCAAAGCGTCGTGGCGGGATCTACATGTGAAGCGGAGTACATGGCAGCCTCGGAGGCAGCACATGAAGCAATTTGGGTGAAGGAGTTCATCACCGACCTCGGAGTCATACCCAATGCGTCGGGGCCAATCAAGCTCTTCTGTGACAACACTGGAGCTATTGCACTTGCAAAGGAGCCCAGGTTTCACAAGAAGACTAGGCACATCAAGCGTCGCTTCAACTCCATTCGTGAAAATGTTCAAGATGGAGACATAGAAATTTGTAAAGTGCACACGGATCTAAATGTCGCAGATCCGTTGACTAAACCTCTCCCTAAGGCAAAACATGATCAGCACCAGAACTCTATGGGTGTTCGATTTATCACAATGTAACTAGATTATTGACTCTAGTGCAAGTGGGAGACTGTTGGAAATATGCCCTAGAGGCAATAATAAAATCATTATTATTATATTTCCTTATTCATGATAATTGTCTTTATTCGTGCTATAATTGTGTTAACCGGAAATCGTAATACATGTGTGAATAACAGACAACAACATGTCCCTAGTGAGCCTCTAGTTGACTAGCTCGTTGATCGACAGATAGTCATGGTTTCCTGACTAGGGACATTGGATGTCATCGATAACGGGATCACATCATTAGGAGAATGATGTGATGGACAAGACCCAATCCTAAACATAGCATAAGATCGCATAGTTCGTTTGCTAGAGTTTTACAATGGCAAGTATCCTTTCCTTAGACTATGAGATCGTGTAACTCCCGGATACCGTAGGAGTGCTTTGGGTATGCCAAACGTCACAACGTAACTGGGTGACTATAAAGGTATACTACGGGTATCTCTGAAAGTGTCTGTTGGGTTACATGGATCGATACTGGGATTTGTCACTCCGCTTGACGGAGAGGTATCACCGGGCCCTCTCGGTAATGCATCATCATATGAGCTCAAGGTGATCAAAGTGTTTGATCACAAGGATCATGCATTACGGTACGAGAAAAGTGACTTGCCGGTAACGAGATTGAACGAGGTATTGGGATACCGACGATCGAATCTCGGGCAAGTAAAATACCGATTGACAAAGGGAATCGTATACGGGATTAATTGAATCCTTGACATCGTGGTTCATCCAATGAGATCATCGTGGAGCATGTGGGAGCCAACATGGGTATCCAGATCCCGCTGTTGGTTATTGCCCGAGAGCCGTCTCGGTCATGTCTGCATGTCTCCCGAACCCGTAGGGTCTACACACTTAAGGTTCGGTGACGCTAGGGTTGTGAAGATATGTATGTGCAGTAACCCGAATGTTGTTCGGAGTCCCGGATGAGATCCCGGACGTCACGAGGAGTTCCGGAATGGTCCGGAGGTAAAGAATTATATATAGGAAGTGCTATTTTGGCCATCGGGACAAGTTTCGGTGTTATCGGTATTGTACCGGGACCACCGGAGGGGTCCCGGGGTCCACCAGGTGGGGCCACCTGCCTTGGTGGGCCACATGGGCCTTAGGGGGTGCGCCTTGGCCTGCTTGGGCCAAGGGGAACCAGCCCCAAGGGCCCATGCGCCAAGGAAACTTGGAGGAGGGAGAGTCCAAAGGGGGGAAGGCACCTCCGAGGTGCCTTGGGGAGGATGGACTCCTCCCCCCCTCTTGGCCGCACCCCTTCCTTGGAGGAAGGGGCAAGGCTGCGCCCTCCCCCCTCTAATGCATCTATATAAAGGGAGGGGAGGGAGGGGTGGCCGCACCCTATTGCCCTGGCGCCCCCTCCTCCCTGCAACACCTCCTCCTCCTCCCGTAGTTGCTTAGCGAAGCCCTGCCGGAGTTCTGCTGCATCCACCACCACACCGTCGTGCTGGATCTTCCTCAACCTCTCCTTCCCCCTTGCTGGATCAAGAAGGAGGAGACGTCTCCCGTCCCGTACGTGTGTTGAACGCGAAGGTGCCGTCCGTTCGGTACTAGATCATCGGTGAATTTGATCACGGCAAGTACGACTACCTCATCCACGTTCACTCGAACGCTTCCGTTGCGATCTACAAAGTGGTATGTAGATGCTATCTAATCTGAATACTCGTTGCTAGATGAACTCATAGATGGATCTTGGTGAAACCGTAGGAAAATTTTTAATTTTCTGCAACGTTCCCCAACACTTGGTAAGGTCAGTATCGTTCCCAACGAGAGTGGCAACAGGGCATATATCTTTCACACAGGCGGTGAAATCCGTCTCATTAAACAAGGTGCCATCTTCCTTCAAACTTGGATACCCAAGAGCAATGTCAGCCGGGTCTAGCTCTGGAAGCCACGCCTTGGCCCGGCTCAATGCAGATATAGCCCCGGCTCTTGCAGATGCTTGTCTTAACTCTTGGACTCACTGAGGTAGCACAGCAAGCCGCTTTAGTACGTCTTGCAGGAGATGGGGAACATCATTTGATAAAGCCACAATGGCCAGAGCACGTTGTGACCCAGTGTAGAGCTGTTCCACCACAGTATAAACTGCCTTCAGCTTGATCAGCATATTCTGCTTGAGGTTTGTGCTCCTGGGGCCTGCGTTATTAAACATAAGGTGAGCCGGAGGTAACAACTGAAATAGTCATTGAAAGGAAGTTTGCAGTGTTTAAGGTTTGTGTAAGTAACTTACCAAAGATTGCCGAGACCATTCGAGATATCTGGCGCTTTAAGCCGGACAGCTCGGTCGTTGCTTCTGCAAGCGATGCCTCTGCTGTCTCGGCCCGGGTCACCAGAGAGGCCTTCTCATCAGCTCAGGTTTTCTTCTTCGCCTCAAAGTTCTTCTTCAACTTCTCTTATTCAGAGTCGCTGAATTCGAACTTGGAGTTGGATTTTTGAATTTCAAGTTCTTGAGCTGCCAGGCGATTCTTCAGGTCAGCAATCTCTGACTCAAATTGACTTATGGTGGCCTGCATTGATGCCGGGTTATAGTCCGAATCATTATAAGATAACATTAAGTCCCAAGCACTTTGCAAGCAAAGGTACTTGACACTTGGGGGCTAATGTATGCTCAAGAACTCTAAATTACTATGCCGATTCATGAAAATTAAGTCCCAAGCACTTTGCAAGCAAAGATACTTGACACTTGGGGGCTAATGTATCGCAAGTTCAAGGTATCATGCTACAACCGGGTTAAATATCTTCTTTCTAAGCCGGACAAGCAGAGCTAGGCAGTTTTCTAAAGTCTACAACATATTTACTCATAAGCAATAGACTTGGGGGCTGGTACAGTAAGTATGATTAAGGAAAAGTAGCATAAGTCATACCTCAAATTTTTGCTGTATCTGCTTCACCATGTCAATTTCCAGGTCACGGCTGCTATGTACTTGATTGATATATCCAGAGACGATCTCTCCAATACTCAAATGAGTGTAGTCAGAAACGTCCAGCTTGGTCTTTCGGCGTTCCAAATATTCCTATTTGGCAGAGCACTTAGCCAGCACAGTGGGTCTTCCCAGCTCAATAAATTGAGTTTTGGTAATCTCAACTTCCGGATCATCTGTTTTAGCCGAGCTAGGAGCCTCCGGGTTATCAGAGTCGTTGAGAACTTGCTCAGCAGGCGGGTCAGAGGTTGTTACTGGAATGTCTTGAGAGGGTTCACGCGGCGTCTCGGGAGCAGAGACATCAGGAGCAGCCGTTCCGAACTCTGGTTCAGTCACGACCGGCTCTTGGGATGGCTTGTTCTTTTTTGCCCTCTTACTGGGCTTCACTTGCACGCTGTGGACAAGGCGGAAGGGTGATTACAAAAGCATGAATAAGATAAAGCATAAGGTACAACAAGTTTACATTACCCGGGGGCGGCTTTGAAAGTCGGCATGTTGGATTGCATAGACTCGCCGGAGGAAGGAGAGGTATCCTGATAATTAGAGTCAGATGAATTGAGAGGTTGACGAATTAAACCCGCCAAAGGTAAAACAGAACGTAAATCGGAGATAACCTCAGTTCGACGCTTCCTGGTTATGTCAGGTAAGCCGGAGGAGAGCTCTGCATCCTTGCTGGTCCGGGTCTGCCTCCGGCTTTCATAAAGCTGTTGCTTCAAAAGAAATTGAGGATCTTGGTAAGCCAAAGGATGTGAAAATCTTACTTTCCGGGTCACTCTTCGAATCTTCTGCCGCGACAAGGGCTCGGAGTCGGAGGAGATTATAGTTACCTCTTCCTCGACGTCTTGGATGTTTCCCGTGTCTTCCTGAAAGGAATTAATGTCAGTAAGGTGATGATAAAAGAGTTAAGGGAGTTCAAAGTTACCTCTTCTTCATCGTCATCAGTATCGTCAAGTTTTAACATGTCTGAAGCGCTTGGCTTCCTCTTTCTTGAAGTTCCTGTTTTGGCGGCTTTTCTTTCGGCTCTCTTGGCCGCTCTGGCTTGTTTGGCAGCCTCATGATCATACTTGACCTTCCAGAAGTTGTCATTTGCCTGTGAAAAATGATAAAGGGTTATGAGTAAAAGCAAGGTATAACACAGTAAAGAGTAACTATTGAGGTTGATGACTCACTGCAGGGGCCGGGTTCTTCCTGCAGAAAGGAAGTAAGCCAAAGTCACTACTAGTCACCGTGCCCTCTTTCAATAAAGACTGGGTCATAGCCTCCACCGCATCATCTGGTAAGTCGTCAGGACTATGACGCAGTGGGTCATCCTTCTCGCCTGAGTAAGTACACATTAAGCCGGGGCGGTGGCTTAACGGAATCACTCGCCAGGAGATCCAGACTCGTACCAAGTCAATGCCATCTAAGCCGTTGCCTAAGAGGGCTTTGATCTTCTTGATGGTGGGGGTGATAATCCCCAAGTGCAAGCAATCATCGTAGCACTTTCCAAAGGTGGAAGTGATAAGTATGGAGTGTCGAACCCACAAGGAGCTAAAGGTAAGATCAATATTCTCTCAAGCCCTATCTGCCACTGATACGACTCTACGTGCACCGGACGTTTGCTTCCATCTAGCAACGAGAAATAAAACTACGTTGTGGGTATGAAAAGGATAACTTTGCATAGTATCGGAGAGCTAAAACATAAAAGTAGGTGCTGTTATCATAAAGTTAGAATATATTACTTAGTATTATAAATAGCGAGTGTGGAATAATGGTGGATCGGTGTGCGGAATTGTCCTAGGCAATTGTTAACAAGACCGATAATCACTATTGCAATTTCATATGAGGGAGAGGCATAAGCTAACATACTTTCTCTACTTGGATCATATGCACTTATGATTGGAACTCTAGCAAGCATCCGCAACTACTAACGATCATTAAGGTAAAACCCAACCATAGCATTAAAGCATCAGGTCCTCTTTATTCCCATACGCAACAATCCCTCTTACTCGGGTTTGTGCTTCTGTTCACTCACCAACCCACTATAAGCGAATCATGAACGTATTGCAACCCCCTACAGCGGGAATCCCTCACGCTTGCGCGACACGGAGGGCACCATAGGACAGCACCAAAGTAAAACATACAACTCATACCAATCTAGATCATCAATCAACCCAAAGACAAAAGATATCTACTCAAAACATCATAGGATGGCAACACATCATTGGATCATAATATGTGGCATAAAGCACCATGTTCAAGTAGGGGATTACAACGGGGTGCGGGAGAGTGGACCGTGTAAAAGAGATGAGGATGGTGATGTTGATGAAGATGATCACTGAGGCGATGATTCCCCTCCCGATGGCACTCCAGCACCACCGAAAGAGAGGAGGAGAGGTTCTCCCCCTTGTGCTTCTTCCTCCATGGCCTCCACCTTATGGTCCTTGGCCTTCATGGTGATGAAGACCCCTCCGGGATACTCCTCCATGGCCTCCGGTGATGATGGCCCCCTCCGGCAGGGTGCCGGAGAGGGCCTAGATTGACTTTCTCGTGGCTACAGAGGCTTGCGGCGGCGGAACTTCTGATCCAATCTCCCTTTTGGAAGTTTTAGGGTACGAGAGTATATATGGGTGCAGGGAGGACGTTGGAGGAGCTACAGGGGCCCCACGAGGCAGGGGGCGCGCCCTAAGGGGGGGCGCGTCCCCCACCCTCGTGAGCACCTCTCGTATCTCCTGACATGGAGTCCAAGTCTATCTGGTGGCTTTCCTTCCAAACATAACTTCTCCAGTTGATTTCGTTCCGTTTTGACTCCGTTTAATATTCCTTTTCTTCGAAACACTGAAATAGACAAAAAACAACAAATCTGGGCTGGGCCTCCGGTTAATAGGTTAGTCCCAAAAATAATATAAAAGTGGAAAATAAAGCCCAACATAGTCCAAAACAGTAGATAATATAGTATGGAGCAATAATAAATTATAGATATGTTGGAGACGTATCAGGCATCCCCAAGCTTAATTCCTGCTCGTCCTCGAGTAGGTAAATGATAAAAAGATAATTTTTGATGTGGAATGCTAGTAGTGCTTAAGTTTGATCAATGACAATTCCAATCACTTTTTCTAGCATCATTACATGTCATAACAATAGCTCATCTCATAAAACTTTTCATGATCAAGTAACAGACAATTCACAAGTTTAAAGTATGGATCATAAACTTTCTTGAAAACTAACAAACAATATTCTCAGTCATCAAACAATTGCAATTCATCCTATTTTCAGGAAGAGTCTATGTCAGAGTTTTGATTTAGCAAACTTCACATACTCAACTATCATGTAGTCTTTCACAATTGCTAACACTCACGCAATACTTGTGGTTATGGAGTTTTAATCGGACACAGAGAAAGATATGGGCTTATAACTTCGCCCCACAACCTTTTACCACAAGGGTAATGTCAACAATAATAACTCATGCTCCCCTACATCCAATTTTATATATATATATATATATATATATATATATATATATATATATATATATCATGTTCTTTCCATCATGCTGAGCTTGCCAAAGGATAAAATGAAAAAGGAAAGGTGAACATCACCATGACTCTTGCATAAGGTAGAAGATAATAATAAAAGATAGGCCCTTCGCAGAGGGAAGCAGAGGTTGCCATGCGCTTTTATGGTTGGATGCACAAAATCTCAATGTGAAAGAACATCACTTTATATTGCCCCTTGTGATATGACCTTTATTATGCAGTCCGTCGCTTTTATTACTTCCACATCACAAGATCGTACAAAGCTTATTTCTCCCACACCAATATCATACATATTTAGAGCAATTTTTATTGCTTTGCACCGATGACAACTTACTTGAAGGATCTTACTCAATCCATAGGTAGATATGGTGGACTCTCATGGCAAAACTGGTTTAAGGATTTTGGAAGCACAAGTAGTATTTCTACTTGATGCTGAGAATTTTGGCTAGCATGAGGGGGAAAGGCAAGCTCAACAAGTTATAGGATCCATGACAACATACTTTATCTCAGATATAAGAAAACATAGCTCATTATGTTGTCTTCCTTGTCCAACATCAACTCTTTAGCATGTCATATTTTAATGAGTGCTCCCAATCATAAGAGATGTCCATGATAGTGTATTTGTATGTGAAATCCCTCTCCCCTCAATATTCTTTCATGAATTGTTCAAGTGACCAATTCTACGTTTGCTAACTTTCAATAAGTTTACTACCTATAATTATTATGTGTGAAGTCATTACTCCCCATGTTATAAGCATACGAAACATATATAAATTCAGGTTTATGACATTCAATTTATTCAACCATTTACTTATAGGATATACATGAAGCACAAGAGCAAATGACAAACTACTCCAAAAGATATGAGTGAAGAACACCGAGTAGTCAAATAATTCACTAGCCATGGGAGGATTCTTTTCATTCAATAATTCAGATCCAATGATTTTATTCAAACAGCAAGTAAAATTGAAAACACGCTCCAATCAAAACACATATCATGTGACAAATAAAAATATAGCTCCGAGTAAAGTATACTGATAGTTTTGAAGACGAAAGAGGGGATGCCTTCCGGGGCATCCCCAAGCTTAGGCTCTTGAGTCTTCCTTGAATATTACCTTGGGGTGCCTTTGGCATCCCCAAGCTTAGGGTTCTTCCACTCCTTATTCTCCTCATATCGATATCTCACCCAAAACTTGAAAACTTCAATCACACAAAACTTAACCAAACTTTGTGAGATAGGTTAGTATGATAAAGAGTAAACCATGCACTTGGGTACTGTCAAAGACAAGGTTCATAATTGTTCTCACACAATGCCTACTGTACCATATTATTTCTACAATTTATATTGAGAAATATAAGTCATAGAAACTAGAAAACAAGCAAACTATGCAATGAAAACAGAATCTGTCAGAAACAGAACAGTCTGTAATGATCTGAACAATAACCATACTTCTGCTACTCAAAAAATTATGAAATAAACTGGTGGACGTGAGGAATTTGTCTATTAATCTTATGCAAAAAGAATCAACTCAAAAGCACTCTTATGTAAAAAATGACATCTATTCTCGTGAGCACAAAGTTTCTGTTTTTTACAGCAAGATCACATTAACCTTCACCCAAGTCTTCCCAAAGGTCTTACTTGGCACTTTATTAAAACAAAAGCTATAAAACATGATTACTACAGTAGCTTAATCATGTAGACACACAAAAACAGTAAGGGTAAATATTGGGTTGTCTCCCAACAAGCGCTTTTCTTTAATGCCTTTTAGCTAGGCATGATGATTTCAATGATGCGCACATAAAAGATAGGAATTAAAGCACAACGAGAGCATCTTGAAGAATATGACTAGCACATTTAAATCTAACACACTTCCTATGCCTAGGGATTTTTTGAGTACACAATTTATAAGAACAACAATCAACTAGCATAGGAAGGCAAAACAAGCATAACTTTCAAAACTTTAAGCACATAGGGAGGAAACTTAATATTATTGCAACTCCTACATGCATGTATTCCTCCCTCATAATAATTTTCAGAGGCATCATGGATAACAACTTTGTTCTCATACTCAATTGGAACCTCTTCCGAAATAGTGGAATCATTACTAAATAAAGTTGACACTCTTCCAAATCCACTTTCATAAATACCACACTAAGATTCAATATCTTCCAAAATAGCGGGATCACTAATTCCTAAAGTCGACACTCTTCCAAACCCACTTTAAATGATAGTATTATTTATACTCCAAAAGATATAAGTGAAGTTCATGGAGCATTCTACAACTAACCAATATCCAAGCTCAAAATGTATAAGTGAAGCACATGAAGCATTCTATAAAACCATACTCAAAAGATTTAAGTGAAGCACAAAGAGCAATTCTATAAGATCATACTTAAAAGATTTAAGTGAATCACATGAAGTATTATATAAATCATTTAAGGTATAACTCATGCTATCATGGATCTTAAAGGAAAAACAAAAACACAAAGGACACAAATCATGTGAACAAAGCAAAAACCAAGGTATACCGATAATCGTTGAAGAAGAAAGATGGGATGCCAACCGGGGCATCCCCAAGCTTAGATGCTTGAGTATCCTTGGAATATTTACTTGGGGTGCCTTGGGCATCCCCAAGCTTGAACTCTTGCCTCTCTTTATTCTTCTCATATTGATAGCTTCTCGACCTTCGGACACTTCATCCACACAAAACTTTAACAAAAACTTGTGAGATCCGTTAGTGTAATAAAACAAATCACTACCTTTAGGTACGGTAATGAACTCATTATTTATTTGTATGAGTGTTAAACCTACTTTATTCCAAGTTCTCTATGGTTCATACCCTCCAATACTAGCCATAGATTCATCGAAATAAGCAAACAACACACGCAAAACAGAATCTGTTAAAAACAGAACAGTCTGTAGTAATCTGGAAGTTTGACAAACTTCTGTAACTCCTAAAATTATAAACTAAATTTTAAAATTTTAAAAATTTGTACATAAGTAATGTGCAAAAAGAATCAGAACCATTTGACCTTCCAGTTAAAAATGTAAATTCATGCACTACAGCCAAAGTTTCTGTTTTTGTTCTGCACATAGCAAACAAGCAATCTAATCATCCTAAAACCCAAGCTTGGCATATTTATTTTTATAATACAATGAATATATACAAGGGGATAATTATTTACAGAGAAACTTCCATGAAAAATTATACATTGTTTCCATGAGGATGAACACAAGTGCTCAAGGTCGGCCCTCACTTCTTCAATGCAAAGCCTTCCAATCACTTCTCTTTTTGAAAAACTTTTTAGGCATGAGAGGCAAGTAATATTTTTTTGTATTTTCATTTTTAATTTTTTTGTATGTTTCACCCACAACTAAACAGAAACAAAAAGGAAAAACAAAATCTACTTAGTGAAGAAAGCAAACAAGCACACACGAGAATATCAACCCCACGCTATTGCTCCCCGGCAACGGCGCCAGAAAAGAGCTTGATAATCCCCAAGTGCAAGGAATCATCGTAGCACTTTCCAAAGGTGGAAGTGATAAGTATGGAGTGTCGAACTCACAAGGAGATAAAGGTAAGATCAATATTCTCTCAAGTACTATCTTCCACTGATACGACTCTACGTGCACCGGACGTTTGCTTCCATCTAGCAACGAGAAATAAAACTATGTTGTGGGTATGAAGAGGATAACTTTGCATAGTATCGGAGAGCTAAAACATAAAAGTAGGTGTTTTCATCATAAATTTAGAATATATTACTTAGTATTATAAATAGCGAGTGTGGAATAATGGTGGATCGGTGTGCGGAATTGTCCTAGGCAATTGTTAACAAGACCGATAATCACTATTGCAGTTTCATATGAGGGAGAGGCATAAGCTAACATACTTTCTCTACTTGGATCATATGCACTTATGATTGGAACTCTAGCAAGCATCCGCAACTACTAAAGATCATTAAGGTAAAACCCAACCATAGCATTAAAGCATCAAGTCCTCTTTATCCCCATACGCAACAATCCCTCTACTCAGGTTTGTGCTTCTGTTCACTCACTAACCCACTATAAGCGAATCATGAACGTATTGCAACCCCCTACAGCGGGAATCCCTCACGCTTGCGCGACACAGAGGGCACCATAGGACAGAACCAAAGTAAAACATACAACTCATACCAATCTAGATCATCAATCAACCCAAAGACAAAAGATATCTACTCAAAACATCATAGGATGGCAACACGTCATTGGATCATAATATGTGGCATGAAGCACCATGTTCAAGTAGGGGATTACAGCGGGGTGCGGGAGAGTGGACCGCATAAAAGAGATGAGGATGGTGATGATAATGGTGATGTTGATGAAGACGATCACCATGGCGATGATTCCCCTCCCGATGGCACTCCGGCACCACCGAAAGAGAGGAGGAGAGGTTCTCCCCCTTGTGCTTCTTCCTCCATGGCCTCCACCTTCTGGTCATTGGCCTTCATGGTGATGAACACCCCTCCGGGATACTCCTCCATGGCCTCCGGTGATGATGGCCCCCTCCGGCAGGGTGCCAGAGAGGGCCTAGATTGACTTTCTCGTGGCTACAGAGGCTTGCGGCGGCGGAACTTCTGATCCAATCTCCCTTTTGGAAGTTTTAGGGTACGAAAGTAGATATGGGTGCAGGGAGGACGTCGGAGGAGCTACGGGGGCCCCACGAGGCAGGGGGTGCGCCTTAAGGGGGGGCGCGTCCCCCACCCTCGTGAGCACCTCCCGTATCTCCTGACGTAGAGTCCAAGTCTATCTGGTGGCTTTCCTTCCAAAAATAACTTCTCTAGTTGATTTCGTTCCGTTTTGACTCCGTTTAATATTCCTTTTCTTCGAAACACTGAATTAGACAAAAAACAACAAATCTGGGCTAGGCCTCCGGTTAATAGGTTAGTCCCAAAAATAATATAAAAGTGGAAAATAAAGCCCAAGATAGTCCAAAACAGTAGATATATAGCATGGAGCAATCAAAAATTATAGATACGTTGGAGACGTATCAGGGGGCAAGTGGTAGATGTTCAACATCGGTTAATTTATCCGACAGCGGGTGATTGGATTCAAGGCGCAGAGCGCGGAAGCCGGGCAGCGGGTTCTCATCAGCCAGAGAAGTGTCCTGGCAATAAAACCACGTCTGGTTCCAATCCTTTGGGTGGCTTGGCGGTTCAGCATAAGGAAAGAGGCAGTCTCTCCACCGCTGAATTGAGATGCCGCCAAGTTCCAGACTGGGCCCGTTGGCACGTTCGTTCTGCCGATTTAAATAGAACAACTCTATGAACAAAAGTAGGTTGGGCTCTTCTCCAAGGTACACTTCGCAGAAGACTTGGAAGTTACAAATATTTGACACAGAGTTGGGCCCAATGTCTTGAGGTCTGAGATCAAAGAAATGCAAAACATCCCTGAATAATTTTGAACCGGGTGGAGCGAAGCCCCGGTTCATGTGATCAGTAAACACGATCACTACCCCCTCCTTGGGTTGAGGCTTCTCCTCTGACGGGTTAGGAGCACGATAAGACATGACCTCCTTCTTGGGCAGATGGCCGGACTTCACAAACTCAGACAAAGTGCCTTCCGTAACAATGGACTTGACCCAGTTACAGGTCACCGGAGGTTTGGGAGCCTTGGGTGCCATTGTGCAAATTGAAGCCTATGACAAAGTAAAAAAATTCCAGTTCAACTCATAACCCGAAGGAGAGCATTATTAATTTATTCAAGATGGCGGCTTAAGAAGGGGCCTAATGAAATATGGGTAACTATGCAGTGACATTTAAGCCGCTACAGGTATCAAAGGCAGTTAAATTTTCTTAAGTCGCCGGAAGCAAGCAAGGTTGAAAAATCAGTGTCATTTTCTTAAGCTGGACGCATAGATTACCATGGTTAAATAAATTCAACAGGGGCAGTTTTTTGACTAAGTGTGGAACAAACAGGTTTCACAAGTTGCAGTTATTATTTTGGATCAAATGTTCGTTCTGAAAAGAAAAATTTCTAGACCTAAAACCAGTGCAGAGAAGTTCATACACTCGAAGGAAGCCTCTGAACAAAAGAAAAGAGATCGATCTGTTGTATTCGGGATGAGCGTGAAACAGCCACCGCAGCAGTTCTATGCTATTCGACAATCTGAACATGGCATCGGAGGTGAAGTACATCAAGGGTTCGCCACGGGCGGCAACGAACACCGACGAGGTCGAGAAGTTATAATGCAGATCTAAGGCAGGGGAGGAAAGGAACTTACGGATGTGGACTGGCTGCGGAGGTTCGCCGTTGATTTCTTGTCGGATTCAGGTTGATGCAGCGGCCTGAGTTGGTGAAGACAAGGGGCTCAACGGCGGCGGCGGCGGCGGAGCTCGAGTGACAGAGAGACAGCAAGAGTAAGAGGATGACCGAAAGGGGGGAGAATGGAAGACCTAGGTCATATCTACTTATAAGGGAAGGCCGATTGAGATGGCGCGAGAAACGAGGGGACCGAACATCATTATCCAGCGACCCCGACGCCTCGATTTTCGGAATGGTCAGTAAAGGCAAAGATCCGTTGGAGGATATGGCGAAGTAAAACATGAATTTAATTGAAGATGACGTCACGGTGGGTTAACGTGGATCCAGAACATGACGTCATGGCGGGTTAAAACCTTTGCACAGACAGAAGACTAAAGGCTTGTTTCTTAAGGTATTTTAAGATTGACATGAACCGGTTCAAATCAATCTGGGGCCTAATGTTGGAGATATAACTATTTGTGTAAACCGCCCGTAAGGGGCCGGGTTACGCAAAGAAGTACTCATCAGAAGAGGCCAAGACCAAGCACGAAGATGGCGGTTCAATAAAGGGTCTAAGGCCCACATGTGACTTAAGGCCCATAGTGGTAAACCGCCATGATGGCATGACTTGTATCATAAGGTAGAATTAACTAGTCACCAAGCCGGGCACTGTCTATGAGCCGACCGGGACTCTGTAGGCCGCAGGGCGTCAACCCGTGTATATAAGGGGATGACCCGCTAACGGCTTAGGGCAAGAAACAACTCATCGAGAACCGGGCATAGCGTATCTCGCTCCCTGGTCATCGAAACCTCAAAGCAATACCAACCCAACTAGACGTAGGCCTTACCTTCACCGTAAGGGGCCGAACTAGTATAACTCTCCTGTGTCCTTTGTCCCGATTAACCCCTTTAAGCTTCCTAGTTGCGATGGCTCCACGACAGTTGGCGCCCACCGTGGGGCCAGCGCACGGTGGATTTGAGTTCTTGAAGGGCTCCACGACTAAGTCCTTGCAAGAGGACATCTGCCGTGACAATTCCACGACAGGATCCATGTATGAGAATAAAGTGTGGACTTTGGTTGACTTGCCCGATGATCGGCAAGCCATAGAAAATAAATGGATCTTCAAGAAGAAGACTGACACTGACGGTAATGTTACTATCTACAAAGCTCGACTTGTTGCGAAAGGTTTTCGACAAGTTCAAGGAGTTGACTACGATGAGACCTTCTCGCCCCTAGTGATGCTTAAGTCTGTCCGAATCATGTTAGCAATTGCCGCTTTTTATGATTATGAAATTTGGCAAATGGATATCAAAATTGCATTCCTTAATGGATTTCTTAAAGAAGAGTTGTATATGATGCAACCAGAAGGTTTTGTCGATCCTAAAGGTGCTAATAAAGTGTGCAAGCTCCAGCAATCCATTTATGGACTGGTGCAAGAATCTCAGAGTTGGATATACTTTTTGATAGTGTGATCAAAGCATATAGTTTTATATAGACTTTTGGAGAAGCCTCTATTTATAAGAAAGTGAGTGGGATCTCTGTAGCATTTCTAATATTATATGTGGATGACATATTGTTGATTGGAAATAATACAGAATTTCTGGATAGCATAAAAGGATACTTGAATAAGAATTTTTCATTGAAAGACCTCGGTGAAGCTGCTTATATATTGGGCACCGAGATCTATAGAGATAGATCAAGACACTTAATTGGACTTTCACAAAGCACATACCTTGATAAAGTTTTGAAGAAGTTCAAAATGGATTAGTCAAACAAAGGGTTCTTGCCTCTGTTACAAGGTGTGAAGTTGAGTTAGACTCAATGCCCGACCACTGTAGAAGATAGAGAGAAAATTAAAGTCATTCCCTATGCCTTAGCCATAGGTTTTATCATGTATGCAATGCTGTGTACTAGACCTGATGTGTGCCTTGCTATAGTTTAGCAGGGAGGTAGCAAAGTAATCCAGGAGTGGATCACTGGACAACGGTCAAGAACATCCTGAAATACCTGAAAAGGACAATGGATATGTTTCTCGTTTATGGAGGTGACAAAGAGCTTGTCGTAAATGGTTACGTCGATGCAAGCTTTGACACTGATTCGGATGACTCTAAGTCGCAAAACGGATACATATTTATATTGAATGGTGGAGCTGTAAGTTGGTGCAGTTCCAAGCAGAGCGTCGTGGTGGGATCTACGTGTGAAGCGGAGTAGATAGCTGCTTCGGAAGCAGCAAATGAAGGAGTTCATATCCGATCTAGGTGTAATACCTAGTGCATCGGGTTCAATGAAAATCTTTTGTGACAATACTGGAGCAATTGCCTTAGCGAAGGAATGTAGATTTCATAAGAGAACCAAACACATCAAGAGACGCTTCAACTCCATCCACGATCAAGTCAAGGAGGGAGACATAGAGATTTGCAAAATACATACAGATCTGAATGTTGAAGACCCGTTGACTAAGCCTCTTCCACGAGCAAAACATGATCAGCACCAAGACTCCATGGGTGTTAGAATCATTATAATTAATCTAGATTATTGACTCTAGTGCAAGTGGGAGACTGAAGGAAATATGCTCTAGAGGCAATAATAAAGTTGTTAATTATATTTCCTTATATCATTATAAATGTTTATTATTCATGCTAGAATTGTATTAACCGGAAACTTGATACATGCGTGAATACATAGACAAAACAAAGTGTCCCTAGTATGCCTCTACTAGACTAGCTCGTTAATCAAAGATGGTTAAGTTTCCTGACCATAGATACGTGTTGTCATTTGATGAACGAGATCACATCATTAGGATAATGATGTGATGGACAAGACCCATCTGTTAGCTTAGCATAATGATCGTTAAGTTTTATTGCTATTGCTTTCTTCATGACTTATACATATTCCTCTGACTATGAGATTATGCAACTCCCGAATACCGGAGGAACACCTTGTGTGCTATCAAACGTCACAACGTAACCGGGTGATTATAAAGATGCTCTACAGGTGTCTCCGAATGTGTTTGTTGGGTTGGCATATATCAATATTAGGATTTGTCACTCCGAGTATCGGAGAGGTATCTCTGGGCCCTCTCGGTAATGCACATCACTATAAGCCTTGCAAGCAATGTGACTAATGAGTTAGTTGCGGGATGATGCATTACAGAACGAGTAAAGAGACTTGTCGGGAACGAGATTGAACTAGGTATGATGATACCAACGATCGAATCTCGGGCAAGTAACATACCAATGGCAAAGGGAATAACGTATGTTCTCGTTGTGGTTTGACCGATAAAGATCTTCTTAGAATATGTAGGAACCAATATGAGCATTCAGGTTTCGCTATTGGTTATTGACCGGAGATGTGTATCGGTCATGTCTACATAGTTCTCGAACCCGAAGGGTACTCATGCTTAACGTTCAATGACGATTTGTATTATGAGTTATGTGTTTTGGTGACCAAAGATTGTTCGGAGTCCCGGATGAGATCATGGACATGTCAAGGAGTCTCGAAATAGTTGAGAGGTAATAATTGATATATTGGACGATAGTATTTGGACACCGGAATGGTTTTGGGACGTTTCAGATATTTATCGGAGTACCGAGGTGTTACCGGAACACCCCGGAGAAGTAATGGGCCAACTTGGGCCATAGGAGAGAGAGAGGGGAGCCCACAAGGGGTGCCCCCCATGGGCTGTCCGAATTAGACAAGGGGAAGGGGGCACGCCCCCCCCCCTTTCCTCCCCCCTCTCCCTCTCCTTCCCTCTTCCCCCTCCATGAGAAGGAAAAAGGGGGGCGAATCCTACTAGGAGTGGAGTCCTAGTAGGACTCCCCCCTTGGCGCGCGCCCTCGGTGGCCGGCCTCATCCTCCCCTCCTTTATATACGGGGGCAGGGGGGCACCCCAAAGCACAGAAGTTATTCTCTTAGCCGTGTGCGGTGCTCCCCACGACAGTTTACTCCTCCGGTCATAGCGTCGTAGTGCTTAGGTGAAGCCCTGCGCGGGTCACATCACCATTACCGTCACCACGCTGTCGTGCTGACGAAACTCTCCCTCGACCCTCTGCTGGATCAAGAGTTCGAGGGACGTCATCGAGCTAAACGTGTGCTGAACTCGGAGGTTACGTACGTTCGGTACTAGATCGGTTGGATCGTGAAGATGTTCGACTACATCAACCGTGTTATACTAACGCTTCCGCTTTCGGTCTACGAGGGTACGTGGACATACTCTCCCCTTCTTGTTGCTATGCATCTAGATAGATCTTGCGTGATCGTAGCAAATTTTTTCAAACTGCATGCTATGTTCCCCAACAAAGACAACAGCTAACCTCTCAACTTTAGAAGGGTCGGCATTTATAGAATCAAATAAGATTTATGTCAGTTAACATCCAGGGCAGTTGATTGAGAGAAAACGGAGAGCATGCTCTTAAGGGCCACTGCTACCTCTTGAGCTTGCGTTGGTTTTTTCCCTTGAAGAGGAAAGGGTGATGCAGCAAAGTAGAGTAACTATTTCCCTCAGTTTTGAGAACCAAGGTATCAATCCAGTAGGAGACAACGCGCAAGCCACCGAATACCTGCACAAACAAACACCAACTTACACACAACGTGATAAAGGGGTTGCCCATCCCTTCACGGTTATTTGCAACTTGAGATCTAATAGAGATGGATAAACGACAAAGTAATATTTTTTGGTATTTTCAGTTTATGGAACAGAAAGTAAAAGATTGCAAAGAAAGTAAATTGGAAACTAGAATTGTAGATCGGAAACTAGAATTGTAGATCGGAAACTTATATGATGGAAAATAGATCCGGGGCCATAGGTTTCACTAGAGGCTTCTCTCAGAAATTATTACGGTGGGTGAACAAATTACTGTCGAGCAACTGATAGAAAAGTGCATACTTATGACAATATCTAAGGCAATGATCATGAACATAGGCATCACGTAAGTGTCAAGTAGACCGACTCCTGCCTGCATCTACTACTATTACTCCACACATTGACCGCTATCCAGCATGCATCTAGAGTATTAAGTTCATAAAGAACGGAGAAACGCCTTAAGCAAGATGACATGATGTAGAGGAATTAACTCAAGCATTATGATAAAACCCCCATATTTTTATCCTCGATGGCAACAATACAATACGTGTCGGTTCCCCTTTTGTCACTAGGATCGAGCACCGCAAGATTGAACCCAAAGCTAAGCACTTCTCCCATTACAAGAAAAACCAATCTAGTTGGCCAAACCAAATTGATAGTTCGAAGAGACTTGCAAAGATATCAAATCATGCATATAAGAATTCAGAGAAGATTCAAATAATATTCTTAGATAAGCCGATCATAAATCCACAATTCATCGGATCTTGGCAAACACACCGCAAAATAGTATTACATCAAACAGATCTGTAAGAACATCGAGGAGAACTCTATATTCAGAATCAAAGAGAGAGAAAAAGACATCTAGCTACTAGCTATGGACCCGCAGGTCTGTGGTAAACTACTCACGCTTCATCAAAGAGGCAATGGTGTTGATATAGAAGCCCTCCATGATCGAATCCCCCTCTGACAGGATGCCGGAAAAGGCCCCAAGCTGGGATCTCACGGGTACAGAAGGTTGCTGTCGGTGTCAAAACCGGCGGATCTCGGGTAGGGGGTCCCTGTTGGAAATATGCCCTAGAGGCAATAATAAAAGCATTATTATTATATTTCCTTGTTCATGATAATTGTCTTTATTCATGCTATAATTGTGTTATCCGGAAATCGTAATACATGTGTGAATAACAGACACCAACATGTCCCTAGTAAGCCTCTAGTTGAATAGCTCGTTGATTAATAGATAGTCATGGTTTCCTGACTATGGGCATTGGATGTCATTGATAACGAGATCACATCATTAGGAGAATGATGTGATGGACAAGACCCAATCCTAACATAGCATAAGATCGTATAGTTCGTTTGCTAGAGTTATCAAATGTCAAG
This sequence comes from Aegilops umbellulata, assembly GCA_032464435.1. NCBI lineage: Eukaryota > Viridiplantae > Streptophyta > Magnoliopsida > Poales > Poaceae > Aegilops > Aegilops umbellulata. The sequence goes on along the minus strand of CP136054.1, from coordinate 359,935,322 downwards.
TATCCTTTCCTTAGACCATGAGATCGTCTAACTCCCGGATACCGTAGGAGTGCTTTGGGTGTGCCAAACGTCACAACGTAACTGGGTGACTATAAATGTATACTACGGGTATCTCCGAAAGTGTCTGTTGGGTTGGCACGGATTGAGACTGGGATTTGTCACTCTGTATGACGGAGAGGTATCACTGGGCCCACTCGGTAATGCATCATCATTATGAGCTCAAAGTAACCAAGTGTCTGGTCACGGGATCATGCATTACGGTACGAGTAAAGTGACTTGCCGGTAACGAGATTGAACGAGGTATTGGGATACCGACGATCGAATCTCGGGCAAGTAACATATCGATTGACAAAGGGAATTGCATACGGGGTTGCTTGAATCGTCGACATCGTGGTTCATCCGATAAGATCATCGTGGAGCATGTGGGAGACAACATGGGTATCCAGATCCCGCTATTGGTTATTGCCCGAGAGCCATCTCGGTCATGTCTGCATGTCTCCCGAACCCGTAGGGTCTACACACTTAAGGTTCGGTGACGCAAGGGTTGTAGGGATATGTATATGCAGTAACCCGAATGTTGTTAGGAGTCCCGGATGAGATCCCGGACGTCACGAGGAGTTTCGGAATGGTCCAGAGGTAAAGAATTATATATAGGAAGTGCTGTTTTGGCCATCGGGACAAGTTTCGGGGTTACCGGTATTGTACCGGGACCACCAGAAGGGTCCCGGGGGTCCACCGGGTGGGGCCAACTGCCCCGGGAGGGGCACATGGGCTGTAGGGGGTGCGCCTTGGCCTACATGGGCCAAGGGGCACCAGCCCCAAGAGGCCCATGCGCCTAGGGTTCAAGAAGGGAGGAGTCCCACAAGGGGAAGGCACCTCCTAGGTGCCTTGGGGGGGGAGGAAATCCTCCCTTGGCCGCTGACCCCTAGGAGATTGGATCTCCTAGGGCCGGCGCCCCCCCTTGGCCCTCCTATATAAAGGGGGGGGAGGGGGCAGCCGCACCCTTTGCCTTGGCGCCTCCCTCTCCCACTCCAACACCTCCTCCTCCTCCATAGAGCTCGGTGAAGCCCTGCCGGAGTACTGCAGCTCCACCATCACCACGCCGTCGTGCTGCTGCTGGAGCCATCTTCCTCAACCTCTCCTTTCCCCTTGCTGGATCAATAAGAAGGAGACGTTACACTGACCGTACGCGTGTTGAACGCGGAGGTGCCGTCCGTTCGGCACTAGGATCTCCGGTGATTTGGATCACGTTGTGTACGACTACCTCATCCCCGTTCCTTGAACGCTTCCGCTCGATCTACAAAGGTATGTAGATGAATCTGAATACTCGTTGCTAGATGAACTCATAGATGGATCTTGGTGAAACCGTAGGAATTTTTTTGTTTTCTGCAACGTTCCCCAACAGTGGCATCATGAGCTAGGTCTATGCGTAGTTCTTCTTGCGCGAGTAGAACACAATTTGTTGTGGGCGTAGATGTTGTCAACTTTTCTTGCCGCTACTAGTCTTATCTTGCTTCAGCGGTATTGTGGGATGAAGCGGCCCGGACCAACCTTACACGTACGCTTACGTGAGACCGGTTCCACCGACTAACATGCACTAGTTGCATAAGGTGGCTGGCGGGTGTCTGTCTCGCCTACTTTAGTTGGAGCGGATTCGATGAAAAGGGTCCTTATGAAGGGTAAATAGAAGTTGACAAATCACGTTGTGGCTTTCACGTAGGTAAGAAAACGTTCTTGCTAGAACCCTAATTCAGCCACGTAAAACTTGCAACAACAATTAGAGGACGTCTAACTTGTTTTTGCAGCAAGTGCTTGGTGATATGATATGGCCAAAGTTGTGATGAATGATGAATGATATATATGTGATGTATGAGATCATGTTCATGTAATAGGAATCATGACTTGCATGTCGATGAGTATGACAACCGGCAGGAGCCATTGGAGTTGTCATTATTCTTTTATGACCTGCGTGTCAATGGAAACGCCATGTAAATTACTTTACTTTATTGCTAAATGCGTTAGCCATAGTAGTAGAAGTAATAGTTGGCGAGCAACTTCATGGAGACACGATGATGGAGATCATGATGATGGAGATCATGGTGTCAAGCCGGTGACAAGATGATCATGGAGCCCCAAGATGGAGATCAAAGGAGCTATGTGATATTGGCCATATCATGTCACTATTATTATTTGATTGCATGTGATGTTTATCATGTTTTTGCATCTTGTTTACTTAGGACGACGGTAGTAAATAAGATGATCCCTCATAATAATTTCAAGAAGTGTTCCCCCTAACTGTGCACCGTTGCGACAGTTCGTTGTTTCGAAGCACCACGTGATGATCGGGTGTGATAGATTCTAACGTTCACATACAACGGGTGTAAGACAGATTTACACATGCAAACACTTAGGTTGACTTTACGAGCCTAGCATGTACAGACATGGCCTCGGAACACAGTAGACCGAAAGGTCGAGCATGAGTCGTATAGAAGATACGATCAACATGAAGATGTTCACCGATGTTGACTAGTCCGTCTCACGTGATGATCGGACATGGCCTAGTTGACTCGGGTCATGTAATACTTAGATGACTAGAAGAGGGATGTCTATCTAAGTGGGAGTTCATCAAATAATTTGATTAGATGAACTTTAAATTATCATGAACTTAGTCTAACATATTTACAATATGTCTTGTAGATCAAATGGCCAACATAGTCCTCAACTTCAACGCGTTCCTAGAGAAAACCAAGCTGAAAGACGATGGCCGCAACTACACGGACTGGGTCCGGAACCTGAGGTTCATCCTCATAGCTGCCAAGAAAGATTATGTCCTACAAGCACCGCTGGGTGACGCACCTGTTCTACCTGCAGAACAAGACGTTATGAACGCTTGGCAGTCACGTTCCGATGACTACTCCCTCGTTCAGTGCGGCATGCTTTACAACTTAGAGCCGGGGCTCCAAAAGCGTTTTGAGAGACATGGAGCATATGAGATGTTCGAAGAGCTAAAAATGGTTTTCCAAGCTCATGCCCGGGTCGAGAGATATGAAGTCTCTGACAAGTTCTTCAGCTGTAAGATGGAGGAAAATAGCTCTGTCAGTGAACACATACTCAAGATGTCTGGGTTGCACAACCGCTTGACTCAGCTGGGAGTTAATCTTCCGGATGACGCGGTCATTGACATAATCCTCCAGTCGCTTCCACCAAGCTACAAGAGCTTTGTGATGAACTTCAATATGCAGGGGATGGAAAATACCATTCCTGAAGTATTTGCTATGCTGAAATCAGCAGAGGTAGAAGTCAAGAAGGAACATCAAGTGTTGATGGTGAATAAAACCACTAAGTTCAAGAAGGGCAAGGGTAAAAAGAACTTCAAGAAGGACGGCAAGGAAGTTGCTGCGCCCGGTAAGCAAGTTGCCGGGAAGAAGCCAAAGAATGGACCCAAGCCCGAGACTGAGTGCTTTTATTGCAAGGGAAGTGGTCACTGGAAGCGGAATTGCCCCAAATACTTAGCGGACAAGAAGGCCGGCAAAACAAAAGGTATATGTGATATACATGTAATTGATGTGTACCTTACCAGTACTCGTAGTAGCTCTTGGGTATTTGACACCGGTGCAGTTGCTCACATTTGTAACTCAAAGCAGGAGCTGCGGAATAAGCGAAGACTGGCGAAGGATGAGGTGACGATGCGCGTCGGGAATGGTTCCAAGGTCGATGTGATCGCCGTCGGCATGCTACCTCTACATTTACCTACGGGATTAGTTTTAAACCTCAATAATTGTTATTCAGTGCCAAGTTTGAGCATGAACATTGTGTCTGGATCTCGTTTAATTCGAGATGGCTACTCATTTAAATCCGAGAATAATGGTTGTTCTATTTATATGAGTGATATGTTTTATGGTCATGCTCCGATGGTTAATGGTTTATTCTTGATGAATCTCGTACGTGATGATACACATATTCATAGTGTGAATACCAAAAGAGTTAAAGTTGATAATGATAGTCCCACATACTTGTGGCACTGCCGCCTTGGTCACATAGGTGTCAAATGCATGAAGAAGCTCCATGCAGATGGACTTTTAGAGTCTCTTGATTATGAATCATTTGACACGTGCGAACCATGCCTCATGGGTAAAATGACCAAGACTCCGTTCTCAGGGACAATGGAGCGAGCAACCAACTTATTGGAAATCATACATACTGATGTATGCGGTCCAATGAGTGTTGAGGCTCGCGGTGGCTATCATTATGTTCTCACCCTCACTGATGACTTGAGTAGATATGGGTATATCTACTTAATGAAACACAAGTCTGAGACCTTTGAAAAGTTCAAGGAATTTTAGAGTTAGGTTGAAAATCAACGTGACAGAAAAATCAAGTTTCTACGATCAGATCGTGGAGGAGAATACTTGAGTCATGAATTTGGCACACACTTAAGAAAATGTGGAATAGTTTCACAACTCACGCTGCCTGGAACACCTCAGCGTAATGGTGTGTCCGAACGTCGTAATCGCACTCTATTAGATATGGTACGATCTATGATGTCTCTTACCGATCTACCGCTTTCCTTTTGGGGCTATGCTTTAGAGACTGCCGCATTCACTTTAAATAGGGCTCCGTCAAAATCCGTTGAGACGACACCGTATGAATTATGGTTTGGGAAGAAACCTAAGCTGTCGTTTCTAAAAGTTTGGGGATGCGATGCTTATGTCAAGAAACTTCAACCTGAAAAGCTCGAACCCAAGTCGGAAAAATGCGTCTTCATAGGATATCCTAAATAAACTATTGGGTATACCTTCTACCTCAGATCCGAAGGCAAGATCTTTGTTGCCAAGAATGGATCCTTTCTAGAGAAAGAGTTTCTCTCGAAAGAAGTAAGTGGGAGGAAAGTAGAACTTGATGAAGTATTACCTCTTGAACCGGAAAATGGCGCAACTCAAGAAAACGTTCCTGAGGTGCCTGCACCGACTAGAGAGGAAATTAATGATGATGATCAAGATACTTCTAATCAAGCTCCTATTGAAATTCAAAGGTCCACAAGGACGCGTTCCGCACCAGAGTGGTACGGCAACCCTGTCTTAGAAATCATGTTGTTAGACAACGGTGAGCCTTCGAACTATGAGGAAGCGATGGCGGGCCCGAATTCTGACAAATGGCTAGAAGCCATGAAATCCGAGATAGGATCCATGTATGAAAACGAAGTATGGACTTTGACTGACTTGCCCGTTGAGCGGCGAGCCATAGAAAATAAATGGATCTTTAAGAAGAAGACAGACGCGGATGGTAATGTGACCATCTATAAAGCTCGGCTTGTCGCTAAGGGTTATCGACAAGTTCAAGGAATTGACTACGATGAGACTTTCTCATAGGTAGCGAAGCTAAAGTCCGTCCGAATCATGTTAGCAATTTCCGCATTCTACGATTATGAGATATTGCAAATGGACGTCAAAACGACATTCCTTAATGGTTTCCTTAAGGAAGAATTGTATATGATGCAGCCGGAAGGTTTTTTCGATCCTAAGAATGCTGACAAGGTATGCAAGCTCCAACGCTCGATTTATGGGCTGGTGCAAGCATCTCGGAGTTGGAACATTCGCTTTGATGAGATGATCAAAGCGTTTGGGTTTACACAGACTTATGGAGAAGCCTGCGTTTACAATTAAGTGAGTGGGAGCTCTGTAGCATTTCTCATACTATATGTAGATGACATACTTTTGATGGGAAATGATATAGAACTCTTGGACAGCATCAAGGCCTACTTGAATAAGAGTTTTTCAATGAAGGACCTTGGAGAAGCTGCTTATATATTGGGCATCAAGATCTATAGAGATAGATCGAGACGCCTCATAGGTCTTTCACAAAGCACATACCTTGATAAGATATTGAAGAAGTTCAATATGGATCAATCGAAGAAGGGGTTCTTACCAGTATTGCAAGGTGTGAAATTAAGCTCAGCTCAATGTCCGACCACGGCAGAAGATATATAAGAGATGAGGGTCATCCCCTATGCCTCAGCCATAGGTTCTATTATGTATGCCATGCTGTGTACCAGACCTGATGTAAACCTTGCCGTGAGTTTGGTAGGAAGGTGCCAAAGTAATCCCGGCAAGGAACACTGGACAGCGGTCAAGAATATCCTGAAGTACCTGTAAAGGACTAAGGAAATGTTTCTCGTTTATGGAGGTGACAAAGAGCTCGTCATAAAGGGTTACGTCGATGCTAGCTTCGACACAAATCTGGATGACTCTAAGTCACAAACCGGATACGTGTATATTTTGAATGGTGGGGCAGTAAGCTGGTGCAGTTGCAAGCAGAGCGTCGTGGCGGGATCTACATGTGAAGCGGAGTACATGGCAGCCTCGGAGGCAGCACATGAAGCAATTTGGGTGAAGGAGTTCATCACCGACCTCGGAGTCATACCCAATGCGTCGGGGCCAATCAAACTCTTTTGTGACAACACTGGAGCTATTGCACTTGCCAAGGAGCCCAGGTTTCACAAGAAGACCAGGCACATCAAGCGTCGCTTCAACTCCATTCGTGAAAATGTTCAAGATGGAGACATAGATATTTGTAAAGTACATACGGACCTGAATGTAGCAGATCCGTTGACTAAACCTCTCCCTAGAGCAAAACATGATCAACACCAGAATTCCATGGGTGTTCGATTCATCACAATGTAACTAGATTATTGACTCTAGTGCAAGTGGGAGACTGTTGGAAATATGCCCTAGAGGCAATAATAAAAGCATTATTATTATATTTCCTTGTTCATGATAATTGTCTTTATTCATGCTATAATTGTGTTATCTGGAAATCGTAATACATGTGTGAATAATAGACACCAACATGTCCCTAGTAAGCCTCTAGTTGACTAGCTCGTTGATTAATAGATAGTCATGGTTTCCTGACTATGGGATTGGATGTCATTGATAACGAGATCACATCATTAGGAGAATGATGTGATGGACAAGACCCAATCCTAACATAGCATAAGATCGTATAGTTCGTTTGCTAGAGTTATCAAATGTCAAGTATCCTTTCCTTAGACCATGAGATCGTGTAACTCCCGGATACCGTAGGAGTGCTTTGGGTGTGCCAAACGTCACAACGTAACTGGGTGACTATAAAGGTATACTCCTGGTATCTCCGAAAGTGTCTGTTGGGTTGGCACAGATCGAGACTGGGATTTGTCACTCCGTATGACGCAGAGGTACCACTGGGCCCACTCGGTAATGCATCATCATTATGAGCTCAAAGTAACCAAGTGTCTAGTCACGGGATCATGCATTACGGTATGAGTAAAGTGACTTGCCGGTAACGAGATTGAATGAGGTATTGGGATACCGACGATCGAATCTCGGGCAAGTAACATATCAATTGACAAAGGGAATTGCATACGGGGTTGCTTGAATCCTCGACATCGTGGTTCATCCGATAAGATCATCGTGGAGCATGTGGGAGCCAACATGGGTATCCAGATCCCGCTGTTGGTTATTGCCCGAGAGCTGTCTCGGTCATGTCTGCATGTCTCCCGAACCCGTAGGGTCTACACACTTAAGGTTCGGTGACGCTAGGGTTGTAGGGATATGTATATGTAGTAACCCGAATGTTGTTCGCAGTCCCGGATGAGATCCCGGACGTCACGAGGAGTTTCGGAATGGTCCAAAGGTAAATAATTATATATAGGAAGTGCTGTTTTGGCCATCAGGACAAGTTTCGGGGTTACCGGTATTGTACCGGGACCACCAGAAGGGTCTCGGGGGTCCACCGGGTGGGGCCACCTGCCCCGGGGGGGCCACATGGGCTGTAGGGGGTGCGCCTTGGCCTACATGGGCCAAGGGGCACCAGCCCCAAGAGGCCCATGCGCCTAGGATTCAAGAAGGGAGGAGTCCCACAAGGGGAAGGCACCTCCTAGGTGCCTTGGGGGGAGGAAATCCTCCCTTGGCCGTCCCCCCTAGGAGATTGGATCTCCTAGGGCCGGCGCCCCCCCTTGGCCCTCCTATATAAAGGGGGGAGGGGGCAGCCGCACCCTTTGCCTTGGCGCCTCCCTCTCCCTCTCCAACACCTCCTCCTCCTCCATAGAGCTCGACGAAGCCCTGCCGGAGTACTGCAGCTCCACCATCACCACGCCGTCGTGCTGCTGCTGGAGCCATCTTCCTCAACCTCTCTGTCGTGGGTTTGTCACGGCAGATGTCCTAGCCAAAGGACTTAGTCGTGGAGCCATCGCAACGGGTTAACTCGAAGGGGTTAAAGCGGACACAGGGACGCAGAGAGTTTATACTAGTTTGGCCCCTTCGATGAAGGTAAAAGCCTACGTCTAGTTTGTGGTGGAATTGATGAAGTCTCGATGACTAGGGAGCAAATAAGCTTTGCCTAGGCCTCGAGTTGTGTTCTCCCTTGAACCGATATCGGGTCATCCCCTTATATACACGGGTGACGCCCGTCGGTTCATAGAGTCCCAATCTCCGGTTTATACTCGTACCCGGGTTGGTCTCTTGCTTATTCCTAACTTACAATACAAGTTGTACACAGGCCGGTTTACGGCTACAGATGTTAAACCGACTATGGCCTCGGGCCTTTACATAGCCTCCTGGGCTTTAACATTCTTGAGCTACTGATGAAATTAACCCGGCCCAGGCGGCCGGTTTAGGCCCAGTAGTAATATCCACAACATTAGGCCCTAGGTTGATTTGAATGATCTCATGTCAACCCTTAGCATAGACCTTCATATTCGGCATCTTCCCTTCATTGCTAAACCGATATGTCGTCATTTTCTCTAGTGGCCGTAAACCGGCATGACGTCATCATGAAGCTAGCTTTTATGGTGCCTTCTTTGTTTAACCAATTTGCAATAATCAAGGCGACAGCTCTGCTTCCGAAACCCGTGGCTCCTGGATTCGCGCGCCCGATACACGTGCCTTGCCTTATAAATAGGGGTGAAAGGTCATTTCCTTCTCCCCTTCATCCCTTTCCTCTTCGTCTTCTCTGCGCCGCCAGCCTCAAAGCTCCGCCGCTGTTGCTGACCTCTGCATCACCTCGGGCCGCTGCATCAACCTGACTGGACCAGAGAAAATGCGGCGTTCTTCCGCACCCCTCGGAGCTCCGGTGAGATCCCATCTTCTCAACTTAGACCCGCCTCTAGGGTTTACTGTGTTCTTCCCGTTCCTCGAGTTCTTCGCGTTCTTCGCGTTCAAACTGAGATATACCTTCAGGTGACCCCGCGACTTCTGCTCCGTTCAGTAGCAGTTTTCCGCCTCTGTTTTCAGGGTAATATACTTAGATCGTAGATCTGATCCACAGTTTTGACCTTGCTGTTCTCGCACAATCTTCAAAAGCTCATAAGTTTTTACCCCTTTTATGAGATCGCCTCAGATCCAACATCACACTGAGACAATGTGAAACCTGTTTCCGCACACCTACTCTTTTGCATTTCCAACTGTTCCACGGTCTTCGATCTAGCGGTTTAACCTTGTTGTAGAAGATCACCAAATCGGTGCCTACCATTAGTCCCCTTGTTGAACCGCCAGTAATCCTTTGATAGACCGCACCGCTTTACTAATGTCAGATTGTAATTGATTTCCTCCGGTTTAACATTGATAGCATCATCATGATAAAATCTGTGCAGAACATAAATCTTGAACCGGAATCATTTTCATTTTGTAGACTTCCCCATGGCTAAGCAAGTGCAACTGGGCTCCTTCCCAGGTCATAGAAACTCAACTGAATAATCTGGTCCTGACCGGTGCTTTGAGCAGCAAAAACGCGATTCATTGGAGGGTGCCAGGCAAAGAGTGCCCCCCTACACCCCGAGACGGAGAAGTCGTTGTATTCGCGGATCACTTAGCCCGCGGTTTCAAGCCGCCCGGTTCAAAATTTTATCGCGACGTTTTGGCTAATTTCCAACTCCATCCACAAGATATTGGCCCCAATTCTGTCACTAACATATGCCACTTTCAAGTGCTCTGTGAGGTGTTCTTTCAAGAGGAACCTACAGTTGAGTTGTTCCGAGATTGCTTTCACTTAAACCGCCGCACAGAATTTACTGATGGCTCCAACATGGAACTGGGTGGCGTGTCAATCCAGAAGAGGAAAGAGGTCACTTACCCTCATGCGAAACTGCATAGCCACCCCCAAGAGTGGAATAACTCCTGGTTTTACTGTAAAGACACCTCCCCAGAGAACGAGAATATCCTGCCCGGTTTTCGTCCAGAACGGCTCAGCAACACTCACCCCTTTCCTCAGAGGTTGACTGCTAAAGAGAGGAGTTACTACGCTCCCCAACTGTCCAAACTCAGAGCCTTCATGGCCAACGGTTTAACAGGAGTCGACCTCGCTCGTTGCTGGATATCTTGGAGTATACTGCCACTCAGTCAACGCTCCGGTTTGATGTGCGAATACACAGGCAGTGTTGATGATCTGTTACGTCATGTAAACATCCAGCTTACGGATGAAGAGGTCACCGAAGCCGTAAAGAAGATTCTAAATGAACCGGAACACGTCTGTGCATGAACTGGCCTTCTTCCCTTCTGCGCCATCAATAAACCACCAGCGGTAAATCAAAATTTCTTCTCATTAAGTCTGATGTTATCTTGTGTGCGTATGATTGATTCTAATGTCTATTGACGCAGGGTGATGACCCGTTTTGGAGCAAAAAACTCCCTCAAGGAAAAGCGGATAAACCGGAGAAACCGACCCGGCCTAAGACGAGAGTCGTCAAAAAGCCTGCTCACAAGAGGAAAACCACGGCCTCTTCCGATCCTGCCGATGATGAGGTAGGTAATCCGGGGTTTGAAGCTAAACTTGGCTCCCTCGGTTTATTGTTTGTGCAGTTTACTGACGGTGCAATTTGTCAGGATGATGCCGAAGCGAGCCATGCTGACGATGCAGAGGTAATTACTATTTCTTCTGATTCAAGCCTTCTGCCTTCCCACAAAATCCGTCAGGCGAACCGCAAAGTTAAAATTTCCCATCCTCTTGCTTACTTGGATCCCAACTTTCTTATGAAGACCCGTCAGCACGAGGTGCGTCGTACAACCCGACACAGCGGTCAGGTAGTTACCTCTGCCGGTTTACCGAACAGTCCGGTTCGGAGACGTCGTTCAGAGGTCTCTAATTTGCTTGTCAATATTTGTCCTAAAGCGGGCTGTTTTCGTGAACCGCTTAATCCCTCTGACTCCGATTATCAGGTCACCTCGCACTCATCCTCTGGCGAGTCAACTGGTACTCAGCTGCCTCCGCTCAAAACCGTGCTTGGGTAAGCTTGCCTTTCTCATCAAGTTGTCCATTGTTGTAATCTTCAACATATGCTGTCTTTAACTTTGCTGCTTCTTTCAGAGCTAAACCAAGGCCGAGCAAAAAAGCTCGCCAAGATAAAACAGGAGAAGAAAACGCTCCTCCTGAACCGGACACTGCCCCGAACGTTGAAGCGACCATCCCTGAAGATGTAATTGATGACCCATTAGTCCAAGATGAAGTCGTTGTTCCTGAAGAAGGCTCTGTTAACCCCTCCGGCCCAACGTATCAACTAGCCAGTCTGATTCGTGCTGAGAGAACCATTAGTTCCTCAAAGCCTGCCGAAAAACCGACCGTACCAGTCCAGACCGGCGACCACAAAGATGACGAAGTCATGATTACTGGCATAGGTCGTACTGAACCGGGAAATCCCATCGCTTTGGCCAAGCACACTGCTAAAGAAGAAATTTCTGCTTTAAGTAAAGGTAAATGGGATGTTGATCTGGCAACGTACTCCGCTCTTGGTGCTCAAGACATTCATTCTGGCTATTTAAACCGGCTATATACTAGCCGTGACTATGAAGCCAATCTTGTGAAGATGATGAAAGACAAATTCGAGGTAACTTCCATGCCCTCACTCCTGCTTCTTACCACCATAGCCCCCAAGGGTCGGTTTAACTTTATCATAATTGAATCGACACTTGTAATCATCATACCGTAGCATCCGAAATATCATTAGTGCAAACAACCATTAGCCCCCAAGTGCCAAGTTGAATATTTGTATTGAGCTTGGGACTTTGACAATTAACTGATAACTTGAGATCAAATAAGCATTAGCCCCCAAGTACAAAGTACCTAACTTGTTATGTGCTTGGTACTTCCTTTGTTTAAACCGTATAACTTGTCGGACTGCAGGCTGAACTGAAGGTCAAAGAGAGCCAAATCGCTGATCTTCAAGAGAATGTGAAGTCCCAGCAAGCAGAAACTTCCAAAGACAAGGAGGAACTAACCAGCGCTTTAGGCAGCATGGAACAATTGAAGGAAGGTTTTAAGAAGGAGCGGGCTGACTGGGCCACAGAAAAGGCCGCTTTAACCAAGAAGATTGAAAACGCAGAAGCTGCCCTTAAACCGGTAACGGATGAATTGACCAGCGTGAAGCGACAGGTGCACGCAATGACTGCAGCCATCTTTGGTAAGCCTCCTGTGACTTGTGCAATGACCTTGATTCTTCTATAAAACAGCTCGGTTTATGACCTGCTGATCGTATTACAGGCACTCGCATCAATCACTTGGGATCAGATGTGCGTATGAAGCTGAAAGCGGTCTATACTTTAGTCGAGCAGCTGTATACGGGCGCACAGCGGATTATCACCACTGCTTCACACAACAATCCGGCGCCCACATTGATCCAGGACACACTGAAGAGGTTGTCGATGCTCCCTGCTCGGATTGAAGAGTTAAAAAGATCTGCTGCTCGAACCGGAGCCATTAATGCCTTAATCCGGGCCAAAGCATGGGTGCCTGATTTTGATCCCGTTGAAGCGGCTCAAGGCTATCCTAGCTTAAAGGAGGATGGCTCCGAATTCGATGAAGAAGAATTGAGAAAGATAAACCGGGCAGTGCGCCCTCTGGCCTGCCAATTGGTAGAAGAGGCAAACTTGTCTCATTATCAAGCCCAGTATGACGATCAGAACAAGCGGGTAGCTGTGCCAATCCCTGAAGCGGAAAACTTAATTCCTCCAATCCGTAAGCACACCGATGCCCCTGATATTGAACCGTCGTCACTGATACATGAGGAAGCTGTCTTTCAAGCATTAATGGGGATCGATTGGACCACTGTTGACTTCCTGCCGCTGGGTAGGGAGGAGGAAGCTGAAGCGGCGCAGGATGATCCAGAACCATCAAACCGGAATGGCACGCAGGCGTGAACCGAGGGCAGTTTTAACTGGTTTCCTTTTGATACTTTGTCAAGAAACAATCATCTTATTTGGGCACCATGTTGCCTTGTAATAGGATAGACCGTACTTTCTGCTTCATGAGATGCCTTCGCGCATCAGTACTGATACCCTCCTTTGAAAATCATTATTGCCAACTTATATCTCCTGCGATCACAGAATTTTAAACTACCAGGGCGGTTGTACCGTCATCCGGTTTGTGAATCTTTATATAGATACGCAAGGAAACTGGCAAGTATGATTAAACTTTTGTGATACAAAATACCTGCCATATAATGGGCATGAAATAGGCGTTTGTAGCCAATGTTGAAGCGGGAGTTGATAACTCTTAAACCGTCATGGGAGAATCGAGCCCCTGTGTATATAACACCGGTTTACAATGTAAACCGTCCTTTAATGATAGCAACCTTTTGTTGCTCGAAAAAGGATATTTAGCAGAAAAAACTCAAACCGAGCCAACAATCTTAGATTTTTGAAAAAGAGGGCCGTGTTCCGCCAAATTGGCTATGTTGAACCGGTGCAGAATATTGTCGGTTTAAGAGAAAAGCAATAAACTATCAACTCTTAAAAAAGGAAAGAGAGCAAAATACGGTGACAAAAACCTTTTGCAAAAGAAGAGCTCTATTGAGCTTGGTCAGACGGAATTACCATGGTCAGACGCAACCAAGCCCCCCGAAGGTGTAGCGATGGTGCCAGTCAGCCAGGACCCCAAAATGACGCGTGGCATTATGCCGGCCAAGTGGCATTGCTATGGTTCGGGTTCGACCAAGCCCCCAATGACTCTAAGGCCCATAGGCCGACCAAGAGACGTGACCGGTTCAGACGTGACCGTGTCCCCAAATGATTCTGGTGGCTTTCGCCGGCCAAGAGGTATTGCATCGGTTCGGACACGACCGAGCCCCCAAATGACTCTGGTGGCTTTCGCCGGCCAAGAGGTATTGCATCGGTTCAAACATGACCGAGCTCCCAAATGACTCTGGTGGCTTTCGCCGGCCAAGAGGTATTGCATCGGTTCAAACATGACTGAGCTCCCAAATGACTCTGGTGGCTTTCGTCGGCCAAGAGGTATTGCATCGGTTCAAACATGACCGAGCCCCCAAATGACCTCATAAGGATAGCTATGTTCTCTTTGGTTCGAACACGACCTATGTTTGAACAGGAAGCCTCAAGTGATCTTGTTAAGACTTGCAAGGGGTAAACCGGATGTTGCTTAAAGACAACCCCGTGTAACCACACATGATATAAAAGAACAGATACCCCGCTTTAGCTGAGGATCTGGTTTATTATAATATATACATAGTCATGATATGTACATAAGCAGAGCCCATGGCTCAAGTATAGTAAGGCCGAAGATGAGCTATATTCCACGGTCTGTCGGTCTCTTGTCCTGATTTGCGTGAGTCTTGGTGCTCTCGAACATCTATCAGGTAGTATGAACCATTGTGTAGATTCTTGCTGACCACGAAAGGCCCTTCCCAAGGTGGAGACAATTTATGCATCTCGGTTTGATCTTGAATAAGTCGAAGCACCAAATCTCCCTCTTGAAAGGTTCTGGTCCTGATCCGACGACTGTGATAGCGACGAAGATCCTGTTGGTAGATCGCCGAGCGGGCAGCTGCTATGTCTCGCTCTTCATCTAGCCGGTCCAAAGCGTCCTGTCTAGAACTTTCGTTGTCTGCTTCAACGTAAGCCGCCACACGAGGTGAATCGTGACGTATGTCACTAGGAAGAACTGCCTCTGCCCCATAAACCATGAAGAACGGCGTATACCCAGTTGACCTGTTAGGCATGGTGTTGATGCTCCATAACACAGAGGGTAACTCTTCGACCCAACAACCCGGCTTCCACTGCAAAGGGACCATAAGCCTGGGTTTAATGCCTCTCAAGATCTCCTGATTAGCTCTTTCTGCTTGACCATTGGACTGTGGGTGTGCCACTGACGACACATCAAGGTGGATGTGCTCTCGTTCGCAAAACTCTTTCATGGCACCTTTAGATAAATTGGTACCATTGTCTGTGATGATACTGTGTGGAAAACCAAACCGGAAAATCACTTTTTGATGAACCAAACCGCGGTGGCCGCATCACACTTGCTAACGGGCTCTGCCTCTACCCACTTTGTAAATTTGTCCACCGCCACCAGAAGGTGGGTCTTCTTGTCCATGGACCTTTTGAAAGGCCCAACCATGTCCAGCCCCCAGGTTGCAAACGGCCAAGTAATTGGAATCATCCTCAATTCTTGAGCCGGGACGTGAGCGCGTCTTGAGAATTTTTGACAACCATCACACCGCCTGACCAGATCCTCCGCATCAGCATGAGCAGTCAGCCAATAGAAACCGTGACGAAAAGCTTTTGCCACTAAAGACTTTGAACCGGCGTGGTGACCACAATCTCCTTCGTGGATCTCATGCAAAATTTCACGGCCTTCCTCAGGAGATACACACCGTTGAAACGCTCCTGTCACACTTCGATGATGTAGTTCACCGTTTTCAACTACCATGGACTTGGACCGCCGTATTATCTGCCTGGACAGAATCTCATCCCCTGGCAACTCCCCTCGGTTCATGTATGCCAGGTAAGGAAGCGTCCAATCCGGGATGACATGTAATGCCGCCACCAATTGAGCCTCTGGGTCAGGAACCGCCAAATCTGCTTCGCCAGGCAGTTGAACCGACGGGTTGTAAAGCACATCAAGGAACACATTAGGTGGTACCGGTTTACGCTGTGAACCTAGTCGACTTAAAGCATCCGCCGCCTCGTTCTTTCGTCGGTCCACATGGTCCACCTGATAACCTTTGAAGTGACCTGCGACCACATCAACCTCACGACGATAAGCAGCCATGAGTGGATCTTTAGAATCCCATGTACCAGACACCTGCTGGATCAAGAAGAAGGAGACGTTACGCTGACCGTACGTGTGTTGAACGCGGAGGTGCCGTCCGTTCGGCACTAGGATCTCCGGTGATTTGGATCACGTTGTGTACGACTACCTCATCCCCGTTCCTTGAACGCTTCCGCTCGATCTACAAAGGTATGTAGATGAATCTGAATACTCGTTGCTAGATGAACTCATAGATGGATCTTGGTGAAACCGTAGGAAATTTTTTGTTTTCTGCAACGTTCCCCAACAGTCCCGAACTGTGCGTCTAGGAGGATGGTAACAGGAGACAAGGGACACGAAGTTTTACCCAGGTTCGGGCCCTCTTGATGGAGGTAAAACCCTACGTCCTGCTTGATTACTATTGATGATATGGGTAGTACAAGAGTAGATCTACCACGAGATCAAGGAGGCTAAACCCTAGAAGCTAGCCTATGGTATGATTGTTGTTCGTTGTCCTACGGACTAAAGCCCTCCGGTTTATATAGACACCGGAGAGGGTTAGGGTTACACAAAGTCGGTTACAATGGTAGGAGATCTAAATATCCGCATCGCCAAGCTTGCCTTCCACGCCAAGGAAAGTCCCTTCCGGACACGGGACGAAGTCTTCAATCTTGTATCTTCATAGTCCAGGAGTCCGGCTGAAGGTATAGTACGGCCATCCGGACACCCCCTAATCCAGGACTCCCTCAGTAGCCCCTGAACCAGGCTTCAATGACGACGAGTCCAGCGCGCAGATTGTCTTCGGCATTGCAAGGCGGGTTCCTCCTCCAAGTACTTCATAGAAGATTTTGAACACAAAAGACAGTGTCCGACCCTGCAAAATAAGTTTCCACATATTGCCATAGAGAGAATAATATTTACACAAATCTAATCTGCTGACGTATTCTGTAGCGTGACATCACACCACGACCAAGTCTTTATTCGAATCGTTTTTACTCCCCCACCTCAGCGCGTTTTGCGAGGCGGTTTCCTTGGCACGTCTTGTCAAAGCAGAGATCGTGTCCCCTCATTTACGGGATTCTCATCAATACGGACGTGGGTAACCCAATCATGCCCGTTGGCATGTTTTCTCGATTAAAGGCGAGTCCCAAACGGCTACGGGGAGGGCCCTTGGTATTCCACCTCTTATAAAGAGACCAAGGCATTGCTCCTTCTTTTCAATCTCAAACGAGTTCGCCCTTCACCTCGAGTTCCAACACCCAAGGTTCCAGATTTCAGGCGCTTCGGATCTTCGACAATGTCCGGTTCCGACCTTCGAGGCCGATGGGCGCCCTCTTCCGTTATAGAGGAGGACGTGCTAAAGCTGAGAGAGGCCAGGTTCTTGGCCGGCGAAATCTCGCATAGGTTACCTGCTCATGGGCAGGTCATTCCCACTCCTAGGCCTGGTGTTAGCATGGTGTTTATGTCTCGCTTCCTTCGGGGGCTAGGCTTCCCAATGGACCCCTTCGTGAGGGGGCTCATGTTCTATTACGGGTTGGAATTTCACGACTTAGATCCGGAGTCCATCCTCCACATTTCCTCTTTCATCGTCGTGTGCGAAGCCTTCCTCCGTATTAATCCCCACTTCGGACTATGGCTCAAGACCTTTAAAGTAATGCCGAAGATGATCGAGGGGCGGCACGCAGAGTGCAAAGACGCTGTTATAAGCAAGAATGTTGATGCTCCATGGCCCGAGGGCTCTTTCCAAGAGGAGTTCAGCTTATGGCAACGAGAGTGGTTCTATATCACCGCTCCCAGGGGCACCAAGTGGGTGGCGCCATATGCCTTTCGTTCGGGTCCCCCACCACAGCTAGCGTCATGGGTCAATAAAGGACTTGACTGGGGGTCATCCAAGGACGTGCCCTTGTTGCAGGGCCGCATCAGGGATCTCTTAGAAAGTGACTTCAGACTGGTCAAAGTGATGCAGGTCATGCTGATCCGCCGAACCCTGCCTGGGAAACGTCGCTCCCTCCGCCTGTGGGAGTTTAATCCGGAGGGACCGCGAGCTCTCCATCATTTTATGGGCGCAACGCCCGTGGAGATGTATAAATTGTTCTTCGGATCACAAGTGATGTGTCCGGACTTGACCGAGGACGCAGGATTGAGCTGCAATCGCCCGGATACTAAAGTAAGTAGCCTTGTGCCTGGACTTGCTATCCGCATATTTGTCATGAAACTTGCTTCTAAAGAACTGTTCTTTAAACAGGAGTGGATAGCAAAAGCAAAGCTTATCAGGTGTCCGGCTCCCCTCCCCGAGACCACGCCGGATCCCGTGCTGGTCAGGATGTTGAAGATTGTGCCTTTGAAGGAAAGCAAGGGAGGGGACAAGGAAACTACGGCCTCCTCGAAGGAGGCTGTTCGGAGGGAAGGAATCGAAAATTCCACTCCTCAAGGAAAGAAGAGGACCGCCTCTGGAGACCCGGAGACCGTGGCCTCAAAACGGGGGAAGATATCTTCGTTAGAGGGTCCTGCGCCAGGGGATACCTCGACCGAACTATGCCCTCAAGGGGGCCAACCCTCCATCGAGCCGTAAGTAGAGAGAGGTTTTTCCTTTGAGAAGAATCCTTGTTTTATATCTGAGAAGAGTAACCGAAAATTTACCTTGTAGTTCGGACCTCAGCCCTTCTCAACAGAGCTCGTCTTCGGGGGATCTTCTTCCGGAGATGATGAAGAGCGGAACGCTTCCCCCTGCCGAACCGCCTAGAGAGGCGGGCGACCATGAGGTATCATCGCGGAGGGTTTCTCCGAATCCGGCGGGGCCGGAAGGCAGCCATATGGCCCCCCAAGGCTCTCTGCGTCCGTCCTTCGAGAAAGGTCATAGGACGAATCTGGCACCGTCCGGTGCTCGGTCGGAGGAGCTGAAGAATCTGCTAGGGCGAGCATCTATCTCAGAGGAGCATCGTGCATTGATGGGCACAGTGATTGAAAGGGTTTCATCCGCGGAAAGCGGATTGCACGAGGCCGTCAGAAGTTTACTGACGGGTTTTGAGGTACGCGGAATAACGCGCCCTTTTTTAACAGTGGCGCATAAACAAGATGCGCCCTGTGCACATAGTAGCCCCTGAGGCTCTGTGCGTTGTCAAAATTGACGGCGCGCAGAGGATCATAACCCCAGGTCTAAAACGTTGTCTTCGTATGTAGGTGACGAATTGTCCGGCGTCCAGCCGGACTAATGGGTTTGCCGAGCTAAAGCAGCAACTTGACATGGCAGAAGCCGATATCGTGCTTGTTAACAAGCGGCTTGACGAGGCGCAAGGTATGTAACCCCTCCAGTGGCACTTGATAAGAGGAGCCTATGCCAGTATCTTACTGTTGAGGATATAACCGCTAAGGATAAACCGGCCAGGAGGGGCTGGTTCACCTCTAGCTATACCGAAGCCCAAGACAACCCAGAGGATGGCGCTTTACGGAGGAAGCGTAATGGCCCAGAGTCCACGGGTGATTTAGGGCCCATGATGGTAAACCGCCATACTTGTATAAACTTGTAATATAAGAAAGAAAGGAAGAGACCAAGGCTGGCACTTGTATAAGTCAGCCTAGGACTCTGTAGACCGGCCGGGGTCCTCCTGGGTATATAAAGGGGTGACCCGGCGGCGGTTTAGAGACAGACAACAACAACTCGAGGCTCAGGTTAGCGAATTCGCTCCCTGCGCATCGAAACCCAATCAATCCCATCACAACTAGACGTAGGCCTTTACCTTCATCGAAGGGGCCGAACTAGTATAAACTCCCGTGTCCCTTTGTCTGGTTTAACCCCTTCGAGCTAACCCGTTGCGATGGATCCATGACTAAGTCTTTCCACGAAGACATCTGACATGTTAATTCCACGACAGTTGGCGCCCACCGTGGGGCTATCGCACGATGGTTTCGAGTTCTTGAAGGGCAGCTTCGAAGGACTCAAGGGGTACGCGGTTGGCCGGATGACCAAGAGTCGTCGCGGCAAGCTCTACATCGACAACGAAGGCTGGGGCCCCGAGACCGGCTCAATTGAGTATGGATACCGGGTCCCCTTTGGAGGAATCCATGTCTTCATCGGCAAGATCGGCGAGCCGGGTCCTGAGATGGACATCTGCACCGACCTCGTCGAGACAGCTCAGCGTGCAAACCCTACCCAGGTCAAGCCTGCCGTGAAGCGGGCGTTCGTAGGGTGCGTCCATGAAGCCGGATCTGAACCGGTATATGAGGGTGAGACAGCTGTTTACTCCGATAGCGAGTCATCAACCGGTGAAACCGAGTCCCTGTATCAAGTCCATGACGATGGGTTCGAGGGATATTTCGACGGCGGTAGTATTCCGGATCTCCCTGAACCGCCGAGCCGGGTTGCCATTTACATGGCCGGAACACAGCCCACATTGCAATCTTCAACAGCAGCCGCGGCAGGTGGCCCGGGGCGCCGGCCGGTTCAAGTTCTCTCCGATCTGATGGATGCTTGGGCGACCTTGCTAACCGCGGTGGTTACCCCAGAGACACAGGACCAGCATAATGCGGATGTTGCAAAGCTGAAAGACCAGATAGCACAGGCCAAGGAGGATCTGGCGGTTGCAGATGCGAAGATGGCGGAGGAACGGGCCGCTTTGGATGCCCAGTCACAACTGATACAGGCACAGAATTACCGGCTGGCCTTGGACCAAAACGCATCAAATGAGGTGATGCGGCGGAAATATCGATCGCGCCTGCCGCCGGTCTTTGAGGGCTTGAACCTCTTTAATACACCGGGGGCTGCGACGAGCAATCCAGCAGCCGTGGACCAGACTGAAGCATTTAGGGCGGCACCGGATCAGCCATGCCTAACAGAACCACCTCGACGGACGGACAATCCGTCGCCGCGTGTGGCCGCACCACCGGATCACTTTACGAGCCCTTTGGACAATATGATTGCTGCAGCGTCCCGTCTGGCGGCTATTCCGATCGAAGGTGACTCATTGGCAGCGATCGTAATGCGGCGGGCCAGGGATCTTCTTCAAACCGCCGTGGTACAACAGCAGGCCTATTCTTATAGCCGGGATAGAATTCATTCGACCCCCCATCCAAGCAAAAGCTACAGGAGACACATAGATGAACCGGAAGTATCTAGCAGTGCCAGGCACCGTAATGCGGCCCACGGTGAGATAAATGCTCAGGAGGTGGTAGATAATGGCAGGGCACGCAGGGAGGCAGGCCGCCATCAAACCGCCCCGTTTCAGCCAATGGCGTCGGTAGACCGGGGCACTGGGGTCGCTTTCAGTTCCTGGGGAGTGCCGTGTCTTATTCCGGCCCTCCGTAATATACGACTGCCCAAGGATTTTAAAGGTCCGCGAAAGGTACCCAATTACACTGCTGATCAGCCGCCTGAGGCGTGGGTCGAGAGTTACGAGATGGCAATGGAGATGCTGGAAGTGGATGAAGCGGCATGTGCAAAATATTTCACAATGATGTTAGAGGGGACAGCCCGTACTTGGCTGAAAAACTTACCGGCCAATTCCATCGAGTCATGGGCGCAGTTAAAGGCTCAGTTCATAGCCAATTTCAAAGACACCTGCAAACAGCCTATGTCTATTGTAGATCTGGATGCCTGTGTTCAAGGGGAGAGCAAGTCAACAACTCACTGGGTGCGCCGGGTTTCGGAGGTTTTGCATTCTTCGGACCGGATCAGCGCTGGCCAAGCGATCTTGATGCTAGAGCGCAATTGCCGGTTTAAGTCACTAAAGATGAAGTTGGGGAGGCTCAAGCGCCATTGCAATGATATCGGAACACTTATGGAAGCCTTGGTCAAATATGCCGATTCTGATAATACCAAGGTTCCCGAGTCTGATGAGGAGAAATCGGAGAAGGGAAAGAAGAACGGCGGTGCGAAAGGGCAGCAACACCATAACCAAGGAGGCCATGGGAATAACCGTAAGCGCAAGGCAGATAATTCAGATTTTGTGGCTAACACGAATATGCAGCGTCATAAGGGTAAACCGCCCCAGCGCGGTGGCGGGATGAATCTGGAGCGCTTGTTAAACCAGCCCTGTCTGAAGCATGGAACCAAGGAGGCCCTTTCTACACACCTTTGGAAGGATTGTCACATAATGAGGGAGTTCAAAAACTCTGATCTCTACCAGTATGATCAGGGTTCGCACGGCGGTTCAGGCCCTGGTTTCAATGGGGGCGGCGGTTCAAGCTCTGGGTTTCAGAATAATCAAGGACATCAGAACAACCACGACAATAACCAGCAGAACAACCAGGGGAATCAGCAGCAGTCAGGCTACCAAAATCATCCCAATCAGTTGAACAGCGGGTAATATCACGTGTTCACGACTAGCCTGTGCAAGCGAGATCAGAAGCTTCACAAGAGGGCGGTCAATGCTGTTGAATCGGCCGTGCCACGTTATCTACGATGGTCGGAACAGCCTATTATGTGGAGCAGAGAGGATCACCCACCCCGGGTTGACAATCCGGGTCAGTTAGCCTTGGTCGTAGCACCTCAGATGGGAGGTTACAAGTTCACCAAAGTTTTAATGGATGGAGGAAGCAGCATAAATATCCTGTACTACGAGACTTTCTGTCGCATGGGGTTGACAGATAAGAATCTTAAACCATCGAATACAGTTTTTCACGGCGTAGTACCAGGTAAATCGGCATACCCTGTTGGGAAGATTGCTTTGGAGGTCGTGTTTGGAGATGAGCATGATTCCAGATCTGAGACATTGACATTTGAAGTGGTGAAAATCCAGAGCCCTTATCACGCGCTGTTCGGGCGGCTGGTTTATGCGAATTTCATGGCGAGACCCTGTTATGTCTACCTACAGCTCAAAATGTCGGGTTATAAAGGGACGATCACAGTACATGGTAGCCGCAAGATTGCCTTGGATTGCGAGGAAGGTGAGGTGACCTATGCCGAATTGGTTTGTGCCACAGAGGAGTTGAAGTTCTATAAGGACAATGTTGATCCGGCGGACATGACCCCTTTAAAGAAGCCCACAACTGAGCATGACCCGGCCCTGGCGTTCAAACCGGCTAATGAAACTAAACTCATTGATTTTGTCCCCGATGATTCATCCAAACAGTTTAGTATCTGTGCCAATCTGGATCCGAAATAGGAAAGCACGCTCATCGGGTTCATTCGTGAGAATCGGGACATTTTTGCATGGAAGCCTTCTGACATGCCAGGTGTACCGAGAGGACTCGCTGAGCACAATCTCAATATTGATCCCAAGTTCAAACCGGTCAAGCAGTTCCTTCGCCGCTTTAATGAAGAGAGACGCAAGGCCATTGGTGAAGAAGTAGCCCGGCTACTGGCAGCAGGGTTTATCATTGAAGTATTTCATCCCGAGTGGTTGGCTAATCCGGTGCTCGTTCTTAAGAAAAACGGCACGTGGCGTATGTGTGTGGACTACACAGATTTGAACAAGGCATGCCCGGCCGATCCTTTTGCTCTCCCGCGGATTGATCAGATCGTTGATGCGACGGCGGGTTGTGATCGCCTAAGTTTCCTGGACGCCTAATCAGGTTATCATCAGATTAAAATGGCAGTTAAGGACCAGGAGAAGACAGCCTTTATCACCCCCTTTGGAGCTTTCTGCTACGTTTCAATGCCTTTTGGGCTCAAGAGCGCCCAAGCAACCTATCAGCGTTGTGTGCAAAATTGTCTTCACAAGCAGATCGGGCGCAATGTTCACGCTTACGTGGATGATATTGTGGTAAAATCCAGGAAGTAGGAAACCTTGATAGATGACCTCAGGGAGACGTTTGACAATCTTCGGGTTTACAAAATGATGCTTAACCCGGAGAAGTGCGTTTTTGGTGTTCCGGCAGGCAAGCTTCTGGGCTTTCTGGTATCCAACCGAGGCATCGAGGCCAATCCGGAAAAAATCAAAGCGATCACATCCTTGGATAAACCAGCGTGCATCAATGATGTTCAGCGTTTGGCGGGCCGGATTACCGCCCTCAGCCGGTTTATCAGTCGTTTGGGAGAGAAGGCCATTCCCCTGTATCAGATGCTGAAGAAGACAGATAAATTCATCTGGAGTGACGCCGCTAATGCAGCATTTGAGGATTTGAAGCGGCAGTTGACTGAACTGCCCTCCTTGCTGCTCTGGTCGATAAGGAGCCTTTATTGTTGTACGTGGCTGCCAATGCTCGTGCAGTCAGTGTGGCAATTGTGGTTGAACGAAAGGAGGCTGAAAAAGAATATCCTTTTCAAAGGCCGCTTTACTATATCAGCGAGGTGTTAATCGAATCCAAGCAAAGGTATCCACATTGGCAGAAGCTGGTGTATGGAGTTTTTATGGCAAGTAGGAAGCTCAAGCACTACTTTCAAGGCCATCCTATCACCATGGTTAGTTCTGCTCCCTTGGGTGATATAATCCAGAATAGAGAGGCAACTGGCCGGATTGCAAAGTGGGCAATCGAGCTTGGTCCCCATGGGTTGAAGTATATGCCCCGAACAACCGTCAAATCTCTGGCGCTGGTCGACTTCATTAATGACTGGACCGATTTACAGGCACCAGAGGACAAACCGGATAACACATACTGGACTATCCACTTTGACGGGTCCAGGCAGTTGGAAGGCTCGGGGGCTGGAGTCGTCCTTACTTCCCCTCGAGGTGATAAAATTTGTTATGTTCTCCGCTTAATGTTCCCTTGTACTAACAATGCAGCAGAGTACGAGGCCTTACTCCACGGCCTCCGTGTGGCTAAGGAAATGAACTTAAGCCGGGTTCGATGCTTTGGGGATTCTGATCTCGTGGCCCAACAAGTTTCTGGCACTTGGGATTCAAAAGATCCACTCATGGCAGCTTACAGGCGAGAGGTGGATAAGGTAGCAGGCCACTTTAAAGGTTATCAGGTGGAGCACATCGACCGGCGCAAGAACGAAGCAGCTGATGCGCTCAGCCGGCTAGGACCTCAATGTAAACCGGTACCACCTAACACCTTTCTGGATATTTTGCATAACCCATCTGTAAAATTGCCTACAGAGGAGGATTTAGCCGTTCCTGATTCGGAGGCCCAATTGGTAGTTGCCTTGCATGCCACTCCGGATTGGACTATCCCATATTTGGCATACTTAAACCGGGGCGAGTTACCAGATGACGAGCTTTTCGCCAGACAGATAATTCGGCGGTCCAAGTCTATGGTTGTGCATAATGGTGAGCTACACCGTTGCAGCATTTCAGGCGTGTTCCAACGTTGTGTTTCTCCCGAAGAGGGGCGAGAGATTTTGTGTGAAATGCATGAAGGAGATTGTGGTCTCCATGCCGGTTCCAAATCCCTCGTGGCTAAAGCATTCCATCATGGGTTCTACTGGTTAACAGCCCATTCTGATGCGGAGGATCTGGTAAAGCGGTGCGATGCTTGTCAGAAATTTTCACGTCGAGCTCATGTTCCGGCTCAAGAATTACGCATGATTCCCATCACTTGGCCGTTTGCTACTTGGGGGCTCGATATGGTGGGACCCTTTAAACGTTCCAAGGACAAGAAGACCCACCTGTTGGTGGCGGTTGATAAATTCACTAAATGGGTTGAAGCGGAGCCCATCAGTAAGTTTGACGCAGCTACGACGGTTCAATTCCTTAAAAAGATTATTTTCCGTTTTGGCTTTCCACACAGTATCATCACAGATAATGGTACGAACCTTTATAAAGGAGAGATGGAGGAATTTTGCCACAGAGAGCACATCCGGCTTGATCTAGCATCTGTGGCTCACCCCAAGTCTAATGGTCAAGCGGAGAGGGCGAATCAAGAAATCCTGAAGGGTATCAAGCCTCGGCTTATGGTCCCTCTAAAGCGGACCCCGGGTTGTTGGGTGATAGAATTACCATCAGTACTATGGAGTATAAACACCACCCCAAACCGGTCTACAGGTTACACACCTTTTTTCATGGTTTACGGGGCAAAGGCTGTCCTTCCAAGCGATATCCGTCACGACTCGCCCCGAGTTGCAAATTATGTTGAAGCGGACAATGAGCAAGCACGCCAAGAGGCGCTGGACCTGTTAGATGAGAAACGGGACATGGCTTTGGCTCGGTCAGCAGTTTATCAACAAGACCTACGGCGTTATCACAGCCGCCGGGTTAAAACAAGAACCTTTCAAGAAGGTGATCTGGTGCTCCGTCCCGTTCAAGACCAGACTGATATGCACAAGCTATCCCCGCCTTGGGAAGGACCCTTTGTGGTCAGCAAGAATCTGCACAACGGATCATACTACCTCATTGACGTTCGAGAAGACTCACGTAGCTCTGAGGAGGAGACCCGACGGCCATGGAACATAGCTCTCCTACGGCCTTATTATGCTTGAAGCCACTGGCTTTTCTTATGTATATATTTCGACAATGTACATATTATGATCAATAAAGTAAACCGGCACCCTTGCTAAATCAAGCAGGGTCTCCGTTGTTTTTCTTCCAATATCTATTAACTTGGGGGCTTCAGCTTAAACAAGCGGAGTACTACCTCTTAAACCGGCTATCACGCCACCACTTAGCTTGGGAGCTTCACACCCAAGGGGCCAAAGAGAGTCTGATTGCTCACGACACAACTCAAACATAGGCACCCATTGAGCACAGCTCACAAAGTTACTTGGGGGCTCTTTGTGTCAAATACCAAAGAGCTTGAAAGGACCCTTGTAGCCGGGTATCAACCCACAGCTTGGAAGCCTGGTGTATTCACCTAAAACCCCGGGTTAACCTGCCTTCATCAAGTAAGCCACTCCTATCCAGGTAATCCTGGCACGACCCGTCGAACGTTTGACAATTACTCTCTTTGAGACCCTGAACTCGTCAAAGTTAAAACGATGATTGGTTAGTTGGAGGCCCATCTTAAAAGGCTTTGCTAAAATGGTTTAACTCAGTGGCCTGACAGCCCATGAAAAGCCTCAGTTTGGGCCTGGCAGCCCTTGAAAAGCCTTGCTATGTTTTCTTTGTTCATGCTAAGTTTTTTCTTCATGTTTATGATGAACCCTGTGTTTCTTAACCCGGTGTGGCTTACGGATTTTCTGTTTAAGCATTCAAATAAAGGTAACCCGGCATCCCTCAAACCGGTCTGGATTGACACTGTCTCCAGCAATCGTCTGGTGTTTATCGCAACCCAGTTCGATATCATATACCATCATGGCATATTGGAAATTGGATTTTCATCCTTCTAGTATCACAATTGGTAAAACTAACAGCAATATATTTTATCACAGGTATGATTTATTATTGCTATGTTGTTAGTAACCATGGTTGCTTGCCAAGATATGAGGGATACTTTTGACCTGTCCAGCGGTAAACCGTCTGGACATAATTTCTCTTATGCAGGTACAGGGATTGCATGATATGGAGCAAACATAAGGGAGTATTAAAAATCTCAGATAGGTCAAGGCAAAGTATATCCCAGTGCACGATGGCAGCCGGATCACAATATTTGTCTAGCCTATTACAAGGCGCTTTCAAGGCCCAAAATATGGTGTTTTTCCCCTGAACAAAGTCTGTGGAGCATCTATCAACTTGTCGGATTAAGTTTCGTTGCCACGATGCTGCGAAGTTGACGGGTCATTTGGCGCCGGTTCAGCCTCATCTTCACCTTCTGGTTGGAAATCTGTGCTTGTCCAGTCAATCCGGGTTAAGGCCTGAAAGACAGCTTCTTCACTGATAAGTTCTGACGGATCAACATCAGGGGCATAAGTGTGCTTACGGATTGGCGGGATGAGATTTTGCACTTCCGGCAAGTCCGCATTAACCCATTTGTTATTTGCATCATAACGAGACCGGTGAACAGTCAAGTTGGCATCTTCTGCAAGCTGACTCGCCAGAGGACGCATTTCCCTTGTCACCTTTTTCAAGGCGGCGGCGTCAAAATCCGCCCCGTCCTCTTGTGTGCTTGGAAAGCCTTTTGCAAGGTCAACCGGATCAAGGTCAGCTATCCACGCTTTGGCTCGGGTGAGGGCCAACAAAGCACCTGCCCTGGCAGCAGATCGCTTCACTTCTTCTAACTGGGCTGGTACCATCGAAAGCCTTGCTAGCGTTTCCTTGATCAGGGTTGGGGCCGGGTTGTTATAAGATGCTGCACAAATAACCCGTTGGGCACCAGCATACAGTTGTTCAATCAAAGTATATGATGCTTTCAGCTTCACCCATGCATCTGAACCCAGATGTATAATACGGCTTCCTGCAACGGATAAGGATTGTTAATAGCTGCTTTTCAACAAGGAATATTTCATGGCTTAGTAAGTACTCACCAAAAACGGCAGATGTCATAGCATTCACTTGGCGCTTCAATCTGGAAAGCTCTTCTTCCACCGGTTTAAGAGCTGATTCGGCGTCTTCAGCTTGTTTCCGTAATGCGTCCTTCTCAGTTTCCCACTTGGCACGTTCTGTCTTGAAGCTTTCCTTAAGTTGTTCCAGGGAAGTTAAAGCGGCTTTTAGTTCCTCTTTGGACTAGGAAGATTCTTCTTGCTGAGATTTGATGCTTTCTTGAAGATCCGCAATTTGAGTGCGTTGACCATTTATCTCCGCCTGTCAGTCACAGATGCATATCAATATACTATCAAAGTCCCAAGTATATAACTAGTTATACACTCGGCACTTGGGGGCTAATGCGGATTGCTTCTTTACTACTGCTGGTTCAAAGTCCCCAGGATCAATACAAGTTTTAATCCGTGCACTTGGGGGCTAATGCATATTCGCTCAAAGGAACATCAATAAGGAGCACTCAGAATGAAAGGGATTATAAGTCCCGGTTTAACTTTATAATTTAACCCGACCCTTGGGGGCTACGGGATACAATATTAAGATGAGAAGGAATACCTCATAGCATTCTTTCATCAGGTTCACCAAATCAGCTTCAGAGTCTCGGCTTGCATAAAGCCGGTTCAAAAATCCGGAATGAGGCTCCTGGACAGAAAGATGAGCGTACTTTGACAAATCAATATCTGCTTTCCCTTTGCTTGGGAAAGCAAATTCATCTTTGGCATTGTGTTTTGCCAGAATGACCGGATTGCCCGGAGCGGTATAACTAATACCGGTAACGACAACTTCATCATCCTTTTCTGGGATTGAAGTGGTAGGAGGAATTGGTGGGTTGACTGTGGAGTTCAGAGGATCAACAGCTGGACTTGCAGGTGTGGCATGTGGACTGGAGGTGCCCTCATGAGTGGTCGGATCAGCTTCTGGTGGATCAGCATTTGCAGTTGGTTCTGGCGGGATAAAGTCGTCCATGGGATTATCAAAGTTCTCGCGGGCATCTTCAGGAATCTCTGCCGGTTCAACCTCGCCAGAAGGGGTACTGGTCTTAGCCTTCTTACTCAGACGAGCTTTGCCGCTAGTATCAAAACAAGGATCAGCAGGGTCAATATAAGGATAAGGGAAAAAGGAAAGGCTGTATGCTTACCCAGGGACGGTTTTCAATGGAGGCAGTTGAGTGGTGGATGAACCGCCCGACGAGTTTGAAGATACCTGATAGTTTGAATCAGATGAATTGAGAGGGCATCGAAAAAAAACCCTTCAAAGGATAACGTTTTTCAGGAGAACAGGCAACCTCGGGACGACATTTCCGGGTTGGTGTCAGAGGTAAACCGGAGGAAGTGACCTGTTGGCCATTGTGCCGAGTTGTGCGACGACCTTCGGTTTGCTGTGTCTTTAAAGAAAGTTTTTGACCCACATAAGCAAGAGGGTGAGAATATTTCACTTTCCGAACTGCACGGCGAAGCCTTTGAGCTGGCACAAGTTCTGAGTCAGAAAGATAAATTACCTCAACGTGATCCGCATGGCTGGCCTCTACATCATCCTGGGAGCAATCATTGTCAATAAGATGTATGAAATAAAATCCAAGGGAGTCAAGTTCTACCTCTTCAGTTGATTCATGGACATCTTCTGGCGGTTCAGAAGTCTCAGCAGGTTTCTTCTTACCAGCTCTCTTGGTGACCTTGCTCTTAATCCGAGGAGCCTTGGCCGGTTTGTCTTGAGGTTTCTTTTTCCAGAAGGAGCTGTATGCCTGGGAGGTTGTGCAAAGAACTATTACAATAAAGCTATAAGCACAGCAGAGTCAGGAAGATACAAAGTTAAAATGCTTACCGCTGGTAGTTTGTTGGAGGCATAATAAGGAGGCAGACCGACCTGAGTGCACACAGTGAGACTTTCATCAAGTATTTTCTTCACACTTTCAGTGACCTCATCCTCAGTCATTTCTATTTGATTAAACCGTTGCGGGTCATATGTCTGGCCAGTATATTCACACATTAACCCGGAGCGGCGGCTTAAGGGCAAAATACACCATGAAAGCCAGCAGCGGACAAGATCGACGCCAGTTAAACCGTTGGCCATGAAAGCCCGGAGTCTAACAAGTTGGGATGCATAGGCTTGACGTTCTTTTGCTGTTAGTCGTGGAGGTAAAGGGTGGCTATTGCTAAGCCGGTATGGCCGGTAACCCGGCAGAGGATTTTCGTCAGTTGGAGCAGTGTTTTGACAATAGAACCACGTTTGGTTCCAGTCCTTTGGGTGGCTATGAAGTTTGGCATGAGGAAATTCAACTTCTTTCCTCTTCCGAATTGAAACGCCGCCAAGTTCAGTGTTGGGGCCGTCAGTGAATTCGGTCCGGCGGTTTAAGTGAAAGAGATCCCGGAATAAATCAACAGTTGGTTCTTCCTGCAGATAAACTTCGCAGAAAACCTGGAAATCACATATATTGGACACTGAGTTTGGTCCTATATCTTGAGGATGGAGTTGGAAGCTGGCAAGCACATCCCGGAAATTTTTTGATCCGGGGGGAGTAAAGCCCCGGCCCAGATGTTGCAAGAACACAATCACCTCTCCCTCTTTGGGTTCAGGAGGGCATTCAGGACCAGGAACTCGCCACTGAAGAACATTCTGTGGAGCTAAAGCGCCTGTAATGACGAAGTTGTTGATCTGTGTCTCGGTAATCCGGGATGGGACCCAATTACAGGCAGCAAATTGTGGTGCCATCACAGTCTACAGAAGGAAAATGGGAAATTCACAATTGCTGATTCAAGTGAACTCATCAATATTAATTTGGCATATAATGCTAAACCACAAATTTAATCAAAGTGCATGTAAGAGGAGCCAAGCGTTGATATTCAAAATTATACGGCGGTTTAAGTGAGGGCTAATGGCATATGAGGAATTATCAGTTATCGCAGGTTAAACCGCCTTTCGGTGCAAGGGTTAGATCTAAAATTTCCTAAGTGTTGCAGAAACAAGTTTCACAAGAGGGTGATATAATTCTGGATCTACCGTCGGTCAGTAAAGAAATTTTTTTGAGCCCTACAATGGCGCTGAACGGAACAGAGAAGGTTCAAATAAGAATTTACCCAGGAACGGCAAGATGCTGTGGTACGGTACGGTAAAAACTACAGATCTAGCCGCAAAAGAAGTTACCAGGCATTACTGGAGTCAGTGAGATGATAAAGGGAAGGCAGATGAACACTGACGAACGCTGATGAACACTAACGAACACCAAAGAAAACTTGAAACCCTAATATAGATCTGATAAGTGAGAAAAGGGAGTATTTACCAGAGTCACGCAGTGGCGGAGGAATATCACAGCAGCTCTGGTGCAAACAGGGTGATGCGGCGGCCTGAGATGAGGCAGAGCTTCGAGGTCGACAGCGGCGGCAATGCTTGAGTTCTTCGGGTCCCGAGGAGGAAGATGAGGCGAAGAGGCAAAGGGGGAAAAATGAAAGGAGCCTTGGTTCTATTTATAAAGGAAAGGGGATAAAATGGCAGGCACGAAAATCGAGGGGTCTGAAGCGGCAGAAAAGGATACAGTTGTCGCCTCGATCTTCGGGAATCAATTAAAGAGAAGGGAATCTTTATAAATCTTGGTATGCAGGGGTGACATCACCATCACAAAGATCGTGTAGTTCGTATGCTAAAGCTTTTCTAATGTCAAGTATCATTTCCTTAGACCATGAGATTGTGCAACTCCCGGATACCGTAGGAATACTTTGGGTGTGCCAAACGTCACAACGTAACTGGGTGGCTATAAAGGTGCACTACGGGTATCTCCAAAAGTGTCTGTTGGGTTGGCACGAATCGAGACTGGGATTTGTCACTCCGTGTGACGGAGAGGTATCTCTGGGCCCACTCGGTAGGACATCATCATAATGTGCACAATGTGATCAAGGAGTTGATCACGGGATGATGTGTTACGGAACGAGTAAAGAGACTTGCCGGTAACAAGATTGAACAAGGTATCGAGATACCGACGATCGAATCTCGGGCAAGTACTATACCGCTAGACAAAGGGAATTGTATACGGGATTGATTAAGTCCTTGACATCGTGGTTCATCCGATGAGATCATCGTGGAACATGTGGGAGCCAACATGGGTATCCAGATCCCGCTATTGGTTATTGACCGGAGAACGTCTCGGTCATGTCTGCGTGTCTCCCGAACCTGTAGGGTCTACACACTTAAGGTTCGATGACGCTAGGGTTATAAAGGAAGTTCGTATGTGGTTACCGAATGTTGTTCGGAGTCCCGGATGAGATCCCGGACATCACGAGGAGTTCCGGAATGGTCCGGAGGTAAAGATTTATATATAGGAAGTATGGTTTTGGCCACCGGAAGTGTTCTGGGCATCACCGGTAGTGTACCGGGACCACCGGAGATGTCCGGGGGTCCACCAAGTGGGGCCACCAGCCCCGGAGGGCTGCATGGGCCAAGTGTGGGAGGGAACCAGCCCCAGGTGGGCTGGTGCGCCCCCCACAAGGGCCCAAGGCGCCTAAGGGGAGGAGGGGGGCAAACCCTAAGGGCAGATGGGCCTTAGGGCCCATGCCTGGTGCGCCTCCCTCTCCCCTCCACCTGGCCGCCACCCAGATGGGATCTGGGGGCTGCCGCACCCCTTGGGTGGGAACCCTAGAGGGGGCGCAGCCCCCTCCCTCTCCCCTATATATAGTTGAGGTATTTGGGGCTGCCAACACATGAGTTTTCACCTCTCGATGGCGCAGCCCTGCATCTCTCCCTCCTCCTCTCCCGCGGTGCTTGGCGAAGCCCTGCAGGATTGCCACGCTCCTCCACCACCACCATGCCGTTGTGCTGCTGCTGGACGGAGTCTTCCTCAACCTCTCCCTCTCTCCTTGCTGGATCAAGGCATGGGAGACGTCACCGGGCTATACATGTGTTGAACGCGGAGGTGCCGTCCGTTCGGCACTTGGTCATCGGTGATTTGGATCACGGCGAGTACGACTCCATCAACCCCGTTCACTTGAACGCTTCCGCTTAGTGATCTACAAGGGTATGTAGATGCACTCTTCTTCCCCTCGTTGCTAGTTTCTCCATAGATATATCTTGGTGACACGTAGGAAATTTTTTGAATTTCTGCTACGTTCCCCAACAGTGGCATCATGAGCTAGGTCTATTGCGTAGATTCTTTGCACGAGTAGAACACAAAGTAGTTGTGGGCGTTGATTTTGTTCAATATGCTTACCGTTACTAGTCAATCTTGATTCGGCGGCATTGTGGGATGAAGCGGCCCGGACCGACCTTACACGTACACTTACGTGAGACAAGTTCCACCGACTAACATGCACTAGTTGCATAAGGTGGCTAGCGGGTGCCAGTCTCTCCCACTTTAGTCGGATCGGATTCGATGAAAAGGGTCCTTGTGAAGGGTAAATAGCAATTGACATATCACGTTGTGGTTTTGCGTAGGTAAGAAACGTTCTTGCTAGAAACCCATAGCAGCCACGTAAAACATGCAAACAACAATTAGAGGACGTCTAACTTGTTTTTGCAGGGTATGCCATGTGATGTGATATGGCCAAAAGGATGTGATGAATGATATATGTGATGTATGAGATTGATCATGTTCTTGTAATAGGAATCACGACTTGCATGTCGATGAGTATGACAACCGGCAGGAGCCATAGGAGTTGTCTTTAATTTATTTATGACCTGCGTGTCAACATAAACGTCATGTAATTACTTTACTTTATTGCTAAAGCGTTAGCCATAGTAGTAGAAGTAATAGTTGACGTGACAACTTCATGAAGACACGATGATGGAGATCATGATGATGGAGATCATGGTGTCATGCCGGTGACGACGATGATCATGGAGCCCCGAAGATGGAGATCAAAAGGAGCAAAGTGATGATGGCCATATCATGTCACTATTTGATTGCATGTGATGTTTATCATGTTTATACATCTTATTTGCTTAGAACGACGGTAGTAAATAAGATGATCCCTCATTAAAATTTCAAGAAAGTGTTCCCCCTAACTGTGCACCGTTGCGAAAGTTCGTCGTTTCGAAGCACCACGTGATGATCGGGTGTGATAGATTCTTACGTTCACATACAACGGGTGTAAGCCAGATTTACACACGCGAAACACTTAGGTTGACTTGACGAGCCTAGCATGTACAGACATGGCCTCGGAACACAAGAGACCGAAAGGTCGAGCATGAGTCGTATGGTAGATACGATCAACATGAAGATGTTCACCGATGATGACTAGTCCGTCTCACGTGATGATCGGACACGGCCTAGTTGACTCGGATCATGTAATCACTTGGATGACTAGAGGGATGTCTATCTGAGTGGGAGTTCATAAGATGAACTTAATTATCCTGAACATAGTTAAAAGCTCTTTGCAAATTATGTCGTAGCTCGCGCTTTAGTTCTACTGTTTTAGATATGTTCCTAGAGAAAATATAGTTGAAAGTTGATAGTAGCAATTATGCGGACAGTAGAAGGCTTGTGTCCTTAATGCAACGCTCGGTGTGCTGGACCTTGAACGTGGTTTGTGGATGTTGCGAACATCTGACATACACGTTGTGATGACTACATGATAGTTCGGTAATGTTAAATGGTTTAGAATTGAGGCACCGAAGACATTTTTGAAATGTCGCGGAACATATGAGATGTTTCGAGGGCTGAAATTGGGATTTCAGGCTCGTGCCCACGTCAAGAAGTATAAGACCTCCGACGATTTTCTTAGCCTGCAAAATAAGGGAGAAAAGCTCAATCGTTGAGCTTGTGCTTAGATTGTCTGAGTACAACAATCACTTGAATCGAGTGGGAGTTGATCTTCCAGATAATATAGTGATGTTTTTCCAAAGTCATTGCCACCAAGTTGCTAGAGCTTCGTGATGAACTATAACATATCAGGGAGAGATATGATGATCCTTGAAATATTCACGATGTATGACACCGCGAAAGTAGAAATCAAGAAGGAGCATCAATTGTTGATGGTTAGTGAAACCACTAGTTTCAAGAAGGGCAAGGGCAAGAAGGGATACTTCATGAAACAGCAAATCAGCTGCTGCTCTAATGGAGAAACCCAAGATTGAACTCAAACCCGAGACTGAGTGCTTCTGTAATAAGGGGAACAGCCACTGGAGCAGAATTACCCTAGATACTTGGTAGATGAGAAGGCTGTCGATATAAGTATATTGGATATACATTATGAAAATGTGTACTTTACTAGTACTCCTAGTAGCACCAGGGTATTAGATACCGGTTCAGTTGCTAAGTGTTAGTAACTCGAAATAAAAGCTACGGAATAAGCGGAGACTAGCTAAAGGTGAGCTGGCGATATGTGTTGGAAGTTTTTTCCAAGCTTGATGTGATCAAGCATCGCACGCTCCCTCTACCATCGAGATTGGTGTTAAACCTAAATAATTGTTTTTTGGTGTTTGCGTTGAGCATAGACATGATTGGATTATGTCCATTGCAATATGGTTATTCATTTAAGGAGAATAATGGTTACTCTGTTTATTTGAATAATACCTTCAATGGTCTTGCACCTAAAATGAATGGTTTATTGAATCTCGATCATAGTGATACACATGTTCATGCCAAAAGATATAAGATAGTACCACCTACTTGTGGCACTGCCATGTAAGTCATATTGGTATAAAACACATGAAAGAAGCTCCATGTTGATGGATCTTTGGACTCACTCATTTTTGAAAAGTTTGAGACATGTGAACCATGTCTGTTGGTAGATATGCATGAAGAAACTCCATACAGATGGATCGTTTGGACTCACTTGTTTTTGAATCACTTGAGACATGCAAATCATATCACATGGGCAAGATGACTGAAAGACCTCGTTTTCAGTAAGATGGAACAAGAAAGCAACTTGTTGGAAGTAATACATTTTGATGTGTGCAGTCCAATGAGTGCAGAGGCACGCAGTGGATATCGTTATGTTCTTGCTTCACAGATGATTTGAGTAGATGCTAAGTATATTTACTTGATGAAACACAAGTCTGAATTATTGAAAGGTTCAAGTAATTTCAGAGTGAAGTTGAAGATCGTCGTGACAAGAGGATAAAATGTCTATGATATGATCATAGAGATTTATACCTGAGTTACGAGTTTGGCACACAATTAAGACATTGTAGAAATCGTTTCACGACTAATACCGCCGGGAACACCATAGTGTGATGGTGTGTCCGAACATCATAACTGCACCCTATTGGATGTGGTGCATACCATGATGTCTCTTGTCGAATTACCACCATCGTTCATGGGTTAGGCATTAGAGACAACTGCATTCACTTTAAATAGGGCACCACACAATTCCGTTGAGACGACACCATATGGTTTAGAGAAACCTAAGTTGTCGTTTCTTAAAAGTTTGGGGCTACGACGCTTATGTGAAAAGTTTCAGGATGATAAGCTCGAACCCAAAGCGGATGAATGCATCTTCATAGAATACCTAAAACAGTTGGGTATACCTCCTGTCTCAGATCCGAAAGCAATAGGGATTGTTTCTAGAATCGGGTCCTTTCTCGAGGAAAAGTTTCTCTCGAAAGAATTGAGTGGGAGGATGGTGGAGACTTGATGAGGTTATTGAACCGTCACTTCAACTAGTGTGTAGCAGGGCACAGGAGTTGTTCCTATGGCACCTACACCAATTGAAGTGGAAGCTTATGATAGTGATCATGAGACTTCGGATCAAGTCACTCCCAGACCTCGTAGGACGACAAGGATGCGTACTACTTCAGAGTGGTACGTAATCCTGTCTTGGAAGTCATGTTGCTAGACAACAAAGAACCTACGAGCTATGGAGAAGCGATGGTGGGCCCGGATTCCGATGAATGGCTCGAGGCCATAAAATTCGAGAGAGGATCCATGTATGAAAACAAAGTGTAGACTTTGGCAGAACGGCTCGATGGTCGTGAGGCTGTTGAGTACAGATGGATTTTAAAAGGAAGATGGACAATGATGGTAAATGTCACCATTAAGAAAGCTCGACTTGTCGTTAAGATGTTTCCCGACAAGTTCAAGGAGTTGACTACGATGAGACTTTCTCACTCGTAGCGATGCTAAGAGTCTGTTGGAATTAGCAGGTACTGCATTATTTATGAAATCTTGCAGATAGAATGTCAAAATATTGTTTCCTTGTTCTTGACGAAAGGTTGTATGTGATACAACCAGAAGTTTTTGTCGATCCTGAAAGATGCTAACAAGTATGCAAAGCCCCAACAATCCTTCTAAGGACTGGAGTAAGCATCTCGGAGTTGGAATGTACACTTTGATGAGATGATCAAATATTTTGGGTTTATACAAAGTTTATGAGAAACTTGTATTTCCAAAGAAGTGAGTGGGAGCACTATAGAATTTCTGATGAGTATATGTTGTTGACATATTGTTGATCATAAATGATGTAGAATTTCTGGAAAGCATATAGGGTTATTTGAAAGGTGTTTTTCAATGGAAAACCTGGATTAAGCTACTTGAACATTGAGCATCAAGATCTATAAGGATAGATCAAAATGCTTAATGGTACTTTCAAATGAGCACATACCTTGACATGATCTTGAAGGTGTTCAAGATGGATCAGTCAAAGAAGGAGTTCTTGCCTGAGTTGTAAGGTATGAAGTTAAGACTTAAAGCTCGACCACGGCAGAATAGAGAGAAAGGACGAAGGTCGTCCCCTATGCTTAAGACATAGGCTCTACAATATGCTATGCTGTGTACCGCACCTGAAATGTGCCTTGCCATGAGTCAATCAAGGGGTACAAGAGTGATCCAAGAATGGATCACAGGACAGCGGTCAAAGTTATCCTTAGTAACTAGTGGACTAAGGAATTTTCTCGATTATGGAGGTGGTAAAAGAGTTCGTCGTAAAGGGTTACACCGATGCAAACTTTGACACTAATCCAGATTATTCTGAGTAGTAAACTGGATTCGTATAGTAGAACAGTTATTTGGAATAGCTCCAAATAGAGCGTAGTAATTGCATCTAGGAGATGACATAGATATTTGTAAAGCACACACGGATCTGAAAGGTTCAGACCCGTTGACTATAACATCTCTCACAAGCATAACATGATCAAACCCAGAACTCTGTGAGTGTTAATCACATGGCGATGTGAACTAGATTATTGACTCTAGTGCAAGTGGGAGACTGTTGGAAATATGCCCTAGAGGCAATAATAAATAGGTTATTATTATATTTCCTTGTTCATGATAATCGTTTATTATCCATGCTAGAATTGTATTGATAGGAAACTCAGATACGTGTGTGGATACATAGACAACACCATGTCCCTAGTAAGCCTCTAGTTGACTAGCTCGTTGATCAATAGATGGTTATGGTTTCCTGACCATGGACATTGGATGTCGTTGATAACGGGATCACATCATTAGGAGAATGATGTGATGGACAAGACCCAATCCTAAGCCTAGCACAAGATCGTGTAGTTCGTATGCTAAAGCTTTTCTAATGTCAAGTATCATTTCCTTAGACCATGAGATTGTGCAACTCCCGGATACCGTAGGAATACTTTGGGTGTGCCAAACGTCACAATGTAACTGGGTGGCTATAAACGTGCACTACGGGTATCTCCAAAAGTGTCTGTTGGGTTGGCACGAATCGAGACTGGGATTTGTCACTCCGTGTGACGGAGAGGTATCTCTGGGCCCACTCGGTAGGACATCATCATAATGTGCACAATGTGATCAAGGAGTTGATCACGGGATGATGTGTTACGGAACGAGTAAAGAGACTTGCCGGTAACGAGATTGAACAAGGTATCGAGATACCGACGATCGAATCTCGGGCAAGTACTATACCGCTAGACAAAGGGAATTGTATACGGGATTGATTAAGTCCTTGACATCGTGGTTCATCCGATGAGATCATCGTGGAACATGTGGGAGCCAACATGGGTATCCAGATCCCGCTGTTGGTTATTGACCGGAGAACGTCTCGGTCATGTCTGCGTGTCTCCCGAACCCGTAGGGTCTACACACTTAAGGTTCGATGACGCTAGGGTTATAAAGGAAGTTCGTATGTGGTTACCGAATGTTGTTCGGAGTCTCGGATGAGATCCCGGACATCACGAGGAGTTCCGGAATGGTCCGGAGGTAAATATTTATATATAAGAAGTATGGTTTTGGCCACCGTAAGTGTTCTGGGCATCACCGGTAGTGTACGGGGACCACCGGAGGTGTCCGGGGGTCCACCAAGTGGGGCCACCAGCCCCGGAGGGCTGCATGGGCCAAGTGTGGGAGGGAACCAGCCCCAGGTGGGCTGGTGCGCCCCCCACAAGGGCCCAAGGCGCCTAAGGGGAGGAGGGGGCAAACCCTAAGGGCAGATGGGCCTTAGGGCCCATGCCTGGTGCGCCTCCCTCTCCCCTCCACCTGGCCGCCACCCAGATGGGATCTGGGGGCTGCCGCACCCCTTGGGTGGGAACCCTAGAGGGGGCGCAGCCCCCTCCCTCTCCCCTATATATAGTTGAGGTATTTGGGGCTGCCAACACATGAGTTTTCACCTCTCGATGGCGCAGCCCTGCATCTCTCCCTCCTCCTCTCCCGCGGTGCTTGGCGAAGCCCTGCAGGATTGCCACGCTCCTCCACCACCACCACGCCGTTGTGCTGCTGCTGGACGGAGTCTTCCTCAACCTCTCCCTCTCTCCTTGCTGGATCAAGGCATGGGAGACGTCACCGGGTTGTACGTGTGTTGAACGCGGAGGTGCCGTCCGTTCGGCACTTGGTCATCGGTGATTTGGATCACGGCGAGTACGACTCCATCAACCCCGTTCACTTGAACGCTTCCGCTTAGCGATCTACAAGGGTATGTAGATGCACTCTTCTTCCCCTCGTTGCTGGTTTCTCCATAGATAGATCTTGGTGACACGTAGGAATTTTTTTGAATTTCTGCTACGTTCCCCAACATCAATCCCATCACAACTAGACGTAGGCCTTTACCTTCATCGAAGGGGCCGAACTAGTATAAACTCCCGTGTCCCTTTGTCCGGTTTAACCCCTTCGAGCTAACCCGTTGCGATGGCTCCACGACTAAGTCTTTCCACGAAGACATCTGACGTGTTAATTCCACGACACTTACCCTATGTGTGCTTGATGCAGATGGTTCGGCTGCCATGGAGAGTCTTCGGGCGGAACTTGCCCGAGCCAAGGAACAAGCCAGAAAAAGTGATGCGGCTGCCAAGAAGGCCCTTGAAGAGCTGAGACCCGAACAGGCTGCTCACTGCCAAAGCAGGAAAGAGATGGCCGAGATGGCCGTGAAGCTGAAGAGCGCCGCTGACCGTTGCAGGCTTCTGGAAAAAGAAGATCGGGTGGAACAGACGGACTTGGAGAAGGCCGTTGCCGATGCCAAGGATGCTTGCTCTGCGATGAGAGCTGCGAAGGAGGAGTTTCGTGAAGCCGGAGAGATCGCGGCTGGAAAGCCCTTTATGCTGCCGAGGAAGTTTTGTGATCCTAAGAACGCTCCGTTGGACCGGCTGTGGAGTGTGACGGACACCTATCTGGATTTGGCGGCAAGTGTTGCTGATGCGACCGAACACTTTCGAGATCAAGAAGATCGCGAAGTGGAGAAACTCTTCTAGTCGCAGTTCCACAATCCAGAGCGTCCACTGTTAGTGGCCGATCGTCTGGCCGAATGGGCCGAGTTGAATAGGTTGTCCGGACTCGCTATGAAGTGCGTCATGAGTCATCTGTGGCCAGAGAGATCGGAGCCGAAGAGTTATTTCAGCTTGGTGCAGCAATTCCTTGGTGCGGTGTCGCGTATCAATGCAATGAAGAGGTCAGCATGCATAGAGGGTGCACGGATGGCTCTTGCCCGTGTCAAGACATACTGGGCGGAGATGGAGACCACCGTTGTTGCATCCTGAGATTCGGACAAAAGCCGAGTACCCTCCGATCACTATTTTCAGGAAGTCCTTCAAGGCGCTCGTGTAATAGAGACGCAGTGCTCGAAGGATGCTATGTTCTAATAGCATATTTTATTGTAAAGCAATATTTTGATAAATTGTAGAAGCCTTTTATACTTGTGCCTTCAAGTATTTGAAACACCTCCTGTGCGGCCGTTTTAAGATATATATATATATATATATATATATATATATATATATATATATATATATATATATATATATATATATATATATATATATATATATGATCTGAAAGATGGCAGTCGTCGGCTTCAGTCCCCACGCACATAGTGCAGGGGCGCTCGCAGAAGGCGCATTTTCACACTTGATCCAACGTCTTGGTCCTACAAAGGAGGTGATAGCGCAACGAGCTAGGCAACCGAACTATAATGCTTTATCACTTTCACTTAGCCATAGGAGCTTGACAGTGAGGCTACTTAGATAGCCCCTGGTGGTGCCTGCGCTCGCCCGAAGTCGGGGCGCATATGTGCGTGGCCGGGAAACGACCCTTCGTTAATGCGGAGGAATCCTATAGATTCCGGTGAGTCATCGAGTGGTTGACCAGTCTCACGCTATATCATGACAATCAGTTTTCGGCTTTCTCTACTAAGGTGCTCGCCTGGCCGAACCGGGGCACAATCGCAGTAGTTCTCCTGGTGCCGCCTTAGCCGATAGTGCGGAACGTAAGGCAGCAAAACACAGGAGCCGGGCAACCCAACATTTGACCAAAGACATGATTCGGAGCTGATGCATATAAGGCCAAACTCGCGATGCTGGACACTCCCTAAGGTATTCGGTCTTTATGAGTGCGGGCGGGACAACACCCTTGGTTATAAGCCCCTAGTGTCCAGGTACGTGCAAAATTTCTGACGTGGCCACATGCCAAGACGCCAGTCCCCTCCTTGATTATAACGAAAAACCGGAGGATGTGTATCAACAAGAGACAGTAAAAAAGGCTTACGCAGGGTCTTAATCTGAAAAGAATCCTTGGAACGGGTCCCTGCTGCACGTCTGCGCCTGTGTCTCCGTTGTGCCGTATCCTGGACGGGCGCAGCACGATGTTCATCTGTAAAAGAGAGGAACTTAGTTGAAAAAAGGTCGTGCCGAACAGAAGTTATACTAAATAAGCAAAGTATAAATTGAAATGGGTAAAATTGAGCTTGATTGTCTCATATTGTATATGCACGGAGCCCCTAGTGTAGGGGTATACGGCTATTAAGCCTTTATTAATGATATGTTTACGCCGGACTCTCCAGCCGTGTCTGTGGTCTTAACGACCTGTTTGGATGTTTTTGGCTGATGAAGCCGTATTATTGTGGGGCTGTTAAGGCAGCCGCACGATCCTCCGCATGGGGGGCGCGTTTGATGTTTCCCTTTAGTGAGATGATGCCTCATGGACCGGGCATCTTGAGCGTAAGAGATGCGTAATGCGGTATTGCGTTAAAGCGGGCGAAAGCTTCGCGTCCTAGCAGTGCTTGATAGCGACTTGAGAATGGGACGATGTGGAAAGTTAGCTTTTCGCGGCGGAAGTTATTGGGGAAGCTGAATATAACTTCAAGCCGGAGAAAACCCATGCAATGGGTATCCGGACCTGGCGTTACCCCTTGAAAGGAGGTTTTGCCGTTGCGAATTCTTGTTGGGTCTATCCCCATGTGGCGGATTGTGTCCTGATATATCAGGTTTAGACCGTTGTCGCCATCCATCAGGACATTTGTAAACTGGAGTCCGTCAATTATTGGATCGAGTACCAAGGCAGTCCAGCCTGCGTTCCTGATACTTCTAGAGTAATCCCGATG
The DNA here is from genome assembly GCA_032464435.1 of Aegilops umbellulata. Classification (NCBI taxonomy): domain Eukaryota; kingdom Viridiplantae; phylum Streptophyta; class Magnoliopsida; order Poales; family Poaceae; genus Aegilops; species Aegilops umbellulata. The sequence goes on along the minus strand of CP136054.1, from coordinate 359,892,388 downwards.
CTCGAAGATGATTGGTTTTGACAACCAGTGGCGGGACTCCTTTGGGATAGGTCGTATGGCGCGTACCTTTATGGGCGCCGCATGTTTTGTTACGTGAAGTAAGTTTACTGTTTTTACTTCTTGTGGAAAATTCTTTTGTTTCCTGGTGCTCTACTTTTGGGGTTCGTCATCGTCTTCTCTTGGTGTGTCGAGCCCCTTGTGTTTGGCGTTGAGTCTGCCGGATTGCTTAAAAACTCAACAATCTCTATGGGTATGGTTTGCAGGCTTCACAGGAGTACTGTGTAGCTGACATATCTTGTCTAAGATTTTGTTTAAGTTGGACAGCTCGTCCCTATTATCTTTGAGGGGCTGCTTTTTTTGTCGCGAGCTTTTGAATCCGGCATTGACTGCCGTGCTCTTCGGACTGTTTGCCTTAGTCCAGCGCTGGTCCTTGTTGCGTCGCGGTTTTCCGTTTCCATCCCTAGTTTCGGATGTACTTGGGTCGCTGGTGCTACATCTTGCCAACCAGCTATCCTCTCCTGCGCAAAAGCGGGTCATGAGGCTTGTTAATGCGGCCATTGTTCTTGGTTTTTCTTGGCCGAGGTGTCTGGCGAGCCATTCGTCTCGGACATTATGCTTAAAAGCTGCTAAGGCTTCGGCGTCCGGACAGTCGACTACCTGATTCTTTTTAGTAAGAAATCTATTCCAGAATCGCCGAGCTGACTCTCCGGGCTGTTGAGTTATGTGACTGAGATCGTCTGCATCCGGAGGGCGGACATATGTCCCTTGAAAATTTGCTCGGAAAGCGTCCTCGAGCTCTTCCCAACTTCCAATTGTGTTTTCAAGAAGGCTTTTGAGCCAATGCCGGGCTGGCCCTTTAAGCTTGAGGGGTAAGTATTTTATGGCGTGGAGGTCATCTCCTCTGGCCATATGTATGTGGAGGATATAATCCTCAATCCAAACTCCGGGGTCTGTTGTTCCGTCATACGCATCTATGTTTACGGGCTTAAATCCCGCTGGAAATTCATAATCCAGGACCTCGTCGGTAAAACATAGGGGGTGTGCGGCACCCCTGTATTTGGATGTGCCGTGATGTTCGGATACTGGTTTTGTTGCATTGCTTATGAGAGCTTGCTTTCTTGGCCCATAAATAGATCTGGTTGGGCCATCTTTTTGATGTGAATCCTTGAGTGGATCGCGTGCTGGCTTGTGTGCGGTGCCGCTTGCCGCTCCATGCTGGCCGTGGGGTTGTCTATCCGATCGGGTGGCTTTCTTACTTTTTGACTGTGGGGGCTCTAGGGCCTCCTCGTCGAATTCCGATAGTAGCTTTCGCTTCGGATAACTTTTTGTGCGGCGACTGCCGCCGTATTAGTCTGCGGCATTGAGTATTTTGCTCCATTTGATTCTGAGTGCGTCTTCCGCGCTTTTGAGCTTCCGCTTCTGTTTTTTCAGGCTACGTGCAGTAGCAACGAGCCTTTTGTGGAGGTTCTTCTGCTCCATGAGCTTATCCGGTGTAAGGTCGTCCGGAATGTCGTTTATGCTGGGGGTGGGTTGTTCGGTTTCTTTATCCAAGTTGCCCTGTTCGGACAGTTGCTCTAAGGCATGCTCGTCGTCCGCCGGCTCATCCTGCTCTATGGTTGGGTCTTCATGGCTGTCATCTTTATCGAGGCGGGGCTTGGAGTGGCGTTTACGCCGCCGCTTTGATTGTTTTTCGAGAGATCGATCCCTCGTTGCATCCCCGTGTTCCTCGTTGTCGCCTTCTTTAGGTGTATCCACCATGTACAAATCATGAGATGAGGTTGCTGTCCAATGCCCTATACGTGTTGGTTCATGTGCGTCTCCTGCATCGTCATCCATACCGTCGATGTCTTCGGAGTCGAAATTGAGCACGTCATTTAAATTATCGACAGTGGCTACCAGGTGGGTGGTGGGTGGGCTTTGAATTTCTTCATCGTCCGTATCCCAACCTTGCTGACCGCAGTCCGGCCAGGACTCTCCTGATAAGGAGAGAGACTTTAATGACTTCAGAATATCGCCAAAGGGCGAGTGCTGAAAGATGTCCGCGGCGGTAAACTCCATGATCGGCGCCCAATCGGATTCGATTGGTAGGGGCGTGGAAGGCTCGGAGTCCGGATAGGAGTCCGGCCACTCGGAGTCATGGGCCTTGCGGAGTGCGGGGCTGGTGTCCGGCTTGATCGCCGTTGGGATCGCTGCCCCTGAGGCGGCATCCAACCACTCATCCTCGATTGGCGCAGTTGGTTCCAAATCGAGGGTCGAAACCGATGCGTGTGCAGCCTCCAGGGCACTGTTCGGCGGCAGAGCTAGATCATGCCCATCGCGACAGTGCGGCGCGCTCGGCTGTGGCTCGAATCCGTCGAAGATCAAGTCCCCGCGGACGTCAGTCATGTAGTTTAAACTTCCAAATCTGACCTGATGGCAAGGGGCGTAGCTTTCGATCTGCTCCAGATGGCCAAGCGAATTGGCCCGCAGTGCGAAGCGGCCGAAGACAAAGATTTGTCCGGGGGGAAAAGTCTCACCCTGGACTGCATCGTTATTGATGATCGGAGAAGCCATCGGGCCTAAAAGCGACGACACAGAGGAACTCTCAATGAAAGCACCAATGTCGGTGTCAAAACTGGCGGATCTCGGGTAGGGGGTCCCGAACTGTGCGTCTAGGCGGATGGTAATAGGAGACAAGGGACACGAAGTTCTACCCAGGTTTGGGCCCTCTCGATGGAGGTAAAACCCTACGTCCTGCTTGATTAATATTGATGATATGGGTAGTACAAGAGTAGATCTACCACGAGATCAAGGAGGCTAAACCCTAGAAGCTAGCCTATGGTATGATTGTTGTCTGTTGTCCTATGGACTAAAGCCCTCCGGTTTATATAGACACTGGAGAGGGTTAGGGTTACACAAAGTCAGTTACAATGGTAGGAGATCTAAATATCCGCATCGCCAAGCTTGCCTTCCACGCCAAGGAAAGTCCCTTCCGGACACGGGACGAAGTCTTCAATCTTGTATCTTCATAGTCCAGGAGTCCGGCTGAAGGTATAGTCCGGCCATCCGGACACCCCCTAATCCAGGACTCCCTCAGTTGCGGCGGTGGAAAAGTGGTTTCGTGGCCCCCATGGAAGTTTTTGCGGGTATTTGGGAATATATATAGGAGGAAGATCTAGGTCAGGGGGTCATCGAGGACCCCACAAGGTCGAGGAAGCGCCCTCCACCCTTTGTGGCCGCCTCGTGGCTCTTCTGACTTGCACTCCAAGTCTCCTGGGTGTCTTCTGGTCCAAGAAAAATCATCACGAAAGTTTTATTCCGTTTGGACTCTGTTTGGTATTCCTTTTCTACGAAACTCTAAAACAAGGAAAAAACAGGAACTGGCACTGGGCTCTAGGTTAATAGGTTAGTCCCAAAAATCATATAAAATAGCATATTAATGCATATAAAACATCCAAAACCGATAATATAATAGCATGGAACAATAAAAAATTATAGATACGTTGGAGACGTATAAAGCATCTTCAAGCTTACTTATTGCTCGTCCTCGAGTAGGTAAATGACAAAAACAGATTTTTTGATGTGGAATGCTACCTAACATATTTATCCATGTTATTCTCTTTATTGTGGCATGAATGTTCAGATCCGTAAGATTCAAAACAAAATTTTAATATTGACATAAAAACAATAATACTTCAAGCATACTAACAAAATAATTATGTCTTCTCAAAATAATATGGCCAAAGAAAGCTTATACCTACAAAATCATATAGTCTGGCTATGCTCCATCTTCATCACACAAAACATCTCAATCATGCACAACCCCGATTACAAGACAAGCAATTGTTTCATACTTTTGATGTTCTCAAACTTTTCAACTTTCACGCAATACATGAGCGTGAGCCATGGACATAGCACTATGGGTGGAATAGACAGTGGTTGTGGAGAAGACAAAAAGGAGATAGTCTCACATCACCTAGGCGTATCAACAGGTTATGGAGATGCCCGTTAATAGATATCAATGTGAGTGAGTAGGGATTGCCATGCAATGGATGCACTAGAGCTATAAGTTATGAAAGCTAAAAAAACTAAGTGGGTGTGCATCCAACTTGCTTGCTCATGAATACCTAGGGCATTTTGAGGAAGCCCATCGTTGGAATATACAAGCCAAGTTCTATAATGAAAAATCATGGTGCTGCTTTGAAGCACAAGTGTGGCAAAAAGGATAGTAACATTGTCCCTTCTCTCTTTTTCTCTCATTTTTTCTTTTTTTCCTTTTTTTATTTTCTCTTTTTTTGGGCCTTCTCTTTTTCTATTTGGCCTTTCTATTTTTTATTTCCTCACATGGGACAATGCTCTAATAATGAAGATCATCACACTTCTATTTACTTACAACTTAAAAATTACAACTCGATACTAGAAAAAAAATTATGACTCTATGTGAATGCCTTCGGCGGTGTACCGGGATGTGCAATGAATCAAGAGCGACATGTATAAAAAATGATGAACGGTGGCTTTGCCACAAATACGATGTCAACTACATGATCATGCAAAACAATATGACAATGATGGAGCGTGTCATAATAAACGGAACGGTGGAAAGTTGCATGGCAATATATCTCAGAATGGCTATGAAAATGTCATAATAGGTAGGTATGGTGGCTTTTTGAGGAAGGATATGTGGTGGGTTTATGGTACCGGGGAAAGTTGCACAGTACTAGAGAGGCTAGCAATGGCGGAAAGGTGAGAGTGCGTATAATCCATAGACTCAACATTAGTCATAAAGAACTCACATACTTATTGCAAAAATCTATTAGTCATCGAGACAAAGTACTATGCGCATGCTCCTAGGGGGATAGATTGGTAGGAAAAGACCATCGCTCGTCCCCGATCGCCACTCATAAGGAAGACAATCAAAAAACATCTCATGCTCCAACTTCGTTACATAACGGTTCACCATACGTGCATGCTACGGGACTCACAAACCTTAACACAAGTATTTCTAGAATTCACAACTACTTAGTAGCATGACTCTAGTATCACCATCTTCATATCTCAAAACAATCATAAGGAATCAAAGTTTTCATAGTATTCAATGCACTTTATATGAAAGTTTTTATTATATCCCTTTTGAACGCCTATCATATTAGGACTAATTTTATAACCAAAGCAAATTACCATGCTGTTCTAAAGACTCTCAAAATAATATAAGTGAAGTACGAGAGTTCAACAATTTCTATAAAATAAAATTATCGCCGTGCTCTAAAAAGATATAAGCGAAGCACTAGAGAAAATTTGCCTAGCTCAAAAGATATAAGTGGAACACATAGAGTATTCTAATAAATCATGATTCATGCGTGTCTCTCCCAAAAGGTGTGTACAGCAAGGATGATTGTGGCAAACTAAAAAGCAAAGACTCAAATCATACAAGACGCTCCAAGCAAAACACATATCATGTGGTGAATAAAAATATAGCCTCAAGTAAAGTTACCGATTGATGAAGACAGAAGAGGGGATGCCCTTCCCGGGGCATCCCCAAGCTTAGGCTCTTTGGCATCCTTGAATATTACCTTGGGGTGCCTTGGGCATCCCCAAGCTTAGGCCCTTGCCACTCCTTATTCCATAGTCCATCAAATCCTTACCCAAAACTTGAAAACTTCACAACACAAAACTCAATAGAAAATCTCGTAAGCTCCGTTAGTATAAGAAAATAAATCACCACTTTTGATACTATTGTGAACTCATTCTTTATTTATATTGGTGTAATATCTACTGTATTCCAACTTTTCCATGGTTCATACCCCCCGATACTAGCCATAGATGCATCAAAATAAGCAAACAACACGCGAAAAACAGAATCTGTCGAAAACAAAACACCCTGTAGTAATCTGAATAGTTCGCATACTTATGTAACTCTAAAAATCCTGAAAAAGTAGGACGTCCTAGGCAATTTGTATATAAATCTACTGTAAAAAATTCTGAGTTTTTCCACGCTCCAGCAGAAAATAAGAATTGTTTTCCTGAGCGCAAAAGGTTTTGTTTTTTCAGCAAGATTAAATCAACTATTACCGTAAGCTATCCCAAAGGTCTTACTTGGCACAAACACTAATTAAAATACAAAACCACATCTAACCAGAGGCTATATGAAAAATTTATTGAAAAACAGGAAAGAAAAATATTGGGTTGTCTCCCAACAAGCGCTTTTCTTTAAAGCCTTTTAGCTAGGCATTGCTAATTTTAATGATGCTCACATGAAAGACAAGAATTGAAGCACAAATAGAACATCATAAAGCATGTTAAAAACACATCTAAGTCTAACATACTTCCTATGCATAGGCATACTATAGGCAAACAAATTATCAAGACAAACAAAAACTAGCACATGCAAGGAAGAAGAAAGAGACGATAGCAATCTCAACATAACGAGAGGTCATTTTGTAACATGAAGATTTCTAAAACCATATTTTCCTCTCTCATAATAATTACATGTGGGATCGTATTCAAACTCAACAATATAACTATCACATAAAATATTATCTTTATGAACTACATGTATGCAAAGTTGACACTCTTCCAAAATAGTGGGATTATCACAATATAAAGTCATGACCTCTCTGAACCCACCTGAGGGAGTCCTGGATTAGGGGGTGTCCGGATGGCCGGACTATACCTTCAGCCGGACTCCTGGACTATGAAGATACAAGATTGAAGACTTCGTCCCGTGTCCGGAAGGGACTTTCCTTGGCGTGGAAGGCAAGCTTGGCGATGCGGATATTTAGATCTCCTACCATTGTAACCGACTTTGTGTAACCCTAACCCTCTCCGATGTCTATATAAACCGGAGGGCTTTAGTCCGTAGGACAACAGACAACAATCATACCATAGGCTAGCTTCTAGGGTTTAGCCTCCTTGATCTCGTGGTAGATCTACTCTTGTACTACCCATATCATCAATATTAATCAAGCAGGACGTAGGGTTTTACCTCCATCGAGAGGGCCCGAACCTGGGTAAAACTTCGTGTCCCTTGTCTCCTGTTACCATCCGCCTAGACGCACAGTTCGGGACCCCCTACCCGAGATCCCCCGGTTTTGACACCGACATTGGTGCTTTCATTGAGAGTTCCTCTGTGTCGTCGCTTTTAGGCCCGATGGCTCCTCCGATCATCAATAACGATGCAGTCCAGGGTGAGACTTTTCTCCCCGGACGGATCTTCGTCTTCGGCGGCTCCGCACTGCAGGCCAATTCGCTCGGCCATCTGGAGCAGATCGAAAGCTATGCCCCTGGCCATCAGGTCAGATTTGGAAGTTTAAACTACACAGCTAATGTCCGCGGGGACTTTATCTTCGACGGATCCGAGCCACAGCCGAGCACGCCGCACTGTCGCGATGGGCATGATCTAGCTCTGCCGCCGAACAGTGCCCTGGAGGCCGCGCACGCATCGGTTCCGACCCTTGATTCGGAACCAACTGCGTCGATCGAGGACGAGTGGTTGGACGCCGCCTCGGGGGCTACGATCCCAACGGCGATCGAGCCGAACACCAGCCCCGCACTCCGCAAGGCCCGTGACTCCGTACGGCCGGACTCCTCTCCGGACTCCAAGCCCTCCGCACCCCTGCCGATCGAATACGATTGGGCATCGATCATGGAGTTTACCGCCGCGGACATCTTTCAGCACTCGCCCTTTGGCGATATTCTAAAGTCATTAAAGTCTCTCTCTTTATCAGGAGAGCCCTGGTTGAACTGCGGTCAGCAAGGTTGGGATACAGACGGTGAAGAAATTCAAAACCCACCCACCACCCACTTTGTAGCCACTGTTGATGATTTAACCGACATGCTCGACTTCGACTCCGAAGACATCGACAGTATGGACGCCGATGTAGGAGACGACCAAGAACCAGCACCTATAGGGCACTGGAAAGCCACCTCGCCGTATGACATATACATGGTGGATACCCCAAAAGAAAGAGATGGCGATGGAACAGCGGGGGATGACCCCTCCAAGAAACAGCCTAAGCGCCGGCGTCAGCGGCGCCGCTCTAAATCTCGCCAAAGCAAAAATGGTGATTCCGGCACAGGAGATAATAATACTCCAGATAGCGCGGAAGAACACCCCCTCCAGCAAGATTCGGCGCAGGAGGATGGAGAAGCCAGCCCTCACGAGAGAGCGGCAGACAGAGAGGTCGAGGATGATAATTATATGCCTCCCTATGAAGACGAGGCAAGCCTCGACGACGACGAATTCGTCGTGCCAGAGGATCCCGCCGAACAAGAGCATTTCAAACGCAGGCTTATGGCCACGGCAAGCAGCCTCAAGAAAAAACAGCAACAGCTTAGAGCTGATCATGATTTGCTAGCCGACAGATGGACTGAATTCCTTGCGACCGAAGAGTATGAACTCGAACGCCCCTCCAAGAGCTACCCAAAGCGCAGGTTGTTACCCCGATTAGAGGAGGAAGCACCTAAACCTACATCACCAGCGCATGACACGGCCGATCGGCCACCTCGTGGCCGCGACAGAGAGGCCTCTCGGCCCTCCACTCAGCTGCACCCCGGCGCCATTCAAAACATTTTAAGGCACGGGAAAATGCGCCAGACCTGCGAGATATATTGGAGGACAAGGCAAAGCAAACAAGATCGATCTATGGATCACGCGGACGCCCCACGGCACGTGACGGTGATCGTCACTGCGGATATAATAAATCCGGCCGGGCCAGACACAATAGACAAAGCTCATTTGAGCTACGTCGTGATATAGCCCAATACATAGGCGCCGCACACCCCCTATGCTTCACAGATGAAGTAATGGATCATCAAATCCCTGAGGGTTTCAAACCCGTGAACATCAAATCATACGATGGCACAACAGATCCCGCGGTATGGATCGAGGATTATCTCCTTCATATCCACATGGCCCGCGGCGACGATCTACACGCCATCAAATACCTCCCACTCAAACTCAAGGGACCAGCTCGGCATTGGCTTAACAGCTTGCCAGCAGAATCAATCGGGTGTTGGGAGGACTTGGAAGCCGCATTCCTCGACAATTTCTAGGGCACCTATGTGCGACCACCAGACGCCGATGACCTAAGCCACATAATTCAGCAGCCAGAGGAATCGGCCAGGCAATTCTGGACACGGTTCCTAACAAAGAAAAACCAAATAGTCGACTGTCCGAACACTAAGGCCCTAGCAGCCTTCAAGCATAATATCCGCGACGAGTGGCTTGCCCGGCACCTTGGACAGGAAAAGCCGAAATCCATGGCAGCACTCACGACGCTCATGACCCGCTTTTGCGCGGGAGAAGACAGCTGGCTAGCTCGTAGCAATAACTTGACCAAGAGCCTTGGTAATTCGGACACCAAGGACAACAGTGGCAGGTCACGTCGGAACAAGCAAAAATGTCGCGTTAACAGCGACAGCAACGAGGATACAATAGTCAATGCCGGATTCAGAGGCTATAAATCCGATCAGAGGAAAAAGCCATTCAAAAGAAATACTCAGGGCCCGTCCAGTTTGGACCGAATACTCGACCACTTGTGCCAGATACATGGCACCCCCGAAAAGCCAGCCAATCACACCAACAGAGATTGTTGGGTGTTCAAGCAGGCAGGCAAGCTAAATGCCGAAAATAGAGGTAAGGGGCTGCATAGCGATGACGAGGAGGAGCCCCGGCCACCGAACAACAGTGGACAGAAGGGTTTTCCCCCACAAGTGCGGACGGTGAACATGATATACGCAACCCACATCCCCAAGAGGGAGCGGAAGCGTGCGTTAAGGGACATATATGCGATGGAGCCAGTCGCCCCAAAGTTCAACCCATGGTCCTCCTGCCCGATCACCTTCGATCGAAGAGACCACCCCACTAGCACCCGTCATGGCGGATTCGCCGCATTGGTTCTAGACCCAATTATTGACAGATTTCATCTCACAAGAGTCCTTATGGACGGCGGCAGCAGCGTAAACCTGCTTTACCAGGATACAGTGCGGAAAATGGGCATAGATCCCTCGAGGATTAAGCCCACCAAAACGACCTTTAAAGGCGTCATACCAGGTGTAGAGGCCAACTGTACAGGCTCAGTCACACTTGAAGTGGTCTTCGGATCTCCGGACAATTTCCGAAGCGAGGAGTTAATCTTCGACATAGTCCCGTTCCGCAGTGGCTATCACGCACTGTCGGGCGAACCGCATTCGCAAAGTTCAATGCGGTGCCGCACTACGCATACCTTAAGCTCAAGATGCCAGGCCCTCGAGGAGTAATCACGGTCAATGGAAACACCGAATGCTCCCTCCGAACGGAGGAGCACACGGCGGCCCTCGCAGCGGAGGTACAAAGCAGCCTCTCAAGGCAGCTCTCCAGTCCGGCCGTTAAACGTCCGCACATCGTCAAGCGTGCCCGGAGTAACCTACAACAAGACCGCCTGACACGTTCCAAGCAGGCGTAGCAACGCGGCCCCAACCCCAGCCCTCGCGAACTAGCGAAACCAGTGCCTCGCGTACATAACTACGCTCTCGAAATACCATGGGCACAGGGGGAGGGGCACCATCACGGCACGCCCGAAACACGGCTTAAATCGCACTAGGGGCTGCCGATTTCTTTATTTTCTCTTACTTTCAGGACTCCATACTTCGGAAGACCTATTCGGCAATCCAACTGCCGCTCAATCGATGCAAGAACCAGGGAAGCAGAAAAGCTACACCGCATTATAGAACTCCCGGGTGGTCCCTATCACGAGCAGTATACCTGTTTTGCATACTATTCTGTAGCCTGCCCCTGGAAAGGACATGTTAAATAGTCCCGCTTTTGCTTATCGCACTATTTGTATCGTTCTGCTTCGATCGCAGCCTTTCTATAAACAATGCATAGCTTTTGTCTATTTTCGCATTACTGTTTTTTACAGATATATGTTCATTAACGACATGTTGCACCCGTACACTTTGGTACGGTCAATACGCCAGGGGCTTCAGTACCCCCCTAATATGGTGTGAGAAGTCCAAACACTTTAATAAGTGCGGCACCCCGAACTTATAGCATTATATGCATCGGCTCTGAATCATGTCTTGGGTCAATAGTTGGGTTTGCCCGGCTCCTATGTTTTGGTGCCTTACGTTCCATTGTATCGGCTAAGGTAGCACTAGGAGAACTACTGCGATTGTGCCCCAGTTGACTGGGCGGAGCACCTCAGTAGAGAAAGCTAAAACTGACTGTCATGATGAAGCGAGAGACTGGTCGCTGTTCGAGAGGTTTTTCGAGTCCCTAAAGACTTATGCCGCTTAGAGCGAGGAGTCGGCTTTGCCCGGCCAAAGGCGTGGATAGCGCCCCGAACTCGGTCTTCCGAACACTAGGGGCTTCGCCAAAATTTAAAATTATAGAATTCTATGGCTAAGTGAGAGTGTTCAAGCACTATAGTCCGGTTGCCTTGTTCGTTGTGCTGAGCGCCTCCCTCGATGGACCCAAACATGGGAAAAAGAGCGCTTAGGTTTATCCCGAACACCCCAGCACTAGTGGCATGGGGGCAGAAGCCGACAACTCGCCATCTCTCAAATTTGATAAACGGCCGCACAGAAGGTAATATTTTAAATTCAAAATGCATTGCTTAAGCGCACATGAACAAGTTTTCAGCGCACAGGATAACACGAGCGAGTTTACTCCAAAATTACATCCATGGAACATTCATCCGCCACAAGGCGGGCACCCTTCAGAATGTCCTTATAATAGTTCTCGGGCTTGCGATGCTCCTTCCCCGGCGGTGGCCCGTCCTTCACAAGCTTCTCACCATCCAGCTTGCCCCAGTGCACCTTAGCGCGGGCAAGGGCCCTACGGACACCTTCCATGCACACAGAGCGCTTGATGACCTCGAGCCTTGGACAGGCCTCCACAAGCCGCCGCACCAGCCCGAAGTAGCTCCCAGGTAGAGCCTCTCCAGGCCACGTTCAGCCGCCTTGTGGAGCTCGACCAGCTGCTTCAGCTGGTCGCTCAGGGGCACTGGGTGTCCGGCCTCAGCATACTGAGACCAGAACACCTTCTCCGTCGAGCTGCCCTCCTCGGCTCGGTAGAATGCGGCGACATCGGACACGCTACGGGGAAGATCTGCGAATGCTCCTGAAGAGCTCCGGATTTGGGTAAGTAACAAGAAGCTCACTTTTACATGTTTGCTTTGCATAAAGAATGCCTTACCCACCGCTATCTTTTTCACCGCATCCAACTCCTGGAGGGCCTTCTGGGATTCGGCCTTGGCAGATTTGGCATTTTCAATAGCCATCGCGAGCTCGGACGCTCGTGTCTTTGAGTCAAGCTCCAAACTCTCATGTTTTTCCATGAGAACCTGGAGCTCTTGCCGTACCTCGCCAACTTGCGCCTCATATTTCTCCCGCTCGGCGCGCTCCGCGGCCGCTTTCTTCTCGGCCTCGGCCAGCGCTTGCTTGAGGGTCGCCACCTCAGTTGTGGCCCCTACAATAACCATGTTAATCCTGTCATATTTTTGCAATTGCACTTTTATATTTTCTTTTTCTATAAGGTATTTCTTACCTTCTTTCTCCTTGAGCTGCCGTTTGGCAAGGCGAGCTCTTGCTCGGTCCGCTCGAGGCCCTGCTTCAGTGTGCCTACCTCCGCAGTCAGTGCGGCGGTCGCCAGCAGCGAAGCCTGCATACGCATATTGACTCTTTTTCTGTTAGACTCCTGCGGATTTTATTAGATCCTCTATTTGGCTTTTCTTTCCGAACGCCAAACAGAGCATCAGGGGCTACTGTCTATGCGGTAATATTTTTTATATATTCTGTACTTACCTCGAAGCCTGTTAGAAGGCAGGCACAAGATTCAGTCAGTCCGCTCTTGGCGGACTGAACCTTCTGGATCACCGCACTCATAATAGTGCGGTGCTCCTCGTCGATGGAGGCGCCGTTGAGCACATCCAGCAGATTGTCCAGCGCCTCCGGTTGGACGGGGGCCGCCGGCTCGATAGGCTTGCTCCTCTTGGAAGGAGTTCGCCTACCGCGGTCCGGAACCGTTGACGATTCCGGCGCGGTGTCTGGCTCAAAACCGGACTTGGAGCCCTGGGGGGTTTTATCCCCTTTACTCCTGGAGTCCGGGAGGTCGCCTTGTGGCGCCCCCAGGACCACCTCCTCCTGGCTTGGAACCTGTTGAGACAACACTTCGGCGTCGTCCGTAGGGCGGGGGTAGGTAGCCGTCGGAAGGGATTTCACGTCCGACGAATCCAGGGAGCCGCTCGACGACTCGTCGAGCCCAGCTTTGGGCGGACTGCATTGATATATTCGACATAAGGAAAGGTTGTGCAATAAAGGAATGCTATGAATTACTCGGGTGCCCGGATGCTTACGATTCCGCTGGACGCTTGGCCCTGCGCGGCCACTCTTCTTCGTCGTCGTCGGTGTCGGCGGGGTAGTCCGGAGGAAGGGTTTTCCCCTTCTTGGACCCTTCGGCCTCCCCGGTTGGGGCGGCCTTCCTTTTCTTTCCTCCCCCCGCTGGAGGGGGGAGGTTTCTTCTTCCTCCTCCTCGTTTTCACGGGAGGAGCGCGTCTCGAATTCGTCGGATGAAGAATCCGACACCTCCTAGCGACGGGAAGTCTTTCGAGTCCCTGTGGCCCTCTTCTTGGCCTTCTTCTCCGGCACCATGTAGGGTGCCGGAGCCAGCAGCTTCGCTAAGTGAGCATCGGCTGGGTCTTCTGGCAAAGGGGCCGTACAGTCGATCTGTCCGGACTTCGCCAGCCAATCCTGTCAAAGGAAAGGGAGTTTAGATCCCGCATAGAGTCAAACTATGGAAAGCCTACATCCTATAAAAGGTAAAAATAGCTTACCGCACTAGCGGGAAGCTGCGTGCTGAATCCGCGGTCCTCGGAAGTGGATGCGGGAGCCTCGGCGCCTTTGAATAGCACCTTCCAGGCGTCTTCATACGTTGTGTCGAAGAGCCTGCTCAGGGTTGGGTGCTGCGCCGGGTCGAACTCCCACAAATTGAAGCCCCGTTGCTGACACGGGAGGATCCGGCGGACGAGCATAACCTGGACTACATTTACAAGCTTGAGCTGCTTGTTCACCAGGGTTTGGATGCATTTTTGCAGTCCGGTTACTTCTCCTTGGTTGCCCCACGACAGGCCCGTCTCTTTCCAAGACGTGAGCCGCGTAGGGGGTCCGGACCGGAACTCGGGGGCTGCGACCCACTCAGGGTCGCGCGGCTCGGTGATGTAAAACCACCCCGATTGCCACCCCTTCAGGGTCTCCACAAAGGAGCCCTCGAGCCATAGGACATTGGCTATCTTGCCCGCCATGGCACCTCCGCACTCCGCCTGGTTGCCGCGCACCACCTTAGGCTTGACGTTGAAAGTCTTGAGCCATAGGCCGAAATGGGGGCGGATGCAGAGGAAAGCCTCGCACACGACGATAAATGCCGAGATGTTGAGGACGAAGTTCGGGGCCAGATCGTGGAAATCTAGGCCGTAGTAGAACATGAGCCCCCGGACGAATGGGTGGAGAGGAAAACCCAGTCCGCGGAGGAAGTGGGGGAGAAACACTACCCTCTCATGGGGCCTTGGGGTGGGGAGGAGCTGCCCCTCTTCGGGAAGCCGGTGCGCGATGTCGTTAGACAAGTATCCGGCTTTCCTCAGTTTTTTGACGTGTCCCTCCGTGACGGAGGAGACCATCCACTTGCCTCCCGCTCCGGACATGGCTGGAGAAGGTTGAGGTGGGAAGTGCGGGCTTGGGCGCTGGAGCTCGAGTGCGCGGAAGATGGATAGGCAAAGGAGGAAGAAGGCGTAGGTAAAAAGGTGGATCCTTATCCCCTTATATGGGCGGATGCGGTTAAGCGTCCCCACCAGCCTGATAAAACTTGCTTATCTCCCAAGCGCCGTGGTAAATGGCGCGGTTGGGTTACCCACGTCCGTATTGATGAGAATCTCGTAAATAAGGGGACACGATCTCTGCTTTGACAAGACGTGCCAAGGAAACCGCCTCGCAAAATGCGCTGAGGTGAGGGAGTGAAAACGATTTGAATAAAGACTTGGCCGTGGTGTGATGTCACGCTACGGAATACGTTAGCAGATTAGATTTGTGTAAATATTATTCTCTCTATGGCAATATGTGGAAACTTATTTTGCAGAGTCGGACACTGTCTTTTGTGTTCAAAATCTTCTATGAAGTACTTGGAGGAGGAACCCGCCTTGCAATGCCGAAGACAATCTGCGCGTCGGACTCGTCGTCATTAAAGCCTGGTTCAGGGGCTACTGAGGGAGTCCTGGATTAGGGGGTGTCCTGATGGCCGGACTATACCTTCAGCCGGACTCCTGGACTATGAAGATACAAGATTGAAGACTTCGTCCCGTGTCCGGAAGGGACTTTCCTTGGCGTGGAAGGCAAGCTTGGCGATGCAGATATTTAGATCTCCTACCATTGTAACCGAATTTGTGTAACCCTAACCCTCTCTGGTGTCTATATAAACCGGAGGGTTCTAGTCCGTAGGACAACAGACAACAATCATACCATAGGCTAGCTTCTAGGGTTTAGCCTCCTTGATCTCGTGGTAGATCTACTCTTGTACTACCCATATCATCAATATTAATCAAGCAGGACGTAGGGTTTTACCTCCATCGAGAGGGCCCCAACCCGGGTAAAACTTCGTGTCCCTTGTCTCCTGTTACCATCCGCCTAGACGCACAGTTCGGGACCCCCTACCCGAGATCCGCCGGTTTTGACACCGACACCACCTTTATCAAAAACTTCATAAGATGGAACATTATACACATATGTGGGATCTAAAATTGACACTCTTCCAAACCCGCTTTCAATAGTATTGCAAACATTATTATCAATCTCATACCCATCATGGGGCTTAAAAAATTCAAGATCATAAAAAAAATCACCCCAATCGTGATCATTGCAACGACTAGTGGACATAGCAAAACTAGCATCCCCATGCTTAGGGTTTTGCATATTATTAGCACAATTGACATTAATATAATTTATAGTAAAATCACTGCAATCATGCTTTTGGTTCAAGGAACTATCAAGTATGGGTGCAATAGCAATAATCTCGTGTTTAACATAAGGAACTATAGCAAATTCATCTTCATAAATATTGGCATCATGTCCACAAGAGTAACAAGCATCATGTTCATCAAGGGATATTTCAATCAAATCATCGAAATCATAACTATCTATAGATTCATGCATATCATTATTTTCTTCCAAAGCAACGGTCATTCTCTCAATAAATTCTTTGACATAGGCATTATGAGCATAGTTTTCATAGCAATATGTAAGTATGTCAAAAATTTCAGATTTGTAGAGAGTAATATCATACTTTTCAATCAAAGAAGCAACTTCATAAGCACCCTTAAAAGCAACAAATTCTTCAATTTATTCGATATCATAGTAATTATAAACACCCTTTTCATAAGAAGATAAGGTTTCATTGTCATTAAATTCACATAGGTAGGGAAGGTGTTTTTTAGGGTTCTTAGAGCAACAAGTAAAATCATAAATTTCACAAAGATTCCAAGCATAGCATAGCAAACAATTTATTTGATTCCGTAAGAGCTTCCCTTTTTCAGACAAACGATGACGCACAAAATGAGCACGCTCATCTAAAGATCTTCCCTCAACTAAACTAGTTGGGGTTTCAGCACGAGCACATATGGATCGAAGATGATCTAGGTAGAAAACTTTGAGTGGATCCATATCAATAGATTTTTAACAAGCAAAGATGCAAGCAAATAGAAGGCACATGGAACCAGAAGCAACATAAGATCGAACGAAAGAGGGGCGAGGAAAAGGAAAATCTTTTTGAAAGTCATTTTAGAAGTGGGGGAGAGGAAAACGAGAGGCGAATGGCGAATAATGTAATGCGAGGGATGAGAGTTTATGATGGGTACTTGGTATGTCTTGGCTTGGCGTAGATCTCCCCGACGACGACGCCAGAAATTCGAAAGTTGACAGGAGATCAAATATTCACTTGACTTGGCGTAAATCTCCCCGGCAACGGCGCCAGAAATTCTTCCTGCTACCTCTTGAGCTTGCATTGGTTTTTCCCTTGAAGTAGAAAGGGTGATGCAGCAAAGTAGAGTAAGTATTTCCCTCAGTTTTGAGAACCAAGGTATCAATCTAGTAGGAGACAACACGCAAGCCACCGAATACCTGCACAAACAAACACCAACTTTCACCCAACGCGATAAAGGGGTTGTCAATCCCTTCACGGTTATTTGCAACATGAGATCTGATAGAGATGATAAATGACAAAGTAATATTTTTGGTTTATGGAATGGAAAGTAAAAGATTGCAAAGAAAGTAAATTGGAAACTAGAATTGTAGATCGGAAACTTATATGATGGAAAATAGACCCGGGGGCCATAGGTTTCACTAGAGGCTTCTCAAGATAGAAATTATTACGGTGGGTGAACAAATTACTCCCGAGCAATTGATAGAAAAGCGCAAAGTTATGACGATATCTAAGGCAATGATCATGAACATAGGCATCACGTCCGTGTCAAGTAGACCGACTCCTGCCTGCGTCTACTACTATTACTCCACACATCGACCGCTATCCACCATGCATCTAGAGTATCAAGTTCATAAAGAACGCAGTAACGCCTTAAGCAAGATGACATGATGTATATGAATTAACTCAAGCATTATGATAAAAACCTCATCTTTTTATCCTCAATGGCAACAATACAATACGTGTCGGTTCCCCTTCTGTCACTAGGATCGAGCACCGCAAGATTGAACCCAAAGCTAAGCACTTCTCCCATTGCAAGAAAAACCAATCTAGTTGGCCAAACCAAATCGATAGTTCGAAGAGACTTGCGAAGATATCAAATCATGCATATAAGAATTCAGAGAAGATTCAAATAATATTCATAGATAAGCTGATCTTGAATCCACAATTCATCGGATCTCGGCAAACACATCGCAAAAGAGTATTACAACGAATAGATCTCCAAGAACATCGAGGAGAACTTTGTATTGAGAATCAAAGAGAGAGAAGAAGCCATCTAGCTACTAGCTATGGACCCATAGGTCTGTGGTAAACTAATCACGCTTGATCGGAGAGGCAATGGTGTTGATGTAGAAGCCCTCCGTGATCGAATCCCCCTCCAACAGGATGCCAGAAAAGGCCCCAAGATGGGATCTCACAGGTACAGAAGATTGCACCGGTGGAAAAGTGGTTTCGGGGCTACCCTGGAAGTTTTTGGGGTATTTGAGAATATATAGGAGGAAGATCTAGGTCAGGGGGTCACTGATGGGCCCACAAGGTCGGCGGCGCGCCCTACCCCCTGGGCGCGCCCTCCACCCTTGTGGCCGCCCGTGACTCTTCTGACTTGCACTCCAAGTCTCCTGGGTGTCTTTTGGTCCAAGAAAAATCATCGCGGAAATTTTATTCTGTTTGGACTCTGTTTGGTATTCCTTTTCTGCAAAACTCTAAAATAAGGGGAAAAACAGGAACTGGCATTGGGCTCTAGGTTAATAGGTTAGTCCCAAAAATCATGTAAAATAGCATATTAATGCATATAAAATATCCAAAACAGATAATATAATAGCATGGAACAATAAAAAATTATAGATACGTTGGAGATGTATCAGCCACCAACTCGTTATCCATAGTAGGAAAAATCAAGAGAGTGTCATCTACATACTGTATAATGGGGAATTCATGGTCATGAGAATGTATGGCGAATGAATGACGCATCTTGCAAGCGGACCATTAACCACAAACTGCATCAAATAAGCAACAATCATAAAAAGAAGCGGGGACAATGGATCACCTTGCCTTACACTTCTACTAAGATTTTTTTCCCAAACACTTCATTTAACAGAAGAGAGGAAGAACCTGAAGATAGAAGCTCATTAATCCAAGAAATCCACTTCTCATAAAATCCCTTGAATTTTACAATCTGAATGATGGCCTCATGTTCAATGGAATAAAAATCATTTTCAAAATCCAATTTGAGTATGAGGATTGACCTTTTGGGTTGGTGACACCGATGCAAGTACTACAATGTCCATGCAATACGGTCTTGGATGGCCCTTGTGTTAATAGAACCATATTGGTTCTTATGTATTCATCGTAAGATTTCCCCCTGGAATCTACTGGCAGAAATTTTAAACGGACCCCAACTAAGGAGGTTGGGCTAAAATCCCCAATACATTTAGCAGAGGCATTTTTAGGTACTAGGGTGATAAAACATCCATTGATGTTTTCCACTCTCGCCTGGCCTACATGAAAACCCTGAGCCATACAATAAGAATCATCACAAACAACTGCCCGACACTTCTTAAGAAATATAACATTTAAACCATTTGGGCTGGGACTTTACCAGTGGGCATGCATTTGACAATCATATCCAACTCGTTTTTCTCAAAAGGCCTGGGGAGGTAACCAGTCCCACTAACATGCACCAACAAGGATGCCAAATCAAACCCCATGGAAATTCCACTCACAAGGGCCACTCTATTTTTAAAACAGGCCCACACAATTCTTTCCGTCGTTGCATGCTTTGAGGTGGAGGAGCCATCTTCCAACCGTAGTCTAGCGATAGAATTCGTTTTGGATCTCTCAGCGGCCATTGCCTGAAAGAACCATGTTATCCTCACCCACTTTGATCCACCTAATAGTACATCTCTTCTTCCAATAGATAAACTAGATGGTCTATGGACCTAGTTGTAATTGATACTACTGAGGATCTTTGTACTACTCTTACTCATTATCAATAGAACGGTTGATATTTCCACAAAAATGCATACATATCGGGGCGAATGAAACCGGTTGATTACTAAATTGGATTAGGTTTTTGATCTAAAAGAATACTAGTTAATTAGCTTCCTAAGATATTGAAATCTTGAGCACAGCGACGACACTTCAACAGATTCTATCAATGATCCCCATATTCCGTCAGCCATGCAGTGGCGTCGTTAGGAGAGATGCCCTAGCGCATATAGGTTGAGCTAGATTAGACTAGATTAGATTAGACATCCAGATTCTATACAGTCCTATACATGGATAGTTGTAGAGTCTAATCACCCATCTAGTTTTAGTTATTTCTGGTTGATCAATTGTTAGTTAGGTGTGCAAAGGTAGAGCCTAATTGCCCCAAATTTGAATTATTTTTGGCTAATTAATTATGAGATGAAATAAGTCTTTTTAGGCTGTACCCAAACAAACTTCCTAAGAATGTGTAGTCAAAAGTTAACTCTTAATGATTTGCAAGTGAAAGTAGACACATATATACACAAATACATACACATAAATAGCCAGGATAGGGCCTAAAACATTTTTTTGAGGTTGCCTTTGATCACCAGGTAAACCAATAATATATAGTGTACATGTTATAAAAAAGCAATCTCGCATCCGAAGTTGGAGACCTAATCGATCCAACCACGGGACAATGGAATGCCGAATTGGTTAACCAAACCTTTTTCTAAATTTATGGATGTTGTATCCTTGTAATCCCACTACCTACATATGATATGGATGATTTTGTTGCATGGAGTTTAACTAAGAATGGCAGGTTCTATGTATGCTTCACATACTTTGCCAAATGGGAGGATCAACACACGACAAAGCTTAAACGTACAAATGGTATGGGACGACATAGTGTGGATGGAATTTGGGATATAGTATGTAGCCTAAAGTTTCGAAGTAAGGTGATAATTTATGTGGCACACTTTGCATGGAACTCTTGCATGTTGTGTGAATCTTACCAATAGGCATATCGAAGTGTCACCACAATGCCCGTGTTGTGAGAGGGGGCCTATGACGTCCACCATCTTCTGCTTAATAGCAGCGCCACCCGTGGTATCTGTGGTGGGAGAGGCTCAAGTTCGCTCGTGGTGAAAAGACGCATGACGCAAGTTAGATAGTCTTATTTTGTACGTGCTCTAGCTGCAAACTGTGTAGTTGCGTTGGCTCCAAAAGCAATATTGAGGCCGGGAGGATGGGAGAAACTGCCTAGGCTACAGGTAAAAATAAAACATATGATGCCTCCTTTAGTCATGATCTCCTCTTGGGTGTTGTTGGGCCAGTACTTTGTGACTCTTCGGGAAATTTTATCAGGCAACCAACATGATTGATATATGTGTCAATGTTTTAACAACTGAAGCTGTGGCGCTTAGCTTTGGTCTTTCTTTGGCACAAACAACGGGTTGCAGCGAATTAGTTATCAACTTTGACAATGCGTGCATAAGTTGTTGAGATTATAGAGGGAGGGAGATCGAAAATCCATTTCTGCACCCGAGCTCATCTGCACCCACGCCGACGAAAAATATCAAAACAAATACTAGAAAAATTCAAAAAATTCCAAATAAAATTTGTGTGGTAGACAATTTGATGCAGGAGGCCCGCTCCAAATTTCAAGTCATTTGGACATATGAGCAGCTCTCAGCAAAAAAGACAAATTTGGGGTATGTAAAAATGTTTACTGTTCATGTACTGTTTTGGCCCGATTTGTCTTTTTTGCTAAGAGCTGCTCATATGTCCAAATGACTTGAAAATTGAAGCAGGCCTCACGCATCAAATTGTCTACCACACAAATTTTATTTAAATTTTTTTGAATTTGTTTTGATTTTTTTACGAATTTTTTTTAACTGGTTGTAGATGAGCCTGAGCACCAAAACGCCCTGCCCGAGGGAGATAGCAATCTTCAGCGACTGCTACCACTCAGCATGTGAATTCCCTTAATGCCTTTTGAGCATTGTTTTAGAGAGCATAATATTGTTGCCTATGAGTTCGCTAGGAGAGGCTCTTCCAAAGAGTGGTTTGATGATGCTCCCTTTGAGCTCGTTCCTCTGCTACTATATGATGTACCCTGATTATAAGTTAATAACAGTGAATTTTGGTGAAAGCAATATACCATTGAATTCGTATGTGAAAAGAGTTTGTAACGGTATATTTTTTATATCATGCAACTCATATTTTAATAATATTATCAATGGTGAAAGGCAAGTTCAAAAAACATATTAGTCCCTAAATATTTGAACGGAGGAAGTACGTATTATAACATTATTCGGACTAGCTCATAAAACCCCACACACCGATCGTAGAGTAGCACCCAATGGGACATATAGTAGGATATATGTGCTGCTTGAAACGTAGGACCTTACTAGCACATATGCCTGTGCGTTGCACCGGGATAGATAATTGACATTTGCACCTAAACACGATAAAAACTCAAATTTTAGAGAGAACATCCCTCGGCAACATATTTTTGAAACTGCTTGGCTATGATTTTTGTATATGGGTTCTTTCTCTCTTTTAAATGTTGGATGGGTGCCCTTTTTGTACAACACCTTTGATCAACATTAGTCACTCCCTCCTCTTTTATTACTGGATGCATACTCAAAGCTTCTAGCAACTCACTTAAGCCATGCACTTTCATTGCAAATTGGGTCATCTTTTATCGGATCTTCATTTCTTTTATTTCATGATGAATTGGGTCCTTTTTCATCAAATTAGTCCTCTATTTTATTGGCATGCGCCAACCAGGTCCTTTTTCATCGAATCTTCCTCTCTTTTATTCACCAATCGGGCCCTCTTTCATCGGACATTCCTCTATTTTATTGGGGCATGCAGGCATTACTTTCTTCCTTCATTTTCTAATATAAATGAGACCCACACTTCACCCTTTTCTTGAGATGGCTTGGTGATTTTCAGGTAACTCATGGACGTATTTAAATTTGTGAAATTTGATTTTAAAAAGCAAGGTGGTACTTTTTTGTGTAACTAACCCGATTTCTATGTTCGATCCTTGGGAACAACGACGCCTGTGCAATCGAAAAGAAAATCAAGGAATATGAAGCCCATCGGAGAAATTTGCTGGCTATAGAAAAATCTCAGTTACGCGTATTGGCCCAGTATAGGTGACGGAGCAACAGGAGAATTGATACAAAGCAGACCTAGCTTCCTCTAAAAAACAAAGCAGACCTAGCTGTGCATACAAATTTGAAGTTTAATACAACATGCTAATTGACAACATCTAGTTTGCCTTCTTGGATACCAAGGTTGGAGTAGTTTGCGTAGTTACGAGTTCGACTCCCGCCAGACGCATTAATTTTTAGCACTTGAAGCCAGGAAAAAACTATGCCACCATGCATAGCCGCACATCCTTTGCCGTATATTATTAAAAATAACTACCACTAAATAAGTAGTGGAACAACTGACAATCTCAGTTACACATATTGGCCCAGTATAGGTGACGGAGCAACAAGCTTCCTCTATAAAAACAAAGCAGACCTAGTTGTGCATACAAATTTGAAGTTTAATACAACATGCTAATTCACAACATCTAGTTTGCCTTGTTGGATACCAAGGTTGGAGTAGTTTGCGTAGTTACGAGTTCGACTCCCGCGAGACGCATTAATTTTTAGCACTTGAAGCCATGAAAAAACAATGCCACCATGCATAGCCGCACATCCTTTGCCGTATCTCTACTCCTAATATAGCAGTTGGTGAATAGTCTTCCGGTTTTTTTTCGCTGGTTTTTTATCGTCTATCCTCCCACCATCCCCTCCCTTCGCTGGTTTTTCTTCGTCTCCCCTCCCACCACCCCCTCCCATTGCTGGTTTTTTCGTCTCTCCTCCCATCACCCCCTCCCACCGGTTTTTCTATTTTATCGTCTGGCCGGCAATACCCAACGTATTTATGGTAATCAATCACAATTAATCCACGTATAGTAATAAATCAATCCAGGTATGGTAAGGCCATAACTCAGGAAATTTTGAATATGATAATTATATGGTAATAAATTTAAATTACCCCAAAGGCTATCAATTCAGATATGGTAAGGCCATAACTCGGGAAATATTGAATATGGTAATAAATTTAAATTACCACCAGGTATGGTAAGGCTATCAATCCCCTCCTATAAGGCAAGTTTCTGCCGAGAAACAAAATCAGCATTCAATCCCTCGTATTCCTGTAAGGCAAGTTTCTGCAGAAAAATCAGGACACGATCTCTACTCCTAATGGAGCAGTTGGTGAATAGTCCGCCGGTTATTTTCCGCTGGTTTTATTTCACCTCACCACTTTCGTTGGTTTTATTTCGCTGGTTTTATTTCGTCTCCCTCCCACCTGCCTTTTCGCTTCACCACCCACATAAACCCATCAGATTAGTTACCATATAAAAAATAAATCGCAATCAATCAAGTATTGATGGGATATTTGCTTATATTGATGTGATTTTCCAATCAAGTATTGATGGGATATTTCCTTATATTGATGTGATTTTCCCTTTCTTATCATCAATCATCTTTACTGCCTAAAAAATGCGTAGAAAAAACAGACGAAAAAAACCTACCATAAAAAACCAGCAAAAGAAACTATGACAGCATCGTGCGTGCGTACAAGCAAGGCCTCCTGCCCTCGAGCGCCGCATGACTCGCACAGCAGGTCGTGAGACGCCGCCCTCCGTCCCTTCGCCCCAGATCCACCCCTTCGCCACCGCCAGTTCATCCATTCGCCACCGCCGTTCCATCCCTCCGTCGCGGATCCATCCCTTCGTCGTCGCCCCGCACATCAAAGCCGCCGCCCTTCATCGGACCATCCTCGTTTAGGACACGCCGCGGATCACGTCCAGGATCCTAAATTCTTGTTGGACCAAGGCAGCGTCCACCATGTCATGGTGTTATGCTAGCGGCGATTGGGAGGCGATCCGGGCTGCTAGGGTTTAACCAAGAACTTTTCATGGCGGCACCGGAGCATGTGAGGTGAGCGCTCTAATTGAATCATATTCCGCTGCCGGACTCGTCCGCCTCGCCATCACTAATGATCGCGTCGGCTGTGGCCACGTCCCTCTCCGGACGGTTGTGATGATGGAGGGAACCGCCCTCACTATCAGGCTCTCCACCCATGGACGCGTCGGGTCACTGCTCGGGGCCAGCCCCCCGCTGTGCTAGATCGCGCCTCGGCTTCAGGATCCCTCGATGTCGGCGGTGTGGGCTAGGGACCAGGCGGCGGGGTACGTTGTGGGTTCTGGTCGAGGGATCGGTTGGGGCTGGCATGCGAATTGAGCTGCCTTCAATGGATTTTTGGAAGCCCGGCTGCTTGTTGCTTCAGATTTGGTACTATCCCCATCACCACGGGGGCAATAGCTGGACGTCACCACGACAGGCCGCCAAGGCAGCAATCGACTTGTCCACCATGACTGCCCAAATAATCCGAGCATCACGTGCTGGACGGGCATACTCCGTAGAGAAGAATCATAATTGATGGCAATCGGAATCAGTCTGGAGGAATAGACCATGCACGTGAGTTGTCTGATCAAATGTGTGACATTGATTTGGCATGTTGCAACAGCTATGGTTGTGCTGGGGCAAAGGAAAAGGATGGCACTGCGGTGGGACGAGGAAGGTAGAGCACGGGGTGGTGACGAAGAAGCAACACTATGGAGCACGGGTATGAATGACAAATCATTGAGTATAAGTCAACATACTTTCACAGCTTTTGGATATGGTGTTTATTTTGAGGTACCGGTGTCAAGTGTCCATTCATGAGTGCCATGGGAAAAAAAATATGGCAACTGAATCTCTACTCCTAATGGAGGAATTGGTAGCCTGGTACTCCGATTTATTTTCGTCTGTCTTTTTTGTCTCACCTCTCACCACCCTTCCCACGAGTTTTTTCTTTCTCCTATTAAAAACCCAGATCCCATTAAATGAGAGATCTTGTTTCATGCTTGCTTTGGCAGGTGTTGATTTAATTTAATTACGTAAATAATAGGTAATTAAGAATTCAAAAATCACATCATATATGTGAGATCACCTTCCTAAAAAAGAGACATAAGATATTTCTCGATAATCGTACAAAACGAAATCAGGTATTCACCATAAGATTTTATCTCTACTATTAATTGATAATCAGAAGTTTCCTAATACAACAAAAATAACATATCTTTTTCTTTATGGGCATACACATCCACACGCCTCTATGGAGGGACGCCGTGCGTAAAACCATGGAGGGCATCGTCACTGGGCCTGATGTCAACACGATGTTCGAGAATGACATAGGATGGATTACAGACGGCGTCGAGAACGGCCATGGCGGAAGGCGGGTCGTCGGATCACCACGTACAGGGCGTTCATGGACTCGTTCATATTATAATTCTTATCAAGCTAAATATGCTACATTCTAAAATCAAGTTCTCAAATCAAGTGTGTCATTCAAATGTCAAGAAATTCGTTAAGGAAATGTGTCCTACAATACTCGGTAGTCGTGGTCGTCGTTCGTAGCAGTCATTCGTGCAAAATATTTTGGAAATCGAGCACTGAATCAATTTGAAAATCAAACCATTAATGCAAGTAATTAACTAGACAGTTAGTTATGTATGCAATTAATTAGGTACATTTAAATAGGATGAAAGTTCGAACCGAATCAATTTGGAAATGGAGCGATTAATGCAATTAATTATGTAGACAATTAATTATGCCTACAGATAATTAGAGGTAGGATTTTTTCCAATTAGGCGGATAATTAATTGATTTTTTGGCATTTAATTAGGCATGTAGAGAATTAGGTAGGCCGTTAATTATTTTTGTACTTAATTAATCATGCAAGCAGTTAATCGCGCTGACTTATTTTGAAAGCGCTCATGGGCATGGACGATGAGCAGGCTTTCAACGACATGGCCGAGCACCACTTGCCAACATGAACAATGGCCACCATGCGTTTGCGACATGGGCGTCCTTGTGTTCACCAAGATAGATGACGACCATGCTCTGAAGGATGTCAACACGCTGACGGTTGCCGAAACGTTCATGTGGGAGGACAACACGACACAACATTGGCTAGGTGGTTTATGCTATAGTAGAAAGAAAGAGTGTTTGGAGAATAAGTACAAAATAACTAAAGCCACCAAGTGGTCCATAGTGTTGGAGAAGAAAAGAGTGTTCCAAAAAATAAAACAAAAAAAAGGAAGGAGTATTATTGAAAATAAGTAGGAACGAGAACTAAAACTAGCGATGAAGGAGAAAGATGGAGACAAGGCGTCGTTGACGAACGTATTGATGTTAATATGGTGTTCGCTGGCACCAACAAAATGGTAGGCGGAGTGGTTAGGAGTAGAAGATGTGGTGGACGTCATTTGGTTTTAGAAGAGGTGGCTCCAGCGAGAAATGTTCCGCTACAGCGGGAAACCGAGCGAGAAGTGTAGGGTCGAACAAAAAAACAAAAGGGAGCGTCCTGGGATGGGTTTTGTGTTTGACTCAGGTGTTGGAAATAACATGACGCATAGCCCGTAGCAACGCACGGGCGTTCTCCTAGTATTATTAAAAATAACTACCACTAAATAAGTAGTGGAACAACTGACAATCTCAGT
This sequence comes from Aegilops umbellulata, assembly GCA_032464435.1. NCBI lineage: Eukaryota > Viridiplantae > Streptophyta > Magnoliopsida > Poales > Poaceae > Aegilops > Aegilops umbellulata. The sequence goes on along the minus strand of CP136054.1, from coordinate 359,865,101 downwards.
AACGCGTATTGGCCCATTATAGGTGACGGAGCAACAGGAGAATTGATACAAATCAGACCTAGCTTCCTCTAAAAAAACAAAGCATACCTAGTTGTGCATACAAATTTGAAGTTTAATACAACATGCTAATTCAAAACATCTAGTTTGCCTTGTTGGATACCAAGGTTGGAGTAGTTTGCGTGGTTACAAGTTCGGCTCTCGCCAGACGCATTAATTTTTAGCACTTGAAGCCAGGAAAAAACAATGTGACCATGCATTGCCGCACATCCTTCGCCGTATAAGAAGAACTACCACTAAATAAGTAGTGGAACAACTGACTTTGCGTAGTGACGTCCCGGTTTCTTTGTTTGATCATGTTCGTCAAACGGACAAAAGTATAAAAAAGCAGCATATGTAAAAATTAGCATACATATAAAAAGACTTAAAACGGGACGAAACAAAGTGGTACCAAACCAAGAATACCTATTCCCTTTAATAATAGGTATGCCGTATAAGAAGAACTACCACTATATAAGTAGTAGAACTACTGACTTTGCGTAGTGACGTCTCGGTTTCTTTTGTTTGCACATGTTCGTCAAACGGACAAAAGTATAAAAAAACAGCATAAGTAAAAATTAGCATATATATAAAAAGACTTAAAACGGGACGAAACAAAGTGGTACCAAACCAAGAATACCTATTCCCTTTAATAGTAGGTATAGAAAATGTAGGAATAGGAAAGAAAAAACACATGAATTAAAGATGTTGTCTATTTTGAATCTATATGGAAAAACTTCAAAACTATCATTTGGATGTCTTTCTTTTTTGCGAGAAAACTTTCAATCTATTCATCTTCTATCATGGCAGTACAACGAACACTAGAGATAATAAAAATTACATTCAGATCTGTAGACCATCTAACGACGACTACAATCACTGAAGCGGACCGAAGGCGCGCCGCCGTCATCACCCCTCCCTCGCCGGAGTCGGGCACAAGTTGTTGTAGTAGACAGTAGGGAAGTCGTCGTGCTAAGGCCACATAGGACCAGCGCACCAGAACAGCAACCGTCGCTGATGAAGAATAACGTAGATCGAAAGGATCCAACCTGAAGACACACGAACATAGATGAACCACAACCAGATCCGAGCAAATCCACCGAGGATAGATCCGCCGGAGACACACCTCCACACGCCCACCAGCGATGCTAGACGCACGACCGGAACGGGGACTAGGCGGGGAGACCTTTATTCCATCTTCAGGGAGCCGCCGCCGTCTCGTCTTTCTGAGTAGGACACAAACGCTAACAAATTTTGAAGGAACGACTAACAACGGAGCCCTCCCGCCGGCCCTTGCCAGAATCCACCGCGCCCCCATGGTCCTAGGGTCACCGGAGACGAGGTGGACCTGCAGCGGAGCCGGCGAGAGGCACGAACCCTAGCTTTTTTTGGAAGAGGAGGCGGCAGTTAAAAAAAAACTATCATTTGGATGTCGTGCAGAAAAGAGCAGGGATTATAGACGTGAATAGAGGAAAAAATATGAGGTGGGACCTAATGTTAGGTTTCCTCCAAATTTTATATGAATCCCAATCCATATATATTTCAAAGGAATGTAAGATATCAATTCTTTTGTTTCAAATGGCACTAACGTTTTTTCTCGATGTACATCCTACCATCTAACATTCCTAGTCCCCCTCTAAAAAAAACATTCCTAGTCCCCGCAAAGAAAAAATTCCTATATTTTTCCTCATTTTGAACGGTTCTAAAAAAGGACAGACGTTCGGAAACAAAGATTTTTTTTGAGAATTCAAAAACCAAGAAAAGTGAGAGCAACTAGTTAACGAGCGCTCCTTCGGGGGCCTCGCAACGATCAGAGCCACGCGTCGCGCTCTGGACGCGCCCTTCGGATTTTGCTTTTTTATTTTTGTGCACGCGTTTTCGGCTTTTTAAACGGTTTTTTTGGGTTTTTTTGACGTTTTGGTTTTCCCCCGGTCTTCCTTAGCTTTTCGACCAATTTTTTTTTTCAAAATTTTTGTACGAAAAAACACGTTTTTTTATTTCACGATAAGTCACGGTTTTTCTTCCGTGAGAGGCACGGTTGTGCTTTAGCGAGAGTCACGGGCGTGCCTTTCGAAAACGAAAAAAACGCGTTTTTTGTTTTTTCTTTCTTTCGCGAGAGTCACGGTTTTACTTCTGCGAGAGGCACGGTTGTGCTTTCGTGAGAGTCACGGTCGTGCCTCTCGAAAAGGGAAAAACAAAACGCGTTTTCTGTTTTTTTTCTTTCGCGAGAGTCACGATTTTGCTTCCGCGAGAGACACGGTTGTGCTTTCGTGAGAGTCACGGCCGTGCCTCTCGGAAAGGGAAAGAATACGCGTTTTCTGTTTTTTTCGCAAGAGTCACGGTTTTGCTTTCGCCGGAGGCACGGTTGTGCTTTCGCGAGAGCCACTGGCGTTCACCCTGTGCGTTCGGTTTATTCGGTTTACATGGTTCGATTTATACGGTTTTCTGGTTTCTACGGTATTAATACTTTGGTAAATACGGTATGAAAATAAAATACGGTTCGGTTTCGGTATATACCAAATTATTTCGGTATGGTTTCGGTATATACCGTAAAAACCAAAGTTGACGCGAATTTGAAAATGACGTGATAATAATTTACAAATTTATGACTCAAAACACATACTATTTTACACAAATAGTATATGAGTATATATATAAGTATATATGCATGCATTGATTCAACTGTTGATGGTTATGGACGTGGTTAGCATTTTAAAAAGAGAAAAATGACTATATTACAAGGAAAATTTACGTGCTTAGTAGTGAATTTGACTCATGTACAAGGAAAATGACAACTTGTATGGTTGTTCATCTCAAGAAATATAAATTTATCTTTTACTTCGGTTTATTCGGTTAACCGTTCGGTTTTTCGGTATATACCATAAAAACCAAAGTTCAAATCGGTATGAAAAGTTCATACCATATCGAACCCAGAAACCATAAAAACCATAAATTCGGTTCGGTTCGGTTTATTTTCGGTATGGTTTTTCGGTTCGGTTTTAAAATGCACAGAGTGAACGGGCGTGCCTTTTTTGGAAAGGAAAAAAACGCGTTTTCTGTTTTTTTTCTTCCACGAGAGTCACGATTTCGCTTCAACCAGAGGAACGGTTATGATTTCGCGAGAGGCACGGGCGTGCCTCTTTGGGAAAGGAAAAAAAACGTGCTTCCGGTTTGTTTTTTTGTTGGTTTTTTCGTCCGTTTCTTTTGAAAAAAAAGTTCGTCAAAACCTACCAACATGGAATCTAGTTTTGAAGATCTTGACGCGGGGAATTCAATGGGGAAAACGGTTTGAGATTTGGATGCACGGTTTAAGAGATAAAACGTTTTGAATAACGGATCTACGAAAAAAGGAAAAACTCCCCGGTTGCGACAAGTGGCGCGCTACATGTGCGCCACTTGTCATGACCTGTGAAGGTGAAATGTTCTTTGCAACGAGTACTCCTTAATTAGTGATTTCGAAAAAAAATGTGAAGTTGGGGTTTGGAAATTGCAAGGGGTGATGGGCTTGCTCGCACTTTTTATTTTTGAGAAATGGGCTTGCTCCCACATGGCCCGTACGGATTCGTACTAATAACCGTGTAGGCTCCTTCAGTTTAGCCCAGCCGCCGTGCGTTCCACGAGTAGGCCCAACTCCTCGACGGCCAGCCACCGGTGCTACCTCAGTCCTGTGTTTCTCCATTGCAATAGCTGTGACGGCGACGACGCAGCTTGAAAGGTAGTTGTCCGCGACCAACCCCCTCCCCCTCCCCCTCCCGTCGACGGAGGCCGACGCCGATGGCGAGTCGGCGGGAACGGAGGCTTCCGCCCGCACCCGCTTTCCAGATGGAGAACCCCTTTAGCGTGAAGGTTCTTCAGGTCTTCACCGGCGCCGGCGTCGGCTGCGGCGTCGGAATCGGCGTCGGCCGCCCCATCTACCTAGGTAATAAGAATCAACCGTCCACGCGCTGCTGTCCCTTCTATTCTTAGGATAATCAGGATGGACATCGATCGAGTTCGTCACCAGTCGGCGGGTTCGGCATTTCGTCGAACAGCTGAAGTGGGTGATCAAACGGGGCACCCTGTTGAACAGTTAGTGCCGTACTGCCGTATGTAGTTGTAACCGTGCAGGATTGTATTTTAATTTAATATAAAGCGATTAAGGCATACACCAGACCAAGATCAAAATTTGATGATTGGGAAGCACAGGGAAGTAGTGTCAGCTACTTAGTTCAAGCTTGCTGACGGTGGCACCGTGCACATCCATGCTGTACTGACTGTGCTCCGTGCCAAGAAGAAATCGACTAAATTTCAGTGAGTGGCTGTTGTTTAAGCAAATGGCTCTTGTTCTGCTGGTCAGGTATGATACCGGGTCTTCAGCAAGTTATGAGTGCCACAAGAGGTGCAACCGATTCTTTTTCTGGTGTCACGAGACATGTTAATTCCGCTGTAAGTCACTCTCCCATGAGCGTATGCACGATTAAATTGATTTTCTATTTAGTGATTTTCTGGATCTGATTTTGCGTTTTAATTCCTTGTGCTCTAGCTAAGGAAAGCAGGGTTAAAGAACATTGAAGCGGGCATTGGATGCGGAGTTGGTATAGGACATGGTTTTGGGATAGGTACACATTGCAGCTATTCCATCTATTTAGCCATGTAAACTTTCTGTTGATCTATAGGTCGTGGTTATTTTCAATTATAGTGGCTCATCAAGTAAAAACATCTTTAATCTCTTACACGCTCAGTATATCTGTTCTTCTCTTGATGGCCACATAATAGTGAGTCTAGTTGCCTGCATAGAAATCAGACTAAGATTAGGATGACACTGTGACGCACCAATACATCTATTATTCTTTAGTGTTTTCCCATTTTTGTTCACTGCTGTGTGGAGTTTTCAGCGCATGTGCACACGCATGTGAACATTGCTTCAAAGATCTCTCACTAATTTGTAATGTGAAGTGACAATGGAGGACATTCATCTTGATGGAACCTTTCATATCTAGCAGACTAGAACTCTCCATAAGTAGTGTGCATGGACAATTTCTTAAATTCCTGCAGTGCTTCCTGCTCAATGTTTTCTTTTTACCACAACTTATGATTCTTACCGTGTTCCTTTACATACATCATGTGCACTGCAAATTAGTTTAGAACCATTAATGTTACATTGTGAACTGCCTTTCTGCACAAGCATGTCATCTTGTTTGCCGTGGTCTTGAAGCTAAATCAATAAAGTATCTCTTCAATTTTCAGGAATTGCCTTGAAACCACGAGCAATTCATGGAATTCAATCATCGATTGCAGTACAGACCTTAACTTTCATTTGTCCTGATTTCTTTTCTGTTTCCTTTCTTGTTGTATAAACATTAACAGAACAACTTTTTCTAGGAAGTTTTGTCCAAGTTAACTTCAAAGCTGAGGGATTCCAGTCGGGAGACAGCTACATCAGATCTTACCTCTGGTTCGTTGCCTACCAGTGGACAAAGACCCAATGGTATGTCCATGGATCTAGAGGCTAAGGCATTCAAAAGCAATTTCCAGCATACTTCAAGCAATGAAATATCACAAGTACAGCCGACCCATGAATTGCGTGGCCAGAATGGGATGCAGCAAGAGATGATAACAGGAGGTCGAACTGAAAAGGTCATTGCCAACTTTCTGCAGAGTCCCCTGTTCGAGAATGATACAAAAACGGACATCAGGGATGCAGTATGCGCTAAAATCTCACCTCTATGTTCTTGCTAACATGTATCATACATAATGATGCACTATTATATTTTGCAGCTATGTCTTCTGCTGCTCAATTTGCTTGTGCATACATTGTTGTGTAATGGACATTATAAACACTCTATTTTTCTTTATTATTTTTACAGGCTGTAAATTTGCAAGGGACGGATAACGTACTTCAGTTGGTGAGTTCAATCACATCTAATGCTCCTCATGCATACTTCTTGACTTTACTCTATGGCTTGGTAGTTCTATCCTTGTCCTTTCTGTCAGATGGGTTTTACTCATTTGCACCCAGTATGGCCTTAAAATGATGTGCCTTACCTATTTAACGAGTACAATTTTACTCCCGGCTCAACTGACAGTATTGCCAGGGCGGTTATTGTTGCAAATCATTTTCTTGTACGGAATGCTTTACAGTTTCCGTCTTTCATTTCATAGCTCACTACTAACTAGTTCTGCACTTCTTGCTTGTCCAGGTGCTGAAGCACCAGAGAGTTATCGAAGAATTACGAGACGAGAATGAAAAGCTGCGTCAGGTGCTCATAGAGGAACTTAAGATTTCACCAGCTAAATTACAACTGGATAGGACAAGTGGAGTGAAGGCCTACTATCCATGCTCGGAGTGCTTTGACTGCCGCCGTCGAAGTCGGAAATCAAACAGATAGCAGTGGCATTGACTCTAGTTATTTGTAGCCAAGTTTTTGCTATTTTTCCACTAGCTGAATCTTTCACTAGAGCAATAGTCATAGCTTTCTGCATGATATTCTCAACAAAAACGGCCAGGCCAGCTATTTTTGCTGAGACACTTGATCTGATCGACCTTATGTTCCATGTATGGTGAAAATTTGGAAGCTTGATGTCTCTACTCGGTACAACGAGTGATGTGTGGCTTATCATCCAATCACATGTATAAGTTTGAAATGTTCTTCATGTAAACAAAAGATGAGGTTGTAGGAGCTAAAACCCATTTTTACATGTTAAACGCTTCTGCAAAAAAATATGGATTTATTCTCAGTTTAGGCCCCTTCGGGGAGCAAAGAAAAACTTGGAATCTTGAGATAATGCCTCACAACTCGTACTGGTGCTGTTAACCCAGAACAAGAGAACAGAAATCCTTTGAAACATGGTATAACTAACAACACGCATTTTTTTGGAGAAAAGTGTCATTTCAAGGTCAAAACCTGTCTGAAGCACAGGGGTGTCAGATGCCTTTGGAGTGGTGGACTTGTCTGCCTCCAACGTAGTGTACTCATCTGGTGTAGAGTAACTTCACGATGCATCCCAACCCCATAAAGTTGAAACGAGCCAAAAGTGCAGCGTCACGAAATCACCCCTCTGACCACGAGCATAACACTTCCCTACCCCTCTCCTATCACTTAGATGTACGGTACATTGCCTACTCTTTGTCTACCGTGTCTTATCCGTGGTATATATTATGCCTCTCGAGTTCACCCTCCACACCAATCAAAGTAAATACCAAACAATCATGTAATTACACTAAGGAGCATGTGCTCTGGTACATTACAAAAAAAAATAGAGAGGCAAATTTCGGCAGCCGGCTTCCCCCACCCTTCTGTGGCAACATTGAACCCCTCTTCGTGGAAGGAAAATGGAGGTATCCTATTTTATCTAGTGATGCAGGAAGTATGAAATGGAATAACAGGCTTTGCCTCTAGCTAGGCATTTCCCCAACTCCTCTATTGTTTACTCACTACTCTCAACTCCTCTATTATTTGGATAAGGATAATGAAGAGGGAATCCGAATCTCAAAATTCAGAGGACATGATGACATTTGTGTTGCTATGTGCGTATTGCCTCCGTCTACATCTCCAACGATGCATTGTCGTGCTGCACCCCCGGCACCAAATGTCGAGCTGTAGGTCGGCGCGGTCACCCACCGCGTCAATCATATGCATTTGTCCAAGGGCACGGCCGCGGACGGCAACCCAATGCAACAGTTGTTCAAGGGGATCACGCCAGGCGTCCTCGCCTCCCCGGCGGCGCCACCCCGTGCTCCTCAGCTCCACCCAAGACTCGAGCCACCTTCGCTCCGGCAAGGCAGAGTGCTCGGCGGGCAGCGGCTCGCAGTGTCGTCTCAGTATTACAACGCGCCACGATGCAGCTAATCCATGAGCTCGGAGACCTAGACCCGAAGGACAAGATGACACCCAAAGTTGTGGAGGCGCTGATCAAGCATTTCGACGAGCCGCCCACCGACCGCGAGGTCGAGGGCATCACCAAGCTCAAACACATTGACCTAGTTGCGCTTAGGATCGCCGCCGGCATGGCCGGCCCTGACGCAGCTGCCGACAAGGCCATGGTGTGATCATGTGTGTTGTAGTGTTAGGTAGTCTCCATCGACCACCAACCGTTAGCTGGTTTGAGTTAGATTTTTCTTTCATGTTAGTGCCCTGTGTAGCAGTTAGGGATGCAAAGCGGCGCCCGGGTCTGTCCCGCTTCGTATACAAAATGAGTAACATTAGTTGTAGATTTTGTGTGATAGAGTTAGTTTATTTTGTACTAGCTGATTGATTTTGTGGGACTACGCGGGATGCCCGCCAGCATCCCTAGTAGCAGTGGTCGGGACTAGACGACGTTGGGGTTTTGGGCCTGTTGGTGGCCGGCGTCGCCATCTCGATTAGATGGATGTGTGTTGCAAGCTTGCTTCCAGTTGCTTTAGTAGAAATCGTAGTCGATGGAGAATTGCATTGTGTCCCCATGAATGACACAAATTGTCCGATTACGAGCTAGAACGTTAGGGGGTTAAATTTGCCAGCAAAGCGTGAAGCAGTTAGGGAAGTAGCCGACGCGCAAGCTTTCCATTCTCAATCTGCAAGAAACAAAAATCAAGACATGGACAACCCAGATAGCACAGGAGATTAGGGGACACCGCCACGACTGCGTAGTGCTTCCGACAGTAGGATCTAGGGGCAGGACGACGATTTTCTTGGACAAGGATCTAGTACAATTAGAATCTCACGCTCTGGGGCAATTCTTGATCATTGTCTCTGCATGGCTCCTTGCCTCGTCAACGGCTTCCTGGTTGATCAAAGTCTATGGCCCCACCGATGACGGCATGAAGGACGTGTTCCTGGCTGAACTTGCTGCCGCTGCACTACCACTAGGCCAACCATGGCTCCTGGTTAGTGACTTCAACATCATCTATCAAGCTAGGGATAAGAGTAACCTCGACTTAAATAGGCTGGTCAGGGGTAGATTCAGGAGCGCGTCTGATTTCGCGGGGCTTAGGTAAATTAAGTGTAAAAATAGGAGGCTCACTTGGAGTAGTGAGCGCGAACAACCGACTTTCTACAACATCGACAAATTCCTTTGCAACACGGATTGGGAGGTGTTGTTCCTCTCCTACATGCTGATGGCGGCCTCGAACTCATGATCTGATCATTGCCCGCTGATGCTGGCAATCGTTGCAGCTCCTCACAAACACGCTCGCTTTTGTTTTGAGAGTTTCTGGGTGAAGTACCTGCGGTTTCAGGAAGCAGTCAAGAAGTCTTGGGACAGTCTGGTGAACTATGATTGCCCGATCGTCCAGATGAAGGTGAAGATGTAGTGCACGGCGAAGGACTTGATGGTCTGGAGCAAGAGCCTGTTTGGAGGGGCAAAATTGAAATTACATCTCGCAAATGAAGTGATCCTATGGCTAGATGTGGCCCAGGAGAAGAAGACCCTGACACTGGCAGAGTTTCAGTTGCGCAAGCAGCTCAAACTTCGTGTCCTGGGGTTGGCTGCGATCAAGCGCTCAAGGAGGAGGCAGGTCTCAAGGGTGCTATGGTTGAAGGCGGGGGACGCCAACACGTGTTGTTTCCATGCAAAGGTATGCTCGCACCGACAATGGAACCTCACCCACTCCCTCGTGTAAGTGCATCTAGTGCCCCTTAGTGATTTTGGTGTATTGAAGACTTATAGGTTAAGTATCTAATGTGTTTATGAGTGTACACAGGTCTATAAGTCTATGAGGAGTTTGATATTTACAGAGAAAGTCGACCCCTAAAAATAAAGTTCTTCGACTGAAGACTTTGATATACTGAAGACTTTCTGAAGACTTTGAAAGTGAAGAAATAGGTGTGACCTTGAAGACTTGGTATTCATTCGAGGAACATGAAGCGTGAAGACTTTTGTTTTCGTAGTTTCATTTTCTCTTTCTTGAGTCATAGGAAACACCGTACTGTTAAAGGGGGTCGAGGAAATACTAAGGAGAAAATTTCCAAGTGATGCTCATCTCAAATCCTACACCTACCAATCCCTTCGAGTGAAGCCATTGGAAATCTCATACAGTTCAGTCAATTTCTTCAGTGACAGAGACGCAGTTCTTCTGGTCACTGAGGACTTTGCTCTGACTGAGGAGTTAGGAATTCGCCAGTGCGAATTGCCTACACAGTGAGGAACATGATAGCCCTGAGGAATTTGTACCTCAAATTTCCGACCGTTGCTGTGCTACGCGCCAGCTGTCCCAAAATATCTTATCCACATAACGGTCGTATCATTGAAGGGCATTTATGTCTTATCATGCCGGGTTGTTCCCTAGGCTATAAATAGCCGCCCCCTACAACCACTAGCTGGTTGGCTGCTCCGAGAGAAACTGACACTTGTCATTTGAGAGCAACCCATCCTCCGAGGACTTTGAGCGAAAATCATTAAGTGAGGAAAATCCAAACCCAAACCCAAAACACCTACAACCCAACGTGATTGAGCATCACTGAAGAGATTGATCCTGCGTGGATCCGACGCTTGTTATCTTTGAAGACTGTGCTTCTTCCAAACGGTTAGGCGTCAAGGTCTAGAGCATCCAAGAGAAATTGTGGATCGCCGAGTGACCAAGTCTGTGAAGGTTTGGAAGTCACCTGAAGACTTACCACGAGTGATTGGGCGAGGACTGTGTGTCCTTAGCTCAAGGAGAATACGGTGAGGACTGTGTGTCCGGGACTAGGTGTCCTCGAGTTTAAATACTCAGCCGCTCCAACCAGACGTACAACTGAGACAGCAGTTAGAACTGGTCTACCAAATCATTGTCTTCACCAAGCTTACTAGTTCTATTTCCTCAACTCTTTCATTTCCTCAGTAGTGTGCTGTTTGTTTATCATATCTGTGTTTGAAGACTTTGACTGAAGACTTTCTCAATTTCCTCAGTTCAATTTCTTCAGTCTGTTTGTCTTCATCTTGTGCTATCATGTGTCTACGCTTTCTGTACTCTGTGTTTGTCTTCATTTCATCATGATGACCATGCGTGTATTCTGTTATGTTTACTTCTGAGTACTTATTCCGCTGCTAGTAGTTCTTCGCTAAGGAATTTCCTCACCAGCAAATTCCCCAGTGAAGAATTTCATAAAAATCGCCTATTCACCCCCCCTCTAGTCGATATAACGCACTTTCAATTGGTATCAGAGCGAGGTACTCCCTTGTTCTGTGTGATTTTGGTTTAACCGTCTGGAGTTTTAGTTATGTCGACCGCAGGTATGATCAAGGTCTCTGCTGGGTGTCCTACCTTCGATGGGACGGACTATCGCTACTGGAAGAATAAGATGCGAATGCATCTTCAGGCAATTGATAACGATCTCTGGTACGTTGTGGAAAATGGTGTTCCCTCCGTCTCACCCTCATTGAACACTACCGATGTGAAGAGATTCAAGCAACTCGATTCCCAAGCGAAGAATATCATATGTGGCCATCTGAGTAAAGGACAGTATGGTAGAGTGAGTGCTTTGGAAACTGCTAAAGCTTATCTGGGATAGGCTGTCCAAGGTCAATGAAGGAGTTTCAACTCAGTGTGACTCTCGAGTTGATGTTCTTCGCAATCTCTTCAACCGCTTCAAAAGACTCGATAATGAAAATGTTCAGCAAACCTTCGATCGCCTCACTGACATCTCAAATGAGCTGCAAGCACTTGGTGCCACTGACATCACCGACCATGAGGTGGTGAAGAAATTGCTGAGATCGCTTGATTCCTCATTTGATACTCTGGCACTGATGATACAAGAGTGTGCTGATTACAAGTCACTTGACCCCGCTGATATCCTCGAGAGGCTAAACACTCATGAGTTCCAGCTTGCTGAGAAGAGAGAGATCTATGGTTCGAGCTATGGCAGATCACGTGCACTGAAGGCCAAGGTAGTATCTGAGTCCGAAGATGAAGACTCTGGTAGCAGCCTTGGTGATCCTGGAGAACTGAGTCATGATCTAGCACTGCTTGTGAAGAAATTCCAGAAGTTCTCAAGACGTGGTCTCTTTGGAAAACCCTCAAGGAGCAATGATTCCTCATCCAGTGACTATAAGAAGAGGCTTTGTCACAAGTGCAAGAAACCGAGACATTACATTCAAGATTGTCCTCAGTGGGAAAAGGAATCAAAGAAGAAGAAATACAAGGATTACAGTTCTGATGATGCGAAGAAAAAGAAGAAGTCCTCAAAATCTTCATTATCAAAATCCTCGAAATCTTCGTCTAACAAGAAGAGCAGCTCCAAGAAGGCTCGGGCATTCATTGGCAAGGAAATGGACTCTGAGGCTGAATCTGAAGAAAATGAAGCAGAAGAGGAATCTGATGATTCTGAGTCTGGTGTGGCGAGCGTAGCCCTCGCTACTGCATTCGTCAGCAAGCCCATCTTCACCTCTGAAGAAAGTGATCTCACCAACAAGGCTGATGAAGGCAGTGATGACTACGCTCCCACCTATTGCTTCATGGCAAAAGGTGCCAAGGTACTCAAATATGCCTCTTCTGAATCTAGTGAGGATGAATCTGATGAAAATCTTAAGCCTAGCTACTCTAAACTTGCTAAGATTGTTGTACAACAACAAAAGGCTTTTGAAAAGGTTCAAAACATGCTAGACAAAAGTGATGATATGTTGGGTGAAGAAATGGATCGCACTAAAGCCTTAACTGAAAATCTTCAAAGACTTCAGACCAGGTTTGATAACCTTCAAGGTCATCATAACACTCTCTTATCTGATCATGAGAAGCTTTCTTATGAATATCTTGAAAAGAAGCAAGATCTTGAAAAGCTAAGAGTGAGTTATGAAGATCTTCAGAAGGAGCGCGATTCATTGCTTGCTCAACAAATTAGCGCTGATCAGGAAGAATTTATTCCTCCATGTTTGAAATGCATTGAACGAGAATCTGCTAATTCTTCACCTGATTATTCAAATGCTTCAAATGTTACAAATTCTTCACCTGTCTCTGCTATCACTAATTCCTCATCTGAGGACATTACTAGTATCACTGACGATGCAGGGCTGAAGGAATTGTACATAACAGGCATGTACAAAAGCCTCAAAGGGCATCAGACTCTTTGTGATGTGCTTAAAAAGCAAATCCTCAACAGGAACCCTAGGAAAGAGGGTATTGCATTTGAGAGGAAACTCAATGCTGATGGTACATATTGGAAGCCTGAGAAGTACCCCAAAACCTCATGGGTTGCTGCAAAGGGACCTCCAGTTGATCCATCTAATTTATCTGGTTATACATGTGAATCTTCTCATTCTTCTGATGAGTCAATTGACTCCAACTATAAACTGTTCAAAAATCAGAATGGTGAAGTATTTGCTAGATATGTTGGCACTAACTGCAGGAATGGTTCTCCTATGAAGAAAATCTGGGTTCCCAAAAGGTGCCTTGAAAGTCTTCAGGTGAATGTCCTCATGACACCACCTGTGAAGAAAAGGAACCCCAGATCAAATTCTTCATATGGACCAAATCCTCAAGGGGATCAAATTCCTCACATGGATCAAAGTCCTCATATGAACATCATCGTGCTAACAACTCTGTTTCGCAGGGAAGAGCCAAGGGCTATGAATATGAGCATTATTTTTCAAATTATTATGTTCATAAGTCCTCGAAGAATTTCTTTGCTTATTCATATGCTTACCCTAACCGCTCTTATGGGAAACGAAATGGTTTGGCCGCTATGCCACCATTCTCATATGGAGCTCGCAGAGTGATGAACTCTTTGCCACCCCTTCAGATGTGGGTGGTGAAGAAAAAGAACTAATCTCTTATGCAGGGTCAGGTCTCCAGACGTACTGTAACGTGTGAAGAATTTGCTGGGGAGCTGACAAAATGCCTGAAAGGACGCAGGCTAACCATGATGAAATGAACTTTCATTTCACTCGTCCTCCCTCTGTTTTATCTGTCCTACTGCTTGATGAAATTGATCTGATGAATTGTGATATCATATTCTTCACTGCTGAAGTATATGAGGTCGTAAGTTGCACTAATTCATCTGCAGGATGATCAACCCAAAGCCACTGAGTGGGTACTTGACAGTGGATGTACAAATCACATGACTGGTGACAAGAATCTTTTGATGGATGCTCCCTTATCATCGTCACATATGAAGCATATCATCTTCGCTGATAAAAGCAAAAGTCAGGTATTGAGTCTAGGTAAAGTTTCTATCACAAAGGATCGACACATGGACAAAGTTATGCTTGTTGAGTCCTTAGGATACAACCTTATGTCTGTCTCAATGCTTTGTGATCTTGATATGGTTGTTGTCTTTGGCAAGTATCGTTGTGTTGTGATTATGGAAGCTGAAAATTCCAAAGTCTTCGAAGGCTTTAGGAGAGGAGACTTGTATATTGTTGATTTGTCTGCAGATTCACAACCAGCCGTGTGCCTACTTGCAAAAGCTTCAGAAGGATGGCTATGGCATCGACGACTTGGTCATGCAGGCAAGAGGAATTTGCACACGCTTGCGAAGAAGAAGCATGTTATTGGCATCGAGAATGTCAAATTCCTCAAGGATCACTTGTGCGGTGCGTGTGAAGCTGGAAAGATGACGAAGGCCAAGCATCCACCAAAGACCATCATGACCACTACACGACCATTTGAATTGCTTCACATGGATCTCTTCGGTCCTAATCACTATTCCTCTGTTTCAAATGAAGCATCTCAATATGGCTTTGTTATTGTTGATGATTACTCTCGTTACACATGGGTACACCTTGTCTCTTACAAACATGAAGTGCAGGAAGTCTTCAAACGATTTTCCTCGAGGGCTTCAACCAACTTTGGTGTGAAGATCAAGCACATCAGAAGTGACAATGGCACTGAGTTCAAGAATTCGGGTCTCAATGAATATCTTGATGAACTTGGCATTACTCATGAGTTATCTGCTCCTTATACTCCTCAACAGAATGGCGTCGTGGAGCGTAAGAACAGGACTCTTGCTGAGATGGCTCGCACTATGCTTGACGAATACAAAACCCCTCATCGTTTCTGGGTTGATGCAATTGATACTGCGTGCCATATCATCAACAGAGTATATCTTCACAAATTCTTTAAGAAGACTGCCTATGAACTCCTCACTGACAAGAAACCCAATGTGAGTTATTTCAAAGTCTTCGGTGCTAAATGCTGGATTAGAGATCCTCATCACAACTCTAAATTTGCACCGAAAGCACATGAAGGTTTTATGCTTGGTTACAGAAAGGACTCGCACACCTACAGAGTCTTCAACAATGTTCTTCACAAGATTGTTGAAACTGTAGATGTGCGGTTCGATGAAACTAATGGCTCGCAAAGAGAGCACCTACCTTCTGTGTTAGATGAACCAGCACATGAGGATTCTATCAAACACAAGGCTACTGAAGATGTCATTCCTACTGAAGAATCTACTGAAGAATTCATTCCAGAACGTGAAGAACGTCGAGCTGATGCACCTGAAGAAAATGCTGAGGAAATTGATGCTGAAGAAAATGCTGATCAAATTCCTCAGCGACAACCAGCTCACCCTCGCGTTGCAAAAGAAGTGAAAGTGGAGAAGATCATCAATGACATTAGAGCACCAGGTCCTCTCACACGCTCAAAAGCTTCACATCTATCTAACTTTTGTGGGCACTTTGCTTTTGTCTCTATCACAGAGCCCGCTAAGGTAGATGAAGCATTTCTGGAGCCTGAGTGGATTCAGGCCATGCAAGAAGAATTACATCAGTTCAAGCTCAACAACGTCTGGGAACTAGTCAATCGTCCCGATCCTCGCAAGCATAACATCATTGGCACAAAGTGGATCTACCGCAACAAGCAAGATGAAAATGGTGTTGTGGTGAGGAATAAGGCACGACTAGTAGCTCAAGGCTACACACAGGTTGAAGGAGTTGATTTCGATGAAACTTTTGCACCTGTTGCTAGACTTGAGGCTATTCGCATATTACTTGCTTATGCTAACCATCATGATATCATCTTATACCAAATGGATGTGAAAAGTGCATTCCTCAATGGTAAGCTTGAGGAAGAAGTATATGTTGCTCAACCCCCAGGTTTTGAAGATCCAAAACATCCTGACAAAGTCTTCAGACTTAACAAGGCCCTCTATGGCCTCAAGCAGGCCCCATGAGCGTGGTATGATACTTTGAAGGAATTCTTCATGAAGAAAGGCTTCACACCCGGTTCACTCGATCCCACTCTCTTTACTAAATCTTATGATGGTGAACTGTTTGTGTGCCAAATATATGTTGATGATATCATCTTTGGCTGTACTGACCAACGTTATAGTGATGAATTTGCCTATATGATGAGTGAAGAATATCAAATGTCTATGATGGGAGAGTTGAAATTCTTCTTAGGTCTTCAAATTCGTCAATAGCGCAATGGCATATTCATATCTTAGGAGAAATACCTCAAGGATGTCCTGAAGAAATTCGGCATGCAAGATTGCAAAGGCATCAAAATTCCTATGCCCACAAATGGTCATCTATGCACTGATGAAAATGGTATTGACTTCGATCATAAGGTATACCGCTCCATGATTGGCTCTTTATTGTACTTATGTGCATCTAGGCCAGATATAATGCTTAGTGTTTGCATGTGTGCCCGATTTCAAGCTGCACCGAAGGAATCACACCATAAGGCTGTGAAGCATATTCTTCGATATCTAGCTCACACACCAACACTAGGATTATGGTATCCCAAGGGCTCGGATTTTGATCTCATTGGATATTCTGACTCTGACTATGCTGGTGACCGTGTGGACCGCAAGTCAACATCTGGTACTTGTCATTTCCTTGGACGATCCTTGGTCTGTTGGTCCTCGAAGAAACAGAACTGCGTATCTCTGTCTACTGCTGAAGCTGAGTACATTGCTGCTGGTTCTTGTTGTGCTCAACTACTATGGATGAAGCAAACACTCAAGGACTATGGCATCAACGTGAAGAATGTGCCTCTCCTCTGTGACAATGAGAGTGACATCAAGATTGCTCACAACCCAGTTCAGCACTCGAAGACAAAGCACATTCAGATTCGTCATCATTTTCTTCGCGACCATGTGTTGAAGGGCGACATTTCTATTGAGCATGTGAAGACTGAAGAACAGCTAGTCGATATCTTCACTAAGCCCTTGGATGAGAAGAGATTTAGCAAGTTGCGGTGTGAGCTAAATATCTTAGAGTCTTTGAATGTACTTTGAAAAGGCACTCATCCTAACACTTATGCAAAAATTGATGACTTAGATGTGCAACACATGAAGAAACATTTTTCTTCAATCAATGAAGATTAACACTCTAAGTGTGAAGAAATTAATGAAGAATTTGATTCTCAGAACCCTACGACAATTGTACGCGGTGTCTGAAATAATCATTCTTATACGGTGGGTCACGCCACCACAAAAAGTTGAAAATCCTCAATTTGAGTTTTTCCTCAGTTTTGAAATTCCTCAGTTGTTCAAATTCTTCAACTTGCAAAATCTTCACTTATGCCGTCGTTTTTCTTCATTGGCTATATATTTATATATGAGTTTATGTCCTCTACAACATTCACTTATAGCTATTTCTTCAAGTTGAATCTTCTGCTAAGTGAATGTGATCGGACCCTTCCCCTCTATGCTATACTCAATCCAATCTGTTCACAAATTCTTCATGTGTGTTCTATTTGAAACTCGTTAAAAATCTTCACTGTGTCCTTGTCAGCTGAAGAAATTGCGAACGGAATGTTAAAACAGATCTTATCCAAACTTTCGGTTTTGCCGCTCAAACCGTTCCGCATCCCACGATGCATTATTTTACTCACCCACGATCTTACACGATCTCCACTACACAGTACGTGGGTGACACATGTCGTGAGAAGGAGAACGGGCAGGGGCACGTTCGTCCCAAATCTTCGGGCGAGCAGTTTTTCACTGTGGCTATAAATACCCCTGTCCCCTTCCTCACTTCTTTTACTCTGCTCGATCTCACTCTCCCGCTCGAGCTTCCGGAACCCTAGCGCCGCCGCTACTCCATCGTCGCCAGTGAGGAAGAGCTTCACTGCCTCGACCTCATCGCCGTCGTACTCGCGCCGACCGCGGAAATCTTCACCTCCGCCGCCGCCGTAGACGTCTTCTCCGCCGAGTTAGGGTGTGGAAGATCTACATCGACGCACTCCACTGTTTCACCTCACTGTTCGTCGTGTTCTTCATTCAGGGTAATTAAAAGTCACTTTTACTGCCCTCTTTGATTCGAAACTTTTCTACAAAATCTTCAAAGGTGTTTTATTCTTCAAATCCTCACACACAAAACACCTCACATGTTATCTGTTCTTGATTCATTTCCCTAAGCATCATTTTCTTCAAGATTCCTCAATTGTGTGGATCTTCGATCTATACAACTCTGAAACCTAAGATAAAGCACGCTTAGTGAAATTCTTCAAGACGCATCTGGTCAAATTCCTCAAACTAGTTCTTTATGAAAAACCCTCTGAGAACGCATATGACCTCTTCAAATTCCTCGCAACTATACTCTGTTCACAGGTACACATGTCCGCTGCTGAATCATTAGGTTCTCATCAACTTAACTCATTTGCAGCGTTCCTCAAAGAAAAGTTGCATACTTCTTCAGAGAATTCGATTGTTCAAATTCCTCAACTGAAGAAAATGGCTGAAGGTAAAAGGCCACAGAAAGGAGGAAAGAAGCCTGAGGTCATGACTGCCTTTGAAATCCCTGAGGATTTATATAAAGACTACTGCACGCCTGATGAAGCCAAGTTCGGCAAAGAAGACAAAAATCAGCACAAGGTGCGCATTCAGAGGATAGAACGGAGATGGGCATGTGAATGGAGGGAGTACAGATACGTCACTCCGAAGTACATGAAGAAATTCGCACTGAACCCTCCATGCCCAAGAGCCCCATTGGCACCTGGCCAAGAGGCTGATCCCACTAGCATCAAACGCGGTGAGGACTTTCCTGAGGAATGGGCCAAACGCCAAGCAAAATTGGCAAGGCAAGCCAGAGAAGCAGTGAGGAAATTCAATGAAGACTCTGCTGCTGCTGCTGCCACTGAGGCCCGCTCGAAACTTCAAAGTCTTCAAAGCAAATTCCTCAAGCTGCCCCTGCTCCTCTGAAATCCTCAGCACCTACGACCAAGTCCTCAGCTGATCCGACAAAGTCCTCGGCACCTGCGCATCCTGCCACATGCCAAAGGACTATAGGCATCTCTATTGCCTCTGGCGTCTCTGCTAGTTCCTCAGCTGCACCAAGTTTCTCAGTTGGACCCTCTCTGCCCAAGTCCTAAGAAGAAGCAGGTAGTCTTCACTGTACCGTTTGATGATGATGAAGCTGATGAAGAAGAACTTACTGAAATCATCAGGCACCGCCAAGAAAGGGCCGCTAGAGCCAAAGGCACACCTGTGCCACTACTGCTGGATCCAAGGGCGATCCTCGATTACATCAATATCTGGCATAAGGATCCCAACACACCTATGCCTGACTTCAAGCTGACACCTGGCCAAAGTCACATGCTGACTCACTTCATCCAAGAGGAGAAGTGGAAATATGATAGGGCCAGGCAGATCAAGAAATCGCAGTACAGGAAAGAGAAACTTCTGAGGAAAAATGTTCTCACGATGAAGCGTGAAGAACTCATCAAGATGCAGGCTGACATCAAAACCCTCAGCGATGACTTTGATGCATACCATGCTGACTGGAAAGGAGCAAAAGTCAGGTTTGTGCAACTGATTGAGAAATTCACAAATGTTGCAGCCCCATCGCAACAAGGAATTCCTCAAGCTGAACCTTCAGCACAGCCCACTGAAGAACATGCCAGCACCGCTGATGACTTTCAGGCTGCTAAAGAAAATGCTAGTTCCAGGGCTGATGACTCCATTCCAGCCACTGAAGAAATTGCCAGGGCATCCACTAGTGGTGCGCCTGAAGAAACTGAAGAAGTAAGGACAACTGCATCAGTTGCTCCTGAGGAAAATCAACCAGATTCCTCAGCTCCACCTGCACCTACACCAACTCCTATCCTTCCATCTGCATTAGATGTGAAGAAGACCAAGGCTGCAGAGCGAGCTGCAGTGAAGAAAAGGAAAGCATCAAATGCTTCAGAATCTTCAGCTCCCAAGAAGATGAAGCCGATGACCAGCTCGTTTGCAAATCCCATTGATGTTGTTCCTATCTCATCCATGCCATCAAAGGACCTTGTTCCGTTTGGTGAAGACTATGAGATCCCGAGTGGATCAGATGAAGAAACTCAATCTGCTGCTTCCTCAGAGCAGATTGATGAAGAAATTGAAGTGGATGGAATCCCTTCAACCCCAATGGTCTCATCACCAATGCCTCAGTTTGATGCTGAAGAGGCTGGTGTTGAAGAAATTGATGATAAAGATGTGGATATTGGAAGCACAACTCCGTTGATGAATGACGACTTTTGGGAAAGTCAGCATCCCAATTCCCCACTCTTCACTCCACTGCAGCAAATTCCTCACTCCCCTGCACCAACTGTTCCGATGGGCTCTGAAGAAACTCATCCCACTGCATCTGTGAATGAAGAAATTCCAGCCACTAGTGCTGAAGAAACTGCTGCTACTGCTGAAAAGGTGACTGCACCTGAGGAAGAACCTGAAATTCCTCAGCCTGAAGAACCTGAGATCGTGATTCCTGAGGTAGTGATGCAACTCACTGACACTCCTCTGCCCAAGCCAAAGGATCCGTTCTCAAGGAAACAAAAGTTCAAGGCTGAAGACTTCTTTGGCGAGCACGTGTTCTTCACTGAGTATAATCCATATGACTTTGCTCGCATAAGGAAGAGGCATTTCTGGATTGCCAGTCAAGCTAATTTTTATTCCTCGGTGCTATTCAACAAGGACAAAGTCTTCGACCATGCACATATTCCTCACGTGGATATGGAGCCTATGTTGTGCTTCACGCCAGTCCTCAGTGTTCTTCACGATGCTGGGCTGCTCAACTTCTGCACTGACATATGCGATTGGAATGAAGAACTCATTCTTCAGTTCTATGCAACGCTGCACATCACCGGCAACTCTGAAGATGTGAATTCATGGGTTCTGGACTAGATGGCTGAGAACACACATTATAAGGCCCCAGCATCTGAATTGCTTCGTGCCCTTCCTCTAAGTCCTCCCACTGAAGATGCACGTTGTGTTTACAACGAACCTGAGCTTTCAAATCACTATATGCAAGTGCTGATGAAGCCTTTGAAGCCAGGGCAAGCCCCTCGAACCACATTCCTTGTCAAGGAATTGTTGTATGTGCCTCGGACTGTCTACCGCATTCTGACGAAGACAATGAGTCCCATCAAAGGCCACGACTCAAGTGATGAAGAAGTCGTTGACATCATGAAGAACATGCTTTTCAACATTTGTCATGGCGTTCCCGTCAACTTCCATGATTTCTTCATGAGGACTTTGGCAAACATTGCTATGTCACCATTTGAGCTGAAGCCTTATGCAACTTGGATTATGAGATTCATCAGGACAAGGTCTTCACTCAATTACAAAGCTGAAACTCTCAACCACTGCAGCTACTTGCCTCCTATTGAAGTCCTCAAAAGGACATTTTCCTCAGCTGAAGAAAAGGGCAAGGCTACTGCTGTGATAGATGAAGGCATTCGTCCATTGGATGGTCAATTTCGCAAAGCTGCATCCTACTCCACCAATGATGACTCTACCACACATGACACTGCCGCCAACACTGCCAAGCCAAATCCTCAAGCCACAGCACCCAGGGTGATGACTGATCGTGAGTTACTCCTCAGTCTTCATCAAAAGGTTGATCACAATCACAAATGGGTCAAGCGTCAGTTTGGTTCTATTCTTCACAACATGACTGCAACACATAATGCAGTGAAGAAAAACCACTACTACCTTCATGAAACCCTCAACCGCACCTGGGTTGTTCTGTCTCAAGTCTACAGTGCTGATGATCTGAAGCAAATGGGTCTCAACGAAGAATTTGCCTGGTGTGCACCTCCTCCGAAGAAATACAAGAAGGTCCCAGTTCCTTCTTTGGTGGCCAGCTCCTATTCTTCATCGCGCGACACTGATGAAAACGAAGACTTGGACGACACTGCGGCAGGCCCTACTTCAACGACCGACCCCAACAACGCTGGCGCTCCTTCATCAACTTGAATATCTTCAGGGGCGTTAGTCCTCAGTTTCGATCCTTTTGGTCATTCGATGACAAAGGGGGAGAAAACTGAGTTAGTCTTCAAGCGGGTCTATAATAAAGGGCGTTTTTTTGCTAAGTTACAACTCTCGTTCTTCCGAAACTTTTATTGGATCGAGTTGTCATCTTAAACCCGATGGTGCGCTGATACTTTTATTGCACTAGGCTCTGATACTTTTGATGCACTATTCGGCATGCTTATTCCTTATTAATATCATTGCACGCATACTGAATTACATCAGACACCATATTTCATCATGCATTTCAAATTCTTCATATTATATATCAAATGCGTGTATGAATTACAAGATATAGGGGGAGATCTCCATGATTCAACTCTTCAAGTGTGCATTGCTTCAAAAGCAAATTCCTCACTATGCACATATTCAGGGGAGTTCTTATATATCTTGCTATCAAATTCCTCAATATCAGTATTTACACTTCATATATTTATCCCCGTTGAAAACTTAACCTATGTTGTCATCAATCACCAAAAAGGGGGAGATTGTAAGTGCATCTAGTGCCCTTAGTGATTTTGGTGTATTGAAGACTTATAGGTTAAGTATCTAATGTGTTTATGAGTGTACACAGGTCTATAAGTCTATGAGGAGTTTGATATTTACAAAGAAAGTCGACCCCTAAAAATGAAGTTCTTCGACTGAAGACTTTGATATACTGAAGACTTTCTGAAGACTTTGAAAGTGAAGAAATAGGTGTGACCTTAAAGACTTGGTATTCATTCGAGGAACATGAAGCGTGAAGACTTTTGTTTTCGTAGTTTCATTTTCTCTTTCTTGAGTCATAGGAAACACCGTACTGTTAAAGGGGGTCGAGGAAATACTAAAGAGAAAATTTCCAAGTGATGCTCATCTCAAATCCTACACCTACCAATCCCTTCGAGTGAAGCCATTGGAAACCTGTAGGATCTAGAAGTAGGTGTGTCTAGAGGGGGGTGATTAGACACTTAGTGCTAAAGTTGCAATTTTTAAACTTTTTTGGTTTGAGTGGAGTTTTAGGCACAATTTCAACATACACAATACATATCAAGCAAGCATGCAAAGAGTATATGAGCAGCAGAATGTAAAGCATGCAACTTGCAAGAATGTAAAGGGAAGGGTTTGGAGAATTCAAACGCAATTGGAGACACGGATGTTTTTCCCGTGGTTCGGATAGGTGGTGCTATCCTACATCCACGTTGATGGAGACTTCAACCCACGAAGGGTAACGGTTGCGCGAGTCCACGGAGGGCTCCACCCACGAAGGGTCCACGAAGAAGCAACCTTGTCTATCCCACCATGGCCATCGCCCACGAAGGACTTGCCTCACTAGCGGTAGATCTTCACGAAGTAGGCGATCTCCTTGCCCTTACAAACTCCTTGGTTCAACTCCACAATCTTGTCGGAGGCTCCCAAGTGACACCTAGCCAATCTAGGAGACACCACTCTCCAAGAAGTAACAAATGGTGTGTTGATGATGAACTCCTTGCTCTTGTGCTTCAAATGATAGTCTCCCCAACACTCAACTCTCTCACACAGGATTTGGATTTGGTGGAAAGAAGATTTGAGTGGAAAGCAACTTGGGGAAGGCTAGAGATCAAGATTCATATGGTAGGAATGGAATATCTTGGCCTCAACACAAGGGTAGGTGGTTCTCTCTCAGAACATATGAGTTGGAAGTGTAGATGTGTTCTGATGGCTCTCTCCACGAATGAAGAGGAGGTGGAGGGGTATATATAGCCTCCACACAAGATCCAACTGTTACACAGAATTTACCAATCTCGGTGGGACCGAATCAACAAACTCGGTCGGACCGAAATAGTAAACCTAGTGACCGTTAGAGATTTTCGGTGGGACTGACATGCAACTCGGTAGGACCGATATGGTTAGGGTTAGGGCTTAATGTAATCTCGGTGAGACCGATTACACAAACTCGGTGAGACCGATTTTGGTAATAGGCTAACCAGAGAGTTGGTCAGGCAAACTCGGTGGGACCGATTACTAAACTCGGTTGGACCAATTTTGGTAATGAGTTAACCAGAGAGTTTGCATTGTAATCTCGGTAGTACCGATTGCCTAAACTCGGTGAGACCGATTTTGACAATGGACATACACAGTGAGATTGCAATCCCATCTCGGTGAGACCGAGATCCCTATCGGTAAAACCGATTTGCTAGGGTTTGGCAGTGGCTTATGACATGTGAAACTCGGTGGTGCCGGATAGAAAGAATCGGTAGGTCCGAGTTTGACTTTGGGTTTAGGTCATATGTGGAAGTGGGAAAGTAGCTGAGGGTTTTGGAGCATATCATTAAGCACATGAAGCAAAGGTCTTATTAAGCAACACCTCATCCCTCCTTGATAGTATTGGCTTTTCCTATGGACTCAATGTGATCTTGGATCACTAAAAATGTAAAATGAAGAGTCTTGAGCTTGAAGCTTTAGCCAATCCTTTGTCCTTAGCATCTTGAAGGAGTTCCCACAACCTTTAGTCCATGCCACTCCATTGTTGAACTTATCTGAAATGTGCTAGATAGAAATGTTAGTCCAACAAGAGATATGTTGACATTAATTACCAAAACCACCTGGGGAGCACTTGTGCTTTCAATCTCCCCCTTTTTGGTAATTGATGGCAACATACATCAAAGCTTTAGATAAAGATATAAAGAATAGCAAGTAAAGCTTTGGAAGGACATGTAACATACATAGGCTCCCCCTACATGTATGCAATCATGTGAATATAAAATGTAGAAGCATGTGAGAGCATAATCATGACAGAGTAGGCAATGTGTTACATGTATCTTGGCCATATGCATCAGAGCAAAAGATTATTAAGAGAAATACCTTCATGCTTATGAGTCCTTCTTGCAAACAGTATGTACAAAAGCAAGAATTCCTCATACTCATGGTTCTGATGCATATACTTACCTTGTAGTCTTGAGTTGGCTTAGGATGGAATGAACCTGCATAAACAAGGTTAGATAACACAGGTACATCCACTAGCCAGAGCAAACCAAAAGAAACCACAAGAATACCAAGACTGGGATGACATGTAGAGAGTGAGTACAAGGTACCACATTGGATTAGACATGTCCCCAAGAGTAAAGATATGCAATGAATTTGAATAATTCTTTCCCTTAGATGTCTTGCTCCCCCTGAATCTGACATGGGATATTGGGAGAAGATAGGAAACAGAAAATCAGAGCTGAAAGATATAAATGAATATAACTTAATGCAAATGAGCACATATGAACATGTCTTTCCCCAAAAAGACATGTGGCATCTCTCCTCTTGACCATCAAGCATCTGGGATCCTTGAGTGTTCTCTCCCCTTGGAGATCTCTTTCTCCCCCTTAATACTTTCTTTCTCTTTCTCCCTGGTGATAAGCTTTGATGTGATCTCTCTCTCCCCCTTTGACATCAATTTCCAAGAAGGTTTTTCTGGAATCCGTCGAATAGGTTTGGTCATTGAGACTCAGCACAAAGCAATGGATAAAACTGTGATGCTTGTAGAGGACAAGATTCATTGAGTGAAGCTGGAGCAGAAGAAATATAGAATAAGTGGCAAACTGTTTTTCCTGTTGCGAAATTGGTGGCACCGAGTGGCATGTTTCGGTGGTACCGAAGGGATTCGGATGGACCGAAAATTACAATTCGGTGAAACCGAGTTCATTACAGAGAAAACACTTGTCACCTCAGCTCACTAGTCAAATAAGATCTCACAAAGATTTGCAATGAATTAACTGAAAGATTTGCAAGGAATTTGATTCAGAAATATGCAGAACAAGAATCAAAAAGAAAAGAATGAAAGTTCTAGATGAAGTTTTTTTTGTGTGTGTTGAAAAAGAGGGAAACAAACATGCAAAGGACAAATGCAATAACACAGAAAAGAACACAAGAGAACTTCATCTAGAATTGGGCGGTGACATAGTCACCTATGTTAGAGTATATTGACTTAGGAGTCAAGTGAGAACACTTGATCATAGGTCATACTCATCGTTTAAGCTCAAAATGGGGTTACCATTTTTCTTTTAAGCATCTTGATGTATTCACATCTTGTGGAGTTGCTTTAACTCATGACTTGGAGTAAAGCTTCTCTAAGATGGAATATCATACCTTGGGTGGTGGTGTGGATCTTGCTCATGTAGTTGAACTTTTGTGGGTGCTCGAAGTTGATGTAGCTCATCATGAGTTGGGAGCACCCCTTGGAATTTGAGTTCATCTACCTACATGGGTTAGTTCTTGCAAGGAAAAGCACTTGTATATCCAAAAATGACAATCGTGAAGCTCAACATAGAATCTGTCAAAGGATATGTTCGAATGGTTTTGTGCTTCCTTGTCGTCAACCACCGTTGTGTGGAGACTTGGTGATGTAGATATTGCTCAAGACGTGAGTGAGTTGCAATCTCATGGAATTATATTCAACCAAGTACCTACATGGGTTAGATAACATGCAAGGTACAAATATATCCAAGACATAAGATAGTCATCATAAGAGATATATCATGGATTAGCCATAAGCTCATGTCTTGCATGTATCCAATGGAGTTTCTATTCCAAGTTCGAAGCATCAATGATGTTCAATTCTCCTCTCAACCTGCAAAACACTTTCTCATCAAGTGGTTTAGTGAATATATCAGCCAATTGCTTATCGGTGCGAACATGCTTAAGATCAATCGTCACCCTTAGCAACATGATCTCGAATGAAATGATGACGAACTTCAATATGCTTAGTTCGAGAATGTTGTACAGGATTATGACCAATTTTGATAGCACTTTCATCGTCACAAAGCAATGGAACATGTTTCACATAGACCCCATAATCTTTAAGTGTTTGGGTCATCCAAAGTAATTGAGAACAACATGAACCAACGGCAATGCATTACGCTTCAGCGGTAGATAAGGATACCGAGTTTTGTTTCTTGGAGGACCAAGACACAAGAGATCTACCAAGAAATTGACAAGTACCCGAAGTGGACTTTCTATCAACCTTGTCTCCGGCATAATCCGAGTCGGAATAGCCAACAAGATCAAAAGAGGACCTCTTAGGATACCAAATGCCAAAAATTGGTGTATGGATTAAGTATCTCACTATCCTTTTCACGGCCTTAAGATGACATTCTTTAGGAGCAGCTTGATATCATGCACACATGCACACACTTAGCATAATATCGGGACGTGAGGCACATAGGTATAACAATGAAGCAATCATAGAGCGATAAACCTTTTGATCAACCGGTTCACCATCTTTGGTCAAATCATTATGTCCACTAGTAGGCATGGGTGTAGGCATACCTTTGCATTCTTGCATATTGAACTTCTTGAATAAGTCTTTGGTGTACTTCGTTTGAGAGATAAATGTACCTTCCTTAGTTTGCTTGATTTGCAAACCGAGAAAGAATTTGAGTTCACTCATCATAGACATCTCAAACTTCTTCGACATTAGCTTTCCAAACTTTTCACTAAAAAGAGGGTTAGTTGAACCAAATATGATATCATCAACATAAATTTGGCATACAAATAGTTCTCCATTAACCCTTTTAGTAAAAAGTGTGGATTCAATTTTTCCAATTTCAAAACCACTTGCAATAAGGAACTTGGTCAAGCATTTATACCATGCTCTAGGAGCTTGTTTAAGACCATAAAGGGCTTTGTGAAGTTTGTAAACATGATTAGGTTTCTTAGGATTGACAAAGCCGGGAGGTTGTTTGACATAAACTTCCTCCTCTATTTCACCATTTAGAAAAGCACTTTTAATGTCCATTTGGTATAAGGTGATATTGTGGTGATTAGCATAGGCAAGTAAGATGCGAATGGACTCAAGTCTAGCAACGGGAGCATATGTATCACCATAGTCTATACCTTCGACTTGTGTGTACCCTTGGGCGACGAGACGTGCTTTGTTGCGAACCACTTGTCCATCTTCATCTTGCTTGTTGCGAAACACCCATTTGGTACCAATGATGTTGTGGTTGTTGTCGGGCTTCTCAACCAATGTCCAAACTTGGTTTCTCTCAAAGTTGTGTAGCTCTTCATGCATAGCATTTATCCAATCGGGATCTTCCAATGCTTCTTCGACCTTCATAGGTTCAATGCTAGAGATGAATGAATAGTATTCACAAAAGTTAGCTAAACGAGTTTTAGAGCGAGTGATTCTCCCGGTTTGAATATCATTGTAGATTTACTCGACGGGATGATCTTTGGCAATTCTTGCTCGAACTCGTGAAAGCTTTTGCTTGGGTCTTCGTTGAACATCTTCTTCATATTGTTCTTCTTCTTGGTCTTCTCCATTGTTGACGTTGTCGTTCTCTCGTCATGGTGGAGAAGGAGGTTGTTGATGTTCGTCTTGATGCATTTCCTCGTTTTCTTCATCTTGGTGTGTCCCACTTGTGGATGCTTTCGTGTCAATTCTTGGTTCACCTTGTCGTGAAGTAGAAGCTTCCACTTGGATAGACGAGGTACTCTCCTTCACCTCCATTGGACGAATTTTGCCAATAGACAAGTCTTGGATTGCTTCTGAAGGGTCTTTGTCTCCTACATCAATTGGCAATTGCTCTACTTGCGAGCCATTAGATTCATCAAACTTCACATCTACCGTTTCTTCAACCTTTCAGGTGAAATTGTTGTAGACACGGTAAGTGTGAGAGTTTGAGCCATAACCAAGTAGGAAACCTTCATGAGATTTAGAAGAAAACTTTGAACGACCATGCTTATCAAGAATGTAGCTCTTTAAGCCGAATACTCGAAAGTATCCAACTTGGGGGTTGTTACCGGTGAGGAGCTCGTATGCCGTCTTGCCGAGTAGCTTGTGAAGATACAAGCGATTTGTTGCATGACAAGCCGTCTCAACCGCTTCTGCCCAAAAGTGCTTCGGCGTCTTGTACTCATCAAGCATCGTTCTCGCCATTTCGATGAGCGTCCGATTCTTCCTCTCAAAAACTCCATTTTGTTGAGGTGTGTACGTAGCCGAGAACTCGTGTGAAATCTCTTCTTCGTCAAGAAAGGTGTCCACATTTGCGTTCTTGAACTCCGTTCCGTTGTCACTCTGAACCTTCTTGATCTTCACGTCAAACAGATTTTGGGCCTTCCTAGCGAAGTTTTTGAAGATCTTTTGGACCTGCGATTTATCATCAAGAAAGAACACCCACGTAAACCTTGAAAAATCATCAACTATAACTAGACCAAAAGAATTTCCACCGAGACTCTTGTAGGCATTGGGACCAAAAAGATCCATATGAAGTAGCTCGAGTGGCCTCCTTGTGGTCATGATGTTCTTCACGGGATGCCTTCCTCCAACCTGTTTACCTGCCTGACAAGCACTACAAAGTCTATCCTTATCAAATATGACATCGTTAACTCCAAGGATATGATTTCCTTTAATAAGCTTGTCAAGGTTTCTCATGCCAACGTGACCTAGTTGTCTATGCCACAACCAACCTTTTGAGGATTTAGCAATAAAGCAAGTTTTAGGTTGTGCCTTTTTAGAGAAATCGACAATGTAAAGGTCACCTCTACGTATACTGGTAAAAACCATTTTATGATTGTCTCGACGAAACACTTGGCAATCTACCTCAGTAAATAGGACATTCAAACCGAAATCAGCAAGTCTAGATACTGAAAGTAAGTTGTAGCCAAGAGATTCAACGAGTATGACATTTTGAATGGAGCTATCGTGTGAGATGGCCACCTTACCAAGGCCAACCACCTTACCCTTTGAATTATCACCAAAGGTGACATATTTTCGAGGGCCGTCATTTTCAGCAAGCTCACGGAACATCTCTTCATCTCCGTTCATATGATCAGTACATCCACTATCGAGAACCCATTCCTTTCCTCCTGACACATATCCTTGAAGATTATCCATAAGACCAAAGTGTCTCATTGCATCATCAAGATCAAAGTCACTATCATCATTCTCATCGTAGTATCCATGTTCAACATGATCTTGTGATTCATCATTTCCTAGAGAGAGTGATTCATTAGATAAATGAACATCAAAGTGGTCACTTTTATGAATTCTTATAGCTTCGGATATAATATCACTAATGATTCCAACATTTCCTTTAGCATGCATGAGATTAGTAAGCTTAAATAGACAATCACCAAAACTAGGATCACTAGAGTTCATTTTACTCAAGGCAATAGATTTATGGAGAATTTCATCCAAATTTTTCAAGGAATAATCGGGAAATCGTTCCTCAAGAAATTTCCATATAGTATAGGCACAATTTAGAGTAGGTAAACTAGCAATCAAGTTTTTGGGCAATCCTCTAATGATGAGCTCAACGGTTCTAAGATTGCGAATCATGTCAATATCTTCATCTAGGGTGGGATGCATAGAATCAACATGAGGTGCACAAGGACTAGCAATATACTTGCTCAAATGATATTGATTGAAAATCACAAGCATCTCATTTTTCCACTCATGAAAATACTCTCCATCAAGAATAAGCACTCTTTGTCTAAGACTCCCTAAAGTAGACACATCCATCTTCCTCCAATGGTGATTAAACCAAGGCAATGGAGACCAAAGCTCTGATACCACTTGTAGGATCTAGAAGTAGGTGTGTCTAGAGGGGGAGTGACGGTGTCCTGGACTAGGGGGTACTCACCACGTCGTCCCCCAATCGGTTAGATTGGGCCGAGGACCCCCAGGGCCGCATACTCATGGGCCAGTCTGGATAGGTGCCGCATACAAGGAAGATTCCACAAGACTTGGTGATCAAGACAAGGACTCCTCCCCCACCGGCGTATTCGGCTAGGACTCTTGTTATCCTGGGCCTCTGGTGCATTATATAAACCGAGGCCAGACTAGTCGATAGATTATTATGAGATGACTCATCATACACAATCATACCATAGGCTAGCTTCTAGGGTTTAGCCTCCTTGATCTCGTGGTAGATCTACTCTTGTACTACCCATATCATCAATATTAATCTAGCAGGAGTAGGGTTTTACCTCCATCGAGAGGGCCCGAACCTGGGTAAAATAAAGTGTCCCTTGTCTCCTGTTACCATCCGACCTTGACGCACAGTTCGGGACCCCCTACCCGAGATCCGCCGGTTTTGACACCGACATTAGTGCTTTCATTGAGAGTTCCGTTGTGTGATCGACAAAAGGATCGATGGCTCGCCTGCAGATCAACTGCGACTTCGGCATCTTCGTCACCAGCTCGACTGGTCACCTTGGTTCGACCAAGAATTGTGCCCCGTGTTCGGATCACCATGTTCGGACGAGGGCCTTCATCAAACATCAACTCCGATCTCTATCAAGATCACGGAGGAGTCATCCATGAAGCTCGGGGGCTCAACGTCAACATTGCCCTCAAGCGACCGTGCTGTTTTTCTGGACAGCGAACTCGTATCTTCTACCGCCACCTCCTCGAGTATCGCTTTGACGATCGCTTTGGTGGAATTGTGCGGAATTGAGTCTACAACAATCCTGGAAAATTTCGTCGAGTTCCGATGGAGGAATCTCCGGCAATCCATAATATACCGGAGCCCTGTCAAATCTGGACGGGAATCTGGACGAGTTTAGGGCGTGGTGTCCAGCTTCTAGTTCGGGCGTCCTTTGGAAGATCCAACCGTTGATCGGCTGCGGAATTACTATATCTACCACCCTTCAAAATTTCAGCTTGATCCGACCGTCCAAACTCCGGGAACCTTCCGATTAGTGCATCACTTTTTGGATCTGTTTTCTGCGCGAGAACGAATCCGACCCGAATTCATCTTTTTTATGAACGGGATTTCGGACATCCTTTTTGAAGGAAGTTTTGTATGGGATATTGTGTATTGTTCCCGAACACATCCCACTAACTTTAAGATCTTTTGAACATGGTCTTCAACATCATTGCTGGTGTCAAACCAGTCCGACAATATTGCTCCACGGCTGCCGACCTGTGCTAGACACGTCGTCACTTTGTTAGGCCGAGCTCAACTTCTTCGGATCATCATCTCGGCAAGCCGAACAAGAGTCCGGCATCGCGAAGGACAAATCATCACCAACATCGCCGCCCCACGGATTACACGCAGCGGGCATACCGGCATCACCGCACGGTCGCTTCATCAAGCCGGCATCTACCACGTCACGACCTGCATCGGCAGGGCCGCGCTGTTGCCCTTTCAAGTCGGTGTCCATCAGGCCGGACTACTTCGACTCATCGACTGGCCTCGAGGTTTCGACATCTCGGCTGGACCGGAGGATTCATCATCTCTTCATCAACCTACTCCGGACACTTCGGCGTCACTAGCCGACCAGCTTCGTCACGATTGGCCGGACCGAGGGCTTCGCCTCGGCGAGCCAGCCTTTGCCAGCATCATCTTCCTTTGGATTACTACAACAAATAAACCAGGTGCTATTAATCCTAATATTTTTTGCATGTTTTGGTTCATTTTTTCCAAGAAATTATTACTCTGGTTTGTCCATCATATGTTCACAGGTCTACCAAATGGTGGCCGCATTAACGACGGTCGCATGCTGGTTCGGTCAGTCTCCGTACATGGTCCGGCGAACGCCGCATCCGGAGCGCGGACCGACCTACGAATTCAGGCTTTGCCACGCCTTTACCGCATCACACCGACGCCCTGCGTCGACATCGACTTCGGCGCCATGCCATATTTCTTTTATTACTCACTTTGCATAAATTATTCATTATGCAACGATTTTTTTTATTTATCATTATTACTATTATCTCCCGTTTGCACTATTTTTTGTGCACAGGAAAATGATCCGGGGACTTCGGCGTCACTCTGCCGGTCTACATCGACCGTGCTATGTCACCACTTCGGCGTGTCGAGCTCTCCGCTCTGCCACCTCGGGGCCAGCTTGGGGGATAGAACCTTGTCCCGCATCAAGCTCGGACTGCGAACACATTAACCAGCTAAGTCGCTTTCATTCTCAAAGCTTTAATTTCTAACTTGTGTTCGGTTCGACCAAGCGTTATACTTTTTTGAAAAAAAAGTTGCTTGTAAAAAAATTTCTTGTCCAAACTTTGTTCACACATACTTGACGCGCTACCCGCGCTCATTATACCTGGGGGCTTCTTTAACAGAAGCTTATTAATACGGGCTTTATGCCCAACACATGTGTCACACTTCCGCATGTACCTTTTATTCACCATTAGATGCATCGATATGACTTCAGTTTTGGCCAAGCTGGGTTGCCTGGCTCCTGTGCTTACCCCTACGTTCCCGATTGTTCGGCTAGGTGGTAAAGGGAGCACCTCTGCGATTGTTACTGTCGGGTCAGCCGGATGTGTACCTCAGACTGGGTGAAGCCGAAAGCTAGCGTTCTTAAGGGAATACTCGGTCGGTGAACTAAAAGATGATTTCTTACCTATTTATTTACCTTCCCCCAGATGCTTTTCTGCTCTTTTCGCAGTCCGGACATGCACTTTAGGGCATGCCTCCCAGGGAAAGGAACCCCTAACGGAACTATTCTCCCTGGAAGATGTTTCTTACTAACCATGTAATATAACATAACTAGTTGGGAACTTGTCTGATAAAGCACTAATGACCCCTACGCCTGGTCTCCACGCATGCCCCGGTTTTTATAATCGCGAGGGTATTCGGACACACTCCGGACTATTGGGTCCAGAGGTTGAAGCGAAAAGGTCCGCTACGACAAACGATCTACAATCCGGCTAGAAGGCATTCTACATGTCACCTTACATTATATAGTCAACTTTTACCCAAGTCACTTGGGGGGCTCTTATGTTTATTTGAGTCGTTTCATACTAAGTGTTTTTCTTCTTAGTCGTTGCAAAGTTATTATTATTTATCACTCCTTTTTTCGACACGAGTGTGCGGTCACTAGCCGGGGAACCTAATTTCTCTCTCAAAAGCCGCTAGAGTTTAGTTTGCTAAACTGGCCTGATGAGAAGTACTCCGCCCTCGGGATAGGAGGTTGAAGCCGTAGGCTGACCCGCTCGAAGTCTTGAGATAGGATGTATCATGTTAAAGCACGACAGAAGCACTTCTTTTTTCTAAGACCAATTTTCGGGTTGGCACCGAACACTTGATATTGTTCGGACGTCATGTTTTTACTGATGTTTCTTGGTTTTCCAAGCTTTTTGGCACTTTTAAACTATTTGTGCTTTTCCAGCATTAGTCTCGCAGTGCAACGCCGGACACCTTTTAGGGATTCGGCAAAAACATTCTCAGATATTGCTATATATGCATCGGTTTCAAATTGTGTCTTCGGTCAATAGTTGGGTTGCCCGGCTCCCGCACTTGCTTCCTACGTTCCATTTTGTTCGGCTAAGCGTGCAAAGGGAGAACCACTGCGATTGTGCTTCCAGCTCACGCGATTAAGCACCTTAGTGGAGAAAGCCGAAAACTGACTGTCACAATAAGCGTAAACTGGTCAGCGATCCGATGACTATGTTAAATAACAGGCCGTTCATAACATTGGACGAAGTGTTTACGGCTTGACCTCGACTGTCACCGAACACTACCGGGGACTATTAACTAGCCTCCCAAACTAAATCCTCGATATTTTGCTCTTACATTGGAGCTGAGGTTTTATGATCATGCTTAGCATGACAACCCAAAGAAAGGAACCGATAGCGGGACTATTTTCTTTGGAAGACATTTCTTCTGTTAAACAGTAATATACCATATCTCTCCGCGTACCTTTGTTTATAAAACCGTATGGCCAGATTGCCTTGTTTGTCGTAAATCTTTGCCCTCATGAAGGCTTTATAAAGTAAGACAAACACTCCTCGGCTACTGGCCGAGGAGGTGGAAGCCGATGGTCGGTCAACAAAGTTTTATTCAATGTGGATCCGAGAATTAATGACATAAAGTACTTGGATACATAGAGTCATTACACATAATTTGTGATTTTACTATGGATATTGATCCTTAATTCGGTCACCCGTGCCCGCATTAAGGCTCGGGGGCTACTGGGCTTTGGGCTTATTATTTAAACATATTAAAGGGGCACATCGATCCCCTGATCTGTTGTTGCCACCCGGCCAGTGTCTCGGGGGCTACTGCATTTCTTGTCCAATGCAGAAAATTTTATGTGCAATATAGTTTCCGAGGAGATTTTGATCCTCAGGTTGGTCGGCCGCACCCAACCTGAGTCTCGAGGACTGAGCACGCCGCTTTTAGTGTCCCGAAGTATTCTGCCGAGCTTGGACTTGATCCTCAGGCCGATTTTGCAAATCAACCTGAGTCTCAGCGGCTATGGGGATCAGCGGTCTTATGTCATCCTTCATGTGCATCTCGGGTTTTAGACCGATACCCACCTTGAGGGCTACTGGCTATATATCTCGGCAGAGAATAAATTGCACCAATAAAAAATATTAACAAAAATCGGCCCACATTCGGGGTGGTGCACCACCTCGAAAGCAGTCCGGCATAAAGCTCGGGCGCTAGTGGCTGGCTCCATAGAGGGCATTTCCGGCATTAAGCTCGGCTAAACTCCTTCAAACTTCTTTGAACCAAGGTGATTTACGACACCTCGGATACAGTCCAGCGTTGGAGCTCGGATACATAGTCCGGCGTTGGAGCTCGGATACATAGTCCGGCGTTAGAGCTGGGAAGCAGTCCGGCATTGGTGCTCGGCTGCAAAAAATACCTCAAATGCAGTCCGGCGTTAGAGCTCGGACGCAAGAGGGAACTGCCTCCCGGGAACAACTTCAAACCCGAGGTGTGGCATAAAAATAACAAGGCATTGATAAAGGCCGGAAACTTAAAGGGGCTCCTCGGGTACCCGATGTGTAAACCCGTCGAATCCATTTCGGCGATCCTCAAGATCGAAGATAAAGAAGATTCGTTGAACCAGTTTTCAAGACCGACGACCGAAGATGAAGAATAGTTCGGAAGAATCGAGGGGCGTCCCTAACTTGAAGACCGGTTCAGGGGGCTACTGACGGTGTCCTGGACTAGGGGGTACTCACCACGTCGTCCCCCAATCGGTTAGATTGGGCCGAGGACCCCCAGGGTCGCATACTCATGGGCCAGTCCGGATAGGTGCCGCATACAAGGAAGATTCCACAAGACTTGGCGATCAAGACAAGGACTCCTCCCCCACCGGCGTATTCGGCTAGGACTCTTGTTATCCTGGGCCTCTGGTGCATTATATAAACCGAGGCCAGACTAGTCGATAGATTATTATGAGATGACTCATCATACACAATCATACCATAGGCTAGCTTCTAGGGTTTAGCCTCCTTGATCTCGTGGTAGATCTACTCTTGTACTACCCATATCATCAATATTAATCTAGCAGGAGTAGGGTTTTACCTCCGTCGAGAGGGCCCGAACCTGGGTAAAATAAAGTGTCCCTTGTCTCCTGTTACCATCCGACCTTGACGCATAGTTCGGGACCCCCTACTCGAGATCCGCCGGTTTTGACACCGACAGGGGGTGATTAGACACTTAGTGCTAAAGTTGCAATTTTTAAACTTTTTCGGTTTGAGTGGAGTTTTAGGCACAATTTCAACATACACAATACATATCAAGCAAGCATGCAAAGAGTATATGAGCAGCAGAATGTAAAGCATGCAACTTGCAAGAATGTAAAGGGAAGGGTTTGGAGAATTCAAACGCAATTGGAGACACGGATGTTTTTCCCGTGGTTCGGATAGGTGGTGCTATCCTACATCCACGTTGATGGAGACTTCAACCCACGAAGGGTAACGGTTGCGCGAGTCCACGGAGGGCTCCACCCACGAAGGGTCCACGAAGAAGCAACCTTGTCTATCCCACCATGGCCATCGCCCACGAAGGACTTGCCTCACTAGCGGTAGATCTTCACGAAGTAGGCGATCTCCTTGCCCTTACAAACTCCTTGGTTCAACTCCACAATCTTGTCGGAGACTCCTAAGTGACACCTAGCCAATCTAGGAGACACCACTCTCCAAGAAGTAACAAATGGTGTGTTGATGATGAACTCCTTGCTCTTGTGCTTCAGATGATAGTCTCCCCAACACTCAACTCTCTCTCACAGGATTTTGATTTGGTGGAAAGAAGATTTGAGTGGAAAGCAACTTGGGGAAGGCTAGAGATCAAGATTCATAAGGTAGGAATGGAATATCTTGGCCTCAACACAAGGGTAGGTGGTTCTCTCTCAGAACATATGAGTTGGAAGTGTAGATGTGTTCTGATGGCTCTCTCCATGAATGAAGAGGAGGTGGAGGGGTATATATAGCCTCCACACAAAATCCAACCGTTACACACAACTTACCAATCTCGGTGGGACCGAATCAACAAACTCGGTCGGACCGAAATAGTAAACCTAGTGATCGTTAGAGATGTTCGGTGGGACTGACATGCAACTCGGTAGGACCGATATGGTTAGGGTTAGGGCATAACGTAATCTCGGTGAGACCGATTACACAAACTCGGTGAGATCGATTTTGGTAATAGGCTAACCAGAGAGTTGGTCAGGCAAACTCGGTGGGACCGATTACTAAACTCGGTTGGACCGATTTTGGTAATGAGTTAACCAGAGAGTTTGCGTTGTAATCTCGGTAGTACCGATTGCCTAAACTCGGTGAGACCGATTTTGACAATGGACATACACAGTGAGATTGCAATCCCATCTCGGTGAGACCGAGATCCCTATCGGTAAAACCGATTTGCTAGGGTTTGGCAGTGGCTTATGACATGTGAAACTCGGTGGCGCCGGATAGAAAGAATCGGTAGGTCCGAGTTTGACTTTGGGTTTAGGTCATATGTGGAAGTGGGAAAGTAGCTGAGGGTTTTGGAGCATATCATTAAGCACATGAAGCAAAGGTCTTATTAAGCAACACCTCATCCCTCCTTGATAGTATTGGCTTTTCCTATGGACTCAATGTGATCTTGGATCACTAAAAATGTAAAATGAAGAGTCTTGAGCTTGAAGCTTTAGCCAATCCTTTGTCCTTAACATCTTGAAGGAGTTCCCACAACCTTTAGTCCATGCCACTCCATTGTTGAACTTATCTGAAATATGCTAGATAGAAACGTTAGTCCAACAAGAGATATGTTGACATTAATTACCAAAACCACCTGGGGAGCACTTGTGCTTTAAAAATCTCATACAGTTCAGTCAATTTCTTCAGTGACAGAGATGCAGTTCTTCTGGTCACTGAGGACTTTGCTCTGACTGAGGAGTTAGGAATTCGCTAGTGCGAATTGCCTACACAGTGAGGAACATAATAGCCCTGAGGAATCTGTACCTCAAATTTCCGACCGTTGTTGTGCTACGCGCCAGCTGTCCCAAAATATCTTATCCACATAACGGTCATATCATTGAAGTGCATTTATGCCTTATCATGTCGGGCTGCTCCCTAGGCTATAAATAGCCGCCCCCTACAACCACTAGCTGGTTGGCTGCTCCGAGAGAAACTGACACTTGTCATTTGAGAGCAACCCATCCTCCGAGGACTTTGAGCGAAAATCATCAAGTGAGGAAAATCCAAACCCAAACCCAAAACACCTACAACCCAACGTGATTGAGCATCACTGAAGAGATTGATCCTGCGTGGATCCGACTCTTGTTACCTTTGAAGACTGTGCTTCTTCCAGACGGTTAGGCGTCAAGGTCTAGAGCATCCAAGAGAAATTGTGGATCGCCGAGTGACCAAGTCTGTGAAGGTTTGGAAGTCACCTGAAGACTTACCACGAGTGATTGGGCGAGGACTGTGTGTCCTTAGCTCAAGGAGAATACGGTAAGGACTGTGTGTCCGGGACTAGGTGTCCTCGAGTTTAAATACTCATCCGCTCCAACCAGACGTACAACTAAGACAGCAGTTGGAACTGGTCTACCAAATCATTGTCTTCACCAAGCTTACTGGTTCTATTTCCTCAACTCTTTCGTTTCCTCAGTAGTGTGCTGTTTGTTTATCATATATGTGTTTGAAGACTTTGACTGAAGACTTTCTCAATTTTCTCAGTTCAATTTCTTCAGTCTGTTTGTCTTCATCTTGTGCTATCATGTGTCTACGCTTTCTGTACTCTGTGTTTGTCTTCATTTCATCATGATGACCATGTGTGTATTCTGTTATGTTTACTTCTGAGTACTTATTCCGCTGCTAGTAGTTCTTCGCTAAGGAATTTCCTCACTAGCAAATTCCTCAGTGAAGAATTTCATAAAAATCGCCTATTCACCCCCCTCTAGTCGATATAACGCACTTTCACCTCGCAACTCCGGACCACACGGCGACTGCACATGAAGACAAGGCCAAGGTCGTCCATGACCATTTGTCTCTCTGTTAGGCACAAGATCACAAAGGCAATGCACTATCAACTGGGGTGAGCTGCAGCTGCCGTCAGTCCACAACCTGGGCCTGGATGTCACGTTTTAAGAAGGAGAAGTGTGAGCGGCAATCGTTGCTTCGCCGACCGAGAAAGCGTTAGGACTAGACGGCTTCATGGGAAATTTCTTCAGGGCCCGCTGGCAGACGATCAAGAGGGGTGTCATGGTCGTTTTTTTATTACTTCTACAACAAGTCGGCCAACAATTTTGAAGAAATCAACGATGCTCTCATTGCACTACTGCCCAAGAAGGATGGCGCAACAGAGCTTGGGCACTTCAGGCCAATAAGTTTGATTCACTCGATCGCCAGGTTGATTGCTAAGGTTTTGTCCAATCATGTGTCCAACATCATCAGCACGATCATCTCCCCAACGCAAAGTGCTTCCAGAAATCCAAGTGCATCCATGACAACTTTTTGTTTGGCCAAAACACTACACCGCATAGGAAGAAGAGAGGTGCCCTGCTGTTCAAATGTATTTTCATATGAAAGTTGTTTGATGCATTTGAACTGTTTATTCGTATTTTCTAATGTATACATATCGGATATTTTAATGCGCTATTGTTCATTTTTTTGAACAAGCTATTGTTCATGCATGCTTGGATGATTCGTGTTGAGATTTGGTGCATAAGTGCTCTAATAGATGGTCATCATGAGCTCGCTTGAACGAGCGATACCGAGCTTATTGCCGTTCAAAAATTGGTTGTTATTTTAGTATTTGTACCAAGGGGCCTTGGATTTCAATTTTGCCCCGGGCCCCCGAAATGCCGGCACTGGTCCTGCAACCACCAAAGAAAAACCCGATGGATCACCTCCTCATCCCGATATGTAGCTTTGCTGACCTTCAAGGTGCCTCACCAAAGGCGAAGCCATTACCGTTTAACGAATGGAACCGAGGCAACACCCCAAACGCGTCACTGAAGTCCAGATCTAGCACCACCGCATGACTAAGACGTCGGAGGAGTAAACCATACCTGCCATTCACAAACCACGAAACCAACTCATGATCTACCATCTTCCAGATGTCGCTGATGCTGACCATAATCAACATCCGCTCCTAGATTACCCGCCAAGCTCCGTGCCGACATTGGAGCAAACGCCGTCGCAATGGTGGGTCTGAGGACACAAGCCACCACGAGGAAGCGACCGCCGCCACGCCATCCTTACTTGAACAGTCTGGTTTCCAAATACATTCTCAACCATAGGATTGATCACCTCGTCGGGGAAGGATCTAAAACCTCTTTATTCAGTGTCGCCATCGCCACCGCTGAAGCCAAGACGATGAACGATGCTACTAAGGCCTAAATCTAAAGCAAATATGATCCACACGCGTGGATCCGTGGGTCCCCTCACCACTGACTACCGAGCGGAGCCGCCGGAGGACGGCGGCGGAAGAAGCTCTCCTAGTGGCTGGCGAGATCGCCTTTTCTTTCTCCGTGCGGAAGAAATAAAACCGCTGCTATCTTCTGGGCCCACTTTTCTCAAGAAAAGAGAAGACTTTGGACCAAGTGCGCCAGCGTGTCAATACACTTGCTGCGTTGGCGTGTTGATATACAGTCAAAAAGAGACTGTGTTCCCGCAAAAAAAAAAGAGACTGTGTGTGAAGCTAAAAAAAAAGAGACTGTGTGTGTACGAGCACACACGAGCTCCTATTTTTGTGTACACTTGTTGCGTGGCCCGTAGCAGTTACAGGCCCCAGACGGGAGAAAAAAAAGGCGGGAATCGGCAGCGCCCAGATCCACCGCTCCCGAAAACTCCACTCGGCAACGAAATTTTCCCGCCTCCCGCCCGGACCCGTCCCGCAAAACCAGCAACTCGGAGGACCGAATGGAAAAAACCACCCACATCTCTTCACTACCACCGCAGGATTCGAAGCCAGGTTCCCTCCCACCCAAACCCTGCGGGGAATTCCTTGCCTTCCTCCTCCGGTCCTAGAGCCGCAGATCCGAGCGCCTCGCCTCGCCTCCCCTCCCCTCCGATGGATCCCGCCGCCGCCGGCGCGGGCTCGTGGGACACGGAGTTCGCGTGGCACCTCCTCACCGTGCTCCTCCGCATCGGCCGCCCCGCCGCCGCCGCCGAGCTCGCCGCCGTGGCGTCGACGTCGGCGGCGGGCGCCATGACGCCGCAGCACGTCGAGCGGCTGTGCCGCGCCCCCGGATCGCCGCTCCTCTCCTCCGGCGGCACGGTGACTGTTTCGGGGACGGCCGTTGTGGCGTTTCTGAGGTTCGTGGGGTGGGACGTGCCGGCGGTCCCGAGGGCGAGACTGAGGCCCTCCGACTTGAGGAGCTGGTGCGCGGAGATGCCGATTAAGTATGAGCGCAAGCGGAAGGCTCCCGATGCGGATCGCTTCGGCGTGAAGAGGCGCCTCCTGATGGAGGCCGATGCAGGTTGGTCTTGTTTGCAGCTTTGTGCTGGGTGATGGTTTCCCTAGAGCCACTGGTCAGTGTTGCTGACCTCCGTCTGGGCCAATTTTGTGCAGATTTGGTAGAACTCGAGCAGCAGCTGCCTATTGTGCCAAGTTGTTCCTCAGTTGCTGCTGGAGAGGTACGATTTTTCTTCATCACTGCTCATGTTCTTCTAAGAATCACCCAAGTTAAGAAAATACTGAAGTGCAGTACCTCCATGTCCCATTTCATTTTGCTTGCATATGTAGTTGGCTTAGCTGGTATTTGAAATCAATTTGTGCCGACTTCCGAGAAGTTCAGTTGTAGAAAATAGCAGTACAGTTTACAGAACCTCACTGTTACACAATGGACAGCACTGTACGGGGCTGCACTGTGAGTGTGTGTTGGGGGGGGGGGGCGGTGGGGGGATTGCTTATCACAGGCAAATGTAAAGTTTCTTATGCATTTTTTGGCGTGCTATGCATTTAAGCTTTTGCAATCCATAGCAGTGACATACAATAGCTTTTATTTTACTCCTGTTTGTTGTCATATCTTGGTCAGGTACACCTGGAGGTTATGCAAGACAGGCTTCCTCTAGTTTCCAACATTGCTAAAATTGGTACACCTTGTTTTCAACCTAAACATAATCAGTCTCTTGGAGTCAGCAACGACAATCTTCTTGGGAACATGACATCTACACTGACATGGAAGGAGTTGTCCGTTCGTCCATTTAGTGATATTCCTTCCCTCTGCGCCGAGAAATCAGAGAACATCCATGCAGCAGTTAATGAAATTAGTAGGATTGGTGAACTGGAAGGAGCACTTTCATATTACAATTGCCGAGTAGAGGATAGTGAGGATCTGGAAAAGAAGTCTAGCCCCCTTCCTATGATAGTGGAG
Source organism: Aegilops umbellulata (assembly GCA_032464435.1). Taxonomy (NCBI): domain Eukaryota; kingdom Viridiplantae; phylum Streptophyta; class Magnoliopsida; order Poales; family Poaceae; genus Aegilops; species Aegilops umbellulata. The sequence goes on along the minus strand of CP136054.1, from coordinate 359,822,454 downwards.
GTGCCTTTAGTTGGAGATACAAAAATTTGGCTTGATGAGGATCTAAATCTTTTTCACACAAGACCATGCAGTCCATCTCTCAATTGTGATACACAGTTAGTAGACAGTATAGTAAGAACCAGTGTGATGCCTGACCAAGCAGCTGTACAAAATGACAGCCCAAATGCTGGACAGGGTGAGGAGATCCCATCTTGTGGTCAGGATGCTAATACTGGTGTTTTCCAGTCTGCTACATGCACCAAAGCAGAACCTCTACTACAGAAACAGATTCATGAAATGAACAAAAGCTCATGTCAACCATCTCTGGGCACAAAAGTTGAACCGGCAGCATTGCCGCTAGAAGCGACGAGCCATGATTGTATCAACAATGGAAAGTTGAACGTTGTTGCTGAAAATATCGATAGCACATACCTAAAGGACAGAGAGCAGCTACATAAGAAAGTGGGTACCATTTTTCCGAAGAAGGAGCAAGACAGAAAGATGGTGAAGCAACGGGAGAAGCGCAAGAAAAATGATGCCCTGCCCAAAGAAGATAAGGATCAACTTGCAGAAAATGCTCAAAAGGTTATTTTTGTCTTGCATTATGTTGACATTGCAGTTACTATTTTTTAATTCCTTGCCTCCTTTCTATATTCTTAGGGTCGAATGTATTAGTAATTTTATAGCTGTAAATAGCATAAGTCTTGTTCTATTCATCTGATATTTTTATTAAGTTATGTCGATCTATTGTGTTGCAGGGCCATGCAGAGCCAAAACCACTGCCTAGCTTCAAGAATTTTGTCGTGGAAGAGGAGGAAGGGTCAGGTGAGAGGCCCTATACATTTCTGTTGGAACTGGGATAGTTTTGCTGAATGTTGACTAATATGTCATATTGTTTATTTGCTCAGGAGGTTATGGGATCGTTTATAGGGCTCGGAGAAGCGCAGATGGAAAAGTATTTGCCATAAAATGTGCGAACATCAGTCCACTTGTCATATGTACATATTTCTATACAAAGTTTGTTAAATGTATTGGGTGTAGTTTTGATAGTTCATTCATGTTTCTATATTTTTTCTGTGATGTTTTTGTATGAGAAAGGGAATTAACTTGTATGTTTCTACTGCCAGGTCCTCGTGAGAAAGCTCATTCACATCATGTTGACAATGAACGAAAGATGTTGGAACGATTTGGGTACTAACAAATGCTGCTGCCCTAAATACCTTATCTTGGCCCCGAAATAAACACAGCAGATTTACCGTGTTTTTCTTCTGCAGAGGCAAGAGTTTTGTGATTAGATACGAAGGCTGTTTTAGGAGTGGTGAACTAGACTGCTTTGTTCTAGAACACGTTAAGCATGACAGACCAGAGGTTAAAAACATTGGTGGCTATGAATGTTATTTGTCCTACCAACTTTGCATATGTATTCATATTTTGCTAAGTATTTTCTCTTATCTTTGCAGATTCTCAAAAGAGAAATAAATGTCTTTGAGTTGCAGTGGTATGGGTATTGTCTGTTCAAAGCTCTTTCAAGCTTGCATAAGCAGGTTGGGTTTGATTGCATGTTACCTTCATTAACTGTTGAGTTCTGCCTGCCGCTAGGATTAACCCCCAGCTAATCCTGAGTACCTGATATTTCTGCTCCCAGGGAATTGTGCATAGAGATGTGAAACCTGGAAACTTCCTCTTCTCTCGTGACCAGACAAAGGGATATCTTGTTGACTTCAACTTAGCAAGTGTTAGTGCGTGTATTGCTTGCCCTCGTTTTCTTTGATGCTTCTTTCCTGCAGTAGATGCTAATGCCATTTTTGCTATTGTGCACCCCCCCTTGCAGGATGTTCACCATAAGTTCTTGAAAAACAGTAAGTTCACCTTCTAATATTGAATTACTGTTTATTTTGTGCTGTACTTAAACCATTGATTGTTTTTGCTCATCCCTATTTAGGATTCTCCACACCAAATGTATTTATATCTCACAACATTTTCCTCCATGCTACAGTGCTTTGAGCCTTTTCACTTTGGGATATACTTGTTTGTCGTAAAAAAATTGAATCAAATGAAACACAAACATCTCCAGTAGTTGTCCAAAATTAGAACCATTAAGTCGCGTCACTGTATTTTTGTCCAAAAAGCATTCTCCTGGCAATGGTTCTGAAAAGCCATTAGCTTGAGCAACCAAATGATGGCACAAGATACCTGAGTGAAAAGCTACTTAAAAAATATTACTCCCTCCGTTCCGAATTACTTGTCTTAGATTTGTCTAGATACGGATGTATCTATCACTAAAATAAGTCTAGATACATCCGTATCTAGACAAATCCAAGACAAGTAATTTAGAACGGAGGGAGTAGTTTGAAAGGTGTCATGAGAAGTTTTTCACCATGGTCTCGAAAAAGAATGAAAAATTCTGCTCCATGCCACCTTTGCTAATCGTTGTTAGAAATCGCTATGAAGCAGAGCCAACAAAAAGATTCAACAATGAATAAGTCAGTGTAGGTGTCAGTCTCTGATTCATTAGAAGTTTTTGTTACCTAGGTAGGATTACATGAATTCTTATTCAATGAATTTGTAGTTGTTTAAATTGTTATATGTCGTGCGTGACTGCAGACTGAGATATGACTTTTGTTGATCAGGTAAATCTGAGACAATGTCATGTGGGAAGGATACCACATCTCAATCTTCGTTGAAATCTTCTCTAGTGATTCATGCCAAAGAAGCAGCAGCCGACTCAAAACAACCTCTTGGGCCCAAGAGGAAAAGATCAAATAAAATCCCTGTGGGCAGTGATCCTAGGATTGACAATAAAAGTAGGCATGGTAGCCAACCTGCTGATGGATCTGGTGTAACCTCGGCCAAGGATCCTACAAGCGCGAAAACACCATTAGACAGGTTAAAGCAGCCAATGCCTTACAGAGGGCGGAAGGAATTAATGAGCTTCTTGCAGGAGGCAATGGACAGTCCCAAACAAAATATACCGGCAGCTCCAGTTTCCCAAAGGAAGAGGGTTGCTGCTCCTGTGGGTAGTGTGGATCGGAAGTTAATTGTACTTACTCCAATGCCCCTGCGTTGTGATGGTAATGCTGTTCTCGGTTCTGGGACGATTAACAGCAAAGGTATGCTTTTCCATTGAACAGTGTTAGACCTTGTGCATTGAATCCAGTGACCTCAGGTGTTGAGTGATCTAACTAATTGGTTCTTGCAGGAAATGGAAAGCAGCGAAGAGAAGGTCCATGTGTTGGAACTAAAGGATTCCGAGCTCCAGAGGTTTGATGTAGTTCCTACCTGAGAGTTTTTTGGCTTCGAGGTGCCACATATTGAATGGCTGTTTTTTCCTTCAGGTTCTTTTGAGATCTTCTCATCAGAGTTGCAAAGTTGATGTCTGGTCGGCTGGGGTGACACTCCTGTACTTCATAATCGGCAAGGCACCTTTCGGCGGAGATCCTGAACAGTGAGTTAGCTGGCTCATTTTCAAAGCTTTGCTTCCCTGAGTTAAAGAGCACGCTAACCTGGTGGCATATGTTGAACAACAGGAACATGAAAGAAATAGTGAAGATCAGAGGCAATGAAGAATTATGGGAAGTAGCAAAACTGCACAACTGCGAATCTTCCTACCCACAGGTACGCAAAGTCAACTGATCGATGACACATCGACACCCTATGAACTGATCACTGAATCAGTCACCCTGCCTTTGTCCTCCAGGAGCTATTTGATGTCAAATTGCAGCAGTCAGTGGATCTCAGGGAGTGGTGCGTCGCCAACGCCCGCAGGCCGGAGCTCCTCGAGCAAGTCCCTGACTCGCTGTTTGATCTCGTGGACAAGTGCCTGGCGGTTAACCCCAGGTGCAGGATCACGTCGGAGGATGCTCTGTCGCATGAGTTTTTGGCGCCGTGCCGTGAAAGCCTCAAGAAGAATGCGCTTAGGAGTAGGTCAGCATCAGCTTCTCACACTCCTCCATGCTTGCCTCGAGATGCCATGGTTAACGCCAACGAGTTGTAGCACTCGTTTCCAACCTTACTTGACCTGTTTTGACCTGAGTAAGCTTAAGCTGAAACTGGCAACTGACGTGTTGTGTGTGGCTGTGTGCCAATAGCTTGTTTATCTGTTTATTACTGCTGTAAATGCTGTACTTAAAAAATGTAATATTTAATGCTCTAATGTTTGCGTGTGCCGACAAGGTTATTATAAAGTACTCCCTCTGATTTCTTTTTACTCTGCATATAAAATTTGTTTGAAGTCAAACAATGCAAAGTTTGACCAAATTTATATAAAAAATATCAACATCTATATATTAAAGTTATATTGTATGAAAGTTAATTTTATGATGCATCCAATAGTATTAATTTCATATTATGAATGTTGATATTTTTTAAAGTTTTACTTGACCAAAATTTATAAGCAGACTAAAAAGAAACGAGGGAGAAATATTGCCTGATTTACATATGGAGTTCCTCGTGTTACTATGGAAATTCAACTGATTTGTACGAAAATTTCATGCTTGAAACACATTTTCTGGGTCTGCCTAGTACTTAGTGATTTAAACGTTCTTATATTTCTTTGTAGAGGGAGTAGAAAACAGATTAGAACGTGTGGTTTTGTTGACCGGGGTCGTTACGTGATTCTTCAAAGATGCAACCGGTGCTTCCGGCATGAGAAAAAAGTCTTCCCGTTCTTGAACACAGAATTCTTCAGAAATACGTAGAGCACAAGTGTTCTCGCGTGGCATCACACAGCATACGTGGAGCCTCATCTGATCACAGGAAAGTCTTGCCCCTGCCATCCAATGATCCAATCCACCACCACCGGCAGGTTGGAGCTTCTATTTCCTCGGTGACTACGTGTCCTACAACGCCTTCGCATACCCGCATCGCATGATCCTCTCATCGTCTTATCCACAAGAAACACTAGCCCCGGACGAAACTGCTTGCGCGTGCCCGGTCAAAACCCTCGAAGGTTCGCCACTCGCCTGCATTTTGTTCTTTCTTTAATGTAGCCTGCAGATTTTATATCCACTAGACAGCGACTGAGATCAAACTCATGGCTCTCAGGGTGTTGTTTTATTACTGAATGTGATGGATGCAACCCGATGATGACTTTTACAGCGTGATGTTTCACCATTTTATCGTGTTGGAAGTAGACCAATTTATGTAAAACAAGTCGTGGTAACATAGTACTGCGATGAACGGGTGAAACCCGCGAACCCGGCCCGGCAAGCAGGACTCCATCATCAACAAGGCAGCGAGGGAGGACGTGGAGAAAAGAAAAGAGCAGCAACCAACCAGCCAAAGCGACGCAACGCAAACGCAACCGGGACTGACTGAGCCGACGAAGCATCTGGGCCACGCCGCCACAAAAGGCAAGGCAAGGGAAAGCCTCGATGCCTCCCCTCCTCACCTCACCCGCCTCCCTCTCCTCCTCCCCGCTCCGCCTCGCCTCCCGCCTCGGCGGCGCCGCCCTCCGTCCGACCTCCCGCCACCACCGTCGGTTCCTCGCCCCCGCTCCCCAAACCGCGGCGCGGGGCAACACCACCGGCGGTGGGTTCGCGGCGATGAGCTGGCTCGGGAAGCTGGGGCTGGGGGGTGGGGTAAGCCCGCGCGCGTCGGAGGCGTCGGCGGCGCTGGCGCAGGGGCCCGACGAGGACAAGCCGGCGCCCGGGTGCGAGTTCGCGCAGTTCGGGGCCGGCTGCTTCTGGGGCGTGGAGCTGGTGTTCCAGCGCGTGCCCGGGGTCACCCGGACCGAGGTCGGCTACAGCCAGGGCGCCTTCCACGACCCCACCTACGAGGACGTCTGCACCGGCGCCACCGGCCACAACGAGGTCGTCCGCGTCCAGTACGACCCCGCCGCCTGCAAGTACGACGACCTGCTCGACACCTTCTGGGCGCGCCACGACCCGACCACGCCCAATCGCCAGGTCCGTCGCCACTCGGCCACACAGCCTGATTGCTGATCCCCTCAATTTTGCCTTTGATTCCTTTTCTGTGGCTTGGAGTGTGTGGATACGGAGTTTCAGGATTGGGGAAAATTTTCTGGACATTACGAATTTATTACTGAGAAAATATATTGAGAATTTTTGGGGAAAATTGCTTAATTAATTCTCTAGACAGAAACAATTTATTGCAAAATTGACAAACAAAAATAGGAGAAAAAAAATCGTCGCCTGAGAGATTCGAACTCTCGCGGGGAGACCCCATGTACTTAGCAGGCACACGCCTTAACCACTCGGCCAAAGCGACGCTTATTTTCTTTCTGTCGTCAGTTCTACACAGCAAGGTGTGAACTTAAATTTGCACCGTACAAACATTACCGAACCTTAACGGATTTAGGCAACCTTATATACAGAGTGTCAGCATACGACTGTGAATCGGGCAGCGAGCTAAGCACGCCCGGAGAGTAGTAGCACTTTGGGCATTTGATGTGTACAGTCCAAGATTGCGTGTATAGTAGAGGTCTGCAAACTTGTTGCCCACCTTTTACATTTTGAGCGGAATAGGCATAGCACCGGACACTAGCAGTGCTCTTGACTAATTTTCAGAGGAACTACCTAGCTAGACACTCTTTAGCGGTTAGTACCATAGTGGTATTGTCATTTGTGCAGTTTTGCGTTAAGCTAATCAGTGTTATGAGAGTGATGGTAATCTTGGCTGTAAGGCTCAGCTGCAGAATCCATTTGGTATGAAGAATTTTACTAACTGTATGGAATCTGACACCTTGACTGATCAGTCGTTATGCCTGTTGGTGCCCTTTGTTAAGTGATATTTCAAACTAGCTCATAGCCTTTTGAACCTCTGATGTGAAGTTATTTGAATCTCTGCATAATATCCTGAAGCTCATTTGATTGCGAGCAATGGAACTTGCTTCTGCACATTTGTATAAGCCCGTTTCTCAGGGCCTCTTTGATTCAAAGGATTTTCATAGGAATTTTAGAGGATTGGAATCCTCATGATTTTTCGTACGTTGGTGGTTTGATTCATAGGGTTGATTCCTAGGATTTGTTTCCTAAGGATTCTTTGATTCAAAGGATTTTCATAGGAATTTAGGGGATTGGAATCCTTAGGATTTTTCCTACGTTGGTCGGTTGATTCATAAGGTTGAATCCTAGGAATATTTCCTAATGATTCCTTTGTACTACATTCCATAGGAATTTTAGCATCCACTCACAAACCTCTTGGTAAGAGTCATTTGTTTTTACTGTGATGCTATCAAACAAATCAAAATCTGTAGGATTCAAATGGATATGACATTACAATCGTATGTTTTTTTCTACTACTGCGGTGTTGGACTTCTGCTAATCAAAGAGGTCCTGTTTCCGACGAACGGCGACATGTCAGTTCCTTTTCTGAGAGGCTCATTACTTGTGTTTCTGATCATATACATTTCTGAAATATGTACATGCAGGGGGGCGACGTCGGAACCCAGTACAGGTCAGGGATCTACTACTACACATCGGAGCAGGAGAAGGCGGCGGTCGAGTCTATGGAGAAGCAGCAGAAGGTTCAGAACCGGAAGATAGTCACTGAGATCATCCCCGCGAAGAGGTTCTACAGGGCGGAGGAGTACCACCAGCAGTACCTTGCTAAGGGCGGTCGCTTTGGCTTCAAACAGTCCACGGAGAAGGGCTGCAACGACCCCATCCGCTGCTACGGATGAACGAGCCTGGTGACCTGACCAGCATGGAAGCACACAAGCACCAATGTTATGGTCGAGAACGCTGCCTGAATAATGGTGGATGTCAGCTGAATTTCACTACAGTTTTCCTAGCTTGTGCTGTTACCTAAATGCAAGGATTGTAAGAGAGAAGAAAGTTATTACCATTATACACCTTATTAGTGTTGAATTGCCATTGTACTTAGGATAAATTATGGCCTGGGTAATAAAGTTCATTTTAATTACAAAAATGATGTTATCAGAGTCAGCAAGCCTGGTTAGACCCTCCGTCCCAAATTACTTGTCACATAAATGGATGAAATGGGTAGAAATGGATGTATTTAGAACTAAAAATATGTCTAGATACAACCATTCCCGCGACAAGTAATTCAGGACGGAGGGAGTAGTTACAACACGGTTTGTTTAAAACAAGGATGACAATATGACCATGGGTACTCGATCCGCATGATTAAGGTACAGGCATATTTTTTACAATGCCCAAACCCTATCCAGCTAGTCATGTGTACGTCTGAATCCTACCCAATTATCTATGCACCACAGGCAGCCACACGCTGACGCACATGTCGGATCGCTAATCTCTTCGACATACGGCAGTTCGTTCGCCTCTTCATCTCGGCAGGCAAGCAGCGATCATATCGCTCCAGGACTCCAGGCTTCAGCTTCTAAGATCAGAAGTGGAGAAGGTAAGTTGGGAAGGGAATGCCGAGGCAGGCAGGTGCCGATCCAAGGACACATTTGATGAGCGGCGACAACACAAGGGGAAAAGGTAATTTATTTTCACATAGATTAGTACATGCCTTTAAAAATTATAGAAGTATAATCATACAAACTATAGGCATTAATCATCACTTATAACACTTCCAATTATTTATTTTTGCTTGTGTAGGCATGAAGTGGAAGAGAGAATCGATTCATAAATTTTGCAAACCAGTTGGTTCAAGCTCTCAACTATCGGAACATTGATGCTACTACAAAAGATGTGCAACCTAGCGAACAAAACCAGCCTAATCGTATTGAAGGTAATGCTCAAACTGATCATGATGTTCCCATGCGAGAGACAGAACAAGCTACAATTATAACTACAGGTTATGACCGAGAGCTTGGGAAACGTCTTCGAATTTGGCAACTTCCTCCTGATGAGCATGGTGCAGCTAGGTGTTTTTATATATCCACTAAATGGTCTTATCAACCGGCCTTACAACCACATGAGTATAACTTTACTGGGACAGGGGCTGGTTCTCGGCGATTCCATAGTGATTGCTTCACAAACTTTTTCTGGTTGGAATATTCAGCCCTAACAATTGTGCCTATTGCTTGCCTTGTTTTCTCTTTTCAAAGAAGCCAATTGGAAAGTGTGGTTCACGCACATTCATGGTCAAAGTATTTGATAAGTGGAAGAAGGTTAACAATGGAAAAGAATGTGCTTTCCTCACACATATGGGCACTACTCCGAACTCGGCTCACAATTTTGCAGCTTGGTGTTTTGAAAACTTGAAAAATAGAATGAATCATGTTGGCTAGGTGATTAAAAAGCAAACTAAGAAGATGGTTCTTGATGCAAGACTAAGGCTAAAGACTTCCATTGATGTAAGTAAGAATTGTTTAATTTCAAACATTAGAATTTCTTAATACACAGTGTGTTAATGTTTCAAGCATGTCCCTTTAGAGGAAATGATGAATATGAGGATTCTGTTGGAAACAAATATTTTGGCAATGCTACACGATGTATTGATCGGTGCATAGCACACGTATATATGAAGTACAAGGTGGGCCACAACCTCAACTATACAATGACTAGGAGGTGGGCCGGGCTATACAATATACATGCACAAACCATATATTCAACACCCCCCCGCAGTTGAAGCGTCGCCGGAGACGCAAAGACCGGACCTAAACTCCTCGAAAACAGAAGTAGGCAGTCCTTTTGTCATGACATCGGCAAACTGTTGCGCCGTCGGGACGTGGAGGACCCGGATGCGCCCAAGAGCCACCTGCTCACGAACAAAGTGTATGTCGAGCTCAGTGTGCTTCGTTCATCGATGGTGGACCGGGTTGGCGGAGAGGTACATGGCGGAGACGTTGTCGCAGTAGACGAGCGTGGCCTTGTGGACATCACAAAGCAACTCCTGGAGCAGCTGACGAAGCCAAGAGCATTCAGCAACGGCGTTAGCCACTGCCCGATACTCTGCCTCGACACTCGAGCGGGAGACGGTGGGCTGTCTCTTGGAGGACCAAGAGATCAGAGACGGCCCAAGGTAGACACAATACCCCAAAGTGGAGCGCCGTGTATCCGGGCAGCCAGTCCAGTCCGCATCAGAGTAGGCGATGAGGTAGGTGGAGGCGGAGGCCGTCAGTGTAAGTCCTATGGACGGGGTGCCGCGTATGTAATGGAGGATACGCTTCACCAAGGTCCAGTGAGAGTCACGCGGAGCATGCATGTGAAGACAGACCTGCTGAACAATATACTGCAAGTCGGGGCGCGTCAAGGTCAGGTACTGCAAAGCACCCACAATGGAGCGATAGAAGGCCGCATCGGATGCGGGAGAACCCTCCAGAGCGGAAACTTGGCCTTGGTGTCGACAGGCGTGGGAGCGGGCTTGCAGTTAAGCATGCCGGCTCGATCGAGAAGCTCATGGGCGTAACGCTGCTGGTGCAGGAAGAACCCATCTGGCCGTCGAACCACCTCAATGCCAAGGAAGTAGTGCAGGGGCCCCAAGTCCTTCAGGGCAAACTCGTCACGAAGACGAGCAGTGAGCCGCTGGAGGAGCGCGACAGTGGATGCCGTCAGGATGATATCGTCGACGTAGAGCAACAAGTAGGCCGTGTCAACTCCGTGATGATACACGAAGAGGGACACGTCGGAGCGAGTCAATGTAAATCCGAGCGTCTGCAGGAATGCAGCGATGCGCTGGTACCAGGCCCTAGGCGCCTGCTTTAACCCGTAAAGAGAGCGGGAGAGCAGGCACACATAGTCTGGATGTGTGGCATCGATGAAGCCAGTGGGCTGCTCACAGAACACCTGCTCAGCGAGGTGTCCATGCAAGAAGGTGTTGGAGACATCCAACTGATGCACAGGCCAAGCGCGGGAGACGGCGAGCTGAAGCACCGTGCGGATCGTGCCCGGTTTAACAACCGGGGAAAAGTGTCGGTGAAGTCCACGCCCGCACGTTGCCGAAAGCCTTGAACCATCCAACGAGCTTTGTAGCACTCGAGAGTGCCATCCGGACGAGTCTTGTGCCGAAAGACCCACTTGCCCGTGATGATGTTGGCACGAGGCGGCCGAGGGACAAGCTGCCAGGTGCGGTTCCGTTGGAGCGCATAAAAATCTTCCTGCATCGCAGCGAGCCAATGAGGATCCCGAAGGGCGGCTTGAGCTGACGATGGGAGAGGGGACGGCTCGGAGACGGAAGCAGCGAGAAGGTACTCATCGCGAGTGTACCGCGTACTCAGGCGGAAAGTGCCAGCCCGAGAGTGAGACATCGGGCGGGGCAGCGAGTCCGGGCCGGCGACGGGCGAAGACGAAGAACAACCCGCCACCGCCGATGCCGCGGGCGAGGCCGCGGACAAGGCGGCGCTCGAGGGCGCGGGGGGCGCTGAGGAGGCCATCGTGGCCACCGGGGAGACCGACAGCGTCGCAGCCATCGGGGAGGCCGAAGGCGCGGTGCGCGTCGCGGGCGCTGGGAGGGGTGCAGCCCCTAAGGCAGCCAGCCGGGGAGAAACTCGACCCGGGGCGCACCCTCAAAGCCAGGAGGTGGCTCGAGAGAAGCTCGTGAGCGGCCGTCACCGGGAGCGGGCAAAGCCGCGTCATCCGAAGGTACCTGCTGAAACAGAAAAACCATCTCATCAAAGTAAACGTGTCGGGAAGTGATCACCCGATGTGAGATAGGGTCGTAGCAGCGGTAGCCTTTGGTGTTGGGGGGATAGCTGAGAAAAATACACGCCACAGACCTTTGCCGAGCTTGTGAGGAGTAGTGGAAGCGATGCTAGGGTAGCACAAGCAACCGAAGATGCGGAGCTCAGCGTAGGAAGGTGGCGTGCCGAATAAAAGGTGATGAGGTGCAAAATTTCTGCGAGTGCGACAGGGACGAATGTTGAGGAGTAGTGATGCGGTGGCAAGCGCGTCAGGCCAAAAACGTGGTGGCACGTTGGCGTGAAAGAGGAGGGTGCGGACGCAATCATTAAGAGTGCGAAGCACGCGCTCAACGCGGCCATTTTGTTGCGAAGTGTACGGGCAAGTGAGACGAAAAATCGTGCCGTGTGTGGCGAGACGGTTGCGGATCGCAAGATTATCAAACTCCTTCCCGTTGACTGTTTGCAACGCATGAATGGGACGACCAAACTGCATGGAGACATAGGAGTAGAATGCGATGAGAGTGGCAACAGAATCCGACTTTCGCCGCAACGGGAAGGTCCACACATAGTGCGAAAAATCATAAAGGATAACAAGATAATAAAGATAGCCCGTGTTACTTGCAAAAGGAGAGGTCCAAACATCACTATGAATTAACTCAAACGGGTATGATGCAACATGCGAGGAAGTGCTAAAGGGAAGATGAACATGTTTGCCGAGACGACAAGCATGACAAGTGTGATCGTCGATCTTATTACACGTGAATGAAAAACTCCGAAGAATATGGCGAAGTGTGGCGGTGTTGGGATGACCGAGACGAGCATGCCAAAGGTCCACTTCGGCGGAAAGCGCCATGGGTGCAGCGACGGAGGAGGTGGATGAGTGGACCGGGTAGAGCTCGTCAGGGCTGTCACATCGGTGGAGCACCATCCGGGTACGGGCATCCTTAACAGAAAAGCCAAACATGTCAAATTCAACGGTAACAGGATTTTTACGTGTAAGAGAACGAGCATAAACAAGATTTTTAATGATGTCAGGAGAGACAAGTACGTTAGAAAGATATAATGGCATGGAGTTAGAAGGAAAAGCAGCATGGCCGACATGAGTAATAGGCATGGAGGAACCGTCGCCCACGGTAATGCGAGTAGCGGTGTGAACGGGGTGAGCGGTAAGAAGGTTACCGGGGTTGGCGGCCATGTGAGCCGTTGCTCGAGTGTCCATATACCAGTCGCCACCGCCAGTGTACTGCTGTGGCGTGGGGGCGGTGTGCAGGGCAGCTGGAAGCGCGGGGTCCCAAGGCGCCGGCGGGAGCGCTAGGGCCGACGGCAGCGGCTGTGGCGGTGGCGCGGCGAATCCACTGGCCGAAGGCAGCCCATAGGCCGCAGAGGGGCCGTAGAGCGGCGCCGGCGGATACGGCTGAGGGGCCGTGTAGAGCGCCTGATGAGATGCCGGGCGGGCGCCAAAGAAGCCGGGGACGGGGGCACGCGGGTGATACGTCTCCGTCGTATCTACTTTTCCAAACACTTTTACCCTTGTTTTGGACTCTTACTTGCATGACTTGAATGGAACTAACCCGGACTGGCGCTGTATTCAGCAGAATTGCCATGGTGTTATTTATGTGCAGAAACAAAAGTTTTCGAAATGACCTGAAACTCCACGGAAGTTATTTTTGGAAAATATAAAAAATACTGGAAGAAGAATCCACGTCAGGGGGCCTCCACCTGTCCACGAGGGTGGGGGGCGCGCCCCCTGCCTCGTGGGCCCCCTGACGCTCCACTGACCTCAACTCCAACTCCATATATTCGTGTTCGGGGAGAAAAAAAATCAAGGAGAAAGATTCATCGCGTTTTACGATACGGAGTCGCTGCCAAGCCCTAAAACCTCTCAGGAGGGCTGATCTGGAGTCCGTTCGGGGCTCAAGAGAGGGGAATCCGTCGCCATCGTCATCATCAACCATCCTCCATCACCAATTTCATGATGCTCACCGCCGTGCGTGAGTAATTCCATCGTAGGCTTTGTTAATGCATATCTCTCTCGATGTGGTTTTGGTGATTGATGACAACATGTTTTCGGACTAATCGTGTGCCTTGAGCTTTTCAGAGACCCATCTTTGGCACGAGACGATTTCGTTCCCTCGAAGTGTCATTCAAGACGGTGTAGCTCTTTTGTTTCTTTTTCGGTGGACTAGTTGCGTAGAGGGCACCGTACTATCAAGAGGGGGTCCGCTTTGGTAAGGCTAGGGTGGAATCAACACGTACACATCCGCTTCACACCCTATGAGCCTTTCCACTTCAATGGAGAGCTCTTCCCTCCTCCTTTGGGTTTTGTCTGGTCCCAGTGGTAGTACCGCGGTACCCAGCGGTAGTACCGCTTGAGGGTCACATGCGGCAGTACCGCTCCGCAGCGGTAGTACCGCTGGTGATCCTCAACCATAGTACCGATGCGGTACCTGGCCCCTACCGCGTTGATTCGAGGTTTTTTCTTGTGTCGGATTGTGCGGTACTTTGCAGCGGCAATAGAGCGGCAGTACCGCCCTACCACCGCGGCAGTACCGCTCAGGTCCTCTTCCCCTGCCTTTCAGACTACGTGGCAGTACCGCCAGGGAGAGCGGTAGTACCGCTGTGGCTAGCGGTAGTACCGCTGCCTCCCGCGATAGTACCACCCTCCGCGGGGCTGTTGGGGGGGGGGGGGTAACGGTTGGATTGTCCCCCCACTATAAAAGGAAGTCTTCTTCCCCAAAGTTGACCTACCTCTTCCCCCAAAAACTCCATTGTTGCTCCAAGCTCCATTTTCGCCCGATCTCTCTCTCCCTAGCCAATCAAACTTGTTGATTTGCTCGGGATTGGTTGAGAAGGCCCCGATCTACACTTCCACCAAAAGAAATTTGATCCCCCACTAATCCCTAGCGGATCTTGTTACTCTTGGGTGTTTGAGCACCCTAGACGGTTGAGGTCACCGTGGAGCCATAGTCCATTGTGGTGAAGCTACGTGGTGTCGCTGGGAGCCTCCAATTAAGTTGTGGAGATTGCCCCAACCTTGTTTGTAAAGGTTCGGTTGCCGCCTCCAAGGGCACCAATAGTGGAATCACGACTTCTCACATTGTGTGAGGGCATGAGGAGAATACGGTGGCCCTAGTGTCTTCTTGGGGACCATTGTGCCTCCACACCGCTCTAACGGAGACGTACTTCCCCTTAAAAGGAAGGAACTTCGGTAACACATCCTCGTCTCCACCGGCTCCACTCTCGGTTATCTCATCCCTTTACTTATGCAAGCTTATTTGTGTTAGATCCTTCGCTTGCTTGTGTGCTTGTTGTTTTTGCATCATATAGGTTGCTCACCTAGTTGCATATCTGGACAACCTACTTTGATGCAAAGTTTAAATTGGTAAAGAAAAGCTAAAAAATTTTAGTTGCCTATTCACCCCCCTCTAGTCAACTATATCGATCCTTTCAATTGGTATTAGAGCCTTATCTCTTTATTAAGGACTTTACCGTCCGAAGAGTATGGTTGACGTCGTAGACGATGTGGAGGAGCACTCTGGTGCGAATCCGATATCGTCTACTGGAGATGGGGGTACCTTGATCTCACGTGAGGAATTCAATGTGGCGTTGGACACATTGAAAACCTCCATGATGACCGTGTTGGAGAACGTTGCAGAAAATAAAATATTTCTACGGTTTCACCAAGATCTATCTATGAGTTCATCTAGCAATGAGTGATTGGAGTGCATCTACATACCTTTGTAGATCGCGAGCGGAAGCGTTCAAGAGAACGGGGATGATGGAGTCGTACTCGCCGTGATCCAAATCACCGATGACCAAGTGCCGAACGGATGGCACCTCCGCGTTCAACACATGTACGGTCAGCGTGACGTCTCCTCCTTCTTTATCCAGCAAGGGGGAAGGAGAGGTTGATGAAGATCCAGCAGCACGATGGCGTGGTAGTGGATGCAGCAGTCACCGCAGCAGGGCTTCGCCGAGTTTCTGCGAGAGGGAGAGGTGTAGCAGGGGAGAGGGAGGCGCCAAGACTTCAGGGTGTGGCTGCCCTCCCTCCCCCTTTATATAGGCCCCCTAGGGGGTGCGCCGGCCCTAGGAGATGGGATCTCCTAGGGGGGGGGGGGGCGGCGACCGGGGGGGGGGGGGAGTGGAGTGCCCCCCAAGGCAAGTGGGGCGCCCCCACCCTAGGGTTTCCAACCCTAGGCGCAGGGGGGCCCAAGGGGGGGGGGAGGCGCACCAGCCCACTATGGGCTGGTTCCCCTCCCCACTTCAGCCCATGGGGCCCTCCGGGATGGGTGGCCCCACCCGGTGGACCCCGGGACCCATCCGGTGGTCCCGGTACAATACCGGTGACCCCGAATTCTCCCGATAGCCGAAACTGCACTTCCTATATATAATTCTTCACCTCCGGACCATTCCAAAACTCCTCGTGATGTCCAGGATCTCATCCGGGACTCCGAACAACTTTCGGATTACAGCATACTCATATCTATACAACCCTAGCGTCACCGAACCTTAAGTGTGTAGACCCTACGGGTTCGAGAGACATGCAGACATGACCGAGACGACTCTCCGGTCAATAACCAACAGCGGGATCTGGATACCCATGTTGGCTCCCACATACTCCACGATGATCTCATCGGATGAACCACGATGTCGAGGATTCAAGTAATCCCGTATACAATTCCCTTTGTCAATCGGTACGTTACTTGCCCGAGATTTGATCGTCGGTATCCCAATACCTCATTCAATCTCGTTACTGGCAAGTCACTTTACTCGTACTGTAATGCACGATCCCGTGACCAACCACTTGGTCACATTGAGCTCATTATGATGATGCATTATCGAGTGGGCCCAGAGATACCTCTCTGTTATACGGAGTGACAAATCCCAGTCTCGATCCGTGTCAACCCAACAGATGCTTTCGAGGATTCCTGTAATATACCTTTATAGTCACCCAGTTACGTTGTGACGTTTGGCACACCCAAAGCACTCCTACGGCATCCGGGAGTTACACGATCTCATGGTCTAAGGAAATGATACTTAACATTGGAAAAGCTTTAGCAAACGAACTACACGATCTTGTGCCAGGCTTAGGATTGGGTCTTGTCCATCACATCATTCTCCTAGTGATGTGATCCCGTTATCAATGACATCCAATGTCCATAGTCAGGAAACCATGACTATCTGTTGATCAACGAGCTAGTCAACTAGAGGCTCACTAGGGACATATTGTGGTCTATGTATTCACACATGTATTACGATTTCCGGATAACACAATTATAGCATGAACAATAGACAATTATCATGAAGAATGAAATATAATAATAATCCTTTTATTATTGCCTCTAGGGCATATTTCCAACAGTCTCCCACTTGCACTAGAGTCAATGATCTAGTTACATTGTGATTAATCGAACAACCATAGAGTTCTGGTGTTGATCATGTTTTGCTCTAGGGAGAGGTTTAGTCAACGGATCTGCGACATTCATATCCGTGTGCACTTTACAAATATCTATGTCTCCATCTTGAACATTTTCACGAATGGAGTTGAAGCGACGCTTGATGTGCCTGGCCTTCTTGTGAAACCTGGTCTCCTTGGCAAGTGCAATAGCTCCAGTGTTGTCACAGAAGAGAGCGATTGGCCCCGACGCAATGGGTATGACTCCTAGGTCGGTGATGAACTCCTTCATCCATATTGCTTCATGTGCTGCCTCCGAGGCTGCCATGTACTCCGCTTCACATGTAGATCCCGCCACGATGCTTTGCTTGCAACTGCACCAGCTTACTGCCCCACCATTCAAAATAAACACGTATCCGGTTTGTGACTTGGAGTCATCCAGACCTGTGTCGAAGCTAGCGTCGACGTAACCCTTTATGACGAGCTCTTCGTCACCTCCATATACGAGAAACATGTCTTTAGTCCTTTTCAGGTACTTCAGGACATTCTTGATCGCTGTCCAGTGTTCCATGCCGGGATTACTTTGGTACCTTCCTACCAAACTTACGGCAAGGTTTACATCAGGCCTGGTACACAGCATGGCGTACATGATAGACCCTATGGCTGAGGCATAGGGGACGACACTCATCTTTTCTCTATCTTCTGCCGTGGTCGGACATTGAGCTGAACTCAATTTCACACCTTGTAACACAGGCAAGAACCCCTTCTTGGACTGATCCATTTTGAACTTCTTCAATATCTTTTCAAGGTATGCGCTTTGTGAAAGACCTATGAGGCGTCTTGATCTATCTCTATAGATCTTGATGCCTAATATATAAGCAGCTTCTCCAAGGTCCTTCATTGAAAAACACTTATTCAAGTAGGCCTTAATGCTGTCCAAAAGTTCTATATCATTTCCCATCAAAAGTATGTCATCCACATATAATATGAGAAATGCTACAGAGCTCCCACTCACTTTCTTGTAAACGCAGGCTTCTCCATAAGTCTGCATAAACCCAAACGCTTTGATCATTTCATCAAAGCGAATGTTCCAACTCTGAGATGCTTGCACCAGCCCATAAATGGAGCGCTGGAGCTTGCATACCTTGTTAGCATTCTGAGGATCGACAAAACCTTCCGGCTGCATCATATACAATTCTTCCTTAAGAAAGCCGTTTAGGAATGCCGTTTTGACGTCCATTTGCCATATCTCATAATCATAGTATGCGGCAATTGCTAACAAGATTCGGACGGACTTCAGCTTTGCTACTGGTGAGAATGTCTCATCTTAGTCAATCCCTTGAAGTTGTCGATAACCTTTAGCGACAAGTCGAGCCTTATAGATGGTAACATTACCATCCGCGTTCGTCTTCTTCTTAAAGATCCATTTATTCTTTATCGCTCGCCGATCATCGGGCAAGCCTGTCAAAGTCCATACTTTGTTTTCATACATGGATCCTATCTCGAATTGCATGGCTTCAAGCCATTTGTTGGAATCTGGGCCCGCCATTGCTTCTTCATAGTTCGAAGGTTCACCGTTGTCTAACAACATGATTTCCAAGACAGGGTTGCCGTACCACTCTGGTGCGGAACGTGTCCTTGTGGACCTAGGAAGTTCAGTGGCAACTTGATTTGAAGTTTCATGATCATCATCATTAACCTCCTCTCTAGTCGGTGGAGGCACCACATAAACATTTTCTTGAGCTGCGCTACTCTCCGGTTCAAGAGGCAATACTTCATCAAGTTCCACTTTCCTCCCACTTACTTCTTTCGAGAGAAACTCTTTCTCTAGAAAGGACCCGTTCTTGGCAACAAAGATCTTGCCCTCGGATCTGAGGTAGAAGGTATACCCAATGGTTTCCTTAGGGTATCCTATGAAGACGCATTTTTCCGACTTGGGTTCGAGCTTTTCAGGTTGAAGTTTCTTGACATAAGCATCGCATCCCCAAACTTTTAGAAATGACAGCTTAGGTTTCTTCCCAAACCATAATTCATACGGTGTCGTCTCAACGGATTTAGACGGTGCCCTATCTAAAGTGAATGTAGTTGTCTCTAAAGCGTATCCCCAAAATGATAGCGGTAAATGAGTGAGTGACATCATAGATCGCACCATATCCAATAGAGTGCGATTACAACGTTCTGACACACCGTTATGCTGAGGTGTTCCAGGCGGTGTGAGTTGTGAAACGATTCCACATTTCCTTAAGTGCGTACCAAATTCGTGACTTAAATATTCACCCCCACGATCTGATCGTAAGAACTTGATTTTTCTGTCACGTTGATTCTCAACCTCACTCTGAAATTCCTTGAACTTTTCAAAGGTCTCAGACTTGTGTTTCATTAAGTAGACATACCCATATCTACTCAAGTCATCAATGAGAGTGAGAACATAACGATAGCCACCGCGAGCCTCAACACTCATTGGACCGCACACATCAGTATGTATGATTTCCAACAAGTTGGTTGCTCGCTCCATTGTTCCGGAGAACGGAGTCTTGGTCATCTTCCCCATGAGGCATGGTTCGCACGTGTCAACTGATTCAAAATCAAGAGACTCCAAAAGTCCATCTGTATGGAGCTTCTTCATGCGTTTGACACCTATGTGACCAAGGCGGCAGTGCCACAAGTATGTGGGACTATCATTATCAAGTAACATTACGTTCGAGATTCATCAAGAATAAACCATTCACCAGCGGGGCATGACCATAAAACATATCTCTCATATAAATAGAACAACCATTATTCTCGGATTTAAATGAGTAGCCATCTCGCATTAAACGAGATCCAGATACAATGTTCATGCTCAAAGCTGGAACTAAATAACAATTATTGAGGTTTTAAAACTAATCCCGTAGGTAAATGTAGAGGTAGCGTGCCGACGGCGATCACATCGACCTTGGAACCATTCCCGACGTGCATCGTCACCTCGTCCTTCGCCACTCTCCGTTTATTCCGCAGCTCCTGTTTTGAGTTACAAATATGAGCAACCGCACCGGTATCAAATACCCAGGAGCTACTACGAGTACTGGTAATGTACACATCAATTACATGTATATCACATATACCTTTAGTGTTGCGGGCCTTCTTGTTTGCTAAGTATTTGGGGCAGTTCCGCTTCCAGTGTCCCTTTCCCTTGCAATAAAAGCACTCAGTTTTAGACTTGGGTCCATGCTTCGGCTTCTTCCCGGCAACTGGCTTACCGGGCGCGGCAACTTCCTTGCCGTCCTTCTTGAAGTTCTTCTTACCCTTGCCTTTCTTGAACTTAGTGGTTTTATTGACCATCAACACTTGATGTTCCTTTTTGATTTCTACCTCTGCTGATTTCAGCATTGAATACACCTCAGGAATGGTCTTTTCCATTCCCTGCATATTGTAGTTCATCACAAAGGTCTTGTAGCTAAGTGGGAGCAACTGAAGGATTCTGTCAAAGACCGTCTCGTCCGGGAGGTTAATGTCCAGTTGGGACAAGCGGTTGTGCAACCCAGACATTTTGAGTATGTGCTCACTGACATAACTATTTTCCTCCATTTTACAACTGTAGAATTCGTCGGAGAGTTCATATCTCTCGACCCGGGCATGAGCTTGGAAAACCATTTTCAGCTCTTCGAACATCTCATATGCTCCGTGTTGCTCCAAACGCTTTTGGAGCCCCAGTTCTAAGCTGTAAAGCATGCCGCACTGAACGAGGGAGTAATCATCAGCACGCTGCTGCCAAGCGTTCATAACGTCTTGGTTCTATGGGATGGGTGCTTCACCTAGCGGTGCTTCTAGGACATATTGTTTCCTGGCAGCTATGAGGATGATCCTCAGGTTCCGGACCCAGTCCGTATAGTTGTTGCCATCATCTTTCAGCTTGGTTTTCTCTAGGAACGCGTTGAAGTTGAGGTTGACATTAGCATGAGCCATTTGATCTACAAGACATATTGCAAAGTTTATTTAGACTAAGTTCATGATAATTAAGTTCATGTAATCAAATTATATAATGAACTCCCACTCAGATTAGACATCCCTCTTGTCATCTAAGTGATACATGATCCAACTTGACTAGATCGTGTCCGATCATCACGTGAGACGGACTAGTCATCATCGGTGAACATCTTCATGTTGATCGTATCTTCTATACGACTCATGTTCGACCTTTCGGTCCTCCGTGTTCCGAGGCCATGTCTGTACATGCTAGGCTCGTCAAGTTAACCTAAGTGTTTTGCATGTGTAAATCTGGCTTACACCCGTTGTATGTGAACGTTAGAATCTATCACACCCGATCATCACGTGGTGCTTCGAAACAACGAACTGTCGCAACGGCGCACAGTTAGGGGGAACACTTTCTTGAAATTATTATGAGGGATCATCTTATTTACTACCGTCGTTCTAAGTAAACAAGATGCAAAAACATGATAAACAGCACATGCAATCAAATAATAGTGACATGATATGGCCAATATCATATAGCTCCTTTGATCTCCATCTTGGGGCTCCATGATCATCTTGTCACCGGCATGACACCATGATCTCCATCATCATGATCTCCATCATCGTGTCTCCATGAAGTTGCTCGCCAACTATTACTTCTACTACTATGGCTAACACGTTTAGCAATAAAGTAAAGTAATTTACATGGCGTTTCTCAATGACATGCAGGTCATACAAAAAATAAAGACAACTCCTATGGCTCCTGCCGGTTGTCATACTCATCGACATGCAAGTCGTGATTCCTATTACAAGAACATGATCTCATACATCACATATATATCATTCATCATTCATCACAACTTTGGCCATATCACATCACAAAACACTTGCTGCAAAAACAAGTTAGACGTCCTCTAATTGTTGTTGCAAGTTTTACGTGGCTGCAATGGGGTTCTAGCAAGAACATTTTCTTACCTACGTGAAAGCCACAACGTGATTTTTCAACTTCTATTTACCCTTCATAAGGACCCTTTTCGTCGAATCCGCTCCAACTAAAGTGGGAGAGACAGACACCCGCTAGCCACCTTATGCAACTAGTGCATGTCAGTCGGTGGAACCTGTCTCACGTAAGCATACGTGTAAGGTCGGTCCGGGCCGCTTCATCCCACAATACCGCTGAAGCAAAATAAGACTAGTAGCGGCAAGAAAGTTGACAACATCTATGCCCACAACAAATTGTATTCTACTCGTGCAAAGAGAACTACGCATAGACCTAGCTCATGATGACCGTGTTGGAGAACGTTGTAGAAAATAAAAATTTTCTACGGTTTCACCAAGATCTATCTATGAGTTCATATAGCAATGAGTGATTGGAGTGCATCTACATACCTTTGTAGATCGCGAGCGGAAGCGTTCAAGAGAACGGGGATGATGGAGTCGTACTCGCCGTGATCCAAATCACCGATGACCAAGTGCCGAAGGACGGCACCTCCGCGTTCAACACACGTACGGTCAGCGTGACATCTCCTCCTTCTTGATCCAGCAAGGGGGAAGGAGAGGTTGATGAAGATCCAGTAGCACGACAGCGTGGTGGTGGATGCAGTAGTCACCGCAGCAGGGCTTCGCCGAGCTTCTACAAGAGGGAGAGGTGTAGCAGGGGAGAGGGAGGCACCAAGACTTCAGGGTGCGTCTGCCCTCCCTCCCCCCTTTATATAGGCCCCCTAGGGGGTGCGCCGGCCCTAGGAGATGGGATCTCCTTGGGGGGGGGGGGCGGCCAGGGGGGTGGAGTGCCCCCCAAGGCAAGTGGGGCGCCCCCACCCTAGGGTTTCCAACCCTAGACGCAGGGGGGGCCCAAGGGGGGGGGGCGCACCAGCCCACCATGGGCTGGTTCCCCTCCCGACTTCAGCCCATGGGGCCCTCCGGGATGGGTGGCCCCACCCGGTGGACCCCGGGACCCATCCGGTGGTCCCGGTACAATACCGGTGACCCCGAATTCTCCCGATAGCCGAAACTGCACTTCCTATATATAATTCTTCACCTCCGGACCATTCCGAAACTCCTCGTGACATCCAGGATCTCATCCAGGACTCCGAACAACTTTCGGATTACAGCATACTCATATCTATACAACCCTAGCGTCACCGAACCTTAAGTGTGTAGACCCTACGGGTTCGAGAGACATGCAGACATGACCGAGACGACTCTACGGTCAATAACCAACAATGGGATCTGGATACCCATGTTGGCTCCCACATACTCCACAATGATCTCATCGGATGAACCACGATGTCGAGGATTCAAGTAATCCTGTATACAATTCCCTTTGTCAATCCGTACGTTACTTGCCCGAGATTTGATCGTCGGTATCCCAATACCTCGTTCAATCTCGTTACCGGCAAGTCACTTTACTCGTACTGTAATGCATGATCCCGTGACCAACCACTTGGTCACATTGAGCTCATTATGATGATGCATTACCGAGTGGGCCCAGAGATACCTCTCCGTTATACGGAGTGACAAATCCCAGTCTCGATCCGTGTCAACCCAACAGATGCTTTCAGGGATGCCTGTAATATACCTTTATAGTTATCCAATTACGTTGTGACGTTTGGCACACCCAAAGCACTCCTACGGCATCCGGGAGTTACACGATCTCATGGTCTAAGGAAAGGATACTTAACATTGGAAAAGCGTTAGCAAACGAACTACACGATCTTGTGCCAGGCTTAGGATTGGGTCTTGTCCATCACATCATTCTCCTAATGATGTGACCCCGTTATCAATGACATCCAATGTCCATTGTCAGGAAACCATGACTATCTGTTGATCAACGAGCTAGTCAACTAGAGGCTCACTAGGGACATATTGTGGTCTATGTATTCAGACATGTATTACGATTTCCGGATAACACAATTATAGCATGAACAATAGACAATTAGCATGAACAAGGAAATATAATAATAATCCTTTTATTATTGCCTCTATGGCATATTTCCAACAGACCGAGGTCGAGAGCATGTTTGATAAATTTCTAGAAGGGCTTAAACTTTCCACCGCACCTTTGAAAGTGGGTGATCCCGCTAACAGGGTGACGGATGCTACCTCCGACAAGGGGGAAGCTACTAGCGAGAAAGGTCCTTCTTCTAGTGGTAAAAATGGCACCGACATCTTTGCCCATGTGTAACCACCACTTGTCTATGGTGGACCGATTCCTTCCACTCATTTGAACCATGCCGGCCCGCCCCCTAAGATTGAGAAGAATGTAGATTTTGATTCTTGGGTCTATCGTTTTAAGCATCATTTGAATCATGTGAACACTAACCTTTGGAGAATCATTGAAGAAGGTTTTTATCCGCATGACCGAAGCAACTTCACCCCTAGAGAAGCCGTGGATGATCAATTCAGTGAGAATGCTCTCTTCATCATCCAAGAAGCAATCCCACCCGAAGACCTTCCTCATCTCCGGCCTTACTCCTTGGCCAAAGATGCTTGGCGCCAAGTGGTTTCCCTCTATCGGGGAAGCACAAGCATTCGACGTTCCAACTATGAAGTGGTGCAAGATGAAGCCGATGAGTTTGCAATGAAAGAAGATGAAGAACCTCGTGAGCTTTATCGGAGAGTAACCAAACTCGCGGTCTCTCTCCGAGATCATGGAAGTAAGGACACGGATGACAATTGGATCAAGCGCAAATTCCTCAAGGCAATGATACCATACCACAAAGCCATGTCCTCCGTCATTCATCAAAGGCCGGACTTCCACACCTTGTCCTCAAGTGATATGTTGGATGAGTTCGTTGCTATGAGCATCTTGGACAAGACCGCCGACAATGCGGTTCTTCGCTCTCAAAGAGTAAAGAAACCCAATCTTGCTCTAAAGGCCAAGGTTAGTATGGAAGAAGATGATTAAGACGAAGAAGAGGAGAGCAACCTCAAAGATACGAAGTATGCCTATCATGAACACATGGCCCTTGCTTCAAGGAAATTTTGGAGCAAGAAGAACTCAAGGCCCAACTTCAACAAGAACAATTCAAGTGGCGCAAAGGGCAAGCAACGAGTGAGGACTTTCTTCAATTGTGGCAATGTGAGCCACTTTGTTGCGGAGTTCCCTTATGAGAAGAGGGAAGACAACGGTGGCAAGCTCATCCGAAAGGACAAGGCCAAGTCTTTCCCCAACAAGAGCAACTTCACCAAGAAGACTCCTCACAAGGTGTTGGTGGTACAAGAAGAGTACAATGAGGATGATGACGATGATGAAGATGGTGAGTCGGTTGCCATGGCCTCCGTTGCCACTGCGATGTGTCTCTCTTCGACTCACCCAATGAAAACATCACCGCCAAGTGCCTCATGGCTAAAGTTACCAACAAGGTAACTCCCAACATCAAAACTACCATCATTAATCATCCTTCTTCGACGGATAGCATTGATGAACATGAGGGAACTAATGTGGAGGAGAATGAGTTTGAGGCCTTTATGGGTAAACTCAAGGGTAAATCCAAGAAGCACTTCGTTGCTCTCTTGGAACAACTTGGTGAAGCCAATGACATGATCGAGGCTCATGAAGATACCATCTCTAAGATGGAGGGG
Organism: Aegilops umbellulata; assembly: GCA_032464435.1. Lineage (NCBI taxonomy): Eukaryota > Viridiplantae > Streptophyta > Magnoliopsida > Poales > Poaceae > Aegilops > Aegilops umbellulata. Next base: position 359,797,033 of record CP136054.1, on the reverse strand, counting down.
CATAGTCGAGACTATGCCGATGATATTTCGGATCTTTCCAATGCTCTTGAGGAAGAGTGTGGTCTTCGTTTGACTCTTAAGGAGTCACACAACGATGATCATGCTAAACTAAAGAAAGATCTTGATCATGCTCTTGTTGTTTCTCGTGTGCTAAATTCCGAGAAGGCCAAACTTGGGGTTGATCTTGCTAGACTCAAGGAGGAGTTTTATATACTTGACAAGGCTCATAAGACCTTGAAAGGTATTCATGCTAGTCTCAAGGAGTCTCACGATCAAATCCAAGTGAGGCTAACTAAGGAGAAAGCCACTTTTCCTCATATGGTTTTAATTGATAATGCAAATGCTACTAACCCGTGTTGTGAGCATGTGCATCTTATTGAGGAAAATGCTAAGTTGAAGGAGCAACTTGAGAAAGGCCTTGTGTCATGCATACAAGGTGAGAAGAACCTCAACGACCTTTTGAGCAATCAAAAGGAAGTTGTGGCCAAGGAGGGGATTGGGTTCGCACCCAAGCCCAAGAACAAGAAGAAGAATGACAAGACCAAATGACCTCCTCCTCTCAAGCAAAGTTTTGTAAAGGAGGGAGAGGGTTCTTCCAAGGAGAAGAAGAACAATGCGAAGGGTGGCGGTGCCAAGAAGGGAAATGCCACCCCTCCCAACAAAGCCGACGACTTTAATCCTTCCTATGTCTTATGCCATGCTAGTGATGGGCATGTTTATGCCAAATTTGTTGGTTCTCCTCATGAATATATTGAATGGTTTATTCGGGTTCCTAAGACCCTTGTTACTAACATCAAAGGACCCATTACAAAATGGGTACCTAAAACCAAGCATTGATCTCTTGTAGGTGTCTGCTTCCGGTGGGGGATCATGGTTGCTCGATAGTGGAGCTACAAATCATATGACCGGAAGCAAGGACTTGGTGGTGGACGTGCAAAAGATTCCATCTATGCCCACCAATGTCGAGTGGGGTGATGCCTCGTCTTCTAAGGTATTGGGACTCGACAAGGTTGTCATTTCTCATGATCTCACGATCGAGAAGGTCATGCTTGTTGAATCCATTGCATACAATTTATTTTCCGTTCGTCAACTTGCAATCATGGGATTTGCCACTTTCTTTGATATTGATACCATGGCCCTCTTGTGGAGCAAGACTCTTAAAGTAGCCTTTGTTGGGCATGTCGAGAGCGGTCTATATGTGATTAACTTTTCGGAGCGACCCACTAAGAACGCGACATGCCTAATGGCTAAAGTTGACGTGGGATGGCTTTGGCATCACCGTTTAGCCCATGTCAATATGAGATCTTTGAAAAGTCTTCTCAAGGGGGATCATGTCCGTGGACTAACGAATGCTAGTTTTGCTAAAGATCGTGCTTGCAGTGCTTGTATCAAAGCAAAGCTACATGAGAAGGCTCACCCTCCCACGACTATCATTTACTCGAAGAGGCCGTTGGAGCTCCTTCATTTGGATCTCTTTGGGCCTCCATCCTTTGATAGTCTTGGGGGTAGGAAGTATTTCTTGGTGATTATGGATGAATATTCAAGATACACTTGGGTGTATTTCTTCAAGAGGAAGAGCGAGACCCAACAAACAGTCATTGACTTTACAAATGAAGCCCAACGTCAACACAATGCAAAGATCTCGACAATAAGAAGTGACAACGGCACCGAGTTCAAGAACTACACCTTGGATGAGTTCCTTAGTGGTGAGGGAATCAAGCATCAATATTCCGCACCTTACACCCCTCAACAAAACGGTGTTGCGGAGAGGAAGAACCGGACGTTGATGGATGCGGCAAGAACCATGATGGCGGAGTTCAAGTCTCCATACAACTTTTGGGCCGAAGCCATCAACACCGCATGTCATGCATCCAATCGGCTCTACCTCCGCAAGGGCTTCAACAAGACTCCATATGAGATACTCACCGGTAACAAGCCCAACCTCAAGTACTTCCGTGTGTTCGGGTGTATGTGTTTTATTCTCAAGAAAGGTGTACGGTTGTCTAAATTTGAGGCTAGAGCTTATGAGGGCATATTTTTTGGTTATGTTACAAACTCTCATGCTTACCGTGTCCTCAATAAATCCATGGGACTTATTGAGGAGACGTGTAACGTGGAGTTTGATGAGAATAATGGCTCCCAAGTGGAGCAAAGTGGCACTTGTGATGTAGGTGATGAAATTCCTCCTCAAGCCATAAGAAGAATGGGTGTTGGTTTTATCCTACCCATTGAGGAACCCCTTGTGGCCGAAGGAGAAGTACAATGCTCCACTCAAGTGGAGCCATCACCAACCCAAGGCCCACATGCTTCTGAAGAACAAAGTGAAGGCCCTCAACCTCATGAACAAGACCAAGGGCAAGATCATGCTCAAGAAGGTGTTGACACACCAAGTGATTCCCAAGGTCAAGTTCTCTCCCCCAAGCAAGTTCTAGATCAAGAACAAGCTCAAGACGGCGCTCAAGATGATCAAGTGACCGCTCCTCAACTCACCACCGAGGAGGAATTAGAGCGTCGTGCCGCCAAGATTGCATCCAAGCTCTCCACCAAGGGTCATCTCATGAAGAATGTGCTTGGAAGCATTCAAAAGGGGGTAAGCACTCATAGACAATTGGCAAACTATTGTAAACATCACACATTTGTCTCTTGTGTTGAACCCCAAAAGGTATATGAAGCACTCGAGGATCCGGATTGGCTCAATGCGATGCATGAAGAACTCAACAACTTCGAGCACAACAAGGTGTGAAGATTGGTGCCAAGGCCAACCGGGAACCATAATGTCATTGGAACCAAGTGGATATTCAAGAACAAGCAAGATGCTCATGGAACTATCATTCGCAACAAGGCTCGTTTGGTGGCACAAGGTTACTCCCAAGTCAAGGGTATCGAATACGGTGAAACGTTTGCTCCCATTGCTCGCCTTGAGTCCATTGGCATGTTAATTGCATATGCTTCTCATCATAACTTTAAGTTGCAACAAAAATATGTGAAGAGTGCTTTTCTTAATGGTCCCATTAATGAGTTGGTTTATGTCAAACAACCCCCGGGGTTCGAGGATCCCTACTTTCCCGATCATGTGTATCAACTCGATAAGGCACTCTATGGCCTTAAACAAGCCCCACGTGCGTGGTATGACCACCTTATCGAGTTGCTACAAGATCGTGGATTTGAAGTTGGGCTAATCGACCCCACTCTTTTTACTAAGAAGGTCAAAGGGGAGTTGTTTGTGTGCCAACTATATGTTGATGATATTATCTTTGGTTCCCCTAACAAAGCTTTCAATGAGGAATTTTCCAATCTCATGACCTCAAAGTTCAAGATGTCTTCCATGGGAGAGTTGAAGTTCTTCGTCGGATTCGAAGTGAAGCAAAGAAGAGAAGGAACCTTCATCAACCAAGCCAAATACACTCAAGACATGCTCAAGAGATTCAAGCTAAGCGATGTCAAGCCGGCTTCCACTCCAATGCCCACCAAGTGCCAACTTGACATTGATACCAATGGTAAAGCGGTGGATCAAAAGGTATATCGCTCCATGATTGGATCCTTGCTTTACCTTTGTGCATCTAGACCAGATATCATGTTGAGTGTGGGAATTTGTGCACGGTTTCAAGCCGGACCTAAGGAAAGCCACTATGTGGCTGTCAAGCGAATCTTTCGATATTTGGCTCATACCCCAAACTTTGGCTTATGGTACCCAAGAGGAGCAAACTTCAAGCTTGTAGGATATTCGGACTCCGATTGGGCGGGAGACAAAGTGGATAGGAAGTCCACTTCCGGAGGGTGCCAATTCCTTGGTTGCTCTTTGGTGAGTTGGTCTTCCAAGAAGCAAAGTTGTGTGTCTCTTTCGTCCACCAAAGCGGAGTATGTGGCGGCCGGTAGTTGTTGTGCACAACTCTTATGGATGAGGCAAACTTTAAAGGATTACGGTGTCATTTGTGACAAAGTGCCTCTTTGGTGTGACAATGAAAGTGCCATCAAGATTTCTCTCAACCCGGTTCAACACTTCAAGACGAAGCATATTGAGATTCAGTATCACTTCATCTGGGATCACATTAGGCGAGGGGAGATCGAGCTCAACTATGTCAACACTCATGATAACCTTGCAGATATTTTCACGAAGCCTTTGGATGAAGAAAGATTTCGTGAGTTAAGGCATGCGCTAAATATCATTGATTCGAGCAATGTTGCTTGAACCCTTGCACACCCCACAATACTCAACTTGTTATCTTGTTTAGGTGTAGGCATGAATATAGGGGGAGTGGTGTTCTCTCAATGAACTCTCCCTCCCCCCATTATGCATAAATTGATCAACTCTTCCACATTAGCCATTTTTTATGGTATTTGTGCTTCAAAGACGAGTTTTGGTCATGGGCCCAAGGATAATTCTTCGCGGTGCCATACCAATTGACTCAAACATAGGTGGCCTCGGCCACCGCCCTCTCTTGGAGAGGTGTGTGTTTCTCGCTCTTTTTGTTGGTTGTGTGTGTGTGTTTTGTTCCCTTTTTCGTCTCGTTCTTCTCTCGTGAGCTAAGCCCTTTTTGCCTAGTTCGTCTTGCGGCTGAGCGGTACTACCGCTGAGGGGCGGGCGATGGGGGTTATATCGCGACAGGGGGAGTTATTTTCTTCCCATACCCATTCGCCCCCACTCGCTCGTCTTCCTCGTTGCTCCAGCGACGCCTCGCCGCGGGAGGGCACCGGCCGGCCGCCGTTTTCAGGCCGTTCCTCTCCATTTCCTCCGGTGGAGTCGTTCTCCACCACGTCCTCCAGCCATGGATGTCGGTATTGCCTCTGTTCCCGTTTTCTCCTTACCTAGATCTTGCATCTAGTTCTTAGGGGCAATAGGCATTGCTTTCTCGTTTTTGGCTATGAAGAGGCTTGTGTTGGATGGATATTGCTTCTAGGCTCTTTGGATTGATGTTTGGTAGGATAAAATTTTGAATTTGGCATCCCGGTAGTGCCGGATCTGTCCACGACAGTAGAGAACCGCCGTTCCCCATCTTGAGCGGTACTACCGCTCACCTTGAGCGGTACTGCCGCACGAGCGGTACTACCGCGGGTAGGTTGCAGTACTACTGCCGGATGCCCAGTTCCATCATTTTCTTCCACTCCTTGATCCTTGTTGCTTCGTTTTGTGTCTTATGCTCTTTCTTTCGTGTTGTTTCTACTGCTTGTGTGTTTGGTTCTAGGTGATGATCTTCCTGAGCAGCAGGCCTGCCGTATCAACCCCGGTCGTGCATCTTCAAAGCGCTACCACACTTCTGAGTCTGCAGTTGGTTCCACCAATGATCCACCACCGCCTACGGGTGCTTCCTCCAGTGCGCCACCTCTGCCTCAACTCCAGAAGAAGCCTGCCAACAGGCCGAAGCCCAAAGGCAAGACTGTGACTGAGATGACTGCCAAGGAGTTCTGGGCAAAGCGTCGCCGTAACCCCTATGAGGAAGCCCAAGAACCCAATTTGGTCAACCGCCCGTTCTGGAACCAATTTCAGTTTGACATCTTCTTTGATGCGATCAAAGCCAAGAAGAATCTCTATGTTGATGTTCGCTCCATCGACATGGATGCCATGGAAAAAGATCCTGAGTACTTTGGTGAAGCTCTTCAGATGTGTTCCCAGCTGAACATTCTCAGGATCATGCAGTTCAACAAGGATTTCGATGCTGATTTGGTGGCTCAATTTTATGCCACTGTCGATCTTGGGACTGATGCATAAAGGACTCTGACTTGGATGACCAATGGCAAGCTGCTTTCTGTCAAGTGGAAGGCCTTCATGGAGTTACTTCATGTGGAAGATCACGGGCTTGAGACTCAAGTTGGCTTATGCTCTCACCACAATGCAAACTCCACTCACAAGCAAGCTCTTTGGCCCTACTGTTCTGTGAAGGTCAACCCTGTGACTAAGAAGGAAACCTATGAGCTGTCTACCTATCTCGACATCCTTCATCGTGTCTTTCGAGAGACCCTTTTTCCTCGCATCAGGAATCTGGATATGGTCCACTCCTATCTCGTGGACATGCTTCTCTTTTGCCAGCAGGAGAAGGAAGCAAACACTGGCGAGTCCCTGGACATTTTGTTGGGGAACGTAGTAATTTCAAAAATTTTCCTACGCACACGCAAGATCATGGTGATACATAGCAACGAGAGGGGAGAGTGTTGTCTACGTACCCTCGTAGACCAAAAGCGGAAGCGTTATATCAACGCGGTTGATGTAGTCGTACGTCTTCACGATCCGACCGATCCAAGCACCGTTACTCCGGCACCTCCGAGTTCTTGGCACACGTTTAGCTCGATGACGTTCCCCGGGCTCCGATCCAGCAAAGCTTCGGGGAAGAGTTCCGTCAGCACGACGGCGTGGTGACGATCTTGATGTACTACTGACGCAGGGCTTCGCCTAAGCACTGCGACAATATGACCGAGGTGGAATTTGGTGGCAGGGGGCACCGCACACGGCTAAGGAAAGATCTCAATGATCAATTGTGTGTCTATGGGGTGCCCCCTGCCCCCGTATACAAAGGAGCCAAGGGGGAGGGGCTGGCCGGCCAAGCCTTGGCGCGCCAGGTGAGTCCTACTCCCTCCGGGAGTAGGATCCCCCCCCCAATCCTAGTTGGACTAGGATTCTCCAAGGGGGAGAGAGAGAGAGGGGGCCGGCCACCTCTCCTAGTCCTAATAGGACTAGGGGAGGGGGGAGGCACGCAGCCCATGAGGGCAGCCCTCTCACCTCTCCACCAAGGCCCATGTTGGCCCATTATGCTCCCGGGGGGTTCCGGTAACCCTCCCGGTATTCCGGTAAAATCCTGATTTCACCTGGAACACATCCGATGTCAAAACATAGGCTTCCAATATATCATTCTTTACGTCTCGACCATTTCGAGACTCCTCGTCATGTCCGTGATCACATCCGGGACTCCGAACTCCTTCGGTACATCAAAACTCATAAACTCATTATATAACTGTCATCGAAACCTTAAGCGTGCGGACCCTATGGTTCGAGAACAATGTAGACATGACAGAGACACGTCTCCGGTCAATAACCAATAGCGGGACCTGGATGCCCATATTGGCTCCTACATATTCTGCGAAGATCTTTATCGGTCAGACCGCATAACAACATACGTTGTTCCCTTTGTCATCGATATGTTACTTGCCCGAGATTCGATCGTTGGTATCCAATACCTAGTTCAATCTCGTTACCGGCAAGTCTCTTTACTCGTTCCGTAATACATCATCTCGCAACTAACTCATTGGTTGCAATGCTTGCAAGGCTTATGTGATGTGCATTACCGAGAAGGCCCTGAGATACCTCTCCGACATTCTCCTTTGGGTATCCTATGAAGACACATTTTTCCGATTTGGGTTCGAGCTTATCAGGTTGAAGCTTTTTCACATAAGCATCGCAGCCCCAAACTTTAAGAAACGACAACTTTGATTTCTTGCCAAACCATAGTTCATAAGGCGTCGTCTCAACGGATTTCGATGGTGCCCTATTTAACGTGAATTCGGCCGTCTCTAAAGCATAACCCCAAAACGATAGCGGTAAATCGGTAAGAGACATCATAGATCGCACCATATCCAATAAAGTACGATTACGACGTTCGGACACACCATTACGTTGTGGTGTTCCGGGTGGCGTGAGTTGCGAAACTATTCCGCATTGTTTCAAATGTAGACCAAACTCGTAACTCAAATATTCTCCTCCACGATCAGATCGTAGAAACTTTATTTCCTTGTTACGATGATTTTCCACTTCACTCTGAAATTCTTTGAACTTTTCAAATGTTTCAGACTTGTGTTTCATTAAGTAGATATACCCATATCTGCTTAAATCATCAGTGAAGGTGAGAAAATAACGATATCCGCCACGAGCCTCAACATTCATTGGACCACATACATCAGTATGTATGATTTCCAATAAATCTGTTGCTCTCTCCATAGTACCGGAGAACGGTGTTTTAGTCATCTTGCCCATAAGGCACGGTTCGCAAGTGCCAAGTGATTCATAATCAAGTGACTCCAAAAGTCCATCAGTATGGAGTTTCTTCATGCGTTTTACACCGATATGACCTAAACGGCAGTGCCACAAATAAGTTGCACTATCATTATCAACTCTGCATCTTTTGGCTTCAACATTATGAATATGTGTATCACTACTATCGAGATTAAGTAAGAACAAACCATTCTTTAATGGTGCATGACCATAAAAGATATTACTCATATAAATAGAACAACCATTATTCTCTGATTTAAATGAATAACCGTCTCGCATCAAACAAGATCCAGATATAATGTTCATGCTCAACGCTGGTACTAAATAACAATTATTTAGATCTAATATTAATCCCGAAGGTAGATGTAGAGGTAGCGTGCCGACCGCGATCACATCGACTTTGGAACCATTTCCCACGCGCATCGTCACCTCGTCCTTAGCCAATCTTCGCTTAATCCGTAGCCCCTGTTTTGAGTTGCAAATATTAGCAACAGAACCAGTATCAAATACCCAGGTGCTACTGCGAGAATTAGTAAGGTATACATCAATAACATGTATATCATATATACCTTTGTTAACCTTGCCATCCTTCTTATCCGCCAAATACTTGGGGCAGTTCCGCTTCCAGTGACCAGTCTGCTTGCAATAGAAGCACTCAGTTTCAGGCTTAGGTCCAGACTTGGGTTTCTTCTCTTGATTAGCAACTTGCTTGCTGTTCTTTTTGAAGTTCCCCTTTTTCTTCCCTTTGCCCTTTTTCTTGAAACTAGTGGTTTTGTTAACCATCAACACTTGATGCTCCTTTTTGATTTCTACCTCCGCGGCTTTCAGCATCGCGAAGAGCTCGGGCATAGTTTTGGTCATCCCTTGCATATTATAGTTCATCACGAAGCTCTTGTAGCTTGGTGGTAGTGATTGGAGAATTCTGTCAATGACGCAATCATCCGGAAGATTAACTCCCAGTTGAATCAAGTGATTGTTATACCCAGACATTCTGAGTATATGCTCACTGACAGAACCGTTCTCCTCCATCTTACATCTATAGAACTTATTGGAGACTTCATATCTCTCAATCCGGGCATTTGCTTGAAATATTAACTTCAACTCCTGGAACATCTCATATGCTCCATGGTGTTCAAAACGTCGTTGAAGTCCCGGTTCTAAGCCGTAAAGCATGGCACACTGAACTATAGAGTAGTCATCAGCTTTGCTTTGCCAGACGTTCACAACATCTGGCGTAGCTCTTGCACCAGGCCTGGCACCTAGCGGTGCTTCCAGGACGTAATTCTTCTGTGCAGCAATGAGGATAATCCTCAAGTTACGGACCCAGTCCGTGTAATTGCTACCATCATCTTTCAACTTTGCTTTCTCAAGGAACACATTAAAATTCAACGGAACAACAGCACGAGCCATCTATCTACACAACATAGACAAGCAAGATACTATCAGGTACTAAGTTCATGATAAATTTAAGTTCAATTAATCATATTACTTAAGAACTCCCACTTAGATAGACATCCCTCTAATCCTCTAAGTGATCACGTGATCCAAATCAACTAAACCATGTCCGATCATCACGTGAGATGGAGTAGTTTCAATGGTTAACATCACTATGTTGATCATATCTACTATATGATTCACGCTCGACCTTTCGGTCTCCGTGTTCCGAGGCCATATCTGTTATATGCTAGGCTCGTCAAGTTAAACCTGAGTATTCCGCGTGTGCAACTGTTTTGCACCCGTTGTATTTGAATGTAGAGCCTATCACACCCGATCATCACATGGTGTCTCAGCACGAAGAACTTTTGCAACGGTGCATACTCAGGGAGAACACTTCTTGATAATTAGTGAGAGATCATCTTATAATGCTACCGTCAACCAAAGCAAGATAAGATGCATAAAAGATAAACATCACATGCAATCAATATAAGTGATATGATATGGCCATCATCATCTCGTGCTTGTGATCTCCATCTTCGAAGCACCGTCATGATCACCATCGTCACCGGCGCGACACCTTGATCTCCATCGTAGCATCGTTGTCGTCTCGCCAATCTTATGCTTCCATGACTATCACTACCGCTTAGTAATAAAGTAAAGCATTACATCGCGATTGCATTGCATACAATAAAGCGACAACCATATGGCTCCTGCCAGTTGCCGATAACTCGGTTACAAAACATGATCATCTCATACAATAAAATTTAGCATCATGTCTTGACCATATCACATCACAACATGCCCTGCAAAAACAAGTTAGACGTCCTCTACTTTGTTGTTGCAAGTTTTACGTGGCTGCTACGGGCTTAAGCAAGAACTCATCTTACCTACGCATCAAAACCACAACGATAGTTTGTCAAATAGACTCCGTTTTAACCTTCTCAAGGACCGGGCGTAGCCACACTCGGTTCAACTAAAGTTGGAGAGACAGTCTTTCGCAAGCCATCTATGTGCAAAGCACGTCGAGGGAACCGGTCTCGCGTAAGAGTACGCGTAAGGTTGGTCCGGATCGTCTCGTCCAACAATACCGCTGAACCAAAGTATGACATGCTGGTAGGCAGTATGACTTGTATCGTCCACAACTCACTTGTGTTCTACTCGTGCAAATAACATCAAACCATAAAAACCTAGGCTCGGATGCCACTGTTGGGGAACGTAGTAATTTCAAAAAATTTCCTACGCACACGCAAGATCATGGTGATGCATAGCAACGAGAGGGGAGAGTGTTGTCTACGTACCCTCGTAGACCGAAAGCGGAAGCGTTATATCAACGCGGTTGATGTAGTCGTACGTCTTCACGATCCGACCGATCCAAGCACCGTTACTCCGGCACCTCCGAGTTCTTGGCACACGTTCAGCTCGATGACGTTCCCCGGGCTCCGATCTAGCAAAGCTTTGGGGAAGAGTTCCGTCAGCACGACGGCGTGGTGACGATCTTGATGTACTACTGACGCAGGGCTTCGCCTAAGCACTGCGACAATATGACCGAGGTGGAATTTGGTGGCAGGGGGCACCGCACACGGCTAAGGAAAGATCTCAATGATCAATTGTGTGTCTATGGGGTGCCCCCTGCCCCCGTATATAAAGGAGCCAAGGGGGAGGGGCTGGCCGGCCAAGCCTTGGCGCGCCAGGTGAGTCCTACTCCCTCCGGGAGTAGGATCCCCCCCCAATCCTAGTTGGACTAGGATTCTCCAAGGGGGGGAGAGAGAGAGGGGGCCGGCCACCTCTCCTAGTCCTAATAGGACTAGGGGAGGGGGGGAGGTGCGCATACCATGAGGGCAGCCCTCTCACCTCTCCACCAAGGCCCATGTTGGCCCATTATGCTCCCGGGGGGTTCCGGTAACCCTCCCGGTATTCCGGTAAAATCCTGATTTCACCTGGAACACATCCGATGTCCAAACATAGGCTTCCAATATATCATTGTTTATGTCTCGACCATTTTGAGACTCCTCGTCATGTCCGTGATCACATCCGGGACTCCGAACTCCTTCGGTACATCAAAACTCATAAACTCATTATATAACTGTCATCGAAACCTTAAGCGTGCGGACCCTACGGTTCGAGAACAATGTAGACATGACCGAGACACGTCTCCGGTCAATAACCAATAGCGGGACCTGGATGCCCATATTGGCTCCTACATATTCTCCGAAGATCTTTATCGGTCAGACCGCATAACAACATACGTTGTTCCCTTTGTCATCGATATGTTACTTGCCCGAGATTCGATCGTCGGTATCCAATACCTAGTTCAATCTCGTTACCGGCAAGTCTCTTTACTTGTTACGTAATACATCATCTCGCAACTAACTCATTGGTTGCAATGCTTGCAAGGCTTATGTGATGTGCATTACCGAGAAGGCCCTGAGATACCTCTCCGACATTCGGAGTGACAAATCCTAATCTCGAAATACGCCAACCCAACAAATACTTTCGGAGACACCTGTAGAGCACCTTTATAATCACTCAGTTACGTTGTGACGTTTGGTAGCACACAAAGTGTTCCTACGGTAAACGGGAGTTGCATAATCTCATAGTTAAAGGAACATGTATAAGTCATGGATAAAAGCAATAGCAACATACTAAATGATCGGGTGCTATGCTAATGGAATGGGTCATGTCAATCAGATCATTCAACTAATGATGTGATCTCGTTAATCAAATAACAACTCTTTGTTCATGGTTAGGAAACATAACCATCTTTGATTAATGAGCTAGTCAAGTAGAGGCATACTAGTGACACTCTGTTTGTCTATGTATTCACACATGTATTATGTTTCCAGTTAATACAATTCTAGCATGAATAATAGACATTTATCATGATATGTAAGGAAATAAATAATAACTTTATTATTGCCTCTAGGGCATATTTCCTTCACATTTCTCATGTTATGTGGTCTGAGCTTCTCACTGCCATTTCTGAGCGCAAGTGCCCGATCTATGGTCCGTTCATCATGTTGCTCATTGAGAAGGCTTGGGCACATGTCTATCCCAAGGTTGGGTTGGAAACTGGAGATTTGGTGTCTCATGAGATCAAGCGTCTGAGGAAGAAGGACAATTGGGGCGCCCCAGCTCCTAAAGCTGGGGGTCCATCTACTGCAGCTGCCATGGAGACCGAGGGCGGGGCTGAGGCTGATGATGACGATGAGGACTATGAGCCGTCTGGGACAGAGCCCTCTTGGGCAAAGAAGCTCAAGCACAAGATGAAGAAACTCTTCTCCATGGAGTCTCATGGTCAGTACATGACTCATGTGGTGGAGAAGAAGGCCAGGGGGCGTCACAAGGAGCTCATGCGTCAGTTGGGTGCGACTGTTGTCAGTGGGTCGGAGGGTCAAATCACTGAGGAAGAGGAGTGGATCCAGCAGCATTGCCCGTGGACCGATTCAGACGCCGAGCAGTTCCCGAGCGATGACGGTGGTGCCGACGATCCCGCAGGGATGTGATGCTCGTGATCCTCAACTTGCCATCACCTAGAGCTGTAGCTTCGCTCTTTGCCCTTTTGGTGTCTCGATGCCAAAGGGGGAGAGAGTTTTAGGGATTTGTGTGTGGATTTGTGTCACTGCCGTGTTGCGAGTGTGTCTTTGTGTGTTTGTGTTTGCCTCTGCTTTGCTTTGTTTGGTTTTATGCCTGTGAGACCTAAGTTCTAGTCATATGGTGTGATACATATGCTACCTTATTATCTTATCTATGTCTATCTAGTACTCTGGTATCTTATGAGTTGCTTGCTTACCTTGTTATACATACCCTGCTCTCATATATCCTTTGCTTAGGTTGTTGGACTATAAAATATAGGGGGTGTGTTGATCCTAATGTGTGCGTCGTGATTTCCAAAGCCACTCCTTTCTAGGTACACACATTCAGGGGGAGCCCATCTATATTTTGTAGTCCTAAGTATCTTTACTTTCATGTCTTATCCTTGTGCAAATCCCTGGTTGTCATCAATCCACCAAAAAGGGGGAGATTGTTAAGGCATATCTCTCTCGATGTGGTTTTGGTGATTGATGACAACATGTTTTTGGACTAATCGTGTGCCTTGAGCTTTTCAGAGACTCATCCTTGGCACGAGACGATTTCGTTCCCTCGGAGTGTCATTCAAGACGGTGTAGCTCTTTCATTTCTTTTTCGGTGGACTAGTTGCGTAGAGGGCACCGTACTATCAAGAGGGGGTCCACTTTGGTAAGGCTAGGGTGGAATCAACACGTACACATCCGCTTCACACCTTGTCGGTGTCAAAACCGGCGGATCTCGGGTAGGGGGTCCCGAACTGTGCGTCAAGGCCGGATGGTAACAGGAGACAAGGGACACGATGTTTTTACCCAGGTTCGGGCCCTCTCGATGGAGGTAATACCCTACTCCTGCTTGATTAATATTGATGATATGGGTAGTACAAGAGTAGATCTACCACGAGATCAAGGAGGCTAAACCTTAGAAGCTAGCCTATGGTATGATTGTTGTGTATGGAGTTTATTGTCCTACGGACTACAACCCTCCGGTTTATATAGACATCGGATAGGGTTAGGGTTACACAAAGTCGGTTAAAATGATAGGAGATCTTGAATATCCGCATCGCCAAGCTTGCCTTCCACGCCAAGGAAAGTCCCATCCGGACACGGGACGAAGTCTTCAATCTTGTATCTTCATAGTCCAGGAGTCCGGCTGAAGGTATAGTCCGGCTACCCGAACACCCCCTAATCCAGGACTCCCTCAGTAGCCCCCGAACCAGGCTTAAATGACGACGAGTTCGGCGCGCAGATTGTCTTCGGCATTGCAAGGCGGGTTCCTCCTCCAAATCCCGTGTACCTGTAGGAATAATGTCCGATTTCGGTAATGTAGTGCTCCTTGGCTTCCACGCCCAATAATGGCTGTCTTCCACGTGTCAAACGAATGCGAAAAGCCGGGGTGTTTTTACATCCACACCCCTAGCCGTACAAACGAGCCGCCTATTTAACGGGATGGGGATTCAGATCCAAACCACATCTTCTCCTCTCCGCGAGTTATCATCAGAGCGCTCCCAGCAAAGGTCCATTCCAACATGGCCAGCCGTCGCAGCTCCTCCCCTCGCCCCTCCGGTCCTAAACCCGGGGACTGGGAGAGTTGCACCATCCCGCATAGAGAGTTAGTGTCGCTTCAAGCCAAGGGATTTCTCCCTCAGGCATACATGGTCCCGGTCCGAGCCGGTCTCGCCACCTACAATGGCGGAAAACAAGCGGAGAGCACCCCCAATCCCTCTAAAGGAGAGCGGGTGTGCCTCGTCCCCTATCTAATAAGCGGACTGGGATTTCCAATTCATCCATTTCTTCGTGGGCTCCTGGAGTTCTACGGCCTCCAGCTGCACAATCTCACGCCCGCCTCCGTATTGCATATTGCGGGTTTCGTCGCCCTTTGCGAGCTATTTTTAGGCGTTGAGGCTCATTTCGTGTTGTGGAAGAGGTTGTTCTGCCTGGTGCCCCGTTCCCAAGAGGGGTCCATATATCAAGTGGGCGGAGCCGAAGTATGGCGCACCGCCGGGACCGGATACCTATCCGGAACCCCAAAGAAGGCGTCCGAGGACTGGCCTTCGGAATGGTTTTACATAGATGACGTCCCGGTACCGGATCCTATCCGGATCGGTCTCCCCGAGTTCAACAGTGCTCCATTATAGAAACACTTGAGCTGGCGTCCGCGGATCTCTCAAAGAGAAAGCCACAGAGACGTCCTTTACCTGATGGGCCGGATAAGACTGTTGGCTCATTCCGGACTAACCATGATTGGAGTCATGGCCGCATGCATTATGCGGGGTGTGCAGCCGCTTCAATATAGAGGCCACCCCATGTGGGATTTCAACAGGGAGGATGACGCCACCCGTTACGGTCGTAAGGGGCCAGCCTCAGCTGCCGCTCTAGTAAAGATTTTATCCTCTCTGTACAAGGGAGAAAAGGAGGAATTCCTCCGCGTCAACCTGCGGGCCGGATTCACTATGTATGAACCTCCAAGTTGGGTAAGTGAACAATTGCGTTTGCCCGTTTGTTTTATACTCCCATGGTTAGATATGTAGTCTAATGACTTCAATGCAGGAACTGCGACAGGAAGTAAAGGATATAAACAGCCGCCCTCCACAGCCCGAGGACCCAGAACGGTCCCTCGATCCGGACTCCGAAGAGGATCCGTACATATCGGTGGAGCTTATCGACGGGGTGTTCCATCAATTAAGCGAGGACAATACCTTGGTAGCCATTACGGCTGATTATCCCGTGTTAATCCCGGCCTCCCAGGTGACAGAAACCGGAGTTTTTATTCCCTTGAGAGAGATTCCATTCTCATGTATTCCGGTGTTTCTAACGACAACCGTGTTTTGCAGGGGAGATTTCCGAGGCAGGAGGCCGAACCTGCGGCGGCTAGCCCACGAGGGGCAGCAGGGAATGTAGTCCGGACTGGGATGTCGGCGCAAAGGTATAGCGCACCTTCTGTTTCCGTGGTGCTATTCTGTCAGGGCATATTAACATTCATGATATCTTTAGAACGAAGAGATCTCACCGGACTATATCCGGAGAGGTCGCCAATCGCGCCTCCACCAGCCAGGCTCCAACGTCTGGCCAGGAAGCGGAGGCGAGCACCAGGCGCGCACCGGACGCTCCTCCGACAGAGGATGCGGACTGGCTGTCTGCCACAAATTCTGAAGTGGAGAGTGCCATGAACCACAAGCATCGCCGGACAGTTCTACGCGATGCTTGTTTCTCCCAAGAGGCTTTAGGTGCCTTTAATTCGGGAGATGCGTACCTCCGTGCCACTCAAAATGGTTTAGCCAGAGCCACGGAGCAGTATGTAAAAGACATACGGGTAAGAAAATTTTGGTCAAATATATATATACCAGTAGCCCCCGAGACTTGAAACAGTTAAAGTAACTGATTTAAGGATCATTTAACATGCAGGTTCTTACAGATAAGAACACCATTCTGTCCCAGCAGCTGGAAAAGTGCAAGGCCCAACTAGAGGCCGCACTAGCCGCAGCAGGGGAGCCCAAAGGGACCCCCTCAGGTAAGATACACTTCGAAAGATTAGTATTGTGCGGTTTGGGTGCAAATCTAACAAATCACATTGCAGATGGCGCCGGACTCGATCCGGAAAAGCAACAACTCTTACGCCGGCTAAAGGCCGGTGAGAGTACGTTGACAAAGGTGAGGCGAGAGAAGAATGACCTTCAGGATGCCAACACCAAGCTGGACGTTGAACTTAAAGACGTTCGTGGCCAGCTATCGGAATCCACGAAGGAGAATCAGCGGCTTCGACGCGGCATATTTAGTAAGTGCTTGAACGAACTTTGAAAAAAGAGTTCGGCGAGGAAGTCAACTAACAGAGTAATGTCTGTAGGTATGCTCACAGGTCGTCCTGCAGAGGAGATGCCTGATTCAACGGGTGACCTTCTTCCCGAACTCCTGCAACTGCATGGGCGAATTCGGCAGGTGATGCGAGGTGTTGCCCAAGCCTTATGGCCTGCCCACTCCATGCCCGAGGGCCTTGGAGAGCTTGCGGAGAAGCTGAAGGGAGCTCGGCGGTGCTTCCGGTTGTGGAAGATATCGGCCTGCCGACAAGGCGCTAGGGAGGCCTGGGCCATGGTGAAGACCCATTTTACGAAGTCTGACCCAAACCACATGGCCGAGGTCGGACCAGTGGGGCCTGACAGGAAGGAGATCCCTGTAAGCTTAGTATACGGCCAAGTAGAGTTGGCCGCAAAGTATTCCCAGCAGTACTGTAAATTAGACAGCCTGTTAGATGGTATAGAAGAGGAATACAAGCAGTCAGAATGACTATGTAATTTTGAATTGACATGTGTAATGCCTTCTAGCTGGATTGTAGATCGTTTGTCGTTGCCGACCTTTTCGCTTCAACCTCTGGACCTGACGGTCTGGAGTGTGTCCGAATACCATAGCGGTTGTATAAGAACCGGGGTATGCGTGGAGACCAGGCGTAGGGGTCATTAGTGCTTTATCAGACAAGTGCCCAACTAGTTATGTTATATTACATGGTTAGTAAGAAACATCTTCCAGAGAGAATAGTTCCGTTAGGGGTTCCTTTCGCTGGGGAGGCATGCCGTAAAGTGCATGTCCGGACTGCGTAAAAAGACGCAGGAAAAGCATCTGGGGGCGCATAAAATTAGTAGAAAGATCATCTTTTATTTCACCGACCGAATATTCCCTTAAGAACGCTAGCTTTCGGCTTCACCCAGTCAGAGGTACACATCCGGCTGACCCGGCAGTAACAATCGCAGAGGTGCTCCCTTTACCACCTAGCCGAACAATCGGGAACGTAGGGGTAAGCACAGGAGCCAGGCAACCCAGCTTGGCCAAAACTTAAGTCATATCGATGTATATAATGGTGAAGAAAAAGGTACATGCGGAAGTTTGACACATGTGTTGGGCGTGAAGCCCGTATAAATAAGCGTCTGTTAAAGAAGCCCCCAGGTTTAATTAGCGCGAGTGGCGCGTCACTTAATGAGACTTTAAGGGCTATAAAAGATAATAAGGGAAGGAGAGAAATTGAAGACAGAAAAATGCAAAAAATGGACAGAGGAAGGAGACGAACACAGAGTCCGGTGCTAGGCATAGAATCTTTGGAGACGGGTGGCGTTCCACGGGTTCGGCTTGAGTCGATTATCCGACGCATCTGCAGGCGGTACGCCCCACCGGTCAGGACTTGGTCGATTATGAATGGACCTTCCCACTTGGGCTTGAGTTTGTCCTTTTTCTTATCCGGCAAGCGTAGAACTAGTTCGCCAACGTTGTAATTTTTGGCCCGTACTTCTCTACTTTGATATCTTTGGGCCTGCTGTTGATAAAATGCGGAACGGGCTTTTGCCACGTCACACTCCTCCTCCAAGGCGTCCAAGTTGTCCTGCCGATCGAGCTCGGCTTCTCTTTCTTCGTACATGCGCACTCTAGGTGAGTCATGAATTATGTCGCAGGGCAGAACTGCCTCTGCGCCGTACACCATAAAAAATGGTGTGTATCCGGTGGTGCGATTTGGCGTGGTCCGCAGCCCCCAGAGCATGGAGTCGAGCTCCTCTACCCAGTGCGTGTTAGATTCCTTGAGGGACCGCACTAGTCTGGGTTTAATGCCACTCATGATAAGACCATTTGCACGTTCGACCTGGCCGTTGGTTTGTGGGTGTTAGATGGAAGCATAATCGAGCTTGATGCCCATGTTTTTGCACCAGAGTTTTACCTCGTCGGCTGTAAAGTTTGTACCGTTATCAGTTATGATGCTGTGGGGGACGCCATAACGGTGTACAACCCCGGATATGAAGTCTATCACCGGTCCGGATTCGGCCGTTTTAACAGGCTTGGCTTCTATCCATTTGGTGAACTTATCCACCATGACCAGTAAGTATTTTTTCTTATGGGTCCCACCTTTAAGAGGTCCGACCATGTCAAGCCCCCAGACCGCAAAGGGCCAGGTGATGGGGATAGTTTGGAGTGCGGTGGGTGGCATATGGCTTTGGTTGGCAAAAAGTTGGCAACCAACGCATCGTTGGACTAGGTCCTGAGCGTCTGCCCGGGCCGTCGGCCAATAAAAGCCTGTACGGAAAGCCTTGCTAGCAAGGGACCAAGCAGCAGCGTGATGACCACCGGGTCCGGCATGAATTTCAGCCAGAAGGTTCCGCCCTTCCTCTTCGGAGATGCACCTTTGAAGGATTCCGATAGTGCTTTTCTTATAAAGCTCTCCCTCGTGGACTTTATAGGCTTTAGATCGCCGCACTATGCAGCGGGCCTCGTTTTGGTCCTCTGGGAGTTCTTGCCTAGTAAAGTAGGCTAGGAATGGTTCTGTCCATGGGGCGATAACCGCCATTATTACGTGGGTTGAAGGTGTAATTTCATAGGTAGAACCTCCAATTATGTCAGGTTGTTCGGCGTCGAGTGGTGCGGCTGAGTCCGGGCTGTTAATTGCGGGTTCCCCCTCCCATGCTACGGATGGCTTGAACAATCTTTCCAAAAAGATGTTGGGGGGGACTGCATCGCGTTTTGCTCCGATGCATGCCAGGACGTCCGCTGCTTGATTGTTTTCTCGGGCTATATGGTGAAACTCCAGCCCTTCGAACCGGGCTGACATTTTTAGGACGACATTGCGGTAAGCTGCCATTTTTGGATCCTTGGCGTTGAAGTCACCATTTATTTGGGATATCGCGAGGTTCGAATCCCCGCGTACCTCTAGGCGTTGAATGCCCATGGATACTGCCATCCGGAGACCATGTAAAAGGGCCTCATATTCGGCTGCATTGTTGGAGTCCGTGTACATGATTTGGAGTACATATTGGACTGTGTCTCCTGTGGGGGACGTCAAAACGACGCCAGCCCCCAGTCCGGCCAACATTTTGGAGCCGTCGAAATGCATGATCCAGTTTGAGTATGTGCCGTACTCTTTAGGGAGTTCGGCCTCTGTCCATTCTGCGATGAAGTCAGCCAAAACTTGCGATTTGATAGCTCGACGTGGCTTATAGGTTATATCGAAGGGAGGAGCTCAATGGCCCATTTTGCGATCCGGCCCGTTGCATCGCGTTGTTGATAATGTCATTGAGTGGTACTTCCGAGGCTACTGTAATCGAACACTCTTGAAAGTAGTGTCGTAGCTTCCGGGATGCCATTAATACCGCGTATGCAATCTTCTGATAACGCGGGTACCGTGATTTGCATGGAGTGAGGACAGTGGACACGCAGTAGACCGGCCTTTGAAGGGGGAATTTGTGTCGGTCGTTTCCCGCTTGACGACGAGCACTGCGCTGACAACTTGATGGGTTGCCGCGATGTACAATAGCATTGGCTCGCCGGTGTTTGGCGCGGCCAGGACTGGGTTTGTTGCCAATATGGCTTTTATTTCATCGAGTCCGGCCGTGGCGGCATCCGTCCACTCGAAGTGTTCGGTGCGCCGAAGGAGGCGATAAAGGGGCAGTGCCTTTTCTCCCAAGCGGGAGATGAAGCGGCTTAGAGCCGCCACGCATCCGGTTAATTTCTGTATTTGTTTGAGGTCCTTTGGGACATCCAATTGTGACAAAGCTCAGATCTTGGCTGGATTTGCTTCAATTCCTCTACCGGATACAATGAAGCCCAAGAGCTTCCTGCCCGGAACGCCAAAAACGCATTTCTCCGGGTTGAGCTTGATGTCGTATTTTCGGAGGTTATCAAATGTAAGCCTCAAGTCGTCTACTAGAGATTCGACATATTTTGATTTGATGACCACATCATCCACATACGCCTCCACTGTTTTGCCGATCTGGTTTGCCAGACATGTCTGTATCATGCGCTGATATGTTGCGCCGGAGTTTTTCAGCCTGAAGGGCATTGTGTTGAAGCAGAATGGGCCGTATGGTGTGATGAATGCTGTTGCGGCTTGGTCTGATTCTGCCATCTTGATTTGATGGTAACCGGAGTATGCAGTCGAGGAAACACAACAAATCGTGTCCTGCGGTGGCATCGATAATTTGATCGATACGGGGGAGGGGGAAGGGATCCTTTGGGCAGGCCTTGTTAAGGTCTTTAAAATCGACACACAGGCGCCAGGATTTGTCCTTCTTTGGTACCATCACCAGGTTTGCTAGCCAGTCCGGATGTTTTATGCCTCTAATGAATCTGACCTCCAATAACTTGGCTAGCTCCTCTCCCATAGTCTGTCTCTTCGGTTTGGAAAATCGCCGAAGGGCTTGTTTGACAGGTTTGAATCCTTTCAGGATATTTAAGCTGTGTTCGGCCAGCCTGCGTGGGATTCCTGGCATGTCTAAAGGGTGCCAGGCGAAAATGTCCCAGTTCTCTTGTAGAACTCTCACAGTGCGGCGTCTACATCAGGGTTCAGTCGTGCCCCGATGGAAGCTGTTTTATTGGGGTCCGTTGGATGGACCTGGAGTTTTACTATTTCGTCTGCTAGCTTGAAGGATGTGGACTTGGATCTCTTATCGAGTATCACATCATCCCTATTAACCGTGGAGCGCAGCGCAGTCAGTTCCTCAGCTGCTAAGGCTTCGGATAGTGCCTCAAGGGCCAATGCGGCCGTCTTGTTTTCGGCGCGGAGTGCTATGTCCGGATCACTAGCGAGAGTGATAATTCCGTTCGGCCCGGGCATCTTGAGCTTCATGTACCCATAATGGGGTATTGCTTGGAAGATTGTAAATGCCTCCCGCCCTAGTATAGCATGGTATCCGCTATTGAACGGGGCCACCTGGAACGTGACCTCTTCGGATCGGTAATTATCTGGCATGCCGAACACCACATCTAGTGTGATTTTTCCTGTGCAGAGCGCTTCCCGACTGGGGATTATTCCTCTAAAGGTTGTTGTCGGTGTCAAAACTGGCGGATCTCGGGTAGGGGGTCCCGAACTGTGCGTCAAGGTCGGATGGTAACAGGAGATAAGGGACACGAAGTTTACCCAGGTTCGGGCCCTCTCGATGGAGGTAAAACCCTACTCCTGCTTGATTAATATTGATGATATGGGTAGTACAAGAGTAGATCTACCACGAGATCAAGGAGGCTAAACCCTAGAAGCTAGCCTACGGTATGATTGTGTATGATGATTCTGTCCTACGGACTACAACCCTCCGGTTTATATAGACACTGGATAGGGTTAGGGTTACACAGAGTCGGTTACATTGGCAGGAGATCTTGAATATCCGCATCGCCTAGCTTGCCTTCCACGCCAAAGAAAGTCCCTTCCGGACACGGGACGAAGTCTTCAATCTTGTATCTTCATAGTCCAGGAGT
Organism: Aegilops umbellulata; assembly: GCA_032464435.1. Classification (NCBI taxonomy): domain Eukaryota; kingdom Viridiplantae; phylum Streptophyta; class Magnoliopsida; order Poales; family Poaceae; genus Aegilops; species Aegilops umbellulata. The sequence continues at coordinate 359,774,839 of CP136054.1, read as the reverse complement.
CCGACTGAAGGTATAGTCCGGCTACCCGAACACCCCCTAATCTAGGACTCCCTCAGTAGCCCCTGAACCAGGCTTCAATGACGACGAGCCCGACGCGCATATTGTCTTCAGCATTGCAAGGCGGGTTCCTCCTCCAAGTCCTTCATAGAAGATTGTAAACACCAAAAATAGTGTCCGGCTCTGCAAAATAAGTTTCCACATATTGCCACAGAGAGAATAATATTAACACAAATCAAATCTGCTGACGTATTCCACAGTGCGTCATGACACCACGACCAAGCTCTTTATACAAATTGTTTTCACTTTTCCACCTTAGCACGCTTGGCGAGGCGGTTTCCTTGGCACGTCTTGTCAAAGCAGAGATTGTGTGCCCCTTTTAACGGGATTCTCATCAATACGGACGTGGGTAACCCAATCGTGCTTGTTAGCATGTTCCCTCGATTAAAGGCGAGTCCAAAACGGTTACGGGGAGGGCTCTTGGTATTCAGCCTCTTATAAAGAGACCAAGGCCTCGCTCCTTTTCTTAATCTTAACCGAGTTCGCCTGTCGCCTCGAGTTCCAACACCCCAAGCTCCAGATTCCAGGCGCTTCGGACCTTCGACAATGTCCGGTTCTGACCTTCAAGGTCGATGGACGCCTTCCTCCGTCACGGAGGATGGCGTATTAAGGTTGAGGGAGTCTAAGTTTCTGACCGGCGAGATTTCGCATAGGTTGCCTGTTCAAGGACAGGCTATTCCCAGTCCCCAGCCCGGCGAGAGTGTGGTGTTCACGTCTCACTTCCTCCGAGGGTTAGGCTTCCCCATGGATCCCTTTGTGAGGGGACTGTTGTTTTATTACGGGCTGGATTTTCATGATTTAGCTCCGGAGTCCATCCTCCATATCTCCTCATTTATTGTCGTGTGTGAAGCGTTCCTCCATGTTACCCCTCACTTTGGATTATGGCTCAAGACCTTCAAAGTGGAGCCGAAGATGATCGAAGGACGGCACGCAGAGTGCGGAGGCGCAGTCATAAGAAAAAATGCCGATGCTCCATGGCCCGAGGGCTCTTTTCAAGAGGAGCTAGGCTTGTGGCAACGAGAGTGGTTTTATATCACCGCTCCCCGGGGCACCACATGGGTGGCGCCTCCTACCTTTCGCTCGGGTCCCCCACCACGGCTAGCATCGTGGATCAACAGAGGGTTAGATTGGGGTTTGCCTAAAGACGTACCCTTGCTGCAGGGCTGCATTAAGGATCTCTTGAAGGGAGATCTCAACCTGGTCAAGGTGACACAGGTCATGCTGATTCGCCGGACACTGCCCAGCAAACGTCGCCCCCTTCGCCTGTGGGAGTTCAATCCAGAGGGACCACGAGCTCTCCGGGATTTCATGAGCGCGACGCCCGCGGAGATGTATAAACTGTTCTTCGGATCACAAGAAGTGTGTCCGGATTTGTCCGAGGACGCAGGCCTAAGCCGCAATCGCCCGGATACTCAAGTAAGTAACCTTGTGCCCGGACCTTCTATCCGCATAATTATCATAAACTTGCCCTTAAAAGAGATCCCCTTTTAAACAGGAGTGGATAGCGAAGGCGAAGCTGATCAGGTGTCCGGCTCCCCTTCCCGAAACTAGGCCGGATCCCGTGCTAGTCAGGATGTTGGAGGTAGTGCCTTTGGAGGGAAGCAAGGGGGAGGACAAGGAACCTACGGCCTCCTCGAGGGAAGCTGCTCCGAAGGAAGGAATCGACGATTCCTCTCCTAGGGAAAAGAAGAGAGCCGCCTATGACGATCTGAAGACCGCGGCCTCGAAGCGGGGGAAAAGATCCTCGTTAGAGGGTCCGGTGCCGGGGAGTTCCTCGGCCGGACTACGTACTCAAGGAGATCAGCCCTCCAGCGAGCCGCAAGTAGAGAAAGATTTTTCTTTCGGTGGAAATCTATGATTTATATCTGAGAAATTTAACCGAATTTTTACCTTGTAGTTCGGACCTCAGCCCTTCTCAGCAGAGCTCGTCTTTGGGGGATCTTCTTCCAGAGATGATGGAAAGCGGGACGCCTCCTTCTGCTGGGCCGCCTAACGAAGCGGGCAACCCTGAGGTGTCGTCACGGAGGGTTTGTAACACCCTCAATGCGGCTATATCTCCCACGTGTCGAAGCACGACTTAGAGGCATAACCGCATTGAAAGCAATGTCGCAAGTGAGGTAATCTTCACACAACCCATGTAATACATAAGGGAAAGAGATACATAGTTGGCTTACAGTCGCCACTTCACACAATACATAAATAAACATTCATCATCCAGATTACACTCAAGGTCTGACTACGAAACCAAAATGAAAGAAGACTACCCCAGATGCTACACAGATCCCCGAATCACCCCATCTGGGCTCCACTACTGATCATCAGGAAAAGACACATAGTAACGGCCACGTTCCTCGTCGAACTCCCACGTGAGCTCGGTCGCGTCATCTGCACTGGCATCATTGGCACCTGCAACTGTATTGGTAGAATCTGTGAGTCACGGGGACTCAGCAATCTCACACCCGCGAGATCAAGACTATTTAAGCTTAAAGGTAGGATAGGGTTGTGAGGTGGAGCTGCAGCAAGCGACTAGCATATATGGTGGCTAACAACGCAAAAGAGAGCGAGAAGAGAAGCAAAGCACGGTCGAGAAGCTAGAAGTGATCAAGAAGTGATCCTAGAACGACCTACGTCAAACATAACTCCAACACCGTGTTCACTTCCCGGACCCCGCCGAGAAGAGACCATCACGGTTACACACGCGGTTGATGTGTTTTAATTAAGGTCAACTTCGGGTTTTCTACAACCGGACATCAACAAATTCCCATCTGCCTCATAACCGCGGGCACGACTTTCGAAAGATAATACCCTGCAGGGGTGTTCCAACTTAGCCCATTATAAGCTCTCACGGTCAACGGAGGATATTCCTTCTACTGGGAAGACCCGATCAGTCTCGAAATCCCGGACTACAAGACATTTCGGCAGTAATAAACAAGTCCAGCAAAGCCGCCCGATTGTGCTGACAAATCCTGATAGGAGCTGCACATATCTCGGTCTCAGGGCACATCCGGATGAGCAGTCCGTACAACTAAAACCAGGCCTCGAGTTGCCCCAAGGTGGCGCTGCAAAGGGCTCTAGTTTGGACCAGCAATCGAAGGAGAACTGGCCCGGGGGGTTAAAATAAAGATGACCCTCGGGCTCGCGAAAACCCGGGGAAAAAAGGCTTAGGTGGCAAATGGTAAAACCAATGTTGGGCCTTGCTGGAGGAGTCTTATTCAAAGCAAACTGTCAAGGGGGTCCCATAAATCACCCAACCGTGTAAGGAACGCAAAATCAAGGAACATAACACCGGTATGACGGAAACTAGCGTGGCAAGAGTGGAACAAAACACCAGGCATAAGGCCGAGCCTTCCACCCTTTACCAAGTATATAGATGCATTAATTAAATAAGAGATATTGTGATATCCCAACAAGTAAACATGTTCCAACAAGGAACACCATCTCCATGTTCCAACAAGGAACAAACTTTATCTTCACCTGCAACTAACAACGCTATAAGAGGGGCTGAGCAAAGCGGTAACATAGCCAATCAACGGTTTGCTAGGACATGGATGGTTAGAGGCTGATATGGCAATATGGGTGGCATGAAATAGCAAGTGGTAGGTATCGCAGCATAGGCATAGCAAAAGAGCGAGCATCTAGCAAGCAAAGATAGAAGTGATTTCGAGGGTATGGTCATCTTGCCTGCAAGGTTCTCAGAGTTGTCGAAAGCTTGATCCTCGTAAGCGTTCTCAACAGGTTCCTCGTTCACGTACTCGTCTCCCGGCTCTACCCAAAGTAAGAACACAAGCAAATGAACAACTATCAACCACGATGCAATGCGCAAGCAACATGATACAAAACATGGCATGATATGCGAGATGTGATATGCAATGCATATGCGTGCTCCGGAAGGAAAAAGATGAACAAGGCATAATCTTGGAAAACCAAGTATGCCACTAGAAAGGTGAGGCGATTTCGGTTGAAATCGATATAAAGATCACCGGAATCGGATGCACGGTTTGCAAATGACAAGCAAAACAAGAATGACAATATTCTGCCATTAACAGCATGATGCTACTTAGCAAGCAACAAGAAATTAAGCAACTGCACCCAAACATATCAGAAAAGCATATGGCAGTGATCTATTCAAGATGCTTGACAAAAGATGAACACTGAGCTACGGCTAAATCACATCACAACAGGTTCAAAAAAGCATGGCAAAATTGCAAAAGATAACAGGTTCACAGACTTGGTGAAAATAACATGCCAGAAATTAACATCAGGATGACATGTTTAGAGCAAGGAAACAACATGCTACAGGAACATGACGTAGCAAAATATGGCATGGCGTGAATCTACACAAAGCACTTAACAAAAGTCCCTTAATGACCATAAGCCAAAAAGGATCAAAAAATATAATAACACCCATGTCAATTAGGCAAGTTTCGTTACAGGTTTCAGACTTAGTAGAAAACTGGACATTTCAAAACCAGATAACAAGTAGGCATGTTTACGAGCTCGATGCACTCACTGCAGAGCATTAAATGATAAACCAAGCATACATACATCAAGAAGACATGGCATAGAAGCTATAAATGGCAAGAAAAACATCATAGAATGCAGGGATCAACTACACCAAGCTTGGCAAAATCGAATAATATGTAAACAATCTGCCAGTAACATTTTATAGCAAAAGTAGAGCTCGATTGACTCAAGCTATAGCACTCCATAATTACAAAAAAAGGAATGGATGGATAGAGAAAATCCATATGCTCAAAACACCATTACTGATCATGCTCAGAAGAGGCATAGATCTCTCTGAAACAACATGAACACATGGCATAAAAATAACAGCAGGAAGTAAGTACCCTAGTTTCTGAAATCAGCAACATTAAGTACCCTAGTTTGCATGCTTGTGCTAGTCACCACAAAGATCACAAAAATACATGTCATACACCCCTGGAAAGATAGCATGGCATATTTCAAAACACCTGTAGGACTCAAGTTCATAGCATGCACACATCAATCATGGAAAAAATGACAAAAGTGCATGTTCTGAAACAGATCTGAAACTAACATCACATAGCCCTCTTCCAACAGCATTTCGGGCATCAACATGAGCTCAAATGAAAATGATGCAATGAGACGAAATGATTTACACATCGAGGCGAACAATTTGACATGTTATGCACCCAAAACGGAGCCACGGGTGCAAAGTTATGATGTGATGAACATGCAACAAAATTACTGGGACTTGGAAAAAAAACAACCTCCGAAGATATTTTCAGATCTAGGGTTTCGGCTCGCGAACCGAGGCGGCGACGCGGCTCGTCGGAGATGTGGCCGGAGAGGAGCTGCGGGGAGGCGCGGGGCCGTGGATCCGGGCAGCCGGCGCTGGATCTGGCCAACGGCGGCGGCGGGCGGCGACGGGAGGCGCCGACGCGGCCGGGCGGCGAGGTAGCCGGCGCGGGGCGACGCTCGGCGGCGGGGCAGCTGCGCGCGGGAGCGGCCGGGCGCGGTGGCGAAGGGAGCCGGGCGGCGCGGCGGAGGAGACGGGCGCGGGAGGAGGCGGGCGCGCGGCAGGCGGGGGCGGGCCGCGGGGGCCCCGCACGGGCTCGGGCGGGCCGGCGGCGGCGCGGGGCACCGGCGCCACGTGGCGGCCCGCGGTTGGCTCGGGGCGGCGGGCGGACGCGTCCGGCTCTGCCCGGACGTGTCCGGCGGCGCGGAGAGGAGCGGGGCTAGGGTTAGGGGTGGTTTGGACCCGGGATTTCGGGGGAGAGGGTATATTTATAGGTAGGAGGGGCTAGGAGGCTCCAAATTGAGCATGGTTTTCGGCCACGCGATCGTGATCGAACGGCGATGGACATGAGAGTGTCTTAGATGGGTTATTGGGCTGTTTTGGAGGGGTTTTGGGCTGCAACACACACGAGGCCTTTACGGTTACCCGGTTAACCGTTGGAGTATCAAACGACCTCCGAATGACCCGAAACTTGACAGGCGGTCTACTGGTGCTATACCAAGGCCGCTTGGCAAACCTCGGTCCATTCCGAGAATGTTTAACACCCGCTCACGGAAAAAGGTAAAAGGGGACGCCGGGGAACATATGAGCGCCGGATTGCAAAACGGACAACGGGGAAAATGCTCGGATTCATGAGATGAACACGTATGCAAATGCGATGCACATGATGACATGATATGAAATGCATGACATGAACAAAATGCAAAAAGAAGGAAAACCCAACCACGGAGGGAATATCATATCACATAGCCGACAATGGCGAGAGTTGGAGTTACAAATATGGCAAGTTACATCCGGGGTGTTACAACACTCCACCACTACGAGAGGATCTCGTCCCGAGATCTAGGACTGAAAGAACTCCGGATATTCGGAACGGAGGTGGTCCTCGCGCTCCCAGGTGGCTTCTCGGTCTGAATGGTGTGACCACTTCACTTTCAAGAATTTGATTGACTTGTTGCGAGTCTTGCGCTCAGTTTCTTCAAGAATAGCAATGGGATGCTCATGATAGGACAAATCTTCTTGAAGATCAATCTCTTCAAAGTTGATGGTGCGCTCAGGCGTCTTGAAGCACTTGCGAAGCTGTGACACGTGGAACACATCATGCACATTTGCAAAGTTGGAGGGAAGCTCAAGTTGATAGGCGAGGTCGCCTCTTTTGCCGATGATCTTGAAAGGACCCACGTATCTAGGGGCAAGTTTCCCCTTGATACCGAAGCGATGAGTTCCTTTCATTGGAGAGACGCGGAGGTAGACATGGTCTCCGATCTCGAATGACAAATCACGATGTTTTCTATCGTAATAGCTCTTCTGGCGCGATTGCGCGGCTTTGAGATTCTCACGAATGACTTTACACATATCTTCAGCCTCTGTGATCAAATCGTTGCCAAGAAGTTGGCGTTCGCCCGTCTCTGACCAATTGAGAGGAGTACGGCACTTTCTGCCATAGAGAATCTCGAATGGGGCTTTGCCCGAGCTGGCTTGAAAGCTGTTGTTGTAAGAGAACTCAGCATAAGGAAGACAATCCTCCCACTTCATGCCGAAAGAGATAACACAAGCCCTGAGCATATCTTCAAGAATTTGGTTGACACGCTCGACTTGTCCACTAGTTTGGGGGTGGAAAGCTGTGCTGAAGCGAATGTTTGTGCCCATGGCCTTCTGAAAAGAATCCCAAAACTTGGAGGTAAAGATGCTGCCACGGTCGGAAGAAATCAATTGTGGAATGCCATGCAAGGAGACAATTCTGGGTGTGTAGAGCTCTGCCAGCTGCGCTGCTGTGATAGACTCTTTGATAGGAAGAAAATGAGCCACTTTAGTGAGCTTGTCGATGACGACAAAGATAGCATCATTTCCACGCTTGGACTTAGGAAAACCAGTCACGAAGTCCATTTCGATATGATCGAACTTCCATTCTGGAATAGCAAGAGGTTGGAGGAGACCAGCTGGTCGTTGGTGTTCTGCTTTCACCCTTCGACAGACATCACATTCATTCACGAATTGAGCAATTTCTCGCTTCATTCGAGTCCACCAATAAGACCGCTTGAGGTCATGGTACATCTTCGTACTTCCAGGATGAATTGACAGAAGAGAATTGTGCGCCTCGTTCATAATGACTTTACGTAGATCACCCTTTGGAACCACGATCCGGTCCTCGAAGAAAAGAGTATCTCTGTCATCAACGCGATAGCACTTGTATTTGGAAATGCCCTTGTCAATACCACGTTTCACCTTCTTCACCATGGTATCCATCAGTTGTGCCTCACGAATTTGATCTTCCAAAGTAGGAGAGACAATGAGGTTGGCAAGAAAACCTTGAGGAACAACTTGGAGATTCAACTTGCGGAAAGCTTCACAAAGATCCGGTTGAAAGGGCTTGAGGATTAAGCTGTTGCAATAAGCCTTCCTGCTCAATGCGTCTGCAATCACATTAGCCTTGCCTGGAGTATATTCAATACTCGGATTATACTCTTGAATCAATTTGACCCATCGAGTTTGCCTAAGGTTGAGGTTGGGCTGAGTGAAGATGTACTTGAGACTCTTGTGATCGTTGAATATGTTCACTTTCCTTCACAACAAGAGATGTCTCCATGTTATCAATGCATGGACAGCTGCCGCCAACTCAAGATCGTGAGTGGGGTAGTTCTTTTCGTTGGGCTTCAACTGACGAGAGGTATAGGCCACAACCTTCTTCTCTTGCATTAACACAGCACCGAGACCTTGAAGAGAAGCATCACAGAAAACTTCATAAGGCTTGTCTTCGTCAGGAGGAGTCAAAACTGGAGCAGTGACGAGTTTCTCTTTGATAGTGTTGAAAGCAACGTCACACTCAGGAGACCAGACATACTTCACATGCTTCTGGAGGAGGTTGGAAAGAGGCTTTGCAATCTTAGAGAAATTCTCGATGAATCTTCGGCAATAGCTTGCAAGTCCAAGAAAACTGCGAAGCTGCTTGACATTCTGAGGAGGTTCCCAATTCAAAACTGCAGACACCCTCTCTGGATTAATAGCAATGCCCTTGGCAGAGATGATATGCCCAAGGTAAAGAACTTCATCAAGCCAGAATTCACATTTGGAGAACTTCGCATAGAATTTATACTCTCTGAGCTTGTCGAGCACCAATCTAAAATGCTTGGCATGATCCTTCTTATTCTTGGAGAAGACCAATATATCATCGAGATAGACCAAGACGAATTCATTGGTGTAGGGGTTGAAGATGAAGTTCATCATTCGAGAGCAAGTTGGAGGAGCATTGACAAGACCGAAAGACATGACAGTATATTCATAAGAACCAAAGCTTGTTCTGAATGCTGTCTTGGGAATATCTTCTTCACGAATGCGAATCTGATGATAACCCATACGAAGGTCAAGCTTGGAGAACACTTTAGCACCTTTAAGTTGCTCGAATAGCTCATTGATGTTGGGAAGTGGGTACTTGTTCTTGATAGTCTTCTTGTTCAATGGACGGTAATCGACGCAAAGTCGGTCCGTGCCATCCTTCTTCTGGACAAAAAGAACACCACAACCCCAAGGAGAAGAACTCGGTCTGATCAGACCCAGACGCTCTTGTTCATCGAGTTGTTTCTTCAATTCCTTCAACTCTTTTGGCCCAAGCTTGTAAGGACGCTTGCAAACGGGTTCCGTGCCAGGCTCAAGATCAATAACGAATTCAACTGGCCGGTGAGGAGGCATACCCGGAAGCTCTTCTGGAAAGACATCTTGGTACTCACAAACGACTGGAATCTGAGAGATAGCATCCAATTCGCCCTTCTCATTGAGAGAAAACAACCGAATGGTATCATCACGAGCGGCATAAATGATCACATCGTCAGAAGAGTGAGTCAATTGAATTTCCCTGGCAGCACAATCAAGCTGCGCCTTGTGCTTAGAAAGCCAGTCCATCCCGAGAATAAGATCAATATCAGAGTCACCAAGAACAATTGGTTTAGCCAGAAATCTATAGTCGCCCAACTTGATACCGACATTCGGAACCAAAACTCGAGAAGTCATTTGCTTACCCGGGGACACAATAGACAAAGGTCTCAGCAAAACTTGAGTACCCAAATCATGCATAGCCACAAAAGGTCTTGAAATGAAAGAATGCGAAGCACCAGTATCAAATAAGACTTTAGCAGGAATATCATTAACTGAGAGATTACCCATGATCACTTCAGAAGAATCCTCCGCTTCAGCTGCATTCATCATGTTCACCTTGGCATGCTTAGGATTATGTTTGACCACTGCATTGTTGGAAGATTTCACAGGAGGAGGAGGCGGAAGGCGCCTTTGGTTGAAGCACTTGTTCGCATAGTGACCCTTTTGCTGACATTTGTTGCAAGTCACTTCTGAGAGCGGACGGTGATAAGGAGCATTTTGCCTTGGAGCTTGGTTTTGAGACTTGTTCTGATAGCCAGGGTTGGGTGGGTGTGAAGATCCACGACCACCTGAGTTCTTCTGCTGATAAGGCTGACGGAACGGAGGAGGAGGAGGCAACCAGAACTTCTGTTGCTTAGCTGCCACAAGTGAGGAAGAAGAAGACTGAACTGCGTCTCTGACTCTCTTCTTAGATGCCTCACACTTGAGCTGAGCAGCCTCTTGTTTCAGCGCCATGTTGTAGAATTCATCATACTTTAACGGCTCAAAAAGCACGAGAGCTAGTTGCAAATCTTCTCTGAGACCACACCTGAATTGGTAGATCATGCTCTTTTCATCAGGGATGTCTTGCTTAGCAAAACGAGAGAGCTTCTGGAACTGAGTGTTGTATTGATACACAGACATGTTGCCTTGCTTGAGATTGCGGAATTCCTCACACTTACTCTCAACAACTCTTTCTGGAATGTGGTGAGCTTTGAAGTCACGGCAGAAATCATCCCAGGTAATCACACGACCTCCTCTGGAATCTTTGTATTGTTGGAACCACTCAGCAGCTTGATCCTTGAGTTGAAAAGAGGCAAACTTGACAAAGTCCTCAGGTCTGACATTGCTGCACTCGAAATGCTTGCTGATATCCACGAGCCAATCATCGGCGTCTGTGGCCTCGACACAGTAGCTGAAGGTCTTTGGCTGATTAGCAAGGAACTGATTGAGTGAAGCGAAGTGCGGCTGATTGTTGCCTTGGCCTTGATTTCCTTGATTACCTTGCCCTTGGTTGCGATCTTGCAAGAGTTGAATCAGTATCTGAGCGTTGGCATTTGTGGCAGTCATCAGGGCTTGCCATGCCTCCGGAGGCGGAGGTGGTGGCGGAGGGTTAGCCTGACTTCCTTCATTGCGTTCCGGATTCTGACGCGTTGGCGGAGCCATCCTGAAGAGGGTGACATCCATTAGCATCTTGAAAGACATATATTCAAGCTGAATCAAAGGATCGAAATTGCAACATATAGTCTTCACAATAAACATTCGAACGAGAATGAATGAATGAATTCCAAAGTAAATCATCACACTTCCATAAGTTGAGAAGCCACTTAGAAAAAGGTATGGAATAAAATCAACAAGGTACGGATGTGAAATAATACTTGGTAAGGATTACCCAATCACGAACCAAATATCTGCGGGAAGAAATACTAGAGCTACATGAATTCCCACTTATAAACTCCCGAAACTTTCTGGTTATGCAATCAGGTGTTGGGGATACAGGGGACACAAAATATATCACCCAAACTAACAATACCTAGATCCAGCTGTATCCATCCTTCAACACATAACCAAGAAACCTTCGGAAATCGTCTACCTCAACCTTCGAAAAGCATCCGTTATACGAGTTATGGCAATACTCCCGCACTCGCCTCGGTACTGGGCTATCAGGGTTATCTCACCAACAACTGTACAAAAGAGATTTTCGATGTCGGCGTACTAAACTCAGGTATTCCAGAACCGCAACGATAAAATTATGACGACAACAACTCAGAGCTCAACTCCCCGGGACACCTCCACTAAACCCCTGCTGACGGGAGGCACCAAGACAATGTTGTCATCACAAAACCATCGGAACGATTCTAAGATACCCGCGTGATCCTAAATTTTTTTAGTGAAATTTGAGAAGAGAAGAGTCAAAACTCTACGCTAGGATGCCTTACCAGAGCGATGAGGAGACTGGGAAGCAAAAAGAATTCCTAAGCTCTCCGATATATAATTCCTAAATGACTCAAAACATTTTTCTAGACACAACTCGGCCGCTAAAAACGATCAATCAGAGGGGGCTCCTAAGGTCGGGGAAGGCTCTGATTACCAACTTGTAACACCCTCAATGCGGCTATATCTCCCACGTGTCGAAGCACGACTTAGAGGCATAACCGCATTGAAAGCAATGTCGCAAGTGAGGTAATCTTCACACAACCCATGTAATACATAAGGGAAAGACATAAATAAACATTCATCATTCAGATTACACTCAAGGTCCGACTAAGGAACCAAAATGAAAGAAGACTACCCCAGATGCTACACAGATCCCCGAATCACCCCATCTGGGCTCCACTACTGATCATTAGGAAAAGACACATAGTAACGGCCACGTTCCTCGTCGAACTCCCACGTGAGCTCGGTCGCGTCATCTGCACTGGCATCCTTGGCACCTGCAACTGTATTGGTAGAATCTGTGAGTCACGGGGACTCAGCAATCTCACACCCGCGAGATCAAGACTATTTAAGCTTAAAGGTAGGATAGGGTTGTGAGGTGGAGCTGCAGCAAGCGACTAGCATATATGGTGGCTAACAACACAAAAGAGAGCGAGAAGAGAAGCAAAGCACGGTCGAGAAGCTAGAAGTGATCAAGAAGTGATCCTAGAACGACCTACGTCAAACATAACTCCAACACCGTGTTCACTTCCCGGACCCCGCCGAGAAGAGACCATCACGGTTACACACGCGGTTGATGTGTTTTAATTAAGGTCAACTTCGGGTTTTCTACAACCAGACATCAACAAATTCCCATCTGCCTCATAACCGCGGGCACGGCTTTCGAAAGATAATACCCTGCAGGGGTGTCCCAACTTAGCCCATTATAAGCTCTCACGGTCAACGAAGGATATTCCTTCTACCGGGAAGACCCGATCAGTCTCGGAATCCCGGACTACAAGACATTTCGGCAGTAATAAACAAGTCCAGCAAAGCCGCCCGATTGTGCCGATAAATCCTGATAGGAGCTGCACATATCTCGGTCTCAGGGCACATCCGGATGAGCAATCCGTACAACTAAAACCAGGCCTCGAGTTGCCCCAAGGTGGCGCTGCAAAGTGCTCTAGTTTGGACCAGCAATCGAAGGAGAACTGGCCCGGGGGGTTAAAATAAAGATGACCCTCGGGCTCGCGAAAACCCGGGGAAAAAAGGCTTAGGTGGCAAATGGTAAAACCAATGTTGGGCCTTGCTGGAGGAGTCTTATTCAAAGCAAACTGTCAAGGGGGTCCCATAAATCACCCAACCGTGTAAGGAACGCAAAATCAAGGAACATAACACCGGTATGACGGAAACTAGGGTGGCAAGAGTGGAACAAAACACCAGGCATAAGGCCGAGCCTTCCACCCTTTACCAAGTATATAGATGCATTAATTAAATAAGAGATATTGTGATATCCCAACAAGTAAACATGTTCCAAAAAGGAACAACATCTCCATGTTCCAACAAGGAACAAACTTCATCTTCACCTGCAACTAACAACGCTATAAGAGGGGCTGAGCAAAGCGGTAACATAGCCAATCAACGGTTTGCTAGGACATGGATGGTTAGAGGCTGACATGGCAATATGGGTGGCATGAAATAGCAAGTGGTAGGTATCGCAGCATAGGCATAGCAAAAGAGCGAGCATCTAGCAAGCAAAGATAGAAGTGATTTCGAGGGTATGGTCATCTTGCCTGCAAGGTTCTCAGAGTTGTCGAAAGCTTGATCCTCGTAAGCGTTCTCAACAGATTCCTCGTTCACGTCCTCGTCTCCCGGCTCTACCCAAAGCAAGAACACAAGCAAAGGAACAACTATCAACCACGATGCAATGCGCAAGCAACATGATACAAAACATGGCATGATATGCGAGATGTGATATGCAATGCATATGCGTGCTCCGGAAGGAAAAAGATGAACAAGGCATAATCTTGGAAAACCAAGTATGCCACTGGAAAGGTGAGGTGATTTCGGTTGAAATCGATATAAAGATCACCGGAATCGGATGCAAGGTTTGCAAATGACAAGCAAAACAAGAATGACAATATTCTGCCATTAACAGCATGATGCTACTTAGCAAGCAACAAGAAATTAAGCAACTGCAAACAAACATACAATCAAAGCATATGGCAGTGATCTACTCAAGATGCTTGACAAAAGATGAACACTGAGCTACGGCTAAATCACATCACAACAGGTTCAAACAAGCATGGCAAAATTGCAAAAGATAACAGGTTCACAGACTTGGTGAAAATAACAACATGCCAGAAATTAACATCAGGATGACATGTTTAGAGCAAGGAAACAACATGCTACAAGAACATGACATAGCAAAATATGGCATGGCGTGAATCTACTCAAAGCACTTAACAAAAGTCTCTTACTTACCATAAGCCAAAAAGGATCAGAAAATATAATAACACCCATGTCAATTAGGCAAGTTTCGTTACAGGTTTCAGACTTAGTAGAAAACTGGACATGTCAAAACCAGATAACAAGTAGGCATGTTTACGAGCTCGATGCACTCACTACAGAGCATTAAATGATAAACCAAGCATACATACATCAAGAAGACATGACATAGAAGCTAGAAATGGCAAGAACAACATCATAGCATGCAGGGATCAACTACACCAAGCTTGGCAAAATCTAATAACATGTAAACAATCTGCCAGTAACATTTTATAGCAAAAGTAGAGCTCGATTGACTCAAGCTATAGCACTCCATAATTACCAAAAATGGCATGGACGGATAGAGCAAATCCATATGCTCAAAACACCATTACTGATCATGCTCAGAAGAGGCATAGATCTCTCTGAAACAACATGAACACATGGCATAAAAATAACAGCAGGAAGTAAGTACCCTAGTCTCTGAAATCAGCAACATTAAGTACCCTAGTTTGCATGCTTGTGCTAGTCACCACAAAGATCACAAAAATACATGGCATAAACCCCTGGAAAGATAGCATGGCATATTTCAAAACACCTGTAGGACTCAAGTTCATAGCATGCACACATCAATCATGGAAAAAATGACAAAAGTGCATGTTCTGAAATAGATCTGAAACTAACATCACATAGCCTTCTTCCAACAGCATTTCGGGCATCAAGATGAGCTTAAATGAAAATGATGCAATGAGACTAAATGATTTAATCATCGAGAAGAACAATTTGACATGTTATGCGCCAAAAACGGAGCCACGGGTGCAAAGTTATGATGCGATGAACATGCAACAAAATTACTGGGACTTAGAAAAAAAACAACCTCCGAAGATATTTTCAGATCTAGGGTTTCGGCTCGCGAACCGAGGCGGCGGCGCGGCTCGTCGGAGATGTGGCCGGAGAGGAGCTGCGGGGAGGCGCGGGGCCGTGGATCCGGGCAGCCGGCGCCGGATCCGGCCAACGGCGGCGGCGGGCGGCGACGGGAGGCGCCGACGCGGCCGGGCGGCGAGGTAGCCGGCGCGGGGCGGCGCTCGGCGGCGGGGCAGCGGCGTGCGGGAGCGGCCGGGCGCGGCGGCGGAGGGAGCCGGGCGGCGCGGCGGAGGAGACGGGCGCGGGAGGAGGCGGGCGCGGGCCGCGGGAGCCCCGCACGGGCTCGGGCGGGCCGGCGGCGGCGCGGGGCGCTGGCGCCACGTGGCGGCCCGCGGTTGGTTCGGGGCGGCGGGCGGACGCGTCCGGCTCCGCCCGGACGTGTCCGGCGGCGCAGAGAGGAGCGGGGCTAGGGTTAGGGGTGGTTTGGACCCGGGATTTCGGGGGAGAGGGTATATTTATAGGTAGGAGGGGCTAGGAGGCTCCAAATTGAGCATGGTTTTCGGCCACGCGATCGTGATCGAACGGCGATGGACATGGGAGTGTCTTAGATGGGTTATTGGGCTGTTTTGGAGGGGTTTGGGGCTGCAACACACACGAGGCCTTTACGGTTACCCGGTTAACCGTTGGAGTATCAAACGACCTCCGAATGACCCGAAACTTGACAGGCGGTCTACTGGTGCTATACCAAGGCCGCTTGGCAAACCTTAGTCCATTCCGAGAATGTTTAACACCCGCTCACGGAAAAAGGTAAAAGGGGACGCCGGGGAACATAGGAGCGCCGGATTGCAAAACGGACAACGGGGAAAATGCTCGGATTCATGAGACGAACACGTATGCAAATGCGATGCACATGATGACATGATATGAAATGCATGACATGAACAAAATGCAAAAAAAGGAAAACCCAACCACGGAGGGAATATCATATCAGATAGCCGAAAATGGCAAGAGTTGGAGTTACAAATTTGGCAAGTTACATCCGGGGTGTTACAGGGTTTCTCCGAGTCTGGCTGGGGCGGAAGATAGCGATGCCCCCCCCCCCCCCCGAAGTTCTCCGCGTCCGGCCTTCGGAAGAGGTCATGGGACGAGTCCGGCACCTTCTGGTGCTCGGCCGGAGGAGCTAAAGGTTCTGCTAGGGCGAGCTTCTATTTCAGAGGACCACCGTGCATTAATGGGCACGGTAATTGAAAAGATTTCGTCCGCAGAGAGCGGATTGCGTGTGGCCGTCGAAAGTTTATTGACGGGTTTTGAGGTACATTAGATAATGTGTACTTGCGTGCAAATAAGATGCGCCCTATGTAGATAGTAGCCCCTGAGACTCTGCATGTCGTCAAGAAATGACGGCACGCGGAGGATCATAATCCCAGGTCTAAAATGTCGCCTTTTAATGTAGGCTGCAGGGTGTCCGGAATCGAGCCGAACTGCTGGTTTTGCTGAACTAAAGCGACAACTGGACGTGGCAGATGCCGACATCGCGCTTGTCAACAAGCGGTTGGATGAGGCTCAAGGTATGCGACTCCTCGGGCAGCATTAGGTAAGGAGAGTTTTATGCCAGTGTCTTACGATATGTGTGCTTGACGCAGATGGTGCGGCCGCCTTGGAGAGTCTTAGGGCAGAACTTGCCCGAGCTAAAGATCAAGCCAGGAGAAGTGATGCGGCTGCCAAGAAGGCCCTTGAAGAGCTGAGAGCCGAACAGGCTGCTCATTGCCGAAGCAAGAAAGAGATGGCCAGTATGGCCGAAAAGTTAAAGAGCACAGCAGACCGTTGCAGACTTCTTGAGAAAGAAGATCAGGCAAGACAGGCGGTCCTAGGGAAGGCTGTTGCTGATGCCAAGGACGCGCGCTCTGCGACGAGAGCTGCGAAGGAGGAGCTGCGTCAGGCCGAACAGATTGCGGCTGGAAAGCCCTTCATGCTGCGGAGAAAATTTTGCGATCCGAAGTTTGCTCCGTTGGACCAGATGTGGAGTGTGGAGGACACCTATCTGGATTTGGCGGCGAGTGCTGCTGATGCGACCGAACACTTCCGAGATCTGAAAGATCGTGAAGTGGAAAAACTGTTCTGGTCGCAATTTCACAATCCAGAGCGTCCACTGGCAGTGGACGATCGTTTGGCTCAATGGGCCGAACTTAATAGGTTGTCCGGACTCGCCGTGAAGTACGTCATGGGTCATCTGTGGCCGGGGAGGTCGGAGCCGAGGAGTTATTTTAGCTTGGTGCAGCAATTCTTTGACGCAGTGCCGCGCATTAATGCAATGAAGAGGTCGGCGTGTATAGAGGGTGCAAGGATGGCTCTTGCCCGTGTCAAGACATACTGGGCAGAGATGGAGACCACCGTTATTGCGTCCCGAGATTCGGATAAAAGTCGAGTGTCCTCCGGGCACTATTTTCAGGAAGTCCTTGAAGGCGCTCGTGTAATAGATACGCAGTGCTCGAAGGATGCTATGTTATTATAGCATATTTAATGATGAAGTAATATTTTGATAAACTGTAGTGGCCTTTTTATACTTGTTCCTTCAAGTATTGTGAACACCTCCTGTGCGGCCGTTTAAAATATATATATATATATATATATATATATATAATCTGAAAGATTGCAGTCGTTGGCTTCAACTCCCACGCACATAGTGCGGGGGTGCTCGCAGAAGACGCATTTTCACACTTAACCCAACGTCTTGGTCCTACAAAGGAGGTGATAGCACAGCGGGCTAGGCAACCGGACTATAATGCTTTAACACTTTCACTTAGCCATAGGAGCTTGACAGTGGGACTATTTAGGTAGCCCATTAGTGGCAACTGCGCTCGCCCGAGTTCGGGGCGCGTATGTGCCTGACCGGGAAGCGGCCCTTCGTTAAAGCGGAGGAATCCGATAGATTCCAATAGGTCATAGAGTGGCTGACCAGTCTCACGCTACATCATGACAGTCAGTTTTCGGCTTTCTCTACTGAGGTGCTCGCCCGGCCGAACCGGGGCACAATCGCAGTAGTTCTCCTGGTGCTACCTTAGCCGATAGGGCGGAACGTAAGGTAGCCGAACTCAGGAGCCGGGCAACCCAACATTTGACCAAAGACATGATTCGGAGCTGATGCATATAATGCCAAAACTCGCGACGCCAAACACTCCCTAAGGTGTTCGGTCTTTATGAGTGCGGGCGAAACAACACTCTTTGCTAAAAAAGCCCCTAGTGTCCAGGTACGTGCGAAAAATTCTACACATGCCAAGACGCCAGTCTCCTCCTTGGTTATACCAGGAAAAACCAGGGGATGTGTTGCAACAAGAGATAGTAAAAAAGGTTTACTCAAGGTCTTAATCTAAAAAGAATCCTTTAGGACGGGTCCCTACTGCACGTCTGCGCCTGTGTCTCCGTTGTGCCGTATCCTGGACGGGCGCCACACGACGTTCATCTGAAAAAGAGAGGAACAACATTGAAAACGGGTCGTGCCGAACAAAAGGTTTTAAAATAAATGAAGTATAAAGTAAAATCTAAAATTGAGCTTTATTGTCTTTGCGTATAGCCCCTAGTGCGGGGGTATATGGCCTCTAAGCCTGTATTGATGATGGACTTGTGCCGAACTCGTCTATTCCGTGTTCGTGGCCTTTACTGACCTATGTCGAAAAGTTTTTTGGCTGGTGAGGCCATTTTATTGTGCGGCTGTCTAAGCGGCCGCACAGTCCTCCGCTTGGGGGAGGCGCACTCTAGTGCTTCCCCTTCAAGGAGATGATGCCTCGTGGACCGGGCATCTTAAGCGTGAGAGATGCATAGTGCGGTATTGCGTTAAAGCGAGCGAAAGCTTCGCGTCCCAGTAGTGCTTGATAGCGACTTGAGAACGGGACGACATGGAAGGTCAGCTTTTCGCGATGGAAGTTATCGGCAGAGCCGAATATAACTTCGAGCCGGAGAAAACCCATACAATGGGTGTCCGAATCAGGTGCTACCCCTTGAAAGGAGGTTTTGCTGCGGCGGATTCTTGCTGGGTTTATCCCCACGTGATTGATTGTATCCTGATATGTCAGGTTTAGTCCACTGCTGCCGTCCATAAGGACATTTGTAAACTGGAATCCGCCAATTATCGGATCGAGTATCAGGGCGGTCCAGCCTGTGTTCTTGATATTTCTAGAATAGTCTAGCTGATCGAAGGTGATCGGTTTTAATAACCAGTGGCGGGACCCCTTGGGGATAGGTCGTATTGTGCGTACCTTTATGGGTGCCACACGTTTTGTTACGTGAAGTAAGTTCACTGTTTTTACTTCTTGTGGGAAGTTCTTTTGTTTCCTGGTACTCTGCCTCTGGAGTTCGTCCTCGTCTTCGCTTGGTGTGTCGAGCCCCTGGTGTTCGGCATTGAGTCTGTCAGATTGTTTGAAAACCAACAGTCTCTGTGGGTATGGTTAGCAGGCTTCCCCGAAGTACTGTGTATCTGACATATCCTGTCCAGGATTCTATTTAAGTTGGACGGATCATCCCTATTATCCTGGAGGGGTGGTTTTGTCTGATTTTGTCGCGAGCTTTTGAATCCGGCATTGACTGCCTTGCTCTTCGGACTTTTTTCTTTAATTCGGTGACGATCCTTGTTGCATCGCGGTTTTCCGTTTCCATCCCTAGTTTTGGATGTACTTGGGTCGCTGGGGCTGCATCTTGCCAACCAGTTGTCCTCTCCTACGCAAAAGCGGGTCATGAGGCTTGTGAGTGCGGCCATTGTTCTTGGCTTTTCCTGGCCGAGGTGTCTGGCAAGCCATTCGTCTCGGACATTATGCCTGAAAGCTGCTAGGGATTCGGCGTCCGGACAGTCGACTATCTGATTCTTTTTATGAGGAATCTATTCTAGAACTGCCGAGCTGATTCTCCGGGCTGTTGAGTTATGTGACTAAGATCGTCTGCATCCGGAGGGCGGACATAGGTCCCTTGAAAATTTGCTCGGAAAGCATCCTCGAGCTCTTCCCAGCTTCCGATTGTGTTTTTGGGGAGGCTTTTAAGCCAGTGCCGGGCCGGCCCTTTAAGCTTAAGGGGTAAATATTTAATGGCGTGGAAATCATCTCCTCTAGCCATATGTATGTGGAGCATGTAGTCCTCAATCCAGACTCCGGGGTCTGTCATTCCATCATACGCCTCTATGTTGACGGGTTTGAATCCTTCGGGTAATTCATGGTCTAGAACCTCATCGGTGAAACATAGGGGATGTGCGGCGCCCCTGTATTTGGGTGTGCCGGATTCTGATGATGGCTTTTTTGCATTGCTTACAAGAGCTTGCTTTCTTGGCCCGTAAATGGACCTGGCTGGGCCGTGATACGAATCCTTAGGTGGGTCGCATACCGATTTAAGTACGATGCCACTTGCCGCCTTATGGGGTCGTCTTTCCGACCGTACGGCTTTCTTATTTTTTGAATGCGAGGGCTCTAGGGCCTCTTCGTCGAATTCGGGCAGTAGCTTTCTCTTTGGATAGCTTGTAGTACGGCGATCGTCGCCGTATTTATCTGCGGTGTCGATTACTTTATTCAATCTAATACGGAGTGCATCTTCCGTTGTCTTTAGCTTCCGCTTCTGCTTTTTCAGGCTGCGTGCAGTTGCAACGAGCCTCTTCTTCTCCATGGATTTATTCGACGTAAGGTTGTCCGGAATGCCGTTTTAGCCGGGGGAGGGAGTTTCGGTTTCTCTGTCCGTGTTGCCCTGTTCGGACGGCTAGTCCAAGGCCTGCTCGTCGTCTACCGGCTTGTCCTGCTCTATGGCTGGGTTTTTATCGAGGCGGGGCTTGGGTCGGTGTTTTTGCCGACGCTTTGATTGTTTTCCGGGGGTCTATCTCCCGTTCCATCCCCTTTTTCCTCGTTGTTATTTCCTTTAGGGGTGTCCACCATGTACACTTCGTGAGGTGCGGTGGCTTTCCAATGCCCTATGAGCGTTGGTTCATCGGTGTCTCCTGCATCGTCATCCATGCTGTCGATGTCTGCGGAGTCGAAGTTGAGCACGTCGTTAAGGTTGTCGACGGTGGATACAAAGTGGGTGGTGGGTGGGCTTTGAATTTCTTCATCGTCTGTATCCCATCCTTACTGACCGTAATCCAGCCAAGGCTCTCGTGATAAAGAGAGAGACTTGAGAGAGTTCAAGATGTCGCCAAGAGGCGAGTGTTGAAAGATGTCCGCGGCCGTGAACTCCATTATAGGTGCCCAATCGGATTCGATTGGTAGGGGCACGGGGGGTTTGGAGTCCGGGGAGGAGTCCGGGCCCTCGGGATCACGGGTCGCACGGAGTGCGGGGCTGGCGTTCGACTCTATCGCCTTTGAGATCGCAGCCCCCGAGGTGACGTCCAACCGCCCATCCTCAATTGGCGCAATGGGCTCCGAGTTAAGGGTCGGAACCGGTGCGTGTGCGGCCTCCAGGACACTGTTCGGAGGCAGAGCTAGATCATGCCCCTCGAGATAGTGCGGCGCGCTTGGCTGTGGCTTGAACCCGTCGAAGATCGAGTCCCCGCGGATATCAGCTGTGTAGTTTAAGCTTCCAAACCTGACTTGATAGCCAGGGGCGTAGCTTTCGATCTGCTCCAGATGACCAAGCGAATTGGCCCGCAGAGCGAAGCTGCCGAAGACGAAGATCTGTCCGGGGAGAAAAGTCTCACCCTGGACCTCATCGTTGTTGATGATCAGAGGAGCCATCGGGCCTAAAGGCGACGACACAGAGGAACTCTCAATGAAAGCACCAATGTCAGTGTCAAAACCGGCGGATCCCGGGTAGGGGGTCCCGAACTGTGCGTCAAGGTCGGATGGTAACAGGAGACAAGGGACACGAAGTTTACCCAGGTTCGGGCCCTCTCGATGGAGGTAAAACCCTACTCCTGCTTGATTAATATTGATGATATGGGTAGTACAAGAGTAGATCTACCACGAGATCAAGGAGGCTAAACCCTAGAAGCTAGCCTACGGTATGATTGTGTATGATGATTCTGTCCTACGGACTACAACCCTCCGGTTTATATAGACACCGGATAGAGTTAGGGTTACACAGAGTCGGTTACATTGGCAGGAGATCTTGAATATCCGCATCGCCTAGCTTGCCTTCCATGCCAAGGAAAGTCCCTTCCGGACATGGGACGAAGTCTTCAATCTTGTATCTTCATAGTCCAGGAGTCCAGCTACCCGAACACCCCCTAATCCAGGACTCCCTCAGTTGTGCTGCTTCGCTCAATGCGGTTCCAGTCTATATCCATTTTTTGGAGGGTTTCCTCATAAATGAGGTTCAATCCGCTGCCTCCATGTGATAGCCTGGCTTATTAGGGATGATAGACTACTCATATCAATAATGAATTCCTTCTTTTCCGGGAGCCCATTCGGACAGAACTCCAAAGTTAAGCGTGCTCAGCTTGGAGTAGTGTCAGGATGGGTGACCGACCGGGAAGTTGCTCCCGGGTGCGCACGAGTGAGGACAAAGTGCGCAGAAAAGACTAGTATTGATCTGTGAGGCCAGTCTAGATCCCGCTAGGAGTAACGACCACCGGCGGGTGTGTCCGGGGCGTTACAAGTTGGTATCAGAGCCGACCCTCGCGGTTACACGGATGGTTGCGGACAGGTGCGTGATCATGTTGTTCATGACGTTTGTGACCCGTCGTGGCACCCGGCATGGCACATGTACCGGACTAGAAGCACAGACGTTTGTGCCAAGAGGGAACGTTCCTGTGGCCCGACGAGGACGTCGGTTCCTCTGAGTGGGGGTGTATGTGATAGCCTGGCTTATTAGGGATGATAGACTACTCATATCAATAAGGAATTCCTTCTTTTCCGGGAGCCCATTCGGACAGAACTCCAAAGTTAAGCGTGCTCAGCTTGGAGTAGTGTCAGGATGGGTGACCGACCGGGAAGTTGCTCCCGGGTGCGCACGAGTGAGGACAAAGTGCGCAGAAAAGACTAGTATTGATTTGTGGGGCCAGTCTAGATCCCGCCAGGAGTAACGACCACCGGCGGGTGTGTCCGGGGCGTTACACTCCATCCATGAGTACCTTGGTGAGGCGAAAGCCGTTCACTATGGGACTGAGGACCAATGCGGCTGGTGCTCGGGCTGTTCGGAATTTAGGTTCATCACTCGCGTTGAAGGTGATAGCCGTGTCGCTCCATGGGTTTATTGTTGCTACTTGATAGACTTCGGTGAGGCTGTGAAGTGTTCTTTTTCGCATATTATTTGATGCGGAAGTCTCGAAGACTGTGAGAACGGTACTGGTGTCCTCGGGCTGGCTTTCTGTGGCCTCCGAAATTAGGAGGTCCTCGCCAATTTTGGCCACCTGCCGGAGTATCCAACATGCTCTAAGGCTGTGAGTTGGTGTGGCGTCCTCTGTACTGTGAATTCTACAGGGTCCATCGAGCCACCTTTCCAGTACGGTTCCATGCCATGTAGAGGGTTTTGGCTTTTTGATATTTAACCCGGGTGTTTTACTATGATGCACCCTCTTAGTTCGGACGGGATTGCTATTCAAGGCCGGATTGTCCCAAAATTTTATTTCGGTTTTCCAGACGCTTTCCATCGCACAGTACTTTTGTACTATGGACGCCAAGTTAGCGAAGCGTGTAATATCACGACGACCTATGGCGTTAAGTATTCCCTCGTCCGTGCAATTACTGCAAAAGATTGAAATTGCGTCTCCCTCGCGGCAATCATTTATCCTGTTCATAGCCAGGAGGAATCTGGCCCAGTAATGATGTACTGTTTCCTCAGGCCTTTGCCTGATTTGGGAAGCTTATGTTCGGGCGGGCGGGGGGCGTTGAATCTGAAACCTCACCCCATCTAAGATTCGGAGGCCGAAGAGCTTCCGAACTCTGAGGTTCGGAGTCTTGGATGTTGTCCAATGAGTCTAGCCCGTTGCCTGATTCTAAGCTCAGGTCTTGAGTTATATCCTCCCCCCCCCGTAGGTATCCGGCTTGGAGGGGTCGGGAATTCGGATGTAGCTAGTCCTTAAAATAGATGAAGGGTCGCCGCACTGTGCCTCTACCACGGCAACGTGGTGGGTGACTTGGGGAGAGTTAATTTCTCTTAGATCGGGTTTAAGCCCAACCTGGTCATAATCCGTAGCGACCCCCAGGGCGGCGATGCGATCCAAGAGCTCGTTTACGGAAGAGAGCTCCATCGGATCTAGTTGCTTGACAAGCTCCGAGCTGACGTGAAGGTTGCTTTCGATGACCCGAGAGGTCACCGTCGGTGCAACGGCCGAACAGGCGGTCATGAGAAAACCACCTAGCCAGAGGGTTTGGCCGATAGCCAAGGCTCCCTTAGTAACGGTGCCGTCTTTAAAGACGGGAAGAGGCATCCTTCCTGATTGCGACGACACAGAGGAACTCGCAATGAAAGCACCAATGTCGGTGTCAAAACCGGAGGATCTCGGGTAGGGGGTCCCGAACTGTGCGTCAAGGCCGGATGGTAACAGGAGACAAGGGACACGATGTTTTTACCCAGGTTCAGGCCCTCTCGATGGAGGTAATACCCTACTCCTGCTTGATTAATATTGATGATATGGGTAGTACAAGAGTAGGTCTACCACGAGATCAAGGAGGCTAAACCCTAGAAGCTAGCCTATGGTATGATTGTTGTGTATGGAGTTTATTGTCCTACGGACTACAACCCTCCGATTTATATAGACACCGGATAGGGTTAGGGTTACACAGAGCCGGTTACAATTATAGGAGATCTTGAATATCCGCATCGCCAAGCTTGCCTTCCACGCCAAGGAAAGTCCCATCCGGACACGGGACGAAGTCTTCAATCTTGTATCTTCATAGTCCAGGAGTCCGGCTGAAGGTATAGTCCGGTTACCCGAACACCCCCTAATCCAGGACTTCCTCACACCCTCTGAGCCTTTTCGCTTCAATGGAGAGCTCTTCCCTCCTCCTTTGGGTTTTGTCTGGTCCCAGCGGTAGTACCGTAGTACCCAGTGGTAGTACCGCTTGGGGTCACAGGCGGCAGTACCGCTCCGCAGCGGTAGTACCGCCGGTGGTCCTCAGCCGTAGTACCGCTGCGGTACCTGGCCCCTATCGCGTCGATTCGAGGGGGTCTTTTCTTGTGTCGGATTGTGCGGTACGTTGCAGCGGCAGTACCGCCCTACCACCGCGGCAGTACCGCTCAGGTCCCCTTCCCCCTGCCTTTCAGACTGCGCGGCAGTACCGCCAAGGAGAGCGGTAGTACCGCTGTGCCCAGCGGTAGTACAGCCCTCTGTGGGGCTGTTTGGGGGGGGGGGGTTAACGGTTGGATTGTTCCCCCCACTATATAAGGAGGTCTTCTTCCCCAAAGTTGACCTACCTCTTCCCCCAAAAACTCCATTGTTGCTCCAAGCTCCATTTTCACCCGATCTCTCTCCCTAGCCAATCAAACTTGTTGATTTGCTCGGGATTGGTTGAGAAGGCCTCGATCTACACTTCCACCAAGAGAAATTTGATTCCCCCCACTAATCCCTAGCGGATCTTGTTACTCTTGGGTGTTTGAGCACCCTAGACGGTTGAGGTCACCGTGGAGCCATAGTCCATTGTGGTGAAGCTTCCTGGTGTCGTTGGGAGCCTCCAATTAATTTGTGGAGATTGCCCCAACCTTGTTTGTAAAGGTTCGGTTGCCGCCTCCAAGGGCACCAATAGTGGAATCACGGCTTCTCGCATTGTGTGAGGGCGTGAGGAGAATACGGTGGCCCTAGTGGCTTCTTGGGGAGCATTGTACCTCCACACGCTCTAACGGAGACGTACTTCCCCTTAAAAGGAAGTGAGGGAGTCCTGGATTAGGGGTATCCGGACAGCCGGACTATAACCTTTGGCCGAACTGTTGGACTATGAAGATACAAGATTGAACACTTCGTCCCGTGTCCGGATGGGACTTTCCTTGGCGTATAAGGCAAGCTTGGCAGTACGGATATGTAGATCTCCTTCCTTGTAACTGACTCTATGTAAGCCTAGCCCCCTCCGGTGTCTATATAAACCGGAGGGTTTAGTCCGTAGGACACAACAACAATCATACCATAGGCTAGCTTCTAGGGTTTAGCCTCTCTGATCTTGTGGTAGATCAACTCTTGTACTACCCATATCATCAATATTAATCAAGCAGGAGTAGGGTTTTACCTACATCGAGAGGGCCCGAACCTGGGTAAAAACATCATGTCCCTTGTCTCCTGTTACCATCCACCTAGACGCATAGTTTGGGACCCCCTACCCGAGATCCGCCGGTTTTGACACCGACATTGGTGCTTTCATTGAGAGTTCCTCTGTGCCGTCACCATAAGGAAGGATGTCTCGTCTCGTCTTTAAAGACGACACTACCGCTGAGGGAGCTTTGGCTCTCGGCCAAACTCTCCGGCTAGGTGGTTTCATCATGACCACCTGTTCGGCTGCTGCGCCGACAATGACTTCTCGGGTCATCGAAAACAGTCTCCACGTCAACTCAGAACTCGCCGAGCAGTTGGATCCAATGGAGCTCTCTTCCCTAAACGAGCTCTTGGATCGCATCGCCGCCCTGGGAGTCGCTACGGACTATGATCAGATTGGGCTTAAACCCGATCAGAGAGAAATTAACTCTTCCCCGGTCACCCATCACGTTGCAGTGGTGGAGGAACAATGCGGCGACCTTTCCTCTATCTTGAGGACTAGATATGTCCGGATTCCTGAGCCCTCCGAGCCGGATACCCGTTTATGGGAGGACACCACCCAAGCCCTGAACCTAGAGTCAGGCAGCGGGCCAGACTTATCGGGCAACATCCCAGAACCCGAACTTCCAAGATGGGAAACTCCTCGGCCCCTAGGTCTCAGATCGGGTGAGGTTTTGGATTCAATTCCACCCACCCACCCAAACATAAGTGATCTTTCCCACATCAGGCAAGAGCCCCAAGAAACAGTACATATTATTGGGCCAGATTCCTCCTTGTAATGAACAAGGTTAAGGACTGTCGCGAGGAAGATGAATCTCATTCTTCTGCAATAATTGCACGGACAAGGGTATCCTTAACGCCATAAGTCGCCGTGATATTACACGCTTTGCCGACTTGGCGTCCATAGTACGAAAGTACTGTGCGATGGAAAGCGCGTGGAAAACCGAAATAAAATTTTGGGACAATCCGGCCATGAATATGAACCCAGTCCGGAATAAAGGGGTGCATTATCACAAGACATTCGGGTTAACTACCAAAAAGCAAAAACCCTCTAGAGGGCACGGAACCGTACTGGAGGGATGGCTCAATGTACCCTGCAAAATTCATAGTACAGAGGGCACCACACCAACACATAGCCTTAGAGCATGTTGGATACTGCGGCAGGTAGCCAAAAGTGGCGAGGATCTTCTCATCCCAGAAGCTATAGAAAACCATCCCAGGGATAACAATACGGTATTAACAGTCTTTGAGACCTTCGCATCAAATAATAGGCGAAAGCGAACACTCCGCAGCCTTGCCGAAATCCACCACGTGGCAACAATAAATCCATGGAGTGACACGGCTATTACTTTCAATGCCAGTGACGAGCCTAAATTTCGAACAGCCAGAGCACCAGCCGCATTGGTCCTCAGTCCAATTGTGGACGACTTTCGACTCACCAAGGTGCTCATGGACGGCGGCAACGGATTAAACCTCATCTACGAGGAAACCCTTCAAAAAATGGAAATAGACTGGAACCGCATCGAGCAAAGCAGCACAACCTTTCAAGGAATAATCCCCAGTCGGGAAGCGCGCTGTACAAGCAAAATCACACTAGATGTGGTGTTCGGCATGCCGGAGAACTACAGGTCCGAAGAGATTATGTTCCAAGTGGCTCCGTTCAGTAGCGGATACCACGCCCTTCTAGGGCGGGAGGTGTTTACGATCTTCCAGGCCATACTCCATTACGGGTATATGAAGCTCAAAATGCCCAGGCCCAACGGAATCATCACTCTTGCTAGTGATCCGGACACAACACTCCGCGTCGAAAACAAGACAGCCGCACTGGCCCTCGAGGCGTTATCCGAAGCCCTTGCGGCCGAGGAACCGACTGTGCTGCGCTCCACGGTGGACAGGGACGATGTGATACTCGATAAGAGATCCAAGTCCGCCTCCTTTAAACCAGCAGATGAAATAGTCAAATTCCAAGTCCATCCAACGGACCCTACAAAAACAGCCTCCATCGGGGCACAGTTAAACCCCGCCGTAGACGCCGCACTACAAGAGTTCCTGCGTGAAAATTGGGACATTTTTGCCTGGCATCCTTCAGATATGCTAGGAATCCCATGCAGGCTGGCCGAGCATAGCTTCAATATTCTAAAGGGATTCAAGCCTATCAAGCAGGCTCTTCGGCGTTTCTCCGCACCTAAGAGACAAGCTATGGGAGAGGAACTAGCCAAGTTATTGGAGGCCGGATTCATTAGAGAAATAATACACCCGGGCTGGCTAGCGAACCTGGTGATGGTACCAAAGAAGGATAAATCCTGGCGCCTGTGCGTCGATTTCAAGGACCTCAACAAGGCTTGCCCAAAGGATCCCTTCCCCCTCCCCCGCATCGATCAAATTATCGATGCTACCGCAGGACACGACTCATTGTGTTTCCTTGACGCATACTCCGGCTACCACCAAATTAAAATGGCGGAGCCCGACCAAGCCGCAACGGTATTCATCACACCATACGGCCCCTTCTGCTTCAGCACAATGCCTTTTGGGCTCAAAAACACCGGCGGAACATATCATCGCATGATTCAAACATGTCTGGCGAACCAGATCAGCAAAACAGTGGAGGCATATGTAGATGATGTGGTTGTCAAAACCAAACACGTCGACTCTCTAATAGACGACTTGAGGCTCATATTCGACAACCTCCGAACATACGACATCAAGCTCAACCCGGAAAAATGCATTTTCGGTGTACCAGCCGGAAAGCTCCTAGGCTTCATTGTATCCAGCAGAGGAATTGAAGCAAATCCGGCCAAGATCCGAGCTCTATCACAGTTGGATATCCCAACGGACCTCAAACAAATCCAGAAATTAACCGGATGCGTGGCGGCTCTAAGCCGCTTTATCTCCCGCCCGGGAGAAAAGCCATTACCCCTTTATCGCCTCCTACGGCGCACTGAACACTTCAAGTGGACGGATGCTGCCACAACCGGATTGGAAGAAATAAAATCCATGCTAGCAACCAACCCAATCCTGGCAGCGCCAATCATTGGCGAACCTATGCTGTTATACATTGCGGCAACCCATCAAGTTGTGAGCGCAGTGCTCGTCGTCGAACGAGAAACGGACGGACATAAATTCCCCCTACAAAAGCCGGTCTAGTATGTATCCACTGTCCTTACTCCATGCAAGTCACGGTATCCGCATTATCAAAAGATAGCATATGTGGTATTCATGGCATCCAGGAAACTGCGACACTACTTTCAAGAGTGTTCAATAACAGTAGCCTCGGAAGTACCACTTAATGATATTATAAACAACCGTGACGCCACGGGCCGGATTGCCAAATGGGCCATTGAGCTCCTCCCGTTCGACATAACTTACAAGCCGCGGCCAGCCATTAAGTCGCAAGTATTAGCCGACTTCGTCGCTGAATGGACGGAAGCCGAACTCCCTAAAGAGTACGGCGCATATTCTAACTAGATCATGCACTTCGACGTCTCCAAAATGCTGGCTGGTCTGGGGGCTGGCGTCGTTCTGACATCACCAACCGGAGATACACTTCAATACGTACTCCAGATAATGTATACAGACTCCAACAACGCAGCCGAATACGAGGCTCTTTTACATGGTCTCCGGATGGCAGTATCCATGGGCATCCAACGCCTGGAGGTGCGGGGGGATTCGAACCTCGCAATATCCCAAATAAATGGAGACTTTGATGCCAAGGATCCAAAAATGGCGGCCTATCGCAACGCCGTCCTCAAAATGTCAGCTAGATTCGAGGGGCTCGAATTCCACCATGTGGCTCGGGAAAACAATTAGGCGACAGACGTCCTCGCACGCATCGGCGCAAAACATGATGCGGTCCCCCCTAACATCTTTTTGGAGAGGCTGTTTAAGCCATCCGTGGTATGGGAAGGAGACACCGATAACAATAGTCCGGACCCGGCCACAACACCCGACACCGAACACTCTGACATAATCGGAGGCTCTGCCACCGAAATAACACCTTCAGCCCACGTAATAATGGCCATCATCACCCCGTGGACAGAACCATTCCTGGCCTACTTAACTAGGCAGAAACTCCTCGAGGACCAAAATGAGGCACGCTGCATAGTGCGGCGATCTAAAGCCTATAGGGTCCATAAGGGAGAGCTTTATAATAAAAGCACCACCAGAGTCCTTCAAAGGTGCATCTCCGAAGAGGAAGGGCGGAAGCTTCTGGCAGAAATTCATGCCGGACTCGGCAGCCACCACGCCGCAGCCAGGGCCCTTGTAAGCAAGGCCTTCCGTACAGGTTTTTACTGCCCTAGGTCCCGGGCAGATGCACAGGACCTGGTCCAACGCTGCGTTGGTTGTCAGCTCTTTGCAAATCAAAGCCATATGCCACCCACCGCCCTCCACACAATCCCCATGACCTGGCCCTTTGCGATCTGGGGGCTTGACATGGTTGGACCTCTTAAAGGAGGAACCCACAAGAAAAAATACTTGCTGGTCATGGTGGATAAATTCACCAAATGGATAGAAGCCAAACCTGTTAAAACGGCCGAATCCGGACCGGTGATAGACTTCATATCCGGGGTTGTACACCGTTATGGCGTCCCCCATAGCATCATCACTGATAACGGCACAAACTTCACTGCCGACGACGTAAAACTCTGGTGCAAAAACATGGGCATTAAGCTAGATTATGCTTCCGTCTATCACCCACAAACTAACGGTCAAGTCGAGCGAGCAAATGGTCTTATCATGAGCGGCATCAAACCTAGATTAGTGCGGTCCCTAAAGGAATCTAACACGCACTGGGTAGAGGAGCTCGACTCCATACTCTGGGGGTTGCGGACCACGCCGAATCGTACTACCGGATACACACCCTTTTTTATGGTGTACGGCGCAGAGGCGGTTCTGCCCTGCGACATAATTCATGACTCACCTTGAGTGCGCATGTACGAAGAAAGAGAAGCCGAGCTCGATCGGCAGGACAATCTAGACACCCTAGAGGAGGAGCGTGACGTGGCAAAAGCTCGTTCCGCATTCTATGAGCAACAGGCTTGAAGATACCAAAGCAGGGAAGTACGGGCCAAAACTTATAACGCTGGTGAACTAGTTCTACGCCTATCGGATAAGAAAAATACTAAACTCGAGCCCAAATGGGAGGGTCCATTCATCATTAACCAAGTTCTGACCGGCGGAGCGTACTGTCTGCGGGATGCATTGGATAATCGACTTGAGCCGAACCCATGGAACGCAGCAAGGCTCCGAAGATTCTACGCCTAGCGCCGGACTCTGTGTTCGTCTCCTTCCTTTGCCCATTTTTTATATACATTATTTGTCCTTCATTTCTCTCCTTCTTCTTTTATTTTTCCTGACGCCTTCAAAGGCTAACTTGTGCCTTGCCTGCACACCAATGGCGCGCTAGCAGCACTAATTATACCTGGGGGCTTCTTTCATAGAAGCTTACTTATTTATCCGGGCTTCATGCCCAGCACATGTGTCATCCTTCCGCATGTACCTTTTCTTCGCCATTATATGCATCGATATGACTTAAGTTTTGGCCAAGCTGGGTTGCCTGGCTCTTGTATTTATGCCCTATGTTCCCGTTAATTCGGCTAGGGCATAAGGGGAGCACCTCTGCGATTGTTACTGCCGGGTCAGCCGGATGTGTACCTCAGACTGGGTGAAGCCGAAAGCTAGCATTCTTAAGGGAATATTCGGTCGGTGAACAAAAGATGATTCTTCACTTATTTATTTTCCATATGTGGCCCCAGATGTTTTTTCTCTGCGACTCTTTTCGTAGTTCGGACATGCACTTTAGGGCATGCATACCCAGGGAAAGGAACCCCTAACGGAACTATTCTCCCTGGAAGATGTTTCTTACTAACCATGTAATATAACATAACTAGTTGGGCACTTGTCTGTTCAAGCACTAATGACCCCTACGCCTGGTTTCCACGCATGCCCCGGTTCTTACATAACCGAGAGGGTATTCGGATACACTCCGGACTATCGGGTCCAGAGGTTGAAGCGAAAAGGTCCACCATGACAAATGATCTACAATCGGGCTAGAAGGCATTATACATGTCATGTCAATTACATAGTCACTTTGATTGAATAAATTATTCTTCTATACCATCTACTTGGGAATAAATCCTATTGGGAATACTTTGTGGCCAATTCTACTTGCCCGTACACTAGGCTAACAGGGATCTCTTTCCCATCGGGCCCCACAGGTCCAACCTCGGCCATGTGGTTTGGGTCAGCCTTCGTATACCGCGTCTTCACCATGGCCCAGGCTTCCCTGGCACCTTGACGGCAGGCCGATATCTTCCATAATCGGAAGCACCGCCGCGCTCCCTTCAGCTTCTCCGCAAGCTCTCCAAGGCCTTCGGGCATGGAGACGGATGTCCATAAGGCCTGGGCAATGCCTTGCATCACCTGCCGAGCTCGTTCGTGTAGTTATGAGAGCTCGGGCAGAAGATCACCCACAGACCCGGGCATTTCCTCCGCAGGACGACCTGTTAGCATACCTACACACATAACTCTGTTAGTCGACTTCTTCGCCGAACTCTTCTTAAAAGTTCGTTCAAGCACTTACTGAAAATGTCGCGTCGAAGCCGTTGATTCTCCTTCACGGAGTCTGACAGTTGGGCACGAACATCCTGTAGTTCCACGCTCAGCTGGGTGTTGGCATCCTAGAGATTATTCTTCTCCTGCCTACCCCTTAAGCACGCTCTCGCCAGCCTTTAGTCGGCGTAGGAGATATTGCACATCCGGATTTCCTCCGACGTCATCTACAATCTTATTGTCAGATTTGCATATATGCCGCACTCTACATGATACCTATCATTTGAAACATGTATTACCAGAGGGGGTCTTCTTGGACTCCTCTTTGGCGGCTAGTGCGGCCTGAAGTTGGGCTTTGCACTCTTCCAGCTCATGGGACAATTGGGTATTCTTTTCTGTAAGAACTTGCATAACAAATGATCCTTAAATCAGTTATTCTAACTGTTTCAAGTCTCAGGGGCTACTACTATATATAATCATTAAATTTCCTCACCCGTATATCCTTTACATACTGGTCCGTGGCTCTGGCTAGACCATTTTGAGCAGCATAGAGATACGCGTCTCCTGCCTCTTGGGAGAAACAAGCATCACGGAGAACGGCTCGGCGACGCCTGCGGTTCATGGTGCTCTCCACCTCGGAATTTGTGGCGGACATTTTATCTGCATCCTCTGTTGGAGGAGCCTCCGGCGTGCGCCCCGTGTTCGCCTCCACTTCCATGTTCGGCCCTGGAGCCCGATTGGTGGAGGCGTGATTGGCGACCTCTCCAGATATAGTCCGGCGAGCGTTCTTCTTCCTAGAAAGCACAGGCATTATTATATCTTTAAAGACAATACCATGGAATAAGGTGGCACATCATACCTCTGCGCCGGCGTCTCAGTCCGGACCGTGTTCCTTTTTAGCTGATAAATCCACTGCTATACCTGTTGGAATTTGTGAGGATGTGCCTATTGTGGTTGCAAACGTTACTATTTTAATGGACTTTGTTATTCTTGATATTCCCGAGGATGATAGTATGTCTATTATTCTTAGAAGACCCTTTTTGAATACTGCAAGCGCTGTTATTGATTGCAACAAAGGCAATGTCACTTTTCAGGTTAATGGTAATGAGCATACGGTACACTTTCTGAGGAAACAACCTCAAGTCCATAGTATCAATTCTATTGGAAATATTCCATCGATTATTTTTGGAGGTTTTGAATTTCCTCTTCCTACCGTCGAAAAGAGATATGATATTCTTATTGTTGGGGATGTGCACATCCCCGTTGAGGTAACATAGTGTTATTCGAAATTTCTCTGGTTTCATGTTACTCGAAATGAGTTTGTTAACAAGACCTGATCAACCTTGTTAGTGTATTCCTTTTGATGAGTATGAGATGGATGAAACTAGAAAGCACAACCTTCTCTACCCTCACTTTACTTTCTGTTATTAGATGAAATAAAGTAAAAATAGTATTTTTCTGTCTGTTTTCTGAATTATCCGTGCAATATAAAAATACTCCAAAATAGAAGTTCTCCAAATGCCTCGAAAATGAAATATGATTTTTTTCTAGAATATTTGAGAATATCTGGCACTGAGAACACGGCAGGGGGAACAAGCACCTGGCCATGAGGGTGGAGAGCGCGTCCACCCCCTGGGCGCGCCCCCCTGCCTCGTGGGCCCACGGTGGCTCCCCTCCACTTATTCCTGCACCCACATGATAACCCACAAGTATAGGGGATCACAACAGTTTTTGAGGGTAGAGTATTCAACCCAAATTTATTGATTCGACACAAGGGGAGCCAAAGAATATTCTCAAGTATTAGCAGTTGAGTTGTCAATTCAACCACACCTGGATAACTTAGTATCTACAGCAAAGTATTTAGTAGCAAAGTAATATGGAAGTAACGGTAACAGAAGCAAAAGTAATATTTTTGGGTTTTGTAGTGATTGTAACAGTAGCAACGGAAAAGTAAATAAGCAAAGAACAATATGTGAAAAGCTCGTAGGCATTGGATCGGTGATGGAAAATTATGCCAAATGTGGTTCATCATGTAACAATCATAACATAGGGTGACACAGAACTAGCTCCAATTCATCAATGTAGGCATGTATTCCGAATATAGTCATACGTGCTTATGGAAAAGAACTTGCATGACATCTTTTGTCCTACCCTCCCGTGGCAGTGGGGTCCTAATGGAAACTAAGGGATATTAAGGCCTCCTTTTAATAGAGTACCGGAACAAAGCATTAGCACATAGGGAATACACGAACTCCTCAAACTATGGTCATCACCAGGAGTGGTCCCGATTATTGTCACTTCGGGGTTGCCGGATCATAACACATAGTAGGTGACTATAGACTTGCAATATAGGATCAATAACTCACATATATTCATGAAAACATAATAGGTTCGGATCTGAAATCATGGCACTCAGGCCCTAGTGACAAGCATTAAGCATAGCAAAGTCATAGCAACATCAATCTCAGAACATAGTGGATACTAGGGATCAAACCCTAACAAAACTAACTCGATTACATGATAGATCTCATCCAACCCATCACCGTCCAGCAAGCCTACGATGGAATTACTCACGCACGACGGTGAGCATCATGAAATTGGTGATGGAGGATGTTTGATGATGACGACGGCGAAGGATTCCCCTCTCCGGAACCCCGAACGGACTCCAGATCAGCCCTCCCGAGAGGTTTTAGGGCTTAGCAGCGGCTCCGTATCGTAAAACACAATGAATCCTTCTCTCTGATTTTTTTCTCCCCGAAAGTGAATATATGGAGTTGGAGTTGAGGTCGGTGGAGTGTCAGGGGGCCCACGAGGTAGGGGGCGCGACGCGCGCCCCCCACCCTAGTGGACGGGGTGTGGGCCCCCTGACGTGGATTTTTCTTCTGGTATTTTTCTTATTTTCCAAATAGATGTTTCGTGGAGTTTCAGGTCATTCCGAGAACTTCTGTTTCTGCACATAAATAACACCACGGAAAGTCTGGTGAAAACAGCGTCAGTCCGGGTTAGTTCCATTCAAATCATGCAAGTTAGAGTCCAAAACAAGGTCAAAAGTGTTTGGAAAAGTAGATACGACGGAGACGTATCAACTTCCCCAAGCTTAAACCTTTGCTTGTCCTCAAGCAATTCAGTTGATAAACTGAAAGTGATAAAGAAAAACTTTTACAAACTCTGTTTGCTCTTGTTGTTGTAAATATGTAAAGCCAGCATTCAAGTTTTCAGCAAAGATTATGACTAACCACATTTGCAAAAACAAGAGAGGTCGAGTTCATACCAGCTTTTCTCATCTCAGTCAGTCCATCATATATCATCATAATTGCCTTTCACTTGCACGACCGAACGAAGTGAATAATAATAAGAGTGCACGTGCATTGGACTAAGCTGGAATCTGCGAGCATTCAATAAACATGAGAAGACAAGGCAATATGGGCTCTTGGTTAAATCAATAATAATGCATATAAGAGCCACTTCAATAATTTAATTATGGTCTTCTCCTATCGACCCCCAAAGAAAAGAAAGGAAGTAAAACTATTTACACGGGAAAGCTCCCAACAAGCAAAAGAAGAACGGGAAATATTTTTGGGTTTTTCTTTTAATTACTACTACAGCAAGAAAGTAAACTATCTACAAGCTATTACTAATTTTTTTGGTTTTTCTTAAGGTTTATCAAACACACAAGAAGAAAGCAAGAAAAATAAAATAAACTAGCATGGATATTACAGTGAAAGAGTATGAGCACCGACATCTAGCAATGAGTTCGTAAACATAAATGTAATGTCTGTGGGAAATACGTACTCCCCCAAGCTTAGGCTTTTGGCCTAAGTTGGTTTATTACCACGGATGGCCTGGCGGATATCCATAGGTGTAGCTGGGGTCGTACTATGATGCGGCGGCTATCGCCTCCTGAGCTGCAGCGTGGCAGCGAGCTGCCTCCGCCCTCCTCTCGTACCCATATGCCTCCTCTCTGGTAATAAAATGTCTTCCTTTTGCCTGATAATCAAAGAAGGCAGGAGCAGGGAGAGTAATATGGACAACACGTCGTTTGTCAAAGATTGGTCGATACTGGAGAGGTGATTCACTCCTCTCAACAAACTGGTGGTGAACCATAGCATGAAAGTCTAGGTAAGCAGGAGGTAATTCAATATCATCATTACGTATGGTCACACCAAGAAAATCAGCTAAGCGGGTTGCATAAGTTCCTCCGAAGAAATCTCCATTAAATCTATTATTATGCAACCTATGTGCAACAATGGCTCCCAAATTATAAGATTTGTCTCCTAACACAACACTCCTAAGAATACTGAGGTCAGGGACACACATATGACATGCTTCATCTTTACCATTTATGCACCTACCTATGAAGAGAGCGAAATAATGTATAGTAGGAAAATGAATGCTCCCTATGGTAGCTTGTGCTATATCCCTAGATTCCCCCACAGTTATACTAGCAAGAAAATTTCTAAATTCAGATTTGCGAGGTTCACTAGCACTACCCCATTGTGGAAGTTTGCAAGCAGTGGTAAAATCCTCTAAGTCCATAGTATAAGATTTCTCATAAAGATCAAACAGGACAGTTGGATAATTACGTGAAGATGAAAATTCAAACCTCCTCACAAAGGAACTAGTGAGATAGTGGTATTGGCTGCACTTCTCTGCCTCGAAGCTCACAAGATCAGCGTTACGCAAATATGCGTTAAATTCTTCCTTGATTCCCTCTCGATCCATAAAGTTCTCTGAAGGCCATTCACAAGGCCGCACTGGAGCGTCCCTTGGTGGCTCATCGTCAGCATCACGCATTGCAAGCCTGGGTCCTTGCTTCCTTAAAGAACCACCTTGGAACCTTTTCCTAAGCATATTTCTTCCTCTGAAAAATTTCTGAAATTTTTAGTAACTTCAGATAAAAGTGAACCAAGCTCAATGAAAATTGATAGCAACTACTCCTACAAGTGCCTAGAGCCTATATCAAGCATTAGAACTACTTGGAACCATATAAATTTGTCATGCAAGCTCAAGAACATGGTCACCTAGGCAGCACAAATTTGCAATGAATAAAGCACTAGAACAAAAACTAATTGAACCAATGGAGGAGTCACATACCAAGGAACAATCCCCCCAAGCAGTTTTGTGAGAGGTGCTTTGAGCAAGGAGATCGAAAATCACAGCAAAATGAGCTAGAACTCGTGCTTGAGCTGGATAATGGTGTTTGTGGGAGGAAGAACGAGTGTGTGGGTGCAGGAATAAGTGGAGGGGGGCCACCGTGGGCCCACAAGGCAGGGGGTGCGCCCAGGGGGTAGGGTGATAACCCACAAGTATAGGGGGTCGCAACAGTTTTTGAGGGTAGAGTATTCAACCCAAATTTATTGATTCGACACAAGGGGAGCCAAAGAATATTCTCACGTATTAGCAGCTGAGTTGTCAATTCAACCACACCTGGATAACTTAGTATCTGCAGCAAAGTATTTAGTAGCAAAGTAATATGATAGTAGTGGCAACGGTAACAAAAGTAACGGTAGCAAAAGTAATATTTTTGGTGTTTTGTAGCGATTGTAACAGTAGCAACAGAAAAGTAAATAAGCGAAGAACAATATGTGAAAAGCTCATAGGAATTTGGATCGGTGATGGAGAATGGTTGATGATGATGACGGCGATGAATCCCCCTCTCCGGAGCCCTGAACGGACTCCAGATCAGCCCTCCCGAGAGGTTTCAGGGCTTGGCGGCAGCTCTGTATTTTAAAACGCGATGAATCCTTATCTCTGATTTTTTTCTCCCCGAAAGTGAATATATGGAGTTGGAGTTGAGGTCGGTGGAGCATTAGGGGGCCCACGAGGTAGGGGCGCGCCCCTACCCTCGTGGACAGGGTGTGGGCCCCCTGACGTGGATTTTTCTTCTAGTATTTTTTATATTTTCTAAAAAGATGTTCGGTGAAGTTTCAGGTCATTCCGAGAACTTTTGTTTCTGCACATAAATAACACCATGGAAAGTCTGCTGAAAACAGCGTCAGTCCGGGTTAGTTCAATTCAAATCATGCAAGTTAGAGTCCAAAACAAGGGCAAAAGTGTTTGGAAAAGTAGATACGACGGAGACGTATCAACTCCCCCAAGCTTAAACCTTTGCTTGTCCTCAAGCAATTCAGTTGATAAACTGAAAGTGATAAAGAAAATTTTTTACAAACTTTGTTTGCTCTTGTTGTTGTAAATATGTAAAGCCAGCATTCAAGTTTACAGCAAAGATTATGACTAACCACATTTGCAATAACTCTCAGGTCTCATATTTACTCATGTCAATAGCATAATCAACTAGCGAGCCATAATAATAAATCTCGGATGACAACACTTTCCCAAAACAATCATGATATGATATAACAAGATGGTATCTCGCTAGCCCTTTCTGAAACCGCAAAACATAAATGCAGAGCACCTTCAATGATCAAGGACTGACCAGACATTGTAATTCATGGTAAAAGAGATCCAATCATAGTCATACCCAACATAAATTAATAGTAATGGATGCAAATGACAGGTGCGCTCTCCAGCTAGTGCTTTTTAATAAGAGGGTGATGACTCAACATAAAAGTAAATAGATAGGCCCTTCGCAGAGGGAAGCAGGGATTTGTAGAGGTGCCAGAGCTCGGTTTTGAAATAGAGATAAATAATATTTTGAGCGGCATACTTTCATTGTCAACATAACAACCAAGAGATGGCAATATCTTCCATGCTACACACATTATAGGTGGTTCCCAAACAGAATGGTAAAGTTTATACTCCCCTTCCACGAACAAGCTTCAATCCATGGCTTGCTCGAAACATCGAGTGCCTCCAACTAACAACAGCCCCAGGGGGAGTTTTGTTTGCAATTATTTTGATTTAGTTTGCATAAAGCATGGGACTGGGAATCCCGGTGACCAGCCATTTTCTCGTGAGTGAGGAGCGGAGTCCACTCCTCTTGAGAATAACCCGCCTAACATGGAAGATACAGACAGCCCTAGTTGATACATGAGCTATTCGAGCGTACAAAACAGAATGATTATTTGAAGGTTTAGAGTTTGGCACATACAAATTTACTTGGAACGGCAGGTAGATACCGCATATAGGAAGGTATAGTGGACTCATATGGCATAACTTTGGGATTTAAGGGATTTGATGCACAAGCAGTATTCCCGCTTAGTACAAGTGAAGGCTAGCAAAAGACTGGGCAGCGACCAACTAGAGAGCGACAACAGTCATGAACATGCATTAAAATTAATAGACATTGAGTACAAGCATGAGTAGGATATAATCCACCATGAACATAAATATCGTGAAGGTTGTGTTGATTTTGTTTCAACTACATGTGTGAACATGTGCCAAGTCGAGTCACTTAAATCATTCAAAGAAGGATACCACCCCACTATACCACATCACAACTATTTTCATAGCATGTTGGCACGCAAGGTAAACCATTATAACTCATAGCTAATCAAGCATGGCTTGAGAAACTATGATCTCTAATTGTCATTGCAAACATGTTTATTCATAATAGGCTGAATCAGGAACGATGAACTAATCATATTTACAAAAACAAGAGAGGTCGAGTTCATACCATCTTTTCTCATCTCAGTCAGTCCATCATATATCATCATAATTGCCTTTCACTCGCACGACCGAACGATGTGAATAATAAGAGTGCAAGTGCATTGGACTAAGCTGGAATCTGTGAGCATTCAATAAATAGGAGAAGACAAGGCAATATGGGCTCTTGGTTAAATCAACAATAATGCATATAAGAGCCACTTCAACACTTTAATCATGGTCTTCTCCAATCGACCCCCAAAGAAAAAAAAAGAAATAAATCTATTTACATGGGAAAGTTCCCAACAAGCAAAAGAAGAACAAGAAATCTTTTTGGGTTTTCTTTTAATTATTGCTACAAACAGAAAGTAAACTAGCTAAAAGCTACTACTATTTTTTTTCGTTTTCTTAAGGTTTATCAAACACACAAGAAGAAAGCAAGAAAAAGAAAATAAAGTAGCATGGATATTACAGAGAAAGAGTATGAGCACCAACATCTAGCAATGAGTGTGTGTGAACATAAATGTAATGTCGGTGGGAAATACTTACTCCCCCAAGCTTAGGCTTTTGGCCTAAGTTGGTTTATTGCCACGGATGGCCCGGCGGATACCCGTAGGTGTAGCTGGGGTCGTACTGCAATGCAGCGGCTATCGCCTCCTGAGCGTAGAGTATTCAACCCAAATTTATTGATTCGACACAAGGGGAGCCAAAGAATATTCTCAAGTATTAGCAGTTGAGTTGTCAATTCAACCACACCTGGATAACTTAGTATCTGCAGCAAAGTATTTAGTAGCAAAGTAATATGGAAGTAACGGTAACAGAAGCAAAAGTAATATTTTTGGGTTTTGTAGTGATTGTAACAGTAGCAACGGAAAAGTAAATAAGCGAAGAACAATATGTGAAAAGCTCGTAGGCATTGGATCGGTGATAGAAAATTATGCCAGATGCCGTTCATCATGTAACAATCATAAGATAGGGTGACACAGAACTAGCTCCAATTCATCAATGTAATGTAGGCATCTATTCCGAATATAGTCATACGTGCTTATGGAAAAGAACTTGCATGACATCTTTTGTCCTACCCTCCCGTGGCAGCGGGGTCCTAACGGAAACTAAGGGATATTAAGGTCTCCTTTTAATAGAGTACCGGACTAAAGCATTAACACATAGTGAATACATGAACTCCTCAAACTATGGTCATCACCGGGAGTGGTCCCGATTATTGTCACTTCGGGGTTGCCGGATCATAACACATAGTAGGTGACTATAGACTTGCAAGAGAGGATCAAGAACTCACATATATTCATGAAAACATAATAGGTTCAGATCTGAAATCATGGCACTCGGGCCCTAGTGACAAGCATTAAGCATAGCAAAGTCATAACAACATCAATCTCAGAACATAGTGGATACTAGGGATCAAACCCTAACAAAACTAACTCGATTACATGATAGATCTCATCCAACCCATCACCATCCAACAAGCCTATGATGGAATTACTCACGCACGGCGGTGAGCATCATGAAATTGGTGATGGGGGATGGTTGATGATGACTTAGCGACGAATCCCCCTCTCCGGAGCCCCGAACGGACTCCAGATCAGCCCTCCCGAGAGGTTTTAGGGCTTGGTGGCGGCTCCGTATCGTAAAACGCGATGAATCCTTCTCTCTGATTTTTTTCTCCCCAAACACAAATATATGGAGTTGGAGTTGAGGTCGGTGGAGCGTCAGGGGGCCCATGAGGTAGGGGGCGCACCCCCACCCTCGTGGACAGGGTGTGGGCCCCGTGATGTGGATTTTTCTTCTGGTATTTTTCTTATTTTCCAAATAGATGTTCCGTGGAGTTTCAGGTCATGCCGAGAACTTTTGATTCTGCACATAAATAACACCATGGAAACTGTGCTGAAAACAGCGTCAGTCCGGGTTAGTTCCATTCAAATCATGCAAGTTAGAGTCCAAAACAAGGGCAAAAGTGTTTGAAAAAGTAGATATGACGGAGACATATCACCACACACTTCTTCTTCCTCCCAAAAAAATCACCATCCAGCTCAAGCACGAGTTCTAGCTAATTTTGCTGCGATTTTCGATCTCCTTGCTCAAAGCACCTCTCACAAAACTGCTTGGGGGGATTGTTCCTTGGTATGTGACTCTTACATTCGTCCAATTAGTTTTTGTCCTAGTGCTTTATTCTTTGCAAATTTTTGCTGCCAAGGTGACCATGTTCTTGAGCTTGCATGTCAAATTTATATGGTTCCAAGTAGTTCTAATGCATGATATAGGCTCTAGGCACTTGTAGGAGTTGTTGCTATCAATTTTGTTGAACTTGGTTCACTTTTATTTGAAGTTACTAAAAATTTCAGAATTTTTCAGAAAATAATGAGATTTTTTAGGGGCTCATCGAGCCGAAGCTCGAAGGAAAAGCAAGGTGAAGAAGCGGAGAGGCCTAAATATAATTTGCCTCGCACCGCGGAAGTTAGGCCGTGCGAATGGCCTTCCAATGATTTCTTGAGAGCAGCCGGGATTTATGATGATTTTTATGAATTGGCTAAGAATACAGTCCTACCGCCTTCCTCCGCAACCAACACGAACAGTATCTCTTACTCACCAATACTTCTGTGCAAAACTTCTACTATTATCCTAAGGAATCACCTCCTTCAGTAGAGTTTCATTTATATGATATGGTTAAGAAGATGTCATTATATGAATTTTGCAGGGTTTGCAAAATACCCTTCGAGGGTAGCTTAGAGGAACCACATCGTAGAGATGTGGACGGGTTTATTGACACTATTACTGTGGGGGAAACTAGGAAGGTTTCTGAT
The DNA here is from genome assembly GCA_032464435.1 of Aegilops umbellulata. Taxonomy (NCBI): domain Eukaryota; kingdom Viridiplantae; phylum Streptophyta; class Magnoliopsida; order Poales; family Poaceae; genus Aegilops; species Aegilops umbellulata. The sequence goes on along the minus strand of CP136054.1, from coordinate 359,731,830 downwards.
GCAAGAATCACTAGCATACATTTTCCTGTTTTACGCTACTTTGCAATATTTGCTAGTCGTTGCTTAATTGGTCGCGGAAACTGTGGAAATCTTAGTGTCCCTAATATTATTATTTTGTTCCATGGTTTATTCCGTGATGACACTGTTAGTATGGGCGATATTATTGCTAAACGGTTAAGTCTGAACCGTACAAAGGGCCCCATCTTTGGAGTTGTTTATGCTTCACGCCTTGCTGCATATTATAACATACCTATTAGGCACTATGAAAAGGAAGAAAAATTGCTGCCTACTGTTTATTTAGATTATAAGAGTATGGTAGTGCATGATTTTATTGTTAAGAATAGGGAAGGGGCGCTTAAATACAAATTGTTCTTTGATAAACATCACCGTGAGACTATTACCTTGCCTGCTCCTTCCTTGTTTAATTTATCTGCAGGCCAGTATCTCGTTCCTTTGGCGGCCATCCACGCCTACCGGAACCCTACATCAGCTACAGAGCCAGAGTTGAAACCACAATTTGATCATCCACGACGGTCTAATTACCAGTGGGATCCGGAGATGATTGCCAACCAGTGGCAATCAGAGTCTTCTTCATCTCGGCACGACCCCAGCTACAACTATGGATATCCGCCAGGCTAGCCGGGGCTATAGACCAACTTAGGCCAAAAGCCTAAGCTTGGGAGAGTACGTATTTCCCACCAACATTACATTTATGTTCACACACTCATTGCTAGATGTCGGTGTTCATACATTTTCACTGTAATATCCATGCTAGTTTATTTTCTTTTTTATGCTTTCTTCTTGTGTGTTTAATAAACCCTAAGAAAAACAAAAAATTAGTAATAGATTTTAGCTAGTTTACCTTTCATGTTGTAGTAGTAATAACTAAAAGAAAACCCAAAAAGATTTCCCGTTCTTCTTTTGCTTGTTGGGAGCTTTCCCGTGTAAATAGTTTTATTTCCTTTCTTTTCTTTGGGGGTCGATAGGAGAAGACCATGATTAAATTGTTGAAGTGGCTCTTATATGCACTATTGTTGATTTAACCAAGAGCCCATATTGCCTTGTCTTCACCTGTTTATTGAATGCTCGCAGATTCCAGCTTAGTCCAATGCACGTTCACTCTTATTATTATTCACATCGTTCGGTCATGCAAGTGAAAGGCAATTATGACGATATATGATGGACTGACTGAGATGAGAGAAGCTGGTATGAACTTGACCTCTCTTGTTTTTGTAAATATGATTAGTTCATCGTTCTTGATTCAGCCTATTATGAATAAAGATGTTTGCAATGACAATTAGAGATTATAGTTGCTCGTGCCATGCTTGATTAGCTATGAGTTATAATGGTTTACCTTGCGTGCCAACATGCTATTAAAATGGTTGTGATGTGGTATACTGAGGTGGTATACTCCTTTGATTGATTTAAGTGACTCGACTTGGCACATGTTCACGCATGTAGTTGAAACAAAATCAACATAGCCTTCACGATAATTATGTTCCTGGTGGATTATATCCTACTCATGCTTGTACTCAATGTTTATTAATTTTAATGCATGTTCATGACTGTTGTCGCTCTCTAGTTGGTCGCTTCCCAGTCTATTGTAAGCCTTTGATACGTCTCCGTCGTATCTACTTTTCCAAACACTTTTGCCCTTGTTTTGGACTCTAACTTGCATGATTTGAATGGAACTAACCCGAACTGACGCTATTTTCAGCACACTTTCCATGGTGTTATTTATGTGCAGAAACAAAAGTTCTCGGAATGACCTGAAACTCCACGGAACATATTTTTGGAAAATATAAAAACTATTGGAAGAAGAATCTAGGTTAGGGGGCCCACACCCTGTCCACGAGGGTGGGGGCGCGCCCCCTGCCTCGTGGGCCCCCTGATGCTCCACCGACCTCAACTCCAACTCCATATATTTGTGTTTGGGGAGAAAAAAATCAGAGAGAAGGATTCATCGCGTTTTATGATACGGAGCCACCGCCAAGACCTAAAACCTCTCGGGAGGGCTGATCTGGAGTCCGTTCGGGGCTCCGGAGAGGGGGATTCGTCGCTAAGTCATCATCAACCATCCCCCATCACCAATTTCATGATGCTCACCGCCGTGCGTGAGTAATTCCATCATAGGCTTGTTGGATGGTGATGGGTTGGATGAGATCTATCATGTAATCGAGTTAGTTTTGTTAGGGTTTGATCCCTAGTATCCACTATGTTCTGAGATTGATGTTGTTATGACTTTGCTATGCTTAATGCTTGTCACTAGGGCCCGAGTGCCATGATTTCAGATCTGAACCTATTATGTTTTCATGAATATATGTGAGTTCTTGATCCTCTCTTGCAAGTCTATAGTCACCTACTATGTGTTATGATCCGGCAACCCCGAAGTGACAATAATCGGGACCACTCCCGGTGATGACCATAGTTTGAGGAGTTCATGTATTCACTATGTGTTAATGCTTTGGTCCGGTACTCTATTAAAAGGAGACCTTAATATCCCTTAGTTTCCGTTAGGACCCCGCTGCCACGGGAGGGTAGGACAAAAGATGTCATGCAAGTTCTTTTCCATAAGCACGTATGACTATATTCGGAATAGATGCCTACATTACATTGATGAATTGGACCTAGTTCTATGTCACCCTATGATATGACTGTTACATGATGAACCGCATCCGGCATAATTCTCCATCACCGATCCAATGCCTACCAGTTTTTCACATATTGTTCTTCGCTTATTTACTTTTCCATTGCTACTATTACAATCACTACAAAAACCAAAAATATTACTTTTGCTATCGTTACCGTTACTTCCATATTACTTTGCTACTAAATACTTTGCTACAATACTAAGTTATCCAGGTGTGGTTGAATTGACAACTCAACTGCTAATACTTGAGAATATTCTTTGGCTTCCCTTGTGTCGAATCAATAAATTTGGGTTGAATACTCTACCCTCGAAAACTGTTGTGGTCCCCTATACTTGTGGCATTTATGTTTTGCGGTCTCAGAAAGGGCTAGCGAGATACCATCTTATTATATCATATTATGACTGTTTTGAGAAAGTGTTGTCATCTAAGATTTATTATTATTGCTCGCTAGTTGATTATGCCATTGACATGAATAAACATGAGACCTAAGTGTTATTGTGAATGTGGTTAGTTATAATATTTGCTGAAAACTTGAATGCTGGCTTTACATATTTACAACAACAAGAGCAAACAGAGTTTGTAAAAGTTTTTCTTTATCACTTTCAGTTTATCAAGTGAATTGCTTGAGGACAAGGAAAGGTTTAAGCTTGGGGGAGTTGATACGTCTCCGTCGTATCTACTTTTCCAAACACTTTTTCCCTTGTTTTGGACTCTAACTTGCATGATTTGAATGGAACTAACCCGGACTGACGCTGTTTTCAGCAGAATTGCCATGGTGTTATTTATGTGCAGAAACAAAAGTTCTCGGAATGACCTGAAACTCCACAGAAGTTATTTTTGGAAAATATAAAAAATACTGGAAGAAGAATCCACGTCAGGGGGGCTCCACCTGTCCAGGAGGGTGGCGGCGCGCCTGACCCCCTGGGCGCGCCCCCCTGCCTCGTGGGCCCCCTGACGCTCCACCGACCTCAACTCCAAAATCATATATTCGTGTTCGGGGAGAAAAAATCAGGGAGAAAGATTCATCGCGTTTTACGATACGGAGCCGCCGCCAAGCCCTAAAACCTCTCGGGAGGGCTGATCTGGAGTCCGTTCGGGGCTCCAGAGAGGGGAATCCATCGCCATCATCATCATCAACCATCCTCCATCACCAATTTCATGATGCTCACCGCCGTGCGTGAGTAATTCCATCGTAGGCTTGCTGGACGGTGATGGGTTGGATGAGATCTATCATGTAATCGAGTTAGTTTTGTTAGGGTTTGATCCCTAGTATCTACTATGTTCTGAGATTGATGTTGCTATGACTTTGCTATGCTTAATGCTTGTCACTAGGGCCCGAGTGCCAAGATTTCAGATCTGAACCTATTATGTTTTCATGAATATATGTGAGTTCTTGCTCCTATCTTGCAAGTCTATAGTCACCTACTATGTGTTATGATCCGGAAACCCCGAAGTGACAATAATCGGGACCACTCCCGGTGATGACCTTAGTTTGAGGAGTTCATGTATTCACTATGTGTTAATGCTTTGGTCCGGTACTCTATTAAAAGGAGGCCTTAATATCCCTTAGTTTCCGTTAGGACCCCGCTGCCACGGGAGGGTAGGACAAAAGATGTCATGCAAGTTCTTTTCCATAAGCACATATGACGATATTCGGAATACATGCCTACATTACATTGATGAATTGGAGCTAGTTCTGTGTCACCCTATGTTACGACTGTTACATGATGAACCACATCGGGCATAATTCTCCATCACCGATCCAATGCCTACAAGCTTTTCACATATTGTTCTTCGCTTATTTACTTTTCCGTTGCTACTATTACAATCACTACAAAACCCAAAAATACTACTTTTGCTATCGTTACCGTTACTTCCATATTACTTTGCTGCAGATACTAAGTTATCCAGGTGTGGTTGAATTGACAACTCAACTGCTAATACTTGAGAATATTCTTTGGCTCCCCTTGTGTCGAATCAATAAATTTGGGTTGAATACTCTACCCTCGAAAACTGTTGCGATCCCCTATACTTGTGGGTTATCAGCGGGACAGGCATGGTGTACGCGTGAACGACCCCCATCCAAGGGTTCTAGTCGGCCTGCCAGGGCGCCGGCGGGAGCGGCTGCTGCGGCTGGCGCGCCGCCCCGCCGTGGGCAGCCGGCTGCTGCTGCTACTGTTTGCGGCCGCCTCGGCGCTGCTGCTGCTCGGCGGGGGGGCCTGCGGTGGCGCCGGGTAGGGGAACCCGGGGTGCGGCGGCGCCTAGAAGGGGCCTGGGGCGGGCCGCGGCGGGGGTACCGGGGTGGTGGGCGGCGCACCGCCGCGAGTACCGGCGGTGAGGGCCGTGTTGGTGTCCCGTGTGCGCGACATCCGCATCCTCCTCCCCTCCAGCTTCAGGTACGCGACGATCTTGGGGAAGGTCGGGTTGGTGATGAGAGGGATGTTGGAGGCGGCGATTCCGAATTCTTCGTTCGGGCCGGCGATGAGGGTGCTGAGGAGAAGCTCGTCGGAGACCTTCTCGCCGAGGTCACGGAGCTCGTCAACAAGCTTCTTGAGGCGCATGCAATAATCGTCAAAAGACGAGTCAAGCTGCTAGCACCCAAAAAACTCGCCGTGCAAGGAAACCTTGCGTTGGAGCGCATTGTCGGTGAAGAGGCCGTTGAGCATAGTCCAAACGGCGTGAGCGTCATCGTCGGCAGAGACCACCGTGTGGAAGAGGTCCTTCGAGATGGTGGTGTAGAACCAGCGGATGAGAGTAGCGTCGATGGACATCCACTCCTCATCGTGCGCCATGAAGTGGGAGTCCATAGAGCCGTCGATGTGATCCCGGAGATTGTACTCACGGAACACAAGGGAGAAGTACGTATTCCAGGCATACTAGGTGGAGATGAGGTGATCGAGGACGACGGGAACCCGAGCGAGGATATTGAGATCGCGGATGACGACGGGATCGAGGCCTTCGAACGGGTTGGTGCGCCGGCTGCGGGTGGTACCGGTGGAACCGGGGAAGGCCATGGGTCCGAGAGGAAGGTGCGGCGGCACGTGGGAGACGGCGCGACAAGGGGATGGCGGCGCGCGGGGTGCGGGCGGAAGCGCGGGCGGCGGCGGCACACGGGGGCGGCGGCGCGGCGGCGAAGGAACGCTACGGCGGCGTGTGGTGGCGACGGCGGCGTGTTGCGGCGTGTGGTGGCGACGGCGGCGTGTTGCGGCAGCGGCGGCGACGACGGCAAGAGTTAGAGTTAGGATCGCAGGTATGATACCATGTTGGAAACGAATATTTTGGCAATGCTACACGATGTATTGATCGATGCATAGCGCACGTATATATGGAGTACAAGGTGGGCCACAACCTCAACTATACAATGACTAGGAGGTGGGCCGGGCTATACAATATACATGCACAAACCATATATTCAACAGATTCCAAGAACCAAGGTAATTTCAAGGAAATGATTAAGCCTTTAATAAGTATGTACATGAAGTTATATAGAATCCTCCCCCCCCCCCCCAAAAAAAAGCAAAGTAAACTTCACCAGCTATTCAAAAGGAAATTGCTAGCACATTTGCAGAAAAAGTGAAGACCTCGATTAAAGAAGAAATTGATAATAGCAAATTTTCTATCATGGCTGATGAATGTAGAGAATGAGTCTATAAAGGAGCAAATGAAACTAGTTGTTCGATTTGCAAACATAGAAGGGGTGATAAGATAACACTTTCTTGATCTTATTCATGCTAGAGACACTAGTGCTTTGGCTCTCAAGAACACAATTATTGTCACAGTAGTTGATAATGGGTTGAATGTGCAAGATATTAGAGGCCAAGGATATGATGGAGCAAGTAACATGAGGGGCTCTAATTCTCAAAGAGTGCCCTTATGCATTCTATATTTGATGTCTAGCTTATCAAATCCAGTTGGCTCTTGTTGTTGCTTCAAGGGAGGTACATGAGGTCCATATTTTTTTCAGCATGCGATTTTCATTGTAATATAGTTGCATCTCCCAAAGCAACGATGAGCTACTAGAAAATCAGGTTGCTAAAATTGCTAGAGAGATTGAATTAGGAGAGCTTAACACAGGAAGAGGGGCCAACTAAATAGGATCTTTACAAAGGGCTGGAGACATGAGATGGAGTTCCCACTACAAATCGAAAGTTTGTTAAAGATGTTTCCCGCAACTGTTTCAGTGCTAAGAAGTGTAAAATTTGATTGTTCAGCCACCAGGAACTCAAGAGGAGAAGCTGGAGGTGTCCTAGAAATCCTAATAACATTTGATTTTATGTTCATTTTATACTTGGTGGAAATAATCATGAAAGTCACAGAAGTCTTGCGTCTCAAACTTCAACATAAAAGTTTGGGCATTGTAAATGCGTTAGATTGTGTTTCTAATACAAAAGTGTTTCTTGCTGAACTAATAGCATCTCCAATAGATGGTCCAAAATTTGGCGGTCCAAAACCGGAGATGTAAAATTTGGACCGCCAAAAAGTGTGTTTTGGAGCTCCGAAAAAAGCTCAACTCCAACGGATGGTCCAAATTGATGGTCCAAAAGAGCAACTCCAATAGATGGTCCAAAATGAAGATGTAAATTCCTGAAATTCCTAAAATTTTGCTAAGTCTAAGAATTCGCAAGTTTTAAACATCACTTAGTTGTTTTCAAAATGCTACAATTATTGTTCTGTACCTCCTATGATTTTGTGCCTTATATCAATTTTGAGCATTTTTCTGTGATCTACATAGTACCAATTACATCCATATTAGAGCTCATTTGCTTGATCACCAACATCTCTAAAGTAGTTGTAGAAATAAAGCTGCTTTCGGTTTTCCTGTTAACAGAACATACCACTTTGCGATTTGCATAGGATTTAATCCATGCATCGAAAGGATTTGGTCCAGTGGGTTAAAATGGAGTTTGTCATGTATAATTTCTACTCATATTATTTTCTCTCATGTTAACAAATGTTTAGACACTGTTTAGGGGTTGTTTAGAGGGCTAGTCAGTGTAATATCAGTAAAGTAAGCTAGCAGCTACAGTACCTAGCAGTACAAGCAGAGCAGTGATATGTCTCCAACGTATCTATAATTTTGATTGCTCCATGTTATATTATCTACTGTTTTGGACTATATTGGGCTTTATTTTCCACTTTTATATTATTTTTGGGATTAACCTATTAACCGGAGGCCCAGCCCAGAATTGCTGTTTTTTGCCTATTTCAGTGTTTCGGAGAAACAGAATATCAAACAGAGTCCAAACGGAATGAAACCTTCGGGAACGTGATTTTCTCACCGAACGTGATCCAGGAGACTTGGACCCTACTCCAAGGAACAAAAGAGGCGGTCACGAGGGTGGGGGGCGCGCCCCCTGCCTCGTGGGCCCCCTGTTGCTCCATCGACGTACTCCTTCCTCCTATATATACCTACGTACCCCCAAACGATCAGATATGGAGCCAAAAACCTAATTCCACCACCGCAACCTTCTGTACCCACGAGATCCCATCTTGGGTCCTGTTCCGGAGCTCCACCGGAGAGGGCCATCATCACGGAGGGCTTCTACATCATCCTAGCCCCTCCGATGAAGTGTGAGTAGTTCACCTCAGACCTACGGGTCCATAGTTATTAGCTAGATGGCTTCTTTTCTCTTTTTGGATCTCAATACAATGATCTCCCCCTCTCTCGTGGAGATCTATTCGATGTAATCTTCTTTTTGCGGTGTGTTTGTTGAGACCGATGAATTGTGGGTTTATGATCAAGTCTATCTATGAATAATATTTGAATCTTCTCTGAATTCTTTTATGTATGATTGGTTATCTTTGCAAGTATCTTTGAATTATCAGTTTGGTTTGGCCTACTAGATTGGTTTTTCTTGCCCTGGGAGAAGTGCTTAGCTTTGGGTTCAATCTTGCGGTGTCATTTCCCAGTGACAGAAGGGGCAGCAAGGCGTTGTATTGTTGCCATCGAGGATAACAAGATGGGGGTTTTATCATATTGCATGAAACTATCCCTCTACATCATGTCATCTTGCTTAAGGCATTACTCTGTTTTTAACTTAATACTCTAGTGCAGGCTGGATAGCGGTCGATGAGTGGAGTAATAGTAGTAGATGCAGGCAGGAGTCGGTCTACTTGTCTCGGGCGTGATGCCTATATACATTATCATACCTAGATATTCTCATAACTATGCTCAATTCTGTCAATTGCTCAACAGTAATTTGTTCACCCACCGTAGAATACTTATGCTCTTGAGAGAAGCCACTAGTGAAAACTATGGCCCCCGGGTCTATTTTCCTCATATTAATCTCCATCACTTTAATCTTGCTTAATTTTTACTTTGCCTTTTTACTTTTCACTTTGCATCTCTATACCAAAAATACCAAAAATATTATCTATCATCTCTATCAGATCTCACCCCCGTAAGTGACCGTGAAGGGATTGACAACCCCTAATCGTGTTGGTTGCGTGGAGATATTGTTTTTGTGTAGGTACGAGGGATTCGAGCGTGGCCTCCTACTGGATTGATACCTTGGTTCTCAAAAACTGAGGGAAATACTTACGCTACTTTGTTGCATCATCCTCTCCTCTTTGGGGAAATCCAATGTAGTGCTCAAGAGGTAGCAAGAAGAATTTCTGGCGCCGTTGCCGGGGAGTCTGCGCAAAAGTCAACATACCAAGTATTCATCACAATCCCTATCTCCCGCATTACATTAGTTGTCATTTGCCTCTCGTTTTCCTCTCCCCCACTTCACCCTTGCCGTTTTATTCGCCCTCTCTTTTCCGTTTGCCTTTTTCTCGCTTGCCTTTTGTTTGCTCGTGTGTTGGATTGCTTGTCTGTCGCGATGGCTCAAGATATTACCAAATTGTGTGACTTCACCAATACCAATAATAATGATTTCCTTAGCACTCCGATTGCTCCTCTTGCCAATACTAAATCTTGTGAAATCAATACTGCATTGTTGAATCTTGTTATGAAAGATCAATTCGCCGGCCTTCCTAGTGAAGATGCCGCTACTCATCTGAATAGCTTCGTTGATTTATGTGATATGCAAAAGAAGAAAGATGTCGATAATGAAATTGTTAAATTGAAGCTATTTCGTTTTTTCGCTTAGAGATCGTGCTAAAGCTTGGTTTTCGCCTTTGCCTAAAAATAGTATTGACTGTTGGAACAAGTGCAAAGATGCTTTTATCTCTAAGTATTTTCCTCCCGCTAAGATCATCTCTCTTAGAAACGATATTATGAATTTTAAGCAACTTGATCATGAACATGTTGCACAAGCTTGGGAGAGAATGAAATTAATGATACGTAATTGTCCTACTCATGGTTTGAACTTGTGGATGATTATACAAAAAAATTATGCCGGATTGAATTTTGCTTCTAGAAATCTTTTAGATTCGGCCGCGGGAGGCACTTTAATGGAAACCACTTTAGGAGATGCTACTAAACTCCTAGATAATATTATGGTTAATTATTCTCAATGGCACACTGAAAGATCCACTCATAAAAAAGTGCATGCGATAGAAGAAATCGATGTTTTGAGTGGAAAGATGGATGAACTTATGAAATTATTTGCTACTAAGAGTGTTTCTTATGATCCTAATGATATGCCTTTGTCTACTTTGATTGAGAATAATAATGAATCTATGGATGTGAATTTTGTTGGTAGGAATAATTTTGGTAACAACGCGTATAGAGGGAATTTTAATCCTAGGCCTTATCCTAGTAATCCTTTTAATAATTATGGAAATTCCTACAACAACTCTTATGGAAATTTTAACAAGATGCCCTCTGAATTTGAGAATAGTGTTAAGAGTTTATGAATTCACAAAAGAATTTTAATGCTTTGCTTGAAGAGAAATTGCTTAAATTTGATGATTTGGCTAGGAACGTTGATAGAATTTCTCTTGAGGTTGATTCTTTAAAGCTTAGATCTATTCCTCCTAAGCATGATATCAATGAGTCTCTCAAAGCCATGAGAATTTCCGTTGATGAGTGCAAGGAAAGAACCGCTAGGATGCGTGCTACGAAAGATGCCTTTATTAAAGCGTGTTCTTCCAATTCCTATGAAAATCAAGATGAAGATCTAAAAGTTATTGATGTGTCCCCTATTAAATCTTTGTTTTGCAATATAAATCTTGATGGAACTGAATATGATCTTCCTTTACCTAGAAGGCGTTCCAAAAATTTGGAGTATTTAGATCTTGATGACGAAATTGATAAACGTGGGATTAAAAGAAGTAAAACCCTAGATGTTGCTAAACCCACTATATTGGATTTCAAGGAATTTAATTATGAAAGTTGCTCTTTAATTGATTGTATTTCCTTGTTTCAATCCGTGCTAAATTCTCCTCATGCGTATAGTCAAAATAAAGCCTTCACCGAACATATCGTTGATGCCTTGATGCAATCTTATGAAGAAAAACTTGAGTTGAAAGTTTATATCCCTAGAAAACTCTATGATGAGTGGGAACCTACTATTAAAATTAAAATCAAAGATTATGAGTTTTATGCTTTGTGTGATTTGGGTGCTAGTGTCTCTACTATTCCCAAAACTTTGTGTGATTTGCTAGATTTCCGTGATTTTGATGATTGCTCTCTAAACTTGCATCTTGCGGATTCCACTATTAAAAAACCTATGGGAAGAATTAATGATGTTCTTATTGTTGCAAATAGGAATTATGTGCCCATAGATTTTATTGTTCTTGATATAGATTGCAATCCTTCTTGCCCTATTATTCTTGGTAGACCCTTCCTTAGAACGGTTGGTGCAATTATTGATATGAAGGAAGGGAATATTAGATTTCAGTTTCCATTAAAGAAGGGCATGGAACACTTCCCTAGAAATAAAATAAAAAATTGCCATATGAATCTATCATGAGAGCCACTTATGGATTGCCTACCAAAGATGGCAATACCTAGATCTATTCTCGCTTTTATGCCTAGCTAGGGGCGTTAAACGATAGCGCTTGTTGGGAGGCAACCCAATTTTATTTTGTTTAGGAATAAATAACCCATCTACCTTCTGTTTAGATGTGGTTTTGTGTTTTAATTAGTGTTTGTGCCAAGTTACACCTATAGGATCTTCTTGGATGATAGTTATTTGATCTTGCTGTAATTTCCAGAATCTTTCTGTTCACGAAAACAATTGTTAAAAATCACCAAAACGTGATAAAATAATGATTCCAATTGTTGATGATCAACAAACAAATTGTCTAGGTCTTCCTATTTTGGTAGATTTTTTGGATTTCCATAAGTTTGCGTTAGTTACAAATTACTACAGACTGTTCTGTTTTTGGCAGATTCTGTTTTTCGTGTGTTGTTTGCTTATTTTGATGAATCTATGGCTATTAAAATAGTTTATAATCCATAGAGAAGTTGTAATACAGTAGGTTTAACACCAATATAAATAAATAATGAGTTCATTACAGTACCTTGAAGTGGTATTTTTTTTTCTTTCGCTAACGGAGCTCACGAGATTTCTATTGAGTTTTGTGTTGTGAAGTTTTCAAGTTTTGGGTAAATTCTTTTGATGGATTATGGAACAAGGAGTGGCAAGAGCCTAAGCTTGGGGATGCCCATGGCACCCCCAAGATAATCCAAGGACACCAAAAAGTCAAAGCTTGGGGATGCCCCGGAAGGCATTCCCTCTTTCGTCTACTTCCATCGGTAATTTTACTTGGAGCTATATTTTTATTCACCACATGATATGTGTTCTGCTTGGAGCGTCTTGTATTATTTGTGTCTTTAGTGTGCCAAAATCATCCTTACTGTACACACCTTTTGAGAGAGCCATATATGAATTGGAATTTGATAGAATACTCTATGTGCTTCACTTATATATTTTGAGCTTTATAGTTTTGCTCTATGTGCTTCACTTATATCTTTTGAGCCTTATAATTTTGCTCTATGTGCTTCACTTAGATCTTTTAGAGCATGGTGGTGGATTTGTTTTAAAGAAACTATTGATATCTCATGCTTCACTTAGGTTATTTTGAGAGTCGTTAATAGCATGGTAATTTGCTTAATATTAATATGCTTGGTATTCAAGATTTGTGGAACTTTCTTTTGAGTGTGTTGAATACTAAGAAAAGATTGAAGCTTGATAATTGTTTTGAGATATGAAGATGGTGATATTAGAGTCGTGCTAGTTGAGTAGTTGTGAATTTAAAGAATACTTGCGTTAAAGTTTGTGATTCCCGTAGCATGCACGTATGGTGAACCGTTATGTGATGAAGTCGGAGCATGATTTATTTATTGATTGTCTTCCTTATGAGTGGCGGTCGGGGACGAGCGATGGTATTTTCCTACCAATCTATCCCCCTAAGAGCATGCGCGTAATACTTTGCTTTGATAACTTCTAGATTTTTGCAATAAGTATATGAGTTTTTTATGACTAATGCTGAGTCCATGGATTATACGCACTTTTCCCTTCCTTCCACCATTGCTAGCCTCTCTAATACCACGCACTTTTCGCCGGTATCATACACCCACCATATATCTTCCTCAAAACAGCCACCATACCTACCTATCATGGCATTTCCATAGCCATTCCGAGATATATTGCCATGCAACTTTCCACTGTTTCGTTTATTATGACACGCTCCATCATTGTCATATTGCTAGCATGATCATGTAGTTGACATCGTATTTGTGGCAGAGCCACCGTTCATAATTCTTTCATACATGTCACTCTTGATTCATTGCATATCCTGGTACACCGCCGGAGGCATTCACATAGAGTCATATTTTGTTCTAAGAATCGAGTTGTAATTGTTGAGTTGTAAAAAAAAATAAAAGTGTGATGATCATCATTTTTAGAGCATTGTCCCTAGTGAGGAAAGGATGATGGAGATTATGATTCCCCCACAAGTCGGGATGAGACTCCGGACGAAAAAAAAAGAGGCCATAAAAAATGCCCAAATAAAAAATGAGAGAAAAAGAGAGAAGGGACAATGTTACTATCCTTTTACCACACTTGTGCTTCAAAGTAGCACCATGATCTTCATGATAGAGAGTCTCTCATTTTGTCACTTTCATATACTAGTGGGAATTTTTCATTATAGAACTTGGCTTGTATATTCCAATGATGGGCTTCCTTAAAATGCCCTAGGTCTTCGTGAGCAAGCGAGTTGGATGCATGTCCACTTAGTTTCTTTTGTTGAGCTTTCATATGCTTATAGCATTAGTGCATCCGTTGCATGGCAATCCCTACTCACTCACATTGATATCTATTGATGGGCATCTCCATAGCCCGTTGATACGCCTAGTTGGTGTGAGACCATCTTCCCCTCTTTTTGTCTTCTCCACAACCACCATCCTATTCCACATATAGTGCTATATCCATGGCTCACGCTCATGTATTGCGTGAAGATTGAAAAGGTTTTGAAAATGTTAAAGTATGAAACAATTGCTTGGCTTGTCATCGGGGTTGTGCATGATTTAAATACCTTGTGTGGTGAAGATAGAGCATAGCCAAACTATATGATTTTGTAGGGATAACTTTCTTTGGCCATGTTATTTTGAGAAGACATAACTGCTTTGTTAGTATGCTTGAAGTATTACTATTTTTATGTCAAGATGAACTTTTGTCTTGAATCTTTCGAATATGAATATTCATACCACAATTAAGAAGATTTGCATTGAAATTATGCCAAGTAGCACTCCGCATCAAAAATTCTGTTTTTATCATTTACCTACTCGAGGACGAGTAGGAATTAAGCTTGGGGATGCCTGATACGTCTCCAGCGTATCTATAATTTTTTATTGCTCCATGCTATATTATCTACTGTTTTGAACTATATTGGGCTTTATTTTCCACTTTTATGAGATTTTTGGGACTAACCTATTAACCGGAGGCCCAGCCCAGAATTGCTGTTTTTTGCCTATTTCAGTGTTTCGGAGAAACAAAATATCAAACGGAGTCCAAACGGAATGAAACCTTCGGGAACGTGATTTTCTCACCGAACGTGATCCAGGAGACTTGGACCCTACTCCAAGGAACAAAAGAGGCGGTCACGAGGGTGGGGGCGCGCCCACCCCCCTAGGGCGCGCCCCCTGCCTCGTGGGCCCCCTGTTGCTCCACCGACGTACTCCTTCCTCCTATATATACCTACGTACCCCCATACGATCAGATACGGAGCTAAAAACCTAATTCCACCGCCGCAACCTTCTGTACCCACGAGATCCCATCTTGGGGCATGTTCCGGAGCTCCGCCGGAGAGGGCCATCATCACGGAGGGCTTCTACATCATCCTAGCCCCTCCGATGAAGTGTGAGTAGTTCACCTCAGACCTATGGGTCCATAGTTATTAGCTAGATGGCTTCTTCTCTCTTTTTGGATCTCAATACAATGATCTCCCCCTCTCTCGTGGAGATCTATTCGATGTAATCTTCTTTTTGCGGTGTGTTTGTTGAGACCGATGAATTGTGGGTTTATGATCAAGTCTATCTATGAATAATATTTGAATCTTCTCTGAATTCTTTTATGTATGATTGGTTGTCTTTGCAAGTCTCTTCGAATTATCAGTTTGGTTTGGCCTACTAGATTGGTTTTTCTTGCCATGGGAGAAGTGCTTAGCTTTGGGTTCAATCTTGCGGTGTCCTTTCCCAGTGACGGAAGGGGCAGCAAGGCACGTATTGTATTGTTGCCATCGAGGATAACAAGATGGGGTTTTTATCATATTGCATGAAACTATCCCTCTACATCATGTCATCTTGCTTAAGGCGTTACTCTGTTTTTAACTTAATACTCTAGATGCATGTTGGATAGCGTTCGATGAGTGGAGTAATAGTAGTAGATGCAGGCATGAGTCGGTCTACTTGTCTCGGACGTGATGCCTATATACATGATCATACCTAGATATTCTCATAACTATGCTCATTTCTGTCAATTGCTCAACAGTAATTTGTTCACCCACCGTAGAATACTTATGCTCTTGAGAGAAGCCACTAGTGAAACCTATGGCCCCCAGGTCTATTTTCCTCATATTAATCTCCATCACTTTAATCTTGCTTGCTTTTTACTTTGCCTTTTTACTTTTCACTTTGCATCTCTATGCCAAAAATACCAAAAATATTATCTATCATCTCTATCAGATCTCACCCCCGTAAGTGACCGTGAAGGGATTGACAACCCCTAATCGCGTTGGTTGCGTGGAGCTATTGTTTTTGTGTAGGTACGAGGGACTCGAGCGTGGCCTCCTACTGGATTGATACCTTGGTTCTCAAAAACTGAGGGAAATACTTATGCTACTTTGCTGCATGATCCTCTCCTCTTCGGGGAAATCCAATGCAGTGCTCAAGAGGTAGCAAGCAGCGATGGAAACAGCCGAGCGTGGGCGGTCGGCCGTAGCAAGCAGTAGCGCGGCCGTAGCAACGGGCAGGCAAGGGGGAGTAGCACCGGGCGCGGCAGCGCGGGCGGAGCAGAGCCATGACACCAGGAGTGAGCTGCAGGCGGAGCAGGGTGCAGCGGCGACAAGCGGGAGGTAGCAGGGATGGCGAGCGTCAGCAGCAAGCAGCGGTAGTACGCAGCAGCAGTAGCCTGGGAGCGGCTGGAGCGCAGCAGGGGCGCGGTGTTGCGCCCGCGGACTGCGCGAGCTGGCGAAGGCAGGCGCGGCTGAGCGGCCAGGAGCTCGTGACAGGCACGACCCTGGCGCGGCCACGCGAGGCAGGGGAGGCGGGGCTGCGGTGGCTGGGCAGGAGGCGAGCGGGACGGGCGGCCGCAGCGAGCGAGCGCGAGGCGGCGCCGGATCTGATGCGGGCGGCGGGCGGCGGGGTGGCGGCGAATGGGCGGGAAAGGAAATAAAGTGGCGGTTGGGCGTTCGCGGGCGGTGGGTGGTTTTGGACCAGATGCACCTCGTGATGTAAATTTGCACCGCGAGGTGTTGTATTTTACATCACGAAGAGGCCGCGGTCCAATTTTTTTTACATATGGACCGTCTGTTGGAGCTGCGTTTTTTGCCTCAGACGGTCCAAAAGTTACTTCCTTTTATATTTGGACCATTTATTGGAGATGCTCTAAGAGAAGATGGACTAGACAACCTTTTTGAAGATGTAAAATCCTTTTGTGTGAAACATGAGATTGACATCCTGGACATGGAACAAAAGTATGTCTCTTTCCCTATCTCTCTATGAATTATGGACCTACATTGGCTAAATGACTTACATTGACTAAATTACAATGTAGAGATTTAGTCATCGTACATACTTACTCATCAATTTCTAGATCATGCGACAAATTCATTTTCTACATATATATTGTAGTTTTAGATATGTTGATGTGAAAAAAATTTAAATTAGCATGACAACACCACAATTATTCATCATTACAAAGTAGATGTATTTAATATTGCAATAGATCAACAAGTGATAGAGTTGAACAATTGATTCATTTATCAAGTAAATGAACTTCTAGATCTTTGTTCATCGTTGGATCAAAGGCATGATCCCTTCAACAAGTCAAAGATATGCAGTCTAGTGGAGAAATTCTATCTTGCAGATTTTTCTTGTGGAGAAAGAGATAGGTTGAAGTGTTAGCTACCACATTTCCAGGTTGATACAATCAACAATCCAGAGAACAAAAACTACAAATCACTTGCTGGTCCGACAAAAGAAATAGTTAAGACTGGCAAGTCAATGATTATGAGGTTATTACTATTGGTGATAATTCTCCCGGTGTGTGAATGTCGACCGCATAATATTCTTTCCTTTGAGGACATGTAGGATATTACTACAATTGCAAAGCGTGATTTGAGGTAGGGTGGTTACAGAAGCTACCTCTTTCCTTAGCGGTAGGGTGGTTACAGAAGCTACCTCTTTCCTTAGCGGACCATTTGTAAGGGAATAGCAGACACCCATATGTTTTATGTCACATCTCATGCAAGACCCTTAATCATTATCACACCTCCACAAATCATCTTTTAGAGTAGAGTAAAGGTTTTTGATGATGTAAAAATGAACTTGGTGCAAATTTCGCTCAAACCATAATTTGATGCACCTATCTTACTCGCTTCCATTTATTACCGCTTCAGGGAGTTCGATGATACCACAACTGGAGATATAAACATCCTTAAAACTTCCTGGTTAGGAAGACAAGATGAGCTTTTTGTGTGGAAAAAAAGGGGTTCCCCATAGTCATGTCTTTGCATATTGGCCAATGCTCTGCGCCGGTCTCTCGTGGATCGTTAGATGGTTTCACACGCAGCCATAAGATTAGCATCTTTTCTTTCGTTCACTCGTTCTCCGTTGTCGTGACGCTCCCTTCCCTCACACGCTTCCGCTTGCAAGCTGCAGGAAGCTCGTGTTGGCTCACCGTGCTTGCAGCGGCCACCGGCCAGCTTGCAGTAGGGACCAGTGCTCGGCGGCCCCGCTCCCAACCATAGAGGTGCACCTTATCGTTGTTGGTCTTCTTGCAACCTCGCCATCGTCGTTCACGTCCCTTGCCATGGTTGCCTCGTCTTGCATCTCCTGGCCATGGATTTGTCGCTGCTCCGGCAGCGCCGTACCTAGCACTGGCCGGCACGATTTGCAGCGCGCAACCTCATGATTGTGCGCCGCCCTGTCATCCAAACCGACAACGCTCGCTGGCGCCTGTCCGCTGCCCCCTCCCCGTCACTCCTTGGGTCACTGCTTCGCCGATTATAACCATGGCAGCAAAATAAAAAGGCAGCTGTAGCTTTTGTTGGTGCCGGTTGCAGCCCACCGGGGTGGCGCCCGTCATCATCTCAGAACCACTTGATTTGGTTGAAGCAAAAAAAACACCGGTTCCAGCATCCGCATCGTATGGTTGCAGCTCCGCCATGAAGCAAAAAATCTTCTGCCGGCTGTAGCACCATGCAACTCCGCTGTAAACATGTACCAAATTTCATCGTCGGTATTAACAAAAGCGGATGACGGTTGCAGCAAAAAGGTCGTCGTCGTCGCACCATTGCTTGTGAATGCAACTCCGGCAGTGGTCGGTTCCAGCTTCTTTACCAGCTGGTTCCAGCAGTTCCAACCGACGATTGTAACTTTTGGCGACAATGGTTTCAGCTTCCCTAGCAATGCCTGCAGCTTCCCGCGACACCGGTTCCAGCAAACCTCGTTGACAAATGTAGCACTTAAATTTGCAGCGCATCAGATGGCATGGCGTCATGCCACAAAAATCGGGTGCGGCCGTGTCAGGGGAGAGGCAGACGCCGGCCGCTGTTCGTTCGCCGACTCCGGGCTCACCGCATTTCACTGTCGTGCGTCGTCGTTCCCAGTACACCGGTGACTTGTTTGCAGCATTTTACGGGCTTGGGCATGGAGCCATGGATTGGGAGCAGTCGAAGACTGGCCGGTCCGCCGCTGCTAAGCATCCGTTTGATAGCTCAGTTTTTTCGAAGTATTATGACAATACTGCAGTTTTTCAAAATACCATGGTTTAATTTACCGTGAGCTGTTTGGCAAAAAAAAAGGTAGTATTTATACTGTGGTATTGTCAAAACCGTGGTATTTTCTCTGCATTAAAAAAAGAACCCTGGACCTCTTTTTTTTAAAGAGAGCACACGAAGCAAACTGACTGTTCGTTATCGCATTCCTCGCTCCCAAGCCGTCACCGCCACCCTGAAGATCGCCGGCCATGGGACAAGCCAAGAGAAGGCAATAGAAATAAAAATGGTGTCCTTCCTACTCCCACTTGCGCTTCTCTTCTCCTCATACGCGCTGTGCATCAGGTCGGCCCCCTGGACACTACATGCCATGGTCGCTCACGCTGATGGCTACAAAGCTAACTCTGAACACACTGCTGGCTGAGCCTGCGCAGGCCCTTGTGTGCGAAATAGCCACACCGGCCTTGCATATTGTCCATGCACTGCTCCCCAACGTCGCCCCATGCCTCAGCGCGCCGCGTTAGCAGCTGTCGGTCAGGCCGCAGCCAAGCCAGAGCAACGCCGCGCACTTCAGTGCCGTGCCGCTGATGCATAGCTTGCCGCCGGGTCTGTTTATGCATGGCTGTTCAATTTGCAACCGGTCAGCTAAGATCATGCATGTCTTGCGACTGCTATGAAATGGCTAGCTAGCTAATTTACATCGTCCTAAACATGCACCAGCCAAACACTGTCACAGTATTCCCAATACTACAAAATACTTTGATATGTCAAAACTGTGGTTTCCAGGACCTATAGACAAAAATACTGCAGTTTTTCAATACTACAGTTTATGCAATACTTTGCTGTCAAACACACCCTAAACGTTTCCCTTGCATATTGCCTTATTTTGCTGTTAACGATGTTAAACAATTCTATAGTATTGAGTGTTTAAGCACTGCAATTTGCTGTAAAGATCATGAGTTTGGCATTCTGTTACTAACCCGCAAAAAAAGTAGGGCAAAGCCATAATCAAAGCACAACAAAAACATGAAATGCAACTCAATACCATATATCAAATATAGAGCAGCAGATACCGCTTGCATGCTCAAGCACAAGGAGATAACTTCAGTTCACACAAACAAGGTTCCCGAGATACAAATCTCAAAAATGTAAACAACCAAAGACTAGTTTGGTAGATGCTTAATGAAACCTGCACTCAACCACTCATGACACATCTTAGGCCTCATAGATCCAGTTGTGCTGGCTGCTCCTCCACTCTGCGATGCCCTCAGGGAACCACAGGGCGATCTCCTTCCTGGCACTCTCAACTGAGTCGCTTCCATGGATGACGTTCCTGGATGATGCAGATAAAAGTTTTAGAATGCAACCAGATAGCACAATTTATAATGATACAAAGGGAGACACTAGTGCATTAAACAGGCATAAGCAGCAGGTTCAAGTGCACCGAGTGCCCTGATCTGTAGATGGCCTCGAACATTGTATAACTTTTTATATAAAAAAAGAAGATTAAAAACTAGGAAAATCAACATGGCTCAGACATCCAAGGAAGGAATTAGCAGCATTAGCTCTCAAGCCTGGCAGGGCGAAAGCTCTTAGGCGGCAACTGCGAATGTTTTGAGAAACAAGCCTTAGTTTTATCATCATCGCCATTTGAGTTCCCCAAATTTCAAAACAACTACAACAAATATTATGCTATGGCTATGCAGTCAAGAAGTGTAATCACAAAAAACGGCTGTGTACCGACTGAATCACAGCCACAGGTTCCTATCAAATGTGAAAAGTCCAAGAACTCTCTCTTGGCACAATGTAGCATCTCCAGTCAAGGCATGTCGCTAATGGAGACGTGGCATCGGGCCCAAGCAAAATCAACAAAATACTGACAATATAATCTAGTTACGATAAAGAGAAGAAAGCATTGCAGAAATCCTCGTTTAAAATCAAGCACAAAGCTGAATCAAGCCTGTGCAATTGGGTAATACCATCCCAGACAAAACCACAGAGGTTATGATAAACACTTGCGGCAGTGTCATACAGCACTTACTATGGTCTAGAGCTCTTCACAGAGACAAGAAAGAAACAAAAGCAAAAACCATATCAGAATATGTAACTGGGAGGACCAAGTGGAACAAAGCAATGCTCAGTGGAAAGAGAAGTCGTTTTTGGTTTGAAGGCTCACAGTGACCGATGCCACTACTGCCAAAAACCTATATGAATCATCATCGCATCGCAGAAAAAATTAGAATGAAAACCAAGATAAAATCAATGAAAGAGAATACGGAAAGGCTTCAGTGTGTGTAGCAACATGAATCGATCAATGACAGACCAATCTGCCTCACCGAAATCCGCTAAGATCCTTTCGGACCTGAATCATCACAAGCCAATCCCTACTCCAAATCATACATGAATGACTAAAGTGCACACATACAACCATGAGATAAGTTCTGTCATACAATCAAACGCCTAGAGTCTGAACAAATCAGCAGTAACACAAACAAGATTTTATGAACTGAACAATTCATGTAAAATATTTCCCCTTTTAGACTTAGTTGGCTTAGTTTAGTTTCCACTAAGCCTCAACAGGCTAAACAACTCGGACGACATCAAATATTTGATTCGACTGCACCAAATAAGTAGTCTGCTACACAATCTCTCCACTACACATTCAAGTATGAGGATTTTTTTAATTAAAGGTACAGTAACACGCAATCAGGATAAGCTATACACTATTCAACTCAATAACTACTTTGTCACTGAAAACTTCAGGGTAAAATCTCACCTGCCGATGTCGACGGCAAAGTCACCACGGATGGTGCCGGGCTCAGAGGCCAGGGGGTTGGTGGCGCCAATGATCTTGCGTCCAGTGGCGACGACGCTCTTGCCCTCCCAGACCATAGCGACGACCGGGCCGGAGACGATGTACTCCACGAGCCCAGCGAAGAAGGGCTTGGAGGACAGATCGGAGTAGTGCTGCTCGGCGAACGACTTCTCCACGTTCTGGAGCTTCAGACCTGCATAGCCAGCTCGCAGATCAGCAAGCAGATCTTCACCAAAACCGTAATTCAAGCACGAACGTGAGAGCTGTACTGGTTACCTTTGAGGTAGAAGCCCTTCTTCTCGAAGCGGCTGATGACCTCGCCGATCTGATCAAAGCAGAAACAAAAACAGGAGCACGGAGATGTCAGCACGGAGCAAACGAGCCGACGGGAGAGAAGAGGAGGAGGAGGCGCTTACGAGGCCCCTCTGGACGCCGTCGGGCTTGATCATGATGAAGGTCTGCTCCGCCATTGCTGCTGTGCTAAGCTTGAGATTTCTGATTGGTTTTGACGGCGAGGGAGGGTGAGGGGAAACCCTAGCGAGGGGCTCGACCGAATATATAGCGGCCTGCCCGACCGCCGCGCACGTGTCTCTCGGTGGTGTCGTACCGTGCTGCGGGCCTGGGCCTTATTCAGTGCTGCTGCCGCGAACAAACAAAGAAAGAAACAAAGGCTTTGTGGGCTGAATAGGACCAGCTCTCTATCAAAGCCCTAAATGAAAGAAATACTACCCCTTAAAAAAATGAAAGAAAAACTTCCACTCAGGGAAATAATTTCGGCTATCCCCTGAAACAATTTGCGCTAAATCCATGAAACATATATGCTACAAAATTAACAACAATTATTCCCTGGTCAACTTTCAGTAGTAATTTAAAAAAATTTGGAACAAATGTTTGAATGGCTTTGACACATGGGTTATAAGATACCGGGTGATATATCGGAGCATACGTAGTTGTCATATAACCCCTAAAAACACGTAGTAGCCATATAAATTTATCTGATTTTTTTCAGCATTCTTTTTTACAACATATATAATTTTATTACTGAAAATAGTATGGTGTCAATGCTTGAGCATAACAAATGTATGATTCCATTTTTATTTACTGATTAATTGATAAATACTTACAAAGTCTTTATTGTAAGACAAAAATTGCATTATATGTGTTATTTAGAAATGTTGTTCTTGATTTATATAACTAGCATGCTCACAAAGGATAACATTAGCATGTTAATTTTTAGATTATTCTTTTTCTAAGCATGGTAGCATGAAACATGTTAAATGAATAATCAATAACTATAATTATTAATTCGCAAAAAATAATATAATAATTATTATACAACAATAAATTGTGTAGTTTTCTTAATGTCTAGCAAACATATGGAACTACATACATAATCTGGCTAATAAGGAGCAATTAATCTTTATATCAATATATCATCAGAGTTAACTATATGTACAAAAATTGGACATATGTAAGGCTCTGCTAGGCTTAAAGACTACATGTACATCTTGCAAGAAATACACGCTTGACAGGTCTACATGTCTCCTCGCTTCAAGCTTTGTCTCAAGTTTCTGCTAGCCTTAAATGTTATATGCTTGACAAGTCTACACGTCCCCTCGCTTCAAGCTTTGTCTTAAGTTTTTGCTAGCCTTAAATGTTATATGCACATCCTGCCAAAAAGACATGCTTGATAGGTCTACATGCATCCTTGCTTCATGTGTTATCTCTAACTGTGGGCATTATCTATGCTATATTAATTATTTATGATTTATTGTTTACTGTAAATGTCAAATAAGTGAACAAATACAAATAGAGAGATAGTTACAAAAGGGAAAAGGAGATATAACCAGTCTGGATTCAACTCACTTGGTAGTGTATTCAGCAGACTTGGATGTGTTGCGACCTGACTCACCCGACCCGAGGAAGGGAGAGATTTGTTTCAGTTCGGTTTGTTCTGGTCCACTTATGTTCGGCCAGTTCCGTAATAGAATGCAAAAAAAAAGTATCAGAGTGTAAAACGTGGTATCATGCAAGAAAGAGTGGTTGATGTGGCATAATTGGTGAAGTGAATAGGCTGCATGTCAAGAGAAATATGATAATAGGGATGAACTATTTAGGTATTAGGGTTTTTTTCATTGTGCCATTAGTCATCTCGCTGCTCATTTTTGCCATCAGAAGTTACAACTGCTCAAAAATGTCATCATTCCATGAGATGCTTTCTCAAAACTGTCAATAGATGTCTCAAAAATGTCATTGTTGCATTAGATTTTCGCTCAAAAATGCCAATCTACACTGTCATTATCAGGTCAAACCTGTTGAACATGTTATGACCAAAATACGCCTAGACCAACATGTGCGCTCTCTCCATCTCACAATGATAAAGTATGGGTCCCACTTGTCAGCAATAAGCAAGGAATTAGTTTTAGAGGAAATTAAGGACGGTATCGGCTGTCGAGCGGGACCCACACTATCGTAGTGAGATAGAGGGGGAGCTGGCATGTTGGTACATGGGTATTTTGATCATTATAACATGGTAAGCAGGTTTTGAGCTAACAGTAATGATGCTTAGTGGCATTTTTTAGCATGTGGCTAACACAGTTAGTGGCATAAATGATGAAACCCCTAGTATTATAGCTATGGTGATTTTGTAAATACATACTCTTATTTTCAATTTCTTTACCACATCCGTGTCACGTTTATTCCGGTGGACATATCGGGTCAAATAGAGATTAGTGTGTGGTTCTGTGGAAGATAAAGGTTTGGCTATGCAACACACAATTATTGATCGGGTGCATCAGGTGCGTATATATAATGTACAAGGCGGGACACAACCTCAACTACACAGAGAACTAGAAGGTGGGCCTATGACATAGTTATACATGCACAAATATATTCAACACCCCCTGCGGTCGAAGCGTCGCCGGAGACACAGAGACTGGACCGAAACTCCTCGAAGACGGGAGTAGGCAATCCCTTAGTCATCACGTCAGCAAACTGTTGCGACGTCGGAACATGGAGAACCCGAACACGGCCAAGGGCAACCTGCTCGCGCACGAAGTGAATATCGAGCTCAATATGCTTCGTACGTCGATGGTGCACCGGGTTGGCGGAAAGGTAGACCGCGCTGACGTTATCGTAGTAGACAAGAGTGGCCTTGTGAACATCACAAAGCAACTCCTGGAGCAGCTGACGGATCCAAGAGCACTCGACCACGGCATTAGCCACGGCGCGATACTCTGCATCACCGATGCAGCGGGAGACCGTGGGCTGCTGCTTCAATGACCAAGAGATCAACGAGGGCCCAAGGTAGACGCAGTAGCCTGACGCGGAGCGTCAAGTGTCGGGGCAGCCAGCCCAGTCGGCATCTGAGTAGGCCACGACGTCGGTGGAGGCAGAGGCCGTGAGGGTGAGTCCCAAAGACATGGTGTCGTGTATATACGGAGAATACGCTTCACCAAGGTCCAGTGAGAGTCACGCGGAGCGTGCATGTGGAGGCACACCTGCTGGACAGCATACTTCAGGTCGGGTCGAGTCAGCGTCAGGTACTGTAAGGCGCCAACAATGGAGCGATAGAACGCTGCATCGGACGCGAGAGACCCCTCCAGAATAGAGACCTTCGCCTTCGTGTTGACGGGGGTGGGTGCTGGCTTGCAGTTAAGCATACCGGCACGCTCCAGAAGCTCGTGCGCGTACTTCTGCTGATGCAGAAAGAAGCCGTCAGTCCGTCGGACCACCTCGATGCCAAGGAAGTAGTGCAGAGGCCCCAAATCCTCGAGGGTGAACTCATCACGAAGACGAGCAGTCAGCCGCTGAAGGAGATCGGGGCGGACGCCATGAGGATGATGTCGTCGACGAAGAGCAACAGATATGCAGTGTCAGCTCCCAGATGATACACGAAGAGTGAGGCATCGGAGCGAGTGGACCGACATCCCAGAGACTACAGAAAGGCTACGATACGCTGGTACCAAGCCCGAGGCGCCTGCTTCAACCCGTAAAGAGAACGGGAGAGCAAGCACACAAAGTCTGGGTGCTCGGCGTCGACGAAGCCAGTGGGTTGCTCACAGAACACCTGCTCAGCAAGATGGTCGTGCAAGAAGGCGTTGGAGACATCCAGCTGGTGCACGGGCCAGGCGCGCGAGACCGCCAACTGGAGCACGGCGCGGATCATGCCCGGTTTAACAAACGAGGCGAACGTGTCAATGAAGTCCACGTCCGCGCGCTGCCGAAATTCACGAACCACCCACCGAGCCTTGTAGTGCTCGAGAGAACCGTCCGGGCGAGTCTTGTGGCGAAATACCCACTTGCCAGTGATGATGTTGGCACGAGGGGGTCGCGGAACAAGCTGCCACGTGCGGTTGCGCTGTAGGGCGTCGAACTCCTCCTGCATCGCAGCTAGCCAATGGGGATCCCGAAGGGCAGCGCAAGCGGAGGTGGGGATGGGTGATGGCATCGACGTCGAGGCAACGCACACATACTCATCAGAGGAGTAGCGCATGCTCGGCCGAAGCACTCCTGCCCGGGCACGAGTCATCACGCCAACAGGCGGGTCAGCAGGGCCTGCGGCGGCGGCAAGGGCCGCGGCGATAATGGGGGCCCGGGCGGCGGCGGGGGCACCCGTGGCGGTGACGTGGGCCACGGCGGCGGTGG
Organism: Aegilops umbellulata; assembly: GCA_032464435.1. Lineage (NCBI taxonomy): Eukaryota > Viridiplantae > Streptophyta > Magnoliopsida > Poales > Poaceae > Aegilops > Aegilops umbellulata. The sequence continues at coordinate 359,705,385 of CP136054.1, read as the reverse complement.
CGCCAGCCGAGCCTACGGCCAAGGGGGCGATGGGCGAGGAGGAAGTCGAGCCTGTCGCCGGGGTGGCGGGCGGGGTGCCTGCCAACTCAACCTCGTAGGAGGGAGGGGAGCACCCGGGGGCCCGGTCAGACTCGACCTCAGGGGAGGGAGCCGAAAAATCGGGCGGTGGCGGCAGAAGGCACCATGCCGGGGGGGCCTCCGGGGGGCGTCGCCGCGCATCGCTCCAAGAAGAGGGCGCGGGGATCGGCGCAGAAGGAGCCGAAGCCGGAGAGACCTGAAAAAAGGGAACACCATCTCGACAAAGTACACATGCCTCGAGGTGTACACACAATGAGTGACATGATCGTAGCACCGGTAACCTTTGGTGTTAGGAGGGTAGCCAAGGAAGACGCATGGGACGGAACATGGTGCAAGTTTGTGTGGCATGGTGGATGCGGTGCTAGGATAACAGAGACACCCAAAGATACGGAGACCGTCATAGGAGTAACATGCGAATACAGTCATTAAGAGTGCGGAGAATGCGCTCGGCGCGGTCGTTCTACTGTGAAGTGTAAGGACAAGTTAGACGAAAGGTGGTGTCATGAGAGGTGAGAAGTGTGCAGAGAGCGACGTTGTCAAACTCTTTTCCGTTATCAGTCTGTAGTGCGAGTATGGGTGACCGAACTGGGTGGTGACATAGGAATAAAAGGCGGTGAGTGTGGCTAAAGCATCGGATTTACGACGAAGAGGAAAAATCCACACATAATGAGAATAATCATCTAAAAGCACCAAGCAGTATAGATAGCTCGTGTTACTCGCAACGGGAGACGTCCAACCATCACTATGAAGTAATTGAAACGGAAAAGTGGAAACTGAAGTAGATGCACTAAAGGGAAGACGAACGTGCTTGCCCAATCGACAAGCCTCACAAGTATGCTCGTCGAGCTTATTACATGAGAAAGAAAAACTCCTAAGAATCTGACACAAAACGGCGGGGTTGGGGTGGCCCAAGCGAGCATGCCAAAGGTCGACGCTGGCAGCGAAGGCGACGGGTGTGGAGGTGGAAGCGTCGGCGTGCACGGGATAAAGCTCATCAGGGCTATCACATCATTGAAGCACCATCCGGGTACGGGCATCCTTCACAGAAAAACCAACACCGTCAAATTCAACAGTAAGTGGATTCTCACGAGTAAGACGACGAACGGAAACTAAACTTGTGACTAAGTCAGGTGAGACAAGGACATTAGACATAGTGATAGGTGTGGGACTAGAAGGAAGTGCTACCGACATGAGTGAAGGTAAAGAGGAACCGTTGCCAACGGTGATACGAGTGGTGTGTTAACTGGAGTGGAAGAGGATAGGTTACCGGGATGAGCTGTCATGTGCGTAGTAGCACCCGAGTCCATGTACTAGTCGCCTCCACCGCCATAGTTACTCGGCGACGGCGCCGAGTGTAGGGCGGCCAGGAGGGCGGGTCCCACTGTGTAGGTACCGGCGGTAGCGGTTTGCCTCCATAGGGCGGCGCTTGGGCGGGCGCGCCATAGCCACCGAGGGGTGGCGGCGCGAGCGGAGCACCATAGGGCTGGTAGGGGCGCCAATGAACGCCTCGTGGCCCGCGGGGCGGGTACCAAGGAGACCCGGTGCTGGGGTCAGCGGGACGGGCATGTGATAGGCGTGGACAACACCCGTCCAAGGGTTATGCCCGGCGGCCCACGGCGGGGGCGACTGCGGGTAGCGGGGCGCCCCCTGCGCCTGCTACTGGCGGCGGCCCCGCCGCCCCGCCGGTGGGCACGGGCGGTGCGGGCGACAGGATGTAGTAACCGGTGGGCGTGGGCGAGCGATGCTGGCGAGGCGGGCGGCAGCGGGTGAAGGAAATATGCCCTAGAGGCAATAATAAAGTTATTATTTATTTCCTTATTTCATGATAAATGTTTATTATTCATGCTAGAATTGTATTAACCGGAAACATGATACATGTGTGAATACATAGACAAGCAGAGTGTCACTAGTATGCCTCTACTTGACTAGCTCGTTGATCAAAGATGGTTATGTTTCCTAGCCATTGACATGAGTTGTCATTTGATTAACGGGATCACATCATTAGGAGAATGATGTGATTGACATGACCCATTTCGTTAGCTTAGCACCCGATCGTTTAGTATGTTGCTATTGCTTTCTTCATGACTTATACATGTTCCTATGACTATGAGATTATGCAACTCCCGTTTACCGGAGGAACACTTTGTGTGCTACCAAACGTCACAACATAACTGGGTGATTATAAAGGTGCTCTACAGGTGTCTCTGAAGGTACTTGTTGGGTTGGCGTATTTCGAGATTAGGATTTGTCACTCCGATTGTCGGAGAGGTATCTCTGGGCCCTCTCGGTAATGCACATCATTTAAGCCTTGCAAGCATTGCAACTAATGAGTTAAGTTGCGGGATGATGTATTACGGAACGAGTAAAGACACTTGCTGGTAACGAGATTGAACTAGGTATTGAGATACCGACGATCGAATTTCGGGCAAGTAACATACCGATGACAAAGGGAACAATGTATGTTGTTATGCGGTCTGACCGATAAAGATCTTCGTAGAATATGTGGGAGCCAATATGAGCATCCAGGTTCCGCTATTGGTTATTGACCGGAGACATGTCTCGGTCATGTCTACATAGTTCTCGAACACGTAGGGTTCGCATGCTTAACGTTTCGATGATAGTTATATTATGAGTTTATATGTTTTGATGTACCGAAGGTTATTCGGAGTCCCGGATGTGATCATGGACATGACGAGGAGTCTCAAAATGGTCGAGACATGAAGATTGATATATTGGAAGCCTATGTTTGGATATCCGAAGAGTTTCGGGTGAAATCGTGATTTTACCGGAGTACCGGAGGGGTTACCGGAACCCCCCGGGGGTTATTGGGCCTTAGTGGGCCTTTACGGAGAAGAGGAGAGGCGGCCAGGGCTGGGCCACGCGCCCCTCCCCCTAGTCCAAATAGGACAAGGAGCGGGGGGCGGCGCCCCTCGTTCCTTCCTCTCTCCCTCCTCTTTCCCCCTCCCAAGTCCTAATCCAACTAGGAAAGGGGGGGAGTCCTACTCCCGGTGGGAGTAGGACTCCTCCTGGCGCGCCCCCTCTCCAGGCCGGCCGCACCCCCCTTGCTCCTTTATATACAGGGGCAGGGGGGCACCCTAGACACATAACAATTGATCGTTTGATCTTTTAGCCGTGTGCGGTGCCCCCCTCCACCATAGACCACCTCGATAATACTGTAGCGGTGCTTAGGCGAAGCCCTGCGTCGGTAGAACATCATCATCGTCACCACGCCGTCGTGCTGACGAAACTCTCCCTCAACACTCGACTAGATCGGAGTTCGAGGGACGTCATCGGGCAGAACGTGTGCTGAACTTGGAGGTGCCGTGCGTTCGGTGCTTGATCGGTCGGATCGTGAAGACGTACGACTACATCAACCGCGTTGTGCTAACGCTTCCGCTTTCGGTCTACGAGGGTACGTGAGCAAAACTCTCCCCTCTCGTTGCTATGCATCACCATGATCTTGCGTGTGCGTAGGATTTTTTTTGAAATTACTACGTTCCCCAACAGTGGCATCCGAGCCTGGTTTTATGCGTAGATGTCATATGCACAAGTAGAACACAAGTGAGATGTGGGCGTTATAAGTCATACTGCTTACCAGCATGTCATACTTTGGTTCAGCGGTATTGTTGGATGAAGCGGCCCAGACCGATATTACGCGTACGCTTATGCGAGACTAGTTCTACCGACGTGCTTTGCACATAAGTGGCTGGCGGGTGTCAGTCTCTCCAACTTTAGTTGAACCGAGTGTGGCTACGCCCGGTCCTTGCGAAGGTTAAAACAGCACCAACTTGACAAACTATCATTGTGGTTTTGATGCGTAGGTAAGAACGGTTCTTCCTAAGCCCGTAGCAGCCACGTAAAATTTGCAACAACAAAGTAGAGGACGTCTAACTTGTTTTTGCAGGGCATGTTGTGATATGATATGGTCAAGACGTGATGAGATATAAATTGTTGTATGAGATGATCATGTTTTATTGAAGTTATCGGCAACTGGCAGAAGCCTTATGGTTGTCTCTTTATTGCATAAGATGCAGGTGCCAAAATTGCTTTATTTTATCGCTATGCGATAGTAATAGATGCAAGAGCAATAGTTGGCGAGATGATGATGTCTACTACGCAACCTTCTCCTTGTAGACGTTGTTGGGCCTTCAAGTGCAGAGTTTTGTAGGACAGTAGCAAATTTCCCTCAAGTGGATGACCTAAGGTTTATCAGTCCATAGGAGGCGTAGGATGAAGATGGTCTCTCTCAAGCAACCCTGCAACCAAATAACAAAGAGTCTCTTGTGTCCCCAACACTCCCAATACAATGGTAATTGTATAGGTGCACTAGTTCGGCAAAGAGATGGTGATACAAGTGCAATATGGATGTTAGATATAGGTTTTTGTAAACTGAAAATATAAAAACAGCAAGGTAGCGAGCGGTAAAAGTGAGCGTAAACGGTATTGCAATGATAGTGAAACAAGGCCTAGGGTTCATACTTTCACTAGTGCAAGTTCTCTCAACAATAATAACATAGTTGGATCATATAACTATCCCTCAACATGCAACAAAGAGTCACTCCAAAGACACTAATAGCGGAGAACAAACGAAGAGATTATGGTAGGGTACGAAACCACCTCAAAGTTATTATTTCCAATCAATCCATTGAGCTATTCCTATAAGTGTCACAAACAGCCCCAGAGTTCGTACTAGAATAACACCTTAAGATACAAATCAACCAAAACCCTAATGTCGGTGTCAAAACCGGCGGATCTCAGGTAGGGGGTCCCGAACTGTGCGTCAAGGTCGGATGGTAACAGGAGACAAGGGACACTTTATTTTACCCAGGTTCGGGCCCTCTCGATGGAGGTAAAACCCTACTCCTGCTAGATTAATATTGATGATATGGGTAGTACAAGAGTGGATCTACCACGAGATCAAGGAGGCTAAACCCTAGAAGCTAGCCTATGGTATGATTGTATATGATGATGGTTGTCCTACGGACTACAACCCTCCGGTTTATATAGACACCGGATAGGGTTAGGGTTACACAGAGTCGGTTACAATGGTAGGAGATCTCGAATATCCGCACACCTAGATTGCCTTCCACGCCAAGAAAAGATCCTTCCGGACACGTGACGAAGTCTTCAACTTTGTATCTTCATAGTCCTGGAGTCCGGCTGAAGGTATAGTTCGGCTATCCGAACACCCCCTAATCCAGGACTCCCTCAGTAGCCCCTGAACCAGGCTTCAATGACGACGAGTCCGGCGCACAGATTGTCTTAGGCATTCCAAGGCGGGTTCCTCCTCCAAGTTCTTCAAGAAGATTATAAACACCACAGAGTAGTGTCCGGCTCTGCAAAATAAGTTTCCACATATTTCCATACAGAGAATAATATTAACACAAATCAAATCTGCTGACGTATCCCACGTTGCGTCATAACACTGCGGCCAAGCCTTCTATATAAATTGTTTTCATTGTTCCACCTCAGCTCGTATAGCGAGGCGGTTTCCTTGGCACGTCTTGTCGAACCAGAGATCGTGTGCCCCCCTCCAATGGGGTTCTCATTAATACGGACGTGAGTAACCCAACCACGCCTTTTACCGCGGCGTTTGGGAGGCAAGTGAGTTTTATTAGGTAGGTGAGGACGCCTAACCGTACCTGCTTATATAAAGGGATAAGGATTCACCCTTTTAACCTACGCCTTCTTCCTCCTTTGCCAATCCATCTCTCGCGCACTGAAGCTCCAGCGCCCAAGTCCGCTCTTCTTCCTCAACCTTCTCCAACAATGTCCGGAGCGGGAAGCAAGTGGATGGTCTCCTCCGTTACGGAGGCTCAAGTAAAAAGTCTAAGGAAAGCCGGATACTTGTCCAAGGATATCCCACATCGGCTTCCTAATAAGGGGCAGCTTCTTCCTACCCCAAGGCCCCATGAGAGGGTAGTTTTTATCCCCCACTTCCTCCGCGGACTGGGCTTTCCACTTCACCCATTTGTCCGGGGGCTCATGTTCTACTACGGCCTGGATTTCCATGATCTTGCCCCGAACTTTGTTCTCAACATCTCGGCGTTTATCGTCGTGTGTGAGGCTTTTCTCCGTGTCCGCCCCCACTTCGGCCTCTGGCTCAAGACCTTCAACGTCAAGCCCAAGGTGGTGTCCGGCACCCAGGCGGAGTGCGGAGGTGCTATGGTTGGCAAGATAGCCAACGTCCTATGGTTCGATGGCTCCCTCGTGGAGTCCCTAAAGGGGTGGCAGGCTGTGTGGTTTTACATCACCAAACCCCGCGATCCGAAATGGGTCGCGGCCCCTGAGTTCAGATCCGGACCCCCTACGCGGCTCATGTCCTGGAAAGAGACAGGCCTGTCGTGGGGCAACGAGGAAGAAGTGACTGGGTTGCAAACATGCATCCAGTCCCTGGTGAACAAGCCAATCCTGCTTGCCAACATAGTCCAGGTTATGCTCGTTCGCCTGATCCTCCCGTGCCAAAAACGGGATTTTACTTTGTGGGAATTCGACTCGGCGCAGCACCAGACCCTTAGTAGGCTCTTCGACATGACGTATGAAGACGTCTGGAAGGTGCTGACCAAAGGCGCCGAGTCCCCTACGTCCGCCTCCAAGGATCGCGGATACAGCTCGCAGCGTATCGCTGGCGAGGTAAGCTATCTATACCTTTGATAGGTTTGTTAAGCTCTTCTTCATAGATTATCTCTATGCGGGATCTAAACTCCCTTTTACCTTTGACAGGCTTGGCTGGAGATATCCGGACCGATTAACTGTCCGACTCCTCTGCCCGAAGACCCAGCCCCAGCTCTCTTGGTGAAGCTAATGGCTCCGGCACCTTACGTGGTGCCGGAGAGGAAGGCCAAGAAGAAGAAAACCACCGGGATTCGAAAAAGTTCCCGCAACATGGTGGTGTCGGACTCGTCGTCTGACGAGTCCGCAACGCCCTCCTCTCGTGAAAACGAGGAGGAGGAACAAGGAAGCTCTCCCCCTCCAGGGAGGGGAACAAAGGAAGACCCCTCCGCCAGACTACTCCCACGACGCCGAAGAGGGCGGAGAGGAGTGGCCGGACAGAACCAAGTGTCCGGCGAAATCATAAGTATTTATATACCAGAGTAACTCGTGATACTCTTTTTAGTGTGCAGCTTTCCCTGATATCGCACGCATTTTATGCAGCCCGCCCCGGGCCGAACACGACGACTCGTCGAGCAGCTCCCTGGATTCGTCGGACGTGAACTCTGTTCCGCCCGCGGTCTCCCCCCGCGGGGCGGACGACGCCGAAGTGGCGCCCCGCCAAGCTTCGGGGCAGGAGGAGATGGTCCTGGAGGAGCCACAAGGCAATCCTCAGGACCCCAGGAGTGAAGGGGATGAAACCCCCGAGGGCTCCAAGTCCGGCTTCGTGCCGGACTCGACAGTCCCGGTCCGCGGCGGGCGAACTCCTTCCAAGAGGAGTAAGCCATCTGAGCCGGCAACCTTCGTCCAACCGGAGGCGCCGGACAATTTGCTGGAGGTGCTTGAGGGCGCCGCCATCGACGAGGAGCACCGTATGGTTATGAGTACGGTGATCCAAAGGATTCAGTCCGCCAAGAGCGGACTGAATGAAGCTTGCGCTAGCCTTCTAACAGGCTTCGAGGTAAGTAAAAAATGTGCCAATTTATTTACCGCATAGACAGTAGCCCCTGATGCTCTGTTCAGTGTTCGGAAAGAAAAGCCGGATAGAGGATCTAATGATTTTCGCAGGAGTCTAACAATAAAGGTTGAATATGCGTATGCAGGCTTCACTACTGTCCACCGCCGCACTGACTGCGCAGGTGGAAGTCCTGAAACAGGACCTCGGGCGGACCGAGCAAGAGCTCGACCTTGCCAAACGACAGCTCGAGGAGAAGGAAGGTAAGAAATACCTAAAAAAAGGTGCCTATAGAGAGGCTTGATTGCAGAAAGAAATAACAGGATTGTACTGCCTATTGTAGGGGCCACAACCGAGGTGACAGCCCTGAAGCAGGCGTTGGCTGAGGCCGAGAAGAAAACGGCCGAGGAGTGCGCCGAGCGAGAGAGGCTTGGGGTTCAGGTCGGCGAGGTGCAGCAAGAGCTACAAACTCTCATGAAAAAACATGAGGGTTTGGAGCTTGAGGCGAAAGCGCAAGCATCCGAGCTCGCGTCGGCCATCGAGACCGCCAAGAGTGCCAAGGCCGAAGCCCAAAAGGCCCTCCAAGAGTTGGAGGATGTGAAAAAGATAGCAACGGGTAAGGCATTCTCAATGCAGAGTAGGAATATAAAAGTAAACTACCTATTACTTACCCGAATCCGGAGTTCTCCAGGGGTGTTTGCCGATCTTCCCCGCAGCGTATCCGACGCCGCCGCGTTCTACCGAGCTGAAGAGGGCAGCTCGACGGAGAGTGTGTTCTGGTCTCAGTATTCTGAAGCCGGACACGCCGTGCCCTTAAGCGATCAACTGAAACAGCTGGTCGAGCTCCACAAGGAGGCCGAACAGGCCATGAAGGGCTTACTAGTTCGGTTGTGGCCTGGAGAGGCCCTGCCTGGGAGCTATTTCGGGCTGGTGCGGCGGCTGGTGGAGGCCTGTCCACTGCTTGAAGTCATCAAGCGCTCCGTCTGCATTGAAGGTGCCTGGAGGGCCCTTGCCCGTGTAAGGGTACACTGGGGTAAGCTGGACGGAGAGAAGCTGGTGAAGGACGGGCTGCCGCAGGGGAAGGAGCATCGCAAGCCCGAGAACTACTGCAAGGACGTTCTTGCCGGAGCCCGCCTTGTCGCGGATGAATGTACTAAAGATGTAGTATTTGAATGAACTCGCTCGTTTGTATCCTGTGCGCTGAAAACTTGTTCATATGCGCTAAGCAATGCTTGTTTAATTTAAAATATTATTTTCTGTGCGGCCGTTTATCAAAAATTGAGAGATGGCGAGTCGTCGGCTTCTGCCCCCATGCCACTAGTGCTGGGGTGTTCGGGATAAACCTGAGGGCTCTTGTTCCCATAGTTGGGTCCTTCGAGGGAGGCGCTCAGCACAGCGAACCAGGCAATCGGACTATAATGCTTGAACACTCTCACTTAGCCATAGAATGTTATAATTTTAAATTTCGGCAAAGCCCCTAGTTCGGAAGGCCGAATTCGGGCCGCTATCCACGCCTTTGGTCGGACATAGCCAGCTCCTCGCTCAAAGCGGCATAAGCCTTTAAGGACTCAAAAAACCTCTCGAACATCGACCGGTCTCGCGCCTTATCATGACAGTCTGTTTTAGCTTTCTCCACTCAGGTGCTCAACCCACCTGATCTGGGGCACAATCGCAGTGGTTCTCCTAGTGCTACCTTAGCCGATAGAGCGGAACGTAAGGTACCAAAACATAGGAGCCGGGCAAACCCAACATGTGACCAAAATCATGACTCGGAGCCGATGCATATAGTGTTATAAGTTCGGTGTGCCGCACTTATGGATGTGTACGGACTTCTCACACTAGATAAAAGGGTAATGAAGCCCCTGGCGTGGTTTGCCGTACCATGGTGTACGGGTGCGATCATGTTATATCATAAACACATATATTCAAAGGGGATAATGCAAAAAATAGATAAGAAGCTGTGCATTGTTTCATAAAGAGGCTATTTATCAAAGCCGAACGATACAAGTAATGCGATAAGCAAAGAAGATATTAGACTATTTAACATGTCCTGACCAGGCACAGGCCGCGGAATTTAGAAACAGATATATCGCTCGAAATAGAGACCACCTGAGAGTTTCGGAATGCGGCGTAGATTTATCTACTTTCCTGGATCTTGCATCGTCTGTGCGGCAACGCTGCCGAACAGATTGTCCAGAGTATGGAGTCCTGAAATTAAAAAAGAAAAAATCCGGCAGCCCCTAGTACGTTTGACGCCGTGTTGTAGGCAAGCCGTTAATGTGCCCCTCCCCCTGTGCCCATGGAATTTTAAGGGCGTAATTGTGTACTCGAGGTACTTGCTCCGCTGTGTTGCGATGGCTGGGGTCAGGGCCGTATTGCTACGCTTGCTCTGATCGTGCCAGGTGGTCTTGTTGCAGGTTACTCCGGGCGCGCTTTGCATTGTCCGGTTCTTTAGCGGCCAGACTGGGGAGTTGCCTTGAAAGGCTGCTTTGTACTTCCGCTGCGAGGGCCGCCGTGTGCTCTTCCGTACGGATGGAGCGTTCTGTGTTTCCGCTGACCGTAATTACTCCTCGAGGGCCTGGCATCCTGAGTTTGAGATATGCGTAGTGCGGCACCGCATTGAATTTAGCGAATGCGGTTCGTCTGAGCAGGGCATGATAGCCACTGCGGAACGGCACTATATCGAAGATTAACTCTTCGCTTTGGAAGTTATCCGGAGATCCGAAGACCACATCAAGTGTTATCGAGCCTGTGCAATTGGCCTCTACACCTGGTATGACGCCTTTAAAGGTCGTCCTTGTGGGCTTGATCCTTGATGGATCTATGCCCATTTTCCGCACTGTATCCTAATAAAGCAGGTCCAGGCTACTGCCGCCATCCATGAGGACTCTTGTGAGATGAAATCCATCCACGATTGGGTGAGGACCAATGCGGCAAAACCACCGTGACGGATGCTAGTGGGGTGGTCCCTTCGATCGAAAGTGATCGGGCAGGAGGACCATGGGTTGAACTTTGGGGCGACTGGCTCCATTGCGTATACGTCCCGTAGCGCACGCTTCCTCTCTCGCTTGGGAATGTGGGTCGCGTATATCATGTTCACCGTCCGCACTTGTGGGGGAAACCCTTTCTGTCCATTGTTGTTCGGCGGCGTGGGCTCCTCCTCGTCGTCGCTATTCAGCCCCTTGTCCTTGTGTTCGTCTCTTAACTTGCCTGCCTGCTTGAACACCCAACAATCCCTGTTGGTGTGATTGGCTGGCCTTTCGGGGGTGCCATGAATTTGGCACGAGCGATCGAGTATCCGGTCCAAACTGGAGGGGCCCTGGGTATTCTTTTTAAATGGCTTTTTCCGCTGACCGGATTTATAGCCTCTGAATCCGGCATTGACTGCCGTATCCTCATTGCTGTCGCTGCTAATGCGGCGCTTTTGATTATTTCGACGTGACCTGCCACTTTTGTCCTTGGTATCCGAATTACCGGGCTTCTTTGATAAGTTGTTGCTGCGAGCCAGCCAGCTATCTTCGCCCGCGCAAAAGCGGGTTATGAGTGTCGTGAGGGTTGCCATGGTTTTCGGCTTTTCCTGTCCCAGGTGCCGGGCAAGCCACTCGTCACGGATGTTATGTTTGAAGGCTGCTAGGGCCTCTGCGTCCGGACAATCGACTATCCGATTTTTCTTTGTTAGGAACCGTGTCCAGAATTGCCTGGCCGATTCTTCTGGCTGCTGAATTATGTGGCTTAGGTCGTCGGCATCCGGTGGCCGCACATAGGTCCCCTGAAAGTTGTCGAGGAATGTGGCTTCCAGGTCCTCCCAAGAACCGATTGAGTCCGCTGGTAGGCTGTTAAGCCAGTGCCGGGCTGGCCCTTTAAGCTTGAGGGGTAGGTATTTGATGGCGTGCAGATCATCGCCACGTGCCATGTGGATGTGAAGGAGATAATCCTCAATCCATACTGCCGGATCTGTCGTACCATCGTACGACTCGATATTGACGGGTTTAAAACCCTCTGGGATTTTATGATCCATTACTTCGTCTGTGAAGCACAGTGGGTGTGTTGCGCCCCTGTACTGGGCTATGTCACGACGCAGCTCGGAAGAGCTGTGCCTGCTGTGTTCGGCCTGGCCAGATTTATTATGTCCGGAGTGATGATCATCACGTGTCGTCGGGCGTCCGCGCGATCCATAGATCGACCTTGTTTGCTTTGCTTTATCCTCCAGTACGTCTTGCAGGTCTGGCTCATTTTCCCGTGCCTTATTCGAGCGGCACCGGGGCATGGCTTGCTGAGGGGCTCGACAGGCCTCTCTGTCGCGGCCACGGGGTGGCCGGTCTGCCATGTCATATGCTTCCCCCTCTGATTGGGGTAGCGGCATGTGCTTAGGATAATTTTTGGAGGGGCGCCCGAGTTCATACTCTTCGGCTGCGAGGACTTCAGTCCATCTATCAGCTAGCAAATCTTGATCAGCTCTAAGCTGTTGCTGCTTTTTCTTTAGGCTGTTGGCCGTGGCTAGAAGCCTGCGTTGAAAACGCACTTGTTCGGCGGGGTCTGATGGTATGACGAATTCGTCGTCGTCGAGGCTTGCCTCGTATTCGGAGGGAGGCATGTAGTTATCATCCTCAACCTCTTGCTCTGCCGCTCTCTCCTGAGGGCTGGCTTTTCCATCTTCCTGCGCCGAATCTTGCTGGTTCTGGTGTTCTTCGGCGCTGTCCGGGGTAGTATTATCTCCCGTGCCGGAATCACCGTTTTTGCTGTGGCGGGATTTAGAGCGGCGCCGTTGGCGCCGACGTTTTTGCGGTTTTTTCGGTGTGTCGTCTTCCGCTGCTCCATCGCCATCCGCATCCTTTGGAGCATCCACCATATATATGTCATATGATGAGGTGGCGGTCCAGCGCCCTACAGGTGCTGGTTCTTGTTCGTCTCCTCCTTCGTCGTCCATACCTTCGAAGTCTTCGGAGCCGAAGTCAAGCATGTTGGTTAAATCGTCGACAGTGGCTATTAAGTGGGTGGTGGGTGGGCTTTGAATTTCTTCGTTGTCCGAATCCCAACCTCGCAGACCATAGTCCGGCCTGGGCTCTCCTGATAAGGAGAGAGACTTGAGAGAATTCAGGATATCACCGAAAGGTGAGCACTGAAAGATGTCCGCGGCGGGGAACTCCATTACAGGCGCCCAATCAGATTCGACCGGCGGGGGCGCAGAAGGCTCGGAGTTCGGAGAAGAGTACAGCTCCTTGGAGTCCTGGGTTGTGCGGAGCATGGGGCTGGCGTTCGTCTCGGTCGCCTTTGAGATCGCAGCCCCCGAGGTGACGTCCAACCGTTCATCCTCAGAGAACGCATCGGGCTCCGAGTCAAGGATCGGGGCCGGAGCGAGTGCGGCCTCCAGGGTGCTATTCGGAGGCAGAGCTACATCGTGCCCCTCGAAATAGCGCGGCGCGCTTGGCTGTGGCTCGAACCCGTCGAAGATCAAGTCTCCGCGGATATCAGTCGTGTAGTTTAAGCTTCCAAACCTGACTTGATGGCCAGGGGCGTAGCTTTCGATCTGCTCCAGATGACCAAGCGAATTGGCCCGCAGAGCGAAGCCGCCGAAGACGAAGATCTGTCTGGGGAGGAAAGTCTCACCCTGGACCTCGTCGTTGTTGATGATCAAAGGAGCCATCGGGCCTAAAAGCGACGACACAGAGGAACTCTCAATGAAAGCACCAATGTCGGTGTCAAAACTAGCGGATCTCGGGTAGGGGGTCCCGAACTGTGCGTCAAGGTCGGATGGTAACAGGAGACAAGGGACACTTTATTTTACCCAGGTTCGGGCCCTCTCGATGGAGGTAAAACCCTACTCCTGCTAGATTAATATTGATGATATGGGTAGTACAAGAGTGGATCTACCACGAGATCAAGGAGGCTAAACCCTAGAAGCTAGCCTATGGTATGATTGTGTATGATGATGGTTGTCCCACGGACTACAACCCTCCGGTTTATATAGACACCGGATAGAGTTAGGGTTACACAAAGTCGGTTACAATGGTAGGAGATCTCGAATATCCACACACCTAGCTTGCCTTCCACGCCAAGAAAAGATCCTTCCGGACACGGGACGAAGTCTTCAACTTTGTATCTTCATAGTCCTGGAGTCCGGCTGAAGGTATAGTTCGGCTATCCGAACACCCCCTAATCCAGGACTCCCTCACCTAATGTCACCTAGATACACCAATGTCACCTCAAGTATCCGTGGGTATGATTATACGACATGCATCACACAATCTCAATTCATCTACTCAATCCAACACAAAGTACTTCAAAGAGAGCCCAAAGTTTCTACCGGAGAATCATGACGAAAACATGTGCCAACCCCTATGCATAGGTTCATGGGCGGAACCCGCAAGTTGATCACCAAAACATACATCAAGTGGCACGTGATATCCCATTGTCACCACAGATACGCACGGCAAGACATACATCAAGTGTTCTCAAATCTTTAAAGACTCAATCCAATAAGATAACTTCCAAGGGAAAACTCAATCCATTACAAGAGAGAAGAGGGGGAGAAGAAACATAAGATCCAACTATAATAGCAAAGCTCGCGATACATCAAGATCGTGCCAAATCAAGAACACGAGAGAGAGAGAGAGAGATCAAACACATAGCTACTGGTACATACCCTCAGCCCCGAGGATGAACTACTCCCTCCTCGTCATGGAGAGCACCGGCATGATGAAGATGGCAACCGGTGAGGGTTCCCCCCTCCGGCAGGGTGCCGGAACAGGGTCCTGATTGGTTTTTGGTGGCTACAGAGGCTTGCGGCGGTGGAACTCCCGATCCAATCTCTGTTCTGGACGTTTTACGATACGTAGGTATATATGGGTGCAGGGGGTACGTCGGTGGAGTTTCGGGGGGCCCACGAGGCAGGGGGTGCCCTAGGGGGTGGGCGCGCCCCCCACCCTCATGGCCAGCTCCCTCCTTTCCTGACATGGGGTCCAAGTCAATCCTGTAGCTTTCCTTCCAAAAATAACTTCTCTAGTTGATTTCGTTCCGTTTCGACTCCGTCTGATATTCCTTTTCTTCGAAACACTGAAATAGGCATAAAACAGCAAATCTGGGCTGGGCCTCCAGTTAATAGGTTAGTCCCAAAAATAATATAAAAGTGGATAATAAAGCCCAATATTGCCTAAAACAGTAGATAATATAGCATGGAGCAATCAAAAATTATAGATACGTTGGAGACGTATCAGACGACCATGTGACGACACATTGATATAGATCAAGATGATGGAGATCATGGTGTCATGCTAGTGACGATAGAGATCATGACGGTACTTTGGAGATGGAGATCAAAGGCGCAAGATGATCATGGCCATATCATGTCACATATTTTTATTGCATATGGTGTTTATCTTTTATGCATCTTATCTTGCTTTGATTGACGGTAGCATTATAAGATGATCTCTCACTAAATTATCAAGGTATAAGTGTTCTCCCTGAGTATGCACCGTTGCGAAAGTTCTTCGTGCTGAGACACCACGTGATGATCGGGTGTGATAGGCTCTATGTTCAAATACAATGGGTGCAAAACAGTTGCACACGCGAAATACTCAGGTTAAACTTTACGAGCCTAGCATATAACATATATGGCCTCGGAACACTAAGACCGAAAGGTCGAGTGTGAATCATATAGTAGATATGATCAACATAGCGATGTTCACCATTGAAACTACTCCATCTCACGTGATGATCGGACATGGTTTAGTTGATATGGATCACGTGATCACTTAGAAGATTAGAGGGATGTCTATCTAAGTGGGAGTTCTTAAGTAATATGATTAATTGAACTTAAATTTATCATGAACTTAGTCTTGGTAGTATTAGCATATCTATGTTGTAGATCAATAGCTTGCGATGTTTCTCCCTGTTTAATTTTTATATGTTCCTAGAGAAAACTAAGTTGAAAGTTGTTAGTAGCAATGATGCGTACTTGGTCCATGTTCCGAGGATTAACCTCATTGCTGCATAGAAGAATTATGTCCTTGATGTACCTCTAGGTGACGGACCTATTGCAGGAGCATATGCAGACGTTATGAACGTTTGGCTAGCTCAATATGATGACTACTTGATAGTTTAGTGCACCATGCTTAACGGCTTAGAATCGGGACTTCAAAGACGTTTTGAATGTCATGGACCATATGAGATGTTCCAGGAGTTGAAGTTAATATTTCAAGCAAATACTCGAATTGAGAGATATGAAGTCTCCAACAAGTTCTATAGCTAAAAGATGGAGGAGAATAGCTCAAGCAGTGAGCATGTGCTCAGATTGTCTGGGTACTACAATCGCTTGAATCAAGTGGGAGTTAATCTTCCAGATAAAATAGTGATTGACAGAATTCTCTAGTCACCATCACCAAGTTGGTAAAACTTTGTGATGAACTATAGTATGCAAGGGATGACGAAAATGATTCCCGAGTTTTTCATGATGATGAAATCGATGAAGGTAGAAATCAAGAAAAACATCAAGTGTTGATGGTTAACAAGACCACTAGTTTTAAGAAAATGGCAAAGGGAAGGAGGGGAACTTCAAGTAGAACGGCAAGCAAGTTGCTACTCAAGTGAAGAAACCCAAGTCTGGACCTAAGCCTGAGACTGAGTGCTTTTACTGCAAAAGAACTGGTCACTGGAAGCGGAACTGCCCCAAGTATCTGGCGGATAAGAAGGATGACAAAGTGAACAAAGGTATATTTGATATACATGTTATTGATGTGTACTTTACTAGTGTTTATAGCAACTCCTCGGTATTTGATACTAGTTCAGTTGCTAAGATTAGTAACTCGAAACGGGAGTTGCAAGATGAACACAGACTAGTTAAGGGTGAAGTGACGATGTGTGTTGGAAGTGGTTCCAAGATTGATATGATCATCATCGCACACTCCCTATATTTTCGGGATTAGTGTTAAGCCTAAATAAGTGTTATTTGATGTTTGCGTTGAGCATGAATATGATTTGATCATGTTTATTGCAATACAGTTATTCATTTAAGTTAGAGAACAATTATTGTTCTGTTTACATGAATAAAACCTTCTATGGTCATACACCCAATGAAAATGGTTTGTTGGATCTCGATTGCATTGATACACATATTCATAATATTGAAGCTAAAAGATGCAAAGTTAATAATGATAGTGCAACTTATTTGTGGCACTGCCGTTCAGGTCATATTGGTGTAAAGCGCATAAAGAAACTCCATGCTGATGGGTTTTTGGAATCACTTGATTATGAATCACTTGATGCTTGCGAACCATGCCTCATGGGCAAGATGACTAAGACTCCGTTCTCCGGAACAATGGAGCGAGCAACTGACTTATTGGAAATAATACATACTGATGTATGCGGTCCGATGAGTGTTGAGGCTCGCGGCGGGTATCGTTATTTTCTGACCTTCACAGATGATTTCAGCAGATATGTGTATATCTACTCGATGAAGCACAAGTCCGAAACATTTGAAAAGTTCAAAGTTTTTCAGAGTGAAGAAGAGAATCATCGTAACAAGAAAATAAAGTTTCTATGATCTGATCATAGAGGCAAATATTTGAGTTACTTGTTTGGCCTTCAATTAAAACAATGTGGAATAGTTTCACAAACTCATGCCACCTGGAACACCACAACATAATGGTGTGTCCGAACGTCATAACCGTACTTTATTGGATATAGTGCAATCTATGATGTCTCTTACCAATTTACCACTATCGTTTTGGGGTTATGCATTAGAGACAGCTGCATTCACGTCAAATAGGGCAGCATCTAAATCCGTTGAGACGACACTATATGAACTGTGGTTTGGTAAGAAACCAAAGTTGTCGTTTCTTAAAGTTTGGAGTAGCAATGCTTATGTGAAAATGTTTCAACCTGATAAGCTCGAACCCAAATCGGAGAAATGCGTCTTCATAGGATACCCAAAGGAGACTGTTGGGTACACCTTCTAATCACATATCCAAAGGCAAAATATTCGTTGCTAAGAATGGATCCTTTCTAGAGAAGGAGTTTCTCTTGAAAGAAGTGAGTGGGAGGAAAGTAGAACTTGATAAGGTAATTGTACCTTCTCCCGAATTGGAAAGTAGTTCATCACTGAAATCAGTTCCAGTGATGCTTACACCAATTAGTGAGGAAGTTAATGATGATGATCATGAAGCATCGGATCAAGTTACTACCGAACCTCGTAGGTAAACCAGAGTGAGATCCGCACCAGAGTGGTACAGTAATCCTGTTCTGGAGGTCATGTTACTTGACCATGACGAACCTACGAACTATAAGGAAGCGATGATGATCCCAGATTCCGCAAAATGGCTTGAGGCCATGAAATTTGAGATGGGATCCATGTATGATAACAAAGTATGGACTTTGATT
Source organism: Aegilops umbellulata (assembly GCA_032464435.1). Lineage (NCBI taxonomy): Eukaryota > Viridiplantae > Streptophyta > Magnoliopsida > Poales > Poaceae > Aegilops > Aegilops umbellulata. The sequence continues at coordinate 359,687,327 of CP136054.1, read as the reverse complement.
GACTTGCCCAATGATCGGCGAGACATTAAGATTAAATGGATCTTCAAGAGGAAGACGGACGCTGATAGTAGTGTTACTATCTACAAAGCTAGACTTGTAGGAAAAAGGTTTTTGACAAAGTTCAAGGTGCTGACTACGATGAGATTTTCTCACTCGTAGCGATGCTTAAGTCTGTCCGAATCATGTTAGCAAATTGCCACATTTTATAAAATCTGGCAAATGGATGTCAAAACTACATTCCTTAATGGATTTCTTAAAGAAGAGTTGTATATGATGCAACCAGAAGGTTTTGTCAATCCTAAAGGCGGTAACAAAATATGCAAGCTCCAGCGATCCATCTATGGACTGGTGCAAGCATCTCAGAGTTGGAATATACGCTTTGATAAGTTGATCAAAACATATAGTTTTATACAGACTTGCAGTTAAGCCTGTATTTACAAGAAAGTGAGTGGGAGCACTACATCATTTCTGATAAGTATATGTGAATGACATATTGTTGATCGGAAATAATGTAGAATTATTCTGCAAAGCATAAAGGAGTGTTTGAAAGGAGTTTTTCAAAGAAAGACCTCGGTGAAGCTGCTTACATATTGAGTATCAAAGATCTATAGAGATAGATCAAGACACTTGATAAGTTTTTTCAATGAGTACATACCTTGACAAGATTTTGAAATAGTTAAAAATGGTACAGTCAAAGAAAGAGTTCTTGCCTGTGTTACAAGGTGTGAAATTGAGTAAGACTCAAAGCCCGACCACGTCAGAAGATACAAAATGAAAGTCATTCCCTATGCCCCAGCCATAGGTTCTATAAAGTATGCCATGCTGTGTACCAGATCTATTGTATACCCTACCACTGAGTTTGGCAAGGGAGTACAATAGTGATCTAGGAGTAGATCACTGGACAACGGTCAAAATTATCCTTAGTGGAATAAGGATATGTTTCTAGATTATGGAGGTGACAAAAGGTTCGTCGTAAAGAGTTACGTCGATGCAAGCTTTGACACCGATCTGGATGACTCTAAGTCTCGATCTAGATACATATTGAAAGTGGGAGCAATTAGTTAAGGTAGCTTTGTGCAGAGCATTATAGACATAGAAATTTGCAAAATACATAACAGATCTGAATGTGAAAGACCCGTTGACTAAGATTCTCTCACAAGCAAAACATGATCACACCTTAGTACTCTTTGGGTGTTAATCACATAGCGATGTGAACTAGATTACTGAATCTAGTAAACCCTTTGGGTGTTGGTCACATGGCGATGTGAACTATGGGTGTTAATCACATGATGATGTGAACTATTGATGTTAATCACATGGTGATGTGATCTAGATTATTGACTCTAGTGCAAGTGGGAGACTCAAGGAAATATGCCCTAGAGGCAATAATAAAGTTATTATTTATTTCCTTATTTCATGATAAATGTTTATTATTCATGCTAGAATTGTATTAACCGGAAACATGATACATGTGTGAATACATAGACAAACAGAGTGTCACTAGTATGCCTCTACTTGACTAGCTCGTTGATCAAAGATGGTTATGTTTCCTAGCCATTGACATGAGTTGTCATTTGATTAACAGGATCACATCATTAGGAGAATGATGTGATTGACATGACCCATTCCGTTAGCTTAGCACCCGATCGTTTAGTATGTTGCTATTGCTTTCTTCATGACTTATACATGTTCCTATGACTATGAGATTATGCAACTCCCGTTTACCGGAGGAACACTTTGTGTGCTACCAAACGTCACAATGTAACAGGGTGATTATAAAGGTGCTCTACAGGTGTCTCCGAAGGTACTTGTTGGGTTGGCGTATTTCGAGATTAGGATTTGTCACTCCGATTGTCGGAGAGGTATCTCTGGGCCCTCTCGGTAATGCACATCATTTAAGCATTGCAACTAATGAGTTAAGTTGCGGGATGATGTATTACGGAACGAGTAAAGAGACTTGACGGTAATGAGATTGAACTAGGTATTGAGATACCAACGATCGAATCTCGGGCAAGTAACATGCCGATGACAAAGGGAACAACGTATGTTGTTATGCAGTCTGACCGATAAACATCTTCGTAGAATATGTGGGAGCCAATATGAGCATCCAGGTTCCGCTATTGGTTATTGACCGGAGACGTCTCTCGGTCATGTCTACATAGTTCTCGAACCCGTAGGGTCCGCACGCTTAACGTTTCGATGACAGTTATATTATGAGTTTATATGTTTTGATGTACCGAAGGTTGTTCGGAGTCCCGAATGTGATCACGGACATGACGAGGAGTCTCAAAATGGTCGACACATGAAGATTGATATGTTGGAAGCCTGGGTTTGGATATCGAAAGTGTTCCGGGTGAAATCGTGATTTTACCGGAGTACCGGAGGGGTTACCGGAACCCCCCGGGGGTTATTGGGCCTTAGTGGGCCTTTGCGGAGAAGAGGAGAGGAGGCTAGGGCTGGGCCGCGCCCCCTCCCCCTAGTCCTAATAGGACAAGGAGAGGGGGGCGGCGCCCCCCTTCCTTCCTCTCTCCCTCCTCTTTCCCCCTCCCAAGTCCTAATCCAACTAGGAAAGGGGGGGAGTCCTACTCCCGGTGGGAGTAGGACTCCTCCTGGCGCGCCCCTCTCCAGGCCAGCCGCACCCCCCCTTGCTCCTTTATATACAAGGGCAGGGGGGCACCCTAGGCACACAACAATTGATCATTTGATATTTTAGCCGTGTGCGGTGCCCCCTCCACCATAGTCCACCTCGATAATACTGTAGCGGTGCTTAGGCGAAGCCGTGTGTTTGTAGACGAAACTCTCCCTCAACACTTGGATGGATCGGAGTTCGAGGGACGTCATCGGGCAAAACGTGTGCTGAACTCGGAGGTGTCGTGCGTTCGGTACTTGATCAGTCGGATCGTGAAGACGTACAACTACATCAACCGCGTTGTGCTAACACTTCCGCTTTCGGTCTACAAGGGTACGTGGACAACACTCTCCCCTCTCGTTTCTATGCATCACCATGATCTTGCGTGTGCGTAGGAATTTTTTTTGAAATTACTACGTCCCCCAACAGCGGGTAGTAACCGGTGGGCGCGGGCTGACGGGGCGCGGCCGAAGGAGTAGGCCCGCCGCGGGTGGTGCCGACGGCGAGGGCGGCGTGCTGGACCCACTGCTTCAGCTTCGTCATCCGGCGCTCCTCAAGCTTGAGGTACGCGACGACGCGCTGGAAAGTGGGCTGCGGCAGCAGGGTGAGGTTGGACACCGCGTTGCCGAAGTCCTCGTTAAGACCGGCGGTGAGGGTGCTCAGCATGAGGTCGTCAGAGACCTTGGCGCCGATGTCACGAAGCTCGTTGGCGAGCATCTTGAGACTCATGCAATACTCATCGATGGTGGAGTTGTCCTGGTGACAGCCAAAGAACTCCTGCTGCAAGAAAACAAGGCACTGAAGTTTGTTGTTGGTGAAAAGCGCGTTGATATCGGCCCACACGTTGCAGGCGTCATCGTCCTCGGTGACAACCGTGTGGAAGATGTCCTTCGAGACCATCTGGTAGAAGCAACAGATGATCGTGGCCTCGATGGTGGACCACTCCGGATCGCCGCGCATTTACGCGCTGTCCACGGAACCGTCGATGTGCTCGGTGAGATAGTACTTGCGGAAGACGAGGTTGAAGTAGGTCTTCCACGCGTAGTATGATACGTCTCCAATGTATCTATAATTTTTGATTGCTCCATGCTATATTATCTACTGTTTTGGACAATATTGGGCTTTATTATCCACTTTTATATTATTTTTGGGACTAACCTATTAACCAGAGGCCCAGCCCAGAATTGCTGTTTTTTTTGCCTATTTCAGTGTTTCGAAGAAAAGGAATATCAAACGGAGTCCAATTGACCTGAAACTCCACGGAACCTATTTTTGGACCAGAGGAAGCCCACAGAGTACCGGAGTTGCACCAGGGGAGTCCTGGGCTGCCCACGAGTGTGGGGGGTGCGCCCCCTGCCTCGTGGACAGTCCGGAGGTCCACCGGCGTACTTCTTCCTCCCATATATACCCATATACCCTAAAAACTTCGGGGAACAGAATAGATCGGGAGTTCCGCTGCCGCAAGCCTCTGTAGCCACCAAAAACCAATCGGGACCCTGTTCCGGCACCCTGCAGGAGGGGGGGAACCCTCACCAGTGGCCATCTTCATCATCCCGGCGCTCTCCATGACGATGAGGGAGTAGTTCACCCTCGGGGCTGAGGGTATGTACCAGTAGCTATGTGTTTGATCTCTCTCTCTCGTGTTCTTGATTTGGCACGATCTTGATGTATCGCGAGCTTTGCTATTATAGTTGGATCTTATGTTGCTTCTCCCCCTCTACTCTCTTGTAGTGGATTGGGTTTTCCCTTTGAAGTAATCATATCGGATTGAGTCTTTAATGATTCGAGAACACTTGATGTATGTCTTGCCGTGCGTATCTGTGGTGACAATGGGATATCACGTGATTCACTTGATGTATGTTTTGGTGATCAACTTGCGGGTTCTGCCCATGAACCTATGCATAGGGGTTGGCACACGTTTTCGTCTTGACTCTCCGGTAGAAACTTTGGGACACTCTTTGAAGTACTTTGTGTTGGACTGAATAGATGAATCTGAGATTGTGTGATGCATATTGTATAATCATACCCATGGATACTTGAGGTGACATTGGAGTATCTAGGTGACATTAGGGTTTTGGTTGATTTGTATCTTAAGGTGTTATTCTAGTATGAACTCTAGGGCTGTTTGTGACACTTATAGGAATAGCCCAATGGATTGATTGGAAAGAATAACTTTCAGGTGGTTTCGTACCCTACCATAATCTCTTTGTTTGTTCTCCGCTATTAGTGACTTTGGAGTGACTCTTTGTTGCATGTTGAGGGATAGTTATATGATCCAATTATGTTATTATTGTTGAGAGAACTTGCACTATGAAAGTATGAACCCTAGGCCTTGTTTCCTAGCATTGCAATACCGTTTGTGCTCACTTTTATCATTAGTTACCTTGCTGTTTTTATATTTTCAGATTACAAAAACCTATATCTACCATCCATATTGCACCTGTATCACCATCTCTTCGCCGAACTAGTGCACCTATACAATTTACCATTGTATTGGGTGTGTTGGGGACACAAGAGAACTCTTTGTTATTTGGTTGCAGGGTTGCTTGAGAGACCATCTTCATCCTACGCCTCCCACGGATTGATAAACCTTAGGTCATCCACTTGAGGGAAATTTGCTACTGTCCTACAAACCTCTGCACTTGGAGGCCCAACAACGTCTACAACAAGAAGGTTGCGTAGTAGACATCAAGCTCTTTTCTGGCGCCGTTGCCGGGGAGGCTAGGTAAGCGGCACCCACACCCCGTCAACTAAGCTCTTTTCTGGCGCCGTTGCCAGGGAGGTGAGTGCTTGAAGGTATATCTTTAGATCTTGCAATTGAATCTTTTAGTTTCTTGTTTTATCACTAGTTTAGTTTATAAAAGAAAATTACAAAAAAATGGAATTGAGTTTGCCTCATACGCTTCATCTTTTTAATATCTTTCGTGAGTATGATGGAAAGGAAAATTGTGACAAAGTGTTAGAAGAAGAATGCATTAAAATCTTTGGCACTAAATCTTTGTATGATGAGCATGATTGCAATGTCGTCACCATGCTGTCATGCTGACGAAACTCTCCCTCAACACTTGGCTGGATCGGAGTTCGAGGGACGTCATCGGGCAAAACGTGTGCTGAACTCGGAGGTGTCGTGCGTTCGGTACTTGATCGGTCGGATCGTGAAGACGTACAACTACATCAACCGCGTTGTGCTAACACTTCCGCTTTCGGTCTACAAGGGTACGTGGACAACACTCTCCCCTCTCGTTTCTATGCATCACCATGATCTTGCGTGTGCGTAGGAATTTTTTTGAAATTACTACGTCCCCCAACAACGGGTAGTAACCGGTGGGCGCGGGCTGACGGGGCGCGGCCGAAGGAGTAGGCCCGCCGCGGGTGGTGCCGACGGCGAGGGCGGCGTGCTGGACCTACTGCTTCAGCTTCGTCATCCGGCGCTCCTCAAGCTTGAGGTACGCGACGACGCGCTGGAAAGTGGGCTGCGGCAGCAGGGTGAGGTTGGACACCGCGTTGCCGAAGTCCTCGTTAAGACCGGCGGTGAGGGTGCTCAGCATGAGGTCGTCAGAGACCTTGGCGCCGATGTCACGAAGCTCGTTGGCGAGCATCTTGAGACTCATGCAATACTCATCGATGGTGGAGTTGTCCTGGTGACAGCCGAAGAACTCCTGCTGCAAGAAAACAAGGCACTGAAGTTTGTTGTTGGTGAAAAGCGCGTTGATATTGGCCCACACGTCGCAGGCGTCGTCGTCCTCGGCGACAACCGTGTGGAAGATGTCCTTCGAGACCATCTGGTAGAAGCAACAGATGATCGTGGCCTCGATGGTGGACCACTCCGGATCGCCGCGCATTTACGCGCTGTCCACGGAACCGTCGATGTGCTCGGTGAGATAGTACTTGCGGAAGACGAGGTTGAAGTAGGTCTTCCACGCGTAGTATGATACGTCTCCAACGTATCTATAATTTTTGATTGCTCCATGCTATATTATCTACTGTTTTGGACAATATTGGGCTTTATTATCCACTTTTATATTATTTTTGGGACTAACCTATTAACCGGAGGCCCAGCCCAGAATTGCTGTTTTTTTTTCCTATTTCAGTGTTTCGAAGAAAAGGAATATCAAACGGAGTCCAATTGACCTGAAACTCCACGGAACCTATTTTTGGACCAGAGGAAGCCCACAGAGTACCGGAGTTGCACCAGGGGAGTCCTGGGCTGCCCACGAGTGTGGGGGGTGCGCCCCCTGCCTCGTGGACAGTTCGGAGGTCCACCGGCGTACTTCTTCCTCCCATATATACCCATATACCCTAAAAACTTCGGGGAACAGAATAGATCGGGAGTTCCGCTGCCGCAAGCCTCTGTAGCCACCAAAAACCAATCGGGACCCTGTTCCGGCACCCTGCAGGAGGGGGGGAACCCTCACCAGTGGCCATCTTCATCATCCCGGCGCTCTCCATGACGATGAGGGAGTAGTTCACCCTCGGGGCTGAGGGTATGTACCAGTAGCTATGTGTTTGATCTCTCTCTCTCTCTCGTGTTCTTGATTTGGCACGATCTTGATGTATCGCGAGCTTTGCTATTATAGTTGGATCTTATGTTGCTTCTCCCCTCTACTCTCTTGTAGTGGATTGAGTTTTCCCTTTGAAGTAATCTTATCGGATTGAGTCTTTAATGATTTGAGAACACTTGATGTATGTCTTGCCGTGCGTATCTGTGGTGACAATGGGATATCACGTGATTCACTTGATGTATGTTTTGGTGATCAACTTGCGGGTTCTGCCCATGAACCTATGCATAGGGGTTGGCACACGTTTTCGTCTTGACTCTCCGGTAGAAACTTTGGGACACTCTTTGAAGTACTTTGTGTTGGACTGAATAGATGAATCTGAGATTGTGTGATGCATATTGTATAATCATACCCATGGATACTTGAGGTGACATTGGAGTATCTAGGTGACATTAGGGTTTTGGTTGATTTGTATCTTAAGGTGTTATTCTAGTATGAACTCTAGGGCTGTTTGTGACACTTATAGGAATAGCCCAACGGATTGATTGGAAAGAATAACTTTCAGGTGGTTTCGTACCCTACCATAATCTCTTCTACTTATGATGATTATATTGATGAAAGTGGGTTTGGAAGAGTGTCAGCTTTAGGAAGTAATGATCCCAATATTTTGGAGGATGTTGAATCTTATAATATTTATGAAAGTGGATTTGGAGAGGTCATGACTTATTTAGTGATGCATCCACTATCTTGGAAGAGGTTCCAATCGATTATGATGAGAACAAAGTCGCTACTTATGATGATTATTGTGATGAAACTTATGCTATAAAAAGTAGTGATTATTATATTTATAAAACTTGTCATGATTATGAGTACCCTTTTTGTGAACATTACCCTTTTAATGTGGAAGCAATTTATAGTATTCAAGTCTCTTATGATACTCCCATTATCCCGAATGAGAAGAATTTTGCTTATATGAAGAGTAGTAAATTTCTATGCTTGTAGATCATGAAAGGAATGCTTTATGTTCTGGTTATATTGTTGAATTCATTCATGATTCTACTGAAAATTATTATGAGGGAGGATTATATGCTTGTAGGAATTGCAATAATATCAAGTTTCCTCTATATGTGCATAAAGTTTTGAAGTTATGCTTGTTTTGCCTTCCTATGCTAGTTGATTATTGTTCCCATAAATTGTTTGATCCCAAAATCCCTATGCATAGGAAGTGGGTTAGAATTAAATGTGCTAGTCATATTCTTCATGATGCTCTCTTTATGTTTCAATTCCTATCTTTTATGTGAGCATCATTCAAATCATCATGCCTAGCTAGGGGCGTTAAACGTCAGCGCTTGTTGGGAGGCAACCCAATTTTATTTTAGTTTATTGATTTTTGGTTCTGTTTAGGAATAAATAATTCATCTAGTTTCTGTTTAGATGTAGTTTTGTGTTTTAATTAGTGTTTGTGCCAAGTAGAACCTTTGGGAAGACTTGGGTGAAGTCTTTATGATCATGCTGTAAAAAATAGAAACTTTAGCGCTCACGATATTAGCTAAAACTTTTTATTGGAGAGCGGTATTTAGTTGATTCTTTTTTAAGATGATTACTAGACAAATTCCTAAGGTCCACCAATTTATTTTAGAATTTTTGGAGTTTCATAAGTATACGTTTGATACAGATTACTACAGACTGTTCTGTTTTTGACAGATTCTGTTTTCTATGTGTTGTTTGCTTATTTTGATGAATCTATGAGTAATATCGGAGGGTATGAACCATAGAGAAGTTGGAATACAGTAGATATTACACCAAAATGAATTTAGAATGAGTTCACAACAGTACCTAAGTGGTGATTTATTTTCTTATACTAACGGAGCTTACGAGTTTTCTGTTAAGTTTTGTGTTGTGAAGTTTTCAAGTTTTGGGTAAAGATTCGATGGGCTATGGAATAAGGAGTGGCAACAGCCTAAGCTTGGGGATGCCCAAGGCACCCCAAGGTAATATTCAAGGATAACCAAGCGTCTAAGCTTGGGGATGCCCCGAAAGGTATCCCCTCTTTCGTCTTCGTTCATCGGTAAGTTTACTTGGAGCTATATTTTTATTCACCACATGATATGTGTTTTGCTTGGAGAGTCATGTCACTATATTTAGCTTTGCTTGCTATTTTAATAAAGTACCAAGATCTGAAATTCTTAAATGTTAGAGAGTCTTCACATAGTTACATAATTATACAACTACTCATTGATCTTCACTTATATCTTTCGGAGTAGTTTGTTGTTTGCTCTAGTGCTTCACTTATATCTTTTAGAGCACGGCGGTGGATTTATTTTGAAGAAATAGATGAACTCTCATGCTTAACTTATATTAATTTGAGAGTCTTAAACAACATGGTAATTTGCTTAATCCTAATATGCTAGGTATTCAAGATTAGTAAAAACTTTCTTATGAGTGTGTTGAATACTAAGAGAAGTTTGATGCTTGATGATTGTTTTGAGATATGGAGGTAGTGATATTAAAGTTGTGCTAGTTGAGTAGTTGTGAATTTGGGAAATACTTGTGTTGAAGTTTGCAAGTCCCGTAGCATGCACGTATGGTAAACGTTATGTAACAAATTTGAAACATGAGGTGTTCTTTGAGTGTCCTCCTTATGAGTGGCGGTCGGGGACGAGCGATGATCTTTTCCTACCATTCTATACCCCTAGGAGCATGCGCGTAGTGCTTGGTTTTTGATGACTTGTAGATTTTTGCAATAAGTATGTGAGTTCTTTATGACTAATGTTGAGTCCATGGATTATACGCACTCTCACCCTTCCATCATTGCTAGCCTCTTCGGTACCGTGCATTGCCCTTTCTCACATTGAGAGTTGGTGCAAACTTCGCCGGTGCATCCAAACCCCGTGATATGGTACGCTCTTTCACACATAAACCTCCTTATATCTTCCTCAAAACAGCCACCATACCTACCTATTATGGCATTTCCGTAGCCATTCCGAGATATATTGCCATGCAACATTCCACCATTCCGTTTATCATGACACGTTCATCATTGTCATATTGCTTAGCATGATCATGTAGTTGACATAGTATTTGTGGCAAAGCCACCGTTCATAATTCTTTCATACATGTCACACTTGATTCATTGCATATCCCGGTACATCGCCGGAGGCATTCATATAGAGTCATACTTTGTTCTAGTATCGAGTTGTAATCATTGAGTTATAAATAAATAGAAGTGTGATGATCATCATTTTCTAGAGCATTGTCCCAAGTGAGGAATAAAAAATAAAAAAGGGATGAAGGCCATAAAAAAGAGAAAGGCCATTTAAAAAAGAGAAGGCCCAAAAAAAGGGAGAGAAAAAGAGAGAAGGGACAATGTTACTATCCTTTGCCACACTTGTGCTTCAAAGTAGCACCATAATCTTCATGATAGAGAGTCTTTTGTTTTGTCACTTTCATATACTAGTGGGAATATTTTCATTATAGAACTTGGCTTGTATATTCCAACAATGGGCCTCCTCAAGTGCCCTAGGTCTTCGTGAGCAAGCAAGTTGGATGCACACCCACTTAGTTTCTTTTGTTGAGCTTTCACACATTTATAGCTCTAGTGCATCCGTTGCATGGCAATCCCTACTCCTTGCATTAACATCAATCGATGGGCATCTCCATAGCCCATTGATTATCCTCGCTGATATAAGATCTTATCCTTTTTTGTCTTCTCCACATAACCCCCATCATCATATTCTATTCCACCCATAGTGCTATGTCCATGGCTAGCGCTCATATATTGCGTGAAAGCTTATAGGTTTGAGATTACTAGAATATGAGACAATTTCTTGGCTTGTCATCGGGGTTGTGCATGATGAGAGCATTCTTGTGACGAAAATAGAGCATGACTAAACTATATGATTTTGTAGGGATGAACTTGAAAGAAATATGCCCTAGAGGCAATAATAAAGTTATTATTTATTTCCTTATTTCATGATAAATGTTTATTATTCATGCTAGAATTGTATCAACCGGAAACATGATACATGTGTGAACACATAGACAAACAGAGTGTCACTAGTATGCCTCTACTTGACTAGCTTGTTAATTAAAGATGGTTAAGTTTCCTAACCATAGACAAAGGAGTTGTCATTTGATTAACAAGGTCACATCATTAGTTGAATGATCTGATTGACATGACCCATTCCATTAGCTTAGCACCCGATCGTTTAGTATGTTGCTATTGCTTTCTCCATGACTTATACATGTTCCTTTGACTATGAGATTATGCAACTCCCGTTTACCGTAGGAACACTTTGTGTGCTACCAAATGTTACAACGTAACTGGGTGATTATAAAGGAGCTCTACAGGTGTCTCCGAAAGTATTTGTTGGGTTGGCGTATTTCGAGATTAGGATTTGTCACTCCGAATGTCGGAGAGGTATCTCAGGGCCTTCTCGGTAATGCACATCACATAAGCCTTGCAAGCATTGCAACCAATAAAGTTAGTTGCGAGATGATGTATTACAGAATGAGTAAAGAGACTTGCTAGTAACGAGATTGAACTAGGTATTGGATACCGACGATCGAATCTCGGGCAAGTAACATACCGATGACAAAGGGAACAACATATGTTGTTATGCGGTCTGACCGATAAAGATCTTCGTAGAATGTGTAGGAGCCAATATGGGCATCCAGGTCCCGCTATTGGTAATTGACCAGAGATTTGTCTCAGTCATGTCTACACTGTTCTCGAACCGTAGGGTCCGCACGCTTAAGGTTACGATGACAGTTATTATGAGTTTATGCATTTTGATGTACCGAAGTTTGTTCGGAGTCCCGGATGAGATCACGGACATGACGAGGAGTCTCTAAATGGTCGAGACGTAAATATTGATATATTGGACGACTATATTCGGACATCGGAATGGTTCCGAGTGGTTTCGGAGAAAACCGGAGTGCCGGAGGGTTATCGGAACCCCCCCGGGAGAAGTATTGGGCCACATGGGCCTTAGTGGAGAGAGAGAGGGGCGGCCAGGGTGGGCCGCGCGCCCCCTCCCCCTCTGGTCCGAATTGGACTAGGAGAGGGGGGGCGGCGCCCCCCTTTCCCTCTCCCTCTCCCCCTTCCTTTCCCCCTCCTAGTAGGAGTAGGAAAGAGGGGAGTCCTACTCCTACTAGGAGGAGGACTCCTCCTCCTGGCGCGCGCCACAAGGGCCGGCCGGCCTCCCCCCTTGCTCCTTTATATACGGGGGCAGGGGGCACCCTAGAACACACAAGTTGATCTTCGTGATCGTTCCTCAGCCGTGTGCGGTGCCCCCCTCCACCATATTCCACCTCGGTCATATTGTCGCAGTGCTTAGGCGAAGCCCTGCGTCGGTAGTTCATCAAGATCGTCACCACGCCGTCGTGCTGACGTAACTCTTCCCCGAGAGCTTTGCTGGATCGAAGCCCGGAGAACGTCATCGAGCTGTACGTGTGTCAAGAACTCGGAGGCGCTGGAGTAACGGCGCTTGGATCGGTCGGATCGGGAGGAGGACGTACGACTACTTCCTCTATGTTGTGTCAATGCTTCCGCGTCGGTCTACGAGGGTACGTAGACAACACTCTCCCCTCTCGTTGCTATGCATCACCATGATCTTGCATGTGCGTAGGAAATTTTTTTAAATTACTACGTTACCCAACAGTGGTATCAGAGCCTAGGTTTTTATGGTTTGATGTTATGCACGAGTAGAACACAAGTGAGTTAGACGATATAAGTCATACTGCCTACCAGCATGTCATACTTTGGTTCAGCGGTATTGTTGGATGAAGCGGCCCGGACCGACATTACGCGTACGCTTACGCGAGACTGGTTCTACCGCCGTGCTTTACACATAGGTGGCTGGCGGGTGTCAGTTTCTCCAACTTTAGTTGAACCGAGTAAGGCTACGCCCGGTCCTTGAGAAGGTTAAAACGGAGTCTATTTGACAAACTATCATTGTGGTTTTGATGCGTAGGTGAGATTGGTTCTTGCTTAAGCCCGTAGCAGCCACGTAAAATTTGCAACAAACAAAGTAGAGGACGTCTAACTTGTTTTTACAGGGCATGTTGTGATGTGATATGGTCAAGACATGATGCTAAATTTTATTGTATGAGATGATCATGTTTTGTAACCGAGTTATCGGCAACCGGCAGGAGCCGTATGGTTGTCGCTTTATTGTATGCAATGCAATCATCCTGTAATGCTTTACTTTATCACTAAGCGGTAGCGATAGTCGTAGAAGCATAAGATTGGCGAGACGACAACGATGCTACGATGGAGATCAAGGTGTCGCGCCGGTGACGATGGTGATCATAATGGTGCTGCGGAGATGGATCAGGTGCGTATATATAATGTACAAGGCGGGACACAACCTCAACTATACAGAGAACTAGAAGGTGGGCCTATGACACAGTTATACATGCACAAATATATTCGACACCCCCCGCGGTCGAAGCGTCGCCGAAGACACAGAGACTGGACCGAAACTCCTCGAAGACGGGAGTAGGCAATCCCTTAGTCATCACGTCAGCAAACTGTTGCGACGTCGGAACATGGAGAACCCGAACACGGCCAAGGGCAACCTGCTCGCGCACGAAGTGAATATCGAGCTCAATATGCTCCGTACGTCGATGGTGCACCGGGTTGGCGGAAAGGTAGACCGCACTGACGTTATCGTAGTAGACAAGAGTGGCCTTGTGAACATCACAAAGAAACTCCTGGAGCAGCTGACGGATCCAAGAGCACTCGACCACGGCATTAGCCACGGCGCGATACTCTGCATCACCGATGCAGCGGGAGACCGTGGGCTGCTGCTTCAGTGACCAGGAGATCAACGAGGGCCCAAGGTAGACGCAGTAGCCTGACGCGGAGCGTCAAGTGTCGGGGCAGCCAGCCCAGTCGGCATCTGAGTAGGCCACGACGTCGGTGGAGGCAGAGGCCGTGAGGGTGAGTCCCAAAGACATGGTGTCGTGTATATACGGAGAATACGCTTCACCAAGGTCCAGTGAGAGTCACGCAGAGCATGCATGTGGAGGCACACCTGCTGGACAACATACTTCAGGTCGGGTCGAGTCAGCGTCAGGTACTGTAAGGCACCAACAATGGAGCGATAGAACGCTGCATCGGACGCGAGAGACCCCTCCAGAACAGAGACCTTCGCCTTCGTGTCGACGGGGGTGGGCGCTGGCTTGCAGTTAAGCATACCGGCACGCTCCAGAAGCTCGTGCGCGTACTTCTGCTGATGCAGAAAGAAGCCGTCAGTCCGTCGGACCACCTCGATGCCAAGGAAGTAGTGCAGTGGCCCCAAATCCTCGAGGGTGAACTCATCACGAAGACGAGCAGTCAGCCGCTGAAGGAGATCGGGGCGGACACCGTGAGGATGATGTCGTCGACGTAGAGCAACAGATATGCAGTGTCAGCTCCCTGATGATACACGAAGAGTGAGGCATCGGAGCGAGTGGACCGACATCCCAGAGACTGCAGAAAGGCTACGATACGCTGGTACCAAGCCCGAGGCGCCTGCTTCAACCCGTAAAGAGAACAGGAGAGCAAGCACACAAAGTCTGGGTGCTCGGCGTCGATGAAGCCAGTGGGTTGCTCACAGAACACCTGCTCAGCAAGATGGTCGTGCAAGAAGGCGTTGGAGACATCCAGCTGGTGCACGGGCCAGGCGCGCGAGACCGCCAACTGGAGCATGGCGCGGATCATGCCCGGTTTCACAACTGAGGCGAAGGTGTCAATGAAGTCCACGCCCGCACGCTGCCGAAATTCACGAACCACCCACCGAGCCTTGTAGCGCTCGAGAGAACCGTCCGGGCGAGTCTTGTGGCGAAATACCCACTTGCGAGTGATGATGTTGGCACGAGGGGGTCGCGGAACAAGCTGCCACGTGCGGTTGCGCTGTAGGGCGTCGAACTCCTCCTACATCGCAGCTAGCCAATGGGGATCCCGAAGGGCAGCGCAAGCGGAGGTGGGGATGGGTGATGGCATCGACGTCGAGGCAACGCACACATACTCATCAGAGGAGTAGCGCATGCTCGGCCGAAGCACTCCTGCCCGGGCACGAGTCATCACGCCAACAGGCGGGTCAGCAGGGCCTGCGGCGGCGGCAAGGGCCGCGGCGATAATGGGGGCCCGGGCGGCGGCGGGGGCACCCGTGGCGGTGACGTGGGCCACGGCGGCGGTGGCGCCAGCCGAGCCTACGGCCAAGGGGGCGATGGGCGAGGAGGAAGTCGAGCCTGTCGCCGGGGTGGCGGGCGGGGTGCCTGCCAACTCAACCTCGTAGGAGGGAGGGGAGCACCCGGGGGCCCGGTCAGACTCGACCTCAGGGGAGGGAGCCGAAAAACCGGGCGGTGGCGGCAGAAGGCACCATGCCGGGGGGCCTCCGGGGGGCGTCGCCGTGCATCGCTCCAAGAAGAGGGCGCGGGGATCGGCGCAGAAGGAGCCGAAGCCGGAGAGACCTGAAAAAAGGGAACACCATCTCGACAAAGTACACGTGCCTCGAGGTGTACACACAATGAGTGACAGGATCGTAGCACCGGTAACCTTTGGTGTTAGGAGGGTAGCCAAGGAAGACGCATGGGACGGAACATGGTGCAAGTTTGTGTGGCATGGTGGATGCGGTGCTAGGATAACAGAGACACCCAAAGATACAGAGACCGTCATAGGAGTAACATGCGAATACAGTCATTAAGAGTGCGGAGAATGCGCTCAGCGCGGTCGTTCTACTGTGAAGTGTAAGGACAAGTTAGACGAAAGGTGGTGTCATGAGAGGTGAGAAGTGTGCAGAGAGCGACGTTGTCAAACTCTTTTCCGTTATCAGTCTGTAGTGCGAGTATGGGTGACCGAACTGGGTGGTGACATAGGAATAAAAGGCGGTGAGTGTGGCTAAAGCATCGGATTTACAACGAAGAGGAAAAATCCACACATAATGAGAATAATCATCTAAAAGCACCAAGCAATATAGATAGCTCGTGTTACTCGCAACGGGAGACGTCCAACCATCACTATGAAGTAATTGAAACGGAAAAGTGGAAACTGAAGTAGATGCACTAAAGGGAAGACGAACGTGCTTGCCCAATCGACAAGCCTCACAAGTATGCTCGTCGAGCTTATTACATGAGAAAGAAAAACTCCTAAGAATCTGACGCAAAACGGCGGGGTTGGGGTGGCCCAAGAGAGCATGCCAAAGGTCGACGCTGGCAGCGAAGGCGACGGGTGTGGAGGTGCAAGCGTCGGCGTGCACGGGATAAATCTCATCAGGGCTATCACATCATTGAAGCACCATCCGGGTACGGGCATCCTTTACAGAAAAACCAACACCGTCAAATTCAACAGTAAGTGGATTCTCACGAGTAACACGACGAACGGAAACTAAACTTGTGACTAAGTCAGGTGAGACAAGGACATTAGACATAGTGATAGGTGTGGGACTAGAAGGAAAACTAGTGCTACCGACATGAGTGAAGGTAAAGAGGAACCGTTGCCAACGGTGATACGAGTGGTGTGTTAACTGGAGTGGAAGAGGATAGGTTACCGGGATGAGCTGTCATGTGCGCAGTAGCACCCGAGTCCATGTACTAGTCGCCTCCACCGCCATAGTTACTCGGCGACGGCGCCGAGTGTAGGGCGGCCAGGAGGGCGGGTCCCACGGTGTAGGTACCGGCGGTAGCGATTTGCCTCCATAGGGCGGTGCCTGGGCGGGCGCGCCATAGCCACCGAGGGGTGGCGGCGCGAGCGGAGCACCATAGGGCTGGTAGGGGCGCCGATGAACGCCTCGTGGCCCGCGGGGTGGGTACCAAGGAGACCCGGTGCTGGGGTCCGCGGGACGGGCATGTGATAGGCATGGACAACACCCGTCCAAGGGTTATGCCCGGCGGCCCATGGCGGGGGCGATTGCTGGTACCGGGGCGCCCCCTGCGCCTGCTACTTGCGGCGGCCCCGCCGCCCCGCCGTGGGCACGGGCGGTGCGGGCGACAGGATGTAGTAACCGGTGGGCGTGGGCGAGCGGTGCTGGCGAGGCGGGCGGCAGCGGGTGAAGGAAATATGCCCTAGAGGCAATAATAAAGTTATTATTTATTTCCTTATTTCATGATAAATGTTTATTATTCATGCTAGAATTGTATTAACCGGAAACATGATACATGTGTGAATACATAGACAAACAGAGTGTCACTAGTATGCCTCTACTTGACTAGCTCGTTGATCAAAGATGGTTATGTTTCCTAGCCATTGACATGAGTTGTCATTTGATTAACGGGATCACATCATTAGGAGAATGATGTGATTGACATGACCCATTTCGTTAGCTTAGCACCCGATCGTTTAGTATGTTGCTATTGCTTTCTTCATGACTTATACATTTTCCTATGACTATGAGATTATGCAACTCCCGTTTACCGGAGGAACACTTTGTGTGCTACCAAACGTCACAACATAACTGGGTGATTATAAAGGTGCTCTACAGGTGTCTCCGAAGGTACTTGTTGGGTTGGCGTATTTCGAGATTAGTATTTGTCACTCCGATTGTCGGAGAGGTATCTCTGGGCCCTCTCGGTAATGCACATCATTTAAGCCTTGCAAGCATTGCAACTAATGAGTTAAGTTGCGGGATGATGTATTACGGAACGAGTAAAGACACTTGCTGGTAACGAGATTGAACTAGGTATTGAGATACCGACGATCGAATTTCGGGCAAGTTACATACCGATGACAAAGGGAACAATGTATGTTGTTATGCGGTCTGACCGATAAAGATCTTCGTAGAATATGTGGGAGCCAATATGAGCATCCAGGTTCCGCTATTGGTTATTGACCGGAGACGTGTCTCGGTCATGTCTACATAGTTCTCGAACACGTAGGGTTCGCATGCTTAACGTTTCGATGATAGTTATATTATGAGTTTATATGTTTTGATGTACCGAAGGTTATTCGGAGTCCCGGATGTGATGACGGACATGACGAGGAGTCTCAAAATGGTCGAGACATGAAGATTGATATATTGGAAGCCTATGTTTGGATATCCGAAGTGTTTCGGGTGAAATCGTGATTTTACCGGAGTACCGGAGGGGTTACCGGAACCCCCCGGGGGTTATTGGGCCTTAGTGGGCCTTTGTGGAGAAGAGGAGAGGCGGCCAGGGCTGGGCCACGCGCCCCTCCCCCTAGTCCGAATAGGACAAGGAGCGGGGGGCGGCGCCCCTCGTTCCTTCCTCTCTCCCTCCTCTTTCCCCCTCCCAAGTCCTAATCCAACTAGGAAAGGGGGGGAGTCCTACTCCCGGTGGGAGTAGGACTCCTCCTGGCGCGCCCCCTCTCCAGGCCGGCCGCACCCCCCTTGCTCCTTTATATACAGGGGCAGGGGGGCACCCTAGACACACAACAATTGATCGTTTGATCTTTTAGCCGTGTGCGGTGCCCCCCTCCACCATAGACCACCTCGATAATACTGTAGCGGTGCTTAGGCGAAGCCCTGCGTCGATAGAACATCATCATCATCACCACGCCGTCGTGCTGACGAAACTCTCCCTCAACACTCGACTAGATCGGAGTTCGAGGGACGTCATCGGGCAGAACGTGTGCTGAACTCGGAGGTGCCGTGCGTTCGGTGCTTGATTGGTCGGATCGTGAAGACGTACGACTACATCAACCGCGCTGTGCTAACGCTTCCGCTTTCGGTCTACGAGGGTACGTGAGCAAAACTCTCCCCTCTCGTTGCTATGCATCACCATGATCTTGCGTGTGCGTAGGAATTTTTTTGAAATTACTACATTCCCCAACAGTGGCATCCGAGCCTGGTTTTATGCGTAGATGTCATATGAACAAGTAGAACACAAGTGAGATGTGGGCGATATAAGTCATACTGCTTACCAACATGTCATACTTTGGTTCAGCGGTATTGTTGGATGAAGCGGCCCAGACCGATATTACGCGTACGCTTACGCGAGACTAGTTCTACCGACGTGCTTTGCACACAAGTGGCTGGCGGGTGTCAGTTTCTCCAACTTTAGTTGAACCGAGTGTGGCTACGCCCGGTCCTTGCAAAGGTTAAAACAACACCAACTTGACAAACTATCGTTGTTGTTTTGATGCGTAGGTAAGAACGGTTCTTGCTAAGCCTGTAGCAGCCACGTAAAATTTGCAACAACAAAGTAGAGGACGTCTAACTTGTTTTTGCAGGGCATGTTGTGATATGATATGGTCAAGACGTGATGAGATATAAATTGTTGTATGAGATGATCATGTTTTGTTGAAGTTATCGGCAACTGGCAGAAGCCTTATGGTTGTCTCTTTATTGCATAAGATGCAAGTGCCAAATAATTGCTTTATTTTATCGCTATGCGATAGCAATAGATGCAAGAGCAATAGTTGGCGAGATGATGATGTCTACTACGCAACCTTCTCCTTGTAGACGTTGTTGGGCCTCCAAGTGCAGAGTTTTGTAGGACAGTAGCAAATTTCCCTCAAGTGGATGACCTAAGGTTTATCAGTCCATAGGAGGCGTAGGATGAAGATGGTCTCTCTCAAGCAACCCTGCAACCAAATAACAAAGAGTCTCTTGTGTCCCCAACACTCCCAATACAATGGTAATTGTATAGGTGCACTAGTTCGGCAAAGAGATGGTGATACAAGTGCAATATGGATGGTAGATATAGGTTTTTGTAAACTGAAAATATAAAAACAGCAAGGTAGCGAGCGGTAAAAGTGAGCGTAAACGGTATTGCAATGATAGTGAAACAAGGCCTAGGGTTCATACTTTCACTAGTGCAAGTTCTCTCAACAATAATAACATAGTTGGATCATATAACTATCCCTCAACATGCAACAAAGAGTCACTCCAAAGACACTAATAGCGGAGAACAAACGAAGAGATTATGGTAGGGTACGAAACCACCACAAAGTTATTATTTCCAATCAATCCATTGAGCTATTCCTATAAGTGTCACAAACAGCCCCAGAGTTCGTACTAGAATAACACCTTAAGATACAAATCAACCAAAACCCTAATGTCGGTGTCAAAACCGGCGGATCTCGGGTAGGGGGTCCCGAACTGTGCGTCATGGTCGGATGGTAACAGGAGACAAGGGACACTTTATTTTACCCAGGTTCGGGCCCTCTCGATGGAGGTAAAACCCTACTCCCGCTAGATTAATATTGATGATATGGGTAGTACAAGAGTGGATCTACCACGAGATCAAGGAGGCTAAACCCTAGAAGCTAGCCTATGGTATGATTGTGTATTACGATGGTTGTCCTACGGACTACAGCCCTCCGGTTTATATAGACACCGGATAGGGTTAGGGTTACACAGAGTCGGTTACAATGGTAGGAGATCTCGAATATCCGCACACCTAGCTTGCCTTCCACGCCAAGAAAAGATCCTTCCGGACACGGGACGAAGTCTTCAACTTTGTATCTTCATAGTCCTGGAGTCCGGCTGAAGGTATAGTTCGGCTATCCGAACACCCCCTAATCTAGGACTCCCTCAGTAGCCCCTGAACCAGGCTTCAATGACGACGAGTCCGGCGCGCAGATTGTCTTAGGCATTGCAAGGCGGGTTCCTCCTCCAAGTTCTTCAAGAAGATTATAAACACCACAGAATAGTGTCCGGCTCTGCAAAATAAGTTTCCACATATTGCCATAAAGAGAATAATATTAACACAAATCAAATCTGTTGACGTATCCCACAGTGCGTCATAACACTGCGGCCAAGCCTTCTATATAAATTGTTTTCATTGTTCCACCTCAGCTCGTATAGCGAGGCGGTTTCCTTGGCACGTCTTGTCGAAACAGAGATCGTGTGCCCCCCTCCAACAGGATTCTCATTAATACGGACGTGAGTAACCTAACCACGCCATTTACCGCGGCGTTTGGGAGGCAAGTGAGTTTTATTAGGTAGGTGAGGACGCCTAACCGTACCTGCTTATATAAAGGGATAAGGATTCACCCTTTTAACCTACGCCTTCTTCCTCCTTTGCCAATCCATCTCTCCCACACTCAAGCTCCAGCGCCCAAGTCCGCTCTTCTTCCTCAACCTTGTCCAACAATGTCCGGAGCGGGATGCAAGTGGATGGTCTCCTCCGTTACGGAGGCTCAAGTAAAAAGTCTAAGGAAAGCCGGATACTTGTCCAAGGATATCCCGCATCAGCTTCCTAATAAGGGGCAGCTTCTTCCTACCCCAAGGCCCCATGAGAGGGTAGTTTTTATCCCCCACTTCCTCCGCGGACTGGGCTTTCCACTTCACCCATTTGTCCGGGGGCTCATGTTCTACTACGGCCTGGATTTCCACGATCTTGCCCCAAACTTTGTTCTCAACATCTCGGCGTTTATCGTCGTGTGTGAGGCCTTTCTCCGCGCCCGCCCCCACTTCGGCCTCTGGCTCAAGACCTTCAACGTCAAGCCCAAGGTGGTGTCCGGCACCCAGGCGGAGTGCGGAGGCGCTATGGTTGGCAAGATAGCCAACGTCCTCTGGTTCGATGGCTCCCTCGTGGAGTCCCTAAAGGGGTGGCAGGCTGGGTGGTTTTACATCACCGAACCCCGCGATCCGAAATGGGTCGCGGCCCCTGAGTTCAGATCCGGACCCCCTACGCGGCTCATGTCCTGGAAAGAGACAGGCCTTTCGTGGGGCAACGAGGAAGAAGTGACTGGGTTGCAAACATGCATCCAGTCCCTGGTGAACAAGCCAATCCGGCTTGCCAACATAGTCCAGGTTATGCTCGTTCGCCTGATCCTCCCGTGCCAAAAACGGGATTTTACTTTGTGGGAATTCGACTCGGCGCAGCACCAGACCCTTAATAGGCTCTTCGACACGACGTATGAAGACGTCTGGAAGGTGCTGACCAAAGGCGCCGAGTCCCCTACGTCCGCCTCCGAGGATCGCGGATACAGCTCGCAGCGTATCGCTGGCGAGGTAAGCTATCTATACCTTTGATAGGTTCGTTAAGCTCTTCTTCATAGATTATCTCTATGCGGGATCTAAACTCCCTTTGACCTTTGACAGGCTTGGCTGGAGATATCCGGACGGATTAACTGTCCGGCTCCTCTGCCCGAAGACCCGGCCCCATCACTCTTGGTGAAGCTAATGGCTCCGGCACCTTACGTGGTTCCGGAGAGGAAGGCCAAGAAGAAGAAAACCACCGGGACTCGAAAAAGTTCCTGCAACATGGTGGTGTCGGACTCGTCGTCCGACGAGTCCGCAACGCCCTCCTCTCGTGAAAACGAGGAGGAGGAACAAGGAAGTTCTCCCCCTCCAGCGAGGGGAACAAAGAAGAAGAAGGCCACCCCAACGGGGGAGGCCGAGGGGTCAAGAAAAAGGAAGACCCCTCCGCCGGACTACTCCCACGATGCCGAAGAGGGCGGAGAGGAGTGGCCGGACAGAACCAAGCGTCCGGCGAAATCATAAGTATTTATATACCAGAGTAACTCGTGATACTCTTTTTAGTGTGCGGCTTTCCCTGATATCGCACGCGTTTTATGCAGCCCGCCCCGGGCCGAACTCGACGACTCATCGAGCGGCTCCCTGGATTCGTCGGACGTGAACTCTGTTCCGCCCGCGGTCTCCCCCCGCGGGGCGGACGACGCTGAAGTGGCGCCCCGCCAAGCTTCGGGGCAGGAGGAGATGGTCCTGGAGGAGCCACAGGGCAATCCTACGGACCCCAGGAGTGAAGGGGATGAAACCCCCGAGGGCTCCAAGTCCGGCTTCATGCCGGACTCGACAGTCCCGGTCCGCGGCGGGCGAACTCCTTCCAAGAGGAGTAAGCCATCTGAGCCGGCGACCTTCGTCCAACCGGAGGCGCCGGACAATTTGCTGGAGGTGCTTGAGGGCGCCGCCATCGACGAGGAGCACCGTACTGTTATGAGTACGGTGATCCAAAGGATTCAGTCCACCAAGAGCAGAAAGAAATAACAGGATTGTACTGCCTATTGTAGGGGCCACAACCGAGGTGACAGCCCTGAAGCAGGCGCTGGCTGAGGCCGAGAAGAAAACGGCCGAGGAGCGCGCCGAGCGAGAGAGGCTTGGGGTTCAGGTCGGCGAGGTGCAGCAAGAGCTGCAAACTCTCATGAAAAAACATGAGGGTTTGGAGCTTGAGGCGAAAGCGCAAGCATCCGAGCTCGCGTCGGCCATCGAGACCGCCAAGAGTGCCAAGGCCGAAGCCCAAAAGGCCCTCCAAGAGTTGGAGGATGTGAAAAATATAGCAACGGGTAAGGCATTCTCAATGCAGAGTAGGAATATAAAAGTAAACTACCTATTACTTACCTGAATCCGGAGTTCTCCAGGGGTGTTTGCCGATCTTCCCCGCAGCGTATCCGACGCCGCCGCGTTCTACCGGGCTGAAGAGGGCAGCTCGACGGAGAGTGTGTTCTGGTCTCAGTATTCTGAGGCCGGACACACCATGCCCTTAAGCGATCAGCTAAAACAGCTGGTCGAGCTCCACAAGGCGGCCGAACAGGCCATGAAGGGCTTACTAGTTCGGCTATGGCCTGGAGAGGCCCTGCCTGGGAGCTATTTCGGGCTGGTGCGGCAGCTGGTGGAGGCCTGTCCACTGCTTGAAGTCATCAAGCGCTCCATCTGCATTGAAGGTGCCCGGAGGGCCCTTGCCCGTGTAAGGGTACACTGGGGTAAGCTGGGCGAAGAGAAGCTGGTGAAGGACGGGCCGCCGCAGGGGAAGGAGCATCGCAAGAGCGAGAACTACTGCAAGGACGTTCTTGCCGGAGCCCTCCTTGTCGCGGATGAATATACTAAAGATGTAGTATTTGAATGAACTCGCTCGTTTGTATCCTGTGCGCTGAAAACTTGTTCATATGCGCTAAGCAATGCTTGTTTAATTTAAAATATTATTTTCTGTGCGGCCGTTTATCAAAAATTGAGAGATGGCGAGTCGTCGGCTTCTGCCCCCATGCCACTAGTGCTGGGGTGTTCGGGATAAACCTGAGGGCTCTTGTTCCCATAGTTGGGTCCTTCGAGGGAGGCGCTCAGCACAGCGAACCAGGCAATCGGACTATAATGCTTGAACACTCTCACTTAGCCATAGAACGTTATAATTTTAAATTTCGGCAAAGCCCCTAGTTCGGAAGGCCGAATTCGGGCCGCTATCCACGCCTTTGGCCGGACATAGCCAGCTCCTCGCTCAAAGCGGCATAATCCTTTAAGGACTCAAAAAACCTCTCGAACAGCGACCGGTCTCGCGCCTTATCATGACAGTCTGTTTTAGCTTTCTCCACTGAGGTGCTCAACCCACCTGATCTGGGGCACAATCGCAGTGGTTCTCCTAGTGCTACCTTAGCCGATAGAGCGGAACGTAAGGTACCAAAACATAGGAGCCGAGCAAACCCAACATGTGACCAAAATCATGACTCGGAGCCGATGCATATAGTGCTATAAGTTCGGGGTGCCGCACTTATGGATGTGTACGGACTTCTCACACCAGATAAAAGGGTAATGAAGCCCCTGGCGTGGTTTGCCGTACCATGGTGTACGGGTGCGATCATGTTATATCATAAACACATATATTCAAAGGGGACAATGCAAAAAATAGATAAGAAGCTATGCATTGTTTTATAAAGAGGCTATTTATGAAAGCCGAACGATACAAGTAATGCGATAAGCAAAGAAGATATTAGACTATTTAACATGTCCTGACCAGGCACAGGCCGCGGAATTTAGAAACAGATATATCGCTCGAAATAGAGACCACCTGAGTGTTCCGGAATGCGGCGTAGATTTATCTACTTTCCTGGATCTTGCATCGTCTGTGCGGCAACGCTGCCGAACAGATTGTCCAGAGTATGGAGTCCTGAAATTAAAAAAGAAAAAATCCGGCAGCCCCTAGTACGTTTGACGCCGTGTTGTAGGCATGCCGTTAATGTGCCCCTCCCCCTGTGCCCATGGAATTTTAAGGGCGTAATTGTGTACTCGAGGTACTTTCTCCGCTGTGTTGCGATGGTTGGGGTCGGGGCCGTATTGCTACGCTTGCTCTGATCGTGCCAGGTGGTCTTGTTGCAGGCTACTCCGGGCACGCTTTGCATTGTTCGGTTTTTTAACGGCCGGACTGGGGAGTTGCCTTGAAAGGCTGCTTTGTACTTCCACTGCGAGGGCCGCCGTGTGCTCTTCCGTACGGATGGAGCGTTCTGTGTTTCCGCTGACCGTAATTACTCCTCGAGGGCCTGGCATCCTGAGTTTGAGATATGCGTAGTGTGGCACCGCATTGAATTTAGCGAATGCGGTTCGTCCGAGCAGGGCATGCTAGCCACTGCGGAACGGCACTATATCGAAGATTAACTCTTCGCTTCAAAAGTTATCCAGAGATCCGAAGACCACATCAAGTGTTATCGAGCCTGTGCAATTGGCCTCTACACCTGGTATGACGCCTTTAAAGGTCGTCCTTGTGGGCTTGATCCTTGATGGATCTATGCCCATTTTCCGCACTGTATCCTAATAAAGCAGGTCCAGGCTACTGCCGCCATCCATGAGGACTCTTGTGAGATGAAATCCGTCCATGATTGGGTCGAGGACCAGTGCGGCAAAACCGCCGTGACGGATGCTAGTGGGGTGGTCCCTTCGATCGAAAGTGATCGGGCAGGAGGACCATGGGTTGAACTTTGGGGCGACTGGCTCCATTGCGTATACATCTCGTAGCGCACGCTTCCTCTCTCGCTTGGGAATGTGGGTCGCGTATATCATGTTCACCGTCCGCACTTGTGGGGGAAACCCTTTCTGTCCATTGTTGTTCGGCGGCGTGGGCTCCTCCTCGTCGTCGCTATTCAGCCCCTTGTCCTTGTGTTCGTCTCTTAACTTGCCTGCCTGCTTGAACACCCAATAATCCCTGTTGGTGTGATTGGCTGGCCTTTCGGGGGTGCCATGAATTTGGCACGAGCGATCGAGTATCCGGTCCAAACTGGATGGGCCCTGGGTATCCTTTTTAAATGGCTTTTTCCGCTGACCGGATTTATAGCCTCTGAATCCGGCATTGACTGCCGTATCCTCATTGCTGTCGGTGCTAACGCGGCGCTTTTGATTATTTCGACGTGACCTGCCACTTTTGTCCTTGGTATCCGAATTACCGGGCTTCTTTGATAAGTTGTTGCTGCGAGCCAGCTAGCTATCTTCGCCCGCGCAAAAGCGGGTCATGACTGTCGTGAGGGCTGCCATGGTTTTCGGCTTTTCCTGTCCCAGGTGCTGAGCAAGCCACTCGTCACGGATGTTATGTTTGAAGGCTGCTAGGGCCTCTGCGTCCGGACAATCGACTATCTGATTTTTCTTTGTTAGGAACCGTGTCCAGAATTGCCTGGCCGATTCTTCTGGCTGCTGAATTATGTGGCTTAGGTCGTCGGCATCCGGTGGCCGCACATAGGTCCCCTGAAAGTTGTCGAGGAATGCGGCTTCCACGTCCTCCCAAGAACCGATTGAGTCCGCTGGTAGGTTGTTAAGCCAGTGCCGGGCTGGCCCTTTAAGCTTGAGGGGTAGGTATTTGATGGCGTGCAGATCATCGCCACGTGCCATGTGGATGTGAAGGAGATAATCCTCAATCCATACTGCCGGATCTGTCGTACCATCGTACGACTCGATATTAACGGGTTAAAAACCCTCTGGGATTTTATGATCCATTACTTCGTCTGTGAAGCACAGTGGGTGTGTGGCGCCCCTGTACTGGGCTATGTCACGACGCAGCTCGGAAGAGCTGTGCCTGCTGTGTTCGGCCCGGCCAGATTTATTATGTCCGGAGTGACGATCATCACGTGTCGTCGGGCGTCCGCGCGATCCATAGATCGACCTTGTTTGCTTTGCTTTATCCTCCAGTACGTCTCGCAGGTCTGGCTCGTTTTCCCGCGCCTTATTCAAGCGGCACCGGGGCACGGCTTGCTGAGGGGCTCGACAGGCCTCTCTGTCGCGTCCACGGGGTGGCCGGTCTGCCATGTCATATGCTTCCCCCTCTGATTGGGGTAGCGGCATGCGCTTAGGATAATTTTTGGAGGGGCGCCCGAGTTCATACTCTTCGGCCGTGAGGACTTCAGTCCATCTATCAGCTAGCAAATCTTGATCAGCTCTAAGCTGTTGCTGCTTTTTCTTTAGGCTGTTGGCCGTGGCTAGAAGCCTGCGTTGAAAACGCTCTTGTTCGGCGGGGTCTGATGGTACGACGAATTCGTCGTCGTCGAGGCTTGCCTCGTTTTCGGAGGGAGGCATGTAGTTATCATCCTCAACCTCTTGCTCTGCCGCTCTCTCCTGAGGGCTGGCTTTTCCATCTTCCTGCGCCGAAACTTGCTGGTTCTGGTGTTCTTCGGCGCTGTCCGGGGTAGTATTATCTCCCGTGCCGGAATCACCGTTTCTGCTGTGGCGGGATTTAGAGCGGCGCCGTTGGCGCCGACGTTTTTGCGGTTTTTTCGGTGTGTCGTCTTCCGCTGCTCCATCGCCATCCGCATCCTTTGGAGCATCCACCATATATATGTCATATGATGAGGTGGCGGTCCAACGTCCTAGAGGTGCTGGTTCTTGTTCGTCTCCTCCTTCGTCGTCCATACCTTCGAAGTCTTCGGAGCCGAAGTCAAGCATGTCGGTTAAATCGTCGACAGTGGCTATTAAGTGGGTGGTGGGTGGGCTTTGAATTTCTTCGTTGTCCGAATCCCAACCTCGCAGACCATAGTCCGGCCTGGGCTCTCCTGATAAGGAGAGAGACTTGAGAGAATTCAAGATATCACCGAAAGGTGAGCACTGAAAGATGTCCGCGGCGGTGAACTCCATTACAGGCGCCCAATCAGATTCGATCGGCGGGGGCGCAGAAGGCTCGGAGTTCGGAGAAGAGTCCGGCTGCTTGGAGTCCTGGGCCGTGCGGAGCACGGGGCTGGCGTTCGGCTCGATCGCCTTTGAGATCGCAGCCCCCGAGGTGACGTCCAACCGTTCATCCTCAGAGAACGCAGCGGGCTCCGAGTCAAGGATTGGGGCCGGAGCGTGTGCGGCCTCCAGGGTGCTATTCGGAGGCAGAACTACATCGTGCCCCTCGAAATAGCGCGGCGCGCTTGGTTGTGGCTCGAACCCGTCGAAGATCAAGTCTCCGCGGATATCAGCCGTGTAGTTTAAGCTTCCAAACCTGACTTGATGGCCAGGGGCGTAGCTTTCGATCTGCTCCAGATGACCAAGCGAATTGGCCCGCAGAGCGAAGCCGCCAAAGACGAAGATCTGTCCGGGGAGGAAAGTCTCACCCTGGACCTCGTCGTTGTTGATGATCAAAGGAGCCATCGGGCCTAAAAGCGACGACACAGAGGAACTCTCAATGAAAGCACCAATGTCGGTGTCGAAACCGGCGGATCTCGGGTAGGGGGTCCCGAACTGTGCGTCAAGGTCGGATGGTAACAGGAGACAAGGGACACTTTATTTTACCCAGGTTCGGGCCCTCTCGATGGAGGTAAAACCCTACTCCTGCTAGATTAATATTGATGATATGGGTAGTACAAGAGTGGATCTACCACGAGATCAAGGAGGCTAAACCCTAGAAGCTAGCCTATGGTATGATTGTGTATGATGATGGTTGTCCCACGGACTACAACCCTCCGGTTTATATAGACACCGGATAGAGTTAGGGTTACACAAAGTCGGTTACAATGGTAGGAGATCTCGAATATCCGCACACCTAGCTTGCCTTCCACGCCAAGAAAAGATCCTTCCGGACACGGGACGAAGTCTTCAACTTTGTATCTTCATAGTCCTGGAGTCCGGCTGAAGGTATAGTTCGGCTATCCGAACACCCCCTAATCCAGGACTCCCTCACCTAATGTCACCTAGATACACCAATGTCACCTCAAGTATCCGTGGGTATGATTATACGACATGCATCACACAATCTCAATTCATCTACTCAATCCAACACAAAGTACTTCAAAGAGAGCCCAAAGTTTCTACCGGAGAATCATGACGAAAACATGTGCCAACCCCTATGCATAGGTTCATGGGCGGAACCCGCAAGTTGATCACCAAAACATACATCAAGTGGCACGTGATATCCCATTGTCACCACAGATACGCACGGCAAGACATACATCAAGTGTTCTCAAATCTTTAAAGACTCAATCCGATAAGATAACTTCCAAGGGAAAACTCAATCCATTACAAGAGAGAAGAGGGGGAGAAGAAACATAAGATCCAACTATAATAGCAAAGCTCGCGATACATCAAGATCGCGCCAAATCAAGAACACGAGAGAGAGAGAGAGAGATCAAACACATAGCTACTGGTACATACCCTCAGCCCCGAGGATGAACTACTCCCTCCTCGTCATGGAGAGCGCCGGGATGATGAAGATGGCCACTGGTGAGGGTTCCCCCCTCCGGCAGGGTGCCGGAACAGGGTCCTGATTGGTTTTTGGTGGCTACAGAGGCTTGCGGCGGCGGAACTCCCGATCCAATCTCTGTTCTGGACGTTTTACGATACGTAGGTATATATGGGTGCAGGGAGTACGTCGGTGGAGTTTCGGGGGGCCCACGAGGCAGGGGATGCCCTAGAGGGTGGGCGCGCCCCCCACCCTCATGGCCAGCTCCCTCCTTTCCTGACATGGGGTCCAAGTCAATCCTGTAGCTTTCCTTCCAAAAATAACTTCTCTAGTTGATTTCGTTCCGTTTCGACTCCGTCTGATATTCCTTTTCTTCGAAACACTGAAATAGGCATAAAACAGCAAATCTGGGCTGGGCCTCCAGTTAATAGGTTAGTCCCAAAAATAATATAAAAGTGGATAATAAAGCCCAATATTGCCTAAAACAGTAGATAATATAGCATGGAGCAATCAAAAATTATAGATACGTTGGAGACGTATCAGACGACCATGTGACGACACATTGATATAGATCAAGATGATGGAGATCATGGTGTCATGCTAGTGACGATAGAGATCATGACGGTACTTTGGAGATGGAGATCAAAGGCGCAAGATGATCATGGCCATATCATGTCACATATTTTTATTGCATATGGTGTTTATCTTTTATGCATCTTATCTTGCTTTGATTGACGGTAGCATTATAAGATGATCTCTCACTAAATTATCAAGGTATAAGTGTTCTCCCTGAGCATGCACCATTGCGAAAGTTCTTCGTGCTGAGACACCACGTGATGATCGGGTGTGATAGGCTCTATGTTCAAATACAATGGGTGCAAAACAGTTGCACACGCGAAATACTCAGGTTAAACTTTACGAGCCTAGCATATAACATATATGGCCTCGGAACACTAAGACCGAAAGGTCGAGTGTGAATCATATAGTAGATATGATCAACATAGCGATGTTCACCATTGAAACTACTCCATCTCACGTGATGATCGGACATGGTTTAGTTGATATGGATCACGTGATCACTTAGAAGATTAGAGGGATGTCTATCTAAGTGGGAGTTCTTAAGTAATATGATTAATTGAACTTAAATTTATCATGAACTTAGTCTTGGTAGTATTAGCATATCTATGTTGTAGATCAATAGCTTACGATGTTGCTCCCTGTTTAATTTTTATATGTTCCTAGAGAAAACTAAGTTGAAAGTTGTTAGTAGCAATGATGCGTACTTGGTCCATGTTCCGAGGATTAACCTCATTGCTACATAGAAGAATTATGTCCTTGATGTACCGCTATGTGACGGACCTATTGCAGGAGCATATGCAGACGTTATGAACGTTTGGCTAGCTCAATATGATGACTACTTGATAGTTTAGTGCACCATGCTTAACGGCTTAGAATCGGGACTTCAAAGACGTTTTGAATGTCATGGACCATATGAGATGTTCCAGGAGTTGAAGTTAATATTTCAAGCAAATACTCGAATTGAGAGATATGAAGTCTCCAACAAGTTCTATAGCTAAAAGGTGGAGGAGAATAGCTCAAGCAGTGAGCATGTGCTCAGATTGTCTGGGTACTACAATCGCTTGAATCAAGTGGGAGTTAATCTTCCAGATAAAATAGTGATTGACAGAATTCTCTAGTCACCATCACCAAGTTGGTAAAACTTTGTGATGAACTATAGTATGCAAGGGATGACAAAAACGATTCCCGAGTTTTTCATGATGATGAAATCGATGAAGGTAGAAATCAAGAAAAACATCAAGTGTTGATGGTTAACAAGACCACTAGTTTTAAGAAAATGGCAAAGGGAAGGAGGGGAACTTTAAGTAGAACGGCAAGCAAGTTGCTACTCAAGTGAAGAAACCCAAGTCTGGACCTAAGCCTGAGACTGAGTGCTTTTACTGCAAAAGAACTGGTCACTGGAAGCGGAACTGCCCCAAGTATCTGGCGGATAAGAAGGATGACAAAGTGAACAAAGGTATATTTGATATACATGTTATTGATGTGTACTTTACTAGTGTTTATAGCAACCCCTCGGTATTTGATACTAGTTCAGTTGCTAAGATTAGTAACTCGAAACGGGAGTTGCAAGATGAACACAGACTAGTTAAGGGTGAAGTGACGATGTGTGTTGGAAGTGGTTCCAAGATTGATATGATCATCATCGCACACTCCCTATATTTTCGGGATTAGTGTTAAGCCTAAATAAGTGTTATTTGATGTTTGCGTTGAGCATGAATATGATTTGATCATGTTTATTGCAATACAGTTATTCATTTAAGTTAGAGAACAATTGTTGTTCTGTTTACATGAATAAAACCTTCTATGGTCATACACCCAATGAAAATGGTTTGTTGGATCTCGATTGCATTGATACACATATTCATAATATTGAAGCTAAAAGATGCAAAGTTAATAATGATAGTGCAACTTATTTGTGGCACTGCCGTTCAGGTCATATTGGTGTAAAGCGCATAAAGAAACTCCATGCTGATGGGTTTTTGGAATCACTTGATTATGAATCACTTGATGCTTGCGAACCATGCCTCATGGGCAAGATGACTAAGACTCCGTTCTCCGGAACAATGGAGCGAGCAACTGACTTATTGGAAATAATACATACTGATGTATGCGGTCCGATGAGTGTTGAGGCTCGCGGCGGGTATCGTTATTTTCTGACCTTCACAGATGATTTCAGCAGATATGTGTATATCTACTCGATGAAGCACAAGTCCGAAACATTTGAAAAGTTCAAAGTTTTTCAGAGTGAAGAAGAGAATCATCGTAACAAGAAAATAAAGTTTCTATGATCTGATCATAGAGGCAAATATTTGAGTTACTTGTTTGGCCTTCAATTAAAACAATGTGGAATAGTTTCACAAACTCATGCCACCTGGAACACCACAACATAATGGTGTGTCCGAACGTCATAACCGTACTTTATTGGATATAGTGCAATCTATGATGTCTCTTACCAATTTACCACTATCGTTTTGGGGTTATGCATTAGAGACAGCTGCATTCACGTCAAATAGGGCAACATCTAAATCCGTTGAGACGACACTATATGAACTGTGGTTTGGTAAGAAACCAAAGTTGTCGTTTCTTAAAGTTTGGAGTAGCAATGCTTATGTGAAAATGTTTCAACCTGATAAGCTCGAACCCAAATCGGAGAAATGCGTCTTCATAGGATACCCAAAGGAGACTGTTGGGTACACCTTCTAATCACATATCCAAAGGCAAAATATTCGTTGCTAAGAATGGATCCTTTCTAGAGAAGGAGTTTCTCTTGAAAGAAGTGAGTGGGAGGAAAGTAGAACTTGATAAGGTAATTGTACCTTCTCCCGAATTGGAAAGTAGTTCATCACTGAAATCAGTTCCAGTGATGCTTACACCAATTAGTGAGGAAGTTAATGATGATGATCATGAAGCATCGGATCAAGTTACTACCGAACCTCGTAGGTAAACCAGAGTGAGATCCGCACCAGAGTGGTACAGTAATCCTGTTCTGGAGGTCATGTTACTTGACCATGACGAACCTACGAACTATAAGGAAGCGATGATGATCCCAGATTCCGCAAAATGGCTTGAGGCCATGAAATTTGAGATGGGATCCATGTATGATAATAAAGTATGGACTTTGATTGACTTGCCCAATGATCGGCGAGACATTAAGATTAAATGGATCTTCAAGAGGAAGACGGACCCTGATAGTAGTGTTACTATCTACAAAGCTAGACTTGTAGGAAAAAGGTTTTTGACAAAGTTCAAGGTGCTGACTACGATGAGATTTTCTCACTCGTAGCGATGCTTAAGTCTGTCCGAATCATGTTAGCAAATTGCCACATTTTATAAAATCTGGCAAATGGATGTCAAAACTACATTCCTTAATGGATTTCTTAAAGAAGAGTTGTATATGATGCAACCAGAAGGTTTTGTCAATCCTAAAGGCGGTAACAAAATATGCAAGCTCCAGCGATCCATCTATGGACTGGTGCAAGCATCTCAGAGTTGGAATATACGCTTTGATAAGTTGATCAAAACATATAGTTTTATACAGACTTGCAGTGAAGCCTGTATTTATAAGAAAGTGAGTGGGAGCACTACATCATTTCTGATAAGTATATGTGAATGACATATTGTTGATCGGAAATAATGTAGAATTATTCTGCAAAGCATAAAGGAGTGTTTGAAAGGAGTTTTTCAAAGAAAGACCTCGGTGAAGCTGCTTACATATTGAGTATCAAAGATCTATAGAGATAGATCAATACACTTGATAAGTTTTTTCAATGAGTACATACCTTGACAAGATTTTGAAATAGTTAAAAATGTTACAGTCAAAGAAAGAGTTCTTGCCTGTGTTACAAGGTGTGAAATTGAGTAAGACTCAAAGCCCGACCACGTCAGAAGATACAAAATGAAAGTCATTCCCTATGCCTTGGCCATAGGTTCTATAAAGTATGCCATGCTGTGTACCAGATCTATTGTATACCCTACACTGAGTTTGGCAAGGGAGTACAACAGTGATCTAGGAGTAGATCACTGGACAACGGTCAAAATTATCCTTAGTGGAATAAGGATATGTTTCTCGATTATGGAGGTGACAAAAGGTTCGTCGTAAAGAGTTACGTTGATGAAAGCTTTGACACCGATCTGGATGACTCTAAGTCTCAATCTAGATACATATTGAAAGTGGGAGCAATTAGTTAAGGTAGCTTTGTGCAGAGCATTGTAGACATAGAAATTTGCAAAATACATAACAGATCTGAATGTGAAAGACCCGTTAACTAAGATTCTCTCACAAGCAAAACATGATCACACCTAAGTACTCTTTGGGTGTTAATCACATAGCGATGTGAACTAGGTTACTGAATCTAGTAAACCCTTTGGGTGTTGGTCACATGGCGATGTGAACTATGGGTGTTAATCACATGATGATGTGAACTATTGATGTTAATCACATGGTGATGTGATCTAGATTATTGACTCTAGTGCAAGTGGGAGACTCAAGGAAATATGCCCTAGAGGCAATAATAAAGTTATTATTTATTTCCTTATTTCATGATAAATGTTTATTATTCATGCTAGAATTGTATTAACCGGAAACATGATACATGTATGAATACATAGACAAACAGAGTGTCACTAGTATGCCTCTACTTGACTAGCTCGTTGATCAAAGATGGTTATGTTTCCTAGCCATTGACATGAGTTGTCATTTGATTAACAGGATCACATCATTAGGAGAATGATGTGATTGACATGACCCATTCCGTTAGCTTAGCACCCGATCGTTTAGTATGTTGCTATTGCTTTCTTCATGACTTATACATGTTCCTATTGAAGGAAATATGCCCTAGAGGCAATAATAAAGTTATTATTTATTTCCTTACATATCATGATAAATGTTTATTATTCATGCTAGAATTGTATTAACTGGAAACATAATACATGTGTGGATACATAGACAAACAGAGTGTCACTAGTATGCCTCTACTTGACTAGCTTGTTAATCAAAGATGGTTAAGTTTCCTAACCATGGACAAAGGAGTTGTCATTTGATTAACAAGCTCACATCATTAGTTGAATGATCTGATTGACATGACCCATTCCATTAGCATAGCACCCGATCGTTTAGTATGTTGCTGTTGCTTTTATCCATGACTTATACATGTTCCTTTGACTATGAGATTATGCAACTCCCGTTTGCCGGAGGAACACTTTGGGTGCTACCAAACGTCACAACGTAACTGGGTGATTATAAAGGAGTACTACAGGTATCACCAAAGGTAGATGTTGGGTTGGCGTATTTCAAGATTAGGATTTGTCACTCCAATTGTGGGAGAGGTATCTCTGGGCCCTCTCGGTAATGCACATCACTTAAGCCTTGCAAGCATTGCAACTAATGAGTTAGTTGCGGGATGATGTATTACGGAACGAGTAAAGAGACTTGCCAGTAACGAGATTGAACTAGGTGTTGGATACCGACGACCGAATCTCGGGCAAGTAACATACCGATGGACAAAGGGAACAACGTATGTTGTTATGCGGTCTGACCGATAAAGATCTTCGTAGAATATGTAGGAGCCAATATGGGCATCCAGGTCCCGCTATTGGTTATTGACCGGAGATTTGTCTCGGTCATGTCTACATTGTTCTCGAACCGTAGGGTCCGCACGCTTAAGGTTACGATGACAGTTATTATGAGTTTATGAGTTTTGATGTACCGAAGGAGTTCGGAGTCCCGGATGAGATCGGGAACATGACGAGGAGTCTCGAAATGGTCGAGACGTAAAGATCGATATATTGGACGACTATATTCAGACATCGGAAGGGTTCTGAGTGGTTCGGGTATTTTCGGAGGTACCGGGGAGTTACGGGAATACGAGGAAGAAGCAATGGGCCTTGATGGGCCTTAGTGGGAAGGACCAGGAGGTGGCGCGCGCCCCTCCCAAGCCCAGTCCGAATTGGACAAGGGGTTTGGGGCGCGGCCCCTCTCTCCCTTCCTTCCCCTCTTCCCCTCTTTCCCCCCTTGACCTAGTTGGACTAGGAAAGGTGGAATCCTACTCCCGGTGGGAGTAGGACTCCCCTGGCGCGCCCAAATCTAGGGCCGGCCTCCTCCCTCCCTTGCTCCTTTATATACGGGGGCAGGGGGCACCCCATGGACACACAAGTTGATCTTCATGATCGTTCCTTAGCCGTGTGCGGTGCCCCCCTCCACCATATTCCACCTCGAATATATCGTTGCAGTGCTTAGGCGAAGCCCTGCGCCGGTAGAACATCAAGATTGTCACCACGCCGTCGTGCTGACGGAACTCCTCCCCGAAGCTTTGCTGGATCGGAGCTAGGGGTGCGTCATCGAGCTGAATGTGTGCCAAGAACTCGGAGGTGCCGGAGTAACGGTGCTTGGATCGGTCGGATCGGGAAGACATACTACTTCCTCTACGTTGCGTCAACGCTTCCGCTTCGGTCTACGAGGGTACGTAGACAACACTCTCCCCTCTCGTTGCTATGCATCACCATGATCTTGCGTGTGCGTAGGAAAATTTTGAAATTACTACGTTCCCCAACAGTGGTATCCGAGCCTAGGTTTTTATGGTTTGATGTTATTTGCACGAGTAGAACACAAGTGAGTTGTGGACGATACAAGTCATACTGCCTACCAGCATGTCATACTTTGGGTCAGCGGTATTGTTGGATGAGACGACCCGGACCAACCTTACGCGTACGCTTACGCGAGACCGGTTCCCTCGACGTGCTTTGCACACAGATGGCTTGCGGGAGACTGTCTCACCAACTTTAGTTGAACCGAGTATGGCTACGCCCGGTCCTTGAGAAGGTTAAAACGGAGTCTATTTGACGAAGTATCGTTGTGGTTTTGATGCGTAGGTGAGACTGGTTCTTGCTTCA
Source organism: Aegilops umbellulata (assembly GCA_032464435.1). NCBI lineage: Eukaryota > Viridiplantae > Streptophyta > Magnoliopsida > Poales > Poaceae > Aegilops > Aegilops umbellulata. Next base: position 359,650,481 of record CP136054.1, on the reverse strand, counting down.
GCCCGTAGCAGCCACGTAAAATTTGCAACAAACAAAGTAGAGGACGTCTAACTTGTTTTTGCAGGGCATGTTGTGATGTGATATGGTCAAGACATGATGCTAAATTTTATTGTATGAGATGATCATGTTTTGTAACCGAGCTATCGGCAACCGGCAGGAGCCGTATGGTTGTCGCTTTATTGTATGCAATGCAATCGCCCTGTAATGCTTTACTTTATCACTAAGCGGTAGCGATAGTCGTAGAAGCATAAGATTGGCGAGACGACAACGATGCTACGATGGAGATCAAGGTGTCGCGCCAGTGACGATGGTGATCATAATGGTGCTGCGGAGATGGAGATCACAACACAAGATGATGATGGCCATATCATATCACTTATATTGATTGCATGTGATGTTTATCTTTTTATGCATCTTATCTTGCTTTGATTGACGGTAGCATTATAAGATGATCTCTCACTAAATTATCATAGTAATAGTGTTCTCCCTGAGTATGCACCGTTGCGAAAGTTCTTCGTGCTGAGACACCACGTGATGATCGGGTGTGATAGGCTCTACGTTCAAATACAACGGGTGCAAAACAGTTGCACACGCGGAATACTCAGGTTATACTTGACGAGCTATGCATATAAGATATGACCTCGTAACACGGAGACCGAAAGGTCGAGCGTGAATCATATAGTAGATATGATCAACATGATGATGTTCACCATTGAAAACTAATCCATTTCACGTGATGATCGGTTATGGTTTAGTTTGATTTGGATCACGTGATCACTTAGAGGATTAGAGGGATGTCTATCTAAGTGGGAGTTCTTAAGTAATATGATTAATTGAACTTTAATTTATCATGAACTTAGTCCTAGTAGTATTAGCATATCTATGTTGTAGATCAATAGCTCGCGTTGTTTCTTCCCTATGTTTATTTTGATATGTTCCTAGAGAAAATTGTGTTGAAAAATATTAGTAGCAATGATGCGGATTGGATCCGTGATCTGAGGTTTATCCTCATTGCTGCACAGAAGAATTATGTCCTTAATGCACTGCTAGGTGACAGACCTATTGCAGGAGCAGATGCAGACGTTATGAACGTTTGGCTAGCTCAATATGATGACTACTTGATAGTTTAGTGCACCATGCTTAACAGCTTAGAATCAGGACTTCAAAGACGTTTTGAACGTCATGGACCATATGAGATGTTCCAGTAGTTGAAGTTAATATTTCAAACAACTACCCGAGTTGAGGGATATGAAGTCTCCAACAAGTTCTATAGCTAAAAGATGGAGGAGAATCGCTCAACTAGTGAGCATGTGCTCAGATTGTCTGGGTACTACAATCGCTTGAATCAAGTGGGAGTTAATCTTCCAGATAAGATAGTGATTGACAGAATTCTCTAGTCACCATCACCAAGTTAGTAGAACTTCGTGATGAACTATAGTATGCAAGGGATGACGAAAACGACTCCCGAACTTTTTCATAATGATGAAATCGATGGAGGTAGAAATCAAGAAAGAGCATCAAGCGTTGATGGTTGACAAGATCACTAGTTTCAAGTAAAGGGCAAAGGGAAGAAGGGGAACTTCAAGAAGAACGGCAAGCAAGTTGCTGCTCAAGTGAAGAAGCCCAAGTCTGGACCTAAGCCTGAGACTGAGTGCGTTTACTGCAAAGGGACTGGTCACTGGAAGCGGAACTGCCCCAAGTATTTGGCGGATAAGAAGGATGGCGAAGTGAACAAAGGTATATTTGATATACAGATTATTGATATGTATTTTACTAGTGTTCATAGCAACCCCTCGGTATTTGATACTGGTTCAGTTGCTAAGAGTAGTAACTCGAAATGGGAGTTGCAGAATGAACAAAGACTAGTTAAGGGTGAAGTGACGATGAAAGTTGGAAGTAGTTCCAAGATTGATATGATCATCATCGCACACTCCCTATACTTTCGGGATTAGTGATGAACCTAAATAAGTGTTATTTGGTGTTTGCGTTGAGCATAAATATGATTTGATCATGTTTATTGCAATACGATTATTCATTTAAGTTAGAGAACAATTGTTGTTCTGTTTACATGAATAGAACCTTTTATGGACATACACACCCAATGAAAATAGTTCATTGGATCTCGATTGTAGTGATACACATATTCATAATATTGAAACCAAAAGATGCGAAGTTAATAATGATAGTGCAACCTATTTGTGGCACTGCCGTTTAGATCATATTGGTGTAAAGCGCATGAAGAAACTCCATGCTGATGGGATTTTGGAATCACTTGATTATGAATCACTTGATGCTTGCGAACCATGCCTCTTGGGCAAGATGACTAAAATGCCGTTCTCCGGAACAATGGAGCAAGCAACAGATTTGTTGGAAATCATACATACTGATGTATGTGGTCCGATGAATATTAAGGCTCGCGACAAGTATCATTATTTTCTAACCTTCACAAATGATTTGAGCAGATATGGGTATATCTACTTGATGAAACATAAGTCTGAAACGTTTGAAAAGTTCAAAGAATTTCAGAGTGAAGTAGAGAATCATCGTAACAAGGAAATAAAAGTTACTACGATATGATCGCAGAGGTAAAACATTTGAGTTACGAGTTTGGCCTTCAGTTAAACAATGTGAAATAGTTTCACTACTCACGCCACCTGGAACACCACAGCATAATGGTGTGTCCGAACGTCATGACCGTACTTTATTGATATAGTTCAATCTATGATGTTTCTTACCGATTTACCACTATCGTTTTGGGGTTATGCATTAGAGACAGCTGCATTCACGTTAAATAGGGCACCATCTAAATCCGTTGAGACGACACTATATGAACTGTGGTTTAGCAAGAAACCAAAGTTGTCGTTTCTTAAAGTTTGGGGTTGTGATGCTTATGTGAAAAAAGTTTCATCCTGATAAGCTCAAACCCAAATAGGAGAAACATGTCTACATAGGATACCCAAAGGAGACAGTTGGGTACACCTTCTATCACAGATCCGAAGGCAAGACATTCGTTGCTAAGAATGGATCCTTTCTAGAGAAGGAGTTTCTCTCGAAAGAAGTGAGTGGGAGGAAGTAGAACTTGATGAGGTAACTGTACCTATTCCCTTGTTGGAAACCAGTACATCACAGGAACCAGTTTCTGTGACGTCAAAACCAACTAGTGAGGAGGTTGATGATGATGAACATAGAACTACAGAACAAGTTACTACAGAACCTCGTAGATCAACCAGAGTAAGATCCGCACCAGAGTGGTACGGCAATCCTGTTCTGGAAGTCATGCTACTAGATCATGATGAACCTACGAACTATGAAGAAGCGATGGTGAGCCCAGATTCCGCAAAATGGCTTAAAGCCATGAAATCTGAGATGGGATCCATGTATGAAAACAAAGTATGGACTTTGATGGATTTGCCCGATGATCGGCAAGCCATAGAAAATAAATGGATCTTCAAGAGGAAGACAGAAGCTGATAGTAGTGTTACTATCTACAAAGCTAGAATTATCGCAAAAGGTTTTCGACAAGTTCAAGGTGTTGACTACGATGAGAGTTTCTCACTCGTATCCATGCTTAAGTCTGTCCGAATCATGTTAGCAATTGCCGCATTTTATGAAATCTGGCAAACGGATAAAACAAAACTGCATTCCTTAATAGATTTATTAAAGAAGAGTTGTATATGATGCAACCAGAAGGTTTTATCAATCCTAAAGGTGCTAACAAAATGTGTAAGCTCCAGCGATCCATCTATGGACTGGTGCAAGCATCTCGGAGTTGGAATATACGCTTTGATGAGTTGATCAAAGCATATAGTTTTATACAGACTTGCGGTGAAGCCTGTATTTACAAGAAAGTGAGTGGGAGCACTACAGCATTTCTGATAAGTATATGTAAATGACATATTGTTGATCGGAAATAATGTAGAATTATTCTGCAAAGCATAAAGGAGTGTTTGAAAGAAGTTTTTCGAAGAAGGACCTCGGTAAAGCTGCTTACATATTGAGCATCAATATCTATAGAGATAGATCAAGACGCTTGATAAGTTTTCAATGAGTGCATACCTTGACAAGATTTTGAAGTAGTTCAAAATGGAACAGTTAAAGAAAGAGTTCTTTCCTGTGTTACAGGGTATGAAGTTGAGTAAAGACTCAAAACTCGACCACGGCAGAAGATAGAAAGAGAATGAAAGTCATTCCCTATGCCTTGGCCATAGGTTCTATAAAGTATGCCATGCTGTGTACCAGATCTATTGTATACCCTACACTGAGTTTGGCAAGGGAGTACAACAGTGATCTAGGAGTAGATCACTGGACAACGGTCAAAATTATCCTTAGTGGAATAAGGATATGTTTCTCGATTATGGAGGTGACAAAAGGTTCGTCGTAAAGAGTTACGTCGACGCAAGCTTTGACACCGATCTGGATGACTCTAAGTCTCGATCTAGATACATATTGAAAGTGGGAGCAATTAGTTAAGGTAGCTTTGTGCAGAGCATTGTAGACATAGAAATTTGCAAAATACATAACAGATCTGAATGTGAAAGACCCGTTAACTAAGATTCTCTCACAAGCAAAACATGATCACACCTAAGTACTCTTTGGGTGTTAATCACATAGCGATGTGAACTAGATTACTGAATCTAGTAAACCCTTTGGGTGTTGGTCACATGGCGATGTGAACTATGGGTGTTAATCACATGATGATGTGAACTATTGATGTTAATCACATGGTGATGTGATCTAGATTATTGACTCTAGTGCAAGTGGGAGACTCAAGGAAATATGCCCTAGAGGCAATAATAAAGTTATTATTTATTTCCTTATTTCATGATAAATGTTTATTATTCATGCTAGAATTGTATTAACCGGAAACATGATACATGTATGAATACATAGACAAACAGAGTGTCACTAGTATGCCTCTACTTGACTAGCTCGTTGATCAAAGATGGTTATGTTTCCTAGCCATTGACATGAGTTGTCATTTGATTAACAGGATCACATCATTAGGAGAATGATGTGATTGACATGACCCATTCCGTTAGCTTAGCACCCGATCGTTTAGTATGTTGCTATTGCTTTCTTCATGACTTATACATGTTCCTATTGAAGGAAATATGCCCTAGAGGCAATAATAAAGTTATTATTTATTTCCTTACATATCATGATAAATGTTTATTATTCATGCTAGAATTGTATTAACTGGAAACATAATACATGTGTGGATACATAGACAAACAGAGTGTCACTAGTATGCCTCTACTTGACTAGCTTGTTAATCAAAGATGGTTAAGTTTCCTAACCATGGACAAAGGAGTTGTCATTTGATTAACAAGCTCACATCATTAGTTGAATGATCTGATTGACATGACCCATTCCATTAGCATAGCACCCGATCGTTTAGTATGTTGCTGTTGCTTTTATCCATGACTTATACATGTTCCTTTGACTATGAGATTATGCAACTCCCGTTTGCCGGAGAAACACTTTGGGTGCTACCAAACGTCACAACGTAACTGGGTGATTATAAAGGAGTACTACAGGTGTCACCAAAGGTAGATGTTGGGTTGGCGTATTTCGAGATTAGGATTTGTCACTCCAATTGTGGGAGAGGTATCTCTGGGCCCTCTCGGTAATGCACATCACTTAAGCCTTGCAAGCATTGCAACTAATGAGTTAGTTGCGGGATGATGTATTACGGAATGAGTAAAGAGACTTGCCAGTAACGAGATTGAACTAGGTATTGGATACCGACGATCGAATCTCGGGCAAGTAACATACCGATGGACAAAGGGAACAACGTATGTTGTTATGCGGTCTGACCGATAAAGATCTTCGTAGAATATGTAGGAGCCAATATGGGCATCTAGGTCCCGCTATTGGTTATTGACCGGAGATGTGTCTCGGTCATGTCTACATTGTTCTCGAACCGTAGGGTCCGCACGCTTAAGGTTACGATGACAGTTATTATGAGTTTATGAGTTTTGATGTACCGAAGGAGTTCGGAGTCCCGGATGAGATCGGGGACATGACGAGGAGTCTCGAAATGGCCGAGACGTAAAGATCGATATATTGGACGACTATATTCGGACATCGGAAGGGTTCTGAGTGGTTCGGGTATTTTCGGAGGTACCGGGGAGTTACGGGAATACGAGGAAGAAGCAATGGGCCTTGATGGGCCTTAGTGGGAAGGACCAGGAGGTGGCGCGCGCCCCTCCCAAGCCCAGTCCGAATTGGACAAGGGGTTTGGGGCGCGGCCCCTCTCTCCCTTCCTTCCCCTCTTCCCCTCTTTCCCCCCTTGACCTAGTTGGACTAGGAAAGGTGGAATCCTACTCCCGGTGGGAGTAGGACTCCCCTGGCGCGCCCAAATCTAGGGCCGGCCTCCTCCCTCCCTTGCTCCTTTATATACGGGGGCAGGGGGCACCCCATGGACACACAAGTTGATCTTCATGATCGTTCCTTAGCCGTGTGCGGTGCCCCCCTCCACCATATTCCACCTCGAATATATCGTTGCAGTGCTTAGGCGAAGCCCTGCGCCGGTAGAACATCAAGATTGTCACCACGCCGTCGTGCTGACGGAACTCCTCCCCGAAGCTTTGCTGGATCGGAGCTAGGGGTGCGTCATCGAGCTGAATGTGTGCCAAGAACTCGGAGGTGCCGGAGTAACGGTGCTTGGATCGGTCGGATCGGGAAGACGTACTACTTCCTCTACGTTGCGTCAACGCTTCCGCTTCGGTCTACGAGGGTACGTAGACAACACTCTCCCCTCTCGTTGCTATGCATCACCATGATCTTGCGTGTGCGTAGGAAAATTTTGAAATTACTACGTTCCCCAACACCTATGACTATGAGATTATGCAACTCCCGTTTACCGGAGGAACACTTTGTGTGCTACCAAACGTCACAATGTAACAGGGTGATTATAAAGGTGCTCTACAGGTGTCTCCGAAGGTACTTGTTGGGTTGGCGTATTTCGAGATTAGGATTTGTCACTCCGATTGTCGGAGAGGTATCTCTGGGCCCTCTCGGTAATGCACATCATTTAAGCATTGCAACTAATGAGTTAAGTTGCGGGATGATGTATTACGGAACGAGTAAAGAGACTTGACGGTAATGAGATTGAACTAGGTATTGAGATACCAACGATCGAATCTCGGGCAAGTAACATGCCGATGACAAAGGGAACAACGTATGTTGTTATGCGGTCTGACCGATAAACATCTTCGTAGAATATGTGGGAGCCAATATGAGCATCCAGGTTCCGCTATTGGTTATTGACTGGAGACGTGTCTCGGTCATATCTACATAGTTCTCGAACCCGTAGGGTCCGCACGCTTAACGTTTCGATGACAGTTATATTATGAGTTTATATGTTTTGATGTACCGAAGGTTGTTCGGAGTCCCGAATGTGATCACGGACATGACGAGGAGTCTCAAAATGGTCGAGACATGAAGATTGATATATTGGAAGCCTATGTTTGGATATCGAAAGTGTTCCGGGTGAAATCGTGATTTTACCGGAGTACCGGAGGGGTTACCGGAACCCCCCGGGGGTTATTGGGCCTTAGTGGGCCTTTGCGGAGAAGAGGAGAGGCGGCTAGGGCTGGGCCGCGCCCCTCCCCCTAGTCCTAATAGGACAAGGAGAGGGGGGCGGCGCCCCCCCTTCCTTCCTCTCTCCCTCCTCTTTCCCCCTCCCAAGTCCTAATCCAACTAGGAAAGGGGGGAGTCCTACTCCTCCTGGCGCGCCCCTCTCTAGGCCAGCCGCACCCCCCTTGCTCCTTTATATACAAGGGCAGGGGGGCACCCTAGACACACAACAATTGATCATTTGATATTTTAGCCGTGTGTGGCGCCCCCCTCCACCATAGTCCACCTCGATAATACTGTAGCGGTGCTTAGGCGAAGCCGTGTGTTTGTAGAACATCATCGTCGTCACCATGCTGTCATGCTGACGAAACTCTCCCTCAACACTTGGCTGGATCGGAGTTCGAGGGACGTCATCGGGCAAAACGTGTGCTGTACTCGGAGGTGTCGTGCGTTCGGTACTTGATCGGTCGGATCGTGAAGACATACAACTACATCAACCGCGTTGTGCTAACGCTTCCGCTTTCGGTCTACAAGGGTATGTGGACAACACTCTCCCCTCTCGTTTCTATGCATCACCATGATCTTGCGTGTGCGTAGGAATTTTTTTGAAATTACTACATCCCCCAACAGCGGGTAGTAACCAGTGGGCGCGGGCTGACGGGGCGCGGCCGAAGGAGTAGGCCCGCCGCGGGTGGTGCCGACGGCGAGGGCGGCGTGCTGGACCCACTGCTTCAGCTTCATCATCCGGCGCTCCTCAAGCTTGAGGTACGCGACGACGCGCTGGAAAGTGGGCTACGGCAGCAGGGTGAGGTTGAACACCGCGTTGCCGAAGTCCTCGTTAAGACCGGCGGTAAGGGTGCTCAGCATGAGGTCGTCAGAGACCTTGGCGCCGATGTCACGAAGCTCGTTGGCGAGCATCTTGAGACTCATGCAATACTCATCGATGGTGGAGTTGTCCTGGTGACAGCGGAAGAACTCCTGCTGCAAGAAAACAAGGCACTGAAGTTTGTTGTTGGTGAAAAGCGCGTTGATATCGGCCCACACGTCGCAGGCGTCGTCGTCCTCGGCGACAACCGTGTGGAAGATGTCCTTCGAGACCATCTGGTAGAAGCAACAGATGATCGTGGCCTCGATGGTGGACCACTCCGGATCGCCGCGCATTTACGCGCTGTCCACGGAACCGTCGATGTGCTCGGTGAGATAGTACTTGGGGAAGACGAGGTTGAAGTAGGTCTTCCACGCTTAGTATGATACGTCTCCAACGTATCTATAATTTTTGATTGCTCCATGCTATATTATCTACTGTTTTGGACAATATTGGGCTTTATTATCCACTTTTATATTATTTTTGGGACTAACCTATTAACCGGAGGCCCAGCCTAGAATTGCTGTTTTTTTGCCTATTTCAGTGTTTCGAAGAAAAGGAATATCAAACGGAGTCCAATTGACCTGAAACTCCACGGAACCTATTTTTGGACCAGAAGAAGCCCACAGAGTACCGGAGTTGCACCAGGGGAGTCTTGGGCTGCCCACGAGGGTGGGGGGTGCGCCCCCTGCCTCGTGGACAGCCCGGAGGTCCACCGGCGTACTTCTTCCTCCCATATATACCCATATACCCTAAAAACTTCGGGGAACAGAATAGATCGGGAGTTCCGCCGCCGCAAGCCTCTGTAGCCACCAAAAACCAATCGGGACCCTGTTCCGGCACCCTGCAGGAGGGGGGAACCCTCACCAGTGGCCATCTTCATCATCCCGACGCTCTCCATGACGATGAGGGAGTAGTTCACCCTCGGGGCTGAGGGTATGTACCAGTAGCTATGTGTTTGATCTCTCTCTCTCGTGTTCTTGATTTGGCACGATCTTGATGTATCGCGAGCTTTGCTATTATAGTTGGATCTTATGTTGCTTCTCCCCTCTACTCTCTTGTAGTGGATTGAGTTTTCCCTTTGAAGTAATCTTATCGGATTGAGTCTTTAATGATTTGAGAACACTTGATGTATGTCTTGCCGTGCGTATCTGTGGTGACAATGGGATATCACGTGATTCACTTGATGTATGTTTTGGTGATCAACTTGCGGGTTCTGCCCATGAACCTATGCATAGGGGTTGGCACACGTTTTCGTCTTGACTCTCCGGTAGAAACTTTGGGACACTCTTTGAAGTACTTTGTGTTGGACTGAATAGATGAATCTGAGATTGTGTGATGCATATCGTATAATCATACCCATGGATACTTGAGGTGACATTGGAGTATCTAGGTGACATTAGGGTTTTGGTTGATTTGTATCTTAAGGTGTTATTCTAGTATGAACTCTAGGGCTGTTTGTGACACTTATAGGAATAGCCCAACGGATTGATTGGAAAGAATAACTTTCAGGTGGTTTCGTACCCTACCATAATCTCTTCGTTTGTTCTCCGCTATTAGTGACTTTGGAGTGACTCTTTGTTGCATGTTGAGGGATAGTTATATGATCCAATTATGTTATTATTGTTGAGAGAACTTGCACTATGAAAGTATGAACCCTAGGCCTTGTTTCCTAGCATTGCAATACCGTTTGTGCTCACTTTTATCATTAGTTACCTTGCTGTTTTTATATTTTCAGATTACAAAAACCTATATCTACCATCCATATTGCACTTGTATCACCATCTCTTCGCCGAACTAGTGCACCTATACAATTTACCATTGTATTGGGTGTGTTGGGGACACAAGAGAACTCTTTGTTATCTGGTTGCAGGGTTGCTTGAGAGGGACCATCTTCATCCTACGCCTCCCACGGATTGATAAACCTTAGGTCATCCACTTGAGGGAAATTTGCTATTGTCCTACAAACCTCTGCACTTGGAGGCCCAACAACGTCTACAACAAGAAGGTTGCGTAGTAGACATCAAGCTCTTTTCTGGCGCCGTTGCCGGGGAGGCTAGGTAAGCGGCACCCACACCCCGTCAACTAAGCTCTTTTCTGGCGCCGTTGCCAGGGAGGTGAGTGCTTGAAGGTATATCTTTAGATCTTGCAATTGAATCTTTTAGTTTCTTGTTTTATCACTAGTTTAGTTTATAAAAGAAAATTACAAAAAAATGGAATTGAGTTTGCCTCATACGCTTCATCTTTTTAATATCTTTCGTGAGTATGATGGAAAGGAAAATTGTGACAAAGTGTTAGAAGAAGAATGCATTAAAATCTTTGGCACTAAATCTTTGTATGATGAGCATGATTGCAATGTTGTTAGTATGAATTCCTTGAATATCCATGATGCTAATGATATGCAAAGCCACAAGCTTGGGGAAGCTATGTTTGATGAAGATGATATTTTTTGTCCCCCAAGCTTTGATGAGCAAATTTACTATGATGATAGCATGCCTTCTACTTATGATGATTATATTGATGAAAGTGGGTTTGGAAGAGTGTCAGCTTTAGGAAGTAATGATCCCAATATTTTGGAGGATGTTGAATCTTATAATATTTATGAAAGTGGATTTGGAGAGGTCATGACTTTATTTAGTGATGCATCCACTATCTTGGAAGAGGTTTCAATCGATTATGATGAGAACAAAGTCGCTACTTATGATGATTATTGTGATGAAACTTATGCTATAAAAAGTAGTGATTATTATATTTATAAAACTTGTCATGATTATGAGTACCCTTTTTGTGAACATTACCCTTTTAATGTGGAAGCAATTTATAGTATTCAAGTCTCTTATGATACTCCCATTATCCCGAATGAGAAGAATTTTGCTTATATGAAGAGTAGTAAATTTCTATGCTTGTAGATCATGAAAGGAATGCTTTATGTTCTGGTTATATTGTTGAATTCATTCATGATTCTACTGAAAATTATTATGAGGGAGGATTATATGCTTGTAGGAATTGCAATAATATCAAGTTTCCTCTATATGTGCATAAAGTTTTGAAGTTATGCTTGTTTTGCCTTCCTATGCTAGTTGATTATTGTTCCCATAAATTGTTTGATCCCAAAATCCCTATGCATAGGAAGTGGGTTAGACTTAAATGTGCTAGTCATATTCTTCATGATGCTCTCTTTATGTTTCAATTCCTATCTTTTATGTGAGCATCATTGAAATCATCATGCCTAGCTAGGGGCGTTAAACGTTAGCGCTTGTTGGGAGGCAACCCAATTTTATTTTAGTTTATTGATTTTTGGTTCTGTTTAGGAATAAATAATTCATCTAGTTTCTGTTTAGATGTAGTTTTGTGTTTTAATTAGTGTTTGTGCCAAGTAGAACCTTTGGGAAGACTTGGGTGAAGTCTTTATGATCATGCTGTAAAAAATAGAAACTTTAGCGCTCACAATATTAGCTAAAACTTTTTATTGGAGAGCGGTATTTAGTTGATTCTTTTTTAAGATGATTACTAGACAAACTCTAAGGTCCACCAATTTATTTTAGAATTTTTGGAGTTTCATAAGTATACGTTTGATACAGATTACTACAGACTGTTCTGTTTTTGACAGATTCTGTTTTCTATGTGTTGTTTGCTTATTTTGATGAATCTATGAGTAATATCGGAGGGTATGAACCATAGAGAAGTTGGAATACAGTAGATATTACACCAACATGAATTTAGAATGAGTTCACAACAGTACCTAAGTGGTGATTTATTTTCTTATACTAACGGAGCTTACGAGTTTTCTGTTAAGTTTTGTGTTGTGAAGTTTTCAAGTTTTGGGTAAAGATTCGATGGGCTATGGAATAAGGAGTGGCAACAGCCTAAGCTTGGGGATGCCCAAGGCACCCCAAGGTAATATTCAAGGATAACCAAGCGTCTAAGCTTGGGGATGCCCCGAAAGGTATCCCCTCTTTCGTCTTCGTTCATCGGTAAGTTTACTTGGAGCTATATTTTTATTCACCACATGATATGTGTTTTGCTTGGAGAGTCATGTCACTATATTTAGCTTTGCTTGCTGTTTTAATAAAGTACCAAGATCTGAAATTCTTAAATGTTAGAGAGTCTTCACATAGTTACATAATTATACAACTACTCATTGATCTTCACTTATATCTTTCGGAGTAGTTTGTTGTTTGCTCTAGTGCTTCACTTATATCTTTTAGAGCACGGCGGTGGATTTATTTTGAAGAAATATATGAACTCTCATGCTTCACTTATATTAATTTGAGAGTCTTAAACAACATGGTAATTTGCTTAATCCTAATATGCTAGGTATTCAAGATTAGTAAAAACTTTCTTATGAGTGTGTTGAATACTAAGAGAAGTTTGATGCTTGATGATTGTTTTGAGATATGGAGGTAGTGATATTAAAGTTGTGCTAGTTGAGTAGTTGTGAATTTGAGAAATACTTGTGTTGAAGTTTGCAAGTCCTGTAGCATGCACGTATGGTAAACGTTATGTAACAAATTTGAAACATGAGGTGTTCTTTGAGTGTCCTCCTTATGAGTGGCGGTCGGGGACGAGCAATGATCTTTTCCTACCAATCTATACCCCTAGGAGCATGCGCGTAGTGCTTGGTTTTTGATGACTTGTAGATTTTTTGCAATAAGTATGTGAGTTCTTTATGACTAATGTTGAGTCCATGGATTATACGCACTCTCACCCTTCCATCATTGCTAGCCTCTTCGGTACCGTGCATTGCCCTTTCTCACATTGAGAGTTGGTGCAAACTTCGCCGGTGCATCCAAACCCCGTGATATGGTACGCTCTTTCACACATAAACCTCCTTATATCTTCCTCAAAACAGCCACCATACCTACCTATTATGGCATTTCCGTAGCCATTCCGAGATATATTGCCATGCAACATTCCACCATTCCGTTTATCATGACACGTTCATCATTGTCATATTGCTTAGCATGATCATGTAGTTGACATAGTATTTGTGGCAAAGCCACCGTTCATAATTCTTTCATACATGTCACTCTTGATTCATTGCATATCCCGGTACATCGCCGGAGGCATTCATATAGAGTCATACTTTGTTCTAGTATCGAGTTGTAATCATTGAGTTATAAATAAATAGAAGTGTGATGATCATCATTTTCTAGAGCATTGTCCCAAGTGAGGAATAAAAAATAAAAAAGGGATAAAGGCCATAAAAAAGAGAAAGGCCATATAAAAAAGAGAAGGCCCAAAAAAAGGGAGAGAAAAAGAGAGAAGGGACAATGTTACTATCCTTTGCCACACTTGTGCTTCAAAGTAGCACCATAATCTTCATGATAGAGAGTCTTTTGTTTTGTCACTTTCATATACTAGTGGGAATATTTTCATTATAGAACTTGGCTTGTATATTCCAACAATGGGCCTCCTCAAGTGCCCTAGGTCTTCGTGAGCAAGCAAGTTGGATGCACACCCACTTAGTTTCTTTTGTTGAGCTTTCACACATTTATAGCTCTAGTGCATTCGTTGCATGGCAATCCCTACTCCTTGCATTAACATCAATCGATGGGCATCTCCATAGCCCATTGATTAGCCTCGCTGATATAAGATCTTCTCCTTTTTTGTCTTCTCCACATAACCCCCATCATCATATTCTATTCCACCCATAGTGCTATGTCCATGGCTAGCGCTCATATATTGCGTGAAAGCTTATAGGTTTGAGATTACTAGAGTATGAGACAATTGCTTGGATTGTCATCGGGGTTGTGCATGATGAGAGCATTCTTGTGACGAAAATAGAGCATGACTAAACTATATGATTTTGTAGGGATGAACTTGAAGGAAATATGCCCTAGAGGCAATAATAAAGTTATTATTTATTTCCTTATTTCATGATAAATGTTTATTATTCATGCTAGAATTGTATCAACCGGAAACATGATACATGTGTGAATACATAGACAAACAGAGTGTCACTAGTATGCCTCTACTTGACTAGCTTGTTAATCAAAGATGGTTAAGTTTCCTAACCATAGACAAAGGAGTTGTCATTTGATTAACAAGGTCACATCATTAGTTGAATGATCTGATTGACATGACCCATTCCATTAGCTTAGCACCCGATCGTTTAGTATGTTGCTATTGCTTTCTCCATGACTTATACATGTTCCTTTGACTATGAGATTATGCAACTCCCGTTTACCGTAGGAACACTTTGTGTGCTACCAAACGTCACAACGTAACTGGGTGATTATAAAGGAGCTCTACAGGTGTCTCCTAAAGTATTTGTTGGGTTGGCGTATTTCGAGATTAGGATTTGTCACTCCGAATGTGGGAGAGGTATCTCAGGGCCTTCTCGGTAATGCACATCACATAAGCCTTGCAAGCATTGCAACCAATAAAGTTAGTTACGAGATGATGTATTACAGAACGAGTAAAGAGACTTGCCAGTAACGAGATTGAACTAGGTATTGGATACCGACGATCGAATCTCGGGCAAGTAACATACCGATGACAAAGGGAACAACGTATGTTGTTATGCGGTCTAACCGATAAAGATCTTCGTAGAATGTGTAGGAGCCAATATGGGCATCCAGGTCCCGCTATTGGTTATTGACCAGAGATTTGTCTCAGTCATGTCTACACTGTTCTCGAACCGTAGGGTCCGCACACTTAAGGTTACGATGATAGTTATTATGAGTTTATGCATTTTGATGTACCGAAGTTTGTTCGGAGTCCCGGATGAGATCACGGACATGATGAGGAGTCTCGAAATGGTCAAGACGTAAAGATTGATATATTGGACGACTATATTCGGACATCGGAATGGTTCCGAGTGGTTTCGGAGAAAACCGGAGTGCCGGAGGGTTACCGGAACCCCCCCGGGAGAAGTATTGGGCCACATGGGCCTTAGTGGAGAGAGAGAGGGGCGGCCAGGGTGGGCCGCGCGCCCCCTCCCCCTCTAGTCCGAATTGGACTAGGAGAGGGGGGCGGCGCCCCCCTTTCCCTCTCCCTCTCCCCCTTCCTTTTCCCCTCCTAGTAGGAGTAGGAAAGAGGGGAGTCCTACTCCTACTAGGAGGAGGACTCCTCCTCCTGGCGCGCGCCACAAGGGCCGGCCGGCCTCTCCCCTTGCTCCTTTATATACGGGGGCAGGGGGGCACCCTAGAACACACAAGTTGATCTTCGTGATCGTTCCTCAGCCGTGTGCGGTGCCCCCTCCACCATGTTCCACCTCGGTCATATTGTCGCGGTGCTTAGGCGAAGCCCTGCGTCGGTAGTTCATCAAGATCGTCACCGCGCCGTCGTGCTGACGTAACTCTTCCCCGAGAGCTTTGCTGGATCGAAGCCCGGAGAACGTCATCGAGTTGTACGTGTGTCAAGAACTCGGAGGCGCCGGAGTAACGGCGCTTGGATCGGTCGGATCGGGAGGAGGACGTACGACTACTTCCTCTACATTGTGTTAACGCTTCTGCGTCGGTCTACGAGGGTACGTAGACAACACTCTCCCCTCTCGTTGCTATGCATCACCATGATCTTGCGTGTGCGTAGGAATTTTTTTGAAATTATTACGTTACCCAACAGTGGTATCAGAGTCTAGGTTTTTATGGTTTGATGTTATGCACGAGTAGAACACAAGTGAGTTGTGGACGATATAAGTCATACTGCCTACCAGCATGTCATACTTTGGTTCGGCGGTATTGTTGGATGAAGCGGCCCGGACCGACATTACGCGTACGCTTACGCGAGACTGGTTCTACCGCCGTGCTTTGCACATAGGTGGCTGGCGGGTGTCAGTTTCTCCAACTTTAGTTGAACCGAGTATGGCTACGCCCGGTCCTTGAGAAGGTTAAAACGGAGTCTATTTGACAAACTATCGTTGTGGTTTTGATGCGTAGGTGAGATTGGTTCTTGCTTAAGCCCGTAGCAGCCACGTAAAATTTGCAACAAACAAAGTAGAGGACGTCTAACTTGTTTTTGCAGGACATGTTGTGATGTGATATGGTCAAGACATGATGCTAAATTTTATTGTATGAGATGATCATGTTTTGTAACCGAGTTATCGACAACCGGCAGGAGCCGTATGGTTGTCGCTTTATTGTATGCAATGCAATCGCCCTGTAATGCTTTACTTTATCACTAAGCGGTAGCGATAGTCGTAGAAGCATAAGATTGGCGAGACGACAATGATGCTACGATGGAGATCAAGGTGTCGCGCCAGTGACGATGGTGATCATAATGGTGCTGCGGAGATGGAGATCACAACACAAGATGATGATGGCCATATCATATCACTTATATTGATTGCATGTGATGTTTATCTTTTTATGCATCTTATCTTGCTTTGATTGACGGTAGCATTATAAGATGATCTCTCACTAAATTATCATAGTAATAGTGTTCTCCCTGAGTATGCACCGTTGCGAAAGTTCTTCGTGCTGAGACACCACGTGATGATCGGGTGTGATAGGCTCTACGTTCAAATACAACGGGTGCAAAACAGTTGCACACGCGGAATACTCAGGTTAAACTTGACGAGCCTAGCATATAACAGATATGGCCTCGGAACACGGAGACCAAAAGGTCGAGCGTGAATCATATAGTAGATATGATCAACATAACGATGTTCACCGTTGAAACTACTCCATCTCACGTGATGATCGGACATGGTTTAGTTGATATGGATCACGTGATCACTTAGAGGATTAGAGAGATGTCTATCTAAGTGGGAGTTCTTTAGTAATATGATTAATTGAACTTTAATTTATCATGAACTTAGTCCTGGTAGTATTAGCATATCTATGTTGTAGATCAATAGCTCGCGTTGTTGCTTTCATATGTTAATTTTGATATGTTCCTAGAGAAAATTGTGTTGAAAGATGTTAGTAGCAATGATACGGATTGGATCCGTGATCTGAGGTTTATCCTCATTGCTGCACAGAAGAATTATGTCCTTAATGTACCGCTAGGTAACAGACCTATTGCAGGAGCAGATGCAGACGTTATGAACGTTTGGCTAGCTCAATATGATGACTACTTGATAGTTTAGTGCACCATGCTTAACGGCTTAGAATCGGGACTTCAAAGACGTTTTGAACGTCATGGATCATATGAGATGTTCCAGGAATTGAAGTTAATATTTCAAGCAAATACCTGAGTTGAGAGATATGAAGTCTCCAACAAGTTCTATAGCTAAAAGATGGAGGAGAATCGCTCAACTAGTGAGCATGTATTCAGATTGTCTGGATACTACAATCGCTTGAATCAAATGGGAGTTAATCTTCCAGATAAGATAGTGATTGACAGAATTCTCTAGTCACCATCACCAAGTTAGTAGAACTTCGTGATGAACTATAATATGCAAGGGATGATGAAAGTAATTTCCAAGCTCTTTGTGATGTTGAAATCGACGAAGGTAGAAATCAAGAAAAACATCAAGTGTTGATGGTTAACAAGATCACTAGTTTCAAGAAAAGGGCAAAGGGAAGAAGAAGGGGAACTTCAAGAAAAACAGCAAGCAAGTTGCTGCTCGAGTGAAGAAGCCCAAGTTTGGACCTAAGCCTGAGACTGAGTGCTTCTACTGCAAAGGGACTGTTCACTGGAAGCGGAACTACCCCAAGTGTTTGGCGGATAAGCAGGATGGCAAAGTGAACATAAGTATATTTGATATACATGTTATTGATGTGTATTTTACTAGTGTTTATAGCAACCCCTCAGTATTTGATACTGGTTCAGTTACTAAGAGTAGTAACTCGAAACAGGAGTTGCAGAATAAACAGAGACTAGTTAAGGGTGAAGTGACGATGTGTGTTGGAAGTAGTTCCAAGATTGATATGATCATCATCGCACACTTCCCTATAATTTCGAGATTAGTGTTGAACCTAAATAAGTGTTATTTGGTGTTTGCGTTGAGCATAAATATGATTTGATCATGTTTATTGCAATACGGTTATTCATTTAAGTTAGAGAACAATTGTTGTTCTGTTTACATGAATAAAACCTTCTATGGTCATACACCAAACGAAAGTGGTTTGTTGGATCTCGATCGTAGTGATACACATATTCATAATATTGAAGACGAAAAGATGCAAAGTTAATAATGATAGTGCAACTTATCTGTGGCACTGCCGTTTAGGTCATATTGGTGTAAAGCGCATGAAGAAACTCCATGCTGATGGAATTTTGGAATCACTTGATTATGAATCACTTGATGCTTGCGAACCATGCCTCATGGGCAAGATGACTAAGACTCCGTTCTCCGGAACAATGGAGCGAGCAACAGATTTGTTGGAAATCATACATAACTGATGTATGTGGTCCGATGAATATTAAGGCTCGCGACAAGTATCATTATTTTCTGACCTGCACAGATGATTTGAGCAGATATGGGTATATCTACTTGATGAAACATAAGTCTGAAACATTTGAAAAGTTCAAAGAATTTCAGAGTGAAGTGGAGAATCATCGTAACAAAAATAAAAGTTTCTACGATATGATCGCAGAGGTAAAATATTTGAGTTACGAGTTTGGCCTTCAATTAAAACAATGTGGAATAGTTTCACAAACTCATGCCACCTGGAACACCACAACATAATGGTGTGTCTGAACGTCATAACCGTACTTTATTGGATATAGTGCAATCTATGATGTTTCTTACCGATTTACCACTATCGTTTTGGGGTTATGCATTAGAGACAGCTGCATTCACGTTAAATAGGGCACCATCTAAATCCGTTGAGACAACACTATATGAACTGTGGTTTAGCAAGAAACCAAAGTTGTCGTTTCTTAAAGTTTGGGGTTGTGATGCCTATGTGAAAAAGTTTCATCCTGATAAGCTCAAACCCAAATCGGAGAAATATGTCTTCATAGGATACCCAAAGGAGACAGTTGGGTACACCTTCTATCACAAATCCGAAGGCAAGACATTCGTTGCTGAGAATGGATACTTTCTAGAGAAGGAGTTTCTCTCGAAAGAAGTGAATGGGAGGAAAGTAGAACTTGATAAGGTAATTGTACCTTCTCCCTTATTGGAAAGTAGTTCATCACAGAAATCTGTTCCTGTGACTACTACACCAATTAGTGAGGAAGCTAATGATGATAATCATGTAACTTCAGATCAAGTTACTACCGAATCTCGTAGGTAAACCAGAGTGAGATCCGCACCAGAGTGGTGCGGTAATCCTATTCTGGAGGTCATGTTACTAGACCATGACGAACTTGCGAACTATGAGGAAGCGATGATGAGCCCAGATTCCGTGAAATGGTTTGAGGCCATGAAATCTGAGATATGATCCATGTATGAGAACAAAGTATGGACTTTGATGGATTTGCCCGATGATCGGCAAGCCATAGAAAATAAATGGATCTTCAAGAGGAAGACG
This sequence comes from Aegilops umbellulata, assembly GCA_032464435.1. Taxonomy (NCBI): domain Eukaryota; kingdom Viridiplantae; phylum Streptophyta; class Magnoliopsida; order Poales; family Poaceae; genus Aegilops; species Aegilops umbellulata. The sequence continues at coordinate 359,630,666 of CP136054.1, read as the reverse complement.
GACGCTGATAGTAGCGTTACTATCTACAAAGCTAGAATTGTCGCAAAAGGTTTTTGACAAGTTCAAGGTGTTGACTACGATGAGAGTTTCTCACTCGTATCTATGCTTAAGTCTGTCCGAATCATGTTAGCAATTGCCGCATTTTATGAAATCTGGCAAATGGATAAAGCAAAACTGCATTCCTTAAATGGATTTATTAAAGAAGAGTTGTATATGATGCAACCAGAAGGTTTTGTCAATCCTAAAGGTGTTAACAAAATATGCAAGCTCCAGCGATCCATCTATGGACTGGTGCAAGCATCTCGGAGTTGGAATATACACTTTGATAAGTTGATCAAAGCATATAGTTTTATACAGACTTGCGGTGAAGCTTGTATTTACAAGAAAGTGAGTGGGAGCACTACAGCATTTCTGATAAATATATGTGAATGACATATTGTTGATTGGAAATAATGTAGAATTATTCTGCAAAGCATAAAGGAGTATTTGGAAGGAGTTTTTCGAAGAAAGACCTCGGTGAAGCTGCTTACATATTGAGTATCAAGATCTATAGAGATAGATCAAGACGCTTGATAAGTTTTTTTCCAATGAGTACATACCTTGACAAAGATTTTGAAATAGTTCAAAATGGAACAGTCAAAGAAAGAGTTCTTGTCTGTGTTACAAGGTGTGAAATTGAGTAAGACTCAAAGCTCGACCACGGCAGAAGATAGAAAGAGAATGAAAGTCATTCCCTATGCCTCAGCCATAGTTTCTATAAAGTATGACATGCTGTGTACCAGATCTATTGTATACCCTACACTGATTTTGCCAAGGGAGTACAATAGTGATCTAGGAGTAGATCACTGGACAGCGGTCAAAATTATCCTTAGTGGAATAAGGATATGTTTCTCGATTATGGAGGTGACAAAAAGGTTCGCCGTAAAGGGTTACGTCGATGCAAGTTTTGACACCAATCTGGATGACTCTAAGTCTCGATCTAGATACATATTGAAAGTGGGAGCAATTAGCTAGAGTAGCTCCGAGCAGAGTATTGTTGACATAGAAATTTGCAAAATACATACGGATCTGAATGTGGCAGACCCGTTGACTAAGATTCTCTCACAAGCAAAACATGATCACACCTTAGTACTCTTTGGGTGTTAATCACATATATAGCGATGTGAACTAGATTATTGACTCTAGTAAACCCTTTGGGTGTTGGTCACATGATGATGTGAACTATGGGTATTAATCACATGGTGATGTGAACTATTGCTGTTAAATCACATGCTGATGTGAACTAGATTATTGACTCTAGTGCAAGTGGGAGACTGAAGGAAATATGCCCAAGAGGCAATAATAAAGTTATTATTTATTTCCTTATTTCATGATAAATGTTTATTATTCATGCTAGAATTGTATCAACCGGAAACATGATACATGTGTGAATACATAGACAAACAGAGTGTCACTAGTATGCCTCTACTTGACTAGCTTGTTAATCAAAGATGGTTAAGTTTCCTAACCATAGACAAAGGAGTTGTCATTTGATTAACAAGGTCACATCATTAGTTGAATGATCTGATTGACATGACCCATTCCATTAGCTTAGCACCCGATCGTTTAGTATGTTGCTATTGCTTTCTCCATGACTTATACATGTTCCTTTGACTATGAGATTATGCAACTCCCGTTTACCGTAGGAACACTTTGTGTGCTACCAAACGTCACAACGTAACTGGGTGATTATAAAGGAGCTCTACAGGTGTCTCCAAAAGTATTTGTTGGGTTGGCGTATTTCGAGATTAGGATTTGTCACTCCGAATGTGGGAGAGGTATCTCAGGGCCTTCTCGGTAATGCACATCACATAAGCCTTGCAAGCACTGCAACCAATAAAGTTAGTTGCGAGATGATGTATTACAGAACGAGTAAAGAGACTTGCCAGTAACGAGATTGAACTAGGTACTGGATACCGACGATCGAATCTCGGGCAAGTAACATACCGATGACAAAGGGAACAACGTATGTTGTTATGCGGTCTAACCGATAAAGATCTTCGTAGAATGTGTAGGAGCCAATATGGGCATCCAGGTCCCGCTATTGGTTATTGACCAGAGATTTGTCTCAGTCATGTCTACACTGTTCTCGAACCGTAGGGTCCGCACGCTTAAGGTTACAATGAGAGTTATTATGAGTTTATGCATTTTGATGTACCGAAGTTTGTTCGGAGTCCCGGATGAGATCACGGACATGACGAGGAGTCTCGAAATGGTCGAGACATAAATATTGATATATTGAACGACTATATTCGGACATCGGAATGATTCCGAGTGGTTTCGGAGAAAACCGGAGTGCCGGAGGGTTACCGGAACCCCCCCGGGAGAAGTATTGGGCCACATGGGCCTTAGTGGAGAGAGAGAGGGGCAGCCAGGGTGGGCCGCGCGCCCCCTCCCCCTCTGGTCCGAATTGGACTAGGAGAGGGGGGGCGGCGCCCCCCTTTCCCTCTCCCTCTCCCCCTTCCTTTCCCCCTCCTAGTACGAGTAGGAAAGAGGGGAGTCCTACTCCTACTAGGAGGAGGACTCCTCCTCCTGGCGCGCGCCACAAGGGCCGGCCGGCCTCCCCCCTTGCTCCTTTATATACGGGGGTAGGGGGCACCCTAGAACACACAAGTTGATCTTCATGATCGTTCCTCAGCCGTGTGCGGTGCCCCCCTCCACCATATTCCACCTCGGTCATATTGTCGCAGTGCTTAGGCGAAGCCCTGCGTCGGTAGTTCATCAAGATCGTCACCACGCCGTCGTGCTGACGTAACTCTTCCCCGAGAGCTTTGCTGGATCGAAGCCCGGAGAACGTCATCGAGCTGTACGTGTGTCAAGAACTCGGAGGCGCCGGAGTAACGGCGCTTGGATCGGTCGGATCGGGAGGAGGACGTACGACTACTTCCTCTACGTTGTGTCAACGCTTCCGCATCGGTCTACGAGGGTACGTAGACAACACTCTCCCCTCTCGTTGCTATGCATCACCATGATCTTGCGTGTGCGTAGGAATTTTTTTTTAAATTACTACGTTACCCAACAGAACTTTCTTTGGCCATGTTATTTTGAGAAGACATAATTGCTTAGTTAGTATGCTTGAAGTATTATTATTTTTATGTCAATATGAACTTTTATCTTGAATATTTCGGATCTAAATATTCATACCACAATTAAGAAGAATTACATTGAAATTATGCTAACTAGCATTCCACATCAAAAATTATCTTTTTTATCATTTACCTACTCGAGGACGAGCATGAATTAAGCTTGGGGATTCTTGATACGTCTCCAACGTATCTATAATTTTTTATTGCTCCATGCTATATTATCTACTGTTTTGGGCAATATTGGGCTTTATTATCCACTTTTATATTATTTTTGGGACTAACCTATTAACCGGAGGCCCAACCCAGAATTGCTGTTTTTTTGCCTATTTCAGTGTTTCGAAGAAAAGGAATATCAAACGGAGTCCAATTGACCTGAAACTCCACGGAACCTATTTTTGGACCAGAAGAAGCCCACGGAGTACCGGAGTTGCACCAGGGGAGTCCCGGGCTGCCCACGAGGATGGGCGGCGCGCCTACCCCCTAGGGCACGCCCCCTGCCTTGTGGACAGCCCGGAGGTCCACCGACGTACTTCTTCCTCCCATATATACCCTTATACCCTAAAAACTTCAGGGAACAGAATAGATCGGGAGTTCCGCCGCCGCAAGCCTCTGTAGCCACCAAAAACCAATCGGAACCCTGTTCCGGCACCCTGCCGGAGGGGGGAACCCTCACCGGTGGCCATCTTCATCATCCCGGCGCTCTCCATGACGAGAAGGGAGTAGTTCACCCTCGGGGCTGAGGGTATGTACCAGTAGATATGTGTTTGATCTCTCTCTCTCTCTCTCTCTCTCTCTCTCTCTCTCTCTCTCTCTCTCTCGTGTTCTTGATTTGGCACGATCTTGATGTATCGCGAGCTTTGCTATTGTAGTTGGATCTTATGTTGCTTCTCCCCTCTACTCTCTTGTAATGGATTGAGTTTTCCCTCTGAAGTAATCTTATCGGATTGAGTCTTTAATGATTTGAGAACACTTGATGTATGTCTTGCCGTGCGTATCTGTGGTGACAATGGGATATGGCGTGATTCACTTGATGTATGTTTTGGTGATCAACTTGCGGGTTCCGCCCATGAACCTATGCATAGGGGTTGGCACACGTTTTCGTCTTGACTCTCCGGTAGAAACTTTGGGACACTCTTTGAAGTACTTTGTGTTGGATTGAATAGATGAATCTGAGATTGTGTGATGCATATCATATAATCATACCCACGGATACTTGAGGTGACATTGGAGTATCTAGGTGACATTAGGGTTTTGGTTGATTTGTATCTTAACGTGTTATTCTAGTACGAACTCTAGGGCTGTTTGTAACACTTATAGGAATAGCCCAACGGATTGATTGGAAAGAATAACTTTCAGGTGGTTTCGTACCCTACCATAATCTCTTCGTTTGTTCTCCGCTATTAGTGACTTTGGAGTGACTCTTTGTTGCATGTTGAGGGATAGTTATATGATCCAATTATGTTATTATTGTTGAGAGAATTTGCACTAGTGAAAGTATGAACCCTAGGCCTTATTTCCTAGCATTGCAATACCGTTTGTGCTCATCTTTATCATTAGTTATCTTGCTGTTTTTATATTTTCAGATTACAAAACCTATATCTACCATCCATATTGCACTTGTATCACCATCTCTTCGCCGAACTAGTGCACCTATACAATTTACCATTGCATTGGGTCTGTTGGGGACACAAGAGACTCTTTGTTATTTGGTTGCAGGGTTGCTTGAGAGATACCATCTTCGTCCTATACCTCCCACGGATTGATAAACCTTAGGTCATCCACTTGAGGGAAATTTGCTACTGTCCTACAAACCTCTGCACTTGAAGGCCCAACAACGTCTATAAAAAGAAGGTTGCGTAGTAGACATCATAGTATGACGTGCTGGAGCTGTCGAGACGGATAGGGACCCGGGCCTCAATGTTGAGGTCACCGATGGCGGCGGCGGAGGGCTCGGGACCGGCGAAGGGATTCGACGAGCGAGTGGTGGAGGAACTGGGCGAAGACATGGCGGTGCACGGGTAGGGTGAGGGTTTTGATGGAGCGGCGCGACAGAAGAGATGCGCGGCAGGAGCAAGCGAAGCATGCGCGATAGAAAGATGGTGGGCAGCAGCAGGCGAGGAGCAGCAACGTAGCGATCGACGAGTAGGCAGAGACAGGCGCTAGCAATCGGCCGAGCTGACTAGCTAGGCAGAGACGGACATGCTAGCTAGTGATCGGGAGACTAAGCTAGCAGGGACGGACTTGCTAGCTAGCGATCAGGCAAGCGGCCAGTGGGACGAGGTGTGGAGACGCGATCAGGCAAGCGGGCTAGCGGGACGAGGTGTGGAGACGCAGCGGCGCGACTGGGAGGAAGGCGGCGTGGCTTGCTAGCAGCGGCGGCTGGTAGGAGCGACGACAGCGCGGCTAGAGGGCGGAAGCGTAGGATTAGGATCGTAGGGAAATTGATATCTTGTGGAGGACTAGGGTTTGGCTATGCAACACACAATGTATTGATCGAGAGCATCAAGCACGTATATATATGTATAAAGCGGGCCACAACCTCAACTATACAAAAAACTAGAAGGTGGTCCTATGACACAGTTATACATGCACAAATATATTTAACAGGTTCTATATCTGTTGATATGCGGAGTATTATATTTGCATCGCCAACCCAAAAATTAATATATCGGCCTAAATTCAGAGACTTGTGTTTCAAAGAAGCAAATGCAAACAAGCACGCAATCACAATCACAGCAACACAAATGCGCCATGTGGTGAAAACGGTCACAAAGGAAGAAGGAAAAAAAACTTCTCAGGATCCCGATGTTAAATTAGATTCTTTTAGAGAGATATTAGTTGTTTACACCTACTCCCTTCGTTCGAAATTACTCGTTCAAGAAGTGGCGGTGCGAACAGAGCCGTTCACCTCGCTGCGGTCGAGATGAACGCAAGCTCGCATTCAGATCGATGCACCTGACAAAATGTTCAAAATGTATATTGTCACATCCGAGTGCCAATTTTGATTATGTATTTGGGTCTGACTATGCACATCTAGATGTGAGATAATATCTCACATCTAACATGACATCAACAACAATTTATTTCCCCTTTTGTTTGTCTTTTTTTTTTCTGAGATAAGCTTGTCCTTTTTTTTTGCGTCTCGCCATGTGCTCGTCCTTGTCGGGCAGCCTAGGCACTCGTCCTGCTGTCTGGGTGAATGGGCGGCTGATTTTAGCAATGCTTTTGAACTACATTCCTCTACCCTTGCTGGTACTAGTCCCTTGCTATTGTTGCTAGTCGTACTAGTATACACAACAGCTCGTGTCTCTTCCTACTGTTGCTGCTAGTCGTACTACTACAATACACTACACAACAAATCGCTTCCCTTCCTGCTGTTGCTGCTAATCGTACAACTACACTACAGCTCGCGTCCCTTCTCTTCTTACGCATGGGCTCCACGCTCCGGCATGTGAAAGATAGAGGCCGGCTACAGGATTTGTACGCCGTGGGGCTTGCCGAGATGGATATTTCAAAATGAATGGGAGGTGATTACTGGAATAAGGGTGTCCTGACCCTGCGTACACCTGCATTCACTTTTTCAAAATGCATCTAAAGCGTGTTTTAAAATGTCAAACAATTAACAAAATTTCACGCATACATCTCTGTAAAAAAGTGTGTGGAACAAAGTTTTACAAAAGAAATTTGGTTTTGCCTCCGCAAACAAGAATTTCTTTTCAGTCATTCTAAATAGAATTCAATGACACTTTCCTTTTCTCAGGCAAAGATAAGTATTTTCCATCAAATTTTTCAGTTGCAGGTTGATGCTTGACTTGCAACTATGGCAAAATAAGGGATCAAGGACCCAGTTGCACGACTATAGTGGACTTGCAACTGGGAAAAAATGGTTGTGCTCAATTGCGAATCGATGTTGGACTTACAACTAAAGTGAAAAGAAAATTCGGACCCAATTGCGAGTCAAGGTTGAACTTGCAACTGAGGCAGAAAAAGCTCTAATGGCGAGTCGATGATGGAATCTGAGACAAAAATGGTCGCCTAGTTGCGAGTCGACAGTGGATTTGCAACTGGGATAAAAAAAGGGTCGAGCCCGATTGTGGGTCCATGGTGGATTTATAATTAGATAAAAAAACATCAGGCCTAGTAGCGACTCAAGGAAGGATTTGCAACCGAGGCAAAATTAGCCGAGCCTGGTTGCGAGTTGAGGGTAGGCTTGCAATTGGCGCAAAGATGGTCGCAGGCAAAGTTGCGAATTGAGATGGACTAGCAACTGGGAAAAAATGAGTCGAGCCCCCAGTTGCGTATCGATGGTGGAGTTGAAACTGGGACAAAAGGGGGTCGGGCACTCCTCCCAGTTATGTGTCGTGGGTGGACTCGCAATTGGAACAAAAAAAAGCAAACCCCAAAATTGCATGACATGGGTGTAGTTTGACTTGCAACTAGAAGAAAATGTGTTGGGACGCAGTTGCGTGTCGAGCGTGGACTTGCAACTGGGACAATAAAAAAGGTAAGCCCCTAGCCACGAGCCGAGGATAGACTTTCAACTGCGACAAAAATGGGCCTGGCCCAGTTGCGTATCGAGAGTGGACTTGCAAATGGAGAAAAAAAGATGCGGACCAGTTGCATGTCATCGGTGGATTTGCAAATAGGACAAAAAAGGGTTGGGCCCCTGGTTACATGTCGAGGGTGAAATTGTAACTCGGACGAAAAAATGGGTCTGACCCAATTGCGTGTCGAGGGTGAACTGAAAAAATTGTAACTTAGAAAAATGGGGTTAAATCCCAGTTGCATATCGATGGTCGAACTTGCAACTGAGAGAAACAAAAATGGTTTGGACCCTCATTGCATGTCGGCGATTGACTTGCGATTTGGACAAGAAAAATAAAAGAGGTGGGCCCAATTGCAAGACGCATGACAGAGGTGCACTTGCAACATAATCTAAAAATGTAGCATGTCGGTGGTCGACTTGCAAAAATAGGGCAGGCTTGCAACTAGGAGTGGAGAACAAAAAAGGAGCGGAGAACAAAAGATTCGATGCTAGTTATAAGCCGACGGTGTACTTGCAGAGGCGAAAAAACTATGTGCCCATTTGCGAGTTGAGGAGGGACTTGCAACTCGAACGAAAACAAACTACGGGCCCAGTTGCGAGTCGAGTGTGGACTTGCAATTGGGATGAAAAATAAAGTACAAACTACATGCTCAGTTGCGAGTCAAGAGTGGACTTGCAACTAGGACGAAAATAACATATGGACCCACTTATGTGTTGAGGATGGACTTGCAATTGAGACAACCACACGAAAGTACTATAAAAATCTTGGAGCCCAATTGGAAGTCGGTGGTGGACTTGCAACTGGGGCAAAGAATAAAAAAGGGCGACCTGCTCGCAAAATGAGGGTGGGCTTGTAACTAAGGCAACAATAAAGTCAAAAAAAGCCTGATTGCAAGTAGGGGGTGGGCTTACAATTGGGAGCGTAGAAAAAAAAGAAGGTCGGTGCTAGTTGTAAGCCAAAGATGGACTTGCAAAACGGAGACAACAAAAAAGTTTGAGCCAATTTGCAAGTTGAGGATGGACTTGCAACTGGGATTGAAATAAACTACGGTCCTAGTTACAAGTCGAGGGTGGACTTGCAATTGAAACAACTACGAGCCTAGTTGCGAGTCGAGAGTGGACCTGCAACTTGAATGAAAAACAAACTACAAGCCTAGTTGCGAGTTGAGGGTGACTTGCAAGTGGGATGAAAAAGAGACTACATGACCAGTTGCGAGGTGAGGGTTGACTTGCAACTAGGATGAAAACAAACTATGGGCTCAGTCGCGTGTCAAGCGTGGACTTGCAACTGAAATAACTACACAAAAGTACTATAAAAAACTTGGAGCCTAATTGCAACTCGGTGATAGACTTGCAACTAGGGCCTAGTCGTAAAAACGATGGTGGGCTTGTAACTAAGGCAACAACAACAAAAGGTCAAAAAATTAGATTGTAAGTTGAGGGTGGTCTTGCAACTAGGGGCGGAGAAAAAAAAGGTCGGTGCTAGTTATAAGCCAAAGGTGGACTTGCAAAACCGAGGCGATAAAAAATCTTTGAGCCCATTTGCGAGTTGAGGATGAACTTGCAACAAGGATGAAAACAAATTACGGGCCCAGTTGCGAGTCGAGGATTGACTTGCAACTGTAACAAGTACACAAAAACTACGAGACCAGTTCCGAGTCGAGGGTGGACTTGCAACTAGAAAAACTATGAGCCTAGTTGTGAGTTCAAGGTGGACTTGCAACTAGGATGAAAGACAAATTATAGTCCCTGCTGAGAGTTGGTGATGAACTTACAACTAGGGTGAAAAACAAATTACGAATCTAGTTGCGAGTTAAGGGCGGACTTGCAGCTGGGACCACTACACAAAATTACGACACCATTCGTGAGTCGAGGATGGGCTTACAATTGGGACAACAACAAACTAAGAACCCAGTTGCGAGTCGAGTCTAGACTTGCAACTCGGATGAGAAACAAAAAAACGTCCAATTGTAAAGTCGAGGGTGGACTTGCACCCAGGCAACTACGAGCCCGTTTGGGAGTCGGGGTGAATGTGCAACTAGAAAAACTACAAAATTAGGGACTAGTTGCGAGTCAAAGGTTGACTTGCAACTATGTATGAAATAAAGTATAGGCCTAGTTTTGAGCCAAGGATGGACTTGCGACTAGGATGAAATATAAAGCATAGGATCTAGTTGCGAGTCAAGGGTAGGCTTGCAACTCAGACAACTACGAGCCTAGTTGCGAGTCGAGGATGGGCTTGCAAGTGGGACAACTACAAAACTACGAGCCTAGTTGCGAGTTAAGGGTCGACTTGCAACTCGGAAGAAACAAGATATGAGCCAGTTGCAATCAAATGGCAGATATGCAACTCGGATGAAAAACAAAACACATGCTCTAGGTGTGAGTAGAGGGTGGGCTTGCAACTTGGACAACTACGAGCCCAGTTGCGAGCCAAGGGAGACTTGCAACTAGGACAACTTCTAAACTACGAGCCATTTGCGAGTCAAGCATCGACTTGCAATTGGGATGTAACAAGATGATATGGTCCTAGTTGCGAGTCAAGGGTAGACTCGCAACTACGATGAAAAACAGAAACGCATGCTCGAGTTGCAGGTCGAGGCTGGGCTTGCAAGTCTGACAACTATGAGCCCAATTGCGAGTCGAGGGTGGACTTGCACCTGGGACAACTAAGAAACTACGAGCCTATTTGCGAGTCAAGGGTTGACTTGCAACTCGGATGAGACAAGCTACATGCCCAGTTTTGTGTCAACGATGGACTTATAACTGGGATGAAAACCAAAAACACATGCTCCAGTTGCGAGTCATGGGTGGAGTTGCACCTGGGACAACTACAAAACTATGATCCCAGTTGTGAGCCAAGGGTCGACTTGCAACTAGATTGAAACAAACTACAGACCCAATTGCGTGTCAGTGGTGGACCCGCATCTGGGATGAAAAACAAAAACACATATATGCTCGAGTTGCGAGTCGAGGGTGGACTTGCACCTGGGACAACTATGAAACTACGAGCCCAGGTGCGAGTCAATAGTCAACTTGTAACTAGGATGAAACAAATTACAGTCTAGATGCATGTCAAGGGTGGACCTATAATTGAAATGAAAAATAAAACACATGCAATATAACAGGGGTCAAAGGTCGGTCAATGAGAACATGGGGGATAAGCTTCATCATCGAGCCTTCCAAAGGACGATATATATGGGCCCATGTGTAAAGAAACACGAGAACATGACGACACAAAACAAACGGGACAAGAGGGCGCGCGACAAAAAAGAACAAGCTGGCCCGTGCGTGCATGATCGAATTTGTGCAAACATTAAAACAAACAAATCAGATAGTTATAGACTTAGATGAGTTAAAACTCATTAAGATTAGATTTAGTAAATCTAAACCAAAAAATCTAGTTACATTCTTCTCTGCTTACACGGTCAAATAAAAAATAAAACAAAACAGGGAATAAAAAGACATGTGGCCCTCCACAAAAAAGCTAAGCCCATAAAAAAACCAATACACAAAACATAATAACGGCCCACTAACAAATGTATATCGAGCCTCACTAAACACGGCGCAAGACAACAAACATGACTTAGAAGCACGTGTATCTAACAGTATATCAGTTAGATGAAACATTGTTAACTCTCATTTAGATGAGAATTAGCAAAGCAATCCGAAACGAGACCCCAAATTGCCCTGCAAAAACGGTACAACAAAAGACGTACGCAAGAACAGGTTGACAAGTAGACACTAAACACACGACGCGACGTAGAGCGTACGTGACAAAATAACCCTCAATCAAGATTTGCACAACATTTTAAATAAATAAATAAATAATAAAAGGAAAGAGAAAAAGATGAAAATAGAAAATATAAATAAAAACAAAAAATCATGAATTAAAAATAGTTCACAATTTAAACAAATAATGAAATAGAAAAAAACAAAAAACATAAAAAGGAAATGGAAACAAACAAAAAATATTGCGAGTCAAATGGGAGTGTAGATAAATGAGAAAAACTAGGACTGGGTCGTAGCACGGACATGTGAAAAGAAATAGAAAAACACAGCTGACAGCGGAAAAAGTGGACCACAACAACAAGGACCAGGCTAGACACGAGGGACGAGCGGCCAAAGGGACGAGCGGCTAAAATAGGCTCAGACTCAAGACAGAACACAAAAAAGAAAAACTCGAGACAGGACACACATCAACGAGGACTGAATCACATCGCTACAGCTTATTTCTCAATTGTACAAACCTTACTGCAAGTTTGATCCTGTGGTTATAAACTTAGTTGTGAGGTAGTTATTTCTAGATATAAAAAAGATGTGAAAAAAAGAGTTCTGAAGAGGAATGCGAGTGGACTATAGACAAAGGACGGCCCGTCAGCCCAATATCCAGAAGAATAAAAAGAACCAACAACAGCCGGACCTGGCACTAACAGCGACCTGGGACACAGGTGCGCGCGAGACAACGCGCCGAGCGAGCGCAGCAGGCAGACAATCACGTTTTGCACCAATATTAAAGACAAAAGATCCAACAGCTCTAAACTTAGATGTGAGATACTCCCTCCTTCCATCTATATAGGGCCTAATGCGTTTTTCGGGGCTAACTTTGACCAAATATTACAGTAATAATATATGACATGCAACTTACATAAAGCATATAATTAAATTCGTGTGTGAAAGGAGCTTTCAGTGATATAGTTTTCACATTGTGCATGTCATGTACTATTAATCTTGTCAATAGTCAAAGGTGGTATTAGAAAACGCATTAGGCCGTATATAGATGGAAGGAGGGAGTAACTATTTCACATCTATATGTGAAATAGCAAATCCATATGTATTTCATTCCTTTCTGCTAACTGTATATATGATCAAAGATTAGTCCAGTAGATACTAAGGAAATGGATGCATCCACATCGGGTCGGTCTACGTAATCCTCATTCATCGTCCCGTTGTTACAGGAGTATTAGCCGATTCAGTTCGAAACTTCAGCCAGAAATACGAGTACCAGTAGTATGATTGATCTATATCAAGAAGCAGTCAAGATCGTGAGACAGTTTTGACCAAGACTCTGAATCGTCTGATCGATCAGCCAGCCGCCTAGCTCGCACCGTCCGTCACTTTGGCGATCGTGGCGCGACCGCCGTGGACCGCCGCGTGGGGCCTGCCTCGGCATCGCCGTCCTCCCTCTTCTCCACGACCGCCGCCTCCTCGTCGGCCTCCTCCTCCTCGCCGTTCTCCGTGGAGGGACCCTCGAGGTCGTCGCGGACGCGGAACGAGGCGTGGAGCACGATGACCGGGACGCCCACCGCCAGCGCGGCTATGAGGTTGGCCACGGCGCCGGCCGCGGCGAGGTCGGCGAGCACGAGCGCGACGAACGCCGCGGCGACGAGCCGGCGGAGCAGCGCCAAGCGCGGGAACGGCGCGAGGAGGCCGAGGCAGACGAGGAGGACCTTGGAGGCGGCCATGAGGAAGAGCACCGACGCCCGGTGCCCCGCCGCGGCCAGCGACGCGAGGAGGAGCGCCCACTGCAGCGCGGCGTAGTGGTACCGGAACGTGCGCGCGTTGCGGACCCCGCGCACCGCCGCGGCCTCCGCGTCCGCCGCCGCGCCGAACGCCGACGGCCGCGGCGCGAACCGCGCCAGCGCGCGCCGCGCCCCCCTGGCGGCCGCGCACGCCCTGTCGACCGCCCGCCGGACCGCGCCCGCGCTCGCGGCGCCGGCAGTCATCGCCCGACTCGACGGCGGCTGCTTGCTGGGCGGTGGTGCCTGCCGAGATTCGCCGGTCCGGTTTGCTGGGTTTGGACTCAAGGGAGCCGGATGCCACGGGACGGGGGACGGAGCGAGTCAAAGACGCGGGTTTTAACAAACGGCGCGCCCGGGGTTAAAGGCGGGGCCTCGCCCTCGCCGTGACGGCGAAAAACCGGGACTTTTCCACTCGTTCCCGCGTCGGTTTTGTTGCGGCAGCGACCTGGTCGGTGCGCCATGGTTGGTTCTTCCCCGAACGTTTGGCCGCGGGGCACCAACACCAACACGATCCTCCCCTACTTTTCTTTTTGGCAATATTGCGATGTTGTTTTCTGAACAGAACAAGTATTGTTGAGCTGGCAATGTATCCGTCAGTCTCCCTATCATGGTAGATGTATGTCCGTCTATGCGCATCTTCAGAACGCTGAACTTTTTCTTTTTATTTCGGTGTCTCTGGTCCTGTCATTCAGGCAGGTCCCGAATGCTTGTAACGGTCCGCTGTGACTCGCGCTTTGCTCCGTTTATAATAAAAATGAAGCGGGGGGAAACCCCTTTCGATCAAAAAAAGAACAGAACAAGTACGAATACACGACGACTCAGCTTCTGCTCCTTCTGTTTTTAGAACACGGAGAAGATTTGCGTATCTTCTATTTACAGAAGGAAATTATTTGTTTCGTAAGCTATCAATTGGATTATTAAGAATTTTATTGCATGCATTTCTTGCGTTGACTGAAGCATAAACTAGCCGCTGCGCAGAGCTCCCTTTCCTTTCCATGAGGCCTCGACGGAGAGAGGTGGCCCTTGCCAGTTGCCACGATTGAGCTTTTGGCTACAACATGATTTTGGGATTATTATTCAACTATGGGATCATTATGAGGAAAATCCTTTTGGAGGATAGAAGTGCTTCATTCAACCAACAATTGTGGAAAGCTCGCCCCCTGCATTATCGTGGAGGACAGTGGCGGATCCAGGACCCAGGCCGGGGGGAGGAATTCCTTTGTTGATTGTAGCTTCTCGGGCACTGTTTGACACTGTAGCAAGCCTGGGGCCCGGGGCGTCTCGCTGGGCTGGCTCCGCCCCTGGTGGAGGAGGAACTGTTTGGTCCTGTCCTACCCTTTATGTCATGAAATTTCAGACCTTACAGGATGCAACTAAAATGTTTCCTCGAGTAACCCCTTTATTATTATATAGAATATAGATACCTTCATATCTCTCTCTTTTTTTACAACGTCTTAAGAAACTTCCAAATGCACGTGATTCGTTGAACCCAAAAAAAAAAACAAATATCTCACTCTAAAAAAACAAAGGAACAACTGAGTTTGGAGAAGATAAGAGCAACTCCAATGAGGCGACCCATTTCGTCTGCTGGCGTCTGTTTGGATCGGCACGGATAAAAAAAGCGGCCCAACGCGCTGACCCAAACGGACGCGCGTCCGCTTGGCGTCCGCATGGCGACCCATTCCTCGCTCAATTTTGAGCCGAATTTGCGTCGACGCGGACAGGAGACGGACGCACGCGCGCGCCTACTCCTCTCCCCGAGCCCGCCGGTCGGTGGCAGCCACCTCCATTCCCCATTTTCCCCAAAAACCTTCCCGCCCGCGCGCTCCCGCCCCACACCCGCCATGGACGACGCCATCGACCTTGACGCCGCCGCCGGCCTAGCCTCCCTCGCCTCGTCCGGCGCCGTCGCCCCCTCTGGGAAAGGCAAGCCTCGTGCCCTGCGCAAGACCGCCGCCGCGGCCAAGCCAAAGAAGCCGCTGGCGCCCGCATAGCGGGCAAGGGAGTCGGCCAAGAGGAAGGACCGTAGGCACGCCGCGGACGCGAGAGATGAGGCCGCCGTCGCCGCCGCCGCGCAGCAGGAGGTCACCCACGCCCGCGTCGCGGCGGCAGCGAGGGAGGCGCTCTACATGCTAGGGGTAAACCCTGGCCAGCACGTCCTCCTCAACGCCGCCGTCGCTGCGGCCAGCACCGGCTCATCGGCATTTCCAAGGATGGTGCTGCCCGACTCGCCCCGCGCGTCGGGTTGCAACCCGGTGCCCGGCTTCCCCGTGTACCCGCAGGCCTCCCGCCTCTCCGGGGAGTGCTCGTCCGACGTGAGCGTGGTCGCGCCTTCCACGCCCGCGCCCGCGCCCATCGACCTCAACGCCACCGCGGTGGCCGATGGCTCGTCATCCGGCGGCGCGAGGAAAGGCGTGCGGCAGACGCCGGCCGGCGTGCTCCCGGACGCCCGTAACCTGTTCGAGGAAATGTCGTCCGCCGTCGACAAGGACTACATGCAGAACCTCATCTTCGAGGGCGCTACGCCGGCCGCTGGCTACGATGTCGACGAGACACAAAGCCAGGACGGCCGCGGGCCGTTCACGCCGGCCGCTGGCTATGATCCCGACCAGGTGGCCTTCATGCGTGATCAGGTCGGCATCGACCTGGACGGCTTCCCACTCGACCACGAGTTCCCGGACGACTACAGGCTAGAGGAAGAGGACGAGTGCGACATCGAAGTGGAGCCCTTGTTCGAGGACGAGCTCGCCAACCAAGCCGCCGGTCCTAAGCCGAAGCACAAGAGCAAGTGCACGAAGGCATACACGGCCGCCGAGGACAAGCTTCTTTGCGAATGTTGGCGAGACATTGGACAAGACCCCAAGGCGGAGGCCGAACAAAAGCATTCAACCTTTTAGATTCGTGTCCACCGAGAGTTTCATGAGCGCAAGAAGTTTCCGCCTTACCAACTTGTGAGCACGCGCGGGTGGGTGTCCATTTCCAAGCCATGGAGGGTATCCAAAAAGAGTGCAACAAGTTTTCGCCACTCTTGAGAGCATCAAGGCCTGCCCCGTGAGCGGCATCGGCATGCAAGACATGGGATGCTAGCAAGCCGCCCTCTTTTGTGTCATCAAGTTCATGTTTGTGTGTTCATTTGCATACCGTCTGCCCATATGCATGCATGGAAACATTTTGTAGGCATTTCAAGCTTTGGAGTCATTCAAGGTTCAACACAATGACAAGTGCTTCAACCTCTTTCATTGCTTTCGGGTCATCAAGGACGAGGAGAAATTCAAGGCGCAATATGCCGCCCTCAAGTCACGTGGGGGGAAGCAAGCCGTGGAGGAGGTTGGGGAGGGCGAGCCGGCACGGCCGCAGTGGAAGACCAACTCCAAGAAGGAGGACAAACGCGATGCGGCATCCAACGCCTTGATCGCAAGCGTGGAGGGCATGATGAACAAGAAGGACTCAAGGGAGGAGGAGCACCGGCGTTTCAAGGCGGAGCAAATGGACGCTTTCATGGAGATCCAAAGGAGGAGGCTTGAGATGGACGCGGAGAAGCAAGCCAAGATGTTCAAGCTCAAGACGGAGAAGCAAGCCAAGATGCTAGAGATCGAGGCCGCCAACGCCAAGACCAAGGCGAAAGAAGTGGCTCTCGCGAGCATGATGACTGGGATGGAGATCATGAAGGTGGATATCAACACCGTGTCGTCAAGGAAGAGGCCGTGGTTCGAGAAGATGCAGGCCAACATGCTCAAGTTCGACGACGAGTGATCTATGGCGGCGAGCGCCATCTTTTTTGTATGCCGGCAGGTGTGCTAGCATGACCACGGGGGGCCGCGATGGCGTGGTCGAACTCAAGTCTCACCTTTTTTATGTGCTGGTGTGGCGGCCGGCTGGCGAGTGCGCCAGCATGAACTGTGGTGATATTTTCTGAAGCCGGCATTGTATGTCGGCGCTGGCATGGGGCCGGCATGAGACATGGCCGATGACATGATCAGCTGCGGGCCTTTTTTCTAAAAATTGAGTGCGGACATGAAATAGGTTGGCGTGTTGGGCGCACTACCGACCCAAATACAAAACTGAATGGACGCCGAGCGGGCAGCCGACCCAAATGGATAAAACACAGACAAATGCGCGGCCCGTTTGGGTCGGCCCGTTGGAGTTGCTCTAAGACAAGAGATGATTTGGCCCAAAGACATCGGAGAGGGCATAGCCCGGGCCGAAGAATAGAGGACGTGATTCTGAGGCTTTCTGATTTACGCCCAAAAGATGCCATGCAGCCGGGGGACTACGACCTACTGGATTGCTATTTCGCGCGTAGGTCGCTCGATAGCCACCTACCGCGTACGCTCAATAGCCACCTACGGGAAAGGGGAGTACTCTGATTACGCCCAAATGAAATGCAAGAACAATTTTCTAATTGTTAATTATTTTTAATCCAAGAATAAATTTAAATCCATCAAAATTCTTCGAATTCCAAGTAAAAATATATAAATATACGAGCATTTTTAAAATCTGAAAACGATTTTCGAATTTGTGAATAATTTTTGTAATCTGAGAACAATTTATTAATTCATGATTTTAAAAAAATCTTGGAACCTTTTTCAAATTCATTGAATTTTTGAAATAAAGGAATATTTTTTAAATTCATGTGCATTTTTTTAATCATAGTGCAATATTCAAATTTGTGAACATTTTTTGAAGTTCTGGAACAATTTTCAAACCTGATAACTTATAATAATTTGGTAACATTTTTCAAAGTTTTGCAAGGTTTTTCTAAATGCAAAATTTGTTTCGAAACTCAATATTTTTTAAAAAAATCCTAAATTATTTTAAAGGAGAGAAAAGCAAAAACGGAAAAGAGAAGAACACAGAAGAAAGCAAAAACGGAAAGGGGTGCCCCGAGCGCACATGGCGGACCCTTTTTTTTTTGAAGGTAGCACATGGCGGACCCTTTTTTTTTTGAAGGTAGCACATGGCGGACCTAAATGCATGCGTGAGGGAGCGGGGGGTTGCGTGTTTCCACGCTGTTCATCACGTAGGTTGCTGAAATCGGAGCGCCCGGGCAGCTATATCTCGCTTATAACGACATGGTAGCTCCCCTCTTCTGTACCGCTGGCCTTCGCTCGTTCGCTTCGGTCAGGTCCGGTTATTCGTTCTTTTTCTTACTTTTTCTGTTTTAATTTCCATTTCTTTTCTTCTCCTTTTCCATTTTCTCGGGGCTTCTTTAGTTTCTTTCTTGTTTTCTTCCCTTTTCCTTTCTTTCTTCAGTGTGTTTTTCTTTATGTTCCGATCGGTTTTCTCTGGATTTCACTATATTTCTTTGTATTGCATCTGTTTCGCTAGCTGTTAGTTTTTTTTTTTGCATTCCCTTTTCATTTCTGGCTTTTATTTTATACTTTGGTTTTCCTTATTTTGTTTCAATGTTTTTTACTACTCATGTGTATCTTTTCATATAAGTCACTTTTTATGCATGTTTTGCATTTCTTTTAAAACACGATAAACAATTTTTTAAATATATGTTTTGATGTATACTTGTTTTACATACATCATTTATTTATTCATGTATCGTATAAATATTATTTTAGACATTCAAATTCTCTAAATACATGATTAATATTTTTTGAAAAAATATCCTGATGTCTATATTTTTATAGATATTTTCGTATACATTAGGAACATTTTTTATGCATGTCTTGGCACCTTTGCAAAAATAAGATTGCTAATTTTCTAAATATATGTTCCGATGTATATTTTTTTATATGAATTGTACATTTTTGCTCAAAGCTTAACAAATACATGATTAGCATTTTTTTAAATAAATTTTTTGATGTCCACCTTTTTACATATTGTATATTCTCGTATATGCCAGGAATTTTTTTCTTGAAAATTCAACATTTACCAAATACATGATTAGCATTTTTAATTAAATTTTTAGATGTCCACCTTTTTTACATATTGTATATTCTCGTATACACCAGGAAATTTTTATTATGCAGGTCTAAAAAATTAAAATACATAACTACAACTTTTGTCAAAATATATGTTTTGATGTCTAAGTTTTTTTCCATACATACACTTTTCGTATGCAGTATAAACAATTTTTTTATAGCTCATAGTTTTAAATGCATTATTTAAATTTTTCTCAATAAAAGTTTTGATGTTTACATCATATACATATTGCACATTTTTGGTATACGGCAGGAATATTTTTTATGCATGTTTTACATTTTTCAAATTCATGATTAACATTTTTTTACAAATATATGTTCTGATCTCTAGCTTTTTACATACCCATTGTATATTTTTCATATACACCTGAAACATTTTTTTATATACGTTAAACATGTTTCAAATCCATGATTTACATTTTTGAAACACATGTTTTTGAACATTTTTAATATGTGTTAAACATTTTGAAATATACATTTAATCATATATTTTTGAATGCTATCTATATTTTCTAAACTAAAACTTACCAAAATTTACACCACATTAACCTTTTTAAAAAGCATTATGTCTGCTTTTTTCATACACGTTGTACACATTTTGTATGTACCAAAAACATCTTTAACATTTTTCAAATGCATGATTAATGTTTTCAAACATTTTTTAAACTATGTGCTAAACTATTTTCAAATTTGAGGATTCTACGTTTTTAAGTAAATTTAAGTTTCAAAATACGAACAAAAAAGACAACTGTTTAGACAAAAAAGAAAAAAAAACTTTTTTAGGGGTATAGCTAAGCTTTATTGATCATAGACCACTTCAAGCGGTAT
This sequence comes from Aegilops umbellulata, assembly GCA_032464435.1. NCBI lineage: Eukaryota > Viridiplantae > Streptophyta > Magnoliopsida > Poales > Poaceae > Aegilops > Aegilops umbellulata. The sequence continues at coordinate 359,610,712 of CP136054.1, read as the reverse complement.
ACAAAAAGGATCATGGGGATGGATCAGCCACAGTTGTCGCCCCCTAATTAAGAGTGTTTGAAAGCTTAGCTAACCTATCTGCACCAGTATTTGATGCACGACCTTCAAAAGTAAACTTGAAATTAACTAAACTAGCTCGCTGCTTAATTTCGCTAATGATACAACCATAATTGCTACTAGTTCCTCTCTTAGTGTCGTTCACCACCTGCTTTGAGTCTGAAGCGATTATGAAGTTTTGGATCATCAAGTCCTCTACTAGAGCCAATGCTTCTCTCCATGCCATTGCTTCGAGCGTAGCTACATCAGTGATCCCCGAAATAACTGCCCATATATAGTCCATCCTCATCGCCGCACACTGTAGATGCAGCTCCTCTCATCTCAGATCGTGCCACACTTGCATCGACATGGATTTTGGCAAAGCCGTAGGTGGCGCCCTTGGCCTTGCCGTTGTTCTTCTACTCTTAGCTGACTCCCTTGCCTCCTTTTGCGTTAACATCTCTTGTTCAACAATAAATCTTTTAACGAACTCATATGTAGCCGAGGGACTTTGTTAAAACTCTTCGTGTATAATTTTTCTCCGTGCCCACCATATTTCCCACAAGGTGATTGATAACTTGATAAAAGCATCATGTGATAATGTATCAATCATCGCAAACAACCACTTCTTGACACTCGGTTCAGTAGTCTCGCATAAGTGCTCAACGAACTCACCATCGACAAAGCGCCTAGGCGCACCTTGCCATGGTGCACTCGAGCAACGAGTGTCTCCAAGAGTCTGTCGCACGACACAGAGCGCAAGTGCTGGTAGTGGACATTTTTACTAACATCGAGGCACCTTTTTTTGAGTAATCTCGCCAACTTTATTGATTCAAAATAATGTTCATAGGTACACGGTTTGGGTCATGAGGATTACCCAACCAAACATGTCTACCTACATGTAAAGTACAAGCAAATTTGGCGAGATTGTGAGCCTCAAAATTAAAGTTCCTACGTTCATGCAAGAACTTACCAGAGGAAAAACTAGAACTATGAGCTATGATTTCATGTATGATAGTTGCGTTCGGACCACTCGTCCCATGGTTGATGTCATTGACTACTCCTTGACAATCAGAGGGCCACCACGATGTTGGTAGCTGCTAAATCCTCAGCCAGAGCTAGTGCTTCTCTGCAAGCATATGTCTCCAAGATCATCGGGTCTCTGATCCCTTGATAAAACAAAGCTGAGGAACCCAAAAATACACCGTTGTGATCGCAGCAGAGAGCAGCCACAACCCCGCCTTGCCTGTTCGCGCGACAACACCATCTGCATTCACCTTGACAGCACCCTCCTCTGGAGCGATCCATCGCTGGGTTGGTTCACTAGCTGCGTTCGGCACCGCCGGCCTCACCGATGTAGCTGGGACTTGTTCCAACTATGCAAGGAAATTATCCACAAAGGAAACAGTGTGTATGGGGCCCTGGAATATTGCTTCGTATATCACTTTTCTCCTGGCATACCACAACGCCCATAAGGTGACAACCATCCGTGTAAATTTTGAGCGATCCATCGAACTGTACAATTCAAACATCCAGTTCTTGGCACTCGGGTTCTCACATCCTGCCATTTTTGATACTATCTCATCATCTGACAATGCCCACACGCACCTCGCCATAGTGCATGACACTAATGTGTGTCGCCATGAATCCTGACAACCACACAAAGGGCATGTGTCTTGCTGTGACATGTTTCTGTGATGTAACACATCGGTTGTTGGCAGAGAATGATGCCCCAGCCTCCATAGGAAAAAAATTATCTTCGAAGGAATAGACATCCTCCACTAGCGGTCCATGCTTCTTCTTCTTCCCGGGTAGATGTCCCACTTCTACCCTCTAACCATTCTTTCCTTTGTATTTTTGTACTAACCAGAAATCTGTATGCCGAGCTAACTGTAAATCTTCCCTTCTTCTCTGGATACCAGGCCCAAAAATCCTCCGTGTTACGAGTGCAGACCGGAATTTTCAGAATTGCATCTGCGTCAAATCTTATGAAAACCGAACGGACTAGCTCCTCATTCCATGATCCCGTTGTTGGTGAAAGAAGTTCAGACACTTTCCTTGGAGGATCTTATACGAGGGAAGTAATCGGTCTCGGCGAGGATTCCTTAGGAATCCAGTTGTCTGTACAAATGTCCGTGGTCTGACCGTTACCTATCTTCCTTATGATCCCCTGCTTTAACACATCCCTTCCCTCAAGTATCGCACGCCAAATCTGAGATGGCCGGGATCCCAATTCAGCTTCAAGTAATGTTGTGTCAGGGAAGTAACTAGCCTTGAGATTCTGGTACTCAAAGATGATGGTTCATGAAAAATCCTCCATGCCTGTCTTGCCAGTAACACAAGGTTAAACAGCTCGAGATCATGGAAACCAAGTCCTCTCAAATGCTTAGGTCTTGTCATCACGTCCCACGAAACCCAAGCTGGTTTCCTTTCTCCTTGCTTGCACCCCCACCAAAACTTTATAATAATTGCCTTGATATGATCACATAATCCTCTCGGCAGTTTAAAACAGGACATAGAATATACCGGGATTGCTTGCGCTACAGATTTGATGAGGACCTCCTTGCCACCTGCAGATAAACATTTGCTCATCCATCCCTTAACTTTGTCCCATACCCGATCACTCAAGTATTTGAAAGTTCCATTCTTCGAATGCCCCACATATGTGGGCATCCCCAAGTACCTGTTGCTCAAAGACTCGTTAGTAACATGTAGGAAACCCTTTACTGCATTACGAACTATCTCCGTGGTCCCCCTACTAAAGAAAATCGATGATTTGTCTTTGTTTATTCTCTGTCCAGATGCCATACAACATGACTCCAATAGGTTTGATACACCCTCTGCTCCATTAATGCTTGCCCTGAAAAACAGCAGGCTATCATCCTCAAATAAAAGATTGTTCACCGGCGGAGCCGATGGTGCCACCTTAATGCCGCCGAGCTGGGATGATTGACTTTGAGATTTTAAGAGGCACGAAAGGCCCTCTACTGCGAACACGAACAGATATGGAGAGATGGGATCTCCCTGTCGAATGCCACGTGTAAGTTTAAAATCCTCCGACTTATTTCCATTAAACATAACCGAGAAAGAAACAGAGCTCACCATGTTCATGATGACTGAAATCCAGGATGAAGCAAAGCCCAGTTTCTCCATGATGGGTCTGAGATAAGTCCACTCAACTCTGTCATAGGCCTTCATCATGTCCAGTTTGAGTGCACAAAAACTGTTATTTTTTTACCTATTCCTCTTCATAAAATGTAAACACTCGTATGCCGAAATGATGTTGTCTGTAATGAGCCATCCCGGAACAAAAGCCGACTGTTCCTCAGAGATGATTTCCGGCAAAATTACCTTGAGACGATTCGCAAGCACCTTCGAAGCAATCTTATAGAAAACATTGCAAAGGCTAATGGGGCGGAATTGAGACAGTAAAGTCGGATTTGATACCTTGGGAATTAGAACTAGTAGTGTATCATTAAGACATGCCGGGCTCTCCTCGCCTCAGACAATACCAAGTACTGCTCATGTGACTGCTTCCCCACACACATCCCAATGCCTCTGAAAGAAGTGAGCCGGAAACCCGTCTGGTCTAGGTGCCTTAGTCGGAAACATCTGGAACAAAGCCACTTTTACTTCCTTCTCATTATATGGGGCCGTAAGAACTGTGTTCATCTCCGGTGTCACCTTCCTAGGAACATGCTCAAGTACCTCATCGACACCCTGCACCCCCTCTGAAGTATATAGATTCTTGTAGTAATCAAGAGCAAGTTGCTGCATTTCGGTCATATCCTCCGTTAGCTGGCCGTCGGCACACTGAAGTGCTTTAATCAAATTCTTTCTCCGCCTCATCGATGCTCGCATATGGAAAAAGTGAGTATTGCGGTCTCCTGCCGAGAGCCACTCCACCCGTGAGTGCTGCCTCCACATGAGTTCCTCGCGCAAATAAAGCTCGATCAGTCTATCATCTATCTTCGTTTCGGCATGAGATGGTCCAGCTCTCGGTACCTCGCTCCGCAGCCTTTCAAGCTCTTTTTTCAGCCTTCGTATCTCCCCCAAGTTATTTGCTAATGCATCCAGCTTAGCCCGGACGTCACTCACCGATAGATTATGACCTTCAGACTCCCATGCCGATTGTATAGTAGGCTTCAGCTCGGCATGGTTATCCCACATTACTTCATATTGAAACCGCTTCTCCAACTTCCTTGGAACTTGCGGCGCCAGTTGGACTAGAATCGGTGAGTGGTCCGACGTTGCCGCCGAGAGATGCTCCACCATGACATTTGGGAACTGCGCACACCAGACAGCTGTTGCTAGCGCTCTGTCCAGCCGCACCCGTGTGTAAGAGCCCCCTACAACTTTTTTCTCAAACGTCCACATCCTGCCTTTGGATCCAAGGTCTAGCAGCCCGCAAATGTCCATTGCATCCCTCAAGCTCTGTATCTGAGATTGGCTCCGTGTACCAATCCCGTCATGCTCATCATGCCGCAATACCTCATTAAAATCCCCCAGACATACCCAAGGTATATCATGGAGAGAAGCAAGATTCCTCATTGTGTCCCAGGTGTGGTGGCAAAGATGTGTTTGAGCCTCCCCATAGAAACAAGACAGTCTCCACGGGTCACCTCCAAGCATACTTATTTTGGCATCTATATGATACTTGGAGTAACCTAAAATCTCGATCTTTATTTCATCATTCCAGAACATGACTAAACCTCCATTCCTACCGGAGGAATCAACAGCAAAAGAATTGTCATAACCTAGAGTACTTTTTAAATTCTCTGCTCTATCACCACTAATTTGGGTTTCTACAATACATAGTACTCTAGGGTGAAAGGATCGATATAGTTGACTAGAGGGGGGGGGGGGTGAATAGGCAACTAACAATTTTTAGCTTTTCTTTACCAATTTAAACTTTGCATCAAAGTAGGTTGTCTAGATATGCAACTAGGTGAGCAACCTATATGATGCAACAACAATAAGCACACAAGCAAGCAAGAGATATAGCACAAATAAGCTTGCACAAGTAAAGACACGAGATAACCAAGAGTGGAGCCGGTGAAGACGAGGATGTGTTACCGAAGTTCCTTCCCTTTGAGGGGAAGTACGTCTCCGTTGGAGCGGTGCGGAGGCACAATGCTCCTCAAGAAGCCACTAGGGCCACCGTGTTCTCCTCACGCCCTCACACAATGCGAGATGCCGTGATTCCACTATTGGTGCCCCTTGAGGCGGCGACCGACCCTTTACAAACAAGGTTGGGGCAATCTCCACAACTAAATTGGAGGCTCCCAACAACACCACGAAGCTTCACCACAATGGACTTTGGCTCCGCGGTGACCTCAACCGTCTAGGGTGCTCAAACACCCAAGAGTAACGAGATCCGCAAGGGATTAATGGGGGAATCAAATTTCTCTTGGTGGAAGTGTAGATCGGGGCCTTCTCAACCACTCCCGAGCAAATCAAAAAGTTTGATTGGCTAGAGAGTGAGATCGGGCGAAAATGAAGCTCGGAGCAACAATGGAGCTTAGGGTTGGAAGAGGTAGTCAACTCGGGGAAGAAGACACCCCTTTTATAGTGGAGAGACAAATCCAACCGTTACCCACCAACCCATTCTGCGCAGCATGGTACTACCGCGCCGGGGCAGCGGTACTACCGCAGGCAGACGCGGTACAACTGCGGGGCCCTACGGTACTACCGCCTGACCAACACAGCCCTGGCCAGCCCAGCCGCACTGAAGCGGAGAGCGGTATAACCGCACAAGCGGTACTACTGCATCACCTTGCGGTACTACCGCAAGGCAGGGAAGGTCCAGAGAACGGGGAGGCACAGACATAAAAAAAATACATCCGTAGCAACTTCTGCTGAGTTGGAGTCGATGCAAAAATCCGACACGATACTACAGCAGGAGGAGCGGTACTACCGTGTGGTGGCTGAACCAGACCGCGCGCGGTAATACCGCGCACAAGGTGCGGTACTACCGCGGGGGCGCTGATGTAAAAAATTACATCTGCCCCTACTACCGCAAAGCAGCGGCACTTGGCCTGGGGGATGGTACTACGGCTCCAGAGGAGCGGTACTACCGTGGGCTCCTTGATAACCCACAAGTATAGGTGATCGCAACAGCTTTCGAGGGTAGAGTATTCAACCCAAATTTATTTATTCGACACAAGGGGAGCCAAAGAATATTCTCAAGTATTAGCAGTTGAGTTATCAATTCAACCACACCTGGAAACTTAGTATCTGCAGCAAAGTATTTAGTAGCAAAGTAATATGATAATGGTGGTAACGGTAACAAAAGTAACGGAAGCAAAAGTAATATTTTTGATATTTTGTAGTGATTGTAACAGTAGCAACGGGAAAGTAAATAAGCGAAAACCAGTATGTGGAAAGCTCGTAGGCATCGGATCGGTGATGGATAATTATGCCGGATGCGGTTCATCATGTAACAGTCATAACATAGGGTGACACAGAACTAGCTCCAATTCATCAATGTAATATAGGCATGTATTCCAAATATAGTCATACGTGCTTATGGAAAAGAACTTGCATGACATCTTTTGTCCTACCCTCCCGTGGCAGCGGGGTCCTAATGGAAACTAAGGGATATTAAGGCTGTTGGGGAACGTAGTAATTTCAAAAAAATTCCTACGCACACGCAAGATCATGGTGATGCATAGCAACGAGAGGGGAGAATGTTGTCTACGTACCCTCGTAGACCGAAGCGGAAGCGTTGACACAACATAGAGGAAGTAGTCGTACGTTCTCCTCGCGATCCAACCGATCACAGCACCGTTACTCCGGCACCTCCGAGTTCTTGGCACACGTTCAGCTCGATGACGATCCCCGGGCTCCGATCCAGCAAAGCGTCGGGGAAGAGTTCCGTCAGCACGACGGCATGGTGACGATCTTGATGTGTTACCGGCGCAGGGCTTCGCCTAAGCATTGCAACGATATGACCGAGGTGGAATTTGGTGGAAGGGGGCACCGCACACGGCTAAGGAACGATCCGTAGATCAACTTGTGTGTATTTGGGGTGCCCCCTGCCCCCGTATATAAAGGAGCCAAGGGGGAGGGGCTGGCCGGCCAAGCCTGGCGCGCCAGGAGAGTCCTACTCCCTCTGGGAGTAGGATCCCCCCCCCCAATCCTAGTTGGACTAGGATTCTCCAAGGGGGGGAGAGAGAGAGGGGGCGCCCACCTCTCCTAGTCCTAATAGGACTAGGGGAAGGGGGGGAGGCGCGCAGCCCATGAGGGCAGCCCTCTCACCTCTCCTCCAAGGCCCATGTTGGCCCATTATGCTCCCGGGGGGTTCCGGTAACCCTCCCGGTATTCCGGTAAAAATCCTGATTTCACCTGGAATGCATCCGATGTCCAAACATAGGCTTCCAATATATCATTCTTTACGTCTCGACCATTTCGAGACTCCTCGTCATGTCCGTGATCACATCCGGGACTCCGAACTCCTTCGGTACATCAAAATGCATAAACTCATAATAACTGTCATCGTAACGTTAAGCGTGCGGACCCTACGGTTCGAGAACAATGTAGACATGACCGAGACATGTCTCCGGTCAATAACCAACAGCGGGACCTGGATGCCCATATTGGTTCCTACATATTCTACGAAGATCTTTATCGGTCAGACCGCATAACAACATACGTTGTTCCCTTTGTCATCGGTATGTTACTTGCCTGAGATTCGATCGTCGGTATCCAATACCTAGTTCAATCTTGTTACCGGCAAGTCTCTTTACTCGTTCCATAATACATCATCTCACAACTAACTCATTGGTTGCAATCCTTGCAAGGCTTTATGTGATGTGCATTACCGAGAAGACCCTGAGATACCTCTCCGACAATCGGAGTGACAAATCCTAATCTCGAAATACGCCAACTCAATATGTACCTTCGGAGACACCTGTAGAGCACCTTTATAATCACCCAGTTACGTTGTGACGTTTGGTAGCACACAAAGTGTTCCTACGGTAAACGGGAGTTGCATAATCTCATAGTTTAAAGGAACATGTATAAGTCATGGATAAAAGCAATAGCAACATACTAAACGATCGGGTGCTATGCTAATGGAATGGGTCATGTCAATCAGATCATTCAACTAATGATGTGATCTCGTTAATCAAATAACAACTCTTTGTTCATGGCTAGGAAACATAACCATCTTTGATTAATGAGCTAGTCAAGTAGAGGCATACTAGTGACACTCTGTTTGTCTATGTATTCACACATGTATTATGTTTCCAGTTAATACAATTCTAGCATGAATAATAAACATTTATCATGATATAAGGAAATAAACAATAACTTTATTATTGCCTCTAGGGCATATTTCCTTCAGTCTCCCACTTGCACTAGAGTCAATAATCTAGTTCACATCGCCATGTGATTTATCAGCAATAGTTTACATCGATATGTGACCAACACCCAAAGGGTTTACTAGATTCAGTAATCTAGTTCACATCGCTATGTGATTAACACCCAAAGAGTACTACGGTGTGATCATGTTTTGCTTGTGAGAGAAGTTTAGTCAACGGGTCTGCCACATTCAGATCCGTTATGTATTTTGCAATTTTCTATGTCTACAATGCTCTGCACGGAGCTACTTTAGCTAATTGCTCCCACTTTCAATATGTATCTAGATTGAGACTTAGAGTCATCTAGATTAGTGTCAAAACTTGCATCGACGTAACCTTTTACGACGAACCTTTTTGTCACATCCATAATCGAGAAACATATCCTTATTCCACTAAGGATAATTTTGACCGCTTGTCCAGTGATCTACTCCTAGATCACTATTGTACTACCTTGCCAAACTCAGTGGTAGGGTATGCAATAGATCTTGTACACAGCATGGCATACTTTATAGAACCTATGGCTGAGGCATAGGGAATGACTTTCATTCTCTTTCTATCTTCTGCCGTGGTCGGGCTTTTGAGTATTACTCAATTTCACACCTTGTAATACATGCAAGAACTCTTTCTTTTGACTGTTCCATTTTGAACTACTTCAAAATCTTTTCAAGGTATGTACTTATTGAAAAACTTATCAAGCGTCTTGATCTATCTCTATAGATCTTGATGCTCAATATGTAAGCAGTTTCACCGAGGTCCTTCTTCGAAAAACTCCTTTCAAATACTCCTTTATGCTTTACAGAATAATTCTACATTATTTCCGATCAATAATATGTCATTTACATATACTTATCAGAAATGCTGTAGTGCTCCCACTCACTTTCTTGTAAATACAGGCTTCACCGCAAGTCTGTATAAAACTATATGCTTTGATCAACTTATCAAAGCGTATATTCCAACTCCGAGATGCTTGCACCAGTCCATAGATGGATCGCTGGAGCTTGCATATTTTGTTAACACCTTCAGGATCGACAAAACCTTCTAGTTGCATCGTATACAACTCTTCTTTAATAAATCCATTAAGGAATGTAGTTTTGTTTATCCATTTGCCGGATTTCATAAAATGCGGCAATTGCTAACATGATTCGGACAGACTTAAGCATAGATACGAGTGAGAAACTCTCATCGTAGTCAACACCTTGAACTTGTCGAAAACCTTTTGCGACAATTCTAGCTTTGTAGATAGTAACACTACTATCAGTGTCCGTCTTCCTCTTCAAGATCCATTTATTTTCTTTGGCTTGCCGATCATCGGGCAAATCCATCAAAGTCCATACTTTGTTCTCATACATGGATCATATCTCAGATTTCATGGCCTCTAACCATTTCGCAGAATCTGGGCTCATCATCGCTTCCTCATAGTTCGCAAGTTCATCATGGTCTAGTAACATGACTTCCAGAACAGGATTACCGTACCACTCTGGTGCGGATCTCACTCTAGTTTACTTACGAGATTCGGTAGTAACTTGATCTTGAAGTTACATGATCATCATCATTAGCTTCCTTACTAATTGGTGTAGAAGTCACAAGAACAGATTTCTGTGATGAACTACTTTCCAATAAGGGAGAAGGTACAATTACCTTATCAAGTTTTCTACTTTCCTCCCACTCACTTCTTTCGAGAGAATCTCCTTCTCTAGAAAGGATCCATTCTCAGCAACGAATGTCTCGCCTTCGGATCTGTGATAGAAGGTGTACCCAACAGTCTCCTTTGGGTACCTATGAAGACACATTTCTCCGATTTGGGTTTGAGCTTATCAGGATGAAACTTTTTCATATAAGCATCGTAACCCCAAACTTTAAGAAACGACAACTTTGGTTTCTTGCCAAACCACAGTTTATTTTGTGTCGTCTCAACGGACTTTAGATCGTGCCCTTTTTAACGTGAATGCAGCTGTCTCTAATGCATGATCCCAAAATGATATTGGTAAATCGGTAAGAAACATCATAGTTTGTACTATATCCAATAAAGTATGGTTATGACGTTCGGACACACCATTATGCTGTGGTGTTCCAGGTGGCATGAATTTGTGAAACTATTCCACATTGTTTTAATTGAAGACCAAACTCGTAACTCAAATATTTGTCTCCGCGATCAGATCGTAGAAACCTTTTATTTTCTTGTTACGATGATTATCCACTTCACTCTGAAATTCTTTGAACTTTTCAAACGTTTCAGACTTATGTTTCATTAAGTAGATATACCCATATCTGCTTAAATCATCTGTGAAGTTCTGAAAATAATGATACTTGTCGCGAGCCTTAATATTCATCGGACCACATACATCAGTATGTATGATTTCCAACAAATATGTTGCTCGTTCCATTGTTCCGGAGAACGGCGTTTTTAGTCATCTTGCCCAAGAGGCATGGTTCGCAAGCATCAAGTGATTCATAATCAAGTGATTCCAAAATCCCATCAGCATGGAGTTTCTTCATGCGCTTTACACCAATATGACCTAAACGGCAGTGCCACAAATAGGTTGCGCTATCATCATTAACTTCGCATCTTTTGGTTTCAATATTATGAATATGTGTATCACTGCGATCGAGATCCAATGAACTATTTTCATTGGTGTGTATGACCATAGAAGGTTTTATTCATGTAAACAGAACAACAATTTATTCTCTTACTTAAATGAATAACCGTATTGCAATTAACATGATCAAATCATATTCATGCTCAACGCAAACACCAAATAACACTTATTTAGTTTCAACACTAATCCCGAAAGTATAGGGAGTGTGTGATGATGATCATATCAATCTTGGAACCACTTCCAACACACATCGTCACCTTGCCCTTTAACTAGTCTTTGTTCATTCTGCAACTCCCGTTTCGAGTTACTAATCTTAGCAACTTGAACTAGTACCAAATACTGAGGGGTTGCTATGAACACTAGTAAAGTACACATCAATAACATGTATATCAAATATACTTATGTTCACTTTGCCATCCTTCTTATCCGCCAATCACTTGGGGTAGTTCCGCTTCCAGTGACCAGTCCCTTTGTAGTAGAAGCACTTAGTCTCAGGCTTAGGACCAGACTTGGGCTTTTTCACTTGAGCAGCAACTTGCTTGCCGTTCTTCTTGAAGTTCCCCTTCTTTCCTTTTGCCCTTTTCTTGAAACTAGTGATCTTGTCAACCATCAACACTTGATGTTTTTCTTTGATTTCTACCTTCGCCGATTTTAGCATTGCGAAGAGCTTGGGAATATTTTCCGTTATCCCTTGCATATTATAGTTCATCACGAAGTTCTACTAACTTGGTGATGGTGACTAGAGAATTCTGTCAATCACTATTTTATCTGGAAGATTAACTCCCACTTGATTCAAGCGATTGTAGTACCCAGACAATCTGAGCACATGCTCACTAGTTGAGCGATTCTCCTCCATCTTTTAGCTATAGAACTTGTTGGAGACTTCATATCTCTCAACTCGGGTATTTGCTTGAAATATTAACTTCAACTCCTAGAACATCTCATATGCTCCATGACGTTCAAAACGTCTTTGAAGTCCCGATGCTAAGCAGTTAAGCATGGTGCACTAAACTATTAAGTAGTCATCATGTTGAGCTAGCAAAAACGTTCATAATGTCTGCATCTGCTCCTGCAATAGGTCCGTCACCTAGCGGTGCATCAAGGACATAATTCTTCTGTGCAGCAATGAGGATAAACCTCAGATCACGGATCCAATCCGCATCATTGCTACTAACATTTTTCAACACAATTTTCTCTAGGAACATATCAAAATAAACACAGGGAAGCAACAACGCGAGCTATTGATCTACAACATAGATATGCTAATACTACCAGGACTAAGTTCATGATAAATTTAAGTTCAGTTAATCATATTACTTAAGAACTCCCACTTAGATAGACATCCCTCTAATCTTCTAAGTGATCACGTGATCCAAATCAACTAAACCATGTCCGATCATCACGTGAGATGGAGTAGTTTCAATGGTGAACATCACTATGTTGATCATATCTACTATATGATTCACGCTCGACCTTTCGGTCTCCGTGTTCCGAGGCCATATCTGTTATATGCTAGGCTCGTCAAGTTAAACCTGAGTATTCCGCGTGTGCAACTGTTTTGCACCCGTTGTATTTGAACGTAGAGCCTATCACACCCGATCATCACGTGGTGTCTCAGCACGAAGAACTTTCGCAACGGTGCATACTCAGGGAGAACACTTCTTGATAATTAGTGAGAGATCATCTTATAATGCTACCGTCAAACAAAGCAAGATAAGATGCATAAAAGATAAACATCACATGCAATCAATATAATTGATATGATACGGCCATCATCATCTTGTGCTTGTGATCTCCATCTCCGCAGCACCGTCATGATCACCATCGTCACCGGCGCGACACCTTGATCTCCATCGTAGCATCGTTGTCGTCTCGCCAATCTTGTGCTTCCACGACTATCACTACCGCTTAGTAATAAAGTAAAGCATTACATCGTGATTGCATTGCATACAATAAAGCGACAACCATATGGCTCCTGCCAGTTGCCGATAACTCGGTTACAAAACATGATCATCTCATACAATAAAATTTAGCATCATGTCTTGACCATATCACATCACATCATGCCCTGCAAAAACAAGTTAGACGTCCTCTACTTTGTTGTTGCAAGTTTTACGTGGCTGCTACGGGCTTAAGCAAGAACTCATCTTACCTACGCATCAAAACCACAACGATAGTTTGTCAAATAGACTCTGTTTTAACCTTCTCAAGGACCGGGCGTAGCCACACTCGGTTCAACTAAAGTTGGAGAGACAGTCTTCCGCAAGCCATCTATGTGCAAAGCACGTCGAGGGAACCGGTCTCGCGTAAGAGTACGCGTAAGGTTGGTCCGGATCGTCTCGTCCAACAATACCGCTGAACCAAAGTATGACATGCTGGTAGGCAGTATGACTTGTATCATCCACAACTCACTTGTGTTCTACTCGTGCAAATAACATCAAACCATAAAAACCTAGGCTCGGATGCCACTGTTGGGGAACGTAGTAATTTCAAAAAATTTCCTACGCACACGCAAGATCATGGTGATGCATAGCAACGAGAGGGGAGAGTGTTGTCTACGTACCCTCGTAGACCGAAGCGGAAGCGTTGACACAACATAGAGGAAGTAGTCGTACGTTCTCCTCGCGATCCAACCGATCACAGCACCGTTACTCCGGCACCTCCGAGTTCTTGGCACACGTTCAGCTCGATGACGATCCCCGGGCTCCGATCCAGCAAAGCGTCGGGGAAGAGTTCCGTCAGCACGACGGCGTGGTGACGATCTTGATATGTTACCGGCGCAGGGCTTCGCCTAAGCACTGCAACGATATGACCGAGGTGGAATTTGGTGGAAGGGGGCACCGCACACGGCTAAGGAATGATCCGTAGATCAACTTGTGTGTATTTGGGGTGCCCCCTGCCCCCGTATATAAAGGAGCCAAGGGGGAGGGGCTGTCCGGCCAAGCCTGGCGCGCCAGGAGAGTCCTACTCCCTCTGGGAGTAGGATCCCCCCCCCCCAATCCTAGTTGGACTAGGATTCTCCAAGGGGGAGAGAGAGAGAGAGGGGGCGCCCACCTCTCCTAGTCCTAATAGGACTAGGGGAAGGGGGGGAGGCGCGCAGCCCATGAGGGCAGCCCTCTCACCTCTCCTCCAAGGCCCATGTTGGCCCATTATGCTCCCGGGGGGTTCCGGTAACCCTCCTGGTATTCCGGTAAAAATCCTGATTTCACCTGGAATGCATCCGATGTCCAAACATAGGCTTCCAATATATCATTCTTTACGTCTCGACCATTTCGAGACTCCTCGTCATGTCCGTGATCACATCCGGGACTCCGAACTCCTTCGGTACATCAAAATGCATAAACTCATAATAACTGTCATCGTAACGTTAAGCGTGCGGACCCTACGGTTCGAGAACAATGTAGACATGACCGAGACATGTCTCCGGTCAATAACCAACAGCGGGACCTGGATGCCCATATTGGTTCCTACATATTCTACGAAGATCTTTATCGGTCAGACCGCATAACAACATACGTTGTTCCCTTTGTCATCGGTATGTTACTTGCCCGAGATTCGATCGTCGGTATCCAATACCTAGTTCAATCTCGTTACCGGCAAGTCTCTTTACTCGTTCCGTAATACATCATCTCGCAACTAACTCATTGGTTGCAATGCTTGCAAGGCTTTATGTGATGTGCATTACCGAGAAGGCCCTGAGATACCTCTCCGACAATCGGAGTGACAAATCCTAATCTCGAAATACGTCAACTCAATATGTACCTTCGGAGACACCTGTAGAGCACCTTTATAATCACCCAGTTACGTTGTGACGTTTGGTAGCACACAAAGTGTTCCTACGGTAAACGGGAGTTGCATAATCTCATAGTTTAAAGGAACATGTATAAGTCATGGATAAAAGCAATAGCAACATACTAAACGATCGGGTGCTATGCTAATGGAATGGGTCATGTCAATCAGATCATTCAACTAATGATGTGATCTCGTTAATCAAATAACAACTCTTTGTTCATGGCTAGGAAACATAACCATCTTTGATTAATGAGCTAGTCAAGTAGAGGCATACTAGTGACACTCTGTTTGTCTATGTATTCACACATGTATTATGTTTCCAGTTAATACAATTCTAGCATGAATAATAAACATTTATCATGATATAAGGAAATAAATAATAACTTTATTATTGCCTCTAGGGCATATTTCCTTCAAAGGCCTCCTTTTAATAGAGAACCGGAACAAAGCATTAGCACATAGTGAATACATGAACTCCTCAAACTATGGTCATCCCCGGGAGTGGTCCCGATTATTGTCACTTCGGGGTTGCCGGATCATAACACATAGTAGGTGATTATAGACTTGCAAGATAGGATCAAGAACTCACATATATTCATGAAAACATAATAGGTTCAGATCTGAAATCATGGCACTCGGGCCCTAGTGACAAGCATTAAGCATAGCAAAGTCATAGCAACATCAATCTCAGAACATAATGGATACTAGGGATCAAACCCTAACAAAACTAACTTGATTACATGATAGATCTCATCCAACCCATCACCGTCCAGCAAGCCTATGATTGAATTACTCAGGCACGACGGTGAGCATCATGAAATTGGTGATGGAGGATGGTTGATGATGACGACGGCGACGAATCCCCCTCTCCGGAGCCCCGAACGGACTCCAGATCATCCCTCCCAAGAGGTTTTAGGGCTTGGCGGCGGCTCCGTATCGTAAAATGCGATGATTTCTTCTCCCCTATTTTTTTCTCCCCGAAAGCAGTTATATAGAGTTGGAGTTGGCGTCGGAAGGTCTCCAGGGGGCCCACGAGGTACGGGGGCGCGCCCCCACCCTCGTGGACAGGGTGTGGGCCCCCTGGTCTTCATCTTTGGCGAGGATTTTTATTTTACTTTTTATAAGATGTTCCATGGAGTTTCAGGTCATTCCGAGAACTTTTGTTTTCTGCACATAAAACAACATCATGGCAATTCTGCTGAAAACAGCGTCAGTCCGGGTTAGTTCCATTCAAATCATGTAAGTTAGAGTCTAAAACAAGGGCAAAAGTCTTTGGAAAAGTAGATACGACGGAGACGTATCACTCCTACGGTACTACCTCCCTGAGGTACGGTACTACCGCAGGTGCCTGCGGTACTACCGCTCCAGGGAGCAGTACTACCGCAAGCCCAATATCAGCAACCAAGACATAGGCATAGAAGATAAATGGAGGATGCTCCAATGCGCAGGGGGAAAGGTGGAGACAAGGAAGAAAACGTGTACGTGATGATTCCACCCAACCTTTCCGAAACGGACCCCCTCTTGATAGTACGGCTTTCCTACAACTCAATTCCACCGAAAAGAGACGTAAAAAGAACGCCGTCTTCAATAGTCCTCGAGGGGCACCAAACCGTCTTGTGCCTAGCGATGAAACATCTGAGAAACTCAAGGCACACGATTAGTCCGCAAAAGCATTGTCATCAATAACCAAAACACCTTAGGGATAAATATGCCCTTACAATCTCCCCCTTTTTGGTGGACTGATGACAATACGGGATTTACACAAAGGAAAATAATATTTGAGAAAACGCAAACCCCTCCTCTCTAAAATATAGACGGGCTCCCCCTAGATGTGTGCCATCTAGATGGATGCTTTGGACTGCACGACACACATACTAGGATCAATACTCCCCCTATATTTTAGAGACAAGGCATATCTTGCAATAGTAAGGCTAACACTAGACAAGATAGCAAACAAGAGCATAACATAAGTAGCACAATATATCATGAGCTCACTAAGATAGGATAGAGTGCATATGTCTTACACCATATGAAGGATAAGTCTCACAGGCGCAAACCAAACCAAAGCAAACGAGGTCCACACAAGAAAGCAAACACACCAAACACGACACACGACTATAAGTCTCACAGCTGCAAACCAAACCAAAGCAAACGAGGTCCAGATAAGAAAGCAAACACACCAAAAACGACACACGACTCGCAAGGACGCAAATCCCTACACTCTCTCCCCCTTTGGATCGAGACGCCAAAAAGGCAGAGAGGACACCTACACACAAGGGGTGGCTCAGGCAGAGAAATCGCTCCAACGCTCCCCGTCAGACTCGGCGGCAGGGACGGTCTCCTCGATGTCCTCCTTAGAATTAGTCCACTTGTAGCCTTGCTTCGCCATCCATTCGGCCTCCGAGGTAATGTGCCTCTCTGACCCGTCAGATTCTGCCTCACCAAAGACCTTCATGATCCTCTTGTCGCACCGGCGAGCCTCCTTAGAGGCAACGTGAGTCCTGTACTGCCCCTTTGCCTGCATGCAGAATAGTGTCTTCATCTTGTCCTTCAGCTTCTTGGCCCATGAGGGCTCAAAGGAACGATGGGTATACTCAGCATCACGGTCCTCAGCACCATCCTCTACCTCAGCCTCCTCCTCACCAACAGCCCTCCTAGCAGCAGACGCCTCATCACGAGTGGTAGTGTTGGCCCACTTGGGCTTGATACGAAGACTGATGGACTCATGCCGAATCCAATCTGGAGCAAGGAACTCATCACCAGGGAACAGCCTCTCCCAAGTCTTGGAGATCAACAGAAACAGGTACGGACCATAGATAGGCACCTTGCGGTTGAACACCGCGAACCGAAGCTCACACCACATGATGTGTGAGACATCAAGTGGTTGAGTCTGAGACACACGTGCCTCCTCGCACAGGAGCATCATATCCACCAGATAGGCATGTACCTTGTCCTTGTCGCCAATGCGAGGAAATAGAGAGTTGCGGAAGATACGATACATGATGTCCAAAAATGGGTTCAGTGAAGGAAATATGCCCTAGAGGCAATAATAAAGTTATTATTTATTTCCTTATATCATGATAAAGGTTTATTATTCATGCTAGACTTGTATTAACAGGAAACATAATGCATGTGTGAATACATAGACAAACAGAGTGTCACTAGTATGCCTCTACTAGACTAGCTCGTTAATCAAAGATGGTTATGTTTCCTAACCATGAACAAAGAGTTGTTATTTGATTAAACGAGGTCACATCATTGGTTGAATGATCTGATTGACATGACCCATTATATTAGCTTAGCACCCGATCGTTTAGTATGTTGCTATTGCTTTATTCATGACTTATACATGTTCCTATGACTATGAGATTATGCAACTCCTGTTTGCCAGAGGAACACTTTGGGTACTACCAAACGTCACAACGTAACTGGGTGATTATAAAGGAGTATTACAGGTGTCTCCAATGGTAGATGTTGGGTTGGCGTATTTCGAGATTAGGATTTGTCACTCCGATTGTCGAAGAGGTATCTCTCGGCCCTCTCGGTAATGCACATCACTTAAGCCTTGCAAGCATTGCAACTAATGAGTTAGTTGCGGGATGATGTATTACGGAACGAGTAAAGAGACTTGCCGGTAACGAGATTGAACTAAGTATTGGATACTGACGATCGAATCTCGGACAAGTAACATACCGATGACAAAGGGAACAACGTATGTTGTTATGCGGTCTAACCGATAAACATCTTCGTAGAATATGTAGGAGCCAATATGGGCATCCAGGTCCCGCTATTGGTTATTGACCGGAGACGTGTCTCGGTCATGTCTACATTGTTCTCGAACCGTAGGGTCCGCACGCTTAACGTTACGATGACATTTATTATGAGTTTATGCATTTTGATGTACCGAAGGTTGTTCGGAGTCCCGGATGTGATCACGGACATGACGAGGAGTCTCGAAATGGTCGATACATAAAGATTGATATATTGGAAGCCTATGTTTGGACATCGGAAGTGTTCCAGGTGAAATCAGGATTTTACCGGAATACCGGGTGGGTTACCGGAACCCCCCGGGAGCGATATGGGCCTTAATGGGCCTTAGTGGAAAGGAGAAAGGGGCAGCCCTAGTGGCCGCGCGCCTCTCCCCTTCCCTAGTCCTATTAGGACTAGGAGAAGGTGGCCGGCCCCCCTCTCTCTCTTCCCCCCCCTTGAGGAATCCTATTCCAACTAGGATTGGGGGGAATCCTACTCCCGGAGGGTGTAGGACTCCCTGGCGCGCTACCCCTTGGCCGGCCAGCCCCTCCCCCTTGGCTCCTTTATATACGGGGGCAGGGGAGCACCCTAGGACACACAAGTTGATCTACGGATCGTTCCTTAGCCGTGTGCGATGCCCCCTTCCACCAAATTCCACCTCGGTCATATCGTTGCAGTGCTTAGGCGAAGCCCTGCACCGGTAACACATCAAGATCGTCACCACGCCGTCGTGCTGATGGAACTCTTCCCCGACGCTTTGCTGGATCGGAGCCCAGGGATCGTCATCGAGCTGAACGTGTGCTAAGAACTCGGAGGTGCCGGAGTAACGGTGCTGTGATCGGTCGGATCGTGAGGAGAACGTACAACTACTTCCTCTACGTTGAGTTAACGCTTCCGCTTCAGTCTACAAGGGTATGTAGACAACACTCTCCCCTCTCGTTGCTATGCATCACCATGATCTTGCGTGTGCGTAGGAATTTTTTTGAAATTACTACGTTCCCCAACAGTGGCATCCGAGCCTAGGTTTTTATGGTTTGATGTTATTTGCACGAGTAGAACACAAGTAAGTTGTGGATGATACAAGTCATACTGCCTACCAGCATGTCATACTTTGGTTCAGCGGTATTGTTGGACGAGACGATCCGGACCAACCTTACGCGTACGCTTACGCGAGACCGGTTCCCTCGACGTGCTTTGCACATAGATGGCTTGCGGAAGACTGTCTCTCCAACTTTAGTTGAACCGAGTGTGGCTACGCCTGGTCCTTGAGAAGGTTAAAACGGAGTCTATTTGACAAACTATCGTTGTGGTTTTGATGCGTAGGTAAGATGAGTTCTTGCTTAAGCCCGTAGCAGCCACGTAAAATTTGCAACAAACAAAGTAGAGGACGTCTAACTTGTTTTTGCAGGGCATGTTGTGATGTGATATGGTCAAGACATGATGCTAAATTTTATTGTATGAGATGATCATGTTTTGTAACCGAGTTATCGGCAACTGGCAGGAGCCATATGGTTGTCGCTTTATTGTATGCAATGCAATCGCGATGTAATGCTTTACTTTATTAGTAAGCGGTAGTGATAGTCGTGGAAGCATAAGATTGGCGAGACAACAACGATGCTACGATGGAGATCAAGGTGTCGCGCCGGTGACGATGGTGATCATGACGGTGCTTCGGAGATGGAGATCACAAGCACAAGATGATGATGACCATATCATATCACTTATATTGATTGCATGTGATGTTTATCTTTTTATGCATCTTATCTTGCTTTGATTGACGGTAGCATTATAAGATGATCTCTCACTAAATTATCAAGAAGTGTTCTCCCTGAGTATGCACCGTTGCAAAAGTTCTTCGTGCTGAGACACCATGTGATGATCGGGTGTGATAGGCTCTACGTTCAAATACAACGGGTGCAAAACAGTTGCACACGCGGAATACTCAGGTTATACTTGACGAGCTATGCATATAAGATATGACCTCGGAACACAGAGACCGAAAGGTCGAGCGTGAATCATATAGTAGATATGATCAACATAACGATGTTCACCATTGAAAACTACTCCATATCACGTGATGATCGGTTATGGTTTAGTTGATTTGGATCACGTGATCACTTAGAGGATTAGAGGGATGTCTATCTAAGTGGGAGTTCTTAATTAATTTGATTAACCGAACTTAAACTTATCATGAACTTAGTATCTGATAGTATCTTGCTTGTTTATGTTGATTGTAGATAGATGGCTCGTGCTGTTGTTCCGTTAAATTTTAATGCGTTCCTTGAGAAAGCAAAGTTGAAAGATGATGGTAGCAATTACACGGACTGGGTCCGTAACTTGAGGATTATCCTCATTGCTGCATAGAAGAATTACGTCTTGGAAGCACCGCTAGGTGCCAGGCCTGCTGCTAGAGCAACACCAGAAGTTTTGAACGTCTGGCAGAGCAAAGCTGATGACTACTCGATAGTTCAGTGTGCCATGCTTTATGGCTTAGAACCGGGACTTCAACGACGTTTTGAACGTCATGGAGCATATGAGATGTTCCAGGAGTTGAAGTTAATATTTCAAGCAAATGCCCGGATTGAGAGATATGAAGTCTCCAATAAGTTCTATAGCTGCAAAATGGAGGAGAACAGTTCTGTCAGTGAGCATATACTCAAAATGTCTGGGTATAATAATCACTTGATTCAATTGGGAGTTACTCTTCCAGATGATTGCGTCATTGACAGAATTCTCCAATCACTGCCACCAAGCTACAAGAGCTTCGTGATGAACTATAATATGCAAGGGATGACCAAGACTATTCCCGAGCTCTTCGCAATGCTAAAAGCTGCGGAGGTAGAAATCAAGAAGGAGCATCAAGTGTTGATGGTTAACAAAACCACTAGTTTCAAGAAAAAGGGCAAAGGGAAGAAAAAGGGGAACTTCAAGAAGAACAGGAAGCGAGTTGCTGCTCAAGAGAAGAAACCCAAGTCTGGACCTAAGCCTGAAACTGAGTGCTTCTACTGCAAGCAAACTGGTCACTGGAAGCGGAACTGCCCCAAGTATTTGGCGGATAAGAAGGATGGCAAGGTGAACAAAGGTATATGTGATATACATGTTATTGATGTGTACCTTACTAATGTTCGCAGTAGCACCTGGGTATTTGATACTGGTTCTGTTGCTAATATTTGCAACTCAAAACAGGGACTACAGAATAAGCGGACACTAGCAAAGGACGAGGTGACGATGCACGTGGGAAATGGTTCCAAAGTCGATGTGATCGCAGTTGGCACGCTACCTCTACATCTACCTTCGGGATTAGTATTAGACCTAAATAATTGTTATTTGGTGCCAGCGTTAAGCATGAACATTATATCTGGATCTTGTTTGATGCGAGACGGTTATTCATTTAAATCAGAGAATAATGGTTGTTCTATTTATATGAGTAATATCTTTTATGGTCATGCACCCTTGAAGAGTGGTCTATTTTTGATGAATCTCGATAGTAGTGATACACATATTCATAATGTTGAAACCAAAAGATGCAGAGTTGATAATGATAGTGCAACTTATTTGTGGCACTGCCGTTTAGGTCATATCGGTATAAAGCGCATGAAGAAACTCCATATTGATGGACTTTTGGAGTCACTTGATTATGAATCACTTGGCACTTGCGAACCATGCCTCATGGGCAAGATGACTAAAACACCGTTCTCCGGAACTATGGAGAGAGCAACAGATTTGTTGGAAATCATACATACGGATGTATGTGGTCCGATGAATGTTGAGGCTCGTGGCGGATATCGTTATTTTCTCACCTTCACAGATGATTTGAGCAGATATGGGTATATCTACTTAATGAAACACAAGTCTGAAACGTTTGAAAAGTTCAAAGAATTTCAGAGTGAAGTTGAAAATCATCGTAACAAGAAAATAAAGTTTCTACGGTCTGATCGTGGAGGAGAATATTTGAGTTACGAGTTTGGTGTACATTTTAAAAATTGTGGAATAGTTTCGCAACTCACGCCACCCGGAACACCACAGCGTAATGGTGTGTTCGAACGTCGTAATCGTACTTTACTAGATATGGTGCGATCTATGATGTCTCTTACTGATTTACCGCTATCGTTCTGGGGATACGCTCTAGAGACGGCCGCATTCACGTTAAATAGGGCACCATCTAAATCCGTTGAGACGACGCCTTATGAACTATGGTTTGGCAAGAAACCAAAGTTGTCGTTTCTTAAAGTTTGGGGCTGCGATGCTTATGTGAAAAAGCTTCAACCAGATAAGCTCGAACCCAAATCGGAGAAATGTGTCTTCATAGGATATCCAAAGGAAACTGTTGGATACACCTTCTATCACAGATCCGAAGGCAAGACTTTTGTTGCTAAGTTCGGAAACTTTCTAGAGAAGGAGTTTCTTTCGAAAGAAGTGAGTGGGAGGAAAGTAGAACTTGACGAGGTAACTGTACTTACTCCTTTATTGAGAAGTAGTACATCACAGAAAACTGTTTCTGCGACACCTACACCAATAAATGAGGAAGTTAATGATGATGATCATGAAACTTTAGATCAAGATACTACTGAACCTCGTAGATCAACCAGAGTGAGATCCGCACCAGAGTGGTACGGTAATCCTATTCTGGAAGTCATGTTACTAGACCATGATGAACCTACGAACTATGAAGAAGCAATGGTGAGCCCAGATTCCGCAAAGTGGCTTGAAGCCATGAAATCTGAGATGGGATCCATGTATGAGAACAAAGTATGGACTTTGGTTGACTTGCCTGATGATCGGCAAGCAATTGAGAACAAATGGATCTTTAAGAAGAAGACTGACACTGATGGTAATGTTACTGTCTACAAAGCTCGACTTGTCGCAAAAGGTTTTTGACAAGTTCAAGGGATTGACTACGATGAGACTTTCTCACCCGTAGCCATGCTTAAGTCTGTCCGAATCATGTTAGCAATTGCCGCATTTTATGATTATGAAATTTGGCAGATGGATGTCAAAACTGCATTCCTGAATGGATTTCTGGAAGAAGAATTGTATATGATGCAACCGGAAGGTTTTTTCGATCCAAAGGGAGCTAACAAAGTGTGCAAGCTCCAGCGATCCATTTATGGACTGGTGCAAGCCTCTCGGAGTTGGAATAAACGCTTTGATAGTGTGATCAAAGCATTTGGTTTTATACAGACTTTCGGAGAAGCCTGTATTTACAAGAAAGTGAGTGGGAGCTCTGTAGCATTTCTAATATTATATGTGGATGACATATTACTGATTGGAAATGATATAGAATTTCTGGATAGCATAAAGGGATACTTGAATAAAAGTTTTTCAATGAAAGACCTCGGAGAAGCTGCTTACATATTAGGCATAGAGATCTATAGAGATAGATCAAGACGCTTAATTGGACTTTCACAAAGCACATACCTTGACAAGATTTTGAAGAAGTTCAAAATGGATCAAGCAAAGAAAGGGTTCTTGCCTGTGTTACAAGGTGTGAGATTGAGTAAGACTCAAAGCCCGACCACTGTAGAAGATAGAGAGAAAATGAAAGATGTTCCCTATGCTTCAGCCATAGGCTCTATCATGTATGCAATGCTGTGTACCAGACCTGATGTGTGCCTTGCTATAAGTTTAGCAGGGAGGTACCAAAGTAATCCAGGAGTGGATCACTGGACAACGGTCAAGAACATCCTCAAATACCTGAAAAGGACTAAGGATATGTTTCTCATATATGGAGGTGACAAAGAGCTCACCGTAAGAGGTTACGTTGATGCAAGCTTTGACACTGATCCGGACGATTCTAAATCGCAAACCGGATACGTGTTTACATTAAACGGTGGAGCTGTCAGTTGGTGCAGTTCTAAACAAAGCGTCGTAGCGGGATCTACATGTGAAGCGGAGTACATAGCTGCTTCGGAAGCAGCAAATGAAGGAGTCTGGATGAAGGAGTTCATATCCGATCTAGGTTTCATACCTAGTGCATCGGGTCCAATGAAAATCTTTTGTGACAATACTGGTGCAATTGCCTTGGCAAAGGAATCCAGATTTCACAAAAGGACCAAACACATCAAGAGACGCTTCAACTCCATCCGGGATCTAGTCCAGGTGGGAGACATAGAGATTTGCAAGATACATACGGATCTGAATGTTGCAGACCCGTTGACTAAGCCTCTTCCACGAGCAAAACATGATCAGCACCAAAACTCCATGGGTGTTAGGATCATTACAGTGTAATCTAGATTATTGACTCTAGTGCAAGTGGGAGACTGAAGGAAATATGCCCTAGAGGCAATAATAAAGTTATTATTTATTTCCTTATATCATGATAAAGGTTTATTATTCATGCTAGAATTGTATTAACAGGAAACATAATGCATGTGTGAATACATAGACAAACAGAGTGTCACTAGTATGCCTCTACTAGACTAGCTCGTTAATCAAAGATGGTTATGTTTCCTAACCATGAACAAAGAGTTGTTATTTGATTAAACGAGGTCACATCATTGGTTGAATGATCTGATTGACATGACCCATTATATTAGCTTAGCACCCGATCGTTTAGTATGTTGCTATTGCTTTATTCATGACTTATACATGTTCCTATGACTATGAGATTATGCAACTCCCGTTTGCCAGAGGAACACTTTGGGTACTACCAAACGTCACAACGTAACTGGGTGATTATAAAGGAGTATTACAGGTGTCTCCAATGGTAGATGTTGGGTTGGCGTATTTCGAGATTAGGATTTGTCACTCCGATTGTCGGAGAGGTATCTCTGGGCCCTCTCGGTAATGTACATCACTTAAGCCTTGCAAGCATTGCAACTAATGAGTTAGTTGCGGGATGATGTATTACAGAACGAGTAAAGAGACTTGCCGGTAACGAGATTGAACTAAGTATTGGATACTGACGATCGGATCTCGGACAAGTAACATACCGATGACAAAGGGAACAACGTATGTTGTTATGCGGTCTGACCGATAAAGATCTTCGTAGAATATGTAGGAGCCAATATGGGCATCCAGGTCCCGCTATTGGTTATTGACCGGAGACGTGTCTCGGTCATGTCTACATTGTTCTCGAACCGTAGGGTCCGCACGATTAACGTTACGATGACATTTATTATGAGTTTATGCATTTTGATGTACCGAAGGTTTTTCGGAGTCCCGGATGTGATCACGGACATGACGAGGAGTCTCGAAATGGTCGAGACATAAAGATTGATATATTGGAAGCCTATGTTTGGACATCGGAAGTGTTCCAAGTGAAATCAGGATTTTACCGGAATACCGGGTGGGTTACCGGAACCCCCCGGGAGCGATATGGGCCTTAATGGGCCTTAGTGGAAAGGAGAAAGGGGCAGACCTAGTGGCCGCGCGCCTCCCCCCTTCCCTAGTCCTATTAGGACTAGGAGAAGGTGGCCGGCCCCCCTCTCTCTCTTTCCCCCCCTTGAGGAATCCTATTCCAACTAGGATTGGGGGGGGGGGAATCCTACTCCCGGAGGGAGTAGGACTCCCTGGCGCGCCACCCCTTGGCCGGCCAGCCCCTCCCCCTTGGCTCCTTTATATACGGGGGCAGGGGAGCACCCTAGGACACACAAGTTGATCTACGGATCGTTCCTTAGCCGTGTGCGGTGCCCCCTTCCACCAAATTCCACCTCGGTCATATCGTTGCAGTGCTTAGGCGAAGCCCTGCGCCGGTAACACATCAAGATCGTCACCACGCCGTCGTGCTGACGGAACTCTTCCCCGACGCTTTGCTGGATCGGAGCCCGGGGATCGTCATCGAGCTGAACGTGTGCTAAGAACTCGGAGGTGCCGGAGTAACGGTGCTGTGATCGGTCGGATCGTGAGGAGAACGTACAACTACTTCCTCTACGTTGAGTCAACGCTTCCGCTTCATTCTACAAGGGTATGTAGACAACACTCTCCCCTCTCGTTGCTATGCATCACCATGATCTTGCGTGTGCGTATGAATTTTTTTGAAATTACTACGTTCCCCAACATTCAGCACCCACGTCGACTTGCCACTGGGAAGCACCTTCTCAACGTAGTACCGCTGGAGCCTGTTCTTGCTTGCAAACTCAGGGTTGGCATGAGGGCGAACACCTACGGGAGTGGTGAGCCCGTCATCCGGAACCTATAGCAGATCCATGAAATCCTTCCAGGTAGCAGTCAACTAACGGCCATTGGTCATCCAAGTCATCCTCCTTTCTTCCCCAGGGTGAAAGTGAACTGAGGCGAAGAATTGACAGATAAGCTCAGGGTCATAGTCCAGGTGGAAGGAGATCACATGTTCAATACCAAACTGCTCCACCAAATCCAGAGCCTCCCCAAAGTACTCACGATACTTGTCCTTCCTCATGTGATTCATGACAATCCACTTGACATCCACGTAGGTGTTTTGCTTGGCCTTGATCACATCCAGATAAATCAGAGTCTGTTGCTTGGTCCAAAACAAGTCATTGCCTCTGAAGATAGCACGGGCATTCACATAAAGGTTGATCTACCTACGAGGGATAAACTCAGAAAGTGGAATCTCATCCATGCCCTTAGCAGGTTCCTTGTACTTGCTAGTTGAGGTCTTGACATTGCGCTTGGGGGCACTAGAGCCCTCTGGTGCTTCATCTTGATTGCGCAGTCGCTTGGAGCCAGTGTCACGACTGGGATTGGAACGGCGAGCAGGGGCACCGAAGCCACCACCTAAGACACAAAGCAAACGCACACACAAAGAGCGAGAAGAATCAATGCAAAGACCTTAGCAAGACAAGAGAAACAAGTAGAAAGCATATGTGGTAATTGCCAAGAAGAAGATTGGACAACAACGGTAGTACTGCCAGGTCGTGCGATACTAAAATTTATTACCGCTCCTAGTCGCGGTAGTACCGCGTGAAGACATGGTAGTACCGGGGCTTGGAGCGGTAGTAGGACCTTAGTACCACAGCTCGTGCGGTAGTACCGCACCTGACGGGCGGTAGTACCGGACATGCATAGTACCGCACATGAGATGCGGTAGTACCGTACGGCGGCAGATTCAAGCCACTTTGAATCTGAGAAAACCCACGAAAATGTGGCGGTACTACGGTTGATCAAATCTACCACGGGACAACATATCAAGTATAATTCCTATGCACCACAACTCTCCTACATCCTACTCTTGCATAGATTTGGCCTAAAATCTCAAGAACACATGCATCTCCCCAAAAACCTAGAGGCAAACGAACAACCAAGAGAGAGAGAGAGGGATTTGGGGAGAAACCTTGGTCCATGGCAAGAGGAAGTGGTGGGGAACGATCCCACCGGTCGGAATCCGAGGAGAGTGGCCAGAGACGGAGATCCAGCGAGGGTCTCCGGCGCCGTTCTTGAGCGAGAGAGAGAGGCGGCGGGGAGAGAAACAAGTGAATGGGTATGGGGAGTTGGAACTCCCCTGCCCGAGTCATAACCCCCCACGCGCACTCATCAACGCGGTAGTACCGTGCTTCATCGCGGTACTACCGCTTGGGCGGAAGTGCCGCACAGAAGCAGTAATACCGCTCTCCCCGGTGGCAGTAAAAAATTACTGCCGCGCTAGGTGCGGTAGTACCGTGCTCTCCACACGCGGTAGTACCGCAACAGGCCGCGGTAGTACCGTGAGCTCAAGAAGATGCACGTTTCAAACACAAAGAAGGAGAGGTCTTCGCACGGAATCTTCAAACAAACTAGACACCACAGGAACACGCTCAACACGAAGAAAAGGGGCAAAAGACAACAAGAATCAACCACAAGACACCACCTCTCCAAAGAGAGGGCGGTGGCCGGAGCCACCTATGTTTGAGTCAATTGGTATGGCACTGCGAAGAATTATCCTTGGGCCCATGACCAAAACTCATCTTTGAAGCACAAGTACCATAAAAATGGCTAATGTGAAAGAGTTGATCAATTTATGCATAATGGGGGGAGGGAGAGTTCATTGAGAGAACAACACTCCACCTATGTCCATGCCTACATCTAAACAAGACAACAAGTTGAGTATGGTGGGGTGTGCAAGGGTTCAAGCAACATTGCTCGAATGAATGATATTTAGCTCACGCCTTAACTCGCGAAATCTTGCTTCATCCAACGGCTTCGTGAAAATATCGGCAAGGTTATCATGAGTGTTGACATAGTTGAGCTCGATCTCCCCTCGCCTAATGTGATCCCAAATGAAGTGATACCGAATCTCAATATGCTTCATCTTGAAGTGTTGGGGTTGAGAGAAATCTTGATGGCACTTCCATTGTCACACCAAAGAGGCACTTTGTCACGAATGACACTGTAATCCTTTAAAGTTTGCCTCATCCATAAGAGTTGTGCACAACAACTACCGGCCGCCACATACTCCGCTTCGGTGGACGAGAGAGACACACAACTTTGCTTCTTAGAAGACCAACTTACCAAAGAGCAACCAAGGAATTGGCACCCTCCAGAAGTGGACTTCCTATCCACTTCGTCTCCCGCCCAATCGGAGTCCGAAAACCCTACAAGCTTGAAGCTTGCTCCTCTTGGGTACCATAAGCCAAAGTTTGGGGTATGAGCCAAATATCGAAAGATTCACTTGACCGCCACAAAGTGGATTTCCTTAGGTGCGGCTTGAAACCATGCACAAATTCCCACACTCAACATGATATCCGGTCTAGATGCACAAAGGTAAAGCAAGGATCCAATCATGGAACGATATACCTTTTGATCCACCGCTTTACCATTGGGATCGATGTCAAGTTGGCACTTGGTGGGCATTGGAGTGGAAGCCGGCTTGACATCACTTAGCTTGAATCTCTTGAGCATGTCTTGAGTGTATTTGGCTTGGTTGATGAAGGTTCCTTCTCTTCTTTGCTTCACTTCGAACCCTAGAAAGAACTTCAACTCTCCCATGGAAGACATCTTGAACTTTGAGGTCATGAGTGCGGCAAATTCCTCATTGGAAGCTTTGTTAGGGGAACCAAAGATAATGTCATCAACATATAGTTGGCACACAAACAACTCCCCTTTGACCTTCTTAGTAAAAAGAGTGGGGTCGATGAGCCCAACTTCAAACCCATGATCTTGTAACAACTTGGTAAGGTGGTCATACCACACACGTGGGGCTTGTTTAAGGCCATAGAGTGCCTTATCGAGTTGATACACATGATCGGGAAAGTAGGGATCCTCGAACCCGGGGGGTTGCTTGACATAAATCAAATCATTAATAGGACCATTAAGAAAAGCACTTCACATCCATTTGTTGCAACTTGAAGTTGTGATGAGAAGCATAAGCAATCAACAAACGAATGGATTCAAGGCGAGCAACGAGAGCAAAGGTTTCTCCGTAGTCGATACCCTCGACTTGGGAGTAGCCTTGTGCCACCAATCTTGCCTTGTTGCGAATGATGGTCCCATGAGCATCTTGCTTGTTCTTGAATATCCACTTGGTTCCAATGACATTGTGGTTCCCCGTTGGCCTTGGCACCAATATCCACACTTTGTTGTACTCGAAGTTGTTGAGTTCTTCATGCATGGCATTAAGCAAATCCGGATCTTCGAGTGCTTCATATACCTTTTAGGGTTCAACACAAGAGACAAACGCGTGATGTTCACAATAGTTTGCCAATTGTCTACAAGTGCTTACCCCCTTTGGAATGCTTCCAAGCACATTCTTCATGAGATGACCCTTGGTGGAGAGCTTGGATGCAATCTTGGCGGCACGACGCTCTAATTCCTCCTCGGTGGTGAGTTGAGGAGTGGTCACTTGATCATCTTGAGCGTCGTCTTGAGCTTGTTCTTGATCTTGAACTTGCTCGGAGGAGAGAACTTGACCTTGGGCATCACTTGGTGTGTCAACACCGTCTTGAGCATGATCTTGCCCTTGGTCTTGTTCATGAGGTTGAGGGCCTTCACTTTGTTCTTCGGAAGCGAGTGGGCCTTGGGTTGGTGATGGCTCCACTTGAGTGAAGCATTGTCCTTCTCCTTTGGCCACAAGGGGTTCCTCAATGGGTAGGATAAAACCAACACCCATTCTTCTTATGGCTTGAGGAGGAATTTCATCACCTACATCACAAGTGCCACTTTGCTCCACTTGGGAGCCGTTATTCTCATCAAACTCCATGTTACACGTCTCCTCAATAAGTCCTGTGGATTTATTGAGGACACGGTAAGCATGAGAGTTTGTAGCATAACCAACAAATATGCCCTCATAAGCTCTAGCCTCAAATTTAGACGACCGAACACCTTTCTTGAGAATGAAACACTTACACCCGAACACCTGAAAGTACTTGAGGTTGGGCTTGTTACCAGTGAGTATCTCATATGGAGTCTTGTTCAATCCCCTGCGAAGGTAGAGCCGATTGGATGCATGACATGCGGTGTTGATGGGTTCGGCCCAAAAGTTGTGTGGAGACTTGAACTCCGCCATCATGGTCCTTGCCGCATCCATCAACGTCCAGTTCTTCCTCTCCGCAACACCGTTTTGTTGAGGGGTGTAAGGTGCGGATTATTGATGCTTGATCCCCTCATCACTAAGAAACTCGTCCAAGGTGTAGTTCTTGAACTCGATGCCGTTGTCACTTCTTATTGTCAAGATCTTTGCATTGTGTTGACGTTGGGCTTCATTTGCAAAGTCAATGACGGTTTGTTGGGTCTCGCTCTTCCTCTTTGAAGAAATACACCCAAGTGTATCTTGAATAGTCATCCACAATCACCAAGCAATACTTCCTACCCCCAAGACTATCAAAGGATGGAGGCCCAAAGAGATCCAAGTGAAGGAGCTCCAAGGGCCTCTTCGAGTAAATGATAGTCGTGGGAGGGTGAGCCTTCTCATGAAGCTTTCCTTCGATACAAGCACTGCAGGCACGATCTTTAGCAATACTAACATTCGTTATTCCACGGACATGGTCCCCCTTGAGAAGACTTTGCAAAGATCTCATATTGACACGGGCTAAACGACGATGCCAAAGCCATCCCACGTCAACTTTAGCCATTAGGCATGTCGCGGTCTTAGTGGGTCACTCCGAAAAGTTAATCACATATAGACCGTTCTTGACATGCCCAACAAAGGCTACTTTAAGAGTCTTGCTCCACAAGAGGGCCACGGTATCAATATCAAAGAAAGTGGCAAAGCCCATGAATGCAAGTTGACGAACGAAAAGTAAATTGTATGCAAGGGACTCAACAAGCATGACCTTCTCGATCGTGATATCATGAGAAATGACAACCTTGCCGAGTCCCAATACCTTAGAGGACGAGGCATCACCCCACTCGACATTGGTGGGCATAGATGGAATCTTGTGCACGTCCACCACCAAGTCCTTGCTTCTGGTCATATGATTTGTAGCTCCACTATCGAGCAACCATGATCCCCCACCGGAAGCAAACACCTACAAGAGATCAATGCTTGGTTTTAGGTACCCATTTTGTAATGGGTCCTTTGATGTTAGTAACAAGGGTCTTAGGAACCCAAATAGACCATTCAATATACTCATGAGGAGAACCAACAAATTTGGCATAAACATGCCCATCACTAGCACGGCATAACACATAAGAAGGGTTAAAGTCACCGGCTTTGTTGGGAGGGGTGGCATTGCCCTTCTTGACACCGCCACCCTTCGCATTGTTCTTCTTCTCCTTGGAAGCACCCTCTCCCTCCTTCACAAAAGTTTGCTTGAGAGGAGGAGGTCGTTGGTCTTGTCATTCTTCTTCTTGTTCTTAGGGTTGGGTGCGAACCCAATCCCCTCCTTGGCCACAACTTCCTTTTGATTGCTCAAAAGATTGTTGAGGTTCTTCTCACCTTGTATGCATGACACAAGGCCTTTCTCAAGTTGCTCCTTCAACTTAGCATTCTCCACAACAAGGTGCACATGCTCACAACAAGGGTTAGTAGCATTTGCATTATTAATTTACACCATATGAGGAAAGGTGGCTTTCTCCTTGGTTAGATTCACTTGGAGTTGATCATGAGACTCCTTGAGGCTAGCATGAACACCCTTCAAGACTTTGTGAGCCTTGTCTAGAATGTCAAACTCTTCTTTGAGTCTCGCAAGATCAACCCCAAGCTTTGCCTTCTCGGAGTTTAGCACATGAGAAACAACAAGAGCAAGATCAAGGTCTTTCTTTAACTTAGCATGATCATCGTTGTGTGACTCCTCAAGAGCCAAATGAAGACCACACTCTTCGTCAAGAGCATTGGAAAGATCCGAAATCTCATCGGCATAGTCACGACTATGCCCCTCCATCTTAGGGATGGTATCTTCATGAGCCTCGATCATGTCATTGGCTTCACCAAGTTGTTCCAAGACAGCAACAAAGTGCTTCTTGGATTTACCCTTGAGTTTGCACATAAAGATCTCAAACTCATTCTCCTCCACATTTGTCCCCTCATGTTCATCAATGCTATCCGAAGAAGGATGACTAATGATGGTAGTTTTGATGTTGGGGGTTACCTTGTTGGTGGATTTAGCCATGAGGCACTTGGCGGGGATGTTCTCATTGGGTGAGTCAAAGAGAGACACCCGTGGAGTCGTCGCAACGGCAACGGAGGCCATGGAAACCGACTCACCCTCTTCATCGTCGTCATCATCCTCATTGTACTCTTCTTGTACCACCAATGCCTTGGGAGGAGTCTTCTTGGTGAAGTTGCTCTTGTTGGGGAACGACTTGGCCTTGTCCTTTCGGATGAGCTTGCCACCATTGTCTTCCCTCTTCTCATAAGGGCACTCCGCAACAAAGTGGCTCACATTGCCACAACTGAAGCAAGTCCTCACTCGTTGCTTGCCCTTTGCGCCACTTGAATTGTTCTTGTTGAAGTTGGGCCTTGAGTTCTTCTTGCTCCCAAATTGCCTTGAAGCAAGCGCCATGTGTTCATGATAGGCATACTTCGTATCTTCGAGGTTGCTCTCCTCTTCTTCCTCCCCATCCTCTTCCTCCATACTAACCTTGGCCTTTAGAGCAAGGTTGGGCTTCTTAACTCTTTGAGAGTGAAGTACCGGCGGTCTTGTCCAAGATGCTCATAGCAACGAACTCATCCAACACTTCACTTGAGGACAAGGTGTGGAAGTCTGACCTTTGACGAATGATGGAGAACGTGGCTTTGTGGTAGGGCATCATTGCTTTGAGGAATTTGCGCTTGATCCAATTGTCATTCGTATCCTTACTTCCATGATCTCGGAGAGAGACCGCGAGTTTGGTTACCATCCGATAAAGCTCACGAGGTTCTTCATCTTCTTTCATTGCAAACTCATCGGCCTCATCTTGCACCACTTCATAGTTGGAGCGTTGAATGCTTGCGCTTCCCCGGTAGAGGGAAACTACTTGGTGCCAAGCATCTTTGGCCATGGAGTAGGGCCGGAGATGAGGAAGATCTTCGGGTGGGATTGCTTCTTGGATGATGAAGAGAGCATTCTCATTGAATTGATTACCCACGGCTTCTCTACTTCGATCATGCGGATAGAAACCTTCTTCAATGATTCTCCAAAGGTTAGTGTTCACATGATTTAAATGACGCTTAAAACGATAGACCCAAGAATCAAATTCTACATTCTTCTCAATCTTAGGGGCCGGGCCGGCATGATTCAAATGAGTGGAAGGAAGCGGCCCACCATAGACAAGTGGAGGTTCCACATGGGCAAAGGTGTCGGTGCCATTTTTACCACTAGAAGAAGGTGCTTTCTCGAGCTTCCCCCTTGTCGGAGGTAGCATCCGTCACCTTGTTGGCGGGATCACCCACTTTCAACGGTGTGGTGGAAAGTTTAAGCCCGTCTAAGAATTTATTAAACATGCTTTCGACCTCGGTCGTCATGGAGGTTTTCAGTGTGTCCAACGCCACATTGAATTCCTCACGAGAGACCACGGTTCCCCCATCTCCCGTAGAAGACACCGGATTCGTAGCGGAGTGCTCCTCCACACCTTCTATGGCGTCAACCATACTCTTCGGACGGTAAAGTCCTTAATAAAGAGACGTGGCTCTGATACCAATTGAAAGGATCGATATAGTTGACTAGAGGGGGGGGGGTGAATAGGCAACTAACAATTTTTAGCTTTTCTTTACCAATTTAAACTTTGCATCAAAGTAGGTTGTCTAGATATGCAACTAGGTGAGCAACCTATATGATGCAACAACAATAAGCACAGAAGCAAGCAAGAGATATAGCACAAATAAGCTTGCACAAGTAAAGGCACGAGATAACTAAGAGTGGAGCCGGTGAAGACGAGGACGTGTTATCGAAGTTCCTTCCCTTTGAGGGGAAGTACGCCTCCGTTGGAGCGGTGTGGAGGCACAATGCTGTTGGGGAACGTAGCAATAATTCAAAATTTTCCTACGTGTCACCAAGATCAATCTAGGAGATGCTAGCAACGAGAGAGAGAGAGGGAGTGCATCTTCATACCCTTGAAGATCGCTAAGCGGAAGCGTTACAAGAACGTAGTTGATGGAGTTGTACTCGCGGCGATTCAAATCGCAGAAGATCCGATCCAAGTGCCAAACTGACGACACCTCCGCGTTCAACACACGTACAGCCCGGGGACGTCTCCTCCTTCTTGATCCAGCAAGGGGAGAGGATAAGTTGAGGGAGAACTCCAGCAGCATGACGACATGGTGGCGATGGAGCTCGTGGTTCTCCAGCAGGGCTTCGCCAAGCACTATGGAGGAGGAGGAGGTGTAGGAGGAGGGAGGGTTGCGCCAGGAAAGAGGTGCGGCTGCCCTCCCACCCCTCCACTACATATAGGGGCAAGGGGAGAGGGGGAGGTGCCCTAGGGTTTCCCCTAGGAGGTGGCGGCCAAGCAGATTGGATCTCCCTAGGGAAAATCCTAGGGAGACCTGCCCCCCAAGCCAAGCAGGTGGAGTCTTGCCTCCCGAGCCAGGTGGAGGCGCCCCACCTCCCCAAGTAACGTGGGAAAGGGTGTGGGGGCGCACCACCCCTTAGTGGGCTGGTTTGCCCCTTCCCCTTTGGCCCATGAGGCCCTCCAACACTTGCCGGGGCTCCCGAAACACCTTTCGGTCATGTTGGCCATAGCCTGGTACCTCCAGAACACTTCCGGACTCCAATACCCTTCGTCCAATATATCAATCTTCACCGCCGGACCATTCCGGAACTCCTCGTGATGTCTGGGATCTCATCCGGGACTCCGAACTACCTTCGGTAACCACATACTATTTCCCACAACAACTCTAGCATCACCGAACCTTAAGTGTGTAGACCCTACGGGTTCGGGAACCATGCAGACATGACCGAGACACCTCTCCGACCAATAACCAATAGCGGGATCTGGATACCCATATTGGTTCCCACATGTTCCACGATGATCTCATCGGATGAACCACGATGTCGGGGATTCGATCAATACCGTATTCAATTCCCTTTGTCAATCGGTATGTTACTTGCCCGAGATTCGATCGTCGGTATCCCAATACCTCGTTCAATCTTGTTACCGGCAAGTCACTTTACTCGTTCCGTAACGCATGATCCCATGACTAACTGCTTAGTCACATTTAGCTCATTATGATGATGCATTACCGAGTGGGCCCAGAGATACCTCTCCGTCATACGGAGTGACAAATCCCAGTCTCGATTCGTGCCAACCCAATAGACACTTCTGGAGATACCTGTAGTGCACCTTTATAGTCACCCAGTTATGTTGTGACGTTTGATACACCCAAAGCACTCCTACGGTATCCGGGAGTTAAACAATCTCATGGTCTAAGGAAATGATACTTGACATTAGAAAAGCTCTAGCAAACGAACTACACGATCTTGTGCTATGCTTAGGATTGGGTCTTGTCCATCACATCATTCTCCTAATGATGTGATCCCGTTATCAATGACATCCAATGTCCATGGTCAGGAAACCATAACCATCTATTGATCAACGAGCTAGTCAACTAGAGGCTTACTAGGGACATGTTGTGGTCTATGTATTCACACATGTATTATGGTTTCTAGTTAATACAATTATAGCATGAACAATAGACAATTATCATGAACAAGGAAATACAATAATAACCATTTTACTATTGCCTCTAGGGCATATTTCCAACAGTCTCCCACTTGCACTAGAGTCAATAATCTAGTTCACATCACTATGTGATTGTAATGAATCCAACACCCATGGGGTTTGATCATATCTCGCTTGTGAGAGAGGTTATTAGTCAATGGGTCTGAACCTTTCAGATCCGTGTGTGCTTTTCAAATCTCTGTGTCTCTTGTAGATACAGCTACTACGCGCTACTTGGAGTTATTCCAAATAACTACTCTACTATACGAATCCGGTTTACTACTTAGAGTCATCCGGATTACGGTCAAAGTTTTCATCGACGTAACCATTTACGACGAACTCTTTTACCACCTCCATAATCGAGAAAATTCCTTAGTCCACTAGTTACTAAGGATAAGTTCGACCGCTGTCATGTGATCCATTCCTGGATCACTCTTGTACCCCTTGACTGACTCATGGCAAGGCACACTTCAGGTGCGGTACACAACATAGCATACTGTAGAGCCTACGTCTAAAGCATAGGGGACGACCTTCGTCCTTTCTCTCTCTTCTGCCGTGGTCAGGTCTTGAGTCTTACTCAATACTCACACCTTGTAACACAGCCAAGAACTCCTTCTTTGCTGATCTATTTTGAACTCCTTCAAAATCTTGTCACGGTATGTATTCATTTGAAAGTACTATTAAGCGTTTTTGATCTATCCTTATAGATCTTGATGCTCAATGTTCAAGTAGCTTAATCCAGGTTTTCCATTGAAAAACACTTTTCAAATAACCCTGTATGCTTTCCAGAAATTCTACATCATTTCTGATCAACAATATGTTAACAACATATACTCATCAAAAATTATATAGTGCTCCCACTCACTTCTTTGGAAATACAAGTTTCTCATAAACTTTGTATAAACCCAAAATCTTTGATCATCTCATCAAAGCGTACATTCCAACTCCGAGATGCTTACTCCAGTCCTTAGAAGGATTGTGGAGCTTTGCATACTTGTTAGCATCTTTCAGGATTGACAAAACCTTCTGATTGTATCACATACAACCTTTCCTCAAGAAAATCGTCGAGGAAACAATGTTTTGACATCCTATCTACAAGATTTCATAAATAATGCAGTAACTGCTAATATAATTCCAATAGACTCTTAGCATCACTGCGAGTGAGAAAGTCTCATCGTAGTCAACTCCTTGAACTTGTCGGAAAACATCTTAACGACAAGTCGAGCTTTCTTAATGGTGACACTTACCATCATTGTCCGTATTCCTTTTAAAATCCATCTGCACCCAACAGCCTTACGACCATCAAGTAGTTCTTCCAAAGTCTATACTTTGTTTTTATACATGGATCCTCTCTCGGATTTTATGGCCTCGAGCCATTCGTTGGAATCCGGGCCCACCATTGCTTCTCCATAGCTCGTAGGTTCATTGTTGTCTAGCAACATGACTTCCAAGACATGATTACGTACCACTCTAAGGTAGTACGCATCCTTGTCGTCCTACGAGGTTTGGTAGTGACTTGATCCGAAGTTTCATGATCACCATCATAAGCTTCCACTTCAATTGGTGTAGGTGCCACAGGAACAACTTCCTGTGTCCTGCTACACACTAGTTGAAGTGACGGTTCAATAACCTCATCAAGTCTCCACCATCCTCCCACTCAATTCTCTTGAGAGAAACTTTTCCTCGAGAAAGGACCCGTTTCTAGAAACAATCACTTTTGCTTCCGGATCTGAAATAGGAGGTATAGCCAACTGTTTTGGGTATTCTATGAAGATGCATTTATCCGCTTTGGGTTCGAGCTTATCAGCCTGAAACTTTTTCACATAAGCGTCGCAGCCCCAAACTTTTAAGAAACGACATCTTAGGTTTCTCTAAACCATAGTTCATATGGTGTCGTCTCAACGGAATTGTGTGGTGCCCTATATAAAGTGAATGCGGTTGTCTCTAATGCCTAACCCATAAACGATAGTGGTAATTCGATAAGAGGCATCATGGTATGCACCACATTCAATAGGGTGCAGCTATGATGTTCAGACACACCATCACACTATGGTGTTCCAGGCGGTATTAGTCGTGAAACAATTTCCACAATGTCTTAATTGTGTGCCAAACTCGTAACTCAGATATTCATATCCATGATCATATCATAGACATTTTATCCTCTTGTCACGATGATCTTCAACTTCAATCTGAAATTACTTGAACCTTTCAATAATTCAGACTTGTGTTTCATCAAGTAAATATACTTAGCATCTACTCAAATCATCTGTGAAGTAGGAACATAACGATATCCACTGCGTGCCTCAGCACTCATTGGACTGCACACATCAAAATGTATTACTTCCAACAAGTTGCTTTCTTGTTCCATCTTACTGAAAACGAGGCCTTTCAGTCATCTTGCCCATGTGGTATGATTTGCATGTCTCAAGTGATTCAAAATCAAGTGAGTCCAAACGATCCATCTGTATGGAGTTTCTTCATGCATATATACCAATAGACATGGTTCGCATGTCTCAATCTTTTCAAAAACGAGTGAGTCCAAAGATCCATCAACATGGAGTTTCTTCATGCGTTTTATACCAATATGACTCAAATTGCAGTGCCACAAGTATGTGGTACTATCATTACTATCTTATATCTTTTGGCATGAACATGTGTATCACTACGATCGAGATTCAATAAACCATTCATTTTAGGTGCAAGACCAATGAAGGTATTATTCAAATAAACAAATCAACAATTATTCTCCTTAAATGAATAACCGTATTGCGATAAACATAATCCAATCATGTCTATGCTCAACGCAAACACCAAATAACAATTATTTAGGTTTAACACCAATCCCGATGGTAGACGGAGCGTGCGATGTTTGATCACATCAACCTTGGAAACACTTCCAACACATATCGTCGTCTCACCTTTGGCTAGTCTCCGTTTATTCTGTAGCCTTTTATTTCAAGTTACTAACACTTAGCAACCGAACTGGTATCTAATACCCTGGTGCTACTAGGAGTATTAGTAAAGTACTCATGTATATCCAACATACTTCTGTCGACCTTGCTAGCCTTCTCATCTACCAAGTATCTAGGGTAGTTCTGCTTCAGTGACCGCTCCCCTTATTATAGAAGCACTTAGTCTCGGGTTTGGGTTCAACCTTGGGTTTCTTCACTAGAGCAGCAACTGATTTGTCGTTTCATGAAGTATCCCTTTCTTACCCTTGCCCTTCTTGAAACTAGTGGTTTTACTAACCATCAACAATTGATGCTCCTATTTGATTTCTACTTTCGCGGTGTCGCGAATAGCTCAAGGATCATCATATCTATCCGTGATATGTTATAGTTCATCGCGAAGCTCTAGTAGCTTGGTGGTAGTGACTTTGGAGAACCATCACTATCTCATCTGGAAGATTAACTCCCACTCGATTCAAGCGATTGTAGTACTCATATAATCTGAGCACATGCTCAACGATTGAGCTTTTGTCCT
This sequence comes from Aegilops umbellulata, assembly GCA_032464435.1. Classification (NCBI taxonomy): domain Eukaryota; kingdom Viridiplantae; phylum Streptophyta; class Magnoliopsida; order Poales; family Poaceae; genus Aegilops; species Aegilops umbellulata. The sequence continues at coordinate 359,570,721 of CP136054.1, read as the reverse complement.
TAGTTTGCAGGCTTAAGAAACTTGTCAGAGGTCTCATACCTATTGACGTGGGCACTAGCCTGAAATCCCATTTTCAGTCCTTGGAACATCTCATATGTTCTGCGATGTTTCAAAAACGTCTTTGGTGCCTCAATTCTAAACCATTTAGCATTACACACTGAACTATCATGTAGTCATCAAAACGTGTATGTCAGATGTTCGCAACATCCCCAATCGATGCTCAAGGTTCAGCTCACTGAGCGGTGCATTAAGGACACAATCCTTCTGTGCAGCAATGAGGACAATCCTCAGTTTACGGACCCAGTCCGCATAATTGCTACTATCAACTTTCAACTAAATTTTCTCTAGGAACATATCTAAAACAGTAGAACTAAAGCATAAGCTACGACATAATTTGCAAAGGCCTTTTGACTATGTTGATGATAATTAAGTTCATCTGATTATTTAATAAACTCCCACTTAGATAGACATCCCTCTAGTCATCTAAGTGATACATGATCCGAGTCAACTAGGCCGTGTCCGATCATCATGTGAGACGGACTAGTCATCATCGGTGAACATCTTCATGTTGATGATATCTACTATACGACTCATGTTCGACCTTTCGGTCTCTTGTGTTCCGAGGCCATGTCTGTACATGCTAGGCTCGTCAAGTCAACCTAAGTGTTTCGCATGTGTAAATCTGGCTCACACCCATTGTATGCGAACGTTAGAATCTATCACACCCGATCATCACGTGGTGCTTCGAAACAATGAACCTTCGCAACGGTGCATGTCGGTGTCAAAACCGGCGGATCTCGGGTAGGGGGTCCCGAACTGTGCGTCTAGGCGGATGGTAACAGGAGATGAGGGACACAATGTTTTACGCAGGTTCGGGCCCTCTTGGTGGAGGTAAAACCCTACGTCCTGCTTGATTAATATTGATGATATGGGTAGTACAAGAGTAGATCTACCACGAGATCAAGGAGGCTAAACCCTAGAAGCTAGCCTATGGTATGATTGTATGTTATGATTGTTGTATATTATCTATTGACTAGCCTGGCCTCGGTTTATATAATGCACCAGAGGCCTAGGATAACAAGAGTCCTAGCCGAATACGCCGGTGGGGAGGAGTCCTTGTCTTGATTGCCAAGTCTTGTGGAATCTTCCTTGTATGCGACAGCTGTCCGGACTGGCCCATGAGTATACGGCCATGGGGGTCCTCGGCCCAATCTAATAGATCGGGAGATGACGTGGTGAGTACCCCCTAGTCCAGGACACCGCCAGTAGCCCCCTGAACCGGTCTTCAAGCTAGGGACGCTCCTCGATTCTTCCAAACTGTTCTTCATCTTCGGTCGCCGGTCTTGAAAACTGGTTCAACAAATCTTCTCATCTTCGATCTTGAGGATCGCCGAAATGCATTCTACGAGTTTACACGTCGGGTATCCGAGGAGCCCCTTTAAGTTTCCGGCCTTTATCAATGCCTTGTTATTTTTATGCCATACCTCGGGTTTGAAGTTGTTCCCAGGAGGCAGTGTCCTCTTGCGTCCAAGCTCCAACGCCGGACTGCATTCGAGGTATCTTTTGCAGCCGAGCACGAACGCCGGACTGCTTCCCAGCTCTAACGCCGGAATGTATCCGAGCTCCAACGTCGGACTATGTATCCGAGCTCCAACGCCGGACTGTCCGAGGTGTCGTAAATCACCTTGGTTCAAAGAAGTTTGAAGGAGTTTAGCCGAGCTTAATGCCGGAAATGCCCTCTATGGAGCCAGCCACTAGCACCCGAGCTTTATGCCAGACTGCTTCCGAGGTGGTGCACCACCCCGAATGTGGGCCGATTTTTGTCAATATTTTTTATTGGTGCAATTTATTCTCTGCCGAGATATATATCCAGTAGCCCTCAAGGCGGGTATCGGTCTAAAACCCGAGATGCACATGAAGGATGACATAAGACCGCTGATCCCAGTAGCCGCTGAGACTCAGGTTGATTTACAAAATCGGCCTGAGGATCAAGTCCTAGCTCGGCAGAATACTTCGGGTCACTAAAAGCGGCGTGCTCGGTCCTCGAAACTCAGGTTGGGTGCGGCGGACCAACCTGAGGATCAAAATCTCCTCGGAAACTATATCGCACATAAAATTTTCTACATTGAACAGGCAATGCAGTAGCCCCCGAGACACTGGTCGGGTGGCAACACCAGATCAGGAAATCGATGTGCCCCTTTAATATTTGTAAATAATAAGCCCGAAGCCCAGTAGCCCCCGAGCCTTAATGCAGGCACGGGTGGCCGAATTAAGGATCGATATCCATATTAAAAGCACAATTTATGTGTAATGACTCTATGTATCCAAGTACTTTACGTCATTAATGCTCGGATCCGCATTGTACAAAACTTTGTTGACCGACCATCTGCTTCCACCTCCTCGGCCAGTAGCCGAGGAGTGTTTGTCCTACTTTATAAAGCCTTTATGAGGGCAAAGATTTACGACAAACAAGGCAATCTGGCCACGTGGTTTTATATACAAAGGTACGCAGAGAGATATGTTATATTACTGTTTAACAGAAGAAATGTCTTACAAAGAAAATAGTCCCGCTATCGGTTCCTTTCTTTGGGTTGTCATGCTAAGCATGATCATGAAACCTTAGCTCCAATGTAAGAGCAAAATATCGAGGATTTAGTTTGGGAGGCCAGTTAATAGCCCCCGGTAGTGTTCGACGACAGTCGAGGTCAAGTCGTAAACACTTCGGCCATTGTTATGAATGGCCCGTCATTTAACACAGTCATCAGATCGCTGACCAGTTTACGCTTATTGTGACAGTCAGTTTTCGGCTTTCTCCACTGAGGTGCTTGACCATGCGAGATGGAAGCACAATCGCAGTGGTTCTCCCTTTGCACACCTAGCCGAACAAAGCGGAACATAGGAGGAAAGCCAGGAGCCGGGTGAGGGAGTCCTGGATTAGGGGGTGCTCGGATAGCCAAACTATATCTTCAGCCGGACTCCAGGACTATGAAGATACAAGATTGAAGACTTCGTCCCGTGTCCGGAAGGTTCTTTCCTTGGCGTGGAAGGCAAGCTAGGCGTGCGGATATTCAAGACCTCCTACCAATGTAACCGACTCTGTGTAACCCTATCCCTATCGGGTGTCTATATAAACCGGAGGGTTGTAGTCCGTAGGACGACCATCACAACAACCACAATATCATCATCATACCCATAGGCTAGCTTCTAGGGTTTAGCCTCCTCGATCTCGTGGTAGATCTACTCTTGTACTACCCATATCATCAATATTAATCTAGCAGGAGTAGGGTTTTACCTCCATCGAGAGGGCCCGAACCTGGGTAAAATAAAGTGTCCCTTGTCTCCTGTTACCATCCGACCTTGACGCATAGTTCGGGACCCCCTACCCGAGATCCGCCGGTTTTGACACCGACATTGGTGCTTTCATTGAGAGTTCCTCTGTGCCGTCGCCATCAGGAAGGATGCCTTTTCCCGTCTTTAAGGACGGTGCCGTCACTGAGGGAGCTTTGGCTATCGGCCAGACCCTCCGGCTGGGTGGTTTTCTCATGACCGCCTATTCGGCCGCTGCGCCGACGGTGACCTCTCGGGTCATCAAAAGCAATCTTCACGTAAGTTCGGAATCTGCCGAGCAGCTAGATCCGGTGGAGCTCTCCTCCGTGAACGAGCTCCTGGATCGTATCGCCGCCTTGGGGGTCGCCACAAATTACGACCAGGTTGGGCTTAAACCCGATCTAAGGGAAATCAACTCCCCCCAAGCCACCCACCATGTTGCTGTGGTGGAGACACAATGTGGTGACCCTTCATCAATCTTAAGGACCAGTTACGTCCGAATTCCGGAACCCTCCATGCCGGATATCCACGGAGGGGCGGATACAATCCAAGACCTGGGCTTGGAACCAGGCAAACCGGATAACATACAAGACTCCGAATCTCAAAATCCGGAGGTCGTTCGGCTTCCGAACAGCAAACCGGGCGAAGTATCAGATCTAATGAATTCCGCGCGCCCGATCTTAAGCGATCTCTCCCAAATCAAGCAGATGCCCGAAGAAACAGTACATCATTACTGGGCCAGATTCCTCCTGCTTATGAACAGGATAAAGGACTGCCACGAGGGAGACGCGATTTCAATCTTCTGCAGTAACTGCACGGACAAGGGGATACTCAACGCCATAAGTCGTCATAATATTACGCGCTTTGCTGACTTGGCGTCCATAGTACAAAAATACTGTGCGATGGAAAGTGCTTGGAAAACCGAAATTAAATTTGGGATAATCCGGCCTTGAATAGCAATCCCGTCCGAATCAAAAGGGCACACTACAGCAAGGCGCCCGGATTAAATAAAAAATCAAAACCCTCTAGGGGGCATGGAACCGTGCTAGAAAAGTGGCTCGATGGACCCTGCAAGATTCATAGTGCAGAGGATGCCACCCCAACTCACAGCCTCAGGGCATGTTGGATACTCCGGCAGGTGGCCAAAATTGGCGAGGACCTCCTAAATCCAGAGGTCGAAGGAAACCAGCCCGAGAATTTCAGCATCGTTCTCACAATCTCCGAGACTTTCGCATCAAATAACATGCGAAAAAGAACACTTCGCAGCCTCGCCGAAGTCTACCAAGTAGCGACAATAAATCCATGGAGCAATACTGCTATTACCTTCAACGCGAGTGACGAACCCAAATTTCGAACAGCCAGAGCACCGGCCGCATTGGTTCTCAGTCCTATTGTGGACGGCTGTCGCCTCGCAAAGGTACTTATGGACGGAGGCAGCGGATTGAACCTCATCTACGAGGAAACCCTCCAAAAGATGGAAATAGACTGGAACCGCATTGAGCGAAGCGGCACAACCTTTAGAGGAATAATCCCCAGTCAGGAAGCGCGCTGCACCGGAAAGATCACACTAGATGTGGTATTCGGCACGCCGGATAATTACAGGTCCGAACAAATCACGTTCCAGGTGGTCCCGTTCAAAAGCGGATATCACGCTATATTAGGACGAGAGGCATTCACAGTTTTCCAAGCCATACCCCATTACGGGTACATGAAGCTTAAGATGCCTGGGCCAAACGGAATTATCACTCTCGCTAGTGATCCGGACATAGCACTCCGCGCCAAAAACAAGACAGCCGCATTGGCCCTCGAGGAACTATCTAAAGCCTTAGCGGCCGAAGAGCTGACGGCGCTGCGATCCACGGTTAACAGGGATGATGTGATACTCGATAAGAGATCCAAATCCACATCTTTCAAACCAGCGGACGAAATAGTCAAATTCCAGGTCCACCCAACGGACCCCAATAAAACAGCCTCCATCGGGGCACAATTGAGCCCTGATGTAAACGCCGAACTGCGCGAGTTCCTACGAGAGAACTGGGACATTTTCGCTTGGCACCCCTCAGATATGCCAGGAATCCCACACAGGCTGGCCGAGCACGGCTTAAATATCCAGAAAGGATTCAAACCTGTCAAACAAGCCCTTCGGCGTTTCTCCGAACCAAAGAGACAGGCCATGGGAGAGGAGCTAGCCAAATTATTGGAGGCCGGATTCATTAGAGATATAAAACACCCGGACTGGCTAGCAAACCTGGTAATGGTACCAAAGAAGGACAAATCCTGGCGCCTGTGTGTCGACTTCAAAGACCTTAATAAGGCTTGCCCAAAGGATCCTTTTCCCCTCCCCCAAACAAATCAAATCATCGATGCCACTGCAGGACACGATTCCTTGTGCTTCCTCAAATAAAGATGGCAGAATCAGACCAAGCCGCAACAGCTTTCATCACACCATACGGCCCATTCTGCTTCAACACAATGCCCTTTGGGCTAAAAAACGCCGGCGCCACATATCAGCGCATGATTCAAACATGTCTGGCAAACCAGATCGGCAAAACAGTGGAGGTGTATGTAGATGATGTGGTCGTTAAATCAAGACATGTCGAATCTCTAGTAGACGACTTGAGGCTTACATTCGACAACCTCCGAAAATATGACATTAAGCTCAATCCGGAAAAATGCGTTTTCGGCGTTCCAGCCGGAAAGCTCCTGGGCTTCATTGTATCCGACAGAGGAATTGAAGCAAATCCAGCTAAAATCCGAGCTTTGTCACAATTGGATGTCCCAAAAGACCTCAAACAAATACAGAAACTCACCGGATGCGTGGCGGCTTTAAGCCGCTTCATCTCCCGTTTGGGAGAAAAGGCATCCCCTTTACCGCCTCCTTAGGCGCACCGAACACTTCGAGTGGACGGACGCTGCCACGGCCGGACTCGAGGAAATAAAGGCCATCTTGGCAACAAACCCCGTCCTGGCCGCGCCGAATACCGGCGAACCCATGCTATTGTACATTGCCGCAACCCATCAAGTTGTTAGCGCAGTACTCGTCGTCGAACGGATAACGGACGGACACAAACTACCCCTTCAAAGGCCGGTTTACTACGTGTCCACTGTCCTCACACCATGCAAATCACGGTACCCGCATTATCAAAAAATTGCATACACGGTATTCATAGCATCCCGGAAGCTACGACACTACTTTCAAGAGTGTTCTATTACAGTAGCCTCGGAAGTACCACTCAACGATATTATCAACAACCGCGATGCAACGGGCCGGATAGCAAAATGGGCCATAGAGCTCCTCCCGTTCGATATAACCTACAAACTACGGCGAGTAATAAATCGCAAGTCCTAGCCAACTTCGTCGCTGAATGGACAGAGGCCGAACTCCCTAAAGAGTACGGCACGTACTCAAACTGGATCATGCATTTCGACGGCTCCAAAATGCTGGCCGGACTAGGGGCTGGCGTCGTTTTGACGTCCCCTATAGGAGATACATCCAATATGTACTCCAAATTATGTACACGGACTCCAACAATGCAGCCGAATACGAGGCCCTTCTACATGGCCTCCGGATGGCGGTATCCATGGGCATTCAACGCCTGGAAGTACGCGGGGACTCAAACCTCGCGATATCCGAAATAAATGGCGACTTCGACGCCAAAGACCCAAAAATGGCAGCTTATCGCAATGACGTACTAAAAATGTCAGCTCGGTTCGAGGGACTGGAGTTCCATCACATAGCCCGAGAAAATAATCAGGCAGCGGACGTCCTGGCACGCATCGGAGCAAAATGAGACGCAGTCCCCCCAACATCTTCTTAGAAAGATTATTCAAACCATCCGTAACATGGGAGGGGGAACCCGCGAATAATAGCACGGGCATAACCGCACAACCCAATGCCGAACAATCAGACATAATCGGCGGCCCCGCCACCGAAATTACACCCTCAGCCCACGCAATAATGGCGGTCATCGCCCCGTGGACGGAACCATTCCTAGCCTACCTTACTAGGCAGGAACTCCCTGAGGACCAAAACGAGGCACGCTGCATAGTGCGGCGATCTAAAGCCTATAAAGTCCACGAGGGAGAGCTATATAAGAAAAGCACTACAGGAGTACTTCAAAGGTGTATCTCCGAAGAGGAAGGGCGGAGTCTGTTGGCTGAAATTCATGCCGGACTCGGTGGCCATCACGCCGCGGCTCGGTCCCTTGAAAGCAAGGCTTTCCGTACGGGTTTCTATTGGCCGACGGCTCGAGCAGACGCTCAGGACCTAGTCAAACTGTGCGTCGGTTGCCAGCTCTTTGCCAACCAAAGCCATATGCCACCCAATGCCCCCCGAACTTCCCCATCACTTGGCCTTTTGCGGTCTGGGGGCTTGATATGGTGGGACCCCTTAAAGGTGGAACCCACAAGAGAAAATACTTATTGGTCATGGTGGATAAATTCACCAAATGGATAGAAGCCAAGCCTGTCAAGACGGCCGAATCCGGACCTGTGATAGACTTCATATCCGGGGTCGTACACCGTTACAGTATCCCCCACAGCATTATCACCGATAACGGCACAAACTTCACCTCTGACGAAGTAAAACTGTGGTGCAAAAACATGGGCATTAAGCTCGATTATGCTTCTGTCTATCACCCACAAACTAACGGTCAGGTCGAACGGGCAAATGGTCTCATAATGAGCGGCATCAAACCCAGACTAGTGCGGTCCCTTAAGGAATCTGATATGCACTGGGTAGAGGAGCTCGACTCCGTACTCTGGGGGCTGCGAACCATGCCAAATCGTACCACCGGATTCACACCATTCTTTATGGTGTACGGCGCTGAGGCGGTTCTGCCCTGCGACATAATTCATGACTCACCTCGAGTGCGCATGTACGAAGAAAGAGAAGCCGAGCTTGATCGGCAGGACAACCTGGACGCCTTAGAGGAAGAGCGTGACGTGGCTAAAGCCCGGTCCGCATTCTATCAACAGCAAGCTCGAAGATATCAAAGCAGAGAAGTACGGGCCAAAAATTACAACATTGGTGAACTAGTTCTGCGCCTGCCGGATAAGCAAAAGAACAAACTCAAGCCCAAATGGGAAGGTCCATTCATAATCGATGAAGTCCTAACTGGTGGAGCGTACCGCCTGTGAGATGCGTCGGATAACCGACTCGAGCCGAACCCATGGAACGCCACACGTCTCCGAAGATTCTATGCCTAGCGCCGGACTCTGTGTTTGTCTCCTTCCTCTATCCATTTTTTACATTTATACTTTTTCTTGCTTTGTCTCCTACTCTCTTCTTTTCTAGCCCTTAAAGGCTCATTATGTGACGCGCTATCCGCGCTCTTTAAACCTGGGGGCTTCTTTAACAGAAGCTTGTTTATATGGGTTTCACACCCAACGCATGCGTCAGACTTCCGCATGCACCTTTTCTTCGCCATTATATGCATCGATATGACTTAAGTTTTGGCCAAGCTGGGTTGCCTGGCTCCTGTGCTTACCCCTACGTTCCCGATTGTTCGGCTAGGCGGTAAAGGGAGCACCTCTGCGATTGCTACTGCCGGATAAGCCGGATGTGTACCTCAGACTGGGTGAAGCCGAAAGCTAGCGTTCTTAAGGGAATATTCGGTCGGTGAACTAAAGATGAACCTTTTTTATTTTATACATGCCCCCAGATGATCTTCTGCATTGGCAGTCCGGACGTGCACTTTAGGGCACGCCACCCCAGCGAAAGGAACCCTTAACGGAACTATTCTCTCTGGAAGATGTTTCTTACTAACCATGTAATATAACATAACTAGTTGGGCACTTGTCTGATAAAGCACTAATGACCCCTACGCCTGGTCTCCATGCATACCCCGACTATTATATAGCCGTTATGGTATTCGGACACACTCCGGACCGTCAGGTCCTGAGGTCGAAGCGAAAAGGTCGGCAACGACAAACGATCTACAATCCGGCTAGAAGGCATTACACATGTCAATTATAAATTACATAGTCATCTTGACTGATCGTATTCCTCGTCTATACCATCTAACAGGCTATCTAATTTACAGTCCTGCTGGGAATACTTTGCGGCCAGCTCTACCTGGCCATACACCAAGCTCACAGGGATCTCCTCCCCGTCAGGCCCCACTGGTCCGACCTCGGCCATATGATTGGGGTCAGACTTCGTAAAGCGGGTCTTCACCATGGCCCAGGCCTCCCTCGTGCCTTGTCGGCAGGCTGATATCTTCCACAACCGGATGCGCCGCCGAGATCCCGTCAGCTTCTCCGCAAGCTCTCCAAGGCCCTCGGGCGTGGAGTGGGCAGGCCATAAGGCTCGGGCAACCCCTTGCATTGCCTGCCGAATTTGTTCGTGCAGTTGCAGGAGTTCGGGGAAAAGGTCACCCGTAGAACCGGGCATCTCCTCTGCAGGACGACCTGTGAGCATACCTACAGACATAATTCTGTTATTCGTCTTCCTCGCCGAACCTCTTTTTCAAGAGTTCGCTCAAGCACTTACTAAATATGCCGCGTCGAAGACGCTGATTCTCCTTCGTGGAGTCAGATAGCTGGCCACGAACGTCTTTCAGTTCCACATCTAGCTTGGTGTTGGCATCCTGAAGATCATTCTTCTCTCGCCTCACCCTTGTCAACGTACTCTCGCCAGCCTTTAACTGGCGTAAGAGTTATTGCCTCTCCGGATCTAGTCCGGCACCATCTGCAACATTAATTGTCAGATTCGCACATAAGCCGCACAATACTAATCTCTCAAAGTATATCGTACCTGAGAGGGTCCCTTTGGGCTCCCTGTTCTGGCTAGTGCGGCCTCTAGTTGGGCCTTGCACTTTTCCAGCTCCTGGGACAGCACGGTGTTCTTCTCAGTAAGAACCTACATATGATCCTTAAATCAGTTAGTTTAACTGTTTCAAGTCTCGGGGGCTACTGGTATATATATATTTAAATTTTCTTACCTGTATGTCTTTCACATACTGCTCCGTGGCTCTGGCTAAACCATCTTGAGCAGCACTAAGGTACGCATCTCCCGAATTGAAGGCGTCTAAGGCCTCTCGGGAGAAACAAGCGTCGCGTAGGACTGTCCGGCGACGCCTATGGTTCATGGCGCTCTCCACTTCTGAATTTGTGGCAGATAGCCGGACCGCGTCCTCTGTTGGAGGAGCGTCCGGCGCAAGCCTGGTGTTCGTCCCCGCCTCCGGACCAGACGTTGGATCCTAGCTGGTAGAGGCGTGGTTGGCGCCCCCTCCGGATATAGTCCGGCGAGGCCTCTTCGTCCTGGAAACAGTACGGATGTTAACATGCCTTGACAGAATAACGCCAGGGAGACAGAGGGCGCGTTATACCTTTGTGCCGAACTCTCCGTCCGGACTTCATCCCTTTTTACCCCACGGGGCCCGGCGGCTCCTCGTTGGCTAGCCGCCGCAGGTTCGGCCTCCCTCCTCGGAAATCTCCCCTGTAAAATACGGGTGTCGTCAGAAACACTGGAATATGTGAGGACGGAATCCCTCTTGCGGGAATAAACACTCCGGTTTCTGTCACCTGGGAGGCCGGGATTAACCCGGGATAATCAGCCGTAATGGCCACCAAGGTATTATCCTTGCTTAACTGGTGGAACACCCCGTCGATGAGCTCCACCGATATGTCCGGATCCTCTTCGGAATCCGGATCGAGGGACCGTTCTGGGTCCTCAGGCTGTGGAGGGCAGCTGTTGATATCCTTTACCTCCTGTCGCAGCTCCTGCATTGGAATCATCAGATTGCGTATCTAGTCATGGGAGCATTAAATAAACAGGCAAGTGCAATTGTTCACTTACCCAACTTGGAGGTTCATACATAGTGAATCCGGCCCGCGGGTTGACGCGGAGGAAGTCCTCCTTTTCTCCCTTGTACAAAGACGTTAGAATCTTTACTAGAGCGGCAGCTGTGGCTGGCCCCTTGCGGCCGTAACGGGTGGCGTCATCCTCTCCGTTGAAATCCCACATAGGGTGGCTCCTGTATTGAAGCGGCTGCACCCCCCGCATAATACATGCGGCCATGACTCCAATCATGGTTAGTCCGGAATGAGCCAACAGTCTTATCCGGCTCATCAGGTAAAGAACGTCTCTGTTGCTTTCTCTCTGAGAGCTCCGCGGACGCCAACTTAAGCGTTTCTTTAAGGGAGCCATGCTGAACTCAGGGAGGCCGACCCGGACAGGGTCCGACAGCGGGACGTCGTCTATGTAGAACCATTCTGAAGGCCAGTCCTCGGACGCCTTCTTTGGGGTTCCGGATAGGTATCCGGTCCCGGCGATGCGCCATATTTTGTCTCCGCCCACTTGGTATATAGACCCCTTCTGAGAACGGGGCACCAAGCAGAACAACCTCTTCCACAGCGCAAAATGAGCCTCGACGCCTAAAAATAGCTCGCAAAGGGCAACGAAGCCTGCAATATGTAGTACGGAGCCGGGCGTGAGATTGTGCAGCTGGAGGCCGTAGAACTCCAGAAGCCCGCGGAGGAATGGATGAATTGGAAATCCCAGTCCCCTTAATAAATAAGGGACGAGGCACACCCGCTCTCCTTTAGAAGGATTGGGGGTGCTCTCCGCTTGCTTTCCGCCGTTGTAGGTGGCGAGTCCGGCTCGGACCGGGACCATATATGCCTGGGGAAGGAATCCCTTGGCCTGCAGTGACACTAGCTCGCTGTGTGGGATGGTGCAACTCTCCCAGTCTCCGGATTTGGGGCTGGAGGGGCGAGGGGAGGAGCTACGACGGCTGGCCATGTTGGGATGGACCTTTGCTGGAGACGCTCTGATGATACCTCGCGGAAAGGAGAAGATGTGGTTTGGATCTAGATCCCCATCCCGCTAAATAGGCGGCTCGTTTATATGACTAAGGGTGTGAATATAAAAACACCCCCGGGCTTTTCGCATTCGTTCCAACACGTGGAAGACGACAATTATTGGGCACTGAGACCGAGGAGCGCTACGGACATTATTCATACAGGTACACAAGATTCGGAGGAGGAACCCGCCTTGCAATGCCGAAGACAAATTTGCGCGCTGGACTCGATGTCATTGAAGCCTGGTTCGGGGGCTACTGAGGGAGTCCTGGATTAGGGGGTGTTCGGATAGCCGAACTATATCTTCAGCCGGACTCCAGGACTATGAAGATACAAGATTGAAGACTTCGTCCCGTGTCCGGAAGGTTCTTTCCTTGGCGTGGAAGGGAAGCTAGGCGTGCGGATATTCAAGACCTCCTACCAATGTAACCGACTCTGTGTAACCCTATCCCTATCCGGTGTCTATATAAACCGGAGGGTTGTAGTCCGTAGGACGACCATCACAACAACCACAATATCATCATCATACCCATAGGCTAGCTTCTAGGGTTTAGCCTCCTCGATCTCGTGGTAGATCTACTCTTGTACTACCCATATCATCAATATTAATCTAGCAGGAGTAGGGTTTTACCTCCATCGAGAGGGCCCGAACCTGGGTAAAATAAAGTGTCCCTTGTCTCCTGTTACCATCCGACCTTAACGCACAGTTCGGGACCCCCTACCCGAGATCCGCCGGTTTTGACACCGACACCGGGCAACCCAACTATTGACCAAAGACACAATTCAAAACCGATGCATATATAGCAATATCTGAGAATGTTTTTGCCGAGTCCCTAAAGGTGTCCGGCGTTGCACTGCGAGACTAATGCTGGAAAAGCACAAATAGTTTAGAAGTGCCAAAAAGCTTGGGAAACCAAGAAACGTCAGTAAAAACATGACGTCCGAACAGTATCAAGTGTTCGGTGCCAATCCGAAAATTGGTCTTAGAAAAAAGGAGTGCTTCTGTCGTGCTTTAACATGATACATCCTATCTCAAGACTTCGAGAGGGTCAGCCTACAGCTTCAACCTCCTATCCCGAGGGCGGAGTACTTCTCATCAGGCCACTTTAGCAAACTAAACTCTAACGGCTTTGAGAGAGAAATTAGGCTCCCCGGCTAGTGACCGCACACTCGTGTCGAAAAAAGGAGTGATAAATAATAATAATAAAACTTTGCAACGACTAAGAAGAAGAACACTTTTTATAAAACGGCTCAAATAAACTTAAGAGCCCCCAAGGGTCTTGGGTAGGAGAATGATTGCATGCACCGAAGTACTTATATCATATATATGTTCAACCGAACTTTAAACGCGTCTTAACCGACCGTCGGCTTCTCCCTCTTCGGTCAAGGACCGAAGAGTGTTATGTACTCCATCGGTCAAGAATATCGACGGTGTTTCCAATAACCAGGCAATCAGGCCATAAGGCTGTAACAGACAAAGCGCGCTCAGGGAACTTATGCTATATTACTGCGAAGTGTAAGAAGCATCTTCGAAGAAAATAGTACCCCCACCGATACCTTTCTTTGGTGCTCATTGTTATTATGAGACTTGTGCAATAGATTTTTTGTACTCATGAGTTCCGTTGTGTGCCGACCATCATTGAAAACTATAAGAGAGCTAGCTTTCGGCTTCACCCAGTCTAAGGTCCGGTTCGGGTGACCCGATCGTCATAATCGCAGAGGTGCTCCCTTTACTCCCTAGCCGAACAATCGGGAACGTAGGGGTAAACACAGGAGCGAGGCAACCCAGCTTGCAAATCGCTTAAGTCAATATGGTGCATATTGTGGCGTAATACACGAACAAGGAACGAAGCCGTACAAGTATAATCATATGCAACAGGAAAAGCTTCATAAGGGAAGCCCCCAAGTAAACGGGGTATTTGAATTTATGTGTCACAAACAAAGTTTGGACAAGGAAAAAAATTTACAAGCAATTTTTTTCCAAAAAAGTATAACGCTTGGTCGAATCGGGCACAAGTTAGAAATTAAAGCTTTGAGCATGAAAGCGACTTAGCTGGTTAATGTGTTCGCAGTCCGAGCTTGATGCGGGACAAGGTTCTATCCCCCAAGCCGGTCCCGAGGTGGCGGAGCGGAGAGCTCGAAACGCCGAAGTGGTGACATAGCACGGCCAATGCAGACCGGCAAAGTGACGCCGAAGTCCCCGGATCATTTTCCTGTGCACAAAAAATAGTGCAAACTGGAGATAATAGTAATAATGATAATTAAAAAAAATCGTTGCATAATAAATAATTTACGCAAAGTGAGTAATAAAAGAAATATGGCCTAGCGCCGAAGTCAATGTCGATGCAGGGCGTCGGCGTGATGCGGTAAAGGCGTGGCAAAGCCTGAATTCGCAGGTCGGTCCGAGCTCCGGATGCGGCGTTCGCCGGACTATGTACGGAAACTGACCGAACCACCATGCGACTGTCGTTGATGCGGCCATTCATTTGATAGACCTGTGTACATAAGATGGACAAACCAGAGTAATAATTCCTTGGGAAAAAATAAACCCATACAAGCAAAAAATATTGGGAGTAATAGCACCTGGTTTATTTGTTGTAGCAATCCGAAGGAAGGTGATTCCCAAAATTGGGACTCGATCCGCACACCCATTGCCTGATGGGTGATAAAACGACGACATGGTAATGCTAGCAAAGGTTGGCTCACCGAGGTAAAGCCCTCGGCCCAGCTAACGTGACAGAGCTGGTCGGCTAGTGACGCCGAAGTGTCCGGAGTAGGTTGATGAAGAGATGGCGAAGCCCCCGGTCCAGCCGAGATGTCGAAGCCTCGATGTCAGCCGATGAGTCGAAGTAGGTCGGCGTGATGGGCACCAGCTTGAAGAAGCAATAATGCGGCCCTGCCGATGCAGGTAGTGACGTGGTCGATGCCGGCTTGATGAAGCGACCGTGCGGCGATGCCGGTATGCCCGCTCCGTGTAATCTGTGGGGCGGCGATGTTGATGATGATTTATCCTTCGCGATGCCGGACTCTTGTTTGGCTTGCCGAGATGATGATCCGAAGAAGTTGAGCTCGGCTCAACAAAGTGATGACGTGTCTAGCGCAGGTCGGCAGTCGTGGAGCAATATTGCCGGACTGGTTTGACACCAGCATAATGTTGAACATAATGTTCAAAAGATCTTAAAGTTAGTGGGATGTGTTCGGGAACAAAACACAGTACCCCATACAAAACTTCCTTCAAAAAGGATGTCTGAAATCCCGTTCATAAAAAAGATGAATTCGGGTCGGATTCGTTCTCGCGCAGAAAACAGATCCGAAAAGTGATGCACTAATCGGAAGGTTCCCGGAGTTTGATGGTCGGATCGAGATGAAATTTTGAGGGGTGGTAGATATAGTAATTCCGCAGCCGATCAACGGTTGGATCTTCCAAAGGACGTCCGAGCTAGAAGCTGGACACCACGCCCTAAACTCGTCCAGATTCCCATCCAGATTTGACAGGGCTCCGGTATATTATAGATTGCCGGAGATTCCTCCATCGGAACTCGACGAAATTTTGCATGGTCGTTGTAGACTCAATTCCGCACAATTCCACCAAATGGATCGTCAAAGCGATGCTCTAAGAGGCAGTGGCAGCGGATACAAGTTCGCTGTTTGGAAAAACAGCACGGTCGCTTGAGGGCAATGCTAACGTTGAGCCCCCGAGCTCCATGGATGATTCCTCCTTGATCTTGATAGAGATCAGAGTTGATATTTGATGAAGTCCCTTGTCCGAACATGGTGATCCGAACATGGGGCGCAATTCTTGGTTGAACCAAGGTGACCAGTCGAGCTGGTGAAGAAGATGCCGAAGTCACAGTTGATCTGCAGGCGAGCCATCGATCCTTTTGTCGATCACACAGCGGAACTCTCAATGAAAGCACCAATGTCGGTGTCAAAACCGGCGGATCTTGGGTAGGGGGTCCCGAACTGTGCGTCTAGGCGGATGGTAACAGGAGACGAGGGACACAATGTTTTACCCAGGTTCGGGCCCTCTTGATGGAGGTAAAACCCTACGTCCTGCTTGATTAATATTGATGATATGGGTAGTACAAGAGTAGATCTACCACGAGATCAAGGAGGCTAAGCCCTAGAAGCTAGCCTATGGTATGATTGTATGTTATGATTGTTGTATATTATCTATCGACTAGCCTGGCCTCGGTTTATATAATGCACTAGAGGCCTAGGATAACAAGAGTCCTAGCTGAATACGCCGGTGGGGAGGAGTCCTTGTCTTGATTGCCAAGTCTTGTGGAATCTTCCTTGTATGCGGCAGCTGTCCGGACTGGCCCATGAGTATACGGCCATGGGGTCCTCGGCCCAATCTAATAGATCGGGAGATGACGTGGTGAGTACCCCCTAGTCCAGGACACCGTCAGTGCACAGTTAGGGGGAACACTTTGTTGAAATTTTAGCGAGGGATCATCTTATTTATGCTACCGTCGTTCTAAGCAAATAAGATGTAAACATGACAAACATCACATGCAAATCATAAAGTGACATGATATGGCCAATATCATCTTGCGCCTTTTGATCTCCATCTTCAAGGCGTGGCATGATCACCATCATCATGATCTCCATCATCGTGTCTTCATGAAGTTGTCTCGCCAACTATTACTTCTCCTACTATGGCTAACGGTTAGCACTAAAGTAAAGTAATTACATGGCGTTTTTCATTGACACGCAGTTCATACAATAAATTAAGACAACTCCTATGGCTCCTGCCGGTTGTCATACTCATCGACATGCAAGTCGTGATTCCTATTACAAGAACAAGATTAATCTCATACATCACATATATATAATTCATCACATCCTTTTGGCCATATCGCATCACATAGCATACCCAACAAAAACAAGTTAGACGTCCTCTAATTGTTGTTGCATGTTTTACGTGGCTGCTATGGGTTTCTAGCAAGAACGTTTCTTACCTACGCAAAAGCCACAACGGTGATATGCCAATTGCTATTTACCCTTCATAAGGACCCTCTTCATCGAATCCGATCCGACTAAAGTGGGAGATACAGACACCCGCTAGCCACCTTATGCATCAAATGCATGTCAGTCGGTGGAACCTGTCTCACGTAAGTGTACGTATAAGGTCGGTCCGAGCCGCTTCATCTCACAATGCCGCCGAATCAAGATAAGACTAGTAACGACAAGCAAATTGAACAAATCATCGCCCACAACTACTTTGTGTTCTACTCGTGCATAGAATCTACGCATAGACCTAGCTCTGATGCCACTGTTGGGGAACGTAGCAATAATTCAAAATTTTCCTACGTGTCACCAAGATCAATCTAGGAGATGCTAGCAACGAGAGAGAGGAAGTCCATCTTCATACCCTTGAAGATCGCTAAGCGGAAGCGTTACAACAACACAGTTGATGGAGTCGTACTCGCGGTGATTCAAATCGCGGAAGATCCGATCCAAGTGCCAAACGGACGTCACCTCCGTGTTCAACACACGTACAGCCCGGGAACGTCTCCTCCTTCTTGATCTAGAAAGGGGAGAGGAGAAGTTGAGGGAGAACTCCAGCAGCACGACGGCATGGTGGCGATGGAGCTCGTGGTTCTCCAGCAGGGCTTCGCCAAGCACTATGGAGGAGGAGGAGGTGTAGGAGGAGGGAGGGCTGCGCCTGGGAAGAGGTGCGGCTGCCCTCCCACCCCTCCACTATCTATAGGGGCAAGGGGAGAGGGGGAGGCACCCTAGGGTTTCCCCTAGGGGCGGCGGCCAAGCAGATTGGATCTCCCTACGGAAAATCCTAGGGAGACTTCCCCCCAAGCCAAGCACGTGGAGGCTTGCCTGCCAAGCCAGGTGGAGGCGCCCCACCTCCCCAAGTAACGTGGGAAAGGGTGTGGGGGGCGCACCACCCCTTAGTAGGCTGGTTTGCCCCTTCCCCTTTGGCCCATGAGGCCCTCCAACACTTGTCGGGGCTCCCGAAACACCTTTCGGTCATGCTGGCCATAGCCTGGTACCCCCGGAACACTTCCGGACTCCAATACCCTTCGTCCAATATATCGATCTTCACCGCCGGACCATTCTGGAACTCCTCGTGACGTCTCGGATCTCATCCGGGACTCTGAGCTACCTTCGGTAACCACATACTATTTCCCATAACAACTCTAGCGTCACCGAACCTTAAGTGTGTAGACCCTACGGGTTCGGGAACCATGCAGACATGACCGAGACACCTCTCCGGCCAATAACCATTAGCGGGATCTGGATACCTATATTGGCTCCCACATGTTCCACGATGATCTCATCGGATGAACCACGATGTCGGGGATTCGATCAATCCCGCATTCAATTCCCTTTGTCAATCGGTATGTTACTTGCCCGAGATCCGATCGTCGGTATCCCAATACCTCGTTCAATCTTGTTACCGGCAAGTCACTTTACTCGTTCCGTAACGCATGATCCCGTGACTAACTGCTTAGTCACATTGAGCTCATTATGATGATGCATTACCGAGTGGGCCCAGAGATACCTCTCCGTCATACGGAGTGACAAATCCCAGTCTCGATTCGTGCCAACCCAACAGACACTTTTAGAGATACCTGTAGTGCACCTTTATAGTCACCCAGTTATGTTGTGACGTTTGATACACCCAAAGCACTACGGTATCCGGGAGTTGCATAACCTCATGGTCTAAGGAAATGATACTTGACATTAGAAAAGCTCTAGCAAACGAACTACACGATCTTGTGCTATGCTTAGGATTGGGTCTTGTCCATCACATCATTCTCCTAATGATGTGATCTCGTTATCAATGACATCCAATATCCATGGTCAGGAAACCATAACCATCTATTGATCAACGAGCTAGTCAACTAGAGGCTTACTAGGGACATGTTGTGGTCTATTTATTCACACATGTATTATGGTTTCCAGTTAATACAATTATAGCATGAACAATAGACAATTATCATGAACAAGGAAATACAATAATAACCATTTTATAGTTGCCTCTAGGGCATATTTCCAACAAATGCTCCCCAAGAAGCCACTAGGGCCACCGTGTTCTCCTCACGCCCTCACACAATGCGAGATGCCGTGATTCCACTATTGGTGCCCTTGGAGGCGGCGACTGAATCTTTACAAACAAGGTTGAAGCAATCTCCACAACTTAATTGGAGGCTCCCAATGACGCCACGAAGGTTCACCATAATGGACTATGGCTCCGCGGTGACCTCAACCGTCTTGGGTGCTCAAACACCCAAGAGTAACAAGATCCGCAAGGGATTAGTGGGGGAATCAAATTTCTCTTGGTGGAAGTGTAGATCGGGGCCTTCTCAACCACTCCCGAGCAAATCAACAAGTTTGATTGGCTAGAGAGTGAGATCGGGCGAAAATGGAGCTTGGAGCAACAATGGAGCTTAGGGTTGGAAGAGGTAGTGAACTCGGGGAAGAAGACACCCCTTTTATAGTGTAGAGATAAATCCAACCGTTACCCACCAACCCATTCTGCACGGCACGGTACTACCGCGCCGGGGCAGCGGTACTACCGCGGGGCCCTACGGTACTACCGCTTGACCAGCACAGCCCTGGCCAGCCCAGAGAGCAGTAGAACCGCACAAGCGGTACTACCGCATCACCTTGCGATACTACTGCAAGGCAGGGAAGGTCCAGAGAACGGGGATGCACGGACATAAAAAATTACATCCGTAGCAACTTCCGTTGAGTTGGAGTCGATGCAAAAATCTGACACGGTACTACAACAGAAGGAGCGGTACTACCGTGTGGTGGCTGAACCAGGCCACGCGCGGTACTACCGCGCACAAGGTGCGGTACTACCGCGGGGGCGCGGATGTAAAAAATTACACCCGCCCCTACTACCGCAAAGCAGCGACACTTGGCCTGGGGGCCATGGTACTACGGCTCCCGAGGAGCGGTACTACCATGGGCTCCTGCGATACTACCTCCCTGAGGTACGGTACTACCGCAGGTGCCTGCGGTATTACCGCTCCAGGGAGCAGTACTACCGCAAGCCCAATATCAGCAACCAAGACATAAGCATAGAAGATAAACGGAGGATGCTCCAATGCGCAGGGGAAAGGTGGAGACAAGGAAGAAAATGTGTACGTGATGATTCCACCCAACCTTTCCGAAACGGACCCCCTCTTGATAGTACGGCTTTCCTATGACTCAATTCCACCGAAAAGAAACATAAAAAGAACGCCGTCTTCAATAGTCTTCAAGGGGCACCAAACCGTCTTGTGCCTAGCGATGAAACATCTGAGAAACTCAAGGCACATGATTAGTCCGGAAAAGCATTGTCATCAATCACCAAAACACCTTAGGGATAAATATGCCCTTGCATAGGGGCATACTTTTTCGCGATCTCGCGTAGCTCTTGAACTGTTGGGGCGTTGCCAATCCCTCGACAGTTCCAGCTTAACAGATTCATTGCGCCCGGTGGTCCTCCCCGGAGAAGGCCGCCACACGCGCATCATTGTTGGTTTTACCACCAGGGGCTTTTCTTCCTCCACTCCCATTGTTCTTGTCCACCTGCAGCGAAGTTTTTGTTCTCTTGGGGTCCTGCTTCGGCGGTGGACTTGGTGGAACAGTCGTTGCTCCTCCACCTCCCTTCGCCATCGGAACAAGTTCCATACCCGTCACGGATTCTGGATTTTCAGTCACCACTGCATCTGATGAATGTTTGCGGCTCAGGTCCACCTCATCAACAATGATATCATCAGTCCCGTCCTCTTGTGACTGCTCACCCCCGGCTTGAGGTTTGTCTCCATTTCTTGGTTGTCGCTGTTGCTTATTGTTTCTCCTCCTCGTGGTCCAACTAGTGGTGGCCGGCGCACGGAGGTTTTTGTAGACTAAAGCTGACAGAGGGTGCACCCCGTCGCCATGTCCCTTGAACTGATGGCCCATCATTCCGCAAACCTGGCACCAATCCGGCAGCCTCTCATAGCCGACTACTAATATCTCTCGCTCACCTCCCTGGACAATGGAGGTCGCCTTCTTCAAAGGGTTATGCACATCCAATTTGACCTTGACCCTGAAGAAGTTCCCCTCGAAATCAAAGGAAGAGGGTTCAGAATCGGCAAACTCGCCAAGTTTTGAGGCCAGCGCCTTCACCTTTCCATGATATGCCGAGGGTAGATCGATGATGCGAGGCCAAATCTCGAACTTGAAAAGCTCAATGGTGGACGGCTTGGTGAACCCGTCATACGGGCCTATGATCACCGGATTGCCCTTGAAGTGCCACGGTCCACCTTGCGCCACCGTCTCCCAATCACCAAGACAGTCAGATTGCATGATGAACAAGTTGTCCTCTAGGGTTTTGATCTTAACCTGCCTCGCCAGATCCCACGTTGCTCGCATAGTGCGGAAGAACCAATAGTTGCTAAAGTCTTTGTCCATGTGCACCCAAACCAAGATCATCCAGCGGAGGTCCTCCTCTGCCGGCTCGTCCTCATCGTCAAAGACCACATCATCCAGGTCGCCCTCTTCCAAGGCTAGTTCCTTCATCAAGTCCTCCAGCTTTCCCTTCCCTTTGCTATCTGCAGCAGTGGGTTTGCTCCCAGATGCCATGGCTCTCACGAACCACATCGAAGCGCCCCTGGCCCTAGAAGGAACATGAGCGAACCCTAGCTCTGCCGGTCCCCTAGAACCCAACCAAGGCCGAGTAGCAACTTGAGTTGCCCCTTGATCAGCCTGAGAAGGGATTCCAGTGAGTACGGCGGAGGATGTAGATGGAGATCTCTACGTTGCGCAGGCGACGAGAGGAATACTAAACCCTAACGAGAGGGGAAAACCCTAACATCCAGGCACCTGAGCTATGGCCTGCTACTGATCGCGAGAGGTGGACCTTCTAGCCCATGTACGAGAGCTGCAGGGTAAGGCAGCTTCCAACTCGTGCGGCATCTATTTCTCGCATTAAGCGAGTCGAAAGGAAACTTGAGTTGAGAGTTACAGTGTCAAGCCGGCCCACTTCGCGGTGCACGGTTAAAGGAAAAATGGGAAGGGGAAAGGGGTGGACGAGGATCGATCCGTGGAGCTCTGGCAAGAAACGAGCGATGCTAGTCACCACGCGAGGCTAATCTTCATGTTTATTAATGGGGCCGCGACATATTTGAAGAGAGGCAAGCGAGTTTTCTCTGTTTTTTTGTTTTCTTTTTTTTTCTTCTCCAATGTTTTCATCTTTATCATTTTCTTTTTTCATTGGTTTTCATGTTTTTTTCCTGTTTTTCCTTTTTGTTTTTTAACAAGGTTTTCTTCATTATTTGGTTTTCTTTTTTCTTCTCCATTTTTTCTTTGGTTTTCTTTTTTCATATCTATTTTTGGTTTTTATTTTATGGAAATGCTTAAGAGAGAAACGGCTTATCGTGTCTACTTTTTTCTTCTTTCGTATTTTTTTTCTTCTTTTTGTCGAAAAGCTAAGGAAGACCGGTGGACAACTAAATAGTTGAAAAAACCTGAAAAAACATCTATAGAACCAAAAACGCGTGTGGAAAAAAAATGGAGGGAGCGCCCAAGGCGCGACACGTGACGGCAGCTGAGAGCGCGCCAAGTGGCGCGCTCTCAACCCACTATAAGTGATCGTTGTGAGGCTCCTGAAGGTGCCCTCGTCAACTAGTTGCTCTCGAGAAATAGGGTTGCTCTCCAACTCGCTATAAGCAGCAAGCGACTCGGGTTGCCCCTATGTCTCGCATTAAGCGAGGCCGTCGCTGAAGGGAGTCGCCATTTGGGCCAGCCCACGTGCGCGGGAAACACCAGCCTGTTTTCTGTTTTGTTTTGTTTGTCACGTTTTTTTACTCTTGTTTCTACTTTAAAATATTCTAAACTAAGTGTGAGTGTAGACAATAACGGTACATACAAAATATAGTAACACACTTTGCAAAATATAGTGGTTTTCATAAAAAATGTACTAATTACATACGTCGATAGTAAAAAAATATTTTTTGGATTACTACATTTTATACACCGTTTGACTAGATTTTGTATAGAGCGTTATTAGGGGGTGTAGGATAAGCTATTCTACCCTCATGCTTAGAATAGCGTTACCCTATATATATATATATATATATATATATATATATATATATATATATATATATATATATATATATATATATATATATATATATATATATATATATAGATTGACTATTCGTCACCCTGGGTGAGGAATAGTTATTCTTCACCCACCTCTATTTTTACATCTATGCACCGTAATTTTACGTTTCGTAAATTTTGTCTTATTTTAGAGATAAAAGGAGAATGTAAGAAAACCTATAATCGTCGTAAATATTTTTTTTATGTTAAGTAAAATTACAAATGTAAAGACATAATGTAAAATGTACATAAAAGACAATTTTTGACCCATATATTTTTTTGTTATGCCAAATTTTATGCAGTAAATCAATATGAATGTAACTATTTGTATTTAAAATATAATTTATTTATGAAATGATCATAAGATTACCTCGGGTGAAGAATAACTTATTCTGCACCCTGGGTGATGAATAGTATATTCATCACCCAGGGTGCAGAATAAGTTATTCTTCACCCGAGGTAATCTTACGACCGCTACCTAAATAAATTACGTTTAGAATATAAATAGTTACATGCATATTGATTCAATATGTAAAATTTGGTGTAAAAAACAAAAATATAGGTTATAAGACCAGAAAAATAACATTTTATGTATGCTTTACACTAAGTTTTTACATTCGTAATTTTACGTAACATAAAATATTTTTTACAGTGATTACATATTTTCTTAAGTTCTCTTTCTATGTATGAAATAAGGCAGAATTTACGAAACATAAAAATACGGTGCATTAATGTCAAAATAGAGGAGGGTAAAATATAACTATTCCTCACCCAGGATGACGAATAGTCAATCCCTATATATATATATATATATATATATATATATATATATATATATATATATATATATATATATATATAATCTTCAAAAAACATTTGAAAAATGTTGAAAAAGTATTTAAAAAATGTTGCACATGTATATACACATGTTGAACAAGTATTTGAAAAAAATATTGATCATGTATAAAAAAATATTAAGCAAGTATTTGAAAAAATGTTGAATAAGTATTTTAAAAATATTGAACAAGTATTTGAAAAAATGTTGATCATGTATATAAGAATATATAACGAAAAACAAAAAGAAACTCGAAGAAGAAAAGAACGAATGAAAGAATGTAGAATGAAAAAAACCATGAAAAAACAAAGAGAAACCAAAAGAAAAACGAATTGTAATAACAAAAAAAAGGCGGAGAAACATAAGAAAACAAAACAAAGAACAAAAGACGCGAGAAAAAGAAAAAAACGGAGAAAAAAAACTCCGGTCTTTTACCTCAACTAGAGTGCGACTCCTATGTAAACATGAAGTCAAAAGTGGCGCAGTGGCTTGCAGCTCTACGCAGTATCAAAACGACCCAGGTTTGAATCCCCTCGCGCCCTCATTTTCTGCTACTTAGGCCGGCCCGATTAGTGGAAACGCTTCAGGAAGAGAAACCTTCGAGCTCGTTGCATGAGAGAAATAGTCCTCACGAGCGACTCGCCCGCATTGCAGTACACTAGGTGTTGGGGCGCGCCCATGGCGCGCCTCTTGAGGGGAGCTGGGCGGTGCCTGGTTGTAGTCGACCCTTTAACACTCTTTTCTATTCTAATTAGCGTTTGGGATGATGCACATACGTCTCCTTCGCGAATGTTAGCACGGTGACGAAACCCAGACCAGTTGGTGGTTATAGTGGCCTTCTTGTTGGAACTAACGTTAGAACACCAGTTTCCAAAGCTGAAATACAAAGTTAGTTTCAAAGAAACAACATAGTTTAATATTAATAATAATCATGTAATTACTAATCTGTGTGTTCCATAAGAAAATACATTATCCTGCTAAAACAACCAACCTGCAGCAGTAAGAAAATGACCCAGGAACACATATGCAGGAGGTGATTAGCAAAACAAAAGGACTGGTAAATTTAGCATCAACAAATGTATACTTTTTTGTTTTCAAATTCATAGTTTAACTCGAAAGAAAAAAAAGATGGGCCAGAAATCAACATATGTTAAACTGGTGCTGCCAACAGTTCTATAGTTAATCGCTAATCATCAATCTAATCTAATTTCACTGCATACTCTATAGCACTGAAAGCATATTGATGAAGTGACAACAAGTCCATATCTCCAAAAATGACAACTCCTTGCAAAAAATTATTCCCCAGGATAAGGAGGAGCATCAAATAATAAACATAGATCCATGCGGGTAATATAAAATGCATAGGTCCAACATATCTATTAATCCATCTAGGTCGAAGCCTAGAACTGCATATACATGTTCCAAATCAGTGAAATAGCAAGATCCAAAACACAAAATCAGATCCATGACTATGTATGTGTGGGCTCCAATCACAAATATGTTGGAAAAAATATTAAGCATCGACTGGAACCAGTGTAAAAATTCAGAGACGTTTATGGCATTATAGAAAAAGGATAAAGGCCTTCCTTCGCCAAACCAAACGGACATGGCTTGCTGATCCAAACCCGGGTAGCTCCCAAATTCTCTATGTTCTGCTGCATCAGGATAGAAATGAAGGATAAGAGACACGAGAGAACAAATCGCTCAATTCATTAGGACTACAGAAAAGGTTCTTCGGGAATATATATGTTTAGAAAAGCACATACCACTCTGTCTCCCTCCGAAAGTCGCCACAAGAAACACCACAATGAACGTCCAGAGCAGCACGGTGGTACCACCCACAGGCTAACCCATGCCGCCGACCACGCCTTCATGGCCTTCGCGACAGCGCCCATCTGGTCTGTAGCGCCTCGCGGGGAAGATCTGCAGAACAATAAAAGAAACTACATTCTTCGGCATTATATTTATGTGTACTTGGTGTAGAGAGAAAGCTACAATAATTCATGGCTCTTCTAATTGGTAAATCTGCTTGGATTATGTAAACATCAACCAAATTGGTGGACAAAACTCCCTAGAAACATCTATCTAAGTAAATAGGTACAAAATCTCCTATAGTAAACCAGAACAAATGATTTAGGATCAGTAAGCATACATATTCTAATGAACATAAAAGAAACCCTCCCTAGAAACACATTCTGATGCAGGTTCAGTCATCGTGACCTTCCACATAATTCAGGACAGAAACATCTATCTAAGTAAATGACAAGGATAAAGATAGACGAAATTAAGTTGATTAGATTGTATAAGTAAGGATAGTGGCGAGCTCAGGTAGCTTTAAAATATGTTTTTTAGAAGAAATTAAGTTGAGTATAGTTGTATATACCACCTGAAAAATAATGCCTTAGTATAAACTATGGAAGCAATTTCATATGGCATCGCTTAGGCCGAGTTTGACATTGTATTTTTTTTTCAAAATCATACTACTCTAAAATCACAGTATTGTGATGATGAGTTTCATCAACCACCAGATGTGTATTTGGGAAGAAATTTTCAATCTGCAATTAATTTTTTACCTACGAAATCAGAACTTAAACTCTGTTGTTGCTTCAATACAACAAGGAGACCTGCACATTCAGTTTTAATTTGCAAAAGAATGGCTTTCATCACTCAGTTCTCTTTCTAAAACTGAATGTCGCAACTAATCACAAACCTCCCACAATTTGACCAGTCCAGCTAAAAGGACGACATAAAATAATGTGTGCATCCATACGTCAAGTGCAAACTATGAAATAAGTGTCTTAATATAACTTACATTGTTCATAGTTTGCACTTCATCAGAATCCAACGGCTCAGCTCAGGCCATCAATGGAAATCTAAATACTGATTAGTAAGGAGGTTAAATACATTCTATACAACAAAATCAGTGCACTTCCAGATAGTAGTATCCAGCTTTAAGTTCAGACATTGAATATAGAATTGCATCAGCCATTTTGGATAAACAGAAAAGCATACTCTATTCTAAAGATCATTCTGTATATGTAAGATCTGCCTTGCTATAAAGCTGACAAAAGAAAAGATAAGCCAGCTTTCTAAATCCCAACAAATAGACATGCTAGTATCCAATTTTAATGAGTGCACCTTCAGGATAAGCTAATAATCACCATTGACTGATTATTAGAGCTTTTCAAGTCTCTGAATATATTTTGTTTATTATAGCCCGACTTTTCCAAAAAGAATTAATAAAGAAGGGCACACTCTAGTTTATTCATGGATTTAACACATATGGCAACATATCTGTCATGAAACAGCGGGGAGAAGATTAATCTTGATATCTACTACCTCCATTCCTAAATATAAGACTTTTGGACAGTTTAATAGGGTGTTAGGTGTCACCATAAGAGCGAACACCCTATTAAACTGGGGTGTAAGATGTGCACACTCTAGTAGTTACCATAATAGGGTGTTATCTCTGAAATACTGAGGATGAAGGGATAGCAAATAAAGAATGATCAAGTAAAGGAGAACTCAACATGATCTACAGATTATACATCTCTAGCAATACAATCATGACGCCTTCCGATTGAAGTAATCGGCGGCATGTACAACTGGGTTGGCAGAGAACTTCTACAACCAATGCTTGCGACCGACCAGCAGAGACATACACAGGCCATGTTGGCGGAGAACTTCTACAGCCAACGCTTGAGACTGACGGAGTGCAGGCTAGTGGTGCTCCTGCATAGTTCGCGCCACCTGGTGTCTAGAACACAAGTCTTCAGGGCATCTTCGGGCGGAAGAAGAGACAACAGATGCCGGAGGAGGTCGTCAGTGAGGTCACCAAGGCAGTCCTTGCCACCCTCTGGGGCCATCACAAGCTTTCTGTCGAACATGTAACAGGTGTTGCGGGAGCAAGCCAAAAAAATCAGTAGAAGCACGAGAAAGCACAAAGTCGATCAAGGTGATAGGGTCTCAAGAAAATGGAAGAGAATGCAGCATCACCTGATCAGGAAGCTCTGGCCGCCGGCAGCAGTGGGAACGAACAGGGAGAGCAAGACGCCTCCACACGCTCCGCTTCCTCCTCCTTCTCTGGCAGGGTCCCCTGTGTTAAGTAACTCCGGAGCTCCGTGATCCAGCACCCCTCCTGAGGTTCCATCGTCAGGAGCAGGCGCGCTCCTGAGGCCGGGCCACAGACCGGGGCTCCTGAGGCAGGTGGCTGGGGGAGCTCTTCTCGAGGCTGAGCCGTGTTTGACAATGACGGTAGGGCTGAGGGCTTGATGAGCCGCTCCTCGAAGACGCCAGGCTCCTGAAGTAGCCGCCTGGACGCCCGTCTGGCGATGTTGTCGGCCTCCTGATTGGTGCCACGGGGTACATGCTTCAACTCCAGCCCCCAGAACTGCTTCTCCATCTTGCGGACCTCTGCGAGGTAGGCCTCCATGTGCTCATCCTTCGGCTCGTACACCTTATTGGAGAAATTGACAAGGAGCTGCGAATCGCCCTTGATGGTGAGGCGTTTCACACCAAGGGCAACTGCGGCCTTCAAGCCCGCTATTAGACCTTTATACTCCGCTATGTTGTTGGAGACCTTTTTGCCTTGCTGGAAATAGAGCTGTACTGCATAGTAGAGCTTGTCCTGAGTGGGCAATATAAGCACCGCCCCAGCCCCAGCACCATGCCTGGAGAATGCCCCATCGAATTACATGACCCAGCCTTTCGGCGCCTCGCTCCCCGGGGAGAGGGACCGATCCTCGTCGGCCTTGAGGCCTGGTGCCTCCGTCCATTCTGCCACAAAATCCGCTAACGCTGCTCCCTTGATGACTCTGGTCGTGCTGAATTCGAGCTGGAACGCTTGCAGTTCTATGTTCCACTCGGCGACCCTTCCGGCCGAGTTAGGGCTCCTAAGCACTCTCTCCAAGGGGTATGACGAGACGACCTTGATGGGGTGACCCTGAAAATAGTGCCGCAACTTGCGCGAGGCCACCAGTAGCGCGAGGAGGAGCTTCTGAGGCATGGGGTACCGTGCCCTTGCGTCCCACAACACCGTGCTGACGAAGTACACTGGGTGCTCAACGAGGTTGGGTGCGTCAGTGCTTGTGGCGCCGTCCGGAGATAATTGCGCCTCCGGAGGCGATGAGGCCTCCGGAGGCTGACCATCTAGGTGAGGGGCTCCTTCCACCTCCGGTGCGCTCCTCTGCGGCGGCTGATTCTCCTCAACTGCCGTGGCGGTTTCTGTGGGCCTTCCTTGTTCCTGTTTTTCCTTGTCCCGGGCGGCAGCTGCGGTTTTGATTCGACGCTCCTCCCTAACCGCCACCAGGGCTGCACTGGCGGAGTAAGGAGTGGCGGCGAGGTAGGGCACCAGGGGCTCCTGAGGGCGCGGGGCCACCATGACCGGAGGGCTGGTCAGGTATCTCTTGAGATCTTCGAACGCCTTGTTGGCCTCTTCAGTCCATTCAAAGGGCCCCTTTCTCTTCATTAGCTAGAAGAAAGGCAACGCTCGCTCCCCTAACTTGGAGATGAAACGCCCTAGCGCGGTCACGCGCCCAGTGAGCTTCTGTATTTCTCTGAGGGTCTTTGGCGGGCTCATGTCCTCGACCGCCTTGACCTTCTCCGGGTTAGCTTCGATGCCTCGGTGGGACACGAGGAAACCCAAGAGCTTGCCCGAGGGGACTCCGAACACACACTTCTCCGGGTTGAGCCGCAGGTTCACTGCGTCGAGGCTCGCGAAGGTTTCCTCCAGGTCTTGTATCAGGGCGCTGGCCTCCCGAGACTTCACCACAATGTCATCTACGTAAGCCTCGACATTCTTCCCGAGCTGCGGGCCCAAGGTGATGTGCATCAGCCGCTGAAAGGTCGCCCCCGCATTACGCAGCCCAAATGGCATGCATGTGTAGCAGTACACCCCACACGGGGTGAGGAAGGCTGTCTTTTCGACGTCCTCCACCGCCATCTTGATCTGGTGATACCCAGAGAAGGCATCCAGGAAGCATAGCAGGTCGCACTCTGCGGTGGAATCGACGATCTGGTCGATGCGGGGGAGGGGGAACGGATCTTGCGGGCATGCCTTGTTGAGGTTGGTGAAGTCGACACACATGCGCTCCTTCCCTCCCTTCTTTGGCACCACGACGGGGTTGGCCAACCAATCCAGGTATCGGACCTCGCGAATGACCCCAGCGGCCTCTAGTTTGCGGGTCTCTTGGACGATGAAGGTTTGCTTCTCTGTGGACTGCCGCCTTGCCTTCTGCTTCACGGGGCGCATGTTGGGGCACACATTGAGGTGATGCTCGATTACGCTCCTAGGGATCCCCGCCAACTGGTCAGGCTCCCAAGCGAATACCTTCTTGTTCGTGCGCAGGAACTTGACCAGGGCCTCCTCCTGTTCGGGCTCGAGGTTGGCGCCTATGGTGAAAGTGGCGTCGGTGGACCCGTCTTCGGTGACGGGTATCTGCTTGGTTTTTGCCTTGTCTTGGGTGAACAACTGTTTCTTCTTGGCGGGTGCAGCCCCCTTGGGCTCGGGGGTCTCCGAGTCGGCGGGCTGTGCCGACGCCACCGTCTTGAAGGCGAGCTTGAGCACCCACAGCGTGTCTCCGGTGTCCCCGTGCACGGTGAGGACACCGCTGCTCCCGGGCATCTTCATGAGGTTGTACGCCGGGTGTGTCGCGGCCATGAACTGGGCTAGCGCTGGATAGCCGAGGATGGCGTTGTAGGGGAGGCCGATGGGGGCGATGTCGAAGTTGACCAGCTCCGTGCGGAAGTTGTCGTAGGTGCCGAAGGTTACTGGGAGCCGGATCTGTCCCAAGGAGCTGGACTACCCGCCCCCAACGCCCGAGAAGGGCCGGCTGGGTTGCAGCCGTTCCAGGGGTATGCAGAGGAGGTTGAAGGCCTCAACCGAGAGCATGCTGAGGCCCGCGCCGTCGTTGACGAGAGTCCTGGTGATGGCCACCTGGCAGATGGTTGGGGTGCACAGCATGGGGAGCGCGCCCGAGCCGGCCGAGGTGGTGGGGTGGTCCTCCGAGCCGAAGGTCAGGCCGGCTTTTGGCGCCGACCGTTCCAGGAGAGCCCCCTGCCGCGCGGCAGCGGTGCTGACCCAGCGAATGAACGGCTTGATGTGGTGACTTGTAGGCAGCGCCTGCGAGCCGCCCAGGAGGGCCGCGATGACCGGGGGTGTTGGCGTAGCGTGTTGGGCGAGGAAGAGGCTGCGGAGTTCTTCCCAGGATGCCACGGAGGCTGCCGGTAGGTGGAGCAGCCATGCGCGCGGAGCGCCGGTGAGGGCCATGGGAAGCCAGTTGGCCATGACCCTACCATCACCTCCAGCTTCGAGGATGGCTTCCTCGTACGCCAGCAAGAAAGCCAGCGGATCAGTCGCGCCGCCGCAGCGCGGCGGCGTCGTTGGCTTGAGCTTGTCGGGCCACCGTACCCGCTGTAGGGCTGGGGCCAGGGCTCGGAGCCCCCTGGCCCCCGTGCCGGCGCCGGCGGCTGGAGCGGGCGACGCGCTACTCATCACGAGGTGGGTCGCGGCGGTGGCGGAAGGGAAAACTCCGGTGCACCCCTACCTGGCGCGCCAAATGTCGGATTTCGGGTTCCGGCAGACCCTTGAGGTTCGAACTCTGGGGTGCGCGCAGAGATTACGCTTCCTACCTACCTGTACCCCTCCGCCTCGCAAGGATCTAAGCTACAAGAAAAACGACACAAGAGACACAGGGTTTATACTGGTTCGGGCCACCGATGTGGTGTAATACCCTACTCCAGTGTGGTGGTGTGGTGGATTGCCTCTTGGGCTGATGATGAACAATACAAGGAAGAACAGCCTCGCGAGGGTCTGTTCTTGGATAGGGCGATGAACTGCTAGGAGGGCTTCAGTCGCCCTTCTCTCTCTCTCTCTGATCTGATTGCCAATCGATCCCTCCTCCCCCTGGGGGTGGCTAGTCCTATTTATAGGCAAAGGCCCTGGGCCTCTTCCCAAATATTGAGCGGGGAGGGCGCCAACAATTGGCCATTTTGAAGGGGGACATCTGGTACACTTATCCTGACTAAAGTTGGTCCTCGCCTGCCAAAGGCTCTGGTGATGACGCTGGCTTGGGCTCCACAATGACTTCCTCCTTGTCGCGGAGCTGGTCTTGGTCTCGTTGCACCGAAACGGGTGCCTTTGCTTGATCCTCCCGCCTGCGCTTGCTCCCTTTGCACCAAAGAGGAAAGGGAGGACACTGCGCGGGCTGGCGCCTGCCTGGCGCCCTTGGTCGTCATGGCTTGCGTCATGGACACCTCGTGAGGTACCCCGCCTTGATCTCTCCGCCTCCTCGCGAGCCAGCCTGATGAGGCCGTGCCTGAGGAAGCCCCGTGTCGTCCGCCCCGCGAGGCTTGGCCCCTCGCGAGGGTCTTGGGTCTGTGTTGATGAAGATGGGCCGTGCTGGGGCCCCTTTGAGCCACGCCGCAGGCCGCAAGCAGGCAAGTCTGGGGACCCCCGTTCCCAGAACGCCGACATTATGAATTCTCTGTTGATCCTGATATAATTACTTTAGTTGAATCTAATCCTTTCCATGGCTATGAATCTGAAACTGATGTGTCACATCTTACTAAATTAAATGATATAGCCACCCTGTTCACTAATGATGAGAGATCTCACTACTTTTATATCCTAAAAATATTTCCGTTCTCATTAAAGGGTGATGCTAAGATATGGTTTAATTCTCTTGATCCTGGTTGTGTGCGTAGTCCCCAGGATATGATTTATTACTTCTCTACTAAATATTTCCCTCCTCATAAGAAACAAGCTGCTTTAAAGGAAATATACAACTTTGTGCAAATTGAAGAAGAGAGTCTCCCACAAGCCTGGGGGAGGCTTCTCAAGTTACTTAATGCTTTGCCTGATCATCCTCTTAAGAAAAATGAAATACTTGATATCTTTTATAACAGACTAACTGATGCTTCTAGAGATTACCTGGATAGTTGTGCTGGTTCTCTTTTTAGGGAAAGAACACCGGATGAAGCTGAAATTTTATTGAATAATATGTTGACAAATGAAAATAATTGGGCACCTCTTGAGCCAGCTCCTGCTCCAATTACTGAGCCTATCCCTAAACCAGCTCCGAAGAAGAGAAGTGTTCTATTTCTCAGTCCCGAAGATATGCAAGAGGCAAAGAAATCTATGAAAGAAAAAGGTATTAAAGACGAAGATATTAAGAATTTACCTCCTATTGAAGAAATACATGGTCTTGATTTACCGCCTGTTGAAGAAACATATGATCTTAATCCTTTATTTATTGAAGAACCTCCTGACCTCGATAACCCGACACAGGTAGTAAAGGTAAATTCTCTCTATAGATATGATAAAGCTGAAATCCCTCCTACTAAAATTGCTAGTCAGTGCTTGGATGAGTTTGATAACTTTATGTTTAAGCAAGAAGACTTCAATGCTTATTCTGGTAGACAATTAAAACAAAGTGCTGATATGATTAAATACTTGGGTGATTATATGGCTAATATTAGAGGTGAACTGAAACTTGTTAGCAAACATCCAAACCAAACTAAAACCAATCCAGTCTATAGGAATACACGCCGCACATCCAAACCAAACCAACCCATATATTTTCAGCTAGAATCTAGACCAAACCGAACTATATATGCTCTTCATCCAACCCAGTCCAAACCGTTCCCAACTTTTGGACTGAACCCACAGGTTCAAACCATGGACAAAGCCATATGCGAAGGCACATCATGAATTATATCAGACATGGCGAGGACGGGCTCTGGTCGGCCGCAACGGCTGTTCGATTTAAAGCACTGAAGCTTGGATCCTCCCGAGAGCAAACACGAACGAGTGCAAAGCTAGCCCAACGAAGCTAGCACACAAGCAGGTTGATCGACTCTGTAGCCACACTGCATGTCTTTCCGTGTATACAATACATATGTACGTGAATCGTCTTGCAGTGTATGTGGGCAGCAACAAAGTTCAATGGCGCCTCAGAAGTTTGGCAGAGGGGGAAGCGGCGGCTCAGACTAGTCGAATGATTTGGTCTCAAACCATACTTTGCACTTATTTTGAACTGAGAAATCTGAACCCAACCCAAAACTATCTAGTCCATTCTTAGGCACAACCCAAATCAAACTGAATTGATTTCCATCTCAAACCAGTAGAGACCAAACCTATAGAAACCAAATCAAAAATCAATCCAAAAACTAAGTTTCAGTCCAAACTATTGCCAGGCTTATGTACAAAGGATCGGACCATGCAACGACTTCCAAAACATTGTGTTTGTCGTTCTAATAACACATTCATTCAACCAATAGACGAAATATACTACTGATTGTACATTGAAAACAACAGCAACAGCAACCGGGGCTGGGGGTGCAACAGAACCAGTAAGCAGGCCAGAAGAGTAAAGACGCAACTCTCTCTTCCAAACCAAACATCGGCCATCATTACAAAAGGGCTACCAAAAAAGAACAAGTGTATGCATCAAAGTAAATAGAGATCCTACTACACCAAGTGTACGCATCTAACTAATTGGCTCAGTTAGACATTACTATTTATTAAGCTATGGAGATTGGCTGACGGCTTGAACCAGATGGGTGCCTGACGGGGGAAACTCCAGCCAGCAGGTCAAAGTCTGATACTTGCGACCCTCTCTCCTACTTTGGGCTGTAGAGCATGGCGGCACATATCAGGGTATGGTGCATGGAGAGACGCATGGTATGCTATGTACACACAGTTTTGCCTGATGAACGAAACCACGCTGCCATCATGATCCTTGCCGTCGGTTATCTCCTGGTCAATCGGATAATTCAGTCCAAGAAACAGAGAACGTGTACCAAGGCTACTTACTAGCCTCCAGTCAAAAATTCCTGAAGGCCCAGAGAAGCTGGGATCCTGCTCAAATACCTTGCAGTGACTGTGATTGTATTCCACGAAACAACACGTCCGGTACATGCGAACGATCATCAATCATTCACCGTTGTCTGGTCGAGCCAGGAACCACCTGCAATTGCCAT
Source organism: Aegilops umbellulata (assembly GCA_032464435.1). NCBI lineage: Eukaryota > Viridiplantae > Streptophyta > Magnoliopsida > Poales > Poaceae > Aegilops > Aegilops umbellulata. The sequence goes on along the minus strand of CP136054.1, from coordinate 359,535,668 downwards.
GCCGCTTTTCTTTGAAAGGTTCTGGGATTAGGAAGAATAGGGACACTAAGCGGCCTACAACATCATATCAAGTTGGAGTCAAATAAAAAAGGGCTCGTACTGTAGTCAATCTTAAGAACAACATGTTATGAGCATGAATATTTTTTCAGTAAATGTTGACAGTAACATAAGCAAGCCATCATGATATCATAGGAAAGTAACATACTGCTGTAACAGCCATTTGTAGCGATGACCGGAGTAGGCTAGCAATACGTCCAGCTATAGAAGGAGTCCACAGCGTAAATGAAGCCCATGTGTTCAATGGCATCAGAGAACCATGGAGGATGTATGATCCTGCGATGAACGTGCAGATTTATCCACTTACCGCAGTGACCTTTCAGATAAGTGAGACCGCGGTTGAAGAACGCAATTAGCCTGAAGTCTTTATAATTCGCAGATCTTGTGGGCACTTGGCAGATTACAACCTTGAGCAAATCAAACTTGGTATCATGTTGGCTATTGTAAGATTCTGAGTATTCTGGGCCAAGGTGCCAAAGCAGTGTAGTGTTAATAGGAGGAAGGGGGATCGATCGCCAGGTGTTGACCTCCACGAGCATCCAACTGTCATGACCGTCGACGAGCACCATCCAAGACATGTTCATGCCGACCCAGTACATACTGTTAATGTAGTTGAGGGTGACGGGGATCGAATCGCAGTTGAGGGGGTTGATGCTCGCCACTCTACGATCGTTATGCTGCATGACACGCCATTTCTGAAGATCAGGCACCATCAACAAGCTAGGAGCTGGCTTAAAAAGCTCCGGCCTGAGGGCTTTGAGTAAACCGTACAGCCCCGACAAGCACGCGGCGAGCGGCATGGTACTGAGATTGTCCACAGGCAAAACAATGAGCTCGATTACCTCTGTGGGGAGCGAATTCCAGCCACTCTTTCGGCGGACGCTGGTCGGTTCTACCATTGTTGGTGATTGGGTTTCGAAAGAGGGCGTAGGCGCCTTAGCGGGGATGGAAGATTGGACGATTATGTGCGGACAAAGATGGAGAAGCGAATATGTGCTGCGGGAAGTGGACAGGTGATGATGACAACAGCACGCCGCTTGACTTATGAGACACATCCCAGCAGCGTAGGGTCATATCGATGCCAGACAACTTGCTTGAGTGATCACTGTACTAGTACTCCCTACAGTACCTACTACTATGCCCTAGTTCACATATAGTGGAGTAGGACTCTGCTGTACTACTATCATCGGAAGAGTAGTATATTCTAAAATAGTTACAAACTTCAATGCCCGAGCGTGGAACGACTACGAACCGCCATCGGTGCTAACTCCAATCCCCAGCAAATGTTCGCTGGGAGACATGGCAGTTGCAAATGCCCGCGACGCAGTTACAGTACGTGTGTAAGGGTGGTGGTTTTTTTTCAAATACTATGGCTTAAAACCAGGCCACCGTCAGATGGAAATCTGATGGTTATGTGGGATTCGCAAGGATTGAACTTGTGGTGAACAATCGCGAGATATCATTGCTAAAAAAAGGTTAAAACGCCCGGGGCTATAACTTGCACTGGCTGACCACTAACAATGATACTAACACAGTTGTAAAATGGTCAAAGAACGTGTCTACGTGGTGTTTGGAATTATATGCAAACTAGCAAGATGCCCGTGCATTGCACAGAACATCAAGATGCATTTTTTACAAAACACCTATTGTGATTGACCCATGCAGGAGTAATCCCATGTGTAAAAACTAATGATATCTCGAGAATTTTATTGAAAAAAATGGTATCTTGAGAATTTCATTGAAAAAATGACATCTCGAGAAAGATGAGAGATAAGGTGAGGAGGAGTGGGGCGTGGTGGTGACTGGTAGTCGGACTGGGCGGAGGCATGGGGATGGACGGCGGCGGCAGCGGCCACCATGCCAGATTGTTCCAGATAATTCCTTTTTTAATTTCTCAGCAATGAGGTTGTGGGAGATAAGGATGAACGAGGCAAGGCCATATTTGCAAATGCGGAGAGGGGTGTGGGTATATTTTTGCAAAATTGCCATAGTTTCCTTCCTATCCGTCAGATATAGATCGGACGACCTATATTGCAGGATGGCAGGCATACCATCATCACCAACTCTATTTTTTATCTAGGGACTAGGGAGGACTAGGGAGTACTAGTAAGGACACCATCTACTGCTTCGTGTGCTACACCTGCGCTCCATTCAGCGGGCGCAACTTCCCCTACAGCCACTCCCTCCTGCGTTCCATTCGGCAGGCGCAACTTCCCCTACAGCCACTCCCGTTTCATGGACGGCCTGGTCGATGCCTGCAAGGTGCCCTGCGTCTACAAGAGTTTCGGCTGCGAGAGGTACGTCGACTAGCACTCGCTGGCGAGCATAGTTCCAGATGCGCGCACGCGCCCTGCTACTGCTACTGCTATGAGTGCATGCTACCGTTTGAGGGCTCGCCAGCGAGCCTCCTGCATCACCTCACGGCACCGTCCGTCAATCACTACTAGCCCGCGGCGATGAACATCAAGTACGAGACGTGCTACCCGTTCGCCGTGCCAGAGTCACTGGAGGAACACCTCCTCCTGCTAGTCGCGGAGGAGGACGACAATGTCTTCCTCTTGGCTGTGGGCACCGGCAAGGCCCACGCAGGCCGCCGCCCCGTCTCTGTAGTGTGCGTCAGGGGCAACGCCGCTGATGCTGACACGAGGCCAGTGTACGGGTGCGTGCTCATTGTTACTGCCCCTCTGAAGTACAAGGGCGCCAACGCCACCTCCATCAAGCTGACTAGGACTGTGCGGAGATGCTTCGTTCCCGGCAATGTGGACGTGGAATACGCCTGCTACGATTTTCACCCCGCGATGATGCACGGGGACTCCAAGGAGGTTCACGTGGTCATATGCATTACTAAGTCAATTGTTCGTCATTAGTCTTCGCTAAATGTAATCCGCTATCTAAGCATGTGGAGACTTCTTATTTATATAGCATAGAACCTTCCATGCATGATCTTGCTCTATTAGAGTATCGCGCTTGAATAAAAGTGTATCCATTTATGGTTTAGTCTAGAATCTTCCATGTATGCTTTTGCTCCATTAGAGTTCTCGCTTTCCATTTATGAGATTAATTGAGAATTTTTACTACAGTAATGGTGAAAGACTTATGATGAGCCATTTCTTACATCTGCTCTGCCCCCTTCCAAGTCATCTTGATTTACATTCATGGTGGTCTAGAAAAATAAACAGTCTGTGCAAGCGCGTAAACATTAGACTGAGTCAACGCTTATACTACCATATCAGTTAGCACAACATCGATACATAGTCCTGTGCAAGCGCGTGCACGGCGGCCGCGTGGTCGATCGAATGGTGCATCACCATGTCGCACTCGAAGGACATCCACTAAACCTTTTTGTGTGTGTGAAAACAATCCCTGAATATTAATCTACTTTTTTTCCTGGAAAAGTTCTTCATGCTACAATGTTTCCATATATTTGAATTTAGCATCAGTCCGTGCTTATTTGGATTTGGACATTTTAGGTGCACTCTAGTTTTTTTTAATACTGATTCTGTGTGTGTGTGTGACTGAGAGAGAACGCGTGTATGTGTCCATATGTGTGTTGTGGCGGAAGGGCAATGTGGAGACAGTGTGCTTGTGATAGAGACATAGATAGGTGTGAATGTGCAAATGATCATACATGAGTGAGACATAGAGAGATGCTGATACGTTGTGTATACATGAGAGAACGGTCTTCTATTTGTACTTGTGTGTGTGTGCGAGAGAGCGAGAGAGAGGAGCATCCGTAACACAACAACCATCTCTCTCGATTCGTCCGTCCCTCGCACGATCACATGTAAAACATGCATCAACACACACATTTTGACACCCTCACCCGGCCCCTGCCCACCTCAAGGCCCGCACATCGCTCTCTATCTCGCACGCACAATCTCTTTGTGAAAACCCTATTTAGCATGTACCTTTCCATCACATACACACGCATTCTCTCCATAGGTTTGATTTCTCTCAATATCTGACACACACACACACACACACACACACACACACACACACACACACTGCACACACACTCCCCCTCCCCCAAGCACACAATTCATCCCCATCCAAGGTTATATGTCGACCAATCTCGCTTGTGCTTCTCTGCACCCAAGCATGCACACCACCTCAATCTTCAAAGAGGGCATCGAGGAGATCAAAGACAGCGACCACATTGCACTAGAGAATGCGGGGCCATTTGGAAGCAGGATGATGTGACGACGGCTGACTGACTCCTCCCTCCTCTATCTCCCGCACAAAATTATCAATCCCTCAACCCACGAGATCCTTCCTCTCTCGTCCATGTTTTTTCCAACTCTATCATCAAACCCATTGTCTCTTCTCCTTCCACGTGTACAAAATCCGGATGCACACGCATCTCACGTATATTACATGTCTCCATGTTTCTCACAGACCTAACTTCTTCCCCCTCTCTCTCATTAGGTTTGTCTCCTACTCTCTCGCCCACATACATACAATCTTTCCCGCCCTATCTGCTCCATCTTCGCAAGCTCTCTCTACACATTTCATTCACACATTGGGATGTGTTCAAAATGTTGCTTTTATAATGGATCATGTAGAGTTATGGTTGGTTTTATTGCATCCTACAAAGTAATAACTATGAAATGCATTTAGATTTTCATTTGACTGGGATTATGTGAGTTTGAGCATATTGTGAAGTACTATAGACCTCGTATACATCTTGGAATTCAATAATGATTCTAACTATCGAATTGTATAAACCATTACATTGGAAGTCAGTAGCCTAAAATATTTATTTCACAATTACAACAAATGATTAATTCCACTACAACTAAGAAAACAAATGTGTACTCCCTCCGTTTTTATTTAAGTTCACGTATTAGCATTGGTCAAAGTCAAGTTTTGTAAACTCTCACAAAGTTTATAACAAAAAATATTAACATATACAATAACAAATAAATACCATTAGATTCATTATTGAATGTACTTTCACATCATACATATTTGTTATGGTAAATGTTTATATTTTTCTATAAACTTGGTCAAACTTTAGGAAGTTTGACTTCGGTCAAACCTAATATGCAGAGTTAATAAAAACGGAGGGAGTACTAGTAGTTACTAGTACTACTCGCTAGTTGCTTAGCCCAATCACCCAACACGCCAAACGACGAATTCATAGTTACAAAATTTTGAGGTTGGCGGAAAAATCTCTCGCGACCCTGATTCGAGCAGTGCGAAATTACCATCATACCCTTTGGAACAGGCCTACAGATGCTGGTTGGTAGGGGGCTGTTTTGGTAACTTCAGGTTCACCCTACCCAGCCAACTCCATCCCAGCATCCAGAGTAGTACACCTGAATACTCCCCATTTTCTATCCCCACCGCAAAATAGACTTCTCCACGAGACCGCAACCTTCGTGCTCCACCCCTTCTACATTGGCGCACTCGTCCACCGCAGCGCATCTGCCTCATCGACGATGTCGTACACTGCACTGGAGCCGGTCTACTGTCATCGTCGTACACAGAGCCTCTTCCCCTGCACCGTCTTCAACGGTCTCGGATCTGCTTCCCGGTAGCTGACACCAAGCGCAGAAGCACCACTGTCGTGGACAATGAACTGACTCCCATTGCCGACCATGAGGCACGGAGGCCGCCGCAACCATCGTAATTCTCCTCGATTGGTAATGTGTGTATTGAATATCTTAGCAGTACATGTGCAGTTCCAATTTTTTTCATACCTACCCTTCAAATTTCCCGGTTGCTATTGTTCCCATAAAAGTAATTGGTTATAGCTTGCATTGTCCAACAGAATATCACCTTGTATTTGTGAGTCGCTCCTGTATTGAGCTATGCTTTGGTAGGTTCTTCATCTGCAACCAGTAGTGTGGCAAATGATGGAATGTTTTTTAGAACTAGCAAGATGCCCATGCGTTGCACAGAACATCAAGATGCATTTGTATGAGTAGTTTATCTTGTGGGAGAAAATGATGAACGAGGGAAGGCCTTATTTGCAAATGTGGAGATGGGCATGGTTATCTTTTTGCAAAATTGCCATAGTTTCCTTCCTGTCTGTCAGATATAAATTGGACGGCCTATATTGCAGGATGGCAGGCACACCATCATCACCAACTCTATTTTTTTATAAGAGTATAGATATAGATATATAATATATATAAGAGATACATAAGATATAAGAAGTAGTGATAAATATAAATATAAAATAAATATATAATTGTTGGCGTTCTGGGAATGGGGGTCCCCAGACTTGCCTGCCTGCGGCCCACGTCGTGGCTGTGCTGCGGGCCTGTATGGCCCATCTTCATCAACAAGGCATTCAAGACCCTCGTGAGGGGTCAAGCCTCGCGAGGCGGACGACGCAAGGCCTCCTCAGGCGCGGCCTCACCAGGCTGCCTCACGAGGAGCGGAGAAATCAAGGCAGGGCAAACCTCGCGAGGCTCTCGTGACGTGAGCCATGACAATAAAGATCAGGCAGGCGCCAACGCGCAGTGTCCTTGTTTCCTCTTTGGTGCTAAGGCGGCAAGCGCAGGCGCGGAGTACCGAGGCATCAAGCAAAGGTTTCTATATCAGTGCAACGAGACCAGGACTGGAAGGACGGCAAGACGGAGGTCACCATGGATCCCAAGACGGCGTCACCACCAGAGCCTTTTGCAGGCGAAGACCGCTTTTGTCAGGATAAGCTGTACTAGATGTTCCTCTTCAAATCCGGCCGTTGTTGGCTCCCTTCCCGCTCAATATTTGGTAAGAGGACCAAGACCTCTATAAATAGGACTAGCCACCACCATAGAGAGGGGGATCGAATCTGGCGCCAGTTCACCAAGCACAAGAACACCTCAACCTCAGGAGGCTGTTCTTCCCCTTGTACTGTTCATCCGTAGCCCAAGAGGCAATCCACCACCACCACACACTAGATTAGGGTATTACACCACAACGGTGGCCCGCCAGTATAAACCCTGTGTCCTTGTGTTGCGAGTTCGTCGAGTTCGTCCGCATGATCTTAGCGAGCTAGGGCGTGAATCAGTAGGGAGGAAATCTTGATGCGCACCCCAGTGTTCGAACCTTGAGGGCTTTCCCGGACCCGTGATCCGACATTTGGCGGACCAGGTAGGGGTGCGCCGCAGCTTCCTTTTTGTCGTTCGCGTCCAGTCGCTCCGTCGTCTCCATGGCAGACGCTCGCCGTGCTCGTGCTGAGCGCCGGGCTGCCCTAGCCACCTGCATCGCTCAGACGGCTCCCGTCGGTGGGCCACCTCATCGTTCTCCGTCTCCTGCCGCCAACACTGCCACCGGCCCCGCCGGGGAACGAGCAGCAAGCATCTTCGCTGCACCCCTCGGTGCGGCGGGACGGCCGCACCGCCACTCCATCGCTGACTCCTGCTGGTTCGTTGTCCCACGCTCGGCGCGCTCCCATGGACGCACGAGCTCCTGCGCTACCGCCCGACCGACGACCTCTATGAGGACTGGCTCGACCGCATCGCCGAGCTTGTCCACGCTGCAGGGGGCTCGCCTGCGCCGTCCCTCTCTCCGCCTAGCCCTCCGCCTACTTCGGGCGATGCAGCTCACGGAGCGCCTCCACCACCTCTGCCCCAAGATGGCGCCTTGGCGCCAAGGCGTGCGCCACCGCGACGCGATCCGCCGTGTCCTGCGCCCGCGCGTGAAGAAAGAAGCTGCCAAGAAGTTTCTCGACCGCAAGGGAACGTTCCGCCACTCCTCGCACCACCGCACCAGGATCATCCGCCGCGGCAGGCCCCCGCGCCGCTTGCTGTGGCGGCGCATGGGCACCAAGACCAAGCTCCACCTCCAAGACGGGCTCCGGTGACCACAGCCGGCTGCCGCGCTATGACGGCACCCTCGACCCCACGGAGTTCTTGCAGCTCTACGAGCTGAGCATCGAGGCGGCCAATGGTGACGAGAAAGTCATGGCGAACTGGTTCCCTACGGCACTCAAAGACGGCGCCCGTTCGTGGCTCCTGAACCTGCCTCCAGGCTCAATCTCCTCCTGGGACGAGATGCGCAACCGCTTCGTCGCTAACTTCCAGGGCACGCGCGACCGCCCGCCGGCCGCGGGTGATCTGCGCCGCGTCAAGCAACAGCCAGGAGAGACTCTCCAGAAGTACATCCAGCGCTTCAACAACATCCGTCTCAAGATCCCCAAGGTGACGGATGAGGTCATCATCTCCGCGTTCTCTGACGGCGTCCGCGACGTCAAGATGAAGGAAGAGCTCGCGATACACGAGGAGCTGTGCACATCTCAGGAGCTATTCAACCTGGCGACCAAGTGTGCAAGGGCTGAGGAAGGGCGCCTCTCCCTCCTCGAGCTACCGGCTGCAGGTCCGGACGAGAAGAATGCAAGGGCAAGGACGTGAAGCGCAAAGAAGCAGTCGTGCTCGCAGCGGAGCCGGACACCAAGCGAGGCAGAGATCAGCCCAAGTCATCCAAGAGCAGCCGACCGTTCTGCGCCTTCCACAACCTGGACACCCACAACACCAATGATTGTCAAGAGCTCAGAGCCATTCGTGAAGGACACTTCGGTCGACGCCCCGAGCGCAGCGACCGGGGCTACGACCGAGGAGGAGGACATGGTGGCGGGCGCTGGGACGACCGTGGTCTGCGCCAGGAGTGGCGCAACCGGCCTCGTGAGGACCGCTGGTAGGATCATCCTCGCGAGGGCGCCTGGAGGGACCAGCCTTGTGAGGATCGTCCTCAGGGCAACACCGGTCTTCCCCCGCTGCCGCCACCACCAAGAAGGAATGACGACCACCATCAGGACGAGGGGCTGGGGGCTTCCAGGAGCCGCGCGCTATCGCCTGCATCTTGGGTGGAGCCCAGGCCCCAGCCTCGCAGCGCATCTTCAAGCAGTTTGCTCGTGAAGTGAATGCAGTCCTCCCCAAGCTCGAGGCCACGCGCCCGCTCAGGTGGTCCCAATGCGCCATCACCTTCAACTAGGCAGATCAGCTCAAGTGCGCGGCCATCGCAGGCGCTCTCCCAATTCTTTGTTCACCAGTCGTCAGCAATGTGCAAGTTACCAAGACCCTCATCGATGGCGGTGCAGGGCTCAACGTCCTGTCCTTCGACACGTTCAACAACCTCCAAGTGTCGTATGACCAGCCTCAGCCTACCAAGCCCTTCTCAGGAGTGACCGATGGCTCCACCACACCGATAGGGCAGATCCGCCTCCCTGTCACCTTCGGAGAACACAAGAACTACCGCACCGAGCTCATCGACTTCGACATCGCGCACATCCGCCTGCCATACAACGCCATCCTCGGGTATCCAGCCCTGGCCAAGTTCATGGCGGTGACACACCATGGCTACAACGTCCTCAAGATGCCGGGAAGCGGAGGAATCATCACGGTTCCATGCGAACAAAGGAATGCGGTGTGCTCCCTCGAGCGTGCCTTTCAGGCTGCAGCGATCGACGACCCTGACAGCAAGAGCGAGGGCCCTCCGGAGGACATCCCCAAGAAGAAGAAGCAGGTGCACCGTGCCGGACCTTAGGAGGGTGATGTCGCGGCCGGAACCTCGTCAGGATCAGCGCCCGCTCCAGGGGCGCCCCAATCCATCGCATAGGAAGGCGCGCCCAGTGCCCTCCTCGGGCAGGGCTCGGGGGCTCTTATATAGAGAGCCTCAGACCTTGCCAACCTCACGAGGGAGGCGCTTGGGCACCACTTGGAAGCGTGTTTCACGATGCGTTTCCCTCAGGAGAACACGGGGCAAGGAGTGACCACGCTCAGGAGTTCATCACCAAGACCACTCAGGAACTGCAAGACGCAAGGGCCATGCGTGGCGACCGCCGCTCACGAGGCGCAGCTCCCCATCCAGGCAAGGATGCCGGGCTGCGTGTCTGCATCAACGTCCTAGGGCTCAACAGGGCCGCATCTCAGGAGCTCTTCTGGCCTTCGCGCGTGGGCCGTTGCGAGGGTCCACCACACAGCTACATTCACATGCCTTTTGGCTTGCCGAGCGTGTCGTTCGTCTACCAGCACAACCTGCGGTGCACCCTGGCGACTCAGGAGGCCAGGCACCACGCCGTCTTGGCGAAGATGGAGACGACCCTGAAAGAACCACCTGGGCCCCCAAAGCCTCCCGAGGCTCAGGACCCTGGTGGCTCGTGAGGAGCAATCCCTTTGCTGCGTACCTTCAGCTGCCCCGACATCTCTTCATCAACAGAGCCAGGTGACATTTTCCAAGTTTATTCAGCCGGGAGCGCCCCTCGGGCTGCATCATTCCCAGACCGCGTGGGTCTGTCCCTGTGGCATGTATCCCTTTTGCTTATGTCTTTAGCTTACCTTGCTGGGGGCGCCCCTCGGGCTGCATCATCCCCAAGCCGCTCGGGCCTGACCCGGTGGCATGTATCTTTCTGCATTTACCTGAGCTCGTTCACCTCTCATGCCTAACCTGTCTACCACCGTCGCCCGCTCGACTACCACCTCCCACGGGGGCTACTCACGCTAGCACGACGCTTGTTCATGGGTCCGTCCCTACAACGCCAACAAACCTGAGCAACCGAGCTCTAGCTCGCAGCACGCCCCGCGCACGTCACCTCACCAGGCTCTTAGTGCCGTCGCCTCCTCGCAAAGCAGCCGGGCAGACTAACAACCATAATGGCAAACCGCGTTTCTCCTTGTGTTGGTTCGCAGGGATCTCGTAAGGAGGATAGCAAGCGGCGCCGCGAGCTCCCTCCTTTCCCGTGTAATTTGCTTGCACGTTAAAAGGGGGGCTCTTGAGCATCATGACTTAGGAGCTCTTACTGGCTCTCCAGCCCTCACCCCCTGGCCTTGACCACGGCATCACGACCTGGCATACCAGCGGCGGCTGAGCTCAATCGAGGGCCGGGACCTGAGGACGTAGAGCACTAAGGAGAGCATGGGAGGAAAGGAGCCTCGTATGGGCCCAACCTGGCTACACTGCGGATGCTAGCGCGCAGGCCTAGCGCACCACAAGGAATCAGCTCGGAATCGGGAAGATAAGTCTCACGCTCAGATTGGCTAATCCACTACTAGAAAAAGGGCTACTAATGGCGCACCTAATTTGGCCATTAATGGCGCATTAGTGGTGCGCCATTAGTAGCACGCCATTAGTAATACTTACTAATGGCGCACCACTGGTGCGCCATTAGTATCTGGTATACTAATGGCGCACCACAGGTGCGCCATTAGTATAGGAAACGGTGCGCCATTAGTATGCCTCCCAGGGCCATGTATAGCCAGGTGCTTTGGTATACTAATGGCGCATCACAAGGCGATGCGCCATTAGTAACCTCGGCATACTAATGGCGCACTGCATAAGGATGCACCATTAGTATCCTCTGGAATACTAATGGCCCACTGTTATGTGATGCGCCATTAGTATGAATATTAGGTTTTTTTTATTTTTTTATTTTCTGTTTTTTTGCACAGGTTACAAAATTTATAATTGGACAAAATATAGACATCACACATCAACAACAGATTCATCGAATACAATAGAAGATTAGTCTCTGAATACATTTCATCATATTAGTCTCCAAATACAATTCATCACATTAGTCTCCGAATTGAAAAGACCGAACAAAGATAGAACATTATATTACAAGTCTCGAGACCGCGAGTAGCGAGTTTGTCTTCACATTACAAGTCGATATCGATCATCTAAACTACCATCACATAGAAGAGAGCTGCGGTCATCACGATGAGCATCATCACGATGAAACTCGTCTTCATCCGGTTCCTCCAACGCTCCCTCCCCTCTCGTGCTAGATAGCGGGCGTATCTAGATTCGGCCTCGGCCCTAGTGGTGTACCCTTTGTAACTGTTTCCGCTGAATCGGTGAACCCGTCTCCGACACTCCTCCCAGTCGTCGTAGACTCCGGGAACCTTACCCTTGTACACGACATACGACGGCATCGCTATGCACTAGCGAAACGAAACGTTAGTACCAATTCACAGACAATACATAAGCAATATATAAGTATGCAACAGAACGATCGGAAGAGAAAAGCAAGACATTAATAGCATCAATTACATCTAAGTTGAACGACTCTCGAAACCAAAGAGACATACTACAAGTTCATTAAAGTTTAATTACAACATGAGACAATCGATGTTTCAGAACTAGACACATCATCACTGCTTTTGACTCGACTCAAGGGACCGGAGCGTGGATGAAGCCGCCGTCTATCGTGGGAGTCATGAAATTACGGGCGTTGTCAGCCTGCATTTGTAGCATTCCGTCTATCTCACTGTTGGACAGTTGATTTCTGAGGTAGAACTGCCCCGAGGTACGAAGGACATCTTGATGGATGATTTCCGCAAACTCCGACTGGATGCGAAAGAATTCTTGTCTGATGTCCGCGTCCTGGATTGCCGACACGCTCGCGGCCCAATCTTTGAGTTTACTCGGTAGCAGAAGTTGATGATGGTCCCGTACGATCGCCCGCATGTGATGGATGGCATAGTAGGCACCCTTCTGACCGCCAGGCGGCTGCTTGACGCAGCAGAACGTCGTATTGTGGGAGAACACGTGCTTGCCGTACTTACGAATAGGCCTGTTGAAGGTGCCTCCAGATTGGGCGTAGCCGGGGAGAACATCATCAAGAACCTTCTTGACATTTGTGTAGTCTACGTTCGACTGACGGTCCGGGTCGAAATACGTGGCCATGGAATATTTGGGGCTTAGGAGGATGAGCGTGCAATGTGTGTCACTGCAGAAAACACGGAATGTTAAAAGAAAAACGATCGAAATCTAAGAATTCGTATGTTACGGGGCGGTTGAGGGGAGGACTTACTCGGGAAAGTAAGGCACGAGGAAGTTATCCTTATCTGGGTTTGCCAGAATGACGCCTTCGAGGTAAGAACTAGCGACTTGCCGGTCCCCAGCGCTGCCCAAGATCTTGGCACACATGTAGAAGGGGTCGACTATCACGATGTCCGGGGTCTTGTTGCGAATGATCCGCATCTCCATACTCAGCGAAAATAGCCGAACGAAGGTGTAGTGCAGCGGACGAAGGTTCAACATAGCGTGGATGTCATCAAACCACAGGACGATCGTACCCCCGATGTAGTTATCCACAAAGCCCTTTCCCTCTGGCACCTTGGCCACGAAAACCGGGTATGCCACATCCTTCTCTCTGAGACGCCGCTTCTCCAAAGAAAGAACACTGTCATGCAGACTCCGCATAGCACCGGCTGCAACATCGAGCATATTTCTCGGTAGCATCGGCCTACCCGCCACATGCACCCTCCTCATTAAATCCTCAGGTGAAGGTGGCCCGTCCTGAGCACGGATCGTACTCAGTGCCGGCTGGCCCGCACCCTTGTTAGTCTTTCTTTTGCGTGCCTTCTTCTTCTCCTGTAATGGGACCGAGTTCTACTCACAGACCGCCTTCTTGAGTGTGTTGGGGCTAAGAATATTTCGCACCTCGCCTATCTGAGGCTCGGTGAAGTCGGCAGCTGGAGGCGTCTCCTGAGAGCTGAACGGCAGACGACGCCTGTTGCAACTTGGCTTCTCCGCGGTACCAGCTAGATCGCGCACGTCTTTTGTTGGGTTGGGTTCTTGAGAAGGAGGCCCCATGAAGTCGCCATCGTACCCATGATCGGCAAAGTACCGATCGACGTTGGCAAATGTATCGTCGTCATCGTCGTTCTGATCCTGTGCCATATGCATGTTTGGATCCAGTGGCATATGGATGTCCGGCACCGTTGCGGCGGTCTTGCCATGGGGCCGACTTGGCGTCGACACGACTGGCGGTGTTGTCTTTGGGGTGGTGTCCCCCGCCCCCAAACGAATCTGGCTCTTTGGCCAAAGCAGGGGCCAGCTCAGGCAGGCGCTGAGGGTCATCACGTCATCATCGTCGGCCCCGACGGGTCGAATCGGAGGTAACAACTCGTCGCAGCCTGGAAGCACCCGAACCAGTTGAACCCTAAACACGTTGGGTGGCATCTGGGTACCGTGGAACAAGGGGTTGCCCGGTTGAATGATTTTTCCCTTGGCGACATCGACCAACTCATTGTTCACGAAGTGCAGGAGAGTGCACGGAACGTCGGCGGCGCCCTACGAAAACATGTAGGGCGTCAGGGATGCCCAGTCAAAGGCAAGGAGATGAAGTCCTCGGCCGAGAGAGGCTTAATTAGTTACCGTGATGATGGCGTCGAGCTCGGCTGATGTCGAGGCACCGCCAACGGCGGGCGTGCAGTTGACGGAGGGGCCGCTTGCTGCAGAGGTGCCGGCCGGCGTACACCCGGGTGCATTAAGCTCCCGTGCCGGCGTCGGAGACACCAATGGCCCCGCCATCGCGTTCTGCGAGTTGCTGGCTGTGAAGCTAGGAATCGGGGGCGGCCCCTGTTGGCCGCCCGCAATCCACGCACTCAACCCCTGGATCAAGGTAGGCACAATGGCGGTGATCGTCGCTCCGAGTTGTTGTTGCACTTGCTCTTGGACAATCTCCGGAATCCGCGCCACCTGTGCCTTGAGTTCTTGAACCTCGCGCGCCTGGCTTTCCGAGCTGGTCTTTTTCTCCTTTCGCCCACCAGTGTTATAGTATGACCCCCATTTTGTCGACAAGCCTTTGCCGGCCACACGACCAGCTGACGTCGGCTTACTGAGCTTATCCTTGTTCTTCATTACATTCAACACCCTATTTAGAGTGGTGTCCCAAGGGTTGCTCTTAGTCGACCCTGCGCTACTGCTTTCTGTCGCCTGCGGAAGGAATGTGAACCATTTAGAAATTTGGCTTCATTAATTAGAATGCAACCATATGGAGCTAATTACGCGGGGGTGTATTCCTTACCAGAACAAGCTCAAGCGCCCTGGTCTTCGGATCCGTGGTAAGCTCCTTTGTTTTCGGGTCCTTCTTGTACCGGGCCCTGACATAGTTCCTGGTCTGCTTGTCACCGTATTTATCGAAGAGGGGCGGTAGGCCTTGCTCGGCACGGTCCGCCTCCTCCTTGTCCCATATAGGCTCCGCCACTCTATAACCGCCGGGACCGAGTGTGTGTTCCCCTAAGTTCAGCTCCCGCATTTCTTTCCCCCACTGACTTGATTGGGAGTGTGCGGTGCTCGAGCAATTGATCTTGAAGTCGTTGTAGTCATCTTCGGTGATCGAAGGATTTTTCTCCTTGATCTTCTCATAACTCTCACCTTTCTCGATCATTCTCTTCACATTGCTTTTCCAAGTAGACAGGGCCTTGCTCATCTTCGTGAGGGAAGCATTGTTCACTTTATTCCCTTTGAGGCTTGTGTTTTCAAATTCAGCGGGGAACTTGTATCGTTCGTGCAGCTTCGTGAAGAGGAGGTTGCGCAAATTCCCTCGGTCAGGATGCCTCAGGTTCTCGGTGTTGATCGAGACGGTGCTCCGGAGAATGCACCCGAGCTGAAGCGAGTACCCCTTGACTATTTGTGCGGGCACCGTTGGATTCCCGTCGGAGTCCACTTCAGTAACTTCCTCCTTGAGGGTGCGGAGCACGGTCGGGCGCCGGTCCTTCCGTTGCCTCTTCTGGCTGCCATCTGTGCGTGCGCCGCCATCATCAGTGGTGGCATCCTCGGCGGCACCATCAGTGGTGGCATCAGTGGGGTCATCCTGGGCGGCACCATCAGTGGTCTCAGGATCGGTGGGGAAGGCGGTGTCCTCATACAAGTGAGGTTGTTCCTCCATCTCCTGGGACAGCTCCCAGAATGCCTTGCCGCCCGAACCCCCGGCCTCATCGTTATGGGCCATGTTTCTCTCTAAATAGAAACAAAGTTTGGTCAAAAAGTTGGTTATCATCAAGGAACAAGATCATGGTCTCATCATTTAGGGTTTGTCGACACCGAGGCATCCTAAAATCTAAGCTTTTATCATTGAGGGTTTTTCGACGCCGAGGCACCCTAAAAGCCTAAGCATTAGTCACAAGTACGCCGGGGCACTTGATCCTACTTAATTAACTACTAAGATACCCCGGCCCATGCATTAGTCACAAGTACCCCATATGTCCTATTTTTAGCAAAGTCATGCTAAAATTCACGGAAAATTTCAGCATGACCTTTGCTGAAAATAGGACATATGGAGTACCCGAATTTGCCGGAACGGAAGTTAATCGACATTCCGGCAAACTCAAGGGCCTCTCGGGGTACCTGCAAATTCATCACGACACACTGGTCGGAGACAAAACCCAGCAAGCTAGCAAAATCATCACAAATTGTTTTATGTAAAAGATGATCATCATCTTTACAAGTCTTTCTCAATGTGATCACAAGTAATTCAGAGGCATCACAAGTAATTCAGAGCAAAGAAACAGCTTAATACATGCCTCAGCTTATCAACAGTCATTACTTGTCAAATACAGAAGAAGGAACAATTTATTTGTGACATAGTTACAAATGATGACAGAATAAAGCAAACACCATACACTAGCCTCAAGATGAGAAGGCGGGTAAACTGAGTTATCCATATGCAAAAATATAAAAGGGTAAACAGAGTATTATCTTTCCAACTTCAAGATGTGAGAAAATACTAAGTAGCATCAGCACAAGATATAAGGAAATGACATTCCTCCAAAAGCAAAGAAGGAAGAGTATGTACATTACAAGGAACTGTTGTCTGCATTGACGACAGAAGGTATGCTCATACATTTATATTATATTGTGAGTACAGCAAATATGCCGTAAAGCATATAAGCATACACCAAAGGTTACTAACCGACTTCCAAAGCTAATTACAAACCATTTCTACTCTAGCAATCACCAAAGGTGGATGCTTTCATCTATGCTTGCTCAAAATTCGTTTCAGATTTGTACCCATAATAGAAAGCAGTAGCATTTTCAGAGATATGACAAACTGAATTTTAAACAAGGATATGGCACTATACTTAAGTACATTTATGGATAGCCTGTTAGGGAACATATTTTCTCTCAATACTTTCACAATTAAAACAAGAATACCAACTTATTTTTTGTTTTTCCTTTCTCAATTGGTAATATGTGTTTCGTGTGTATTATTATATTTGAAAGATGGACAGGTAGAGTGACACTCAAGAACTGGGCAATTAGCATATGAGGCATAAGCTTCAAGTCAGAGACTACAACAACGGCCAAGGTGAACTCCAATCAAGCATATCAGGAGAGAAGATAAATTGGTTGAAATTGAACTGCAGCGAAGTTGCAACACAAGACCAAATTAGTACCAGCACACAGGCAGTGTGCTGACAAGAAAGGGGCAACCTCAAATCTGATCCTAATCTATCCCTTGAGAAATATTATCACCTCAGATGTTATTTATTCTAAGCATGCAGCCAATCCTAACCCTAGCATGGCTTCGGGTCCCACCGGACCCATGTTGACAACAAAGTTTTGTGAACAGGTACATGACAGAGTTAAGTTTTATGCAAGGATGTGGCATATTGAAACTGAAAGTCTAATTAAAAGTCGTCAAGAGCAAAAAAAGGTGGCAACATATGAGAACAATAATGGAGCTAAACTACACAGCACATGACCATAACATAGCATGTATACTGACAAAAATAGCAATTCATAAGCAATAGGGGCAAAGGAAACTGAAAATTACAGTTACCAAGCTGCTGAAATTACATACTAAAAAAATTGTGCTCATCAAAATTTATTACCAAGGGTAGAATTACACTGCAAGAACCTACTAAGCTAGACACAAGTAGGATGATCAACTGATGGCAACTTGACTTTTTTGTTTTATGTTCAATGCACCTTCAGTTCAAAAGTAAGAAGCTCACGGGGGAGGGAGAGAGGGGGAGAGGAGGAGTGGGAGCTCACGGGGGCGGTGGTGTGGACGGGGCGACGAGGTGGGGCGACGAGGTCCGGGTGGTGGTGGTGCGACGAGGTCCGGGAGGCAACGAGGTCCGGGTGGTGGTGGTGCTCCGGCGACGGTGGTGTGGACGGGGCGGCGTCCGGGCCACTGGCGACGAGGGCGGCGGGGCGACGGGGAGAGCGGCGCCGAGGAGACGAGGACGACGGGGCGGCGGGGCGGCGGCGTCGGGAGAGGAGAGGGCGGCGTCGCGGCGTCGGGGCGGAGACGAGGACGACGGGGCGGCGTCGAGGCGGCGGGGCGGCGTCGAGGCGGCGGGGCAGCGGCGTCGGGAGAGGAGAGGGGAAGGGGATCGAGGGCGAGGGCGAGGGAGAGAGAGGGGATAGGTGTGGGCCCGGGAGGCAGTATGGATGGGGGCCTAACAATACTAATGGCGCACCACACCTCGGTGCGCCATAAGTACATCCATACTAATGGCGCACCTCACCCTGGTGCGCCATTAGTATTTATAGACGCACCTTTAGTCGCGGTTGGGGAGGTGGACCGCGACTAAAGGTACCCTTTAGTCGCGGTCCGCCTCCCCAACCGGGACTAAAGGGTTTTGGCGCCGCTTTCGTTCCCGCGCAGAAAGACCCTTTAGTCGCGGTTGTGGACAACAACCGCGACTAAAGGGTACCCTTTAGTCGCGGTCCGCCTCCCCAACCGGGACTAAAGGGTCTGTGCTAGAACTGGCGCTTTCTTTCTTCTGTTTTTCCTTTTTTCTTCTACTTTTTTCTTCTGTTTTTTCTTCCTTTTTCCTTCTTTCTTCTTCTTCCTTTTTCCTTTTAAAATCAGAAGAATAAAACTAATTCATTTTAAAATCTTAAAAATACAATTATATATCAAAAAAATCAGAAAAATAAAACTAATTCATTTAAAAATCCCTTGAAGGTTTGACAAAAGGTTTGATACATCATTCAGTTCATCGACCAAATACAAAGTTTGGTACAATAAATTATTACACATCAATTCTTCCCTTGTGTCCCTGCTTGCTTACGATTGTGCCGTATCCATGGAGCATCCTCATCATTATACTTATTTGTGTTTAAATATGTTCAAACTTGTTTAAATCATAACAGTAATTTTTTTTATAAGACAGTAGTAGTTTTTTTAAAATATCATCAAACAGTAATGCCGGTGGAGTAGGGGAGGGGTGCGGGGGGTCGGTGGCGGCGGTTGAGTAGGGGAGGGGTGCGGGGGGTCGGCGGCGGCGGTTGAGTAGGGGAATCGAGGGTGCGGGGGGTCGACGGCGGCGGCCGGTGGACCAGGGGGTGCTCGGCGGCGAGGGGGACCGGATCTGGCGAGGTGGGATAGTGATCGAGATGGAGGGGGATCGAGATCGAGTGTCCATGAAATTTAAAAATATTCATGATAGTTTAAAAAGTGCCCATGAAATACAATCGAGAAATGAAGGCTATGATTTAAATACAATCGATCTTAGCTAGCTATCTGTTAACAATCTTCTTGCCCTTCTTTTTCGCAAATGGAGTTCTTCTGTGGAACGGACGTCCTTTAGGTAGGGTGGTCCTGCTTCTTCTTGTGGTGTATGCTGCTACTTCATCATCGTCGTCATGTTCGATCCTCGGGTCGCCGTACTTGTCGAAGTCTTGCTCATTGGCTACTCCATCCATTCTGATGATCTTCCTTTTGCCTCTCCTCACGACAACACGACTGGTCTTTGACGGGTTGGTAATGAAGAAGCATTGGTCCACTTGGGAAGCCAGTACCCATGGCTCATTTTTCGCGGTGACGTTTGCGCCTGCGGTCTTGGATTTGGCTTCGGGTATAACCATGGTGGTGAAATACCGGTCTTCTTTTAGGACGCTCTTGGCCCATCTGACACGGAACATCGGGACCTTCTCTCCAGCGTAGCTCAGCTCCCAGATCTCCTCGATCCTTCCGTAGTATCTGTCCTTGTCGTTACCGGTGTAGGATTCCATCGTTACCCCGGAGTTCTGATAACCATCGCTCTTCATGTCCTTGGCCTCGGTGTAGAATGTGTAGCCGTTGATATCGTACGCCTCATAGGTCATCAGGTTGTGCTCGGCGCCCTGTGACAAGGCGAATATAAGTTGCTCTTCCGCGGAAGAATCCTCATGTAAAGGGTACGACAGAAGCTTCTGCTTGAACCAACGCGTGAAACATGAGTTGTGCTCTTTGAGTATATCTCCGTCCGTCCTCTGTTGGCCTCGGTCATTGTACGTCTTCTTAATAAAGGTTTTGTGCTCTACCACCCAAGGATCGACCACGTCTATGTGTTGTAGCGCGACTAGGTTTGCTCTTTCAAAGTCGGCGAGTCGACCCTCGAAGTCGACATGCATTTCGCGGCGACCCTCACGGTGACCCCATCCAGCGAGCCTGCCGAGGTGCCTGTTGACGGGCAGACCAACGGGGTTCTCGATGCCTAGATAATTCGTGCAGTACGAGATGCACTCTTCGGTCAGAAAGCCCCTGGCTATGCTTCCCTCTGGACGTGACATGTTGCGAACGTATCCTTTGATGACACCATTCATCCTTTCGAACGGCATCATGCTGTGCAGGAACGTCGGCCCGAGTTGGATGATATCCTCCACTATATGGACCAGCAGATGCACCATAACATCGAAGAATGTGGGCGGGAAGTACATCTCAAGCTCGCATAGTATCACCACGATCTCTTCCTGTAGCCTTCTGAGTTGCCTCACGCCAATCGACTTCCGAGAGATGACGTCGAAGAAGTTGCATAGGCCAAATAGCGTTTCACGAACGTGCGCGTCCATGATCCCACGGATTGCAACTGGAAGTATCTGCGTCATCAGCACGTGACAGTCGTGAGACTTCATCCCGCTGAACTTCTGCTTCGCTGGGTCTAGGTATCTGCTTATCTTCCCCGCGTAACCGTAAGGAAGTTTTACTCCAAGGAGGCAGGTGAAAAACTGCTCGATCTCCTCCTGACTTAGAGTGAAGCACGTGGGAGGGTAGTCATTTCCGGTCTTCTTGGCCTTTTTGCCTTTGAGACGACTTTCTGTGTCCTGCTTCGCCTCATCATCATCATCATCATCATAATCATATATAGCGTGAAGCTCCTGCCTGATGCCCATTGATTTCAAGTCTGCCCTTGCTTTCGCCCCATCTTTGGTCCTCTCTGGCATGTTGAGCAGGGTACCAAGCAGACTCTCGCACACGTTCTTCGTGATATGCATGACATCAAGGCTGTGAGGCACACGATGGATCTTCCAGTACGGCAAGTCCCAGAAAACAGACCTCATTTTCCATACCTTCAGCAGCGGCTCTGGCGCCTTTCGCTTTTTCCCCGGCTCTGGCGCCTTTTGCTTCTTTCCCGGCAGTGGGCAGTCTTTCCAATTTTTCAACAACTTGTCTATTTCCTCGCCGCTCCTCGTACACGGGCGTTTTCGGGGTTCGGTTTCACCATCGAACAGATCCTTGCGTTTCCTCCACGGGTCATCGTCGCGAAGCCACCTTCGATGTCCCATGAACACGGTTTTCGAAGACCCGGGATCTCTATCTAGCTGGCGATACGTTGTGTCATCCATGCACCGTACGCATCCAGAAAATCCGTGGACTACCTGCCCCGCGAGATATCCGTAACCGAGATAGTCGTGCACCGTCGTGAGCAGTGCGGCTCTCATAGGGAAATATTCTTTCTCTGTGGCGTCCCACGTATTGGCTGGCATTTTCCATAGCGTGTCTACCTCCTCCTTCAGCAGCCCCAGATACAGATTGATGTCGTTCCCTGGTTGTTTCGGCCCTTCAATTAGCATACTCATGTGAATGTACTTCCTCTTCATGCACAACCAGGGGGGAAGGTTGTACATCCACACAAACATAGGCCAGGTGCTATGTGTGCTTCTCTGGCTGCCAAACGGATTGACTCCATCGGTGCTCGCGCCCAGCACGATGTTCCTTGGATCCTTCCCAAATTCTGGGTATTCAAAATTCAACGCTTGCCACTGGCTCGCATCCTTAGGGTGACTCAGCATCTTGTCTTTTTTATCTATCTCCGGATCATTTGCGTCATCTTCTCGCTTCTTCTCCTCCCTATCCGCGTGCCAACGCAGGAGCTTTGCTACCTTAGGATCCGCGAAATACCGCTGCAGACGAGGAGTGATCGGAAAGTACCACACCACTTTTCGAGGAGCTTTCTTCCTCTTATTGTATCGAGTGATGCCGCACACCGGACATATGGTAGACTCCGCGTGCTCGTCCCGATAAATGATGCAATTGTTCATGCAGACATGGTATTTCACGTGCGGTAAATCCAGAGGACACACGATTTTCTTCGCCTCCTCCAAACTGGTCGGGCACTTGTTCCCCTTTGGAAGACGTTCGTGCCAGAATGACATGTTCTCGTCGAAGCATGCGTCGGTCATTTTGTGTTTTACCTTCATCTCCAGAGCCATGAGCGTTACTTTCAGGCGGGTATCCTCGGGCCTGCATCCTTCATACAATGGAGTAACCGCGTCTAACTCAAGTTGATCCACCTTGGCTTTCTCTCGGGCGGCGGCTCTTGCGTTATCCGTCTGCTTGAGAAGCAGCTCTTGAATATAAGGGTCCTGCACCCAGCCCATCGATGGTCCACCGTCGTATGCTCCACCGGCATCATCATCTTCATGATCATGCCCGTCGCCTGCTCCGGCGCCATCTTCCTCATCATCATGTCCTGCATTTTCTACATGATGACTGTGTACAGCATCACCGTCGTGATCATCTCCTGGGGATTCTTCGCCTTCTCGCCCGCCCGAGCCGCGGTGGTTGCCTTGCTGCCCTTCCTCATTTCTTGCCAGGCCCCCATGGACGACTTCGTAGTCATCTTCATCACCTTGCCACCGATAGCCATCCATGAAACCACGCAAAAGCAGGTGGTCCCGCACCTGCCCGGAATCCGGGTCCACAATAAGGCTCTCCAGCTTGCATCTTCGACACGGACATCTTATCTCCGTCTCATTCTTTTGAAGCATCTCGGCCTTCGCGGACCTCAAAAACCTATTCACGATGCCTTCGGTCATCGTGCGGACCATGGTTGCCTGCGGGGTAGAGCAAAACGATATTTTAGAACCAAGAAAAAATTTGGCATGACTTTCCCTAAAAATAGGACCAAAAAGAATGCTTAATGCCAAAATTATCACCGAAACGGAAATGAATCAACATTCCGGCAAAATATTGGCAACTATCGCATTTCAAATACCG
This sequence comes from Aegilops umbellulata, assembly GCA_032464435.1. Classification (NCBI taxonomy): domain Eukaryota; kingdom Viridiplantae; phylum Streptophyta; class Magnoliopsida; order Poales; family Poaceae; genus Aegilops; species Aegilops umbellulata. The sequence continues at coordinate 359,512,672 of CP136054.1, read as the reverse complement.
GTACACCTCCAAACACAAACACATATGCAACACCACAAACATATGCAACACCACGAACATACATAGATCTAGCTAGGCCATAAAAAGTGCATGTGCAAATTGTTGTTGGGAGAACAACATAAATATAGCTTCCCCCCTTACTTACCTATCAAAACAAGGTAATTTAACCACTTAATTTCAATGAATCTATGGTGGAAATGAGGTGAAAAAGAGGAGGCACCCGAGACAAGGAGAAGGTGGAGAGAATGGAGTGGGGAGAAAGTGAGTGTGGGTAGGAGAGGCTGCCCAAAATATCTTGTTGCTGACCACTTACTAATGGCGCACCAGCAGTAAATGCACCATTAGTAATCCAGGTTACTAATGGCGCACCTCTATCTGATGCGCCATTAGTAGTTTTGCGAAAAAAAAGAAAAAAAACCATACTAATGGCGCACTCTCCAACGGTGCGCCATTAGTAGTTTGAACTAGTAATGGCGCACGGTGGGACAGTGCGCCATTAGTAGTTTTCCAACAAAAGGAATAAAAAATATAATTAAAAAAATAGCATTAGTGGCGCACTCTGGTACTAGTGCGCCATTACTAGTTACAACTAGTAATGGCGCACCGTGCCAGGATGCGCCATTAGTGTGTTTGGACAGACGCGCTAGTTCAAAAAAAAATTAGGATACTAATGGCGCACCCTAGGCAAGGTGCGCCATTAGTACTTTCAACACTAATGGCGTACCAGATTGTGGTGCGCCATTAGTATATACTAATGGCGCACCACCTATCTGGTGCGCCATTAGTGTCAATCCCACCTATAGCCCTTTTTCTAGTAGTGATCGTTGGAACCTGAGGGGCATGCTCGCCGCAGCCCTGTTGCGGCCACGTCGCCTCCCTTTCTTGCCTTACCATGGCTGCTTGAGCGCTAAAGGGGACCACCTGAGCATCGCGCCTCAAGGGCTCTTACTGGACCTCGGGCCACTCACCTCCTGGCCTTGACCAAGGTACGCGACCTGGCATACCAGCGATGGCTGTAGCCTGCCTGGGGACCGGGACCTGTCAGCGTAGAGCAACAAGCTATCGCGAGGTTGGAAAGGGGAGACCGAGCCTTGACAGGACATGCATTCGCATATTTTCATAATAAGGAAGACATACACAAAAGGCATTACATACCCCTTACACGCCCCAAGGGGTACTTCCTGATTCTTCGCAGGGACTTGTCAAGTCGAGCAGTTGCCGAGGCAGCGTGGGGAAGCAGAGACGCCCACGTGCAATCAACTACCACGCGTCAACCAAGGCCGTAGGCTTTTGGGGCCCGCGGCACTCCGTACTTGACCTTTGGCTTCGCCTCGAAGCCAAGCCCGAGCGTGCCTTGCGCTCGTGGGCTACTGTCGGCGTTCTGGGAACGGGGGTCCCCAGACTTGCCTGCCTGCGGCCCACGGCGTGGCTATGCAGCGGGCCTGTACGGCCCATCTTCATCAACAAGACATTCAAGACCCTCGCGAGGGGCCAAGCCTCGTGAGGCGGACGACACAAGACCTCCTCAGGCGCGGCCTCACCAGGCTGCCTCACGAGGAGTGGATAAATCAAGGCAGGACAAACCTCGCGAGGCTCTCGTGACATGATCCATGACGATCAAGATCAGACGGGCGCCAGCGCGCGCAGTGTCCTTGTTTCCTCTTTGGTGCTAAGGAGGCAAGCGCAGGCGCGGAGTATCGAGGCATCAAGCAAAGGTTTCTTTATCAGTGCAACGAGACCAGGACTGGAAGGACGGCAAGACGGAGGTCACCATGGATCCCAAGACGGCGTCACCACCAGAGCCTTTTGCAGGCGAAGACCGCTTTTGTCAGGATAAGCTGTACTAGATGTTCCCCTTCAAATCCGGCCGTTGCTGGCTCCCTTCCCGCTCAATATTTGGGAAGAGGACCAGGGCCTCTATAAATAGGACTAGCCACTACCATAGAGAGAGGGATCGAATCCGGCGCCAGTTCACCAAGCACAAGAACACCTCAACCTCAGGAAGCTGTTCTTCCCCTTGTACTGTTCATCCATAGCACAAGAGGCAATCCACCACCACCACACACTGAATTAGGGTATTACACCACAACGGTGGCCTGAACAAGTATAAACCCTGTGTCCTTGTGTTGCGAGTTCGTCGAGTTCGTCCGCGAGATCTTAGTGAGCTAGGGCATGAATCGGTAGGGAGGAAATCTTCGCGCACACCCCAGTGTTCGAACCTTGCGGGCTTTGCCGGAACCCGTGATCTGACAATAATATATATATATATATATATATATATATATATATATATATATATATATATATAATATAAGAGTATAGAAGAGAGTAGAGATAGCAGGGACGACGGGAAAGGATCGCGCGCACGCGGGAAAAAGAGGCCGGGCGCTCGCTAGTTTTGGCGCGCGGCGTCCGATGCGCTTTATAAAATCCAATGCCCTCCCACCGCTCTGTGCCTCGCCACCGCTCTCTCCCCGCTCTTTCTCGCCTCGCCGCCGCCGCGCCACCATGCTGCCGGGAAACTTGGGCTACCGCGCCATCCGCGCGCGCCCCTCCGGCTGCTTCTCCGCCGAGATCCGGTTTCGCAAGATGCGCCCCGGCCTCGGCTTTTTTGACACTACCCACGAGGCCGCCCGCGTGTACGACACGGTGGCATCACGCCTCCGGCGGCCTCGTAGGGAGATGAACTTCCCCAACGTACCAACGAGGGAGCGGGAGCAGGAGCTCGCGCCTCCGCCTCGGCTTATTAGCGACGAGGGTCGTCGCGATAACCGGAGGCGGGAGCACCGTCTCGGCATCGCCAAGACGGACGAGCAAGCCATGGCGCTGAACCAACGCTTCCCGCAGGACATCATCAACAAGCGGGAGTTCTATGCGCAAAGGAGGGTGGAGAGGGAGAAGAGGAGGGCGGAGCGAGCCGCCTATCGCGAGGACAGGCATACGCGGAAGGCGACCGCTCAATTCAACATCAAGTGAGGAGCAGCGTCGCCTTGGGACTCCGACGACGATCGGTATCTTGACGCCTAAATTGAGACGTCGGAGGAGGACATCACCGAGGCGGAGTCGGACGACAAGGTGTAGTTGAACTGTCTATTTTTCTATCTATCTATGCTATATCTATGCTGAGAACTATCTATGTATCTATCTGTGCCAGTATCGACTCGAAGTCGAATGTGTATCGAGTCAGAGTATAAAGGGGAAAAAACATAGCGCATCTACTAGAGCGGCGCGCGCACAATTTTTTTGCAGCGGTCGCTGGAGCCAGCACTCCGCGGCCCGCAAGAACTGGCTATTCCGGCGCTGTAAACACTTTTTTAACGCGCCGCGTGTTGCGCTTCTTTTGGAGATGCTCTAACATGGCAGATGAGTGCTTTAATGTTGCCCACAAGATGCGCGAGTATTACTATATTTTTCTTGCCATGTTGAGATTTTAAAACCACGAGTGCGAACATGCAGATGAGCAATGAAGACCAAACACGGGATATTGGGGACATCTTCAAGGAACGTGGCAAGTTAAAGAGGAGCTACACCGAACCTGTAAAACGACCTTTGGTAAGTAACACCCTTTTAATTACTTTTGTTTAGCCTCGTGTTCTTCGATGTGTATATGTTGCAGTTTCTGTTTCTCTTAGCCTCAAGTTCTTCGATGTGTAATAAGAAGAGTCTTAATCGTCCTAATGCTTTTGTTTTTAGCTTGATGTAGGAAGTCGGTGTTCTCACCTTGGAGTCTGTTTTTATATTTCTCCTTTTAAATTCGCTTCTCCGAGTCCTGTTTATTTGGCTTCTACTAAATGGATCTGGGTTGCTCTGAGTATTGATCTTAAAAAGAAGTAACTTCATGTCAGGATGCAGTTCCTGCGAGGAGGGAAGTATGGTCAACCTCGAGATCATGTTTCCAAAATGAGGCTGGATTACACACAAGGTGCCCGTTCCCTAATGATGCTGGATTAGACACAAGGTGCAAATTCCAGATGATGCTGGATTACACACAAAGCCAGGAGTCGTCAACTGTTCGTGTCCTCGTGGCTCTAGTAAAGGCTGAAAGAAAGCATGCAGCAGCCCTGGAGAATGTAGCTGAGTTCCCGAAGAAGCGAAAAGAGCAATCAGATGCTCTCTTCACCCAAGCCAAAGAAGATATGGAAGAGGCGAGAAAGAAGCTAGCAGAGGCAAAACAGGCTAGGCGTATCCTCCTATCTAAAACTGTTGTCAATACAAATTTTCCTTCATAATAGCTAGGTTCAAATGTTTATCCAGTTAGCATGCCTGTTGTGATGCCCGCACATCTACTGATGTGGCACAAAATAAAACTTTTTCGGGTCATGTAATAACAACAATTACTTTCCAAACAATAACAGACGAAGCATTGGACTAATACATCCATTTTGCATCATGCTTTTATATCGATATTTATTGCATTATGGGCTGTTATTACACATTATGTCACAATACTTATGCCTTTTCTCTCTTATTTTACAAGGTTTACATGAAGAGGGAGAATGCCGGCAGCTGGAATTCTAGGCTGGAAAAGGAACAAATATTAGAGACCTATTCTACACAACTCCAAAATTCTTGAAACTCCACGAAAGTCAGTTTTGGAATATCTTAAAAATATTGGGCTAAGAAAGCACCAGAGGGGGACCACCCACTGTCCACGAGGGTGGAGGGCGCGCCCCCTGCCTCGGGGGCCACCTGGAAGCCCCCCCCCCCCGATGCCCATCTTTTGGTATAAGGTGTCTTTTGCCCTGGAAAAAATCATAAGGAAGCTTTCGGGATGAAGCACCGCCGTCTCGAGGCGGAACCTTCACAGAACCAATCTAGGGCTCCGGCGGAGCTGTTCTGCCGGGGAAACATCCCTTCGGGAGAGGGAAATCGTCACCATCGTCATCACCATCAATCCTGTCATCGGGAGGGGGTCAATTTCCATCAACATCTTCACCAGTACCATCTCCTCTCAAACCCTAGTTCATGTCTTGTATCTAATCTTTGTCTCAAAACCTCAGATTGGTACATGTGGGTTGCTAGTAGTGTTGATTACTCCTTGTAGTTGATGCTAGTTGGTTTATTCGGTTGAAGATTATATGTTCAGATCCTTTATGCACATTAATACCCCTCTGATTATGAACATGAATATGATTTGTGAGTAGTTACGTTTGTTCCCGAGGACATGGGAGAAGTCTTGTTATAAGTAGTCATGTGAATTTGGTATTCGTTTGATATTTTGATGAGATGTATGTTGTCTTTCCTCTAGTGGTGTTATGTGAACATCAACTACATGACACTTCACCATTGTTTGGGCCTAGGGGAACGCATTGGGAAGTAATAAGTAGATGATGGGTTGCTAGAGTGACAAAAGCTTAAACTCTACTTTATGCGTTGCTTCGTAAGGGGCTGATTTGGATCCATATGTTTCATGTTATGGTTAGGTTTACCTTAATTCTTCTTTCGTAGTTGCGAATGCTTGCGAGGGGGGTTAATCATAAGTGGCATGCTTGTACAAGGAAGGGCAGTACCCAAGCACCGGTCCACCCACATATCAAATTATCAAAGTAACGAACGCGAATCATATGAGCATGATGAAAACTAGCTTGACGATAAGTCACATGTGTCCTCGGGAGCGCTTTCCTTTATATAAGAGTTTGTCCAGGCTTGTCCTTTGCTACAAAAAGTATTGGGCCACCTTTCTGCACCTTGTTTACTTTTGTTACTTGTTACCCGTTACAAACTACCTTATCATAAAACTATCTGTTACCGATAGTTTCAGTGCTTGCAGAGAATACCATACTGAAAACTGCTTGTCATTTCCTTCTGCTCCTCATTGGGTTTGACACTCTTACTTATCAAAAGGAATAGATAGATCCCCTATACTTGTGGGTCATCAAGACTCTTTTCTGGCACCGTTGCCGGGGAGTGAAGCGCCTTTGGTAGGTGGAATTTGGTAAGGAAAAATTTATATAGTGTGCTAAAATTTACTGTCACTTGTTAATATGGAAAATAATCCTTTGAGGGGCTTGTTCGGGGTGTCTTCACCCCGACCAGTAGAGCAAAGAGTTTCTCCTCAACCTACTGAACCTACTGAAAATGTTTACATTGAAATTCCTTCGGGTATGATAGAGAAACTGCTAGCTAATCCTTTTACAGGAGATGGATCATTACATCCCGATATGCACCTAATCCATGTGATTTAAGCTTGCAGGTATGCCCGAGTGTCGGTGTACTAAAGTAGGGGTACCTTAGTACCCCGAACTTGTGCACGGGCAGTAGTAGCGTCCTGCGGCAAGGCTTGCCAGGGGAGCGGCAAGAGTCTCCACGGCCTTTTTCTGGGCCAGACGAAGGCCAAGTGATCGAGCCGAGAAGACCAAGCCCCGGCAAGAGGAGCTTGCCGGGGCGAGAAGGCGAGGTCTGGCAAGAGGAGCTTGCCGGGCCAAGGCGGCAAGGCCCCGGCAAGAGGAGCTTGCCGGGACGACTGAGCCGAAGCACCAAGGCCCTGGCGGGAGGAGCTCGCCGGGACGGCCGAGCCAAGGCACACCAAGAGAAGCCCGCCGCGGCGCGCCGCGCGCCCCGGCAAGGCCTGACGAGCGGCAAGCTCTCGGGTGCGGCAAGACAACCACCGCGGCAAGCCACTTGCCGCGGCAAACCACCACCTCAGGCCTGCGCTCCAGCTCACCTGCCCACGCGTCGCTCTGGGGCTTCCCCGGAGGCACGTGGCGGGGCGCCGCGCAACCTGAGACGCGCGGTGGCATGCGACGTTGGCAGAGTCGCCCCCATGGCAAGCGGAGGCGCTCCTAACGGTCCGCCTCAGCACTGTTCAAGCGATCCAGACGGGCATTTAATGCCTTTGTCTCCCGCCGTTAGAGTTAGGTGCGATAGCACTGCGCGGCCACTGTTCGCACAGTTCCTTGCCATTTTTACCCTCACCTGCGTCGCTACCTGTGGGAAACCCCTTTAGCATATAAAAGGAGGCCCATGCGCACGTAGAGAGGGATCCAGAGCCCGGAGAGAACCCTAGAGGGATTGAACCCTAGAGAGGAGGAACAGAAAACCAGGAGGACGCTCAGTAGACCCTCGTCTACGTCCAGCTCCAGCTTACTGTAGCTTCTTGCGCTCCAGAGCAAGAACTCTAATCAACCAGACATGCAGCAGTAGGGTTTTACGCATCCATGCGGCCCGAAGCTGGGTAAAATCATTGTGTGTGTGTGTCGCCTCGATCTGCTCTTTGTGCAACCTCCGCCCCCGCCGAACCGACAAGGGGCTCCGTCCCCATAGGTGCTCGTGGAGGCCGATATCCCCCGACACCGAGGATGTTATCAAGAAGAAGGTCTTACCTTTATCTTTGAAGGGAAAGGCATTGACATGGTTTAGTCTATGTGATGATATTGGATCATGGAAGTACAACCGATTGAAATTGGAATTTCATCAGAATTTTTATCCTATGCATCTGGTTCATCGTGATCATAATTATATGCTCGGCTTTGAAGGGAAAGGCATTGACATGGTTTAGTCTATGTGTTGAGACTAATAATTTTTGGCCTCGCGATGGAGAAAGTATCGCTCAAGCTTGGGGGAGGCTTAAGTAAATGTTCTATTCATGCCCCAATCATGAGCTCTCAAGAGAAATTATTATTCAAATTTTTATGCTCGGCTTTGTCTCAACAATCGCTCCATGCTCGATACTTCTTGTATTGGTTCTTTTATGATGAAGACTATTGAATTTAGATGGGATTTATTGAGAAGAATTAAACGCAACTCTGAAGATTGGGAAATCGACGAAGGTAATGAGTCAGGTATAACACCTATGTTTGATTGTGTTAAATCTTTTATGGATACTGATGCTTTTCGTGAATTTAGCACTAAATATTGAATTGACTTTGAGATAGTAGCTTCTTTCTGTGAATCATTTGCTACTCATGTTGATCTCCCTAAGGAGAAGTGGTTTAAATATGATCCTCCCATTGAGTAAAAGTAGTAGAACCTATTAAAGTTGAAGAAAAGACTATTACTTATAATGTTGATCCTATTGTTCCTACCTCTTATATTGAGAAACCACCATTCCCTATTAGAATAAAGGATCATGCTAAAGCTTCAACTGTGGTTCGTAAGAATAAGGCTAGAACACCTACACCCCCTGAGCAAATTAAAGTTGAACCTAGTGTTGCTATGGTTAAAGATCTCTTGGTCAATAATATTGATGGGCATGTTATTAACTTCTATAATGAAGCTGCTAGAATTGCTAGACCCGATACTAAAAATAAACATAGACCTGTTGTAGGCATGCCTGTTGTTTCTGTTAAAATAGGAGATCATTGTTATCATGGCTTATGTGATATGGGTGCTAGTGCGATTGCAATACCTCATTCCTTATACAAAGAAATTATGCATGATATTGCACCTGCTGAGATAGAAGATATTGATGTTACAATTAAGCTTGCCAATAGAGATATTAATTCACCAATTGGAATTGTTAGAGATGTTGAAGTCTTGAGTGGGAAAGTTAAATATCCTACTGATTTTCTTGTTCTTGGTTGCCCACAAGATGACTTTGTCCCATTATATTTGGTAGACCCTTCTTGAATACTGTTAATGCTAGGATAGACTGCGAAAAGGATATTGTTACTGTTGGTTTAGGGGATATGTCTCATGATTTTAATTTTGCTAAATTTCATAGACAACCCAATGATAAAGAATTTCCTAGTAAAGATGAAATTATTGGTCTTGCTTCTATTGCCGTGCCTCTTAATGATCCTTTAGAACAATATTTGCTTGACCATGAAAATGATATGTTCTTGAATGAGAGAAGGGAAACAGATGAAGTATTCTTTAAATAGGGACCTTTATTGAAACACAACTTGCCTGTGGAAATCCTAGGGAATCCTCCTCCACCCAAGGGTGATCCCGTGTTTGAGCTTAAACCTTTACCTCATACTCTTAAATATGCTTATCTTGATGAAAAGAAGATATATCCTATTATTATTAGTGCTAACCTTTCAGAGCATGAAGAAGAGAAATTATGGAAAACTCTAAAGAAGCACCGTGCTGCTATTTGATATACACTTGATGATCTTAAGGGCATTAGTCCCACTCTATGCTAGCACAAAATAAAATTGGAAAAAGACGCTAAACCGGTTGTTGATCACCAACGGCGGTTGAATCCTAAGATGAAAGAAGTGGTGAGAAATGAAATACTAAAGCTTCTGGAGGCAGGTATAATTTATCCTGTTGCTGATGGTCAGTGGGTAAGTCCTGTCCATTGTGTCCCTAAGAAGGGAGGTATTACAGTTGTTCCTAATGATAAAGATGAATTGATCCCACAAAGAATTGCTACAGGTTATTGAATGGTAATTGATTTCCACAAATTAAATAAAGCTACTAGAAAGGATCATTATCCTTTACCTTTTATCGATCAAATGCTAGAAAGATTATCTAAACATAAACATTTTTGCTTTCTAGACGATTATTCTGGTTTCTCTCAAATAACTGTGTCGAAAGAGGATCAGGAAAAGATCACTTTTACTTGCCCTTTCGGTACCTTTGCTTATAGACGTATGCCTTTTGGTTTATGCAATGCACCTGCTACCTTTAAAAGTATGGCTGCTATATTCTTAGACTTTTGTGAAAAGATTGTTGAGGTTTTCATGATGATTTCTCCATGTATGGAACTTCTTTTGATGATTGCTTAAGCAACCTTGATCTAGTTTTGCAAAGATGTGAAGAAACTAATCTTGTCTTGAATTGGGAGAAGTGCCACTTTATGGTTAATGAAGGTATTGTCTTGGGGCATAAAATTTCTGAAAGAGGTATTGAAGTTGATAAAGCTAAAGTTGATGCTATTGAAAAGATGTCGTGTCCTAAGGACATCAAAGGTATAAGAAGTTTCCTTGGTCATGCCGGTTTTTATAGAAGGTTCATTAAAGACTTCTCAAAAATTTCTAGGCCTCTAACTAATCTCTTACAAAAAGTTATTTCATTTGTCTTTGATGATAATTGTGTAGAAGCATTTGAAATACTTAAGAAAGCCTTGATTTCTGCACCTATTGTTCAGCCACCTGATTGGAATTTACCCTTTCAAAATTATGTGTGATGCTAGTGATTATGCTGTAGGTGCTGTTCTAGGACAAAGAGTTGATAAGAAATTAAATGTTATCCAATATGCTAGTAAAACTCTAGACAGTGCCCAGAGAAATTATGCTACTACTGAAAAAGAATTTTTAGCAATTGTATTTGCTTTTGATAAGTTCAGACCTTATATTGTTGATTCTAAAGTAACTGTTCACACTAATCATGCTGCTATTAAACATCTTATGGAAAAGAAAGATGCTAAACCTAGACTTATTAGATGGGTTCTCTTGCTACAAGAATTTGATTTGCACATTATTGATAGAAAGGGAGTTGAGAACCCCGTTGCAGACAACTTGTCTAGGTTAGAAACTGTTCTTGATGACCCACTACCTAGTGATGATAGTTTTCCTGATGAACAATTAGCTGTCATAAATGCTTCTCGTACTGCTCCATGGTATGCTGATTATGCTAATTACATTTTTGCTAAATTTATACCACCTAGTTTCACATACCAACAAAAGAAAAAGTTTTTCTATGATTTAAGACATTACTTCTGGGATGACCCACACCTCTATAAAGAAGGAGTATACGGTGTTATTAGATGTTTTGTACCTGAGCATGAATAGGAACAGATCCTACGCAAGTGTCACTCCGAGGCTTATGGAGGACACCACCCTGGAGATAGAACTGCACATAAGGTATTCCAATCCAGTTTTTATTGGCCTACACTTTTCAAAGATGCCCGTAAGTTTGTCTTGTCTTGTGATGAATGTCAAAGAATTGGTAATATTAGTAGACGTCAAGAAATTCCTATGAACTATTCACTTGTTATTGAACCAATTGATGTTTGGGGCTTTGATTATATGGGACTGTTTCCTTCCTCTAATGGGTATAAACATATTGTAGTTGATGTTGATTACGTTACTAAGTGGGTAGAAGCTATTCCAACTAGTAGTGCTGATCATAACACCTCTATTAAGATGCTTAAAGAAGTTATTTTTCCAAGGTTTGGAGTCCCTAGATACTTACTGACTGATGGTGGTTCACATTTTGTTCATGGTGTTTTTCGTAAAATGCTTGCTAAGTATGATGTTAATCATAGAATTGCATCTCCATACCACCCACAGTCTAGTGGTCAAGTAGAACTGAGTAATGGAGGGATTAAATTAATTTTGCAAAAGACTGTTCATAGATCTAGAAAGAATTGGTCCAAGAAACTTGATGATGCATTATGGGCTTATAGAACTGCATTTAAAAATCCTATGGGTATGTCTTCGTATAAAATGGTTTATGGAAAAGCATGTCACTTACCTCTCGAACTAGAACATAAGGCATATTGGGCCATTAAAGAACTCAATTATGATTTCAAACTTGCCGGTGAGAAGATACTTTTTGACATTGGCTCACTTGATGAGTGGAGAACCCAAGCCTATGAGAATGCCAAACTGTTTAAAGAAAAATTTAAAAGCTGCCATGACAAAAGGATACAAAAGCGTGAGTTTAATGTAGGTGATTATGTTCTGTTATACAACTCTCGTTTAAGATTTTTTGCAGGAAAACTCCTCTCTAAATGGGAAGGTCCTTACGTTACCGAGGAGGTTTATCGTTCCCGTGCCATAAAAATCAACAACTTCGAAGGCACAAATCCGAAGGTGGTGAACGGTCAAAGAATCAAACATTATATCTCAAGTAATCCCATAAATGTTGAAACCAATGTTATTGACATCATAACCCCGGAGGAGTACATAAGGGACACTTTCCAGAATGTTTCAGACTCCGAAAAGGAATAGGTATGTGGTACGGTAAGTAAACCGACTCCAAAACTGTTCTAATAGAAAATTTTCTCAGTGTTGGAATATTTAAAAATAAGAAAAAAAGAAGTAGTCCGAAAGGGAAACGAGGCATCCACGAGGGTGGAGGGCGCGCCCTACCCCCTGGGTACGCCCCCTGCCTCGTGGGCGCCTCGTGTGACCTCCGGACTCCGTTTTCTTGCATGATATTTCTTTTGGTCGGTAAAAAATCATTATATAATCTCCCGAAGGTTTTGACCATCGTACCACGACAAAATCCTTTGTTTTTGTTGTTTCTGCCGCAAATTAGAGCAATATGTCGTCCCAGGATTCGGAGGGAGAAAGCTATGTGGCTGATTACCTTGCAGACCCTAAGGTCTACGGGGACTTGGGGCATTGTGGTTGGAACACGGAAAAAGAAGAAGACTATGATCCTAGGGGAAAGGAGGAGACGAGCTCAGATGAAGATCAAGTCCCATTACCTCAACCTAGGGACATGCATGTGGAGTTCAAAAAGTCACGCCTTCCTGATAGAGCTAAGAAACCTAAGATCGAGTTTATCCATTTTTGCCTCTTGCAGGAGAACAAACAGGAACTATGCAAAAAGATATTAAGCCTTGAGCAGGAGATCGATGACCTACGGGAGCAAAATTCTATCCTCAAGCGCAAATTAAGGAAGAAGCCTACATCATCAACAACTCCATCATCACCACCTCCGAAGAAAGAGACATAAATACATGGGTATGGGCACTCCCCTTGGCAACTGCCAAGCTTGGGGGAGGTGCCCTGGTATCGTATCACCATCACACTTCTATCTTTACCATTTTTCTTAGTTCGATCCTTTTGGTTATATATTGATCTAGTAGAATAAAGTTTATTATGATCTAGCTTTGAGTTTTTGTGTTGATCCTTATCTATGTAATCAAGTTCGTGAGCTATATATAATAAAGATTAGTCTTGAGTCTAGGGCTTGGTTATCTTGCTATGTTCTTGAGGGAAAAAAAGAAGAATAAATAAAAAAATAAAAATAAATAAATAGGTCATATTGATCTTATGGAGAGTAATGACTTCACATATAAAGAGTATGATGAATAAAAGTTGTTGAGAGTTGACAAACATGGTTTTGGTCATCGTTGCAATTAATAGGAAGTAATAAAGAAAGAGAGGTTTTCACATATAAATATACTATCTTGGACATCTTTTATGATTGTGAGCACTCATTAAAATATGATATGCTAAAAAGTTGATGTTGGACAAGGAAGACAATGCAATGGGTTATGTTTTCTTATATCCGAAATAAATTATATTGTCATGGATCATCCAACATGTTGAGCTTGTATTTCCCCCTCATGCTAGCCAAATACTTTGCACCAAGTGGAGATACTACTTGTGCTTCCAAATATCCTTAAACCCAGTTTTGCCATGAGAGTCTACCATATCTACCTATGGATTGAGTAAGATCCTTCAAGTAAGTTGTCATTGTTGCAAGCAATAAAAATTGTTCTCTAAATATGTATGATCTACTAGTGTGGAGAAATTAAGCTTTATATGAGCTTGTGATATGGAAGAAATAAAAGTGACGGACTACATAATAAATTTCCCTTTCACAAGTGGCAATATAAAGTGACGTTCTTTTACATTAAGATTTTGTGCATCCAACCAGAAAAGCACATGACAACCTCTGCTTCCCTCTACGAAGGGCCTATCTTTTATTTTTGTCTTGTACCTTATACAAGAGTCATGGTGATCTTCACCTTCCCTTTTTACACTTTATCCTTTGGCAAGCACTATGTGTTGGAAAGATCCTGATATATTGGCAAAACTGGGTTTAAGGATATTTGGAAGCACAAGTAGTATCTCTACTTGGTGCAAAGTATTTCTCTGTGTCCAAGTAGTATCCCTCCCCCTGCCTTGTGGGCCACCTGGAAGCCCCCCGATGCCCATCTTCTGGTATAAGGTGTCTTTTGCCCTGGAAAAAATCATAAGGAAGCTTTCGGGATGAAGCGCCGCCGTCTCAAGGCAGAACCTTGGCGGAACCAATCTAGGGCTCTGGCGGAGCTGTTCTGCTGAGGAAACATCCCTCCGGGAGGGGGAAATCATCACCATCGTCATCACCATCGATCCTCTCATCGGGAGGTGGTCAATCTCCATCAACATTTTCACTAGCACCATCTCCTCTCAAACCCTAGTTCATCCCTTGTATCCGATCTTTGTCTCAAAACCTCAGATTGGTACCGGTGGGTTGCTAGTAGTGTTGATTACTCCTTGTAGTTGATGCTAGTTGGTTTATTCAGTGGAAGATTATATGTTCAGATCCTTTATGCACATTAATACCCCTCTGATTATGAACATGAATATGATTCGTGAGTAGTTACGTTTGTTCCTGAGGACATGGGAGAAGTCTTGTTATAAGTAGTCATGTGAATTTGGTATTCGTTCGATATTTTGATGAGATGTGTGTTGTCTTTCCTCTAGTGGTGTTATGTGAACGTCGACTACATGACACTTCACCATTGTTTGGGCCTAGGGGAAGGCATTGGGAAGTAATAAGTAGATGATGGGTTGCTAGAGTGACAGAAGCTTAAATCCTAGTTTTTGTGTTGCTTCGTAAAGGGCTGATTTGGATCCATATGTTTCATGCTATGGTTAGGGTTACCTTAATTCTTCTTTCGTAGTTGTGGATGCTTGCGAGGGGGGTTAATCATAAGTGGGATGCTTGTCCAAGGAAGGGCAGTACCCAAGCACTTGTCCACCCACATATCAAATTATCAAAGTAAAGAATGCGAATCATATGAGCATGATGAAAACTAGCTTGACGACAATTCCCGTGTGGCCTCGGGAGCGCTTTCCTTTATATAAGAGTTTGTCCAGGCTTGTCCTTTGCTACAAAAAGGATTGGGCCACCTTGCTGCACCTTGTTTACTTTTGTTACTTGTTACCCGTTACGAACTACCTTATCATAAAACTATCTGTTACCGATAATTTCAGTGCTTGCAGCGAATACCTTACAGAAAACTGCCTGTCATTTCCTTATGCTCCTCGTTGGGTTCGACACTCTTACTTATCGAAAGGACTAGATAGATCCCCTATACTTGTGGGTCATCATGGACATGGTATAGTTCACAAGCAAGCCCAACATTCCAAGTTCAACTTCCACATCAAACTCATGTTCACAGATATCTGCACATTCATAGATAATGTCCACAACCATGATTCACTTCAAAGCCAAAAAAATGTGTGGAGAGTTATAAATAAAGAAAAATCTCTAGTTCCTGCTACCAGTGCGAGCACAACAAGTCATGACCATACGCTAATAACTTCTGGAGGCAGGTATAATATTTCTAAATCCTGTCGTGACTGGGGTCCGTGATGTTTTGAGCCAAACCGGGCAACACACCGGGTGTCTGTCGGCGACGCGGTGGTCGTAGCATTCGTGGGTTCCGAGCGACGGTGGCTCCCGTGGTCTACTATTCCTCGGTGTCGGCGTTGGCCTCAAACGTGTTAGCCACCTCCGCCAGCATACCGCGGTCCCGCCAACATTTGCGTCGGATGGCGCAGCCGACCACGATGCACTGGATGCCGTGGTCCCCTGTGTGCCAGTGTGCAGCAACTTGCGACTCTTCTGCGAGTAGGCTTGGAGCATCGAGTTGATGCACCAGGGGCCAGCTTGGAGCGGCGTCTTACTCCTCCGCTTGCCCGCCTGCAGCCTCGCCCATGGTACTAACAGCCTGGGGCAGGGAGGGAGGTGGGGCAGCGAGTTGGCTGGCTTGTCGGGCTTCCAGCCGGCTTTTATGCTGGAGAAGTCGTCTTCCTGCTCACCGGATGCTATGGAGAGTGTGGAGAAAATGGTGCAAGGAGGATATGGGGAGCGGCGTGTGGTGCAGTTCTTGCCAGGCGTCTGGCCTTGTTTAAATAGCGGGCGGACAAGAAGAGCCAATCGACATTGTGTTCTAAAATGCCGGCCGGCTCGCGGAAGGACGTATTGTCGGCACACACGCGGATTCAATGAAGGCAGGCGGGGCAGTGTGAAGCCGGTTACATGCGGCGAGGAGGCGTGTTCAGCCTGGCTTGCAGCGAGTGGGGCTCTCTTGGCCGGCGTGTCGGTTCAATGCCTGCACTAAGAGAGATCACATTCGTGTCAGAGCAATCACTCCCTCCAGTCATTTTTTGTTTGGGTATAACAAAATCTCGTTTTCCATTCACATTTTACAAGTAAAATTCATGGACAAACTTTAACCCAAAATATGATGGGGACTAGTAAACCAGGATGAATGTAGTAGTTATGAATTCCATTTTTGCTCCATACCAATCGTTCTGAAAACTAGTACTTATAACGCGCCATTGAAAATCGGAACTCTTACCCCGCTAAAAAAATGATATTTTAAACGTGGCTACTCGATCAGTGCGCGACTGGCGAGCCATCGCCTCCAGGTCATTCACCTATGGTCCCGACCATCAAATCCTATGAAACAAATTATCATGTGAGCTGACTATTCCTACAAAGGTGCGCTCCACCACGTATCTGGTACCCGCGCATGCAGCAATCGTGCACGTAGGGTTTTATGGTTTATTTGTTTACGGTGCCTTTACGTAACTCTCATGTGTGCGAGACAGTGAGAGACTGACTGCGTGCGTGCATCTCTTCTCTTCATATATGTACTCCACCGTTTGTCTGGTGTCCAAAAAATTATACAGTAGTAATAACTAGCAATGTGCCAATGCGTTGCCACACGATCAAAGTAGATTAGTACATATTCACTAATTTGATAGAAAAGAGTCTAGTTTTGAAATATGTATATCACTAAAAATATGTTATGTTTCACTCAAAATATATTCCTTTGGTGGTTTTGATAAGATAAGGGAGGAATGTGGTTGGTTTCAAGATTTGGGAAGTGGTATACCTCTACTCTTATAAAAAATAGAGTTGGTGATGATGGTGTGCCTGCCATCCTGCAATATAGGTCCTCTGATTTATATCTGACGGATAGGAAGGAAACTATGTCGATTTTGCAAAACAATACCCACACCCTATCCACATTTGCAAATAAGGCATTCCCTCGTTCATCCTTTTCTCCCACAAAATAAACTACTCATACAAATGCATCTTGATGTTCCGTGCAACGCATGGGCATCTTGCTAGTTGTTACAAAAAGCCCATGTGTTTGTGTGTGTGGTGTGTGTGTGAGAGAGAGGGAGAGATGAGGAGGACGGAGTGCGTGTGTGACAAGACACAAAGAGTGTGTGTGCGAGAGGTACCACCATAAAATGAGGCGATAGTGTGCGTGTGCACGACCGAGAGGGCGTGTCTCAAGAAGGGACAAACAATCTACATAGATACAAGGAGCGCGAGAGATACATGTACGAGATAGTGGAAGCAAGAGTGTGCGGATGTATAAACCTATCTGGAGGCTAGTCAATCAATGTTTGTGAGAGAAATACGAGTCGGAGTACGAAAGCGAGAGTTTTGTGTGTGTGTGTGAGAGAGACGGTAGTCGGGAAGGGGAGTGGAAGCAGGAGTTGTGTGTGTGAGAGATAGAAAGGGGGGGGGGGAGTTTGTCTGATTGGTAAACAAATGAACAATGTCAGTTTTATAACTAAGATGAAGACGGAAAGGAGACCAAAACAAAAGTTGTGCGTGTGGGAGAGAGTAATTTTAGTGGCAGGAGTCATATCTAGAGAGATATAGGGTGCGTGAGAGAACCCTAGAGAGAAAGACAAAGTGAAAGATGAGTGAGAGTGTGTGTGTGGCGGTGAAAAAGAAAGCCTAGGTACCTAGTGATACCAGAGAACGATAGAGACGTGAGAGATAATGAAAACCGTGAAATGTATAATGATAGGGAGAGTGAGAAAATAGGAGAAACATGAAGTGAGCGTGCGGGTGAGCTGGAGAAAAGAGAGTGATAGCTACATGAAGGAGCATGCCAGTGAGATGGGCGTGAAAGGAGATTCAAATATTTAGCTGTGTGTATAGAAAATGTCAACATAAAAGGGATTCAAATATTTGAATTAGAGATGATGATACATGTAATTCATACTCGAACCAAAATTGATCTATCAAACATGCACACTCATATGAATTCACACGCATCTATGTTATTTATATATGTAGATATTACTGATCCATACATTTTAGTAGAACATAATTTGGTTTAAAATTTTTGAATTCAACCTTATGATTTTGAGATCATTGTATTTGTAAATCATATTATATATATAAAGGAGCAGAATTCTTTGTTGTGCTTTTGAAAGTACATATAAAAAATGATGTATATAGAATTTTATTCCAATAAAAAATGGATCCTGCCCGAACAAAAATAGAATACAAAATGGATTGGAATTGAGTTGGCACGGTAAACGTGCAAGCTTTTTCTCAAAAAATTGAACGAAGCGGCCAAACTCGCAGTAACCGCCCGAAACCAAAATATGGGAGATGAAAATTACTGCGTGTCCCTGACACGCAACACATGTGGGCTCGATTTCAATAGGTCTTGATAGGGGCAGGTTTGTAATTTCACTCAAACATGACATAACCGCCTCTCACCCGGATCCATACACGGTGGGCGCCAAAACACAGTGTCTCCTCGGCCGAAATCGCCTCCCTTACTGATTCATACACGGTGGGCGCCAAAACAAAGTCTCGTCGGCTGAAATCTCCGTCGGCAAATATTCAGTGTATGTGAGATTACCGTCCTACACCCAACCGACTAATATTGCTGTGATGTAGGAAATTTTAAACGGGGGCTAAGTTTGTAAATTTCCTCGCATTTGAGACAAGCGCACCCTAAAGACATGGTTCCCCCTTCCTATCTCCCTCCATTTCCCCATTCGTACTCAGTGAGCGCCAAAACACCCTCTCCACCCCAGCCTCCTCCGTCCGCCACCCCATCCACCGCCGTCCTCCTCCACCATGCCAGAGCTGATACCCCGACGCCGTCGTCCATTACAAGAGATCGACCTCCCTCATCCACGGCTCCGGACCAGGATTCTTGCATCCCATCCTCTCGCTGCATCCCCGCCGTCGTCCACCTTGCCGGGACCGCTCCTACGACCGTATCGTCCACCGCGCTGGGATATTCCCCCCGCCACCGTTTACCCTCCTAGATCTGCTTCCACGCCACCGACAGCCATCGCTACCGCAACACCGTCAAATTCTCAGCAGATGTATACACGGCGCAACACCAAAGGCGGTACTCTTTCGTATTTGCTCAACTTATTTATCGCAGCAAGAAAATAGATCGCCACTGCTTTACTGTGATTTCTTGTCCATCACTTAGGATCTTACTTGTTAGGTGAAATCAAACATTGATTGCGAAGTTGCCTTTGTCCGGTTTGCACCTTCAGATCTGCCATGGCACACGCAACACTATACTCGCAATGCTTATGGTTTTCTCCTT
This sequence comes from Aegilops umbellulata, assembly GCA_032464435.1. Classification (NCBI taxonomy): domain Eukaryota; kingdom Viridiplantae; phylum Streptophyta; class Magnoliopsida; order Poales; family Poaceae; genus Aegilops; species Aegilops umbellulata. Next base: position 359,493,435 of record CP136054.1, on the reverse strand, counting down.
TTATATTCCACACTAGTTAAATGACAGTAGACTAAATTTCAAAATTGGGTTAGTCATTGTTTGAGAGCTCACTATAGTTCACGGGAGGAAGGAAGGGGCTCGGGTGGGGACGGTGGTTGTGGGGGGCGGTGGCCTGGCGGTGGTGGGGCCTCGTCGAACAAAGAAAACTCAACACGGGTGGGGGCGGGGGTGGGGGTGAGGGTGGAAGAGGAATACGTGAGGTGGAGGGTGGTTCAGGGGAGGGCGGGGGGGGGGGGGAGGGGTCAGGGCCGGTGGTTTAGCCAGTGGCCCTTGCAGTGTTCTATAGGGGAAGAATCAGAGACGAGGAAGAAGAAGGGTTAGGAGACGTAGGATCTTCATCCAACCGCCTGAAATGGTCGACTGACCCAAATGACGGAAGTCACACGACTTGCATGCATACATTCCTTTATATTCAGTACCATCATCATAGCTGCTTAGCACTGCTCCTCAATCCATTAAGCTAAACAACGTGCCACTCATAATTCTAAACTTGTTGCTCAAATACGAATCTAATATGATGATGATATTACTAAAATAGATAACGTTTAATTGGTCTGCTAATGTTCCTACGTTACTTTCGAAAAACACGTGCACCACATATAGAGAGACAACAGGGAGTTGCATTCTTAATGCGCTCCGGTTCATCATGTGTGGTCACTGTGCAATGAAGATTTTATTATCCAAAATCTGCTTGCTCTTCTTTAGCATGTTCCTCTTCTGTTCTTTAATAAGTACTCTATCCGTTCCTAAATACAGTCTCTGTATAGATTCCACCATGGACTACATATGGAGCAAAATGAGTGAATCTACACTCTAAAATGTATCTGTATACATATGTATGTGATCCATAGTGGAAATATCTCAAAGACTTATATTTTGGAATGGAGGGAGTATGATAGTAGTACAGTATGTTCCTTGTAGTGAAGAGGAGCAGGGACATTTGCAGTGTAGAGGTCTATTCGGTCGGTTGTGATGGACAATATCAACTCTTCGGGCCTCTTTGATTTGTAGGATTTTGTAAACATAGGAATAGGAATTTTAGTGGCTTGCCCACTTGAATCCTATAAGATTAGCAAGGAAATACGGGGAGCTGTGTCGCCTTTGAGAGTTACACTGATATTAACAGTACCGCACCTTCAGTTGAAGAGAGGTGGTACTATTTAGAGGGGGAGATATTCATCACCTCACCACCTTAGGGTTTAGCTCATACCGATCTCGAGGTAGAGCTACTCTATAAACTTTACTACACATCCAATATAATCAAGCAGGACATAGGGTATTACCTCTTCGAGAGGGCCTGAACCTGGATAAACACTGTGTTTGTTGTCCCTTGTTACCCATCGATCCCAGATCCACAGCTCGGGAGCCCCTACCCCGAGGTCTGCCGGTTTTGACACCGACAAGAGGGACAAGGGGAGAAGGAATAAGAAGAGGTTGCAAGAGAAGAACAAGGGAAGAGGAGGCCCTCCCCAACACTCCCCTCACCAAACCCCTCCAATCCCACCACCAAGGTGAGGTCCTCACTCTTCTTACCTGCACCATAGCTCTATTTTTGTGAAGGATTCCAGGTGGTTAGGAAAGGGGAGAAATAGATCCAAGAGGGATTGAAAAAAAGTGGTTATTGTTGTTGTTCCTGGGCATAAAACAATGGAAATCAGCAATTTCGAGTTCCTAGATGGCAAAATTAGAGGAAGGGCACGTGGAATGTTTTGTAGGTGTTGTTCCCACGATTGTTTTTGTCGGCGTTCTGGGAACGGGGGTCCCAAGACTTGCCTGCCTGCAGCCCACAGTGTGGCTAAGCAGCAGGCCGTACGGCCCATCTTCGTCAACAAGGCACCCAATACCCTTGCGAGGGTCCAAGCCTCGCGAGGCGGACAACGCAAGACCTCCTATGGAGTGGCCTAGCCAGGCAGGCTCACAAGGAGCAGAGATATCAATGCGGGGCAAACCTCACGAGGCTCTCGTGACGTGAGCCATGACGAACGGTGCCAGGCGGGCGCCAGTGCGCGCGTCGTCCTTATTTCCTCTTTGGTGCTAAGGAGGCCAACGCAGGCGAAGAGTACCGAGGCATCAGGAAAAGGTTGCCATATTGGTGCAATGAGACCAAGACCAGGAGGACGGCAAGGTGGAGGTCATTGTGGATCCCAAGACGGCGTCACCCCAGAGCTTTTCGTAGGCGAAGACCGCTTTTGTCAGGATAGCTTGTACTAGCTGTCCCCCTTCAAATTTGCCCGCCGTTGTTGGCTCCCTTCCCGCTCGATATTTGGGAAGAGGACCAAGGCCTCTATAAATAGGACTGGCCACCACAGTATAGGTATCGAATCCTCACGCCACAAGTTCATACGCACAAGAACACCTCAACCTCAGGAGGCTGTTCTTCCCTTGTACTGTTCATCATCAGCCCAAGAGGCAATCCACCACCACCACACTGGAGTAGGGTATTACACCACAATGGTGGCCCGAACCAGTATAAACCCCGTGTCTTTCTGTGTCGTCGAGTTCATCCGCAAGATCTTAGCGAGCTTGAGCGTAGATTGGTAGGAGGGAAAGACTACGCGCGCACCGCAGTGTTCGAACCTTAAGGGTTTGTCGAAACCCCACATCTGACATTTGGCGCGCCAGGTAGGGGTGCGCCGTAGTTTCCCTTCCGTCGGTTCGTTGCTCCATCGCTCCATCACTTCTATGGCGGACGCTCGCCGTGCTCGAGCTGAGCGTCGGGCTGCCCTCTCCGCCCACGTCGCTCAGACGGCTCTTGTAGGCGGGCCACCTCGTCGCTCTCCGTCTCCCGCCGCCAACGCTGCCACCGGCTCGGCGGGGAACGAGCAGCAGTCATCCTCGTTGCATCCTTCGGTGCGACAGGACGACCGCACCACTACTCCATCACTCACCCCTGCTGGTTCTTCGTCTCATGCGCACCGCGCTACCATGGAGGCACGGGCCGCGCTCATTGCGGTGAACGAGCTCCTGCGTTACCGCCCCATCGACGACCTCTATGAGGAGTGGCTCGACCACGCCACCGAGCTTGTCCGTGCCGCGGGGGGCTCTCCGACGCCGTCCCACTCTCTGCCTCCCCCTCAACTAGCCGCGGGCGACGGGGCTCATGGCATGCCTCTACCGCCTCAACCCCAAGACGGTGCCTTGGCACCAAGGCGCGCGCCTCCGCGGCGTGATCCACCGCGCCAGGCGCCCGCGCGTGAAGAAAGAAGCTGCCAAGAAATCCCGCGGCCGCGAGAAGCTGCACCGGCGCTCCCCGCGCCACCTCGTCAAGACCGCGTGCCGCCTGTGGTGGCGCCGCGCGGACCTTGCGAAGACCAAGCTTCGCCTCGGAAGCGGGCCTCGGCGACCACGGCTGGCTGTCGCGCCTTCACCCCCGAACTACGTAGCGTTGCCTGGCAAGGCAAGTTCAAGCCAGATCTACCTCCCCGTCACCTTCGGCACGCGCGACAACTACCGCACTGAGCTGGTGGACTTCGACATCGCCCGCATCGGTCTCCCGTACAATGCCATACTCGGGTACCCGGCTCTCGCTCAGTTCATGGCGGCGACTCACCCGGCCTACAACCTCATGAAGATGCCAGGGAGCAAGGGCGTACTCACCATCAAGGGGGACACTAAGGAGGCCGTGACGGCGCTCAGGCTCGCTTTCAAGACCGTGGTAGCAGCGCAGCCAGCCGGCGCCAGTACGCCCGAGGCCAAGGAGACCGCGCCCGCCAAGAAAAAGCAGTTGTTCACCCAAGACAAGGCGGAGACCAAGCAGGTGCCGGTTGACGAGGACGGGTCTTCGGGAGCCACCTTTACCATAGGAACCAGCCTTGACCCGGGACAAGAAGAAGCTTTGGTGAGGTTTTTGCGCGCGAACAAGGAGATATTCGCGTGGGAGCCCAATCAGCTGTAGGGGTCCCGAGAGAGGTGATCCAGCATCATCTAACGGTGTGCCCCAACATGCGCCCCGTGAAGCAGCGGGCGAGACGGCAGTCCGTCGAGAAGCAGGCCTTCATCGTCCAAGAGACACGCAAGCTGGAGGCGGCTGGTACCATTCGGGAAGTTTGATACCCTGATTGGCTGGCGAACCCCGTCGTAGTATCGAAGAAAGGTGGGAAGGAACGGATGTGCGTTGACTTCACAACCCTCAACAAAGCCTGCCCCCAAGATCCGTTCCCCCTTCTGCGCATTGATCAGATCGTCAACTCCACCGCCGAGTGCGATTTGCTATGTTTCCTGGATGCGTTCTCTGGATACCATCAGATCAAGATGGCGGTGGAGGATGTGGAGAAGACAACCTTCTTGACACCATGTGGGGTGTATTGCTACACCTGCATGCCTTTCGGCCTTCGCAACACGGGCGCAACCTTTCAGCGGCTGATGCACATCGCCTTGGGGCGGCAGCTCGGCAGGAACACAAAGGCCTACGTTGACGACATAGTTGTCAAATCTCGCGAGGCGAGGACGTTGATTCAACACTTGGAGGTGACCTTTGAGAGTTTGCGCCGGGTGAACTTGAGGCTTAACCCGGAGAAGTGCGTGTTTGGCGCCCCTCTGGCAAGCTGCTAGGGTTTCTCGTATCCCACAGAGGGATCGAGGCGAACCCGGAGAAGATCAAGGCCATCGAAGACATGAGCCCACCACAGACCCTCAGGGAGATGCAAAAGCTGGCAGGATGGGTGACCGCGTTAGGGCGTTTCATATCTAAGCTAGGCGAGCGCGCCTTACCCTTCTTTAAGCTCATGAAGAAGAAAGGCCCCTTCGAGTGGACCCCGGAGGCTGACCGGGCCTTCCAAGACCTCAAGAAATACCTCACCAGCCCCTCGGTGATGGTGGCATCGCAACCTCTCGAGCCTCTGGTACTCTACCTTGCCGCTACCCCGTACTCCGCCAGCGCGGCACTGGTGGCGGTTCGGGAGGAGCGCCAAGACAAGGGTGTGCCGCGCCAAGCCAGAGTTGATGCAGCACAGGGTCAGGAAGGCACACCAGAGCCATCAGCGGTGGAAGATCAAGCTCGGCAGGGCAACATCGCGGAAGCTCCTGAGGACGGCCAAGTCTCAGGAAACCCTCCACCTCAGGATACGCCACAATCTCCGTAGGACCCGAGCCTCAACAGTGTGCCAACCCTCGTCGAGCACCCGGTGTACTTCGTCAGCATCGTATTGCGGGACGTAAGGGCATGCTACCCCATGCCGCAAAAGCTCCTGCTCGCACTCTTGGTGTCCTCGCGCAAGCTGCAACACTACTTCCAGGGGCACCCCATCAAGGTCGTCTCATCTTACCCATTGGAGAGGGTACTCAAGAGCCCAAACTCGGCCGGAAGGGTCGCTGAATGGAACATCGAGCTGCAAGCATTCCAGCTGGAGTTCAGCACCACCAGGGTCATCAAGGGAGCCGCACTCGCCGATTTCGTGGCAGAATGGACAGATGCCCGGGCTCTTGAGGAAGGATAAGACCGGTCCACCTCCCCACGAAGTGAGGCACCAGATGGCTGGGTCATGTATTTCGATGGTGCCTTTGCGCACCAGGGCGCGGGGGCTGGAGCAGTGCTCATCTCGCCCACTCAGGACAAGATTTACTATGCCGTGCAACTCTGCTTCCAGCACGGCGAGAAGGTCTCCAACAATATCGCAGAATACGAGGGCCTCACAGCCGGCCTGAAGGCTGCGGCGGCTCTAGGGGTGAGGCACCTCACCGTGAAGGGTGACTCGCAGCTCCTCGTCAACTTCTCCAACAAAGTGTACGAGCTGAAGGACGAGCACATGGAGGCTTACCTTACGGAGGTGCGCAAAATGGAAAAGCAGCTCTCAGGCTTGGAGCTACAGCACGTGCCCCGGGGCACCAACAAGGAAGCCGACGACATCGCCAAGAGAGCATCCAAGGGGCAACTACAAAATCCCGGCGTCTTCGAAGAGCGGCTCTTCAAGCCATCAGCTACGCCACCTCTTTCAAGCACGACTCAGCCTCGGGAGGAGCTCCCACAGCCCCCGGCCACGGGAGCCCCAGGTTGCAGCCCAACCTCAGGAGCTTGGCTACTCTTGGCGCTCGAGCCCCAGGAGGAGTGCTGGACCAAGGAATTCAAGGAGTACCTGATGCACGGGACACTGCTGGAGAAGGAAGAAGACGCGGAGCACGTGGCCCAACAGGCCACAACATACTGCATTCAAGACGGCGAGTTATACAGGAAACGGCCGAACGACATCACGCTGCGCTGCATCTCCAGCGATCAAGGGAGGGAGCTGCTGATTGACATACATGGCGGGGACTGTGGACATTACTCATCGTCACGGACCCTCGTCGGCAAGGCCTTCCGCAGCGGATTCTATTGGCCCACAGCACTCAACGATGCAGCCGAGCTGGTGAAGTCCTGCGAAGCTTGCCAATTCCACGCCAAGCAAATCCATCAGCCCGCTCAGGGCCTCCAAACCATTTCGCTCACGTGGCCATTCGTGGTCTGGGGGCTAGACATCCTAGGCCCGTTCCCACAAGCGCCAGGGGGCTACCATTATATCTACGTCGCCATCGACAAGTTCACCAAGTGGGTGGAAGTGGAAGCCGTCCGTACCATTCCAGCTGGCTCTGCTGTCAAGTTCATCAAGGGCCTCGTGAGCCGCTTCGGGGTCCCTAACCGCATCATCACAGATAACGGCTCACAGTTTACTAGTAACCTCTTCAAAACCTACTGTGCTAACCTTGGAATGCAGATCTGCTACGCTTCGGTGGCCCACCCCAGGAGCAACAGTCATGCCGAACGCGCCAAGCTGAGGTCCTGAGGGGGCTCAAGACTAGGACTTTCAAGAAGAAGCTGGAGGCCTGCGGCAGGGGCTGGCACGACGAACTCCAGTCCGTGTTGTGGTCCATCCGTACCACTGCTACCAAGCCAACGGGCGAGACTCCGTTCTTCCTCGTCTACGAAGCCGAAGCAGTACTCCCTCACGAGGTCAAGCATCGCTCTGCGCGGGTCCTGGCGTTCGACGAAACGCAGCAAGACGCCATGCGGGGGATGGATCTCGTGCTGGGGGAGGGACGCCGACGCGAAGCCGCATTGAGGACGGCAAGGTATCAATAAGCGCTGTGGCGGTACGACTGCCGCAACGTCCGCTCCAGGACGCTCAAGGTGGGTGACCTCGTCCTGAGGCGGGTCCTCTCCAGGGAAGGGCTGCACAAGCTTTCGCCCATGTGGGAGGGCCCGTTCAGGGTCTTCCATGTATCCAGGCCGGGTGCAGCGTGCCTGGAGACACGGGACGGGATACCCATCCAGAACGCCTAGAACATCCGGCACCTCCGGAATTTCTATCCATGAAGCAAGGCCCAGAGCCTGAGAAGCAAGGCCCAGAGCCTGAGAAGAAAGGCCCAGAGCCTGTGAAGAAGGCCCGGTGCCTGTGAAGAATCACCGCCCGTGACACTCTCACGTAATAATGAGTGGGGCTGTACACGCCCCGGAGTCTCAGGAGCGCCGGCCTCAGGCCCTGGGGCTCCCTCCCACGCCTAGTGGACAACACTTAGCTCCGCGCCGGTGAGAAGATTTGAAGACTAGATTAGGTGCCGGACGTGGCTTTTCATTTGCTTTCCGTAGTTGGCTCGCTTTTCCTTAATCAGAGTTGATCTTGGTGTTCGTTGCCGATTTGGTTCCCTAGCCCTTTACCGCTTTTTTCCGGCTCTAAGTTTGATGTGTTCTCTCTCTCGCATACCTCGTGAGGGGGCTAGGCAGGTGCCCTCACGAGCATTTCTCTTCTCTTTGCCTTCTCGCGAGCCACCCTCATTCAAGACTGGAAGCTGGCGCATCTCTCCTAAATCCGTGCCCCTCGGGTACCGCGATACAAGGCGCCAAGTCAAGGCTTGGGTGGACGGCAAATCCTTAGTGCACCTCCTAACGAATTTTTTGCAGTTTTCGAGCAACACAGGCACCACCTGAGGGAAAGGGCGCCCCAAACGCACCAGGTTAAGTTATCTTTGCACAAAACAACAACACGACATGGGAACGACACGCACAGTGCATTAACCAAAGGACCACAGTTCGATACACGCTCCTCCGGGCCCATACTGGTTTCGTTTTCTGAAGCAGGAAAGAAAAAAACTAAGCAAAGTAGCGATGCAGCAATCCGCAGAGGTAGGCCCTCAGCGATGCCCCGAGCCTAACCAGACCCCTCCTCGCGCTTCACGGAGGCACGACGACGAGATGACCCGCTGCCTCCTTCAAAGCGGGCGCGGCTGCGCGGCGGTTGGTCGTAGCCACCACTGCTGGAGCTGTCACCGGAGGAAGAGCCACCGTAACTGGAGGAGACGTGGTCACCACCGAGGGCTGGCTCGCCCTCGTCCTCATCGCGACCATCACCAAGGCCGAGCACCCTCCTCACCGTCGTTCGTCTCGTGGCAGCACCCGACGCGGCGACCATCTTCCCCGAACACCCTCACATAGAGGGTCGATTCATCATCGTACCTGAAGTGGAGGGTGCACCGCCTTCCCAGGCCGCGCGTACGGGCGAACGTCTGCCAGGCGTGGGCCAGGGCTATGTTGCCCACGGCGGAAGTCTCGACCACAACCCAAGAGGCTGGCAGTTCGCCGACGAAGAAGCGCGGGAGTTGGAGCTAGTTACAGGCCGGACTCTCCGACCAGACGACAAACTCCGGCGACACCTCAGCCGAATGGAAGCGCGGGCGGGGTCGCCGACCAACCATCGCGCGCCTCGCCTCATCGGATGCACCACCATGGACGGGACGATCCCCTCCGCGCGCCGCGATCCCACCTCGACGGTGGGCCACGGCGGGGGTCACGGCATGCTTGCGCGGATGGCCGCGGCCGCGCTTGGGCGCCAGGGAACCGAGGCCCTCGCGAGGGGCCTTTCCTTTCTTGGCGGCAGAGAACTTCTTTTGTGGCACCATCGATGGCACTGCAAGCAATGGAGCAGAGAAGTGAGCAAGCGAGGAAGAGATGGGCAACGGGGGCTCCGCCCCCTCCCCATTTATAGCAAGAGAGGGCCAACCGGCGTCTCCCACGATCGCAGGTAATGATGGTTTCTCCTTGCATGTTGCAGGGACTTGTCAAGTCGTGCAGTTGCCGAGGCAGCGTGGGGAAGCGGAGACGCCCACGTCCTATCAACCGCCACGCGTCGACCGAGGCCGCAAGCTTTTGGGGCCCGCGGTGCTCCGAACTTGACCCTTGGCTTCGCCGCGAAGCCAAGCCCGAGCGCACCTTGGGCCCGGGGGCTACTGTCGGTGTTCTGGGAACGAGGGTCCCTAGACTTGCCTGCCTTCGGCCCACAGCATGGCCAAGCAGCAGGGCGTACGGCCCATCTTCGTCAACAAGGCACCCAATACCCTCGCGAGGGTCCAAGCCTCGCGAGGCGGACAACACAATACCTCCTCTGGAGTGGCCTAGCCAGGCAGGCTCACAAGGAGAGGTGATATCAAGGCGGGGCAAACCTCACGAGGCTCTCGTGACGTGAGCCATGACGAACAGTGCCAGGCGGGTGTCAGGCGGGCGCCGGTGCGTGCAGCGTCCTTATTTCCTCTTTGGTGCTAAGGAGGCCAGCGCACGCGAAGAGTACCGAGGCATCAGGCAAAGGTTGCCATATTGGTGCAACGAGACCAAGACCAGGAGGACAGCAAGGCGGAGGTCATCGTGGAGCCCAAGACGGCGTCACCCTATAGCTTTTCGCAGGCGAAGACCGCTTTTGTCAGGATAGCTTGTACTAGCTGTCCCCTTCAAATTTGCCCGCCGTTGTTGGCTCCCTTCCCGCTCGATATTTGGGAAGAGGACCAGGGCCTCTATAAATATGACTAGCCACCACAGTAGAGGTATCGAATCCTCACGCCACAAGTTCATACGCACAAGAACACCTCAACCTCAGGAGGCTGTTCTTCCCTTGTACTGTTCATCATCAGCCCAAGAGGCAATCCACCACCACCACACTGGAGTAGGGTATTACACCACAACAGTGGTCCAAACTAGTATAAACCCTGTGTCTTTCTGTGTTGCGAATTCATCGAGTTCGTCCGCAAGATCTTAGCAAGCTTGAGCGTAGATCGGTAGGAGGGAAAGACTTCGTGTGCAACCAAGTGTTCGAACCTTAAGGGTTTGCCGGAACCCCACATCCGGCAGTTTTGAGTGGTCATTCACTTAATTCGGCTTAGCCTTTGGCCGTGGCGCTAAAAACATGTTGTTGCGTTGTTTCTGCAAAATAACATTTTTACAGCTTTTTCCCATAGCTTTTCATGATCTTTGAGGGCTGATAAATTGGTGTTATACAATAGTATAGCTACCTGATATCTTGTAGTTCATAGATCAATTTTATTTACTTATTTCCCATGAGTAGTTTTGTTGCTATGAACTTCCAAAGACGACTACTCAATATTTCTGAATATGAGTACAGTAGAGCAGTATTTGCTGGATTTGACCTCCATAAGTTCATAATACGAGGTTGCATAGTTGGAGTTATTTGTGGATGAGTTCCTCATGAATCCATGGCCATCTTGTTTGCATGTTTCCGAGCTTCCTAGCTTAAGATATGATTTTTTTCATAAAGGGGTAGGAAAGGGTTGCTCCTTGGGAATGCGATTAGGCGCGTTTTTGTGCGTGCTTTACATAGATTGTTTTGGTGAAATCTTTAAAAAAAAATCTATATGTTCCTACAGCAGGTTGCAGCACCAATCCACCAGAGAGAGCCTCACACCACCTCTCTCGCGATGGTTGAGGCGAGTACACCGGGCAACAATGCCTAGATTGCTCCCTTAATATTTTGTTCATGTTCACATTACTCTTTTACATTCATGCAACATACAACTCACTAGTGTACATTTCAATACACCATACCACTAGTATGTGATAGGGATAGATTTTTCTTGGTTCTTCTTGATTAAAAAAAGCATCATGAGTGAATCGGCTCCGTCCTCATGCTATGGTCCTCTCACTTGGTGAGGGTTGAAAAGGAGTGAGGTCAGACGTCGCCCCTCCTCAGCTTGCCGGCAAAATCTCAGAGCCAAGTCCCCGGTCTTATTTGGATGCATCATATCTTCATGCATTTCCCGTGCCATTTCAAGCATGGGAGGTTCGAGAATAGCACTTAAATGTTCAAGCAGGGTTCATCTTGATGATCTTACTTGTGATGTATTACATGATTTTTGTGTACTTGCTGAGTCTTTGGACACACCTCTCATGGGCTTTGTTTCAGGTAAATCGTTGTGAGGCTCTGCAAGTAGTAGGAAAGGGCATAGCTCCCATGGGTGTTCACTCACAAATTACACACCCCTTTCATTCACCTAGCTAATCATGATAACTCTCATACTTTAGTTCATGATTCCTGGTAGCTAGGATCTACTTGTTGTGTATACACTTTGTCTGGGGTTGTTTCCTTGATCGCTATGTTTACCAGTCAAGGTGGGTTGGAGTTGACTAGTCCCCACCTTGAACCCGGGTGTGTTGGAACGTATGTTTTATGTGTTATGTGTAGCATAACGGTTGGTGTCTTCACCACTTTGCTCTAACTAGGTTGTACGAGCTTGTTGGATGCTTCTGCTTGTGATATTATAATTATATGCTCTGTTTGTTCAACTTCCTGTCGTGGATGTCCGATGGTACAAAGGAGGTGCTGCCGGATTTTCCCACGAGCATGCTTTGGTTTGTTTGTGTTCTCTGTGGGTAACATTCCTTCTTACTAGGAGGGGTGTTATAGTGGGAGAACCTCGTTTCAGGTATTCTGATCATTTTCACTCGGTGGTTCCGAGATGAAGTGATTTCATCACAGAAACTTGGCACAGCAATCTCGGTGGGACTAAGAGCCGTTTCGGTCAGACCGAAAAGTTAGGGTTTGTCTTGAGGCAGTGTCTAGATGAACTCGGTGGGTCCGGAAAGGTAGAATTCGGTGGGACCTAGTTGGCTTTGAAGAGTTTTGGACATATTTGGATAGTGGAAGTGGTTGAGGGTTTTGGAGCAATATCACTAAGCACTTGAGCAACCAGATCATTAACAACACCTCATCCCCTTTTAATAGTATTGGATTTCCTATGGACTCAATGTGATCTTGGATCACTTAACAAAAAATGAAGAGTCTTGTGCTTTAGCCAATTCATGTCCTTAGCATTTTGAAGGGTTCCATATCCTCACATCCTTGCCATGCCACAGTTGAACTTGCCTGAAATGTACTAGATAAAACTATTAGTCCAACAGAAAGTATGTTGTCATTGATTACCAAAACCACCAAGGGAGCAAATGTGCTTTCATTCTCCCCCTTTCTGGTAATTGATGACAACATACACCAAAGCTTTATGTAACAATATGATGAGTATATCATTCAAGCTTTGAGAGAATATGTAACATGCATAAGCTCCCCCTATAAGTGTGCAATCATGTTTATGATAGATGTTGAAGACATGTGAATGCACAACATGATAGAAAGAGTAATGAGTTGCACATATCTTGGCTATATGCATTACAACAAAAAGACAATGAAAGATGTACCTTCATGTTAATGACTCCCTCTTGCAAACAATATGTGCAATAAGCAAGAGATCGTCATGTACATGAGTGTCATGCATATACTTACCTTGTGGTCCTTGGACTGGTTCTTGAAGAAATAGGCTTGAGAAAACAGGGTTAGATAACACAAGGAAATTTCAACAAGAAGGCAGCCATAAGATCCACAAGAGTACCAAGACTGTATGAAATGTGTTAGATAAGTATTACTAGGTGAGTACTTCTTTAGATGTAGACATGTCCCTGAAGAACTAAAGATTTGCAATAACTTCCAAGGATTTTTCTCCCCTCAAGATTGAATGTCATCTCCCCTGAATGTAGCATAGGATAATGGGAGTGGGTAGGGTGAGACAAAATCAGACCAAAATAAAAAATATTAGAGGAAAGTAAGATCAAAGAAAATGATTAACATATCTCTCCCCTCTTAGAGACATGAAGATTCTCTCCTCTTTTTAGAAAAGTATCTCTTTCTGGAGATAAGCTTTTATGTGCATCTCTTTCCCCTTTCAAAAGGTATGCTTTAATGTGCATCTCTCCCCCCTTTGACATCAATTTCCAAGAAGGCTAGGCCTCAAGGTTATGAGTCAAGTGAGTATGGTCCTGGAGAAGCATGATAACCCACAAGTATAGGGGATCACAACAATTTTTGAGGGTAGAGTATTCAACCCAAATTTATTGATTCGACACAAGGGGAGCCAAAGAATATTCGCGAGTATTAGCAGTTGAGTTGTCAATTCAACCACACCTGAAAGACCTAATATCTATAGCAAAGTATTTAGTAGCAAAGTAGTATGGAAGTAACGGTAACAGTGGTAAAAGTGATAGTAGCAGTTTTGTAGAGATTGTAACAGCAGTAGCAACAAAAGTAACTTAGTAAAGATCAATATGTGAAAAGCTCATAGGCAATGGATCAGCAATGATAACTGCGTTGGATAATATTCATCATGTAGCAGTCATAATCTAGGGTGACACAGAACTAGCTCCAATTCATCAATATAATGTAGGCATTTATTCCGTATATAGTCATACGTGCTTATGGAAAAGTACTTGCATGACATTATTTGTCCTACCGTCCCATGGCAGCGGGGTCCTAATGGAAACTAAGGGATATTAAGTCCTCCTTTTAATAGAGAACCGGAACAAAGCATTAGCACTTAGTGAATATATGAACTCCTCAAACTACGGTAATCACCAGAAAGAATCCCAATTATTGTCACTTTGGGGTATGCGGATCATAACTCGTAATAGGTGTCTACAACTTGCAAGATAGGATTAAGAACACAAATATATTCATGAAAACATAATAGGTTCAGATCTGAAATCATGGCACTCGGTCCCTAGTGACAAGCATTAATCATAGCAAAGTCGTAGCAACATCAATCTCAGAACATAGTGGACACTAGGGATCAAACCCTAACAAAACTAACTCGATTACAAGATAAATCTCATCCAACCCATCACCATCCAGCAAGCCTACGAAGGAATCATTCACTCCCGGCAGTGAGCATCATGGAATTGGTGATGGAGGAAGGTTGGTGATGATGATGGCAACAAATCCCCCTCTCCAGAGCCCCGAACGGACTCTAGATCAGCCCTCCCGATGAAGAACATGAGGCGGCGACGACTTCGTATCATAAAATGCGATGAATTCTTCTATCTGATTTTTCCCCTCCCCGAATAGGTACTTATAGAGTCGGATTAGGGTCGGAGGAGGTCTAGGGGGCCCACAAGCCTGTAGTGCACGCCCTAGGGGGTGGGCCTGCCCCTAGGGCTTGTGGCCTCTGGGTGGCCCCCCTCTGGTAACTTCTTGCACCAGTATTTTTTATATATTCCACAAAAATTCTCCGTAAATTTTCAGGTTAACCCAAGAACTTTGATTTCTGCACAAAAACAACACCATGGCAAAACAACGTCAGTCCGGGTTAGTTCCATTCAAATCATGCAAATTAGGGTCCAAAACAAGGGCAAAAGATTTTGGAAAAGTAGATACGATGGAGATGTATCAAAGCACAACTAGGCAGAATGCAGTTCTAGATGCAGATAGAGGGAAAGAATCATTGAGTGGAGCTAGAAAGATGAAACAATAGGTTTGGCAAAAACATTCTCTCTGTAGTGAAATTGGTGTCTCCGTTTGATTCCAATCGGTGACTCCGAGATTTAGGAATCACAGATAGAGTGCATCGGTGGAACCGAGCTAGTCTGGTTCGGTGGAACCAAGTAACCGTGTGCATGGTTTAATTGCACTTCGGTGTGGCCGCCGGGTTTAGGCCGGAGAGACCGAGTTTAGCACAAAAGGAAAGAATTTGTCAACTCAGCTCACTTGCAATTAAATTTTCACAAGGACTTTCAGGGAATTCAAATAGGATTTGCAATGAATTCAACTAATACCAAACTGAAAGAAGTATAGAAAAGTGTAGGATCGAAGGTATGTCTAGAGGGGGGGGGGGTGATTAGACTACTGACCAAATAAAGATCTTTCCTTTTCCCAATTTTAGTTGTTGGTAGAATTTAGTAATTATGACAAGTCAAGCAATCAACCTACAAATGCAGTTCTAAGAGTATAGCAGCGTAAAGTAAAACATTACATATGAAGGTAAATGGAAGGGTTTGGAGAAGGCAAACGCAATGGAGACACGGAGATTTTTGGCGTGGTTCCGATAGGTGGTCCTATCGTACGTCCACATTGATGGAGACTTCAAACCACGAAGGGTAAAGTTTGCGCGAGTCCACGGAGGGCTCCACCCATGAAGCGTCCACGAAGAAGCAACCTTGTCTATCCCACCATGGCCATCGCCCACAAAGGACTTGCCTCAGTCGGGTAGATCTTCATGAAGTAGGCGATCTCCTTGCCCTTACAAACTTCTTGGTTCAGCTCCACATCATGTCGGAGGCTCCCAAGTGACACCTAACCAATCTTGGATACAACACTCTCCAAAAGGTAATAAACAGTGTGTTGATGATGAACTCCTTGCTCTTGTGCTTCAAATGATAGTCTCCCCAACACTCAACTCTCTCATATAGATTTTGCTATGGTGGAAGAAGGATTTGAGTGGAAAGCAACTTGGGGAAGGCTAGAAATCAAGTTTCAAATGGTAGGAATGGAATCTCTTGATCTCAACACCTGAGTAGGTGGTTCTCTCTCAGAAAATGAATGGTGGAAGTGTAGGAACGTTATGATGGCTCTCTCCTATGAGGAAGAGGGGGTGGAGGGGTATATATAGCCTCCAAACAAAATCCAACTGTTACACACTTTTGACCCATCTCAGTGGCACCGATCAGAAAACTCGGTGTCACTGATCTGTACAAAAATATGAACGTTCGGAATCTCGATGGGATCGACTAGAACAACTCGGTGGGACCAATGTGCTAGGGCTTAGGCAAACCTCGACTCGGTGGCGCCGATTGCATCATCTCGGCGGGACCAAAGTGAATCAATAAGCAATAGAAAATCAGTCAATCCAACTGAGTGGGAACGATTGCAGCTTATCGGTGAGACCGAAGTGATTACAACAAGTCACAGGGCGTTAGCAAGGCCATCTCGGTGGGACCGAGATCCATATCGGTATGACCGAATTTTTAGGGTTTTGGCAGTGGATAAGTCCAGATGAACTCGATGGCTCCGGGTAGGAACTACCAGTGGGGCAGAGTTGGAAATTAGGTTTTGGACATATCACTAAGCAATTGAGCAACAAGATCATTAAGAAACACCTCATCCCCATTTAATAGTATTGCCTTTCCTATGGACTCATTGTGATCTTGGATCACTTAAACAAAAATGTAGAGTCTTGAGCTTTTGCCAATCCTTGTCCTTAGCATTTTTAGGGGTCGACATCTCTATTTCATGCCATGCCAGTCCTTGAACATCCTGAAATATTTATCTTGAATGGACATTAGTTGAATGAGATAGATGTGTTATGAATTACCAAAACCACTCGGGGATTAGTTGCACTTTCAGTCTCCCCCTTTTTGGTAATTGATGACAACATATATATCAAAGCTTTGATAAATGATTAAATGAATGAAATACATCGTCGCTTTGAGAAGTATGTGATAAGCAAGAGCTCCCCCTAAATTTGTGCATTATGAAGAATTTGCGTTGGAATGCGAATGCACAATCGATTAGGATCATGGGTCACTCTTCCATGTCACATACATCTTGGTGGAGCGCACAAAATGGTATGAACAAAATAACATGCACTCATCACCAAAGACATAAGTGAATGATCATACAAAAATAATGATAGAGATAAGAATTAAGCACACATGAAGCATAGTATGATCAAACACACAAGACGAACATAGTATCTCACACACATAACGAACAAAGTATCATGAATCAAACGGAAATAGTAAAAACTCTAGAAAAACCAATGAGCAAAAAGCAAGACACTCTCTCTCAAAGACTAATGATCTATACAATTTCTCCCCCTTTGGCAACAAGTACCAAAAAGTTTAAAAAGGTATAGAGTTATGTGTCTCTCTAGGCACGATCCTCAAAAGCTACTGAAGGTGACTTCTGGCCGGTGGCTCCGGTGTGCATAGATGTCATTGAGATGAGTGCATCTACAAATGCTTCAGCTGATGTCTACTGGGCTGGTGGAGTAGATACTAGAGGTGGCACTGGAGCAGTAGCAGTAGGTGCAGAGTGAGTGGTCCTCGTATCCGCAACTGACACGGCTGACGATCTTGGTCCCCTAGGCACTGTGTGAAACCTCTCAGTGGTAGGTAACTCATCTCCACTGTCCTCTACAGCGGCTCTGGCTGCCTCGACATCATCTCCGAGCTTCTCCATAATAGACTGAACATCTATGATCTTTACATCAAGATCATGAACCTTAGTCTCGACTATCTGCTCTAGGGTCTCATGGTTCTTGGAAATGTTGGCCAGACTTTTCTCAATCCCCAGGGTAGCTACCAGTAGATATGTTGTCTGGTTATTCTTGGACTTGAGTTTGGCTATGGGAGCATTGTGTGTTGTTGCCTCTTGAGCTGCTTTTGCTGCTGTAGCCGCCTGAATCTTCTCTTGGGCCTCAAGAGACGTAGGGTGTGAAGTGATGACCCACAAGTATAGGGGATCTATCATAGTCCTTTCGATAAGTAAGAGTGTCGAACCCAACGAGGAGCAGAAAGGAAATGACAAGCAATTTTCAGTAAGGTATTCTCTGCAAGCACTGAAATTATCGGTAACAGATAGTTCTGTGATAAGGTAATTCATAACGGGTAACAAGTAACAAAAGTCAACAAGGTGCAGCAAGGTGGCCCAATCCCTTTTGTAGCAAAGGACAAGCCTGGACAAACTCTTATATAAAGAAAAGCGCTCCCGAGGACACATGTGAATTGTCGTCAAGCTAGTTTTCATCATGCTCATATGATCCGCGTTCGTTACTTTGATAATTTGATATGTGGGTGGACCAGTGCTTGGGTACTTCCCTTCCTTGGACGAGCATCCCACTTATGATTAACCCCCCTCGCAAGCATCCGCAACTACTAAAGAAGAATTAAGGTAAACCTAACCATAGCATGAAACATATGGATCGAAATCAGCCCCTTATGAAGCAACACATAAACTAGGGTTTAAGCTTCTGTCACTCTAGCAACCCATCATCTACTTATTACTTCCCAATGCCTTCCCCTAGGCCCAAACAATGGTGAAGTGTCATGTAGTCGACCTCACATAACACCACTAGAGGAAAGACAACATACATCTCATCAAAATATCGAACGAATACGAAATTCACATGACTACTTATAACAAGACTTCTCCCATGTCCTCAAGAACAAATGTAACTACTCACAAATCATTTTCATGTTCATAGTCAGAGGGGTATTAATGTGCATGAAGGATCTAAACATATAATCTTCCACTGAATAAACCAACTAGCATCAACTACAAGGAGTAATCAACACTACTAGCAACACACAGGTACCAATCTGAGGTTTTGAGGCAAAGGTCGGATACAAGAGATGAACTAGGGTTTGAGAGGAGATGGTTCTGGTGAAGATGTTGGTGGACATTGACCCCCTCCCAATGAGAGGATCGATGGTGATGACGATGGTGACGATTTCCCCCTCCCGGAGGGATGTTTCCCCGGCAGAATAGCTCCGCCGGAGCCCTAGATTGGCTCCGCCTCGAGATGGCGGCGCTTCGTCCCGAAAGCTTCCTTCTAATTTTCTCCAAGCCAAAAGACACCTTATACCAGAAGATGGGCATCGGAGGGCTTCCAGGTGGCCCACGAGGCAGGGGGTGCGCCCAAGGGGGTAGGTGGCGCCCTCCACCCTCGTGGACAGTGGGTGGCCCCCCTCTGGTGCTTTCTTCACCCAATATTTTTAATATATTCCAAAATTGACTTTCGTGGAGTTTCAAGACTTTTGGAGTTGTGCAGAATAGGTCTCTAATATTTGCTCCTTTTCCAGCACAGAATTCCAGCTGCCGGCATTCTCCCTCTTCATGTAAACCTTGTAAAATAAGAGAGAAACGGCATAAGTATTGTGACATAATGTGTAATAACAGCCCATAATGCAATAAATATCGATATAAAAGCATGATACAAAATGGATGTATCAACTCCCCCAAGCTTAGACCTCGCTTGTCCTCAAGCGAAAGCCGATATCGATAAATATGCCCACATGTTTAGAGATAGAGGTGCCAATAAAATAAAATACGGACATGAGGGCATCATGATCATCTTTAGGATCTTTCCAACACATAGTGCTTGCCAAAGGATAAAGTGTAAAAATGAAAGGTGAAGATCACCATGACTCTTGTATAAGGTATAAGACAAAAAAAAGATAGACCCTTCGCAGAGGGAAGCAGAGGTTGTCATGTTGGATGCACAAAGTCTTAATGCAAAAGAACGTCACTTTATATTGCCACTTGTGATAGGGACCTTTATTATGCAGTCTGTCGCTTTTATTTCTTCCATATCACAAGCTCGTATAAAGCTTATTTTCTCCACATTAATAAATCATACATATCTAGAGAGCAATTTTTATTGCTTGCAACAATGACAACTTACTTGAAGGATCTTACTCAATCCATAGGTAGATATGGTGGACTCTCATGGCAAATCTGGGTTTAAGGATATTTGGAAGCACAAGTAGTATCTCTACTTGGTGCAAAGAATTTAGCTAGCATGAGGGGGAAAGGCAAGCTCAACATGTTGGATGATCCATGACAATATAATTTATTTCGGATATAAGAAAACATAACCCATTACGTTGTCTTCCTTGTCCAACATCAACTTTTTAGCATGTCATATTTTAATGAGTGCTCACAATCATAAAAGATGTCCAAGATAGTATATTTATATGTGAAAACCTCTCTTTATTTATTACTTCCTATTAATTGAAATATTGACCAAAACTATGTTTGTCAACTCTCAACAACTTTTATTCATCATACTCTTTATATGTGAAGTCATTACTCTCCATAAGATCAGTATGATCTCTTTATTTATTTTTATTTTTTCTTTATTCTTTTATTACCTTAAGATCATAGCAAGATAACCAAGCCCTCGACTCAAGACTAATCTTTATTATATATAGCTCACGGACTCGATTACATAGATAAGGATCAACACAAAAACTCAAAGCTAGATCATACTAAACTTTATTCTACTAGATCAAGATATAACCAAAAGGATTGAACTAAGAAAAATGATAAAGATAGAAGTGTGATGGTGATACGATACCGGGGCACCCCCCCAAGCTTGGCAGTTACCGAGGGGAGTGCCCATACCCATGTATTTATGTCTCTTTCTTCGGAGGTGGTGATGATGGAGTTGTTGATGATGTAGGCTTGTCGTCCATCTTCCAAGGCATAGGCTCACCATCGTAGAAGGATGTTCGAGGCTCCGGGATCCTCAAAACTACAGCCAAACTCATCCTCTTGAATCTATATTCATACTCACAGTTTTGGTTTTGCAGGTCATAGATCTGGGCTTGGAGGTGCTCGATTTTCTCGTGAAACTTGAAGATGGTCTCCCCAATGTTCTTGGCATCCAGCTTGTGGTTGTTGGTGAACTTCGCTATCATCATGTGGTTGGCGTTGAGTCCGTGTTCCACCATCCCCTAGCACTTGAAAACTTGTTGCTCCATTGCTTCGAGTCTTGTCTCCACGCTTCTGGTCCTCCTTGGCCCCTCAACATCGCGGATGTGCAGCACCCCCTCACGCATCTCAATGGTTTGAGGGTGTTGCAGCACCTCCGCGAGGTAGGGGTTGATGACCTTCTCAAAAAACTTGTCCTTGGGGGCGCTTGAAGACGTCATGGTGATCTAGATCTGTCAGAAAAACAGCTCGAAACAAAAGTAGAGGATTATGTCATGGTACGGTGGTCAAAACCTTCGGGAAATTAAATAATGAATTTTTACCGACCAAAAGAAGTATCGTGCAAGAAAACGGAGTCCGGAGGGCACACGAGGTGCCAACGAGGCAGGGGGCGCGCCCTCCACCCTTGTGGATGCCTCGTGTCCTTTACGACTACTTCTTATTTTCCTATTTTTCTAAATATTCCTAAATGGAGAAAATTGCTATTAGAACTGATTTGGAGTGGGTTTACTTACCGTACCACATACCTATTCCTTTTCGGAGTCTGAAACATTCTGGAAAGTGTCCCTTATATACTCCTCTGGGGTTATGGTGTCAATAACATTGGTTTCAACATTTATGGGATTACCTGAGATATAATGTTTGATTCTTTGACAGTTAACCACCTTCGGGTTTGTGCCTTCAAAGTTGTTGATTTTTATGGCACCAGAACGATAGACCTCCTCAATAACGTAAGGACCTTCCCATTTAGAGAGGAGTTTTCCTGCAAAAAATCATAAACGAGAATTGTATAACAAAACATAATCACCTACATTAAACTCGCGCTTTTGTATCCTTCTGTCATGCCATCTTTTAACTTTTTCTTTAAACAGTTTGGCATTCTCATAGGCCTGGGTTCTCCACTCATCAAGTGAGGTAATGTCTAATAGTCTCTTCTTATCGGCAAGTTTGAAATCATAATTGAGCTCTTTAATGGCCCAATATGCCTTATGTTCTAGTTCGAGAGGCAAGTGATATGCTTTTCCAAAAACCATTTTATACGGAGACATACCCATACGATTTTTATATGCAGTTCTATAGGCCCATAATGCATCATCAAGTTTCTTGGACCAATTCTTTCTAGATCTATGAACAGTCTTTTGCAAAATTAATTTAAGCTCTCTATTACTCAGTTCTACTTGACCACTAGACTGTGGGTGGTATGGAGATGCAATTCTATGATTAACATCAAACTTAGCAAGCATTTTACGAAAATCACCATGAATAAAATGTGAACCACCATCAGTCATTAAGTATCTAGGGACTCCAAACCTTGAAAAAATAACTTCTTTAAGCATATTAATAGAGGTGTTATGATCAACACTACTAGTTGGAATAGCTTCTACCCACTTAGTAACATAATCAACAGCAACTAAAATATGTGTATACCCATTAGAGGAAGGAAACAGTCCCATATAATCAAAGCCCCAAACATCAAATGGTTCAATAACAAGTGAATAGTTCATAAGCATTTCTTGACGTCTACTAATATTACTAATTCTTGGACATTCATCAGAAGACAAGACAAACTTACGGGCATCTTTGAAAAGAGTAGGCCAATAAAAACCGGATTGGAATACCTTATGTGCAGTTCTATCTCCAGCGTGGTGTCCTCCATAAGCCTCGCAGTGAAACTTGCGTAGGATTTGTTCCTGTTTATGCTCAGGTACACAACATCTAATAACACCATCTACTTCTTTATAAAGGTGTGGGTCATCCCAGAAGTAATGTCTTAAATCATAGAAAAAACTTTTTATTTTGCTGGTATGTGAAACTAGATGGTATAAATTTAGCAACAATGTAATTAGCATGATCAGCATACCATGGAGAAGTACGAGAAGCATTTATGATAGCTAATTGTTCATCTGGAAAACTATCATCAATAGGTAGTGGGTCATCAACAACATTTTCTAACCTAGACAAGTTGTCTGCAACGGGGTTCTCAGCTCACTTTCTATCAAAAATGTGCAAATCAAATTCTTGTAGCAAGAGAACCCATCTAATAAGTCTAGGTTTAGCATCTTTATTTTCCATAAGATATTTAATAGTAGCATGATCAGTGTGAACAATTACTTTAGAATCAACAATATAAGGTCTGAACTTATCACAAGCAAATACAACTGCTAAAAATTCTTTTTCAATAGTAGCATAATTTCTCTGGGCACTGTCCAGAGTTTTACTAGCATATTGGATAACTTTTAATTTCTTATCAACTCTTTGTCCTAGAACAACACCTATAGCATAATCGCTAGCATCACACATAATTTCAAAGGGTAGATTCCAATCAGGTGGCTAAACAATAGGTGCAGAAATCAAGGCTTTCTGAAGTATTTCAAATGCTTCTACACAATCATCATTAAAGAAAAAAGGAACATCTTTTTGTAAGAGATTAGTCAGAGGCCTAGATTTTTTGAGAAGTCTTTAATGAACCTCCTATAAAAACCGACATGATCAAGGAAACTTCTTATACCTTTAATGTCCTTAGGACACGACATCTTTTCAATAGCATCAACTTTAGCTTTATCAACTTCAATACCTCTTTCAGAAATCTTATGCCCCAAGACAATACCTTCTTTAACCATAAAGTGGCACTTCTCCCAATTCAAGACAAGATTAGTTTCTTCACATCTCTGCAAAACTCGATCAAGGTTGCTTAAGCAATCATCAAAAGAAGTTCCATACATGGAGAAATCATCCATGAAAACCTCAACAATCTTTTTAGAAAAGTCAGAGAATATAGCAGTCATACATCTTTGAAAGGTAGCAGGTGCATTACATAAACCAAAAGGCATACGTCTATAAGCAAAGGTACCGAAAGGGCAAGTAAAAGTGGTCTTTTCCTGATCATCTTTCAACACAGGTATTTGAGAGAAACCAGAATAACCATCTAGGAAGCAAAAATGTGTATGTTTGGATAATCTTTCTAGCATTTGATCAATAAAAGGTAAAGGGTAATGATCCTTTCTAGTAGCTTTATTTAATTTGCGGAAATCAAGTACCATTCTATAACCTGTAACAATTCTTTGTGGGATCAATTTGTCTTTATCATTAGGAACAAGAGTAATAACTCCCTTCTTAGGGACACAATGGACATGACTTACCCACTGACTATCAGGAACAGGATAAATTATACCTGCCTCCAGAAGCTTTAGTATTTCATTTCTTACCACTTCTTTCATCTTAGGATTTAACCGTCGTTGGTGATCAACAACCGGTTTAGCGCCTTTCTCCAATTTTATTTTGTGCTGGCATAGAGTGGGACTAATGGCCTTAAGATGATCAAGAGTATATCCAATAGCAGCACGGTCTTCTTCAGAGTTTTCAATAATTTCTCTTCTTCCTGCTCTGAAAGGTTAGCACTAACAATAACATGATATATCTTCTTTTCATCACGATAAGCATATTTAAGAGTATCAGTTAATGGTTTAAGCTGAAACACGGGATCACCCTTGGGTGGAGGAGGATCCCTTTGGATTTCAACGGGCAAGTTGTGTTTCAATACAGGTCCCTGGTTAAAGAATACTTCATCTATTTCCCTTCTTTCATTCATGAACATATCATTTTCATGGTCAAGCAAGTATTGTTCTAAAGGATCATTGGGAGGCATGGCAATAGAAGCAAGACCAATAATTTCATCTTTACTAGGCAATTCTTTATCATGGGGTTGTCTACAAAATTTAGCAAAATTAAAATCATGGGACATGTCCCCTAAACCAACAGTAACAATATCCTTTTCGCAATCTATCTTAGCATTAACAGTATTCAAGAAGGGTCTACCAAATATAATGGGACAAAAGTCATCTTGTGGGGAACCAAGAACAAGAAAATCAGTAGGATATTTAACTTTCCACACAAGGCTTCAACATCTCTAACAATCCCAATTGGTAAAATAGTATCTGTATTGGCAAGCTTAATTGTAACATCAATATCTTCTATCTCAGCAGGTGCAATATCATGCATAATTTCTTTATATAAAGTATAAGGTATTGCACTGACGCTACCACCCATATCACATAAGCCATGATAACAATGATCTCCTATTTTAACAGAAACAACAGGCATGCCAACAACAGGTCTATGTTTATTTTTAGTATCGGGTCTAGCAATTCTAGCGGCTTCACCACAGAAGTAAATAACATGCCCATCAATATTATTGACCAAGAGATCTTTAACCATTGCAATACTAGGTTCAACTTTAATTTGCTCAGGGGGTGTAGGTGTTCTAGCCTTACTCTTACGAACCATAGTTGAAGCTTTAGCATGATCCTTTATTCTAGCACAGAATGGTGGTTTCTCAATATTAGCGGTAGGAACAATAGGATCAACATTATTAGTGATAGTCTTTTCTTCAACTTTAATAGGTTAGACTACTTTTACTTCAATGGGAGGATGATATTTAAACCACTTATCCTTGGGGAGATCAACATGAGTAGCAAATGATTCACAGAAAGAAGCTACTATCTCAGAGTCAAGTCCATATTTAGTGCTAAATTCATGAAAAGCATCGATATCCATAAAAGATTTAACACAATCGAACTTAGGTGCTATACCTGACTCCTTACCTTTGTCGAGTTCCCAATCTTCAGAGTTGCTTTTAATTCTTTCCAATAAATCCCATTTGAATTCAATAGTCTTCATCATAAAAGAACCAGTACAAGAAGTATCGAGCATGGAGCGATTGTTGAGAGAAAGCCAAGCATAATTTTTTTGAATAATAATTTCTCTTGAGAGATCATGATTGGGGCATGAATATAACATTGACTTAAGCCTCCCCCAAGCTTGAGCGGTACTTTATCCTTCGCGAGGCCAAAAATTATATATATAATTACGATCACGATGAACCAGATGCATAGGATAAAAATTCTGATGAAATTCCAATTTCAATCGGTTGTAGTTCCATGATCCAATATCATCAAATAGCCTAAACCATGTCAATACCTTTCCCTTAAAAGATAAAAGGGAAGACCTTCTTCTTGATAACATCCTCAGGCATACCTGCAAGCTTAAATAATCCACAAACTTCATCCACACAGATTAGGTGCATACCGGGATGTAATGTTCCATCTCCTGTAAAAGGGTTAGCTAGCAGTTTCTCTATTATACCCGAAGGAATTTCAAAGTATACATTTTCAGTAGGTTCAGTAGGTTGAGGAGCAACTCTTTGCTCTACTGGTCGGGGTGAAGATACCCCAAACAAGCCCCTCAAAGGATTATTTTCCATAGTAACAAGCGACAGTAAATTTCAGCACACTATATTAATTTTTCCTTACCAAATTCCACCTACCAAAGGCGCTTCACTCCCTGGCAACGGCACCGGAAAAGAGTCTTGATGACCCACAAGTATAGGGGATCTATCTTAGTCCATTCGATAAGTAAGAGTGTCGAACCCAACGAAGAGCAGAAGGAAATGATAAGCAGTTTTCAGTAAGGTATTCTCTGCAAGCACTGAAATTATCGACAACAGATAGTTTTGTGATAAGGTAATTCTTAACGGGTAACAAGTAACAAAAGTAAACAAGGTGCAGTAAGGTGGCACAATCCTTTTTGTAGCAAAGGACAAGCCTGGACAAACTCTTATATAAATAAAAGCGCTCCCAAGGACACATGGGAATTATCGTCAAGCTAGTTTTCATCATGCTCGTATTATTCGCGTTCGTTACTTTGATAATTTGATATGTGGGTGAACCGGTGCTTGGGTACTGCCCTTCCTTGGACAAGCATCCCACTTATGATTAACCCCCCTCGCAAGCATCCGCAACTACAAAAGAAGAATTAAGGTAAACCTAACCATAACATGAAACATATGGATCCAAATCAGCCCCTTACGAAGCAACACATAAACTAGGGTTTAAGCTTCTGTCACTCTAGCAACCCATCATCTACTTATTACTTCCCAATGCCTTCCCCTAGGCCCAAACAATGGTGAAGTGTCATGTAGTCGACGTTCACATAACACCACTAGAGGAAAGACAACATACATCTCATCAAAATATGGAACGAATACCAAATTCACATGACTACTTATAACAAGACTTCTCCCATGTCCTCAGGAACAAACGTAACTACTCACAAATAATATTCATGTTCATAATCAGAGGGGTATTAATGTGCATAATGGATCCGAACATATAATCTTCCACCAAATAAACCAACTAGCATCAACTACAAGGAGTAATCAACACTACTAGAAACCCACATGTACCAATCTGAGGTTTTGAGACAAAGATCGGATACAAGAGATGAACTAGGGTTTGAGAGGAGATGGTGCTGGTGAAGATGTTGATGGAGATTGACCCCCCCCCCCCGATGAGAGGATCAATGGTGATGCTGCTGATGACGATTTCCCCCTCCGGGAGGGATGTTTCCCTAGCAGAACAGCTCCGCCGAAGCCCTAGATTGATTCTGCCAAGGTTCCGCCTCGAGACGACGGCGCTTCGTTCCGAAAGCTTTCTTCTAATTTTTCCAGGGAAAAAGACACCTTATACCAAAAGATGGGCATCAAGGGGCTTCCAGGTGGCCCACGAGGCAGGGGGTAGGGCGCGCCCTCCACCCTGGTGGACAGTGGGTGGCCCCCCTCTGGTGCTTTCTTCACCCAATATTTTAAATATATTCCAAAACTGACTTTCCTGGAGTTTCAGGACTTTTGGAGTTGTGCAGAATAGGTCTGTAATATTTTCTCCTTTTCCAGCCCAGAATTCCAGCTGCAGGCATTCTCCCTCTTCATGTAAATCTTGTAAAATAAGAGAGAAAAGGCATAAGTATTGTGACATAATGTGTAATAACAACCCATAATGCAATAAATATCGATATAAAAGCATGATGCAAAATGGACGTATCATGGAGCATCCATCACCACCACATTATCCTCAAACTCGGGCTGCAACGAGAGATGCTCTCGGTCAAGTAAGTGCTCGTGCCAACCTTGAAGTTGATGAGCAACTGGATATGAGGAGAAAATCCAGAATATTTCTTCTGATCAGCTGCGGTTCTCTTGATTGTCTCTACTATCAAACTAATGACTTTGAACTTCTGACAGGTGTCAAACAAATGTAGCAAGTTGATGAAGTGGTCACGGATCATCTTGTCATCTCCAGACTTGGGCAACAGAGCGCGCCTCAAGATAGTATTTGCGGTGGCCAAACCAGGAAGTAAATGCTTTACCGAACCAAGCTTATGACTCTTAACATCTTTGGCAGGAATAGGTTTGTACATGTTTTCCATAGAGTTGTGGTCCATCCCGGGCTTCCCGTACACATCAATGTCATTTTCTTCTTCCTCACGAGCACCAAGAAGTTCAGACCACTCAGAGATAATTGACTGGTATTTGGAACCCTCGGTCATCCATACAATCCTTCCATCTGATGGAAATGAGCTGTTGAATAGAATTGCATTATCATCTCATCATTCCACTTGGTGAGATTCTTCCCAACAAATGCATCCACTCCTGCAAGCTTGAAACTCTCATGAACATGGGGGAAATAGTCTTCATTGGCATCAATGTATTTCCAGTCCACCCACTTTATGTCATGACTATGGGCTTCTTATCAAGCAGTACAGTCTCATAGAAATCCTGTTGTTCTCGTGTGTGAAAGCTACAGTCACAAGCAGGCCTCCTCCTGACAAAATAAGGATCAATCTTCCTCCATTCTCGCAGACCTTTGTCCTTCTTGAGCATCATGTTCTCGGCTACTGGATGGGAGTTGTCATGGTCTGGAATCTTTGGCTTTAACTTCCTGAGCACTTGTGGCTCATCATCCATCTCAACCTTAGGCACTGGGCCTTGTTCTTCTCAGCAACAAAGATGTTCCTGGTTGATCTCTTAGGAGCAGGTGCTTTAGGCTTGGACTTGGGCTTGGGCTTGGAGGGAGCATCTTATATTAGCTTCTGAGTCTTTGCTGGAGGTGCATCTGCAGTAGGTTCTTCCTCCTCATCATCATGATCATCTTCCCTCATGGAAGGTTTGACAATGACTATATCATTTGTTTTTCTAGCCATTTTCTTCTTCTTACTGGCATCAGACTATGCCTCACTTGGCTCCTCAAGTGTGAATGTCATTGTTTCTTTTAGTGCTGTGGCTTTGTTTGCCTTTGAGTGACGCCCCCGATTCAATCATACACTAATCATACACGCAAACGTGTACGATCAAGATCAGGGACTCACAGGAACATATCACAACACAACTCTAAAAATAAAATAAGTAATACAAGCATCATAATACAAGCCAGGGGCCCCGAGGGCTCGAATACAAATGCTCGATCATAGACGAGTCAGCGGAAGCAACAATATCTGAGTACAGACATAAGTTAAACAAGTTTGCCATAAGATGGCTAGCACAAACTGGGGTACAGATCGAAAGAGGCGCATGCCTCCTGCCTGGGATCCTCCTAAACTACTCCTGGTCGTCGTCAGCGGGTTGCACGTGGTAGTAGACACCTCCGGTGTAGTAGGAGTCGTCGTCAATGGTGGCGTCTGGATCCTGGGCTCCGACATCTGGTTGCGGCAACTAGGTAGAAGGGAAAGGGGGAAAAGAGGAAGAAAGGCAACCATGAGTACTCATCCAAAGTACTCGCAAGCAAGGAGCTACACTACATATGCATGGGTATATGTGTAAAGGGCCATATCAGTGGACTGAACTGCAGAATGCCAGAATAAGAGGGGGATAGCTAATCCTGTCGAAGACTACGCTTCTGGCAGCCTCCGTTTTGCATCATGTAGAAGAGAGTAGACTGAAGTCCTCCAAGTAGCATCGCATAGCATAATCCTACCCGACGATCTCCTCCTCGTCGCCCTGTTAGAGAGCGATCACCGGGTTGTGTCTGGCACTTGGAAGGGTGTGTTTTATTAAGTATCCGGTTCTAGTTGTCATAAGGTCAAGGTACAACTCCAAGTCGTCCTATTACCGAAGATCACGGCTATTCGAATAAATTAACTTCCCTACAGGGGTGCACCACATAACCCAACACGCTCGATCCCATTTGGCCGAACACACTTTCCTGGGTCATGCCCGGCCACGGAAGATCAACATGTCGCAGTCCCACCTAGGCGCAACAGAGAGGTCAGCACGCCGGTCTAAACCTAAGCGCACAGGGGTCTGGGCCCATCGCCCTTAGCACACCTGCATGTTGCGAGGGCGGCCGGAAGCAGAACTAGCCCCCTTAATACAAGAGCAGGCTTACGTTCCAATTCCGCGCGCGCCGCTCAGTCGCTGACGTCACGAAGTGCTTCGGCTGATACCACGACGTTGAGTGCCCATAACTGTTCCCGCATAGTTGGTTAGTGCGTATAGGCCAGTAGCCAGACTCAGGTCAAATACCAAGATCTCGTTAAGCGTATTAAGTATCCGCGAACGCCGACCAGGGCCAGGCCCACCTCTCTCCTAGGTGGTCTCAACCTGCCCTGTTGCTCCGCCACAAAGTAACAGTCGGGGGCCGTCGGGAACCCAGGCCCACCACTACCTGGGTGGAACCACCTGCCCCTTCAGCCCCCATCTCCGAACAGTATCACAGGTAATGTAACAGTGTAAAGTATATAGTATATGCCCGTGATCACCTCCCGAAATGATCACAGCCCAGTAGTATAGCATGGCAGACAGACAAGAGTGTAGAGCCACTAATGGAACACTAGCATCCTATTCTAAGCAGTAGGATAGCAGGTAAGGGTAACAACTGTAGCAACAGTGACAGGCTATGCAACAGAATAGGATTAACCGGAAGTAGTAACATGCTACACTACTCTAATGCAAGCAGTATAGAGAAGAATAGGCGATATCTGGTGATCAAGGGAGGGGCTTGCCTGGTTGCTCAGACAAGAAGGAGGGGTCGTCGGTGACGCAGTCGACCACAGGGGCAGCAGCATCGTCATGGGGTCTACCGAAGAGAAGAGGGGGGAGAAACAGTAAATACATAGCAAGCAAGTGCATAACAGGACAACAGTCAGAGCTAGACGTGTTCTAACGCGGTATGAGGTGATACGGGTGAAGGAGGGAAACATCCGGGAAAGTATCCCCGGTGTTTCGCGTTTTCGGACAAATGAACCGGAGGGGAAGGGTGCAGGTTTGCTATGCTAGGGATGTGTGGCGGACGAACGGGTTGCGCATCCGGATTCGTCTCGTCGTTCTGAGCAACTTTCATGTACAAAGTTTTTCCATCCGAGCTACGGTTTATTTTATATTAATCTGAAAAGTTTTAATTTAATTTTAGCATTTATTTAATTAATTTAATACAACATTATCCAGGATAGTGCATGTTGACGTCAGCAGTCAACAAAGGTGTTGACTGGTCAACTAATGTGTGGGTCCCGTTCGTCATTGACTGTTTAGTCTAATTAGGGTTTAACTAATCTAATTACTCTTTAATTAAACTAACTAGTTAATTAGGTTAATTAAACATGATTAATTAACTTAATTAATTCACTTATTAATTAATTATTAAATTGATTAATATTTTTATTTATTTATTATCATCTATTTTTAATTCTCTTTTTTGTTGTAAAAACGTTCTGGGGCTGGGCCCCTCATGTCATTGGCCCTAGGGGCCATAGAGGGTTCGGGCTAACGCGCGAGGCCGTGGGCGCCCGATGGGCATGCGCGTCGGGCGCGGCGTCGCCAGAGCGGGCGTGCCAGCGAGCAAAGCGGTGGCGGCCGGGCCGGTGCAGGCACGGCGACGCAGGCCGCAGCGAGTGGCCAGCGTGGGGAGGCAGAGCGCGGCGAGGGAAACTGGAGCGGGCCGGCGCAGCGAGGCAGCACGGGTGGAGCACCAGGGGAGGCTACGGCTGCGGGTGCTTACGAGCAAGGAGAGTAGGGCACGGCCCCGGGCGGTAGCAGGTGCGAGCGGGGGGGGGAGGGGTTCAGGGGCGCGGTCGCGCGTGCGTGCGACAAGGCCCGCGACAGAGGACGGCCGGGCGAAGTAGGGGGACTCGGGCGATGATGGGCGCAGAGGCGGGTCCGTGGTGGTGCGCGGTGAGCGGGAGAGACGGGGCGCGGCCGTGGGCGCGTTCAGGGGCGTCGGGGCGCGGCATCCGACGTGGTGAGCGCGCGGGCATGGCGGCGGGTGAGGACGGCGCCGTGGCGTCCTGGACAGGAAGAGAAAGAGGAAAGGCGGAGGCCGATGGCCTCACTAGCATTGCAGGGGCACTGCAGCGTGCTCGAGGAGGAGGACGAGGACGGGGCGACGTTCCAGCACGGCAGTCCGGCGAGGTGGTGATGAGGAGGCGCTGCGCTTGGTGACCCGGCGACGGGCACGGGGAAGACGACGCCGAGCAGCGCGGGCGGCGAGGCGTGGTCGTCGGGGTGTAGCGGGGGGCGCTCGACGAGCGATGAGATGGTCCGGCGAGTCGGAGTGACGGGCGGCGACAGGGGCGACGTGGCAAGCCCCGATCCAGATCGGATCGGGGTGGGGGGGAAGGAGAGCGTAGTGGGGGAGAGTGGGGGTTACCGGTTAGGGTTTCGGCAGCAGGGGGGTTAAGCGAGTGGGGAAGGGTCGGTCCGGCATGTGGCTGGCCGAGGCCCAGTGGGTGGGAGGCCTTTTTATTTGTTTTGTTTTATTTGCACTTTTCTTTTATTTATTTATTTCTTTTCTGTACTGTTTTATTTTAGTTTCCTTTTAGCTTAGTTTTATAAAATATAAAAGCAAGTCCTGATTTAGTATTAAAGTTAGGCTACCGCCCCATTAATTTTGGGCAACTAAATAAAATATCTTAACATTTTATTAATTTCAAAAGGAAATTTAATTAATTGTTTTGCTACTGTTTTAATCACTTTAGGGTATTTAGTTATTTTAATAAAATGTGGTTTCTCCATCATAATTACCTATGCATTATTCGGTACAAGCCGAACATTTTTGTCTTAAGGTTTGAAAACTTTAATTGTTTGACTTGATTTTAAATTTGAAATTTGAACGGGATTTGAATCATTGCAAGATTAACAACAGTAATCGTGGTGACGTGGCATCATTAGCGGAGGGTTACTGTAGCATAACTATCTGGGCGTCACACTTTGAGAGAGGGACTTTCCTTACAGCAGTCCTGTCCTTGGCACTTTGCCTGGTGCTAGCAGAAGTACCATACTCTTTTCTCATCACAACATTTTTATTTGATGTGGCCTCACTAGCCACAAACTCTTCATCTTCATCATCTTAATTTCTTTTCTTCTTAGTCCTTGTGGCAGCCTTTGGCATATCTGGAGAGCTTCTGATGCCTTCATAATAGCTCTCGTTTGGACTGGATCCCTCACTGAGATCAACATCCTGCTCTGACTCATTCTAGCTATCAGTTGCACTTGACATCTTGCAAACAAACCCTGTGAATAGATAGGTATGGGAAGAGTAGATGAGTTATCATAGAAAGCAGATGGTTTTGCAAAAAAATGAGTTCAAATCTTAGTTTTAGGTTTTCACAGAATGCATTTCGGAGCTACCGAGTTGGTCATTTCGGCGATACCGAAGCAATCATAGAACCAAAACACTTCATTTCGTTTGGACCAAGATGTGGTTCGGTGTCTCCGAGTTGCTAGGGTTTCACTGAAACTTTACTTTCGGTCTCACCGATTAGTACGTTTCAGTGGAACCGAGATGTAGTAGTGCAATGCCAGGGCCAAATCGGTGGGACTGAAAATTCCTAATCGGTTGGTCCAAGATGCATTCAGCGGAAACCTAAACCTAAAACCTGTGCTCGAATCTATTCTTAGGAACTAATCTGGTGATAGAAGAATCTCATTCATGGTAAGATACATGGAAAAACCCTTGTGCATTGAATCAGAAAAAATGAAGCACGAGGGGGTCGAATCTCACCCTAACTTGGTGGAGATCCTCTACGGCGGCAACGACGGGGCAGATTGCCGTTGACGGCGACGGAGTCCTGCGGAGAGGGCGGGCTGGAGACGAGGGCGACGATCCGAAGACCAGGGAGACAGCAGCAACGGGGTGTGGACTCGCGACGTTTGAAGAAATTTTCAACGTATGGTCACGCTGGATATATATACCCGTGTGCTATCGGTGGCACCAAGTGGAACAAATCGGTGGCACTAAGACGTGCAACTGCATGCAGTTATAGCAAATCGGCGACACCGAGTTGGTCTAATAGGTAGTACCGAGATGAAAACCTAGATCAATCTAAATGATTTTGGTTCAACCGAGTTTGAGTGTGTTGGTCTGACCGAAATGCATGAAGAAGGTTTTGGAGGTCAGTCCTTGTCGGATCGGTGGCTCCGAGTGCTCCTCACCCGGGGGTCCGAAGAAGACTTGTTCATTTTTGTGATATAGCATGAAAAGAATTTGAGACAAGAAAAGCATAGATAGCTAGAGAAGGTTCTTAGGCATTCTTGTACATCCACTTGGCCAACAAAAACCAAGACAAACAAAACAACAAATGGATGTCCTCGAATGGAGAAAATATGCAATCCAACATGCTCACACAATAACGTGGCAAATGAAATATGTGTCAAACATGCACAATCAATTCTAGCACCTATTAGGAAATTGGCGATGACTAGGCCATCTATATATGAGTATATTGACTTAGGAGTCAAATGAGAACATTTGATCATATGTCATACTCAACGTTTAAGCACAAGTGGGGTTGCCACTTTTACGTAAAGCATTAATGTGTTCACACCATTAGAGTTGCTTTAGCTCAATTTTTAGAGCAAAGCTCCCCTAGATGTGATATTCCCCCAAAGAGGGATGAACTAACCTTGGGTTTTGTCGATGATAACTTCATGTAGATAGTGAAGATGTGGATGATGTTGATGTAGTCAATCAAGAGTTGGGAGCAATCCTTTGGAGTTTTGCACTTTCAACACCTACATGGGTTAGTCCCACAAGGAACATACAAGGATATCCATAGACATAGAGTGAATTGCACAAATGATGATGTCCATGAACGCATTAGGTTACTTTGTCCCTTGTCTTACCAATAAGAGGGTTTGTGACTCCATGAACTAGTGCAAGATATGAAAGTTGATTGCACAAGTCCTTGCCAAAATGAATATGAGTGAAATATGTTGGCGGAGTCACCCTCAAGAACACTCTAGTTATTCTTCTTTGGGCTCCACATCAACTTGATGGGAATCCTTGGAGTTATAGTTGAACTTGATGATGTAGAGCTTGATGTAGTCTTGGGAACCCACTTGACCATGGCTTTAATTAGGTGCTTCTTCAAATGAGTCAATTTGTAGTTGAAGCTTGTCCTTGCCTTTTAGCTTGTGGTCTTCTGGTGGAAGACCATCTTGAGCTTGTGTCCCCTCAAAAGAAGTGGGTTCATACTTCTATTGTTGAGGAACAAACTTCGTCTTGGGATATTGATCCTTTTCCCATTCAACTCCATTGGCATTGAAATTTTGTTCAAAACCAACACCTTGATTCTTTCGATGTCTTCCTTGCTTGCGTACAATTTCCTCGAATTGCTTACTCCCAGCAAAACTCTTGTAAATACCTTTCTTTATAATTCCCTTCAATAAGCTATTTTCTTGCTCAAGTGTAACTTGGCTAAGAGAGTCATTAATGGAAGCAAGAGAATTACTAGAAGCAACAATATTGGATTTAGCATGGTTATTGTTACTACTAGAAGAAGAATCTTTCTTACTCTTGTTTCTAGATTTTACTTGTGGCATATAAGTAGACAAGAGGATACGTTTGGCAATGTAAGAAGAACTCTTATTTTGAAGATCATCATTGATAGCTTTTAGAAACTCATGCTCTTGCTCTAAATTTAGCTTCTCGAAGCGTAATTTCTCCTGAGTTCTTAGGAGCTCTCTATGATCCTCTTCAGTTGTTTCATGAGCTAACTTAAGAGTGTTTAATTCTTTAGTTAGACGCTCACCTTATTATCATTGTCATTCGTTTCATCTTGATTAGCATGATTACTAGCAAGGTCATTATAGTTTTCATTACTAGTTTTGTCAACAATTAAATCATCATCACCTAGTAAATCATCTTCATCACTATTGAAATCAAGATACTCGGGGTGTGATACCTTGGGGCCTTTAGCCATGAAGCATCTTCCAATTCCTTCATTTGGTGAATCAAATATGTCGTGGGAGTTGGATGGTGCTAGAGAAAGTCCGGCAACACCTTCATCTTGAGTATATTCAGAGTCGAAGTGATAGCTTCTCTCGGAGTAGTTATCGAAGTTGGAGCCAGAAACCCATTCACCAACATGAGCTTGATGTCTTCGCATTATGTAGCTCTTTGATGACTTGTCCTTTCTTTCCGAATCCTTTCTTCTTCACGAGGGTATTCATTCATAACGATCGTCTCTACTCCTTCTCTCTCTTGGAGGTGATTCATCTCTTGTACTCCTCAATTTTGGTGAGTCTTCTCTTTTGTTGTAGGGAGCCATACACTCATTGGAATAGAGTCCAAGTCTTCCAAAATTGTAGCAATTTCGATCACAACTTGAGCTTCTCTCTTTGCTTCTACTCTTGTAGAACTTGTTGAAGTTCTTCACCAATAAGCTCAATTCTTCATTAGAGACTATCTTGTATCTTGATGTTGTAGGAGCATCACTTGAAGCTTTGTATGCACCACTTGACTTGCTGTGGAGCTCTTCTTTATCCTTGAGTGACATCTCATGAGCAACAGTTCTACC
Organism: Aegilops umbellulata; assembly: GCA_032464435.1. Taxonomy (NCBI): domain Eukaryota; kingdom Viridiplantae; phylum Streptophyta; class Magnoliopsida; order Poales; family Poaceae; genus Aegilops; species Aegilops umbellulata. The sequence goes on along the minus strand of CP136054.1, from coordinate 359,457,292 downwards.
AATGACTTCCGTGGGCTTGAGATCTTTGTAATTTGGAATCATTTAGATCAATGTGCACACGGTATCATATTTTCCATCCAAGGCTCTAAGGGTCTTCTTGATGATGAATTTGTCGGTCATATCTTCACTCCCTAAGCCGGCAATCTCATTTGTTATGAGAGCTAGCCTAGAGTACATTTCGGCGACTCCTTCACCATCCTTCATCTTGAACTTGTCAAGTTGACTTTGAAGCACATCCAACTTGGATTCCTTGACAGACTCGATACCTTCGTGCATATCAACCAAAGTATCCCAAATTTCCTTCACATTCTCAAGGCGGCTAATTTTGTTGAATTCCTCGGGGTACTTTCCATTAAAGAGAATATAACAAGCTTGAGAATTGTATTGCAACATCTTCAATTCTTCCGCGGTCACTTCATGACCCGGTTATCTACCATCCTCAAAGAATTCACCTTGCAAGCCAATACGAACAACAGCCCAAACGGCGGGGTTATGACCAAAAATATGCTTTTTCATCTTATGCTTCCAACTAGCAAAATTTGTACCCTCAAAATAAGGACATCTACGGTGATAGTTACCCTCACTAGATGCCATACTCTCCTAGGTTGTGAAACGAAGGCTATGATCACCAAAGCTCTGGAAATCAAGGCTTACGGAGACCAAAGCTCTGATACCACTTGTAGGTTCGAAAGTATGTCTAGAGGGTGGGTGATTAGACTACTTGACCAAATAAAAATCTTTCCTTTTCCCAATTTTAGTTGTGGCCAAATTTTGGTAATTATGACAAGTCAAGCAATCAACCTACACAAACAATTCTAAGAGTATAGCAGAAAAAAGTAAAACATTGCATATGAAGATAAAGGGAAGGGTTTTGTCGGGGGAAATCTGCCTCCACGAACACCTATGGGGACCGAGCCCCTTTCTGGTTCGGCGGGGGGCGGAGGTCGCGCGAAGAGCGGATCGAGGCGACGCACACGAGGGGTTTACCCAGCTTCTGGCCGCACGGATGCGTAAAACCCTACTACTGCTTTGTGGTTTGTATTATGTTCTTGCTCGGGAGCGCTGAGTGCTACAGTACACTCAGGCAACTGATCGGACCGAGCGTGGGTGGCCTCCTCCCCCTCTACGTTGCGCATGGGGCCTCCTTTTATATGAGCAAGGGGTTACCCACATGTGGCAACGTAGGCGGGGGTAAAAACTGGAAAACGCTGTGTTGGGTACAGCTGTTTGCACAGTGCTATCATACCTAACCCTGACGGCAGGGGACAAGGGCATTAAATGCCCGTCTAGGTCGCCCAAACAGTGCAGGAAAGGGACCGCCAGGGGCGCCACCTTTCGCCATGATGGCTACCCTGTCAGCGTTGCTTTGCCACCGCATGCCCCTGGCTGCGCAGCCTCTCGCCACGTACGCCTGGAATGGTCCCAGAGCGACACGTGGGTGGATGAGCTGGAACGCAGGCGCGGGGTGGTGACTTGCCGCGGCAAGAGCCTTGCCGCGGTTGATGCCTTGTCGTGCCCGGGAGCTTGTCGCTCACCGGTCCTTGCCGGGACGCGTGGCGCGTCGCAGCAAGTCTCTTGTCGTGCCCTGGTCGGCCTTCCCGGCAAGCTCCTCTTGCCGGGGCCTTGCGCTTCGAGCGGCCGTCCCGGCAAGCTCCTCTTGCCGGGGCCTTGCTCTCTTCGGGTGGCCTTCCCGGCGAGCTCCTCCTGCCGGGGCCTTGGCTCAAATACTTTGTTCTTGGATGGCCCAAAAAGGGACCATGGAGAGTTTTGGTGATCGCCTGGCAAGCCTTGCCGCGGGGTGCTACGACTGCCCGTGCACAAGTTCGGGGTACTAAGGTACCCCTACTTTAGTACACCAACAGGAGCCCCCGGGCCTGGGCCATACACGGTGCCGAGCGCTGTTGGGCCATGCCCAAAACAGTGCACGGGCACGCGCGGCCTGGGTCACGCTGCATCTTTTTCTGCATCCACCGCGCCCTCCCTGAACGGCACGTGTCGAACGCGGCATCGTGGGGAGAGGCGTGCGTGACGTGGGCGGCGTGCGCGGGGCTGAGCCCCGCAGGCACGCGTCACGTCGTAGGTGATTTGTTTATTCGGAAAGGCGAAGCGCCCCCCTCCCCCTTATAAGCAAGGGGAAACAGGGCAGTACGCCCACCCGCCAGTTGCGATTCCTCGAAAATCTCCGCCACTTCCCAAGGAGAGCAGCGTTCCGCCCCTTTCGTCGCCACCAGCGCCACCAACGCCGTCAACCTCCCTCCTTGCTTCCGCCATGGCCCCGAAGGGCGACAAGGGGAAAGGGAAAGCTGCGAAGTCGGCCGAGGCGCAGCGGCTTGAGGCGCTGCGAAAGGAGCGGGCAACCTTCCCCCCTCAGCTCGACACGTTGGACCTGAGGGAGGAATTCTACCTCTTCTGGTCGACGGGGACGCGAGCGCACCCGCGCACGAGGGTTCTTCCCGCTGCCGCCCAGAAGAAGTATCCGACTGGGTATCCCTTCTTTCCTCTGTTCTTCTATTGCGGGCTCTGCCCGCCCTTCTTTGAATTTTTCTGCGACATCATGAACACCTACGGGTTCCATCTCCTTGATTTCACCCCCAATGCTGTCCTGACCATGGCAATTTTCGCACATCTTTGCGAAAACTTTGTCGGAGTCCATCCAAACGTAGCCCTCTTCCGCCACTTCTTCACGCCTCGAGTAGAGAGGGGAGAGCCTCTCTCCGGCGGAATCGCCTGGATCTCGAAGCCCGGCAAGAAGGATGCTTATCTGGAGGGAGAGCTCCGCAACAAATGGGAGGAGTGGAGAGCAGACTGGTGCCTGATCGTCGAGGAGAACCCGCAGCCATTCACTGCCGTGCGCCGAACTCCTGTGGTGCGTGGCAGGGATTGGAGCGACGTGGCCCCGGACGACGACAAGCTGCAGATTGTTGTCACCCGGATCCTGCGGCTTAGGCTTGCCGGGCTCCAGTTGGCGCCGTTGGCGCAGATTTCTTCCGCCGCCGCATCGCTCCCCTGCAGGAGAAACGGAGACCCGCCTGGGAGTTCCAGAACGCGGCGGACATCATGAGGATGCGCCCTGGCCTCAACTTCAATTTCACTGTCTTGGAACTTGACGGGACGCTCAGGGAGCTGTTCAAGCATGACCCTGATCACCCCGAATGGTTCAGGCTGCCGCAAGGCGTCGTTCCGTTGTGCAACAATTCGTCGCTCAGCCGCATCCTTGCAATGATGCCGCTGTGCGACTCGCACAGGATCGACTCCACTTGGCAGGAGCCTGCTGACGACGTCGTGCGGGCGTTCTTCGACGACTTGGTGGAGGTGCCAGTCGACCCCGCCGAGCAGAAGGGCCTCACCCGGGACACCACCGACGAGGAGTTGGCGCGCAGGGCCTCTAGGATGGAAGAGGCGGCGGCAGCCGCGGCCGCGGGCGAATTTGGATTCACAGTGGCGGAGGCGGACGCAGCGGAGGCGGCAAGCCTTGCCGATCGAGCGGAGTTTGTCGGCGAGGAAGAGCCTGCCGGGCACGGCGTCGAGGCGGACAACCCCACCGAGGACACGAGCGGCTTGCCGGAGACGGACGCCTCTTCCTCCCAACCTTTGGGCAGCTCGTCGCAAGCGGAGCCCCCGGCTCAGCCAAGGAGGCGTCTCCGCAAGGCTGGGGAGGTGGTACGGCACGCGAGCCAACAGTCACGGCGCCGCGTGACACGCTCCGTTGTGGCAGCAGGAGCGGGCTCTTCGCCGGCCGCCGCTTCTGCTCCTGCCGCCCCTCGCGCCACGACGGCAGCCGGGGCAAGGCCGTCTCAGGCTAGCGCCACCACTGCCCCCGCCAAGCGGCCGAGGGAGCCTACTCCTCCGCCTCCTCGCGCCAGAAGCGGGCCAGTCTTTGACTTCTCCGTGCTTAGCTCCGACGAGGAAGAGGAAGAGGAGTAAGATCCTCGTTGTACTCGTATTTCTTCAATTCTGCAGTTGTATCTCGCATCTCATTTGCTTTCCTCTGAATTTACTCATTTTCAGGACTCTGGCTCAGAAGACGGCAAAGAGAGCCAAGGTCCCGATGGTCATCCTTGACGACGAGCCCACCGTGACGGCAGGGGGTGCGCCTGAGATGACCTTGTCAGACCCACCAACTAATCCTCAGAGCAGCCCCCAGCGCAGCCCCCAGCGTAAGCATATGATTTGCTTCCTGCCGTTGGGCACGCCTGGGTACTCTTCGTTTCTTTTTCTTTTTGATATCTGACTATTGATTTGCGTAGGAGCAGAGCAGCCCCACCAGGAGCGTCCAGAGACCGCCCCCGATGCGCCACCTGCTACAACTACACCGCCAACGGGGAGTTCCCCGGCAAGGGAGAAATCCCCGGCAAGGGAGCAGTCTCCGGCAAGGGAGCAGTCTCCGGCAAGGGAGCAGTCTCCGACAAGGGACAGCACCGGCGACCCCTTGGCGACGGAGACTGTGACTGCAGACCCTGGCGCAGGTAACCTTCTTGCCTTGAAACTCCCCTGGGGTTCTCCTTCTTTGGATAGTTGCTTGACTTCTCTCCCTCTTTCGTCCTTCAGACCCGCCCGCCATGGACCCGATGGAGACCGAGGTCGTCGTCGAGGAGGATGCGCGCGGCCATACCAACGATGTGGCCGCCACCGGAGAGGCGGACGGTGCTGAAGACCTGGCCGGCGAAGAGGCCGCCAAGGCTGCCGCAGCAGCCGCTGGCGAGGGGGCCGGCGATCGTACCGACGGCCCTGGGGCCGCAGGAGCGCCAGGCGCTACACCGACCGCCGATCGTGCTTCCGCCGCAGCGTCGGGCCCCGAGGAGCCCCAGCCAGGCGTCTACCTGAAGGCCGGCGATGATATCTTCATCAAGCTCCCCTGGGAGTCAACTTCGAGGGCGCCGGTCGAGGGGGAGACCTTGGATGGAGAGGTGCTCGCCTCCGCTGGGCTGACGCTAGTTGATACGCCAAGCAGCAGCGGCGGCGAGCCTGAGGAGGAGCGGCTGCTCCGGAAGCTGTTGTCACTCTACCGCGCCCGACAAGCCCAGGTGGAACGCCGGGAAGCGCTTGTCGCGAAGGCGGGAGTGGACATGGAGAAGCGCGCCGAGGAGCTCCGGGAGCTCAACCAGGAGGCCCTCCGATCCTTGGCGGAGGAGCGGAGGCAACTCGATGAGGCACGGACGGCCTTCATCCTCGAGAAGGCCGAATCTGAAGAGCAGCAGAGGCTTGCCGCCGAGGGGCTGTCCGCGCTGGAGGGCGAGCTGGTGCAGCAGAAAGCCAGCCTCGCCAGCCACGAGGAGGAGGTCGCCGCGCGCGAGCAAGCGCTTGGCGGAGCCCTCAAGGAAGCGCAAGATGCTGCCGCGGCTGCCGAGGCCGCCAAGGAGGAGCTGGAGACGAGGGTGGCGCAGCTCGACACTGATCTTAAGGCGAGCGGTGAGGAGCTCGCCGCGCTCAAACAAGGGCGCGAGAAGGGCGCTTATACCCTCGGCGAGCTGCAAGGACGCTTTGCCGATAAGATCAAGGAGCTTGACGCTGCCAAGGACTCCAATGCTGATCTCGAGGTGAAGCTGGCCACCTTGTCCAAGACGCTGGACAGCGCCAAGGAGCGAGAGACGGCCTTGCGGAAGGAGCTCACGAACAACGAGGCGCTGTTGAAGAGCGCCGCACTTACCCAGAACAACTTCAGGGCGACAGTGGAGCAGTGGACGGAGGGTCTGGTGGATATCGCCGCCTCCATCGACAAGGAGCTGTCGCTGCTGGGGATGGTGGGCCACGAGTATCCCTCCGGCGCGAACCTCCCACCCAGCGCCAAGCTCACTTCGTTCTTCAAAGGCGTGGCGACGGCCCTTCAGGAACTCCGGGATGCGATCCCAGAGCGGCTGGCCGACGAGACGCGCGATGCCTGCGCTGGAGCCCTTGAGAAGGTGTTGGTGAAGATCGTCTTCCGCAACCCAGGCCTCAAGCTCACCAACGTCCTCAGATCCCTGCCGCCAGACGCTGACCTGGAGGAGATCAGGGCCCTCGTCGCGCCCATTGTGGAAAGGGTGTCCGGGATCAAGAGGATCGAGGGCGACCGTGTGGATTAGGCCGCCCGCCCTTTTCTTTTCTTGTCGCCGCTGGCCGAGTTATGAAAACAATTCATTAGGGCTGCGACAAGCTATCTTGTAATATAACTTCATCTTAGGCAGTGGATGCACTGTTATTTCCTCTACTTGATTCCCTCCTTTGTATGTTATTGCCCTACGCTTTTAGGGAACTTGCCGGCGTAGGCACACTTGCTGAGTGCGGGACATCATCAGCCCGCTGGCGGTGCCGTTGCTGGCAAGAAACCTTGTCGTGACTAGCCGCAGTTCACTTAAGTTATTGAGCAGGCTCGAAGCAAAATAAGGGCGCAACTGCAGTTGCAGCATACTCAAGTCGCTGAGCAAGCTCGAAACAAAGTAAGGGCGCGAGTCTGGTCGCAGCATACTTAAATCGTTGAGCGGACTCGAAACGAAGTAAGGGCGCGACTAGCCATGAGCTGGTTCCTCCACGCACAGGTTTTCCATACAAAGTACGGTCGTTCGAGGAAGATAACCTTAGAATTTAAAAACTTGATTGCTCAAACTTTGGCAACTTAGCTTTTCCGTGGCTCGCTGCCCGGCAAGGTCGCTTTCTGGCAAGGCGAAAACTTCATCGAACGTCGCCTGGTCCTCACCGTTATTTTCCCCCTTCCCCCCGGCAAACTTGCGGGCGAGGGAACCTTCCTTTTCTTGAGAAGAAAAGGAAGAAGAGAAAATAAAGGTTCGGAGCCCCATGGCCCGTCATCGCTTACCGGGGGTCAGTGCTGCACAGAGTGTCAGATAATACATGCAAATAATAAAAAGCATGAGATCGACAAGATGTGCGGAACACATGAACTTAATCTGTGCACAGGGTCTGCGCCTGGCTCTGTACAAAGGATCACATGCAACAGCGGTAAGACTTGTACAGAAGGGTGGTTGCCGGACGGGGTCCGACAACCGCGCCTTACGGGCGAAACTTACGAAGATGCCCAACGTTCCAGGAGTTGCTCACCGGAGTGGTATCTTCAGTCTCAAGGCGGACAGCGCCAGGCCTAGCGACTTGTTTCACCCGGTAAGGGCCTTCCCACTTCCTCGAAATTTCTGGCACTAACTTTGCGGCTATAAAAGCAGTGCAAAGCTTGCTGGTAGCGAGCAGCTCGCACAGCGGCCTGAAGACGGTCCTCCTCGAGGAGCAGCACGTCATCTCGTCGCAGCTGCTCTCGCTCGAGCTCAGCGTGAGCGAGCACTCGAGGTGGCCCATATGCGAGATCCGTGGGGCTAACTGCCTCCGCTCCATGGAATAGAGCAAGAGGTTGCCTGGCCATACCAGGGCTTACCCGCGCCAAGAGACGTCGGCGTATGTTCGGACGCCGTGGCACCATGAGCTGGCTCGACGACGTCCATTCCGCCGCCGGTGCCGTCCCCACCACCCGTTTACTCCAGGGGCGATGGGTTCGACGCGGACGGACCAGCCACCTCCGGAGCCTTCTTCTTCGGTGGCATGTCGATGAAGATGATGGAGATCTAGCCCGTGCGGACGCCGGATCAGGTTCACACAACCTCGATGCCCCCTACTTGGCGAGCCAAAGATGTTGGGGGAAATCTGCCTCCACGAACACCTATGGGGACCGAGCCCCTTTCTGGTTCGGCGGGGGGCGGAGGTCGCGCGAAGAGCGGATCGAGGCGACGCACACAAGGGGTTTACCTAGCTTCGGGCCGCACGGATGCGTAAAACCCTACTGCTGCTTTGTGGTTTGTATTATGTTCTTGCTCGGGAGCGCTGAGTGCTACAGTACACTCAGGCAACTGATCAGACCGAGCGTGGGTGGCCTCCTCCCCCTCTACGTTGCGCATGGGGCCTCCTTTTATATGAGCAAGGGGTTACCCACAGGTGGCAACGTAGGCGGGGGTAAAAACTGGAAAACGCTGTGTTGGGTACAGTTGTTTGCACAGTGCTATCATACCTAACTCTGACGGCAGGGGACAAGGGCATTAAATGCCCGTCTAGGTCGCCCAAACAGTGTAGGAAAGGGACCGCCAGGGGCACCACCGTTCGCCACGATGGCTACCCTGTCAGCGTTGCTTTGCCACCGCATGCCCCTGGCTGCGCAGCCTCTCGCCACGTACGCCTGGAATGGTCCCAAAGCGACACGTGGGTGGATGAGCTGGAACGCAGGCGCGGGGTGGTGACTTGCCGCGGCAAGAGCCTTGCCGCGGTTGATGCCTTGTCGTGCCCGGGAGCTTGTCGCTCACCGGTCCTTGCCGGGACGCGTGGCGCGTCGCAGCAAGTCTCTTGTCGTGCCCTGGTCGGCCTTCCCGGCAAGCTCCTCTTGCCGGGGCCTTGCGCTTCGAGCGGCCGTCCCGGCAAGCTCCTCTTGCCGGGGCCTTGCTCTCTTCGGGTGGCCTTCCCGGCGAGCTCCTCCTGCCAGGGCCTTGGCTCAAATACTTTGTTCTTGGATGGCCCAAAAAGGGACCATGGAGAGTTTTGGTGATCGCCTGGCAAGCCTTGCCGCGGGGTGCTACGACTGCCCGTGCACAAGTTCGGGGTACTAAGGTACCCCTACTTTAGTACACCGACAGGTTTGGAGAAGGCAAACATAATGGATACATGAAGATTTTTGGCGTGGTTCCGATAGGTGGTGGTATCGTATGTCTACATTGATGGAGACTTCAAACCATGAAGGGTATTGGTTGCACGAGACCATGGAGGGATCCACCCACGAAGGGTCCACGAAGAAGCAACCTTGTCTATCCTACCATGTCCATCGCCCATGAAGGACTTGCCTCACTCGGGCAGATCTTCACAAAGTAGGTGATCTCCTTGCCCATACAAACTTCTTGGTTCAACTCCTCATCATGTCGGAGGCTCCCAAGCGACACCTAACCAATCTAGGAGACACCACTCTCCAAAAGGTAACAAACAGTGTGTTGATGATGAACTCCTTGCTCTTGTGCTTCAAATGATAGTCTCCCCAACACTCAACTCTCTGTCATAGATTTGGCTATGGTGGAAGAAGAGTGGAAAGCAACTTGGGGAAGGCTAGAAATCAAGGTTAAAATGGTAGGAATGGAATCTCTTGATCTCAACACATGAGTAGGTGGTTCTCTCTCAGAAAATGAATGGTGGAAGTGTAGGCACGTTCTGATGGCTCTCTCCTATGAGGAAGAGGGGGTGGTGGGGTATATATAGCCTACACACAAAATCCAACCGTTACACACTTTTGACCCATCTCGGTGGCACTGATTAGAAACTCGGTGGCACCAATCTGTACAAAAATATGAATGTTAGGAATCTTGGTGGGACCGACTGGAATAACTCGGTGGGACCGATGTGCTAGGGCTTAGGAAAAACCTCAACTCGATGGCGCCGATTGCATCATCTCGGTGGGACCGAAGTGAAAGCAACCGAGAATCAAAGAAGCCAACTCGGTGGGACCGATTGCAACTTATCGGTGAGACCGAAATGATTGCAACAAGTCACAGAGCACTGGCAAGGCCAACGGTGGGACCTAGATCCGTATTGGTAAGAACGAATTGTTAGTGTTTTTGCAGTGGATAAGTCCAAATGAACTCGGTGGCTCCGGGTAGGGAATATCGGTGGGTTCGTGTTGGAAATTAGGTTTTGGACATATGTGGATAGAGAAAGTGGCTGAGGGTTTTGGAGCAATATCACTAAGCACTTGAGCAACAAGATCATTACGCAACACCTCATCCCCTTTTAATAGTATTGAATTTCCTATGGACTCAATGTGATCTTGGATCACTTAAACCAACATGTAGAGCCTTGAGCTTTTGCCAATCCTTCTCTTTAGCATTTTGAGGTGTCCATATCTCTATTTCATGCCATGCCAATCACTAAACATCCTGAAATATTTGTCTTGAATGGACATTAGTTGAATGAGATATATGTTGTTATGAATTACCAAAACCACCTGGGGATTAGTTGCACTTTCAAAGAGAGAGCATGATCTAGATGAAGTACACAAGATAACTTCATCTAGATAGGTTGGCGACAAAGTCACCTATCTTAGAGTACATTGACTTAGGAGTCAAGTGAGATCGCTTGATCATAGGTCATACTCATTGTTTAAGCACAAGTGGGGTTACTGATCTTACATAAATCATTAATGTGTTCACATCATTAAAGTTGCTTTAGCTCAATTCTTAGAGCAAAGCTCCTCCTAGATGTGATATCCCCCAAAGAGGGATGAACTAACCTTGGGTTTTGTCGATGATGACTTCATGTAGATAGTGAAGATGTGAATGATCAATGTTGATGTAGTCCTTCAAGAGTTGGGAGCAATCCTTTGGATTTGGGCACTTTCAATACCTACATGGATTAGCTTTGCAAGGAAAAATATTCATTTATCCAAATTATCAAGAGTGAAGTTCCTCATAATAAAATTGCCAAAGGACATATTGAGTGTGTTCTTGCTCCTTGAACACAACAACCAAGGAAATAGATACTTGGTCATGACAAGATTGCTCATAATAGGAGTGATTTTCCATCTTGCGAAGTTAGGCTCATCCAAGTACCTACAAGGGGTTAGATGCAACACAAGGGTGCAAATGTATCCAAGACATATGATCATCATCATAAGAGAATTATCAAGGATTAGTCATATAAGATCATCCCTTGCATGCATCCAAAGGAGTTTCTACTCCAATTTGAGGCATAAATGATATTAGACAAAATATCTTCTCATCAAGAGGTTTGGTGAAGAAATCCGTCAATTTATTGTCGGTACAAAGATGTTTAAGATTTATGTCACCTTTAGCAACATGATCACGAATGAAATGGTGACGAACTTCAATATGCTTAGTTTGAGAATGTTGCATGGGACTGTGTGCAATCTTAATAGCATTCTCATTGTCACAAAGCAATGGAACATGTCTCACATGTATCCCATAATCTTTGAGAGTTTGAGTCATCCAAAGTAATTGAGCAAAACATGATCCCACGACAATGTATTCCGCTTCGGCAGTGGATAATGATACCGAGTTTTGTTTCCTGGAGGACCAAGACACAAGGGATCTATCAAGAAATTGACATGTACCGGAAGTGGATTTTCTATCAACCTTTCCACCGGCATAGTCCGAGTCAGAATAGCCAACAATATCAAAAGATGATCTCTTAGGGTATCATATGCGAACATTTGGTGTATGAATCAAGTATCTCACTATCCTTTTCACGGCCTTAAGATGCATTCTTTTGGGGCTGCTTGATATCGTGCACACATGCACACACTTAGCATAATGTCGGGACGGGAGGCACAAAGATATAATAGAGAACCAATCATAGATCGGTAAACCTTTTGGTCAACCGGGTTGCCATCCTTCGTCAAGTCAAGATGTCCACTAGCAGGCATGGGTGTTTTCATACCTTTGCTTTCTTGCATGCTAAACTTATTGAATAGATCCTTGGTATACTTTTGTTTGTGAGACAAAGGTACCTTCCTTAGTTTGCTTGATTTGCAAACCAACAAAAAATTTGAGTTCACACATCATAGACATCTCAAACTTTTTTGACATCAACCTTCCAAATTTCTCACTAAAATAGAGGTTAGTAGAACCAAATATGATATCGTCAACATAGATTTGGCACACAAATAATTCTCCATTAACCCTTTTTGTGACGAGAGTTGAATCAATTTTCCCAATTCCAAATCCTTTCTCAATAGGAATCTTAGTCAAGCATTTATACCAAGCTCTAGTGGGTTGTTTAAGAATATAAAAGCTTTGTGAAGTTTGTAAACATGATTAGCTTTCTTGGGATTAACAAAGCCAGGAGGTTGTTTAACATAAACTTCCTCCTCAATCCATTTAAAAAGACACTTTTAATGTCCATTTGGTATAGAGTGATATCATGGTGATTGGCATAAGCAAGTAAAATGCGAATGGACTCAAGTTTAGCGATGGGGGCATATGTCTCACCATAGTCCATACCTTCGACTTGAGTGTAGCCTTGAGCAACGTGGCGAGATTTGTTGCGCACAACTTGTCCATCCTCATCTTGCTTATTTTGAAACACCCATTTTGTTCTAATGATGTTTTGATCATCCTATGGCTTCTCAACCTATGTCCACACTTGATTTCTCTCGAAGTTGTGAAGCTTTTTGTGCATACCATTTATCCAATCTGGGTCTTCAAGAGCTTCTTCCACCTTCATAGGTTCAATGCTAGATATGAATGAGTAATGTTCACAAAATTAGCCAAATGAGTTTTAGAGCGAGTGATTCTCCCGGAGTTGATGTCGTTGAGCATTTGCTCAACGGGATGATTCTTTGTGACTCTTGCTCTAACTCATGAGAGCCTTTGCTTGGGTTGTGGTGGCCTCATCATCATCATCATCATCATCATCATCATCATCATCATCATCATCATCATCATCATCATCATCATCATCATCATCATCATCATCATCATCATCATCATCATCATCATCATCATCATCATCGTCCCCGCTGCTGCCGCATGCCTCCCTGGATGCGGGCGAGCCCCAGCTCCCCGCGCGTGCTCTCGGCCGCCCGTTTGGTCGCCGGAGATGCAAACCCGAGCCCCTCCACCGCGTCTGGCCTCGCCGGCGTCATGTCGCCGGTGGGTTTGACCCCGCTGACCGTTGACTGGGTGGGCCCAGTTTGACCCCCTGGGTCACTGACGTGTGGGCCACCCTTGTTAGTTATTAGTTAGGTTAGTTTAGCGCTAATTAACCTAGATTAGTGCTTAACCTAACACTAACTAACTCTGTTTAGTTAGTTAAGTAACCACTGACACGTGGGTCCCACATGTCAGTTTTGACCTGGCCGACCCAGTTGACTTCTGACGTCACAGTGACGCAGTGCTGACGCAGTTAATTATTTTCTGGATTTATTCTTATTCAGGAAATTCCAGAAATTAGAGCTAACTTCTAAAATTCATATAAATTCAACCGTAGCTCCAAATCAAACAATTTATATATGAAAAATGATCAGAAAAATCCAATCTATCCATCTGTATTTGTTTCATGCATGTTAGAGCAACCTAACCTTGCTGTATAAATGAAACATTATAATGCACTTATGTAAGTTCATAGTTAGGCTTGTATTTGAATCCTTGATTCAAATAAGCTCAAAACCTTCTGGTTGTAGTTGCACTAGCCCAACACACTCATTTTGCCATGTCTTGATCATGCATCATATTGTGCATTGCATTGATTGTGTTTCTTCCTCTATGTTGCCGGTATTTGTCCCCTCTCAGTAGACGTTGCTTCGACGATGTGATCGTTGACACTGATGAAGACCCAATGCTATCTTCAGAAGTGCCAGGCAAGCAAAACCCCCTTGTTAATTCCGATACAATCCCACTTTCTCGCTCCTGCTCTCTTTTACTGCATTAGGACAACATCGATTCATCTGTTACTTGCTGCGGTAGCTGAACCCCTTTATCCTTTGCATGACCTGTCATTGCCACAGTAAATAGATGAAACCCACTAGCATGAGTAGGAGTTGTTTGAGCCCTGATGTGCCTACTCATTCATGCTTGTTTGTCATGCCTGCTATGCTTAGAGTTGAGTCAGGTCTGATTCATCGGGGATGAATTGGAATGGTGTTGAACATGTCCTACTGTGTGTGAGCTAAGTGTGTGAACACGATTTGGTAAAGGTAGCGGTGAGAGGCCATGTAGGAGTACATGGTGGGTTGTCTCATTGATACCGTCCTAAGGAACTGAGTTCTGTGTTTGTGATCCATGAAACAGCTACTACCATGCATTGGGCCCGAAACCAATGGACCCTCTCGACTTATTAACTGCCCTTGTCCTCTGTCCAGGAGTTGCAAGTAGTTTCTGGTGTTTGTAGTATGCTGGGGGCCGTACGCAGAGCTGACCTAAGGGGTGGGCTGTGTTGCGGTAGGCACGTGGCCCGGTGTACCGAGTGCCCGTTTGGTGTCTCGAGAACCCTACACACATCGTTTGGGGCTGTGAGCGAAACTCCGGCCGGATCTCCTCGCGGATGGAACCCGAATAGGCGATAAACCTGGAGTAGAGATTTGTGTGGTTCTCCCTAGTGATATACGTCATGATTCACCTCGTGTGGCGGCTTATGTTGAAGCGGACAACGAGACAGCTCGACAAGACGCTTTGGACCGGTTGGATGAAGGGCGAGACATAGCAGCTGCCCGCTCGGCGATTTACCAACAGGATCTTCATCGCTATCACAGTCGTCGAGTCAGAACCAGAACCTTTCAAGAAGGAGATTTGGTGCTTCGGCTCATTCAAGATCAAACTGATATGCATAAGTTATCCCCACCTTGGGAGGGACCTTTCATGGTCAGCAAGAATCTGCGCAACGGGTCATACTATCTGATCGATGTTCGAGAGCGAAAAGACTCACGCAAATCAGAAGAGGAGACCAACAGGCCGTGGAACATAGCTCATCTTCGGCCTTACTATACTTGAGCCATTGGCTCTACTTATGTACATACTATGATAATATATATATTATAAATACAATAAACCGGATCCTCAGCTAAAGCGGGGTATCTGTTCTTTTACATCATGCATGGTTACATGGAGTTGTTCTGTCTTAAAGCGGCCTCCGGTTTACCCCTTGCAAAAATTATAAACATCACTAGGGGGCTCGGTCGTGTCCGAACCGATGCAACACCTTTTGATAGGCGAAAGCCACCAGATCATTTGGGGGCTCGGTCGTGTCCGAACCGATGCAACACCTTTTGATAGGCGAAAGCCACCAGATCACTTGGGGACATGGTCAAGTCTGAACCAGTCACGCCTCTTGATCGGCCTAAAGGCCATAGAATCACTTGGGGGCTTGGTCAAACTCGAACCATTGCCATGCCACTTGATCGGCATAATGCCACGGTTTCATTTGGGGACCTGGCTGACTTGAACCATAGCTACACCTATTGGGAGCTTGGTCGTGTCCGACCATGGTAACGCCATCTGATCGGCTCAGTAAAGCCTCTTTTTTGCAAACGGTTTTTATCATTGCCTTTGTTTAAATATTTTTCTTGATAACTGATGTTTTGTCTTGGTTGCGTTCTTAAACCGACAACATCTTATACCGGTTCAATCTGCCAATTTGGCGGAACACGGTCCATTTTTAAACCGGAGATTATTTACCCGGTTTGCTTTTTTCTGTTAACGTCCTATTTTGGAGTAACAAAATGTTTATTATGACCAAGCACGGTTTACATAGTAAACCGGCATTGTATACACAGGAGCTGTTTTCTCCAATGACGGTCTAGGTTTATCAAAC
This sequence comes from Aegilops umbellulata, assembly GCA_032464435.1. Taxonomy (NCBI): domain Eukaryota; kingdom Viridiplantae; phylum Streptophyta; class Magnoliopsida; order Poales; family Poaceae; genus Aegilops; species Aegilops umbellulata. The sequence goes on along the minus strand of CP136054.1, from coordinate 359,442,019 downwards.
CTCCGTTTCAAGATTGGCTAAGCCTACTTCGTGCCCAATGACGGCAGATATTTTGTATCACAAAATATAATCATATATGTCAATCTCCTTGCATATATATGAAGTTCATAAACCGGCTGGCGGTACAACCGCCCTGGTAGTTTAAGATTTTATGATTGCAGGAGATATAGATTGGCAGTTTGATATTTCAAACAAAAGTATCAACATAGATGCACGAAGGCATCTCACAAGCAAAAGTGTTGGCTATCCTATTACAAGGCAACATGGTGCCCAAATAAGATCATTATTTTTCTGACAGAATACAACAAGGCAGCCTATTAAACCGATCTCCGGTTCAAGCTTGGTCACCGCCTTGGTCTAATGGTCGTGGGTCATCCTGCACCGCTTCAGTTTCTTCTGCCCTACCTAGCGGCTGGAAGTCAACAGTGGTCCAGTCGATTCCCATTAAAGCTTGAAAAACAGCTTCATCATGGATCAGTGAAGACGGTTCAATATCAGGAGCATAAGTATGCTTACGGATTGGCGGGATCAGGTTTTCTACTTTGGGAACTGGTGCAGCCACTCGTTTGTTCTGATTATTATACTGGGCTTGATAATGCGTCAAATCTTCCTCTTCTACCAATTGAAAAGCCAGAGGGTGCACCGCCCGGTTTATTGCTCTCAGATCATCTTCATTGAACTCTGACCTGTCTTCCTTCAAACTGGGATAGCCCTGAGCTGCTTCAACAGGATCGAAGTCTGGGACCCATGCCTTCGCTCGGATTAAGGCATTGATGGCACCGGTTCGAGCAGTAGATTTTTTCAGCTCTTCAATCCGGGCAGGAAGCATTGACAATCTCTTAAGAGTATCTTGGATTAAGGTGGGTGCCGGATTGTTATGTGATGCAGTCGAGATGATCCGCTGTGCTCCAGTATACAGCTGTTCGATTAATGTGTAGGCAGCTTTTAATTTCATCCGAACATCTGACCCCAAGTGGCTAATGCAGGTGCCTGCAACATGATAGAACAGTTCACAAACCGGACCTATCATAGGAAGATCAAAATTATCACAGAAGTCACGGGACGCTTACCAAAGATGGAGGCAGTCATTGCATGCACTTGTCGCTTTACGCTGGTCAGTTCATCTGTCACCGGTTTAAGGGCAGCTTCAGCAGTTTCAATCTTCTTGGTCAAAGCGTTTTTCTCAGTGGCCCAATCTGCCCGATCTTTCTTGAAGCCCTCCTTCAGCTGTTCCATGACGCTTAAAGCGTTGGTCAACTCCTCTTTTGCTTTGGAGGTTTCAGCTTGTTGGGATTTTAAGTTCTCTTGAAGATCGGCGAGTTGATTTTCTTTGGTCTTCAACTCAGCCTGCATTCAGACAATTATATGGTTTAACAAACGGTATAGAAATTGAAGTACCAACCACATAACAAGTTATGCGCTTGGTACTTGGGGGCGAATGCCTATTTGATCTACAACTGTCAACTGATTGCAAAGTCCCAAGCTCAATACAAGTATTCAACTTGGCAGTTGGGGGCTAATGGCTATTTGCTCAAATAAGGTCTGATGCTGCTATATTCAATTATTCAAAGTCCCAGTTTAACTACATTAAGTTGAACCGGCCCTTGGGGGCTATATCAGTGAAATTCGAAGCATTCAGGTTTAAATTAATAAGTCCCGGTTTAACTTCATTCAGTTGAACCGACCCTTGGGGGCTACATCAGCACATTCTGAAGTATGCAGCTTTATACTTCACAAGTCCCGGTTTGAAAGAAGATTACAAACCGGCCCTTGGGGGCTAGGAGAATCAGTAAGACTAAAAGATATACAAGTAGGAAGAGGCATATGAAAGTTACCTCAAATTTCTCCTTCATCATGTTCACTAGGGCAACTTCATAATTGCGACTGGTATATAGCCGGTTCAGATAACCAGAATGAAGATCTTGAGCATTCAGTGCAGCATAAGTCGCCAAATCGACATTCCACTTGCCCTTGTCCATTGCGGCAAATTCATCCTTGGCAGTATGTTTGGACAAAGCGACAGGATTGCTTGGTTCGGTATGACCAACACCAGTGATAACAACTTCGTCATCCTGGGCGTCACCGGTTTGCACTGTGGCTATCAGTTTATCAGTAGCCTTGGATGGACTTGTGGATTTTTCAAACCGGACGGGACTTCTAGGCTGGTCAGCAGGACCGGAGGCATCAACAGGCCTCTCTTCAGCAATAAAAACCTCATCTTGCGCTGGAGGGTCATTGGGCACGTCTTCATGAATGGCCGCTTCAACGTCTGGGGTGGCGCCCGGTTCAGGGGCAGTTTCTTCTTCGGCCGCTTTATCCAGGCGAGCCTTCTTGCTCGGTCTAGGCTTGGCCCTGCAAGGAATAAGCAAAGTCAGAAACAGTATATGTTACAAGGTACTGTATCAAGAATATTATGATAAATGTAAGCTTACCCAAGCACGGTTTTAAGCGGTGGCAGTTGGGTACCCGTTGACTCGCCGGAAGATGAGTGGGAAGTAACCTGATAATCGGAGCCAGATGGCTTAAGTGGTTGACGAAAACAGCCCGCTTTAGGACAAATACTGACAAGCAAATTAGAGACCTCTGAACGGCGTCTCCGAACCGGACTGTTCGGTAAACCGGCGGAGGTAACTACCTGGCCGTTGTGCCGAGTTGTGTGGCGCACTTCGTGCTGTTGGGTCTTCATAAGAAATTTGGGATCCAAGTGAGCAAGAGGATGAGAAAATTTAACTTTCCGGATTGCCTGATGAATTTTTAGGGAAGGCAGAAAGTTCGAATCAGAAGAGAGAGTAATTACCTATGCATCATCAGCATGGCTAGCTTCGGCATCGTCCTGGCAAATATTATCATCAATAAGGCGTGTAAAAAGAAAGCCATGTAAATCAAGCTCTACCTCAAGGTCCGGATTACTCACATCGTCATCAGCAGGCGGATCAGAGGATGCAGTGGTTTTCCTCTTATGAGCAGGTTTCTTAAGGATTTTTGTCTTTGGACGGGTCGGTCTTTCCAGTTTGTCTACCTTCTCCTGCGGGAGCTTCTTGCTCCAAAACGGATCATCACCCTGCTTCAGCAGATATGGGTATTAAGTAATAAGCATATGTAATATTATCAGAGTTAATGAAAGGGAAAATTCAGACTTACAGCTCGCGGTTTGTTGGTGGCGCAGAAAGGAAGAAGGCCGGTTCGGGCGCAGACGTATTCCGGTTCGTTCAAAATTTTCTTCACAACTTCTGTGACTTCTTCGTCAGTAAGCTGGATGTTCACGTGTCGCAGTGGGTCGTTAACACTGCCCGTATATTCACACATCAAACCGGAGCGTTGACTGAGGGGCAGTACGCTCCAGGATATCCAGCAACGAGCGAGATCAACCCCTGTTAAACCGTTGGCCATAAAGGCTCTGAGCTTGGACAGTTGGGGAGCATATTTACTCCTCTCTTTGGCAGTCAACCTCTGTGGAAAGGGGTGCGTGTTGCTAAGCCACTCCGGACGAAAGCCAGGCAAGGGATTTTCATTAGCAGGGGAGGTGTCTTTGCAATAGAACCATGTTTGATTCCATTCTTGGGGATGGCTGTGCAGTTTTGCGTGAGGGTAAGTGACCTCTTTCCGCTTCTGAATCGCCATGCCACCCAATTCCATATTGGAACCATCAGTAAATTCTGTGCGGCGGTTTAGATGGAAACAATCTCGGAATAACTCGACTGTAGGTTCCTCTTGAAAGAACACCTCACAGAGCACTTGGAAATGGAATATGTTGGTGACAGAATTGGGGCCAGTGTCTTGCGGACGAAGTTGGAAGTTGGCCAAGACGTCCCGATAGAATTTTGAACCGGGCAGATTAAAACCTCGGGCTAAGTGATCCGCAAAAACTACAACCTCTCCTTCTCGAGGTGTGGAAGGACATTCTTTGCCTGGGACTCTCCAGTGGATAGTATTCTTACTGCTTAAAGCGCCAGTCAAGACTAAGTTGTTCAGCTGCGTCTCTGTGACACGAGAAGGAGCCCAGTTGCACTCATATACTTGTTTGGCCATGATGGAGTCTACAAAATAAGCAATTTCCGGTTCAAGATTGTGTTGGGTACAAAATATACACTGATATGATCAATGTTAAACCGAGGATAACTATATTCACACCGAAGCTATCGTAAAGCGATGGGCTATGGCTAAAGGATTCTGGCGGTTCAATAAGGGGACTAATGGTATATACCGGTTTATTAACTTTTCCTATGGTAAGCTAAACCGCCTGATCTAAATATCGAAAGCACTGGAGGTTGTGAAATGGCTAAGTATGTAGAAACAGGTTTCATAAAAGTTCTGTTGCAGCAAGGGATCTGAGGCAACTTCAGAAAAACAGAAAAAATATATTTCAAGGCTTCAAAGCAGAGTGGAAGTGAATCAATGGGCAGATAAACAGATGAGTTCCACGGACTTGAACACGAGACTATAGGTGGATGCGAAAAGCTAAGTGGTATTCAGTACAAGGTTTTACAGATCCATACAGAGGTTAACACATGAACAGGAGCAGTCGATGAACATCACAAGAACAACGAACCCTAGAACAGATCTAGGTTAAGAAGAACAGAGGGCTTACTAGAGCTGAGGAGGATGCGGAAGGTCACTGCAGTTTTCTGGTACGTTCAGGTCGATGCAGCGGCCAAGGTCGAGGCTGGAGGCGACGGCGGCGGCAGAGCTCCGAAGCTGACGACACGAGGAAGACGAAAATGAGAAGGCACGAAGATGAAAAAGGAAATGACCCTTCGGTCCTATTTATAAGACAAAAAGACATGTGTCAGGCGCGACAAACTAGGGGCCATGGAACGGAGCTATCGCCTCGATTTTCGTAACCTTATTAAAGTGAAGAGGTATTATGGATACTTTCTTTATGACAGATGACGTCACCCCGGTTTAACAGCAATTGGAGAAGATGACGTCAAGACGGTTCAACAATTACAAGAAGATGTTGAAGATGAAGATTTCTGCGAAGGATTGACATGAACTCATTCAAATCAATCTGGGGCCTAATGTTGGGGATATTACTACTGGGCGTAAACCGGCCTACCTGGGCCGGGTTAACTTCATCAGTAGTCCAAGAGTGTTAAAGCCCAAGAAGCTAGATGAGGGCCCAAGGCCGTAGTCGGTTCAACACTTGTAGCCGTAAACCGGCTTAGTATGTAAACTTGTATTGTAAGTTAGGAATAAGGAGAGACCAACCCGGATATGAGTATGAACCGGAGATTGGGACTCTGTGAACCAACAGGCGTCACCCGTGTATATAAGGGGACGACCCAACAGTGGTTCAAGAACAGACAACCACAACTCGAGACTTAGGCGAAGCTTGTTTGCTCCCTAGTCATCGAAACCCCATCAATTCCATCACAACTAGACGTAGGCTTTTACCTTCATCGAAGGGGCTGAACTAGTATAAACTCTCTTTGTCCGCTTTAACCCCTTCGAGTCAACCCATTGCGATGGCTCCACGACTAAGTCCTTTCGCTAGGACATCTGCCGTGACAAAACCACGACAGTCAGGTCATGGCCGAATCCCTCGCCAGGCTTCCGCTTGAAGGTTGCCGAGATACACGACATGTACATGGTGGTAAGTGGTGAGAGCGTGTGTGAAGAAGTACACCCCTGCAGGGTTAACATCATCTATTCGAATAGCCGTGTCCGCGGAAAAGGACTTCTGGGTTGCATGTACAGTTCATAGACAAGTGAAAGTGGATACTCTAAAATGCGCAAGATAAGCGTGAGTGCTATGGATGGCGTTCTCATAGGAAGACGGGAGCGGAGCCACGGTGGTGTATTGATATGGTGAATATGTGGACTCATGTGCGCCACCTCAAAAGAGTTGCTTGCAGTTGTAGTTCAGGTTAGCCACTGAGTCAAAGCTGTCTTGCTGCAATTAAAATCCACCACCCCCTTTGTTGATACCGATGCATATGTAGTTAGTTCTGATGTAAGGCTTGCTGGGTACATTTCTACTCACGTTTGCCTATTTTATGTTTTGCAGAGAGACGTCAGTCTCGCTAGTAGTTCCGCATGGACTTCGACGTTTAGCTTGATACCTCAGCTACGATCTTGTGCCCTCGGCAGGATCTGGTAGATAGTCAGGCTTCTCAGCCTTTTTCATTTATAGATTTCTGTACTCAGACATGTTAAGCTTCCGCATGTGTTTGACTTGTATGCTCTGAATGTTGGGTCGTGAGACCCATGTTTGTAATATCTCGCTCCTCGGAGCCTAATGAATAAATACTTGAGTCGTAGAGTTTTGTTGTGATGCCATGTTGTATTTGCGCATATCAAGCATATTGTGTGTATGATTGAAATGCTTGGTATGTGTGGGATCTGACAATCTAGTTGTTTATCCTTGGCAGCCTCTCTTATGGGGAAATGTAGTCTAGTGCTTCCTTGAGCCATAGTAGTCCGCTACAGCCTGGTTCACCGGAGTCCTGCTAGCCCAGCACTACTGCTCAAGACACTTGACTGGCCGACATGTGTTTCACTTCGTTCATGTGTCTGTCCCTTCGGGGAAATGTCACGCGGTGACATCCGGAGTCCTGCCTAGCCTGCTACAGCCCGGGTTCCCGGAGTCCTGTTAGCCCAGTGCTACAGCCCGGATTCACACGCTGCTGACCGACATGCTCGATGTGATTCATGTATGCCTGTCCCCAAGGGTTAGCGCCGCTTTGGGTTCACGACTAGCCATGTCGTCCCGGGTTCTCTGTCATATGGATGCTAGCGACACTATCATATACGTGAGCCAAAAGGCGCAAACGGTCCCGGGCCATGGTAAGGCGACACCCGTGGGAATACCGTGCGTGAGGCCGCAAAGTGATATGAGGTGTTATCGGCTAGATCGATGTGACTTGGAATTGGGGTCCTGACATATTATTAATATTATTATTATTATTATTATTATTATTATTATTATTATTATTATTATTATTATTATTACTATTATTATTATTATTATGATGATCATCATCATCATCATCATCATCATCATCATCATCATCATCATCATCATCATCATCATCATTATTCTGCTTCTTCATTGTTGTTGGCGTCGTTGTTCGCTTGTGGTGGTGGAGAAGGAGGTCGAGGTGGACCATCTTGTTGCACTTCCTCATTTCCTTCGTATTGACGAGTTCCACTTGTGGATGCCTCCATATCAACTTGTGGTTCACCTTGATTCGTAGTTGAGGCTTCCACTTGAATAGACGAAGTACTCTCCTTCACCTCCGTTTGGCGGATCTTGCCAATAGACAAATCTTGAATTGCTTCCGAGGGGCCTTTGTCTCCTACATCAATTAGCAATTGCTCTACTTGCGATCCATTAGATTCATCAAACTTCACATCTACCATTTCTTCAACCTTTCAGGTGAAATTGTTGTAGACACGGTAAGTGTGAGAGTTTGAGCGATAACCGAGTAGAAAACCTTCATGAGATTTAGGGGCAAATTTTAAACAGCGATGCTTATCAAGAATGTAATATTTTGAGCCAAATACTCAAAAGTATCCCACTTGGGGTTTGTTACCGGTGAGTAGCTCGTATGCCGTTTTACCAAGAACCTTGTGAAGGTAAAGTCAATTTGTAGCATGACAAGCTATCTCAACCGCTTCGTCCCAAAAGTGTCTTGCGTCTTGTATTGATCTCGTTCTTGCCATCTCAATAAGAGTCTGGTTCTTCCTCTCAACTACTCCATATTGTTGAGGTGTGTACATAGCCGAGAACTCATGTGAAATGCCTTCTTCATCAAGAAAGGTATCCACATTGGCGTTCTTGAACTCCATTCCGTTGCCGCTCCGAGCCTTCTTGATCTTCACCTCAAATTGGTTTTGGGCCTTCCTAGCAAAGTTATTGAAGATCTTTTGTACCTGCGACTTGTCATCAAGAAAGAACACCCACGTAAATCTTGAATAATCATCAACAATGACCAAACTGAAAGAGTTACCGCCAAGGCTCTTATAAGCATTGGGACCAAATAGATCCAGGTGAAGCAACTCAAGAGGTCTCCTCGTGGTCATGATGTTCTTGACGGGATGACTGTCGAATATCAGGTTCCGGCAGACCCTTGAGGTTCGAACTCTAGGGTGCGCGCGGAGATCACGCCCTCTACCTCTCCGTCTCGCAAAGATCTAAACTACTGAAAGAACAACACAAGAGACACAGGGTTTATACTAGTTCGGGCCACCATTGTGGTGTAATAGCCTACTCTAGTTTGGGGTGGGTGGATTGCCTCTTGGGCTGATGATGATGAACAATACAAGGAAGAACAGCCTCGCGAGGGTCTGCTCTTGGCTGGGGCGATGAACTGCTAGGAGGAGTTCAGCCGCCCTTCTTTCTCTCTGTCTGATTTCTCAATGATTCGATCTGGATGTCTCTACCCTGGGGGTGGCTAGTCCTATTTATAGGCAAAGGCCCTGGGCCTCTTCCCAAATATTGAGCGGGAAGGGCGCCAACAATTGGCCATTTCGAAGGGGAACATCTGGTACACTTATCCTGACTAAAGTCGGTCCTCGCCTGCCAAAGGCTCTGTGGTGACGCCGTCCTGGGCTCCACGGTGACCTCCTTCCCACCGTTGGACTGGTCTTGGTCTCGTTGCACCGAAATGGATGCCTTTGCTTGATCCTCTCGCCTGCGCTTGCCCCCTTTGCACCAAACAGGAAAAGAGGACATCGCGCGGGCTGGCGCCCGCCTGGCGCCTTTGGTCGTCATGGCTTGCGTCATGGGCACCTCGTGAGGTACCCCGCCTTGATCTCTCCGCCTCCTCGTGAGCCAGCCTGATGAGGCCGCGCCTGAGGAAGCTCTGCGTCGTCCGCCCCGCGAGGCTCGGCCCCTCGCGAGGGTCTTGGGTCTTGTGTTGATGAAGATGGGCCATGCTGGGCCTCCTTTGAGCCACGCTGCAGGCCGCAGGCAGGCAAGTCTAGGGACCTCCGTTCCTAGAACACCGACAGTAGCCCCCGGGCCCAAGGCGCGCCCGGACTTGGCCGTGCCGAGAGACGAAAGGGCAAGGGCGAAGCGCCGCGGGCCCTAACAGCCTGCGGCCTTGGTCGCCGCGTGGCGGTTGATGGGACGTGGGCGTCTCCGCTTCCCCACAACGCCTCGGTGATCGCGTGGATTGGACAAGTCCCTGCATGCAGATCATGTCATGATTACCTGTGATCGTGGAGGCCGACGGTTGGCCTTCGCCGGCTATAAGTACGGAACTGCGCGTGCTCTGCCATTCCATCTCTCCTTGCTTCCCCTTCTTCTCCATGGCTTCGTCAAGGAGGTTCTCGGCTGTAGAGAAGGGGAAAGCCCGCCAGGTTGAGCCTGCCTCTCCCCTGCCCAAGCGCGGCCGAGGGCGCCCCCAGAAGCATCCCGTGGCCGCCATGGCTGCGTCCTGCTGTCGTGGAGGCGGTCCCCAGCATGGTGACGGGCGAGCTGCTGCGGCCGGGTGACGCGCTTGGGTCGCGTGCTCCCCCACGCCGCGCTTTCGCGTCGCGGAGGTGCTGTCGGAGTTCGTCGTATGGTCGGCATAGCCGACTAGCGCCCGGCTCCAACTTCCTTGCTTCCACCTTGGTGAGCTTGCGGCCGGCGCCCCGGGCGGCCTCTGGCTTCAGGCGGACGGCTGCTGCGGCCGGGCCTCGTGGGCCGCACTGGAGGTCTCCGCCACTGGGAGCTTGGCCTTGACTCGTGGTTGGCAGGCGTTCACCCATGCTCTCGGCCTGGGGTGCCGGTGCACCCTGCACTTTAAGTTTGACGGCGATGCTACCCTCTATGTGAGGGTGTTTGGGGAAGATGGTCGCCGCGCAGGGTGTTGCCCTGAAGACGACGACCGCGGCCGGGAACCCAGCCCCGACGACGATGGAGGAGACAGCGCCTACGTAGTTGGCGGCACTCAAGGCTCCCCAAGCTTCATCGACTCTTCTTCAAGCGACTCTTCCAGCGGCGGGAGCAGTCAGCCCCCATGCCGTCGCGCCTGCTTGGGAGGCGGCAGCATGTCCGCCCGCCGTCGCGTCCCGGTGAAGCGCGAGAGGGAGTCTGCTTGAGCCCCGGAGGCAGCCCGAGTCTCCTCCGCAGGCCGGTGCGAGGCGAGCCGCACCGGACTTGTCCTTTCTTTCCTGCGTAAAAGAAAACAGCTGCGTAGAGCCCCGCGGGGGCGTGTTCGGGGTTATTTGCTGTTAACCATTACCTTGATTCCGTTTTCGCGCCCTTCGGCTATGTGTGTGCGCGTAAATAGTTCCCGGCCCCAGCCATGGGGGGCGACCGACCCAGGACCTGTGAGTGTCGCGGTGCCCGAGGGGCACGGACTGGAGGGGTGCTCCTGTAACGGGCCCAGGTCATGAAACCCTCGAATGACTAGAGTAGGGACACCCGCGAGGGTGCTCGGCTATCTTCCCTCGCGAGGCCTTGCATAAGAGAAATCAAAGCGGGGGGGGGGGAGTAAAAATCGATGAACCACAAACCAACGACGGCAATAGTTTCAACAAGACTTCAAACGCGAACAAACAAGCCAACTGTGGAAAGCAAATGAAAAAGTCGCGTCCGGCACCTAATCTAGTCTTCGACGTCTTCTCACCAGCGCGGAGCTAAGTGCTGCCACTGGGCGTGGGAGGGAGCCCCAGGGCCTGAGGCCGGCGCTCCTGAGACTCCGGGGCATGTAAAACCCCACTCATTATTACGTGAGAGTGTCACGGGCGGCGAGCTTCACAGGCGTTGGCCTTCTTCACAGGCTCCGGGCCTTTCTTCTTAGGGGAAACGAGCTTCACGGGCATTTGCCCTCTTCACAGGCTCCGGGCCTTTTCCAAGACGCAACTGCTTCACAGGCACTCGCCTTCTTCACAGGCTCTGGGCCTTCTGCTTAGGCTCTGGGCCTTCTCCAAAAAGCGTAATCTTCACAGGCGTTCGCCTTCTTCACAGGCTCTGGGCCTTCTCCAAAAAGCGTAATCTTCACAGGCGTTCGCCTTCTTCACAGGCTCTGGGCCTTCTCCAAAAAGTGTAATCTTCACAGGCGTTCGCCTTCTTCACAGGCTCTGGGCCTTCTCCAAAAAGCGTAATCTTCACAGGCGTTCACCTTCTTCACAGGCTCTGGGCCTTCTCCAAAAAGCATAATCTTCACAGGCGTTCGCCTTCTTCACAGGCTCTGGGCCTTCTAGGGGTAAAACCTCCGGAGGTGCTGGATGTTCCATGCGTTCTGGATTGGCTCCCCCTCCTGAGTCTCCAAGCGCGCGGAGCCAGGCCTGGAAACAAGAACAACCTTGAACGGGCCCTCCCACATGGGAGAGAGCTTGTGCAACCCCTCCCTGGAGAGAACCCGCCTGAGCACGAGGTCTCCTACCTCGAGAGTCCTGGGGCGGATGTTGCGGCAGTGATATCGTCGTAGCGCTTGCTGGTACCTCGCCTCTCGTAACGTGGCTTCTCGGCGACGTTCCTCCCCCAGCACGAGGTCCATCCCCCGCATGGCGTCCTGCTGCACCTCGTCGAACGCCAGGACCCGCACGGAGCGACGTCTGACCTCGTGAGGGAGGACCGCTTCGGCTCCGTAGACCAGGAAGAATGGGGTCTCTCCAGTTGGCTTGGTTGCGGTTGTGCGGATGGACCACAATAGGGACTGGAGCTCATCGTACCAACCTCTGCCGCAAGCCTCCAGCTTCTTCTTGAATGTCCTGGTCTTGAGGCCCCTCAGGACCTCCGCGTTGGCTTGTTCGGCCTGGCCGTTGCTTCGTGGGTGCGCCACCGAAGCGTAGCATATCTGCGTTCCAAGGTTAGCACAGTATGTTCTGAAAAGGTTACTGGTGAACCGCGAACCGTTGTCTGTGATGATGCGGTTCGGCACCCCAAACCGGCTCACGATGCCTCTGATGAACATGACCGCGAAACCCGCGGGGATGGTGCGGACGGCCTCTACTTCTGCCCACTTGGTGAACTTGTCAATGGCGACATAGAGGTAGCGGTAGCCCCCTGGCGCCCGAGGGAACGGGCCCAGAATGTCCAGCCCCCAGACTGCGAATGGCCACGAAAGGGGGATAGTCTGCAGGCCTCCTGCCGGCTGATGGATCTGCTTGGCGTGAAATTGGCAGGCTTCACAAGCTTTCACCAGTTCGACAGTGTCGTCGAGCGCGGTGGGCCAGTAGAACCCACTGCGGAATGCCTTGCCAACGAGGGTCCGTAATGATTAATGATGCCCACAGTCCCCGCCGTGTATGTCCCCCAGCAGTTCCTTTCCTTGCTCCCTGGAAATGCAGCGCAGCGATACGTCGTTTGGTCGCTTCCGGTAGAGCTCTCCATCCCTGATGCAGTATGCCGTGGCCTGTCGCGCCACACGCTCCGCTTCCTCATCCTTCTCCGGCAGGGTCCCTTGCGTTAAATAACTCCGAAGTTCCGTGATCCAGCACTCCTCCTGGGGTTCCATTGTCAGGAGCAGGCGTGCTCCTGAGGTCGGGCCACAGACCGGAGCTCCTGAGGCAGGCGGCTGGGGGAGTTCCTCCCGAGGTTGAGCAATGTTTGATAACGACGGCTGGGCTGAGGGCTTGAAGAGCCGCTCTTTGAAGACGCCAAGTTCCTGAGGTAACCGCCTGGACGCCCGCCCGACGATGTCATCGGCCTCCTGATTGGTGCCACGGGGCACATGCTTCAAATCCAGCCCCCAGAACTGCTTCTCCATCCTGCGGACCTCCGCTAGATAAGCTTCCATGTGCTCATCCTTCGGATCATATACCTTGTTGGAGAAGTTGACAAGGAGCTGCGAATCGCCCTTGACGGTGAGGCGCTTCACCCCCAGGGCGGCTGCGGCCTTCAAGCCCGCTATTAGACCTTCATACTCCACCATGTTGTTGGAGACCTTTTCTCCTTGCTGGAAACAGAGCTGTACAGCGTAGTAGAGCTTGTCCTGAGTGGGTGATATCAGCACTGCACCAGCCCCAGCGCCGTGCCTGGAGAATGCCCCGTCGAAGTAGATGACCCAGCCTTTCGGCGCCTCGCTTCCAGGGAGAGGGACCGATCCTCGTCGTCCTTGAGGCCTGGTGCCTCCGTCCATTCTGCCACGAAATCCGCTAATGCTGCTCCCTTGATGACCCTGGTCATGCTGAACTCGAGCTGAAACGCCTGCAGTTCTATGTTCCATTCAGCGACCCTTCCGGCTGAGTTAGGGCTCCTGAGCATTCTCTCCAAGGGGTATGACGAGACGACCTTGATGGGGTGACCCTGGAAATAGTGACGCAGCTTACGCGAGGCCACCAGTAGCGCGAGGAGGAGCTTCTGAGGCATGGGATACCGTGCCCTCGCGTCTCGTAACACCGTGCTGACGAAATATACTGGGTGGTCCACAAGGCTGAGTGCACTAGCGCTCGCGGCGCCCTCCGGAGGCAAGGGCGCCTCGCGAGGCGACGAGGCCTCTGGAGGCGGACCATCCAGGTGGGTGGCCTCTCCCACTTCCGGCACACTCTTCGGCGGCTGATCTTCCTCAACCGCGGTTGCGGCTTACGTGGGCCTTCCTTGTTCCTGTTTTGCCTTGTCTCGAGCTGCTGCTGTGGTTTTGATTTGGCGCTCCTCCCTAACTGCCACCAGGGCTGCGCTGGCAGAGTAAGGAGTGGCGGCAAGGTAGAGCACCAGGGGCTCTTGAGGACACGGAGCCACCATTACCGGGGGACTGGTCAGGTATTTCTTGAGATCTTGAAACGCTTTGTCTGCCTCTTCAGTCCATTAAAAGTGCCCCTTTTTCTTCATTAGCTGGAAGAAAGGCAGCGCTCGCTCCCCCAGCCTGGAGATGAAGCGCCCTAGCGCGGTCACACGTCCGGTGAGCTTCTGCATTTCTCTGAGGGTCTTCGGCGGGCTCATGTCCTCGACCGCCTTGACCTCTTCCGGGTTAGCCTCGATGCCTCGATGGGACACGAGGAAACCCAAGAGCTTGCCTTAGGGGACCCCGAACACACACTTCTCTGGGTTGAGCCGCAGGTTCACTGCGTCGAGGCTCGCGAAGGTTTCCTCCAGGTCTTGTATCAGGGTCTTGGCCTCCCGAGACTTCACCACAATGTCGTTAATGTAAGCTTTGACATTCTTCCCAAGCTGCGGGCCCAAGGTGATGTGCATCAGCCGCTGAAAGGTTGCCCCTGCGTTACGGAGCCCAAATGGCATGCATGTATAGCAGTACACCCCGCAGGGGGTTAGGAAGGCGGTCTTCTCGACGTCTTCTACCGCCATATTGATCTGATGATACCCAGAGAAGGCATCCAGGAAGCATAGCAGGTCTTGTCGACGTCTTGCGGGCATGCCTTGTTGAGGTTGGTGAAGTCGACACACATGCGTTCCTTCCCTCCCTTCTTGGGCACAACGATAGGGTTGGCCAACCAATCCGGGTATCGGACCTTGCGAATGACGCCAGCGGCTTCTAGCTTGCGGGTTTCTTGGACGATGAAGGCATGCTTCTCTGTGGACTGTTGCCTTGCCCTCTGCTTCACGGGGCGCACGTTTGGGCACACGTTGAGGTGATGCTCGATTACGCTCCTGGGGATCCCTGCCAACTGATCAGGCTCCCAAGCGAATACCTTCTTGTTTGCACGTAGGAACCTGATTAGGGCCTCCTCCTGCTCAGGCTCGAGGTTGGCGCCTATGATGAAAGTGGCACTGGAGGTCCCGTCCTCGTCGACAGGTATCTGCTTGGTTTCTGCCATGTACTGGGTGAACAACTGCTTCTTCTTGGCGGGAGCAGCCCCCTTGGGCTCGGGGGTCCATGAGTTGGCGGGCTGTGCCGATGCCTCCATCTTGAAGGCGAGCTCGAGCACTCGCAGCGCGTCCCCGGTGTCCCTGTGCACAGTGAGGACACCGCTGCTCCCGGGCATCTTCATAAGGTTGTACGCCGGGTGCGTGGCGGCCATGAACTGGGCCAGCGCCGGTTAGCCGAGGATGGCGTTGTAGGGGAGGCCGATGGGGGTGATGTCGAAGTCGACCATCTCCGTGCGGAAGTTGTCGTAGGTGCTGAAGGTTACTGGGAGCCGGATCTGTCCCAAGGAGCTGGATGATCCGCCCCCAACGCCTGAGAAGGGCCGACTGGGTTGCAGCCGTTCCAGGGGTATGCAGAGGAGATTGAAGGCCTCAACCGAAAGCACGCTGAGGCCTGCGCCACCATCGATGAGAGTACTGGTGACGGCCACCTGGCAGATGGTGGGGGTGCACAACATGGGGAGCACGCCCGAGCTAGCCGAG
Source organism: Aegilops umbellulata (assembly GCA_032464435.1). NCBI lineage: Eukaryota > Viridiplantae > Streptophyta > Magnoliopsida > Poales > Poaceae > Aegilops > Aegilops umbellulata. The sequence continues at coordinate 359,426,835 of CP136054.1, read as the reverse complement.
TTGGAGGGGTGGTCCTCCGAGCTAAAGGTCAGGCCGGCCTTGTGCGCCGCCCGGTCCGGGGGAGCCCCCTGCCGCGCGGAAGAGGCGCTGACCTGGCGGACAAACGGCTTGACGTGGCGACTTGTGGGCGGCGCCTGCGAGCCGCCCAAGAGGGTCGCGATGACCGGGGGTGTTGGTGTAGCGGCGCGGCCGTCTTGCCGCACGGACAGATGCTGAGACGACGCTTGCTGTGCATTCCCCGCCGGGCCGGTGGAGGCGTCGATGGCGGGTGACGGGGAACGACGCGGACGCCCGCCGACGGGAGCCGCCTGGGCGACACGGGAAGCGATGGCGGCCCGGCGCTCGGCGCGGGCCCGACGAGCGTCGGACATGGACACGTCGGTCGGAGGAGAACGGAGCGGTAGAAGACGAGTTCCGGCGCACCCCTACCTGGCGCACCAAATGTCGGATATCGGGTTCCGGCAGACCCTTGAGGTTCGAACTCTGGGGTGCGCGCGGAGATTACGCCCACTACCTCTTCGTCTCGCAAAGATCTAAACTACTGAAAGAACAGCACAAGAGACACAGGGTTTATACTAGTTCGGGCCACCATTATGGTGTAATACCCTACTCTAGTTTGTGTTGGGTGGATTGCCTCTTGGGCTGATGATGATGATCAACACAAGGAAGAACAGCCTCGCGAGGGTCTGCTCTTGGCTGGAGCGATGAACTGCTAGGAGGAGTTCAGCCGCCCTTCTTTCTCTCTGTCTGATTTCTCGATGATTCGATCTGGATGTCTCTACCCTGTGGGTGGCTAGTCCTATTTATAGGCAAAGGCCCTGGGCCTCTTCCCAAATATTGAGCGGGAAGGGCACCAACAATTGGCCATTTCGAAGGGGAACATCTGGTACACTTATCCTGACTAAAGTCGGTCCTCGCCTGCCAAAGGCTCTGTGGTGACGCCGTCCTGGGATCCACGGTGACCTCCTTCCCACCGTTGGACTGGTCTTGGTCTCGTTGCACCGAAATGGATGCCTTTGCTTGATCCTCAAGCCTGCGCTTGCCCCCTTTGCACCAAAGAGGAAAAGAGGACACCGCGCATGCTGGCGCCCGCCTGGCGCCTTTGGTCGTCATGGGCACCTCGTGGGGTACCCCGCCTTGATCTCTCCGCCTCCTCATGAGCCAGCCTGATGAGGCCGCGCTTGAGGAAGCTCTGCGTCGTCCGCCCCGCGAGGCTCGGCCCCTCGCGAGGGTCTTAGGTCTTGTGTTGATGAAGATGGGCCGTGCTGGGCCTCCTTTGAGCCACGCCGCAGGCCGCAGGCAGGCAAGTCTGGGGACCTCCGTTCCCAGAACGCCGACAATGACTTCCTCCAACTTGTTTTCCTGCTTGGCAAGCCCTACAAATTATATCCTTGTCAAATATAACATCTTTAACACCAAGGATATGATCACCTTTAATAAGTTTACCAAGATTTCACATGCCAACATGTCCTAGTTTTCTATGCCATAACCAACCTTTAGATGATTTTGCATCAAACAAGTATGAGGTTGGGCTCTTTTAGAGAAGTCAACAATGTATAGATCACCTCTAGGATAGCAATATCTCGACGAAACACTTGGCAATCTACTTCGGTAAATAGAACATTGAAACCAAAATCGGCTAGTCCAGATACGGGAAGAAGATTGTAACCAAGAGATTCAATGAGCATGACACTTTGAATGGAGCTATCATTGGATATGGCCACCTTACCAAGGCCAAGTACCTTACCCTTGGAGTAATCTCCAAAAGTCAAATACTTGCATGGACCATCATTTTTTGTAAGCTCGTGGAACATGTCTTTTTCTCCGGTCATGTGATCGGTGCATCCACTATTAAGAATCCACTATCGGCGTTCTGGGAACGGGGGTCCCCAGACTTGCCTGCCTGTGGCCTGCGGCGTGGCTCAAGTGGGGGCCCAGCGAGGCCCATCTCCATCAACACAAGCTCAAGACCCTCGCGAGGGGCCAAGCCTCGCGGGGCGGACGACAGAAAGCTTCCTCAAGTACGTCCTCATCAGGCAGGGCTCGCGAGGAGGCGGAGAGATCAATGCAAGGGTACCTCGCGAGGATCTAGTGACGCAAGCCATGACGATCAAGGCCAGGCGGGCGTCGGCCTGTGCAGAGTCCTTGTTTCCCCTTTTGTGCAAAGGGGGCAAGCACATGCCAAGGTATCAGGCAAAGGTTACCATTCCAGTGCAACTAGACCAAGACCAGCCGGACGGCCGGACGGAGGTCACCGTGGAGCCCAAGACGGCGTCACCACCGGATCTTTTGACAGCCGAAGACCACCTTTGGTCAGGATAACTTGTACTAGATGTTCCCCTTCAAAATGGCCAATTGTTGGCGCCCTTCCCGCTCAATTATTTTGGGGAGAGGCCCAGGGCCTCTATAAATAAAGCTAGCCACCACAGAGTGGATAGAGATCGATCTAGCCATCCGGCCATAGGCATAGAGAAATCTGATAGAGCCTAAGCAGAGAGATAGAGAGAGAGAGGCGACTGAACTGACCCAAGCAGTTCATTGCACCAGCCCAAGAACACCTCTCACGAGGCTATTCTTCCTTTGTACTGTTCATCATCAGCCCCAGAGGCAATCCACCACACCGCACACTGGAGTAGGGTATTACACCACAACGGTGGCCCGAACCAGTATAAATCTCGTGTCCCTTGTGTTGTTCATCATTTTCATCTTAGTTCGCATGAGAAGATCCGACGTAGATCGGTAGGGGAAAGATCTCCGCGCACACCCCAGTGTTCGAACCTCAAGGGTTTGCCGGAACCCGAAATCCGACATTTGGTGCGCCAGGTAGGGGTGCGCCAGACGCCTTTTCTCCGCCATTTGCATGAGGTCTTCCACCGTGCCCATGGCCGACGTTCGTCGGGCTCGCGCCGAGCGTCGAGCTGCTCTCGCCACCCGTGTCGCCCAGACGGCGCCCGTCGGTGGTCCCCCTCGTCGTTCCCCGTCGCCCGCCGCCAACGCCGTCATTGGCACGACGGGGAACAAGCAGCAGGCTTCGTCCCAACATCCTTTGGTGCGGCGGGATGGCCGCACTGGCACGCCGTCGCTGACCCCGCCTAGCTCGTCGTCCCACGCCCGGCGCGCCCCCATGGACGCGCGCGCCTCGCTGCTCTTGGCGAATGATCTTCTCCGTTACCGCCCCATCGATGACCTCTACGAGGACTGGCTCGCCCGCATCACCGAGCTCGTCAGCACCGCAGGGGGCTCCCCCTTGCGGTCCCCCTTGCTACCACGCCCTCTGTTCCGCGCAGGAGGCGATGATCAGGAGGTGCCTCTACCAGCTCCTCCCCAAGAAGGCGCCTTGGCTGCAACGTGTGCAGCACCAGGGCGAGACCCGCTACGTCCAGCACCTGCACAGCAAGAAAGGAGCTTCCAAGAGATACCGCGTCCCTGAGATGGTGCTCGCGCGCCCCCGGCGCCGGCGCGCCAAGATCGCGTCCCAGCGCTTCCACAACAAGACCTCGCGCTGCTCCCAATGGCGGCGCGTTTTGACCTGCAACAGCAAGATCGGCACCAGCCAAGGGCGCCGGTGTCCACAGCGGGCTGCCTTGCCTTCACGTGGCCAGGCAAGTTCAAGCCTAACCTCCCTCCTCGCTATGATGGCACAGCGGACCCCGCGGAGTTCCTGCAGCTCTACGAGTTGGGCATCGTGGCCACCAGCGGGGACGAAAAGGTCATGGCGAATTGGTTCCCCATGGCGCTCAAGGACGGAGCCTGCACCTGGCTCCTGAACCTGGCCCCCGGCACCATCTCCTCCTGGAGCGAGATGCGCACCCGCTTCATCGCCAACTTCCAGGGCACTCGCGACCGGCCCCCAGCCGTGAGCGACCTGCGCCGCATCAAGCTAGCCATCCATGAAGACCTGTGCACATCCCTGGAGCTGTTCAACTTGGCGACCAAGTGTGCCAGGGCTGAGGAAGGGCGCCTTTCCCTTCTCGAGCTCCCGGCAGCCGACCCAGAAGAAAAGAGGCTCAAGGCCAAAGACGTGAAGCGCAAGGGGGCTGCCGTGCTAGTAGCAGAGCCAGACACCAAGCGAGGCAGGGATCAGCCTGAGTCGTCCAAGGGCGGACCTACTGCGTGTACCACGACCTCCACACCCACAACACCAATGAATGTCAGGAGCTCAGAGCCGTGTGAGATGGGCGAATTGGCCGACGCCCAGAGCGCAACGACAGGGGCTATGGCCGAGGAGGAGGAAGAGGTGGAGGACGATGGGAAGACCGAGGCTCGTGCCAGGGATGGCGTGACCGCCCTCGCGAGGACCGCTGGAAGGACCAGCCTTGCAAGGGGGGCTGGAGGGACCAGCCTCGCGAGGATCGCCCGCACGACAACGCAGGCCTCCCGCCTCTGCCGCCACCACCAAGAAGGAATGAAGACCAGCATCAGGACAATGGAATTGGGGGCTTCCAGGAGCCGCGCGCAATTGCCTGCATCTTGGGTGGCGCTCAGGCTCCGCCTCACAGCGTATCTTCAAGCAGTTTGCTCGCGAGGTGAGCGCAGTTCTTCCCAAGCTTGAGGCCACGCGCCCTCTCAGGTGGTCTACGTGCACTATCACGTTCAGCTCAGCGGATCAGCTCAAGTGCGCGGCAACGGCTGGAGCCCTCCCGATGCTTTGCTCCCCAGTCATCAGCAATGTGCAGGTCACCAGGACCCTCATCGATGGCGGTGCTGGACTCAACGTCCTGTCCGTCGAGATGTTCGACAATCTCCAAGTGCCATACGATCAGCTTCAGCCAACCAAGCCTTTCTCGGGAGTCACCGATGGTTCTACTGTTCAGATTGGGCAGGTGCGCCTTCCAGTCACCTTCGGGCAGCGCAACAACTACCGCACCGAGCTCATCGACTTCGACGTCGCGCACATCCGCCTACCGTACAATGCCATCCTCGGGTACCCGGCCCTAGCCAAGTTCATGGTAGTGACTCACCATGGTTACAATGTCCTCAAGATGCCTGGAAGTGGTGGAGTCATCACCGTGCCCTGTGAAGAAAGAGATGCAGTGTGTTCACTAGAGCGTGCGTACCAAGCCACGGCAATCGAAGACCCAGACCACAGGGGCGGGAGACCTCTCGAAGAGACCCTAGGGAAGAAGAAGACCTCGCCAGGCTCAAGCCACAAGGGGGCTGGCGCCTCCGGAGGTGTTGCGTCAAGCTCCGCCCTTGATCAGGGAGCGCCACCCTCTCACGCATAGGAAAGCACGCCCAGCGCCCTCCTCAGGCGAGACTCGGGGGCTCCTCCTTGGAGAGCCACCGACCTTGCCAGGGTCACGAGGGAGGAGCTGGGGCATCACTTGGAGGGGCACTTTCAGACGCTTTTCCTTCAGGAAGGTACAAGGCAAGGGAGACCAAACCCTCAGGAGTTCGTCGCAAGAAACACTCACGAGCTGCAAGAGTCAAGAGTCATGCGCGGCAGCCGCGGCCTACCTACCGTAGCCCCACATCCAGGCGAGGATGGTGGGCTGTGCATCTGTTGAAGGAAATATGCCCTAGAGGCAATAATAAAGTTATTATTTATTTCCTTATATCATGATAAATGTTTATGATTCATGCTAGAATTATATTAACTGGAAACATAATACATGTGTGAATACATAGACAAACAGAGTGTCACTAGTATGCCTCTACTTGACTAGCTCATTAATCAAAGATGGTTATGTTTCCTAGCCATGAACAAAGAGTTGTTATTTGATTAACGAGATCACATCATTAGTTGAATGATCTGATTGACATGACCCATTCCATTAGCATAGCACCCGATCGTTTAGTATGTTGCTATTGCTTTTATCCATGACTTATACATGTTCCTTTAACTATGAGATTATGCAACTCCCGTTTACCGTAGGAACACTTTGTGTGCTACCAAACGTCACAACGTAACTGGGTGATTATAAAGGTGCTCTACAGGTGTCTCCGAAGGTACATATTGGGTTGGCATATTTCGAGATTAGGATTTGTCACTCCGATTGTCGGAGAGGTATCTCAGGGCCTTCTCGGTAATGCACATCACATAAAGCCTTGCAAGCATTGCAACCAATGAGTTAGTTGCGGGATGATGTATTACGGAACGAGTAAAGAGACTTGCCAGTAACGAGATTGAACTAGGTATTGGATACCGACGATCGAATCTCGGACAAGTAACATACCGATGACAAAGGGAACAACGTATGTTGTTATGCGGTCTGACCGATAAAGATCTTCGTAGAATATATAGGAGCCAATATGGGCATCCAGGTCCTGCTATTGGTTATTGACCGGAGACGTGTCTCGGTCATGTCTACATTGTTCTCGAACCGTAGGGTCCGCACGCTTAACGTTACGATGATAGTTATTATGAGTTTATGCATTTTGATGTACGGAAGGAGTTCGGAGTCCCGGATGTGATCACGGACATGACGAGGAGTCTCGAAATGGTCGAGACGTAAAGAATGATATATTGGAAGCCTATGTTTGGACATCGGATGCATTCCAGGTGAAATCAGGATTTTACCGGAATACCGGGAGGGTTACCGGAACCCCCCGGGGGCATAATGGGCCAACAAGGGCCTTGGAGGAGAGGTGAGAGGGCTGCCCTCATGGGCTGCGCGCCTCCCCCCTTCCCCTAGTCCTATTAGGACTAGGAGAGGTGGGCGCCCCCTCTCTCTCTCTCCCCCCCTTGGAGAATCCTAGTCCAACTAGGATTGGGGGGGGGAATCCTACTCCCAGAGGGAGTAGGACTCTCCTGGCGCGCCAGGCTTGGCCGGCCAGCCCCTCCCCCTTGGCTCCTTTATATACAGGGGCAGGGGGCACCCCAAAGACACACAAGTTGATCTACGGATCGTTCCTTAGCCGTGTGCGGTGCCCCCTTCCACCAAATTCCACCTCGGTAATATCGTTGCAGTGCTTAGGCGAAGCCCTGCGCCGGTAACACATCAAGATCGTCACCACGCCGTCGTGCTGACGGAACTCTTCCCCGACGCTTTGCTGGATCGGAGCCCGAGGATCGTCATCGAGCTGAACGTGTGCCAAGAACTCGGAGGTGCCGGAGTAACGGTGCTGTGATCGGTTGGATCGCGAGGAGAACGTACGACTACTTCCTCTATGTTGTGTCAACGCTTCCGCTTTGGTCTACGAGGGTACGTAGACAACACTCTCCCTTCTCGTTTCTATGCATCACCATGATCTTGCGTGTGCGTAGGAAAATTTTGAAATTACTACGTTCCCCAACAGTGGCATCCGAGCCTAGGTTTTTATGGTTTGATGTTATTTGCACGAGTAGAACACAAGTGAGTTGTGGATGATACAAGTCATACTGCCTACCAGCATGTCATACTTTGGTTCAGCGGTATTGTTGGACGAGACGATCCGGACCAACCTTACGCGTACTCTTACGCGAGACCGGTTCCCTCGACGTGCTTTGCACATAGATGGATTGCGGAAGACTGTCTCTCCAACTTTAGTTGAACCGAGTGTGGCTACGCCCGGTCCTTGAGAAGGTTAAAACGGAGTCTATTTGACAAACTATCGTTGTGGTTTTGATGCGTAGGTAAGATGAGTTCTTGCTAAAGCCCGTAGCAGCCACGTAAAACTTGCAACAACAAAGTAGAGGACGTCTAACTTGTTTTTGCAGGGCATGTTGTGATGTGATATGGTCAAGACATGATGCTAAATTTTATTGTATGAGATGATCATGTTTTGTAACCGAGTTATCGGCAACTGGCAGGAGCCATATGGTTGTCGCTTTATTGTATGCAATGCAATCGCGATGTAATGCTTTACTTTATTACTAAGCGGTAGTGATAGTCGTGGAAGCATAAGATTGGCGAGACGACAACGATGCTACGATGGAGATCAAGGTGTCGCGCCGGTGACGATGGTGATCATGAAGGTGCTGCGGAGATGGAGATCACAAGCACAAGATGATGATGGCCATATCATATCACTTATATTGATTGCATGTGATGTTTATCTTTTATGCATCTTATCTTGCTTTGTTTGACGGTAGCATTATAAGATGATCTCTCACTAAATTATCAAGAAGTGTTCTCCCTGAGTATGCACCGTTGCGAAAGTTCTTCGTGCTGAGACACCACGTGATGATCGGGTGTGATAGGCTCTACGTTCAAATACAACGGGTGCAAAACAGTTGCACACGCGGAATACTCAGGTTTTACTTGACGAGCCTAGCATATAACAGATACGGCCTCGGAACACGGAGACCGAAAGGTCGAGCGTGAATCATATAGTAGATATGATCAACATAGTGATGTTCACCATTGAAACTACTCCATCTCACGTGATGATCGGACATGGTTTAGTTGATTTGGATCACGTGATCACTTAGAGGATTAGAGGGATATCTATCTAAGTGGGAGTTCTTAAGTAATATAATTAATTGAACTTAAATTTATCATGAACTTAGTACCTGATAGTATCTTGCTTATCTATGTTGTGTAGATAGATGGCTCGTGCTGTTGTTCCGTTGAATTTTAATGCATTCCTTGAGAAAGCAAAGTTGAAAGATGATGGTAGCAATTACACGGACTGGGTCCGTAACTTGAGGATTATCCTCATTGCTGCACAGAAGAATTACGTCCTGGAAGCACCGCTAGGTGCCAGGCCTGGTGCAAGAGCTACGCCAGATGTTGTGAACGTCTGGCAAAGCAAAGCTGATGACTACTCTATAGTTCAGTGTGCCATGCTTTACGGCTTAGAACCGGGACTTCAACGACGTTTTGAACACCATGGAGCATATGAGATGTTCCAGGAGTTGAAGTTAATATTTCAAGCAAATGCCCGGATTGAGAGATATGAAGTCTCCAATAAGTTCTATAGCTGTAAAATGGAGGAGAACGGTTCTGTCAGTGAGCATATACTCAGAATGTCTGGGTATAACAATCACTTGATTCAACTGGGAGTTAATCTTCCGGATGATTGCGTCATTGACAGAATTCTCCAATCACTGCCACCAAGCTACAAGAGCTTCGTGATGAACTATAATATGCAAGGGATGACCAAAACTATGCCCGAGCTCTTCGCGATGCTGAAAGCCGCGGAGGTAGAAATCAAAAAGGAGCATCAAGTGTTGATGGTTAACAAAACCACTAGTTTCAAGAAAAAGGGCAAAGGGAAGAAAAAGGGGAACTTCAAAAAGAACAACAAGCAAGTTGCTAATCAAGAGAAGAAACCCAAGTCTGGACCTAAGCCTGAAACTGAGTGCTTCTATTGCAAGCAGACTGGTCACTGGAAGCAGAACTGCCCCAAGTATTTGGCGGATAAGAAGGATGGCAAGGTTAACAAAGGTATATATGATATACATGTTATTGATGTGTACCTTACTAATTCTCGCAGTAGCACCTGGGTATTTGATACTGGTTCTGTTGCTAATATTTGCAACTCAAAACAGGGGCTACGGATTAAGCGAAGATTGGCTAAGGACGAGGTGACGATGCGCGTGGGAAATGGTTCCAAAGTCGATGTGATCGCGGTCGGCACGCTACCTCTACATCTACCTTCGGGATTAATATTAGATCTAAATAATTGTTATTTAGTACCAGCGTTGAGCATGAACATTATATCTGGATCTTGTTTGATGCGAGACGGTTATTCATTTAAATTAGAGAATAATGGTTGTTCTATTTATATGAGTAATATCTTTTATGGTCATGCACCATTAAAGAATGGTTTGTTCTTACTTAATCTCGATAGTAGTGATACACATATTCATAATGTTGAAGCCAAAAGATACAGAGTTGATAATGATAGTGCAACTTATTTGTGGCACTGCCGTTTAGGTCATATCGGTGTAAAACGCATGAAGAAACTCCATACTGATGGACTTTTGGAGTCACTTGATTATGAATCACTTGGCACTTGCGAACCGTGCCTTATGGGCAAGATGACTAAAACACCGTTCTCCGGTACTGTGGAGAGAGCAACAGATTTATTGGAAATCATACATACTGATGTATGTGGTCCAATGAATGTTGAGGCTCGTGGCGGATATCGTTATTTTCTCACCTTCACTGATGATTTAAGCAGATATGGGTATATCTACTTAATGAAACACAAGTCTGAAACATTTGAAAAGTTCAAAGAATTTCAGAGTGAAGTGGAAAATCATCGTAACAAGAAAATAAAGTTTCTACGATCTGATCGTGGAGGAGAATATTTGAGTTACGAGTTTGGTCTACATTTGAAACAATGCGGAATAGTTTCGCAACTCACGCCACCCGGAACACCACAACGTAATGGTGTGTTCGAACGTCGTAATCGTACTTTACTGGATATGGTGCGATCTATGATGTCTCTTACCGATTTACCGCTATCTTTTTGGGGTTATGCTTTAGAGACGGCCGCATTCACGTTAAATAGGGCACCATCAAAATCCGTTGAGACGACGCCTTATGAACTGTGGTTTGGCAAGAAACCAAAGTTGTCGTTTCTTAAAGTTTGGGGCTGCGATGCTTATGTGAAAAAGCTTCAACCTGATAAGCTCGAACCCAAATCGGAAAAATGTGTCTTCATAGGATACCCAAAGGAGACTATTGGGTATACCTTCTATCATAGATCCGAAGGCAAAATTTTTGTTGCTGAAGTCGGAAACTTTCTAGAGAAGGAGTTTCTCTCGAAAGAAGTGAGTGGGAGGAAAGTAGAACTTGATGAGATAACAGTATCTACTCCCTTATTGAGAAGTAGTACATCACAGAAATCTGTTTCTGTGACACCTACATCAAATAGGGAGGAAGCTAATGATAATGATCATGAAACTTCAGATCAAGTTTCTACTGAACTTCATAGATCAACCAGAGTAAGATCCGCACCAGAGTGGTACGGTAATCCTATTTTGGAAGTCATGTTACTAGACCATGATGAACCTACGAACTATGAAGAAGCGATGGTGAGCCCAGATTCCGCAAAGTGGCTTGAGGCCATGAAATCTGAGATGGGATCCATGTATGAGAACAAAGTGTGGACTTTGGTTGACTTGCCCGATGATCGGCAAGCAATTGAGAATAAATGGATTTTTAAGAAGAAGACTGACGCTGATGGTAACGTTACTGTCTATAAAGCTCGACTTGTTGCAAAAGGTTTTCGACAAGTTCAAGGGATTGACTACGATGAGACTTTCTCACCCGTAGCGATGCTTAAGTCTGTCCGAATCATGTTAGCAGTTGCCGCATTTTATGATTATGAAATTTGGCAAATGGATGTCAAAACTGCATTCCTGAATGGATTTCTGGAAGAAGAGTTGTATATGATGCAACCAGAAGGTTTTGTCGATCCAAAGGGAGCTAACAAAGTGTGCAAGCTCCAGCGATCCATTTATGGACTGGTGCAAGCCTCTCGGAGTTGGAATAAACGCTTTGATAGTGTGATCAAAGCATTTGGTTTTATACAGACTTTTGGAGAAGCCTGTATTTACAAGAAAGTGAGTGGGAGCTCTGTAGCATTTCTGATATTATATGTGGATGACATATTGCTGATCGGAAATAATATAGAATTTCTGGATAGCATAAAGGGATACTTGAATAAGAGTTTTTCAATGAAAGACCTCGGTGAAGCTGCTTACATATTGGGCATTAAGATCTATAGAGATAGATTAAGACGCTTAATAGGACTTTCACAAAGCACATACCTTGACAAAGTTTTGAAAAAGTTCAAAATGGATCAGGCAAAGAAAGGGTTCTTGCCTGTGGCACAAGGTGTGAAGTTGAGTAAGACTCAATGCCCGACCACCGCAGAAGATAGAGAGAAAATGAAAAATGTTCCCTATGCTTCAGCCATAGGCTCTATCATGTATGCAATGTTGTGTACCAGACCTGATGTGTGCCTTGCTGTAAGTTTAGCAGGCAGGTACCAAAGTAATCCAGGAGTGGATCACTGGACAGCGGTCAAGAACATCCTTAAGTACTTGAGAAGGACTAAGGATATGTTTCTCATTTATGGAGGTGACAAAGAGCTCGTCATAAACGGTTACGTCGATGCAAGCTTTGACACTGATCCGGACGATTCTAAATCGCAAACCGGATACGTATTTACATTAAACGGTGGAGCTGTCAGTTGGTGCAGTTCTAAACAAAGCGTCGTGGCGGGATCTACATGTGAAGCTGAGTACATAGCCGCTTCGGAAGCAGCTAATGAAGGAGTCTGGATGAAGGAGTTCATATCAGATCTAGGTGTTGTACCTAGCGTATCGGGTCCAATGAAAATCTTTTGTGACAATACTGGTGCAATTGCCTTAGCAAAGGAATCCAGATTTCACAAAAGAACCAAACACATCAAAAGACGCTTCAACTCCATCCGGGATTTGGTCCAGGTGGGAGACATAGAGATATGCAAGATACATACGGATCTGAATGTTGCAGACCCGTTGACTAAGCCTCTTCCACGAGCAAAACATGATCAGCACCAAGACTCCATGGGTGTTAGAATCATTACTTTGTAATCTAGATTATTGACTCTAGTGCAAGTGGGAGACTGAAGGAAATATGCCCTAGAGGCAATAATAAAGTTATTATTTATTTCCTTATATCATGATAAAGGTTTATTATTCATGCTAGAATTGTATTAACTGGAAACATAATACATGTGTGAATACATAGACAAACAGAGTGTCACTAGTATGCCTCTACTTGACTAGCTCATTAATCAAAGATGGTTATGTTTCCTAGCCATGAACAAAGAGTTGTTATTTGATTAACGAGATCACATCATTAGTTGAATGATCTGATTGACATGACCCATTCCATTAGCATAGCACCCGATCGTTTAGTATGTTGCTATTGCTTTTATCCATGACTTATACATGTTCCTTTAACTATGAGATTATGCAACTCCCGTTTACCATAGGAACACTTTGTGTGCTACCAAACGTCACAACGTAACTGGGTGATTATAAAGGTGCTCTACAGGTGTCTCCGAAGGTACATATTGGGTTGGCATATTTCGAGATTAGGATTTGTCACTCCGATTGTCGGAGAGGTATCTCAGGGCCTTCTCGGTAATGCACATCACATAAAGCCTTGCAAGCATTGCAACCAATGAGTTAGTTGCGAGATGATGTATTACGGAATGAGTAAAGAGACTTGCCAGCAACGAGATTGAACTAGGTATTGGATACCGACGATCGAATCTCGGACAAGTAACATACCGATGACAAAGGGAACAACGTATGTTGTTATGCGGTCTGACCGATAAAGATCTTCGTAGAATATGTAGGAGCCAATATGGGCATCCAGGTCCCGCTATTGGTTATTGACCGGAGACGTGTCTCGGTCATGTCTACATTGTTCTCGAACCGTAGGGTCCGCACGCTTAACGTTACGATGACAGTTATTATGAGTTTATGCATTTTGATGTACCGAAGGAGTTCGGAGTCCTGGATGTGATCACGGACATGACGAGGAGTCTCGAAATGGTCGAGACGTAAAGAATGATATATTGGAAGCCTATGTTTGGACATCGGATGCATTCCAGGTGAAATCAGGATTTTACCGGAATACCGGGAGGGTTACCGGAACCCCCCGGGGGCATAATGGGCCAACAAGGGCCTTGGAGGAGAGGTGAGAGGGCTGCCCTCATGGGCTGCGCGCCTCCCCCCTTCCCCTAGTCCTATTAGGACTAGGAGAGGTGGGCGCCCCCTCTCTCTCTCTCCCCCTTGGAGAATCCTAGTCCAACTAGGATTGGGGGGGGGGGGGAATCCTACTCCCAGAGGGAGTAGGGCTCTCCTGGCGCGCCAGGCTTGGCCGGCCAGCCCCTCCCCCTTGGCTCCTTTATATACAGGGGCAGGGGGCACCCCAAAGACACACAAGTTGATCTACGGATCGTTCCTTAGCCGTGTGCGGTGCCCCCTTCCACCAAATTCCACCTCGGTAATATCGTTGCAGTGCTTAGGCGAAGCCCTGCGCCGGTAACACATCAAGATCGTCACCACGCCGTCGTGCTGACGGAACTCTTCCCCGACGCTTTGCTGGATCGGAGCCCGGGGATCGTCATCGAGCTGAACGTGTGCCAAGAACTCGGAGGTGCCGGAGTAACAGTGCTGTGATCGGTTGGATCGCGAGGAGAACGTACGACTACTTCCTCTACGTTGTGTCAACGCTTCCACTTCGGTCTACGAGGGTACGTAGACAACACTCTCCCTTCTCGTTGCTATGCATCACCATGATCTTGCGTGTGCGTAGGAAAATTTTGAAATTACTACGTTCCCCAACATCTGTATCGACGTCCCAGGGCTCAACCGAGCCGCGTCTCAGGAGCGCCTCTGGCCTTCGCGCGTGGGGCATTGTGAGGGGCCACCTCACAGCTATGTTCGCATGCCCTTCGGCCTGCTGAACGCGGCCGTCGCTCACCAGTGCGTGCTGAGGAGCATTCTGGAGGCTTAGGAGGCCAGGCACCACGCGGTCCTGGCAGAGATGGAGATGGCTCTCGAAGACCTGCTTGGGCCCGCGGAGCCTCCCGAGGCCCCAGGGCCTGGGGGCTCGTGAGGGCTGACGTCTCCACAACACATCGCTCGCTTCTCCAGCATCACTTCATCTTCAACGGCGTCAGGTGACATCTTTCAGAGTTTTTACTTTCAGCTGGGAGCCCCCACAGGGTCGCACCATTCCCAGGCCGCGTGGGTCCGTCCCCGCGGCATGTATCCATTTTGCTTATGTTTTTACTTACCTTGTTTGGGGCGCCCCTCGGGCTGCACCACCCCCACGCCACCCGGGCCCGACCCGGCGGCAGCTGCATCTTTAATATTTCCCTTAGGATGAATTGTTCTCTCGTGTTAATTTCGGTTCTCGTAAGTTATCGCCTACTGCTTATTGTCATGCAAAGCGCTTGCACGTTAAAAGGGGGGCACCTGGGCATCGCGACCCATGGGCTCCTACTGGCTCTCCAGCCCTCACCCCCTGGCCTTGACCCACGACATCGCGACCTGTCGTACCAGCGGCGGCTGAGCTCGCTCGAGGGCCGGGACCTGAGGACGTAGAGCATTTGCATTCTAACAACCCTGCATGAACACACCAGTTGATAAAGGCCCAGAGCCAGGCGCAACCCGCCTCGAGGTAGGGCCTCGTGAGTCCCGCGCTGGCTCACGGGTGCCCAGATACACCTCTCCTAGCCCTACCGTGCCGGCCATGTGTCAGGGCGGGGCTGTACACGCCCCGGGGGCTCCTCCGGCTCCTCCCGGAGGGGAGCCCCCTCCCACGCACTAGTGGAAGCACCATGCTCCGCGCTGGCTGACGACACTGTCGAGGAGCGGCTATGCCCGTACACATACGGAAGCACTATGCTCCGCGCTGGTGATAAACAACTGAGGGCGGCCCATGGCCGTACCAACCTCAGGGAGCCCAGAGCTCAGTGTCCGGCACCATCGCAACGCCTCCCCTCGGAAGTGCCGCGCGAGGGGCCTGGACACGGGGGCTGCGCCCGGGCCTCGCCCGAGCACGCCACCCAGCCAGGTCCCTCGGACCTGGTCGTCGCACGACACTCCCCGAGCGGAGCCAAGGTACGGAACCCGTTTGAGCGTCAAGGGGGACTCCTGAGCATCGCGACTCAGAAGCCTAACTGGTCATGTGGCCCCTCACTCCTTAGTGCCGTCCTGGTTTCTGGTCGGGGCTAACGCTGGGTGAGGTACGCGCGGGGCCGGGCCCTGCCGACGTAGAATGGACAATCCACGCTCCCCCCTTCCCTACTTGTTGCTCGCGCGTCAAGGGGTCTCCTGAGCATCGCCACTCAGGAGCCTAACTTGTCACGTAGCCCCTCATTCCTTAGTCCCGTCTTGGTTTCCGATAGGGGCTAACGCTGGGTGAGGTACGCGCGGGGCCGGGCCCTGCCGACGTAGAGCGCAAGCAAGTAGGAGAGGAAAATGCAAATTTCAGGAAATTCAAAGCAAATATTACAAGTCGTAGACTGTTCCATAACGCCAAACTAAACGCCTCCGCGAGGCATGGTGCATGTTGCAGAAATAATAAACAGGACAGAAGCTGCGAGGGGATCACTCTCAAGTGGCGCCGCCGCCTGTGGTGGAGTCGTGCTGGATGGCTTCGCCTCTCGAGGTCGCAAGGCCGGCGGCGCCGCGTCCGGGCAGGACGCTACGGGAGTGGAACTTCCCCAGCAAAATCTCGGCTCGGCCTTCACGGCCTCAGCGACAGCAGCGGCACGGTCGCCGCTCACGGGCTCCAGCAGGCTGTCGAAGTCAACGTCGGGGTCGCGCAGATAGACGTGGCTGAGAACATGCGTCAACGCCGCGGAAGACAAGGCGCGCGCCTCGGCCTCGACCGTGGGGCCAATGCCATTTGCGACGTCCTCGAGCGCGTCAACCAGGAAGGGGAGCAGCTTGGCAGGGCCATCCTCCGCACCAGCTAATGGATCCTCCAGACCTCTCTCATACAACATCTTTAATATGCCGCGGGCCTTCTTCTCATCCTTCGCAAAGGCCACCCGGTCCTCTGCCAGGACGTTCGCCTTGGCGTCCAGCTAGACCCTCTCCACCTTCAGCGACTGCTCCAGCATCTCCAATTGGCGATGGCGGTCATCGAGCTTGGCATCCCGGTCCTTAGCGGCGGCCTCCTTGGCCTTCATCTCCTTCTCCTTCTCCTCCCGGCTGTGCAACTCCTTGGTGAGCTCGTCGCGCAGGCCCTGCAGCTCGGCCTCGAGCGCCTTGCAGCAGCCCTGGGCGGCTCCAGCGTCGCCTAGGGCAGCGTCGCGAGCGGCCTTGGCTTGGTTGGCGGCCCGCTTCTCCTTGTCGGAGGACGACACAGCCTGGCTCAGTGCCGCTGGGACGGAGGCAGCAGAACGAGCCCAGCCAGAAGCCAACTCCAGGCGCCCGGCCACAAGACAAGGATCCGCGCTCAGGAGATCCTCCCGCAGCTGGCTTAGCTCATTGGCAACCTGATCCAAGACAACACCAGAGGGAGTAGAAGAGATGAGGACCTGTGGAGTAGGCGGAGAAGACGGCAGTGTGACCACGACTTGGCAAGAAGGGACCTCCTGAGCCTTGGTTGCATCGGCCGCAGCGTCAGGCATATTCGACTCCAGGCCCAGCGGGGCCACGGGGGCTAACTCCTCGCCAAGGTGCCCCGGTTGGCCTCACGAGGGCGGCACGATCAGGGAGGTGCGAGCTTCGCCGTCCCCTCCCCCAGCAGCCGAAGGCGACACCCCGGCGGACGGGTTCGCCCCAAGCAGGGCCGCAGAGGCCTCTTTCAACCTCTTGGCCACAGGTGCCGACCTGGCAAGGAGCGCAAACGTCAAGTTTCAGCAGCAGAGACCGAGCAGAGCATAAATCAAGCACTTACTGGGCGTCGTCCGTGGGCTCAAGCAACCTCCAACCGTACTTGAAGCCCGAGAGCCTGCTACGGGGATCGGTCCTTGGTGGCCCGGAAGCATAAGGTGCCTCAGGAGGGATGGTGTCGACCTTGGACCCCTCGGGGACCAGAGCAGACCCTGGGGGAACCAGGATCAACCTGCCCTTCCTCGTGACCGAGGAGGAACCCTTCCCTCCTCGCCTGGCGTCGGCCTCGTCGTCGTCCGACATGGAGTGGAGGGCCCGGGACCTGCGCTGAATGAGGGACTCCCCCCAGTCCTCACTAGTCTCCTCCGAATCAGGCACTTCTTCCCCCGCTCCGCCGCTAGAGCTGCCGGAGGACAAGTTCACCGTCGCCAGAATCGTTAGGTCATCAGGGGCTGTCGCGGGCACCAGCCCCTCGCCGTTGAAGGTGGGCATGGCGTTTACCACCTGCTCCCAGTCGTCATGGAGGAACAGGGGGACGGGGGCGCCCTGAGGGCTCGCTACGTCACCCCCAACCAAGCAATGAAGGGCCGCAGCCAGATCCTCGTCGGTCAGTGCCTGAGAGCTCAGGCGCATGGCGGCGTCCGCCCTTCCAAGCTTCCAAAGTGGGAGCGGGTGCTCCTGGAGCGGAGCCACCCGGTGCTCCAGGAACTCCCTCAGGAGCGAGGCCCCGGTCAGCTTCGCTGCCCCCAACTTGCTTGGCTTCAGGTCCGCGTTCATCCTCCTCAGCACCGCCTTCGCGCGAGCGTCGACGAGCTCCGTGTGGGACCACGCGTCAACAGACTTAGGCTGCCCCGTGGGCAATACCAGACAAGGGTGGAGGCGCCCGACGTCCATCATGACCCACTTGCTCCGGTAGCCCTCGATCTTCTTCCCAGGCTTCGAGATGGCGTTGGCACTGGAGTATGCAATGAAGCTCGCGCATGCAGAGACCTGTGCACCGGAGACCCGGAGGGAAAAAAAAGTGGCGCAGCACGGCCACCGAGGGCTTGACACCAACATGAGCCTCACAGTAATAGGCGAAAATCGCTAGGAGAAGGACGGAGTTGGGGTGGGGATGCAGAGCCTGCAAGTTGTACTGGCGGAGAACGGCATGGAAGAACTCAGAGAAAGGAGGCGCCAGACCAGCGAAAATGGCACTCACGAAGAACGGATAGAAGGTGTTCCCCTTGCCCTCAGGCTGGTCGGAGCCGACCTTGAGCGCAGTCGCTCCCTCGCTGCACTGTGCCACCGTCATCTGGCGCGCGAGGGCGAGGTTCTTCTCCGACGAATTCAGGGAATCCAAGGCCGGCGAGTACCAGGCATCAGCCGAGGACTTGCGAGGTGCCATGTCGTGCTGGATGCGAAGGATTGAGACGGATCTGGAGGATTTCGGGAGCAAGAGGAAGGAGAGCGAGAAAGGGGATCTAGGGAAAGACAGACGAGAGCAGGGTAAGCAAGCCTGGCCCGGGCATCCCCTTTAGTCAAGTCACGCAGTTGCCAAGGCGTCGTGGGGAAGCGCATACGCCCACGTCCAATCAACTGCCACGCAGCGCCCAAGGCTGCAGGCTGTTAGGGCCCGCGGCGCTTCACGCTTGCCCCTTCGCTTCTTTGCTAAGCCAAGCCTGCGTGTGCCTTGGGCCCGGGGGCTACTGTCGGTGTTTTGGGAACGGGGGTCCCCAGACTTGCCTGCCTGCGGCCTGCAGCGTGGCTCAAGTGGGGCCCCAGCGAGGCCCATCTCCATCAACACAAGCTCAAGACCCTCGCGAGGGGCCAAGCCTCGCTGGGCGGATGATAGAAAGCTTCCTCAAGTATGTCCTCTTCAGGCAGGGCTCGCGAGGAGGTGGAGAGATCAATGCAAGGGTACCTCACGAGGATCCAGTGATGCAAGCCATGACGATCAAGGCGAGGCGGGCGCCGGCCTGTGCAGAGTCCTTGTTTCCCCTTTTGTGCAAAGGGGCAAGCACAGGCCAAGGTATCAGGCAAAGGTTACCATTCCAGTGCCACGATACCAAGACCAGCCGGACGGCTGGACGGAGGTCACCGTGGAGCCCAAGACGGCATCACCACCAGAGCTTTTGACAGCCGAAGACCACCTTTGGTCAGGATAACTTGTACTAGATGGTCCCCTTCAAAATGGCCAATTGTTGGCACCCTTCCTGCTCAATTATTTTGGGGAGCGGCCCAGGGACTCTATAAATAGAGCTAGCCACCACAGAGTGGATATAGATCGATCTAGCCATCCGGCCATAGGCATAGAGAAATCTGATAGAGCCTAAGCAGAGAGATAGAGAGAGAGGCAACTGAACTGACCCAAGCAGTTCATTGCACCAGCCCAAGAACACCTCTCGCGAGGTTATTCTTCCTTTGTACTGTTCATTATCAGCCCCAGAGGCAATCCACCACACCACACACTGGAGTAGGGTATTACACCACAACGGTGGCCCGAACCAGTATAAATCTCAGTCCCTTGTGTTGTTCATCGCTTTCATATTAGTTCGCACGAGAAGATCTGACATAGATCGGTAGGGGAAAGATCTCCGTGCGCACCCCAGCATTCGAACCTCAAGGGTCTGCCAGAACCCGAAATCCGACATCCACTCTTTTCCTCCCGCCGTGTAGTCTTGAAGATTTGCCATGAGACTAAGATTTCTCATAGTCTTCTCATATTCGATGTCGAATTCCTCGTCCTCATCATAATAACCATGCTCAACATCATCATCATGCATATGATCATCACCTAGGTCAAGTGATTCATTAGATTTATGACCATGGCTGTCGGATGTGGGGCTCCGACAAACCCTTAAGGTTCGAACACTAGGGTGTGCGTGAAGTCTTTCCCTCCTACTGATCTACGCTCAAGCTCGCTAAAACCTTCCGGACGAACTCGACGAACTCACAAAACAGAAAGAGACACGAGGTTTATATTGGTTCGGGCCACCGTTGTGGTGTAATACCCTACTCCAGTGTGGTGGTAGATGGATTGCCTCTTGGGCTTATGATGAACAGTACAAGGGAAGAACAACCTCCTGAGGTTGAGGTGTTCTTTTGCGAGTGTTGGCTTCTCGCTCCATTCGAGTTGTCTTACTACTGTGGTGGCTAGACCTATTTATAGAGGCCCTGGTCCTCTTCCCAAATGTTGAGCGGGAAGGGAGCCAACAACGACAGGCAAATTTGAAGGGGGACAGCTAGTAGAAGCTATCCTGACAAAAGCAGTCTTGGCCTGCGAAAAGCCCTAGGATGACGACGTCTTGGGCTCCATGGTGACATCCGCCTTGCCGTCCTCCTGGTCTTGGTCTTGTTGCACCAATATGGCAACCTTTGCCTGATGCCTCGGTACTCTTCGCCTGCGCTTGGCTCTTTAGCACCAAAGGGGAAACAAGGACTCTGCGTGCACCGGCGCCCGCCTGGCACCCGCCTGGCGCCGTTCGTCATGGCTCATGTCATGAGTCCCTCGTGAGGTTTGCCCCGCCTTGATATCTCCGCTCCTCGTGAGCCTGCCTTGCTAGGACACTCCAGAGGAGGCCTTGTGTCGTCCGCCTCGCAAGGCTTGGACCCTTGCGAAGGTCTTGGATGCCTTGTTGATGAAGATGGGTCGTACGGCCAGCAGCATAGCCACGCCATGGGCCGCAGGCAGGCAAGTCTGGGGACCCCCGTTCCCAGAACGCCGACAGTAGCCCCCGGGCCCAAGGCGCGCTCGGGCTTGGCTTCGCGGCGAAGCCAAGGGTCAAGTTCGTGGCGTCACGGGCCCCAAAAGCCTGCGGCCTCGGTCGACGCATGGCAGTTGATTGGACGTGGGCGTCTCCGCTTCCCCACGCTGCCTCAGCAACTGCTCGCCCTGACAATGGCTGGCGCGGGCAGTTCTTTCCTTCATTGATTCTCCCTTGCCTTGCTCCAGATCCCCTTTCTCGCCCCTCGCCGCCTGCTTCCTCCAGATCTGCTCCACCCTTGCTCTGCTTCTGCCGCTCATGGCGCCGCGCAAGGCCAAGTCTTCCTCAATGCCGGCTTGGTACGAGCTGGCCCTCGAGGCGCCCATCGTCACGGAGAAGAGCCTCGCCTCCGTGTGCCTACTGACAGCGGACGAAGGCAACGAGTGGGGGAAGACGGAGCTTCGGCTCGCCTCCGACAAGCCGGAGCCTGAGGGAAGCACCTTCTTCCCCTTCTTCTCGACTAGCGTCGCCGTCGGGTTGGTTCCTTGTGGCGACCGGATTTTCCGAACATTGATTTCCAGAAAATGGCCGTTGAGCTCATCAGCCCCAGGATTACTGTTAGCTCATGAGGCACCAACTTGATACAGAAATTCCAAATGAAAAATTTCAAAATATGTAGTACAAGACCATTGTGGCCTATGAGTACAACAAATGGTTTCTAGTAGTTGATGGCGGAAGTCGTTTGTGGATCATCCGTGTATGGGACTCCATTTCCCACAGGAACAGCTGACCAGGTTAACTCCTATCTTCGCGGGGCTGCTACCACCGTGGCCTAGTTTCCGGGGCTGTCGTCGCGACGCTCCTCTCCGAACAGATATCTGGCCAAGACAATAGCCAGGGACAAGCCAGTGAGTACTTTGAATGTACTCGCAAACATTAAGAACGCTGGAATAAATTATTTGATAAACATGCACTAAATATGCTATAATCACGTTGTCAGTCATAAATAAAATACCTCCTATGCATGCAAGCAAGTTATTTATATGCAACATAAATAAGTAGTAAAGAAGTGGGAATAAAATGCCGCAGTCGGGCGTCTGTGCGACACCACATAAAGGGCTTATAAAGTAAATAAATAACAAGCAATGCCACAGTCGGGCATCTCAGCGAGACCACATAAAGGGCTTATGAAATAAAATAAATAACAGGCAATGCCACAGTCGGGCGTCTCAGCGACACCTCATAAAGGGCTTATAAGTAAATGAAATAACATGCATGCCACAGTCGGGCGTGTGAGCGACACCACAGAAAGGGCTTATAAGTGAATGAAATAACAACCATGCCACAGTCGGGCGTCTGAGCGACACCACAGAAAGGGCTTATAAGATAATCACAGTGAATATCCAGGAGGTAGAACCATCCCAGGGATATCCGATAATGCCAATAATATAATGGGTTAGTTCACAAAAAAAGATAATCATAATCTTTACAAGTCTCAAATCGTGATCCCAGTTCTGGTTTAACAGTTCCTCCTCCGAAGACCGACACTAAGACCGACACTTGACCCATCCCAGACTGTAATCCTTAACCATGGACACGGCTATTCGAATAGGTTTAATATCTCTGCAGAGGGTGTACTCTTTACCCACGAGTAACGGATTCCTTTAGTCCATCGGGACTAATTTCGTCTACGGCCTTTTAGTTGAAAACACGCCTAACTTGCACACACCAGCTTAACTCATCGGTGTCTGGAATCACCGACGACACTTGTTAAGCAAAACTCTAAGTGGGGAGGCCACAACCTCGCGTAGCATGGGATCAAATTTATATCGCGCGCTCTAAGGGGTGGCCTCCCCTCTCGGTCCCAACCGGAAACACCCATGCCCCCGGACCAGGTGGCCAGCCTACCGGTTACCACTGGTACCTTCCACCATGGCCTCTCTATACGGTGTGTGCTTGAAAGGGGTTGACGACTTACTGAACCGTACCCTACCTGTGGCAGGGACAAGTGGTAGTACAAGGCAAGTATGGGAGTTACTAGAACAAGGCTCGATCTGTGGTCGACTCAGGAGGTTTACAAGTTTCCTGCATGACATGTGTAACAAAATTATTTCAACCAACAGATCAACACTCATTATACCTTACCATGCCAAACCGGATACAACCGTCCCGACGGAGACCGGCGACAAGCTCACGCCTACCCAAGGCAGAGGCTTTTCCCGGATTTCTCTCCGGCATGCATGTAAGGCACATGAGGATGATTACCATCACAAGTATGTTCATTTCCAACAGCAAGGAAATCACAAACAATGCATCCATGCAAATGATCATATCACATGAAATAACAATACTCCGAAATAAAGTGGTGTTATAAACGTGTCAACTATCACACTAAAATATTATTCCGGGGTTCAGAATGCTTGCCTTCATGGTGTGGAAAGGCAGGGTGCACTCCAAAGCCTTTGAAAGATTTCCTTCCTCTCTCCAAAAAATCCTATTTTAAATAAATTTAAATTAACACACAATTCAAAGCAGCACAAAAAAGTTCTTTGGAAAATTTTGAAATAAATCTTAAAATAAACTAGACAATATTTTAGAGAGGTAGGAAAAAGAATTAATTCATTTGGAGTTGTATTCAAAAATTTGTAGACAGTCAAAGATCTGGTCAAAATCTGTTTAAAAAAAGAATCAGAAAAGAAAACGGTTCGAACGGGATTACGCTTTCGCACAGAGGAGACGTACTTGGGCCTTTACGCCTCCACTTATCCAGCGTGGGCGGCGCGTGAGTCACTGAAAGTGGGCCCGCCTGGCCCACTGGTCATGTTTGACTGGTCCACGCTCGCGTCGTCTCCCCCTGACCGTACGGAGGCGGAGCTCCGACGATGCTCGCGGGCGAACGGCGGCACCGTTCGGGAAACGGAGGTCACCCGCGGACTCAGGGGATCGAGACGGTTACTCCGGTAGTCGTTACGCTCTCGGGGGTGGACGGAGCTGCTGGCGGCGAGCTTTGCGGCGGACGGTGGCCGTCGGGCAAAGTGAATTTTCTCCCCCGGTGAGTCCCGATCAAAATCGAGTAGTGGGAATGGTTCACGGGAGGAAGAGGGAGTTCTTGGTGAAGAGAACGGAGAGGGGGAATCCCTGATGGCGCCGAAAGGGCTGGGGCAATGGTGGCGGCTGCGGTCGCCGGAGATGGGGAAAGAGGCCTCCCCGGGTCGTTTGGCTGCCAAAGGGGGCCCTAGGGAGATGTGTTGAGGTCGCCTGCGTGCGGAGACGAGCTCGGGGCTCCTTTATATAGCGTCTCCAAGTCGGTTCGCGGCTGCCGTGGATGAGCTCGTCGGCGGACCGCCCTACTGTGCGGCAGGGCAACGTGGCGGTGGTTGGCCGGCTCCAGGGGCTAACGACGACCACTACACTGTCGAAAGAGGCGAGCAGGCGCGCTGTGGTGGTTTGGGCGGTGCTGCCTACGGCGGTGGCGGATGCGGCCGCGGGCGTGCCGCCAAGAGGGCTCTGGTGGCGGCGCTGTAGGGCGCCAGGGGTGGTTGGGGCCTTTGGCGTGACGCGGCGAGAGGGAGGGGATCAGGATGAGCTCGGGGGAGCTTATCTAGTGGTGCGCTGGCTCGCGTGCGAGCACGTGCAAAACGCATGCTCTGCTTGCGCTCTGCGCGTGCATGGCGTCTGCTCGACGAAATGCCAGGATGGCCAAAACTGCTAGAGATCAAATGCAAATCCATAGGTCTGGGTTAGAGACCGCTAGCAGGCTACTAGACAACTTGGTTTGAACAGATGGGAAAGTTCACAACATAAACTTACATTCATGCCAGATCTGTTCATGCCCACAGGGTGTTTGACAAAATGCCAGAGGCATCTAGGCAGGTCTTGGAGTGGTTAAAAACTCCAGATGGTGGTCTCTTTAGGTGAAAGAGAGGGTGGTGAGGTTATTTGGGCAAAAGGAGAAACTTGCTAGTGCAAGTTTTACAAAACTTCAATTCTGGACAGGGAATAAATGGCATTATTACATGAACCAAAAGTGATCCAATAGGTGCATGCTCCTGGACTTAGGGGTTTAGTAGGGAGGACTACAAGTAGGAAAAAGAATCAAGAGCCAAGGAGCAAGCAAAAGTATGGTTGCTGCACAAACCATCAAGTTGGAGCAGAATGAAAATGAGGTTGATACACTCATATTTTTCAAATAACATCATTGGGTTATTGCATAAAGTTGAATCATAGGCTATTACCAACATCCCATAATTTTGGTGAAGGCTAGAAAGAAATATTTAAATAGGCTGTAGTGCAAGTTTGCACTCTGGACCAGAGAAGAGAATTGGGTATAGAGCTCAAGATATTATATGAATAAAAGTTATTTTTGCATAAAAGTGATTTGAAATCATCATATGACATCTCCAAATTTTGGTTGAAATTTTAAGTGGATTTATCAAATGGTTGTAGTTCAAATATGGCCATTTAACCTTGGAAAACCGTTTCCAAGAAAATAAGGATTAAGCAACTTAATTATGTAATTAGTTCTACTAATACAGGAAAAGTTTTTCTTGAGTGGTTAAACAGGTCCAATAACATATTTGAAAAGTTTTCATTTTGGGGAAAACTCCATAAAAACAAGGGAGGAAATGGTTAAAAATAAAAAGGGAGCCCAGAAGATAAAAGTTTTAATTTCCTGGAAAGATTTTAATTTATTAAAACAAGTCCAAAATTTTGGGGTGTCACAATACTACCCCCCTTTAGAAAAATCTCGTCCTCGAGATTTGTTAAAAGTTGTTTTAAGAAAAATTATATGCAATAAAATTGTGGCTACAGTGAGAGGGCAATAAGTGGTGTAAAACAACAGTGTGGACACTGGCGCTGTGTGGAAAAATCTACGGTTCGGGACAAAAACGTGAGATTTCTACTCGGGATATAAATTTAGAATAAATTCTAAATTTAAGAATACGCTGGTCCCACCCGACAGCACAGTGCTCTCTCTGGCTGACAGGTGGACCCAGGGCCCACTGTCGGCCTCTTCTTCTTCCTCTAGTTCTTTCTTCTTCCTCTCTCCCGCGCGCTTTCCCGCGCTTTCTCCTCCGGCGACGTTTAGCGCGTAGGGCATCTAGGCCGTACTACGGTAGTGCGCGGCGTGCTAGCTGCCGGGGCAGCGTGCACTCACCTCGCGGGCCAGCGTGCTGTCGGCACTGCTCGCGGATTCGACTCCGAACACCGGCGATCGGGCGACGAGCGGCGTCGGTGGACTTCGCCCACCGTACACCGAGCTCAAGCTATAAAAACGGCCGAGGTGCCCCGCTCTTCTTCCTCACACCTGGCCTCGCTTCTCCTCCTCCTCCTTCCTCCATTTCCTTCTTACAGAAGCTTGGTGAGGCTCTAATGGCGGAGGTGATGCCGGACTGGTTCGCGATCCTGGTATGCGGAGGACTGGCGACACTGCTGGGGCTCTCTGTGCTCCTGTGTGCGATGATCCTCGATGATCGTCGCGACGCTGCTGCTCGGGTGTTGGCTCTCCGCGGTGGTGGTGATCACGAGGAGTAGGTGGGGTGTGCTGGGTGCTAACTGTTGTTAGGGGGTGATTAGCCAAATGTAACACCATTACAAAGTTTTGCAAACAGTGTATGTGTTCGAATGATTACGGTTGTGAGACTGCGGCCGTCGTGTTGTGTGAAATAAAATAAATAATCCACGTCGTGAGAAGGTGTAGATGTAGCAACTCAGGGCAAAGAAAAATCTCACTCCCGGATTATCCGCGAGAGAAAATAGTAACACATGGAGTCAAAACGCAACAGAACCACTCACATTAATTGAAACTAAAGGTTTACTCGCTGCGCAAACTCGGGGTACCACGCATAAGTTACATCACATAAATAGATGTTGCAATAATAAATACAGCGGCGATGTTTACAATGCAAATGGTAACTGGACGGGGTCCCGAGAAAATGTCTCTGGTACTGGGATACACTCTTCTTCTATCGGGGGAAGTGGATTGACCAGTCGATGCACGTGTCTCTCCTGGTCGGGCATTAGTGCTCTGCCGATGGCGATATGAGGATTTAAATCTGCGAGGCTCTGGAGATAACCCATCACGCGTTGGGTTAAACGCTCTTGAGCGATGACGTACTGGACAAGGTTGGCCAGGACTGGGTCTCTCTCAATTCGTCCACCGGGAAAAGATGTTACTCCTCCGGGCGCTGCACGGCTCGGAAAGTAATAATACCCTCGTTCGCTGGCATAGGGTACCATGAATCAAAGGCGAGCAAGTGCTTCGTATGCAGCAGCTTCCACGGCCATCTGTGGGGTTGGCATAGATTTCCCCACGAAGGAGACCTCTGTTGGGTCTTGGTTTGAGTTTACGGGAGGGATGTGTACTGCTGCCCAATATCTCGAGGTGGAAGAGGTGATTCTCAATTTGAACAGCTCGTACTAGGGTGGCTGGGTAGAGCCCATGGTACTGCAGGTAAAATCCCACAATATCTTGACAAAACTACCCGGGGTTGCATCTGGGGTTCTCAGGTAAATGCTGGGGTTCGGCATGGCAAGGAAATGGTTGTGAGGGTGGTGCACAAGGTGAGAGGTGCTTGGCAAGGTCACACGGTGGCCTCTTTATAGCACTGGAGCTGGGTGATTTTACCGTGGTGAATGGTAAAGAAAATTTCCAGCTCTGCTCCACGGGTCGGGGTCAAGCCACAGATTCACACATTTCACTAAACTGATGTGTTATTGTGGGGGTTGTCGGGGAGGTTTTTGGTAACTGTGCCAGGGCTAGAAATCTTATACTGCATACTGGCGTATCCAGGCAAGGCTACTATTAAAACAGAGGCACCACAACAGGCAGCGTTTATTTACAAGGCCACACGATTACAAAGCGAGGGTACACTAGGACTCGATACGACTCGGGTGACTTAGTCTACCTCGTTTACATCGAAGCGGGCGTGCCTTGTGGATGTTGAGGCTTCTCCACGGGTCTCGCTGTCGGAATTAGCTGGAGTGGGTTGAGGGGTTGCAGGCTCGGGGTAGCGATGATGACCATCTAGGGGATTGTTGGCCACAACCCCGTTGGAGTGTGCTCCCAATATGCGACGAAGCACTTCTGGGGTTATCGCAGCACCTTGGCCGATGGCTGGGGCAGACCTCAGGGACTCGATCGGGTGTCCAAACAGCACGACTGGGTTGTCGGCGTTGGGCTCGTCCTCTTCTCTCGCCAGGGCTCGACGAACCAGCTCTCCACGAGCTGCGATTAGATCAATAGTGATTTGATCGCACAGTTCCTCTAGTGCACTTACATAGCGCACTAGGTGCAACAATGCAGGATCTGTCTCATGATCTCCGTTGGCAACTTGGGGTGGTCTACCATACACTTCACGTCTGGGGTAGTAGTGGAACGAGCGATAGTTAACTCTGGGCGAAAAGTGCCGGAGATAAACTATACCTTCTCGAGCAGCTAGCTGGATGGCTTGTGGCTCATAGGAAGTTGTTCTTCCGGTGAGCCTGTAGGGGCGTTCGGGTGCTAGGCCCCTTCCGTAGATGTGTATAGTGGCCCAGAATTGACGGCTCTCACCGCTCATGGGTCCTTGGTACACAACATATTCTGGGGGCTCTTCTAACGCATAGGCACGATGGGTGAGGTTTGCGAGTATGGTCACAAAACCTCCAAGGTTTGTTGTTGCGGTCTCATTGTGCACGACGGGACCAGGCATTGTGGCTTGGTTTGGGGTAGCGGCTGTGCTGTGCTGGGTTGAGGCTAGCGTGCCCTTTTATAGGAAAAAGGGACGGAGTCTTCCTTCGCACGCTTGCGAGAAAGGACTATTTAGGGGGCCGGTCACTGGCGCGTGATCGACGGCTAGGTTGGTAGGTTGGGCATCGACTGCCAAAAGGTGTTGGGTCACTGTGGGGCTATCTTGCATGAGAAGCTTGACTGGGGTTTGGTTATGGCTTGGTGGGTTGGCCTGCCTAAGTTTATTGACCTGGCTGAGATAGGATTAGCCAATGGTCAGCCTGGCTCTGATACCAAGTCTGTGGCGACCGGATTTTCCGGACATTGATTTCCAGAAAATGGCCGTCGAGCTCATCAGCGCCAGGATTACTGTTAGCTGATGAGGCACCAACTTGATACAGAAATTCCAAGCGAAAAATTTCAAAATATGTAGTACAAGACCATTGTGGCCTATGAGTACAACAAATGGTTTCTAGTACTTGATGGCGGAAGCGGTTTGTGGATCATCCGTGTATGGGACTCCATTTCCCACAGGAATAGCTGACCAGGTTAACTCCTATCTTCGCGGGGCTGTTACCACCGTGGCCTAGTTTCCGGGTCTGTCGTCACGACGCTCCTCTCCGAACAGATATCTGGCCAAGACAATAGCCAGGGACAAGCCAGTGAGTACTTTGAATGTACTCGCAAACATTAAGAACGCTGGAATAAATTATTTGATAAACATGCACTAAATATGCTATAATCACGTTGTCAGTCATAAATAAAACACCTCTTATGCATGGAAGCAAGTTATTTATATGCAACATAAATAAGTAGTAAAGGAGCGGGAATAAAATGCCGCGGTCGGGCGTCTGTGCGACACCACATAAAGGGCTTATAAAGTAAATAAATAACAAGCAATGCCACAGTCGGGCGTCTCAGCGACACCACATAAAGGGCTTATGAAATAAAATAAATAATAGGCAATGCCACAGTCGGGCGTCTCAGCGAAACCTCATAAAGGGCTTATAAGTAAATGAAGTAACATGCATGCCACAGTCGGGCGTCTGAGCGACACCACAGAAAGGGCTTATAAGTGAATGAAATAACAAGCATGCCACAGTCGGGTGTCTGAGCGACACCACAGAAAGGGCTTATAAGATAATCACAGTGAATATCCAGGAGGTAGAACCATCCCAGGGATATCCGATAATGCCAATAATATAACGGGTTAGTTCACAACAAAAATATAATCATAATATTTACAAGTCTCAAATCGTGATGCCAGTTCTGGTTTAACAGTTCCTCCTCCGAAGACCGACACTAAGACCGACACTTGACCCATCCCAGACTGTAATCCTTAACCATGGACACGGCTATTCGAATAGGTTTAATATCTCTGCAGAGGGTGTACTCTTTACCCACGAGTAACGGATTCCTTTAGTCCATCGGGACTAATTCCGTCTATGGCCTTTTAGTTGAAAACACGCCTAACTTGCACACACCAGCTTAACTCATCGGTGTCTGGAATCACCCACGACACTTGTTAAGCAAAACTCTAACTGGGGAGGCTACAACCTCGCGTAGCATGGGATCAAATTTATATCGCGCGCTCTAAGGGGTGGCCTCCCCTCTCGGTCCCAACCGGAAACACCCATGCCCCCGGACCAGGTGGCCAGCCTACCGGTTACCACCAGTACCTTCCACTATGGCCTCTCTGTACGGTGTGTGCTTGAAAGGGGTTGATGACTTACTAAACCGTACCCTACCTGTGGCAGGGACAAGTGGTAGTACAAGGCAAGTATGGGGGTTACTGGAACAAGACTCGATCTATGGTCGACTCAGGAGGTTTACAAGTTTCCTGCATGACATGTGTAACAAAATTATTTTAACCAACAGATCAACACTCATTATACCTTACCATGCCATACCGGATACAACCGTCCCGTCAGAGACCGGCGACAAGCTCACGCCTACCCAAGGCAGAGGCTTTTCCCGGATTTCTCTCCGGCATGCATGTAAGGCACATGAGGATGATTACCATCACAAGTATGTTCATTTCCAACAGCAAGGAAATCACAAACAATGCATCCATGCAAATGATCATATCACATGAAATAACAATACTCCGAAATAAAGTGGTGTTATAAACGTGTCAACTATCACACTGAAATATTATTTCGGGGTTCAGAATGCTTGCCTTCATGGTGTGGAAAGGCAGGGTGCACTCCAAAGCCTTTGAAAGATTTCCTTCCTCTCTCCAAAAATCCTATTTTAAATAAATTTAAATTAACACACAATTCAAAGCAGCACAAAAAAGTTGTTTGGAAAATTTTGAAATAAATCTTAAAATAAACTAGACAATATTTGAGAGAGGTAGGAAAAAGAATTAATTCATTTGGAGTTGTATTAAGAAGTTATAGACAGTCAAAGCTCTGGTCAAAATCTGTTTAAAAAAAGAATCAGAAAAGAAAACGGTTCGAACGGGATTACGCTTTCGCACAGAGGAGACGTACTTGGGCCTTTACGCCTCCACTTACCTAGCGTGGGCGGAGCGTGAGTCACTGATAGTGGGCCCGCCTGGCCCACTGGTCAGGTTTGACTGGTCCACGCGCGCGTCGTCTCCCCCTGACCGAACGGAGGCGGAGCTCCGGCGATGCTCGCCGGCGAACGGCGGCACCGTTCGGGAAACGGAGGTCACCCGCGGGCTCAGGGGATCGAGATGGTTACTCCGGTAGTCGTTACTGTCTCGGGGGTGGACGGAGTTGCCGGCGGCGAGCTTTGCGGCGGACGGTGGCCGTCGGGCAAAGTGAATTTTCTCTCGCGGTGAGTCCCGATCAAAATCGAGTAGTGGGAATGGTTCACGGGAGGAAGAGGGAGTTCTTGGTGAAGAGAACGGAGAGGGGGAAGCCCTGATGGCGCCGGAAGGGCTGGGGCAATGGCGGCGGCTGCGGTCGCCGGAGATGGGAAAGGAGGCCTCCCCGGGTTTTTTGGCTGCCAAAGGGGGCCCTAGGGAGATGGCTTGAGGTCGCCTGCGTGCGGAGACGAGCTCGGGGCTCCTTTATATAGCGTGTCCAAGTCGGTTCGCGGCTGCCGTGGATGAGCTCGTCGGCGGACCGCCCTACTGTGCGGCAGGGCGACGTGGCGGTGGTTGGCCGGCTCCAGGGGCTAACGACGACCACTACACTTTCAAAAGAGGCGAGCTGGCGCGCTGTGGTGGTTTGGGCGGTGCTGCCTACGGCGGTAGCGGATGCGGCCGCGGGCGTCGCCAAGAGGGCTTTGGTGGCGGCGCTGTAGGGCGCCAGGGGTGGTCGGGGCCTTTGGCGTGACACGGCAAGAGGGAGGGGATCAGGATGAGCTCGGGGGAGCTTATCCAGTGGTGCGCTGGCTCGGGCGCGAGCATGTGCAAAACGCATGCTCTGCTCGCGCTCTGGGCGTGCACGGCGTCTGCTCGACGAAATGCCAGGATGGCCAAAACTGCTAGAGATCAAATGCAAATCCATAGGTCTGGGTTAGAGACCGCTAGCAGGCTACTAGACAACTTGGTTTGAACAAATGGGAAAGTTCACAACATAAACTTACATTCATGTCAGATCTGTTCATGCCCACAGGGTGTTTGACAAAATGCCAGAGGCATCTAGGCAGGTCTTGGAGTGGTCAAAAACTCCAGATGGTGGTCTCTTTAGGTGAAAGAGAGGGTGGTGAGGTTATTTGGGCAAAAGGAGAAACTTGCTAGTGCAAGTTTTACAAAACTTCAATTCTGGACAGGGAATAAATGGCATTATTACATGAACCAAAAGTGATCCAATAGGTGCATGCTCCTGGACTTAGGGTTTTAGTAGGGAGGACTACAAGTAGGAAAAAGAATCAAGAGCCAAGGAGCAAGCAAAAGTATGGTTGCTGCACAAACCATCAAGTTGGAGTAGAATGAAAATGAGGTTGATACACTCATATTTTTCAAATAACATCATTGGGTTATTGCATAAAGTTGAATCATAGGCTATTACCAACATCCCATAATTTTGGTGAAGGCTAGAAAGAAATATTTAAATAGGCTGTAGTGCAAATTTGCACTCTGGACCAGAGAAGAGAATTGGGTATAGAGCTCAAGATATTATATGAATAAAAGTTATTTTTGCATAAAAGTGATTTGAAAGCATCATATGACATCTCCAAATTTTGGTTGAAATTTTAAGTGGATTTATCAAATGGTTGTAGTTCAAATATGGCCATTTAACCTTGGAAAACCATTTCCAAGAAAATAAGGATTAAGCAACTTAATTATGTAATTAGTTCTACTAATACAGGAAAAGTTTTTCTTGAGTGGTTAAACAGGTCCAATAACATATTTGAAAAGTTTTCATTTTGGGGAAAACTCCATAAAAACAAGGGAGGAAATGGTTAAAAATAAAAAGGGAGCGCAGAAGATAAAAGTTTTAATTTCTTGGAAAGATTTTAATTTATTAAAACAAGGCCAAAATTTTGGGGTGTCACATTCCTCCCTTTTCTGATTTCTTTTATGAAGTCCTCGACCACTACGGGCTACAGGCGCTGCATCTCCATCCCAACTCTGTCCTCCTCTTATCCATCTTCGCCTATTACTGCGAGGCATACTTGGGCGTCATGCCGTCCGTGGCGCTCTTGCGCCATTTCTTCTTCCTCCGTGTAACTGGCGAGCATATCACCGGATGCGCTAATTTCGTTGCCTGCGGCAAGGCCAACTCGACCTCAAGCACCGGGAAGAGGGCCGACAACATCCGATCCAAATGGGTCATGATGGATGCTCAGCGCGCCGACCCGCATTCGTAATTGCCCACAGCGGCGCCCCCCTCCCAACAGGGGTTGGCCCAAGGCGGAGCTAGTCGAGCGGGCATCCCTGGCGCTGGGGCATATGATGACCGACATGAGGCCGGGCAGCGTGAGGACGGCCAGGGTGACAGGGACGATGCTCCTGAGGGAGTTCTTGATGCTGCGGGTCGCCCCGCTCCAGGCGCGTGCGCGCCCCCTCTGGGAGCTTGACGAAGGGGAAAACAAGACCCGCCTGAGGCCGGGGGACCTGCCTGGCCATGAACTGGACGCCGTCTTGCGTCTCATCGTCGGGGACAACCAGGAGTACCCGGCTAGCGCCTTCCTTCCCCTATTCAAGCGCAGGGACTGGGAGGAATTCGTTGCCTCCAGGACGACTTTTGATGCGCACGGGCTAGTGCCATCGGCGCTTCTGGAAGCCCCCATGGCGCAGAACCCGGTGGAGGTGTCTTCTAGTGAGTCCCACGGAGAGGGGGAAGAGGAGGAGGACTCGGAGGAGACCCTGGAAGAGGTGTGGGGGACTTCCCCCTGAGCAAAGCCGAGATTCTCCGCGCCCTTCCTGATGATGCTGATGCCGACGCCCGCCATGGGGATAGGGAGCAGCCTCCTGTCCCTACAACGAGCAGGTCGTCACTGCTAGCCCGTGGTGCCGCCTCCGACCCGATACCTCCTGGAACTAGATCCGGTTTTGCTTCCTCTCCGCCCCGTGCCGCTGGTGTTCGAACGCCCGCTCCTCCGGTCTCGCAGCTGTCGGGCCTCAAGCTTCTCAAGCGGTCAGTGGAATACGTTGCATTGGACCGGTGAGTGTTCTTAAGCTATGCCTCGTCCTTGTTTGTGCTCGTTGTTTCCTGATGTTTTCTCCTGGTTTACCAGGCTGGCACCTTCGGCGAAGAAGAGGAAAGAGGGTTCGGCGGCCGTGCCTCCTTCCGCAGGGAAAGGAGGCAGGAGCGCCCGTGTCTCCCCAGCTCGGTCATCCTCGCGAGGTCAAAAGGAGCCTCGCCGCATGGAGTCAGCACCCATGGCCTCCCTGGCTCCGGAGATGCCGGTGCTTGGTGCGGCTGACGAGGTCACAGCTGCTCCGAAACCCGCAGTATCTCAAGCCCTGGTGACGATGTCGCTTCCTCCTACTACTGCGCACCCACCTCCTGGTCCTTCTGCTCCTGATGCTTCCCTAGAGCATGCAATCTCGGCGATGACCCAGCTGCGTGCGGATCTCTTGAGCGCGGATTCGCGCCTGGTGGCCGGGCGTCTGGAACTGGCCTCTGGCTGGCTTCACTCTGACCTGGCAGTTCGCGCGGCGTTGGGCCAAGCTGCTGAGGCTTCCGAGAAGGAGAAGCAAGGCGCCGCCAGCACTGCTGCCGATCGTGAGGCAGCGCTGCAAGACGCCAAGGCCGCCCATGACCGCTGCCACGAGCTGGAGGGCGAGTTGCAGAGCCTGCGCGACAAGTACGCTGAGGAGGTGCGCTGCCGCCAGGCGAAGGAGGAGGAGATGAAGGCCCGGGAGGAAGCCATCCAGAATCGTGATGCAGAGCTGGCGGAGTTGGGGAAGAAGCAGGCCGCCGAGCGCAACCAGTTGGAGGAGCTGGAGTGGAAGATGAGGACGAGGGAGGCCGATCTTGACGCCAAAGCACGAGTCCTGGCAGAAGATCGCGTGGCCTTCACCGACCTCGAGAGGAGGTCCCGCGAGGCGCTGGAGACACTCTATGAGCACGGCCTGGAGAGGCCTCTAGACACCGACGAGGACGGCCCCACCCAGCTGCTTCCTATCGTGGTGAAGGCGCTTGAGGAGGTCGTCGACGGCCTCGCTCCCATGGCAGAGGCAGAAGCACGCGTCCTGTCTTCGGCTGCACTGACCCGGGTCTTCAGCCATCTGCACCTCCGCGACCCCAACGCTCGCCTTGACGAGCTGCTAGAGCGTGTGGCTGAAGATCAATTCGAGCCAGCTGCCGCGGCTGTGCGGGATCAAGTGGGGGGCTTGCTGAGAACGTTCTGTGGCTTTGTCTCCACTCCTCTGTCCGGCGTCATCGACCTTGCGGCTGGCGGTGAAGACAAGGCCGACCGCGAGTGAGTGCCTTCCGCACGTGTGGGCGACGTCTGGAGGTGGTCCGCGGCCATTTCTCCCGTTCCGTTCCTGCGCCATGTATCCGGCCTCGTGGAGGAGTTTAGAATTTTATTTGGTATTGTGAGGACAATATGTGTGTAATATTTGCTTTGAGATTTTGTGATTTCCTTCCTATTTGCTTGCGTTCTGCGTCGGCAGAGCCCGGCCCCACGCATACCTCAATCGCCGTTGGGCCGACCGGAGACCAGGACAGACCAAGGAGTGAGGGGCTACGTGACCAGTTAGGCTCCTGAGTCGCGATGCCCAGGAGTCCCCCTTGACGCGCAAACAACATATAGAGAGAGTTCGTGGGGATAGATTATTGTTCTACGTAGGCAGAGCCCGGCCCCGCGCATACCTCAACCGCCGTTGGGCCGACCGGAGACCAGGACGGACCAAGGAGTGAGGGGCTATATGACCAGTTAGGCTCCTGAGTCGCGATGCTCAGGAGTCCCCCTTGACGTGCAAACAATCCCGTACCTGCCCTCGCCGAGGCCTCGGGAGGGGTGCGTGATGCCTAGGTCCGGGGGACCTTGTTGGGTGGGGTGCGCTTGGGCGTGACCCGTGCGCAGCCCCCGTGCCCAGCCCCCATGCCCAGCCCCCATGCGCGGCTTTCCCGAGGGGAGGCATTGCGGTAAGGCTGGGCGCTGAGCTCTGGGCTCCCTGAGGTTGGCACGACCGTGGGGTCGCCCTCAGTTGTTTATCACCAGCGCGGAGCATAGTGCTTCTGCTTTTGCACGGGCATAGCCGCTCCTTGGCAGTGTCGTCAGCCAGCGCGTAGCATGGTGCTTCCACTTGGTCGTGAGATGGGGGCCCCCTCCGGGAGGAGCCCCCGGGGCGTGTACAGCCCCGCCCAGACACGTGGCTTGCACGGCAGGGCTGCGAGGTGTATCTGGGCACCCGTGAGCCAGCGCGGGACTCACGAGGCCCTACCTCAAGGCGGGTTGCGCCTGTTCTTGAGTCTCGGTGACTGTATGTTCCTGCAAGGCGGCTAGATGCAAGCACTCTACGTCCTTAGGTCCCGGCCCTCGAGCGAGCTCAGTCCCCGCTGGTATGCCAGGTCGCG
Source organism: Aegilops umbellulata (assembly GCA_032464435.1). Taxonomy (NCBI): domain Eukaryota; kingdom Viridiplantae; phylum Streptophyta; class Magnoliopsida; order Poales; family Poaceae; genus Aegilops; species Aegilops umbellulata. Next base: position 359,390,253 of record CP136054.1, on the reverse strand, counting down.
ATGTCGTGGTCAAGGCGAGGGGTGAGGGTTGGAGAGCCAGTAAGAGCTCCTGAGTCGTGATGCTCAGGAGCCCCCCTTTAACGTGCAAGCGGATTACATAGGGTGAACAGGCCCGCGGCGGGCGGCAATCGAGCAGGCGATAGCCGTTCGCAGGTTAAGCACAAAGGGCAGATTGACTTGGATAAATGCAGGAAGATACATGCCACTGGGTCTGGCCCGAGCGGCTTGGGGATGATGCAGCCCGAGGGTCGCCCCCAGCAAGGTAAGCTAAAGACTTAAGTGAAGGGGATACATGCCACAGGGACGGACCCACGTGACCTGGGAATAATGCAGCCCGAAGGGCGCTCCCAGCTTAAATGAACTTGGAAGACGTCACCTGGTCCTGTAGACGAAGCAGAGTTGATGTAGCTGAAGCCACGCGTTGAAGGGATGACTCCTCATGAGCCACCGGGACTCTGAGCCTTGGGAGGCTTTGGGAGCTTAGGAGGTTCCCTGAAGAGCGTCTCCATCTCCTCCTGAACGGCGCGGATCCTGGCCTCCTGAGACGCCAGGACCTGCCGCAAGTTGCGCCGATGGGCCGACGCTACACTCGGCAAGACGAAGGGCATGCGAACGTAGCTGTGTGGTGGGCCCTCAAAGCGTCCGACACGTGATGTCCAGAAGCTCTCCTGAGACGCGGCCCTGTTGAGCCCTGGTACGTCGACGCAGAGACGCAGCCCGGCATCCTCGCCTGGATGGGGAGCTGCGCCTTGTGAGCGGTTGTGGCCGCGCATGGCTCCTGCTTCTTGCAGTTCCTGGGTGGTCTTGGTGATGAATTCCTAGGTGGTGGGCGCTCCTTCCCCTGTGTTCTCCTAAGGGGGATGTGTCGCGAAACACGCCTCCAAGTGGTGCCCAGGCGCCTCCCTCGAGAGGTTGGCAAGGTCCGAGGCCCTCGCGAAGAGAGCCCCGAAGCCCTGCCCGAGGAGGGCGCCGGGCGCGCCTTCCTATGCGATGGAGGGAGGCGCCCCTAGAACGGGCGCTGATCTTGACGAGGCTCCTGACGCGGCGCCGTCTCCTTGGGGTCCTGCGCGGCGCGACAACTTCTTCTTGGGGACGGTTTCCGGAGGGCCTTCACTTCTGCTGTCGGGGTCGTCGATGGCTGCGGTATGGAAGGCGCGCTCAAGAGAGCACACCGCATCCCTCTCCTCACATGGGACCGTGATGATTCCTCCATTTCCTGGCATCTTGAGAACATTGTAGCCGTGATGAATGACCGCCATGAACTTGGCCAGGGCAGAATACCCGAGGATGGCATTGTGCGGCAGGCGGATGTGCGCAACGTCAAAGTCGATGAGCTCGGTGCAGTAGTTGTCGTGCTTGCCGGAGGTGACGGGCAGGCGGACTTGCCCTATCGGTGTGGTGGAACCATCAGTCACACCTGAGAAAGGCTTGGTCGGCTGGAGCTGCTCATAAGGCACTTGGAGATTGTCGAACGTGTCGACGGACAGGACGTTGAGCCCTGCGCGACCGTCGATGAGAGTCTTGGTGACCTGCACATTGCTGATGACTGGGGAGCACAGCATAGGGAGTGCGCCGACGGTGGCTGCACACTTGAGCTGGTCTGCTGAGCTGAAGGTGATGGCGCATTGGGACCACCTGAGGGGGCGCATGGCCTCGAGCTTGGGGAGTGCCGCGTTCACCTTGCGAGCGAACTGTTTGAAGATGCGCTGAGAGGTTGGGGCCTGCGTGCCGCCCAAGATGCAAGCGATCGCACGCGGCTCCAGGAAGCCCCCAGCCCCCTTGTCCTGGTGGTGGTCGTCGTTCCTCCTTGGTGGCGGCAGCGGGGGAAGACCGGCATTGCCCTAGGAGTGGTCCTCACGAGGCGGGTCTCTCCAAGCGCCCTCACGAGGTTGGTCCTGCCAGTGGTCCTCACGAGGCCGGTCACGCCACTCCTGGCGCGGGGCACGGTCTTCCCAGCATCCACCTCCACGTCCACCTCCATGGCCGTAGCCCCGGTCGTTGCGCTCGGGGGCTCGACCGTAGCGTCCTTCTCGTATGGCTCTAAGATCCTGGTAGTCGCTGGTGTTGTGGGTGTTCAGGTTGTGGAAGGCGCAGAACGGCCGATTGTTCTTGGACGACTCAGGCTGATCTCTGCCTCTCTTGGTTTCGGGCTCCGCTGCGAGCACCACTGCCTCCTTGCGCCGTCGGAGAACGCAGAGATGATGGCTTCGTCGGTGACCTTGGGGATCTTGACGCGGGTGTACTTCTGGAGGGTTTCTCATGGTTGTTGCTTGATGCGGCGCAGGTCACCCGCGGCCGGAGGACGGTCGCGAGTGCCCTGGAAGTTGGCGACGAAGCGGTCACGCATCTTGTCCCAGGAGGAGATCGAGCCGTGCTGCAGGTTCAGGAGCCAAGAGCGGGCCCTGTCCTTGAGATCCATGGGAAACCAGTTCGCCATGAATTTCTCGTTGTCGTTGGCTGCTTCGATGCTCAGCTCGTAGAGCTGCAGGAACTCCGCGGGGTCCGCGGTGCGGTCGTAGCGAGGAGGCAGGTCTGTCTTGAACTTGCCTGGCCAGGCGACGCTACGCAGCTCAGGGGTGAAGGCGCGGCAGCCGGCTGTGGTTGCTGGGGCCCGCTTCGGGAGTGGAGCTTGGTCTTGACATGGCTCGCGCTGCGCCACCGCGGGCGGTGCGCGGTCTTGACGAGGCGGCGCGGGGAGCGCTGGTGCAGCTTCTCGCGGCCGCAGGATTTCTTGGCAGCTTATTTCTTCGCGCGTGTGCGCCGGGCGCGGTGGATCACGCCGCGGGGGTGCGCGCCTCAGTGCCAAGGCACCGTCTTGGGGTTGACGTGGTGGAGGCACTCCATAAGCCCTGTCGCCCGCGGCTGGTTGAGGAGGAGGCGGAGAGTTGGACGGCGCTGGAGAGCCCCCTGCGGCGTGGACGAGCTCGGCGACGCGGTCGAGCCACTCCTCGTAGACGTCGTCGATAGGGCGGTAGTGCAGGAGCTCATTCGCCGCGATGAACGCGGCTCGTGCCTCCATGGGAGCGTGGTGCGCGCGGGACGAAGAACCAGTAGGGGTGAGCGATGGAGTAGCGGTGCGGCCGCCTGCCGCACTGAGGGGTGCAGCGAGGATGCCTGCTGCTCATTCCCCGCCGGGCCGGCAGCAGCGTTGGCGACGGGAGACGGAGGACGACGAGCTGGCCCGCCTATGGGAGTCGTCTAAGCGACGCGGGCGGAGAGGGCAACCCGATGCTCAGCTCGAGCATGGCGAGCGTCCGCCATGGAAGCGACGGAGCGGCGGAGCAACGAACCGATGGAAGGGAAACCACGGCGCACCCCTACCTGGTGCGCCAAATGTCGGATGTGGGGCTCCGGCAAACCCTTAAGGTTCGAACACTGGGGTGCGCGCGAATTCTTTCCCTCCTACCGATTTACGCTCAAGCTCGCTAAAATCTTGCGGACGAACTCGACGAACTCACAACACAGAAAGAGACGCGAGGTTTATACTGGTTCAGGCCACCGTTGTGGTGTCATACCCTACTCCAGTGTGGTGGTGGATGGATTGCCTCTTGGGCTGATGATGAACAATTCAAGGGAAGAACAACCTCCTGAGGTTGAGGTGTTCTTGTGCGAGTGTTAGCTTCTCGCTCCGTTCGAGTTGTCTTACTACTATGGTGGCTAGACCTATTTATAGAGGCCCTGATCCTCTTCCCAAATGTTGAGCCGGAAGGGAGCCAACAACTGCGGGCAAATTTGAAGGGGGACAGCTAGTACAAGCTATCCTGACAAAAGCAGTCTTGGCCTGTGAAAAGCCCTAGGATGACGTCGTCTTGGGCTCCACGGTGACCTCCGCCTTGCCGTCCTCCTGGTCTTGGTCTTGTTGCACCAATATGGCAACCTTTGCCTGATGCCTCGGTACTCTTTGCCTGCGCTTGCCTCCTTAGCACCAAAGGGGAAACAAGGACTCTGCACGCACCGGCACCCGCATGGCGCCATTCGTCATGGCTCACGTCACGAGTCCCTCGTGAGGTTTGCCCCGCCTTGATATCTCCGTTCCTCGTGAGCCTGCCTGGCTAGGCCACTCCAGAGGAGGCCTTGTGTTGTCCGCCTCGCGAGGTTTGGAACCTCGCGAAGTTCTTGGATGCCTTATTGATGAAGATGGGACGTACGGCCCACAGCATAGCCACGCCATGGGCCGAAGGCAGGCAAGTCTGGGGACCCCCGTTCCCAGAACACCGACAATGGCAATGTGGAAGTATGAGAATTCTAATGGTTTCCATGATAATTTTGCTAATGGTTCCAACATCACCCTTAGCACGCATAAGATCACGGAGCTGAAATAGACATTCATCAAACTTAGGATCACCAGGCTTGATTTTATGAAAGGCAATAGACTTAAGTAGAATTTCATTGAGATTTTTCAAGCAATAATGTGGAACGCGTTCCTCAAGGTAATTCCATATAGTATATGTGCATTCAAAGTTTTGCAAGCAAACAAACACATTTATAGGTAATCCTCTAATGATAAGATTGACAGTCCTAAGATTACGAACCATGTCAAGACATTCATCGGGGGTAGGATGCAAAGGATCAATAGGAGGCACATAAGGGCTAAGAATATACTTGCTCAAATTACATTCATTGAAGATCTCAAGCATTTCAGTTTTCCAAGAACCATAAAACTCCCCATCAAGGATAGGCACACTATGTCTAATACTCCTGAATATAGACTCATCCATCTTCCTCCAATGGTGATTAAACCAAAGCAATGGAGACCAAAGCTCTGATACCAATTGAAAGATCAAGAAGAGGGGTCTAGAGGGGAGTGATTAGACCCCTAACAATCAAAAGTGGTGGTTTTTAAAAGTCTTCAAGTTAAGGTTGAGTTTAGCACATGTTAAAGGGCACACAATATATTTTACACAAACATAGCATGAGTATAGGCAGTGGAAAGAGTAAAGCATGCAAGTGCAAAAAAGTAAAGGGGATGGGAAAAGGAAAATGCAAACACAATGGAGACGTGGAGATTTTTGGCATGGTTCCGATAGGTGGTGCTATCGTACGTCCACATTGATGGAGACTTCAACCCACGATGGGCAACAGCTGCGCGAGTCCACGAAGGGCTCCACCCATGAAGGGTCCATAAAGAATAAACCTTGTCTATCCCACCATGGCCATTGTCCACGAAGGATTTGCCTCACTCGGGTAGATCTTCATGAAGTAGGTGATCTCCTTGCCCTTACAAACTTCTTGGTTCAACTCCACATCATGCCGAAGGCTCCCAAGCGACACCTAACCAATCTAGGAGACACCACTCTCCAAAAGGTAACAAACATTGTGTTGATGATGAACTCCTTGCTCTTGTGCTTCAAATGATAGTCTCCCCAACACTCAACTCTTGTCATAGATTTAGCTATGGTGGAAGAAGGATTTGAGTGGAAAGCAACTTGGGGAAGGCTAGAAATCAAGGTTAAATTGGTAGGATTGGAATCTCTTGATCTCAACACATGAGTAGGTGGTTCTCTCTCGGAAAATGATTGCTGGAAGTTTGGCTTCGTTCTGATGGATCTCTTAATGAGTAAGAGGGGGTGGAGGGGTATATATAGCCTCCACATGAAATCCAACAGTTACACACATTTGACCAAACTCGGTGGCACCGACTGGAATTCTTGGTGAGACCGACCTGTGCAAAATATATGAGCATTGGACGTCTCAGTGTGACCGACTTGATCACCTCGGTGAGACCAAAGTGCAAGGGCAAAGCTAGAACATCATGTCGGTAATTCTAATCAGTTTCACTCGGAGGTTCCGAGATGAAGTGATTTCATCACAGAAACTTGGCACGCCCATCTCGGTGGGACCAAGAGCCATTTCGGTCAGACCGAAAAGTTAGGGTTTGGCTTGAGGCAGTGTCCAGATGAACTCGGTGGGTCCAGAAAGGTAGAATTCGATGGGACTGAGTTGGGTTGAAAGAGTTTTGGACATATTTGGATAGTGGAAGTGGTTGAGGATTTTGGAGCAATACCACTAAGCAATTGAGCAACCAGATCATTAACAACACCTCATCCCCTTTTAATATTATTGGCTTTTCTATGGACTCAATGTGATCTTGGATCACTTAACCAAAAAAGAAGAGTCTCGTGTTGTAGCAAATTCATGTCCTTAGCATTTTGAAGGGTTCCACATCCTCAATCCTGCCATGTCGTAGTTGAACTTGCCTAAAATATACTAGATAAAACTATTAGTCCAACAGAAAGTATGTTGTCATTGATTACCAAAACCACCAAGGAAGAAAATGTGCTTTCACATTGTAATCCTCTGCATGAGGCATCCCCTCATCATGAATAACAAGAATAAGCATGACGTAGGGTATCATTTCGCTGATTATTAATTTATTATTTTGACTTGGAACTTCATGCTATTGCAAGGGCCCTATTAAATGGTTGTGCTGGTTTGGGTGAAAGTGATGGTGCTAAGGCAGGAGGTGAGGGTTGTTACTCACTTGAACAGGGTTTTCCTCGGGAGGTCCTCCACCTAGCATTTCTTGCTGAATAACCACCACTAAAAGTCATCCCTATTGAACTCGACCCACTATGGACCACTTTCTCTCTTTCTTTGTTCTTTCTTCCCTCTCACTCTTTCCATCCAATCTATAATATACATTTGTTTGGAGGACTAATGGGGGTGTCGTCATGTGCGTGGACAAATGTGGTTTCTACGAGCATGTCTGTGGATACTGCCCAAACGCGCCCGTAGATAAATGGGGTCAAATTAGTCTAGTACGATTAGAGATGCTCTAACATTCATAAGATTTTTGTAGATTTTTGCAGTTTATTTCTAGATGAAGAAACACCCGGGGCGTCTATTTGATTTCCAATTCTGCAGGCGAAATCTATCATGCATGTGAGTTTCCAGCGAAAGATTATGTCCACCTAAGTAGGACCATGGTGACAAGATTGGTTGGTGCAACACACTTATAACTATATATACCGCATGTCTTATATGGGATCATATCCCAGAGTGTATCTTCTGTCCATCTTCCGGAAAGGAGACATTTAAAACCTTTGCTTAAACTGATAGGTGAAACTAGGCCCAAATAAGCCCGAAAGCAGCCTTGCCTTGAAGAGAGGATAACACTGCTACATCAAGGAAGAAATAGGGACCACTCTACGACTAGAAGGCATCATAAGATGAGGAGGGCTAAACTTACCAGAGAGAGAGCGAGAGAGAGAAAGAGAGTGAGAGAGAGAGAGAGAGAGAGTGAGAGAGAGAGGCCCGATGAAGGTATCGGAGCCAGAACGCCAGTGACCTCCACCACACTCGGGGGCTACTGATGGGGCCATGACCCAGGGGTATCTAATCAGGCCAAACCAAACGGAGACATGGGTCGGCGCCTGAAGCCCAAGCAACAAAAGGAACCGACCTTGCCCTAGCCCATCCCACAAGGCAAGGTTGGCGGCGGCGAAGATCACATCGGGTCGTTATGCAAATCCTACACCACCCTATCCATATAAACGGAGGTCTGGTTATCCCCTAGGGCATACAATCTTAAATCCAAAAACTCTCGGTAGCAATATCGTACACCATTGTAATCCTTTGCACGAAGCACGATGCATCCCCTCATCATGATAACAATAAAAAGCAGGACGTAGGGTATTACTCTTCGGTAGCCCGAACTTGGGTAAACTGTGTGTGCAGACTCTGTCTCGGTACTTCCATCCTTGTCATGAACCCTGTCGAGGGATCTGACGGTATTTCACTCCATCATTAGTACTACTTTAGCGCGGGTTGAGCACCTAACGGTTGGATTTGAGCCCCCACTATAAAAAGGGGGTCTTCTTCCCCAAGAAGACTCACCTCTTATCCCCTTTGCTCCATTGTTGCCCCAAAGCGCATTATTGCCCGATTTATCTCCCTAGCCATCAAAGCTTGTTCATTCTCTAGGGCTTGAAGGAGAGGGCCTTAATCTACTCTTCCACCAATAGAAATTTGATCCCCCCACTAATCCCTTGCGGATCTTGTTACTCTTGGGTGTTTGGGCACTTTAGACAGAAGACGTCACCTTGGTGTGACACCCTGGTTTTTGCCCTTTTTCTTTTTCTGGACTTCATTGCCTTTTTTTAAATTTGGAGTTTTGAATCAACTCAGTTGGACTAAAACCACTTGGGCATTTCTTTGATTTTCACCCAAGTGACTCACCTCCCTCTCAAACACCTCATTTCCCCTCTGATATATCAAAATATGGCCATAGGAATATTCATTTTCTCCAAAGCAACCCTCATTTTTCTAGCCCACAAAAATCACACTTCAGTCACATTTGCTCCAAAGCAACCCTCATTTTTCTGTCCCCCAAAAATATGAGAAAATTCCTTGGACCTCGGCACATCTCCCTGTGCAAAAAGATTTCATGGTTATGTGGAATATTTTTGCTACAGAAAATCTTTTCTGTTCTGGCCAGAAAATGTGCTTTACAAAGGAAGTGCATTATTCCTTGATCCAGTGAAGCTAAAACTTTTAGGACTTCATTATCCTCCTAAGAAACCCTTAACCACCAAAAAGTTAGCTCCTAACTCCCTCTAGATTTTTCTCTTTTGAGCTCACACGTTTCTGTCCAGAAACTTGCCAGGATGCTACACTCTCACCCAGTCGACCTATGCTCAACTCAAGTGCTTGGATCGACCTAACCTTGCAAGGACTACACGCCGGACACAGTGCGCACAGCCCAGGTCGCGTGATGCCAGAGTTCACGTGGTGACCGCGTGTGGCCAAGCGCGCTGGCATGCGTTTGACGCACTCTCGATGCCGCCGACGCCTCTGTTGCGTCCGTGCTCGCTTCCATGCTCGCCGCAACATGCCACACCGCGCCACCATCCTCGTCTCAATGCCATTAACTCCTCCCTGCTGCTCGCCGATGCTGGAGCTCGCCGCAGCAAGCACGGGCACGACGCGGCCAAGCGCTCAATGCGCCTGTGCCCCTGTGCTCATCGCCACCCGAGCCCTGTGCTCGTCTCCGCCCTCTCACAGTGTCCGCGTGAGCCATCTCCTCTACTCCCCCTCTCCGCCCTCTCGTTGTCGTCCGCCGTCTCCAGAGAACTCTGGCGAAGCTCAAGACCCCCCCCCCCCCCCGCCTATAAATAGAGACCTCCCTCGCCTCTTCGAGCTCCTCACCGCACTCACCCAACCCCCATGACCTCGTAGGAAGCCGCAGCCCGACCGGACAGGCCTCTGGCCATCGTTCCCGACCTGAGCTTGCCGGAGATCACCTCCTGCTGCTCCCCACCTCTCCAGTGCCCCTCGAGCTCCATCTTCTTCTCCGGCGACTCCCTGGTGATCCACTGGTGCTCGCTGACCCCGTTGGAGCCCCTGGAACCGCCCTCCCTTGCCGTCCTCCTCATATCCGGCGAACTCCGTCCGCCGCCGCCGCTGGAGACGTTGTTTCTAAGTTACTACGACCACCCCTCGCCAAGCTATGGGTACAGGCAGGTGCGCCAGAGCCTCCTCTACCCATCCCTTCCTCTCAGAATGGCCGCCAAGCCCTCCTCGCTAGAGAGAGCCTCGACGAAGCACCGCCGTCCTCTGTTTCTCTCCCCTCCCCTCAAAACCCGATAGGCGGGACCCACTTTCAGCCTCTCCATTCGTGGCCGAAGCGGGACGAGTGGAGGCGTATTCTATGAATACGTCTTCGACGTCACCCCCCCCCCCAATTTTTCTTTTATTCAAATTTAAATTCATTTTGACCAGCAACTTTGACCAGCTCTAACTCCTAAACCATAAGTCCAAATGAGTTGATTCTTTTTGCATTGGTTTTGTACTGAAATTTTCTAGCTGCACACCAAATTTGAGATTTTTCCATGCTGTCGAGAATTTCTGGTGAATTTCAGAGTGGTTTTTGATATTTTCTTTTGCTGTTTTTAATTATTTTCAGAGGGAGAATCTTGCCTTGAGGAGAACCAGGAGTGTGACCCTCCTCTGTGCTAAGGCAAGCCATAGAAATTTTTGCATGGTGTCATTTCAGTAACTATGATTTTTTTCCAACTTGAATATGAATTATCTCATGCATTCAAATCATTTAAATAACTTTGCTTAAGTTATTTCATATGTCTTGCTTGATATGTTTAGCTTGCTGTAGTACTTGATTGCATGTACTAGTTGGCTGTAGTAGTGATTCTTTGATAGCATGACTTTGGTTTGAGAATAACCGGAGTTATTTTCATATGATGCTTTATTATTCATATACTCATCATGCTATTGTGATAACTAAAAATGATGAAGTTAAAACCAGTGCTTCAAGATGATTAGTAGTGCATGCCTAGTGATTTTATGATGTTGATCCGTTCCATTTCGGTGACATGTGCTTACGGTTGCACGTCATATAGTTGCATGATCGTGGCATACTATGGCTCGGGTTCTTTTATTTTCAAGTTAAATCTGATGATAATCCAACTTGAGCAGAATTGTTGATCGAGTCATGGTGCCACCAATTAAGCTTCCTAGTGCAACCACATTTGCCTTTATGGGAAGGCCCTTATTCGGTCTGTTGTCATGCCTCTGGTCGGTGCCTCCAACGAGGGAAGGTTATGGGTGTGCAGTACCCTGTCCCGGTAAGCAGACATAACCTTGTGTGCCCGTTGTTGCTGTTTTGGTACCGGGTCCGCATTTGGGATCATTTATGTTTGGCCACAACGATGGTGTGATACGTCTCCAATGTATCTATAATTTTTTCTTGTTCCATGTTGTTATATTATCAATCTTGGATGTTTTATAATCATTTTATAGTCATTTTATATCATTTTTTCTACTAACCTATTGACATAGTGCCAAGTGCCAGCTGCTGTTTTTTTCATGTTTTTTACATCACAGAAAATCAATATCAGACGGAGTCCAAATGCCACGAAACTCCATGGAGAATTTTTATGGGCCAGAAGGAACACAACGGGCCCTGGCTACGCCTGGGGGATGCCCCGAGGGGGGCATAACCCACTAGGGCATGCCAGGAGGCCCAGGCGCGCCCTGGTGGGTTGTGCCCACCTCGGGTGCCCCCCGGACCGCCTCTTTGCTCTGTAAATACCCCAATATTCCAAAAACCCTTGGGGAGTCGATGGAATATTCATCCAGCCACCGTAGAGTCCAGAACCACCAGATCCAATCTAGACAAAATCTCGGATGGGGTTCACCACCTCCATTGCTACCTCTCCGATGATGCATGAGTAGTTCTTTGTAGACCTTCGGGTCCGTAGTTAGTAGCTAGATGGCTTTCTCTCTCTTGCTGAATTATCAATACAATGGTCTCTTGGAGATCCAAATGATGTAACACTTTTTGCGGTGTGTTTGTTGGGATCTGATGAACTTCGAGTTTATGATAAGTTATATCTTCTTATATCCATGAAAGTATTTGAGTTTCTTTGATCTCTTTTATGCATGATTGCTTATAGCCTCATATATCTTCTTTGATATTTGGGTTTTGTTTGGCCAACTTGATCTAATTATCTTGCAATGGGAAGATGTGCTTTGTAGTGGGTTCGATCTTACGGTGCTTGATCCCAGTGACAGAAAAGGAACCGTCACGTATGTATCGTTGCTACTAAGGATAAAACAATGAGATCTATATCTACGCAATAGATAAACGGATCTTGTCTACATCATGTCATCGTTCTTATTGCATTACTCCATTTTTCCATGAACTTAATACACTAGATGCATGCTGGATAGCGGTCGATGTGTGGATTAATAGTAGTAGATGTAGGCAGGAGTCGGTCTACTAATCTTGGATGTGATGCCTATATAATGATCATTGCCTGGATATCATCATAATTATTTGAAGTTCTATCAATTGCCCAACAATAATTTGTTTACCCACCGTTTGCTATTTTTCTCGAGAGAAGCCACTAGTGAAACCTACGCCCCCTGGGTCTTCTTTCTCATATTATTTTCCTTTGCGATATATTTTTCCTTGCATTTATTTTCAGATCTATTAAACCAAAAACACAAAAATAACTTGCTGCAATTTATTCTTATTTATTTTATTTGGCGTTTGATCTATCAATCTACTACAAATTTACCTCACGTCCTTTGTCTATCTTGAGGCGTCGTACCCCAAAAGGTATTGACAACCCCTTTAACATGTCGGGTTGTCAGAAGTTGTTATTTGTGTGCAGGGGCTGTTTACATTGTGTTCCTTGGTTCTCCTACTGGTTCGATAACCTTGGTTTCATATCTGAGGGAAATACCTACGGCCGTTGTGCTGCATCATCCCTTCGTCTTTGGGGAAATACCGAAGTAGCTTCAAGCGACATCAAAAGGAATTTCTGGCGCCGTTGCCGGTGAGGATCTTCAACATATACCAGGTTCCTAATCACAAATCTCATCTCCTTGCAATTTACATTATTTGCCATTTTCCTCTCTCTTTCCTCTCCCCCACTTCACAAAATTTGTCGTTTTATTCGCCTCTCTTTTTCCTCTCGCCGTTTTCTTTCCGGATCTGTTTTTGAGTGCAATCTTGTTGTGTGGTCATCTTGACTCAAGATAACACCAATTTATGTGAATTCTCAAATACCAAAACAATGATTTTATTGGCACTCCGCTTGCTCCTCCTGCCACTAGTGAAGAGACTTGTGATATTAATACTGCTTTGCAGAATCTTGTTATGAAAGACCAATTTTCCGGTACTCCTAATGAGGATGTCTCGTCCCATCTTAATACCTTTGTGGAATTATGCGATATGCAAAAGAAAAAAAGATGTCGACAATGATGTGGTCAAGATGAAATTATTTCTGTTTTCTTTGCGTGATTCTGCAAATTTTGGTTCTCTTCTTTGCCTCGCAATAGTATCGATTCTTGGAATAAGTGCAAAGACGCTTTCATCACTAAGTATTTTCCTCCCGCAAAAATTATTTCCCTTAGAACCCAGATCATGAATTTCAAGCAACTTGAACATGAGCATGTTGCGCAATCTTGGGGAAGGATGAAGATGATGCTAAGGAATTGCCCAACTCATGCGTTAGATCTTTGGATGATCATACAAAAATTTTATGCGGGATTGAATTTTGTTTCTCATAATATTTTAGATTCAGTAGCGGATGGTACTTTTATGGAAATTACTTTGGGTGAAGCCACCAAATTGCTTGATAATATTATGGCAAATTATTCACAATGGCATACCGAAAGGGCTCCTACTAGTAAAAAAGTTAATTTGGTTGAAGAAATTTCATCTTTGAGTGAAAAAGTTTCTCGGCGTTCTGGAACAGGGGTCCTCAGACTTGCCTGCTTGCGGCCCACCACGTGGCCAAGCAGCAGGCCGTACGGCCCATCTTCGTCAACAAGGCACCCAAGACCCTCGCGAGGGCCCAAGCTTGGCGAGGCGGATGATGTGAGACCTCCTATGGAATGGCCTAGCTAGGCAAGCTCACGAGGAGCTGAGATATCAAGGCGGGGCAAACCTCACGAGGCACTCGTGACGTGACCATGACGAGCGGTACCAGGCAGGTGCCAGGCGGGCGCCGGTGCGTGCAACGTACTTATTTCCTCTTTGGTGCTAAGGAGGCCAGCCAGCGCAGGCGAAGAGTACCGAGGCATCAGGCAAAGGTTGCCATATTGGTGCAACGAGACCAAGACCAGGAGAACGGCAAGGCGGTGGTCGTCGTGGAGCCCAAGACGGCGTCACACCAGAGCTTTTCGCAGGCGAAGACCGCTTTTGTTAGGATAGCTTGTACTAGTTGTCCCCCTTCAAATTTTCCCGCTGTTGTTGGCTCCCTTCCCGCTCGATATTTGGGAAGAGGAACATGGCCTATATAAGTAGAGCTAGCCACCACAGTAGAGGCACCTCATCCTAGCTTGACCTGACCCGACCGAATCGGGACACCACAAGTTCCTACGCACAAGAACACCTCAACCTTAGGAGGTTGTTCTTCCCTTGTACTGTTCATCATCAGCCCGAGAGGCAGTCCACCACCACCACAATGGAGTAGGGTATTACACCACAACGGTGGCCCGAACTAGTATAAACCCCGTGTCTCTCTGTGTTGTGAGTTCGTCGAGTTCGTCCCCAAGTTCTTAGCAAGCTAGAGCGTAGATCGGTAGGAGGGAAAGACTTCGCGCGCACCCCAGAGTTCGAACCTTAAGGGTTTGCCGAAACCCCACATCCGACATTTGGCATGCCAGGTAGGGGTGCGCCGGAGCTTATTCTCTGCCAAACAGCTCTCCGATGTTCACCGGCTATGATGTCTGGCGACCCAAGAGCTGGCTCCGACCGCTGGGCAGCCAGGCCGGCCCAGACGGTGCCGCCTGCCCATGGAGGTCTCGACCCCACACCCCAAGTGGCACGGGTGCCACCAAGCTCTGCCGGGTGCGGACAGCGCGGCCAGGCGTCATCCACCCCCACCCCGCGGCAAGTACGGGCCGCGGCGAGAGCATCGAGCCACGCCGCAGCAATAGCGCCGCACTCACGGCGGGAGCAAGCGAATATGCAGGCGACACTCATGGTGGCAAGGGAGCTGCTGTGATGCAGGCTGATGGAGAGAGACCGGGACACGCTACTTGAGCGAGTTGCGGAGCTGCTGGACGCAGCGGCGTCGGGAGCGCCACCCTTCTACTATCGACTCCCCCCAGGCCACTACAGGGTCGCGCGGCGAGCCTCACCACATCTGCGCGCCATCAACTACGCATGGGGACTTTGTCAACATCAGCACGACCAATGGTGTAGGGGGCTCCAGCCCCCCATGCCACCCTCGACAAGCGCGAGCGCAAGCGTCACCCCCCATGGTTCTGGCCGGATGCTGTATGGTCATTCCCAGGATGCCATCACGGGCGGAGCAACGTGGAGCGTGGGGCACCACGCCGAGGTGTTCGGGGTGACGGCCCCAGAAGCCTACGTACCCCGCATGATGGACCAAGGGTACGCACCAGAACACGACATCGGCTCATTAGCTGGAGAAGATTGGGGAGAAGGGGCGCTAGAAGCTGAAGCCTTCCAAGAGCCAACAGAAAACCACAACGATCGCGCCAGCACCGGCAATTATAGGGCACCGCTAGTCTCTCAAGAACAGGCTTACGCTAACCATGGACTACAGATGAACCAGGTCGCGGCGTCGATCAACGACCCAGGCACGGCGGCACCCACTCCAACAAGGGAGATGCGTTGGGGGCCACCGAGAGGGAGCCAGGAGCAAGGCCCCTCCCCGCGGCACGCGACGCCTGATGACACCCGGAGGTAGGCCCTCTGCCGGGGAGGCCTCGCCAACCCTTCCCCCGGCAGAGGACCTGTGGTCGGCGAGGGAACCGCTGGCGTCCTCTTCCCCTCCTTTGTTTCGTCCTGGTGACCGGTCGACTCAGAGGAGGTCGAGAGTGGCGCAAGGCGGGGCCCTCGTTTGGCGATATGAAGCAAGGCCGGTACCTGTGAAGAAGGCTCGGTGCTTGTGAATCTCGCCACCCGTGACACTCTCACGTAATAATGAGTTGGGGTTGTACACGCCCCAGATTCTCAGGGTGCCGCCCTCAGGCCCTGGGGCTCCCTCCCACGCCTAGTGGCAGCACTTAGCTCCACGCTGGTGAGAAGACTTGAAGACCAGAAGACTAGACTAGGTGCCAGACGCGGCCTTTTGCTTTGGATCTCTCTCTTTCTGTAGCCTTGCCTTCTGGATTTGGATTTGAGTTGAAGCTGAATTTTATTGATGCGCGGGGGGGGAGCCTTTTCTCGTTTGAGCAATTTCTTGCCTTTTGGATATCGTTTTGTCCGGGACTCATGTCCGTTGCCTTTCCCTCATGAGCTCCTCGCGAGCGGGACTGCGTGAAGCACGCGCCCCCTGAGCGCGCGCTGCAACTGGTTCTCACCTCTCGTAGGGCCCCTTCCGACGGGGCGACGAGCTCTGTAAGGTTCTCAAGAACTCGACCCATCGCAGCCCAGCTCAAAGCTGGCGCTGACTAAGGTAAACCAAGGCAGAAAACTCACATCAGGATCCATGAGTTCACGAGGACACAAACTCACATTGCATGGAAAACCAAAACTGCAATTTGCTTACATGAGGAGCTCCCCCTCTCAAAATGCTCTTACAAGTTTCCAAGGGCCACGCCCGAGTTTGTGCGCAGGAAGAAATGACAGGAGAACAAGGGATCAGCCAGAAATGCCGCTGGCTGCATCACTCGCAGACGCGTCACTCGCGTCGTCGCCGTCTTCATCGGCATCATCGCCGCCATCGGCGACGCCCCCGTCACCATCGTCGACCACATCGCCTTCATCTGCGACGACCACCATCGCATCATCCTCCGAAGCAAAGTCCCTGACCAACGCGTCCATATTGTCCTCGACCCAGCGCGCTAGGTCGCCCCGGACGGCCGTGGGTACAGGGGCAATGGCGGCATTAAAGTCAAAGTTGGGATTGGCATTCAGAAGGTGGCTGAAGACACGCGAGAAAGCGCGCTCAAGCAAGCCATGCCCCCTTTCCTCCACAAGCTGGCGAGCTCTGGCAGATCGAGCCTCTACGTGCGTCACCACCTCGGTGAAGAAGGTCAGGTGGCTGGCATAGTCATTTGAGAGAGGGGTCGGCGCCTCCATGTCGCAGATGTGGCCCCGTGCGATATTGGCCCTATTCCGGAGATCCTGAAGCATAGGGGCATGCTCGCGCTCCAGCGTCCGACGCTGCAGCACCTCCTCCGTGTTCTGTCTCGTGACAGCTTCTGCGTCATCAACCCGCCTCCGGAGGGAGCGCAGCTCGGTGCTGGCGGAGGCCAAGTCCGCCTGCGCCGTGACCAGGCCAGCGGCCGTGGCTTCCACGCGCCTCTCAGCCTCGTCCAACCTCGGCCTGAGGGCAGCGGCCCTGCCCTCATCCTCCACGCTCACGAGCTTCAGCTTCAAGTCGTACCCCGCCCTCCAGGTCCGCGCGAACCTTGGCCACCCGCCGGTTCACCTCCTCCTCAACTCCAGCCTCGTGAGCCCCTATGACGTCTTCTGCTTGGGCAACTTGACGCTCCCTCATCTCCAGTTTCTCGAGCTCGCGGTTACGCTCCATGGCCTCCAGGGCCAGCGCCTCCTCACTCATTCGTACCTCCTCTTTCTCCGTGGGCGTCCCCCTCAGCGACGCAAGAGCGGCCCTGCGCGCCTCCACCTGCTGCTCAAGAGACGCGCTCCAGGCCTGGAGCTCCCGAGCGCGCTTCTCCGCGCCCTCGCGGCAGCGATCAGCCTCACGAGCCTCCTCCAAGGCTCGTGAGCGGGATTCATAGGAAACCTTGAGAGACGCCTCGGCCTTCGCGTTCTCAAGGTCACGCTGATAGCGGCCAAGGTTGATAGGCACCTTCAGCTTCTACTGCTCCTCTGCCAGCCGGAGACCTTGAGCCTCAAGATGCGAATTGACGCTAGCGAGCTCTTCACCAAACCAGCCCATCGCGTTCATCGCCTCCTGAAAGAGTTCATGGCGAACCATGCTCCGCCCACGCTCAAGCTCGAACACCCAGCCTTCTTCGCCCTCCACCTCGGGGGCTGCGTGCGAGGCGCCACGCGGCGCGCCACCCCTCGGCAGGGAGCTGGGGGCTGGCGCTGCACCCGACACCAGCCTGTCTTCGCGAGAAGCCCAAGCCTGCTGGGGCTTGCTGCTCGAGGAGGAGCCGAGGATCGAAGCAAACAAGTTGCCGTCAAAGATCAGCGGAGGAGCCTTGGGAACACCTACCAAGCTCCCCGCCAGGCCAAGGGGGAGAGGTGACGAGGCCGCAGGATCAGTGCGCCAGGAAGGCAAGAGTGCCCCTTCAACCAACTCTGACCCAGGGGCAATCAGCGGACTCGGAGCGCTCGAGGCTGGCGGGAGAGTTAAGGAAGAAGGAGGCCATTTCTCAGGAGATTCAACAGCCTCAGTGGAAGGAGCCCTGAAAGAATGGCGTCAGAAGAAGAAAGCAACACACAGGGAGCCACAGCGGTACGATACTTACACGTCAATGGCAATGTACTTCCTCCGCTTCAGCGGTCCAAAGATGTTGCTGCCGCTTGGAGATCCTTTCCTCTTGTGGAGCTCCTCGAAGTCCATACAAAGACGACCGAAACGCTGGACGTGACGACCGGTGCGCAGCGAAGCCGAAGAAGAGCTCGGAAGAACATCTTCAGGGGTGCCCGGTTGCAGCGAACAGCCGGGCACCGTTTCACCACAACCTCCCGAGGCTCCTAGAGCCTTGGCCACAGGAGCCGCATGAAATGTCTCCTCAGCAACAGACCCCCCAGGAGGGGAGTGGCAAGCTTCTAAAGACGATGCCCCAGGGTCACCACTCGACATGTGCTCCTTAGCACCCAAGCCGCTGGCCTCCGCCTGAGCTCGTCCACCTGCACCGTCACTTGGGGCGAGCCCAGCATCAGGGGCAAGGAAGGGAAACACGACGACGGGGTTCTCGCGAGGCCCCTCCAAGCCGATCGGTCGCAGCCCCCATTCATCAAAGAGAGGCATGTCCTTTACAAATTCATCCTTATTCTTACAGCGGTACAGCAGGCAGCTATTCCCGGGCAGCACAGCCGGCAGAGAGACACCCGTCAGGACCTTGAGCACTGTCCCCCGAGACTCAAGGAGGAGCCCGGAATCCTGAAACCTCATGTGGTCCTAGCTGCTGAGTAAGGTCCACATTGGGCGAGAATGGCGCTGAAGCGGAGCGACCCGACGTCGGACAAATTCCTTCACCACCATCGGTGCAGTCACACCACGATCCTTCAGCAACTTCAACCTGAGCCAGACACGAGCAAGGCCGGGGCTCGCGAGCCGCTGGTGGCCCCAGTGGGGGTTATGAACAGCGGGCCCCGATGGAGCCTGAAGCAGAGGACTGACCACACCGGCATCAACGAACACCCATCGTATCCAGAATTCGCTCGTGGATGGAGGAAGCTCGAAATCGACCCCCTCGCCCGCCGCGCAGCCACAGCCTGGAAGCTCACGCACCTGGAGCATTGATGAGGTTTGACCATACGCAACGAGAAGAAGTAGCGGAGCAGAGCCACCGAAGGAGGGATGCCCACCATGGCTTTGCACACGAAGGAAAAGACGGCAAGAAGGGTCATGGGCTGAGGGTCGAGATGCAGCATGTGGATCTGATAATGCTACAGCACAACATTGAAGAAGGCAGAGAAGGGAGGAATCAGGCCAGCCCAGAGGGCATCTATGAAGATTGGGATCTCGGTGGCCGTCTGGGCCGTGCAAGTGCGAGACGCAGGCGAAGCCACCGTCTCCCCCCATTCATTGAAGTTGGAGGCAAGCATTGGGCACACCTTGTCCATGGCTTCATCGTTAAGCACCCGAGACTGGCCGATCGCCGATGCGAAGGACGGAGGCGCAGCTGAAAGAGGCAGAGGACTCTTCCCCTTCTTAGCTTGCTTAGGCGCCATGGCTATGGAGTAGGCGGAGCGCGAGTCGGATTGGAGAAGAGAAGCAGAGTTGCAAGGAAGCAGGGGAATTGGGGAAGCAAGGCGCAAGAGGCAGAGGAGTAACTATGTAGGACGCAGGGGCCGCATAGCCAGGAGGATTCAAAGGCAGCATGGGGAAGCGGAGACGCGCATGTCCAATCAACCGCCACACCTCGACCGAGGCCACAGGCTTTTGGGGCCCACGGCGCTCCGAACTTGACCCTTGGCTTCGCCGCGAAGCCAAGCCCGAGCGCACCTTGGGCCCAGGGGCTACTGTCGGCGTTCTGGGAACAGGGGTCCCCAGACTTGCCTGCCTGCGGCCCACCGCGTGGCCAAGCAACAGGCTGTATGGCCCATCTTCGTCAACAAGGCACCCAAGATCCTCGCAAGGGTCCAAGCCTCGCGAGGTGGACGACGCGAGACCTCCTCTGGAGTGGCCTAGCTAGGCAGGCTCATGAGGAGCGGAGATATCAAGGCGGGGCAAACCTGACGAGGCACTCGTGACGTGAGCCATGACAAACGGTGCGAGGCGGGTGCCAGGCAGGCGACGGTGCGTGCAGCGTCCTTATTTCCTCTTTGGTGCTAAGGAGGCCAGCGCAGGCGGAGAGTACCGAGGCGTCAGGCAAAGGTTTCCATATTGGTGCAACGAGACCAAGACCAGGAGGACGGAAAGGCGGAGGTCATCATGGAGCCCAAGACAGCGTCACACTAGAGCTTTTTGCAGGCGAAGACCGCTTTTGTCAGGATAGCTTGTACTAGCTGTCCCCCTTCAAATTTGCCCGCCGTTGTTGGCTCCCTTCCCGCTCGATATTTGGGAAGAGGACCAAGGCCTATATAAGTAGAGCTAGCCACCACAGTAGAGGCACCTCATCCTAGCTTGACCCGACCCGATCGAATCGGGACACCACAAGTTCATACGCACGAGAACACCTCAACCTCATGAGGTTGTTCTTCCCTTGTACTGTTCATCATCAGCCCGAGAGGCAATCCACCACCACCACACTGGAGTAGGGTATTAGACCACAACAGTGGCCCGAACCAGTATAAACCCCGTGTCTCTCTGTGTTGCGAGTTCGTCGAGTTCGTCCACAAGTTCTTAGCAAGCTAGAGCTTAGATCTGTAGGAGGGAAAGACTTCACGCGCACCCCAGAGTTCGAACCTTAAGGGTTTGCCGGAACCCCACATCCGTCAAAGTTTATGCTCTTATGAAATTGGTTGCTAGTAAAGGTGCTCCTATTGATTTTAATTATATGTCGTTGTCTACTTTGATTGAGCAAAATAGTGATGCCATAGATGTGAATTTTATCTCTCAAAATAATTTCAACAACAATGCTTATAGAGGTAATTTTAATCCTAGGCCTTTTCCTAGTAATTCCTCTAATAATTATGGTAATTCCTATGGAAATCAATCTTATAATAATAATAGAAACACCTCTGATCTTGAGAATAATATTAAAGAATCTATCAACACACAAAAAGTTTTCAACACTTCCATAGAAGAAAAGTTGAATAAGATTGATGATTTGTCTGGAAGTGTTGATAGAATTGCTCATGATGTAGAAAATCTCAAGATGAAATTTTTTGTGCCTAAAGTAGATGAATCAATTAAAGCTCTTTATGTTTCTATGGATGAAAGTAAGAAAAGAATTGTTATGCTTAGAGCTAAAAGAGAATTTTTAGAAAAAAATGTTTTCTAGTGATTTCTTTCGCTAAAGTGATGAAGATCTTAAAATGATTGGTATTTCTTCTATTGATTTCTTGTTTAGTAAAATTAAGGTTGATGAAAAAGGGATTGTAGAAGAGTCAACTTTAGGTAGAAGGCGTCCCAATATTTTGGAGGGTGAAAATCTTGTTGAGAAAATTGATAAAAGTGGGTTTGAAGAGGTCAAAACTTTAGCTAGTGATGTGCCCACTCTTTTGGATTACAAAGACTTTAATTATTATAGTTTCTCTTTGATTGATTGTATTTATTTTTTGCAATCCTTAATAAATTCACCCCATGCTTATGGACAAAATAAAGCTTTTACTAAACAAATTGTTGATGCTATGATGAAAGCATTTGAAGAAAAATTGGAATTAAAAGTTCCAATTCCTAGAAATTTGAATGATGAATGGGAACCTACTATCAAAGTCAAGATTAAAAATTATGAGTGTTTTGCTTTGTGTGACTTGGGTGCTAGTGTTTCTACAATTCCGAAATCTTTATGTGATGTGCTTGGTGTTACTAACCTTGAAGAATGTTCCTTGAATTTGCACTTGGCGGATTCTACTATTAAAAAGCCTATGGGAAGAATTAATGATGTTCTCATTCTTTCAAATAGAAACTATGTGCCCATAGATTTTATTGTTCTTGATATTGATTGCAGTCCGTCTTGTCCAATTATTCTTGGCAGACCGTTTTTACGCACTATCGGTGCCGTGATTGATATAAAAGAAGGCAATATTAAGTTCCAATTACCTTTGAGGAAGGGTATGGAACACTTTCATAGAACAAGAATTACGCCACCATATTAATCAATCATGAGGGCATCTTATGGATCTAGCAAAAGGATGACAAAACTTAGATCCTTGCTTTATGCCTAGCTAAGGGCGTAAAACGATAGCACTTGTTGGGAGGCAACCCAATGATTAAATTTTATTTTTGCTTTTTGCTTTCTGTTCTTGTGTGTTTGCAGAATTATGCTACTGTTATGATTGTGTTTTTTGTGTTTTAGTTAGTGTTTGTGCCAAGTAAAGCCTTTAGGATCTTCTTGGGTGATAGTTGATTGATCTTGCTGAAAAAGACAGAAACTTTGCGCTCATGAAAATAATTTTCATAAATCACAGAAAATTGATTTTACCTAATTCTTTTTGAAGAATATTAATATACAAATTAACCTGGCCGTCCTAATTTGGTAGAAATTTTGGAGTTACAGAAGTTTTTGAAATAATCATATTTCTACAGACTGTTCTGTTTTGACATATTCTGTTTTCTTTGTGTTGTGTGCTTATTTTGATGGCTCTATGGTTTTCTTTGATGAGTTTTTTCCATAGAAAATTTGGAATACAGTAGATATAATACAAAAACAAAATAAGAATTGGTTCGATACAACACTTATAGTAGTGATTTATTTTCCTTACACTAACGGATCTCATGAAGGTTTTGTTGAGTTTTGTGTGACTGAAGTTTTGAAGTTTTGGATTATCTTACGATGGATGAAGGAAGGATAGAAGAGCCTAAGCTTTGGGATGCCCCGGCATCCCAAGAAATTATCCAAAAATGAGCAACCAACTTAGCTTGGGGATGCCCCTGAGTAGCATCCCCGCTTTCTTACAACAACTATCGGAATTTTACTTGAAACTATATTTTTATTTGTCACATGATATGTGTTTTGCTAGGAGTGTCTTTTATGATATGAGTCTTTGCTTGTTTTATTTTGTGTTTTAAGTCATCAATCCTTGCTGGAAACACTTATTTGAGAGAGCCAAAATTATGTCATGACTTGTTAGAATTGCTCTCTATGCTTCACTTAAATTTTTATGAGCAATGGACTTGCTCTAGTGCTTCACTTATATCTTTTTGAGCACGGCGTGCTTAGTATTTTTGAAGAAATTCTCTCTTGCTTAACTTAGATTTATTTTAGAGTTAGTAAAATTTTAAAGAAATTCTCTCTTGCTTCACATAAATTATGTTGAGAGAAAGAAAAATTATGCTCATGATCTTCACTTATATTTGTTTGAGCTTATGAAAAGCAACACATGAAAATTAGTATCAAACTGATAGATATCCAAGAAGGATATAAAAACTTTCATGGAGATCATTGGACAAAATAAACATGGTTCTTAGTAATAGTTTTGAGATATGATGATGTGATATGTGAGTTATGTTGATGAGTAATTATGCTTTAGTAAGAATATTGGTGTTAAGGTTTGTGATTCCCTATGCAAGTACAAAAGTCAATAGTCATGCAATGAAATTATATTCTACTTGTGGTGCATTATTCAGTGTTATTTATGCTTAATGCTTGCTTATGAGATTATTCGTTTCTTGGTTGGTCGCTTCTCAATCTTTTTGCTAGCCTTCATTTTGCAGTAAGTATGATCTCTACTTGTGCATCCAAAGTCCTTAAACCAGGTTTGCCATATGAGTCCACTATATCTACCTATATGTGGTATTCTTTCGCCGCTCTAAGCAAATTTGCATGTGCCATCTCTAATTTTCAAAATAAACTTCTCTTTTGTGTGTTTGTATCGCTCGCGGAGCGATGACGGGTGGCTAATATTTTTCATGTTGGATGTGTTATTCTCATGATGAGTGTTTATTCACTTGCCATTGCACGAGAGTAAGGCAAAGGTCTTAGGGATGCCCAGCCCCGAAATGCAAAAATGAATTTACTTTATGTTGTCAAATAATAAATTCCTTGGAAAGTGTTGGTATGGAGGGCAATCGTGGATACAGCTAGCCATGGAAAGTGAAAGTATGGTGGAAAAGGGAATAAACTTTATTTTCTGTTTGGAAACCGCCTATGGCATACCTAGCATGGAAAGTGTTCGGAACTCTAAGTCGTTTTCGTTGGTGGGATGGATACACCTCTCAAAATGTTTTTATCTCTATTTCTTCGCTTTGAGCTCTGGCACCTCTTCAAATCCCTACTTCCCTCTGCGAAGGGCCTTTCTTTTACTTTATGAAATTTTTATTTTGAAATTGAGTCTCCATCTTGTCTTATAAAAGCACCAACTAGGAGGCAATATGATCGTACTTAAGTATTAGGAGTAGCTAATATTCGAGTGTGTTTCATGAATGGATCAATGTTTGAGCATGATGGGCTAGGGATAACTTATTTTAGTGTTGATATTTTGAAAGACATGGTTGCTTGTTGATATGCTTGAGTATCTAAATTATTATGTCAAAACTAGACTATTGCTTCGAATCACATAAAAGTCCAATTGTCCATGCTATAAAGAAAAGAAATATAATATGACATGATAGGCACCATTCCACATGAAAAATTCTGTTTTTATCACTTACATACTCGAGGACGAGTAGGAGTTAAGGTTGGGGATGCTAATACGTCTCCAATGTATCTATAATTTTTGCTTGTTCAATGTTGTTATATTATCAATCTTGGATGTTTTATAATCATTTTATAGTCATTTTATATCATTTTTTGGTACTAACCTATTAACATAGTGCCAAGTGCCAGTTGCTGTTTTTTTCATGTTTTTTACATCATAGAAAATCAATATCAGACGGAGTCCAAATGCCACGAAACTCCACAGAGAATTTTTATGGGCCAGAAGGAACACAACGGGCCCTGGCTGCGCTTGGGGGTGCCCTGAAGGGGGCACAACCCACCAGGGCGCGCCAGGAGGCCCAAGCGCGCGCTGGTGGGTTGTGCCCACCTCGGGTGCCCCCCGGACCGCCTCTTTGCTCTATAAATACCCCAATATTCCAGAAACCCAAGGGGAGTCGACGAAATATTCATCCAGCCGCTGCAGAGTCCAGAACCACCAGATCCAATCTAGACACCATCTCGGATGGGGTTCACCACCTCCATTGGTGCCTCTCCGATGATGCGTGAGTAGTTCTTTGTAGACCTTCAGGTCTGTAGTTAGTAGCTAGATGGATTTCTCTCTCTCTCGCTGAATTCTCAATACAATGGTCTCTTGGAGATACATATGATGTAACTCTTTTTGCGTGTGTCTATTGGGATCTGATGAACTTCGAGTTTATGATCAGTTATATCTTTTTATATCCATGAAAGTATTTGAGTTTATTTGATCTCTTTTATGCATGATTGCTTATAGCCTCGTATTTCTTCTCCGATATTTGGTTTTGTTTGGCCAACTTGATCTATTTATCTTGCAATGGGAAGAGGTGCTTTGTAGTTGGTTCGATATTATGGTGCTTGATCCCAGTGACAGAAAGGGAACCGACACGTATGTATCATTGCTACTAAGGATAAAACGATGAGATCTATATCTACGCAATAGATAAACGGATCTTGTCTACATCATGTCATTGTTCTTATTGCATTACTCCATTTTTCCATGAACTTAACACACTAGATGCATGCTGGATAGCGGTCGATGTGTGGAGTAATAGTAGTAGATGCAGGCAGGAGTCGGTCTACTAATCTTGGATGTCATGCCTATATAACGATCTTTGCCTGGATATCATCATAATTATTTGAAGTTCTATCAATTGCCCAACAGTAATTTGTTTACCCACCGTTTTCTATTTTTCTCGAGAGAAGCCACTAGTGAAACCTACGGCCCCCGGGTCTTCTTTCTCATATTATTTGCCTTTGCGATCTATTTTTCCTTGCATTTATTTTCAGATCTATTAAACCAAAAACACAAAAATACCTTGCTACAATTTATTCTTATTTATTTTATTTGGCGTTCGATCTATCAATCTACTACAAAATTTACCCCACGTCCTTTGCCTATCTTGAGGCACCGTACCCCGTAAGGGATTGACAACCCCTTTAACACGTCGGGTTGCGAGAAGTTGTTATTGGTGTGCATGGACTGTTTACGTTGTGTCGCTTGGTTCTCCTACTGGTTCGATAACCTTGGTTTCATATCTGAGGGAAATACCTACCGCTGTTGTGCTGCATCATCCCTTACTCATTGGGGAAATACCGACATAGCTTCAAGCGACATCATGGTGTTGGATGTCACTGGTTGACATCAGGGCCAGCCATGGTTTCGCCCAAAGGGGAGTTGGTCGGAGTGGCCGAGAGAGTGTCATGGCAATGGGTTGGTTCTGTCAGAATGCCATTGGTCCACCCGAATGGGAGTGCGAGGCCATGGGTTCCGTGGTGTGGGTACAGTGTACTAACCTCTGCAGAGTGTTTATTAAATCTATCGATAGCCGCGTCCTGAGTTACGGACACAGCTCGTAAGTAGGTCACACCATGGATCAACATAATTAAGTTAATCTTGCATACTAAAGTTATATGGTTGGTACTGGTTATGTGATGAGATTGTTGAGACCATGAAGATGGTCGTTGTTGTGGGAACCAAAGTGTTGGTTTCGTTTGTGATCCGGGAGTGATCACCGTATTGATGAGGTTGGGTACGAGGTAACCCGTTTGGTAAGAGAGTTTGAGGGACTCGATCCACAAGCATGATTCACTTCATGAGTAGTCTATGGTAGACTTGCATTGAACCGGCTTAATAACCATGTTATTGTTTGCCATTATGCTTTTACTTGTTGTGAGATTGCAAATACATTCAATGTACTGACCTGGCGTGTCATGCCAGATTTCAAGAAAGTCTTACCGGATCGGAGTGCGTCCCGTGTCTAGACCGTGTCAACATCGGTGTCCTGTGCTATGGAGTTTCGCTTCATTGTTCCGCTGCCGCGTAGTTGTCGTGATCGAGGCCCCTTTCATGTTCATTAAACAATGTACATACTATTCAGCTGCACCGTGTGTGCCGCTTGACCTCGCTGCCTGATGTAATATCGAACCTATGTTTCCGCTAGCATCAATAAAGCGGTTGTTTTCTGTACCAAGTTGTTGTGTGTTGCCAGAAGACTAGATCTCTGGGCTGCAATGCGAGGTAAACCGATTGCTCTGAGCCGGGGTGCCACAACGCTTGGTATCAGAGCCGCGCTGACTGTAGGACACGCTAGACTCCCGACGCATTAGTTGAACGGTAGCTAGCTTAGTTTGAGTACCGCTAGTGTTTTGCATCATATTGCTGCATTGCATGCATCTGATTTGTCGTTATTTCTAACCGACTAATAGTTGTGAGTGTAGATGGCTCTAGTACTGTATGCGTACTAGTTGGAGCTGTCACCGTGCACTTCGCCGCACCTTCTTCAGAGTGTATGGCGTCGCCTCTACCCTCACGGTGACGACCCAGTATATCGGGTGTACCGGGAGCGCCTTGCAGATTCAGTATACGAGTATCACGCGGTGGTTACCTTGCGCTGCAGCTCGGCATCTGTTTCATACACTCGTTCTTCTAGGAGTGGTTTCGCTTCTACCCCCGCTTATGATGTTCAGTTTGTTGCGTTTGAGATTCTCGTTGAGCTACGCTATAACTGTCGGGAGTTGGGTGCGACATATGCCAATGGATGGCTTATCATGGTGGGAACGAGTAGAACGTTGCCGGTGCCCGGAAGCGGGATGAGGCGTAGACACGAACGCCGGTGTACTTTACCCAGGTTCGGGGCTCTCCTAGGAGATAACACCCCTAGTCCTGCTCTGCGGGGTCTCCGCATGATAACTAAGGCACAAGTGAGTACAAAGGTGCTCCTTGAGCTGTATGCTAGAGGTAGGAGAAGACAAGGCTAGCTCACTCCTTCCTCTATGATCTGGTCTAGTTCTAACAGGGTGGGAACCCTTTGCATGGGTGCCGTGGGGGTTTATATAGGCCTACCCCCCAGGGGTACAATGGTAATCCGGTCGGGCGTAGGGCCCGGCCGTCAGTCTCCTCGGGCGCCGGCTTCTCCGCTGACTGCCGGGGCCCGCCGCCTGGTTGGGTACGGGGCCGACAGGCCGTCCCCGCCGCTCTCGGGTCTTGCCGGCAGCTGATCACTGTTGTTGTGTCTCTAATGACGCAGGCTTGGTCAGGGGGTCGTGGCTACAGCTCCGCCGCCTGGCGGGTGATTACTGTAGACACTCCGTGTCTTGTGTGGTTAATGGCGTGTGGGTCCCGAGGAGGGGGCGGGCCGACTGTTAAGGGCCGACCTCCATCGGGTTCGACTGGTAGGGCTCTGGCCGTCTTCCAGACTCTCGCTGACTGGTGGGGCCCATCGTCCTGGGGCCGTACCGACAGGCCGTCATGGGAGCAGGACTCCGCCTGCTCGTGATAATGTTAGGGATGACATGGCAACTGTGCCGCACCGGGCGGAGATCTCCGCCGGTACAGCGCACTGTGGCCATGCCAGCCCCTGGAAAAGGGGAGGGGATGGGCTACATTGTAGCCATTCCCTGTCCCATCCCCCTTGATGAGGGCACGGGCTTCGCTGGTGCCGTGGGCCAACTCATCGGGGCCCGCTTCTCTAGAAGCCGCCGAGTAGGAGTCGGCTTGTCTTGGCCTTTCCTCCAGGACTCGGTCGTTTATGGGCAGCCGGCTGGTCCTCCAGCCGGCCTCCAGAAGGCGGCTCTTCATCTTGGCGTCTTGACGGCGCAGTCAGCCCTGATGTCTTGAAAGGTTCTGGGCTTCGGGTTAGCCTACCCGTGGCCCATTACTCCGACAATAACGAGATCCAGATGCAGACCCACCCAGGTTTCTACTACTACCCATCCCTCCACGATGATGGTCGTGTCTGCTTTCCTATCATTAATCTAGCGGCCGATAGCGCTGCTAGCCACCTTTCCCGCTATATCACTGCTAGTTATCTTCTGATTCACGAGCTGGCCCAAGAGCTGACTCGTGCTCGCTTGCACTGCTTTAGTGGCTAGGTCCTATCCCACTCCACCTTCCATGGGATTTACCCCCTTTATTTCACCAGTTTCTAGTTCGCCAGTTACTCGGTTACTCCTTCGAGTAGCTCGGGCACCTCAACCGTGACTCCCCACAGTGCCCCTGTCGAGTGGGCTTCACTTCTCGCAACTCCCACAACCCCTATGCTCCAGCCTCACCCCGCACCTTCCCCTGAGGGAGAGCCCTCGAGGCACCGTCGTTGTGTTACCTTTAACCCGGAGGTTTCCGTTAACTTCGTCAGTTCAGAATCCGAGTCCCGCTCAGGAGAGGACCCAGCAGGACCAGCGGAGCACTAGATCGTCAGAGTATCTGAGGTTGTCATGATGCTTGGCAGTACAGATGTATTCATACTTGTCATGATGTTTCGTTTCATGTATGAGCGTAGTCATATCCGTCATGATGTTTCCTTTCATGTATGAGTCTATGTATAATTATGTCGGAACTTTTTATTATTCGCCCTGGTTTCTCGCTGCTTTCTTTCGGGTTTTGGTCACTTGCTTTTATTCCCCATTTTTGGGATGATGCTCATCTCGGTTGCCTCATATTGGGAAAAACAAACAATAGGATGACGCGGGGAGGCAGCAACAGTCACGCTAGTGAGGATGTCCCTGTTCGTCGCTCGGCAAGACAGGCAGGGCGTTCCCCCGAGCCATATCCACAACCACCGCCTCCACTGCCACATCCGCCATCCACTGAACAAATCATGCACATGTTCGAAGAGAGAAGAAACAACGATCCGCTTTGTTGAAAAGTGTGCAAGCTATGGTTGGGCGGAATGGAAATTAGAATGGCCATCACTCCAAGCTATCAGACTTTCAGAGGACTAAGCCTCCCAGTTTCAGTCAAGTTAACGATCCTTTGGAAGCCAATGATTGGTTGCGGACTATTGAGAAGAAGCTTGAGATTGCCCGCACTGGGGAAGCCGACAAAGTTCCATTTGCTACCCACTATCTTGAGGGAGCTGCCGCTATATGGTGGGATAATGCCAAAGCTATGTGGCCTACGGACGATGAGATCACTTGGGCTAAATTCAAGGACCATTTCTGCAAGTACCACATCCCCACCAGTATCATGAAAGTCAAGAAACGTGAATTCCTCGCTCTCACCCAAGGAAGTTTGTCAGTAAGTGAGTATCTGCATAAGTTCAACCATTTGGCCCGCTATTCTCTCTATGATGTGGCTACGAAAGAAAGGAAGATCGATCGGTTCCTTGGAGGACTCAACCAGCACCTCCGATGCACAATCAGCATGTTCGACTTCCCCGACTTTCATACTTTGGTAAACAAGGCCCTCATTGCAGAAGGAGAACACAAGCTCGTGCACGACAATAAGCCTGCTAATAATGATCATAAGCGCAAGTTTGAGCCCTAGAAGGATGGGCAGCTAGTGCAGAGGACCCGTACCTAGCAACAGTCACAGGTTGAGTTCAAGCCCAATTGGAAGCAGAATGTTAACAAGACCACTACCCAAGTCAAAAATATCGTGACTAGCCCAGTAAGCGAAGATTTTCAGCGTAGCAATGCATGTTTTCCTTGTGGGCAAACCGGACACTATGCCCGACATTGCCCCAAGAACGGGAAGTTAAATGCTCCATTCAAGCCACAAGTTAATCACATGGGGCCATACCCAGGCCAGAGGACCATCCAAGGGCAAATTCATCACCTCTCTGCCAAAGAAGCCCAAGAGAACTCGGAAGTCTTCATTGTCGGTGTCAAAACCGGCGGATCTCGGGTAGGGGGTCCCAAACTGTGCATCTAAGGTCGATGGTAACAAGAGACGGGGGACACGATGTTTACCCAGGTTCGGGCCCTCTCTATGGAGGTAATACCCTACTTCCTACTTGATTGATCTTGATGAATATGAGTATTACAAGAGTTGATCTACCGCGAGATCGTAATGGCTAAAACCCTAGAAGTCTAGCCTATATGATTATGATTGCCTCTACGGACTAAACCCGCTGGTTTATATAGACACCGGAGGGGACTAGTGTCGGTGTCAAAACCGGCGGATCTCGGGTAGGGGGTCCCGAACTGTGCGTCTAGGATCGATGGTAACAGGAGACGGGGGACATAATGTTTACCCAGGTTTGGGCCCTCTCTATGGAGGTAATACCCTACTTCCTGCTTGATTGATCTTGATGAATATGAGTATTACAAGAGTTGATCTACCACGAGATCGTAATGGCTAAACCCTAGAAGTCTAGCTTGTATGACTATGATTGTATATCTGCCGATCCGGAGTAAGCCCTCCGGCTTATATAGACACCGGAGGGATCAAGGGTTACATCAAGTCGGTTACAGAGAAGGAAATCTTCATATTTGATCGCCAAGCTTGCCTTCCACACCAAGGAGAGTCCCATCCGGACACGGGTGGAATCTTCGGTCTTGTATCTTCACAGCCCATTAGTCCGGCCCATGTATAACAGGTCAGACGCCCGAGGACCCCTTAGTCCAGGAATCCCTCAGTAGCCCCTGAACCAGGCTTCAATGACGAGGTGTCCGACGCACAGATTGTCTTCGGCATTGCAAGGCGGGTTCCCCTTTCCGAACACTCCAGGATAGTCTTCGGACGAATGTGTCCAGATCTACAACACAAGTGCCACACACAACCGCAGAGCATAATATTTTACGAGTCCTATCTGCTCGACAACTTTTCACAACATGACATCACGCTTGTTCGGTCATTATTTTGAACCATTTCTTGTCCTGGCGTTCCACGTTTCCAGGCGCCGTTTTTATTGGCACGTCTTGTTGAAGCAGAGATCGTGTCCCCCTTATCGTGCGATTCTCATCAATGCGAGCGTGGGTAACCCAACCGTTCCACTCGAAATATTCCTTAGGATTAGGCAGGTTTTCAGGCTTAGGAGGAGGTGGTCGATACCCGTTGCCTTTATAAAGGAGCCAAGGGTCGTCTCCTTTTATGCCAAACTTCTCCCCAGCCTTTCCAACCTCGAGTTCTAGCATCCCAGGTTCGCCTTTATCGCTTAAAGCTCCCCAATCATGTCCGGACCCAGCCCATAGGGCCGATGGGTGGCTTCCTTTGTTACAAAGGAGGACATTGCAAAGCTTTGAGCAGCCAGATACCTGACCGCAGAGATCCCCCACAGGCTTCCTGCTCGAGGACATGTTATTCCGACTCCCAGATCCGGCGAGAGGGTTGTTTTCATCTCTCACCTCCTCCGAAGGCTAGGATTCGCTCTTCACCCCTTCGTCCGGGGGCTCATGTTTTATTACTGACTAGATTTTCATGATTTAGCCCCAGATTCTTTCCTCCAAGTTTCGTCGTTTATCATCACGTGTGAGGCCTTGATACGTCCATTTTGCATCATGCTTTTATATCGATATTTATTGCATTATGGGCTGTTAATCCATATTATGTCACAATACTTATGGCTATTCTCTCTTATTTTACAAGGTTTACATAAGGAGGGAGAATGCCGGCAACTGGAATTCTGGGCGGGAAAAGGAGCAAATATTAGAGACCTATTCTGCGCAACTCCAAAAGTCCTGAAACTCCATGGAATATCTTACAATAAATAATGAAAAATACCTACCAAAGATGAAGGCCAAGGGGCCCACACCCTGTCCACGAGGGTGGGGGCGCGCCCTCCCCCCTAGTGCGTGCCCCCCTACCTCGTGGGCCCCCTGGTGGCTCTCCGATGCCCATCTTCTGCTATATGAAGTCTTTCGTCAAGGAAAAAATAAGAAGCAACCTTTCAGGACGAAACTCCGCCGCCACGAGGCGGAACCTTGGCGGAACCGATCTAGAGCTCCGGCAGAGCTGTTCTATCGAGGATACTTCCCTCCGAGAGGGGGAAATCATCGCTATCGTCATCACCAACGCTCCTCTCATCGGGAGAGGGCAATCTCCATCAACATCTTCACCAGCACCGTCTTATCTCAAAACCCTAGTTCATCTCTTGTATCCAATTCTTGTCTCCAAGTCCGGGATTGTTGCTAGTAGGTTGCTAGTAGTGTTGATTACTCCTTGTAGTTGATGCTGGTTGGTTTATTTGGTGGAAGATCATATGTTCAGATCCTTTACGCATATTATTACCCCTCTGATTATGAACATGAATATGCTTTGTGAGTAGTTACGTTTGTTCCTGAGGACAAGGGAGAAGTCTTGCTATTAGTAGTCATGTGAATTTGGTATTCGTTTGATATTTTGACGAGATGTATGTTGTCTAGCCTCTAGTGGTGTTATGTGAACGTCGACTACATAACACTTCACCATTATTTGGGCCTAGAGGAAGGCATTGGGAAGTAATAAGTAGATGATGGGTTGCTAGAGTGACATAAGCTTAAACCCTAGTTTATGCGTTGCTTCCTAAGGGGCTGATTTGGATCCATATGTTTCATGTTATGGTTAGGTTTACCTTAATAATTTTGTTGTAGTTGCGGATGCTTGCAATAGAGGTTAATCATAAGTGGGATGCTTGTTCAAGTAAGAACAACACCCAAGCACCGGTCCACCCACATATAAAATTATCAAAGTACTGAACGTGAATCATATGAACGTGATGAAAACTAGCTTGACGATATTCCCATGTGTCCTCGGGAGCGCTTTTCCTTATATAAGAGTTTGTCCAGGCTTGTCCTTTGCTACAAAAAGTATTGGGCCATCTTGCTGCACTTTATTTACTTTTTTTACTTATTGCTCGTTACAATTTATCTTATCACAAAACTATCTGTTACCACTTATTTTAGTACTTGCAGAGAATACCTTGCTGAAAACTGCTTATCATTTCCTTCTGCTCCTCGTTGGGTTTGACACTCTTACTTATCGAAAGGACTATGATAGATCCCCTATACTTGTGGGTCATCAAGACTCTTTTCTGGTGCCGTTGCCGGGGAGTGAAGCGCCTTTGGTAGGTGGAATTTGGTAAGGAAAAATTTATATAGTGTGCTGAAATTTACTGTCACTTGTTACTATGGAAAGTAATCCTCTGAGGGGCTTGTTCGGTGTATCTTCACCCCGTCCAGTAGAGCAAAGAGTTGCTCCTCAACCTACTGAACCTATTGAAAATGAAACTCCTTTTGAATTTCCTTCGGGTATGACAGAAAAACTGCTAGCTAATCCTTTTACAGGAATGGAACAAAGCATCCTGATGAGCACCTAATATATGTGGATGAAGTTTGTGGATTATTTAAGCTTGCAGGTATACCCGATGATGTTGCTAAGAAGAAGGTCTTCCCTTTATCTTTGAAGGGAGATGCATTGACATGGTATAGGCTATGTGATGATACGAGATCATGGAACTATAGAAGATTGAAATTGGAATTTCATCAAAAGTATTATCCTATGCATCTTGTTCATCATGATCGCAATTATATATATAATTTTTGGCCTCGCAAAAGAGAAAGCATGCTCAAGCTTGGGGGAGGCTTAAATCAATGTTATATTCATGCCCCAATCATGAGCTCCCAAGAGAAACAATTATTCAAAATCTTTATGCTCGGCTTTCTGAAAACAATCGCACGATGCTCGATACTTCTTGTGCTAGCTCTTTTATGATGAAGACTATTGAATTTAAATGGGATTTATTGGATAGAATTAAACGCAACTCTAAAGATTGGGATCTCGACGAAGGTAAGGAGTCAGGTATGACACCTACGTTTGATTGTGTTAAATCTTTTATGGATACCGATATTTTCCGTAAGTTTAGCACTAAATATGGACTTGACTCTGAGATAGTAGCTTCTTTCTGTGAATCTTTTGCTACTTATGTTGATCTCCCTAAGGAGAAGTGGTTTAAATATCATCCTCCCATAGAAGTAAAAGTAGCTGCACCCATTAAAGTTGAAGAAAAGACTGTCACTTATAATGATCCTGTTGTTCCTACTTCTTATGTTGAGAAACCACCTTTCCCTGTTAGAATAAAGGATCATGCTAAAGCTTCAACTGTGGTTCGTAAAAGTAATATTAGAACTTATACACCTCCTGAGCAAGTTAAAGTAGAACCTAATATTGCTATTGTTAAAGATCTCTTATCTGATAATATTGATGGGCATGTTATTCAGTTCTATGGTGAATCTGCTAGAATTGCTAAACCTTGTGCTAAAGATAAACATAGACCTGTGGTATGCGTGCCTGCTATTTCTGTTAAAATAGGAGATCATTGTTATCATGGCTTATGTGATATGAGTGCTAGTGCTAGTGTTATACCGCATACTTTATACAAAGAAATTAAGCATGAAATTGTACCTGCTGAGTTAGAAGGTATTGATGTTACAATTAAACTTGCCAATGGAGATACTATATCACCCGTGGGAATTGTTAGAGATGTTGAAGTCTTGTGTGGGAAAACTAAATATCCTGCTGATTTTCTTGTTCTTAGTTCCCCACAAGATAGCTTTTGTCCATTATATTTGGTAGACCCTTCTTGAACACTGTTAATGCTAGGATAGACTGCGAAAAGAATGTTGTTACTATTGGCTTGGATGATATGATTCATGAGTTTAACTTCTCTAAATTTAGCAAACAACACCGAGAAGAAGAATTACCTAGTAAGGATGAAATTATTGGTCTTGCTTCTATTGCCGTACCTCCTAGTGATCCTTTAGAACATTAGTTGCTAGACCATGAAAATGATATGTTTATGAATGAAAGAAGGGAAATAGATGAAGTATTCTTTAAACAGGAACCTATTCTGAAACACAATTTGCATGTTGAAATCCTAGGGGATCCTCCTCTACCCAAGGGTGATCCCGTGTTTGAGCTTAAACTGTTGCCTGATAATCTAAAATATGCTTATCTTGATGAAAAGAAGATATATCATGTTATTATTAGTGCTAACCTTTCAGAGCATGAAGAAGAAAGATTATTAAAAACTCTGAAGAAACACTGTGCTGCTATTGGATATACTCTTGATGGTCTTAGGGGCATTAGTCCCACTCTATGTCAACATAAAATAAATTTGGAAGCAGATGCCAAACCAGTTCGTGATCCTCAATGACGTCTGAATCCTAAAATGAAAGAAGTGGTAAGAAAAGAGATACTAAAGCTTCTGGAGGCAGGTATAATTTATCCCGTTGCTAATAGTCAGTGGGTAAGTCCTGTTCATTGTGTCCCTAAGAAGGGAGGTATTACTGTTGTTCCTAATGATAAAGATGAATTAATTCCACAAAGAATTATCACAGGTTATAGGATGGTAATTGATTTCCGCAAATTAAACAAGGCTACTAAGACAGATCATTACCCCTTACCTTTTATTGATCAAATGCTAGAAAGACTATGCAAACATAAACATTACTGCTTTCTAGATGGTTATTCTGGTTTCTCTCAAATACCTGTGTCGGCTAAAGATCAATCAAAGACTACTTTTACATGCCCTTTTGGTACTTTTGCTTATACACGTATGCCTTTTGGTTTATGTAATGCACCAGCTACCTTTCAAAGATGCATGATGGCTATATTCTCTGACTTTTGTGAAAAGATTTGTGAGGTTTTCATGGACGACTTTTCTGTCTATGGATCTTCTTTTGATGATTGCTTGAGCAATCTTGATCGAGTTTTGCAGAGATGTGAGGAAACTAATCTTGTCTTGAATTGGGAAAAGTGCCACTTTATGGTTAATGAAGGTATTGTCTTGGGGCATAAAGTTTCTGAAAGAGGTATTGAAGTTGATAAAGCCAAGGTTGATGCTATTGAAAAGATGCCATGTCCCAAGGACATCAAAGGTATAAGAAGTTTCCTTGGTCACGCCAGATTTTATAGGAGGTTCATTAAGGACTTTTCAAAATTTTCTCGGCCTCTGACTAATTTATTACAAAAAGATATACCATTTGTCTTTGATGATGATTGTGTAGAAGCATTTGAAATACTTAAGAAAGCATTAGTCTCTGCACCTATTGTTCAGCCACCTGATTGGAATTTACCCTTTGAAATTATGTGTGATGCTAGTGATTATGCTGTAGGTGTCGTTCTAGGGCAAAGAGTTGATAATAAATTAAATGTTATCCATTATGCTAGTAAGACTCTAGACAATGCTCAAAGAAATTATGCTACTACTGAAAAAGAACTTATAGCAGTTGTATTTGCTTGTGATAAGTTCAGACCTTATATTGTTGATTCTAAAGTAACTATTCACATTGATCATGTTGTTATTAAATATCTTATGGAAAATAAAGATGCTAAAACTATACTTATTAGATGGGTTCTCTTGCTACAAGAATTTTATTTGCATATTGTTGATAGAAAAGGAGCTGAGAACCCCGTTGCAGACAACTTGTCTAGGTTAGAAAATGTTCTTGATAACCCACTACCCATTGATGATAGCTTTCCTGATGAACAATTAAATGTCATAAGTACTTCCCGTAGTACTCCTTGGTATGCTGATTATGCTAATTACATTGTTGCTAAATTCATACCACCTAGTTTCACATACCAGCAAAAGAAAAAGTTTTTCTATGATTTGAG
This sequence comes from Aegilops umbellulata, assembly GCA_032464435.1. Lineage (NCBI taxonomy): Eukaryota > Viridiplantae > Streptophyta > Magnoliopsida > Poales > Poaceae > Aegilops > Aegilops umbellulata. The sequence continues at coordinate 359,353,067 of CP136054.1, read as the reverse complement.
ACATTACTTCTGGGATGACCCACATATTTATAAAGAAGGAGTAGATGGTGTTATTAGACGTTGTGTACCTGAGCATGAATAGGAACAGATCCTACGCAAGTGTCACTCTGAATCTTATGCAGGGCACCACGCTGGAGATAGAACTGCACATAAGGTATTGCAATCCGGTTTATATTGGCCTACTCTCTTCAAGGATGCCCATAAGTTTGTCTTATCTTGTGATGAATGTCAAAGAATTGGTAATATTAGTAGACGCCAAGAAATGCCTATGAATTATTCACTTGTTATTGAACCATTTGATGTTTGGGGCTTTGATTATGTGGGACCTTTTCCTGCCTCCAATGGATACACACATATTTTAGTTGCTGTTGATTACGTTACTAAGTGGGTAGAAGCTATTCCAACTAGTAGTGCTGATCATAACACATCTATTAAAATGCTTAAGGAAGTTATTTTTCCGAGGTTTGGAGTCCCTAGATATTTAATGACTGATGGTGGTTCACACTTTATTCATGGTGCTTTCCGTAAAATGCTTGCTAAGTATGACGTTAATCATAGAATTGCATCTCCTTATCACCCACAGTCTAGTGGTCAAGTAGAATTGAGCAATAGAGAGCTCAAATTGATTTTGCAAAAGACTGTCAATAGGTCTAGAAAGAATTGGTCCAATAAACTTGATGATGCATTATGGGCCTATAGAACTGCATATAAAAATCCTATGGGTATGTCTCCGTATAAAATGGTTTATGGAAAAGCATGTCACTTACCTCTCGAACTAGAACATAAGGCATATTGGGCTATTAAAGAGATCAACTATGATTTCAAACTTGCCGGTGAAAAGAGGTTATTTGATATTAGCTCACTTGATGAATGGAGAACCCAAGCTTATGAAAAATGCCAAGTTGTTTAAAGAAAAAGTTAAAAGATGGCATGACAAAAGAATACAAAAGCGTGAGTTTAACGTAGGTGATTATGTATTGCTATACAACTCTCGTTTAAGATTTTTTGCAAGAAAACTTCTCTCTAAATGGGAAGGCCCCTACGTTATCGAGGAGGTCTATCGTTCCGGTGCCATAAAAATCAACAACTTTGAAGGTACAAATCCGAAGGTGGTGAACGGTCAGAGAATCAAACATTATATCTCAGGTAATCCCATAAATGTTGAAACCAATATTATTGAAACCGTAACCCCGAAGGAATACATAAGAGACACTTTCCAGAACGTTTCAGACTCCAAAAAGGAATAGGTATGTGGTACGGTAAGTAAACCGACTCCAAAACAATTTTTAAGGCAATATTTCTCCGTTTTGGAATATTTAGAAAAATAGAAAATAAAGTAGCAGTCCGGGAAGGACACGAGGGCCCCACGAGGGTGGTGGGCGCGCCCTACCCCCTGGGCGCGCCCCCCCTACCTCGTGTGCCTTCGGTACTCTGTTTTCTTGCACGATATGTATTTTGGTCGGTAAAAAATCATTATATATTCTCCCAAAGGTTTTGACTCCCTTATCACGCAAATATCCTCTGTTCTTGTTTCGAGTTGTTCTCTGTCGGGGTTGTCAAGGCCAGGCATCATGTCGTCCCCCCTACTCCAACAATGGTGACAAATATGCTTGGCTAATGAAGATAGAGCTGAAGAGGGAAGATCCCATGGAGATTTACAAGGATGAAGGGATCAAGAAGGCCTCGGAGGATCAAGCTCCGGCAGCAGAAGACATCCTTCAACTTGATCATAATCTTCTTACCCCAACTGAGATTGAAGCTTTCAAGATGATTTAGTTAGCTCGTATATAGAACAAGTATCTCACAAGTGAAAATATTTTGTTGAAGGAGCATATTGTTGCACTCAAGGGCATTATTCGCAAGCTTGAGGACCTCTTACGCTCGATGTGTGACTATCCATCACCTCCACCTTCTTCACAGACAAAGGAGACATAATCACATGGGTATGGGCACTCCCCTTGGCAACCGCCAAGCTTGGGGGAGGTGCCCCGGTATCGTATCACAATCACAACTCCTATCTTTACCATTTTTCTTAGTTTGATCCTATTAGTAGTATTTTGATCTAGTAGAATAAAGTTTATGGCATGATCTAGTTTTGAGTTTTTCTTTATGATTTCTCTATGTAATCGGGTCCATGAGCTATATAATAAAGATTAGTGTTGAGTCAAGGGCTTGATTGTTTTGCCATGATCTTGAGTGAATAAAAGAAAAGAGAAAAAGAATAAAAAGAAACAAAAGTTCATATTGATCTTATTGAGAGTAATGACTTCACATAGAAAGAGTATGATGATTAAAAGTTGTTGGGAGTTGGCAGACATAGCTTTGGTCATCGTTGCAATTAGTAGGAAGTAATAAGGAAAGAGATGTTTCACATATAGATATATTATCATTGACCTCTTTTATGATTGGGAGCACTCATTAAAATATGACATGCTAAAGAGTTGATGTTGGACAAGGAAGACAACATAATGAGTTATGTTTTCTTATATCTGAGATAAAGTATGTTGTCATGGATCTTCTAACATGTTGTGCTTGTCTTTCCCCCTCATGCTAGCCAAATTCTCAGCACCAAGTAGAGATACTACTTGTGCTTCCAAATACCCTTAAACCAGTTTTGCCATGACAGTCCACCATATCTACCTATGGATTGAGTAAGATCCTTCAAGTAAGTTATCATCGGTGCAAAGCAATAAAAATTGCTCTAAATATGTATGATTGATTGGTGTGGGAGAAATAAGCTTTATACGATCTTGTGATGTGGAAGTAATAAAAGCGACGAACTGCATAATAAAGGTTCATATCACAAGGGGCAATATAAAGTGACGTTCTTTCACATTGAGATTTTATGCATCCAACCATAAAAGCACATGGCAGCCTCTGCTTCCCTCTGCGAAGGGCCTATCTTTTATTTTTATCTAGCTTATGCAAGAGTCACGGTGATCTTCACCTTTCCTTTTTCATTTTATCCTTTGGCAAGCCCAGCATGTTGGAAAGAACCTGATATATATATATATATATATATATATATATATATATATATATATATATATATATATATATATATATATATAAAATTGGATGTAGGGGAGCATGGGTTATTATTGTTGACATTACCCTTGAGGTAAAAGGTTGTGGGGCAGAACTATAAGCCCCTATCTTTCTCTGTGTCCGATTAAAACTCTGTAACCAAAAGTATTGCGTGAGTGTTAGCAATTATGAAGGACTAGATGATAGTTGAGTATGTGGACTTGATTTTTAGCTTTGACATAGACTCTTTCCGATGTTATGATAAATTGGAATTGCTTCAATGACTGAGGTTATAGTTTGTTTGTTCTCAATAAGGTTTCTGATTCATACTTTTGCATTGTGAATAGATCATCACTTGAACATAAGTAATCATATGACCATATTTATATATGTTGATGTTATGAGAATAATCATGATGCCTTCATGTCCGCATTTTATTTTTATCGACACCTCTACCTCTAAACATGGGGACATATTTATTGTTATCAGCTTTCGCTTGAGGACAAGCAAGGTCTAAGCTTGGGGGAGTTGATATGTCCATTTAGCATCATGCTTTTATATCGATATTTATTGCATTATGGGCTGTCATTCCACATTATGTCACAATACTTATGGCTATTCTCTCTTATTTTACAAGGTTTACATAAGGAGGGAGAATACCGGCAGCTGGAATTCTGGGCTGGAAAAGGAGCAAATATAAGAGACCTATTCTGCACAACTCCAAAAGTCCTGAAACTCCACGGAATATCTTACAATAAATAATGAAAAATACCTGCCAAAGATGAAGGCCACGGGGCCCACACCCTGTCCACGAGGGTGGGGGCGTGCCCTCCCCCCTAGGGCGCGCCCCCTACCTCGTGGGCCCCCTGGTGGCTCTCCGATGCCCATCTTCAGCTATATGAAGTCTTTCGTCAAGGAAAAAATAAGAAGCAACCTTTCGGGATGAAACTCCGCCGCCACGAGGCGGAACCTTGGCGGAACCAAATCTAGAGCTCCGGCAGAGCTGTTCTGCCGGGGATACTTCCCTCCGGGAGTGGGAAATCATCGCCATCATCATCACCAACGCTCCTCTCATCGGGAGAGGGAAATCTCCATCAAAATATTCACCAGCACCGTCTTATCTCAAAACCCTAGTTCATCTCTTGTATCCAATTCTTGTCTCCAAGTCCGGGATTGGTGCTAGTAGGTTGCTAGTAGTGTTGATTACTCCTTGTAGTTGATGCTGGTTGGTTTATTTGGTGGAAGATCATATGTTCAGATCCTTTATGCATATTATTACCCCTCTGATTATGAACATGAATATGCTTTGTGAGTAGTTACATTTGTTCCTGAGGACAAGGGAGAAGTATCTTGCTATTAATAGTCATGTGAATTTGGTATTCGTTCGATATTTTGACGAGATGTATGTTGTCTAGCCTCTAGTGGTGTTATGTGAACGTCGACTACATAACACTTCAAAATTATTTGGGCCTAGAGGAAGGCATTGGGAAGTAATAAGTAGATGATGGGTGGCTAGAGTGACAGAAGCTTAAACCCTAGTTTATGCGTTGCTTCGTAAGGGGCTGATTTGGATCCATATGTTTCATGCTATGGTTAGGTTTACCTTAATACTTTTGTTGTAGTTGCAGATGCTTGCAATAGAGGTTGATCATAAGTGGGATGCTTGTTCAAGTAAGAACAACACCCAAGCACCGGTCCACCCACATATCAAATTATCAAAGTACCGAACGCGAATCATATGAACGTGATGAAAACTTGCTTCACGATATTCCCATGTGTCCTCGGGAGCGCTTTTCCTTATATAAGAGTTTGTCCAGGCTTGTCCTTTGCTACAAAAAGGATTGGGCCATCTTGCTGCACTTTATTTAATTTTGTTACTTGTTGCTCGGTACAATTTATCTTATGACAAAACTATCTGTTACCACTTATTTCAATACTTGCAGAGAATACCTTGCTGAAAATTGCTTATCATTTCCTTCTGATCCTCGTTGGGTTCGACACTCTTACTTATCGAAAGGACTACGATAGATCCCCTATACTTGTGGGTCATCAGGCCTTCCTCCGAATTCCCCCACACTTCGGCTTATGGCTCAAGACCTTTAGTGTGAAGCTGAAGGTGATCGATAGGAAACAAACGGAGTGCAGCGGTGCTGTAGTGAGCAAGCTTACCAATGCTCTCTGGCCAAAGGGCTCTTTTATCGAAACTTCTAACCAATGGCAGCGGGAGTGGTTTTACATCATAGAACCCCGCGGTACCAAGTGGGCAGCTACACCTGCATTCCGTTCTGGCCCTCCGTTACAGCTTGCATCATGGATTAATAAGGGGCTGGACTGGGGATCAGTTGGTGAAGTGCAGACTCTACAGAGCCGCATCTGAACCCTCCTTAAGAAGGATATCGATCTTGTCAACGTGATTCAAGTAATGCTAGTCCGCCAAGTCCTACCATGCCAGCGTAGGTCTCTTCGCATGTGGGTGTTTAATCCGGAAGGACCACGAACCCTCCCACACTTCTTCGGCACTATGCACAAAGGGATGTGGAAGTTGTTTTTCGGGAAGCGAAAACAATGGCCGGACACCACCGAGGACGTCGACCTTGACTGCAACCACCCGAATACCCCGGTAAGCGCTCAACTCCCGAACACATTGCAGTTAAGTATGCCGTAATATATTACTGAGCATACTGTCTTCTTCCAGGGCTGGATAAAGAAAGCGGAGCGAATCAGGTGTTCGGCCCCACTCCTCGAAGACTCAGCGGATCATGTACTAACAAGGATGCTGGCCCCGGCACCATACCAGGTGCCTGTGGAGGAGAACAAGGCGGAAAGCGGGAGGACCAAAAGCGGCCTCCATCTCGAAGGTATATTAGACATTACGTCCAGGGGAATCAAAGTTCCATCGTCCAAAGACAAAAGTGAAGAAGAAGTCAAGGTCTCTTACCCCCAGGGTAAGAAAAGGGTTGCCTCCGAAGATTGGGAAGAAGGGGCTTCTAAGCGAGGCAAGGTGCCTCATTCGGGCGGCTCGGGCTTGGAGGACGGCGTCCTCGCACAGTCCCACGATGAGGACAAGCCTCTAGCCGAATCATAAGTGGACGAGGATGTTTTTAAACATGTCCCGTTCCTTTCCTGTTAACAAGGTAACATCTAGAATATATGTTGTTGTAGCTCGGCACACAGCCTCCTTACCAATCCTCTTCCTCAAGGTATCTTCTCCCGGAGATGATGGAAAGCGAGACACCTCCACCGGTCTCCTAGCCCAATAAGGCAAACAACCTCGAGGTGTCGTCCCGGAGGATCTCTCCCGATCAACAAGTGATGCGAGGGGTGATGAAGACACTACCCGAAGGTGATACTTCGGTAGCCCAGGGTCCGGGGGCTGACAACGAAGGCCCCGAACTGTTCGGTGTCGGGTGGTAGGTGCGACATATGCCAATGGGTGGCTTATCATTGTGGGAGCCAATAAGACGTCGTCGGTGCCTGGAAGCAGGATGAGGCGAAGACATGCACGCCGGCGAATCTTACCCAGCTTCGGGGCTCTCCGTGGAGATAACACCCCTACTGCTGCTCTGCGGGGTCTCCGCATGATCACTAGATGAACAAGTGGCTACAAGATGCTCCTTGAGCTGTTCGGTGAGAGGAAGAAGAAGGGCACGGCTAGCTCTCCTCTTCTCTCTATATGGTGTCTAAAACTAGCCGAGATCAACCCTTTCCATGGGTGCCCCGGGGGGTTTATATAGGCCTACCCCCGGGGGTACAATGGTAATCCGGCTGGGCACGGGCCCTAGCCGTCAGTGTCTACGCCCGCTTGCTTCTACGCCGGCTGCTGGGGCCCGCCAGCTGGTGGGTCCCGCCAGCTGCCAGCTCCTTGGTCGACAAGCTGGCCCCACCGCCAAGGGCCTTGTCGGGGGCTGGTTACTGTTGCCTCAATCCCGGTGACGAGGGCTTTGTCGAGGTAAGCGTGGCTATAGTGCCGCCATCCGGCGGGCGATCACTGTAGCCTCACCTCGTCTTGTCTCCTTAATAGGGCATCTCTTTCGAGGGAGGTGGCAAGCCGGCTACGGGTAGCCGGCCTTGTCTCGGGCCGACTGGGGGAGGCCTGGCCGCCTTCGGGTGTCTCTCTGCCTGAAGGGGCCCACCGCCCGTGGGCCGTGCTGACAGTCCGTCGTGGATGGCGTCGTGGTCAACATGGCAACAGTGTCGCGCCGGACGGGTCATGGCCACCCCGTACGGCGAACTGTGCCAGGCGTGCTCCGGGATTCGGGGGTGGCAGGCTTTACTGTAGCCACGCCCCGTGTCGGGGATATACCCCGCGGCGTAAACTGGCCGGAAGCTAACCCGGCCGGACTTGGCGGTTTATTTGAAGATCCGCCCTGACCTTGGCGGTTTACAAGCAACCCGCTTGGTCGCTATGACTCATTGGTCACCCGGCGGGCGGATCAGACGGATGACAAGGCCAAAGGCCCAGAAGGCCGGTTCAACTATGGTGGGCCGGTTTAAGAGGAAAGGAATATTTGCCTTACAAGGACTTAAGGCCAGGACTTGTATCCGGTTTGTATTAGAGATAGACTAGTCCTAATTCTAAAAGGACTCCACATGTAAACCGCCCCTTCAACATATATAAGGAGGGGCAGGGCTCCCCAAAGAGGGAGAGAGAACGATCAATAATCTCTAGGGCTAGACACAAAGAGCCGGTTTACGACGTCTCCCTCGTGATGATAATGAGACCTTGCCTCAAACAGCATGTAGGGTTATTACCGGATGATTTTTCCCGGGGCCCGAAGCTGTCTAAATCCTCGTCTCGTGTGTTGATCCGCCCTGCGTCTCTCGTCCCACTCAACCCCTCTCAAGCTACCACCTAGATGCGTTGGCCCTGCGACTAAGTCCTGACACTAAGGACATCTGCCGTGACAAATCCACGACAGTTGGCGCCCACCGTGGGGCTCGCGCACGGTGGTGTTGAGTTCTTGGAGGGATCTTTCCAGGGTTTCGAGAATCTCGCGATTAACCGGATGAAGAAGATCCGGCGCGATCGGATCTACATCGTCGGTGGCCGCTCTTTCCTGTTTTGGCGAGTCTTCACGATCGCGTGTTTCACTCATCGATGAGCGGCCGGCTGTTTGAGTCGAAGTTTAGCATCCGAAAACAGTTGATACGAGGGACAAGTCGCCGAGACCTACACCGTTGTCCGTGTCCAAATCTAATTCGAAGCATCAAACACCTAGTCGTCTCGCTCTAAACCGCCATCGCTAAGCCAAATCGCGGTGGTGACCAAATCAAACCACCACCTCGCCATCGGCTGACTCATCTGGCCTCTCCGAGTCGACGGATCGCCTCCGCCTCTGTTACGGTGCTGCCCAAACCGCCTGGGGTTGACCTGCCGAGCTGTGGTCGTTGCTTCTGCTGTGCGCGCTCGCGCTAAACCGGCAACGACTGCGCCTCTCCAACCCAGGCTGCCGTGCCTCCAGCGCCCATAGCTCTGCCGCGGCCCTGAGCCGCCTCGCCTTGCTCCCCTGCCACCGCGCCTAGCTGTTCTGGCAAGTAGCCACCGTAACCCGCGGGCTCATCCTTTGCTGGCATCTCTTCAATTTACCCGGTGACCCGGCTGTGTTAAACCACACTGCGCAGCCTCTGCCTTATCAGAGTCAGCCGCCCTTGCTGTAAACCGCCAGACTCAGTGTCGCCGAGCTACAGCAGTTATCAACCATGGAGTGGCAGTGTTAAACTGAGGATGGCCGGTGTTGTTTTGTTCTGAGTTTGGTACCCGTTCCTGATGTCTAGCCTGCCGGTCTCTGTGAAGCGTCAGTTTCGCCGCGAAAAGAAAAGCAGCAATGACAGCCCGGCGGCCCAGTCATTTTACCCTGTAAAATTACAAGAGTTCAAGCTTGTTACGGATGGTGTAATCAGCCAAACATTGGAGATTTTTGTACAAAGAGTCATTGTGGAAGAGATACTGAATTAAGATCAGATGAAGCAAAAATGGGACGACCGTGCTACCAGCTGTCGAAAATTGTTACGTACAGCAAGGGACCTGCTACATCCATCCGAGTCAGAAGGGATCAAGTGCTACTAACGGATCATCAGAGCAATTTTCAAAAAAATAAAAATGCTGCTTAGTTCAAAGGCAGACTACAAGCGCTATTTGTATAGTACTATCAGTACTGCTTCTGACATCAGGATCCAGAAGTCATCATCAACCTTGGGCCCGAGTATCAGGTGATATTTACCCGATTTATTTTTAAAGTATATCTTAATTCATCCAAGCAAAACTACTTTGCCCTGCTATATTTTATATACAGGAGAATATTCATTATAATGTGGCATTATACCACGGAGATGGAGGCATGCCGACATCATTTCAGCACAGCTGGTTGTCGTTACTCAACGGATTCTCGCACCGGTTTGCAACACGGAGGGCAACATGCTCGTCCGCACCGGTTTACAATGCCGCGGCCGATTCATCCGTTCGCTCGCATGGACGACTCGTCCGTGATTGATTTCAGTTTCACTATGGTGATCATCAACTCCGCGGTGGATATTTTTTGGCTAATATATCAGGTGAAAACCATCCATTATATTTTCATAATATATTGCTTTCTTTAAAAAGAGCAATTATTCTGGCTTGCAAGTTTTCCAATGCAGGACAAATTGTCTATTGCAAAAAGGGATTATTATATCGCTGAGCTATTGGATAACCCGTGCCGGTTTATATCGCGATCCAGTCCACGTCAACTCGTCAGGACCATGCAAATTACCCAATAGCGCATGCACAGGCTGCCATCCCCCGCAGTCCGGTCTACATCAACATACCGGGCGGCACCTGTCTACACGAGCCATTTATTGAGTATGAACAAGTCACAGCTTGGGTAGCCCGGTTTTCTTTCAAATTGGAGGCAAATTATCATCAACCGCCGTCTGCACTGGATGGATCAATGGGCAGGCGCACAAGTCGCCGCCGCTACAGTTTGGTTAACTTCAAATCACCAGTTGGAAGGAACCATTGGCCGAGTTGCTGACACGGTTCATACGGGATCATTTACAACCCGCCGCAGTCACCTCAACCTTCTGCGGATTCACATCGGGTTATCAACACCAATGATATACAAGTTATGCCAGTTTATATCACGCTCAAATATGAAGAGTCTCAAGCCAACTCCTCGAGTCACCTTTGAGACTCGGGGGCTACGATGACATGACTCAGCAATTCTTGCCAGTTTCAACTGGTTTAAGAACCCCAGGACGATGGAAGCAAAGATAGCCCGATCCCGGAGGCTACTGGTATATAGATGAAAATTTGAAGGCCGTCAGAAAATTTCCAGCTTAGAAAGTATATGACAGTTACAAAATCCCGGCTTAATGTAGAAGTTTCGGATCATCAGAAAGGATTCCGTTTTGAAATCTGGCTGAAGGGAAGACAGTCTCACTGAAGTTCTCAAATATCCGGTTTACAATACGGTTCAAGGGAAATCTGTTCTCTCACAAAGTTCTGAAGTGCTCAAATCCGGTTTAACAATGTCCGGTTCAAAAGGGAATTAACTTCTTGCAAATTCGAGTTTAAAGGCCGTCAGAAAATTTCCGGCTAAAAATAAAGATTCCGGTTTAAGATCCGGTTCAAGGGAAGATGTCTCCCACAAAGCTTTGAAGCTCTTAACATCCGGTTCAAAATCCCGGTTCAAGAAGAATTTATCTCTTGAAAAAAGTTAAAAATTATCGAAGAGGACCTGCTGCCATGATGCGCGGTTCAAACATGGGTATCCCGCCTTATTGGCCTAATATATTATTGATCACATGGGGGCTCCCGCTTTATAAAGCGGGGTATCTATTCTTTTATATCATGTGTGGTTACATGGAGTTGTTTTAAAACAACATCCGGTTTACCCTTTGCAAGTCTTATCAAGATCACTTGGGGCTTCCTGTTCAAACATAGGTCGTATTCGAACCAAAGAGAACATAGCCGTCCTTATAAGGTCATTTGGGGGCTCGGTCATGTTTTGAACCGATGCAATGCCTCTTGGCCGGCGAAAGCCACCAGGTCACTTGTGGGCTCGGTCGTGTCCGAACCGATGCAATACCTCTTGGCCGGCGAAAGCCACCAGATCATTTGGGGACACGGTCATGTCTGAACCGGTCATGCCTCTTGGTCGGCCTACGGGCCTTAGAGTCATTTGGGGGCTTGGTCGAACCCGAACCATAGCAATGCCACTTGGCCGGCGTAACGCCACGCGTCATTTTGGGGTCCTCGCTGACTGGCACCATCGCTACGCCTTCGGGGGGCTTGGTTGCGTCTGACCATGGTAATTCCATCTGACCAAGCTCAATAGAGCTCTTCTTTTGCAAAAAGTTGTTGCCATTGCTTTTGCTTTATTAGCCTTTCTTGAGAAGTTGCTATTATATTTGCGTTTTTTAAACCAGCAGTATTTTGTACCGGTTCAAACAGCTAAATTGGCGGAACACGGTCCATTTTTAGACTGGAGATTATCTGCCCAGTTTGATTTTCTGTTACCATCCTATTATGGAGTAAACCGGTGTTTATCAACCCGGCTTGGCTTTCAACTACAAGTTGTGAGTACATGATCAAGTTATAATCCGGAGATTATCAGCCCGGTCTGGTTTGACTACAAGTCACCAGTATTATATATGGTTAATCCGGTGTTTATCACAGCCCGGTACGGTTTTATCATAAACCGGCGCAATATGGAAGGAGTTATCATTACTCAAGATTGGGGTTATCACTCTTACTACAAAAAGTTGGTAAACCAATGATGTGATTCAATGTCACAGGTATAATATATTTCATATGTTTAAGTGCAGCCTTGGTTATAAACCCAGGTTATATGTTGGGCATTATGACCCGTCCGGCGGTAAACGGTCAGGACACTTTAAAACTTGTTGTATGCAGAAACAGGTTGAATAAAGCATGATTATAAATTGTCCGGTGTTTATTAAACCGGCCTGGCTTTAAGACGATAAGTCGCCAGTATGATGATAAATTATCCGGTGTTTGTTAAACCGGCCTGGCTTTAAGACGATAAGTTGCCAGTATATGATGAGAAATTATCCGGTGTTTATTAAACCGGCCTGGCTTTAAGACGATAAGTTGCCAATATATGATGAGAAATTATCTGGTGTTTATTAAACCGGTCTGGCTTTGGACTATAAGTCGCCAGTGTATATTTGGATTGCGCCATTGGAATCTTGCGCTTATAAATTATTGGACTATATTATTCAAATAGCCAAACATGGCTGAATTTTCATTATGATATTGGATGAATAAGGTTTTCATACCAGATTATATTATCTTGAATAGCCAACATGGCTGGATTTTTATTATTAATATTATGATTAAGGTTTTTTCAAAGTCGCTTTAGCGCAATGGTTATCATTTTCTACGATTGAAGGAATAGTCCCGAGTTGCTGCAGGCTTACAACCCGGCACTTGGGGGCTACATTATTCAAAGTTGAGATTACATCAAATATGCAAGTCTCATGTCGTTGCAAGCATGCACCATGACACTTGGGGGCTAATGCAAAGTCATTGTTTTGCTCACCTTATTGAAGACCCGACTCATCACATTATAATGAGCCGGCCCTTGGGGGCTACCAATTGCTCCTGTCAACTATTCAAGGTACAAAGCTTTTTATGTATTATATTGAAGGGTCTACTGCTCAGTTGGTAAAGCACAAGGCTCTTAACCTTGTGGACGTGGATTCAAGCCCCATGATGAGGGGTTACATCATATGATGTTATTTTCATTGAAGTATATATCAAAATCCCAGCTCAATATTATCTTACTGAGCCGGCCCTTGGGGGCTACACGTTGCTGTTCAAAGTTTACAAGATTATATTTACAAAGTCCCTGCTGATTATTACATAATGACCCGGCCCTTGGGGGCTACATTGGTTGAAGTTTTATGGGCATCAGTCAATTACAAGTCCCAGGTTGCTGCAAGCATGACAACCTGACACTTGGCGGCTACAGGTATTATATTACTATCGAAGAAATATTTTCAAATTCTCTGTTTGAGCAAACTAGAATGACCCAGCGTCACCAATCATTATGACCCTGTGGCTGCAACCCGATGTCATCAATAATCATAAACCGGTGTTGGCAACAATCATGAACCGGTGTCTGCAACAATCATGACCCGGAATTATTAGTTTTTGTAACCCGACAGTTTTTGGCAACGATAAACCGGCAAGTTCTGCATCTTCAAACCGGTTGAATATCAGATGAGTATTTCAAGACCAATATTTCTTAAACCGGCGCTTTGGAACCCGACTCAAGTGGACTATTCTTCATAATATTTTTCTGTGAGAAACCAATGTCAGCAAATTGAGTATGAAGCTGGTTATTGACCCGGATTTTCTAGAAGGAGGAAATGACAAGGACTTAAGGACGATCAGGTGCCGGTTTACAAAAATTCTTAACCCGGAGCACAACCTGTCAAATTTGTTCTGGTGTTTATTTGCATCATAAGTTTACCATGGATAAATCCAAGCTAAACTTGGGGGCTAATGTCGGGGATATACCCCGCGGCGTAAACCGGCCGGAAGCTAACCCGGCCGGACTTGGCGGTTTATCTGAAGATCCGCCCTGACCTTGGCGGTTTACAAGCAACCCACTTGGTCGTTATGACTCATTGGTCACCCGACGGGCGGATCAGACGGATGACAAGGCCAAAGGCCCAGAAGGCCGGTTCAACTATGGTGGGCCGGTTTAAGAGGAAAGGAATATTTGCCTTACAAGGACTTAAGGCCAGGACTTGTATCCGGTTTGTATTAGAGATAGACTAGTCCTAATTCTAAAAGGACTCCACATGTAAACCGCCCCTTCAACATATATAAGGAGGGGCAGGGCTCCCCAAAGAGGGACAGAGAATGATCAATAATCTCTAGGGCTAGACACAAAGAGCCGGTTTACGGCGTCTCCCTCGTGATGATAATGAGACCTAGCCTCAAACAGCATGTAGGGTTATTACCGGATGATGTTTCCCGGGGCCTGAAGCTGTCTAAATCCTCGTCTCGTGTGTTGATCCGCCCTGCGTCTCTCGTCCCGCTGAACCCCTCTCAAGCTACCACCTAGATGCGTTGGCCCTGCGACTAAGTCCTGACACTAAGGACATCTGCCGTGACAAATCCACGACACCCCGTCTCGTCGCCGTTATGTGGATGCAGGCTTCGAGGGTACGATCTTGACCGCTTTGTGGAAGCCGGCTCCTTGGAGTCGGCCTTCTCAGGGCCAGCTTCTTGGAGCCGGCCCTCCCGCGGCTTTCTTCATGAAGGTTAAGGTCGGGCCGCCTTTCGATAGCCGGCCTGGGAGGCAGCCGGCAAGGGGAAGGCGGCCCCACGTCTGGGATTCTTGAAGGCCGGATCGGCTTGTAATTTTTTTCAGAAGTGCCAAGGGGAGCTGGCTAGGCTACCCGTGATCATTTACTCCGACAGTAGTCCCCGAAGCTGGTCGAGCTTCGAGGTTGACAAGGGGACGAGAAGCTCGGTCAGCTTCCTATCCTGAGGAGCCGGCTTTGCTTATGCGCGCCGTCTTCGGAAAGCTCCGTGGTCTTGTAGGTGGGAGCGTGGGTCGGCCCGCGTGCTGACCGCGCGCCTCCCCGCGGGTTACGTGGCAAGGAAGGTCTGCCAACGCACGCGCGCGATGGGACGTCGCCGCAGGCCCGGGCCCACCACTTTCTAGGCCTCGGCCCAAGCGCGGATCTCCTGCGGCCCAAAACGGGCCGCTCGCCTTCTCGCGGCGGTTTTATCATGCCATTAGGGTGCAATAATCGCGGGACGTGGGGGAGTGGGCGCAGTTAATCCCACGTTCCCCCACGCCTCGCCTCCTCGGGTCCGCCGCGCGGGCCTATAAGTAGGGAGAGGATAGGGAGCGGCGGAGGCTTGCACGCTCTCCCTCGCTCCACCCTTTCCCAACTTCCTTCTCCTTCCTTCCGCCGTCGCAGCGCCACATTGCCGCGCCGCTCCGCCGTTGGACTTCTCGGTTCCTCCGGTCCCCCCGTTGCGGGGTCGTGCGCGTCTCCACCGCTGCACCTTGTTCCTCGCCGCGCCGCCCCCATGGCGTTGTCAAGCTCGTGGGACGGTTCCAACGTCCATGAAGACCACGTCAAGTTCCTCTGCCGGACGCGGTGTCTGCCAGGCGCGAACTTCGTGCGGGTTCGTCGCGCACCGGCGAGGGAGATCTCGCCGGCACTGGAGGAGGGCGAGCGGGTAATTTTCCGCTCGCACTGCCTGCGCGGCTTCGGCCTTCCGGCGAACGGGTTCCTTCGTTCTTTTCTTGAGTTTTACCGCCTCCAGCCGCATCACCTCACGCCCAACGTGGTGATGCTGTTGTCGGCCTTCGTCACCCTGTGCGAGGGCTTTCTTGGTGTTCTCCCCACTCTCGAGATCTGGGGAGAATTCTTCCAGTGCAAGCTCAGCACTGTTGTCGCGGGCGTGCCCGCCCCATGCGGGGCCTTCATCGCCATGAGGCGGACGGGCGAGAACAATCCGTTCCCGTCCATCCCGCTGATCCAGTCGATGAAGCTCTCGTAGAAGTCCTATTTTTACGTGAAGAACGTCGCCCAGCAAGGCGACTTCGTCAACCTGCCAGCCTACGTGGCCGGCCCGCCGGCTGGGAGGCAACCCTCGTGGAGCTACCGGGCCAGGTCGCTGTCTCAGGCTGGGAACGCCACCATTGCCCGGCTCCGGGTGATGACCCAGTCGGAGGGCCTGACCGGAGCCGACCTGGTGGCCGCCTTCGTGGAGCGCCGAGTACTTACGCTCCAAGGCCGGCCTCACATGATTTGTCAGATGAGTGGCCGCTTCGACCCGTGCCGGCTGAGCACCAGGGAGATGCCCCACGTCGAGGTGTCTTATATGGTGCACTACATATCCAACTGCAAGCTCGCCGAGGATTGGCGATACGGCAAGGAGCCGTACTCTCGCGCCAACCTTCCGCCTGCTGTAAGTTTTTCTTCCTTTTTGTAGCCGGCTTCATGATGGCCGACTTCTGATCAGCCGGCTTGTCTTCGGCAGAACCCCCTTCTTCCGCCGGCGGCCGGGGCCGCAGGGGTAGAGCGCCAGCTCCTCCCCGACCGCACGGTGGATGACGTCGACGATCCGGACCTGGGAGCGGCCGCCATGGAAGACGTCGTCGTAGGGGAAGGCGACGAGGTAGGCGGCGCGGGGCTCGGGGCCGGCCTCGAGGACTGGGCGGATGATGATGAGGTCGAAGTCGTTCCGCACCGCCAGCCGGCGGTTGATCATCAAGGTGCGGGCCCATCTGCCGCATCGGCTGCCCGTGGTGGTGCGCAGAAACGGTGGGCCGCGTCGACCTACTTCGGCAGTCCGCCGAAGAAACCCAGGGGCACCGCCACTGCGACCAAGCGGGACGAAGCGGCCGCGAAGGCGGCCCGCTTCCGCAAGGTGGTGAAGCAGCCGCAGGTGGTTTCGGCATAAGTGTCAAATGTCTTGTACTTTTGTTGTCTTCTTCGATTGAGGCTCTTCTAAACTTTTTCTTGGCCCGCCGATCAGGGCGCCGCTTTCCCTCGAGCGGGGTCCTGCCGGCTCCGTAGTCGGGCCGACCGGAGGGTCCTCGAGCTCCAGCCGCATGGATCCCCGCGCCAACCTCATGGAGGCTACGGAGCGGAACGCGCGGGAGGCGCGGGAGGAGCGGGAGGCGGCGGAGCGAAGGGCCGCCCAGGCGGCGAAGGAGAAGTCGGCCGAGGCGCAAGCCGACGCGGTAGCCAAGGCCCGAGCGGAGGCGGCGACCACGGAGAAGGAGGCGGAGGCCTCACGTGACCAGCCTCCGCAGCTCGTCGTTCCCCTCCGCGCCGTGGCCCCCGACGTCCCCGTGCCCCCGTCAGAGGAAGCCGACCGCGACCGGTCGGAGACGGAGAGGAGGGAGGACAACGTGATCGTCCTGGAGGAGGCGCCGCGTACGGCGCCGACTGGAGCGGGCCAGAGCGGCCAACCAGCCGCGGCGCCAGAGCAACCGGCCGGGAGCGAGCCGGTGGCAGAAGCCGGCCTCGAGGTGCAGCCGGCATTTCGCCGGCGCACAGGGGGAGCAAACTCCGTGCCGGAGTCGCACAGAGCTGCGGGCGCCAGCCTGACAGCGGAGGCCCTGGAGGCGGCCAGCGCCAGCACGTCCGAGTGGACACCCAGCGGGGGGACGGCCGAGCTGAACACGGCGGCCCAGGAGGTCCGGAACCGGCTTCAGGCCCAGGCCGCCTCGCTGCAGGGATATACCCAAGAGTTCCTCATGACGCGGGCCGCCATCCAGGTGAGTCTTCTGGCCTTGGTTGATTTGCTTTTTTGACTTCTTCCGTGGAGGCGCGTTAGCGCACCCACTAGGTGTAGTCCCCGAGTTCTGAGTCGGCTGCTGAGCAGGCGGCTTGGAACTTAGTAGGTCCTGACAGCTGTCTTATTCTTGCATCATGTCTGCCCTTCCAGGAATACCATAACCTCTGCGCTGCTGCCTTCAACTCCCAGGCTCAGGAGCTGAGCCAGAAGGCCGAGGACCTGACCAACAGCCGGAGTGCGTGCTTTGTTTCCTACATCTCCTGTGGGGGTGCGTCAGCGCACCCACTGGGTGTAGTCCCCGAGATTCGGGCCGACTGCTGAGCAGTCGGGTCGGATCTTCCCCGACGACTTCTTCCTTGTTGATTTCTCCTTTTCCTTCATGCTTGCAGGAGCCAACGCCGACTTGAGGGAGCAGCTCGGCGGGGCCCAGACCGCCCTTCGCACCAAGGAGGCCGAGTGCATCGCCTTGGGCCAGGAGCGCGATCGTCTGGCCAAGAGATTGGCCGACCAGGAGGAGAGCCACAAGGCGGCCCTGAAGGCTGTGCAGGACGGCGAGGCCTCCCTCAAGGCCGAGTATGAGACCGAGGAAGCGAGCTGGGCCGAGGAGACACAGGCGCTGAGCCAAGGCTATAGCCGAATTGAAGATTTGATTGATGGTAGGCCGCTTTCTTCTTTGCTTCTTTGCCTGCCCCTTGTCATCTGGCTTGTCTTTTGATTTTGAGCCGCCGCTTTCTTCTTTGCGCAGATTACTTTCCCCGCTACTCAGTCGCCGCTACCCAAGCCATTGAGGCCTACCGCGACGCACGGCAGCAGGAGGGGGTTGAAATTGCGCCAGATGAGGGCCGCTCTCTTGAGGAGCAGCTCTTGGCGATTCAAGCCCGTCTGCAGCCGGCTCACCGCATGCTCCGCCGTCTTCAGCGCGTTGGGGCACAAGTGCTAGCCGCCCTCTGGCCTGGCGAGGCAATTCCCCGCACCCCGATTCGGACTGCCGACTGGCTGGAGGTTGCGGTTGGCCGCTTCGAGGCTTGGAAGGCATCGGCGGCCCGGCTTGGTGCTGGGCGGGCGGAGGAGTTCGTCCGAGCCTGGTATCCCGGGCTGAACCTGGACCAACTACGCACCTGGCGGCTGGAAGCCGACGAGGAGATGGAGGAGGTGCGGCCGGCTATCGCTCAGCGTGCCACGACGATCGCCGAGTGCACTGACATCAGCGCATTTGCTCCTGAGATAGATGACAACGGCGTTGCCCAGCCGGAGGAATGGTTTGGGCTGGACCCGGCCGAGGGTGAGGACTCGGCGGAGGAGATCGCCTCCAGCGATGAGGGCGAAGGTGAAGAGGGAGAGGGTGGTGAAGACGTCGAGCCAGCCGGTGAAGCGACCAGCCAGCCTCAGCCTGATCGTGCCTCCAGCAACGAGGCGCGTGCTAGCGCGCCTTCTGCGGGAGATGGTGATCATGCCGAGGTTCGCCAGCCGGCCACTCCTCCAGCCAGCACTGCCGTCTCTACCGACCTACCCGACTCGCCAGTCGTTCCCTTGGCTTAATCTGCCGTCCTTGCTTTCCTGCTTGTTATGCTTTCAGACAAATATTTATTAATTCGCGCAGTTCCACCCACTGGGGGTGTATTCAAACTTATGTTGAACGCCGGCCTTGCGTATGCTTTTTATCCTTAGGATGTTTCCTTTGCCGCCTTCCCCTGGTTGCTGCCTTCCCATCCGGCAGCTGCTCTGCAGTCTGTGGTTAGGGAAGAACTTGGCTATTTTTGGGGGAAGGCAAGTACTCGAGCTTTCTTAGATTGTAGCGAAGTGAATGGAAGCCGGCCGGTCGGCTACTCTGGTAGTCGGTCGGCCATGGGAGAAAACCGGCTTTTGTTATATTAGTTCGTTAGTCCCTAGCCGTTTTTCATGTGGGCGCCCTTTCCTGCATTTAACTCTTGCCAGCCGGACAGCCGATTCTTCGAACTGCGACTTTCGGCAAGAGAGTGCTTGGGTGCCGGCACACTACTTGTCTGACCGCGGGTAGGACCTCTGATATAACTCAAGGCGGCCAGTCCCCGGGCCGACTAGTCGAACCCGGTGCCGGACGAGAAAAGTGAATGTAATGACATAATCATAAGGATGATACTCTTCATTCATAGATAAAAGATGGCAGTCCCCGAGTTCTCCTCGGGGGGCCTATTGTCTCGTACTTAGTACAAAAGCTAGCGTGATACATACTGCATTTCAACTGTAAAATCTTCGGAGGAGGTTGGCGTTCCATGGTCGTTTCGACTCCTTGCCGGAGTCGTCTCTCTTTCGTGCCTTCGGCTTCTGTGCGTCGATCAGGTAGTAGGAGTCGTTTCCCAGCGCTCTGCTGATGACAAAGGGGCCTTCCCAAGGGGCCGAGAGCTTGTGCTGGCCGGCTGTTCGCTGGATCAGCCGGAGCACAAGGTCGCCCTCTTGGAAAGATCTTGGCCTGACCTTCCGGTTGTGGTAGCGGCGCAAGCCCTGCTGGTAGATGGCGGACCGGCTAAGGGCTAACAGCCGGCTCTCTTCCAGCAGGTCGACGCTGTCTTCTCGTGCTTCCTTGGCCTCCGCCTCCGTGTACATGGTTACCCAAGGCGAGTCGAACTCGATGTCAGTTGGGATGACCGCCTCGGCACCATACACGAGGAAGAAAGGAGTGAAGTCGGTTGACTTGTTTGGGGTAGTGCATAGACTCTAGAGGACGGTCAGCAACTCATCGAGCCAACAGCTCGCCGAACGCTCTAGTGGCACGACCAGTCGGGGCTTGATGCCAGAAAGGATGAGGCCGTTGGCTCGCTCGACTTGGCCATTTAACTGCGGGTGGGCAACGGACGCTAAGTCCAGTCGGATGCCCTGCGTCGCGCAGAAACGTGCCAATGCTCCCTTGGCAAAATTCGTGTCGTTGTCGGTGATGATGTTGTGTGGCACGTCGTACCGAGTTGTAATATCTGTGATGAATGTCACGGCAGTCGGCCCATTCAGCTTCTTGATCGGCTTTGCTTCAATCCATTTGGTGAATTTGTCCACAGCGACAAGCAGATGTGTCATGCTGCCGCGCGCCCTCTTGAATGGGCCCACCATGTCCAGTCCCCAAACGGCAAAGGGCCAAGTGAGGGGAATGGTCTTGAGTGCCGAAGCCGGCAGGTGTTGCTTGGAGCTGAAGACTTGGCACCCTTTGCAATGTTTAACTAACTCCTTAGCGTCATCCAAAGCAGTCGGCCAAAAGAATCCATGGCAGAAAGCTTTGGCGACGAGTGATCTTGAGGCCGCATGGTGGCCGCATTCGCCTTGGTGGATGTCTCTGAGGATTGCTATGCCCTTCTCTTGCTCGACGCATCGCTGGAAGACTCCAGTGACACTGCGCCCGACGAGCTCTCTGTTAACGATTGTGTATGCTCTGGCTCGGCATTGGACTTGTCTTGCCTCTGTCTCGTCAGCCGGAAGTTCTTGGTTTATCAGGAAGTTGAGGATGGGTTGGGCCCATGATGGAGCTGTGACTTCTTCTATTGCCAACACGGCTACTGCGACCAGGGCGGGCGGGCTGGGCGGTGAAATGCTGGAGTCAGCCGCCGCTTGTTGCGTTGGTGCAGTCCCCGGGCCGACTACCGCAGTCCCCGAGCCAGGTTCAGAAGTCCCCGGGTCGGGTGTAACTACGAAAGTCCCCGAGCCGCCTACTGAAGTCCCCGGGCCGCCTGCTTGGTTCTTCAAGCCGGATCCGGCTGCGCCGGGGTTAGGCGGCACGAAGATGGAATCAGACTCTGGAGACGGCTTGATAGACGGCTTGAGGAGGCGGTGCAGAGAGACGCCGGTTGGTATTGCCTGCCGGGTGGAGCCTATTCGAGCCAGGGTATCTGCTGGCTCGTTGTCGGCTCCTGGTACGTGGAGGAACTCGCATCCTTCAAAGTACCAGCTGATCTGCTGAACGAGGAAGCGGTAGCTTGCCATATTTGCGTCCTTGGAGCCCCAGTCGCCGGATGATTGCTGGACTACCAAGTCCGAGTCGCCGTAACACGGCATCCGGCGGATGCCGAGCTCTTTGGCAAGCCGGAGCCCGTGTATGAGCGCCTCGTACTCGGCCACGTTGTTGGAGGCGGCAAAGTGAATTTGCAGCGTGTATTTGAGCTTGTCGCCTTTGGGGGAGGTGAGGATGACGCTGGCTCCCAAGCCGGTGTGCATCTTGGACCCGTCAAAGTGCATGCGCCAATGAGTGGAGTCGGGAGCCGGCGGCAGGTACTGGGTCTCGGCCCAGTCGACGAGGAAGTCGGCCAATGCTTGGGACTTGATGGCGGTGCGAGGCTGGTAGAAGATCGTGTAAGGGGCCAGCTCGATGGCCCATTTCGCCACCCGGCCGGATGCATCCCGGCTGCCTATGATCTCGGCAAGCGGGGCGGTGCATACGACCGTGATGGGGTGCTCTTGAAAGTAGGGCTTCAGCTTCTTGGTGGCGAAGTACACGCCATAGCACATCTTATGATAGTGCGGGTAGTTCTGCTTTGAGGTAGACAGCACCTCACTCAAATAGTACACCGGCCTCTGGACCGGCTGGGCTCGGCCCTCTTCTGGGTGCTGGACTACGATGACGGTGCTGACTACCCGGCTGGTTGTGGCAATGTAAAGGAGCATGGGCTCTTTCTCAGTTGGCGCCGCCAGGACAGGCGGCGTGGCCAGCATCTTCTTCAGCTCGCGAAAAGCTTGGTCGGCCTGGTCGTTCCACTCGAAGTGAGTGGTCTTCTTCATGAGTCGGTAGAGGGGGAGAGCTTTCTCTCCAAGTCAGCTGATGAAGCGGTTCAGGGAGGCCAAGCACCCGGTAAACTTCTGGACGTCTCGCAGTTTGGTGGGAATCACCATTCTCTCGATGGCCTTGATCTTCACTGGGTTGCATTCGATGCCGCGTTCAGAGACCAGGAAGCCTAGAAGCTGGCTGGCTGGCACTCCGAACACGC
Organism: Aegilops umbellulata; assembly: GCA_032464435.1. Classification (NCBI taxonomy): domain Eukaryota; kingdom Viridiplantae; phylum Streptophyta; class Magnoliopsida; order Poales; family Poaceae; genus Aegilops; species Aegilops umbellulata. Next base: position 359,330,813 of record CP136054.1, on the reverse strand, counting down.
ATTTCTCGGGGTTGAGCTTGATCTGGAACCGGCGCAGGTTCTCAAATGTTTCCTTGAGGTCTTCCAGCAAGGTGCCGCGCTTCTCCGTCTTCACCACAATGTCGTCCACGTAGACGTGGGCATTTCTGCCGAGCTGCTCGAGGAGGCACTTCTGCATGCAACGCTGAAAAGTGGCACCGGCATTTCTCAAGCCGAATGTCATAGTCAGGTAGCAGAAAGCTCCAAATGGCGTGATGAAGGCGGTCTTCAGGCGGTCAGCTGGGTCTAACTTTATCTGGTGGTATCATGAGTAAGCATCCAAGAAACACAACAGCTCGCATCCAGCTATGGAGTCTATCACTTGGTCAATCCTTGGCAAGGCAAAGGGATCTTTGGGGCAGGCCTTGTTGAGGCTCGTGTAGTCTATACACATGCGCCACTTGTTGTTCTTCTTCAGCACGAGGGCCGGGTTGGCGAGCCATTCTGGAAAGAAAACCTCCATGATAAGGCCGGCCGCCAGAAGCCGGGTTATCTCCTCTCCTACGATTCTTCTCTTCTCCTCCGACAGTCGGCGGAGGGGTTGTTTGACTGGTTTTGCACCTTCTCGGACGTGTAGCTTGTGCTCGGCGAATTCCTTCGGAACACCCGGCATGTCCTTGGGGGACCATGCGAAGATGTCCCGATTCTCACGGAGGAAATCGACGAGCTCGCCTTCCTATTTGCTGTCCAGGTTTGCCCCAATGACGGCAAACCTTTCTGGGTGCTTGGGGTCAAGAGGTATCTTCTTTGTTTCCTTGGTCGGCTGGAAGGAACCTTGGGCATCACACTCCTTGGGATCGGGGGACAGGGTCGGCTGCTTGCCGGCCATGGCCACGACTCGGTCCAACATCTTATTTTCTTCGGCAATCACGAGGGACTCGGCCAACTGGCTGCTGGCTACTGCGCACTCGGAGGATTTCTTGTAATCGCCGACTATGGTGATGATGCCCTTGGTGCTCGGCATCTTCATCTTGAGGTAAGCATAGTGGGGAACAGCCATGAACTTGGACAAGGCAGGATGGCCAAGCAGTGCATGGTAGGGGCTCTCAAGGTCCACCACTTCAAACCAGATCGCTTCCCGGCAGAAATGATCCTTGTCCCCAAAGAGGACATCAATCTTGATCTTGCCAATGGGGGCGTAGGACAGGCCGGGTACAATGCCATGGAACACAGTCCGAGTAGGCATGAGTTACTTTGTCTTGACGTTCAGCTTCTCCAGGGTGTCACGGTACATGATGTTGATGCTGCTCCCGCCGTCTATCAGCACGCGGGAGAAACGGGCGGCGCGTCTGTCCGTTGCAAGGGTGGCGTCCAGAACCAGCGCATAAGAGCCGGGAGATGGCATCACCTCTGGGTGGTCGGCCCGGCTCCAGCTGATAGGCTTTTATGACCAGTGCATGTGTTCGGAGGTGTTGGTAGCGACCGCGTTGACTTCCTGGTGCCCTCGGCGTCTTCTACGCCGGTCTTCGGGCTGGCTTGTAAAGACGACATTGGCGGCATGCTCGTCGGGGAACTCATCGTGCACAGCTTCGACTGCTGGCTGAGTGGCCGGCTGACCAGCAGGCGGAGGCAGCGCGAGCCCTTCGCCTTTGGAGATTCGGGTGAGCCAGTGGCACTTCCGGGTTGTGTGGTTGGACGGCTTCGCGCCGCTGTGGAACTTGCATGGGGCGTCGAGAGCCTGCTCGTAGGAGAAGGCCGGCTGCCAAGCCGGCCTGCCACCTTTCTGCTTCTTGGGTGTGGGCCGCCCTTCGGGCTGCTCGTCTTTGACTGTGGCCACCTGCCGACTGGTGGAGGGTGGAACAGGGCCCTTGCGCTTGTGGTCGTTCTGGTACGGGCGTCGGCTGGAGTCCTCAGCCGGCGTATTGGGCGCCGGGTTGAGTTTCCTGGACGCGTCTACCCGGAGCTCGGTCTTCATTGAGGAGTCGGCGGTGGCGTACTTGTCCGCTATGACCAAAAGATCGTCGAGGGTAGTCGGCTCGTCGCAGAGGAGCTTGTGCTTGAGGAGGGTGCCTTCTCGGCACCCGGCAGTGAAGTATTCTATGGCTTGCACCTCGTGCACCCCTTCGCAGGAGTTGCGGAGCTCGGCCCAACGCGTGAGGTAGTCGTGAGTGGATTCAGCGGGGCCTTGCACGCACAAGGAGAGCTGTCTGGGCTTGGGAGCCCGCTTGTAAGTGCTGGTGAAGTTGCGGACGAAGGCTTCAGTGTAGTCTAGCCAGCTGTTGACGCTGTACGGCTTGAGGCTGTTGAGCCAGGTCCGCGCCGTGCCTTGGAGCATGAGGGGCACGTAATTCACGGCAACGCGCCTGTTGCCGTTTGCTATACGAACCGCTGTGGAGTAGTCGATCAACCAATCTTCCGGCTTCATGGAGCCGTTGTACTTGGGCGTGTCTCTTGGGAGCGAGAACCCTTTGTGAAAGGGCTCGTCGCGGATGCGGGGGCCGAAGCAAGGCAGGCCGACATCATCTTCTTCTTCTAGCACCAGGGATCGCGCTAGGCGGTCCATCCGATGGCGGGCGTCGATCTCGCCGACTCCTTTGCGGCGACCTAGTCGGCCGCTGAGAGTCGGATGCGTGACAGGCGGCGGGGTGAGATATCTTTCCCCACGAGGCGGAAGCGGAGGCGGGTTGCCCCGCCGCTCCACGGCTCGGGGGCGGCCTTCTGCGTCTCGCTCGATGGAGATCCAGGTTCGGCTTCAGCTGGCAGCCGGCTCTTTCTCGTGTCGTGCGCGGGTTTTACCCGCAGTCGGCGTCCGGGATGTCGCGTCGTGGTCTCAGCGTGGGGGAGGGCTTTCTGCGCGGGCGTCGGCTTCGTGCCTCTGTGCGGCTGCATCGATTAGCTGCTGGATGCGTCTGGTCATGTGGGGGAGTTCTTCGGCCCCCAGTCCATCCAGCTCGTCTACGGCCGCCTGGGCGGCGCGCAGGTTCTCGAGTGGAGTGGCATAGACTGGGCGGTCAACCCCTAGCATGTCGGCGATGGCAGCGCCGCGCTGTCTGACAACGCCGGCTCGGCTTGGCCCGTGAGGAGGCGGCATGCCAAAGGCGGCGCGGTCGACTTCGCGCTGGTGGGCCTTAGTGAGGCGTCTCATGGAGGGTAACTTCCGGCCCTCCGCGAGGAGAGCGAGGCAGCGAGCCTCCAGTGCTTCGGCGTCGGCCTCGGCCGGGAGGGGGATGGACAAGTCGTGGATCACCGCATGCGGGGCGTCGAGGGCGTTCTCGCCAGAAGCGCCGCCGTGGCTAATGACCATCACCTCGGTGATGGCGCCGTCACAGCCGTCGGCTCGGGGAAGCGGGTCGTTGTAGATCACGACGTCGGTGGGGAAGGCGTCAAACGAGGCCGTGTCGGAGTCGACAGGCATCGGACCGGTGGAGCCAACAGACTCCAAATCCACAGCAGGCTCGCAGGAGACGTGGAGGTGGCCGAGGAGGTTGACGAGGTGGTCGGTGCCCGCGTCGGAGGCAGGCTCGTCGGAGATGTGGGTCTCGCCAAGGAGATCGGCGAGGTCGCTCGCTGCGCAGACGTTGGTGACGCCTTGCAGCGCGTCGTGGCAAGCGCCATCGGGCGTGCCAGGCTGGCTACGCTCGCTGGGGAGGAAGAGGGTTCCCGTCCAGAACAGGTCTCCGGACGACGGTGCACCTGGCCCCACGGTGGGCGCCAAATGTCGGGTGGTAGGTGCGACATATGCCAACGGGTGGCTTATCATTGTGGGAGCCAATAAGCGTCGCCGGTGCCTGGAAGCGGGATGAGGCGAAGACATGCACGCTGGCGAATCTTACCCAGCTTCACGGCTCTCCGTGGAGATAACACCCCTACTGCTGCTCTGCGGGGTCTCCGCATGATCACTAGATGAACAAGTGGCTACAAGATGCTCCTTGAGCTGTTCGGTGAGAGGAAGAAGAAGGGCACGGCTAGCTCTCCTCTCATCTTTATATGGTGTCTAAAACTAGCGGAGATCAACCCTTTGCATGGGTGCCCTGGGGGGTTTATATAGGCTTACCCCCCAGGGGTACAATGGTAATCCGGCTGGGCGCGGGCCCTAGCTGTCAGTGTCTACGCCCCCGGCTTCTGCGCCGGCTGCTAGGGCCCGCCGGCTGCCGGCTGTTTGGTCGACAAGCTGGCCCCACCGCCAAGGGCCTTGTCGGGGGCTGGTTACTGTTGCCTCAATCCCGGTGACGAGGGCTTTGTCGAGGTAAGCATGGCTACAGTGCCGCCATCCGGCGGGCGATCACTGTAGCATCACCTCGTCTTGTCTCCTTAATGGGGCGCCTCCTTCGAGGGAGGTGGCAAGCCGGCTACGGGTAGCCGGCCTTGTCTCGGGCCAACTGGGGGAGGCCTGGCCGCCTTCGGGTGTCTCTCTGCCTAAAGGGGCCCACCGCCTGTGGGCCGTGCTGACAGTCCGTCGTGGATGGCGTCGTGGTCAACATGGCAACAGTGCCGCGCCGGACGGGTCATGGCCACCCCGTACGGCGCACTGTGTCAGGCGTGCTCCGGGATTTGGGGGTGGCAGGCTTTACTGTAGCCACGCCCCGTCTCGTCGCCGTTATGTGGATGCAGGCTTCGAGGGTACGATCTTGACCGCTTTGTGGGAGCCGGCTCCTTGGAGTCGGCCTTCTCTGGGCCGGCTTCTTGGAGCCGACCCTCCCGCAGCTTTCTTCATGAAGGTTAAGGCCGGGCCGCCTTGCGATAGCCGGCGTGGCAGGCAGCCGGCAAGGGGAAGGCGGCCCCACGTCTGGGATTCTTGAAGTCCGGATCGGCTTGTTAATTTTTCAGAAGTGCTAGGGGAGCCGGCTAGGCTACCCGTGATCATTTACTCCGACATCCGGCCTACGGCCGGAGCTCGAGGGACGAATAAACGGATCCCTTCAACAGGAGGCCGTACTCCTACAGCAGCTTCCGGAGTTCCTGAAGCGCCGGATATGTTGACAAACATGCTGCGATAGGCGTCCGTCTCAGAGAAACATCGTACCTTGATGGGTACGGTGGTTGAAAAGGTTCTGTCCGTGAAAAGCGGATTGTCTGAAGCCTGCACGAGCCTGCTAAGAAGCTTCGAGGTTTGTACTGTAGAATTTTTTATTGTGTTTTATTCCCAAACTGCACCTGTGTATAGGTAGTAGCCCCTGAGACCCTGATTGTCTTCCCAAGGGAGGCAATCAGAGGATCAAAAAAGATATGCCCAGGAAATAATCTAATTAATTGAAATGCGGGCTGTTACCTCCCTGACGACCGCCTGAACTTCAGAGGTTGCAGATCTGCAGTGGAAGCTCGATGTAGCGGATAAGGACATCACGCTTATCAACAGGCGTCTTGACGAGGTGCAAGGTATTTCTTGGGGGTAGTCATTACATGCATGTGCTTATAATATAAGCGTGACCCTGAAGGCTATATACTGAAATATGCATGACTACAGATGGTGCCGCCGCAGTTGAGATTCTTTGGGCGGAGCTAGTCCGGGCCAAGGAGCAATCCCGGTTTAGTAATGCGGCTGCCGAAAAGGTGTCTGCTGAGTTAAAGGCCGAATAGGCTACTCGGCGCCAAAACAAGGAGAAAATATCCTTGATGGCGCGTCAACTGAAGGCTGTCGCTGGCCGTTGTGAATTCCTTGTGAAGGAGAATAAAGCCAAAACGGCTGATCTTGCCAAGGCCTTATGAGAGGCGAAAGAAGCACGGTCCGAATCTAGAGCGGCCAGGGAGGAGATCCGACAAGCTGGGGAAATCGCGCCTGGTAAGCCACTATTATTACAAACTAAGTTTGGCGATCTGAATTATGCCCCGCTTAACCAAGTGTGGAGTTCTCCAGACGCTTTATTGGATTTGCCGAAGAGTGCTTCCGATGCCGCGCAGTTTTACGAAGCGCAAGAAGGGTATGCAACGGAGAAGCTTGTATGGTCATAATTCGGTGCGTCAAGGCGCCCACTGTTTCTGAACGAACAAATGATCCAATGGTCGACCTTCACCGGATATCCAGCTACCATAAAGGACATCGTGGTCCAGCTGTGACTGACTGAGCCAATTCTGGATAGTTATTTTGGTTTGGTGCGGTGACTTGCTGACGCGGTGCCGCGTATCGACGCTGTTAAGCGATCAACGTGCATTGAAGGTGCACGGATGGCCTTTGTCTGTGTTAAGACATACTGGACGAAGATGAAGGCCATCGATGTTGCAGCGAAGAGTCCACCCAGGGGCAAGGACCACCACGCACCAGAGCATTATTTCGAGGATGTCTTAGAGGCTATCCGCTTAATAGAGGGTCAATGCTCGAAAGACATAATATTCGATTGAAGTGTATGGAAATTGTAAAAGACAATATTATAATATAATAAAGCTATTTTCATTTTAGTGTTGCCTAAAAGCTTTGGTTCCTCCTGTGCGGCCGTTTTTGTATAATATGAAAGTTTTCCAGTCGTCGGCTTCAGCCCCCTCGTAGGAAGTACAGGGGTGTTCGGAAAAGCATTTGATCACTCTTAATCCAACGTATTGGTCCATGAAGGAGGTGTCAATGCGGCGAACGAGGCAATCGGACTATAGGGAGTTAACACTTTCACTTAGCCATAGGAGTTTTATGGTGGGTCTACGATATAGCCCCTGGTATGTACGCGGTTATCCCAATACGGTGTGTTACATGTATGACCTGAAGAAACGTCCTTCGTGTAATACGGATGGAATCACGAAAGATTCCAATAAGTCGTCGAGTGGTTGACCAGCTCTCGCCGCATCATGACAGTCAGTTTTCGGCTTTCTCTACTGAGGTGCTTGACCAGATGAACCGGAAGCACAATCGCAGTAGTTCTCCCATTACTACCTTAGCCGATAGAGCGGAACGTAAGGTAGCAAGCACAGGAGCCGGGCAACCCAACTATTGACCCAAGACATGATTCGGAGCTGATGCATATAAGGCCAAACTCGCGACGTCGAAGTATGCTATAAAGTTGTTCGGACTTTGTCGGCAACTCATTTGTTCCCATACCGAGCCCCTGGCAGGTTATGCCAAGGTGTGTGTGAAACAACCAAAGAGGCAAAATTCAGTTCCTTAGAAAAAACAAATACCGAATACGGATTATGTTTACTAGGACCTGAGTGATATGTCAGTCGTTATTGTATAGATGACGAAACTGCAACCCCGGCTATTTGACATGCTAGGGGTCGAAGGCTGAGGAAAAAGGCACCTTACAGGCTCAAGATAGAGAGTGCGGTCTACAAAAAGTTATTTTGGACCTCCTATCGCACATCTGCGCCGCCTGTCCTCGGTGGAGGGGTTCCTTGACGGGAATAGCCTTTGGGTGGGTATATGAACCCAAACTTCAATAGAGTCCGTGGGATGACCCGCCTTTGAGCCACCTGTGGTAAAGGATAATGAAAAGGAAAGAGTAGTTAGAGAAGAAAAAAGAGGTTTATGGGAGTACTTCCAGGCTCGTCCGTATATTGCTTCCGCCGATGCCCAGGGTATTTCAAGTGCATAGTTATGTATGCGCGGTACCGATTTCGCAGATATATGAGGAGGACGGCGGAAGCCGAACTGCTAGTCTAGCTCCGAAATTGGTCGATCCTGTTGAATGGAGACCGGTGGCTTAATGGCTGACAAGGTATGCGGTTTAATAAGACCGCTTTGTACTTCGACTAAGGTTGTCGTAGTATGATCCTCAGTCCAGAGGGAGTGCTTCTCCTTTAGAACTGTGTTTCACGTATACCATGTTCACTGTTTTTACTTCGGGGGGGGGGGGGGGGATTGCTTCTGACCCCCGGTGTTTGGTTGGCGATTATCTTTGTCGTCGCTATCGCCGGGCGGCCTCTTCCCCTTATGTTCGGCATTTAACTTGCCGGCCTGTTTAAAAACCCAACAACTTCTGTTAGTGTGATTAGCTGGTTTATTGGGGTGGCCGTGAATCTGGCATGGCCTATCCAATATCTTGTCCAAGTTGGATGGTCCGTCCCTATTTGCCGTAAATGGCTTTTTCCATTGACCCGGTTTGGGGCCGCTGAATCCAGCGTTGACCGCTGTGTCATGCGTTCCCTCGTTAGTATTGCCACATTTGTGTTTATTGCGTCGTGGTTTCCCATTGCCGTCTCGAACTTTGGAAGTGCCTGGATCGCTGGCGTTGTTGCTTCTACGAGCGAGCCAGCTGTCTTCTCCCGCACAAAAGCGGGTCATCAGAGTGGTAAGGGCTGACATGGATTTTGGTTTTTCCTGACCGAGGTGGCGGGCGAGCCACTCGTCCCGGACACTGTGTTTGAAGGAAAGTACTCTTCACTTGCGCTGGCCTCCTTAGCACCAACGAGGAAATAAGGACGATGCGCGCTCTAGCGGCCGCCTGGTGTCGGGCGTCATGGCTCATGTCACGAGGGCCTCGTGAGGTTCGCCCGCCTTGATATCTCCGCTTCTCGTGAACCTGCCTTGCTAGGCCACTCCAGAGGAGGTCTTGCGTCATCCGCCTCGTGAAGCTTGGACCCTCGCGAGGGTCTTGGATGCTTTGTTGATGAAGATGGGCCGTACGACCTACTGGCTTAGCCATGCTGTGGGCTGCAGGCAGGCAAGTCTGGGGACCCCCGTTCCCAGAACGCCGATAGTAGCCCCCGGGCCCAAGGTGCTCGGGCTTGGCTTCGCGGCGAAGCCAAGGGTCAAGTTTAGAGCATCGCGGGCCCCAAAAGCCTGCGGCCTCGGTTGACGCGTGGCGGTTGATTGGACGTGGGCGTCTCCGCTTCCACATGCTGCCTCGGCAACTGCACGACTTGACAAGTCCCTGCGACATGCAAGGAAAACCATCAATACCTGTGATCGTGGGAGACGTCGGTTGGCCTTCTCTTGATATAAATGGGGAGGGGGTGGAGCCCCCATTGCCAATTTCTTCCTCGCTTGCTTGCTCCCCCCTCCTCGCTTCGTCGCTTGCAGTGACACCCATGGCACAACGAAGGAAGTTCTCCACCGCCGAGAAGGGGAAGGCCCCTCACGAGGAACCCGGCTCCCCGGCGCCCAAGCGCGGCCGCGGCCGCCCGCGCAAGCGTGCCGCGACCCCCGCCGTGGCCCATTGTCGAGACGGCACCACGGCATGCGAAGCGGGTCATCCCAGCCGTGGCGGTCCAGTTGATGAGGGAAGGCATGCTATGGTGGCGCGGCCTCCTCGTCCGCGCTTCCACACGGCGGAGGTGTCGCCAGAGTTTGTCATTTGGTTGGAGAACCCGGCCGGCAACTAGCTCCAACTTCCGTGCTTCTTCGCCGGTGAACTGCCGGCCTCTGGTCCAAGCGGACTCTAGCTACACGCGGATGGCTGATGCAGCAAGGCCTCTTGGGTTGCGGTCGAGACTTCCGCCGCGGGCAACATAGCCCTGGCCTGCGGCTGGCAGACATTCGCCCGCGCGCGTGGCCTGGGCAGGCGGTGCACCCTCCACTTCAGGTACGATGGTGGATCGACCCTCTATGTGAGGGTGTTTGGGGAAGATGGTCGTCGTGCTGGGTGCTGCCCCGAGGCGAACGACAGTGAGGAGGTGCTCGGCCTTGGCGACGGTCGCGACTAGGATGAGGGCGAGCCTGTCCTCGGCGGTGACCGCGTCTCTTCCAGCTACGGCGGCTCTTCCTCCGGTGACAGCTCCAGCAGCGGTGGCTACGACCAGCCGCCGCGCCCGCTTCGAAGGAGGCAGCGGGTCATCTCGTCGACGCGCCTCCGTCAAGCGCGAGGAGGGGTCTGGCTAGGCTCGGGGCATCGTTAAGGGCATGCCTCCGCGGATTGCTGTGACGCTGCTTTGTTTGGCTTTTTCCTTTTTTCCTGCATCAGAAAATGAAACCAGTATGGGCCCAGAGGGGCGTGTATCGAACTGTGGTTCTTTAGTTAATGCAACGTGCGTGTTATTCCCATGTCATGTTGTTACTTTGCGCAAAGATAACTTAACCTGGCGCGCTTGGGACGCCCTTTCCTTCACGAGGTGTCTGCGTTTGCTCAGATACTGCAAAGAAAATTCGTTAGGGGTGCGCCAGAGGATTTGTTGCCCACCCAAGCCTCGACTTGGCGCTTCGTATCACGGTACCCAAGGGGCACGGATTAGGAGAGATGTGCCAGCTTTCAGGCTCGAACAAGGGTGACTTGCGAGAAGGCAGAGAGAAGAAAAATGCTCGCGAGGGCACCTGCCTAGCCCCCTCACGAGGTATGCGAGAGAGAGAACATGAGCAAACCAGAGCCAAAAAATGTGGTAGAAGGCGAAGGAACCAAATCAGTAAGGAACTCCAAAGGCAAACTTTGATTAAGGAGAAGCGAGCCAACTACGGAAAGCAAATGAAAAGCCGCGTCCGGCACCTAATCTAGTCTTCAAGTCTTCTCACCAGCGCGGAGCTAAGTGTTGTCCACTAGGCGTGGGAGGGAGCCCCCGAGGCCCAACTCGTGACACCAAAGTGTGCTAAAAAGTTGTTCGGACTTGTCGGCAACTCATATGTTGCCGTATCGAGCCCCTGGCAAGTTGTGCCGAGGTGCGTGCGTGAAACAACCGAAGAAGAAAATTTTAGCTCGTAGAAAAAGGGAATACTAAATACGGGTTATGTTCACTGAAATTTGATTGACACGTCAAACGCAATCTTACAGATTATAACGCCACTAACCGGGCTATTTGACATGCCGGGGGTCGAAGGCTGAGGAAAAAGGCACTTTACAAGTTTGAAATAAAGAGTGCGATCTTACAAAAATCATTTGGACCTCCTTTCGCACGTCTGCGTTGCCTTGCCTCGGCGAAAGGACTCCTTAGCAGGAATAGCCTTTGATTATTTATACGAAACCAAACTCAGAAAGAGTCCATAAGATGACAAGGCTTTGAGTCACCTTTGGTAAAAGATAAAAATAGTTAGAAAAAAGAATAAAGACTATGAGAGTGCGGACCGCATTGTAGGTCTGTCCGTATTGTGCCTCCGCCGATGACCACGGTATTTTAAGTGCATAATTATGTATGCGCGGTACAAACTTCGTGGCTATATGGGGCAGACGACGGAGGCCGAACTGCTAATCCAGCACTGAGATTGATCGGTCCTGTTTAATAGAGATCGGTGGCTTGATGGCTGACGATATGCGCGGCTTGATAAGGCCGCTTTGTACTTCGGCCGCAGTAGTCATAGTATGCTCCTCTATACGGAGGGAGCATTCCGTATTTCTATTTATCATGATGATGCTGCGTGGGCCGGGCATCTTAAGCTAGAGATAGGTGTAACGTGGGACCGTATTAAAACGAGCAAAAGGGGTACGCCCGAGTAGTGCATGTCAGCTACTGCGGAGCAGGACAATATCGAAGGTCAAGCCTTCACTTCGAAAGTTGTTCGGCGAGCCGAAAACGACTTCCAATGTAATTGAGCCCGTGCGGTGAGCCTCTACGCCGGATACTGTTCCCTTGAAGGTAGTTGTTGTGGGCTCGATTCTTGAAGGATCAATGCCCATTCTGCAGACAGTGTCTTGGTAGAGTAGATTAAGGCTACTGCTGCTGTCCATAAGGACTTTCGTGAGATGGAACCTATCGATAATTGGATCGAGGATGAGAGCTGCCAAACCTTCGTGATGGATACTGGCTAGGTGGTCTTTGCAATCAAAAGTTACCGGGCAGGCCGCCCGTTGGCTTAAGTTTGGGGCGATGGGCTCTATGGCGTCGGCGTCGTAGTGCGCGCTTGCACTCCCCTGTATGGATGTGCGTCACGTATACCATGTTCACTGTTTTTACTTTGGGGGGAAATTGCTTCTGACCCCTGGTGTTCGATTGGCGAGTCTCTTCGTCATCGCTGTCACTGGGCGGCCCCTTCACCTTGTGTTCGGCATTAAGCTTGCCGGCTTGTTTAAAGACCCAACAGCTTCTGTTGGTGTGATTGGCTGGTTTAATGGGGGTGCCATAAATCTGGCAGGGCCAATCCAGTATCTTGTCTAAATTGGATGGTACGTCTCTGCTTGCCTTGAATGGCTTTTTTCGTTGACCGGGTTTGGAACCACTGAATCCGGCGTTGACCGTCGTGTCTTGTGTTTCTTCATTATTATTTCGACGCTTGTGTTTCTTGCGTCATGGCTTGTCGTTGCCGTCTCGAACTTCAGAAGTGCCTGGATCAGCGGTGATGTTGCTTCTACGAGCGAGCCAGCTGTCTTCTCCCGCGCAAAAGCAGGTCATCAGAGAAGTAAGGGCAGCCATGGATTTTGGTTTTTCTTGACCGAGGTGGCGGGCGAGCCACTCATCTCGGAAGCTATGTTTAAAGGCCGCGAGGGTTTCGGCGTCCGGACAATCGACAATTTGGTTCTTTTTAATTAAGAACCTAGTCCAGAGCTTTCTGGCTCACTGCCCGGGCTGCTGGATGATGTGACTTAGGTCATCGGCGTCCGGAGGCTGGACATATGTACCTTGGAAGTGTCGGTGTACAAAAGTAGGGGCTCTCCTTTTGACCCCTTTACTTGTGCACGGGCAGTCAGAAACGCGCGCCATGGCCACACTTAACAAAGCAGAGGAGAGAAGCCAAAGCCCAAGACAAACAAGACAACACCAAGACCAGAGACACAAAGAGCAAAGGGACAAAGCAGGTCCCCCCGGCAAGGCCCTTGCCGGGGTGGCCTCAGCGGCCTCGGCAAGAGCCTTGTCGGGGCAGCTCGCCCAACACCATTGGAGCGTGCCACCCTTGAGCCCACAGCCTCCAACGTAGTCAACCACGTTGGGGCAAGGGCTCGGGAGGCACCTCCTTGGTGGCATGCAGATCTTCGTCAAGATCATGAACACACAAGATCATATGAGGACCAGACGGCGCCCCTCGGCGGGATCCTAGCGGAGGAGATTGATAACCCACAATTATAGGGGATCGCAACAGTTTTCAACGGTAGAGTATTCAAACCAAATTTATTGATTCGACACAAGGGGTGCCAAAGAATATTCTCAACTATTAGCAGTTGAGTTGTCAATTCAACCACACCTAGATAACTTAGTATCTGCAGTAAAGTGTTTAGTAGCAAAGTAATATGATAGTAGTGGTAATGGTAACAAAAGTAACAGAAGCAAAAGTAATATTTTTGGTGTTTTGTAGTGATTGTAACAGTAGCAACATAAAAGTAAATAAGCGTGAACTAGTATATGGAAAGCTCGTAGGCATTGGATCGGTGATGGATAATTATGCCGGATGCAGTTCATCATGTAACAGTCATAACATAGGGTGACACAGAACTAGCTCCAATTCATCAATGTAATGTAGGCATGTATTCTGAATATAGTCATACGTGCTTATGGAAAAGAACTTCCATGACATATTTTGTCCTACCCTCCCGTGGCAGCGGGGTCCTAACGGAAACTAAGGGATATTAAGGCCTCCTTTTAATAGAGAACCGGAACAAAGCATTAGCACATAGTGAATACATGAACTCCTCAAACTATGGTCATCACCGGGAGTGGTCCCGATTATTATCACTTCGGGGTTGCCGGATCATAACACATAGTAGGTGACTATTGACTTGCAATATAGGATCAAGAACTCACATATATTCAAGAAAACATAATAGGTTCAGATCTGAAATCATGGCACTCGGGCCCTAGTGACAAGCATTAAGCATAGCAAAGTCATAGCAACATCAATCTCAGAACATAGTGGATACTAGGGATCAAACCCTAAGAAAACTAACTCGATTACATGATAGATCTCATCCAACCCATCACCGTCCAGCAAGCCTATGATGGAATTACTCACGCACGGCGGTGAGCATCATGAAATTGGTGATGGAGGATGGTTGATGATGACGACGGCGGCGAATCCCCCTCTTCGGAGCCCCGGACGGACTCCAGATCAGCCCTCCCGAGAGGTTTTAGAGCTTGCCGGCGGCTCCGTATTGTAAAACGCGATGATTTCTTCTCCTTGATTTTTTTCTCCCCGAAAGCAAATATATAGAGTTGGAGTTGGCGTCGAAGGAGCTCCAGGGGGCCCACGAGGTAGGGGGCGCGCCCTAGGGGGGCGCGCCCCCACCCTCGTGGACAGGTGGTGGGCCCCTGGCCTTCATCTTTTGCAACAATTTTTTATTATTTCCGGAAAGATGTTCCGTGAAGTTTCAGGTCATTCCGAGAAGTTTTGTTTCTGCACATAAATAACACTATAGCAATTCTACTGAAAACAACACAGTCTGGGTTAGTTCCATTCAAATCATACAAGTTGGAGTCCAAAACAAGGGCAAAAGTGTTTGGAAAAGTAGATACAATGGAGACGTATCAGAGATTCACAAGACCGCCGGCAAGCGCCTTGCCGGGGACGAATGCAACACCACGGCAAGACCCTTGCTGGGGCCCCGGTAAGGCCCTTGCCGGGGCCCCGGTAAGGCCCTTGCCAAGGGCATCAGCGGGGCCACTGCCAGGTCCGCACCAACCAAGACGCCACCACCGTTTCCATGCGGCTGCCAGCCCCAGCCAGCTGGGCAGGCACCTGTGTGGCGACGAGCGGCTTCCAAGTCAACTCAGCAAGCACCTGCGTGGTGGCATGCAGATCTTCGTGAAGACCCTGCCACCGCGCCACCTCAGCTGCCTGCCTGCCTACATGGCGCCACACACATCACGGGCCTGGGCGCGTGTCGAAGCAAGACGAGGCGGCGACGAACGGGACGGGCCTCGTTCCCGTCCCCGATAAAGCTAAGGGACACCTAAGCGACGCATTTAATGCACTTTGTCCTGTAATACGGGCGATAAGATCGCAACACTGTAGACCCTTCCATCTCATGTGTGCCACTGTGGCGACCCCTTTTTCCTATAAAAGGAGGCCCGAGGAGACCAGGAGAGGGATTTGGCTCTTTTGGGCAAGTTGCACCCCGTAGCTAGCTCAAGAACACAAGAACACTCAATACATCCACCAAAGTAGGACTAGGGTATTACGCATCCTCGCAGCCCGAACCCGGGTAAACGAACCGTGTGCTTCCTGCTAAACCTGCTCTTCGCTCAACCCCGCGCCCCGCCAACCGTAGTAGGGATTCTTGTCATCCCATTGGTGTCGTTTCCCTGACATCCTTGGCGCGCCAGGTAGGGGGCGAAGTTGAAGAGAATCTAGTTTAGCAACCTGTTTAGCGGTTCTTCATCATCATGGCCTCTAAAGAAGAAGACCGCCAAAAGAATGACACCGTCAGTAGGCGCGGAAGACGCCAGCACGGTGACAGAAAAGCTAAGTCAAGTCGAACTTTAAATTTTTCCTTTTTATATAAGGTTATTCCCCTCGGAGATCTCGCACTTTGTGTGAAAAACTTGCACGCAATGGGGCCTTCCCACTATTGGCAATGCCCTTACTCTGTTTCGAGTCCACTCAACAGTTTAAGCGATCGCGTCGAGAACGGCAAGGTAGACTTCCGCAATTGGCAACGCTCTCGATTCTGACTCGAGTCAAGCTCGACAGTTCGAGCGGCCGCGTTAAGGACGGTAAGGTGGTTCGTCTGGCAGCAAGCACACCCGGCAGGCCATCGAGGATCCGTCCTCGAAGTGCTGCGGCATGGGTTTACGCGCCAGGCAGCCTACCCAAATCAACGTAGGGTGGATATACAAAGGAGGGATTAAACAGGATAATAACATGCATCATTTCGGAAGTATTGCAGAGTTATATTTCATCAATTGTTGCTATGGTTCTAACTAAAGATAGAAATTGTCTTGGTCATGAACCCGCAGCGATGATAAGAAACGGGGTGCCTAATCCCGACGCTGGCCCTCCACCCTCTGGATTCCGTCAATGCCGCTTATGATGGGCTTGATATGCTCCTTGAGCACTGCGAGGTCAGCATCCTCAGGCAAGCTCTCCAGCGTGGCGTCGAAGTCGAGGTCAGGTTTCCAGTGCGCCAGCTTGGTGAGGACCTTGGTCATGGCGCCCCGGCAAAGCCGTCGGGCCTCATCGGCCAGTGTGGCCGCCCTGCTGGAGTGAAGATAACCCAGGGCCCCGAGAACACCCTTGAAGAATAGGGTCAGCTTGGTGTTGGTAGTCCCGCTGCGCTCTGGGGCATACCTCACATTTGGCATCCCCATGGTAGCCAGATGCATGGTCATCTTGCCAGCGACGTCCACGAGACGGCTGATCCAGCGATTTTCGCCCTCCACAAAATCCTTGTGGTTGGCGGCCTCGTCCTTCCGTAGCTGCTTCTCGGTCTCCAGCTCCTTGGCCAGGGTCCCCTCCCGGGCCTTGGCCTCCGAAAGCATCCCTTCGAGGCCCTCCAGCTTCAGCTTTAGGTCCTTGATCGATTCATTGGCCTTGGAGAGCTGCTCAGCCTTGCTGAGGACTGCGCCTTGCGCCTCCATCAAGGCACCGTTGAGCGTGTTCTTCTCCTCAGCCAGCTTCAGGGTCTGGGTCTTCAGCTCGTCCCGCTCCACCTCCAGCTCCTTCACCTTACCAGTGTGAACCAGAGCCTGGTCATCAAATGCCTCCTTGTGTTTCTGCTCCAGCTCCTGGGTCCGCCGCGCAATGAGTGTCTCGAGCTCCTCATCCTTGCCGTGGAGCGTTGCAGCAAGGGCCTAATAGCGCCCACCCAGTTGGATCCGAGGGAAGAAGTAGTGGCGAAAGAGTGCCGTGTTGGGATGCACCCCGACGAAACCCTCGCAGAGGTGCGCAAAAAGAGCCATGCACGCCACGCCATTTGGAGTAAAATCCAGAAGATGGAAGCCGTAGGTGTGCATGACGTCATTGAAGAAATTAGAGAAGGGGGGCAGAGGCCGCAAGACAAGTAATCAACGAAGAATGGATACCGATTTGGGGCGGCCTCGGCGCAATTGGCGGGAATGACGCACGTGGTTGGATGCCCCGTCGTCTCTCCCCCCATCTTGCACCGCCATAGGGGCTTGAAGTTGTCCCAGAGCTCGAACACATTGATCGTCGAGGGGAAGTAGGCGAGTTGCGGCCGTTGCGCCGCCAACGCACTCTCCGACGGCTCTGCGCACCGGCATCTTTGGCCACTCCCTTGCCCTTGGTGGATTGGGGGGGCATGGTGGCTGCGAAAAGCAAGGGACGATGGACAGTGAAGAAACAGCGGCAGCGAGCAACGACGAGAAGCTTGAAAAGGGAGATGAAGGGGAGCGGCGGCTCTGAGATTGAAGAAGGCGCAGGAGGAGGGTAAAGTGAGCAGCGCGCCCGTGGTTATTCCTTTTTACGGGGAAGGCGCGGGCCGCCTCCTTACCCATTAAATGGGATGTGACGCATGCTTGCGGAGGCAGCATCGCGCATCACCCCCATGTCGCGCGTTCAACGCAGGTCGTGGGGAAGCGCAGCGGACAAAAAGTTACTGCGGTAAAATCCGCCCCACCTGCCCGCGCACCGTTCTGGGCCTGGCCCAACAACGCGTCGCGCTTATGTGTGGCCCAGGCCCAGGGGCTCCTGTCGGTGTACAAAAGTAGGGGCTCTCCTTTTGACCCCTTTACTTGCGCACAGGCAGTCAGAGCCGCGCGCCATGTCCACACTTAACAAAGCAGAGGAGAGAAGCTGAAGCCCAAGACAAACAAGACAATGCCAAGACCAGAGACACAAAGAGCAAAGGGACAAAGCAGGCCCCCCTGGCAAGGCCCTTGCCGGGGTAGCTCGCCCAACACCATTGGAGCATGCCACCCTTGAGCCCACGGCCTCCAACATAGTCAACCACATTGGGGCAAGGGCTCGAGAGGCACCTTCTTGGTGGCATGCAGATCTTTGTCAAGATCATGAACACACAAGATCAAATGAGGACCAGAAGACGGCGCCCCTCGGCGGGATCCTAGCCGTGGACATTCACAAGACCCCCAGGAAGCGCCTTGTCGGGGACGAATGCAAGACCACGGCAAGACCCTTGTCGGGCCCCCGGTAAGGCCCTTGCCGAGGGCATCAGCGGGGTCACTGCCAGGACCACACCAACCAAGACACCACCACCTTTTCCATGCGGCTGCCAGCCCCAGCCAGCTGGGCAGGCACCTGTGTGGCGACGAGCGGCTTCCAAGCCAACTCAGCAAGCACCTGCATGGTGGCATGCAGATCTTCGTGAAGACCCTGCCACCGCGCCACCTCAACTGCCTGCCTGCCTACATGGCACCACGTGCATCGCTGGCCTGGGCGCGTGTCGAAGCAAGACAAGGCGGCGATGGATGGGACGGGCCTCGTTCCCATCCCCGATAAAGCTAAGGGACACCTAAGCGACGCACTTAATGCGCTTTGTCCTGTAATACGGGCGATAAGCTCGCAACACTGTAGACCTTTCCACCTCCTGTGTGCCACTGTGGCGACCCTTTTTTTCTATAAAAGGAGGCCCGAGGCGACCAGGAGAGGGGTTCGACTCTTTTGGGCAAGTTGCACCCCGTAGCTATCTCAAGAACACAAGAACACTCAATACATCCACCAAAGCAGGACTAGGGTATTACGCATCCTCGCGGCCCGAACCTGGGTAAACGAACCGTGTGCTTCCTATTAAACTTGCTCTTCGCTCAACCCCGCGCCCCGCCAACCGTAGTAGGGATTCTTGTGATCCCATAGGTGTCGTTTCCCCGACAGGAAGATATCGCGAAAGGCATCTTCCAAGTCTTCCCAGCTGCCAATGGAGTTCTTTGGGAGGCTGTTTAGCCAGTGCCACACTGGTCCCTTTAGTTTTAGTGGGAGGTATTTGATGGCGTGTAGGTCATCACCGCGGGCCATGTGGATATGGAGAAGGAAATCTTCAATCCATACTACGGGATCTGTTGTTCCATCGTATGATTCGATATTCATGGGTTTAAACCCATCCAGGAATTCGTGTTCCATTACTTCGTCAGTGAAGCAAAGGGGGTGTGCGGCGCCTCTATATCAGGCCAAGTCGCGACGTAGCTCGGATGGAGTTCGTCTGTAGTGTTCGGCCCGGGCGTGGTTGTGTTTGTCACGTCCGGCTAGATGGCCATCGTCGCGTGTCAGGGCATGCCCCCGTGATCTGTAGATCGATCTGGTCTGACCTGCTCTATTGTCTAGGTCCTGCCGCAGGTCATATGTATGACCCCGAGCTGTCGTGTCTCTGCCCTTACGGCAAGGTGGTACGGGCTGGTGTTCAGCTTGAGTTGTCGCTTTGTCTCGGCCACGCGATGGTCGGTCAGCCGTGTTACGCGTTGATGGTACGGGCTCCGGCGCCTCATCATCGGATTGAAGTAGCGATTTGCGCTTCGGGTAACTTTTGGTTGGCCGCTCGAGAACATATTCCTCGGCTGCCAGGACATTAGTCCATCTGTCATTGAGCATATCTTGGTCAGATTGAAGCTGCTGCTTCTTCTTTTTCAGGCTCCTTGCAGTGGCTATTAGCCTGCGCTTGAAGCGCTCCTACTCAAGAGGTTCCTCAGGCATGATAAAATCCTCGTTGCCAAGGCTCACCTCATCCTCGGAGAGCGGAAAGTAGTTACTGTCCTCCAAGTCTTTGTTTACGGCTTGTTCATCAAGGCTGATTCGCCCATCTTCCCGTTCATCCTGTTCGGAGGTTGGCTTAACGGGGTCTTCATTGTCTTCGGCATCGTCGAGAGTATTGTTTTCTCCAGTGCCGATATTGCAGTCTTTTCTGCGGCGTGGCTTAGAGCGGCTTCTCTGACGTCAGCGCTTTGGTTGTATCTTAGGAGGTTTGTCCTCGACTGGATCTTCCTTGTCATCGCCGCTATTCTCTTTGGGTGTATCCACCATGTACACATCATACAAAGAGGTGACCGTCCAGCGTCCGATAAACGGCGGGTTTTGGGCCTACTCTTCTCAGGCATCGTCGTCCATACCGTCGATGTCTTCGGAGCTGTAATTGAGCATGTCGGTTAAGTCCTCGACAGTGGCTATAAAGTGGGTGGTGGGTGGGATGTAAAATTCCCTGCTCTCAGCCCCTAGTCCGGCTGGGCATAGTTCGGACATTACATAGTCCGGACGCCCGAGGACCCCTTAATCCAGGACTCCCTCGGTCATTGGTATGTTTTCCATTAATAGCATACCTGCACTAATTTTATTTGACTCTAGGGCTTCCCATTCTTTTAGTTCACAGAGTTTTGCTGCCCAAAACAAGTTTTCTTGCTCGGTTTTGGAAAAGAGTATGATGGTACAATCCTCGGGATCGTTGCTCAAAAGCAATCTGGCCTGTCGCAATTTGGAAATTGACATCAAGGGGTCATGTTCCCAGCCTCTTTGATAGTCATCGAGTCTGCCAAGTTGGATATTATTTTGGGAATGAACTGGTTAATCAAACATCAAGTATGCATCAACTATGCGACGAGAGAAGTCACATTCATCAACCAGGAAGGCCAAACTACAAAATTCTTTGCTCGAAGAAGCATGCCCAAGAAACAAATGGTCTTCGCAGCTATAGCTGAAGGATTGGATTTAATTCCTGTGGGCAGTGAGTTTCCAGATGTATTTCCTGAGGAACTACTAGGGATGCCGCCAGACCGAGAACTTGAGTTTGCAATTGACCTTGTGCCCGGGACCGCACCGTTATACAAGAAGTATTACCGCATGCCTTCATCCGAATTAGTGGAATTAAAGAAACAGCTTGATGAGATGCTTCAAAAAGGATATATCCGTCCAAGCTCTTCACCATGGGGATCACCCGCTTTGTGGACAACAAAATGTTGGGGAACGTAGTAATTTCAAAAAAAATCCTACGCACACACAGGATCAAGGTGATGCATAGCAACGAGACGGGAGAGTGTTGTCCATGTACCCTCGTAGACCGAAAGCGGAAGCGTTAGCACAGCGCGGTTGATGTAGTCGTACGTCTTCACGATCCGACCGATCAAGTACCGAACGTATGACACCTCCGAGTTCAGCACACGTTCAGCTCGATGACGTACCTCGAACTCCGATCCAGCTGAGCTTTGAGGGAGAGTTCCGTCAGCACGACGGCGTGGTGATGATGATTATGTTCTACCGACGCAGGGCTTCGCCTAAGCACCGCTAGGATATTATCGAGGTGGACTATGGTGGAGGGGGGCACCGCACATGGCTAAGAGATCCAAGGGATCAATTGTTGTGTCTATGGGGTGCCCCCTGCCCCCGTATATAAAGGAGCAAGGGGAGGAGGCGGCCGGCCAGGGAGAGGTGCGCCAAGGGGTAGGAGTAGGACTCCTCCTATTCCTAGTAGGAGTAGGAGAGGGGGAAGGAGAGGGAGAGGAGGAGAAGGAAAGAGGGGGCCGCCCCCTTGCCCTAAACCAATTCGGTTTGGGCCTTGGGGGGCGCGCCCCGCACTCCCTTTGCTGCCCTCTATTTCCACTAAGGCCCATGTAGGCCCATTAAGCCCTGGGGGGTTCCGGTAACCCCCGGTACTCCCGTAAAATCCCGATTTCACCCGGAACACTTCCGATATCCAAATATAGGCTTCCAATATATCAATCGTTATGGCTCGACCATTTCGAGACTCCTCGTTATGTCCATGATCACATCTGGGACTCCGAACAACCTTCAGTACATCAAAACTCATAAACTCATAATATAACCGTCATCGAAACTTTAAGCGTGCGGACCCTACGGGTTCGAGAACTATGTAGACATGACCGAGACACGTCTCCAGTCAATAACCAATAGCGGAACCTAGATGCTCATATTGGCTCCCACATATTCTACGAAGATCTTTATCGGTCAAACCACATAACAACATACGTTTGTTCCCTTTGTCATCGGTATGTTACTTGCCCGAGATTCGATCGTCGGTATCTCAATACCTAGTTCAATCTCGTTACCGGCAAGTCTCTTTACTCGTTTCATAATAAATCACCCCGTAACTAACTCATTAGTTACAATGCTTGCAAGGCTTATAGTGATGTGCATTACCGAGTCGGCCCAGAGATACCTCTCCGACAATCAGAGTGACAAATCCTAATCTCGAAATACGCCAACCCAAGAAGTACCTTCGGAGACACCTGTAGAGCACCTTTATAATCACCCAGTTACGTTGTGATGTTTGGTAGCATACGAAGTGTTCCTCCGGTAAACGGGAGTTGCATAATCTCATAGTCATAGGAACATGTATAAGTCATGAAGAAAGCAATAGCAACATACTAAACGATCAAGTGCTAAGCTAACGGAATGGGTCATGTCAATCACATCATTCTCCTAATGATGTGATCCCATTAATAAAATGACAACTCTTTGTCTATGGCTAGGAAACATAACCATCTTTGATCAACGAGCTAGTCAAGTAGAGGCATACTAGTGACACTCTGTTTGTCTATGTATTCACACATGTATCATGTTTTCGATTAATACAATTCTAGCATGAATAATAAACATTTATCATGATATAAGGAAATAAATAATAACTTTATTATTGCCTCTAGGGCATATTTCCTTCAGAAAAACGGCAGTCTTCAGATGTGTGTGGATTACCGCCAGTTGAACGATGTCACTATCAAGAACAAATATCCACTTCCGAGGATTGATGATTTGTTCGACCAACTTAGTGGGGCAAATGTATTCTCCAAGATCGATTTGAGGACCGTATATCACCAACTCAAGATCAAGAAGGAGGATATTCCTAAGACCGCGTTCACCACTAGATACGGTCTTTATGAATATACAGTCATGTCTTCCGGTCTCACAAATGCTCTTGCTTTCTTCATGCACATGATGAATAAAGTATTCATGGACTTTTTGGATAAATTCGTGGTGGTCCTCATTGACGACATCCTCATATACTCGAAAGGTGAAGCAGAGCAGAAGGGACATCTCAGAGCAATCTTGTAAAGACTCTGTGACCATTAGCTATATGCGAAATTCAGCAAATGTGAATTTTGGCTCAAACAAGTCGGATTTCTAGGGCATGTTCTTTCAGCAGAAGGCATAGCTGTGGATCCAAGCAAAGTAAAGGACGTGCTTGATTGGACAGCACCCACGACAGTGACTGAGATCCAGAGTTTTCTTGGATTAGCCGGATATATCGTCGATTCATTGAAGGCCTCTCTAAGATTGCCAAGCCCATGACATAACTCCTCAAGAAGGATACGAAGTTTGTATGGTCTGAGGACTGTGAGAAAAGTTTCAATGAGTTGAAGACCCGATTGACGTCAGCACCTGTGTTGACCCTCCCAGACATCTATCGCAACTTTGATGTATACTGTGATGCATCCAGGAGAGGTATTGGATGTGTACTCATGAAAGATGGCAAGGTTGTAGCCTACGCATCTAGACAGCTACGACCTCACGAAGGGAACTACCCAACTCATGATTTGGAATTGTTCGCAGTTGTGCACGCGTTGAAAATTTGGAGGCACTACCTCATTGGCAAAAGATGTCAGATATTTACCGACCACAAGAGTCTCAAGTATATATTCACCCAACCAGATTTGAATCTTCGACAGAGAAGATGGCTCGAATTGGTCAAGGATTATGATCTTGGAATAAATTACCATCCCGGTAAAGCCAATGTGGTTGCTGATGCCCTCAGCCGAAAGCCTGCTAACCTGAACGCCCTGATGGAGTCCTTGCCTCCTGAACTCCAAGAAGAGACCGCTCAGCTTAACCTGGTTATTGTTGAGGCTAACCTCGCTAATATATTGGAAGTTACCCCTACCCTTGAATAAGAAATCCGCATGGCCTAGCAAAATGACTCAGTCCTACAACATCGTGTCAAGCTTATGCAAGAAGGCAAGACCCAGGATTTCTCGAAGGATGATCAAGGTACTCTAAGGTTTAGAGGTCGGATTTGCATAGCTGAGCAAGCAGACCTGAGAAGGAAGATCTTGATAGAAGCGCACGAATCTTCGTACTTGATTCATACAGGAGGTACCAAGATGTACGAAGACCTTCGTCAGGCATTTTCGTGGGATGGAATGAAGAAGGAGATCGCCTCTTTTGTTGCCTATTGTGACATTTGTAACAAGGTGAAGGCAGAACATCAGAAACCCGCTGGACTTCTCCAACCTTTACCCGTTACACAATGGAAGTGGGACTATGTCTACATGGATTTCGTCACCGGTCTGCCAAAAACACACCGAGGAAATGATGCAGTATGGGTTGTGGTGGACATGCTGACAAAGCTAGCTCACTTCATTCCCATCCGAACCACCTATCGAGCCGATCAACTCGCACAGCTATATGTGTCTAGAATTGTTAGTTTGCATGGAGTGCCAAGAACTATAACTTCCGACCGAGGTTCTCTCTTTACCTCAGCATTCTGGTCACGTCTCCATCAAGCTCTGGGGACCGCACTAAAGTACAACACCGCCTACCATCCTTAGACAGACGGGTAGACTGAGCGAGTAAATGAAATACTTGAAGATATGCTCCGAGCATGTGCTCTGGCTCAAGGACCCAAGTGGGAAGATTGTCTGCCTTATGCTGAGTTCTCCTACAACAACAGTTTCCAGACCAGCCTCAAGATGTCACCCTATGAAGCTCTATATGGCCGTAAGCGCCGCACTCCGCCAAACTGGTCTCAAACCGGAGATAGCCGCATTTTCGGAACCGACTTAATGATGGAGGCTGAAAATCAAGTCAAGGAGATCTGAGATAAACTACAATTAGCCAAGTCCCGACAAAAGAGCAACTATGACTCAAAGCACCGTCAGATCAATTTTGAACCCGGCGAGTATGTTTACCTCCGAGTCACACCCATGAAAGGAGTCAAGATATTTCAGACCCGAGGAAAACTTGCACCCAGATATATTGGTCAGTTCCCACTTATGTCCAGAGTTGGTATAGTTGCTTATCAGTTGGAACTACCATCGGAATTGTCAGAAGTGCACAATGTGTTCCATGTCTCACAGCTGAGAAGGCGTATATCCTCACCCGAGAAAAGGACTGATATAGCAGAGATAGATCTTGCTAAGGATTTAACCTATGAGGAGAAACAGTTCCGTATATTGGATGAAATAGAAAGAGTCACTCGCAGTAAGGTAATTAAGTTTTATAAGGTGTAGTGGGAGCATGACACCGAGGAAGAAGTAACTTGGGAAAGAGAGAACTTTTTAAGAGCATCATATCCAGAATTGTTTTCCCGAGCAACCGAATCTCGAGGACGAGATTCACCCTAAGTGGGGGAGGTTTGTGACACCCTGGTTTTTGCCTTTTTTTTCTTTTTCTGGACTTCATTGCCTTTTTATTTGAATTTGGAGTTTTGAATGAACTCAGTTGGACTAAAACCACTTGGGAATTTCTTTGATTTTCACCCAAGTGACTCACCTCCCTCTCAAACACCTCATTTTCTCTCTGATATATCAAAATATGGCCATGGGAATATTTTTCTTAAATGAAAAATATTCATTTTCTCTCTGAAATCACACTTCAGTCACATTTGCTCCAAAGCAACCCTCATTTTTCTGGCCCACAAAAATCTGAGAAAATTCCTGAATATTCCTTGGACCTTGGCACACCTTCATGTGCAAAAAGATTTCATGGTTATGTGGAATATTTTTGCTACAGAAAATATTTTCTGTTCTGGCCAAAAAATGTGCTTTACAAAGGAAGTGCATTATTCCTTGATCCAATGTAGCTGAAACTTTTAGGACTTCATTACCCTCCTAAGAAACCCTTAACCACCAAAAAATTAGCTCCTAACTCCCTCTAGATTTTTCTCTTTTGAGCACCCAAGTATATATCCAGAAACTTGCCAGGATGCTACACTCTCACCCAGTCGACCTGTGCTCAACTCAAGTGCTTGGATCGACCTAACCTTGCAAGGACTACACGCCACACACAGTGCACACAGCCCAGGTTGCGTGATGCCAGAGTTCATGCGGTGACCGCGTGTGGCCAAGCGCGCTGGCATGCGTTCGACGCGCTCTGGATGCCGCTGACGCCTCTGTTGCGTCCGTGCTCACTTTCCTGCTTGCCACAGCATGCCACACCGCGCCACCATCCTTGTCTCAACGCCATTAACTCCTCCCTGCCGCTCGCCAATGTCGGAGCTCGCCACAGTGAGCATGGGCATGACGCGGCCAAGCGCACAGTGCGCCCATGCCCTTGCGCTCGTCGCCATCCGAGCCATGTGCTCGTCTCCGCCCTCCCATAGTGGTCGCGTGAGCCACAACCCCTTCTCCCCCTCTCACTGACGCTCTTCGTCGTTGTGCGCCGTCTCCAGAGAACTCCGGCGGAGCTCGAGACCCTCCTCCCCTCCGCCTATAAATAGAGCCCTCCCTCGCCTCTCCAAGCTCCTCACCGCACTCACCCAACCCCCACGTCCTCATAGGAAGCCATAGCCCGGCTGGGCAGGCCTCTGGCCGCCGTTCCCGACCCGAGCTCGCCGGCGATCCCCTCCTGCTGCTCCCCACCTCTCCAGTGCCCATCGAGCTCCATCTTCTTCTCCGGCGACTCCCTGGTGACCCACTGGTGCTTGCTGACCCCGTTGGAGCCCCTGGAATCTATCGACAGCCGCGTCCTCGGTTACGGACACAGCTCGTAAGTAGGTCACACCATTGATCAACATAATTAAGTTAATCTTGCACACTAAAGTTATATGGTTGGTACTGGTTATGTGATGAGATTGTTGAGATCATGAAGATGGTCGTTGTTGTGGGAACCAAAGTGTTGGTTTCGTTTATGATCCGGGAGTGATCACCGTATTGATGAGGTTGGTTACGAGGTAACCCGTTTGGTAAGAGAGTCCGGGGGACTCGATACACAAGCATGATTCACTTCATGAGTAGTCTGTTGTAGACTTGCATTTAACCGGTTTAATAATCATGTTATTGTTTGCCATTATGCTTTTACTTGTTGTGAGCTTGCAAGTACATTCAATGTACTGACCTGGCGTGTCATGCCAGATTTCAGGAAAGTCTTACCGGATCGGAGTGTGTCCCGTGTCTATAGACCGTGTCCACATCGGTGTCCCTGTGCTATGGAGTTCCGCTTCGTCGTTCCGCTGCCGCGTAGTTGTCGTGATCGAGGCCCCTTTCATGTTCATTAAACAATGTACATACTGTTCAACCACACTGTGTGTCCCGCTTGGCCTTGCTGCCTGATATAATATCGAACCTATGTTTCTGCTAGCATCAATAAAGCGGTTGTTTTCTGTACCAAGTTGTTGTGTGTTGCTAAAAGACTAGATCTCTGGGCTGGCAATGCAAGGTAAACCGGTTGCTCTGAGACGGGGTGCCACACTTGGAGCCACATTCCATTGGGGTGAAGCTTTGTGATGGTGTTGGGAGCCTTCAATTAAATTGTGGAGAGATCCCCAACCTTGTTTGTAAAGGTTCGGTCGCCACCTTCAAGGGCACCACTAGTGGAATCATGGCATCTGGCATTTTGCGAGGGCCTGAGGAGAATACGGTGGCCCTATCGGCTTCTTGGGGAGCATTGTCCCTCCACACGGCTCCAATGGAGATGTACCTCCCCCTGAAGGGAGGGAACTTTGGTAACACATCCTCGTCTCTATCGACTGCACTTGTGATTATTTCTAACATGTACTTTGTGCAAGCTTATATTGTGTTTGTATATTGTGCTTGCTTGCTTGTGTTGTTGTTGAGCTCATCATATAGGTTATCCACTTAGTTGCATACCTAGACAACCTATTTTGTTAAAAAGAAGCTAAAAGTTGTTAGTCGCCTATTCACCCCCCTCCTTTCAGTGGTCTCGGTTGGGAGGAAATTATCCCCATAGGTCCGGAGGTCCACAAACCCCCAAACCCAGCTCATATATAGGGAGGAAACGAGAATATACGTACGTATCCGATCAGCCCGTCAGTCGGACTAGGATCACCCTGAACCACTTTTTCCTTTTTTTTCCTCTCGCTCTTTCCTTTTTTTTAGGACAAATGGGGTTTCTGCGGGCATGTTTGCGGACGCTGTCTAAACACGCCCACAGATAAATGCGGTCAAATTAGTTCAATCCGATTAGAGATGTTGTAACCTTCATAAGATTCTTGCAGCTTATCTGTATAAGAAGACACGCCTCGGACGTGTGTTTAATTTCCCATTTTTTGCGTCGGCCAAATCCATCATGCATCTGAATTTCCAGCGAAAGATTATGTCCACCCAAGTAGGTCCATGGTGACAAGATTGGTTGGTGCAACACACTTATAAACATATATATATATATACTGCAGGTCTTAGATGGGATCATAGCATACCCCAGAGTGTACCTTCTCTCCATCTTCCGGAAAGGAGACATTGAAAACCTTTGCTTAAACCTGATGATTAGCATCTGTGGATCCAACCTTTTCTTTGCTCCATCGGGATAAACTAGTCCGCCCTCACATGGACGAGGCAGCTGGGAGCCATGGGACCGGCCAGTACTACTAGCACATTCTACCCCATAGAATCGGCTATTGAATCCCAAAAGGGCCAAACAATTGCAGGAAAATACCTGACAACTGGACCGGGGCAGGACAGGACAGGGGACACACTAACACTGTAACGTGCCAAGGTGTCGCACTCGCACATGTGCCTTCTTGCTTGCTTGTGGGCATATTCCCCTCTCGTCTCAGGCCAGCGGCTACTGATCGGATCAATCCATACATACATATGCTGCTCAATTTCACCCCAACAACAACAAGAAAAAAAAAACAGTTACCAGCAGGCAGATTTGTCGAATTTTGATCCACGATGGTTTCTCCAATCCGAGGCATTTAGACCAAGTTTTTTTCGAGAAACATGGAGGCCATTTTCAGCACTGACAAGTGACAACCACAATTCCCCAAGAAAAGAAGAGAGTGGCAGCCACAATGAGTAGATGTGTGGCGGGAGGAAGGAAAGGAAACGACGAAAGAAAGCAGATGATGATTGGTGGTGGAATCACATGCATGCATGCTCGCCCGACGTGAGGGGCAACGTGCACGGCCTAGCTGTCTCTCCCCGGCCGAATCAGATCACCGCTCCACGCACAAACATGACCCGACTCCGCTTCATGCTTCCCTCCTCGACTCGACTACTGTACTAGTACGTGCTACTCGTAATCGGCTGACTCCCTTCTTTACCCTACATTCTACACCTGCATTGCAGTCTACACCTTCATTCATGTTCCAGAATACAGAGTGTGCATGCGCGGTGCTTAGAGCTTAGTTGATTAATTAAATACAGGGAGTACTACTACCATCTCAATTTCACACTGTAAGAATCAATGAACAAGTAGGAGTAGAATTTACCGTGTCAGGCACTTGGTCGTTATTTAGGCGAGCAGAAACACTCACTTGCGTCCCGCCGACGAGCTGGGCAGGTACGTTGCACGCGGCCGCCGGCTGCGGCACACACACGCACGAGCTTGGCGTGCGAAACGCCCTAATTTCCGGTGATTTCTCAGTGGACTGGAGATACTACGCCCGTACGCTGCCTACCAGCTTGGAAAACGACCGGCGGCCGGATCTCACGACAATTTCTCACCGCCGCGCACGTAGTTTAACTCTCTGGAGACCTCTTCCTTGACCCTGCCCGACACTAGCGATCTGCGAGTTAAGGCGTGGTCACCGAGAGATCTCTGCCAGGCATTGGCCGTCGTCGAGGGCACGCACGGCACGACTGGGGCCTGCTGTCATGCCCGATCGAGCTGTCCAGCCAGCCGTGACACGTACGCCATCCAGACCCCCCAGAGTTTTACCAGCAGCCGGGCAGTTTCACCGCAGGTGCCGCTACGCTATCGCCGCCGCCGCCGACAAATTTATTCCACCTGCGCAGCAGGCGTACAGAGCAGAGCAGCAAGATATCAAAGCAAAGCGCCCTCCCACCCACGAATTCCTCCATCCTCCCTCTCCTTTGGCGTCCGTTTCACTTTCCCTCCAACCCTTTATATCCTCCACCACCTCCCACCTCACCCCCCGCTCGCTCGCGCCCTCTCTCTCTCTCTTTCCCTCGCCTCCAGCTCCAAGACCCCAAGCAAGCTAGAGCTAGAGCAGGCAAGGAGAGCGGGCTCAGCCAAGAAACTGAGGGAGCGATCGGTCGGCCGATGATGACGATGGCGGCGGAGGACCAGGCGGCGGTGCCGCGGGTGGTCTCGATCCTGTCGGCGCTGCTGGAGCGCGTGGCGGAGCGCAATGACGTCGTCGCCGCGGTGGAGCGGCGCGTACGGGACGTGGAGGAGCAGGAGGAAGAGGAGGATGATCAAGGAGAAGACGGCAAGGAGTCGACGACGGCGACCAAGAAGAAGATGGCGGTGTCGGCGTTCCAGGGGCTGACGAAGCCGGCCATCTCCGTCGGCGGCTACCTGGAGCGCATCTTCCGGTTCGCCGGCTGCAGCCCCTCCTGCTACGTCGTGGCCTACATCTACCTCGACCGCTTCCTGCGCCGCCGCCCCGCCCTCGCCGTCGACTCCTTCAACGTCCACCGCCTCCTCATCACCTCCGTCCTCACCGCCGTCAAGTTCGTCGACGACATGTACGTATCCACACCATCATCCATACATCCATCAGAAACCTTTAGCACAGCGCATGCAAATTCAAAATTTCAGCCCCAAATTAACAACAAACAGACACCGAATTACACCATCCGCATTCCCGTTTCAGCAAGTAGGATTAAAGCGATCTACTACTACCGGATAAACTGAACCATAATTGAGGTCGCTTAGTGCAGCATGATCATTTAACTGAGGCAGATTTAAATTAAATCTGCAGTCCAATTGGGCTGTGAGTCTGATCTGATCTGACTTTGCGACCCCTTTGTCGTGTCGTGCCGAGCACACGACGGACCTCACGGACCGCCACTGTGTGTGTACCAGCCATGCGGGCCCGGCCTGCTCGCATTTTTTTCCCACCATTATTTGGATTCCCAACTGGCACGCCACCAACCGGAGCCAAGCTAGCCATTGCCGTTTCTAGCTGGTCACGAGGACAGCTCACAGACGTCCAATTCGATGTCTTCGCCACCACCGCAATTCACCATTGCTGTCAAAACAAGCTTTGCTGCTGCTGTTGTTGATGCGTCGATCGCGCGCAAAGCTTTCGCGTGTCCTCGAAGAGAAAATCTGACGAATGTTTGTTTGCTGTGAGTGCAGATGCTACAACAACGCCTACTTCGCGAGGGTGGGAGGGATCAGCCTGATGGAGATGAACTACCTGGAGGTGGACTTCCTCTTCGGCATCGCCTTCGACCTCAACGTCACGCCCGCCGTCTTCGCCTCCTACTGCGCCGTGCTGCAGACCGAGATGGCCTACCTCGAGCACCCGCCGCCGTCCATCGACGCCGTCTCCCCCACCAGCTTGCTGCAGCACTGCTTGCCCGACCAGGAGGTCGACACCGCCGCCGCCGCCGCTGCCAAGTCCGGCTGCCACCGACACCAGCAGCAGCTCACCGTCTGATCGATCGAGCTCTTCCTCTCTCTCTCTCTTTTTGTCCCTGCGGTGTCAAGTGTCACGGTCTCTTCTTTTCTCCTTTTCTTTTCTCTTTACCGTTCTTGGTACATAGGTGTTGGCTAGCTAGGATGGATTTCGCCATTGTTGGAAGGATCGATCATGAATGGAAGAACGGATCGGATTGAGATTGTGCATGCCCATTGTTTAAGGAGCTGAGATGCTGCTAATCTAATCTGTGTGCATGTGAGTCACAGCACACTGCATCTGCATGCTTTGCTTGTCTCCTGTCTGTTTCTTTTCCTCTGCTCTTCTTTTTCTGTTTCCCCCCGCTTTCTGGAGCGAACTATTCGCCGGGGAAAAGGTGATTTACTATGATTGGATGGATGGATCGGACATCGTGGGATGGCGGAGATTGGAGAACAAGCGGGTTTGATTCTCAGAACATGGCATGTTTCTTACTATGCGCTGCATGGTGTGTGCATAACTGTATATGCCGCGTTGGGAAAAAATTGGCCTCACCGGAATGCGGCGGAAAATGACGGCCATGGGTTTATTTGCTTCTCAGGAAACTGAGTAGTAATTCCCCTCGGCGTTCCAAACGTGCAGGAGCTCTGAATTTATGAGCAGGGTGGTGGAAATGGAGGTCGCTCTGACTGAAATTGTGTCTGAGGCAACGGACTGAAACTGTCAGTGACAGATTCAGTCAGATTTTCTCACGAGAAACAGCTTAGTCAGAAATGTCACTGGTACATGATATAATCCATGCTAAAAGCATCAATGCTTCTTCAGACGTCTTTGCAAGGACAATGAAGTTACCATACTCAGCTTCTGCCAAAAGAACACCGACAAGTTACTGCAGTCGTTCCATGTTTATCTCGATCTAAAAACTCCACAAGAGACAAGTAAAAGTCCAATGCACAAACGATGAGACCCTACAAGGAAATGGGGCGAGCATCTTCGGTGGTGTGCAGGCGAGGGGGAGAAGATTTGATGATCAGAAGCAGTAGACGCATCGCATCAAGGCGATGCGGATTGCCAGTGAAAATACAAGGATGGATCGGAAGGAACGTGGTGTGCATGTAGATGTAGGACTAGTGGCTGCGCCTTTTGCGCTGTAGTAATATATAATGCCTTTGGCCTTAATGCGGTGAGCTGGATTAGAACATGGCCGGTCACATGAAATTCCCAAGGATGAGCCAACAGCAAGAGAGAGAAGTACGAACACTCCCTCTCAACTTTTTCCGAGAGATGAAAATCATTAGTACACAGTTTATTACTCCGTCCGTTCCATATTAGTTGTCGCTGAAACGAATGTATCCAGAACGGTCTAGATACATCCATTTCAACCACAATAGATATGGAAGTAATGGAACGCAGGTGAAGCTGAAGCTGATGGATGTTTTGCTCGTAGTACAAAAAAATCGGCATTTCCAACGCCTGGAAGTTTATTCTTATCCTTTCTCTACATGTGTAATAAGGATTGGCGTGTGGGTACTCGTGGGGGCACTAGCTAGCTCAGCCGATGCATGTGATGTGCCCATTGCCAAAGCCAGCGAGTGGCATTTGAACCCTGTGAGTCCTGCCCTACCCCATGCGTGGGGAATCTGAGGCCTAAAGCATCACAGGAAGCGAACCATTTGGGGGCTGTGATGCACGATTCGTTGGCCATCGGTTTGTGTCTTTCCTTTTCTTTTCTTAAAGTCTTTCATTTCCTTTGGCTGTTTTCCTGTGACCTGAAGAAATGGAGTGGGTTTCGGTTGGGAGCAGTGGCCTGACAGTTAACCGGGTGACTAGGCAGCTACAGAAGTTCACGAGGACCACCCATGGAGCTTTCTCTTTACTGTGAAAGAGTAAAACGAGAGAGCGAACGATTGGAATGAATAGTAATTTCATTGACTGAAGATTTGGGTATTTATACCCGTGTACAGAGGCAGTAATTACATAGGCGGTAACTAGCGGTTGCTAACTACACAACCGACCTAAGCATGGATTATTAGGATTTAATTAATCCTTAACACTCCCCCTAATCTATGCTTCACTAGATGAATATGCATCATCTTGATAGACTCCTCCTAATATATGACCGCCCTCGTGAATGTTCATCATCTTCATCTCGAGAAATCCTTGTATAATCTTTAAAGTCTCCTCCAAAAACCTTGTGGGAAAAATATGAGGAGAATAGTGCAGATACGTTGCTAAAAATTATGGTCTCCACCTTTATGTATGGACGACAATATCATCACAAATAGTAATATTTGTGTAATTTTCCATGACTTGCTCAAGCAAAATGATGCTTAAATAATTGATACTAGAAGAAAAATGCCATTTTAATCATGTAAGATCAATTTTTTAATGGGAGAGTAAATAATTTTAGTGAACAACAATAATTGCTTCAAAGGAGCAAATTTTATGATAGCTGATGATATACACTTATATGTGTAGACCTCAATTTATATAGGATAACACTTTGAAGATAATCACCGAATGCGGTGTAGATCTCACAGTAATAGAAAACATAGTCTAACTTTTGTCAGTAGATGTTTATAATTCTATTACCTTATGTTATGCAAAATGTGTGAAATCACTTTGAAGGTAATCATCTGTCAAAGTGACATGATGTAGACCTTGCAGTAATAATGGATAGTCTGCAAATTTGCAGTAGATGCCAGTATTACCTTATGATATCTTGAGGTAGTCACATATAATATTAATATTTGGAAGAACACTTTGAAGGTAGTCATCTTGTTGAAATGACAAGATGTAGACCTCACAGTAATGATGGATAATCTGCAAATTACGCAGTAGATGCCATCATACCTTGTGATTCGCAAATAAAATATGATGTAGTCATATTAAGTATGGCACTTCACAATCATTGTTTTGAATTTACATCATGATTTGCAAGAAGAAGAAAATTAACTGCAAAACATAGTTGTTGCACTTATTGTAAAAAACAGTACTAGTATCTTTGGGGTCCATTGCAGATGTAATGGTCGACCCATCAAAAAACATAGGCTCAATGCCTTGGAACTCAACCGATATTATATACTGGTATAACCAAAATCTAAAACAATAAATCTGATGGTTTGTGTTCAAGTAATATTAAGTCTGATGACGCATTTGCCAATAAAAGAAACTAGAAGGGCTTAGAGTCAAATGGCCGATGGGATAAGGTTCCCTATCGTCATCCACTCATCCTCGATGCATCACAAACCCATCGATTTGTTTACTTCTGCACAGAGGCACCGATGCTGCGGTTCATGGCGTTGCCGGCCGTAGCCGGAGGGCTTGCTCGTACAACGCCACGCGCCGGAGGGCGTTGCCGGCCGTCGGTTTCTACGCCGTGCCTGAGGACGTCGCCTCTGCCTGGGCTGTGGAGTGTGGACCGCGCTGCCGCGCGCCTGAGGGCATTGCCATGCCGGGCACCGGCCGTTGGCCGCTGCGGCCACCTCCGGGTGCAGCGCTGGGAGCAGCCGGGGCGAAGGATGCCGCCGCTCCGCTAGGAGCCTGGCCAAGGCAGCGTTGTCCGGGCCATAGGTCGCCGCCGAAGTTTGCCTTGGACGGCATGCAAACGACGCCCTGGAGGTTAGTGCTTACTTCGTGCAGGAACGAAATTGGAATTGAATCACCTGATTGATGTATCAATCAAGATACAGAGTTGGCATTTGGATGATTCGCGTAGTTCTGCCGACCTGGCAGCTGGGGCACCGGTCCATCCTGGAACGTTGGCCTTGCCCTTATCGCTTGCTCAGGTTAGGGCAAAGGGCTGATAACGTATGAAAGAGTAAAACGAGAGAGCGAATGATTGGAATGAATAGTAATTTCATTGACTGAAGATTTGGGTATTTATACCCGTGTACAGAGGCGGTAATTACATAGGCGGTAACTAGCGGTTGCTAACTACACAACCGACCTAAGCATGGATTATTAGGATTTAATTAATCCTTAACATTTACTACTGAAGTGTGGTAAATTTTCAATTGAGCTCACGAGAATTGGCGAGTCCGGCGGCGCATAGGAGGTAGGAACACTGTTGCATGATTGCCACTGTTTGCGCTAAGGCAAGTTTTTTTTTTTTTTTTTTTTTTTTTTTTTTTTTTTTTTTTTGCGGGGGTGCGCTAAGGCAAGTTGACTGTCAGACTGTGAAGCTACTACGCACATTGGGTCTAGAAACGATCGTCAGTGGATTAACAGTAGGATTTTGCTGTTACTACCATCCAGTGGACCATCGACACATGGCGTGGAAGGTAGAAACACTCCCACGTGTGTACCCAAGGCATCCAGGGTGACCAGCTCAGTACAAGGTGACAAAAGGTGTCCCTGTCATTTATGCTTCCGGTTGGCATGTTTTTCTAAGAAGAAGAATAAAATCTGCCTTCCACTTAGTAATAGCATCTTTTTTTTTGCGGGTTGAAAGACCTTCTTTTGATTAGTCTGGATCAGGATGATCCAAGGAGCATAAGTTTACAACCTCTTCAGGTGCAAATCGCAGCCAGACGACTGTTTTAACACGGGCACGTCCTATTCTAGCTAGCTCATTACTAACTCGATTACTCTCCCTTCTAATGGCTCTAACCTTCACTTCTCTTCCACCATAAATACTTGCTTTAATCTCATGAACGAGGCTTGCATTTGGTGACCGGTCTGTAGACTTGTGCATGAGCAT
This sequence comes from Aegilops umbellulata, assembly GCA_032464435.1. Taxonomy (NCBI): domain Eukaryota; kingdom Viridiplantae; phylum Streptophyta; class Magnoliopsida; order Poales; family Poaceae; genus Aegilops; species Aegilops umbellulata. The sequence goes on along the minus strand of CP136054.1, from coordinate 359,295,047 downwards.
GGCAGCAGCCTCTGAGCAGTCCGTCTCAAGGATGAATGGTGCTGAGCTCCACTCCATAGCAAGGGCAACCCCTTCTCTACATGCTTCCAGTTCAGCTGCTAGTGCACTATTGCACGTGAACATGTGGCGGCAAGAGGCAAAAACGATATGGCCCTCCACGTCTCGCATGACCATCCCGATGCCGCCATTCCCTGCTTGCTCCGAGTAAGAGCCGTCGATGTTGAGCTTCAGCCAGCCGGTGGGAGGCGGCTCCCATCTGTCCGGTTGCCGTGACGCCCCGCTCCTACTGGTTGGTTTGCTGAACGACGTTCCAGTCACATGGGGCGCCGACACCTGCACCACCATTTTGCCTTTCTCATGGTCACCTTGGGGGTGCTGCTGGATACAAAGGAGGGACGTGATGTAGCTGTGTAAGAATCTGCGTGATGCCTCAGTCGGTGGAGCCTCCTTCTCATGTGTGATCTCATTTCAGACATGCCATGAGCGCCACATAGTCATCAGTAGAGCCATTCTTAAGGTGTCGGTGAGCGGCTCCAGCACCTCGAACAACCACTCCGGCCCTGTGTTGCGAACAGAGCCGATATCTGGCAGCGGCCAATCCTGCGCCATCGCACGCCATAGGTCCACTGCACGAGGGCACCTACACATAGCATGGAAGCCGTCCTCGCATTCCATTCCACACACAGGGCATATATTAGATGGTTCCAAGTGACGAGAACATTTGTTGGACCAAGTGGCCAGAGAATTAGTCGCGAGCCGCCATGCAAAGACACGTACCTTAGGGGGAGCAGGGCACCCCCATATGATCTTCCAGATGGCACGGTGACCATCCGGTGCCCTGCTCGTGGCACATGCCGATGGGCGCTCGCACTCGTCCATGGCTAGGCGGTATGCCGAACGAACGGTAAAAATGCCGTTCTTCTCTGGCGCCCAAGCAAGGGTGTCGTCGAAGCCATGGGGGCAAGCCCGGATGCGCTTGATGATGTCAATGTCGACTGGAAGGAGGTGTCGACGAAGAAGGTCCAGCCGCCATGCGCCGCACTCATCAAGAAGATCCGCCACTCGCCTCAGTCGGCACGTGCCCTGCAATGTGATGAGATTCCCTCCATGCTCCCTCGATAGCCACCTATCTCGCCATATGCGAATATTTTTGCCATTACCAATGCGCCAAATCAGCCCTTTCTTCAGAAGTTCGAGGCCGTGCTGGATGCCCTGCCAAGATGCTGAAGCATTACCAGAAAAAACCGTATCCTCAATGCGCCCATCAGGATAGTATCGAGCTTTTAGAACCTGCGCACATAAACTATCTGGTTTAGTTAGGAGGCGCCAAGCCTGCCGGGCTAGCAGAGCTTGGTTAAACAGGAGGAAGTCTCTAAATCCAAGGCCTCCCTTGGTTTTGTGGGCCATAATGTTTGGCCAGGAGATCCAATGTGTTTTGCGCTTCCCTTTAGAGGATCCCCACCAAAAGTACCTGACCATGCGGTTCAAGTCATCACAAACAGACATTGGAAGTTTAAACACACTCATCACAAAGGTTGGGATTGCCTGCAAAACGGATTTGATCATCACTTCTTTCCCTGCCGACAAAAGTGTGTCACCCCATGCAATAATCCTTTTTGTCAACTGTGCCTGAAGATTCTGAAATTTTCCTTTCGACATCCGCCCCTCCAGTGTAGGCAGCCCAAGATATCTCTCTTCAAAGGTCGACCTTTCAACCTGTAGGGTCGAACGAATACTCGCTTGGCTGCTCTCCGGACATGATTTCCCAAACATGATACTGAATTTTGCTGGGTTAATCAACTGGCCCGTTGCTTTCTCGTAGGACATGAGGATATTACGGATCCCATCAGCTTGCTCACTATCAGCCTTGAAAAAGAGTAGGGTGTCATCTGCAAACAACAAGTGGGAGATCCCCGGGGCACGCCGGCAGATTTTGAGTGGCACCAAGTTCCCACTCCTTTCACCATCCTTCAACAAGGCCGAGAGACCGTCAGCAACAAAAAGGAACAAAAAGGGGAGAGCGGATCACCTTGCCGAAGCCCTTGCGTCGGTGCAAATGAATCCAAAAGGGTTCCGTTAAATTTCACATTGTATCTCACAGTGGTGACACAAGACATTATCCAGTCGATCCACCTATGAGCGAAACCCAATTTTTGCATCATTTGCTTCAAGAAGGTCCAATCAACCCTATCATATGCTTTTGATAAGTCCAGCTTGTATGCACAAAAGCTCTTCTCCGGATCTTTTCCCTGCTGGATGTGATGAATGCATTCAAATGCAATATAGGCATTATCCGTGATCATTCGTCCTGGAACAAAGGCACTCTGGGCAGGTGAAATTATATCATCCAATATGGGTCGAACCGGTTAACAAGACACTTTGCCACCAACTTGTAAGTAACGTTGCACAGGCTAATGGGACGAAAGTCAGAGAGCTTAGCTGGCTTTTCAACTTTTGGAATGAGGACGATAGAAGTATTGTTGACTCCATCGGCATCAATCCAGTCCGGAAAAACTCCTTGACCCCTGCAATCACATGTTCTTTCGTGACCGCCCAGTTCCGCTGAAACATTATTGCTGGGAATCCATCCGGTCCGGGCGCCTTGAGGGGACCAATTTGAAACAGGGCATCTGATATTTCCTTCTCAGAAAAATTGCGCAAAGGCCTTCATTCATATTGTCAGTAACACGTGACTCAATAAGGTTTATTACAAGTTCAGATTGTAGGGATGAATCAGCCGTGAACAGATTTGCAAAGTATGCAGTGGTCATGTCCGCCATAGTTGCCTGATCGTTCTGTACAATCCCGGCCTCATCTACCAAGGACTTGATGCGGTTCTTTCGTGCTCTCCACACCGACTTCCTGTGAAAAAACTGGGTGTTCCGATCACCCTCTCGCAGCCACGCTATACGTGATCTCTGCATCCAGAGGATCTCCTCCCTATATAGGAGTTCATTCATGCGATCGGTAGCTTCTCGTATTTCTCGTTGGTCTGCATTCATGACCATCAGCTCCTCTAAACGAGTATGAGATTTATTTATTTCTCGTACCACATTACCAAATTTCTTTCTGCTCCAGCCATGAAGGGTGCTCATGAGATCTCCAAGGGCAGTAGCAACATCACCCAAGTCACCCATGCGACCTGCCGCTGTCCAGGCATTCTGTATGATCTCTGGAAGTGCAGGCTCACGCTCCCACATAACCTCGTAGTGCCTGCACTTTCTGGTCCGCTCCTGTCGTTGAGGCTCCACCTCACAGTTGAGAAGGATGGCGGAGTGGTTCGAGCTCGGTGCCACCAGATGCACCACGCTAGCCTCAGAAAAAATGTCCCGCCACCGGTTGTTGGCCACAGAACGGTCTAGACGGACTTTCACATTCGCCCGTCCAAAACGACGGTTGTCATATGTGTACGGCACCCCAGAGAAGCCAAGATCACCGAGGCCACACACCTCCAGAACATCACGGAAATCAATCATCTGACCTGCTGAGCGAGGTGTTTGGGATAGATGTTCAAATTCCCACATGGCTTCGTTGAAGTCTCCAATGAACGCCCATGGCATGTCCGCTTGTTGGTGAAGATCACGGAGGAGAGACCACATGTTGGGTCGGTCCTCCGTCCGAGGCTCGCCGTAGACACATGTAAGCCTCCAAGGGATCTCGCCCGCAACACTACTCACATAAGCATCAATATGTCTTTCGTTCATAGGTTTGACCTCGTGGTTCAATGATTCATGCCAATATAGAGCAAGGCCTCCACTAAGACCAACACTATCAACTGCTTCAAAGCCACTTAAGCCTAGTCGAGACCTGTATCTTTTCATTCTATCCTTTGACTGCCTAGTTTCACAAAGGAAAACAATACTAGGGGAGTGGGTTTGCACCAAGCTCACAAGGTCACTAGCAGTCCGGGAGTTCCCGCCTCCTTGGCAATTCCAACTCAGGATATTCTAGTTGTTGATCCTGTTTACAGGCACCTCTTCTCGAGGGCTTTGCGTCAGCCGCGTTGACGGCGGCGACCGCGGCGGAGTGATTGGCCGACGGCTCTCCCTTGGGTCAGCAAGACTCGAACCCCTCAAGAGCGAGTCCTGCTCCATTGACTCTCCAGCATGCTCGCTAGACGGCTTCGGGCGGGTGGCTTCCTCCTTGGAAGCCCCTTTTTCACCCCCACCGTCAGCGAGAACCACCGAGGTAGTCGCTGGGTCAGAACTCCTGTGAGTTGAGAGATTCAATATAGCAACAGGCCTGCTACGGACATCCCTGCTTAGAGCCAGACCCTGTGCTTGCGAGGAATTTTGGCGATTAGGCAGATCAGACCTAGGGTTGGTGATGAGGCCTCCGGGATCAAATTGTATGCCTGCCGGACACTAGCTGCTTCGTCGGCTCTCTCCGGCCTCCAGTTCGTCAGCAAGGCGGACTCCCCCACTGGACAGGTCAGGCACAGCCACCAGGATAGAATCGGCCGCAAGACCTGAGCCTGACGATGTAGCGTCGAACATGGCGGACAGGGCCGCAGGGGCAGACCGAGCCGCACGGGCGGACTCAGCCGCAACATCTCCAGCACGGGAACATCGTCCACGTACGGAGCACGGGCCAACATCGCTGGCGATGGTAGCCTGTGGCGGCGGCGGCGGCGGCGTGCTGTCGCCCCGTTTCCGCCAAGCCCTAGCGTACCGCTTCATGATTATGGGCACCCACACCATCACTTAGTAATAGCATCACTGTCCTGAGTTATACTCCCTCCGTTTTTATTTACTGTGCATACTATCTTTGTTTCAAGTCAAACTTTGTTAAATTTTACAAAATATTATTGACATCTAGAGTACCAAAACAGCGCCAATAGAATCAACACTGAATGTATTTTTGCATCATACGTGCTTGTTATTGTGAAAGTTTGTACTTTTTACTATAAACTTGGCCAAACGTTATAAAGTTTAACTTAAGTCCAAACTAATATGTAGCGTAAATAAAAATGGAGGGAGTATAAACTTTATGAAGTAGTTGTACTTGATGAAGTAGAACTTGATGAAATCTTGGGAACCCACTTGACCAATGCTTGAGGTGGTTCTTCAAATGAGTCAATCTTTTCTTGAAGCTTGTCCTTGCCTTTTAGCTTGTGGTGGAAGATCATCTTGACTTTGTGTTCCGTCAAAGGAAGTAGGATCATACTTTTCTTGTTGAGGTACAAACTTCATCTTGGGGTATTGATCTTCTTCCCACTCAACTCCATTGATATTGAACTTTTGTTCAAAACCAATACATTGGTTCTTCCGGTGCCTTCCTTGCGTACAATTTCCTCAAATTGCATACTCCCGGCAAGGCTATTGTAGAAACCCTTTTCTACAATTCCTTTCAATAAATTGTTTTCTTGCTCAAGTGTAACTTGGCTAAGAGATTCATTAGTGGAATCAATAGAACTACTAGAAGCAACAACATTGGATTTAACATCGTTATTGTTACTACTAGAGGTAGAACCTTTCTTACTATTGTTGCTAGTTTGAGTAGATTTGACTTGTGGCATAAAAGTAGACAAGAGAAGGCGTTTGACAATGTAAGAAGAACTCTTGTTTTGAAGATCGTTGTCGGTGTCAAAACCGGCGGATCTCGGTAGGGGGTCCCGAACTGTGCGTCTAGGCGGATGGTAACAGGAGACAAGGGACACGATGTTTTTACCCAGGTTCGGGCCCTCTCGATGGAGGTAAAACCCTACTCATGCTTGATTGATATTGATGATATGGGTATTACAAGAGTTGATCTACCACGAGATCGAAGAGGCTAAACCCTAGAAGCTAGCCTATGGTACGATTGTTGTATCTGGTTGTTGTTGGTCCTACGGACTAAACCCTCCGGTTTATATAGACACCAGAGGGGGCTAGGGTTACAGAGAGTCGGTTACAAGGAAGGAGATCTTCATATCTGTATTGCCAAGCTTGCCTTCCACGCCAAGGAGAGTCCCATCTGGACACGGGACGAAGTCTTCAATCTTGTATCTTCATAGTCCAACAGTCCGACCAAAGGATATAGTCCGGCTGTCCGGATACCCCCTAATCCAGGACTCCCTCAGTAGCCCCTGAACCAGACTTCAATGACGATGAGTACGGAGCGCAGATTTGTCTTTGGCATTGCAAGGCGGGTTCCTCCTTCGAATACTTCATAAAATTTTGAACACGAGGAACGTGTCCGGTTCTGCAAAACAAGTTCCACATACCACCGTAGAGAGAATAATATCTCCACAAGTCTAATCTGCTGACGTACCCTGTAGCGTGACATCACACCACAGCCAGGTCTTTATTCGAATCGTTTTTTACAACCAACCTCAGCGTGTTTCGCAAGGCGGTTTCCTTGGCATGTCTTGTCGAAGCAGAGATCGTGTTCCCTTTATCACGGGATTCTCATCAATACGGACGTGGGTAACCCAATCGTGCCTGTTGGTATGACCCCTCGATTGAAGGTAAGTCCCAAACGATCATGAGGAGATCTCTTGGTATTCAACCTCTTTATAAAGAGACCAATGCCTATTCTTTTTCCTCTCGATCTTAATCGAATCTGCCTCCCGCCTTGAGTTCCAACACCCAAAGCTCAGGTTATGGCGCTTCAGACCTTGAATTATGTCCGGATCCAATCTTCAAGGTCGGTGGACGCCCTCCTCCGTCATGGAGGAAGACGTAATAAAGCTACTGGAGGCCAGGTACCTGACCGGCGAAATCCCGCACAGGCTGCTTTCTCAAGGGCAGGTTATTCCCACCCCAAGCCCGGTGAGAGCGTCGTGTTCGTATCTCACTTCCTCCGAGGGCTAGGCTTCGCGACAGATCCCTTCGTGAGGGGGTTTATGTTTTATTATGGGCTGGACTTCCATGACTTAGCTCTGGAGTCTATCCTCCACATCTCATCGTCCATCATTGTGTGTGAAGCTTTCCTCCGTATTACTCCTCACTTTGCACTATGGCTCAAGACCTTCGAAGTGGAGCCGAAGATGATCGAGGGGCGGCACGCAGAGTGCGGAGGCGCCGTAATAAGCAAAAACGCCGACGCCCCATGGCCCGAGGGCTCTTTCCAGGAGGTGTCCAATTTATGGCAACAATAGTGGTTTTATATCACAACTCCCAGGGGTACCAAGTGGGTTGCTCCCCCGGTCTTTCGCTCGGGTCCCCCGCCACGACTAACGTCGTGGGTCAACAAGGGGCTGGATTGGGGGGCAGTAAAGGATGTGCCCACATTGTAGAGCCGCATCCGAGATCTCCTTGAGAGAGATGTTAGTCTGGTCACGGTGATGCAAGTCATGCTAATTCGTCGGGTCCTGCCCTGGAAACGTCGTCCCCTCCGCCTATGGGAGTTTAATCTGGAGGGACCGCGAGCTCTTCAACACTTCCTCGGCATGACGCCTAAGGGTATGTACAAATTGTTCTCCGGACCACAAATAATGTGTCCGGACATCATTGAGGATGCGGGTCTGAGCAGCAATCGCTCGGATACCCAAGTAAGTAGCTCCGCATTTGAACACACTGTCTGTTTATTTATCACAACGTTGCCCTAAAAAAGTCGCTCTTTGACCAGGATTGGGTAGCGAAAGCAAAGTTGATCAGGTGTCCAGCCCCCCTCCCCGAGGCCTCACAAGACCCCGTGTTGACCAGGATGCTGGAGATTGCGCCTTATCAAGCGCCTTCAGGAGAAGATAAAGGGGGGAACAAGGAGTCTAGCGCCTCCGCGAAGGAGGTCAGCCGGGGAGGAGGACCCAAAACTTCCTCTTCCCAGGGAAGAAAGAGGACCGCCTCTGATAACCCGTAGAGAATGCTCTCTAAACGGGGGAAGAAATCTTCGCCAGAGGGTCCTGTACCCGGGGATACCCCGGTCGCACTATGTCCTCAAGGGGATCAGCCCTCCACCGAGCTGTAAGTAAAAAAAGGGACTTAATAATGAAAAAAAAACTTGCCTTACTTCCGAGGAAAGTAACCGAAGCATTTATCTTGTAGTTCAGATCTTAGCCCTTCTCAGCAGAGCTCGTCCTCGGGGGATCTTCTTCCAGAGATGATGGAGAGCGGAACGCCTCCCCTGCTATACCACCTCATGAGGCGGGCGACCCCGAGGTGTCATCACGGAGGGTTTCTCCTGATCCGGCAAGGCCAGAAGGTAGTCATATGGCCACCCGAAGTCCTCAGTATCCGGCTCTTGAAGAGAGCGATCGAAAGAGTCCGGCTCCGTCTGGTGTGCGGTCGGACGTACTGAGGGATCTGCTAGAGAGATCGGCTATCTCAGAAGAGCACCGTGTGTTGATGGGTGCGGTAATTGACAAAATTTCGTCCGCCAAAAGCGGGTTGCATGAAGCTGTTATGAGTCTACTAACGGGTTTTGAGGTATGTGAAATGATGTACATTTTTGACAGTACCGCACATTTTAGGTGTGCCCTATGTAGATAGTAGCCCCTGAGACTCTGGGTGTCGTCGAAGTCGACGACGCATAGAGGATCATAATCCCAGGAATAATCTTGCCGCCTTAATGTGCAGGTGGCGAAGTGTCCGGTGGCCCGCCGGACTGATGAGTTTGCCAAGTTAAAGCGGCAGCTTGACGTGGCAGATGCCGACATCTTACTTGTCAATAAGCGGCTTGATGAGGCGCAAGGTATGTAATTTCTCCAGTGACATATGATAATAGGAGCATGATGCCAGTATCTATAACATGTTTTTGGATGCATATGGAGCTGCGGCCGTGGAGGACCTTCGGGCGGAACTTGCCCGAGCCAAAGAACAAGCCAGGAAAAGCGATGCGGCTGCCCTAGAGGCAATTGAGGAGCTGAAAGCCGAACAGGCTTCTCACTGCCAAAGCAAGGAGGAAATAGCCAGGATGGCTGTGGAATTGAAGAATGCCGCTGACCATTGCAAGCTTCTTGAAAAGGAAGATCAAGCGAAGAGGACAGACTTGGAAAAGGCCACGATGGTGGCCAAAGACACCCGCTCTGCAATGAGAGTGATGAAGGAGGAGCTGCGTCAAGCCGGTGATATCGTGGCTGGGAAGCCCTTTATGTTGTGGATGAAGTTCGGAGATCCTAAGTACGCCCCTTTGGACTGGCTGTGGAGTTCTGCGGATGCATATCTGGACTTAGCGGCGAGTGCTACCGATGCGGCCGAATACTTCCGAGATCAAAAGGATCGCGAAGTAGAAAAGTTGTTCTGGTCACAATTTCACGTTCCAGAGCGTCCGCTTCCATTGCCTGATCGGTTGGCCGAATGGGCCGAGCTGAATAGATTGTTCGGACTCGCGAGGTCTGTTGTGGATCATCTGTGGCCGGAAAGGCCAAAGCCGAACAGTTACTTTAGTTTGGTGCAGCAGTTCCTTGGTGCAGTGCCGCATATCAACGCGATGAAGAGGTCAGCGTGCTTAGAGGGTGCGCGGATGGCCCTTACCCGTGTGAAGACATACTGGGCGGAGATGGAGGCCACCGCCATTGCAGCCCAAGATTCGGACGAGAGCTGAGTACCTGCCGAGCACTACTTTCGAGAAGTTCTGGAGGGCGCTCGCTCCATAGAGGCGCAATGCTCGAAAAATATTATGTTCTAATGACATGTATTCCCATTGAAAAATAATGTTTTTACTGAATTATGAAGGCTATTTTATACTTGTGCCTACAAGAATTATAATACCTCATGTGCGGACGTTTATCTATACTACTATATAGTGTACCAATTTTGAATTGGATCTGGGGCATCAATCATAACAGTTGGTGTGCTAAATCTAACGGCTGACAGTAGTGGGATTCGTGTTGAACAGTAGAACGTAACAACCTCCATGGTGTTCTGGAACCATCACCTCCGACTTCCCAGAAAAAGAGGCCCAATACGTGATACATCTTGCGCCATGTTGCAGATTGGAGAACGTGCTAAGCCCAAGGCAAAATTTGCAAATTCTTCTCCGTGTCAGGCTTCCATACTCAGCATCAGCAATACTTGCTAAATTGCCTAAAAAAAGCAATACTTACATTGGGCAAGTTTCTCAAAAAAAAAGTAAGACGTGCATTGCACGTGTAAACGTGGTGTCCTGGACGGGAAAAAACAAAACTGATATGTACTATACAAAAGTCACTATTCATATTTTTGGACTTGTGGTTTTTATTGCTGAGGATACCACGACAGTCATTCCCCCGTGAAACTTTTTACACGAGTATTATGCTAGGTCATGTTAGTTAAATAAGTTTCAGAAAGTTTTGAATCTTCATTTTTTTAATTGATTTTTCAATTCGGATGCATTGGCCGCCATGTTCCAAAGATCCGCACCAACATAATAGCTTCCACAATATACACTCAAAGAAAGGGAAAATGCGACATAAGAAATTGTATATAAGCAAAAAAGATAATTGTAGTCAAGTGCTACACGTTTATCAAGCATATATATTTTACGAAATAAGATGATGTCCGACGTGTTGATGCCAGAACCTGACTAAAAAACATAAATAGTTGCTAAAAACATCTAAAGCTAATGGAAAGCAACATCCCGAAAATGAGTTATAGCTAATGGAAAGCGTAAATGGTTGCATGACTAGGAAAAATAAATAATGAGTTATAGCTATTTACAAATTGAAGAAGTCAACATGAATCGTTGACATGCATGCTATAAACGTGCAAAGCACGTGCCAATTACTAGTGTATATACGTATATAACCTGAAAGATGGTAGTTGTGGGCTTCAGCCCCACGCATATAATGCGGGGGTGTTCGCAGAAAACACATGTCCACACTTGATCCAACGTCTTGGTCCATTAAGGAGGTGATAGCGCAGCGAACTAGGCAATCGAACTGTAATGCTTTAACACTTTCACTTAGTCATAGGAGTTTGACAGTGGGGCTACCATATAGCCCCTGGTGGCTCCGCGCTCATCCGTATTCGGGGCGCATACATGCCTGGCCGGGAAACGGCCCTTCGTTAAGGCGGAGGAATCCCGAAGATTCCGCTAGGTCATCGAGTGGTTGACCAGTCTCACACTATATCATGACAGTCAGTTTTCGGCTTTCTCTACTAAGGTGCTCGTCCGGATGAACCAGGGCACAATCGCAGTAGTTCTCCTGGTGCCGCCTTAGCCGGTAGAGCGGAACGTAAGGCAGCAAAACACAGGAGCCGGGCAAACCCAACATTTGACCAAAGACATTATTCGGAGCTGATGCATATAAGGCCAAACTCGCGACGCCGAACACTCCCTAAGGTATTCGGTTTTTATTATGTAAACCGGGCTAAGCAGTGCCCTTTGTTATAAGCCCCTGGTGTCCAGGTACGTGCAGTAATCTGACGTGGCCACATGCCAATACGTCAACATCAATCTCAGTTGTACTGAGAATCCGGGGGATGTGTATCAACAAGAGACAGTAAAAAAGGTTTACGCAGGGTCTTAATCTAAAGAGAATCCTTGGAACGGGTCCCTGCTGCACATCTGCGCCTGTGTCTCCGTTGTGCCGTATCCTGGACGGGTGTAGCACAATGGTTATCTGTAAAAGAGAGGAATTTAGCTGAAAAGTTGTCGTGCAAAAGGTAGGTTATACTAAATAAACCAAGTACAGTTAGGTTTACACGCGTTGAGCCCCTTGTCTTGTTATAGGGGTATAGCCATCAAACCTGTATCAAGCATATAGCTACGCCGGACTCGTCTAACCGTGTCCGTGGTCTTAACGACCTGTTAGATGCTCTAGCCGGTGAGGCCGTTTAATGTGCGGCTGCCAAAGCAGCCGCATGGTCTTCCGCGCACAAGGAGCGCTCAATATTTCCATTTACTGTAATGATGCCATGAGGACCGGGCATATTAAGCATGAGAGAAGCATAATGCAGTATTGCGTTAAAGCGAGCGAAAGCTTCACGTACCAGTAGTGCTTGATAGCTACTTTGAAACAGAGCGATGTGGAAGGTTAACTTTTCGCTGCGGAAGTTATCGGGAAAGCCGAATATAACCTCTAGTAGCAGGGAGCCCGTGCAATGGGCTTCTGGGCCTGGCGTAACTCCTTTAAAGGAAGTATTGCTATTGCTGATTTTTGTTGGGTCTATCCCCATTTTGCGGACTGTGTCCTGATATATCAGGTTTAGACTACTGCTGTCGTCCATCAGGACTCGTGTGAAGTGGTATCCGTCGACTATTGGGTCTAACACCAAGGCAGCCCATCCTGCATGCGGGATCCTTGTCGAGTAATCCCGATGGTCAAAGGTGATCAGCTGGGACGACCAGTGGCAGAACTCCGCGGTGATAGGCCCTGCGGCATGTGTCTCTATGAGTGCCGCGCTGTTTTTCTTTATCACGTGTAACACGTTTACTGTTTTGACTTATGGTGGGAATTTCTTCTGTTTCCCAGTGCTTTGCTTGCGAGGCTCGTCCTCGTCTTTGCTTGGTGTATCCTGCCCCTTGTGTTCGGCGTTGAGCTTGCCGGACTGCTTGAAGACCGAACATTCTCTATGGGTATGATTTGCAGGTTTGTCGGGGGTGTTGTGGATCTGACATAGTTTGTCCAGAATCTTATTTAGGCTGGACAGTTCGTCTCTGTTGCCCTTGGAGGGCAGCTTTTGCTGACCTGGCCGAGAGCTTCTGAATCCGGCGTTTACCGCCGTGCTCTTCAGGTTGTCTTCTTTATTCCGACGCTTGTTTTTGCTGCGTCGCGGCTTCCCGTTTCCGTCCCTGACTTCGGATGTACTTGGGTCGCTGGTGCTACACCGGGCTAACCAGCTGTCCTCACCCGCGCAAAAGCGGGTCATGAGGCTTGTTAATGCTGCCATTGTTCTTGGCTTTTCTTGGCCGAGGTGTCTGGCAAGCCATTCGTCTCGTACACTGTGTTTGAAAGCTGCTAAGGCTTCGGCGTCCGGACATTCGAGTATTTGGTTCTTTTTAGTGAGAAACCTGTTCCAAAACTTCCGAGCTGACTCACTGGGCTGTTGAGTTATATGACTTAAATCGTCTGCATCTGGTGGTCGGACGTAGGTCCCTTGAAAATTTGCCCGAAAAGCATCCTCGAGCTCTTCCCAACTTCCAATGGTGTTCTCGGGGAGGCTTTTAAGCCAGTGCCGGGCTGGCCCTTTGAGCTTGAGGGGTAAGTACTTGATGGCATGGAGATCATCTCCTCGAGCCATGTGGATATGGAGGATGTAGTCCTCAATCCAGACCCCAGGGTCTATCGTTCCGTCGTATGCCTCTATGTTTATGGGTTTGAATCCCTCTGGAAATTCATGGTCCAGCACCTCATCGGTGAAACATAGGGGGTGTGCGATGCCCCTGTATTTGGGTGTACCGTGGTGTTCGGATTTTTGTTGTATTGCATTGTGAGGGAGTCCTGGATTAGGGGGTGTCCGGGTAGCCGGACTATACCTTCAGCCGGACTCCTGGACTATGAAGGTACAAGATTGAAGACTTCGTCCCGTGTCCGGATGGGACTTTCCTTGGCGTGGAAGGCAAGCTTGGCGATGCGGATATTCAGATCTCGTACCATTGTAACCGACTTTGTGTAACCCTAACCCTCTCCGGTGTCTATATAAACCGGAGGGTTTTAGTCCGTAGGCCAACCCCAACATACAACAATCATACCATAGACTAGCTTCTAGGGTTTAGCCTCCATGATCTCGTGGTAGATCTACTCTTGTACTACCCATATCATCAATATTAATCAAGCAGGACGTAGGGTTTTACCTCCATCAAGAGGGACCGAACCTGGGTAAAACATTGTGTCCCTTGTCTCCTGTTACCATCCGCCTAGACGCACAGTTCGGGATCCCCTACCCGAGATCCGCCGGTTTTGACACCGACAATGGTGCTTTCATTGAGAGTTCCTCTGTGTCGTCGCTTTTAGGCCTGATGGCTCCTTTGATCATCAACAACGATGCGGTCCAGGGTGAGACTTTTCTCCCCGGACAGATCTTCGTCCTCGGCGGCTTCGCACTGCGGGCCAATTCGCTTGGCCACCTGGAGCAGATAGAAAGCTACCCCCCTGGCCATCAGGTCAGATTTGGAAGTTTATACTACACGGTGGACATCCGCGGGGACTTGATCTTCGACGGATTCGAGCCACAGCCAAGCACGCCGCACTGTCTCGATGTGCATGATCTAGCTCTGCTGCTGAACAGTGTCTTGGAGGCCGCACGCGCATTGATTCCAACCCTCAATTCGGAGCCTACTGCGCCGATCGAGGATGAGTGGTTGGACGCTGCCTCGGGGGCTGCGATCTCAAAGGCGGCCGAGCCGAACGCCAGCCCCGCACTCCGCATGGCCCGTGACTCCGAGGGTCCGGATTCCTCTCCGGACTCCGAACCCTCCGCGCGCCCGCCAATCAAATCCGATTGGGCGCCGATCATGGAGTTCACCGCCGCAAACATCTTTCAGCACTCGCCCTTCGGCGACATCCTGAAGTCACTAAAGTCTCTCTGTTTATCAGGAGAGCCCTGGCCGGACTACGGTCAGCAAGGATGGGATACGGATGATGAAGAAATTCAAAACCCACCCACCACCCATTTGGTAGCCACCGTCGATAATTTAAACGATGTGCTCAACTTCGACTACAAAGACATCGACGGCATGGACGACGATGCAGGATACGCATATGAACCAATGCCCATAGGGCATTGGACAGCCACCTTATCTCATGATGTGTACATGGTGGATACACCTAAAGGAAGCGACAACAAGGAACACAGGGATGGAACGAGGGATCGATCTCTCGAGAAACAATCAAAGCGTCGGCGTAAACGCCGCCCCAAGCCCCGCCTCGATACAGACCCAGCCATAGAGCAGGATGAGCCGGCAGACGACGAGCATGCCTTAGAGCAACCGTCCGAACAGGGCAACCCGGATAAAGAAACCGAACAACCCTCCCCCGGCGAAAATGGCATTCCGAACGACCTTACGCCGGATAAGCCCACGGAGCAGAAGAACCTCCACAAAAGGCTCGTTGCAACCGCACGCAGCCTGAAAAAGCACAAGCGGAAGCTAAAAACTGCGGAAGAAGCACTCAGAATCAGATGTAGTAAAGTATTCAATACCGCAGACAAATACGGCGGCAGTCGCCACACTAAAAGCTATCCGAAGCGAAAGCTACTGCCCGAATTTGACGAAGAGGCCTTAGAACCCTCGTATTCAAAAAATAAGAAAGCCAACCGGTCGGATAGACGACCCCATGGCCAGCATAAAGCGGCAAGCGGCGCCGCACTTAAGCCGGCATGTGACCCACTTAAGGATTCGCATCAAAAAGATGGCCCAGCCAGGTCCATTTATGGGCCAAGAAAGCAAGCTCTCATAAGAAATGCAATAAAGCCAGTATCCGAATCCGGCACACCCAAATATAGGGGCGCCGCACACCCCCTATGTTTCACCGATGATGTCCTGGATTATGAATTTCCAGCGGGATTCAAACCCGTAAACGTAGAGGCATACTACGGAACAACAGACCCTGGAGTCTGGATCGAGGATTATATCCTCCACATACATATGGCTAGAGGAGATGACCTCCACGCCATCAAATATTTATCCCTCAAGCTTAAAGGGCCAGCCCGGCATTGGCTTAAAAGCCTTCCTGAAAACACAATTGGAAGTTGGGAAGAGCTAGAGGACACTTTCCGAGCAAATTTTCAAGGGACCTATGTCCGCCCTCCGGATGTAGACGATCTCAGTCACATAACCCAACAGCCCGGAGAGTCGGCTCGACAGTTCTGGAATAGATTTCTTACTAAGAAGAATCAGATAGTCGACTGTCCGGACGCCGAAGCCCTAGCAGCTTTTAGTCACAACGTTCGAGACGAATGGCTTGCCAGACACCTCGACCAAGAAAAGCCAAGAACAATGGCCGCATTGACAAGCCTCATGACCCGCTTTTGCGCAGGAGAGGACAGCTAGTTGGCAAGATGTAGCACCACCGACCCAAGTACATCCGAAACTAGTGATGGAAACGGAAAACCATGACGCAACAAGGATCGTCACCGGACCAAGGAAAACAGTCCGAAAAGCACGACAGTCAACGTCGGATTCAAAAGCTCACGGCAGAATCAGAAAAAGCCGCCCCTCCAGGAAAACAGAGATGATTTATCCAACCTAAACAAAATCTTGGACAGGATATGTCAAATACACAGTACTCCCGGGAAGCCTGCTAACCATACCCACAGAGATTGTTGGGTTTTCAAACAATCCGGCAGACTCAACGCCGAACACAAGGGGCTCGACGCACCAAGTGAAGACGATGACGAATCCCAAAAGCAGAGCACCAGGAAACAAAAGAATTTCCCACAAGAAGTAAAAAGAGTAAACTTACTTCACATTACAAAACGTGCGGCACCCATAAAGGTACGCGCCATACGGCCTATCCCAAAGGAGTCTCGCCATTGGTTGTCAAAACCAATCATCTTCGATCATCTGGACTATTATAGAACTATCAGGAACGCAGGCTGGACTGCCCTGGTACTCGATCCAATAATTGATGGACTCCAGTTTACAAATGTCTTGATGGACGGCGGCAGTGGTCTAAACCTGATATATCAGGACACAATCCGCCACATGGGGATAGACCAAACAAGAATTCCCCACAGCAAAACCTCCTTTCAAGGAGTAACGCCAGGTCCGGACACTCATTGCATGGGTTTTCTCCGGCTCGAAGTTATATTCGGCTCTACCGATAACTTCCGCCACGAAAAGCTAACTTTCCACATTGTCCCATTCTCAAGTCGCTATCAAGCACTGCTGGGACGCGAAGCTTTCGCCCGCTTTAACACAATACCGCATTATGCATTTCTTACGCTTAAGATGCCCGGTCCATGAGGCATCATCTCTTTGAAGGGGAAGCATTGAGTGCGCCTCCCCCGAGCGGAGGATTATGCGGCCGCTTTAACAGCCCCACAATAAAATGGCCTCACCAGCCAAAACATCTAAACAGGTCATTAAGACCACGGACACGGATAGACGAGTCCGGCACAAAAGTACATTGATAAAGGCTTAATGGCCATATACCCCTGCTCTAGGGGCTCCACACAGATAAAATAAGAGACAATAAAGATCAATTTTACATGTTTCACTTTCTACTTTGTTTATTTAATATAACTTTTGTTCGGCACGACCTTTTCTCAACTTAGTTCCTCTCTTTTACAGATGAATGTCGTGCTGCGCCCGTCCAGGATACGGCACAACGGAGACACAGGCGCAGACGTGCAGCAGGGACCCGTTACAAGGATTCTTTTCAGATTAAGACCCTGCGTAAACCTTTTTTACTATCTCTTGTTGATACACATCCCCTGGTTCTCTGTAGTATAACCAAGGAGGAGGCTGGCGTCTTGGCATGTGGCCACGTCAGAATTTCTGCGCGTACCTGGACACTAGGGGCTTATCCCTAAGAGCGTTGTCTCGCCCGCTCTCATAAAGACCGAATACCTTAGGGAGTGTTCGGCGTCACGAGTTTGGCCTTATATGCATCAGCTCCGAATCATGTCTTTGGTCAAATGTTGGGTTGCCCGGCTCTTGTGTTCGGCTGCCTTACGTTCCGCTCTATCGGCTAAGGCGGCACCAGGAGAACTACTGCGATTGTGCCCCGATTCGGCCAGGCGAGCACCTCAGTAGAGAAAGCCGAAAACTGACTGTCATGATATAGCGTGAGATTGGTCAACCACTCGATGACTCTCTGGAATCTATAGGATTCCTCTGCATTAACGAAGGGCCGTTTCCCAGCCAGGCACACACGCGCCCCAAACTCGGGCGAGCGCGGTCGCCACCAGGGGCTATCTAAGTAGTCCCACTGTCAAGCTCCTATGGCTAAGTGTAAGTGATAAAGCATTATAGTCCGATCGCCTAGTTCGCCGCGCAACCACCTCCTTTATAGGACCAAGACGTTGGATCAAGTGTGAAAATGTGCCTTTTGCGAACACCCCCGCATTATCTGCGTGGGGGCTAAAGCCAACGACTGCCATCTTTCAGATTCTATATATTTTAAACGGCCGCACAGGAGGTGTTACAATACTTGCAGGCACAAGTATAAAAAGTTCCTACAATTTATCAAACTACCGTTTTACAATTGCACATGCTATTCGAACATAGCATCCTTCGAGCACTGCGACTCTATTACACGAGCGCCTTGCAGAACTTCCTGAAAATAGTGCTCGACAGGTACTTGGCTTCTGTCCAAATCTTGGGATGCAACAGCTAGGTCTCCATTTCCGCCCAGTATGTCTTGACACGGGCAAGAGCCATCCGCGCACCCTCTATGCATGCTGACCTCTTAATTGCATTAATACGCGGCACCGCACCAAGGAACTGCTGCACCAAGCTGAAATAACTCTTCGGCTCCGATTTCCCCGGCCACAGGTGACTCATGACGCACTTCATGGTGAGTCCGGACAACCTATTCAGTTCAGCCCATTGAGCAAGACGATCGGCCACTGATAGTGGACGCTCTGGATTGTGGAACTGCGACCAGAAAAGCTTTTCCACTTCACGGTCTTCTTGATCTCGAAAGTGTTCGGTCGCATCAGCAGCACTCGCTGCCAAATCCAGATAGGTGTCCGCCACACTCCACATCCGGTCCAAAGGAGCAAGCTTCGGATCACAAAACTTCCTCCGCAGCATAAAGGGCTTTCCAGCCGCAATCTCTCCAGCCTGACGCAGCTCCTCCTTCGCAGCTCTCATCACAGAGCGAGCAACCTTGGCATCAGCAACAACCTTCTCTAAGTCCGTCTGTCTCGCCCGGTCTTCTTTTTCAAGAAGCTTGCAACGGTCAGCAGCGCTTTTTAGCTTCACGGCCATCTCGACCATCTCTTTTTTGCTCCGGCAGTGAGCAGCCTGTTCGGCTCTCAGCTCTTCAAGGGCCTTCTCGGCAGCCGCATGACTTTTTCTGGCTTGTTCCTTAGCTCGGGCAAGTTCCGCCCAAAGACTCTCCACGGCGGCCGCACCATCTGCGTCAAAGAACACACATCCTAAGATACTGGCATAAAGCTCCTCTTACCAGGTGCCGTCCGAAGAATTACATACCTTGAGCCTCATCAAGCCGCTTGTTGACGAGCGCAATGTCGGCATTTGCCATGTCAAGTTGCCGCTTTAGCTCGGCAAAATCATCAGTCCGGCTGGATTCCGGACACTTCGCCACCTACATTCAAAGGCGACATTTTAGACCTGGGATTATGATCCTCTGCGCGCCGTCACTTCTGACAACGCACAGAGTCTCAGGGGATACTATCTACACAGGGCGCATCTTATTTATGCGCAACTGACAAAACTGTACATTATCTAACGTACCTCAAAACCCGTCAGTAAACTTCTGACGGCCTCGTGCAATCCGATTTCCGCGGACGAAATCCTTTCAATCACTGTGCCCATCAATGCACGGTGCTCCTCTGAGATAGAAGCTCGCCCCAGCAGATTCTTCAGCTCCTTCGGCCGAGCACCAGACGGTGCCGGACTTGTCCTATGGCCTCTTTCGCAGGCCGGACGCGGAGAACCTTGGGGGGCCACATAGCTATCTTCCGCCCCTGCTGGATTCAGAGAAACCCTCCGCGACGACACCTCAGGGTCGCCTGCCTCGCTAGGTGGTGCAGTAGGGGAGGCGTTCCGCTCCCCATCATCTCTGGAAGAAGGTCCCCCGAAGATGAGCTCTGCTGAGAAGGGTCGAGGTCCGAGCTACAAGGTAAAATTTCGGTTAATCTTCTCAGACATATAGCAAGGGTTTCCCTCATCTCTCGAAAAGAAAATCTTTCTCCACTTACGGCTCGCTGGAGGGCTGATCCCCTTGAGGGCATAATTCGGCCGAGGTACCCCCCGACGTAGGACCCTCTGACGAGGATTTCCCCCCCCCCCCCGCTTTGAGGCCATGGTCTCCGGGTCTTCAGAGGCGGTCCTTTTCTTCCCCGGAGGAGAGGAATTTTCGGTTCCTTCCCTTCGAACAGCCTCCTTCGAGGAGGCCATAGTTCCCTTGTCCCCTCCTTCACTTTCCTTCAAAGGCACAATCTTCAACATCCTGACTAGGACGGGATCCGGCCTGGTCTCAGGGAGGGGAGCCGGACACCTGATCAGCTTTGCTTTCGCTATCCACTCCTGTTTAAAGGGACAACTCTTTTAGGGGCAAGTTTATGACAAATATACGGATAATGAGTCCGGGCACAAGGCTACTTACTTTAGTATCCGGGCGATTGCAGCTCAGACCTACGTCCTCGGCCAAATCCGGACAAATTGCTTGTGATCCAAAGAACAGTTTATACATCTCCGCGGGCGTTGCGCCCATAAAGTGCTGGAGAGCTTGCGGTCCCTCCGGATTAAACTCCGATAGACGAAGGGAGCGGCGTTTGCCGGGCAGTGTTCGGCGGATCAGCATGACTTGCGTCACTTTGACCAGGCTGAGACCTCTTTCTAAGAGATCCATGATGCGGCCCTGCAACAAAGGCACTTCCAGGGGTGGACCCCAATCTAGGCCTTTGTTGACCCACAACCCTAGCTACTCTGGGGGACCCAAGCGAAAGGCAGGCGGCGCCACCCACTTGGTGCCCCTGGGGACGGTGATATAGAACCACTCTCGTTGCCATAAGCCTAGATCCTCTTGAAAAGGGCCCTCGGGCCATGGAGCACCAGCATTCTTGCTTACAACCGCGCCTCCGCACTCTGCGTGCCGTCCCTCGATCATCTTCGGCTCTACCTTAAAGGTCTTGAGCCATAATACGAAGTGAGGAGTAACACGGAGGAACGCTTGACACACGAGGATGAATGAGGAAACATGGAGGATGGACTCCGGAGCTAAGTCGTGGAATTCCAGCCCATAATAGAACATCAGCCCCCTCACGAAGGGATCCATTGGGAAGCCTAACCCCCGAAGGAAGTGAGACACGAACACCACGCTCTCACCAGGCTGGGGACTGGGAATGGCCTGCCCTTGAGCAGGCAACCTGTGCGAAATTTCGCCGGTCAAGAACTTGGCCTCTCTCAACTTTAGCATGTCCTCCTCCGTGACGGAGGAGGGCATCCATCGGCCTCGAAGGTCGGAACCGGACATTGTCGAAGGTCCGAAGCGCCTGGAATCTGGAGCCTAGGGTGTTGGAACTCGAGGCGACGGGCGAGCTCGTTTTAGATTGAAAAGGAGTAAGGCCTTGGTCTCTTTATAAGAGGTTGAATACCAAGGGCCCTCCCCGTAACCGTTTGGGACTCGCCTTTAATCGAGAAAGCATGCTAACGGGCACGATTGGGTTACCCATGTCCATATTGATGAGAATCCCGTAAATAAAGGGGACAAGATCTCTGCTTTGACAAGACGTGCCAAGGAAACCGCCTCGCGAAATACGCTGAGGTGGGGAAGTAAAAACAATTCGAGTAAAGGACTTGGCCGTAGCGTGATGTCATGCTGCGGAATACGTCAGCAGATTAGATTTGTGTTAATATTATTCTCTCTATAGCAATATGTGGAAACTTATTTTGCAGAGCCGGACACTACCCTTAGTGCTTACAAACTTTTATGAAGAACTTGGAGGAGGAACCCGCCTTGCAATGCCGAAGGCAATCTGCACGCCGGACTCGTCGTCATTGAAGCCTGGTTCAGGGGCTACTGAGGGAGTCCTGGATTAGGGGGTGTCTGGGTAGCAGGACTATACCTTCAGCCGGACTCCTGGACTATGAAGATACAAGATTGAAGACTTCGTCCCGTGTCCGGATGGGACTTTCCTTGGCGTGGAAGGCAAGCTTGGCGATGCGGATATTTAGATCTCCTACCATTGTAACCGACTTTGTGTAACCCTAACCCTCTCCGATGTCTATATAAACCGAAGGGTTTTAGTCCGTAGGCCAACCCCAACATACAACAATCATACCATAGGCTAGCTTCTAGGGTTTAGCCTCCTTGATCTCGTGGTAGATCTACTCTTGTACTACCCATATCATCAATATTAATCAAGCAGGACGTAGGGTTTTACCTCCATCAAGAGGGCCCGAACCTGGGTAAAACATTGTGTCCCTTGTCTCCTGTTACCATCTGCCTAGACGCACAGTTCGGGACCCCCTACCCAAGATCCGCCGGTTTTGACACCGACACATTGCGTGCTAGAGCGCGCTTTCTTGGCCCGTAGACGGATCTGGTTGGGTCGTCCTTTTGATGCGAGTCCTCTCGTGGATCGCGTACTGGCTTGCGTGCGGCGTCGTTTGTCGCTCTATGTTGGCCACGAGGTCGTCTATCCGACCGGATGGTTGTTTTGTTTTTTGATTGCGGGGGCTCTAAGGCCTCATCATCGAATTCAGGTAGTAGTTTTCGCTTCGGGTAGCTCTTTGTGTGGCTACTGCCGCCGTACTTTTCTGCGGTGTTGAGTACTTTACTCCATCTGATTCTGAGTGTATCTTCCGTAGCCTTGAGCTTTCGCTTCTGCTTTTTCAGGCTCCGCATAGTGGCGACAAGCCTTTGATGGAGATTCTTCTGCTCCAGGAGCCTGTCCGGTGTGATGTCATCCGGGCTGTTATCTTCGCCGGAGACGGGTTGTTCGATTTGATTCTCCGTGTTGCCATCGTCGAACGGTTGTTCAATGCCGTGTTCGTCGTCCGCTGGTGCACCCTGCTCTATTGCTGAGCATGTATGATCGCTGTTTCTGCCGAGGCAGGATTTGGAGCGGCGTTTATGCCGCTGCTTTGACTGCTTCTCGAGGGAACGATCCTTCGCTGCGTCTTTCCATTCCTCGTCGTTGTTTTCTTTGGGTGTGTCCACCATGTATACATCATGGGATGAGGTGGTTGTCCAGTGCCCTGTGGGCAGTGGTTCCTGTTCGTCTCCTGCATCGTCGTACATACCATCAATGTCTTCGGAGTCGAAGTCGAGCATGTCAGTTAAATCGTCGACAGTGGCTACTAAGTGGGTGGTGGGTGGGCGGCGAATTTCTTCGTCATCCGCATCCCAATCTTGCCGGACATAGTTCAGCCAGGTTTCTCCTGACAAGGAGAGGGACCTTAATGAGTTCAGTATGTCGCCGAAAGGCGAGTGCTGAAAGATATCCGCGGAGGTGATCTCCATGATCGGCGCCCAGTCGGATTCGACAGGCACGGGCGCAGGCGGTTCGGAGTCCGTGGCCGAAAGAGAATTCGGTTGTTTGGAGTCACAGCTCTCGTGAAGGGTAAGGTTGGTATTCGGCTCGATCACCGCTGAGTCTGCGGCCTCCGTGGCGGGGTCTAGCCACCCGTCCATGGATAGCGCAATTGGCTCCGAATTGAGGGTCGGAGCGGTTGCAGGTGCGATTTCCCGAACACTGTCCGACGGCAGAGCTAAATCATGTTCATCGTGACCGTGCGGCACACTCGGCAGGGGCTCGAATCCGTCGAATATCAAGTCTCCGCGGATGTCGGCAGTGTAGTTTAAGTTTCCAAATCCGACCTGGTGGCCAGGGGCGTAACTCTCGATCTGCCCCAGATGGCCAAGCGAGTTGGCCCGTAGTGCAAAGCCGCCGAATACAAAGATCTGTCCGGGGAGAAAAGTCTCACCCTGGACTGCATGGCTATCGATGATCGAAGGAGCCATCAAGCCTAGCGATGAAGACACAGAGGAACTCTCAATGAAAGCACCAATGTCGGTGTCAAAACCGGCAGATCTCGGGTAGGGGGTCCCGAACTGTGCGTCTAGGCGGATGGTAACAGGAGACAAGGGACACGATGTTTTTACCCAGGTTCGGGCCCTCTCGATGGAGGTAAAACCCTACTCCTGCTTGATTGATATTGATGATATGGGTATTACAAGAGTTGATCTACCACGAGATCAAAGAGGCTAAACCCTAGAAGCTAGCCTATGGTATGATTGTTGTATTTGGTTGTTGTTAGTCCTACGGACTAAACCCTCCGGTTTATATAGACACCGAAGGGGGCGAGGGTTACACAAAGTCGGTTACAAGGAAGGAGATCTTCATATCCGTATTGCCAAGCTTGCCTTCCACGCCAAGGAGAGTCCCATCCGGACACGGGACAAAGTCTTCAATCTTGTATCTTCATAGTCCAACAGTCCGGCTGTCCGGATACCCCCTAATCCAGGACTCCTCAATCGTCATTGATTGCTTTTAGAAGCTCACGCTCTTTCTCTAAATTTAGCTTCTCGAAGTGTGGCTTTGAAGGAAATATGCCCTAGAGGCAATAATGAAGTTATTATTTATTTCCTCATATCATGATAAATGTTTATTATTCATGCTAGAATTGTATTAACCGAAAACATAATACATGTGTGAATACATAGACAAACATAGTGTCACTAGTATCCCTCTACTTGACTAGCTCGTTGATCAAAGATGGTTAAGTTTCCTAGCCATGGACATGAGTTGTCATTTGATTAACGGGATCACATCATTAGGAGAATGATGTGATTGACTTGACCCATTTCGTTAGCTTAGCACTTGATCGTTTAGTTTACCGCTACTACTTTCTCGATGACTTATACATGTTCCTATGACTATGAGATTATGCAACTCCCGAATATCAGAGGAACACTTTGTGTGCGACCAAACGTCACAATGTAACTGGGTGATTAGAAAGGTGCTCTACAGGTGTCTCCGATGGTGTTCGTAGAGTTGGCATAGATCGAGATCAGGATTTGTCACTCCGATTGTTGGAGAGGTATCTCTGGGCCCTCTCGGTAATGCACATCACTATAAACCTTGCAAGCAATGTGACTAATGAGTTAGTTGTGGGATGATGCATTACAGAACGAGCAAAGAGGCTTGTTGGTAACGAGATTGAGCTAGGTATTGAGATACCGATGATCAAATCTCGGAAATGTAACATACCAATGACAAAGGGAACAACGTATGTTGTTATGCGGTTTGACCGATAAAGATCTTCGTAGAATATGTAGGAACCAATATGAGCATCCAGGTTCTGCTATTGGTTATTGACCGGAGACATGCCTCCATCATGTCTACATAGTTCTCGAACCCGCAGGGTCCGCATGCTTAAAGTTCGGTGACGATCGGTTTTATGAGTTTTTTGGTTTTGATGTACCGAAAGGTAGTTCCAAGTCCCGGATATGATCACGGACATGATGGGGAGTCTCAAAATGGTCGAGACGTAAAGATCGATATATTGGACAACTATGTTCGGACACTGGAAGTGTTTCGGGAGGTTTCAGACATATACCAGAGTACCGGGGGGTTACCGGACCCCCCCCCCCCCGAGGAGTGTAATGGGCCTAATGGGCCTTAGTGGAGAAGAGGAGGGGCGGCCAGGGCTGGCCGCGCACCCCCTCCCCCTCTAGTCCGAATTGGACAAGGAGGGGGGCGGCGCCCCCCCCCTTTCCTTCCTCCTCTCTCCTTCCCTTCCCCCTTCTCCTACTCCTACTAGGAAAGAAGGAGACCTACTCTCGGTGGGAGTAGGACTCCCCCCTTAGCACGCCCTCCTCCTTGGTCGGCCGCCTCCCCCCTAGCTCCCAAATTTTAGCATCACCCATTAATGAGAACGGAAGTATTTTAAGGATATAAAAGTAGCAAGATCTCTCATCATTGGTGAACAGGGTGGCTATATCATTTAATTTAGTAAGATGTGCCACAACAGTTTCAGATTCATAGCCATGAAAAGGATCAGATTCAACCAAAGTAATTACATCAGGATCAACAGAGAATTCATAATCCTTATCGGTAACACAGATAGGTGAAGTAGCAAAAGCAGGGTCAGGTCTCATTCTATCATTAAGAGATTGCTTATTCCATTTAACTAGTAACCTTTTCAGTTCATATCTATCTTTGCAAGCTAAAATAGCTGTAGAAGCTTCTATATCAAAAACATAACCCTTAGGAATAACAGGCATATCTTCGTCATCAATTTCATCAATATACCCAGTTTCAATAATTTCTTTCTCTCTAGCCCTAGCAATTTGTTAAGGGCGCACTAGTATCAAGCATAGAAGTAGTTTCATCATAAGTATCATGCATAGCAGAAGTGGCACCATCAATAACATGCGACATATCAGAACGAATAGCAGAAGCAGGTTTAGGTGTCGCAAGCTTACTCAAAACAGAAGGTGAATCAAGTGCAGAGCTAGATGGCAGTTCCTTACCTCCCCTCGTAGTTGAGGGATAAATTGTTGTCTTTGCGTCTTTCAAGTTCTTCGTAGTGACCAGCAGATATAAATCCCAAGTGACTCAAAGAATAGAGCTATGCTCCCCGGCAACGGCGCCAGAAAATAGTCTTGGTAACCCACAAGTATAGGGGATCGCAACAATTTTCGAGGGCAGAGTATTCATCCCAAATTTATTGATTCGACACAAGGGGAGCCAAAGAATATTCTCAAGTATTAGCAATTGAGTTGTCAATTCAACCACACCTGGATAACTTAGTATTTGCAGCAAAGTATTTAGTAGCAAAGTAATATGATAGTAGTGGTAACGGTAGCAAAAGTAAAGATAGAAAAAGTAATATTTTTGGTATTTTGTAGTGATTGTAACAGTAGCAATGGAAAAGTAAATAAGTGAAGAACAGTATAGGAAAAGCTCGTAGGCATTGGATCTATGATGGAGAATTATGTCGGATGCGGTTTATCATGTAACAGTCATAACATAGGGTGACACAGTGTTGGGGAACGTAGTAATTTCAAAAAAATTCCTACGCACACGCAAGATCATGGTGATGCATAGCAACGAGAGGGGAGAGTGTTGTCTACGTACCCTCGTAGACCGAAGCGGAAGCGTTGACACAACGTAGAGGAAGTAGTCGTACGTTCTCCTCGCGATCCAACCGATCACAACACCGTTACTCTGGCACCTCCGAGTTCTTGGCACACGTTCAGCTCGATGACGATCCCCGGGATCCGATCCAGCAAAGCGTCGGGGAAGAGTTCCGTCAGCACGACGGCATGGTGACGATCTTGATGTGGTACCGGCGCAGGGCTTCGCCTAAGCACTGCAACGATATGACCGAGGTGGAATTTGGTGGAAGGGGGCACCGCACACGGCTAAGGAACGATCCGTAGATCAACTTGTGTGTCTTTGGGGTGCCCCCTGCCCCCGTATATAAAGGAGCCAAGGGGGAGGGGCTGGCCGGCCAAGCCTGGCGCGCCAGGAGAGTCCTAGTCCCTCTGGGAGTAGGATTCCCCCCCCCCCAATCCTAGTTGGACTAGGATTCTCCAAGGGGGAGAGAGAGAGAGAGGGGGCGCCCACCTCTCCTAGTCCTAATAGGACTAGGGGAAGGGGGGAGGCGCGCAGCCCATGAGGGCAGCCCTCTCACCTCTCCTCCAAGGCCCATGTTGGCCCATTATGCTCCCGGGGGGTTCCGGTAACCCTCCCGGTATTCCGGTAAAAATCCTGATTTCACCTGGAATGCATCCGATGTCCAAACATAGGCTTCCAATATATCATTCTTTACGTCTCGACCATTTCGAGACTCCTCGTCATGTCCGTGATCACATCCGGGACTCCGAACTCCTTCGGTACATCAAAATGCATAAACTCATAATAACTGTCATCGTAACGTTAAGCGTGCGGACCCTACGGTTCGAGAACAATGTAGACATGACCGAGACATGTCTCCGGTCAATAACCAACAGCTGGACCTGGATGCCCATATTGGTTCCTACATATTCTACGAAGATCTTTATCGGTCAGACCGCATAACAACATACGTTGTTCCCTTTGTCATCGGTATGTTACTTGCCCGAGATTCGATCGTCGGTATCCAATACCTAGTTCAATCTCGTTACCGGCAAGTCTCTTTACTCGTTCCGTAATACATCATCTCGCAACTAACTCATTGGTTGCAATGCTTGCAAGGCTTTATGTGATGTGCATTACCGAGAAGGCCCTGAGATACCTCTCCGACAATCGGAGTGACAAATCCTAATCTCGAAATACGCCAACCCAATATGTACCTTTGGAGACACCTGTAGAGCACCTTTATAATCACCCAGTTACGTTGTGACGTTTGGTAGCACACAAAGTGTTCCTACGGTAAACGGGAGTTGCATAATCTCATAGTTAAAGGAACATGTATAAGTCATGGATAAAAGCAATAGCAACATACTAAACGATCGGGTGCTATGCTAATGGAATGGGTCATGTCAATCAGATCATTCAACTAATGATGTGATCTCGTTAATCAAATAACAACTCTTTGTTCATGGCTAGGAAACATAACCATCTTTGATTAATGAGCTAGTCAAGTAGAGGCATACTAGTGACACTCTGTTTGTCTATGTATTCACACATGTATTATGTTTCCAGTTAATACATTTCTAGCATGAATAATAAACATTTATCATGATATAAGGAAATAAATAATAACTTTATTATTGCCTCTAGGGCATATTTCCTTCACACAGAACTAGCTCCAATTCATCAATGTAATGTAGGCATGTATTCCGGATATAGTCATACGTGCTTATGGAAAAGAACTTGCATGACATCTTTTATCCTACCCTCCCGTGGCAGCGGGGTCCTAATGGAAACTAAGGGATATTAAGGCCTCCTTTTAATAGAGTACCGGAACAAAGCATTAGCACATAGTGAATACGTGAACTCCTCAAACTATGGTCATCACCGGGAGTGGTCCCGATTATTGTCACTTCGGGGTTGCCGGATCATAACACATAGTAGGTGACTATAGACTTGCAAGATAGGATCAAGAACACACATATATTCATGAAAACGTAATAGGTTCAGATATGAAATCATGGCACTCGGGCCCTAGTGACAAGCATTAAGCATAGCAAAGTCATAGCAACATCAATCTTAGAACATGGTGGATACTAGGGATCAAACCCTAACAAAAATAACTCGATTACATGATAGATCTCATCCAACCTATCACCGTCCAGCAAGCCTACGATGGAATTACTCACGCACGGCAGTGAGCATCATGAAATTGGTGATGGAGGATGGTTGATGATGACGACGGCGACGAATCCCCCTCTCCGGAGCCCCGAACGGACTCCAGATCATCCCTCCCGAGAGGTTTTAGGGCTTGGCGGCGGCTCCGTATTGTAAAACGCGGTGAATTCTTCTCCTTGATTTTTTTCTCCCCGAAAGCAAATATATAGAGTCGGAGTTGGCGTCGGAGGAGCTCCAGGGGGCCCACGAGTTAGGTGGCGTGCCCTAGGGGGAGGGCGCGCCCCCACCCTCGTGGACAGGGTGTGTGCCCCCTGGTCTTCATCTTTGGCAAGGATTTTTTATTATTTCTGAAAAGACGTTTCGTGGAGTTTCAGGTCATTCCGAGAACTTTTGTTTCTGCACATAAATAACACCATGGCAATTCTGCTAAAAAAAGCGTCAGTCCAGGTTAGTTCCATTCAAGTCATGCAACTTAGAGTCCAAAACAAGGGCAAAAGTGTTTGGAAAGTAGGTACGACGGAGACGTATCAACTCCCCCAAGCTTAAACCTTTGCTTGTCCTCAAGCAATTCAGTTGATAAACTGAAAGTGATAAAGAAAAACTTTTACAAACTCTGTTTGCTCTTGTTGTTGTAAATATGTAAAGCCAACATACAAGTTTTCAACAAAGATTATGACTAACCACATCTGCAATAACTCTCAGGTCTCATGTTTACTCATGTCAATAGCATAATCAACTAGCGAGCCATAATAATAAATCTCGGATGACAACACTTTCTCAAAACAATCATGATATGATATAACAAGATGGTATCTCGATAGCCCTTTCTGAGACCGCAAAACATAAATGCAGAGCATCTTTAAAGATCAAGGACCGACTAGACATTCAAATTCATGGTAAAAGAGATCCAATCATAGTCATACCCAATATAAATTAATAGTAATGGATGCAAATGATAGTTACGCTCTCCAGCTAGTGCTTTTTAATAAGAGGGTGATGACTCAACATAAAAGTAAATAGATAGGCCCTTCGCAGAGGGAAGCAGGGATTTGTAGTGGTGCCAGAGCTCGGTTTTGAAATAGAGATAAATAATATTTTGAGCGGCATACTTTCATTGTCAACATAGCAACCAAGAGATGGCGATATCTTCCATGCTACACACATTATAGGTGGTTCCCAAACAGAATGGTAAAGTTTATACTCCCCCTCCACCAATAAGCATCAATCCATGACTTGCTCAAAACAACGAGTGTCTCCAACTAGCAACAGTCCCAGGGGGAGTTTTGTTTGCAATTATTGTGATTTAGTTTGCATAAAGCATGGGACTGGGCATCCCGGAGACCAGCCATTTTCTAGTGAATGAGGAGCGGAGTCCACTCCTCTTGAGAATAACCCGCCTAACATGGAAGATAAGGGCAACCCTAGTTGATACATGAGCTATTCGAGCATACAAAACAGAATGTTTATTTGAAGGTTTAGAGTTTGGCACATACAAATTTACTTGGAATGGTAGGTAGATACCATATATAGGAAGGTATGGTGGACTCATATGGAATAACTTTGGGGTTTAAAGGATTGGATGCACAAGCAGTATTCCCGCTTAGTACAAGTGAAGGCTAGCAAAAGACTGGGAAGCGACCAACTAGAGAGCGACAACAGTCATGAACATGCATTAACGTTAATAAACATTGGATGCAAGCATGAGTAGGATATAATCCACCATGAACATAAATATCGTGAAGTCTATGTTGATTTTGTTTCAACTACATGTGTGAACATGTGCCAAGTCAAGTCACTTAAATCATTCAAAGGAGGATACCACCCCACTATACCACATCACAACCATTTTAATAGCATGTTGGCATGCAAGCGTAAACCATTATAACTCATAGATATCAAGCATGGCATGAGTAACTATGATCTCTAATTGTCATTGCAAACATGTTTATTCATAATAGGCTGAATCAGGAACGATGAACTAATCATATTTACAGAAACAAGAGAGGTCGAGTTCATACCAGCTTTTCTCATCTCAGTCAGTCCATCATATATCATCATAATTGCCTTTCACTTGCACGACCGAACGATGTGAATAATAATTAGAGTGCACGTGCATTGGACTAAGCTGGAATCTGCGAGCATTCAATAAACAGGAGAATACAAGGCAATATGGGCTCTTTGTTAAATCAACAATAATGCATATAAGAGCCACTTCAACAATTTAATTATGGTCTTCTCCTATCGACCCCCAAAGAAAAGAAACTATTTACACGGGAAAGCTCCCAACAAGCAAAAGAAGAACATCAAATATTTTTGGGTTTTCTTTTTAATTACTACTACTACAGCAAGAAAGGCAAACTAACTAAATGTTACTACTATTTTTTTTGTTTTTCTTAAGGTTTAACAAACACACAAGAAGAAAGCAAGAAAAAGAAAATAAACTAGCATGGATATTACAGTGAAAAAGTATGAGCACCGACATCTAGCAATGAGTGTGTGTAAGCATAAATGTAATGTCGGTGGGAAATACGTACTCCCCCAAGCTTAGGCTTTTGGCCTAAGTTGGTTCAATGCCAAGGATGGCCTGGCGGATATCCGTAGGTGTAGCTGGGGTCGTACTACGATGAGGAGGGCTCTCACTACCACTGGCTAGCAATCATCTCCGGATCCCACTTGTAATTAGACTGTCGTGGAGGCTCAAATTGTGGTTTCGGCTCCGGAGTTGGTGTAGGGTTCCGGTAGGCTTGAACGGCCGCCCACGGAACGAGATACGGACCTTCAGATAAATTAAACAAGGAAGGACCAGGTAAGGTAATAGTCTCAGGGTGATGTTTATTAAACTACAATTTATATTTAAGCTCTCCCTCCCTATTATTAACAATAAAGTCATGCGCTAGCATACTCTTATAATCTAAATAAGCACTAGGCAGCAATTTTTCTTCTTTCTCATAGAGCCTAATTGGTATATTAAAATGTGAAGCAAGGCGTGAAGCATAAATACCTCCAAAGATGGGGCCCTTTGTACGGTTCAAACTTAACCGTTTAGCAATAATTCCGCCCATACTAACAGTGTTATCGCGGAATAAACCATGGAACAAAATGATAATATCAGGAACACTAAGGTTTCCACAGTTTCCGCGACCAATCAAGCAACGACTAGCAAATATGGCAAAGTAGCGTAAAACAGGAAAATGTATGCTAGTGATTCTTGCATCGGAAACCTTCCTGGTTTCTCCCACAGTGATGGTGTCAATAAATTCTTCCACATCTTTACGGTGTGGTTCATCTAAGGTACCCTCAAAGAGTATTTTGCAAACCTTGCAAAATTCAGCTAGTGGCATCTTCTTAACAACATCATATAAATGAAACTCTACTGAAGGAGGTGATTCCTTAGGAAAATAGTAGAAGTTTTGCACAAAAGTATTGGTGAGTAAGAGATACTGATGACGTTGGTCGTGGAGGAAGTCGGTGAGGCCAGCTCAGCCAATGAATAGAAATCATTATAAATCCCGACTGCTCTCAAGAAATCATCGGAAGGCCATTCACACGGCCGGACCTCCATGGTACGAGGCAAATTAAATTTGGGCATCTGTGCTTCTTCATTTTGCTTTTCCTTCGAGCTTCGGCTAGATGAGCCCCTCAAAAATCTCTTCATTATTGTCTGAAATATTCTGAAATTTTTAGTAACTTCAAACAAAAGTGAATCAAGCTCAATAAAATTGATGGCAACTACTCCTACAAGTGCCTAGAGGATATATCATGCATTAGAACTACTTGGAACCATATAAATTTGACATTCAAGCTCAAGAACATGGTCACCTAGGCAGCACAAATTTGCACAAATTTGCAATGAATAAAAAATTAATTGGACCAATGGAGGAGTCACATACCAAGGAACAATCTCCCCAAGCAGTTTTATGAGAGGTGCTTTGAGCAAGGAGATCGAAAATCGCAGCAAAGTGAGCTAGAACTCGTGCTTGATCTAGATATTCATGTTTGTGGGAGGAAGAGGGAGTGTATGGGTGCAGGAATAAGTGGAAGTGGGCCACCGTGGGCCCACGAGGCGGGGGGCGCGCCCTGGGGGGTAGGGTGCGCCATCCACCCACGTGCCCAGGTGGTTGACCCCTCTGTTGTGTTCTTAGTTCCATAAATCCTCAAATAATCTAGAAAAAATCATATTTCATTTTCAGGGCATTTGGAGAACTTTTATTTTCAGGGTATTTTTATATTGCACAGATAAATCAGAAAATAGACAGAATAATACTATTTTTACTTTATTTCAACTAAATAACAAAAAGTAGAAAGAGGGTACAAAAGGTTGTGCCTTCTAGTTTCATCCATCCCATGCTCATCAAAAGGAATCCACTAACAAGGTTGATCAAGTCTTATTAACAAACTCATTCCGAATAACATGGAACCGGAGAAATTTCTAATAACACTATGTTACCTCAACAGGGATATGCACGTCCCCAATAATAAGACTATCATATTTCTTCTTGACTATAGGAAGAGGAAATTCAAAACCTCCAAATATAATCGATGGAATTTTCCCAATAGGAGTTGATACTATGAACTTGAGGTTGTTTCCTCGGAAAGTTTACCGTATGCTCATTACCATTAACATGAAAAGTGACATTGCCTTTGTTGCAATCAATAACAGCACCTGCAGTATTCAAAAAAGGTCTTCCAAGAATAATAGACATACTATCGTCCTCGGGAATATCAAGAATAACAAAGTCTGTCAAAACGACAGGTATAGCAGTTGATTTATCATCCATTTGCAAAGATATTTCAGTAGGTGTCAACTTATTCAAGTCAAGTCTATGATATAAAGAGAGGGGCATAACACTAACACCGGCTCCAAGATCACATAAAGCAGTTTTAACATAGTTCCTTTTAATGGAGCATGGTATAGTAGGTACTCCTAGATCTCCAAGTTTCTTTGGTATTCCACCCTTAAAAGTATAATTAGCAAGCATGGTGGAAATTTCAGCTTCTGGTATCTTTCTTTTATTAGTGACAATATCTTTCATATAATTAGCATAAGGATTCATTTTGAGCATATCAGTCAATCGCATAGGCAAAAAGATAGGTCTAATCATTTTAGCAAAGGCTCAAAATCCTCATCATCCTTTTTCTCGGATGGTTTGGGAGGAAAAGACATGGGTTTCTGAACCCATGGTTCCCTTTCTTTACCATGTTTCCTAGCAACACTCTCTTATCATAACGTTGATTCTTTGATTGTGGGTTATCAAGATCAACAGCAGGTTCAATTTCTACATCATTATCATTACTAGGTTGAGCATCATCATGAACATCATCATTAACATTTTCACTAGGTTCATGTTCATTACCAGAGTGTGTTTCAACATCAGACATAGAGATATCATTGGGATTCTCAGGTGGTTCAGCAATAGGTTCACTAGAATTTTGCAAAGTCCTATCATTTTTCTTTTTCTTCCTTTTAGAAGAACTAGGTACATCAATATTATTTCTCTGAGAATCTTGCTCAGTTCTCTTAGGGTGGCCTTCAGGATACAAAGGTTCCTGAGTCATTCTACCAGTTCTAGTAGCCACTCTAACAGCATAATCATTTTTCTTACTATTCATTTCATTGAGCAAATCATTTTGAGCTTTAAGTACTTGCTCTACTTGAGCGGTAACCATAGAAGCATGTTTGCTAACGAGTTTAAGTTCACCTCTAACGTTAGCCATATAATCACCCAAGTGTTTAAGCATATCGGAATTGTATTTCAATTGTCTACCAAAATAAGCATTAAAATTTTCTTGCTTAATCATAAAGTTATCAAACTCATCCAAGCATTGGCTAGCAATTTTAGTAGGAGGGATTTCAGCTCTATCATATCTATAGAGAGAATTTACCTTTACTACCTGTGCCGGGTTATCAAGACTAGGAGGTTCTTCAATAGGTAATGGATTAATATCATATGTTTCTTCAATCGGCGGTAAATACGGCCATGTATTTCTTCAATAGGAGGTAAATTCTTAACATCTTCAGCTTTAATACCTTTTTCTTTCATAGATTTCTTTGCCTCTTGCATATCTTTAGGACTGAGAAATAGAACACCTCTCTTCTTCGGAGTTGGTTTAGGAATAGGCTCAGTAATTGGAGCAGGAGTTGGCTCAGAAAGTGTCCAGTTATTTTCATTTGTCAACATATTATTCAATAGAATTTCAGCTTCATCCGGTGTTCTTTCCCTGAAAACAGAACCAGCACAACTATCCAGGTAATCTCTGGAAGCATCGGTTAGTCCATTATAAAAGATATCAACTATTTCATTTTTCTTAAGAGGATGATCAGGCAAAGCATTAAGTAACTTTAGAAGCCTCCCCCAAGCTTGTGGGAGACTCTCTTCTTCAATTTGCACAAAGTTGTATATTTCCCTCAAAGCAGCTTGTTTCTTATGAGCAGGGAAATATTTAGCAGAGAAGTAATAAATCATATCCTGGGGACTACACACACAACCAGGATCAAGAGAATTAAACCAAATTTTAGCATCACCCTTTAATGAGAACGGAAATATTTTAAGGATATAAAAGTAGCAAGATCTCTCATCATTGGTGAACAGGGTGGCTATATCATTTAATTTAGTAAGATGTGCCACAACAGTTTCAGATTCATAGCCATGAAAAGGATCAGATTCAACCAAAGTAATTACATCAGGATCAACAGAGAATTCATAATCCTTATCGGTAACACAGATAGGTGAAGTAGCAAAAGCAGGGTCAGGTCTCATTCTATCATTAAGAGATTTCTTATTCCATTTTACTAGTAACCTTTTCAGTTCATATCTATCTTTGCAAGCTAAAATAGCTGTAGAAGCTTCTATATCAAAAACATAACCATTAGGAATAACAGGCATATCTTCGTCATCAATTTCATCAATATACTCAGTTTCAATAATTTCTTTCTCTCTAGCCCTAGCAATTTGTTCATCAAGAAATTCACTAAGGGGCGCACTAGTATCAAGCATAGAAGTAGTTTCATCATAAGTATCATGCATAGCAGAAGTGGCACCATCAATAACATGCGACATATCAGAACGAATAGCAGAAGCAGGTTTAGGTGTCGCAAGCTTACTCAAAACAGAAGGTGAATCAAGTGCAGAGCTAGATGGCAGTTCCTTACCTCCCCTCGTAGTTGAGGGATAAATTGTTGTCTTTGCGTCTTTCAAGTTCTTCGTAGTGACCAGCAGATATAAATCCCAAGTGACTCAAAGAATAGAGCTATGCTCCCCGGCAACGGCGCCAGAAAATAGTCTTGGTAACCCACAAGTATAGGGGATCGCAACAGTTTTCGAGGGCAAAGTATTCAACCCAAATTTATTGATTCGACACAAGGGGAGCCAAAGAATATTCTCAAGTATTAGCAATTGAGTTGTCAATTCAACCACACCTGGATAACTTAGTATTTGCAGCAAAGTATTTAGTAGCAAAGTAATATGATAGTAGTGGTAACGGTAGCAAAAGTAAAGATAGAAAAAGTAATATTTTTGGTATTTTGTAGTGATTGTAACAGTCGCAATGGAAAAGTAAATAAGTGAAGAACAGTATAGGAAAAGCTCGTAGGCATTGGATCGATGATGGAGAATTATGTCGGATGCGGTTTATCATGTAACAGTCATAACATAGGGTGACACAGAACTAGCTCCAATTCATCAATGTAATGTAGGCATGTATTCCGGATATAGTCATACGTGCTTATGGAAAAGAACTTGCATGACATCTTTTATCCTACCCTCCTGTGGCAGCGGGGTCCTAATGGAAACTAAGGGATATTAAGGCCTCCTTTTAATAGAGTACCGGAACAAAGCATTAGCACATAGTGAATACATGAACTCCTCAAACTATGGTCATCACCGGGAGTGGTCCCGATTATTGTCACTTCGGGGTTGCCGGATCATAACACATAGTAGGTGACTATAGACTTGCAAGATAGGATCAAGAACACACATATATTCATGAACACGTAATAGGTTCACATATGAAATCATGGCACTCGGGCCCTAGTGACAAGCATTAAGCATAACAAAGTCATAGCAACATCAATCTCAGAACATGGTGGATACTAGGGATCAAACCCTAACAAAAATAACTCGATTACATGATAGATCTCATCCAACCCATCACCGTCCAGCAAGCCTACGATGGAATTACTCACGCACGACAGTGAGCATCATGAAATTGGTGACGGAGGATGGTTGATGATGACGACGGCGACGAATCCCCCTCTCCGGAGCCCCGAACGGACTCCAGATCAGCCCTCC
The DNA here is from genome assembly GCA_032464435.1 of Aegilops umbellulata. NCBI lineage: Eukaryota > Viridiplantae > Streptophyta > Magnoliopsida > Poales > Poaceae > Aegilops > Aegilops umbellulata. Next base: position 359,258,035 of record CP136054.1, on the reverse strand, counting down.
CGAGAGGTTTTAGGGCTCGGCGGCGGCTCCATATCGTAAAACGCGATGAATTCTTCTCCTTGATTTATTTCTCCCCGAAAGAAAATATATAGAGTTGGAGTTGGCGTAGGAGCTCCAGGGGGCCCACGAGGTAGGGGCGCACCCTAGGGGGGAGGGCGCGCCCCCCACCCTCGTGGATAGGGTGTGGGTCCCCTGGTCTTCATCTTTGGCAAGGATTTTTTATTATTTCTAAAAAGACGTTCCGTGGAGTTTCAGGTCATTCTGAGAACTTTTGTTTCTGTACATAAATAACACCATGGCAATTCTGCTGAAAACAGCGTCAGTCCGGGTTAGTTCCATTCAAATCATGCAAGTTAGAGTCCAAAACAAGGGCAAAAGTGTTTGGAAAAGTAGATACGATGGAGACGTATCAGCATTCGAGCCAGGTTATATGCGCGAGTAGAACACAAGTGAGTTGTGGGCGATACAAGTCATACTGCTTACCAACATGTCATACTTTGGTTCGGTGGTATTGTTGAATGAAGCGGCCCGGACCGACATTACGCTTACGCTTACGCGAGACTGGTTCTACCAACGTGCTTTGCACATAGGTGGCTGACGGGTGTCAGTTTCTCCAACTTTAGTTGAACCGAGTGTGACTACGCCCGGCCCTTGAGAAGCTTAAAATAACACTAACTTGACGAACTATCATTGTGGTTTCGATGTGTAGGTAAGAACGGTTCTTGCTCAGCCCGTAGCAGCCACGTAAAACTTGCAACAACAAAGTAGAAGATGTCTAACTTGTTTTTGCAGGGCATGTTATGATGTGATATGGTCAAGATGTGATTATATAAATTGTTGTATGAGATGATCATGTTTTGTAACACAGTTATCGGCAACTAGCAGGAGCCATATGGTTGTCGCTTTATTGTATGAAATGCAATCGCCATGTAATTGCTTTACTTTATCACTAAGCGGTAGCGATAGTCGTAGAAGCAACAGTTGGCGAGACGACAATGATGCTACGATGGAGATCAAGGTGTCGCTCCGGTGACGATGGTGATCATGACGGTGCTTTGGAGATGGAGATCAAAGGCACAAGATGACGATGGCCATATCATATCACTTATATTGATTGCATGTGATGTTTATCCTTTATGCATCTTATTCTGCTTTGATTGACGGTAGCAATATAAGATGATCTCTCACTAAATGTCATGGTACAAGTGTTCTCCCTGAGTATGCACCATTGCCAAAGTTCGTCGTGCCGAGACACCACGTGATAATCGGGCGTGATAAGCTCTACGTTCACATACAACGGGTGCAAGCCAGTTTTGCACACGCAGAAATACTCGGGTTAAACTTGACGAGCCTAGCATATGCAGATATGGCCTCGGAACACTGAGACCGAAAGATCGAACGTGAATCATATAGTAGATATGATCAACATAGTGATGTTCACCATTGAAAACTTCTCCATTTCACGTGATGATCGGTTATGGTTTAGTTGATTTGGATCACGTGATCACTTAGATGATAAGAAAGATGTCTATCTAAGTGGGAGTTCTTAAAAATATGATTAATTGAGCTTAGATTTATCATGAACTTAGTACCTGATAGTATTTTGCTTGTCTATGTTATTGTAGATAGATGTCCCGTGTTGTTGTTCCGTTGAATTTTAATGCGTTCTTTGAGAAAGCAAAGTTGAAAGATGATGGTAGCAATTACATGGACTGGGTCCGTGATGAGGACATGACTACCTTGGATACGACCAAAAATATTGCATACATGCATATTTTCAGGTGATTTCTAGCGTCAACTATTTAATACTCTATTTATATTATCCAGAACAAAAATACTTCACACACTTTTGTGTTTTGTCTAATTGCAGGTGTATGGGACATTTGTACAATCCACATATGAAGAGAGGGGAAAGGAGAAGTTTAAGTTCTGTTCAAAAAGTCCTCTCACGTCACTTTTGGGCCAAGAGAAGATAGAGTCCAAGTCTCTCACGTTCTGGATTCAGATTCGGACTGCACAGACATACCTGACTCAAAACGCCAAGAACTTTTTCATATGGACTCCAAATTGGGTGATTCTTTTTTTGTTGGAAAGTAGATTTCATCCTATTTTCAAACCAATTGGAATCACCTTTAAATTCGTTCGGAGCTTTGAGATATGGATGAAACAATCTAACGCTGCAGCAGAATCCGAGTCAAACAACAAGTCCAAAGGTGTTGCATCACCTCCACTTGGGCCCATGAGCCTTGTACGACCTAGGGTTGGTTTTAGGTTGCCTTGGGACGTCCTCCCACCTCCTTGGCCGCCATCCCTTACTCCTATATAAGTAGATCCATCTAGTAGCTTTTTCCTTGGGATTTGTTTAGTTAAAAGTTAGCCATTGCAACTTCGTGTACTTCGTTTGTGTCCAACGACCAGACCAAGACCGCTTACGGATCCCCACCATTATCAATACTTCATCTATATTCGCAATATTCAGATTGCATTATCATATTCTTGCTTGTTCTTCGATTGCGTGCAGGAATAGACCTTCGTGGTCAGGCCGATCGTGCTTCCGGCATCGTCAATAACCTCAGGAGATTAGTTTAGCGATTGCTAAGGCGCAACGTCGTGCATGTTTGTAGTCGGATCGTCAAAGTCGACTCCACCAAATCGACAGTTATCATCTCATCGAAAGATCAGGACACCCTCGCCTCTATCAAGTGGTATCAGTTTTCAGGTTGCTCGGTGAGAATTTCTAGTTATCCATAATTAGATTTATTTTCTTACCTATTGTCCAAGAAAAAGCCACAAAAAAAGTTAGATCTATTCATCCTTTGTCCTAGCCAGTCTGACCCTTTGCAATTTTCTTTTCATTGTTTGCATTATTGAATTATCGGTTGCATCGTCGTGTCGAGTTGCTGGTCTTAGTGTCTAGTTCGTTTAGAGTTTCGAGTTCTGTTCACATTAGTCACGTCGCCGCTGCATCGTTATCCCTTCCACTGTCCACCACACCATCCATCAATTTCCACCAGGTGCTACCCATAGTTCATTGTCACAATCATAGTTGAGGTCGTTCACATCTTCGCTTGATCCAATCTGCATCTTATCTAGTTTGTCTTGGAAAGAGGGAGAGAAAAAAAGACAGAGAAAAAAAGAGAGACAAAAAAGGAAAAAAAGTCAGAGAAAAAAAAGATAAAGAAAAAGAAAAAGAAAAAAAGTGTGAGGAAAAAAAAGAGAAGAAAAAAAAACAAAATTCGGATCTATCTAGACTCAATCTCGTAGTTGAATTCAGATTGGAATCTGTTTTGCGCACTGTTCAGTAAAACAGACATAACTTTCTCATACGAAGTCCGTTTTGGCTCCGCGAGTACTCAAATGAAAGCTAGCAACGAGCCGCATCTAAGTAGTTGCAGAGGCTAGTTCAATATTTGACACCTCAAAATCGTCTTCTAAATATGTCTTTTTGCCCTCCGAAGTTCACGGACACAACTTATTCCAGTTTTTTAGGCCAGTTTTCAAATTCTTTGACTCCTCATATCAATTAGGAATTGAGTGATTCTTTTTGCATTGGAAAGCTTGAGCTAGTAGCATTCTTTGAAAAAAGTTATCATAAAATTTGCTCAAACTTTTCAAGAGGAAAGTTGGAGAGAGAGTTGTTGTATATCCTGCTTGGCAGTTGTTTCACATCATTATCTTTACTACTATTGTGATCTTCACTTATATCTTGCTGTCCAGAGCTACTTCATATCCTTTATTGATGCTAGTTGTGCTACGCCGTGAACTTATTAGTGTTCTAGGCTCGCGTCTCTAGTCCGGTCTAGCCTAGGACCAGCACAGTACCGTCGTTGAGCGTTTATTCAACATTACATCTTTGAATTGATTATTGCTAATCTTTTGCTACCATATATAGCCAACCCAGCTCCACATATTTCTACACCATGTATACGTATGTTCCCCTGGCAATCGCTTTACACAATCTTCAGAGTTATTTGACACCGCTGGTTGCCTGTCACCACCTGCCGCATGGTAAGAACTTGTAAGATATTGATATTTGCTTTACTGTGAGCACTTTACAACCACATCCTAGTAGTTCATAGGAACATTATTCTCGAATTTTGTTTCTTGTTTCTACTAATCATGACAGGTTCCGAAGACAAAAGTTCTTGGACGACGGACACATCATCACCATCACGAGAGTTGGGACAACACACACAAGCACATTGTCAGGTTATCTCTTTACCGTCATTTGAGGGTAGATTTAATCCTGGTATTTATCTAGCTTGGGAACTTGAAGTAGAACAAGTTTTTAGTCTCCATGACTTTTCTGAACTTGAGCGAGTACGAGCTGTCACTAGAGCATTTACTGGTTTTGCTTATGTTTGGTGGAGTGTGCATTGTAAGAAAAACATTGATAACCAACCCACAACTTGGAAAGATTTGAAAGATGTAATGAGACAACAATTTTTCCCTCCTTACTATCATCGTGAATTGCTTCGCAAATTTGAACAATTTAAACAAGGAAACAACATAATTTTTGGTGGTTTGAACTATGATATTCAGGCACGATTTCAGTATATTCCTCGTTGCATTACTGGTATGTATGTTTGTGCTTGTACCTTTGAGAGACAGTTACAGGAGGATGCATTGGGTGACTACAACAACTACTATTCTAGTTCATGCTCACCACCACCGCTTGGTTCCTCCACCGTTGCGCCTACTAGAGCAGCCACACCTCAGATTATGAGCGCGACATCATTTCAAGAGTATGGTACATTGCCATCATCCGTGCCTACATCAGCTACATCTTTGCGACAAGGTAACTGTAAAGGTATTGATGATATAACTTCACATGAGAATGATGCATGCCTAGTTAACTTGAATACATTATGTGTTGAGTTACCTGTTGATTTGAGCGCATCACCTATTTTAGAGAATCATGTTACTGTGATGAATGCGTCATGTGATCAAACAACTGAAATACCAACAATTTTGAGTGCACCCAATGAATTAACTTTTAATGCAAAAGAACTAATGTTTAATCATTTTGATATGACCTCTAATCTTGGTGATGATTCTGTGTCAAATGACTTATTGCATGTTTGCTTATTTAAGCATGTTGTAGCATGTAAATTTGATGCAAGTAAGGTTTATTCACCAATATTGGGATGGTTTAATGATGAATATTCTCAATCTTTTCATATGAATAAGAGCTTCACTTATATGTGCAAACTGAGTTGCAATACTTTCATGCCTTGTACTTCTTGTGATAATATTTTGGCTTTATATTTTATTCACTATGAAAGTTACTCATGTATACATGTGTCATATGTGCAAAATCCACGGGAAGTAAAAATTGATGACATATACATATACAACATGTACACCTTGTCTCTTTTGTTAGCCACATTTAAGATAAAGCAACACCGAGGACGGCTTTATTTTCAAGAAGGGGAGGATGACGAGGACATGACTACCTTGGATACGACCAAAAATATTGCATACATGCATATTTTTCAGGTGATTTCTAGTGTCAACTATTTAATAATCTATTTATATTATCCAGAACAAAAATACTTCACACACTTTTGTGTTTTGTCTAATTGCAGGTGTATGGGACATTTGTACAATCCACATATGAAGATAGGGGAAAAGGAGAAGTTTAAGTTATGTTGAAAAAGTCCTCTCACATCACTTTTGGGCCAAGAGAAGATAGAGTCCAAGTCTCTCACGTTCTGGATTCAGATTCGGACTGCACAGACATACCTGACTCAAAACGCCAAGAACTTCTTCATACGGACTCCGAATTGGGTGATTTTTTTGTTGGAAAGTAGATTTCATCCTCTTTTCAAACCAATTGGAATCACCTTTAAATTCGTCCGGAGCGTTGAGATATGGATGAAACAATCTGACGCTGCAGCAGAATCCGAGTCAAATAACAAGTCCAAAGGTGTTGCATCACCTCCACTTGGGCCCATGAGCCTTGTACGACCTAGGGTTGGTTTTAGGTTGCCTTGGGACGTCCTCCCACCTCCTTGGCCGCCACCCCTTACTCCTATATAAGTAGATCCATCTAGTAGCTTTTTCCTTGGGATTTGTTTAGTTAAAAGTTAGCCATTGCAACTTCGTGTAATTCGTTTGTGTCCAACGACCAGACCAAGGCCGCTTACGGATCCCCACCATTATCAATACTTCATCTATATTCGCAATATTCAGATTGCATTATCATATTCTTGCTTGTTCTTCGATTGCGTGTAGGAATAGACCTTCGTGGTCAGGCTGATCGTGCTTCCGGCATCGTCAGTAACCTCAGGAGATTGGTTTAGCGATTGCTAAGGCGCAACGTCGTGTACGTTTGTAGTCAGATCGTCAAAGTCGACACCACCAAATCGATAGTTATCATCTCATCGAAAGATCAGGACACCCTCGCCTCTATCAGTCCGTAACTTGAGGATTATCCTCATTGCTGCACAGAAGAATTACGTCCTGGAAGTACCGTAGGGTGCCAGGCCTACTATAGATGCAACTGACGACGTTAAGAACGTCTGGCAGAGCAAAGCTGATGACTACTCGATAGTTCAGTGTGCCATGCTTTACGGCTTAGAACCAGGACTTCAACGACGTTTTGAACGTCATGGAGCATATGAGATGTTCCAGGAGTTGAAGTTAATATTTCAAGCAAATGCCTGGATTGAGAGATATGAAGTCTCCAATAAGTTCTACAGCTGCAAGATGGAGGAGAACAGTTCTGTCAGTGAACGTATACTCAAAATGTTTGGGTATAATAACCACTAGATTCAACTGGGAGATAATCTTCCGGATAATAGTGTCATTGAAAGTATTCTTCAATCACTGCCACCAAGCTATAAGAGCTTCGTGAAAAACTATAATATGCAAGGGATGGATAAGACAATTCCCGAGCTCTTTGCAATGCTAAAGGCTGCGGTGGTAGAAATCAAGAAGGAGCATCAAGTGTTGATGGTCAAATAGACCACCAGTTTCAAGAAAAAGGGTAAAGGGAAGAGGAAGGGGAACTTCAAGAAGAACAACAAACAATTTGCTCCTCAGGAGAAGAAACCTAAGTCTGGACCTAAGCCTGAGACTGAGTGCTTCTACTGCAAACAGACTGGTCACTGGAAGTGGAACTGCCCCAAGTATTTGGCAGATAAGAAGAATGGCAAGGTGAACAGAAGTATATGTGATATACATGTTATTGATGTGTACCTTACTAAAGCTCGTAGTAGCACCTGGGTATTTGATACTGGTTCTATTGCTAATATTTGCAACTCGAAACAGGGACTACAGATTGAGCGAAGATTGGCTAAGGACAAGGTGACGATCCGCGTGGGAAATGGTTCCAAAGTCGATGTGATCGACGTCGGCACGCTACCTCTACATATACCTTCGGGATTAGTTTTAGACCTAAATAATTGTTATTTGGTGCCAGCGTTGAGCATGAACATTATATCTGGATCTTGTTTAATGCGAGATGGTTATTCATTTAAATCTGAGAATAATGGTTGTTCTATTTATATGAGTAATATCTTTTATGGTCATGCACCCTTGAAGAGTGGTCTATTTTTGTTGAATCTCGATAGTAGTGATACACATATTCATAATATTGAAGCCAAAATATGCAGAGTTGATAATGATAGTGCAACTTATTTGTGGCACTGTCGTTTGGGTCATATTGGTGTAAAGCGCATGAAGAAACTCCATACTGATGGACTTTTGGAATCACTTGATTATGAATCACTTGGTACTTGCGAACCATGCCTCATGGGCAAGATGACTAAAATGCCGTTCTCCGGAACAATGGAGCGAGCAACAGATTTGTTGGAAATCATACACACTGATGTATGGGGTCCAATGAATATTGAGGCTCGCGGCGGGTATCGTTATTTTCTCACCTTCACAGATGATTTGAGCAGATATGGGTATATCTACTTAATGAAACATAAGTCTGAAACATTTGAAAATTTCAAAGAATTTCAGAGTGAAGTGGAAAATCATCGTAACAAAAAAGTAAAGTTTCTACGATCTGATCATGGAGGAGAATATTTGAGTTACGAGTTTGGTCTTCATTTGAAACAATGCGGAATAGTTTCGCAACTCATGCCACCCGGAATACCACAGCGTAATGGTGTGTCCGAACGTCATAATCGTACTTTACTAGATATGGTGCGATATATGATGTCTCTTACTGATTTACCACTATCATTTTGGGGTTATGCTTTAGAGAAGGCTGCATTCACGTTAAATAGGGCACCATCAAAATCCGTTGAGATGACACCTTATGAACTGTGGTTTGGCAAGAAACTGAAGTTCTCATTTCTTAAAGTTTGGGGCTGCGATGCTTATGTGAAAAAACTTCAACCTGATAAGCTCGAACCCAAATCGGAGAAATGTGTCTTCATAGGATACCCAAAGGAAACTGTTGGATACACCTTCTATCACAGATCCGAAGGCAAAACATTCGTTGCTAAAAATGGATCCTTTCTAGAGAAGGAGTTTCTCTCGAAAGAAGTGAGTGGGAGGAAAGTAGAACTTGATGAGTTAACTGTACCTGCTCCCTTATTGGAAAGTAGTTCATCACAGAAACCGGTTCCTGTGACACCTACATCAATTAGTGAGGAAGCTAATGATATTGATCATGAAACTTCAGATCAAGTTACTACCGAACCTCGTAGGTCAACCAGAGTAAGATCCTCACCAGAGTGGTATGGTAATCCTGTTCTGGAAGTCATGTTACTTGACCATGGCGAACCTACAAACTATGAAGAAGTGATGGTGAGCCCAGATTCCACAAAATGGCTTGAGGCCATGAAATCTGAGATGGGATCCATGTATGAGAACAAAGTGTGGACTTTGGTTGAATTGCCCGATGATCAACAAGCTATAGAGAATAAATGGATTTTCAAGAAGGAGACTGGCGCTGACGGTAATGTTACTGTCTACAAAGCTCGACTTGTTGCGAAAGGTTTTCGACAAGTTCAAGGGGTTGACTATGATGAGACTTTCTCACCCGTAGAGATGCTTAAGTCTGTCTGAATCATGTTAGCAATTGCCGCATTTTATGATTATGAAATTTGGCAAATGGATGTCAAAACTGCATTCCTGAGGTGATTTCTAGAAGAAGAGTTGTATATGATGCAACCAGAAGGTTTTGTCGATCCAAAGGGTGCTAACAAAGTGTGCATTCTCCAGCGATCCATTTATGTACTGGTGCAAGCCTCTCGGAGTTGGAATAAACGTTTTGATAGTGTGATCAAAGCATATGGTTTTATACAGACTTTTGGAGAAGCCTGTATTTACAAGAAAGTGAGTGGGAGCTCTGTAGCGTTTCTAATATTATATGTGGATGACATATTGTTGATTGGAAATGATATAGAATTTCTGGATAGCATAAAAGTATACTTGAATAAGAATTTTTCAATCAAAGATCTCGGTGAAGCTGCTTATATATTAGGCATCAAGATCTATAGAGATAGATCAAGACGCTTAATTGGACTTTCACAAAGCACATACCTTGATAAAGTTTTGAAAAAGTTCAAAATGGATCAAGCAAAGAAAGGGTTCTTGACTGTGTTACAAGGAGTGAAGTTGAGTCAAACTCAATGCCCGACCACTACAGAAGATAGAGAGAAAATGAAAGTGTTCCCTATGCTTCAGCCATAGGTTCTATCATGTATACAATGCTGTGTACCAGACCTGATGTGTGCCTTGCTATTAGTTTAGTAGGGAGGTACCAAAGTAATCCAGGAGTGGATTACTGGACAGCGGTCAAGAACATCCTAAAATACTTGAAAAGGACTAAGGATATGTTTCTCGTTTATGGGGGTGACAAAGAGCTCGTCGTAAATGGTTACGTCGATGCAAGCTTTGACACTGATCCGGACGATTCTAAATCGCAAACCGGATACGTGTTTTTATTGAACGATGGAGCTGTCAGTTGGTGCAGTTCTAAACAAAGCGTCGTGGCGGGATCTACGTGTGAAGCGGAATACATAGCTGCTTCGGAAGTAGCAAATGAAGGAGTCTGGATGAAGGAGTTCATATCCGATCTAGGGGTCATACCTAGTGCATCGGGTCCAATGAAAATCTTTTGTGACAATACTGGTGCAATTGCCTTGGCAAAGGAATCCAGATTTCACAAGAGGACCAAGCACATCAAGAGACGCTTCAATTCCATCCGGGATCAAGTCCAGGTGGGAGACATAGAGATTTGCAAGATACATACGAATCTGAATGTTGCAGACCCGTTGACTAAGCCTCTTCCACGAGCAAAACATGATCAACACCAAGACTCCATGGGTGTTAGAATCATTAATGTGTAATCTAGATTATTGACTCTAGTGCAAGTGGGAGACTGAAGGAAATATGCCCTAGAGGCAATAATAAAGCTATTATTTATTTCCTCATATCATGATAAATGTTTATTACTCAAGCTAGAATTGTATTAACCGGAAACATAATACATGTGTGAATACATAGACAAACATAGTGTCACTAGTATGCCTCTACTTGACTAGCTCGTTGATCAAAGATGGTTAAGTTTCCTAGCCATGGACATGAGTTGTCATTTGATTAACGGGATCATATCATTAGGAGAATGATGTGATTGACTTGACCCGTTTCGTTAGCTTAGCACTTGATCATTTAGTTTACTACTACTGCTTTCTCCATGACTTATACATGTTCCTATGACTATGAGATTATGCAACTCCCGAATACCGGAGGAACACTTTGTGTGCTAACAAACGTCACAACGTAACTGGGTGAATATAAATGTGCTCTACAGGTGTCTCCGATGGTGTTCGTAGAGTTGGCATAGGTCGAGATTAGGATTTGTCACTCCGGTTGTTGGAGAGGTATCTCTGGGCCCTCTCGGCAATGCACTTCACTATAAGCCTTGCAAGCAATGTGACTAATGAGTTAGTTGTGGGATGATGCATTACGGAACGAGTAAAGAGACTTGCCGGTAACGAGATTGAGCTAGGTATTGAGATACCGACGATCAAATCTCGGGCAAGTAACATACCGATGACAAAGGGATCAACATATGTTGTTATGCAGTTTGACAGATAAAGATCTTCGTAGAATATGTAGGAACCAATATGAGCATCCAGGTTCCGCTATTGGTTATTCACTTGAGACATGTCTCAGTCATGTCTACATAGTTCTCGATCCGTAGGGTCCGCACGCTTAAAGTTATGTGACAATCAGTTTTATGAGTTTTTGTGTTTTGATGTAACGAAAGGTAGTTCGGAGTCCCGGATATGATCACGGACATGACGAGGAGTCTCGAAATAGTCGAGACATAAAGATCGATATATTGGACGACTATGTTCGGACACCGAAAGTGTTTCGGGAGGTTTCAGACATATAGCGGAGTAGCGGGGGGTTACCGGAACCCCCCGGGGAGTGTAATGGGCCTATTGGGCCTTAGTGGAGAAGAGGAGGGGCGGCCAGGGCTGGCCGCACGCCCCCTCCCCCTCTAGTCCGAATTGCACAAGGAGGGGGGCGGCGCCCCCTTTCCTTCCTCCTCTCTCCTTCCCTCCCCCCTTCTCCTACTCCTACTAGGAATGAAGGAGTCCTACTCCCGGTGGGAGTAGGACTCCCCCCTTGGCGCGCCCTCTTCCTTGGTCGGCCGCCTCCCCCTAGCTCCTTTATATACGGGGGCAGGGGCACCCCAAGACACAACAATTGATCATTGATCTCTTAGCCGTGTGTGGTGCCCCACTCCACCATAATCCACCTCGTTCATATCGTCGTAGTGCTTAGGTGAAGCCCTGCACCGGTAGCTTCATCAACACCGTCACCACGCCATCGTGCTGACAAAGCTCTTCCCCGAAGCTCTACTAGATCGTGAGTTCGCGGGACGTCACCGAGCTGAACGTGTGCTGAACGCGGAGGTGTCGTACGTTCGGTACTGAGGATCAGTAGTCATGAAGACGTACGACTACATCAACTGCGTTTTCATAACGCTTCCGCTTATGGTCTACGAGGGTACATAGACGACACTCTCCCGTCTCGTTGCTATGCATCACCATGATATTACGTGCGCGTAGATTTTTTTTTGAAATTACTACGTTCCCCCAACAGGCTTCTCATGAGTTCTTAGAAGCTTTCTATGATCTTATTTGTGTTGTTTCCTGAGCTAACTTAAGAGTGTTTAATTCTTTAGTTGGATGCTTAATCTCCTTTTTAGCATTGTCATTTGTTTCCTATTGACTATCATAATTACTAGCAAGTTCATTATAGCTCACATCACTAGTTTTATCAACAAGCAAATCATCCCCATCACTATTGAAATCAAGATACTCGGGGTGTGATACCTTTGGGCCCTCAACTATGAACCATATTCCAATTCCTTCATTTGCTGAATCAAATAGGTCATAGGAGTTGGAGGATACAAGAGCAAATCCGACAACACCTTCATCTTGACTATAGTCGGAGTCAGAGTGATAACTTCTCTCGGAGTTGTTGTTAGAGTTGGAGCCGTAAGTGAAGGAAATATGTCCTAGAGGCAAAAATAAAGGTGTTATTTATATTTCCTTAATCATGATAAATGTTTATTATTCATGCTAGAATTGTATTAACCGGAAACTTAGTACTGTGTGAATAGATACACAAAACAGAGTGTCCCTAGTATGCCTCCACTTGACTAGCTCGTTAATCAAAGATGGTTAAGTTTCCTAACCATAGACATGTGTTGTCATTTGATTAACGGGATCACATCATTAGAGAATGATGTGATGGACAAGACCCATCCGTTAGCTTAGCATAAATGATCGTTTAGTTTTATTGCTCTTGCTTTCATCATGACTGATACATGTTCCTCTGCCTATGAGATTTTGCACATCTTGAATACCGAGGAACACCTTGTGTGCTATCAAACATCACAATGTAACTGGGTGATTATAAATATGCACTATGATCGTCTCCAACGTATCTATAATTTTTTATTGTTCCATGCTATTATATATTCTGTTTTGGATGTTTAATGGGCTTATTTATACACTTTTATATTATTTTCGGGACTAACCTATTAACCGGAGGCCCAGCCCAAATTGTTGTTCTTTTGCCTATTTCAGTGTTTCGTAGAAAAAGAATACCAAACGGAGTCCAAACGGAATGAAACCTTCAGGAGCGTGATTATTGGAACAAACGTGATCCAGAGGACTTGGAGTGGACGTCAAGCAACCAGCGAGGAGGCCACGAGGCAGTGGGCGCACCTACCCCCTTGGGCGCGCCCTCCACCCTCGTGGGACCCTCGTGTCTCCACTGACCTACTTCTTCCTCCTATATATACCAACGTACCCCCAAACCCTCGAGGGGCACCACGAAAACCTAATTCCACCACCGCAACCTTCTGTACCCGTGAGATCCCATCTTGGGGCCTTTTCCGGCACTCCGTAGGAGGGGGCATTGATCACGGAGGGCTTCTACATCAACACCATAGCCTCTCCGATGATGTGTGAGTAGTTTACCTCAGACCTTCGGGTCCATAGTTATTAGCTAGATGGCTTCTTCTCTCTCTTTGGATCTCAATACAAAGTTCTCCTCGATTCTCTTTGAGATCTATTCGATGTAATCTTCTTTTACGGTGTGTTTGTCGAGATCCAATGAATTGTGGATTTATGATCAAGATTATCTATGAACAATATTTGAATTTTCTCTGAATTCTTTTATGTATGATTGGTTATCTTTGCAAGTCTCTTCGAATTATCAGTTTGGTTTGGCCTACTAGATTGATCTTTCTTGCAATGGGATAAGTGCTTAGCTTTGAGTTCAATCTTGCGGTGCTCGATCCCAGTGACAGTAGGGGAAACGACACATATTGTATTGTTGCCATCGAGGATAAAAAGATGGGGTTTATATCATATTGCATGAGTTTATCCCTCTACATCATGTCATCTTGTTGAAAGCATTACTCCAATCTTATGAACTTAATACTCTAGATGCATGCTGGATAGCGGTCGATGTGTGGAGTAATAGTATTACATGCAGACAGAAGTCGGTCTACTTGTCACGGACGTGATGCCTATATACATGATCATACCTAGATATTCTCATAACTATGCTCAATTCTATCATTTTCTCAATAGTAATTTGTTCACCCATCGTAATACTTATGCTATTTTGAGAGAAGCCACTAGTGAAACCTACGGCCCACTGGTCTATTTTCCAGCATATTAATCTTCTGTCAACAAGTTATTTCTATCTTTGTTTACTTTGCAATCTTTACTTTTAATCTTTATCATAAAAATACCAAAAATATTATCTTATCATCTCTATCAGATCTCACTTTTGCAAGTGGCCGTGAAGGGATTGACAACCCCTTTATCGCGTTGGTTGCAAGGTTCTTATTTGTTTGTGTAGGTGCGAGGGACTTGCGTGTGGCCTCCTACTGGATTGATACCTTGGTTCTCAAAAACTAAGGGAAATACTTATGCTACTTTGATGCAGCACCCTTTCCTCTTCAAGGGAAAACCAACGCAGTGCTCAAGAGGTAGCAAGAAAGATTTCTGGTGCGTTGCCAGGGAGGTGTGCACCAAGTCAAGTCAAGATTTGATTTCTTGTCAACGAGCCATTTCTGGCGCCGTTGCCGGGGAATCTACGCACAAGTCAAGACATACCAAGTACCCATCACAAACTCTTATCCCTCGCATTACATTATTTGCCATTTGCCTCTCGTTTTCCTCTCCCCCACTTCACCCTTGCCGTTTTATTCGCCCTTTTTCGTTCGTCTTCTTCCCATATGTATCTTTGTTTGTGTTTCCATGTGCCTTCTATTTGCTTGATAAAAATCTATTGATATGGATCCACTTAAAGTGTTCTACTTTGATCATCTTCGATCCTTATGCACTCATGCTGAAACCCCAACTAGCCTAGTTGATGGGAAATTTTTAGATGAGCATGCTCATTTTGTGCGTCACCGTTTGTTTGACAAGGGGAAGCTCTTATGGTATCAAATAAATAGTTTGCTATGCTATGCTTGGAATCTTTGTGAAATTTATGACTTTACTTGTTGCTCTAAGAACCCTAAAAAGCACCTTCCCTACCTATGTGAGTTCAATGATAATGAAATCTTATCTTCTTATGGAAAGGGTGTTTATAGTTATTATGATATCAAACAAATTGAAGAATTTGTCATT
Source organism: Aegilops umbellulata (assembly GCA_032464435.1). Lineage (NCBI taxonomy): Eukaryota > Viridiplantae > Streptophyta > Magnoliopsida > Poales > Poaceae > Aegilops > Aegilops umbellulata. The sequence continues at coordinate 359,242,895 of CP136054.1, read as the reverse complement.
TTTCAGGGTGCTCATGAAGTTGCTTCTTTGATTGAAAAGTATGACATTACTCTCTACAAATCTAAAAATTCCGACATACTTAAATATTGCTATGAAAACTATGCTCATAATGCCTATGTTAAGGAATTTATTGAGAGAATGACCATTGCTTTGGAAGAAAATAATGATATGCATGATCTACAGATAATTATGATTCCGATGATTTGATTGAAATATCCCTTGATGAACATGATGCTTGCTATTCTTGTGGCCATGATGCCAATATTTATGAAGACGAATTTGCTATAGTTCCTTATGTTAAACATGAGATCGTTGCTATTGCACCCATACTTGATAGTTCCTTCGATGAAAAGAATGATTGCAATGATGTTAGTATAAATTCTCTTAATTTCAATTGTGTTAATGATATGCAAAACCTCAAGCTTGGGGATGCTAGTTTTGCTATCACTACTATTTGTTGCAATGATCATGATTGGGATGATTCTTCTTTTGATCTTGAAAATTTATTTAAGCCCCATAATGAATATGAGATTGATAATAATGTTTGCAATAATATTGAAAGTGGGTTTGGTAGAGTGTCAACATAAGATCCCACATATTTGGGTAATGTTCAATCTTATGAAGTTTTTGATAAAAGTGGGTTTGGAGATGTCACGACTTTAGTTAATGATATTCCCACTACTTTGGAAGAGTGTCAACTTTGAATACATGTGGATCATGTAGAGAGAATTTTATGTGATATCTATATTGTTGAATTTGAATATGATCCTACATGCAATTATTATGAGAGAGAAAAATATGGTTGTAGAAATTTTCATGTTACTATATTACCTCTCGTCAAGTTGAGATTGCTTTGTTTCTTTCTTCTTCCATGCATATGATAGTTTTTGCTTGTCTTGATAATTTGTTTGCTTATAAATTCCTATGCATAGGAAGTATGTTAGAATTATATGTGTTTGTCACGTGCTATATGATGTTCTCTGTGTGCTTCAATTCTTGTCTTTCATGTGAGCATCATCGAAATTATTTATGCCTAGCTAGGGGCGATAAACGGTAGCACTTGTTGAGAGGCAACCCAATTTTATTTTAGTTTCTTGCTTTTTGGTTCTGTTTAGGAATAAATAATCCATATATCTTCTGTTTAGACGTGTTTTTGTGTTCTAGTTAGTGTTTGTGCCAAGTAGAACCTTTGGGAAGACTTGGGTGAAGTCTTTTTGATCTTGCTGTAAAAAAACAGAAACTTTAGCGCTCACGATATTAGCTACAAATTTTTACTGGAGAGTACTATTTAGTTGATTATTTTTGCAGATGATTAATAGACAAATTACTCACGTCCAGAAATTTATTTTAGAATTTTTGGAGTTCCAGAAGTTTGCGTTAGTCACAGATTACTACAGACTGTTCTATTTTTGACAGATTCTGTTTTTCGTGTGTTGATTGCTTATTTTAATGAATCTACGGCTAGTAATGGAGTTTATGAACCATAGAAAATTTGGAATACAGTAGGTTTAACACCAATATAAATAACGAATGAGTTCATTACAGTACCTTGAAGTGGTGTTTTGTTTTCTTTCGCTAACGGAGCTCACAAGATTTTCTCTTAAGTTTTGTGTTGTGAAGTTTTCAAGTTTTGGGTAAAGATTTGATGGATTATGGAACAAGGATTGGCAAGAGCCTAATCTTGGGGATTCCAAAGGCACCCAAAGGTAAAATTCAAGGAAAACCAAAAGCTTAAGCTTGGGGATGCCCCGGAAGGCATCCCCTCTTTCGTCTTCATCTATCGGTAACTTTACTTGGAGCTATATTTTTATTCACCACATGATATGTGTTTTGCTTGGAGCATCTTGTATGATTTGAGTCTTTGACTTTTTAGTTTATCACAATCATCCTCACTGTACACACCTTTTGAGAGACACACACATGATTCGGAATTTGTTAGAATACTCTATGTGCTTCACTTATATCTTTTGAGCTATATAGTTTTTGCTCTGGTGCTTAACTTATATCTTTTAGAGCACGATGGTGGTTATATTTTATATAAATTATTGATCTCTCATGCTACACTTATATCATTTTGAGAGTCCTTTTGAATAGCATGGTAATTTGCTTTGGTTATAAAATTAGTCCTAATATGATAGGCATCCAAGATAAAAACTTATAAGTGCATTGGATACTAAGAGAAGTTTGATACTTAATAATTGTTTTGAAATATGAAGATGGTGATATTAGATTCATGCTAGTTGAGTAGTTGTGAATTTGAGAAATACTTGTCTAAAGTTTGTGATTCCCGTAGCATGCACGTATGGTGAACCGTTATGTGATGAAGTCGGAGCATGATTTTTTTATTGATTGTCCTCCTTATGAGTGGCGGTCGGGGACGAGCGATGGTCTTTTCCTACCAATCTATCCCCCCAGGGAGCATGCACGTAGTACTCTATTTCGATAACTAATAGATTTTTGCAATAAGTATATGAGTTATGTATGACTAATGTTGAGACCATGGATTATACGCACTCTCATCCTTCCACCATTGCTAGCCTCTCTAATGCCGTGCACCTTTCACCGGTATCGTATACCCACCATATACCTTCCTCAAAACAGCCACCATACCTACCTATTATGGCATTTCCACAGCCATTCCAAGATATAATGTCATGCAACTTACCACCGTTTCATTTATTATGACACGCTTCATCATTGTCATATTGCTTTGCATGATCATGTAGTTGACATCGTATTTGTGGCAAAGCCTCCTTCATAATTCTTTCATACATGTCACCCTTGATTCATTGCATATGCCGGTACACCGCCGGAGGCATTCACGTAGAGTCATATTTTGTTCTAAGTATTGAGTTGTAATTCTTGAGTTGTAAGTAAATAAAAGTGTGATGATCATCATTATTAGAGCATTGTCCCAAGTGAGGAAAGGATGATGGAGACTATGATTCCCCCACGAGTCGGGATGAGACTCCGGACAAAAATAAGAAAAAAAGAAAAGAGGCCAAAAAAAGAAAGAAGGCCCAAATAAAAAAATAAAAAATGAGAGAAAAAGAGAGAAGGGTCAATGTTACTATACTTTTTCCACACTTGTGCTTCAAAGTAGCACCATGATCTTCATGATAGAGAGTCTCCTATGTTGTCATTGTCATATACTAGTGGTAATTTTACATTATAGAACTTGGCTTGTATATTCCAATGATGGGCTTCCACAAAATGCCCTAGGTCTTCATGAGCAAGCAAGTTGGATGCACACCCACTTAGTTTCTTTTGTTGAGCTTTCATACACTTATAGCTCTAGTGCATCTGTTGCATGGCAATCCCTACTCACTCACATTGATATCTATTGATGGGCATCTCCATAGCCCGTTGATACACCTAGTTGATGTGAGACTATCTTCTCATTTTTGTCTTCTCCACAACCACCATTCTATTCCACCTATAGTGTTATGTCCATGGTTCACGCTCATGTATTGCGTGAAGATTGAAAAAGTTTGAGAACATCAAAAGTATGAAACAATTGCTTGGCTTGTCATCGGGGTTGTGCATGATTTAAATACTTTGTGTGGTGAAGATAGAGCATAGCCAGACTATATGATTTTGTAGGGATAACTTTCTTTGGCCATGTTATCTTGAGAAGACATGATTGCTTTGTTAGTATGTTTGAAGTATTATTATTTTCATGTTAATATTAAACTTTTATCTTGAATCTTTCAGATCTAAACATTCATGCCACAATAAAAAGAATTACATTGAAAATTATGTTAAGAAGCATTCCACATCAAAAATTCTGTTTTTATCATTTACCTACTCGAGGACGAGCAGGAATTAAGCTTGGGGATGCTTGATACGTCTCCAACGTATCTATAATTTTTTATTGTTCCATGCTATTATATATTCTGTTTTGGATGTTTAATGGGCTTATTTATACACTTTTATATTATTTTTGGGACTACCTATTAACCGGAGGCCCAACCCAAATTGCGGTTTTTTTTGCCTATTTCAGTGTTTCGCAGAAAAAGAATATCAAACGGAGTCCAAACGGAATGAAACCTTCGGGAGCGTGATTTTTGGAACAGACGTGATCCAGAGGACTTGGAGTGGACATGAAGCAACCAGCAAGGAGGCAATGAGGCAGGGGGCGCGCCTACCCCCTGGGCGCGCCCTCCACCCTCGTGGGCCCCTCGTGGCTCCACTGGCCTACTTCTTCCTCCTATATATACCTACGTACCACCCAAACCCTCGAGGGGCACCACGAAAACCTAATTCCACCGCCGCAACCTTCTGTACCCGTGAGGTCCCATCTTGGGGCCTTTTCCGGCACTCCGCAGGAGGGGGCATTGATCATGGAGGGCTTCTACATCAACACCATAGCCTCCCCGATGATGTGTGAGTAGTTTACCTCAGACCTTCGGGTCCATAGTTATTAGCTAGAAGGCTTCTTCCCTCTCTTTGGATCTCAATACAAAGTTCTCCTCGATTCTCTTGGAAATCTATTCAATGTAATCTTCTTTTGCGTTTTGTTTTTCGAGATCCGATGAATTGTGGGTTTATGATCAAGATTATCTATGAACAATATTTTAATCTTCTCTGAATTCTTTTATGTATGATTGTTATCTTTGCAAGTCTCTTCGAATTATCATTTTGGTTTGGCCTACTAGATTGATCTTTCTTGCAATGGGAGAAGTGCTTAGCTTTGGGTTCAATCTTGCGGTGCTCGATCCCAGTGATAGTAGGGGAAACAACACGTATTGTATTGTTGCCATCGAGGATAAAAAGATGGGGTCTATATCATATTGCATGAGTTTATCCCTCTACATCATGTCATCTTGCTTAAAGCATTACTCCGTTCTTACGAACTTAATACTCTAGATGCATGCTGGATAGCGGTCGATGTGTGGAGTAATAGTAGTAGATGCAGGCAGGAGTCAGTCTACTTGTCAGAGACGTAATGCCTATATACATGATCATACCTAGATATTCTCATAACTATGCTCAATTCTATCAATTGCTCGACAGTAATTTGTTCACCCACCGTAATACTTATGCTATTTTGAGAGAAGCCACTAGTGAAACCTATGGCCCTCGGGTCTATTTTCCATCATATTAATCTTTCGTCAACAAGTTATTTCTATCTTTGTTTACTTTGCAATCTTTACTTTTAATCTTTATCATAAAAATACCAAAAATATTATCTTATCATCTCTATCAGATCTCACTTTTGCAAGTGGCCGTGAAGGGATTGACAACCCCTTTATCGCGTTGGTTGCAAGGTTCTTATTTGTTTGTGTAGGTGCGAGGGACTTGTATGTGGCCCCCTACTAGATTGATACCTTGGTTCTCAAAAACTGAGGGAAATACTTACGCTACTTTGCTGCATCACCCTTTCCTCTTCAAGGGAAAACCAACGTAGTGCTCAAGAGGTAGCACACTTGTAATGCCCCGGATCTGATGCGCCAGGTGTCCGGCAGTTATTCGTCGTCATTGCCATGTCATGTGCTTGCGTGTTGCACTTTTCCATGTCATCATCTGCATTTCATATCATGTCATCATGTGCATCGCATTCGCATACATGTTCGTCTTATGCATCCGAGCATTTTCCCCGTTGTCCGTTTTGCAATCCGGCGCTCCTATGTTCCCCGGCGTCCCCTTTTACATTTCTTCGTGAGCGGGTATTAAACATTCTCGGAATGGACCGAGGTTTGCCAAGCGGCCTTGGTATAGCACCGGTAGACCGCCTGTCAAGTTTCGGGTCAATCGGAGTCCGTTTGATACTCCAATGGTTAACCGGGTATCCGCAAAGGACTCTTTGGTGTGCAGCCCAACACCCACTTCAAAGTGGCCCAAAACCCACCTAAGTCACTTCCATCTTCTTGGTCGTTCGATCACGATCGCGTGGCCGAAAATCGCTCTCCATTTGGAGCCTCCTAGCTCCTTCTATCTATAAAAAGGCCTCCCCCTCCTCCATTTCGGGTCCAACACCCCCAAACCCTAGCTATTTTTTTCCCTCCGCGCCGCCGGACGCGTCCGACCGGGGCAGACGCCGTCCGCCGCCACACCCGCACCAGCCCCGCGTTGCCACGTGTTCGCCGCCCGCCGCCGTACCCGCCGCGTGCCGCCGCGGGCCCAGATCCGGCCCGCGCGACCCGCGCGCCGGGCCCGCCATCCGCCGCCGCCCGAGGCGCCCTGCTCCGCCGCCCCGACTCACCTTCGCCGGAGTTCGCCGCCGCCCCCGCCGGAGTTCGCCGCCGCCCGCGCGCGCCTCCCGTCGCCTTCCTCCCGGCGCCCCGCGGCCCATCGTCGTCGCCCGCCGCGTGGAGCTCGCCGGCGCCGCCACCGCACGCCACCGCGGCCTCCCGCACGCCACCGCGCCTCCCGCGTCCTCGCCGCCGAGCGCCGTCGCCGGAGTCGCTAGTGCCCAGATCTAGGGTTGACTCCCCCCCTCGTTTTTTTCTCTAAGTCCTTTAACTTTTGCATCATCATCGCTTGCTCATCGTGCCGTAACTTTGCATCCGTAGCTCCGTTTCATGCGTACGATATGTCAAATTGTTTGCCACGAAGAGTACATCATTTCATTCCATTGAATCATTTTCATTTGATGTCATTTTGATGCCCGAAATGCTGTTAGAAGAGGGCTTTGTGATGTTAGTTGCTGGATCTTATCTGAACATGCACTGTTGTCATTTTTGCCATGATTGATGTGTACCTCCTATGAAGTTGAGTCCTACATGAGTTTTGTAATATGCCATGTTACCTTTCCAGAAGATTATGCCATGTATTTTTGTGATCTTTGTGGTGACTAGCACAAGCATGCAAACTAGGGCTCTTAATGTTGCTGATTTCAAAGAGATCTATGCATAATTTGAGCATGATCAGTAAGAGTGATTTGAACTTATGTATTTGCTCTATACATCCATGTCTTTGTTGGTATTTATGGAGTGCCATAGCTTGAGTCAATCGAGCTCTACTTTTGCTTCAAAATGTTGCTGGCAGATTGTTTACATGTTATTCGATTTTGCCAAGCTTGGTGTGGTTGATCCTTGCATGCTATGATGTTATTCTTGCCATTTCTAGTTACTATGCCATGTCTTCTTGATGTATGTATGCTTAGTTTATCATGCAATGCTCTGTAGTGAGTGCATCGAGCTCACGAACATGCCTACTCGTTATCTGTTTTTGACATGTCCAGTTTTCTGCTAAGTCTGAAACCTGTAACGAAACTTGCTTATTTGACATGGGCATAATCATATTTTCTGATCCTTTTTGGCCTAAGTTTAGTAAGGGACTTTTGTCAAGTGCTTTGAGTAGATTCACGCCGTGCCTTACTTTGCTATGTGCTGAACCTGTAGCATGTTGTTTCATTGCTCCGAACATGTCATCCTGATGTTAGTTTCTGCTAGGTTGATAATTTCACCAAGTCTGTGAACCTGTTATCTTTTGCACTTTTGCCATGATGTGAATTAGCCGTAGCTCAGTGTTCATCTTTTGTCGTGCATCTTGTGTAGTTTACTGTAATATGCTTTGTTGACATGTTTGGGTGCAGTAGCTTAATTACTTGTTGCTTGCTAAGTAGCATCATGTTGTTAATGGCAGATTCTTGTCATTCTTGTATTGCTCGTCATTTGCAAACCGTGCATCCGATTCCGGTGTTCTTTATATCGATTTCAACCGAAATCACCTCACCTATCCAGTGGCATGCTTGGTTTGCCAAGATTATGCCTTGTTCATCTTTTCCTTCCGAAGCACGCATACGCATTGCATATCACATCTCGCATATCATGCCATGTTTTGCATCATGTTGGTTGCGCATTGCACCGTGGTTGATATTTGTTCCTTTGCTTGTTCTCTTGTCTTGGGTAGAGCCAGGCGACGAGTACGTGAACGAGGATCCCGTTGAGAACGCTTTCGAGTGCCAAGCTTTCGACAACTCTGAGACTCTTGCAGGCAAGATGACCATACCCTCGAAATCACTTCTATCTTTGCTTGCTAGATTGCTCGCTCTTTTGCTATGCCTATGCTGCGATACCTACCACTTGCTTATCATGCCTCCCATATTGTTTAAACCAAGCCTCTAACCCACCTTGTCCTAGCAAACCGTTGTTTGGCTATGTTACCGCTTTGCTCAGCCCCTCTTATAGCGTTGCTAGTTGCAGGTGAAGATGAAGTTTGTTCCTTGTTGGAACATGGAGATGTTGTTCCTTGTTGGAACATGTTTACTTGTTGGGATATCACAATATTCCTTATCTTATTAATGCATCTATATACTTGGTAAAGGGTGGAAGGCTCGGCCTTATGCCTGGTGTTTTGTTCCACTCTTGCCGCCCTAGTTTCCGTCATATCGGTGTTATGTTCCCGAATTTTGCGTCCCTAACGCGGTCGGGTGATTTATGGGACCCCATTGACAGTTCGCTTTGTATAAGACTTTTCCAGCAGGCCCAACATTGGTACTACATTTGCCTCAGCCTATTACCTTTTTTCCCTTGGGAGTCGCGCATCCCAAGGGTCATCTTTATTCAGCCCCCCCCGGTCCAATGCTTGTCTAAGTGTTGGTCCGAACTAGAGCCCTTTGCAGCGCCCCCTCAAGGAAACTTGAGGCTTGGTTTTAGCTGTACGGAGTGTTCATCCGGTGTTGCCCTGAGAACGAGATATGTGCAGCTCCTATCAGGATGTCGGCGCATCGGGCGGTTTTGCTGGACTTGTTTTATTACTGTCGAAATGTATTGTAGCCGGGATTCCGAGACTGATCAGGTCTTCCCGGGGAGAAGGAATATCCTTCGTTGATCGCGAGAGCTTATCATGGGCTAAGTTGGGACACACCTGCAGGGTTTGAACTTTCGAAAGCCGTGCCTGCGGTTATGTGGCAGATGGGAATTTGTTAATGTCCGGTTGTAGAAAACCCGAAGTTGATCTTAACTAAAATACACCAACCGCGTGTGTAACCGTGATGGTCTCTTCTCGGCGGGGTCCGGGAAGTGAATAGGGTTGTTGGAGTTATGCTTGACGTAAGTAGTTTCAGGATCACTTCTTGATCATAGTTGTTCGACCGTGCTTTGCCTTTCTCTTCTCGCTCTCATTTGCGTATGTTAGCCACCATATATGCTAGTCGCTTGCTGCAGCTCCACCTCATACCTTTTACCCTACCTATAAGCTTAAATAGTCTTGATCTCGCGGGTGTGAGATTGCTGAGTCCCCATGGCTCACAGATACTTCCAAAACCAGTTTGCAGGTGCCGATGAACCCTGCAGGTGACACGCCCGAGCTCAAGGAGGAGCTCAATGAAGATCTTGCTCATTATGTTGTTTCGCTCTAGTCGATCAGTAGTGGGCCCAGTTGGGGTCGATCGTGGACCTTTGTCGCTTTTGAGGTTCTTCTTTTATTTTGGCTCCGTAGTCGGGCCCTGATTGTAACTGTATGATGTAATGCTTTACTCTTGTATTTGTGTGAAGTGGCAATTGTAAGCCAACTATGTATCCCTTTCCCTTATGTATTACATGGGCTGTGTGAAGATTACCTCACTTGCGACATTGCTTTCAATGCGGTTATGCCTCTAAGTCGTGCTTCGACACGTGGGAGATATAGCCGCATCGAGGGCGTTACAAGTTGGTAATCAGAGCTTTCCCCGACCTTAGGAGCCCCCTCTGATTGATCGTTTTTAGCGGCCGAGTTGTGTCTAGAAAAATGTTTTGAGTCATTTAGGAATTATATATTGGAGAGTTTAGGAATTCTTTTTACTCCTCAGTCCCTTCGTCGCTCTGGTGAGGCCTCCTGATGTAGAGTTTTGACTCTTCTCTTCTCAAATTTCACTAAAAAAAAATTTAGGATCACGCGGGTATCTTACAATCGTTCCGATGGTTTTATGATGACAACATTGTCTTGGTTGCCTCCCGTCAGCAGGGGTTTTAGAGGAGGTGTCCCGGGGAGTTGAGCTCCGAGGTGTTGTCGTCATAATTTTATCGTTGCGGTTTTGGAATACCTGAGTTTAGTACGCCGACATCGAAAATCTCTTTTGTACAGTTGTTGGTGAGATAACCCTGATAGCCCAGTACTGAGGCGAGTGCGGGAGTATTGCCATAACTCGTATAACGGATGCTTTTCGAAGGTTGAGGTAGATGATTTCCGAAGGTTTCTTGGTTATGTGTTGAAGGATGGATACAGCTGGATCTAGGTATTGTTAGTTTGGGTGATATATTTTGTGTCCCCTGTATCCCCAACACCTGATTGCATAACCAGAAAGTTTCGGGAGTTTATAAGTGGGAATTCAAGTATCACATAGGAATTCTTTCCAACAGACACGTGATACGATATGGGATCTATCATATGTTTGTCTCCGACTTATTTTGCAAGCCAATCCTTTGTTTTTGTTTTGTTTTGTGGTATTCGAGTTGCTTCAATGCCAAGTGTTGAATCCATACCTTTTCCAAGTGGTGTTCTCATATTGCTATGTGAATACTAATCCTTCTTGATCATCGAGGTTGTCATGTTAATTCTTTTTCAACCGGTGTGCTTCCCTTCAAGTTCATCATATTCGTTCAATTTCTGCCAGATCATTTATCAGTTCTTTGCAACGGTGTTTGCTCCATCCGTTCCAAGTTGTCTTTGTTTTCCCGCCCTCCCACCCTCTTTCTTCAAGGACTCAGATTTCTCAATCAAGTATCCTTTTATTGATGGAAGTTTCTTCATTCTTTCCTTCATTGTTCTTATCTGGTGATTATCATGAAGATGGTCAGGAGTTTCAAGTTCATCATTCGTCATTCTTTTCTTCTCCGGTGGATTCAATTCAAGCTTTCGGTGTTGATCATATTCCTTTTCTTATTTCAAGTGCTTTTCTTATGCCGGTGTATCTCTTAATCATTCACCTCTCGCTATTCATTTGTTCGGGAGTGCTGAAGATATCTCAGAAGATTCAAGTTTCCATTCTCAATTCACTCAATTTCTTTTGAGGATGCTATCTCATTCAAGCCTTTTAACTCAACTGGTGCAATCTCTCTTTTCAAGCAATCGTTCAACGGTGTTTCGTTTGAGTGGGCCCTAACCCACAGGTCTTTTCCCAAGATCCTACCTGACTCTTCTATTTTTCCTGGAGCTATTCTCAAATTCATTTAAAAGTTTGACGTAAGAATGAAGTATCATCAGTCAAATGCCTTTCTCCAAGATCCTTCAATTCTTTCATCATAGGTTCAACCTTTCTAATTTTCATTCCGGAGTGTCTCAACAATCCATGGTGGTGTTTCTCATCGTCATTCTCAACATTTGAAGACTGAAGAAGAGTTTCTCTTAAATCTTGTCCATTCTCTTAAAGATTCATGGTTCTAGCTTGTTGCCATCCTCTCATAATTATTTTCGATTGTGAGAATTCTTTTAACCCACCCGGAGCATTTCAGGAGTCTTTTCAGTTTGATTCTCCGGAGCCCATCATTTCCGAATTATTCATTAAAGCGTTCAGCTCTTGTTTTCCAAATCTTACCGGTACATCATTCAAGTATTATCTAATCAGCTCGGGATCTCTACGTTCACTTGTATCTAAATCCTCTCAAGTATCTTCGTTCATTTTCCAATCCTTCCCGGTGTTTACTTATCTTTTCTTCGTTCGTTTTAAATCCTACCGGTGGTTCGTTGAAGACCTTCCCAAGGTTGCGCCATATCTATCTTAATCCTTTCTACAAGAATAAGTAGTATGCCAAATCCATTGCTTGTCATCAAGTTAATTGGTGAAGGATGCGCATAATGTAATTCTTATTCTTGTTTCATCGAGTAAATTCAATCCCTTATTCCGGAGGTTCATCAAAATTCTTGATTTCATTTGTTCATCTTTCATTCCGGAGTTCCAAGTTTTCTCGGTTATATCATTTCAAAGCTCCATCTAATCATTGCAAGGCATCAATCTTATTCTTTTCATCCCACTTTTCCTTGTGATCATTCTTTTATAACCGGAGTTCTTTATGGAAGCTACATGATGATTAACAAAGGATTTAATTCCTTCACGAAGTGTTCATCGAGATTCTTTTCAGAGGAGCTCAAGTATTCTTTATCTTGCATTTTGAAGTGCAATCCTTTCAACCGTATCATTCGAGGTGGTACTATGTCATTTTTGATAATTGGAGTTCACGTCTCATGACTCACATGTTGTCAAGAATGAGGTATTTTAAATCCATCAATCTCTTCATTGGAGTTATCTTGGGTTTTATTTCACCTAAAGCCTTCCCTAAGGATTGTTGCTATTTATGGTGCTTATAAATGAACCAAGTTCTTCTCTTATCCTCCCGGTGAAATAGTTTCTAGTCTCCTTGTTTTTATCAATCCAATCTCTTCCGTGAGTGGCAGGTTGTCACCTCATAATTTTGGGATGTCTTCCATAAGTCCACATCAAGTTTAAGCTTTCGTTGTTGATAATCCAACAACTCCGTTCAACCTTTTTCTTCGTAAGCTTTCTCTTTCAATTTTATTTGTGAGAGTTATCATTTCCTTCTCCGTTCTCTTATTCCGATGATCTATCTTCTCTTTTTTTCTTCCGGAGGCATTGTGATGTTGCTCTTTTCGCACATCATCTCAAATTGTGAGGATCGTGTTCTTTTCATGCATACCCATTTAACCGGAGTGTTGTATCTTCTCTGCTCAAGTTCTTTTCATCTTATCAAGTCTTGCATCTCTTCTCAGCCGGAGTGTTGTCTGAAATCTTTCTTACCCCTTGTGCCATTCTTTTAATAGTTTCGGAGGCAATGTGTTGGTAATTTCAGCAAGTATCCTCTCATCTTGTCAAGTTCATGATCTTTTCCATCCATTTTCAGCCGGAGTGCTGCCCAAATTATATCATTCTTATTCCTTCTCTATCTTGTTTTAACCGGAGTGGTTTCAACGTCTATCTTGTCACTTAAGCTCTTCTTTCTCGCCGTATTCCCTGTCCCTTGTCCAACGAAGTATTTCATTTTGTTCATCTCCATGGCATTCTTTCTTTCATTTGCTCAACCTCTCAAGGTTCTTTGGTTTCACTCTTTTGTCAAAGAAGCAACTTAGTTTTACCTATTCTCTTTCTCTTCCGTTTTTTCCCTCCGGTGCCATCCTAGATCTCGGGACGAGATCCTCTCGTAGTGGTGGAGTGTCGTAACGCCTCGGATCTGATGCGCCAGGTGTCCGCCAGTTATTCGTCATCGTTGCCATGTCATGTGCTTGCGTGTTGCACTTTGCCATGTCATCATCTGCATTTCATATCATGTCATCATGTGCATCGCATTCGCAAACATGTTCGTCTTATGCATCCGAGCATTTTCCCCGTTGTCCGTTTTGCAATCCGGCGCTCCTATGTTCCCCGGCGTCCCCTTTTACATTTCTTCGTGAGCGGGTATTAAACATTCTCGGAATGGACCGAGGTTTGCCAAGCGGCCTTGGTATAGCACCGGTAGACCGCCTGTCAAGTTTCGGGTCAATCGGAGTCCGTTTGATACTCCAACGGTTAACCGGGTATCCGCAAAGGCCTCTTTGGTGTGCAGCCCAACACCCCCTTCAAAGTGGCCCAAACCCACCTAAGTCACTTCCATCTTCTCGGTCGTTCGATCACGATCGCGTGGCCGAAAACCGCTCTCCATTTGGAGCCTCCTAGCTCCTTCTATCTATAAAAATGCCTCCCCCTCCTCCATTTCGGGTCCAACACCCCCAAACCCTAGCTATTTTTTTCCCTCCGCGCCACCGGACGCGTCCGACCGGGCCGGACGTCGTCCGCCGCCGCGCCCGCACCAGCCCCGCGCTGCCACGTGTTCGTCGCCCGCCGCCGTACCCGCTGCGCGCCGCCGCGGGCCCGCGAGCCCAGAACGGGCCCGCGCGACCCGCGCGCCGGGCCCGCCATCCGCCGCCGCCCGAGGTGCCCTGCTCCGCCGCCCCGACTCGCCTTCGCCGGAGTTCGCCGCCGCCCCCGCCGGAGTTCGCCGCCGCCCGCGCGCGCCTCCCGTCGCCTTCCTCCCGGCGCCCCGCGGCCCATCGCCGTCGCCCGCCGCGTGGAGCTCGCGGGCGCCGCCACCGCGCGCCACCGCGGCCTCCCGCACGCCACCGCGCCTCCCGCGTCCTCGCCGCCGAGCGCCGTCGCCGGAGTCGCCAGTGCCCAGATCTGGGGTTGACTCCCCCCCTCGTTTTTTTCTCCAAGTCCTTTAACTTTTGCATCATCATCGCTTGCTCATCGTGCCGTAACTTTGCATCCGTAGCTCCGCTTCACGCGTCTAATAGGTCAAATTGTTCGCCTCGAAGAGTACATCATTTCATTCCATTGCATCATTTTCATTTGAGGTCATCTTGATGCCCGAAATGCTGTTAGAAGAGGGCTTTGTGATGTTAGTTGCTGGATCTTATCTGAACATGCACTGTTGTCATTTTTGCCATGATTGATGTGTACCTCCTATGAAGTTGAGTCCTACATGAGTTTTGTAATATGCCATGTTACCTTTCCAGAAGATTATGCCATGTATTTTTGTGATCTTTGTGGTGACTAGCACAAGCATGCAAACTAGGGCTCTTAATGTTGCTGATTTCAGAGACTTAGTAATTTCACTAAGTCCCTGACTGCTGTTATTTTCTTGCCATGTGTTCATGTTGTTTCCGAGAGATCTATGCATAATTTGAGCATGATAATTAAGAGTGATTTGAACGTATAGATTTTATCTATCCATCCATGTCTTTGTTGGTATTTATGGAGTGCCCTAGCTTGAGTCAATCGAGCTCTACTTTTGCTTCAAAATGTTGCTGGCAGATTTTTTACATGTTATTCGATTTTGCCAAGCTTGGTGTGGTTGATCCTTGCATGATATGATGTTATTATTGCCATTTATATTTACTATGCCATGTCTTCTTGATGTATGTATGATTAGTTTATCATGCAATGCTCTGTAGTGAGTGCATCGAGCTCACGAACATGCCTACTCGTTATCTGTTTTTGACATGTCCAGTTTTCTGCTAAGTCTGAAACCTGTAACGAAACTTGCTTATTTGACATGGGCATAATCATATTTTCTGATCCTTTTTGGCCTATGTTCATTAAGGGACTTTTGTCAAGTGCTTTGAGTAGATTCACGCCGTGCCTTACTTTGCTATGTGCTGAACCTGTAGCATGTTGTTTCATTGCTCCGAACATGTCATCCTGATGTTAGTTTCTGCTAGGTTGATAATTTCACCAAGTCTGTGAACCTGTTATCTTTTGCACTTTTGCCATGATGTGAATTAGCCGTAGCTCAGTGTTCATCTTTTGTCGTGCATCTTGTGTAGTTTACTGTAATATGCTTTGTTGACATGTTTGGGTGCAGTAGCTTAATTACTTGTTGCTTGCTAAGTAGCATCATGCTGTTAATGGCAGATTCTTGTCATTCTTGTATTGCTCGTCATTTGCAAACCGTGCATCCGATTCCGGTGTTCTTTATATCGATTTCAACCGAAATCACCTCACCTATCCAGTGGCATGCTTGGTTTGCCAAGATTATGCCTTGTTCATCTTTTCCTTCCGAAGCACGCATACGCATTGCATATCACATCTCGCATATCATGACATGTTTTGCATCATGTTGGTTGCGCATTGCATCGTGGTTGATATTTGTTCCTTTGCTTGTTCTCTTGTCTTGGGTAGAGCCGGGTGACGAGTACGTGAACGAGGATCCCGTTGAGAACGCTTTCGAGGACCAAGCTTTCGACAACTCTGAGACTCTTGCAGGCAAGATGACCATACCCTCGAAATCACTTCTATCTTTGCTTGCTAGATTGCTCGCTCTTTTGCTATGCCTATGCTTCGATACCTACCACTTGCTTATCATGCCTCCCATATTGTTTAAACCAAGCCTCTAACCCACCTTGTCCTAGCAAACCGTTGTTTGGCTATGTTACCGCTTTGCTCAGCCCCTCTTATAGCGTTGCTAGTTGCAGGTGAAGATGAAGTTTGTTCCTTGTTGGAACATGGAGATGTTGTTCCTTGTTGGAACATGTTTACTTGTTGGGATATCACAATATTCCTTATCTTATTAATGCATCTATATACTTGGTAAAGGGTGGAAGGCTCGGCCTTATGCCTGGTGTTTTGTTCCACTCTTGCCGCCCTAGTTTCCGTCATATCGGTGTTATGTTCCCGGATTTTGCGTCCCTAACGCGGTCGGCTGATTTATGGGACCCCATTGACAGTTCGCTTTGTATAAGACTTTTCCAGCAGGCCCAACATTGGTACTACATTTGCCTCAGCCTATTACCTTTTTTCCCTTGGGAGTCGCGCATCCCAAGGGTCATCTTTATTCAGCCCCCCCCCCCCGGTCCAATGCTTGTCTAAGTGTTGGTCCGAACTAGAGCCCTTTGCAGCGCCCCCTCAAGGAAACTTGAGGCTTGGTTTTAGCTGTACGGAGTGTTCATCCGGTGTTGCCCTGAGAACGAGATATGTGCAGCTCCTATCAGGATGTCGGCGCATCGGGCGGTTTTGCTGGACTTGTTTTATTACTGTCGAAATGTATTGTAGCCGGGATTCCGAGACTGATCGGGTCTTCCCGGGGAGAAGGAATATCCTTCGTTGATCGCGAGAGCTTATCATGGGCTAAGTTGGGACACACCTGCAGGGTTTGAACTTTCGAAAGCCATGCCCGCGGTTATGTGGCAGATGGGAATTTGTTAATGTCCGGTTGTAGAAAACCCGAAGTTGATCTTAACTAAAATACACCAACCGCGTGTGTAACCGTGATGGTCTCTTCTCGGCGGGGTCCGGGAAGTGAACAGGGTTGTTGGAGTTATGCTTGACGTAAGTAGTTTCAGGATCACTTCTTGATCATAGTTGTTCGACCGTGCTTTGCCTTTCTCTTCTCGCTCTCATTTGCGTATGTTAGCCACCATATATGCTAGTCGCTTGCTGCAGCTCCACCTCATACCTTTTACCCTACCTATAAGCTTAAATAGTCTTGATCTCGCGGGTGTGAGATTGCTGAGTCCCCGTGGCTCACAGATACTTCCAAAACCAGTTTGCAGGTGCCGATGAACCCTGCAGGTGACACGCCCGAGCTCAAGGAGGAGCTCAATGAAGATCTTGCTCATTATGTTGTTTCGCTCTAGTCGATCAGTAGTGGGCCCAGTTGGGGTCGATCGTGGACCTTTGTCGCTTTTGAGGTTCTTCTTTTATTTTGGCTCCGTAGTCGGGCCCTGATTGTAACTGTATGATGTAATGCTTTACTCTTGTATTTGTGTGAAGTGGCGATTGTAAGCCAACTATGTATCCCTTTCCCTTATGTATTACATGGGTTGTGTGAAGATTACCTCACTTGCGACATTGCTTTCAATGCGGTTATGCCTCTAAGTCGTGCTTCGACACGTGGGAGATATAGCCGCATCGAGGGCGTTACAACACTACAGGTGTCTCCGATGGTGTTTGTTGAGTTGGCATAGATCGAGATTAGGATTTGTCACTCTCTGTATCGAAGAGGTATCTCTGGGCCCTCTCGGTAATGCTCATCACTATAAGCCTTGCAAGCAATGTGACTAATGAGTTAGTCGTTGGATGATGCATTACGGAGTGAGTAAAGAGACTTGCCGGTAACGAGATTGAACTAGGTATAATGATACCGAAGATCGAATCTCGGGCAAGTAACATACCGATGACAAAGGGAACAATGTATGTTTGTCGGGTGGTTGGTGCGACATATGCCAACGGGTGGCTTATCTTTGTGGGAGCCAGTAAGACGTCGCCGGTGCCTGGAAGCGGGATGAGGCGAAGACATGCACGCCGGCGGATCTTACCCAGCTTCGGGGCTCTCCGTGGAGATAACACCCCTACTGCTGCTCTGCGGGGTCTCCGCATGATCACTCAATGAACAAGTAGCTACAAGGTGCTCCTTGAGCTGTTTGGCGAGAGGAAGAAGAAGGGCAAGGCTAGCTCTCCTCTTCTCTCTATGTGTAGTAAAACCTAGATGAGATCAACCCTTTGCATGGGTGCCCCGGGGGGTTTATATAGGCCTACCCCCCGGGGGTACAATGGTAATCCGGCTGGGCGCGGGTCCCAGCCGTCAGTGTCTACGCTCGCCGGCTTCCGCGCCGGCTGCTGGGGCCCGCCGGCTGCCGGCCTCTTGGTCGACAAGCAGGCCCTGCTGCCTAGGGCCCTGTCGGTGGCTGGTTACTGTTGCCTCAATCCTGATGATGAGGGCTTTATCGAGGTAAGCGTGGCTACAGCGCCGCCGCCTGGCGGGCGATCGCTGTAGCCTCACGTCGTCTTGTCTTCCTAATGGGGCGCCCTCTTCGAGGGAAGGAGCAAGCCGGCTTGGGAAAGCCGGCCATGTCTTGGGCCGACTGGGGGAGGCCTGGCCGCCTTCGGATGTCTCTCTGCCCAAAGGGGCCCACCGCCTGTGGGCCGCGCTGACAGCCCGCCGTGGATGGCGCCATAGTCAACATGGCAACAGTGCCACGCCGGACGGGTCAGGGCTACCCCGTACGGTGCACTATGCCAAGCGTGCTCCGGGTTTCGGGGGTGGCAAGCTTTACTGTAGCCATGCCCTGTCCCATCTCCGTTATGTGGATGCGGGCCTCGAGGGTACGATCTTGACCGTGTCGTGGGAGCCGGCTTCTTGGAGTCGGCCTTCTCGTGGCCGGCTTCTCGGAGCCTGCCCTCCCGCAGCTTTCTTCATGAGGGTTAAGGTCGGGCCACCTTCCGACAGTCGGCCTGAGAGGCAGCCGGCGGGGGGAAGGCGACCCCACGTCTTGGTTTCTTGGAGGCCGGATCGGCTCATAATTTTTTCTGAAGTGCCAAGGGGAGCCGGCTAGGCTACCCGTGGTCATTTACCCCGACAGTAGTCCTCGAAGCTGTTCGCGCTTCGAGGTCGGCAAGGGGGACGAGAAGCTCGGTCAGCTTCCTATCTTGAGGAGTCAGCAGCCGGGAGCCGGCTCTACTTATGCGCGCCGCCTTGGGTGGGCGCTGTGGCCTCGTCAACGAGAATGTGGACCAACTTGTATGCTGACCGCGTGCCTCCCCGCGGGTCACGTGGCAGAAAAGGCGTGCCATGGCGCGTGCGCGACGGGACGTCGCCGCAGGCCCGTACTCCTGGCCTCGGCCCAGGCGCGGATCTTCTTCGGCCCAAGGTGGGTTGTTTGCCTTCCCGCGGCGGTTTCGCCACGCCGTCAAGGCGCAATTATAGCGGGACGTGGGGGAGTGGGCGCAGGTAATCCCACGTCCCCCACACCACGCCTCCTCGGCTCCGCCGCGAGGGTCTATAAGTAGGGGGAGGAGAGGGAGCGGCAAAGGCTCGCACGCTCTCCCTCGCTCCACCCTTTCTCATCTTCCATCCGTGGTTTCTCCGCCGCGCAGAGCCTCATCGCCGCGCCGCTCCGCCGACGGGCCTCCCGGTTCGCGGTTGCTCCGCCGCAGCGGGGTCGCACGCGCCTCCGCCGCCACCGCATCTTGCTCCTCGCCGCATCGCTCCAATGGCGCTGTCGAGCTCGTGGGACGGATCCAACGTCCTCGACGAGCACATCGAGTTCCTCCGCCGGATGCGGCGTCTGCCCGGCGAGAACTACGTGCGGGTCCGGCGCGCGCCGGAGAGGGAGATCTCGCCGGCACCGGAGGAGGGCGAGCGGGTGGTCTTCCGCTCGCACTACATACGCGGCTTCAGCCTCCCGGCAAGCGAATTCCTTCGCTCCTTCCTCGAATTCTACCACCTTCAGCCGCATCATCTCACCCCCAACGCCGTGATGCTGCTGTCGGCCTTCGTCACCCTCTGCGAGGGTTTTCTTGGCGTTCTGCCCACCCTGGAGCTGTGGGGAGAGTTCTTCCAAAGAAAGCTCGGCACCGTCGTCACGGGCGTGCCCGCCCCATGCGGAGCTTTCATCGCCATGAGGCGGACGGGCGAGAACAATCCGTTCCCGTCCATCCCGCTGCTCTAGTCGGTGAAGCTCTGGCAGAAATCCTACTTCTATGTGAGGAACGTCGCCCCGCAAGGCGACTTTGTCAACCTGCCGGCTTACGTAGCCGTCCCGCCGGCTGCGAGGCCACCCTCATGGAGCTACCGGGCGAGGACGTTGTCCCAGGCCGGGAACGCCGCCATCGCCCGACTCCGGGTGATGGTCCAGTCAGAGGGCCTGGTCGGAGCCGACCTGGTGGCTGCCTTCGTGGAGCGCCGGGTACTTCCACTCCAAGGTCGGCCGCACATGATCTGCCAGATGAGCGACCGCTTCGACCCATGCCCGCTGAGCACCAGGGAGATGCCTCATGCCGAGGTGTCCTACCTGGTGAACTACATCGCCAACTGCAAGCTCGCCGAGGATTGGCATTTCGGCAAGGAGCCGTACTCTCGCGCCAACCCTCCGCCTGCCGCGAGTATTTCTTCTTTCCTTTCTTTTGTGTTGTCGGCTTCGATATGACCGGCATCTGATCCGTCGGCTTGTTTTCTGCAGAATCCCCTACTTCCGCCGGCGGCGGAGTCCGCAGAGGCAGAGCGCTAGTTCCTCCCCGACCGCACGGTAGATGACGTCGACGATCCGGACCTTGGAGCGGCCGCCATGGAAGACGTCGCCGCGGGGGAAGGCGGCGAGGCAGGCGGCGCGGGGCTTGGAGCCGGCCTCGAGGACTGGGCGGACGACGACGAGGTCGAAGTCGTCCCGCACCGCTGGCCAGCGCCTGATTATCAAGGCGCAGGCCCTTCCGCCGCGTCGGCCGCCCGTGGCGGCGCACCGAAGCGCCGGGCCGTGTCGACCTACTTCGGTAGCCAGCCGAAGAAGCCCAGGGGCACCGCTGCGGCAACCAAGCGGGATGAGGCGGCCGCGAAGGCGGCCTGCTTCCAGAAGGTCGTGAAGCGGCCGCAGGTGGTTTCGGCGTAAGTGTTAATCGTCTTGTACTCTTGCCGTTCTTTGATTGGAGTTCTTCTAAATTCTTTCTTGGTTGACCGGCCAGGGCGCCGCTTTCCCTTGAACGGGGTCCTGCCGGCTCCGTGATTGTCTCAGCCGGAGGGTCGTCGAGCTCCCGCCGCGTGGACCCCCACGCCGACCTCATGGAGGCTACGGAGCAGAACGCGCGGGAGGCGCAGGAGGAGCGGGAAGCGTCGGAGCGGAGGGCCGCCCAGGCGGCGAAGGAGCAGGCCGACGCGGCGGCCAAGGCCCAGGCGGAGGCGACGGCCGCGGAGAGGGAGGCGGAGGCCTCGCGCAACCGGCCTCCACAGCTCGTCATCCCCCTGCGCAGTGTGGCTCCCAACGTCCCCGTGCCTCCGTCTGAGGAAGCCAACCGCGGCCGGTCGGCGGTGGAGCGGAGGGAGGATGATGTGATTGTCTTGGAGGAGGTGCCGCGGACGGCGCCGACTGGGGCAGGTCAGAGCGGTCAGCCGGCTACGGCGCCGGTGCAGCCGGCGGGGAGCGAACTGGCAGCAGGAGCCGGCCTGGTGGTGCAGCCGGCATCACGCTGGCGCGCGGGGGAAGCCGCCCCCGTGCCGGAGCCGGACAGAGTTGCGAGCGCCAGCCGAACGGCAGAGGCCTTGGAGGCGGCCAGCTCCAGCACGTCCGAGTGGACGCCCAGCGGGGGGCCGGCCGAGCTGAACGCGGCGGCCCAGGAGGTCCGGGGCCGGTTTCAGGCTCATGCTACCGCGCTGCAGCGATATACCCGAGATTTCCTTGCGACGCGGGTCGTCGTCCGGGTGAGTCTTCTAGCCTTGGTTGTTTTGCTTTTTTGATTTCTTCCGTGGGGGCGCGTCAGCGCACCCACAGGGTGTAGTCCCCGAGTTCCGAGTCGGCTGCTGAGCAGGCGGCTTGGAACTTACTAGGTCCTGACAGTTATCTTATTCATGCATCCTGTCTGATCTTCCAGGAGTACCATAACCAGAGTGCTGCCGCCTTCGACTCCCAGGCTCAGGAGCTGCGCCAGAAGAGCGAGGATCTGACCGCCAGCCGGAGTGCGTGCTCTGTTTTGTTCATATCCTATGGGGGCGCGTCAGCACACCCACTGGGTGTAGTCCCCGAGATCCGGGCCGACTGCTGAGCAGTCGGGTCGGATCTTCCCCGACGAATTCTTCCTTATTGTTTCTTCCTTTGTCTTCATGCTTGCAGGGGCCAACGCCGACCTGAGGGAACAGCTCGGCGGGGCCCAGACCGCCCTTCGCGCCAAGGAGGCCGAGTTCGATGCCTTAGTCCAGGAACGCGACCGCCTGGCCAAGAAGTTGGCCGACCAGGAGGAGAGCCACAAGGCGGCCCTAAAGGAGGCGCAGGACAGCGAGGCCGCCCTCAAAGCTGAGTTCGAGACCGAAGCGGCGGGCTGGGCTGAGGCGAGGCAGGCGCTGAGCGAGGGTTACAGCCGGATCGAGGATCTGATCGATGGTAAGCCGCCTTCCTCACTCCTTCCTCGCCCCCTTACCCTCTGATTCGTCTTCTGATTTGTGTTGCTTTTGTTCTTTGCGCAGACTACTTCCCCCGCCACTCCGTCGTTGCCACCCAGGCCATCGAGGCCCACCGCGAGGCACGCCGGCAGGCGGGGGTTGAGATCACGCCGGACGCGAGCCGGTCACTTGAGGAGCAGCTCTTGGCGATCCAAGCCCGGCTACAGCCGGCACACCGCATGCTCTGCCGCCTCCAGCGTGCTGGGGCGCAGCTGCTGGCCGCCCTCTAGCCAGGCGAAGCGATTCCCCGCACCCCGAGCCGGACTGCCGACTGGCTGGAGGTGGCAGTCGACCGCTTTGAGGCCTGGAAGGCCTCCACTGCTAGATCCGGAGCCAGGCAGGCGCTGGAGTTCATCCGGGCCTGGTACCCCGGGCTGAATTTGGAACAGCTGAGGACTTGGCGGGAGGAGGCTGACGAAGAGCTGGTGGAGGTGCGGCCGACTATCATCCAGTGTGCTTCGGCTCTTGCAGATTTTACCGACACCAGCGTCTTCGCTCCTGAGGTGGACGACAACGGCGTCGCCCAGCCGGAGGAGTGGTTCCGGCTGAACCCGGCGGAGGGTGAAGACTCGGCGGAGGAGATCGCCTCCAGCGATGAAGGTGAAGACGAAGAAGGGGAGGAAGGCGAAGATGTCGAGCCAGCCGATGAAGCAACCATCCAGCCTCAGCATGACCGTGCCTCTAGCAACGAGGCGCGTGCTAGCGCGCCCTCTGCGGGAGGCGGTGATCATGCCGATGTTCACCAGCCGGCCACTCCTCCAGCCGGCGCTACTGTCTCCACCGACCTGCCCAACTCGCCAGTCGTTCCCTTAGCTTGATCTGCCGTCCTTGCTTTTCCTGCTTGTTACTCTTTGAACAATTCTTATTAAGCTTGCGCAGTTCCACCCACTTGGGGTGTATTCAAACTATGTTGAATGTTGGTCTTTTCAAGGCCTTATATGTAAATACAATCATGCATGTGTTTGGCTTCCACTCTCGTATGCTTTTTATCCTTATGCTGTTTCCTTTGCCGCCTTCCCCTGATTGCTGCCTTCCCAGCCGACAGCTGCTCTGCAGTCTGTGGCTAAGGAAGGACTCGGCTATTTTTTTTGGGGAAGGCAAGTACTCGAGCTTTCTTAGATTGTAGCGAAGTGAATGGAAACCGACAGGCCGTCTAATCTTGTAGTCGGTCGGCGGTGGGAAAAAGCTGGCTTTTGTTATATCAGTCCGTTAGTCCCCAGCCGTTTTTCGTGTGGGCGTCCTTTTCTGCCTTTGGCTCTTGCCAGCCGGACAGCTGATTCTTCGAACTGCGACTTTTGACGAGAGAGGGGTTTGGAGCCGGCACACTACTTGTCTGACCGCGGGTAGGACTTCTAATATTACTTAAGGTGGCCAGTCCCCGGGCCGACTAGTCGAACCCGGTGCCGGACGAGAGAAGTGAATGTAATGACATAATCATAAGCATGATACTCTTCACTCATAGATGAAAGATGGCAGTCCCCGAGTTCTCCTCGGGGGCCTATTGTCTCGTACTTAGTACAAAAGTTAGCGTGATACATACTGCATTTCAACTGTAAAATCTTCGGAGGAGGTTGGCGTTCCATGGTCGTTCTGACTCCTTGCCGGAGTCGTCTCTCTTTCGTGCCTTCGGCTTCTGTGCGTCGATCAGGTAGTAGGAGTCGTTTCCTAGTGTTCTGCTGATGATGAAGGCGCCTTCCCAAGGGGCCGAGAGCTTGTGCTGGCCGGCTGTTCGCTGGATCAGCCGGAGTACAAGGTCGCCCTCTTGGAAGGAGCTTGGCTTGACCTTCCGGCTGTGGTAGCGACGCAGACCCTGCTGGTAGATGGCGGACCGGCTGAGGGCTAACAGCCGGCTTTCTTCCAGCAGGTCGACACCGTCTTCTCGTGCTTCCCTGGCCTCCGCCTTCGTGTACATGGTCACCCGAGGCGAGTCAAACTCGATGTCGGTTGGGATGACTGCCTCAGCACCATATACGAGGAAGAAAGGAGTAAAGTCGGTTGACCTCTTTGGGGTAGTGCGCAGACTCTAGAGGACAGCCGGCAGCTCATCGAGCCAGCAGCCGGCCGAGCGCTCCAGCGGCACGACCAGTCGGGGCTTGATGCCGGAAAGGATGAGGCCGTTGGCTCGCTCGACTTGGCCGTTTGACTGCGGGTGGGCAACGGACGCTAAGTCCAGTCGGATGCCCTGCGTCGCGCAGAAACGTGCCAGTGCTCCCTTGGCAAAATTTGTGCCGTTGTCGGTGATGATGCTGTGCGGCACGCCGTACCGAGTTGTTATGTCTGCGATGAATGTCACGGCAGTCGACCCATTCAGCTTGTTGATCGGCTTTGCTTCGATCCACTTGGTGAACTTGTCCATGGCGACAAGCAGATGTGTCATGCCGCCGCGCGCCATCATGAATGGGCCCACCATGTCCAGACCCCAAACGGCAAAGGGCCAAGTGAGGGGAATGGTCTTGAGTGCCGAAGCCGGCAGGTGTTGCTTGGAGCTGAAGACTTGGCACCCTTTGCAATGCTTGACTAATTCCTTGGTGTCGTCCAAAGCAGTCGGCCAAAAGAATCCATGGCGGAAAGCTTTAGCGACTAGTGATCTTGAGGCCGCGTGGTGGCCGCATTCACCTTGGTGGATGTCTCTGAGGATTGCTATGCCCTTCTCTTGCTCAAGGCATCACTGGAAGACTCCATTGACGCTGCGCCTGACGAGCTCTCTGTTGACGATTGTGTATGCTCCGGCTCGGCGTTGGACTTGTCTTGCCTCTGTCTCGTCAGCCGGCAGTTCTTGGTTTGTCAGGAAGTTGAGGATGGGCTGGGCCCATGATAGAGCTGTGACTTCTTCTATTGCCAACGCGGCTACTGCGACCAGGGTGGGCGGGCTGGGTTGTGAAATGCTGGAGTCGGCCGCCGCCTGCTGTGCTGGTGCAGTCCCCGGGCCGACTACCGTAGTCCCCGAGCCGGGTTCAGAAGTCCCTGGGTCCGGTGCGACTACGGAAGTCCCCGAGCCGCCTGCTGAAGTCCCCGCGCCGCCTATCGAAATCCCTGGGCCGCCTGCTTGGCTCTTCAAGCCGGATCCGGCTGCATCGGGGCTAGGCGGCACGAAGATGGAATCGGACTCTGGAGACGGCTTGGTAGACGGCTTGAGGAGGCGTTGCAGAGAGACGCCGGTTGGTATTGCCTGCCGAGTGGAGCCTATTCGAGCCAGGGCATCTGCTGGCCCGTTGTCGGCTCGTGGTACGTGGAGGAACTCGCATCCTTCAAAGTACCCGCTGATCTGCTGGACGAGGAAGCGGTAGCTTGCCATGTTTGCGTCCTTGCCGTCCCAATCACCGGATGACTGCTGGACTATCAAGTTTGAGTCGCCGTAACACAGGATCCGGCGTATGCCGAGCTCTTTGGCAAGCCGGAGCCCGTGTACAAGCGCCTCATACTCGGCCACGTTGTTGGAGGCGGTGAAGTGAATTTGCAGCGTGTATCTGAGCTTGTCGCCTTTGGGAGAGGTGAGGATGACGCCGGCTCCCAAGCCGGTGAGCATCTTGGACCCGTCGAAGTGCAGGCGCCAGTGAGTGGAGTCGGGAGCCGGCGGCAGGTACTGGGTCTCGGCCCAGTCGACGAGGAAGTCGGCCAATGCTTGGGATTTTATGGCGGTGTGAGGCTGGTAGAAGATCGTGTAAGGGGCCAGCTCGATGGCCCATTTCGCCACCTGGCCGGATGCATCCCGGCTGCCTATGATCTCGGCGAGCGGGGCGGTGCATACGACCGTGATGGGGTGCTCTTGGAAGTAGGGCTTCAGCTTCTTGGCGGCAAAGTACACGCCGTAGCACATCTTCTGGTAGTGCGGGTAATTCTGCTTCGAGGTAGACATCACCTCACTCAAATAGTACACCGGCCTCTGGACCGGCTGGGCTCGGCCCTCTTCTGGGCGCTGGACTACGATGACGGTGCTGACCACCTGGTTGGTTGCAGCAATGTAAAGGAGCATGGGCTCTTTCTCAGTCGGCGCCGCCAGGACAGGCGGCGTGGTCAGCATCTTCTTCAGCTCGTGAAAAGCTTGGTCGGCTTGGTCGTTCCACTCGAAGTGAGTGGTCTTCTTCATGAGGCGGTAGAGGGGAAGAGCTTTCTCTCCGAGCCGGCTGATGAAGCGGTTCAGGGAAGCCAAGCATCCGGTGAACTTCTGGACGTCTCGAAGTTTGGTGGGAATCGCCATTCTCTCAATGGCCTTGATCTTCACTGGGTTGCATTTGATGCCGCGTTCGGAGACCAAGAAGCCTAGGAGCTGGCCGGCTGGCACTCCGAACACGCATTTCTCGGGGTTGAGCTTGATCCGGAATCGACGCAGGTTCTCGAATGTTTCCTTGAGGTCTTCCAGCAAGGTGTTGCGCTTCTTCGTCTTCACCACAATGTCGTCCACGTAGACGTGGGCATTCCTGCCGAGCTGCTTGAGGAGGCACTTCTGCATGCAACGCTGAAAAGTGGCACCGGCATTTCTCAAGCCGAATGTCATAGTCAGGTAGCAGAAGGCTCCGAATGGCGTGATGAAGGCGGTCTTCAGGCGGTCGGCCGGGTCCAACTTTATCTGGTGGTACCCGGAGTAAGCATCCAAGAAACTCAGGAGCTCGCATCCGGCTGTGGAGTCTATCACTTGATCTATCCTTTGCAGGGCAAAAGGATCTTTGGGGCAGGCCTTGTTGAGGCTCGTGTAGTCTATACACATGCGCCACTTGTTGTTCTTCTTCAGCATGAGGACCGGGTTGGCGATCCACTCCGGAAAGAAAACTTTCATAATGAAGCCGGCGGCCAAAAGCCGGGCTATCTCTTCTCCTACAATCCTTCTCTTTTCCTCCGACAGTCGGCGGAGGGGTTGTTTGACTGGTTTTGCACCTTCTCGGATGTGTAATTTGTGCTCGGCGAAATCCTTCGGAACACCCGGCATGTCCTTGGGGGACCATGCAAAGATGTCCCGATTCTCACGGAGGTAATCGGCGAGCTCGCCTTCCTATTTGCTGTTTAGGTTTGCCCCAATGACGGCAAACCTTTCTGGGTGCTCGGGGTCAAGAGGTATCTTCTTCGTTTCCTTGGCCGGCTGGAAGGAACCTTGGGCATCACATTCTTTGGGATCGGGGGACAGGGCCGGCTGCTTGCCAGCCATGGCCACGACCCGGTCCAACTTGATCTTCTCCTCGGCAATCACAAGGGACTCGGCCAGCCGGCTGCTGGCTGCTGCGCACTCAGTCGATTTCTTGTAATCGCCGACTATGGTGACGATGCCCTTGGTGCTCGGCATCTTCATCTTGAGGTAAGCATAGTGGGGAACAGCCATGAACTTGGCCAAGGCAGGTCGGCCAAGCAGTGCGTGGTAAGAGCTCTCAAGGTCCACCACTTCAAACCAGATGGCCTCCCTGCGGAAATGATCCTTGTCCCCAAAGAGGACATCAATCTTGATCTTGCCAATGGGGGCACAGGACAGGCTGGGTACGATGCCGTGGAACACAGTCCGGGTAGGCGTGAGCTGCTTCATCTTGACGTTGAGCTTCTTCAGGGTGTCAAGGTACAGGATGTTGATGCTGCTCCCGCCGTCTATCAACACGCGGGAGAAACGGGCTGCACGTCTGTCTGTTGCAAGGGTGGCATCCAGAACCAGTGCATAAGAGCCGGGAGATAGCATCACCTCTGGGTGGTCGGCCCGGCTCCAGTTGATGGGTTTTTCTGACCAGTGCATGTGCTTGGAGGGGTTGGCGGCAACCGCGTTGACTTCCTGGTGCTCTCGGCGCCTGCTGCGCCGGTCCTCAGGCTGGCTCGTAAAGACGACATAGGCGGCATGCTCGTCGGGGAACTCATCGTGCACAGCCCCAACTGCGGGCCAAGCAGCCGGCTGCTGCGGAGCCGGAGGCGGCAGACCAGCAAGTGGAGGCGGCACGAGCCCTTCACCCTTGGAGATTCGGGTGAGCCAGTGGCACTTCCGGGTTGTGTGGTTGGACGGCTTCGCGCCGCTGTGGAACTTGCATGGGGCGTCGAGGGTTTGTTCGTAGGAGAAGGCCGGCTGCCAAGCCGGCCTGCCGCCTTTCTGCTTCTTGGGTGTGGGCCGCCCTTCGGGCTGCTCGCCCTCGACCGTGGCCACCTGCCGGCTGGTGGAAGGCGACATGGGGCCCTTGCGTTTGTGGTCGTTTTGGTACGGGCGTCGGCCGGAATCCCCAGCCGGCGTCTTGGGCGCCGGGTTGAGTACCTTCCCGGACGCGTCAACCCGAAGTTCAGTCTTCATTGAGGAGTTGGCGGTGGCGTACTTGTCCGCTATGACCAGAAGCTCGTCGAGGGTAGTCGGCTCGTCGCAGAGGAGCTTGTGCTTGAGGAGGGTGCCCTCTTGGCACCCGGCTGTGAAGTATTCAATGGCTTGCACCTCGTGCACTCCTTCGCAAGAGTTGCGGAGCTCGGCCCAACGCGTGAGGTAGTCGCGAGTGGACTCAGCGGGGCCTTGCACACACAAGCAGAGTTGTCTGGGCTTGGGAGCCCGCTTGTAGGTGCTGGTGAAGTTGCGGACGAAGGCTTCTGTGAAGTCTAGCCAGCTGTTGACACTGTATGTCTTGAGGCTATTGAGCCAGGTCCGCGCCGTGCCTTGGAGCATGAGGGACACGTACTTCATGGCAACGCGCCTGTTGTCGTTCGCGATGCGTACTGCGGTGGAGTAGTCGATCAACCAATCTTCCGGCTTCACGGAGCCGTTGTACTTGGGCGTGTCTCGTGGGAGCGAGAACCCTTTGAGGAAGGGCTCGTCGCGGATGCGGGGGCCGAAACAAGGCGGGCCGACATCATCTTCTTCTTCTAGCGCCAGGGATCGCGCTAGGTGGTCAATCCGATGGCGAGCATCATTCTCGCCGACTCCTTCGCGGCGACCTAGTCGGCCGCTGAGAGTCAGATGCGTGACATGCGGCGGGGTGGGATACCTTTCCCCACGAGGCGGAGGCGGAGGCGGCTTGCCCCGCCACTCCACGGCTCGAGGGTGGCCTTCTGCGTCTCGCTCGATGGAGATCCGAGTTCGGCTTCGGCTGGCAGCCGGCTCTTTCTCGTGTCGTTTACCCGCAGTCGGCGTCCGGGACGTCGCGCCGTGCTCTCGGCGTGGTGGAGGGCTTTCCTCGCGGGCGTCGGCTTCGTGCCGCTGCGCGGCTGCATCGATTAGCTGCTGGATGCGTCTGGTCATGTAGGGGAGCTCTTCGGCCCCTAGTCCATCCAGCTCGTCTACGGCCGCCTGGGCGGCGCGCAGGTTCTTGAGTGGGGTGGCATAGACTGGGCGGTCGACTCCAAGCATGTCGGTGATGACAGCGCCGCGCTGTCTGACGACGCCGACTCGGCTCGGCCCGCCAGGAGGTGGCGTGCCGAAGGCGGCGCGGTCGACGTTGCGCTGGTGGGCCTCGGTGAGGCGTCTCACGGAAGCTAGCTTCCGACCCTCCGCGAGGAGGGCGAGGCGGCGAGCCTCCAGTGCTTCTGCGTCGGCATCGGCCGGGAGGGGAACGGACAGGTCGTGGATCGCCGCTTGCGGGGCGTCGTGGGCGTTCTCGCCAGAAGCGCCGCCGTGGCTAATGACCATCACCTCGGCGGTAGCAACATCACAGCCATCGGCTCGGGGAAGCGGGTCGTCGTAGATCACGACGTTGGTGGGGAAGGCGTCGGGCGAGGCCGTGTCGGAGTCGACAAGCATCGGATCGGTGGAGCCAAGGGACTCTTGATCCACAGCAGGCTCGCTGGAGACGTGGATCTGGCCGAGGAGGTCGACGAGGCGGTCGGTGCCCGCGTCAAAGGCGGGCTCGTCGGAGATGAGGGCCTCGCCAAGGGGATCGGCGAGGTTGCTCGCTGCGCAGGCGTTGGTGACACCTTGCAGCGCGTCGTGGCAGGCGTCATCGGGCGTGCCGGGCTGGCTACGCTTGCTAGGGAGGAATAGGGTTCCCGTCCAGAACAGGTCTCCGGACGACGGTGCACCTGGCCCCACGGTGGGCGCGAAATGTCGGGTGGTTGGTGCGACATATGCCAATGGGTGGCTTATCTTTGTGGGAGCCAGTAAGACGTCTCCGGTGCCTGGAAGCGGGATGAGGCGAAGACATGCACGCCGGCGGATCTTACCCAGCTTCGGGGCTCTCCGTGGAGATAACACCCCTACTGCTGCTCTGCGGGGTCTCCGCATGATCACTCAATGAACAAGTAGCTACATGGTGCTCCTTGAGCTGTTTGGCGAGAGGAAGAAGAAGTGCAAGGCTAGCTCTCCTCTTCTCTCTATGTGTAGTAAAACCTAGATGAGATCAACCCTTTGCATGGGTGCCCCGGGGGGTTTATATAGGCCTACCCCGGGGGTACAATGGTAATCCGGCTGGGCGCGGGTCCTAGCCGTCAGTGTCTACGCTTGCCGGCTTCCGCGCCGACTGCTGGGGCCCGCCGGCTGGTGGGCTCCGCTGGCTGCCGACCTCTTGGTCGACAAGCAGGCCCTACTGCCGAGGGCCCTGTCGGTGGCTGGTTACTGTTGCCTCAATCCTGATGATGAGGGCTTTATCGAGGTAAGAGTGGCTACAGCGCCGCCGCCTGGCGGGCGATCGCTGTAGCCTCACGTCGTCTTGTCTTCCTAATGGGGCGCCCTCTTCGAGGGAAGGAGCAAGCCAGCTTGGGAAAGCCGGACATGTCTTGGGCCGACTGGGGGAGGCCTGGCCGCATTCGGATGTCTCTCTGCCCAAAGGGGCCCACCACCCATGGGCCGCGCTGACAGCCCACCGTGGATGGCGCCATAGTCAACATGGCAACAGTGCCGCGCCGGACGGGTTAGGGCTACCCTGTACGGCGCACTGTGCCAAGCGTGCTCCGGGTTTCGGGGGTGGCAGGCTTTACTATAGCCACGCCCCGTCCCATCGCCGTTATGTGGATGCGGGCCTCGAGGGTACGATCTTGACCGCGTCGTGGGAGCCGGCTTCTTGGAGTCGGCCTTCTCGTGGCCGGCTTCTCGGAGCCGGCCCTCCCGCGGCTTTCTTCATGAGGGTTAAGGCCGGGCCGCCTTCCGACAGTCGGCCTGAGAGGCAGCCGGCAGGGGGAAGGCGGCCCCACGTCTTGGTTTCTTGGAGGCCGGATCGGCTCGTAATTTTTTCTGAAGTGCCAAGGGGAGCCGGCTAGGCTACCCGTGGTCATTTACCCCGACAATGTTGTTATGCAGTTTGACCGATTAAGATCCCGGAGATGTGTCTCGGCCATGTCTACATAGTTCTCGAACCCGTAGTGTCCACACGCTTAACGTTCGATGATGATTCGTATTATGAATTATGTGATTTCATGACCGAAGTTTGTTCGAAGTCCCGGATGAGATCACAGACATGACGAGGAGTCTCGAAATGGTTGAGACATAAAGTTTCATATTTTGCAAGATTACTTTCGGACGCCAGAATGGTTCGGGTCGTTTCAGATAAGTTTCGGAGTACCGGGGGTTACCGGACCCCCCCCCCCCCCACCCAACCCTGGGAAGTTCATGGGCCTCAATGGAAAGGAGACGGGGCCACAAGGGAGGCCGCGCGCTCCCCATGGCCAGTCTGAATTGGACTAGGGAGGTGGGCGGCGCCCCCTCTTTCCTTCTGCCCTCTTCCTCCTTCCCTCCTTCTCCCTCTCTTGGATGGAAGGGGACTCCAACTAGGATTGGGAATCCTAGTTGGACTCCCCATGGCACGTGCCCCCCTTGGCCGGCCTCCTCCTCCTCCCCTTCTTTATATACGTGTGAAAGGGGGCACCCCAAAGGACACACAAGTTTCTCTTACCCGTGTGTGGTGCCCCCCTCCACAGTTACACACCTCGGTTATATCGTCGTAGTGCTTAGGCGAAGCCCTGCGCCGGCAACTTCATCATCACCGTCACCACGCCATCGTGCTAATGAAACTCTCCCTTGGCCTCAACTGGATCAAGAGCTCGAGGGACGCCATCGAACTAAACGTGTGCTGAACACGGAGGTGCCGTACGTTCGGTGCTTGGATCGGTTGGATCGCGAAGACGTTCGACTACATCAACCACGTTACTAAACGCTTCCGCTTTCGGTCTACGAGGGTACATGGACACACTCTCCCTGCTCATTTCTATGCTTCTCCTAGATAGATCTTGTGTGATCGTAGGAAATTTTCTGAAATACTACGTTCCCTAACAGTGGCATCCGAGCCAGGTCTATGCGTAGATGTTATATGCACGAGTAGAACACAATGAGTTGTGGGTGATAATAGTCATACTGCTTACCAGAAACGTCTTACTTTGATTCGGCGGCATTGTTGGATGAAGCGCCCCAGACCAACATTACATGACAGCGTTCATGAGACTGGTTCTACCGACGTGCTTCGCACACAGGTGGCTAGTGGGTGTTTGTTTCTCCAACTTTAGTTGAATCGAGTTTGACTACGCCCGGTCCTTGTTGATGATTAAAACAGCAAACTTGACGAAAAATCATTGTGGTTTTGATGCGTAGGTAGGAAGAGTTCTTGCTAGAAGCCCGTAGCAGCCACGTAAAACTCGCAACAACAAAGTAGAGGATGTCTAACTTGCTTTTGCAGGGCTTGCTAAACTTTAGTTGAATCGAGTTTGACTACGCCCGGTCCTTGTTGATGGTTAAAACTGCAAACTTGACGAAAAATCATTGTGGTTTTGATGCGTAGGTAGGAAGAGTTCTTGCTAGAAGCCCGTAGCAGCCACGTAAAAGTCGCAACAAAAAAGTAGAGGATGTCTAACTTGCTTTTGCAGGGCTTGCTATGATGTGATATGGTCAAGGCGTGATGATACATAAATTGTTGTATGAGATGATCATGTTTTGTAAAAGTTATCAGCAACTGGCAGGAGCCTTATGGTTGTTGCTTTATTGTATGCAATGCAATCGCCATGTAATTGCTTTACTTTATCACTAAGCGGTAGTGATAGTCATAGAAGCAATTGTTGGGGAACGCAGTATTTCAAAAAATTTACCTAGATCATGCAAGATCCATCTATGTGATGCATAGCAACGAGAGGGGGAGTGTATCTTCATACCCTTGAAGATCGCAAAGCGGAAGCATTTATCAACGCGGTTGATGTAGTCGTATACCTTCATGATCCATCACGATCAAGTACTGAACGTACGGCACCTTCGCGTTCAGCACACGTTCAGCTCGATGACATCCTCACCTTCTTGATCCAGCAAGAGGGGCGAAGTAGAAGATGAGTTCCGGCAGCACGACGGCGTGTTGACGGTGTTGGTGAAGGACAATCTCCGCAGGGCTTCGCCTAAGCACTATGAAAACTATGACAGAGGATAAACAAGATGGGACGGGGTTGCCAGCACATGGCTTGGTGTTTCTTGATGTGTCTTTGGTGCTAGCCCTGCTCCTCTATTTATATGTTGAGCCCTGGGGTCAAAACTTGGAGTAAAAGCCTCCTCCAAGTCGGTTTTTCCTGAAAGGCAAGAGTCCTTCTCGGACTCCAAGGCTAGACGCCAGGGTTCCCGGCATCTACCCCTAGACGCCAGGGTTCCTGGCATCTAGCCTCTAGTCTCCGCAAAACTTCCTTTTTCATTTTCCAAAAGCCTCGTGGGCTTTCCCCTTTGGCCCAAATAAAGTGTTCTCCTATCCAAACATTTCGGGAAACATCCGGAACCCCTTCCGGCGAATTCCGAAACCCTTTCGGAGACCAAACACTATTATCCAATATATCAAACTTTATCTCTGGACCATTCCGGAGTTCCTCGTCATGTCTGTGCTCTCATCCGGGACTCTGAACAACATTCGGTCACCAACATACATAACTCATATGATACTATATCGTCAACGAACGTTAAGCGTGCGGACCCTACCGGTTCGAGAACTATGTAGACATGACCGAGACACCTCTCTGGTCAATAACCAATAGCGGAACCTGGATGCCCATATTGGCTCCTACATATTCTGCGAAGATCTTTATCGGTCGAATCGCATAACAACATACGTTGTTCCCTTTGTCATCGGTATGTTACTTTCCCGAGATTCAATCGTTGGTATCACTATACCTAGTTCAATATCGTTACCGGCAATTCTCTTTACTCATTCCGTAATGCATCATCCCGTAACTAACTCATTAGTCACACTGCTTGCAAGGCTTATAGTGATCTGCATTACCGAGAGGGCCCATAGATACCTCTCCGACAATCGGAGTGACAAATCCTAATCTCGATCTATGCAACCTCAACAAACACCACCGGAGACACCTGTAGAGCACCTTTATAATCACCCAGTTACGTTGTGACATTTGGTAGCACACTAAGTGTTCCTCCGGTATTCGGGAGTTGCATAATCTCATAGTCATAGGAACATGTATAAGTCATGAAGAAAGCAATAGCAAATAAACTAAATGATCAAGTGCTAGGCTAACGGAATGGGTCAAGTCAATCACATCATTATCTAATGATGCGATCCTGTTAATCAAATGACAACTCATGTCTATGGCTAGGAAACTTAACCATGTTTGATTCAACGAGCTAGTCAAGAAGAGGCATACTAGTGACACTATGTTTCTCTACGTATTCACACATGTACTGAGTTTCCGGTTAATACAATTCTAGCATGAATAATAAACATTTATCATGAAATAAGGCAATAAATAATATTATTGCCTCTAGGGCATAT
The DNA here is from genome assembly GCA_032464435.1 of Aegilops umbellulata. Classification (NCBI taxonomy): domain Eukaryota; kingdom Viridiplantae; phylum Streptophyta; class Magnoliopsida; order Poales; family Poaceae; genus Aegilops; species Aegilops umbellulata. Next base: position 359,207,941 of record CP136054.1, on the reverse strand, counting down.
TTCCTTCACCAATAGTTGGCGAGACGATAACGATACTACGATGGAGATCAAGGTGTCAAGCCGGTGACGATGGTGATCATGACGGTGCTTTGGAGATGGAGATCAAAGGCACAATATTATGATGGCCATATCATATCACTTATTTTGATTGCATGTGGTGTTTATCCTTTATGCATCTTATTTTGCTTAGTACGACGGTAGCATTATAAGATGATCTCCCACTAAATTTCAAGGTATAAGTGTTCTCCCTGAGTATGCACCATTGCTACAGTTCGTCGTGCCGAAACACCCCGTGATGATCGGGTGTGATAAGCTCTACATTCACATACAACGGGTGCAAGCCAGCTTTGCACACGCAGAATACTCGGGTTAAACATGACGATCCTAGCATATGCAGATATGGCCTCGGAACACTGGGACCAAAAGGTCGAGCGTGAATCATATAGTAGATATGATCAACATAGTGATGTTCACCGTTGAAAACTACTCCATCTCACGTGATGATCGGACATGATTTAGTTGATATGGATCATGTGATCATTTAGATGACTAGAGGGTTGTCTATCTAAGTGGGAGTTCTTAAGTAATATGATTAATTGAACTTTAATTTATCATGAACTTAGTACCTGATAGTATTTTGCATGTCTATGTTATTGTAGATCAATGACCCGTGCTACTGTTCCTTTGAATTTTAATGCGTTCCTAGAGAAAGTTAAGTTGAAAGATGATGGTAGCAACTACACGGACTGGGTCCATAACTTGAGGATTATCCTCATTTCTACACAGAAGAATTATGTCCTGGAAGCACCGCTAGGTGCCAAACCCGCTGCAAGAGCAACTTCGGATGTTATGAACGTCTGGCAGAGTAAAGCTGATGACTACTCAATAGTTCAGTGTGCCATGCTTTACGGCTTAGAACTAGGACTTCAACGTCATTTTGATCGTCATGGACATTTGAGATGTTCCAGGAGTTGAAGTTAATATTTCAAGCAAATGCTCGGATTGAGAGATACGAAGTCTCCAATAAGTTCTACAGCTGCAAAATGGAGGAGAATAGTTCTGTCAGTGAACATATACTCAGAATCTCTGGGTACCACAATCAATTGACTCAACTGGGAGTTAATCTTCATGTTGATAGTGTCATTGATAGAGTTCTTCAATCACTGCCACCAAGCTACAAAAGATTCGTGATGAACTATAATATGCAAGGGATGGATAAGACAATTCCCGAGCTCTTCGCGATGCTAAAGGCTGCGGAGGTAGAAATCATGAAGGAGCATCAAGTGTTGATGGTTAACAAGACCACTAGTTTCAATAAAAAGGGCAAAGGGAAGAAGGGGAAATTCAAGAAGAACGGCAAGCAAGTTGCTGCTCAAGTGAAGAAGCCCAAGTCTGGACCGAAGCCTGAGACTGAGTGCTTCTACTGCAAAGGGATTGGTCACTGGAAGCGGAACTGCCCCAAGTATTTGGCGGATAAGAAGGATGGCAAAGTGAAAGGTATACTTGATATACATGTTATTGATGTGTACTTTACTAATGCTCGTAGTAGCGCCTGGGTATTTGGTATTGGTTCTGTTGCTCATATTGGCAACTCGAAACAGGGGCTACGGATTAAGAGAACATTGGCTCAGGACGAGGTGACAATGCGCGTGGGAAATGGTTCCAAAGTCGATGTGATCGCGGTCGGCACGCTACCTCTACATCTACCTTCAGGATTAGTTTTAGACCTAAATAATTGTTATTTGGTGCCAGCGTTAAGCATGAACATTATATCTGGATCTTGTTTGATGCGAGACGGTTATTCATTTAAATCAGAGAATAATTGTTGTTCTATTTATATGAGTAATATCTTTTATGGTCATGCACCCTTGATGAGTGGTCTATTTTTGTTGAATCTCGATAGTAGTGATACACATATTCATAGTATTAAAGCCAAAAGATATAAGTTTAATAATGATAGTGCAACTTATTTGTGGCATTGCCGTTTAGGTCATATTGGTGTAAAGCGCATGAAGAAACTCCATGTTGATGGGCTTTTGGAATCACTTGATGCTTGCGAACCATGCCTCATGGGAAAGATGACTAAGACTCCGTTCTCCGAAACAATGGAGCGAGCAACAGACTTGTTGGAAATAATACATACTGATGTATGCGGCTTGATGAGTGTTGAGGCTCGCGGCGGGTATCGTTTTTTTACCATCGCAGATGATTTGAGCAGATATGGGTATATCTACTTGATGAAACATAAGTTTGAAACATTTGAAAAGTTCAAAGAATTTCAGAGTGAAGTGGAAAATCATCGTAACAAGAAAATAAAGTTTCTACGATCTGATCGTGGAGGTGAATATTTGAGTTACGAGTTTGGTCTTCATTTGAAACAATGTCGAATAGTTTCACAACTTATGCCACCTGGAACACCACAGCGTAATGGTGTGTCCGAACATCGTAGTTGTACTTTATTAGATATGGTGCGATCTATGATGTCTCTTACTGATTTACTGCTATCATTTTGGGGTTATGCTTTAGAGACAGCTGCATTCACGTTAAATAGGGCACCATCTAAATCCGTTGAGACTACACCATATGAATTGTGGTTTGGCAAGAAACCCAAGTTGTCGTTTCTTAAAGTTTGGGGCTGCGATGCTTATGTGAAAAAGCTTCGACCTGATAAGCTCGAACCCAAATCGGAGAAATGTGTCTTCATAGGATACCCAAAGGAGACTATTGGGTACACCTTCTATCACAGATCCGAATGCAAGATATTCGTTGCTAAGAATGGATCCTTTCTAGAGAAGAAGTTTCTCTCGAAAGAAGTGAGTGGGAGGAAAGTAGAACTTGATGAGGTAATTATACCTGCTCCCTTATTGGAAAGTAGTTCATCACAGAAATTAGTTCCAGTGATTCCTACACCAATTAGTGAGGAAGCTAATGATGATGATCATGAAGCTTTTTATCAAGTTACTACCGAACCTCGTAAGTCAACCAGAGTAAGATTCATACCAGAGTGGTACGGTAATCCTATTCTCGAGGTCATGTTACTTGACCATGACGAACCTACGAACTATGAGGAAGCGATGATGAGCCCAGATTCCGCGAAATGGCTTGAGGCCATGAAATCTGAGATGGGATCCATGTATAAGAACACCATCTTGACTTCGGTTGACTTGCCCGATGATCGGCAAACCATAGAGAATAAATGGATCTTCAAGAAGAAGACTGACGCTGACGGTAATGTTACTGTCTACAAAGCTCGACTTGTTGTGAAAGGTTTTCGACAAGTTCAAGGAGTTGACTATGATGAGACCTTCTCATCCGTAGCGATGCTTAAGTCTGTCCGAATCATGTTAGCAATTGCCGCATTTTATGATTATGAAATTTGGCAAATGGATGTCAAAATTACATTCCTTAATGGATATCTTAAAGAAGAGTTGTATATGATGCAACCAGAAGGTTTTTTCGATCCAAAAGGTGCTAACAAAGTGTGCAAGCTCCAACGATCCATTTATGGACTGGTGCAAGTCTCTCAGAGTTGGAATATACGCTCTGATAGTGTGATCAAAGCATATGGTTTTATACAGACTTTTGGAGAAGCCTGTATTTACAAGAAAGTGAGTGGGAGCTCTGTAGCATTTATGATATTATATGTAGATGACATATTGTTGATCGAAAATGATACTGAATTTCTGGATTGCATAAAAGGATATTTGAATAAGATTTTTTTAATGAAAGACCTCGGTGAAGTTGCTTATATATTGGGCATCAAGATCTATAGAGATAGATCAAGACGCTTAATTGGACTTTCACAAAGCACATACCTTGATTAAGTTTTGAAGAAGTTCAAAATGGATCAGTCGAAGAAAGGGTTCTTGCCTGTGTTACAAGGTGTGAAGTTGAGTCAGACTCAATGCCCGACCAGTGCAGAAGATAGAGAGAAAATGAAAGTCATTCCCAATGCCTCAGCCATAGGTTTTATCATGTATGCAATGCTATGTACCAGACCTGATGTGCGCCTTGCTATTAGTTTAGCATGGAGGTAAAAAAGTAATCCGGGAGTGGATCAGTGGACAGCGGTCAAGAACATCCTGAAATACCTGAAAAGGACTAAGGATATGTTTCACGTTTATGGAGGTGACAAAGAGCTCATCGTAAATGGTTACTTCGACGCAAGCTTCGACACTGATCCAGATGACTCTAAGTCACAAACCGGATACATATTTATATTGAATGGTGGAGCTGTCAGTTGGTGCAGTTCCAAGCAAAGCGTCATGGCGGGATATACGTGTGAAGCGGAGTACATAGCTTCTTCAGAAGTAGCAAATGAAGGAGTCTGGATGAAGTAGTTCATATTAGATCTAGGTGTCATACCTAGTGCATCGGGTCCAATGAAAATCTTTTGTGACAATACTGGTGTAATTGCCTCGGCGAAGGAATCCAGATTTCACAAGAGAACCAAACACATCAAGAGACGCTTCAATTCCATCCGCGATCAAGTCAAGGAGGGAGACATAGAGATTTGCAAAATACATACGGATCTGAATGTTGCAGACCCGTTGACTAAGCCTCTCTCACGAGCAAAACATGGTCAGCACCAAGACTCGATGGGTGTTAGAATCATTACTATGTAATATAGATTATTGACTCTAGTGCAAGTGGGAGACTAAAGGAAATATGCCCTAGAGGCAATAATAAAGTTGTTATTTATATTTCCTTATATCATGATAAATGTTTATTATTCATGCTAGAATTGTATTAACCGGAAACTTAGTACAGGTGTGAATACATAGACAAAACAGAGTGTCCCTAGTATGCCTCTACTTGACTAGCTCGTTTATCAAAGATGGTTAAGTTTCCTGACCATAGACATGTGTTGTCATTTGATGAACAGGATCACATCATTAGAGAATGATGTGATGGACAAGACCCATCTGTTAGCTTTGCATAAATGATCATTTAGTTTTATTGCTATTACTTTCATCATGACTTATATATGTTCCTCTGACTATGAGATTATGCAACTCCCGAATACCGGAGGAACACCTTGTGTGCTATCAAATGTCACAACGTAACTGGGTGATTATAAAGATGCACTACAGGTGTCTCCGATGGTGTTTGTTGAGTTGGCATAGATCGAGATTAGGATTTGTCACTCTGTGTATCGGAGAGGTATCTTTGGGCCCTCTCAGTAATGCTCATCACTATAAGCCTTGCAAGAAATGTGACTAATGAGTTAGTCGTGGGATGATGCATTACGGAACGAGTAAAGAGACTTGCCGGTAACGAGATTGAACTAGGTATATTGATGCCGACGATCGAATCTCGGGGAAGTAACATACCGATGACAAAGGGAACAACGTATGTGATACCTCTTGAGCATGTGTTGGTTTTCCCTTGAAGAGGAAAGGGTGATGCAGCAAAGTAGCATTAGTATTTCCCTCAGTTTTTGAGAACCAAGGTATCAATCCTGTAGGAGACTGTTGGGGAACGTAGTAATTTAAAAAAAAATCCTAGCACGCGCAAGATCATGGTGATGCATAGCAACAAGAGGGGAGAGTGTTGTCCACGTACCCTCGTAGACCAAAAGAGGAAGCGTTATGACAACGCGGTTGATGTAGTCGTGCGTCTTCACGATCGACCGATCCTAGTACCGAACATACGGCACCTCCGCGATCTACACACGTTTAGCTCGGTGACGTCCCATGAATTCATGATCGAGTGGAGCTTCGATGGAGAGCTTCGTCAGCACGACGGCATGATGATGGTGATGATGAAGTTACCGGCGCAGGGCTTCGCCTAAGCACTACGACGATATGACCGAGGTGGATTATGGTGGAGGGGGCACCGCACACGGCTTGGAACAATCAACTTGTGTGTCCTAGGGTGCCCCCTGCCCCCGTATATAAAGGAGCAAGCGGGGAGGCTGACCGGCCCTTGTGGCGCGCCAGGAGAGGAGGAGTCCTCCTCCTAGTAGGAGTAGGACTCCCCTTTCCTACTCCTACTAGGAGGTGGAAAGGAAGGAGGAGAGGGAGAAGGAAAGGGGGCGCCGCCCCCTTCCCTTCTCTAGTCCAATTCGGACCATAGGGGGAAGGGGTGCACGGCCTGCCCTGGCCGGCCCTCTCTCTCTCCACTAAGGCCCATGTGGCCCATTAGTTCTCCTGGGGGGTTCTGGTAACCCTCCGGCACTTCGGTTTTCTCCGAAATCACCCGGAACACTTCCAGTGTCCGAATATAGCCATCCAATATATCAATCTTTATGTCTCGACCATTTTGAGACTCCTCGTCATGTACCTGATCACATCCGGGACTCCGAACTATCTTCGGTACATCAAAACACATAAACTCATAATACTAATTGTCACCGAACGTTAAGCCTGCGGACCCTACGGGTTCGAGAACTGTGTAGCCATGACCGAGACACGTCTCCGATCAATAATCTATAGCGGAACCTGGATGGTCATATTGTCTGCCACATATTCTATGAAGATCTTTATTGGTCAAACCACATAACAACATACGTTGTTCCCTTTGTCATCGATATGTTACCTGCCCGAGATTCGACCGTCGGTATCTCAGTACCTAGTTCAACCTCGTTACCGGCAAGTCTCTTTACTCGTTCTGTAATGGATCATCCTGCAACTAACTCATTAGTCACATTGCTTGCAAGGCTTATAGTGATGTGCATTACCGAGAGGGCCCAGAGATACCTCTCCGACAATCGGAGTGACAAATCCTAATCTCGGTCTATGCCAACTCCACAAGTATCATCGGAGACACCTGTAGAGCACCTTTATAATCACCCAGTTATGTTGTGACGTTTGGTAGCACAAAAAGTGTTCCTCCGGTATTCGGGAGTTTCATAATCTCATGGTCATAGGAACATGTATAAGTCATAAAGAAAACAATAGCAACATACTAAATGATCAAGTGCAAAGCTAACGGAATGGGTCAAGTCAATCACATCATTCTCTAATGATGTGATCCCGTTAATCAAATGACAACTCATGTCTATGACTAGGAAACTTAGCTATCTTTGATTCAACAAGCTAGTCAAGTAGAGGCATACTAGTGACACTTTGTTTGTCTATGTATTCACACATGTACTAAGTTTCCGGTTAATAGAATTCTAGCATGAATAATAAACATTTATCATGATATAAGGAAATATAAATAACAACTTTATTATTGCCTCTAGGGCATATTTCCTTCAGTCTCCCACTTGCACTAGAGTCAATAATCTAGATTACACAGTAATGATGTTGGAAATATGCCCTAGAGGCAATAATAAAAGCATTATTATTATATTTCCTTATTCATGATAATTGTCTTTATTCATGCTATAATTGTGTTAACCGGAAATCGTAATACATGTGTGAATAACAGACAACAACATGTCCCTAGTGAGCCTCTAGTTGACTAGCTCGTTGATCGACAGATAGTCATGGTTTCCTGACTATGGACATTGGATGTCATCGATAACGGGATCACATCATTAGGAGAATGATGTGATGGACAAGACCCAATCCTAAACATAGCATAAGATCGCATAATTCGTTTGCTAGAGTTTTTCAATGTCAAGTATCCTTTCCTTAGACCATGAGATCGTGTAACTCCCGGATACCGTAGGAGTGCTTTGGGTGTGCCAAACGTCACAATGTAACTGGGTGACTATAAAGGTATACTACGGGTGTCTCTGAAAGTGTCTGTTGGGTTGACATGGATCGAGACTGGGATTTGTCACTCCACTTGACGGAGAGGTATCACCGGGCCCTCTCGGTAATGCATCATCACAATGAGCTCAATGTGATCAAAGTGTTTGATCACGGGATCATGCATTACGGGAACGAGAAAAGTGACTTGCCGATAACGAGATTGAACGAGGTATTGGGATACCGACGATCGAATCTCGGGCAAGTAAAATACCGATTGACAAAGGGAATCGTATACGGGATTAATTGAATCCTCGACATCGTGGTTCATCCGATGAGATCATCGTGGAGCATGTGGGAGCCAACATGGGTATCCAGATCCCGCTGTTGGTTATTGCCCGAGAGCCGTCTCGGTCATGTCTGCATGTCTCCCGAACCCGTAGGGTCTACACACTTAAGGTTCGGTGACGCTAGGGTTGTGAAGATATGTATGTGCAGTAACCCGAATGTTGTTCGGAGTCCCGGATGAGATCCCGGACGTCACGAGGAGTTCCGGAATGGCCCGGAGGTAAAGAATTATATATAGGAAGTGCTATTTTGGCCATCGGGACAAGTTTCGGTGTTATCGGTATTGTACCGGGACCACCGGAGGGGTCCCGGGGGTCCACCAGGTGGGGCCACCTGCCTTGGTGGGCCACATGGGCCTTAGGGGGTGCACCTTGGCCTGCTTGGGCCAAGGGGAACCAGCCCCAAGAGGCCCATGCGCCAAGAGAGAAAAAAAGGGGAGAGTCCTACAAGGGGAAGGCACCTCCGAGGTGCCTTGGGGAGGATGGACTCCTCCCCACCCTTGGCCGCACCCTTCCTTGGAGGAAGGGGCAAGGGCTGCGCCTCCCCCTCTCCCTTAGCCCTATATATAGTGGGGAAAAGGAGGAGCAAACCAACCCTAATGCCCTGGCTCCTCCCTCCTCCCTGCAACACCTCCTCCTCCTCCCGTAGTTGCTTAGCGAAGCCCTGCCGGAGTTCTGCTGCATCCACCACCACACCGTCGTGCTGGATCTTCCTCAACCTCTCCTTCCCCCTTGCTGGATCAAGAAGGAGGAGACGTCTCCCGTCCCGTACGTGTGTTGAACGCGGAGGTGCCGTCCGTTTGGTACTAGATCATCGGTGAATTGGATCACGGCGAGTACGACTACCTCATCCACGTTCACTCGAACGCTTCCGTTGCGATCTAAAAAGTGGTATGTAGATGCTATCTAATCTGAATACTCGTTGCTAGATGAACTCATAGATGGATCTTGGTGAAACCGTAGGAAAATTTTTAATTTTCTGCAACGTTCCCCAACAAATGATTCTAACACCCATGGAGTCTTGGTGTTGATCATGTTTTGCTTGTGAGAGAGGCTTAGTCAACGGGTCTGCAATATTCAGATCCGTGTGTATCTTGCAAATCTCTATGTCTCCCTCCTTGACTTGATCACGGATGGAATTGAAGCGTCTCTTGATGTGCTTGGTTCTCTTGTGAAATCTGGATTCCTTTGCCAAGGCAATTGCACCAGTATTGTCACAAAAGATTTTCATTGGACCCGATGCACTAGGTATGACAGCTAGATCGGATATGACTCCTTCATCGAGACTCCTTCATTTGCTGCTTCCGGAGCAGCTATGTACTTCGCTTCACATGTAGATCCCGCCACGACGCTTTGCTTAGAACTGCACCAACTGATAGCTCCACCGTTCAATATAAACACGTATCCGGTTTGTGACTTAGAGTCATCCGGATCAGTGTTAAAGCTTGCATCGACATAACCATTTACGACAAGCTCTTTGTCACCTCCATAAACGAGAAACATATCCTTAGTCCTTTTCAGGTATTTCAAGATGTTCTTGACTGCTGCCTAGTGATCCACTCCTGGATTACTTTGGTACCTCCCTGCTAAACTAATAGCAAGGCACACATCAGGTCTGGTACACAGCATTGCATACATGATAGAGCCTACGGCTGAAGCATAGGGACCACCTTTCATTTTCTCTCTATCTTCTACAGTGGTCGGGCATTGAGTCTGACTCAACTTCACACCTTGTAACACAGGCAAGAACCCTTTCTTTGCTTGATCCATTTTGAACTTCTTCAAAACTTTGTCAAGGTATGTGCTCTGTGAAAGTCCAATTAAGCGTCTTGATCTATATCTATAGATCTTAATGCCTAATATATAAGTAGCTTCACCGAGGTCTTTCATTGAAAAACTCTTATTCAAGTATCCTTTTATGCTATCCAGAAATTCTATATCATTTCCAATCAACAATATGTCATCCACATATAATATTAGAAATGCTACAGAGCTCCAACTCACTTTCTTGTAAATACATGCTTCTCCAAAAGTCTGTATAAAACCACATGCTTTGATCACACTATCAAAACATTTATTCCAATTCCGAGATGCTTGCACCAGTCCATAAGGAACGACAATTTTGGTTTCTTGCCAAACCATAGTTCATAAGGTGTCATCTCAACGGATTTAGATGGTGCCCTATTTAACGTGAATGCAGCCGTCTCTAAAGCATAACCCCAAAACGATAGCGGTAAATCAGTAAGAGACATCATAGATCGCACCATATCCAGTAAAGTACGATTACGACGTTCAGACACACCATTACGTTGTGGTGTTCCGGGTGGCGTGAGTTGCGAAACTATTCCGCATTTTTTCAAATGAAGACCAACTCATAAATCAAATATTTTCCTCCACGATCAGATCGTAGAAACTTTATTTTCTTGTTACGATGATTTTCCACTTCACTCTGAAATTCTTTGAACTTTTCAAATGTTTCAGACTTATGTTTCATCAAGTAGATATACCCATATCTTCTTAAATCATCTGTGCAGGTGAGAAAATAACGATACCCGCCGCGAGCCTCAACATTCATTGGACCACATACATCAGTATGTATGATTTCCAACAAATCTGTTGCTCGCTCCATTGTTCCAAAGAACGGAGTTTTAGTCATCTTGCCCATGAGGCATGGTTCGCAAGTACCAAGTGATTCATAATCAAGTGATTCCAAAAGTTCATCAGAATGAAGTTTTTTCATGCGCTTTACACCAATATGACCCAAACGGCAGTGCCACAAATAAGTTGCACTATCATTATCAACTCTGCATCTTTTGGCTTCAATATTATGAATATGTGTATCACTACTATCGAGATTCAACAAAAATAGACCACTCTTCAAGGGTGCATGACCATAAAAGATATTACTCGTATAAATAGAACAACCATTATTCTTAGATTTAAATGAATAACTGTCTCGCATCAAACAAGATCCAGATATAATGTTCATGCTTAACGCTGGCACCAAATAACAATTATTCAGGTCTAAAACTAATCCCGAAGGTAGAGGTAGCATGCCGACCGCGATCATATCGACTTTGGAACCATTTCCCACACGCATCGTCACCTCATCCTTAGTCAATCTTCACTTAATTCGTAGTCCCTGTTTCAAGTTGCAAATATTAGCAACAGAACCAATATCAAATACCCAGGTGCTACTGCGAGCATTAGTAAGGTACACATCAATAACATGTATATCACATATACCTTTGTTCACCTTGCCATCCTTCTTATCCGCCAAATACTTGGGGCAGTTCCGCTTCCAGTGACCAGTTTGCTTGCAGTAGAAGCACTCAGTTTCAGGCTTAGGTCCAGACTTGGGTTTCTTCTCTTGAGCAGCAACTCGCTTAGGTCCAGACTTGGGTTTCTTCTCTTGAGCAGCAACTCGCTTGCTGGACTTAGGTCCAGACTTGGGTTTCTTTTCTTGAAACTAGTGGTTTTGTTAACCATCAACACTTGATGCTCCTTCTTGATTTCTACCTCCGCAGCTTTTAGCATTGCGAAGAGCTCGGGAATAGTCTTGGTCATCCCTTGCATATTATTCATAAAGAAGCTCTTGTAGCTTGGTGGCAATGATTGAAGAATTCTGTCAATGACACTATCATCAGGAAGATTAACTCCCAGTTGAATCAAGTGATTATTATACCCAGACATTTTGAGTATATGTTCACTGACAGAACTATTCTCCTCCATCTTGCAGCTTCTAAGTGCATCTAGTGCCACCCCTAGTTGGTTTTGGAGTATTGACGACAAACCTAGTTGAGGGACTAATGTGTTTGTGAGAATTGTAGGATAACACAGGTAGTAATCCCTCATTGATTCGGTTTACCTACCGGAGATGACCCCTAAAAATGTGTGAAGACATTGAAGACAATGGTGGTATGTGAAGATATTCACAATGAAGATTATGACTCGAGAAGACATTCACGTGAAGACTATGGAATGCGAAGACATAGTTGTTTCGTAGTTTCCTTTTCTTCTTTGTTGAGTCATAGGAACCACCGCACTGTTAAGTGGGGTCCAAGTGAATAAAGTCAGAGTGACTGAAGTGATGCTCAATCAAATCCTATGTCTTCGGGTGAAGACAATGAGAGCAAATCTTATCCAGAGCTGGATAAGTCAAATTTACTTGTAGCCCAAGTCAAGCTGCCGCGTGTGTTTGAAATCTGACCGTTGGACACGTGTCAGTTCCTTAGTGACCTAGGGTCATTTTGGACAAATCAGGTCGGGTTGCCTCCTGGCTACAAAATAGCCCACCCCCTACACCATAAATTGGTGGCTGCTCAGAGTTAGTGCACGACTTTTGTCGTTTGAGAGCAACCCACCTCTAAAGCATTTGAGAGAAGGATCCTTGCGAGGACAAAGCCCAAAACACCCAGAGCCAAAGAGTGCTAGGCATCACTAAAGTCTTTCTATCCACGTGATTTGAAGACTTATTACACTTGAGGACTGTGAATCCTCCAGCCGGTTAGGCATCGCGTTCTGAGCATCCAAGAGTCATTGTGGATTGCCGGTGAACGAAGTCTGTGAAGGTTTGGAAGTCTACCTTGAAGACTTACCAGAGTGATTGGGCGAGGACTAAGTGTCATTAGCTCAAGGTGAATAAGGTGAAGACGCAGTCTTCTGAGTTGAATCTCAGCCTCCCTAACCAGACGTACAGTTGTCACAGCAACTGGAACTGGTCCAACAAATCCTTGTCCTCACCAAGCAACTGGTTCTATCTCCTCCCTCACTAATTTACAGTTTGTCTTTGTGAAGTCATTTGCATGCTTGCCTTATCTGTTTGACTTCACTGTGTGACGACTATTGTTGTTTGGCTTCATACTATCTTCCATCCTGATCTATGCTACCTAGCTGCTAATAGTCTTCGTGCTGTCACTTCATTACTTACTTGACTATGGCTTGTCTAGTGTAGTCTACCTTCCGCTGCAAATCAATAGGTTCATTTCTATCGTTTGTCTTCAAAGCCCTCGTGTTTTGAAGACTTTCATAAAAATCGCCTATTCACCCCCCCCCCTCTATTTTATAACTAGCACTTTCAATTGGTATCAGAGCAATGTACTCCCTTGTTCTGTGTGATTCGGTTTAACCACCTGGAGTTTTAGCTATGTCGACTGCAGTGATAATCAAAGTGTCTGCTGCGTGCCCTGTCTTCGATGGCACTGATTACCCCTACTGGAAGAATAAGATGCGCATGCATCTTGCAGCCATTGATGTCGAGCTCTGGTATGTCGTCAAGAACGGTGTTCCCAAGGTCGGTGAAGGTGTCACCCCTGCTAATGTCAAGAAGTTCATTCAACTGGATTCTACTGCCAGGAACATCATCTGTGGTCATTTGACCAATGGACAGTATGGCCGTGTGAGTGCTCTAGAAACTTCAAAGCTAGTATGGGACTGGCTCTCCAAGGTCAACGAAGGCGTCTCAACCCAGAGAGACTCAAGGATCAGTGTTCTTCGCAACCTCTTCAACTGCTTCAAGAGAAACGACAACGAGAATGTCCAGCTCACATTTGATCGCCTCACTGATATCACAAATGAGCTTCATGCGCTTGGCGCCACTGAGATCACCAAGCATGAAATCATCAAGACACTCCCGAGATCACTTGACAGCTCATTTGACACCCTAGCCCTGATGATTCAAGAACGCCCTGACTTCAAGACTCTCGATCCGTCTGACATACTTGAGAGGCTCAACACACATGAGTTCCAGTTATTTGAGAAAAGAGATATCTATGGTCCTAGCTATGGACGTACTCGCGCTTTGAAGGAAAAGGCTCTTTCCTCATCTGAAGAAGAATCTGACTGCAGTTCTGGGGATCCTGAAGACACTGGAAAGGAGCTTGTTATGCTTGTGAAGAAGTTCCAGAAATTCACCAAGAAGAAAGGCTTCAGAAAGTATTCAAGGTCCAGCTCAAGAAATGATGAAGCTTCTACTCATGACCACAAGAAGAGAACATGCCACAAGTGCAAGAAACCTGGTCACTACATCTCTGAATGTCCTCAGTGGGACAATGAGAACAACAAGAAGAAGAGCAAGGAATATGATTCTGATGACAAGAAGAAGAAGAAGAAGAAGAAGTCTCCAAAGTCCTCTTCCAAGTCTTCATCACACAAGAAAAGCTCATCTGGCAAGGCTCGTGCTTTTGTTGGCAAGGAGATGGATTCAGAGGAGGAGTATGCTTCTGAGGAGGCAGAGGTGGAGTCTGAGGAGGAGTCCGACTCTAGCGTTTCAAGTCTGGCTCTAGCTACGGCCTATGTTGCCAAGTCTATCTTCAACACCGAAGACAATGGCTCCATCACCAACGCTGATGCTAATGACAAGGACAACTCTGCTTCCACCTACTGCTTCATGGCACGTAGTGCCAAGGTAAACTCACGCGATGCTTACTTTCAAACATCAAGTGAAGATGACTCTGATTGTGAATCTAAACCTGGCTACAAAACACTTGCTAAAGTTGCAACTGAACAACAAAAAGCTATGGGACATATTAAAAAATTGTTAGACAAAAGCGATGACCTGTTGGACGCGGAAATGACCCGATCTCAGTCCTTAATTGAAGACATCAAAAATCTTCATGTTAAGTATGAGGAACTTGAAAGTCGTCATGAAACGTTCTCAACAACTCATGAAAAGCTTTCCTACGATTATCTTCAAAGGAAGTAAAAACTTGAGAAATTGAGAGTGGCTCATGAAGATCTTCAAAAATAGAACGAGTCACTTCGCGCTCAATAGATCATTCCCACTCAGGAAGGATTTGAGCCACCATGTCTAAAATGCCTTGAGCGTGATATCACTACTTCTGTTGCTGAATGTTCCACTACTGCTACTGTTGCAATATCTTCAACTGCTGATGTGGTACTAGCCCCTCTGCTGAGAATACCACTACTATTGCTGATGAAAATGCCAGGCTGAAGACATTGCTTGAGACTGGGATGTACAAAAGTCTCAAAGGGCATCAGACACTATGTGATGTCCCCAAAAAGCAGATTCTGAACCGGAACCCTAGGAAAGGGGGTGTTGGGTTCGAGAGGAAAATGAATGTTGATGGTTCTTACTGGAAGCCTGAGCAGTACCCCAAAATCACATGGGTTGCTGCCAAGGGACCTTCAGTGGACCCATCCACCTTATCTGGCTTCACTTGTGCTAACCCGATTATCATTGATGAATCCTTTGATGCAAACTATAAACTGTTTAAGAATCAGAATGGTGAAGTGTTTGCCAGGTATATTGGTACTAACTGCAGGAATGGACCACCTATGAAGAAGATCTGGGTGCCCAAAAGGTGTCTTGAGAATCTTCCTGTGAATGTCATCATGACACAACCAGGGAAGAATACAAACCCTAAACCAAAGGCTTCATATGGTCCAAAGGCTTCATACAGACAGAGGAATCAAAAGAGTCGCCCTAACGCCAATGTTTTGCAAGGAAATCATACTCAGACTCATGAATATGAGCGTGTTTCATCAAACCGCTATGTTCATAGGACTAAGAACTATTCTGCTTATTCATATGAGTATTATTCACCTCCTGCAAGGCTATTTGCTAGGGCTCCAAAGCCGAAGTTCTCATATGTTGCACTTAGACTCATTGCTTCAAAGCCACCCCTGAAAATCTGGGTGTTAAGAAAACTTAACTCTTTTTTGCAGGGAAAGGTCTCCAACCGGAAATCAAAGGCGTCTGATGCTTATGCTGGGGACCTAAAACATCTTGTGGGGTGCAAGATAAAATGCCCAAATGGACTTACTATGTATTTTGTTCCTGAATCGCTTGCCAATCATTCTATCAGTTCTAACATTGACCTGATCTTTCATAATCCGCTTGTCCGTCAAATGTTTATGCTTCACAATACCCTTGGTGAAGCCTATCCCCCTAACTGCACTGTAGGGTATGACACCACATGCTTCATAATGGATTATGGACAGTGGATGCACTAATCACATGACTGGTGATCGAAGTCTTCTCATGGAATCAACCTTACGTCCATGTGACAAGAGTCATATCACATTTGCTGACACTGGTAAAAGCAAGGTATTGGGTCTAGGTAGAGTTGCAATCTCAAAGGATCAGCACATGGAAAAGGTGATGCCTGTTGAATCCCTTGGTTTCAACTTAATGTCTGTCTCAATGCTTTGTGATTTGAACATGATTGTGATATTTGGAAAATATCGTTGCCTTGTTCTAATGGAATCTGACAAGTCTCTAGTCTTTGAAGGGTATCAGAAAGATGATCTATATATGGTAGATTTCTCAGCGGGACCACAGTTGGTCGTATGTCTTCTAGCAAAAGCATCAGAGTGCTGGCTCTGGCATCGGAGGCTAGGGCATGCTGGCATGAGGAACCTGTACACTCTCGCGAAGAAGAAACATGTCGTAGGCATCGAGGGCGTAAAGTTCAAGAAGGATCATTTGTGTGGTGCCTGCGAAGCTGGAAAGATGACTAGGGCCAAGCATCCCTCGAAGACAATCATGACGACATCTCAACCCTTCGAGCTGCTTCACATGGAATTATTTGGCCCTACTCACTACTCTACTCTTACTACCACTGATTGCCTCTATGGCTTCGTCATTGTTGATGATTATTCAAGATATACATGGGTGCATATAATCCTCTAGAAGAATGAAGTGCAGGATGTCTTCAGACGCTTCGCCAATCGTGCCATGACGAACTATGGCATCAAAATAAAGCACATCAGAAGTGACAACGACACAGAGTTCAAGAACACCGGCCTCGACCTTTATCTTGATACATTAGGCATCACTCATGAGTTCTCTGCTCCATACACACCTCGGCAGAATGGCATCATGGAGCGCAAGAACAGGACACTCATTGAGATGGCTCGGACGATGCTTGATTAATACAAGACTCCAAGGAAGTTCTGGCCCGAAGCCATTGATACTGCATGTCATGTCATCAACCGTGTTTATCTTCACAAGCTTCTGAAGAAGACATCCTATGAGCTCATGACTGGTAAGAAGCTAAACGTAAGCTACTTCAGAGTATTTGGTGCTAGGTGTTGGATCAAGGATCCACATCACACTTCAAAATTTGCACACCGAAAGCACATGAAGGTTTTATGCTTGGTTACGAAAAGGATTCGCATTCCTACAAAGTCTTCAACCTCTTTCACTATAAAGTGGTTGAAACTATGGATGTGTGGTTCGATGAAACTAATGGCTCGCAAAGAGAGCACCTGCCAAATGTGCTAGATGAAGTTCTACCTAGCGAATCCATCAAGCTTATGGGAACTGGAGAAATCATACCTTCTGAGGCATAGGCTGAAGAGGAACTTATCATTTCTGCACCTAATCAACCTGAAGATAATTGTCGGTGTCAAAACCGGCGGATCTCGGGTAGGGGGCCCCGAACTGTGCGTCTAAGGCGGATGGTAACAGGAGGTGGGGGACATGATGTTTACCCAGGTTCGGGCCCTCTCGATGGAGGTAATACCCTACTTCCTGCTTGATTGATCTTGATGCTATGAGTATTACAAGAGTTGATCTACCACGAGATCGTAGAGGCTAAACCCTAGAAGCTAGCCTATGGTATGATTGTTGTTGTCCTACGGACTAAACCCTCCGGTTTATATAGACACCGGAGAGGGCTAGGGTTACACAGAGTCGGTTACAAGGGAGGAGATCTACATATCCGTATTGCCAAGCTTGCCTTCCACGCCAAGGAGAGTCCCATCCGGACACGGGACGAAGTCTTCAATCTTGTATCTTCATAGTCCAATAGTCCGGCCAAAGGATATAGTCCGGCTGTCCGGATACCCCCTAATCCAGGACTCCCTCAGTAGCCCCCGAACTAGGCTTCAATGACGATGAGTCCAGCGCGCAGATTGTTTTCGGCATTGCAAGGCGGGTCCTTCTCACAATCCTGAATACCTGTTGAATAGTGTCCGGCTTCTCATAAATGTTGCGCTTCTTGGCTTCCACGTCCAATAATGGCTATCTTCCACGTGTCGAGGGAATGCGAGAAGCCAGGGAGTTTTTACATTTGCCACCCTAGCTATGTGAATAAAGTGTCTATTAAAGAGACGGGGATTCTCATATCCAAATCACACCATCCTCCCCAAGCGAGCATTCATCGGAGCGCGCCCGAAAAAATCCATCCCAACATGGTCGGCCATCGCAGCTCCTCCTCTCACTCCCATAGCTCTAAGCCCAGAGATTGGAAGAAGTGTTCCGTCCCGCATAGTCAATTAGTGGAGTTACAGACCCATGGATTTCTCCCTCCAGCGTATATGGTCCCCGTTCGAGCCAGGCTCGCCACCTATAATGGCGGGGAGCAAGCGGAGAGCTTTCCCAACCCCTCCAAGGGGGAGCGGGTATGCCTTGTCCCTCATTTACTAAGGGGACTTGGATTTCCAATCCATCCGTTCCTCCGAGGGCTCCTGGAGTTTTACGGCCTCCAGTTGCATAACTTCACCCCTGCTTCCATATTACACATCGCTGGTTATGTAGCCCTTTATGAGCTGTTTCTGGGCTGCGAAGCTCATTTCGCACTGTGGAAGAAGCTATTCTAGCTTGTGCCCCGTACAAAGAGGGGGTCAATATATCAAGTGGGCGGAGCCGAAATATGGCGCATCGCTGGGACCGGATACCTGTCCGGTACCCCGAAGAAGACGTCCGAAGACTGGCCTTCGGAGTGGTTTTATGTGGAGGACGTCCCCCTTCCGGATCCTATTCGGATTGGTCTACCCAAGTTCGACAATGCCCCTTTGAAGAAACACCGAAGCTGGCGCCCACTGAGCCCTCGAGAGGAAGATAACGGAGACGTCCTTTACCTGATGGGCCGGATAAAGGTGATGGATCAATCAGGACTGACTATAACCGAGGTTATGTCAATATGCATTATGCGGGGGGTGCAGCCACTTCAATATCGAGGCCACCCCATGTGGCACTTCAACAGGGAAGATGATGCCACTCACTACGGTCGTAAAGGACCGGACCCGGTTGCTGCTCTAGCAAAAATTCTGTCCGATTTGTATAAGGGAGAGGAGGAGGAGTTCCTCCGCATCAAGCCACGGATGGATTCTCCATGTACAACCCTCCAAGCTGGGTGAGCTGCCACTTTTTACTCCCATCCTTCCCGCATTTTTGTAATAAGTATTTACCTTGCCATTTCATAGCAGGAACTGCGAAAGGCTGTAAGGGAGTTCAACAGCCCACCTCCACAACCGGAGGATCCTGACCGGGCCCTCGACCCCGGCCTCGAAGAGGATCCGAACATATTTGTGGAGCTGATCGACAGGATATTCTATCAATTAAGCTGTGATGATGCCATGGTGGCCATTATAGCTGACTATCCTGGGCTACTCCCCGCCTCGCATGTAAGTAAAACCAGAGTCCCGACTTCTGAGAAGGATCCCCTTTTATGCACTTCACCTACCACACTTGTACGGTGTTTTACAGGGAAGGTCCTCGGGACGCCATGCCGAACCCGCGGTGACTCGCCAACAAGGGGCACCGAAGCCGGGCAGGCTAAAAAGGAAGGCGGTCCGGACGGAGACGCCGACGCAGAGGTATGATACAAAACCTCGCTCCGTGGTTATCGTATTTTAAAACATAATAACACCCATGTTTCCTAAAAGGAAAAACTCTCGCCGGACTATATCCGGAGAGGTTGCCGATCACGCCTCTACCAGTCGGGCTCCAGGGCCGGACACAGAGGCGGAAGCTAACATGGGGCGCGCGCCGGATGCTCCTCCTACAGAGGATGCGGATAAAATATCCGCTACAAATTCCGAAGTGGAGAGAGCCATGAATCACAGGCGTCGTCGGGCCGTACTCCGTGATGCTTGTTTCACCCAAGAGGCGTTTGATGCCTTCAACTCAGGAGACACGTACATCTGTGCTGCTCAAAATGGTCTTGCCAGAGCCACGGACCAGTATGTAAAGGATATACGGGTAAGAAAATTTGATGATTATATATATATCAGTAGCCCCTGAGACTTGAAATAGTTGGCACAACTGATTTAAGGATCATTATTTGTGCAGGTTCTTATAGAGAAGAATACCCAATTGTCTCAAGAGCTGGAAGAGTGCAAGGCCCAGCTACGGGCTGCAGTTGCCGCATTGAAGGAGTCCGAGAAGGCCCCCTCTGGTAACACTTGTTTCAAAGAATGATATGTACCATATAGTATGCGGCATGCCTGCAAATCTAACAATAGATATTGCGGATGACTCCGGAGTGAATCCAGATGAGCAACATGCAATACGACAGCTAAAGGCTGGCGAGCGCGTGCTTACGAAAGTTAGGCGGGAGAAAAACGATCTCCAAGACACCAATACCCAGCTGAGCGTGGAACTGAAGCATGTTCGAGCTCAGCTTGCGGACTCCGTGAAGGAGAATAAGCGGCTTCGACGCGACATTTTCAGTAAGTGCTTGAACGAACTTTTGAAAGAGTTCGGCGAAGAAGTCGGCTAACAAAGTTATGTCTGCAGGTATGCTGATGGGTCGTCCCATGGAGGAGATGCCCGGGTCTGCGGGTGATCTTCTACCAGAGCTCTCACAACTGCGCGAACAAGTTCTGCAGGTGATGCAGGGTATTGCCCAGGCCTTGTGGCCATCCGTCTCCCTGCCAGGAGGCATTAGAGAGCCTGCAGAGAAGCTCAAGGGAGCGCGGTGGTGCTTCCGATTATGGAAGATATCGGCCTGCCATCAAGGTGCCAGGGAAGCCTGGGCCATGGTGAAGACGCGGTATACCAAGGCTGACCCTAACCACATGCTCGAGGTCGGACCTATGGGGCCCGATGGGAAAGAGATCCCCGTCAGTTTGGTGTATAACCAAGTAGAATTAGCCGCAAAGTATTCCCAACAGGATTGTAGGCTAGACAGCCTGTTGGATTGGATAGAAGAAGAATTTAGTCAGTTTAAGTTACTGTGTAATTTAAGTGACATGTATAATGTCTCTAGCCGGATTGTAATTCATTTGTCATGGCGGACCTTTTCGCTTCGACCTCGGGACCCAATAGTCCGGAGTGTATCCGAATACCCGCTCAGTTATGTAAAAACCGGGGTATGCATGGAAACCAGGCGTAGGGGTCATAAGTGCTTGAACAGACAAGTACCCAACTAGTTATGTTATATTACATGGATAGTAAGAAACATCTTCCAGGGAGAATAGTTCTGTTAAGGGTTCCTTTCCCTGGGTATGCATGCCCTAATGTGCATGTCCGGACTGCGAGAAGAGACGCAGGCAAAAAAACATCTGGGGGCATGTATCAAAATAAATAAAAGTCATATTTTGTTCACCGACCGAATATTCCCTTAAGAACGCTAGCTTTCGGCTTCACCCAGTCTGAGGTACACATCCGGCTGACCCGGCAGTAACAATCGCAGAGGTGCTCCCCTTATGCCCTAGCCGAATTAACAGGAACGTAGGGCATAAATACAAGAGCCAGGCAACCCATCTTGGCCAAAACTTAAGTCATATCGATGCATATAATGGCGAAAAAAGGTACATGTGGAAGAATAACACATGTGCGGGGCATGAAGCCCAGAAAAATAGTTATATTAAGCTTCTGTATAAGAAGCCCCCGGGTATAATGAGCGCAGCTAGCGCATTAATATTGTGTGGTCAAGACACAAGTTGGCCTTTTAAGGCCTTTGAGGAGAAGGCAAAAAAAGAAAGAAAGAGAGAAAAGACAGATAATGTATATGCGAAAAAATGGACAGGGGTAAGGAGAGGAACATAGAGTCTGGCACTAGGCATAGAATCTTCGGAGTCTGGCTGCATTCCATGGGTTTGGCTCAAGTCGATTGTCCGATGCATCCCGCAGACGGTATGCTCCGCTGGTCAGAACTTGGTCAATAATGAAGGGGCCTTCCCATTTGGGCTTAAGCTTGTTCTTTTTCTTCTCCGGCAGGCGTAGAACTAGTTCGCCAACGTTATAAGTTTTGGCCTGTACTTGTCTGCTTTGGTATCTTCGAGCCTGTTGCTGATAGAATGCGGAACGGGCTTTTGCCACGTCGCGCTCCTCCTCCAGGGCGTCCAAACTGTCCTGCCGATCAAGCTCGGCCTCTTTTTCTTCATACATGCGCACTCGAGGTGAGTCATGAATGATGTCACAGGGCAGAACCGCCTCTGCGCCGTACACCATAAAGAACGATGTGTATCCGGTAGTGCGATTCGGCATGGTCCGCAGCCCCCATAAGACGGAGTCGAGCTCCTCTACCCAGTGCGTGTTAGACTCCTTTAAGGACCGCATTAACCTGGGTTTTATGCCGCTCATGATAAGACCATTTGCTTACTCGACTTGACCGTTAGTTTGCGGGTGATAGACAGAAGCATAATCGAGCTTGATGCCCATGTTGCTGCACCAAAGTTTTACCTCGTCGGCTGTAAAGTTTGTGCCGTTGTCAGTGATGATGCTGTGGGGGACGCCATAACGGTGTACAACCCCAGTTATGAAGTCTATCACGGGTCCGGATTCGGCCGTTTTAACTGGTTTGGCTTCTATCCATTTGGTGAATTTATCCACCATGACCAGTAAGTATTTTTCATATGGGTTCCCCCTTTAAGGGGTCCGACCATATCGAGCCCCTAGACCGCAAAGGGCCAGGTAATGGGGATTGTTTGTAGAGCAGTGGGTGGCATATGGCTTTGGTTTGCAAAAAGCTGGCAACCGACGCAGCGTTGGACCAAGTCTTGTGCATCTGCCCAGGCCGTCGGCCAATAGAAACCTGTAAGGAAGGCCTTACTTACAAGGGCCCGGGCTGCGGCGTGGTGGCTGCCGAGTCCGGCATGGATTCCTGCCAAAAGCTTCCGCCCTTCCTCTTCGGAGATGCACCTTTGAAGGACTCCGGTAGTGCTTTTCTTATAAAGCTCTCCCTCATGGACCTTGTAGGCTTTAGATCGCCGCAATATGCAGCGTGCCTCGTTTTGGTCCTCAGGAAGTTCCTGCCTGGTTAGGTAGGCCAGGAATGGTTCTGTCCATGGGGCGATGACGGCCATTATTACGTGGGTTGAAGGTGTTATTTCGGTGGCAGAGCCCCCGATTGTGTCAGAGTGTTCGGTATCTGGCGTTGTGGCCGGGTCCGGACTATTGTTACCGGTGTCCCCTTCCCGTACCATGGATGGCTTAAACAGCCTTTCCAAGAAGATGTTAGGTGGGACAGGGTCGCGCTTAGCGCCGATACCGGCGAGGATATCCGCCGCCTGATTGTTTTCCCGAGCCACATGGTGGAATTCGAGCCCCTCGAACCGAGCTGACATCTTGAGGACGGCGTTGCGATAAGACGCCATTTTTGGATCCTTGGCATCAAAGTCTCCATTTATTTGGGATATTGCGAGGTTTGAGTCCCCACGCACCTCCAGGCGTTGAATGCCCATGGAAACTGCCATCCGAAGACCATGTAACAGGGCCTAGTATTCGGCTGCGTTGTTGGAGTCTGTGTACAGTATTTGGAGTACGTATTGGACTGTATCTCCGGTGGGGGACGTCGGGACGACGCCAGCCCCCAGACCAGCCAACATTTTAGAGCCGTCAAAGTGCATGATCCAATTGTAGTACGCACCGTACTCTTTAGGGAGTTCGGCTTCTGTCCATTCGGCGACAAAATCGGCCAATACTTGCGACTTAATGGCTCGCCAAGGTTTATATGTTATGTCGAACGGGAGGAGCTCGATGGCCCATTTGGCAATCCGACCCGTGGCGTCGCGGTTGTTTATTATGTCGTTGAGTGGTACTTCCGAGGCCACTGTGATTGAACACTCTTGAAAGTAGTGTCTTAGTTTCCGGGATGCCATGAATACCGCATATGCTATCTTTTGATAATGCGGGTACCGTGATTTGCATGGAGTGAGGATAGTGGATACATAATATACCGGCTTTTGAAGTGGGAATTTATGTCCGTCC
This sequence comes from Aegilops umbellulata, assembly GCA_032464435.1. Lineage (NCBI taxonomy): Eukaryota > Viridiplantae > Streptophyta > Magnoliopsida > Poales > Poaceae > Aegilops > Aegilops umbellulata. Next base: position 359,184,047 of record CP136054.1, on the reverse strand, counting down.
GTTTCTCATTCGACGACGATCACTGCGCTTACAACTTGATGAGTTGCCGCTATATATAGCAGCATTGGTTCGCCGACGTTTGGTGCGGCCAGGATTGGGTTAGTGGCCAGGATGGCCTTTATGTCTTCCAGTCCGGCCGTGGCCACGTCCGTCCACTCGAAGTGTTCGGTGCGCCGAAGAAGGTGATAAAGGGGTAATGCCTTTTCTCCTAATCGGGAGATAAAGCAGCTTAAGGCCGCCATGCATCCAGTTAATTTCTGGATTTGCTTGAGGTCAATTGGGATGGCCAACTGTGACAGGGCTCGGATTTTAGCTGGATTTGCTTCAATTCCTCTACTGGAGACGATGAAGCCTAGGAGCTTTTTGGCGGGCACGCCAAAAACGCACTTTTCCGTATTGAGCTTGATGTCGTACGTTTGGAGATTGTCGAACGTGAGCCTCAAGTCGTCTATTAGGGATTCGATGTGTCTGGTTTTAACGGCCACATCATCTATGTATGCCTCCACTGTTTTGCCGATCTGTTTTTCCAGGCATGTCTGAATCATGCGTTGATACGTTGCGCCAGCGTTTTTGAGCCCGAAGGGCATTATGTTGAAACAGAAGGGGTTGTATGGCGTGATAAATGTTGTTGCGTCTTGGTCGGACTCCGCCATCTTAATTTGGTGGTAGCCGGAGTATGCGTCGAGGAAGCACAATGAGCCGTGTCCTGCGGTAGCGTCGATAATTTGATCGATGCGAGGGAGGGGGAAGGGATCCTTTGGGCAAGCCTTGTTGAGGTCCTTGAAATCGACACATAGGCGCCAGGATTTGTCCTTCTTTGGTACCATCACCATGTTTGCTAGCCAGTCCGAATGTTTTATTTCTCTAATGAATCCGGCCTCCAATAACTTGGCTAGTTCCTCTCCCATGGCTTGTCTCTTAGGTTCAGAGAAACGCCGAGGAGTCTGCTTGACTGGCTTGAATCCCTTTAGAATGTTAAGGCTATGCTCGGCCAGCCTACGTGGGATTCCTGGCATATCTGAAGGATGCCAGGCAAATATGTCCCAATTCTCGCGCAGGAACTCCCGTAGTGCGGCGTCTACAGCGGGGTTTAACTGTGCCCCGATGGAGGCTGTTTTTGTAGGGTCCGTTGGGTGGACTTGGAATTTGACTATTTCATCCGCTGGTTTAAAATAGGTGGACTTGGATCTCTTGTCGAGTATCACGTCGTCCCTGTCCACTCTGGAGCGTAGCGCAGTTAATTCCTCTGCCGCAAGGGCTTCGGATAATGTCTCGAGGGCCAGTGCGTCTGTTTTGTTTTCGGCGCGGAGCGCCATGTCCGGATCACTTGCTAGAGTGATGATTCCATTGGGCCCAGGCATTTTGAGCTTCATGTACCTGTAATGGGGTATGGCTTGGAAGATCGTGAATGCCTCCCGCCCTAAAAGGGCGTGGTATCCGCTACTGAACGGGGCCACTTGGAATGTAATTTCTTCGGACCTATAATTCTCCGGAGTGCCGAATACCACATCTAGTGTGATTTTGCCAGCGCAGCGTGCCTCCCGACTAGGGATGATTCCTCTGAAGGTCGTGCTGCTTTGCTCAATGCGGTTCCTATCTATTTCCATTTTTTGAAGAGTTTCCTCATAAATGATGTTTAATCCGCTGCCGCCGTCCATGAGCACTTTAGTGAGTCGAAAGCCATCCACAATTGGACTAAGGACCAATGCGGCTGGTGCTCGGGCTGTTCAGAATTTAGGTTCGTCACTGGCGCTGAAGGTGATAGCCGTGTCGCTCCATGGATTTATTGCTGCCACGTGGCAGACTTCGGCAAGGCTAAGGAGTGCTCGCTTGCGCCTATTATTTGAGGAGAAGGTCTCGAAGACTGTTAATACTGTATTGTTGTCCCCGGGATGGTGCTCTGTGGTGTTTGGAGTGAGGAGATCCTCACCGCTCTTGGTCACCTGCCGGAGTACCCAACATGCTCTAAGGTTGTGTGTTGGTATGGTATCCGTTGTACTATGAATTTTGCAGGGCCCGTTAAGCCATCCCTCCAATACGGTTCCACGCCATGTAGTGGGCTTTTGCTTCTTTGTAATCGAGTCGGGTGTCTTATGAGAGTGCACCCTTTTAATTCGGACTGGGTGTTTAGTCAGAGCCGAATTATCCCAGAATTTTATTCCGATTTTCCAGTCACTTTCCATCGCACAGTACTTCCGTACTATGGCCGCCAAGTCAGCGAAGCATGCTATGTCACGGTGACTTATGGCGTTAAGGATTCCCTTGTCCGTGCAATTATTGCAGAAAAATGAGATTGCTTCTTCCTCGCGACAGTCCTTGACCTTGTTCATTACAAGGAGGAATCTGGCCCAATAATGATGTACTGTTTCCTGGGGCTCTTGCCTAATGTGGGAAAGATCGTTTATATCTGGGTGGGTGGGTGGATTTGAGTCCGAACCCTGACCCGATCTGAGACCAGAGGTAGAGGAGTTTCCGATCTTGGAAGTTCGGTGTCGGTGTCAAAACCGGCGGATCTAGGGTAGGGGGTCCCGAACTGTGCGTCAAGGTCGGATGGTAATAGGAGACAAGGGACACTTTATTTTACCCAGGTTCGGGCCCTCTCGATGAAGGTAAAACCCTACTCCTGCTAGATTAATATTGATGATATGGGTAGTACAAGAGTAGATCTACCACGAGATCAAGGAGGCTAAACCCTAGAAGCTAGCCTATGGTATGATTGTGTATGATGATGGTTGTCCTACGGACTACAACCCTCCGGTTTATATAGACACCGGATAGGGTTAGGGTTACACAGAGTCGGTTACATTGGTAGGAGATCTTGAATATCCGCACACCTAGCCTGCCTTCCACGCCAAGAAAAGATCCTTCCGGACACGGGACGAAGTCTTCAATCTTGTATCTTCATAGTCCTGGAGTCCGGCTGAAGGTATAGTTCGGCTATCCGAACACCCCCTAATCCAGGACTCCCTCAGTAGCCCCTGAACCAGGCTTCAATGACGACGAGTCCGGCGCGCAAATTGTCTTCGGCATTGCAAGGCGGGTTCCTCCTCCAAGTTCTTCAAAAAGATTGTAAACACCAAGTATAGTGTCCGGCTCTACAAAACAAGTTTCCACATATTGCCATACAGAGAATAATATTAACACAAATCAAATCTGCTGACGTATCCCGCAGTGCGTCATAACACTGCGGCCAAGCCTTCTACATAAATTGTTTTCATTATTCCACCTCAGCTCGGTTAGCGAGGCGGTTTCCTCGGCACGTCTTGTCGAAGCAGAGATCATGTGATCCCCTTTAGCGGGATTCTCATTAATACGGACGTGGGTAACCCAACCGTGCCTGTTAGCATGTCTTGCCTTAATTAAAGGCTAGTCCAAGACGGTTACGGGGAGGGCGCTTGATATTCTGCCTCTTATAAAGAGACCAAGACCCTATTCCCCCCTCTTTTACTCTCAAAACGAGTTCGCCCGTCGCCTCGAGTTCCAACACCCTAAGCTTCCAGATTCCGAGCGCACCGGATCTTCAACAATGTCCGGCTCCGACCTCCAAGGTCGATGGATGCCCTCCTCCGTTACAGAGGAGGACGTGTCGAGGTTGAGGGAAGCTAGGTTCCTGACCAACGAGATTCCGCACAGGTTTCCTGTTCAAGGATAGGTGATCCCCAGCCCTCAGCCTGGTGAGAGCGTCGTGTTTATATCTCACTTCCTTCGGGGGTTAGGCTTCCCAACGGACCCCTTTGTGAGGGGGCTGATGTTTTATTACGGGCTGGAATTCCACGATCTAGCTCTGGAGTCCATCCTCCATATCTCCTCGTTCATAGTTGTGTGCGAAGCGTTCCTCCGTGTTACCCCTCACTTCGGATTGTGGCTCAAGACCTTCAAAGTAGAACCGAAGATAATCGAGGGGCGCCACGTAGAGTGCGGAGGCGCTGTTATAAAAAGAAATGCCGACGCTCCATGGCCCGAGGGCGCTTTTCAAGAGGAGCTCGGCTTATGGCAACAGGAGTGGTTCTACATCATCGCTCCTCGGGGCACCACGTGGGTGGCGCCTCCAGCCTTTCGCTCGGGTCCCCCACCACGGTTAGCATCGTGGATTAACACGGGGTTAGATCGGGGCTTGCCCAAAGACGTTCCTCTGCTGCAGGGCCGCATTAAGGATCTCTTGAAGGGAGATTTTGACCTGGTCAAGGTGACACAAGTCATGCTGATTCGCCGGACACTGCCCGGCCAACGTCGCCCCCTTCGCTTGTGGGAATTTAATCCGGAGGGACCACGAGCTCTCCAGAGTTTTATGGGCGTGACGCCTGTGGAGATGTATAAACTGTTCTTTGGATCACAAGATGTGAGTCCGGATTTGACCGAGGATGCTGGTTTAAGCAGCAATCGCCCGGATACTCAAGTAGGTGACCTTGCGACCGGACCTTTTATCCGCATAATTAACTTACTTTTAACAGCGCTTCTCCTTTTATGCAGGAGTGGATAGCGAAGGCGAAGCTGATCCGGTGTCCGGCTCCCCTTCCCGAAACCAGGCTGGATCCCATGCTAGTCAGGATGCTGAAGGAAGTGCCTTTGGAGGGAAATAAGGGGGAGGACAAGGAAGCCGTGGCCTCTTCGAAAGAGACCCTTCTGAAGGGGGGAATCGATAATTCCTCCCCTAAGGGAAAGAAAAGGGCCGCCTCTGATGACCCGGAGACCGTAGTCTCGAAGTGGGGGAAAGAATCCTTGTCAGAGGACCGAATGTCGGGGAGCCCCTCGGCCGAACTAAACCCTAAAAGGGAACAGCTCTCTAGCGAGCCGTAAGTAGAGGAAGAGTTTTTCTTTTAAGAGAAATCCTTGATTTATATCTGGGAAGTTTTGACCGAAACCTTATTTTGTAGTTCGGACCTCAGCCCTTCTCAGCAGAACTCATCCTCGGGGGATCTTCTTCCGGAGATGATGGAGAGCGGAACGCCTCCTTCTGTATCGCCTAGCAAGGCGGGCGACGCTGAAGTGTCATCGCGGGGGATTTCTCCGGATCCGCTAAGGGCGGATGGTGCTGCCCCCCAAGGTTCTCCGCGTCCGGCCTTTGAGGAAGGCCATGGGACGAGTACGGCACCGTCTGGTGTTCGGTCGGAGGAGCTAAAGACTCTGCTGGGGCGAGCCTCTGTCTCAGAGGAGCACCGTGCATTAATGAGCACGGTGATTGAAAAGATTTCATCCGCAGAAAGCGGGCTGCACGAGGCCGTCAAGAGTTTAATGGCAGGCCTTGAGGTACGTTTTAAATAACGTATATTTGTATTAATTGCGCATGAATAAGGTGTGCCCTGTGTAGATAGTAGCCCCTGAGACTCTGTGGGTCGTAAAGATGTACGGCGCGCAGAGGATCTTAATCCCAGGTCCTTTAAGTGGCACCTTTATGTGTAGGTGGCTGATTGTCCGGAGTCAAGCCGGACTCGAGAATTTGCCGAACTGAAGCGACAACTTGATGAGGCAGAAGCCGACATCGTGCTTGTTAACAAGCGGCTTGATGATGCTCAAGGTACTTAAAATGATTGGGCGATTGTTAGTAAGAGGAGCTTTATGTCAATATCTTACCGTGTGTATGCTTGATGCAGATGGTGCGGCCGCCGTGGAAGGTCTTAGGGCCGAACTCGCCTGAGCGAAGGAACAAGCCAGAAAAAGTGATGCGGCTGCCGTAAAAGCCCTTGAAGAGCTGAAAGCCGAACAGGCTGCCCATTGCCGAAGCAAGGATGAAATGGCTGATATGGTCGTAAAGTTAAAGAGCGCTACTGACCGTTGTAAGCTTCTTGAAGAGGAAGATCGGGCGAAGCAAACGAGCTTGGAGAAGGCTGTTGCTGACGCCAAGGACGCCCGCTCTATAATGAGAGCGGCGAAGGAAGAGTTGCGTTAGGCCGGACAGATTGCGGATGGAAAGCCCTTCTCGCTGCGGAGAAAGTTTTGTGATCCGAAGTTTGCCCCGTTAAACCGGATGTGGAGTATAGAGGACACCTATCTGGATTTGGCGGCTAGTGCCACTGATGCGACCGAACACTTTCGAGATAAAAAGGATCATGAAGTGGAGAAGCTCTTTTGGTCGCAATTCGTCAATCCAGAGCGTCCGCTAGCAGTGGACGATCGCCTGGCCCAATGGGCCGAGCTGAATAGGTTGTCCGGACTCGCCATGAAGTACGTCATGGATCGTCTGTGTCCGGGGAGAACGAAGCCGAAGAGTTATTTTAGCTTGGTGCAGCAATTGCTAGACGTGGTGTCACGTGTCGATGCTATGAAGAGGTCAGCGTGCGTTGAGGGCGCTCGGCTGGCTCTTGCCCGTGTCAAGACATACTGGGCAGATATGGAGCCCGCCATTGTTGCGTCCCGGGATTCGGATAAAAGCCAAATACCTGCCGAACATTATTTTGAGGAAGTCCTCGAAGGCGCTCGCGTAATAGAGACGCAGTGCTCGAAGGATGCTATATTATGGTAGCATATGTAATCCTAAATCAGTATTTTGATAAATTTTAGTGGCATTTTTTAGACTTGTGCCTTCAAGTATTAAGGACACCTCCTGTGCGGCCGTTTTAATATATAAATTCTGAAAGATTGCAGTCGTTGGCTTCAGCCCCCACGCACATAGTGCGGGGTTGCGCGCAGAAGACGCATTTTCAGACTTAACCCAACGTCTTGGTCCTACAAAGGAGGTGATAGCGCAGCGGGCTAGGCAACCGGACTATAATGCTTTAACACTTTCACTTAGCCATAGGAGCTTGACAGTGGGACTCTTTAGGTAGCCCTTTAGTGGAGACTGCGCTTTGCCCGAGTTCGGAGCGCGTACGTGCCTGACCGGGAAACGGCCCTTCGTCAAAGCGGAGGAATTCGATAAATCCCTATGAGTCATCGAGTGGCGACCAGTCTCTCGCTACATCATGACAGTCGGTTTTCGGCTTTCTCTACTGAGGTGCTCACCCGGCCGAACCGGGGCACAATCGCAGTAGTTCTCCTGGTGCTACCTTAGCCGATAGAGCGGAACGTAAGGTAGCCGAACTCAGGAGCCGGGCAACCCAACATGTGACCAAAATCATGATTCGGAGCTGATGCATATAATGCCAAAACTCGCGACGCCGAACACTCCCTAAGGTGTTCGGTCTTTGTGAGTGCATGTGAAACAACACCCTTAAACAAAATAAAAGAGCCCTTAGTGTCCAGGTATGAGCAAGATTTCTGGCGTGGCCACATGCCAAAACGCCAGCCTCCTCCTTGGTTATAGCAGAAAAGAAAGAACCAGGGGATGTATAGCACCAAAAGACAGTAAAAAAGGTTTACGCAGGGTCTTAATCTAAAAAGAATCCTTTAGGACGGGTCCCTACTGCACGTCTGCGCCTGTGTCTCCGCTGTGTCGTGTCCTGGACATGCGCCGCACGACGTTCATCTGTAAAAAGAGAGGAACTAAATTGAAGAATGGGTCATGCGGAACAAAAGAATAATAAACAAAATACAAAGTAAAGGATATATAAGGTATAGTTTAATTGTCTCTACGTACAGCCCCTGGTATGGGGGTATATGGCGTACTAAGCCCGCGTTAATGATCGACTTGTGCCGAACTCGTTGAGTCCGGGTCCGTGGACTGCAATGAATTAGAAAAAAGTCCTTTGGCTGGCGAGGCCACTTTATTGTGCGGCTGTTTAAGCGGCCGCGCAATCCTCCGTTTGGAGGAGGCGTATTTTAGTGCATTCCCTTTAAAGAGATGATGCCTCGAGGACCGGGCATCTTTAGCGTGAGGGATGCATAATGCGGTATTGCGTTAAAGCGAGCGAAAGCTCCGCGTCCCATTAGTGCTTGATAGCGACTTCAAAATGGGACTACATGAAAGGTCAGCTTTTCGCGACGAAAGTTACTGGCAGAGCCAAAGATGACTGTGAGCCGGAGGAAGCCCATGCAATGGGTGTCCGGGCCTGGTGCTACCCCTTGAAAGGAGGTTTTGCTGTGGCGGATTCTTGCTGGGTTTATGCCCATGCTGTGGATTGTATCCTGATATATCAGGTTTAGTCCACTGCCGCCGTCCATAAGGACATTGGTAAACTGGAATCCATCGATTATTGGATCCAGTATCAGGGCAGTCCGGCCTGCGTTTTTGATATTTCTAGAATGATCTAGCTGATAAAAAATGATTGGCTTTAGTGACCAGTGGCGGGACTCCTGAGGGGTAGGTTTGACTGTGCGTACCTTTATGGGTGCCACACGTTTTGTTACGTGAAGTGAGTTCACTGTTTTGACTTCTTGAGAGAAGTTCTTTTGTTTCCTGGTGTTCTGCCTTTGGGGTTCGTCCTCTTCTTCACTTGGTGTATCGAGCCCCTTGTGTTCGGCGTTAAGCTGTCCGGATTGTTTAAAAACCCAGCAGTTTCTGTGGGTGTGGTTGGCAGGTTTCCCCGGAGTACTGTGTATCTGACATATTCTGTCCATGATTCTGTTTAAGCTGGCCGGATCATCCCTATTATCTTGAAGGGGTGGTTTTGTACGATTTTGCCGTGAGCTTTTGAATCCGGCATTGACTGTCGTGCTCTTCGGACTTTTGCCTTTGATTCGGCGGTGGTCCTTATTTCACCGCGGTTTTCCGTTTCCATCTCTGATTTCTGATGTACTTGGGTCACTGGGGCTGCATCGTGCCAACCAGCTGTCCTCTCCTGCGCAAAAGCGGGTCATGAGGCTTGTGAGTGCGGCCATTGTTCTTGGTTTTTCCTGGCCGAGGTGTCTGGCAAGCCATTCGTCTCGGACATTATGCCTGAAAGCCGCTAGGGCTTCGGCGTCCGGACAATCCACTATTTGATTCTTTTTAGTGAGGAATCTGTTCCAGAACTGCCGAGCTGATTCTCCGGGCTGCTGAGTTATGTGACTGAGATCGTCTGCATCCGGGGGACGGACATAGGTCCCTTGAAAATTTGCTCGGAAAGCATCCTCGAGCTCTTCCCAACTTCCAATTGTGTTTTCGGGAAGGCTTTTAAGCCAGTGCCGGGCTGGCCCTTTAAGCTTGAGGGGTAAATATTTTATGGCGTGGAGATCGTCTCCTCTAGCCATATGTATGTGGAGGATATAATCCTCGATCCAGACTCCCGGGTCTGTTGTTCCATCGTATGCCTCTATGTTGACGGGTTTAAATCCCTCTGGAAATTCATATTCTAGGACCTCGTCGGTGAAGCATAGGGGGTGTGCGGCGCCCCTGTATTTGGGTGTGCTGGATTCTGATGGTGGATTTTTTGCATTGCTTGTGAAAGTTTTCTTTCTTCGCCCGTAAATGGACCTGGCTGGGCCATGGTGCGAGTCATTGATTGGGTCGCATGCCGCATTAAGTGCGGCGCCGCTTGCCTTTTTTATAGTGTCCGTGGGGTCGCCTATCCGACCGTGTGGCCTCCTGGTCGAATTCGGGCAGTAGTTTTCTTGTCGGATAGCTTTTGGTGCGGCGGTTGTCGCTGTATTTATATGCGGTCTTGATTACTTTGCTCCATATTGTTTTGAGTGCATCCTCCGCCGTCTTCATCTTCCGCTTCTGCTTTTTCAGGCTACGTGCCGTGGCAACGAGCCTTTCGTGGAGATTCTTCTGCTCTGTGGTTTTATCCGGCGTGAGATCGTCCGGAGTTCTGTTATGGCCGGGAGAGGGCTGTCCGTCCTCTCTATCCGTGTTGCCCTGTTCGGACGGCTGTTCTGAGGCAAGCTCGTCGTCTACCAGCTCATCCTGTTCTAGGGCTGGGTTTTGATCGAGGCGGGGCTTGGCTCGGCGTTTATGTCGCCGTTTTGACTGCTTTTCGGAGGTTTTACTTTTACCTCTTTTTTCGCCCCCTTTTTCCTCGTTGTCGTTTCCTTTAGGGGTATCCACCATGAATACATCGTTAGGTGGGGTGGAGGCCCAGTGCCCTATAGGTGCTGGTTCCAATTCGTCTCCGCCTTCGTTGTCTATACCGTCGAAGTCTTCGAATCCAAAGTCAAGCATGTCGGTTAAATCATCGACAGTGGCTATTAAGTGGGTGGTGGGTGGGCTTTGAATTTCTTCGTCGTCCGAATCCCAACCTCGCAGGCCATAGTCCGGCCTGGGCTCTCCTGATAAAGAGAGAGACTTGAGAGAATTCAGAATATCACCGAAAGGTGAGCACTGAAAGATGTCCGCGGCGGTGAACTCCATTACAGGCACCCAATCGGATTCGATCGGCGGGAGCGCGGAAGGCTCGGAGTTCGGAGAAGGGTCCGGCTCCTTGGAGTCCTAGGCCGTGCGGAGTACGGGGCTGGTGTTCGGCTCGATCGCCTTTGAGATCGCAGCCCCCGAGGTGACGTCCAACCGTTCATCCTCAGAGTACGCAGCAGGCTCCGAGTCGAGGATCGGGGCCGGAGCGTGTGCGGACTCCAGGGTACTGTTTGGAGGCAGAGCTATATCATGCCCCTCGAAACAGTGCGGCGCACTTGGCTGTGGCTCGAATCCGTCGAAGATCAAGTCTCCGCGGATATCCGCCGTGTAGTTTAAGCTTCCAAACCTGACTTGATGGCCAGGGGCGTAGCTTTCGATCTGCTCCAGATGACCAAGCGAATTGGCCCGCAGAGCGAAGCCGCCGAAGACGAAGATCTGTCCGGGGAGGAAAGCCTCACCCTGGACTTCATCGTTGTTGATGATCAAAGGAGCCATCGGGCCTAAAAGCGACGACATAGAGGAACTCTCAATGAAAGCACCAATGTCGGTGTCAAAACCGACGGATCTCGGGTAGGGGGTCCCGAACTGTGCGTCAAGGTCGGATGGTAACAGCAGACAAGGGACACTTTATTTTACCCAGGTTCGGGCCCTCTCGATGAAGGTAAAACCCTACTCCTGCTAGATTAATATTGATGATATGGGTAGTACAAGAGTAGATCTACCACGAGATCAAGGAGGCTAAACCCTAGAAGCTAGCCTATGGTATGATTGTGTATGATGATGGTTGTCCTACGGACTACAACCCTCCGGTTTATATAGACACCGGATAGGGTTAGGGTTACATAGAGTCGGTTACATTGGTAGGAGATCTTGAATATCCGCACACCTAGCTTGCCTTCCACGCCAAGAAAAGATCCTTCCGTACACGGGATGAAGTCTTCAATCTTGTATCTTCATAGTCCTGGAGTCCGGCTGAAGGTATAGTTCAGCTATCCGAACACCCCCTAATCCAGGACTCCCTCATTCGGGCTCTGGGATGTTGCCCAATAAGTCTGGCCTACTACCTGATTCTAGGTTCAGGGCTTGGGCAATGTCCTTCCGTAAACGGGTATCCGGCTCGGAGAGCTCGGGAATCCGGACATAGTTTGTCCTCAAGATAGAGGAAGAATCGCCGCATTGTTCCTCCACCACTGCTATTTGATGGGTGACCGGCGGAGAGTTAATCTCCCTTTGGTCGGGTTTAAGCCCAATCCGATCATAGTCCATAGCGACTCCCAAAGCGGCGATGCGATTCAAGAGCTCGTTTAGTGAAGAGAGCTCCATTGGATTCATCTGCTCGGCAAGTTCCGAGCCGACATGGAGGCTATTTTCGATGACCTGAGAAGTCATCGTCGGTGCAGCAGCCGAACGGGCGGTCATGACGACGACGCCTAGCCGGAGAGTTTGGCCGATAGCCAGGGCTCCCCCAGAGGTGACGTTGTCTTTGACAACAAGATGAGGCATCCTTCCTTACGGTGATGGCACAGTGGAACTCTCAATGAAAGCACCAATGTCAGTGTCAAAACCGGCGGATCTCGGGTAGGGGGTCCCGAACTGTGTGTCTAAGGCGGATGGTAATAGGAGGCGGGGGACACGATGTTTACCCAGGTTCGGGCCCTCTCAATGGAGGTAATACCCTACTTCCTGCTTGATTGATCTTGATGATATGAGTATTACAAGAGTTGATCTACCACGAGATCGTAGAGGCTAAACCCTAGAAGCTAGCCTATGGTATGATTGTTGTTGTCCTACGGACTAAACCCTCCGGTTTATATAGACACCGGAGGGGGCTAGGGTTACACAGAGTCGGTTACAAGGGAGGAGATCTACATATCCTTATTTCCAAGCTTGCCTTCCGCGCCAAGGAGAGTCCCATCCGGACACGGGACGAAGTCTTCAATCTTGTATCTTCATAGTCCAACAGTCCGGCCAAAGGATATAGTCTGGCTATCCGGATACCCCCTAATCCAGGACTCTCTCAATAATGCTCAGCCTGAAGCCAATGCTCAAAATGAAGATAATGATCAGCAAGAGCAAAATCTTCGTCCAGTTCATCGTCGTGTTGCAAATGAAGTACAGATTGAGAAGATAATTGATAGCATCAATGCACCTGGTCCACTCACTCGTTCAAGAGCAACACAGCTAGCAAATTTCTGTGGGCACTTTGCATTTGTCTCAATATCTGAACCCAAGAAAGTTGCTGAAGCCTTCATGGAACCTGAATGGATTCAAGCTATGCAAGAAGAGCTTCAACAGTTCGAGCTGAACAATGTCTGGGAATTGGTCAAGTGTCCTGACCCACGCAAGCACAATATCATCGTCACCAAATGGATCCATCGCAACAAACAAGATGAGCATGGTCAAGTTTTCAGAAACAAGGCTCGTCTCATTGCTCAAGGATACACTCAAGTTGAAGGGATTGACTTCGATGAAACATTTGCGCCCATGGCTAGGCTTGAAGCCATTCGCATACTACTAGCCTATGTCAACCATCACAACATCCTTCTGTATCAAATGGATGTGAAGAGCACCTTTCTCAATGGCAAGATTGAAGATGAAGTGTATGTTGCACAACCACCTGGCTTTGAAGATCCAAAACATCCTGATATGGTATACAAGCTCAACAAGGCACTATATGGCCTCAAACAAGCCCCTCGTGCTTGGTATGACACACTCAAAGACTTCCTGAAGAGCAAAGGCTTCAAACCTGGTTCTCTAGATCCTACACTCTTCACGAAGACATATGATGGAGAACTGTTTGTGTGCCAAATCTATGTGGATGACATTATCTTCGGCTACACTGACAAGAGATACAGTGATGAGTTTGGACACATGATGCAAGAGCAATATCAGATGTCCATGATGGGTGAGTTGAAGTTCTTCCTTGGTCTTAAAATTCGTCAGCAAAGCAACGACATCTTCATATCTCAAGAAAAATACCTCAAAGATTGCCTGAAGAAGTTTGGTATGCAAGATTGCAAAGGATACACGACGCCAATGCCAACCAAAAGTCATCTGAGTCCCGATGCCAATGGTAAAAAGTTCGATGAAAAGGTATACTGCTCCATGATTGGTTCTTTACTCTATTTATGTGCATCTAGGCCAGATATAATGCTTAGTGTTTGCATGTGTGCTCGATTCCAAGCGGCACCAAAGGAATCGCATCACATAGCTGTGAAGTGGATTCTTTGATATTTGGCTTACACCCCAACGCTAGGATTATGGTATCCAAAGGGATCAGAGTTTGATCTAGTTGGATTCTCAGATGTTGATTATGCTGGTGAGAAGGTGGATCGCAAGTCTACATCAGGCACATGTCACTTTCTGGGACGATCACTTGTCTGTTGGTCTTCAAAGAAGTAGAACTATGTATCTCTCTCTACTGCTGAATCTGAATACATTGCTGGTGGATCTTGCCGCGCTCAGCTTCTATGGATGAAGCAGACTCTCAAGGACTATGGCATCCATCTAAAGCAAGTGCCTCTCTACTGCGACAATGAAAGTGCCATCAAGATTGCCAACAACCCAGTTCGGCACTCGAAGACAAAGCACATTGAAATTCGTCATCACTTTCTCAGAGATCATGTCATGAAGGAAGATATTGATATCACTCACGTCAACACTGAAGAGAAATTGGCAGATATCTTCACAAAGCCCTTGGATGAGAAATGGTTTTGCAAGTTGCGGTGTGAGCTAAATAACTTAGAATCCTCAAATGTCCTGTAATTGGACACACATCCTAACACTTATGCATGTTGATGACTTAGATGTGCAACACACGAAGTAACGTATATCTTCAAATTAATTAAGAAATACACTCTAAGTGTGAATACATTAATGCGGAATTTGACTTCAGAGTGCCATGATAATTGTGCGTCGTGTCTGGGTCTAATACTTCCTATACTGTGGGTAACGCCACCACCAAACCTTTGTTTGAAGTGTTTCATTGGGCGTCGCATTTGCAAAGTCTTCGCATTTGGTTTGTATTCAACATCGATTTATCTTCATGTTTATCTTCTCTATGTTGATTTGGTCTTATTTAGATATATGCATATATTTATGTTTTGTCGTCTACAGCATTCACTTATAGCTTTGTCTTCTTGCTTGAATCTTTTGATCTAAGTGAATGTGATCGGACCCTAGCCTCTGCTACGCTTCTATCTCAAATTCTATCTATCCAAAACATATGCATTCTATTTAAACTGTCGAATGTCTTCTTTGCGTCCTTGTCAGCAGAAGATATAGAGATAAAAAATGAATCTGTTTTAAATGCTATATCCTTATTGCCTGAAACCCGGAGAAGCTAGAACGACCACCCGACAGTCCAGGCGTGCGTGGGAACATGGAACAACTTCCAATGTGTTGCATGCGTGCCACGTGTCCATCAGATATGAACCGCCAGGGGCACCTGTGTAATTGTGTTGTGCAGTCCCTTTTGTCGGTTCAATATCCGATGTATCTCGTAGTAGGGGTCCTAAGCTAGGCGTCTTGGAGCGATGGTAACATGGACATGGGATTTTACCCACCTTCGGGCTCTCTCGAAGAGATAATACCCTACATGCTGCTTTTGATTGTATTCATATGGGTGTAGTACAGAGTACACGTATCTACCACGAGATTGTAGTAATGAATATGAGATTGTCTATTGACTAGCCTGGCCTCGGTTTATATAACACACTGGAGACCTAGGGTTTAGGAGAGTCCTTGTCTTGGGCGCCAAGTCTTGTGGAGCCTTCCTTGTATGCGGTAGGGGTTGTCCAAACTGGCCCATGAGTATACGGCCATGGGGGTCCTCGGCCCAATCCAACTGATTGGGAGATGACGTGGTGAGTACCCCCTAGTCCAGGACACCGTTAGTAGCCCCCTGAACCGGTCTTCAAGTTGGGGACGCTCCTTGATTCTTCCGAACTATTCTTCATATTCGGTCGTCGGTCTTGAAAACTGGTTCAACAAATCTTTCCATCTTCGATCTTGAGGATCGCCAAAGTGAATCCAAAGAGTTTACACGTCGGGTATCTGAGGAGCCCCTTTAAGTTATCGTCTTTTATCAATGCCTTGTTATTTTTATGCCACACCTCAGGTTTGAAGTTGTTCCCGGGTGGCAGTGTCCTCTTGCATCCAAGCTCCAAAGCCGGACTGCATTCGAGGTATCTTTTGTAGCCGAGCACCAATGCCGGACCGCTTTCGAGCTCCAACGCCAAAATGTATCCGAGCTCCAACGTCAGACTATGTCCAAGCTCCAATGTCGGACTATGTCCAAGCTCCAACGCCGGACTGTATCCGAGCTCCAATGCCGGACTATGTCCAAGCTCCAACGCCGGACTATATCCGAGCTCCAATGCCAGACTATGTCCAAGCTCCAACGCCGGACTGTATCTGAGCTCCAACGCCGGACTATGTCCAAGCACCAACGCCGGACTATATTCGAGGTGTCATAAATCATCTTGGTTCAAAAAAGTTGAAGGAGTTTAGCCGAGCTTAATGCCGGAAATGCCTTCTATGGAGCCAGCCACTAGCGCCCAAGCTTTATGCCGGACTGCTTCCGAGGTGGTGCACCACCCCGACTGCAGGAAGCGATTTTTTGTTAATATTTTGATTGGTGCAATTTATCCTCTGCCGAGATATATAGCCAGTAGCCCTCAAGGTGTGTATCGGTCTAAAACCCGAGATGCACCTGAAGGATGACAGAAGACCGCTGATCCCAGTAGCCCCTGAGAGTCAGGTTGATTCGCAAAATCGGCCTGAGGATCAACTCCTAGCTCGGCAGAACACTTCGGGACACTTCAAGACTCAGGTTGGGTGCGGTCGACCAACCTGAGGATCATAATCTTCTCGAAAGCTATATTGCACTTAAATTTTCTGCATTGGATTATCCATGCAGTAGCCCCCGAGAATTGGGTTGGGCAAAATGGCCGACCCTAGGATCATACCTCCTCGGGAACAAGTTCAACTGTCATGTATGTTTTGACAATACCGAGTTGGAGTTTAGCAGGAAAGATGCCGAACTATAGTTTTGGAAAAGAGTTTCACGTCGAACACCTCAACCAAGAGAATGTCCCGCTTCCTGAAACATAAAATAGGTGAAAGATGTTATAAGCTCAAAAAAGGCCAACAAACATGCGTAAAAAACTTTACGTCTAGATTGAATCAAGTTGTTTTGGTGCCAATATGAAATTGGTCTTAAAATTGTACTTTCGTCGTGCTTTGGCATGACATATCTGATCTCTAGACTTCAAGTGGGTTAGCCCTCGGCTTCAACCTCCCTATCCCGAAGGCGGAGTGTTTCTCAGGCCAGTTTAGCGGACTAAACGCGAGCGGCTTTAGAGAGAAACCAGGCTACCCGGCTATTGATCATGCACCTGAGTCGAGAAAGGAGTGGTAGAAAAAGAGTGTGCAGCGACTAATAAAAACGGCTCATACTAATTCAAGAGCCCCCAAGTGACTTGGGTAAAAGAATTTTATGTATAATGATTGTATGTACCGAAGTACTTATATCATATCTGTGTTCACCCAAACTTTAAACGCGTCTTAACCGACCGTCGGCTTCTCCCTCTTCGGTCAAGGGCCAAAAAGTGTTATGTACTCCACCTGTCGAGAATATCGATGGTGTTTCCGATAACCAGGCAATCAGGCCATAGGGCTGTAACAGACAAAGCGCGTTCAGGGAACTTATGCTATATTACTGACGAAGTGTAAGAAGCATCTTTGAAGAAAATAGTACCTCCACCGGTACCTTTCTTCGGTTGCTCATTGTTACTATGAGACTTGTGCAATAGATTTTTTGTACTCATGAGTTCCGTTGTGTGCCGACCATGGTTGAAAACAATAAGAGCGCTAGCTTTCGGCTTCACCTAGTCTGAGGTCCGAGCTCGGATGACCCGATCGTGACAATCGCAGAGGTGCTCCCTTTACTCCCTAGCCGAACAATCGGGAACGTAGGGGTAAACATAGGAGCAAGGCAACCCAGCCTGCAGAACACTTAAGTCAACATGGTGCATATGGTCGCATAATACACGAACAAGGAACGAAGCCGTACAAGTATAATCATATGCAAGAGGAAAGGCTTCAGAAAGGAAGCCCCCAAGTAAACGGTGTATTTGAATTTGTGTGTCAGAGACAAAGTTTTGATAAGGAAGTTTTTCACAAACAACTTTTTGCCAAAAAGTATAATGTTTGGTTGAACCGAACAAAATTTAAAACTGAAAGTCTTTGAGCATGAAAGCGACTTAGCTGGTTAATGTGCTCGGTTTTGATGACGCGATTCAGGCTTGTGGCGGGACGAAGACGCCCATTGATCTGCGACAGATCCAACAAGGTTCGCAGTCCTCGGGGTGGCCGAGGTCCCAGACCCCAAGCCGGTTCCGAAGTATCCGAGAAAATAGCTCGGCTTGACAAAGTGGTGACATAGCACGGTTGACATGTTGAGGAGCAGCCCCCGGTCCAGCCTGAGCTGACGAAGCTGGTCGGCTGATGATGCCAGAGTCCCCGGAGTAGGTTTGATGAAGAGATGGCAAAGCCCCCGGTCCAGCCGAGGTGACGAGGTAGGTCGGTAAGGCGACGATGGAAACCCCACATCAGCACGTCGGTACGCCGAAGTGACAGCGCTGCCCGACCCAAATCATTTACCTGTGCACAGAAAATAGTGCAAGCCGGAGATAATAATAATAATAAATTAAAAAAATTGTTGCATAATCAATCATTTATGCAAAGTGAGTAATAAAAGAAATATGGCCCGTGTGCCGAACACTCGATGAGGTAGAGCTCTGTCAGCGATGCCGAAGTTCCAGAGGCAACCGAACATGTTGGTATGGCAATTCAACCAACAAGGTGATCACGAGAGCCAATTTATGTTGATTGGGACGATGACGCCGGCTTGCCGAAGTGACCGAGTGGCGCAGTCGAAGTCGATAACCTGATCCGGATGTAGCCATAGGAGTGAGAGAACTGCCCCAAAGTAACTGCTTAATTAAATAATATAAAGTGATAAAGGAAAAAATAAGTTCAATCTCCACGTGGTTGCACCGAGCCGAACTCTCTTCGGCCTCGATGGGCGTCGTCACACCAGTTAATGCATGGTGTAAGTCAATTGCCTGCACGGATAAAATAGTGCAAGGCCAGAGATGATAATATCTATGTTTTTTTATATAAAAAATATCCTCTACTTAATTAACTTTAGTAAAGTAGATAATTAAAAAAATATGGCCTGAACGCCAAGGTCATCTCGATAGAATAGCCGCGGACATGCTGAGATAGGGACGCGCGCTGAGGCGACGCGGCAACTTGATCGATGCAGGCAGGACGACGATGTCGGCCCACAGAGTTGACCGCGTGATGCAGTCGAAGTTGATTACGTGCAGACATAAAATAGCACAAGCAAGAAATAATAATAATTAAAAAATGCATAAATAATTTATGTGGAGTGAATAATATGGCAGATATGGCATGAGCGTCGAGGTTGAGTCGATGGCGTGATGGCGTTGTGGCGCGGCAATGTCCGCACAAGTCAGCCGTCCTCGGAGGACGGCGATGGGCTGTTTGACCGCGAAGACCATACATACGGTCATCAAATTGCTTTGATGATCTACTCACACGTAGAGTAGCAGCACTAGTAGTAGAATTACTAGAATTCAGAGTAGATCCGGGGTACTGTGCTGCAAAGCTAGTAGTATATGACAAGACAAAAGTGTAGACGCCTCCACTTGATTAAAGAAAGTAAATAAAAGGAAGGATTGGATCTCCCTGTCGGCTGCATGGCTGAATTCAAGTTGGACTTGGTGTACTGTTCCACGTGAAGTATTACTGTGCGTGCGTCGTCCTCTTGGTTGGGACACCGCTCGTCCGATTGCCACAAATTTTGTCATTATACTGACCTAGATCGAGGCCTAATTCCAGGCTATTGATTGCACGCCGGCGCTTCTCAGATCGGACATACTGTCCGGCGGGGTACAAGGTTGTCGCCGCTTAAAATTTTCTCAATCCCAATCTGCCTGTAAACAAAGTAGCACGACGCGACAATAATTTTGCCAAAGAGATAATTTGCACAACACAAATCTTTAATGAAGAAATATCACCTGATCATCCCATCGCTCTGTGACGATCACCCAGCAGGCTCTCAATGAAAGCACCAATGTCGATTCAATATCCCGCGTATCTCGTAGTAGGGGTCCTAAGCTAGGCATCTTGGAGCAATGGTAACATGGACATGGGATTTTACCCAGCTTCGGTCTCTCTCGAAGAGATAATACCCTACATGCTGATTTTGATTGTATTCATATGGGTGTAGTACAGAGTACATGTATCTACCATGAGATTGTAGTAATGAATATGAGATTGTCTATTGACTAGCCTGGCCTTGGTTTCTATAACACACCGGAGGCCTAGGGTTTAGGAGAGTCCTTTTCTTGGGCGCCAAGTCTTGTGGAGTCTTCCTTGTATGCGGCAGGGGTTGTCCGAACTGGACCATGAGTATACGGCCATGGGGGTCCTCGGCCCAATCCAACTGATCGGGAGATGACGTGGTGAGTACCCCCTAGTCCAGGACACCGTCACCTTTCCTTATAAATATACAACTCACCGCGGTCCCAATCTCCTCTTCCACCTCGCCACCTCGAACAAACCCTAGCGCCTCCGCTAGCTCGCGTCCACACCGGAGAAGAAGCGCTTAACTGTCGCAACATCTTCGTCGCCGTCCTCACGCCGGCCGCGGACCTCGTCCTCTCCGTCGTCACCGTAGGTGTCTTCCACCGCCAAGTTAGGGCATGGGAGATTGAACTGCTCGGCCTCCCTCACAACTTCATCTAGCAGTTCTTCGTGCGGTAATTAAATCCTTCTTTTACAGTCTTTTTGATCCACCAGATCCATCCTTTTTCACCAAAAGTGGTTTCTTGTCTTCCATATCTGGATCTATGTTGTTCTGAATCTCATATCATGCCTAGTATATTCACTTATGCTTCACAACTAGTTAGATTCCTCACTTGTACCTATTCTTGGATTCGTACAAATCTGGAACCAACTCTCACCATATAAGTGAATGTCTTCGCACTATGAGGTCAATGTCTTCAAACTAATTTATCTTCAAAATCTTCTGAGAATGCATATGACCTCTTCCCTTCCCTCGCACCTCTAATGCTGACACAGGTACATGTACGTGGGAGAATCCCTTGGTTCTCATAGTCTGCATTCATTTGTAGAATTCGTACAGCGTCACATCTATTCTCCTGAAGCCAGCTCCTGTCTGACTAGCAGACGTAAGCCTTTGCATGTTCTAAAGCCATTTGTTTTGAACTTCATGGCCACTGAAAATTCAGCTAGAAAGGGCGGCAGACAGCACCGTGGGAACACATCCAAAGATCTGCCACCTTATCTGTATGAATTATACAAGACAGACCCTGAAGAAACCTATGGCAAACGCAAGACTTGAATCCAATGGATTCGCAGGTATTGGGCGGAATAATGGTTTTTGTACAGATATGTGACTGCAGAGTATGCGGAGAAGAATGCCATCAAGCGACCATGGGGAGATATTCTCTTCAAAAATCTTCCACCCAGGTCCAGAACTAAAGGCATTGCTCAAGGCTTCTATCCTTGCATGGTTCGAGGATCACAGCCCGAGAATGCCGACCCATCCTCTCTGCTATGGTGTCGCGACAATCTGTTCAAGCACAACCATAAGTTTGCCAAATATTCAGCGACCAAGAACAAGAAAGCATTTGGACTCGACTTCAACCCTGGTCTATCTGCTCCTAGGGCTGATGGCACTCGTGATGTTGAACCCAATGTCATCGGGCCCTTCTACAATCTCGAAGGTCTCCTCACTCACATTGCTGTTCAAGGGGCAGCCATGGATCATTCTGATGACGACGCTGATACTGATGAAGCGCCTGCTCCACCTAAGCCACAGAAGCAGAAGAGAACAAAGGCTTCAAAGCCCTCTGCTGCACCTAAAGCTTCGCGTGCGAAGCCACTGGCCACTGCACCACCTGAAGCAAGTGGGCAGTCTGAAGATCTTTCTCGCATCTCCAAGAAGACTGAGAAGTCTTCAAAGAAGAAGAAGCCCATCCAGAGTTCTGGGCAAGAACTGACCCCAGCTGCCGTTCTGAGGAACAAAAATGAAGCCATTGATCTGTCAAGTGATGAAGATCTTGGCGATGATGCTCTTGAGCTGTTGATAAAGAGCAAGCAAGAGGCGGAGATCTTCAATGATCTACCCCTCTTTGATGTGGATATTTTGAATAACTTCACTGATGAATGGTTTGATAACCCAAGCCTCAGCATCGACGATCTTTAGCTTCCAATTGGCATCAGTGTCTCTTTCCACGGAGCCATTGCTAATGTGCTGGCTCTAGCTCAGAAGATCGTCGATTTGAAGAACAAGATTGACCATGAGAAAGCTCAATTCAATAGGAACATGGCCAAGCTCGGTGTGGCTGATGTCCAAAACTTCAAGCAGATGTTGCATGACCTCAAGGAGCAGTTTCACAAGAAACGTGAAGAAGCTAAAGGCTCAAGAGAGCGGATGAAGCTCTCCGCAAGTAAATGCGTTCAAGTTCATAATGAGGCTAAAAAGCGCAAGGCACTTGGGCATCCAGGCATCGACCCCAAGATGGCTGCCAAACAGAAAAAGAAGCATGTTGTGGCCCAAGCTGAAGCATCAGGGCGGGAAGCACCTCACATTGTCTTCCCTGCCAGCATGATGGGCTCGAAGCCTAAGGTCCCCACAGTAGCTTCAGAACTGAAGAAGACAAGGGGAGCTGAGGCCGAAGCCAGAAAGCGAAAGCACAAGAATGCCACTGATGATGCTCCACCAACCAGGAAGCCGAAGACAAAGTCTTCACGGAAAAACCGTGTTGCTGCCACAGAGCCACTTGTTTTCGAGCCCATCTCCGTTGCTCGTCCTGCATCCGCAAACTAAGAGCGTTAGGTAGTCCTTCATGAGCCTACTTCCACAGAGGCTCCTGAAGCTGAAGACACACCAGTTGTCGACCCCATCACAGCTGAAGACATTGGTCATCACGACAATGTAGATGATGATGAAGTCCTTCCTTAGAACGAGCACCAACCGATATCATTGCCTGTTATCACGAACAGCGAACTCATCAGCATTGGTCGTCCCATGACGCTAATTGCTCAGGATGCATCCTGGGCTGATCACCCCCAACAAGACACACCAAGCCAAGACACACCCAGTACTTCCCCTCCTCAAGTCACCACTCCGGTGCTTGATGATGACAATTACATGGTGCAGACCACCCCATCTCCAAAGGCATCGCCTGCATTTCACAGGCTTCGCAAAGGCCCTAGGCCACAGGTTGGCATGCCGAGCGTTCCAGAAGGCGAAGTGCAACACAACTCAGTAGCACGTCAAGTGTTTCCTGACGCCACTCCTACTGCAAACGTCTCTGAGTATGAAGCCAAAGCTGCTGAAGACATTCCGGCTGCATCAGTCAATGACAACCAAGAACCACATCATGAAGAAGAGCAAGTTGCCACACCCCCAACACTCAAGAAAATGTTCTCGAGGGGAACGAGTCTGTGCCCGACCCTCCAGCTACTCATGTGGAGGTTGAAAACACGGAGCCGGCCACCAACAACACTATTGAAGCCAATGATGTTGTCATGGCTGAAGCTAATGTGGCGCCTAAAGTGAATATGGTGCCGGAAGTGAATGTTGCACATGAAGCCAATGTGCATCCTGAAGCCCATGTCAATGCCAATGCTCCTGTACCGCCTACAAGGCCTCACACCATTGAGCAAGCATTTGATCGTGGTCAACTTGTCACTGTCCGCTGGCCAATTCTAGTTCCTCCGCCTGCTCCTGGACCATAGTTTGACTATCATGTGGAGCACATGCCTCATGTCCAGAAGCCAAAGCCCCGACTACCAAGATTTCCTGGAGCTGCAACTTCGCCAGGGTCATTGATACGTCTCCAACGTATATATAATTTTTGATTGCTCCATGCTATATTATCTACTGTTTTGGACCATATTGGGCTTTACTTTCCACTTTTATATTATTTTTGGGACTAACCTATTAACCGGAGGCCCAGCCCAGAATTGCTATTTTTTGCCTATTTCAGAGTTTCGAAGAAACGGAATATCAAACGGAGTACAAACGAAATGAAACCTTTGGGAACGTGATTTTCTCACCGAATATGACCCAGGAGACTTGGACCCTACGCAAAGGAAGCTTCGAGGCGGGCACGAGGTAGGGGCGCGCCCTCCCCCCCCCCCCCCCCCCCGACGCGCCCCCCACCCTCGTGGGGCCCACAAAGCTCCACCGACGTACTTCTTCCTCCTATATATACCTACGTACCCCCAAACGATCATATACGGAGCCAAAAACCTAATTCCACCGCCGCAACCTTCTGTACCCACGAGATCCCATCTTGGGGCCTGTTTTGGAGCTCCGCCGGAGAGGGCATCCACCATGGAGGGCTTCTACATCATCATAGCCCCTCCGATGAAGTGTGAGTAGTTTACCTCAGACCTTCGGGTCCATAGTTAGTAGCTAGATGGCTTCTTCTCTCTTTTTGGATCTCAATACAATGTTCTCCCCCTCTCTCGTGCAGATCTATTCGATGTAATCTTCTTTTTGCGGTGTGTTTGTTGAGACCGATGAATTGTGGGTTTATGATCAAGATTATCTATGAACAATATTTGAATCTTCTCTGAATTCTTTTACGTATGATTGGTTATCTTTGCAAGTCTCTTCGAATTATCAGTTTGGTTTGGCCTACTAGATTGGTTTTTCTTGCAATGGGAGAAGTGCTTAGCTTTGGGTTCAATCTTGCGCTGCCCTTTCCCAGTAATAGTAGGGGTAGCAAGGCACGTATTGTATTGTTGCCATCGAGGATAACAAGATGGTTTTTTTATCATATTGCATGAATTTATCCCTCTACATCATGTCATCTTGCTTAAGGCGTTACTCTGTTCTTAACTTAATACTCTAGATGCATGCTGGATAGCGGTCGATGAGTGGAGTAATAGTAGTAGATGCAAGCAGGAGTCGGTCTACTTGTCTCGGACGTGATGCCCATATACATGATCATACCTAGATATTCTCATAACTATGCTCAATTCTGTCAATTGCTCAACAGTAATTTGTTCACCCACCGTAAAATACTTATGCTCTTGAGAGAAGCCACTAGTGAAATCTATGGCCCCCGGGTCTATCTTCATCATATTAATCTTCCATCACTTTATTGTTGATTTTGCTTTTTTACTTTGCTTTTATTTTACTTTGCATCTTTATCACAAAAATACCAAAAATATTATCTATCATCTCCATCAGATCTCACTCTCGTAAGTGACCGTGAAGGGATTGACAACCCCTTATCGCGTTGGTTGCGAGGAGTTATTTGCTTTGTGCAGGTACGAGGGACTCGCGCGTAGCCTCCTACTGGATTGATACCTTGGTTCTCAAAAACTGAGGGAAATACTTACGCTACTTTGCTGCATCATCCTTTCCTCTTCAAGGAAATCCAATGCAGAGCTCAAGAGGTAGCAGTCATTCAATGTCAATAGCTTCAAGGCTCACAATACCTTCTTTGACAGTGCAAAGAACCCTTACTCAAGGCCAAGAATCTCATCTGATCACTTCTGGAGCTATCAGTAGCTCAGCTATTACTCATGCATTCTATACAATCAAGGGCAAATATTTCCTCACATGCATCTAGATTGTGAATCCATCGCTAGTCTGCCCTGCTTGGAAGAAGCTCTAGACTGCTTCAGAGATGTTGGACTTCTGCAGTTTGTCACTGACAAAGAGCATTGGAATGAGGAGCTTCTCCTACAATTCTATGCCACTCTTCACATTCGCGGCTACAACAGGGATCCGAAGACTTGGGTCCTTGAGTGGATGACAGGCGGTGCACATCATGAAGCCAAAGCCCAAGATATAATTGAGCTTACTTACCTGCCCACTCCAGGTGAACTCTATGAACCTGGTTGTCAGCTTCACCGCAATGCTTTGGAGAGCATATTTCAGAAGCCTGAGCCAAACATGAGTCAAATGCTCAGCATGATGAAGCCACTGCCACGAGATGCTGAATATCCAAGGGAATTCTTTGTTGAAGACCTAGTGTATCTGCCTCGCACCATTTATCATATTATAAGGCAAAATCTATGGCCTGTCAAAGGACACTCTCCTACAGCAAGCTTGAAGGCGCAATGAAGACATTGGTTTTGTATATCCTCAATGGCATCAGCTTCAATGCTCAAGATTTCTTCATCAGGCAACTTGCGGCTTTTGTAGTTGATCTCTTTGGCCTGAAATTTTATGCTCCATGGGTGATGCGCCTAATAAAGCTTCACTCTTCTATCAATTATCAGCCCTCTGCGCGCAACCATCTTATCTTCTTGCCAGAGGTTGATATGTCTGTCAAAGCCATCTACCCTGAACCTGCCAAGGAGCCAATATATCTTCACAATATCGATAACCAAAGCTTCACGCGACCCATTGAAGGAGTTCTTGCTGCAACTTGAGTTTATCCTCTGGCTGGCGACACACGTGCACCTCATCGTGCAACTACTAAAGCCACTGAAAGCACTATTTCTCAACGGCCTCGGAAGCATTCTCGCGTTCTCAATGACCGAGAGCTTCTCGTGGCCTTGCATCAGAAACAGGATAAGCACCATGACTGGCTGAAGCGTTAGATGTAGAGCCTCTTGGTGGATGTTAATCGCATTCGCAATCTTGCCACCAAGAATGCCTTCGTATCACATGAAGCCTGTCGGAGGTCGTGGAAGAGTCTGACGTTGCTGAGCTCCGAAGATGATCTTCACGAAGATGGCTTCACTGAGCACTACAAGTTTGATTCCACGCCTCCCCGCAATGCCGTCTTGCATCGTACTCCCTCCTTAGAAGACTCAGAGTATTCCTCCTCGGTTGCAACAATTAATGCCAGAGTCGTCGATGGCGAAGACGATGCTACTTCGCCAACCACTACTTCGTCGCATCTCGACACTGCATCAGGCCCCTCTGCACCATCGGACTCCAACTTCGACCGTGCTCCTTCATCTTCTCCCGATGGGAACGAATAGATGCTCTATGTCTTCAAACCTTTTTGGTCCTTACTAACAAAAGGGGGAGAAGCATATGAGTTGATAGTCTTCAAGCGGGTCCATATGGGTGGTTGCTTTATATTTTGCCAAGTGGTTACAACTCTCGTTTTGATACTTTTGGTTCTTTTGGGTTGTAACACTTAAACTTGATGCTCATCTGCTACTTTGCTTGCTATTCTGTGATGCGATGATAAATTCTGCATTAAGTCATTCCGGAGACGTCCATTTTTCATTATGCATGTCATTATCTTTGCTATAACCTTATATGCATAATGAATTGTCTTCATATGTTGAAGAGGATCTCTACAAGTACAACCTGCCATGTGCATTTGCATTCAAAAGCAAACTACTTATGTGCACATCTTCAGGGGGAGCCTTTCGCTACTTATGAAGACAATACCTTAATCCTTACAATTTCACATACTTTTATCCCCGTTGAAAACTTCAACCAGTTTGTCGTCAATCACCAAAAAGGGGGAGATTGTAAGTGCATCTAGTGCCACCCCTAGTTGATTTTGCAGTATTGACGACAAACCTGGTTGAGGGACTAATGTGTTTGTGAGAATTGTAGGATAACACAGGTAGTAATCCCTCATTGATTCGGTTTACCTACCGGAGATGACCCCTAAAAATGTGTGAAGACATTGAAGACAATGGTGGTATGTGAAGATATTCACAACGAAGATTATGACTCGAGAAGACATTCACGTGAAGACTATGGAATGCAAAGAACATAGTTGTTTTGTAGTTTCCTTTTCTTCTTTGTTGAGTCATAGGCACCACCGCACTGTTAAGTGGGGTCCAAGTGAACAAAGTCAGAGTGACTGAAGTGATGCTCAACCAAATCCTATGTCTTCGAGTGAAGACAATGAGATCAAATCTTATCCAGAGCTGGATAAGTCAGCTTTACTTGTAGCCCAAGTCAATCTGTCGCGTGTGTTTGAAATCTGACCCTTGGACACGTGCCAGTTCCTTAATGACCCAGGGTCATTTCAGACAAATCAGGTCGGGTTGCCTCCTGGCTATAAATAGCCCACCCCCTACACCATAAATTGGTGGTTGCTCAGAGTTAGTGCACGGCTTTTGTCGTTTGAGAGCAACCCACCTCCGAAGCATTTGAGAGAAAGATCCTTGCAAGGACAAAGCCCAAAACACCCAGAGCCAAAGAGTGTTAGGCATCACTGAAGTCTTTCTGTCCGCGTGATCTGAAGACTTATTACACTTGAGGACTGTGAATCCTCCAGCCAGTTAGGCATCGCGTTTTGAGCATCCAAGAGTCATTGTGGATTGCCGGTGAACAAAGTCTGTGAAGGTTTGGAAGTCTACCTTGAAGACTTAACAGAGTGATTGGGCGAGGACTAAGTGTCCTTAGCTCAAGGGGAATAAGGTGAAGACGCGGTCTTCTGAGTTGAATCTCAGCCTCCCTAACCAGATGTACAGTTGTCACAGCAACTGGAACTGGTCCAACAAATCCTTGTCCTCACCAAGCAACTGGTTCTATCTCCTCCCTCACTAATTTACAGTTTGTCTTTGTGAAGTCATTTGCATGCTTGCCTTATCTGTTTGACTTCACTATGTGACAACTATTGTTGTTTGGCTTCATACTATCTTCCATCCTGATCTATACTACCTAGCTGCTAATAGTCTTCGTGCTTTCACTTCATTACTTACTTGACTATGGCTTGTCTAGTGTAGTCTACCTTCCGCTGCATATCAATAGGTTCATTTCTATCGTTTGTCTTCAAAGCCCCCGTGTTTTTGAAGACTTCCATAAAAATCGCCTATTCACCCCCCCTCTAGTCGATAACTAGCACTTTCATGACTGTAGAACTTATTGGAGACTTCATATCTCTCAATCCGGGCATTTGCTTGAAATATTAACTTCAACTCATGGAACATCTCATATGCTCCATGATCTTCAAAACATCGTTGAACTCCCGGTTCTAAGCCGTAAAGCATGGCACACTGAACTATCGAGTAGTCATCAGCTTTGCTCTGCCAGAAGTTCATAACATCTGGTGTTGCTCCTGCAGCGGGTTTGGAACCTAGCGGTGCTTCCAGGATGTAATTCTTCTGTGCAGCAATGAGGATAATCCTCAAGTTAAGGACCCAGTCCGTGTAGTTTCTACAATCATCTTTCAACTTATCTTTCTCTAGGAATGCATTAAAATTCAACAGAACAACAACACTGGCCATCTATCTACAACAACATCGACATGCAAAATACTATCAGGTACTAAGTTCATGATAAATTAAAGTTCAAGTAATCAAATTACTAAAGAAATCCCACTTAGATAGACATCCCTCTAATCATCTAAGTGATCATGTGATCCATATCAACTAAACCATGTCTGATCATCACGTGAGATGGAGTAGTTTTCAATGGTGAACATCACTATGTTGATCATATCTACTATATGATTCACGCTCGAACTTTCGGTCTTAGTGTTCCGAGGCCATATCTGCATATGCTAGGCTCGTCAAGTTTAACCCGAGTATTCTACGTGTGCAAAACTGGCTTGCACCCGTTGTATGTGAACGTAGAGCTTATCTCGGCACGACGAACTTTCGCAACGGTGCATACTCAGGGAGAACACTTGTACCTTGAAATTTAGTGAGAGATCATCTTATAATGCTACCGCCGTACTAAGCAAAATAATATGCATAAAAGATAAACATCACATGAATCAATATAAGTGATATGATATAGCCATCATCATCTTGTGCCTTTGATCTCCATCTCCAAAGCACCGTCATTATCACCATCATCACCGGCGACACACCTTGATCTCCATCGTAGCATCATTGTCGTCTCGCCAACTATTGCTTCTACGACTATTGCTACCGCTTAGTGATAAAGTAAAGCAATTACATGGCGATTGCATTACGTACAATAAAGCGACAACCATATGGCTCCTGCCTGTTGCCGATAACTCTATTACAAAACATGATCATCTCATACAATAAAATTTAGCATCATGTCTTGACCATATCACATCACAGCATGCCCTGCAAAAACAAGTTAGACGTCCTCTACTTTGTTGTTGCAAGTTTTACGTGGCTGCTACGGGCTGAGCAAGAACCGTTCTTACCTATGCATCAAAACCACAATGATATTTAGTCAAGTATGTGTTGTTTTAACCTTCACAAGGACTGGGCGTAGCCACAGGCGATTCAACTAAAGTTAGAGAAACTGACACCCGCCAGCCACCTGTGTGCGAAGCACGTTGGTAGAACCAGTCTCGCGTAAGCGTACGCGTAATGTCGGTCTGGGCCGCTTCATCCAACAATACCGCCGAATCAAAGTATGACATGTTGGTAAGCAGTATGACTAGTATCACTACTAGGAAAATGGTTTTTAACGACGGCATATGTGGTCGTCAAAAATCAAATTGTGGTCGTTAATGGTCATTAACGACCACAATATGCTGGTCGTAATAGGCTCCATCGTTAAAAGTATAACGACCACATCTTGTGGTCGTTATTTTTTAACGACCACATATTGTGGTCATTATACTTTTAACGATAGGATAGTGTGTCGTCGTCAATCCCAAGGAAATAACAACCACACTTAGTATTAGCGACCACTTTTAACATCAGTAATAGTGTTCTCATGGTCACTAAAGTATCATTAATAACCACTTTATAGTATAACAGACAATCTTTTCATCATTATGATATCCTTCATAATCACTTATATTTAGTATAACTTCTGTTCAACAATCACTTTATGAATCATCCAACTTTGAATATTAACATCCACATTAATATAGAAACAAAAGAATATTTATTGAAAGGGTCTTAACCTCTTTATTAATAGAAATCAGATAAATTAACACAATTCCGACATACGATTCTCAAATTAAAAGAATGGTAAAAAAATTGTGGCAAAATAACTCCTTATATGACAAATATACTTGCTCATATCTAGAAAATGAGACAACTAGAAAAGATAATATTTATTAATCTTCAATCAAAGGACACCATCATTGCTTGAATGGATATCATTCTTCGTTGGCAATCACAATGTCTCCTAATTCTTCTAAATATCACGGTCGACCATCAGTCCTACAATACGTTGAATAATTTATCAAAGTCAGTCCATGTAAATAAATTCGCACAAAGTATGACATAAAATAAATGTATGAGAACAACTTACTTGATCATACTTGCTTTTATCATAACTATCATTTAGAGATGTACTGAACAAAGCCGCTTAATTTTTAACAAAGTTGCTTAGAGATGTATTGAACTTTTCTTCGGGTACTATTTTCGTTTGATCAGAAGTTTGAAGTTTAGAAACCAATTCAACCTTAATTAATGTTCGTCTCACGGACCATGTTCTTTTCACCCATTTGAGATGTTGTGCAATCAAAATACATGTGTGTAGAGACCAAATCTATTGACTTGCGTGTAGCCTTTTAGAGATCGGCTTGATATGTTTCCCTTGACTGCACTGTACTTGCTGTGTCCATGGAGATCCAAGTTACTGTACTAAAGAAATAGGATAAGTACTATTCATAAAAAAGGATAAAAAATACTACGATGTTGCTTTTGAAGATCTTACCTCAACATCTCACATTAACTTCTATCAGCGACTGCATATGAGGGAATCTTTCAGGTTCACAAAATGTACATCTGTAGTCATAAAAATGCAAACATCTAATAAAAAATCAGGTTGATAACACATAAATAACAACAGTGCAACAAGCTCTTGCAACCTCGTGATAGCTTCCTAGAAAGTTTGTATGCTATAGTAATAATAAAATGGTTAGGTGATCAATCAAGCAATGAATAATGTAATAGGCAATGAAGACCATGTTTAAATAATGTATACCCTGGCTTCAGTTTAAAAAAACATCCTGGCTTGTAATCCATATATTATATCCAAATCACAACTAGTCTTCGGTTGCTGCGCTCCCTCCTAACCGAGATCATGACGACGCTCCAAGGACCACGGCCACCTTCAATCCATGGGAGGGGATTCCACCACTCCGCCACCATGGTTCTCATGGACGGACGGGAGTCTCAGTTAGGTTAGGAAACCTAGACTAAGATTGATATTTACCCTTTCTCTCATCTAGCTCTCACGATGTAAATAAAAGAGATAAGGAATAACAACTTCGGAAAGTACGCTAACAGTGCAACAACGACCGCTTGCTTCTTTTTTTAGGTGAACAACGATCTCTTGCTAAGATAACTTGACGATGGGAAGTCCCTAGAGTTCTCACGGGCCATGGTCAAGTGGGTTGGATGTGGGGCTGGCCAGTGGTGGTAGTAACGACCAAGCATTATTTGAGGCTGGTTGTTAATGATCTAATTTGTAGTAGTGTATCGCCCACAACTCACTTGTGTTCTACTCGTGCATATAACATATACGCATAAACCTAGCTTGGATGCCACTGTTGGGGAATGTAGTAATTTCAAAAAAATCCTATGCACAGGCAAGATCATGGTGATGCATAGCAACGAGAGGGGAGAGTGTTGTCCATGTATACTCGTAGACCGAAAGCGGAAGCGTTATGACAACGCGGTTGATGTAGTCGCACGTCTTCATGATTGACCTATCCTAGTACCGAACGTACGGCACCTCCGCGATCTGCACACGTTCAGCTCGGTGACGTCCCACGAACTCACGATCCAGGAGAGCTTCGAGGGAGAGCTTCGTCAGCACGACGGCATGATGACGATGATGATGAAGTTACCGGCGCAGGGCTTCGCCTAAGCACTACGACGATATGACCGAGGTGGATTATGGTGGAGGGGGGTACCGCACATGGCTTGGAACAATCAACTTGTGTGTCCTAGGGTGCCCCCCTGCCCTCGTATATGAAGCAGCAAGGGGGGAGGCCGGCCGGCCCTTGTGGCGCGCCAGGAGAGGAGGAGTCCTCCTCCTAGTAGGAGTAGGACTCCCCTTTCCTACTCCTACTAGGAGGGGGAAAGGAAGGAGGAGAGGGAAAAGGAAAGGGGGGCGCCGCCCCCCCCCCCCTTTCCTAGTACAATTCGGACCAGAGGAGGAGGGGCGCGCGGCCTGCCCTGGCCGGCCCTCTCTCTCTTCACTAAGGCCCATGTGGCCCATTAGTTCTCCCGGGGGGTTCCAGTAACCCTCCGGCACTCCGGTTTTCTCCGAAATCACCCAGAACACTTCCGGTGTCCGAATATAGCCGTCCAATATATCAATCTTTATGTCTCGATCATTTCGAGACTCCTCGTCATGTCCGTGATCACATCCTGGACTCCGAACTATCTTCGGTACATCAAAACACATAAACTCATAATACCGATCGTCACCGAACGTTAAGCGTGTGGACCCTACGGGTTGGAGAACTATGTAGACATGACCGAGACACATCTCGGTCAATAACCAATAGCGGAACCTAGATGCCCATATTGGCTCCTGTCGAATCACGAGTTCCGGCAAAACCCTTAAGGTTCGAACTCTGGGGTGCGCGCGAAGTTCTCTCCCTACCGATCAGCGCCCTAGCTCTCTAGATCTCGCGGACGAACTCGACGAACTCGCAACACAGAAAGACACGAGATTTATACTGGTTCGGGCCACCGATGTGGTTTAATACCCTACTCCAGTGTGGTGGTGGTGGATTGCCTCTTAGGCTGATGATGAACAGTACAAGGGGAAGAACAACCTCCTGAGGTTGAGGTGTTCTTGTGCTTGGTGCATGGCTAAGGATTGGCTCAAGATCAGATGAGATCCGATCAGCTCAGGCTTGCCTTTTGCTATTCTGGTGGCTAGTTCTACTTATATAGGCCCTGGTCCTCTCCCCATATTGAGTGGGAAGGGAGCAAACAACGGCGGGCAATTTGAAAGGGGACAGCTAGTACAAGCTATCCTAACAAAAGTGGTCTTCGCCTGCAAAAGGCTCTGGTGGTGACGCCGTCTTGGGCTCCATGGTGACCTCCACCTTGCCGTCCTGCTGGTCTTTGGTCTCGTTGCACCGATATGGAAAACTTTGCTTGATGCCTCGGTACTCCGCGCCTGCGCCTGCCTCCTTAGCACCAAAGAGGAAACAAGGACACTGCACGCTGGCGCCCGCCTGGTGTCGATTGTCATGGCTCAAGTCACGAGAGCCTCGCGAGGTTTCCCTCGCCTTGATATCTCCGCTCCTCATGAGCCTGCCTGGCAAGGCCGCTTCGGAGGAGGTCTTGCATCGTATGCCCCGCGAGGCTTGGCCCCTCGCGAGGGTCTTGAATGCCTTGTCGATGAAGATGGGCCGTACGGCCTGCTAGCATAGCCATGCCATGGGCCGCAGGCAGGCAAGTCTGGGGACCCCCGTTCCCAGAATGCCGAAAGTAGCCCCCGTGCCCAAGGCACAGTTTGGCTTCAAGGCGAAGCCTAAGGTCAAGTACGGGGCGCCGCGTGCCCCAAAAGCCTGCGGCCTCGGTTGACGCGTGGCGGTTGATTGGACGTGGGCATCTCCGCTTTCCCACGCTGCTTCGGCAACTGCTCAACTTGACAAGTCCCTGCGACATGCAAGGAAAATCATCATTACCTGTGATCGTGGGGGCGCTGGTTGGCCTTCTCTCGCTATAAATGGGGAGGGGGCGGAGCCCCCGTCGCCCATCTCTTCCTTGCTCGCTTGCTTCTTCCTCTTCTGCTCCACTGCTAGCACCAACTTCAATGGCGCTGATCCGGAGATTCTTAGCCGACGAGAAGGGAAAGATTCCCCTCGACGCGTCGGCGCTACTTCCCCCGAAGAAGAGGCCAGTTCACCGCTGTGATGCCGCGGCGTTGCAGGTGGTGACGAGTCCTTGGTACGAGCGGCCTCCTCCTGGGTACTCGCTGCCCTTGTACACCCAAGCTGGGGGCTCGGGAGGAAGGAGCAATGAGCGTTGGCGCGCGCACCGCGGCCAAGGTCGACACGCTGCGGCAACGAGCGTCGTCGCCCCTGGAGTCCATGCCGCAGACTCCTCATGCGAGCTCGTGCTGTGGGCGGCGATGCCCCCAAGTTCCTTGATCCGCTTCCCGTGCTTCTTCTCCGACGTGATGCCACCGAGGGGGCCTCTCGAGCTCTGGTTGCAGCATGCCGACTACGACGCTCCGGCGACCGGAGCAGAGGTTGAAGCAGTCTCCACCGGTAGGATCTTCATGACCCGAGCTGGGGCGAGGTCGCGCGGGTTTGCCGCACGGAGGGCGCCCTCGCGATCCACTTCGAGTACGACGGCGCCTGCACGCTATTCTTCAAGGTCTTCGACGCGGAGGGTCGCTGCTTGGAGTGCTGCCCCGAAGGGGAGCGCCAAGGTGAGGCGCGCCCCGCTCGCAGCTGCTCCAGCAGCAGTGATTCTTGGGAGTCCAGTGGCTCTCTTGAGCTCTACGAGACTCCAGAGACGAGCGACGACAGCTACATGCCCCCGAGCTCTCGCCGTGCTCGGAGTAGGGCTGCAACGTCTGGCCGCCGCCGTCGCTGATCTGGATGAGGTTTGCGCCGGCCTCCCGTGGCCCACTGTTGATGCCGGCGTCAGGCGTGGGAGGGTGTAGATAGGATTCTACTAGGTTCTCGTCTTTTGTTCTCTGCGAGGAATCAAGGAATGCCCCGCGGGGGCGTGTAAGGATCTGTAATACCTTTTTGTGTATATCTTCCTTATTACAAAAATCTGCGAAACGCATGTCCTACTAAGGCTCGGTCTCCCCTTTCCAACCTCGTGATAGCTCGTTGCTCTACGCTGACAGGTCTCGGTCCCCAGGCAGGCTGCAGCCGTCGCTGGTATGCCAGGTCGCGTGCCGTGGTCAAGGCCAGGAGGTGAGCGGCCCGAGGTCCAGTAAGAGCCCCTGAGGCGCGATGCTCAGGAGGTCCCCTTTAGCGCTCAAGCAGCTATGGCAAGATAAGAAAGGGAGGCGACGTGGCCACGACAGGGCTGCGACGAGCGTGACCCTCAGGTTCCAACGATTAGCCGATCTGAGCACGAGACTTATCTCAGTAGTTCGGGATCGATTCCTTGCGATACGCCGGGCCTGTGCGCAAACACCCACAGCATAGCTAGGTTAGGCCCGTACGAGTCTCCCTCTTCCCATGTTCTCCTTAGTGCTCTACGTCCTCAGGTCCCGGCCCTTGAGTGAGCTCAGCCACCGCTGGTATGCCAGGTTGTGATGTCGTGGTCAAGCCCAGGGGTGAGGGCTGGAGAGTCAGTAAGAGCTCCTGAGTCGCGATGCTCAGGAGCCCCCCTTTTAACGCACAGGCGGATTGTACGAGAGGAAAGGAAGCTCGTGGTGCCGCCTCCTATCCTCTTCATGAGATCCCTGTGATCCATCACAAGGAGAAACACGGTTTTGCAGTTATGGTTGCCAGCCTGCCCCTGGCTGCTCCGCGAGGAAATGAAGGCACTGAGGGCCTAGTGAGGTGGCGTGCATGGGGCGTGCCGCGAGCCAGAGCTCGACCGCTCATGTTTGTCGACGTGGCAGGGACGGACCCATGCACCAGCGTCGTGCCAATGTCAGGAGGCCCCGTGGGAGGCGACGATCGAGCAAGTGGTAATCACAGATAGATGAAACGTGAGAGCAGCAGGCTTAAGTGAATGCATGGGAGATACGTGCCACTGGGTCAGGCCCGAGAGATTTGGGGATAATGCAGCCCGAGGGGCGCCCCCGGCAAGGTAAGCTAAAGACATAAGAAAAGGATACACGCCACAGGGACGGACCCACGCAGCCTGGGAATAATGCAGCCCGAGGGGCGCTCCCAGCTAAATGAACTTGGAAAACGTCACCTGGTTCTGTCGACGAAGGAGAGTTGAGGCAGCTGAAGGCGTGCAACGAAGGGGTAGCTCCTCACGAGCCACTAGGGCCCTGAGCCTTAGGAGGCCCTAGGGGCTCGGGCGTTTCCTGGAGGACCGTCTCCATCTCCGCCAGGACGGTGCGGTGCTTGGCCTCCTGAGCCGCCAGGATGCTCCATAGGTTGCGCTGGTAAACGTACGACACGCTCGGCAAGCCAAAGGGCATGCGAACGTAGCTGCCCGGTGGACCGTCGCAGCGTCCCACGCGCGAAGGCCAGAAGAGCTCCTGAGAAGCGGCCCTGTTGAGCCCGGGAACGTCGATGCAGACACGCAGCCCGGCATCCTCGCCAGGATGGGGAGCTGCGCCTCGTGAGCGGCGGTCGCCGCGCATGGCCCTTGCGTCTTGTAATTCATGGGTGGTCTTGGTGATGAACTCCTGAACGGTGGGTGATCCTTGTCGTGTGCCCTCTTGAGGAAAACGTGCTGCGAAGCACACCTCCAAGTGGTGCCCAAGCGCCTCCCTCGTGATGTGGGAAAGGTCTGAGGCCTTCCAAAAGAAATCCCCCGAGCCCTGCCCGAGGAGGGCGTTGGGCGCGTCTTCCTATGCGATGGAGGGAGGCGCCCCTGGAGCGGGCGCTGATCCTGGCAAGGTTCCAGCCGCGACGCCACCCTCCTGAGGTCTGGCACGGCGCAGTTGCTTCTTCTTGGGGATGGATGTAACGCCCTCGATGCGGCTATATCTCCCACGTGTCGAAGCACGACTTAGAGGCATAACCGCATTGAAAGCAATGTCGCAAGTGAGGTAATCTTCACACAATACATGAGTAAAGCATTACATCATACAGATACAATCAAGGTCCGACTACGGAACCAAAAATAAAAGAAGACTACCCCAAATGCTACACAGATCCCCGATCGTCCCTGCTGGGCTCCACTACTGATCAACTGAAACGACACAACACAATGAACAAGATCTTCATCGAGCTCCTCCTTGACCTCGGGTGCGTCACCTGCACGGTTTCATCGGCACCTGCAAACTGGTTTGGAAGTATCTGTGAGTCACGGGGACTCAGCAATCTCACACCCGCGAGATCAAGACTATTTAAGCTTAAGGGAAGGGTAAAGGTATGAGGTGGAGCTGCAGCAAGAGACTAGCATATATGGTGGCTAACATACGCAAAAGAGAGCGAGAAGAGAAGCAAAGCACGGTCGAACAACTATGATCAAGAAGTGATCCTGAATCTACTTATGTCAAGCATAACTCCAACACTGTGTTCACTTCCCGGGCTCCGCCGAGAAGAGACCATCACGGTTACACACGCGGTTGATGTATTTTAATTAAGATCAACTTCGGGTTTTCTACAACCGGACATTAACAAATTCCCATCTACCTCATAACCGCGGGCACGGCTTTCGAAAGTTCAAACCCTGCAGGGGTGTCCCAACTTAGCCCATGATAAGCTCTCGCGATCAACGAAGGATATTCCTTCTCCCCGGGAAGACCCGATCAGTCTCGGAATCCCGGCTAAAAGACATTTCGACAGCAATAAAACAAGACCAGCAAAGCCGCCCGATGTGCCGACAAATCCCGATAGGAGTCGCACGTACCTCGTTCTCAGGGCACACCGGATAAGTCAAGCTACGAGTAAAACCAGGCCTCGAGTTTCCCCGTGGTGGCCCCGCAGGTTGCTCGGTTCGGACCAACACTCGAAGGAGCACTGGCCCGGGGGGCTAAAATAAAGATGACCCTTGAGTCTGCAGAACCCAAGGGAAGGGGTATATGGTGGTAGGTAGGCAAATGGTAAAACCAAGGTTGGATCTTGCTGGAGGAGTCTTATTCAAAGCGAACTGTCAAGGGGGTCCCATAAATCACCCAACCGCGTTAGGGACGCAAAATCCGGGAACATAATACCGATATGTCGGAAACTAGGGGGCAAGAGTGGAACAAAACACCAGGCATAAGGCCGAGCCTTCCACCCTTTACCAAGTATATAGATGCATTAATAATATAAGAGATATTATGATATCCCAACAAGTAAACATGTTCCAATCAAGGAACAACATCTCCATGTTCCAACAAGGAACAAACTTCATCTTCACCTGCAACTAACAACGCTATAAGAGGGGTTGAGCAAAGCGGTAACATAGCCAAACAACGGTTTGCTAGGACAAGGTGGGTTAGAGGCTTGGTTTAACAATATGGGAGGCATGATAAGCAAGTGGTAGGTATCGCAGCATAGGCATAGCAAAAGAGCGAGCAACTAGCAAGCAAAGATAGAAGTGATTTCGAGGCTATGGTCATCTTGCCTGAGATCCCGCAAGGAAGAAGAACGAGTCCATGAAGAAGACAAACGGACGTAGTCGAACGAATTCTCACAACTCCGGAACGAAACTGAAGCTAACGAGAGAAGTAACCCGGAAACAAACAAACAACATAGTAAACAACCACCACATAAACATGGCATGATGCACAACCAAGTATGATGCATGTCCGGTTTAAAAAGGCATGGCATGGCAAAGTGCACAAACAATACTACAAATTAAGTGGAGCTCAATATGCAACGGGTTGTATATTGACGGAACACCACATTTAATTATTTAGTTACTCTCGGTTATGTACCCAACAATATTAAATGTTGTTAAACATGACAAGAGGTGAGGAATAATAAAACTATATATTTAAGCAAGTTTAAATGAGGCTGAAACAACAAACAACAAGTCCGGAAAATCCTCATATCCATATTTTAGATTTGGTACTGATCTGTCCTAAAGCATATTTTAATGCTGTAAAACAGGAAAATAAAGTGCATCATGTTAAACTATGCTTTTTCCTACCCCATGTACATATAAATTTTATTAAATTCGGAGTTACGGTTATTTAGTTATGAAATAAAGCATTTCAACATGGCATTTGTGCAAAATAAATAAACAACAAGTTTAAACATTTTAAACATGGATGAAAGTGGCATAATATGAAACTAGATGAAATTCTAGGCACTTTTCATATATAAATTATTTACATATGATGCATGATTAATAAGTTATTATATGCATGACAAAGAGGGTTTTTCTGCAAAACAGTAAATCACTGGATAATGCTAAATTCGCAGACTGAAAAAAAAACAGGAACTAGGCCACATCTCAAGCGGACTGGGCTACAGGAACTTGAGGCTCACCATGGGCTTAGCCCAGTCAGTCAGGAGGAGGCCGGGCAGGGAGCGCTGGGCCTTGGAGGCTTGGCTGGAGGCGATCGAGGCCTCATGGTCCGCGCGGGCGCGGTCAACGCACGCGGGCGAGCGCTCGTTCGTCTCTGACGAGAGGAAGCAGGCGGCAGCGGGACTTGCGGCGTCGGTCCTCCGGGAAGAAGATGGCTGTGGCTGGGCGGAGCTGGGCCTTGGCTGAATCGAACGAGGAGGGAGGCGCTGACGATGCTCGCGCGGTCAACGGGCGTTGAACGAGGCATCATCCTCCTATGCTCGAAGCAGAGGCTGGACAGGCGCGGCGCGATGGGACTTGGGCATCAGCAGGTTCAGGAGGCCGGGCTTGGCAGGAACAAGCAGAGGGACTTGGCGCAGCAGCGAAGAAGCTCCAAGGCGGCGGCTGGGCTCGAAGACGGACTTGGCGACGGGGACGGAGGAGCGGGGCTCCGACGAGGTTGGGACTCCGGCGAGCCGAGGCGAGGCCGGGAACGGATCAAGGCCCTGGATCCACGGCGGAGGACGCGCGGGCTCGCCTCGTTCCTGTCCCTGATGAAGAGAGACAGAGAGAGGTGAGACAGGGAGAGGGAAAGGAAGAGAGGGCGCGAGGGAGGCCCGGCGGCATGACCTGGAGGTGTTGGTGATCGTCGGCGGTGAGACGAGGCGCCGAGGGTCGCGAGGAATACGGCGGAGCTCTGGATTGGGAGGAGCTCGGCTCTCCTCGGGCATTGCACAGCGTGAAAAGGGACGCAGGGAGCAGCGGGAGGAGGAGGCGCGCACGGGAGGGGCGCCATGGGTCCTGGGTGCGTGCTCGAGCTTGAGCAGCGAGCTCCTCTTGCTCGGACGCGGGCGTTGCGAGGACGAAGGACGGCGAGGTGGCGGCTCGGGCTTCGGTGGCGCGGTGAGGAGCTCGGGCAGGGAGGTGGATCGAGGAGGGGGGGTGGATTTGGGTTGGCTAGATTTTTGGATCGGGATGGATCCCGAGGAAGATGGAGACTGGTCGGGGAAGGATCCCGAGTAAGTGGGTGGCGGCGCAAGGAGGGGAATGGATGGGACAAGGGGGCTAGATTTTAGGGGTTGGTTTAGGGTTGGACTATTTATATAGGTAGGGGATTAAGGCAGGGTTAACGCGATCCGTCCGATCATAATCAGGCAGTCAAGAATAAATAGGTAGGGAGTCCAAATAAGAAAACGGAGATGTTTTATAGATGTTTGGGGATGATCCAGATACATCGGTAACGACAGAGCGGGTCGGGTTCGGGGAAGTTTCGGACACGCACACGAGGGGTGTGAGAGAGGTCAACGGAGGCAAAGAGAGAAAGAGCAACTGCGAACGGCTACGAGTTTTATGAAAATATGCAAATGCAATGCGCATGATGCTATGAGATGAGATGCATGACATGAACAAAATGCAAAACAAAAGACAAAAACCCAACCACGGAGGAAATAAAATATCGCATCTCCGGAAAAGACAAGAGTTGGAGTTACGAATATGGAAAGTTGTATCCAGGGTGTTACAACACTCCACCACTACGAGAGGATCTCGTCCCGAGATCTAGGGATGGCACCGGAAGGAAACGGAAGAGGAAGAGGTAAAACAAAATTGCTTCTTCGACAAACGAGTGAAACCATGAACCTTAAGAGGTTGAACAAATTGAAAGAAGAATACAATGGAGATGAACTATATTGAAAACGCTCCGTTAGAAAAGAGGAACAAGGAACATTACGGGAACCTTGTAGGTTGAAAGACATAAGAAAAGGGTTACCATGGATAAGAAGTACATGCAAGCACTCCGGTAGAAACGAGATGTACAAGGCACGATAAAGATCAAATACGACAACACTCCGGCTGGAAATTGGAAGGGATAGAATATGAACTTGGTAAAATGAAAGCACTTGGATGAGACTCTGGTTAAAAGAGGAATGATAGGCACAACACTTCGGTTAAATGGATTAGCAAGGAAAAGAACATGATATTGGCAAAATGAGATGATGAGTCGAAGAGAGTAACATCACAATGCCTCCGAAACGAAAGAATGGAAGTTAGATGGTTGGGAGAAAAGAACGGAGAAGATAATGACAACTTCAACCACAATTGAATTTGGAAAGCATCCTTGCAAGGAAGGATTGAACGGAGTTGTTGGGAAATCAACAACGAAAAGCGCAAGCTTGTAGCGGGCTTATGGAAACATCTCAAAATTGTGAGGTGAGCTTCTGCCACCAACGGAAACAAATGATTGGATTGATATCAACAAGGAGACAAGAAACTTATCTCACCGGGAGGACAAATGAAGAACTTGGGTCATTTATAAGCACCATAAATAGCAACAATCCTTAGGGAAAGCTTTGGTGAAATATAACCCAAGATAACTCCAATGAAGAGATTGATGGATTTAAATACCTCATTCTTGACAACATGTTAATCATGAAGCACGAGGAGAAATTGCCAAGGATGACATAACACCATCTCAAAAGATAAGGTAGAAAGAATTGCACTTCGGAATGCAAGATGAAGAATGCTTGAACTCCTCAAAACAAAACATGTGTTGAGCATCATGTTTATTTTTAAGTATGGCTTGACGGATCTTAACTCCGAGAGAAATCTTGATGAACAATTGAAGAATGAAAAGAATCCTTGACGAACCACCATGTAGCGCCTCCATGAAGAACTCCGGTAAACAAAAGGATGATAGAAAGAAAGAGAAGTTGAAAACACAAGGTGAAGCCTTGCAATGATTTAGATGGATCTTCGTGATGATGAGAGCTTGGAACTCCGGGAAAAGAAAAGATGAAACAATTGAAACCGAGAATTTATTCATCATGAACAAACTCCGAAAGAAGGAATTAATCACTTGGATGAAAACAAGAACAAGAATTATGTTATGCGTATCCTTCACCAATTTAAATTGATGACAAGCCACAGATTTGACATACTACTTATTCTCGTAGAAAGGATTAAGAGATATAGCGTAAACTTGGGAAGGTCTTCAACGAACCACCGGTAGGATTGGAAAGAACGAATGAATCTATATGATAACGAAGGAAGAGAACTCTTGAATGAACCGCCGTAAGAAATGAAAATGAACGAAGAAAAGATAAAGAAACACCGGGAAGAATTAGAAAATGAATGAAGATACTTGAGATAATTTAGATATAAGTGAACGCAGAGATCCCGAGCTGATTAGATAATACTTGAATGATGCACCGGTATGATTTGGAGAACGAGAGCTGAAAGCTGAGAATGAATAATACTGAGATGATGGGCTTCGAAGAATGAAACTGAAAAGACTCTTGAAATGCTTCGGATGGGTGAAAACAAATTCTCACAATCGAAAACAATTATGAGAGGATGGCATCAAGCTAGAACCATGAATCTTCAAGAGAACGGACAAGATTTAAGGGAAACTCTTCTTCGGTCTTCAAAATCTGAGAATGATGACGAGAAACACCACCGCGAATTGTTGAGGCACTCCGGAAAGAAAATTAGAAAGGTTGAACCCACGATGAAAAGAATTTGTAAGATCTTGGAGAAAGACATTTGACTGATGATAATTCATTCTTACGTCAAAATTGGAAAAGAATTTGAGAATAACTCCGGGAAAATAAGAAGAGTCAGGTAAGATCCTGGGAAAAGACATGTGGGTTAGGGCCCACTCAAAAGAAACACCGTTGAACGATTGCTTGAAAAGAGATAATGCGCCGATTGATTTGACCGACTTGAATGAGATAACAATCTCGAAATAACTTGAACGGATTTAGAATGGAAACACGAATCTTCTGAGATATCTTCGGCACTCCGGAACAAATGAATAGTGAGAGGTGAATGATTAAGAGATACACCGGCATGAGAAAACATTTGAAACAAGGAAAGATATGATCGACAAAGCTTGAATTTAATCCACTGGAGAAGAAAAGAATGAAGAATGATAAACTTGAAGCTCCATTAGTATCTTCATGGGAAATCACCGGATAAAACATTGAAAGAAAAGAATGAAGAGACTTCGCATCAATAAAAAGAATACTTGATTACGAAATCTGAATCCTTGAAGAAAAGGGTGGGAGGGCGGGAAAACAAAGGCAACTTGGGGACGGGTGAAACGGATACCGTTAAGAAAAACTTAGAATTTATCTTGCGGTTGTTGAAAATGATCGGATTTACTTGGATAAAAGCACACCGTTTGGAAAGGATTGAAAAGACAACATTGATGAACAAGAAGGATTAGCATCCACATAGAAATATGAGAACACCGTTTAGGAAAGGTATGGATTCAACATTTGACTTTGAAGCAACTCGAATACCACAAATAAAATAAAACAAAGGATTTGGCTTGCAGAATAAGCCGGGACAAATACACATGATAGAGATTTACCCAATCCCATATCATGCATCTGTCGGAAAGATATTCTAGGAGCTACTTGAATTCCCACCTATAAACTCCCGAAACTTTCTGGTTATGCAATCTGGTGTTGGGGATACAGGGGACACAAAATATATCACCCAAACTAACAATACCTAGATCCAGTTGTATCCATCCTTCAACACATAACCAAGAAAACTCCGGAAATCGTTTACCTCAACCTTCGAAAAGCATTCGTTATACGAGTCATGGCAGTACTCCCGAACTCGCCCCAGTACTGGGTTATCGAGGTGATCTCACCAACAACCGCATAAAAGAGATTTTCGATGTCGGCAAAACTCAGGTATTCCAGAACTGCAACGATAAAATTGTGACGACAACACCTCGGAGCTCAACTCCCCGGGACACTACCACAACCCCTAAATGTCAGGAGGCACCAAGAACAATGTTCTCGTCACAAAACCATCAGAACGATTCCAAGATACCCGCGTGATCCTAAATTTTTTTAGTGAAATTTGAGGAAAGGAGAGTCAAAACTTCTACGTCAGGGAACCTCACCAGAGCGACGAAGGGGCTGAGGAGTAAAAAGAATCCTACTCTTCGATAAATATAATCCTAAGACTCAAAACATTTTGTTCTAGACTCAACAAAGTCGGCGATTCAATCAAGCAGGGGGCTCCTAAGTCGGGGATGGCTCTGATTACCAACTTGTAACGCCCTCGATGCGGCTATATCTCCCACATGTCGAAGCACGACTTAGAGGCATAACCGCATTGAAAG
Source organism: Aegilops umbellulata (assembly GCA_032464435.1). Taxonomy (NCBI): domain Eukaryota; kingdom Viridiplantae; phylum Streptophyta; class Magnoliopsida; order Poales; family Poaceae; genus Aegilops; species Aegilops umbellulata. Next base: position 359,139,744 of record CP136054.1, on the reverse strand, counting down.
CAATGTCGCAAGTGAGGTAATCTTCACACAATACATGAGTAAAGCATTACATCATACAGATACAATCAAGGTCCGACTAGGGAACCAAAAATAAAAGAAGACTACCCCAAATGCTACACAGATCCCCGATCGTCCCTACTGGGCTCCACTACTGATCAACTGAAACGAAACAACACAATGAACAAGATCTTCATCGAGCTCCTCCTTGAGCTCGGGTGCGTCACCTGCACGGTTTCTTCGGCACCTGCAAACTGGTTTTGGAAGTATCTATGAGTCACGGGGACTCAGCAATCTCACACCCGCGAGATCAAGACTATTTAAGCTTAAGGGAAGGGTAAAGGTATGAGGTGGAGCTGCAGCAAGCGACTAGCATATATGGTGGCTAACATACGCAAAAGAGAGCGAGAAGAGAAGCAAAGCACGGTCGAACAACTATGATCAAGAAGTGATCCTGAATCTACTTATGTCAAGCATAACTCCAACACCGTGTTCACTTCCCGGGCTCCGCCGAGAAGAGACCATCACGGTTACACACGCGGTTGATGTATTTTAATTAAGATCAACTTCGGGTTTTCTACAACCGGACATTAACAAATTCCCATCTGCCTCATAACCACGGGCACGGCTTTCGAAAGTTCAAACCCTGCAGGGGTGTCCCAACTTAGCCCATGATAAGCTCTCGCGATCAACGAAGGATATTCCTTCTCCCCGGGAAGACCCGATCAGTCTCGGAATCCCGGCTACAAGACATTTTGACAGCAATAAAACAAGACCAGCAAAGCCGCCCGATGTGCCGACAAATCCCGATAGGAGTCGCACGTACCTCGTTCTCAGGGCACATCGGATAAGTCAAGCTACGAGTAAAACCAGGCCTCGAGTTTCCCCGTGGTGGCCCCGCAGGTTGCTCGGTTCGGACCAACACTCGAAGGAGCACTGGCCCCGGGGGGCTAAAATAAAGATGACCCTTGAGTCTACAGAACCCAAGGGAAGGGGTATATGGTGGTAGGTAGGCAAATGGTAAAACCAAGGTTGGGCCTTGCTGGAGGAGTCTTATTCAAAGCGAACTGTCAAGGGGGTCCCATAAATCACCCAACCGCGTTAGGGACGCAAAATCCGGGAACATAATACCGATATGACGGAAACTAGGGCGGTAAGAGTGGAACAAAACACCAGGCATAAGGCCGAGCCTTCCACCCTTTACCAAGTATATAGATGCATTAATAATATAAGAGATATTATGATATCCCAACAAGTAAACATGTTCCAATCAAGGAACAACATCTCCATGTTCCAACAAGGAACAAACTTCATCTTCACCTGCAACTAACAATGCTATAAGAGGGGCTGAGCAAAGCGGTAACATAGCCAAACAACGGTTTGCTAGGACAAGGTGGGTTAGAGGCTTGGTTTAACAATATGGGAGGCATGATAAGCAAGTGGTAGGTATCGCAGGATAGGCATAGCAAAAGAGCGAGCAACTAGCAAGCAAAGATAGAAGTGATTTCGAGGGTATGGTCATCTTGCCTGAGATCCCGCAAGGAAGAAGAACGAGTCCATGAAGAAGACAAACGGACGTAGTCGAACGAATTCTTACAACTCCGGAACGAAACCGAAGCTAACGAGAGAAGTAACCCGAAAACAAACAAACAACATAGTAAACAACCACCACATAAACATGGCATGATGCACAACCAAGTATGATGCATGTCCGGTTTAAAAAGGCATGGCATGGCAAAGTGCACAAACAATACTACAAATTAAGTAGAGCTCAATATGCAACGGGTTGCATATTGACGGAACACCACATTTAATTATTTAGTTACTCTCGGTTATGTACCCAACAATATTAAATGTTGTTAAACATGACAAGAGGTGAGGACTAATAAAACTATATATTTAAGCAAGTTTAAATGAGGCCAGAACAACAAACAACAAGTCCGGAAAATCCTCATATCCATATTTTAGATTTGGTACTGATCTGTCCTAAAGCATATTTTAATGTTGTAAAACAGGAAAATAAAGTGCATCATGTTAAACTATGCTTTTTCCTACCCCATTTACATATAAAGTTTATTAAATTCAGAGTTACGGTTATTTAGTTATGAAATAAAGCATTTCAACATGGCATTTGTGCAAAATAAATAAACAGCAAGTTTAAACATTTTAAACATGGATGAAAGTGGCATAATATGAAACTAGATGAAATTCTAGGCACTTTTCATATATAAATTATTTACATATGATGCATGATTAATAAGTTATTATATGCATGACAAAGAGGGTTTTTCTGCAAAACAGTAAATCACTGGATAATGCTAAATTCGCACACTGGAAAAAAACAGGAACTAGGCCACATCTCAAGCGGACTGGGCTACAGGAACTTGAGGCTCACCATGGGCTTAGCCCAGTCGGTGAGGAGGAGGCCGGGCAGGGAGCGCTGGGCCTTGGAGGCTTGGCTGGAGGCGATCGAGGCCTCATGGTCCACGCGGGCGCGGTCAACGCATGCGGGCGAGCGCTCGTTCGTCTCTGACGAGAGGAAGCAGGCGGCAGTGGGACTTGCGGCGTCGGACCTCCGGGAATAAGATGGCCATGGCTGGGTGTAGCTGGGCCTTGGCTGAATCGAACGAGGAGGGAGGCGCTGACGATGCTCGCGCGGTCAACGGGCGTTGAACGAGGCATCATCCTCCTCTGCTCGAAGCAGAGGCTGGACAGGCGCGGCGCGATGGGACTTGGGCATCAGCAGGTTCAGGAGGCCGGGCTTGGCAGGAACGAGCAGAGGAACTTGGCGCAGCAGCGAAGAAGCTCCAAGGTGGCGGCTGGGCTCGAAGACGGACTTGGCGACGGGGACGGAGGAGCGGGGCTCCGGCGAGGTTGGGACTCCGGCGAGCCGAGGCGAGGCTGGGAACGGATCAAGGCCTTGGATCCACGGCGGAGGATGCGCGGGCTCGCCTCGTTCCTGTCCCTGATGAAGAGAGACAGAAAGAGGTGAGACAGGGAGAGGGAAAGGAAGAGAGGGCGCGAGGGATACCCGGCGGCATGACCTAGAGGTGCTGGTGATCGTCGGCAGTGAGACGAGGCGGCGAGGGTCGCGAGGAAGACGGCGGAGCTCTGGATCGGGAGGAGCTCGGCTCTCCTCGGGCGTTGCACAGCGCGAAAAGGGATGCAGGGAGCAGCGGGAGGAGGAGGCGCGCACGGGAGGGGTGCCATGGGTCCTGGGTGCGTGCTTGAGCTTGAGCAGCGAGCTCCTCTTGCTCGGACGCGGGCGTTGCAAGGACGAAGGACGGCGAGGTGGCGGCTCGGGCTTCGGTGGCGCGGTGAGGAGCTCGGGCAGGGAGGTGGATCGAGGAGGGGGGTGGATTTGGGTTGGCTGGATTTTTGGATCGGGATGGATCCTGAGGAAGAAGGAGACTGGTCGGGGAAGGATCCCGAGTAAGTGGGTGGCGGCGCAAGGAGGGGAATGGATGGGACAAGGGGGCTAGATTTTAGGGGTTGGTTTAGGGTTGGACTATTTATATAGGTAGGGGATTAAGGCAGGGTTAACGCGATCCGTCCGATCGTAATCGGGCAGTCAAGAATAAATAGGTAGGGAGTCCAAATAAGAAAACGGAGATGTTTTATAGATGTTTGGGGATGATCCGGATACATCGGTAACGACAGAGCGGGTCGGGTTCGGGGAAGTTTCGGACACGCACACGAGGGGTGTGAGAGAGGTCAACGGAGGCAAAGAGAGAAAGAGCAACTGCGAACGGCTACGAGTTTTATGAAAATATGCAAATGCAATGCGCATGATGCTATGAGATGAGATGCATGACATGAACAAAATGCAAAACAAAAGACAAAAACCCAACCACGGAGGAAATAAAATATCGCATCTCCGGAAAAGACAAGAGTTGGAGTTACGAATATGGAAAGTTGTATCCGGGGTGTTACAATGGCCTCTGGAGGGCCCTCGCCCATGCTATCGGGGTCGTCGATTGCTGCAGCTTGGAAGGCGTGCTCGAGGGAGCACATCGCATCTCTCTCTCTCTCTCTCTCTCTTCACATTGGACCGTGATGATTCCGCCACTTCCCGGCATCTTGAGGACGTTGTAGCCATGGTGAGTGACGGCCATGAACTTGGCCAGGGCAGGATACCCGAGGATGGCGTTGTACGGCAGACGGATGTGCGCGACGTCGAAGTCGGTGAGCTCGGTGCGGTAATTCTTGCATTCTCCGAAGGTGACAGGTAGGCGGACCTGCCCTATCGGCGTGGTGGAACCGTCAGTCACTCCTGAGAAAGGCTTGGTAGGCTGAAGCTGGTCATATGGGACTTGGAGGTTGTCGAACGTATCGCCGGACAGGACGTTGAGCCCTGCGCCGCCGTCGATGAGGGTCTTGGTAACTTGCACATTGCTGATGACTGGGGAGCACAACATCGGGAGGGCGCCAGCGGTAGCCGCGCACTTGAGCTGATCTGTCGAGTTGAACGTGATGGGGCACTGGGACCATCTGAGTGGGCATGTGGCCTCGAGCTTGGAGAGGACTGCATTCACTTCACGAGCAAACTGCTTGAAGATACGCTGCGAGGTTGGGCCTGGGCTCCGCCGAAGATGCAAGCGATAGCACGCGGCTCTTGGAAGCCCCCGGCCCCCTCGTCTTGATGGTGGTCGTCGTTCCTTCTTGGCGGTGGCGGCAGCGGGGGAAGACCGGCGTTGCCCTGAGGGCGATCCTCACGAGGGTGGTCTCTCCAGGCGCCCTCGCGAGGATGATCCTGCAAGCGGTCCTCACGAGGACAGTCGCGCCACTCCTAGCGCGGGCCACGGTCGTCCCAGCGTCCGCCACCATGTCCTCCTCCTCGGTCGTAGCCCCGGTCGATGCGTTCGGGGCGTCGACCAAAGCGTCCTTCGTGAATGGCTCTAAGCTCTTGACAATCACTGGTGTTGTGGGTGTTCAGGTTGTGGAAGGCGCAGAATGGCTGGCTGTTCTTGGATGAATCGGGCTGATCTCTGCCTCGCTTGGTGTCGGGCTCTGCTGCGAGCACAACTGCTTCCTTGCACTTCGCGTCCTTGGCCTTGGCCTTCTTCTCCTCTGCGCCCGCAGCTGGCAGCTCGAGGCGGGAGAGGCGCCCCTCCTTAGCTCTTACGCACTTGGTCGCCAGGTTGAATAGCTCCTGAGATGTGCACAGCTCCTCGTGGATAGCTAGCTCCTCCTTCATCTTGACGTCACGGACGCGACGGAGAACGCGGAGATGATGGCCTCGTCTGTGACCTTGGGGATCTTGAGACGAGTGTTGTTGAAGCGCTGGATGTACTTCTGGAGGGTATCTCCTAGTTGTTGCTTGATGCGGCGCGGGTCGCCCGCTGCCGGCGGGCGGTCGCGGGTGCCCTGGAAGTTGGCAATGAAGCGGTCGCGCATCTCGTCCCAGGAGGAGATCGAGCCCGGTGGCAGGTTCAGGAGCCAAGAGCGGGCGCCATCCTTGAGAGCCATGGGAAACCAGTTCACCATGACTTTCTCGTCGCCGTTGGCTGCTTCGATGCTCAGCTCGTAGAGCTGCAGGAACTCCGCGGGGTCAGGGGTGCCATCGTAGCGAGGAGGCAGATCTGGCTTGAACTTGCCCAGCCAGGCGACGCTACGCAGCTCGTGGGTGAAGGCGCGGTAGCTGGCCATGGTCGCCGGGGCCCGTCTCGGAGGTAGTGCTTGGTCTTGATGAGGTCCGCCCGCCACCACCGCAGGTAGCGCGCGGTCTTGGTGAGGCAGCGCGGGGAGCGCAGGTGCAGCTTCTCGCGGCCGAGGAATTTCCTTGCAGCTTCTCTCTTCGCGCGCGGGCACCGGGTATGGTGGGTCACGCCGTGGGGCCGCACGCCTTGGCGCCAAGGCGCCGTCTTGGGACAGAGGTGGTGGAGGCGCTCCATGAGCCACATCGCCCGTGGCTGGCGGAGGGTGAGGCAGAGAGAGGGACGGCGTCGGGGAGCCCCCTGCGGCGTGGACGAGCTTGGCGACGCGGTCGAGCCAGTCCTCGTAGAGGTCGTCGACCAGGCGGTACCGCAGGAGCTCGTTCGCCATGAGGAGCGCGGCCCGCGCGTCCATGGGAGCGCGACGTGCATGGGATGAGGAATCGTCCGGGGTAAGCGATGGAGTGGCGGTGCGGCCGTCCTACCACACCGATGGGTGCAGCGAGGACGCTTGCTGCTCGTTCCCCGCCGGGCCGGTGGCGGCGTTGGCGGCAGGATACGGAGAACGATGAGGTGGCCCGCTGACGGGAGCCATCTGAGCAACACGGGTGGTGAGCGCAGCCAGGTGCTCAGCTCGAGCGCGGCGAGCATCCACCATGGAGACGGCGGAGCGACGGAGCGCCAATCGACGGAAGGGAAGCTACGGCGCACCCCTACCTGGTGCGCCAAATGCCGGATCACGGGTTAAGGTTCGAACACTAGGGTGCGCGTGAAGTTCTCTCCCTATAGATCAGCGCCCTAGCTCTCTAGATCTCGCGGATGAACTCGACAAACTCGCAACACATAAAGACACGAGATTTATACTGGTTCGGGCCACCGATGTGGTGTAATACCCTACTCCAGTGTGGTGGTGGTGGATTGCCTCTTGGGCTGATGATGAACAGTACAAGGGCAAGAACAGTCTCCTGAGGTTGAGGTGTTCTTGTGCTTGGTGCGTGGCTAAGGATTGGCTCAAGATCAGATGAGATCCGATCAGCTCAGGCTTGCCTTTTGCTACTGTAGTGGCTAGTTCTACTTATATAGGCCCTGGTCCTCTCCCCAAATATTGAGCGGGAAGGGAGCCAACAACGGCGGGCAATTTGAAAGGGGACAACTAGTACAAGCTATCCTGACAAAAGTGGTCTTCGCCTGCAAAAGGCTCTGGTGGTGACGCCGTCTTGGGCTCCATGGTGACCTCCGTCTTGCCATCCTGCTGGTCTTGCGTCTCCTTGCACCGATATGCAAACCTTTGCTTGATGCCTCGGTACTCTGCGCCTGTGCCTGCCTCCTTAGCACCAAAGAGGAAACAAGGACACTGCGCGCTGGCGCCCGCCTGGTGTCGATCGTCATGGCTCACGTCACGAGAGCCTCGCGAGGTTTCCCTCGCCTTCATATCTCTGTGATACGTCTCCAACGTATCTATAATTTTTTATTGCTCCATGCTATATTATCTACTGTTTTGGACAATATTGGGCTTTATTATCCACTTTTATATTATTTTTGGGACTAACCTATTAACCGGAGGCCCAGCCCAGAATTGCTGTTTTTTGCTTATTTCAGAGTTTCGAAGAAACGGAATATCAAACGGAGTCCAAACGGAATGAAACCTTCGGGAATGTGATTTTCTCACTAAATATGATCCAGGAGACTTGGACCCTACGTCAAGAAAGAAAGGAGGGAGGCACGAGGTAGGGGGCGCCCACCCCCCAGGGCACGCCCTCCACCCTCGTGGGCCCCCTGTTGCTCCACCGACGTACTCCTTCCTCCTATATATACCTACGTACCCCCAAACGATCAGATACGGAGCCAAAAACCTAATTCCACCGCCACAACCTTTTGTACCCACGAGATCCCATCTTGGGGCCTGTTTCGGAGCTCCGCCGGAGGGGGCATCCATCACGGAGGGCTTCTACATCATCACCATAGCCTCTCCGATGAAGTGTGAGTAGTTTACCTCAGACCTTCGGGTCCATAGTTAGTAGCTAGATGGCTTCTTCTCTCTTTTTGGATCTCAATACAATGTTCTCCCCCTCTCTCGTGGAGATGTATTCGATGTAATCTTTTTTTTGCGGTGTGTTTGTTGAGACCTACGAATTGTGGGTTTATGATCAAGATTATCTATGAACAAATTTGAATCTTCCATGAATTCTTTTATGTATGATTGGTTATCTTTGCAAGTCTCTTCGAATTATCAGTTTGGTTTGGCCTACTAGATTGATCTTTCTTGCAATGGGAGAAGTGCTTAGCTTTGGGTTCAATCTTGCGGTGTCCTTTCCTAGTGACAGTAGGGGCAGCAAGGCACGTATTGTATTGTTTCCATCGAGGATAACAAGATGGGGTTTTATCATATTGCATGAATTTATCCCTCTACATCATGTCATCTTGCTTAAGGTGTTACTCTGTTTTCTTGAACTTAATACTCTAGATGCATGCTGGATAGGGGTTGATGAGTGGAGTAATAGTAATAGATGTAGGCAGGAGTCGGTCTACTTGTCTCAGATGTGATGCCTATATACATGATCATACCTAGATATTCTCATAACTATGCTCAATTCTGTCAATTGCTCAATAGTAATTCGTTCACCCACCGTAAAATACTTATGCTCTTGAGAGAAGCCACTAGTGAAATCTATGGCCCCCGGGTCTATCTTCATCATACCAATCTTCCTACACTTTATTATTATCTTTGCTTTTTACTTTGCTTTTATTTTACTTTGCATCTTTATCACAAAAATACCAAAAATATTATCCTATCATATCTATCAGACCTCACTCTCGTAAGTGACCGTGAAGGGATTGACAACCCCTTATCGCGTTGGTTGCGAGGAGTTATTTGTTTTCTGTAGGTACGAGGGACTCACGCGTAACCTCCTACTGGATTGATACCTTGGTTCTAAAAAACTGAGGGAAATACTTACGCTACTTTGCTGCATCATCCTTTCCTCTTCAAGGAAATCCAACGCAGTGCTCAAGAGGTAGCACTTCGCTCCTCGTGAGCCTGTCTGGCGAGGCCGCTCCGGAGGAGGTCTTGCATCGTCCGCCCCACGAGGCTTGGCCCCTTGTGAGGGTCTTGAATGCCTTGTCGATGATAATGGGATGTACGGCCTGCTAGCATAGCCACGCTGTGGGCCGCAGGTAGGCAAGTCTGGGGACCTCCGTTCCCACAACGCCGACAGTAGAGGGGTTCCGGCAAAACCCTTACCTGGCGCGCCAAATGTCGGGTCATGGGTTCCGGCAAAACCCTTAAGGTTCGAACTCTGGGGTGCGCGCGAAGTTCTCTCCCTACCGATCTACGCCCTAGCTCTCTACATCTCGCGGACAAACTCGACGAACTCGCAACATAGAAAGACACGAGATTTATACTGGTTTGGGCCACCGATGTGGTGTAATACCCTACTCTAGTGTGGTGGTGGTGGATTGCCTCTTGGGCTGATGATGAACAGTACAAGGGGAAGAACAACCTCCTGAGGTTGAGTTGTTCTTGTGCTTGGTGTGTGGCTAAGGATTGGCTCAAGATCAGATGAGATCCGATCAGCTCAGGCTTGCCTTTTGCTACTGTGGTGGCTAGTTATACTAATATAGGCCCTGGTCCACTCCCCAAATATTGAGCGGGAAGGGATCCAACAACAACGGGCAATTTGAAAGGGGACAGCTAGTACAAGCTATCCTGACAAAAGTGGTTTTCTCCTGCAAAAGGCTCTGGTGGTGACGCCGTCTTGGACTCCATGGTGACCTCTGTCTTGCCGTCTTGCTGGTCTTTGGTCTCGTTGCACCGATATGGAAACCTTTGCTTGATGCCTCGGTACTCCGTGCCTGCGCCTGCCTCCTTAGAACCAAAGAGGAAACAAGGACACTGCATGCGCTGGCGCCCACCTGGTGTCGATCGTCATGGCTCACGTCATGAGAGCCTCGCGAGGTTTCCCTCGCCTTTATATCTCCGCTCCTCGTGAGCCTGCCTGGCGAGGCCGCTCCATAGGAGGTCTTGCGTCATCCGCCCCGCGAGGCTTGGCCCCTCGCGAGGGTCTTGAATGCCTTGTCGATGAAGATGGGTCGTACGACCTGCTAGCATAGCCACGCCGTGGGCCACAGGCAGGCAAGTCTGGGGACCCCCGTTCCCAGAACGTCGACAGCTCCCACATATTCTACGAAGATCTTTATCGGTCAAACCGCATAACAACATACGTTGTTCCCTTTGTCATCGGTATGTTACTTGCCCGAGATTCAGTCGTCGGTTTCTCAATACCTAGTTCAATCTCGTTACCAGCAAGTCTCTTTACTCGTTCCGTAATGCATCATCCCGCAACTAACTCATTAGTCACATTGCTTGCAAGGCTTATAGTGATGTGCATTACCGAGAGGGCCCAGAGATACCTCTCCGACAATCAGAGTGACAAATCCTAATCTCAATCTATGCCAACTCAACAAGTACCATCGGAGACACCTGTAGAGCACCTTTATAATCACCCAGTTACGTTGTGACGTTTGGTAGCACACAAAGTGTTCCTCCGGTATTAGGGAGTTGCATAATCTCATAGTCATAGGAACATGTATAAGTCATGAAGAAAGCAATAGCAACATACTAAACGATCAAGTGCTAAGCTAACGGAATGGGTCAAGTCAATCACATCATTCTCTAATGATGTGATCCCGTTAATCAAATGAAAACTCATGTCTATGGCTAGGAAACTTAGCCATCTTTGATTCAACGAGCTAGTCAAGTAGAGGCATACAAGTGACACTTTTTTGTCTATGTATTCACACATGTACTAAGTTTCCGGTTAATAGAATTCTAGCATGAATAATAAACATTTATCATGATATAAGGAAATATAAATAACAACTTTATTATTGCCTCTAGGGCATATTTCCTTCCGAGACTACACGCAAGTCACCTAGTACCTACACAAACCATCAAGAACCTTGCAACCAACGCGATAAAGGGGTTGTCAATCCCTTCACGGCCACTTGCAAAAGTGAGATACGATAAAGGTAATAAGATAAATATTTTTGGTATTTTTGTTGTATAGATTGGAAAATTAAGATTGCAAAATAAATAGTAACTATAATTATAGACCGAAAACTTATATGATGTAAAGTAGACTCAGGGGCCATAGGTTTCACTAGTGGCTTCTCTCATGATAGCATAAATTACGATGGGTGAACAAATTACTGCCGAGCAATTGATAGAAAAGCGCATAGTTATGAGAATATCTAAGCATGATCATGAATATAGGCATCATGTCCGTGTCAAGTAGACCGAAACGATTCTGCATCTACTACTATTACTCCACACATCGACCACTATCCAGCATGCATCTAGAGTATTAAGTTCATAAGAACAGAGTAACGCATTAGGCAAGATGACATGATGTAGAGGGATAAACTCAAGCAATATGATATAAACCCCATCTTTTTATCCCCGATGGCAACAATACAATACGTGCCTTGCTGCCCCTACTGCCATTGGGAAAGGACATCTCAAGATTGAACCCAAAGCTAAGCACTTCTCCCATTGCAAGAAAGATCAATCTAGTAGGCCAAACTAAACCGATAATTCGAAGAGACTTGCAAAGATATCAAATCATGCATATAAGAATTCAGAGAAGAACCAAATATTGTTCATAGATAATCTTGATCATAAACCCATAATTCATCGGATCTCGGCAAACACACCGCAAAAGAATATTACATCAAATAGATCTCAAAGAACATCAAGGAGAACTTTGTATTGAGAACCAAAGAGAGAGAAGAAGCCATCTAGCTAATTACTATGGACCTGAAGGTCTGTGGTAAACTACTCACACATCATCGAAGAGGCTATGGTGTTGATGTAGAATCCCTCCATGATCGAATCCCCCTCTAGCAGATCGCCGGAAAAGGCCCCACATGGGATCTCACGGGTACAGAAGGTTGCGGTGGTGGAAAAGTGGTTTTGTGGCTCTCCTGGATGTTTTTAGGGTACAAGGGTATATATAGGCGAAAGAAGTACGTCGGTCGAGCTATGAGGGGCCCATGAGGGTGGGGGCGTGCCTACCCCCTAGGCGCGCCCTCCTGCCTCGTGGCTGCCTCGTTGCGTCTCTGACTTCCACTCCAAGTCTCCTGGATTGCATTTGTTCCAAGAAAGATCCTCGCAAAGGTTTCGTTCCATTTAGAATCCGTTTGATATTCCTTTTCTGTGAAACACTGTAATAGGCAAAAAAACAGCAACTGACACTGGGCCTCCGATTAATAGGTTAGTCCCAAAAATAATATAAAAGAGCATATTAAAGCCCATTAAACATCCAAATCAGATAATATAATAGCATGGAACAATAAAAAATTATAGATACGTTGGAGACGTATCAGCATCCCCAAGCTTAATTCCTGCTTGTCCTCGAGTAGGTAAATGATAAAAACAGAATTTTTGATGTGGAATGCTACCTAACATAATTTTCAATGTAATTTTCTTTATTGTGGCATGCATGTTTAGGTACGAAAGATTCAAGACAAAAGTTTAATATTGACATAAAAATAATAATACTTCAAGCATACTAACCAAGCAATTATGTCCTCTCAAAATAACATAGCCAAAGAAAGCTCATCCCTACAAAATCATATAGTTTGGCCATGCTTCATTTTCGTCACACAAAATGCTCTCATCATGCACAAACCCGATGACAAACCAAGCAATTGTTTCATACTTTAGCATTCTCAAACTTTTTCAACTTTCACGCAATATATGAGTGCGAGCCATGGACATAGCACTATAGGTGGAATAGAATATGATGACGGAGGTTGTGTGGAGAAGACAAAAAAGGAGAAAGTCTCACATCGACGCAGCTAATCAACAGGTTATGGATATGCCCATTGATTGATATCAATGCGAGGAGTAGGGATTGCCATGCAACGGATGTACTAGAGCTGTAAATGTATGAAAGCTCAACAAAAGAAACTAAGTGGGTGTGCATCCAACTTTCTTGTTCGCGAACACCTAGGGCATTTTGAGGAAGCCCATCACTAGAATATACAAGCCAAGTTCTATAATGAAAAATTCCCACTAGTATATGAAAGTGACAAAATAAGAGACTCTCTATCATGAAGATCATGGTGCTACTTTGAAGTACAAGTGTGGAAAAAGGATAGTAACATTGCCCCTTCTCTCTTTTTCTCTCATTTTTTTGGGCCTTCTCTTTTTATGGCCTCTTTTTTTGTCCTGAGTCTCATCCCGACTTGTTAGTGAATCATAGTCTCCATTATCCTTTCCTCACATGGGACAATGCTATAATAATGAAGATCATCACACTTTTATTTACTTACAACTCAAGAATTACAACTCGATACTTTGAACAAAATATGACTCCATGTAGATGCCTCCGGCGGTGTATCGGGATGTGCAATGAATCAACAGTGACATGTATATAAAAAATATGAACGGTGGCTTTGCCACAAATACGATGTCAACTACATGATCATGCAAGGCAATATGACAATGATGAAGCGTGTCATAATAAATGGAGCGGTGGAAAGTTGCATGGCAATATATCTCAGAATGGCTATGGAAATGCCATAATAGGTAGGTATGGTGGCTATTTTGAGGAAGATATAAGGAGGCTTATGTGTGATAGAGCGTATCATATCACGGGGTTTGGATGCACCGGCGAAGTTTGCATCAACTCTCGAGGTGAGAAAGGGCAATGCACGATACCGAAGAGGCTAGCAATGATGGAAGGGTGAGAGTGCGTATAATCCATGGACTCAACATTAGTCATAAAGAACTCACATACTTATTGCAAAAATCTACAAGTCATCAAAACCATGCACTACGCGCATGCTCCTAGGGGGATAGATTGGTAGGAAAAGACCATCGCTCGTCCCCGACCGCCACTCATAAGGAAGGCAATCAAAGAACACCTCATGCTTCAAATTTGTCACACAACGGTTACCATACGTGCATGCTATGGGACTTGCAAACCTCAACACAAGTATTTCTTAATTTCACAATTACTCAACTAGCACGACTCTAATATCACCATCTTTATATCTCAAAACAATTATCAAGTATCAAACTTCTCATAGTATTTAATGTACTCTATATGAAAGTTTTTATTATACCCATCTTGGATGCCTATCATATTAGGACTAATTTTATAGCCAAAGCAAATTACCATGCTATTCTAAAAGACTCTCAAAATAATATAAGTGAAGCATGAGAGATCAATAATTTCTATAAAATAAAACCACCACCGTGCTCTAAAAAGATATAAGTGAAGCACTAGAGCAAAATTATCTAGCTCAAAAGATATAAGTGAAGCACATAGAGTATTCTAATAAATTCTGATTCATGTGTGTCTCTCCCAAAAGGTGTGTACAGGAAGGATGATTCTGGTAAACTAAAAGGCAAAGACTCAAATCATACAAGACGCTCCAAGCAAAACACATCATGTGGTGAATAAAAATATAGCCTCGAGTAAAGTTACCGATAGACGAAGACGAAAGAGGGGATGCCTTCCGAGGCATGCCCAAACTTAGGCTTTTGGTTGTCCTTGAATTTTACCTTCCCCAAGCTTAGGCTCTTGCCACTCCTTACTCCAAAATCCATCAAATCTTTACCCAAAAACTTGAAAACTTCACAACACAAAACTTAAACAGAAAATCTCATGAGCTCCATTAGTATAAGAAAACAAACCACCACTTTAAGGTACTGTAATGAACTCATTATTTATTTATATTGGTGTTAAATCTACTGTATTCCAACTTCTCTATGGTTCATACCCCCCGATACTAGCCATAGATTCATCAAAATAAGCAAACAACACACGAAAAACAGAATCTGTCAAAACAGAACAATCTGTAGTAATCTGTATCAAATAAATACTTTTGGAACACCCAAATTTCTGAAATAAATTGGTGGACGTGAGTAATTTGTCTATTAATCATCTGCAAAAATAATCAACCTAAAAGCACTCTCTAGTAAAAAAGGGCATCTAATCTTGTGAGCGCAAAAGTTTCTGTTTTTTATAGCAAGATTGCAAAGACTTCACCCATGTCTTCCCAAAGGTTCTACTTGGCACAAACACTAATTAAAACATAAAACCACATCTAAACAGAGGCTAGATGAATTATTTATTACTAAACAGGAACAAAAAGCAAGGAACAAAAATAAAATTGGGTTGCCTCCCAACAAGCTCTATCATTTAACACCCCTAGCTAGGCATAAAGTAAGAATAGATATAGGTATTGCCATCTTTGGTATTTATCTTTTTAATGGAGTTATGCTCTGATCCGGGAGGTTCCTTATGTTTCCCTTCATGCTCGGAGATTTTTAGATCTAGAGCATCCAACCGCTTATTGCAAAGTGTGATCAACGTATTCATGCGGTGAAGGTTCTCGCCAACATTTTTAAGAGGTTCAATAGATTTTTGTAATTCGCATAATTTCTCTAAAACTTGGGTTCCTTCTTGAGTAAGGTGTAGTCCCTTTTGTGGGGTTAGTACTCCTACTATTCCCTCTATAATCTCATAAGCAATACTTGGATCAATTTCAATAAAATTCCCTTTATCGGCAAAATCCAAGAGCTGTCTATGGGATATGGTTAGCCCAACATAAAATTACAAAGTAAAATCTTGAAATCTCCCTCTATGGTGCAACTACAATAGGATTCTATCATCCTATACCAAGCATCTTTTAAGTTTTCTCCTTGTTTTTGTTTGAAGTGAAGAACTTCAAAATTGGGAGACAAAGGAAAGGAGAAAGGCTTAGCCATGACGGCGAAACAAACAATCTAACACACTGACACACAAGAGGCAAGCGAAAAGAGACAAACGAAAAAGGGCGAATAAAACATCAAAGGTGAAGTGGGGGAGAGGAAAACGAGAGCCAAATGACAAATAATGTAATGTGAGGGATAAGAGTTTGTGATGGGTACTTGGTATGTCTTGACTTGAGCGTAGATCTCCCCGGCAACGGCGCCAGAAACCCTTCTTGCTACCTCTTGAGCATGCGTTGGTTTTCCTTGAAGAGGAAAGGGTGATGCGGCAAAGTAGTGTAAGTATTTCCCTCAGTTTTTGGGAACCAAGGTATCAATCCAGTAGAAGACTACACGCAAGTCACCTAGTACGTGCAAAAACAATCAAGAACCTTGCAACCAACGCGATAAAGGGGTTGTCAACCCCTTCACGACCACTTGCAAAAGTGAGATCTGATAAAGATAATAAGATAAATATTTTTGGTATTTTTGTTGTATAGATTGGAAAATAAAGATTGCAAAATAAATAGTAAATCAGAATTATAGATTGGAAACTTATATGATGTAAAGTAGACCTGGGGGCCATAGGTTTCACTAGTGGCTTCTCTCACGATAGCATAAATTACGGTGGGTGAACAAATTACTGCCGAGCAATTGATAGAAAAGCGCATAGTTATGAGAATATCTAAGCATGATCATGAATATAGGCATCACGTCCGTGTCAAGTCGACCGAAACGATTCTGCACCTACTACTATTACTCCACACATCGACCGCTATCCAGCATGCATCTAGAGTATTAAGTTCATAAGAACAGAGTAACGCATTAGGCAAGATGACATGATGTAGAGGGATAAACTCAAGCAATATGATATAAACCCCATCTTTTTATCCTCGATGGCAACAATACAATACGTGCCTTGCTGCCCCTACTGTCACTGGGAAAGGACACCGCAAGATTGAACCCAAAGCTAAGCACTTCTCCCATTGCAAGAAAGATCAATCTAGTAGGCCAAACTAAACCGATAATTCGAAGAGACTTGCAAAGATATCAAATCATGCATATAAGAATCCAGAGAAGAACCAAATATTGTTCATAGATAATCTTGATCATAAACCCACAATTCATCGGATCTCGGCAAACACACCGCAAAAGAATATTACATCGAACAGATCTCCAAGAACATCGAGGAGAACTTTGTATTGAGAACCAAAGAGAGAGAAGAAGCCATCTAGCTAATAACTATGGACCCGAAGGTCTGTGGTAAACTACTCACACATCATCAGAGAGGTAATGGTGTTGATGTAGAAGCCCTCCATGATCGAATCCCCCTCCGACAGATCGCCGAAAAAGGCCCCAGATGGGATCTCACGGGTACAGAAGGTTGCAGCGGCAGAAAAGTGGTTTCGTGGCTCTCCTGGATGTTTTTAGGGTACAAGGGTATATATATAGGCGAAAGAAGTACGTCCTTGGAGCTACGAGGGGCCCATGACGGTGGGGGCGTGCCTACCCGCTAGGCGCGCCCTCCTGCCTCGTGGCCGCCTTGTTGTGTCTTTGACTTCCACTCCAAGTCTCCTGGATTGCGTTTGTTCCAAGAAAGATCCTCGCGAAGGTTTTGTTCCGTTTGGATTCCTTTTGATGTTCCTTTTCTGTGAAACACTAAAATAGGCAAAAAACAGCAACTGGCACTAGGCCTCCGGTTAATAGGTTAGTCCCAAAAATAATATAAAAGAGCATATTAAAGCCCATTAAACATCCAAAACAGATAATATAATAGTATGGAACGATAAGAAATTATAGATACGTTGGAGACGTATCAGTATGTTGTTATGCGGTTTGACCGATAAATATCTTCGTAGAATATGTAGGAGCCAATATGAGCATCCAGGTTCCACTATTGGTTACTAACCGGAGATGCGTCTCTGTCATGTCTACATAGTTCTTGAACCCGTAGGGTCCGCACGCTTAACGTTCGATGACGATTTGTATTATGAGTTATGTGATTTGATGACAGAAGTTTGTTCGGAGTCCTGGATGAGATCACGGACATGACGAGGAGTCTCAAAATGGTCGAGACATAAATATTCATATATTGGAAGGTTACATTCAGACACCGGAATGGTTCAGGTCGTTTCGGGTAAGTTTTGGAGTACCGGGGGTTACCGGAACCCCCCCCCCCCCCGGGAAGTTCATGGGCCTTCATGGGCCTTAGTGGAAAGGAGAGGAGGGCCACAAGGGAGGGCCCCCCCATGGCTAGTCCGAGTTGGACTAGGGAGAGGAACGACGCCCCCTCTTTCCTTCTCCCCTCTTCCTCCTTCCCTCCTTCTCCCTCTCTTGGATGGAAGGGGACTCCAACTAGGATTGGGAATCCTAGTTGGACTCCCCATGGCACGGGCCCCCCTTGCACGGCCTCCTCCTCCTCCCCTCCTTTATATATGTGGGAGTGGGGGCACCCCAAAGGACACACAAGTTTCTCTTAGCCGTTTGTGGTGCCCCCCT
Source organism: Aegilops umbellulata (assembly GCA_032464435.1). NCBI lineage: Eukaryota > Viridiplantae > Streptophyta > Magnoliopsida > Poales > Poaceae > Aegilops > Aegilops umbellulata. Next base: position 359,121,831 of record CP136054.1, on the reverse strand, counting down.
CCACAGTTACACACCTCGGTCCTATCGTCGTAGTGCTTAGGCGAAGCCCTGCGCCACTAACTTCATCATCACCGTCACCACGCTGTCGTGCTGATGAAACTCTCCCTTGGCCTCAACTGGATCATCGAGGGACGCCATTGAACTGAACGTGTGCTGAACGCGGAGGTGTCGTACGTTCGGTGCTTGGATCGGTTGGATCGCGAAGACGTTTGACTACATCAACCGCGTTACTAAACGCTTCCGCTTTCGGTCTACGAGGATACTAGACACACTCTCCCCGCTCGTTGCTATGCTTCTCCTAGATAGATCTTGCATGATCGTAGGATTTTTTTTAAATACTACGTCCCCCAACAGTAAGCCCATTCACCAACATGAGCTTGATGTCTTCTTCTAGAGTAGCTCTTCGTTGACTTGTCTTTCCTTTCTGATAAGGTCTTCGTTTAAAACGATCGTCTCTACTCCTCTCTTTATTAGGTGATTCATTTCTATTATTCCTTCTAGGTGATTCATTTCTTTAATTATAAGGTGGCGTACACTCATTGGAGTAGTGTATGGGTCTTCCACAATTGTAGAAACTACGGTCACGACTTAAGGATCTTTGCTCATAGTGTCTTGAGTTGGAGCTTCTCTCTTTGCTTCTATTCTTGTAGAACTTGTTGAAGTTCTTCACCATTAGGCTTATCTCCTCATTGGATACTACCTTGTCACTTGATGTTGTGGGAGCATCACTTGAGGCTTTGTATGCACCACTTGACTTGTTGTGGAGCTCCTCCTTGTCCTTGAGTGACATCTCATGAGCAACATTCCTTCCAATGACTTCTGTGGGCTTGAGATCTTTTTAATTGCGCATCATTTGGATCAATGTGCACATGGTATCATATTTTCCATCGAAGGCTTTAAGGATCATCTTGATGATGAACTTGTCAGTCATCTCTTCAGTTCCTAAGCCGGTAATGTCATTTGTGATGAGAATGAGCCTGAAGTACATTTTGGCGACTCATTCACCATCCTTCATCTTGAACTTGTCAAGTTGACTTTGAAGCACATCCAACTTGGATTGCTTGACGGACTCGGTACCCTCGTGCATATAAATGAAAGTTTCCTAAACTTCCTTTGCAATCTTGAGGTGGCTAATCTTGTTGAACTCCTGACACGTCTCCAACGTATCTATAATTTTTTATTGTTCCATGCGATTATATTATCTGTATTGGATGTTTAATGGGCTTTACTAAGCACTTTTATATTATTTTTGGGACTAACCTATTAACCGAAGGCCCAGTGCAAATTGCTGGTTTTTTTGCCTATTTCAGTGTTTCGCGGAAAAGGAATATCAAACAGAGTCCAAACGGAATGAAACCTTCGGGAGATTGATTTTTGGAACAAACGTGATCCAGAGGACTTGGAGTGGATGTCAAGAAAGAAGCGAGGAGGCCAAGAGGCCGGGAGGCGCGCCTGCCCCCCTGGGCGCGCCCCCACCCTCGTGGGCCCCTCGCAGCTCCACCGACCTACTTCTTCCTTGTATATATACCCATATACCCCCAAAACATCTAGGAGCTCCAGAAACCCTATTTCCACCGCCGCAACCTTCTGTACCCGGGAGATCCCATCTTGGAGCCTTTTCCGTCGCTCCGCCGGAGGGGGAATCGATCACGGAGGGCTTCTACATCAACACCATAGCCTCTCCGATGATGTGTGAGTAGTTTACCACAGACCTTCGGGTCCATAGTTATTAGCTAGATGGCTTCTTCTCTCTCTTTGGATCTCAATACAAAGTTCTCCTCGATCTTCTTGGAGATCTATTCGATGTAACACTTATTGCGGTGTGTTTGTCGAGATCCGATGAATTGTGGGTTTATGATCAAGATTATCTATGAACAATATTTGAATCTCCTCTGAATTCTTTTATGTATGATTTTTTATCTTTGCAAGTCTCTTCGAATTATCAGTTTGGTTTGGCCTACTAGATTAATCTTTCTTGCAATGGGAGAAGTGCTTAGCTTTGGGTTCAATCTTGCGGTGTCCTTTCCCGGTGACAGCATGGGCAGCAAGGCACGTATTGTATTGTTGCCATCGAGGATAAAAGGATGGGGTTTATATCATATTGCTTGAGTTTATCCCTCTACATCATGTCATCTTGCATAATGCGTTACTCCATTCTTATGAACTTAATACTCTAGATGCATGCTGGATAGCGGTCGATGTGTGGAGTAATAGTACTAGATGCAGAATCGTTTCGGTCTACTTGTCGTGGACGTGATGCCTATATACATGATCATGCCTAGATATTCTCATAATTATGCACTTTTCTATCAATTGCTCGACAGTAATTCGTTCACCCACTGTAATACTTATGCTATCTTGAGAGAAGCCACTAGTAAAACCTATGGCCCTCGGGTCTGTTCTCCATCATATAAGTTTCCAATCTATTTTTACTTTGCATTCTTTACTTTCAGTTTATATCATAAAAATACCAAAAATATTTATCTTATTATCTCTATCAGATCTCACTTTTGCAAGTGGTCGTGAAGGGATTAACAACCCCTTTATCGCATTGGTTGCAAGGTTCTTATTTATTTGTGTAGGTACAAGGCAACTTGTGTGTAGTTTCCTACTAGATTGATACCTTGGTTCTCAAAAACTGAGGGAAATACTTACGCTACTTTGCTGCATCACCCTTTCCTCTTCAAGGAAAAAACCAACGCAAGCTCAAGAGGTAGCAAGAAGGATTTCTGGCGCCGTTGCAGGGGAGGCTTACACCAAGTCAAGTCAAGATTTGATCTCCCGCCAACGTGCGATTTCTGGCGCCGTTGCTGGGGAGATCTACGCCAAGTCAAGTCAAGTCAAGACATACCAAGTAACCATCACAAACTCTTATCCCTCGCATTACATTATTTGCCATTTGCCTCTCGTTTTCCTCTCCCCCACATCACCCTTTGCCTTTTCTTCGCTTTCTTCCCGTATGTCTTTATGTTTGTGTTTCCACGTGCCTTCTATTTGCTTACATCTTTTCTTGCTAAAAATCTATTGATATGGATCCACTTAAAGTGTTCTACTTGGATCATCTTCGATCTATTTGTGCTCGTGCTGAAACCCCAACTAGTTTAGTTGAGGGAAATTCTTTAGATGAGCATGCTCATTTTGTGCGTCATCGTTTGTCTGAAAAGGGGAAGTATCAAATAAATAGTTTGCTATGCTATGCTTGGAATCCTTGTGAAATTTATGATTTTACTTGTTGCTCTAAGAACCCTAAAAAACACCTCCCTACCTATGTGAGTTTAATGATAATGAAATCTTATCTTCTTATGGAAAGGGTGTTTATAGTTACTATGATATCGAACAAATTGAAGAATTTGTCGTTTTTAAGGGTGCTCATGAAGTTGCTTCTTTGATTGGAAAGTATGATATTACTCTCTACAAATCTGAAAATTCCGACATACTTAAATATTGCTATGAAAACTATGCTCATAATGCCTATTTTAAGGAATTTATTAAGAGAATGACTGTTGCTTTGGAAGAAAATAATGATATGCATGAATCTATAGATAATTATGATTCCGATGATTTGATTGAAATATCCCTTGATGAACATGATGCTTGATATTCTTGTGGCCATGATGCCAATATTTATGAAGATGAATTTGCTATAGTTCCTTATGTTAAACATGAGATCGTTGCTATTGCAGCCATACTTGATACTTCCTTCGATGAAAAGCATGATTGCAATGATATTATTATAAATTCTCTTGATGTAAATTGTGCTAATAATATGCAAAACCCTAAGCTTGGGGATGCTAGTTTTGCTATGTCTACTACTTGTTGCAATGATCATGATTGGGGTGATTCTTCTTATGATCTTGAAAATTTATTTAAGCCCCATGATGAATATGAGATTGATAATAGTGTTTGCAATAATATTGAAAGTGGGTTTGGAAGAGTGTCAACTTTATATCCCACATATTTGGAGAATGTTCAATCTTATGGTATTTTTGATAAAAGTGGGTTTGGAGAGGTCATGACTTTATTTATTGTTAATCCCACTATTTTGGAAGAGTGTCAACTTTGCATACATGTGGATCGTGTTAAGAATATGTTTTGTGATAGCTATATTGTTGAATTTGCTTATGATCCTACATGTAATTATTATGAGAGAGGAAAATATGGTTGTAGGAATTTTCATGTTACTAATTTACCTCTCTTCTTGAGATTGCTATCGTCTCTTTCTTCTTCCTTGCATATGCTAGTTTTTGCTTGCTATGATAATTTGTTTGCCTATAAGATGCCTATGCATAGGAAGTATGTTAGACTTAGATGTGTTTTTCACATGCTATATGATTCTCTCCTTGTGCTTCAATTCTTGTCTTTCATGTGAGCATTATTAAAATTATCGATGCCTAGCTTAATGGCTTTAAAGAAAAGCGCTTGTTGGGAGGCAACCCAATTTTACTTTTGTTTCTTGATTTTTGGTTCTGGTTAGTAATAAATAATTCATCTAGCTTCTGTTAAGATGTGTTTTCATGTTTTAAATTAGTGTTTGTTCCAAGTAGAACCTTTGATAAGACTTGGGTGAAGTCTTTATGATCTTGCTGTAAAAACAGAAACTTTAGCGCTCACGAGATTAGCTACAACTTTTTAATGGAGAGTGCTATTTAGTTGATTATTTTTGCAGATGATTAATAGACAAATTCCGCAAGTCCATCAATTTATTTTAGAATTTTTGGAGTTACAGAAGTATACGTTTGATCCAGATTACTACAGACTGTTCTGTTTTTGACAGATTCTGTTTTTCGTGTGTTGTTTGCTTATTTTGATGAATCTATGAGTATTACGGAGGGTATGAACCATAGAGAAGTTGGAATATAGTAGGTTTAAAACCAATATAAATAAATAATGAGTTCATTACAGTACCTTATGATGGTTGCTTTCTTATACTAACGGAGCTCATGAGATTTTCTGTTGAGTTTTGTGTTGTGAAGTTTTCAAGTTTTGGGTAAAGATTTGATGGATTATGGAATAAGGAGTGGCAAGAGCCTAAGCTTGGGGATGCCCAAGGCACCCCAAGGTAAAATTCAAGGACAACCAAAAGCCTAAGCTTGGGGATGCCCCGGAAGGCATCCCCTCTTTCGTCTTCGTCTATCGGTAACATTACTTGAGGCTATATTTTTATTCACCACATGATATGTGTTTTGCTTGGAGCATCTTGTATGATTTGAGTCTTTGCTTTTTAGTTTACCACAATCATCCTTGCTTTACACACCTTTTGGGAGACACACACATTAATCGGAATTTATTAGAATACTCTATGTGCTTCACTTATATCTTTTGAGCTAAATAGTTTTTGCTCTAGTGCTTCACTTATATCTTTTTAGAGCACGGTGGTGGTTTTATTTTATAGAAATTATTAATCTATCATGCTTCACTTATATTATTTTGAGAGTCTTTTAGAATAGCATGGTAGTTTTCTTTGGCTATAAAATTAGTCCTAATATGATGAACATCCAAGATGGGTATAATAAAAACTATCATATATAGTGCATTGAATACTATGAGAAGTTTGATACTTGATAATTGTTTTGAGATATGAAGATGGTGATATTAGAGTCATGCTAGTTGAGTAGTTGTGAATTTGAGAAATACTTGTTCTAAAGTTTGTGATTCCCGTAGCATGCATGTATGGTGAACCGTTATGTGATGAAGTCAGAGCATGATTTATTTATTGATTATCTTCCTTATGAGTGGCGGTCAGGAACGAGTGATGGTCTTTTCCTACCAATCTATCCCCCTAGGATCATGCACGTAGTACTTTGTTTCTATAACTAATAGATTTTTGCAATAAGTATGTGAGTTCTTTATGACTAATGTTGAGTTCATGGATTATACGCACTCTCACCCTTCCACCATTGCTAGCCTCTCTAATACCGCACACCTTTCGCCGGTATCATACACCCACCATATACCTTCCTCAAAACAGCCACCATACCTACCTACTATGGCATTTCCATAGCCATTCCGAGATATATTGTCATGCAACTTACCACCGTTCCATTTATTATGACACGCTTCATCATTGTCATATTGCTTTGCATGATCATGTAGTGGACATCGTACTTGTGGCAGAGCCACTTTCATAGTTCTTTCATACATGTCACTCTTGATTCACTGCATATCCCGGTACATCGCTGGAGGCATTCACATAGAGTCATATTTTGTTCCAAGTATTGAGTTGTAATTTTTGAGTTGTAAGAAAATAAAAGTGTGATGATCATCATTATTAGAGCATTGTCCCAAGTGAGGAAAGGATGATGGATACTATGATTCCCCCACAAGTCGGGATGAGACTCCGGACGAAAAGAAAAAAAAGGGAAAGAAAAAAGAGGCCATAAAAAGAGAGAGAGAGAGAGAGAGAGAGAGAGAGAGAGAGAGAGAGAGAGAGAGAGAGAGAGAGAGGCCCAAATAAAAAAAAGAGAAAAAGAGAGAAGGGACAATGTTACTATCCTTTTTCCACACTTGTGCTTCAAAGTAGCACCATGATCTTCATGATAGAGAGTCCCCTATGTTTTCACTTTCATATACTAGTGGGAATTTTACATTATAGAACTTGGCTTGTATATTCCAATGATGGGCTTCCTCAAAATGCCCTAAGTCTTCTGAGCAAGCGAGTTGGATGCACACCCACTTAGTTTCTTTTGTTGAGCTTTCATACACTTATAGCTCTAGTGCATCCGTTGCATGGCAATCCCTACTCACTCACATTGATATCTATTGATGAGCATCTCCATATCCCGTTGATACGCCTAGTTGATGTGAGACTATCTTCTCCTTTTTTTTGTCTTCTCCACAACCACCATTCTATTCCACATATAGTGCTATATCCATGGCTCACGCTCATGTATTGTGCGAAGATTGAAAAAGTTTGAGAACATCAAAAGTATGAAACAATTGCTTGGCTTGTCATCGGGGTTGTGCATGATTAAATACTTTGTGTGATGAAGATAAAGCATAGCCAGACTATATGATTTTGTAGGGATAACTTCCTTTGGCCATGTTATTTTGAGAAGACATGATTGCTTTGTTAGTATGCTTGAAGTATTATTATTTTCATGTCAATATTAAACTTTTGTCTTGAATCTTTCGGATCTAAACATTCATGCCACAATAAAGGAAATTACATTGAGAAATATGCTAGGTAGCATTCCACATCAAAAATTCTGTTTTGATCATTTACCTACTCGAGGACGCACAGGAATTAAGCTTGGGGATGCTTGATACGTCTCCAACGTATCTATAATTTTTTATTGTTCCATGCTATTATATTATCTGTTTTGGATGTTTAATGGGCTTTACTAAGCACTTCTGTATTATTTTTGGGACTAACCTATTAACCGAAGGCCCAGTGCAAATTGTTGTTTTTTTTGCCTATTTCAGTGTTTCACAGAAAAGGAATATCAAACGGAGTCCAAACAGAATGAAACCTTCGGGAGAGTGATTTTTGGAACAAACATGATCCATAGGACTTGGAGTGGACGTCAAGAAAGAAGCGAGGAGTCCACGAGGCAGGGAGGCGCACCTGCCCCCCTGGGCGCGCCCCCACCCTCGTGGGCCCCTTGCAGCTCCACTGACCTACTTCTTCCTCCTGTATATACCCATATACCCCAAAAACATCAAGGAGCACCACGAAACCCTATTTCCACCGCCACAACCTTCTGTACCCGTGAGATCCCATCTTGGAGCCTTTTCCGGCGCTCCGCCGGAGGGGGAGTCGATCACGGAGGGCTTCTACATCAACACCATAGCCTCTCCGATGATGTGTGAGTAGTTTACCACAGACCTTCGGGTCCATAGTTATTAGCTAGATGGCTTCTTCTCTTTCTTTGGATCCCAATACAAAGTTTTCCTCGATCTTCTTGGAGATTTATTCGATGTAACTCTTTTTGCGGTGTGTTTGTTGAGATCCGATGAATTGTGGGTTTATGATCAAGATTATCTATGAACAATATTTGAATCTCCTCTGAATTCTTTTATGTATGATTTGTTATCTTTGCAAGTCTCTTCAAATTATCAGTTTGGTTTGGCCTACTAGATTGATCTTTCTTGCAATGGGAGAAGTACTTAGCTTTGGGTTCAATCTTGCGGTGTCCTTTCCCAGTGATAGCAGGGGTAGCAAGGCACGTATTGTATTGTTCCCATCGAGGATAAAAAGATGGGGCTTATATCATATTGCTTGAGTTTATCCCTCTACATCATGTCATCTTGCCTAATGCGTTACTCTGTTCTTATGAACTTAATACTCTAGATGCATGCTGGATAGTGGTCGATGTGTGGAGTAATAGTAGTAGATGCAGAATCGTTTCGGTCTACTTGTCGCGGACGTGATGCCTATATACATGATCATGACTAGATATTCTCATAATTATGCACTTTTCTATTAATTGCTCGACAGTAATTCGTTCACCCACTGTAATACTTATGTTATCTTGAGAGAAGCCACTAGTGAAACCTATGGCCGCCGGGTCTATTCTCCATCATATAAGTTTCCAATCTATTTTTACTTTGCATTCTTTACTTTCAGTTTATATCATAAAAATGCCAAAAATATTTATCTTATTATCTCTATCGAATCTCACTTTTGCAAGTGGCCGTGAAGGGATTGACAACTCCTTTATCGCGTTGGTTGCAAGGTTCTTATTTGTTTGTGTAGGTATGAGGCAACTTGTGTGTAGTCTCCTACTAGATTGATACCTTGGTTCTCAAAAACTGAGGGAAACACTTATGCTACTTTGCTGCATCACCCTTTCCTCTTCAAGGGAAAAACCAACGCAAGCTCAAGAGGTAGCAACTCTTCGGGGCACAAACCGTTGAAGAGAATGCCACATGCTTGAGTGTTGTATTGCAACATCTTCAATTCTTCCATGGTTGCTTCACGATACGGTTCCTTACCATCCTCAAAGAATTCACCTCGCAAGCCAACATGAACAATAGCCCAAACGACGGGGTTATGACCAAGAATATGCATTTTCATCTTATGTTTCTAATTAGCAAAGTTTGTACATCGAAATTAGACCTCTACGGTGATAGTTACCCTCACTAGACGCCATACTCTCCTAGGTTGTGGAACCAATGCAATGGAGACCAAAGCTTTGGTACCATTTGTAGGATCAAAAGTATGTCTAGAGAGGGGGAGTGATTAGACTACCTGACCAAATAAAAACTTAACCCTTTCCCAATTTTAGTCGTAGGCAAGTTTTAGAGATTCTACCAAGTCAAGAACACCCTACACATGCAAGTCTAAGAGTTGAGCAGCGAAAGTAAAGACTTTACATATGATCGTAAAGGAGGGATCCCAGAAATCAAGCACAATGAAGACACGGTGATTTTTGTCGTGGTTCTGATAGATGGTGCTATCGTACGTCCCCGTTGATGGAGACTTCAACCCACGGGGGTAATGGTTGTACGAGTCCACGGAGGGCTCCACCCACGAAGGACTAGCCTCACTCGGGTAGATCTTCATGAAGTAGGCAATCTCCTTGCCCTTACAAACTCCTTGGTTCAACTCCACAATCTCTTGGGGGCTCCCAAGTGACACCTAACCAATCTAGGAGACACCACTCTCCAAAAGGTAATAGACAGTGTTGTTGATGATGGACTCCTTGCTCTTATGCTTCAAATGATAGTCTCCTCGACACTCAATCACTCTCTCACAAATTTGGCTTTGGTAGGAGAGGGGAATGAATGGAAAGCAACTTGAAGAGGCTAGAAATCAAGACTCAAATGGTAGGATTGGAATGTCATGAGTAGGTGGTCCTTTCTCAGAAAATGAGTAGTAGAAGTGAAGTTTCATTCTGATGGTTCTCTTAGAGAGTAGGTGGCAGTGGAGGGGGTATTTATAGCCTTCACCCAAAATGCAAACATCAACACTTTCTACTCATTTAGGTGACACCCACTAGAATTCTAAGTGAGATCGACCTGTGCAAAAGTAATGAACTTTTGGCTTTTTGGTGTGACCGAAGTGTGAGTCTCGGACAGAACGAAAGTGTGATGACCTAGACTGGACCCCATTTTGGTAGTTCTGACTGTTTCAACTCAGTGACACTGATGTGAACGACTTCACTACAGAAACTTGGTCACATCATCTTGGTGGGACCGATCGCAATTTCGGTTGCACCAAAATTCTAGGGTTTTGGCTTTGCAGTGTATGTGATCAACCCGATGGAACCAAGATAGGCATTATCGATGGGACGGAGATGAATCTTTAGGGTTTTGGACAAATATGATGTGGAGAAATATTTGAGGATTTTTGGAGCAATATCACTAAGCACTTGAGCAATTGAGTCATGCATGATCAAAACCTCATCCCATTTTAATAGTATTGGCTTTCCTATGGACTTAATGTGATATTGGATCACTTAACCAAAAATGTAGAGTCTTGAAGCTTTGCCAATGTATATCCTTTGCATTTTGAGGGGTCCACATTCTCATCTCCTTGCCATGCCAATCATTGATCTTTTTTGAAATCTATTACCAATGAGCATTAGATCAATGATGTATATGTTTTTATGAATTACGAAAACCACCGGGGGATTAGTTGCAGTTTCACCCAACTTATGAAATATTGTCATATCACGCCGCCAATACGTTGCCAGTATTTTTCCATGATGTGTTAATGTTTACTTGCGTCCTTATATCATCTCCAACGGCGACTCTCAAACTACCTACAACCGTCTGGACCGCGTGGTCCAGACGTGTTCTACCATCCAACAGGGTCTTGTATGAGTCTGCAGGCCGGTTCGGATGCGCTTTTCCCTGGAAACTAGAGACAAAGTGGGGGGGGGGGGTTGCGGGCGTCCGAACCGCCGCCACGCCCGCTCCTAACTACCCAGGCCCATCCAAAACCCTCCTTCCTTGCCCGTGTGCGTTCCCGCTGAACAGTAGCTGCCCGCATTCATGCTGCTGTAGAGCGGTCGCTCCTGAATGACGTCGGCCCAGAGCGGACACGACCTTTCACTGACATCGCATTAAAGCGGCGCATCGGCCAAGAGCGTCGTCCACTCCATGTCCTGTTCAATGCCTAAGAGACGTTTACAGTACGGGACGGGACAGATATCTACCATGCCCCATTCAATGCCCGTCCGTTTGTATGCCACCATTAAGTAGGCTCATCGGTCGAGGAACCAACTATGGCGCCGCATTGACGCACCCGAACACTTGGCCTCACCGAAATTCACTATTTAAAGGCAGCCACACCCGACTAAAACTCCACACCACAACACTTCCGCTCCACATCCTCCTCCCTTGCACCATATCCACCATGACGGCAAGCTCTAGCGTGATGTGGGAGAGCCTATCACCAACAGGCCAGGAGTCGGACTATCAGGCGATGGGGCGTGCCAAGCTCACAACCTAGCAAATGGGCTCACCACGGTGCGTCATCTGCTTGGTGCATAAGGAAAACTTCCCAAGGACCTCGGAGGATCCTAGTTGGATATAACCGACCCGAGGTTCATGTAAACCCTAGCCTCTCCCCTATATAAGGCAAGGATAAGGCATGTTGGGCATCTAATCTCATACCTAGTGATCCCTGCGACCTCACCATGCATTATACACCATATACTAGCTCCCATACGAGGTTGTTCATCATCAATACAATATATCATGAGTAGGGGGTTCCCTCATCGCGAGGGCTTGAACCGGGGTAAACAACCTTGTGTGAATCCCATATGGGCACCCTGCTATGTGTGAGCCCATCGAGATTACAAACTGGAATTATGAACCGACATGAGGTGTCCACAAAGAGTTTGTCTACTCATAGTCATCTCAAAATGGTTTGGTTGTTCCCTCATGGTCAAATGCATCTTTAGTATTGATGCGACTTATATTGAAGAAATAGGGATGACACCTTTTTAATGTTCCACTGCAAATTTATATCTTACAAAATTTACTTAAAGAGTAAAAGTTCCATGGTCCTTGTCGCCCTAATCCGATAAAGATGGGTAAGAACCTGTTAAATCCTACTTTCATGTTTATAACACAACGACATAATTGACTCGCTACTCCACCACAGCCTCACCACCTGCCCCTATCACATGTGGCCCACAACCTAGTCCGAGGATATCTATACCCCAAACCTCATCATGTCGGGGTCTATCCCATCACCATAGGGTGGTTCCACAATGTATCCCACTCTCTCCATTGAGCTGGCCCATTAAGGAGGTTTATCCATTTTGTTTCATTATCTTTTCATCCTTTTCCATTCTTTTACTTTCACCTTTTATTTTCATTTCCCATTATTATTTTAACAGTTTTGTAGTCATCTTTCCTCCCTTGTTTTTGCACTTTCACTTTCATATAATAGGTTTTTGACGATTCAATATTTACAAATTAGCATCACGGAGTTCTTTTTCTTCAAAATACATGGGCAAATTTCATGAGGTGAGTACAATATTTCAAAAAAGGCTTTTCATGTAAAATGATAATGTCCATAGAAAGATACTTTTCAAGTTTTTTTTTCTAAGGTCAACTTTTAGAAGTTGCATGAATCATTTCTCTAAAAGGTGTGTACATGTTTTAAAAAGGAAATCGATAAGGGAGGCCGACAAATCGGGTTTTTAAATATAAGAAACCAAGCTTGTGTCCATGAGGACGTGGATGGCTCGGTTGTACATCCACTCCCTAATCAAGTGAGCTAGGATCACTTCTTCTGGTATGAACAATTTTATTTGACATAATTGAATACTTTTATATGAATTGAGACGTATTTCAATAGAAAAACTTACAATAGATTTGTTTTATGTGGTTAAACAATTCTTATAAGTTGTATAAACCTTTTATTTGACATGAACTTTGGTTAGAAATGGTGAAAAATACTTCAAATATATATTTATAGTTTTCTTCTTCAAAATACTCTTATTACATAGTAGATTATATTTATTTTAAAATTTTAAAATTATTATTTGTTTGTTTTCTATTTTTTTTCTTCGAAATACTAACAAACCGGCCCATTTGACTTCTCTAGCTCTCCCAGAGGCGGCAGGAGCTAGGTAAAGCCCAGTTATATCAGCACAGGTGGGGGCCTACAACTAAAATATCTGGCCCATATGTTAGCGCAGGCACGGAAGAGCCCGTGAGAAATCAAACCAGCAAAAAGCACACCCAGATCTCGTGCACCTCCTCCTCATCCCCTTCCTTCCACTTGACAGGTCTCTCCACACCCGCGGCTGCAGTCCACACCCAAACCCTAGCCGTCGCGTCGGCAGCTTCCACCGCCATGGACGACCCCGCCGCCGCAGCCACCGCCGCCGCCACGGAGGTTGGTGCGCCCGCATCACCGCCCCCGCCGGCCGCCGAGGAGGCCGATGCCTCGGCGGAGGCGGAGGCCGTCCCGGAGGCGAAGAGGTGGCCCGGGTGGCCGGGGGACAACGTGTTCCGGATGGTTGTGCCCGTGCTGAAGGTCGGGAGCATCATCGGGCGGAAGGGCGAGCTCATCAAGCGTCTCGTGGAGGAGACCAAGGCCAGGGTCCGCGTCCTCGAGGGCCCTGTCGGCGCCACCGAGCGCATTGTGAGTACCCACAAACTTTAGCCAGCGTTTGCTCTTTCCTGCCAGGATTCCGTTATTGACCAGTTGGGGATTGAAATACCTGATGGTTAGATTGATTAGCACTTTGGAATTACAATTTTCTCTGTTCTACATGTCCAATTGGTGCTGCATGTTAGCAATGGTTGCTGGAATCCTGTAAATAAATAGGTTGGTGGTTAATGTGCTTTGACATAGCTCGGAGTGTCTGAGCCTACAGTGCTTCAAGTGCTATTTCGATTCGCTGACGCATGAAATAGACATAAGGGGATGTGGGAGGCTGGAGGCATCGAACCAAATTAACATGCTTGGGTCATTTTTGGATTGCACGTCAATTTCATCTAATATACGACTGTGTCATTTATTGTGGTGAACCGTACATGTACTTGCTAGGGTGGTGTGTTATATCTTAGAGAAGGGGAGATGTGAAAAAAATTATAGCCACTGACAACTATACTACTATACAGTGTACCAGTTTTGAATGAGAGCTAGCCATCAATCCTAGCAATTTATGTCCTAAATCCAACGGCTGAAAGTAGTGGGATTCACAGTGAACAGTGCATGGTTGTTGCATCCACCATGTTCTAGAATGAATGCTAATCCTTCTCAAGAGACGTGGCCCATACTGATTCCTCTCGGGCCAGCCATGTTGCAGCTTATGGTTGGCAACGAGTTGAGCCCAAAAAGTTGGTTTTGGGGAGAAACATAAAGTAAAATTAAATTCCATTTTTTAATTCTTTTCTTTATTAACATTTTTTGCGGGATTCTTTGTTAACAAATTGTGGGGATTGCATATGTTAATTCCGATTTTCTTTATAATACAATTTATTTCTGCATCTATAAATCAAGATGTTTTTTGCTTCGAATCTATTAGCAAGTTTATGTTTTTTCCTACCAATAATCTCCCATAATGTTAAAATGTGCATTGCATGTGCATACATACTAGTATTTATAGGTGGCCCTCATAATATGTTCCTGAAAAGTCAGTTTGTTTTGCTCAGTGTTGTGCACAGAGAATTGTTTTGTATACCCATTCCATCTATCTATTACTCCATATTCCCACAAAATAGATTCCCTAAGTTTTGTCTTAAAAAGTTTGACCAAGTTTATAGAAAAAATATCAAACATCTATAATACGAAATAAATCTGCTATGACTACATATTTCTTGATGAATATATTTGATATTGATTTTGTATTGTAAATGTTAAAATGTTTTCTATAATCTTGGTCAAATTTAAGAAAGCTTGACTTATGACAAAACTTAGGGGCTCTATTTTGTGGGAAGGAGGGAGTATTGTGTGAATTGAGTGCCGTTCTTTTGGTCGGATAAAGTTGAATAGCGAACTACTCCCTCCGTCTCATATTAATTGTCACTCAAACTGCTACATACATCCGTTTGAGCGTCAATTAATATGGGACGGAGGGAGTATTTAACTATTTATGTACTTGATGGTGTAAATCATTTGTATTATATTCTTCTGTTAGTGGGTATGTTTTATTACTCTTGCATGCCTGATGATCTCCTTTGGATTCACTGAGTAAACCATGGCTCTTGGACATTCCAGGTTTTGGTGTCTGCAAAAGAAGATCCGGGCTTGGAGCTGCCTCCAGCTGTGGACGCTCTGATTAGAGTTTTTAAACGTGTCAATGGAATAACAGATGGAGCTGCTGAAGGTACCCAGACAGCTGCTGCACCTGGTGTATGTGCTGCCCGGTTGGTGGTTCCTGGAGCTCAAGCAATTAACCTCATTGGGAAGCAAGGTGCTTCAATTAAGGCAATCCAGGAGGGCACGGGTGCTACAATAAGGGTTATATCAGTAGGTAATATGTATTTATATTGATACACAAATGCTTTTGTACATCAGTTGATTGTCTTGCCGTTGGATTTCTGCTCTAGCATTTCTATTAGGTGTTCCATGTCCCTCCCAGCACAAAAAGAAAATGTTTATCATACTCCCTCTAATCCATAATGTAGTGCATATATATCTTTTTGAAAAGTCAAACTTTGCAATCTGACCAGGTTTCTAGAGAAAACTATTTGTACCTACAGTACAAAATATATATAATATGGAAATATGTCTTATGATGTATCTAACGATATGTATTTGGGTTCATGATGTAGATACGGTTATCTAAAAACTTGATCAAGGTTTGCAATGAGGTTAATTTGAACTAAAACCATGACAAGAATTATGGAACAGAGGGAGTACATGTTAAGAATGGACTGTATTATAGGTCACAGAAGATATGGAAATTGGAATGAATTTAAACTAGGAAAGAACATCATTGCATAGAAATGGTGAAGGTTCATATTTCTACACGTGTGAAGTTACACATTATGCACTTTAAAAAGCATATGCTTATTTGTTATATTATTTAATAGCTTAATATCCATTATTCTTTCTGTTGTGTTGTGCAAAGCTATGCATAATATATACTATATGACTCACCGTTGGTATAAATATGTGTAGATGAGCGAGATCGGCCTTTCTATGTAACTGACGATGAGAGGATAGTTGAGATACAGGGTGAAACAGAGAAAGTTCTAAAAGCACTGCAAGCAGTTTCTAATCATCTCCGGAAGTTTTTGGTTGACCATAGTGTACTTCCATTGTTTGAGAAGACTGTAAGCACATATATTTTAATGCATGATATGCTTCGCCATATTGTTTCTAATACATATATTTCCTATTCTTTTATCAGAATGCCCCAGTAAGTCAAGATCGCAGTGCTGAAACTTGGAATGATATGCCACATCATTCAATTGTTTCTACACAAGTAAATCAACAACCTGAAGTGCGTGATGAATATGTTCTTCCAATGAAAAGGGACCATTTGTATCTTGAACGGGAACCGCTGGTAGAACATAACATTCATCGCTCAGGTGTGTCATTATATGGGCGAGATCCTGCCTTGTCAGCATTACGGCCTTCTGGAATGCATGGTGCTGGCCCTCTACTTACACAGGTATGTCTTTTCCTATGTTTCTGCATGTACTCGCTTTAATTCCTATAATCTTCCTATAAGATATTTTGTTTAATAATAATCCGTGGGCTTTCTTTTTTTTAGTCAGAGTGTCCAACTTCCATTCATGTTCAGTGTGCATCACATCCATCAATCTAATCTTTTTGGGAAATAACACAATGAGTTTGCAAATAGAGCCTAACGTTTGTTTACATTGAACTGTTGCTGATAAGAACAAATGACATGCAGATAACACAAACCATGCAAATCCCACTTACCTATGCAGAAGATATCATAGGAGTCAAAGGAGCAAACATTGCATACATACGGGCTAACAGTGGTGCTGTTGTCACAATTCAAGAGAGTTTGGGAAGCCCTGATGATATAACTGTTGAAATAAAGGGGACGTCGTCCCAGGTACAATCTGCTCAACAGCTTATCCAGGTAATAGACATCGTACATTTTTTTCTTGTTCAAAATGCCATCTTTTAGCAAGATCAAAACTCTCATATACTGTCCTCTTCATTCAGGACTCCCTGGCTACACACAGAGAACCTGTGAGGAGCAGTTACGCAGGAGGATTAGATCCGTTATATAGGTCCAGCTACCCGTATGGCAGCTCGGCCTACCCGTCATCATCGCTGCCATCTTATTCTAACATGGACGGGAGTGGATATTCATCGTCAGGTCTTGGTGGTTACGGTTCCACTTACCGCTTCTAAGACGGTAGCTGTTTGCCATCAAGCTTGCGGCCACCCTGTATCCGCTCCTGGGTCATCGTTGTGTATGTCAGCAATAGTTACTCTGCTGGCTTCATGTTCCTCAGGGTGGTACTATTATAGTCGCATCGAATCGGGGTGCGTGATTTAGTGTCTACTTGGTTTGTAGATGTTCTTATTTCGAGGAAGTCTGTTCTAGTCTTTCTGTGTGCTGACTGATTTGATGATAATCTGCCCGTGCCGAAAGGAATGTAATTCAACGTGTGTTCATCTGTGGGTGCAATGTTTTTCAGTAGCGCCACTTGGTGAAAAAGAGCAGTATAACAGCCTCGTCCTATGGCGACATTGTGGCTTGATACAACAATAATCACTTCTTTTAAATTGCCCCCAGTATTGAATTGCACATTGCATGCCCTTAAATTACATTTAGTTTTGCTTGATTTTTTTGTAAACCTAACTCCATTTCGAGACATAATTTCCATTATGGTTGGCTAATACAAGGCTTTTTAGCCAACAGTATTCTATCAATATGTAATTTATGACATAAATTTGATGTCACTAAGATTGTCTCAAAATAAGTACAAAGTTATACTAAAGTTGAGACACTTATTTAAAGTTATATTAAAGTTGAGACACTTATTTTGGGACGGAGAAAGTAGTATAATATGTTTGGTTAAAGCTTTGTCTTAACGAGATAAATTATACTCACAAGTATCTATTTTAAGAATGGTGGCAGTACGTACTTGGCATGGATACGAGAGAGAATCAGTTTTTCGATTCCCACATGTCTTTTTTTGCCCATTAACCTCAAAAATAGAAAAGAGAGCCATCAATGAGAGCCTTCTTTGAGAGCAGTTTTTGCTATATAGACATTGATCAAGTAGACGACTGCAATTTGTTAGTATATCTAACATTGACTGCCGGTGCATATCTCGTCATATCTTGCTGCAAGCGGTGGGTTTCTACGGAGGGTAGGAAATCTGAAACTGTAAGATAGACAAATTTATTAACTGAAACACTCAAAGTGCAACCTAAACAACCAACAGTCCAATTCATCCACACACGACCATACAACATGCTCAAACATAACAAATATCAAGTAGATCGTATGATTCTCACTTTAGAGCAACTCCAACGGACCGACCCAAACGGACGGCCATTTCGTCCGCTTTTTGTCCGTTTGGGTTGGCCAGGCGGACACGGACGTCCGCTTCCGCGTTTGGGTCGGTGTATGCGCCCAACGCTCGCCCGGCCCATTTTGACGGCGCCGACAAAAACTGTACATGCATATTTCAAATGAAAACAATTTAATTAAACACGAAGGCCGGCGAGAGTCCACGCGTTCACATTAGCATTAAAAGAAATTAAAAACAATCTAACTACGAGGCGGTGCACTGCCCAGCGCGCCCTAGGAAGCGTCGTCGTCGTCGTCTTCGGGTCGGTGAGGTCGATGAGCGTCGGCGCAGGGCCGGCCCAGGGGAACATCGTGTTCCAGGCGACGGCGATGTAGGCCGCGGGCAGCTGTTTCGGCAGGGGCAATGCCGGCGCGGGGGCTGTTTTGGCTCGGGCAGTGCCGGCGCGGGGGCTGTTCCAGCGCGGGGGGTTGTGCGGCCGCCTGTGCAGCCGCGGCCTGGCGCGCCTCCTCCTCAGCCTCGCGCGCCTCCTCCTCGAGGTCGCGCTCGAACATCTCCTCGTACTCGCCGCGGCGACGCTTCTCGGCCAGCCGTCGCTGGCGCCACATCTCGAGGTATGCGCCTCCTGCGCCGAGGACGCCCCCATCCAAACCGGTGGCGCGGACACCCACTCGCGCACCACTTCCGCCCAGGAGAAGCGCGTGATGGGCTCCGGCTCTGGCTCGGACTCCGGCTGCGGCTCCGGGTCGGCCTTGACGAGGCGTCGGGAAGGGGACAGCGGGGCCACCGGCGGCACCACGCAATCGCCGGCCGCGGAGAAGCCAAGGGCCTGCGCCATGGCCGCCTCGTAGCGAGCCTCCTCTTCCTCCACCGCCTCCACCCTGCGCCACTCGTCCTCCTCGCTCTCGCGGTAGACCGCCGCAAGGGTCGCCTGGTAGGCGTCCTCCGCCGCCTGGTCCTCCTCGCGGACGACGAGCGGGGGCGGCGGCACGCTACGGTCGACCTCCCGCACGCCGCATCCCCTCGCCTCCTCGTGCTCGAAGGCGAACCACCTCTTCCAGTTTGGCGAGTCGGTGGAGGAGGTAGCGTCGCGGCGCTGCTCCGGCGTCAGCAGCGCCCGCCGGCCGCCCCTCCTCCGCGTGCGCCCTAGCCGACCGTGGCGCCGCCGGCATTGGGGTCCTCTCTGGATCCAGATGCCAGTCGTGCAGCAGGGTGACGTCGGGGTACGGCAGAGGCACGTGGTGCTGCCAGTGCCACTCCGCCTGGTGCACTGGCACGTTCACGTGCACCCTCTGCCGGCGAGCCGGCGCCAGCGGAGGCGGTAGGAACTCCGAGGGGAAAGGGACGGCGGGGGGCCTTGCCCTTGGCCTTGCTGCTGCTGCCGGCGCCGGGGAAGAGTCCCATTTGGTTAGGGTTGGCTAGGGTTTGCCGGGGACGGGGGAACGAGCTTACCTAGATGTGGACGGGGGCTGGCTGGATGAGGACGGCCCCGCCGCACGGTCGGCTTAAAAAAGGGCGGCCGCCGTCTCTGACGTGTGGGCCCGTGGTCATAAATTAAGCTGACCGCGTGGGCAGCGGGTAATTGGACGGCCGCCAGGTGCGGACGCGGCGGACAGCGAGAAGGCGCGCGTGACGTCCGTTCGGCATACACGCCGACGCATTTGGGGCGCAAATTTGGACCGCAAATGCGTCGGCGCAGATGCGAAACAGACGTGATTTGAGTTTGAGTCGGCGCGTTGGGCCACCTCTTTTGCCCACGCCGACCCAAACAGACGCGGACGGACAAAATGGGTCGCCCCATTAGAGTTACTCTTAGATCATTGGTATTTGGTAATATGCAAATGAACGACAATATTGTCTCCAGTGACACCTTGCGGTCAATATCGGTGACAACAACGCAACATCTCATTGGGGACTGCAGTCTTTGCATGCTACTAAAAGGAAAAAGGCAAATCGGGTCACTCCATGGGAGTCCAACCTGCGACCTCCAGGATAAATAGCATGCATGCTAACCACCGGGACAATTAGTACTTCGTGTACAACTTATAGCTTGAAACTTCAATAGACCAATTCTACCTATTGCTCTGCAATTTTTATTTACGTTATTTACTGTTTTTTTACGTTACTGATTTGTTTTTATGATGTGTACATATTTCCCATATAAAAATAAAATAATTACCTATATGCAATTTGCCTATTAAAATCTTTATTCTATTTTTATTATTGTGAAGTTAGAAGAGGTGAACATGAATTTTTCATAAAATTTATGTGTATTTAATCAGTTCAACATGTACTATAAAACATTATGTACATTTTTTAAAACTGTTCATTGTGTATTAAAAATCATTGTATAGAAACAATAAATTCTATAAATATGTTAAAACATGTCAGAAGTGTTTGTTGAAATGTAAGAATAATTTTACACTATAATTCTTTTAATACATGTTGAATTTTTTGAGACAGATTTTTTCTATTTTTTGAATGCATGACGAACATTTTTCAAAAACACATCTACAATTTCTTAATACACACGAGAATTTTTGAAAAATATGTTGAATAGTTTTTTTCAAATGCACTAACACTTTCTTAAAGTTTATGGCTGCTGTAATATTTCCTTACATTTCCTTTTTCGAACCAGAAAAACAATATAAAAAATGTGACATTTGAAAACAAATAAAAAGAAACCTTCTATGGGCCCATAAGAGCGCCATATATTACAATAAAAATAAGACAAATGCTTGAAGAGGTAAATAGCAACAGTGTGATAGATAGACATCTAGCTCACTAATAGTAATTTATTTTGTCTGGTATCCTTATTCAAAGGCACGATATATATATACGTATTGCTCATAAATAAGACAAATACTTGCAGAGGTGAGTCAACTTTTTTTAAAAAAAATTGTTCTATTATTTTGGCCGGTGTCTTTATTATAAATAGGAATTTATATCTGTGTTTCACAAAGAAGTCATTGGCCTAGTGGCTACCATAAGTGTGCAATTGTGCGCCCAGATACTGGGTTTGAATCCCCCTTGCGCACCATTTTCTTTCTTTCTTATTACTATTTCATCTCAAGTGCTGACATGCAGGACCCAGACTTGACAGGTGGGATCAGTGCAGTTTAGCATATTTAAATTTAGGGATTTTTTTGAGAAATTTAGTTGAAGTACATGGAGTTTTCTATAAAACAGCCATCACGCGGCGCTCACATGGCTGATTCTCCTCTCACAGTCATTGACATGTGGGCCAATGCACGTTGGCACGCCATGTTGGCAATGCATACGCTCAGATAGAGCCAGAGGCACCGTATTTGAATGCTCGGACAAGTTACGGCACCCGTTTTGTGTATTTTACAACTTTAGGCACCAAAGTGACCGCGCCGTACAAGTTGAGGCACCTGCGGTGTATTTAACTCTATTATGCTCTTGGAGCCCGTAAACATGCTTATGTGGCAGGCAATTAAAGAAGAGAGAGATGGTTATAGTAACATAAGTAGATACCGTAACATAATAAATGTGATCCTACTATGTGTCATGCATGGCAATAAATAAGACCACCTATGATACTAATCTATGATACTGTGCACTATAAAGATAGTAACAGAGACTAGTAACATATGCATGTTACTAGTCTAAGTTACTCCCCACTATGACCAGCCTTAGACACGGTATATTAACTTCCTCCTCTTGTTTTGTGACATATCAACCAATAAGAAATGTGGTCCGTGCATACTTTCAATGACTTGAGACTACCAAACATGACATGCAGCGGTTAATTCATTGCATGCAATGCTATTAACTAGCAAAAGAAATATTAAGTTCTCTCGTTTTCCTCACCGCCTTGGTCGCGATGCACAGCCATGACTTATACACCTAGACGGAGGAGTACTACTTATCGTCATGCTTTAATTATCCATCCTTCATCATTCTTTATATCTATTACTCCCTCCATCCCACAATATAATACGTTTTTGCAATCTATATTATGGGACGGTGAGAGTATTCCGTTTCTTATTTGTACGAGGTGGAAGAAACCAGAGACTGAATATTTTTTTCTCATGTGCCTGCATCCTTTAATAACTTAGGAAAGACAAAAGTTCAATTTCAAAGTTTCAGCGTGAACATATATGTCAGACTCCAGATCATTGAGGCCATGAAAATATTGATTGAAACAAAAAATGCAGCAAGGGAGGCCGCCTAATACTGGCGCTGCCGCTGATCAGGATCCGTACGGGCATGAGAAATGCAATGCAAGCCCTCCATCACCAGGCACAAACTGCGCAGGAAAATAATATGAACGAGCAATGGAGCGTTTCATGGAGCTCCGTATGCAAATGTTGCGGCTTCATCTACGAAAATGTGATAAATGTTCGCTTTTACAGCTGCCACTGTTGGCACAAAGTTTCAGCAAGCAAAGATTCCATTCAACTACAACAAAGGCCAGGATAAGATAAATGATCAAGTCAATCAAGGGCCAAGTGCGCATGCCATGTTTGAGATCTCCAGCTGCTCGAAAGCAGGAGCTGCTTCGAACTTGTCTGCTACTTTAAAGGTCTACCAACAGGCAACAGCGAGGAGAGTTTCCACTTCTATGGGATGCCATCAGCCGTGAAGTTGATCAATATGTTTCACTAGCCCATCCTGCAGTCAAGATACACAGTACAATCAGTAATTGTAAACCATTTTATTGAACATAATGCAACATACCCGCATGCTCAAACTATACATCACAAGAGGAAAAAGAAATAACCTGTCAAAACTCAAACTACCATGCACACATTTTAAACTGACTACCAAGCACACAGGCGTAACAACACTACTGTGAAACTGTTAGGAGCTAGGGTTCTGCCGGTTCTAGGGCGGAGATTGTAGGGGAAAGATGGAGGAAGACGAGGTCGAGGGCGCGGCGGCCGGCGGCTGGGCGCCGTCCTTGCGTGGTGGAGAAGAGGCGGCGGCGGCGCAAGAGGCGGCTAGGGTTAGGTCTCCCGGCTCCCTAAGGGAAGCCGAGCAAATACTAATTGCTTCTTGCTTGATTAGATTGATACATCTCCTCTCCTTATATAGAGAGGTTGCTTGACTCCTAAGCAAACGACCCTAATAACGATAAGATAATTGGGCTAAGCCCCTAATAACAATAAGATAACTTGGGCCACAGCCCACTGGGCTAAGCCCCTAATATGCCGGTCATAACACTTCTCCCCGCCTGCACAAACAGCTCGTCCTCGAGCTGTAAGGCGGGGAAGCGCTTGCTGAACTCCTCGAGGTGATCAACCAGCGTCAAACACCTCCGCGACAGCTGGGGCGGCCAGGTCGCCGAGCCCGGCGGCGACGGCGTCCTCCCCAATGTAGTCTGCAGCCTCTAGGTAGAAAAGTCGGGGGCAGACGTGGCCGGGCATGTAGGTCTCGTCGCAGTTGAAGCACAACCCTTGGCAGCGACACTCGAGTAGCTCGGCCGAGGTGAGCCGGCGGAACGGGCGCGCCGCGGTCGCGGCAAGGGGTGTCGCAGAAGCCTGAGCAGGCCGACCCTGCGCGGGAACATCCGGCCAGGGTGGCGGCCCAGCGGCCCGGGACGGTGATGACTGCTGGATGGCCACCGTGCGGCGCTCAAACGCGCGGGTGTAGTACATGGCCGTCTGGAGGTCCTGGGGTCCCTGCAGCTCGACGTCCACGCGGATATAATCTGGCAGACCGCCGACGAAGAGTTCGGCCCGCTGGTGAGCCGTCACGCCGGACGCTTGGCACGCCAGGGCCTGAAAGCGGTCGGTGTAGTCCTGCACCGTAGAGGTGAAGGGAAGGCAGCCCAACTCTGCCAGCCGGCTCCCACGTATCGGCAGTCCGAAGCGAAGGAGGCAGAACTCGCGAAAACGCTCCCATGGGGGCATGCCGCCCTCGTCCTGCTCGAGGGCGTAGTACCACATCTGTGCGGCGCCGCGGAGGTGATAAGAGGCGAGCCAGGTGTGGTCCGACGCGAGCGTCCGTTGCCCCCGGAAGAACTGCTCGCACTGGTTGAGCCAGTTGAGGGGGTCCTCGGCGCCGTCGTAGGTGGCGAAGGCGAGCTTGGCGAAGCGCGGCGGTGTCTGAGCATGACTGCCGTGAGTGTATAGCTCGGTGGTACGGAGTAGCGAAGAGGATGGCGCTGGTCCAGTGTGCACAGGTGGTCCGCAGGAAAGCGGTGGCCCGTCGAAGCCAGCGTGGAAACCCGCGGAGCCGGAGGGCCCATCGTACGGCAGGGAGGGCGCCGGCTGGTCCAAGGCCATGGTGTAGACTGGCGGCTGTGACGTCCCGGCCAACCAGGCCGGAAGCTGGGACAACGAGGGCAGGAACCGCACTTGCTGAATCGGCACGCCCGCCGGCGCGGTTGTAGTCAGCCTGATGCTGGGCGGCGAAGGCGCCGGCAGCGGCAGCTGCTGCTGCCTGGAAACGGCGGAGGCGGCGGGTGCAGCGATGGCCGCGGCTAGCCATTGTGGTCAGATCGGGGCGGTGGAGGGGGTTGGTTGTAGCTACAGCGAGGGCTGCAGCGGCCCGACCAGCGTCGCGGTGGCCCCGGGGTGCGGCGGCTGCCAGGGCGGTGGCGGCGAGGACCCGGGTGGCGTGGGTGACGCGGCGAGGGCCGGCGCCGGCCACTGCAGCAAGTGGGGCGCGGCGGCGGGCGGCGGCTGAAGCGGCCAGTGGTGGTGTAGAGGCCCGGTCGGCGCTGCGGGTGCCGAATACCACGGCAGGGCGGCTGGCCCGGTCGCCGGCGGCAAGGGCGGCGGCGGCCCGTAGGGGCCGGCTAGGTATAGCCGTATCCCCTGGACGGCGGCGGCGAGATCGTTGAGGACCCCGGTGATCTCCGGAGTGTATGCGGCGGCCGGTGGTGCGGTGGAGGGCGCCGTCATCTGGGTGGTGGCGGCGCCGGAGGATGCGACCAGCAGCGCGGACGGGGAGGGCAGCGGCGCGGTGGAGAAGGCCAACGGCGCGATGGTGACGTTCGGCAGCAGAAGTGACGGGATGGGCGGCGGCGAAGACATGATCGAAACTGAGCTACCTGATACCAAGGTGTTAGGAGCTAGGGTTCTGCCGGTTCTAGGGCGGAGATTGTAGGGGAAAGATGGAGGAAGACGTGGTCGAGGGCGCAGCGTTCGGCGGCTGGGCGCCGTCCTTGCGTGCAAGGTTTTTGAGTCGCTGACTAATCGCAAGTCGTTGGAGCGAGGTTGGCTTGCGCAGGCGACTTGGCTTGATTGGCTTGAGGAGCGAGTCGCGCGGCTGGTAGGCTAGTCGACGATTAGTCGACGACTAGTCAGGCGACTAGGACCTCAGAGCAGGGCGGCTTGCTTCAGCAAGGCCAAGGGAGGGAAGATTGGGAAGGTGAGGAGGCCAGAGTTCGAGGGAGGGGAGGAGGAGACGAAGCTGGAGAGTGCGCCGCCTGTACGAGGAGAAGCACGGAAGAGACGAAGGAGAAAGGCACATGGGAGAGCAGATGCACGGTCCAGATTAGAGCATATGGACGGTTGGGATTTTATTTGGAAGCTAGGGTTACATAATGGGCCTATTGGGCCAACTCTCTAGCACGAAACAGAGGAGGAGCAAGACGCGTGCTCCCATCCCACATCAGAATCGCCGCCTCCATTGCTCCTACGAGCTGCTGCTGCCTTCTCCGAGCTAAAGTATCCTCCAAGCAGCTGCCTCCCCCCTCCTCCGCCCGCAACAACACCTCTTCCCCCCCCCCTCCTCCTCCTCCTCTTAACACCTGGGCGACTTGGGGCGATTAATCACGACGAGTCGCAGACTAATCGCAGCGAGACACTAGTCGGAGGCATGGCGACTCGACTTGGCTAGGCGACTCAAAAACCTTGCTTGCGTGGTGGAGACGAGGCGGCGGCGGCGCAAGAGGCGGCTATGGTTAGGTCTCCCGGCTCCCTAAGGGAAGCCGAGCAAATACTGATTGCTTCTTGCTTGATTAGATTGATACATCTCCTCTCCTTATATAGAGAGGTTTACTTGACTCCTAAGCAAATGACCCTAATAACGATAAGATAATTGGGCTAAGCCCCTAATAACAATAAGATAACTTGGGCCACAGCCCACTGGGCTAAGCCCCTAATATGCCGGTCATAACAGAGACTTGCATTTTTCATAAAATCTTGGATGATTCATGAGATGGACCAAGAAAAAAGGAACAAATAGAACAGATTCCTCCACCCCTTCAACACAGGATGATTCCTACGATAGGACAGGACTAATTCAGCTCTCCTAAGAAGCATCTTGAGAGGATCAACAATCTTTCCTGAATCAGTGAAGAGGTACTTCATAATCTAGATTGGCAGAATGGCCATAACTCCTTTCGAGTTGGATCACCCTCGAATATAACACCTGTTAACTATGGCACACACGAACTTTTAAGAAAAAAAGCTGTATTTATACAACTAACAACTTCGTAATGACACTGCATGGAGAACTAATATTAACTGCATAAGAGATGCTATTGATTGATTGCAAGATAGGGAGGTACATACTTTCTCTTTCTACCACCCATAACATTTCTCATCTCATTCTTTGGGTTGTTGGTGCCAGGAGTTCCTATAAACTGCATGGGGGGCATTGCAGATGCACCAACAGCTGACATAGTTGGCAAAGACGATGGTGGTGCAGGAACAGGCGGAGGCATCGGCACTGGTGCTGATGCTGGTGCTGGTGCAGGCGCAGGAGTTGGTTCGGGAGGAGGACGTGGCAGGATGTGCTTCAGTCTATTGTTCCTGTAGTTTTTCCAGAAGAAATATTGCTGCCTATGAGCAACTTCCTGTCAAGAAATTTGCAGGTAAGAGTTAGTTGCATACAAATGATTCAACGTCCTAAATCAATAAACATATATTTTCCAAATACTAAGAAAAATATTATGCGGATTAAATAGCAAACATTTAGAAGCTTAATATGCTTTCATAACATTTGACTGCTTTAACCAATTCCTCAGGAAATAAACATATCCACTTAATATATTTGTAAGCACATTCGTAGCAACATTTTATCATTTCCAAAATCCTTTATGTCCACTACCAACCAACCGTAAAAGTAATAATCTCCAAATAGACAATTCCAAAGAAACGGTTTGAAAAGAAAGAAGAAGCTTGTAAACAGTAAAGGGTGAGAATGGTGCTTGAGTGCAATTCTAGCCAAATGGGGTCAAAGGTCACCTTGTTTGCTGGATGTGCCATTGCGTTTCGGAAATTTGCATTTTGGAGAAGCTCAAGAAAGAAAAGGCAGTGCGGATACCTGTACCATAACAGTACGACCATATTAGTTTGTCTGTGAGCAACCTATTTGCGCAAATCAAAAGTATAAGGTGACTCACATTATGTATTTGATGTACTCCGGACGCTGCCAATACTTGAGGTACTTGAGATACCCGATGAACGCCTCATCCTCAAAGTACCTATTCTGCGCTAGATCTGCTTGAACAAAACAAATACTATAAACGCCATCTCTGAAGCAGAATCATGTTTAATACTCGTACAAAATATTGATCCGGAATACATCGGAAGCACAGGAAGCAACAAAGCGTAACCAATACATAATTCAATCTCTCTTTGCCGTATCACACTATGCGGTCTTGCCAAAAGAAAATCATATCATGTGAATTTGTTACTCCAGAGGCCAGTCACTGACTAACACAATCAACAACAAGGAAAATTCTCTTTGATTAGCTAGCTACTCACTCTCGCAGCAGCGCTCAACCCACAAATAGGCCATGATGAAACTCAATTGCGCTGTGGTACCCAATAAGCTAATCTCTAACCAACCAGTTTGAAACAGAGGCTGTGAGGAGAGTTACTGTACAGTTGATGTAGATGGGGTTGGCGAGGCATTGGATGAACTCCAGCTCCAGGAGGAACCGCTGCCTCCCGTCGTCAGGATCCTTGTACGGCGGCTGCTTCGCGCCCCTGCAACCCACACGACGCCCCGATCAAGGAGATATGTGAGCTTGCCTCCGCGTGACCTAAGCACGGAGGTGAGAGAAGCGGGCAAACAAGGGAGGCGCCCACTGACGTCGTAGGCGGTGGTGGTGGCGCGGGAGGCGTATCCTCCTCCATAGCATCCATGCTCCCCGCGGACTGCCAACGGCGCCGGCGAGATGGGTAAGGGCGACGGCGAGGACGACTGACCGGCGAGGAGACTATTTTCCTAGGTATTTTATTAGGGGGGCAGTATTCTTTTCTGAGGGGGCAACGGAGCGTACCTGTGATTTGTATATGGGCTTTTGGGGGCCTATGGCGGACCTCTTCGACGGACCGCAGGGTCTTATTGGGCTGGACGTCTGAAATTGATTTTGCATTGCGCCTTTCATCCCCAAATCCTATTTGGCGCCTTGAGCGTAAGACGCCAAATAGAGGACAAATGGTACATTTTTCTTTCGAGCGGTAAACCAAGCTTTATTAAGAACTAGCAGCACGGTTTACAGGATTGACAATCTGGTCGGAGGGTAAGCCCAGCGACAAATGATGACCAACATCTAAAGAAGAAGCAAATTTAACTAAGCTTTTGAAGGACGCACCTTGAACCTTGAGGCTCACAAATGGTACATGCCGCACCCACTGTTGCACTACATCTAAGTGGGTTGCAGCCCGATATCTTTCCTTCCACCGTTTTTTGGGGCTGGGTTTTCTATTGGTTCTTTCCTTCATCTGTTTTTTCGTTTGGTTTTATTGGTTTCTCAATTTTTTTCCTCTTTTCCTTTTATTTTTATTTTTCGTTTTATTTTCTTATTTTTTGATACCCTTTTTATTTGTTTCATTTTTATTTTATTTTCTTTCTTCTTGTTTGCTTTTCTATTTTTTCTTTTATTTTTTCCTTATAATTTTGTTTTTCATTTGAAATAAAAGATTTTTTTTCATTTTCATGATTTTTTATGAAATTCAGGAAGTTTCCCTAAAATTCGTAAACAATTTCCAAAGTTGTGAACTTTTTTTAAATGCATGAACCTTTATTTCAATATGTAAAATCAATGAACTTTTTAAAATATATGAAATTTTGTGAAACCATGAAATTAATGATTTTTTTCAAATCCACAAACCTTTTCCAAATCCACGAATTTTTCTTTGAATCAATGAACTTTTTTCAAATTCGTGAAGATTTTCCAAATTTATGAACATTTCTCAAATACCTGATTTCTTAAAAAAAAGAGATTTTTTAAAAATCCATGAATTTTTAAAATTCATGAACTTTTTTTATCAAATCTCAAACATTTTTTAAAATTCATGATCCTTTTAAAAAATTGTTTTGAATATATGATGTTTTAAGTCTATAAAAAGTGGATTTCATTTTTCTTAAGCCGTAGTTTTTCCCCCTAGAATTATGCTGTTGGAGTGAGTGTTTGCTAGCGACCGAAGCTAATGGGTCGTTACCCACATTGCAGTCGCACGAGCACCAACGTGCGTTCCGGCACTAAAGGTGTTGTAGAGGTGCACTCATTTTCGTCCCCCACCCCCCTAAAAATGATTCTGTCTGGGCTTCAAACTTTCTCCTAACTCAAAATACTAGGATCAAATGTGCTAAAAAACGAATATCAAATTATTTCGAGTCCGATCTCCACACATGATTTTGTCATTAGTTACATTGCGGAGATAGAGGGCCTGAAGAATTTGGCACCACCAAGACTGGTTACAACTCCTCGACCACAAAATGGCCCATCCCGGAAGCCCCTCTTTCGTTTTGGTCAAAACCAACGTGGGTGTGTTGTGTCGCGGTTTAGGGCGTAGATGGTCTCTTTTAGAATATATAACTAACAATCAAGAGCTATTAGTTTGATAACTGGAACACATAAATCCCTGTCTTGATATGTCATCAGTTTGCCAGTTAATGGCACTGACTACTGGAACACAATAAGACTCGACATTGTAGAGTACTGAAAATCTGGACTTACATACACAACTGGTCCCTCAATGCAAGAGGTTCTTCAATAGACGAACAAATCTGACTCTGAATGAAATTTAAAACATGTCGGAGCAATCCCAATCATGGCCTCACCAGTTTAATCAAATTACTCCGCATGAACATTTATTATGATCCAACCAGCAAGTTGTCCTGTCTACGCGTGCTCAGATCAGCAGTAAGAGTGTAAGACAATCAGCCTTGCGAATCAACTGGAACATGAGACTTTATCCTTATGATTATGAATAGCCAGGAACATGGACGCCGGCTCAGAGTATAACAGCTGCGAAAGTTATTGCCGCATTTTTCGCGATAAGCAAGGTATGTACATAGTGGCTTCCCTTGTATTGCTAGGAGTGGTCAGCCCTACGACTTTGGAGGCGTTAGCATGTCGAGAGGCTCTTGTTCTGCCAGAGACTTATGCATCCAACGCCTCCACATCGCTTCGGGCTACTTGAATTTGGTCAATGACATCGCTGCAAAGAAGGGAGGGAGATATGAAGCAAGCACTAAAGATATAGAAGTTCACTGATCTACTTTTATCACATGTAATTTCACCCATGAATTTAGGAGCTCAAATTAAGAAGCTCGCACTCTAGCTATGTATGTACTATGTTAGATCAAGGGACACACACTTTGCTCGGCCAGTCCTATGACCCACTTTGTATTGCCTGATGATTATTGATGAATAAAGCCTAGTTGATTATTCAAGAAAAAAGTTTATAATCAATGAGAGTGCTTGAAGAGCGAGACATAGACCCAGATTTTGGATCCTCTTGAAGATTCTAGGTCTTTATTGTTGGAGAAGTGTGGAGACATGTTTCTTTTAGTTGACATGGGTTGTCGCCCACAAAGACACTGTCTTCTTCCATTGTGCTCCGACGACTAAGTTGAGACTCAATCACTTGCATATCATCTTGAGGAAATCTCCAATTCCTTCACAAACTTCCAGCAACAATTCTAGAGAGTGTATGTCGCAAGTAGCTTTAACCTCAAGGATTTCACCAATCTCCAAAGGTACCTAGCTCAAAACCTCATATACGGGATAAGGCTTTACTTCTGTTAGATCATGGATCTAGCTCAAACATGTGTTCTCCTTCGCTTAGATGGATGCTTGGGATTTTAGTGGAGAAGTCTAGCAACACAAACATTGGTATCCAAGGATTCGAAGGCTTGAGGGCCAAAGGAGTTTCAATAGTCTCTTCCAAAAAAACTAGTAAGTAGTACGTGCGTTGCACGTGAGAGCTCACATGATCAAAGCACGAACAAAGAATGACATACTGTATTGTCATAGGTTCACAAAAATTCCAAGGCAGATGCATAAATATGATATGCATATTTAGTTCCGTTATTTCATTAGAAATAATAATCAAATTATAGCTACAAAATACTCTAAGATTGCATGGTATATGCTACATGAAATTCAAGTAAAATATATAGAGCATATTTTGTGTAGGAGGTGTCTCTTGTAAGTACCGCTTATTGAAATTTTTGGTAGAAAATAACATGAATACCCAATGTTGCATCATAAAGATAAAATGAAAATTTTGAGGTACATCTATAGCCTGGAATAGAAATAAAAAATTCAAATAGTCAAGAACAAAGTATAAGAGCATATCCAACACCGACCCCCAAACCTCCCGCAAGTGTCCGGACGCCGCAAGGCATTGATGTCTACTAAGCAACTTTATTCTTGTAGACACGTGTTGGGCCTCCAAGCGCAGAGTTCTGTAGGATAGTAGCAATTTTCCCCCAAGTGGATGACCTAAGGTTTATCAATCCGTGAGAGGTGTAGGATGAAGATGGTCTCTCTCAAGCGACCCTGCAACCAAATACAAGAAATCTCTTGTGTCCCCAACACACCCAATACAATGACAAATTGTATAGGTGCACTAGTTCGACGAAGAGATGGTGATAAAAGTGTAATATTGATGGTAGAAATATATTTTTATAATCTGAATAAATAAAAACAGCAAGGTAGCAAATAGTAAACGGGCACAAAAACGGTATTGCAATGCTTGAAAACAAGGCCTAGGGTCCGTACTTTCACTAGTGCAATCTCTCAACAGTGGTAACATAGTTGGACCATATGATTATCCCTCAAAGTGCAATAAAGAATCACTCCCGAGTTCCTATTAGCGTAGAACAAAAGATAGACATTGTTTGTAGGGTACGAAACCACCTCAAAGCTATTCTTTCCGTTCGATCTATTCAAGAGTTCGTACTAAAATAACACAAAGCTATTTTTTTCCGTTCGATCTATCCTAGAGTTCATACTAAAATAACACCAAAGGAAATTCATATTCATAATACTCAATCCACACAAAGAACTACAAAGGGACCCACAAGTTTCTATCCGAGAAAAGATAATAAAAACGTGCATCAACCCCTATGCATAGATTACCCCAACGTCACCTCGGGAATCCGCAGGTTGAGTGCCATAACATATATCATGTGAATGAATACAATACCTCATTGTCACCTCAAGTATTCATACCGCAAGACATACATCATGTGTTCTCATATCTAAATATTCAATCCAACAAGACAAAACTTCAAAGGGTAAAGATTCAATTCATCACAACAAGAGTATAGAGGGGAGAGACATCATATGATCCATCTATATTAACAAAGCCCATGATGTAGATCACGAGAGAGAGATTAAACACATAGATACTGGTACAAACCCTCAGCCCTGAGGGTGGACTACTCCCTCCTCATCATGGTGGCCGCCGGGATGATGGCCACCGGAGATGATTCCCCTCTCCGGCAGGGTGCCGAAAAGGGTCTAGATTGTTTTTCGGTGGCTATGGAGCCTTGCGACGGCGGAACTTCTGATCTAGGTTAACCCTGAGGGTTTCTGGAATTTTTGGGAATTTATAGGCTAAAGAGGGGGTGCGGGAGGCCACCGAGGTGGGCACAACCCACCTGGGTGCGCCTGGGCCCCCAGGCACACCCTGGTGGGTTGTGCCCCCCTCGGGGCACCCCAGGTGCTTCTCTAGCCCATCGGTGGTCTTCTGGTCCATAAAAAATCCACAAAAAGTTTGCGGTGTTTGGACTCCGTTTGATATTGATTTCCTGCGATGTAAAAAACAAGCAAAAAACAACAATTGGCACTGGGCAATGGGTCAATAGGTTAGTCCCAAAAAATGATATAAATTTGATATAAAATGATTGTAAAACTTCCAAGAATGATAATATAACGGCATGAATACTTCATAAATTATAGATACGTTGGAGACGTATCAGCATCCCCAAGCTTAATTCCTACTCGTCCTCGAGTAGGTAAATGATAAAAGAAATAATTTATGAAGTGTGAATGCGCAAAGTGCACAAGTTTGATCAATGACAATTTCAATCACTTTTCCTAGAATCATAACAACAATTCTTTCTTATAAAATTTCTCATGTTAAAGTAGCAACCAATTCACATGTGAAGGTTCAAACAATGAATTCTCTTGAAACTCAACAACCTATGTTCTTAGTCACCAAGCAATTGCAATTCAACTTATGCAATGGAGTTTAAGTAAGAGCTCCACATACTCAACCATCTCATAGTCTTCTATGATTGCTAACACTCACCGCATACACATGAGCAAAATTTTCAACCAGACACATAGAAAGATAGAGGCTTATTGTTTTGCCTCCCAACGTCTTCACCTCAAGGGTGATGTCAGCAATAATAACTCATGCTACCCATATTCAACTGGACATATGTGCCTAGATCTTTCCTCGCCACATGATTGTTGCCAAAGGACAAAAATAAAAAGGAATAGAGAGAAAAACTTTGACTATTGCATAAAAGTAAATACATAAAAGTAAAGGATAGGCCCTTCGCAGAGGGAAGCAGAAGTTGCCATGCGCTTATTTGTTTGTATTCTCAACCCCTTAGTGCAAAAGAACGTCACATTATATTGCCCCTTATGATAGTAACCTTTATTATGCAGTTTGTCGCTTTTATTCTTTGCCATCACAAGTTCGTACAATGCTCAATTTTCTCTTACGCTAAATGATCTAACACTTTTAGAAGCAATTTTTATTGCCTTATTGCACCGATGACAACTTACTTGAAGGATCTTATTCAATACCTAGGTAGGTATGGTGGACTCTTGAAAATAAGATTTGGGTTTAAGGGTTTTTGGATGCACAAGTAGTATCTCTACTTGGTGCGTAATTTTTGGCTAGCAAAGATGGGGGGCAAGCACCACATGTTGAAGGATCTATGACAATAAAACTTCTATGTGAATATGAACAAACGTAAACCATTACGTTGTCTTCCTTGTCCAACGTCAACAATTTTGGCATACAATATTTGATGGGGGCTCACAATCACAAAAGATTTCCAAGATATGTATTTGCATGTGAAGGTTCTCTTCCTTATACTAATTATTAGTGAATTGCTTGTATGACCAATATTGTGATTGTCAAGCCTCAAAAGATTTCACTTTCTAAACCCAATGTGAAGCTACCACTAGGCATGATATGATTTCAACTTCATGGCATTCAACTTATCCAACAATTTACTCATAGGATATAAATGAAGCACAAGAGTAAATGAGAAGCTAATCCAAAAAGATATAAATGAAGATCATGAGCATAATATATCTTTCTCTCAAATTAATTTAAGTGAAGCAAGAGAGAATTTCTTCAAAAATACTAAAGCACACCATGCTCAAAAATATATAAGTGAAGCACTAGAGAAATTCCATAGAAAAGAGCTTCGTTGACGGGATGTGAATGCCGCTTACCTAGCCTCCCTGGCAACTATTTGAGGACTCTATGTTATTTAAAAACTTTCAGATCTAAGTACTTTATTAAAACAGAAAGCAAAACAAAATAAAATAACATTCTAAGAATAGAACAACTCATGTGAAGAAGCAAAAACTTAGGTTCAACCGATACTAACCGATAATTGTTGAAGAAGAAAGGTGATATGCCTACCGGGGCATCCCAAAGCTTAGATGCTTGAGACTTCTTGAAAAATTATCTTGGGATGCCTTCGGCATCCCCAAGCTTGAGCTTTTGTGTCTCCTTAATTCTTATCATATCACGGTTTTCCTAAATCTCAAAAGCTTCATCCACACAAAACTCAACAAGAACTCGTGAGATAAGTTAGTATAAACTAATGCAAAAACCTTATCATTATCTAATGTAGCAAATCACTAAAATTATTATTCAACGCTGCATACTAAATTCCTCTGCATATTTAATACTCCTATCCTCAAATAGAATCATTAAACAAGCAAACATATGCAAACATAACAGCAAATCTGCCAAAACAGCATAGTCTGTAAAGAATGCAAGAGTATCAATACTTTCCTAACTCCAAACATTATGAAATTATACCACACTGTGGAAAATTTATCAGAGCTTATTATGCAAAAAGTTTCAACATTTTATCACATTCTGACTTTCCTCGGGAATTTTTGCAACATCGATAAACTTTCTGTTTTCAAACAGCAACATGTATACTTGCAAGATAAGCATGGCAAAGGCTATCAATGCCACTTTTATTGAAATAAAAAATGCAAAACATTATTATAAATAATAGAAAGCAAATTCTTAACAAAATAAATTGACGCTCCAAGCAAAACACATATCATGTGTTGAATGAAAACATAGCTCCAAGTGAGGTTACCGATAATGTTGGAGACGAAAGAGGGATGCCTTCCGGGGCATCCCCAAACTTAGTTGCTTGGATCTTCCTTGAATATCACCTTGGGGTGCCCGGGGCATCCCCAAGATTAGGGTCTTGTCACTCCTTATTCTCCTCATATCGATGTCTCACCCAAAACTTGAAAACTTCAATCACACAAAACTTAATGGAACTTCGTGAGATAGGTTAGTATGATAAAGAGCAAACCATTTAACTTTTGTACTGTCACAGACAAGATTCATAATTGTTTCCACACAAATCCTAATGTAGCATATCATTTCCACAATTTATATTAAGCAATATAAGCCATACAAACTAGAAAACAAGCAAACAATGCATTGAAAACAGAATCTGTCAAAAACAGAACAGTCTGTAATAATCTGTACTCGAACCATACTTCTGCTACTCCAAAAATTATGAAAAAATTAGGAACACATGAGAAATTTGTATATTAAACTTCTGCAAAAATAATCAAATCAAAAGCACTCTTCTTTTAATAATAAGAATTATTTTCATGAGTGCAAAAGTTTCTGTTTTTCAGCAAGATCAAATCAACTATCACCCAACATGATCCCAAAGGCTTTACTTGGAACTTTATTGAAACAAAAGCAATAAAACATGTTCAATACAATAGCATAATAATGTTAACAGACAAAAATAGTAGGTAAAAGTGTTGGTTT
Organism: Aegilops umbellulata; assembly: GCA_032464435.1. NCBI lineage: Eukaryota > Viridiplantae > Streptophyta > Magnoliopsida > Poales > Poaceae > Aegilops > Aegilops umbellulata. The sequence continues at coordinate 359,085,214 of CP136054.1, read as the reverse complement.
GTCTCCCAACAAGCGCTTTTCTTTAATGCCTTTTAGCTAGGCATGATGATTTCAATGATGCTCACATAAAAGATAAGAATTGAAACATAACAAGAGCATCATGAATCACATGGCAAGCACATTTAAGTCTAACCCACTTCCTATGCATAGGGATTTTGTGATAAAAACTCATGGGAATAAGAATCAACTAGCATAGGAAGGCAAAACAAGCATAACTTCATAACTTTTAATAAATAGAGGGGAAACTTGATATTATTGCAATTCCTACAAGCATAAGTTCCTCCCGCATAATAATTTTCAGTAGCATCATGAATAAATTCAACAATATAACCATCACATAAAGCATTCTTTTCATTACACAAAAGCATAGAAAACTTATTACTCTCCACATAAGCAAATTTCTTCTCATCAATAGTAGTGGGAGCAAACTCGGCAAAATAACTATCATGAGAGTGAAAATTAAAATCATGATGACAAGTTTCATGGTTATCATTATTCTTTATAGCATACATGTCATCACCGTAATCATCATAGATAGCAACTTTGTTATCATAGTCAATTGAAGCCTCATCCAAAATGGTGGATTCATCATAAAATAAAGTTATGACATCTCCTAATCCACTTTCATAAATATAATCATCATAAATAGGAGGCATGCTTTCATCATAATAAATTTTCTCATCAAAGCTTGGGGGACTAAAAATATCATATTCATCAAACATAGAGTCCCCAAGCTTATGGTTTTGCATATCATTAGCATCATGGATATTCAAAGAATTCATACTAGCAACATTGCAAACATGCTCATCACTTATACAAAGCATTTTATAGAACTCTTCTTCTATCAATTGAGCACAATTTTTCGAACCATCATTTTCAAGAAAGACATTATAAAGATGATCAATAATATGATGTAACCTCAATTCCATTTTTATGTAGTTTTCTTTTACAAACCAAACTAGTGATAAAACAAGAAACTAAAAGATTCAATTGCAAGATCTAAAGATATACCTTAAAGCACTCACCTCCCCGGCAACGACGCCAGAAAAGAGCTTGATGTCTAGTACGCAACTTTATTCTTGTAGACACGTGTTGGGCCTCCAAGCGCAGAGTTTTGTAGGACAGTAGCAATTTTCCCTCAAGTGGATGACCTAAGGTTTATCAATCAGTGAGAGGTGTAGGATGAAGATGGTCTCTCTCAAACGACCCTGCAACCAAATACAAGAAATCTCTTGTGTCCCCAACACATCCAATACAATGGCAAATTGTATAGGTGCACTAGTTTGGCGAAGAGATGGTGATAAAAGTGTAATATTGATGGTAGAAATATATTTTTATAATCTGAATAAATAAAAACAACAAGGTAGAAAATAGTAACGGGCACAAAAACGGTATTGCAATGCTTGAAAACAAGGCCTAGGGTCCATACTTTCACTAGTGCAATCTCTCAACAGTGCTAACATAGTTGGATCATATGATTATTGTTGGGGAACGTAGTAATTTCAAAAAAATTCCTACGCACACGCAAGATCATGGTGATGCATAACAACGAGAGGGGAGAGTGTTTTCTACGTACCCTCGTAGATCGAAAGCGGAAGCGTTATGACAATGCGGTTGATGTAGTCGTACGTTTTCACGGCCCGACCGATCAAGCACCGAAACTACAGCACCTCCGAGATTTAGCACACATTCAGCTCGATGACGATCCCCGGACTCCGATCCAGCAAAGTGTCGGGGAAGAGTTCCGTCAGCACGATGGCATGGTGACGATCTTGATGTTCTACCGTCGCAGGGCTTCGCCTAAGCACCGCTACAATATTATCGATGATTATGGTGGAGGGGGGCACCGCACACGGCTAGAGAACGATCACGAAGATCAACTTGTGTGTCTAGAGATGCCCCCTGCCCCCGTATATAAAGGAGCAAGGGGGAGGGGCGGCCGGCCAGGAGGAGGCGCGCCAGGGAGGAGTCCTACTCCTACCGGGAGTAGGACTCCCTCCCTTTGCTTGTCCAACTAGGAGAGGGGGAAGGAAGGGAGAGAGGAGAGGAAGGAAAGGGGGGGGGCGCCGCCCCCACTCCTTCTCCAATTCGGACTAGAGGGGGAGGGGGCGCGCGGCCTGCCCTGGCCGCCCCTCGTCTTCTCCACTTTGGGCCCATGAGGCCCATTAACCCCGGGGGGGTTCCGGTAACCCCCCGGTACTCCGGTTTTATCAGAAACTTCTCCGGAACACTTCTGGTGTCCGAATATAGCCGTCCAATATATCAATCTTTATGTCTCGACCATTTCGAGACTCCTCGTCATGTCCGTGATCACATCCGGGACTCCGAACAAACTTCCGTACACTAAAATATATAAACTCATAATGAAACTGTCATCGTAACGTTAAGCGTGCGGACCCTACGGGTTCGAGAACAATGTAGACATGACCGAGACACGTCTCCGGTCAATAACCAATAGCGGAACCTGGACGCTCATATTGGCTCCTACATATTCTACGAAGATATTTATCGGTCAGGCTGCATAACAACATACGTTTTCCCCTTTGTCATCGGTATGTTACTTGTCCGAGATTCGATCGTTGGTATCGCAATACCTAGTTCAATATCGTTACCGGCAAGTCTCTTTACTCGTTCCGTGATACATCATCTCGCAACTAAATCATTAGTTGCAATGCTTGCAAGGCTTATGTGATGTGCATTACCGAGAGGGCCCAGAGATACCTCTTCGACAATCGGAGTGACAAATCCTAATATCGAAATACGCCAACCCAACATGTACCTTTGGAGACACCTGTAGAACTCCTTTATAATCACCCAGTTACGTCGTGATGTTTGGTAGCACACAAAGTGTTCCTCCGGCAAACGGGAGTTGCATAATGTCATAGTCATAGGAACATGTATAAGTCATGAAGAAAGCAATAGCAACATACTAAACGATCGGGTGCTAAGCTAATGGAATGGGTCATGTCAATCACATCATTCTCCTAATGATGTGATCCCGTTAATCAAATGACAACACATGTCTATGGTTAGGAAACATAACCATCTTCGATTAATGAGCTAGTCAAGTAGAGGCATACTAGTGACGTTTAGTTTGTCTGTGTATTCACACAAGTATTATGTTTCCGGTTAATACAATTCTAGCATGAATAATAAAAATTTATCATGATATAAGGAAATAAATAATAACTTTATTATTGCCTCTAGGGCATATTCTCTTCAGTCTCCCACTTGCACTAGAGTCAATAATCTAGATTACACAGTAATGATTCTAACACCCATGGAGCTTTGGTGCTGATCATGTTTTGCTCGTGGAAGAGGCTTAGTCAATGGGTGTGCTACATTCATATCCGTATGTATCTTGCAAATCTCTATGTCTCCCACCTGGACTAGATCCCGGATGGAATTGAAGCGTCTCTTGATGTGCTTGGTTCTCTTGTGAAATCTGGATTCCTTTGCCAAGGCAATTGCACCAGTATTGTCATAAACGATTTTTATTGGACCCGATGCACTAGATATGACACCTAGATCGGATATGAACTCCTTCATCCAGACTCCTTCGTTTGCTGCTTCCGAAGCAGCTATGTACTCCGCTTCATATGTAGATCCCGCCACAACGCTTTGTTTAGAACTGCACCAACTGACAGCTCCACCATTTAATGTAAACACGTATCCGGTTTGCGATTTAGAATCATCCGGATCAGTGTCAAAGCTTGCATCAACGTAACCATTTACGATGAGCTCTTTGTCACCTCCATATACGAGAAACATATCCTTATCGTTTTCAGGTATTTCAGGATGTTCTTGACCGCTGTCCAGTGATCCACTCCTGGATTACTTTGGTACCTCCCTGCTAGACTTATAGCAAGACACACATCAGGTCTGGTACACAGCATTGCATACATGATAGAGCCTATGGCTGAAGCATAGGGAACATCTTTCATTTTCTCTCTATCTTCTGCAGTGGTCGGGCATTGAGTCTTACTCAATTTCACACCTTGTAATACAGGCAAGAATCCTTTCTTTGCTTGATCCATTTTGAACTTCTTCAAAACTTTGTCAAGGTATGTGCTTTGTGAAAGTCCAATTAAGCGTCTTGATCTATCTCTATAGATCTTAATGCCCAATATGTAAGCAGCTTCACCGAGGTCTTTCATTGAAAAACTCTTATTCAAGTATCCCTTTATGCTATCCAGAAATTCTATATCATTTCCGATTAGTAATATGTCATCCACATATAATATCAGAAATGCTACAGAGCTCCCACTCACTTTCTTGTAAATACAGGCTTCTCCAAAACTTTGTACAAACCCAAATGCTTTGATCACACTATCAAAGCGTTTATTCCAACTCCGAGAGGCTTGCACCAGTCCATAAATGGATCGCTGGAGCTTGCACACTTTGTTAGCTCCTTTTGGATCGACAAAACCTTCCGGCTGCATCATATACAACTCTTCTTCCAGAAATCCATTCAGGAATGCAGTTTTGACATCCATCTGCCAAATTTCATAATCATAAAATGCGGCAATTGCTAACATGATTCGGACAGACTTAAACATCGCTACGGGTGAGAAGGTCTCATCATAGTCAATCCCTTGAACTTTTCGAAAACCTTTTGCGACAAGTCGAGCTTTGTAGGCAGTAACATTACCGTCAGCGTCAGTCTTCTTCTTGAAGATCCATTTATTCTCAATTGCTTGCCGATCATTGGGCAAGTCAACCAAAGTCCACACTTTGTTTTTGTCGGATTTCGGGTTCTGGCAGACCCTTAAGGTTCGAACTCTAGGGTGCACGCGGAGATTACGCCCTCTACCTCTCCGTCTCGCAAAGATCTAAACTACTGAAATAACAGCACAAGAGACATAGGGTTTATACTAGTTCGGGCCACCATTGTGGTGTAATACCCTACTCTAGTTTGTGGTGGGTGGATTGCCTCTTGGGCTGATGATGATGAACAGTACATGGAAGAACAGCCTCGCGAGGGCCTGTTCTTGGCTAGGGGGATGAACCGCTAGGAGGAGTTCAACCGCCCTTCTCTCTCTCTCTCTCTCTCTCTCTCTCTCTCTCTCTTGTTCTTTGCTTGCTCAGATTCTAGGTTCTGCTTGTGTGATCGCTAGATGCCAGCTGCCTCTACCCTGGGGGTGGCTAGTCCTATTTATAGGCAAAGGCCCTGGGCCTCTTCCCAAATATTGAGCGGGAAGGGCGCCAACAATTGGCCAATTCGAAGGGGAACATCTGGTACACTTATCCTGACTAAAGTTGGTCCTAGCCTACCAAAGTCCCTGCGGTGACGCCGTTCTGGGCTCCACGATGACCTCCTTTCCACCGTTGGACTGGTCTTGGTCTTGTTGCACCGAAATGGATGCCTTTGCTTGATCCTCTCGCCTGCGCTTGCCCCCTTTGCACCAAAGAGGAAAGGGATACGCTGCGCGGGCTGGCGCCTGCCTGGCATCCTTGGTCGTCATGGCTTGCGTCATGGGCACCTCGCGAGGTACCCCGCCTTGATCTCTCCGCCTCCTCGTGAGCTAGCCTGGCGAGGCCGTGCCTGAGGAAGCGCCGTGTCGTCCGCCCCGCGAGGCTTGGCCCCTCGCGAGGGTCTTGGGTCTTGCGTTGATGAAGATGGGCCGTGCTGGGCCCCCATTTGAGCCACGCCGCAGGCCGCAGGCAGGCAAGTCTGGGGACCCCCATTCCCAGAACGCCGACAGTAGCCCCCGGGCCCAAGGCGCGCATGGACTTGGCCGTGCCGAGAGGCGAAAGGGCAAGGGCGAAGCGCCGCGGGCCCTAACAGCCTGCGGCCTTAGGCGCCGCGTGGCGGTTGATTGGACGTGGGCGTCTCCGCTTCCCCATGACGCCTCGGTGACCGCGCGGATTGGACAAGTCCCTGCATGCAAATCGTGTCATGATTACCTGTGATCGTGGTGGCCGTCGGTTGGCCTTCGCCGGCTATAAGTACGGCACCGCGCGTGCCCTCCCAGTCCATCTCTCCTTGCTTCCTTCTTCGCCCCGACTCTTGCTCCGTCTTGCCGTGATGGCCCCGATTCGCCGGTTCTCCACAGCGGAGAAGGGAAAGGCTCCTCGAGAGGGACCAGACCCGCTCCCGCCGAAGAAGCGACCTGCCCTTCGCGACCGAGACGAAGAAGACCGTCAGGTGGTGTCGAGGCCTTGGTACGAGCGGCCTCCACCGGGGTTCCCGCTTCCCTTGTATGCCCACATCGAGGGCCTTCAAGGGGAAGATGCCGATCCCCGTGGCCAGCGCCGTCGCCGGCGCCGACGAGTTACGAAGGTGTGGGTCATTCCTCCTGGAGTTCACGCCGAGGGCTCCTCCCGCGAGCTCGTGCTCCACGCCGCCATGCCTCCTCGAAATTGGATTCGCTTTCCTCCCTTCTTCGCCTCTGTCTTCCCGCAGGGAAGACTCCTGGAGCTATGGCTGCAGCACGCCGACTGCAGCACTCCCGCGACCGAGGCAGAGGTCGCGATCACTGCCTCGGGCGAGGTCTTCATGACTCGCGGCTGGGGCGAGATCGCTCGGGGTTGCAAAGCAAGGGGAGCCCTCATGATCCACCTGGAGTATGACGGCGCTTCGGTGATGTTCTTCAAGGTCTTCGACGCGAACGGGCGCCGGCTGGAGTGCTGCCCCGGGGGAGGCGGCCAGGACCCCGCCATGGTGAGGGCTAGGCCCGCCGACTGCTCCCTGGGCAGCTCCACAAGCGACGGGAGAGCCGGAGGATCCAACGACACCAGCGAGATCTTCGCGACTCCGGAGACGAGTGACGACAGCTACGAGCCCACGAGCCAGCGCCGCTCTCGAAGCAGGGCAGGCTCGCTTGGCCGTCGCCGACTCTGGTCTGGATGGGGTTGGCGCCGGTGCTCGACGACCCACTGTTGATGATGGCGTCTTTTGCAGGGGCACGCGTAGTTGGCATCCCTTAGGATCTGTTTCCTGCAAGGAATTGTACTGCGCCCAATGGGGGCTTGTAAGGTGTCTGTGATCCTTTTTGTTAATATGTAACTCTTGCTATGAAACTGTGCGAGTCGTCAATCCCGTCGTAGCTTAGTTTTCCCTTTTGAACCTTGCGAGGGCTTGGTGCTCCGCGTCGACAGGTCCCAGTCCCAAGGCGGCGTCAGCCGTCGCTGGTATGCCAGGTCGCGATGCCGTGGTCAAGGCCAGGAGGTGAGCGACCCGGGTCCGGTAAGAGCCCCTGAGTCACGATGCTCAGGAGGTCCCCTTTGGCGCCCAAGCAGCCATCGCTCGGTGAGAAAGGGGAGTGACGTTGCTAGTACAGAATTGCATTAGGTGCGGAGGTAGTGCCACGGTAGCCGGTGTTTTCGGGCGGTAACTTATCTTGTTAATTAGGGATTACTCCTGGTGTCGCGTTGGGTCCGCGCGGCAGCGGGAACGGAGCTGCTTGGCGAGGTCCTCGCGCGCCCCTTCTCCCTCGCCTTTGCTCCCCTTTCTGCTCTACGTCCTCGGGTCCCGGCCCTCGATCTTGTCTCAGCCGTCGCTGGTATGCCAGGTCGCGATGCCGTGGACAAGGCCAGAGGGTGAGGGCTGGAGAGCCAGTAAGAGCCCTGAGTCGCGATGCTCAGGCACCCCGCTTTAACGTGCAAGCGGTTCGCGCGGACGAGGGTGAAGGGAACTCCGTGAGGGCCTCGGCCAACGCAATTCTCCCTGGGGATCCTGCAAGCTCATCACAGAAGGAAAAGGGGTTGCCATGACAGCTGTCAGTTGGTCGTTAGTTGCTCTGGTTGACGCAGGTGAGGTGTGCCTGGGTGCCCTTGAACCAGCGCGGGACTCACGGGGCCCTACCTCTAGGCGGGTTGCGCCTGGCACTGGGCCATATATTGAGGAGTGTTCCTGCAAATTGGGTTAGATGCCAGCACTCTACGTCCTCGGGTCCCGGCCCTCGAGCTTGTCTCAGCCGTCGCTGGTATGCCAGGTCGCGATGCCGTGGACAAGGCCAGAGGGTGAGGGCTGGAGAGCCAGTAAGAGCCCTGAGTCGCGATGCTCAGGTACCCCCCCCTTTAACGTGCAAGTGGTCGACATGGAGAAGAAGGGGTGCCGTGGATAGGCATCAAGTAATCAAGCATGATAGGCGAAAGCATAGCTAGAAATAAATGCAAGGGAGATACGCGCCACTAGGCCTGGCCCGAGCGGCTTGGGGATGATGCAGCCAGAGGGGCGCCCCCAACAAACCAAGATAATGACCGAAAAATAAAAAGGGATACATGCCGCAGGGACGGACCCACGCGGCCTGGGAATGATGCAGCCCTGGGAGGGCGCTCCCAGCTGGAAATGAAGCTTGAAGGACATCACCTGAAGATGTTGAAGATGAAGTGGTGTTGGTGCAGCAGACTCGGTGGGCTGCGGAAGCCGATCCTCATGAGCCCCCAGGCCCAGGGGCCTCAGGAGGCTCCGGAGGCACTGGTGGCTCCTCGCGAATCATCTCCATCTCTGCCAGGACTGCGGAACGCCTGTCTTCCTGAGCCTCCATGATGCCCTTCATGAGGCGCTGGTACACAGCAGCCACGCTCGGCAAGCCGTAAGGCATGCGAACATAGCTGTGGGGTGGGCCTCCGCAACGCCCCACTTGCGAGGGCCAGAGGCGCTCCATCGTGGCGACCCGATTGAGCCCTGGTATGTCGATGCAGATGCGCAACCCACCATCCTCGCCTGGATGGGGAGCCATAGCCGGTAGACGGCGGCAACCTCTCATGATTCTTGACTCCTGTAGTTTTTGAACAGCCTTGTTGATGAACTCCTGCTGGTCTGACCTTCCTTGCCTTGCTCCTTCTTGAGGGAAACGTGCTTCGAAGCACGCCTCCACGTGGTGCCCAACCGCCTCCCTCGTGACCCTGGCCAGGTCGGTGGCCCTCCAGGTGGAAGCCCCCGAGCCCTGCCTGAGGAGGGCGCCAGACGCGCTTTCCTATGCGATGGAAGGAGGGTCCCCTTGGGCAGACGTGGGCCCTGAGGGGCTGAGCTTGACGATGTCTTCTTCTTCTTGGGGGTGGTCTCGGGAAGCCTCCTGCTTCCGCGATCTGGGTCTTCTAGTGACGCGGCCTGAAAGGCTCGCTCCAGGGAACACACTGCATCCTTCTCTTCACATGGCACCGTGATGACTCCGCCACTTCCTGGCATCTTGAGGACGTTATAGCCATGATGAGTCACGGCCATGAACTTGGCCAGTGCTAGGTACCCGAGGATGGCGTTGTACGGCAGGCGGATGTGGGCGGCATCGAAGTCGATGAGCTCGGTGCGGTAGTTGCTGCGGGCCCCAAAGGTGAAAGGGAGGCAGACCTGCCCGATCGGGATCATGGAACCGTCGGTGACTCCGGAGAAAGGCTTGGTTGGCTGAAGCTGGTCATAGGGCACTTGGAGATTGTTGAATGTTTCCACGGACAGGACGTTGAGCCCTGCTCCACCATCGATGAGGGTCCTGGTGACCAGTACGTTGCTGATGACTGGGGAGCAAAGCATTGGGAGGACTCCGGCTGTGGCCGCGCACTTGAGCTGATCTGCTGAGCTAAACGTGATGGCGCACGCCGACCACCTGAGAGGGCGCGTTGCTTCGAGCTTGGGGAGGACTACATTTACTTTGCGGGCAAACTGCTTGAAGATGCGTTGGGAGGCTGGGGCTTGAGCTCTGCCCAGGATGCAGGCGATTGCGCGCGGCTCCTGGAAGCCCCCAGCCCCCTCGTCTTGGTGGCGGTCCTCGTTCCTTCTTGGCTGCGGCGGCAGTGGAGGGAGGCCTGCGTTGCCTTGCAGGCGACGAGGCTGATCCCGCCAGTCCCCCTCGCGAGGCAGGTCTCGCCAACGGTCCTCGCGAGGTTGGTCACGCCACCCTTGGCGCGGGCCGCGGTCTTCCCAGCGTCCTGCGTTTCTTCCTCCTCCTCGGCCGTAGCCCCGGTCAGCACGGTCAGGACGACGGCCGATCCTTCCTTCTCGCACGGTGCGGAGTTCTTGGCATTCGTTGGTGTTGTGGGTGTGGAGGTCGTGGTACACACAGTTCCGACTGCCCCTGGAGGATTCAGGCAGATCCTTGCCCCGCTTGGTGTCTGGTTCTGCCGCGAGCACGTCAGCCCCCTTGCGCTTCACGTCCTTGGCCTTGGGCTTCTTCTCTTCTGGGTCTGCGGCAGGTAGCTCGAGGAGGGAGAGACGCCCCTCCTCATCCCTGGCGCACTTGGTCGCCAAGTTGAACAACTCCAGGGAGGTGCACAAGTCTTCATGCATCGCCGGCTCCTCCTTCATCTTGACGTCGCGCACACCATCGGAGAAGGCCGAGATGATGGCTTCCTCGGACACCTTGGGGATCTTGAGGCGCGCACTGTTGAAGCGCTGGATGTACTTTTGCAGGGTCTCTCCGGGTTGTTGCTTGATGCGGCGCATGTCGCTCACGGCGGGCGGCCGGTCGCGAGTACCTTAGAAGTTGGCGATGAAGCGGGTGCGCATCTGGTCCCAGGAAGAGATCGTGCCTGGGGCCAGGTTCAGGAGCCAGGTGCGAGCTCCTTCCTTGAGTGCCAACGGGAACCAGTTCGCCATGACCTTCTCGTCCCCACTGGCTGCTTCGATGCCCAGCTCATAGAGCTGGAGGAACTCTGCAGGGTCGGTCGTATCGTCGTAGCGAGGAGGCAGGTCAGGCTTGAACTTGCCGGGCCACGCGACGCTACGCAGCTCGGTGGTGTAGGCGCGGCAGCCTGCGGTGGCCACGGGAGGCTTCAGTTGAGGGAGAGCTTGGCCTTGCGGGTCCCCATGCGCTGCAGCTGGAAGCAGCGCGGGGTCTTGACATGCCGGAGCTGGAGCAGGGTCACGGCGAGTCAGAGCAGGAAGCGCCCGGGCAGCCTCTTGCGGTCGAGGGACTTCTTGGAAGCTCCGTTCTTGCTGGGCTGGCGCCTGACGGAGCGGGTTCCGCCCTGGGGCCGCGCGCCTTGGAGCCATGGCGTCTTCTTGGAGAGGAGGCGAATGGTACGCCCCCTGAGCTTCATTGCCCGCGCGGGGCAGGGTGCGCCACAACGGAGCGGATGGCGCGGGAGAGCCCCCTGCGGCGCGGACGAGCTCGGCGACGCGGTCGAGCCACTCTTCGTAGACGTCGTCGACGGGACGGTAGCGCAGGAGCTCGTTTGCCGCGATGAGCGCAGCTCGAGCCTCCAAGGGTGCGCGGAGCGCGCGGGACGAAGAGCCAGCTGGTGTGAGTGATGGAGTAGCGGTGCAGCCGTCTTGCTGCACGGACGGGTGCTGAGACGACGCTTGCTGCTCGTTCCCCGCCAGGCCGGTGGCGGCGTTGACGGCGGGCGACGTTGAATGACGAGGACGCCCACCGACGGGAGCCGTCTGGGCGACGCGGGAAGCGATGGCGGACCGGCGCTCGGCGCGGGCCCGACGAGCGTCAGACATGGACGCGACGGTCGGCGGAGAGCTGAGCGGTGGAAGACAAATCCCGTTGCACCCCTACCTGGCGCGCCAAATGTCGGATTTCGGGTTCCGGCAGACCCTTAAGGTTCGAACTCTGGGGTGCGCGCGGAGATTACGCCCTCTACCTCTCCGTCTCGCAAAGATCTAAACTACTGAAAGAACATCACAAGAGACACAAGGTTTATACTAGTTCGGGCCACCATTGTGGTGTAATACCCTACTCTAGTTTGTGGTGGGTGGATTGCCTCTTGGGCTGATGATGATGAACAATACAGGGAAGAACAGCCTCGCGAGGGTCTGTTCTTAGCTAGGGGGATGAACCGCTAGGAGGAGTTCAACCGCCCTTCTCTCTCTCTCTCTCTCTCTCTCTCTCTCTCTTGTTCTCTGCTTGCTCAGATTCTAGGTTCTGCTTGTATGATCGCTAGATGCCAGCTGCCTCTACCCTGGGGTGGCTAGTCCTATTTATAGGCAAAGGCCCTGGGCCTCTTCCCAAATATTGAGCGGGAAGGGCGCCAACAATCGGCCAATTCAAAGGGGAACATCTGGTACACTTATCGTGACTAAAGTTGGTCCTCGCCTGGCAAAGGCCCTGTGGTGATGCCGTTCTGGGATCCACGATGACCTCCTTCCCACCGTTGGACTGGTCTTGGTCTTGTTGCACCGAAATGGATGCCTTTGCTTGATCCTCTCGCATGCGCTTGCCCCCTTTGCACCAAAGAGGAAAGGGAGACGCTGCGCGGGCTGGCGCCCGCCTGGCATCCTTGGTCGTCATGGCTTGCGTCATGGGCACCTCGCGAGGTACCCCGCCTTGATCTCTCCGCCTCCTCGTGAGCTAGCCTGGCGAGGCCGTGCCTGAGGAAGCGCCGTGTCGTCCGCCCCGTGAGGCTTGGCCCCTCGCAAGGGTCTTGGGTCTTGCGTTGATGAAGATGGGCCGTGCTGGTCCCGCATTTGAGCCATGCCGCAGGCCGCAGGCAGGCAAGTCTGGGGACCCCCGTTCCCAGAACGCCGACAATTTTCATACGTGGATCCCATCTCAGATTTCATGTCTTCAAGCCATTTTGTGGAATCTGGGCTCACCATCGCTTCTTCATAGTCCGTAGGTTCATCATGATCTAGTAGCATGACTTCCAGAACAGGATTACCGTACCACTCTGGTGCGGATCTTACTCTGGTTGATCTACGAGGTTCAGTAGTAACTTGTTCTGAAGTTCATGATCATCATCATTAGCTTCCTCACTAATTGGTGTATATGTCACAGAAACTGGTTTCTGCGATGTACTACCTTCCAATAAGGGAGCAGGTACAGTTACCTCATCAAGTTCTACTTTCCTCCCACTCACTTCTTTCGAAAGAAACTCCTTCTCTAGAAGGTTTCCGAATTTAGCAACAAAAGTCATGCCTTCAGATCTGTGATAGATGGTGTATCCAATAGTTTCCTTTGGATATCCTATGAAGACACATTTCTCCGATTTGGGTTCGAGCTTATCAGGTTGAAGTTTTTTCACATAAGCATCGCAGCCCCAAACTTTAAGAAACGACAACTTTGGTTTCTTGCCAAACCATAGTTCATAAGGTGTCGTCTCAACGGATTTCGATGGTGCCCTATTTAACGTGAATGCGGCCGTCTCTAAAGCATAACCCCAAAACGATAGCGGTAAATCAGTAAGAGACATCATAGATCGCACCATATTTAGTAAAGTACGATTACGACGTTCGGACACACCATTACGCTGTGGTGTTCCGGGTGGCGTTAGTTGCGAAACTATTCCGCATTGTTTCAAATGTACACCAAACTCGCAACTCAAATATTCTCCTCCACGATGAGATCGTAGAAACTTTATTTTCTTGTTACGATGATTTTCAACTTCACTCTGAAATTCTTTGAACTTTTCAAATGTTTCAGACTTATGTTTCATTAAGTAGATATACCCATATCTGCTTAAGTCATCTGTGAAGGTGAGAAAATAACGATATCCGCCACGAGCCTCAACATTCATCGGACCACATACATCTGTATGTATGATTTCCAACAAATCTGTTGCTCTCTCCATAGTACCGGAGAACGGTGTTTTGGTCATCTTGCCCATAAGGCACGGTTCACAAGTACCAAGTGATTCATAATCAAGTGGTTCCAAAAGCCCATCAGTATGGAGTTTCTTCATGCGATTTACACCGATATGACCCAAATGGCAGTGCCACAAATAAGTTGCACTATCATTATCAACTCTGCATCTTTTGGTTTCAACATTATGAATATGTGTGTCACTACTATCGAGATTTAATAAGAATAGACCACTCTTCAAGGGTGCATGACCATAAAAGATATTACTCATATAAATAGAACAACCATTATTCTCTGATTTAAATGAATAACCGTCTCGCATCAAACAAGATCCACATATAATGTTCATGCTCAACGCTAGCACCAAATAACAATTATTTAGGTCTAATACTAATCCCGAAGGTAGATGTAGAGGTAGCGTGCCGACCGCGATCACATCGACTTTGGAACCATTTCCCACGCGCATCGTCACCTCGTCCTTAGCCAATCTTCGCTTAATCCGTAGTCCCTGTTTCGAGTTGCAAATATTAGCAACAGAACCAGTATCAAATACCCAGGTGCTACTGCGAGCATTAGTAAGGTACACATCAATAACATGTATATCACATATACCTTTGTTCACCTTGCCATCCTTCTTATCCGCCAAATACTTGGGGCAGTTCCGCTTCCAGTGACCAGTCTGCTTGCAGTAGAAGCACTCAGTTTCAGGCTTAGGTCCAGATTTGGGTTTCTTCTCCTGAGCAGCAACTTGCTTGCTGTTCTTCTTGAAGTTCCCCTTCTTCTTCCCTTTGCCCTTTTTCTTGAAACTAGTGGTCTTGTTGACCATCAACACTTGATGCTCCTTCTTGATTTCTACCTCCGCAGCTTTCAGCATTGCGAAGAGCTCGGGAATTGTCTTATCCATCCCTTGCATATTATAGTTCATCACGAAGCTCTTGTAGCTAGGTGGAAGTGATTGGAGAATTTTGTCAATGACGCAATCATCTGGAAGGTTAACTCCTAATTGAATCAAGTGATTATTATACCCAGACATTTTGAGTATATGCTCACTGACAGAACTGTTCTCCTCCATCTTGCAGCTATAGAACTTATTGGAGACTTCATATCTCTCAATCCGGGCATTTGCTTGAAATATTAACTTCAACTCCTGGAACATCTCATATGCTCCATGACGTTCAAAACGTCGTTGAAGTCCCGGTTCTAAGCCGTAAAGCATGGCACATTGAACTATCGAGTAGTCATCAGCTTTGCTCTGCTAGACATTCTTAACGTCGTCAGTTGCATCAGTAGCAGGCCTGGCACCCAGCGGTGCTTCCAAGACATAATTATTTTGTGCAACAATGAGGATAATCCTCAAGTTACAGACCCAGTCCGTGTAATTGCTACCATCATCTTTCAACTTTGCTTTCTCAAGGAACGCAATAAAATTCAACGGAACAACAGCACGGGCCATCTATCTACAATCAAACATAAACACGCAAGATACTATCAGGTACTAAGTTCATGATAAATTTAAGTTCAATTAATCATATTACTAAAGAACTCCCACTTAGATAGACATCCCTCTAATCCTCTAAGTGATCACGTGATCCATATCAACTAAACCATGTCCGATCATCACGTGAGATGGAGTAGTTTCAATGGTGAACATCACTATGTTGATCATATCTACTATATGATTCACGCTCGACCTTTCGGTCTCCATGTTCCGAGGCCATATCTGTTATATGCTAGGCTCGTCAAGTTAAACCTGAGTATTCTGCGTGTGCAACTTTTTTGCACCCGTTGTATTTGAACGTAGAGCCTATCACACCCGATCATCACGTGGTGTCTCAGCACGAAGAACTTTCGCAATGGTGCATACTCAGGGAGAACACTTTTACTATGATAATTTAGTGAGGGATCATCTTGTAATGCTACCGTCAATCAAAGCAAGATAAGATGCATAAAGGATAAACATCACATGCAATCAATATAAGTGATATGATATGGCCATCATCATCTTGTGCTTGTGATCTCCATCTTCAAAGCACCGTCATGATCACCATCGTCACCGGCGTGACACCTTGATCTCCATCGTAGCATCGTTGTCGTCTCGCCAATCTTATGCTTCTACGACTATCGCTACCGCTTAGTGATAAAGTAAAGCATTACAGGGCGATTGCATTGCGTACAATAAAGCGACAACCATATGGCTCCTGCCAGTTGCCGATAACTCAGTTACAAAACATGATCATCTCATACAATAAAATTTAGCATCATGTCTTGACCATATCACATCACAACATACCCTGCAAAAACAAGTTAGACGTCCTCTACTTTGTTTGTTGAAAGTTTTACGTGGCTGCTACGGGTTTAAGCAAGAACCAATCTCACCTACGCATCAAAACCACAATGATAGTTTGTCAAGTTGGTGCTGTTTTAACCTTCGCAAGGACCGGGCGTAGCCACACTCGGTTCAACTAAAGTTGGAGAAACCGACACCCGCCAGCCACCAATGTGCAAAGCACGTCGGTAGAACCAGTCTCGCGTAAGCGTACGCGTAATGTCGGTCCGGGCCGCTTCATCCAATAATACCGCCGAACCAAAGTATGACATGCTGGTAAGCAGTATGACTTATATTGCCCACAACTCACTTGTGTTCTACTCGTGCATATAACATCAACACATAAAACCTAGGCTCGGATGCCACTGTTGGGGAACGTAGTAATTTCAAAAAATTACCTACGCAAACGCAAGATCATGGTGATGCATTGCAACGAGAGGGGAGAGTGTTTTCTACGTACCCTCGTAGACCGAAAGCAGAAGCGTTATGACAACGCGGTTGATGTAGTCGTACGTCTTCACGGCCCGACCGATCACGCACCGAAACTACGACACCTCCGAGATTTAGCACACGTTCAGCTCGATGACGATCCCCGGACTCCGACTCAGCAAAGTGTCGGGGAAGAGTTCCGTCAGCACGTCGGCGTGGTGACGATCTTGATGTTCTACCGTCGCAGGGCTTCGCCTAAGCATCACTACAATATTATCGAGGATTATGGTGGAGGGGGGCACCGCACACGGCTAAGAGAACGATCACGAAGATCAACTTGTGTGTCTAGAGGTGCCCCCTGCCCCCGTATATAAAGGAGAAAGGGGGAGGGGCGGCCGGCCAGGAGGAGGCGCGCCAGGGAGGAGTCCTACTCCTACCGGGAGTAGGACTCCCTCCCTTTCCTTGTCCAACTAGGAGAGGGGGAAGGAAGGGAGAGAGGAGAGGAAGGAAAGGGGGCGCCGCCCCCCCTCCTTGTCCAATTCGGACTAGAGGGGGAGGGGGCGCGTGGCCTGCCCTGGCCGCTCCTCCTCTTCTCCACTTTGGGCCCATGAGGCCCATTAACCCCCCCCCCCCGGTGTGTGGGGGGGTGTTCCGGTAACCCCCGATACTCCGGTTTTATCCGAAACTTCTCCGGAACACTTCCGGTGTCTGAATATAGCCGTCCAATATATCAATCTTTATGTCTCGACCATTTTGAGACTCCTCGTCATGTCCGTGATCATATCCGAGACTCCGAACAAACTTCGGTACACCAAAATATATAAACTCATAATGAAACTGTCATCATAACGTTAGCGTGCGGACCCTACGGGTTGGAGAACAATGTAGAAATGACCGAGACATGTCTCCGGTCAATAACCAATAGCGGAACCTGGATGCTCATATTGGCTCCTACATATTCTATGAAGATCTTTATCGGTCAGACCGCATAACAACATACGCTGTTCCCTTTGTCATTGGTATGTTACTTGCCCGAGATTCGATCGTTGGTATCTCAATACCTAGTTCAATCTCGTTACCGGCAATTCTATTTACTCGTTCCGTAATACATCATCTCGCAACTAACTCATTAGTTGCAATGCTTGCAAGGCTTATGTGATGT
Source organism: Aegilops umbellulata (assembly GCA_032464435.1). Taxonomy (NCBI): domain Eukaryota; kingdom Viridiplantae; phylum Streptophyta; class Magnoliopsida; order Poales; family Poaceae; genus Aegilops; species Aegilops umbellulata. The sequence continues at coordinate 359,067,828 of CP136054.1, read as the reverse complement.
GCATTACCGAGAGGGCCCAGAGATACCTCTCCGACAATCGGAGTGACAAATCCTAATCTCGAAATACGCCAACCGAACATGTACCTTTGGAGACACCTGTAGAACTCCTTTATAATCACCCAGTTACATTGTGACGTTTGGTAGCACACAAAGTGTTCCTCCGGCAAACGGGAGTTGCATAATCTCATAGTCATAGGAACATGTATAAGTCATGAAGAAAGCAATAGCAACATACTAAACGATCGGGTGCTAAGCTAATGGAATGGGTCATGTCAATCACATCATTCTCCTAATGATGTGATCTCGTTAATAAAATGACAACACATGCCTATGGTTAGGAAACATAACCATCTTTGATTAACGAGCTAGGCAAGTGAGGCATACTAGTGACGTTTAGTTTGTCTATGTATTCACACAAGTATTATGTTTCCGGTTAATACAATTCTAGCATGAATAATAAACATTTATCATGATATAAGGAAATAAATAATAACTTTATTATTGCCTCTAGGGCATATTTCCTTCATTATCCCTCAAAGTGCAATAAAGAATCACTCCCGAGTTCCTATTAGCGGAGAAGAAAAGATAGATATTGTTTGTAGGGTACGAAACCACCTCAAAGCTATTCTTTCTGTTTGATATATTCAAGAGTTCGCAGTAAAATAACACAAAGCTTTTTTTTCCATTCGATCTATCCTAGAGTTCATACTAAAATAACACCAAAGCAAATTCATATTCATAATACTCAATCCACACAAAGAACTACAAAAGGACCCCGAAGTTTCTATCGGAGAAAAGATAATAAAAACATGCATCAACCCCTATGCATAGATTACCCGAATGTCACCTCGGGAATCCGCAAGTTGAGTGCCATAACATATATCATGTGAATCAATGCGATACCTCATTGTCACCTCAAGTATTCATAATGGAAGACATACATCATGTGTTCTCATATCTGAATATTCAATCCAACAAGACAAAACTTCAAGGCATAAAGATTCAATTCATCACAACAAGAGTATAGAGGGGAGAAACATCATATGATCCATCTATATTAACAAAGCCCATGATGTAGATCACGAGAGAGAGAGAGAGAGAGAGATTAAACACATAGCTACTGGTACAAACCCTCAGCCCCAAGGGTGGACTACTCCCTCCTCATCATGGTGGCTGCCGGTATGATGAAGATGGCCACCGGAGATGATTCCCCCCTCCGGCAGGGTGCCGGAAAGGGTCTAGATTGGTTTTCGGTGGCTACAGAGCCTTGCGACGGTGGAACTTCTGATCTAGGTTAACCCCGAGGGTTTCTAGAAATTTTGGGAATTTATAGGGTAAAGTGGGGGTGCGGGAGGCCACCGAGGTGGGCACAACCCACCTGGGCGCGCCTGGGCCCCCAGGCGCACCCAGGTGGGTTGTGCCCCCTCGGGGCACCCCCAAGTGCTTCTCTGGCCCATCGGTGGTCTTCTGGTCCATAAAAAATCCACAAAAAGTTTCGCGGTGTTTGGACTCCGTTTGATATTGATTTCCTACGATGTAAAAAACAAGCAAAAAACAGCAACTAACACTGGGCACTAGGTCAATAGGTTAGTCCCAAAAAATGGTATAAAGTTGCTATAAAATCATTGTAAAACATCCAAGAATTATAATATAACGGCATGAATACTTCATAAATTATAGATACGTTGGAGACGTATCAGGCATCCAATGGTGTCCTCCATTTGCCTCCAACTAGGTCGAGTGTCCGTTTTCCCACAAACTGGAAGCAAACCAAGGGGCTTTGTGGGAACCCGGTGTCATATCTCTAGGCTGGTAATGATCTAGGCTAGCCTGTTGCTACCTCTTGAGCACTGCGTTGGTTTTCCCTTGAAGAGGAAAGGGTGATGCAGTAAAGCGGCGTAAGTATTTCCCTCAGTTTTTGAGAACCAACGTATCAATCCAGTAGGAGACCACGCACGAGTCCCTCGCACCTACACAAACATGCGAACCTCCGGTAGGTAGGCCTCCATGTGCTCGTCTTTTGGCTCGTATACCTTGTTGGAGAAATTGACAAGGAGCTGCGAATCGCCCTTGATGGTGAGGCGCTTCACCCCCAGGGCAGCTGCGGCCTTCAAGCCCGCTATCAAACCTTCGTACTCCGCTATGTTGTTGGAGACCTTTTCGCCTTGCTGGAAACAGAGCTGTACAGCGTAGTAGAGCTTGTCCTGAGTGGGCGACACCAGCAGCGCCCCAGCCCCTGCGCCGTGCCTGGAGAATGCCCCATCGAAGTACATGACCCAGCCTTCTGGCGCCTCGCTCCCTGGGGAGAGGGACCAATCCTCGTCGTCCTTGAGGCCTGGTGCCTCCATCCATTCTGCCACGAAATCTGCCAATGCTGCTCCCTTGATGACCCGGGTCGTGCTGAACTCGAGCTGAAACGCCTGCAGCTCTATGTTCCACTCAACGACCCTTCCGGCTGAGTTAGGGCTCCTGAGCACTCTCTCCAAGGGATATGACGAGACGACCTTGATGGGGTGACCTTGGAAATAGTGCCGCAGCTTGCGCGAGGCCACTAGTAGCGCGAGGAGGAGCTTCTGAGGCATGGGGTACTGGGCCCTCGCGTCCCGCAACACCGTGCTGACGAAGTATACTGGGTGTTCAACGAGGCTGGGTGCGTCAATGCTTGCGGCGCCCTCCGGAGGCAATTGTACCTGGCGAGGTGATGAGGCCTCCGGAGGCTGATCATCCGGGTGAGGGGCCTCTCCTGCTTCCGGTGCACTCTTCGGCGGCTGATCTTCCTCAGCCGCGGTGGCGGTTTCTGTGGGCCTTCTTTGTTCCTGTTTTGCCTTGTCTCGTGCTGCTGCTGTGGTTCTGATTCGGCGCTCGTCCCTAACCGCTACCAGGGCTGCGCTGGCGGAGTAGGGAGTGGCAGCGAGGTAGAGCACCAGGGGCTCTTGAGGACGCGGAGCCACCATGACGGGGGGACTGGTCAGGTATCTCTTGAGATCTTGAAACGCCTTGTCTGCCTCTTTAGTCCATTCAAAGGGCCCCTTTTTCTTCATTAGCTGGAAGAAAGGCAGCGCTCGCTCCCCCAGTCTGGAGATGAAGCACCCTAGCGCGGTCACGCGTCCAGTGAGCTTCTGCATTTCTCTGAGGGTCTTCGGCGGGCTCATGTCCTCGACCGCCTTGACCTTCTTCGGGTTAGCCTCGATGCCTCGATGGGATACGAGGAAACCCAAGAGCTTGCCTGAGGGGACCCCGAACACACACTTCTCTGGGTTGAGCTGCAGGTTCACGGCGTCGAGGCTCGCGAAGGTTTCCTCCAGGTCTTGTATCAGGGTCTTGGCCTCCCGAGACTTCACCACAATGTCATCAACATACGCTTCGACATTCTTCCCGAGCTGCAGGCCCAAGGTGATGTGCATCAGCCGCTGAAAGGTCGCCCCCGCGTTACGCAGCCCAAATGGCATGCACGTGTAGCAGTACACCCCGCACGGGGTTAGGAAGGCTGTCTTCTCGACGTCTTCCACCGCCATCTTAATCTGGTGATACCCGGAGAAGGCATCCATGAAACATAGCAGGTCACACTCTGCGGTGGAATCGACGATCTGGTCGATGCGGGGGAGCGGGAACGGATCTTGCGGGCATGCCTTGTTGAGGTTGGTGAAGTCGACACACATGCGCTCCTTCCCTCCCTTCTTGGGCACAACGACAGGGTTGGCCAACCAATCTGGGTATCAGACCTCGCGAATGACCCCAGCGGCTTCTAACTTGCGGGTTTCTTGGACGATGAAGGCCTGCTTTTCTGTGGACTGCCGCCTTGCCTTCTGCTTCACGGGGCGCACGTTTGGGCACACGTTGAGGTGATGCTCGATTACGCTCCTGGGGATCCCTTCCAACTGATCAGGCTCCCAAGCGAATACCTTCTTGTTTGCGCGCAGGAACCTGACTAGGGCCTCCTCCTGCCCAGGCTCGAGGTTAGCGCCTATGGTGAAAGTGGCACTGGAGGACCCGTCCTCATCGACAGCTATCTGCTTGGTTTTTGCCTTGTCCTGGGTGAACAACTGCTTCTTCTTGGCGGGCGCAGCCCCCTTGGGCTCGGGGGTCCCTGAGTCGGCGGGCTGTGCCGACGCCGCCATCTTGAAGGCGAGCTTGAGTACTCACAACGCGTCCCCGGTGTCCGCATGCACGGTGAGGACACCGCTGCTCCCGGGCATCTTCATGAGGTTGTACGTCGGGTGTGTCACGGCCATGAACCGGGCCAGCGCTGGGTAGCCGAGGATGGCGTTGTAGGGGAGGCCAATGGGGGCGATGTCGAAGTCAACCATCTCCGTGTGGAAGTTGTCGTAGGTGCCGAAGGTTACTGGGAGTCGGATCTGTCCCAAGGTGCTGGATGATCCGCCCCCAACGCATGAGAAGGGCCGGCTGGGTTGCAGTCGCTCCAGGGGTATGCGGAGGAGACCGAACGCCTCAACCGAAAGCACGCTGAGGCCCGCGCCGCCATCGATGAGAGTTCTGGTGACGGCCACCTGGGAGATGGTAGGGGTGCACAGCATGGGGAGCGCGCCCGAGCAAGCCGAGTTGGAGGGGTGGTCCTCCGAGCTGAAGGTCAGGCCGGCCTTGCGCGCCGCCTGGTCCGGGAGAGCCCCCTGCCGCGCGGAAGCGGCGCTGACCCGACGGACGAAAGGCTGGACGTGGTGACTTGTAGGCGGCGCCTGCGAGCTGCCCAGGAGGGCCGCGACGACCGGGGGTGTTGGTGTAGCGGTGCGGCCGTCTTGCCGCACGGACGGATGCTGAGGCGACGCTTGCTGCCCGTTCCCCGCCAGGCCGGTGGCGGCGTTGACAACGGGTGACGGGGAACGGCGAGGACGCCCGCCGTCGGGAGCCGTCTGGGCGACACAGGGAGCGAGGGCGGCCCAGCGCTCGGCGCGGGCCCGACGAGCGTCAGACATGGATGCGACGGTTGGAGGAGAACAGAGTGGTGGAAGACGAATTCCGGCGCACCCCTACCTGGCGCGCCAAATGTCGGATTTCGGGTTCCGGCAGACCCTTGAGGTTCGAACTCTAGGGTGCGCGCGGAGATTACGCCTTCTCCCTCTCTGCCTCACAAAGATCTAAGCTAACGAAAGAACATCACAAGAGACACATGGTTTATACTAGTTCGGGCCACCGTTGTGGTGTAATACCCTACTCTAGTTTGTGGTGGGTGGATTGCCTCTTGGGCTGATGATGATGAACAATACAAGGAAGAACAGCCTCGCGAGGGTCTGCTCTTGCTGGGGCGATGAACTGCTAGGAGGAGTTCAGCCGCCCTTCTCTCTCTCCTTACTCTCTGCTTGCCCAGATTCCGGATTGCTCTATTGCTAGGTCCCTCTACCCTGGGGGTGGCTAGTCCTATTTATAGGCAGAGGCCCTGGGCCTCTTCCCAAATATTGAGCGGGAAGGGCGCCAACAGTTGGCCATTTTGAAGGGGAACATCTGGTACACTTATCCTGACTAAAGTTAGTCCTCGCCTGCCAAAGGCTCTGGTGGTGACGCCGTCCTGGGCTCCACAATGACTTCTTCCCTGCCGTTGGACTGGTCTTGATCTCGTTGCACCAAAATGGATGCCTTTGCTTAATCCTCTCGCCTGCACTTGCCCCCTTTGCACCAAAGAGGAAAGGAGGACGTTGTGCGGGCTGGCGCCCGCTTGGCGCCCTTGGTCGTCATGGCTTGCGTCATGGGCACCTAGTGAGGTACCCAACCTTGATCTCTCCGCCTCCTCATGAGCCAGCCTGATGAGGCCGCGCCTGAAGAAGCTCCGCGTCGTCCGCCCCGCGAGGCTCGGCCCCTCGCGAGGGTCTTGGGTCTTGTGTCGATGAAGATGGGCCGTGCTGGGCCCCCTTTAAGCCACGCCACAAGTCGCAGGCAGGCAAGTCTGGGGACCCCCATTCCCAGAACGCCGACAGGCTGGTCGGTCCATCTCTGTTGCCTTTAAAGGGCTTTTTCCGCTGACCTGGTCGAGAGCCCCTGAATCCAGCGTTTACCGCCGTGTTATCTAGGCTGTCTTCTTTATTCCGACGCTTGTTTTTACTGCGTCGTAGTTTTCCATTGCCATCCCTAACTTCGGATATGCTTGGGTCGCTAGTGCTGCTTCGGGCTAACCAGGTGTCCTCGCCCATGCAAAAGCGGGTCACGAGGCTTGTTAGGGCTGCCATTGTTCTTGGTTTTTCTTGGCCGAGGTGTCTGGCAAGCCATTCGTCTCGGACACTGTGCTTGAAAGCTGCTAAAGGCTTCGGCGCCCGGACAGTCGACAATTTGGTTCTTTTTAGTGAGAAACCTGTTCCAAAGCTTTCGGGCTGACTTTCCGGGCTGTTGAATTATATGACTCAGATCGTCTGGGTCCGGAGGTCGGACATAAGTCCCTTGAAAATTGTCCCGAAAAGCATCCTCGAGCTCCTCCCAACTTCCAATGGAGTTTTCAGGGAGGCTTTTTAGCCAGTGCCGAGCTGGTCCTTTGAGCTCGAGGGGCAAGTATTTGATGGCATGGAGATCGTCTCCGCGAGCCATATGAATATGGAGGATAAAGTCCTCAATCCAGACCCCCGGGTCTGTGGTCCCGTCGTACGCTTCTATGTTACTGGTTTGAGTCCTTCTGGAAATTCATGGTCTAGTACCTCGTCGGTGAAACATAGAGGGTGTGCGGCACCCCTGTATTTAGCTGTACCATGGCGTTCGGACGGTTGTGATATTTGGTTTTGGCTGAGTGCTGGAGCGTGTTTCCTTGATCCGTAGATGGATCTGGTTGCGCTGGCCCTTTGATGTGAGCCCTCGCGTGAGTCATGTACTGACTTATGTGCGGCCTCGTTGGCCGCTCTATCGCGGCCACGAGGTCGTCGATCCGACCGGTCGGCGGTTTTGTTTTTTTGCTATGGGGGCTCAAAGGCCTCATCACCGAATTCAGGCAGCAGCTTTCGCTTTGGGTAGCTCTTCGTGTGGCGACTGTCACCATACTTTTCTGCCGTATCGAGCACTTTGTTCCATCTACTGTTGAGTGTGTTTTGTACGGCCTTGAGCCTTTGTTTCTGCTTCTTCAGACTTCTTGCAGTGGCGATAAGCCTTTCTTACTCCATCTGCCTTTCTGGGATGATGCGTTCATCGTCATCCAGACTGTTCTCTTCTTCGGAGACGGGTTGATTGGCTTGACGCTCGGCGTCGCCGTGTTCGGATAGCGGCTCTGTACTTTGTTCATCGTCCGCTGGCTCACCCTGCTCCATCGCTGGGTCTGTTTGGTCGTCGTTTCCTCCGGAGTCGACCGGGGTATTGTTTCTTCTTGCACTGTTATCGTTGTTTTTGCCGAGGCGGGATTTGGAGCCGCGCCTACGGCGCCGCTTTGATTGCTTCTCGAGGGAGCTATCTTTCGCTGCATCTTTCCGTTCCTCGTCATTATTTTCTTTGGGTGTATCCACCATGTATATGTCATGTGATGAAGTGGCAGTCCAGCGCCCTGTTTGCGATGGTTCCTGTTCGTCTCCTGCATCGTTGTCCATACCATCGATGTCTTCGGAGTCGAAGTCGAGCATGTCGGTTAAATCATCGACAGTGGCTACTAAGTGGGTGGTGGGTGGGGAGTGAATTTCTTCGTTATCCGCATCCCATCCTAGCCGAACATAGTTCAGGCAGGGTTCTCCTGACAAGGAGAGAGACCTTAACAAGTTCGGTACATCACCTAAGGGCGAGTGCTGAAATATATCCGCGGAGGTGAACTCCATGATCGGCGCCCAATCGGATTCGATAGGCATGGGCGCAGGCGGTTCGGAGTCCGTGGCCGGAGAAGAGTCCAGTGGTTCGGCGTCACGGCTCTCGCGAAGGGTAAGGTCAGTATTCGGCTCTATCGCCGGTGAGGGTGCGACCTCCAAGGCGGGGTCTATCCGCCCATCCTCGGATGGCGCGATCTGTTCCGGACAGAAGGCCGGAGTGGTTGCTGGCGTAATTTCCCAAGCACTGTCCGACGCAGAGCTACATCATGCTCGTCGTGATCGTGCGGCACACCTGGCATGGGCTCGAATCCGTCGAAGATCTAGTCTCTGCAGATATCGGCAGTGTAATTCAAGTTTCCAAACCTGGCCTGGTGACCAGGGGCGTAGCTCTTGATCTGCTCCAGATGGCCAAGCGAGTTGGCCCGTAGTGCGAAGCCGCCGAATATAAAGATCTGTCCGGGGAGGAAGACCTCACCCTGGACCGCATCGTTACCGATGATTAAAGGGGCCATCAAGCCTTATGGCGACGACACAGTGGAACTCTCAATGAAAGCACCAATGTCGGTGTGAAAACCGGCGGATCTCGGGTAGGGGGTCCCGAACTATGCGTGTAAGGCGGATGGTAACAGGAGGCGAGGGACACAATGTTTACCCAGGTTCGGGCCCTCCCGATGGAGGTAATACCCTACTTCCTGCTTGATTGATCTTGATGATATGAGTAGTACAAGAGTTGATCTACCACGAGGTCGTAGAGGCTAAACCCTAGAAGCTAGCCTATGGTATGATTGTTGTTATCCTATGGACTAAACCCTCCGGTTTATATAGACACCGGAGGGGGCTAGGGTTACACAGAGTCGGTTACAATGGAGGAGATCTACATATCCGTATTGCCAAGCCTGCCTTCCACGCCAAGGAGAGCCCCATCCGGACACGAGACAAAGTCTTCAATCTTGTATCTTCATAGTCCAACAGTCCGGCCAAAGGATATAGTCCGACTGTCCGGATACCACCTAATCCAGGACTCCCTCAATGGGTACTTGGTATGTTGACTTTTGCGTAGACTCCCCGACAACATCGCCAGAAATCCTTCTTGCTACCTCTTGAGCACTGCGTTGGTTTTCCCTTGAAGAGGAAAGGGTGATGCAGTAAAGCGGCGTAAGTATTTCCCTCAGTTTTTGAGAACCAAGGTATCAATCCAGTAGGAGACCACGCACGAGTCCCTCGCACCTACACAAACAAATAAATCCTCGCAACCAACGCGATAAGGGGTTGTCATCCCTACACGGTCACTTACGAGAGTGTGTCGGCGTTCTGGGAACGGGGGTCCCCAGACTTGCCTGCCTGCGGCCTGCGGCGTGGCTCGAAAGGGGGCCCAGCACGGCCCATCTTCATCAACACGAGACCCAAGACCCTCGCGAGGGGCCAAGCCTCGCGGGGCGGACGACACGGCGCTTCCTCAGGCGTGGCCTCGTCAGGCTGGCTCACGAGGAGGCGGAGAGATCAAGGCAGGGTACCTCACGAGGTGCCCATGACGCAAGCCATGACGACCAAGGGTGCCAGACGGGCGCCAGCCCGCGCAGTGCCTCCCTTTCCTCTTTGGTGCAAAGGGGGCAAGCGCAGGCGAGAGGATCAAGCAAAGGCATCCATTTCGGTGCAACAAGACCAAGACCAGTCCAACGGTGGGAAGGAGGTCATTGTGGAGCCCAGAAAGGCGTCACCACAGGGCCTTTGGCAGGCGAGGACCAACTTTAGTCAGGATAAGTGTACCAGATGTTCCCCTTCAAATAGGCCAATTGTTGGCGCCCTTCCCGCTCAATATTTGGGAAGAGGCCCAGGGCCTTTGCCTATAAATAGGACTAGCCACCCCCAGGGTAGAGGCATTCGGTATCTAGAATCTGAGAAAGCAAAGAACAAGTAAGAGAGAGACAATCCTCCAAGCAGTTCATCGCCCTAGCCAAGAGCAAACCCTCGCGAGGCTGTTCTCCCTTGTATTGCTCACCATCATCAGCCCAAGAGGCAATCCACCCACCACAAACTAGAGTAGGGTATTACACCACAATGGTGGCCCGAACTAGTATAAACCTTGTGTCTCTTGTGTTGTTCTTTCGGTAGTTTAGATCTTTGCGAGACGGAGAGGTAGAGGGCATAATCTCCGCACGCACCCCAGAGTTCGAACCTTAAGGGTCTGCCGGAACCCACAATCCGACATTTGGCGCGCCAGGTAGGGGTGCGCTGGAATCCACCTTTCTACCACTCCGCATCCCGTCGCATCGTCATCACCATGTACGGCGACCAGGCGGGCGACCAAGATCCATGGGCGGCGTGGCCCGCCCGCGCGGAACCGCCCGCCTCGGGCGACCCCGCGCCCCAGGCAGCTCGTGGTCCGCAGGGCGCTGCGGGCCGCGGGCGGCGCGGACAGGCTTCAACAACCCTCACGCCACGGCAAGCGCGGTCAGCAGCAAGGGCCTCCCATCACGCCGCGACCACGACACCGTACACCCGCCGGGAGCAAGCGAACTCGAGGGCCGCGCTCACGATGGCCCGAGAGCTGCTGTAGTGTAGGCTGTTGGAAGGCGGCCGCGACGTGCTGCTAGAGCGGGTTGCCGAACTCCTGGGATTTGCCGCTTTGGGGGCTCACCTCTTCTGCATCCAGCTCCCGTCTCAAGCCCAAGGCGGCACGCGCGGGGGCCCCGCACGCTCCCACGTGCCCCAAGGCTACCCCAACACCAGCGGATCCATCGGCGCCGGACTGACGGTGGCGCTACCCCCGCCCCTGGCGTGTGAGGGAGAGGGGCTCGGCGCGGCCCACGGCGCCAGTGGGCAGCCGCGCTACCACCCCGCGGTGGGCACGTCAAGCAGCGCTGCATGGCACATGGAGCACTACAGCACAGCCTTCGGGATGACGGCGCCAGAAGAATACGTGCCCCACATGATGGACCAAGGGCACGTTCACGAGGGCGAACAAGGCTCGCTTCTCAGCCCAAGCTGGGGAGACGAGACACCAGAAGCTGAGCCCTTCCAGGAGCCCCGGGACAGCTCCATCGGCCACGCTGGAGGCGACAATTATCGGGTACCACTAATTCCTCAGGAGCAGGCGTACGCTAATCATGGATCGTAGGAGGTGCAGGTCGCCGCAGCGAGCAGCTGCCCCGCTCCCACAGTCTTCTACCCCTCGGGAGGAGGGCGCAGGGGGCTGCCGGAGAGGGGCAGAGACCCCACATCACCACCGCGGTGTTCGGAGCAAGGCGTTCTTAGGAGATAGGCCCTCCGCTGGGGAGGCGCCTAAGGGCCTGCCCCTGGCGGGGGACCCATGGTCGTCGGGGGAACCGCTGGCGACCGCTCTACCCCACCGGTGGCGTCCTGGTTTCCGATCGTCGTTGGTGGCACTAGAGTGTGGCGCAAGGCGGGGCCCTCATCTAGCGATATGAAGCAAGGCCGGTACCTGTGAAGAAGGCCCAGTGCCTGTGAAGCTCGCCGCCCCGTGACACTCTCACGTAATAATGAGTGGGGCTGTACACGCCCCAGAGTCTCAGGGGTGCCGGCCTCAGGCCCTGGGGCTCCCTCCCATGCCCAGTGGACAACACTTAGCTCTGCGTTGGTGAGAAGACGGCCAAGACTAGATTAGGTGCCGGACGCGGCCTTTTGTCTGTTTCCATTGACTTCTTCTTTGGTTGTAATTTTTCCCCGCTGGATTTAAGTTGGATTCTAATTTGAGATTTGCGTGTGTTCGCGGAAGGGGTGCTTAGTCTCGTTCGAGCCATTTCTCGCGTTCTGGTTACCGCTTCACCACAGCTGCCTCCCCTCGCGAGTCGGGCCGGGCCTAGCTCGTGCGCAGCCCAGACTGCCGCCGTTGCTCCTTCTCGGGAGGACTTTTCGGTGCCTGCGGAGGATGTCCTTTCATGAAAAGGCCCGGAGCCTGTGAAGAAGGCGAATGCCTGTGAAGCTATCGCGTTTAGGAAAAGGCCCAGAGCCTGTGAAGAAGGCGAATGCCTGTGAAGCTATCGTGTTTAGGAAAAGGCCCAGAGCCTGTGAAGAGGGCAAATGCCTGAGAAGCCATCACGTGCGGGTAAAGGCCCGGAGCCTGTGAAGAATGCCAGCGCCTGTGAAGCCTCCCGCCAGCGACACTCGCGCGTCCTACGGATTCAACTGGAGAACACACAGAGACACCACGTCCTCCCACAGGCTGCCTCAAGGCCTGCGCGAAATGAAGGTAAACCAGCCAGCCGCCAGGCGCGGGTGCTCACGCAATATAATAGCTGCTAATACGATGAATACAGGTTTTACATGAGGGGCTTCCCCTCCCAAAATGCTCTCACAACCATCTGGCCAAACACCCGAGTTTTACTCATGCAGGGTAAAAAGACACGAGCGATACATACTCACTCGGACAAATCCCCCAATGCGTCCTCAGGAGCACCTCCCGAGCCGCCGCTGGCGTCGCTGAACTCGCCATCGCTGCCTGAGTCGCCACCAGCGGCATCGGGGACGTCCCCCACACCACCCTCATCAGCAGCCACGATCACGTCGTCGTCATCCGAAGCGAAGGCCCTGACAAGAGTGTCCACATTGTCTCCCACTTAGTGCGCCAGGTCGTCTCGGACGGCCTGGGGGACTTGGGCGATGGCGGCGTCAAAGTCGAAGTGGGGATCCATGTTCCGGAGATGGCTGAAGACACGAGAAAAGGCGCGCCCGAGCAGGGCGCGGCTCCTCTCCTCCACCAACCTGTCGGCCCTGACCGACCACGCCTCCAGCTGTGTCACCACGGCGGTGAAGAACTGCAGGTTGCCGGCATAGTTGATCGTGTGCAGCTCGCCAACAGCCGCCTCGCAGATGTTGCCCAAGGCTGTATTAGCCCTCTCCCTGAGCGTAGGAAGCATGGGGCCGTGCAGGTGCTCCAGGACCTGCTGCTGGCGTATCTCATCAGCATTCTGGCGCTCGATGGCCTCAGCCTCCTCTACCCGCTGGCGAAGACGGAGCACCTCGGCCTGGGAGGCAGCCAACTCCCCTTGCGCTGCCTCAAGGGCGGTCCGGGAAGCGTCGCCCACCGCGTCACCTCATCCCGCTGGGCCCTCAAGGCTGCCGTTCTTCCCTCAGCCTCGACCCGGATCAACCCCAGCCTCCCCTCGAACTCACGCTCGAGGTCTTGGCGCGCCGTCGCCACCCGACGACCAACCTCCTCATGGACACGTGCTTCCCGTGCGGCGACATCATCTTCCGCCTGCGTCACCAGGCGCTCCCTCGTCTCCAGCCGCTCGTACTCGCAGGTGCGTTCGGCGGCTTCCAGCGTCAACGCTTCCTCACGCTTCTGGAGCTCAGCTGGGTCGCCAGAGGCCACCTTAATCGATGCAAGGACCGCCTCGCGCAGTTCCACTTGCTCCTCCAATAAGTGGCACCGGGCCAGGAGCTCCCGAGCCCGTTCCTTCGCTGCTTCTCGCCGTCGGTCAGCTCCCCGGGCCTCCTCAGCGGCCTGGGATCGGGCCGCCCGAGAGGCCTCCAGCGACGCCTTTGTCTCTTCATCATCAAGGTCGCGCTGATGGCGCGTGAGGGCAATGGTGGCCTCCAGCTCGCGCCTCCCTGTGGCCAGGCGCAGGCCCTCGGCCTCCAGGCGCGCGTCTTCACCAGCGAGCTCCTCCCCAAGCAGGTCCACCGCGCCGGTCGCCCTTCGAAGGAACTCTTGGCGACGAGCACAGCGCTCCCGAGCGCACTCGAGCACGTCTTCTACACCATCATCTGCCCCAAGCAAGCGCCGGGGGCCACGAATCATCGCTCCCCCTCTGGGCAGGGGGCTGGGGGCTGGCGCCCTCACGATGGCCGGGCGCGCTGAGGGAGTCCTGGATTAGGGGGTGTTCGGATTGCCGGACTATACCTTCAGCCGGACTCCAGGACTATGAAGATACAAGATTGAGGCAAGCTAGGCGTGCGGATATTCGAGATCTCCTACCATTGTAACCGACTCCGTGTAACCCTAACCCTATCCGGTGTCTATATAAACCGGAGGGTTGTAGTCCGTAGGACAACAATCATCATACACAATCGTACCATAGGCTAGCTTCTAGGGTTTAGCCTCCTTGATCTCGTGGTAGATCCACTCTTGTACTACCCATATCATCAATATTAATCTAGCAGGAGTAGGGTTTTACCTCCATCGAGAGGGCCCGAACCTGGGTAAAATAAAGTGTCCCTTGTCTCCTGTTACCATCCAACCTTGACGCACAGTTCGGGACCCCCTACCCGAGATCCGCCGGTTTTGACACCGACATTGGTGCTTTCATTGAGAGTTCCTCTGTGTCGTCGCTTTTAGGCCCGATGGCTCCTTTGATCATCAACAACGATGAGGTCCAGGGTGAGACTTTCCTCCCCGGACAAATCTTCGTCTTCGGCGGCTTCGCTCTGCGGGCCAATTCGCTTGGTCATCTGGAGCAGATCGAAAGCTACGCCCCTGGCCATCAAGTCAGGTTTGGAAGCTTAAACTACACGGCAGATATCCGCGGAGACTTGATCTTCGACGGGTTCGAGCCACAGCCAAGCGCGCTGCACTATTTCGAGGGATATGATACGGCTCTGCCTCCGAATAGTACCCTGGAGGCCGCACACGCTCCGGCCCCGATCTTTGACTCGGAGCCCGCTGCGTTCTTCGAGTATGAACGGTTGGATGTCACCTCGGGGGCTGCGACCTCAAAGGCGATCGAGCCGAACGCCAGCACCGCACTCCGCACGGCCCATGACTCCCAGGAGTCGGATTCTTCTCCGAACTCCGGGCCTTCCGTGCCCTCGCCGATCGAATCTGATTGGGCGCCTGTAATGGAGTTCACCGTCGCGGACATCTTTCGGTGCTCACCTTTCGGTGATATCCTGAATTCTCTCAAGTCTCTCTCTTTATCAGGAGAGCCCAGGCCGGACTATGGTCTGCGAGGTTGGGATTCGGACAACGAAGAAATTCAAAGCCCACCCACCACCCACTTAATAGCCACTGTCAACGATTTAACCGACATGCTTGACTTCGGCTCCGAAGACTTCGACGGTATGGACGACGAAGGAGGAGACGAACAAGAAATAGCACCCGTAGGGCGCTGGACCGCCACCTCGTCATATGACATATATATGGTGGATGCTCCAAAGGATGCAGATGGCAATGGAACAGCGGAAGACGACAACTCGAAAAAACGGCCAAAACGCCGGCGCCAACGGCGCCACTCTAAATCCCGCCACAGCAGAAACGGTGATTCCGGCACGGGAGATAATACTACCCCAGACAGCGCCGAAGAACACCAGAACCAGCAAGATTCGGCACAGGAAGATGGAAAAGCCAGCCCTCATGAGGGAGCGGCAGAGCGAGAGGTTGAGGACGATAACTACATGCCTCCCTCCGAAGACGAGGCAAGCCTCGACGATGACGAATTCGTCGTACCATCAGACCCCGCCGAACAAGAGCGTTTTCAACGCAGGCTTCTAGCCACGGCGAATAGCCTAAAGAAAAAGCAGCAACAACTTAGAGCTGATCAAGATTTGCTTGCTGATAGATGGACTGAAGTCCTCGCGGCCGAAGAGTATGAACTCGGGCGCCCCTCCAAAAATTATCCTAAGCGTAGGCCGCTACCCCAATCAGAGGGGGAAACATATGACATGGCAGACCGGCCACCCCGCGGCCGCGACAGAGAGGCCTGTCGAACCCTTAAACAAGCCATGCCCCGATGCCGTTCAACTAAGGCACGGGAAAACGAGCCAGACCTGCGAGATGTACTGGAGGATAAAGCAAAGCAAACAAGATCGATCTATGGATCACGCGGACGCCTGACGACACGTGATGATCTTCACTCCGGACACAATAAATCCGGCCGGGCCGAACACAGCAGGCACAGCTCTTCCGAGCTGCGTCGTGACATAGCCCAGTACAGGGGCGCCACACACCGACTATGCTTCACAGACGAAGTAATGGATCATAAAATCCCAGAGGGTTTCAAACCCGTCAATATCGAGTCGTACGATGGTACGACAGATCCGGCAGTATGGATTGAGGATTATCTCCTTCACATCCACATGGCACGTGGCGACGATCTACACGCCATCAAATATCTACCCCTTAAGCTTAAAGGACCAGCCCGGCACTGGCTTAACAGCCTACCAACGGACTCAATCGGTTCTTGGGAGGACCTGGAAGCCGCATTCCTCGACAACTTCCAGGGGACCTATGTGCGGCCACCGAACGCCGACGACCTAAGCCACATAATTCAGCAGCCAGAAGAATCGGCCAGGCAATTCTGGACACGGTTCCTAACAAAGAAATATCAGATAGTCGATTGTCCGGACGCAGAGGCCCTAGCAGCCTTCAAACATAACATCCGCGACGAGTGGCTTGCCCGGCACCTGGGACAGGAAAAGCCGAAAACCATGGCAGCCCTCACAACACTCATGACCCGCTTTTGCGCGGGCGAAGATAGCTGGCTAGCTGACAGCAACAACTTATCGAAGAAGCCTGGTAATTCGGATACCAAGGACAAAAGTGGCAGGTCACGTCGAAATAATCAAAAGCGCCGCGTTAGCAGCGACATCAATGAGGATACGACAATTAATGCCGGATTCAGAGGCTATAAATCTGGTCAGCGGAAAAAGCCATTTAAAAAGAATACCCAGGGCCCGTCCAGTTTGGACCGGATACTCGACCGCTCGTGCCAGATTCATGGCACCCCCGAAAGGCCAGCCAATCACACCAACAGGGATTGTTGGGTGTTCAAGCAGGCAGGCAAGTTAAGAGCCGAACACAAAGACAAGGGGCTGAACAGCGACGACGAGGAGGAGCCCAGGCCGCCGAACAACAATGGACAGAAGGGGTTTCCCCCACAAGTGCGGACGGTGAACATGATATACGCGACCCACATTCCCAAGCGGGAGAGGAAGCGTGCGCTACGGGAAGTATACGCGATGGAGCCAGTCGCCCCAAAGTTCAACCCATGGTCCTCCTGCCTGATCACTTTCGATCGAAGGGACCACCCCACTAGCATCCGTCACGGCGGTTTTGCCGCACTGGTCCTTGACCCAATCATGGACGGATTTCATCTCACAAGAGTCCTCATGGACGGCGGCAGTAGCCTGAACCTGCTTTATCAGGATACAGTGTGGAAAATGGGCATAGATCCATCAAGGATCAAGCCCACAAGGACGACCTTTAAAGGCATCATACCAGGTGTAGAGGCCAATTGCACAGGCTCGATAACACTTGATGTGGACTTCGGATCTCCGCATAACTTCCGAAGCGAAGAGTTAATCTTCGATATAGTCCCGTTCCGCAGTGGCTATCACGCCCTGCTCGGACGAACCGCATTCGCTAAATTCAATGCGGTGCCGCACTACGCATATCTCAAGCTCAAGATGCCAGGCCCTCGAGGAGTAATTATGGTCAGCGGAAACAAAGAACGCTCCATCCGTACGGAGGAGCACACGGCGGCCCTCGCAGCGGAAGTACAAAGCAGCCTTTCAAGGCAACTCTCCAGTCCGGCCGTTAAAAAGCCGGACAATGCAAAGCGCGCCTGGAGTAACCTGCAACAAGACTGCCTGGCACGTTCAGAGCAAGCATAGCAATACGGCCCCGACCCCAGCCATCGCAACATAGCGGAGAAAGTACCTCGAGTACACAATTACGCCCTTAAAATTCCATGGGAACAGGGGGAGGGGCACATTAACGGCATGCCTACAATACGGCGTCAAACATACAAGGGGCTGCCGAATTTTTCTTTTTTTAACTTTCAGGACTCCACACTCTGGATAAACCTGTTCGGCCTTGTTGCCGCACAGACGATGCAAGTTCCAGGAAAGCAGACAAAGCTACGCCGCATTACGGAACTTTCAGGTGGTCTCTATTTCGAGCGATATATCTGTTTTTAAATTCCGCGGCCTGCGCCCGGTCAGGACATGTTAAATAGTCTAATATCTTTTTCACTTATCGCACTACTTGTATCGTTCGGCTTTGATAAATAGCCTCTTTATAAACAATGCATAGCTTTTTGTCTATTTTTTGCATTATCCTCTTTGAATATATATGTTTATTACATAACATGATCGCACCCGTACACCATGGTACGGCAAACCACGCCAGGGACTTCATTACCCTTTTATCTGGCGTGAGAAGTCCGTACACTTTCACAAGTGCGGCACCCCGAACTTATAGCACTATATGCATCGGCTCCGAGTCATGATTTTGGTCACATGTTGGGTTTGCCCGGCTCCTATGTTTTGGTGCCTTACGTTCCGCTATATCGGCTAAGGTAGCACTAGGAGAACCACTGCGATTGTGCCCCAGTTTAGGTGGGTTGAGCACCTCAGTGGAGAAAGCTAAAACAGACTGTCATGATAAGGCGTGAGACCGGTCGCTGTTCGAGAGGTTTTTTGAGTCCTTAAAGGCTTATGCCACTTCGAGCGAGGAGCTGGCTATGTCCGGCCAAAGGCGTGGATAGCGCCCCGAATTCGGCCTTCCGAACTAGGGGCTTCGCCGAAATTTAAAATTATAACGTTCTATGGCTAAGTGAGAGTGTTCAAGCATTATAGTCCGATTGCCTGGTTCGTTGTGCTGAGCGCCTCCCTCGAAGGACCCAACTATGGGAACAAGAGCCCTCAGGTTTATCCCGAACACCCCAGCACTAGTGGCATGGGGGCAGAAGCCGACGACTTGCCATCTCTCAATTTTTGATAAACGGCCGCACAGAAAATAATATTTTAAATTCAATAAGCATTGCTTAGCGCATATGAACAAGTTTTCAGCGCACAGGATACAAACGAGCGAGTTCATTCAAATATTACATCTTTAGTACATTCATCCGCGACAAGGCGGGCTCCGACAAGAACTTCCTTGTAGTAGTTCTCGGGCTTGCGATGCTCCTTCCCCTGCGGCGGCCTGTCCTTCACCAGCTTCTCTCCGTCCAGCTTACCCCAGTGTACCCTTACACGGGCAAGGGCCCTCCGGGCACCTTCAATGCAGACGGAGCGCTTGACGACCTCAAGCCGTGGACAGGCCTCCACCAGCCACCGCACTAGCCCGAAATAGCTCCCAGGCAGGGCCTCTCCAGGCCACAGCCGAACTAGTAAGCCCTTCATGGCCTGTTCGGCCGCCTTGTGGAGCTCGACCAGCTGTTTCAGCTGATCGCTTAAGGGCACAGGGTGTCCGGCCTCAGAATACTGATACCAGAACACACTCTCCATCGAGCTGCCCTCCTCAGCTCGGTAGAACGCGGCGGCGTCGGATACGCTGCGGGGAAGATCGGCGAACGCCCCTGGAGAACTCCGGATTCGGGTAAGTAATAGGTAGTTTACTTTTATATTCCTACTTTGCATTGAGAATGCCTTACCCGCTGCTATCCTTTTCACCTCCTCCAACTCTTGGAGGGCCTTTTGGGCTTAGGGCTTGGCACTCTTGGCGGTCTCGATGGCCGAGGCGAGCTCGGATGCTTGCGTTTTTGACTCAAGCTCCAAACCCTCATGTTTTGTCATGAGAGCTAGCAGCTCTTGCTGCACCTCGCCGACCTGAACCCCAAGCCTTTCTCGCTCGGCGCGCTCCTCGGCCGTTTTCTTTTCGGCCTCTGCCAGCGCCTGCTTCAGGGTTGCCACCTCGGTTGCGGCCCCTACAATAAGCAGTACAATCCTGTTACTTCTTTCTGCAATCAAGCCTCTCTATAGGCACTTTCTTTTCTTTTTTAGGGTATTTCTTACCTTCTTTCTCCTCGAGCTGCCGTCTGGCAAGGCCGAGCTCTTGCTCGGTCCGCCCGAGGTCCTTTTTAAGGACATCCACCTGCGCAGTCAGTGCGGCGGTGGACAGCAGCGAAGCCTGCATATGCATATTTGACCTTTTTTGTTAGACTCCTGCGAAAATTACTAGATCCTCTATTCGGCTTTTCTTTCCGAACTACGAACAGAGCATCAGGGGCTACTGTCTATGCGTTAAATAATTTGACATATTTCTGTTTACCTGGAAGCCTGTTAGAAGGCTAGCGCAAGCTTCAGTCAGTCCGCTCTTGGCGGACTGAACCCTTTGGATCACCGTACTCATAACAGTACGGTGCTCCTCGTCGATGGTGGCGCCCTCAAGCACCTCCAGCAGATTGTCCGGCGCCTCTGGTTGGACGGAGGACGCCGGCTCAGACGGCTTACTCCTCTTGGGAGGAGTTCGCCCACCACGGACCAGGACTGTCGAGTCCAGCGCGGTGTCCGGCACAAAGCCGGATTTGGAGCCCTGGGGGGTTTCATCCCCTTTATTCATGGGGTCCGGGAGGTCGCATTTCGGCTCCTCCAGGACCACCTCCTCCTGCCCCGGAGCTCGTCGCGACGCCACTGTGGCGTCGTCTGCAGTGCGGGGGGAGACAACGGGCGGAATTGAGTTCACGTCCGATGTATCCAGGGAGCCGCTCGACGAATCGTCGAGTTCGGCCCGGGGCGGGCTGCATAAAACACGAGCGATATTAGGGAAAGCCGCGCATTAAAATAATATCATGAGTCACTCTGGTATATAAATACTTACGATTTCGCCGGACGCTTGGTTCTGTACGGCTGCTCCTCTCCGCCCTCTTCGGCGACGTGGGAGTAGTTCGGCGGAGGGGTTTTCCTTTTCCTCGACCCCTCGGCCTCCCCCGTTGGGGCGGCCTACTTCTTCTTTTCTTCCCTCACTGGGGGGGAGAGCTTCCTTGTTCCTCCTCCTCGTTTTCATGAGAGGAGAGCATTGCGGACTCGTCAGATGACGAGGCCCACACCACCATGTTGCGGGAACTTTTTCGAGTCCCGGTGGTTTTCTTCTTCTTGGCCTTCTTCTCCGGCACCACATAAGGTGCCGGGGCCATCAGCTTCACAAAGAGAGCTAGGGCTGGGTCTTCGGGCGGGGGAGCCGAACAGTTGATTGGTCCGGATACCGCTAGCCAAGCCTGTCAAAGGTAAGGGAGTTTAGATCCCGCATAGAGTTAATCTATAAAGAAGAGCTTAACAAACCTGTCAAAGGTATAGATAGCTCACCTCGCTGGCATTACGCTGCGAGCTGTATCCGCGGTCCTCGGAAGCGGATGTGGGAGACTCGGCGCCTTTGGTCAGCACCTTCCAGACGTCTTCATACATCGTGTCAAAGAGCCTACTGAGGGTTTGGTGCCGCGCCGGGTCGAATTCCCACAAAGTAAAACCCCGTTTTTGGCACGGGAGGACCAGGCGAACGAGCATGACCTGGATCACATTGATCAGGCGGATTGGCCTGTTCACCAGGGACCGGATGCACGTTTGCAACCCAGTCACTTCTTCCTCGTTGCCCCACGACATGCCCGTCTCTTTCCAGGACATGAGCCGCGTGGGGGGTCCGGATCTGAACTCGGGGGCCGCGACCCATTTCGGATCGCGTGGCTCGGTGATGTAAAACCACCCAGCCTGCCACCCCTTTAGGGACTCCACAAAGGAGCCATCGAACCAGAGGACGTTGGCTATCTTGCCGACCATAGCGCCTCCGCACTCCGCCTGGGTGCCGGACTGAAAGTGCATTATATCGACTAGAGGGGGGTGAATAGGCGATTTTTATGAAATTCTTCACTGAGGAATTTGCTCGTGAGGAAATTCCTTAGCGAAGAAATACTAGCAGCGGAATAAGTACTCAGAAGTAAACATAACAGATTACATGCATGGTCATCATGATGAAATGAAGACAAACACAGAGTACAGAGAGCGTATGCACAGGATAACTCTAGATGAAGACAAACAGACTGAAGAAATTGAACTGAGGAATTTGTGAAAGTCTTCAGTCAAAGTCTTCAAACACAGATATGAACAAATAGACAACACAGTAATGAGGAAATGAAAGTGTTGAGGAAATGGAACCAGTAAGCTTGGTGAAGACAATGATTTGGTAGACCAGTTCCAACTGCTGTCTCACTTGTACGTCTGGTTGGAGCGGCTGAGTATTTAAACTCGAGGACACACAGTCCCGGACACCCAGTCCTGAGCACGCAGCTCGGGACACCAAGTCCTCACCGTATTCTCCTTGAGCTAAGAACACACAGTCCTCGCCCAATCACTCGTGGTAAGTCTTCAGGTGACTTCCAAACCTTCACAGACTTGGTCACTCGGTGATCCACAATTCCTCTTGGATGCTCTAGACCTTGACGCCTAACCGTCTGGAAGAAGCACAGTCTTCAAAGGTAACAAGCGTCGGATCCACGCAGGATCAATCTCTTCAGTGATGCTCAATCACTTTGGGTTTGTAGGTGTTTTGGGTTTGGGTTCGGATTTTCCTCACTTGATGATTTTCGCTCAAAGTCCTCGGAGGATGGGTTGCTCTCAAATGACAAGTGTCAAGTTCTCGCGGAGCAGCCAACCAGCTAGTGGTTGTAGGGGGCGGCTATTTATAGCCTAGGGAGCAGCCCGACATGATAAGACATAAATGCCCTTCAATGATATGACCGTTGGATGGATAAGATATTTTGGGACAGCTGGCGCGTAGCACAGCAACGGTCGGAAATTTGGATTACAAATTCCTCAGGGCTATCATGTTCCTCACTGTGTAGGCAATTCGCACTGGCGAATTCCTAAATCCTCAGTCAGAGCAAAGTCCTCAGTGACCAGAAGAACTGCGTCTCTGTCACTGAAGAATTTGACTGAACTGTATGAGATTTCCAATGGCTTCACTCGAAGGGATTGGTAGGTGTAGGATTTGAGTTGAGCATCACTTGGAAATATCTCCTTAGTATTTCCTCGACCCCCTTTAACAGTACAGTGTTTCCTATGACTCAAGAAAGCAAAAAATGAAACTACGAAAACAGAAGTCTTCACGCTTCACATTCCTCGAATGAATACCAAGTCTTCAGGGTTACACCAATTTCTTCACTTTCAAAGTCTTCAGAAAGTCTTCAGAAAGTCTTCAGAATATCAAAGTCTTTAGCCGAAGAACTTTATTTTTAGGGGTCGACTTTCACTGTAAATATCAAACTCCTCATAGACTTATAGACCTGTGTACACTCATAAACGCATTAGATACTTAACCTATAAGTCTTCAATACACCAAAATCACTAAGGGACACTAGATGCACTTACAATCTCCCCCCTTTTTGGTGATTGATGACAATATAGGTTAAGTCTTCAACGGGGATAAATATATGAAGTGTAGAAACTAATATTGAGGAATTTGATTGCAAGATATAGAAGAACTCCCCCTGAAGTTGTGCATAGTGAGGAATTTGCTTTTGAAGCAATGCACACTTGAAGAGTTAAATCATGGAGATCTCCCCCTATATCTTGTAATTCATACACGCATTTGATATATGATATGAAGAATTTGAAATGCATGATGAAATATGGTGCCTGATGCAATTCAGCATGCGTGCGATAACATTAATGAGGAATAAGCATGCAGAATAGCGCATCAAAAGTATCAGGGCTCATGCATGTATCAAAGTATCAGAGCACCGAGCACCATAGGGTTTAAGATTACAACTCGATCCAATGAAAGTTTCGGAAGAACGAGAGGTTCAACTTAAAAAAAATATGCCCTTATTATAGACCCGCTTGAAGACTAACTCAGATTTCTCCCCCTTTGTCATCAAATGACCAAAAGGATCGAAACTGAGGACTAACGCCCCTGAAGATATTCAAGTTGATGGAGGAGCGCCAGTGTTGTTGGGGTCGATGGTTGAAGTAGGTCCTGCTGCAGTGTCGTCCAAGTCTTTATTTTCATCAGTGTCGCGTGATGAAGAATATGAACTGGCCACCAGAGAAGGAACCTTGACCTTCTTGTATTTCTTCGGCGGAGGGGCCGACCAGGCAAAATTTTCTTTTAGGCCCATGTTCTCCAAATCTTCAGCACTATATACTTGAGACAGAACAGCCCAGGTGCGGTTGAAGGTTTCATGAAGGTAGTAATGGTTTTTCTTCACTGCATTATGTGTGGCAGTCATGTTGTGAAGAATTGAACCAAACTGACGCTTGACCCATTTGTGATTGCGATCAACCTTTTGATGAAGACTGAGGAGTAACTCACGACCAGTCATCACCCTGGGTGCTGTGGCTTGAGGATTTTGCTTGGCAGTGTTAGCAGCAGAGTCATGTGTGGCAGAGTCATCATTGGTGGAATAAGAAGCAGCCTTGCGAAATTAACCATCCAATGGACGAATGCCTTCATCTATCACAGTAGTGGCCTTGCCCTTTTCATCAGCTGAGGAAAATGTCCTTTTGAGGACTTCAATAGGAGGCAAGTAGCTGCAGTGGTTGATAGTTTCAGCCTTGTAGTTGAGTGAAGACCTTGTCCTGATGAATCTCATAATCCAAGGTGCATAAGGCTTCAGCTCAAATGGTGACATAGCAATGTTGGCCAGAGTCCTCATGAAGAAATCATGGAAGTTTATGGGAACGCCATGTATGATGTTGAAAAGCATATTCTTCATGATGCCAACAATTTCTTCATCAGAAGAATCGTGTCCTTTGATGGGACTTATTGTCTTCGTCAGAATGCGATAGACAGTCCTAGGCACATACATCAATTCCTTGACGAGGAATTTGGTACGAGGTGATTGCCCTGGCTTCAGAGGCTTCATGAGTACTTGCATATAGTGGTTTGACAGCTCAGGTTCATCATACACACAGCGCGCATCTTCAGTGGGTGGACTAAGAGAAAGGCAGCGAAGCAATTCAGTTGCTGGGGCCTTGTAGTGAGTATTTTCAGTCATCCAGTCCAGAACCCATGAATTGACATCTTCAGAGTTGCCAGTGATGTGCAGTGTAGCATAGAACTGAAGAATGAGTTCTTCATTCCAGTCGCATATATCAGTGCAGAAATTAAGCAGCCCAGCGTCGTGAAGAACACTGAGGACTGGCGTGAAGCACGGCATATATTCCATATCCACGTGAGGAATATGTGCATGGTCGAAGACTTTGTCTTTGTTGAAAAGTACTGAGGAATAGAAATTTGCTTGGCTGGCTGTCCAGAAACGCCTCTTCCTTATGCGAGCAGAGTCATAAGGATTGTAGTCAGTGAAGAATACATGCTCGCCATAGAAGTCTTCAGCCTTGAATTTCTGTTTCCTTGAGAATGGATCCTTTGGCCTTGGCAGAGGAGTGTCAGTGAGTTGCATCACAACCTCAGGAATCACAAGCTCAGGTTCTTCAGGCTGAGGAATTTCAGGATTTTCCTCAGGTTTAGTCACCTTTTCTGTTTCAGCAGCAGTTTCTTCAGCTCTAGTGGCTGGAATTTCTTCATTCATAGATGCAGTGGGATGAGTTTCTTCAGAGCCCATTTGAACAGTTTGTGCAGGGGAGTGAGGAATTTGCTGCAGAGGAGTGAAGAGTGGTGAATTTGGATGCTGACTTTCCCAAAAGTCGTCATTCATCACTGGAGTTGTGCTTCCAATATCCACGTCTTCATCATCAATTTCTTCAACACCAGCCTCTTCAGCGTCAAACTGAGGCATTGGTGATGAGACCATTGGGGTTGAAGGGATTGCATCCGCTTCAATTTCTTCATCAATCTGCTCTGACGAAGCAGCAGATTGAGTTTCTTCATCTGATCCACTAGGGATCTCATAATCTTCACCAAAAGGAACAAGGTCCTTTGATGGCATGGAGGAGATAGGAATGGCATCAATTGGATTTGCAAAAGAGCATGTCATTGGCTTCATCTTCTTGGGAGCTGAAGATTCTGAAGCTTGTGATGCTTTCCTTTTCTTCACAGCAGCTCGCTCTGCAGCCTTGGTTTTCTTCACATCTAAAGCAGAGGGAAGAATTGGAGTTGGAGTTGGTGCAGGTGGAGCTGAGGAATCTGGTTCATTTTCTTCAGGCACAACTGATGCAGTTGCCCTGATCTCTTCATTTTCTTCAGGCGCACCACTAGTGGATGCCCTGGCAATTTCGTCAGTGGCTGGAGCAGAGTCATCAGCCTTCGAACTAGCATTTTCTTCAGCAGCCTGAATTTCATCAGCGGTGCTGGCATGTTCTTCAGTTTGCTGAGCAGATGCTTCAACTTGAGGAATTTGTTGCTTTGAGGCAGTACCCTTGGTGAAGGTATCAGTTAGTCTCACAAATCTGACCTTGGCTCCTTTCCAATCAGCATAGTAGGAGTCAAATTTGTCGCTGAGGGCTTTGATGTCAGCCTGCATCTTGACGAGTTCTTCAGGCTTCATTGTGAGAACATTTTTCTTCAGTAGCTTCTCCTTGCGGTACTGTGATTTCTTGATCTCTCTGGCCCTATCATATTTCCACTTCTCCTCTTGGATGAAGTGAGTCAACATGTGACTTTGGCCAGGCGTAAGTTTGAAATCAGGCATAGGAGTGTTGGGATCCTTGTGCCAGAGATTAATATAGTCTAGGATCACCCTTGGATCCAAAAGCAGGGGCACAGGTGTGCCTTTGGCTTGAGCAGCCCTTTCTTGGCGGTCCCTGATGATTTCAGTGAGTTCTTCTTCATCAGCATCATCATCATCAGATGGAACAGAGAAGACCACTTGCTTCTTAGGACTTGGGCGAGTGCCGCGTCCAGCGGTAGCCTTTTTCTTCAACAACGACGGTCCAGCTGAGGATTTTGGTGCAGCTGAGGAACTAGCTGAGACACCAGAGGCAATAGAGATGCCAGTTGTCCTTTGGCATGATGCCAGATGCACAGGAGCTGAGGACTTTGTAGGGACAGGAGCAGCATGAGGAATTTGCTTTGAAGATTTTGAAGATTCTGGACGTGAGGGCATTGAAGGTGAAGCACTTGGCTTACGAGCAGGCTTCTTCATCATTGATTTCCTTGGCTTGGCAGAAGCCTCAGTGGCAGCAGCAGCAGCAGATTCTTCATTAAATTTCCTCACTGCTTCTTGTGCTTGCTTTTGCAGTTTACGCTGGCGCTTGGCCCATTCTTGAGGAAATTCCGCACCTCTTCTGATGCTAGAGGGATCAGCTACTTGGCCAGGTGCCAATGGAGGGCGTTGACATGGAGGGTTTACTGCGAATTTCTTCATGTACTTAGGAGTAACATATCTGTACTCCCTCCATTCTCTTGCCCATCTCCTTTCAATCTTCTGTATGCGCACCTTGCGCTGATTTCTATCTTCTTCAGGAGGTGTGCAATACCCAGCATAAATGTCTTCAGGGATTTCAAATGCAGTCATGACCTCTGGTCTCTTTCCTCCTTTCTGTGGCCTTTTACCTTCAGCCATTTTCTTCAGATGAGGAATTTGAAGAATGGAATTCTCTGAAGAAGTATGCAACTTTTATTCGAGGAACGCTGCAAATGAGTTAAGTTGATGAGAACCTAAGGATTCAGCAGCGGACATGTGTACCTGTGAACAGAGTATAGTTGCGAGGAATTTGAAGAGGTCATATGCGTTCTCAGAGGGTTTTTCATAAAGAACAAGTTTTGAGGAATTTGACCAGATTTGTCTTGAGGAATTTCACTAAGCGCCATATATATCTTAGGTTCCAGAGTTGTATAGATTGAGAATCCACACAATTGAGGAATCTTGAAGAAATTTAGACTTAGGGAAATGAATCAAGAACAGAGAACAAGTGAGGTGTTTTGTGTGTGAGGATTTGAAGAATAAAAACACCTTTGAAGATTTTGTAGAAAAACTTCGAATCAAAGAGGGCAATAAAAATAGCTTTTTAATTACCCTGAATGAAGAACACGACGAACTGTGAGTTGGAACAGTGAAGTTCGTCAATGCAGATCTTCCACGCCCTAACTTGGCGGAGGAAGACGTCTACGGCGGCGGCGGAGGTGAAGATTTCCGCTGTCGGCGCGAGTACGTCGGCGACGAGGTCGAGGCAGTGAAGCTCTTCCTCACCGGCGGCAATGGAGTATCGGCGGCGCTAGGGTTTGGAGAGCTCAAGCGAGGGAGTGAGATCAAGCGGGGTAAAGAAGTGTGGATGGCGACGGAGGGGTATTTATAGCTGCAGTGAAAAACTGCTTGTCCGAAGATTTAGGACTAACATGCCCCTGGCCGTTCTCCTTCACTTGACATGTGTCACCCACGTATTGTGTAGTGGAGATCGTGTCAGATCGTGGGTGAGTAAAATAATCCATCGTGGGAAGTGGAACGGATTGAGCCGCAAAACCGAAAGTTTGGATAAGATCAGTTTTAACGTTCCGTTCGCAATTTCTTCAGCTGACAAAGAGACAGTGAAGAATTTGAACGAGTTTCAAATAGAACGCACATGAATAATTTCTGAATAGACTGGATTGAGTATAGCATAGAGGGGAAGGGTCCGATCACATTCACTTAGCAGAAAAGATTCAACTTGAAGAAATAGCTATAAGTGAATGCTGTAGAGGACATGAACTCATAAGTCAATGAGGAAAAACGACGGCAAAAGTGAAGAATTTGTAAACTTGAAGAATTTGAAAAACTGAGGAATTTCAAAAATTTGAGGAAAAACTCAAATTGAAGATTTTCAACTTTTTGTGGTGGCGTGACCCACCGTATAAGAATGATGATTTCAGACACCGCGTACAATTGTCGTAGGGTTCTGAGAATCAAATTCTTCATTAATTTCCTCACACTTAGAGTGTTATTCTTCATTGATTGAAGAAAAACATTTCTTCATGTGTTGCACATCTAAGTCATCAATTTTGCATAAGTGTTAGGATGAGTGCATTTTCAAAGTACATTCGAAGATTCTAAGATATTTAGCTCACACCGCAACTTGCTAAATCTCTTCTCATCCAAGGGCTTAGTGAAGATATTGGCTAGCTGTTCTTCAGTCTTCACATGCTCAATAGAAATGTCGCCCTTCAACACATGATCACGAAGAAAATGATGACGAATCTGAATGTGCTTTGTCTTCGAGTGTTGAACTGGGTTGTGAGCAATCTTGATGGCACTCTCATTGTCACAGAGGAGAGGCACATTCTTCATGTTGACGCCATAGTCCTTGAGTGTTTGCTTCATCCATAGCAGTTGAGCACAGCAAGAACCAGCAGCAATGTACTCAGCTTCAGCAGTAGACAGTGATACACAGTTCTGTTTCTTCGAGGACCAACAGACCAAGGATCGTCCGAGGAAATGACAAGTACCAGATGTTGACTTGCGATCTACACGGTCACCGACATAGTCAGAATCAGAATATCCAATGAGGTCAAAGTCTGAGCCCTTGGGGTACCATAATCCTAGTGTTGGTGTATGAGCTAGATATCGAAGAATATGCTTCACAGCCGTATGGTGTGATTCCTTCGGTGCAGCTTGAAATCGTGCACACATGCAAACACTAAGCATTATATCTGGCCTAGATGCACATAAGTACAATAAAGAGCCAATCATGGAGCGGTATACCTTGTGATCGAAGTCAGTACCATTTTCATCAGTGCATAGATGACCATTTGTGGGCATAGGAATTTTGAGACCTTTGCAATCTTGCATGTCGAATTTCTTCAGGACATCCTTGAGGTATTTCTCCTGAGATATGAATATCCCATTGTGCTGTTGACGAATTTGAAGACCTAAGAAGAATTTCAATTCTCCCATCATAGACATTTGATATTCTTCACTCATCATATAGGCAAATTCATCACTATAACGTTGGTCAGTACAGCCAAAGATGATATCATCAACATATATTTGGCACACAAACAGTTCACCATCATATGATTTAGTAAAAAGAGTGGGATCGAGTGAACCGGGTGTGAAGCCTTTCTTCATGAAGAATTCCTTCAATGTGTCATACCACGCCCGTGGGGCCTGCTTGAGGCCATAGAGGGCCTTGTTAAGTCTGAAGACTTTGTCAGGATGTTTCGGATCTTCAAAACCTGGTGGTTGAGCAACATATACTTCTTCCTCAATCTTACCATTGAGGAATGCACTTTTTACATCCATTTGGTATAAGATGATATCATGATGGTTAGCATAAGCAAGTAATATGCGAATAGCTTCAAGTCTAGCAACATGTGCAAAAAGTTTCATCGAAATCAATTCCTTCAACCTGTGTGTAGCCTTGAGCTACTAGTCGTGCCTTATTCCTCACCACAACACCATTTTCATCTTGCTTGTTGCGGTAGATCCACTTTGTGCTAATGATGTTATGCTTGCGAGGATCGGGACGATTGACTAGTTCCCATACGTTGTTGAGCTTGAACTGATGTAATTCTTCTTGCATGGCCCGAATCCACTCAGGCTCCAGAAATGCTTCATCTACCTTAGTGGGCTTTGTGATAGAGACAAAAGCAAAGTGCCCACAAAAGTTAGATAGATGTGAAGTTTTTGAGCGTGTGAGAGGACCTGGTGCTCTAATGTCATCGATGATCTTCTCCACTTGCACTTATTTTGCAACGCGAGGGTGAGTTGGTTGCCGTTGAGGAATTTGATCAGCATTTTCTTCAGCATCAATTTCCTCAGCATTTTCTTCAGGTGCATCAGCTCGACGTTCTTCATGTTCAGGAATGAATTCTTCAGCAGATTCTTCAGTAGGAATGATATCTTCAGTAGCCTTGTGCTTGATCGATTCCTCAGGTGCTGGTTCATCTAACACAGAAGGTAGGTGCTCTCTTTGCGAGCCATTAGTTTCATCGAACCGCACATCTACAGTTTCAACAATCTTGTGAAGAACATTGTTGAAGACTCTGTAGGTGTGCGAGTCCTTTCCGTAACCAAGCATGAAACCTTCATGTGCTTTTGGTGCAAATTTAGAGTTGTGATGAGGATCTCTAATCCAGCATTTAGCACCGAAGACTTTGAAATAACTCACATTGGGTTTCTTGTCAGTGAGGAGTTCATAGGCAGTCTTCTTGAAGAATTTGTGAAGATATACTCTGTTGATGATATGGCACGCAATATCAATTGCATAAACCCAGAAACGACGAGGGGTTTTGTACTCATCGAGCATAGTGCGAGCCATCTCAGCAAGAGTCCTGTTTTTGCGCTCCACGACGCCGTTCTGTTGAGGAGTATAAGGAGCAGATAATTCATGAGTAATACCAAGTTCATCAAGATAGTCATCGAGACCCGAATTCTTGAACTCAGTGCCATTGTCGCTTCTGATGTGCTTGATCTTCACACCAAAGTTGGTTGAAGCCCTTGAGGAAAATCGTTTGAAGACTTCCTACACTTCAGTTTTGTAAGAGACAAGGTGTACCCATGTGTAACAAGAGTAATCATCAACAATAACAAAGCCATATTGAGATGCTTCATTAGAGACTGAAGAATAATGATTAGGACCGAAGAGATCCATGTGAAGCAATTCGAATGGACGAGTAGTAGTCATGATGGTCTTCGCTGGATGCTTGGCCTTGGTCATCTTTCCAGCTTCACAGGCACCTCATAAGTGATCCTTGAGGAATTTGACATTCTCAATGCCAATGACATGCTTTTTCTTCGCAAGCATGTGCAGATTCCTCATGCCTGCATGACCAAGTCGTCGATGCCATAGCCATCCTTCTGAAGCTTTTGCAAGTAGGCACACGGCAGGTTGTGAATCTGCAGAGAAATCAACAATATACAAGTCTCCTCTCCTAAAGCCTTCGAAGACTTTGGATTTATCAGCTTCCATAATCACAACACAACGATACTTGCCGAAGACAACAACCATATCAAGATCACAAAGCATTGAGATAGACATAAGATTGTATCCTAAGGACTCAACAAGCATGACTTTGTCCATGTGTCGATCCTTTGTGATAGCAACCTTACCTAGACCCAATACCTGACTTTTGCTTTTATCAGCGAAGATGATATGCTTCATGTGTGACGCTGATAAGGGAGCATCCATCAATAGATTCTTGTCACCAGTCATGTGATTTGTACATCCACTATCAAGTACCCATTTAGTGGCTTTGGGTTGATCATCCTGTAGATGAATTAGTGCAACTTACGACCTCATATACTTCAGCAGTGAAGAATATGATATCACATTTCATCAGATCAATTTCATCAAGCAGTAGAACAGATAAAACAGAGGGAGGACGTGTGAAATGAAAGTTCATTTCATCATGGTTAGCCTGCGTCCTTTCAGGCAATTTTTGTCAGGTCCCCAACAAATTCTTCAGACGTTACAGCACGTCTGGAGACCTGACCCTGCAGAAGAGATTAGTTCTTTTTCTTCACCACCCACATCTGAAGGGGTGGCAAAGAGTTCATCACTCTGCGAGCTCCATATGAGAATGGTGGCAAAGCAGCCAAACCATTTTGTTTCACGTAAGAGGGGTTAGGGTAAGCATATGCATAAGCAGAGAAATTCTTCGAGGACTTGTGAACATAATGATTAGAAGAATAATGCTCATAGTTATAGCCCTTGGCTCTTCCCTGCGAAACAGAGTTGTTAGCACGATGATGTTCATATGAGGACTTTGATCCATGTGAGGAATTTGATCCTCTTGAGGAATTTGGTCTGTATAAGGACTTGGATCCATATGACGAATTTGGTCCATATGAAGAATTAGATCCGGGGTTCCTTTTCTTCACAGGTGGTGTCATGAGGACATTCACCTGAAGACTTTCAAGGCAACTTTTGGGAACCCAGATTTTCTTCATAGGGGAACCGTTCCTGCAGTTAGTGCCAACATATCTAGCAAATACTTCACCATTCTGATCTTTGAACAGTTTATAGTTGGAGTCAAATGACTCATCAGAAGTATGAGAAGATTCACATGTATAGCCAGATAAATCAGATGGATCAACTGGAGGTCCCTTTGCAGCAACCCATGAGGTTTTGGGTTACTGCTCAGGCTTCCAATAAGTACCATCCGCATTGAGTTTCCTCTCAAAGGCAATACCCTCTTTCCTAGGGTTCCTGTTGAGGATCTGCTTTTTAAGCACATCACAAAGAGCCTGATGCCCTTTGAGGCTTTTGTACATGCCTGTCATGTACAATTCCTTCAGCCCTGCATCGTCAGTGATACTAGCAATGTCCTCAGATGAGGAATTAGTGATAGCAGAGACAGGTGAAGAACTTGTAACATTTGAAGCATTTGAACATTCAGGTGAAGAATTAGCAGATTCTCGTTCAATGCATTTTAAACATGGAGGAACAAATTCTTCCTGAGCAGCGCTGATTTGTTGAGCAAGTAATGAATCGTGCTCCTTCTGAAGATCCTCATAACTTTCTCTTAGCTTCTCAAGATATTGCTTCTTTTGAAGATATTCATAAGAAAGCTTCTCATGATCAGATAAGAGAGTGTTATGATGATTTTGAAGGTTGTCAAACCTGGTCTGAAGTCTTTGAAGATTTTCAGTCAAGGCCTTAGAGCGATCCATTTCTTCACCTAACATATCATCACTTTTGTCTAGCATGTTTTGAACCTTTTCAAAAGCCTTTTGTTGTTGCACAGCAATCTTAGCAAGTTTAGAGTAGCTAGGCTTAAGATTTTCATCAGATTCATCATCACTAGATTCAGAGGAGGCGTATTTGAGTACCTTGGCACCCTTTGCCATGAAGCAATAGGTGGGAGCGTAGTCATCACTGCCTTCATCAGCCTTGTTGGTGAGATCTCTTTCTTCAGCGTTGAAGATGGATTTGCTGACGAACGCAGTAGCGAGGGCTAGGCTCACCACACCCGACTCAGAATCATCAGATTCTTCTTCTGCTTCATTTTCTTCAGATTCAGCCTCAGAGTCCATTTCCTTGCCAATGAATGCCCGAGCCTTCTTGGAGCTGCTCTTCTTGTGAGATGAAGATTTTGAGGATTTTGATGATGAGGATTTTGAGGACTTCTTCTTTTTCTTCGCATCATCAGAACTGTAATCCTTGTATTTCTTCTTCTTTGATTCCTTTTCCCACTGAGGACAATCTTGAATGTAGTGTCCTGGCTTCTTGCACTTGTGACAAAGCCTCTTCTTGTAGTCACTGGATGAAGAATCATTGCTTCTTGAGGGTTTTCCAAAGCGACCACGTCTTGAGAACTTCTGGAATTTCTTCACTAGCAGAGCTAGATCATGACTCAGTTCTTCAGGGTCACCAAGGCTGCTACCAGAGTCTTCATCTTCGGATTCTGATACTACCTTGGCCTTCAGTGCACGTGATCTGCCATAGCTCGAACCATAGAGATCTCTCCTTTCAGCAAGCTGGAACTCATGAGTGTTAAACCTCTCGAGGATATCAGCGGGGTCAAGTGACTTGTAATCAGCACGCTCTTGAATCATCAGTGCCAGAGTGTCAAATGAGGAATCAAGCGATCTCAGCAATTTCTTCACCACCTCATGGTCGGTGATGTCAGTGGCACCAAGTGCTTGTAGCTCATTTGAGATGTCAGTGAGGCGATCGAAGGTTTGCTGAACATTTTCATTATCGAGTCTTTTGAAGCGGTTGAAGAGATTGCGAAGAACATCAACTCGAGAGTCACGCTGAGTTGAAACTCCTTCATTGACTTTGGACAGCCTATCCCAGATAAGCTTAGCAGTTTCCAAAGCACTCACTTTGCCATACTGTCCTTTACTCAGATGGCCACATATGATATTCTTCGCTTGGGAGTCAAGTTGCTTGAATCTCTTCACATCGGTAGCGTTCAGTGAGGGTGAGACTGAGGGAATACCATTTTCCACAACGTACCAGAGATCGTTATCAATTGCCTCAAGATGCATGCGCATCTTGTTCTTCTAGTAGGGGTAGTCCGTCCCATCAAAGGTAGGACACCCAGCAGAGACCTTGATCATACCTGCGGTCGACATAACTAAAACTCCAGGCGGTTAAACCAAAATCACACAGAACAAGGGAGTACCTTGCTCTAATACCAATTGAAAGTGCGTTATATCGACTAGAGGGGGGTGAATAGGCGATTTTTATGAAATTCTTCACTGAGGAATTTGCTCCTGAGGAAATTCCTTAGCGAAGAAATACTAGCAGCGGAATAAGTACTCAGAAGTAAACATAACAGATTACTTGCATGGTCATCATGATGAAATGAAGACAAACACAGAGTACAGAAAGCGTATGCACAGGATAACTCTAGATGAAGACAAACAGACTGAAGAAATTGAACTGAGGAATTTGTGAAAGTCTTCAGTCAAAGTCTTCAAACACAGATATGAACAAACAGACAACACAGTAATGAGGAAATGAAAGTGTTGAGGAAATGGAACCAGTAAGCTTGGTGAAGACAATGATTTGGTAGACCAGTTCCAACTACTGTCTCAGTTGTACGTCTGGTTGGAGCGGCTGAGTATTTAAACTCGAGGACACACAGTCCCGGACACCCAGTCCTGAGCACGCAGCTCGGGACACCAAGTCCTCACCGTATTCTCCTTGAGCTAAGAACACACAGTCCTCGCCCAATCACTCGTGGTAAGTCTTCAGGTGACTTCCAAACCTTCACAGACTTGGTCACTCGGCGATCCACAATTCCTCTTGGATGCTCTAGACCTTGACGCCTAACCGTCTGGAAGAAGCACAGTCTTCAAAGGTAACAAGCGTCGGATCCACGCAGGATCAATCTCTTCAGTGATGCTCAATCACTTTGGGTTTGTAGGTGTTTTGGGTTTGGGTTCGGATTTTCCTCACTTGATGATTTTCGCTCAAAGTCCTCGGAGGATGGGTTGCTCTCAAATGACAAGTGTCAAGTTCTCGCGGAGCAGCCAACCAGCTAGTGGTTGTAGGGGGCGGCTATTTATAGCCTAGGGAGCAGACCGACATGATAAGACATAAATGCCCTTCAATGATATGACCGTTGGATGGATAAGATATTTTGGGACAGCTGGCGAGTAGCACAGCAACGGTCGGAAATTTGGATTACAAATTCCTCAGGGCTATCATGTTCCTCACTGTGTAGGCAATTCGCACTGGCGAATTCCTAACTCCTCAGTCAGAGCAAAGTCCTCAGTGACCAGAAGAACTGCGTCTCTGTCACTGAAGAATTTGACTGAACTGTATGAGATTTCCAATGGCTTCACTCGAAGGGATTGGTAGGTGTAGTATTTGAGTTGAGCATCACTTGGAAATATCTCCTTAGTATTTCCTCGACCCCCTTTAATAGTACGGTGTTTCCTATGACTCAAGAAAGCGAAAAATGAAACTACGAAAATAGAAGTCTTCACGCTTCACATTCCTTGAATGAATACCAAGTCTTCAGGGTTACACCAATTTCTTCACTTTCAAAGTCTTCAGAAAGTCTTCAGAATATCAAAGTCTTCAGCCGAAGAACTTTATTTTTAGGGGTCGACTTTCACTATAAATATCAAACTCCTCATAGACTTATAGACCTGTGTACACTCATAAACGCATTAGATACTTAACCTATAAGTCTTCAATACACCAAAATCACTAAGGGGCACTAGATGCACTTACAATGACACCACCTTGGGCTTGACGTTGAAGGTCTTAAGCCAAAGGCCGAAGTGGGGGCGGACGCGGAGAAAGGCCTCACACACGACGATAAACGCCGAGATGTTGAGAACAAAGTTCGGGGCCAGATCATGGAAATCCAGACCGTAGTAGAACATGAGCCCCCGGACAAATGGGTGAAGTGGAAAGCCCAGTCCGCGGAGGAAGTGGGGAAGAAAAACTACCCTCTCATGGGCCCTTGGGGTAGGAAGAAGCTGCCCCTTCTCAGGAAGCCGATGCGGGATGTCCTTGGACAAGTATCCGGCTTTCCTTAGCTTTTTTACTTGAGCCTCCGTAACGAAGGAGGCCATCCACTTGCCTCCCGCTCCGGACATTGCTGGAGAAGGTTGAGGTGGGAAGAGCGGGCTTGGGCGCTGGAGCTTGAGTGCGTGAGAGATGGATTGGCAAAGGAGGAAGAAGGCGTAGGTTAAAAAGGTGAATCCTTATCCCTTTATATAAGCGGGTGCGGTTAGACGTCCCCACCTACCTAATAAAACTCACTTGCCTCCCAAGCGCCATGGTAAATGGCGTGGTTGGGTTATCCACGTCCGTATTGATGAGAATCCCGTTAAAAGGGGCACATGATGTTGGGGAACGTTGCAGAAAATTAAAATTTTTTCTACGGTTTCACCAAGATCCATCTATGAGTTCATCTAAGCAACGAGTCATGGGAGAGAGATTGCATCTACATACCACTTTGTAGATCGCGAGCGGAAGCGTTCAACGAACGGGGATGAGGTAGTCGTACACGACGTGATCCAAATCACCGGAGATCCTAGCACCGAAAGGACGGCACCTCCGCGTTCAACACACGTACGGTCAGCGTAACGTCTCCTTCTTCTTGATCCAGCAAGGCAAAGGAGAGGTTGGGGAAGATGGTTCCAGCAGTAGCACGACGGCGTGGTGATAGTGGAACTACAGTACTCCGGCAGGGCTTCGCCGTGCTCAACGGAGGAGGAGGAGGTGTTGGAGAGGGAGAGGGAGGCGCCAGGAGCAAGGGTGCGCTGCCCCCCTCCCCTCCCCTCCCCCCCTTTATATAGCCCCCTAGGGGGGGGCGCCGGCCCTAGGAGATGCAATCTCCTAGGGGGGCGGCGGCCAAGGGTGGGGCTTGCCCCCCAAGCAAGGGGGCGCCCCCTTTTTTAGGGTTTCCCCCCCTTTAGGCGCATGGGCCTCAAGGGGCTGGTTCCCCTTGGCCCATGTAGGCCAAGGCGCACCCCTAGAGCCCATGTGGCCCCCAAGGCAGGTGGCCCCACCCGGTGGACCCCTCGGGACCCTCCGGTGGTCCCGGTACAATACCGATAACCCCGAAACTTGTCCCGATGGCCAAAACAACACTTTCTATATCTAATTATTTACCTCCGGACCATTTCGAAACTCCTCGTGACGTCCGGAATCTCATCCGGGACTCCGAACAACATTTGGGTTACTGCATATACATATCTTCACAACCCTAGCGTCACCGAACCTTAAGTGTGTAGACCCTACGGGTTCGGGAGACATGCAGACATGACCGAGACGGCTCTCGGGCAATAACCAACAGCGGGATCTGGATACCCATGTTGGCTCCCACATGCTCCACGATGATCTCATCGGATGAACCACGATGTCGAGGATTCAATTAATCCCGTATACGATTCCCTTTGTCAATCGGTATTTTACTTGCCCGAGATTCGATCGTCGGTATCCCAATACCTCGTTCAATCTTGTTACCGGGAAGTCACTTTACTCGTACCGTAATGCATGATCCCGTGATCAAACACTTTGATCACATTGAGCTCATTATGATGATGCATTACTGAGTGGGCCCGGTGATACCTCTCCGTCAAGCGGAGTGACAAATCCCAGTCTCGATCCGTGTCAACCCAACAGATACTTTCGGAGATACCCGTAGTATACCTTTATAGTCACCCAGTTACGTTGTGACGTTTGGTACACCCAAAGCACTCCTACGGTGTCCGGGAGTTACACGATCTCATGGTCTAAGGAAAATATACTTGACATTGGAAAACTCTAGCAAACGAACTATGCGATCTTATGCTATGTTTAGGATTGGGTCTCGTCCATCACATCATTCTCCTAATGATGTGATCTCGTTATCAATGACATCCAATGTCCATAGTCAGGAAACCATGACTATCTATTGATCAACGAGCTAGTCAACTAGAGGCTTACTAGGGACATGTTGTTGTCTGTTATTCACACATGTATTACGATTTCCGGATAACACAATTATAGCACGAATAAAGACAATTATCATGAATAAGGAAATATAATAATAATGCTTTTATTATTGCCTCTAGGGCATATTTCCAACAGTCTCCCACTTGCACTAGAGTCAATAATCTAGTTACATTGTGATGAATCGAACACCCATAGAGTTCTGGTGTTGATCATGTTTTGCCTTAGGGAGAGGTTTAGTCAACGGATCTGCGACATTCAGATCCGTGTGCACTTTACAAATTTCTATGTCTCCATTTGAACATTTTCACGAATGGAGTTGAAGCGACGCTTGATGTGCCTGGTCTTCTTGTGAAACCTGGGCTCCTTTGCAAGTGCAATAGCTCCAGTGTTGTCACAGAAGAGTTTGATTGGCCCCGATGCATTGGGTATGACTCTGAGGTCGGTGATGAACTCCTTCACCCAAATTGCTTCATGTGCTGCCTCCGAGGCTGCCATGTACTCCGCTTCACATGTAGATCCCGCCACGACGCTTTGCTTGCAACTGCACCAGCTTACTGCCCCACCATTCAAAATATACACGTATCCGGTTTGTGACTTAGAGTCATCCAGATCTGTGTCAAAGCTAGCGTCGACGTAACCCTTTACGACGAGCTCTTCGTCACCTCCATAAACGAGAAACATTTCCTTAGTCCTTTTCAGGTACTTCAGGATATTCTTGACCGCTGTCCAGTGTTCCTTGCCGGGATTACTTTGGTACCTTCCTACCAAACTTACGGCAAGGTTTACATCAGGTCTGGTACACAGCATGGCATACATAATAGAACCTATGGCTGAGGCATAGGGGATGACACTCATCTCTTCTATATCTTCTGCCGTGGTCGGACATTGAGCTGAGCTCAATTTCACACCTTGTAACACAGGTAAGAACCCCTTCTTAGATTGATCCATATTGAACTTCTTCAATATCTTATCAAGGTATGTGCTTTGTGAAAGACCTATGAGGCGTCTTGATCTATTTCTATAGATCTTGATGCCTAATATATAAGCAGCTTCTCCAAGGTCCTTCATTGAAAAACTCTTATTCAAGTAGGCCTTAATGCTGTCCAAGAGTTCTATATCATTTCCCATCAAAAGTATGTCATCTACATATAGTATGAGAAATGCTACAGAGCTCCCACTCACTTTCTTGTAAACGCAGGCTTCTCCATAAGTCTGCGTAAACCCAAACGCTTTGATCATCTCATCAAAGCGAATGTTCCAACTCCGAGATGCTTGCACCAGCCCATAAATCGAGCGTTGGAGCTTGCACACCTTGTCAGCATTCTTAGGATCGACAAAACCTTCCGGCTGCATCATATACAATTCTTCCTTAAGGAAACCATTAAGGAATGCCGTTTTGACGTCCATTTGCCATATTTCATAATCGTAGAATGCGGCAATTGCTAACATGATTCGGACGGACTTCAGCTTCGCTACCGGTGAGAAAGTCTCATCGTAGTCAATTCCTTGAACTTGTCGATAACCCTTAGCGACAAGCCAAGCTTTATAGATGGTCACATTACCATCCGCGTCTGTCTTCTTCTTAAAGATCCATTTATTTTCTATGGCTCGCCGTTCAACGGGCAAGTCAGTCAAAGTCCATACTTCGTTTTCATACATGGATCCTATCTCGGATTTCATGGCTTCCAGCCATTTGTCGGAATCCGGGCCCGCCATTGCTTCCTCATAGTTCGAAGGTTCACCGTTGTCTAACAACATGATTTCCAAGACAGGGTTGCCGTACCACTCTGGTGCGGAACGTGTCCTTGTGGACCTTCGAATTTCAGTAGGAGCTTGATTAGAAGTATATTGATCATCATCATTAATTTCCTCTCTAGTCGGTGCAGGCACCTCAGGAACGTTTTCTTGAGTTTCGCCATTTTCCGGTTCAAGAGGTAACACTTCATCAAGTTCTACTTTCCTCCCACTTACTTCTTTCGAGAGAAACTCTTTCTCTAGAAAGGATCCATTCTTGGCAACAAAGATCTTGCCTTCGGATCTGAGGTAGAAGGTATACCCAATAGTTTCTTTAGGGTATCCTATGAAGACGCATTTTTCTGACTTGGGTTCGAGCTTTTCAGGTTGAAGTTTCTTCACATAAGCATCGCATCCCCAAACTTTTAGAAACGACAGCTTAGGTTTCTTCCCAAACCATAATTCATACGGTGTCGTCTCAACGGATTTCGACGGAGCCCTATTTAAAGTGAATGCGGCAGTCTCTAAAGCATAGCCCCAAAAGATAGCGGTAAATCGGTAAGAGACATCATAGATCGTACCATATCTAATAGAGTGCGATTACGACGTTCGGACACAACATTACGCTGAGGTGTTCCAGGCGGCGTGAGTTGTGAAACTATTCCACATTTTCTTAAGTGTGTGCCAAATTCGTGACTCAAGTATTCTCCTCCACGATCTGATCGTAGAAACTTGATCTTTCTATCACGTTGATTTTCAACCTCACTCTGAAATTCCTTGAACTTTTCAAAGGTTTCAGACTTGTGTTTCATTAAGTAGATATACCCATATCTACTCAAGTCATCAGTGAGGGTGAGAACATAACGATAGCCACCGCGAGCCTCAACACTCATTGGACCGCACACATCGGTATGTATGATTTCCAATAAGTTGGTTGCTCGCTCCATTGTTCCTGAGAACGGAGTCTTGGTCATTTTACCCATGAGGCATGGTTCGCACGTGTCAAATGATTCATAATCAAGAGACTCTAAAAGTCCATATGCATGGAGCTTCTTCATGCGTTTGACACCTATGTGACCAAGGAGGCAGTGCCACAAATATGTGGGACTATTGTTATCAACTTTAACTCTTTTGGTATTCACTCTATGAATATGTGTATCATCACGTACGAGATTCATTAAGAATAAACCATTAACCATCGGAGCATGACCATAAAACATATCTCTCATATAAATAGAACAACCATTATTCTCGGATTTAAATGAGTAGCCATCTCGAATTAAACGAGATCCAGACACAATGTTCATGCTCAAACTTGGCACTAAATAACAATTATTGAGGTTTAAAACTAATCTCGTAGGTAAATGTAGAGGTAGCGTGCCGACGGCGATCACATCGACCTTGGAACCATTCCCGACGCGCATCGTCACCTCGTCCTTCGCCAGTCTCCGTTTATTCCGCAGCTCCTGCTTTGAGTTACAAATGTGAGCAACTGCATCGGTATCAAATACCCAAGAGCTACTACGAGTACTGGTAAGGTACACATAATTTACATGTATATCACATATACCTTTTGTTTTGCCGGCCTTCTTGTCTACTAAGTATTTGGGGCAGTTCCGCTTCCAGTGACCACTTCCCTTGCAATAAAAACACTCAGTCTCGGGCTTGGGTCCATTCTTTGGCTTCTTCCCGGCAACTTTCTTACCGGGCGCGGCAGCTTCCTTGCCGTCCTTCTTGAAGTTCTTCTTACCCTTGCCCTTCTTGAACTTAGTGGTTTTATTCACCATCAACACTTGATGTTCCTTCTTGATTTCTACCTCTGCTGATTTCAGCATAGCATATACCTCAGGAATGGTCTTTACCATCCCTGCATGTTGTAGTTCATCACAAAGCTCTTGTAGCTAGGTGGAAGCGACTGGAGGATTCTATCAATGACCGCTTCATCCGGGAGATTAACTTCCAGTTGAGTCAAGCGGTTGTGCAACCCAGACATTTTGAGTATGTGTTCACTGACAGAGCTATTTTCCTCCATCTTACAGCTAAAGAATTTGTCGGAGACTTCATATCTCTCGACCCGGGCATGAGCTTGGAAAACCATTTTCATCTCTTTGAACATCTCATATGCTCCATGTCTCTCAAAACGCTTTTGGAGCCCCGCTCTAAGCTGTAAAGCATGCCGCACTGAACGAGGGAGTAATCATCGGAACGTGACTGCCAAGCGTTCATAACGTCTTGTTCTGCAGGGAGAACAGGTGCGTCACCCAGCGGTGCTTGTAGGACATAATCTTTCTTAGCAGCTATGAGGATAATCCTCAGGTTCCGGACCCAGTACGTATAGTTGCTTCCATCGTCTTTCAGCTTGGTTTTCTCTAGGAACGCGTTGAAGTTGAGGACTACATTGGCCATTTGATCTACAAGACATATTGTAAATATTTTAGACTAAGTTCATGATAATAAAGTTCATTTAATCAAATTATTTAATGAACTCCCACTTAGATAGACATCCCTCTTCTAGTCATCTAAGTATTACATGATCCGAGTCAACTAGGCCGTGTCCGATCATCACGTGAGACGGACTAGTCAACATCGGTGAACATCTTCATGTTGATCGTATCTTCTATACGACTCATGCTCGACCTTTCGGTCTTCTGCGTTCCGAGGCCATGTCTGTACATGCTAGGCTCGTCAAGTCAACCTAAGTGTTTGCATGTGTAAATCTGTCTTACACCCGTTGTATGTGAACGTTAGAATCTATCACACCCGATCATCACGTGGTGCTTCGAAACAACGAACTGTCGCAACGGTGCACAGTTAGGGGGAACACTTCTTGAAATTATTATGAGGGATCATCTTATTTACTACCGTCGTTCTAAGTAAACAAGATGCAAAACATGATAAACATCACAAGCAATCAAATAATAAACGTGACATGATATGGCCAGTATCACATAGCTCCTTTGATCTCCATCTTGGGGCTCCATGATCATCTTGTCACCGGCTTGACACCATGATCTCCATCATCATGATCTCCATCATCGTGTCTCCATGAAGTTGCTCGCCAACTATTACTTCTACTACTATGGCTAACGCGTTTAGCAATAAAGTAAAG
Source organism: Aegilops umbellulata (assembly GCA_032464435.1). Classification (NCBI taxonomy): domain Eukaryota; kingdom Viridiplantae; phylum Streptophyta; class Magnoliopsida; order Poales; family Poaceae; genus Aegilops; species Aegilops umbellulata. The sequence continues at coordinate 359,024,868 of CP136054.1, read as the reverse complement.
TAATTTACATGGCGTTTCTCAATGACACGCAGGTCATACAAAAATAAAGACAACTCCTATGGCTCCTGCCGGTTGTCATACTCATCGACATGTAAGTCGTGATTCCTATTACAATAGCATGAACATCTCATACATCACATATAGATCATTCATCATTCATCACAACTTTGGCCATATCATATCACAAAGCACTTGCTGCAAAAACAAGTTAGACGTCCTCTAATTGTTGTTGCAAGTTTTACGTGGCTGAATTAGGGTTCTAGCAAGAACGTTTTCTTACCTACGTGAAAGCCACAACGTGATTTGTCAACTTCTATTTACCCTTCATAAGGACCCTTTTCATCGAATCCGCTCCAACTAAAGTGGGAGAGACAGACACCCGCCAGCCACCTTATGCAACTAGTGCATGTTAGTCGGTGGAACCGGTCTCACGTAAGAGTACGTGTAAGGTTGGTCCGGGCCGCTTCATCCCACAATACCGTTGAATCAAGATAAGACTAGTAGCGGCAAGAAAGTTGTCAACATCTACGCCCACAACAAATTGTGTTCTACTCGTGCAATAGAGAACTACGCATATACCTAGCTCATGATGCCACTGTTGGGGAACGTTGCAGAAAATTAAAATTTTTTCTACGGTTTCACCAAAATCCATCTATGAGTTCATCTAAGCAACGAGTCATGGGAGAGAGATTGCATCTACATACCACTTTGTAGATCGCGAGCGGAAGCGTTCAACGAACGGGGATGAGGTAGTCGTACACGACGTGATCCAAATCACCGGAGATCCTAGCACCGAAAGGACGGCACCTCCGCATTCAACACACGTACGGTCAGCGTAACATCTCCTTCTTCTTGACCCAGCAAGGCAAAGGAGAGGTTGGGGAAGATGGTTCCAGCAGCAGCACGACGGCGTGGTGATGGTGGAACTACAGTACTCCGGCAGGGCTTCGCCGTGCTCAACGGAGGAGGAGGAGGTGTTGGAGAGGGAGAGGGAGGCGCCAGGAGCAAGGGTGCGCTGCCCCCCTCCCCTCCCCCCTTTATATAGCCCCCTAGGGGGGGCGGCGGCCAAGGGTGGGGCTTGCCCCCCAAGCAAGGGGGCGCCCCCTTTTTAGGGTTTCCCCCCCTTTAGGCGCATGGGCCTCTAGGGGCTGGTTACCCTTGGCCCATGTAGCCCAAGGCGCACCCCTAGAGCCCATGTGGCCCCCCGAGGCAGGTGGCCCCACCCGGTGGACCCCTCGGGACCCTCCGGTGGTCCCGGTACAATACCGATAACCCCGAAACTTGTCCCGATGGCCAAAACAACACTTTCTATATATAATTCTTTACTTCCGGACCATTCCGAAACTCCTCGTGACGTCCGGGATCTCATCCGGGACTCCGAACAACATTCGGGTTACTGCATATACATATCTTCACAACCCTAGCGTCACCGAACCTTAAGTGTGTAGACCCTACGGGTTCGGGAGACATGCAGACATGACCGAGACGGCTCTCGGGCAATAACCAACAGCGGGATCTGGATACCCATGTTGGCTCCCACATGCTCCACGATGATCTCATCGGATGAACCACGATGTCGAGGATTCAATTAATCCCGTATACGATTCCCTTTGTCAATCGGTATTTTACTTGCCCGAGATTCGATCGTCGGTATCCCAATACCTCGTTCAATCTCGTTACCGGCAAGTCACTTTACTCGTACCGTAATGCATGATCCCGTGATCAAACACTTTGATCACATTGAGCTCATTATGATGATGCATTACTGAGTGGGCCCGGTGATACTTCTCCGTCAAGCGGAGTGACAAATCCCAGTCTCGATCCGTGTCAACCCAACAGATACTTTCGGAGATACCCGTAGTATACCTTTATAGTCACCCAGTTATGTTGTGACGTTTGGTACACCCAAAGCACTCCTACGGTGTCTAGGAGTTACACGATCTCATGGTCTAAGGAAAAGATACTTGACATTGGAAAACTCTAGCAAACGAACTATGCGATCTTATGCTATGTTTAGGATTGGGTCTCGTCCATCACATCATTCTCCTAATGATGTGATCTCGTTATCAATGACATCCAATGTCCATAGTCAGGAAACCATGACTATCTATCGATCAACGAGCTAGTCAACTAGAGGCTTACTAGGGACATGTTGTTGTCTGTTATTCACACATGTATTACGATTTCCGGATAACACAATTATAGCACGAATAAAGACAATTATCATAAATAAGGAAATATAATAATAATGCTTTTATTATTGCCTCTAGGGCATATTTCCAACACATGATCTCTGCTTTGACAAGACATGCCAAGGAAACCGCCTCGCTAAGGTGGAACAATGAAAGCAATTTATATGGAAGGCTTGGTCGCAGTGTTATGACGCACTGCGGAATACGTCAGCAGATTTGATTTGTGTTAATACTATTCTCTATATGGCAATGTGTGGAAACTTATTTTGCAGAGCCGGACACTATTTTTGGTGTTTGTAATCTTCTTGAAGAACTTGGAGGAGGAACCCGCCTTGCAATGCCAAAGACAATCTGCGCGCCGGACTCATCGTCATTGAAGCCTGGTTCAGGGGCTACTGAGGGAGTCCTGGATTAGGGATTGTTCGGATAGCCGGACTATACCTTCAGCCGGACTCCAGGACTATGAAGATACAAGATTGAGGACTTCGTCCCATGTCTGGAAGGATCTTTTCTTGGCGTGGAAGGCAAGCTAGGCGTGCGGATATTCGAGATCTGCTACCATTGTAACCGACTCCGTGTAACCCTAACCCTATCCGGTGTCTATATAAACCGGAGGGTTGTAGTCCGTAGGACAACCATCATCATACACAATCGTACCATAGGCTAGCTTGTAGGGTTTAGCCTCCTTGATCTCGTGGTAGATCCACTCTTGTACTACCCATATCATCAATATTAATCTAGCAGGAGTAGGGTTTTACCACCATTGAGAGGGCCCGAACCTGGGTAAAATAAAGTGTCCCTTGTCTCCTGTTACCATCCGACCTTGACGCACAGTTCGGGACCCCCTACCCGAGATCCGCCGGTTTTGACACCGACACGCGCCGTACCAGAAGCCCGACCTGGGGCCAGCCCGTCTCCAGAAGAACGGCGCAGAGGGCGCCTCAGCCAGTCGCAGCCCGCGACCAGACGAGAAGCCCACGGCAGGCTGGCTATGCCAAGAGAGGGCCCGCGAAGGAAGAACGCGGGAAGAGAAGGGTCGCAGTGCGCCTCGAGACGGTCTGCCCCTTCATTCGCCCTCACCACAAGAGCAGTGCTGCTCGGAGCACTTGGGGACGATGGAGGAGACGAAGCCAAAGGAGGCGGCGCCTCAGCGACTTCCACGAGCTCGGTCGGAAGAGGCCTGCGGAGTAAGGATCAGTAGATGCAACAAGGGGATCAGGAGCCAGAAAAGGAGAAGGCTTACTCGTCAGTAGCGAAGTACTTCCGGCGCTTCAGCAAGCGACAAGAGAAGTCATCACCCAGGGCCTCCCTTTTCCTCCGGAGGGCCTCAAAGTCCACACGGAAGCGGCCCAAGAGAAGAGCGCAAGGATCAACCCGCGACGAAGACGGAGCATCAAAGCGACCCGCGTCAGGGGCGTCTGCCTGACGCGCGCTGTCAATCGCCTCGCCAGAAGATGCGGCTTGGGCCTCAGGGGCCTCAGCCCCAGGCGCTGGGAGCGGCTGCTTGCCACCCTCAGCCTCAGCAGCACGGGTCTCAGGAGCTGCCCCCTCGAGGGCATCACTAGGCGCAGTCACCTCATCGGGAGCCCTCTCGGCCTCCGCCGTCTCATGCCTCCCTGCTCCACCACTCGAGGAGGATTCGCCTTGACCGACCGGAAGGGCGGTCACCATCACAGGGTTCTCGCGAGGCCCTTGGAAGCCAGCAGGGCGCAGCCCCCATTCATCAAAGGAGGGCGTCTGCTTCACGAAGTCGTCCCTATTCTGGCAGAGGTACACCAGGGCCCCTCCCCGCTGGATGCTGCCCGGGTTGGGGTCACCAGTCAGGACCAAGAGCACTGTCCTTAGCGCCCCAGGCGTTAGGTCTTCTTCCTGGAGCCTCATGCGATCACCATGCCCACTGAAGGCCCACATTCGGCGGGAGTGGCGTTGGAGAGGGGCAATGCGGCACAACAGGAACTCCTTCACCACCTTGGGCGCTGTCATGCTGATTGATTTCAAGAACGCGAAGCGGTGCCAGACGAAGGCGAGCCGGGGGCTCTCGAGCGTCTCCTGGCCCCAGCCCGAATTGGGTACAGCAGGCGAAGTTGGCTTCGCCAGCAGGGGGCTGGGCACCCCGACATCAACGTACAACCACCGCTCGCGGAACCCAGCTGAAGGCGAAGGAAGCTTGAAGTCGATCCCTGAGGCCGCAGTCTCAGGCGCGGCGACGAAGTTCACACACGCCGAGCATTGAGTGGGGTCGGCAAGGCGCAAAGAGAAGAAGTGGCGCAGCAAGGCAACCGAAGGAGAGATGCCCATCATCGCCTCGCAAACAAAAGCGAAGACCGAAAGAAGGGTGATGGATTCAGGACCTAGATGCATCATATGGATTTGGTAATGGGAGAGGACGGCCTTGAAGAAATCGGAGAAGGGGGGAACCAGACCCGCCCACAAGGCGTCGGCAAAATAATGGACCTCAGTGATTATCCTGTCAGTGGGGAGGTGAGACGTAGGCCAGGCCGTCGTCCTCCCACACTCGTTGAAGATGGTGGCCAGAGCCGAGCTGATCTTACCCAGGCACTCTCGATTGAGTATGATCGATCGGCCGACGGCGGGGGCCACCGACGGCGGCGGGCGAGATGGAGGCATGGGTTTCTTCCCTTTCTCCTTCTTCGCCGGAGCCATGGCGAAGGGAAGGAGGGGGAAGATGTGAGATTGGATTGGAGGCAAGAGCCGGAGTTCGAGGGGAGGAAGGACAGGGGACACTCGAGCAACAGGAAGGGGAGCGGCTATGTACAACTTCGAGTCCACCTAGCAGGGCGCAAAATAAGGGGGCATGGGGGAATAGTGCCGCCCACGTCCAATCAATCGCCACGCGGCGCCCGAGGCCGCAGGCTGTTAGGGCCCGCGGCGCTTCGCCCTTGCCCTTTCGCCTCTCGGCACGGCCGAGTCCGGGCGCGCCTTGGGCCCGGGGGCTACTGTCGGCGTTCTGGGAATGGGGGTCCCCAGACTTGCCTGCCTGCGGCCTGCGGCGTGGCTCGAAAGGGGGCCCAGCACGACCCATCTTCATCAACACGAGACCCAAGACCCTCGCGAGGGGCCAAGCCTCGCGGGGCGGACGACACGGCGCTTCCTCAGGCGTGGCCTCGTCAGGCTGGCTCGCGAGGAGGCGGAGAGATCAAGGCGGGGTACCTCATGAGGTGCCCATGACGCAAGCCATGACGACCAAGGGTGCCAGGCAGGCGCCAGCCCGCGCAGTGCCTTCCTTTCCTCTTTGGTGCAAAGGGGGCAAGCGCATGCGAGAGGATCAAGCAAAGACATCCATTTCGGTGCAACGAGACCAAGACCAGTCCAACGGTGGGAAGGAGGTCATCGTGGAGCCCAGAATGGCATAATCTCTGCGCGCACCCCAGAGTTCAAACCTTAAGGGTCTGCCGGAACCCGCAATCCGACAGAGTGAGATCTGATAGATATGATAAGGTGATATTTTTGGTATTTTTATGATAAAGATGCAAAGTAAAATAGAAGGCAATAAAAATAACTAAGTGTTGGAAGATTAATATGATGGAAAATAGACCCGGGGGCCATAGGTTTCACTAGTGGCTTCTCTCAAGAGCATAAGTATTACGGTGGGTGAACAAATTACTGTTGAGCAATTGATAGAATTGAGCATAGTTATGAGAATATCTAGGTATGATCATGTATATAGGCATCACGTCCGAGACAAGTAGACCGACTCCTGCCTGCATCTACTACTATTACTCCACACATCGACCGCTATACAGCATGCATCTAGAGTATTAAGTTCATAAGAACAGAGTAACGCTTTAAGTAAGATGACATGATGTAGAGGGATAAACTCATGCAATATGATATAAACCCCATCTTGTTATCCTCGATGGCAACAATACAATACGTGCTTTGCTGCCCCTACTATCACTGGGAAAGGACACCGCAAGATTGAACCCAAAGCTAAGCACTTCTCCCATTGCAAGAAAGATCAATCTAGTAGGCCAAACCAAACTGATAATTCGAACAGACTTGCAAACATAACCAATCATACATAAAAGAATTCAGAGGAGATTCAAATATTGTTCGTAGATAAACTTGATCATAAACCCACAATTCATCGGTCTCAACAAACACACCGCAAAAGAAGATTACATCAAATAGATCTCCACGAGAGAGGGGGAGAACATTGTATTGAGATCCAAAAAGAGAGAAGAAGCCATCTAGCTAATAACTATGGACCCGAAGGTCTGAGGTAAACTACTCACACATCATCGGAGAGGCTATGGTGTTGATGTAGAAGCCCTCCGTGATCGATGCCCCCTCCGGCGGAGCTCCGGAAAAGGCCCCAAGATGGGATCTCACGGGTTCAGAAGGTTGCGGCGGCGGAATTAGGTTTTTGGCTCCGTATCTGGTAGTTTGGGGGTACGTAGGTATATATAGGAGGAAGGAGTACATCGGTGGAGCAACATGGGGCCCACGAGGGTGGAGGGCGCGCCGGGGGGGGGGGGGGTAGGCGCGCCCCCTACCTCGTGCCCTCCTGGTTGATGTCTTGACGTAGGGTCCAAGTCTTCTGGATCACGTTCGTTCCAAAAATCACGTTCCCGAAGGTTTCATTCCTTTGGACTCCGTTTGATATTCTTTTTCTGCGAAACTCTGAAATAGGCAAAAAACAGCAATTCTGGGTTGGGCCTCCGGTTAATAGGCTAGTCCCAAAAATAATATAAAAGTGTATAATAAATCCCATTAATGTCCAAAACAGAATATAATATAGCATGGAACAATCGAAAATTATAGATACATTGGAGACGTATCACCTGTCATGTTTGCATCATGTTTAAATTGCATTTAAACTTGAATTGGGGAATGATCCAAACCCTAGCATCAAATTAAATCAAATTGGTTTGAATAAAATCTTTTCAATGAACCCAAAATGCCCTTAAAAATGTACATGATTTTGGCACGAGGTGAAAACCTAAACTAAAAATGGTGCACATTTTTCTAGGACATAAGTGGGCTTTGAATTAATGCATATTGAGTTGGGGCTATAAAATACTATAATTATTTTATAGCTCCAATATTTTTTGAAACTTTGTGAGGGTCTCTGAAATAAATTAGTGAGTACCCACAATTTTAGAATTTTAAAAAGTGGTTTAGTATTTAAACTAAACCCAACACAAATTACATAAACAGAAAAAGAAACAAAAATCATGGGGCATTGTAGGTGGCCCAGGGCCCCCAGCCGATGCTAGTCGTCGTCCTTCTGACGCCAGGAGGACGAGGGTACATGCCCGACGCGCGCGGCCACACTCCCTGATAACCCACAAGTATAGAGGATCGCAATAGTTTTCGAGGGTAGAGTATTCAACCCAAATTTATTGATTCGACACAAGGGGAGCCAAAGAATACTTGTAAGTATTAGCAGTTGAGTTGTCAACTCAACCACACATGGAGACTAAATATCAGCAGTAGAGTGATCAATAGCACAATAGTATGATAATTTAGTAGCAATAGTAGCAATGGCAATAGTAGCAGTAATGGTAACAGTAGTAGCAATAGTTTTGTAGCAGTTGCAACAATAGTAACAACAGTAATAACTTAGCAAAGATCAATTTGTGAAAATCTCGTAGGCATTGGATCGGTGATAACATTGGATAATATTCATCATGTAACAATCATAACCTAGGGCGACACAGAACTAGTTCCAATTCATCAATATAATGTAGGCATGTATTCCGTAAATATTCATACGTGCTTATGGAAAAGAACTTGCATGACATCTTTTGTCCTACCCTCCTGCGGCAGCGGGGTCCATAAGGAAACTAAGGGATATTAATGCCACCTTTTAATAGAGATCTGGAACAAAACATTAACACAAAGTGAATACATGAACTTCTCAAACTACAGTAATCATCAGAAATAATCCCAATTATTGTCACCTTGGGGTATGCGGATCATAACATGTAGCAGGTGCATGCAACTTGCAAGATCGGATCAAGAACACAATAATATTGGTGAAAACATAAACGGTTCAGATACGAAATCATGGCACTCGGGACCTAGTGACAAGCATTAAGCATAGAAAGGTCATAGCGACATCAATCTCAGAACATAGTGGATACTAGGGATCAAGCCCTAACAAAACTAACTCGACTACATGATGAATCTCATCCAACCCATCGTCGTCCAGCAAGCCAACGAAGGAATTACTCACTCTCGGTGGGAGCATCATGAAATTGGTGATGGAGGATGGTTGATGATGACGAAGATTGAAGATCCCCTCTTCGAAGTCCCGAACGGACTCCAGATCCGGCCTCCCAATGAAGAAAAGGAGGTGGTGGCGGCTCTGTATCGTAAAATGATGAAACTTCCTCCCTGATTTTCTCTCAGGTAATAGGAATTTATTATATCCAGATTAGGGTCAGCGGAGCCTTGAGGGGCCCACTACCCACCAGGGCGCGCCAGAGCCTACTGGGCAGTAGGCCCCCCTCCAGAGGTTATTTTCTCCGGTATTTTTCTTTTATTCCAAAATAAATCTCCAAAAAGTTTCGTCCAATTCTAGAACTTCTATTTCTGCACAGAAAAACACCATGGTAGTTCTGCTGAAAATTGCGTCCATCCGGGTTAGTTCCATTCAAATCATGCAAATTAGAGTCCAAAACAAGAGCAAAAGTATTTGGAAAATTAGATACAACGGAGATGTATCAACTCACCCAAGTATAACTCATTACTTGTCCTCAAGCAATTCAGTTGATAAATTGAAAGTGACAAAGAAAACTTTTATGAACTATTTTGTTCTTGTGTCCACATATATGCTTAAATAATACCCAGATTTTCAACAAAGATCATGACTAACCATGCAAACGATAACTCTTAGAAATTATATTCACTCATATCAATGGCATAATCAACTAGCTCAAATGACAGCACTTTGTCAAAACAATCATGATATAATATGACAATAATGGTATCTCACTAGCCCTTTCTGAGACCGCAAAACATAAATGCAGAGCACCTCCAAAGTTCAAACAACGACTAAATATTGTAATTCATGGTAGAAGAGATCCAGTCATGATGCACACAACACTAACTATACACAATGCACGAGGATGGCAATAGTGCTCTCAGGATTGGTGCTTTTTTGAGAAGGTGATGACTCAACAATAGAAGTAAATAGATGGGCCCTTTGCAGAGGGAAGCAGGGATTTGCAGAGGTGCCAGAGCCCGAAGCTTAAATCAGAGATAAATATAATTTTGGGAGGTATACCTTTCCTGTCAATGTTACGATTAAGAGTTATCAATATCTTCCATGCTAAACACATTAGCAGCAGTTCCCAAGCGGTAAAAGTAAAGTTTACTCCCCCTCCACCAACAAACACAAGCCATGGCTACCCGAATCCTTGGGTGCCCTCCATACCAACAACTTTCTGGGGGAGTTTTGTTTAATTATTTGTAATTTTAATCATGGGACTGGGCATCCCGATTACCGGCCCCTCTCGTGCAAGGACGAGTGAATAAACACTCATCATGAGAATAAACCGCTTAGCATGGACGAGTGGTACATGCACCCAAAATATATGTTCATTTGAATATTTAGAGGTGGCACATGCAAATTTACTTGGAATGGCAGAGTAATACCACATATAGGTAGATAAAGTGGACTCATTTGGAATAACTTTGGTTTAAGGATTTGGATGCACACACAATATTCCCGCTTAGTACAGGCAAAGGCTAGAAAATAGGTTGAGAAGCGGCCAGCTAGAGAGCGAAACCAGTCATGAACATGCGTTGTGAATAAGTAACATTGAATACTAGCATGAGTAGGATATAAACACCATGAACATAAATATCGTGAGGCTATGTTGGTTTTGAATCAACTACATGTATGAACATGTGCCAAGTCAAGCCACTAGAAACATTTAGAGGAGGATAATTGCTACCTCTTGAGCATGCATTGGTTTTCCCTTGAAGAGGAAAGGGTGATGCAGCAAAGTAGCGTAAGTATTTCCCTCAGTTTTGAGAACCAAGGTATCAATCTAGTAGGAGACAACGCACAAGTCACCTAGTACCTGCACAAACAATCAAGAACCTTGCAACCAACATGATAAAGGGGTTGTCAATCCCTTCACGGTCACTCGCAAAAGTGATATCTAATAAAGATAGTAAAGTAAATATTTTTGGTATTTTTGTTGTATAGATTGGAAAGTAAAGATTGCAAAATAGTAAACGCGATGCAATGTAAATAAAAGAGACGCAATAAGAAAGAGACCCGGGGGCCATAGGTTTCACTAGTGGCTTCTCTCAAGATAGCATGTATTACGGTGGGTGAGCAAATTACTGCCAAGCAGTTGATAGAAAAGCGCATAGTTATGAAGATATCTAAGGCAATGATCATGAATATAGGCATCATGTCCGTGTAAAGTAAACCGAAACGATTCTGCATCTACTACTATTACTCCACAAATCGACCGCTATCCAGCACGCATCTAGAGTATTAAGTTCATAAGAACAGAGTAACGCATTAAGCAAGATGACATGATGTAGAGGGATAAACTCAAGCAATATGATATAAACCCCATCTTTTTATCCTCGATGGCAACAATACAATACGTGCCTTGCTGCCCCTACTGTCACTGGGAAAGGACACCACAAGATTGAACCCAAAGCTAAGCACTTCTCCCATTGCAAGAAAGATCAATCTAGTAGGCCAAACTAAACCGATAATTCGAAGAGACTTGCAAAGATATCAAATCATGCATATAAGAATTCAGAGAAGAACCAAATAATATTCATAGATAATCTTGTTCATAAATCCACAATTCATCGGATCTCGGCAAACACACCGCAAAATAGTATTACATCGAATAGACCTCCAAGAACATCGAGGAGAAATTTGTATTGAGAATCAAAGAGAGAGCATAAGCCATCTAGCTAATAACTATTGACCCGAAGGTCTGTGGTAAACTACTCACGCTTCATCGGAGAGGCTATGGTGTTGATTTAGAAGCCCTCCGTGATGGATTCCCCCTCCGGTAGATCACCGGAAAAGGCCCCAAGATGGGATCTCACGGGTATAGAAGGTTGCGGCGATGGAAAAGTGGTTTCGTGGCTCCCTTTGATCGATCTAGGGTATAAGAGTATATATAGGCGAAAGAAGTACGTCGGTGGAGCTATGAGGGGCCCACGAGGGTGGGGAGCGCGCCTACCCCCCGGGCGTGCCCTCCTGCCTTGTGGCTTCCTCGTGGCATTCTAGACTTCGACTCCAAGTCTTCTGGATTGCTTTCGGTCCAAGAAAGATCATCGCGAAGGTTTCAATCCGTTTGGTATTCCTTTTCTGCTTAACTCTAAAATAGGCAAAAAACAGAAATTGGCACTGGGCCTCCGGTTAATAGGTTAGTCCCAAAAATAATATGAAAGAGCATATTAAAGCCCATTAAACATCCAAAATAGATAATATAATAGAATGGAACAATAAAGAAATTATAGATACGTTGGAGACGTATCAAGCATCCCCAAGCTTAATTCCTGCTCGTCCTCGAGTAGGTAAATGATAAAAATAGAATTTTTGATGTGGAATGCTACCTAACATAATTATCAATGTAATTTTCTTTATTGTGGCATGAATGTTTAGATCCGAAAGATTCAAGACAAAATTTTAATATTGACATAAAAATAATAATACTTCAAGCATACTAACAAAGTAATCATATCTTCTCAAAATAACATGGCCAAAGAAAGTTCATCCCTACAAAATCATATAGTTTGTCTATGCTCCATCTTTGCCACACAAAATGCTCAAATCATGCACAAGCCCGATGACAAGCCAAGCAATTGTTTCATACTTTATTATTCTCAAACTTTTTCAACTTTCACGCAATACATGAGCGTGAGCCATGGACATAGCACTATAGGTGGAATAGAATGGTGGTTGTGGAGAAGACAAAAACGAGGAAGATGGTCTCACATCAACTAGGCGTATTAATGGGCTATGGAGATGCCCATCAATAGATATCAATGTGAGTGAGTAGGGATTGCCATGCAACGGATGCACTAGAGCTATAAATGTATGAAAGCTCAACAACAGAAACTAAGTGGGTGTGCATCTAACTTGCTTGCTCACGAAGACCTAGGGCATTTTGAGGAAGCCCATTGTTGGAATATACAAGCCAAGTTCTATAACGAAAATTCCCACTAGTATATGAAAGTGACAAAATAATAGACTCTCTATCATGAAGATCATGGTGCTACTTTGAAGCACAAGTGTGGAAAAGGATAGTAGCATTGTCCCTTCTCTCTTTTTCTCTCTCTCTTCTTTTCTTTTCTCTTCTTTTTTGGGCCCTCTTTTTTTTATTTGGCCTGTCTCTTTTTTTCCTCACATGGGACAATGCTCTAATAATGAAGCTCATCACACTTCTGTTTACTTATAACTCAAGGATTACAACTCGATACTTAGAACAAAATATGACTCTATATGCGTGCCTCCGGCGGTGTACCGGGATGTGCAATGAATCAAGAGTGACATGTATGAAAAAAATATGAACGGTGGCTTTGCCACAAATACGATGTCAACTACATGATCATGCAAAGCAATATGACAATGGTGAAGCGTGTCATAATAAACGGAACGATGGAAAGTTGCATGGCAATGTATCTCGGAATGGCTATAGAAATGCCATAATAGGTAGGTATGGTGGCTATTTTGAGGAAGGTAAATGGTGGGTTTATGGTACCGGCGAAAATTGCATGGTACAAGAGAGGCTAGCAATGGTGGAAGGGTGAGAGTGCGTATAATCCATGGACTCAACATTAATCATAAAGAATTCACATACTTATTGCAAAAATCTACAAGTCATCAAAACTAAGCACTACGCGCATGCTCCTAGGGGGATAGATTGGTAGGAAAAGACCATCGCTTGTCCCCGACCGCCACTCATAAGGAAGACAATCAAAGAAACACCTCATGCTTCAAATTTGTTACACAACGGTTACCATACGTGCATGCTACGGGACTTCCAAACCTCAACACAAGTATTTCTCAAATTCACAATTAATCTACTAGCATGACTCTAATATCACCATCCTCATGTTTCAAAACAATCATCAAGCATCAAACTTCTCATAGCATTCAACGCACTTTATATGACAGTTTTTATTATACCCATCTTGGATGCCCATTATATTAGGACTAGTTTTATAGCCAAAACAAATTACCATGCTGTTCTAAAAGACTCTCAAAATAATATAAGTGAACCATGAGAGATCAATAATTCCTATAAAATAGAACCACCACCGTGCTCTAAAAAGATATAAGTGAAGCACTAGAGCAAAATTATCTAGCTCAAAATATATAAGTGAAGCACATAGAGTATTATAATAAATTCCGATTCATGCGTGTGTCACGCCAAAGATGCGACCCTATCCTAAAGGAACTCGAAGGTCCCACCAAGGATAGAAGCGCATCCTGAAGACGCTTTTGCAAGGTGGATATCATTACATATACGTTACATAATTAGTGGGGATACAACCAAGACATACAATGTCACATGAATACAACAATACATCATATACAAGATCAACATCCGACTACAGATGAAACATAAACAGAAACTCAAACAATATCCACCCTGCTAGCCCAGGCTGCCGACCAGGAACCTAACCCAATATTGACGACGAAGAAGAAGAACTCCAACACAAGTAAACATCGCTCTCGCGTCATGATCATCGCAATAACTCTACCTGCAACTGTTGGTGTAGTAATCTCTGAGCCACGAGGACTCAGCAATCCCATTACCATGGGTATCAAGACTAGCAAAGCTTAATGGGTAAGGAAGGGGTAAAGTGGTGAGGTTGCAGCAGCGACTAAGCATGTATGGTGGCTAACTTACGCATATAAGAGCGAGAAGAGAAGCAAAGCAAGCGGTCGTCAACTAGTAATGATCAAGAAGTGATCCTGAACTCCTACTTACGTCAAACATAACCCAGAAACCGTGTTCTCCTCTCAAACAACCCCGAAAAGAGACAATCACGATTAGGCACACGGTTGGTGTATTTTAATTAAGTTTACTTCAAGTTTACTACAACCGGATATTAACAAATTCCCATCTGCCACATAACTTCGGGCACGGCTTTCGAAAGTTTATACCCTGCAGGGGTGTCCCATAGCCCATGATAAGCTCTCGCGATCAACGAAGGATATTCCTTCTCCCGGGAAAGCCCGATCAGTCTCGGAATCCCGACTACAAGACATTTCGACAATGGTAAAACAAGACCAGCAAGACCTCCCGGCGTGCTGACACCCTGATAGTAGCCGCGCGTATCTCGTCTCAAGCCACGACCAGATAAGCTAAGCGTACAGGTACCAACATAACCCAAGTTGCCAAGGGACGGTCCCGCATGGTGCTCTAGTTTGGACCAACACTTAGACAAGCATTGGCCCGGGGGGCTAAAATAAAGATGACCCTCGAGAGAGCGACTCCCAAGGGAAAAATAGGTGGTGGTGAGGCAAATGGTAAAACCAAGGTTGGGCCTTGCCGGAAGAGTTTTATTTAAAGCGAACTGTCAAGGGGGTCCCATAAATCATCCAACCGCGTTAGGGACGCAAAATCCGGGAACATAATACCGATATGACGGAAACTAGGGCGGCAAGAGTGGAACAAAACACCAGGCATAGGGCTGAGCCTTCCACCCTTTACCAAGTATATAGATGCATTAATAATATAAGAGACATTATGATATCCCAACATAAACATAATACAACATGGAGCAATCTTCATCTTCATCTGCAACTAGCAACGCTATAAGAGGGGCTGAGTAAAAGCGGTAACATAGCCAAACAACGGTTTGCTAGGAAGGGTAACAAAGGTTAGAGGTTCATGGCAAGTTAGGAGGCTTGAGCAGCAAGTGGTAGGTAACGCATCATAGCAATAGAACGAAGCAACTAGCATAGCAATGATAGTAATGAGATCCAAGGTGATGGTCATCTTGCCTGAAATCCCGCATGGAAGAAGAACGAGTCCATGAAGAAGATGAAGCCACGAAGACGAACCAAGCGGAGCAAATAACAGAGAGACAGGGCCGGGCTTGCAGGTCGGGGCGCTCGTGGGTGCGGCAGAAACTGTTGAGCAGCATGGCGAGCGCGGGCAAACGACTCCACGGAGGTGCTCGAGCACGAGCAGGCTCGGCTCGACCCGGGCGATGCGCGGCGAGGCCGGGTGAGTACAGAGGCGCGGCGAGGCGAAGCACACAGGGTGTACGCGTGCTGTGTGGATGCGCAGGCCTTCGGGCACGAGCTTCAGCTTGCCCCGGACATGGCGAAGAAGACGACCGGAGCCGCGCGGGTGGTGCTCTGCGGCTACTGCGCGTGCCGCGCGTGCGTGCGTGCGGGAGTGTGCAAAATAAACGTCGAGGCGAGGCGTGCGCCAGTGCGTGCAGAGGACGAAAACATCCTCCGGTGTGCGCGCGGTAGGCCAGAAGCAGGAGCGCCAAGAGTTTGCGCTAGGCGCGTCGTGAGAGAAAGGCGAACGTGGCCTCGACATGATGCGAAGAATCGTTGACGGGAACGAGCTGGGACACGAGGTTGCTCACCCTGGGCTCGAGGAACAAGACAGGGGACCGGAGGCGCGATGCAGAGGGTGAAGCGAGGCGCTGATTGTGGCGGCGTGCGGCTCCACGAAGAAGATGAAACAGGGGAGGTAGGCAACGTAGAGGAGGACGACCGCGTCGGCCTTGGACCTCCTGGCTCCTGGACTTGCCGGAAAACAAAGGAGACGACGTGGGGACGCGCCGATCGGGGCGACATCCTCGGATCTGCGAAGCAGAGGAACCGGGGAGGAAGACATCGAGGAACTTGGCGACGTATTGGAGGTGACCTAGTGCAGGGAAGACGCCTGAACGGACGTAGTCGACATAGAGGAAGAAGATGAACATGTCGGAGACGATCTTGAAGTCCTCCGGCTGCGCGAGCGACGCCGGACGCCAGCGGGGTTTTCTCTCATGTGCTCTGCTCTTGAAAAAGAAGAACAAACAGAGGAAGAGGGAAGAGGGCTTGTGGCGGCGGCGAGAATGGCAAGAGGAAAACCCTAGGGCGTGGGGATGTGGCTTTATAGGGGCGCGGGAAGGCGCTGGCCTCGACGTCCGTGAGCTCACGGCGCGATGGTGCGAGTGCTCTGGCTCTGAAGCGAGGGAGACGGAGGGGAACGGAGCAGGTGACCGTGAGGGGGATGGGTCGCTGGCAGGTGGGCCCGGTGAGAGAGAGAGGGAAAGAGTCGGTGCTGGCGGGCTGCGGGCGAGGAAAAAACTGGGCCGGCCTGGAGGTGAGGTCCAGCTGGCTGCTGCTGCGGCCTTTTCCATTTCCTTTAAGTTTCTGTTTATTTAAATAAACAACAAAAGAAAAGAAAAATGGCCAGGGGGCTAGGAGAAGAGTTTTTCAGATATAAAAATATTCTCAAGCTCCTGGAGTTTTGTAGTATTTGAAATAATTGTTTTGGGCATTTTTAGAGGTAGAAAAATAAATCAAGTTTGAATATAATTAAAACTTGAGGTATTTTTGAACCCAACCAAAATATCTTCAAATGAGCTGAAAACTGGCAGAGAGGGTGTAGGCATGGTGCACTAGCATTATAAAAAGAATGAACATTAAAGGGGCAGGGAAGAACTCGCTTGCATAAAGAAGTAAAAGAAGAGGAAGAAGAAGGTGATGGTGCAAGGCTAGGTTTGAGAGGGATAGCAAAGGGGTTGATACATACGACATGAATAGAGCAACACAACATCATGAAGAATGCAATGCACATGGTGATTATGATGAAATGCAAAATGACAAGAGGCACAATGCCATGTAAACAATGATGATCATGAAGCAAGAAGCAAATATGACAATGCACTCAACATGATCATGGCAACAACGACGAATAACTGGAAGACACCTGGCGCATCGGATCCGGGGTGTTACAACTCTCCTCCACTAACAAGAGATCTCGTCCTGAGATCTTAGGACCGAGACGGAAGGGAAAAGGGATGAGGTGAAACAGGAAAGCAAGAGAGAGGATGAACCAGACCGAAAGCACTCGGGTAGAAAAGAGGAATGTTGAATATGACAAGAAGCAAAAGCTCAAGGAATAAGACTGAATTTGAAACCACTCTGGTTAGGACAAGGTAGAAAGGAACAATAACGAAGGAATTTAGACAACACTCCGGGTTAACAAGGAAAGAATAGAGCATGAACTTTACAAGATGGCACTACACTTGACGAGAGGAACAACACAATGCCTCCGGAAGAATTGAAATAGTGGAATGAAAAGAACGAGGAAGAAAATGGCAACTTCTACCACGCACGAAATAGAAAACATCCTTAGAAGGAAGGATTGAACGGAGTTGTTTAGAAAATCAACAACGAAAAGAATTGCTTGTTGTGGACTTATGGATAACATCTCAAAAATTGTGAGGTGATAACCGACCACAAGCGGAAAAGATTAAATAGCTGGGAAGAAAGAAGAAATGCAAAACGCCATTTGAAAAGAATATGGAGAATTAATTGCACTTCGAGAGGTAAGAGGGAAAGATACTTGCGCTCCTCCAACAAAAATCTTGATGAACACTAGAAGAATGAATTAAATCATGACGAACCACTGCGAAGAACTCCAGTAACAAATGGATGATGAGATAAAATTGAAGGATGAAAAGAAATAATATTAAAGCCTTGCGATGATTAGATGGAGCTTCGCGACGAGACAAGTGAGAAGACTTGGAACTCCGGAAAAGAAAAAGGTGAACCACTTAGCATCGAGAGATTATTCCTCAAGAAAAATCTCCGAGGGAAGGAATTAATCAGCTTGATGAAAGAAGAATAAGAATTACGTTATGCTTATCCTTCACCAATTAAATTGATGAGAAGCAATGGATTTGCATACTACTTATTCGCGTTGGAAAATATTAAGGAGGGATATAGCATCAAATTGGGAAGGTCTTCCACGAACCACCGATAGAATTGGAAAGAGCGGATGAATATATGTGATAAGAACGGAAAGGAATCTCGAACGAACCACTGTAAGAATTGAAAATCGAATGACGAAAAAGAATGAGACACCGGGAAGAATTAGAAAAGCATAAAGATACTTGAGAGAATTTAGAGACAAGAGAATGAAAAGATCGCAAAGTGATTAAAGAGCACAACACCGGAAGAATATGAAGACAAGCGAAAAGGCATGAATATAGAATAATTGGAGAACGAAGCTGAAACTTGAAACTAAGAAATATTCCGAAATGATGTCCTCCGGATGATCGATAGAGAAAGCAACTCCCGAAATGCTCTGGATGGATGAAAATAATTGCGCGACTAGAAACAATTCGATAGGACAACATCAAGCTAGCGCTACGAATTTCCGGGAGAACGTTCAAAATTTAGGGAAAAGTCTACTTCGGTCTTCAAATGTTGTGAATGATGATGGGGAACATCAGTAAAATTGTTGAGATACTCCGGGAGAATGAGACGATCGATGATTAACTAGGCAAGAATTCACTGGTTGAAACGATTGAGGAAAGACTGAAGATACTCCACACAAATGAAATTGATTGCTCGAATAAAGGCTCAGACTCTGGGAATAAAAAGGGGTGGGAGGGCGGGAAAAAACAAAGGCAACTTGGAACGGGGAATCGACGAGGAACTTGAAGAGAAAAGCACCGTTTGAAATGATTTAGGGAAGAATGCAAAGACTTCGCACGAGTAGGATGGATACTCAATTATGGACTCCGGTTCCAAGGAGAAAAAAGGGAGGGCGGGTGGGAAAAACAAGGACAACCTCGGACAGGGAAACAACATCGATTGAAAAGGGCTGAGGATTGATCTCGTGAAAGACAAAGAGGTTTGAGTCGACTTGACGAGAGATGCACCGGATAGAAGAGGACGGACAACGAACAAAAACTAACCGCGTGAACCTAAAGAAAAAATGGAAGGGGAAGAGGAGTAGTTCAAAACACCTACGTCAAGATTCCTTACCAGAGCGATGAAGGGGCAGAGGAGTAAAAGAAGTCCTACTCTTCGATATAACTAGACTCTGAAAAGTTTTCTTCTAGACTCGACATCGGCCAAACTACACGATCAATCAAGGGGGCTCCTAGGGTCGGTCGAGGCTCTGATACCAACTTGTCACGCCCAAAATGCGACCCTATCCTAAAGGAACTCAAAGGTCCCACCAAGGATAGAAGCGCATCTTGAAGATGCTTTTGCAAGGTGGATATAATTACATCAACAGTACATAATAGTGGGAATACAACCAAGACATACATTGTCACATGAATACAACAATACATCATATACAAGATCAACATCCTACTATGGATGAAACATAAACAGAAACTCAAACAATATCCACCCTGCTAGCCCAGGCTGCCGACCAGGAACCTAACCCAAGATCGACGAAGAAGAAGAACTCCAACACAAGTAAACATCGCTCTCGCGTCATGATCATCGCAATACCTGTACTTGCAACTGTTGGTGTAGTAATCAGTGAGCCACGAGGACTCAGCAATCCCATTACCATGGGTATCAAGACTAGCAAAGCTTAATGGGTAAGGAAGGGGTAAAGTGGTGAGGTTGCAGCAGCGACTAAGCATGTATGGTGGCTAACTTACGCAAATAAGAGCGAGAAGAGAAGCAAAGCAAGCGGTCGTCAACTAGTAATGATCGACATGTCATCTTTAACTCCTACTTACGTCAAACATAACCCATAAACCGTGTTCTCCTCTCGAACAACCCCGAAAAGAGACAATCACGGTTACGCACACGGTTGGTGTATTTTAGTTAAGTTTACTTCAAGTTTACTACAACCGGATATTAACAAATTCCCATCTGCCACATAACTTCGGGAACGGCTTTCGAAAGTTTATACCCTGCAGGGGTGTCCCATAGCCCATGATAAGCTCTCGTGATCAACGAAGGATATTCCTTCTCCCGGGAAGGCCCGATCAGTCTCGGAATCCCGGCTACAAGGCATTTCGACAATGGTAAAACAAGACCAGCAAGACCTCCGGTGTGCCAACACCCTGATAGTAGCAGCGCGTATCTCGTCTCAGGCCACGACCAGATAAGCTAAGCGTACAGGTACCAACATAACTCAAGTTGCCAAGGGACGGTCCCGCACGGTGCTCTAGTTCGGACCAACATATAGACAAGCATTGGCCCGGGGGGCTAAAATAAAGATGACCCTCGAGAGAGCGACTCCCAAGGGAAAAATAGGTGGTGGTGAGGCAAAGGGTAAAACAAAGGTTAGGCCTTGCCGGAAGAGTTTCATTCAAAGCGAACTATCAAGGGGGTCCCATAAATCACCCAACCGCGTTAGGGACGCAAAATCCGGGAACATAATACCAATATGACGGAAACTAGGGCGGCAAGAGTGGAACAAAACACCAGGCATAAGGCCGAGCCTTCCACCCTTTACCAAGTATATAGATGCATTAGTAATATAAGAGATATTGTGATATCCCAACATAAACATAATCCAACATGGAGCAATCTTCATCTTCACCTGCAACTAGCAACGCTATAAGAGGGGCTGAGCAAAAGCAGTAACATAGCCAAACAACGGTTTGCTAGGAAGGGTAACAAAGGTCAGAGGTTCATGGCAAGTTAGGAGGCTTGAGCAGCAAGTGGTAGGTAATGCAGCATAGCGATAGAACGAAGCAACTAGCGTAGAAATGATAGTAATGAGATCCAAGGTGACGATCATCTTGCCTGAAATCCCGCAAGGAAGAAGAACGAGTCCATGAAGAAGATGAAGCCACGAAGACGAACCAAGCGGAGCAAATAACAGAGAGACAGGGCCGGGCTTGCAGGTCGGGGCGCTCGTGGGTGCGGCAGAGACTGTTGAGCAGCATGGCGAGCGCGGGCAAACGGCTCCACGGAGGTGCTCGAGCACGAGCAGGCATGGCTCGGCCCGGGTGATGCGCGGCGAGGCCGGGTGAGTACAGAGGCGCGGCGAGGCAAAGCACACTGGGTGCACGCGTGCTGTGTGGATGCGTAGGTGTTCGGGCACGAGCTTCAGCTTGCCCCGGACATGGCGAAGAAGACGACCGGAGCCGCGCGGGTGGTGCTCTGTGGCTACTGCGCGTGCCGCGCGTGCGTGCGTGCGTGAGTGTGCAGGAGTACGCAAAATAAACGACAAGGCGAGGCGTGCGCTAGTGTGTGCAGAGGAGGAAAACATCATCTGGTGTGCGCGCGGTAGGCTAGAAGCAGGAGCGCCAAGAGTTTGTGCTAGGCGTGGCGTGAGAGAATGGCGAATGTGGCCTCCACATGATGCGAAGAATCGTTGACGGGAACGAGCTGGGACACGAGGTTGCTCACCCTGGGCTCGAGGAACAAGACAGGGGACCAGAGGCGCGATGCAAATGGCGAAGCGAGGCACTGATCATGGTGGCGTGCGGCTCCGCGAAGAAGACAAAACAGGGGAGGTAGGCAACGTAGAGGAGGATGACCGCGTCAGCCTTGGACGTCCTGGCTCTTGGAGTTGCCGGGAAACGAAGGAGACGACGTGGGGACGCGCCGATCGGGGCGACATCCTCGGATCCGCGAAGCAGAGGAAGCGGGGAGGAAGACATCGAGGAACTTGGTGACGTAGTAGAGGTGACCTCGTGCGGGGAAGATGCCTGAACGGACGTAGTCGACGTCGAGGAAGAAGATGAACATGTCGGAGACGATCTTGAGGTCCTCCGGCTGCGCGAGCGACGCCGGACACCGGCGGGGTTTTCTCTCATGTGCTCTGCTCTTGAAGAATAAGAACAAATAGAGGAAGAGGGCTTGTGGCAGCGGCGAGACGGGGAAGAGGGAAACCCTAGGGCGCGGGGATGCGGCTTTATAGGGGCGCGGGAAGGCGCTGGCCTCGACGTCCGTGAGCTCACGGCGCGACGGTACGAGCGCTTTGGCTTTGAAGCTAGGGAGACAGAGGGGAACGGAGCAGGTGACCGTGAGGGGGATGGGTCACTGGCAGGCGGGCCCGGCGAGAGAGAGAGAGAGGGAAAGAGTCGGCGCTGGCGGGCTGCGGGCGAGGGAAAAACTGGGCCGGCCTGGAGGTGAGGCCCAGCTGGCTGCTGCTGTGGCCTTTTCCATTTCCTTTAAGTTTCTGTTTATTTAAATAAACAACAAAAGAAAAAAAAAATGGCCAGGGGGCTAGGAGAAGAGTTTTTCAGATATAAAAATATTCTCAAGCTCCTGGAGTTTTGTAGTATTTGAAATAATTGTTTTGTGCATTTTTAGAGGTAGAAAATTAAAACAAGTTTGAATATAATTCAAACTTGAGGTATTTTTGAACCCAACCAAAATATCTTCAAATGAACTGAAAATTGGCAGAGAGGGTGTAGGCATGGTGCACTAGCATTATAAAAAGAATGAACATTAAAGGGGCAGGGAAGAACTCGCTTGCATAAATAAGTAAAAGAAGAGGAAGAAGAAGGTGATGGTGCAAGGCTAGGTTTGAGAGGGATAGCAAAGGGGTTGATACATACGACATGAATAGAGCAACACAACATCATGAAGAATGCAATGCACATGGTGATTATGATGAAATGCAAAATGACAAGAGGCACAATGCCATGTAAACAATGATGATCATGAAGCAAGAAGCAAATATGACAAGGCACTCAACATGATCATGGCAACAACGACGAATAACTGGAAGACACCTGGCGCATCGGATCTGGGGCGTTATAGCGTGTCTCTCCAAAAGGTGTGTACAACAAGGATGATTCTGGTAAAATAAAAAGCAAAGACTCAAATCATACAAGACGCTCAAAGCAAAACACATATCATGTGGTGAATAAAAATATAGCCTCAAGTAAAGTTACCGATAGACGAAGACGAAAGAGGGGATGCCTTCCGGGGCATCCCCAAGATTAGGCTTTGGTTGTCCTTGAATTTTACCTTGGGGTGACTTGGGAATCCCCAAGTTTAGGCTCTTTCAACTCATTATTCCAAAATCCATCAAATCTTTACCCAAAAACATGAAAACTTCACAACACAAAACTTCAACAGAAAATCTCATGAGCTCCGTTAGTATAAGAAAATAAACCACCACTTTAAGGTACTGTAATGAACTCATTCTTTATTTATATTGGTGTTAAACCTACTGTATTCCAACTTCTCTATGGTTCATACCCCTCGATACTACTCATAGATTCATCAAAATAAGCAAACAACACACGAAAAACAGAATCTATCAAAACAGAACAGTTTGTAGAAATCTGATTTGTTTGAATACTTATGAACTCCAAAAATTCTGAAAAACTAAGAAAACCTGTATAATTTGTACATTAATATTATGCAAAAATAATTGGCATTTTATCACATTCTGGTAAAATTTAACAATTATTTTCCTGAGCACAAATTTTCTGTCTTTTTCAGCAAGATCAAACAACTATCACCCAAGAAGATCCTATTGGTTCTACTTGGCACAAACACTAATTAAAACATAAAAACACAATCATAACATAAGCTAGATGAATTATTTATTACTAAACAAGAACAAAAAGAAAAGAACAAAAATAAAATTGGGTTGCCTCCTGTCGGTGTACTAAAGTAGGGGTACCTTAGTACCCCAGACTTGTGCACGGGCAGTTGTAGCACCCTGCGGCGAGGCCCCCCCAGGAAGCGCCAAGAGAAGACCAAGCATTCAAGACAAGGCCCCCGGCAAGAGGAGCTTGCCGGGCCAAGAAGGCAAGACCCCGGCAAGAGGAGCTTGCCGGGACGACTAAGCCCATGTAATACCATCCAAGAACAAAGTATACGAGACAGAAGATCGAGACCCCGACAAGAGGAGCTTGTCGGGAAGGCCGAACCCAGGCACCACAAGAGAAGCCCGCCACGGCGCGCCATGCGCCCCGGCAAGGCCTGATAGCCGGCAAGCTATCAGGCACAGGAAGACGACCCCCGCGGCAAGCCACTTGCCGCGGCAAATCGCCACCTCAGGACTGCGCTCCAGCTCACCCGCCCACGCGTCGCTCCAGGGTTTCCCCCAAGGGCACGTGGCGGGGCACCGCGCAGCCTGGGGTATGCGATGGCATGCAGCCACCACCGTGGCGAGCGGTGGCGCACCTAACGGTCCGCCTCGGTGCTGTCCAGGCGACCGTGACGGGCATTTAATGCCCTTGTCCCCTACCGTCAGAAGTAGGTGTGATAACACTGTGCCGCACTGTAGCGCCACTGTTCCCGCACTGTTACGACTTCCACCCCTTTTACACTTTTACCCCTTTCTCTTACGTTGACACCTGTCGGGGACCCCTTTGCGCTATAAAAGGAGGCCCGTGTGCAACGTAGGGGGGGGGTCGGAGGTTCGGACATCCGGGATCCAGACAGCCATACGCTCGGTGCAGCTAGCTCTCCAAGCTCCCGAGCTCCCCAGTTCAATACGACCAAGCAGGAGTAGGGTTTTACGCGTCCATCGCGGCCCGAACCTGGGTAAACCGCCCGTGTGCTCGCCTCGATCTACTCTCCGTGCTCCCTCCGCCCCCCTCACCGGACAACGAAAGGGGCTCCGGCCCCATAGGTGCTCGCGGGGGACGCCGTCCACCCCGACATCTTTGGCGCGCCAGGTAGGGGGTTGCGTCGAGGTTGTGCGGATCAGATCCGGCGTTCGTGCGAGCGCGCTCTTCGTCAGCTTCTCCGAATTCGCTAGCTTCATCAACACCATGGCCCCGAAGAAGAAGGCTTCGGAGGTCGCGGGCCCGTCCGCGTCTCTTCCACCGCTACCGGAGCCAACGGTGGGCGGGGGAGACGCCGTCGGAGGGGTGGCCACCGGCGAGAACGCTCGCGGCGCCACCAAATCCAAGAACAGGGCGGACGACCGAGCCTCGGCCTCCGAGGGCGCGTCGCATCCGACCCGACAAACGACGACCCAGCAGCGCCATGCCACAGGAGGTGGCATCCGCTTGCTGGACCAAGGGCAAACTGGAGGTTCACGGGACGCCCCGGGCCCCCGTCCGGACACGGGCAAGGCGAAGGCGCCGGGGAGGGACCCCGCTCTTTCTAACATTGTTAGGAGTCCGAGCGTATCCCGCTCCTCGCGCCACTCGCCCCCGCTCCCCTCCACTCCGGCAGAAGCGCTCGCGAGAGCGCAACTGCTCCTCGACTACCCTCCAGCGGCTGACAAGGCCGAAGGCTGGAGGGCCACCATCCAGAGCCTGATCGCCTTCGCCAACAACGACACGCCGCAGCAGCCGGCGACCTCACGGCCACGGCAGGTCGAGAAGACGAAGGCCGACGGCGACAAGACCGCCGGGGGTGCAACCACCATGCACTCCCCGGCGCAGAAGCAGAAGACGCCGCCCCGCTGGAGCAACGCCGACGACGGCTCTAGAGCGTCGTCAGACCCGCGGACTCGCCGGGACCAGCGCCGAGTCCTCGACGAGCGGCAGCAAGAAGACGCTCGAACGAGGATTGAGCGCCGCCGAGAAACTCGGCGGCAATCAGACTAGCGGGCTGGGAACGCTGTCGACGCGCACGCGCCCGGTGAACCAGGTGACTTACCGTACGCGGCAGGTTGCCCTGCGTTCACCCGTGAGCTGCGGCGCGTCCGGTGGCCCAGCACGAAGAACTTCAAGCCCGACGTACCGGAGAAGTACGACGGCAGGACGCACCCCTCGGAGTTTCTCAGCATCTACACGATCGCTGTGCAAGCTGCCGGGGGGCGCGACGAGAGGATATTGGCGAACTACTTCCCGCTCGTGCTTAAGCCGAACGTTCGTTCGTGGCTTATGCACTTGCCGGAAGGCTCCATTCCTTACTGGGCAGATCTTTGCCATCAGTTTGTTGGCGCCTTCACAGGCGGCCACAAACCTCATGGCCAGGATAGCGACCTCCACATCCTAGCCCAGAAGGAAGGAGAATCCCTGCGCAAGTACATCCAGCGCTTCAGCCGCGTGCATCGCAACATCCCCGACGTTCACCCTGCCGCGGTTATCAGCGCGTTCCACCAGAACGTGCGTAACCGCCGCATGCGTGAAGAGATGGCCATGACCAAGATCCGGGACGTCAGCGAGCTATATGCCCTGGCTGACAAGTGCGCGCGCGCGGAGGAGGGGAGGAAACTCCCCGGGGAGGATGCTGGCGCAGGAGAAAGCGATAGTGACGACACCGCCCCGGCGAAGAGAAGCCAGCGGCGGAATAATAGGAGGAAGAACAGGAAAGAGGTGCTTGCCGTCGAGGAGTCCGGCAAGGAGGCTCCCGCCAAGCAAACGCGGGCTGGCGGCTCCGGCAAGGAGCCTGCCCCCGTGGCGGCAGCCGACAAGCAGGACGGCTCCGACAAGCAATACTGCAAGATCCACCGCACCAAGGGCCACGATCTCTCCAACTGCAAAAGCGTCGAGTACCTCGTCGTGCAGCAGAAGGCTGAGTACGAGAGGCGCGACAAGGGGAAGGCCCAGGGTGGAGGTGGCGAACCAAGCAAGAAGCGGCCGCCCATCGGCCGGGGAGGACGCCGCAGCAAGGCCAAGCAGCGGCAAGGCGATCGGCCTCCCCGGGGCCGCGACGGGGATGAAGAAGACGACGACGAAGACATGGAAGACGAAGATAACAGCGAGCAGGAGTTCCAGAAGGCCACGGAGGTCCTATGCGTTGACGGCGGCGCCTCTCTGCACACCTCCCACCGCCAGCTTAAGCAGTGGGTGCGAGAGGTGAACGCAGCAGAGCCGCCCGTGGAGTCGCGCAGGCTCCTCAAATGGTCCAGCACGCCCATCATTTTCGATCTTGAGGATCACCCCGACCGCACAACCGCGGTCGGGTGCTTGCCGATGCTGGTCTCACCCACCATCCGCAACCTCAAGGTCACCAAAATGTTGGTAGACGGCGGGGCCGGGCTGAACTTGATCTCCTCCGTTGTGATCAAGAAACTCCAGATCCCAGACGGCGAGCTCGAAGAGACCGGTTCTTTCCAAGGAATCAACCCGGGGAGGAGCAAGCCCAAGGGGAAGATTACTCTGCCTGTGACCTTCGGCGGCGAGCTCAACTTCAGGACTGAACGCATCACGTTCGACGTCGCTGATATCCCGTTACCATACAATGGGATCCTCGGCCGTCCCGCTCTCGCCAAGTTCATGGCAGCTTCCCACCACGCCTACAACGTACTCAAGATGCCGGGGCCGATAAGCGTCATCACTGTCCATGGTGACAAAAAGGACGCGCTTATCTGCGCCGACAAGATCTACCGGGATGTAGCAGCCGCGGCAGAGAAGGACACACTTGCCGCTGAAGCCCCCAAGGGGAAGAAGACAAGGACCAAGTCCGGTAAGTGCTCTGGGGCCCACTCCGGCAACCGCACCTCTTCGGAGTGCTGCGCCGCCGTCGAGGACGTTCCATCGAGCTCCACCGGCAAGTACAAGAAGGGAATGACCGCTCCTCCGGCAACCAAGAAGGTGTCCGCCAAGGAGGACGGCACTGGCGGTACCTTCACCATCAGTGCCACGCTTGACAGCAAATAGGAAAGCGCGCTCGTTGCCTTCCTGCGGGCGAATGTCGACGTGTTTGCATGGCAACCGTCCGACATCCCCGGTGTTCCCAGGAGGGTGATTGAGCACAAGCTCGCTGTCTGTCCTCACGCGCGACCCGTCAAGCAGAAAGTGAGAAAGCAAGCCGTGGAGCGCCAAGAATTCATCAGCGAAGAGATCAAGAAGCTAGAGGCAGCAGGCCTAGTGAGAGGTGTGATCCATCCAACGTGGCTGGCCAATCCGGTCGTCGTACGCAAAGCCAATGGGAAGTGGAGACTGTGCATAGACTTCACCGATGTGAATAAAGCATGTCCCAAGGATCCATTTCCCTTGCCGCGCATTGACCAGATTGTTGACTCCACTGCCGGATGTGAGCTACTCTCTTTTCTTGATGCATATTCAGGCTACCACCAAGTCTTTATGGCCAAAGAAGATGAAGAGAAGACCGCATTTATCACTCCGTGCGGCACCTATTGCTTCATACGCATGCCGTTTGGACTGAAGAATGCGGGATCAATGTTTGCAAGGGTAGTGCACACTGCTTTCGAGCCACAGATCCATAGGAACGCGGAGGCCTACATGGATGACATCGTGGTGAAGAGCAGGAGCAAGGAAACCCTGGTCCAAGATCTGGAAGAGACATTTCAGAACCTGCGCAAGATACAGCTCAAGCTGAACCCCGAGAAGTGCGTTTTCGGAGTCCCCTCCGGCAAGCTCCTCGGTTTCTTTGTGTCACAGAGGGGGATTGAAGCTAATCCCGACAAAATCAAAGCCATCGAGCAGATCGAAGCCCCAGAGCGCGTCAAGGATGTCAGAAAGCTTGCAGGTTGTGTGGCCGCCCTCAGTCGGTTCATTTCAAGGTCTGCAGAACGCGCCCTGCCCTTCTTTAAAATCTTGAAGAAGGCAGGCCCCATGCAGTGGACTCCAGAAGCGGAGGCGGCGCTGCAAGATTTGAAAAGGTACCTATCCTCCACTCCAATACTTGTCGCACCTAGACCACAGGAGAAGTTGTTGCTATACCTAGCGGCAACCAACCAGGTGGTTAGTGCCGCGTTAGTGGCGGAGAGGGAGGCCGACGAGGAGTCTATACCACCTGCAAGCGAATCCAGCGACAAGCGGGGGGCTGCTCCGGCAAGCTCTGGCCCCGACAAGGACAACCCTGCGCAGGAACAGGATGGAGCGCGGAAGAAGATGGTGCAGCGCCCGGTGTATTTTGTGAGTTCCCTCTTGCAGGGGGCTAGATCAAGATACTCTGGGGTGCAGAAGTTGCTTTTCGGCCTCCTCATGGCCTCGAGAAAGCTGCGCCATTACTTCCAAGCACATGAGATAACAGTAGTCACTCGCTTTCCGCTGAAGAGGATATTGCACAATCCCGAGGCAACAGGCAGGATCGTCGAGTGGGCACTGGAGCTGTCGAGCTTTGGACTCAAGTTTGAAAGTACTTCAACCATACAGAGCCGAGCTTTGGCAGAATTCATAGCTGAGTGGACCCCGACGCCAGATGGAGAAGCCCAAGAAACAAGTGCGCCCGTACAAGAAGCAACAAGCGAGTGGGTAATGTACTTCGATGGTGCCTTCTCGCTGCAAGGCGCCGGTGCTGGCGTGGTACTCATCGCGCCCACCGGAGAGCACCTCAAGTATGTTATCCAGATGCACTTCCCAAGAGAGCAAGCAACCAACAATACTGCTGAGTATGAAGGCTTGCTCGCCGGCCTCAGGATTGCGGCCGAACTTGGGATCAGAAAGCTGATTGTGCGGGGAGATTCTCAACTGGTGGTCCGGCAAGTCAACAAGAGCTACCAGAGCCCTCTGATGGAAGCTTATGTAGATGAAGTGAGGAAGCTGGAAGAACACTTTGGAGGGCTGCAAATGGAGCACGTCCCGAGAGCTCAGAATGAGATAGCAGACGGCCTTTCGAAGTGTGCTTCGTTGAAGTTACCTGTGGAACCAGGGACCTTCTTACTCAAGCTGACTCAACCATCCGTTACACCATCAGTTGGGCAGTCCAAGAAAAGGAAGTTGGTCTCCGGCGACTACTTGCAGGCGAACCTTCCTGAGACCGCCGCCAAGGTCCCCAAGATCAACAACCAGAACGCCGGGGGACAGCCCGCTCCTGCGGATCCCAGGATCCGTCCAGTCGAAGCAGGTGTCCCCGATAAGCCTTGCTCCGGCAAGCAGATCAGCAGTCTGAACGCTGAGGAACAGTCCGCTCCTGCGGATCCGAGGATCTGTCCAGTTGAAGCGGGGGTTCCCGACAAGCTTTGCCCCGGCAAGCTTGCCGGGGGATCACCGGCTCCGGCGGAACCAGAGGTTCTTGCCGTAGAAGCCGGGGTCCCCGCAGCGGCCTTCATGCCTTTAGTCCTTGCCGTCGAGCCCCGGGCTCCGGCATGGGCGCAGCAGATCGTCCGTTTTCTGCAAACTGGAGAACTTCCCGACGACCCAGAAGAGATGGAGAAGATCACCAGGCAGTCAAGTATGTACCAGTTCGTGGACAACGAGCTGTACAGAAGGAGACTCAACGGTGTCAGATTGAAGTGCATCTCCAGAGAAGACGGACAGAAGCTGTTGGCAGAGATACACGGAGGCATATGCGGCCATCACATTGGCGCAAGAGCACTTGTCGGGAAAGCTTTCCGGCAAGGGTTCTTCTGGCAAGAAGCCCTCCAAGATGCAACTGCACTAGTAACCAAGTGTGAAGCGTGCCAGTTCCATGCAAAACAGATTCATCAGCCAGCTCAAGCTCTCCAAACAATCCCTTTATCCTGGCCCTTCTCGGTCTGGGGGCTCGATATCCTCGGCCCTTTTCCCCGAGCCGTCGGGGGCTTCGAGTACTTGTACGTTGCAATCGACAAGTTCACGAAGTGGCCAGAAGTGGAGCCAGTGAGGAAGGTGACCGCGCAGTCAGCAGTCAAGTTCTTCCGGTCGATCGTCTGCCGTTTCGGAATCCCCAACAGAATCATCACCGACAACGGGACACAATTCACAAGTCGCGCCTTCATGCAATACGCCCAGGATCTCGGCGCCAAGGTCTGTTTCGCTTCGGTTGCTCACCCCAGGAGCAACGGTCAAGCAGAAAGGGCCAACGCTGAAGTGCTGCGCGGACTCAAGACCAGGACCTTCGACAGGCTGCGCAAGTGCGGAAGAAATTGGATTGAGGAGCTGCCGGCGGCTCTTTGGTCAATCAGAACGACACCGAGTCGAGCCACCGGACAGACACCCTTTGCTCTAGTCTATGGAGCGGAAGCAGTTATCCCCACGGAACTCGTATACGGATCTCCTCGGGTGCTCGCTTATGACGAGCTCGAGCAAGAGCAGCTGCGCCAAGATGACGCGCTGCTCCTTGAGGAAGGACGTCTCCAGGCTGCGGTACGAGCTGCTCGATACCAGCAAGCCTTGCGTCGCTACCATAGCCGCAAGGTCAAGGCCAGGAGTCTCGAAGAGGGCGACCTTGTTCTTCGGCGCACTCAGTCGGCCAAGAATTATAACAAGTCGACGCCGAAGCAGGAAGGCCCTTATCGGGTGAGACGAGTCGCGAGGCCCGGCGCTGTCCGCCTCAAGACCGAAGAGGGCCTACCAGTGAGCAACTCCTGGGAACATAGAGCATCTTCGCAAGTTTCACCCATAAGGCGCGGTTGCCGTGACCCGCTCCGGCAACCATCGGTTTGTACAGGCCTTGCCGCTGCTGCATGTAACCCCTTGTACAAAGCCAGGCGAAGCCCCTGGCATCAGATAAAGTTGCCCTGTTAGGCGACCTTGTTCTTAGGCACGTTCAGTCGGCCAAGAATTATAACAAGTCGACGCCGAAGCAGGAAGGCCCTTATCGGGTGAGACGAGTCGCGAGGCCCGGCGCTGTCCGCCTCAAGACCGAAGAGGGCCTACCAGTGAGCAACTCCTGGGAACATAGAGCATCTTCGCAAGTTTCGCCCATAAGGCGCGGTTGCCGTGATCCGCTCCGGCAACCACCGGTTTGTGCAGGCCTTGCCGATGTTGCATGTAAGCCCTCGTACAAAGCCAGGCGAAGCCCCTGGCCGAGGATAAAGAAGCGCTGGCGCCCTAGATTTTAGCATGCATGCTGAGTCAGAGTCTCGTCCTTGGTTAGGGTTGTCAGTTCCTAACTGTCGCTAACCCCTAACTTAGAGGTCGAGTCCGCGTCTTTTTCCCGTCCTTTCCCTTTGGCTCGCAGGAATTGAATGTCCTTGCCGGGCCGCTCAAGGACAAGGAAGAGGAGAAGGACGAGCCAACACCTACGCCCCGGCGAGCCAGAGTCGCCGGGGGCTGCGACCTCAGATAAGTTTTTGCATCCCTCATCATGCATTCTCTTATGGACTGTGGAATTTGAAAGCCTCCTTTCCTCCTGAAAAGCTACCGTGCTCTCTTAGCGGCAAGCCCCAGAGCGCGTTCCTGGGGCCCGTTTCGATAGCAGCCGCGGCAGCAAGGGGGAGGGAAGCGAGGGGCCGGAACCCGCCTGCTCCCCGCCTCCGCCAAGGGCGTGAGAAAGGTCGAGCAGTGCAGGGGAGCGGCTGGGCCTGTTGCCGGGCGAGAAACTGTCTATCTTAACGATGTAAAGGATTCGTTCCTTACCGCGGTTTCCACCCGCGAGACAAATGATCCGGCAAACATCCCCTTTTCATTAAAAACATTCCACTCAGGTACAGTTCAGAGAGAATGAAAAACATGAAAGAAGGGATTACAAGGCTTAAACGCAACTAAGGCCCGAAGGCTTACAAGCTGAAAAGAGATAAGGTGCCCGTAATCCCTTTCTTGTCTCTCTCCTCAGGAGGTAGGGCAAGTAGGTGAAGAGGGCGAAAGGGGCACCTAGGCGAGCTACGGGTGGCAGAAGGCACCAAGAGAAGATCCGGGGGCTCCGCCCGGGGGTCTCCGGAGGCTGAAGAAGACGGAGGCGCCGGAGGCAGGGCTGGAAGATGAGGCAGCGGCCTTGCCGCCAGCCTCTTCCTCTTCCCCAGCCTCGCCACTCCGGCCGCCCGAGGAGATCAAGCCCCCGGCAAGAGGAGCTTGCCGGGCCGAAGAGAAGACCCCGGTGGTCGTCACCGAGAGCAAGGGTGATGACGGCGTCTGGGGTGCATCTGGAACACGAGGCACCGGAGCGTCAGCCAGCTGTCGAAGTTGGCCCGTACTCCGACTTCGCGGCCTACGACGTCCGCCCTCTGTCCTCCTCAGCAGCCCCCCCTACGCCAGCCGCCCAAGGAGACGACCCCGGGGAGTTCACGGAGCCCGGCGCGGACGATGGGGCCGCCGGTGCCACACAGAGCTGCGACCGACGCCTAGTCGGACCCGTCATCCCGGCGGCTGCTCCCCTCGTCGTCGCTGTCGCTCCCCTCCTCGTCACTCTCGCTCGAGGAGGAGCCTTCGCTGTCGGAGGAGCTATCTTCGCAGCACCAGGCCCGGATGCCGGAGCCCCAGAAGGCCTTGACGGAGAGGAGGTCCTCCCCCACTAGCTTAAAGTGGAGGGTGAACCCCTCCGTCAAGCTGTGGATCCGGGCGAACGTCTTCCACCCGCGGCCCAGACACACCACGCCGGGGGCTCGGGACTCGACGTGGACTCGCGTCCCACTGATCCCGCAGCCCCTCATGCGCAGGTTTAGCGTCTCAGGCTGCTCCACCTCCAACACGCTCGCGAATGGAGCGGGAAGCCGGAGGCGGCGACGAGGCGCCCGGCGCAGCCTGATAATGAACTCACAGGGGTCGTCCCCGAGATGGACCGCGGGAAGGAACGGAGCCGCTGGCGGAGGCGAGGACGGCGCACCGATCCGTCCGCCCCGAGCGCCCCGGCCCCGTCCACGACCTCGTCCGCGACCTCGCCCCCTCCCTCTTCCCCTGACGACCGGCTCCGCCGCCGCGGGCGCAAGGGGAGGAGGGGCGCGTTGCCTAGCAGACACCCTCGCGGCAACCAAAGAAGAACCAGGGTTCCCCCCTCCATCGCAGATGGGGGAAGGAAACCAGAAGCAGAAGGAGGAAGGAGATGGAGTGCGGATTTCCGTTGCCCCCTTTCGCTCCTTATAAAGGGGCGGAGTGGGGACGCGGCCGCCTCGCTCCTCCAATAGAAGCGGAGGAAGGGCAGGCGACTGGGGCCGACCCACTGCATCGACCCGCGCCGGCCCGACTCCCTGCCTCCGCCGCCGCGACTCCGAGTGCATGAGGACCACGTGGTGGGCGCGCAGAACCGAGGCGACGGGTGGGACGACCTCTCCCCATCCCGCGATTATGGGGAACGGACGCCTCGAAAGCCGCGCCTCACCCCCGTTCATTTATCGAGCCGCGCCTCCGCACCTCCCTCCACTTAAAGAGGGAACGGGCGTTTCGCCCCCACGACGCCGCGATAAGCGCGCGCCGCCTGGGGAAGGTGCGACGGATGCGGAGTTAAGGAGCAGCGCGACCAAGGCCACGCGTGCCCGTGCACTGTTAGGGCCTGGCCCAACGACGCTCGGCACCGTGTGTGGCCCAGGCCCGGGGGCTCCTGTCGGTGTACTAAAGTAGGGGTACCTTAGTACCCCAGACTTGTGCACGGGCAGTTGTAGCACCCTGCGGCGAGGCCCCCCCAGGAAGCGCCAAGAGAAGACCAAGCATTCAAGACAAGGCCCCCGGCAAGAGGAGCTTGCCGGGCCAAGAAGGCAAGACCCCGGCAAGAGGAGCTTGCCGGGACGACTAAGCCCATGTAATACCATCCAAGAACAAAGTATACGAGACAGAAGATCGAGACCCCGACAAGAGGAGCTTGTCGGGAAGGCCGAACCCAGGCACCACAAGAGAAGCCCGCCACGGCGCGCCATGCGCCCCGGCAAGGCCTGATAGCCGGCAAGCTATCAGGCACAGGAAGATGACCCCCGCGGCAAGCCACTTGCCGCGGCAAATCGCCACCTCAGGACTGCGCTCCAGCTCACCCGCCCACGCGTCGCTCCAGGGTTTCCCCCAAGGGCACGTGGCGGGGCACCGCGCAGCCTGGGGTATGC
Source organism: Aegilops umbellulata (assembly GCA_032464435.1). NCBI lineage: Eukaryota > Viridiplantae > Streptophyta > Magnoliopsida > Poales > Poaceae > Aegilops > Aegilops umbellulata. The sequence goes on along the minus strand of CP136054.1, from coordinate 358,990,259 downwards.
GGTGGCATGCAGCCACCACCGTGGCGAGCGGTGGCGCACCTAACGGTCCGCCTCGGTGCTGTCCAGGCGACCGTGACGGGCATTTAATGCCCTTGTCCCCTACCGTCAGAAGTAGGTGTGATAACACTGTGCCGCACTGTAGCGCCACTGTTCCCGCACTGTTACGACTTCCACCCCTTTTACACTTTTACCCCTTTCTCTTACGTTGACACCTGTCGGGGACCCCTTTGCGCTATAAAAGGAGGCCCGTGTGCAATGTAGGGGGGGGGGTCGGAGGTTCGGACATCCGGGATCCAGACAGCCATACGCTCGGTGCAGCTAGCTCTCCAAGCTCCCGAGCTCCCCAGTTCAATACGACCAAGCAGGAGTAGGGTTTTACGCGTCCATCGCGGCCCGAACCTGGGTAAACCGCCCGTGTGCTCGCCTCGATCTGCTCTCCGTGCTCCCTCCGCCCCCCTCACCGGACAACGAAAGGGGCTCCGTCCCCATAGGTGCTCGCGGGGGACGCCGTCCACCCCGACACCTCCCAACAAGCGCTATCGTTTAACGCCCCTAGCTAGGCATTGATAACTTCGATGATGCTCATATGAAAGACAAGAATTGAAGCACAAAGAGAGAATCATATAGCATATGAAAAACACATCTAAGTCTAACATACTTCCTATGCATAGGCATCTTATAGACAAATAAATTATCAATACAAGCAAAAACTAGCATATGCAAGAAAGAAGTGAGAAACAATAACAATCTCAACATAACGAGAGATAGTTTAGTAACATGAAAATTTCTACAACCATATTTTCCTCTCTCATAATAATTACATGTGAGATCATATTCAAATTCAACAATATAGCTCTCACATAACATATTTTCAACACGATCCACATGCACGTGAAGTTGACACTCTTCCAAAATAGTGGGATTAACATTAACTGAAGTCATGACCTCTCCAAACCCACTTTTATAAAAAATTTCATAAGACTGAACATTCTCCAAATATGTGGGATCTAAAGTTGACACTCTTCCAAATCCACTTTCAGTATTATTGCAAACATTATTATCAATCTCATATTCATAATGGGGCTTAAATAAATTTTCAAGATTGTAAGAAGAATCACCCCAATCATGATCATTGCAACAAGTAGTGGACATAGCAAAACTAGCATCCCCAAGCTTAGGGTTTTGCATATCATTAACACAATTGACGTTAATAGAATTTATAATAATATCATTGCAATCATGCTTTTCATTCAAGGAGCTATTGTGAATCACTTCATAGGTTTCTTCTTTCAACACTTCATCACAATTTTCAGATTCACGAATTTCAAGCAAAACCTCATAAAGATAATCTAGTGCACAAAACTCACTAGCAATAGGTTCATCATAATTGGATCTTTTACAAAGATTAGAAAGAGGATGAGGATCCATAACAATATATTTTTAGCAAGCAAAGATGCAAGCATATAGAAGGCACATGGCAACATAAGCAAACAAAAGATCTAATGAGAAAAAGGCGAACGGAAAAGAGGGGCAAATAAAACGGCAAATTTTTGTGAAGTGGGGGAGCAGAAAATGAGAGGCAAATGGCAAAAAATGTAATGCAAGGGAGAAGAGTTTATGGTAGGTACTTGGTATGTCTTGACTTGGCGAAGATGTCCCCGGCAACGGCGCTAGAAATCCTTCTTGCTACCTCTTGAGCATGCGTTGGTTTTCCCTTGAAGAGGAAAGGGTGATGCAGCAAAGTAACGTAAGTATTTCCCTTAGTTTTGTGAACCAAGGTATCAATCTAGTAGGAGACAACGCACAAGTCACCTAGTACCTGCACAAGCAATCAAGAACCTTGCAACCAACACGATAGAGGGGTTGTCAATCCCTTTATGGTCACTCGCAAAAGTGAGATCTAATAAACATAGTAAAGTAAATATTTTTGGTATTTTTGTTGTATAGATTGGAAAGTAAAGATTGCAAAATAGTAAACGAGATGCGATGTAAATAAAAGAGATGCAATAAGAAAGAGACCCGGGGGACATAGGTTTCACTAGTGGCTTCTCTCAAGATAGCATGTATTACGGTGGGTGAACAAATTACTACCGAGCAATTGATACAAAAGCGCATAGTTATGAAGATATCTAAGGCAATGATTATGAATATAGGCATCACGTCCGTGTCAAGTAGACCGAAATGATTCTGCATCTACTACTATTACTCCACAAATCGACCGCTATCCAACATGCATCTAGAGTATTAAGTTCATAAGAACAGAGTAACGCATTAAGCAAGATGACATGATCTAGAGGGATAAACTCAAGCAATATGATATAAACCCTATGTTTTTATCCTCGATGGCAACAATACAATACGTGCCTTGCTGCCCCTACTGTCACTGGGAAAGGACACCACAAGATTGAACCCAAAGCTAAGCACTTCTCCCATTGCAAGAAAGATCAATCTAGTAGGCCAAACTAAACCGATAATTCGAAGAGACTTGCAAAGATATCAAATCATGCATATAAGAATTCAGAGAAGAACCAAATAATATTCATAGATAATCTTGTTCATAAATCCACAATTCATCGGATCTCGGCAAACACACCGCAAAATAGTATTACATCGAATAGACCTCCAAGAACATCGAGGAGAAATTTGTATTGAGAATCAAAGAGAGAGCAGAAGCCATCTAGCTAATAACTATTGACCCGAAGGTCTGTGGTAAACTACTCACGCTTCATCGGAGAGGCTATGGTGCTGATGTAGAAGCCCTCCGTGATCGATTCCCCCTCCCGCAAATCCCCGGAAAAGGCCCCAAGATGGGATCTCACGAGTACAGAAGGTTGCGGCGGTGGAAAAGTGGTTTCGTGGCTCCCTCTGATCGATCTAGGGTATAAGAATATATATAGGCGAAAGAAGTACGTTGGTGGAGCTACGAGGGGCCCACGAGGGTGGGGGGCGCGCCCTCCTGCCTCGTGGCTTCCTCGTGGCGTTCCAGACTTCAACTCCAAGTCTTCTGGATTGCTTTCGGTCCAAGAAAGATCATCGCGAAGGTTTCATTCCGTTTGGACTCCGTTTGGTATTCCTTTTCTGCGAAACTCTAAAATAGGCAAAAAAAACAGAAACTGGCACTGGGCCTCCGGTTAATAGGTTAGTCCCAAAAATAATATAAAAGTGCATATTAAAGCCCATTAAACATCCAAAATAGATAATATAATAGCATGGGATAATAAAAAATTATAGATACGCTGGAGACGTATCAATAACATATCATCATACTACATCACAATCATTTTAATGCATGTTGACATCTAAAATAAATCATTATCCACTCCTAGCTACTTAAGCATGGCATGAGCAACTATAATATCTAATTTTTAATATGTTGAATCATGGATACTGAGTTAAACAAAAACAAGAACAAGTTGAGTTCATACCCGCCTTTCCTTGCCTCACCCATTTCATCATATATTGTCTTTATTGCCTTTCATTTGCACGATCGAATGATATGAAAATAATAATAGTGCAAGAATGTTGTGGACTAAGTTGGAATCTGCAAACATTATACTCAAAGGAGAAGACAAAATAATATGGGCTCTTTGTTAGATCAACAATAATGCATATGAGAGCCACTCAACATTTTCATCGTGGTCTTCTCCTCATACTGATTTAACAAAAGAAAAGAAATTCAGAGAAACGCAGTGAAATATTTTTGGAGTTTTTGTTTTTTCTTAAAGAAAGAAAATTAAAGAAAGAAAAACAAAAGTGAGAAAAACTATTTACACGGGAAAGGTCCCAACAAGCAAAAGAAGAACGGGAAATCTTTTTGGGTTTTCTTTTAATACTACAATTAATTTAAACTAGAAAGAAAAACCGAAAATAAGCGAGAAATATTTTTGGATTTTCTCAAAGTTTTTCAAACACACAAGAAGGAAGCGAGGAAATAAAACTAACATGGATTATACAATGAAAGAGGATGAACACTGACAACTGGAATGAAATGTGTGAACATGAATGTAATGTCGGTGGGAAATACGTACTCCCCCAAGCTTAGGCTTTTGCCTAGCTTGGTAATTACCATCTGTAGTAGCCGTTCGGTCCCATGTGAAAGTGCTGAGGCGGCGGCACCTGCGCGCCCCACTCCTCGGACTCCTCCTCTGCCGCTGCCTGTGCATTCCGATAGGCGAGAATGTCCTCCCGTAGGACGGTGTTTCCGTTCCTGGCATTAGAGTCAAACAAATGAGGCACAGGTAACAGAATAATATCGCAAGTTTCTTGGCTAAAAACTAAGTTTATAACGAATGTGGTGAGGAGGCACAGGAGCATTGATACGTCTCCAACGTATCTATAATTTTTGATTGCTCCATGCTATATTATCTACTGTTTTGGACTATATTGGGCTTTATTTTCCACTTTTATATTATTTTTGGGACTAACCTATTAACCGGAGGGCCAGCCCAGAATGTTGTTTTTTGCCTATTTTAGTGTTTTGAAGAAACGGAATATCAAACGAAGTCCAAACGAAATGAAACCTTCTGGAACGTGATTTTCTAACCGAATATGACCCAGGAGACTTGGACCCTACGCCAAGGAAGCTTCGAGGTGGGCACGAGGTAGGGGGCGCGCCCTATACCCCCAGGCGCGCCCCCACCCTCGTGGGCCCATCGAAGCTCCACCGACGTACTTCTTCCTCCTATATATACCTACGTACCCCCAAACGAACAGATACAGAGCCAAAAACCTAATTCCACCGCCGCAACTTTCTGTATCCACGAGATCCCATCTTGGGGCCTGTTTCGGAGCTCCGCCGGAGAGGGCCGTCATCACGGAGGGCTTCTACATCATCATAGCCTCTCCGATGAAGTGTGAGTAGTTTACCTCAGACCTTCGGGTCCATAGTTAGTAGCTAGATGGCTTCTTCTCGCTTTTTGGATCTCAATACAAAGTTCCCCCCCTCTCGTGGAGATCTATTCGATGTAATCTTCTTTTTGCGGTGTGTTTGTTGAGACCGATGAATTGTGGGTTTATGATCAAGTCTATCTATGAATAATATTTGAATCTTCTCTGAATTCTTTTATGTATGATTGGTTATCTTTGCAAGTCTCTTCGAATTATCAGTTGGTTTGGCCTACTAGATTGGTTTTTCTTGCCATGGGAGAAGTGCTTAGCTTTGGGTTCGATCTTGCGGTGTCCTTTCCCAGTGACAGAAGGGGCAGCAAGGCACGTATTGCTTCGTTGCCATCGAGGATAACAAGATGGGGTTTATTTCGTATTGCATGAATTTATCTCTCTACATCATGTCATCTTGCTTAAAGCGTTACTCTGTTTTTAACTTAATACTCTAGATGCATGCTGGATAGCGGTCGATGAGTGGAGTAATAGTAGTAGATGCAGAATCGTTTCGGTCTACTTGTCACGGATGTGATGCCTATATACATGATCATGCCTAGATATTCTCATAACTATGCTCAATTCTGTCAATTGCTCAACAGTAATTTGTTCACCCACCGTAGAATACTTATGCTCTTGAGATAAGCCACTAGTGAAACCTATGGCCCCCGGGTCTATTCTCATCATATCAATCTCCATCACTTTAATCTTGCTTTGCTTTTTTACTTTGCCTTTTACTTTTCACTTTGCATCTCTATATCAAAAATACCAAAAATTATCTATCAGATCTCACTCTCGTAAGTGACTGTGAAGGGATTGACAACCCCTAATCGTGTTGGTTGCGAGTAGCTATCTTTTTGTGCAGGTACGAGGGACTTGAGCGTGGCCTCCTACTGGATTGGTACCTTGGTTCTCAAAAACTGAGGGAAATACTTACGCTACTCTGCTGCATCATCCTTTCCTCTTTGGGGATATCCAACGCAAGCTCAAGAGGTAGCAAGAAGAAATTCTGGCACCGTTGCTGGGGAGTCTACGCAAAAAGTCAACATACCAAGTACCCATCACAATCCCTATCTCTTGCATTACATTAGTTGCCATTTGCCTCTCGTTTTCCTCTCCCCCACTTCACCCTTGCCATTTTATTCGCCCTCTCCTTCTCCTTCTCTTTCTCCTTCTCCTTCCTCCGTTTGCCTTTTCCTCACTTGCCTTTTGTTTGCTCGTGTGTTGGATTGCTTGTCTGTCACGATGGCTCAAGATACTACCAAATTGTGTGACTTCACCAATACCAATAATAATGATTTCCTTAGCACTCCGATTGCTCCTCTTGCCAATACTGAATCTTGTGAAATCAATACTGCTTTGTTGAATCTTGTTATGAAAGATCAATTCACCGGCCTTCCTAGTGAAGATGCCGCTACTCATCTGAATAGCTTCGTTGATTTATGTGATATGAAAAATAAAAAAGATGTCGATAATGATGTCGTTAAATTGAAGCTATTTCCTTTTTCACTTAGAGATCGTGCTAAAGCTTGGTTTTCATCTTTGCCCAAAAATAGTATTGATTCTTGGAACAAGTGCAAAGATGCTTTTATCTCTAAGTATTTTGCTCCCGCTAAGATCATCTCTCTTAGAAATGATATTATGAATTTTAAGCAACTTGATCATGAACATGTTTCACAAGCTTGGGAGAGAATGAAATTAATGATACGTAATTGCCCTACTCATGGTCTAAATTTGTGGATGATTATACAAAAATTTTATGCCGGATTGAATTTTGCTTCTAGAAATCTTTTAGATTCGGCCGCGGGAGGCACTTTTTTGGAAATCACTTTAGGAGATGCTACTAAACTCCTAGATAATATCATGGTTAAAAAGTGCATGCGACAGAAGAAATCAATGTTTTGAGTGGAAAGATGGATGAACTTATGAAATTAGTTGCTACAAAGAGTGTTTCATCTGATCCTAATGATATGCCTTTGTCTACTTTGATTGAGAATAACAATGAAACTATGGATGTGAATTTTGTTGGTAGGAATAATTTTGTTAACAACGCATATAGAGGGAATTTTAATCCTAGGCCATATCCTAGTAATCCTTCTAATAATTATGGAAATTCCTACAACAACTCTTATGGAAATTATAATAAGATGCCCTCTGAATTTGAGAATAGTGTTAAAGAGTTTACGAATTCACAAAAGAATTTTAATGCTTTGCTTGAAGAGAAATTGCTTAAAGTTGATGATTTGGCTAGGAACGTTGATAGAATTTTTCTTAAGGTTGATTCTTTAAAGCTTAGATCTATTTCTCCTAAGCATATGGTCGATATCACCACCTATCGAAACCACGCCATAAATCTCCGTGTCTACATTGCGTTTGATTCCTTCAAACTCCTCCTTTACCTTCATATGCAATTGTTTTACATTCCGCTGCTATACTCTTAGAATTGCATGTGTAGGTTGATTACTTGATTTGTGCTAAGTTGCTAAAATCTGCCAAAACTTAAAATTGGGAAAAGGCTAGATTTTTATTTGGTCAAGTAGTCTAATCACCGCCCTCTAGACATACTTTCGATCCTATAAGATGCAGGCCCGGCATCGCCAGAAGTGGCAGGAGCTCAAGGAGCAGATCGAGTCCGCTGGCAAAGTGGACCAAAGGCTGAAGGACAAGTGCCTGGAGCTGCATGAGTGGCACATCAAGCAATTCAAGGTGCTCTTGAGGCAGCAAGAGATGCTCCTGCTGACGAGGGATGATGTCATGGCTCGGGAGGCGCGCTTGGTGGACCGCAAGGCATCTTTGGATGCCAGGGAGCAAGAAATCTCCTTCCGGGAGGAAAACCTTGAAGCTACCCTCCATGCCAAGGGTGAAAGCTTGGAGGCTTTGGTGCGGCAACGCACCAAAGAATTGGAAGATAAGCATGGAGCTGCACTGGACACCCTTGCCACTGATCACACTGCCCAGCTGAAGAAGCTTGTTGAAGACTTGGACGCCACGTTTTCCGTGAAGGTCAAGCTCGACCGGCATGTGGCCAAACTGAACAAAGATCTTGCCGAGAGCACCAAGAATGTGGAGGCACTCAAAGAGGAAGCATGGCAGGCAGAGCTCCACTTGGCTAATGTGCAGTTGCAGCTTTCTTCCAAGACTCGGAGCCTTGAGACTGCCAATGGAAACATCACAGACATGAAGGCGAGGATCGGCTCGCTAGAGCAGTCGGCGGAGTCCCTTGAATCCCAGCAACAGTTGTTGTCTAAGGATTTGGGAACCGCCAAGCGTCTCCGGCAAGATGCAGAGGACAGGCTGAAGAATCGGGTCGATGTGAGCAACCTCTGGATCAGGAGCCTGATTGACATTGCAAAACGCCTTGGCGCCCAAGCTGCAGCGATGGGCATGGACGGCCCAGTCTACTCAGCCAATGAGCAGGATGTCCCGAGTGTCAAGCTAGGGCTCTTCTTCAATGAGTTGATCGAAAGTTGAAGGTGTATAAAGAGGGGAGGGTCGAGCGCTTCGCGACCGAGTCCCGGAGGCTCGCTCGCAACGCCCTCTTCATGGTATTGAGCAACATCGCCTATCGCCACCCAAAGCTCGACCTTGATGACGGTTTTAAGAAGTCGCCAGCGGGTGCTGACGTTATAGCTGCCGAGAAGAAAGCCGCTCCCTGCGCCGACAGGGTTCTTCGCGTTTAAGCTGTTCCCTCTGGCCACCGGACCAAGTACCGGGCCACTGTCGTTTCCACTGGGCCCTGTAATGAAACATGCCACATATTTTATGTTTAGTCGTTTTATCTCTAGTGTCTGTGCAAAACTGATACTTCTAGCTGGATCTTTAAATGCGTGTTTATCCCTTTGAACTCTGTATGCTTGTATTCGTATGATCAATTCCTATGTATGCTCTGGATGCCTGCCGATATCATATTGCTGCGATTGTCGTAAGGGTCAGGCCCTTAACAGTCATATTGGCGTGGATGCGTCTCGGCAGGTTTTTCCTAGGTACACTACATGAATCAGGATCTTTGCCGTCTGCCATGGCTGACGGCAAAGGCATGCCTGGCGGACGGCAAAGACCTTTGCCGTCAGCCAGCAGACGACAAACTGTCCGGCTGGACGAACCATGGCAAAGGGCTCTTTGCTGTCTGCTGGCTGACGGCAAAGATGTCGAGGCATTTGCCGTTCGCTGGCAAACGGCAAAGGGCCTGGATGACACACATGGAAGGTTAGTTCTGTTAGGCGGTTAACAGCGTGCTTTGCCATCTGCCAGCAGACGGAAAAGTCCTTTTCATCTTTGTTGTCCCCCAGCGGATGACAAAGTTCCTAAATAGACCAGCCCAGGTAGCTGCCACATGGCATGCTATGCCGTCTGCTGGCAAACGACAAAGATGCAAAGGTCTTTGCCATCTACCAGCAGACGACAAACTGACCAAATAGGCCAGCCACAGTGCCCCAGGTTGCACAAGTAGCTGCCACGTGGCAGCTTTGCCGTCTGCTGGCTGATGGCAAAGTTGTTTGCCGTCAGCCAGCACACGGCAAAGAGCCTATACATCCCCTGTTTTTTGTTTTTTCTTAAATTCATTCAATTTCATATATATATATATATATATATATATATATATATATATATATATATATATATATATATATATATAACAAGTTTCCAACAGCATATATATAACAAGTTTCCAACAACACATATATAACAAGTGTCGGTGTACAAAACTAGGGGCACATTTTTGTACCCCTTTACCTGTGCACGGGCAGTCGGAGCCACACCCACGGCCACACCAAGCAGAGTGGAGGAGGTGAGACAAGGTAAGACCGAAGCCCAAGACGATGCAAAGCAACGACAAGGACCAAGGCCACAAAGATCAGATGGGCGAAGCAGGTTTCCCCGGCAAGGATCCTTGCCGGGGCGGCACCAGCGGCCCCGGCAAGACCCTTGCCTGGGAAGCTCGCCCACGCCAGCCGAGCGATCCACCCTTGAGCCCACCAACACTCAACACATGTGTTGGGATAGGGCTCGGGAGGCACCTCTGTGGTGGCATGCAGATCTTTGTGAAGACAAAGAATAGTCAAGATCAAGTAAGGATGGGAAAGTAGCCATCCTCGCCGAAGGAACCCACAAGACCCTGATACGTCTCCAACGTATCTATAATTTTTGATTGCTCCATGCTATATTATCTACTGTTTTGGACTATATTGGGCTTTATTTTCCACTTTTATATTATTTTTGGGACTAACCTATTAACCGGAGGCCCAGCCCAGAATTGCTGTTTTTTGCCTATTTCAGTATTTCGGAGAAACAGAATATCAAACGGAGTCCAAACGGAATAAAACCTTAGGGAATGTGTTTTCTCACCGAACGTGATCAAGGAGACTTGGACCCTATTCCAAGGAGTCAAAGAGGCGGTCACGAGGGTGGGGGTCATGCCCCCTGCCTCGTGGGCCCCTCGGTGCTCCACCGACGTACTCCTTCCTCCTATATATACCTACGTACCCCCAAACGATCAGAACAGGAGCCAAAAACCTAATTCCACCGCCGCAACTTTCTGTATCCACGAGATCCCATCTTGGGGCCTGTTCCGGAGCTCCGCCGGAGAGGGCCGTCATCATGGAGGGCTTCTACATCATCATAGCCCCTCCGATGAAGTGTGAGTAGTTTACCTCAGACCTTCGGGTCCATAGTTAGTAGCTAGATGGCTTGTTCTCTCCTTTTGGATCTCAATACAATGTTCTCCCCCTCTCTCGTGGAGATCTATTCGATGTAATCTTCTTTTTGTGGTGTGTTTGTTGAGACCGATGAATTGTGGGTTTATGATCAAGTCTATCTATGAATAATATTTGAATCTTCTCTGAATTCTTTTATGTATGATTGGTTATCTTTGCAAGTCTCTTCGAATTATCAGTTTGGTTTGGCCTACTAGATTGGTTTTTCTTACCATGGGAGAAGTGCTTAGCTTTGGGTTTGATCTTGAGGTGTCCTTTCCCAGTGACAGAAGGGGCAGCAAGGCACGTATTGCATCGTTGCCATCGAGGATAACAAGATGGGTTTTTTATCATATTACATGAAACTATCCCTCTACATCATGTCATCTTGCTTAAGGCGTTACTCTATTTTTAACTTAATACTCTAGATGCATGCTAGATAGCGGTCAATGAGTGGAGTAATAGTAGTAGATGCAGGCAGGAGTCGGTCTACTTGTCACGGACGTGATGCCTATATACATGATCATACCTAGATATTCTCATAACTATGCTCAATTCTGTGAATTGCTCAACAGTAATTTGTTCACCCACCGTAGAATACTTATGCTCTTGAGAGAAGCCACTAGCGAAACTTATGGACCCCGGGTCTATTCTCATCATATCAATCTCCATCACTTTAATCTTGCTTTGCTTTTTTACTTTGCCTTTTACTTTTTACTTTGCATGTCTATATAAAAAATACCAAAAATATTTTTTATCATCTCTATCAGATCTCACTCTCGTAAGTGACCGTGAAGGGATTGACAACCCCTAATCGCGTTGGTTGCGTTGAGCTATTGTTGTTGTGTAGGTACGAGGGACTTGCGCGTGGCCTCCTACTGGATTGATACCTTGGTTCTAAAAAACCGAGGGAAATACTTACGCTACTTTGCTACATCATTCTCTCCTCCTCGGGGAAAACCAACGCAGTGCTCAAGAGGTAGCAGACCCCCGGCAAGATCCTTGCCGGGGACGCCTACGCGCCACGGCAAGACCCTTGCCGGGCCACCTGGCGAGGCCCTCGCCGAGCGCGACTGTAGGGCCACCATCAGGCCCGCACCAGCCAAATCTCCACCACCGTTTGCATGCAGCTGCCGACCCAACCAGCTGGGCAGGCATATAACGCCCTCGATGCGGCTATATCTCCCACGTGGCGAGGCACGACTTAGAGGCATAACCGCATTGAAAGCAATGTCGCAAGTGAGGTAATCTTCACACAACCCATGTAATAAATAAGGGAAAAGAGATACATAGTTGGCTTACAGTCGCCACTTCACACAATACATAAATAAACATTCATCATCCAGATTACACTCAAGGTCCGACTACGGTACCAAAATGAAAGAAGACTACCCCAAATGCTAAATAGATCCCCGGATCACCCCAACTGGGCTCCACTACTGATCATCTAGAAAAGACACATAGTAACGGTCACGTTCCTCGTCGAACTCCCAAGTGAGCTCGGACGCGTCATCTGCACTGGCATCGTTGGTACCTGCAACTGTTGTGATAGTATCTGTGAGTCACGGGGACTCAGCAATCTCACACCCGCGAGATCAAGACTATTTAAGCTTATAGGTAGGAAAGGATAGTGAGGTGGAGCTGCAGGAAGCGACTAGCATATATGGTGGCTACAACGCAAAAGAGAGCGAGAAGAGAAGGCAAAGCACGGTCGTGAAGCTAGAAGAGATCAAGAAGTGATCCTAGAACGACCTACGTCAAACATAACTCCAACACCGTGTTCACTTCCCGGACCCCGCCGAGAAGAGACCATCACGGTTACACACGCGGTTGATGTGTTTTAATTAAGGTCAACTTCGGGTTTTCTACAACCGGACATCAACAAATTCCCATCTGCCTCATAACCGCGGGCATGGCTTTTGAAAGATATTACCCTACAGGGGTGTCCCAACTTAGCCCATTATAAGCTCTCACGGCCAACGAAGGATATTCCTTCTACCGGGAAGACCCGATCAATCTCGGAATCCCGGACTACAAGACATTTCAACAGCAATAAAACAAGTCCAGCAAAGCCGCCCGATTGTGCCGACAAATCCTGATAGGAGCTGCACATATCTCGGTCTCAGGGCACATCCTGATAAGCGAAGCGTACAGGAACCAACATAACCCAAGTTACCAAGGGACGGCCCCGCACGGTGCTCTAGTTTGGACCAGCAATCGAAGGAGAACTGGCCCGGGGGGTTAAAATAAAGATGACCCTTGAGTCTGTAGAACCCAAGGGAAAAAGGCTTAGGTGGCAAATGGTAAAACCAATGTTGGGCCTTGCTGGAAAAGTCTTATTCAAAGCGAACTGTCAAGGGGGTCCCATAAATCACCCAACCGTGTAAGGAACGCAAAATCCGGGAACATAACACCGGTATGACGGAAACTAGGGTGGCAAGAGTGGAACAAAACACCAGGCATAAGGCCGAGCCTTCCACCCTTTACCAAGTATATAGATGCATTAATTAAATAAGAGGTATTGTGATATCCCAACAAGTAAACATGTTCCAACAAGGAACAACAAGTCCATGTTCCAACAAGGAACAACCTTCATCTTCACCTGCAACTAGCAACGCTATAAGAGGGGCTGAGCAAAGCGGTAACATAGCCAATCAACGGTTTGCTAGGACATGGATGGTTAGGGGCTGACATGGCAATATAGGAGGCATGATATAGCAAGTGGTAGGTATCGCAGCATAGGCATAGCAAAAGAGCGAGCATCTAGCAAGCAAAGATAGAAGTGATTTCGGGGGTATGGTCATCTTGCCTGCAAGGTTCTCAGAGTTGTCGAAAGCTTGGTCCTCGAAAGCGTTCTCAACAGGTTCCTCATTCACGCACTCGTCTCCCGGCTCTACCCACAACAAGAACACAAGCAAAGAGGACAAACATCAATCACGATGCGATGCACAAACAACATGATGCAAATCATGGCATGATATGCGAGATGTGACATGCAATGCATATGCGTGCTCCGGAAGGAAAAAAGATGAACAAGGCATAATCTGGGCAACCGAAGTATGCCACTGGATAGGTGAGGTGATTTCGGTTGAAATCGATATAAAGATCACCGGAATCGGATGCACGGTTTGCAAATGACGAGCAATACAAGAATGACAATAATCTGCCATTAACAGCATGATGCTACTTAGCAAGCAACAAGAAACTAAGCTAATGCACCCAAACATATCAACAAAGCATATGAAAGTAATCTACTCAAGACGCTTGACAAAAGATGAACACTGAGCTACGGCTAAATCACATCATAACAGGTTCAAACAAGCATGACAAAAGTGCAAAAGATAACAGGTTCACAGACTTAGTGAAAATATCAACATGCCAGAAATGAACATCAGGATGGCATGTTTAGAGCAACGAAACAATATGCTACATGGTCAGTACATAGCAAAGTAAGGCATGGAATGAATCTACTCAAAGCACTTGACAAAAGTCGCTTACTGACCATAAGCCAAAAAGGATCAGAAAATACGATTACATCCATGTCAATTAAGCAAGTTTCATTACAGGTTTCAGACTTAGCAGAAAACTGGACATGTCAAAAACAGATAACAAGTAGGCATGTTCGTGAGCTCTATGCACTCACTACAGAGCGTTGCATGATAAACTAAGCATACATACATCAAGAAGACATGGCATAGAAACTATACATGGCAAGAACAACATCATAGCGTGCAAGGATCAACTACACTAAGCTTGGCAAAATCGAATAACACGTAAACAATCTGCCAGCAACATTTTATAGCAAAAGTAGAGCTCGATTGACTCAAGCTATGGCACTCCATAAATACCAACAAAGGCATGGATCGATATAGCAAAACCACATGCTCAAAACACCCTTACTTATCATACTCAAAATATGCATAGATCTCTCGGAAACAACATGAACACATGGCATGAAAATAACAGCAGGCAGGGACTTTGTGAAATTACTCTCTGAAATCAGCAACATCAAGTGCCCTAGTTTGCATGCTTGTGCTAGTCACCACAAAGATCACAAAAATACATGGCATAATTCTCTGGAAAGGTAACATGGCATATTACAAAACTCATGTAGGACTCAACTTCATAGGATGCACACATCAATCATGGCAAAAATGACAAAAGTGCATGTTCTGATAAGATCCAGAAACTAACATCACATAGCCCTCTTCTAACAGCATTTCGGGCATCAATATTACCTCAAATGAAAATGATGAAATGGAATGAAATAATTTACTCTTCGATACGAACAATTTGACATATTATACGCACGAATCAGAGCTACGGATGCGGAGATATGACATGCCAAAGTAGGCAAGAAAAATTAGGGTTCGGGGAGAGAAGTCAACCGGATCTAGATCCAGATCGGGATCGGCGCGGGTTCCGAGGTTCGACGGCGCCGGAGCCGGAGAGGAGAAGAGGCGGCGGGGCCGGCGAACAGGGTGGCGGCGGCGACCGTGGCGGCGAGGACGGCGGCGGCGGCGACCGCGGCGCGGGGCCAGCCGACGACGACGACGGCGGCGGCGGCGGAGGAGGCAGCCGGCGAGGAGGCAGCCGGCGGACGGCGGGCGGCGGAGGCGCGCCGGAGTCGGGGGGAGGAGCTGTGGGCTCGGGGGAGGGGGGGGGGCGATGGGCCGCGGCGGGCCGGCGGCGATGTGGGCGCCGGGGTGCCACGTGGCGGCCCCTGGTTCCCCGGGCGACGGCGGCGGACGTGTCCGGCGCGGACCGGACGTGTCCGGCGCGCGGATGGAGCGGGGATCTAGGGTTAGGGGTGGAATGGACCCGTGAATGGAGGAGGGGATGCCTTTTTATAGGTAGAAGGAGCTAGGAAGCTCCAAATGGAGAGCGGTTTTCGGCCACGCGATCGTGATCGAACGGCGGTGGACGTGGGAGTGTCTTAGATGGGTTTTTGGGCTGTTTTGAAGGGGTGTTGGGCTGCAACACACACAAGGCCTTCACGGTTACCCGGTTAACCGTTGGAGTACCAAACGACCTCCGATTGACCCGAAACTTGACAGGCGGTCTACCGGTGTTATACCGAGGCCGCTTGACAAACCTCGGTCCAATCCGAGAAAGTTTAATACCCGCTCACGAAAAAATGTAAAAGGGGACGCCGGGGGACATAGGAGCGCCGGATTGCAAAACGGACACCGGGGAAAATGCTCGGATTCATGAGACGTACACGTATGCGAATGCGATGCACATGATGACATGATATGAAATGCATGACATGAACAAAATGCAAAACGAAGGGAAACCCAACCACGGAGAGAATAACATAACACATAGCCGAAAATGGCAAGAGTTGGATTACAAATATGGCAAGTTACATCCGGGGCGTTACAACACTCCACCACTACGAGAGGATCTCGTCCCGAGATCTAGGACTGGAAGAACTCCGGATACTCGGAACGTATGTGGTCCTCACGCTCCCAGGTGGCCTCTCGGTCTGAATGGTGTGACCATTTAACTTTTAGGAATTTGATTGACTTGTTGCGAGTCTTGCGCTCAGTTGTTTCAAGAATAGCAACGGGGTGCTCATGATAGGACAAATCTTCTTGAAGATCAATCTCTTCGAAGTTGATGGTGCGCTCAGGCGTCTTGAAGCACTTGCAAAGCTGTGACACGTGGAAGACATCGTGCACATTTGCAAAGTTGGAGGGAAGCTCAAGTTGATAGGCGAGATCGCCTCGTTTGCCGATGATCTTGAAAGGGCCCACGTATCTAGGGGCAAGTTTCCCCTTGATACCGAAGCGACGAGTTCCTTTCATTGGAGAGACGCGGAGGTAGACATGGTCTCTGATCTCGAATACCAAATCACGATGTTTGCTATCGTAATAGCTCTTCTGGCGCGACTGCGCGGCTTTGAGGTTCTCACTAATGACCAGCCTCAGCCTCTGAGATCAAATCATTGCCGAGCAATTGGCGTTCACCGGTTTCAGACCAGTTGAGAGGAGTACGACACTTTCTGCCATAGAGAATCTCGAATGGGGCTTTGCCCGAGCTGGCTTGAAAACTGTTGTTGTAAGAGAATTCAGCATAAGGAAGACAATCCTCCCACTTCATGCCAAAAGAGATAACATAAGCTCTGAGCATATCTTCAAGAATTTGGTTGACACGCTCGACTTGTCCACTAGTCTGAGGGTGGAAAGCTGTGCTGAAGCGAATGTTGGTGCCCATGGCCTTCTGAAAAGAATCCCAAAACTTGGAGGTAAAGATGCTGCCATGGTCTGAAGAGATCAATTGTGGAATGCCGTGCAAGGAGACAATTCTGGAGGTGTAGAGCTCTGCCAGCTGCGCTGCTGTGATAGACTCTTTGATAGGAAGAAAATGAGCCACTTTGGTGAGCTTGTCGATGACGACGAAGATAGCATCATTTCCATGCTTGGACTTAGGAAAACCAGTCACGAAGTCCATTTCGATATGATCAAACTTCCATTCTGGAATAGCAAGAGGTTGTAGAAGACCAGCTGGTCGTTGGTGTTCTGCTTTCACCCTTCTGCAGACATCACACTCATTCACAAATTGAGCAATCTCTCGCTTCATACGAGTCCACCAATACGACTGCTTGAGGTCATGGTACATCTTCGTACTTCCAGGATGAATTGATAGAAGAGAGTTGTGCGCTTCGTTCATAATGACTTTACGAAGATCACCCTTTGGGACCACGATCCGGTCCTCGAAGAGAAGAGTATCTCTGTCATCAACTCGATAGCACTTGTATTTGGAAATGCTCTTGTCAATACCACGTTTCACCTTCTTCACCATGGTATCCAACAATTGTGCCTCACGAATCTGATCTTCCAAAGTAGGAGAGACGATGAGGTTGGCAAGCAAACCTTGAGGGACAACTTGGAGATTCAACTTGCGGAAAGCCTCACAGAGATCCGCTTGAAAGGGTTTGAGGATTAAGCTGTTGCAATAAGCCTTCCTGCTCAAAGCATATGCAATCACATTAGCCTTGCCTGGAGTATACTCAATACTCGGATTATACTCTTGAATCATTTCGACCCATCGAGTTTGCCTGAGGTTGAGGTTGGGCTGAGTGAAGATATACTTGAGACTCTTGTGATCGGTGAATATGTCCACTTTCCTTCCCAACATGAGATGTCTCCATGTTATTAGAGCGTGGACCACTGCCGCCAACTCAAGATCGTGAGTGGGGTAGTTCCTTTCGTTGGGCTTCAAATGACGAGAGGTATAGGCAACAACCTTCTTCTCTTGCATTAAGACGACACCGAGGCCCTGAAGAGAAGCATCACAGAATACCTCATAAGGCTTGGATTCGTCAGGAGGAGTCAAAACTGGAGCAGTGACAAGTTTCTCTTTGAGAGTGTTGAAAGCAACGTCACACTCAGGAGACCAGACATACTTCACATGCTTCTGTAGGAGGTTGGAAAGAGGCTTTGCAATCTTAGAGAAATTCTCAACGATTCTTCGGCAATAGCTTGCAAGTCCAAGAAAACTGCGAAGCTGCTTGACATTCTGAGGGGGTTCCCAATTCACAACTACAGACACCTTCTCAGGATTAACAGCGATGCCCTTGGCAGAGATGATATGGCCAAGATAAAGAACTTCATCAAGCCAAAATGCACATGTGGAGAACTTCGCATATAATTTGTACTCTCTGAGCTTGTCGAGTACCAATCGCAAATGTTTGGCATGATCCTCCTTATTCTTGGAGAAGACCAAAATATCATCGAGATAGACCAAGACAAATTCGTTGGTGTAGGGGTTGAAGATGAAATTCATCAAACGAGAGAAAGCTGGAGGAGCATTGACAAGGCCGAAAGACATGACAGTATATTCATAAGAACCAAAGCTTGTTCTGAATGCTGTCTTGGGAATATCTTCTTCACGAATGCGAATCTGATGATACCCCATACGAAGGTCAAGCTTGGAGAACACCTTAGCACCTTTAAGTTGCTCAAATAGCTCATTGATGTTGGGAAGTGGATACTTGTTCTTGATTGTCTTCTTGTTCAATGGACGGTAATCGACGCAAAGTCGGTCCGTGCCATCCTTCTTCCGGACAAAAAGAACACCACAACCCCAAGGAGAAGAACTCGGTCTGATCAGACCCAGACGCTCTTGTTTATCGAGTTGTAACTTCAATTCCTTCAACTCATCTGGTCCAAGCTTGTAAGGACGCTTGCAAACGGGTTCCGTGCCAGGCTCAAGATCAATAACGAATTCGACTGGCCGACGGGGAGGCATACCCGGAAGCTCTTCTGGAAAAACATCTTGGTACTCACAAACGACTAGAATCTGAGAGATAGCCTCCATTTCACCATTCTCATTGAGAGAAAACAACCGAATGGTATCATCACGAGAAGCATAGATGATCACATCGTTAGAAGAGTGAGTCAATTTGATTTCCCTGGCAGCACAATCAAGCTGAGCCTTGTGCTTATAGAGCCAGTCCATCCTGAGAATAAGATCAATATCAGAGTCGCCAAGCACCATTGGAGAAGATAGAAATTTATAGTCGCCCATCTTGATAGAGACATCAGGAACTAACGAGTTTGCTCTCATTGACTTCCCCGGAGAAATAACGCCCAAAGGTTTATCCAGGTAAGTCCAAGAAAAATCATTCTTTGCAAAGAATGATATTGACATGAAACAATGCGATGCACCAGTATCAAATAAGACTTTTGCAGGAATATCATTAACAGGAAGATTACCCATGATCACTTCAGAAGAATCCTCCGCTTGAGCTGCATTCATCATGTTCACCTTGGCATGCTTAGGATTATGCTTGACCACTGCATTGCTGGAAGATTTCACAGGAGGAAGAGGCGGAAGGCGCCTTTGGTTGAAGCATTGTTCGCATAGTGACCCTTCTGCTGACATTTGTTACAAGTCACCTATGAGAGCGGACGATGGTA
Source organism: Aegilops umbellulata (assembly GCA_032464435.1). Taxonomy (NCBI): domain Eukaryota; kingdom Viridiplantae; phylum Streptophyta; class Magnoliopsida; order Poales; family Poaceae; genus Aegilops; species Aegilops umbellulata. The sequence continues at coordinate 358,970,761 of CP136054.1, read as the reverse complement.
AGGAGCACTTGGCCTTGGAGCTTGGTTCTGAGACTTGTTCTGATAACCAGGGTTGGGTGGGTGGGAAGATCCACGACCACTTGAGTTCTTCTGCTGATAAGGCTGACAGAACGGAGGAGGAGGAGGCAACCAGAACTTCTGTTGCTTAGCTGCCACAAGTGAAGAAGAAGAAGACTGAACTGCGTCTCTGACTCTCTTCTTAGATGCCTCACACTTGAGTTGAGCAACTTCTTGTTTCAGCGCCATGTTGTAGAATTCATCATACTTTAATGGCTCAAAAAGCACGAGAGCAAGTTGCAGATCTTCTCTGAGACCACGCCTGAACTGGTAGATCATACTCTTCTCATCAGGGATGTCTTGCCTTGCAAAACGAGAGAGCTTCTGGAACTGAGTGTTGTATTGATAGACAGACATGGTGCCTTGCTTGAGATTGCGGAACTCCTCACGCTTACTCTCAACAACACTTTCTGGAATGTGGTGAGCTCTGAAGTCACGGCGGAAATCATCCCAGGTAATGACATGACCTCCTCTGGAATCTTTGTATTGCTGGAACCACTCAGCAGCTTGATCTTTGAGTTGAAAAGAGGCAAACTTGACAAAGTCCTCAGGTCTGACATTGCTGCACTCGAAATGCTTGCTGATGTCCACTAGCCAATCATCGGCGTCTATGGCCTCGACACAGTAGCTGAAGGTCTTTGGCTGATTAGCAAGGAACTGGTTGAGTGAAGCGAAATGCGGCTGATTGTTGCCTTGGCCTTGATTCTCTTGATTAGCTTGCCCTTGGTTGCGATCTTGCAAGAGCTGAATCAGAATCTGAGCGTTGGCATTTGTGGCAGTCATCAGGGCTTGCTAAGCTTCCGGAGGCGGAGGTGGTGGCGTAGGGTTAGCCTGACTTCCTTCATTGCGTTCCGGATTCTGACGCGTTGGCGGAGCCATCCTGAAGAGGGTGACATCCATTAGCATCTTGACAGATATATATTGAAGCTGAATCAAAGGAACGAAATTGCAACATATAGTCTTCACAATAAACATTCGAACGAGAATGAACGAATGAATTCCAATGTAAAACATCACACTTCCATAAGCTGAGAAGCCACTTAGAACAAGGTATGGAATAAAATCAACAAGGTACGGATGTGAACAAATACTTGGTAAGGATTACCCAATCACAAACCAAATATCTGCGGAAGAAATACTAGAGCTACAAGAATTCCCACTTATAAACTCCCGAAACTTTCTGGTTATGCAATCAGGTGTTGGGGATACAGGGGACACAAAATATATCACCCAAACTAACAATACCTAGATCCAGATGTATCCATCCTTCAACACATAACCAAGAAATCCTCGGAAATCATCTACCTCAACCTTCGAAAAGCATCCGTTATACAAGTCATGGAGATACTCCCGCACTCGCCTCAGTACTGGGCTATCAGGGTTATCTCACCAACAACTGTACAAAGGAGATTTTCGATGTCGGCGTACTAAACTCAGGTATTCCAAATCCGCAACGATAAAATTATGACGACAACACCTCGGAGCTCAACTCCCCGGGACACCTCCTCTAAAACCCCTGCTGACGGGAGGCAACCAAGACAATGTTGTCATCATAAAACCATCGGAACGATTCTAAGATACCCGCGTGATCCTAAATTTTCTTTTAGTGAAATTTGAGAAGAGAAGAGTCAAAACTCTACGTCAGGATGCCTTACCAGAGCGATGAGGAGACTGGGAAGTAAAAAGAATTCCTAAACTCTCCGATATATAATTCCTAAATGACTCAAAACATTTTTCTAGACACAACTCGGCCACTAAAAACGATCAATCAGTGGGGGCTCCTAAGGTCGGGGAAGGCTCTGATTACCAACTTATAACGCCCTCGATGCGGCTATATCTCCCACGTGTCGAGGCACGACTTAGAGGCATAACCGCATTGAAAGCAATGTCGCAAGTGAGGTAATCTTCACACAACCCATGTAATAAATAAGGGAAAAGAGATACATAGTTGGCTTACAGTCGCCACTTCACACAATACATAAATAAACATTCATCATCCAGATTACACTCAAGGTCCGACTACGGTACCAAAATGAAAGAAGACTACCCCAAATGCTAAATAGATCCCTGGATCACCCCAACTGGGCTCCACTACTGATCATCTGGAAAAGACACATAGTAATGGCCACGTTCCTCGTGAAACTCCCAAGTGAGCTCGAACGCGTCATCTGCACTGGCATCGTTGGTACCTGCAACTGTTGTGATAGTATCTGTGAGTCACGGGGACTCAGCAATCTCACACCCGCAAGATCAAGACTATTTAAGCTTATAGGTAGGAAAGGATAGTGAGGTGGAGCTGCAGCAAGCGACTAGCATATATGGTGGCTACAACGCAAAAGAGAGCGAGAAGAGAAGGCAAAGCACGGTCGTGAAGCTAGAAGAGATCAAGAAGTGATCCTAGAACAACCTACGTCAAACATAACTCCAGCACCGTGTTCACTTCCCGGACCCCGCTGAGAAGAGACCATCACGGTTACACACGCGGTTGATGTGTTTTAATTAAGGTCAACTTCGGGTTTTCTACAACCGGACATCAACAAATTCCCATCTGCCTCATAACCGCGGGCACGGCTTTCGAAAGATATTACCCTGCAGGGGTGTCCCAACTTAGCCCATTTTAAGCTCTCACGGCCAACGAAGGATATTCCTTCTACCGGGAAGACCCGATCAATCTCGGAATCCCGGACTACAAGACATTTCGACAGCAATAAAACAAGTCCAGCAAAGCCGCCCGATTGTGCCGACAAATCCTGATAGGAGCTGCACATATCTCGGCCTCAGGGCACATCCGGATAAGCGAAGCGTACAGGAACCAACATAACCCAAGTTGCCAAGGGACGGCCCCGCACAGTGCTCTAGTTTGGACCAGCAATCGAAGGAGAACTGGCCCGGGGGGTTAAAATAAAGATGACCCTTGAGTCTGTAGAACCCAAGGGAAAAAGGCTTAGGTGGCAAATGGTAAAACCAATGTTGGGCCTTGCTGGAAAAGTCTTATTCAAAGCGAACTGTCAAGGGGGTCCCATAAATCACCCAACCGTGTAAGGAACGCAAAATCCGGGAACATAACACCGGTATGACGGAAACTAGGGTGGCAAGAGTGGAACAAAACACCAGGCATAAGGCCGAGCCTTCCACCCTTTACCAAGTATATAGATGCATTAATTAAATAAGAGGTATTGTGATATCCCAACAAGTAAACATGTTCCAACAAGGAACAACAAGTCCATGTTCCAACAAGGAACAACCTTCATCTTCACCTGCAACTAGCAACGCTATAAGAGGGGCTGAGCAAAGCGGTAACATAGCCAATCAACGGTTTGCTAGGACATGGATGGTTAGGGGCTGACATGGCAATATAGGAGGCATGATATAGCAAGTGGTAGGTATCGCAGCATAGGCATAGCAAAAGAGCGAGCATCTAGCAAGCAAAGATAGAAGTGATTTCGGGGGTATGGTCATCTTGCCTGCAAGGTTCTCAGAGTTGTCGAAAGCTTGGTCCTCGAAAGCGTTCTCAACAGGTTCCTCGTTCACGTACTCGTCTCCCGGCTCTACCCACAACAAGAACACAAGCAAAGAGGACAAACATCAATCACGATGCGATGCACAAACAACATGATGCAAATCATGGCATGATATGCGAGATGTGACATGCAATGCATATGCGTGCTCCGGAAGGAAAAAGATGAACAAGGCATAATATTGGCAACCCAAGTATGCCACTGGATAGGTTAGGTGATTTCGGTTGAAATCGATATAAAGATCACCGGAATCGGATGCACGGTTTGCAAATGACGAGCAATACAAGAATGACAATAATCTGCCATTAACAGCATGATGCTACTTAGCAAGCAACAAGAAACTAAGCTAATGCACCCAACAATATCAACAAAGCATATGAAAGTAATCTACTCAAGACGCTTGACAAAAGATGAACACTGAGCTACGGCTAAATCACATCATAACAGGTTCAAACAAGCATGACAAAAGTGCAAAAGATAACAGGTTCACAGACTTAGTGAAAATATCAACATGCTTCTCTGTTAGACTCGCTCTTCTCTCAACCCCGCGCCCCGCAACCGCAGTAGGGATTCTTGTGATCCCATAGGTGTCGTTTCCCACCGACATCTTTGGAGCGCCAGATAGAGGGCGCAATTGTGAGAATCGGTTTTAGCATTAAGTGAACGTTTCGTCATTTCGATGGCTCTAAGGGAAGCAGAAGAGGGGGTCGAAAGATCAACACCGGCGCGACTACAAGAAGAAGCTAAGTCACACTGAACCCTGACTACTTTCTTCCCTTTTTATATGAGGTTATCGTCCTCGGAGATCTGGCCTATGTATGGGAAACCTGCACACAAAGGGCCCCCTCGCGATCGGCAACGCCTTTGTTCTGTTTCGAGTCTGCTCAACAGCTCAAAGCCTACCGCGTCGAGAGTGGTGGGGTAGCCTTCCGCACCTGGCAACACTCCTGACTCTGACTCGAGTCAAACTCGATAGTTCAGGCGGCCGCGCTCAGGGCAGTAAGGTGGCTTGCCCAGTAGCACGCACACTCGGTAGGCCAATGGGGATCCGTCCCCATGACGCCGCCCTAGGTTTATGCGCCGGCAAGCCTACCCGGTTACGTAGGGTGGACATACAAGGAAAAGTCAAACAGGAAAATAACATGCATGATACTAAAAAGTGCTGCAGAGTTATGTTACATCAAATTGTTGCTGCGGTTCTAACTAGAGATAGCAATTGTCTTGGTTATGAACCTGCAGCGGTGATAAGAAAACAGGGTGCCTAATCCCGGCGCCGGCCCTCCACCCTCAGAATTCTGCCGACTCGACTGATGATGGGCTCAATGCACTCCCTGAGTGGCGCAAGGTCGGTCCCGTCCGGCAAGCTCTCCAGCGCGGCGTCGAAGTCGAGGTCGGGGTACCAGTGCGCCACCTTGGTGAGAACCTTGGTCATGGCGCCCTGGCAAAGCATCCGGGACTCGTCGGCCAGTGAGGCCGCCCGGCTGGCGTGGAGCCGCTCCAGAGCACCGACAACCTTCTCAAAGAACATGGTCAGGCTGCAATTGGCGCTCACGCTCCACTCCGAGACATACCTCACGTCCTGCATCCCCATGATGGCCAACTGTGCGGCGGCCTGGTTGGCGACGGTGGCGAGGCGATCGAGCCAACGGTTCTCGCCCTCCACGTGCTCCGCAAAGTTGAGGCCCTCGTTCTTCTGCAACAGCTTCTCGCTCTCCAGCTCCTTGGCCAGGGTCGCCTCGCGGGTTGTAGCCTCCGACAACACCTTCTCGAGACCCTCCAGCTTCAGCTTGAGGTCTTTGATGGAGTTATTGGCCTCGGAGAGCTCCCCGGCCTTGCTGAGGACCGCGCCCTGCGCCTCTGTCAGGGCGCTGTTGAGCGTGTCCTTTTCCCGGGACAACTTCAGGGCCTGCTCCGTCAGCCTGTTGCGCTCCTCCTCCAGCTCCTTCACCTTGCCGGCGTGGACCTGGCCCTGGGCATTGACTGCCTCCTTGTGCCTCTGCTCCAGCTCACCGGTCCGCTGCAAGACAAGCTTCTCCACCTTGGCATCTTTGCCACGAAGTATGGCGGCGAGCTTCTCCTCACGTGCGGCAAGGTCCTCCTCCTGGGAGTTCAGCGCGGCCTCACGCTCGGTCCGAATGGCCTCGGCGGCCTCAGCCGAGTTCTTCGCCGCCTCCTGAGCTTTCTCGACGTCGGCAAGCTTCATGGTGAGCTCCACGTCGCGCCTGGCCTGCTCGCCCTGGGCAGCCTTGAGCTCCTCGTGGGCCTCGCGGAACCAGTTTTGCGCTTCGGCGACGTGCTCTTGGAGGTCCGCCTCCGCCTTCTCCACCACCGCCGTCCTGGACTTCACCTTGTCCAGGTGGGCGCGGTAGAGCACCTGGAGCTTCTGGAAGCTGCCGCCCATGGCCTGGAGGAGCCGCTCCTCCTGCGAGCCGTTCCCACCAACAATTGGCTCGTCGACGACTCCAAGCCCGGCAGCGGCAAGCACCTCGTCGTGGAACACCTCTCCCTCGACGGGTGCCCTGGTGCTCGACAATCCTGGGAGGAGAACGAACAATTTGTCGCTCACCCTTAAGTACTTGCCGGAGCCGGAAGCAGCAGAGGAGGAAGGCTGGTCGCCAGCCTCCTCCTCCTCCTCCCCGGTAGGCCCCTTGCCGGGCTTCTCAGCGGCGGCCTAGCCGGCCTCCCCGGCGGGCCCCTTGGTGGCGGCCTCGGCAGCATCCTTGGCGGCCTCCTCAGCGGTGGCCTTGCCGGCCTCCCCGGTGGGCTCCTTGGTGGCGGCCTCGGCAGCATCCTTGGCGGCCTCGGCCTTGTCAGCCTCCCCGACGGGCTCCTCGGCGGCGCCCTCGGCAGCCCCCTTGGCGGCCTCCTCCACGGCGATCCTCTCGGCGTCTGCCTCGGCGGCCTTGTCGACACCCTCGATCACGGGGTCCACGTCCTCTGGATCCGTCAAGGAGGAATCTGGGCGCCGAAGACAGAGGTGAGGCAAAGCCAAGACCAAGAACCAGAAAGAAGAAGAAGCAGGGACGAACGACGAGCGACTTACCGGTGCCGACACCCGGCTGGGAAGCAGAAGTCCCCTCCCCGCCAACATTTGGCGTCCAGGCAAAGCCAGCGGCGCCCAGGTTCTCTTCCTCCTCTCCATGTGTGTGTGCTCGGTGCTTGGCACCCTTGCCAGGGACGCCCCTCGGGGCGGCGTGGTCGATGGGGGTGGCGCGTTGGGAGTAGACCCCTATGGCTCCTCCTGCTGCCGCTCCCCTCCTGCACACCTGGCAAGGTCAGCACCAAAGTGTCGCCCTCTTGACACATGTCGAAGAGAGAAGAATGATGAAATTACGCTGGGGGCTTTGCCGGGGGCTGCTGTTCAGGCTGGCCAACACCACCAAGGGCGCCCTCGAAGCACCGGCCAGGGGCTGGCCACCCGTCGAGACCTTGGCCCTTTTTGCTCTCTAGGCCAGCGTCTCCGCGTCCCTGCAAAGACAAAAACAAAACAAGATCAGTACCGCAGAGTGAGGGGGCAGAGATAACGAAAAAGGAACCAGACACTTACTCATCGTCCACCTCCTCCTCTGCGGTCTTCCTCTTCCTCCTCGGACTGAGGGATCCAAAATCAAAGGTGATCCCGGGCCGACGTTCGCTGAAGGAGGGGAGGGAGGAGGCGTCTGGGCACGTCTAGATGAAGAAGGGGCGGCCGTCTTCTTCTTCACCGCGACCTTCGCCGGCTTCTTCGCCGCCGCGGCCCTCGTGTGAGGCCGGGACCCCTCCAAAGTCAGCTGCGGCTGCGCAGTCCTGCGGGGCCGAACCGGCTCGCCGGAACTGGCCCGCCGCAGGACTTGCCCCGTCCCCGCAGGTGGCGCCGGGTCTGCGGTCTCCTCCTCCTCCTCCAACGATGACTCGCCGGTCACATCCTCAACCAGTGGATCCTCGGTGCTGGCGCTGCTAGCTCCCCCGGTGGCCACCGCCCACCGGGCAAGCTCCTCCTCCTCCGCGGCCGTCGCGGCCTTGTCCTCCACACCGCCATCATCGCCGGCCTCCCTGGCGAGCTGTGCCTCCCTCGCCCTGGTGGCGATGTAGTCCAGCTCCTCCTGGGAGGTGTCCTGGACAAGCAGTCGCTCAGCATCGGCATCAACATACCTCTCATGCAGGGTGTCGAAGAACTGCTGCACTTCTGCCTCCTTCGGCTCCTTCCAGCTTGGTACGGGGCCGTGCGTGTTGCAGTCCGGCATCATGGCAATGATCGCGGACCGACGTGAGTTGTTGCACAACGGGACCACCCCTGTTGGCAGCTTGAACAACGGCCCCTTAAGGACCTTGTCGGCCTTCGCGGCGGCCCTCGCAATCTTGCCGGTCCGCTCGACCTCGCCGTCGCGGCCCACGTCAAGCTGGAAGAACCGATGGCAGAAGTGGGCATGCGCCATCACCGTAATGTTGTGGTCGAGGCTTGGGCGGAGTCGCATGATGGCAGCAGGGTTCGTGAAAAGCCAGGCTGGCCTCCCCTTGTTATGCAGCGGAGCAATCCGGCGGCGGATGAAGTCCGCCCCAATCATTTTAAGGGTGAGCCCGGCCTGGGTAAGACGGAGAATCCTGGTGACAGCAACAGAGAGCTTTCCGTCGGCGGTATCGACATTGCTCCAGTCGCTGCTGCGAATTGGCGGCGCTCGGCGAACTTTGCAGAACGTCGGCGGGTCCTCCTCTTCAATCCAGCACCACCGGCCCCGCCACTCATCCCACCTCTCCTTCATGGCGCCATCCGGGTACGCCTCCTTGGATCTTGGGATCCAGGTGATGCAACCAGAGATGGCGCCCCCTGTCTGGATCTGAGAGTAGAAGTAGTGGCGGAAGAGCGCCGTGTTGGGGTGCACCCCGGCGAAGCCTTCACAAAGGTGCGCGAAAAGGGCCATGCACGCCACCGTTTTCGGAGTAAAATCCAGAAGACGGAAGCCGAAGGTGTGCATGATGTCGCTGAAGATATCGGAAAAGGGAGGACAAAGCCTACAAGAAAAGTAATCAACAAAGAAGGGATACTGATTTGAGGCAGGCTCGGTGCAGGCGGCGGGGATGACGTGCATAGCCGGATGCCCCGAATCCTCCCCCCGTCTTCACTCCCCACAGGGGCCTGAAGAGGTCCCGGAGCTCGAACACGTCGACCATCGAGGGGAAGAAGAAGGAAGACTTCATCCGGTCCCCCGACAACGCGCTCTCCGGCGGCTCCATAGCCCCAGTGTCCTTGGCCACCCCTTGCCCTTGGTGGATTTCGGTGCCATGGTGAAGGAGGAGGGAGGAGCGAAGGGCGGCAGAAGCACGACGGCGGCGAGCGAAGACGAAGCTTGGAGAAGAAGAGGGGGACAGGTGGAGGTCTCCGAGATTGGGGTTGCGCAAAGGGTAAAAGGAACAGTGCGCCCACCATGATCCCTTTTTATGGGGAAGCCGCGGGTCGCGCCGCCCATTTACTGTGATGTGACGCATGCGTGCGGAAACCACCCCACGCATGCCGCCCACGTCATGCACTCCCCTCCACGCCGCGCCGCGCACGCGGGTCGTGAGAAGCGCAGCGCGCGAAAAATCTTACCACGGTAAAAACCATGCCGCCTGCCCGCGCACCATTTTGGGCCTGACCCAACAACGTGTCGCGCTTATGTGTGGCCCAGGCCCGGGGGCTCCTGTCGGTGTACAAAACTAGGGGCACATTTTTGTACCCCTTTACCTGTGCACGGGCAGTCGGAGCCACGCCCACGACCACACCAAGCAGAGTGGAGGAGGTGAGCCAAGGTAAGACCGAAGCCCAAGACGATGCAAAGCAACGACAAGGACCAAGGCCACAAAGATCAGATGGGCGAAGCAGGTTTCCCCGGCAAGGATCCTTGCCGGGGTAGCTCGCCCACGCCAGCCGAGCGAGCCACCCTTGAGCCCACCAACACTCAACACATGTGTTGGGACAGGGCTCGGGAGGCACCTCTGTGGTGGCATGCAGATCTTTGTGAAGACAAAGAATAGTCAAGATCAAGTAAGGATGGGAAAGCAGCCATCCTCATCGAAGGAACCCACAAGACCCCCGACAAGATCCTTGCCGGGGACGCCTGCGCACCACGGCAAGACCCTTGCCGGGCCACCCGGCGAGGCCCTCGCACTACAAAAAAAACACTTCCGTGATGATACGTGTTTGTCACAGTAGGTCGCATTTTTTGTCATGCATGTACATCCATGACAAATTTATGACAGAATCAAGATAGTCATACCTGTGCTATCGTAGAAGTGTTCCATGACATTACCAAAATTATCATCACGGAAGTGTCCACTTCCATGATGATAAATCGCGCGTCACAGAAGTGCTTTAGTCAAGGGTGACCGACACGTGGCATCCACCGTAACGGAACGCCGTTAAGCTATCAGGTCTAGTTTTGGATCCGATAACCCGTTAACAGCCCCGACCAATGGGAAATTTCCACGTGTAAAATTCTTATTGGCCGGACAAAACACGTGTCAGCTCGTCAGTGGGTCAGATAGGCGCCTATGATATGTCGACACGTGGCACGGCCCAACAGTGGCCCATTTAGCTTACAAAGCAGGCCCATTTGACTTGGTCAAAATTTAACGGGCTGGCCCATGAAAAGCCTGTTAACGGTCTCTTCGCAAATAGCCCATTTTACGGCCCGTTAGGTGGAAATTGGCCCAACAACATCATGTGGGCCGTCGAATATAACACTAGCCCATTTCACTTTCGGCCCATGTATGGCCCACGACGTCTTTCGGCCCATATGAGGCCTTCGTATCTTTCGGCCCTTTACAGGCCCACGATGACTCTAGCCCATAATGAACAGTAATTTTCTTTATACCCGTTAACGGCCCGTGATTTACATGGGCCGTTTCCAGCCCGTGTTTGCTTTCGGCTTATTGACGGCCCATACGTTCTTGGGCTCCTTTTCTGCCCTCGATTACTTCCGGCCCATTACTGGCTTGTTCCCCTAATGGGCCAAATTCGGCCCATGGCAAGAGTCGGCCCGTTACTAGCCTATTACCCTAATGGACCAAATTCGGCCTATGGCAAGAGTCGGCCCGTTTCTGGCCTGTTAACCCGTTGCGTCGTTTCCAGCCCGTCCTATATTCTGGCCCATTAACGACCCGTTATGCCTGTGACAGAATTAAGCCTTTGCTGTCTTACGGCCTGTTAACGGCCTGTTACCATGCTGGGACAATACCAATTACACCCGATTACGGCCCATGTAGACCCATTTATCCGAGCCCGAGGCCCACCGATTACAGGCCCATTTATCAACGGCCCGTAGGAGACCCATGGATCCTACGGCCTGTATATGGCCCATGGTAGTTGCGGCCACTAGCAAACCAGGGAAAAAGAAGACTAGGAAATAAATAAGGCCGCAACTAACACTAGGCTATTAAGACGATTGCACAGATTACATCCACTCGGCATCAAAGATCGCCACTAGTGCAAATATAGGGAACACCCTACACTATACAAAAATGGCTTGTTGTTTTCTTCAGCCGGTGGCTGCATGTTAATAATAAATTTTGTATCGCACCAAAACAAATTACAACTATATAACAAAAGGAAGGTTGGCATAAAACTTAACAGTCTAGCAGATAAATGCACCACCAGAAGTTCAGAAGCTCAGTTCATTTGACCTGACTGTTATGTTTTCATGTTGTATTGTCCGATGGAGCACCATAACCCTCGCCTTCATTTCCCCTAGGCTCCTGAACAACATAGCAAATGTCTAATAGTCTGGTTTCAAAACCATGCATATCTTGACGACATTGAGCAATGTTTCTCCTTGTTTCACAAAGGGTCTCTGTTAGGGAATGGACTTGTGTCTGGAGCGCAGATACACCATTGTTTTGAGCTTGCATATCTTGATCATGAGGCATTTTGGACGATATTGCGTTAACAACCAACCCAGTATTACACAGGAACGTGCTTTTGGCACTGTTAGTAGACAGGTACTGACCCACTGCAGGAAGAGCTGACATTGCGGTTATAGTTGCCTCGCCACCTTCAAAAGGTGGCGGTTCCACCATTTTTTCCATAGCTCGCTGAAAAGTTGAGGTTTTACATTAGTAGTACTAGAATAGAAGATATTAAGGAGGCAGCAAAACCAAACAAAATAGCTTTGGTCTATATACATAACTTATTCTGGTGAACCCATGTAAAATATTAGTTGTATTTTATTGCAAAGTACATAATAAAACCAGGTTCCAAACATATGACCATGTACCATCGCTAACGTATTGTCTATTTCTTCACATTGTATTGAGGGCTAAGGATAAAGAGACGAAGTTTATAATACGGTAAGCATAGTATGACATCATTCATATCACAAAACAACTGAGAACAGACAAACAGGCAATTGTAACGTTGTGTGGGCAAGTCCAGCATGGAACTAGATTACAGGTCAAGATCAAAGGAACATCACTCCTCTCTTTTAAACCTTGTAAGGTGCAATGATACGCTAAGACAATTGTGTATAAAATTGAAAAGAGTAATAGACATTGGGTGCAAACCATGCAGTTCAAGGCACAAGTCAGAGTAAGTAGTAGTTCAGAGTAAGTAGTAGTTAAAAGGCATGAGGATTAAGGACTTACAACAATGGCTTTGACTGGTGTAGTCATGCCCTTCTTCTTGCTGGTGTGACAGTCCTTGAAGATTTCCACAACATTTGGTTTAGGTACTTTTTGGTCCTTGCGGGCTTTCCTCTGCATTTGGAACAAGTCAATATAGATCTGATAATATGGTACAGCGAAAAGAGTGAAACAACAGCCAATTACAAGAGCCTCGCAGTGTGCAATATAGCTACGGGATCCTGTCGTCTGTTGGAATTTCACTTTCGTACGGTTGGCCTTGTTCTTTGAACAGTTCACCTACAAGAAGATAGATTTGTGTGGCACATGCGTAAATAGGACTTCAACATGTGATAGATTTGTGCCGGATCGAACCAGTGTTTAACGAGGCCTCTCCAGTCTTCATCAGATATATTTTCCACTGAAGATGTTTGGGGAAGTTTACTGTTAGCCTTACCTTCAAAGTGAGTTTTCCTCAATTTATACCGATACTGTCGCAGAGCAGGCTTGAAAACATGGGTGCAAGCTTGTCTGGTTGCATCATCTTGGCTATCCAACTTGAACCTGATCTGTTGAAAATTATGGGAGTCTCATTATCAGCAACCTAAAAAGTATTGGACAGAGTAAGACGATATTACTAATTTACATACATAACCATACTTACAGATAAATGGTCGAGGAAGGTGTTGAACTGGGTTTCGTTTTTGTCATTCCTGTACTGAATCCATGTTGGGAGGATACGTACATGACACCTAACAGCAACCGCTACCTCTGATACTAACTTGGCTGACTTTGTAGCATCACGTGGCCTTTTTAAACTGACTCAAAATGGATCTCCATTCTTCCTCCTCTAGATTTAGTTAACCTATCGAGCATTATCCCTGATGTTTGTTTCCTCTTGCGCCTACGTGCTAGTCCAACAACAAACATAGGAAGTGTTAGTGTACATCAAACTGTGAGACTACATATAAAGAAGCATGCAACTGTAATTTGACTCCAGCAACTACTTGTTAGGGAACGTAGTAATTTCAAAAAATTTCCTACGCACATGCAAGATCATGGTGATGCATAGCAACGAGAGGGGAGAGTGTTGTCTACGTACCCTCGTAGACCGAAAGCGGAAGCGTTATATCAACGCGGTTGATGTAGTCGTATGTCTTCACGATCCGACCGATCCAAGCACCGTTACTCCGGCACCTCCGAGTTCTTGGCACACGTTCAGCTCGTTGACGATCCCCGGGCTCCGATCCAGCAAAGCTTCGGGGAAGAGTTCCGTCAGCACGACGGCGTGGTGACGATCTTGATGTACTACTGACGCAGGGCTTCGCCTAAGCACTGCGACAATATGACCGAGGTGGAATTTGGTGGAAGGGGGCACCGCACACGGCTGAAGAACGATCTCAAGGATCAACTTGTGTGTCTATGGGGTGCCCCCTGCCCCTGTATATAAAGGATGGAGGAGGAGGAGGCCGGCCAAGGCAAAGGTGCGGCCAGGATATGGATTCCTACTAGGACTCCAAGTCCTAGTAGGAGTCCACCAAAAGGGGAGGAAGGGAGAAGGAATAGGAGGAGAAGGAGAGGTGGCCGCCCCCCTTTTCCCTAGTCCAATTCGGACTAGAGGGGAGGGGGGCGCAGCAGCCTTTTTCCTCTTCCCACTAAAGCCCATCAAGGCCCATTACTTCTCCCGTAATCCCGGAACTCCCGGTACCTCCGAAAATACCCGAACCACTCAGAACCCTTCCGATGTCCGAATATAGTCGTCCAATATATCGATCTTTACGTCTCGACCATTTCGAGACTCCTCGTCATGTCCCCGATCTCATCCGTGACTCCGAACTCCTTCGGTACATCAAAACTCATAAACTCATAATATAACTGTCATCGAAACCTTAAGCGTGCGGATCCTACGGTTCGAGAACAATGTAGACATGACCGAGACACGTCTCCGGTCAATAACCAATAGCGGGACCTGGATGCCCATATTGGCTCCTACATATTCTACGAAGATCTTTATCGGTCAGACCGCATAACAACATACGTTGTTCCCTTTGTCATCGGTATGTTACTTACCCGAGATTCGATCGTCGGTATCCAATACCTAGTTCAATCTCGTTACCGGCAAGTCTCTTTACTCGTTCCATAATACATCATCTCGCAACTAACTCATTAGTTGCAATGCTTGCAAGGCTTGAGTGATGTGCATTACCGAGAGGGCCCAGAGATATCTCTCCGACAATCGGAGTGACAAATCCTAATCTCGAAATACGCCAACCCAACATCTACCTTTGGTGACACCTGTAGTACTCCTTTATAATCACCTAGTTACGTTGTGACGTTTGGTAGCACCCAAAGTGTTCCTCCGGCAAACGGGAGTTGCATAATCTCATAGTCATAGGAACATGTATAAGTCATGGATAAAAGCAATAGCAACATACTAAACGATCGGGTGCTAAGCTAATGGAATGGGTCATGTCAATCAGATCATTCAACTAATGATGTGACCTCATTAATCAAATAACAACTCCTTGTTCATGGTTAGGAAACATAACCATCTTTGATTAATGAGCTAGTCAAGTAGAGGCATACTAGTGACACTCTGTTTGTCTATGTATTCACACATGTATTATGTTTCCTGTTAATACAATTCTAGCATGAATAATAAACATTTATCATGAATTAAGGAAATAAATAATAACTTTATTATTGCCTCTAGGGCATATTTCCTTCAGTCTCCCACTTGCACTAGAGTCAATAATCTAGTTCACATCGCCATGTGATTTATCAGTAATAGTTCACATCACCATGTGATTAACACCCATAGTTCACATCGATATGTGACCAACAACCAAAGGGTTTACTAGATTCAGTAATCTAGTTCACATCGCTATGTGATTAACACCCAAAGAGCACTACGGTGTGATCATGTTTTGCTTGTGAGAGAAGTTTAGTCAACGGGTCTGCCATATTCAGATCCGTTATGTATTTTGTAATTTTCTATGTCTACAATGCTCTGCATGGAGCTACTTTAGCTAATTGCTCCCACTTTCAATATGTATCTAGATTGAGACTTAGAGTCATCTAGATTAGTGTCAAAACTTGCATCGACGTAACCTTTTACGACGAACCTTTTTGTCACATCCATAATCGAGAAACATATCCTTATTTTACTAAGGATAATTTTGACCGATGTCCAGTGATCTACTTCCTAGATCACTATTGTACTCCCTTGCTTAACACAGTGTAGGGTATACAATAGATCTGGTACATAGCATGGCATACTTTATAGAATCTATGGCTGAGGCATAGGAAATGACTTTCATTCTCTTTCTATCATCTGCCGTGGTCGGGCTTTGAGTCTTACTCAGTTTCACACCTTGTAATACAGGCAAGAACTCTTTCTTTGACTGTTCCATTTTGAACTACTTCAAAATCTTTTCAAGGTATGTACTTATTGAAAAACTTATCAAGCGTCTTGATCTATCTCTATAGATCTTGATGCTCAATATGTAAGCAGCTTCACCGAGGTCCTTCTTCGAAAAACTCCTTTCAAATACTCCTTTATGCTTCACAGAATAATTCTACATTATTTCTGATCAATAATATGTCATTTACATATACTTATCAGAAATGTTGTAGTGCTCCCACTCACTTTATTGTAAATACAGGCTTCACCGCAAGTCTGTATAAAACTATATGCTTTGATCAACTCATCAAAGCGTATATTCCAACTCCGAGATGCTTGCACCAGTCCATAGATGGTTCGCTGGAGCTTGCATATTTTGTTAACACCTTCAGGATCGACAAAACCTTCTAGTTGCATCGTATACAACTCTTCTTTAATAAATCCATTAAGGAATGTAGTTTTGTTTATCCATTTTCCGGATTTCATAAAATGCGGCAATTGCTAACATGATTCGGACAGACTTAAGCATAGATATGAGTGAGAAACTCTCATCGTAGTCAACACCTTGAACTTGTCGAAAACCTTTTGCGACAATTCTAGCTTTGTAGATAGTAACACTACTATCAGTGTCCGTCTTCCTCTTCAAGATCCATTTATTTTCTTTGGCTTGCCGATCATCGGGCAAATCCATCAAAGTCCATACTTTGTTCTCATACATGGATCATATCTCAGATTTCATGGCCTCTAACCATTTCGCGGAATCTGGGCTCATCATCGCTTCCTCATAGTTCGCAAGTTCGTCATGGTCTAGTAACATGACTTCCAGAACAGGATTACCGTACCACTCTGGTGCGGATCTCACTCTAGTTTACTTACGAGATTTGGTAGTAACTTGATCTTGAAGTTACATGATCATCATCATTAGCTTCCTTACTAATTGGTGTAGTAGTCACAAGAACAGATTTCTGTGATGAACTACTTTCCAATAAGGGAGAAGGTACAATTACCTTATCAAGTTTTCTACTTTCCTCCCACTCACTTCTTTCGAGAGAATCTCCTTCTCTAGAAAGGATCCATTCTCAGCAACGAATATCTTGCCTTCGGATCTGTGATAGACGGTGTACCCAACAGTCTCCTTTGGGTACCTATGAAGACACATTTCTCCGATTTGGGTTTGAGCTTATCAGGATGAAACTTTTTCACATAAGCATCGTAACCCCAAACTTTAAGAAACGACAACTTTGGTTTCTTGCCAAACCATAGTTCATTTTGTGTCGTCTCAACGGACTTTAGATGGTGCCCCTTTTAACGTGAATGCAGCTGTCTCTAATGCATGATCCCAAAATGATATTGGTAAATCGGTAAGAAACATCATAGATTGTACTATATCCAATAAAGTACGGTTATGACGTTCGGACACACCATTATGCTGTGGTGTTCCAGGTGGCATGAATTTGTGAAACTATTCCACATTGTTTTAATTGAAGACCAAACTCGTAACTCAAATATTTGTCTCCGCGATCAGATCGTAGAAACCTTATTTTCTTGTCACGATGATTTTCCACTTCACTCTAAAATTCTTTGAACTTTTCAAATGTTTTAGACTTATGTTTCATCAAGTAGATATACCCATATCTGCTCAAATCATCTGTGAAGGTCAGAAAATAATGATACTTGTCGCGAGCCTTAATATTCATCGGACCACATACATCAGTATGTATGATTTCCAACAAATCTGTTGCTTGCTTCATTGTTTCTAAGAATGGCGTTTTAGTCATCTTGCCCAAGAGGCATGGTTCGCAAGCATCAAGTGATTCATAATCAAGTGATTCCAAAAGTCCATCAGCATGGAGTTTCTTCATGCGCTTTACACCAATATGACCTAAACGGCAGTGCCACAAATAAGTTGCACTATCATTATTAACTTTGCATCTTTTTGGCTTCAATATTATGAATATGTGTATCACTACGATCAAGATCCAACAAACCAATTTTGTTGGTGTGTATGACCATAGAAGGTTTTATTCATGTAAACAGAACAACAATTGTTCTCTAACTTAAATGAATAACTGTACTGCAATTAACATGATCAAATCATATTCATGCTCAACGCAAACACCAAATAACACTTATTTAGTTTCAACACTAATCCCGAAAGCATAGGGAGTGTGTGATGATGATCATATCAATCTTGGAACTACTTCCAACACACATCGTCACCTTGCCCTTTAACTAGTCTTTGTTCATTCTGCAACTCCCGTTTCGAGTTACTAAATTTTAGCAACTGAACTAGTACCAAATACTGAGGGGTTGCTATGAACACTAGTAAAGTACACATCAATAACATGTATATCAAATATACTTATGTTCACTTTGCCATCCTTCTTATCCGCCAATCACTTGGGGTAGTTCCGCTTCCAGTGACCAGTCCCTTTGCAGTAGAAGCACTTAGTCTCAGGCTTAGGACCAGACTTGGGCTTTTTCACTTGAGCAGCAACTTGCTTGCCATTCTTCTTGAAGTTCCCCTTCTTTCCTTTTTGCCCTTTTCTTTGAAACTAGTGATCTTGTCAACCATCAATACTTGATGTTTTTCTTTGATTTCTACCTTCGCCGATTTTAGCATCGCGAAGAGCTTGGGAATATTTTCCGTTATCCCTTGCATATTATAGTTCATCACGAAGTTCTACTAACTTGGTGATGGTGACTAGAGAATTCTTTCAATCACTATTTTATCTGGAAGATTAACTCCCACTTGATTCAAGCGATTGTAGTACTCAGGCTATCTGAGCACATGCTCACTAGTTGAGCGATTCTCCTCCATCTTTTAGCTATAGAACTTGTTGGAGACTTCATATCTCTCAACTCGGGTATTTGCTTGAAATATTAACTTCAACTCCTGGAACATCTCGTATGGTCCATGACGTTCAAAACGTCTTTGAAGTCCCGATTCTAAGCCGTTAAGCATGGTGCACTAAACTATTAAGTAGTCATCATATTGAGCTAGCAAAACGTTCATAACGTCTGCATCTGCTCCTGCAAAAGGTCCGTCACCTAGCGGTGCATCAAGGACATAATTCTTCTGTGCAGCAATGAGGATAAACCTTAAATCACGGATCCAATCCGCATCATTGCTACTAACATTTTTCAACACAATTTTCTCTAGGAACATATCAAAATAAACACAGGGAAGCAACAATGCGAGCTATTGATCTACAACATAGATATGCTAATACTACCAGGACTAAGTTCATGATAAATTAAAGTTCAATTAATCATATTACTTAAGAACTCCCACTTAGATAGACATCCCTCTAATCTTCTAAGTGATCACGTGATCCAAATCAACTAGACCATAACCGATCATCACGTGAAATGGCTTAGTCTTCAATGGTGAACATCATTATGTTGATCATATCTACTATATGATTCACGCTCGACCTTTCGGTCTCCGTGTTCCGAGGTCATATCTTATATGCATAGCTCGTCAAGTATAACCTGATTATTCCGCGTGTGCAACTGTTTTGCACCCGTTGTATTTGAATGTAGAGCCTATCACACCCGATCATCACGTGGTGTCTCAGCACGAAGAACTTTCGCAACGGTGCATACTCAGGGAGAACACTTCTTGATAATTAGTGAGAGATCATCTTATAATGCTACCGTCAATCAAAGCAAGATAAGATGCATAAAAGATAAACATCACATGCAATCAATATAAGTGATATGATATGGCCATCATCATCTCGTGCTTGTGATCTCCATCTTCGAAGCACCGTCATGATCACCATCGTCACCGGCGCGACACCTTGATCTCCATCGTAGCATCGTTGTCGTCTCGCCAATCTTATGCTTCCACGACTATCACTACCGCTTAGTAATAAAGTAAAGCATTACATCGCGATTGCATTGCATACAATAAAGCGACAACCATATGGCTCCTGCCAGTTGCCGACAACTCGGTTACAAAACATGATCATCTCATACAATAAAATTTAGCATCATGTCTTGACCATATCACATCACAACATGCCCTGCAAAAACAAGTTAGACGTCCTCTACTTTGTTGTTGCAAGTTTTACGTGGCTGCTACGGGCTTAAGCAAGAACTCATCTTACCTACGCATCAAAACCACAACGATAGTTTGTCAAATAGACTCCGTTTTAACCTTCTCAAGGACCGGGCGTAGCCACACTCGGTTCAACTAAAGTTGGAGAGACAGTCTTCCGCAAGCCATCTATGTGCAAAGCACGTCGAGGGAACCGGTCTCGCGTAAGAGTACGCGTAAGGTTGGTCCGGATCGTCTCGTCCAACAATACCGCCGAACCAAAGTATGACATGCTGGTAGGCAGTATGACTTATATCGCCCACAACTCACTTGTGTTCTACTCGTGCAAATAACATCAAACCATAAAAACCTAGGCTCGGATGCCACTGTTAGGGAACGTAGTAATTTCAAAAAATTTCCTACGCACATGCAAGATCATGGTGATGCATAGCAACGAGAGGGGAGAGTGTTGTCTACGTACCCTCGTAGGCCGAAAGCGGAAGCGTTATATCAACGCGGTCGATGTAGTCGTATGTCTTCACGATCCAACCGATCCAAGCACCGTTACTCCGGCACCTCCGAGTTCTTGGCACACGTTCAGCTCGATGACGATCCCCGGGCTCCGATCCAGCAAAGCTTCGGGGAAGAGTTCCGTCAGCACGACGGCGTGGTGACGATCTTGATGTACTACTGACGCAGGGCTTCGCCTAAGCACTGCGACAATATGACCGAGGTGGAATTTGGTGGAAGGGGGCACCGCACACGGCTGGAGAACGATCTCAAGGATCAACTTGTGTGTCTATGGGGTGCCCCCTGCCCCTGTATATAAAGGATGGAGGAGGAGGAGGCCGGCCAAGGCAAATGTGCGGCCAGGATATGGATTCCTACTAGGACTCCAAGTCCTAGTAGGAGTCCACCAAAAGGGGAGGAAGGGAGAAGGAATAGGAGAAGGAGAGGTGGCCGGCCCCCTTTTCCCTAGTCCAATTCGGACTAGAGGGGAGGGGGGGCGCAGCAGCCTTTTTCCTCTTCCCACTAAAGCCCATCAAGGCCCATTACTTCTCCCGTAATCCCGTAACTCCCCGGTACCTCCGAAAATACCCGAACCACTCAGAACCCTTCCGATGTCCGAATATAGTCGTCCAATATATCGATCTTTACGTCTCGACCATTTCGAGACTCCTCGTCATGTCCCCGATCTCATCCGGGACTCCGAACTCCTTCGGTACATCAAAACTCATAAACTCATAATATAACTGTCATCGAAACCTTAAGCGTGCGGACCCTATGGTTCGAGAACAATGTAGACATGACCGAGACACGTCTCCGGTCAATAACCAATAGCGGGACCTGGATGCCCATATTGGCTCCTACATATTCTATGAAGATCTTGATCGGTCAGAACGCATAACAACATACGTTGTTCCCTTTGTCATCGGTATGTTACTTACCCGAGATTCGATCGTCGGTATCCAATACCTAGTTCAATCTCGTTACCGGCAAGTCTCTTTACTCGTTCCATAATACATCATCTCGCAACTAACTCATTAGTTGCAATGCTTGCAAGGCTTGAGTGTTGTGCATTACCGAGAGGGCCCAAAAATACCTCTCCGACAATCGGAGTGACAAATCCTAATCTCGAAATACGCCAAACCAACATCTACCTTTGGTGACACCTGTAGTACTCCTTTATAATCACCCAGTTACGTTGTGACGTTTGGTAGCACCCAAAGTGTTCCTCCGGCAAACGGGAGTTGCATAATCTCATAGTCATAGGAACATGTATAAGTCATGGATAAAAGCAATAGCAATATACTAAACGATCGGGTGCTAAGCTAATGGAATGGGTCATGTCAATCATATCATTCAACTAATGATGTGACCTCATTAATCAAATAACAACTCCTTGTTCATGGTTAGGAAACATAACCATCTTTGATTAATGAGCTAGTCAAGTAGAGGCATGCTAGTGACACTCTGTTTGTCTATGTATTCACACATGTATTATGTTTCCTGTTAATACAATTCTAGCATGAATAATAAACATTTATCATGAATTAAGGAAATAAATAATAACTTTATTATTGCCTCTAGGGCATATTTCCTTCACTACCTTCTTGCTGTTGAAGCTCACAAGGTTCATCTGATATTGCCAACTTGTCTTGTATCAAGAGTGCTTGGGAAGTAGTGTCAGGTGGCAAGGGAGCTTGGGAACGTGCTGCTAGCTCAGTTGACGCACGAGTAAGTCGTGCAGCTGGTAGTACTGTGGTAGGTGTTGCAAGAACTAGGGCTGTCTCTGCTTGTTTGGTGGCAGCTATTTGTTTCTGTTTGGCTTTTTATGCAACTCGTGTAGCATGGGGTGCCGTGTTTGTAGAATTTTCCGCTGGACTTTAACCTTCTATTACACCATCAGTACCAGCAGAATCTGCAGGATTCATCCACTTCTCATTCCTTGCCATTTTGTGTGTCTTCCTCTTTCTCTGTGCCATGTTAAGTCAAGCCGATAAGAAAAACGAATAACAATTGAGTTCTTCAGAACAAATTGATGCATGATGCAGACGAACTGAACTTTGATGTTAGACAACCACATGATAGGAGGATGTAATATGTATGAAAAACAGGACGGAAGAGATAACCAGAACTATGATGTGTAAACTAAGAAGAAGACATTTCACCAAATTAGAAGCAATGCAATGGAAGGTAGACACCATATAAAAGATGCTACAAATATCGCTCTGCCAAGTTAACAGTGTCTCATCATAAATGGCGTTTAAACAAATGTGAAGCAGTACAAGAAATAAATCATATGCAAGATGCAAACAACATCACACTACCATGTTAGAGGTCTCTCGTCATTAGTGCCATTGCATATTCACAGCTTATGATGTGTAAACTAAGGAGAAGGCATTTCAACAAATTAGAAGCAATGAAAGCTAGACACCATATGAAAGATGCAACGAATATCACTCTACCAAGTTAAAACTATCTCGTCATAAGTGCCATTTCAACAAATTAGTAGTACAAGCTAGAAAAGAATGTGAGATGTAACCTATATCACACTCCGAAGTCAAACGTGTCTTATGATAAGTGATTGTTGAAGGTTACACAACAGTTGTAATTTGATGTAAGAACATGGTGTGATAGACAGATATTGTATGTTCTAGAAACAGGAACAGATGTCTTGTTCAAGTATAATGTGTAAAGTAAGCAGATGGAATTCAACAAAATTAGAAGCAATACAAGCTAGACATCACACATAACATGCAACCACATATAACAGTGCCAACTTAGAGGGAGCACCGGTGATGCTGCACTAGGGGAGACATGCTCATCATAAACACAGCTTTGTTGAGTGTCTATGCATGTGTTGTCTTGGAAATCATCTTGGGGGTGTGGAGGAGTAGAAACTGTAGAGGCCCTCCGTTTGGAAGGAGCACCTTTATCCGCTGCCTTGCTAACTTCCTTCTGCTTTATTGATTTTGAATTGTCAAGTAAAACTGACAAGAAAAAGCAATAAAATTCTCTCTTCAGAACTCATTCATGCATGATACTGACAATCACTACTTTGATGTAAGGCAAACACATGATACCAGGATGGAATATGTACGAAAAATAGGACGACATGGCATGTTCACAACTATTTGTGTAAACTAAGCAGAAACCATTCCAGCAAATAAGAAGCAATGCAAGCTAGACACCACATGAAATATGCAACCAATATGACTCTGCTGAGTTAAAACCGTCCCATCATAAATGGAATTTCAACAAATTAGAAGCAGCGCATGCTATAAATCATATGAAAGATGCAACTAATATCGCACTCATATACTAAAGGTGTCTCGTCATGTTGATTGATGCGGGATACAAAAAACAATAGTTTTATGTAAGGACATGCTTAATAGACAGATGTACTATGTACTAAATACAGGAAGGGATGTCACATTAACATGTATAATGTATAAGCTAAGCAGACTAGCACATGCAGTTTAACCAGATTGGAAGAATTACAATCTAGACACCATATGCAACATGCAACCACATATCATGCTGCCAAGTTAGAGCAAGCACCTATGATGCTAATGTAGGGGAAATGTTGTAATCAACTATAGAGCTACGTTCACTATCTTCATCTAGCATTTCTATTTCTTGAGAATCATGTCGGGAGGCTGACGCTGCATTCTTTAAATGAGGAGTAGTCCCCTTGCCTGCCTGCCTCGTCATAAGTGATTGATGAGGGATACACAAGAACATTAGTTTGATGTAAGAACATGGTTAATACACAAATGTACTAGTATGTACCAAAAACAGAAAGGCATGTCATATTCAAAGGTATAATGTGCAAGCTAAGCAGATGCAATTTAACCAAATTGGAAGCAATACAAGCTAGACATCCGGCTGGAGTGGTGAGCATGATCATCTAGGACCTGAGAGCCTGGTGGGTGGCGGGCTGCTTTGCCACCATCGCAGCTTTTAGTTGGCTTCCAGGTGATGCCTATCTTTCCTGGGCTTGTCACTGACTCGGCCAGTGCCCTGACTAGCTATTTGTCTTCTGGTGCTCACGGGATGGTGGTTCATGTAAAAATATATCTTTCCTTATCTTACCGACTTCGGCCTTTCGAATACAAGCTAGACACCATATGGAACATGCAACCACATATGACACCGCAAAGTTAAAGCAAGCACCTGGGATGGTGGTTCATTGCGAGCGAGGTCATCAACTCTAGATCTATGTTTACCGTCTCCATCTGCTGACACTGCACCCTTTATAGCGTTGTAACGTGTCTTGCCTAGCCGCACACCAAGCTAGAGCGACTTCTCTCTTTTCTTTTTGGCTTCTCTCATGGCAGCAGAGTATGAAATACCCTTGCATAAAAACACAATAGTGAGAGTAAGGGTGAAGTGTGTGCAGAACTAGTGCACTGTAAAAGTAGCAGATAGCAGGTGGCTGAAAAATAAATGACAGGAGACATATGATAGCTCTACAACATTGCATGGCAAACAAAATTAGATTCTACCCCGTATGATTTTGTAATATATGAGCACAGGAAATGCAGGTACTCCTCCAGCACACCACCACATGTGGTAATATCTAAGATAACAGTCGACTGAAAATAAATAGGTCAGCCGATTTTTTTAATGAACCGTCCGATCTATAAGGAACGGACAGATGGCCGTCGTCTACCTCCCGCCAGTCACTGTTGACGATATTTCTCGAACCGCCAACGACCACCGGCCCAGACCCCTGCCTCCGCCGCCCCGCCCTCCCATCGACCTCACACCACCGCCGTGCTTGGCAACACCCCCAGGCCATCCTTTTAATCCCGGCCGACCTCCAGATCGGGCGCCAGTAGCTCTAGGATGCACACGCCCCTAAGATAAACACCAAGGCACTGCTTCCCCGGCGTAATAGGCGTACTAGCGCCTGTTACGCCGGGGAATGCTTCCGTTAATTGGAAATCAACTGGCGAGAAATTGAAATTCAGGGGGACGACAGACCTCTAGCTAAGGTGAAATAGTATATGAGGAGAAACCTTGTGCATCGCGAGTTACTAGGAACATCTAGTATCAAGAAGAAGCGGTCAACTAGTGTCTTCTGTGGGATGAATACCGTGCAAGCAGACACATAAGATTTGCACGAATAAGGGAAGAGGAGTACCTTTTTTGGTTGCTGGTGTGGTCACCTCCACATGTCGCGTCGATTTTCTTCTTTTTACCGGGGAAACCGATGTTCTCTCCACATGTCGTGCCGATTTTCTTCTTTTTACCGGGGAAACCGATGTTCTGGAGGGTGCAGGCTTGGACGAACCCATGGCCAAATTGTTGACTGTGTTGCCGTGGCCGTATGTCGGCCGAGGGGAAGCAGATCCGAGGCGGCGAAGGACGGCGTAGCAGGAACAGCTCCGGTGCGGTCGAGGCTGGCGAAGTTGGAGCGGCAGCGGTGAGGCGCAGGACGACGTGGTTGAACTGGCTCGGGTACGGATGGCTTGGCCTCGGCTTCAACTACTAGCCATGGAGGGCGTTGTGGTTGAGGTTGTGGTGGACGACGACGTCGGGGTATCGACTCCGGCGTGATGGAGGAGGGCGGCGGTTGATGGGTGGGATGGGGTGGCGGACGGAGGACGCCAGGGTTTCACGGCTGGTGGAGAGGTAGTTTTGGCGCCCACGGAGTATGAATGGGGAATCAGACGGGTGGGGGGGGAACCATGTTTCGGTCTGGGACACGCTTGTTTTTGGCTTTTTTGAACAGAAGATGGGACACGCTTGTTTGAAATTTGGGGAAAGTACAAACTTTGCCCCCCTCTTAAATTTCAGACCTACTGCGGGTCGGGGGTAGGATGGTAATCCCAGGTGTCCCAAATAGTGGGCGGGAGCGATTTCGGCCGCGCGCATGTGTGCTTAGGCGGCGATTGTGTATGAATGTTTTTCGGATGCGGTTGCGTGGCGTCTAGATGAAGCTACAAACCTACCCTGGTTTAGACCTTTGGACGTCGGGCCGGTAGGTTTCACGGGTCGGAGTTATTAGAAAATTAATTTCCTTGTACTACCAAACATTGGTCTCACGCGGTTTCGGGCGAGTAGAGGCTCTTTTGGCGCTTCGTTCGAAATTTTGAAACACAAGCATTCACGTTTAGAGTACTCTTGAACTATGAGGATTGACCTAAATAGACAACGTTATATTTGACCTTGTATGTTTGAAAACCTCATTAAATTATCCGCTTCTTTTTGAAATTTTGACACTTGAAAATCCTATAACTACGATTATTTTGGAATGGAGGAGCTAAATTTGAATCTATTTTGTACACGACTACATATGCTATTATGTACAAAATCAGAGCAAAGATTGGTGCCCCCATAATTTAGGTATGGTTTGCAAATGCCATGATATCAAATTCAAATAATTGAATGGACTTCATGTTGAATTCGATTTTTTAAACCACCTTAAGTTGAATTCAAATGTATGCTAGTTCATAGGTAGTAGCTATTTATAATGTCCATTGTGTAACTTTCGTATGTATAATGTGCTTTACACACACAACATGAACTATACTCACGTTTATATTCGATTGCTAAAGCGATGCATTGTCTGGAGTTCAAAATACTAACTATGTGGATCAATTGTGTCGAATAATAACATAGACATGCTCAAATTCGATAGAATCTAGATGTTTGATGGATCAATGACCGCTCCTTACGCGAATTGAAAATATCATGATCCCATCCTAATATTTGGATACAATTTATATCTTTAGTCAATGTGTAGAGCAGTCTTTTACGTGTAGTTTCACTCTCCATCGGTGGCATGCTCACACACTCCCTCCCGAGGTGTCTTTCTCGCACACATGCTCTAGATATAACCGTCCCTCCCTCTCGTAACCATTTACAACTGTTTTCACTAACCTTTATCACAAGCACTGTTCCTCTCCAAACATACACACGCACAATCCTCATCGACCCTTTCTATATACATGGACCTGCCTACGTGTCTCATGCACGCACATTATCTTTACGCCTGTCTCTCACGCATTGTCTCATACCTCTCTTCCTAATCGACGAGTATGATTCTAGCAGAGCATTCTGTAGGATGCCCCTTAAAGTTAGGTTGGATGAATAGTAATATCAGAGATAAAGGGGTTACCTTAGTCTGAGAACCTAGGGTTACAAATCCTAGCCGGCTTTTTCAGTGGACACAGAGTCCTTCACAATTCTGCTATCTTTGTCTTGTACGACTAGTCATCCATGGGTCTTCCTAAATGCGTCACGGGCCAAACAATGTGGCGCAGGACGGAACCGAACGAAGGGCCTCACCTCGACCCACCGGACCTCACGCGGTGACACACCCTCTGCCCCCACGTCTCATTATCTTCTCACACCCACACATACCAACACAAACACCACACACACAGAATATTTCTCCTGGTGCCTCTATTCCCTCCCCCTTGCATATACACACTCAAGGGAATGGAATCTCTTGTTGTGACGTCATATTCGTCTCTCTCTCTCTCTAGACCACTCTCATTTCTCATGCTATCTCTCCCACGCCCCCCGTCGGCCCCTCTATCCATGCCTCTCTCGAATACGTAATACACACACATACCTCTCTAGGCCCCGCCAAATGCATCAACTACACATTCACACATGTTACATCACGTACCCCATTGATCTAAAAAGCCCTCTCTTCACGTTTATTTCACATACAACATTCCATTTGAATAAAGTGTGGCCAAAAAAATATTTTAGAGTTTCTACATATATACAACATTACAAAGTTATATGGAGGAGTACGAACGCTAATTTGCATTGCATGGTGCCCACAATGATATTTATTCCGCACTGTGAATTTGTATATTTTTGTACTATATAAAAAGTTAGTCATAATAAAGAGTAACGAAGAGCATCTCTCTCTCCATCGCATACCCCCCCTGTACGCCCCTTTCACGTATGCACACAAAACTATCTCCCGGTCCTCTAAAAGTAAGCCCCCAGAAAATTCACGCATGTTTCATCTTTCTCTCGCGATATATGCAATGACGATTATTGTATTTGAAGCGAAAGCACGATACGTACATTGGACTTTAGAATCCACTCATTACGGTCACCATTTACGTTTAGTGGTTATTATACAGTCACGGGCTCACCGTACAACTCTGTATTTGCTCATGACATGACTAGTTGGCCAGTTAAACGCTCCACATGGCACCTCTAGTGTTGCACACATTATCTCACTACCATGGTGCCCACATGTCGACTTCTATCTACTCTACATCTACACTCTTATAAAATACATAAAATACACTTCTAAAAAACAGAGTTGGTGATGATGGTGTGCCTGCCATCCTACAATATAGGCCGTCCGATTTATATCTGACGGATAGGAAAGAAACTATGGATTTTCTTCAAAAAGGTACCCACACACCTCTCCACATTTGCAAATAAGGCCTTCCCTCGTTCATCCTTTTCTCTCACAAGATAAACAAGTCATACAAATGCATCTTGATGTTATGTGCAACGCACGGGCATCTTGCTAGTAAGAATGAAAACAAATGACAAAAATATATTTGGACGGTGGTTCGAAGTCATGACCGCGGGCACAGCGGACAAGGTGGCCTTGTATTGGTATGCTGAGCCGTCTGTTTTAACACACAGGAGCTGGTGTGGTGATTATACACACACGCATGCATGCACACGAACTGCATCCATACAACACTCACACAGACACATGCACCCACGCACGCACGCAACACTCACACGTACACACGCAGCCACGCATGCACGCAACACTCACACGCACGCACGCAACACTCGCACGCACGCACGCAACACTCACACGCACACACGCACGCATGCATGCACACACCAGTACACCACACGACCAACACACACTCTCACGCTCAAGTGCTCAACCTAACGTGCATGCGCACACATCAGGCCCTGACAGACACATACACAACTAGGTGATTCCCGCGCACGGGTTGGAGCCTTGTCGCGCCTGCGTAAATTTGTGTTTATCTGACCTTTTGCCTATGCGAACTGACAGGAGGGACCCACAAGGAACATGGTCAATTTAACTAGTCAACATGGCGCCACGCAGACTATTTGGCCGGTCAACAAAGTGCAATCCGATGCTGAACTGTGAGCAAGTGACCGTATAATCACTGCAAAATGTATATAGTGACCGTAATTAGCTTATTCTGAAGTTTGGTGACCGTATTACGCTTTTCTCTCTGTAGGCCCTCCAAAACTACATCTCTACACATTCTCGCATGTTACATCTAACAACTATGCAATACAGCACTACTACTACACTCTAACACAATAAATCATATGTGTTTTTAGTTTTACTAGATATCATATTGTTACTTATAATTATTCAGTTGCATACATTAAAATTGCCTTTGAAATGTATGGCCAGTATCATCTATCGCGCGGGAAAAATCCCGCCCTTTCCTGTTTAATCGGGTTTGTATCGATGGACCGTGCGAAACAACAAAACTATAGTACTATACAGTACAAGTGACAGTTCACTTGACCGTCGTGTCGTCTACTCCTCCGTCATAAGAGTGGAGTCCTCGCTTTAATAAATCTTCTAGTCCCTTTCGCCGACATGTGGGGCATCAAGCTACCAGGTCCACGTGCCATACCGGAATACAGTGCAGAGCAGCCAGGGTGAAGCACCCCAGTCATGGCGCCGGCGTAGTAATGAGCAATGAGGCGTCAAATCACAAAGCTGCACCTTTCCCGCAGTTAAGTTGGAGGGACGAAGCAACCATCATTTCACTCGTTGATGAATCTGCTTCTCCCTCATCTTCTTCAACTTAACCACGTGTTGCTTCTGCCGTTGTTCTGCCTCATGTGGGACGCAGAGCGGCTTGGTAAAGCACTGACACGTGGGACCGCATGTTAGCAAACCGCCAGGACAACGTCCTCCAAAAATAAGAAGCCTAATCCTAGACTTACAAAGGGCTACGTAGCTGCTATGTATACTTTCCATCTAATCTATATATGCCCCCCTGATTTTCAGGTGGGGTGGGCCTAATCCTCTCCTTTAATCCAATCAAATAGTCCCACATCACATCAGTTCATAACTTTATGTAAACCATTACGTGGATGTATCATTGCTCAAATAAGAAACCTCCCCCGCCATCCGCGCGGCAAAATCACCTCCTTTTTACTAATCTCGATTCTATAATTTTTTAGATCAATATAATTGAGATTTGTATAGATAGCACACAGGAGCAAAACCAAGTGGTATGGTTAAGGGCATCCACAATGTGTAGCCAAATGTGAAAATAGCTTTTGCCATCGTGGGAACCATTGTGGACGGTGTTGCCAAAGCCAAAAAGATGGAATCGAAGCTCCCTGATTGATTGATTGAAGGAATAAAAAAATGCAATGTCTCTCCTCTTTCTCCCATGCTTGGACGCATGTAGTACAGTATAGAGCACAGAGTCTACTCCTGTGTCCCTTCTATCACAAATCACAAAGCAGTGAGGCGTCAAATCACAATAGCACAGACGAAGCAACCATCATTTCACTCTTCGCTGACTTCGCTTCTCCATTGTATTCTTCGAGAAGCCATGTCACCGCACTAGTACTCCTAGTAGTACTAGTAAAGGACTTCGTGGATGCAAATAAGGCGGTTGTTTCTGCTTGCAGGCGGCACTTGCGAATGACTTACCGTGGTCTCCCTCAATGATGTTCTCCGTCGAACGCACTTCGCCAAACCACCAAAAAAAAAGATATCGTCGACGTCACCGCAATGGGGAAGGAGGTCAAATATAGTTACTACCTCCATTTTTTTGTACACAAAGCCAGTATATCAAAATTACAATTTGCAAAGGGCCACTAACACTAATCAAGGCAAAATTGATGGGGTTAGCAACCAAGGACATTAATATCCCCTGCATGCATGCAGAAGTGAGAAGGTTGGTTTGCATGGCGCTGCATTAATCAAGCGATGAGGAGTGAGATGGTTAGCTCTTTGGTCTTTGGAGAAAAAAATACGCATTAATTGACATGTGAAATGAGGATTTGTATCGATTAAATCCCGCGAAGGAAAACCCCGCCTTTCTTTTTTAACACTAGTACTCCTAGTACGTACGTACTTATCTTGTTTGGGTCTAGGCCTTGCATTGCCAAACTTCGCCACACATTTTTGCCAAGCTTGCCTAAAGTTTTCAAAATGAGAAGGAGGTACATGCTACCTCTTGAGCACTGCGTTGGTTTTCCCCGAAGAGGAGAGGATGATGCAACAAAGTAGCGTAAGTATTTCCCTCAGTTTTTGAGAACCAAGGTATCAATCCAGTAGGAGGCCACGCGCAAGTCCCTCGTACCTACACAAAAGCAATAGCTCAACGCAACCAACGCGATTAGGGGTTGTCAATCCCTTCACGGTCACTTACGAGAGTGAGATCTGATAGAGATGATAGATAATATTTTTGGTATTTTTTATACAGAGATGCAAAGTAAAAAGTAAAAGGCAAAGTAAAAAAGCAAAGCAAGATTAAAGTGATGGAGATTGATATGATGAGAATAGACCCGGGGGCCATAGGTTTCACTAGTGGCTTCTCTCAAGAGCATAAGTATTCTACGGTGGGTGAACAAATTACTGTTGAGTAATTGACAGAATTGAGCATAGTTATGAGAATATCTAGGTATGATCATGTATATAGGCATCACGTCTGAGACAAGTAGACCGACTCTTGCCTGCATCTACTACTATTACTCCACTCATCGACCGCTATCCAGCATGCATCTAGAGTATTAAGTTAAAAACAGAGTAACGCCTTAAGCAAGATGACATGATGTAGAGGGATAGTTTCATGCAATATGATAAAACCCCCATCCTGTTATCCTCGATGGCAACGATGCAATACGTGCCTTGCTGCCCCTTCTGCCACTAGGAAAGGACACCGCAAGATCGAACCCAAAGCTAAGCACTTCTCCCATGGCAAGAAAAACCAATGTAGTAGGCCAAACCAAACTGATAATTCGAAGATACTTGCAAAGATAACCAATCATACATAAAAGAATTCAGAGAAGATTCAAATATTATTCATAGATAGACTTGATCATAAACCCACAATTCATCGTTCTCAACAAACACACCGCAAAAAGAAGATTACATCGAATAGATCTCCATGAGAGAGGGGGAGAACATTGTATTGAGATCCAAAAAGAGAGAAGAAGCCATCTAGATACTAACTATGGACCCGAAGGTCTGAGGTAAACTACTCACACTTCATCGGAGGGGCTATGATGATGTAGAAGCCCTCCGTGATGACGACCCTCTCTGGCGGAGCTCCGGAACAGGCCCCAAGATGGGATCTCGTGGATACAGAAAGTTGCGGCGGTGGAACTAGGTTTTTAGCTCCTGTTCTGATTGTTTGGGGGTACGTAGGTATATATAGGAGGAAGGAGTACGTCGGTGGAGCACCGAGGGGCCCACGAGGTAGGGGGCGCGCCCTAGTGGGGTGGGCGCGCCCCCCACTCTCGTGACCGCCTCTTTGACTCCTTGGAGTAGGGTCCAAGTCTCCTGGATAACGTTCGGTGAGAAAATCACGTTCCCGAAGGTTTTATTCCGTTTGGACTCCGTTTGATATTCTGTTTCTCCGAAATACTGAAATAGGCAAAAAACAGCAATTCTGGACTGGGCCTCCGGTTAATAGGTTAGTCCCAAAAGTAATATAAAGGTGGAAAATAAAGCCCAATATAGTCCCAAACAGTAGATAATATAGCATGGAGCAATAAAAAATTATAGATACGTTGGAGACGTATCAGGCATCCCCAAGCTTAATTCCTGCTCGTCCTCGAGTAGGTAAATGATAAAAAGAGAATTTTTGATGCGGAGTGCTACTTGTCATAATTTCAATGCAAATCTTCTTAATTGTGGTATGAATATTCAGATTCAAAAGATTCAAGAAAAAAGTTCATATAGACATAAAAATAATAACACTTCAAGCATACTAACTAAGCAATTATGTCTTCTCAAAATAACATGGACAAAGAAAGTTTATCCCTACAAAATCATATAGTTTAGTCATGCTCTCGTAGACTGCCGTCCTCTAGCCGCGCCGCCACCTCTGGCTACGTTCTTGTGGAGGCGCACGGCGGTCAGCGCCACCACCGCTGGCGACGTTCGTGTGGAGACGCACGATGGTCAGCTTCTCCCACGGTACGCGCATTCTAGACTGAGGCCCCGTTCATGTCGGGGTAGTGCTGAATGTTAGCTGATAGACGCTGTTAATCTCATTGTTTGTCGAAGTAGTTTACTGTCAATATGCTCTGCTTAAGAAGCTTCCTTGCCCTATTCTGCACTCAATCTGCTTAGCTGAGATGGCATGCCAAGGCCGATTAGTTGCTAAAATATCCTGCCATATATTTATTGTGACGTAGATTGCCATGGTCTAGTAGCCAATATGTTAGGCGAAATAGCTCTACACCGTTTTATACTCGATCTTTGTTGCTGCGATGGCCTTCGATAGTTTGATGGCTGTGTGCTCGGCCTCATTGACTGCTAAAACAGCCTGCCATAATTTGGCACTCAAGTCTGTTTGCTGAATTAGCTTTACATATATTTCGTTACTTAGATCTGCTCGTCCAAATATCTTGCCATAGCTTTAGACATCGACCTAGGTATTTTTTTCTGGACTTCATAAAAAAGCATATATGTTCTTCCTATAATATCTAGTAGAAGAACTAATTTGTATGTCTAACAGATGGACATGACTTGGATAACTTCTGCTCGAAGATTCTCCGCTGCATATGTCGAGGGGGTTGAAAACTTCATGAACTTTATCAGAGCTGAGTACGCTGGTCCGAAATCAGATGTGCTCTGCCCGTGTAGCAGTTGTATGAATTCAGTTACAAGACCCCAGTCAATTGTGCAAAATCATCTACACTCGTATGGGATGTCGGCCACATATACTAGGTGGGTTCATCATGGTGAAGTTGTGAACGTCAATGTTATTGACTACGTGGAAGCAGCAGATCACCATCTTGATCTGCCTGATGCTCAGGTGGAAGAGGAGGAGGAGGTGGTGTTGGCGGAGCCAGTGAGTTTGACCAACATTGAAACAATGCTACGAAATGCTCGTGCATTCCGTGAACGTTCACCTGCAGAAGAAAAACGGTGGGCCCGCATGTTGGAACAATGCAACGTTGTTGTCACCATAGGAAATAAGCTGTCAGTACTCTCAGCTATGGTCACCTTTCTTCAGGTGAAGACATCTGAGTGGATGACCAACAAATCATTCGATGCGATGTTGGCTGCTTTCCGCGAATCTTTCCCAGATGCGTCTGAGCTGCCACACACCTACAGTAAAATGAAGAATTTCCTTCGTGCAGTTGGAATTGGATATGATATGATCCATGTTTGTAAGAATAATTGTGTTCTGTTGCGGAAGGATTATGCCAACTTAAGTGAATGCCCGAAATGCAAATCATCAAGATGGAAAGATGGCGATGCTGTGAAGATGATTCCACATAATGTTCTGAGACATTTTCCAATTACACCAAGATTGCAGAGGTTGTTTCATGATGCTGAAACAAGAGAGGATGTACTGTGGCATTCTAGGAACCAAGAGTGTAGAGATCAGAATGTAATGAGCCATCCATCTCATGGTAGTGAGTGGAAAAGCTTCAATGATAAACACAAAGAGTTTGCTGCTGACCCGAGAAACATTAGACTTGGCTTAGCGTCAGATGGATTTAACCCATTTGGCCACCAGAGCGCCACATATAGCATGTGGCCAGTGCTTGTTATCCCTTACAACATGCCTCCAAATGTCTGCACCAAAGAATCAAACTACATGATGGCCTTGCTCATCCCAGGTCCAAAAAGTCCTAGAAAGGATTTTGATTTGTTCATGGAGCCTCTTGTGGAGGAACTTCAACAGCTATGGAAGGGTGTTCTCACTCGAGACCTATATAGCAGCCCACCAGATGATTTCTTTCTGCATGCTGTTATAATTTGGTGCATCCATGATTATCCGGCTTTGGGCACTATGTCAGGGCGAACGACACATGGTTACAATGCATGTGTTCACTGTGACAGGAATCCGCTGTCATATGCAATACTTAGCAAGACCTGTTACATTGGACACCGCCGTTTCCTTGCCAAGGACAAGCCGCATCCTAGAAAATACCGAAGACATGTGTTCAATGCAAAGCATGAAAACCGTGATGCGCCAAAGAGGCTCACCGCCGATGAGTTGCAAGTGGAATTAGAGAAGGTCAGACATATTACACCAGGAAACCATCCTGGTAATGGTAGCGGGAAAAGGAAGCGTGGCAGGGTAGAAGAGAGATTATTGTTTACCCGCAGGTCCACTTTGTGGGACTTGGAGTATTGGAAAGATTTGGATCTGCGGCATAATCTTGATGTGGTGCACATCGAGAAAAATATATGTGACAGCATCATCGCCACACTTCTTAATATTGAAGGCAAGACGAAAGATACCTTAAAATCTAGGATTGATTTGACACACCTGGGTATCAGAAAGGATTTGCAGTTGCAAGATGAAGGTAAACCACGGGATATGACACCAGCTGTGTACGTCTTGGACAAGGTAAAAAGAAAAGAATCCTGCAAGGTCCTGTCACGTGTGAGATTCCCACATGGATTTGCTTCCAACCCTGAAAGGAGAGTCAGTGCATATGGAAACAAGGTACAAGGGTTGAAAACTCATGATTGCCACATCCTACTTCAAAGGGTTTTACCTGTTATCCTTAGAGGATTGGGCCGCCCTGACTTATTCTTTAGGGAACTCTGCAGTAGGAATATTAGGATAGATGCTTTGGAGCGTCTTAGAGACAAGATACCAACTATCCTATGCGAACTTGGGAAGATATATCCTCTAGCCTTCTTTGATGTGATGGTGCATTTGGCTGTTCATCTACCTAATGATGCACTACTTAGAGGTCCAGTATAGTATGGCTGGATGTACCCTATTGAAAGGCGGCTAGGCACTTTCAAGGGCTATGTTAGGAACAGAGCTAGACCCAAGGGTTCCATTGCAGAGGCCTACATTACTACAGAAGCGTTGACATTCTGCACAAAATACATTGAAACAGCTGATCAGCTTAGCAAAGAGGTGGGTGAAGACAATCACGGGCTCAATGTTTTCGATTATTCTGTTCGAGTTACAGGGAAGAGTCGACAAGAGGAAACCTAAAGATCTAGACAAAATGGTTTGGTATGTGTTGAATAACTGTCCTGAGATACTACCTTATATCAAGTAAGTGCAGTACTGCAGCTTATACATCGTAATCTACTAAACTTGCAGCACATTCTTATATATTTAGATGTTTGACGCCATCACTATGTTGTGCAGCATCTACAGAGAGGAGTTACTGCCGCAAAATCCAAGAAACATTGACAAACTGGTTATGGCAGGATTTGCGAAATGGTTGAAGAACCATGTAAGCTTTTGAAGTGCACTGTCAGTTTTTTTAATATATTGAGTACATAAGATGATCAGCTTGTCTATTTTCTAACCATAGGTTAAGAAGATGCGGGAGGATGGGCAGGCAGTTGATGATGCCCTTTACTCACTAGCAATGGGTCCTGATACTCGGGTAAGACATTATGAATCTTGCGTTGTTGGAGATGTGCGCTACAACACCCTTGCACGAGACGAAGGCAGGAAGACACAAAACAGTGCCATCATGAGCACGGATACGCATGACAAAGAGACAACTGAAATGTATGCTAACATAACAAACATTGTTTAGTTGCAGTATATCTCCAGTTTCGAGGATCATCGGTGTGTGGTTCTGTTGTGCTGTCGTTGGTATAACCTGTTTTCCAGGATCGCAAAACCCAGAGCTGATGATTATTTCAAATCCATCAATGTCAAGGCGGCGTACCAGACCAACGAGCCTTTTATTTTGGCAAATCAAGCAACACAGATATTTTTCTTGGAAGACACATTTGCACGTAGCGATGACTGGAGAGTATTGCAAAGGTTTGAGCAGAGGAATTTGTTTAATGAAGTTGCACAACAAGATGATGCTTACACTGCTCCTGATGTACAAGATAACACAGATGTTCCTAATATCTTTGAGAACCATCACGTCAATGACGCCGACGAAAAGATTGCCTGTCGTGCTGTGGACATACAAGAATTGATCAAGAAGAAGCCAACGTTTGAGGACGTTGAGGACGAAGAAGAAGATGACACCATGGGGAATTACGATTCAGACTGATACACATGGCGAAGATGTTGACGCTGCTGCTGTGGATGATGATTACATTGCTTTTGTCGTATTTGCCTGTCAGAAGACGTTTTTTATCTACTATATGAAATTGTGTTTGCTATGACAACTGAAACCTGATGAACATGTTGTTTAGTATTTTGCTGTGAGAACATCACTTGTTATGTATGCTGATTTGTGTTTGGTGATTGTATGACAACTAAAACGCGATGACATTGTTGTTTAGTTGTACTCATATTTGGCTGTGAAACTTGAATTTGATGACATAGTTTGCTGTTGGACTGCAATTTGCTCGACGTCTTTGAATGAGAACAAAGCTGACCCGACAGGGCCTCTGCTATTTATTTATTTATATGAGAAAAAGGGGATACCCCCTGATTTCTGTTAATAGAAATCATTAGATGTTCACAACACTACGCCCAACCTGCTACACAGGTTTCATTCATTACTAGTTTCAGCAAAGTGCTCATGTCATAGCCACTGAATACATCACGAGTGCTACATACACTGCAAATAAAGAGACAATCATCCTACAGAGCACATCGATTTTGCCCATTATCTTCACACGCTCTTTCATCTCCTCATTGCTGTCAAGGCCGTTCAGCAGCTGTTGCTTGACAATGATCAGAGGAACTGCATCTTTAACCTTCTTCTCTGCATCTTCCTCTTCTGTCGTTCCTTCAGTTACTTGTCCAACACCCCAACCTGCTGGTATTGGGATTCCTCGGCTAACCAAATAATCGGCATAGTTGCATTCCCCCACATCAGCAACTTCCCAGAAATACAAATCATACAAATCTTCCCTTTTCTGCACGAATCAAATTGGAAGATCATCAACCAAACTATTAAAAAAAATCAGCAACTGAAAGCAGCAGAACAACACTTAAACATATTATTACCCCATGATTCGGGCATTTGTAGAAGACTTGGCCATGGTTGCGGATTGTGGTTGAGACATGATGGATGACTCTGCGTGATTTGCAGCAGTGGCACCACACCAACGGCAGCGGGTTGCGATGAGCAATCGGCTGCGGTGCGTGTGCCAGCAAGGGTGTGATGAGACCCACAGGCGATGGTACGGATGGCGACTTGGCGCATATCTGGTTGTTGCCTGCTGAAGAGCAGGTGGACGAGCAGCCAGCAGACATGGTTGCTGCGGCCAGAGCTTCTGATGCTAGGCAGAGTAAGTAGAGAAGAGGAGAAGCGAACGTTGGATATGTCAGTTTCATTACTTGCAGAGTAGCATAGCACCATATATAGTCATAGTCTAGGTTTGGATTCGAACCAGCTACAGGAGCACATCTTTCTTTTTTCTAAAACTCGACAACGTCTCTTTACTGGTACACTAGCTTGTTCTATACGCCTTCCCAAGTCTTTGATTTTCTTTCCCTTTTTTTGCGAGGAAGGAAGGAGGACAAAATTGAGAGTTCCTAGGACTCGAACCCAAGACCTCTCGGTTGAAAACCAAGGGTGCTAGTCACTTATGTGGCGAACGTTCCCTGTGAGGAGGACGGCAGACGAACGTATTTTCCTCGCAGTTTTCTTCCTATGTATAAAAAAGTATGCTACTTCGTGTCCGCTTAGTCAACAAACAATTGTGCCAACCTTGACCGTTGGATTGACATTCAACGTCTGTTGCGTTTCTTCAGTCTCTTCTTCCTCGAGCCGCCAAAGCCAAACCAGCGCCGGCGGGACCGCCTGCTCCCGCCTCCCACGGCTGGCTGTGATCTTCCCCGGCTCCTGTTCGTTCTCGTCCGAGGCCTCACCATCGTCCTCCGCCTTGGTTCGCTCGCCGCGGCGCCACCCTCCGGTGTTGTCAACATGGTCAACAACCGAGAGGAATAAGGAGATGACTGTACATGGTGAGGATGACAGTAGGGACCCAGCAGCGCGCGCAGTAATTTTGTTTTTTCTGGACGAAGAAGGGTATCAACTGGGTTGCGCGGGACCCGTGGCCCGTCTAGCCCAGGCTTTTATTTCATATGTTTAGCACATGACCAGCCCAGTTTGTTTTTTTCCTTTCTGAAAATGGCTAGCCAGCTATTTTGTTTTTTGCAGAATAACCAACGTAGGCCTACTTGCTTTTCTACGCCCTGCTGGGCCGGAAATCTTTCAAGACGAGGAGGGATGCATTTTGCCTAGAAAATGGGCTATAAGTAATAAGAGATGGGCTATAAGTAATAATAAATGGGCTCTAAAATTAAAAATTATAGCAAATAGGCAATTAGTTCCAAAATACTGTTTTCTTTCGGATTTTGATATTTTAAATTTCATTGTTTTTGTGCGGGTAAAATTTCACTGAATTTAAATTAAGGTTTATTTAGATTTAAAATTAATTTGAACCTGGCTAGAAATTTCGGGCTGTATGCTGTTTGGGACAGATTTGGAGGCTGACTTGTGGGTCTACTAGGTTGACGTGTACTTTGGCTTTGTCAACTTAGACCACAAACGATTCTAGCTGCAGTGACCATTGGATGTTAATCCAACGGCCGTGCTGCTTCTTCAATATCTGATCTTCTTGCTCCAGCTGCCCGAACCAGCTCCGGTGGGACTGTCTGCTCCCGCCTCCCGTGGCCGGCTGTGCTGCCGCACAGGCCGCACTGCCCCACCCTACTTCATTGCTGGCCAGGCCATTCCTCTACTCACCCACACCTCCTGTTATTTTCCGGCGACCGCAGTCGGACCAGTAAACCCTCGTACTCCCCACCGCATGGGCAACCATTGCCGAGTCTTCCCCGGCTCCTTGTCGTTCCCTTCCTAGGCCTCGTCGTCGTCCACCGCCATGGTGCTCTCGGCGCGGCCTGGTCAACTTGGTCAACGAACGACATCCATCGGCCGTGGACTGTACGCGCAAAATAATGATTCCTCCACCTGACAGCTGGGACCCACCGGAAGGGCCTCTGTACTTCGTGAAAAAAACGTTCCCCCCGCTGACATGTGGGACCCACCAGCTATATCTTCGCATGCAAGGAAGTGCCTCCTTATTACGCACAAAAAAATGAATACCCCCTGCTAGCTGGGACCCACCATAGTGGGAGGATGACTTGTGGGCCAACTAAGTTGACGGGGACGGAGGGCTTTGTCAACTTAGTCAATATGAACGATTCTAGCTCCAGTGACCATACGATGTCCATCCAACGGCCGTAGTGCTGCTTCAACCTCTGGTCTTCTTGCTCCAGCCGCCCAAAGCAGCGTCGGTCGTGCCGCATGCTCCTGCCTCCCGTGGCCGGCTGTGCTGCCACGGAGTCCTCACCGCCCCTACTATTCCCACCGCTGTCCAGGCCCTGCGGTGACGGTAGCCTCACACCGCAGCCGAACCAGTGAACCCTCGTACTCCTCTCCGCGCGGGCTTCCACTGCCGCGTCTTCCCCGGCTCCGCGTAGTCCCCTTCCTAGGCCTCGCCGTCGTCCACCGACGTGGTGCTCTTCGCGCGGAGTGGTCAACGTGGTCAAGGAACGACTTCCATCGGAAGAGTACTGTATGTGGAGAGGCTGACAGCTGGGTCCATGGCCACAGCTCAGTTTTTTTGTGATTTGCCAAGTAAGTCGCTTTGTCAGGCCTGTTGGGCTGCAAATCTTTCAAGACGAGGAGAGATTTCATTCGGCTGGCCGAGAAAATGGCCCATCAGTAATGAGAAATGGGCTGTACATTTTCAAAACACATCAAACCGGCAATTAGTTTCAAATATCTTTTTTTCATTTCAAGATTTTAAATTACATTAATTTTTATGCGTGGAGAATTTGTTGGATTTTATATTGATATACATTTATTTTTAAATCAGTTTGAATGTGAGTCGAAATTTCGGGATTAAAAACAGTTCGGACCGCACTAAAATATGCAAAATTTCATAGAATTTTTTAACCGTGGCCACAATATGGGCTGTAATGCTAACAAAAAGAATATGGGCTCCAAAAAAACCTTAAGAATTAGCAAATGGGATGAAAATTATTAGAAATAATGGCAGATGGGTTGTATGCTGTTTTCCACAGATTTGAGACTTTCCTAAAAAAAAGGTTGACACACAAGCAGTGACTGTTGGATGTCCATCCAATGTCCGTCGTGCTTCTTCAATCTCTACTCTTCCTTCTCGAGCCGCTCAAACAAGCGCCGG
This sequence comes from Aegilops umbellulata, assembly GCA_032464435.1. Taxonomy (NCBI): domain Eukaryota; kingdom Viridiplantae; phylum Streptophyta; class Magnoliopsida; order Poales; family Poaceae; genus Aegilops; species Aegilops umbellulata. The sequence goes on along the minus strand of CP136054.1, from coordinate 358,929,344 downwards.
CGGGACTACCTGCTCCCTCCTCCCCGCAGCCGCCTCTGCTGCCGCGCAGGCCTCACCGCCCCACCGTACTCCCATCGCTAGCCTAGTCATCCCTCTACTCACCCACACCTGCTGTTATTCTCCGGCGACGGCAGGCGAACCAGTAAACCCTCATACAGTCGTACTCCCCTCCGCATGGGAAACAACTGCTGAGTCTTCCCTGCCTCCGTGTCATTCCCTTCCTAGGCCTCACCGTCGTCCACCGCCCTGGTGCTCTCGGTGCGGCCTGGTCAACGTGGTCAACGACCGACATGCATCTGAAGTGGACTATACGTGGAGAGGCTGACAGTTGGGTCCACGGCCGCACGCTAGGAAATGCCTCCTTATTACGCGCAAAATAATGATTCCTCCACCTGACATTAGGGACCCACCGAAAGGACCTCTGTATTTCGCGAAAAGACGTTACCACCGCTGACAGCTCGGACCCACCAGCTATATCTTCGCATGCAAGGAATTGCCTCCTTATTACACAAAAAAATGAATACTCCCCCTGTTAGCTGGGACCCAGTATAGTGGCAGGCTGACTTGTGGGCCTACTAAGTTGACGGGGACGGAGGGCTTTGTCAACTTAGTCAATATGCAGGATTCTAGCTCCAGTGACCATACGATGTCCATCCAACGACCATAGTGCTTCTTCAACCTCTGGTCTTCTTGCTCCAGCCGCCCAAACCAGCGCCGGTTGTGCCTCGTGTTCCTGCCTCCCGTGTCCGGCTGCGATGCGGCGAAGGCCTCACCGCCCCTACTACTCCCACCGCTGGCCAGGCCATCCCTCTACTCACCCACACCCCCGTTATTCTGCGGCGACGGCAGCCTCACACCGCAGCGAACCAGTGAACCCTCGTACTCCTCTACGCGTGGGCATCCACTGCCGCGTCTTTCCTGACTTCGCGTCGTCCCCTTCCTAGGCCTCGCCGTCGTCCATCGCCCTGGTGCTCTCGACACGGTGTGGTCAACGTGGTCAAGGAACGGCTTCCATCGGACGTGGACGGTACGTGGAGAGGCTGACACCTGGGTCCACGGCCGCAACAAGGAAGTGCCTCCTTATTACGTGCAAAATAATTATTCCTCCACCTGACAGCGGGGACCCACCGGACGGGCCACTGTAGGATCTAGAAGTAGGTGTGTCTAGAGGGGGGTGATTAGACACTTAGTGCTAAAGTTGCAATTTTTAAACTTTTTCGGTTTGAGTGGATTTTTAGGCACAATTTCAACATACACAATACATATCAAGCAAGCATGCAAAGAGTATATGAGCAGCGGAAAGTAAAGCATGCATTTTGCAAGAATGTAAGGGGAAGGGTTTGGAGAATTCAAACGCAATTGGAGACAAGGATGTTTTTCCCGTGGTTCGGATAGGTGGTGCTATCCTACATCCACGTTGATGGAGACTTCAACCCACGAAGGGTAACAGTTGCGCGAGTCCACGGAGGGCTCCACCCACGAAGGGTCCACGAAGAAGCAACCTTGTCTATCCCACCATGGCCATCGCCCCCGAAGGACTTGCCTCACTAGCGGTAGATCTTCACGAAGTAGGCGATCTCCCTGCCCTTACAAACTCCTTGGTTCAACTCCACAATCTTGTCGGAGGCTCCCAAGTGACACCTAGCCAATCTAGGAGACACCACTCTCCAAGAAGTAACAAATGGTGTGTTGATGATGAACTCCTTGCTCTTGTGCTTCAAATGATAGTCTCCCCAACACTCAACTCTCTCTCACAGGATTTGGATTTGGTGGAAAGAAGATTTGAGTGGAAAGCAACTTGGGGAAGGCTAGAGATCAAGATTCATATGGTAGGAATGGAATATCTTGGTCTCAACACATGAGTAGGTGGTTCTCTCTCAGAACATATGAGTTGGAAGTGTAGGTGCGTTTTGATGGCTCTCTCCATGAGTGAAGAGGAGGTCGAGGGGTATATATAGCCTCCACACAAAATCCAACCGTTACACACAATTTACCAATCTCGATGGGACCGAATCAACAAACTCGGTCGGACCGAAATAGTAAACCTAGTGACCGTTAGAGATTTTCGGTGGGACTGACATGCAACTCGGTAGGACCGATATGGTTAGGATTAGGGCATAACGTAATCTCGCTGAGACCGATTACACAAACTCGGTGAGACCGATTTGGTAATTAGCTAACCAGAGAGTTGGTCAGGCAAACTCGGTGGGACCGATTACTAAACTCGGTTGGACCGATTTTGGTAATGAGTTAACCAGAGAGTTTGCATTGTAATCTCGGTAGTACAGATTGCCTAAACTCGGTGAGACCGATTTTGGTAATGGACATACGCAGATAGATTACAATCCCATCTCGGTGAGACCGAGATCCCTGTCGGTAGAACCGATTTGCTTAGGGTTTGGCAGTGGCTATGACAAGTGAAACTCGGTGGCGCCGGGTAGAAAGAATCGGTAGGTCCGAGTTTGGCTTTGGGTTTAGGTCATATGTGGAAGTGGGAAAGTAGCTGAGGGTTTTGGAGCATATCATTACGCACATGAAGCAAAAGGCTCATTAAGCAACACCTCATCCCTCCTTGATAGTATTGGCTTTTCCTATGGACTCAATGTGATCTTGGATCACTAAAATGTAAAATGAAGAGTCTTGAGCTTGAAGCTTTAGCCAATCCTTTGTCCTTAGCATCTTGAAGGAGTTCCCACATCCTTTAGTCCATGTCACTCCATTGTTGAACTCATCTGAAACATACTAGATGGAAGTGTTAGTCCAACAAGAGATATGTTGACATTAATTACCAAAACCACCTGGGGAGCACTTGTGCTTTCAATCTCCCCCTTTTTGGTAATTGATGGCAACATACATCAAAGCTTTAGATAAAGATATAAAGAATAGAAAGTAAAGCTTTGAAAGGACATGTAACAAGCATAGGCTCCCCCTACATGTATGCTATCATATGAATATAAAATATAGAAGCATGTGAGAGCATAATCATGACAAAGTAGGCAATGTGTTACATGTATCTTGGCCATATGCATCAGAGCAAAAGATTATTAAGGAAAATACCTTAATGCTCATGAGTCCTTCTTGCAAATAATATGTACATAAGCAAGAATTCCTCATACTCATGATTCTGATGCATATACTTACCTTGTAGTCTTGAGTTGGCTTAGGATGGAATGAACCTGCACAAACAAGGTTAGATAACACAGGTACATCCACTAGTCAGAGCAAACCAAAAGAAACCACAAGAATACCAAGACTGGGATGACATGTAGAGAGTGAGTACAAGGTACCACATTGGATTAGACATGTCCCCAAGAGTAAAGATATGCAATGAATTTGAGTGATTTCTTTCCCTTAGATGTCTTGCTCCCCCTGAATCTGACATGGGATGTTTGGAGAAGATAGGGAACAGAAAATCAGAGCTGACAGATATAAAAGGATAAAACTTAATGCAAATAAGCACATATGAACATGTCTTTCCCCCCAAAAAGACATGTGGCATCTCTCCTCTTGAACATCAAGCATCTGGGATCCTTGAGTATTCTCTCCCCCTGGAGATCTCTTTCTCCCCCTTAATACTTTCTCCTTTGTAGGTGATAAGCTTTGATGTGATCTCTCTCTATCCCCCTTTGACATAAATATCCAAGAAGGTTTTTTTGGAATCCGTCGAATGGGTTTGGTCCTTGAGACTCAGCACAAAGCAATGGATAAAACTGTGATGCTTGTAGAGGATAAGATTCATTGAGTGGAGCTGGATCAGAAGAAATATAGAACAACTGGCAAACTGTTTTTCCTGCTGTGAAATCGGTGGCACCGAGTGGCATGTTTCGGTGGTACCGAAAGGATTCGGTTGGACCGAAAACTACAAATCGGTGAAACCGAGTTCATCACAGAGAAAACACTTGTCACCTCAGCTCACTAGTCAAATAAGATCTCACAAAAATTTGCAATGAATTAACTAAAGGATTTGCAAGGAATTAGATGTAGAAAATGCAGAACAAGAAGCAAAAAGAAAAGAATGAAAGTTCTAGATGAAGTTGTTTTTTTATTTTGTTTGAATAAGAGGGAAACAAATATGCAAGAGACAAATGCAATAACACAGAAAAGAACACAAGAGAACTTCATCTAGAATTGGGCGGTGACATAGTCACCTATGTTAGAGTATATTGACTTAGGAGTCAAGTGAGAACACTTGACCATAGGTCATACTCATCGTTTAAGCTAAAAATGGGGTTACCATTTTTCGTTTAAGCATCTTGATGTATTCACATCTTGTTGAGTTGCTTTGACTCATGACTTGGAGTAAAGCTTCTCTAAGATGGAATATCATACCTTGGATGGTGGTGTGGGTCTTGCTTATGTAGTTGAACTTGTGTGGGTGCTCAAAGTTGATGTAGCTCATCAAGAGTTGGGAGCACCACTTGGAATTTGAGTTCATCTACCTACATGGGTTAGTTCTTGCAAGGAAGAGCACTTGTATATCCAAAAATGACAATCATGAAGCTCAACATAGAATTTGTCAAAGGATATGTTTGAATGGTTGTGTGCTTCCTTGTCGTCAACCACCGTTGTGTAGAGACTTGGTGATGTAGAGATTGCTCAAGATGTGAGTGAGTTGCAATCTCATAGAATTAGATTCAACCAAGTACCTACATGGGTTAGATAACATGCAAGATGCAAATTTGTCCAAGACATAAGATAGTCAACATAAGAGATATATCATGGATTAGTCATAAGCTCATGTCTTGCATGTATCAAATGGAGTTCCTACTCCAAGTTTGAAGCATCAATGATGTTCAATTCTCCTCTCAACCGGCAAAACACTTTCTCATCAAGTGGTTTAGTGAATATATCTGCTAATTGCTTATCGGTGCGAACATGCTTAAGATCAATGTCACCCTTAGCAACATGATCTCGAATGAAATGATGACGAACTTTAATATGCTTAGTTCGAGAATGTTGTACAGGATTATGACCAATTTTGATAGCACTTTCATTGTCACAAAGCAATGGAACATGTTTCACATAGATCCAATAATCTTTAAGAGTTTGGGTCATCCAAAGTAATTGAGCATAACATGAACCAGCGGCAATGTATTCCGCTTCGGCGGTGGATAAGGATACCGAGTTTTGTTTCTTGGAAGACCAAGACACAAGAGATCTACCAAGAAATTGACAAGTACCCGAAGTGGACTTTCTATCAACCTTGTCTCCGGCATAATCCGAGTCGGAATAGCCAACAAGATCAAAAGAGGACCTCTTAGGATACCAAATGCCAAAATTTGGTGTATGGATTAAGTATCTCACTATCCTTTTCACAGCCTTAAGATGACATTCTTTAGGAGCAGCTTGATATCGTGCACACATGCACCCACTTAGCATAATGTCGGGACGTGAAGCACATAGGTATAACAATGAACCAATCATAGAGCGATAAACCTTTTGATCAACCGGTTCACCATCTTTGGTCAAATCATTATGTCCACTAGTAGGCATGGGTGTAGGCATACCTTTGCATTCTTGCATATTGAACTTCTTGAATAAGTCCTTGGTGTACTTCGTTTGAGAGACAAATGTACCTTCCTTAGTTTGCTTGATTTGCAAACCGAGAAAGAATTTGAGTTCACTCATCATAGACATCTCAAACTTCTTTGACATTAGCTTTCCAAAATTTTCACTAAAAAGAGGGTTAGTTGAACCAAATATGATATCGTCAACATAAATTTCGCATACAAATAGTTCTCCATTAACTATTTTAGTAAAAAGTGTGGAAATAATTTTGCCAATTTCAAAACCACTTGCAATAAGGAACTTGGTCAAGCATTTATACCATGCTCTAGCAGCTTGTTTAAGGCCATAAAGGGCTTTGTGAAGTTTGTAAACATGATTTGGTTTCTTAGGATTGACAAAGCCGGGAGGTTGTTTGACATAAACTTCCTCCTCTATTTCACCATTTAGAAAAGCACTTTTAATGTCCATTTGGTACAAGGTGATATTATGGTGATTAACATAGGCAAGTAAGATGCGGATGGACTCAAGTCTAGCAACGGGGGCATATGTCTCACCATAGTCCATACCTTCGAATTGTGTGTACCCTTGGGCGACGAGACGTGCTTTGTTGCGAACCACTTGTCCATCTACATCTTGCTTGTTGCGAAACACCCATTTGGTACCAATGATGTTGTGGTTGTTGTCGGGCTTCTCAACCAATGTCCAAACTTGGTTTCTCTCAAAGTTGTATAGCTCTTCATGCATAGCGTTAATCCAATCCGGAACTTCCAATGCTTCTTCAACCTTCATAGGTTCAATGCTAGAGATGAATGAATAGTTTTCACAAAAGTTAGCTAACGAGTTTTTGAGCGAGTGATTCTCCCGGTTTGAATATCATTGTAGATTTGCTCGACGGGATGATCTTTGGCAATTCTTGCTCGAACTCGTGAGAGCTTTTGCTTGGGTCTTCGTTGAACATCTTCTTCATCTTGTTCTTCTTCTTGGCCTTCTTCATTGTTGACGTTGTCGTTCTCTTGTCGTGGTGGAGAAGGAGGTTGTTGATGTTCGTCTTGATGCATTTCCTCGTCTTCTTCATCTTGGTGTGTCCCACTTGTGGATGCTTCCGTGTTGATTCTTGGTTCACCTTGTCGTGAAGTAGAAGCTTCCACTTGCATGGACGAGGTACTTTCCTTCACCTTCGTTGGACGAATTTTTCCAATAGACAAGTCTTGGATTGCTTCTGAAGGGTCTTTGTCTCCTACATCAATTGGCAATTGCTCTACTTGCGAGCCGTTAGATTCATCAAACTTCACATCTACCGTCTCTTCAACCTTTCGGGTGAAATTGTTGTAGACACGGTAAGTGTGAGAGTTTGAGCCATAACCGAGTAGGAAACCTTCATGAGATTTAGGAGCAAACTTTGAATGACGATGCTTATCAAGAATGTAACACTTTGAGCCGAATACTCGAAAGTATCCAACTTGGGGTTTGTTACCGGTGAGGAGCTCGTATGCCGTCTTGCCGAGTAGCTTGTGAAGATACAAGCGATTTGTTGCATGACAAGCTGTCTCAACCACTTCTGCCCAAAAGTGCTTCGGCGTCTTGTACTCATCAAGCATCGTTCTCGCCATTTCGATGAGCGTCTGGTTCTTCCTCTCAACAACTCCATTTTGTTGAGGTGTGTATGTAGCCGAGAACTCGTGTGAAATCCCTTCTTCGTCAAGAAAGGTGTCCACATTTGCGTTCTTGAACTCCGTTCCGTTGTCACTCCGAACCTTCTTGATCTTCACGTCAAACTGATTTTGGGCCTTCCTAGCGAAGTTTTTGAAGATCTTTTGGACCTGCGATTTATCATCAAGAAAGAACACCCACGTAAATCTTGAAAAATCATCAACTATAACTAGACCAAAAGAATTTCCACCGAGACTCTTGTAGGCATTGGGACCAAAAAGATCCATATGAAGTAGCTCGAGTGGCCTCCTTGTGGTCATGATGTTCTTCACCGGATGCCTTCCTCCAACCTGTTTACCTGCTTGACAAGCACTGCAAAGTCTATCCTTATCAAATATAACATCGTTAACTCCAAGGATATGATTTCCTTTAATAAGCTTGTCAAGGTTTCTCATGCCAACGTGACCTAGTCGTCTATGCCACAACCATCCTTTTGAGGATTTAGCAATAAAGCAAGTTTTAGGTTGTGCCTTTTTAGAGAAATCGACAATGTAAAGGTCACCTCTACGTATACCAGTAAACACCATTTTATGATTGTCTTGACAAAACACTTGGCAATCTACCTCAGTAAATAGGACATTCAAACCAAAATCAGCAAGTCTAGTACTGAAAGTAAGTTGTAGCCGAGAGATTCAACGAGCATGACATTTTGAATGGAGCTATCATGTGAGATGGCCACCTTACCAAGGCCAACCACCTTACCCTTTGAATTATCACCAAAAGTGACATATTTTCGAGGGCCGTCATTTTCAGCAAGCTCACGGAACATCTCTTCGTCTCCGGTCATATGATCAGTACATCCACTGTCAAGAACCCATTCCTTTCCTCCTGACACATATCCACGAAGATTTGCCATAAGACCAAAATGTCTCATTGCATCATCAAGATCGAAGTCACTATCATCATCCGCATCATAGTATCCATGTTCAACATGATCTTGTGATTCATCATTTCCTAGAGAGAATGATTCATTAGATAAATGATCATCAAAGTGGTCACTTTTATGAATTCTTATAGCTTCGGATATAATATCACTAATGATTCCAACATTTCCTTTAGCATGCATGAGATTGGTAAGCTCAAATAGACAATCACCAAAACTAGGATCACTGGAGTTCATCTTACTCAACGCAATAGATTTATGGAGAATTTCATCTAGATTTTTCAAGGAATAATTGGGAAATCGTTCCTCAAGAAATTTCCATATAGTATAGGCACAATTAAGAGTAGGTAAACTAGCAACCAAGTTTTTGGGCAATCCTCTAATGATGAGCTCAACGGTTCTAAGATTGCGAATCATGTCAATATCTTCATCTAGGGTGGGATGCATAGGATCAACATGAGGCGCACAAGGAATAGCAATATACTTGTTCAAATGATATTGACTGAAAATTACAAGCATCTCATTTTTCCACTCATGAAAATACTCTCCATCAAGAATAGGCACTCTATGTCTAAGACTCCCTAAAGTAGACACATCCATCTTCCTCCAATGGTGATTAAACCAAGGCAATGGAGACCAATGCTCTGATACCACTTGTAGGATCTAGAAGTAGGTGTGTCTAGGGGGGGGGTGATTAGACACTTAGTGCTAAAGTTGCAATTTTTTAACTTTTTCAGCTTGAGTGGAGTTTTAGGCACAATTTCAACATACACAATACATATGAAGCAAGCATGCAAAGAGTATATGAGCAGCGGAAAGTAAAGCATGCATCTTGCAAGAATGTAAGGGGAAGGGTTTGGAGAATTCAAACACAATTGGAGACAAGGATGTTTTTCCCGTGGTTCGGATAGGTGGTGCTATCCTACATCCACGTTGATGGAGACTTCAACCCACGAAGGGTAACGGTTGCGCGAGTCCACGGAGGGCTCCACCCACGAAGGGTACACGAAGAAGCAACCTTGTCTATCCCACCATGGCCGTCGCCCACGAAGGACTTGCCTCACTAGCGGTAGATCTTCACGAAGTAGGCGATCTCCTTGCCCTTACAAACTCCTTGGTTCAACTCCACAATCTTGTCGGACGCTCCCAAGTGACACCTAGCCAATCTAGGAGACACCACTCTCCAAGAAGTAACAAATGGTGTGTTGATGATGAACTCCTTGCTCTTGTGCTTCAAATGTTAGTCTCCCCAACACTCAACTCTCTCTCACAGGATTTGGATTTGGTGGAAAGAAGATTTGAGTGGAAAGCAACTGGGGGAAGGCTAGAGATCAAGATTCATATGGTAGGAATGGAATATCTTGGTCTCAACACATGAGTAGGTGGTTCTCTCTCAGAACATATGAGTTGGAAGTGTAGATGCGTTCTGATGGCTCTCTCCACGAGTGAAGAGGAGGTGGAGGGGTATATATAGCCTCCACACAAAATCCAACCATTACACACAATTTACCAATCTCGGTGGGACCGAATCAACAAACTCGGTCGGACCGAAATAGTAAACCTAGTGGCCGTTAGATATTTTCGATGGGACTCACATGCAACTCGGTAGGACCGATATGGTTAGGGTTAGGGCATAACGTAATCTCGGTGAGATCTATTACACAAACTCGGTGAGACCGATTTGGTAATTAGCTAACCAGAGAGTTGGTCAGGCAAACTCGGTGGGACCGATTACTAAACTCGGTTGGACCGATTTTGGTAATGAGTTAACCAGAGAGTTTGCATTGTAATCTCGGTAGTACCGATTACCTAAACTCGGTGAGACCGATTTTGGTAATGGACATACACAAAGAGATTTCAATTCCATCTCGGTGAGACCGAGATCCCTGTTGGTAGAACCGATTTGCTTAGGGTTTGGCAGTGGCTATGACAAGTGAAACTCTGTGGCGCCGGGTAGAAAGAATCGGTAGGTCCGAGTTTGGATTTGGCTTTAGGTCATATGTGGAAGTGGGAAATTAGCTGAGGGTTTTCGAGCATATGATTAAGCACATGAAGCAAAAGGCTCATTAAGCAACACCTCATCCCTCCTTGATAGTATTGCCTTTTCCTATGGACTCAATGTGGTCTTGGATCACTAAAATGTAAAATGAAGAGTCTTGAGCTTGAAGCTTTAGCCAATCCTTTGTCCTTAGCATCTTGAAGGAGTTCCCACATCCTTTAGTCCATGCCACTCCATTGTTGAACTCATCTGAAAATACTAGATGGAAGTGTTAGTCCAACAAGAGATATGTTGACATTAATTACCAGAACCACCTGGGGAGCACTTGTGCTTTCAGCCACCATATTTCGTGAAAAAACATTTCCCCCCTGACTGCTGGGACCCACCATCTACACTTTCGCATGCAAGGAAGTGCGTCCGGGCAAAAAAAACAAAATGATTCGCCCCCTGACTACTGGGACCCACCAGCTACATTTTCGCACGCAGGGAAGTGCCTGACAGTCGGGACCCACCTGGTCGAAGCGTACGTAGCGTTGTCATTCTGGTCGCAAACGTGTACGTACATATATACTGGTAGATGTAGAGGTGCACACGTGTCGTAGTAGAGGCGCGCACGTAGCATGTACACGTACGTACAACGACCAGGGTGCAAGAAAGAAAATACGGCCACATATGTGTACATACGGGCGGGGTCTCGAACGCCTACTCGCGCATACGTACGGCGAGGGCTCGTTGACAAGGCTGGGTCGGAACGGAGAAACAGCGTCGTCGTCGTGTTCATGGGGAGGCAAAAGAATGTGTCGTGTTCATGGGGAGGCAATGGAATGCGTCGTGTTCATCGGGAGGCAACGGAACGCATGGGAGCCAACCGGCTGGGTCGAAACGGAATGCGTGGTCGTGTTCATCGGGAGGGCTTGGACGGAACAGGCGATGGAAATGAGGCCTGGCATACCGCTCAACGGAGGAAACGGACCTCCTACGTTCAGAACAGGGTCCTGTTGATCAGGAGGGGTCTGGCGTACCGCAAAACGGAGGAAACGGACCTCCTACGGTCGAAACGGAGGTCCTGTTGACCGGGAGGGGTGTGGCGTACCGCAAAACGGACGAAACGGACTTGTGTTGGAGCGCTACGGTCGAAACAGGGGTCCTGTTCATCGGGAGGGGTGTGGCGTACCACAAAACGGGACTCCACGGGATACTGTTCATCTCCACCGTTGACCTCCTCCAGGCTCCACGGGCTACCGTCGACCTCCTCCACCCTCCACGAGCTCCTGTTCATCCAGCTTCCACCGCGCGCTACTCCACCGACTACTGTTCAACCACCTCTCCACCGTCTACTATTCATCCAGCTCTCCACACCACGGGGTCCTGTTCAACCACCCCTCCACGGGCACCCCTCCACCGTCTACTGTTCATCCAGCCCTCCACACCACGGGGTCCTGTTCAACCACCCCTCCACGGGCACCCCTCCACTGTCTACTGTTCATCCAGCCCTCCACCACACCACGGGGTCCTGTTCATCCAGAGGCAACGCCACCGCTCACTGTTCACCCAAACCCCCCCGCAACGCTCACTATTCATCCCAGAGGCAGCATCGATCGGCTTCAGTTAGCAGCAGTAGCGAAGGAATCGCTCGATCTGGTTCAGTTAACAGCCATCGATCGATTGCTCGGGTTTAGTAACGCGTAGCCTGCAGTTTAATCGCTCGGGTTCAGTTAGAGCCCAACGCCTCGCTCGAGTTCAGTTAGAGCCAACGCCTCGCACACACTCGCGAACGTGTATGAGAGAAACGCGCATCGCTCGGCCCCGACCTCCCACCGTTACCGGGAACTCCCCGAAAATTTTCCTCCCCCTCGCTTCTACCACGGTTTTTTCCGTCATGGATGGCCCAAAGAATGTCATGCAGCTGCGTCTCTGGCCTGCCCAGGACGAAAAGCCCATTTTCTGTCATGATTTTTTGTCATAGAAGTAGGAGCCCACCACATCTATGATGATACCGGGTTTTGTCACAATTATCGTCATAGAAGTGTCATATGTATGACAAAAAAAATTTCGTTCGACCCAAAATGTCACGGATGTGTCTGTTTTTGTAGTGTCGCCGAGCGCACCAGCAGGGCCACCATCAGGCCCGCACCAGCCAAGTCTCCACCGCCGTTCGCATGCATCTGCCGACCCAACCAGCTGGGCAAGCACCTGCGTGGCTACATGCAGCCCTTCGTGGAGGCTCCGCCACCGCGCCACCTCAGCTGCCTGCCTGCCTACATGGCACCGCATGCACTGCTGGCCAGGGCGCGTGTCGAAGCCTGAAGGAGCGGCGACGGACGGGACGGGCCTCTCCCCCGTCCCCGATAAAGTGAGAGGTCACCTAAGCGATGCATTAAATGCACCTTGTCCTGTAATACGAGGGATAACCTCGTGCCACTATAGACCTTTCCACCTCCTGTGTGCCACGGTGGCAGCCCCTTTCACCTATAAAAGGAGGCCTGAGGCGACCAGGAGAAGGATTCGCCTTTTTGGAGCTCGTTACACCCCGTAGCTAGCTCAAAAACACAGAATACATCCACCAAAGCGGGAGTAGGGTTTTACGCATCCTCGCGGACAGAACCTGGATAAACGAACCGCGTGCTTCTCTGTTAGACCCGCTCTTCTCTCAACCCCGCGCCCCGCAACCGTAGTAGGGATTCTTGTGATCCCATAGGTGTCGTTTCCCACCGACAACAAGTTTCGAACAACAAGTTATCCAACAACACATCCAACAACATATCCAACACAAGTTATCGAACAACATATCCAACAACAAGTTATCCAACACATGTCCAATAACATATCAAACATAAAAGAAGCAGAAGGAGAAGAGTAGACTCCATGAACGCAAGCTCCTTATGTAAAGCAAATCTACAAATTGGGAAAGAAGAAAGTTAGAAGAAGAAGAAGAAGAAGAAGACTAGCTAGAAGAAGAAGAAAAGAAGAAGAAGAAGAAGAAGAAGAAGAAGAAGAAGAAGAAGAAGAAGAAGAAGAAGAAGAAGAAGAAGAAGAAGAAGAAGAAGAAGAAGAAGAAGAAGAAGAAGAAGAAGAAGAAGAAGAAGAAGAAGAAGAAGAAGAAGAAGAAGAAGAAGAAGAAGAAAAAGAAGAAGAAGAAGAATTTTTCTTCTCTTTCTCCTCTCCTCTTCTTTATCTTCTTCTTCTAACTAAGGTAGGTAAAATGCCATTTTTTAGCTAAGCTAGGTAAAAATGCTAAGTGTAGGTCATTTTAGAGCCAAGCTAGGTAAATAAGTCATTTTGGAGCTTAGTAAGGTTATTTTGTCATTTTGGAGGAAAATAAGCTAAGTCTATGTCATTTTGGAGCTAAACCAAGGTTATCATGCCATTTTTTACCTAAGTATGCTAAGTATGTCATAAATGAACTGAAGAAGCTATGTATAGGTCTTTTTTGAGCTAACCTAGGTAGTTATGCCATTTTTTGAGCTAACTAAGCATACTTTGTCATTTTGGAGGAAAAAATGCTATGTATAGGTCATTTAATAGCTATCATAGGTAAAGTATGTCAGTTTGGAGCTAAGTAACGTTATTATGTCATTTTCGAGGAAAATAAGCTAAGTCTATGTCATTTTGGAGCTAAACCTGGGTTATTATGCCATTTTTTACCCAAGTGAGCTAATTATGTCATAAATGAACTAGCTAAGCTAAGTATAGATCATTATTGAGCTATCCTTGGTAGTTATGCCATTTTTTAGCTAACTAAGGATATCAAGTCATTTTCGAGGAAAAAAAATGCTAAGTATATGTCATTTTATAGCTATCCTAGGTAAAATATGTCATTTTGGACCTAAGTAAGGTTATTATGTCATTTTCGAGGAAAATAAGCTAAGTATAGGTCATTTTGGAGCTAAACCAAGGTTATTATGCCATTTTTACCTAAGTAAGCTAATTATGTCATAAATGAACTAGGTAACCTAAGTATAGATCATTATTGAGTTATCCTTGGTAGTTATGCATGTTTTTAGCTAACTAAGCATATTAAGTCATTTAGGAGGAAAAAATGGTAAGTATAGGTCATCTTATAGCTATCCTAGGTAAAGTATGTCAGTTTGGAGCTAAGTAAGGTTATGATGTCACTTGGGAAAACTTACCATCATCATGGAGGTGAAGGACCGGTCGGGTGTGCGCTAGTGCCAGACGAAGAAGGACCGGTCGGGGTTGCGCAATTGCGAGACGGAGAAGGATCGGTCGATGCTTGTCCGGAGGCATGCTGCACCAAAGATCATTTGCAATGTCTCGTTAACATGATGCAAATGAAATGTGAATACTAGTAACTAAAGAAACTCACTGTGTCCGCTATACCAATCTGGGGCATCGGCGGAGGGGTCTGACCGGTTTTCTCGCACACGGACTACACATTTTGTTTTCACGAGTCAGTCATATTAGTTAGTAATGAAATGAACATTACATGCATGATTTGGCTAATATGCAGGAGAAACTTACCATGAGGAGCTCGTATAGGGCCCGTTGACCCGCGTTGTTCCAGTTCCTCTCCTCCTCCAGCATCCTAGCCATCCTCTCCTCCATCTCCTTCTCCCTCTGCACCGCCTGCCTGTTTGCCTCCGCCAGAAGCTCCTGGGCCCTAGCCTCGACGGCGAGCTCCATTGGCCGTGGACGAGGACTCATCTTAGAAAGAGATCTCGTCTGGCACTTCTTGATCTCCCAGAGAGTTCTAGGACACCGTATCAGTCCATCCCCAATGGCTGCCGAGCCATGTTTCCTCCCTTCACCAGATATCATCACAAGCTCTGGATCAAACGCACTCTAGCTCGGGTTGAAGTCATCCCCTTTCATCGCCTTCCCAAAGTCTTTGTACCTCACGAGCTTGTTGTGGGAGGAGATGTTGGTGAAGCTCTCTGGATCATCGAGGTCACTCTCAGAGAATGCCTTGGACTTCTTGAACGGGGCAGCATGGGCCATGGCATAGAGGTCGTACAGCGGTGGCACGTCCTTCTTGTTGTGTTTCTCCTAAAAGAGAGGAACAACATATTAGTTAAGGGCTCAAGCGAGCATGAAGAATGAAATTGCATGAACGTTAGGGGCTCAAACCACATACCCAGTGATCCCCGTACTCAAACAGGTTGGAGCTCCCTTGATGGTGTGACACGCCTCGCATTTGGGCACGCTTATCCCTAGCCTTGTTATGTTCGGCTAGCCATTAGGGAGAGCACCACTCATCCACTAATGCCTCCCAATAGTCCATCATATCCACAAACCATCTCGGGGGCACCTAAGTTTGGCAACGAGAAATTTCAGCGCTACACCTACGAATAGGTAACTAAATACAAGGCCTTAAGAATAGGTAAATACCTTCATGTACTTCTCCTTAATCGGATACTTGCTGCGACACTTCTTCTTGGCCCTCCTAATGTTAGTCGAGGCGTAATAGTCTCGAACAACCTGCACCCTAGCCTCGTGCCATAAGTTCTGAAGTAGGCGCTTGCACTCGGCTTCGAGAACCCTAGCCACCTCCTCCTCGTGTTCCTCAATACACCTGTAGAAGGTCTGCAATCGAACAAGACAACACTGATTAGTACAATCACTAGGTACTATTGATTTTTAATTCTGTAAAGGAGAAATTACCCAAAACCGCTGCCTCACAATGTTGTCCACCGTCTTGCACAAGACACTATCGACCCTCTCCTCCGACGGGGCCGGGGCAGCCACGTACAGCTCCCAGCTCAGTGCTAGCTATGGAACCTGACCCTCACCAGGCAACGTGACCCACCCCGGGAAGTGGTGCCGGCAAAGCACATTAAGGACCTGGTTGGGCCTGCAGACACCATCGGCGTGTATCCAACCCCTACTGTATGACAAGGCCAACCCATTAGATATTAATTTGAAGAAACATGAAGGACAAAGGTTAAAAAAGAGTAGATGCACTTACTTCTCCCCGTTAGGTTGAATCAACCACCTCTCATCATGGGTCACCAACACGGCCCGGAGCTTCGTACCACCACGCTGGTAGACCTTCTTGCCTTGCTCAACAAGCTCGTCCTTGCTAAAACTATCATCAGACCAGGTCTCCTCGCCATCAGCATGGCCAATAGTCTCCGGAGTCACGTGGGACGAAGACTCTGGGACTCGAGTCTCCTGGGACGAAGGCTCTGGGACCTGAGTGTCCTAGGACGAAGGCTCGTCGACCCGAGGCTCGTCGGCCCGAAGCTCGTGGATCGGAGTCCGAGACGGGTCCACCTGATACGGAGCACTACGATGGTCCGGAGAATCAGCTGGGGGTGGCGGCGAGGAAGGCGCAGCAGCCTTTCTACCTCTCCCGCCGCCATGTCCACCTCTCGCTGACCTCTTCAGCTTCCCCCGACCTCTCTCGGCCGAAGAAGAAGCGCCCGCTGGTGTCTACATACTGTCATCCAGCACTCCTGAAGGTGTTGGGGTGGAATAATAACACCCCTCCCAGCACGCGCCGAGGAAGGAGCCTCGGAGCGCTCTTGACCCACGCCCACCATCTATCAACACCTACAATGACAAAGAGTAAATGAATTTAGTACAACGTGAACATAATAAAATATTTAAGTGTGTATCATCATCATGAACATAATAAAAAATTGAATACCTAATAACATAAACTAATTGAATAATAGCATCGGGGTGCTGTGTCGGGGTCGGGGGTATCGTGTGGGGGTCTCGGGATATCGTGGTCGGGGGTGTCGTGTCGGGGTCTCGGGTGCCGTGTCGGGGTCTTGGGGTGTCAGGGTTAGGGGGTCGGGGTGTCATGGTAGGGATGGCAAATCCTCGACCCCTCGGCGACCATCGACCCCTTTTCCCCTCGACCCTGGACTACTCAACACCTCGATCCTCGACCCCTAGACCCTTGACTCGTTTTGCCCTCGATCCTCGACCCCTCGACCCCTTTTCCCCTCGACTCCTAGACCCTCGACTCCATTTCCCCTTGATCCTCGACCCCTCGACCCCTCGGCGAACCTCGACCATCGGCGACCCTCTTTTTCTACTTTTTCTACTTCTCTTTTCATCTTCTTCTTCTACTTCTTTTTTCATCTTCTTCTTTCTTCTTCTTCTTCTTCTCCTTCTTATTCTACTTTTTTTCTTTTTTTCATCATCTTATTCTTCCTCTTCTTCTTTTACTTCTTTTTTTCATCTGTCTTGTTTATTCTTAAAAATCAGAAGAAAAAAACCTAAACTAATTAAACTAAACTAAGGCTGAGTTTGGGTGCATAGTATTTTTGGAGTTTCAAACTAAATAACCTAAACAAATTAAAACTAAATTAACTAAACTAAAAAACCTAAACTAATTAATCCTAAACCTAAACTAATTAAACTAAATAACCTAAACTAATTAAACCTATACCTAAACTAAAAACCTAAACTAATTAAACTTAAACTAATTAAACCTAAACTAATTAAACTAAATAACCTAAACTAATTGAACCTAAACTAACTAAACTGAAAAACCTAAACTAAACAGAAAAGAAAAACAAAAAAACAGGAGAAGGGGTGGCAGGGGCTCACCGTGGGGGCGGCGACGGGTCGAGGAGGGGGGGGTGACGATGAGGCGGGGTGGGGAGGGGGCAGCGACAGGCAACGCTCCTAGGGGCGGTTGACCCGCGGCTGCAGCGGGGAGGCTCGGGAGGGGGTGGCGACGGCGCCGGGATGGTGCGGCGGCGACGATGCGGGGAGGGTGCAGTGGCGACAGCGCGGGGTGGCAGAGGGAGGAAAGAGGAGAGGAGACAGAGAGAGAGGGCGACGGGTCGGGCACGATGCCGTTAAGTGAATTTTGAAGCTTTGACGTCCGCCTCTCCTTTGCAGTGAGCTAGCGGACAGCAAAGAATGCTTTGCCGTCTGCTGGCAGACGGCAAAGAGGGGGCCCATTAGGGTTTGACAGACAGTGGGCCAAACCCCCTCTTTGTCGTCTGCCAGCTGACGGCAAAGCTTCTTTGCCATCCGCTTGCAGACGACAAATATTTGGCTCATGGCAAAGCCCACCTTTGCCGTCCGATGCCTCTTTGTCGTCCGCTTTCTAGTGGCTTATGACAAAGCCTACCTTTGTCGTCCGCTAGCGGACGGCAAAGAGAGGGCAGACGGCAAATTTTCTGATTCCAGTAGTGGTAGCTCTCGATGCAGCCTCTCGACCTGCAAGCATGGCTCTGGACAGGACGATGGTGGGATCAAAGAAACTAGCTAAAGTTCCATCGCATGAGGGCTTTCACGATACGAACACTCACTAGAGTTAAGGCATAAACGACTGCAAAAATCTGAAACGCATCCACAAGAAGTGACAATGTGAACTTAGCTTTCGTTTTAAGCTTCCTTTTCCTCTACAGGGCCACACGCGTTTGACGCGTCCGTGGCGCTTGGAGGAGTAGAAGGCAATCAGGTGGTTTCGTCGTTCCCGGCAAGGACCAACATGCATTTCTTGTAGCTGGCGGGCATCGGGGCCCGGTGTCGGGCTTCTCTGGTCCTCTTCCCTTTTGCTCCCCTCCCCTCAAGTTAGTGCTGCGGCTGCCGTCGCATGGGTCATGCCAATGTAGGCAGCCTTGCCGAAGTATGCTTGCCAGGGCATCAATCGACGGACTCATACCAGTGCTTTGCTCAGGATTACCCACGGCGGGGTAAATACTAGACCGAGCGTCGCGTGGTAATCGTCGACATCGACAACGCCGAGGCTAAAGCAGTTCGACTGCTGATGAGGGGGAGGGACGGGAAGGAGGGAGTTCGTGCCCGCATGTCTTGTGCCCCTTCCTCCAGACGGTGCCCGGATGGCAAGAACACTATACGGGTCGCCGGGATAAATCTACCTCCATCAGCGGCGGTCTTGGCCGTAACCGTTGCTATGGAGGTTCTCGGAGAGCGATAGTATGGAGCGGGGGGGGGTGTGGGTCCCCCGCTCTGCTTCTGCGTCTTCGCGGGCACCACAGTCGATGGCACCGTTGAAGATGAAGATGGTGAGGAAACTAACGCGATGCGCACGCTTTCAGGTTCGCGCAAGCGAGCCCCCTACCTGGCGCGCCAATGATGTCGCGGGATATCCGCGGCCACCTATGGGACCAGGAGGCCCCTTGCTGGTTCGGTAGGGGGATGTCGCGTTGCACAAAGAGCAGACCAGTGCGCGGCAGCATGGCCGAGAGCACACAAGCAATTTACCCAGGTTTGGGCCAGCGCGAGGCATAAAACACTACTCCTTCTTTGGTGGGATTGATGGTGGAATGGAGGTGGTGAAGCATAGTACACTTTCCCGGCAAGCGTTGCCTCAGGGCCGTAGCGACTACGCGTGCCATGGGCCTTCTTTTATAGATCAAGGGGTCACCACAATTGCAAAGTAGTCATTATCCACTAATATGATAGCAATAGTGCTATCATACCTAAATCCGCGGGCTGACATGGTGCATTAAATGCACCGCATAGTGTCACATCACTAGTTGCCCGGCAAGGCTTGCCGGGCTATCTTGCCAGCTCCGCGCCTATTCCCTTGATACGTTGCAGGATGGGTGTTATCTGTGGGTTTCTTCTGTAGGGAATGACAGCCATGTGGCGAATGGCTGCCACTTAATCACCTTGCGGCTTGACACCGCACTGATTGACGACGTGGGTCATGCTTGAGTGGTTGGTGAGGCGGTTTTGCCTCCGCGAGCCCCAGCAGGCCCTGCCGGGGAGCTTTGATCGCTCGCTTCTGGTGGTGGCCTTGCCTCTTGCCGGGCTCTCCTGCCCGGCATGGGAGGCCCTTCTCTTGTCGATACTCTGCTTCTCCAGTTTTATCTTGGTCTCTCTGAGCTGCATGTTGGTTCTTCAAATCTCTTGGTTCATGTACTCTGGCTTGGTCTTGGCTTGTCCGTGCACGAGTCAGGGGAAAATGCATACCCCTGTATATTTTCCCCGACAACTGGGTTGAGTTTAGCATAGAGGGGGACGGGTCCGATCACATTCACTTAGGTAAAAGTCAATTTGAAGAATTAGCTATAATTAAGTGAAAGCTGTACAGGACTGAAAACTCATATATATATATATATATATATATATATATATATATATATATATATATATATATATATATATATATATATATATATATATATATATATATATATATATATAGTCAGTGAAGAACATAGCCAGAAAGAGTGAAGACTAAGCAAATTTGAAGAATTTGGACAACTGAGGAATTTCAGAAACTGAAGAAAAACTAAAACCAAAGATTTTTCAACTTTTGTTCGTGGCATGACCCACCGTATAAGAATGATGATTTCAGACGCCGCATACAATTGTCGTAGGGCTCTGAGAATCAAATTCTTCGTTAATTTCTTCACACTTAGAGGGTTAGTCTTCATTGATTGAAGAAAAAGCGTTACTTCGTGTGTTGCACATCTAAGTCATCAATTTTGCATAAGTGTTAGGATGTGTGTCCTTTTCAAAGAACATTCAAAGATTCTAAGATATCTAGTTCACACCGCAACTTGCTAAATCTCTTCTCATCCAAGGGCTTTGTGAACATATAGGCTAGTTGTTCTTCAATCTTCACATGCTCAATAGAGATGTCGCCCTTCAACACATGATCTCGAAGAAAATGATGACGAATTTGGATGTGCTTTGTCTTCGAGTGCTGAACTGGGTTATGAGCAATCTTGATGGCACTCTCATTGTCACAGAAGGGAGGCACATTCTTCACATTGATCCCGTAGTCCTTGAGGGTTTGCTTCATCCATAGTAATTGAGCACAGCATGAACCAGTAGCAATGTACTCAGCTTCAACAGTAGAGAGTGATACGCAGTTTTGCTTCTTCGAGGACCAACATACCAAGGATTGTCCAAGGAAATGGCATGTGCCTGATGTTGACTTGCGGTCCACACGATCACTAGCATAGTCAGAGTCAGAATATCCAATGAGATTGAAAGCCGAGCCCTTGGGATACCATAATCCAAGTGTTGGACTGTGAGCTAGATATCGAAGAATGTGCTTCACAGCCTTATGGTGTGACTCCTTCGGTGTAGCTTGAAAACAGGCACACATGCGAACACTAAGCATAATATCTGGCCATTTTGATCGTTATACCTTTTGATCGTAGTCTTTACCATTTTCATCAGTGCATAGATGGCCATTTGTGGGCATAGGGATTTTGACGCCTTTGCAATCTTGCATGCCGAATTTTCTCAACACATCCTTGAGGTCTTTCTCTTGAGATATGAAGATGCCATTGCGCTGTTGACGAATTTGAAGACCTAAGAAGAATTTCAATTCTCCCATCATAGACATTTGATATTCCTCACTCATCATATAGGCAAAGTCGTCACTGTAACGTTGGTTAGTACAGCCAAAGATAATACCATCAGCATATATTTGGCTCACGAAAAATTCATCATCATAGGTTTTGGTGAAAGAGTTGGGTCAAGTGAACTGGGTTTGAAGCTGTTCTTCGTGAGGAATTCCTTAAAAGTATCATACCACGCCCGAGGGGCCTGCTTGAGGCCATAGAGGGCCTTATTGAGTCTGAAGACTTTGCCAGGATGCTTAGGATCTTGAAAACCTGGGGGTTGAGCACCATATACTTCTTTCTTAAGCTTACCATTCATGAATGCACTTTTCACATCCATTTTATATAAGATGATATTATGACGGTTAGCATAAGCAAGCAATATGCGAATAGCCTCAAGTCTAGCAACAGGTGCAAAATTTTCATCGAAATCAATTTCTTCAACCTATGTGTAGCCTTGAGCTACAAGACGAGCCTTATTTCTCACCACAAGGCCATTTTAATCTTGCTTGTTGTGGTGGATCCATTTGGTACAAATGATATTTTGTTTGCGTGGTCTGGTCCCTTGACAAGTTCCCAGACATTGTTGAGCTCAAATTGATGTAATTCCTCTCGCATCGCTTGAATCCACTCAGGCTCTAGAAATGCCTCATCAACTTTGGTGGGCTTTGTGATAGAGACAAAAGAAAAGTGCCCACAAAAGTTAGACAAATGTGAAGCCCTTGAGCGTGTGAGAGGACCTGGTGTGTTGATGTCGTGGATGATTTTCTTGATCTGCACTTCATTTGCAATGCAAGGATGAGCGTGTTGATGACTTTGATTGGGCTCAGCATTTTCTTCAGAGCCATTTTCCTCAGGTGCAACAACATGATGTTCTTCACGATCTAGAATGACTTCTTCAGCAGAATCTTCGGTAGGTATGACATCCTCAATGGCCTTGAACTTGATTGATTCCTCAGGTGACATTTCATCTAGCACGGGAGGTAGGTGCTCTCTTTGCGAGCCATTAGTTTCATCGAAGTGCACATCTATAGTTTCAATAACCTTGTGGTGAAAGGTGTTGAAGACTCTGTAGGTGTGCGAGTCCTTTCCGTAACCAAGCATAAAACCTTCCTGTGCTTTCGGTGCAAATTTAGAATTGTGATGAGGATCTCTAATCCAACATTTAGCATCGAAGACTTTGAAATAACTCACATTGGGTTTCTTGTCAGTGAGGAGTTGTTATGAGGGTTTTTTGAAGAATCTATGAAGATATACCCTGTTGATGATGTGGCACGTAGTATCAATTGCCTCAGGCTAGATGTGAGAGGGTGTCTTGTATTCATCAAGCATAGTTTGGGTCATCTCAACAAGAGTCATGTTCTTCCTCTCCGCGACGCCACTTTGCTGAGGAGCATAAGGAGCAGATAACTCGTGAGTAATACCAAGTTCATCAAGATAGTCATCAAGACCAGTATTCTTGAACTCGGTCCCACTGTCACTCCTAATGTGCTTGATCTTCACTCCGAAGTTTGTTGAAGCCCTTGAGGAAAATCGTTTGAAGACATCCTGCACTTCAGTTTTGTAACTGATGATATGCACCTATTGGTGTCCTAGGAATGGGGGTACCCAGACCTGCCTGCCTGCGGCCCACGACGCGGCTCCACCAACGGCCTAGTACGACCCATCTTCAGCAGCAACCACACAAGACCCTCGTGAGGGGCCAAGCCTCGCGAGGCGGACAACACCAAGACCTCCTCAGGGGCAGCCTCACTAGGCTGGCTCCCGAGGAGTGGAGATATCTATGCAAGGGGCACCTTGCGAGGTTCGCGTGACATGAGCCATGACGATCAAGGCCAGGCGAGCGCCAGCGGGCGCAGAGTACCAGCTTCCTCTTTTGTGCTAAAGAGGCAGGCGCAGGCGAGGAGTCCCGAGGCGTCAGGAAAAGGTTTCCATATCGGTGCAACAAGACCAAGACCAGCAGGACGGAGGTCACCGCGGAGCCCACGGCGGCGTCACCACCAGAGCCTTTGGCAGGCGAAGACCACCTTTTGTCAGGATAGCTTGTACTAGTTGTCTCCCTTTAAAACTGGCCGTTGTGGGATCCCTTCCCGCCTAACATTTGGGAAGAGGACCAAGGCCTCTATAAATAGGACTAGCCACCACCATAGGAGGCAACTCACCTTGGACCGGATCCATTCCACCAAGGCCATCTCACCAGCTTACCGAGCCTAAGAACACCTCTCCTCAAGAGGCTGTTCTTACCTTGAACTTGTTCATCCTCAGCCTACAAGGCAATCCACCACACCACACTGGAGTAGGGTATTACACCGCAATGGTGGCCCGAACTAGTATAAACTCTCGAGTCTCTCGTTCTTTAGGTTCGTCGAGCTAGGCCTTGAGATCGTTGTGCGAGTGAGCTAAGGAGAGAGAGTTCTTCATGCGCACCCCAGAGTTCAAACCTCAAGGGTCTGCTGGAACCCACGATCCGACATTTGGCGCGCTAGGTAGGGGTGCGCTGGAGCTTTCCCTCCGTTGATCCATGCTCTGCTGCTCCGCCGCATCCATGGCTGACGCTCGCCGAGCCCGTGCTGAGCGCTGGGCCGCCCTTGCCGCTCGACGTCGCTCATACGGCACCCGTTGGCGGACCTCCCCACCGTTCTCCATCACCCGCTGCCAACGCTGTCACCGGCCCGGCCGAAAACGAGCAGCAAGCCTTGTCGCTGCACCCCTCTGTGCGGCGGGACGGACGCACCGCCACCCCGTCGCTGACTCCGGCCATCTCGTTGTCCCACACTCGTCGCGCGCCCACGGATGTGCAGGCCACGCTGCTCATGGCACATGAGCTCCTACGTTACCGCCCAGTCGACGACCTCTACGAAGATTAGCTGGACAACAAAGCCAAGCTCGTCAGAGCCGCTGGAGGCTCTCGTGCACCGTCCCTGTCGCTACCTCGCCCACCTATAGCTGCGGGCGACGTAGCCCACGGAGCGCCTCCACCACCTCCACATCAAGACGCCACCCTCGCACCAAGACGCGCGGCCCCGCGGTGCGACCCACCGTGTAGGGCACCCACGCACGAAGAAGGAAGCTGCCAAGAAGTCCCTCGGCCGCAAGAAAACGCTCCTGCGCTCCCAGCACCACCGCGTCAAGACCGCGTACCGCCTCCAGCGGCGGCACATGGATACCAGGACCAGGCTCCGCCTACGCGACGGGAACTGTTGACCACAGCAGGCTATCGTGCCTTCACTCCCGAGCTGCGCAGCATCGTCTGTGTCAGGACCCCGATCCTAAGTCACATCGATCTAGCATGTAACACATCATATCACTTTGCGGCCTCACGCACGGTATTCCCACGGGTGCCACCTTACCTGGCCCGGGACCGTTTGCGCCTTTTGGCTCACGTATACGATAGTGTCGCTAGCATCCATATGACAAAGAACCCGGGCCGACATGGCTAGTCGTGAACCCAAAGCGGCGCTAACCTATGAGGACAGGCATACATGAATCACATCGAGCATGTCGGTCATCAACGTGTGAATCCGGGCTGTAGCACTGGGCTAACAGGACTCCGGATGTCACCGCGTGACATTTCCCCGAAGGGACAGACACAGGAACGACGTGAAACACATGCCGGCCAGTCAAGTGTTCCGAGCAGTAGTGCTGGGCTAGCAGGACTCCGGTGAACCGGGCTGTAGCGGACTACTATCGCTCCGGAGCACTAGACTACATTTCCCCATATGATAGGCTGCCAAGGATAAACAACTAGATAGTCGGATCCCACCCATACCAAGCGTTTCAATCATACACACAATATGCCCGATATGAGTAGATACAACATGGCATCACAACATAACTCTACGACTCATAGTATTATTCATTAGGCTCCGAGGAGCGAGATATTACAAACATGGGTCTCATGACCCAACATTCAGAGCATACAAGTCAAACACATACGGAAGCTTAACATGTCTGAGTACAGACATCTACAAATGAAAAAGGCTGAGAAGCCTGACTATCTACCAGATCCTGCCGAGGGCACAAGATCGTAGCTGAGGTAACAAGCTAAACGTCGGAGTCCAAGCGATACTACTAGCGAGACTGGAGTCTCTCTGCAAAAACATAAAATAGGCAAACGTGAGTACAAATGTACCCAGCAAGACTTACATCAGAACTATCTACATATGCATCAGTATCAAAAGGGGGTGGTGGAGTTTTAACTGCAGCAAGCCAGCTTTGACTCGGTGGCTATCCTGAACTACGACTGCAAGTAACTCTTTTGAGGTGGCGCACACGAGTCCACATATTCACCATATCAATACACCACTATGGATCCACTTCCGTCTCCCTACGAGAAGGCCATCCATAGCACTCACGCTTATCTTGCGCATTTTAGAGTATCCACTTTCACTTGTCTATGAACTATGCAAGGGGTCCAAGTTTCCATATCCGAGGAATCCGGCTATTCGAATAGATGATGTTAACCCTGCAGGGGTGTACTTCTTCACACACGCTCTCACCACTTACCGCCGTTTACACGACATGTACTCGGCAACCTTCAAGCGGAAGCCCAGCGAGGGTGTCGGCCACAGCCTACCTAAACACTCAAGTCTCTAGTCCAGGTTTATCGCCTATTCGGGTTCCATCCATGAGGAGATCCGGCCGGAGTTTCGCTCACAGCCCCAAACGATGTGTACAGGGTTCCCGGAACACCAAACGGGCGCCCGGTACACCGTGCCACGTGCCTACCGCAACACAGCCTACCCCTACGGTCAGCGCTGCGTGCGGCCCCCAGCATACTACAAACACCAGAAACTACTTGCAACTCCTGGACAGAGGACAAGGGTGATCAAGAAGCCGAGAGAGTCAATTAAGGATCCCAATGTGTGGTAGTAGCTGTTCATGGATCACAAACACAGAACTCAGTTCCTGAGGACGGCTTCAATGAGACAACCCACCATGTACTCCTACATGGCCTCTCACCGCTACCTTTACCAAATCGTGTTCACACACTTAGCTCTCACACAGTAGGACATGTTCATCACTATTCCAATTCATTCCCGATGAATCAGACCCGACTCAACTCTAAGCAGTAGCAGGCATGACAAACAAGCATGAATGAGTAGGCACAACAGGGCTCAAACAACTCCTACTCATACTAGTGGGTTTCATCTATTTACTGTGGAATGACAGGTCATGCAGAGGATAAAGGGGTTCAGCTACCGCAGCATGTAACAGTTGAATCGTTGTTGTCCTAATGCAGTAAAAGAGAGCAGGAGCGAGAGAGTGGGATTGTATCGGAATGAACAAGGTGGTTTTGCTTGCCTGGCACTTCTGAAGATAACATTGAGTCTTCATCAGTGTCAACGATCTCATCGTCGGAACATACGTCTACCGAGGGGGAACAACCACCGGCAACTGAGGAGGAAACACAATCAATGCAATGCACAATATGATGCATGATCATGACATGGCAATATGTTGTGGTTGAGCTAATGCAACTAGCAACATGTTAAATGGAGTGGGTTTGAACCTTAGGTTCAAATTCAAACTCCATATGTGAGAGTTTAAATGCCATTTATGCAAATTGCCTTAAACAGCAACTTTAAGTTGTTCAAACATGCATGAAAATGGTACAGATGGATTCCTTGAATTTTTCTGATAATTTTTCATATATAAATTATCTCCATTGGAGTTATAGATTAATTTCTATGATTTTTCAAAGTTTTGGATATTTTCTGAAATAAATAAATCATTTAAGATTTATTTAAATTCCAGAAAAGGTTACTGCGTCAGCCTGACATCAACATGACGTCAGCAGGTCAACGAGGCACGGTCCAGGTCAAACCTGGACGGTGGGGCCCGCGTGTCAGTGTCATTAGACTAACTAATTTTATTTAGTACTAATCCTAGTTAAATAGCGGGGGTGGCCCCACATGTCAGTGAAACAACGGTCATTAGTCCTAAACTAATTTAGTCAGAGGCGGGGCCCACATGTGTTGACCCCAGGGAGGTCAAACCCCGGGTCAGACGGGTCAAACCCGCCGGCGGCTCGTCGCCGGCGACGACAGAGACGGCGGGGCAGCTCGGAAATGCTTCCCCGATGACCAAATCGGCGGCGGAGAGCACCTACGTGCTGCGGGCGCTCCCCCGCATCGAGTGACGGTGGTGGTTGGACCGGGGATGGCCGAAAATGGCGCCGGCGATGACTTCGGCGGCTGCCGGAGCCACGGGCTTGACACGAGCGGCGCTATGGTGCACGGAGGGGCTAGCTGGAGTGCTCTACGGGCTCCTGGGAACTCCAGGAGTTCAACGGCATGCTCGAAAGCGAGCTATGGCATCAGCAACCATGGTGGCACCATGGCCGGCGGCGATGAGGTCTCGGGTTCGACGGAAGCGACGGCTGGAGGGGGAAATCGAACACGAGGAGAGAGGGGTTCGGCGTAGTGGCTCACGGAGGTTGCAGGGGGCGTCGAAGCGGGCTCGGGGACGCGTTGAAGACGGCGAATCGGGCGATAGCATCCGGCGGCCGTGGACGGGAAGAAAGGCCGCGACGTCGTCTTGGGGTCGTCCGAGCTTGAGCGGGTCGTCGTAGAGGTTCTTAGGGCCTGGGCGTAGCTCAGGGTCACGGCCACGGGGCAAGGGGACGGCGGTGGGTGCGGTGTTTCTTGGCGGTGGCCATGGCGGCTTTGGCCATGAGGGGGAGAGCGAGGGAGCAAGAGGGAGAGAGAGGGCGAGGGGGTCAGCGGGTTCCAGACGGCCACGGGGTGGCGATCCCCAGCGTCACGCTGGCGAGGGAGGCCAGGCAGGCAGCTGCGTGCCGGCGTGCGCGACCGCCGTGCTCGGCCTTGCCTCTGCCAGTAGGAAGAGGTAGAAGATAGGTATGCCCCTGGTGGGCTGGGCCGCACAGTAGTGGGCCTCTGGGCTGTAGGTAAGCGCCAGGTAATCCTTCTCTCTCTCTCAAACTGTTTCAGTTTTCTATTTATTTTGTTTTGTTTTGATTTGATTCATAGCCCAAATCATTTAGTAGCTTCTGAAAATATTTATGTGGCTTGATGCAATATATTCAAAGCCACTCATAGGTTTTTTTTCAGAATTGTTGGACTTGCAATTGTTTTATAGAGGAATTAAATCCAACTCAAATATTTATTGATTTAAATCCAAATGGCCAAAATAATTCCTCAAAAATGTTCCATATTTTTGGTTTGGACCAAACCCTTGCCAAGAATATTAAACATCATTGAAGAGCATTTTGGAAACATTGGATGCATTTTCCAGGGTTATTTGCCCTTCTATTAATTAAAATTTTGAGGCTTTCAAATTTCCTCAATTCAAGTTTCTTGAATTTAAACATGATGCATGGATGCAATGCCACTATCTGCAACCAAATTCTAGGGTTGTGACAGTCTGGCCCGGCAAGTTCAAGCCTGACCTGCCGCCACGCTATGACGACACCCCCAACCCTATAGAGTTCCTGCAGCTCTATGAACTGAGCATCGAGGCGGCCAACGGCGACGAGAAGGTCATGCCGAACTGGTTTCCCATGGCCCTCAAGGATGGCGCACACTCATGGCTCGTGAACCTGCTCGCAGGATCGATCTCCTCCTGGGGCGAGATGCGTGAGTGTTTCATCGCCAACTTCCAGGGCACTCGTGACCGCGCGCCGGCCGCAGGTGACCTACGACGCATCAAGAAGCAGCCAGGGGAGACCCTGCAGAAGTACATCCAGCGCTTCAATAGCATCTGCCATCATCTCCGCGTTCTTTGATGGCGTCCGCGACATCAAGATGAAGGAGGAGCTCGCCATCCACGAAGACCTATGCATGGCCCTGGAGATGTTTAACATGGCAACCAATTGCGCGAGGGCTGAGGAAGGGCGCCTTTCTCTCCTCGACCTCCCAGCTGCCGACCAAGAGGACAAGAAGGCCAAGATCAAGGACGTTAAGCGCAAGGGGGCTGCCGTGCTCGCGGTGAAACCGGAGATGAAGCGCGTTGTGACCACCCCGAGTCATCCAAGGCCAACCGCCCGTTCTGCGCCTTCAAAAACGTTCATAGCCACAACACCAACGACTGTCAGGAGCTCAGGGCCACCCAAGATGGGCGCTTCGGTCGGCGCCTGATGTCTACTACACAACCTTCTTCTTGTAGATGTTGTTGGGCCTCCAAGTGCAGAGGTTTGTAGGATAGTAGCAAATTTCCCTCAATTGGATAACCTAAGGTTTATCAATCTGTGGGAGGCGTAGGATGAAGACGGTCTCTCTCAAACAACCCTGCAACCAAATAACAAAGAGTCTCTTGTGTCCCCAACACACCCAATACAATGGTAAACTGTATAGGTGCACTAGTTCGGTGAAGAGATGGTGATACAAGTGCAATATGGATGGTAGATATAGGTTTTTGTAATCTAAAAATATAAAAACATCAAGGTAGCAAGTGATAAAAGTGAGCACAAATGGTATTCAATGCGTTGAAACAAGGCCTAGGGTTCATACTTTCACTAGTGCAAGTTCTCTCAACAATAATAACATAATTGGATCATATAACTATCCCTCAACATGCAACAAAGAGTCACTCCAAAGTCACTAATAGCGAAGAATAAACGAAGAGATTATGGTAGGGTACGGAACCACCTCAAAGTTATCCTTTCTGATCGATCTATTCAAGAGTCCGTAGTAAAATAACATGAAGCTATTCTTTTCGTTCGATCTATCATAGAGTTTGTACTAGAATAACACCTTAAGACACAAATCAATCAAAACCCTAATGTCACCTAGATACTCCAATGTCACCTCAAGTATCTGTGGGTATGATTATACGATATGCATCACACAATCTCAGATTCATCTATTCAACCAACACATAGAACCTCAAAGAGTGCCCCAAAGTTTCTACCGAAGAGTCAAGACGAAAACGTGTGCCAACCGCTATGCATGATTTCACGAGGTCACGGAACCCACAAGTTGATCACCAAAACATACATCAAGTGAATCACGTGATATCCCATTGTCACCACAGATAAGAACATGCAAGACATACATCAAGTGTTCTCAAATCCTTAAAGACTCAATCCGATAAGATAACTTCAAAGGGAAAACTGAATCCATTACAAGAGAGTAGAGGGGGAGAAACATCTTAAGATCCAACTGTAATAGCTAAGCTCGCGATACATCAAGATCGTATCACGTCAAGAACACGAGAGAGAGAGAGAGATCAAACACATAGCTAGTGGTACATACCCTCAGCCCCGAGGGTGAACTACTCCCTCCTCGTCATGGAGAGCGTCGGGATGATGAAGATGGCCACCGGTGAGGGATCCCCCCTCCGGCAGGGTGCCGAAACAGGGTCCCGATTGGTTTTTGGTGGCTACGGAGGCTTGCAGCAGCGGAACTCCCGATATAGGTTATGTTCTAGGCGTTTCTGTATATATAAGAGGTTTTGGCATCGGGAACAAGTCAAGGGGGTCTACGGGCTGTCCACGAGGTAGGGAGGTGCGCCCAGGGGGGGTGGGCACGCCCCCCACCCTCGTGGGCAGCCCGGAACTCTTCTGGACCAACTCTTTTACTCCATGGCCTTCTTCTGGTCCAAAACTAAGTTCCGTGAAGTTTCAGGTCAATTGGACACCATTTGATTTTCCTTTTCTGCGATACTCAAAAACAAGGAAAAAACAGAAACTGGCACTGGGCTCTAGGTTAATAGGTTAGTCCCAAAAATCATATAAAATAGTATAATGCATATAAAACATCCTAGATGGATAATATAATAGTATGGAACAATAAAAAATTATAGATACGTTGGAGACGTATCAAGCATCCCCAAGCTTAATTCCTGCTCGTCCTCGAGTAGGTAAATGATAAAAACAGAATTTTTGATGTGGAATGCTACCTAACATAATTCTCAATGTAATCCTCTTTATTGTGGCAAGAATATTCAGATCCATAAGATTCAAGACAAAAGTTTAATATTGACATAAAAAAATGATACTTCAAGCATACTAACCAAGCAATTATGTCTTCTCAAAATAACATGGCCAAAGAAAGCTTATCCCTACAAAATGATATAGTTTGTCTATGCTTCATTTTCGTCACACAAAAATGCTCTCATCATGCACAATCCCGATGACAAGCCAAGCAATTGTTTCATACTTTAGTAATCTCAAACTTTTTTCAACTTTCACGCAATACATGAGCGTGAGCCATGGACATAGCACTATGGGTGGAATAGAGTATAATGATGGGGGTTGTGTGGAGAAGACAAAAAAGGAGAAAGTCTCGCATTGACGTGGCTAATCAACGGGCTAGGGAGATGACCAACAATTGATGTCAATGCGAGGAGTAGGGATTGCCATGCAACGGATGCACTAGAGCTATAAATTTATGAAAGATCAACAAAAGAAACTAAGTGGGTGTGCATCCAACTTGCTTGCTCACGAAGACCTAGGGCATTTGAGGAAGCCCATCATTGGAATATACAAGGCAAGTTCTATAATGAAAAATTCCGACTAGTATATGAAAGTGACAATATAAGAGACTGTCTATCATGAAGATCATGGTGCTACTTTGAAGCACAAGTGTGGAAAGAGGACATAGCACTATCATGAAGATCATGGTGCTACTTTGAAGATCATGGACATAGCACTATCCCTTTTATTTCTTTTTTTGGCCTTTCTTTTTTTTCTTTTTTTATTTGGCCTTTTTCTGGCCTTTCTCTTTTTTTTCCTTTTTTTCCAGGACAATGCTCTATTAATGATGATCATCACACTTCTATTTATTTACAACTCGATACTAGAACAAAGTATGACTCTATATGAATGCCTCCAATGGTGTACCGGGATGGGCAATGACTCATGAGTGACATATATGAAAGAATTATGAATGGTGGCTTTGCCACGAATATGATGTAAAATACATGATCATGCAAGGCAATATGACAATGATGATGCGTGTCATAATAAACGGAACAGTGGAAAGTTGCATGGGAATATATCTCGGAATGGCTATGGAAATGCCACAATAGGTAGGTATGGTGGCTGTTTTGAGGAAGATATAAGGAGGTTTATGTGTGATAGAGTGTATCATATCACGGGGTTTGGATGCATCGGCAAAGTTTGCACCAACTCTCAAGGTGAGAAAGGGCAATGCACGGTACCGAAGAAGCTAGCAATGATGGAAGGGTGAGAGTGCGTATAATCCGTGGACTCAACATTAGTCATAAAGAACTCACATACTTACTGAAAAAAATCTACAAGTCATGAAAAACAAAAACACTACACGCATGCTCCTAGGGTGATAGATTGGTAGGAAAATACCATCGCTCTTCCCCGACCGCCACTCATAAGGAAAGCAATCAAAGAACACCTCATGCTTCAAATTTGTCACACAACCTTTACCGTACGTGCATGCTACGGGACTTGCAAACCTCAACACAAGTATTCCTCAAATTCACAATTACTTAAATAGCACAACTCTAATATTACCATCTTCATATCTCAAAACAATCATCAAGTATCAAACTTCTCATAGTATTCAATGCATTTTATGTGAAATTTTTTATTATACCCATCTTGGATGCCCATCATATTAGGACTAAATTCATAACCAAAGCAAATTACCATGCTGTTCTAAAAGACTCTCAAAATAATATAACTGAAGCATGAGAGATCAACAATTTCTACAAAATAAAACCACCGTCGTGCTCTAAAAGATATAAGCGAAGCACTAGAGCAAATGACAAACTACTCCAAAAGATATAAGTGAAGATCAATCAGTAGTTGAATAATTATGTAACTATGTGAAGACTCTCTAACATTTAAGAATTTCATATCTTGGTATTTTATTCAAACAGCAAGCAAAACAAAAGAAAATAAAATGACGCTCCAAGCAAAACACATATCATGTGGTGAATAAAAATATAGCTCCAAGTAAAGTTACCGATGAACGAAGACGAAAGAGGGGATCCCATATGGGACATCACCAAGCTTAGGCTATTGTTTGTCCTTGAATATTACCTTGGGTGCCTTGGTAATCCCAAATCTTAGGCTCTTGCCACTCCTTATTCCGTAGTCCATCGAATCATTACCCAAAACTTGACAACTTCACAACACAAAACTCAACAGAAAACTCGTAAGCTCCGTTAGTATAAGAAAATAAAACCACCACTTAGGTACTGTTGAGAACTCATTCTAAATATATATTGGTGTAATATATACTATATTACAACTTCTCTATGGTTCATACCCTCCGATACTACTCATAGATTCATCAAAATAAGCAAACAACACATAGAAAACAGAATCTGTCAAAAACAGAACAATCTGTAGTAATCTGTATCAAACGTATACTTATGTAACTCCAAAAATTCAAAAATAAATTAGTGGACCTGATGAATTTGTCTATTAATCTTCTGCAAAAATAATCAACCTAATATCACTCTCCAGTAAAACATGGCAGCTAATCTCGTGAGCGCTAAAGTTTCTGTTTTTGACAGCAAGATCATAAAGACTTCACCCAAGTCTTCCCAAAGGTTCTACTTGGCACAAACACTAATTAAAACATAAAAACACATCTAACCAGAGGCTAGATAGATTATTTATTACTAAACAGGAAGAAAAAACAAGGAACAAAAATAAAAATTGGGTTGCCTCCCAACAAGCACTAACGTTTAATGCCCCTAGCTAGGCATGATGATTTCAATGATGCTCACATAAAAGATAAGAATCGAAACATAAAGGGAGCATCATGACTAATATGACTAGCACATGTAAGTCTAACCCACTTCCTATGCATAGGGATTTTGTGAGCAAACAACTTATGGGAACAATAATCAACTAGTACAGGAAGGCAAAACAAGCATAACTTCAAGATTTTAAGCACATAGAGAGGAAACTTGATATTATTGCAATTCCTACAAGCATATGTTCCTCCCTCATAATAATTTTCAGTAGCATCACGAATGAATTCAACAATATAACCATCACATAAAGCATTCTTTTCATGATCTACAAGCATACAAAATTTACTACTCTCCACATAAGCAAAATTCTTCTCATTCGGAATAGTGGGAGTATCATAAGAAACTCGAATACTATAAATTGTTTCCATATTAAAAGAGTAATGTTCAGAAAAAGGTAATCATAATGATGACAAGTTTTATAAATATAATCATCACTAATTTTTATAGCATAAGTTTTATCACAATAGTCATCATAAGTAGCAACTTTGTTCTCATCATAATCAATTGAAACATCTTCCGAAATATTGGATTCATCACTAAATAAAGTCATGACCTCTCCAAATCCACTTTAATAAATATTATAAGATTAAACACCCTCCAAAATAGTGGGATCTTTACTTCCTAAAGTTGACACTCTTCCAAACCCACTTTCATCACTATAATCATCATAAGTAGGAGGCATGCTATCATCATAATAACTTTGCTCATCAAAACTTGAGAGGCTAAAAATATCATCTTCATTAAACATAGAATCCCCAAGCTTGGGACAAACATTAATTGCAGCAAATATATTCTCAAACATGTCATTCTCATCAAACATAGCATCCCCAAGCTTGGGCCTTTTCATATCATAAGCATAATCACTCTCATCATTAATAGTATGGATAGCACCAATAGTATAGCAATTATCATCATCACAATGAGTAATAGGAGCAACATCATTTGGGAGGGATACCTTTTCACCTTTGCTTCTCTGTCTTTTCTTTTTCTTCTTTAGATTATGTGTGGGTTTAATCCTCTTTTTGGAGCTCCTTATTAATGAGATTGGTTGAATAGAAGGCTCCTCCTCGTTACCTGATTCATCATAAGAAATAATAGGAAGATATTGGGAAGTCTCTTCCCTTTCATTAGTATTCTCTTCATATTCTATTTGTTTTCTTGTCTGTATGTAATTGGCAATATAAGGATTTTCAATGCAATTCACCGCACAATACATAAAAATTTCTTCTAGATCAAAATCAAGAAATCTATCAAGATTAAATTTTGGAATACCCTCAATTATACGTTTCATTTCTTCATACCCCAAAAGAAGACTAAGCTTTTTTGTGATGCTCAAGGGTAATCAAGTGATCACAATTTTTGGACATGATTTGATCATGAAACAAATAGCATTGGAGCTTTAAATGACCATTTTCATTGCAAAGTTCACAAGGATGGCAATAAATATTGAATCTTTCAGCACAATCATCTAGACTTTATTGCAACCATTTAGTTTCCAAATACTTATGACTCTTGCAGAATCTATCATCTCTATTTGGTGCGTACTTGCAAACTCTATGCACTCCACAAAAGTTGACATGCTTATATGACATATTTTCATCATGACTAGTGCAATCATTAGTACTATATATATTCAAAGGGTTTGTACTAACAACCTTGAAATCATGCTCATCATTCAAAGATTTAGTGCCAAACATTTTAATGCATTCTTCTTCTAGCATTTTGGCACAATTATCGGAATCCTTATTTTCACGAAAGACATTAAAAAGATGAAGCATATAAGGTACCCTCAATTCCATTTTTTTGTAGTTTTATTTTATAAACTAAACTAGTAATAAAACAAGAAACTAAAAGATTCGAGTGCCAGATCTAAAGATATACCTTCAAGCACTAACCTCCCCGACAACGGCGCCAGAAACTGCTTGATGTCTACTACACAACCTTCTTCTTGTAGACGTTGTTGGGCCTCCAATTGCAGAGGTTTGTAGGACAGTAGGAAATTTCCCTCAAGTGGATGACCTAAGGTTTATCAATCCGTGGGAGGCGTAGGATGAAGATGGTCTCTCTCAAAAAACCCTGCAACCAAATAACAAAGAGTCTCTTGTGTCCCCAACACACCCAATACAATGGTAAACTGTATAGGTGCACTAGTTCGGCGAAGAGATGGTGATACAAGTGCAATATGGATGGTATATATAGGTTTTTTTAATCTGAAATATAAAAACAGAAAGGTAGCAAGTGATGAAAGTGAGCACAAATGGTATTGCAATGCGTTGAAACACGGCCTAGGGTTCATACTTTCACTAGTGCAAGTTCTCTCAACAATAATAACATATATGGATCATATAACTATCCCTCAACATGCAACAAAGAGTCACTCCAAAGTCACTAGTAGTGGAGAATAGACAAAGAGATTATGGTAGGGTCCGAAACCACCTCAAAGTTATCCTTTTTGATCGATCTATTCAAGAGTCCGTAGTAAAATAACATGAAGCTATTCTTTCCGTTCGATCTATCATAGAGTTCGTACTAGAATAACACCTTTTGACACAAATAAATCAAAACCCTAATGTCACCTAGATACTCCAATGTCACCTCAAGTATCCGTGGGTATGATTATACGATATGCATCTCACAATCTCAGATTCATCTATTCAACAAACACATAGAACCTCAAAGACTGACCCAAAGTTTCTACTGGAGAGTCAAGACGAAAACGTGTGCCAACCCCTATGCATAAGTTCACGAGGTCACGTAACCCGCAAGTTGATCACCAAAACATACATCAAGTGAATCACGTGATATCCCATTGTCACCATAGATAAGCACATGCAAGACATACATCAAGTGTTCTCAAATCCTTAAAGACTCAATCCGATAAGATAACTTCAAAGGGAAAAATCAATCCATTACAAGAGAGTAGAGGGGGAGAAACATCGTAAGATCCAACTATAATAGCTAAGCTCGCGATACATCAAGATCGTACCACCTTAAGAACATGAGAGAGAGAGAGATAAAAGACATAGCTATTGGTACATACCCTCAGCCCCGAGGGTGAACTACTCCCTCCTCGTCATGGAGAGCGACGGGATGATGAAAATGGCCACCGGAGAAGGATTCCCCCTCCGGCAGGGTGCCGGAACGGGTCTACATTGGTTTTCGGTGGCTACAGAGGCTTGCGGCGGCGGAACTCCCTATCTAGGTTATGTTTTGGGGGTTTCTGTATATGTAAGAGGTTTTGGCGTCGGGAACAAGTCAAGGGGGTCTACGGGCTGTCCATGAGGTAGGGAGGCGC
The DNA here is from genome assembly GCA_032464435.1 of Aegilops umbellulata. Classification (NCBI taxonomy): domain Eukaryota; kingdom Viridiplantae; phylum Streptophyta; class Magnoliopsida; order Poales; family Poaceae; genus Aegilops; species Aegilops umbellulata. The sequence continues at coordinate 358,891,983 of CP136054.1, read as the reverse complement.
GCCCAGGGGGGTGGGCACGGCCCCCACCCTCGTGGGCAGCCCGGGACTCTTGTGGCCCAACTCTTTTACTCCATGGCCTTCTTCTAGTCCAAAAATAAGTTCCGTGAAGTTTCAGGTCAATTCGACTCCGTTTGGTTTTCCTTTCCGCGATACTAAAAAACATGGAAAAAACAGAAACTGGCACTGGGCTCTAGGTTAATAGGTTAGTCCCTAAAGTCATATAAAATAGCATATAAATGCATATAAAACATCCTAGATGGATAATATAATAGCATGGAATAGTCAAAAATTATAGATACGTTGGAGACGTATCAGCGCCCCGAGCGCAATGACGGGGCTACGGCCGAGGAGGACGACGAACTGGAGGACGCTGGGACGACCGCGGCTCCCACGGGGAGTGGCGCGACCAAACTCGTGAGGACCGCTGGCAGGACCAGCCTCGCGAGGGCGCTTGGAGAGACCAGCCCCGTGAGGACCGCCCCCAGGGCAACGCTGGCCTCCCTCCGCTGCCACCTCCACCAAGAAGGAACGACGACCATCATCAGGACGAGGGGGCTGGGGGCTTCCAGGAGCCGCGCGCCATCGCCTGCATCTTGGGTGGCGCTCAGGCCCCAGCCTCTCAGCGTATCTTCAAGCAGTTTGCTTGTGAGGTGAATGCGGCCCTTCCCAGGCTCGAGGCCACGCGCCCGCTCAGGTGGTCCAAGTGCGCCATTACCTTCAGCTCAGCAAACCAGCTCAAGTGTGCGGCAACTGTCGGCGCCCTCCCGAAGCTCTGCTCGCCCATCATCAGCAATGTCCAAGTTACCAAGACCCTCAACGATAGCGGCACAGGGCTCAATGTCCTGTCCGTTGAGACGTTCGACCGCCTCCAAGTGCCATACGATCAGCTACAGCCTACCAAGCCCTTCTCGCGAGTGACCGACGGCTCCACCACCCCAATTGGGCAAGTACGCCTCCGTGTCACATTTGGCCAGCCCGACAATTACCACACCGAGCTCATTGACTTCGACGTCGCCCACATCCTCCTGTCGTATAACGCCATCCTTGGGTACCTAGCCCTGGCCAAGTTTATGGCGGTGACCCATCATGGCTACAACGTCCTCAAGATGCCAGGGAGCGGCGGCATCATCACGGTTGCCTGTGAGTAAAGGGACGTCGTGTGCTCTCTCAAGCGCGCTTACCAGGCGGCAGCAGCCGAAGACCCAGACAGCGAAGGCACCGTGTACTCTCCTGAGGCCATCCCCAAGAGGAAGAAGCAGCTACTCCACCAAGGGCCTCAGGAGAGCGGCGTTTCCAATGGCACCACCTCAGGACTTGCGCCCACGGACGGGGCGCCTCCCTCCCTCGCATAGGAAGGCGCGCCTGGCGCCTTCCTCAGGCTGGGCTCGGGGGCTCTCTTCTGGAGGGCCTCAGACTTAGCCAACGTCATGAGGGAGGCGCTCGGGCACCACGTGGAGGCGTGCTTCGGTGCATGTTTCCCTCAAGAGGGCGCAAGGCGTGGAGCGCCTAATGCTCAGGAGTTCATCACCAAGGCGACCCAGGAGCTTCAAGAGGCAAGGACCGTACGCGGCGACCGCCGCCCACCACCCGGCGCATCTCCCCATCCTAGCGAGGACGGCGGGCTGCACGTCTACATCGACATTCCAGAGCTCAACAGGGCCACATCTCAGGGGCGTTTATGGCCTTCGCGCTTTGGACGGTGCGAGGGTCCACCTCACAGCTATGTTCATATGCCATTCGGCTTGCCAAACACGACTGTCACCTTCCAGCGCCACTTGCGGAGCATTCTAGCAGCTAAGGAGGCCAGGCATCACGCAGTCCTGGCAGAGAGGGCGACGGGTCTTCATGAGCCTCCCTGGCCCCCAGAGCCTCCCGAGGCTCAGGACCCTGACAATTCGTGAGGAGCAACTTCTCCAGCATGCATCTTCAGCTACTCCAACACCACCCCAGCAACGGTATCAGGTGACTCCTTCTGGTTCTTTCAGTTGGGGGAGCCCCTCGGGCAGCATCATCCCCAAGTCGCACGGGCCTGTCCATGCGACATGTATCCGTTTACATCTTTAGCTTACTCTGTTGGGGCGCTCCTCGGGCTGCATTATCCCCAGGCCGCTCGGGTCCGTCCCAGTGGCATGTATCATTCTTTCATCTATCTGAACTAGCTTGCCTCCTTGCATGATTTACCTTATGACTGTTACCTGCCTGCCCGGTACTTTGATACCATGAATGTCGTGCACCCTTGCAAGCCCACCCACGACCACCCTCGCCACCACGGGAGCTGCGCGCCGGTTGTCTTTCTTTAGGATTTCTTGCATGAGAAGACTAGGCACGACGTCTGTGCTCGGGTCTGTCCCTGCAGCGTCGATAAAACCAATGACTGAGCTCTGTCTGGCGGGACGGCCCCGCTCACGTCACCTCCTGGGGTCGTTGGTGTTTGGCCTTCTCATGTGATCACCTCGGGAGATTCATCCGATGCAGGTTGCCTAACCATCTCGCAAGGCCGCCGCGGATATCAAGAATCAAGACCAAGCGCAACCCGGCTTTAGGTAGGGCCTCCTGAGTCCCACCCTGGCTCACGAGTGCCTAGACACACCTTGTCTAGCCTTGCCATGCAAGCCACATGTCAGGGCGGGGTTGTACACGCCCCGGGGGCTCCAGTCAGAGGGATCCCTCACCCACGCACCAGTGGAAGCACCATGCTCCGCGCTGGCAGTTGATGTCTACTACACAACCTTCTTCTTGTAGACGTTGTTGGGTCTCCAAGTCCAGAGGTTTGTAGGACAGTAGCAAATTTCCCTCAAGTGGATGACCTAAGGTTTATCAATCCGTGGGAGGCGTAGGATGAAGATGGTCTCTCTCAAACAACCCTGCAACCAAATAACAAAGAGTCTCTTGTGTCCCCAACACACCCAATACAATGGTAAATTGTATAGGTGCACTAGTTCGGTGAACAGATGGTGATACAAGTGCAATATGGATGGTAGATATAGGTTTTTGTAATCTGAAAATATAAAAACAGCAAGGTAGCAAGTGATAAAAGTGAGCGTAAACGGTATTGCAATTCTAGGAAACAAGGCCTAGGTTTCATAATTTCACTAGTTCAAGTTCTCTCAACAATAATAACATAATTGGATCATATAACTATCCCTCAACATGCAACAAAGAGTCACTCCAAAGTCACTAATAGCAAAGAATAAACGAAGAGATTATGGTAGGGTACGAAACCACCTCAAAGTTATCCTTTCTGATCGATCTATTCAAGAGTCCGTAGTAAAATAACATGAAGCTATTCTTTCCGTTCGATCTATCATAGAGTTCGTACTAGAATAACACCTTAAGACACAAATCAACCAAAACCCTAATGTCACCTAGATACTCCAATGAAACCTCAAGTATCCGTGGGTATGATTATACGATATGCATCACACAATCTCAGATTCATCTATTCAAACCAACACAAAGTACTTCAAAGAGTGCCCCAAAGTTTCTACCAGAGAGTCAAGATGAAAACGTGTGCCAACCCCTATGCATAAGTTCAACTGAACCCGCAAGTTGATCAGCAAAACATACATAAAGTCAATCACGTGATATCCCATTGTCACCACAGATACGCACATGCAAGACATACATAAAGTGCTCTCAAATCCTTAAAGACTCAGTCCAATAAGATCACTTCAAAGGGAAAACTCAATCCATTACAAGAGAGTAGAGGGGGAGAAACATCATAAGATCCAACTATAATAGCAAAGTTCGCGATACATCAAGATCGTATCACCTCAAGAACACGAGAGAGAGAGAGAGAGAGAGAGAGAGAGAGAGAGAGATCAAACACATAGCTACTGGTACATACCCTCAGCCCCGAGGGTGAACTACAACCTCCTCGTCATGGAGAGCGCCGGGATGATGAAGATGGCCACCGGTGAGGGATCCCCCCTCCGGCAGGGTGCCAGAACAGGGTCCCGATTGGTTTTTGGTGGCTACAGAGGCTTGCGGCGGCGGAGCGCCCGATCTATTCTGTTCCCCAATGTTTTTAGGGTATATTGTTATATATATAGGCGAAAGAAGTCGGTCAGGGGAGCCACGAGGGGCCCACGAGGGTGGGAGGCGCGCCCAGGGGGCAGGCGCGCCTCCCTGCCTCGTGGCCACCTCGAAGCTTCCTTGACATCAACTCCATGTCTCCTAGATCATGTTCGTTCCAAAAATCACGCCCCGAAGGTATCATTCCGTTTGGACTCCGTTTGATATTCCTTTTCTGCAAAACACTGAAACAAGGGAAAAAACAGAAACTGGCACTGGGCTCTGGGTTAATAGTTAGTCGCAAAAATAATATAAAAGTGTTTAATAAAGCCCATAGACATCCAAAACAGATAATATAATAGCATGAATACTTCATAAATTATAGATACGTTGGAGACGTATCAACATCCCCAAGCTTAATTCCTGCTCATCCTTGAGTTGGTAAATGATAAAAGAAATAATTTATGAAGCGTGAATGCTAGCAGGTGCACAAGTTTGATCAATGATAATTTCAATCACCTTTTCTAGCCTCATTATATATCATAACAATAGCTCATCTCATAAAGCTTCTCATGATCAAGTAACAAGCTATTCACATGTTAAAGTATAGATCATAAACTTTCTTGAAAACTAACAAATCGTGATATTAGTCATCAAACAATTACAATTCATCTTATTTTCAGGAAGAGTCTATGTCAGAGCTTTGATTTAGCAAACTCCACATAATCAACTATCATTTAGTCTTTCACAATTGCTAACACTCACCCGATATTTATGGGTTCAAAGTTTTAATCAGAAACAAAGAAAGATAGGGGCTTATAGATTCGCCTCCCAACCTTTTACCTCAAGGGTAATGTCAACAATAATAGCTCATGATGCCTTATATCCAATTGGATATATATATATATATCAGAATCTTTCCAACACAATGTGCTTGCCAAAGGATAAAATGTAAAAAGGAAAGGTGAAGATCACCATGACTCTTGCATAAGGTAAAAGAAAAGATAGGCCCTTCGCAGAGGGATGCAGAGGTTGACATGCGCTTTTATAGTTGGATGCACAAAATCTTAATGAGAGGGAACGCCACTTTATATTGCCACTTGTGATAGGGACCTTTATTATGCAGTCTGTCGCTTTTATTGCTTCCATATCACAAGATCGTATAGAGCTTATTTTCTCCACACTAAAAGATCATACATATTTAGAGAGAAATTTTTATTGCATGCACCGATGACAACGTACTTGAAGGATCTTACTCAATCCATAGGTAGGTATGGTGGACTCTTATGGCAATACTGGATTAAGGGATGTTTGGAAGCACAAGTAGTATCTCTACTTGGTGCAAAGAATTTGGCTAGCATGAGGGGAAAGGCAAGCTCAACGTGTTGGGCGATCCATGACAATGTACTTTATTTTAGATATAAGAAAACATAACCCATTACGTTGTCTTCCTTGTCCAACATCAACCTTTTAACATGTCATATTTTAATGAGTGCTCAAAATCATAAAAGATGTCCAAGATAGTATATTTATATGTGAAATCTCTCTTCCCTCAATATTCTTTCATGAATTGTTCAAGTGACCAATACAATGTTTGCTAACCTTCAATAAATTTACCACCTCTACTTTGTATATGTGAAGTCATTACTCCCCATGGAATAAGCATATAAAACATATATAATTTCAGACTTATGATATTCAAATCATTCAACCATTTACTCATAGGATATAAGTGAAGCACACGAGTAAATGACAAACTACTCCAAAATGATGTAAGTGAAGATCAATGAATAGTTAAATAATTATGTAACTTTGTGAAGACTCTCTCTCATTTAAGAATTTCAGATCTTGGGATATTATTCAAACAGCAAGCAAAACAAAATAAAATGACATGACTCTCCAAGCAAAACACATATCATGTGGTGAATAAAAATATAGCTCCAAGTAAATTTACCGATGGATGAGGACAAAAGAGGGGATGCCTTCCGGGGCATCCCCAAGCTTTGGATTTTTGGTGTCCTTGGATTTACTTTGGGGTTCCTTGGGCATCCCAAGCTTAGGCTCTTGCCACTCCTTATTCCACATTCCATCGAATCTTTACCCAAAACTTGAAAACTTCACAACACAAAACTTAACAGAAAATCTCGTGAGCTCCGTTAGCGAAAGAAAAGAAAACACCACTTCATGGTACTGTAATGAACTCATTATTTATTTATATTGGTGTTAAACTTACTGTATTCCAACTTCTCTATGGTTTATAAACTCTTTTACTATCCATAAATTCATCAAAATAAGCAAACAACACACTAAAAATAGAATCTGTCAAAAACAGAACAGTCTGTAGTAATCTGTAACTAACATAAACTTCTGGAACTCTAACAATTCTGCCAAAATAGGAAGACCTGAATAAATTGTTTATTGATCTGCTGCAATTGGAATCAATATTATATCACATCCTGGTAATTTTTAACAATTGTTTTCGTGAAATGAAAGTTTCTGGAATTTTCAGCAAGATCAAATAACTATCATCCAAGAAGATCCTATAGGTTTAACTTGGCACAAACACTAATTAAAACACAAAAACAAATCTAACCAGAGGCTAGATCAAAGATTTATTCCTAAACAGAATCAAAAAGCAAAGAACTAAAATAAAATTGGGTTGCCTCCCAACAAGCGCTAACGTTTAACGCCCCTAGCTAGGCATGATGATTTCAATGATGCTCACATAAAAGAGAGGAATTGAAACATAAAGAGAGCATCATGAAGAATATGACTATCTCATTTAAGTCTAACCCACTTCCTATGCATGGGGATTTTGTGAGCAAACAATTTATGGGAACAATAATCAACTAGCATAGGAAGGCAAAACAAGCATAACTTCAAAACTTTAAGCACATAGAGAGGAAACTTGATATTATTGCAATTCCTACAAGCATATGTTCCTCCCTCATAATAATTTTCAGTAGCATCACGAATGAATTCAACCATATAACCAGCACATAAAGCATTATTTTCATGATACACAAGCATAGAAATTTTATTACTCTCCACATAAGCAAATTTCTTCTCATGAATAGTAGTGGGGGCAAACTCAACAAAATAACTATCATGTGAAGCATAATCCGATTGAAAATTAAAATCATGATGACAAGTTTCATGGTTATCTTTATTCTTTATAGCATACAGGTCATCACAATAATCATCATAAATAGAAGGCATGCTTTTATCGTAATAAATTTGCTCATCAAAACTTGGGGGACAAAAAATATCATCTTCATCAAACATAGCTTCCCCAAGCTTGTGGCTTTGCATATCATTAGCATCATGGGTATTCAAGGAATTCATACTAACAACATTGCAATCATGCTCATCATTCAAAATTTTAGTGCGAAACATTTTAATACAGTCTTCCTCTAGCAATTGAGCACAATTATCGGAATCCTTATTCTCACGGAAGACATTAAAAAGATGAAGCATATGAGGCAACCTTAATTCCATTTTTTTTATAGTTTTCCTTTATAAACTAAACTAGTGATAAAACAAGAAACTAAAAGACTCGATTGCAAGATCTAAAGATATACCTTCAAGAACTCACCTCCCCGGCAACGGCGCCAGAAAAGAGCTTGATGTCTACTACACAACCTTCTTCTTGTAGACGTTGTCGGGCCTGCAAGTGCCGAGGTTTGTAGGACAGTAGCAAATTTCCCTCAAGTGGATGATCTAAGGTTTATCAATCCATGGGAGGTGTAGGATGAAGATGGTCTCTCTCAAACAACCCTGCAACCAAATAACAAAGAGTCTCTTGTGTCCCCAACACACCCAATACAATGTTAAATTGTATAGGTGCACTAGTTCGGCGAAGAGATGGTGATACAAGTGCAATATGGATGGTAGATATAGGTTTTTGTAATCTGAAAATATAAAAACAGCAAGGTAGCAAGTGATAAAAGTGAGCGTAAACGGTATTGCAATGCTAGGAAACAAGGCCTAGGGTTCATACTTTCACTAGTGCAAGTTCTCTCAACAATAATAACATAATTGGATCATATAACTATCCCTCAACATGCAACAAAGAGTCACTCCAAAGTCACTAATAGCGAAGAACAAACTGAGATATTATGGTAGGGTACGAAACCACCTCAAAGTTATCCTTTCTGATCGATCTATTCAAGAGTCCGTAGTAAAATAACATGAAGCTATTCTTTCCGTTCGATCTATCATAGAGTTCGTACTAGAATAACACCTTCAGACACAAATCAACCAAAACCCTAATGTCACCTAGATACTCCAATGTCACCTCAAGTATCCGTGGGTATGATTATACGATATGCATCACACAATCTCAGATTCATCTATTCAAACCAACACAAAGTACTTCAAAGAGTGCCCCAAATTTTCTACCGGAGAGTCAAGACGAAAACGTGTGCCAGCCCCTATGCATAAGTTGAACTGAACCTGCAAGTTGATCACCAAAACATACATCAATTGAATCACGTGATATCCCATTGTCACCACAGATACGCACATGCAAGACATACATAAAGTGTTCTCAAATCCTTAAAGACTCAATCTGATAAGATCACTTCAAAGGGAAAACTCAATCCATTACAAGAGAGTAGAGGGGGAGAAACATCATAAGATCCAACTATAATAGCAAAGCTCGCGATACATCAAGATCATATCACCTCAAGAACACAAGAGAGAGAGAGAGAGAGAGAGATCAAACACATAGCTACTGGTACATACCCTCAGCCCCGAGGGTGAACTACTCCCTCCTCGTCATGGAGAGCATCGGGATGATGAAGACGGCCACCGGTGAGGGATCCCCCTTCCGGCAGGGTGCCAGAACAGGGTCCCGATTGGTTTTTGGTGGCTACAGAGGCTTGCGGCGGCGGAAATCCCGATCTATTCTGTTCCTCGATGTTTTTAGGGTATATGGATATATATAGGTGAAAGAAGTTGGTCAGGGGAGCCACGAGGGGCCCACGAGGGTGGGCGGCACGCCTAGGGGGCAGGCGCGCCTCCCTACCTCGTGGCCACCTCGAAGCTTCCTTGAGTTCAACTCCAAGTCTCCTGGATCACGTTCGTTCCAAAAATCACACTCCCGAAGGTTTCATTCTGTTTGGACTCCGTTTGATATTCCATTTGTGCGAAACACTGAAATAAGGGAAAAAACAGAAACTGGTACTGGGCTCTGGGTTAATAGGTTAGTCTCAAAAATAATATAAAAGTGTTTAATAAAGCCCATAAACATCCAAAACAGATAATATAATAGCATGAATACTTCATAAATTATAGATACGTTGGAGACGTATCAGCAGTCGACACGGTCGTGGAGCGGCTATGCCCATGCAAGTGCGGAAGCGCTATGCTCCGCGCTAGTGATAAACGACTGAGGGCGGCCCCATGGCCGCATCAACCTTAGGGAGCCACTCGGCTCAGTGTCCCACCTCGCCGCAGTGCTTTCCCCTCGGGAGAGTCGCGCAAGGGGGCTGGGCACGGGGGCTACGCTCAGGTCACGCCTAACGTATGCCGCCCTGTCAGGTCCCTCGGACCTGGTCGTCGCGCGCCCCTCTTGAGCGGCAGCTCGACGAGGACAGGTATGGAGGCTATTTGCACGTCAAAGGGGACTCTTGAGCATCGCGACAGAGGAGCCTAACTGTCCATGTAGCCCCTCACCCCTTGGTCATGTCCTGGTGATCCGGACGGCCCAACGGTGGCCGAGGTATGCGCGGGGTTGGGCCCTATCGACGTAGAGCACTAAGACCTACTTTCGCATCTCCTTCCCGCATGTCGTTTGCGTGTCAAGGGGGACTCCTGAGCATCGCGACTTAGGAGCCTAATTGGCCATGTAGCCCCTCACCCCTCGGTCCCGTCCTGGTAATCCGGACGGCCCAACGGCGGCTGAGGTATGCGCGGGGTCGGGCCCTGCCGACGTAGAACATCAAGCAAACGGGAAGGAAATAGCGGAATCTTAATAGGATATTAGAAAACACATTATTCCTTAAACACCAAACATAAGTTTTGACGCCTCCACGAGGCACGTCGCATGTCGCAGGAAAGTTCGCAGGAAAGTAAAAACGGGAAGGAGCGCCATTATTCACCAGCGAGCCTCCTCTTCATCCTCGGGCGCCGTTGTCAGGAAGCGCCCTCCCATCGGCAGCATCACCGTCGCTCGTGTTGTCGGCCTTGGTCGCAGGATCGGCGACACCATTGGCTGGAGATGTAGGGTCGATGGCAAGGAACTTCTTCAACAAGGCCTCCACCTGGCCCTTCACGGCCTTGGCAGCAGTCGCGCAGCGCTCCTCATCCACGGGCTCGAGCAGGACACCAAGGTCGGAAGTAGGATCGCGAAGATGAAGGTGGCTGAGGAAGCGCGTCAAGGCCGACGAGGAGAGCGCACACGCTTCCCCCTCCACCATGGGGCTGATCTCGTTGACGATGTCCTTGAGCGTCGTGATGAGCTGAGGAAGTAGTTGGACGGGGCCCTCATCATCAGTCGCCAACGGCTTCTCTAAGCCCTTCTCGTAAAGCTCCTGTAGCGCCTCCTGGGACCTCTCCTCAAGAGACTTGAAGGCCTCGCGATCCTCAGCAAGAACCTTCGCCTTGATTTCTAGTTGGACCTTCTCCGCTTCCACCTTCTTCTCCAGCTTCTCTAGGCGGTCGCGCTCCGCGGCCTGCGCCTGTGCCAGCTGCTCCAGCTTAGAATTGCACCCGGTGACCGCTTCTTCTCGAGCCTTCAGCTTCTCCTCCCGCGCCTCGAGCTGGCGAGCCGCGGCAGCGCGTTCCTTGCGCAGGTTCTGCAGCTCGACCTCTGCCACCCGACAGTGCTCCTTGGCGGCCTCAGCATCCTTCAACGCCACCTCGCGGGCGGCCGCGGCCTGGTCGATGGCCCGCTTGCCTTCCTCGGAAGCCGCCACGGCCTGACCCCAGGCTTCCCTCACAGATGCGTTGGATCGCAGCCACCCCACGGCCAGCTCCAGGCGCCCTAACGCCACGAGACGGTCGGCGCCCTGGAGGTCGCCCCAAAGCTGGGTCAGCGCGGAAAGAGCTTCCTCTAGAGCATTGGGCGAAGCAGAAGGATCACGAGCCAGCGGCGTGATGGGAGGAGGAGGAGGCAGCGTCATCGCCAAGGTCTGTGAGTTGGTGGCAGTAGAAGAAGAAGCCGAGGGCTGCTCAGCCTGTGGGACCTTGGCCGGCGAGCTGTGAGTGGGCGCCTCAGGAGCCGGCTTGGCTGTGGAGGTCGCCTTCTCCTGGAATCGATCCTCCGGGCCTCGCGAGGATGACCGGGTCGGATAGGCGCGAGGGCTTTTTCCGCCCTTCCGCGCCGGAGGGGGCGTAGCCATGACAGGCAACTGGGTCCCCGAGGGTGCGGCCTCTCCCTCTCTCTTCTTCTTCGCCGCCAGCGTCGGCCTGACGGTGCAAGGGAATAACGAGCGGCGACAAAAGCAGGAGCAGGAACAAAATCAGGGCAAGGTGCTTACCGGTCCACGGCGGCGTAGTCCCTCGGCCTCTTTAGGAGCACGGAGCTTGGAGGCCTCGCAACCTGGGGCGCCGGCGTGCGAGTCCCAGGAGCGGATGAGGCCGGGGCAGCCGGCCCTGCGGCAGCACCAGTCGATGTTAGATCAGGGGCGCCACCTAGGCAGACCAACGCTGACCTGCTCTTCGTCGGGACCCCAGCCTATGACTTCTTCAGGGGGTGCCCCTGGACCTCGTAGTGACACCAGCAGGGACCAGGGACTCCCTCACCGGATGGTCACCAGCCTCGTCATCGTCTGGAAGGGCACGGAGGAGATCCGCTGCGAGGGGAGAGGTCTCCCCCTCCCCCTCCCGGATCGCCTCCGAGTCGGGCCTCTCCTCCTCGCCGGATTCGCCAGAAGACACTAGTACCGGGGCCGCCACCTCCGGGGCCTCAGAAGGCGATGGCGGCACGAACCCGCCCCCATCAAAGACAGGCATGGTGGCGGACACCTTCGCCCCATATGGGAGGCAGTACAAACGAAGATGGGTGTCCGACGGGTACCCCTGATCATCCCCGACGAGGAGGCGGAGAGCTGCGCCCAGCTCCTTGTCTGACAAGGCACCCGGGCATAGGCGGAGGCCGTCCCCCTCGTCCCCAAGCTTCCACAAGGGGCGCGAGCATGCCTGGAGCGGGGCTACGCGCTGCGCCGGGAACTCCTTCACGAGCATGTCCCCCATCAGCTTCTCCTCCCTCGTGTCGTCAGGCTTCAGGTCGGCGGTCATCTTCTCCAGCACCTGCTTCGCCCAGGGGTCGGTGAGCTTCACGTGGAGCCACCTGTCGTGAGGCGAGGGTATCTCCGTAGGCAGCACCAACCGAGGATGGGCACACTTGGCGTCCATGAGGACCCACTTGCTCCTGAATCCCTCGGCCTTCTTCCCAACCTTTGAGATTGCATTGGTCCCGTTAGCCGCGACGAAGTTGGCGCACCCCGAGCAATGGCCCTCCTTGAGACGGAGGTAGAAGAAGAGGCGAAGCAACGCCACAGACGGCATCACCCTCACAAATGCCTTGCAATAGAAGGCGAAGATCGACAGGAGGAGGACGGAGTTGGGATGAAGATGAAGGGCATGCAGCTTGTAGTGGCTGAGGACGGCATAGAAGAAGTCGGAGAAAGGGGGATGTCGGTGTCAAAACTGGCGGATCTCAGGTAGGGGGTCCCGAACTGTGCATCTAGGCAGGATGGTAACAGGAGACAAGGGACACAATGTTTTTACCCACGTTCGGCCCCTCTCGATGGAGGTAAAACCCTACTCCTGCTTGACTAATATTGATGATATGGGTAGTACAAGAGTAGATCTACCACGAGATCAAGGAGACTAAACCCTAGAAGCTAGCCTATGGTATGATTGTTGTATGATGAAGTTGTCCTACGGACTAGAACCCTCCGGTTTATATAGACACCGTATAGGGTTAGGGTTACACAGAGTCGGTTACAATGGTAGGAGATCTTGAATATCCGCATCACCAAGCTTGCCTTCCACGCCAAGGAAAGTCCCATCCGGACACGGGACGAAGTCTTCAATCTTGTATCTTCATAGTCCTGGAGTCCGGCTGAAGGTATAGTCCGGCTATCCGAACACCCCCTAATCCAGGACTCCCTTAGTAGCCCCCGAACCAGGCTTCAATGACGACGAGTCCGGTGCGCAGATTGTCTTTGGCATTGCAAGGCGGGTTCTTCTCCAAATTCTGTGTACCTGTAGGAATAATGACCGATTTTTTGTAATGTAGCGCTCCTTGGCTTCCATGCCCAATAATGGCCGTCTTCCACGTGTCAAACGAATGCGAAAAGCCGGGGCGTTTTTACATCCACACCCCTAGCCGCATAAACGAGCCGCCTATTTAACGGGATGGGGATTCAGATCCAAACCACACCTTCTCCTCTCCGCGAGTATTCATCAGAGCGCCTCCAGCAAAGGTCCATTCCAACATGGCCAGCCGTCGCAGCTCCTCCTCTCGCCCTTCCAGTCCTAAACCCGGAGACTGGGAGAGTTGCTCCATCCCGCACAGCGAGTTAGTGTCGCTTCAGGCCAAGGGATTTCTCCCTCAGGCTTATATGGGCCCGGTCCGAGCCGGACTCGCCACCTATAATGGCGGAAAACAAGTGGAGAGCACCCCCAATCCCTCTAAAGGAGAGCGGGTGTGCCTCGTCCCTTATCTAATAAGGGGACTGGGATTTCCAATTCATCCATTTCTCCGTGGGCTTCTGGAGTTCTACGGCCTCCAGCTGCACAATCTCACGCCCGCCTCTATATTGCATATTGCAGGCTTCGTCGCCCTTTGCGAGCTATTTTTGGGTGTCGAGGCTCATTTGGCGCTGTGGAAGAGGATATTCTGCCTGGTGCCTCGTTCTCAAGAGGGGTCTATATATCAAGTGGGCGGAGCCGAATTGTGGCGCATCGCGGGGACCGGATACCTATCCGGAACCCCAAAGAAGGCGTCCGAGGACTGGACTTCGGAATGGTATTATATAGATGATGTCCCGCTACCGGACCCTATCCGGGTCGGTCTCCCTGAGTTCAACAATCCTCCATTAAAGAAACGCTTGAGCTGGCGTCCGCGGAGCTCTTAGAGAGAAGGCGACAGAGACGTCCTTTACCTGATGGGCCGAATAAGACTATTGGCGCATTCCGTACTAACAATGATTGGAGTCATGGCCGCATGCATTATGCGGGGGGTGCAGCCGCTTCAATATAGAGGCCACCTGAGGGAGTCCTGGATTAGGGGTTGTTCGGATAGCCGGACTATACCTTCAGCCGGACTCCGGGACTATGAAGATACAAGATTGAAGACTTCGTCCCGTGTCCGGAAGGATCTTTTCTTGGCGTGGAGGGCAAGCTAGGCGTGCGGATATTCAAGATCTCCTATCATTGTAACCGACTCTGTGTAACCCTAACCCTATCCGGTGTCTATATAAGCCGGAGGGTTGTAGTCCGTAGGACAACCATCATCATACACAATCATACCATAGGCTAGATTCTAGGGTTTAGCCTCCTTGATCTCGTGGTAGATCCACTCTTGTACTACCCATATCATCAATATTAATCTAGCAGGAGTAGGGTTTTACCTCCATCGAGAGGGCCTGAACCTGGGTAAAATAAAGTGTCCCTTGTCTCCTGTTACCATCCGACCTTGACGCACAGTTCGGGTCCCCCTACCCGAGATCCGCCGGTTTTGACACCGACATTGGTGCTTTCATTGAGAGTTCCTCTGAGTCGTCACTTTTAGGCCCGATGGCTCCTTTGATCATCAACAACGATGAGGTCCAGGGTGAGACTTTTCTCCCTGGACAGATCTTCGTCTTCGGCGGCTTCGCTCTGCGGGCCAATTCGCTTGGTCATCTGGAGCAGATCGAAAGCTACGCCCCTGGCCATCAAGTCAGGTTTGGAAGCTTAAACTACACAACAGATATCCATGGAGACTTGATCTTCGACGGGTTCGAGCCACAGCCAAGCGCGCCGCACTATTTCGAGGGGCATGATATGGCTCTGCCTCCGAATAGTACCCTGGAGGCCGCACATGCTCCAGCCCCGATCCTTGACTCGGAGCCCGCTACGTTCTTCGAGGATGAACGGTTGGACGTCACCTCGGGGGCTGCGATCTCAAAGGCGATCGAGCCGAACGCCAGCCCCGCACTCCGCACGGCCCATGACTCCAAGAAGTCGGATTCTTCTCCGAACTCCGGGCCTTCCGTGACCCCGCCGATCGAATCTGATTGGGCGCCTGTAATGGAGTTCACTGCCGCGGATATCTTTCAGTGCTCACCTTTCGGTGACATCCTGAATTCTCTCAAGTCTCTCTTTTTATCAGGAGAGCCCAGGCCGGACTATGGTCTGCAAGGTTGGGATTCGGACGACGAAGAAATTCAAAGCCCACCCACCACCCACTTAATAGCCATTGTCGAGGATTTAACCGACATACTTAACTTCGGATCCGAAGACTTCGGCGGTATGGACGACGAAGACGGAGAAGAACTAGGACCAGCACCTATAGGGCACTGGACCTCCACCCCACCTAACGATGTATTCATGGTGGATACCCCTACAGGAAACGACAACGAGGAAAAAGGGGGCGAAAAAAGGGGTAAACCCTCCGAAAAGCAGTCAAAGCGGCGACGTAGACGCCAAGCCAAGACCCGCCTCGATCAAGACCCAGCCGTAGGGCAGGATGAGCCGGTAGACGACGAGCATGCCTCAGAGCAGCCGTCCGAACAGGGCGACACGGATAGAGAGGACAGACAGCCCTCCCCCGGCCATAACAGAACTCCGGACGATCTCACGCCGGATAAAACCACGGAGCAGAAGAATTTCCACGAAAGGCTCGTTGCCACAGCACGCAGCCTGAAAAAGTAGAAGCGGAAGCTAAAGACGGTAGAAGATGCACTCGGAACAAGATGGAGCAAGGTAATCAAGACCGCAGACAAATACGGCGGCAGCCGCCGCACCAAAAGCTATCCGAAGAGAAAACTACTGCCCGAATTCGACCAAGAGGCCTTAGACCCCCCACATTTAAAAAATAAAAAAGGCACACGGTCGGATAGACGACCCCACAACCACCATAAAACGGCAAGCGGCGCCGCACTCAATGCGGCATGCGACCCAATTAAAGACTCGCATCATGGCCCAGCCAGGTCCATTTACGGGCCAAGAAAGCAAGCTCTTACAAGCAATGCAAAAAAGCCATCATCAGAATCCGGCACACCCAAATATAGGGGCGCCGCACACCCCCTATGTTTCACCGATGAGGTCTTGGAATATGAATTTCCAGAGGGATTCAAACCCGTCAACATAGAGGCGTACGATGGAACAACAGATCCTGGAGTCTGGATCGAGGATTATATCCTCCACATACATATGGCTAGTGGAGATGATCTCCACGCCATAAAATATTTACCCCTTAAGCTTAAAGGGCCAGCCCGGCACTAGCTTAAAAGCCTTCCCGAAAACACAATTGGAAGTTGGGAAGAGCTCGAGGATGCTTTCCGAGCAAATTTTCAAGGGACCTATGTCCACCCCCCGGACGCAGACGATCTCAGTCACATAACTCAGCAGCCCGGAGAATCAGCTCGACAGTTCTGGAACAGATTCCTCGCTAGAAAGAATCAGATAATGGATTGTCCGGACGCCGAAGCCCTAGCAGCTTTCAGGCATAATGTCCGAGACGAATGGCTCCCCAAACACCTCGGCCAGGAAAAGCCAAGAACAATGGCCGCACTCACAAGCCTCATGACCCGCTTTTGCGCAGGAGAGGACAGCTGGTTGGCACGATGCAGCCCCAGCGACCAAAGTACATCAGAAATCAGGGATGAAACGGAAAACCGCGGCGAAATAAGGACCGTCGCGAATCAAAGGAAAAAGTCCGAAGAGCACGGCAGTCAATGCCGGATTCAAAAGCTCACGGCAAAATCAGACAAAACCACCCCTTTAGGATAATAGGGATGATCCGTCCAGCTTTAATAGAATCCTGGACAGAATATGTCAGATACACATTGCTCCTGGGAAGCCTGCCAATCACACCCACAGAGACTGTTGGGTTTTTAAACAATCCGGAAAGCTTAACGTCGAACACAAGGGGCTCGATACACCAAGTGAAGAAGAGGACAAACCCCAAAGGCAGAACACCAGGAAACAAAAGAACTTTCCCGCAGGAAGTCAAAATAGTGAACTCACTTCACGTAACAAAACGTGTGGCACCCATAAAGGTACGCACAATCAAACCTACCCCTCAGGAGTCCCGGCACTGGTCACTAAAGCCAATCATTTTTTATCAACTAGATTATTCCAGAAATATCAAAAAACGCAGGCCGGACTGCCCTGATACTAGATCCAATAATCGACGGATTCCAGTTTACCAATGTCCTTATGGACGGCGGCAGTGGACTAAACCTGATATATCAGGATACAATCCACCGCATGGGCATAAACCCAGCAAGAATCCGCCACAGCAAAACCTCCTTTCAAGGGGTAGCACCAGGCCCGGACACCCATTGTATGGGTTTTCTCCGGCTTGTGGTCATATTTGGCTCTGCCAATAACTTTCGTCGCGAAAAGCTGACCTTCCATGTAGTCCCGTTTTCAAGTCGCTATCAAGCACTAATGGGACGCGGAGCTTTCGCTCGCTTTAACGCAATACCGCATTATGCATCTCTCACGCTTCAGATGCCCGGTCCTCGAGGCATCATCTCTTTAAAGGGAGTGCACTAAAATACGCCTCCTCCAAACGGAGGATTGCGCGGCCGCTTAAACAGCCGCACAATAAAGTGGCCTCGCCAGCCAAAGGACTTTTTCGATATAAGTCATTAAAGGCCATGGACCCGGACTCAGCGAGTTCGGCACAAGTCCATCATCAACGCAGGCTTAGTACGCCATATACCCCATTACCAGGGGTTGTATGCAGAGACAATAAAGCTCAACCTTATATATTTATTTTATATTTTGTTTATTACCCTTTTTGTTCCGCACGACCCATTTTCAATTTAGTTCCTCTCTTCTATAGATGAACGTCGTGCGGCGCCCGTCCAGGACACGGCACAGTGGAGACACAGGCGCAGACGTGCAGTAGGGACCCGTCCTAAAGGATTCTTTTTAGAGTAAGACCCTGCGTAAACCTTTTTTACTGTCTCTTGCTGCTACACATCCCCTGGTTTTTTCTGCTATAACCAAGGAGGAGGATGGCGTTTTGGCATGTGGCCACGCCAGAATTCTTGCTCGTACCTGGACACTAGGGGCTCTTCTCTTTTGTTTAAGGGTGTTGTTTCACACGCACTCACAAAGACCGAACACCTTAGGGAGTGCTCGGCGTCGCGAGTTTTGGCACTATATGCATCAGCTCCAAATCATGTCTTTGGTCAAATGTTGGGTTGCCCGGCTCCTGAGTTCGGCTACCTTACGTTCCGCTTTACCGGCTAAGGTAGCACCAGGAGAACTACTACGATTGTGCCCCGGTTCGGCCGGGCGAGCACCTCAGTAGAGAAAGCCGAAAACTGACTGTCATGACGTAGCGTGAGACTGGTCGCCACTCGATGACTTATAGGATTTTATCGAATTCCTCCGTTTTGACGAAGGGCCGCTTCCCGGTCAGGCACGTATGCACCCCGAATTTGGGTAAACGCAGTCGCCACTAAGGGGCTACCTAAAGAGTCCCACTGTCAAGCTCCTATGGCTAAGTGAAAGTGTTAAAGCATTATAGTCCGGTTGCCTAGCCCGCTGCGCTATCACCTCCTTTGTAGGACCAAGACGTTGGGTTAAGTGTGAAAATGTGTCTTCTGCGTGCACCCCCGCACTATGTGCGTGGGGGCTGAAGCCAACGACTGCAATCTTTCAGAATTTATATATTTAAACGACCGCAGGAGGTGTTCCTAATACTTGAAGGCACAAGTGTGAAAATATGCCCCTACAATTTATCAAAATACGGTTTCATGATTACATATGCTATCATAACATAGCATCCTTCGAGCACTGCGTCTCTATTATGCGAGCGCCTTCGAGAACTTCCTCAAAATAGTGCTCGGAAGGTATTCGGCTTTTATCCGAATCCCGGGACGCAACAACGGTGGGCTCCATATCTGCCCAGTATGTCTTGACACGGGCAAGAGCCAGCCAAGCGCCCTCCATGCACGCTGACCTCTTCATAGCATCGATACATGGCACCACGTCGAGAAATTGCTGCACCAAGCTGAAATAACTCTTTGGCTTCGATCTCCCCGGACCAGATGATCTGTGACGTACTTCATGGCGAGTCCGAACAACCTATTCAATTCGGCCCATTGGGCCAGGCAATCGTCCACTGCAAGTGGATGCTCTGAATTGATGAATTGCGACCAGAAGAGCTTCTCCACTTCATGACCCTTCTTATCTTGAAAGTGTTTGGTTGCATCAGTAGCACTAGCCGCCAAATCCAGATAGGTGCCCTCTACACTCCACGCTCGGTCCAACGGGGCAAACCTCGGGTCACAAAATTTTCTCCGCAGCAAGAAGGGCTTTCCATCCGCAATTAGTCCGACTTGACGTAGCTCTTCCTTTGCCGCTCTCATTACAGAGCGGGCATCCTTGGCGTCAATAACAGCCTTCTCTAAGCTCGTTTGCCTCGCCCGACCTTCTCCTTCAAGAAGCTTGCAATGGTCAGTAGCACTTTTTAACATTACGGCCATATCAGCCACCTCCTCCTTGCTTCGGCAATGGGCAGCCTGTTCGGCTTTCAGCTCTTCAAGGGCTTTCACGGCAGCAGCATCACTTTTTCTGGCTTGTTCCTTTGCTCGGGCGAGTTCGGCCCTAAGACCTTCCACGGCGGCCGCACCATCTGCGTCAAGCATACACCCGATAAGATATTGACATAAAGCTCCTCTTACTCACAATCGCCTAATGATTTCAATACCTTGAGCACCATCAAGCCGCTTGTTAACAAGCACGATGTCGGCTTCCGCCTCATCCAGTTGTCGCTTCAGTTCGGCAAATTCACGAGTCCGGCTTGACTCCGGACAATCATATACCTACATATAAAGGTGCCACTTAAAGGACCTGGGATTAAGATCCTCTGCGCGCCGTACATCTTTACGACGCACAGAGTCTCAGGGGCTACTATCTACACAGGGCGCACTTTATTTATGCGCAATTAACACAAATATACGTTATTTAAAACGTACCTCAAGGCCTGCCAGCAAACTCTTGACGGCCTCGTGCAGTCCGCTTTCTGCGGATGAAATCTTTTCAATCACCATGCTCATTAACGCGCGATGCTCCTCTGAGACAGAGGCTTGCCCCAGCAGAATCTTTAGCTCCTCCGACCAAACACCAGATGGTGCCGGACTCGTCCCATGGCCTTCCTCAAAGGCCGGACACGGAGAACCTCGGGGGGCTGCACCATCCGCCCCTAGCGGATCCGGAGAAATCCCCCGCGACGACACTTCAGCGTCGCCCGCCTTGCTAGGCGATACAGAAGGAGGAGGCGTTCCGCTCTCCATCATCTCTGGAAGAAGATCCCCCGAGGACGAGTTCTGCTGAGAAGGGCTGAGGTCCGAACTACGAAGTAAAGTTTCGGTTAAAACTTCTCAGATATAAATCAAGGATTTCTCTTAAAGGAATAACTCTTCTTCTACTTACGGCTCGCTGGAGAGCTATTCCCTTTGAGGGTTTAATCCGGCCGAGGGACTCCCCGGCGTCGGGCCCTCTGATAAGGATTCTTTCCCCCGCTTCGAAGCTATGGTTTCCGGGTTGTCAGAGGTGGCCCTTTTCTTTCCCTTAGGAGGAGAATTATCGATTCCCCCCTTCGGAATGGTCTCTTTCGAGGAGGCCACGGTCTCCTTGTCTGCCCCCTTATTTCCCTCCAAAGGCACTACCTCTAGCATCCTGACTAGCACAGGATCCAGCCTGGTTTCGGGAAGGGGAGCCGGACACCGGATCAGCTTTGCCTTCGCTATCCACTCCTGCTTAAAAGGAAAAGTGATGTTAAAAAGCAAGTTAATTATGCGGATAGAAGGTCCGGTCGCAAAGTCACCTACTTGAGTATCCAGGCGATTGCGGCTTAAACCAGCATCCTCGGTCAAATCCGGACTCACTTCTTGTGATCCGAAGAACAGCTTATACATCTCCATAGGTGTCACGCCCATAAAATTCTGGAGAGCTCGCGGTCCCTCCGGATTGAATTCCCACAAGCGAAGGGGGCGACGTTGGCCGGGCAGTGTCCGGCGAATCAGCATGACTTGTGTCACCTTGACCAGATTGAGGTCTCCCTTCAAGAGATCCTTAATGCGGCCCTGCAGCAGAGGAACGTCTTTGGGCAAGCCCCGATCTAAACCTGTGTTGATCCACGATGCTAACCGTGGTGGGGGACCCGAGCGAAAGGCCGGAGGCGCCACCCATGCGGTGCCCCGAGGAGCGGTGATGTAGAACCACTCCTGTTGCCATAAGCCAAGCTCCTCTTGAAAAGCGCCCTCGGGCCATGGAGCGTCGGCATTTATTTTTATAGCAGCACCTCCGCACTCTGCGTGGCGCCCCTCGATTATCTTCGGTTCTACTTTGAAGGTCTTGAGCCATAATCCGAAGTGAGGGGTAACACGGAGGAACGCTTCGCACACAACTATGAACGAGGAGATATGGAGGATGGACTCCGGAGCTAGGTCGTGGAATTCTAGCCCATAATAAAACATCAGCCCCCTTACAAAGGGATCCATTGGGAAGCCTAATCCCCGAAGGAAGTGGGATATGAATACCACGCTCTCGCCGGGCTGAGGGCTAGGGATCACCTGTCCTTGAACAGGCAGCCTGTGCGGAATCTCCCTGGTCAGGAATCTAGCTTCCCTCAACCTTGATACGTCCTCCTCCGTAACAGAGGAGGGCATCCATTGGCCTTGAAGGTCGGAGCCGGATATTGTCGAAGATCCGGTGCACCCGGAATCTGGAAGCCTAGGGTGTTGAAACTCGAGGTGACGGGCGAGCTCGTTTTGAGAATAGAAGTAGGGAACAGGGCCTTGGTCTCTTTATAAGAGGCAGAATACCAAGAGCCCTCCCCGTAACCGTCTTGGACTAGCCTTTAATTAAGGCAAGACGTGCTAATGGGCACGATTGGGTTATCCACGTCCGTATTAATGAGAATCCCGTTAAAAGGGGCACACGATCTCTGCTTTGACAAGACGTGCCAAGGAAACCGCCTCGCTAAACGCGCCGAGGTGGAACGATGAAAATAATTTATATAGAAGGCTCGGTCGCAGTGTTACGACGCACTGCGGAATACGTCAGCAGATTTGAGTTGTGTTAATATTATTCTCTATACAGCAATACGTGGAAACTTATTTTGCAGAGCCGGACACTACTTTTGGTGTTTGTAATCTTCTTGAAGAAACTGGGAGGAGGAATCCTCCTTGCAATGCCGAAGACAATCTGCGCGCCGGACTCGTCATCATTGAAGCCTGGTTCAGGGGCTACTGAGGGAGTCCTGGATTAGGGGGCGTTCGGATAGCCGGACTATACCTTCAGCCGGACTCCAGGACTATGAAGATACAAGATTGAAGACTTCGTCCCGTGTCTGGAAGGATCTTTTCTTGGCGTGGAGGGCAAGCTAGGCGTGCGGATATTCAAGATCTCCTATCATTGTAACCGACTCTGTGTAACCCTAACCCTATCCGGTGTCTATATAAGCCGGAGGGTTGTAGTCTGTAGGACAACCATCATCATACACAATCATACCATAGGCTAGCTTCTAGGGTTTAGCCTCCTTGATCTCGTGGTAGATCCACTCTTAAACTACCCATATCATCAATATTAATCTAGCAGGAGTAGGGTTTTACCTCCATCGAGAGGGCCCGAACCTGGGTAAAATAAAGTGTCCCTTGTCTCCTGTTACCATCCGACCTTGACGCACAGTTCGGGACCCCCTACCCGAGATCCGCCGGTTTTGACACCGACACCACCCCATGTGGGATTTTAACGGGGAGGATGACGCCACCCGTTACGGTCGTAAAGGGCCAGCCTCAGCGGCTGCTCTAGTAAAGATCTTATCCTCTTTGTACAAGGGAGAAAAAGAGGAATTCCTCCGCGTCAACCCGCAGGGCGGATTTACTATGTACAACCCTCCAAGTTGGGTAAGTGCACAATTGTGCTTGCCCGTTCGTTTTATACTCCCATGATTAAATATGTAGTCTAACGACTTCAACACAGGAACTGCGTCAGGAGGTAAAGGATATAAACAGCCGTCCTCCACAGCCTGAGGATCCAGAACGGTCCCTCGATCTGGACTCCGAAGAGGATCCGGACATATCGGTGGAGCTTATCGACGGGGTGTTCCATCAGCTAAGCAAGGACAATACCTTGGTGGCCATTACGACTGATTACCCTGGGTTAATCCCGGCCTCCCAGGTGACAGAGACCGGAGCCTCATTCCCTTGAGAAGGGTTCTCACGTATTTCAGTTTTCCTGACGACAACCGTGTTTTGCAGGGGAGATTTCCGAGGCGGGAGGCCGAACCTGCGGCGGCTAGCCAACGAGGGGCCGCAGGGCCCCGTGGGGTAAAAAGGAATGTGGTCCAGACTGAGATGCCGGCGCAAAGGTATAGCGCACCCTCTTTTTCCCTGGTGTTATTCCTTCAGGGCATATTAACGTTCGTGCTATCTTCAGGACGAAGAGACCTTGCCGGACTACATCCGGAGAGGTTGCCAATCGCGCCTCCACCAGCCAAGCTCCAATGTCTGGCCCGGAAGCGGAGGCGAGCACAAGGCGCGCACCAGACGCTCCTCCGACAGGGGATGCGGACAGGCTGTCTGCCACAAATTCTGAGGTAGAGAGTGCCATGAACCACAGGCGTCGCCGGAAAGTTCTTCGTGACGCTTGTTTCTCCCAAGAGGCATTAGATGCCTTCAATTCGGGGGATGTGTACCTCCGTGCCGCTCAAAATGGTTTAGCCAGAGCCACGGAGCAATATGTAAAAGACATACGGGTAAGAAAATTTTGGTCAAATATATATATACCAGTAGCCCCCGAGACTTGAAACAGTTAGAGTAACTGATTTAAGGATCATTTGTTATGCAGGTTCTTACAGAGAAGAATACCATACTGTCCCAGGAGCTGGAAGAGTGCAAAGCCCAACTGGAGGCCGCACTAGACGCGGCAGGGGAGCCCAAAGAGACCCCCTCTGGTAAGATACACTTTGAAAGATTAGTATTTTGCGGCGTGGGTGCAAATCTGACAAATCATATTGCAGATGGCGCCGGACTCGATCCGGAGAGGCAACAACTCTTACGCCGGCTAAAGGCCGGTGAGAGTATGCTGACAAAGGTGAGGCAGGAGAAGAATGATCTTCAGGATGCCAACACCAAGATGGACGTTGAACTGAAAGATTTTCGTGGCCAGCTGTCGGACTCCACTAAGGAGAATCAGCGGCTTCGACGCGGCATATTTAGTAAGTGCTTAAACGAACTTTGAAAAAAGAGTTCGGCGAGGAAGTCGACTAACGGAGTAATGTCTGTAGGTATGCTAACAGGTCGTCCTGCGGAGGATATGCCCGGTTCTACGGGTGACCTTCTTTCCGAGATCTTGCAACTACACGAGCGAGTTCGGCAGGCCTGAGGGCCTTGGAGAGCTTGCAGAGAAGCTTAAGGGAGCTTGGCGGCGCTTCCGGTTGTGGAAGATATCGGCCTGCCGACAAGGCCTGGGCCATGGTGAAGACCCGGTTTACGAAGTCTGAACCAAACCACATGGCCGAAGTCAAACCTGTGGGGCCTGATGGGAAGGAGATCCCTATAAGCTTAGTATACGGCCAAGTAGAATTGGCCGCAAAGTATTCCCAGCAAGACTGTAAATTAGACAGCCTGTTAGATGGTATAGAAGAGGAATACAATCAGTCAGAGTGACTATGTAATTTTCAATTGACATGTATAATGCCTTCTTGTAACGCCCTCGATGCGGCTATATCTCCCACGTGTCGAGGCACGACTTAGAGGCATAACCGCATTGAAAGCAATGTCGCAAGTGAGGTAATCTTCACACAACCCATGTAATACATAAAGGGAAAGAGATACATAGTTGGCTTACAGTCGCCACATCACACAATACATAAATAAACATCCATCATTCAAATTTCACTCAACGTCCGACTATGGTACCAAAATGAAAGAAGACTACCCAAATGCTACATAGATCCCCGGATCACCCCAACTGGGCTCCACTACTGATCATCTGGAAAGGAACCATAGTAACGGCCACGTTCCTCGTTGAACTCCCAAGTGAGCTCGGTCGCGTCATCTGCACTGGCATCGTTGGCACCTGCAACTGTATTGGTAGAATCTGTGAGACACGGGGACTCAGCAATCTCACACCCGCGAGATCAAGACTATTTAAGCTTATAGGTAGGAAAGGTTTGTGAGGTGGAGCTGCAGCAAGCGGCTAGCATATATGGTGGCTACAACGCAAAAGAGAGCGAGAAGAGAAGGCAAAGCACGGTCGTGAAGCTAGAAGTGATCAAGAAGTGATCCTAGAACAACCTACGTCAAACGTAACTCCAACACCGTGTTCACTTCCCGGACCCCGCCGAGAAGAGACCATCACGGTTACACACGCGGTTGATGTGTTTTAGTAAGGTCAACTTCGGGTTTTCTACAACCGGACATCAACAAATTCCCATCTGCCTCATAACCGCGGGCACGGCTTTCGAAAGATAATACCCTGCAGGGGTGTTCCAACTTAGCCCATTATAAGCTCTCACGGTCAACGAAGGATATTCCTTCTACCGGGAAGACCCGATCAGTCTCGGAATCCCGGACTACAAGACATCTCGACAGTAATAAAACAAGTCCAGCAAAGCCGCCCGATTGTGCCGACAAATCCTGATAGGAGCTGCACATATCTCGGTCTCAGGGCACATCCGGATGAGACTAGCTACGAGTAAAACCAGGCCTCGAGTTTCCACGCGGTGGCCTCGCAAGCAGCTCGGTTCAGGCCAGGACTTAGAGAAGCACTGGTCCGGGGAGGGCTAAAATAAAGATGACCCTCGGGCTCGCGAAAACCCGGGGGAAAAAGGAGTAGGTGGTAGGCAAATGGTAAAACCAATGTTGGGCCTTGCTGGAAGAGTCTTATTCAAAGCGAACTGTCAAGGGGGTCCCATAAATCACCCAACCGTGTAAGGAACGAAAAATCCGGGAACATAACACCGGTATGACAGAAACTAGGGTGGCAAGAGTGGAACAAAACACCAGGCAAAAGGCCGAGCCTTCCACCCTTTACCAAGTATATAGATGCATTAATTAAATAAGAGGTATTGTGATATCCCAACAAGTAAACAGGTTCCAACAAGGAACAACAAGTCCATGTTCCAACAAGGAACAAACTTCATCTTCACCTGCAACTAGCAACGCTATAAGAGGGGCTGAGCAAAGCGGTAACATAGCCAATCAACGGTTTGCTAGGACATGGATGGTTAGGGGCTGACATGGCAATATAGGAGGCATGATATAGCAAGTGGTAGGTATCGCAGCATAGGCATAGCAAAAGAGCGAGCATCTAGCAAGCAAAGATAGAAGTGATTTCGAGGGTATGGTCATCTTGCCTGCAAGGTTCTCAGAGTTGTCGAAAGCTTGGTCCTCGAAAGCATTCTAAATAGTTTCCTCGTTCACGTACTCGTCTCCCGGCTCTACCCAAGACAAGAGAACAAGCAAAGGAACAAATATCAACCACGATGCAATGCGCAAGCAACATGATGCAAAACATGGCATGATATGCGAGATGTGATATGCAATGCATATGCATGCTCCGGAAGGAAAAACATGAAAAAGGCATAATCTTGGCAAGCCAAGTATGCCACTGGATAGGTGAGGTGTTTTCGGTTGAAATCGATATAAAGATCACCGGAATCGGATGCACGGTTTGCAAATGACAAGCAATACAAGGATAATAATAATCTGCCAATAACAGCATGATGCTACTTAGCAAGCAACAAGAAATTAAGCTACTTCACCCAAACATATCAACAAAGCATATGACAGTAATCTACTCAAGATGCTTGACAAAATATGAACACTGGGCTACGGCTAAAACACACCACAACAGGATCAAACAAGCATGGCAAAAGTGCAAAAGATAACAGGTTCACAGACAGTGAAAATAACAACATGCCAGAAATTAACATCAGGATGACATGTTTAGAGCAATTAAACAACATGCTACAGGAACAGGACATAGCAAAGTAAGGCATGGCATAAACTAATCAAGGCACTTGACAAAAGTCCCTTAATGACCATAAGCCAAAAAGGCTCAGAAAATATGATTACACCCATGTCAAATAAGCAAGTTTCGTTACAGGTTTCAGACTTGGCAGAAAACTGGACATGTCAAAAACAGATAACAAGTAGGCATGTTCGTGAGCTCGATGCACTCACTACGGAGCATTGCATGATAAACTAAGCATACATCCATCGAGAAGACATGGCATAGGAACTAGACATGGCAAGAATAACATCATAGCATGCAAGGATCAACTACAACAAGCTTGGCAAAATCGAATAACATGTAAACAATCTGCCAGCAACATTTTATAGCAAAAGTAGAGCTCGATTTACTCAAGCTATGGCACTCCATAAATACAAACAAAGGCACGAATGGATAGAGAAAATCTACATGCTCAAATCACCCTTAATGATCATGCTCAAAATAGGCATAGATCTCTCGGAAACAACATGAACACATGGCATAAAAATAACAGCAGGCAGGGACTTGGTGAAATTACCAAGTCTCTGAAATCAGCAACATCAAGTGCCCTAGTTTGCATGCTTGTTCTAGTCACCACAAAGATCACAAAAATACATGGCATAATTCTATGGAAAGGTAAAATGGCATGTTACAAAACTCATGTAGGACTCAACTTCATAGGAGGTACACATCAATCATGGCAAAAATGACAAAAGTGCATGTTCTGATAAGAATCAGAAACTAACATCACATAGCCCTCTTCTAACAGCATTTTGGGCATCAAGATGAGCTCAAATGAAAATGATGCAATGAGATGAAATGATGTACTCATTGAGACAAACAATTTGTCACATCATACGCACAAAACGGAGCTACGGATGCAGAGATATGGTGCGATGAACACGTGATGATTATGCAACATGATATGACTTAGAGGATTTCGGGGGAGGGGAAAAAGAAGTCAACCGACGCGGATTTCGAGGATGGCCGGGCGGCTCTCGCCGGATCTGCCGAGGAAGACGCCGGAGGGGGTCGGAGGAGGCGGCGGCGGGCTTGGGGCCGCCGGATCTGGCCGGGGCGCGGCGGAGGAGGCCGGACGCGGGGCGGCGGAGCTCCCGGGCGGCGCGGACTCGAGGCGGCGCGCGGGTGCTCGGGCTCCTCCGGCGAGGCGGCGGCGACGCGGATCGTGACGATGGAGGGCGGCGGGGCGGCACCGGCGATGGACTGGAGCGGGCGGTCGCGAGCGGCGGCTGGCGACGGGAGGGGAGCGCGGGGCGCCCGGGCTGGCTGCGGGCCTCGGGGCCCAGATAGGGGCCCGGGCGGGCCTCGCACGGGCCTGGCGGCGCGGGGGGACAGGGGGTACAGGTGGCGCGGGGCGGTTGGTCCGGGCGCGCCGGCGGCGGCGCCAAGTGGCGGGCAGGGGCGGCGGCGCCGGATCCGAGGTGGGAGGAGGTAGGTGGCGACCAAAAATGGCATATGGGTGGTCTATAAATATCTGTTTTGCTAGGGTTTTGGTCTACAGGGGTTTTTGGACCCCCCCGATCGCTATCGGGCGGCTCCGGACAGAGGGGGTTACTAGAGTGGGCCTAGGAGGGTTAGAGGTCTGTGAAGAGAGGGCTCGGACTGAGGGGAGAGAAGAGAAGTGCAGCTCGGCGGCAGTTTCGGAGACCGAAACGTCCGACGAAGGTACCGACCGCGGTACCGCTACGGATGGCGGTTGGGCTAACAAACGAGCCCCGAATGCGACGAAACTTGACAGGCGGACTACCGGTGCCATACCAAGGCCGCCTGACAAACCTCGGTCCAATCCGACAATGTTTAATACCCGCTCACGAAGAAATGTAAAAGGGGACGCCGGGGGACATAGGAGCGCCGGATTGCAAAATGGACAACGGGGAAAATGCTCGGATTCAACAGACAAACACGTATGCGAATGCGATGCACATGATGACATGATATGAAATGCATGACTGAACAAAATGCAAACTGACGGGAACCCAACCACGGAGGAAAAATCATATCACAATGCCGAAAATGGGAAGAGTTGGATTACAAATATGGCAAGTTACATCCGGGGTGTTACAACACTCCACCACTACAATAGGATCTCGTCCCGAGATCTAGGACTGAAAGAACTCCGGATACTCGGAACGTAGGTGGTCCTCAGGCTCCCAGGTGGCTTCTCGGTCTGAATGGTGTGTGACCATTTCACTTTCAGGAATTTGATTGACTTGTTGCGAGTCTTGCGCTCAGTTGCTTCAAGAATAGCAACGGGGTGCTCATGATAGGACAAATCTTCTTGAAGATCAATCTCTTCGAAGTTGATGGTGCGCTCAGGCGTCTTGAAGCACTTGCGAAGCTGTGACATGTGGAAGACATCGTGCACGTTTGCAAAGTTGGAGGGAAGCTCAAGTTGATAGGCGAGATCGCCTCGTTTGTCGATGATCTTGAAAGCGCCCACGTATCTAGGGGCAAGTTTCCCCTTGATACCGAAGCGACGAGTTCCTTTCATTGGAGAGACGCGGAGGTAGACATGGTCTCCAATCTCGAATGCCAAATCACGATGTTTGCTATCATAATAGCTCTTCTGGCGCGACTGCGCGGCTTTGAGGTTCTCACGAATCACCTTGCACATAGCCTCAACCTCTGAGATTAAATCATTGCCAAGCAATTGGCGTTCACCGGTTTCAGACCAGTTGAGAGGAGTACGACACTTTCTGCCATAGAGAATCTCGAATGGGGCTTTGCCTGAGCTGGCTTGAAAACTGTTGTTGTAAGAGAACTCATCGTAAGGAAGACAATCCTCCCACTTCATGCCGAAAGAGATAACACAAGCTCTGAGCATATCTTCAAGAATTTGGTTGACACGCTCGACTTGTCCACTAGTTTGAGGGTGGAAAGCTGTGCTGACGCGAATGTTGGTGCCCATGGCCTTCTGAAAAGAATCCCAAAACTTGGAGGTAAAGATGCTGCCACGATCTGAAGAGATCAATTGTGGAATGCCGTGCAAGGAGACAATTCTGGAGGTGTAGAGCTCTGCCAGCTGCGCTGCTGTGATAGACTCTTTGATAGGAAGAAAATGAGCCACTTTGGTGAACTTGTCGATGACGACGAATATAGCATCATTTCCATGCTTGGACTTAGTAAAACCAGTGACGAAGTCCATTTTGATATGACCAAACTTCCATTCTGGAATAGCAAGAGGTTGGAGAAGACCAGATGGTCGTTGGTGTTCTGCTTTCACCCTTTTACAGACATCACATTCATTCACGAATTGAGCAATCTCTCGCTTCATTCGAGTCCACCAATACGACTGCTTGAGGTCATGGTACATCTTCGTATTTCCAGGATGAATTGACAGAAGAGAGTTGGGCGCTTCGTTCATAATGACTTTACGAAGATCACCCTTTGGAACCACGATCCGGTCCTCGAAGAAAAGAGTATCTCTGTCATCAACTCGATAGCACTTGTATTTGGAAATGCCCTTGTCAATACCACGTTTCACCTTCTTCACCATGGTATCCAACAGTTGTGCCTCACGAATCTGATCTTCCAAAGTAGGAGAGACGATGAGGTTGGCAAGAAAACCTTGAGGGACAACTTGGAGATTCAACTTGCGGAAAGCTTCACAGAGATCCGGTTGAAAGGGCTTGAGGATTAAGCTGTTGCAATAAGCCTTCCTGCTCAAAGCGTCTGCAATCACATTAGCCTTGCCTGGAGTATATTCAATACTCGGATTATACTCTTGAATCATTTCGACCCATCGAGTTTGCCTGAGGTTGAGGTGGGGCTGAGTGAAGATGTACTTGAGACTCTTGTGATCGGTGAAAATGTCCACTTTCCTTCCCAACAGGAGATGTCTCCATGTTATTAGTGCGTGGACAACTGCCGCCAACTCAAGATCGTGAGTGGGGTAGTTCCTTTCGTTGGGCTTCAACTGACGAGAGGTATAGGCAACAACCTTCTTCTCTTGCATCAAGACGGCACCGAGGCCCTGAAGAGAAGCATCACAGAAAACTTCATAAGGCTTGGATTCATAAGGAGGAGTCAGAACTGGAGCAGTGACGAGTTTCTCTTTGAGAGTGTTGAAAGCAACGTCACACTCAGAAGACCAGACATACTTCACATGCTTCTGGAGGAGGTTGGAAAGAGGCTTAGAAATCTTTGAGAAATTCTCAACGAATCTTCGGCAATAGCTTGCGAGTCCAAGAAAACTGCGAAGCTGCTTGACATTCTGAGGGGGTTCCCAATTCACAACTGCAGACACCTTCTCAGGATTAACAGCGATGCCCTTGGCAGAGATGATATGGCCAAGATAAAGAACTTCATCAAGCCAAAATTCACATTTGGAGAACTTCGCATATAATTTGTACTCTCTGAGCTTGTCGAGTACCAATCGCAAATGTTTGGCATGATCCTCCTTATTCTTGGAGAAGACCAAAATATCATCGAGATAGACCAAGACAAATTCGTTGATGTAGGGATTGAAGATGAAATTAATCAAGCGAGAGAATGCTGGAGGAGCATCGACAAGGCCGAAAGACATGACAGTATATTCATAAGAACCAAACCTTGTTCTAAATGTTGTCTTGGGAATATCTTCTTCACGAATGTGAATCTGATGATACCCCATACGAAGGTCAAGCTTGGAGAACACCTTAGCACCTTTAAGTTGCTCAAATAGCTCATTGATGTTGGGAAGTGGGTACTTGTTCTTGATTGTCTTCTTGTTCAGTGGACGGTAATCGACACAAAGTCGGTCTGTGCCATCCTTCTTCCGGACAAAAAGAACACCACAACCCCAAGGAGAAGAACTCGGTCTGATCAGACCCAGACGCTCTTGTTTATCGAGTTGTTTCTTCAATTCCTTCAACTCATCTGGTCCAAGCTTGTAAGGACGCTTGCAAACGGGTTCCGTGCCGGGCTCAAGATCAATAACGAATTCAACTGGCCGGTGGGGAGGCATACCCGGAAGCTCTTCTGGAAAGACATCTTGGTACTCACAAACGACTGGAATCTGAGAGATAGCCTCCAATTCATCATTCTCATTGAGAGAAAACAACCGAATGGTATCATCACGAGAGGCATAGATGATCACATCGTTAGAAGAGTGAGTCAATTTAATTTCCCTGGCAGCACAATCAAGCTGAGCCTTGTGCTTAGAAAGCCAGTCCATCCCGGGAATAAGATCAATATCAGAGTCACCAAGAACAATTGGTTTAGACAAGAATCTATAGTCACCCATCTTGATACCGACATTCGGAACGCACATGGTTGAACTCAAACGTTTAGCCGGGGAAACAACTTGCAAAGCTTTAGGTAAAACCTCTGTGTCAAAATTGTGCTTCGATGCAAAAGGATATGACATGAAAGAATGCGATGCACCGGTATCGAATAAGACTTTTGCAGGAATATCATTAACGGGAAGATTACCCATGATCACTTCGGAAGAATCCTCTGCTTGAGCTGCATTCATCATGTTCACCTTGGCATGCTTAGGATTATGCTTGACCACTGCATTGTTGGAAGATTTCACAGGAGGAGGAGGCGGAAGGCGCCTTTGGTTGAAGCACTTGTTCGCATAGTGACCCTTCTGCTGACATTTGTTACAAGTCACCTCTGAGAGCGGACGATGGTAAGGAGCACTTGGCCTTGGAGCTTGATTCTGAGACTTGTTCTGATAGCCTTGGGTTGGGTGGGTGGGAAGATCCATGACCACCTGAGTTCTTCTGCTGATAAGGCTGATGGAACGGAGGAGGAGGAGGCAACCAGAACTTCTGTTGCTTAGCTGCCACAAGTGAGGAATAAGAAGACTGAACTGCGTCTCTGACTCTCTTCTTAGATGCCTCACACTTGAGCTGAGCAGCTTCTTGTTTCAGCGCCATGTTGTAGAATTCATCATACTTTAATGGCTCGAAAAGCACGAGAGCAAGTTGCAGATCTTCTCTGAGACCACGCCTGAACTGGTAGATCATACTCTTCTCATCAGGGATGTCTTGCCTCGCAAAACGAGAGAGCTTCTGGAACTGAGTGTTGTATTGATAGACAGACATGGTGCCTTGCTTGAGATTGCGGAATTCCTCACGCTTACTCTCAACAACACTCTCTGGAATGTGATGAGCTTTGAAGTCACGGCGGAAATCATCCCAGGTAATCACACGACCTCCTCTGGAATCTTTGTATTGCTGGAACCACTCAGCAGCTTGATCTTTGAGTTGAAAAGAGGCAAACTTGACAAAGTCCTCAGGTCTGACATTGCTGCACTCGAAATGCTTGCTGATGTCCACGAGCCAATCATTGGCGTCTGTGGCCTCGACACAGTAGTTGAAGGTCTTTGGTTGATTAGCAAGGAACTGGTTGAGTGAAGCGAAGTGCGGCTGATTGTTGCCTTGGCCTTGATTCGCTTGATTATCTTGCCCTTGGTTGCGATCTTGCAAGAGCTGAATCAGAATCTGAGCGTTGGCATTTGTGGTAGTCATCAGGGCTTGCCAAGCCTCCGGAGGCAGAGGTGGTGGCGGAGGGTTAGCCTGACTTCCTTCATTGCGTTCCGGATTCTGATGCGTTGGCGGAGCCATCCTGAAGAGGGTGACATCCATTAGCATCTTGACAGATATATATTCAAGCTGAATCAAAGGAACGAAATTGCAACATATAGTCTTCACAATAAACATTCGAACGAGAATGAACGAATGAATTCCAAAGTAAAGCATCACACTTTCATAAGCTGAGAAGCCACTTAGAACAAGGTATGGAATAAAATCAACAAGGTACGGATGTGAACAAATACTTGGTAAGGATTACCCAATCACAAACCAAATATCTGCGGAAGAAGTACTAGAGCTACATGAATTCCCACTTATAAACTCCCGAAACTTTCTGGTTATGCAATCGGGTGTTGGGGATACAGGGGACACAAAATATATCACCCAAACTAACAATACCTAGATCCAGCTGTATCCATCCTTCAACACATAACCAAGAAATCCTCGGAAATTGTCTACCTCAACCTTCGAAAAGCATCTGTTATACAAGTCATGGCAATACTCCCGCACTCGCCTCAGTACTGGGCTATCAGGGTTATCTCACCAACAACTGTACAAAAGAGATTTTCGATGTCGGCGTACTAAACTCAGGTATTCCAAAACCGCAACGATAAAATTATGACGACAACACCTCGGAGCTCAACTCCCCGGGACACCTCCTCTAAAACCCCTGCTGACGGGAGGCAACCAAGGCAATGTTGTCATCATAAAACCATCGGAACGATTCTAAGATACCCGCGTGATCCTAAAAAAAATTTAGTGAAATTTGAGAAGAGAAGAGTCAAAACTCTACGTCAGGATGCCTTACCGGAGCGATGAGGAGACTGGGGAGTAAAAAGAATTCCTAAACTCTCCGATATATAATTCCTAGATGACTCAAAACATTTTTCTAGACACAACTCGGCCACTAAAAATGATCAATCAGTGGGGGCTCCTAAGGTCGGGGAAGGCTCTGATTACCAACTTGTAACGCCCTCGATGCGGCTATATCTCCCACGTTTCGAGGCACGACTTAGAGGCATAACCGCATTGAAAGCAATGTCGCAAGTGAGGTAATCTTCACACAACCGCATTGAAGTTGGCTTACAGTCGCCACTTCACACAATACATAAATAAACATCCATCATTCAAATTTCACTCAACGTCCGACTACGGTACCAAAATGAAAGAAGACTACCCAAATGCTACATAGATCCCCGGATCACCCCAACTGGGCTCCACTACTGATCATCTGGAAAGGAAACATAGTAATGGCCACATTCCTCGTCGAACTCCCAAGTGAGCTCGGTCACGTCATCTGCACTGGCATCGTTGGCACCTGCAACTGTATTGGTAGAATCTGTGAGTCACGGGGACTCAGCAATCTCACACCCGCGAGATCAAGACTATTTAAGCTTATAGGTAGGAAGGTTTGTGAGGTGGAGCTGCAGCAAGCGGCTAGCATATATGGTGGCTACAACGCAAAAGAGAGCGAGAAGAGAAGGCAAAGCACGGTCGTGAAGCTAGAAGTGATCAAGAAGTGATCCTAGAACAACCTACGTCAAACATAACTCCAACACCGTGTTCACTTCCCGGACCCCGCCGAGAAGAGACCATCACGGTTACACACGCGGTTGATGTGTTTTAGTTAAGGTCAACTTCGGGTTTTCTACAACCGGACATCAAGAAATTCCCATCTGCCTCATAACCGCGGGCACGGCTTTCGAAAGATAATACCCTGCAGGGGTGTCCCAACTTAGCCCATTATAAGCTCTCACGGTCAACGAAGGATATTCCTTCTACCGGGAAGACCCGATCAGTCTCGGAATCCCGGACTACAAGACATCTCGACAGTAATAAAACAAGTCCAGCAAAGCCGCCCGATTGTGCCGACAAATCCTGATAGGAGCTGCACATATCTTGGTCTCAGGGCACATCCGGATGAGACTAGCTACGAGTAAAACCAGGCCTCGAGTTTCCACGCGGTGGCCCCGCAGGCAGCTCAGTTCGGGCCAGCACTTAGAGAAGCACTGGTCCGGGGAGGGCTAAAATAAAGATGACCCTCGGGCTCGCGAAAACCCGGGGGAAAAAGGAGTAGGTGGTAGGCAAATGGTAAAACCAATGTTGGGACTTGCTGGAAGAGTCTTATTCAAAGCGAACTGTCAAGGGGGTCCCATAAATCACCCAACCGTGTAAGGAACGCGAAATCCGGGAACATAACACCGGTATGACGGAAACTAGGGTGGCAAGAGTGGAACAAAACACCAGGCAAAAGGCCGAGCCTTCCACCCTTTACCAAGTATATAGATGCATTAATTAAATAAGAGGTATTGTGATATCCCAACAAGTAAACAGGTTCCAACAAGGAACAACAAGTCCATGTTCCAACAAGGAACAAACTTCATCTTCACCTGCAACTAGCAACGCTATAAGAGGGGCTGAGCAAAGCGGTAACATAGCCAATCAATGGTTTGCTAGGACATGGATGGTTAGGGGCTGACATGGCAATATAGGAGGCATGATATAGCAAGTGGTAGGTATCGCAGCATAGGCATAGCAAAAGAGCGAGCATCTAGCAAGCAAAGATAGAAGTGATTTCGAGGGTATGGTCATCTTGCCTGCAAGGTTCTCAGAGTTGTCGAAAGCTTGGTCCTCGAAAGCGTTCTAAATAGTTTCCTCGTTCACGTACTTGTCTCCCAGCTCTACCCAAGACAAGAGAACAAGCAAAGGAACAAATATCAACCACGATGCAATGCGCAAGCAACATGATGCAAAACATGGCATGATATGCGAGATGTGATATGCAATGCATATGCATGCTCCAGAAGGAAAAAGATGAAAAAGGCATAATCTTGGCAAGCCAAGTATGCCACTGGATAGGTGAGGTGTTTTCGGTTGAAATCGATATAAAGATCACCGGAATCGGATGCACGGTTTGCAAATGACAAGCAATACAAGGATAATAATAATCTGCCAATAACAGCATGATGCTACTTAGCAAGCAACAAGAAATTAAGCTACTTCACCCAAACATATCAACAAAGCATATGACAGTAATCTACTCAAGATGCTTGACGGCTAAAACACACCACAACAGGTTCAAACAAGCATGGCAAAAGTGCAAAAGATAACAGGTTCACAGACTTAGTGAAAATAACAACATGCCAGAAATTAACATCAGGATGACATGTTTAGAGCAATGAAACAACATGCTACAGGAACAGGACATAGCAAAGTAAGGCATAGCATGAAACTACTCAAAGCAGAAAACTGGACATGTCAAAAACAGATAACAAGTAGGCATGTTCGTGAGCTCGATGCACTCACTACAGAGCATTGCATGATAAACTAAGCATACATACATCGAGAAGACATGGCATAGTAACTAGACATGGCAAGAATAACATCATAGCATGCAAGGATCAACTACAACAAGCTTGGCAAAATCGAATAACATGTAAACAATCTGCCAGCAACATTTTATAGCAAAAGTAGAGCTCGATTGACTCAAGCTATGGCACTCCATAAATACAAACAAAGGCATGGATGGATAGAACAAATCCACATGCTCAAAACACCCTTACTGATAATGCTCAAAATAGGCATAGATCTCTCGGAAACAACATGAACACATGGCATAAAAATAACAGCAGGCAGGGACTTAGTGAAATTACTAAGTCTCTGAAATCAGCAACATCAAGTGCCCTAGTTTGCATGCTTGTGCTAGTGACCACAAAGATCACAAAAATACATGGCATAATTCTCTGGAAAGGTAACATGGCATATTACAAAACTCATGTAGGACTCAACTTCATAGGAGGTACACATCAATCATGGCAAAAATGACAAAAGTGCATGTTCTGATAAGAATCAGAAACTAACATCACATAGCCCTCTTCTAGCAGCATTTCGGGCATCAAGATGAGCTCAAATGAAAATGATGCAATGAGATGAAATGATGTACTCATCGAGACGAACAATTTTTCATATCATACGCACGAAACGGGTCTACGGGTGCAGCGATATGGTGCGATGAACACGTGATGATTATGCAATATGATATGACTTAGAGGATTTCGGGGGAGGGGAAAAAGAAGTCAACCGACGCGGATTTCGAGGATGGCCGGGCGGCTCTCGCCGGATCTGCCGAGGAGAACGCCGGAGGGGCTCGGAGGAGGCGGCGGCGGGCTCGAGGCCGCCGGATCTGGCCGGGGCGCGGCGGAGGAGGCCGGACGCGGGGCGGCGGAGCTCCCGGGAGGCGCGGACTCGAGGCGGCGCGCGGGCGCTCGGGCTCCTCCGGCGAGGCGGCGGTGACGCGAATCGAGACGATGGAGGGCGGCGGGGCGGCGCCGGCGACGGACTGGAGCGGGCGGTCGCGGGCGGCGGCTGGCGACGGGAGGGGAGCGCGGGGCGCCCGGGCTGGCTGCGGGCCTCGGGGCCCAGATCGGGGCCCGGGCGGGCCTCGCACGGGCCTGGCGGCGCGGGGGGACAGGGGGTACAGGTGGCGCGGGGCGGTTGGTCCGAGCGCGCCGGCGGCGGCGCCAAGTGGCGGGCAGGGGCGGCGGCACCGGATCCGAGGTGGGAGGAGGTAGGTGGCGACCAAAAATGGCATATGGGTGGTCTATAAATAACAGTTTTGCTAGGGTTTTGGTCTACGGGGGTTTTTGGACCCCCCGATCGCTATCGGGCGGCTCCGGACAGAGGGGGGTTACTAGAGTGGGCCTAGGAGGGTTAGAGGTCTGTGAAGAGAGGGCTCGGACTGAGGGGAGAGAAGAGAAGTGCAGCTCGGCGGTAGTTTCAGAGACCGAAACGTCCGACGAAGGTACCGACCGCGGTACCGCTACGGATGGCGGTTGGGCTAACAAACAAGCCCCGAATGCGACGAAACTTGACAGGCGGACTACCGGTGCCATACCAAGGCCGCCTGACAAACCTCGGTCCAATCCGAGAATGTTTAATACCCGCTCACGAAGAAATGTAAAAGGGGACGTCGGGGGACATAGGAGCGCCGGATTGCAAAACGGACAACGGGGAAAATGCTCGGATTGAACAGACAAACACGTATGCGAATGCGAGGCACATGATGACATGATATGAAATGCATGACGTGAACAAAATGCAAACTGACGGGAACCCAACCACGGAGGAAAAATCATATCACAATGCCGAAAATGGCAAGAGTTGGATTACAGATATGGCAAGTTACATCCGGGGTGTTACACTTCTAGCCGGATTGTAGATCGTTTGTCATTGCCGACCTTTTCGCTTCTACCTCGGGACCTGACGGTCCGGAGTGTGTCCGAATACCCTACCGATTATGTAAGAACCGGGGTATGCGTGGAGACCAGGCGTAGGGGTCATTAGTGCTTTATCAGACAAGTGCCCAACTAGTTATGTTATATTACATGGTTAGTAAGAAACATCTTTCAGAGAGAATAGTTCTGTTAGGGGTTCCTTTCTCTGGGAGGCATGCCCTAAAGTGCATGTCCGGACTGCGAATGCAGGAAAATCATCTGGGGGCATGTATGTGAATAAGTAAAAAAGGTTGTCTTTTAGTTCACCAACCGAATATTCCCTTAAGAACGCTAGCTTTCGGCTTCACCTAGTCTGAGGTACACATCCGGCTGATCCGGCAGTAACAATCGCAGAG
Organism: Aegilops umbellulata; assembly: GCA_032464435.1. Classification (NCBI taxonomy): domain Eukaryota; kingdom Viridiplantae; phylum Streptophyta; class Magnoliopsida; order Poales; family Poaceae; genus Aegilops; species Aegilops umbellulata. The sequence goes on along the minus strand of CP136054.1, from coordinate 358,852,611 downwards.
GTGCTCCCTTTACCGCCTAGCCGAACAATCGGGAACGTAGGGGTAAGCACAGGAGCCAGGCAACCCAGCTTGGCCAAAACTTAAGTCATATCAATGCATATAATGGTGAAGAAAAGGTACATGCGGAAGTTTGACGCATGTGTTGGGCGTGAAGCCCATATAAATAAGCTTCTGTTAAAGAAGCCCCCAGGTTTAATGAGCACGGGTAGCGCGTCACTTGATGAGCCTTTAAGGGCTATAAGAGAAAAGAGGGGAAGGAGAGAAATATAAGACAGAAAATGTAAAAAATGGACAGAGGAAGGAGACAAACACAGAGTCCGGCGCTAGGCATAGAATCTTCGGAGACGGGCGGCGTTTCATGGGTTCGGCTCGAGTCGGTTATCAGACGCATCTTGCAGGCGGTACGCTCCACCAGTCAGGACTTGGTCGATTATGAATGGACCTTCCCACTTGGGCTTGAGTTTGTCCTTTTTCTTATCCGGCAGGCGTAGAACTAGTTCGCCAACATTGTAATTTTTGGCCAGTACTTTTCTGCTTTGGTATCTTCGAGCCTACTGTTGATAAAATGCGGAACGGGCTTTTGCCACGTCACGCTCCTCCTCCAAGGTGTCCAAGTTGTCCTGCCGATCGAGCTCGGCTTCTCTTTCTTCGTACATGCGCACTCGAGGTGAGTCATGAATTATGTCGCAGGGCAGAACTGCCTCTGGGCCGTACACCATAAAGAATGGTGTGTATCCGGTGGTGCGACTTGGCGTGGTCCGCAGCCCGCAGAGTACGGAGTCGAGCTCCTCGACCCAGTGCGTGTTAGATTCCTTGAGGGACCGCACTAGCCTGGGTTTAATGCCGCTCATGATAAGACCATTTGCATGTTCGACCTGGCCGTTAGTTTGTTGGTGATAGATGGAAGCATAGTCGAGCTTGATGCCCATGTTTTTGCACCAGAGTTTTACCTCGTCGGAGGTGAAGTTTGTGCCGTTATCAGTGATGATGCTGTGGGGGACGCTGTAATGGTGTACAACCCCGGATATGAAGTCTATCACAGGTCCGGATTCGGACGTCTTAACAGGCTTGGCTTCTATCCATTTGGTGAACTTATCCACCATGACCAGTAAGTATTTTTTCTTGTGGGTTCCGCCTTTAAGGGGTCCAACCATGTCAAGCCCCCAGACCGCGAAGGCCAAGTGATGGGGATAGTTCGGAGGGCGGTGGGTGGCATATGGCTTTGGTTTGCAAAAAGCTGGCAACCGACGCATCGTTGGACCAAGTCCTGAGCGTCTGCTCGGGCCGTCGGCCAGTAAAAGCCCATACGAAATGCCTTGCTTACAAGGGACCGAGCTGCAGCGTGGTGGCCACCGAGTCCGGCATGAATTTCAGCCAGAAAGTTCCGCCCTTCCTCTTCGGAGATGCACCTTTGAAGGACTCCGATAGTGCTTTTCTTATAAAGCTCTCCCTCATGGACTTTATAGGCTTTAGATCGCCGCACTATGCAGCGTGCCTCGTTTTGGTCCTCTGGGAGTTCCTGCCTAGTAAGGTAGGCTAGGAATGGTTCTGTCCACGGGGCGATGACCGCCATTATTACGTGGGCTGAAGGTGCAATTATGTCAGATTGTAACGGGCTGTTATCTGCGGGTTCCCTCTCCCATGCTACGGATGGCTTGAACTGTCTTTCTAAAAAGATGTTGGGGGGGACTGCATCGCGTTTTGCTCCAATGCGTGCCAGGACATCCGCTGCCTGATTGTTTTCTCGGGCTATATGATGAAACTCCAACCCTTCGAACCGAGCTGACATTTTTAGGACGGCGTTGCGGTAAGCTGCCATTTTTGGATCCTTGGCGTCGAAGTCTCCTTTTATTTGGGATATCGCGAGGTTCGAGTCCCCACGTACCTCTAGGCGTTGAATGCCCATGGATACTGCCATCCGGAGACCATGTAGGAGGGCCTCATATTTGGCTGCATTATTGGAGTCCGTGTACATAATCTGGAGCACATATTGAACTATGTCTCCTGTGGGGGACGTCAAGACGATGCCAGCCCCTAGTCCGGCCAACATTTCGGATCCGTCGAAATGCATGCTCCAGTTTGAATATGTGTCGTACTCTTTAGGGAGCTCGGCCTCCGTCCATTCTGTGACGAAGTCGGCCAAAACTTGCGATTTAATAGCTCGTCGCGGCTTATAGGTTATATCAAACGGGAGGAGCTCTATGGCCCATTTTGCGATCCGGCCCGTTGCATCGCGGTTGTTGATAATATCGTTGAGTGGTACTTCCGAGGCTACTGTTATGGAACACTCTTGAAAGTAGTGTCGTAGCTTCCGGGATGCCATGAATACCGTGTATGCAATCTTTTGATAATGCGGGTACCGTGATTTGCATGGAGTGAGGACAGTGGACACGTAGTAGACCGGCCTTTGAAGGGGGAGTTTGTGTCCTTCTGTTTCCCGCTCGACGACGAGTACTGCGCTGACAACTTGATGGGTCGCTGCAATGTACAATAGCATTGGTTTGCCGGTGTTTGGCGCGGCCAGGACTGGGTTTGTTGCCAATATGGCTTTTATTTCATCAAGTTCGGCCGTGGCAGCATCCGTCCACTCGAAGTGTTCGGTGCGCCGAAGGAGGCGATAAAGGGGCAGTGCCTTTTCTCCCAAGCGAGAGATAAAGCGGCTTAGAGCCGCCACGCATCCTGTTAATTTTTGTATTTGTTTGAGGTCCTTTCGGATATCCAGTTGTGACAAAGCTCGGATCGTGGCCGGATTTGCTTCAATTCCTCTACTGGATACAATGAAGCCCAAAAGCTTCACGGCTGGAACGCCGAAAACGCATTTTTCCGGGTTGAGCTTGATGTCGTATTTTCGGAGGTTGTCGAATGTTAGCCTCAAATCGTCTACTAGAGATTCGACATGTCTTGTTTTGACGACCACATCATCCACGTACGCCTCCACTGTCTTGCCGATCTGGTTTGCCAGACATATCTGAATCATGCGCTGATATGTTGCGCCGGCGTTTTTCAGCCCGAAGGGCATCGTGTTGAAGCAGAATGGGCCGTATGGTGTGATGAATGCTGTTGCTGCTTGGTCTGATTCTGCCATCTTAATTTGATGGTAACCGGAGTATGCGTCGAGGAAACACAACGAATCGTGTCCTGTGGTGGCATCGATAATTTGATCGATTCGGGGGAGGGGGAAGGGATCCTTTGGGCAAGCCTTGTTAAGGTCTATAAAATCGACACACAGGTGCCAGGATTTGTCCTTCTTTGGTACCATCACCAGGCTTGCTAGCCAGTCTAGATGTTTTATGTCTCTAATGAATCCGGCCTCCAGTAGCTTGGCTAGCTCCTCTCCCATAGCCTGTCTCTTGGGTTCGGAAAAACGCCGAAGGGATTGTTTTCCAGGTTTGAATCCTTTTAGGATATGTAAGCTGTGTTCGACCAGCCTGCGTGGGATCCCTGGCATGTCTGAAGGGTGCCAGGCGAAGATGTCCCAATTTTCATGTAGAAATTCTCGCAGTGCGGCGTCCATATCAGGGTTTAATCGTGCCCCGATGGAGGCTGTTTTATTGGGGTCCGTTGGATGGACCTGGAACTTGACTATTTCGTCTGGTGGCTTAAAGGATGTGGACTTGGATCTCTTGTCGAGTATAACATCATCCCTGTTAACTGTGGAGCGCAATGCAATCAGTTCTTCAGCCGCTAAGGCTTCGGATAGTGCCTCCAGGGCTAATGCGGCTGTCTTGTTTTCGGCCCGGAGTGCTATGTCCGGATCACTAGTGAGAGTGATAATTTCGTTCGGCCCGGGCATCTTAAGCTTCATGAACCCATAATGGGGTATTGCTTGGAAGATTGTAAATGCTTCCCGCCCTAGTAGGGCGTGATATCCGCTTCTGAACGGGGCCACCTGAAATGTGACCTCTTCGGATCTGTAATTATCCGCGTGCCGAACACCACATCTAGTGTGATTTTTCCTGTGCAGCGCGCTTCCCGACTGGGGATTATTCCTCTAAAGGTTGTGCTGCTTCGCTCAACGCGGCTCTAGTCTAATCCATTTTTTGAAGGGTTTCCTCATAAATGAGGTTCAATCCGCTGCCTCCATCCATGAGTACCTTGGTGAGTCGAAAGCCGTCCACTATTGGACTGAGGACCAATGCGGCTGGAGCTCGGGCTGTTCGGAATTTAGGTTCATCACTTGCGTTGAAGGTAATAGCCGTGTCGCTCCATGGGTTTATTGTTGCTACTTGATAGACTTCGGCAAGGCTGCGGAGTGTTCTTTTTCGCATATTATTTGATGTGAAGGTCTCGAAGACTATGAGAACGGTACTGGTGTCCCCGGGGTGGTTTTCTGTGGCCTCCAAAATTAAGAGGTCCTCGCCAATTTTGGCCACCTGCCGGAGTATCCAACATGCTCTAAGGTTGTGAGTTGGTGTGGCGTCCTCTGTACTGTGACTTTTATAGGGTCCATCAAGCCATCTTTCCAGTACGGTTCCATGCTCTATAGAGGGTTTTGGTTTTTTGGTGTTTAACCTGGGTGTCTTACGATGATGCACCCTCTTAGTTCGGACGGGATTGCTATTCAAGGCCGGATTATCCCAAAATTTTATTTCGGTTTTCCAGGAACTTTCCATCGCACAGTACTTTTGTATTATGGACGCCAAGTCAGCGAAGCGTGTAATATCACGAAGACTTATGGCGTTAAGGATTCCCTCGTCCGTGCAATTACTGCAGAAGATTGATATTGCGTCTCCCTCGCGGCAATCCTTTATCCTGTTCATAACCAGGAGGAATCTGGCCCAGTAATGATGTACTATTTCCTCGGGCTTTTTCCTGATTTGGGAAAGATCGCTTATGTTCGGGTGGGCGGGTGGCGTTGAATATGAAACCTCGCCCAATCTATGATTCAGAGGCCGAAGAGCTTCCGAAGTCTGAGGTTCGGATTCTTGGATGTTGTCCAATGAGTCTAGCCCGTTGCCTGATTCTAAGCTCAGGTCTCGAGTTACATCCTCCCCTCCGCGGGTATCCGGCTTGGAGGGGTCAGGAATTCGGACGTAACTAGTCCTTAAAATAGATGAAGGGTCGCCGCACTGCGCCTCTACCATGGCGACGTGGTGGGTGGCCTGGGGAGAGTTAATTTCTCTTAGATCGGGTTTAAGCCCAACCTGGTCGTAATCCGTGGCGACCCCCAGGGCGGCGATGCGATCCAAGAGCTCGTTTACGGAAGAGAGCTCCATCGGATCTAGCTGCTCAACAAGTTCCGAGCTGACGTGAAGGTTGCTTTTGATGACCCGAGAGGTCATCGTCGGCGCAACGGCCGAACATGCAGTCATGAGGAAACCACCTAGCCGGAGAGTTTGGCCGACAGCCAAGGCTCCCTCAGCAACGGCGTCGTCTTTAAAGACGGGAGGAGGCATCCTTCCTGATTGCGACGGCACAGTGGAACTCTCAATGAAAGCACCAATGTCGGTGTCAAAACCGGCGGATCTCGGGTAGGGGGTCCCGAACTGTGCATCTAGGCAGGATGGTAACAGGAGACAAGGGACACGATGTTTTTACCCAGGTTCGGGCCCTCTCGATGGAGGTAAAACCCTACTCCTGCTTGATTAATATAGATGATATGGGTAGTACAAGAGTAGATCTACCACGAGATCAAGGAGGGTAAACCCTAGAAGCTAGCCTATGGTATGATTGTTGTATGATGAAGTTGTCCTACGGACTAGAACCCTCCGGTTTATATAGACACCGGATAGGGTTAGGGTTACACAGAGTCGGTTACAATGGTAGGAGATCTTGAATATCCGCATCACCAAGCTTGCCTTCCACGCCAAAGAAAGTCCCATCCGTACACGGGACGAAGTCTTCAATCTTGTATCTTCATAGTCCTGGAGTCCGGCTGAAGGTATAGTCCGGCTATCCGAACACCCCCTAATCCAGGACTCCCTCAGGGGACCAGCCCAGCGACGATGCTATTCATGAAGAAGGGATAGAAGGTACTTCCAGAGGGCTCCGGCTCAGCGGAGCCAGCCCGGAGCATGGTCTTCCCGCCTTCATCGCTGTTGTCCGCCGTCATCAGGAGCGTGGCGGCGAGATTCTTCTTCGAGACATTAGGCGCGCTCAGGGCCGGCTCGTACCAGGAAGGCGGGGGCACGGCCTTCTCCTTGTCGGACGCCATTGGTTGCAGGCTCGGAGAGGGATTCATGCGGATCTCGAGTCTCTCGGGGCGAGAAAGAGAAAGGGGATCTGGAGCAAGACGAGGGAAGGTAATGAAGGCTCTGCACCGCACGCCAGCCTTTTGTCAGGTGAGGGTGGTTGTCAAGGCAACATGGGGAAGCGGAGACGCACACGTCCCATCAGTCGCCACACGTCAGTCAAGGTCGCAGGCGGTTGAGGCCCATGGCGCTCCGCACTTTCCCTTTGGCTTCACCTCGAGGCCAAGTCCGAGCGCGCCTTAGGCCCGGGGGCTACTGTCGGCGTCCTCGGAATGGGGGTACCCAGACCTGCCTGCTTGCGGCTCACGACACGGCTCCACCAACGGCCTGGTACGACCCATCTTCAGCAGGAACCACTCAAGACCCTCGCGAGGGGCCAAGCCTCGCGAGGCGGACAACACCAAGACCTCCTCACGGGCAGCCTCACTAGGCCGGCTCCCAAGGAGCGGAGATATCTATGCAAGGGGCACCTCGTGAGGTTCGCGTGACGTGAGCCATGACGATCAAGGCAAGGCGAGCGCCAGCGGGCGCAGAGTACCAGTTTCCTATTTTGTGCTAAAGAGGCAGGTGCAGGCGAGGAGTCCCGAGGCGTAAACAAAGGTTTCCATATCAGTTCAACAAGAGCAAGACCAGCAGGACGGAGGTCACCGCGGAGCCACGACGGCATCACCACCAGAGCCTTTGGCAGGCGAAGACCACCTTTTGTCAGGATAGCTTGTACTAGTTGTCTCCCTTCAAAATTGGCCGTTGTGGGATCCCTTCCCGCCTAACATTTGGGAAGAGGACCAAGGCCTCTATAAATAGGACTAGCCACCACCACAGGAGGCAACTCATCTTGGATCGGATCCATTCCACCAAGGCCATCTCACCAGCTTACCGAGCCTAAGAACACCTCTCCTCAGGAGGCTGTTCTTACCTTGTACTTGTTCATCCTCAGCCTACAAGGCAATCCACCACACCACACTGGAGTAGGGCATTACATCGCAACGGTGGCCCGAACCAGTATAAACTCTCGAGTCTCTCGTTCTTTGTGTTCGTCGAGCTAGGCCTTGAGATCGTTGTGCGAGCGAGCTAGGGAGAGAGTTCTTCGTGCACACCCCAGAGTTCGAACCTCAAGGGTCTGCTGGAACCCATGATCCGACATCAGCCATGACTACTAGAATCAGGATCTTTGTCGTCAGCTAGCTGACGGCAGAGGAGGTCTTTGCCATCAACATACAGAAAGCTGATAGCAAAGAAAGAGCGGACGACAAAGATGGTGTTTTTTGTCAGGCAGTTATTTGCCGTTCGCTAGTAGATGACATAGAAGCTTTGACGTCCGCTAGCAGACGGCAAAGAGGGAGGGTGGCGTAACACCGACGGCCTCCTAACAACCACTTTCTTTGCAGTTAGCTAGCGGACAGTAAAGAAAGTGGCCAACTAACGTCCGTTAGCTAGGCTCTTTGTCGTCCGCTAGCAGACGGCAAAGAGTTGTGACCTAAACTAAAAAGCCTCTAGCCCCACGTCCCTCTCTCTCCCTTCCCCATCACACCCGTGTCGCAGCCCCGTGCCCGAGCCGGCCCCGCCGCTCCACCGCCCCGCCTCGCCGCCCCTCCTCCATCCGACGCCCCCTACCGCGCCTGAAGGTGAGACATCCCTCTTTTTCTTTTCTATTTTCTGTTTTTTAGATTTAGTTTAATTAGGTTTAGTTTAATTTAGGCTTGGTTCAGTTTAGTTTAGTTTAGGTTAAGTTTAGGTTAAGAAGAAAGATGAAAATAGAAGAAGAAGAAGAAGAAGAAGAAGAAGAAGAAGAAGAAGAAGAAGAAGAAGAAGAAGAAGAAGAAGAGAAGAAGAAGAAGAAGAAGAAGAAGAAGAAGAAGAAGAAGAAGAAGAAGAAGAAGAAGAAGAAGAAGAAGAAGAAGAAGAAGAAGAAGAAGAATAAGAAGAAGAAGAAGAACAAGAAGAAGAAGAAGAAGAAGAAGAAGAAGAAGAAGAAGAAGAAGAAGAAGAAGAAGAAGAAGAAGAAGAAGAAGAAGAAGAGGAAGAAGAAGAGGAAGAAGAAGAATAAGAAGAGGAAGAGGAAGAAGAAGAGGAAGTGGAAGAAGAAGAAGAAGAAGAAGAAGAAGAAGAAGAAGAAGAAGAAGAAGAAGAAGAAGAAGAAGAAGAAGAAGAAGAAGAAGAAGAAGAAGAAGAAGAAGAAGAAGAAGAAGAAGAAGAAGAAGAAGAAGAAGAAGAAGAAGAAGAAGAAGAAGAAGAAGAAGAAGAAGAAGAAGAAGAAGAAGAAGAAGAAGAAGAAGAAGAAGAAGAAGAAGAAGAAGAAGAAGAAGAAGAGAAGAAGAAGAAGAAGAAGAAGAAGAAGAAGAAGAAGAAGAAGAAGAAGAAGAAGAAGAAGAGAAGAAGAAGAGAGAGGAAGAAGAAGAGGAAGAGGAAGAAGAAGAGGAAGAGGAAGAAGAAGAGGAAGT